>LR990991.1:0-10000000 GCA_905163435.1 Mamestra brassicae | reverse complement strand
TCACTCAAATATAAAGTCACTAAAACCAAAAACGTCATCCGAAAACCGTAAAACGTTTCCAGTGTTTGTAAATCCACGGCCTTTGATTATACACCGGAGGGAATGTCCTTTGAAGTCCACCGCTAGGTCGGTGGTCCACATTTACAGTTTCTTTTTGTTCTCACATCTCAGCTTCCGTCCATTCGCATTGTCCATTAAAGGATCATAGGCCATTATGCTAAGCAGTTTGTCGAACTCTATATTACTTTATTACACCCATTATTTTGTTTGCGACCGTATTTTTATTAGACGGTATAAAAAAGGATGAAGTTGATTCTGGGGAGTGATGTTTGAAGTCAACATAGATTATGTTTGATTACGGTTGATGTTAGCATATCAAATAATATTATGATAACAAAGTTAAGGTGAAACTCTACTTTTAGTTATGTAAACAGTATTCATAGAATTCTGTGATATAGGATTCGAGAAAATCTTTTAGGACGAAATGTAAACAAAACAGTTGTAGTAGTCATAGAAAGCTTTTTCAATCGTTTGTTTTGATCCAAAAATGGAAAAAAATGTTTATCCCGTGACTAGACTCACCATATGACGTGTTCCAGTAGCACATCAATTACAATTGCTAATCCAAACGCGGACTAAAACACGCAACAATGAAAAAACGTATACATTTTTAAATTTCAAATCCAATCCTTTCTGTATTCTCTTTGCATTGCTACACACGTTCGGGTTTGCTCCTGTAAAATATTAATAATACAATTCCGGTTCTATTTTCGTAGTCACTCACTGCTTTAAGAGGATTTCGCGGCAGTGAGACGTTTACAAGAGCCGTAACAATGTTATTCTTCGCCTTGACAAGCTCAGGCGGGAAGCCAACCGATCAATCATTGGATAGTGCGGTTCGTATGGGCGACGTGCCAACTGTCGATTCGTCGATCCGGACGCCGATATCGATAGAAATCGGAACTGGTATTCGTGTTGTAGGCTTTTTGTTTGGTAATTATGACAGGAGTGGACGTGTTGTGGATAATGAAATGGTGGAAGTGTTTATATTCATTTTTAACAATAACTTCGAAATATAGAACAGCGATTTGGGTTAGATAGCTAAAACGTCTAACGTGAAATTAAAAAAAAACCAAATCAGTAGAAGCTATAAAAAAACAAAATATTAAAGTAATTTTGAACGGTCAGCATTCTGATGTTATTAAGAATGGGTGATGCGCCACCAACGATCGGGAAAGGATGTCACCTACAGACATCACTACATTTAAGCCCCTTTCCAGGGGGATTTAATCGGGATAATACATGTGTCGCATCTTATTACCAAACTGAGATTGTGGCAGGAGCAAACAAGCTGTAGGCCCTCTCTATTGCGAGTCAACATGATATCACTTACGGAACCTCTCCTCACAAAGTGTATTTGTATTGATGAATTCTTTTTCATCTTTTAGTGTATCCATTTACGAAGAGCGGATTATATTGTTCACATAACATCGATACTTATTTTTCTATCGACTGACATTATTCGATTTGTTACAATAAGATTCAATTTCATTGTTTTGACAGAACGTCACTAAACTGTTATAAATATTGTTATATTTTATTTTTTATGAATGGCAAGCAGAACTGCTGCTGATGCCGACTATACTGCTAATTTTCCATAGTAAATTAGAAAATCAATTATGCATAATATTTATCCCAAAATTAAAAGCAGCTGTATGTTATTGTTAGTTTAAAATGTGAGTTTGCGTTTGACACTTGAATCAAATTATGGTGTCAAGCTGTCAACGACTGTCGAATGACAATCCAATAAATTATCTTCAAAGTAATCGTAAACGTGTACAATTCCTATCGTCACTGGATAAAATAAAAACATGCTTGATTTTACTGCTCTCTAGTGACAAATGCAATAAATTTCTTACTGGGAACTCGTAAAAAGTGTATCGTATATAGGCGTCAGCGCTCGTCGACTTAATGTGACGTTGAATTAGTTCCTCTTAACTTTCTAATAAACAAACTGAAATGACATAATAGCGATGAGATGATACTGCACGTGATTATTATTAAAGTGGTACTGTGAGACTGCACCATAAAATTTTTGAAGTATTTCATATACTAAAATGTTTATATCTCTTTAAAGTTTTATTGTCTAGATATATCTGTGACTGTTAATAAGTTAATTTGGTCAACTTGTTGATGTGAAGGGATATGAGTTTTGATGTAATTGTTGTGGTGAATGGTTACAACACTATTTGAAATGTCAATGGTGACGTTCGCGTTGTCATCTTAGTTAGCGAGGTTTGGTGTTTTTATTTGTTTTTGAAGTGTTGTTAGTCTTTGACAATTCTATTGTAAATAAATTTAATTGCAATATGGATATAGTTTTATACTTTTGCTAAGTTTTAAACGTTTGAAAACGCAAGCAAAAACATTGAGCATCGCTTTTATATGTAGGTATATAGTTGTGTTCCATTATCGTTAATGTGTTCAGTAGTCTAAACTTCTTTATTACTATCTTTTCCAAGTCAAATCTGTTCTATTCTCTCTTTTATATCTATTCTTTTCACCATAAATTGAGTGAAGATGATATAACGTAGCAGTTCCCAGAATTTACTTAATTTTTTATCATTTGTTTTCCAAATTAATTTCGGTAAGGTGCACTAACGAAAGGAGTTATAAATAATAGCCATTATTGTGCCGTCGTAACGGCTTGTGTTCAGTAGAAATATGTCATCATTTATAAATTTTATCATATTACTCAATTAATATTGAGTTATTTATATCCCCGTTGTGTTAATATTATTTAATGGCTAACGAAGGTAATGGATGGCAGAAAAGGACACTTTATCTGCAAAGTGATTGGTTTAATCACCAACCTGATGGCTTGATATTTGATCCTAATTAAAGTTTATTAGACCTTAAAATATTATAGACCCCTTCTATTTTCTTAGAATAGAACAAAACTAAATACGCAATAATCCTTAAACTGGTTTATTAAGTAGGTTTTATTTGTTCTATAACAGTTTAGAGTCAAATTTTCTTCAGTTCAGAGGAGATAAACTCGTTTTAGTGTTAATAAAAACGTCTGCCTTGCGGGATCCCTGTAGCCGTGGGTGTCACGTGAGGCAATCAAGGGATTATTACATGTATCAAGACTGTAATGTATTAAACAACTGTATAACTGTTAGTATTGATAATTGTTTGTTACCTTTACTGTAGATTCTAAATTGCTGTGGCAACTATTGTAGTACTAAGTATCAAGGGCCTATTTAATGAATCTGACAGGTGACAGGTGATAGTTTCTGAGGGCCTAGCACGAATGATTTTGACTTGTAGTAACGTAACGTAAAATTTGACTATAATAATAATTCTCGTTTCGCACATAATATTTATTTGAATTGGATACTAGATATATACATATTTTTGTAAAATACAAATTGTGTATATCGCATGAAATTAAACTAAAATACTGTGGGGTTGTAGTTTTATTCAAAATTCACTTACGTTAGAGATATATTAAAGATATGAGGAGCTCGTGGCTAAATAATAACAGCCGCACGGGTCGATCTTCAAGGTTAAACAACGCTTGCCGAGGTTGGTCTGAAGATGGGTAACCATCCTCGGAAAGTACGTTAAGCCGTTGGTCCCGGGTGTCATTTGTAGATCTTTGGCAGTCGTTACGGAGAGTCAGAAGCCAGAAAATCTGACACCAGTCTTACCAAGAAGTACCGTCTTACCCAGTTAATGAGTTGTGGAGGTCTGGTAGGCAGACCCACGTTAAATACTGGTAACCAGCTGAATCCGGTTTTACTGGAAGCCAACCCCAATATAATTGGGTGAAGGCTAGGCAGATGATGGCTGACGTTAAAGATACTGTAACGTTACTTATACGTCAAAACATTCATATTAGGATCTCTGTCTTATGAAATAACACCAATCCCGAAAATTTGACCGTGTCATTTTTTGACAAATATGTCGCATTGTCATTTTCATATAATAATTAAAAAGGGTCTGGTGATTAAACCATTGTCCTTGCCAGATCATTTTATAACATAATGCGTTTTAAATTACGGATACATAGGACTCAAACCAAGCGTTCAGAGAATTATTCGTTCGTATAATTGTAATAGCGCGTGTGAAGAATTTCTTAATTGATATAATAAATTAAATGGCTCTGTAAAGTCTTTCGGCTCTTTTGTGATAACGTGTTGAGATTATGAGATTTATTAGAACACGGAAACTGTGTACTAATTGGCGTTTTATGAGCGCATGGACGTGTCTGTCCTTTGTTTACATTTCGATATAGTTATTAAAAAGCTTACTCCATTTTTATTGGAACGTACCGATGGATACGGATGTGTTTGAGATTGAGCTTGGATGAATTGTATTTTAAAATACTAGAAATTATTGGCATATTACATCAATTTTTAAATGAATTTTTGTTGCTGGTAGGTATGTAAAGAAGACGATTCAGTAGTAACTTTTTTTTTTTAAGGGTGGGTCATTAAATGATTTCTTCCGCTCTGGGTGGAGCGGAAGGGCGTGTCAGACCCATCCGTGTTCCTCCTAGAGCCCTTTGCGTTCCTCTTTCGAAAAAAAACAACTCTGGCGCAAACGTTTTATATCTCATATTATAGAGTTACAGGAGTAATGCAAAAATAATATATCATCACCATAGGTCTATCTAGCAGCTCACATGTTTTTTTGTGGTCAGTGAAGTTTTTGAGCGTTAAACCATGTTTCTTGGAAAGCTGGTAAGTTTTCCAATTCAGTGCTTACTATTCATAATAAATTTTGTTCAAGTACATTAAGTAGCTAATAATGTTTTTGCCCTCGGCTTCGTTATTATAATAACAATTGGAACCTTTTATTTCATGGATCGATTGTATGAAAAATGACAAAACTCGGAATCATACATTTAATTGATTCCGCTTTTTCTCTAAACTCAAATCCGGACCATCTTGCTATGGTCTTGGACTCAGTTTAAATTGATTTTGAAAATTGTTCAGTATTTTTGTTATTTTTTTTTTGTTATTCCAAAACTTATATTTGTGTTTCTTTTCAATGGTTGATAACGTGCCTGGATGTGAGTATACGGTTTACATACATAACAATGCATAAATTTTGATCTGAAAATGGTTATTTGTAGTGATCGCCTAAGAGACTTCACTCAGTAAAAAAACCATGTTACCCACCCGACAGCAGTGATGATGGTAAATTCTAATACTATTTTTCCTACTCTACAATTCGAGATATAAACCATTAGCGCCGGAGCTGGGTTACTTATGTACCGTCTCCTTTAAGTAAATTGGAGCTACATGTACTATATCACTAAAACTTAAAATATAACTTTCTTTATCTTCGACTACAGTCAGATAAACAATCATTGCATCACCCTAGGCACTCGGCGTTATCAATATATCCCTTACCTTTATTGTACTTTACACAAAATATCTTTGCACCCACTTTGACACGATTATTAGTCACTAAACATTCCCGTGGGAGTTTATCTACACTATTCAAGTTACTCGACCACTAGAGTGTCTTTTGTTTCAAGTTTAGTAAATTTTATGAAACTGTCGGTAGGTACTGGCTTTAAAATTAAGTCGAGTATGACAGGTTTCCCTCGCGATTAGATAAACTAAGAGGTCCTCGACTCCTTTGTTGAATTTGAATAGTATTATGTAAACCAAATATTTGTGTGGTTGATACTACGGTTCTTGAGCAATGAAGAATCTCGAAAAGTATTTCTTAGTATTGTGAGAGTGAACTAGTTCTGTATTAGAGTGATGGTTAATGCTTACAGATACATTTTTATTTCTAAAATAATACAACTAAACTTTTTTGCATTTTTTAAATCAGATTTTACATAGTGAATTTTTTATTTGTTCCGGATTCGGCCACAAAGTTCGCCTAATTTTTATTCTTCCGTGTTCGTCGCAGGTTTCTATTCTTTTTTGCCGCGTTTATCATTTGTTGTATTCATATTTTTGATCGGTTGCTTAACAAGATCTAAATATTTCTTATTTCTTTTTAACAAGACTGTTTATTACAAATAATATGAGCGTTCCATTATTCCAACGTTGAAACATCATCGTCCTGAAATAATGGCCGCAATATCTGGCGCCTTCTTTATTAATCAATAAAATCGAATCCTACAGCTGCTGTATGATTGTCACAATCCATTTGGAATTAATGCTCAGTGTACGCAGGAACGACGCAAATATAATGGCCATTATTGCCATTCTAAAGACAAGCATAACTGCTACAGCCACTACAAATATGTCGAAAACGAAATTAGAATAGTCTACTGAGCATTCCGACGGCAAAATACTAAGCTGTATTACAATTTTCATCGCTCGAGCAATCACACACGGCTTTGATTTACGTAGGTACCGTCTTATCTCAGATGAAAAGCCGACTTCTCTAAGATAAAAGGAATAAATCACATGTCAGACGACCGACTTACGCTGCACGAATCCTGAATCTCGTCGGGAAATACCTTCTCCCTTGAAGATTATCTACAACTTTATTTTGTTCGCTGTATTACTATCAATTTATTGTTCCTTATTGGACCACTGTTTTCGTTCGCTTTTTTGATGTTAGATTTTCTATTTTGGTTACTTCTCTGATGTTGGTAATAAATCTTGATGGTACACAACTATAGATTTAAGTGTTTATTTAATAGCGTTGAGTTTTCTTTACTAAGTTGCATCTGCTCCATAAATCCACTTAGCGTTTACAGGAAATAGTACCACATCTAAATAACCAGTTTTCACCTTCAATAATGAAGTTGTCATTGCGTTCGGATTCGGAAGTATATAAGTAAAGGGCGGTAGGGCAGCCGGTCATTAGAGACCCAACACTCAGGTCCGATAAGATAAGCCAAGTTCGGCCCCTTTTGTCCTTATCGTCACGTCAAAATATTTTATGTGCCACGATTAGTGGTCGGACAAAAAACTGTAGGAGCAATTATTATGATTGTTTAATAGTGTGGGAAGCACGTCCTGAGGATTGTGACTCTGGCTTTATAAGGAGACGGTGGTCCATTTAAAGGTGAGGGCAGTTGTCCTTGAGTGTGATCCCTTACTTAGCGCCGTTTTTTGTTTGACATAATGCTGTTATGATGGCTTC
Organism: Mamestra brassicae; assembly: GCA_905163435.1. Classification (NCBI taxonomy): domain Eukaryota; kingdom Metazoa; phylum Arthropoda; class Insecta; order Lepidoptera; family Noctuidae; genus Mamestra; species Mamestra brassicae. The sequence goes on along the minus strand of LR990991.1, from coordinate 9,992,869 downwards.
TTCGCCGTATATGATGCGTCGTCGTTGTCTTCATACGGGAATCAAAGGGAATATTTATGGTTCTAAGAAAATTACTTTTGTATTACTAAAAGTAATACAAAAGTAATGTGATCGGTCCTTTAGAAAATCTTTAAATATTCATTCAGGCCTTTAGCCATTACATATTTAGCTACTCGTGAAAAAGCTTCCTAAAAGAGCTTTTTAGTGCTTACCAATATAGGTCATATATCAGAGAAATTGCGTACAGTATGTTGTAAATAAAAATCTATGATAGCGATGTCATAAGAAGGTTTTTGATACGCCTAAAAACTTATGAATAAAGCATAGGATTCTTAGTCATAACCGTTGCCTTCTTTCGCAAAGTAACCTCGCCTATTCACTTGGACGTAAAAATGTTGAGCAGCGTTTTTAAACCTCTCAACACGCAAAGAAAGTAATGCTCGTAATGTTGGTATAATGCTTTTTCTATTTTCAAGCTAAGCCTGTTAGAAATTCATTTTAGAAAATAAGTACTCCTTTTTCCTTGTACTTAACATATTTCGTGACGAAGTGCTTACAGATATGATAAGGTTTCTTTTCTACTTGAACATCAAAAGTTACTACCGAACGGGTATTAATGGTTCTTTGCTGTTGTACATTAAGATACTGCTGAATACTGTCGGTAACATTATTTTTGAGATGCTTATAATATGTTGAATATTAAACAGAAGAAACATCTATTTTGATAGGTATGTTAATTCTTTCGTAAGGATTAATAAAAAATACCTTAAATTCGGATAAGCAACATCCATGTGGGTTAGTAAACAAAAATATAACTTATTGGCATGCATTTTTTATTTTTTAATATTAAGGCAAACAGACATTTTTAGATACTTATATCTTCCAAGGACTGAGACATGAATGTTTGAAGTAAAAGTTAATAGTGACTCAAGTATAGCTTAACAGCCTTTTGTTAAAAAAAAACATTTGACGACCAACACAGAGGGTGACAGCTGCCATTGTTTCATCCGAATTTAACCCAAATTGGACGTCATTTTGTTGCTTTTACATAATGAGCTTTTAATTCTAAAACACCTTTTGTAAAGGTGACTGTAGACTTTCAAAATGACCTTTTATTTTTACTTTAAATTTGTTTCCAGCGAAATACGAAAATTGCTTTTTAATTTAATATGGACTACGAAGTTTTCGAATAAACTTGGGGAGATTTAAATAGTTGAGAAGTTATTCAGTTGAAGTTTATAAGGCCAGTATTTATACCTTAATTTGTTATTTTAAATTACTTCTTTGACGATTTCGTTACATCTTACTTCATGAACTTAGCTTAACTTAGTCGTTTTGATAGTAGGTCCTTACCTAATTATTAATTATATCAATATGGTTTGGCTTAATGACATTGACACTTAACTTAGTAAACTCTAAACATAGTATTTCTATTTCGTCTAATTATTGTGTCTATATAAGGTTTAAAATTAATTTAATGCCAATTCATATCGTTGATAATATCGTTACAAGACTGTAATAAGCCAAAGCTGTAATCTCACAACTCTAATAATATCACAAGCAATCTACATTATAATTTCAAAAGTTAATATGGAAAGCACTACCACGCAGATGTCGAATAACAAGTTTACGTATTCGTAGTACGACACGTACCACTAAGTACGCCATTACGTAGCATTTCCGACAGTAAATTGCGTATCGATGTTACCGCACTATGTGATTTCACGGTGGAGCGTGTTAATTTTGCCAATATTACCGTCGTTATAGGCGAACATCGAGGGTACATACGGGCTGTTTCCTGCGTAGCGTATGCTCTGATTGAACCCTATTTTGAATTAATTTTAGAGAGTACGTTAACAAGATAATTTCTGGATAATACGACACGTGGGATTATTTCTGTGGTGTTAGATTGGAAACAAAAATAAACAAGTCTTTTCAAAGTTGAGGGAGAGAAATAGGCAGCTCCATGTAAAATACTGGTACGCAGCTGCATCCCGTTTGACTTCAAGCCGACCCCAACATATTGAAAATAAAAAATAACAACATTAACATGGCAAGCCTGTTTACCTTGATTTGCAGAATTTTTAAAGTGTGATTAGTTTAACACTCAACACTAAACTTAAATATAACAAATCATATTTTTAACAGTATGGGCGTCCACTAAATAACGGGGGAAAATATTCAGAAAACCTCCAAAAAAGCTGCGATGACATACATCTACAGCAATTACTGTTATTACTCCCATCCATCGTGAACTGTCCAACAGAAATGCAAACCCATAATTTGCTAAAGTGCGCATTTAGGAGCACATGAGCAACATAAATTTGATCAAACAAATAGCTCGTTAGGTATTGTGGGCTAGAGATGTATCCAAAGGAGGCCATTTAGCGGAGGTGCCAAGGTTGACTCAGCGACTGTGGAGGTAGGTAATTTGAGGAGGTGATCGAAAAAGTGAGAAATCGAAAAGTAGCAAAAGTCCGTAGTATTTTTCGGTCTTGTCACTTTCTAAGCGATATTGTAGCAGTTCATAGAATGAACCAACTCTACAACACTCATTTGCTCACTTGGAACTATACTTTGTACCGAAATTGACATGGGAGCAAACACTCGTAACTTCAAGTTATATCTTGAGATGACTTTAGTAGACCTCCCTTTTTTTTTTAAGGATGGGAAATCATCAAATGACTTCTTCCGCTCTGGGTGGAGCGGAAGGGCGAGTCAGACTCTTACTGACTAAAACCCATCCGTGTTCCTTCTAAAGCCCTTTGCGTTCCAGGGCCGCGGTGACTCTTTCGAACAAATTCCGCAACAGACCTCCGTTTTAAACTTGCGGAAACATGCGTGGAGATACAATTGCTTGCGGAATTTCCGCATTTGCGGAATTTCCGCATTTGCGGAAGCGCAGATGAAATTCCGTCACACCCCTACTTTACAGTTGCCTACGTCACAGCGTACCAACAGCTGCCTATTCATTGTCATTGACTTTGATGCTCTATTGATCCTGGTAGGCACGCTGGCTTATTAATATACTACAAGCCATAAACTTGTGGCGCCAATTTACAGCGTATTTCCTTGTGAAAATGCACAGCGTGATAATACGCCCATAAAGCCGCGTTAGTTGTAGTTAAACCAAATAGTACATGATGTAAACTACTCTAAATATAATATATGATGTGAAAGTTAGCTGGAAACTACTGCAAGGTCCATATTTCTGTGAATTAGTCCCCGCTCTAGATACATGTTGGTGACACGAGACTGAGATTTTGATAGCCGAAATTGTGCAAATGTGGACCCAACTTGGCGAATCTGATTTCGCTGGAAACTCATTCATGATCTAACTTACTTCGGTGGAAATTTAGTATATTATTTTCTCTAATAATCTTCAGAGTGTCAAGGTAATTTTATTTAAAGAAAACAAATTGGAATTATTACAAAATAGGCAAGCTTTCTTAATAAGCTTGCTAAAAGTAATTTTAATAGATAACGTGTGACTAATCGTCTTCTTCTAATTTATTGATTTCAAATATCAGTCAGCATTCGTATAACATATACAAAACATTTAGACCCGTTTTCGTTTGATCATTTATACAGCCAAGCGTTCGTCTAATTTGTGATTACGTTGCATTTTGCCAGTGTTTCCCACCCTCGTACCCAAAACGACATGTAATCGCCTTGGCCCCCAATCTTGGACCATAACACGCGTAGACTCCGAACACATACAACTATCCCTTTTGTTATAAGATCAAAGAGACACTTGGTACGCAGAGAAGCTTCGTAATTGATGATGTCTTTTGTTCATTATTAAACAACCGTACCTTATTTAATAGTAGTATTACGTGTGATAACTCATTAGTCAATGTGCTTTGCTGGTCTATTTTCGTGTGTTATGAATAAAATATGATGTTGCGTTTGTTGTCTCTGCTTTGCAGTCATTTGTTTTGAATCACGGACCAAGTCTTCTGTAACGACTGTTGCTTCAACTTTGTTTTCTTTGTTGGACTGTGTATTTAAATCGTTTTATTTTAGCTTTTTATTTATTATTCGTCGGGCGTCTTCTTCTGCAGCGGCGGTTGGGGCGAAGGCCTTGTCTTTCCCTCGCGCGGCTTTGCTCTAGCATAATTCCGTCCTAGCTGAACTTATACCTACCTATGCCTAATCTAATTATCCCGTTATTTCCCACAGCTGGGCAAAATCTCCCTCTCCCTTTTTCACATACGTCTTCCCTCTGCCATTGTGGACCAGTCCTTCTGGTAAAAGTCGAGTTCATTTCTCCACCTTCGTCTTGGTCTACCGCGATAACTAATAATGACGCCAGGTTGGAATGAATGCGACCCAATAATTGTGTTTTTAGTCCACAGCTCATTTCTTGCGGTAAAAATTTCCGACGCAATCCCGTTTAACTACATTAAAAAAGGACACCTCTAACCCTTCAATACTCCCAGGCGTGACACCTAATAGTCAAATTAAAGTTTTTACGCTCACTGTAGGTATTTAGTAGCGTAAAGCCACCTGCTGATTTGATTACCTAATTGTCCAGCAAACACGCACAAAAAGTGTAACATGAGAGGTCACGTGAATGATAATAATTACAGCCCGAACTAATAACACAGCTGGTCCTCTAGCGTGCTATGAAACTGAAATTAAACTATTAATCAGATCCTTCATTAGGCATAGAGTAATTACTATGCTTATTGGATAATCTGATAACGTTTTACAACATTATGAAAAACGGCAGGGAAATGCTGATAGATTTTTATGTTATTTCTGGACACATGTTCAAACCTTCACTTGAATGCTTGTTGGAAAAAAGAAAACTTATAAGTAGTAAAAGCTAGAACAAAAAAGGCCACTTCAGTCCACTCTACCCTGTCATATTTTATGAGTGTTCAATCAATAGTTCCATGGTTAAAACTAGAATAATTTTTATATATTTATATTTTTGCCACTTGTGTCCCACAGCAGGGCAAAGGCCTCCCTTTATTCCTTCTATTCCTCCCGGCTTTGGGCAAGTGTGGACCAATCTGGCCGACAGGCGTCAAGCTCGTCTCGCCATCATCGCTTGGGTCTCCCGCGATGTCGTCGGGCATTTTCTGGGACCCAGATTGTGGTTGCTTTAGCCCATGAACCGTTCGACATACGGCAGACGTGGCCGGCCTAGTCCCATTTTAGTTTGGCTGCTTTTTGTGTGATCGGCGATTTCAATAATAACTTTAATAATAGATTTCTATCAGTATCTATGTTTGGACAGTCATTAAAGCAATTTTTTTATCCAAGAATCCCGGATCCGATCAGGCTTGAGCATCATTGCAAGCAAAATCTCTTAGTCGTTATATCCAAACTTCCATATTAGGGCAGCTACTCCACTGTAGCACACGTGTACGACACAATTACTTGCATCCTCTAACAAGACACCCATAGCCACTAGCCACTCACGCACATGCCACATACGGTGTCCGTATTCCGTACAACGCCACCGGCACGCGTAGCTCCAATGCATTTCGCATGCAAAACGTGCCTTCACCCACGCCTGCGTCAGTTGTTTAGAATCTCTAAGTTTAATGAAGGCTTTCGTGGCTGTTGCCGTGGGTTTCAGTGAATGATTGAGCTTATGCGTTCTACAGTTAACTTGTGGGGCGTAGTCGTGTGGGGACTGTCCATAGAATAAGTATCTTGGTTAGGTAAGAAAACATAACAAAATTATAGCTGGTATTATAATGTTGGTAAAGTATTAATGGTATCCGTTGTTCATTATAATCTCAGTACAAAGAAAAGACGAAAAAACATCGTACACAAGCAGGTTTATTTAAATTCTACCTTTTAATCATAGTTTAAATACGAGTAAGCAGATACTTATTTTCTTTATCATGGATAATTTAAATTTCAAATCTGCTTATTACCTAGTATTTAAACGAAGCATATCATATGGTTGAAATTAAAAAAAAAATGATGACTGGGTTAATACCGATAAGACTGTCATTAAGCTTTCATTTACATAAACGCAACTGTAACAGTCAATTTAAAATTCTCCTCTTTTTATAAGTTTTTCGCAATATTTAGTTAGGTATCTTCGATATTAGGTTTAACAAAGCTACTTCATAACTTCGTGATAATATATACCCACAATATTTTTTCAAGCCACGTAGCATGGTACTCAACGACCCTCCTGGTGGCTGTCAATTCAGCAATCGTTAGTTTATCACAACAACTTCCTTTGTATCTTTTGTTCACGCAATTTGCGTCACACGAGAGCTAATGAAGCTGTCTGGGGCGAACGCGATGTGGGGGCCACGGTTTGGACAGTGGGTGAAATAACGGGAATTGGACGAATTAATATTAAGTACAACAGGATGATGAAGTGTTGATAAAAGAAAAACGTTTGTTTTGTGTGAGCTCAGGATTTTTTATAGATCTTTGGCGCGTGGCTAGCTTAAACCGTCTCCAGGGTCCCAACTATCTCTGTACCAAAATTAAAATCGGTTCAGCGATTTAGGTGTGAAAACGTAACAAAAAAAAAATACATTCAAGCATAATCAATTACTACCGCTCAACAAAGTCAGTGTCATATAAAATTATTAAGTTTCTTTACCAAACACACATTAATCCTTCATAAACCGACAAAAAGAGGAAAAAGTGAGTTAAAAAACGTCAAACAAAGAAAAACTGAACAAAAAATTATGCATGAAAAACACACAGTGCCGACAAAGACGTATTAATTTGCCACACTATGCAATTTTGCGCAAAAAAAAACGCAAAGCCATTATAAAAACACGGCTCTCGCATACGGGGCTATGAATAGGTAACTACGGTTCACAGTTGATACGTCAAACGGATGGATACAAGCTCTTTAATTAAACGACAGACATTAGGGAATTTAACATCCGATGTCCGTATTGAATCGATTCACTTTACGTAGAAGTATAAAAATTTAATTAGCCATCCACCTGACAAGTAATCCTTCTCTTTTTGACACTTGAATAATGAGGGAGAGGTGAGAGGTCCGATAAATTCTTGGTAGCGGGAGGAAGCGGCGTCGAGGCGCATATCCGGCCCATTGTTAGGAGTACGGTCCTTGAACGTCTTTACTAATTAGTCAAAAGCGTAAGCGGTTGTGTGACGGTAATTACGTCATATTGTGGAGCTGTGAATGCTTTGTCATCCCGCATTGTTGTTAAACGCAATAATTATGCCAGAGCTATGGTATTCGTGGGATAATGTTTTGACTTATAAATGCATAAGTAAAGGGCTGGATTGCTTGCGAACATATTAGGCATTTAGTCACATATGTAACAAAATCCTTTCCTATTTTCCGAGCAGTGTACTCAAATATAAATATGCCTATTCTGAAAGTGACAATCACGACATCGTACGAGCAATGTTCGTCGTACCGCTTCTAAACGCTTAATCTTTTCGCTTAGTCTCCTTCAGGCGGGGTACAAGCGGCGGCTAAATGACGCGTGTAAGGCAACTCGGAGCAATTTGGCAGCAATTCCCGGGCCGGCTTACTGCAATAAGACTTCACTATTTTCAGGGAAAATATAATATTTGAACAAGAACATTGATCCTCAAATATATCTGTTGTAACTGTCTACATATTTTTATTCGGCTGCCAATATCTTGTTCAAGAAGGTAGGTATATTATTTGGCTTGGAATGACTCTTTTATGGGCAGATGAACAAAATAAATTTGATATAAAGGTCAATGAAACTTCATAGATATAGGTTATATAGGCCCTGTACGTTTATCTATGTTTCATCCATGAATTATTTCACACAGTCTTGCAAAATCTATAACTTAACACGAAACTCGAAACAAGACTACTAAATGGATATTGATCACTGTGTTCCCGTACTGTCCTGTAAGTGACAGATCACTAGACCGTAACTCGTAGCACTATTAAGTAAGCATTTCCCTCGACCAAGTCCGTACTATCCCTTGGGACAATCAGTTACACAATGCCTGTACAGTGTGACTGTGCATTCTATTTTTATTGCAGTCCCTGAGCCATTAGCATGGGGAAATTAGCTAATGTGATTTTAGAATGAGCTTGACTAGTGGACGTAATTGTTAGTTAATGTTGTGTTTAAGGGTGGCTAGACGAGTGTCAATTTGGTTGCCGCTTTTAGTAGACATAAAACTATGTGCTAAAACAAGAATTGATGATAAATTAATCAAAGACAATTTTGAAAAAAAATCGAGAAAAAAAGATGATAGACATCATTTTAAAAATAATGTTGTAATATCGGATCAACGAAAGACGGTTTGTAATCATTTACGAATGACATCATCGACAACTTCATATCTAAGTATATAAGGTAATATTTCTGTGATACTGTTTATAAATTTGCATGCCAAACAGTAAAATATGGTGATACTAAAACTGTAATATACCACTGTGACATGATTCTACAACATTCAAATAATTGCTTACCCATATTTGCGAATAAATATCTTTGACTTTGACAATAAAAGTCCTGAAAACAACAATATACCTCATCCCGTTTATCGCAAAACACCTTCAAAGTAAACAAAACATAATCCACAAACTAACCCTGAACACAAGTACCTTCTTCATCAATTTTATTTTCAATTGCCAATCTTCAGCGCGTAAACTTCTTACACAAATCTTACTATTGTTTTCATATTATAATATTGTAGCTTCACTGACTATTATTACGTAGTTACTCTTACAAAACAACTTAAAGATATTTGGCAGAGCTTTCGCCGAGTTTGGTTAACTCTAGCTCCTGAGAAGTAGCAATATTGGACCGTGCCAACAATTATTGTGTAATCAGTATAAGTATAGGGAATAGGGGAATGGACTGTCAATGTATCGTAAATGGGAATGAAGTTATGAAGAAAATGTAAATGCTATCAGTATTGAATGGGATACCATTTGGTCCCACGCAGGAGATAGACTAACATTTCTAAGTAGCCAATGTATATTTGTATCGAACATCTGAACTGAAATATTATTGAAATAAATAAAAAATACTACTAAAAAGAACTTGGCAATATTTTTGTTACATTTTTTTTTTGTAATACAATTTAACTTACTGCAACTTTTTAATATGTGACTACTGTTTATACTCATCCATACAAAAGTATTCAATGTCGTTACTTTCTGTTGACTTGTGATCCAATTTATCCTTCGAGGGAAATGGAGCGCGAAAATAAGATAACATCTGCACAAGCTGTTACGCACTTTCTTGATTTAAGTTTATGCATTTTTATGTCGTTGGTTTGGCAGAGATAACAGCTGACTGTTGTAGCCGAAGATAAATATGTTAGAAGTTTCCATTTAGTTGGTTTATTCTATATTTTATTGAATTTAATAGCCTACTTTCAAGGCACTCACAATTTTCCAGACCCATAATTCAGTAGACATACCATTTACTTCCATTCCTAAACCCAGACGTACCTCGTCGTAGTCACGAAACTATTTCAGTGGAACCTCAGCTTAAATAAAGTACAGAACAAACTAAGGTGTCTGCCAAGACTTGCTAAATTCTTGAATATTGCAAGCAGGTAGTGCTATCTCCTTCGCACGGCCGATAGATATATTTCAATATTTTATGCGTCTAGCCGCCTCGCCTCGTGGTTCCTTTAGAAGCGTTTTGCTGTTCCTTACTGGAAGTTGTTCCTGGAGACTTTTATGACCTTCGATTTGGTAGATTCACTTATGTTATACTGTTAGATGAACTGAACTTTAATCTGCTTTCCATAGATATGAAAAATTTACAGGAGAATTTTAAGCCTGCTATAAACAATTTAGAAAAATCAAAAATTGAATTTCGTGAGATAATAAAAGTCATCTCAACCATACCATGTTACTATAACTTTATCTCAAATTATCTCATCGTAATTGATTTGGTTCGAAAGTTTCAAGATTTAGATTATATTAAAGAACTTCTTCTAACATAATATTTTCAATTTCAATGAGCACTTTATTTCGAATGAAATTGATTTTATTAAAGTCGATTGCATAATAATCGAATTGATAATCGTAAAAACATTGGGATTTTGAACATGTAGATGTGATAAAAATGAGATTACTATCGTATTATAGACCGTTGTTGTATGATAGGTAAATTATTTAAATTAAAACACATACATTTACGAATTTATTGGTGTTACGTTATTGTTGTATTAAGAGATATGAATCGATAAGTGTCTTTCATAGATTGGTATCGATAATCGCTACGATATTCGATTACTTTTTTGACATTCACACATTTAAATGCCTACAACGTGTGACATAATTAACGCTAAACAACATTTTTTTTCGAGCTTTTGTGTTCAGCACAAAATAAAAATAAAACAGAATGATGACCCCTTTTCAGGTTTTGCGTTTAAAGAAAGAAATAAAGAATAACATTTATTTAGCACTTACATGAAACACGGACGGTACATAGAAATAACAAAAAGGGTAGGTAGGTATGCTAAAAACCAAGTGTATGTCTCAGGGCTGCACTATAAAGGTCCATTTCAGCGATATGTCAGACAGACTGATGCTGTCTGACGCTGGTTTTCTAATGAACCTTTTAATGGACGAGTGGCGGTTCATTTGAATCAATATAATATAAATATATACAGCCACAATTTTATCTATTACACTTTGTATATTAAGAAGCTAATAAATTATTTTACACGTATGTGAGAAAAAGTATAACTCGTTATAAGTAGATACTTACATATAAGTGATTACTAACGAGTTAAACTTTTTACTGCTGAAGTACTGTTAACAAATCCTCGTATGAAACTTTCAGATAAATTCTGCGTTGGTTTTCTACAAAACTGAATCAGCAAGAAAGTAAATATATGAAATTAACCTGCTAGTGAGGTGATTATGGAAAAAACTTCCTTCTTTGAAAGAAAAAGAAAGAAAAAGAGTTTATTCGCGACAAGCATGACGGATACCAAAGAAAAAAAAACTAAATTACAAAAGTTATGCAAGTTGGGAAGCTATGCGTCACTTTCGCGCAAAACGGCCATCGCTCAGCATCATTCTGGGACTCGTGTGCGAGAAGCTACAACGCTGGTTTTCAGCGACAACCGGCGTTGACAGAATGACGTCGATCAGGGCAGCATGAAAAGTAATTAAAACGAAATATATATATACAAAAAACAAATGTAATATGGGTGAAAATATAATAAATATAACGTCTAGAAAACAGCAACAGATTGTTGCGCAGACGATGGAAGGTAGCCGAGAAAAAAGTGGCGCGCACGGCACTTAATAATGTTTTTTTCTTTCTTTCACTTACACTTTTTCAACTCGGAAACTAATCAGTCCAATAACTTTTGAATCGACATTTAATGACTCCTTCACTTAATTTTCTGCCACATAACATCTATCAACACGAAGTCTGAAGGCATCCATCATATAAAGTGGTACGTAAAACAATTTTAACCTGTCGCTGTCTAGATTATTACAGTTGATAGGGAACTGTAATTATTGGTCGTACAATACAAACTGTAATTTACAGAACTGTATTACTGTAATAGGTTTAATATGTGTGAGTCTTTCTGTTGGTTTATTTTCTATTTGTGACGGACTAAAATAAAATAAGGTATTTTATGTTCTGTGTTGTGTTTACTTGTTTACTTTTTCCAGTTCCGTACCCGAAGGGAAACCATCGGAACCCTATTACTTAGCCTCCGCTGTCCGTCTGTCTATCTGTATGTCTGTCAATGGGCTGTATCTCAAGAGCCGTAATAGGTAGACAGTTGAAATTTCCAGAGAATGTGTATTTCCAACAAGTAATCAAAATTAAATTAAAAATGAAAGGAGTCCCTCCTACACGAAACGTGTTTTTATGGTACGTACACGTATGGTACTGTAGCGGCATCAATGCCGCCACATGAAAAACGAAATTTGAACGGCAACAAAAAGAACCGCAGTGCCATCTATGACGAATTAACAACGAAGTTCTGCATCGCGCAAGCAAAGTTCTCCGTACGATTTGAACATATACAACAGTCCGAATATCAACTATCGGGCAGTTGCCCACCAGACACAGCAACCGTCTGATTCGGAGGATCCTCCAATTTTCAGTGGAGGTATGTGGGACATTACTCTCTGTACTGCGTACCTCTATAGTACCTACGTATCCTTCGTGTGAAAGTCCGACGCGCACTTGGCCAGTTTTTTCATTTGGGAGATGATTAGGTGACTAGTAAATACCTTGAGTTTATTAAGCTCTCAATAATTAGGTACATGTTTCCAATTAGACTTCACAGTACCTTGTTTTTTATTTCAAGAAACGCAAAGTGCTTTCTGAGTGTTAAAATTGAAGTGGTTGATTGAGTGACTGGGACTCAACTGTAAAAATCAATAAATCATTTGATTTTGGTAATTTATTTCATTGGTTGAATGAGTGTAATTTGAAAGTGTATTTTAAATGCGGATGTAAATTTGTTTGTTATGTTTTTACGCCTTAATTGCCGAACTAATTTTTTATACATTTCGGTCCAGATAAAGATGGGACCTTAGAGATGATTACAGGCTACTTTTGTGTAAGCTAGTGTGTTTACACACATACACATAGTATAAAAATAATATGTGTGTGTTAAATAGTGTAGACATAAGAAGTGGTAACCATAATTTCTATTTGAACCAAAATAAACACCCATCGTGCCTTCCCATTCACTAAACCGCACTCATCTTTCTAATCTTAATGGCTTTTTATTTTGACTTAATGCATTTCTAGATAACCAAACTACAAATAGCGGTGATAACTCATCGTTTTCAAGTACTCCATCTAAACAAACCGCATAATACATCAAAGACAAAAGTCATAAATATTTTAATTGCAAAACACTTGAGCTATTCTGGTGACATCTGTAATTCAGATTCGTTCTGGCACGTGAATCATAACAGTAAAATTTATTAGAATACAAAGTAGTAGGTACACGATAACTTGTACTGAACAACTATAAACTAAGGAGACTGGAATGCCTACTGTAACTACAGACTCATTTACAATTGTTGATTGTCCTAAGCCTAAATTACAAAGTCGTTAAGCAAGAATAACAAAGCTTGCGAGAAATATAGGCTACCTGGTTGCGGCTTTGTACTATCGTATTTTGGGGTTCCGTCGCGGGGTCACGGACAGGGTTTCGCAATATGCGTGAGCGTAATCGTAAACATGAAAAGCGGTGAGCGTAAATAGCGTACGCGGCAAGCGTAAATCTTTTGAGCGATCGTTAAGCACAACCGCGCTGAGGACGTCAATTTATCGATTGCATTACATCGCCCTACACTGCGACCGCAATGCTGTGGCCCCCAATTTTAATTATTCACTTGCCACCTACATTTTTAATCACACCCCATGCTCGGGAATTTCACGTGTACAAAACGTTGTCGAGCTGTCATGAAATAAAAACCAAAGATAGAATATCAGCGGGCTTTTTACCCACAAAAATACGTTACGTTTGACGTTACTGTCCCAGCAGTTAAAACAGTAATTACGAAAGAACCCGTCTAACGTTTCCCCGGGGTATTCTACTAAAACGTAATTTACGCCAGCCGAAATTCGAGGGGTATCTACAAAAAAGCGAGCCGTATCTACATGTCGCTTGCATTCGACGACGCGACTCATTTCTGAGAAGACAAATTACGGAATCCGTGGCAGTCGGCCGCGTAAAAAATGCAGCAATTAACTACCAGACGACAGTACCGGAATAACCATCACTATTTCGGGTGAACGATCATTTCGCTCGTTATTTTAGACTGTTTACGTTTTTTTTGTCAACAAATAGTTTTAGGGTGGGAATATACAAATTATAACTAACTTCTTCTGTAAAACATCAAAGACAAATACTTTGTAGATAATGTTGGATCGTTACTTCATTCGAAGCGACTTCATTCAGAGCATGTTTAATTCTAGCGTCTTATTAATGTCTGAGTGTGCGAACGTCTGTAAGAAATAACAAATGATCTTGGCCAATATTAATGCGGTAGCTTCTCTAGCTCGAGGCGTATGCTCGTTTAAACCGCACAGATTTATGGTATAAGCCAGTCGAAAAGTAAATCGTAAAAACGAGAGGCAGTTTGCACTTGCACTGCCAATAAAATAATAAAGCAATAAAAATATATATTCAACTCAACGGGGCGCATATTTCAACCGTGGAGAGGTTAAATTGCTTCCATTCTGGCCGATAATTGTCAGTTATTTTGTAATGTGAGGGTAAATTATGAAATGTGTTTGTAAGCGATCCGATTAATATAATCAAAGTCGTTTGAGACGCTAATGCCGCTTAGATAGCTGTTGTCAATTAATTATGAAGGCAAAATGCAGTGTAACATAATCAGTTATTTATCACCGGTGTGTCAGAGCAAGTCGTTTGTCAATGGTTTCACCCACGGCGCTACATCTTGGGCATTCGTCAACAGTTGCTTTTTAAATACATTATGAACCTTAGCCAACACAGCATAAGGGGTTTTATTGGAAAACCTTGGCTTATTAGTTCTTGTGATGACAACCTGAGATTACCAGCTTATCTGATTTCATCTTCTTGAAAGACTTATTTTTAACTTAAACAAACGTTGGTTATTTTAAAGTTGCCGACAGAAAGCTTTATAATCAAGCCATACATGTACCATGATCGTTGTGAAATTGCATCGCTGAATCAAATTTATATAAAACATAGGAATGTAATGAGCGCATTAAATTTACAACGCAAATACATGGCTCCCAGCGAGCGTACAGTTGGTTAAATCAAAAAGCCGCCGTCAATGCGCCTGTCTTCTTGTGCGACGAACAGAATGCAATCCATGCAGCGTCGGCTCCCACAATCAGGCCGGCAACCGCCCGACTAAAGAGAAGAATTCAAACAACGGCTTTTTGAGCGGCCCTTCACCATTCAAATTAGCTTAATGCGTTGAGCACAAAGCTTTGCGATAAGCGTGGAAACCGGGAAGCTGCTCGTTCCAACAGATCGCTTAAATATTTTTAATCAAAACATTTGGGGATCGTGTCGAAGTTTTCTGAATTGACGGGCTATCGATTTGAAGTTTGAGGAGTATCTATCGCGTGATTTCCCTTCATCATTAAAGGTTTTTGTGTGAAGAAAGAGTTGTGCCTTGAGTTCCGGCGCAGACAGTCATCTCAGTAGTGACGTATCTGAAAATAGACAACAGATGTAGGTATCGTTTGCAACCATTCGTCGTCGCACAACACGCGCGCTCGACCGTTGACAGATTGGACGTTTTATATTTAGAACAGCCATCCTTTATTTTGAACCGTTAATGAAATATAGTCTGCCGATTTTAATGTTTATTTTTGTTTATTCAGCTGCTGTATGATTTGTTTCTCCATATTTGTCAACAAGCCGAGAAACGTTTTTTTTATAACTATTCAATTTATATTATTGAAAATAAACTTGACGCAAATAAAGCTAAGATGACGATTTTATCAGCCTCATAAAAGGTGTTGGCGAGAAACTCGTTTCGACTTCCGATGTCAATACTATCAATTTCAATATGTGTTTTCCATTGACAGTGTTTCGATGTTTGCGGTAAAATATACGAATGGGGAATATTTATGATCAAACGATTGAGTTTCTGTTGAATGTGTAGCATGCTTCCATTCGGCTGTCACTTTCTACCCACGTGTTATTCAAATGCTTTTGTTTATGCATTATGTGGTTTATGGACTACGGAATACGCCCGCGATTCCACAAAAGCCAATCTTTTGTAAAATATTTCATAATGTCTATTGAATCCGTTGCCTTTGCCCATATAATATTTTATGACTCGGCATTGTAGTAGTGTAACTCGTAATATTGGAACACTAGTGTTATTGTATGGCACAAAATATCAAAATATTAGAGGTGTTCTGGAATTTGTGATTTCGATATTGGTACCATAATACAGTAGCTATGACAATATTTAAAACACGAATTCTGTATTTTTATTTTTGTTATACATAAACTCATGTAATATTTAAGTTACCCGTTTCAAAAGTTATGTCTTTTTAATTGAGTACACTATTGTGAATGTGCGTTTAATTGATCAGAACCTGCTTGTGCTTACAAGCATATAATATAATCACATTGCATCCCATAAATTATGATAACGTGACCAAAATGTATTCAGCAAAACATGGCTTTAACTTAAATTGTCAATGTTTCAATAGATTGAATTGAGTTGTATTTACACTTGATTTGTATCTGACAGAAATAGTTTCCAATGCAAGTCATTTACGACTTTGATTCAATTTAGTATCTGTATTGATAAATTACGCATCTGGTGCCTACTTCTACAGAGTTTTTGGAAGAGGATGGGAAGAAGTAGAGTTCATTAGAGAAGGTATAATAAGAAAATAATATTTCCCACCGGAATCTATGTTTCCTGATGCAGCTTGTAGTAAAGCTGCAGATTTTTTAGTCGAAAATAAACATGTTACTTCTAGGCAAGCGTGCAGGTGAATTTATGGTCAAACTCGAGTCGATCAAGAATAATAATAAAAAAAAATGAGTAAGAAAAGTACAAAATCTACGCTACGCTCCGGTATATCTACGTAATTCTTTTACCCATCTGTATCTGATGCAACTAGCCGTAAATATCACGACGTAAGCCCCATGACTCATGGCACGTAATCCCTTGTTATTTCACAACTGTGTTATTATCCGATATTATCACCATGGGCCAGCGTGGGCCATGTTTAACCATGTTCTATGCAAGTTCGACTGTTGAGGAAACAATACGTCATTGTCAATCTTCAGTCGACCAATTAAATAAATAACCTCCGGTTTGTCTGTAATTTCTTTTGCTGTCACATTGAATGAATGCGTTCTTACTTCAAATTCATCACGTTCTTTTGCGTCAATTAATTTATACTGGTTTCTGCGTTTTTGTTTATTTTGTAATTAATTTGATGTTCATCAGATTTGCTGGGACTAAAATAACACGAAGTTATTTTTTGTAGCTGTAAATATAAATGAGTTTTATTGTGAAATTTGACATATTAGAGGCAATCACCAACAAATGCAGACTATCTATAATATAGAATAAACTGCACTCGTGTTATATCTCCCGAAAAAACAGTGTCCAATATACGAGTGTTAAAGGTTAGTTCCAATATCCAATTTTAACTAGAACAAACTTTACTATCAAACTTGAAGTTTATAAGGGGAGTCGCGTCGTCGTTTATGTTTCTTTTTACAATATCAATATTTCTCAGAATATCTCGCTCAACGTAATATAATACGAGATGGGACTGGCGTAGTATTTTATTATCTCGAGAATACTCCAGACACGCATCATCTATGACATCAAAACTCAATATCCGTTCGGTACATTTGTTATAGATTTCACATTTCCGTCTTGGCTAAAGTGCTTCGCTGTGCCATTTGCCACGATAAATATTTTGAAATACAACTCTTAAGTCGACTTTCCAATACTAGTTGGCATTAAATTTTACGAGTGTATGGTAGTCTTATTTCATGGGTTATTGTTTGGGTAATCTTCTGGTAATAGCATATCGTGTTTTGTGCATATAGTCTGCGCGCTGTTCAGAGATTGCGGAATTTCTAGTTTGCAGTTTAATTTTAGTCCTTCCACTATCTATACACTCATTGTGAAAGCAATTACTTTCCTAATAGCTGTTTAACAGACGCCCAATATTTGCAACACGCATAAAATTAAACGCTTCGTTAAATGGTTCTGCTTGAATTCTGAATACGTTTTGCTAACCCATATTTCTATTTTAGGTTCTAGTTTCGGAGTTTTAGCGGACATATGCCTATCGAATTATGAAAAGCCAATATTGACTGAATATTCTAAAAGTTCAAATTAGTAACCAAGCTCAACAAATTTATTGACAAATTGATTACATTTTAGCACCTACGCAAAAATTTTGCTAAATCAATACTCTTCACCAGTAGATAAACTGATCGAATCTTCTCCGTTAATTTTGTTATGATTAGATAGACTAAAATTACCATAACACTTTTGTGGAATATTGTTTAAATAAAATTGCTAAAAGGAAAATGTTTTTCTAAACAGTTTATATCAGCTTTCTAAATAAAAAGGTGTCGTGCTTAATGTTCACAAGATCTTCGTGTAATTTTTCGCAGCATGCTAATGTTATTACGTTTATTTCTCACTAGCTTTTGCCCGCGACTACGTACGAGCATATCCCGTTTTTTTTTCGTTCCCGTAGAAATTTCCCGTTTCCGTATAGCCCATAGCACTCCTCACAAATGTGGCTACCATTTACAAAAATAATTTTCATAATCCGATTGGTAGGTACCTAGTTCCAGAGAGTAGCGCGTCCAAACAAGCAAACAAACTCTTCAGCTTTATTATTTCATAGTTCCCAAATACAATTCTTTATAAATTAACTGTTTTGACTTCGTTAGCCTCGATTTCCAATCTTTCTTGCTACCTATTCAGTACTCTCATTTTAAACAAATAATTAAATATTCTAGATAAAATTAGCTGACATTATTCTCAAGGTTCTGGGCTACTTACTAATTTAACAAATACCATCAGTCTCTGTTCAGCGGTTTAGTCGTTATGAGGCAACAGCAAGATATACATCTGCATTCTAGATCCTGTAATCAATAACGTGAACCTCTGATTCACTCTACTAACATCTAGAAGCTTCTACGATCTTCTTAAAGCATGAATGAATTCAGCCTATTCTGGCCACAAAGTGAGGAGGGCAGGTGAATCTGTATATAAATCGTGTCAGCGTCGCATCGGCTCCGTGGCACGCGGAACCTCGTCTTATTGTACGACCATTTGTTTTGTTTAGCAGCAGACGGGACGCGTTATTTTAGATTCGCCATCTTCGATGTTCGAGCTCGGCTTGTTTGTGAATTGTAGATTTGGGTTGTGTTGCAATTAGAATAGGATGACATGGGTATTCTCTTACCAGCCTTTGCCTGGATATTGTTAGAGATCGTATTTCTTTCTTCAGTTTACTAACATGTGCGATAAAACTGCCTATTGCACTCTTGTTTTTATATTTTTTTTGTCCTGTGCTTACTATCAGGTGTAGAATCAATATTTTGTTTTACTGCTAAAGTCTTCTTTTGAAATAGCAACGAATCGAAGTTTCACGATTCGATTCTTTCGTTTGCTTAATAGTGATCAATAAGATTTTCTTTCAGTCACATCGCACAGGATAATAAATATTCCCTTTGTGATTATTCAAAGTTAAGAAGACACGCCGTTTTTCGTGAAAGTCGTCACTCTCAAAACTCTTGCTTGAACGAAACGAGAAGTTTGAATCCCGAGAGTTTTGAGACGAGAGCTCTCGCCCACATGTACTTGTATTTGCAAGTAATTGAAAACTCACATGACAGCTATCAACTCAGTTACTCTCTGTTGTTGGTAAGGAATAAAGCTTTTTCGGAAGGACTTTATTTTATTCTATTGAATAACAAATTGCTGTCAGTAGCCTTGGCTTTTGCTAAGAAAGTTTTTCAGACAGTTATTTCTTTGTGGCCAGTTTCAGGGTTCCGGTTGAGAGATAGTAAATTAAAAATAGAAAAGAATTTACATCGTAATGTCTTCAAGATAAGATACATAATGGAATTCAGACGGCTATGTTAGCTACTAAAGTTTAAGGAAAAACTGAATATATATTTCCGTATTCATGTAAATAAACACAACAATTTCCCTAGTCGAAATAATTGCACTCGTCCGAACAACCCAAAGAATTGTTCCCTTCTTTTCACCTTATTTTCGCTCGCTCTATTTCAGAAATGCTCATTCCTAATGCAAGTTAAGTAGCGCCACATAGTCCATTGTCTCGCATTTTGTGTTTTGTTCTCATCTGGCTCGGCTTGTAATGCTATTTTAGATTCGTGATCTCTTAATAGTATTTGCTATTCCAATACTTGCTACTAAATAAAGGCGCTTAGAAAATATTTGTTGGACTTGGAAATAAATGGCTTCGGGCAGGTTCTTTTGCTGTTATTGGTAAATTGGTTAAGTATTATGGTTCGTTGCAATTGAGAATCAAAAAGTATTAGGTTGTCTATTTTGCGTTATTAGTTTGAGATCTTAAGCATATATGCCTTTAAAGCCCGTCAGGCCAACTTTTAGCATTCCAGTAACTCATGTTTTCGACTCGTCTCATATTGCATACAATAGCATTAGTAGGCCACGTTTGTATGATTTAGCTTGAGAAGATTTACGTTGGTAGATAATTGTATTGGTAATTTGGGTACCCCAGTCGAGGTCATGGGCTTCAATTCGTCTCCTTTCTTAGAACTTCTTCATTGTGATACGAAAAACGACGAGATGATAATACCTCGCTCTTTTATCGCTATTAATTGAATTTGAGAGATACGGAAAACTACCTTGTCTTAATAGCAAACGTTAAACGAAATTTGATTGTAGGTAGTCCATCGGCGCCCTTCTCTTCACTTCATTTCTTTTCGGAAAACACAAGTCTTACTAGCTATGTCGCTGTCGTATGTCAACCTAAAAAAAAAAACTACATAAAAAGATATTTATCACTTTACGGACTTACATAAACTTGCATTGAATTTTCAAAGTCAACTGTTTCTTCTGTTCCACTATACTTTCAGATTGCACAATTTGGATTAATGACAATCAATATTGACAAACTGGTTCACAAGACTAATATCATGAAGAGCAGCAATTTATCTGCAAACTTCTCTAGTATACAGACAAAGCTATGAGATTAGTCTTACAAGATTAATCCCCAGTTACGTAAGCTTATTGAACTGACAGCCGGTGGAGCAGACCAGTCTTAGAGTGAAAACCGGGCATCGGCAAGCGTAGTATGGAACGCCCACCAGACTCTAGACAAGTCACATTCTGTTAGCGGTAGCGTGGCGAAGGAGATTGTCAAAACGTAAAAAAGGTTTAGGATTGACAAACGCTGTCGAAACGTCACGAAATCAATCCCTTATATTGGTATTTCAACAATCGACTCAACTCTAAAGCCTAAAGGTACAATTCCGTGCATCGCGACCGATAGCAGCCGCGTGCGATCTATCGCATGCGACAATAGTCATAGTATGAGAATGTATGGCACCCTTTCCGAGGTCTGTGACAGACGCACGCGGCTGCGATCGGCCGCGATGCACGGCATTGTAACTTTAGGCAGCTAGACCGCGCTCGACTTAAAAAAGTGATCAGACAGATCGCATGCAAAAGGCAGATGACCCGGTGTCATGTTCCAGCAGTTGACTGTGATAGACTAAATTTATAGAGTTTAGTTACTTACATAAATCTTCTGGAAGTCAAATACGATGGTGGAGCTGTTGGCTAAATAATAACAGCCCAACGGGGCTTTATTTTATCTTAGGCAACGCTTGTCGAAGGCATTCCGTGGATGGCTTACCAAACATCACAGATTGAGATTCCTCCGTAACATCGGAAAAGACGCTAAGCTAAGCGTTGGTTCCGGCTGTCATCAGATCTTGGACAGTCGTCATGGGTAGTCAAAAGCCAGAAAATCTGATACCAGGTGCCCTACTATGCCGTGCTAATGCCATCCAATTCCGATGATGAAAAAGGGATAGTGCTATTCGCTATGTATAGCTCCGTCTCTCTCTTAGAGCGGAATCATGATCGTTTTAAGACTTCAAAGTAGGGCCCCAGTCTTGCCAACAATAATTGTGATACCCAGTTACTGAGTTGTAGTGTTCAGATAGGCAGTCACTCTATGTAAAATACTGGTACTCAGTTGCATACGGTTTAACTGGAATCCGACCCTTAAATAGTTGACAAAAGACTATGCCTAATCTTTTGTCTTCTATCTCTTCGTTTGATTGAAATTAAAATAGATGACAGTTGGTTCCTTCCTATTCACAGAACCTACGACATGAAGTTAATTCAATCGTAAAATTAACTGTGAATGATTTCGTTCCTAAACTTGAAGTTAATTATCTATGTTAATGACTCGACATTAATGTGAGGAATTAAAGTAACAGCATAATCTTTGACGCTCTCAATCTTGTAAACCGGCTTTGAATCAATCATCATTAAAATACTAGGCTAATATAGACGTCTTATTCGATTGTCTTTATTTATCTGTATTACAATAAAAGTAGAATTGCTTTGGTGGTTTTATTACAAAAAGCCTGTAATCGGAATAAGGCGACTTACCGCTTACTTCTGAGTAGAGCTAGATCTAGTCAATTAAAAAAAAAAAAAAAACAAATTTTAAAAAACGAATACATTTTTTTTCAGCAATACAAAGTATATTCTTCGTTGCAAGTAGATAAATGTATTACAGCTTCAAGTTCGCGCAGACGGAACGTAAAGGCACAATACAAATCGATAGTCCGTCGCATAAAGTTTTCACGATCACTAAAACAAACATATCTTCTCTCTACTACATACCTGGTACATCTTATGTGGAAGCCTTCCTTAGGTATCGAGTTTCTAAGATAAATTAATCCTGTTACACTGGTAATACGTATTGTGCTGGGACGAAAAGACCACCCCTTCTCTTCCCACGGCTGGAGTATCAAACGACTGGAGGATTATATGGGGTGGCACCTTCTTCCTCTACCTATTTGTACTGCACACCGATTGTTTATTGACAATTGGTTTAAAGACAAGCTTCCTTCCATTTTACAGCTCAGTATAAAGACATTCACGTCTTATCTATTTTGTGATCAGAGGGGAAATTTGTCTATTTTGTACTCTCGTATTTTTAAGGAGCGTCGCTAAGATGACATATTATTGCGACTTCACTTTCAAAATGAACTCCTTGTATTAAAGAGAATTGCCGTTCTGATTACATGAAATAAAAACAACCCTTTTCTTACCAACAAAAATGTTTGCAGACGATCTCCTAAATAAATTGGTTAACACGATGAAAACAGTATTTAACTAAAAGCTTGGCCCGACAAATACATAACTCTCCTTCTTCTCGGTCGGATAATTAATACTGCATCGAATACCTTGGGGTCCGTTGAACCCAGCATACAATGGATGTAATGGCACAACATGAGCCGACAGGCGTCTGCCTCACAAAGGCTTGGACTGTCACAGACCGCCGCGGCTAACTAGGGAAGCTGGCGAGTAAGTAGCTGGCACTGTTAGGGGACTATGATATTGTTACGTTGCTTTTTTATTTTCAAATCATATTTAAAAAAATTAACTATTTCAACTCAAATCCGAGTAGTGTTTTCCTCAAAGGACCACCCCAGACTACCTTACATGGTTCTGTTTCGACTTGAAATTTTCATAATAATATATTGCTAAAGAGATTGAATGTATACATTAAATCTCTTAAACATTAGGTACGTTATTTCGCACACACGCTTTGGAACGAGCAAGTCGCTTCATGTTTTTGACTGACCGGATTTGTCAATTCAAAAGTGCCTGTAAATGATTTGTTTGAAAGCTTTGAGTTTTAGATTGAGCAAAGGAAGTCTATCTGTCTAGTGTTTTTGAAAAAAGAAGTAAAACAATATGAAGAGCCACTTGATTCGATTAAAACGGTTTCAGTCGGAGAGTTGTAAAAGTTCTAAAGCTATCAATGGGTTAAAATAAATCTATAACATGTTAAATTGTTTATCCATTTGAAATTTTATTTTGCTTTTAATATAATGTTATCATTTACAGAAATGAATTGAATGTTATAAGTAAAATTACTAGCGAAAACCAACAACAGCGAAATACATTTTTTTATAGACAGAGATATTATCCAGATCGGATTCCAGTAATCCAATTAGCTTCTGATAGGTCGTCACCAAAGCTTAGTCAGAAGCGCTTAGCAGGATTTGACACATTGACGAGTCCGTGCCTTATAAGGTTTCCTATAAGATTTAATTTGTTGCACATTTTTAAGTCATTATTAGTACTTAAACCCAGCATTTATGGTTAAAAAGTAATAACTATATAATACAAAGTTTCTCCGCTTACTCCTTATGAACCACGGAACGTATTTTGATATGGTTTTCACATTTCATTATTATTATTAAGATATTATTATTATTACTTTTGTATTGACAATGACCGCCTGTCAATTACATTGCCATAAGTTAATTGATGAAACCAGGTTTGCTAGAGCTATATTATTACTCCAATTTCCGCCAGTGAACAATCCTAAAGAATAAATTCCTCACAACACTACTCCGAGCCATATACTTACATCACAGCGTCCGGGACCAGTTTTATGACAGAGCCTTAATGGTGACTCCTAGCTTGTCCGCATCTGTTCCTTGATGAGCATAAATTACCGATTAAACCAGTATTTTACTGCCTATTATATTCATTTTGTACTTTTATCCCCAGCGAGTGCATCGTTTATAGATTTTTTTCTAGACTTATTATGCGCTAAAATTGGACTCATGCGATGTTGAGTGATTTTACCTGCACTCTGTGTTTAACTTAAATTGAAAATAATAATGTTGTAGTAAACTTGTACTAATAAGTATGCAGGTAGTATGTTAACTTATTAAAGGAACGCATAAAAACCAAAGTGTCGATAAAAACAGCATGTTTTATAAATAAATATTGAAGCAAACACTATCCTTGCAGGTAAGCTGCCAGCTTCATTTTTTAATAAAGCGGAAAATTCAAACGTCGCTACTATGCATAGCTAAAACTTTTTGAATATTTAATTTACATATTGTAGTACAACGTTCCCATGCGGTGGAGGCGACACGTGTATACTGTTCTATGAACAAGAATGTCCGAGCTTAGAGCGCCTATGAAACACAAGTTGCTAAAAGGCAACAAGCAAGCTCGACCGCAAACGCTCCTACCTACACTGCACCAATTTTATTAACGAGCCGACAATTTAAAGCGAACTAGAAACTCATTTAGTGGCCATTACCTCCTACTAACTACCGGTAAACAGATTAAAATGCATGCCAAAAGTTTAAATTTATGTACCGGACGCTCTCTTCAATTAAACTTGTTATAATGAAACTCTGGAAAAACTGAGTAAATTTCTGCGAAGAGACGACGCAAATAATTCCCAAGTTTTGCAATTTATACTCATTTTAAAGTTGAGTTCGATGGCGCAGACGTTCTACCAGTAACCCACGACCTGAATTGATTATTTTAACGCTTTTCGGTTCTTTTCAACTTGATAATTTCGTCTTCCTTGTAACTTGTTGTGTTCAAGTTTAATTTAAGCCAAGGAGTTGGGTAATCTGATATTTTAAGGTGACATTTTGTTATTTTGCTTGGTAAAATAATATCCCAATTATAATTTATATGTTTTACTCGCTTCACAGGGAAATGATCAAATATTGTGCAAACATTGTTGTAACTTTCATCAAGTTTATCAAAGCCTTGCATGAGTTAGTAGGTGTTACGTACCTTGAACCTCCCATTAGAACCTACTCTTTTCCCGTCGAAACATATTTAAGTATCTATACCTACTACAAAAAACATACACATTTAGGTGCTTTCATAAACATTATAATAATTTATTATTCATTATATTAACAAAGGTACACAACGTTAATTTAATGAAAACACGGAAAAGAACCACTCATACTAATAAATTTAAAAATTAACACACGGTAATTAACATTTACATGCATCCCGTTAATGTGTTTAGTAACAACAGCTTGGAGATACTTGTGCCGTATAGACAACTAATGCTATTCCACGAATAATCTCCAACAAAACGATAAAAGAATTCCCCGAATGCCATGTTCTGTTTCTATTACCTAACTTTTCGTTTGGTTGTTTTTCGTAAACATTCCAGCTGCCGTTGGCAAACCATTCAATGAACCCGTTTCTATGCTCTAAACGACTGGTCGTGGTCTAAATATACCATTTAAATTCAAGAGCAGTTACTATGCCTTCTGAAGCATCATGAGCTATTTATTATTGTCTTTTATGGCGGTTCTTTGACTTAGTTCGCCCACTCCGCTATATTTTTAAGTGTTTCAGACAGCAAAAGCTTCGCTATTCCATTTGGATGGAAGCAGAGCGAGCGTGAGAAGCGTCGATAATCAGCAGCACTCCATTCGGATAGTGTTAATGAATTTCTTTAGTTGAGTATTCACAAAGCAGTCGCAGTCCGCAAAGAGTTCATTTGAACAGCTCCCTGGCTTCGGGGGGAAAATAAATAAAAATCGGCCGCATCAAATTGTGCGGAGTGACTACGGGCAAGGTCCCGCGAGCACTTTCTCATGCAAAAGTCGAACGGTTACTTTAATTCTTAGCTCGAGCACTTGTCGGTTTTACGAGCGTGGAGCGATTTAATCCACTTAAAACGCAGAGCACAAACTCCAAGCCGACAAAGCTCTCAGCCGCTCTCATTTAAAAATGGAAATAAACCTTCGGCCATCTTTGACTCAATGCGACCGCTAGTGGAATTCTAAGTGCGGTCTTCAATGATACAGCTACGATTTTTTACCCATTTGATGGATTACCCTTGATTTATTGCGCGGTTTCAATGAGTTATATAGGAAATAGTAACACAGGATATCTAGACATTGAACCATGTACAGGAAACTGTAGACTATATTATATGACTACCACATGCAAGACATTGAAACTTTCAACATGTTGACGTTATGAAAGCTAGACCACCGAAGTGGTTGGGTATGGGAAAGTGTTAACGGATTTAGTGTTTGTCTTGGCAAATTCTTATGAATCGCAAAGATAAACATTCAATCTGAAATGTTTATTTAAGAAAGCGATGGGTATACAATGTAAAATTATGTAAGGTGTCTCGAGTTGATCTCGAGCGAAACAGTTATTAACTGTAACAGCTTTTCTTTAAGCGTTATTTTAAGAGCTAATGGAAAAGCTAAAATGATTTTTGTTTCTATTCCTATAAATAACATCAAGCGCTTTTTTGTCGTTGAATATTTGACCTTTTTCCTTGTTATCTTTTATTTATTTTTAATATTCTGATATTTGAATTTAAAATATTCTAAAAGTTGAAGATATCAAAACTTGTTTAAACAAAAGCAATTTTCAAAAAATAGATTACCGGATACTTTATTTCCTATCTCAGAAGGAATTTCAGAAATTATCCGCCCTTAGTCCTCGTCTTTAGCTTTCCCATCTTAATGAAAGAGTTCTGCGGCGAGATTATTTCGACTTGTTTATTTTGCTTCCGCACAATCCTCCGTCCGGAACTTTTGTGTATATTTCTATCGCGCCTTATGCGTGAATAGTCAATACTCTTCTGGGAACAGCTTATATATGTTAAAGAGTATTTTTCATTCAATAAACTACCGCCGGATATAAACATAAAACGTTAAAAAAGACTTGACATGCTGCTGAAAGTTTAGAGCTCCGCAAATACGTAAAGCTATAATTTTCAGTGTTCTGAGTTTCTGTCGAAAACTGTTTTGGACACAGTTTATTCTTGCTTTGGCTGAAAACAGCGTACTTACTAATTGACAAAGCAATCCCATTAGCTACACTCGAAAGCTACATTTCAAAAATGTCAAAACAAACCACAAAATACGGGATAATCTGTGACCTTTTTATGACCTTGCTGGCGTAACAAATTGTCGGTGAAACAGTACATCCGTCTGACACATTTCAAGCCCAGCGCCAAACCAATTATGCATCAACAAACACCTTAAATTTTAAGAACCGACTTTTAATTCTCTCTGCTTCTTAATTACCTTACTTTACGTCGATTCGCCCCCTTTTTTGTGACTCAACGGAAATTACTCGGAAAAGTCACTTAAAGCAAATAGGTCTAGGTAGGATAATTACGAGTTTTTTTTCTCAATTTCGTTAATTTTGCCGTGTCAGTTGTAATTACTGTGTAATTGAACGCCGTGTTTATCGTGACTTCGGTATTGGTTCGACGATATTTTCCTTAATAAATCCTGTTGAACGTTCGGCACCCTTAGTGTTTAATATTATATGAACGTGGGAAAATGCTTCGTGCTTAAGATGGTATTTGATTGATACATCATTATTGAGTAACGTTACAACTTAATTTATTCAATTAATGTTTCGTTCTTTATTGTCATTGCTGTTTTACTACCTCATATATAAAACGCGAGTGTCAGGAATATAAAAGATGTGTAGTTTTATTATATCAGATAAAGTTATCGTAAGACAATCTTGAATGACAAGTGTTTCGCAGGTTCAGAGTGTTATTTTAAAACTCAGAAGCGTTACATTACGTCCTCTTGAGAAATAAAGCCTAAATCATAATGCATAATGAGGATCGTTCATCGACGTCTGTTGTTTTACCTAGAGTGTCTCGAAAATCCAGCCAAGTGCGTGTCGGGCCACGCACAGCGTAGGGTTCCGTAGTTACCCGTCCCGTAAGCCATGACAAGAAATAGCAAATTTTACTATGACATTACAAAGTTACAAATACGCTTAGCTTTAAGTAATTTTCTATGGAGTTACTACGAAATTTTTACCTAATCAGTTGCATTTTATAAGTTTTTAGGCAGAGGGCACTTGACTGTAACAAAAATTTGCACTTTAAAGTTTAATATTTGCAAATGGATCCTAGGATGATTTTTTTTAAAGCAAACCCTCAATATTTTAAACGACCTATCCAACGACACATCAATGGGTAGACGATAAAAAAAATAATCATCATCATGTAGGGGGCCACCTTAAAAAAAAATATTTCAAGATTTTATAATACTACTTTGTCGGTGTGATTAATATCTATGTATACCCATATCAAATATCAACTTTCTAGCGCTAAGCGTCTCTGAGCTAACCGCGGATGGACAGACAGACAGACGGACATGGCGACTGATTATCAAAAAAGTCTGTTGAAATTAGGAGAATGCTGCTACACATCCTAACCAAAATGTTAACCCGAAGGGTGGAAAAGAAACGCATTTTTTGCCTGATAAATTTTAAGATATTTTTACTGATAACTAATCTATTCTTTCTTCTCCCACAGGACGGAGACCGGGGCTACCTAGAAGGACTGGCCTCAAGATACGCAGACCTGTTCTCAACACACTACGGCGACGTCCTAGACCACCTCGAAGAATTACGGAGACACGAATGGGACGAGATGTCTCCTCGAATGAGGGTGCTTGGAGGCCCTGGAACACCTCAAACTCCACCTTCGGCAAGTCCTGGTTCCCTAGCTTTGAATAACTTGACCACGTCGCATTCGCAGCCCATTTATGTGCCTGGAAAGTATTCGGTGAGTTGAGTGAGGTTCTCATTTGTTCTTGGGAATGGTCATCAATTTCACGAAATATTCAGTTGTAGATTTAAAGCAATTTTTTATATTATTTGCTAGCTTTTTTTTTTGCATGAATGAGTGTGAGGTTGAAATTTAAACTCCTTATGTAGCGATAAATTGAAAAGTTTTTCGTGAATAACACTTTGGAGTGTAGCATGTATTTGGCACCATATCAGCTTACTTTTTTGGCTCTATGCGAGATTTGTTATTTGTACCAATTTTATTTGACATAGTTTCAATTCCAGTTATTCCGGTTTGTTTTCCCTTCTTCGTTTAGTTTTCGTTAAAGGAATCTGTTATTTTCACCAGGGGCTAGAAAAAGATATTAGCGATAGCGATTGTCGAAATGCCCAAAGTATCAGAGATTGATCACGTGGCATTTCGAGCGTTTTTCAATCCCATACATTTTAACGTTTCGACAATCGCCTTCGCCACGCTACCGCTGACATATTGTCACTTGTCTAGAGCCTCTGGAATGGCAACAATATGATTAATTAACCGAACAGCATAGCACTTACATGAATAGATAGCACCTTGACCATCAAATATTACATAACTGTTATGAAATCATCACATCCACGGTATTATAAAAATATACAAGAACAGTAAGTAAACTAATCTTACGAAGTTTCTAAGTGAAAAAGTGACCTTGCAGGAACAATCTGAAAGCACGTGATAAACTTGAACGTAAATCCTCTGTCGGCCATCAGACAAAAGTCCAAGGTCACAATGATGAGCCCCGCGGAGGCCCACAGATAAAACGGCCTGAATAAATAATAGGATCATGTCATGTAATCAGACTAAGCGGACCAAATCGTCGCTTTGAGTAAAATTAGCCAGGAATATTAGGCTTTCAACATTGCCAGTGATATTTGAACCGTTTTTGTGAATATGATTTAATTTTTTTGTGAATACACCTCTAAGTACGTAAAGCGGATTACCTACCTTCAGAAGGTTTCTTTCGCATTTATATAAAGCCAGATATTAATACAGTTTTTTTTGTGAAGACACCTATAATGGCTTTTGTCAGAACTTCAGACGGTATTTTCTTTTCTCTGTCTCATATAAATCTAATTTGCTGAAGTTATTGAAGGTATGGATGAATGTTTCTTTTATTATTGTCAATACCTACCTACTTGTCTTTATTGACTTTTATTTGATTTTAGTTTTATTGCCAGGCTTAGCTGAAATATTTGGTGGAAGAGATGAGTATTGGTAGAAATATATGAAGATCATAACTAAATAGCACTGAATTATCTCCTCTATTTTGAAAGGAAAATTAAAAGTACATTTTTTAACCATTTGTTTCTTTTTAACAGCCCTCAAGCTGCCTCACAGAGAAAGAAGAGGACGAAATATACGGGTTCGGGTACGGCGTGTTCGGCAAACAGATGCTGCAACGGCAACAACAACAGAAACAACTGTTGTTGGCGCAACCGACACAACCACTCATACACAACACGCAACACAACTATCAAAGGTGAGTGTGTAATTATTAAAATTAGCACTTGGAACCAAAATTATATGATAAATGCCTGGAAATTTGTTAGTCAACAACTAAGAAAAATTAAGCTAATGGGTAATTTTCGTTATTTTTTGCAGTAGTACTTACGATTTCTTGGGATAAAAAACACATAACATGGGCGAAAAAATAAGTTGCCGCATAAATAATGGTAAAACTGTAGAATGAAAAAAAACGAAAAAAATCGTAATATCGAATCGTTTAAGATATAATTTAAAATAATAAGGCATGTATCTACGTTTAACTACAACTTGCAATCAATATTTTTTAATGCTTTGAGCCTTTCGATCGGTACTGTAAAATTACAAGTTATTTTTTTTTCACATTTAGCGGGTTCAATTCCCGGTTCAGACAGAGACATTTAAAATTCTTTCAATGCAGTTCGTATTTTTTTTAAAATAAAATTTAAGGCTTTATTCAGTATTTTTTTCTATCTACAGTATTGAAGGTACTTTCTATTCATGTGACAAAGTTTTGGGACAGTCTGTATATAAAAATATTGAACCACAAAGCGAGTATGTAATTATTTTGTTTTAATGTACTGCTTTGTTAATCATGTTCATAATAACGCGTCGATAACTTTTATGAAAATGTTGTGCGAGTAAAGCAGCATAAAACTTAATCATTCGGGATTGGCAACTGCATTAAGCTGCCAGTGCACGTCAGGGTATATCAAGTTTAATGCAATTTCATATGCAAGGCACGTCAAAACTATATTTTGCGAATACTATATTTTATGCTTTCAATAAACATAGATATTAATACATTTATTTCTGCTCTATTTGATATTTGTTAAGTTATTGAGACAAGGACTTGTTTGAGACTCTTTCAAGCTCTCTTTTATAAAATAAACTAAACACAACATAAAAAGTCTTGTAAAATCCAAGTCAGCTTGTTAAAAATCAAATTAACCTTAACAAGCAGTAATAAAATAAAATGGTAGTATTGCGAACACTCGAACGGTGATCATTACAACAATAACTTGCAATCAACCCTCAAATGCCGACGCAAGCCGCAACAACTTTATCCTTATTCGGCTAAGAAAATTCGCGGTCGGCTTACACGAAATGTTAACGATAACGAGAATAGCACGGGACGTAGTCATAAATTATTTTGACTTTAACAGGTGTACTCGTTAGATAAGCTTTTGCGCTGCATGTTTAAATGCTAATCTAAATTGAAATCAG
Organism: Mamestra brassicae; assembly: GCA_905163435.1. Lineage (NCBI taxonomy): Eukaryota > Metazoa > Arthropoda > Insecta > Lepidoptera > Noctuidae > Mamestra > Mamestra brassicae. The sequence continues at coordinate 9,961,052 of LR990991.1, read as the reverse complement.
ACATTCGATTGGCGACAGAAGCGGCCTCCGTGTTGAGAATAGTCGAAGTGATGCACGGTTAGTGGGAGAGGCAAACTGCATTCTTCTTGGGAGAATGGAAAATTAGATGGAGTTGAAACCTGTATTTGTCTATTCGTATCTGTCAACAAGTCAAGTCAATGATAAAATTTAAATTTACTCCAGCATTGTATGGTCTTTATTTTGCTTTAGAATAATACTTCTACTGCTTTTTAATTGGGAGAAGCCCGCGCCTCCCTATCCCCAACCACTGCAACTCTTGAAAGCTAGACTCAACAGTGGCGACTACCAGAAATCGAGTCAATGGAGCTTGGCGAGTGTCGGTAAAACGATTCAACTGTCTTGGATCCCGCAACGAAATTCAATCATAGATGTTTCCGAAAAACGTGCATAATATCGGTTACATTACAACATCCAAGAAAATATTTTCGCACTAACCCTAAACCAACAAAAAGCGAGCACACATAAATATTCGTCAATCGTCCCAAGACTGAGTCCCGCTGAAGTAAGTTCTCGTTACACCGGTGCTTGCTGTAAAATAAATTCAAATTAACTACTGATGGATATGTCCGGGCCGGGCGCTCGCACGAAGAAATTTGTGTTAAGACCGTATTTAAATGAAGGACAATCTTTATTGGCTACTAAACTAGAACTAATAAGGTAACTGTAGTAGACGATTTATGGGTAAAAATGTTTATTTTCTTTCTCAATATGTTCAAGTTATTTGAGAAAAAGTCCATTTAAATCATGCAGCGGATTTAACAGGGTTAAAAACGACGATGGTGAAGTTTCAGGTGAAATAACAAAATGCTACTGAAGTTTTTCAGTCATAGAAAAATGAAGTACAAGAAATAAAAATAATAGATGGACTATTATTTTTATTTCTTTTAAAAAATACATTAATAGAAACATCAGCGTAGTCAGAGGGTTAAAAAGAAACATGAATAATATATGCAGCACACATTGCTTGTAATACTTTTGAGAAAAATAAAACTCCGATGACGGATTAAAAATGGTTCGAGTATGACACGAGGAATACAAATGCTACATCATAATAGTCATGATGTAAGCCTGTGATGAATACATTATTTTTGAAAAGCGTATTGTTATACTTGGAAATAGTTCAAGTAATAGTTATTTATTTTACTGTTAGCCTGTCGCGGCTGACTGACAAGATATATGCGTGGGGTTTTGTAGTCTCCCTCTTATAAAATGCAAATACGTGTCTTGTTGCAAATTTTTAATGTTGTTCCTAATGGTAAGTGGTTTGATTTTAAAGCAACATAGCTATTTGCTTTGCTTTACAGAAAAAACAACAGAAAAAGCAATTATTTCCCATTCAACGTAAGAGCGGTTCTCGACCCAAGTTTTTTAGACTCTAGATCCATATTTTTACGAATTCGAATCGGATATAGTGCGAAAAGCAATATCCGAATTCAGTCCGAGTTTTTTATATCCGCATTTTCACGGACTCGGATCGGATGCAGTGCGTATCTGCTCTTAGGCTTGTTAACAAACCTGTGTGAACATTTTCCGCAAATAGAAATTCACAATCCTGAAAAGAGCTGTCATCACTAGGCTATTTTTATCTCCTAAATTGGTACCCAGATGGGACAAGTAGCTTTCAGGGGAAAATAGGCCACCCACACCGTAACCCGTGGGCGTCAACTATTAAGGGATTATGGCAGGTGGACGCCTGTGGTGGGTTTCTTCATCCGTGCATGTGCGTAATGACTGTGTTATGCACAGATCACAGCACACGTGTCAAGTGTATTAATTGAGGTTTCACGCCTAAATAAATAAAAACCTTCATTTTAGGAAAATTCAGGCCACCAGTTGGAGCACTTAGGCAAGAGGTTCTCTACTATGGAAACGAAACTTATGTCGTACATGTGAAGTTGATGTCATTTTAATTAATATTGGAAAACATAAGCGTTTTGCAGGATCTGAGTTCTCAGTGCTACTACTTGAAAACCCTTGTCAGGAAGCGTTACATGACACAGAATTAACAGGAGAAATACCAATTTGAGAGAAAACTATGCACATTTTTTTCTATATTAGCCGATCATTTTGATGACTTTGCAATACCATTTTTTAAGTAAGGAGGCCAGAATCGTAAAAGTATGTTACAAAACATACTTCTTACTATGAAAACCCACGCCTCGTCGATTAACTTATAAGTTACTTAAACATCTCTTGTTTTGTAGGTGTACCTTTAAAATTAGATAAATCTGACACACAAGACATTCTCAAGAATTATTTCTTGGATTGAACCTAAGCAGAAACCTCTCTATTCACAGCGTCAATTAGATCTTCAAGTTTCAAAAATTGGCAATTATAAACTAACCTTTAACCTAGAAATAAATCTAGAGATTACCTTTTTTTGAGGAAGAGAAATCATCAAATGACTCGTCCCGCTCTAGGCGAAGTGGGAGGGGAGTGTCAGACTCTTTCTGACTGAAACGTCATGTTTGCCTTTGTAATATGACGTTTCAGCTACTGTTGGTAGCTAATTTGACAGTTGGTTAAAGTTAGGTACGTTATTGAAACCGGCTGTTAAACTCACCTGTGTTTCTTCAAACACCCTTTGCGTTCCAGGGCCGCTTTATTCGGGCGGGTTACTTTTCCGAACAAACCCAGTCTAGAAATGACCTAAATTTAAATAATATAAACCTTTAAACACAGCCAGGGATATTAAAATCCGTTGTTTTCTCGACTAAGCGGGGGTGTTCTCATAAATTTGTACCAGGGAAACCACATCGTCGCCCACGCATCCAATCTAGCATGTCTTACAATGCTAATTAGATCTTTGCACCACTAGTTTGCCTAATGAATTACTCGTAAAAGTGTTATTCGATTGCAAATAGAGATTATTTATGGTAATATGGACTTAGTGGGCGTCTGTTAATCGGTAGTCCGGGAGTTAGATTTGATTATGCCAGGTCGATGGAAGTTAAGTTACTTTAAAGTTATTACTTTTTGAGCAAAATGTTGAGCTATTTAATCAAAATATAAAAGTTTTTGTTACTATCGAAATAAAACGAAGTGCAAATTAATTTTCTTTTCGGAGGTCATGTTTTTTTCTTTACCTTTATACATACGTTTCTGGAAAGAGCTGTAGGTATTTCATTGGTATGTTTCGTATCTGCATTATTTGGCACAATAAAATAACACCTACCCCTGTACTTAATGAGCATCAACTTGAGTCACAGTTTGTTGAGTGTTGAGTAGAGTGAGACTGACAAAAGTTGACGTATGGAAATTCTCAATAACTATCTGTTAACTAAATGACCACAACCATAGTCTACTATCCCGTCTGAAATTATACCAAGAATACTTACTGCATAGACCATAGACTAAGCTAAAGCCATGAAGAGACTTGGTCCATGTTCAGCAGTGGGTGTTTACGGGCAGATAATTTGACAATTATTGTACAGCAGAGAAACATTAGCATGGTGAAGGTGTCGTGATAATTCCACAAACAGCTTCTGTTCTAGCAATTAAAATGGAATATTTCAGCATTAAGCCGGTGCCTTTATCTTTTATTGCTTAAATGCAATAAAAATTATAATGTGCACTGCGCAGTAGTTTCCCATTAAGCGAACCAGACGGCTACTTAAATTTAATTAATTATTTTATCGTTATTCTAGTTTAAGAATATGGTCAGTTTACAAAAGGTCTACTTAAACTGTTTTTATTGCTTTAATTCTTTGTTTTTAATAAGTTTATTATATTTCTATAAACGTTTCACCTCTGTTGACACGCTATAGGAGTGAAGCTTTATTTAAGCTCCTTGAACTACATGCAATCAAGCAATATAAAGATTTTTATTTATAACTGTTAGCTGATGGTTATGTATTGGTTCGAAAAAGGGCGCACACACTCTGAATAAATATATCATCCCCTTTGTCTCAGTTTATTTAAGGTCTGCATCTCTATTTGCTGTAATTTAAATAGTCACCTCTGTTTTGGCAAAATTATCGTTTGTAAAATTCACCCATCGTTTCTTGGGTTTTCTCTACTTTTGTAATAAACATCCTATTTATAATAGGTTTTGTCTGCTTGATCTAAAACAAAAATGTAAATCCTTAAGCATTGTGATTAAATTTATCTTAGTCGCTTCCAGTCTATCTGGATGCAGCTGAGTGTCTTCAGCTCTAATCAGTACTTTACGCAAGTAAGTAACGGATGGTCACATCCACGGATCGCCTTCAATAAGAGTTACTAAACCTCAAAGATCGATCCATGTGGTTGTTATTATTTAGCCTTCAGGCTGCGTTTCCACAAGAGATGTGCGAGGATGCGTAGCGAGGGATGCGTTTGTTAAGAACCAATAAAATCTCTTCATTTACCTAGCCGCACTCATAAGACACAAAACATTTATTTATTGGTAGAAACATACAAGGAATGCAGGTTGTTATATAAACAAAAAATATCCGTCATGTTCGGCCTTTGCGGCATACAAATATATAGGTAAGAAAAGTCATTATTGGTATTTAAACACAATCAGCGCAAGTTATTATATTGGTTCTTAACAAACACATCCCCCGCTACGCATCCTCGCACATTTCTGGTGGAAACACAGCCTCAGAATACCACACCGTCACATTAACACCGCTTAACCAATTTGTAGCAGTAATGAATGCTACTAGTTTATAAACTCAACGTTTACGAGCACCGCGGCTTGCTAACTGATTCCTAGGGAAATTGATTCTGAGTGCCAATTTAACTCTTGGGTTGATGGAGAGGATTTGTCGGCAATGTAGGTCATGTTCGCAAGTAGTTGTTTTGATGTTGCTAATATTTTAACAAGAATTTTGGAAGAATTTCATCAATATCCTAATTTATAAAATTCTTCCATTACTGACTGATAGACAACGCACAACTAAAACTACTGGTCGTAGAAAGCTGAAATTCAAGGAAGGAAGAAGCAACTTTCCTTGGGGGTGTAGGGGAGCACTAAACCAGGGTTGCGGAATTTGTTCGAAAGAGTCACCGCGGCCCTGGAACGCAAAGGGCTTCAGAAGGAACACGGATGGAATTTAGTCAGTACGAGGTCTGACACGCCCTTCCGCCTCACCCAGAGTGGAAAAAGTCATTTGATGATTTCCCATCCTTAAAAAAAATTAAAAAAAGAAACAAAAAAAGGGGAGCACTAAAAGAGGATTTCCCGAAATTCCTACGGGAAGTCGTGGGAAAAACTAGTTGATATGTTATACGTTTTTTTGGACAATTGGGGAAAATAGACTAAGTACAACAACATAGTGATTAGTACGTAGGCTGTAGTGTCACTGAATGCTGGCATTTAAATAAAATATCAAATCTACACTTTGTTTTTCACAGATCAACACCAAAAAAGGGAAAATAGGAATCATAAATCAAATAAACCAGCCCCCTCCATAAAAAAATTCTCGCTGCCCTCTGATTAATGTACAAAAAGTTTTAGGGTAACTGCAAATTTTCTCCCATTTCCTGAAATATAAATGAACGAATTCCTAAATAACGACATCCCTTTAAAGAACCTTGAACTCTTTGCATCCGACCAAGCATCAAAGCTTGCGACTTCTTAAAGTATTAAAATATAAGGATACCCCTCTTTGCTTGTGTGAGCAAAGTTACGGTGGAAATTCTCAACTTGATATAAAATTATCCGGTAAGGTTGAATAATTTTACCCTTTTGTTTTTTGATGTAAATGTTCACATGCGTATTTGAATTGTGAAAATGACTATTTATAATATTGATCATGTTTATGAAACTTTTCGATAGGTAAGTACCTAATCACCCATCATGTTTTTCATAATTATTTGGGTGATTTATGAATTGTTTCTCTTGTCGTCAAAAGTATAGAACACTAGTTTTTGCCCGCGGCTAGATTTTCGCATCAAAAACAGTAGTCTTTAACTGTCTTTAGGGTTCCATTTATCTCTGTTCTAAAATTCATCAAAATCAGTTCAGCATTCAGCACCATCAAAATAAACAAGAAAAACTCACTTTCGCATTAAAATAACAGTTAGGATTAAAAATGAAGAATGTTTTAACAGGAATAACGCATGAGTCACAAAAAATGTTTTTTTTGGTTTGAGATACTTATTTATTTTTCACTTTTATATCTACGTTATTAGTATGCATAAAGTGTTGCAAGTAAAGAACATCATAATATGAATATTAATATCATTTATACACTTAAATAATCTAAAATATCTCCACGACGTATAAATCAACTATCACCTTTTGTGCCCTTCAATAAAATATACTACTTTATCAACGCAATATACTTTGACGACTAACAATTTCAATGTTTAAATACAATAAACACACGCCTACATGTGACAAGTAAGACAGACGAACTAACGAACCTTTACGATGTATATTATGTAAATTCAACACATACTATTCATAATTTTGTGTCAATTGATGGGAATAAAACGCTGAGACTAACGATCTTAACACTATGGTATTAACATACGTAAAGAGATAAGTGATGTTACGTTTGAATATTACAATATTATTTTATGAGACTTGTTATTGCATCTTCCAGACCTACGTACATTACTTCTGCAAGATCCCTAAGAATCTTGAGCAACGTTAAAGTTTGATCTCCGAAGTCTTGTTACAAAAATTTATTAAATTATTTTTATCTGCGAAAGAAAGCGTGCAGTTTGTATTGAAACTTGTTCTTAACTTTGCTTGCCCTAGTTCAGTCGGTCTTCATAAATAGGCGATGTATAAATACAGCTAAGTTTTTATTAGTATACAAATACTTTCTATAGTTGATGTCAGTAGATGCAAAAAGCTCCCATCAAAGAAATTCCTAGGAACTGCAATCATGATGGAACAAGCAATGCAACCTGTCCTCTTATACTTACTTTCTGACACGCCTTTGTGCAGCATACTTATAATATTTACTTGACTGAACAAACATTTCCAGCAAGTAATCAAAAGCTGTGTTTGACTGCTTAAATCAATAAAATACCAACATACAGGCTGTACGGTGTGTACCGGCATTTAGGGCGATGTTCGTACTCGTTACTCAATTAACGCTACGCACAGACGGGAATCCTACTAACAAGGTACGCGATTACGGGTGTCGAGATACGGGAAACGCGAGAAACGCCGTGATACGCGGCCTAACTAGACGAAATTTATCTAAGTGCTATAGAATGCGCGGTGCGTCGTTATTTCTGACTCGCTATCTGCTTTGTTGGCTGGCTTCGATTACGTTTCGACTTAGGTCCGGTTTCGTATAGCTTTTATGAGTTGCCTGACAATTATTGGCTTTGTCATGACCGAGTGAGAGTTATAACTCGCGTGTTTAAATTGAACTTTATAGGTTTCAAATGAAGACCGCTTTGGAAATCTTGGTGTTGAACGACAATGAAACAGTTATAGCTCGCGGAATTAAGTATTCATTGTGTCTTTATAGAAAGATTATGGATGGATTTAGTCATATTTAATAATGCCGCCATTTGAATTGTAAATATCTAGTTTTCTGCGAAAAAGTTTTAACTTTCATTTGTTGGAATTAAAAATGTGTAGATAAACCCATAAAAATGATTTAAATAGAAACCTATTAATAAGGTTATTCCAGCTATTCGGAAAAGTAATGAAAATTCATTATGATTTCATAATAAATAAAAAAACTAATTTAAAACCAACGCCAAGTTTTTGATAAAGTATGTGAACATATCAACAAAATCGAAATTAATATAAATTTATTACCCACGTAGAACTAAATTGTTGAGAAAATCAATATTCATTGCATTCACGGCATTGCATGGTGCCGATATGATACTCATTCTGATTTATTGCCCGATCCCAACTTTATATTGGGTTTGCGAACTGAAACATGTGCGATATTGAACCATTGTTTGGAAATACGCTTCTTGAAATTCAAAAATTATTAACATTTTGGTGTGTAGTGGTTCCAAGATAATATGATTGTGTCAGTGATAGTCTCAAAAAATTATGTTGAGCAATATTATCATCACATCACACCATTTATTTATCAAACCTAAAATTGCGTTTCTAAGCTAAATAAATAAAACAAAACCTAGTGAATTTAGAGTGCTGAAGAAAAATGAAGTGTTAATACTGATTAAAATTTCCTAGATTGCAATATTGACACAGGCTACACAATAATAAAGCCCTCAAAAGAACGACTTCCATTTCAGTAAAAACCAATCAATATTCAATTATCTACTGACAGTCAGATTTTCAGATTGAATAATACGAAATTGAAATAACATTTAAAATACCAGACGTATTAATTTTATACTCGTAAAATTAACGTCGGTTTAAACGTTCCATTATCGATGCTGATTAAGGACGCGGACACATCAGAACGAACCCTTTTACAAAATTTACGATTTCATTAACCGCCACTCATTTTACGGACAATCATCATTAGCGAGTATTGTTAATGCCGAAGTCGATTAATTTCCCATTTCCCGAATTCCGAATGTTTTGCTTAGTCCGATATTTTTCCCGTTTTCCGCAATATCCGAGTGTTTCCCTGTTTACGGCAACTGTTGGATTTTGTTTTTTGATTATTCTTTCTGTTGTATGGACTTTGTGGGAATTGTCAGGGGCTTGCTGATTGTGAAATGCATTGTATAAAGATTATGCAAATCAAATGCAGTACCGAACTATGGATTGCTGTTGAATAAAAATAACAAAACTCCCAAATACTTTAATACCGTCTTTTATTTGTGAATTATGATGAGTGACAAAATTTTTCGTTTGTAATTACGAGCTAATGTTAATGTATTTTGTTTCAGTTGCCTAAGTCCCCGGTCAGCGTATTTCTACGAATTCCCACCGAGCGGTGAGTACCTGTCATTCACCTAAGAATTAAGTCTGTTGATCCGATTTATTTAGATGTAGGACTAATTTTATGTACCTAGTTTGTTTTACGATTTCACTGAATCTGTCATACTATGCAGACGAATTAAAATACGAGATTGTTTATTATAATTTGCTACATAGTACGAAATAATCTAATCTCTATTTTGCGCTATTTTTATTAAGTTGAAAAAAAGCAGGACGATGGACATGCATACACAAAAGAAAATGCAGCTTGTCGCTGTTGATATTTACTCCTATTACTTACCTTGTCATTCAATGTTTAGTAATGTAATTAAAAGAGCTTTGAAAACACGCTATACATGTAGAGAAAAAACCTAAAATATGCCCAGCACTTGAGAGCTTGATTTATTACCTTCTAAATGTTGCCTAGAAGTAACGACTCGTGACTTGCTTTTTTAGCACTAATTCGTGAAAAGCAATTTTGTTAGGAAAATTAATAGAAGTTTTATAGTACGTCGTTTTTCTTAGAAGAGTCTATTAGTAGACAAGTAGATGGGTACAATTAGTATTCTCTTTTAGGATGTTAGTAATAAATCTGAATGAAGTTTTTGTCAGGCATTTAAAACGCTGGTACGATATATTTGAATTCGAAAACTTTTATAGAAACAGTTCTTACTTAGATTAAATTGATCTATAATTTATTTACTGCAAAGCATATAAATTATTTCTTGCTCTTTGTCCATAATTTTGTAGTTAGTAGCAATTTAATTTTAAGCAGGCATTATTTTTGTAGACAACTGCCTCGGCACAGCTAAGAAGAAGGTGACGACGTTTTCGAGGCTGCTGCGAGGGTTGAAGTCTCATAGGAAAGAGAAACACGGATCCTGTTCGCCGAAGCACACTCACAGCCCACGACAAGTACTGCCACCCCAACGGGTAAGTATCTTGATCGTATTTCGACGCTTTTTGGTTGGCAACCTGATGTTTTTGGCAATTTATAGAGGAACATGCAGTATCGTTAGAGAAAAATCTCCGAATGACATACATAGCTTACATGTATTGTGTATAGAGAAATAGACGGAGTGTTTATTATTGTAATTACTACCTCTAATTTAAAATAGCTTATAAAAATATCGGGTCGCCATTACCGATGAATGGCCTAAATATTGTTGTGTGTTTTATTAACAGGATTGCTGTGTGAAGTCACAAGTACTCAAATGAAATAAAAATAAGCAGATCATTTACTTAGGGTTTGTTTTGAGAGCTTGACTTTTTTACATTTTTATACATGTTGGCGAAATTTGTACTTGCAGCCAAAGAAGAACTAACCATAATTCCCGCTTTCCGCGTGAGCGTTTGTCATAGCAAACGCTGACGCGTACCAAGCAATCTTTTTCAACAAACCATTAATTAAATTTCAATTAGGTCTGTAGACACGTTTAATGACAGCACTAAATGTTTGATCTGTAATTAGTAATTAATACCAGGGGTGTTACTTCAAATAACAACGTTTTACCAATAAACTTTGAGCTAATACCTAATTCAAATATTCTAGATAGATGTAGGCATGTATAACTTTGTTAATTATTTTGCTAGACTATATTTTACTAAATAGACGTTATTGTAGGCTATGTTGATGTCCAATTATATTATAACCATACAACTAATTTATATTTAAGTTCTTCTTGCTATTGTAAAGTTCTAGGCCAGAGAAGCGTCGGTTGTGAAATATGCTGTTGTTGTCAGAGTATATAATTCAAGTAAAGAACTGCATATTTAATTTTATTCATTGAACCTGCAATAAATATTTAATTTAATAATAGGTACTTTGTAGAAAAACGTGTAGGAATTTTTCTTCTCAATTCACACATTGAACACTTTTTTAATGGTAGATAAGGTTCTGAAGCAATCCATGGCTAAACGTGGAACTTATTTAGTTCCAATTGATGACGGTCTCGTCGGTCTCCCATTTAATGTTAAAATATATAGCTATACTTATAGCTATGTATTTGATAGGAACTTACTAACAACATACTCGATAATAATTAAGCTTTTATTATAACAAAGTTCCAATACCACATACAGATACATCGCCAAGTGCTACTTAAGCTGCTCTCAAGTCTCCAACCACTTCAAATTTTAGGTCAAACACAATTAGATCGAAAACAATTGAGTCTCCAATAAAGTTCGCCACACGAGCCGCTATTGTCGTCGCGATTTCTCGTTAGCAACAACAACTGTTTGTAACCGAATCTTAGTTTGAGTACACGCTTACGGCGTCTGTCTCTCGCGTTTTTTCATACATTCCTTTTTGCAACCCCCCCATGCACCATTATGTGGATCCGGCGCGACGCCGGTACGCCTTTGACATGCACTCTGAGCAATTAGTATGACGCGTCGTGTGTACGTACCAACGTACGTACAATACGTACTTGCGACGCTTAATTTTTTTGGAATGTTTGCGCTTAAGTCTGGGTTTTGCAAGGTTTCGGTGGGAAGATAGCAATGAAAGGGTTTTGTTGGAGGTTTATAAATTTTTAAACAGAGAGCCTGGATGAAACGAAATGCATGCAGACGAAGTATGTGAAAAAGCTCACACGCTTCTTAGGCCACGTAATTATCAGCCATGATTATTTTTATCATAGCATACTTCAAAACAAAGTCAACAAAACTCCGACATACTTCACAATATGGGCTCATATCGACCTTACAATGAAATGACATGATAAATATGAATTCCTCAACATACCAATAACCCTCATACAAGAAATACACGCTTCGAATACGCAACTCATCTCAGCCAAATTAAGTGCTACATTTTTCCACGTCCACCTATATATTTATTAATCTCCAGACGAGAGGGGTGAGGAACAACCCCCACTGGGTAGTGCGTCACCGCATGCCTTTTGAGAAATGACGCCTGCCAAAGTTAAGTCGGTTGAGCCAAGCCAAGACGGTGAGTTATGAACGTTTGTTGGGCTAAGGGATAAAGGCCATTAGAGCCCCGGCATAATCCTTATCGGCCAAGTTGCACTTAGGATTAGTCTTGTCAAAAGTCGCCTTTTTTGGTTTATTGACCAAGCCGTGTCCAGCTGTGATTAGGGGATCAGAAGTGGATGGCGTATTTGTAATGCTTGTAAGTAGGCCATTACTTTAAAAAGTTGGGTTCGATGTGAAGGCTTGTTGAGATTATGGATTGAATGATGGATGGGGGACAAAATATTGATGATTACGTAAAAAGTTATTGAAATTAAAAATGCTCAAGAAAACCGCTAAAGTAAGATGCATTACCGACTTCCAAAGTTCGTGCAATTAAAAAAAATAAAGAGCAACCTAACCTCTTGGTGACTACAGGCGCTTTGTTTTGCTAAATTACTGATTTTTAGAAATTGTAAATGTATTATATCAAAGAGGCATAATTAATTCATTCATAAATTTAATCTGTCAGGCTGTTTAACAATTATGTATCACACAAAATTAGCGTGTCGTGCTAAAATAAATCACTTTTGCAGTGTCAAGCAGCATTTCCCTTTTAAAGTAAGTCCGGCCAATTTTCACTGGGGTAAATTAAATTTTGCTTAGTCCCATGCCCCGTCGCCTGATATTACGCCGGCAAATCCGGGAATAAACTTCTTTAGCCTTTGCTGTTATTTTGCGGAATTAGCAGTTTAGAAGAAAATAAAAATTCTGATGGGACACAACCTTCTTTAATCTTTGACCTACTTGTTTTATATCTAAAGAGACGCAAGTTAGTACCGATAAAATATTTATTTATAGGATTAGTCTACGTTTCTGAGTAGTCGGCTACTTTTGACGTACGAATATGTATGTATCCTTGAAGATGATAATAAAATGGATGAAAGAAAAAGAATTTGCTTGCTTGACTACTGATCAGAATTGGTGCTACGGTAAAACTATTTACTGAGTCGATAAATGGCCCAACTTTACTCGTAACCAATTTTTCGGCAGCAGCAATTTTAAACTTAACCACAGCTCATTTTAGTAAGAACAAAGTAATCATCCAATTCGCCTCACCCGGTATTGGCACGTTGCCTTCGATACTTCTTGTGGGAGGTATTATTGGTTCATGTTTATGTGTATGGTTTGTGCCCTATAGAGGGTAATAAAACGTTATAGTTGCTCCACGGACGCTTTTAGCATTTCGAAGACCATAAATACGAGCATCTTGTACCGATAAACGAGTATTGCACGTTGCATTGTTGGACAATTTAGTGGTAGAGTATATTGCGTGTTTAGGCGGCCATTTCACCTTCACCGGTAATAAAGAAGGAGATAAAACAGGATTTGCTGATGATGGGTACTTGGGAACAGCGTAGCATGGCTAACATTACTGTCTGTAAAGGTGAACTTTTTGTCTGACATCGATTTAAACTGTTTAGACTTGTTCAGTAAGCTGTAGTATATGCCGTGATATTTCTTACGTAATACTTTACAAAAATAGATACCATTTTAGAGAAAATAACTATTCAAGATAAAAAAAATCAGCTGTTCAGTAAATTTTTGCTCGCTTAACTCGACAAAATGCACATACCTAAATAAATGTTCTTTTTTCTTTTTGACTCTCGATTTTTATAGAAATTGTCTCTTTATTTAATCTAAAGGTGATAAAAAACAGGCAATACAGTCATTTTTATTAAGTAATCAAGAAAGCAATTAAGAGAAATTCGTTTCATAAATATAAATGACGACACGGTTGGCGCAGAGGTTGAGCGATTGACTGCTGCGCTGCGTGTCGTGGGTTCGATTCCCGCACGGAACAGATATTTGTATGGCCTACAGATAGTTGTTCCGGGTCTGGCTGTTTGTGTATGTGACTTTGTATGTTTGTAAACGCACCCACAATACAGGAGAAATTCCTAGAGTGGGGCAAAGTTTTTCTTAAAAAAAAAAAAAAAAAAAACTAATAATAATATTCACGTTCCCCCTGTTGGTCGAGTGGTTAGTGACCCTGACTGCTATACCGGAGGTCGTAGGTTCGATTCCCACCCAGGACAAATCTTTGTGTGATGAGCATGATCATTTGTTCTGTGTTTGGGTGTAATTTGTCTATAATATGTATGTATTTAGAAATATATAAGTATGTTTATCAGTTGTCTGGTTGCCATAGTACAGGCTCTGCCTAGTTTGGGATCGGATGACCGTGTGTGAGTTGTCCCAAGATATTATTATTATTATTTATTGCGTTCCACAAGATGTTTACAAAGCTTTGAGCTAAGAGCCGGTGTAGACCCTGTAAGGGCACAGCAAAAAATATTGTTACCACTACTACTATTAGCTATTTCTTAAGGTTACAAATCCTAATCAGAGAAACTAAAAGGCGGTTTCAGACAAAAAATATTAATTGACAACCTGAGACTTTTCTCGACTATTTAAAATCCATATTTTATTTATTAGAGCAGTTACAAACAACTATTTCCCAAGATTTCAACAAATTCCCGAAGTTGTTCGCAAATTGTGTACCACTAAATAATATTTAATTCCAACTACGAAACGAGTATGCAAATGAATCGTAAAAAGATTTTCGTGTAGAATAGATTAAAACGTAGCCGATATTAAAGTTTCACAAGTGAGCGAAGTTATTCGCTGTGACTAGGGTTATCAAACGAAATATATTTTTTTATTTAATTTTAACTGTTTTTTTTTATAGCTTCTTAAAAATAAAAATCATGGAGCTCGTTATCGAATGCCGAAACGCTAATTTGCCTATAAGGGATTGATCGTGATATTTTGACAGCGCCCACACCAGTAATTTCTTCTGTATCGTAAGCCCATTTTATTTGAGGTTTTGACAATCGTCTGTAGCACGCTACTGCCAACAAACTGTCACTTATCTAGGGCCTCATTCTAGTCGCGTCATTTACAACGAACTATGGTAAGCGCAAGATAAACTTGCAATAAAGCACATTGACCTTTCCCTAATATCTCTTCGTAGAAACCCGAACAATAAATTATGAAATGTTTTTCATTACTAGAGAACGTAGAGACTTCTACGTTGGAGTCGATTCAGGACAGCTATGTCTTTATTTCTGTTTTTGATATTAAGAAAGTCAATACCTAAATGTATTTGGGTCAATGACCGTTATTGCGCATTTATCTGGCGCCTACCATAGGTGAAATTAAATAACAATCTTAAGATTGCTTTCCGAGTTTTATGCTACATAAACTAATAATAATGATTCTAAATTCAGTTCTGAACGAATTTAATCTTTGTACGAATTTCAAAACCTCATTCTGTTTTAGCCCTACGTTTTTATTTTCACCCTGTCCGAACAATAAACCAGATTAGTCCATACCGTACGCGAGGCAGCCCTAGCCGCACCACATTTATCAAGTTTACCGCTGTTATGTATTCAGAACCATTGTTTTTGACGCAGATTACTTTCCTAGCACGTTTAGCTATGAAACTTGTATGCGACTTTGTTTTGAATATTTTTGCATTATTAAATGACTTGAATGTTGCACCTAGTTTGCGGTTTTGTACAAAGAAAGTTTTTTATTGTTCTGTTTCTGAATGATTCTCTTTGTGTTTGATCTTAGTTTCGTTATTAGTGGAAATGTTTTTGGGTGGTTTATAATTTATTAGAAGAGATAGTAATTAACAGGGTCTCCTTGTTGCCTTCAACGAACGATTACCTGGTGAAGGCCACGGGAGTCCGCTGGATGCAAGAATTACAGAACCGGTCGATGTGGCAAGGCTTGAGGGAGGCCTATGCCCAGTAGTAGACCTTTAGCTGAAATTATGAATGTGATTACGATTAATTTATAAGTAGTGACTTGAAACAAAAAGTATGTACTTTGAACGCTCTTATCACTTTCTGGTCTGGTACACAAAACCGTTAAATATTCACACTTGTTTTTAGTTCAATCCATAGCTGCCAATCACTTTTCGCCATCAAACATAGACAATGGGTAAAATGAATTAATAATCCAATATCTCTCAATGCTTGTCGCCAATTATCGTGTCAATTGCAATCCTGAATTACTCTGTAGGCCTGCCAATCAAAATTAAATTTTATTGCGATGCAAATAGGTTATTTATTGAGCACCGATCATAGATAGATCAATCTCTAAGCAAAAACCATGTTAGTGTCAAGTTTAATGTTAATTGCGAAATTGATTTATTTCCCTAGATGATTTATTATTATAACGGAAATTATTTAGTTCTTCATCGCAAGTGTTATCTTTGGCGGTATAAATCTCAATGTAACTGAGTGTGAAATTCCTCGTAACGTGCTAACATCATGTGTCATATATGCAATATTCTGTCTTGAAGTAATAATAATAGTGTTGAAAAGGAACGAAAGAAAAACCTGCAAATACCCCCCCTCTAAAATTAGTTAGAAAATCCTAATAAAACAACGATACTCAAAAACACCCTCAAAACCAAAACCATTAAAGCCGTCAATAGCTCAAACACAATTTAAAACGATATTTCCGCATAAAGAAAACGTGTGTGACTTTGATAAGGGGCCAATAAATCGTTCGAGGTTCGAGTTTGGGGCATCCGCGTTGTCGCATTATAGAAGCTCCTATTGTAGGCTATTCGCATTATTCCCTTATCAAGTGGGAGTTAATGGGCGCGCATTGTTGCTCCTATGATTAATTGATTCGTACGTACATGCTTTCATTGTAATGCATATATCCTTAGCTTTTTCCTTGCTTAAGTGAAAATGATAAATGAAAAGCCATTGTTGTCCTAGTACTAGTCACGTTATGAGCGTATGCTAATTAGAACGGTGTGATTTTGATTGTTTGTTTACTTCGTTTGTTTTGTCGTTGTTGGCGCAGACAATAGTGAATTATGAATGAAGTTGAGCTTTTGGTAAATATTGAATGTTAGTTTCGTAGTACGTCTGCAGCAGCAGGATGTTGTTTTTGGTAAAGTTTTGCCGCAGTAACAGCAATAAAAACAGAGTGAAAATATGGAGGAACTAAGAGCCTGTCTGTAAAGGTATAAAATTGTTTGACTTTCGGCTGTAAAAGGTCGCCTTATCTTTTTTCATCGGTGTCTTTTTGATGTTCAATCACACGACGTTTCTAATAAAAACGCTAATATCTCCATTTCATTGAAGATGGAAAAGAACACACCCTGTTCACGTTACATATTTATTAAAAGGTAGAAAAATATTGTTGAATTTTTTATATTAGGTATATGGTACAACGAAAATATGTCTTACACTTTATAAAAGTGACTCATTTTATTTTCGTTTTATTTAGGCTTTCAAAACATATATTAATCAAAACAGCTATTTATTATGATTAATGAAGTTCTAGAAGGTATTAATTTCTTATACCTACCTAAAAACTTGGCTTACAAAACTTTATTTGCACTAAAATTATGATGGTTGAAAACTTCAGCTAAGTTGAGGCGATAATTTATCATATCGCTCGAGGCTACGGTGATTCGGGTAAAAGTTAGACTTTCCGAAGTAGCTTGGTAGTGTATTTGCGAGAAATCTTTATGAGAAAAATGACTGGCCGATCATATGACAAATGATGTAAATTTTACTCTGAATAGGTACTTAATTTGTGTTACATTTAAGTTGCGTAGAACTTAGACGTAGTATCCGTTCAACCGCAGATATAACGATCGACGGTACGCACTGAGTTTGTATGATACAAGTAGCTATATATAATCTGTGTAATTCTGTGTATTTTTTATAAAGTTCTATTGTATGTATATATTTAATAACATGACATTATAAAATTTACACGACAGCGCCGCAACTCTTTTCAGAACAAATAATCAAGCTGTAAAAAATGGGAAAAAACTTGAAAATCTTTTTAGAAAAGCCAGCTTTTGGCCTCAAAATTACAAGCGATACTTTCCAACAGGTGGACACACCGGACAGCGTGCTACAAAGTGGCCTCGGCCTTGGGCCAGGGCCTGACACGGCTCTTAGGTCTATGGTTGACCCAAGAGACTATGACCGCCTCCGCTTCTTTCAAATGAGTGCCGCCCAACCAAACACCTTCGAAGAGACTATACATAGGGTGAGCATTCAGCACATCTTCCTTCTACATCTTTGGGATAGAGCTGTTTTAAATTGCCATGTCAATATAGTTTTCCAGACGTATTTTATATGAAAATAATATTCTCACCCGATTCCCCGTTTTCCCAGCCAAAAGTTTGAAATCTTGTATCTCTCTCTTTTTATTCGTTGTAAAATAATACAGGCCAAAAAAAATTAAGCAGCTCCAACATAGATACTTTTAAATAAATTGTATAAAAGACATTGTGTCGTTAATGTCTCTGGTTAACTGTGCAATAAAACGCTCTGACTCTCAAAGGTGCTGCAGGAAAATGTAGCGATCTGTTATGCTCTGGATGGCAAAATATTTAGCCCATTTATATGTGTATAGACGTATTTTTTTCATTTATTTGTTAAGACATTTCAATAAAGTGACGTTTGGCTTTTAAAATGTCTTTATCATGTTAAAATATAGCTTTATTTTGTTTGTATAATTACTGCTTATCTAGTTTATGTATAATTGTTTGAATATCATCTCATTATTTTTTTAAAAACTATTTATAAGTCTTACAAAATTGAAATTGTAAAGATAATAAATCAGTCTTTGTAATCAATGATTTTATATATAGTCTGATGTTTCGTATTTATTTGCCAGACAGAGTATTAACAGGTTCCAAAATTCAAAATCTCATCAAACACTTTTGGCTTTTTTTAATCGGCATGCTCAAAGAATTGGAGGTGGCTCTACGAATCGTATAATATCGCATAAGATTATATTTTATTACTTTCACCGTTATCACCTTTTTTTGTGTATTTTTTCTTTACATAATATAAAACACATTATTATTTTTGCACAGCTCCGTAGTTTGGCATTATTTGCACGAAAAGAAAATATTATGCATGGGAAATAATTACACTGAAACGCATGTTGTGCACGATGGACTTTACGTTTTTATTTAAAAACATCATAAAACATCCAATTTCATTAAAATGCCCCCTTTCACACATTTTGATGTACACTTTTTACGAATGTATAATTTTTCAGAAAACATTCCAAAAATAAAAGTTTTGTTAGTTTTAAGTTCTTTTTTAATCATAAATCAACAAAAGGAAAAAGATTTACACATACCGAACGAAAACTGAGAATTAAACTTATAATATTTCTTGTTGCAGTTAAAAGTCCAAGAGGCAATGAAGAAAAAAGACAAACTAGCAAGAGAACAGGAAGAGGTAATATTTCTTAAAGTTTATTCAAAACCATGACACCTGTGCATCTACCTATGTATGTATAACATGCCTATGTAAAATAAAAATTGAAATAGAATGTGACCAATAAACCCCTGAACATAAAACGAAAAAACAATGGACCGAAAATTTGAAACTAGGAATATTTTTTTTTCTAAAAATTTTAATATTCCAAAACGATACCGTAACTGTGCACCAAATGTGTTCCCAAAAATGCTTCCATCAGATTTTTTATTCACCACTACGCTCGAAAACAATGCATTAATACAATCGAAAAGTTCCCTCCGTGCACAAAGCTTACATCTGAAAATAATCTGATGCCAGCCTCGCACCAACGTGTAATCTCCGGACTGGCTCAACCATTCGACGCACCTACCGAGGCAAGCTAATCGTGCCCTAATCTCGGACTAAGCCTATTAGAGGCAGTTGTATCGCTTCCCTACGAAACTTCGGAAGCCCCTTGCTCAGCACATTTCGCTCGTAAAACTATGGGTCGAACTTCGGAATATTGAACATTGAAATTTTACTGTTCCAATAAACTGTTTGCCGTAATTTCGGTAATACTGAAATCGGTGATACAAAATTTTGGGTGTTTATTGAAAATATTGCACACGAGTATATTAAAACTTGTTTACATGGCAAAGTTACTTAAAACTTTTTTACTCATACTTAGTAAAACGATAATTTAATAACATAAGTCAAATAGTTAATTACAAGTCTATCGCGGAAGAATTTGTATGTTACATATTCGTACGGCGTGTTCCCGTAAAATTTCGCTAAAATCTCATTTTCTAGAACAGTGCGACACGTAAATCCCTTTCGTGTATAAACTGCGCCGTCTTGGTAACTAAGTGTGCATAAATTAAGTTAATGTTCAATACTTTTCTACTTACGAGAAAGTGGTCTTTTTATTGCCCCCTTTGAATATTTATTATCGTGTTCACGCATTCAGGAAAATATTTCGCAAGGAAGCATTTTAAAAGATTTTCGACCCGCTTGCGTACGATTTATGTTTAAAAATGAACGCGTAAAAATTGTAGATAAAATCACTGCCATATGAAATGTCTTCTTTTTTTTCCTTTAATGAGCGTTATCAATAATATATATTTGTTTCCCTTTTTGTTTTGGTCTTGACTTCGTTTTTCTTTCAATATTTCTACCTCTATGTTTACGATTGTACGAAGCTACACACTGCCAAATAAAAGCGACTCATTTCCTTATAAACACCATAAAGATTTTACGCCTCACTTAAGGCATTGCTATTTTACACGAAGAAACTGAGATGAACTCAGCGGGTGGGAAAAAATGCAAAATCCAAAAATGTTTAGGCACAATGGAACGGACTCGTGAAAATTGCTCATTATTTTTAAAATTAAAATTTTCCTATCTTGTTTCCCCGCTCCCCTACAAAATAGCTAGCTCAGTTTCCTTGCAAAATTAAAATAATGTTTTCTACTTTAGGGGAAAAAGTTCCCTGAAATATTCATGTCTGATGTGTTAATTTTTTTGCAAGCATTCGTTGTTGTTACAGATCCTAAGAGATATAAGACATGGTCTTATGAACATGGGGAGAGACGGTGTGCGAGGACCTTTCGGAGGTATGTTATAATTAATTCCGGGCATTACCTCGTCCAACTACATGTTTTATTAATGTTTGGACATGGTTGAAAAACAATTTAAAATGTGCTTTGATCTGAGTTTTACGTTTTGAATCTGATTGTTTTTGGTATTTTTGGAAAAATAGATTTATAAGCAATATCATAAATTTTCTGATTTATTTATTTTTAATATACCTATCTCTAAAGTATAAAAACAAACAGATTTGGCTATTTACTGTTGAGCTCCCGTGATTACGCATGATGCTTGCACGATTTTTTAATACTACTTTTGATACATATTGTGCGGAATGCTTGTTTTGACGATGTAATTACACGTTCGACATCATGATCATTCGGTATGCTTTCGATGTACATCAGTCATTCATCATTTTATAATTTGTTGGAATACATGAACTCACTGGAGAGTTTAATTTAATCGAATTATTATTTATTGTTGTTCGATTTTATCGTAAGCAGAAGCTTGGAACCATAAGCGCGGTAGACTTTAATAATAGAAAAGTTACTTGATAAAATCAAAGCCATTTTTATCATTCATCAAGCCAATGTTTTCTTTGCGAGAAATGCTGAATGCATGTTTTGGACAAACAATATTTTGCAACCACGCACGGCTTAACGATGTTCGTACACAGCTTTAACTGCAGTGTTGTCAGTGACTCGCCACTATATGGAAAGCATTTTACGGTAAACTTTTTTTGGCAATTTTGTTAGCACGTATGTTTTTATTTGCATTACTGGGATCTGAGCTGCACTGGTCTAATAGAAGGCTCGTTTACAGACGACACGTATATGTACGACGACGAAGCAAGAGGGCTCTCTGGAAGAGGGCACTGGTACGACGAACCACCATACGAAAGTGACCCTGAAGACTTTTTGATGGGAGGAGGTGCACCAGCGGCTTCATTTCAGAACGGTCGAGTTTGCTTTACGCTCAACCTCAGGAATGAGTCTAGAGGCGAAGGAGTAATATCACTAAGAAGTGCCGGCGATATAAGTTTAGCGAGAACCCCTCGGAGAGGATTAATTATTCCGCAGAGTGGCCCCTACCCGACCACCGTGATCCCCCTGCGAACGGCAAGAGATCGGGAGAGTGGGGATTACGCCGCGTCTGATATCCAATCTATAGGATCAAGACTATCTGGCATCTCTTTAGAGTCAAACCGGTCGGAGCGAGATTCCAGGAGAGGCTACAGGCAAATGTCCGGTTACCGGATAGGTGCTGATCCCTTATCACCAGCTTCGTCTGATTATGAAGATCAAGAAAGTGAAACAGATTCACAGCACATTGCCACGGTGCACAAGGTAATTCTACAAATATTCTGCCATTTTTTTGTACTTTATTTGCATTGTTTACAATATCAAGTAAGCGTAAGTTAATAAATTAGCTGATACTTAGGAATGTTGCTTTTGATTTTAATTTCCTTTGCCCAATTAACATTTTTTTCACTAATTCCAGTCAGCTGAAGAATGCGAAGGTGTGTCAAATTTGGCAGGAAAAGTGAGAGGTCTCAGACAAGACGTCCAAAGAAAGATATCAAGGTTAAGACAAGAAAGGGGGCCCGAAGGCAGTGACAGACGGACGAGTGGTGACCAAGCGTTTCCATGTTCTAATAGTTCTTTCGAAAGTCTTCCCAGCGGATCAGGCAGTAGTGAGTGGATTTATTGAGTTATTTTGTTTGTGTTAATATAAATGGTTTTGTAAATAAGTTGGTCTTTCCTTTCTTTGTACCATAACACCCCATGTGTTACTTACAGATACCCTCTTGTAATTTATGTAATTCTCAATTTTGCATCGTAACCTAACCCTACTAATAGCATCGCATAGAAATACTAAAACTACTACCTATTCACAGTCAAACAAGATGTACACAGGTATTCTACTTTCAATGTGTTGGTCGTAGACATTGAAATTTATTTTATCTGAGCCTAGAATATTTATGTACAGGCACACAAGCATTGGTTCGCGCCGGTAGTAATCACTCATCTCTCTCGGCAGAAGAAAACATAGAATTAAGTCCAGCCGGGCGGAGTTTACTCGTGCCGCAAATGCTGTGTCGAGCTCGGGCCCTCGTCGATTACGTACCCAATATTTATGAGAAAGATGCCCTGAGATACAAGGTAAGACGACTTAATACCAAAGCGTACCCGCTGCTCGCATCTAGGAAGGAATTTCTAATAACGTGTTATTTGTCAACAGAAAGGAGACATCATAGAGGTGATAAACATGAATGCGTCCGGCATATGGCGAGGCGTATTGAACAATAAAGTTGGAAACTTCAAGTTCGCCCATGTCGAAGTTTTATCTGAAAGGGACACTGTCCGTTCAAGATCGTCCAAATGGTGCAAAAGTCGCGAAAGGCTTTGGGAAACTCGACCACGCACAGTGGAAGAATTATTGAGACGAATAGATTTGTTAGAGTACGCTGTGGCTTTTGCAAGGAATGGATATGAAGACATAGAACTATTCAAGGAGATCGAACCATCAGATTTGGACTACTTGGGAATAATGACTCCTGAACATCGCACACGAATTCTCGCTGCTGTTCAACTTCTGCACCAGCTTGAATGTGAGTTGGAACCATAATTTTGAACCCTTATCTCAAATAAAGTAATCTATGTTATGAAGCTTCTAAGAAAATTATCAAATGTCGTAGGTGGCGAAGGTGAAGCAGAAGCTGACGGAGGTGGTTCAAGCTCCGAAGGAGGTGACTCTCCCTTCGGTCGACGACAATTTCCTCGAGACTCGGGGTGTTATGAGGCCGGTGTCGGAGTCGGTGGCGTCCGGGTCCGGACTTCACCACTAGTCCACAGAGCTGATGAGCCGACACACAGGCCTCCAGAACCAGCGCCGCAAGCTAAGCGGTCCATTCGTCGACGCCAGCCAGATGATGTGGAATGCGACAGAATTGAACGCTATCCAGGTACGGGTGCGGAACGAACGACTGCACGTAGTGGAGGTCTTCCCGGCGGTGCCAGAGACGATACTTGTGAATCCGATCACCGACTTAATGTGGTCAAGTTCGTAGCCGGCGGGGAGCCCTGTGCATCGGAGAAAAGTAGCGACTCGGGGGTGAGTAGTTCATCACTAAGCTCTGCCCACCCCCATCGTCCCTGAGCGAGGCCTACCGCGCCGGCGCTCGCCTAGGCGCTGGCGCGGGCGCGTGCGCAAGCCGCGCAGCCGCCCGCTCCCCCCGCCGACACTGAACCATCCGCGCCGCCCGAACCTGAAAACGAATGAAATAGGCAAATTCTAAAACCTCATAATTCACTTTTTTAACGAACACTAGAGAAGCGTCGTGCATTGCCAATATTTTCAATCTTTGCACCAGGTATTCCTACTACAAGGGTTCATTATGTCACATTTAGTCAGATACATTTTAGTATTTAAATCAACTCAAAAAAAGACTGAACTTCACTTTCTGCATAAGAATGGGAAGAATGAGGTATCTAAATGTTTTGGGCGGTGCGTTTATAGATTAGTGTGGGTAAACTTCTATGCGACTTCTACTGAAGCAATTAAGTGTCTGATTAGACGATTGTCTTTAAAATATCATGATTTATAATGTCAAACCCACAAACATTCTTTGTGTAAGAACTTGTTACTTAAAGACTGACTTGAGTTTCAAAGCACTGCACTGTGCTGTAATTTTTATGAAACGATTAACAGTTAAAATGCAATAATGTAAAGATTATGATAACTCTTCTTCTTTGATATATTCAAGTAATAAAATGTGGACAAAGATAAATTAATCGATGTTAATAGATTCAATCGTAAAATAGTTTTCAGTACGGAATATTATTATGGATTGTAGATATTTATATAGGTTGCTTGTTACGATTTCACATGCGGATTCTGAAATCGCTTTTTATCATTCCGTTATAAATTGAAAAGCATATCATGGATGGCAGCAATTTATTGTAATTTTACTTGGCTTTTGATTTGTTACTCTGTTCAAAATACAAACTTTAATTTCATTTTTGCTTTTCGTACTACATGTTTTGTATATTGCAGTAATTATATTTAGCTGTTAATTCTCATAAGTACATTTCCATTCGATTTCATTTTAATATTGTCGATTCGTACGCAGTACATAAAATGTCCGGGTAATGTCCGCATTGCCCAAGTACGAGGATGATATTTTGAAGTGAAACTACGGAATACATTTGATTTCAATGCATTTCTCTTTTATTTTGGGCAGAGTATTTAAAAAGCATTTATGACTGTATTTAGGCATTAGTAGAGGAGGCAATATGCCAGTTTGTGTAAGTACTTGGGCGTTGGAAGCGCAACATTCAATAGCAATAATTGTACATACATTATAGATAGGTTAATTATTATATGTTGATAAAAAGTTTTTTGTAATTTTTTAAGAGAGCTTTATGCGGTATGCCGTTTGTACAGATTATGTAGAGAAACAGTGAAATTTTGAATTTCACCCCGCGATCTTTCGAGTCATGGTAAAGCAATTTGACACACTTTACGATCTTCACACTTGTGACTGGGCTCTCGTAAAATTGTAACTACTGTCAAACTACAGACGGGAACAAAACAATATTAGGTTCCGCAGGCCGGGAAATGTGTCGCGTCTCCCTGTTGAAATAATATTACTTTTTTCATATTGTACTACATAACATAATAGGACTTTTTTTAATATTATTGGATTAGATGGAACTGTCTTCAATGTGTGCCGTTATACATATCGATGTACGTCTGTAGTAGAACAATATTTTGTATTCTGATCTTGTGGTTGCAGAAGTCTCCGTGTTCTATTTCAATAAAATATTTCATATCTAAGAACTTCTTATGTCATGTCACTATCCAATGTTCATTTTGTTTGTGGTTGTTACTATCTACTTAATGTGAAATGCCTGAATGTTTGTGTTTGATGTTTTTGAAGAGTTTTGCCCATTTTTTGTAAAAGCTCAGCCATTCGTGTCAAAATTGGACACTCGACTGTCCGTGGTGTTCCTCTTGTAAATTTTGTAAAAAAGAAATCTTACACACTTTTCGAATACAATCGCGAACTAGTCCGAACTATTGAATGTACATAGTTAAATGTTTGTTACTTGTATATTGTAGATAGAATATATTTCTTTTGACAATTGTATGTATATTCAATAAAATTAATCCTTTATTAAAATTCAATGTTAAAAAGATAAATTTATTTATAATCAAAATTATGTTAACGATGCTCAGGTAGATTTGAACTTATCCATAGGTTTTGTGGTTATAGTGTTATTTTAAGACTTGTGATTATAATAATTAAGCTGTATAATTCACGTTTTTTTTATTTCTGTTAGCCATACATCATTAACTGTGCGTACTTTTTGTAGCAATATTTATATTTTTTTTAAACAGACCTTATGTGTAAGTTAACAAAACTGTTTACAAACATGGATTCTAAATAAATAAATCCAAAAAATGAACTTGCATTTTGATTAAAACTAGTAGATATGTCATCGAAAAATGACTAACGCCGTAAGATTGTAAAATATCGTGTGAAATTGTAAACAATTTTTTTCTAAATAAGACATGGATATATTGGAAACTATTGAATTTGGATAGGATTTATTGGATACAAACTTTTTTTTTATAAAATGTTGAGAAATTATAATCTAATCAAGATTTATTACAATCTTACGGAGTCCGCAATTTTTCGGTGACTTATACCTTATATCCAACATTCAGCTTACGGTTTAAATCTAAAAATAACATCCTACCTTACTATTAGCAGTAATGCAGGCAGGAATTACATACATATATTCTGAGTACAGAACAATCGGTTCATAACTAGGAACACTTAGAGTTATTAATATGGGTAAATTATACAGTCAGTCAGTATTAGTGCAGTATGGAAATTGAGCAATTTGTCAGCTTATGAATTGATGAAGTACTTACTTGCGGTTTTCAAATACAATACTGGTTTAACGTAACTAAAATCTTCGCTTCACCACTTCACCGAACTCCTGAAAAATATAAATAAAAGCTGATAATACAATCAC
The DNA here is from genome assembly GCA_905163435.1 of Mamestra brassicae. Lineage (NCBI taxonomy): Eukaryota > Metazoa > Arthropoda > Insecta > Lepidoptera > Noctuidae > Mamestra > Mamestra brassicae. The sequence goes on along the minus strand of LR990991.1, from coordinate 9,934,371 downwards.
TTTACTTAGTATGCCAAAACACTAATAGATCATTGTCACTTATCAAAGGAAACAGGATTTCAAATGTTGTCTTATACAAGCTGTCACGTAATATTAAACTACTATTTGCTCAATAAATTACCCTCAATGTACTAGCTTCGAGCTACCGTAAAACTACTCATTCATAGATCATATCTGAGTATTTACAAATATCATATAGACACAAAACTTGTTTATTACACCAGGCATTCATATCTTATCCAAGTTATTAATGAGGAACACTTTATCCGAGTCCAAGTATTACTTCAATTGATTGCAAATCAGTATTTCTGCTTCGCCGATGCATTATCGATTTGTGGAGCCGGCGAAATTGATTTTACTCCTAGTCTTTTACTTCAAACCATTGTAGACTTTATAATACACGAGATAAGGATTATATACTGTCAGCAGATGCAGTGGTGTATTTATTTAGAGATAACAAGCAAATTCACGGTGCAGTGAATAAATATCGACAGTACATCAATGTTGGGGAGATTGCTCACTTGCTTCTGGGAAATGACTTCATTATTTCTATTTCAATGTCGGAATGGTATTCAGAATTACAAAAAAATAGATTTCTGTGCGTTTATTTCGATACTGGAGTAACGACATCGTAGAAAATGATTAAATTATCATACAAACATAATACGAAACGAAGTCTCAGAGGACTGACTTTTGCAAATGTAAGCTCAAAAAGGCCACATCTAGAAAACGTAATAAGTTTCTTAATTATTCAACTACTCATACATTTATCCAAGAGACAGATACAAGTAGTCATTTTTGCAATCACAAACGTAGACAAATCGCAGCGATTCTCAGGCAGTGTGTTATCTCAATGCGCCTATAATTATACAGGCCAAGACTTATGACGGCTCGCCAAGGACCCTATATCATGCTCTTTTGCACATTTTTTAGTTGGTGCGCGAATAAATCTTATGACAGAACCCAGGGGATGGCGTCATGTTGTACTATGGAAGTCAACTGCGGTTATTATGAGGATTCTGTTTTATTTTTAAAGGACTGTTGGAAATTGTCGTTGGTAAGTACGTAGATGTAGAATGAAAAGATAATTATAATAATAGGGACGTTGCAATATGATTCTATTAAGTCCGTTTGTTAGATTATCGAAAAATATTGGATAACTATTTTTTATTTTACAAAATCAATAAAAATTACGAAGATAAAACGCATCAAAGATAAGGATTGGGCGATTGTAACGTCACTTTACAGTAAAAAGTGTACTGGTAAGTGACGTCACATGAGTTTTTAACGCACTGTATCGTCTTCATTTTTTGTTTAAGTGACAAAAGAAAAAATACGTGTCCAAAATTTTTTTGGAAATCTATCTGGCGCACTAATTCGTTTTTAAACCCTGTTATAGACACTCGTATGCGTCCTGCTTGTCAATCAATATATTCTAAGATCCAAAGTAAGATCGAACTTCACTCACCTACTTACCGGATGAAAATTATATTTTATCAAATGAGATATTTTTCCGAACATACACCAATGGTTGGCGTGAAAAATATGGTCATGGCTACTAATTTAAAAAAAAAGAAAAATATTTTTAATTTTAAAATTGTATTCACAATAAAATTATCTTCATTTTGATACATTTTTCAAGTGCAAATGAATGCAACTACTTTCTACTACGTCATGAACTACTTACCTTTACCACTTGCAGGGGAGTTTGTTGCGCCACTTCATCTTCCCAGCTACAACACTAGGAAGTGGTGACGGGCGGGCGTTTTGGGGGACTGTCTTTATGTAGAACTTTGACGTTCAAAAAGTGCTGGCACTTAGTCTAATTTGAATAAATGACTTTTGATTTTGATTTTACTTGTTTGTATGCAGCAACCAGGTCATAGGAAGAAAAAAAAGGTAGGCAACCTAGCTGTTACAGCAGCTTTCTATTGGAATTTTGTTCGTTTGGCAAGCAAGTCAGAAACATTTTGACTGGCCTGTTGGTCGAGTGGTTCGATTCCCACCCAGGACAAACCTTTGTGTGATGAGCATGATCATTTGTTCTGTGTCTGGGTGTAATTTGTGTATAATATGTATGTATTTAGAAATATTAAATTGTCTGGTTGCCATAGTACAGGCGCTGCCTAGTTTGGGATCGGATGACCGTGTGTGAGTTGTCCCAGGATATAGGATAGGATATATATATATATATTTTTTTAATCTTTTTAAAATTACTGATAGCCATGACCATATTTTTTACGTTGTTTTCCCGCGGTAGAACGATTAGCCAACTTATATATTACATAGTATATAAAGTTAAACTTTTTTTTTTTTAAATTTCAAATAAAAAAAATATTCATAAACTCAAACGCTCGAGAAGCAATTGTAACTCACTAGACGTGACCGCTCTGCCAGTAGTACCACTGGCAGAGCGGTGGCGCGCCAATAAAGTGAAAAGCGATTAATAAATGTTCAAAGCAAAATAAGCGCTCGCGGGTAATTTTATTTGTTTATCACAATTGTTATTCTGCCATTTCTTGATTTTAAAATTATTATTTTTCATAAATATTTCATTAAAATTTCAGCGTGCATTATGTAGCCTTATCCTAATCATGTTGGCGTCGTCTTCCACTTAACAGGATGCAGCTGAGTACGAGTATTACCACTCCTATATAATGTGTAACAAAATAAACGCAATACCTCTTAAGGGGTCATTGTACTCATTATTATGAACAACTTTTACTATGGGATTTGGATATGGGATTTGAAATCTAATCATTAGGTAAGTTGTAAGTACCTACTTATCTGATATTCATCTAAACTATACTAATATTATAAAGTTTGTTTGTATGTATGGTTGAACGCGCGGAACTACTGGTTCAAATTGAAACATTCTTATAATTTTTGATAGCTCATTTATAAAATACTACGACCAATAGGGGCGGAGCATTAATGAAAAATGTGACGCAGACGAAGTTGCGTGGTTTAGCTAGTCAATCAATGTATATAAAAATTATCCGTTACTGAGTGGTTGAGTGACTGACCGACAACGCACAGCCAAAAACAACTTAAAAATATGAAATTTGGCAAGTAGTTTCCTTGGGTAGTGTAGGAGAGCACTAAGAGAGGATTCCCCGAAATTCCTTCGGGAACGGGAAAACCGGGATATGCGCGTATGAAGTCGCGGGCAAAAGCTGGTGAACCATCACTGCCTACGTAAAACTGCAGATACTTTAGAAAATGTTTCTTGGATAACACCTCGTAGCACAAACGACCTTCTAACCTTTACCCAAGACATGATATCGCACACACATTAACTCAGCCAACTGTACAAGACACAGCACATACATTTATAATTCTGAAGGCACAGGAACCAAGTTACGACTAGCGGAAAATTTACGGTGACCATAAACGTCGAAATGCAAACTGTATGACGGGAACTCCGAATGCGAATAGTAAAATTTAAAATTAAAGGCGTTCAGTTTGTCGTAAATTTTGGATGGCGCTGTTTTATTTATTTGTTCTCTATTTGTAGCATATCGATAAATATTTTAATGGGGATTAAGAATTTGAATAGTGTTTTATGCTGTTTTGTTATGGAGAGGTGTATAGCTATGAGATTTTTAGTGTCTACGAGACAGCAGTCATGAAATAATTTGATTAGTTGTTTTCTTTGAGATGAGAAAATACATAGTTTATAAACATATACAGACATAAACGAGATGATAAACCTACTCAATGAATGCGTCTTCAAATGATTTTCTAATTTTTTAATTTAATATGGGTTTGCACTTGACTCTAGTCTAGGTCATAAATGTCAGAGACAAAGACGACGATGGAGCGAGCTTACCCAGAAGAAGCTTGTTCACTCTAATTTTGCTTTTTTAACCTTGCTCTTTTACAAGGTTATGGATATTAATCAAAGAAATATTTTATTTATAAAATCTAGTCTCATCTATAATTTTTCATTGAAAAACATTTTTAATGAACTTTCCCAGTTTAACTTTTTGAACCATAACAAAAAATGAATATTCTATTAACACTCCAGCAAAAAGTATATTTTTTAAACGTTTGATCCGGTGATTTGAATAATTGAGTTACCTACATCGAGTACTAAAAAAAAAATGGTACGATATATTTGCGTCGTTCAATTTTAGTTGAAAGAGGATGCTCTCGAATTGGTCTCGTTAAAATTCATGAAATTTATTGTGAAAAAAATGAAAACCAAAATTGGCACAACTCGTACCTCCAGAGAATTTAATAATTCTTTCAATGGTTATAGGGATCCTAACCATTTCAACCTACTAACTGGACTTTTATTTTCCAATATTGGTTGCTTTTCTTTCACGGTGTCTTGAAGCCGATAAAGTAAGTTTATTAATGGCTTAATGCACTTCCTTTCACACAAGGTACCTGGACGTCAACTTTCTCGTCCTTCGTGTCTTATATAATAAAGCTACTATGGTGTTTACCTCCACCCCACCATCAACGTGTTCGCGATTTTGACAAAACGATACTTTTAAATATATTTAGAACTGTGATATGGCTTGGGCCTGTAACGTCGTCTTTTAACTGATAGGCTAAATTTCTTAGTAAAAAGACATCTTGACAGATATCAAGAGCTGGTATTAAATTCATTAAGGTACCGTCATCATCTGCCTACCCTTTTCCCAACTATAATATTGGGGTCGGCTTCCAGCCAAACCAGATTCAACTGAATATTGAATAACAGAATCTAATGTGAAACGTAAAATAATTTTGAAAGCTTAATCAATATTTTAATATCCACACAAATTATACGCGTATCGCGTGTAAATATTCTACATAAAATTCATGGACCACCGATTAATTTCACACATACCAAACTATTATTGTTATCCATCGATTCATAATTAATAAGCAGCTCTCACCTATTCCACGAGCGTTGATTAAACTAGACATTAACACAAGATGAATTCGTTAATGGACGTACCAATAACTGCCTATCAATTTTACATGTATTGTGTAATTTCAGTGTTGCTGCTTGAACTAATATGATAGTACAATTGGCAAAAAAATATAACATACAATCAATTATTACGAAAGTCATACGTTAAATATACAAATACTAGCTTTTGCCCGCGACTTCGTCCGGGTGGAAAAGTTATTTTGGGCAGCCATTTTTATTTTTAAGAGACTGATTTTTCAAAAACGCTTGAAGATACGTTTATTTATTTTTTATCCAGTGCAATTCAAAGGTTTGATCTTCAATAATGACATACTCTTATATAAACTTTCATCTCCTATTTCAACCCCTTCAAGCTCTTTTCTGGTGACAAAAGATATAAAGGCCTATCCTTCTCCAAGGTCTAATCTATCTCCTTACCAAATTTCATCTAAATCGGTTCAGCGGTTATTGATTCCCCATACAAACTTCCAACCCCCTTTTCACCCTAAAGCCTAAAGGATGATTTCTGGGATAAAAACTATCCAATGTCCTTTCCCGGGACTCAAACTATCTCTATAACAAAATTTCATCTAAATCGGTTAAGCGGTTTATGCGTGAAGACAGACACACTTTCGCATTTACATAATATAGTATGGATTGGATTCGTATTTTTTGCCATTTCAAATGGATAAAGATTGATAAAGATCTTTATCTTTATCAAAGTACAAGAGTGGGGGCTGCTGCCGTCACATTTGAGGAAAAAATTAACTATACTGTCACGTCACGTGAGTTTTCAACGCACTGTATCGTCTTTATTGTTTGTTCACTTGAAAAAAAATAAAATACGTGTCCAATTTTTTTTGGAAATCTGTCTGACGGACTAATAAGTTTTTTCAGAAAAGTAACCATTGTCCATACATACATAATACCAAAATCACTTGCGATTTCCATTTTATTTCTATTGCAGTATTTAATATTAGCCTTCTCAGCCGCGCTATTAAGTCTTATCTTGGAAGCCAATTCAATTAGAGTTTCCTGAAATACCTTACGTGTAAATTAGATTTTTCAGTCGCAGGTGGATAAAAACCGGACAGACACTTCATACATTCATATCATAACAATGTTGATAGAATTTCAGTTTCAAATTACACAGACCTATGTATATTATGAATATATGACACTGACACTTTGCTTGCTAACAAGTAACTAATAGAAAAGTCAGGCCCAAACATCAATCAATAGGTACTAAGTGACAAACAACTTTTAAACCTATTTAACACCACACTATAGTAGGCGCCAGATAATCGTGGAATAACGGTCATTGACCCACCTACAATTATTGACATTTTTAATTTGAAAAACGGAATTAATGACACAAAGCTGTCCCGAATCATCATCTCTCGTGATCCTTAACATTGTCTTATAATGAAAAACGATTCATATTTAATTGTTCAGGTACCTATGAACAGTTATTAGGGAAAGGTCAATGTACTTTATTCCACATTTATCTGGCGCCTACTATAGTCAATTTAAACATCATTGAAAAATTCAACAGACAGTGTAAAAAAGTAGCATCAACACACATACACGGTGTATTAGCTAACTGCATATCAGTTTACAGTATCATGGCATTCTGCGGCGCTACATGGGTGTTCAGACATGTTTACCTGAGTGTGGTATGTGCACTGTAATTAACTTTTTATTTTCACACCGGCAGACCACCGGCACGGGTCCGTTTGAATAGCCGGACGGGAATTGCGAATAGGCAATTTGTAGCTGCTATAAATATTAGGGGGAGTTGAGGTATCATTTTGATAGATTCTTTTGTTAAATTTAATGATGCGATTGAAGATGCGTTGATAGTGAAATGGTCCATGTAATAAGTTAAATATGTTCTATCATATTATTGCTGATTACATAGTGTTTAAACAAATATAACATAATGCGGCAATTATTATGAGTTATTGAAATATTTCGCACTTATTCGTATTGGTTTGATGTCAGAAGAAGAAAAGATTTCTTTACGTGAAAATAAATATTATCCTTGATTGCTACTTACTTAAGTTGGCTTAGCAAAACTTTCACTGATATTAACTATAATTTTCTATAATTTGTAATTAACAAACTCAACTGAGCAGTAATATCCGAACTCGTTAACTGCGGTATAAAACGAGGCTATTCAGCAAATATGTGCGCAACTTTAAGTTTATGCTAAGAACACATTCAACTGATCGGAGATTGCCACTTAACATCGCCCTTAACTGTGTTTACGATGCCAACGACTGTTATACTGAAGGAATAGTGAAATATAGGTTTTCCAACTACGAGTAAAACGTATTGTGCTTCGTCACAGTGTCGGCACACGATTTACAAAACTAAGCACAACGTTCGTTGTTTTAAATATGTACTTACAGGACTCGCGTTGAGCCGGTTACACACTGAGTGACAATAAAAGTTAAAATACATTTCTCCTAACATCTTAACGAGTATTAAATGCTGTAATAAATGATTTTCTAGAATAAAAACACATAACAATAAACATAAATTTATCTACGTATGTTAATTTAAAAACATTTCCAGTTGGAACCTCGTAACGATAGAACCGGTCAAGCTCTCCACTTTGTTAAGTACCTTTGCAAAATTTCTGGAACAATGCGTTGAGTAAGTGACATGGCCACATTCTAAGGATTTTCTAGGAACTGCATGTATTTACGCTTTGGTAGCTACATAGTAAGCAGCTTAGGAAAAGCTAGGCGAACTAAAGGCATTGCAATGCACGTTGCGAATAAATAAACTTTGTATGCGCACTGTTAGAGCAACAGCATGAATCAGTTAGACATGGTACAAAAATGATTTCCTATTGAACCATTGTGCAGCGGTTAATACTGATGGAATATTTTCTTTGTTTCTATTTATTTTGTTAGAGAATATTAAAAATAGAGTGTAAAGTGCGTAGTTGTATCTCGGCTGCAAGTGTGTTGTCTGTACTATAATAAAGCTTTATGGCGCCTATCTAGGATGTAGCAAAAATACTAATCCCCAGTTTCTCAGTTGAGAATTTGAAGTTAAGGATTTGTCAATCTCTAGCTGTACACTATACAAGCTCCCAACGTCGAATTTCGAAAACGACCTTAGAAATGAACTTTGAATAGACATGACGTAGCTTACTATGGTGATCAAGGAGAAATTAGCCTCACGCGGTTTACACTACATACAAAATTCATTCTCTGGCAACATAATGCTCCGGTATACACACAACCTAACTCCCAAGTGTTGTACTATCGACGTAGTGGGTACATTAACGGTGTTTTACGACATCTACTTCGACTAATAAGTACCTAGTAACAGATTAGAATTAGTTTTAGTGTTTTAAATTAATTCGAAGTACTGATTTTAACGGTTTCAGCGTTAGCTATTGATAGTGTAAAGGTTATTTCAGCTGGTGATTACGAACATGTTTATATCTAAAATAAATTATTCCATAAACCGTTAGTTCCTTTGACGATTATAAAAACAAACACCCCTTTGCAACTATGTGAAATATTCACAATCTTCAGCTGACATCTCTCTAGGAGAGTACTATATTTAGCAACACAAGCAATGCATATTAGTTTTTGAATAATAGTCCTTGATCTAAAAGTTTTAAAACAGAAATCAAACATGAGAGAAAAACTTGATATTAGCATAATGGAAGCAGCGTTGTTCGAACTCCAAAATGTATTTTGGATTTCCTTTCTAGAAAGAGAATTCGCTTTTATCACTCTGAAATCTCAAAACTTCGTTAGTCATAGTAATCGCAAGGGAAATCGGATTTTGAAGTATTAAACCATGCAGTAGGTGTGTCTTTCAAATTCAGAGAGAGAAAGCTGATCTATGCATGCACAACACTTGCAAAGAAAAAAAGGGATTCTTTTTCAACCCTTATATAGGACTCCTACTATAATATTATGAATATGAAAGTTTGTAATGTCTAAGTTTCAATGACTAAAAAACAGCTCAACGAATTATGGATAAAATTGGCACACACAGATTTTGATTATGAAGTCTTAAAACGATCATGATTCCGCTCTTAGAGAGAGACAGAGCTATACATAGCGAATAGCACTATCCCTTTTACATCATCGAAATTGAATGGCATTAGCACGTCATAGTAGGGCTGCTGAGGGACAATTATACTGATTTTCAAGCAACGTTCGCATTCCCATGTCATTCGCACTCTGTCAAAAACGTATGGAAATTAAGGCTCTTTTGTCAAATTGCGATTGAGATGCGAATGCGAACGTTGCTTAAACATGTGTAGAATTGGCACTCAGATTTAACACCTAAGCTATCCCGATAATGACAAGGCTAAGCAGATACTGAGGAGGAAGCGGAAATTTGGAGACGGGCCGGGTGAGCGGTTTCAAGACTTACAAACTATTAGGAGACCTGAAACATAGTAAAATTTCCAGGGCATTTTTTTGGATAGGAAATCATCAAATTTTAATGAGACTTCCGCCATTACAGCATACAATTTATTTTCATTTATAATTTTAGAAGGATTACATTGATAGGGTTCGGTGCCCGAAGGGTAACCAACGGAACCCTATTACTAAGCCTCCGCTGTACGTCCGTCCGTCTGTCAGCGGGTTGTCTCAAGAACCGTAATAGGTAGACAGTTGAAATTTTCACAGAGTGTGTATTTCTATTGCCGCTGAAATAACAAATAGTAAAAATTAAATTAAGAGGGCAAGAGGCTCCCATACAAGAAACGTGTTTTTTTTTCGGTATATGGTACGGAACCTTTCGTATGAGAGTCCGCCTCGTACTTGGTCGGTTTTTCATTTCTCTCTTGATCCAATTCTGAAGTCCATGCAGACAAAGTCGCGAGCAGAAGCAAGTAGAACATTCTTCAGTAAAACATTAGCAAAGAGGTACAAGAACTAACAACCTATTATACCCTAGATGCTCATGAAAATTATCACCACTGTAGAAGCTAAAGACACAGGAAAACATCAGAAGTTGTAAATAACATAATAACTCAATATTATCTGCTTACAATTAGTTCCCATAGTTATTACTTACTAATACTTATATTTAAATGAGGATCCTATCCTGGTAGAAACGCTCGACTCTCTACTTGTAAAAGCTTGTCCAAGTCTAACTTAGGATTGCATTAGCTGGTAAAAATAACATGAAGAAACCTGTCCGTCTTGGACTCTCGATACACACGGATTGTAAGGGCGGTGACTAAAAAACTAAAGGTTTTAACCCAAAGTACGAATAATAAGAGCGGCAAGTTAAAGAAAGGATTTTTTTGGGATGAAGTACTATTCATTTTGACAGCTCCTTTCACAAGAAGCACATACTAGATAAACGTTAATATCGATGCACGACAGCAAGTAACTACGAACACTAATTCGCTTGATGACACTGTTTTCACAATTTTAGTCTCACTTTTCAGGAACGCGCTATTACACAACGATATTGTCAAGTCAGCGTGCGTGCCTTTAGCAACACAAAATATACCTAAACCATTAAAGACCTAAACGGCAGCTAAGTCACCTAAATGTATGCAAAATCACTTCACATCGAATAATGATGACGAATAATCGATGTTCAAATTTCCTCCGATACACAAACTTACACTTTTGAACGCCAGAGCATAAACGCGGTGGCGGTCGGCGTGCCCACGACGCCTAGCCACAAATTCACCGTACTATTTGTCAAATATTTGTGACGTTTGGCGTACAGGGCACGCGCTTGTTTGTTATGTATACGTGCCAATGGCGTTCAAAAGGTTAAGCACCAGCAGGAAAGGTCTAAATATTACCTGAAAGGTTGCAATCCTTCAACTCTTTCATAAAAGTATAATTGAACATCAAGTTCAAAATTACCAGTAACTGATCATTTTAAAATCATATCGAGGTTAACACGAAAGTAAAAGAAGTCGATTTAAAAGGGAATGGAACACTGCAACAACGTCCTCATAACTTTTAGTCTTTTTTAGTGAATGCCATCCACAATTTCTCCATACGCTTTAACCGGAACAGAATGCCAAACAGCATCATTACATACACAAATCAAATTCACCGACATCCAGACTAGGAACAAATGTTTGTTTCAATGCGGAGCGATGGGGACTCAACGTGACTCAATAGCGCGACGTAGCACCAAAGTTGAACTAACGGCGCAGGGAAATTCAGATCGAGGTTGAAAAATCTAGGTAACTATTGTACCGCAGTAATAGTAGTAGTACCAAGATAGAATTTGAAGCTATCAGAAATCAAAACAATGCCTCGAATCGAAATGTAAGGAATGCTGATTGTTAGAGCTTACCACCAGTATCAAATGGAATCAGCACTGAAGTTAGATTTAGACGATGGCCATTAGATTATGGCCATCATCATTTTTGGGCAAAACGACGTCCATTACTTGACATTTTATAAAGGAAGCATAGCATCAACGTAGCGATCGTCAGAAATTTTAGGCATTACTTAGTAAAACAATCAAAGCCGCCCAGCTCATCAGTCCTTCCACCTGGGCACGCCATGGCCGACCTGGAAAACAATAAATAGACTATCTTAGACACTCAAGTCGGCCGCAATCAAGACAACCTCCACAGATGTAGGATAGACCTGTGACCACACAACGCTTGAAGGCGAGCGAGCGAAGCGGAGCGAAGCGCCGAGCGGTTCAGATAGCTCCAAAATTCAGTGTTTGTGCGAGGTCACATCACCGTCTATGGACCACCTTATATTTGCGCTTATGGTTGCATCAACGAATAGTGTTATCGTAGCTGAATACTAGAAAAATCAAAATTATAATTTAATATTCAAAAAATTACATTCGAGTATTTGCCTACAACATAAATGTAGTTTAAATTTAGTTTTATTTCGAAATCATCTTCTTCTTTGGTGTGTAACTACTAAAAAAATTAAGATGCAACCAGCATCCAAATGTAAGTAAGAAGGTTCGAGAAACAAACAAACTGTGTGTCCGCAGCTAAGTCATCGACAAGGTCTCGGTAATTGCAAATCTCAGAGCGCACTCACAGGTGGTCTAAATGGAATGTTAATGCGTTCAAAGTGCCATAATTTCTGCGTGAACTTAAGCTTTCAATAATAAATATTTAAATAATTGAATTTACTGTTTTTCTAAAGATTACAAGTGAAATGAGCATGAAAATTAAGTTTGTGGTCGTTGTTGGTTCATTGATTTATTTGCTAGAAGGTAGTAGTTCAGTTTTATGTTGGAGTTATTTTTGCTCAAGGGTAGTTAAACCTAGGATTTATTGACAGCGCTCTAAATTGCTTAAGAAACTAAGAATATATTTTTAGAAATAAATTAATCACCAACCTGAAATTGAAATTTAATTACTCGGCTTTAGCGGGTCAGTAAAAGCCTGCAAATCGATTTATTCCTTAATAGAAAACTTTATTCTTTCTTAGTCCATGTGAAGATGAAGCCTTGTTTTGATGAGTTCTCCAAGAAATAGATTTTAGTATTACCAAAGACTTCATGGAAAATCAATTCAATTTTACGAATAATTATGTTATCAAAATCTCGAGTCTATCATACAATTAATTATATATGGAAATCTAATCTGAAGCTTTAGTATTATCTTGAAGGTTTACCAATATTAAATTCTGAAAACATTGAATTATGATTTTGTTTGCGAAAACAAACTATAGGTACGCAAAATTGTATTGGTAGCCTCAAAGGTCACGATCAACAGACATTTAGACACAGATCCATACAGACTTTTCTGATTAAACATCTGTTTATTAGCTCCCGGCCATCATACCCTCATTTTGTTAAGAACACATAAAAGAGGGCAACATCACAATAAAGGGGAGAACCGAAGCGCACGCACCGAATGTTTGCCAAGAGAATCAAGTTCAGACATATGATTACGTGCGTTTATTGCCGACATCCTTGCAGGTGGTCTTACAACGTGTAATTTACTTAGCCGGCCTGCTATCTTGCTAATCGATGTTTACTTCGATAAGTCACGGAACAACTGATAATTTTGGCCACCCGTCTGTCTACTTTCGAAAGCATTTCAGGCTTCAAAATTAGTAGGGATTGTTTGGTGGATGGTATTCAAATTAATTTTCCGGGTGGCTACTGAAATAGTTAAAATCAAAAAACCAAATCAAAAGTCATTTATTCAAATTAAGCTGAGTGCCAGCACTTTTTGAACGTCAAAGATAGTTCCCCAAAACGACCGCCCGTCACCACTTCCTCGTGTTTTAGCTGGGATGAAGAAGTGGCGCAACAAACTCCCCAGCAACACATCCGTCTGTTAAGTTTTAAAAACTTGAATTTATACAGTAGTATGCAAAGTAAGTTTACGAATTATGACACAGAAAAATAATACATCTAATATGTAAATTAAATTAAAAAATAAAATATTTGACACTTGTTAGCTAGCACACTCCATTAAGTAGTTAAGTCAATCTCAGATGTATTTGAGCGGTATGCCTAAAGATGTGACCAATTTTGTGAACTGATAAAATAAGCAGCTCAAACGTATTAAACATGATTGAAAGCAAAATAAAGAAAAGAATATCACTGCATGAAAGTCCGACTCGAAAGAGCATGAAACTCCCCAAGCAAATCGAAGCCTATAACGACTCGCATAATAAGTTCACCAACGTTGTTAGTCAATGGAAGAAAAACGCAAAACATCACGAGTTTGTTCACACATGCTTACGTAACAGAGAATCGTGCCAAACCACAACAGGCGACGACGTCACTTAAGTCCTTACTCGGCCAAACCTCCGAAACGCGAGGAACCCTCGGAGGAGTTTTAACCCGACGCGTTTTTCCGAACTCACGACCGAAGTCGCGTTCGCGAGCCGTTCCACAAAAAGCCCTCTACCCATTTAATTTTATGGCAAGGGCGGCGAAAACTCGTCTCTCGTATCCTCAGCTGGTCTTTTATTGTTTGTATTTTTTCGCAACTCAACGGCATTCACCAGGCGCGCAGAAAAAGAGGAGTATTCATTGTTCACGTAACGCTCCGTACATGCCAGCGTATGTTTAACTGCGAAGTTTTAACTTTTTAGGTTTTAACGTTGCGTTTGGTAATGAGGTTTAGCGATCGTTTTAGTTGGTGTGAGTGGGTAAGTTTGTAAGTTAATTACCGAAGCAGCTAACTACTAGATTTACATACATATTACCTGCGTCTTTTAGACTCTCATGATCCAATATTAATAGACCAATATCTTTTCAAAACAGTTTGCATTATCAAGTTAGTTGGTTAATACTGTGAATTTCACCATTGGAAATCAATGGCTTTAAAGATATTTTTTACGAACGTTGAAATCAATTATAATTATTTAGCAATTCTATTGGTTAACAAAGTCAGGTTCTTGCTACAGTTAGGAATTTTGGATACATTGTTTAATCATGAGCCATGATTTTGTACAAATTTTAAAGCATTTTAAAATGAGAATACTTGCCACGTATTCGTGCCGAGTTTTATCCCGAAAGACTGAAAATGTTTAAATAAAAGTAATTAAACGTTAAAGCAAAAAATAAACTTACAGATACAAACGTATAAAAACGAAGCAAACCAAAAACGGGGTAAAAGGGAACGCTCGTTGAATGGCTGAAAAAATAGAACGTCAGCAAGCCAATAAAATAAAGAGGTTCTACAAAAAAAGAGTAGATTCCCTAAAAAAAAGGGGTTTTTACAATTGTCTGTTACGTGAGACTTTCCACTAGGTCACCGTAGACCAGTGGCTTGAAGTTATGAAAAATTGCTCAAGTTAAAACTTTTAGATAAGTCCTTATTACTTTTTTGTTAACGTTGAAGAAGTCTTTATTCGTGCAGAAATAATGTTTTAAGATTCTCAGTGGAAACTTTTAAATTCTGACCTGGATTGTGAAATCGTCGGCTTAACGGTTCTGTTGTTTTAGCTTAAATAGGTGGGCCGAGATGAAAAAGACGAGTCTCAAATGTTTTTTTTTGATAATATAATATTTGAAGAAAGATTGAGAGTCATTATCGATATTCATAGCTGGAGTGATTCTTATACGTTCTGCTTAGCTGTTTGATATTACAAAAAAGTTTCTCTTTCATATTAACGAAAAAATTCGATGATTGAAATCACCATCACCAAATAATACCAACAAAAAAATTCAAGCACCCACTTCACCCATCTAAAAGTCCAGTGACATTCCAAAATCTCTTGTCACTTACATCTCGAACGGGGAATCGATTAACACTCGACATTGTTGAGAGTCCATTGCCAAAGGACCCAATCGTGTAGTGACAGCGCCACGGATATTAACCACTCGTTGGCTAATTGTCCCCAGTTCAATTATCGAACAACTGTCAACGGAGTATTCAACGGACAAGCCCTGAAACAAGTTTAGCCAACGATTCGATTTACAATTTGTTAACTTGGCGATCGGTGTCACCGGACCAGGGTTATTAAAAACGTCTGGCTGATGAGCGGTGAATCGAATAAATGAATTATTCATTTGAACACCTTAATTTCATTATTGAACAATCATTTAGTCAGTTTTACTGGGTACTTATATGGCCCAGGCACCTTGCTAGGTCCATTAATTTAGAAGTATTGAACGTGCGTAAAATAAACAAGGCTTTATGGAAATTAAATAAAGTCCAGTTAATCTAAAATATTTCCGAATTAATTCCCACCAAGAATTGCTATCTCATTGATAACTTCTAGAACCATAACAACGTGTTCAAATGTATGAGTACGATTTTAAGCTATTCAATTTCTAATTACATGGTACTAATTGCATAATACCTCATGATTCAATGGATGCGAGCGAGGCAAACTCAAAAGGAGCATGAATCGTAAAGTCGTTGAATAATTGATATCTCCTTACTTTACGACACGATTGTCTACTAAATGCAATGATTATTACGCAGACTTGGGATTAGGTAGAATCTCTTAACTAAAATGAGAAATATGACAATTTACCTAATAGTTAGTTTTTGTGTTTGTCAAATGTTTTATCTGGAAATAGTGATCCGATTAAAGGAAATGTTTCGCTGATAGAAAGCTATTGGTATTTACTTTACCTTAAACTGTTACCTTTACTCAAAATCTCTATCATATTTGCGGAGTGTGTTAAACTATTTTTATTAAGAAAAGAAGGTTCCTGTAGAATAGGCCACGTTAAAAAAACCGTAAAAAGCCTAGTTTGCTACAAAATGTATGTTGTCACTTTACATAGCCACATTCTCGTAAATTTTAAAAGATGATTATGATGATACTTAAAAATGATGCTGATTTATAATAAAACCACCTTACTATATTTTAATTCACTTAAAACTTTATCAAGGACCTCTTGCTCTGTCGATTTAATTTTCTTAAGAAAGTAGGGATGTGAGTGGACCACACAACATCACAGTAACGCGGCCAAATAGCCAATGTGCAAGTGGCTTTTGACCCTTTCTTATCGTGTCAATGGTACCGGTAACGACAGTACTGGAATTTTGCCTAAGTGGGTGTTAGAATTGAGGCCAGTGTTAACTATTCAACCTGCTGCACATACATAGACTTGTCGAGAAGATATTCATACTTATATCGATTTTTTCATTTGATACATCGATGTTTTTGGCAATGTTTTCGCATAACATACCTATCGATATATCGATATTATTATCAAATGTGGTTGCGGAATTGTTAGAAAGATAACTGTTTTGAATAATTCCGCTACCATGAACGCAAAGGGCATTTGAAGGAACGCGGGTGGGTTTTCGTCAGTAAGAGTTTGTCCCTCTCGCTCCGCCCACAGCGGGAGTATATATGTATATAATAATATAGTCATTTAGTGAATTTCCTTAAAAAAACTTTACCTTTTTTTTTAAGGATGGGAAATCATCAAATGACTTCTTCCGCTCTGGGTGGAGCGGAAGGGTGTGTCAGACAGAAAAAAACTTTACCTGCGGGTAAAGTCATCGACTAAAACAATATTCATCAAAACTGTATTTGAACGACCGACATCCCTGCATATAACTTAAGCTTGCGTCTGAAAAGTTGTGCGTAGGCACTATCATTCAACGACTCACCATCATCATCATCATATCAGCCGAAAGACGTCCACTGCTGGGCATAGGCCTCCTCCGAATTGAGAGGGGGGGATGCCATAATCGCCACGCTTGGCAGGCGGGTTGGCAATCGCAGTGTAGCTGTTGCACAGAGAATGCTGCTGCCCATTCTCTGATGAGTCCCTTAGTCGCCTCTTACGACTGCCACAGCAAGTGACGGGATGGTGCTATTCTTTTACGTCCAACACCATACAGAACAACGACTAGGCAATTAATTTCCCATAAAAAAAAACTTTACTAACAGGTTTATCATCGATCAAAACAATATCCATCTAAACTTTTTTGCACTTCCGACATCCCTGCATAAGTGAAGTTTGCATTTAAAAAGTACCACGTAGGCACTAACATTCAACGAATAGCCATCCAACTAATCTATGGCCCCAGCTGCTTCTTTGTGTTTTGTCTCCAAGTTCTAATTGAATCAAGATCTGTCTCTTCTTAAGAAAAACCTACTGTTAGTTGCGCCGTAAAGTTTACTTTTCGTTTCTCATTAATTAAATTGTTTTAATTCGAATGTCTCTGAATGAAGGTGGCTGTCAATAGAATCATTGTCTGATTTTAAATATAGTTATGTGATTTGTTAATTGTTTTAATTATGTTCTGTTCTTAGTCTACGTAGGTTCTAATAAACGATGATAAAAACGATTATGGGACAAGTTGTTTAATACCAATATTTGACCGCAGCTTCGCATGCGTTCAAGTTTTATTTTCACATATACAAGGTGTTCCAGAAGAGCGTGGTCATATTTAAGGGTGACGTTGGGTGTCTGATGAACATCAAGGAAAAAATAAGAAAAAATAAAATGTGTGATTTAAAAAAAACGACGATAAAAAACGACTAAAAAGTTCTGACGAAATGACTTTTTAAGCAGTCTGATGCAGTTGGTATCATCAAATTTGTGATTGAACTAAAGTAAATGCCACCAACTGCAACAAACTGCTTATTAGTGAAAAAAACATATTTTTTTGACCACCCACATCTGGAACACACTGTAGATAGAGTAATCTCTAACTGTCTCCAGAGCCCCATTTATCTCTGTGCAAAATTCAACAAAATTGGTTCAGCGATTTATTCCATAAAACGTAACAAACAAATAAACGCAATTATAATATTAGTTATCTTGATGATAGGCAAGGTAACGTAGGTAATTTCTTAGTTGTCGTTTCATCAAAAGAAAGAGGATAGATAGATAAGGGATCGCTGAAAAAGTAAGCAACAAATTCATAATTATTACCGAAAGCCTACTTCTAAATCTTATTATTATTTAACCATATGAAATATTTTTTAATTGCTACTGGATGAAAGTAAATTTGTGAAAGTATTCCATTAAGTCTTCACCCACTTAATGCCTTTGGAAATGGACTGAAAAATTGGAATTGAAATTTCATTTAGCATGAACGATTAACCGCTCCAACGTGATTGCCATGCATCTATGCTAATCCTTTCTTTATTGTGGAATCCATCTTTGATGGTGGGCAATGGTCATTAGTGGCCCTACCTGGTCGGACGGATTGGATTTTTCATCCGATTTGGCTGTATTTACGATTAAATGAGTGGTAATTGCATGTGTTAATAAGTTAAAATCATAAGAATGAAAAAAAAGGGTTAGTTAATGCTATAATTCTGACGATTACTAATTACTTTTAATTATTAAGATACTAAAACCATAATTATAAATGTAATTTAATTTTAATTTCCGTAATATTAATTCACTCATCGAATAAAACACGTATTGTACATTGTAATTAATAGCATAACATTGATACATAGTAATATTGCTAGCATGGAAGCATGTGAATGGCCGTATTAGTGGGATTCTTGTACATCGCAATTGTTATTGATTTCTGTTATAACAAGCGGGGTACGGTGAACTATAATTCCTTTGTTTTCAACGAAGAAATCATTATGTCGTTATGCATGCCGTCATACCTACGAATGGGAGAAATGTAATCTAAGAAACTACTACAAGTTATGGTTTGACTTTTAATTCAGTATTTGATTCAAAGGAAAAATAAGTCAGCGTACTTCTTGATTCGAAAAGGAAACTCTGGTCAGAGACTTTAGACATTCTATCAAAGATAACTATTTTTGGGAAGTTAAACAGGGATTGTAGTCTTTTGACACTAGTGCCAACAACGACGTATTCGATCGATATTATTTAGATGTATTCAAAAACAGTTATGACGGATCCGAGAAACAATTATTTACACAAACTATAATTCAAATAATCATGACTGAATTTAGCTGACACTTTGGCAATCATTGAACATATTTTTAAACCACACGACGCTTATTTATCTGCAATTACAGTAAGACCGAAACACCTGCAAAATAATAATGTACAGAAACTCTTAATTTATAAAAACGTATATGGAATGTGTCCATTCAACAACAAAAAACAGTTTACGATACGATGCCTGTCACAATACAAAAGATATTTTTGTTAAGCTCACGATGTTTAAGAAACAAGCCTGTTCTCAATGTAATTTGAAAGCGAATGACATAAATTCTTACCGGACAAACGGACAGGACGACTTGTACAAATATCCGATTACATACAAACAAAAAATAAAACATGTGTGGGCGAAATTTCTTCGGGCGACCCCATTCTTGAATTGGTCAAGCCTCCTTGATGAACATAATTTTTATGCAAATGCGTAAGCGCACGTTGAGATTCCACAAAGGCAACTGATCAAAATTCAACCTTAAAACTTATCAGCTGAGATTCCAAATTCATTATCACATCTTTTTGATAAATGTTTGTAGTTAAAAATATGTTTAAGAAGCGTTTTATCCACGCCTAATTATTTCAGTCAAGATTGTTACGATTTATTTCCATTCCAAAAGAGATTATGTATCTATCAAAATCTAATCGAGTACAAAAATAATGAGGCTGTTTGACAATTTTGTTTTGTTTTGTAAATCGTTTGCTTTTGTTTTACCATTTTTATTGACCTATTTCCACTTTACGTATTTACCAACAATAAATAAGTGTTACGCTAGAAAGTCGAAAAAGATATAAGCAAATGAAGTACCTTGCCTTTTTTTTTAAGATGGGAAATCATCAAATGAATTCTTCCACTCTGGGTGGAGTGGAAGGGCGTATCAGACTTTTACTGACTAAAACGCACCCGTATTCCTCCTAAAGCCGTTTGCGTTCCAGGGCCGCGGTGACTCATTCGAACAAATTCCACAACCCTGGCATGTATCTTGCCTTGACCCGCGAAGTTGTCGACGTGGAGTCAGTCATCATTGTATTAAGGCTCGTCAGAATTAAGCCAATGGCTATCCTATTGGCTTTATTATCACGAACCAAGGCTGGTGCGTTAGGTAGTTGCACTAAGGGCTTGATCTAGAAAGTTGTGTTCTTTCTGGAATTCTCATCTCTAGACCCATAGTTTGCAGAAGTAATTGTTTTCATTGCTAAATAATATCGATAAAGGAAATCAACACATTCCATTAAACATGAAGTTATATCAACAAAAGACAAAAGTTCTGTAGCTTATTAATTACAGATTGTCAATTAAAGATCAACGATAAAGCGACATAATTTAAAAGATTAATAAAAACACCTGCGTAGGCTCTACGAATCTAGGCTAGCATGCTTACAATTCAGTTCGATGCAATTTTAGCATAGCTTGGACATGTATATTAGCAAATACATGTTTTATAGACCATATTAAATTATTATTACAGTTTGTTCTTATTGTTTTGTTGGCGAAATTTAAATTAAGTCAACAGTAAAAAGATAAGAATATTTCACAGGTTTAGATATTAAATCGATAAATTGAGGAGCCTGCTGAAGGAGACATTTAATAATAATAATAATAATAATAAATCATTTATTTCAGATTCATCCTAAGATTACATCCATATGTGTTAGTAGAATTGCGAGCTTACAAACTAGAGTTAGTAATAATTAATTGATTTCAAATTAAAATATAACCAATAACAAGAGGCAGGTCCGGGTGGACTCCCCAATGATGTCGGCAAGCAACTATACGACTGCGTGCAGCCGTATCCAGCGAGCCAGCATCGGAGAGTCCCACCGGTCCGCCAGCGCGCGTAGGATGGTGTTGGGACTGTCGCGCGTGCGGCGCATGATAGATGCGCACCGTTTGCGCATGATGGCCGCAAAGCCGTCTGTGTCAGCCTCCGCGAACATTGCGGAGGCGCTGCAGTGGCGCGGCAGCCCCATCAGCACCCGGAACGCGTTATTGTATTGAACGCGCAGCGCGCTGTATGTCCGCTGAGTATAGTTAACCCACAGGCTGCAGGTGTAAAAGGACTGACAGAACGCTTTAAAAAGCGCAACTTTGACAGTCCCCGTGCACCGTGCAAACCTGCGTGCCAAAATAATTTAATAAAACCACTATTTTGACTTCCCGTAAATAATTTTAGGTAGGAAGATATAAAATTTGAGCAATTTAACCAAATGGGAAATTTGGTTGAACTGCTCAAACTTTATGTCTATAATTATTTGGTCAAGTTTGAAATGACAATTGTTATGGGGAATCTTCTACAGCGAATATCAGAAGATTTAACTTGATGGAAATATGGACTAAGAATCTTTTTATAAAGTCAGTTCCTACTAAAAGTGCTAAGGTAGGTTTGCATTTATGAACAAAAAGAAGAATGAATTCAAAACAGAAACCACAACTCTACCTTCGGATGATAAAATAACCAAGATGCTGCCATATTTACAAACAGCTGTGGCACGCAACATTTTATATCCTCTTCCAATATTGAAAACACACACTTTACGTCTTTACCTCGCATCATAAATTCATTCAACAAATAAGGTAACAAATCAATAAACAAGGCAGGGAAATACATATATGGGAAAAATTTCACTCCTCGAACATATCATTATTTTACCATATTATCCATACTAAATTATAAACGTGAAAGTAGCTCTTTCGGTCTGTTTGTTACCTTTACACGTCTCAACTGCTAAACGGATTAAGATGGAACTTCGCATAAGCTAAGATCATGTCCTGGAATAATACGTAGGATACTTTGTATCCCGGGAGTTAATTCCTTTCATTTTCTTCTTTGTCTTCTCCTTTTCCCATTATTTGGGGTCAAATCTCCTCACTATTCTCCGCCATGATATTCTATTCTGGGTTGCCGGCTCTGGCAATTGGACTAACATGACGTCTCTCTCGGTTTTGGACCTCCAGGTCAATGGCAAGCGGCCTGTGCTTTTTCCACCATATACGTTCTCTGGGGATTAATTTTCGAGTTCACGCGGGCAAACCGCTGGGAGAAACTAGTTGTACCATAAAGTGATATTTTGAAGCAACAGCTTCTACTTTCGAAAGTGTCTCGTGACAAAAGGGCAGAAGAATGGACACGCGATCGATGTTTACGGCGTTTTCAATATAATGTGGCTCGGTGTTTTCAATACTGTGTTTGAATAGTTTTTTTACGTTTCGTGTTATATTCAAAACTTTTTCAATAACTTATAAATCGAGTAACTTACTAAAGTAGTCTGAATAATGTCTGTATTTATTTGAATGTGAGTATTTTATTAATATTTTAACGGTTACAAAATTCATGACTTCTTGATATTTAATTTTGGTTTCATTTATTTCAATCTGAACGAAGATCTGAATTTTCCAAGAACAATTACTATTTATAACAGAGTTTAAATCACAATAAAGAGCAAATTTTGAGCTACAAGGAAGACTGGAGACGGTTTAAATTAAACAGTTTATTGCAAACGATAGCGTCCGCCCAAACAGCTTTTGTTTAAAATCGTCGACTGTTTCATTAAAACGGCTGTTTTTTTTTGTTATTAACACAACCAAAAAATCTTACGCACACAGCTGCAAAGATCTGGAGAATACTTTCATTTAAAAGTTTAATTAAACCGCGAAACGAAACGTAATTACAATTTTTAGCCGAACAATCATCTGCTTTTAATGCATCCACAAGTCTTTAATACCAGGAGTATCATGGAATTTAAAATATCGTTCCGTGTCACGCACTACACGACCGATGAACACGAGTATGGAATAATAAATAATTATTCTGGCACTCATTATGAAATAATTACCATTAAATGCGCTGAATGTATTATTTATTTATGCTCAATATAATACGGGTTTGGAAAATTAAAAGTTATTGTTATTGCAAGAAATTTTGTTCGGATTAGAATTGTTCTCTAGTTTTTTCTGTTAGTTAAGAAAATTCAATATAAGCAATCTTTAGTTACCCAAGAAGTTGCTTCACTCAGTGCTAGAGTCCTCTCCAAAAATGGGTAGTTCAACTAGAACTAAGCTTGTCGTTGGGTTTCCATACCATCACAAGGTGTTTTCATAAAATAACAGAATGATCATCATTTCAGCCGGAAGACGTCCACTACTGTTCATAGGCCTGGGACCTAATATCGCCACTTCGACTGGTTCTGTGCGTCTCACATTAAGCAGCCGGTATTAGCATACCATCTGATGTTTTTTTTTTATTTTGAGAATGGGAAATTATCAGATGAATTCTTCCGCTCAGGGCGGAGCGGAAAGACGTGTCAGACTCTTACTGACTAAAACCTATACGTGTTCCTTCTTCCCTTTGCGTTCCAGGGCCGCGGCAACTCTTTCGAACAAATTTCGCAACCCTGGCAGACTGGTATTGTACCTACTTAGGTGTATGAATAAGGATAAGTTGCTCACACGAGAAAAAAAGTAAAACAAATGCACACTACAAAACTTTGAAGAATATTTTCTTCACCCCACAAAGTTGGGGGAAACTTAATAATATGTAGCGATATGCTTTCAAACCGTAATGAGTTCGAGAGTGCTCTTTCCTGTACGTTTATTTTGTGGACCATAACATATGACAGGACGATGAACTTTCTCAATATTTTTATCTCAGCTCTGAGAGATACAAACATTTTGAAAAGTTCCTTTATAAATCAAAATTAATGGTGAAGGAACAAATCGCAGATTTTTTTTTTTTGTGAATTGGAAGTAAAATTTCACGTCATGTTATGAACATAGTTTTCATTTCAGTAGAACGTAATTTTTTTTTCCGGACAACGAATGTTTCCCGAGAATACCCGCTTTCTTTTTGTCGTATTTCTCCAAATTCAAACAATGAATTTGGCTTAAAAGAATGACTTACTAACTTCTGTTAGCGGCTTCGCCCACGCCAAAGGTGTGAATTATCCCAAGGAAACATACTCCCGGGATAAAAACTATCTTACTCCCTAATCCAAAACATGGTTTACACGTGTGCCAAACAACCAATTTCACTCAGTCGTAAAGACGTGAAAAAGTAACAAAACCGGGAAACAGATAGACAGGCAGACACACACAGAAATACTTTCACATTTATATAATACTAGCTGCGCCCCGCGGTGTTACCCGCGCTTTAGCCTATAGTTTGGCCTATGTGTTAATCCAGGGTGTCAGCTTCCTGCAAATTTTATCAAAATTGGTCCAGCTGTTTGCGCGTGAAGAAGTAACAAATATAACACACACACACACACTCACAAACTTTCGCCTTTATAATATTAGTGTGAAGTGTGATGTGATGTTATTAGTATAGATATGGATAGTATGGATCTATCTATCGTTTAAGATTGACTAAGAAGGAAGTTCTCTATGCTGCCTTACTAGTAAAACATACTTAGAAGGCACATCGGTTACATATATTAATTACTAGCTGCCGCCCGCGGCTCCGCCCGCGTGATTGTCGAAAATTATCCCAAGGGAACATACTCCCGGGATAAAAACTACTCCTTTGTCCTTTCCCGGGACTCAAACAATCTTTATACCAAATTTCATCTAAATCAATCCAGCCGTTTGCCACACTCACAAACTTTCGCCTTTATAATATTAGTGTGATAGTGTGATGAAGCAAGGGCTGTCTAATTAACACTATATTTTCACAGAATAATTTCATTAGTGCCGTTAAGAAAGTGACTCACAGCGAGGCTTCTGCATTGAGTCACCTCTTGCGACTTTCTGTGAAAGTTTCGCTTATCTGGCGTTAATTGGATAAGTAATATTCGATATCTCCGCGAAGATAAGATCAGTAATGATCATTAGAGACAAAGTTCAGGACAACACTTTACCTAACGTAGGTAGAAGTGGAGTTGGCGTATGGCATACTTAGATTTGGAAAGAGACTGTTGCTCAGGTTTGATTGACAAAAATGAGACTACGCTCTACAAAGCCGAACTGTTCCAAAGTCTGAGATGTCATACCAGTTCTCCTTTGAAAATCTTTGGCAGTCGTTATGGAATCTCAGTAGCCAGAAATTCTGACATTAATGTTTATTCTCGTTACTTATGGCAATCAGATAGGCAGTCGCTCACTGTAAAATACTGGGACTCAGCTGCATTCAGTTCGACTGGGTCGGCTGACCCCAATATTGTTGGGAAAAGGCTAGGCAGATAAGCTTTGTTCCGCGGAACTGCTCCTGTGGCCTATCCTTCAGAAAAGGTACATCCATACAATCCATACTAATATTATAAATGCGAAAGTTTGTCTGTCTGTTACCGCTTCACGCTTAAACCGCTGAACCGATTTGGATGAAATTTGGCATAGAGATAGTTCGAGTCCCGGGAACGGACATAGGATCGTTTTTATCCCAGTCCCAGTTTACCAATCATCATTTAAGGGGGTGAAAAGGGGAGTAGAAGTTTGTATGGCGCTCCGTCATTATTCAAACCGTGAACCTTTGTACTAAGGCACTTGATAAAAAAATATATATTTTTAAGCGGTTTTGAAAAATTTTAAAAATGTCTGCCAACCCCAAAGTAACTAGACCACGCGGAAGAAGTCGCGGGCAAAAGCTAGTTCTTCATAAAGACACTCTGTGTAACTTTCTATAAGTAAAATAACTATCGTAATCATCAGAAACCTTTTACAAACAAACAGTTTTACCTCTTTAGAATATCAGAAAGTTCAGATCAGTCGCGAAACTATGCCCATAGTCGCGTTACGTAACAGATCTAAAACGTAACCCGACCCTAACAATCTCAAACAAAAACCCATAACTCACATCCCGCAAAATCACCTTTCGAACATTTTTATTCCCACATCCCGCCACATCACGTTTGATATAGTTATTTTTACAAAGGTAGTGCAGTGGGGGACAGCGGTCGGTGAGCGTAACGTATTGGCGAGCTTATACACGATCCCTTGACTGATTTATTGCGTGCGTAAATCTCCAATTTACACGACAATGTGTCTATGTATAGGTAGGCAAGCGATCTAATCGACGATAAGAATCAGGTTTATCCTCGTTTTCGGATTTGGCCGTAATTTGCTTTGCCTGGTTTGAGCGGTCCGAAGGATGGATTGTTGAATTTTTAGTTTTACTTCTCTCGTGCTTTGGTGTCAACTTTGTTGGGTTTCAGTTAAGTTCTTCAGAAACCTGATCTGCAGTTGTACTTTTATATTTATTTTTTTTATTTTTTAACCTGTTTTAAACATTTATTTTATAGCTTAGGTATATGAATCAAGTAATCGTTCCACTGACTCATCTATCGCTTTTAAAACGATTCCCAGTACAAAACTTCACTACCTTAATTAAATTACTCAATTACATTTATGTAGTTAATTGTAGGTAAACTAACAGCATTCACTTCTCACATAACATTATCATAGATTTTACACAAAAAACTCTTCTTCCACCAATTCAGCTCGACGTGAGTATGCCACCGCAGGGATCCAGCAGGATATCAGCGTCAGGTATATATTTGTCTGACACATGCTGAGCTGAATTGCTATTTGGTGAAACCTTGAAGCACATACCGCCCTTGGGTTGTTCTTTCCTATATATTTTCTTGCTAACTGCCTGCCTGTATCATATTGTCAGTTTTTTTTATTTCAACGTGTTTTTTTGTGTTGGCCCCACTAAGGTCATTATTGTAATTACTAGTTTTCTTTTTAGTGTTATATCAATTGAATGGTAGTCTATGATGAAGTACGACGTAACTATAATTTTCGGTCAACTATAAAACCAGACATAAATAATGAAAACAAATGATCGAACTCAATTTCAAAGGAACAATCTAAATACACAATTGTCGTAAATACAAAAAAATGTCTAACATGAACACTAAATCAGGACATCTGCAAGACTTGATCGTCACCATTGTTTATTCACTTCAGACCTTTTGCTTAATCTGTATCGATCAGTCTATATAGCGGTTTAGGCTTACCACATTTCTTACATACAGTTTAAATTATACATTCGTTGTAAAACCACAAAAGGTTTGGGGTCGCAGAGAAATGACCCATG
Source organism: Mamestra brassicae (assembly GCA_905163435.1). Lineage (NCBI taxonomy): Eukaryota > Metazoa > Arthropoda > Insecta > Lepidoptera > Noctuidae > Mamestra > Mamestra brassicae. Next base: position 9,907,125 of record LR990991.1, on the reverse strand, counting down.
TAGAGAAATGACCACGGTGTAAGTTAAAATAGGTCAAGCCTCGAACACCCAAAGGTAAAGTCGTCGGACTTCGACGAAGGACGTTTGTTTGATTGAGAACCACCGCTGTTTTCATATGACATGAACCTCTTCATCGGACCTTACAGCACAAGTTTTTCATTTTGGCTTTTTGTATAAGTTGAGTTAAGCTTAGGACTTGTTAGCAATAATATGCTTATATGGTCTCTAAAATAAAAGAAAAACGCAACGCCATAAAAGTCTGGCTAGCGTACTCAGATCATCACTTCAGGCGAAAGAGGTCCTCTACTGGACAGACGTACGGCGATGCGCCATCGGTACATGGCGGACATCCCATCCACACGCACGTTTCGGGAATACTTTCATTGTGCGTACAACTAAGGAGTGGAATTCCCAGCCCAAGACTGTTTTGTGATAGCTACGACCTTGGGGTCTATAAGTCAAGAGTAAACCGGTTACTTCTAGGCAAGCCTGCTCCATCCTCGACCACATCATCGTCGCTTTCCGTGTGGTGAAATTGTGGTCAAATGCCTATCAATAATCAAAAAATAATTAAAAAAATACAAACATAGACCTTTTCTTAGCGTTGCCACAACGATTGGTCCTGAGCTTTTTGTATCCTGTGGTCCTGAACAGGTCATGCAGACGAATTCTATAACTCAGTTTTGCAGTAATTTTACCCTTTTTTAACGTTTCTGAAGGCGCAATACAACACCAGTATTCCTTTATTCTAGTCACATCAGGCATTCGTAGTGTGCCGCCATCCTTAAGCCGCAAAACAGACCAAAAAGTATATTGCTTAAGTTACCTTTTTACCGTGTGTGTTTTATTTACAAGTATGTAGTGGACGAATTCGTTCAGACCGAACGGTTTGATCTGATTTCATCAAATGAATATGTGTGTTTTATTTTTGTCGTTGTTTTTGTGTGCCTCGCTCGATTTGATAAGTTAAGTTATTTTTCACTTTGTACAAAAAGAATGTACGTTAAGAAAATGTTCAAAAAAGATCTCAGGACCGTCCTTCACGGTCCTTCATATAAATGTTGTAATGAGTATTCGTTATGTGCCACGTAATTTGAATATTTGCAAAATACTTATTTTTGGAACTTTTTTTACTTTTTTTCTCATAGGTAGCATGGGAGAAGAGTTCCTGGGTGGACTTGGGGGAGGCCTTTCTCCAGCGGTTAGACGGTTAGGCCTATCTTTAATTAGGTTATAATGTAAATATTTATTTTTGCTAAGTTTCGAGCTATATTGACCCATACAGACATATACTCGTTTCTCTTTTCAAATTTTAATTCCCATAATGAATCATGTTAATGTCGTCAATAAGAAATCTAGTTCAGCCTAGTTTATCCACATTCAATATTAGTGATGCATTTGATTATGAAATACAAAGACTGACACACCCCCCGATTACTCTGTATTCCCGCCTTTGGTGTAAGCCGCAACCAGACTATGAGATCCCAGCCACCCCTCTCACCTCTTTGGATTACAAAGGGTTAAGGGGTGATTGAAAGCTTCATCGCGGCTCTACGTAAATTGGTCGTGTTTACCTGAAGTACTGGTAAGCATCCTTTATGTTTAGAATATAGTGGCGATGGATGCGTCATGGCTGGAACATGTTATTTAAAATAATCTTTTTTAAAAGATCATCTATTATTTTGAAGTATCTGCTTAGCATTTAAATAATGTTTCAAACAAAGCAAAATTTTACTATGTCTTTCCGAAAAAAGTTTCTAGCCTCAACTCATATGCAATCATATTACACAATGTACTTATTTAGCTTTCGTAGAGGGGGTAGTATAGTAGGTACACTTTTTCCAACCCCTATAAAATTACACGCGTGACGCCATAAAAATAATGTCATGTTGGTTTGTGATTTCCCTACCAAATAAAATATGCTTAGTACTTAAAAAAAATGCAATTGGCACTTTAAAGAATGGCTCCATTGCCATTGTAAAAATCGTTTCGGAACTGCGTCTAGTTGCGGATTCGACCGGAGTCATTTAACATGGGCAAAGAAGAAAGTGTCTTTTTTTTGAAAGATGAAATTTAGTCTTTGGTACTTGGCAAGTGCCAAAAGTACACGCACACAAGCACAGTTCTTGTCGCTGTTCCACACAAAGCGCTTTAAAAATATTTTTTATTATGAAGCCTTCATAATTAGTTATCGTTTTAGTTATCCTGCAAAAGTGAGTTTATTTACTATGCTTTCATGCCCAAATCGATGAACCGATTTTGACGAACGTTGGTATAGAGATAAATGGGACCCTAGAAACAGTCTTAAGCTACTTTAACGCGAGTGAAGACTCGGGGAAAAGCTAGTAGTCGTGAAATAAAACTATTTGAGCAGTTTAAAACTTATATCGGTGATTTACGTCACTAACGCCATCGACGCTTTCGAACGTGCCACACCGCCACATGAACCAATCCAATTGTCATATCCATCAACCCTAATTCGTGTACATTATTTGCATTCGAGAGGCGGTAGCTGTCATCGAGCACAGTTTATGCAGGACTGACCCATGTTTATAATAACTATGCAAATTATTCCGATATCGTCCCCAATCGGCCTCCGACGGGCTAAATTGAATTTGTAACTCTGATTAAACCCCCCTTTGAAATGCCGATATGTACGAACAAAGATTCTTTTAATTAACATTTTTGGTGTGGAGTAAAAGCTTACGTTGTGTTACATATTGTTAGAAATTGTTTTTTAATTAAAATTGTGTTGTGTAGCAAAATGTATTCAAAATGTGTGTTTGTGTTGCATTGTTATCTATAGTTTTTGTTAAATAAACATTTAGTCAAATATATTTTCAGTAACCTGTACTGTCCCACTGTTGGCCTAAGGTCTTACCTTTTCAACTTTCTTTGTATTTTGCTTTCTTGGATCAATTCGTCAAGTATGAGTGCAAATTACAACACGTTTATTCAATTCTAAGATTCATTTCTTCGTTTAATTAGTATTACGCATATGATTAGTCAAGGTTTAAGTATTAACTTACAACAAAAACAGATAATTTTGTAAAGCATTGTAATATATATAGCTTAATTACAATCTGAATAACAAAACTGCTGAACCGAAAAAGCTCTAACAGAATGCTGACCGAGCAATTTTTCCAATTCCAATAAATTATGAATTTGTAACAGTCTAGACTCTACACGAACTCTGTTTAATATTCTGCAAAATCAGTACAAACAAATATAATAATATTCAATTTTGTAAGTTAAAATCCCGGGATTCGACGCCCCTACGTAATAGTGTGGGCATGATCAGCCACGTGGCACCCTTTGGTAATGTTTGATAAACACGAGCGGGGCCGTCGGTGAACTTGTAACGCCAGCATGCTCGGAGTCCAAAAAAGTTATTCGACCTTGACTAACTATGAATCAAACTAATTATTATTTGAAACTCAATCTTTCAACTATTTAACCCAATACTTTTTAAACAAACGATATACATTGATTTTTTTAGTTTGTCTTTGTATACGCATGTGATGAGGAGATATGAAACTCATGTGACGCAAAGAGAGTATGAATATAAATGTTCATAGATGATAAGGCCAGATACTTTTGTCTGACGGATCGTGACTGTTGACAGGGTTGAATGATAGAAGAAAACGTATTACCCGCCATTACCCCTAGTATGCATGAGACAAGGCCAAAAAGATGGTGAGATGCCTAATTACCTATTGTTGTAATGAAATTTGCCGTTTACGTAAGTAACATCAATACGATGAAGATTTTGGATGCCAAAGGATTGATAGAGCAGACACAGCAGACACTTCAAAGGTGTATTTGAACGGACAACAACAATTACATCATCACAAGACTTACAACAAGTTGGCAATCCATATCATCTGTGTGTGAATTCAATCGTTACGCACATTCCTATAAGATTATACTAATGCCATTTTGATTAAAATGCAGTGCCTTTTTCAATATTGAATTTAACGCTTTGCGTGTTTTAAAGTCCTCGGATATGAGGGGAAACAAATGGATTTCCTCATACCAAATGGTTCAATAGTAATAACGATTCAATAAAGTTAATGGTTACTGTTAAATGATAAATAAGACTTGGAGAATTTTGGTTATAATTATGAACGTTGTTACTGTATAGAAACTCACACCCTGAACAGTATAAGTGCACATAGTCCAAAAGTCAACATCTTAAGATACTTTTTAGCCTGTACGTAAAAGCACTCTAACTCCAATACAAACTAAATCGATCCCATATCAAACGAAAGTCAATTCTGCTCCAACACACTTCGTAGATAGGCTGGACAAACAATCCCTAAACATTAAGTTATCGCTCCGTCAATCAGGGCATTTCAAACAGTTTCTTATCATTGATTTTTCCTAACATTGATTGTTTACTGACAGGCCCGGTGTGCGATAGTGTCACAGTCAACCGGAACGATATAATGAGAGATACAATACGGCACGCCTTAGCACACACCTGCAATTATAACCAGACCTATGAACATATACCAATGGCTACAAGTTAGGGATCAAGATATATTGGACTTGATTAAAATTTAGATCCGTGAGTTAGTGAAGCGGTAGATTGTTTAACGATGTAATTGTTTCTATTATTAGGTAGGTGATATGTCGCATAGATTTATGTCATGTTGCTTACATACTAGCGGTTCGAATTAAACTGGTTTGAATTAAGGACAGATTTGAGGGTACGGCAATTAAGTCGCGATTAAGTTACGCATTGAGAGAAAGCTTAGTTGGCACGCCTAGTTGCTCTTAGAAAATATTCACACTCAGAGGTACTATTTTCAATAGATGATAGCCCATAGTAAAAAATATTCAAACATTCACCAGTGATTACCAAATGAGTTAAAGGCGAACGGCAGGGTTGTATGGGAGTTTCGTACACCTAATAAAATATCGTGTTTTGGGATATTTTTTGTTTTAATTGGTAGTCAATACGATAGTTTTATACGATAGTTTAGAATTTTAAAAATGCTTGCCCCTTTTAAAATTATACACGGGGCATACATTAGGCACGTAACATTGTTTTGGTGAAAAAGGATATGTTCTAGATAGCTGGTGCTATCTTTGTAGTGTTTTGCTTATCATTAAGTTGGCAAATTGACATGAGAATTGTAACTATTCAGTAGGGTGCTTAAGGAGAGACCTACGTCCAGCAGCGGTCTGCAATAGTTTGATGATGATGATGAAGTGCTGATGGAGTTTTGAGTGTGGGTAAATAAAACAACTTTGTTTTTGTAGGAACTTACATATTTTATTTTATTGTTCTTATAATTACTTAATCGATTCTTAATTTTATTTCATCTAAGAAAGGGGCAGGTAGCTCAACTCAACGTAAGAATAGCCAGATAATTTGCTTAATTGCTCAGATGCAGTTACAAACCACAATCCAAAACAACAGCAAAGAACTGAACAGAGACTCGGAAAGATTTTCCTAACCTGTCAATAAAATAATTGCCAATACAAAAAAAAAACATTGATGGCGAAAATAGTTCCTAGAATTAAATAGTTAATTATTAAGATTGTATGCAATAATTATTCATTGTAAGGTATAATGTGTAATTGGTTAATTATATTTACTGTTATTTCTATTTTTAAATATATTTAAATCTTTTAATTGCTATAATTAATTAATCCGGACTTCTAAAAATACTAATGTTACATGAAAATGAATGGTTTAGTTGCCTTAATAAGTGGTACAAATTCTATCACAGAACTACAAAAAAAGTATGTTGTACGAATTCTGCCGTTCGCCTTTCTTCAAAAAAAAAATAAAGCTGCTACATTTATATTTCCACGATATCCAGTTTTACTCAGAATCGTAATATTGTGAGGAGATATTGGGTAGGATTCGACCTAATTCTCGCTTCTGGGTGGCTACCATTGTGACCAAACCGTCGTCTTCCAAAAACTCGCTAATTTGTTTAAAGGTAACCGAATTTGTACCTTCGCTCTGGTATATAAAAGGCTCTTAATCGTACAAACTGGTGAGAGATGTTACAAAAAGATAGCGCCGCGTAATCAACTCTCGAGTTTGGTGAAGGAAACGGGTAAAGATATGAAATTTTAATGGATGCCACAAAATGTTAATAAAATTAACAGTAATCGTATGAAGCTTCTACTCTAGGTGTCCAATGTTGGGTTATTTTATCTAACATGCTTGGTAGAAATCGAGGTAAATCAATGGAGTTGGCACTATGTGAAGCAGTGAATCTGTAGGATGATTTGCATTTCAATATTGGGGTTTGCGACAGATTGATAACAGTCTAGATACTTGGAGCATTAGAATAATCTATTTCTATTTCTGACTTTACATAAAGCTTCAAGGCTAGATTCCGCTCTTGCATTTGTTATTTCCTTTGTTTCATTTCATTGAGTTCTAACCCCAAGAACTTCATGTAGGTCATTCATAACGTCTTTATTACCGTGTGACTGAGTTGCAGCTACGTGTTGCTTCAGGGCTGGCCAGGTGTCACTTCTGTGCAGTGTGCAGGTCAGTAGCACTGCGGAACATTTACGAGCATTAATTTATGAGCGCACGGATAAGCTTCATCTAACTTTGACCAGTAGATGTTATTTTAATGTCATTTTTATTTGAATGATTATTTTATAGCTGCTCATGATAATTTTATATTTTCAATGGTAAGCTATCGTAGTGATTGACAGTGTTATGACTGTATTTTTCAACATTTGAAATAAATTCTCTTGATGTTTTCAAGAAGAAAGTTAAAGCGCATTTCCTTTCGCAATGACATAATATTTGTAGGTATGTATGTATGTATATTTAAATGTTTATGTATGTAGGTATATTTATGTATGTTAAAATATATAGTATTGTAAAAATTTGTTCACTGGATCCTATCCTCTATCTATTGTGATCTCTCTCTATCACTCAAAGGTTTGCTGGTAGAAAATTTTGAGTTAAGCTCGTTTTTGTAAATGAACTTTTTAACCACTGTAAATTAATATAAGTTGGTACAATAATATAAAACACAGCACACTTACATAAATCATAATACTATAAAATACAAACACATTAAAAAAAAGAAAAAGACAGTTTTTTTATGGTATACAATCAAGAATAAAAGAAAGAATAAATACAATAGTCGCCTTCAATTCCCTTCATTCTGATTCAGATGTGACCATTGCCACTATTTCACAGAGATAGATTATGATGCCTTCTTTCCCGCAACAAAAGAGCAAGAAGAGACACACTTTACTATTTACTCACATTACATTATTAATTCAAAACAACTTCAATGCGTACGCTCAATAGTCTTAAGATACTACGCTCAACACCCCTTTTTACATCCATAATGTAATGTGCATGAGAAATATGAATAACGAAATGCGTAAAGACATCTGTTCGTGTATGAAAACGGGAAAAGAGCAAAATTTAATATTGAATTAAGGCGTTACGTAGAAATCGAGAAACGAGCAAAGGTGAAAATAAATCCTTGTGATATATGGGGGCCGACCTTAGGGCGTTGACAATTTTTGAGGTAACACTTTTATGTTTTTCATTCTTGTGTGCACTTTGTTGTAATGTTCTTTATGAAACGGAATACGACGTTAGAGTTTTAGCTTAGTAATGTCTTGGTGCAATTTTAATTATAGTACTTATGTGTGTTTATTGATACAGGAAAGATTTACGTAAATGGGCAATGGTTTTGCGGAAATTTTAAATTACGACAAGCTTTTCATGAAACGCAATAATATTAAAATTGATAACAATTTAATAAGTCTGAGTGCCAATTCTACTATTTTAAACTATGTTCGCATTCGCATGTCAATCGCTATCTGTCAAAAATACAACCGACTTCCAAATAAAAAAACACAACAAAGTATAAAATAACTGTAATTTCGGAAGTCGGTGTTTTTGGTTGTTTCTTCGTATTTTAATAACGACTTCTGAAATTAAAATTATTTCATACATTGTTTTGTTTTTTTATTTGGAAGTCGGCTGTATTTTTTTTTTTTGTAAAAAGTCACAGCAAAGCAAAACACGCAATTTCGTTTACTTGGATGATATAATATTTTCTATTTCCTCCAGCTATTTTGATCAACTACATAACCGATTTTGATCAAATTTCTGTGGGACCAATCGGAGCATATCTATATAATGACGTCGAAATTAAGATAACTTCGAGCAGAGATTTCGAAACTTTAATACCTATATGGCCTTAGTTGTGTTACATTTTAAGTATCAGCACTAGGAAACGTAACATAACGAAATGATTGATGCTCAAACGGTATTTAATTTTGAAACACTTCATTAAATGTTATTTATTTAAGATTAAAACCAGTGGGTAAAATGGATAGAGATGGAAAGTTTACACGATCGTTAGCTCTTGATATTTGAATCTATCTAAAGATATATTTATTTAGAGGAGTTCTCATTGGCACAAAAACATTCTGCATTTATACTTGATAACTATTGCTATTTGACGGAAACACTACCAATCCAAACAAAAAAAATCAATACCTATCCAATTTCACATAACACTTCTTCTAACGCTACCTATCTCATTATTAGTTTAGTGTTTCAATATTCAACTTTCAAGTAAATTCCACATCAAAATTCCAATTTGTATCGCAAAATGTACCGAAATACAATTGCAGAACGCAACGGTTACATGGCTATGTCATGAATAAAGCATATCGCACGAGGTCCAATTTTCCGACGGTTTACACTGCACGACTAATATCTTCTGACTGCACTTCGATGCAGGGAATGACTCTGGGTGTGTTATTAAAGTAACTCCGATGACACATGTAAATGAGTTTTGGTTAGATATGAGATAGCTTGAAGCATTTACGAGGAACAAAAATGCAAGCTTCTGTGTTGTCTTAACTGTGTCATCTTAACTATGAACAGACCAGCGATGCTTGTGGTCAAGATGGTCATAGCCTGATGATGGTGGGATGTGGTTTGGTTTGGTCAGCATAAGGTTATTCATCCTAACGCTCCTACTGTTTGAAAGCAGGCCTCCCAGGGAGAGACTCTGGGCATTAATACCACGCAAACTGAAGTATGGGCTGGTGGATTTCACTTGTCAGTGGACTGGTCCGACGGTTAACCATCAAGAAGGCTACTTACTCTTTTTCGGACTTTTTTTTTTTTAATTTACTGACTTCATGAGAAGACTGTTTACGGAGTTAAACCTATTTGATGTCAATAAACAGAGTGTTACCCTGAGGTCAGTTCTTGCCTCAGAAAGAACTAAACTTAATAGCTATGGATTTTGTTACAGGCAGTTAGAAATTCAACAGTTGCCATCGGAACTAGCTTTAAGACATCGAACTTTCCCAGAAATCGGTTGAAGTTGTTGAGTGACTAATCTTTCGGAAGCAACACAGCTGGAAGCATCTTTAACAAGCCAGCTTTAGCTTAATTAACAAGCCAAGATTTCAGAATTGTTCGAAAGAGTGACCGCGGCATTTGAAGGAGCATGGGTTGATTTTAATCAGTAAGAGTCTGATTCTCCCTCCTGCTCCGCCCAGAGCGGGAGTAATTTCGGAAGTCATTTGATGAGTTCCCAACCAAAAAAAAGGTAAATAAACAAACGCTGCACTGTTAATCCTCCAAAATGTAGCAGGTGCTCTTCACCTCTTCCAAGTCGTAAAAATAAGGGTAAATAAGTATAGTGTAGTCCCGATTAGTTGCAATCTTTCCAAGTATCGTGAACAAATAATGCGATTTGTATCTTTCGGTTTTTAGTAAAGTTGTTTTTGAATCATGAATAACTTATTTCATCACAAACAATTTACAAAAAGTTCGGTGCACAGGGTAGCTCGGAGTACGGTGTATTTCATACGATTACTAACTTTGGCCCTCGACTTCGCTCGTGTTAAACCGGTTTTCGCAAAAAAAAATAACTGTGGCCTTATAGGCTACAGTTATTTTTCATCTAATGTTTATCAATATTAGTTCAGCAATTTAGGCGTGAATGCATAATAAAGAAACAAACAAACTCACTTTCGTATTTATCACATAAAGATAGGATTTATACAAAGCGTTCACTTCACGTACATTTGTCAAAACTACTAAAAAACTTTAAGCACATAGATTTATTGAAAGTTATCTCCAATTTAAAATACAGTAGGAATCTTTAAACTCAAACATAATATAATAAACTTGTTATAGACAAAGTTATCTTCAGCATCTTTTTCTTTTTACCAAAAAATCAAAAGGATGTCACACCACACTTTGCAGCGGACTCGGAAAAACAAACTTTTCAAATTGTTTTCACAAGCGTATCATGATACTCGTATTTATTTTCCATTTGAGTCTCAGTAAATACAGTTATTTTTATTTCAGATCAAAAATACACGTGACTTCGTGTGTGGCTGTGGTCGGACAGGAAAAACGTATAAAACCATTGGATCAAAGCACCTTGATATAAATGAATGAATTATTATTCTCAGTGAGAATAATGTTGATACACATACATTTAATAGGATAGCATGTAGTTTTATCTTTACGAAATTATTTTACAACAGTCAGATATGTTTTATTTGAGTAAAGATTGCTGTTTGTAAATTAGAAGCTCTTACCGAACCGCCATTTTTATTCATCAGGTAAAAGTTATCTGATTCAGAAGAAATCATGAACTTAAAAGTTAAGAAGTCTAATTCTTTCAGTTTTTGCCCTATATTTTATAACAAATTAGATCGTAAGACAATTCGCAAGTATTTTAATTAAATCAATTTCCAGTTTTTCGACCTGAGTGTAAAAACTCTGGAACAGATGATCCTACATATGTATGTAGGATCGTCTGTTCCAAATTATTATTTCTGACAGAAGAAACAACTTGAACAAATTTTGGCTAATGTATGCAACTATGCTAATCACCCCAGAAGTCTCAATTAAATCCGCCTTATTCACAGCTCCTCTATTCGAATCAAAACATAACCTTCTTAATGTGCTTTCTATTGAAAACAAAGTTATATTTGACTCGTTCACCATTCCCTAAGGCGCTAACTTGTCATGACTGTTCGTCGCCAGATGTTGCATGCCGATTCCCCTTAACAATACTAATTGAGTTTTGATCCCCTAAATGTGACTTAAAATATTCGGTGGATTATGGTCTTAAGATGAAATATATTTTATGTGGCGATATTAGGTGGTAATTTAGTGCAATATTATTAGTTGATAATCAAGTCTAGAATAAACTGTCGCTTCAGTAGGTAATGTCTTCATTGAACTAGCGGAAGACACCATTTTTGACAATCTATTAATGAAAGCTGAAAAAAAATTACTTTAGTTAACAGATCTAATTTTATATGCTTTTATAAGTCAGGATGAAAACCTAAGTGAAAGTAATAAAAAAATAGGAGAAATGTCGAGCGCGAAACGTGAACAAAAAAAAATAACAGTGTCAGATACTTAAATAAATAAATGCGGCGAGTAAAATTACGATTGTGCATTTTACTTCGAGATATTTTCACTCGAAAATAATAAGATCCTGAGAACAGAAAAGTCTCCAACATCTATGCAAACTGATGAATTATGGCCGTAATTTTCTCTGCGAAAATCATCTTCGTCGCGCAAGACACTTTTTATATTTTATCACATCGATTAGACGAAGATGAATACTTTCAGCTTTGCTGCATAATTTACTATGGGAGTAGTGTCCCTATTTTATTTAAACATTTACGAGAGTATCTCGTACTCCGTTTCTACACAATTAAATTTAATTAATACGAATAGTTCGCGAGTCGCGCAGGCTAATGGCTTGAATACGTCTGTTTTCACAAAGGGATATAAATATACTGCCGGTGTTCATGTTTAACGCAATCCTCTTGCTGTACAGCTGCTAAAGCGCTGTCCTACATTGCAATACGATACTCAATGCTCGTGTTCATTTCCTTTAAATAAGTTCGCTTTACTTAAAATACAGCGGCTGGGAGTTAATATTGTCTAAAAGGATTTGCTATAAACCAAACAGGACTCGAAATGGAACTTAGTTATCTTGTAATTTTAAAATAAAAGCCTGGAGAATGATGAGAGGTTTTTTCATTAGCTAGGCATAATTGATACTTCTAGAAACAGCGCTTTTATAATTTTAAAAGTAGAGCATTAAAGTTACCAAGTATTTCTGATAGTCTTGACTTTTCGCGCTTCATTGTAACCGGCTTAAAAAAGGAGGTTCTCATTTTCAAGTGTAAGCAGTCTAATTTATTATGTAAGTACACCGTAAAGCGGTGACATCTGATGGGGGTAGTCCTTTGAGGCTTTGAGGATACCTACGAAACCATCGCACCTAATTTGGAATGCGCATGTATGTATTTACCTCGTGTTTGTCCGGTAACTCGGAAAACCGCAGACAAATCTCCATGGAATATTTAATTCTGTGTACGAGAAGGATTTTTATAAAATGAAGAGTCACTGTACTTCACAATTCATTTGCATTTGGGTGCTCTTGTAAGTTAAAAAAGTGTCACTGCTGGGCAAAAGTTTTCCGCATAGCCTTTCACTGTTTTCGATATGTTGTCTTCTTTGACCAATCCTTAATAAACGCCTCTCATTATTTGACAATTTTCTCTGACTTAGGCAGTTAGATTATAAGATTGATTGATTTATTTAAATGCTCAAGAAATCAATCAATCAATTAATCATTAAACATAGGTATGGTTTTTTTTTTAAATAATTAATCATTTATTTTGTTAAACTAGGTATGGTAACAGATGGTATATTGGAAGTTACAAATAGGTATTTCTTCGGCTGATTTTCAGACTATTGGAAAAGCAGGTCTTTGTCAAAATAATAATTAGGTAAGTAACAGCTGAGGAGCTTTGGAAAGTTTTTATATTCATACTTAAGAGAATTGTAAAAATATTAAAATTCTTTATACCAAGTGAAAACCTCCCTCGACCGCACCGTCTCCCATGTGGAGTGAATAGTAAAGTTTAGTTAATATTTCCAAGCAATAATGAACGCCGAGTCCGCAGTTTGGAATTTTCCGCTAAGAACAAAGAAACTTACAATTTATAGAACATCTGGCCTTCCGTTCTGCAACAGTGTTCAGATTTTTTCTACAAAGTCGTACGTTTCGCACCGTATTCATATTTTAGCTTTTTCCAGTGTTATTTTTAAGTCTGGCAGCGTCGCGATAATCACGGAAGTTAAGTGTCCGAGGGAAACTGCTGCTGTAGAGCAGTTTTGCTAGTAGGTCATATTATTGTGATGAGACGAACTGATTTGCGATACAGAATTTGAAGAAACATTTATGTCTCGATATTTTTTCGGAACAATTATTATTTCGAATAAAGAAAATATTGAAATAATAAATACTGATCTCGGTGTCGATTTAAAAAGAAACAGCGCTAAGAAAATCACGAAATTCTCTGTGACATACCTGGGCGCCCCAATCTTTCAATAAAGAGTACGTAAAAGCAATACATCTTACCCAGATACCTACACATACTTATCCGTTTACTTAAAGATTTATTCCCCCCTAAACTATTTCACACAAAATTGCCGTTACATCGAAGGTCTGGTTTATTTTTGACAGAATATCTCAACATTTGGCGAAGGGATCTAGTGATAAGCGCACTAAATCCTCTCGGGCCGATGTGTTTAATTCTAAAGTAATCCTATCTGTCGATACGTTTGATCGAAGATTTTTTGGTAGAGTTGAAAAGAGGTTATTTCGATGAATGGTTTGCGCATTCGAGAAGGTAGGATTTTTGTTAAGTACTTTTATGATTGGATAAATCACGAGGATCTTTAGAGATTTTTTTAAATCTAGACGATTTCTGGGCAAGAAGTGACTAATCCAAAAAAGTTTGGCTTTTCGCCAAAACCTTTTTTAGGTATGTGTCAACTGCCCCTTTGGTCTTGCGGTTGCAAGCAGCGCGACTGCTGGACTTGGGTCATGGATTTGATTCCCAGATCGGATCGGGATGAGTTTTGTTTGCTTGTCCTATCAAACAATCCCAGTGGGAGCAGTGGGGACATAGAAAATAATATCGCCCGCATCAGTATTTAGTCCCCGTTTAGATTGCCAGCCACTAAAAAATCGTAGGACTATAGTAGCATCTGCAACTAAATATAAATTAACTTCCGAAATTCTGCAAATAAAAATAAATTACTACCACAGATACTCAACTGCCAAAAAGCAAATTACAAACAAATTTCATTGCCAAAAATGTTGCGATATTCAATTATGAAGTCGCATGATGAATGGGTGTACTCATGTTCGTGGTCGCAAGTCGAGGGTGTCTCAACATCGCACGGACCGTTGCCCTCTACTCCGATGCACCGCACAATCCTGGTTTATGGCAGACAATTGAGTAAGGTTTGTCCACTGGGGATTTAAGTTGCAAGGTGGAATAAAATTGCAGACCACAAATTTTGTTTATGGTCACCTCAGTTTCAATAACCACCACTAGATAATCAATTGCCAAAAACCAAATTACAAACAAATTCCATTGCTAAAAATGTTGGGACATTCAATTATAAAGTCGCATGATGAATGGGTCTATTAATGTTCGTGGTCGCAAGTCGAGGGCGTCTCAACATCGCACGGATCGTTGCCCTCCTCGATGCACCGCACAATCCTGGTTACTGGTAGACAATGGAGTAAGGTTGGTCCCACTGGGGTTTTAAGTTACAAGGTGGAATATTTTTTTTACCTGAAATTTTGTATTTGGTCACTTCATAATTTTTTGAATGGCCTTAAAGAAGCCGTCTTTAATTTGAAACAAAAAAAAAACCTCGGACATTTTAGTACAATTTGGTAATCACAACTAGGATTATGAGACATCCCAAGGTTATTTTTTTTGTGTGCAAAGATTTTTAGAAATGTTTGAGTTATTGTAAAGAAGCAACTATAAAAAAGTCAGGCCCGTAATTTTTCCGTTCCCTGATTTCGCAGTCATTTATAAGCAACGGGACCAGCCCCTTAAAAGTCTTTCTATCCGTTTTTTTTGCGTGTATATCCAAATACGTATACACGGAAAACGGAGGGAGAATAAGCTGATTCGCACCACAATCGGCTTGTGTTTTTACTTTTTATCTCTAAGTTGCTGCGTTAATCTTTTGCTTTTCTAAACTGAGTGGTTTTTATACCTGTAAGTGTGGAACTTTTAATTCCCAAATATAGAAGGCGTGCTTAAAATTGCGGTTTGCTGACACAAATCTGACTTGGACAAGTAAAACCGCCGGAAATAATAAAGGGTTGTATTTTTGTGGATGCACAAAAATACACATTTTCATGTTAATAAAATATAAAGATGAATTACAATAGCCAAAAAAGGGAAAACGGAACAAATACAAAACCAAAATCTCTTTTGGGTAGATTTTACTTTCATGTTTCGATGAGGTAGGTGAGATTGATGAGACTTGGTTCAACTTTGCACGAATATTTTCTATCAACTTCTTGAAATTGAAAGACATGAATCTCTCATCCTGTCAACTAACATCTTTCGTAAACTCTGTCCCAAAATTTAACAGTTTCTTCAACACTGGGAGCACAGCGGAAAAAATCTTTAAGGCAACGCCAAGAAATCTCGGCAGCGGCTGTCAATAACAATAGCTACACTTTGTCTCGCTACGTGCGCAATCTGAAATCGCCTCCGTTCCTATAACACGCCAATTCTGTTGGCCAAACGAGCTGTGAAAGCATGCTATTCACGTACACACGTCCAATCCGCCCTGCGGTCTAGACAGAACTGGCACTGTAATTTGGAAGGGTGGTCCTGATGTGATATCAATAATTTTGAAACATGGCTGGTTGGAATCACTGGGCGACGGAACACAAAAATTTGGGCGGTACAGGTATTTTTATTTATGGTTCTGCAGAAATGTACAGTTCTACACCCATGACAGTCCGTTTCAGCTACAAGAATGTCATATAAGGGATCACGCATAATCGTATCGTATTGAAAAATCATCAATCTGATGACTCATGTGTTTCTGACAAACGAGATACCCCACGTTTTCGTTTTAGATCGACTAATATTTCCGGGGCCAAAAAATCGAACCAATTAATATTCCAATCAAAACCAATGCATATTTCTTTTTGTGGTTTGCAAAATCTGCATTAATATTCTGTTCACGAGTTTTAAAATTAATGTCTGCCATAATCAATACTGAATAATTATTCTATTTCGGGTCCCACAGTGAAAGGGCGCGTGCTATGTCATCGTGGACTTATCGCGTTGGTCGCGCGCCTGTCACTGGCCGTCATAGCGCCGACAACCGTTTAAATGCAATTAATTTAAACATGGAACTCGAATTGTATTTTTAATTTGGGAATGTTTTTAGGGAGTTTTAGATGCAAGACTGCATTTACGGCTGATTTTTCAAATATTCAGATAACTTTTAACTGGAGAATAAAAATGGCGGTTTGATTACTTATGTCCCACTCAGATTTAACATAACTCCTTTTTAAAATGAGATTAATTTGATGATAATATGAAACAGAAGAAAGGTTTTTATTACCTACTACCTTAAAAGAAAACTACAAACTAAAACACATAGGTCTGATGCACAATGGACGGCCTTATTGTCCTCTTCCAGGCAACCTAGAATGGTCTGTTGCTATTATTTTAATTAAAATAAATACTTTTTGTTTTGTTGTAATGTTCTGAATATTGGTTAATAAGGTTTGTCTCTGATCTCGACAAATGACATTGTAACATCGAGCATCAGTCGATAGTTATTTATTTACTGTATTGTTTTTATATTTACACATATTAAAAACATGTTCGCGTTAATTAGTGTTTTATTATTGTTATACTTTTTATTTCTAATCTGCTATTTATCTATGTTCCGTGGATGTTTCCGTGGCATCACGGGTCCTATCAGAGTACCAACGTTCCATAGCTGCGTATTTTTTTAATATCACAGCATTTGCTGAGATAGGAGCCTTTGGCCTCGCACAGATAATTTTATGTTGTTATCTTTCACTTTTACTTCGTTAATACTAGTGTAAATTATTATTTTATTTTGATATTTCTACTGTGCAAGTCCCAAATAATATTGTTCTGTTAAAAAATACCTGACGTTTGAAAAAACAGCCCTTCGAAAAAGAGTAATCGTACAAAAAGCTTAACCTAGGTAACTGCGGAAACTATCTACATTCAAATAATAATTAAAAATGTCTTATTCAACTAATCACATTCATCATCAACCACTCTATGTATGTTTTGAAAATGTCTTTGAAGGACCTAGAATTACTTGAAAATTACCAAGAATCAACTAACATTACTTTGAATTATTATTATTATTATTATATTTAACAAAACTAGAATAGAATAGACTTGGAAGGAATTTCCCTGAAGTATGTGTAATACAGGCATGCAATCGATACCCTACCTTTGCTATTGACCAGCTTATACAGGTGTTATAGAAGGTGTTTTGTCGGGTAATTACCGTTCATAACTCCTTTGCTAACAACTTTGATTGACCCTTCGACGAACAAGGTGTGTAATTATTGTGTAGACATCGGTCTGCATGTTTGCTTTCTAATAAATGGTGACTCCACTTAGTACAAGCTTTTGTACTACATTATAAAATCACACTAATATTATAAAGGCGACAGTTTGTGAGTGTGTGTGTATGTTTGTTACTTCTTCACGCGCAAACGGCTGGACCGATTTAGGTGAAATTTGGTATAGAGATTGTTTGAGTCCCGGGAAAGGATATAGGATAGTTTTTAAACCCGGGACTACCTTGGGATAATTTTCGACATTCTAGCGGGCGGAGCCGCGGGCGGCAGCTAGTAGTTTATAAAGCATTTAGTTTCACTGAACTTTATTTTGGTAATTGATTGTTTTCATTCAAATGGGATGATCTAGAGCCAATTTGCAACGATTTGACCCCGATAACTTGGGGACCAAATTGTTTTGTTTTTTTTTTTTCGAAAAAAAATGCAAAGTATAATTTTAAATACATCTGGTATTCAATAATACTTTTTTCTTTACAACATGACTGTAACGTAAAAATATGTAAAGCAGTCGGTAGCGAGGTTTTTTGTATAAGTTCCGCAGGATAATATGCTACTATGTAATTTTTTTCAAACTCAAATCTCCAAGGAGAAAACTTACCTACCTATAATAAACAAAGCGGTTATACTTTAACTCCACGAATCCTACGTAAGTTTGCAAGAAACTTCTAACTTATATGCAAGTCGGAAGCTTATTTTCTTTGTAATTTAAAATTTTCCGACTGCATGTGCTAGGTGTTCTAACTTGTTCTTGTTTCGCTGGCGCATTTAATAAGTTATGTTTCGTACAAATATAAAGAAATATTAGTAACGCACAACTTTGTTGTGTTGATTGTGGAATAAAAGTAAAGTGAGTTGTTTATGCCTTTGCAGAAGTACGCGGAGTGTTGTGATACGAATTTGAAATGTACTGGAGTTTGTGTGCGGATAACCGAAGTTTGGTAAGAATTTTGTCATTTAATTTTCATACATTTACATCAGTTAGGAGCTTGGAACTAAATAATATCAGCCACGCGGGTCGATCTTCCGAGGTCGGTCTGCGGATGGGTGATCATCCATTACTCACCGAGACACTCCATGCCACGGAAATCACGTTAAGACGTTAAGCCGTCGATCTCGGCTGCCATTAATTTGTAGATCTTTGACAGTCGTTACGTAAGCAAGAAAATCTTACAGCAGTCTTGCCAAGGGGTACCGTGTTACCCAGTTTCTGGGTTGTGGAGGTCAGATATGCAGTCGCTCCATGGGAAATACTGGTATTCGATTGCATACGGTGAGGTTGGAAGCCGACCCAAACATGGTTGGAAAGGGCTAGGCAGATTGACACTAAAATGATAATTTATAAATTAATAAAATAGATCAAAAACTAGATTTTGTTCTTTTCTTTTGGTGTAGTTGATAAGTTGTGTTCAATTTCATTTTTAACCGACTTCAAAAGAGGAGGAGATTCTCAATTCGGTTGTATTTTTTTTGTATATGTGTAACACGATTTGGAAAATTATTTTTTCATGTGGAAGTATATACGTCCGAATGATCCCATGGAAATTTTACCAAAATCGGTTTATAAGTTTGGTTTTTAAATCAAAACAGCTGGAGGAAATAAAAATTATATCATCCAAGTATACGAAATTGCGTGTTTTGCTTTCCTGTGACTTTCCAGTGGTGTTGCCCCCAACCTTACCTGACTTGAAATAACTTTATTTTGAAAGTCGGTGTTAAAATACGAAGAAACAATCAAAAACACCGACTTGCAAAATTAAAGTTATTTTATACTTAGTCTTTTTTTTATTTGGAAGTCGGTTGTATTTTTTTTTCGTCTAAAAATGTTTTGTGCGTCTTTTCGGGCGGAATAAACATGTTTTCTTTCCTTCTTTTTCTCTTTTTTTAAATCAGTAACTGAAAATTCAAAATCGGCTTATGATTAACTGTTTGTGTATTTTCAGTTATTGATTTCACAAGTTTTCTCTGCGGATGCATGTCGGTCGGTGCTTTTAAAGACTTACGGCCGGTCTCAATAACGTATCTTCCTTTAACCAACTGTCAAATTAGCTACCAAAAGTAGCTGAAACGTCATGTTTGCCTTTGTAACATGACGTTTCAGCTATTGTGAGTGCTGGTTATGTTATAATGTACTTATCCATAATTTCTGTTATATTTAATTATGTTAGGATAAAATCAGCTTTCACTAAACAAGCATATTTTGCCAGATCCAGCATTATCCACAAAAATAGAAGTATCCAACCTCAATCGAATCACGAAGCTGTTTCAAACAGGATTTAAAAATTTGAGAGTTCGGATTTTAAACGGGGATCAGAGTAAATCCTCTCCATAAATAACGGTTAGTGAAGTCATCAAAAGGGTAGCTCCGCTCAGGGCGAACCATGTCATGTGAACCTACCATCAATCTTAGGACGGTCGCTGCCTGCACGCATAGCGTAGCAAAGGCTCGGATTGTAGTGGTTATAAAACAGCGAATAAAATACTGCCACTAAAATGTGCCCAAAATAACAATTGTTCACACACGACGAGCATAAAAGTTAACGAGCATTTCTCGTTGATATTTGACACGGAAACAGGTATTTTAAAGTCTTTGGGTGGCTTTTGTTTGGGGTTAATTTTTAGTTTTACGATATAAGTGCTAAGCTTTTCGGTGGCGGGTAATTCGGTTATGGGCTATAATTTTAAAATTGTGTTTTAGTTTCTAGTTTAGTAGCAATTTTTGTGAGTAAAGTTAAATAGCATAGACATTTCAGCGACGAACGCTTTTGAACCAATTGGTGTTGCTTTTTGTCGTTAACTAAAATCGTATTTTTACCCAAATTGTATCATCGTTTGTAAATATTCAGTAAGGCAACCTTTGTAACGTCTTACTGTTTATTTTAAATATATTTATATATTTTTTTATGTCTAAAATTCTTCACAGTTAATCCGCTTCCCGCTCCTCTAGTCGCTCCTCCCATCACCATACCCACCGCCCCCTCTAAGGGCTCGAAACGGCTTTGTCTCGCGTCTAGACTCGTAATCCATTATTACAGACGCCTTCAAGCCAGGAAGTAGGGACGGAGCGATACTTCTATACGACAGAGCGACACTTAGCATATTTACAGTACTGATAAATGTTGCATATTTATCCTTCGTTATCGTCCTTTAGACGTGAATGGAACTGTTGCATTTTTCTTGAAGTGAAAAAAGGAGTTGAAAGCGTGACGGTTTCGGGTATCGTGTTAGAAAAGGCTTAGGGTTCTATTGTTTAGCTATTTTTCTTTTCGTTACGTACTAAAGAATACGTTTTGTTCCGATATTGAAAATCCTGTTATTGTTTTGGAAAAAATCTTAAATGAATCGAATATTCATCAAATATTTTAAGACTTCGACGTGCTGTACCAACTTACAAGGTAACTGGAATTATTTTCCAGAAACTACTTACATGCTTGTCAAACGACTTAATTTTGCCTCGTTTTAACGAGGCCAGAATTGAATACCTGTTTTACATATTTTTTCTTGTATCTTAAATCAGAATTATACGGCACAAATTCCCTACACTGCACGTAAAAATTATTGACACACACTGCACAAATTAATTAAACCTCCTCAAATACGCAATGCACAGGTTATCAAAGATCAACAATTTCGATGTGAATGATTTTAAAAAATCAAGCAAATAATCACGGCATTCATTTTAAATTTTCATACGGGAATGTGACTCCACATTGTTCTTTCGTGCATTCAAATGTGCCCAACAATGGAAAATTTTAAATAAATCGAAGGGGTGCGTACCCATTTCAATAGACCTTTTTATGGTGCAATATCGGGAGTTGTTTTGCTTAAGCCGCCATTAGTTCGCCTAATAACTGTGAGGGCGTTAGGGAGGTCCCCTTTGACTAGCACCTGATCAAATTATCATACATAACTCGAGTTATTGTCGACTGAATTGGTCATTATAAAGTAATGTAGTTTGTTTAAATACAACTTTCCGGTGGCGTTTCGTTTCTGCTTTTTATAAGAGGGGTTCCACATAATTTATTGCTCTCAAAGATAAAATTTCCCTAATGGATATTGTTCACGAGACAGAGTGGTCTATTTTATGCGCATTATGTGTACACGTAACTAGCCCCGACATTTTTGGGGGAAGAAAGATTCTTTTTTTCAATTTCACTATATAAATGGGATGGAATTGCGTTTTGTGATCAAACGAGAGATAAAAAACTTGATGAGAAAATAGATGAAACTGGAATTGAAGCTATCTTAGTTTGGTTGAAAATGGTTTAATTGGACTTTTTTTGTCTACACAATCCTTTTCTGTTACTGCTGAGAATAGGTGCCAGTGCCATGAATTTGATTGTCAATTGTTTACGAGGTTAAGAGAGCCTCCCTCGGTATCGGGAGGAATGCAGGCGCTTGTATACAAGCAGGACGCCTGACACTACGTCGACTTAACTGCTTTAACGTGTCAATATCGACACTACTATATATCGACAGATTCACTGGTAAGTTCTCAAAACCGACGTCAACATATATTAGTTTTAAATTCGATTAATAATGCGCGTTGTGACAAATAAACTCAAGGAATTACCAAATCAAACACACTATTCATATTGATTTTACTTAGTTAAGAATATTAAATAATAGATAGGTACGTCAATGTACATCGTTTTTCACAAAGGTAGTTTGTGTGTACCACGTCCAAAGTTTTGAATAATTCATGAAAAGCTTGTACCCATTCCAAAAATATAACAATTTATGAAATTGCTCTCAAGTGGAGTAAATAAAAGTAAAAAGTAATAAAATAGTTTTTCAATCATTGACAAAGCTATTGTGTACTAAAACTCTGTTTTTTGTTCCAAATCTTATTCGTTCTGGAAGCAATTACTTACCTGATATTACATGGAATATTAGAAAACATGTTGAACATTGAACGTAGGTCTACTTGATAATAAATATGTGACTTCAACAAAAAATATTGCCTCTTTATTTACTGTCGAGTGTTCACAATATACGTAGACATTGATAGAACTGAAAACAAAACACAATCTCAAATACGAGCGAGACTGGTCCTAAATAACAAAGTTTATTTTTATGATGAAGAATGGCACAATAAACTATTTATTTTCATTTCTTGTTACGAGTGCGTCTCACGTCCTAAGCATAATGTAAGCTGTATAGATGAACCTCACGTAGACAACTAATTTAACACATTGTCAAGACTCCCCTCACTCCATAGTGCATACTCGTAGATACTCTTCTAAGAAATTGAAACGTATTGTATGAACTTAGGGCCGAGTTACTAACACTTCTTGGAGCCGAAAGTTGTGGGAAAACTCCGACAGTGAATAATTAATCGTTTATTAGTAGTGTGTGCAGTTAAAACTAATGATTGTGGTACGTGATCTGAGGCATTGATGTGAGGCATTTCTTGTCTTTTAGCTAGCTACAAAAGAACATGACTTTCAGTAGTATTACTCGAAAAATAAGAAAGTATCTATGTTAGACTTAAATCATCTTCTGTTCCAATTTATTGAGGGTAGGCGCAGCACTTTTTCTTAGCACACCCTTAAAACCATCTTACTTAAATTATTTCCCTGCTATATTTTTAACCCAGTCTAACTTTCAAGGCAAAATAACGTTGAAACAATCAATCAAATGATAAGCGTCGTATTAGTTTCATGCTACAATATATCGAGCTGATACCAACGTCGATATGACATTGTATTACGCAAGGCGTTGCATTGGGACCTATTCTGAATGTCTGCTATTGACATTTCTATGGACTCTCAGCCGTTATAGGACACGCCTCAATATAATTGGTTGAATTGTTTGCACTGCATAGCACCTGTATTGAAAATACACTTTTACATCCTAAAACGATTTCATGTTATATCATCAATCCATCTAACAAGCTTTAGGTACCTATTATTAAGAAAAATTATATCAATAATAATTGAAGTGGCTAGTTGACACAAGAGCAAATATAATATTGGCTACAGAAGATAAATAAAAGACGAGGCAAACAAAGTATAAAAACCTCGAAAGCAGACAAAGGGAACTGGAACTAGTAAAAGCACTGAATATACTCCTTCCCAAATAAACCACATTTACTTTAACTACGTACATTGTCAACACAACCCTCACACATGAATATTGTTCCTATTATTATTTTCATGGCACCTCTATTACGACACTTGAAAACGATAACACAATTGATAAGCATCAAATTCTTTGGTTCGTTCGCAGTATTTGTAATGAACTGTGCGCATCTCACCTCGGAGAGTCATTCTCTAGTCCGAACACGTCTTAAAGGGAAGCACAGTCACCCTTCAGTGGATGAGCGCTAAAATTGCGCTGGAGTAGTCTTGTGTCTGTTTTATTCATTTTTATTGGTAAGGTTTAATTCTTTACAATTCAACAAAAAAAAATATTTTTATGTATCACCCTGGTTATGAAGAGTTTTATGTGCCAACCCAGTACACTTCTCTAGAGCCTCTATTTGTTTTAATAAATTATATTGCATTGCCATACAACGTGGCAATGTCGTCAGTCTTTTGGGCTCACTTTCAGTCGACAGCGATGCGAACGAAAATTTTGACGCCATATTTTAGTTAGGAATTTTAATTTTAAGTGTAATTATACTTAGATTTGTATTTTAAGATATTACATGTTATTAATAAATGAAATGAAAAATGTTAAATAGGTAAATCATATCTTATTACATATAGCTGTCTAGTTAAAACTTATTTTATTCCCATAACTTCGCTCAGCATCATCTTACACCCGCGTAACCCCGGCACAATTAACCATAAGTATTAATACTGTTTCCCCTACCGTTTCCGCGCTATTTCTCCTTTGCTTATTGCGTGGGGTCTCGCTGTTTTATTGGCACCGATTGTATGTACTACGACACTATCCCTTTTATGAATGTTATGGTTTATTTCGCCCACCCCTAGGATGTTGGTGTTCCTGAGAGTAATTGGCACCGCGGCTACTTGCACCCCTTAATGGCGGGAGGCATATATGACTTGCCACTTTAATACAGAGGAACTGATCAGGAATTTTTCTATGAATAAGAAAATGTCGAAGGAAATGTACCGTGAAAGTGTTGATGGAATCGAATTGTTACGATTCGGGTTCATAATATCGTAGTGTAATGTTTTAGTAAAAAGTAGATACCTTATATTTTTGTTTCGACTTTTCAGGAGGGTGATTGGTGAATGACGTAAATCCAGCAAAGGTATTATGACAAGACATCGGTAGCAGCATTCTCCTATAGTCAATAAGAATTTCGTAGAATTTTTATATTTCAAATCCAGCTTTTACCTTCTTTCTTGGACAAGGACATGACGTTTGACACAGTGCAACTTGGAAGATTCAATGCTCAATAGAAAACAAGAAACACAGACAGAGTGCGAGATTAACTGAGTGAAAGATGAATGTCAAGATTTACGTAGGATTTTGTTGAACTTGCACTGTTGTTGCAATTATCTATACTTAACTCTATATATATATTAAAATAATAAAGCTGAGGAGTTTTGTTTGCTTGTTTGTTTGAACACGCTAAGCTCTGGAACTGCTAGTCAGATTTGGAATATTCTTTTTGTATATGATAGCCACATTCATAAGGAAGGCTATAGACGATATACGGGAACAAGATATTTATCGTACCTACTTAACGTTTACGTGGAGACAAAGCTTTTCACATACCATTAGGTACAACTATGTTTTCTACGATAAGACCACCTATTTACTTAAACGAAAACTGTAGTTAAACTACATCCTACTACCGAGACAATTAAAGTTCCGTTCCAAGTACCAGCCAGGAATTTGGGGTTCTTGCGGTCGCACCCACAACGCATAGGTACCCATAGGTATAGCAAAGTGGGGTACTCAATCGGCTATCAACTTAATTGATCACAATGTTGGTGTACCTTTTGCAGCAATTTGGACTGGTTAAACGCTTACTTGGGCGTTTCCTGATTAATCTTTAGGGTTGTAATTGCGACTTGTTGGTTTTCGACGAATGTTACCGTCTTTTGGTGTTTTGTAAGGGTGTTTTATTGAGTCTTCGTGTGTATTGTTGCTGTGTTTTATACTCTCGTTGCCGTACAATGTGGCTTGAAAATATTAGTTGCGATGCTGAAAACTATATTCATATCGCGATAGTTTTTACTCAAGTACAAAAGACATGATTTGAGAATGGTCTTCACTCTCATTAGTAACTTAGTTAGAAAATGCCCCAGTAGATCAGCATCGGTTAAAGTAAAATTTTAATAATATATAATTTCCACATAATTAAATGCAAACTTCATAAATATTTTAAACATGGCTTGCGTCAAAAAATATTAAATATACCAAAAAAAACGGAATAAAGTCAGACTAACATTCACATTAAAACTTGTAATAAAAACGAGTATAAAATCTGACATATTTTTGAGCATTTCCTTTTATACTTGGCGCCCGAGTGTCAATTTGCTGAACGCAGTACAGCGTACGTGTTCAAATTAATAGTTAACATCCATATTGTTTATTGTTATTGATTTTCCTTGTCGACTTGATTTCTAGGAAACCCAGGTTCACTTAACGGTTCTTTTGTTGCACTTTACTATTCATAAAGGAATGTATCACATCATTACTGTATCTGTTATATGTATATCAGCTGTTGTTTCCACTGCTGGAATAAAAGCCTTGGATGTTACATATTAATATCTTACATTTTTTGGTTTTTAATGATAACAGTTTCCTCATGATGAATTCTTCGCAATTTTGAGAGCATAGGCTTTTTTTAAATCGTCTAATAAATCGCTGAGTGCCGGCTGCACGCACGAAAAACGATGACTCATTGTAACGTTACGCTCATTATAACGTCACGCTCATTGTAACGTTACGCTCATTGTAACGTTACGCTCATTGTAACGTTACGCTCATTGTAACATTATGCTCATTGTAACTTTACAATCATTTCATCAATGTATTGTTATGACGTTATCATGTTAAACTATTTTCCGTAAACTGACTTTTCAGACAACCAATTTTTCTAATGTTTTTAATCGAATTAGGCCACTGAATTGAAATAAAAATATATCCGATGACGTTTTGAAATTCAAAGTTAAAAAACTTAACGTAAGTTTAAAGCATAAGGCTTCAAACACATTTCAATCCCAATTTCTAAAGAAAACTAATCGAAAGTACGAGCGATAAAATCATTACCAAACCAGTCCAATACATTCAATAGAAACGATAAACCGTATCTAACAAAACATATTCCACACGTTATTATCACAAATAATATATGCGACCCAAATCTAAATAGACTAACGACTGTTCTATGAGTTGTGATCAATTACCGACTGTATGTTATTATCAGAGGCGCCCATCTCGACCATAAATGGTATCACAGTATTGTATCTCAGTACTTATGTTATGTGGGAATTAGGAACAGTATCTAGTGTTATGTTTGTTTGCGATCTTTCGGTTAGTACAATAATGTTATCTACTAAATTAGTGCGAATGTAAAGATGATAAAATCATTTTGAGTAACTTAATTTGAATTGATTTCCGTGTGCTGAGTAGCTAATTCATTATATAAATAATACCAATAGGATAAAAATAACGGTAGCAGTGTCATTGTGGTAGATAGAAGATATTTTTTCCTGTAATGCCATATTTATATAAGAATCGCCAACCTTAAGTGGGTAGTCGAAAGGTTTTGCGGTGCGATTCTGTAAGCATAGGTGAAGTGAGCACGAAGTGAGCTGTCAATCCATACAAACCAGATAGAATGGCAATTCACTTCATGCTTACTCCACCTAAGTTAATAAATACTGTGAGACGCTGACAGAATAGACCGGCTGGGATAGCGACCGCGTACCGGAAGATGCAGCGTTAGAAGGCCTCCCATAGGGTGAACTGACGACTCGGTGAAGGTCGCGGGAATCCGCTGCATATGAGACACACAGGATTTATTGATGTGGCGACACTTGGGGGCTGAAACAATCAATGTAAGGATAGCCATGGAAATTGATTTAAATTTTATTATAATCATATCAATTTTGTAATTGCTGGTCACTCTATGAAAATGAGTGTGTTTTCGAACGCATACAACCCTAATCTCTTCAAAATTAGAGTGAACAGGCTTCTTCTAGGTAAGCTCGCTCCATCGTCGACTTTGTCTCTGTCATCTATGACCTAGACTAGAGTCAAGAGCAAACCCATTACAAAAATAAAAAATAAATAAAAAAGGAAATGACGCCCATGATCGGATTCACCATTAGTAATAACTTCTTGCTTACCTAAAGTTAAATATCAAAACCAACTACCAGAAACGTTCCACATTTAACCAGAGAGTCATACCAAAGATCGCGTGCACACAATCGAAAATGACACATCGTCCATTATGAAACCGTCCCAATTCCGGCATTGGACTCTAGTCCGGCACGCCTCAACAGAATTGCCGATACCCTATCTTGGTATAGTGGATTACTTCAGATGAGAGATTAATGCACTGGGCACGTGATAACGGCTATTAGCAACTATTGGTGTTATGTGCTCTGCGAAGTGTATTAGTTTGCTGATAACAAGAGTTTCGTGTTATAAATCTTATGTTTTGTGTACGGGTGATTGGTTTATTGTAATGGCTGCTTGTAGATTTAGTAGTTTGCTTGTGTTGTAAGGATGTCTTTTTCTCCGACAGCTTCATTTACTATTTAATTTCTGATGGCAAATATAAAGCGTAGATCAACTTAACCTTCAGTAATCCACTCCAATTTAATCGCACATCATTTATCAAGATTCTTGGTGATCCTTATCCAGCTGTTACCTACCCTGCGAAGATTGTCGCTCCAACTACTTGTTCAAGTTAGAAAAAAAATCGATAGGTCTTCTAAACATCAAGCACTAGTCAATCAAACTAGTAAGCACATTTGCACTAAACGTCCAAACTATCCAGTACAAATGTACTGAACACATTCCCTATACATCGCTGCCTATCGATTGGGCAACGTATCTACCCTATAAATAGCAATGGCTGACAAATGGCGGGCCCGATCTGATATATTGACGTGTTGATATGCGCTGCCGAGGGGACGATTTTCAACTTCATTGACATAAATCCCGTTTTCAAGAAATATATTGGGTTTTATAGGGAAACAGACTGCTAGTGTTTGTATGGATTTTATTGTTTTTCTAGAGGGATAAACGGGAGTAGCTGGCATTGTTATAAAATATATTAAATGGTTATTGTGTATGATAAGCTCTTCAGCCCTTGCAAGGGGAGTGTGGTTCTAAGAAAGTAATAACGTGTATTTTGTTAGATATTAACGATATTTAAATGGAATTTTTGTGCTGATGAATGAGTTATTAATGTATTTAGATCAATTTAGAATTTGAACCAAATACTTTTCGTCAAATACGTTGACTTTGTAAAAGTCAGTTCGACGACAGTCGGTGAGTGTTTGATTGTCATACCGGATTGTTTCAAGATCACACTTGCTTGGCTTGCAATTTTTCAAACATCATATCAAACTAATAAATTATCTAATTAGTATTGATTTTAGTCAGTATTTTGAAAAAATATGTAATTGGGTACATGCTATCTCAGAGATAGGGTATCGGGTCAGAATTTCTCAAAACAGATAAATATTATACGTACATAATTGTGTCACCGAGTTAAATTCTATTTCATTCCAGAAATGGAAATGGAAATAGGACGTATTCCTACACCCTGCGTGTCCCAGCCATTGGAAAACGGCAAATAAAACTGTCCTTTTAAACTTCAGTTTAAAATTTTATTTACATATTTGCATACAATATTTACTCGTGGATATCGTGTCAGCATTCCAATTACCATTTTAAGTTAACCTTTATTTGCGTAACTTTCGACATTTTTATTTTTCGTTTAGGCGAAAAATGTTTAAACAGAACGAAATTTTATTTTACTCGGTTGCTTTTGGCAAATTATTATTTATGATGCAAACAGTCGTTGTATGCCTGTTTTCGAGTTTTGTATAAACAGGCGATAATGGTGGAGGTAGCGTTTGAGCGAATTTCGACAATTATAGTTATTGTCGGCTATAAAATATTGTTATGTAGGCCAGGAGAATAAGTTTAACGGATTTTTTTTCTTTGCAGTACTGGGCATGGCTATGAATCTACATCCTTCGTGTTTACATCACAATGACTCAATAGTGTTTTAGGCAGTTAACATCAGCGTAGGATGATAATATTTTTAATTTATTTATTTAATCACAATACAAAGCTGGGAAAAAAACTTTAAAATAATGTGTTAAAATTTGCGTTGACAATAAAAGTCCTTACCCTCCAAATTTAAAAAAAATATATTCTAAACTCTGGTATGAATTTGCGATAACAGCGACCTTTAAAATATTGGTGGCCGTTACACTCATAAACGTTTATTTCAAGCCATAAAATGACCTTACCACGATATAACGATTTGGCATCGAAGTGTCAATAAAATATTATCATCAGGTCACCGTACCCCTAAAGTGTTGACACGTGACCTAAAATTCATCAAAAATTATGATAGAAATATGATACCTACGATTTCGATGGCAATGTGTTTGATCAATCGGTTTTCATTTTCAGCTTTAATAGTGCAAATACTCTATGAGCGAGCAGTATTTATTTATTTGTCTAATGAAATGCTCTGGAATATGATGTCATCCCGTAGCCTTGGCCTGAACTCTCGAGCTGTATACTGAGAGGGTTGAAGCCAGATAAAATCACAGAGGACTCAGCCTGTCGCCTTGAAATATGCCTCGTTCAATCCTTATGAGTTCGGTGTTCTCCTGGATTTGACGACATTCTGGATAGTGAAGGATTATGCTCCACTGCGCCATACATGACATCACGAAGGTGCGTAGAACTGGGAAGAGCGGAGGAATCTGTCAAACTCTTACTGACTAAAATCACGGAATTCTGCAGTTACCTTTGGCTGGGTCGCTGGAAGACTTGCGCAGTCAGTCACGCTCTCCCGGCCAGGTATTGGCCCTTATGATTTCCAAGCGGATGGATATGATTTCCCTCTGTGGGCGATGAAACCAGTCTTTCTTGCTATTTAGTGGTATGTAATGTCTAAACACCACTTATATTGCTATTAATTTTATATAACTTCTTCTTTCAAACATTTAGGAAACTTGACCTTCCCGTAAAGTAATTAAAAAACAAATTAGGAGGCACGGAACCCAAGCTAAACTCATCACGACTAAATTAGCCACAAGCAGCCGAATTACATAAAAGTTTTAAGCATAGTGAACATGTTTCGTAATTACTTTACATTCCGCACATATAACACAAGGGCCCTATGTACAATTAGTTTTAAAATACGCCTAAAACTAAAATTACCCATGAAAGCTTTTGGCTTCTGAAATTTAATTTGAAACTACATTTGCCCACATCAAAAATGTATTTATTTTTATGAATAAACATAAAAAAAAATATTTTGCTATAATTATACAAACAGGTGTTACAAAAAATGGCCAATAGAATTTCGTGAGTGGGCCAAGCAAGTTTCTAATCTATTAAAAAAATCATCATCTTCCTGCCCTTCTCTTTTTAAGTAAAACGATATTTCACATAAGTACAAAACACTAACACAATCAAGGTATTGAGTGTCACTATTTTTTTATATAGATAACTATCTTTTTATACTTAATGCTAATAATTACATAGGTATGCGTCATATACACTTAGGTGTCAAAGTACTCCTAGACATCGCTGTCATCTGGAAACATGCCCAGAAGACGCGAAGCATGGCCGCGTAACGACAATGCTTGTTCTCAATCATAGTACTTAGTTCCCCTAACTAAGCGTATTTTTTCGATCCAGTATTTGCAGCATAACTTTTACTACTATTCATCCATGTGCATCCATACATCAAACCCTCATACAATATGCGGGTAACGATATCAAACACATTTGCTGGACACGCACGCCCACTTTAAGGACCCTATGCAGCGCGTGCGCAGCGTGCGTGTTCTATTTGCATTGCATTCGTGGTGCGACTGACAAATTACCATTTTACGTATTTATTGCGTTGTCGAAAATGATTTATGTTTGTATCATTTTGTGATCTGAATTAAAAGATGATTGATGGTGATTGATCTAGATGACCCAAAAACTGTACAATTTTGTCAACACCTACGAGTATTTATGTATTTAACGATTATACGATATTATAAACTAGTAAGGTGTAATGTAAACATAACCACGTATTGGTTGTAGAAGGTATATTGACATCGTTCATTGTGGTTTAATCAGCAAGTTGTGATTTATTAACTTGATTAATCTGACTGTTTTGTAGCATTTTTGCAACACGCAGGTATTTTTATTGATCATGATGACTGGGTTTAAACATTTAAGCAAAGATTGGGCCACTGCTGTTAATGAGACAGCTATCTTAGCATATCCTCAGTTGAGACATAAAATTAATTAAATTTAATTAACACCGCCGCCAGGGGTAAACCTAAAAAGTTCACTGTTCAGCTCACGTTTTTATTTTTTACGACACATCAAAAGAAAGTGATATCACGTAATTTTATGGTAATGGAGGGGTGGCCCCACAAACCCACGTATAAAGGCCTTTTAAATTTACGGTGTAAGCCTTGTGATGAGCCGAGTGTTTTATGGTTTGCAACATTTAAACTCATATGTGGCCTAATACTTGTAAGATTATGTCATAAGAGTGAGAAGATAAGTCACCTTGAAAAAGTTTCAAGTCATTGGGTCGACGATATACCGAGGAATCTAGACTGAAAGTTCGAACATTTCTCTGTTATGTTTTGTCCTCGAGCTACTCCCTGCTTCCTCTATGTTGGAGAAAATTTGTGCTCGCTTCAAACTTATCAAAAGCGATTAAGATGTACTTCGAAAGTAACTGTGTCGAGATTATCAAGTCTCTAAGATAAAACCGGTTAAGCTTTGTATGAAATTCGAATATTGTTCTGCCTCCAGGAATTTGAAGTTCCATATATTTTGTGACGTTAAATTTTAAGCCAGTCATGGTTTTAGTAAAATTTATTTTTAATGTGAATTTGAAATAAAAAAGGTTTACTCAAAACTTTACAATTTTAATTTGTATTCATTTGCATGACAATTATACGTAAAATTCTCTGAAAATAATTAAAATTAATGAAACAGAACGTTAATAAATTTTTAATCGCCGCAGAATAATTTATTCTTCATATTGAGGTCGAGAGATCTTATAACTTTATTTTTAATAAGTTTCATGCAAATCAGACACTAGAGTCTTAATATAGGTCTGATCAGGGTCCCGGATCAAATTGAAAAGATTCTGTGCAACGTCAAGAGTGTCCCCACTTGACGAAGGTACTGCTTTCAGGGTCTCTCGCAATATTTAATATAGGAAGTCGACCAACCACATTCTATATTGAAAAGGGGGCTGGGACGGAAAATGTGATGTGAAAAATGAATGATAATTTCGTATTTCATTTGTTTCAGAGCGGTAACGCACTACATCTGATCCAAATCCGTGAAAATAAGGATATCAAAACTCGGGCCAAATTCGGACGTTGCATTTTGCACTGCATCCGATTCGATTTCGTGAAAATACGGATCTAGAGTCTTAAAACTTGGACCGAATTCGGATATTATTTACGCACTAATCCGGATCTCTGATCCAAGTCAAAGCTATTCAGGGGCCATCTTTGGATGTGTCCGATTTTAATCCGAGGTAACGAAAGTTCATACAAACAGTGCTACGGCTACTTGGCTCCATCAATAATTCTTCCGAATTGGAAACTCACGGATGACGGAGAGAAATCGGAAGACGGAAATCGGATCTAGTGCGTAACCAACCATACAAATGGTTCCATGACTACTTCGGAACATATTTCCACGCATTCGGATCGGATACAGTGCGTAAGAGCGGTTACGACCGATATCAAAATTTGTCAAAAGCACAGCGACTGTAACATCATCACATGGAATCTCTCGCAGAAGCAGAGTAATTCATACAGTAAAAGTATTCTTAAATCTTTGTTGAACGTATAAATATTTGTTTCATATAGCCATTAATAAAAGTCTACTCTCTATATAGTGTGAATATTTTGTAATATTTATATATCAATGCAAAACCAGCTTCAGAGGTGCTCGTTCAATACCAAAGCAATTAAAACCAAGCCTGCCAAGGCATATAACATTGCATAATTCAAGGTGGCTATTAACCTAAAGTATTGGTCTCTATGAAGCTTGTAAGCAATCAGTTTACATTAGCTGTCCCAAGTTTCTCACGAATTTGATCTCTGAACCTAAGGACTTCATGGTTCCATATAAACATCCAATGGTCAAGGCGAATGGCAAGAATCCGCGATTTTGAGAAGATATTGATGCACTTACTAAATTCACAACGAGGATATCTGGTACTGGCAGTGGGCAGGGTACTTTGCTCACAGAACAGATAGGTGATGAAGTCCAAACGTTCTGAAATGATGATCACGTACCGAAAACGGCTGCGCTAGACGCAAAGTGGACCGATGACCCGGTTAAGGCCGCGGAAATCCGCTGGATGTGAGACGCACTGGACTTGGGCGAGGACCAGTAGTGGTCGTCTCTCAGTTGTAATCATAATATCTGATATTAAGTGCGAGCGTCTTTCACCACCGTCGCCTCCAGAAGTTGACTACTATTATTTTGTGCAGATACTCGCGCAGTCAGACATTTTAGAGTAAATATTTTCAAAGACTTAGAATTCTCATAACAGAATTTTGCATTCTAAACGATATAACCTCATAAGATGAAACGACTGCAAAGATAACACATTACTTCATCATATATGTTGTTATGTTATGTATCTTGACGTTGCTTCTATTTACGGATTAAGCGATTTAAACTCAATGTACGTCGATTTTGCTAGAAGCTCAGAAGCATTACCTTTAATATTTTGTCTGGAAACCTTGAAGTAGGGTACCTACCAAAATTTTAAAGGTCGAATCCATTTATTTTGGTATAATGAAATGAAAATGGGTTTTAGACAGACCATTAGGCTTAAAAAGAATGTAATCTTATTAGTGAACTTACCTCATAATTTTCTTCAAAAAAATATCAAGACCAACTCCAAAGTATTTTCTAAGTGCACCAATACCTATTTGAACTGTCACTTATTTCTCCCTGATGATAATACTCGTTTTTAACAGTGGCTTTGACGTTACGTCGCTTTAATAACACCTCTCAAGAAAAAGAAAACTCTTTAAAAACGGGGAAAAAACGCCCTTATTCTGATTGCTATCGTTAGAGCCAGTAACGAGGCAGACGATTGATCTCGTCGTGACAGTGATACTTGTGATAAGCTTCATCCATTCTGCGATAGTATCGTGAAATCAATTAACCTAATGATGTCGGGCCCCACGTTCAATAGGACTGCAATCTAGCTCCAATGCTTCCTTAATAGTTATTGGTTGATACATATCCGATGGAATGATCAATCACAAGCGCTGATTTAAGGAAATTTGTTTTGTTATGATATCCGATTGGTTAGTTAAGATCGCTGTACATTGTTGTTCTGACTAGGGGGATAAATGTCACGATCTTATTTGCTGAAAAAAGAATGTGTTTGAATTCAATGATCAAGTAGTCTTGCCACAGACGTATTTTAAGTCATTTGCGAACCAGCTGCTAAGGTAATAAAAAAATTGTTGTCTGTAAAGTCAGTTTACGGACGATAGTTTAACGTGACAACGTCAATCGAGTGGAAGAGAGATAGATGCGGCGCAAGCCGAACGCTCAAGCTGATCGTGCCTTTCACTCGCCCGTGCAGCGCTCTCGCTCCGATCGTAACGTTACAATGAGAGTAACGTTACATTGAGTCATCCTTTTTCGTGCGTGCAGCCGGCATTCATCGATTTTTTAGACGTTGTCACGTCAAAAGTAAACGTTTTTTACTTGTATGATACAATATGTTATTTGTGATCAAAATTTGAGTTGTAAACTTTATGTCTAAACAAAAAGTAAAAACAATATTAGTGATTTTGGGTTAATTCAGCTTTTGCAGAGTATTGATATACTAAGAAGAAAACTTTTCAATGCTTTACCAAACCTTCTTACAAATAAAAATCATGTTTTCATACTCTGAGCAATATTTTTATAGAAACTAACATTGAAGATCAATACTGTCCTTCTGTTTGAAGATAAGTAGGTACCATAAAGAGTGGAAGATGACGGAAGTATACCCTTTGAATAATTCAAGTGGCTTGATGGGAAGGCACTCATATTTTATGGTTGTCAGCGTGTTATTTAAGCGGTGAAGGCGGCATTCGACAACAACCCGTGAGATTTTCAACTACGTATTATCTTCGGACAAACATTGACTTAGATCGAACCCCTTCAATAGAAGCACAGTTATGATCTTATGATACTTATTGATGCGGAGAATGGCAAGCCGGAAATTCGTTAGTGGTGGAATTGTTATGTATAGAAAGTGAGAAGCGAATAGGAAATATTATCGTCTAAACTAATCATCACACTAATATTATAAAGGCGAAAGTTTGTGAGTGTGTGTGTGTATGTTTGTTACTTCTTCACGCGAAAACGGCTGGACCGATTTAGATGAAATTTGGTATAAAGATTGTTTGAGTCCCGGGAAAGGACATCGTAGATATAGTTTTTATCCATAGTAGACAATCACGCGGGCGGAGCCGCGGGCGGCAACTAGTAATATTATAAAAGGAAAAATTGTTTTTTTATACTACACCTGCTTGGAAAGTACCTTGATACTTTATCAAATTTACGGTAGAAAGTACGTCATTGCATATCGAACAAATATGCGGGGAGAAAACGCATCTGAGCGGGAGAGAAAAGTGTATGAAAATCCATTTCTTACGTGGTTTTTCTTTTTTAATTTTGGGTAAGACTATGCGCCGGTAACCTAAATATCAAAAGCCAAAAAGTTTTTACAGTGAGTTTTTATCTCCAAGTTCGCAAAATGACACTGGCCACTAGCTGTGTGTTGGATGGTGTCGGGCTGGCAGTGCGACCCTGCGGCGGCAGGATAAACAATTTGAAAAAGAACATGTGAAAATTGCAGACGCCATTGGCGCCATTTCCAATTTGTGTGTTGTTTGAGGATTCAGTTTTAACTGCAACAATTTCAATATAAATTTCAATTAGTAAAGATTTCGTTTTTTATTTTCCTTCTAGGTGTAGTATAAAGCACTATGTATCACTCGAGAGAAACTGCGATTCCCGATCTTGGGTGTTTTAAAGCCCTCGCCTACGGCTCGGGCTTCAAACGACACCCTCGACGGTAATCGGTCACTTTCTCCTCTCGGTGAACAATGTACTATTGTTTTTAAAAGGTTTACAATGCAAGTGCTGATCCGATTGCTAACTTTCATAATAGACTTATAATCTTTATTTTTACTTGTTTTTTTATGAAATTCTTGGCACAAATAAACTCTATTCCAAAATTCTTTCAATGATAATAGCTTTTTTATTTTTTTAAGGATGGGAAATCATCAAATGACTTCTTCCGCTCTCGGTGGAGCGGAACGGCGTGTCAGACTCTTACTGACTAAAACCCATCCGTGTTCCTTCTAAAGTGGAGACTCTTTCGAACAAATTCCGCAACCCAGGATGATAGACAGCTACACTATCGCTTTTTACTCTGGGAAATGAACGGTGTCTATGTAATAAGCCACGAGTTTTTTTTTTTTTTTTTTTTAATTCATACCCATTGAAATATGTAGATACCAATAATAGTATCTAATATCACCAGAAAAAGAATAGGCATGTCCTGAGTCAAGAGCAAAATAAAACAACACGAGAAAAGAGGATTTTGTTAATAAAATAACTTTTGTTAATATCAAAGTTAGGTACACATGATATCGAAACAATATTAAGGACATAATACCTAATGTAGGTAATCCAAACTTCTGGGGACACAGAGAAAGTTGGAATTAATTTTAATTTCTAATTAACAGACAACGGCTGATGCCTGACTAGGATTAAAGTCAGAAGTTTGTTAGACAACTAGTTAGGTATCTATAGGCACACACCGAGTAGTCTACACTGCATAAGACAGCAAAACTTGGAGACGCGTCGGATGCCACCAGTGAGGTAACGACATAGAAGAAGCTAGTACATAGATACATATGTCCCTTATCTTGTTTCTGTAAAATCTCACTGTGTAAACTTGGTCGATGTGAAGTCACTCCACAAAAAATCTGGGAATTGACAGCTCAAGTCATCTTAATTTTCACGGTGAGAGTGTTCACTGCGTCCAATCCTTTGAGCTCCCAGTTCTATCTGAACTGGAAATATATTAAATTCCGATGAACGCAGTTCGTATTTAGTGCGTTACCTCCCTACAAGTAGTGCTACGGCTTCTTCGGACCGTCAATTCTCGGTTTCGGATCGAAACCGCTCCGAAATTTTTACAGTATATCACTCCGATGACACAACATATTCGGGATTTTATTACCTACTAGTTTTTGCCCGCGAGTTCGTACAGGCGTATCCCGTTTTTTCCCGTTCCCATAGAAATCTCAGGAAAGCTTTCTACGACCAGGAGTTTCGGCTGTGCGTTGTCTGTCAGTCACTCAGTAACGGAAGAATTATATATAAATATTGATGTAGGCTCTGTAAGTTCTAAGAAATTGACAATCTAGAGAGCTTGTTTTCCCCGAAAAACGATGCATTTAAAGTCAGTCAGTCTTCTCATCAGTATGTCAGCACCCGGTAGTTCAAGCCCGAGGCTATCGTGCAAACCTTGCAATTTGCGCAAAATTTTAATTTAATTTTGTTTTATAGACCATAATGAACAGTAGGTCGCGCCTAAGGCCTCTTAACTGTCCAGTCCAGTCCTTAAAATTTTACGTCAAACTTAATGCTTTAAGGCCCAGTTTCTCGAACGAAAATAATCATAAAATTATTGCGACTAATTGTCAAACACGCGTTATTCAGCTGTCTGACTTTGAATGAGTTTTCAACAGCCAATCACATCATTTGACTTGCGTTTAATTTGTGACGTGTCAATTTTTTTTCCGGGAACCGGTGTTAAATGTTATATTTTTTTGATAGCTGTTACATCTTAATTGCACTCTCTTTATATTCATCTTTATCGCCCATTTTAATTAACAAGTTCATTAGTTATTCTGAATTTGGAATAATTGAATTTTCTCTTTGATACCAAATCAGGGTTGCCAGTTTAGAGTGACTGCGACACTAACGTTGCTTAAGTCAATTAATTAATGTCACTTCACATTGTCGGTTTGGTCCAAAAATAGTATTGTAGCAACTTTCAAGTCACTCTCAAACAATCACTACAACAAACAATAAATATTGTTTGTTGTAGTGATATTAGCAATAGGCAATGAAATCATGAGCTAAAACCACTGGCGCCATATCTGGTTAGTGCGTACACCCAGCTTATTTGAAATCATATTTTATTACAAGAGTGTATTCTATGCAAGCTTTAGACGCTATTTCGGTTCCAAACCCTAGCATCTTGCGTTATTGTTAGCTTTTTTTTTTAAGGATGGGAAATCATCAAATGACTCTACCAAGTCAGGCATAATCTTTTTCATAATGTCATAAATTACTTGCTTTCACCCGCGGATTCGCTTGCGTTAGAGTGTTTAGTAGTATTTTTATAAATAAATTTCGAAGTTAATTTATCCTTTTCCAGGGTCCCCTATTGTCTCTACAAAAAAAAACATAAAAATCGGTTCAGCTATTATAATTCGTCTTAATAAATTTATATCAAAATCGTATCCTTCCCACAAAACCTATTGTGACGCACCTTTAAATATAGCAACATTGCCAACATGGAGCAAAACATAACAAAAAATGTGTGCAAGCTAGCATCATTAGTTGAACCTGTCTACCCTCACAACCGGCCCTCCTGCCCGCTGGGACACGGGACGTGATAACGTCCCTCTGCGTGAATACGACGTTTGTTCCCGAGTTTGGCCATGAAATCAGCGCTCTTCAGTGTCGCATAATATTCAAAGTTTTGCGAAATAATGGTTTCGTATATTTTTTAAGTTGTTGCTTGTCTTTGGAACAGCTCGTGGCTAAATTGTAACAGCCGCACGGTTCAATCTTCGGAGATAAGCGACGCTTACCGAGACAGTCCGTGGATGGGTGGCCGTCCATTACCCCGTGCCTCGAAAAGCACGTTAAGCTGTTACTTATCCCGGCTGTCATTTGAAGATCTTTTACAATCTGTACGAATAGTCACAAGTCAGTAAATCTGACAATAGTCTTGCCCAGGTACCTACCGTTTTACCCGGTCACTGGATTTTGGATGGCAGACAGGCGTCCTATGTACCTAAACCCTGTTAGGTA
The DNA here is from genome assembly GCA_905163435.1 of Mamestra brassicae. Taxonomy (NCBI): domain Eukaryota; kingdom Metazoa; phylum Arthropoda; class Insecta; order Lepidoptera; family Noctuidae; genus Mamestra; species Mamestra brassicae. Next base: position 9,867,334 of record LR990991.1, on the reverse strand, counting down.
CGCAACAGAATCCAGTTTGACCCCAACTACGTTGGGTTTAGCTTCCAACCCAACTTAAACTTAAAAGGCTATGCAGTTTGTGTGCTTGTCTTATCTTTCTAAGACCAAAGCTTGATTTGTGTAATTTTCCTGAATTGACTGAAGTTGTCCATTAACCTGAAGATGATATTGCATACTGTACTGTCTAGTTGTAAGTTTCATCGCGCAGTCGACTGCTAGATAGTTTTCAGTTAAACTCAGAGAACACAGGTGAGAATATTTACAAAGTGCAAGTCAGTTGAGTTGAAGACACCAACTCCAGCGTAACAAAACTTGCTATCGTGCAAAAGCATAAACTTCACAAATGTTGAAGTTTTAGGTTAAGTTATATTTGAGCTCACTTTAAACGTTTTGCATTGAGTAAAATAATATTGTGTTTTCTATGCTGTAAATCAATTAGGTATGCGGAATGTTATGTAATATCTCCTTGTTCAACTGCCTAAAAAAAATGAGTAATCGTAAAATTATATTTCTGCCTTGTTGCAACAGACTGAATTCAAAATAATTTCTTTGCAAAAACTGCTATTAATATGAAATTGCTCCCCGATACTCGCTGCCGTTGAAACCCAACACAACACAATCGATTAACTATCGGTCTCGATGTTGGATAGTGCAATTGGACGTTATATTATTGAGCCGGCAGCTCAGATAAAATGGGCCCGATGACAGGTAAGTAACTAATTGATTTAAGCCATTGTGCAGTAAATACATCGGGAAAACGATAGTAGATCACTGTTCTCTATTGAACTGGAATCTTGACTTAAGAGTTTGTTTTTGCGATTCTTTTCAAAGGTTACGAATTGAATTGGATATTTTAGAAGCAGATTAATGCGGCAATCGTTTGAAAACTGCCTTAGATTTACATAATAAGATTGAGCGAGGAGAAACTGTGTCACAAGCTATGAAGAAGCCCAAATCAGAAACTAAAGCCCGGATTCTGGAACGGAGATTATTGCAACAATAATGTGAAAATTTTGAAAACGCGAGACAGCTCAGCTGTAATTGTTTTATTGACATACTAGTTGCCACCTGCGGCTCCGCCCGCGTGACTGTCGAAAATTATCCCAAGGGAACTTATTCCCTTTCCCATTCCCTAGTCCAGGATAAAAAGTATCCTATGTTTTATTCCAGACTATAATCTACAACTGTGCCAAATTTCATCAAAATCCAATCAGTAATTTTTGCGTGAAAGAGTAACAAACATCCATCCATCCATCCAAACTTACAAACTTTCGCGTTTATAATTTGTGACGCGTCGCTACTTTTTAATTCGGGTGTCAAGCAAGTGTCTTATTAAAAAACTTCTGACGATCGCATAGGTAATGGCTTAATTTTTGTGTCAGCGTAACTTAGTTCTCAAGGGACAAAATTATTAGATTAAACAAATAGTGCTTTGACAGCAGGCAGTCGCAACTATAATCAAACTAGTAAGGGTGTTGTGCGTGGCATCTACATATAATAATGATATGCGTGATCGGTATCGGTACCAATGCACTTGTTAGCACCGTATGGGGTCGTAGCGATCCCTTTGAAAGGGTGTCGGAACTTTTATTTAATTAAATACTTTTTAAATATTAAAAAGTGTAGCTACCGTGGATTTGCAGTCACTGACAGCCCACTCTGCAGAGCCTGCATGGAGGAGGACAAGACAGCAGCACACCTGCTACTAAGCTGCCCGGTAGTCGCAGATTACAGGGCTAAGTATTTCGGAACCCCAGGTACCCTCTGTGAGATAGTTGGTAACACCAAGGCGTTGCTGGCCTTCCTTGGGGAGCTGGTGTGGATCGAATGACACATTTGTCCCACCTGCACGCAAAATACGCGCTTAGTCGTGGAGTTGCGGAAACCAGCCCGAGTTACATACATATGTACATACATACTGTGATTTTCACTCAATTTTACTACCATAGATATATTTAATTATAATATCATCGTGATCATTTTAGCCAAAATACGTCCATTGCTGGATATAGGCCTCCCCAAAAGCCGCCACATCGACTGGTTCTGTGAGTGTTGCATCCAGTGGACTCCAGCGGCCTTCACCCGGTCGTAGGACCAACTCTGGAAGACGAATAATAATAATCACATAAATTAAACGCATTACATAAAGCGTAGGTACTTCGTTGACTCAGTAACCTACTGTATTCGAATACGATTCGAAAAAAAAAGAATCCACAACTCTTAACCGAAAACCGTTCATCATTACCGAAAATTTAAATAAATACCAGTAATAATTAAAAATCACAATTGCATTTTTATCAGCAAAAGACAATAACGAATCAGCGTACATGAAAAATTCATAAGCGATCCATTCAGAATCGATACATGTTATTAAGAACGCCAATGCTTCGATTCATAACGGCCTTAATATAAATCAGAGCATTGGGGGCGTAAAAAAATCACTCGGTCTTTTATATTTACCGATTGTTTTCATCTCCAAGTGAAATACTGCTATCCCATCGAACGTGACCACTTTAAAATGAACTCTCAAAGTCTGTCGCAGTTCTCAGCTGTTAAACTTCGACGTAGGTCTTTGTAAATTAGTTGTTTACCATATTAGTAGCTGTTAACATTCCTTAGTGATGCTTCATTAGAAATTGCTCGAAGGCTTTTAAGTGTATTGAATATACGGCTAAGCGATCAATGGCCTCTGCTAGTCAATTTTAAACTCTAAAATCTTTTCATAAAGTTGAAATTAAATCATTTATTTTCAAAGTGGACAGTGGAGAAATTGTGCGCATTGAAATTTAATCAAAGATATTAATTGTTAATTGTTTTACTTTTGGAGGTGAAATAAAATAAGTTATTATGAAAAGTTTATGGTTATAGTTTCTTTGAAAAGTAATGCAGTTTAAGTTGAATTAACCACTGCTAAATACTAAATGTCTTGAAGCATTTCAGGGCAGCCGATAAACCAATTAGGTACATACCTTAATTTATTACTGTGGTGACTTAAAAATAGTCAAAGCTTTGAACAAGCATTATAAAACTTTAAACAAAAAAGTTTTGAGAATCCATCATTTTATTATAAACTTCAATAACTAGGCAGGGTCGTTTAACACGATTCGGCAGATCAGTCTTTCTGAATTCGCACACCTCATAGAGTATTTCCAATCTTCCAAGTTGTTATCTTCTCAAATAAATCACCCGACACCGGTCAACACGGTCACTCTCAACAAGTTTAGATGATCACTCCCGAACCTCCATTCTTTTTTTGTTTATTTTTAATGTTTCTATATTAAAGTACTTCATATTTTTTAACCGTGTATGTATACATGTAATAGGCCTTTATATCAGTACTCTAACTCAATTCATCAAGTCAATACGTAATAACCGCCGCATATCGATTCTGGAAAAAAAACTTCATCATGAAAAGATAGTGAGCTGTCATTCCAAATTAACGTTTAAAGTACGTTTTAAGGATTGACAGCTCACTTCACCTAATTTCTATGTCTAATGGCTATGTATGAAATGCTGCTGGTGTATCTAATAATAGATTAATAAATAAGTCTTGAAAATACACATGTAAGTCCCCGTGTTCTGGCTCGCTGTCCGATTACCACCAGGCCCGGGTCGATGGCGCGTTGTGTTTCACGCGCGCCTCAAAGAGATGTCAGCATAGAAGACGGGGCCCGCTAGGGCCAGAGCCTGCCAGGGTTGCGAAATTTGTTCGAAAGAGTCACCGCGGCCCTGGAACGCAAAGGGCTTTAGAAGGAACACGGATGGGTTTTAGTCAGTAAGAGTCTGACACGCCCTTCCGGTCCACCCAGAGTGGAAGAAGTAATTTGATGATTTCCCATTCTTAAAAAAAACTCCCCGTGTTCCAAAATTCCAATCGAACGAAACCCACCTCTTGCAATTCCTCTTACTATGGGCGGACTTAAACTTGCATTAGACTTTTATTAAGCTCGGTTACAACGACTACCTCAACTTAGATATACACTTTGAACTAAGTTCTATGAACTTATAGAAGTTCCACGTTTAAAGTGCAATTTAATTGAAGTACCCGCATAAGTTGTTGGAGCAACTGTGGGAAATGTTCTAGATGACCCTTTAACTTGTTGTATGAACAAGACAATAGCTAGCTAATTACTCTCTTGTTAAACAATTACCCCTATATGAGGAGGTAGCGAACCTGTCACGAGGTATTTTAGAGCGATTAGACGGAGGATTACAGTGGTGATTGGCCCCCGTTTCCATTCAGCGCATTGAACTAAATGATTGCACTAAACTTTTAGTTTCAATATTGTAATTTTTGGAAATATGCTCAAAAATAGTACAATCAATCTACCTAGCAAACCAAAGGCAACTAAATACCAGTATTTCACAAAGAAATACTGCATGAATGACCTCCACAATCCAGTAACAAAGTAACACGGTACCTCTTGGCAAGACTGGTGTCAGATTTATGACTTCTGACAATCCGTAACAGCTGTCAAAGATATACAAATGACAGCAATTTTGAATTGGTTTAAAATGAGTAAAATGCCTGTAACGCTAATAAAAATGTTCCTCCTCTTTAGAACGAAGTAAAATCAAGTTACTACTATAGTAGGCGTCAGATAAACGTGCGGTAATGTTCACTGACCCACATACATTTATTGACTTTATCAAACCAGAAATAAATACATAAAGCTGTCCTGAATCGACTTCTATCGTGATCCTATTCCAGGTAGCGACGAAGGGATATTAGGGAAAGGTCAATGTACTTTATTGCAAGTTTATCTGGTGCCTACCATAGGCACTGCCGTTGACGAACTTAATTTATAATCCCTCATCTCTCTATTATTAGGAAAACAAATCTGAAAGTACTGGCATTGAGCCAGTAACAGTAAGCTATGAGTGAAACTGTATGTCTTCTATTGTTTGTTACTAACCTCTTTTGAGATTGCCTTCAATAATAAACAGACAAGAACTAGAACGAACAATAATTTTCCTCCAGAGGATCCTAGCCTGAAAATTTAATCCAAACCTAAGCATTTTGTTGCTTTTTCTCTTGACAAAAGTCCTAGTGACCTCAGACATAAAATGGCGACGATAAAATACTCGTAGCGTGCCAGTAACCATTACCCAATGAAAACTCGACAATACTGCAGAGTTGCCGTCTCTGTTTGAGCATAGTTCTATGTACAACGTACACACAGCTCACGTTCCTCTTTATACTTTTAAACCGCTAAAATATTGTTTCTGGCGGGCGCGATACTGTCGACTCAGCATTGCTCGAGTCATAGTAGCATGCAAGAACAAAGATTTCTAAGTAATTGGAACCGACATGGAAAGGGTGGCTGTTATTTGCAGTTGGATTGTTAACTTGATTTTTGGAATATGTTTGAATGATTTCTGGGTAGGATGCGATTAGATTTTGTATGAGTTGCGCACAAAATACGTTTAGTGATCGTTTATTTTATAACTAACTTTTATTATTAAACATATTTTATACAAAACTAGATTATATTATAATCTAATCAATATTATATAAAAACTCTTCCGTTACTGATGACCGACTGAGTACCTGACTTACGACCGGTTTCAATAACGTCTACCTTTATCAAACTAACTACCAACAGTAGCTAAAACGTACATTATTTAGACCGGCCGTTAGTGATAGACAGACAACGCACAGCCGAAACTACTGGTCGTATAAAGATGAAAATTTTCATGTAGCTTCCCTACACTCACGTACGTAGGGGAGCACTAAGAGAGGGTTTCTCGAAATTATGCGCGTACGAAGTCGCGGGCAAAAGCTAGTTTTATTTAAAACTAATTGCACGCTACCGAAATGTCACCCTGTAAGGATGGTTATAAGTTGAAAAAAAATACGCAAAAAGCCTGTGTTTTTTCATCAATAATAATATACCAAAAACAGCAAAGAAAATAACTCTCAACACGACCGCAACAAATAAATCTAGATTTACGACAGATTTTTACTTTTACAGTTTCAATTTTATTTTCTCAACGTCTAGGTTTACAGCGTCCCTCTAGCAGAGATACACAACACACGGCCATTGTAAACTTGTAGTCGACTAGACAAAGTCTGCAGGGGTTACCAATTAAATTTTGTGTACCCTTGTGAGGTTTGAACCCAATGTGTACATGGGACAAGCACTGTTAGGATACTTATTATAAAGTTGATAATAGTTTTGAGATTTTCTTTACTGAGAGTATAAGAACCAAGCATGTGGAACGATATGGTATTTGACTGAATTTTTTAGATTTCTTGAAAAATAAGTTTTAGTGAAAACAAACATTTAAAATTAAAAAAAATGTCCTTGATTGTAAAATACTTAATACCCTTTTATATTAAGTCATAAATTAGTTCAAGTTATTATAGCACAAATAATAGTGTTGTAGAATGAACAACCAATCCTGATAAATGACCGTATATTAAAGCTTAAAATAAAGCACGCAATGGCGCTTAGGAGCCTCAGGCCTGACATTAATGTGAACCAAGTCAGCGGACGGAATTAGTTCGCAAATCATAATAATATAGAATGCAATTACTAGTAATAATAAACTTGGTCTCTTTCATGCCAAACGTTGGTTAACTCTTATTGTTGAGGTTCTAGAAGAAGCCCATATTTTGGAGTGATGGCTCATGATAATGATAACTGGCCGGTAATTGAATTCCCTGTAGTAACTGTTCGCATAAAGGTTAGGTAAGGTCCAGAGAAAAAAAGTACACTGATTTTAAAGCATTGAAGCGTGAGTATGGCCCGAATTTCGTCTCTCCATCCTCATCTACACTAATATTATAACGAGGAAAAATTTGTATTTTTTGTGTGTGCATGTTTGTAATGAATAAACTCAAAAACTACTATGCCGATTTCAAAAATTCTTTTACCATTGGAAAGTTACATTATCAGCGAGTAACATAGGCTATATTTAATCCCCGTACTCCCACGGAAACGGGAACTACGCGGGTGAAACCGTGTGACGTCCGCTAGTTCACTATAAAATAATTCACATGGTGTATTATATTGGTATGAAATACATTCTGGTATTCAGGAAATTCTTGTTATTTTTTTTTTCCTTAGCCTATTGTGTCCCACTGCTGGGCAAAGGCCTCCCCCATATCCTTCCAGACATTCTTTTCTTGCGCCACCTCGAACCAGCCTTCGCGGTGTGTGCATCTATAATAAGTATAATTAACTTTGGGATACAAACGGAGCCCATAATGGCAAGTTGGCATTGCTCTAACCAAACTGACGTAAGTACTCCTGAATGTGTAATTACATCATCGCAATATAGACTATTCATAACTCCTAAATATGGGACAGAAACTGCTACAGTGAATGATGGTAAAGGAAATTGAAATAATTAATCAACAAGCGGTAAAATGAATTGATGGTTATTAGTATCTGTAGTATATCAAACTATGGACAAATAGTCTTTGGCCCAGATAACGCGTTGCGACGAATTTATAATATTACACTTTTGACAAGTTAATTCTCTGAAAGGTCAGATGTAATTGTAATTACACAGGACCCCGGGAGACAAAGTATAAAAGGCCAAACTTTGACAAGGCTTGAGGAAACTCTTCCAGAAAATTATACATTTTTCGTCTATGTCTAGGGTTCCGTACCCGAAGGGTAACCGACGGGATCCTATCACTAAGCCTCCGCTGTCCGTCCGTCCGTTTGTCTATCAGCGGGCTGTATCCGATGAAACGTTATAGGTAGTTGAAATTTTTATAGTTTATTTTTCTGTTGCCGCTATAACAATAATAAATTAAACGGGGCATCCCTACCAGAAACGTGTTTTTTTGGGCATATTTTTCTCGGTCATAATGGGAACAAGTAGACACTTGAAATGCTCACAGAGTTTGTAATTAGAGTTTTTTTGCTCAATTTTAACGGTGATCTTAATAGTTTAGATTATAATAATGGCGATGGAACAGAACCCTTGATGTGCGAGTCCGACTTGCAGTTGGTCGGTTTTTTTATTTTACTGCCTTAGTTTTTCGTATTGGATAGAACCAAATCACTTTTTATTTTTATTCAATAGGGTTGATCCAACAACAAAAAAATGTATTGTAACGAGTTTTTTTTAAATATTTTTTTCAAACATAAATAAACGAAAAAGCCTCATCCAGTCCACAAACTAACTCCATGCATAGTCGTGTGTTATCCCACAACGTATAATCCTACGCTCGTGTATATTGGACTGCCCAATATCAAGTTAGTGTTGCAAACCAGCGTTTGCTCCCAATCCTTGTTATTGAGGTACCGTTTCGGCAGTTAAGATAGGTACAGATTTGTATCACACAAAATACCAGATAAAAGTTTCTTCTCCCAATTGACTTATAAAAAGGAAGGGAAGTATTATTTGTAAGAATTGAAGTGTAGGAACAAGTATACACCTACATGAATAGAGATCCTTAGAAAGCTATCTGGCCCAATGGTATTGAAGCTTTAGATATCGTTCTGTTTTCGTGGAAAATTGGGCCGAAATTAAATTAGAGTGTTTGTGAACAACTGTTCTCACAGAGTTTTATTAAAAATATAGGTTTTTCCAGAAGCTAAATATAGTTTTTGTTTTTTATTGTTTTGTCAGTGTAGCTACAGTGAGCATTGTTTTAAATCCATCGTTTAATCCCCAGGATTTTGTATTGGGAAAAACGCAGAGTTATGGACTCGGTCCACATCGGTTGATCTAAATCTGTTGACAACGAAATATAGTGTGTGAACTTTACGCGTAAATTTAACGCAAAACTCTAGTGTGTATGAATCTATACTTAATATCATAAACCTGCAGAGTTTGTTTGTTTGTTTGAATGCGCTAATCTCTGGAACTAGCAGTCAGATTTGGAAAATTCTTGTGTATAATAACCACATTCATGAGGAAGGCTATAGGCTAAACGGGAAAGGAGGAAATACGGGAACGGGAAGGAACGGGATATGTGCGTACGAAATCGCGGACAAAAGCTAGTATAAGTTAAATGAATTAACAGAAAAAATATTGCCATTTATTTATTTAATATGGGTTTGCTCTTGACTCTAGTCTAGGTCATAGATGACAGAGACAAAGTCGACGATGGAGCGAGCTTACCCAGAAGAAGCCTGTTCACTCTAATTTTGAAGAGATTAGGGTTGTATGCGTTCGGAAACACAAACGCAGGCAGAGAGTTTTGAAAATACAACGGAATCAATATTATGTACTTGTATGTGATTTATATTTTCATGACACTAAACAAACAAATAAAATGAAATATTTTGATCCACTGACAGTGTTTAACTAGTTATTGTATTGACAATAACTAGTTAAACACTGATGATCGGATGACCTAGTTTTAATTTTATATATTTTTTAAATGATTGAGACAACGAAAGCAAACATCAACACCAACTTTAGGTATACAGTGTGACCCAGAAGTGCGTGGTTTTTTTAATGGTGTTGTTCTGTATCCGCTATACAGTGAAGAAAAAATATCAAAATAAAAAAATAATAACGCGTTGGGCGTTCAATCACAGATTTGATGCCAGTACTAAAAAAAAACACTAAAACTAGTAATAAAAAAAAAGTTAAAAGTAAGTATTTTTTTTTATTTTGATATTATTTTATGGCTGTATAGCAGACTCAGAACACCACCCTTAAATATGAGCACGGACTTCGGGAACACCCTGTTGATTAACACGACCAGTTAGAAAAACCCACCTTACCATACATTTTATTCAACAACCCCATCGAAAAATCATACCAAAAACAAACACAGCCTACCAGAACACACATCCATAATTATAAACAGAACACTAATTAATCACATCGGCTGAACACTACTGCAGTGACACGGACCAAGTTCATAATTGTATTCCAAGTTGGGACAGCACTTGATTGATTACCACACCGGGCTCGTTCCGTCCCACGGTATCGGCGTTAGTACAACACCTGTAAATTGTTGTGTAGTGACAATTAAGTGTTTCCCATGTTGTGTTGTGTTTTGTTTTGGTGACCTTTCTGACCTTAAGGGGAAACATTTTACCCCCGATATTTGAATGTAGAATTCGAAGTTGATTTACTTTACTCTACTTTAGCCTGTCCCTTTACTATAACCTGTCAAATTTTGGTATTACAGTTGGGTTCTACACGTTTTAAATTCTCAATTTTCTATAAGCCCCTGGATAATACAGGAAGATAAGACAAAAAAATATTTTACTGTACTCCAAAAAATATATTTTTAGTCATCAGTGACAGGCTTAGGAACTGCCATATCATTAACTAAGAAACCAAACAAACCATTTACTCAACATTCCATATTAGCCAAATTACTTAATTTTTATCAAATAATCTTATTTCCGTAAGTTTGAGATAAGCTCGGCCTCTGAATAAGACAGCACTGTCTTGCTCAGAAACCAAGTTCCAACCGAAACCGCATTTCAGTTCAAAATGTTTTGCGGACCAAGCAACAGAATCTTCGCCTTGCAAAGCAGAAAATCGAGAAACATAAAGCCGGTATCTTTTCTGAAGCCTTACTTTTGGAAATTGGAGGATAGATGCACTTAAATTGAATAGGGTTTTGTTTGAAGGCAAAATATAATGAATGGATGGTTTGTTTTTGCTGGTAAATCAGCCGAAAGACATCCACTAACCCCAAAGGATGAAGTGAGGTGCCATAATCGCCACGCTTGGCAGGCGGGTTGGCAATCGCAGTGTAGCTGTTGCAATGCACAGAGAATGACTGGCCTGTTGGTCGAGTGGTTAGTGACCCTGACTGCTAAACCGGAGGTCGTGGGTTCGATTCCCACCCAGGACAAATCTTTGTGTGATGAGCATGATCATTTGTTCTGTGTCTGGGTGTAATTTGTCTATAATATGTATGTATTTAGAAATATATAAGTATGTTTATCAGTTGTCTGGTTGCCATAGCACAGGCTCTGCCTAGTTTGGAATCGGATGACCGTGTGTGAGTTGTCCCAAGATATTATATATTATTATTATTAATGCTGCTGCCCATACTCTGGTGAGCGACTTAGGATAGTCACCTGTTACGACAACCACGGGAAGTGATGGTATGAATTCTTTTACGTCCAACACCATACAGAAAAATCCATAAAATAGAAACATATTTCTTTATTGCTGTACTTATTTATAACAAATGGTGACGGCGAAAAAAGTGGGCTGTAAACATAGTCGGAATGGTCTTCTATCTACTTTTTGCTAAACACCGTAGAAAGCATAAGAAGAGAATAAGAAAAACAAAATATTTATTCTTTTTAGTCGTTGTCTGATTGCAGTAGGTATTATGAAATCCAAGTTCATGAAGTAAAAAACTCTTTGGTTAATAAGTTCATACTATCGAATTCTGGGTGCTACATAGTGATTCATAATGCTGTCACTGTGGATATCGCATTCTTGTTCTGGTGGCTGGTGGTTGCTAGTCCACGGTTCCATGCATAGTCCTTTAACTCTCTTCTTCAACCCTATCCATAAAATGCTGTGGTCTTTTCCATTACGCACCGCTCTACGCTTTATACTTAGCCATATTGGCCGTTTTTAGGATTCCGTACCTCAGAAGGCAAGAACGGAACCTTCATAGGATCACTTTGTTGTCCATCTGTCTGTCTGTCTGTCCGATTGTCCGTCTGTCAAGAAGCTTTTTCTCAGGAACTCGTGGAGGAATCAAGCTGAAATTAATTTCAAATATCAGGTCTGCTACTCCTTGGAGCAGTGAAAAAATATAACTTCTAAGTTATAGTTCTAGCAATCTAAAGATAAGACCGTTTATGCTCCGTTTATGGCACATATTTTGACGCTCGCAAGGGAATAAAAACCTATAGGGTACTTCCAGTTGACCTAAAGTCATGAAATTTGGCAAGAATATAGATCCTACAGTACAAATACAGGAAAAGTCAGAAAATTGGGAATACGTAGTTTTATCATATTTTTTTTTTTTTTGGGATTACAAACTTTTATTTTCGGTTGAAGAATTGACCGTGACGTACCAATGTACGTCACGGTCAATTCAAAAAAATGTCCTCCCATAGTATCAATATACTATGGGAGGACATTTTTTCAACAACAAAGTTAAGTTTGTCCTTTGAGCTTACAAGAATTGCTATATTTTTATTCTTTATGCCGTAAGTAGGAAAAAATCAAGACTCGATCGGAACCCTCGGTGCGCGAGTCTGACTCGCACTTATCCGATTTCATTTTACCAGGGCTTTTCTCACTCTGCTCGTGGCTCGTGGCGGGCTAGTTAATATAGTTGGCTAGTAGGTACCAGTGTCCATACAGACACTGTTTAGCGGAGTTTTTAACATGTTTTGTGACAATTATCACCCGAGACTACTAACCTAATAAGAGAACATAACAACTTTGTCCAGCAATCCAAAACTTCAAGTGTATGTATACAAAGCGAATGTAATCTAGAAATTGAGCTCGTTGCAGGAGACTTGTTTCACCTGAGCTTAGTTTAGACATCAAGTAAAAGCGCTGGCGTAGAACAAGTTACTGTAGTGTGTTTAATTCTGTGATTCCGTGATTCGTGTGTTTCTCACACATTACGCTGGAGTTAACTTCTGGTAACTGGTTAACTTCTGGTAAATTCGAGCACAGTTACTGTTTATTTAAGAGTACAAGGCGTCTGAACTTCGAGGCTGAAGTCTGGTCTACTAACAATTATGTCCTGGAAAATGTCAGTCAGGTGTGAATGGTTGGCAAAAGAACGAGAGATTTCATTACGACTTTGAAAACAAGGCTGAATTAAATCAATCTCTTTATATGAGTATTTGGTGTACCTGCCAACTGTTCCCTTATAACATATATTTACCTAACACACAATATTCCGAACCCCTTCAAAGAATACAGCCGAAATAGAATTTGATTGACGAATTTTGGTAAACCGCTCTCTGTAGAACTCCCACACTGACTTTTGATACTCCCACTCATCATAATTATTAGATTAGACTAGTAATTTTAATTTCATGCTATTATTGTAGAAACTAAACCTGTACTTAGCAAACTGTAGGTCGTAATACACTTAAATGTCGTCGAGAAACTACTTCGTTGACGACAGAAATAAATTAATTTAAATTACAAAATAATTTATCAAAGGATTTAAGTACTAAAACAAAACGATGTTCAGAACAGCATACAGAATCCTAATTAATAATACAATGCTTTTTAGTTGAATAAAGCACAATGAAAATGTTTTTGTTACCTATGTTTAAAAGCATCAACGTTAAACGTAATGCGATGAAAGTTGGATCTGTGTATTTCATTGAAGTCATACCTTTCCTATTATTCTTGGGACACTGTTAGGTCTTACTAAGATCATGGAACGTTTGACTTTATCACTGACTGAATAAATTCCAAGAAATGGATCCTTTTTACACGAGACTTCGCTTTAGAGTCCTGTTGCAACTTGTGAACAAGGAGGTCGTTTTGCTCTATTAATTTGAGTAACTTGGATTATCTATTAACTGTGCATCAGGAAAATACAGTATTCTCATGTCACACACAGCCGAAAATTAGTTACCACTTTTTCCCTAGTGGGTGGGTTTGACTAGAGGCATGCACTACATTTACATACCCAAATATTTCGCCACATAAATCAATACCCGAAATACGATGAGTCATCATCCCTTCAACCGTTTACAAAATTCAAACATAACTGGAAACTAGATTTTGTTTTGTTTCAGTCAGAACAAAAACTATCCTTTCAAAAATAAGATTAAAAAACCGATTTAGCTAAAGTAATCCCTCAGTCGCTTGTATAAAATGCAATCTCAAATAAACTTCAGGAAATGAGCGAACTGGAACAAATAGTACCTTTCAAAACAACTAATACGGGGAATGTTTGCGTTCTCACTGCGAACACGTTTTAATAATGCTTCATTCAACAGATGATACCCACTAGAATAAATGAACTATCTAGCGAACTGTCGCTCTGTTTGTAAAACGTTAAGCAGCTTTTCGTTGAGTAATTGTGTACTTGTTCTGGGTAGATTAAAATAGTTTTGCTGTGTATGTTTTGTTATTTTTGGGTTCATGTAGGTGGCATACTTTAGGGTGGCTGGCATGTTTGCCTCGGTAACCAAAAACTCGGTTATTGTGATAAAAAAGACCTGCTTTAGTGATAACATCTGAGGGCAGTTACCATCAATCTGCGATCTGCTTGATCTACATAAAAGTGTATCTACAGACATAATTTGATAAAATAGTAGACATATCTAGTTAGAATTCAATCAACTAACTGAGCAATTTTTCAAACTGAAAGCTCTCTTTCTCTGTTCTATCTAGACTGTTAGTTTCTAATGGTAAAAGAGGCCAAAGAGGAAAATGTTTCACCTCCACCACTCTTGTCCTTTTATAAATTCCTACGACTATAGCACATTACGACATCATAAAACATACATTTGGCAAGTAAAGGTGTTTAAAGCATAGGTACATCTTTTGATTCGCAAAAAGATTTATAAAAAACATCATAAATCGAACACACTACACCTCAAATTTAAAAAAAAAACGTTCCACTAAAAAGGCCCATGCATCACACTACTAAATCTACCGACAAATCAAAGCAAAGCTAGTGCTACTAATCGCATATTCTTCACAAAACCGCCAAGCTAACGACCACGGGCAGAACGGCTATCGAGACAAACTTTTTTACTGTACACGTTATAACAAGGGTGACCATCATTATGTAAATTTCTCTAATATGCCGTTTTTATTCATGGTTACATTTATTAGCAGTAAAGGGCACTCTGGCCTAAATATGAATAGGGTATGTTATGATAGGAATAATGGTTATAATAGTACTTAACTGGTACCTACTTTACCTTCTACGCCCTTTCTTAGAAGTTATCAAAATCGTGCCGTATGATGAGGGCAGCAGCAGCTTACGTGTGTGTGTTACTTTTTTTTTTAACGATGGGAAATCGTCAAATGTTTCTTCCGCTCTGGGTGGAGCGGAAGGACGTTTTAGACTCTTACTGACTAAAACCCATCCGTGTTCCTTCTAAAGCCCTTTGCGTTCCAGGGTCGCGGTGACTCTTTTGAACAACCGCAACCCTGGCAGGCTCTGACCCTAGCAGGCCCCGTCTTCTATGCTGACATGTATGTGTATTACTTGGTAACTGAGTTTTGGTGGTCAGAAAGGAAGTCGCTTTATGTAAAATACTGGCATTCAGCTGCATCTCCTAGGTAATACTGGTAGCCGACTCTGACATAGAGTCCATCGAGACAGATATCAAAGGCTAGCTAGAGAGACGATAACAAATAGAATTTATTTGAAACCAAGGTTCCTCTTCCTCAACATAGGCTTCTATTTTGGAATAGGAATAATTAAAACGCATTATAGCAGCGGTACCTCTCGGGGTAAACCATTACCGCTGCGCATATCCTGTGTTTGGGATTACGTAATTACGTTATCGAAAACCCGAGAGAATTATACAAAGGCATTGAACCAATATTCGGAAGAAGAAGTGATTCTCGGAGATGATTTATTATTAAAGATGCTTTGGACCTATCGGCTCTTATTTTTTAATATAATTATTATTAACTTTTTTTTTAGTTAGCCTATAGGTACTATCCCACTCCTGGGCAAAGGTCTCCCTCATTCCATGCATGTCTCTCGTTGTACTTCATCTCACTAGATCTCAAGGAAGGCATCTAAATCATCCCGCCATTTTCAGCTACCGTCTAACCAAGCTGTGTCAGGGCTCAAGTCTTGCAATTTGCGAACCTATTGATTGAACTCCCAACTCTCTAAAACTTTAAAATTTTTAGAAACGAAACATTGTAGCCAATGGGGTACAATGTTCCGTTTCCAGGCAATGGCCTGGTAACCCTAGTCATAAGGCATTCCACACACGTGCGACCGCGGCGTCCGCGGCCCCACTTTGACCACTTAATTCAATGAGGCTGGATTCAGCAGCCCCGGTCGGGTTTACAAACACGGCTGAACTCGCACGCTTTGTTACTGCTTGTGTTAATACGTTCTTTTGTTAAGTTCCAGTAGGCTAATTAGGTAATACATAGTTTGTAACAGGCCTTTGCTTTTGGAATCACGTAACAAAGAACATTGGTTTTTGGCTAAATCCTCTGGAAGAAACGGGAGATGGAAAACAAAGAAGCGTCCTATTTTAAATAATTCAGGCTATTCTGTGCAGTCGTGTTTAACATTAAAACATCAGGTTAGTTAAATAATTAGGAGCATTAATAAAAACACATAGAAATGGTTATAAACAGAAATATCTAAGTTGTGTCTATTTCTGTCATAAAGATATCAATAATAAATTAAAATATTCAATTTTAATCCAAATTTAATTATAGTTATTTCCCTGATGATTTTAATATACTTAGGTAAGTAATTACTTTATGTTAGTCATGCATTTTTCTGTGAAATTGAATAAATAATTTTAATCTCATCAAAATCTATTATCTTGATCAAAGCAAATTAAACATAAAACTTTATAGCTAATTTGATTTATATTAAAGTTGTAAAACTTGATTAAGACATTAAAATGACATTGTCCAAAACATGATCTAATCACTTAACTCTCAAAATTGAATATGAATCACTTCTTCTATAAATTTTATTTAATGTTAGGTACTACAAAGTTTACGACATTATAAAACTGTCTGAAATCTTCGAAATAATTTATTTTTTATATTATATGCATATTCTGAATGACTGTTAATTTGGTTGAATCAAATCTTTTACGACCCAATTAAACATTTTTTAAATGACAGATTTTCAAGAATTGGCATATTGGTACCAGTGTGCCAACTACACTCAACTGAATGTTTATCGGTGGCCGTTTACATACTCGATACATCCGTTCCATGACATAGCATAGACAATTCCCAGGATGACAAAATATTCGACTAGGACCAACATATGAATGTACCTACTGTCTTCATGTTGTTGCGTTTAATTTAAGCTCACTCATTCCATTGTAAACCGCATTTGTTGTTTTCCATCATGGAAATAAAGACCAAGAGCTGGCTTTTCACACAATAAAAAAGAAGCTTGCAATCATTCTGCGTAGTCTTTTTCCAACTAAGTTGGGGTCGGCTTCCACTCTAATCGAATACAACTGAATACCAATACTAACATGGAGCAACTGCCTTTCTGACCTTCTGACCTCCACATTCCAGACACGGGGTAAAACGATACCCTTTGGCAAGCCTCGTCTCTAATTTTCTGGCTTCTGATTAACGTGCTTTCTAAAAGACGGATGAGTCTCGGTATGTCATGAACGGTCTCACCCATCCATAGACCGACCTTTGCAAGCGTTGCTTAACCTCGAAGATATAACCGTCCGGCAGTTATTATTTAGCCTGAGCCCGTCTCATAGCATAGCATATAAGGATTAAGTGCAAGCAAGGTTCTATAGGTACTTACTTTTAAATATGATGGTTATCACTGCGGTACTTGTCGTGTACAAGCTTTAAAAGTAAAATAAGGACGTCATTTCACTGCATATCCTCATAAAGGTCTCATAAGCTGCTTCCGTTCTTACTAACGTAGCTTCATGTTCTAGCTATCTTTAAACTCTAAAGTATGTCCTTTGATGTCGAACGCTAATAGATTCTGAACTAGAATCTAGTTTTAGCAAATAAAAAACCTGTTTTAGTATTGATTCTTATTTTAACCTTTGCTTGAGATTAACACTTTGATGAATATTGACTAAATAGCTGTCATAAAATCCCCACATAAAATCTGAATCTCTAATCAATACGTACGTCGCGTCGAAGCGTTGCTTTTAACCTGGTAAATATAGCAGATCAAAATATGTTTGCACTTTTGCAGCTGAAAACTAGTCCCCAAACTGACATCCGTTAAAGTCTATTAAAAGATGAACAAGTCAATAAAAGATACATTTTCGCCAACAATTCGGATGAAACGCCGAATTTAACCTAGTCATAAATAAAAAGAGCTCGTTAAAAACTCTCGTCTCGCAAATACATGCATGTAAATTTTTGCAATAAAACTTTTAGTTTTGACAATAAATTCAATTGGGCCGTCAATAAATTTTCAAAGCATAAATCCTGCCAAGGTCTATGTGTGACGTCGTTAAAGCACTTTTATGGCCGCTTACTCGGAACAATAAAGAAATGTGTCAATGTGGGATATTAAACCTTAATTATATTAAAACATCCGTTTATTCTTAGTTAGTGCTTTGCACGAATTAGCTCTGCTTCTGTCTTAATAGGGGAACGAAATGTTTTTAACGTCTGCAGTAGCTCGGGTCCGGGTGTTAAATTTTTTATGACCCCTTAAATTGCCAACACAACACTGATTTGGGAAAAGAGTTTAGGAAACAACATTTCCTGCTTCTTCAATGAGCTTACAATCCCTCAACGCTATTCTACTCATTTGCTAAAACTTGCAGTTCCTACGAAATGTTATGCAATAATTACAAAAATATCCAAATATGTAGTAGATGACTTGGATGCATAATGCAGCTATGCACCTCGCGCCCGCTAAAATATGCACAAGAAAATTAATGTGGTTGAACCTTAGGCCCATACATTTTTGTCTTGAATTTGTGTCAGTAGTAAGCGGTGACGTGACATAGTATTTTTATTTTTCAGTATAGCCACAATAACGCTTTGTTTTAGAAAAACTTGCTCACTGGAATGAACTCCCACAATACCTTTGTTTCTTTGTGATACACGCACACGCTAAAATATGGACAGCCTTTTTAAATATTTACCTCATTCGTATCTTGATGTTCTTTTTAGTAGTTTTTTTTTTATATAAAATACAGATGTTTTGCAAAACAGCAGGACTCAAAGTAGAACAGATTTTTGAAACTAAAAAGTAATAGCCCACAAATCCATAGGTTATTATTTTCCCTAAATATAGAGAACTCGGTAACTTTCTTTTAGCCAGCTCACACGTTAGTTCAGACAATCTCCTTTCCGTAATTTGTCATCACTGACTCGACGATTACCCACTGACATGAATAATTTGGAGATAATGTTACACTCAGGAAGGTGTGCCACAGCCTACAAAATTCACGACGGTAAACATTACGAACCACCAATAATTCAGAGGAATATTTGTAGTCTGTGGCCAAGTTTACAGGACTTTTGGTACACAGCGCCACCGAAGTGACGCTTTTGTTTTTGTGAGACGTTCCAAATGTCACAAAGCGTGAAGAATGATCGTGGAACGTGACGAAAAGGCGGATGTTCCAGTAATATTTCGTGTGTCTTTAGGAAATATGACAGTTCGTTTTATTCTTTGATTTGAGAGGACTTGGTTTGAGTATCGAATGTCTTGGAAGTATTTCAACTCGCTCGGAGATAATCACATGAATGAGTTCTTTGGAGCAGTAGCTAATTAGGTGTGACTGCGCTCACTTGAGTAATTATCGAAGTGTTAATTAATAGTATCGTGACCAATTTCGGTGTGAGCATAATTTGTTGCTCCATATAATCTCTATATCGAATGACACTTAATTTTTACGTAGGTGATTAATTAGCTTTCCGAAAACATGTTTTATACTTGTTTTTATGTCGTAAATCTTTGTCAGTTTAAATTAATGCTGACGTTTGTGCCAAAATTAAGGCTGTGAAATTGCAGGAAACATAATTAGCTTATAATGTTCTCTTTTATTTTGAGATGCTTGATTATTAATTTGTCCTGAATAGCTTAGAGCCGACTTGCAATCAAGTAGCTGGCAGAGGTAATACACCCTAGGCTTTTGGGAAGATTACAACTACTAATCGTCTCGTGTAATGTTTCATTTGAGTGACAGCTTGCTGTAAGTGAATCCATTTTAAGTTTTAATACACAGTACGATTGCACGTCACGATCACGCAAAATTTCGACTAACTTAGACAAATTTATTTAAAACAAACAAAGGTCTAATTCAGGTTATTGCCAAACCGCTTAAGTAATTTATAACCTCAGCTTTTCCAAATTTGGTCGATAAAATACTCAAAATTGTTTCTCCATTGTCTGAATCTACCGCGAAACTTATAGCAATTCTATAAACAGAAGATAACTCTGAATGGCAACCCGTAGCTCCCAAATTTAACCATTTAATGGTTGGAATCCATCAGCTACAGCGTCTTCTAATGGTCCAAATTGCACTGTCAAGTCTGGATTCAAATTTAAATCATCAGAAATAGTAACATTTGAAACTCGGTAGCAAGATTGAAAAGTGAACGATACAGCATTTTAGTGTGCTCTGAGAAACACGATCCATCTCCTTTAGCAGTCGTCGAGGCGATAAATTTTGTGGAATCTAATATAGCCGTGATTTGTGCACTGTAGTTTCGGATTCAATCTGACAGTTTGAATAAAGTTACACATGAATTAGATGTTCGTAAAGTAGCTCCCACTGAATTTATCGTTGCAATATTGTTGATAACTTAATTATGTCTGAGTTTGTAGTTTGTAACTGAATTACACTGGATTGTTCAAGTTTGGGTTTGGTTTTAAAATAATGACCTGCGACTTCAGTCTGCATTTCTGTCTAATTGTGTCTCGTCCCCTTTGTCGTTTACACTTATAAGTAGGTTCTATGTATGGTACCTATCTTGTATAGAGATGCGATTATATTAAATTACTTCTGTAAAATTATAGGTAATAACAAAACTTCGTTTCATTGTATTTTACTAATTGGTTCTATCCTCACTCAATGTAAAAGTTTCCAAATGGTCGACAGTCACACGTTAGATTTTAATTAAAATTTTAATCGTCAATTACGACACAAGTCATAACAAGACTTAACGCCTGGGCATGTCATAACATCGGCAAGACAGGTCAAATTACCAAATCGAAATTACGAACAATCCTTCAATGTCGTCACATCATTTTACAGCCGTACTTAAAACTTTGGAATTATCATTAAATACAACTTTGGAAACATATTAAACCTCCGCAAAATCAGGTTCAGTTTACGATCAAGGGACCCAAAGAATTTATTAAACCAAACCGTACTATTTACGATTCGCACAGCAATCTATAACTCACGAACAGGAAAATGCTATCCTTACGATTTCATTACAATAAATCTCATGGCCCGAGTTATAAAGTTTTGTGTAGATCGAAACTAAACTAAGTAGATAATGTACTCCGGTCAGGCCATTCTTTACCTTGTTATTAGTCGCACAAGTGAAATTAAGCTCGAATTTCATAAAGATAAGGTTGATAATCAAATCTTGAAAAGTTTTACCCCACAACTTTGAGTATTTGATAAGTGCAGTCTGATAAGTTACAAGCGATAATTGACCCATTATTTAAAGGGAAATGATAAGTTTAAATCTGGCTCTAGTATCTTAGGATTGTGATTGGAATTCCATCAGCTTAAGAAAACAAGAACAGAATCAAGATTGTGCTATGATTCTTTGTGTATCTTATCGGAATAAATATTTACGTTCGAGATATAAACGCTTTAGGTAAATTGATCGTTTTGTAATTTGCTTATCGTGAGTTTGGTTCCTTGTTAGATTAGAGTGCAAGAAATTTATTCAATTATCATAAATTTCCACATAAGGTTAGGAATTAATGAAAATATTTACAGTTGCAGCAGAGACTTTGATATATATTATCTTGATAAGTGTGAGAGCCATTGAGATAGAAATAAAAACACCTCATCTCTCATTTAAAAAGCAAACCAAACAAATATTTCATGAACCAAAATGTTTCTCATCGATCTCATTACAAGCTTGTTCTATATCCCTATTGTTCCATTTAACCGCTTACCTAAAAAAAGACTCGATACTTGAACACATTTATAGAATCGTAAAACGATTTTACGATCCCGAAGCATAATCCAAACATAAAATTATAAACGTTATGTATCGGAGCAACCGAAAATCATAAATCGGAGTTTTCGTAACATAAATACATGTTTTCTATTAAGGGTGGGCACAGTAAGTCTTAAAGTAGCTGTGCAAGTGAACAGTTAGAGTTAAATATTGTGCTATTGTGCCTTTAATGTCTGTAAGGTGCATATAAACTGGTTTAGTGATGTTTTCAATGCACTAGTCACTTTATGTCTTACCATCCCTCAAGCAAAACATGCTATGTTGTTCTTTTTAGACGCCTCTTTGTTCATCCATTTTAAAGTCATTGCTAAATGAACTGGACAGATTACGCCAAAACAGGAAGGAGGAACCGTAGGGTTTCACGAAAGTGGAGAAAAGCCTTTTGCCCAAGAGCAGTTCATCATTATCATCATCATATCAGCCGAAAAACGTCCACTGCTGGACATAGGTCTTTCCCGTTTGCCATAATCGCCACGCTTGGCAGGCGGGTTGGCGATCGCGGTGTAGCTGTGCAATGCAGAGACCCACAGATAATGCTGCTGCCCATTTTCTGGTGAGTCACTTAGTCGTCTCTAACGACACCCACGGGAAGTAATGGGATGGTGCTATTCTTTTACACCATACAGAACCCAGAAAAGAGTCGAAAATCATACCAAGTTAACATACTTCCCGGATACAAAGTATCGTATATCTTAATCCAGGTCATGATCTCTCATTTAACTAGCTTCATCTAAAAGGTAACGAACAGACTCACAGCCAGTCAAACATGTTACTATGGATTGATTGCAATCATGCCTTATTAGACGAGCAATATTGTTGGTATTGTGAGGATTGTTTTGTTCAGTCGGCGTTCGCCATCTGCCATCATCAGAAAAATGCATTCAGGACATTTGCTCTAATTCATCCTAAAACGGGACCATCTATTATTCGATTCCAATATTATTTGCAGAACGTGATTCACTTGTACTGTAAAGCATTAAGATCTAATACTTACTACCAACGCTTGGATCCTCGACAATAGTTTCTATTCCTATTGTTAGCGACACGTTCCCTATACGTCATTTTGACTGCGATCGTGCTAAAATTGTTACGGTGAGGCGCATCTGCCCTCAATAATGGATTTTGTACGGTATTATGCAATTTATTTGAAGCGGTTTATATGGTTCAATGTTGATTGTTGCTTAGTGTTAAGTTATTGTTATTTCGTTGTGTGTGAAAATGTAACAATGGTTTGGCAGCTTTCGTTGAAAGTTTTTGAATGAGACGAATACTTTGTTTTACATACGAAAGAAACCTAAAATATTGACATCTGATATAATTTAAAATTTCTACAAAATCAGATTTACGGAACAATGTTTAATATGACATTAATTTGTTTATTTTGAAACCTATCAAAATATTAGTTTCCTAACTCAGTTATTTGGCAGCAACAATTTCGTTAAAGTCTCTCAATTCCCTCTGAAATAAATAACGAATCTTAATATATTCTAATTTTCAGAATTTAACAATTTATTTGATCCAACGGAAACTTATGAAGCTAATAATCGTTAATACGAAGAACACAAAAAGGCGAAGACAGATTTGTACTGAAATGTTTACGAGAAAGAGACGTCCGTTATGACAAGTACTGTAAAGTATTAAGTGAGATATACCCAGTTTATTTTAATTTGGAAAATGTTAAGTTTATTGAGTTTCTTCTTGAAGTTTTTATTGGACAGCTAGTTATGATATTTCGAAAATTATATCATGCATTATATTATTGAAATAATTTTACACAAATGTTGAATAGTTTTGGTATTTTTTGCTAGTTACTTAAGAAACACAAACCTGGAACTAAAAGATTTCTGATAGGTTTAGACTTCAAAACTTTGAAAAAGAATGCACTTGCGAGCTTTCGAAGCCAGGAAATGAGCTGTAAATGAATTATGCGTAAAAAATGGGCCAGCAACAACCACTGTATAAAGGCATGGCACGGATCTTAAAAAGTTCTCAGTAAGTCGGATCGTCAAACTCGCTATAAATAAAGCGAAGCGGGGAAGGTTCAAATGAATTCGCCATTCAATATCACGCTACATTTTCTTTTAATTTGTTTAAATGACGACAAATTTACTGCTACAGATTTTCATTTAACGTTCTGAATATTTTCGTCCGTTTTTAGTGGCCTGCGTCGGAATTGGGAATTGGGGATTCGTAGAAAAAAATATTCTGTTTTTCAATTTCTAGAGCAGACCTTCTATCTGGTGTTCATGTTTATTTCTTTAAGTTTATGATAATCGACCACTACCATGATTTTGAACATCTTTGAAAGTTTTCAGTAACTTTCATTGCGGTATTTGTTCTCTCAATATGTACTGTGAGGTTTGTTTTGTTCTTAGTTCGAACAATGGATCACATTCAGAAAAAAAAAATCTGCCAGATTGAATGCTGTAATTTCAGCAGGCTACTTTCTCAGTATTTCATCGGTACGACAATTAATGAAAACACTAGCAATACTGGTTCGTAGGAATATTTTGAAACTATTATAAATCCTGCCACCGAAATTAAAAATGAAATTCCCTATAACATAAAACGTCAAAAAAAATCAAACTAGTCAAGGATAGTGACTACTATTTTGACGAAATATTCCAAGCAGTCTATTGCAGTTAGTGACATTAAATCTGTGATAAAAGACAACATATTGGTACGAACTTGCCAGTGTTGTTTATTAGTGTTGATTTATTGTCATATCGTCGTCTCCATCCTGTATAAAATCAAAAGCCAGTCTGGGACAAAATTCGCTCAGTTCTTTTATAGTATCAATAAGATCCTTAAGACGATATAATCGATACATTTTATATCATCTGATATAAAATACGGATGCTTTGCAATTAGCACTAAAATCTTTTAACACACCAAGTGTTGACGCATTTTCTTCTTCAGCGTAACTCTCAGCTTTATCCGTCAATAAAGCAGATACCTATCCGTCTGATTTAAGGACATTTCATCGTAACAACCATTTCTCTGAAATGAAATTCGTATTCGCGTTTCATTGCTCGTTTAGAGAGACGAGTCTAATAATGGAGTGGTGTTTAGCCGGCAACATGATCGGTTCGCGATCGTTTGTTAGCTATTAATATGGCGTTTCATGTTAATTTGTTTGTAGATGAGATTCAGGAATAGTACAGAGATTGGCTTCGAATGAGTATAACTTCGTCATTGACACAAATACGAACGAAGTTAAAGAGATCTTTTTGAAATTAAGTGTAGGAAATTAGGAACAAAAGATTCTACTGCTGTGATAGGCTGGGATAGCAGAAAATGCACGGTGAACACTCAGAAGCAAAAGCCGTGGAAAAAAGTTAGTTTATAAAACAACCAGAATTTAAAAGACACGCATAACTAAAATCTTCTACAGGTATTTTTATTTATTATTCCCGCGACTTCGTACGCGCATAATCCGACTGGTAGTTCCAGAGATTAGCGCATTTAAACAAACTAACAAATTCTTCAGCTTTATTGTATTTATATATGTTATATATGTAGTAGTAGTCGACGATGGAGCACGCTTGCCTAGAAGTAACCTATGCTTGACTTAAAGACCCCAAGCTTGTAGCTATCAAGCAAAACATTTAAAGAACAAAAATCCGTTTCTCTATCAAAATCCAAATGTCTCCGTTCACTATTTTCAGTAAAGTGTTAGAAACAATCACCACTCAAGCTTGTTTGATTACAAAACACAACTTGTATAATCGCATGACGTCAGCACACACTATTTGCTTTCCCACGTCGGTGTCCAGGCGACTAAACAGTTTAATACACGGCTAACGTTTAATGAACTAGTCATTAGCCCTGAATTAAGGTTAACGTTCAGTATTTACAGCTGTTTATTTACACCGTGGTGCCGTGAATTTGGGTATTGTTAAAATGAAGTTAAGGAGGCAATGGGGTTAAATGGTTTGTAAATGGATTTCTTTTGATAGATTTATTTTTATTTATTTATATAAACGTTATGTACAGTAGTAGTACACAGGCGGATTTAATGCAGCACGGTATTCTCTACCAGTCAACTTTTGGGTAAAAAAACTCAGAATATAAATTTGTTTTTTTTTTATCTGCAAATGTTCATTGGATACCTCATTGGCATATTTATTTATTATGTAATTAATTGCAAAAGTGAGATGTGAGCTGAGTGAGAGGACCCCAGTTTGATGCCGTTGGACTGGCGACTGAGCGAGTCCAATAAAATCAGTAATTTTTTGAGAGAAAATTCTTTATAGCAAAATGGATTCTGAACCTTTGCACGAGCATATAATCGACGAATTGGTTAAGGCCAATTTAAACAGTGACAACTGAGGATGATTAGCAGAGAGTTATGATAGAAGTACATTGGTTAACACATTTATAGTTTGGTTTGGTCCTATGATAGGTTTCAATTCCCGGGTTGGAAGCAGTGTTATTGTTTTTATTCATATCTGGAATTTATTAATTGCAGCCCGGAGTCTGATGTGAGCTCGATTGATGACAATAGGCCCTTATTACCTGGGATACACAAATCGGTCGAAATGTGAATGTACCTAATTAGGCGGATTAAGTTCAGTCGATACTATACTAAAATATCTTCCTTCTATTCTATAAAAGGCTGTTTATAATTGAAGATCTCAATAGAAAAGCTCACTGAACTCCATAGGTACTGCTAGACAGTTACCACATTATTCAGGCATGCTGCGAAGCCATCCATCAGGGGGGCGACGTTCGCTTGGCATGTCTGATTGGCTACCTTACCATGCCGTACGTTATCTAGTCTTTCGTGATAGCTCTTGGAATTTTGCTAACCAATCAGTAACCAGAACCTCATTTGTTTTAACAACGCCAGCCGGGTATAGTTGTTGCATTATAGCTTGACAGTGACGGTCATTGACCAGCCTACATTAATAAATTTAAATACGCAATTTCCGAAACAGAATTAATGCCGTACTGAATTGACATCCATCGTGACCCACAAAATTATTTTTAAAATATGTTGTGTAGTTTTTAATAGTGAAAACGATACATCGTTTTTGTTCGGTTTCCCCTCGCTGCCTTATCGTTCACTCACTGCTGATAATCGGGAGTTCGGGACTCAATTGCAAATTTTCAACTGGTTTTCTTAATTTGTTACGTGGTGGAGTGCCGAGCTGATAGGTATTTCTAGTTTCTCTGTTATATGATCCGACCACCGTTTGGGGTTTCAGCCTCTAGGTCTTTTGCCCTCTATTCGGTTAAGGTTCAGTTTACTACGCAGAGATATGAGGGAAAGGGCAGTGGCCGTTATTGCCAAGTTAGAACGAAACCACTATAGTAGGTATTTGTATGATAATATAATGGCGTACTTCATGTACCTTATGATCACGACACATCATTAGACTTATCTTTTGAAAACAAGACTTAATTTTTATGTCAAGAAAACGAGTTTTCCTTTTAGCAAATCTTCGGAGGGTTTTGTTTGAAATTGTTTACTTACCTAATGATAATAGATTTGCTTGCCTTTTCGAAAACACATTATGGAAAACTATCTTGCGTTAACTATGACAATTAACTGAGTAGTTCAGTTGATATTGCATACTAAAAAGGAAACTCACGATAAAAAAAAGTATTTCATGCTTTAATTGCCAGTTGAAAATCTGTAAAATCACCGTGATTGTCATTTTCACTAATCAATTTGCCTGTAAGTCTCAATGAAGCGTTAAAATACGATAAACATAACGACTGAACTCACGTCACTCTCCATTACATTTCTCTGCAGCTTTTCCCATACGACTTGCTTAAACACCTCCTGATTACCATTAATTTGCTTCAAACTCGCCACTATTCTGTGACAAACATAACAAGGTATAATGAGACATAAGACGGGCAAGCCCGTATGCCCCCCGTCATGTCAACATCAGGTTTGGCTTCAATACAATCGCTTATTGGCTGTATAATAGTTGTATGAGTGACAAGCCCGCATCACGAATGAATACAATGTAATGTTTATGTAATGTATTTTAGTGTGGCTTTTAAAGTTCAATGGTTTGAAAAAAAAAAATAGGTTTAGTATTCTTTTCCAGAAAAGTCTTAAAGAAGTAGTAGTGACTTTGCATCCTGAAAAACTAAAGTGAGCAGTACCATGAGTACTACTAAGAAGAATTAAGAAAAAATGCTTTAAGCATCTTTCTGTGCATTGTGGAAGATGCAGCATTGGAAGGCCTTTCAAAAGCTGGACCGATAGCCTACTAAAGCTAAAGGCCGCATGGCATGCGCTGGATGCTGGACGCACAGAACCGGCAGTAGACGTATTTCGACCAAAATAATGTTATGTGTGTTCATTTTATTGACAGTGCCTGAGATCTACAGTTTTGTGGTGTTTTTGGATTTCAACCATTGAAAATACAGCAAGGGCAAATGGATTCCTTTATTTTGATAATAAAAGGAAGTAATAAGCAGAACAAATTATTAAATCGTGCAATCATTTTACAGTACAAAAACAATGGAAGTAGGTACTTACAAAGTTCATTCGTCGTTTTGTAGGTTTGCCAAACGAACTAAGTTGTTTGGATTTGTAAGGTTTCCACAGTCGTATGTATTATTATTTATAGAGAAGCCGTATGAACCTGTCCGTCCTGTCTGCTGGGTACGATTGAATTGTATTTATGCAAGTTTATTTGTACTTACATTTTCGTACTTTGAAGGCTCTAGACTAGATAATCATAGCACGGTGACACTAGTGGTGAAATTACCTACCTGAAGCTCTAGAGATAATGACATTCTATCAGAATGCGATTGTCGAAATTCCCAAATATATGGAGGGGGGGAGGGGTATTGATCACGTGGCAATGGGTTTGCATATCAATACCAGATATTTTTGACGTTCAGACAATCGCCTTCGCCACGCCATCGCTGAAAGATTGTCATTTGTCTAGAGGCTCTGGATTTACCTCCCTCTGGCATATACAGAACAAATAGCATCGTGCATGCAGATATCTGTCATAATATCTCACTTAAATATAGGTATGGTCAAAAGTAACGTACGCAAACAACTCGCTTGTTTCCTTCACAACACACAAAATCAGTACTAATAACCAAACAAAAGACACTCACTACATTACACCTCAAAACAACGCTCATAAATCAATTGCCAACAATACATACAGAACATAGTCCTTCCAGTTAGATTCGCGAATATAACAAAAGTATGAAAATGACCGAGGTGGGCCATCAATCATGGGGGTACAAAATTAAACGTCACACGCGCGTTGAGCCCCGGACCCTGGACTGGACGCGTGTGGCGCAGGTTAATGATGATACAGAGGTTACTTAAGAGAATCTTGTTGGTACGAGAAATATTGTTTTAGATAATCGTAGGAATGAAGATAATGAAGTGATGGACTAGGTAAATGGTAAGATTAATGAAAATAGAGAGGTTAAAGAATATTGTAAAGCATACCGAGTGCAAATATAAAAAGTTAAGATTAAAGATAATAAAAAATATCTATGATAAAATCTTACAACAACAGCATACTCATAATTGTAGCTTCTAATTTATTAGACGCTACAATTTTAACAAAACTGGTAAAAGAAATGCTATTTTTTTTAAATATAACAAATAGTTAACTAACATTTAATTTACAAGTCTAAATAATTCTCAAAGGTTACTTCGACGTTAATCTTACGAAACTTATCAGAGCACATCACAGAATTAATCATGCATACGGCACGTCAACGGTTCAACACCCACGAGTTGTCGTTTCGCATGTATTCTCTATAATCTCACAGTAACCTACATTCTACAACCATCTACCAACGACTCATTAATACTACATTTGTCTCATCAAAAGACAGAATTCCTCCTTCACTCACCGTTATTATTAATATTGTATCAGCATAATTATTTTCATCCTTTTCAAGATCAAATGTGACAAGATCATAATTAGATTTATTATCACCAAGTGAATGTTCTAAAATGATTTTGTAATATAATTTTATTATACGCCATGACAAATTATATTGTGAATTGCATTATGTATTCAATGGGCGTCGTTTGTCAATGTGCTATGTTTCAGATATATATTTACTTGTTCTAATTCCAGTTGCCACTAATATAATTTTGATTGCAATATCAATTAGTGTCAAGGTAGACCTGTGTTTGTTTAGAAGGCACACAATCGAAATCAATTGTAACGAAATAATGAGAAATGCCTACCGCCTACCCTGTCCCACAATTCCACATCCATAATTCAGTGATTGCAGTAGTCTAGTTTAAAATAGGCCTTCATTAGCAGTTCCTGTTCCGACGCTTTTGTCCAAAATATTTAAATGATTTAAGTAATATCGTTTTGATTCATTCAGAGTTTATTGTTATGAAAGCTACCCTAGTTAACTTGCTTGCTAATTTATCAATTATAGTCAAAAATACATCGTTAATATTATGTTTAGAAAACCTACCACTATGCTCACAATAATAATTTTGTTAAAAGCTTGAATAAGCATGCTACGAGTCCAGTGCGTGTATTTTCTTTAATTTCAATTCTCCCTCAATTAATGTCAAGGTTGAACTTTGTTTACTAATAAATTACAATATTGAATCCACAAAGGCAGTAACTAATCAAGATAATGACGTTACAAATGAGTATTATTAGAACAATAAAAGCAATAGAGTAAACGTACGTATAGTGTCATAATCCGTAAGGTAATGATAACATACTGTATGTTATAAAATCATCTAAATACACCCCTGCTATAAAATTTTAAAAAGTAAAATAGAGCGTAGGCAGTCACTATGATCCAACTCAAAATTTACACGACATTTCAATTATAATTGAGTTGTCATAATCTACTTTGGTAGGTAATTTACAATAGGCTGAAATGTTTGATATTCTCCAGAATAATATGCTTATTAGCACTGAATACAACCCACTCTCAGAAGTCGTGGCGAACTTTCTTTTGCCAACTGGATTTGACTCCCTAGGGGTGATTTCGTGTTCAGGTGGGTATATGTAGGAATACTTGAATTACTTCTATCCAGTGTTGACTTACGGAAAGTTGGTTTTCACAGAAGTCTTACAAATACATCCTCAGGTAGTACGACGTTCACAAATTCAGTTTTCAAATCTTTTAACAGATCCCAGAGGTTATCTTCAATCTGAGTCTGAGATTGGAGAGTCTATCTCAGTCGAGTTTGTAGAATATATTTCTAGAGTTAGAGTCAATAAATTCGGAGATTTACGTCTCACCGTGCCTCACACCTCGTTTTAAATTCAAATTCTAGGATTCCATAACTTGGCAGGCAATCAGGAGATTTTTATATCAAGAAATCATAGAACTTGGCTGCCACCAAAAAAAATATTTTTTTAACTTAACTTTTTCCTATCATAAAGTGCAAATTAGCTTACAATTTAAAAAGATACGTATTATAATAAATATGTGTATTTTTGCGCAGAAATTAATAAAATTCATCGAAAATAACCATACTGTCTCAACTTCAGAACACCTCACTAATAACATACTTAACCAATCGAATTTAATAGGATCATTCTCACCTTAATTCAACGATAAACCACAGAACAGATAAACACGTGTTACCAACATGCGGAACACATAAATAATACGCTATATTCAACTTAATCCACGATAATGGTCCAACATATAAAATAATACAGGTTAAAATTATAACGTTGAACCCATAAAGGGGGATTAAAGGGGACGCGCGTTGACGTAGAGTTACACCCAGTTGAATTACAACTGGGACCAATGTTATGTATGTTACAGTGTCGGTTGCATTATTGGAAACAGTTTTGGAAGCAATAATAAAGGGTTATCACTTAACTTTTGAGTTTATGTTGTGGCTTTTGGGTGACTATTTTAAGGGTTCTGAACACAGACAAATGTGATGTAGAAAAGTCACTTCTACATGTTTGTTACTGAATTAATTAAGTAGCGTGTTTTGATACGTTCACAAATAAAAATTGTGAAGGTACTTTAGTTTAGGGCCTATAAAGCATTTATTTGTTACCTTGCCATTAAGCCTTAAATTGTAATAAAAACTTTGTAAAAGTTTCATCATTAAATTTCGAAATAATCAAAATGACAAATGGTTTAAAGCAATTTTTTTACGGCTGTAAATTATAACCAATTTCGTTTGAAATAAAAATAACAATCACCAAGCTGAGAAATTATTAAACAAATACAAAAGTGAATATATCAAGCGGTGCATCAAAGCGTCGACGATGATATATTTGCTTCGTGCGCACGCGCAAGTAAATGGGACCGAATAAATCAATCGTTAAGGCAAAGACTATGAACAAAATGTACGAATTTAAATTTTTCGACTAATTCCTTTGTCTTGAATGAAAAGTTCTGTGATCAAAGACACACAGATATTATTGTGAACGTGTTTAGTACTCTTCTAATTAGCGACTACGTAACACGTAGCTGACATGCATTATTAGGTGTATGAACTACTTTGTACTCAGAAAAAACGATTTCAAGTTAGCATTTTACGTAAGATTTCATAGATAATCACACTAATGTTGTAAAGGTGAAAGTTTGTGAGTGTGTGTATGTTTGTTACTTCTTTATGCGCAAACGGCTGGACCGATTTAGATGAAATTTGGTATAGGGATTGTTTGAGTCCCGGGAAAGGACATAGAAGCTTTTATCCCGGGAGTATGTTCCCTTGGGATAATTTTCGACATTCAAGCGGCACCGCGGCACCGCGGGCGACAGCTAGTTATTTAATATGCGTAAGTAGCGGAAATGTGACGGAAGTATCTAAGTTGAAGTCCAGATGGTGGTCTATAAAAAAATGAGCTTCAGTAGTTGCCTTACAAAAATAAAAAGTTTTCTTTCATACCTAACTTTATTATTGTTCTGTTATACATTTCGGAAGCATACAATAAGTGAAAGAATAGCTAATTGACTAGCTTTTTTACAAACATTCAGTAACTGTCGAGCCAATGTGGTACAGGACAAGTCAGTAGAAAAAAAACAGTAAAACTGTTTTCTACGCTCGGCTAGCTCAAAGACACCACGGACGTATAAACACAGATGCGTTACCATATTTTCTTCTCACACAAACCAAAACGTTTGATATGACACTTCTACATTTCCAACTCTTTGCCAACCCAAATGCAAGCCCGCCGTCCGTCCGTGCGACGAGGGGGCGGGATGCGCACGTTCATAACTTACAAATCGTAGCAACGCACAAATTAATTGCTTCGAATTCGACGACCATACATCACAAATCAACATTCGTTACTCGCTATACACAGCATAACAGTCCCTTATTCCCAGTAACACCAGCAATGAATCCCAAAACAGGAACACATATTTCAAACTGTCGCATTTATTTCAATCAACAATAATAGAAAAGTAAATAAATCTTTGGAGGTGTCGATATAAAGGCCGAATGGGGGAGATATTAACTTTTATTAGTGAGTTCTAAAGCTAAGCGATAAATGTTAATTAGTAGATATGCTAACACTCTCATTTAGTGGTGTTGACAGCTTGCCAAAGACTAATTAATTAGAATTGGGAGGAAAGATTTTTGTTGCCATAGTAAATAAATGTTACAACTGTATTGGTTCTCGCTTTTAAACTAACATTGAACTGTACTTTTTTCGACATAATCGAAATATTAAATATAAATTTTCATAAACTTAGTCTGGTTTTATGGTCTGCAGATTTTTTTTTCGTATGCTGGGTACATTTTTAGAAGGAGAGGCAAGTTGCCAAACAGCTGTAAAACGTTGATTGATATAGGTACGTACGGATTTCTCATTGGTCTCTCGGCTCCATATCAGCCTCGCCTTCAGCTCAGGCTTTAATTCCGCCTTGGCTGCAATGACAAAATTGGCGCACTTGCATTATTTTTTTTAACATTGTATCGCCGTAGGTAAGTGGGCTGTACCACATTGTCATTGTGTTATTGTGTGTTGTTACCTCACTCTTTTTGTTTCTACGTCAGTAATTTACAAGAGTGTAGAAGACAGAGGGCCAATTCTACCTTCTCATTTTTAAATAAGGTTCGCGTTCACATGTCAGTTGCAAACTGACATGTGAACGCGAACAAAGTCAGAATAGCCTCATTTTCCCTTTTTTTTTAAGGATTCATCAAATAACTTCATCCGCTCTGGGTGGAGCGGAAGGGCGTGTCAGACTCTTACTGACTGAATTCCATCCGTGTTCCTTCTAAAGCCCTTTGCGTCTCAGGGCCGCGGTGACTCTTTCGAATAAATTCTGCAACCTGAGAGAGCCTGCCAGGCTCTGGCCCTAGCGGGCCCGGCCTCATTTTCCGTACAGTTTTAACAAATTGCAACTGAGATGCGAATGCGAACGTTGCTTAAGAATTTTATTAGTAGTAAGACCCTCTGGTCTGCCCCTGGAGCCTTAAAAACGGGCCCGAAAACTTCCGAGCTACCAAGGCAAATCGGAAGTAAAATAAACGTCAAAAAAGATCGGCGTGTAAACGAATATTTTAGGCACTCGCTGCCATTCGAACGAATAACATAATATTGGATTTACGACATGATTCAACTTTCCCTGTTTATTGAATAAATAATACTGATATACTTCTGAGGACACATTTGAAAAGGAGAAAGTAAGTAATGCATGAAATGTAAATAACTAAATGTTTCTTTTTGTTGTTGAAATGATTGATTGTTTACAAGGAAGTAATTACATTTTTATTTGATTACTATGATAAGTTAAAACGAACTTACAACTTTTTTCAGACTAGTTGGATAAAGACGCAATGACAGTAAGGAAAATACGATGAATAAAAAAAATAATTGACCTTTTACGTTATTGTACAGCAAAATAAAACATACCTACATGAAGAAACATACTAAAAAACGTACAATTAGCGACAATTGAGTTTATTCCAATATTTTTTAAGGTCTCAAGCTTGTTTTTGACATGGCATTTCCAATTCATTAAGGTTGGTAAAATAAAATAGACCGGCCTATTTTTTTTTGACGGGGACCACTCGCCGTTCAGCACACTAAGGCTGGTTACTGCTTAACCGGACTATCCTGTGGTGGCCTCAAATTAATTTAAGGCCCCCAGCCAGGGCTTACAAACTAGCTAATTATCTTAAATGGCCGCTCGCTAGGGCATCCCCTGCGGGATACGGACCTCGGCTTAGCGGCGTCATTTCGGGAGACTGGCCTACAGATTAGCTTAAGGTATATAGCTTACAATTGTTTGATAATTTAGGCTAATCTTCAACTCAGTTTAAACTACCCAGACATTTCCAAGACTACCAGTTTGCTGGCACCAAGCACTAACTCATGTAAATATTTATTTTACACGAGTGCTACCCCTATTTATCTGAGATAGCGCGGCAGATCACATTTCACGTAGGTTTGCTGAAGAAATCCAATCTTAGCTCCCACAATGTGGGAAGTACTGGAGACCTCACAATAGACTGCACACATCCCACTGCTTCAGCGTGTTCTATATTAAATTTATTTTTATTTGTTTAGCTGTGAACTGCACTTTATTTTACTGTATTTGCGCTAAGTTCTGGAGATAAAAGCTGCAGTTGTTTCAATGTATATAGCTTTATTAATGCTGAATATGTTTGTACTTAATAGTAGCTTCTTTGTACATCTAAAGAAAATTACACATTTACCCACACGTGCATCTTGCTATGTAAATGCACAGAGCATAAACCGGGACGCGTTATTGCGAAACGCTGTTTGTTTTAATGCGAACTCTGTCGCGATGTTATCGTTCTATATAATTGAATTCTGCCCGCGCCTGTCCTACCAGATGTCTTCGCTGCTGTCTCGCAGAGGTACGTTGCTATGAAATATTTGATAGGCGCCCGCTTCTGGATATGAAACTGGTCGGAATGAAGGAATGAATGTTCTTGTTTTGATCAAATTGATTTTTGTGGTTAGCGGTTGTAGTTTCTTTTTAAAGATTAACTAAATCTGGCTAGGAAGGTGCAATTATTTTGACCATTTCTTAAAAGCTCATAGCTTATGCTGGGGCCAAATCCATGCTGAAGTTCTATTTTATTTTTGAATAAGTTTTAGCACTTAGCTACAAGCAAAAACTTAAAATATCCAAGCTCTAGTAGACGGAATATATTCATGGAATCGTGTCTAAAACAACTTATGCTTTAAATTTATTTTGGATTCGCTCGCGCTTGTTCGTAGCTTACAGACGTTTTAGTTAGCAATATTTAATTTACACAATAATAAAAGTGACCTAGTTTAGTGCATTCATATTATAATGGAATTCTAAATTTTAGCCTACAGTTTAGTTTTAATAGTTATAATGGAAATTTAGAAATAGTGAACTTTTGATGATGAAAATATAATGGATAACAGCCCGTGTAATCCATGTGGTCGAGTTCATCCCTCCGCCTCACCGGAGAATACGACGATGCAAAATCAAGCCCAATCACTTGAAATTGCATCCACGTCCGAGATACAAAAATGGATGTCATCCATTGAGCAGCACCTAAATGAGGTTTGCTCTATTGCCACGGATGGAAAATTGAACTCTGACCAGAAATTGAAGATATCCAAGAGTCTCGCTCTTCTGAAAATGTTTCTTTTGCCGACATGGTGAAAAAGGGAACAACTGATTTCGTTCGACCGAACAATTTAAGCTCTGTGGCCATTTATCCCAACGATAAATTTAAATCTAGCGATGAAACAAAACACCTCGTGCAAAAAATCATCCGCCCAGAGCAAATGAAGCTGCATGTTCGTAGTGTCCGCAAAACAAAAAATGGTGGCGTTATTATCAGTACCGAGACCAAACACGACGCAGAAAAATTAAAGCAAGCAGTCCAGCTCTCTTCATCTGGTCTTACCGCCGACGAGCCCAGCAAGCGCAAACCCCGGATAGTAGTCGTAGGAGTGCCGACTTCCATGTCTGAAAATGAGGTCTTGAAGTGCATTTTCGAACAAAACATAGCCGACAAGTTTTCTGGCATGTCCTTGGAATCCTTCCAGACCTTTGTAAAATTAAGTCATAAATCTGGGAAGAGAGATGCGTTGACCTGTAACTACGTCATTGAAGTAGCGGCTAATTTACGTAAAGCCCTAATCACTCAATCAAGGCTCTTTATTAATTGGACTTCCTGTCCTGTCAGGGACTTTACTTTGGTAACTCGTTGCTACAAATGCCAACAATATGGCCATGCAGCCAAAACGTGCAGAGAGGTCAACTCTATGTGTGGTCATTGTGGTGAAGTAGGACACTCGATGTCAGAGTGCGTAAAAAAAGATGAGATGCCGAAATGTGCAACTTGTTCACGCTTCAAAAAACCCAGCAATCATAAAACAGGAGATGCTGAGTGCCCTGCAAGGAAGATAGCGGAATTCAGGTACATCAATTCAGTCGATTATGAGGGCGCCTAGTGCCCAGATTTTCGTACTTACACGTGATGCTGATTCAACAAGAACATACCACTGCGATGACCTACTTCCCCTGATTTTGTTGCTGTCTTAGTGAATTCGCCGCTCTGTGCAAAAATCAAATACAATAGAACACATGAGTTGCTTCAAACAAATTATGTAACATTGACTTTAACCCAGTTAAAATTTCTGCTGACGCTATCAGTTCACCTTCCAGTCTATGAGTAAATAATTAAGTGTTAGAAACATTTTAACGAAAACTAAACTTAGCTAGAGCCATCCATTTATGGTCTTTATTATAAATTATATGTGACATATGTTTAAATAATCAAATTAGATTAATCAAATAAATTAATATTACTCAGTTACTATTTTAATATTAAGTAAATATTATTAACATTTTTTATACGATTCTTAGTACATTGTTGAGCTCTTGCCGCCTGTGATACAGGATCCTCCTAGTACAGGCATCTAACATTGTTCTACCTATATTATTATCTAAGATTTATTATTATTCTATTGTACCAATTTGAATTTTGAATAAAGATTTATTATTATTATTCTCTTTATTCATTTCACTTACATACTAATTTATATTTTTAAATATTTCTTAAAAAAACACACACACACACACATTAAAAAAAAACAGTTAAAAATATAAAAAGCAGTAGTCCGCCGGTGTCGGGAGCAAGGTCCAAGCTACCGGTGGTTAGGGCTCCAGAGAAAGGAACCTCCTCACAATACGAGCCGTATCGAGGAGTACTGCCTTCTGTATCAGGCCCTTTATCCAACCGCGTAACGCCAGCTTCGACAGATGGTCGTCGAAGCTTTTGGCCATCAGGCCATTGGCCGTAATGACAATCGGCACAATGACAGCCGAGTCCACATTCCACATGTCGACAACCTCGTGTGCTAAGTCGAGATACTTGATTTGCTTCTCTTTCTCAGCCTTCACGAGGTTCTCGTCATGCGGGATGGTAACATCGATTATCATTGTGCGGCGCGCTAATCGGTCTATCACCACGATATCCGGCTTATTGGCAACAATAGTCCTATCAGTGATGATAGACCGATCCCAGTACAACGTGACATGGTCATTTTCGAGAACTGGGTCGGGCACATACTTGTAATACGGTACTTCGGAATCTACAAGTTTGTATTTTAAAGCAAGTTGCTGGTGGATAAGCCTGGCCACTTGGTTATGCCTGTGCAAGTACTCGCCGTTAGCAAGACGAGAACAACCAGAGATAATATGTCTGATGGACTCACCCGGACGGTGGCATGCCCGACACACGTCAACCGTCCCGTCCTTCATAATATGCTTCCGGTAGTTGTTCGTCAAGATAACTTCGTCCATAATCGCACAGACAAAACCTTCGGTTTCCCCGAAGAGATCACCGAAACGTAGCCAGGCCACGGACGCTGAGAAATCTACATCGGACCCATAAAGAGCCCGATAGAAGCGCCCGTGAAGCTCCTTGCCTTTCCATACCTCCTTGCGGTCATCTGTAGTAAGTATCACAGGTTTGCGCCAGTTCTCTTTAGCCATGGACAACGGAGTGAGTCCCTTGTCCACTGCGACCACATCTCGGTGCATACCCACATCGGCTTTGAGAAAATATTCTCTAAGACTGCACATCTCACGGTTGTGGAGAGTCTTAGCATTTAAAAAGCCTCGACCTCCACACTTCCGTGGGATGTACAGTCTCATCACCGACGATCGTGGGTGATGCATCCGGTTTGCGGTCAGCAGTGTGCGGACCCTCCTATCCAGGGCATCGAGTTCGGTTTGAGTCCATTTGAGTATGCCGAAAGTGTACATTAATACCGGCATGACCCAACCGTTGAAGGCGCGCACCTTATTTCCACCCGACAAAAGGCTGTTTAAAACCTTTTTCAGGCGGCCAAAGAAGCGCTCCCTCAGCGATTGCTTCATGTCAGTACCGTTAATGCCCAACGCCTCCGACATACCCAAATACTTGTAGGATTCGGTTGAGCTGAGGGATCTAACCTGTATGGAATCCGAGAGTTGAATTCCCTCAGATTCCATAATCTCCCCTTTCTTTACATGCATGACTGCACATTTGTCCACACCAAATTCCATCCTGATGGCACTACTGAAGGTTTCAGTTACCTTTAGTAGCTCCATCAGTCGCAAATTGTTGGGGGCAAAGAGTTTCAGATCATCCATGTAAAGAAGGTGAGATATGGCCTGACCACCTCTTCTCAACCGATAGCCTAGGCCTGAATCCTCCAGCAGTGTGCTTAGAGGATTCAGAGCTAAGCAAAACCAAAGTGGACTCAAACTGTCGCCCTGAAATATTCCCCGTTTAATCCAAACAGGCTCATCACTCCCTTGGATCGGTTGACATCCTGGATAGCGAAGGACTGTTTTCCATTGCCTCATACATGACTCAAGGAAGGTGCGTAGGGTTGCATCTATTTTGTACAACTCCAACACCTTCATGAGCCATGTATGTGGCACAGAATCATAGGCCTTCTTGTAATCTATCCAACATGTCGACAGATCCTTGCGGGATCGACGAACCTGTTGGCTTATGGCCATGTCTATGAGGAGTAGCTCCTTAGTACCGCGGGACCCCTTCCTACATCCATTCTGAGAGGCGGACATAATTGAGTTACTCTCAATGTGCTCATTAATTTTCGCTCTCAGGATAGATGTAAGAAGTTTATAGACCGTCGACAAACAAGTAATCGGTCTATAATTCTTGGGTTCCGCGGGACTACCTGTCTTATGGAGCAGGTGGGTAATGCCAGTTGTTAGAAACTGTGGTAGCGACCCAGACTCTAAGGATGACTGGAATTGAGATGCCAGGAGCGCGTGTGAGCTGCTATACCACTTCAGCCAGAAGTTGTGCAGTCCGTCCGGTCCAGGAGATTTCCAATTCGGTAACGGACGGACTGCTTTGGCTATATCCAGTGTGGTTATAGTAATTTTTTCCATTTGTGGTATAGCTTCGCACACGCGCTCGACATCGCGCATCCAGCCACCCTCAGCGTGACAGATGGGCACCGACCAGATGCTGCGCCAGAATGTACTCGTGGCGACATCATCCGGGCGGTAAACGTCTGTCACACTTTGTTCAGGTCGCTCCCAAGCTCTGTATACCCACCTCTCATCGCTCTGGAACATGCGGTTTTGCGAGTATCGGTCAACCCGCCGCTTATACCGCCGAATACGGTTTGCCCATGCACAAACTTTCTGCTTCAGGAAGTCGATGCGCTCTGTGACACGGAACGTGTATTCTCGGGGGCTGATTCCAGTCCCCGAAAACGCCCGCCTCACAAAGCGCATCACACGTGGTCGTGTGTTGCCCTCCCTGAAGCAGTATAGTTTGCCGATGAGTGCCCTAGCCTCATCGATACGCCGCTCGATCCTGCACTGCCAGGCTGGTGCAGCAGGCTTCGGTCGTATAGCTTCGTCACAACTAGGAAACTTTACGTTTGCTATACGACATGCCGCAACAGCCCCGCAAAACAGGATTGAGTGCGTATCAACGAAGCTCTCGCTGCTTTCAAAGATGTTCTGCAGCAGCGAGTCCAAAGCACACACCAACGCCCTATTCTTTTTGTGCATAGGTAAACGTGGTAGTCGGGGCCTAAGTTCGGTCGGTGTCAATCTATACTCGCGAAGCGCATCCTCCAGTGCGCTCCTCAGTCTATCGTTGCACTGGCTACTTACCGTGACAACCCTATCATCTACCTCATCACTACCGTTGTTGGGCCGCGGTGTGATTGCGCCACTGGCTGGCGCCTGTACCACGGTCTGTGTTGGGGTCGAGATGATAAGGTTGCTCAGTACCTCTGAGCGCAGCCTTTCAAGTGCGGCATCGTCCAACCTGCAATTATGTTGGATGACCCGCACCTGATCCGACAATCGTTGGGCCGAGACGTTCACAGTTGGTTCCAGGTCCTGAAACAGAGACAGCATCCTGACACGATACGCAGTGAGGTTAGTTCCCCCCTCTGTAGACCCGTAATATGCGCGCATGACGTTCTCGTTCATTGACTGAGTCCATCGCATGCGCTGCACACAACCACCGGCAGCGGGGACCCGGCTCGGGGCCGGTTGGCCCCTAGATCCCAAGCTTCTCGGTGGCCGGCCTCTCCCCTGCCGACGCACAGGTGTTGGCGACGTCGGCGGGGAGAAATACTCGTCACTCGAGCTCGACGCAACTGCAACCACCGGTGACACTTGTGATCCGATGTCCGGCGTTGGCGAGGCGGAGCTGAGCGACGAGCCCGGGGGTGGAGGATGTGCGCGTCGGGCAGCTGCTCTTGTTATCATACTCCAAGTTTCATTCCATCATTCCTCGTAGTACGTACGTTAAACGTAGGTATCTAGGTAGTCATAGTCATTCAATTTTCATAATGACATATGTCATCAGTCTGTACTGCATATTTTCTTCTATTGTGGCCATTTTATTGGCTTTATGATGTAATAAAGTTTGTATTGTAAATAATCTGTTTGTTTTTGGAGGTTTTGGGCGAAAGAAATGTGCATAAATACAATCAAAAACTGTTATTTTAAATTTAAATTTGCTTGTACGGAAATAAAACTTGTGTTGACATCGGGAGTTGCCAGTTTATTATTATTATTATTATTATTATTATTATTCTTCGTCTCAAAATTCTAAAACAGATACACAAAGATACACAACCTTCCTACACGTCTTCACTTTAAACTTTTACTACATTCTTAGCTCTCATAATATGTAAATCGCATACTATGTTTAAACACCGAAGAACACTCTAGATTCCTAAACATTCAGTCTCAATGTCTAAACATCCCGACACAGTATTCAGAGATTTTTATTTCTCACGTCACGTCGGTATTGTATGTGCAGAATATTATGATTTCCAATACTGCAGGGCAAAGTAAAGCCAGCGATGCATGAACAAAATATGGATGTTGCTCATCTTGTTCGTTATAGTTTGAATATGACCTTACTACGGTTTTAGTTTTCAGTGCTTTTTGAAAGCACTTTAGCCGCAAAACAGCTTTGAATATCAACCTACCTACACCAATACACGTTTATAATAGACAAATAACTATGTTTGTCCTGAACTGGGGCCCAACTATGAGGTGCACATGCCCTCATGATTCTGTTGTAAAAATTGATGGAATTCCACCTCCCACCACCATGATGGTGGAAACATAACGTTTTAAAAGGTCATAGAGGGATCCCATGCTTGTCTAAAATATTTCAGATTAGTCTATCAAATAAAATGCAACCATGGAAGGTAGGTATTTAAACTTTAAATTCCCATAACCATACCAACCAATTAATTGAATTTTCTAATTAATTCATAATCAACTTGCAGCAGTCCACTTTTAATTCTGGGGAAATTCTAGGCACCTAATCTACGTAAGGTTGTCCATTGAGGTTAAGGGTCTAAGCCCTAGGATCGGTAATTAAATCAGCGTCAGATAGAGGCAAACCTAGGCCTTCTCCAATTAACATAATTATTGATGAAATCGATACACTATACTCTGAAATAACTATTTTGAGCAGATTGGAACTATATCGAGAATATGTATAAGTACTTAGGGATTACCGGCCTCTGTAGACGCGGTCCTGCGGACGGCGAGCGTTGGGTGGCTCGTTGTCCGATAAGAACCAGGCCCAATACGACGGCGCGTTGCGTACCACGCGCGCCTCAAAGAGATGTCAGCACAGTAGTCGGGTTCCGCTAGGACCAGAGCCTGCCAGGGTTGCGGAATTTGTTCGAAAGAGTCACCGCGGCCCTGGAACGCAAAGGGCATTAGAAGGAACACGAAAGGTTGTTAGCCAGTAAAAGTCTGACACTCCCTTCCACTCCGCCCAGAGCGGAAGGAGTCATTTGAAGATTTCCCATCCTTAAAAAATATATACCCAAAGGAACGTTTGCGATAAAACTGAAAATACTCACGTCAGCAATTCTTCTGGTCCTTTCTTCCTTCCTGAGTGTCGCATGATAATCACCAATGGATAATTTCTGCCTATCCTTATCCTGAAATTATTACTAGTCGCTCCGACCAGTTTTATAGCTTCCACATGTTCCTCTTACTATGCTGCTTCCTAATGCTAAGTAAAGTCATTAAACATCAATCGCTTTTTATTCACCATATTGCAGAGAATGGTGGTAACCATTCTCTGCATCACCCTTAGGTTGACTGGTAGAGAATGCCTATGGCATTAAGTCCGCCTCTGTACATTTGTGTACGTTAAATGTTAATAAATAAATAAATAAATAAATAAATTGAGTCATATTTTGATTCAATTTATTTAATTAGGGAAAACAAACAGAGACACATTACATGTTTTAGAAAAAAATACAAAAGAAAATGATCAAAAATGTCACCAACAACATTTTCCACGAAATACACATTAAAAATCTTAGCAAAGCATGCGATTTTAAAGAAAGGCCATAATAAAAAATAAAAAAAACAGAATTTGTTTATAAAACAATTGCTTTTTGGGTGCCTAATATCAAATCTAAAGCGAAATTTCATACTTAAACGAAAAGACAAAAGAAAAACAATTTTATTAATTATTAAAATTAAAATAACTGTTAAAATGATACACTACTGAGCTAATGTTTTATTTAATATTCGCAGTCAAGTAATTTAATAGGCCTTATTTGAAGGGGTGTTGTAATTATTGATTGCTCTTCATAAATTTATAATTAAGTGTAATTATAACAACCAACGAACAAACGAAGCTAGTTTTTCTGCTTTGTTTCCTCTATTTTCTTAAATTTTTAACTCACGATATTTTGTGCCACTTTTATTTCGATTCGTCTCATTACATTTCATCTCCTCCTAATTAGAAATGAATTAACGTTGTGGACGGCGGTGGTAGATAAATAG
The DNA here is from genome assembly GCA_905163435.1 of Mamestra brassicae. Lineage (NCBI taxonomy): Eukaryota > Metazoa > Arthropoda > Insecta > Lepidoptera > Noctuidae > Mamestra > Mamestra brassicae. The sequence goes on along the minus strand of LR990991.1, from coordinate 9,823,321 downwards.
AGTTAAATCAACGGGACATTCTCTACCAGTTAACTTTAAGGACAAAATGACCACACTGGAAAACAAACAAATGATATTCAATTTGTAAATTTGTTTTTTTTTAATTTATTTTTAAAATAAAATACAATTGTAAATGCTAAAATAATACAGACTAATAAATGTTATAATAAATAACAAACATTACAATTAAGAGAACTCATAATACAGCGTGTTCCTGAAGTGCGTAGTAAATATGACCACTCACTTCTGGTACATTCTGTATAGTAATCATGACGAAAATTAAACTAAGTATACGAGAGGATTTTCACTTATACATATCTACAACATTATCTCCCACAAACTTCAAAAACCAACAAAACATAACTCTTTCAGGAATATACGAGTACTTACATAAACGCGCGGCGTCAACCGAAGTCCTTCAAAGCAAAATTCCTGTGTAGCAATTTAAACTTACCGCGACTTGCGAGTCACTCCGGGGAACTTAAATCGATTCGTTTATCGATGGCTCACAACCGATTACCCTTATATTGCTGTTTTATTAGCCCATCTAAGATGATTCCCTTCTAATACAAGCATGTAAGTTTCGCTAGACTGTGAAAGTGAGTTTGGATTAAAAGACCTGCTTGCTACCTATTTCGACGGTGAAATTGGGCTTAAAGATGATTTTTTGTTGAAGTATAGGTATTTGAGTAGAAGAGTCTTTCGTTCTGAAAAGGGATATTTATATAGGTATGCCTGAGTCATTCTGAGTATTGCAGTGCTTACAAATATAATGTAAGTAGGAGCCAGGAGTGTGTGATATCTTGTTTATGCATACGATTGTCATTAGTCTTGTGCGAGTCCCAAATAAACACCTTTTTCTTTCTTTCTTTCTATTATATATTTTAACTAGAAATAAATAAATTCTACTATTTTCTATTTTTTAACCAAGCTTTTAGCTTCAAGCCCTTTCGTTTGATACCCATATTAAGGGGGTTGAGAAAAAATATGTAATCCACCATCTTGGAGCGGCAGCCATATTGAAAGTATTACAATATTGAGTAGTTTTATATTGTATTGTCATCAGAACTAAAGATGTAGGTATGCAAAATTTCAGCTCAATCGTATCAACAAATGGTCGAAAAATGGTTTGCAAATTTTGTCGGACAACTTACATAGGTACAAACATAACACATACGAATGGTGCAAGTTAAATAAAAGTTTGTAACAATATGATTATTTCTATGCAAAGTAACAATGTGCAAACAGTTCTTTCGGAACGAATTTCATCTATAGGTAAAGAACTATTATTAGCATTTTTTTTTCAAAGTTTTAGACCCTGTAGTTTCGGAGATAAGGTGGGTATGAACCAGTTATTGTCTTATTTCTTGAATAACTTCTTAACTGTTTATTTTATAATTATGACAAAATACAATTAAAGCCCCCACTTATTGTGAGGTTTTAATTGTATTTTTTCATAATTTGATATATAACACGGTACAATTTGAAAAACTATTCTTTTATATTTCTAGTTTGTCCCCAAAAGTGACCCCCGTACTCAAAATGTATTTATTTACGTAACGCGTGCGTGTTTGGATCACACAAGTTCATATGTGTACGAAATTTCAACAGAATAGGTCCAGTAGATTCAGAGAAATTGGCTGTGACAGACGGACAGATAGACACCCGAGAGATCCTATAAGGGTTCCGTTTGTCAAGGATGTTTAGAACCCTTAAAGTAAGATATTCTACATTGTAAGTCAACAGAGCAAACAATTCAGAGAAAAGCAATCAAATGCAGAAGTACGTTCATACAATTAAATAGGCGGTCTTATCGCTAAAAGCAATTTCATACAGTCTTACAGACAACCGTTACATGAAATCAAATTAGTTTTCAACAGTATTTCTTTTTACGTAGAAGACGTTAGAATATTGTTTGGACAGGACTATTTTTCTTCACAATATGTACTACATTTTCTGTGAAGCTATCTTCAGACTAGACGCTTATTTATCTCTTTTTCGTCTGATCTTATCAGACAGGCATGTTTGATTGACATCGAGTTGATTTACTCTCGATCGAGCTTGGATAGCATGTCTGGAGTGGTCTTAAAATAAGTGGACTTACAAACTTGAAGTGTTATCTAGCTATTATTTATAAAATTAGCTTATATGTGGATGTTAGTTGGCAAGTAGATACCTACTTAATATTTTGCTACTGTTATTTGCGAGATACACTATAGTTGATGTAAAGTAATGTAATTGCCAAACATCAGCAGCAGTACATTGTTCGCAGAACGGATCGGATTGCGTATGGGGCTGCAAGATTCTGGAGTGGCTACTACGTACCAGAAGACGCAGCCTTGGAAGCCCTCACACGTGGTCGACTGATGATCTAGTGGGGGCTGCAGGAGTCTATTCTGCCAGGGTTGCGGAATTTGTTCGAAAGAGTCACCGCGGCCCTGGAATGCAAAGGGCTTTAGATGGAACACGGATGGGTTTTAGTCAGTAAGAGTATGACACGCCCTTCCGCTCCTCCCAGAGCGGAAGAAGTAATTTGATGATTTCCCATTCTTAAAAAAAAGGAGTCTATTGGATACGAGACGTCCGGGACCTGCCGATGTAATATAGGAAGAGTTGGAGAAGGTCTATGTACATATTTCCAGTATGTATTTTAACTTTTGGTGATGATGATGATGATTATGAAATACGTAACTAAAAGACTTTGAAACATCACAAAAATAGGTCTGAGGTGAAGACATTTTTGTGGTTTCACCAACCATTTTCCATTCACTAATCAGTCGAGCCTAGTTTTGGTGTAGTAACGTACCAAAACTAAATCATACTCAACTAAAATTTCACGTACAATTTCACATTCTTTTAGGCGTTGACCGGAACAAACGGCGATTTGAATAAAAGCGCCCGCCGTATGGTAATGGTAACCGGACGAAGGACGGCTGGACCGCTAGGGTTGTCAAGTGGAAATGTAATATACCGGGATATTTGAATACTGAAAGTAAATGGTGGTTTTAGGTAGTGATCGTCCTGAAAATTGGTGGTAAATGTAGGATTTATACGTATTTATTCGATTTACCTTCATTTCAGACAAAGGTTTGTGTCGATGCTAGGTGGTAAAATAAGTCCACTGAATTCAATCGTCATAAATATATCTATTCATTTTGAGTCACACAAGTAAGAACGAAGTGCCAACACTTTTGTAGATGGTTAAGCCCTTATGCTTGTTTTTTCTTTGATAGTAGGTGAAAATTTCAACACTCCAATAATCACGCACCATTAGAAACGGTTGGTAGCAGTACACCGTAATTTCAATGATTGGGCAACCCTACATGACCGGATCGTCAAACATAAACAGAAACGGCGCTCGTGTCCGGTTAGCACTGTCCGATCCGGTCTATTATACCGTGTTAACTGCCTTTTACGATGTTTTTGAGAGGTAAAAACAATATTGGACCGTTGTCACGTTCTTTGGCCATTGAGAGCCGCATCACAAAAAAGAATTGCGCTTAATGTTCGTTTAAAATGGGTTAATGCTTTTAAATGTCACCGTATTCAAAGATACGCGTTTTAGAGATGCCCTTTTCTGGAATGTGTAAAGTTGGAAAGTCCTTGGAAAATATGTTGATATTGTGAATGTCACATGGTGGTTAGTGTCCAACAGTCCATAATTATATTAATTTTATAATTGGTTAGTTACTCGTATGTTTAAAACGAATATTAAATTAACAATAATTTTGTTACAGTAATTATATCCATTAATTTGGTATTTTCAATTTTTTATTTAATGACGACAAAACTATGAATTCAAAGTTAATTACTCTCTCTCTCTTCTCTCTCTCTTCGAAAAATTATTTTTTTAATGAGTGGCTCTCATAGTTCAACCTCTGTTGGTTGTCGACTGCTTAACCGGACTTTCCCGTGGCGGCCTTAATATGAATATTAAAGCCTCCAGCCAGGGCTTATTTTAATAAGCCCTGGCTGAACTTACAAACTAAGCGACTACACGCTAAGGGCACCTCCTGTGGGCAACGGGCCTCGGCTTAGGGCGTCGCTGGAAGTAAGACAGCTAGGGACTGGCTGAATCGAACAAAACAACCAAGCAATAAAATGTTTTCAAACATTTTATTTGAGGAACAAACCAATAATCGAGCCATATCGAACCATCAAGTATCATTTACCTCATAACCTAAATTAGATCCGACTATACCCCTAAATATGCTCAACAAAGGATAGCAATACGCCATTTCGTTATGAGTTACAAGGGTCGGGTGCGCTAAAACTACGCATCGATTCCGCGTACTACGAGTACGGTACGGACTGGCGTTTCGCAAACGGATTTATGCCTGAATCCATAACCGTACACACAGACATTGGGATAAAAACGTGCGCAAACTGGAATACTTGAAAGGGATAAACAATAAACACGTTTACCCATGTCTTATTTGCAATTTCATCTTTCAGAAATTGTACCAACAGGTCAGGTACAAAGGAAAAAACAGTTGTTCTCTTTTTACCTAAACAACATTTCAAATGAAACGTGTAAAGAAAGTAGATAGGAATCATCTAGATACTGTTCTAGAAACGTTTTAGCTAGGTATAATTAATAGAAAGGTACCTTAAAGACGCTATGTATTCATCACCTTTTCCCAGAAGCCCTTTTAAAAGTCGGTCGTCATTCGTTTTGAAACGGAGACAATGAAATAGTTTTACGAGAAAATACTGCGTCATTGCAAAATATTTTAAATAAATAAACCAACCGGCGTAAAACCTATAAAAGCACAATATTTCTACCAAGTACCAGGATCAGCATACCTCGACAGGGGTGTCATACACGTAATCTAATTACAAACAGATCGATGCGTCCGTGTGTCTCCTAGCAGTCAGGTCTGGCAGGAAGCCACGGTTCTCGTTTATATATCATCGTGTTTTGACGCCGACCAGCCTGATTACACAGTATCGGCGGAATTGGAAAAATACGAACATTGCTTGCAGTTTCCATTTTGTAGCTTTCAATAGGATACAACGGTAGCGGCCATTGAAAAAGTAGTTCGACGTTGGACTATAATTTCGAGTTGCCTTGGCTATTGAAAGACGAAAAACTTTACATTGAAATTGAAAAATATCTAGGGCAAGTTGAAAATCTACAGATTATAGGTTCTAAAGACACGCACATCAGTCACGTTGTTAATTCTCCGATCAGTCAAGTTAAGGCCACTGTTTGTGTGTTGCTGACTGAGACGCGCCGATGCCCTACGACTTCCACGAGTCTATATTTTTTGACGTGACTAACCGACGACTGACGGTGACGTAACTTCTATGTTCTTGAATCTTTAAGCTTGTCTCTGATCTACTTTTAACAGTTAGTTATGATAAACTGTACTGTAACTTGTCTGTCATATTTTTTGTAAAAGGCCCAGCTATTTTACGAGTATAATAAGTACATACATACATGCTATTTTATTAAAAAAACGAATCCAATTTATTGTATTGTGATGAAAATATCGGTCAGTAGGTTTTTTAAAACAAAGATCAGCTGGAGATTAAAATATAAAATATTGCTTACAATTTGCAGCATGACAGACTGTTACGTATTCAATTCCAATGTTTTCTCAAGCCAACTGCAAAAGTGAAGGAGCTAGAAAAGTTTCGAAGACATATGGCTTAGTCCTGAGAGCCTTCTTGTGAAGTTTACTTTGTCGTAAGGTATTTGGACTTTGATTTGAAGAATATAAATTTAAATAAAAAACAGTAATGTTTGTTAGAAAATGTTGTTTTCTTAAAAGGTAGACAATTATGCAAAATGAAGTGCACGGTGCATACTGGAGTGGCCCAAGTGGACCTTAACTTTTGAGGTTCTCATGAACACCATTAACGCTAGAAGTGCGGCCACTTTCATAGGAAAGTGGCCGCTCTTCTGCAGTGCGATTGCGTAAACCAATCACTGTGTAATCTTAGGTGAAGTGAACATGAAGTAAGACAAGATGGAATTACAGTTTAGTTCATGCTCACTCCACCTAAGATAACACGTAATAAATTGACAAAATATACCGACTGTTACATGGTGTAATAAAGATACATGGTCGAAATCAAATTTTGTTTTTCTAGTCCTCAAAGAGGTCACGATAGAAAATTAATCTGGGTCGCTGTCGTAGGAAACGTTCATATATTAGCTTTAATATTTACTGGACTTTGGCTATCTAAAAGTTTACAATCTCCTCGACGGAAGAAAAGAGATATTTTTTTCCAAATAATGTATCAGCTCAATTCCGAGAGTTTTGGCTAACTTTCACAAACTTTTCTTAATGTGAAATAAAAGGCTAAGGTAATTGGAAACTTGCGGCAGACTAAACGTCTGGTCTAATTATAATAATTCACAAATGTCACACAATAAAAAAGCGCTTAATTTCAAACGCTTCAAAAGTAAACTTTGAATAACTGAACCAAATTTTAATTGACTAAAATAAATTACACTAATGATACTGCAGCACAAACAAAATATAACTTTTATATGCACCTAACACGTCTATCCATTACCGGGATATTGCCCACAGAACGGACATAAATTAAATCTGGTTCTTTATAGAAAACTCTAAAATGCGGTGGATTTATTCTTAATCAGTGACTGTGCTGATTGAAAAGGCTTTTACCTCAAAAGGATTACAATAGAAAAAAATATTTAACTTACTCATTTGACACCATTAAGGTCGCTAGGTATAAATATTTATAAACTTCGCGTAGCAGTGGGCAGGACACATTGTTCGCAAAATGGATGGCTCAGGTCGATGAGGCCGAGAGGTTAGGGGCGACCTCCAAAAAGATGATGACATTATCACCATTATCAACTTGTGGATGGCTCAATAATTTAGCTGGATGCTAGAAGCATGCAGTACCGGATTAGCCATATAGCAAGAGCAGCAAATGCTACGGGCCCCGCGCTTAGATTTACAAAAACATGTCTGAAAACACCGTAATATGGCTCTGTCCGTTCCGCCTGACGCAGGTACTCACCGGACACGGCTGTTTCGGGAGGTACCTGTTTCGGATTTAGCGGGAAGACACGCCCGGGTGTCAGCACTGTGAGGATCGCCCGGAGGACACGGTGGAGCATACGGTGGAGGTCTGCCCTGCTTGGGCGGAGCACCGCCGTGTCCTCGTCGAGGCGATCAGCGACGGCGACCTCTCTCTGCCTAAAAGTATTTTCATGGTGAATACAATTTATTCTACGCAAAAGATTCATGCCATGGTAGTCAATTTATCTGATGGGATACTGAAGCCAAGTTTAGGGGGCCCCTTAGTAATAATTTGCTACGGGCCCCGCACTGGCTTAATCCGACACTGGAAGCATAGACCGGTAGATGAGGCAGGTCTTTATGCATAATTGGATGTCTTTCAGCTGAAGAAATGATGCTTAGCTCATCGATGCTTAAACACTTTGTGATCGTATCGGTAAAACTTCTCGGTAAAATCGGTAGTACTTCCCAGACTATTTCAATTGTTGAGGTAAATAGGCCTATTCCCTAGGGACCGATCATCATAGCGGTCTTAAAAGACCCTTATTCTGCGGCAGACTTTTACGGGCCGATATAATGAACTACGACTATTACTCTCTGACCGGTCTATAATTTTCAGTATAATATCGCTCCATTTAATACGAAGGCCACAGAGCACTGAACGTCGCGCTGGCTGTGACTGAGAATACCATTGCTAATATTCGTGGCCACGGAATTGCGCTGTGTACAAGTTTCGGCTTCGAAAGCCATAGTCAGAATTTTCACAAGCCGTCAATTTCTATGAGTAAACGGTGACACTCACTACACGCTTGGTATATTTATAGAAAGTTTTGTGAAAACTGACCTGCGAGGATTTATTTTGTGGCCATCGCGGGTAGATCCTGGCTGTGACTGGCACTGAAACGTGACGATTGGCACAAGAAAAGAGAAGCAAAAGCTCAGTAGTAGGAAAAGTCAAGCTCTTGATGATGATGAAGATGATAGCCGACTAGCGTCTCGACACTCTACGGTAACATCAAAAAACTATGCCAAAAGTACGAAATATGAAAGTGTCGAAATGAGCCGTAACATATTAAAGTCGTTACAGGACAACTGCTCAATAATAAATAACGAGCGAAGTTACCTCCCTAACCATCCGGTTACGTTAGGGCTGCCACCTGAACTGAGAAAAATATTACGGGGGCAGAGTGATATATTCTTGGAACACTTTTCCGGGACAGGTGAAAGGTAAAGTCTGACGTCACAATAATAACAGCGATTGAGTTATGGGTTTGTTCTTTTACTTGGCTCTTTGACACTGAAAATTTGAGGAAACCTGTTTTTTCTCCAATGATGATCATTACAAGTTTCACATGAAATTGCAAAACAAAGTGTAAGGAAGATGAATGTTATCGGTGTTATGATTGCGTTGGACATACTGATATTCCAACTCGCTGATTTTTATAAGATAGGTACCTTTGGAAAAACCGTCATACAAAGAGTCGAAACTGGTTACAAGTAAGATTTTCAGCAAGTAAAGGATATTCAGGAGCTTGATCAAGACTCTTACCTGAAGGACTAACCCGCAATGGCACAGGACAGACATTTTTGAAAAAGAGAGAGGAAGGCCGTTGCCTAGCAGTGGAACGTACCGGGCTAATAAGATCAGATTAGAAATATGATGAAGACGAATTTGGCACTCACCTCATATGTATTCAAAATATTGAGGGGGAAGTTGCATAATGCAATTATTTTGGCAGGTAAGCTTGTGTGTTTCCGACAGGTACGTGTGGCGGCGTCGGCGACCGCGTCACCTGGTGAAACCGCGCAGTCGCAAACCTTCTAAGGGAGGCGCCGTTGACGCGTGCACTTCAGACTTTACTTATAGATGTTAGTATAAGCTTAGATAGAAAAATCTGTAACGATAGATGTAAGATGAAGAAATAAATAAATATTTCAAAACATTTTTTTCTATGAAAAAACCCGCTTATATTACTGTGTCAAAACAACGAGTATTCCTAAATTATTACTATACGTAGTTGAAATATCTCGTCAATCGCCAGCCCTACAAAGCGCGTACAATGTACAGTGATATGCACTTTCGCCTTCATTACCCTCGGGCGAAGTGTTTGCAATTAACGCTCAAACTTTCCGGGTCACAGGTGAAACTGGGCCCATTAGTGGGTGACTTTAAACGTTTTAGGAATCATTAGCTGCTGCTAAACATCGATGCTGGCGGTTTTGATTTTATTGGGTGGGAACTATAGATGTTCTACAGGCGTTTGACTTGTTGTTTGTTGGTTGTAAGTGCAGAATAGGCCTTGTTAAACTTTGTTTCGTGATTCTAATAGATAATCTTATGTTTTTGTGATAAAGCAAGTCCACTGTCTAATACTCTCACTAATTCATTCGCTGGTTCCATGATTTTGACAATAGTCTTTAAAATACAAGGTGTTGCAGAAGTGCGCGATCATTTTTAAGGGTGATGTTGGGGAGCTGATATTATCCGTTAAAAATAAATAAAAAGTGAATCAAATAGTTCCGAACAAAATGACTTTTCAAGCAGTCCGCTACAGTTGGTGACATTTACTTTCGTTCAATCTTAGATTTGATGTCACCAGTTGCATCAGACTGCTTGAAAAGTGCTTTTTCGGAGCTTTTTAGTCGTTTTTTTTTAAGTCACTATTTGTCAATTTTTCATATTTTTTCCTTATCAGCTACCGAACATCACCCTTAAATATGGCCACGCACTTCTGGAACACCCTGTAGTTTTGACAATATTCTATACAATATATACTACAGTATATCACAGGGCTTATTCAAGAAAATCTGTGACGATGACAACAAAACTCCTGACAATAATTTACAAATAGGTACCTAAGCTGGTTTATTTTAGAATGCCTAAAACAGTCTGTGTCCACATAAACCAGCAACACTTACAAATTCCGCAGTCAAACGGACTAATGTAAACGATCTATAATGAGTTCTAAATCACGATAGAAATCTCTGAAATCTGGTACAACCAGTTGTTTACCTAGTTTTCCGGTTGACTTTCACTTTACCACGCAATAACTTGAAGTAAACAACATACCCTTCCTATGTTGATGTCCTTACAAAGTAGGTAACATTACAAAGTAAATAAAAACGATAATTAAATATTCTTGTCTACAGTTAAAATTAATTATGTTTTGTAAAGACACTGTCAATCACATCCGTTATTATCGTTTACAATCAGAGTGCCATTTCTAGTCATTTTTAAGCAAAGTTCGCTGTCAAAAAAGCCTTATTTTTAGGGTAGTATTTTTTTTTTTCTTTACTGTATAGCAGATACAGAACACTACCCTTAAAATTGACCACGCATTTCGGAACACCATTAATATGATATTTATAACAAAAGAACAATTTTAAAATTTCTGTGTGTCTATCTGCTTGTCAGTCTGTCTGTCTGTTTGTTCCGGGTTATCTCGACAACGGCTGAAAGGTAAACGGATATTGGCGGGCTTTTACTGGCAGATAGCTGATGTTATGAGGAGTAACTTAGGCTACTTTAATTTTAGGAAAAGGATAAGGTAAGAGTAGAGTTCCAGAGCGGAAGAAGTCATTTGATGATATCCCATCCCTAAAAAAAAAAACTGTGTAAAAAAATTAATCCCATGAAAATACTTTCACGTGGGCGAAGCCGCGGGTATGCATCAGTAAAATGAATGACTAGTCAAGTGGTTCCTGTCTAAGATGATGTTGATGCTGATGAAATATGTGATTTGGATCAAATAACTCGTAAATGACAGATAAGGTATGTACAAAACTGAAATCTTCACTAAACTATGTCAACAATATTTTGTCCACAGATTTTTTCCCGTATCGATCTCCCATCTCATATCGCAAACTAAATAGTTACTCGAGGATTATACCGGGTGAATGAGCAACAAATATTCTGCTACAGATTACCGTCGGAAAAATAACCTTCCATCATAATATTTTACGTAGAAAAGAAAACAACAAGTATTTCGTATCAAAACCAACATTAAAAAATATAACTGAAATCTTGTACAGGCACTTCAGTATGAAAATACTCGATGGAATGCCCGATAACAAAGCACTGCGGGAAAACTTATTCAATTTGAGTGAAGAGACAACTGTTCTTGGGTTTGAAAGGCACTGTGTACCATTCACCTAGTAGTTCGTTTTTTCATTTTATCTGTTCCTGAACAATACTTTCATTCAATCCGCTTCCCGACATTAGACATGCAAGGCACGTTCAGTCGCGACTGCTCTGCTACCAAGTTTTGGGGTCGTGATTTGTGAATGAGAGACAGCGGAAGCGGTTTTCTGACACGTCTTCGGGATGACGTTGCGACCAACTTTACTCAAATAGCCAGCCTTTGCTGGGGAACCTTCTTTTGATTTGGGGAAGTTATTTTAGGAATATTTGGATTTTATCCGAATATTTTGTGTCATAATGTTTGAATAATTTTCTATTTAGTAAATTTGATGAATTTATTTTTTCAAGAAAGCTTTTGATTAATTTACTATTTCCAAATTAATGTACTGTCTGGTAAATAAAATCACTGTGTCTTTTTTTATAAGCTTGTACCACCTATGATAAGATGCTCAATTTATGTATAAGTAGTTTTAATTCTAAATTTTAGTTTCTAGGATATAAATTTTTAACTTTAAGTAATAGCTGTGTATCAAACACTACCTTTTGCTGTAACCTAACAGAGTCTACAACGGCTTTGTTAACATCTTGTTTTACCTTGTGAGATGCAAATAAACGAACACGAATATAAGACTAAAAAAAACAGTAACTTTAAATTCCGCTACCCATTACCATTTCCCCTCTACGTGATGCTCCAGATAGCTGAATCCAATAAATCGTCAGAAGACAAATATTAGCGCACAGACACGCGGACTGAGCCCGCTAATCTGTTAAGCCGTGGTCGCAACATAACTCCAACATGTGAACACCGTGCAATTCTATTGGCACGTGCAAATGAACCACCCTACAAGCGTAGCAGTGTTTGTCTTCATACTTTGTCGCTTGAAACCCATACATTATTGATGACCGAATGTTCGAGAATTGACGCCGCCAACATGATCGTTTGATTATTTCATAGGATCTCAACTTACCAGAATTACGATCGAGTGTATGAATAGAATTTTTCTTTTTGTTGGCGGTTATTTTGTCGAAAAATATTTTTCAGACACAGTTGCGTAATGTTATTGTGTATTTTTTGTGCTTTTTACTTAACCTAAACTTTTTGATCAATCATAAATACTGAGACATAAAAATCCAACCGTAGTTTTTTTCGATTTATTGCAGTTTCTATAGAACTGAACTCGTAAAATTCCACTCTAAAATCAATCGGGTCTTAACCCGACAAAAGCAAAAATATAATGAGGTTCGCACACTTTCAAAAACTATGTAGCTTATCACACTTAACAATATTAAAGTTCGTAAAGTTTACTGGCATAACACGGAGTGTGTCCTAAATTGAACTAAATATCTAACACTTCTAATATACAAATAAAAAATTAAATTAAAAAGTATTTATTCAGAGTGATACATTGCTAACAATATAATTATTACCTCTGCCAAACTACAAAGCAGTTTATTGGCAGATGTAGCTCTTTTTCTTTAACACACATGTAAACAAATACACACAGAAATACAAGTTTTTTTTTAAAACCTTGAAAAACTAGAAAACAAACCTCCTGATTAAATCCGACCATACCTTGTAGCGTTAGTCCAACAATTAATCACAGCCGTTAATTTTATTAACAACACGTGGTACGTGGTTGTTTGTCAAGTGGGTATTTCATCCATTTGTCAATTGCCACCGTCGAGACCTCCCGTTGGGACCGGTGGCCCTGAAATCGTATTAATTTGATTATATCATGCGGCTGTAGTAGCCATGTTTAATCAATTATTATTTATCAGTGGACACTGGTTTTCTGTTTAGTTTTGATACTGTATGTACGGATTATCATTACGTAGGTATGTCAAAACCTACTTTTTGTACCAGAAAATGGTACGAAATGAAAATGATTTTCCCTAACTTGTCAATTCTTGTTTTGTTTAGGTCATGTTCTCTTGTTTATATTTTTTTCCTAGTCACACAAAACCTTAATTACAGAAAAACTTATTTGGTTTTGTTTAATTTTAATAAGAGGAGGGATAAGCCGAACGCCGCAAATATTTTTTAGTTTAAGTTAATTAATATATTTTAAGTAATGTTTGGTCAAATAAGTTAAAATCTAAGAGCAACAAAGGTTTATTTTATTTTATTTTTAATTTTCATAACATGGTTAATCAACAAAATTATGTAAGGTAATATTTAAATGTCAAATCAAATACGTTTATTTGTGTACACTGGTAAAAAAGGGTGGAACAATTACAGAGTAATGGATCTTTGTGTCCTACAAACAGGTGACACACAAATATTAATTTAAATAACATTAGTAGAAATATAAAATGTGAAGGGTAATTTTTTTTAAATGTTGGTTCGTCGATTTTTCACTTTTCCAATAAGTCTGTTCATCAAAATTTGAAAGAACAGCTTGCGAGACAACTTCAGATCATCGATCTTCATTTAAAACTCTCTGACTCAAACTTTGAGTTGGATAACTTTCCATAAGGTTAAGTTTTTAAAACTAATTCAAATACTCTCACCTAAGTTCTAAAGAACCCGTCAGAATTGGAAACGTGCATAAGATTGATACTTCTTATCTTGAAACGCGTTTCTTTTCAGCTGAGCAGGATTGCACAATGCATGTTTTCTACACAAAAAATGTTGCTTCTTTTCCCTTGAACATATTATGTGGAATTTAACGAATAAGATTGTCTATGAGCATTACTATTTGTTTGAAATTTTTTCTTTGTTATTGGGCATTTATAGGCTCGCATTTGCCTGGGATAGTGATCTCATTAGACGGTTAGTGATGATGTGGTCGACACTGGAGCACGCTTGGCTAGTGCACAAGCACCTGCTGAGTTTGCTTTAGTATCTGTATTCCGGTGTTCCATCACTGGGCAAAATTTCTACATACCTTTTCAATCACAATCAAATTATCACACTTTAACCATTCAGCAATTAATTGATAGCAGTATAGTTAGGAAAAATGCAAAATAAAATAAATCATAATCCACTCACATCATTAATTTATTAAAAACATTACAAGCGCAACCAAAGATATCACTTAATTCAGTCAGCAAGTTTATTATGTACGCATTTTGAACAACTTCTTCGCCAAGATCTGCGTCACCCATACTAATTAATTTTAGCCGGAGTAACTTTTTCGCAATCGCCATCACAGACATTATGAATAGATTACACGGTCGGACAAACAGATTCGTTCAACTAAAATATAAGTGAAAAGGAAATGGCACAATAAGTACCGGACTGGCCGTCATCCAAGCCTAATGACGCATTTAAAACTGGATTTATATTTCATTTAGGCGTTCTCATCTTGTTCTCGAAAAAATATAAGTAGGTTATACTATGTGCGTCCCTTGCCAAAAGAAGCGAGAATGTCTTCTGGCGAAAATTGGCTTTTAAATAATTGAATGGAAATTCGAGTGGTAATAAAGTTACTTAAGATTTTTAGAGCTGAGATAATATCCATTGAAACTGATTTAGGGCTCGTTATCCTGAAATCTTGTACGAAATATTTTCACAATATCAGACTACATCAACGTAATGATTGACTCAAAAGAAAGTACAAATTGTGTGACAATACACTTCCCACTTATTTTTTTCGTTTCCAGAATAACATTGAAATACATTATTTCACTTTATTCGAGCAATCACGTCTGTCTGCCAGAGCAGTAAAAAAGTAAATAAAACTTTCTTTGTGTCTTCACACTTATTTGTATTCTCAAAGTTTCACGCCAATGAAGACACGAGGGTAAAGTAGGTACATCATCCCAATTTATTATCAGAATACTTCGTGTATTCTGATAATGAAAAATTGAGCCTATAAAATCTATGGCAATCAGGGTCAATATTAAATAATTTAGCAAAACTCTGCAGAAGTTATCAATATAGGTAGTATGTAATAGTGTAGTTTCTTGAAATGAGAATAAAAATGCATGTTTGTTGATGTATCGTCATCATTTCATCAGAGTGTCAATTCTACTCATTTTCAAGTAACATTCGCATCCGCAAAAACGTATGTTTTTTTTTATAGATTGCGACTGAGATTTAAAAACAAGTAGAAATTGGCCTTCAGATATTGATCTGCTATGACGTGCAAATGTCATCATTGATGCCGTTGTGAAAAAAAAATAGCATAGCTCCACTTCCTCCCACATCGGAATCGTGATAGTTTTCGGAGGAAAAGAAGTTTCGCGAACTAATTTTATTTGATCGTGTATTTCAATATCTACTAAGTACTGATTTACCAAACAAATGTCCAGCACGTTAGTTCATAATTTTCAATAAAATACACTTTATTTAGTGTTTCCTAGAAAAGTGGTTAAATACCAGATGTTTAGTTGCTCGTTATAGTTCCAATTATTTAAACTTTAAGCATTGTACTGTAAACCCAAATTCAACAAACAATTTTCTGCATACTTCGATTTTATTCAAAATTAGAAGGTTATTCTGGACTCTAGTCCATATTCACGTTCGGTACGTACATATGTAGATATAATATTTTTACAACAAGAGAGGCACATTTGCGCCGTGTCGCCAACGACAGCTGTCCCTACAACGCAACGAATTCAAATTATGGAAGCGAGATTTGTCACTGAATTTCCTCTATTTTTACCTTTGAAATATCACCGTTATGATTATATTTCTCCAGAATGATTTATTACTTTAATTTGGCAGTGTCTTGTGATGTAATTGACGTTCTCGTTTGTCAAAAACTAATTGGAGATCGATGGAGCGTTTAAATTGAACTTTGTGTAGCTTGTGCTTTGAGGAAATTGTTATTTTATTCGTTCTTAATTTATGAATCATTTCACCAAAATATAAAATGACCTAAAAAGTCGGCTTTTTGGAAGAATTTTCTCATTTCACAGACTTCTTTTCGCCATAATAACTTAATGCCATTATACCATTGAAGGCAAATCTCTTGACAGAATAAACGCATAACAGTGTAGTAAAATTAATAAAGTGGGTCCGGCTAAAATTAATAAATATTTTTACTAGAAGATTTAAAACGAAATTAAAACCACGCTGAACAGAAACTCCAATAAATAATCGAATAAATCTCAATAGAATGTAAATAACGCTGCGAAGCTGATAACGTGTGTTGCCTCTTTAATCTTCTACGCTTAAAGCGAGTGCTGCCCGGAATACTTTACCGACAATTTATTTACAACTCTTCGTCTCCATTAAATAAGAAATATGTTAACCACAATCGAATACGGCGAATCTAAGTAAGCAGATGTTTTATTCATGATGCCGCAAATGGCAATTACAGTAACAGAGACTACGGACGGAAGGAACTTTGTATAAGAAGACGTCCTGGCCACACTTTGCTGCTGGCGACTCTGAATAGTCATAAATGTCAATGGGGATTTGTAGAAGGAATGTCCTTTATTCTATTCTTTTAATAGGTACAATGTAATGTTAAAGTTTGTTACTTTATTTCAGAAAGATTCTGTTGAAATGTATGTTGATTAAGGGCTTAATCTTCTTTGTCATAAATAGTGTTCATGCTATTTTGTGCTCAAGACTGTTTCATACATATATGCAGTCTACTTTTTGATGAGCTTAATTTGTAAGTCACCACTTGACCATGGATATTCACAGAGAATTTGTAAGTCCAATGATATTCTAAGTGCATTTTCGCTAGACGCTCGTATTAACAGGCTTCCAAAGATTTTAGAATGTTTCAAATAAACATCCAAATTCGGTCGAATTATTTAGCAATATCCTGTAAGCTCTTTTGATAATTATCAAGCTATCAGTATTAGAAAATTACTACTCGGTTCGCTATCATATTAGTTGCTATATTTCCGGGAATACGTTCGCTACTCAAACACTTCGCGCTCCTAATATTTTCACGATACACTACCCCATATCAATGAGTAATGAGATCTCTAAAACTCTATTTCCCAGTCGTAATTCTGCTGACTGTAAACCCGTATTCAGCTTAATGGGCTAGTCAGGCTGTCCGCACATCCCTAATAAAAAAAAAGCTTGGGAAATCGTTAACCGAACGATGTGGCATTGTTCACGAAGAGAATTATGCCCAATGTTAGGTTGATGTGTCGTTACAACGATCAACCATCTCTCTGAGTTAAGGTCGATCGCATGATAAGGGTAAGGTTTCGGCCTTTTATATAAATTATTCATTTTATATGCTATTCTGAGAATTGGAAGGAGAGGGGATGTGATGACAGATGACATGCGTGAATGAAAGTCATGAGCTTTAAACCTTTGGCGTTATTTGAAGACTCTATTTGGCCTAGAATCATTTGTTATCTTAGAGCCATGAAGTTTTATGAGAAATCAGTGGTTTATGCTACCGCAGAAAACATAGAAAAAAATACTGAAGGCTTATAATTCATGCGTGACTTGGCGGTAATAATAATTAATCCAGTAGCTGCCCTCTATTACCAATTACGCCATTCGGTCAAACATTACAAATGGTCAGTCCACATGCGACTTACGATCACATTTTATTACATCATGTTACGTATGAAAATATTATTATTTTCACTTGTGACCGGGTTAAACGGAGCAGGAAGAAATTTGAAACAAATCTAGCTGAGTCATGCTTTTGGTGTAAAATAATAGACTTAATAAATCGTACCTATGGTATGCCTGTTTAGTGGCCTCGGCTAGGAAAGAATCCATTTGTGTAAATTAAATTAAGTACAATATACACGCTAAGCGTAAGGGAGTTTGTAAATTATTGTTGTAACCTTTTTCTTTTGGCTGTTACGGAGATAGACGTTTTTTTCAGGTGGAAATGGGATTTTCCATTTGAAAATGTATCTTATTTCTGTAGTTTGAAGTAAAATAAAAATATGAAAAAAAATCAAGAAATCTTCTAATCTGTTATTATGCGTAAAACCTTCTAATAAAAATGTTTATTTATGTATTGTTTTAAATCGGAATATTTAAATTTAGTTATGTTAAATGTTTTTAGCCCATACCAGGGTTTAGAATGATATTTGGCTCTTAGCCATTTATTAATGTATAGATATAAATTATTAATCTTTATTTATATAATTCTTCTGTACGTGTGTTGACAGTGAATTCCTCCTAAACGGCTGGACCGATGTTGATGAAACTTTTTGTGTGTGTTCAAGGGGATTCGAGAATGGTTTAGATTCACAATTGGACCCGGTAGGTGGCGCTGCAATCGATTTCTATAATTTTTCGTCAGTCACAAAGCAAACGTTCGGCCAGGACAACGTCTGTCGGGACCACTAGTATCTTATAAGTATTTTAAGAATGGCAAATAAATAAATGTGAAAAGTTTACATACGATGAAGACGTACAATCTGCCATTGTATCGTATAATCTTCATCGAACCAGATTATTTCCTCGACACATTCACTGAATTAGATACGGCCCATTAGAACGAAATGCGGAATTACGTCGAAGTACAAACGTTTGTACGCAAAAAGTCGCAGTGAGTTGTAATTCAAACAGAGCTCAAAGTAAGGGCCCATAAAAGTGATAAAATATCTATTTAGCTTTTTCTCTACAGTCGTTTTCCCCGTTCATAGGCCCAAGGAAACGTTCGTTTCCTTCCCAAGAACGTTTGGTGACTGGCTGATTGCAGTTTATGTTAACTCAGATAAACGTGATAACTTTTCCGTTCACTTCATTCGTTCGTTCATTCGTACGAGTACATCGACTTATTCCCGTTTTCCGAAGACGCAGCTAATAAAATAAAATTCAGTCTCATGATCTTTATTCGTGATACTGAGAAAATAAACACCGTTATTGGAGCAAATCCCACAAGTTTTTGCGTGAAAAAGTTCATTTTTATGTTGAAGTTGAACTTACTATTTCGTTTGCAGATAGAATTACTGCTCAACTTATTTTCCTGCTATCGAACCGGAAAATTACGTATTCTGGCAATGTCAAATACTTCACTTTGTTTGGATTAATTAGCATTCATAAAACTGTATTTGCATAACTTACGAAATGGACTCCGTTTTAAACCAAGAGAGACCTATTACGTTAGAACATTTAGAAGATAGGATTTGCTATCGTCACGCCCTTAAAATAGAAAGGAAGCTACTCTACGTTCCCCATCCAATAAAGTATTTACGAAAATAAAATTTCCCGCAATTTAAATTGGGGTTCTTCAACAAACACTAATTTACCACGCAAAACAAAACCACATCACATAAACGTAAAACGGTCCCTAAACAAATATTCGATTCAATTCACGGCCCATTCAGATTTGCATTCGCGAAAAAATTGCCAGTAATTAATCTAGTATGGTTGTTAAATTAAAAATTCTCCACTGTATCCGACACGGGGCATTAAACGTTTGGGACTGTACGGCTGTCTATCAAAAAGCACTTTTGTGGCATGGACGCCACGTGGTGTGGTGCGGATTTACCGCCCGCGGCATTTCCATGTCGACCGCATTGGGAAACTCCCGGAGTTATGTCTACTGGATGTTTTTCAATGTTATTTTGGGTTTAGGAATTTGGGAGGCTCAGACTTTGTATGGGGGGAATTTTGTGAGTGTTTCTGGTACCTTATTAGGATAAACGAAGGTGCAATTGACTGCTACGTTGCAATTAGATTGGGACTTGGTTTGATATTGTTACAGAATAGGATTTCTATAACTTAAAGTACTGAAAGAAAGAAAACATGTTTACATGGGACTCGCGCAGGACAAATAACAAAATAAATGAACAATTAATACTGACAACCTTTTGTTTATGGATGTGAAATCATCAAATGACTTCTTTCGCTCTGGGTGGATTGGAAGGGCGTATCAGACTCTTACTGACTAGAACCCATCCGTGTTCCTCTTAACGCCCTCTGCGTTCCAGGGCCGCGGTAACTCTTTCGAAATAAATCCGAAACCCAACATTGACAACCTAGTAAATACCATTTAAAAGAGACAACATAAAAATACCTGTGCTGATATTAACAAAAAAAATAAATCGCAACCCTGGTATTTTGAGATTCTATTCACCAAATTTAGTAAAATCATAATCCTCAATAATAAAATCTTTTAAAAAATCTAAACCTAAATGTGAAAAGAACTACTTGGTCCATTACATATATGTACATACTCAGATATGTTTATTACTATGAATATATAATATAATATAGTAAAAAAAAGATTGAATATCTTTAATTTTATTTTTTCGCTGTTCTATTTTTAAATCTTCACTTAAAATGAGCAGCGAAATTCTTATATTTTTAATTTTATGGAAGTTGTACTTTAATTTTTGTTGAACCTAAAGTACTTAAAATGAATAAGTCTTAGAAATATTCTGAATGTTCCATTTGAATCTAGTAGAATTAAAAGTACTTAACATGTTTACCCTGTACACGTCAATGGTACGTATACATGATAAGCAAGCGCGTGTCCTTTACGCCAAACGTCACAAATATGTGACAAAAAGTACCTACGCCGAATTTGTGGCTTGGTGTCGGGGGCACGCCGATGCGTTTATGCTCAGGCGTTCTAAAGGATAAACATGAGTTTTATGTGGCAGCCAGTTTTGAATCGGGATGACACTTATTTTCCCGCTAATTTAATGCTAAAGGTGGCACTTTACTTGGCGTATTTGCGCAAATATATGCCTTGCTTATTTGTTGAAAAATTACGATGTTTTTAAGATATATTTTTATTGCCCAAGTAACGCGATTATTTGACAAATACGCCAAGTGAAGTGCCTCCATAATACATTTTAACGATAATAATTTTTTAATAAAAGTATTATATTTATATATTGAATAAACATTTCTGAGTATGTAAATGTTTTGGACCAAGTAATTAACTAGGTCATTTTTCGTCATGCCTGGGCAATATGCATAATGACAAGCTACTTAGGGCGAAGTCAATAATTATAATTTAAACTTCCTTGTTTATCACATTGTCTAGACATTATGAATATTTTCGGGCAATCTGATAATACACGCAAATGGATAAAGGTGATTCACTGTCAAAATTAAAAAAATGAAAATAAATCTGATTAAAGGCCACAGCAACTTTAGCATCCAAAATAGCATTAAGATAATTCGACAAGGCTAAACAAAAGTGGTGGCTCACGCACAATGGTCCAACACCAGAACTAAGTGTAGAAATCAAACCGCAATAGAGAGAGCGAATAGAGAAATATTCCTGAGTGTTTCCCAAATATTACACAGTTATTGCTCACAGCACAACCTTTATTTATTTAAAGCTTTTATTTGCATAAAAAATGTTTGACCATTTTCATGCACCAATTAAAATATTACGTTTATTTTAAACAGTAAACCATGACTACGTTACAAATTGGCGATTTATATTCAAAGTTTCAATCTACACCACCACACGGTTTCATCATTGTTTACGTTATTTGACTCTTCATATTTCTCTACATCCATGTCACCGCTATACTATTGCCAAGCTGACAAACGGAGGCTACAATTAATTTCAGAAATACAGCCATGTTGACTCCATTTCGGTTGAGAAATTAAATATAAACATGTCATTGCTCCGGGCTTTTATGTGGTGTAGGGCCCCACGGGTAATGTTTAATTGATATCTTGATTGCTTCGCGATTGATATGATATGAACTTAGAAACCGCGGTTCAGTTTAAGATTCACGCACAGAAAATAAATAAAGTACAGTCAACAAGAAAGTTAAGTGATGATTGCTTCACTTTACAGATCGGTGCAATAAAACAGAGTGGTGTCGTTTTACTCATAGTTATTTATTTTCTTCATAAAAATGTTTTTGTACGTGTATTTCCTAGCATTCCGCTTCAAGTCAAACCCAGCCCAGCTACTACATTCAAGTACACAATGTCTGTCGGCTCGCGGTGTCCACTCAAGAACTCTTGCGCTCGCAAAAGTATTGGTTTCGACAGATATAGCTCTTCTTCCACTTGAGCTTACTTTGATTTTGTTTGACATAGACTTTTCACGTCTTGAAACTCGACTTCAAACCCTACAACGAAAGGGCAGCGGAAACCGAAAACTGTATCAGTATTTTATTTATTTACTAAAATCGAATGAAGTTTATTTAAATCTAAAAGCTAAACCTGTCCATAGACTCGCATCTTTTTTTATTTATCGCGTATTTTAATCCGAAAATCGGTTTTTAAAATATTCACGTTCCACTGTGCAAAAATACAGGACTGAAATACATGGAACCCAGATTTATTCGTTTACCGATTGATTAAACGATGATGCAATTATCTTATGTGCAGTTGATTCAATTAAATTGCCTCTATTAGCTGAAACAAATTATTTGTGAACGATTTACTTTTCAATTAATACATTATTTAAAGGTATTGGATTTTTATGGATCAAACCTCGTGTTTCACTGAAAGGTTGAACGGGTTTTATTGAAACTTCAGAACATTTAAGTAAACCTACTGATGTCAAATGCGGCAAAAGTAGCATAGGTATGTTTCATTCAATGTGTTTTCCGAATTGTTATCAGTATCCTGTATAAGAAATTATTCGCGTGAATGAAGCAACACATTTTTTATACTAAAATAGTGAGACAAAATGAATACGGAGAGTCAGATTTTTTTTTATTCAGCTTTTACTGTCCCACTGCTGGGCAAACGCCTCCCCTAAAAACCTTTCAGGTATACTTTTCCCAAGCCGCCTCGAACCAGTTCTTATCGTGGGAGTTTAGGTCGCCTCGCCACCTCTTCCTAGGTAAGACTCGACGGTGGTGTCCATCCTCGCCTCGGGTACCTACTCTATAGACTATGGCCTAGCAGTAATGGGCTGACGTGACCCACCCAAACCCATTAATATGTCTAAAGTTTTATTAAAGTACATTTCACGAAGTTCCCATACAAACTACGCAAGAACCTTGACGACTCGAAGTTCACGGATATTCAAAGTCACGCACTCACCCAATATTTCTGCTTACCCCAAATGACATAGCTTCATATTTTTACGTTCCCACCACAACACACATCCTCATAAGGAAGTGTTTTGATAAAAATAATAAGTTACGGACACGTATCCCCCTCACGCAAGCTTGCAAAACCTTTACAATATTTTTATCGTATTTTTTCCTTCGTCAATAGACCACGTATGTGGCTCCCTTACTCTTGATACAAGAATGCTTAGATCTTATCGGGATAAATTTACATATAGCTAAAATACACCGTACATAATGTAGGTACGTATCGCCTGGAGTAGGATGAAACATGAAAATATTGATGATTTTCTTTAAAGTTGATCCGACTGTAACATAAGATCTGCCCTCCTACTACGAGTTGTTATTGCCACCATTATTATACGTTGTGAGAGAGAATCGGAGATATACAGAACGAATAGTGCTATCCTTTTTTTTTACAAGGGAATCATTGAAACGCCATAGCAGGGGGCTATGAAAGTGTCGCCCTTAGATGTCATCTATAAAGAATATAAACTTAAGTTTGCCTGAAGCAGATTTGATTTGACCTTGTAAAACCGAATCGTGTTCTATGCATTTCTGACAGTGGTAAATAATGTGTAAAGACATATATGGAACAGAACCATTTGAAATGGTTATTCCCTTGGGTTTTTTAGCCCGATTATATGCAAACAAAAATACGAGCGTGGCTATTTGTTGGACATACAAACTTGAGCCGTTATCCAGTTCATAAGAATAGAAAGAACACCTAAACCCACTACACGGGCAAACATGCCGTGTTCACCAATAATAGAATTTTCCTTTACATTGGACTTCAATCTTTCCTAAGATAAATCCGCTCCTGTGGGACATCGGCTACGACTGGGTGCTGCGTGCCGACATCCCTAGCGGCGTCAGCGTAGTCTGCTACGCTGACGACACGCTGGTTCTGGCACAGGGGGGGTCGCACCAGGCGGCGGCCGAATTAATGACACGCGGGGTCGCGATAGTCGTTGGAAGGATCCGGCAATGGGTCTCGAGGTGGCCCTGCACAAGTCCGAGGCCATGTGCTTTCATGATTCTCGGAACAGGCCACCAGCGGGATCCCAAGTAACGGTAGAAGGGGTTCACATCGGCGTCGGGTCGACAATCAGGTATCTGGGGCTCGTTCTCGACAGCCGGTGGAACTTCGAGGAGCACTTCCAACGTTTGGCTCCCAGACTGGAGCGGGCCGGGGCTGCCTTCAAGCGGCTCCTGCCCAATCTAGGGGGTCCAAACGCCTCCTGCCGGAGGCTCTATGCGGGGATCGTGCGGTCCATGGCCCTTTATGGGGCCCCTGTGTGGGCCCTAACGCTGAAGGAGCGACCAGCCCGCCAACTCAACGCGGCCCAAAGGGTCATGGCCATCCGGCTGGCTCGGGGATACCGCACGGTCTACGGCGAGGCGGCGAGCCTCCTTGCCGGATTACCGCCATGGGATCTGGAAGCGAGAGCCCTCGCGCACGTTTACGCGTGGCGCGTGGAGGCGCTTTGCCGGGGCGAAACTCCGCTGCCACGGCAAATTGCATCGCGATGGACGTAGCTCCGGCAGGATACTATGGCGGTATGGAGACTGAGACTATCGCGGCCCAGCGCTGGGCACGCCACAATTGCGGCGGTAAGGCCCCTCTTTGATGAGTGGCTGGAGAGGCGCCACGGCGTCCTCACCTTCTGCCTGACGCAGGTACTTACCGGACACGGCTGTTTCGGGAGGTACCTGTTTCGGATTAAGCGGGAAGACACGCCCGGGTGTCAGCACTGTGAGGATCGCCCGGAGGACACGGTGGAGCATACGGTGGAGGTCTGCCCTGCTTGGGCGGAGCACCGCCGTGTCCTCGTCGAGGCGATCGGCGGCGGCAACCTCTCGCGTCCGGCCCTGGTTGAATCCATGGTCCAGAGCGAGGAGGCTTGGGAAGCGGTCACCTCCTTCTGCGAAGCAGTAATGCTAGCGAAGGAGGAGGCGGGCCGCGCGAGGGAAAGGCAAGGCCTCCGCCCCAACCGCCGCAACAGAAGAAGACGCCCCGGGCGTCGGGAATCGCAGGGCGATCCCCGGCCACCATAGGCGCGGGCCTGCGGACGGCGAGCGTTGGGTGGCTCGCTGTCCGATCACCACCAGGCCTGGGTCGATGGCGCGTTGTGTTTCACGCGCGCCTCAAAGAGATGTCAGCATAGAGGACGGGGTCCGCTAGGGCCAGAGCCTGCCAGGGTTGCGGAATTTGTTCGAAAGAGTCACCGCGGCCCTGGAAGGCAAAGGGCTTCAGAAGGAACACGGATGGGTTTTAGTCAGTAAGAGTCTGACACGCCCTTCCGCTCCACCCAGAGCGGAAGAAGTCATTTGATGATTTCCCATCCTTAAAAAAAAAAAAAAAGTAGTTTGAAATGTCTTACATTCAAAGTCAACATAAATAAGTCCATTGCTAGGTAAGCAGGACAATTTGTCATAAATAATAAATACTGTGCCACCTCTGTTATGTGTACATACGGTTCATACCTACTCATATTCACTAGCAAACATACCGATACATCATACTGAAATGATGTACCCGAGACATTATCAGAACCCTATTTTGGTCCTAGACTTGTATCCAGTGAGATCGATGCTTTATTTATGATTCTCGCACATATTTTGGGTTCAAATAGATGCTGCCGCTTTCTCTGTGCCTACGGAATTGAGATAAACGACTATCCGAATAGTGTTGAGGATCAAATCCAATTTTGCAGTCGCAAATTGAAGAGGGAACGTATCGAGTCTATACTTGTTAGTCGATACATCTCTATTTAGATATTTTTGGCGGATTCTGGACGCTTGGGAGTCGGGTGTCGAATTGGGAAATTGTTTATTTAATAATGTAGGTGTGTTTTTTAGTAGGAACTCTTTTAGTTTCCTGATCTTATACTGCATTATCCCAAAAAAAGGTGTCAAAAAATATAAATTTCAAATATTTGAAATATGATAAATGGCATTTTAACGTTGTCTTATAAACGGAATCTATCAATGATTAAATACAGGCAAAATAACTTTACGAAAAATCCTCCTGTTTGATCAAATTACCAAGAAACAAGAGCGCTGAAAATTGCTGTAAAAGCTTTTCAGGAACCTTTTCAGGAACCAGGCTTCGAAATATTTAACGCAAGTATGCAACTAAAGTTTCATTATTACTAAAAAGTATCAGAAGTGCTGTTTCGTTTGACTGGCGGCGATTCGTAGAATCGATGGCCAGCCATTCGTATCGAAAGGGTACTTGAAGAAGAAGTACGATTACCTAGTTCAAACTTTGCTTTATAAAGCACCCCGTATATTTCTTTTAAGAGCACGTTTTAAATGAAAACGTGTTTCTGACAAATCAACATCTTCTGAATATGTCTTTTTTCTTAAAAATAGGAAAGTCCTATTTTTAAACGAGTAGGTCATATACTTAATACAGAAAATAGCATGTGTGTAATTATTTTCCGAATAACAATGTATGCTTCAGTGAATTTGTTGATTTCAAAGTTTCCTTATAAATAAAAATATCTGTACCTTATATTCTGTATACTATCAATTAGGGGTTGAGACCTGGGGTTTAATTCAAAACCAACAGCAATCTGCGACAAAGAACAACACTACATATTTTTTTAAATTGCAAAATAAAAACACTCATAATTTAAATTCAAAGCAAAGAAGTGTACTTTATGGTTCCCCTGTTTGTTATGCGAATGTAAATTTCATTTTCTTACCCCCAGAACAAGACGTTTACTATCCAAGTACCCCATCGCAACGTGTAGTAATATTGTAAAATGTTTTCATAAAACATACGCAGGGGGACACAGGGACTTTGTAATTGAATTTTGAAAACCCTGCTCATGTGCTCATATTGTAATTGAAAACATGCCTGTGTGGTGCATCAGAATGTATTAGCTAAATATTTGCATGTTTTTAAATTTTAGGTTTTGGTTGATGATCATGTGAACCAGAATCCGACTTTTTCACCTTGCCTTGACTCTGACCTTGTAATCTGGCTTGTTGAACTTGAATTGAAATGTTTCATTCAACCAAATCAAATCGTTAGACGTAGGAACGTAGACATACAAAAAGAAAACAAGTTTTTTATTACAAATCGAGAGAACGTAAAAACTTTCCGTCGCTCGTACATTATTTATACTATTTAGGTTACCAAGTCAGCCGCCAAAGAAGCAATTTGAAATAGTTTTTTTTTTTATGTTTATTCAAAAAAAAGTAATGAAAACTACCTGAAGTAAAAGACTCACACTTTGAATGTTAACTTTGTACCTTCGAACATATTTTTTAATAAAACAAAAACATTTTACGATATGGATATTTACCTTTATTATGTTGTGTTATTGTCTCATTTCCCGGGAACGTGTGTCGTATTAGAATGTTTAAAAAAAGGTAGAATAACATTCATAAGAGATATTATTAGGAGGCTTGAGTTGATAAACGGGTTCTCTCACGTGGTGTTAACACGATGATATATTACACAATTTTCTTTACGAGCAAAACGGATTTATAACAAGGCGACGCCAGCGTTTTGAGCTTACAATGTTTTATCTAGAATTCCATGGAGCAACGTAGCATAGAGTTTGTAAATAAGGTTTCGGGAATAAGGTTTATGTTAATCAGGCAGTGTAATATGTTATAATCGTAAAAGATATTTATCTTGGTGTCTTCGAGGTTAATCTGGGATGATTGTTGGAACAACTTAATCGCGATTTAAGATGCTTTCTATGATTACGATCCTTCAAGTTATTAAATATTATTGTAGTAAATTATTTGCAATTTAGAAAATTGATTATCCTAAAACTTTTTCGGATAATTTCAAGTATTATATAGCAGTTTATATTTGCGGAAACGTTAAAATAGGAAAACTCCACCGAAAAATCTTAACAAAAAAAAACAGAAATCCTTCCATTACAAAGAAACAACGGGTATCACCGCCCAAAAAGAGAAACCCACACAAAAAAATAACTGAAAACATATTTCATAGCGTCACGTACGCTCCTAATACTACTACGGCAATCATAAAATGAAACATCATAAGGGGAATAAAAACTGAAAAGAGCTCGTAACGACCGTGGACGGGGTCTTAACAAATCGTTGGTCATCATTCAAGGTTATGGCCCAAGGGTGTTTGGACCGCCGGTGACTGTAGGCGAAGATACGTCGTTTCATTGTGTGCAAGAAAACGATAACGTTCTGTTCGATTTATTATAAATTGAGGTCTGGTAAGCCCCAGTCTTATTAGCTGGCATAATGGCGGATGTTTGAAAGGGATACATATTGTGTGAGACCATTGACTGACGAATGGCAGCAAAATGTGTTGCGTTTTTGGTTGGATCTGTTGAATATAGCGGTGTTTGTATGTTTAGGGTGTATTGTTGTTTTATGGTCGATATTTTTGTCATATATTGTACCTATGATTGATAAAAAAGTGGAGCTCGTGGATAAAAGAATAACAGCCGTACGGGTCGAGTAAGGTCAAGCAACGTTAGCCAAGGTTGGTCTGTGGATGGGTGACCATCTTAATATACCGAGACTCCTCCGTGCCTCGGAAGCCAGTAAATCTGACTCCAGTCTTGCCAAGAACTACCGTGTTACCCAATTAATGGGTTATGGAGGTCTGGTAGGCAGCCACTCCACGTAAAATACTGGTATTCAGCTGAATCCGGTTTGCCTGGAAGCCGACCCGGATGATGATTGATTACAAAAAATAATGTAAAAAAAGACAGTTTTTCTTTTCTCTCTATGTGAATTAGTTACGACCGAAACTAAATTCACTTTCATTTACTTGGTTTAATTATGTTGCTTTATTCAAATAGACAGAGATATGTCAACTGTTTAATATAGTCATTAGGTCGCCTTTGATCTGTTCGCTGATAGTTAAACTCGTGATTCTAAATATATTCACTAAAGAGATTACAGATATTTCACTACAACATTAATTCCCATATAAATTTATCAATGTTTCCCAGCCAACCACGATTAATTTTATTCAGACTATTAATTATTATCA
Organism: Mamestra brassicae; assembly: GCA_905163435.1. Lineage (NCBI taxonomy): Eukaryota > Metazoa > Arthropoda > Insecta > Lepidoptera > Noctuidae > Mamestra > Mamestra brassicae. The sequence continues at coordinate 9,794,277 of LR990991.1, read as the reverse complement.
CTTAAACCAACATATACCAGGATATTTTTTTTGATTTGATTGGCACAAGAAAAGAAAGGTTTATTTATTTATGAATGGCACATTAACAACACAAACATGGATATATTAAATTGTATAAAGTCTTATTTTAGTGTTTATTTCAATTACAGACGTGCATAACATTTACAATAACAATAATAATTATAATATTTAACAAAATAATAAGCAAGATAATAAGGAATCTATAAATCAAAAATCATGCAGTAATATAATATTAATAACAAATAAAACGTATTATACTGTCTTACAATATTAAAACAGTAAGTTTAGATCAGGTTTTCATTACTAAGATCTCTTGTCTGAGTTGAGTGGGGCAGTCATGAAAAATGTCTAGGTCAAGAAGCCTACACCAAGCAATATATGTTGAACAGTGTCTATGCTCAACAGTTGGCGATGTGTGGCTGTGGGTGATGATGATGATGACGATGTGGAAAAACCAAGCACTTTAATGTTGGAAAAGCTTACATAGTGGAAAATTACACGTAAAGTAACAAAATTGTGTGATTAAACAGGCTCCTTAATGCCACCCAAATCACACTAATATTATAAAGGCGAAAGTTTATGAGTGTGTGTATATGTTTGTTACTTCTTCACGCGCAAACGGCTGGACCAATTTTGATATAGGTATGCAAGAAGCTGACACCCTGGATTAACATATAGGCTACTTTTAAACCGCGTGTAAAACCGCGGGCGCAGCTTGTAATGGGATAAAAAAAATTTAACACGTTTACTCAAAAACTGGCCCTTATTGCAACGGTACAAGTCTCATAAGACTATGTTATTATAAGCATGCGCTATTTCTCTGTATCCGCACTCGTGTGAAAAACTTCTTGGGTTTTCACTTGTATCCAAATGTGATATTTTTGTGTAGGAAAAAACTTGCGCATGTATCAAAAACGTTAAATCCACAAAAAATTACTTATTAATACCAACACATAGTTGAAAAATATTTCAACTATGTGTTGGTATTAAATAACATCAAATATTTGCTGATTTTTAAAAATCCCGTCAATGGCTGGGACTGTAATCTGGTTCAGGTAGATTGGTTTTCAAAAATGAAATGCATTTCCAATTAATGTCTGAAAAACTTTAAGCGGACTGAAACTTTATAAAATACCGCATGTTATTTTGATAGGTTTTCCATTTACGTATGTACACATAATATTCAATGCGAAAATCGTATTTTTATATAATGAAATGCGTAAAAACTGTTTAGTTTTATTTTTATAGCTTGATTATAATTCCTGGTTTATTTGTTTACTTAATCATGCGATCAGTCATAATTCTGATAATTAAAAAAAAAACTGGTCAAGTGCACGTCGGACTCGCGTGTCAATGGTTCCAAACGAATTTCATTTTTGTACTTGTACACGTATACTTCTTATAGGTTTTCCTGTAATCTATAGATAAAGAAGTATTAAGTATATCTGATTTTTCAGTAGTAACGGAGGTAAAGGGGGGGATGATAATTTTTCATCCAATTTCTTGAAACACTTCAAAACTATTTACACGGTACAATTTGAATTATTTTTTTGAAATTTGTCTCCCAAACGTGACCCATGCACTCAAAATTTATTTATTTACGTAACGCTTCCGTGTTTTGGTTACAGAAGTTCATATATAAACGGAATTCGTCCGGTAGATTTAGTACCATCGACTGGCTACATTAAAAACAAAACTAAGCGCCTACTGTTAGAGTGAATTTTCCGGAAAACCCTCATTGTAGATACCTGATGGCAGTTTTTAGGAATTTAGCCTTAAAAAAATGTCAAGATAACCCTATGTACTATATATTTTGCTTAAGGAGGTGGTACATAAGATAGGTTTACGTTTACAAGTATTATATACTTACTACAACAGTTGAAATCGATGAAACAGATCAGATCATTCAGCAGTCGGCTTTAAGAAAACGCTTGTTTTGTAATCTCTCTTAAGACCCCACCAGATACTCTTCACAAAGTACTTAAGGATCTCTAATACACTTTAGTTTTAATATTCAAAACTCTCAAAGCTTACACGATCATCCCAAACGTTCTGATAAATGTTCTTCATTATTCCAGCTAACTTTCTGGATTGGAAACTTTTTAAAACAATTTGTCTAATGGAGGGGAAATCTGTCACTGACGAAAAACAAAGGGAAAGTTTCACATCAAAAGGAATGTTTTTAAAGTTTCCCGATTGTAATTGTAACTAGTAGTTTCATCGGGGAAAAACGTTAATTACTTTAAAATAAATTTAATAAATTTATTTATTTAAATTAATTTAAAATATAATAAATGTATTTAAATTAATTTAATATATAATAAATGTATTTAAATTAATTTAAAATATAATAATTTTTTTTTTTATTAATTTATTATATTAATAAAAATAAATTTGCCATTTTTTGCATTTGGGGGAGGACTATGTCCAGCAACGGACTTCTTTCGGCTGATATGGTGATGATGATGAAATTTTTATCGATAGCTTCATTGGCGAAATGGATGAATTAACAAATAAAAGACAGTTGAGGTAACTTTTATTGCGGTTTCTTATAAGAAAATAAGATTTTCCTTTTAATCCATAATGGCAACTAAAAATAATAATCTTCTACAAAAAACTATTTAATCAACATCAAAGGAAAGGTTTATGAAAATCGAAAACCTTCATCATCTGCCTAGCCTTTTCCCAATTATATTGGGGTCGGCTTCCAGTCAAACCGGATTCAGCTGAATACCAGTATTTTACGTTGAGCGGCTGCCTACCAGACCTCCACAACCCATAAGAATCTACTTTTTGCGAATGGACAACTAGAGTCACTTATATTTTAATTTTAAACTGTAAATTTGACGTTCAAAAGTGCCTTTTAATGGTCTAGTTGAAATAAATGAATTGACTTTGACTTTGACATTAACTGGGTAACACGGTACTCCTTGGCAAGATTATCTGGCTTCTGACTATCCGTAACGACTGCCAAAGATCTACCAATGACAGCCGGGACCAACGGCTTAACGTGCTTTCCGAGGCACGGAGGAGTCTCGGTATGTTAAGATGGTCACCCATCCACAGACCAACCTCGGCAAGCGTTGCTTAACCTTAAAGATCGACCCATGCGGCTGTTATTATTTAGCCACGAGCTAAAAAAAAAATCGGATACCTTCGAACATAATAATATATTTCAGGATAAAAGGCCCTCGGTAAAAAACAGCTTAATGATTACTATAGTAAATATATTGCAATTCAGTGTATCCAGTGACCTAATCCAGTAATCTATTTACATTGTTTATTCGTGTTTTAACAAATATTTACGGTCAGTGTAGCTCGCAGTCGTAATCGTACGTCAGGGTTTAAGCTGATGTTAAAATAAATACCAGAGAAAATCCAGCGATGTATAGTAGCCGAGCCGCTATGAGAGCGACGAAAAATCGCGCACTTGGAATCTTTTGTCTAAGTGATTGAACCTTGAACATGTGCAATGTGGTAAATAAACGTTTGACCATTGTTTATTTTTGTTAATTTTATGACTCATTGCCTATTTAGGTACTGTAAAGTATCTTGTGTATCTTATGAAGATGAAGCTTTCTACTATTGATAGTCACCTGATGATAAGCGATGATGTGGTCGAAGAAGGAGCACGCTTGCCTTGAAGTAACCTATTCACTCTTGACTTAAAGACTCCCAGGTTGTTTATATCAGGAAACACAGACTCTGGCAGGGAATTCCACTCCTTAGCTGTATGCACAATGAATGTGTTCCCGAAACGTTTATCACCACACTATCCCACTTCACATCAAACTAATATTATAAAGGCGAAAGTTTGTGAGTGTGTGTGTATGTTTGTACACTTAAACCGCTAAACCGATTCAGATGAAATTTGGAATAGAGATTATTTGAGTTCCGAGAAAGGACATTGGATAGTTGAATTGGAGTTTGATAGTGAAAGAACTTTTGATAGTTTTTATCCCAGAAGGATGTTCCCTTAGGATAATTTTCGATGTTCACGCGAGCGGAGCCGCGGGCAGCAGCTAGTCTGACTATAAAATGCAGAAGATACACGGTGTATAGTGTCATTTTTGTCAACAATTACAATTGTCGAACAATTAAAACGTTTAGGAGTAGGTCCAACAGGTCACGGATCTAATCCGATACATATTGGCATTTTGACAAATGCTATCACTGAATAATCTATAGTGGTCTAGAGTCCCAGAAAAATTCGTAACCAATCCTGGGAAAATCCGATCGAGGTTGCTTTAAATTAATTTGTACGACATCCTCAGAAGCTAGTTATTAATTCTACGTCGTTTTTATTTTTCTGGGCAACATGGTCGAAGTTTTGAAGCCATCCGCTATCAATGTAGCCTCGGTGACCGTCCGTTTGTCGAGTTAATTCGTACGATTCATGCGATTATAGCCATTATATTTTGATGTATTCTATATTTAAATTTTAGGATACGGGCCCACCAAATTTTTGGATTTTTCCATCAGATCGTAACTGGCCACGTGCGAATGTGTTTCCGTCGATCCGATTTTTTGCACTAATGAATTTGAATGCCAATTGGAGCATTGGAATTTATTACTATTCTCGCTCCAACTCGTTTTAGTAATGGTTTTGCAAATTTTTCAATATTTTAACTTAACTATCGAAATAAAATTTAACGAGCATGCTGAGTGTACTTTCTTGTAATCGTACAAATGTTGCAAATGGAAAACACTCGACTCCGGCAGTCAAGTGCGTTTAATTGCATCTTTACTGCGCACAGAACACTAAAGTCCAGAATACCTATTTCGCAGATTTCGAATAAACCTTATCTGAAACATTGTAACCGAAGTAACAAAGAAACAAGAGATCATTAAATATTACATTACAACACACGAAAGCAATAAATTGTGTAACGACGCTATAATCTAACAAACTAAGTGTGCAAAACCGGGAGCATTTAAAATTTATCTTTGGAAAATATTACCCCACTTTTGGACGAAGGAAACCAGCTAACTCCACAAACTAATGTTGCAGCCAACTTACCTCGGTATAAAAAGAAACGAGCCAACGTAATATTCCTTAGGGAATGTAATTTCTTTGAATAATATTTTTTTAAGTGCTCCGTGTCTAGCTAATTTCGAGATTGTGCTACTTTGTTTACCTCGCTATGAAACTTAGTAGTTACTGCGTCTAATGAAATATGTGCTTTAAATAAATAAGTAAGGACTGGGTTTATAACGTCACACCTCTATGAATTTTAAAAGGTCTCGGAATCTCTTTAGTTACCAACGAGTTTCTTGTAAATCATATTAATGGCTATAAATCGGTTTGCAATATTCATAATCAGAAGGTATCTAAGGATTTATTATATTAATTAAAAAAGTCATAGAATTTAGCAAGGTCTCGGCATTAGATTTATTGATGCACGGGCTGTTAGCATTCTCAGTCACAAAAATAAAATAAAAATAACGGAAGTAATTTTCCACACAAGGTTAAATAAAATCTGTAAAGCTAATCCTTGTCCAAAATTCCAGACGCAACACTCAAATTATTTAGAATACTTACAACACAAAAAAGAAACGAAAAGGAAAAAAAAAACATCTGCTCAATTTGATCCACAATAACTTCGTTCACACTTAGCGCAAAAGTCTCACGTACTACTCTTGGGATCTCACTCTGAGATAAGTGAATTGTAAACCTGCACACGTGACATGGAACCCTGGTAGCACTGCTGTTACAAGCAAATAATTTCAAAGGCTCCATTGGTCTGAAACTCTGAAACGGCAAGAGTGGTGTTGAGCGTGAGTTTCTAAAATCGATTCCAAGATTAGGCAAATTATTTTGGTTGTTTGTTCATAAGTTTCCGGTTTATACCGAGAATTTCGGTTCGAGTTTTAGCTCCTTTTGTTGAGTAGGTATTTCTGACTAAAATCATCTTCTTCAAATCCTAATCTATTTTGCAACTTTTATACTTTTTAAGAGCGGAAAACCCTATCTTTTAGAAATTAAACGAAAAGTTTCAATACGCGTCCTTAATGCGTTAGCAATGATTATAAAAACACTCCTTGTCTAAATATAGAAACCTAAATAATAACTATAAATAAGATTAGCTTTCGTGTCCAAAATAGGAAACACCTAAAAGCCCTCAAATGAACCGCAAAAAATTTCCGAACGAGTTTAAAAAATCGGAAAACTCAATGGTACGGGTAATACCCCCACAATAAGTTCATTTGCGCTTGACGCAAAAGTCTCACGTGTTACTCTTGGGATATATCTCGTAGATAAGTGAATTTTCGACCGACAGTCGACACATGTGCCAGGCTGTGACGTCATTACGAATACGATTAGTTGGATTACTGTGCAAATCGTGAATTAATGTTGTGACAAACAATTTAGCGGGACCATCCAATTTAAATGGGATGCAGTTTCAGTTTGTGGTTTCTAAATTACTTACCAAACTACTATTTTATTTAAAGGACTGTGTACGCGTAGTCAATATTAGGGAGCTAAAATGAAAATATTTGGAAATAAAAAGGGTCATGCACAACATTATCCACCTACAGACATCTATTCCTTTCCTTACCTCTCTAATCCTCTAAGATCAAGTTTGTAAAAATTACTTATATCTTGTAGCAAGCTACAACTTTAAGCCTAATTACTTCACCCGTTTTACGATGTCTAAGAAATTCATATCTACAACTAACTTTAGAACCAAATAAAACATTTTGATATAAGCAAATTCAGCGCCTATAAAACACCAATTTAACATCTAGTCTAGAAGAAAATTCGTATGAGTCATACCTTAAAAATAACCCGAAATAAAATTTAACTTAGCCATCCATTGCAGTATTTCAGAGCTACGTTTTAAAACAATAAGAAGAAAACCGTTAATGGAATTTGGAGCGCTGAAAAATATCGTGATTGAACAAAGTATTAGATTCACAGTTTCTTCGAGTTTGCAGGCAAACTTGACTGAATAGAACGTTATCACAAATTCTGTCGGCTAACTCTACCAACTCGCGTTTTATTAGTGAAACTGTTCGAATTCAAGTTTGGTCCAGATCTGATTCTGTTGTTGGGATTGAGACCGACGGTCAATGGGAGGTGTGATTAGTCTTAATTAGGTTAGTCTTCTTTGACTTTCATTTTGACTTGTTTGTGACCGTATTTATCTGAAACCTAGACCGGGTTTCTAGCTAGACGTTTCTACACACGTAAAATTATTTGTTTTAGTTATAAGTAATTAATTGGCTTAGTAGTTCGTTATTGAATGGAAAATTCGCTTCCCTGACACAACAAAACTATCGGCTTTCTCGAATGTAAAAGTTAGTTCAGTAAAGCAGGAAGCCCTCAAAAGTGGAAATTCGCAGTCATCTGCATTAGAAAAAGAATATCAGCAATGCGCAAGTCATACACACAAAAAAGTTTGTAAACTGAAAAACCATCTCTCACTATTTCAACAACGACACGAAAATGGAAAAAAAATAACTACACAAAACTTCTAGAATTAGAACCAAAATAAAGTTAGCACCAAACCGAATAATGTTCGGATTTTAAATTTTACGTGCCGAAACTTCGGTGAGCCGTTTACTTCTAACGACGAATCGGCAGTTTCGGAATTTCACCGGCAATCCGAAATCGATTTAATCACGGGAATCATGCAAAGTTTCGCACAAAGTTTGTTTAAACTTTGGAATTGGAACAAATTGGAGCAGCATGGCTTGCGGCTATGTATTAATAGTAGATTCATGACGCCTACAGTTTAGTTATGATTTTTCAAAGATATCGTCGATGCTGGATATGTCAAAATTTGTTGAGCTTGCTAAACCCCTTATGATGTGAATTAAAAGATACAAGACCTTTGAAAATACATATTATTCTGAAGTTTAAACCCCAAAATATCACCTTTTAGTGCGCTGTTCATAACAAAAAATTTCAGGAAAATGATATTGAAAGAAGAAGATCTCTAGTCAAGAAACTATAAAAATAAATCTATATGATTGTTTCTATTTCTTCAAATCAAATTAGTGTTTTTCTTCTACAGGGACAGAGTTGACTACTGGGCCTCTTCGTGGTTCAGTTAGAGCACAGTGTTTTCGTATCTAAGACTTTGAAGAGTCACTAACTCTTCGGTAAGGTAACATGATAGCGAATAGACGGGAACGGTAAACGACAGGCGAATTGTCAAATTGCACGGCTTTAGTTCAGGAAGTTACTGAAACGTGGTCGTTTGTAATAATTGTATTTGTCAGAGGAATTTCATCGAATGCGATATCCCTATATCATTTCTTGATGTCAGAGTTTAATTTCCATTTTTCTTCATAGTAATCTGATTCACAGTGAACTATGTATTTTAAATATTATTACTAATCGTTCACGTCTTCGTGAATTAAAAGGAAAGGAAAAGTCTTCATAAATTTATTGCGTTTGAATTTTTTCAGAGGTCAAGGTCCCACGTCGGAATGTTGGAATTTTTTGCTCCGAGATTTTCTACAGCTGGAACGAATCGTCAATAAAAAAAATCTTGCTTAATATCTACATAATGAAGGACAGCAAAAGTATTTGCTTACGATAGACACAAAAAACTCGACAAGATTGAAAATAGAAAGAGATAAACCTTTATCAAAGCAAAATGCTTCTACTCAGCGTACAAAAATATTGTAAAAGCAACTTGTTCTATATTTCTTAAACTCAAGACTCCAAAACGAAAGTACACATGGTTCCGGGTTTCAAGTTTCAGTTTAATAATAATAATAATAATCAATTTATTTCAAGTATCAAGACTCAATTACAGAAAAATAATACACACATTAGTCACAATTAAAATGTCAGCAGCATTATTAGGTCATCATTATAAATTACATAATATTACAAAATTACAATTATTATATTAACAAGTCATATGTGTCGCCCACAACAGTGCACAATGATGGAGCAATCCAAACGGTCCGCGAGCGTGGCCAGCATGCTGTTCGCACTCCCCCGCACCCGCCGCACCAGCGACGCGCATCTCTTACGCATCGTTGTGTGGAAACAATCCACGCGCGCCTCCGCAAACATTGCTGACGCGCTGCAATAGCGGGGGAGCCCCAACATCATCCTGAACGCGTTATTGAACTGGACACGAAGGGCGCTGTACGATTTCTGCGTGTAGTCAGTCCACAGGCTGCACGTGTACAACGTGGTGCAATAGGCTCTAAAAAGCGTTGCTTTCACCTCAGCTGAGCATCGCGCAAACCTGCGGATAACCATGTTCGCTCTGACCGACAGCGCCCTCCGCTCCCGTTCTATATCAGCCTCGTCGTTCAGGGTAGACGTCACCAAATGGCCTAAGTATTTAAATGTTCCCACTCTTTCTAAAATAACCCCATTTAGTTGTATGGAAGGCATTGCTGTTACTTTTCTATGCCCACCCTGAAAAACCATACACTGACTCTTTTTCACATTATAGACCAGCCCATGATCAGCTGCATAGCTCTCACAAATATTCACCAGCCTTCTGAGACCACAGACCGAGGCGCTCAGCAGCACCATATCGTCCGCGTAGCTGATGTTATTAAAACAGACGCCATCAATGTAACAACCGACATGTTGCTTGCTGAGCGCCTCGATCAGTCCGTTAATGTACAGGTTAAAAATGGAGGGAGAGCTCAACCCACCCTGCCTCACTCCACATTCCAACCTATACGGGTCCGACAGCGTGCCTGCCCACCACACAACAACAACATTTCAATGCGGTTTTATTTGCTGGCATACGTGTGTGGATGCTTTGAAAATGTTGCTGCACACACAACGCATAGAATAAATGTCACAGAATAATTTAGTACCTAGAAAGGTTTTCACAATGTGAAGATAGTCGCCCTGACTCTGTTGAGAAATATCTAACTCGAGTGAAATGAAAAATCGGTAAATAGTTTTAAATGAAAGTTTTTAGATGTGGAATGGAAAGGCATGAAGATTTATTGCGTGATCAAATCAGGAATTAAGATATCCGCAGGAGAACCAAGGTTACCGACAAAGCGGGAATTCGCTGGATTCGAAATGCACACGACCGATCAATGTGGCGCCTCTTCGGGGAGACCTATGTCCACTAGTGTACGTCTTTCAACTGAAATCATGATTATGATAGGTTTGAAAACTACTGAATGATGCTGTTTGGTTTTTGCATTTAAGAATCACAGTTCCATTCTATTCTATTTATTTTTCATATTGTTTTCGTAGTGCTTGAGTAGAAACATAAGAGTGTATGTTTCTCACCAAGCATATTGCTATTGACTAACATAACTAGCAATCCTTTATAACAACAATATTCGTGGTAACAGTCTTTTCTGCAAAAAGCCTTCTCCGTGCCTCCCTTCTACAAGTTTTGCTTTTGAAAAATAGATACTTTCTTTTTTCTCTTCCCTTTTCTTCTGATTAAGTTCGTTACGGGCTCTAAGCCATTTAGCATTCCCTGAGACACGACGAGCACTATTTTCAGTGTTTTTCTTTGAATTTAAAATGCTAGTAAACAGGAATCACGAAGACTAAATTTTCATATATAATAACTTTGAAAGTTAAATTGTGCAGCCTGTTTATTTCTGGTGGGTGTCATGAATCTGTTTCATCATATTTATCATTATTTCAGCCTATTGATGTTCACACTCTTCCAAACACCGTTCAACTGGCTGGTTTCGAAAATCTCGCTACCAGCGGACTCCTGCGGCTTTCACCATAAACTATTTAAAGCAGTCAATTGTGTGACCCTAATGTTACCTTCATCTATCTTTTCTGTAACTTAAATGGTGTACATCATAAAGAGGAAGTAGGTACATAACAACATTCTATTCTATTATTTAGTTTATATCAAGACCCCATACAATAATTGGCAATTAATAGTTAGCAAAAATCCCCCAACGTCCTGAGAAACTATACCGCACTACATTGATCTCCGACGAGTTATTAACTCATGAATGAAACGCCCAATATATCTTACTCATCAAAATTCACTACCAAAACAATAAACTCTTCCCTAAACAGTCAAACAACAGATAAACTAGTCTGATCAAAACGTTTACATTCTAAGTGCTGCACCAAAAAAATATACACAAGGAAAAAGATCTTCGTCTCAGAGTCTCAGAAATTTTATCGAAAACTCGATTGGGATTCCTAGCGCGTTCGCGATACGAGATCGATAAACGAAACGACCCTTGCCTCTTGAAAAAGTGAGATTCACCGCTTTTGCTATTCAGAAAGCGAATCTTTGTCATTGAAAAAGAATACTATTCGTACTTATGCAAGCGGTTGTGATAAAAAGAGATAAAATATGACGGTGGGTGTCGAATGGAATTTTGATGCAGATGCGCTTGAAATGTGAAGTTTTATGACGTTCGAGATGGGATATTGCTTGAGTACTTCGATGTATTGGGACGGTCTTTTGTTATACGGTAAAACGATGAACTACTCTGAAAAGGACGCAAAATGTAGGTTTGTAGGACACTCTCTGGCTATCCGATATAGCTCAATCTTATTCAACAAATTAAATTTTAATGCTTCAGACTACAATAATAGTTAATTTTGTTATTAAAAATGTATTATTATATAACTGGTGTTAGTAATCCACAACAAGGATACAGAACAACAATGAAGTAATAAAATATAAATAATAAATAATTAGATTTCTTTCCAGCAGAAAGTCAAACACATAAAACCAACCTATGGTATCGGTATCAATGCCGCCACATGAAAAACTAAGAAGTGAAATTTGACGGCAATAAAAATAACCGCAACGCCATCTATCCTGTCAGCGATGAACTACCAACGAAATCTTGCATCGCGCAAGCAATGTTCTCCATGCGATTTGAACATATACAAATCCAAATATCAACTATTGGGCAGTTGCCCACCAGACACAACAACTGTCTGGTCGGAGGATCCTCCCTTTTCAGTGGAGGTATGTGGATCTTAACTCACTGTACCGCATACATACATGAACCCAAATACTTTTTACCACGTTTTTTGCTGCAAAGTAACACAAATTGGATGCAATGTTTTTTAATATTAAGTTTAAAATGAAGGCACAACACAAGTATTGTAATAATTAAAATGCTGCGGATGTGACAAATAAAATGAATAGTAAGTACATTTTTGCGTGCGTAATAATCCGATGAGCTTTCAAGAAAAAATGTAATCTAGCCTCGGGAGAATAAAGTTGAAATTGTAATGAAAAGTCGTGTCGGATGTCGGCTTGATGGCACTGTTGTATGCCTTAATAACTAACAGTGAACGAGTCAAAAGAGCGTGATAAAGAATTTACATTTAATGAAGGAGTACTGAGTGCAGACGTAGACTGGCGGCAATACGTTGCGGTTGAATTTGTATTTTTATGAAAACTTCCATGACTTTGCCGACCACGTCGTTCGAAAAGAATATCTCCACTTTGTTTCTGACAAAGATTGTCTTTATGGCAGTTTAGTGGGTGTTTTTATTCGCACCGACGAGAGAGTGCAATGGTGCATTCGTTCGACGTTTTATGAACGTCGAGAGTCAAGAATCGAACAGAAACTGCTACTTGGCACACGTCCAGCCGACCGTCAGTTTACGTTCGAGCTAAATGCTTTTTTGGATTTTTCCTATATTTATCTTGGTGAAAAGGATTTGTCGAGAACGGACGTCGGTGGATTTTTGGCAAACGCAGGTTGAATTGCTAAAAATACGAGTAATCAAGAATTGCACCTTATCCCATTTTTATCGTTCCGTTAGCTAAAGCTTCAGTTTGATTGATTTTTACGAGAAGAGATATTTAGGTCGTTAGGAATATTTTAAAATGTTTGTAAGGTTAGGTGATCGTTGTAACGATACATTGTTTCTGTAAAATGTTAATTACAACGACAATATCCCATCAGGTGTCAGCTACACTGCGATCGCCTACCAAGCGTGGCGATTATAGCAACCCCCCCGCCCCGCCATTTGGGGGAAGCTCATGTCCAGCAGTGGACGTCTTTCGTCTTTCTATCGTACATAATCTAAGTGACTCTAAGTGATAAATCATCTCCTCTTTATTATACACGTAACATGCAACTACTCCGACCCACAACTTCAAAACTTGAAACGGAGCCACTTCCGAACCTTCACTTAGCCTACTTAAAACTGTTCATTTAATTCGCAACAACGGATTTCGTAAAAGCTCTTGTTCACGTACGGGACTAACTAACTCCGTCTGAATTCGTTAAACGTTAGGTAACCAGATTGTAACTTAAATCCAGTTAACGTGCCCCGGCAATTAGCCGGCAGGTGAGGACATGTGGCAAATAAGCCCACTGAATAATGTGAAGCTTAAGGAAACGGTGCAGTTAAAGTGCACGTTTTCTGTGTTACTCAAGAGCTTGTAATTTTTAACAAGGGTATATTAATCTTTGAAACGCAGACTTTAGGCTTTTTAATAGGTTAGATGCAGTGATAAAAATCTCTGCTTTCTTTTACCTAATTGGCCCGTAAATGTGCCAAAAGCAATGTAGTCTAGTCATTTGGTTACAAACGGCACTGCTGGGCATCACTCCGGTCTAAGCTATGAGGAGTTTTACTTTTAGAATTCTCTCAATAGCGGCTCAGGTACACAGTGTTGGGTGAGGTCATGTGGCAAATTAGCCCACTGAATTATCCTCCTGACCGATTTCGGCCATGGCGGCCAATCTCAACCGAAACTAGTCACCGGCGCGTGACATATTATAGTGCACAAGTGTTTGCGGAAACACAGGTCAGGACCCTCTTCCATCTCTCTCATATTCCAATGGTACGGCAACCTGACACGACCGGAGAGAGATCTGGCGCAGGACCAACGGCTTAACGCGATTTCCGAGGCACGGGGGTGTCACACCACCAACTTCCAAACTCCGGGCTGTCACTGAAAAATTCCTATTGGAAAAACCCAATAACACTTTTTACCCGACCTGGGAATAGCGCTGTTGGTCTCGCGGTCGCAAGCGCGACTGCCGAGCGTGGAGTCTTAAACTTTTAGACACAGTGCAGTTAAAGAGCAGGTTTTTCGTGTTAGTCAAGCGCTTGTAAGTTATACAATGATTTTTAAAGTAAATCTTTTAAATACAGACTTTGGATTATTTATTGGCTAGACGCAGTGATGATCTCTGCTTTCGTTTACCTAACTGGCCCGTTACTGTGCCAAAAGCAACGATACTCTAATGGTTACAAACGCGACTGCTGAACGTGAGAGTCTAGTGTCAACCTCCGACTTAGGCTATGGAAATTTTAACCTTTAGGAATGTGTCAGTAGTAGCGATAGACGCTGGATTCAAGTTCAATCCACCAACTGGGTGAGGACATATGGCATATAAGCCGACTGAATATTGTGTAGCTTCAGGAAACAGTGCAGATTTTCCGTGTTATACAAGAGTTTGTAAGTTTTTATAAGGATTATTGAAGTTAATCATGTGAAAAGAGTTTTGGACTGAATGAAAAGGCCTAAGATAGCGAAAAAAACTGCTTTATTTTACTTACCTGGCTCGTGTTGGATTCTACTTCCGTTTAGTGGTCACAAATGCCACTTCTAAGCGTAAGGTCCTGGATTCAGTTCCGGGTCAGGCAGTGTTATTTGGTTTTAAGTTAACAACTTCTTGGGAACAACTCTAGGCGCTGAATTTCAGTACCTCCAATTGCTCTAGGTTTAACCTTTACTACCTACATACTTCAGCATGACTTGCGAGATGTATGTTTTCATCAAACAATTTACAAAACAAACTACAACTGCCTAATTCCTGTAAAAAATGTACCTAAACCTGTAACTCTAGGGTTAATCCTTGTTATTTGACCAAACTAGGTCATGCGTAGGAGCCTGACGTCATAGCTATTACCAGGTGAATAACTTCTAGTATTGAACCATCTAAGTTTGTACCCACTTCAAGTTCGACACAATTTTGAGCTCGTACGGCGGATACGTGATTAAGCAGCAAAGTTATATGGTATAGAATTCCTTAAAGAAAAATCTACATTGTATAAAATCGATACTCGATTATTTTAACGTTTCGAACCATTTTTGAAGTTATACTTCTTTTGGCGCGATGGAGAAAACTGATGAGAGTGAATTTTTACGATGCGCGCGCACACCGACACCTGAATTCTACATCGTGAAGTTAGTTCTAGGTGGCATGAAAATCGATAACTATGTTCAAGTTGTATATTCTAGTATTTTTTTATTGTCTTTTGTTTCTTTTATGTTTGAATTTCGAAATAGAATGTGGTTTTAATTTTGAAATAAAGCGCCAAAATATAAGATACAAATATTTTGATAAAAGTAATTGATTAGACACTAATTTTATTTATTATTTATTTATTTAAACTTTATGTACAATAGAGTGAGAGAATGTACCACACATGGGCGGACTTAATGCATCAAGGCATTCTCAACCAGTCAACCTTTGGGTTATAAAGACTATACTGTGGTAGGTGTAGAATAAATAAAAATAAGAATTTTTCCCGCGGCTCAGCTCCTTTTATTCTATCCTAGAAGATTTTATTGGAATATGATGATTTTTCGAAGACAAAAAACAGCCTCTTCATGAATGAGTTTTCTTAATCGGATTTGTATCTAGAGAAGAATTTGACCGTTTATAATAATTATTAGTATTGACTATTTTGAAAAAAGGAGTCTCGTAACTTATATGTCATTGTAAGTAGGTACCCATAAACTTCTCAGGTACACACCATCCAGAATAGAAAGTTGGTATTAATTTCAAATACTACTAACAAAACATTCGAATCAAAAAAAAAAAAATTTGCATGATATCTGCCCTATTTTATGAACAAACAGTTTTAAAACTATGAAACGTATTAGTTATTTAGCGTAATAGACTTAATTGGCGATCGTTCGAACGCAACAAATTGAAGCTGAAAACAATACAAATATTTTAAAACTTTTATATTTTTTTAGTTGTGAATGTTTTTTTTTTCCATACGCCAAAGAAGTATAACTTCTAACGCGTGTACATAAGTACACACTCTTATTTTTTTTATTTTGTTTTGTTAGCCTCAAAAAAGATTAAAAATCAAATCAATTTAAGGTGCGCAAATCAAAACTAAAATCTAGCTTAAGATAAACAAATTGAAGATAATTTAAAATACTTCATAATGAATCAAGCGTGCGAAATAATAAAGGTTCTGGAAACAGTCTGCGAATTTTAGATTTTCGTACACAGTACCTATTGCCTGAAATACTTTCTTAAATCCTACCGTAAAACCTGACTATCAAGAAAAAGTATTAAAAAAAATCTAAGAGCCGAATTACCTGATGATATAGGCTAGAATAAAATTTTCATCGCGTCAACCGCTAAGGTGAAATAATCCTTCTCGTAAAAGTCACATAATTTTAATCCGCGAAGATTTTACTGCGACAAAGAGCAAAATAAGCATGCCAACCCCATTTTATGTATCCATAAACTTTAAATGATAGTATGTTATCTTTACTGTAATGAAAACATGTAAGGTAAAACAATTTTTTATGCTGCAATGAAAAATAAATTTTCCGAAAAACATCTACGTAAACATGTATGATATTTATGTAGCTCGTACTAGTGTTTTAATTGCCTAACCCCACAGGTATATATGATTTAACTTTATATCTTTGAACATTTAAACATCTTAAGATGAACACAAACTTACGTTTGTGAGGATGGATGTTTGTAACTCTTTCAAGCAAAAACTACTGACTTTTTTATATGAAATTTAACAGCTTATATCTACATCAGAATAACAAAAAAGTTTACTTATTAATTAATGTCGGTTAAGACTCTGAAAACACTAATAAAATGTTGATTTGTAAAATTATTTCATTGACACTGGCTTCATAGCATATCTTTTTAAAGGGCCTTTAGAAAAATATAGAAGAACCATATTTATAACCAAAGCGTTAAACAATGAAAAAACATTGTAAAACTTTTTATCTATCCAATAATTATACTCCAACTTACCAACACTAAACCACAGAAATCAAGCCCAATACCCCTGATAAGGCAAGAAGCCAACCACATAACGACCAAGGTGAGTACGTTTAGTTACATAATCCATTTATCAGTCGCAGTCACGCGTCATGAGCCAGTGATTAGATGAGGCTTAATGATACGACGCGAGGGACGCAGTGCTGACTAGTTTATGTTATTGTTGATGTGCTAGACAGTGCTATAACATTGTTTTGGCAAAAACAAAAACAACCTTCTTTGTTTGAACTGCTGAGTTTCTAAAACTAGATTAACCTTATTGTAGCTGATAGCCGAGGTTCTGGATGTAGGTAATGAGTAGGCCGCGGGAGCTGGACCTAGTGAGGATCGCGGGAGTCCGCTGGATGAAAGAAGCGCAGGACCTGGTCAATGTGGCGGTACTTGAGGGATGACCAGCACTTTCGGATCAGTATTTCTGCTGAAATAACGATGATGAAAGCCTGTATGTTCTGTATGGTGTCGGAGTTCTGTATGGTTTCAGACGTAAACGAATAGCACCATCCCATCTCTTCCCGTGGGTGCCGTAACAGGTGACTAAGGGACTCACCAGAGAATGAGCAGCAGCATCATTGCAACAGCCACACTGTGATCGCCAACCCGCCTGCCAAGCGTGGTGATTATGGCAAACCCCCGTCCCTTTGGGGGAGGCCTATGTCCAGCAGTGGATGTCTTTCGGCTGATATGATGAATAAAGCCTGTTTGACTGTGTAGGTAAGCTACGAATAAGAAATATTCTCTAATCTGCTAATCCTACTTGTGACAGTGGCTATCACAATACGTGATAAAAATAATGTGAGTAAAAATAACATTACACTGACCAATCTTATTGTGCCATGATCTAAAGTTGTAACAAAAGCCGCATGCTGCTTTCAGCTATACATTTCCAATTTGATAGCCATATTGTAAGTCTAGCTAAAGAAAGTTTAACTTTTAGTACACTGAAACTAAACTAATGAAGATAGAGAGTGACGGTGTGAATTTGTATTAAAATTCCATATTATGAACTCTAAAAATAGGCGTAGATGATAATAAAGCTTCCATTAATGTCCATGTTTGGAAAGGGTAGCCGATAGGAATCGTAAAATACAGCCCCATCGCCACTGATAAGTACAATTTAACTCAATTACCAACTCAATTAAACTGGGCACAATGCTAACGCATTTCTACTATATTAGTAATAATAGCTCATCGTTCCCAATAATCATTGGCGCGTAGCGTGTGGCGTCGAACGGATTACAAGCGGTCAACGGATAATTTGAGGGGCAATATCCGCACTAGTCCCGCCAGTGCGGATAATGCGGATACGGATAACCAGCGGACTTACTTGCTCCGATTATATGGTTGTGATTGAGTGATGTGTTGTCGATCAATAGGAATGTTTGAAGGGTTCGTTCTTGTTTTTTTTAAATGAAAATGGGTTCTTAGTGGTTGAAATGGAACATGATTGAGTTTAGTAACCGAAAAGGTTGCTTTTTGATGTCCTTATATACAAAATTAGTGTCATTTAACTTTGCTTGATTATCTTGTTCAATATAGATGTATCGAATTAAGCACATCCTTTGCCTACTTGTCATGAAAAATTACAATAGCGAAACTGAACTCATTCTTAAAATAGGAACTAGAAATACTATTTCTATAATGAAACAATTTTTTTTGTGTCCATTGGAATGTCTGATTTCGATCTCGCTTTTATAAAATCAAAGCATACGGAATGAATCCTCAATCTAAATTGTATGGAAAGAAGAGAACTCAGTGATTTCTCACGTCTTTTCTTACAAAGTTTGTGTGCCATGGCCGCCTGTACCCTGTGACGCATTCTTCTTCGTAGGACATCTTGTAACTATGTTATTGGCTCCGAATTCGAGTCTCTCCCCTCAGTCATTGGATTACTTATACACTCAAGTTTCCATCTATTTCAGTTGGTTTATTTAAGGTCAAATTATTTTAACACACATTTTAAATTTAGATTTTTACTCGAAAATTAACTCGCAATAAAAACAAAAGCAAATTACAAAAATTGGTTTTGTAAAAATAAAAGTTTAATATCTATATTTCTGAGTTTCTTAAAGTTAATTAGTTTGGAATATATTTCTCAGTTATAGTAAAATAAAAGAAATAGCGTGGCGGTTGACAAGATATAATCAATGTTATTATTGTTAACTTTAAGAACATTATTATTTCCACTCTCCTACTTATTTAAAATTTTACTGTGGTCGACAGGGTCCAGAATTGTTTCTCTTTATCAATATTTACCATCTGTATGTATTCATTGTGTGGATTGCAAATCAACATTTGATTTTGACGCCGATCTCAGTTATTTTTTTTTTGTTAGTTAATTATTTACTTACTTAATGCTCTTTGCATTCTACGAGTGTGAACACTAAGCGATTTTCTACAACCACGCATATCAACCGCTCTTCATGAGGCAGTGGTTGATAGTTTGTAAACTTACCTCTTTGCATCTAAGTTATCTTAACATACATGTCGTGTAGACCGCATCCGTATTGCATTTAAAATAAACTTTTTCAATCAACATTCCTGCAAAAATGACACAACTTTTTTATCGAATATCGATACCGGGGTTCGTATCGAAATTTGGTGTATGGGTTATTGTTTTGCTAGTGCAACGAGCAAATTGAATTTTACCAATTCACAAGATTACGTTCAAAGTGCCTTTCTCCGGACAACAGGAGTATACGACCTAGTATCGACTTTTAATAAAAATAAATTCCGTTTAAATGAAATCAGACCTTTTTATCGAGCCTTACAGTTTTAAGTGGAGTCCCTCTAAATTGGGTATCTTATTTGAGAAACTTTGGACCTGTTTTCTTCGGTCGGTAATTTGAATTTCCGAATGGTGTTTGCCTAATAGACAAAGGTGGTTAGGTACAATATCACACAGACAGGTAGCAGCATTATTCCTAAAATAAATCATAGTATTCTGATCAAATAAAAGTAATTCGTATAAAATCAAACAGAAAACGGTTTGAAATATTTCGGTCAAGTTATGTTAACGTTCCAAAAATTCAAACAAACAAAAGATTTCTTCGAAGTTTAACAACACACACTTGAGATCAGCATCAAATTTGTAATCGATGAAAGAAATCTCAGACTCTGTAAAACTCGAGAGTCACTTGACAACCTTTACTTACCTTACTTGAAACCTTTACAATTCCAAGTATTTGATTTTCTTCGTAAATTTTGTTCCCAATTGCTGTATAATGTTAGTGAAACTTCAAACTTATATCGTACTGGCTTTATCTGACGTACACTAGGTTGCAGGAGAACTAGTTCGTATAATTTCTATTTTATATTATAATAGATAAGCTAACGTGTATCGGCTAACGCCTGAAGAGGAAATTTCGTTGCGAAACTTAAACTAAAAGGTTTTATAAAGTTTGCGGTTGAATGCCGTGGGTGCGGGCAGAATAGAGCCTGACTTAGATATCGGTTTTTTTAAAACTAAGTTAGACGTGGCAGGATTCTCTTCCCTATATTCTTTGGAACCCCTTTGTCTCAGTCAAAGTAATTTATTTTAGTTTTAAATGAATTGCGAGAAAGTTACACTGATGTAATTTGGCCTTTTGTCACAAATTAATCTTTTCTCCAAAGATACCTTCATACTGTAGGTACGTGCCTGTAGACTGGAAACGCTTACGATTATTTTTGTGTCTTAAACTATGTAGTACGTATTCTTAGAAAACACTGAATGATAAAATTTGCCTTCGCCGATTTTAGCACAGCACGTCCGCAGAGAGGTGACCTATTTCTTGTAAGAAAACACGGAGCGAACCGGAATTTCCTTAATTTATAACTAAAACTGTGGCTGCACCAAAAAAGACTTCAACAACCCAACATCAAACGAAGAAAAAAAAACTCCAAACGACAAAATAATGATGCTGGCCGGATTATTATTCGCTTCATGCAATTGCAACTTCAAAATTTCTAGATAGTGCAAAGACACGTTCAGAAGAGGAAACGGGCATCGCAACCTCCCCTTATCTTAACCGCAGGCGAATACGGGCAACTGAGCATAACTATGTGCATACTAAGCTCTGCGCTTATTTTGCTCGTTTATGCATTTCCGTGTACGGGTTCCGTACTTTCTTAACGGTCTTATTTATGGAATTTTGTATATGAAAGCACGTAGCGTTAAATGAGAGCTGGTTTGAAATATTTTAAGGTAGTTATTTATATGTTTTTTTCGTTTCTATAGCATGGATAGAATTTTTTCGGTAGATGCCATAAAGACATGCGAACAGAGTAGTTACTAATTGGAAATTGGATCTTGATTACAATCCAGAACAGCGCAAAAGAGAACAACAATATTATTAGTAAGGTTGAAGATATTTTAACACCTAAGTATGGTTTCAGGATGAAAAATTACCATTTCCAACTCTTTTTGTGGGTATTACAAACAAACGGCAATACAGTGAAATAAGTAGAATCATTAAAATAAAAAATAAAAATTTTGCCGTTCGGGGGTTCGGTTATATTTCCTTCAATCTTAATTTTACTCTACCGATTTCCAAGAAATTGCTATAAATATCATAACTACAGAAGCTAGTTACAGCGATGAGCAGATTCCCCACCACGTTGAGTGTTTCCAAGTATCAGACTTATTAAATTAAATATCAATACCACGCCTGAAGGAACCCCCTGCGTCTCCGGTGTAACTAATTTTAATAAGTTCACCATTTGACTATTAAATTCCATCTCAATAAATCTAATAGAAATGATTACCGAAATTCAGGACCTTGAGTTTTTTTTTTTTGTTCCACCTTAGTTTTATTTGTATTTTTACCAAGTTTTTTGGACTTGACAGCTTCGCTTCGATTTTTGAGATACAAGTAACCAGCGATGGTGGTTTCTGTAAACGAATGCGTTTTCAGAAAATTTCATTTTCATTTAGAAAATGGCTGAATTCAGCGAAACCGTCACTGAAAATGTGCCTGTATCGGCCAAAATTCTAGGAATGATCGGTGGAAAATGGAATTCTGCTGCATACTGGTGGTTGAATACAATAGACAAGGTTGGGTTTCTCCTCGACTGTTTTGTAACATTTCTAGTCACCACTGATCAAATTGCTTCTGGCTTCCGGATTAAAAAATATATTTTTTTCACTTTCCTAGCCTAGCTTAGCGCAGCTCTGGTGAAAAATAGCTAGCAGAGCTAGGTTTCTGAACATTCATGATTTTAACATGATAGAAAAATCGAGAGATATTTGTGAGGGATGTGAGCGATGCACGCTACTGGTGGGTTGCACGCACACCGCCGAATCCGCTCACCCCACCACACCGCACCCCGTCCGCGAACAACTGAAAAGAGTCGGCTACGCATCCTGATACATCTCAGTTACACACAATTTCACAGCTTCAATACTTATTCTTGCACCAAGTTAGTTCGTCACAAAGGTTTGGTGTCACATGTCGTCGCCGCTCCAACGAACAGGAGTAAAATTAAAAGGTCTAATTCTTGTGTAATTCACACTATTACACTGCTCTTTTATTTCGGCATTAGGTTGAATTAGGCGAAGCTTAGCGTTAGTGAATAGTAGTATATTTCCTTAACCTAAATCATAAATCCCAATAAACAACCAAGAATTATTGCTCATCTCCATTTAATTTTAATCCAGCGCCGATCTAATAAACAAGCGTCCAACGAAGTGTTGGCACAAAACTGTGCAAACACGACAATATTGCTATAAGGCCCATAAATAATAATACAATTAGGCAGAGCTACTGGCACCCGTGGGACCTGATTTATTACCAACTGTGCATAATTTGTGACTACCCAAAGGTCACTTGATTATTTACAAGAATAATGTAAATATGAATTATTGTCGTCTTGATAGTACGTGTTCTGTTTGGGGGACACTGAAAAATGTGTTCAGGTGATTAATTTTTGTTGAAATTAATTAGAGAAATTCGGATTGCTTTACTTTATGCTGCTTAAAGGTACTGTTAATTATTTTGTCCTCTAGGGCACTATAAAACATGTCATATTTTTTCTTTTGTAATTTAAATATTTGTAAATTTAAAAGCTTTTAATTTAAAATATTAAAACAGACTTTCCACCCACATGACTTTATAACAAAAGTACTAATACAAAGCCTTGTTCAACACCTACCTTCATTACAATAACTTGTCTGACCGTAATACATTGAAATTTTAATTAAAATAATACGTAGACACTTCATTAATAGATATTATTTCATTAGCATTGTTTCTTTCTTATTAGTCCCACAATCCAAATTATACGAGGGTAGGCGTTAAAGGGACGCGTATATCGCACCGTAAATTGCCTACAATAAAATCGTAACATTGTCTTTGAAGTTCAATGGCTGGATGTGGCATGGTTGGTTACAAGCAAGTACGCACAATGTCAAAAGTTGAAAGTAGGGTCAACGTGTGTAAAGTCATTTGATGTATTATAAAATTGTTGTGTTTAACTTAAACTCAAAATATTATTCACTACAACCTTCGCACATGTAACCTATCCCAAAAACCGTGATTTATTTTAGGATAAAAATATAATCTGTGTCATTCAGCTTTACACTTACCTAGCAGTTTTTAAACGGAGTAATATTCTTTTTACAAACATATGAACAAACAATGTTATCACCCTATTTTTTTTTTTAATTTACCCCGAAGGGAAGGCTATAGTTTTTTGACCATATTGCCTAGTATAACGTCCTTAATTTCTTGTGTTTTGCATTAGAACGCGGATGTAACACATTCTAATGGTTTTTGGAGTATCTGGTTACAAATATATCGATTTGGCCTTCTCGGCATGTTTCGAGTGACGTAGTCAATACTACAATAAAATTCTTAACTCCACTTAACCGAGATCGCGCCTGTCTCAATTATTCCAGGTGCGTGGACGACACTTGAGACACAAAGAACTACACCAATTTACATCACAATATCCACTAGGAATCAATTTACGAATAATTAAAACAGCCGCTTAACTTCACTTGACAAAATCCAGCCAAAAACCTCCGTTATCACTCAATTATATTATATAACCAAGAACATAGAAAACTTGCTACAACACATTAATCGTTCGTAATTTTAATAAACTAAGTTAACCTTCAAGGCCACTTCCAGTAACCATTATAAAAACGAGATAGCTCCCGCTGAATAAGCAAAAGGGAAATAAGGCAGAAACGGTGGGGGTAGGGGCAATGTAATTAATGCTTACGTTTAATTGTAGCCCAAATTGGAGGAGACGGACCCTTACAGATGTGAGACAAGTCGCAATGAAAAATAAAGTGGATGATATTATACTGCTGTGGTGGGAAATTAGCTGATCGATGCTTTTTCTGAAACTTGACAATGAGAAAGGAGGTATGTATATATTTTTCCTTTTTTTCTTTTTTCTTTAAGATAGTTATGATATGATTGATGGTGATAATTTGAAAATCTATACGTTAATTCTTTAATTTTTAAACTGCCCCACACTAGTAATTTCTCCTGTATCGTGGGTGCGTTTACAAACATACAAACTCACATACACAAATAGCCAGACCCGGAACAACTATCGTAGTAGACCATATACATTTCTGTTCCGTGCGGGAATCGAACCCGCGACACGCAGCGCAGCAGCCAATCGCTCAACCATTGCGCCAATCGTGTCGTCTATTTAAACTTCATGTACAGTGTGCAGTAGTGAGAGGTACACAGGCAGACTTAATGCAACAAGACATTATTTACCAGCCACACAATATATTTCTAAATAAAGAAAAAAATAAAAACATTATTTTACCATATTATGAAGTTTTTTTCTTACGAGTCGAAAAGTATTTTGTTGTTTACATTATCAAAAAAACATAATCCAAACTAAATCATAATTATTAAAATAATTTTTTGACAACTGTTACTCGAAACGTACCAGGAAAGCAGAGATGCAACGTGTCCATTTTAATACGAACGGAAGGCTGATTAATTCTTGGAATCGAGACTTTCCAAACAAATAAGTGACAAACCCGGAAGCTTGGTTAAACATTGATATCTTTAATCTTCTTACGCCGCCAAGTAGAAAATAATTCATAAATATATACCACGATTTAAATACAGAATTTCTGCAGAGTGTAGTCAAAAGAGAATAATAAGCAATGATGAGTAACTTTTACCTCGAATCTGAATATAAATGCTAATGCCGTCTGATCCATACTTTCAATCTCGACGCTTCTTTCGAGAGATTATTATAATTTTGTCAGAATCCTTTGAGTTAAGCTGGGATTCATAGTTTGTATGTTAAAATGTTTTAATATATTTGTAATTTAATCTGTTGAGTTGATTTACTGTCGTCACATAATTGTTGTTTTTATACAAATACATGTTTGTGAACCATTTATTCTTTCTTCATGATCCACCATCTTTTTTATGGATAGGTGAAAAGAGTGTCAGAGTTGGTAACGAAAAAAACCCATCCGTGTTCGTCCTAATGCCCTTTGCGTTCCAGGGCGGCGGTGACTCCTCAACCTCAACATGATCCACAACCTAACTTCGCCCACTGCGGAGCATAGGCCTCTATTTTTTGTGCCGCTTCCTACGCTCCTATATCAACTTCATACAGGTTTTACCCACGTCAACAACAATTTTGTCTAGCTATCCAACACGTCTTCTTCCAGGCCTTGAAGGCCACTCGGTCACTGCCTCACTCCATGTGTCATAAACGCGCATTCAACATTTAAGTTCTTTATGTGTTGGATCATTTGGCTCCCTTCAATAGGGTTGAGCCGAGTGGTGCTGGCGCGTACGTATGTTCGTGAACAGACGCCGTCAGTTGAGACTGGTCATTTCTCAGCTGCCATGGTTTATTTTATTGATTTGTAATTTGAATCGTAGTTTTTCCTAATCCGGACGCTTTTATAGCTCATTTTTTTCTACATCATTCTCACATAAATGTTTGTTTAATTTCAACAAGAATGATGTAACCAAAACATTGTAAAACAAAAATGATTTCAAAAAAGTGTCCGTGGAGTTTCTTGCACGTTCTTCTCTATAGAGATCTACGCTTTGGAACGTGCAAATAGCTTCATCTCTTTTGACTGACCAACCTTGACAATTCAAAAGTGCCTGTAAATGGTTTAATTGAAATAAATAATTTGAGTTTGAGTTCAATTTTTTCCACAATGCTTACAAAATAGAGTATTGATTCTCGTAGCGCTGAAGCTCATAGCTACAGTGCTACGCGCCGTGCTACGACGTAGGCATCGTGTTATCGTGGCATGGTCTACGATAGCAATCATTTCATGGCGCTAAACTTATCCAAATTCGATTTTACTTACTTACTACCTTTTTGGGAGTAGGAACATCACGACTGTTCTTAATCCCAGAGTTATGTAGAAAAAAAAATGCTTTTCGAAGAATACCTTTAGTTCGACCACATTTTGCGAGGTACAATGTAAAAAGATTCAAACCGAATGCCATGTACCAGGCACAAGCCTACACTTCAACCAGCTACTGAGAATTTCAGATAGAAAAACGCAATAACACTTTACCAGACCCGGGAGTCGAGCCAAGGACATCGTGCTCAGCAGCAGCGTTGGCTACTGTTAAATGACCAAGGCAGTTTTCAATGTACAGTACAAAAAATGCTTGTTAGTGCCTAAATCTTAATCATACTTCTTTGCGCAAAAACCATTCTTCCCAAGCTTTTAAATCGAACTAAAGCATTGGTCCAGTTTAAAGAAAAGATAAAGGTATTACGAACGTACCTACCAGGAGTTCATACCTCTGTAGTCGGTCTCTCGTGTACCATATTGCACGGTGCCCGGACGTTTCCTATTTGTTATAGCTTATTATTTTCTATTTTTACTTGCAGCCACTGGAATAATTCTCATTTCTTGTAAAATTTGCTCTGCTTTTACTAAAGGAGTACCGTTGGTTTTGTTCTTATTGTCCTGGGAACATTTTTTATTTTGTACACCGAGTGCACCGAGAAGGAAAAAGGAAATAGTGATATATTATGTAGAATGGCGCTATGCAGTATTAAAGTAGAGTTATTACAGTAAGGTCATGAAACATTTGAGTGCCAATTTAACTAATTTTTAAACAACGTTCGCATTTGCATGTCAATAAAGTATGGAAATTGAAGCTTTTCAGACTGATTGCGATTGAGATGCGAATGTGAACGTTGCTTAAATATTTGTAGATTTGGCCCTTAGGTCTGTCATAAAAGCCCTTTTCTTCACAGTAACATATGACCTACTCTATGCTTATATGCCTCGAAGGCCTAAGCAGTGACATGTAAATGGGCATGCCTATTGCCGTTCTACTATTATTCTTAATTGGAGCTAAAAGTCATCTATATGGTAAAATCTAACAAAACTTTGCTCAAACCCACTGCATCATGCTCAGCGGCAGCGCTTGTAACCATAGAAGTACAAGACGGTCTAATTATTATTAGTTCCATCAATCAATATATATAAAATTCTTCCGTTACTGACTAAGTGACTGACAGACAACGCACAGCCGAAACTACTGGTCGTAGAAGGCTGAAATTTGGCATGTAGCTTCCCTATAACCGGAGGGGAGCACTAAGAGAGGATTTTTACGGGATCGGGAAAACCGGGATATACGGGCACGAAGTCGCAGGCAAAAGCTAGTAATTTTATATTTAGATTGCCATACGTATTGGGAACTTAGAACGAAGTTATACTCATCGTAATTCAATTACTGCAACAAAACAATTTATTTCAACTCTAGTAGCAGATAACGATACACGATAAAATCAAAGCATTTCCCTTTGTTTGCACGACTGTTTTCTACAAAGAACTTTCCATTAACTCGTTAAGAATTCCATCGAACTTTCAAGTTGACAAATAGTCGTTTTTCACACGAGACAGAACGATAACGTTTTAAAGCGACGCTGAGTAATACGTAACATGTGATCGAGTTGAAATGGATAAGAACGAAAGAAAAAATAATAAATGAACCGAGCGTCACCTAAAAGAGATTTGAAAAAGGTCGTTACCCTGATAAACTGCGTCCCTAAGTTTGCTTCGCGTTCTTCTTTCATTTTGTGACAAATTGATGTATCCGGCGCTTGCTGGATGCTTGAGAGAGATTTGTCGTTTTTGATGGACAAGTTATTCACGGTAAATAAAGAAATTATTATGAAAACGACATCCGAAAATGTTACGCTCATAAAATAGACGCAAAGTTAACATTCGTTGTATTCGTATGGCAACAGCTAGTAAATTCTGTTGGAGATATGATTTGATAGAAATACTATTCTGTAAATATCTCACCGCGACCGAGTAGCATGACTTCTCATTTCTTTTTCGTGGAAGAGTTTTACGAAATAGCCCTGCTGCAGTACTCATAATGAAGGGACTGGTTGACAATTAACCCTTAGGTAACTACGAAACACAATTGCAGAACGCACCCGAAAAGCAATTGTAGACAGGAAGTAAAGACTGATCAGAGGAACATTAAGTGAATATCTTATAAATCTTAACAATGGATATGATTGATTAATTATTTGTACGAGTATGTAAACGCTCGATTGAATAAAAAAAACCGGCCAAGTGCGAGTCGGACTCTCACACGAAGTACTATAAACCGAAAAAAACACATTTCTTCTCATTATAGCGGCAATAGAAATACACACTCTGTGAAAATTTCAGCTGTCTACCTGTTTCGTTTCTTGAGATATAACCCGCTGATAGACAGACAGACGGACAGCGGAGGCTTAGTAATAGCGTTCCGTTGGTTACCCCTTAGGTTCGGAACCCTAAAAACACAGGTAGCACTATTATTTGGTCAAAATTTTTAAAAAAGTGAAAGTTTATTTGTATACCGTCCGTATTTTCAAAAGTTCGCTAACCACACTGAATACAAAATGTCGAACCTACCCTAACATTAACTCATCTTTGAAGGACGAATAACATCAGAAATGTAGCACGCGTTGCCGGTCCTCCTTATATTATTAGATTGTTAAAGAAAATCCCAAATAACCTTTTTTCAAATATTTGCCCATTGGTTCCTTGAGGATTCTGTTATTGTAGGTGAATTGATTTTTAGTTACTTAGATTTTGTATCAAAATGTTTGAATACCACATGCTGTTTTAATTTCGAAGATTCTTCAGAAGGTCTTTTGTATTTTGTTTGTCCATAAAAGTCAAAATGAGTGAAAGCGTAGCGCCACTAGTCTACAGCGCCTTTTTTTAAAAGATGGGAAATCATTAAATGACTTCTTCCGCTCTGGGTGGAGCGGAAAGGCGTGTCAGATTCTTACTGACTAAAACTCATCCGTGTTCCTTCAAAAGCCCTTTGCGTTCCAGGGCCGCGGTGACTCTTTCGAACAAATTCCGCAACCCTGGCAGGCTCTGGCCCTAGCGGGCCCCGTCTCCTATGCTGACATCTCTTCGAGGCGCGCGTAGAACACAACGCGCCATCGACCCGGGTCTGGTGGTGATCGGACAGCGAGCCACCCAACGTTCGCCGTCCGCAGGCCCGTACCTACGGTGGCCAGGGATCGCCCCGCGACTTCCGACGCCCGGGGCGTCTTCTTCTGTGGCAGCGGTTGGGGCGAAGGTCCTGTCTAATATTACTGCTTCGCAGAAGGAGGTGACCGCTTCCCAAGCCTCCTCGCTACGGACCATGGATTCAACCAGGGTTGGACGCGAGAGGTCACCGCCGCCGATCGCCTCGACGAGGACAAGGCGGTGCTCATCTCAAGCAGGGCAGACCTCCACCGTATGCTCCACCGTGTCCTCCGGGCGATCCTCACAGTGCTGACACCCGGGCGTGTCCTCCCGCTTAATCCAAAACAGGTACCTCCCGAAACAGCCGTGTCCGGTGAGTACCTGCGTCAGGCGGTCCAGCCACTACCCAAAGAGAGGCCTTACCGCCGCAATTGTGGCGTGCCCAACTAGTCTATAGCGCTACGAGTGCTAAGTCGTAGCTCACACGGAAATGTTTCATGAGTATTTTTTAAACGACTAACCGTTGACTTGAAGCTCTGGACTGAAGAGACTGGAGAGTACCATTCTATCAGCGAATGCAATTGTCAAAATGCCAAAGATAAGGGATTGATCACGTAACATTTCGACAGTGTTTGTCAGACTTATGAGTCTGACAAACACTGAAATGGACGGGTACGCCCGTCCATTTTTAACACTTAGACCATCGCCTTCGTCAAGCTACCACAGACTACCACTGATAGAAAGTCACTTGTCTAGACCCTCAGGTCTTTCTGGCAAACCTTGGAAGGAGGCCTATGTACGGTAGTGAGTTTTTCAGTTCATGATTTTGATTGTATTCTACTCTTAAATCGTGGGGATCTATTTTGTTTAAACGTAGATACGTAATGATTAAGATTATGGCAACATACTTCCCAGCAATTATGACGACTTCATTTAATACGACATACTGACAATTATACATTTAATAACAGCTGTAAACTAATTTCAAAATAGACACATTACGTCTCTATACGTAACACACAGTACATTGTTGGTTCTCATGTACTTTATGAACTAATATAGTCGCAGTTCGCACAGTAATATGTACCTACGTCGTGTACTGTATATAGGTACCTACCTACAGTATTATTTACGAAACCACATCAATGGCTTAATTTGCGCCCTATCTTAAATGGTTCGGTTGTTGTGTCTACGCAGAATATTAAACTTGGGTTTAGTTACAAGAACCTGCAAGTTTATAGATTTCTGTCTCGTCTGACTCGTTTTGTGAATCAGTATTTGATAACGAAGATAAAGTATCCGTTTTTTTTGTTGAAAAATATATATATCTACAGAAACTCTCGCATTTTTTTCATGATCTAAAACTATAGAAAGCCATCTGTTAACATAAGAGATTAATAGAAATTCTCAAAAATATCAAACGATATTATAATTCTAATCCCTCTAGAAACTCGTTTTCATGTAGCAAATTAAGCCGTGAGAGTTGTTTCTAAAATTCTCTTCTCACAAAATCCTTAAATACTTAATTACAACATACAAATAAATTATTCAGTTGTACAGTTACATATTTATATAGACAGTACATAGGTAAGTAATTAAACACAGCCCGAAGACTGGGACTATTAAAAGCAGGCGAGCGTCGTTTCGTGGGGCGTTTATTCCTCCGATGCTATAGAGAACTCTAATTAATTGTTCAGAATGCCTCATTAATTACATATTTAATTGTAAATGCAATTAAAGTGAGGACTAATGGCATTTTTACAGGGAGAGGGTCCGAATTCCAAATGCGCTTTTTGTTTTTGCACTGTAAATATTTTAGCCATCAATCACAGGATTCAACTTATTTTATTTGTTAGTTAAAATTACAATACTTGAAAAAAAAAACAAATTTATTTAAATGCTTTGCAAGAATTTCATATCAAAGTGCCGTATGTCCGAGCGTCATATTTTGACCGTACAAATTACTTATATTTTTGGACGGTTTTAACACCACTCTCGGCCATTTTATTTTTTAAGGAAGGTGTCGGTGTATTAACTTTAATCATGAAAGCTTTGACCTCTAACATAATTACAATGAAGGAAAATGAAAACATTACCAACAGCCCCCATTTTGTAACATTAATACACGAACAACTTACTTTCGGTAGGAACCTTATATAATATTATTCAAAAGTAATAAACTGAAACATTGATTAAACGGACGGTAACAAAAGGACCCAATAACCATTAATATGACTTTATAAAATTGGAATTTTTGATCGTCCAAACGTGACGTAGTCGCGATTTTTTACGTCGTAGTTATATTTTGAGAACAAATTCGATATTAAACTAAACCATTGATGAAAGAAAGAATTTATACCTGTGAGTGCCAGTCCTTTTGTAATAAGAATGACTGGTGAAACCGTCCATAAGTCATTCAAAAGTCAATGCTCAAAAGTCGTACAATGCCTGTGTCCACTTCAACGTTCAGATTTCAGATTTCAATCACATAACACTTCCAAAAAACATGTTGGACCGTCAGTCCCTAGTCTTTGAAACAAGGAATGTGACACATAGATGGACGGACACACAAGAAAATCAAGAAAGAAACGGGTTCGTGTTTTTAGGTACCCATACGTTGAAAACGAAGGATGTTAGCGGGAACTGACAAAGTCTTCGATTGTCTTTTATAGCTTTGTATAAGTCACCGGAAAAATTGCAGACGCCATAGATTGTAATAAATCTTTATAAGATATAATTTCTCAATGTATTATGAAAAATCGTTTTGTATATAATAAATCCCATTCAAAATCCGTGTCTTATTATGAAAAAGCTGTTTACAATTTCACGTAATGGTTTTACAATCTTATGGCGTTTGCAATTTTCCGGTGACATATAATAATAAAAATAATATCTCGTGGGACAACTCATGCACGGCCATCCGATCCCAAACTAGGCAGAGCCTGTGCTATGGCAACCAGACTACTGATAAACTTACTTATATATTTCTAAATACATACCTTTTATAGACAAATTATCCCCCGACACAGAACAAATGATCATGCTCATCACACAAAGATTTGTCCTGGTGGGAATGGAACCCACGATCTTCGATTTGGCAGTCAGGGTCACTAACCACTCGACCAACAGGCCAGTCAACCGACATGCAGGCATTTTTTCGATCATCAATTACTACAATGTCATACATTTCCAATACACTTATCTTTAATACATATATTTCCAAAGCACTTGTTGATACCATTTAGAATTCAGTTCACATGTAAAGTGAAAAAGAGCGAAAATAAAGGTAAGTGCGTTTGTTCGACCCGACAAATTGAAAAACAAACACTATTCATAAAATATTATCAAAGGTACACATGAGGAGTAACGAGCCATTTGGGTTCCCTCTGAATTTGTCAATTTCATTGCACACGACGCTCAGTCGTAAGGAAT
The DNA here is from genome assembly GCA_905163435.1 of Mamestra brassicae. NCBI lineage: Eukaryota > Metazoa > Arthropoda > Insecta > Lepidoptera > Noctuidae > Mamestra > Mamestra brassicae. Next base: position 9,761,423 of record LR990991.1, on the reverse strand, counting down.
GCTTAAGGAATAATGATGGCATCTGTTAAGGTAAATAGAATACGAACTGTATCCATCCGGGATTCACAGTACACCTCTTTCTATAAACCTCACACGGCACATTTGTGAATAAAGTAGTGTCTTAAATCAGATTTTACTGGTTTACGATTCTGAACTCTATCGTTTTACAATAAGGTTGAAATTCTTTTGACCAATCTCATACAGTTACATACAATTTTTTATCAAACGTATGTGTTACTCTGAAGCTTTATTACAATTTAAGCGATGTAACAAATTGTAAAACGTGCTAACGCGAATTCAGTTCACGTCCGTACTTTGTTTGGTACCTTCTTTCATCCTTTTGAAAGTACTTTTCTGACATGTTGCCCTCAAAGTTGGACTACCAAAACGAGCTTGTTAGATCTGTGTTATGAATTCGTTTAGAGCTTGAAGTAAGTTATTATTTAAATAGGCAGTTATAAACGTTTCCAGATGCGTCATATTTAGGTTTTTAGGTTTAAGAACAACTTTATTTCTCATAAAGAATTGCATAAATAATTCACTTACTAAGAAACAATATCTAAAACTAAGATTAACAATAAGAGCGCACAGTAGTACGTACTCGTATATCGAATAACAAAGCAAAACAGCAAAGAAAAAACAAATGTGGGTTAACTGATAACATAAACATCGTACGTTAACCAAACACAACATGGATGTATGAATTGGAATATTTCGCACTGATAAACACATTGTTTATCTTCCCAACCCATTAAAAATTAAAAACTCTCAGAAGAACAAGACTCATTTAAAATCTAGTTAGATCTCCAGGTTCTACCTTTACCACTATACTGACTTCCATTTACTGACAAAATCATAGCCAGGACCTCGGAAGCTGCTCTACCAATAAACAGATACGACCCCTTTTATCAAAGTATGTTATCATAACAACGAAAAAAGGTCATAACTTGACCTCCTCCGAACCTTTGGCAAATTCCATCGCATCGAAAGTGCCCCATAGGCATATTTTAATATTACATTTTATAACGAAACCCGCTCAACCGTGGCACATTCAAGATGCAAATCCCCTTAGGAAAGTATTAGGAAAATATAAAGAGACTGATAAATCTCGCGTTCAGTCCCCAGGAGTGTCCGACGTAGCGCGATATTTCACGGTATTTTAACAAATTTAACGAGCTTCCATATTTACTTCAAGGAACCTCTTTTAGGATACATTGCGTTTATTCATAACCCTTATTATTTTCTTATCGTGATGCGCTGACGTTGGGTGTATGAACAGGGACTCAATGCGGATTAACTACGTACTTATAGCTACGTCGCCATTTTTAGTGCGAATTAACTTTAGGTGTGGAAACATTTACCTCTCTACTTTAATGAAACTTTTTTTATTCAAGATATACTATCTTTTCAACACTTTTTTTTCAGCCACCTTGAACCAGCCCTTAAGCCTCGGCGGCCCCGTCCATCCTCAGGCAACCACTTTATGGAGACTATAAATTGACGTGACCCGCCCAAACATAAATTTTCCGAGAAAATTCCTAATAAATAGGTACCTATAACTACAAAGTGAAACCAATTTAAAATTAAAAGTAGCAATATTATTTTTCCTACCTTATTATATTCTCACATTTTCCTCACGCCGATTGATTCACCCCTATTCTGGTAAATAAAAAATAAAACACGGTAGTATCAGGTGTCGATTTTCACACACAAATAGCAAACGTCGTTAGTCATTAAGGGTGGTGTTGGATAGTTCAACATACCTTGCCTTACAGGGTGAGAAAAACTTTATTGTTCTCTGGCTCAACGGGCAAGTGTAAATGATCGAAAAAAATGCGGAAAAATCTCGGATAACCGCTAAAACGGCCTATTGAAGTGTAAATTGTTATCTTCAGATTTATTAAATAAAAAAAATCCTGAAGCTAAGCTACGTAAATATTTGTTTTTAAGAATTTAAAATCATAATGTGAGGCTTTCAAAAAGTTTCGTTGTGTATTTTCGGCCCATCTCTTTAGAAAAAGACTTTATTGTACTTACACTAAACTCTTTTTCCAATGAACGAATTACCTATATAATATATATCTAGGTAAAACTATAACATACAACCCTGATGCTCACTTACGTGAGTTTAATAACTTTTAATTAAGTTTTAGGTACTTGTTCAGCAAAAGTTAATAAAACAACCAGTAATTAGACTCGTTTATCAAAACTACATAACACAACAAACAACACTCTATTTTGTTTTAGTGAAAAGTTCATCCAATATAACTTTATTATAGCTAGCAAGTACCTACGTGCAAAATACCAGCGAATACCAGACAGTGAACCTTCGTTGTGAACTTTAAACTTTGCTTTTGCACTGAAATTAATTTCAAAGTTCAGATAAAATGCATTTTATTTTACCTTTACGTAAATAGTAACGTGAATAAAAATATTATTCTATCTTGTTGTATTGCACTTTTTTTCCTCTTTATGCACATTAGTCAAGCTCTATAGTACCTAAGCATTTGGCATGTATTTTTTGTAGGTATTATAGAGCTTGTCAACCGATTTCCTTGGAGATTTTAAAAGTTAATGGCGTATTATTAAATTAAAGGAAAAATAAAAACCCGTGAAAACCATTTTATTAAGAACTTCCAAGAATAATAGTGTTTAATTTATATAATTGGTTAAATCAACCTGAAAATTTTTATTAGAATACAATCTATTGCACATAAGCACGTGATTAGTTCACTTTAATGATTTTCATTGTTCTCATACGGTGACTTTACTTTCAAATATGGCACCACGTTGTTAACATTTTTTGTTTGTTTTAATCTCGTCTACCCATAAATATATGTTTCATCGTGCGCCGCGGTTTTGAAAAACAAAACAAATGTTTGGTTGCTAAGCTAGCTCCCATACAAAAATGTTCGAACCCCTTTATAATAAACTAGCTTTTGCCCACGACTTCGACTGCGTGGAATACTTACTTTGGGCAGCCATTTTTACTTTAAAGATGCAAATTTTACAAAAACGCTTGAACATATTTATTAATGTTGTTTTGTTTATTTTTATCAAATGCCTAAATACAAAGGTTCATGGTTTTATGTTAAAAAACTACGGACTCCCATACAAACCTTCATCCCCTATTTCAACCCCTCCAAACGTTTTTCTCATGTCCTCCTCCAAGGTCTAATCTATCCCTGGTCCAAATTTCTCCAAAATCGATTAAGCGGTTTATGCGTGAAGAGGTAACAGACAAACAGCCAGACAGACACACTTTCGCATTTATAATATTAGTATAGATTCATTGTAAATTTATCAAAAACGTTATTATTAAAAAACCGACGGTTTGCGACAAAAGACATAAAAGTTCGGCGAGGAAAATGTTCAACAAGTTCGAATTCTTGGAATTCTAGCAATAAATTCGAATTCGTTCAAAATACAACGTGCAACAAACAAAATGAAACAGACTAAAAACCAAATTCATTAAAATGTAACTTAAAAAATCTATAGCATGATTGAAGTTTCATTTAAACGCAAATCAAGTCATTGGATAGTTGATTGTTGATTAAATGTTCGTCCCAGAAACTGAGCTTCAGAAGGTTTGGTAAATTTACGGATATTAGTTTTTTTTGTGAAAATCCTGCATAAACTGCATATACCTAATAAATTAAAAACAAAATATAACGAGGGACAACTAGGTCAAGGCAATTGCCTTCTTAACTCAATTCGCTCCTTACGCCTAGATGGTCAGAGCACCTTTTCAAAGCGCCGTTTGAAGTCAGCCGTCTACGTCTACTACCAACTATCAAGTAGGTAGTTTAAAGTAGTTTAACTTGAACCTTGACCTTCCGCTGTTTGAACCAGCAGCACCAAAAGGACAATGACTGTCCTTAGTAGCGACGTGGCAACGTCACAAATATATTTATTAAACCCATTTATATTGTCACACTTAGTTCAAACGGGTAGTCAAAAGCCAGACAACACCAATGTTAAGTACCAAACGGTATCGTGTTACCCAGTTGCTGGGTAATGGACGTCTATTACGCTGTCACATTATTATGAGAGACAACGCTCTAAAGCTACGAAAATAGTTCAACACCTACAATATCGAATGAAATTAAAAATAATTAAATTTCAAAACAGTACAAATTATTGAAGGCATGCAACAAAACAGTGTCTCGCACTGTAGTTTATAATCACTTCGAACCACTTTAGATGTGATGACACTAAAAATAAGTTAGCAACTTTAACTACTGACCGTACCAACAGTATCAGCGCAAACACAAAGCTGCCATAATATTTCCCAAAACAGCTAGTCATAAAGCAAAAACCGTTGGCTGGGCACTGTGGCAATTTATCCGCGGATCACCTGAGGCATCGGGGTCATCAATCCAAAGCCCCGGGGGCTAGTTTTCCAGGAGATTCAGACTTACACCTCTTTCCCCTCTCTATTGCGCAGTTGAACGTAATGCGTTGGCGTTTATAGGTAGCCAGGTTGTTGCTTTTTATTCCTTTGTTTTTTTTTTTTTGTAGATTGTTTTGTTTTAGAAGTTTGAAATAGGTGGTATAAATATTACCTTTGATTTTTTATTGGGGCAAATAAGGTCTCCTCTAAGTTTCTTCAATTTTGACTTCGTGAAAACTTAAATGCCAATCAGAACGTGCAGCTTAGCTACTGTCGATCAGTCATTTTAAAGCTTATAACTTTCGGTACAATACTTTAAACAAAAGTTTGGACCTTACTGTAATTTTTTTATCAAACGTTATCATGAATGTCCACAATCATAACCTAGTCATAAATTTAAAAAAAAAATCGTATTAAGAATTATCCGAGTCTGACAATACTTACCAACTAGCTTAAACATATGTTTATTTATTTTTTATCAAGTGCCTAAATACGGTTTTATCTTCAATAATTACGGACTCCCATACATACTTTCAGCCCTCTTTCCACCCCTTTAAAGGATGATTTCTTATCAAAACTCTAAACCCGGGACTCAAGCTATCTTTATACCAAATTGCATCTAAATCGTTTCAGCGGTTTAAGCGTGAAGAGGTAACAGACAAACAGACGGACAGATAGACACACTTTTACATGTATGTATTAGTATGGATTATTGTAGAAAGAGGCATTACAATCAATCCATGAATTAATTAATAACATGGAAGCAATGATAATCCATTATTCATCCCAAAAAATGTTTTTCTTAATTTTTCCGAAATACGTAATAAAATATTCAAGCGCAAAAAAGTACGATCCATTAGGTACCGCACAATATTAATAACATTGGTGGCACCCTGAATAATGTGAGCCTTAAGATTATGAGGATTGAGTTTAAATTAAAAATGAATGTTTAATTTTATTTTGTTCTGCCAGTGATGAGGCTGTGAAAAAATAATGGTTATGTACACTGAGCGTCACGTCAGTTGCACACGTGACTTTTGGGAATAATATGCAGTGTGAACTAATGGTGGATTTCAACCCATCATTTTTATTTTTGAGTTGTGGATTCATTCATGGACCGCTGAAATGTTTCGTGTTTCAAATTGAAAATGGTTGTAGGCTATATACCGAATTACTGCTAATGTATAGTTTTACTCTAAATCATATTTAGTCATTCTTATTTTACAGAAATTAACTGAATGTCCGATTACGACGACTTGAATGTCTATTGATATAGGATCATCGCCTAGTCTTTTTCCAACTATATTGGGGTCGGGTTCCAGTCAAGCTGGATTCAGCTGAATACCAGTATTTTACATGGAGCAGATTTACTGGCTTCTAACAATCCGTAACGACTGCCAAAGATCTACAAATGAGAGCCGGGACGAACGGCTTAACGTGCTTTTCGAGGCCCGGAGGAGTCTCGGTATGTTTAGATGTTCACCCATCCACAGACCGACCTTGGCAAGCGATATAGGATCTCCTAGTGTAACAGTCAAAGTAGCACAAAGTTTTGTGTTTCGAAGTGTTAATATATTTTTATATACATTTATAATTTTCATGAAAAACTGGACATATTTATCATAAATCTTGCTTTTACACAGCAAAACTCTAATCAGGATTTTTCTGAACCTTCCTACCTTTATACATTCCTTTCCTTTTATTCAAAAGCATTTTATTCCTTAAAATAGCTACAAATCCTTAGGAACTCGAGCGAAAACAGAACAAAGCACATTGTACACACGGCCAGTGTTTTATGTCCTACTTGACAACGAGACACAAATTGGGACCCACAGTGAAACAGTATATCAGACGTTTTAGAAATTCCGCTGTAGGTACAAGTACAATTTAGACAAATATAAGTTGTGTGCATTGCTGGCTGCATTGTCATGAGCTTTGCTTAGGTCTTTGGGTTGCCTTGTTTGGCTCTTTAGGGTTCCGTATGACCAAATCTTGGGGGAGGCCCATGTCCAGCAATGGACGTCTCTCGGCTGATATGATGATGTCCAAATGAACTGAACCCAATCAATTTACCCAAATCTATTAGACCAATTTAGGTGAAATTTGGTACACATATGAACTTCTGTGACCCTAATAAATTGGATAGTAAGGCAAAGTCAATGTTAATCAAGCAAGTTAATGTAAATCTGTACCTGTTTCACTCTCTAAGTATAATAATAATCAAAGGACAATCCAACATATAATCTTGACAAGTTTTGTGATGTTTGGAACTTCCAATGAAATACCCTCTAAACAGGTCCGTAAATAAGCATTAACCCAGCTTTTGGAGGCCCTAAGTCTTAAGGCTGGGCTGTAAAATTATTTACCAGTATTCGTATTATATCCTCTTCAGAAAGTTCTAAACGTAGGTAGGCATGGATAATCTCAAGGATTTATAACTAAATTTAATATTGAATGAGCCCTTTAAAAGCTCCTGTTTTGTCTGAGAAATACAGACATTGCTACTATCGACCAATTCTAATTACCACAAGGTTGCGCGGAAGAAATCCACCGTTCGTGAAATACAGTCAGTCTAGTAAACAATGAACTATTTGCGATTATATTATTTCCCCTTATTAAGTGTTGATAAAGGCAAGTAAAAATAATTGGATTAAACAATTGTTGAAACATTTGGCAAAAAAATCCTTTTTTAGTTTCATTCACAAAAAAACCGTATTTTCAGCACACGTGTGCATTTCAGTCTCGTCACAAAGCAAAACAAGAGCTCCACTTCAGCAGATGGCTGCAAAATGAATATAATGTCGTTTATTAGTTAGTTTTTCATTAGTGCTAGTAGAAGAGCTTTTGAAAATTATATTTGTAATTTATGTTTTTTAATAATATTGTATCCATGGAAACATCAACTATAATATAAGTTATATTTCCACTATATTTTGTTCAAGCTACAACAATCTGTCAACTTTCTTTAAAAGATTTTCAACTTTATCGTTAAGACATTAAGTTCAAGGTTGATTGGGAAAATTTGACAGTTTCGGGTAGCTTTATGTGCTGGTGTCTCTACTTGGCAAACATGAAAAACTGCGCTAGTCAATTTTTACGATAGACATGTAATGTACCTAGACATAATTATAATCAGAGTGCAAATTCTACTAATTTTTAAGCAACGTTTGCATTCCCATGTCAGTCGCAACCTGTCAAAGGTGTATGGAAATTGAGGTTTTTTTTTTACAGATTCTGACTAAGATGCGAATGCGAATGTTGTTTAAAAATGAGTGAAATCGGCCCTCTGTTGCTTCATTTTTCACTATCTTCTTCAATAAACTCAATAAAATATCTGTAAAATAAATAAAACAACTCATTTTTACCTACATTAAACACTAAGTTCTTAATAATAAACTAAACCAATGCACCATTTTTCATCATAACCCCAAAACCAACAACGTTTCTATAAATAATTTATCGTATAAAAACATAGCGAGCGCAAAAATAAATCCATTCTCGAAGCTCAATAAACAATAGGTTTGGAATAAAGAACCATCTTGGCTTAGCTCGCTAAAACAATAAATGTTATCCCATAAAACAACGTTTACTGTCCAATAGTTGTCCACGGAACACATCATACAATATTTATGCGCCACGAGATTCTCTTCTAGGTTTCATTTTTTAAACTCGTATATTATTTATAAGATTTCGCTGGACGAAGGTAGACGTGCACTCACGTAGAGGTTTGCAATCATACGTCGTTTTGAGACGGAATTTTAGATAGGCTGTGTTTTTGTCAGAGGCGCGGAAAGTCCACAATCCAAATTTATTTCGTATCGTAAATTAATAGTTTACCAGAGAAATTAAGCTTAAATTTTTTAGCGGAGACCGCAGACAAAAAAAATGTTAGTTCGATAAATTGGCTAACAAATCCGTCGGAGATCGACGTGAAATAGGTCAGCTACACAATCTCCTTTCAACGGTTTCATTGTCATTTCCCGTCGCCAGCAGTCGGCCAGACGGCGGGCTAGCGGTGTCTTTTTGTAGCTAATGTGTGGGTACGGCATTGGTTTAAAAACATTACTTACACTTTATGTTCTTTCAAGCTAAACTTTTTGGCCCTTAATAATGAAACTGACTTGTGTAGCGACTGTTTAATAGATTCTTAATTCGTTTTTAAATTCTCTCTGGTAAAATTAAATTTAGAATCTGCTTATCGGGGGTACTCTTTCTTTCGACTCTATGGTTCACTTTTTAGATTATATGAGCCCATTAGGTAGCCATGTTAACTGCAGCATCGGCTGCTAAACAGCGTCAAGATTTTTATCAAGAAGGGTTTTAAAATATTGCCAAGTAAAACTGCAAATAAGAGATAAATTCATAGCGTTTTTACAAAAACTCGGAAAGTTCTCGCAAGAAACTTGTCGTTTATCGTTTCAAGCCCCAACTTTGCATAAGCAGAGTTTAAATCAAACTTTATGACTTTAGGATTGCATTATACTGTGAGATGAGCGAAATTGGATTATAAAATAAAAGAAGAAAACGATGAATTTAGTATCAAGATAAATTCAGTTTTAGTTTTTTTTCGTCAGTTTATGTCGGGATTTTCTTTACATACTTTTGTAAAAAGATTCAAGCGACTTTTGAATTGAATGGGGCCGTAATTTTTTTTTCAACATATTTCTTCAATAAATGCATTTACGAAGCCTGTACCAATACATTGTTCGAAAGGTAAAAATTACGCACCATACAATAGAACGTGCGGTAAAATAGGTACTCTCATCTAAGTACCTATTTTACCGCACTCCTCGTTGTATAGCGCCGTGCGTTTCCTTTACCTACGGTTTTTTTAATTTCCATAAAAAAATATGAGAATTCTACCAAGGAGTTAATGCGTTTTTTGAGCGAATGTGTTGAAAATAACTATTACCTACGATATATTGAAAGGAAAATCAAAGTATAAATCAAAACGGTTTAGAATAGGTAGTGTGAATTTTAATAAATTACTGACGTTTGTAGGGGTATAAAAATAAAATTAGTCCTCTGTTGAAAAACAATTTTTCTGGAAAAGATTCAAGAAAAAAAAACCCCGTTTGCCCGGGGGTAACAATTTATTTGTTTTATCTCAAGAACCCTTTGTTGTTCCAAAACTCGAAAGCAACGAATAAAGCAGTTACGATTTAACTAAATGGACCATAACCGCTTTCTGAAGGAGTAGTGATGGCAATTAAATACGCGCTCGAAAAGATAAAAAAGAATGTGAAAATAAATTACTTCGAAAATGATTCGAGTAAAGGTTCCGGACTGTTGGATATTTCGCTCGTGTGGTTTGATGACGTCAAACCGGATAATAATTCGGAAGTTTATTTCGACAGTTCTTTGGGTAATATTATGGTTATTGTTAACACTGGGGAAGGGGAAGCAAGATTCTATTACTTTCACGCAATTGATTACGTAAATTCCATGCAATATGAATTGCATGCACGGTCAGTGGGGCACGGGGGGCTAAGTATCAATAATCAAATCAATAATCATTTTTAATTGTGTAAGTAGTGAATACAGTTCTTAAATTAAAGTTATTAGGTCGCTATGTTATGCCAAGAAGCGTACAAATATGGTTTGCATGCGAATTAATCATGCGAGAGGTAAACACAAATTATTTGGTAGGTATGTATGTCAAAATTAATAAAATTAAAAAAAAAATTGTCAAACTTAATTAAATAAAAAAATTGGTAGGGATGTTCAAATTAATTAATTATCTATTATAAAAATTATAAATATGCAGTGGCGCGACTTCCATTTCCTCGTTTGCTTTTTATTTTCTTATATACAGCCTTTTACGAACTTCTTAGACGTAGCTGTAAATTGTAAATATTGCGGCAAATCTTCAACAATAACCCAAAAAAAACAAGTTTCTTGTATGGGAGCCCCCTTTAATTTTTAATTATTTTCTATTTTATTACTTGTTGTTATAGCGGTAATAGTAATACACACTTTGTTAACATTTTAACTGTTGACCTATTACGGTTCCTGAGATACAGCCCGCTGACAGACAGACAGACGAACGGACGAACTGCGAAGGCTTAGTAATACGGTTTCCTTGGTTACTCTTCGGATACGGAACCCTAAAACGAACCCATCAAAGCATACTTGGTATCATAACTGCAACACTAGGTCAGTTTATTTAAAAATAACGCGTTTAAAAATAGCTGTTTGGTAAAAACGATAAAGTTACGGATGAATGTAGCAGAAAAACGGAACCTCTGATTAAATGAAAATAATACGTCAACTCAACAAGTAGGCTTTTGTTCTGATGCAAGCTTTTGTAACACCACTTCCTCCCTCATCGCAGAAGGTTGATAATGTAAAATCCGAAATCAACAGCGAGTCCAAAGCAAACTGTATTACGGGGATCGCCCCAGAATCCTATTTTCACAGGCCAGTTTGTTTTTATTGTACAAATTCCGTTGCCTTTTCTACCGTTTGTTTTACGATTTTCCGTTTTTTAATATACGGCTGTACAGCTTTAATTGCTCCAAGTCTCCTGTTATCACTTTTTGGGTGTTTTTATTTTTTGTTATGCAATGTTACAATTGTAAAAATGTTTGTTGTTTAAGGATGCCCATATATATGTATATATATTATTTTTGTGTGTGTGTGTAAAGTTTTTTTCATCAATCACGCAAAAACACTTTACAGTTTTGTTTTTATAAATTGCCACGAGACTTTATTGAGCTGTTTATTTAATACAAAAGTAGGTCGTCATGCCCCTAAATTGTAAAGCAACTGAATTTTGAACGCAATGTCTACTCGTAAAGGAGGAAATCATTTATAAATAGTTAATTTGTATGTATAGGTGCATGCATACCAAAAACACCCAATTCTTAGCGCAGTTACCGAAGGCAGTTTCGTAAGGGCGTTCCCTTGTAATAACAGATTAAAAAAACATTTGGTGGGATTCTGACTTTCGAACCGAGGGTTCCGTACCTACCAAGTTTTTTTAGTATCAATTAGTGATTGTTTACTTTGAGCAAACTAAATAATAAAACGAGTTGAATGCTACAAGACAATATTCTCAGAAAAACTGGAAACAACAAGTAGTTTGCAATCAAAGAAAAAAAAGAATTATTACATTTTTTTTTTTCATATTAAACAACCCTGTACATATAAATACATTTTCGACACATTTGCTCAAAAATACTTTTACGAAGCCTGTATACATTGTTCGAAAGTAAACAATTAAGCACCATACATTGGAACGTGCGGTAAAATAGGTACTCTCATCTAAGTACCTATTTTACCGCACTCCGCGTTATATGGCGCCGTGCGTATTCTTTAAGGTTTTTTTTTTAATTTATTTTAAGAATATAAGAATTCGACCAAGAAGTTTTACATTATTAGAAAAAATAAGCTGAATAATCGAACCTCCTTGGAAGCGCTTTTGCTCAATACGTTTGTCTGTTATGTAGTTCTGATTCACCACGCGCACGTGGCGTCGTTTGCAAATTCGCACTATTTTAATATAAGCAACGTCAAAGATTATTGCGACTTTCCGACTGATATCCAAAAACTATACTGTTTTCTCGCAAATGTGTTGAAAAACGTTGTATGGCACACGTGCGGAAATCGGTTTTTATAAACTCGTGACTATGGTAAGTCGTCTAATTGTTTGTAAAAACCAACTTACCGCACTAGTATCATAAATAACTATTCCAGATGTTTAGTAAATGCGCAGTTCACTGTTCGCTTCTGACAGCAGAACTTGTACAAGTTCCGCTGCATTTATTGTGTAAATATTAAACCAAATTTAATAAGCAGGTAGGAACCAATTTTACTGTCAAATTTCAAGCAGTTTCATAGTTATCTAACTATCAACACAGGAACAGGAACAGGAACCGACTATTATAATATCAACCACCATTTTGACGAACGGTACCCAAACGGTAAAAGGTAAAAACGCCGACGATTCCACGAAACGGTTATTGGATGTGAACCCTTTATAAGAATGCAAATGTTATTGTTTTTGAACCGAAACGGAGGCTCTGAGGTGCAGTTCTTAGGTACTACCAAGATCTCGCAATCGTTTCACCAGTAATGTAAAAATAAAATGGTGGTCAACCATTTTCTAGACTACTATTGTAACTTCATTAATTCGCACGGGTGCCTTTTTGTATTATCATTAAAAGTAAGAATGAACCTTCTGAACACCCTCGTTCTATCATAGATGTCGTACATCCTATCCATCAGACGTGATCGAGGTAAAGAGCAGGCTCATTTTGAAATACAGAAAAGACCTGCAATGACCTGCTGCGGAAAACAGAAGAAAGATAGGTTGAAGTCAATAAGATAGTTTCCAAAAACACACAACTCAAGAGACAGCTTATAGAACTAAACATCCAGGTCATGCACATACTTGACCAGCATCACCTTCTCCGTCAATTAGCGTCAGACTTCCAGGAATGCAGTGACATTCATGACTGACTGAAACGCATATCAGGCCTTGAAGCGGAATCGTACAAGGCTCACAACACTGTTTCCACCATAAATACTCTGAGAGCCAACGAACAAGTTGCCCACACCAATAACATATTTGACGAGCTGGTTAGTTGAGATCAAGACACTACCGTGTCTCAGAAAACATGTTAAGCCGTCGGTCCTGGCTGTCATGTTGTAAATTTTTGACCGTTACGTAGGTCGTGAATGTTCAAAAAACCTTACACCGCCGGCCCTACTATGACGTGCTAATGCCATCCAATTTCGATGATGTAAAAGGGATACTGCTATTCGCTATGTTTAGCTCCGTCTCTCTCTTAGAGCAGAATCATGATCGTTTTAAGACTTCATAGTAAGGCCCCAGTGTTGCCAAGGGGTATAATGTTGCCCAGTTACTGGGTTGTACAGGTGAGATGGGCAGTCACTTCATGTAACATACTAGTAAAGCTGCATCTGCTTACACTGGAAGCCGACTCTACCATAGTTAAAAAAAGGCTAAGCAATTTGTTTGAACACGCTTTTCTATGGAATCCCGGTGTCTCACTGATTTAAAGTTCCTTGATTTAAACTTGGGAACCTTCGGAACTAAGTATTGAGGTTAAAACTGAACACCCACCGTCTTAAAGGAATGGCGTTCCGAAATCGAGAATAGTAGATCATGTCTTTTGACGCTATACCTCCTCAGAACCGTGTTCTTGGTCGGTGAGGTACAATGAGCTCACTCCTGGAAGTGTATAAATGCAATACATTGCTATGTAGGGATGTATTTCTATACATTACTAAAGGCTACCTTGCCTTTACATTGATTGACTGAACAGAACACGCCTTGACTCTATATACGAAGTAAGCTAAACAAAAGCTGGTACGGTGTCTTAAAATAGAATGAAACGTGGCCTGTATGTCATATTTGTTGGCAATTTATTTTATTTTGTCGCAAACGAGTTATCTTTCTCTTTTGAAGATCCCACTGAAGATTGCAATTTTTGTATGAGAGTACCATGTCCTTATTTAGCAAATTAATTAATTTACCTTTACTTACTTAGTAGTATAAAAGTGTTACCAAATTTGATTTGAAAAGTGTAACTATGGAGATGCTGGTCCGTTCTTCTCCATGTGACAAACCTTGGCGAATGGATAGTCACTATTTTAACTACAAATTTTGACCTTAATTAATGGTTTTTAATGGTCAAACAGAAATAAATGATTGGGCTTTGACTTGGACACTTGGTTGATATCCTGACAAGTCGTGCTCAGTACTTCTCCATATTCATTATGCGAACCGCAAAAGTGTGCAACACCTTGCCAGCTTCTATTTTCCCTACCACCTGTAACCCATCCCATCCATTGCTTTCCATCAGCTCAGATCAAGGTCAAGGACTGGGCACACCAAGATACATGAAACTTGATAGAAAGTAACCACACAATAATGTTTTAATTACACGGACATAGTGCCTATGAACGCACCTAAACTGTCTAGCTTCAAAGGATTTACAAAGAAGATCGTGCGACAGAATTAAACGCGAAGCCATCAGGACATTTAGTGACGTATTATTATAATTTAAATACATTGCCACATAATTAATTATGCGTGGAATAAATTCATACCATGAATCAGACATTGTGGCTGGGAATGTTATGTTGCTTTGTAATTTATAAACTGCAACATATCCGTTTCCTGCATTTGAATAATAGAAAATATGGTTAGTGTACCGCGATGACAATAAATCTGGTTTTAGGTGTGAATTATTGAATGTACACGCATTGTTAATGAACACTGTTTATTATGAATAGCTAGTTTCATTTGATTCAGCGCCAATAACTGTGCATACGTGATTCAGATACTTTGTTTATGTAGCCTATTTTAAGACTTTAGGAATTTCTCCTTAATAGGATTCATAGGCAACAAATATCATATTTTCTAAGACTACAAACGGCAAACAAAAGCTTGCAACCTTCACATCAATATCCACCCAAAGAAAAACTCTTGGGTGAGTTTTTCTACACAACTATCGTAGGTACCTACTATCGAAAACCAAACAGCCAAGTTTAACCAAGCGTCATTCCTCAAAAGCCCTTCAAATTAGGGAACTAGCACCTCAAACTATGCCTAGTTACTCTTCTCAAATAGTTCTACAGTCAGTCAATACAAGTGGGACATTGTAACCAAATTAACTCCCGCACCAAATCAAAGTCAATAACGAAGGTACATGTATTAAGAAACTCAAACACGCGTTCGTGCGATAACTTACAGGTTGTGACGGAGCCTCCCATACACCAGTAACAACATTTACTTAGGCCCAACCCTGGTTAAATTATTCACAACGTTATACCAACATATTTATGGCATGTCTGCGGTCACCCCATTATTCTCTGTTATTTTTTTGTGATGCAGACTTTAAAACGCTAAAGGCTTTGAAAAACATTTTCAGAAAAAAATGCTGAAGGGTGCATGATTCTGATAGTAGCTAATAAAAATAAATATTACTTTTAATTGTGTTGATTCTGTTTAAAAGGTTTTTGCCTCCATTTAAAATAATCAGAAAAGCAATTTTCATTTTAGTTTTTTGTTAATGTTCAATTAGAATTTATATTTCAAATATTAGCTAAGTATTAAGTTATTATATTAAAATAATACCAGACTCATACAGAATAGTTTTCAATTTCAGACTTTATTTGGTAATTGCCTAAACTCTCGACATTATATCAAGAGCAGCTCTTCTTCACAACACCTTGTCTCCATCAGTGCAGCTGTCGAATACATCAAAAAGAAGCTCGTACTGTATAGTCTTAGGGGCATTTTATAACCATCATGGTTCCTATGTTTTCCTTGCACATCGGTATCACTAATGCTTATATAGTACTAACACTTTTTCACAACGGAATCATAAAATATAGAACATCAATAAACATAGTTCTGCACCTGTGTTTCCGAATGCATACAACTCTAATCTCTTCAAAATTAGAGTGACCAGGCTTCTTCTGGGTAAGCTCGCTCCATCGTCGACTTTGTCTCTGTCATCTATGACCTAGACTAGAGTCATGAGCAAACCCATTCTAAGCAATTTTTGCCGACATCTTCAACAATCATCACTCAAAACCGTATAGAACTCCGTTCAGTAGTTTTCGAGTTTATCGCATTCAGAGAGTCAGACAGACGCGGTGGGAGGGTTTTGGTTTATAATAATTATGATGAATACAGCTATACCTACTATCTATCTATTGGGGTATGGTTTCCGCACTTAGTCCTGATGTTGGACCATTGTGCGTGGGCCATGGCGGCCGTCATTCCAACCAGCCGACTTCCCTCCAGAAGCAGATCAGTCCTCCTAAAGATTTCAGGGTGTCTGTGAGTGAATTTGGTGTTCCTATCGTTTGTCTACGTATATCGGCGACGCCTGTGCACTCAAGGAGCACGTGCGACACCGTTTCCTCCTCCTCCATGCATGCTCTGCACAGAGGACTGTCTGTTATACCTAGTGTGTGGAAATGCTTATTCAGTGAGCAGTGCCCGGTGATGGTCCCCGCCACCATTCGCAGGCTGCTCCTATCCAGTCGCAGAAGGCGCTTGGTGAGTTTATTGTCTAGGAGTGGTATAGCCTCCTTGGACTGCCTGCAGCCTGGTGCCGAGGTCCACCAGCGTTCTGCTTGTGTGTGGGTATGTTCTCGTAGCCACGTGCGTAGCTGGGTGAAAGGGAGTGGCACTATGGGTTCGGGTCCAACAGCCATCGTACCAGACCCCCTTCTGGCCAGTTCATCGGCCGCGTCATTTCCTAGTGATCCGCTGTGACCTTTTATCCACTGCAGCGTTATGGTGTTGCGGTTTGTCACCGTGACGCGTTCTAGTGCATTGTGGCATTCTTGTATTTGTTTCGAGGTGGTGTAGTTTCTATTTAGGGATTGGAGAACTGAGGCGCTGTCGGAGAGTATACGAATACGAGTGTCCGTGACTCCCCTGGCTTCTATGGCATGGATCGCTAGGATAATGCCCATGCATTCCGCCTGGTAAACGGTGTTGAGCTTTCCTAGTGGTCTGGATATTTTAATGTTGAGGTCGCTGGAGTAAACTCCAACTCCGGTTCCGGTACTTGTCTTTGATCCATCAGTGTAGATTCTCAGCTCTTTAGGACCTGAGTGGTCATCCAATTCTTGTGTTAGCACTATGTTATAGTGCTTTTGGAAATAGTGCATCTTTTGAGCTTTGTCATTGGGTGATGACATCATGGGTTGTCGTTTTACGGCATCTTCCATGATGCTTGTATGTTTGATTCTAGAGTCTTTACCTAAAGTGCCAGCTGTGCTGAGCCTGAAGGCCGCTTGGGCCGCTTCCTCCTGCACTATAAGGTGCAGTGGTGGCAGTCCCAGCATAGCCTGCAGGGCCGCAGTGGGTGCCGTCCTCATACTGCCAGTGATTGCCACACAGGCAAGCCGTTGCAGCTTCTCAAGGTCTTTCTGTGCTGTGCTCAAGTCGGTCCTGGGCCACCAGACTAAGGCACCATACGTGATTATCGGTCTGATAACTGTGGTGTATAACCAGTGGGTTGTATTGGGGCTAATACCCCAGTTCCTACCTAGCATGCGTTTGCATTGCCACATGCATATACTGGCTTTTGTGGTGGTGTGTTCAGTGTGTTTCGCCCAATTCAACTGCTTGTCCAGATATATACCCAGGTATTTGGTTTCAGTCGAAAGGCTGAGGGTGGTTCCGAAGAACCGTGGTAATTCTAGTGTTGGTAACTTCCTCTTCTTGGTGAAGAGGACTAGTTCGGTTTTGGCAGGGTTCACTGCTAGCTGATATTCTTTGCACCAGTCCTCTACTATTTTCAAGGCTTGGCGCATGAGGTTGCATATCGTGTTTTCGTGTTTTCCGTTTATTATTATGGTTATGTCATCTGCGTAGCCAACGGTAAAGTATCCTTTATCATTGAGTCTTTTAACTAGATTATCTGCGACGAGGTTCCATAGTAACGGTGAAAGGACCCCCCTTGGGGGCAGCCCTTCGCCACAATGGCCCTTGTTGTGTTATTTATTGTGACTTGTACAGCTCTTTGCTTGAGCATGTTTGTGATCCAGCCACTCAGTGTCGTGTCCACACCGTGCTTTACGAGGGCTTTGCTGATACTCTGAAACATGGTTTTGTCAAAGGCGCCCTCGATATCAATGAAGACAGCCAGTGAGGAGCATTTATGGTTTATAGCGCTTTCGATCTTTGAGACCACGCTGTGCAGCGCAGAATCTGTTGATTTCCCCGCGGAGTAGGCGTGTTGTTGTCTGTGGAGTGGGTATTGACGTAGGGGTCCATCCCGAATATATCTGTCACAGAGCCTCTCCAGGGTTTTCAGTAAAAAGGATGTCAGGCTTATTGGTCTGTATGCTTTGGGTTGTGTGTAGTCTGTTTTTCCCGGTTTGGGAATGAAAATGACTTTCACTTCGCGCCATGCTAGGGGTACGTATCTGTGTGCTATACAGGCTTGGTAGATTGCTAGCAGCCATGGTGTTATGATGCTCTCCCCCCATTGTAGCAGGGCTGGGAAGATGCCATCTAGTCCTGCGGATTTATATGGTTGAAAGGTCTTTATAGCCCATGCTATTCGATCTTCTGTTACTACATTTCGGGCTGTAGACCAGTCTTGGTCAGCAGGGGTTCGTCCTGATTCACCTGCCCACACTCTGTCCTCAAGAAGATTACAGTCTGGGAAGTGCGTTTCCAGAAGAACTCTGCTGGTTTCTTGGTCTGTTTGTGTGTATGAGTTATCTGGTTTCTTTAGTGCGCCGAGGGTGCGGTCCTGTTCAGTTGATAGGATTTTCCTTACTCGGGCGGCTTCGTTGTTTGATTCTATGGATTCACAGAATTTCCGCCAAGCAGTTTTCCTGGCGATTCTGATTTGTTTCTTAAATATGTGTTGGGTTTTTTTGTACGTTTCCCAGTCTACAGGGAGTCTAGTGTTCTTTGCTCTATTGAACTGTTTGCGAAGTGTACTTCTGAGTTTTTTAAGTTGTGAGCTATACCTACTTCAAATATATAACTTTTGTACAGCTACATAAAGCGTCCTCGCGCCGCTGTAAAAAAACATCCCTTGTTTAAAACGATGCCTATTATTACCGTTGTATACTGTTACCATTTTTATCTCGTCTCCGACTCTGTATTCAGTGAGTAAACGTCAACGATAGGGTTACCATCGTTTGGAAATCTATAATCTAATTCATCATTTAATTTTGAAAAATCTTTATTTACTTTATAATTAAAACATCGAACTCACATTCCTACAGACAAATATCGTTTGCTGAAGATGTTTTTTGTGTTACAATCAGCTTGCTTTTCCCACGATTTTGACCACGATCCCGCCATGTGGAAAGTGTGAATGTGGTCTAGGATGGACCGACATTGGCTGGTGGGTTATAGTTTGTAGGGAACACAGACGCTGGCAAAGATTTCCACGTTTTGACTGTGCACGTAAAAAAACTTAATGGCCACAACCAGGAAGGAGACAAAACAGCGGTGCTCGTTGAAACTAACAGATCCCTACAGAGCAGATACTTTGTGCAACCTCTTTACATAAGCCTACACTGGCTCGAAAAGGCTGTTTACCCCTATGGGTGCCGTTAGGTGAATATGCAAGATACTGTGATTACAACCCGCCTGCCAAATGTCATAAGTGTCACAACCTCCCTCAATGGCTTTTCCTTGTTAAAGTCATGCAAAGCAGAGAAAGTTTAGGCTTAGTTGTTTAGTTCGTGTAAGTGCGGAATACAGTTCAGTTTCTGGTTTTTCGGATCATCAAGGTAAAGGACTAAATTACAACCTTAATTTCAGAATTCAGTGTTTTTAGTTTGTTTCTTCGTTTTTTAACACCGACTTCCAAAATTTAAGTTATTTTATACTTTGTAGTGTTTTTTTTATATGGATGTCGCTTGTATTTTTTTGGAAAAAAGTTTTTAAATAGGTACGCTTCGGGGAATAGTTCGACGCCTAAGTGCATTTTGTTTTTGTATGTTCATATGCATATAGTTAGGTTAAGTAGATATAAAATAATAGTTATAAGTTAGTTAAGTACATATGTTGTAATTTAAATAACTTAAAAAAACAATAGCAATTAATCACACTAATATTATAAAGGCGAAAGTTTGTGAGTGTGTGTGAGTGTTTATGTTTGTTACTTCTTCACGCGCAAACGGCAGGACCAATTTTGATAAAATTTGGTATACAGGAAGCTGACACCGCGGGGCACAGCTAGTTATTATATAAGATTCATGCACGTTGTATAAAATATCACCCTTCATGGCCATATAAAAATGCGTTAATATTTCAAACTCCCGAACGTGAAACAAAATGGTCACTCCAGTCACCACTCTCATTGTTCGTGTAATACCGGACGGCCTCAGTTAACCGCACGGCAATTATACTGAACGTTTTCTGTCTTTCACATCTACTGTTGGAAACTTAATTTCCTTCGGCTTGTTCATTGTTTCATTGTGAATGATTTTGTGTAATTCTGTCGCTTTTGGAACTTTGTGGATGAAGTTTTTAATTTTATTGGCGGTGGTTGTGGGATTATTTGAAGTGATATGAGTAACGTTAAAAATCAGTTAACCGACAGCGATGATGTAGATTGCATGTTACTTAAAGAAGTAAGTGAAAATAGGTTAAGAGCGTTTATGACGTAAGGCATTTCATACAAACTTTCAAGTCCTTGTTTTTCGAAATGAATAAACCGATTTCAATGAAACTTCATACGTATAAGCAGGATACAAAGTTAGTTAAGAACATTTTCGAAATATCTTATTTAAAAAAGATAATTGGAAATCTATGTTTCTATGGGTAATTTATAATCGATCGAATTTAGCTGTAACATTATTTTTCGAAAATGTGCTCAATTAACTTTTTAGACCTGTACATCTAGGCAGACGATGATATCCTGCTTATGCGTATGAAGTCTCATTAAAATCGATTCATTAATTTCGAAAAAGGACTTGAAAATTTGTGTCAAATGCCGCACATCGTAAACGGTCAAATATGGGGTCAATGTTAACTCGCTATACACGAGATGATTCATTGATTCGAGAGGAAATTTGAAACTAGTACCGATAGAGAATGTTGTAACTTCAATCAAGAAGAGAAAACTACATTCTATAAATATCCCTACAACCCGTACTGATTCTGTTTTCCATAACACCAAAGAAACCACAGATCAGTCAAGATTATAAATCTATTATCGTCAAAGCTACTTACAATTAGATAGGCACAAATAGATACCGTATAAATATCAAATTGATCCTGTAAGCTTCTTTCAAAGTTAATTTAAACAAGATTATACAGAATCGTTTTAAGTAAAATAATAAATAATATTGAATACTCCGAAGCGTGAATCTTCGAAGATAGAAAGCTATTTTAATTAATCGCAATTTTGCAGAAATCTCAATTATTTGTTGTGAAAATTTGTATCTTGCTAAAGGAAATACTTTACATCTTTTGTAACTTTAAACATTGAGTAAGTTGGGAAACTTAATCGGTGTTTATAACATTGACTTTGAGTTTGGTTTATACATTTACTAATCTCCTTCGATTTTTAAGGTTCCGTATTCGAAGGGAAATAAAACCCTCGTTTTCCACTCGCCTGTCCTTGTATTTTATGAATCTAAGTAGACGTTGAACGTGTTTTTTTTTTGTTTAGGTTCCGTACCAGAACCTTTCGAGTGTCATTCCGATTCACCCATTCCGGTTTATTATCCATTCGTCTGTATCTATGCTTCTAAACGAGTAGCACCTTATAATAGGTACTATTCGTTTATGTCAACCGAATAGTACTTATTAATTTAGTAAAAAATGTGACTTGAACCCAAAACACGCATTGACAAATAAACAGACGAAACTGTCTCGTTTTTCTTCGAACCATTAAAATTCGGCATTCAACCCTTAAATCCCTAGTATTCACTAACACAGCAAACATTCCCATAAACGCTAAACCTAAAAGAGAAAAACCATGGCTTGAATTTTTGGAAATCTGTGAAAAACACCATGAAATTCTGCACATTCTATTAACACTGCTACAGCAACATAAATTTTGTTGCAGAACTACCTGGAAATGGTTTAAAATACGTGCGTGTATCTTTTTTGTAAATGAATCTTTAGTTTTAATGGCGAAAAGTAGTGGTAACGTTGTAAAGCTGCGTGATTATTCCCTGGGGTTGGTTGGATCATTATCTATTTATCTAGTTGTTGGTGTCGTAAGAGGCGACTAAGGGACTCACCAGAGAATGGGCAGCAGCATTCTCTGTGCATGGCAACAGGTACACTGCAATCGCCAACCCGCCTGGTTAACCCGGGGGGGGGGTTACCATAAACCCCTTGCGGAGGCATATGTCCAGAAGTTGACATCTTCCGGCTGATATGAACTAAACTAAGGTATCGTCCTAATGCATAGTGATCATCACGCAAATATGGGATCGTCGGAATCCGATCGTGACGACGCACCAATCGCATATTTGCCCGCTTTGTATTAGAAAGACGTCTAACATAAACAAGCTGAATGGAAATCATCTAAAATTCCCAAAACTGTTTAGAAATTTTACCGATACCAATGAAAAAATTTTTAGTTACAGCACTACTCTAACCTAACACAGTTTTTAGAAATACCAAACAAAATCTGATCGCTGGAAGCCGTATTCATAGGTCCTCGAATTTAAATGGAAAAAATGCATGTCGCAGCGATATCCTTTATATTTGTGTTTTCGAACTTCCTCAACGTTTCTGTGTTCATAGGCTTACGAATTTCCCATTCGTGGGAATGCCCGTTTGCCGGGCCGAATGAGCGGAATACTTGTATTTATTTCAGGTCTGTTTTTCCTTTGTGTGGTGGTAAATTAACGATGTGAACAATGTTTACGTACCGACGACTGCTGCATTTGGTAACGTCTGCACGTTCTGTAAGTGAAATTGTACTGCAAAATGGAAATAATGCTGTAATGTGTGGTTGGAGTTCAAGTTGTGATTGTAAGTGATACCGCTACATATCATGACATGTGTTTAAAATATAATATTGAGGTACATACCGCAATTACCTAACCCACCTTTACATAAATGGTTGAGATTTTTTAGAATACGACACAATAGAATTTTAAAATTATTTTATATTTTATTTACTTTGCTGAAATGGTATATATACTATGTGTTCATTCACCTGCATTTTCAATGCGAAGTTTATTTTTGTTTTTAGTTTTTTCCTGGCATATGACACTTATACTTATGTAAGAATATGGGTTTTCTTACCAACGGTTCATCAAGTACGAAATAAAGAGCTTTTGTTTAGGCTTACAAGCACGCAAAGCAATTAAGTACTATAACGACCTATGATTAAGCATACATATATAATTCTATACAATGCAATATAACACCTAAATAACTTCAGTTACATCCGTCCTCGTACAAGACGCTCATGAACTTAATCCTCCTAAGGAACGATCCACTGCATTTCTCAGACAAAAGGCATCAATTTCGAACAAAACAATTCCAATATTAGTAGTTCAATGCCGAAGCCGCGAAACGGTACTATCGAGTACACAATCCATCGTACAAGTTGCGATTGATTGAACAAACTACTGACTCCTACTGTGAACTGTTCGTCTTAAGACGTTCTAACCCGAGAAGTGTTTGCTCTACTTATCCGAATATCCGTTTGGAATCAAACTGCGACTGCGAATTTCTCCTGCTCTTCAATTTCGACGTATTACCTTGGATGGTAAACTTTAGTATCTAATTGAAATAACTTTTCTTAGCTTTAAGCGCAAAAGCTTTGATCTATTACGAGTTGACCAAATTGCGAAAAACCCAGGCTTCTTTTTTTAAATATTAGACCAGTTAAGAACATTACATCCTCTTTGGGCAATTGTAACAAGTCCATCATCATTGATATTCAGAACATTTACCAACATGTTTAAAAGAGAGGTCTCCCGCCTTCCTGAATGATAATAAAAACTTTACAGAACCGTAATAAACGAAGCACACGTAATTGTTGCACGGTCACCTACGTAAGAGGCCATAAAATTCTTTCTTTTCCCGCTCCTCTTGGCAAACCAGGCGACATCATAAATATGTATAGTGGGAATCAAGCATGCGTCGCGTATAAAACGCCGCCGAAAATGCGATCTTGTGGGAGAGAAGGTGCTTTACAGGGACTTAGCGAGATGCTGGAAGTTGTATAAGTACGAGTATCTACCTCTACTAGCTACAGAGGTAGTTTTAGAGATACTTATACAACTTAACCCAGCGTTACAATGTCAGTATCTTACAGAGGGGCATTTGTAGCGCTGGGTTTGTAGTATTAAATGTCTAATAGGGGGTGCAACGCTGCGAAATGCTAATGAAACATTTCAATTTATCGCCAACGTTATCTAACTTGACCCAAAATGTTCATTCACTCTAGTGATAGTTTTCTTACGGTAGGTTCAATGTTGGGAAAATTCTAATGTGACATTTCGATTTCTTATCATCGTCTCTGACTAATGGAAATGGCCAATGATCAAGCTTGATCACTGACTACAGTGACAATCTTTCTTTCTTATTTTTTGATTTTGTAAGCCCATTGAGTAAAAGTGTTTTTTTTAGATTAATATTTACCTATGAGTGAATCATGTGATCCTTTAAAGAGTTTGAATGATTCGTGAGAATAAAACAATCCCCATTGTCACATACCTATACAATGCCTTAAAACAGTACAGTTCCTACAATACCCTCCTTGACATTTCTTTCCTCCACCTTAAGTCCCAGCGCCGTCACAGAACATCAAGCAGTAAATCCCCGACGAGCACATCTAGTTGCCCTACATCCCTCGCGACTGACTCACACACGGTTTATTTGCCCCCGTTTGCATAGAAACGTTTTTTGTGGGCGTCCTTGTTTGTACAGAGGATAGGTGGAAAAAGCTTTCGTGAGACTAGAACTTGGAAGTACGACGCCTCAGACAGATTTGTTTGTATTGAATGTAGTGTGTTTATTTTTTTATTTAACTTCGCTTTATTGCAACCTCAGTAGTTGATATTCATTTTCGTTTGCGGTTGGCGCCGCGGTTTTCTTTGAAGTTTGGTGACACTGCATAATTTTGCTAGCTGTCTTATTTTCGCTTTGTGAATAAAATAGATTCATCTAGGTCTGGGTTTTGGGTCGTTTGAGTTTTATAAGGCACTACGCTTGTGTCAGCGGCTTTGCCCTCAGAAATGATTGTATTGGAACGTACTTTCAGAATAAAGCGTTCTTTAACCATACACTATATTTGTACCTACTTATATATTGCATGATCTTCAAGCTTCATCTTATGTCGTTCAATCGTTGGGCAGAAATATTTTCTCACTATCATTGATTTATATATTTGTATAGTAAGCCAACAACATAGTATTAATCTTAGAAACATTTATAACTAACAAAATTAATACATATTATGATCATATTTTGATCAGGAGGCACTATATTTGAATGTCATTAAATATATAATTTCAAGAATTCAAAAATTGATGCGTTTTATTCTATTGTGTCTTTGTACGCAATACCCAATACCTACTCCTTCCTTCATTATACAGCCTGGTGTCTATGAAATAGCTGGTAGGAAGAACATGCACTAACCAGTTAATTCACGGCTCGCTGAACTGTTGCGGCGAATCGTTTCTACCTGGATTTGCTGAAAGGGATTGTAGGGAATTCTACGGACGACGCCATCTTTGTTGGCTCTGGTGCCTACTTGTGGTTGTGATAATAAACAATACCTCCAAGCTGGTTACCTACTATTACGTAATTTTCATACTTAGACACAGATGACTTTTTTTAGTTTTTGATCTGCACATAAGTGTGAAAACCGGTCATAAAACGAATGATATACAAACGAGTCTTATTCTTTAACACGTTTTGAAACGGACACTTGTTAAAGATTTTTCAGTAACTCATAATTAAAAAATTGTTTTCATCAATCATTCAAAATAACTATTAAAAGTTTTAAAATTATGAAAAAGAAAAAAAAAAACTATTTTGTACCCCCAAAAGCGAAAAATTCTACTTATTTTGCAACATTCGCATTTCAATCGCAATCTGTCAAAAAAATAACTCAATTTCCCTACATTTTTGACTGATTGCGACTGAAATGCGAATACGTGTGTTGCTAATAAGTGGAATTGTTCACTTTTGGGGGTCCAAAATGGAAATACTTTTTTTTTTTTCATAATTTTAAAACTTATAATAACCTAGTTATTTTGAATGATCGATGAAGGAGTGAGAAGGAGAGGATTTTACTTATTATTTACGAATGCGAAAGTTGTGTAAAATTGGTACAACTGACCCTCTTATTTTCAAGATTCATTTATTGACGTCACGCTTCATTGAAATCACAGAGGAGTTCATAGGTGTAACAAATTTCAACTGAATTTGTTGAAATCAGACGCATAGGCAAGGGTGCCGCTTTTCATTCGGACGTACGGAACCCTAAAAATTAACTCAGCTATGCGAGCTAAGTTAACTTAACTAAGTTCTTGATCTGCAACCGAATTTAAGATTATAGTGATAAGGATTATTATAATTTCACACTCCAGTTTTCCGGAAAAACACTCCATGAAAAATTCTTTATTTGAAACAAAGAAAAAGATTGTTGGTAAAAATAAAAAGATTACCCAAATGGTTCAAGTCTCAAGTATTTTTATTTAGGCAAAATTGTTTAATTCGACACTTCGCAAAGGCCAGACCTGAACCTTCTTTATCCCCGGCATTTGTAGAGTAATCCCTTGAAAATTAATTACCTACCGGCAACCGTTGTAAGGTGCGTTCCTGAATTACTCAACCTTTATAAGCTTAAGGAGATATTAACCTGAGGTTATTGGAAACGGAAATGTTTTTTATTTAGAACTGTTGTTTTATTTTTTACCAAAAAGGATAAACGAAAGAGCAACTTGTCCATTCATCTATCTATATAATAAAAATGAATCGCTAAATGTGTTGCTAAGCGCAAAACTCGAGAACGGCTGGACCAATTTCGCTAATTCTTTTTTTGTTGTGTTTGTTATTATCAGGAAAAGGTTCTTATGAATGAAAATGTTGAAAAATTATACATCCGGGCGAAGCCGGAGTGGACCACTAGTTATCTAATAAATCTATTTTGAATTTGCTGACACAATGGTTGTCACTAGTGTCGTGTCATGCTCGCGTCACTTTTGCAATTACTTTAATTGACATTTCTTTGTTTACATAAGTTTTCTCAGATTCCAATTCCAGCTACCAGTCCAGAAAGTTATTATAATGAATTATATAACAAATATTAAAAAGCTTTATAGTAAATAGCTTTAAAAACAATAAAGCAACGTGAAAAACGTTGAACATATAGACCATCCTTATTATAAAAAGTTTTTTAGCAGATTCATTTTCATTCAATAAATAATAATAATGATTAAAAACAATTACTATTATTTAAAAAAATATATATAATATTTATTTTTAAATATAATTATAATTCTTTTTAGAATTGGAATTTCAAATCTCCGAATCCTGAAAATCTTCATTAATGTTTTATCTTTAACATGTAAAAGATTGTGGTAAGCCTTGAGACTATAAACCCCAATAAACTCGCGAACTATGAAGCGTGTACTGAAACTTTTTAATAATTCAGCTGATTTGATGTAATTTTACTCCGCAACCGCATGCTGGTGTAGTCTTCTTACTACATTTATACTTTCTTTAACGACGACGCTTTTGATACTCACATTGGATGAAGTTCTTATAAAAAAATAAAAATTGAAAAAGTTAAAGAATAATTTGTTTGTTCTCAAATTTTAAGTGTTCGTGGTAAGTGATAAGTTAAATTATTTCTTAAAAGGTAAGTTTTTAGTTAATTGCGAATGATAGAACCTATTACCTAATAACCTCCCGGGAAACTTGGGATTTCTGCATTTCAAACGGCTTATAAATATTTTATAACCTACTAAAGCACTGAATAAAATCTCTAAAACAATTACAACTTTTTGGAAGAGCTAAAAACAAAACGCGTTTAACCAACATCATGCGATTACGTCCAATCTTTCAAAAGAAAAACAATACTAAAGCATCAAACACAGCGTCCGTAACAAGACTCTCACTTGTATCTTCGTCCCTACGGAACGCGATGTCTGGCGAGGCTCTTAGAGGCTTCCGCCGCTGAAAGGGTGTGTGGTCATGTGAGCAGCCCTAAACTTACCTTGAGAACCAATTTGTTAAATTATTTAACAGACCCCTAGAGGATGAGCGGTGGTCTGAGGCTTCTTGTGTTATGTCGATATTATGTGGAGTACATGGCAGGAACATTTCAATAAGCAAGCGGTCACCTTCAAATGATAATACTGGAGTAATTTTAACTAGATTTTTTTTAACTTTTATCACTATAGTTTAATTATGTCAAATAGTGTATAAGAGAGTAAAGTTTTTTCATTGCTTATTACATACGAGCCAGTGGCTTTGCCCACCTGAAATTCAAAAAATATCCTAAGGGAATAAACTCCCGGGTTGAAAATTATCCTATGTCTAATTACAGGACTTTGTCTAGCCGTGTGCCAAGTTCAATCCAAATTCGGTCAACCGTTAAAATTTGAAGTGGCAACAAACAGACAAACAGAGTTTCTTTAACATTTATAATTTTAGTATGAATTTTTAGCTATCAGTACGTTGCCACTTGTTGAATAAATTGTTTTTTTTTTATATTAAAGCCACCACCTACTATCCCACTCAACCTTTTAGAATACCAACTGCATGAATTAAATTAAACATCTGTCGTACCCGTATTCATGCAGAATACTGTTATCTCGTACACCTGCTGTAGGGACAAAAAGAAAAACATTCTCGAAAAAAAAGTTAGTTAATTACGTATGCAAATTGACGAAAAAGTCGTCTCTTGCTGAGTGGCGAACGAGACGAGATAATGAGATTGTGCCGCCTCGAGTTCCATGATTAAATCATTCCGATGGAAAATGTTGAATTTTAATTATTTTTATTAGCGGTTTCAGGGAAATCGGACCTAACTATGACGTTGTAAATTAATTATAAACTTTCAAAAATAATAATAATAATTGAATTGCGTACGTTCTTATACAGGGTGTAACAGATTAAATGTAAATCTTGGAAAAGAATCATTATTATGCACAACTTTTAAAATGGTAAAAGTTCTAAAAGTTCCCAAGAAGGAAAAAATCGACCGCCCCATACATTTATGCTAGCATAACTCAATAATGTGTACCTACAATTCAGCTGGCTGATTAGGTGTATAATAATGAGTGCAATGACCCCTTTTCAGGTTTTGCGTTCATTCTGTCACACTTGGTACCTACAGGCTGCAAAAGTTATCGGTTGGTTTTTAATCTGTTCTTACACTATTTAGTTGAAAAATGTGCGAGTATACCTAACCCATTAGTGCAGATTTTTTCATTTTCCATTCTATGAAACTATATTCCAAAAACGCAAGCCAGTAGTTGCCTGGAACCTCGTTTCCACAAACATATAATGGGACTGCCAACTATTCGGGTCTCCTAGAATCGAATAATGGAACAAATACCGCACTGCGTGCTATACCCACATACAATACCTACATGATTTTATACGTGAAGTAAAATTACATAGAAATGTTTTTTCGATTCAATCCGCAAACTTTACTCAAGCACTTCAGCTAACGGAATGTGGGAATCGGAAAATGGATTCCCTTTTCTAGTGATGACGCACATACTCGAACGTATGAACTTAATATAAAAGTTTCCAAGTGACTTTAAAGATGGGAGATTTGCGATTTGCAGGCTTATTCTTAAAAAAAACTAACCGTATGATAACTTTAAATGCACTGATTCTAAATTCAAATTATCTTAAGGGTGGTACACACGTATCCGATTGTTTGATCCGATTCGGGTTGCCAGATGCTAGATATTATAAAATCGTACAAAAATCACAAAATCAGTAGGTCACATTTGAAAGACTTCAGCATCATAGGAAATATTTCTATAATTAGGCATTACTTGTATGAATAATCCACATCTGACCTTAGAGAGGCAGAGGTCAGATTTTCTCTCGATCTCTCAGAAACACATACCTAATGCTAAATCACGTACACGCACTAGATTTCTCGTACTTCAGGCAGCCCTGATCCGAATATTGGAAGAGAAACCGGAGCGTCTGTTTCCAGCCTTAGATGAATAAAGAATCTGCTAATTAGTATTTAAAAGCAAATAGTTTTAATGATTAATCCCGTTGAAATTTATAATATTTATGTACAATCATGCTGATGTGGCTAGAATTGTTTAGGTAGTCGAAATCCAAGCGCCTTTCGAAAGTTTTCCCCCAATAAACAAAAAAAAAGGTACATGAAACAACACAACAACAACACACAACAACAACTACACACAACACAACACACGCTACAACTTTGGTTGAGAAAAGCGTGATAACTTTCAAACTAAAGAGGGCTTTGAACAAAGTGAAATTGTATCAGTAATGACAATAAATTGTCAAAAGTCCAAATTATTTGCGATTGATCACGTGATATTTTGGTACCGCATGTCTTGACAAATATTTTGGACTATTTAACCGTCGCTTAATCTTTATCAATGACATCATCATATCAGCCGCGTGTAACCACAAGAACCGTTCCTGTGCGTCTCGCATCCATCGGCTACCCGCGACCATCCCCAGGTCATCGGTCCACCTTGTGGGAGGTCTTCTAAGGCTGCATCTTCCGGTACGCGGTCGCTTATCCGGAACTTTCCAGCCCCATCGACCATCTGTTCTGCGAGCAATGTGCCCTGCCACTTCAGTTTGGCGATCCTTCGGGCTATGGCTATGTATGTGTAACCTAGGTTCTCTTGCGGATATCGTCATTCCTGATTGGATCACGCAAGGAAACTCCAAGCATTGTTCTCTCCATTGCCCTTTGGGTGACTTTAAGCCTTCTGATGAGGCCCATTGTGAGCGACCACGTGTCGCTTACATAAGTCATCAATCAATCAATCATCATAAGTTATCAATGATAGATTGTCACTTTGTCTAGAGTTAGAGAATTAACGACTACTTTATTATTTTTACACCAACGACGAAAATTCAAACACAACATGTGTTTGAATTTCGAAAATGTATAACCATTTCTGTTCTAGTAGAGAATCGACTTCAGCCCACAGTTTATTCACACACGCTACTGAAAATCAGTTTTCCACAAGCCAGCTTGTATCCGAATAACCTGTGATTGAGGCACGGGCTTTTCACATGGCAATTATTTTTTATTCCATCGTATTTTGGTACGTAACCAACCGTAGCATGGTATAAAGATATTTTATTGGATATGAAATAAATAGAGCGTGTTGAAAATAGGAAGTTTATGGATTTCAGGATTGCGGTTTATTGTTCCATGAAAAGTTGAGGCACAGGTTTTTATTTTTTATTCAATAGTTTTTCATAAGTAAGTGTACATTTTTATTGAATTTATTTATTGTATTAATAATAATCGTCTCTCGGTTCTAAAATGGCAAAAAATACTCCTTGCCTTTGGCACGGGAGTTTATTCTGACTTGGCTGCAAAGATAAAACACTTTGCACACTTGCCTTATAATGTAAAAATATATGCCCAATCACTAAACATAGCGAGGATGGTCTTACAGCATCTTAGATAATTAAGAAAAAATCTTGCTTTTTTAAGTAGGTACGAGTCTTCCATTTGTCACAAAAAAACCTATGTCTGCCGAAGCAAATAATATGCTGTAGTCCATTATAAAAACCCACATGGATAACGTTGTCCATCCACATGTAAAAATCGTTCTTAAAATGTCGCAAACAAATCGCCGTTTTAGATCCCTTTCATTTCGGTACCAGTCCGCAGTTTTTAGAGTCCCGTGGTCCCAAACCTAAATCATAGGTAAATATGTAAAATATGTTTGTGGTCAAAATGATTCAGAAATACTGCAGAACAGATCAAGAGTCGACCTCTGTTTATAATTAGGAAAGCAGAGTTGCAAAAAGTTAATTTTACCTACAATCCTCTAAAACAAAACCAGAAAAATGTATAACTTTAGTTTTCCAGACCACAAAAATAGCACACAACAAACCTGATTCAGCAAAAAACTTTAACATAACGATGCTGACTTGCAGATAAAACACAACTAGCAACAGAAAAACCTTACGGAACCCGAACTGTACCGAAACTTGCACTTTTCCGTTTTTTCCATGTACATGCAACTTCTGTGCGGAGACCACGCTCGTTACACGTCATTAAACGATACTTTACGGCAGACGGTCCTCGAGACTGTACCCCTACTGCCGTCTATATGCCTCCCTGAATACTGCACTAGATGTGCTACGAAACTACGGATTATTAGGGACTTTGAATAAATGGTCAGTTAGCTTTTGAAGGATGATTTTGTGAAATGTGTCTGGGTATAATGCGGATTTAACTGCGATGTAGAGTGGAAGGTAATTTTGGCATGCTTTGTGTACGAGTGGAATTTGAATTTCTTCTCGGTTGGTAAGTTTGTTCATTTTATGGTTAAAAAGAATATCCTTTATCTCATTAGTATGACAAGTGCCAATACAGTTGATGAGGTAATATGAAGTGTTTCTTGGGTTAAAAAATATCCGTCTGTTAGATTATCGATATTGGATGCATATTTTTATTTTATAAAATCAATATAAAACGCATCAAAGATAAGGAGTGGGGGCCTGTCGTTACAGGCCCCCACTCCTTATCTTTGATCGAGTGACGTTTCACTTTCCAGTAAAAACTGTTCTGGTAAGTGACGTCACACAAGTTTTCAACGCTCTGTATCGCCTTATTTTTTTTTTTACGTGACAAAAGAGAAAAAATGTGTCCAATATTTTTTTGGAAATCTATCTGACGGACTAATAGCTTTGTTTAGTCAAATACCCTAAATTTGTACTGAGAAAAATATTTAATGAGGTCATTGACAGTTATGATATACTTAATCACTGCGTACGACAAAACACAATAAAAATAGACTACAAAAGAACGGTCCCAAACTATTTTTTCCAATCTCGTCACACCTCTAAACATTTTCAAAAGGCCAAGTATTCGAAAACACATCCAGTCATTCTCTATCCCCGGACGCAGTAACGTGATTTTTGTCAGACTACCCAAACGCATGGCACATTTAATAAAATTTTGCTGGTACTTAATTTCAACGAATGGAGTGTCGCCGCGTATTAATTAAGCCCAACTTAAAATATTGAGCGTACGAGCCATGAAGAATTTATTAAAATAATTTCATATATTTTTTGTGATTTTCCGGAGGCGTTAGATGTAACGAGTGTTTCGGATATGCAGCTCGGAATTTTCTAAATGAGTTTTTTGCGGTTTGTTTTGTTTCATCTCGCCTGTTCTGAACTGTTTGGAAGAAATTCGTTGAAGAAATTAAAGAGATGAAAGATTTTTGTTCTATTTATGTCTCTTAATTCTACACGACCTATGTCGGAATTTGGTGGCTACATAATAGAGATACAACTGAGTGAGCCCATACTCAATTGACAGCACTGTATATTGGGCATGTAACAGAAACACCAATGATGGATAGTCATCCATCATTGGTGTTTCGATTGCGCCATGTTGAGATGTAGTTATAAACAGTCGTTTATAACTACATCTCAACATGGCGCATGATTAGATGTTGCAACATCGATATGGAGGGAAAATTAAAGATTTGTAAAATTTTGGATAGTACAGCTGAAGTGCAAAATAAAATATTTCATGAGTTCGTTCTCTTTTCTCTTCGAATTTATAGACGTTTGAATAAATAACTTTAATCATATACTCTCGTGTATTCATCTGCTTTGTGCAAAATAATCTAATTTTAGTTTCGGTCGTTCATGTTTAAAATTAAACTTAAATAAAGAGAACCAACTCAAACATAAATACATCTCCGAATTTCAGGAACTTCAGCGACCATCTTGCAAATTCGCTAACGCTCTATGTTGTGCAGTCCGGGAATTACTTATTTCTGCTAATTTTGTGCCTTGCATTCAAATGAGTTACTGCGCAGCATATCAATGCAGATAATCCGGCAGGAAACTTTATTGAGTTTGTTCAACAATATACGTAGTTATGCCTTGTACAGGGAATTTGTATTAAAGCCAACAAGAGAGACAATAAATTGAATATATATGCAGATGCGTAGAACGAGAATGTGTTATTTGCAACAATTTTTGGTACAAATTGCAAATTATGCTTCCCAGGTTCTCGTTGAAGTATTAAATTTAGCTTAGCTTCAGTTGTACTAAAAAGTTTTATAGGAATAAAAGTTCTCACACCATTTCGCAATGCGCAAATTCTGCGGATCATTTAAATGAAACTAGTTTACGGTTTATCTCTCAGGTACTTATTATTTAAAAGTGTGCCTTGATATCGGCGATGCGTTCAATATGGAAGCTAATATATGTAATTAACTTGAAGTCACAAATTGCCGTTGGCACTAAAGAGTTCGGTTGGCTGCAGAAAACTCTGTACCTCTGGTTGAAGTTAGAAATATCAGAAATTCCACAATGGCTTCTGATATAAAATCACACAAGGTGTGACATAACACCCACACAACAACACCAAAGTGTTACAAATTCAATGTAAGTTTGTCGTTCGGCGTCTTAGCGTGCGGGCGCGCAAAGCGCTGTCACTGTAAGCCCTAAATTAATATGAATCTCTAATTTGAGCGTCACACGTGTTGCGAGCTCGCAACTTTGCAGACTACGCCAAATTGGATAAACATGTGCGAGGAACGGGGGCCCTCCATAGAAATATACGAGGGGTACGCACTTGCGTTGCCGCTGCGATTCTGAATATTGAACACCTTTTTGGGATGACACGGTATACTACAGGTACAGTTTTTACGGCTTTTGTTAGATTCTTAGGCCCTTCGATAAACTGAGAGTCTTGAGACAAAAGATGTCTTTTTGTACTATTGATAGGCACGTGTTTGACCACTATCTCACCTGATGGTAAGCGATGATGTGGTCGAAGATGAAGCACGCTTGCCTAGAAGTAAGCTATTGACTCTTGACTTAAAGACTACTAGGTTGTAGCTATCAGGAAACACAGACTCTGGCAGGGTATTCTACTTCGAAAAACGTTTTGTGCGTGTGGGTGTCTCGAAAGAATAACATAATACGCAACAAAAATAGCGTCAAACACATAAATACGTACTTTTACTGAAGTAAC
The DNA here is from genome assembly GCA_905163435.1 of Mamestra brassicae. NCBI lineage: Eukaryota > Metazoa > Arthropoda > Insecta > Lepidoptera > Noctuidae > Mamestra > Mamestra brassicae. The sequence continues at coordinate 9,726,374 of LR990991.1, read as the reverse complement.
TTGAACTTAGAAAGATATTATGAGGGAAATGCCTATCTGTAACGAGCGATCCAGCCATTTACTAAATGGTACGTGAAATTCCTCTCTATATATCATTATTGCTATCAGCTTTTGTTCACTCCTCACGACCTTAAGGCGTCGTCCGTTTTTTCCGGTCAAATGCCAATTTTACTCCAGTTTTCCTATCTATTATGTTACAGTCCTACTAACATTGTTCTGCCTTAAAAAATCCAAGGACTTTTTTATTTTCGTCTTGAGTGGTTTTTCGCAGACCCTAAAAAGTTATCTAAGGATTTCTTTGTAAATTTAATTCTGTTCTACAATTTTACGTATGGAAAACCAAATTAGATAAGGTATCCTCTTCATATTGACTTTTTTTATTTAGCCCACACTTTTACATTTTCCAAATTCTTCCAAGTATGCTTTTCCTGAACCACCTCATACTAGCTCTTGCGATACATGCCTAGATAGTCTTGCCACCTCTTAATTTCCTCTTATATTGACAAAATAGTGATTTATTTTAATGTCGTCTAGATTTACAATGGCACCTCGTATGAAACTATTCAAATAAGGCAATCACAGACGCGTCGTCAAAACGCGCCGTGTGTTTCCGTCCTTCCGAGTTCTCAAATGAACGTGGCTTATGGTAATTCTAAATATTGCGTTTATTGTTATAACTGTGCAATTCTAGTTCCATTATAATTATATACGAAAGGATATTCTTGTGAAAACCAAGAAATTGTATTGTACTCTTACATTGAGATAGGTAAAGGAAGATGATGTAGTGGGTACCTATCTGAATTGGCGTAAGTTTTTCCATATTTATAAGCTCCATATTAATAAATTGACAACTCTGCTCGTAAATCTAACTTTTTGCAGTCGTCAGCAAATCTAACAAAATAAATACATGGCTCAACATTTACGTTGAGACTGCTTATATAGATATCTCCATTACTATTCAAATTAAGTTCAGAAAATGTAATTTTCTAATCCTTTACCAACAACAAACTCTATAAGCATTATTAAATCAATTTAAGGCGCTAATAAATCCGAGTTTAAACTAAGACGGATCACGTTAAGGCGGGCGAGTGAAAAATGCACTAATTCTAAAGTAATGCTGGCCTCGCCGACGCCAAGTGCAATTCATTCTCATTAGCCCGGGGAACCTTTCTCATAACACGATGAAAATCACAAGAGGGATCGTGGGTACGATTATGGATGAACCTCTTGGAAATATTATATTGTTGTCTGCGGGTTAAGTCTTTGATTATGTTGCTGGACTCGCCTTTGATGTCTGAGGGGTTCCGTAAGGTTTCCACAGGTCACTGTTTACGGGATTGGGTTGATTATGGTAACAAGCGAAGATTCAACTCAATAATTAGAATCCTCTGTTTTGGTGTTTTTTTTTTAATAGCTCTGCAGATTTAATAGGTGAGGTATTTTGAATGTTACAAAACATGTCTCCATTAAGAACATTAATTTTGAATTGAAAGGGTATGTATTTCATGTACTTCATTCGGTTTACGAGCCCCAACCGAAATTTTAGTGATAGTATGGGAAATGGTACATTTTAATTTAAGTGGGCAAACTTTGTCATTGCAGCTGAAGTTAAATAGACACCCGAGCTGATATTACCGAGACCGTTATGGAGCAAACAGACTACAGTGATTTTCGAGTAAGTGTGTTGAAAAAATAATTTCTGACTTGGTTCCACAATTCGCGTGCCGTGTCATAGGCGACCACTCTACGGGCAAGCATTCTGATGAATTCTTCTGCATTGTGGAGAATTAGTAAAGCAGCGTATTTTACGTCTTGTTCTCATCCCGCCTTCTCGTTTTGTTTCCAGACACATTGTAATGACATAAAAGCTAAGCAGATTTCAGCAAGATTAATTTTTAATTAACTTTCTCGTTGAATTAAGGTGGTTAACTTACGTAATCAGAAATGTATATTACTCCTAGCAGCTATTTCTATAACCTTCTTAATTATAACAAGAAGATAAAGTGTGGAGTAGAGAAGAATATTCTGTTTTGTACATCAAAAATTACACTTTCACCAGAAGACTTAATTTTAAGGTATTTTTTAAGTATGGGTAGTCATCAAATTACTTCTTCCGGTCTAGGTGGAGCGGAAGGGCGTGTCAGACTCTTATTTACTAAAACCCATCCGTGTTCCTTCTAAAGCCCTTTGCGTTCCAGGGTGGCGGTGACTCTTTCGAACAAATTCCGCAACTCTGGCAAACTCTGGCCCTAGCGGGCCTCGTCTCCTATGCCGCCATCGACCCGGGCCTGGTGGTGATCGGACAGCGAGCCACCCAACGCTCGCTGTCAACAGGCCCGCGCCTACTGTGGCCGGGGATCGCCCTGCGACTCCCAACGCCCGGGGCGTCTTCTTCTGTAATTTTAAGGATACAATGGTAGAACAGATTTTATTTTTTTAACATGTTTATAAAGTCAAAAATCTAAGATGATCAGCTGCTAAATCAACCCTTTTACTAAGGTATTACCAAATAACCTTACAAAATTAAATCTCCTTCATAAATTAAACTTTAATTAATATTCTCAAAGCAAAATCTAGGCCTTACTTAGGATTGGAGTAGGTAAATAAGCTACGTATACTAGTACCCCGAATGTTCTTAGACTCGGTACCTCTTTAAGCCGTAAATCCCTTTCCTCCGCAGGTGCAAGAAGGTCTATCCGCCTAATTAAGGTGGTCACGTAAATCGACGAACGTCTAAAGTCCGTTTAAGCCTACAATTTTCGGAGCGAAGTTATTTTGAAATTAGCCGCATTGCAGTGCGTTGCTTGGAAAATTTTCTTAGTTAAGTAAGATTAAACAGATTGAGTTTGTAGTTTAACGTTGATTGCTTCAGGAAGTTTTGTTTTCATCACCATTTAACATTGCTGTCGTTTTTTGCGCTGGGGTAGGTAATCTTGGACCTATTTCCATTTACTTAACTATAGATGTAACACAGCTACCTACGTCTGAATTTTGTGCTTATTATAGTACGAGTCGGAGCCACAAATGAATGGTTCAGTACCATAAACCGAAAAAATCACAATGTATAATAAAAATTAAAAAAAACAACTGTCTACGTTTTACGAGATACAACTCGCTGACAGACACACGGAAAGCTGACAGACAGGATTAGTTATAGGATTCCGCTGGTTATTCTTCAGGTATGGAACCCTAAAAACGTACTTAGCAAAACTTCTAAAGATTTGTATTCCCAGTTTATACAATCACAATATCAAAAATAAATCACATCATCAAGAAAAAATATCTATTAACGTATTTCTATTACCATGCTATTAACTCGGCGTATCCCGAAGTCCACATAAATACTTCAAAATCCCAACACAACCCATAACTAAGTTAGGCAACATCAAAGGCATCCTCGGTCCGCAAACCGGAACCACAAAACGTCTTGCAGTGAAAACAGCAGTTAGGATAATTACCATCCGTGATGAATCGTTTGAGTCATGTTTTTCAAACGTGTTTCACGATGATTGATGAAGTTCACCGTGACGGTTAAAAAGCTAAAATTGTTTTGTCGAGTGACTCGTTATTAGTTCTTAATTATGTGTGAATCGTGGTAAAGGGTGAATATTGGATTGTAAATGTAATTTTAATGTGAGAAGTGGAGTGTCAGGTTTATATGGACAATGTTATAACTTTTAAAAAGAATTCGCCGCTCAAGTTTTTTGATCCGTAGTCAAGTCAACCAATGATTAAATTTGTGATAAATAAAATTTTGTTAAAATATGTTTTTCGATCAATTGTTATTTATGAACTAACAAGGTCAAGGATGAAATTTAGGTGTCAATGATTGTTAACATTTAAGAACAAGATTAATAAAATAACTGTCAATAAAGATAATTAGGAGTATTACGTTTCAAAAAAGTTTGTAAACTAATCAGTTCACCTCGCACTCAAGAAAGACGGACGCAAAATCGGACCTTTTTATATAGAAGCAACTACAATGGCGAATTGAATACGGCCATTTCCCGCATTGTATCATTTTCTGTTTGACAGAATCAATTCATATGAGTTGTGAGACCTGTTTGACATGCAAAAGGAAACATAACAAGGGTATTTGTCGCAAACACAAGGAACGTTTTCAAACTAGCGTCGCGTCGGTCGGTATGGCTAGTTTTTGAGATGCGTTTACATTTGCAGATACTACGAGTATTTTTTTTTATAATCATTCTCAGGTTTACTTTTGTTCTCGTTTAAAATGGGTTTTGTAGCTAAGGAATCGTTTATTCTGTGTTTTAAGAAATTTTATTTTGCAGATTATTTTTATGTACTAACTTGTAAACCTCATTATAAAAATGAAATAAAAAAAAACATTTTTAAAACAAGTGTACTATTAGCGGTGTTATTAATATCACTCAGGGTAACCTCCAGATGATCTTTGGATAGACTGAACAATGGAGATAGGTATAGTGTATAAATATAAAAGATAATAATAATCTACACTTAATAGTATAAAGATAGCTTTCGGAGTTGACTTTAAATAGTAGTATACGCAAATCAAACTGCTAAATAAACAAAACAAAACATTCGTAACTCAAAAAAGATGTTCTAACATTATACCATCATTCAATCCGTCATTTCCCTGCACACATTCCCAGAACGCTTTTCGCCTCGTTTTGATCCGACCACCGTTTAAGTCTGCAATCAGCCTTATATAGGAGAGTATGAATATTGTATGAACTGCCCCGTGGGAGACGTCTCGCGGATAAACGCCAGTTTTAAAACGTAAACGCAAAGAATTTTTCAGTGATACAGAGATACTCCAGGCGTACTTACTCTGTAATATAAGCTGGAAGTGTGTGAATACTTTTAATATTATATTCTCATTGTTATTTCATGGAACCTGAAGGTCGTTTTTGAGTTCTTGGTTTTAACGACATGCGTCACAGTTTTATACTCTACAGGCGATGTTGCTCGCTTTTAGTATTGGAGTGTTGTTAAAACATGACTCGCTCAGAAGAAAAGTTCTCGCGGTTTATCACCTTTAACCCATCTTTGCCTACTTTGAGTACCTTACAAAAAGTCATTTCGAGATTCCTCGTGTACAAAAGATAATATCAATAAAATAAGACCGTAACGTTACTTTAACGTTTATTTTATTTTTAAACCATGGCAACTCATAATTTATAAAAAAATTACACATTTGCATAACAGATCCTATTGAAAGCTCTCATTCGAAATCATATAGTTACCTACACTGTTAAATCGTACATGAAAACAAATATTCTCCTCATCCCGGTGAATATAATAAAATTCTTTTGTAAATATGTTCCTACGTAGGTATATATGTCTGAAATTTCAATTACTCCTGAACATCAAGGAAAACTAAAATAAAGCATAGATAAGGTCCATATTAATTGACTGTCTGTTGAACGAATGCCTGAGATCTCATTTGCTTCGGGCACTGGGACTCCTTATTATATTTTGATTTGAGAAAACAAATGTTTTTGACTTGCTGTCAGGGTTTTCTTAATAGCGCTGCGTTTTTATTAAATGTGTCCATCTAAATGTGGTCCAAAATAGCTTAATTATTTTAAAATTCTGTAGTGCTTTTGGTAGCTCTAGCAGTCAAATCAGACCACAGAAGAAAAAAAATACTTATGTCGTATTCATTATTGCCAATAACATTTAAAATATACATGTCAACTGAATCGGTCGGATAGATTTGGTGAAAATTAACTGTAACAGACAGACAGACAGCCAGCTAGACAGACAGACACGAAAGTGATCCTATTTGATGTTTGGAACCCTAAAAAATGTAAGGCTTCCGGCGACTGGGACCGCAACTGGGACCGCGGTCCCAGTTGCCAGATCTATTTAACTTTAATATTTTTCTTCCGGCGACTCGGACCACCCATAAACGAATAAAAAAATCTATTGTTCAAACCATAATCAGTACAGTCAAACGAAAAAATTGTTTGAAAAGTCTTTGATTAAAAAATATAATTTGACATGAATTTATAACATAAATACGCTTAGTAGTAAATTAAGCCAGCCCATTTTCACATAATTCAACCATACAGGTTAGCGCAGAGGGGTAGCAATGTTTAATGCTATCATTGTATTACATGCATATACATTTTGTATCAAAAAGAGAGTGACAGCATCAAATTTAAAGTCTCCGTTAACTAATGTTGGTTTCGTGCAACTCACCGTGTGACTGTAATTTTTAATTTGTGATTATTGAAATTTAATTATAAGAAGTGATAACCAAAAATCGTGTGTAATTATAATTTTTAACCGACTTCCAAAAAAGGAGGAGGTTCTTAATATGATGGGTATTTTTTATCGACTTCCAAAAAGTTTCTCAATTCGGTGGGTATTTTTTTAGTTTTTTTTTGTGTGTACACAGATTACTCCGTGGTTTCCGATCTGATTTACGTGATTCCTTTTTCGTTCGTTGCGATATACTTGCCATTTGGTCCCGTAAAATTTTATTCAGTTAACTGGGACCGCGGTCCCAGTCGCCAGAAGCTTGAAAAATGTAAAAACCATTGTGCGAAGCTCAAAAAACTTTATGTCACGCGGCGTGTGTATTTTATGTTACTTCACAAGTCCACAAGTGAATCTCTTTTATCTTTCAGCTGAAACTTTGCCCAATTTATTTTGTTCAATGAACATTAACAATTTGGAATTAAACTTTTCGACGCTACAAAGAAGCGTGATAACGTTTTATAAATGGCATTTTTCTGGAATTGAAAAAGAAAATACAATTACGAGAAGATCAGTGACTTTCGTATCAATTTATTTCAAGATTGTGTCTATTCTGCTTTAATGTTTATATTGTGATGTTAAGATACTTCAAAGGCACTTAAATTGGATGGAAAAGTCTTTTACAAAGAAATTATAACATGCATACTTCAAACATTGTTACTGATAACGAAATTAAGCTCTATTTAAATGCCAATTACACGTGTACAATCATTGGGTGGAAAACATTTTGATACCATGTTAAATTGTGTGATTATCCGTGGTTGATAACGTATTTACTATCAAACTATATTTGAGTAATAATTTGTGAAATACATCGAATGGACCTTTAGGAACGTTTACCTGGAACCACTTTGATAGGTTTTGATTTTCTTACATGCCTGTATTTCCATTTTTAAAAGTCACCGGTACATGGTAGACATCCTACCCACACGCACAAAACGTTTTGGGAACACATTCATTGTGCGTACAACTAAAGAGTGGAATTCCCTGCCAGAGTTTGTGGTTCCTGATAAATACAACCGGGGGGTGTTTAAGTCACGAGTGAATAGGTTATTTCTAGGCAAGCGTGCTTCATCTTCGACCACGTCATCGCTTATCATCAGGTGAGATAGTGGTCAAACGAGTGCCAAAAGATAGGTAAAAAAATCTTTCATTCACTTAGATTAATGAAGTTTAATAGCTATCCTATAACACTCTTTCAGAAATATTTTTTTTTTAGGAGCAGCGGTGAGGTTTTTGAAAACTCAGGTTTTAATATTTGATATTGTTGTTGTTTGTGTAGGTTTAACGAGCAAATTCTATTATTCTCCATCTTGTTACAATATTCACGGAGAGGGGCGAGGGAACAATACTGTGGATAGAAACTATTCACAATAGAGAAATTACTATGATGTAGCGTATGGTGTCGTTTTTTGCCTCGAGATATCGCTATCAGTCGCTATGTGTATTTATGCAGTAAGAGTTCACGATAACTTTATTTATCTAACTCAAATATTAGCCTTTTCAAGTAATTGCCTCGTTGACGAGCACTACAATCAAACATAACGCAAATATATGCATTCAAACACCAGCGAGAGAAAGTTTCTTAGATAGTTTACATGCATAAAGCCATAACTGAAATGCGGGCAGACGATAATGCTATCTAAATTCAGCAGCGTCAGTGAACGGGCTACGTCTCAACGCGAACTTGTATGTTTGACAGTAATAATGGTGGGGTGTCAGTTCTAGCGAGTCTTGATTCAAGATTTCATAGACTCATAATTAAAATGAATATAAAATGTACAAGCGGGATAAAAAGGGAGTGGGAGAACTAAAGGCCAATATCGCCACGTTTAAGATTTAAAGGAGATCACATATTTTAAAGAGTGTTTCTATTTTGCTACAAATACTAGGAGGTTAACGGCATTGGATTGAATGCCGCTTTTCAATATCCCAGTCAACATTCCAAACATCCTTGTCAAACACTTTTTGTATATTTGAAAATTATTCAGCAAAGAAAACAAAGTTACGACTTTAAAACTTTAACCACTTAGCCAGCATATTTTTCTGTAATTTTAACGAAACATTTGAAACACTCAATTTAACGCCTCCTCTTAATGTAGATATCGAGATTCAGGATCTCGATTCCCTTATTAAAAGAACGGATAAAGATTAGGTTTTTACGTAACTGTAACAGATTTAGATCAAAACAGTTATTTTAAAAGAAGTAAAGAAAATACATGACATTTTCTTCCCTCTCCCAGTGGACCCTCAGGCTGCACGTTTGACAGTAATAAGTCTGCTTCCCGACGGTCCTCCAAGTTGTTCGCTCCAACTTCTCATGCCTCCTTGAACTGGTAACTGCGACTACTCGAAGCAATTACACCAAACAACACACAGTCCACTAAGTTTCTTTTTAAACTTTATTAATTTATGCACTGAAAGACGTATTTAATATGTTTCAAGAAAGTATTTCAAAATTAAATGCTAGTCTCAAGTTCTTTGAAATTAAATTACGGTAAAAATTTGTTCGTTAGTTTTTGTTTTAAATTTTTGTGCTTTTGGGAATTATTGTGTTATTTGAGTGCGACGATTCTAAATCTAATTGACAACGGGCTGCAACCTGTTGCAAGTTCATTTTGTGGTTCTGACAATCTTTAACCCTAAAATTATCACTGTGAATTATTTCAGCCGAAATTCCACACATTAGTTGTAGGTAGGTAGTACATACATAGGTAGGTACCTACTGTTTTGCATACCTCTCTCTAACTTCAGCTTTTTCACATCTCGTTTTAAAAAAAATCCTGAGCGACACTCAAACGATTTCAACATAGATGGATGTACCCAACTACCTGTCTATCAACGTTCCCATGAATTGCTTCCGGCTCCAGACACCCCTTTAATCTCAAATGTACATAGCCATAGTAATTTAGATTCTATCTGATGGAACCATTGAATCTATGGCGGGGTAAAGGGCCTTTAAGTGTTGAAGAACCTGGAAAAAAGTACAAAATCAAAGTCTGCGGTGAAAAGAAAGCTCTTCAAAGTATATTGCGCGCGGTGGATTTGAGTCTGGTGAGGATGGATTTTGAAATGCTAACTTAAAGTTTTTTGTCCTGTGTAAGGTTAGACGAGATTCTCATTAAGAACGTAAGTGTACCTTCTTAAACATGGCGAAAATATTTATTTATTTTATATACAACATTTTAAACTCCAAATATTGAAATAGCTTTTAGTTTTGACTACAAAATTGGTATTAATTAACAACTACACGCTACAGACCCACTCACTCTTGATGTATCATCGGAGTACTGACAGACACACGATTAAAAACGAGAAAAAAACATAAAACAACCCGTCAATGCAGAGACAAACGATCGAGTGAACCTGTTAGGGATCACATTCAATTTGCGCACCGTGGATTGAGGAGGGTCCGAAATGACGGGTGAAAAAGTTAGCGTGACGGGCACGGAAACGCGCCGTTGGGCGACGAAATAATAATGTGAGCGATCACATTGATATGTATGTTGAATGGTCATTCGCAAATGTCCGATCGCATTCGACGGGTTGGATTGGGCAGAATATGGATGATGTTCCGCGGAAAACTTGAAATATATTTTTTTTTAGTTTTATATCCTTTTAGGTTATTCTTTTTCTTGTGTTTTTGATTGTTGTAGTAACGAAGACTTTTAAGAAAATCACACAATGTGTTTTATTAACCGACTTCAGGAGGTTTTCAATGCGGATGTTTATATTTATATTTGTTATGTATTAGACCTGCTCAGACCTGGTCACTGACCGAGTCGCAAAAGTTCCGCCTTGGGGTATGTCAAAGGGCAATGGAGCGCAGTATTTTAGGTTTAAAAAGAATTGTTAGAGTACGGAACACCACGCTGCGCGCCAACACCGGTATCACTGACGTGGGCAAAAAAACTGTCAGGCCGAAATGGGACTGGGCGGGTCACACCAGCCGCATGCATAGTGACCGCTGGGCAAAAGTCTCCACGCAATGGGTGCCAGAGGATGGACGGCGTCGCCGAGGCCGGCCCAGAAAGCGGTGGCGAGATGACTTGGATGCACACCGCGAAGGCTGGTTCGAGGTGGCGCAAGAAAAGAATGTCTGGAAGAATATGAGGGAGGCCTTTGCCCAGCAGTGGGACACAAAAAAATATCATCATCATATCGGCCGAAATACGTCCACTGCTGGACAAAGGCCTCCCCCAAGTGTCGCCACGACAACCGGTCCTGTGCGTCTCGCATCCATCGACCCGCGACCCTCACCAGGTCTACCTTTTTTATGTATGTACGGCCGAAACTCCGACATAATATTGCAATTCAAAATAATTGGATTTGCAAAATAATTTTATGTCAAAACAAGTTTATTCCGAAATGGTCCAATTTAAATTTCATAAAGACAATGATTTCTTAAAACTTCGGAAATAGACAATTAAATAGATTTGGACTGGTTGGTTATATTATTTTGGAAAAAGTTTGTTATTTTTCACTTTTTAGTACGTGTAGTGGACACGTACTAAAAAGAGAAAAATAAAAAACTTTTTCCAAAATAATATAACCTACTACTTAATAAAAACGAATAAACCCGATCAGGAACACCGACTTCAAAATTAAAGTATAAAAAAAAGTGAAATAGTTAATTATTATTATTTTAAAATTTAAAAAAAAGTCATTAAATTAAATTTCATTACTAACATAGTTTTGAAGATAATGTTATACTTACAAAATATGGACATTTCAATGGTCTGAAATTTTTATTTTGTATAAAATTGTGCAGTAGGACAGATATGACTAACTATCCCATATAAAATAAGATATTGTGAAACAACATTATGAAGAAAATGTCACTTTTTACATGTCAAATTGTAAAGAGAATTTCTAAAATATTACAATGTATAAGAAACGCAAACTTCATTCTTTATAACATTTCACATTATTTTATAACGTTTCTGAAAAGTCAAATTCTCTACAGTTTTTTTTCTCTTTTCCCTGAAACAAACTTGAAATCCAACTTCTATCTTAATTCCAGAAAGTTTCATGTTCATATCTTGTACATTATAAATTCTCTATGCGTTAGTGGTATAACTGGAGCATGGAATTTTTAATCTAAGAACTTTTCCACTAAACGCCTCTATCTCATAGTACTTCGTGAATGCTGTAATGGATACTGCGGAAAATATTTGTACATTGTATGTATCTAATATTTTTATTTTTGTTATTTACGTTTATTTGTATACTTACTGAATTTTATTAAGTAGGTCCCTACAATGTTAATAACACTTGTCGACCGTAATAGACAGGTTTATAAACCCTAATTTATTTACAAGCATTTTAAATTCAGCTGGAGACGTCCACAGCTGAACTTAGGCCTCCTCAAGCGTCACCACATACACCAGTTTTATGTTGGTAGTATGCAGTGAAATTTTGTAGCACGAAACCATATTTGGTGCTAAAGAAAATAGTATGATACATAGCTTTCCCAGGAAAAATCTCCAGACGTAATAGTATTTTTTCCAAGTTGCCATCAAGCAGTAACGTAAAGGCACTTCAAGAGTCAAGACTCTCGAAGAGCCAATGAAAGCCCATCGTACCATTTCGTTCTTTAAAAATACCGGCAAAATAGTTTGAGATACAAAATATTTTATCGAATAAAATGTTAAGCGGTCCGATCTTGTAAAAATGTATCCAAAATCTTATTCTTAGTATGTGAATCCATTGGCAAGGCGCCAGTAAATGATAATGTAATTTTTTAAAGCAGGTTTCTAATAACATAACAATGGTTTATTTTCATTAACCTTCGGATTTGTTAAGTGGTGTTTACCCATAAGTAATCGTTACACTGTTAATTTATATTTAAGTATGTGTTCCTTATAAATAATCTGTGTAAATAATTGTTGGTGAACCTAAAAATAAATATATAAAATAAATATTGTTTTACATAGGTACTTTGCTGATTAGTTTAAAAAGAAGATAATAATATTGTTACGCGCCAGAATTAATGTCGGGTACATTAAGTTACTACTAGCGCCATCTAGTATCGAGTAGCAGAACTAGTAGAGTCAAGTACCTTCTAGACATTAAATTTCTTTGCCAGAACATTCTACACTTCTCGGTATCTGGTCAGTCGGCAGCGGTAGTTACGAGTACTTTCCAGATGTTTCGAGAATGGAAGTTTCTAGAATAAACTGACCTATAAAAGGAGCGCGTATTCCGCGACCGAGTCAGTATTGAATTTGCGATACAAGCGAATACTTCGAAAGCGATCTTCAAGTGCGAATAAAGTGATCAGTGGTGAACTTGTGTTTAATAATTAGTGAGTTTGAAGTTGTAATTAGTGTTGTTAAATTAAAGTGTCATTTTTGGTTTTTTTAATCGGCTGTTTTTATTGTCACGAACCCCAAGCTCGTAACAATTGGTGTCAGAAGAGTGGATATTTAAACCATGCCGATTCTACCAAAGGACGACACGGAGGGTATCCGTACCCGGAGTCAACGTCAGCAGGAGACGGACCAGAGGCGTTTTGGAGGTACAACGCCGCTGACGTTGGAGGGCCAGCTGCCGATTGTGGAGGCCGGTCCGTCCACAGCAGCTCCAGCATCTGCAGCACCAGACTTTGCTGCTCTGATGCTGATGCTGCAGGAACAGGCCCGCCGTCAAGAGGAGCAGGCCCGCCGTCAGGAGGAGCAGGCCCGCCGTCAGGAGGAGCAGGCCCGCCGTCAGGAGGAGCAGGCCCGCCGGTTGGAAGAACAGCTGCAGCGTGACAAAGAGGAACAGGCTCGCCGGCAGGAGGAGCAGGCCCGTCGGTTGGAAGAACAGCTGCAGCGTGACAAGGAGGAACAGGCCCGCCGACAGGAGGAACAGGCCCGTCGGTTGGAAGAACAGCTCCAGCGTGACAAGGAGGAGCAGATGCGCCGCCAGGAAGAACAGACGTTCCTCATGAAGGATCTGCATGCCACTTTCGGAAAAGAAATTAAAGTCGTACAAGATAAGGTAGTTCAGCATGAGAACCGGCTGATAGAAGCTGAAACCCAGATTGCTGAAATGAAAAAAACAATGGACAACCTAAAAATTGGAGATGGGGTGGCAGTGTCAGTAGCTACTACACCTTCGCTACGTGGATTCAAAGTGCCACCGTTCGATGGGACATCTTCCTGGTCAGCCTACAAAAGACAGTTTGAGGCTGTTATGAAGGCGAATGGGTGGAGTAAAAATCAGGCCATGACTGCTCTCACCCTAGGCCTGCGCGACCAGGCCTTAACTGTCCTAGAAGCTCTCGATAAGGAAGTGACTTATGAGCAGCTTCTTGAGGCGTTGGAAGCTAGATATGGCGACGCTCATCTGGAACACGTGTTTCGTGCGCAGCTCAAGGATCGCGTGCAACGCAGCGGTGAAAACCTGCAGCAGTGGGCCCTTGAAGTGGAGAAGCTGGTTCGAAAAGCTTACCAGTCCGTACCTGCGCTCATCGAAGGGAACCTGGTGCAGGCATTCACCGATGGAATCCGCGATCTTGAAGTTAGAGCTGCTGTGAGGCTCGGGCACCACGGGACGCTTAAGGACGCTTTGGCTCATGCACTGGAGGTGGAAGCTGTGCGGCAGGATCATCGTTCCCATCGCGTCAGGGAGGTTGCAGCGGCTACAGTTCGCGACCGTTTAAAAGGATACAGCCCTAGGTGCTACGGCTGTGGGGAAAGGGGCCACCTTCGATCCAGTTGCCCTAAGCGGACTGCAGAAAGGGAAGGTAGCCAATTTCCAGAGGGTAGGGCGGCTAACAGCACCGCCCAACAACAGCAGGGAAACGAGTGAAAGCCAGGACTGCGGGGCGGGTGCTGGCTGATGTTCGAAGAGCCCCAAGGATTTCGATCTCACAAACCCATGACGGGAATAGCCTTATCATTAAGGGCGAGGTCAACGGAACGCCATGTAAGCTGACGATAGACACTGGAGCTTCTCGCACGGTTGTCAGTTCCCAACTTGTAAGTCGGTTCCTTGGGGACTCCGTACACAACCGAGACCGCATAAATTTGGTAACAGCCACTGGTCAGCGTATATCCGTCCGAGGAGAGAGAGAGATGGAGTTGAAACTAGGCAACGGAATTTACCTGCATAATGTTGTCGTGGCTGATATAATGGACGATTGCATCCTGGGCTTAGACTTTATGAGGAAGAATTTTTGTGAGATCGACGTTAATCAAGGAGTTATGAAATGTGGACATGAGGAACTTTTCATGGAAGGGGCGTTACCGGGAAATGTGTACAGCCTAAAGAAGATTGTTCTTCCTCCGAGATCGGAAACGATTGTGCCGGTTAGTCTTCCTCGGAATTCTGGGCAGACTCATCGTTGTGTACTCGTGGAAAAGGTAGACAATGACCTTCCATGGAAAGTGGCTAGAACTTTGGTCAGAGCCACCGACATCTCAGGGGTACGTTTGCTGAACCTTAGTGATAAGGAACAGATGATAGAAAAAGGCACTCTGATTGGTACTTGCGAGGAAGTGGATTGGTTGCGTCGATGCCAATATCTATCGACTGGGACCCTCAGCAAGGATGCACAAACGAAAGTGACCACACTTTTAGACGACTGTCGCAGCGCTCTGTCTGGAAATGAACTGGTCAAGGCAAAGAAGATGTTACAGAAGTACGCCAGTGTTTTCTCTTCAAACGATGGTGACATCGGAAAGACTGGCTTAGTTCAACACAAAATAAACACAGGAGAAGAATTGCCTATCCGTCAGCGACCAAGGAGGTTGCCGGTAGCACGTGAAAAGGAAGTGGAAACCATGATTGAAGGAATGGTGAAGGATGGTGTTATAGAACCTTCATCCAGTCCATGGTGTTCACCAGTAGTGCTGGTAAGAAAGAAGGATGGCAGCATGCGGTTTTGTGTTGACTATCGTCGTCTAAACGACGTCACGAAGAAGGACAGTTATCCTTTGCCAAGAATTGATGACACGCTGGACATGCTTACTGGAGTGAAATGGTTTAGCACGCTTGACTTAAAAAGTGGTTACTGGCAAGTTGAAGTCGATCCTAAGGACAAGGAGAAAACTGCATTCTCGACAGGAAAGGGCCTGTGGCAATTTAATGTTATGCCGTTTGGATTATGCAACGCTCCGGCAACGTTTGAAAGATTGATGGAACTTGTACTAACCGGGTTAATTGGCGATGCCTGTCTGGTCTACTTGGATGACATCATCATTGTAGGCCGTACGTTTGAAGAACATCTTCAAAACCTGGAACGCGTGCTCATGAAGATCCAGAGTGCAAATCTCAAGTTGAGTCCAAAGAAGTGTTCACTTTTCAAACGTCAAGTCAGCTTTTTGGGATACGTAGTATCGGAAGAAGGCATCCGCACAGATCCAGAGAAAATCGCCGCTGTCAAAAATTGGCCAATTCCAAAAGACAAGACGCAGGTCAGAGCATTTTTGGGTTTGTGCTCCTATTATAGGCGATTCGTCAAGAACTTTGCGGACATAGCCAAACCCCTCCACAAACTAACCGAGGAAAAGCGACATTTCTGCTGGGATGAAAGTTGCGACGTCGCATTCCAGGAGCTAAAGGAACGTCTGTGCAGAACACCTATTTTGGGGTATCCTGATACGAAAAAGGAATTTATAGTTGACACAGACGCAAGTGATATCGGACTTGGCGGTGTGTTATCTCAACGGAATGGCGATCAAGAGGTTGTGATAGCGTACTTCAGCAAGTCATTGTCGAAACCAGAAAGGAACTACTGTGTCACGAGACGGGAATTGCTTGCTGTGGTAAAGTCATTGCAGCATTTTAGCAAATATCTGCTGGGACGGAAATTCCATTTACGTACAGACCATGCTGCACTGAAATGGCTATTGCAGTTCAAAAATCCAGAAGGACAAGTTGCGAGATGGATTGAACTACTGCAGGAATACGACTTTGCGATTGAACATCGCAGCGGAAGATCTCATGGCAACGCCGACGCATTGTCAAGAAGACCTTGCCCTGAAGACTGCAAGCATTGTACTAGACAAGAGGGTAAAGAAGTCGTACCTGTGAGAATGGTCAAGACAGACCTCAGCAGCGAGTGGAAGGAAAGCCTACAATGTGCACAGCAGGAAGATTCGGACATCAAGCCGATTCTGGAGTGGATGAAGGCCAGTGCTCCTAAGCCCACGTGGAGTGACGTCTCAGCGATGAGTTCGATCACAAAAAGTTATTGGGCCCAATGGGACAGCTTAGTGATTCAGGATGGAGTCCTGTGCCGTAAATGGGAAAATGCTCGGGGGGACAGCTGTCATTTGCAAATGGTTGTCCCTAAAGCAAAAGTACCGAATGTCCTACAGCTGTATCATAATGGTTCTTCAGGAGGCCATATGGGAGTAAAATGGACTCTACTGAAGATAAGAGAACGGTTTTACTGGGTCCACTGTCGTGGCGATGTAGAGGACTGGTGTCGCAAATGTACCAGTTGTGCGGCTGTAAAAGGACCTCAGACTCGCAGTAGAGGTGCATTGAAATTGTACAATGTTGGTGCACCATGGGAAAGGATTGCCCTAGATGTTGCGGGACCTTTTCCGGAAAGTGAAAGTGGTAACAAGTATTTCATGGTTGTAATGGATTACTTCACTAAGTGGCCTGAAGTCTTCGCCATTCCAAATCAAGAAGCCTCAACAGTTGCAGATAAACTAGTTCATGAAGTCTTCTGTCGTTTTGGAGTTCCCTTGGAGATTCACAGCGATCAAGGAAGGAATTTTGAGTCCCAAATATTTCAGGAAACTTGTCGAGTTATGGGTACTCATAAAACGAGAACAACTTCTTACCACCCACAATCGGATGGAATGGTGGAAAGATTTAATCAGACATTGGAGAGATACCTGGCAAAAGTCGTGGAAAACCGGCAACGCGATTGGGACAAGCATATACAACCGTTTTTGCTGTCATACCGAAGTGCTGTTCACGAAAGTACATCGGTGACACCAGCCTTCGCAAACTTTGGAAGAGAATTACGGCTGCCTGCAGATCTGATCACCGGAATACCACCTGATGCCCCACGCAGTATAACCGATTATGCGTTTGACTTGCGGAACAAAATGAATGACATTTATGAGCACGTCAGACAATCGGGCCAGCAAATGTCTGAAAATCCGTTATGACCGTAAAATGAACAATAAAGGGTTCGACGAAGGTTCACTAGTGTGGTTGCACAATCCAGTTCGCAGTAAAGGGAAATCTCCTAAGCTTCAAGCTAAATGGGACGGGCCGTACCTGATTGTGACAAAAATTAACGACGTGACCTACCGTATACAGAAAGGTACAAGAAGTGCTCCTAAGATCGTCCATGTGGATCGATTGGCGCGTTATTATGGGACCGAAAATGCTCGGGACGAGCATGTCTTAGGAGGGGGCAGTGTTACGCGCCAGAATTAATGTCGGGTACATTAAGTTACTACTAGCGCCATCTAGTATCGAGTAGCAGAACTAGTAGAGTCAAGTACCTTCTAGACATTAAATTTCTTTGCCAGAACATTCTACACTTCTCGGTATCTGGTCAGTCGGCAGCGGTAGTTACGAGTACTTTCCAGATGTTTCGAGAATGGAAGTTTCTAGAATAAACTGACCTATAAAAGGAGCGCGTATTCCGCGACCGAGTCAGTATTGAATTTGCGATACAAGCGAATACTTCGAAAGCGATCTTCAAGTGCGAATAAAGTGATCAGTGGTGAACTTGTGTTTAATAATTAGTGAGTTTGAAGTTGTAATTAGTGTTGTTAAATAAAAGTGTCATTTTTGGTTTTTTAATTGGCTGTTTTTATTGTCACGAACCCCAAGCTCGTAACAATATGTAAAACTTAAAACAATATTTCAATGCAAAATAAATAGCCAAACATTCAGATAATATCCTTCCATAACGTATATTTAATAAAAAGAGTGTTTCCTTTATTGTTATTAACTGAAAACACGCACACGTAATTTCAATTGTATAAAGGTTATGTGAATAGGTACATTCATTCTTGTGAGAAGAAATCGCATAAGGAACTGTAGCGGTAAAATAGTGAGCCACGTACCACACTACCCTATTACGGGGTAATTTTATAAAAATGTACTCTTCAACTAAACGAAGTAAATAAAGATAAAAACTACTTTTTAGCTGGCAACCATTCCGGATGCGCTCAGGCAATGGCCGTAATAGTTTAGTTAAGAACATTCTCGAAGCCCCAACTGCAAGAGGAAACTATAATGAAGTTAACTAAGCGACACTGGCCCAAGTCTCGGATGCGATACAATGCAAATTAATTTAGTTCCTACGTTCTCCTCTTTTTTTGTTTAATTACTTGCGATTTTTTAAGGCTGATTGTCTCGGAAAGTTTATAGTCAAAGTGCTAAAAGTATTTTCACTTCAGCCTTTTGCTGTGTAATCAAGAGTTTTGTAGGCGTCTTTTTACGATTGGGAGTTTCAGGCTAAGGATGGTTAGGTCGAAGATGATAAAAAGATGAGTAGAAAGCTAAAAAAAAGCTTTAACGAAATTGGAAAGAGGTGACGAAGACAATAAATTTGTTGATTTAATCAAACATAATGGTACATTTCCAGTCAATCTAAAATACAGCTTAACGGTTCGCCTGCAAATACCTTCTTAATACTTACATGCGACAGTTATAAGGAGAGGTAATAAAACAAGTCTGTATACACTGGTATAATTTCTTTATCTCGGCCCCACAGCTCGCTTTCCATTTGTCGTGCTCATCATAAAGACGGGGAGAGATATAAATTATTATTGCGACGCGTGTTCTCCTCCAACTTTCTGAGAGCCTGGTACCTTTGGTGTTTTGTTTTGACCAGTGAAATATGGGTTAAGTATTAATAAGGCGTTTACTTTTATACGGAAAATACGTGTTTTTCAGATGTTGAAAGACAAGCGTTGAGATTTTATAGCATGTTTTCACAACGATTTCTGCTAAAATCATTGTCACACTGATTTTTACCAAACATGGCTGATGTATAATATTTTAAGGTGTAATATGCAGCAGGATTTGTTCTCAATTAATCAGGAAGCTACTGCAGCTAGACGGCATTCTAGACGCATAAATACGTGCAAGACATCGTGAAGGTAGTCCTTAATAGGTGTTAAGGACTAGGTATGACCTTTTTTACTTAAAATAATGTTCATTAATGTTCTATTTTAAAACAGATTTCATGTAGCATAAAACTATCAAAACAGCATAACTACTTTTAACGGCTACCACTCAACGAACTAATTCAAAACACAAAACGCTGTAGCAACCGCGCGCCGGTGTCGCGGAGGTACTCTGAAACCCCCATAAAGGCAAGTTTACAAACCATTCCCTCTTTTATTGTAAAAGTTTAATAGAGAGACGATCTGTAAATGGACCAATCAATACTTTATTGTGCTTTTCCCAGCTCTCCCGTTTCAAACTGTACGAATCGAGGTGGGGGGAATATAAGTACACATTCCGAACTCCCCTTCTTACAATTGTTAAGAAAAACTTGTTTTTCTTTATTGCATTTGTGTATGGAATGAGATATTTTATTTTTATGCGTGCACGTATGTGATTCTGTTTTCTTGGTGCTTTATTTAGTTATTCCTGAATTTCATGAATAGTGATTCTTCAGTGAGTGTAGAAGATTCTTACAGGAAATGTGTACTGTCATTTCCAATACCAAACTGTTACCTAATTTTATGTTATGTTATAAATAGGTACCAACTAAGATCCGATAATTTGTTGATAAGGATAATCTAGCATGGAGAGTGGAAACCAATATTTGAATAGTTTACAGTTCTACATTATTATAGCTCCAGACTAGAGTGTAAATGTACCTGTACCTACGTTATTAATTTCAATGGCGTCCATGAAGAAAAGTCTTACTAGTGTTTAAACGGAATCTGCAAAACCTTTTTAGTTTTACTTGAGCAACTAGGCTTTCAGAATTCTCCCTAAAAACCTTTTAAAAACAGCACAGCCAACGTCAAAAAATTAACAGAACCGAAAAATATTAATGATTGCATTATGAGAAAAAAGCGGAGAATCTTAGAAGGAATGAGCTTCGCGTCTTTCCAAGTTATAAAAGGCAAAGAAAGAGCTTGCATTTAGTGAATACCCATTCAGGGTTGGGGAAAATTCAGACCAGTGCCACCGCGTACTCCCAGCACTTTACGAATGCAACTCCTTTTGATGGAATCCGTATTTTTTTTCGACAATCAGACTCGAGGAATGTTTTTTAGTAAGTCAGAATCTTTAGAATGTTGGACAAGGCTTTTAATTTGAATGTAGTGACTTTTTTCGTTGGTTTTAGCATTCGTTGGTCATTCAAACGTCTTACGGTTGGCGTTAGGGAATATTTTGGGAATTTATTTATTTCTTTCTTTAAACTTTACCATGACGTTAGTCGCGTCATGGTAAAGTTGTTGTGGAATGTTTGTATCATGTGTAGTTAATTTTTGAGCTCAATTTATTGTTAAACTGAAGTTCCTTTTTTTTTAATCAAATACAAAGAGATTAAACAAAGGCCCGTAATGCTGTAACTGAACTAACATGTAAATTCCAAGAACAGAAAGATCCTGCACAAAAAATTGGTTGTCTGTAAAGCCGGTTTACGGACGATAGTTTAACGTGACAACGTCATAACAAAACATTGATGAAATGATCGTAACGTTACAATGAGTCATCCTTTTTCGTGTGTGCAGCCGGCGTTCATCGATTTATTAGACGTTGTCACGTCAAAAATTATCCACTCTTTCATATTCAACCTTACCTGTATTAAAACTTAAACCGACAGTTACCAAAGTTCTCTATTATGCTGCTCTAGCCTTTCACCGAATGTTTCAGAACCTCCAAGATCAAAAGACTTTCCAAGTTGGTTGCTCGAAATTTCCATTATACTACTTCAAAAAGTGAATTTACATTGCCCTCAGGAATAATTTGTGATTTAAACTTCGACCCTGTAAAGTACAAGTTTTATTTTTTTTTAATAAAAAATAAAATTTGGTTGTTACAACTTTATTAATTACTGTTACTTTATTATTATTTTGTTTAGCTCGGGGCTAAAGGTGAGGTTATAGCGAAAATAGATATTTCTTTGGCAAAAACTTTAGTGATTAGTTTTCCAAATGATGATAAGTATCTAATTGCTATCAAGAGCTGAATCCAACTTTATTTTTCTTGTTTTTCCCCTTTAACCTTTTAGCTTACAGTAAAATTGACTTACAGCGTATTTTAAATAACCGCTGTTTCTAATTCGGGCTTAACTTCAACATGAAAACAGAAAAATAAATGTTGAAATTGTGATTTTTTTTAGTGTTCCGTACCCAAAAGGTAAAAACGGGACCTTATTACTAAGACTCCACTGTCCGTCTGTCTGTCTGTCACCAGGCTGTATCTCATGAACCGTGATAGCTAGATAGTTGACATTTTCACAGATGATGTATTTCCATTGCCGCTAGAACAACAAATAATAAAAATGAAATAAAATTAAAAATAAAAGGAATCCCCATCCAAGAAACATGTTTTTTTCGGCTTATGGTACGGAACCCTTCGTATGTAAGTCCAACTTGCACTTGCCCAGTTTTTTTACCTATCTTATCCGCCTTTCCAACTGGTGTGTCAGTCAGCCCGCATATTTCGTGCTATAACTCGCGAACTACTCCACACATCGCTTTAAATCTTCCAACACACGTAAAGGACATCAACAAACAAAAATCCAATCACTCTCCTCTAATCAATCGTAAACCATTTACGTCGTCATTTCCTTTCCCGTCAACACTAGATAATTCTTAACTAACCTTACATCTCAGTTCGGACACGTTTCTGTTTCGCAAATCTAATTTTTCTCCCGGGCGAATTCCTTTTTGAGAACTATCCGGGACTCGCTTCGGCTTCGTATTGGCAATTCCGACGAATGTTCCTATCTGTTTCGTTCGGAAAACTTTTTGTTCGGTACTTGTGCCGACATGTTTTGACGGTGCGATATTTACGATGATTCGTTGCTTCTTAAGTCATACTCGCTGAGTTTACTTCTGACTTTACTCCTTACAACATATTTTGTTGATTAGGTTACAAACCGAAAGTTTGAGACTTCTTACTTTTGATAGTCTATGTTTGTAAATCAATCTCAACGGTTCAACGATTCTGGATAAAATACGAGTAGATTATGACCAACAGCCAAAAATAAATGCAATCGGTCGCATTGCTTTCATTTTGACATTGAAACTATTCATTTCATATTCAACGTAGTCGAGAAACGGTATCGCACGTGCTCCTTGAGTGCACAGGCGTCGCCGAAATACGGAGACAAACAATAGGGACACCGAATTCACTCACAGATATCCTGAACACACTATAGGAGGACTGATCTGCTTCTGAAGGGAATTTAGTTCGTTGGAATGACGGCCGCCATGGCTCACGCACAATGGTCCAACATCAGGACTGAGTGCGGAAACCATACCCAATGGATAGATAAACGTAGTCGAGCAGACGATCCGGTGTTCGGTTGTGAATATTCTTGTGGGTCTTCGATTCTCATATTCATACAATTTTACGTTGCCATGGGATCTTGTGCGGGGATAAATTAGTGACGCTGTTTTGCTTGAGAGTCTGTTTCACCGCTTCTTTCTATATGCTAAAACACTACAAGACGGTGAAAAGTCCTCCCTAACTTTGACCCAGGAAAATATAAAAATATACCCCAAAACACCTTAATTTTTTACACTTCTGGCCGGATTCCAGTGACCAATTAGCATATGTTGAACTTCCCCATATAATTATAGTCTACGACATAATCCGCTTCTAACATTTATGGGGCGTATTTCTGTATTAAGTATTTAGACTTACGAATCGCCTAACCCTATTTGAATGCCAAAGTTTGGTTATCAGGCTAAGTGAGCTCGACTTCAAAGTCTTAACTCAGAAATCTGGTTTATTAGAAAAAAATATTTAATATATATTTAATAGTTGCGGCATTCTCTACCAGTCAACCTTTCGAACTTCATTACATTACATTTCGTATAACGTTACTGCTTAGGTAAGGTACAAGTTTAGTAACAAGCATATGAAAATCGAAATTTACATAATGTATTATGTAAAGAACACTTAAGCGGTATAAAATAATAACCAAGCACACGTTCAGCACCTAAACATAAAACCTGTTGTTCTTAAGCTCGCAGGAAAAAAAATATAAAATATCTCATCACAAAATTTTCTTGTATCGCACGGAGCGATAATAACTTTATGGTGCGTGTAAAATCCCCGGCAATTTGTTCGGTACATGCCCGAGTTCTAGCCCTCATCTCCCAAATGTATCTGTATTTATTACGGCATGCTATGAAGGTCCTTTAAGCAAAAAGAGGCGCCAAAAACTCAATTCCGACGTTTTGCGACAAGGAAAATGGGGAAATCAAGTTAACGCACACTAGAACCTCAATGACACCGTCTCGTTTAGTGTGAAACTTCTGACTTTTTTGTACAAAGAAAAGAAATACATTTAATACGATTATTTAGTTAATGTAGGTCAACATCATCATCATATCAGCCGAAAAACGTCCACTCCTGGACATAGGCTTCCCCCAAGGGGGGTTTTCCATAATCGTCACGCTTGGCAGGCGGGTTGGCGATCGCATTGTAGCTGTTGTATTGAACAGAACCACAGAGAATGCTGCTGCACATTCTCTGGTGAGTCCCTTAGTAGCCTCTTACGACACTCACGGAAAGTGATGGGATGGTGCTATTCTTTTACGTCCGATGCCATACAAAATAATGTAGATAATATCGGTACTTAGTGGAATAAAACGAATTATGTCTGTTCCAAGAATTCAGTAAATAACTTTAGCGTAAGTAACTTTTCCGAGAATTATATTACAAGTAACTTACCTCCGACGCCATTCATATTTTCATTTGTATACTACTAATTCCGATATGTCACGCCAAGTAAATTAAATCAGTCATAAATATTCGCTTAATATATTTATTTCTGTAGATTTGGAAGCCTTATACAAAGAGATCTGATGACTTTTTTTTTAAGGATTGGAAGTCATCAAATGACTTCTTCCGCTCTGGGTGGAGTGGAAGAGCGTGTCAGACTCTTACTATCTAAAACCCATCCGTGTTCCTTCTAAAGCCATTTGCCGGCTTTGCATTTGTTCCAGGGCCACGATGACTCTGTCGAAAAAAAAAAACACAATATGCCCCTATAAGTTATAAGTCCTAAATTAAAATTATTTATTGTTTATTTATCCTAATAATGTTTTAAAAACCAATTTGTATTACAAAACTTTTGCTATGAACTTCTCTCAGGCGTTACGTAGATACGAGTTATATGACAGCGGGCAATATGTAAAAAACATGCAAACAAGCATACACCATGCATGCAGTAAGCATGCCGCATGCAAGCGAGCAAGCATACAGCATGCAAGCGAGCATGCAACATGCAGCAGGCATGGTTTTTGTCACGGCTCCGGCGCTGAGCATATCGTTACAGATAGTTTAATACTCACCACCGCAACTTCGTCTTGCTGGCCAGCATTGCCGGCAGCAAATATCGAGTTTTTGAACGTTATGGTTACTAAAGTTTATAGCAAACGTGTTATGGATAATGATTTTCGCACAAACAATTTTAGGAGAAAAAAGGAAGTCCGCCTTAGGCATTTTCTACCAGTCAACTAAGGCTGCTGAAGAGAAACATGGCAGGTGCTTTGGTTTAAGCGAAAAAATATGAAAAGGGACTAGCAACAGTATTTTGAAATAGCATTCTGTTACATTACAGTGTAACAGAATCGAAAAAAATGGCATAAATAGGTATATTTTCAGTGGGTAAAATATAATCGAAGCGTACCGTTAATGTAAACTAAGGCAACGAGGGAATCCTGATTAAAAAGGTCCCTTGCAAGCGTACAACAAATTGAATTCACAGAAAAACAAGGATTGATTCCGAAATAGAAAATCGTTTTATGATTTTGGGTCGGCACCTATTTCTTGGCCTATATTCCTGGCGACCCAATTTGTTTTGCCGTATTGGCGACGTTCTTGATTGCTGGATCTGCCGAGTTTTATAGTTGTGTCATAAAATATAGAGGTAGGTAATAAAATTAATTAATATTTTATTGCCAATGCTATAGTTGTTTCTTTTTAGCGTGGCAATAGCGTTCATTGACCCTCCTACATCTATTGGCATTATTTACTTCTTAAGTAGAAACATGTAGGTTTTGTGATCTTCAACATTTTTGACTACCTACTGAAAAATATTACTTTGTTTTATTTAATTCTTCGTGTACGTTCGAAGAGACATTAGGGAAAGGGCAATTACCACTATTGACATATCGCTGGCCCCGGGCAATATAGCGGTAAGCGCCGGTTACGCCATTTTCAATATTATTGATATTTTGGCTTCTCCGGGTATCAATCTATCACTCCTATTTTTTTCAATATTTTTTAATAAATATTTATTTACAATAACTGACAATAACAGCTATATTGCATGAATAATTCTCTTACGACTAAGTTATGTATTATTGCATTACTCTAAGACACATAACATAAAAAGCCGGTGAACATCTTTACACTAAATTTTATTTGATATGTTTTATTGATAGGATTCTAAAATAGCGATAAGTAGATGATACAGCTAAGCATTACCTATAAAATTTCCCTGAAGAAGGTGGCTATCGGCCGGTAAGCTCGAGATGTAAAGTGTAAATTATTTCGTATTAGATATGTACTTACATTCCTGAATCTCAGTGGTCGGTGTGTTTATAAAGTCGTTTATGATGTTGGAAGTGAAATTTTATTCAAACACTTCATTAAATATTTAAGTAATTACAATTATTTTTTAAAGGCTGGCTTCATTTGACATATCGAACGCCTGTTTTGGGTCACTGTACGCTGAACTATAAACAAATCAGCTTCTTGTATTTCTCCTGTAAAATTTGATTTTTGATATTACCGCTTTATTGCCCGGGGCCAGCGATATTGTGATGCAACAATAATAAACAACTGTCACTTTGACATAGGCCACCTTCGTACTTATACTTAACATCTGCTGATTTAATAATAGAATAACTGTTACGTATTTTTTTTTATTGTGATGAGTCTGCAATTGACTCTAGTCTAGGTCACAGATGACGGAGACAAAGTCAACAATGGAGCGAGCTTACCCAAAAGAAGTCTGGTCACTCTAATTTTGAAGCGATAACATAATTATAGTAATTTACAACAAAGTTACATAAGGTAATTTACAATAAAATTTGCTACAAATTATTTATTTAAAGTAGTTATCACGGAAGCTTGCAGATTTCAGTAACGAAGTTTAAACAGCGCCAAGCGTTGCATATAAAGTTTCAAATGAAACTTTGTTCTCAAACGGTGTTGACAAAATTTGTATATTAAATTCCACATTGCATTCAAAATGTTTAGAACACGAGCCAAAACTGTTTCGAGAAATACATATAGTGTTGAGTTAAAAAATAGTATAAATTAGTAGTGACGGATTTCTGGCCCGCTGCCTTGACCAATAGCTATTTGATGAAAATGTTCAGTTTTCATTAAACTTCAGGCAGGTTTTAAAGGCGAAGGCTTCGCTTCCGTTCGGCTGTTATTATTAATAAATGGCCGGTTTCAATAACGTATATATCTTTAACCAACTGTCAAATTAGCTACCAACAGTTGCTAAACGTCATGTTACAAAGGCAAAAATAACGTTTCCACTACTGTTGGTAGCTAATTTGACAGTTCGTTAAAGATAGATACGTTATTGATACCGGCTGTTAGTCACGGATTAATGCATGTGGTAAAAGATAGCTTCCTGCTCTCTTTTAACACATGCATAAAATATTTTCTTCGTTCTTCGGACGGATTTTCTTCGTTCTTTAGACTTTAACACCACAACAACCAACTTACCCATATATGTTTACAGTGTTACTCTTAAGAAGCACTCTGTTTACAGATAGCTATTTCGCCTTAAACTTTCTAAGTTTTTACCTTAAAATTAAGATTTTTTTGTAAAACAGTTTATGTACCATAAAAATACAAAATTCTATACTCTTTAATACAACATAATAATAACTGTATTTCGGGCAGCATAGACCCATAGAAACCTTAACCTCGTACATTTTTAATTCAATATTTATTTGCCATGACTTGCCACACCTACACAAGATATGACCCATTGGTTTTGAAAGGAACAGTCAAAACGTATAGCTATTGCATTCAGAATGCCGTTGTTGCTACCCCGCATACGTGTCAGCAGGGAACCTATTTTTTTGGCCTGGAAACCATAAGTGCGCGCTTCAGCAACGATCCTTTAATTCCATCTGATGCAAATCTATCCTTTCTTAGAACACGTTTCATTCAACAGGTATAACAAAACAACACCAAACACATTTCCACCAAAATCTTCACCATCAAAAGGGCAGATGAATGTACCTCTACATATGTACCTACTATCAAAATGGAAAACATTCGCACTTCCCTTTTTATCTCCCTTATGCTAATCGAAAAGTTTTCACAGCATTGCCTAGTTTTCTTACTGCAACGCGTTCAGTATTGGACACCCTAGTGTTTTAAAAACTTTCGTCAAATATTGAAAAAACTTTCAACGATATCCTATCTTTATAGTTCGGCAGTCAAAGTTGTCCTATTGGAAAACATGGGCATTAAAATAACTGGGGGAGTACTTAATTGGGATTGCTTCTGTGGACTGTTTGGATAAATATTTTAGTTATGTCTGTGACTGTGGGTGTACCCTGCCCATGAAGGTATTTCTAAACTTCTGTTTTGTAAATGTTTTCTTGGATACTTATGCAACTAAGAAAATAGATAGATAAATAGAATAGGCAGAACTTGTACCTATGCTATTCATCTTCTGTTAATAAAAGACTTCAAGACACCCAAAGTAATACAGTCATGTAGACTTTAGAACAGCAGCCCTACTATGACGTGCTAATGCCATCTAATTCCGATGATGTAAATGGGTTAGTGCTATTCGCCATGTATAGCTCCGTCTCCCTCTTAGAACGGAATCATGATCATTTTAAGACCTTTTAGTAGGGCCCCAGTCATAAAGTCACAAAACAATATAACTTAGAGCAAATAAAAAGTTATAGAACCTCCAAACAACGAAAATACTTAATTTTATTAAGATCTCTTAAACCCCGAGAGCAAGGAGTCGTAAGGCAGATATCACACTGGCGATTTTCGAGCGAGTTCAAAGCGATGCGAGTGCAAAACGAGCTCGCAGCGAGTTCGCAACGAACATGCCACGAAAACGCGGCAGCCGTACAAAATGGCGTCGAAGGTGCTATTCGCGGCGAGCTCGCTGCGCATTCGCCTCGCTTTGGACTCGCTTGCAAATCGCCAGTGTGATAAGGCCCTAAATAGCAGAATAAGAAACTTTAAACCTCCTTGTGAAAAATTGAAGTTTATTTTTTAAATATAATAAATTAAATATAGCCATCATAAACTTTAGACAAAGACAGCAGCCAATGTTAATAATTATATTTCTTTTTATCAAGTGAAATTTAGATCAAAGAAGATATTTTTAAAGTTTTAGAGAAATTAGTAAAACAGTAAATTTTCAAATTATTCAAAACAAAAAGAATGTTCTTTATCTGAATACATTTCAGATAAGGGGTAATTATGGAGCTCATAACACGACTTTTGCACTTTTTCCAGGTCATATTCGAAACTCTTTGATAACGGAGCATCATCTCATCGCTTTTAGTGATAAGAGGGCCTAGACAAACTAAGACTTATCAGCGATAACGATTATCACAACGAAAAATGTATGGATTGACATGCGCTACCGAAATGTCGCGTAGTCAACCCAGGCTAAGGCCCCACTTCGCGCGGTCTAGCGGTCAGAGTACCGAGTTCAGCGTTCCACGTTCACTGTAATCTATGCGGTGACTTAGAAGCCTACGGTACGCACACAAAATCAGATCGCGAAGGACAAAGTGAACACGCGTTCTGTCGGCGTTCCATTTTTTTACAAAAGCTGATCAAAAACTTTATTGAATTAATGAGATACAAACGTTTTATTTATATTTTGCGAGACATTTGGTTTTTAGTAGAAAAAGCGTGTGACTGCTAAAGATTACTGAACTCCAGATTTCTAGACCAGCTGCTGTGTGCGCATGTGTGAACGCGGAACGCAGAACTCAACCGCAGACACGGTCTGCGTTCCACCTTGGTGGTGTGTTTGGCCCCTAAAGATTTCCGACTTTTGGCAAACGTCAATTTGACGAGAGCCCAGGACAGACCATTGCGTCACCCTATGTGATGTTTACTACCTTTATCTTTTCTGTAACTAATATGGTGTACATGATAATTTAAATAAAATACAAAATAACAAAAGTCATTTATTCAGATTACGCTGTGTCAGCACTTTTTGAACGTCAAAGTTCTACATAAAAACAGTCCCCAAAAACGCCCGTCACCACTTCCTAGTGTTTTAGCAGGGGAAAAGAAGTGGCGCAACAAAATCCCCAGCAATATATCTGTCTGTTAAGTTTAGTAACTATTGTATTCTATAAATACAACCAAAACACAAAATACATTATTCAAACGCATTTTAGGCATTGAATACACCGCTACCAGCAATCAACGGTCTAACAGTTACTAGAATACTCTGAATAGATGGGAACGGCACTCCATTTTCAAACATACGTTCAATATCCGCATAAAAGCCACTGCAACTCAAATAAACCTCAACTTCACAGTACATTTACCGTCATTTTGTACTTGTACTTACAATGTAAGTGGACGTTTGTATCCGTCACACGAAGTACGTACGACCACTGAAATCCTTTCTATGGGAAATGAGCTGAGAAGTACATTGCTAACGTATCTTGCTTGGATACTTTACGTTTTGTAGCTGTAGAATGAATATGTATGTAAAATGTTACAAGAGTGTTTTCTTTTCAATAAACAAGCTGGTCTTCTTAGAAAATTATCCCATGGAAACATACTCTCGAGATAAGAAAATATCCTGTGATTATCCAGGATATGGTCTAACGTATACCATCCAAATCAGTTCAGCCGGTAAGAGGAGAAAAGGTAACAAAACATACAGACATTGCTTTAGTATATTAGTATAAATATGGATAAATTTCTTGAAGTTATTATTTTAAAATTAAATTAATGGATGGAAAATTAATTCATTACTTTTAATTTAATTTGAGGATTTTAATTTCATGTATTTGTTTGACATTATTGTTTTTATTTTATTATTTCTGTTTTATTGTCCGAATTAATGTTTACCTTTATTTCTATGGTTATTGTGCTATGGATGTAAATTACCTGAATAAATGAATTTATTATTAAACGTTATAGAAGTAGAAACGTACTTATTTTTACTTTGAAAAAATAATGACGTTACTTACAAGTTACAAATCTAATTTGAAGCTTTTAGTTTTTTTTGCTAAAATCTCGGCCAAAGTCTCAAGAAGATCTACAATATTATTTTCTCCAACAAACAAAATCATATTTTTCTCCAGCATCCAAGTCCGGTGCCTAACACGGTTTTCCTTTAATCACCTCAACGAGAAAAGGTCCAACAAATCTCTCAGGTACACCGTATTACTTAACTAAAAGAGCAGAGGCCAAACGGAAGTGAGGGCAGAAAATATAGTCCATAATTTAATACATCTAAAGGGTAGATATCTTTTTAGGGGTACACGACAAAAAGGCGCTACCCTTATTGAATGGAAGGTCCACATTATTCACACATTATATTCGAACGACAATATAAACGTAGACATAATGGAATTGAGTTTTATTTTCGTAATGTTAAACATATTTTTTTTTTCATAGAATGTACTGCCGTATTGAGGATATTGTTTGGGAAATGACAGCGCTTTTTTATGCCAGTCTTTGATGAACATAAAAGACATTATTTGTGTATAGACGGGGAAATATAAACAGAATTTTATAGGTCTTAAACAAAATGACTAGCTTGAATATTTAAGCTACGTTATATTTGTTTTAGCTGGCGATGTTAAAGTCTTGAGCATCGACTCCGTCCGTGCTAGCCTGTCGGCTTTCTGTCGGTTACTTTTCGAGGAGTGAGCATCGAAATTGCACAATTTAGTTCCGCCAAGCCCGTTCCATCATCGGACTACAAGACGTACGGCAATATGCCACCGGCAGTTACATGGTAGACATCCCGTCCATATCGGAATCTGCGTTTCCTTAGCTACAACCTTAGGTCTTTCATGCAAGAATAAATAGGTTAATTCTAGGCAAGCGTGCTCCATCATCGATCACCTCAACGCTTACCTACATCGCATCAGTCAAACGCGTGCCTTTTCAAAATGAAAAAGCTATATTAATTATGTACAATAAATCGAGCAATACGATCTTTATAATATAAAATATAACAATGCACCAGATCCGTTGTAAAATGTTCAAGAACTCGGTACGTAATCCGAGCTTAGTAGTACAGTGAACGATTTTTCAATCACGCTAGAAAATTGCATTTTTCTTCTTTGATGAAGCACCTCACTATTAATCTTACTATTCGAAGACATAATCCGGCGAAAGGAGCGGTTAAACGTCACAGACTTCGATAAATAAGTGTCGCCGACTGAAATACTGTGACTGTGAGTCTTTGAAAAACGATATCTTTGTAAAGTTTCCCTGAAGCAGTAAAACATACTTATTTTTAAGCTCTTTCCTCTTACGATTAAGCCTTCAAGTCACATACAGTGGCAACGAGCTGGTTTAAAATGAAAGATGAAAAGGAGTTGAGTCCTTTAGTTTGTTGATGCTACGACCTGAATGGGATGATAAACTACTGATACGCTGCAGTTTTATTTCATACGCACGGAATAAAAATAACTTTTGAAACTGAGATTGGATTATTCACGTAACTCCTGGATTTATCAACTTTGTTATTCAGTGATTACTTAAAAATAGTTTATTGATTTTAACTACTTTTTAATACAAGGCACGC
The DNA here is from genome assembly GCA_905163435.1 of Mamestra brassicae. Lineage (NCBI taxonomy): Eukaryota > Metazoa > Arthropoda > Insecta > Lepidoptera > Noctuidae > Mamestra > Mamestra brassicae. Next base: position 9,694,201 of record LR990991.1, on the reverse strand, counting down.
CCAACAGATTTTGTTTGCTCACTTAATAGGGAAAATTTCTGAAAAAAGTAAGGCATCCTATCTAAAATACGGTTCGTTTTTTCAAAATAGCGCGGCGCGCACGTAGCTACTATATTCTGATTTGTAACACTCACCTTAAACTTTGAGAAATGACGGAATCAAAATAAAGTGGGACATAAAAAAATCAATACGTATATTAAGATCGTAAAAAGCTCGAACCTATCAAATCAGCGTGATTTTATGATTTCCATAAAACACGGTCGATTGGTTTTCTTTTGCAATTTCTCATATTGCACCGAGGAAAGTTTGATCAATTAAAATTTTACTTGGCCCGGTGTGAATTCCGAAAAAACCTATTAACATAAAACATTTGTTATTTTCAAGGCGAAGAAGTTTTATGGTTTGTAAAATATTGAGGGCATAAATAAAGCGGCTGTCTTGTATAACAGCACGTCCCCGCACCTCGGCTCTACGAAACGTCGTATTTTATCTCGGATTCTCTTATTCGTGAAAAATAAAAAATATGGATATAAAATTGCCAACGTGCACAGTTTTGGATGCTGGTTACCGTCCCACGAGGTAGTTCGTAATTGGGCATAGTTTTATGTGGATATAAGTGTGCTTTCTCGCAATTTTTGTGATCACCTGATAAATAACTTAAGAGTTTTCTTGAAAAGAATTCTCTAACTTCGCCTGAAAGTCTTGAATAAAAACTTCTGTAGACCTTGCTTGTTTTTTATTTAGTTTTTACCGCAAGAGTTATGTTCGCGACGACGCACGTATACCCACATATGAATTTTAAAAGCGTCCCCAATAGTTTACGTTCTTCTCCCTAAGGGGTTGTAAATCGCTCTTTCACGAGGTATGGGGTTAATGTCGCTCTCTGGGTTTGCTCCAGTATTTTTCCGAGTTATTGATAGGGTACAGCTTGGGGCTGATTTTCTTGCAGTTTTTACTTGGCGTAAATCCACTCGTCCTAGTTTTTGCTTTATTATTTATTGTGGGTAGGACGTTATTACCGTTTGACTAACAAAACTCTTGATCAGTATAAGTTATGATCCTTATATTAACCTTATTCCCTTAGCCAAACCTTCCATCTCAGAAAGTAATCTAGAACTTTCCTTCGATAAAAAAACTAATCATAGTTGACTAAGTTACTTTGTCAAAGCTAGAATAAAGTCTTATTTTAGGGATGACAAACTTACTTAGGGCTAGCTTTTTGATCCGTAGACAATCCGTAAACTATGGTTTAAAATAAGCACATTCTCGAAATATCGGTGCCTATAATTATTACAAGCACCGATATTACATGAATGTGTGTCTTTCGATCAATATTTAGTTTGACCAATGGTCAAATAAATAACAATTAGGTAGGTGTTAACTAACAATATTGAACGAAAACGCATTTTGACGAATTTTTTACGGACTTCAAAAGAGGTGGAAGTTTTTCTTCAGTGTGTTCAGTGTTTCTTCAGTGCAATTGTCAACCGATTTGGATGATTCAAAATAGATATTTAACTATCAGCGGGTCTGATCTTTGAATACGAAGACACACAAAGTAACTGCTTAACGGAAAATGGCGCAACCACTCATTATGGAAATAATGACAATTTAGTTGTCAATTTATCACTAAATAGAGAAAAATAAAAACCTTTTATACAAATATAACCAACTACAAAATAAAAACATTACAAAGTATAAAATAACTTTAATTTCGGAAGTAGGTGTCAAAAAACGAAAAAAACAATCAAAAAGATAGATTTCCGAAATTAACCATCGGTTGAGTTAACTACAGATCAAATTACTTGCCCTTAGTATACTGACGAATTTATAAAGCTTTCTCACAATAATTATCAGAAGGTAGACTAAAAATGAGAAATTGTTCGGCGTTTGAGTAGTAGAGCCTCGTCGGCGTCGGCATTTACGATTTAAATGGGCCGTCCTATCAAAACAGAGGTCCGGACGCAAAGATTCCGGATTTCGTTTTGGCAACGTGATTTGCCTGTAGTTTGATTTGATTTCTAGATTGATTTTAAATCGTGTTTTTGGAAGTTATTACGCGACGAATTCGTAAATGTATTTTTCTTTTGTCGGTCAAAGGAAATATTTAAATGGAATGTTCAAATTCGGTCTACTGTTGTTTTTTCATTCATGTTGTTTATATCACTAGTACCTAGCTCTCGACCTAGGTATAATCTAATATTTTAAGGACAGCATTACCAGAGGTATCACAGATGCATTGTTATCTCAGCTTAGACAGAGCCTAAATGTCTCTTGCATCACCTAGCAACCGCAACACAGAAAATGTTAAGATAAAAAGTACGATTTTAGGTGACACAATTAACGGACTATATGTAGATAGTTTTACATACAAAATGTATTCTATATGAAATCAGGTAGATTTTTGTCACAAACTGAATTGAGAGACATCGATTTTCAGCTCCATGACATGCGTTGAGCTATTCTATTCACAAACTACATACCTACTTTCACGAGCATACCAAGCCAAACAAAAAGTCATGTCTGAGATTGAGCAAAATATATGAAAGTTTAGTACCAGGGTCCCAGTGACGCTCTGTTATAATTTGGCCTGTCCTAAGAAAACAGAGGAGGGCTCGCGAGGCATTCACCCTTCATTATGCCCTTGTAACTTGTTTGTAGGTAGTTTGATTTTATTATCAGTTTTCATATTGGGTATATGGTGATTTTGTTACTGTTTGAATAAATTGCCGAACGTAGAAGAGGGTCGAAGGGTAAACTTTAAAAATTGATTTCAATTAAAATTTATATTTTGCATTTTGATGTTTAATTAGTTTCTATATTGTAATTTGTTTGATTAATAGTAAACATTAATACAGTCTATCATTTATCTCTATATATCAGTAATGATTCAATACCTATTTAAACATGAAGTCTTTACCGGACGGGCTTATTTATATTATGTACTGCAAAGATTTTAAAGTCAGGAAGTTTTGGTTTTTATTTTCAGGAAGTTGATATTAATCAAAGCAAAAAAAAAGCTCTTCTTTATTGAAACTAACAAGTTCAGTCTATTATAAGCTAAGGGTATTACTACACAAATCGATCGATCGTCAATCGATGCCATCGATCGACGTTTTGATCATCATCATCGATCGATTTGACGGATCAAGAAGACGGAAGAAGAAGTCAACTATCGATCAACGTCAACTAATTCATTCTACCATCGATCGACGATCGATCGATTGGTGTAGTAGAAACTATCGATAAACATCGACTAATCAATTCTACCATCGATCGACAATCGATCGATTGGTGAGGTAACATTCTAACAGCCGGTTTCCATAACGTAGTCAAATTAGCTACTACCAACAGAAGCTGAAACGTCATGTTTAGAAGGCAAACATGACGGTTCAGCTACTGTTGGTAGCTAATTTGACAGTTGTTTAAAAGTAGATACGTTATTGAGACCGGCCGTAAGTCGTGAAGTTAGCGATATTTGTATAATACAAAAAGTGATGTTGCTTTTAATGCAAGATAGAATCGGGTTGAACACTTCTACAAAGATAGCTGCACTACTTGGATCTTTCAGGTGTAAAAAAAACAATGAAAGCGCTTTCCAGGTGGCTATAGACAGAAGACTATTCGACACGATAGATAGATATGAGGTTTGAGATATCTTTATGTCCCATAAGAATTACTTCACTTACTTACATGAGAAATTTTAAAAATTAGCATTCAAACATTATTGCACTTAAAACTAAAGCACAGTAACAATAGTTGTGGCAAAAATATTATACTTACAATAAATATTTCATGAGTGTCGGATAGTCACCAATTAAATATAACACAGCTAAAACGTAAACATTCACGGAGTACGCGCAACTGGAAGTGGTATGTACTAGGGTGCGCTTGCTTTATTAAACATTTGTTATTTTAGGTGTTTTTTTAAATAATTGACAGTGATCTTGCATTTTTAATGTTATTTGGCAATTTATTATACGTTGATATACTATGAGAATGACTCTTACAACCCAAGGAACGTTTACAATGATACAGATTGAAACACAGCTTAAAATGTAACTCGGGATACAACAATGAAAACTGTTCTCTCACGATTCAATCGTTAATTTCCGACGTAAAACTGAGTTGTTAAACTTTAGCGACTTTACGGTCCGTGTTAATTACTGAAGCCAAAGGCCCCAGCTTACAATGTGTGAAATAATTTGTATATAAATTATTTATGCAGCGCCAAGGATCATCAAAATGGCACAAGACAAATTTAAATTAAATTTAACGCTATGTGATGGTAGTTACATAGTAAAGCAGGATCTATGTTATATTAACATTGTTTAACATCACTCCTGTACTTTCCAAAAGGTTAGGCAGAGTGGTATCTGTAGTACCACACTTTTCTAGATATGTTTCGATGTAATAGGGATTGACTCTATCGCCATCAACCAGGCAAAAATCTTGACTCCGGACGTCACTCAAGGTTCATTGAAAGATCAGCATTACACAGCCTATTCGTTTCCCAACTATATTGGGGTCGGCTCCCAGTCAAACGGGATTCAGCTAAATACCAGTATTTTACGTGGAGCGGCTGCCTACCAGACCTCCACAACCAATTAACTTGGTAACACGGTACTTCATGGCAAGACTGGTGTCAGATTTTCTGGCTTCTGACAATCCGTAACGACTGCCCAAGATCTCCAAATGACAGCCGGGACCAACGGCTTAACGTGCTTTCCGAGGCACGGAAGAGTCTCGGTATGTTAAGATGGTCACCCACAGACCAACCTCGGCAAGCGTTGAATTATCGAAATATACCTGTTGGCGCACCCGTGAGGCGTTTTTTTTTGTTATCATTGTCACTTTTTATTTTATATTGTTTGTGGAACTGTTGGACTTTCGTCAATAAATGTTCTTTCTTTCTTCTGACTTCCTCTGCTACTGGAAAATTCTATTTGAAAAACCCAGCGACATTTCTTACCCGACCTAGGCATCGAACCAAAAATCGCATGCATATCGTAGCACATACAACCTCAACGGAACAGTATGTAGATAATACTACCTATATGGAGTTATATCTAACCTTTGCCAGTTTCCGAGAAAACGAGTTTTTCCCTGACCAAACTTGTTCTACGAAAGCCAAGATAAGTAAAAAGTTTTCCGTAAGACATAATCTGATTAGCCTAAGATAATCTACGTAGCTTGGTCTAATAAGGAAGCCCGCCAGCTAGGCCAAATGGTTTGGAATTTGACTAAGCTCTGACATTACGTTATAATAATTTGGACTCTTTGGGAATACAAAGTTTTAATCCTAATTTCTTGTTTTTTTTTAATGTTACCACATTTTTAATGTAGCCTCTTAATCTGATATTCAGACAAACTATAATGTTGCAAATAAGTTCCTACAACGCTTTCCTTTTATCCCAAAGTATTCAAGAGAGTACCCTGTATATTTAAGTCCGCGGCAGTAAAGAGGTCGTCATGGAGCCGATAGGCTGCAATGACAAATGCTCACGTGTTCCAAAAGATTTTTTTCAACTCATGTATTTAATAAAAAAATCAGAAACGGCATATTTAGTAACAAATAATTGTGAGGAATGGCTTTTGTTCCTGTGCCAGTTTTCAATTAAATGTCATCAATAATAAATTGCTTAGGTATGTAATTTCAATGAAACCTCCACATTTTCTCCCCCAAAACGCCATTCAGATAAACACATCTCCAAGGACCACACGTGCCGACCGTATAATTAGTAGCAATAATAAAGACGTTTATTACAGCAGTAACGTAGCAATGATACCTAAGTATTGTCGCGCAGCTCCTTAGATTTTATGACGTCAATTTAAGGAGACGCACTCGTAAACTTAATTAAGTGCAAACGTAACACCTACCGAAATTAAACGCATTATGTGTGTTGCTCCTGAGATTGCTTCCCGCTGATTGTGTTATAAAAGTTTTATTGTGTTTTAATATATCTTAGGGAGGTAATGTAAATATTATTTTGGAGGGGTAAAGTGGTTGGCTAAGGCTCTTCGCCTTGGGCGATGAGATTGTGTTTGTTAAAGAAATTATGGTGACTAGGGGATTAAGGCAAGTAAATAGGCAGTAGTCTGTAGTACTGGTAGAGTGAATGCAAACGGTGGCTCGGAAAACTCCGTGAGTTGCTGCGCAGTAGCAAGTTCATGTGACAGCGGGGTGACATGGGGTACTGCGCAGCGAAAAGCGAACTTCACAGACGTCATTAAGTTTTAATGGTTGTTTTTTGAAAGGCTTGCGTTTGACCGCAATATCAAGTGATAGAAAGCGATGATGTGGTCGACATGAAAATAAAGTTTATTGCTAAATAAAAAATATACAAGGAAAGTAACACATGATGGAGCACGTTAGCCTAGAAGTAACTACAATTCACTCAGTATTCGATACCTTTCTTCTCCCTTAATTTGGTGATCACCAATACCTTTGCCAATCGTGGTGATTATGGAAATCCTAGAGGCTAATTGAAGATGAGATAAAGATGAAAACTTGGCTGGATTTTTCTTCAATTAGTCTTTAAATGCTTTCCCGGCTGGAAAGAGCGTTGAGCATTTGCCAACAGATGTGAAAGACATCGGGTCTCGTGTTTCTTTCTGGATATTAAAATACGATATTATTATCTACGCGTTAACTTTAACTTGAACTATGTTTCAATGACTCAGTTAGCAGGTAGGCTAAATACCTGTTAAGAAAGGCGAATTCACCTTTTTAAAAATATGATAAACAAAAATATTTTTCTTTGTTGGAATCTTGAACTTTGCTTGAAGGGGTGCTCCAACTTATTACCTACATCGGCGATCTACCTCAAATAATAATTTCAAACTTATAACTTCGTCGATCTACCTCAAATAATAATTTGAGGTACATCGACAAAATTCATGATTCAAGATCACTTGAAGTGAGCATATATAATAATGTATGCTTGAAGTGATCGACTGCCAAATTACGATTTGAGCATCTCTGACTTAATAATCGTTTTTTTTTTCTTTGGTATATAGATACAGTCTTATTTAAATAGACAAGTGAGTCCCACAACATCAGCCTTCACGTCACACAAGAAATAAGATGGAATATTAAAACGTTACTTCATAATTTATCCTTAGTCCGTTTCAACGGAACATGCATGAATTACTGTCAGATGTGGCGGTCATAGCAAAGTAGCTATTTGTTAGTGAGTCCCTCAAAGCTGCCCCAACTAACACCGTTTGCGGAGTAAGCTAAAGCCAAAAGGATGATGCGGTCTACTTTCCTTACCCCCAGGCTCATTGCATGTCTGAAAGCATTTTCAGTTTTAAGCCCCATGTAAAAGATAAAAGCAAAAATGTTTGATTAATATGGTTAAATTTTTTTGGGTGGGACTTAATTTGGAATTAAAATGATGAAAGTACTTTAACTATTTTTCGATGTTACTTGTGGAACCTGAAAAATCAAAATTTAAAGTCGTTCTTTTTGCACGTAGTATTTTTACGAGATACTTATTTTTACTTTGTAAGGAAAATTAGCAAACAACCACGAAAATTCGTTTTACAAAAATATAAACGAAACAATATTTATATTTCACGCATTTTGTAACAATATTCACTTCGGTTCTAAAACAAGCACAAAAAACCGCCTTTCAAAATTCTAAACGCGACAACTTGAATAGCACCTTTGTCGCATTATTTCATTGTATCAACTCCGTCACAGCCCAGTCAAAGCCTCGTAAAAAAGTTGCCAGCCAGCAAATGACATTATCTTTAGAAAGTATTTTAATTCGATGAAGGAAGTTCCCGTGAAGTTCCCGTCTTGGTCGTCGGCAATACGTTGTCGGAAGATTTGCATTTTTATGAAAACGTTTTACGGTTCGGTCTGGGTCCTTACGGCGGCTTGTAGGGAATGAGTTTGACTTACTATACATAGGAGTCGCTAGTTGAATAGTTGGATACTGGAATAAATATTTTATGTGAGAGAACAGATGAGTTATCTTCTACGACTCGGTGTTTCCTCGATTTTCCTTCGTATGTATGTAGCTGTGTAATACTAAGCTTGGCTAGGTTTGGTCACGACATGCAGAGAAACCCATTCAAATATTTATGTACATACGGTCAACCGCACGTCACGTCATTTGGTTGGTCGAGTGCGACTACTGAATAGTCGCACTCGACAAACGAAAACTACGCTACGAAATAAAGACGTCGTTGTAACTGTAGTGAGTCGAAGCGTTGGTTTTAGTTATTTATTTCCTTTATCACTTTCGCTAATACATTTGAAGGTTATCGTTGTATGCCCTTTACCTATTTGCAATTCAGCGCAAGAAATATGCCTCCCTGATGCACAGCTCTGGCAATGGAAATGATAATCTGAGGGCAATAATATCGCACACCTAGATCTAGAGTTAACTAAAAAAAACACTATTTTCAGGACAGGCGAAAAACTGATTACTGTGTCCCTGTGCACTGCAGGAGCTTTCTGTATAGAAATATGCTTTTATGCATCTAAAAGAAAGATATTGCAGGAATCTTGTGTTTTAATGATGTTTCGGGGCTGAAAATTGGATTTTTGTTGTTATTTCTCTATTGCTTAACAATGTATGTTTATTTGTTTTATTATTTCAACATGGGCTCAATTCAAAATAAATTAAATGAATTTAGCAATCTAGCGTCGAGTAGCGGAGATATGTTTAAATCTGTTTTATTGGTGGATAGGTATTTGGATAAGGAATTCGATGGTGTGCAGAACTAAAAAATCAAAATTTTTGAGTTAGCCCCCTTTAGATCTAGGTGTGCGATATGAAAACGTGGATAGTCCAATTCGTAAGCACTGGGGGTATTTACAAGTAATGTAACTCTCGGTGCTTTCCAATCGAAAATTATGAATGTTATTTTTCTATTGCTTTAAAGTAACTTACTGATTGAATGAATGCTAGTACAATATTGTACAACAGAAGAAACTGCAACTATGGATAAATTTTAAATGAAATAATTTATTATCATGATTTATTCTCTCAATATACGTGCCCAGCGAGTTAGAAGAAAATGAAAGCATATTAAAATAAACACAGCTGCATTAAACGTAACACTCATAATAATAGTAACTACTTCAACAAAACTAGCAGTGAAATGTAATGAAACGAAAATATTATGAGTTGTAACGTTATTCGTGTAGCAGAGGTACTTCATATAAATTATCTCGCTGTACGTTTTCAAAGTTTGAAGACATTTTCCAGTTTAACGTGAGGCATTCGCTTTATTCATCATGCATAATGTTCAGCTGCCATGTTCCCGCGTTGCTTAGAGTTCTTCGTGTTAGCAGGTGATATAAATAATTAAATAAATGTTCACGCACATAGCTTTACACCGGTATTCCGTGTGAAACTTCATTAAACGAAAAATCGCAAGCGGATAATGTTTCCTAGAATTTTGTCATTAGCTGTGCCCGCGACTTCGTTCCCGTGGTTGTTGGAAAAACAATAACCTACGTTAAATAGCCTATAGCCTTCTTCGATAAATGGGCTATCCAATACTAAAATATAACTAACAAAACCAACCGTTTAGCTGGCAGAGGGGGAAACATTTGACTTTAACAAAAAATTGCACTATAAAGCTTAACATTTCACAAACGAATCCTTGGATGAAAAAATGGTTTTAGCAAACCCGCAATATTTATAAACGACCTATCCAACGACACTCCATACCATGGGATAGACGATAAAATAAAATTCATCGCCACTTTACATGTAGACCCTGAGCCTGCCAGGGTTGTGGAATTTGTTCGAAAGAGTCACCGCGGCCCTGGAACACAAATGGCTATAGAAGGAACACGGATGGATTTTAGGCAGTAAGAATCGAAGAAATAATAAGAAATAATAAAAAATAATAAGAAATAATAAGAAATCATAAGAAATCATAAGAAATCATAAGAAATAATAAGAAATAATAATCGAAGTAGAAATCGAAGAAATAATTAGATGAAATCCCATCCTTAAAAAAAAGGGGGGCCAACCTAAAAAGACATATTTCAAGATTTTATTTTACCACTTTGTTGCAATTTCAACTTTTTAGCGCTAAGTGTGTCTAGCTAAACCGCTTTCGGATAGACAGACGAACATGGCGAAACTATAAAGGTTTCTTGTTGACTACGGAATCGTAAAAATGAGCTGTAGATTCGCCTGCACCGATCAAAATTATAATCTAATACATAATATACTTATACTAAGTCAGAGTTCCTACATTTCATTAAACCTTTTTACCTTGTAATACATAATAAACCTTCTGAGCCGCTTTCAAAACACAAAGATTACTAAGCTAGCTTATCTCCTGAGATTGCATAGGCATAGTACCAAAGTAAGAATAGAAAACCTTGTTATCTATTTTTATAGATTACCTACAGAGTGATTTTTAATACAATGGAAATGTTTAACTTGACTTCTTCCCAGCTACAACACTAGGAAGTGGTGACGGGCGGGCGTTTTGGGGGACTGTCTTTATGTACATAGAACTTTGACGTTCAAAAAGTGCTGGCACTCAGCCTAATTTGAATAAATGACTTTTGAATTTTGAATTTTTTTGAAATATGAGCAACTTTTACTATGGGACCAACCCTGAAATCCGAAAATAAAATTCGCCTTAAATTAGTGAAAAACTATTTTTTTTATAAGCTTTCACTTAACTTGCCTTGTAAGTTACTAAATGGGTCACATCTTGCAACTGAATTTCAAAACAGCCGATTGAGCTGAAATTTAACATGCCTACATGTTTCGTTTGGATAATAATGCACGATTAGTGTTAGTAATACCAATCGAATCCATCATGGCGGATTCCCGAATACCACTTTTTTATGCCCCTTTGATATGCGTATCATCAAATGATAAGGTTTGCTGAGAGCAATACGAAAAATAAAACGCTTGCCTTTCAAAAGTTTTTTTTTAATATTAATTACTAGCTTTTTTGCTTGAAACTTCTAAGCTCATATCTCGTTTTTCCCCGTTTCCGTAGGAATTTTGTATAGCCTTCCTCATGATTGTGGCTATCATATACACAAATAATTTTCAAATCCGACTGGTAGTTTCAAAGATTAGCTCGTTCAAACAAACAAACAAGCTCTTCAGCTTTATTATTTAGTATAGATAAGTAAAGATAAATTATTTAAAACTTTAGTTTTAATCCTATATTAGAGTATTTTTCCTCAGATTATCAATGGCCTACAACACCCAGTATATTATTAGTTGCTTCGTTCCTAATCTTTCAAATCACAGTCCTAAAAATCCTAAATACTCATCAGTTCCGCTGAAAACCCGTTGCAAACCGCACGGCCTCAAGATTTTCTTCCACTACGAGGGCACATGAATTCCCGCATAAAATGTTAAACATCTGGACGAAGACCGACGCTTCTAGGACAACTCCTATTCATTCGCGTGCTCCTTGCGACGTTTTTTCATCTTTTACATTTTCGTGGGCGACCTCGCTACGTTGACTTTTGTGCCATGTTTTTTTTAAAGGAGGTTAGACGTATTTTTTTTGCTTCGGAGATTCCCCTTTTAATTTTAAGTAGTAGGTACTCTGTCTTGATGTTTTGAGGAATGCAGAGTTATCTATCTTATCACGGAAACGTGAGTTTCTTTACAAGGCGTTGCGTTACTTGCTCGGTACTCAATAAAGAAATGAACGAAAAAATAAGTTTCCTGAGTTTACACTTGTCCGTTTTTAAAGGAATGTGGTGGATTGTCCGATCAAAGAAAAAAAAGGTAGTGTCGATATGTACCCATTTTTTTTTCTTTGGTTGGAGACTTTTAAAAGTGGACAATTGTGAGTCAGACTCGCGCACCGAGGGTTCCGATCGAGTCTTGATTTTTTCCGAGGACCTATACATTACCTACGGCATTCTTTAGGTAATGTAGAGTAAGAATAAAAATAAAGCAGGTAAGATTTAACTTTGTTGTTAACAAATGTTCTTCCATACATCATTCTTCAACCGAAAATGTAAGTGCGTAATTGCAAAAAAAAAACTGATAAAACAACAAATTACCAATTTTCAGACTTTTCCTGTACGTGAACGATAAAAAAATGGTAAGAAGATAGACTGATCCTCCATCCTCCATGACTCTAGGTCCACGGGAAGTACTCTGTAGATTTTGATTCCCTTGCGAGCGTCAATACATGCGCCATAAACGGAGCGTAAACGGCTGTATCTTTAGATTGTGTTGACTTTGTTGATTTTTTCACTGCTCTAAGGGGTAGCAGCAGACCTGAGTATTTGATATAAATTTCAGCTTGATTCCTCCACGCATTCTGAGAAAAAGGGTCTTGACAGACGGACAGACTAACAGACAAACAGACGGACAACAAAGTGATCCTATAAGGGTACCATTTTTACCGACTGAGGACTAACGGAACCCTAAAAATGGTTGAATAAGGGGAGTGGTTGATGTGTAATGGTGAAATAGGTGGAGTCTAATGAGATTGAGAAGTATCATAACATAAATATGTATGTCGTCCGTACAGAACTAAGGAGAGGCCTATGTACATTCTCAACAGAAAGCGACAGGTGAAAATCAAGTATATAATTTTCACACACACAGTCCCAGGTTATTAACAGTTAACACAATACGGAAATTACCACCGCATTCACTAAAGTTGCAGGCGGCGGTAGTTGTAAATCAACACTTCCGAAGTACTGTATTGTAATTACTGCATAATTATTACGGCGAAATATACCTGCGTTAATATGTAACCTTTGGGAAGGTTACATATTAATTTACTCTGAAATTGGAGCTACTTATCAAGTAACACCAGGTGGTTCACCAGGGTCTTCAGGCTGTAACGAAGAGGCGTATCTAGTCATATTTTAAAAACTGCGTCTACCATGTAAATGAACAACTTTCTTCAAGAAAGTCTCCCATACTCATTTTGATCAGCTGATGATTTTAATGATAACTCAGTTTTTTCACAAAACTGAGTTACGTGCTACTAAACAGTTTGTTTGCTCGCCTAAAAAGTTACCGTTTTTGACATCCGCGGTATAAGAACTTAAGCCACGATATCGAATTCAAGGTTTTTTCTGAATCATATTTTGTCTGAGATTTTAATAAATGTTTACTTAATACCCGTAACTTGCTACAGCAGGTTTCAAGGTGACTACTTTGACTAGTCATTAGTCATTACCATTGTGATTCCGTTTTGAAAATAAGATAGTGCCGTTCGCCTTGTAAAACTCCATCTCTCCCTCACAACGGCATCAATCATAATGGCATTGGCACGCCATAGTAATGTTATACTGCATTTGATGGAACTTCTTCTTTCCATCTATGGGATGTTAGATACTTTCCAACTTCTGAGGTTTTTTTGTTCTCGCTCCATGTTATTGCTTTAAGATGTTCCGTTGTGAGAAAAACGAATAAATATATGAAATAACACTAAGAAGTGTTGATGGGCGTAATGGAGGACTGTCTCTATGTAAGTTTTTTAGAATACCTAAATGACTTTGATTTTCGTCAATAATTGGTAACGTGGTCAAAAAAAATATCGTTATCAGTTGGTTTTCGTTTTTTTTTTTGTAAAGTTGTACATCGTACCATCATAATATTATTTACTGACGTAGAATTCACAGTAAACGAAGATGAAATTCCCAAACAAAGTTCAAGTACATCAGTCAAAACAAACTGCAAGAAAATCTCTCTCGAATACATCCTCCTTGACCGCACTTGGCCCTTGTTTTTTCAACGTCTGCAAACTCATGCTTCGAAAAAATTATGAACGGGAAGTTCAAAACAGTCTTAAGAAATTTTTACTTTAATAGTAGTCGACTATTTAAACCGAAGAGCCAAGAGATCCCGAACTTAAGCAATTAGTGAGCTCCAGTCAGACAGCAATTAACGGAATATGCTATTCGAAAGCAGAAAAGGTAGAAATAATTCAGCCAATAACAGGGTGCTTGCCGACTTGACTCGTTAGTTAAATAATTCATTAACTACTAATGACCGAAATATATCAAGCACTTGGCGTGAAGTACTTGAGATCGGGTGTTATAATTAACGTTTTGTAGCTGATATAAGTACTGGAGTGGTAATGAAGATGCTGATGGGGAGATTTTGGTTACAATAATTTTGTTAAGTACATCGTTTTTCGGTTTTCTGCTAGCGCTCGTTGCTTCATCGCAAATGGTTCGTCACACTTCACACACGTGCTCAGTATAATGGGAGGTATACCTACTTGTTTACCTATACACCGCTAAAATGCGATTTCCTACTAGGTTGTTTGTATGGTAAAAGGGAGAACATTTCTTATGTTTAATGACGGCTCTAACATCGTCGCATAATTCTTACGGTGTAATATAACATCATTATGTTTGCACGTGTTTTGATTATATTTTTAGAAAAGTCAATAAGAAAGTAAAAAACTAACCAAACGTATATTCAAAAATTGACAGCTATAGTTCTTAAAAATAATGTTAGTGTTGTGCATTTCTTTTATTGTTATTATATTATAGATTATTTTTTGTTTAAGATAATTATTTTATCATTAGCCATAAGTTGATTGCTGCGCCCTAACAGGGTAATGTACTCACAAAGTTTAGTTGAGTCTGTAACTGTGTGTACATTGTGTGCAATAAATAAATCAAAAAAAAACTATCGGCTTTTACATCTACCTTAGGTCCGATTAAATGAAACAATATTAAAAAGAAATGGCTAGCTCACAAATAAATCAGTCAGTCAAGTCGAAAGGTTATCTAGGCTCCGACAATTTCTCTAGAATAGATACACGTAGACCTATACTCGCCTATAATAAATTTTAAGTACATAAGTACCTACAAGAACTAAATAATTTCATGTTTTAATTACTGTTGTTGTTTTCCGTTTTCCTGGGAGCAAACGAAAACTTCTCCACCATAATTCACTCTGAATACCATCGGAATGTAATTAACTACAGTACCGTGTACTGTAATTAAATTGAGCTTAATGAATCTTGCGTATTTCTTTACATTTTTATGGAAAATCGTCGCAATTTTTATTGTTTCAGCAGTTTTATTACAAGAGTAAAATTGAAGTAAAACAAATAAATGTCGGAAACCTGTGCAGCCATTTTTAATATAATGTTGTAGCGGCATCAATGCCGCCACAAGAAACGAAATTTGTACGGCAACAAAAAGAACCGCAACGCCATCTATCCTGTCAGCGATGAACTAGCAACGAAATCCTGCATCGCGCAAGCAAAGTTCTCTGTGCGATTTGCAGTGTAAATATCAACTATCGGGCAGTTGCCCATTAGACAACGTCCGACTCGTCAGGGTGGAGGATCCTCCCATTTCAGTGGAGGTGTACGGGACTTTACTCTCTGTACCACATACCTTTATAATCTAGGGTTGCGCAATTTGTTCGATAGAGTCACCGCGGCCCTGGAACGCAAAGGGCTTTAGAAGGAACACGAAAAAAAAATACCTTTATAATGTTCTTATCTGCTTGACCTGAACTACTGAGAAACATTTTTGGTCACCTGAATAGGCACACAATGCAGATGATCAAGAACTGGCCAAGTGCGTGTCGAAGTCACGCCCATACGCGCAATTCCAAACGAACGATATTTTTAAGTTATTTTATAACCATAGACATAAAGAGTTTCCTGTTATCTATAAGTTAAGAACTATTT
The DNA here is from genome assembly GCA_905163435.1 of Mamestra brassicae. Taxonomy (NCBI): domain Eukaryota; kingdom Metazoa; phylum Arthropoda; class Insecta; order Lepidoptera; family Noctuidae; genus Mamestra; species Mamestra brassicae. The sequence continues at coordinate 9,678,559 of LR990991.1, read as the reverse complement.
TCTGTATTTTTTTTAAACAGGCTTTGTATACATTGAATGCATGCAATATTTAATACTAATTTACCTATAATAATATATGTACTTTTATATAATTTATAATATACTTTATCTATATATCTTATATGCTTTATCTATATAACATACTTTTACAACTATTTATTAGATTTTTTTTTATAATTATGAGAAAAATACATTAATGACAGACCCTAAAAGTGATACTAAAAGAGTTCCGAATTTTATCATTCAGCCGCACGGAACTCTTAAAATGATTCTGTCTGTTTTTTGACAATCAGAAAGCTTTTTCTAAACGATGAAATTTTACAGTTGTGTACCAATACTACTACGAGGACTTTTGCTCATATTAACAATCTCTTTGCACGTAACCTCCTCGAGTTCATCTCAAAAAGAATGTCTAGCATTACGTTAACTTGAGCCACGCCGAGGATGATCTCCAGGAGTGGCGTCTGAAGAGGTTAACTCGTGTGTCACGCGCAAGTAAAGAGCGTATAATGGTGGAATTGCACGAATTTGTTTGTCCTTGAAGTTTAATCTAATGTTCAGCAAAATATGTCTGAATTGAAGAAAAGACGTAGGTAAATATGTTGTTTGCTTACTTTAAGAAATTAGGAATCCTAAAGTTAGTTCCTTCGGAAAAGTTGCATAATTTATCAAATAGACATTAGGTACCTTTTTCTCGTTTTTAAAGGGAGACCTTCAAAAGCATCGGAACTTCGAGGAACGTGGATGGAGGTGCGATTTGTACCTCAATAGATAACCTGGTGATCATCACCAGCACATGAGAGTAAGCACACCATAGAATGATGGCACCACAAACTAAATATACACCATCCAGGAAACTTCTGTTCAACATCCCATCAAAACAAGGTAAATACCTCCCATAGAAATACAGCAAGTCATTGCAAACAATTTTATCAAACATACCAAGAGTAAAAACTACACGTAAAAAATACACTACCATACCATACTACCATAAAACTAACTTTATTCTAATTAAACATCAATATTCTCGCAAAAAGGTTTTTAAGCACATTCTCATTGACGTAATAGGTTTCTTAAAAGCACTGAACAAGAAAACTGCGTGATAAAAATGGCGACTTGGTAGAACAATCGATTAGTCTTCATTACTCTTGGGAATATAAAATTATATCTTTACTATGCACAAAGTTACCTTTGTTATGTTCTACTTAGGGCTAATTTTAGTAGTCGGTATAAACTATTAATCAGAGATAAGGAAAACTATACTTATCTATTCAATATTACAAATAAGTTATTACGATTACGATCATCATAGGTAGTCAAATAATTCAGAATTCAAATAATTAGGTATGTGATCAGTTGTTTTTATTTTATCCAAGCACCAAGCAAGTAAACATGGCACTTGCAATGAATAGGTGCAGTAACTTTTTATAAGTTGAAAAATAAACAAACCAACAACACTAACCGCTAAACTGACGCTACTAATCATCTACAATTCGAATCTTTAACTCCAATATCCAAACCTCAAAACCATGTCTTCGTTCAATTGAACATGGGAGATGTTCAATTGAACGAAGCCTCAGTGATTTAGTATCGTTATCTTCAAGAGGCAACAATAGAAAGTCCTAAGTGGAACGATACTTAAAGGTTGAACTAAGCGTGATTTATATTAGGCCCGGAGTTTCGCGGGCCCATGTCAAGCCTGATTCCAAGAGTTTCAACCATTAATATTCATTAAAAACCTCAACTTGTTCGCGTTTATTTAATTCTATCAGAACTATTTTCAACGTAAACAGTCTGATATAATTAACCGGAGGAGCATACGGTGTGTATCTAGGATGAAACATCTGAAGTTAATTAATTACAAAACAACAGCGTTATCTTGGAAGTCTGGAGTTTGTTTAGAATTGTGTAATTATGTATGCATATTGTATGTATAAAATGATAAAGAGTCGACGTACGTTGTGTCTAAGTGTGTTTCTTAAAAATACGCTGTGTTGTAATACGATCGTTATCGCATAGTGTACGAAGTCATGTTGCTAGGTCAGAAGCATTATAGGAAGACTCGCTTGACTTGCGAATTTCAAAGTAAATCCAACATTTGGATTCTTGGTGCGAAAAGTGGAAAAAGCAACGAATAAACCTGCAACGCTTTACTCGTTACATTCAATATTCGCTGCACTTCACTAGAAATTCGAATTTCATTCGCCACCGCAGATTCTCCTTCAGATATATTTCAAACACTGGAGATTCGTCCAATCCGCTATAAAAAGTATTGCAAAAAGTACAAAATATCATGTCAGTTGTAGTGGTTTCGATTCAGGTAATGTTGAAAATACCTGGAAAGGTATTATTATTATTTTATACCATCATCCATATGACTTTTTTAGGTAAAGCCGAGAATCGGTAACTCGAAAAAAAGAGTTCGGTATAAAACTCGATATCAATCACAATAAAATTCGCAACAGTGAAATTTTTATACGCCATCCACCAGAACGTTCAATGTTTGAAAGCTGGAATCCATTTTTTGCTGACTCCAACTAAAAAGATAAGGATTGGAGAAACGATTAAGATGAGGGCAAGAGGATAATGGTGATCGAAATGTTTAGTGGGACTTATGACTTCATTAAAAATGTTAAAAGAAAGTATGTACTACTTACTACTCCCATATTTCAACCAGTCAAAAGTAAGAATTTACCTCTATGTCATATTTAAAGCAAAATCTCAAAAGCTTTTAACTGCGTACCTTCGTGGGTAAAAGTATCTTTTAGGTGTCGAAGGAGACGGTGACTCTTTCATCACCATCTGATCTTTTTATTTGGAAATACCTTAAAACGCCCAAAACACAAGTAAACCTGTAACATAGAGCTATAATGTGGTCTGGTCACTTCCGCGCGTTTTTTGCTTAGTCTTCAATTTAATTTGATCCGACCCCCGTCTCATCCTCCTGAAACCGCAACATGCAATGAACGCTTCTTATAAACTCCTTCCAATCTTGCTGTTCTGAGTCAACGTAAAATTGTGGAGACTACTTTTGTTTTCAGGTATTATTTTAGGTTGAAAGGTTTTTTATTTTATGACGTTTTGGAAAATATAATAAAAATATGTTAGGTAAATTTCGCGATGATTTTTTTGAGTATTAATGTGGATGGCGATGAGTAAGGGAAGAACGAAGGAACAACGAATGGCCAAAGCATTTATTTTAAACTAGCTATGCCCGCGATTTCGTTCGCGTGGTTGTGAGAAAAAAATGAGGTTATATAGTAACACCAATGTAATGTTTTAATTCAAACCAGAGATTAGCGCGTTCAACCAAGTAGTCAAACTCTTCAGCCTGTAGCTTGCGTGTTTTTGTATGTTAGTATAGATACAAAACATTTACAGGTACTTTTAAATATGCAGCTAATTGCAAGTTGCAAAGCGTAAGTTGATATGTCTAGAACTAATACGAGGTGGATTGGTGGGAGGTGACTACTAATAGAGAAGTAACAAAAAAGAAAGTTTTGAGCTGGTCAAAAAAAAATGAGATCAAAAGAATGATGAGACAAAGATAACTTTAAATTGATATGTAGATAGAATATACTTAGGATAAACCAGAAATAGTTACACAACTGTAGTTCATCATATCAGCCGAAAGACAGCTGAACATACGCCTCCCCCAAAGGGGGGTTGCCATAATCGCCACGCTTGGCAGGCGGGTTGGCGATCGCAGTGTAGCTGTTGCAATGCACAGAGAATGCTGCTGCCTATACTCTGGTGAGTTCCTTAGTCGTCTTTTACGACACCCACGGGAAGTGATGGGATGGTACTATTTTTTTACGTTCGACACCATACAGAACAACAACTGTAGTTGTGACTACAGTTGATATTATATAATCGAGTCTACTTGTAGAGTTTCGTGTTCTCAAAACAGCGCAAAAATTTCCATGTTCAATATGCAGCATAACTGCCTGAAGCGATTTAAATATAAATAAATGCGAAGTTTTCTTTCATACTACCGTGCTTCAGTCTTAAGGCGGTGCGCTGAGGCGTATTAAATAAGATTTCTGTTTTATGTTGATTCAGCCTCCATAACTTCTAGAGAACTATTTTCTATCAGTTCGTTATTATTGACGAGAAGTTTACAAGTTAATCAATCTTATACTTTCTTAAGACAAACTTCTTTGGAAGTTTAAATACGCTGAGTTATAATAGTTTATCTTTTGATGTTTCAGCGGACTTTATTATGAAATAATAATATTATTTAATGACTTAAATAAGTGAAGCCTGGCTCAGCGTTAATGTACACTTTTACAGACGTTAAAAGTCTAATCATAGTAACGTAGGTTAAATTATGTACACAAGGGACCATTGTACATTGGATAGCTTTTTTCTCTCGATTTCAGGATAATGATCACTACAATGTCTTTTTTTCAATTGTTGCTCTGCCTACGTCTTGTATATGTTACACCCCGTATTCACTCGCGTTTTTTAGGGTTCCGTACCCAAAGGGTAAAATGGGACCCTATTACTAAGACTCCGCTGTTCGTCCGTCTGTCTGTATGTCCGTCTGTCACCAGGCTGTATATACGTTAGACAGTTGGAATTTTCACAGATTCACAGAACATTTAGTTATATATTCACTTTAAAAATAAATAATTAAATTAAAATAAAACAAAACGAAGGGTGATATTTTTTTTTTTGTGTTTACCAATAATGGTACGGTACCCTTCGTGCGCGAGTCCGACTCCCACTTGGCCGGATTTTTTTAGCCCACCCATCAGCACCTGAAACTGAATTTTACTGACGTACATCGTTATCCAAAGTAGGACGCCCGAATTACCAAAATGTAGAAAAAACAATATTTGAGAATGAGCATGACAAAAAATAAAAAAGACGTATCTTTCGAACACCGAGTCCCGTCGTCACTGGGGAAATTATGGAATATAAAATATTTGTATGATCGTCACTCCACCGAATTTTGCGTGTTGTATTTTTTTCAGTCTGCTTCGATAAAACTACGGAAAATTATTGGGAAAATGCATAGTTTTTTTTTATTTATAAACAGAAATATTGCATCGTTAAATTTTTTCGTATTTTTGACGACTAATATGCGATAAAAACATTTCGTTCTTGGTATTCCTATTGCAATGTTACTCAGTATATTTTTTCAATTAATCACAAAGGCTATTTCAGTTCACTGCTAGACATTGCCTATCTTCTAAGATTTTGAGACTCAGAAAGTCAAAGTCAAAGTAAAAACGTTTATTTCAATTAGGCCATTAAACATAACTTTTGAACGTCATCATTTACAATTCAGTAAAATAATAATATTACATTAATAAAGTGACTCTACTGTCCATTCGGAAAGGTAGATTCTTATGGAGAAGAACGGACAAGAAACTCCATAGTTTTTTCACACTCTTTTCAAAAATGGTTTTACAAAATTTGGTATACAAAAATTAATTTAATATTATGTGAGGACGATGCACCCAGAGTATGGTACTTATAGGAACAAAGTATTACCAGCAGAGGTAAACTTATTAATTTTCTAAATAAATTTAGGTAAATGGTACTCAGATATTTAATTTACAAATATTGGAATCATTCATTAAACAGTGTGTGAGTTAACAGAAAAAGAAAAACACAAAAAAGAAACAGCATATCTATAAAGTTAATACATAAATCAACCAGTTTGATTTTGTCTACACCCTTAATTATCCTATGGAGCAGGACCAGTATGTTTCCAAGCATTCTTTCCTGAATGTAATCTTCTAAATTAAATATGCTTTTTTACAAAGTGTGCAGAGTAAAGACCATCTTGCATTCGAATGAATGCAAGAGCGAGAAGAGAACTCCAGCTAGAGATTCCTAGGAATACATACATGGTGTGTGTGTCACACCGAGCAGTATCGAATTTCAAACTCCACTTCGAAAATCATAAAACAATAAAATATTCCAGGAAAACTCATTCTGCAAAACTGAGACAAAAGAGAACAGTTGTTAGTTTAGACACATGACAAACATAGGAAGTAAATAGAGCCGACGACAGAGTTAAAACTAAATAAACTAGTTTGAAAGTCGATAGCGGACAACGCACACAACGCATAGACTGTGTATTTGCATTTTTATTGGAACCGTTTAAAGAAACAATGGACGGATCGGTTGAAACGCTTGCCGTTTGGGAAATTCAACTGTTTTTCCTTTTATACCGTTTTCTGTATAAGCCTTTATCGATTTTTTTTTCGATTAAATCTGAGCTTTCGCTGTTGTTTTGGAAAAATGTAGTTGCCCAGTCTGTGTTTCGTTGAATCTAAATACAAAAGTCACTTACTATTTGAAAAGTACTTGCTTTTAATACTGACCACTGAAATCAATCAACTTTACATACAAAGTTATAGTTGGTAAAATAGACTTTGTTTCATGAATATATTTTGAGTAAGTACAGAGTTAAATTAATAGTTTCACACGTTACTTTTGGTATAAGATTTTACTTAGGGATTATCTGAAATAAGCTTCGTAAAAGCCTAACCTTTGACCTAAGCGAAGGCGTCTATATTAATGCTTATTATCTGTCAGTCCTTCAGTACATTAGCCTTAATTTAACGTGACTTCCTTACCCTAACCTTTCTTGAAGGTCCTACATCATTCACAGGATCATTCTCGTCTCAAAACGCTCAAGAACCTTCCTCTATGTAAACGTGCCTTAAAGCAAATACTTCAAAAAGTAGCAGCATATTGTCATTACCGAAACAGCATGTCAAAAACAAAAACATATGTAAGTAAAAATTCTCAATCTTCCACATGAAACCGAATACGACAACCCTTGTTTGCATGCCTGCTTCAAACAGGGTCTTTGAACGACGTCACTGACAATGGGAAGCTCTCAACATGACGTGGAGTACTGCTTCTACTCTTTTTGGCAGCACAATCCTTCAAAGGCGGATGAAATGAGAGCATCTTAATATCCGCGTTTTAGTCTTATTTCGTGTGACATTAGCGGGCCCTCGACGAATGAACAAAGCCGTGGGTTATTCTGCAAGTTTTGATTTTTATTTCAAATTTACTTAATCCTTTTTAACAGAAAAAGATTGCCTGATGGGATCTACTCGACTTAATGGTTTTAAATAACTCTACTGCTACTACTAGTTATTTGTCAAGTTGTCTTTTAGATATTTTTTTTTTTAAGTTTATAAATATTTTACCCAATAAACTTACCTTAAATCAGACAAAGAACGATTAAAAGTAAAACTCGACTGATACAGTATGCAATTCGGAGTTCATAATATAATAGCAATAAAGTTAACTTCACTGTGTAAACTGTTCTAATAAATTATTCAGGTAGGTACACGTAACAGCCTAGGTATCATTTCCAGTATCCATTAGCTAGACCCCAATGCAGTTTAATTACTATCGAATTAACAGCAAAATATGTTGGTATAATTTTAGCATAGAAATAATTCACACTTATAAATTGCCGTATTATTTCATGGTAGATGAATATCGTTTTGAGCGTTTTAAATATTCTGCTAAACTTATTTAGACCTTCAGCTACCACTACGCACTGCCTAAGAGCCAAAATAGAATTTTCAAAATTCTTACCCATTTAATCACAGTAATTAATTAATTTAATTCAGTCGCATGACAAACACTTTTCAATTTTTCATTTTTACTGTAGGTTTTGACAATGTACAGTCGGAAAAACAATGAAGTGTAAACAATGTAGTTGAAAGTTACCTTACAAATTGTTGACTACATTCAAAATATATTTATTTTAACGCACTTTTCAGCAGAATAACCCATGAATTTAGGACGCTGCATCCGAATGCAAAGGCTTCTTGTAACAGGATGCGATATCCTTTGTATGAGAATATGAAATGCATTTTAGTCTCGCGTTACCTGCGTCCTCAAATGAGGTCTCAAATGGTACTTCATTTGAATGCACTTTCATGTATTTTATAATCTGTTTATACTAAGCAATTAGTATCCGGCACGTTCCTACAGTAATTAAACACTAGTGTGTTTTTAATTAAGTTTAAGAGCCGATTGTGACTGAGAATTAATATTATCTATTAAGTTGTGATGCTATTCTTCTGAAGAGTACATCACAATATATTCTCGTTAATTTGTTAGTGAATCTCAAATATTATCAATAGAACCAGCCTTTTTTTACATTTTCGCTGGCCATTTCGGTTTTTTTTTATGTTAAAACTACCTTTTTTTTTCGCGTAGTCTCTAATTCCTGTAGCAAAATGGCGGCTTTCATTCCTACTGACAGAATCTTCCAGCCAAATTAATTACCAGATGTACTGCAAGGCAACATCCTGACTAAGGCTTGTTTCACACGTACCCAACACAACCACCACAACCATAACACGTGAGCGGGCGATAATTGATATGAAAATTAATAGTCAAATTCTCACGGACCACATTTTGCCGTCATTATCGACCGCGTGTGCGATACCGAATACGACAGCAACGTCGCAACCACAACGCAACCCCCAGCGACACCGCGAACTAGCGGCCGGTCACATTCACATTTTGAAGGTACCACAATGCAACTGCAAGAAGCCGCAGCGACACTATTCACACATAACCACAGCTTGACCAGCTTTTGTCGCGACGGTGTGGTGTGGTAAGTATACTAACTATACTCATGATCACAGTAAGTGTCGAAATCTCTGCAGGCGTCTTTGTTTCCTACCACCTAACCCATCAGCTTACAAAGCAAGAGTGAACGGGCATCGTCTAGATTTACTCGTTCTCTTTCTAACTAGTTTTCTTTCTTTCTTTTCCATCGAACACCTCATCCAAAGCTGTTCATCAGGCGAGATCAAGGTTAAACATGGGTTCTTTGTCAAATAAAGAAGAAAAACTCTTAAATAAACTTATAAGTTTAAGGTTAAACACTGGGTAATCGTCGACCACACAAACTATCCTGTTCATAGAACAATCTATTCTAAAGTGATATAAATTGGTTAACTGATTCCGCAAAGAGTTTGTTTACAAAACGCAGTGTTGCTACGAACGAGCAATTAGGGGCAAACCTTTGTTTTTGTTGCACTAACACATTACGCCTCCCGAAGCTGTCAAATGAAAATGGTTGTTAGGTCTTGTACAGAGTGAGTAACAAGGGTGGGTGCGGTAGCGGACGCGATTAGATGGTCAGATAGTGTTGCGAGCTTTTATAGCGGGCAATAGACGGGCTAGACGTGTTTCCGCATGGTGAAACAATAGACAATCACTCGCTAGCGAGGCCGCTCCGTCACGTTGCAATAGGCGACTACTGCTGGGGTGTTTTTGCGCCAAAATACTAGGAAGTGGTGATGGGTCGGGGTTCAGGGACTTTCTTAATGTGAAACTGACTTTAAAAGTGCTGCGTTAAAATTTTGAGTTTGATTTTGACTTCAGTATAGACGGATACCGTAGGTACGTATGTTTGATACTTCGCACCCGCTCCTCACCTTGACCGGGGCCTTTTACAATACAGCACAAATGTAACAGTTATTTACTTTACCAATGGATGCATTATTAAAACAACAAACATGCTAATCGGGTCAGGCGACGTTCCTAATGAATTATTCTAATAGTTTTAATTATGGATGGGAGGGAACGAGGTATGTAGGAAACGGACATGGACGTCCTTATGTAATGTAATTTTACAAATAAAAACTTGTAAAACTACAACTAAAAGAACAAAAAAAACTTGTATATGTAACAATAAAACCTCGCGGTGTTGCTTTTGAAGCATTTATTTAGATAAACTAATCAGATTTATCTCTTAATCGTAGGTACTAAAATTGTGAAATAAGTGGCCAGATATTACAGTATTTATAACACCTCGGTACAAGCTACCAAGCTACTAGGTACCTGAATCACCTGAAACCAAAGCCTCAACTCTTTTGCTACGAGATGAGTCCATATTAAACCAACAAACGGGCAACGCGTTCCCTTTGGAATAACTCTCTGATTGGACGATAAAAGGGTAGCAAGCTATCTCGTCCGTCCGTCTTTTAATATGACAACTAACCTGGAACTTGTTGTATCATTAACTATTGTATTAAAACAATGTGTTTCAAAACAACCTTTTGCCATCACTTAATCGCAAATAGATAAGATATAAAAGAACAATTTAAAACAGCCTTTCAACGTAATGCTTGATCTTTTCCTTTCGTCCCAAACGTGATAATAGATCTGCCCAAGCAATAAAGTAAATCATATCAGACTATATTCCTATAGATAAATTTATTCAATACAATCAACACAGTCTATATTAGTATCCACATCATATTTCCCACATTGATATCGATGCAGAACATGCTTAACGGTGAGAATTTGGAAGCTATTGCAATACACGATTCCTTCTTCGGACGGCGCTAGTACCACTAATTTGGCGGCGAAGTCGAAAAGGCCCGTGTCGAGGCCGAACTGGGTGCCAAAAGCTATACGGGCCAGGCTCTCGTCTTGCCAGCTACCAAAACGACTCTCTGCAATTGCAATACATTATGCTAATGTCTAATGTGGTGCTGTTTTTAGTTTTTAATATCGGGTCATTGAGGTTGATGGGCTCATAGAATGAGGATACTTCCAAGTTTTTGTTAAAGCAAAAGTTGCACGCCTGTCTTTGGTTGGGGAAAGATCAGGGGTAAAGTATGTAACATACGCCCAATATTAGAAAGAGCCAGCCAATCAGTGAAATAAAATAAGAAAAGCGTATGTTTCGCCGAGCATGTCGCTTATCACAAAAGATAGAAAACCATACAAATAAACAAGTTTCAAAAGGGAAAAATAAGTCGTTCAGTCACGCAAAACGGGAATAACTCAGCATAATACTGGGTCTTGTATGTGAAACAGAGCCAGAGCGCTGTTTTAATCCTGTAACAGGTGTTTCTGCTATTGCCATGACATAGGAATAGGTACCGTACCGTAAAAACGTATTATCTAAGAAATAAATAAATAGTTTCAGCGTAACTCTATCAAAAATTTTGAATACTCACCACGATAATGCAAAGGCATAACTTTTCTAAACAAATGCATTTGCCTTGCAGTCTTCTCGTACCTCGTGATGGCTATCACACGACATGGCGGTGATGCACAGGACAGGACCTTGGCTGAAGCGCCTGTGGTCGTGAATACTATGATGGCACTCGCTTCACATTGTAACGCAGCGAGAGAAGCAGCTAGGGCTACTGCGTAGGGCTGGAGAACTGGAATCTTCATCTGTAAGTAAAATAATGCATTCCATTTGTGGCAACATTTTGGCACACGCAATCTTCAAGCTCGTGGGTAAATAATTACAGCCGCACTTAGCAATCTTCAAGATTAAGCAACGCCTGCCGAGGTCGGTCTGTAGATGTGTGACACTCTTAAGATACCGAGAATCTTCCGTGCCTTGGAAATTACGTTAAGCCGTTGGTACCGGCACGTTGGTACGGATTGTCAGAAACCAGAAAATCTGAGACCAGTCATGCCAAAAAGCACCGTGTAATTACTGGTTTGTGGAGGTCTGATTGGCAGTCGCTCCACGTAAATACTGATATTCAGCTGAATCCGGTTTGAATGGAAGGTTGGCTTCCAATATATGTAGTTGAGAAAGGGCTAGGCAATGACATACCAACACAAAGAAATCCTGCATCGTGAAAGCAACGTTCTTTGCGGAACTAGCAATTATAAACACAATAGCCCGAGAACAACCATCAAGTTGCCCACCATAATCATACAAAAAATCTGATTGGAGGATCCTCCTATTTCCATTAAGGATACGGAACTTTACGACCTGTTGAATAACCTGTGTGCCAATTCTACATTTTTTTAAGCAACGACATGCGATTGCAAATGTCAGTCGGAATTTGTGTTTGTTTTTTGACATATTGCGACTGAGATGCGAATGCAAACGCTGTTCAAAAATTTGTAGAATTGGTGTTCTGTAAATTCGTTTTAATTTGTTGATGCGGGCAATAGGTCTATATTTCCTTTAAACATAGCAAAACCCTATTTTAGGTATGAGGCAAAAGAGCATTCATGAAAATCAACTTTATGAAGCAGTGCTTCATATGACATTCCATAATGTTGCAACTGTCGAGACACGCGCCTCCCCTCTGTGAAAGGGAGTTGGACATTTTGTACCTCACACATCCAGTGCAGGGTTGGGGAATCATATTGTATTGTAGGTTACTTTGCAGCATCCTACTGTAATTATCTTATATTGTTAGTATCTATTTTCACATGACTTGGTTTCCGTACGTCATGTCCCAGGTGACCGCTGAAAATCAGCGCCGTGCTGTAAGTCCCCCACGGCACAACATTATGCCGAGAGAAAGCCCTTTTGCCACAATAACGACATGCATCTACTTTATTTATACTCATACTTTTGTTATTTCTTTCTTATTTAGTTTGAAACTTGTCTTTAATAACATAATTTAAGAACTTTATAACACTATCGTTTAGAGTTTAGTTTAAGTAAAATAAAGTTATGTATGTAGATACGCCGTTATGTGGCAATTAAATACTTTTTCTTTCTTTCTTCTTTTCTTCAGCAACCTGCCAGCTCCTGGATTAACTTTTAATCAAAATTATACTTAGTACTTAACAATTACCGGTAAACTGAGCTTAAAATAATCGACAGCAGCAACGTTATCCTTTTCTATTATTTCTGTGGCTCTTATAAAAGCTTGAATGAACTCAATGGGAGGTTTTCCTTGTCGCTCATCCATTAAGAAAATTCCATCTAATTTGTTCGTAATCAAGCCATGAACTTGTGACAGCAACTGTCTGTCACTGGCAATTTCTTCGTAGTAATTGTCGACCAATGTCGGATGCATGTAGAAGACAGGTTTGCGATCCTAAAATAATAAGGATTTGTTGAACCATACTTTTTAAACTTTCAGCGTAAAAAAAAATAAACTATGTACAGGGAGACCAAAAAAATGATAGATATATTGTCTGAGGAGTGATGAAAGAAAAGGGAGTCAGATAGCACGACGGTTGACAGGAAATAGCAGGACAGAAGACACTTGCGCACGTCGAACGAAAAGCGTTGCACCACACTAGAAATTTCTCCTATATCGTGGGTGGGTTTACAAACATATAAACCAGCCAGTCCCCGAACAACTATCTGTAGGCCATACAAATATTTGTTGCGTGCGGGGACCGAACCCGCGACATGCAGCGCAGCAGTCAGTCGCTCAACCACTACACCAACCGTGTCGTCCCACACTTATTGCACCGACCCCAAGTAATATGGATAAGAAAATAAAGATAAAGAGAAATAGTACTTCAAATAAGTAATATCTTAATACAAAAGTTTAAATAAATTAGGTACCCACAAGAAGCAATTAAACTCCCTTCGTTAACCAATATTTAGGAGCTAGTCTCCCAACTTGTGAGCCATTGTTTTGTTTTGTTAGGCCCAAATTAACATCCAGAGTATTGGTCTAGCCTACCCAACTTCTCGAAACTTTCACCAACTTACGAATTGAGATTGCGTTTAAATACTTATGTAATGGCAACTTTTAACCAATCCTAATATATCCCAAAAATCTGTATATTTTACTGAGTCATTAGACACCGTGACGTTACATGAGTGATAACGACGAAAAGTCTAAAATGTATGGGATTGACTACGTGAGTCGTGACATTCCTGCAGCGCATGTCAATTCCATATATTTTTTGTCGACTTTGTATTGTAATGTAGTTTATTTTTGTAGGTAATAAACACACTGTATGGCTGTATCATCATCATCATCATATCAGCCGAAAGTCGTCCACAGCTGGACATAGGCCTCCCCCAAGTGTCGCCACAACAACGGGTCCTGTGCGTCTCGCATCCATCGGCTACCCGCGACCCACACCAGGTCATCGGTCCACCTTGTGGGAGGCTTTCCAACGCTGCGTCTTTCGGTACGCAGTCGCCACTCCAGAACTTTTATGGCCGTATGTATCAAAGTAATATAGTTAATACTATCACCTCTCTGCATCTTCGCAAAAGCACATCAAAGTTGCCAAAAATATTGCTCAACGTTGGATCCAAAACAACTCCAGCTGAAATCTAATAAAAATATATTTTAAGTAACAATACATTATTCGTTTTCTTTATAAAATAAAATATCTTATTAACCTTAATAATTTGATTAAGGTCCTTGAGATCAAGCGAAGGAGGCCAAAATAAAATTGGCATAGAAGAAATTTTCTTATTTTTTTTCTTAAATTGACGTAGTTGGTTCATCGACGTTATATCCTTTAAAATTACTATGTCAACCTGGAACAACATGTTTAATTAGTGGCCTAAAGCAATATATTATGTCTTTTTCTAAAATAATTTTCAGTCGAAAGTCATAAGTATAGATGAGTACGACACGGTTGGTGCAGTGGTTGAGCGACTGACTGCTACGCTGTGTGTCGCGGGTTCGATTCCCGCACAGAAGAAATATTTGTATAGCCTACAGATAGTTGTTTTGGGTCTGGCTGTTTGTACATGTGACTTTGTCTGTTTGTAAACGCACCCACGATACAAATTTCTAATGAGGGGCAAAATTAAAAAAAAAAATTAAACCCTGTAAGACAAGTACTCTTTCACATTGTCCATAGACTACGAGTTTCTTAGTTTCAACTTTAAAATTATATTTCATAGATTCAAGCGTAGCTGCTTACGTCTACTACGATAACTGTATGTTTTCTTATGACGTTAACATATTTTTAAGTTTATTCAACATTGCTAAATGTTCGGGCTGCAATATGTAAAGCTTTTTATTGAGACATTAATTTGTAATCTGTCACAGGTTAATAGGCAGTTGCACTGTAATTATTTTAACACTGTATTGACTAACCCTATCATCGACCTCAATAGGATCATTGGCAGACATCATGACAGACATAGCCACAGGTGTATAATAAGCAGTTGGAATCATTTCTGGCATATTCGCTGAAAATGCCAATGCATCTTTGATTATGTTAAAGAATTCTGTATCATGTCGTGTCATGTCGATATTGATGATGTTGACTCCGACGTTGGTTAAGCAATGGATATCATAGCCATCGTATATCTCATCTGAAAAAATAGACCCACTTTAAGTAGCAGAAAAACAAATGTGGAGGCTCTACTATAATGATTTGCAAGGCTGCTGATAACACCATTTCCACGCTCTAGGCTCTTAGGCGCGCCTCAAAGAGATGTCAGCATAAAAGACGGGGCCCGCTAGGGCCAGAGCCTGCCAGGGTTGCGGAATTTGTTCGAAAGAGTCACCGCGGCCCTGGAACGCAAAGGGATTTATAAGGAACACGGATGGGTTTTAGTCAGTAAGAGTCTGACACGCCCTTCCGCTCCGCCCAGAGCGGAAGAAGTCATTTGATGATTTCCCATCCTTAAAAAAAAAAAAAGTCTCTAGGCATAGTAAAATTCTATCATAAATAACAATTTTCAAAAAGTCCATTATGTATGGCATTGACATGCTGTACCGAAATGTCACGTAATTATTCCCTCATATTTTGGCAATTTGACAGTCGCCATGCCTGATAGAATGTAAGAGCTCCATTACAATCGATTTCGACATGGTTCAAAATTGCATGACACTTCACTCGTCTCGTAATACAGGCCTGGTTTATGAGTGATTAGCAAATTTAACGACAGTCAAGTAAACCAAGGATCCTAAATAACATTATCATCTTACGAGTGATGTCCAGCGGTTAGTATATTATAGAGGTGTATGCTTATTGCAAATGCACCGATAAGCACAAACTCTCATTAAACTTAATGAACTTATACCTAGTCACTTACGGCAGTCGTACATGATGCTAATCGTTTGGTAAACTATATCTTTCTCAGTTTTCAAACCAAAGTGCACCTGGAAATTAAACCATATAGGTAATTTACTGTGTGGTCGTTAGCAAGCCAGCGACCTATTTCGTAATCTAAGCATACATAATGTCTTAATTCTGGTTGAAATACTGATATATGCAGCAAACTCTGGTTAAGTTAGTTAGTTAAAAACACCTATATTTTTGACAAATTGATAGCGACTGACATACGATTTCGAACGTTGCTTCAAAAAATTAGAATTGTCCCTTAGGCCATAATGAGAGAATGTCACACCACATTCATCGAAGAAACTGATGATCAAACATTGCAAGGTTTTAGAAATAATGTTTTAGTCAACTGCGGAAAAAAGGGAGACGTAATTAAATTTCCCGGCGTTACGTCCGATAAGCTATGTTTGAAAAATATTTTCTACCTTCATAAACGGAAATCACGCAGACCTGTGCTATCAGGTGGATGGGTTATGTTGATATCGACATACGTATAATATAATTGGCACTTACACCCTCCCTGCGTTTAGTCGGATTGTAATGCATCCACCAAACCATTTTGCAAAGTTGATGAATTTCCTGTTTTTTTTTCTATTTTGATTGTAAGTTTGACACATACGCCATAACCATGCAGATTTTATTCCGAAAGAGTTCAAATAATGGCAAACGATTGGTTACAAAATCTTTGATGAAATACACACGTGTTGAGCTGTTTGAAACTTCTGGCTGTATCTCTGTCCCGCTTGAAGCACTAAAAATAATTATTATTTTGTGTTAATTTAAATGTGGAAATGCGGAGGCTTGTTTTCGCAACGATTCACGATAAAATTGTGGGTACAATCCCATCCAAAATCTGACCACCACATTAAATTTTCAGTGTCCAACCATAAGCGTCACCTGAAATAAAATACCGCATATACCGATGCGCCCTCATGACCAATTACGTACCAATCCTGGGTAAATTACAAAGAAACGATATTTTATGAGTTAAAATGTGGCTACATCCATCGTGTACGGGAGAGCACTTGAATTTATGCACGTAATTAAGTGGAGTTTGCGATGGGGCCGGGCTCGGCACTTTCCAGCAGTAAATGGAATTTACGTACGCCTCCTTTCGAACGTATCTTGAGTTTTTGGTTTAAAAATGAAAAGGGAGCGTGTTGTTTACAAACGTTGAGGTGTTGGATTTCAAGTGGCGAGTTCTGCGCGTTTGTTGAGCCTGGCAAGTCCACTACTGGACATTACGGCTTCTTATTTACCACAGTCACTTTGAAGCTATTGATCAATCAGGTCATTTTTATTATTTGGACTCCTATCGTAACCAAAATCTTAAACGAAAATAGGTCTTATGGAAATTGATTATATCATAATTATTGCCGTGTAACTGTTCAGTGGCCTAGCCTAGCCTAGGCCAGCGTTAACATCAATTTGTATTGAAACTGAATAAGCGCTGACAGTCACGGTAAACCTTTTTTTTATATACAATATGACTTCAGCCAACGTTTACGTTAACACGATCGAGTACATTAAAAAATCGCATAAAGCCTTCTGAGCGCACCTCATGTGAATTCTTAGAAGTTATTTAAATACACCATTCTTCTTCATAACGCTAGTGCGAGAGTATATTGGATTTTGTTGGCTTTCTTCACCACTTCCACGGCGTCGTCAGTTGCAATGCATTACACCATTAAAACGTCTTGAAGACGTAATGGCAGGTGTGTCAGGTGGCATGCTGCGTGATGAAAGAAAGAACCCCAAAACATGAAAAGAATTACTTAATTGGCTTTCATAGATTGGTTGAATGCTCATATTTGCCTGTATAGAAAAAATTGGTATTTGTGTCACTAAAATTTTTGTTGAAAACTTCGTCTGCTTGACAGCACTTAAATAAAATTCAGTAAGTGTTGATGTTTAATAAATTCCATTTCTATTTTGCAGAAAAAATATTTGTTTAGTTCTCGACAGTTATAACAGGTTGCTGTTTTATTTTTATTCCATTTGTAAGTTGTTGAGAAGAACAGTAACTGAGACAAGAGTAACTAATTTAGCTAACTCTACAGTGATATCTCTTTAACACTCAAAGGTTTGCTGGAAAAAAAGCTCAACTTTGAGTTAAGCTCGCCTTTGTACATGAACTTTATTATCACTGTACTATAAGTTGTTTTGGTTTACAATAAAGAATTAAGTACTTAACCGAACTTTAATTCATATACACAAAGTAGTTTCCTTTCAGGTAAACGCTATTAGCTTATGGCTTGGTTCTAGAAAGAGGCTCTTATTCTCTTACCGTAAGAGAAAAGGGTGGACCAAGGAAGCTGGATGCGCTATATTGTATTAGATAAGTATTGCCTAGTTTTGAAAAATAAATCTTATACAACGTGTAACAGAATAAACGCAATACCTCTTAAGGGGTCATTGTGCTCATCATTATGAACAACTTTTACTATGGGACCAACACTGAAAAAGCGAAAAAAAATCGACTCCCCCATACATTTCTATGCGCATAACTCGACAAAATGTACTGAACAGCTGTTTTTTTTTCGCGATTTCGGGGATGGTCTCATAGTAAAAAATGGTTCATAATGATGAGCATTATGACCCTCTAAGATGTATTGTGTTTATTCTGTTACACGTTGTATAAGCGTTTATTCTGTTACACGTTGTATAAGGTCCCATTAAAATAGATGGATACATTTTAACACAGCGTTCAATAGCTCTTACCAAAGATATCCAAGCTAAAACAAACACTGATTAAAGCGATTTTATTTTGTCCTAAAATAATAAATTGTCAACATTTTTAGTGTATTTCCGTTAGCTGTTTTTTTCTTGTTGGTTACTTATACATTTTTCTTATTATTATTTTTTACCTCTGTCCTTATTTTTGTGGTCTGAATTATTTGTAAAAGTTTGTCCATTTTGATCGAACCTTATATTTAAATAACACCATGAACTTGAATTAATTAAGCCTTTCAGAACTTAGGTATTAAAGGATGTTTGATTCTTATAACTTTGTCATCACTGCACACTTTAAATACTTAACACAAGCAATAAAAATACATTTTTTTAATCAATGAGACGTGTGAAAACACATTTTTTTGGGAAGTGCTCAAGGGATAGACCTTCTTATAACCGTGGGTGTACAGACGCCAGCACATCAAGCTACCCGAAACTGTCAAATTTTCCAAATCAACCTATAACCTAATGTTTATTAGCCATAAAGTTGAAAATCTATTAAAGAAATTTGACAGATTGTTGTAGCTTGATGTGCTGGCGTCTGTACCTTCTTCTAATAAACTTTGAGATAGCAAAATTATAAAATGTTATTTTCCGGAAAGTTTTCGTTAGTTTTTCCGCCATTTTGACGACCCGTTTGACGCCATAACTGAGCCATAGGTTCTGTGCCCGCATGCAAATAGCCTAAAGAAAAACTTTGCTCAAAGGATCGTTTAGGAAAAGCGGGAAAAGTTAATTTGTGGACATAACCCTTATGCCCCAAACTTTAAGTGAGCATTCAAAATTATATTCCATTTAAGTTCTGTTACACTGATTTAACCCAACAATTCAAACCAATTAATTTTAATTGAATAGTTCTGTTGCTTGTTAGTTTCAATTATTTCGTTAGGTATCTTCATTTACTTAAGTAGTGCTATTCTAAGCAACAAGGCTATTACTTCAGGCTATCTTAATAGAACCTCTAAGAGAACCTCTAAGAGAACCTCATTTTACCCTATTAAATTTGAGCAAAAAAATGCCTTTAAGATGAAAAGAAAAAAATGTTGCTTACTTGGACGATATTGTAAGACGGACCAAATTGGTATTGAAAATGTTCATTTTTTAAATTTCCAATACTACATTCGATTCAAACGGTGTCCTTCATAAATATACACAACACCCGATTGGATTTTAACATCAACCTACCTTGAAAACTGTTCAAACATCGCTGACATGGTGAATTGGACATGTTGTGTCCAATTCACCATGTCAGCGATGTCCTCAATCATAGTTGGGAAAAGGCGAAGTCCACAAAACTATGTCGACTCTTTAACCTTTTGAACGCCGGAGCATAAACGTATAGAGGTATGCGGTACAGAGAGTAAAGTCCCGCACACCTCCACTGTAGTGGGAGGATCCTCCTACCAGACGGTTACTGTGTCTGGTGGGCAACTGCCCGATAGTTGATATTCGAACTGTTGTATATGTTCAAATCGCACGGAGAACTTTGCTTGCGGGATGCAGGATTTCGTCGCTAGTTCGTCGTAGATGGCATTGCGGTTCTTTTTGTTGCCGTACAAATTTCGCTTCTTAGTTTTTCATGTGGTGGCATTGATGCCGCTACAAACGCATTGGCGTGCCCCCGACGCCGACGCGACGCGTGCCCTGTACGCCAAACGTCACATGTTTGTGACGTTTGGCGTACAGGGCACGCGCTTGCTTGTCATGTATTCGAGACAATGGCGTTCAAAAGGTTAAAACCTGAGTCTCTCTATAAATCCAGTAATTTTAAAAATGTAACAACGGGAAATACCTTGGTACTGAGAAAAACTTATTACTCGTTCACATTTTCATATTAATATACATTTTCATATTTAATATTATGAATTCGAAAGTAACTCTGTCGATACCTTTTCATGTCTTAACGGCTGAACGGACTTGGACGAAATTTTGATCATGCGTAAACATGTCCAGGAGGTAAGATACTTTTTCATCTCGGGACAATGTTCCCTTAGTATAAATGTTTCCGTGGACAAAGTCGCTGGCAGAAGCTGTGTTCTAGACAAACAGCAAAACAATATTATATCTGTTACGGTAAATGAGATAAATTTAAAAATTATTAATAATTACCGAACATTATTAATAATTACCTCATTTGGTGAATGGAATGTAAATATAAAATTGAAATTCATCACTTTTAGCAGTTAATAATATACTACTCTGGTCGGTGATAGAAATAAAATAAAACTCGAAGTTATTTGTTCAGTGTTGGGACTTAGGGGTGTTTAACACCCCGCCATCACCTTCGTGGTATTTTTTTAAACCACCCAGAAATAGCAGCCTCGAGAATCGGGGCTCCGTTGACTACGTCCCTTCCCTCCCCCTATAAATCAGGTTTATGATGTCTGGTTTTCGTAATAAGTATATCTTTCATTTCAGAAAGACGCTTAACGTACGTTATTTTCGAAAATTTATTACATTTATCGGTACTAAAGTTACATTTTTAATAATCACCGATAAAAGTGATTAATTTCTTACTTTTACCTCGACTTTCAGTAATTATTAATAATGTTCGGTAATAAGTAATCATTTTCAATGAAACAAACTTACCGTAACATATCAACAAGATAAAGATCAAAGGCATGACTTATACGCGTCCATTGTCCTCGTCATCGCATTCATATTTCATAAGAACAGTGCAGCAAACTGTTATAATGAAGTGAAATATTCATCAGCATCCGTCTGGAGACCTAGCTACGTGGCTACGTGGCTACCACCCCGAAAACGTACCTCCTAACTGCCTTATTATGATTTTTTACACACACTGTGGTGCTATTCGATTTTTTTTGTGTTAAAAAATGAGATTTATGGTTTAATTTTTTTTTTAAGGTATTAAACCTTAAAAAAAAAAAAAAAATTAATACCATGCATAAAGGATCGTGAGGAAATGACATGACCTGATGAATACCAGTGAAGACAGACCACGTGGTGGGTTACGGTTTACTCCCTTTCGTAGAGAAGAGGCCTTTGTCTGAGTAGTGGAATCATTATAGACTGATAGATTTGACTTGATTATTTTATTAGTATTATAATTATACATATATTACATGTATATTTTACTTACTTTAAATTTTATTTATTTGCTGTAGTCTTTTTAACCCAAACTTTGGCTGGTAAAGAATGCTTCGTTGCATTAAGTCCGCCCATGTGCCTCTATCGTACATAAAGTTTTAAAAAATAAATACCAATAGGGCTACAAAACAAGTCTACGGGAGCTACGTACAAACATAAGATTATAATACCAAGTTAGAGCCAAGAGTCAAAAATAGAAATGGAATTTGTCGACGTACGAGTATTTGAACAATTTGTATGAAAAAGCGTAGTCACATTTTCGCGTCGCGTACAGACGCTACTTCAAATTAAGATTCTCACAGACAGAGTCTAAATTTCAACATGCATTAAATTATGTAACCATTTATAAGTATTTACTAATTTAAAAGAGTGTCTGTGGTAGTCTTTAGCACGTTTTTCTCCAAAGAGATCTTCTCTTTGGAACGTGCAAGCTTCAACTTTTTGACTGACCGACCTTGTCAATTCAAATGTGCCGTTAAAATGGTTTACGTGAAATAAATGGTTTGATCCGGTTTAAACTTACGCGGTGAAACAAGCTCATAATAGTAAATTAGTAGACTTACTATTTTGGTGTAAAATAAATTATATTCTACTATTTTTCTTTCAACATTATTATTTTACGCGAAGCGATGGTGGTTCACAGATTAATTAGCAATAATTATGTCTGGCCACGGAAGGCTGCTTTGCTATAATCAGCACGCCAGCTGAATGAGTGATTAGTGATCACACTACCTACCTACGTACTTATTAACTGGCATGAGGACACTGCTGCATTTCATCGTGCGTTCGTTAGCAAGCATTTGACTAACAACATGATGTTGGTCTCGATATTCACTGCGACAGAATATCCACGAGAGAAAACTACAGTTTCTGAAATCTTATATGTCAGAAACTGTAGTTTTCTCTCGTGGATATTCTCTTCATTGCATGAATTGTTTTTAAGAATTTCAATAAAAAGTGTCTTCAAATATATAAGGCTGACACTAAGCACTTTTTTAACATTAAAATTTTCATAAGAACAGTCCGCCAATACGCCCGCGCCACCTTTTTTTAGTGTTATAGCTGCTTCGGTTTCCAGACTAGGAAAGCCTACCACCGAACTTAATCTTGTTTGTTAAGTTTACCTTATGTAGCGTAAATTAAAAAAAAAACATTTGTCACATTGAATACGTATAATTAAATTTATAAAAAAACACCGAAAATGTATAAAAAAATAACTAAAATTCTGTTAAATGATCACATTAAAAAATCTCTGGAACCAAGTGCGGATTTAACTTAGGCACAAATATTAACCGTATACAAACTTAGGAGTGACCAAGCTTTACTTCAGAACCTAAATGTAGTTACAACGACATATCAGTATAAAGAGTGTCTCCATTTAAAAGGCGCTTAAAAGATGCATCACTAAGTGGTTTTCGCAGCTCCCTAGACACAAATATGTAAAAAAATATCCTATCGTAACATTCAAAAAAGATACGCGTACAATTACGGATCAATTGCGTGAAAAAAATAATGAAATTTTCATAAATATTTGTAAATTTCTTACGATGCTTTGCGACGGAGTTTCTGGCTCTGCCCCACCGTGGCTCTACCCGGTACAGAAAAGAAAAAGAAAGAAAATCAATTTATTCTGCCGGAAAAAACGCACAGAACACTAAAAAAAAAAAAAAAACTTGTCAATTACAATAATTGTAACAAAAAAAAAAAACACATCACTGCCAGCCCATAGCGCCGCCTATAGCGGACTAAAGCGGACTGCGGACGAACAGCGGTATTCGAACTGGCGGTACGGTTCAGCGGCTACCTCAGCTCTTGTAGTAAGGGAGAGAACCGATTCTCCAACAATCTATGGTGATGAAAAATCGAATAAGAACACCATAGCTCTCCAGCAGATTTTTTTATATAAAGAAAGTAAAGATGCACCGGTTTTTCAAGGAGTCACCGGTTCGTGAGCCAACAGCTCGTACCTATGTACATAATATAAACTTGTACCGTGGGTGGGATCGACTCACTGACTTTCAACTAACTTCACCATTAATTTCAAATCCTTGCCCAAAAGACTGCACCTCCATCTGTTCCACTGAGAATTGCAGCGCTTTTTTTTCGTTTGACACCGAAATCTTCTAAATTTCAAATACCTTTTAAGATGAAAATCATTCTGGGCAACAAAGGTAGAAAAAGATTCTTACAAGAAGAATTTACTTTTTGCCAAAGTAATAAAGCAGAGTTCAGAATGCTGTTTACTTTTACCTGACTAACACGGCATTTTTTTTTTAATTTTAGAGGAACAAACGAAAATAAATGCGCATATTAACGTCATCAACGCATTTCCCTTGAGTAAACCTAGCAAAGTTATCTTTTAATAATTCACAAAAAACTAGCAATTATAGTAATGCACCTGTTTTCGAGAAATAAAACCAAGGTAAACAGAATAAGCCGACGACGGCTCGCGTCGTTGAATTTTTGAGGGCCCGTGTGAGACTGGCGCATATTTCGGATGAAAATCTGCTGCGGTGTCGTATGAAAAAAGAAAACTGGTTTGCATACAGTTCGACATACGAGTGAAGCTACGTGTTTATGATGAGACGTCTCGAATTATGATTGCATTTAAAATGAGAGATGAGAACTCGAGTGTTTTGTTATCTTTGAATTTGTGTGATGAGCAGGGTATGAGAAATGTTATTAGTCTGGAGACGTTGAATTGAATTAATGTAAAATCGTCGTTTACATTTCTTGGGTTGCTGTAAGGGTATTTCTGTTTTCTGAACTGCACAAGACTTCCAATCTTGCCATCTTTCATCAGGCCTTATCCAAATCCTGTAGACTTCCAATCTTGTAACAGCAGTTTATTCATTTAGATTTACAGTGAGGTTGCGTACCATCGTACATGTGTGTAACTGGCTCAACCTTTTTTTTTAAGAATGGGAAATCATCAAATGACTTCTTCCGCTCTGGGTGAAGCGGTAGGGCGTGTCAGACTCTAAATGACTATAACCCATCTGTTCCTTCTAAAGCCTTTTGCATTCCAGGGCCGCGGTGAATCTTTCGAATAATCGCAATCAATTGGCTCACCCTAGGCTTTCAAACCCAACACTGCGTGAGGATTTCTAATTAATTTCGTTATAGAACAGCAGTGATTGATCCAAATCAATAAAAAGTACCTTATTCTTCCTTCAAGACTTGCAAGATTTAAACATACATGCAAGTTTATATGGATGATTTGAAAAGCAGTGAAAGCAAAAGTCGAGAACTTGGTATAGATTGCATTTCAAGTATTCATTGCTCTGTCGGATACTGTGAAACTGCAGCTCAGAACAAATTCGTGGCACTGAATATAAAGTGACAAAGATATATCTCTTTCTCTGTTTTAGTAAACAGACAGAGCTTTCTGCAAACATTTTGTAAGAAAAATAAAAACGAGAAATTGTTCTTTCTTCGTTTGTCACGCGTTACCAGCATTCTTATTAAAAGTAAACGTGCTACATACTTCTGCTTAATTTTCGCAACTGTGTAAGTACTGTATTAAGTTATTGAAAAAAATATTATTTGTATTTTTATAATTTTGAAACCGGCCATCACAACCCATTTAAATAAAAACATACTCATCTCTTCAACCTTTCCAGGGCTTACTTTAACATACCACTTTATACTTACCACACACATACTTATATATGTACTTCATTTTTAGTTACTTCTTAATTAACTCCCCAAATGATCTGTGTATATTCATCCCGTTCTCACAAATTATATTCATTCTCCCGTAAAAACGAACCACAAAGTTAGAACGCTCGTAACTTTTACCTTACGTCAAGTTATAACAAACTTTTAATCTCTTATGTTATCCCGTCAACGACGCAGACACAGGATAGATTGGTACAGAAGATTGGCTCCATACAACAATAATCCAGCCAAATTTGGCTAACTTTTTAATAATTCTTGAGCGTTTACGCCGTACGACATTTCATACAAACTTTCAAGTCCTTGTTTTTTTTTTAAATTATTGAACCGATTTTAATGAAACTTCCTACGCATAAGCAAAATACATCGGTCTTATAAGTTATCAGAGAACATTTTCGAAAAATAGTGTTACATTTAAATTAAACCGATTTTAAATTTTCCATAGAAACAGATATTTCCATTTATCTTTTTTTTTAAATAAGAAATATTTCAAGATTTTCTCTGATAATTTATTTCATTAAAATTGTTCCATTCATTCGAAAAATAAGGACTTTAAAGTTTGTATGAAATGCCGTAAGGCGTAAATGCTCTTAACTCTGATTTTTTGCCGTTAACGTGGGAAGATGAATGTTAAAATGCAAAAAGTTCCTGCAAAAAGTTAACCCCCCCCATGTTTGTTTTTAGGGTTCCGTAGTCAACAAGGGACCCTTAGGGTTTCGCCATTTCCGTCTGTCTGTTTGTCTGTCCGCGTTTAGCTAAGAGACGTTTAGCATTAGAAAATTGGAATTTGGTATGGGTATTCAGGAAATATAGGCGTGCTCTTATTTATTATAACAATGAACGAAGCGGATGTGCACTTTACGTCTTTTTTACAGCAAGCGCAAGCGCAATTTGTATAATTGAAATTGCTGCCATATGTACGCGTCGTATGAGTACTTTTTTTATATTACTAGTTACGCCAGCCTTCTGTGTGTATCTATTTAGTGACAGAGGCGTCTACTCGGCTAGTAATTGTATCACGTATAAGCACTTTACATTTTTTGATTACACACCCTGTTTGTACGTCTGCGCGTCGAAACGCGGTTTGTTGACGAGATAATGAAATTAATGTACTTGTGTCGGGAATATATTTGAAGGTAAAATTACTTTTTTTGAGAAGAGCATGACTTTATTATGGACTGTGCAGATGTTTGTTAATATTGATACATTTGTTGGATAATCATACCAAAATAAGCATCCAAGTAATGGATACCACGAACCGTATTACATATTCTTTTCTCTTCATCATTACCTAATGATTTTCTTAATAAAAATATATTATTCGTCACGATGATTCAAATAACAATAAAAATAACTCACGGAGTGACTATATGTATCTAACTTAATAAATCGACGACTGTACTCGTAGATAATACACGAACAACAATATAGATACATGTACATATGTACAATTTGTACTGTCCCAACACTATTATTCAAAATAGTCTTCAGGACATACCAACGACACATCAAAAACAAAGGAAAGAGGATTCTTATCCAAACTTAACAGAGGTAAGAGCCCCTACAAGATTACTTATTAAGTAGATTACCGGGCACGGCGAGTCGGCCCCGACTGCGGAACCCATTCAGGGTTCGTAGACGGGCGATGAATTTTTGAGAGGCCTTCACAACGTGTGTGAGACTGGCGACTGAAAGCTTTTTTTCAGAAAAGGAATCGGCGTCAGTCTCACAGATAATGAGAGAGACATACTACTCAGAAGAGTTCCGTAATGGAATGTTTTTGGCGTTACACGATTATGTTTACGGCACCGGGGAGGCTTTGTTTTAAATTTCGTTTGTGGTGCAGTGTAGGAATGACATGTAGACCACAAACGGAATTTAAACAAAGGGGCGGAGGTTCTTTTTTCGTTTTTGTGGTGAAAAGACCTCTGTTCTATTATACACCAGCACAGTTTGAAGCTACCGAAATAATCTGACCTGTGTTAGATGTGAAAAAAAAAAAAATTTTTTTTTATTTAGTCACTATCTGTACCGTGAATACAAATAATGAAATAGACACAGTTATATTAATATTAAACAAAAGTAAAGGCTAATATATAAGGGGATTTTTCAAAAGACATTTCCGTTATTTATTTCAAACGCGTGCTAAGCCGCTAACATTTATTTATTCATTCTCCTTGCTTCTTATCTGTAACGTTTATTTTATTTTGGGTAACATTGTGAGATTTCAGTATTCATTCCCGACTTTACAGAACATGTTTTAATATTTTAAACGGGTCTTGTCACGAAGGCTTAGTAAATAATTGAAACATCCAAGTACTTTTCGTGAAAATGTACCAGTACATTAATTTTTACTTTGGTAGTTTAATCCAGAGTTAGAAATTCACGCACATTTAAATACAACTTTTTTATACTTCGTAACAGGTTTTTTTTTAAATATTTATTTTAATTACACTATTTAAACATGTCATGCATTCTTCTCATAAAAATTAGAACATTCATTATGATAAGTAATTTTTAATAATTTCAAATAATAATTCATTTAAAAGTCAACCTGTACTATTACATACAAATCTTTAGCTCAGAAAGGTCATTTCAACGGTGACGTCAACAATTTAACATAAACTGCCTTATTTCCTTTAAATTGTATAGGCCAGTTTATGTTTAATAGTTGATATCTTATTCAAATTTTCATTACATAGATTAGTTTACACAATGACTAACAGATTCTTTATTCAAAGTTTTCTATTGATAATTTGAATTTAGAATCTAGCAGGCGTTTTTTTTTTAAATAAAATCATATTTGTATTTGAATACTTTTAAATAAGGGTAAAAATCTTTTCAGTGATGCCTGGCTACAGGAGATTTTTTCCAAGTAGAATGTTTGCAATGGCCATTAGTGTTTACTTTTAGGGTAATTAAAATTCGTATTAAATAGTCGCTTTAGACGATAAACAGAATAATATTAATACGTTTACATCAAAAGTGCTAGACAAACAGACGGCAACGTTTCCTTGATTATAATCCATGTTTGTGTTTATCTGTAAAACCGCGGGAAATTAATTACACGGGTTGGGTGAAATTAACTAGAACATGAATAATAATCAGTGTGCGACCTTGTGATCGTGTGGTAAGGTTCAAAACAGAAGGGCAATTTTATTTGTTCAACAATCAATCAACGGTCCCATTTTTTTTTGCTTCTACTAAACTTTCAATCAATTCTGTCGCATTTTTTTTGTGTAATTCATTTAACTATTTACAACAAATACGTACAACGTGTACGATACGTGTCTGAGATTGGTTGACAAAAGTTCATGTGTGTACAAAATTCCAATTACAGTCAAGTGCATTAGATTTGGAGCAAATTGGCTGTTACAGACGGATAGACAAAATTCTTATAGATCACTCGAGAAAAAAAACACACAATTGATCCTATCCCTTCGTTTTTTTTTCAGACGTTCGGTACCCCAAAAGCGACGCATAAGTTTTTCACCTATATTAAACTTCTAAACATTACCTCTCTTACGATATTTCGCCTTCGCTCCTTATCCGACGCCTTTGCAGTTTGCTCAACAAATAATTTTAATGATAAGTATTTACTTAGGAACATAAAAATCATTTCCATGGACACGCCAATGTAAACAAAATTCTTTTAGGGAAAAAGTAATTTTCGTATTGCTTTGAATTAATATTACTCTGTTGATTTGCTTGCTTTTATGTAAGTTAATGTTTATCAATTTTTTATCGGTACCTAATTTATTTTGAAATTTTATTTTCCTAATAATATCATTTTAGGAAGATGAAGGTTTTTTAGAGCGGCTATTAAAAAGTTATTCTAACCACATTGCGAGTGGTTGAAGGCGGCTCTAAAGACGGCTTTAAACTACTTCAAAGCTTAAAAACCTCGTGAATATACTGTGCAGATACAATCCTAAGACTTTTTTTCTCGGTTTTATATCTTCGTTAAAGTTCTTCACATTCATGAATTCTTTCAAGCCCTTAAAGATTGCCAACAAATCAAAACCCTGGATAATAAAAAAAATCAAGAACAAAAACAACAATAAAACTCGACAATTATTTTCAACGGACAGACACGTCCTTTCAACATTATCCCTTAAATACACACGAATGAGTAAATACTTTCCTCCATCAATGGACCCGACAGTGGTTGACGTCTATTGACCCTTAGCCCATTCATCACATCGCCATCTGTGGGGACAATCGCGCAAAAACAAAGGGGCTATGCCAATCGCGTCACGCTTGCTAAATAATCATTAGAGAGCGAAGGGACTCAAAAATAAGTGGGTATCTGTGGTGGACATGAGTATTATCGATAAAGGTTGATTGGGAATAAAATGCGAAAGTTATTTTGTAGAAACAGGCATTGTTTACTTGCCAATTCGTTATTAAAACGCGGCCCATAAGCCATCTATGCAGATTCTTATATAGATTAGATATACATATATCTATGGTTTGAGGACTGGAAATCTGATTGTTAAAACAAATAAGTCACTTTTACTCATTTTAACTTCTTAGCTGTGTGTTTGTGTTGCCGAATTTGTTCGAAAGATTCACGCGGACCTGGAACGCAAAGGGCTGTAGAAGGAACACGGATGGGTTTGAGTCAGTAAGAGTCTGACACGCCCTTCCGCTCCACCCAGAGTGAAAGAAGTCATTTGATGATTTTCTATCCTTAAAACAAAAAAGCTGTGTGTTTGTATTAAAGTACAATTTTTTCACCAAAACTGTCCTGGACATGATTAGAAAATATGGAAGAGCCAAAAATTTTACATTTCTGTACATGACACGTTCTTCAGCACATTACCTTCAGCCTCAAGACTTGAAGTAGACACAACATGTCTGAGCATTTGTATGCATGCTGGTGAACTCTTTGCTGGCTCGAGGATCCTCGGCGTTATTTTTTCTTTTACATTTTATGCCCTTAACGTTTTGACGCGCACTTTCGACTCTGCATGTATCGTTCTTAACAAGCACGGATTTCTTTACGAATGAGAAATTCTGCCGCGTTCTACGAATATTTTGTTTTGCCTCTCTTTCTTTGAGATTTAAATAAGATGCCACTAAAGGTTTGTGTACTAAACTAGCTGGATTTTAGAAAGAATTTAAGATATTCCATGTTTACTTAAACGAAATAGGGCTGAAAATTGATATTTAAATTATTTGTAGACGAAACTACTGTAAATTCAGAATGTAAAATCATAAGCCGGGCTTTAAACCGCACTTATCATGTATCACAGTTCAAAACCAAACATATAAAACATTTTATATTGACCCTAGTAAAATATTTCAGCAAACCTGATTAATTTGCCGGAGTGGTAACTTAGTCTTTGCCACAAATTAAAATTAATATCAGTTTGGGATCGCTGTCAAAGTCTCAACATTAATCATGATTAAAGTAAGACATGTTATAGATTTAGCTGACTGGATAAAGCTTCGTACGTATAGGTGTCATTAGTAATTGCCTGACGGATTTGTTTTGCTTCACTTTTTTAGCAATATAATATTATTTTCTATTGGTATTTCGAAAGAGTGGCGACCCCATTCTGGAAGACACCACCTTGGAAGGCCTTCCAAAAGTTAAACAAATTATTATGTTGTCATAAAAATGCACATAGGTCAAAGCGAAATGAAGAATTGCCAAACTTAAGTGTCACTGGGCAGGGCACAATGCTCGCAGAATCGATAGGCATCATCTCCCTAGCCTTAACGCAACTATATTGGGGGCAGTTTCCAGTCAAACCGGATTCAGCTGAATACCAGTACTTTCGTGGAGCGGCTGCCTATCAGACCTCCACAACCCATTAACTGGGTAACACGGTAGTTCTTGGCAAGACTGGAGTCAGATTCACAGAGGAAACTCAGTATGGTAAGATGGTCACCCATCCACAAACCAACCTTGGCAAGCGTTGCTTAACCTTGAAGAGCGACCGAGGAGACGCAACGTTGGAAGGCCACTCACAAAGTGTACCTATGTCCTGGTGAGGCCCATGGTAGTCCGATGGATACGAGAACGAAAGGACCGGTTGAAATAGCGACGGTTAAGGGACGATGTCTAGCTATGGTCAATTTTCGGCTGTAATTATAATATATTGGTATCTGAAAAATTCCAGTTATTTAAATAATGATTCTACTAACACTACGCCCGCGACTTCGTATGCGCTGATTTAGTAGGTACTCCACAAACTTCAATGAAAACGAAAATTAATCATATTTTTATAAATTACCCAGCCATTTTTGCTGCTGAGACCACAGGAGCAGCGCAACTGTTGCGCCCCGTTGGGTCTTGGTTAAATTTAAATCCACTTCTAGGTTTTGAATTTCAATTTTCCCCCAAAACTTCATCACCTCTTAAGACCCTTCAAGGAAAGATTTTATTAAAAATCCAAATACACGTATTTTTTATTTTATTTACCAAGACTGTTAATGCCGAGTTTTAGCTTCATCGGACCAAGCGTTAAGATTTTAACACCTCGTAAACCCCCATTGGGGGTAGTTTTGAAAAACTTATTGTGATAATATTTAATATTACTTAATATATTTATTCAGGTATTCATGCAGTTTTAACTTCATAAACCCAAGCAAAGATTTTATTTTTTCTTCTTATTCTAAAATAATTCTTCCATACAAACTTTAGCACCCCCTTAAAATCCATAGGGGGTTAGTTTAAAAATGGATTATGACATTATTTATTATTCATTGTGTCATTATTCGTGCCAAGTTTCAAGTTTATAAACCCAAGGAATAAGATTCTTCTATACTAACTTGAACACCCCCTAAATCGTCGTTTGGGAGTAGTTCTGAAAAACGAATGATGACAAAATTTATTTCAATTCACTAACATACCACCTAAAATCGCTTTCTTAGGGGACTTCGCCTGCTTATTTATTTATTTATTTATAAGGTTCACCCACAGCACATATATGGACATAGATACATTGAGTCTTATGGTAATATTCTAATATATATGCCAATTACAGGCAAACACAACATTGACAAAAACACGCCAGATTATTTATACACTACTACAAAGAGACACGATATAAAAACAATAACATACAATAAAACGGAGAACATAACAGTAGTAGACCAAGGAAAACAGATAAAACGAAGTTAACTTTTTGGACAACTGACTTGATCAGGAGACTTGATAGCATGTAGGGAAGCCAGGATTCTCGATTTAAATTTCGCCTTAGAGTCACCAAATATATCCGTCTCAGGATTGGACTTAATAAGTGAATTCAGGTTGTCACACATCTTCGCTAGTGGGGAATTGCGACCTATGTTGGTACGGGTAGAAGGGCGATGGAACAATCTGGTAAGGGGATACCGTGGAATGTTGTGCGGAACACTCAAATAAATGCGCGATAGTAGTTCACAACAATCAATATGGCCGTTGACTAACTTGTAGAGGAACAAAAGGCTATGCATAACTCTTCGTTGATATAGTGAAGTTATATTGAAGAATGTCAGACGTTGTTGGTATGGGCACCTATGAGATATGCCGGGGGCCATAAAAGCAAGGTGTTTGGTGAAAGCCCGCTGGATGGTCTCTAGACGCTGGGAATGTATAGCATAAAACGGGTTCCAAACAACGCAGGCGTATTCCAACTTGCGCATTATACAGAACGATTTTAGATTTTACAGATCTAAATCCTTGAGTATTCCTTTTTAGAAAACCTAGTAGCTGGGCAGACTTTTTAACATAACTATCTATATGTTGCCTAAAAGTTAATCCCTTATCCATTATCACTCCGAGGTCCCGGATTTCACTGACCCTGGCTAGTGTTACGTTATTAATTTTGTAAGATGTTACGCTAGTTTTTTTCTTTCTTGAAAATTTTATATGAAAGCATTTTTTAGCGTTCAAGGTCATGCCATTTCTATTGCACCAATCTACTATTTGATCTAAGTCATGTTGCATCGCCACAGAGTCATTTGGTGACGTGATTGGCATGTAGATCTTAAGGTCATCGGCAAACATTAAGAATTTGCAGGTTTTGGTAACCTGCCCCAAGTCATTTATGAATAGCAAAAATAAGACTGGTGCTAAATGGGATCCCTGCGGAACACCCGAGATGGATACATATGGCTTTGACACGTAACCATTCAAGACAACGTTCTGTGTCCTCTGTTCCAGATACGATGCAAACCACCTCAGCAGCGATCCATGTACGCCATTAGCTGCTAATTTTGACAAAAGTAGTGAGTGACTAACTTTATCAAAAGCACTGCTGAATATAATAACTTATAAACTTATAATCTACCTTTATGCCAAATTTCATCTTCATAGGTTAAGTATTTTTCGAGATTTCACGATTAATCAGTACGTGATTGAATGAGTGAGTGAGTGAGTGAATTTCGCTTTTATTGAATCGATAAATAAAATATGCTCGTAAAGGTAAACAATGTGCTTTAATTAAAACCTGAAGTCATCACACAGTTTGTTAGTCTGATCTAACTCATTATATTTTTTAGAATTCTGAGAGCAACTAAGTAAAAATATACTTAAAATAATAAATTATGTAAAATCGTTGGAAAACTTCTTCGCTTTGAAGTCTGAAACTGGAAAGTCTCTATCACAGTCTTTGATAGTTTTTAGTATCTTTTTGGGGAGAATACTTAATTAACTAAATCAAACTTAAATATTATTTCAAGTGCTGAGTTAACAATTCAAGAAACAGTGTTAAAACTTACAGCTGGTACCCAAATGTTAATTACTTTGGACTTATTTTAAGTCACATTTACATTGGATTAAATATGCGGTTACCTTGACCTTCAAATTGAAGTTGAAAAGTTTGAAGATTTATGACAATTTTGAGCTTGCCGATAAATTATTATTATTTATTGGCGTTTGAAAAATATGTAAATTGGTACTTTTCGTTTTGTGTTGAGTGACATATTTCCAAACGATTCTAAAGCATTCAGCATTCAATAAAGTCACCCAGGGTCTAATCTTGTTCTCGGATCTTGCTGATTTGAGTTTTTATTTGTCTGTTGCAGATGTTACGAAACTAATTTGTATTTTAAATATTATTAATTTGTACGTAGTTTTTTTAGGATTCCGTACCTCTAAAGGAAAAAACGGAACCCTTATAGGATCATTTTGCTGTCCGTCCGTCTGTAAGTCTGTCAAGACACTTTGTCTCAGGAAGGCTTAAAGGTATCGAGTTAAAATTAAAACCATATACTCAAATCTCCAGTCCCTCGAAGCTGTGATAAAATCAAACTTTGAAGTTAACGTAAAAACAATTTACGGCCGTTTATGCCGCAAAAAATATATATTTCGACACTCATAAGGAAACAATTTATAGGGTACTTCCCGTTGACCAAGATAGATGAAATTTGACAAGAAGATAGATCTTAGAGTACAAGTTCAGGAAAAAGTCTGAAAATTGGGAATTTATAGTATAGTTTCATGATATAAAAATATTTTTTACTTTAACAAACTTATATTTTCGGTTAAAGAATTGACCGTGACGTACATTAGTTTATGGAAGAACATTTTTTACCAACAAAGTTAAGTTTGTCCTTCGATTTTACCTGCTATATTTTGCTTTCATAGTTAATAAACTTCCGTATACTCGGAAAAAATCAAGTTAGACTCGATCGGAACCCTCGGTGCGCGAGTCTGACTCGCACTTGTCCGGTTTTTTAACAAGAAAGTTGACTAGTATGTAATGCAACATTCTGTAGAATGCCTTGTTGCATTCAGTCCGCCTATATTTTAGTGTTGTTCATAAAGTAAAAATAAATAAATGATACCGAAAATGTAAGCGATGCAGAATTCAATCCAATGACTACAATTCCAAAGCCAAATCTCAATGAACTCATCGCGACAAATTTGCCATCTTTCGGTAACAATACGTTGAGGTATATTCCCGCTAATTATAAAACACTAAGGGACGTCATTAAAACAGTACTTAAGGAGTTACGATCTCCTCTAAAAGCTTTGCCAAAGCTTTCTGTGGAGAACTGTTTATGCAGAATGTTAGGCCCCCGTGAAATAAAAAGTTAAAATTATGAAGCACTCATTGTAATTAAAATGACGCTTAATAGCTTATTCGTTGGGCATTACTTTGTATTTAAATTGGGGTCCTTGAGAACGGTTCATTTTGTATCTTTACTGACTCGTGCAGTGAAGAAAAATCTGTGATATCATATACACCTTTTCATGTTTATCCTGTTACTTAACGAGACGTGCTGAACAAAATTTATTCTCAATTTTATTATTCCCTTGTAATATTTTCCGCAATGCATCGATTTATATTTTTCCAATCATAAGTGAGTATTGGAAGCAACAACATATTACGTGCTTAACTAAACACCGATCAAAATAAACGATGTAGCTATCAAATTGTCCATCCACAAAAATAAGAACGAAAATACAATCTCGTTTAAACTAAAAATACGAAAGGAAAATAAAATAACTATTTAGTCAGCACTTTGCTACTGAAACTCTTCGAGACAGAACGTCAATCCGTGGTAATACGTCTCCGGCAAAATTCGCTAAATCTCTATTCTCCCCCGATTCATTTCCGTTGACTTGACCGCATTTCAACTGAAGCAGTTGAAATTTCATTTTGGATATCAAATTGAAATAAATTGATTTTGTTTAAGGTGACGTCTTGCTTTGTAGGTAAGAGGGTTTCTGAATGATTTTTCGTCACATTTATTTTATTCTAAAGCTAAAATATGTGACTACTTGAAAATTTGCGCTTTTTCTATTTTATTAATCCTAGATTCATCTTGGCAAATTCCACCCCACATATTATTTAACTGATTTGCATCGAGAGCTGAGAACTATGCGGAAAAATAAATAAATGCATAAATTGAAACAAAACTAATTGACAAATTCTAGCTTACATTTCATAGGCAGATTTACATCGTGACCTAAGAATGATGCGTAAAACTAATTTAAAAAGGCTGCTATCCACTGTTACACCCTAGCCAACAATAGCAGAAACCTCTAGCTTTATTACTTTTTCCATGTCACAGTCCACTTCAAAAGTCCTTTTATTTGATTCCTAAAAACGTATGCACCCGACTTTCACGTGACATGTTGAGATAAGTCGAACCCAGATCAAATTCACACTTGATTTAATCTTGAATAAAAATTCCAATGGAATCCCTTCTACCTCATGCTTATTTAAGGTCATATTATTTTTACTCGAATGCTCGTAATAACTCGCGCTAGACTGTGAAAATGGAGTGCGAAATGCGAATTAATGTTAATGAAATAACATGCGAAAATAAATTCATATTACTTTGTTAAATAACGTTTATTGAAAGTTGAATTGGTGTATTTTATTATGTGAGTGGTCAGTTGTAAAATCGTGAATGCATTTATTTAATTAAATGAAACTATTCAGTTAATGCAGTGAGTACAAATCCTAATTAAGAGTTACTAATGACGTGCGTTAAATATTGAATAATTTAATTATTCTGTCTCGCATTCGTTTATACACCACATTCACACGATATTTTCTCGCCGTAAAGTCGAAAAAGTCCCTCTTGAAAGATGTGCTATCTACCAGACGATAATTTACGTTGGCATAAGCATGTATCGGTGTATTCATAATCAGGTCTTTGTTCTCGAGTTTGACAGAGTCGAGACATCCGCCTCTCCGCTCGAGTTTGGCAAGAGTCTTCGTCAGCATGCGACGGATGTACGTTCATAATGGGTTTCTTTATACCATTTTGGTAAGGAAGGGTAATAGACTTATTTGAAAACTTATAAATCAGTGATATAGATACAATGTGGCAATGCTGCCAGCCTTTTGGGTACTTTACGAGTGGCCAGCGATGCGGACGAATTTTTCGACGCCATATTTTAGACTATTTTTAGTTAGTTATTTTTTTTTTAAGTGTATATTTAGTAAAAAGTTGTTTGTATATTATGTATTTAATAAGTGATATGAATTAAAAGGTGTACTACGTAAAGTGATAATGTTTAATGGCAATACCTATCCTTTTATTTGCGTATGTTAATCCTCATGGATAAACACCCTGGAGCGAGCGAAAAGGTCTTATTAGCTTGCACTGACTAAAGCAACCACCTTTGACTGGTGCTCTGAAGTACTTATTCAGTTCGTCATTTATATATATATCAGCCAATTGCCGTCCACTGCTGAACGTAAGCCTCCCCCAAAGATCGCCAACCATCCCGGTCCTGAGCGGTCCGCATCCATCCGCTGCCAGACACCTTCTTCAAATCATCGATCCATCGTCATTTATATGATCTGAGTATACCAACTACTAAATAAAAGTGACCAGATTTTACACAAAACACAGTAATCAAATGTGCGAAAACACAAAAAAGAGACCACGATACCTAAATGATTGAGATTCGCTTGAGCTCCTTGCGATCCTAAATTTTCACGACCCCATATTTTGTGGGTTGTGATGCAACACGGATTTCCGAAACTTTTATTTAGTAGAACACACAAAACACTTTTTTTTTCAAATACGTCTCATGATATCACCGAAAACGCGAGCAGTTTCCTCGAAAACTAAAAGTCCATGTACTATGTCCGTGTATCGAGCTATCCCTCACTTCAAGGACCATCTACACACCGAGGGTGCTCGACCTTCCCCAATCTAAAGGGAACTCTGTTTTAACTTCATCTTCACGATCCTCGCCTTATTGATTACGTTCAGTCTCGCGCCGTTAATTTAGACGAGCTGTCCTTATAAATACACTGTAAATAAGTCTAGTTTTAAATGTCAAGTATTTGCCAAGTTTTGACCTTTAATGATGGATTGACACTTACCAGGAGACCGAGTTTAAAGTTCGTTGTTTGCAGTTTGTTAAACGCTAGTGAATACCTATACTTATTATAAAAGGCACTGATTAATCATTTCGAAATTTAGATAACTTCATAACAATATTTATGAAATTGTTAGTGGAGTGAAAATCATGAAACTATCACTCCACTAACAGTTTTGCTGATTTACTCTTTTTATTTTCACAAACGAACTTTTGAAACAAATGAAGAATGAACTTCCCAATTTACACACAAACTGGTGTTGTCACTGTAGTTTATATAGTTACAATGGTACGTAAAACCACTGCATTCTCGAGAGCGAACACTATAGTAGGCGCCAGATAATCGTGGAATATCGGTCATTGACCCACCTACATTTATTGACATTGTTAATTTGAAAAACGGAATTAATGACACAAAACTGTCCCGAATCATCATCTCTCGTGATCCTTAACATTGTCTAATAATGAAAAACGATTCATATTTAATTGTTCAGGTACCTATGAGCAGTTATTAGGGAAAGGTCAATATACTTTATTCCACATTTATTTGGCGCCTACTATAGTACCTATGCAGCGACCGATTCCGAGAATAGCAACCTATTTTAAAAAATCGTTATCCGTTCCAAAATCGAGCTTTAAAAGTTAGCTCTACTTATCAACCCATTGCAATAAAACGCTAACCGTTTTTCTCCAACAACTAAGTTACATTCTTTTGACATAACAACACATAAAAAATACTAACACAAAAAGTAATTTCGCAGTTTGGAACTCCATTCCGACGGTTGTCGGTTACAACCGGGAACAACATTTGTTGGGAGCTACAAAGTTAAATAATAATAACGCGACCAGGACATTTTACATTACGGCAACACGAAGTTACCCGACCTGTGGTGGAATCACGTGGAACTACTAAAAGGGTTATGTTCCAAGAGTACGAAGGGGTGGAGGCGACATTTCAAGAGGAGAAAGCCAAAAAATGTCATAGAAATAAACTGTTGCTTTTTGCAGGTGAGTAGGACAATAAGTAGGAGAACGTGCAACTGGTTTTGACGAAAACCGTTTCCTAAAAATTACGAGAATTGACCCTCTGATATGAACAAGTACCTACATACCTATTTGATAGAGAAACTATTTATTGTTCAGACTTTTTTGTCTTGCAGGCAGGTGACAGTGGAGGCTTGGACTCGGTATAAAAAAGTTCTATTTCGTGACACGTTCAGTAAATGCATAATTATGCATTATGTTTAAAGTCAATATATAATGACCAATCAGCGACACTTGAGCGCGTTATGGACCAACGTTGAGGCAGTAGTGATATTAAAGCTATAGACAGACCGACTTACATTGATGCACCATATAGAACCTTAATTGTCGGAGAAGAAAGGATTATCCGGATTAAAACAAATAACCAACAGTTTGTTCATTACATTTATTTAACGCTTACCTACTCACTGTTTTCATATTTTTTCATCCAATATGGCCCAAATTCCAAGTCAGTTTTAAGGACCTCCACCAATCTCAGTCGCCATTGACAACGGAAAGCCTTTCAAATAATGTCACTTAATTACAAACTGTACCTAACTGTCAATTTGAAGATACGAGGTGGACTCAAGTTGGAGGACAAGACTAGGAATATGAGCTTAGAGACTAGGAATATTTACAAAATACTGTAAAACTTATATTTGAAAAAAGTAACTATGGAGTTTCTTGTCCGTTCTTCTCCATTAGAATCGACTTTTTGCGAATGGACAACTAGAGTCACTAATATTTTAATTACAAACTGTAAATTTGACGTTCAAAAGTGCCTTTTAATGGTCTAGTTGAAATAAATGAATTGACTTTACTTTGACTTTGAGCCCAAGGCGTTGAAACAAGACATCCAAATTTTCTAAGCTTCAGGATAATGTGTAATATTCAAGTGCATTGCGGTGTAACTCATATTATGGCGTCTGGGCTTGTTTATGCATATATTACGGACGCTAAAAGGATAGCTCGAATTGGTTATAAAACATTATACGGTGTGACATGCCATCGTAAAGTTGTGTTCTGAGAAATCTTAGGTACTGTCAGCTTGAAACACAGTTTCATGTTTGAGGTTTTGTTTGTGTTACATGGCTGTTATTTTGGCGGTCGTAATGAGAATGCCTGACAGCGTAAATTAATGATAAGTAAAACTTTGACACGTTTTGGGCTAAAGTATTTTAAGTAAAACTTTGATAGGTTTTAGGCTAAAGTAGAATTTGAGAAAAACTCAACTTCGAGTGCTTAATGCAGAATTCGTGTAGAAGACCAGCTGCAGATTTCAGATAGTCATACTGTGTGTTTTATATATTACTAGCGGTCCCGACAGACGTTGTCCTGTCCGAACGTTTGCTTTGTGTATGACGAAATGTTATAGAAATCGATTGCAGCGCCACCTACCGAGTCCAATTGTAAATCTAAACCATTCTCGAATCCCCTTGAACGTACACAAAAAATTTCATCAATATCGGTCCAGCCGTTTAGGAGGTTCAGTGATATACACAAGTACACAAGAAATATATATATTAAGATTGTCTTTTAAGTCTTTTACAAATAAATCGATGGGTAGAAAATTAAGAAAATTTTACTTAAAGAAAAGAATTACTCTATTTGGAAAGCCAATACTCATCGATTAAAAAAATAAAAAATAAAGTATTTCGAATAAAATCATTATCATCATTTTTCCTCGTCCCATACCTATAACTTGAGTTCGGAGATACACATTTTCTTTTTAAATTCTCCTCCATCAAATATCACGCTATCATTTACTTCGTTTGAAACACTCTAATTACCCAGCTAGAATCAATGCAGTTAGTTGACAAGAACAACAGAAACTTCCCACTTAATATTATCCTTGTATAGTAAAACAATAAATAGCTCTTGAATAATTGAT
The DNA here is from genome assembly GCA_905163435.1 of Mamestra brassicae. Lineage (NCBI taxonomy): Eukaryota > Metazoa > Arthropoda > Insecta > Lepidoptera > Noctuidae > Mamestra > Mamestra brassicae. The sequence continues at coordinate 9,637,559 of LR990991.1, read as the reverse complement.
ACGCAACCAGTGTTCCGAGTGTTTCGTCTCAGCTTTGTTACTTATCTGTTCTTAGAGTTAGATAATTGGATCAAGATCTGTTGTTTAGAACTGTGTAATTCACTGGTGAACGGATCGTCAAACAAAATTTACTTAAATAGAGCCAGAAAGAGAACCGTATTGCCCTACCAAACGTTAAGCAACATAATTCTCAAAATCATTTCGCTATGACTTTATAATTTAATTAAACTTAAAATAATGATTTATTTTAGATATCAGTGATCCGTCATTTATAAGTAAATACTTACACACTATGTTAGTAACTAATTAAAGTACAAATACACAACATTCAATTTCATAACATTACCATTAACATTTAAACTTTCCCAAAAATGTTTAAAAATCATGCAAATTTCATTTGACATATAAAATACTTTTTTAACTTTGTCAGCTTAACTTGTTTAAAATGTTGTAGTCTGAGAAGTGAAAGGTTACACCAACTTTATACATACTCATTATGTGATTGGACTGACAGGTACTTTGTACACCTTTGTATCCTAAATAAATAAATAATAAACTAAAAAATATGGAACACCAAAAAAGTCTAGATGCCTTGAAAATTATGGTGCAGAACCTATGTAATGAATATTGTCATGATTAATCATTTAATTTTCATCGTCTAAAAGTTCATTTAACAAATTTATGTACACACATTTAACATACATATAAAAAGAATGAAACAGAAAAAGGTGAAGATTATTTCTACAGAAATCGCTTCCAACATACCTGCGAAAGAGATAGGTAAAAATAAAACAATACATTTAAAATATAACATACAAATATACAACACATAAATATTAGTAAAATCCCGTCCGTTATGTAATGTCAATAGTATCTTCACATTTGATCAAGGAGTTCTAAAAAAAAACCCAAATTACTGTTCATCGAATACAACCGTGTGTCCGAATGCTTAGTGAAAGTTGTCTTTTCGCCGGCCTATTGTGGAAGCAGTGAATTATCTCAATGAACGCTAATTAAATTTCTTTACGTCTTACTATGCGGAAGGCGCCCCTCAGCGATATCGTTAATTCGACAAACGAATTGCTTTGTTTGTTCAAGTGATCGTGCTAAGTGTGTTTTTAGTAATAGAATGCTCTTGTTAGCTGTAATCGATTGTTTGTTTACGTTGTACATTCATTGGTCATTGATCGTGTGGACTGATTGAGGTTTTTGTTTGAGGACAAACATAGTCGGGTTAATAATTGGGTAGGCATATGATAAAATCCTTGGTTAAATATTTCCATTTCAATATTTTGAGAACAATATGATACTGAGTTAGGTGCCTCTAGCTCGTCAAATTGGCCCGTCAGTTAAATTTTCAAAAAATAAATGGACACGTATTTTTACCTTTTCAAATTAATGTTAATCTATATCTATACTAATATTATAAAGCTCAAGAATTTGTTTGTTTTTTTGAACGCGCTAATCTCTAGAACAACCAGTCGGATTTGGAAAATACTTTTTGATATGATAGCCACATTAATGAGGAAGGCTATAGAATACGGGAACGCGAATATGCGCCTACAAAATCGCGAGCAAAAGCTAGTTGATAAGATAATGATGGGGGCTGGTAACGTCACTTGTTGGTAAAAAGTGTACCAAGGCGTGACGTCACGCGAATTCAATGCCGTGTATCGTCGTCACTTTTCGTTTACGAGAGAAATTAAAAATATGTGTACAATAGGCAATGTAATTGAAAGGCCACATTTTTTTTCAGCAAAATACCCTTTTAAATGTACACGGGAATAGCTAGCTAATATCGAGATACCTTAATATGTCAGCTCTCGAAACGTATCTATCTGCGTACCAAATAGTTGTGTGTAAAAATGTGTGTACTTAAATTGTTAAATAAATAGATTGATATTACCCACAATACAAAATTACATCAACAGACTTCTTGCTCTTTTCAAAGCCCTAGAGACCTAAAACACTCCATTTTCCTCACGTCTACACTATTATTGGCGCACAAAACTTACTCGCTCTAGATTCTGCGCGTGACGTTTAAAAAGTAGAAAAAATGTGAGTAAGGTGCGTCTAGACGCCTGGGTCCCTTAGGAACCAGCTTTACAAAGGTCCTGACGCTTTCAGGCCCTCTGGACTGGGCTTTTTCTATATTTAGCTAATTACCTGAACTTGTATATGTATAGTCCTCATTGGTGTTACGACCAAAACAGAGGTATAAAAAGACTCCTGCTAGCCAGATTCGCTTACGAAGGGTTCCCTCCAAAATCAAAAGAATCACGTTCGTTGGATTGAGGACAAGTAACGTGTTTTTTTTCTCGTGGTCTATTTTATTTTTTGTTGTAGCGGCAATTGAAATACACACTCAGTGAAATTTTCAACTAAAAACCGATTACGGTTCATGAGATACAGCCCGCTGACAGACAGATGGACAGCGTAGTCTTAGTAATAGGCTTCCGTTGTTTACTTGGGTTCATGTTTGAACCCCAAATAAGCCGGTCAATTAATTAAAGTAAATTACAAAATATTTTTTTCATAAATCTTAAGATAATTCGGATCACGTGCGTACCTATTAACTAAAGATCTCCGGACCCAAGTCACGACTTTAGCTTATAAGTCATTGCACCCCCAGGATGTAAGCCGGTTAATTGCTATTTATATACGAACATTTTTCATAAACGAGCCAGATAACAATTAAGAATTAGGAAACGACGTGCACTGCCCAAAAATCGTTTTTATTCATTTAAACTGTATGTATAGTAGTGGTACGATGATATCGTCTTCGATGATGATGATTCGGCTGATACGATGATATCATCGTATCAGCCGAAAAAGACGTCCACTGCTGGACATGGGCCTTCCCCAAGGGCGGAGGGAGGGGGTTGCTATAATCATCATGCTTGGCAGGCGGGTTGGTGATCGCAGTGTGCAGCGAAATTTGTTCGAAAGGGTCAGAGTGGAAGAAGTCATTTGATGATTGACCACGCTTAAAAAAAATCCACAGAAGCACAAAGAATGCTGCTGCCCATTCTCTGGTGAATCCCTTAGTTACCTTGGTCTTAGTCCCTTAAATATAAGGCATTCTCTAACAGTAAACTTTTGGGTCAAAAAGACTTCAACATGCTAGTTGTACAAACACGATGCGATGATTTTTTTTATCTCCGTACTACAGTAATTCGAAGCAAATTTTATAATCTGTGATTATAAGATCATGTTACTTAGATATGTTTCCAGAAATGTTGTATGCTTCTTAATTTATAAGTCGATACAAAGTAGAATATAATCCGGATTAGCACATAAGTAAGCTTTATGTATTGCTGAAAGCTAAAAACCTTCATATGAATACTGAATTTTAAAATGTTAGTTTCTAGTACTTCAATCTTAATATCTAAATGATTCAATTTGTTATCGAGAAGGTGATATCAGACTCATTCTACATTATTTATTCATTCACAAAAATCTCCCCAACAGTTACTTTAATAACAGGTTTATGCTTAATGCGCGATGTTAACATTAATTTACTATCTCTTGCCCGCGACATCGTACGCGCATACCCCGTTTTTTTTCCTTCCCGTATAGCCGTATAGCCTTTCTCATGAATGTGGCTATCATATATACAAAAATAATTTTCCAAATCCGACTGGTAGTTCCAGAGTTTAGCGCGTTCCAACAAACAAAAACAGAGTGAACAGGCTTCTTCTGGGTAAGCTCGCTCCATCGTCGACTTTGTCTCTGTCATCTATGACCTAGATTAGAGTCAAGAGCAAACACATATTAAATTTAAAAAAAAAAACTCTTCAGCTTCATTATATTTATTCGTATAAGTAGACCCTCTGAACTTAGGGTTACCTGAAAAAATCTGATTACAAAGAATAATCCATACGTTCAGCAGTAATTTGCAACTATTCACGTTAAATCCTTTTCAGAGCATGGCTATTCTTACAGAAGTAGACCTCTGACCCACTTCCATAATGTCCCATTCAGTGCTCAAACTCCGAGATTAATTCTCCGCCGTGACAAGGGTTTTCATCTGAATATTTGAATGGAATACCTGGAACATTTTATTTTAGGGTTAAGATATAGATTATATTGTAGAAGTAATAAAAATGGGGACGAGAGGGGAAAATAAAAACTTAACTCCAAATTCAATCAAATCTCTATCAACTTTAAACAAAAGAAAACTCAACTAGTACCGACTCTATTAACGTTGAACTTTAAAAAAACTTATCTGGGCCGACTCAATCAAAGTTAAACAAAAAAAAATATCTAGTGCTGATTGTATCATCGTTACATACATTATTATAAATAATATAATGGTTACCTAGACAAGGCTTTTCATGACCTTAGGCTTATACACATGCATCAGTCACCTCACGTCTTGTCACCGTCACGTCAGGTCACAGTCACCGATATCATCATTTTCTTCAATCAATCGTTAAAAAAGCAGTGCGATATTACAAAACAACTAAAAAAAATCCAATCTCATTTCTAAATCTATCTGTCTTTCACATATCCGAACTATTCCAATACATATTTCAAATTCATGCAGTATTAAAAATCGGACTGACTCTAAAATTCCATAATAGTACTCCGTCAAACTGACATTACGAAACCGACCACCTTGAAATAGAAAAATCCCGACTCGTAAAAATCGTCATGTCACTGTGCCACAGAATAAAATAGTCCCAACCAAAGCTAAAAGTGGATCCGCAGTACCACAAAGTTGAAGTAGGGAATTTTATTAGTGTATGTATTTTTGTTGAGATAGATTTGGTTAAAATCCCTAAGGGAGACGATTGCGGCAAGTGACGTCTTCTAATATTACCATTTAAACAAGTTTTATGGTAATCGCTGCGAGACCGGGGAGCTTATTTTCAACTGAATTTCGGGAACGTTTTTCTTTCACAAGTTTAAAGGCGAAAAGTTACAAGATTTCTGATACCGACCGTTAATAGGCTTGGATGTTGTTTTAGAATAATTTAACATTAATTAAAGAAGTTTTGCTTTCAAATTCTTGATTGGTTAATTTTATCTGTTCGATTTATTTATTTAGGCGGATAAATAAAGTCGAATATTGGTGTTGAGCTGTTCAGAATAATGGGTTACACAGACAATGGTCCTTGTTGGCGCATTTAACGAATTGCATATGTTATTTCGACTACTTTGATGGACATAGTCTATAGAAATGGAACAATGGACAATGCGATATTCATACATATGTACCAATACCTTATGTAGGTCAGTGCTTTTAACTATGACTGACAATACGAAGAATTAAGTTATCTTACAATAATGAAAGTGCTCTAGAGCAAACAGGGTTGGTTTTGAAAACAACAACGAGACAAGCAATGATATTGTACAAAGGTTCCAAAAACTAATTTCTGATACATCATTTCATTTTTAGTACACTTCTTGCATTGTATGCGTTCAATTAAAGGCCAGTTTACCGTCCATCTACAACAATAATATTATGGTAAATATTTCTCCCGAGATTGTATTATTTCATGATACCCCGATCCAAGAAGATACGATTAGGAAACTTTTGGACAACATCAAAATGAAGTTTTCACCGCGATTTTATTAATTTTGCTTCCATTTTTAGAAGTGCAGTTTCTGCCTCCAAAGCTTGTATTCCCCGAGGTCCTTTGTGTTCAATAGTTTCCATACGTTCTGAGGTTTACGGCCACAACGCGGACCATAAGTTGGGTAATGTATTAGGCGCAACGCTCCTTGGGGCTCTATATAGAGATGCTTAAAACGTAATATATAGCTTTCTTATAATGTGGAGTGGTCTTGAGAAGTGGGTTAACGGATTGTTGTGGATTTTGCGGGAATATTTTGTTGAGATTTTGTTAATTATGTTGGGAATTGAGAAAAAATTTGCTTCATAGTTTATTTACTGTGTATGAGATAATTTATTTGTTACTGAGGTGTGTTTCTTGTATATATATAATTGCTCTTAAAAAGTTTGTTTAAAATATGTGGGACCGACTTGCATGCAGAGTATGCAGACTATGATAGTAACATACATACCAAGAATTGCAACGACATGCAATAGTCCATATATTTTAGAACTAACTTTCATGTTATCTAAACGGACACAACCAAATCCCAAGATTTACAACAAACCAGTTTAACTTTTTGCGATTAACACCAAAGTTTTTTTTGTTTTACGCTTAAAGTTTTTATTGCCCCAACGAGTTTCTACAACTTGAATGTGTTTTACGGCGTACTAAGATATCTTGCTAATCGTGGTATAGACGTGGACTATAGATTTTTCCTACTATACAGGTACATAGTTGATATCTAAATAGCCTAGATATTGCCATAATCACGTCTCTTGTCGGGTAATTTGGGGTTGGAGTTTATTGTAATGAGTAGACAAGAGCATATTGCTAAGCTATATACTTGGCGAGAACTACGAAAGGGAAAGTATACAATGGTAGGCGCCAAATTAATTTGCAATAGCGGTCACTGACCCACCTTCATTTATTGACATTTTTAATTTCAAAAATGTGTTTCTTACACATAAAGCTGTTCTGATTCGACATCTATTATAATAAAAAACTAATCATCATTTGTTTTCTGGGTACCTTCTTACGAAAAGATATCAGGGAAAGGTTAATGTACTTTATTGCAAATTTATTTGGCGCCTACCATAAAACAGATATTATGTTCGACATTAATAAAACAAAAAAAGTTACTAGCCTTACTACCTACTGAGCAACATCCTGAATTTGATTCCGTGGTCGGGGAGTGCTGTTGGTTGGTTTTTCATCTGGAATTTAAAAAGTTATGGGACTTAAAAACATAACTGATGTAATGTGGTTCTGCTCAGGTGGTTGCTCACCTGTTTCTTAAACATCGGGGATTACAGGCTTAAATCACGCCTCCCTTCTTCATCTTAAAATAAAATAGATCCGAAATAGATCATAAAATAGATTAAAATAAATTAAATCCACCGTTGAATCAAACGATATATCTATATCGTTCTATCCATTAACGCTTTTTGCGTGGATTTACATTTTACTTTTATATAATTAGATGACTTGTTGTTTCTTCAATTGTTTTCTTTCTTTCTTCTGTTATTTACAATCTAAACACCAAATTATTATATAATGTTTACTACACATTAACATATATCTATTTACCTGTATATTTAACACCTTACAAAACTGGTTTACATCCGTACACCTCAACGTAAGGTTCAGATGAAAACCAGCGTCAGACAGCTCCTAGTTGTCTGGCATTTGCTGAACTGGGCCTATTTGGTGCAGTCGCGGGCACACAATTTTATTATTTTAAAGTTAAATTTCCTTTTATTTGTATCTACATTGTGTGTGCCAAATAAACTAGTTTGCTTTATTTATTTACTAGTTGCCGCCCGCGGCTCCGCCCGCGTGATTGTCGAAAATTATCCCAAGGGAACATATTCCCGGGATAAAAAGTACCCTATATGTTATTCCAGACTATAATCTACCTCTGTGCCAAATTTCATCAAAATCCGTTCAGTAGTTTTTACGTGAAAGAGTAACAAACATCCATACATACATCCATACTTACAAACTTTCGCCTTTATAATAGTAGTAGGATATTTAAAATCGAAAACCTCAATGAAATCTTCTCCTACATTTACTACTTTAGTATCACTAAAAGTTCAGTTATACCTCTATCCTTATTGGTTTCACTCGTGCAATTAGGAAGGAGTCTACTTATAGACGCTTCTCCATTTACTCGAACGTTTCAAGTATTGCCCTGTGTTGTTAAAACCGGTGGTAATCGATTCTCTATCGAGAACATTGAGTGTTATTGAGGTGTTTCCATTTATCCCCGTAATGGATTTTTCATTTATTCCTTTGTTTTTTGTTTGTGTCTCTCGCAATGTTTGTCATTTGCCCACCTTTGCAGTTTAGAAGCTCGGATCTCGAATAAGTGTATTTGCTCTTTCGTCTGTTTGGCTACTTGCTCAGTAGGTTTGTTTGTTAAATTTTAAAGTGTTCGGAAGTAAAATGTTTCATAGTGACATCCTCTGGTCAAGTGACATTCTATTCCATCAAAAACATAAATGAGAAAATGGAAGCCAAGTTCAATGTTAATAATATGCGTGATTGTCGACTTCGGCGACAAGTACTAGAAGTTCTGTAGATAATCCTGAAATACGATAAACTTAGTCAAGATTCGACTTGGCTAGTTTTTACCGGTAAATAAATGTTTTTCTAGGCTTTAATAAATTTTCTAAAGTTCATGTAAGTATGTAGGTTAATCAGGTTTCGAATTGTGAAGGGGTCGAAATGGTACATGTAATATTACAGACGGCTGCTGCGTCGCATGTTCCTTTTTCTTTAAACATGGCTGGACATGCTGCCCCGTGTCTAGATCAGCGATAATGACTGCCGAAAAGTAAAAAACACGTCACAAACGTTTTGACAATTTTACACTCGCTGACTAAAGCCCAAGGGCCTCTGTCATCGTAGTCGTCTATCGTATTTGATCGTTACGACCAATGCTGGACAAAGGCCTTCTCCGATCCTAACCACAGCGATAAGTGCTTCTGGCATCCTATGTATTTCCATGGCCTTCAGCTTTTTAGGGTTCCGTAACCAAAGGATAACCAACAGAACCCTATTATTAAGCCTCTGCTCTCCGTCCGTCCGTCCGTCGGTCCGTCCGTCCGTCTATCTATCTCAAGAACCGTAATAGGTAGACATTTGAAAATTTCACAAAGTATGTATTTCGATTGCCGCTATAACAACAAATAATAAAAAATAACTTAGATTAAAAATTAAAAAACGGGGGACTCCCTTACAAGAAACGTGTTTTTTCGGTTCATGGCACGGAACTCTTCTTGTGAGAGTCCGACTTGCACTTGGCCGGTTTTTATAAGTTTCACTTTGTCTTCTTTTTCTGGGACATGCGTTTTGTCTGTGCAGAACAAACACCTTGTGGCAGGCTTTCCAACGATAAGCCTTCCGGTAATTACTCATAATTATACTGGTACACAATATTAATCTGAGAATATTACGGATTTCTTGGAAAACCTTGTAATCAATATCACTGAAAATGATTAGAGGATCGATGAAACCAAGCAGAAACTGTAATTTCACCAAACTATTGTTTGATTAACCGTAGTTACAGTTAGTCATAAGATTTTAATTAGTGTCTGCTAGGCAACACTCCATACCTATATTATTATAATTAACATGTTGAAGAACATGGAGGACATTTGTAGTAATCGTTATATATTTACTGGCTTCTGCCTGTATGTTCGATTTCCTGAAAAGTATATTATTATCCCACGAACACTTCAAACTGGAATGAAAGTATCGTCTGTCCCAATCTAGGTGAAAATTGATCCGTGCGCCAATTTTCATCAATATTTGTTCAGCCGTTTAGACGTGAAAAAGTAACAAAAAGACAGACACTATAGTATGTATAATACTTTAGCTTCTGCCAACGGCATTGTCCGCATGACACACCTACATTATTCCAAGGAAACATACTGGTAATGTTTATATGTCTGATTCCAAGGTCCAATCTACCTGTTTAGTAAATTATTACAATAAACTTCTCTTTCCATCTGATATTTCTCAGTATCAGCTCGGAGTATCGGTCAGTGCCCAGTTGATGGACTCGCCTTCTATCAAATGGTACTTAAAAGGGGAAATCTAGGTGTCTGTACTAAACCTCTAGTACGCCTACAAGGGGTCGTCTACCTATAAGTAGTACACCCAGATTTTGCCTAGCTCTCTGGTAAATACACAAGTGATGTTTTCAATAATGTGCAATGGTAAAACATCATACATCATCATACCAGCCGAAAGACGTCCACTGCTGGGCAAAGGACACTTCCAAGGTGTAGGGGGGAGTTTGCCATAATCACGCTGGGCAGTCGTGTTGGTGATGGCAGTGTAGCTGTTGCAATGCACAGAAGCACAGAGAATGCTGCAATCCATTCTCTGGTGAGTCCCTTAATCGCCTTGTGCCATTCTTTTACGTCCGACACCATACAGATACTTTCACACACAGATTTTCTTTATACCTCTAACAAAATCAACTACACGAAGTACTTTATACATTTTATCACCACAAAACCATTAGGTTTTGAACCTTTTACTCTTTGAATACAAACCCAAAGAAGCTCCCGCACCCCAAATCGAGTTAATGAAAGGAATGAGAGCAGAACGTCTCAGTTTAACTTTTTAAATGCTTGGCCGCGGTCCTCCCAGTGATTTATAGAGGGAAGCGACCCTATCGGTGGCCGCAAACTATTTAAATTAGAATGTTGTCTCAGATAGCCTTGAATGCGCCGATCCATTACACAATGAGTTATGTGCTGCAAGGAAATAGTGCTGTTGGAAAGTAGGGGGAAGAAAAGAAAAGTTTTATGTGGAATAATTTGGAACAGAAACGAATGTGACGTAGTTATGGCCTTTTCGCTATCGATATAGAAGCTGCGGTTCCCTAGCCACAAAGACAGGTGACACGAAAAAGAAGACGAAGGTGGAAACGCGGCCTTAGAATATCGATGATTCTTTGGCCGCGTTTCCATCTGCAAGCAACTCGTACTGCGGGGCACGATCGAGTGACTGATCACATTATACTTCGATATCCCACAGTGTAATGCACCTTGCCTGCGAGCTGGTTGCAGCTGAAAACGTAGCCTAAATCATTTCCTCGTCTTTGATTCAATCAAATTGATGTTTCCAGTTTTTTTCTTTATACATTAAAGGTTTCTCGCTCTCATGACAACTGACTTGAACGGAGCAAGTTTCCTTTTACCTTTTCAATGCCAGAACATGAATGCATCAGCGTGCCCCCGACGCAAGCCACAAATTCGCCGTACTTTTTGTTACATATTTGTGACGTTTGGCGTACAGGGCACGCCTGCTTGTCATAAATACGTGACAATGGGGTTCAAAAGGTTAATAGGATCTAGAATACAATTCTAACCTAGTAAATAATTTCTCAAAATTACGTCCAAGTTTTTAATATATTTGTTTAATAGCTCAAAGTTACATTTTGCTTCAAAGTAACAAGTTGTCACTACATCAACTTTGCACTCGTATTGTCGTATTTCCGTGACCCTTTTGTCTGTTAATTAACTTATATGATACTCTGCGGTTTCCGCCATTACAAAAGCCGCATCCTTCATCTCGTGGGTATCATAAAACGCAACTAAGGTTTTAATACAAGGAAGGAAGTAGCAGCAAAATCAAAACATATTTATTTCCGGTAAATTGCTGTAAACTGCAACTTAACTTTTCACAACTCAATGTTGCAATTTAGAAGTTTACAAATTAAGACCACGATATTACCAAATTCATGAGTAGCATTATGCACAAGTATGATGATTCAACTAAATAAATAAAATTTAAAAAAAAATAGTTTTTTATTTTAACATACTAAACTTCAATACTCCACTCTTCATTGTACACCAAAAATAGTTACACAACTCTTTTACACAAACTTAATTCTGTGGGTACAGTGACGTTCTTATCTACTAGACAACCTTAAGAAAAATAATATAAACACTTTCTACCTGCCACTGTGAGCTATCCTCGCAATAATACGACATCCAAATGCCACCGAACCGAGGACACATTTCTCCCAAGAACTTTAATACTTTCTTCCAACAAAAATCTCTTCTTAGTACATCCAAATCTGTATCTAGGCTCCGAAAGTATACTGAAGTGAAAAGTTTACGCGTTGCGTAATCCTGACATGTAGGTTACGCATTATCGGCTCAGTCGTGTCACGCCAGATGACTCGGCAGTTACAATATAAGCAAAACATAGAACCGCACTCACTGTCTACTTGTAGGTGTGGGGGGCCTATTCGTGATAGTGCTCGATATGGTTAAGGTAAAATGTTTAGTTTTGTGAATCACCTCCTAATTTTGTACCCACGGATTCAAATATTTCTCTCTTTTAGAGTTTCACCTCAGAATTAACTGAAATCTCATCGAGTAGCCTAGGTTAATGGCCATCATGAATGCATGATGGCCATTAACCTAGGCTCGGTATGCAATGTTACTGACTATCGCATTTATAACAATAATTTATTAGTATTAATGAATACTAATAAATTATTGTTATAAATGCGAAAGTAACTCTGTGTGTCTATATGTATGTCTGTAACCTCTTCGCGCCTTAAAGGCTGAACGGATTTGGATGAAAATTGCACACTATCATACTATGTCCTCATTATCATCATATCAGCCGAAAAACGTCCACTGCTGGACATAGGCCTCCCCTAAGAAGGAGGGTTTGCCATAATCGCCAAGCTTGAAAAAAAAGTTGGCGATCGCAGTGTAGCTGTTGTAATGTACATAGAATGCTGCTGATCATTCTCTGGTCAGTCCCTTAGTCGCCTCTTACGACACCCACGGGTAGTGCTTTGTTAGGACATAGCACTTGTATCCTATATATCCTATACTGGGGTATAGGATATATAGGATACTTGTCAGGGAGTCCCGGGAGTATGTTTCCTTGGGATAGTTTTCACCTATCATGCGAGCGAAGACACTGGTAGAAGTTAGTAAAAAAATACACAACCAATCGAAAAATTATCTCTCAGGATATATCTCTCGCCACAAGACTCAACCCCCGCCGTACGTGTTTCCCAGGGACGCAAGGAGCACAGACATAAATTCCGGGACGCAAACTGTAGCCAGCTGTTCCGCTGTTTTGGGGAAATAAATACGGATTAGACGCGGCACGGTAAAGCGGGGTACACACCGAACGTTTGAATTATTGATCGTACGGGCCGTAGTAAGACAACAGTGTGTCTTCGAGTTGTTGTCCGTGTCTGTCCGTCAATTAACGGTGTGGCAAATAGGTTGGTGTTTGTAACATTGAGTGAAAAAAATGTGTCGATCCTTGCAAAAAGCTTATGCCCATTGTCCAGTGGATGTGTAAGGATTTTTGTTCCAGACCTATGATAAATATTTTGTTTTATAAATAAATAGCAACTGCTGAGTTACGTATAACTACTTATTTTTTTTTTATACAAGATGTTATCAATAACACTGAGAAATAAAAAGGCAAGAAAAACTTCATTCAATTTTACTGAAGGGTTTATTTTAATACAATTAAGTTTTGACAAGCAAAGACGCAAGAGTTCGCTAGTTACACATAAACATGATGATAGGCATTTATGACCGTGTATTCCCAGTTGTTTTGCTGAACACAACGACGACAAGAGAAGACTTTTATCATTCAAGAATGAAATACAAATTTAAAAAAATATATTTATTTTTTTCTTCAGCAAAGTAACACGAACAGAATTAGTGTTTTCTTTTTTACTTGAATAGTTTGTGTTCTTACGGACTACCTACATAAAAATGTAGGACTCTTAGTTAAATTACATTTTATGATGGATAGGCTCGCAATTATGTTTATTGATTCATTATTTTTTTTTAATTAGGATAGCATCATCCCATCACTTCCCGAAGGTGGCGTAAGAGGCGACTAAGGGACACACCAGAGAATGGACAGCAGCATTATCTGTGGTACTATGCATTGCATCAGCTACACTGCGATTACAAACACCTCCCTTGGGGGAGGCCTATTCCCAGCAGTGGACGTCTTGCGGCTGATATGATGATAATTATTATTTTATTAGACCTACTTCAGGCTTTATTAAAGTTTTGGTTAAAAAACTGATTCTGCTTATCTTCGTCACAACAAAAGGATAGTCATATTTAAAAGTGTAAATCTAAGTTTGTTACCGTTATAAAATTAGTTATGATATCAGATATTCAGTTTATCTAAACTAAAATAAAACACTACCGAGAATACAATATGTTTTATATCGGAAGTCAGTGATTTTGGTTGTTTGTTCGTATTTTAACACCGAATTCCGAAATTAAAGTTATTTTATACTTTGGAGTGTTTTTTTATTTGTAAATCGGTTATATCTAACCATTTTGATTTGAAAACCAAATTACTGAACCGATTTTGATGAAATTTTGGGACAAATCGGAAAGCATATGCTTTCCTTACAAATAAAAAAATGTTGTTCAAATCGGTTTATAAATGACGGAGTTATGAGGTAACAAACACACACAAAAAACACAACTGAATTGAGAACTTCCTCCTTTTTTTGAAGTCGATTAAAAATGTAATGGAAAGAAAAATGTCGTTTTCATTTCTTTCAACACTTTTTTAACCAGGGGCCGTACGCGAGTGGTCGCCACCGCCGACACGGCGGAGCTCCAAGCAATACCTCCACCGTATACTCCACCGTGTCCTCCGGGCGATCTCCACAGTCCTGACACCCGGGCGATTCCTCGCTGAATCCGAAACAGCCGTGTCCGGTGAGAACCTGCGTCAGGTGGAAGGTAACGACGCCGTGGCACCTCTCCAGCCACACCCCAAAGAGGGACCTTACCGCCGCTATTGTGGCGTGCCCAGCGCTGGGTCGCGACAGTCGCCGTCTTCTTATCGCCATGGTATCCTGCCGGGGCCCCAGCGAAGCACCTCCACGCACTACGCGTAAACGTGCGCGAGGGCTCTCGCCTCCAGATCCCATGATGGTAATCCGGCAAGGAGGCTCCCTTTACATTCCATTTTTGGTATCCAACTTTTTTATATTTCCAACCCAAAAAGTAATAAAAGTTTTCAACGTCACGTAACCAACAGAATGGAGCTTATTTGGTCCGCTTTCGGCGTGGAAGTGTTAAAATAAACTAAGTATTTGAGACGTCGTAGACACGTAGAAGTGCTACGAGCTACGCGGCTACGTGGCTACGAGATTTATTGCTACGCCGTAGCTCCATACTGAATTGAGTATCACTAATTGTCACAATAAAGTGTTTATTGGTGATAAAAGTCTGTCTTCTTTGAAAGATTAAAATGAAATATTCTGTAATTGCCTTTGTATTTGATCTTGAAAGCTATTGAAGTGTTCCAATTTCATTTGAGATGGAAATATTATTAGCGTAAATTGAACATGGCCTTGGAAATGGATTTCAGATACTGATTTTTATGGCCCTGTCTTTTTTTAACGATTTCGCTTTAGTTAGAAGTCGATTATATTTAATACAAATATACTTTCTTCATATATTAGTACCTACAGGAATACGTGTGATATTTTTGTAGATCGATCTCGGTTTTTGACAATGTATTAAAAATAAATTGATGTACACTATGTCGGCTTTGGGCTAATGTTTCCAGCAAAACGTTCACAAACTATTATGAATTTGCGTAACACGATTTTACAAAACACAATAAACTACGAAATTAAATTTTGATAACGTCCCATTACAAAGTCAGCCTCCAAAGCGAAAGCCACTAACTCATTTCTTAAATTCACTTAACTAATTTCCTAGTAGTGTAACGTAGAAGACAATGTAATTAAACTATGGTTTGGTATTCAGAGCTGTGAGTCAATTTAAAACGTTGAACCTCTTGGACACCTTGGATGCATATTAAATCAGCCGATCTTGTGGTAACACGGCTTGATGTAGAAGATGCTGGAAACGACAATTTATTTATTTATGTATTGACAAACAAGCCTTATTCTCGAAAGGAATGAACACTCAACTAACGAAAGAGTGTACTATGCACCTCTTTCAGTTCTTCATCGCTTTCTTGTTGCTGAGAATCGTGATTCCCTTTCAAATTTTCAACGGTTTTTCTTCACCTCAATCAGCCTGGTGGAGAGCAGCGCTGATAGGTATCTCCAACTGCTCAAATATTTGATCCGACCACCGTTTGGGGTAGTATACATCACTTCGTCGCTTTTTATTCACCATATTACACCTACCAACATTCTCTGCATCACCCGAAGGTTGACTGGTAGAGAATGCCTATAGCATTAAGTCCGCCTCTGTACATTTATGTGCGTAAAGTGTTAAAAAATAAATAAATATACATAGATATCCTGATGTTTCCAGTTATGTAAATACCCTGATCTCAATATGGGACGAGTCTTTAACCCTTATCATCTTCTTACTGCCCTTAACCCATGCTACTTGTAGTCGGGGCAACACGTCTTCATTCCATCCGTCCATTCCGCCTTTCATTCTGTCCTGTCAATCGACAAGCTATTACCTTACACCGGGCAAAAATCTTCCACTTCCTACTGTGAACACCGACATAAAAACCATGAATATGGAAAAGTATAAACCCAAACTGTGTTTCAAATGGGGGCAACTAGATGCAGCATGACCACTTTGAAGCTGTATGCCGCTGGCTTTCGGTAAGTCAGACGCAGATTTTATGAAAAATTACGACCGGAGCTTGTGACTGCCACTCTTTGGTGAGTTGTGGCTAACACTAGTTTTTTTTATTTTTTTTTTTATTTGAGATGGGTTTGCTCTTGACTCTAGTCTAGGTCATAGATGACAGACAAAGTTGCCTAGTGTGCTTGCCTAGTGTGCCGCAACACTACTATAAGAAAGATTGGAAAGTTAATACTGGATTGGATGAAACAGAACCAAAATTGGATAAAGACCATCGTGCCAAGTGTTTTGATAAGCGTTAGATAAATTTGCAATAAAATTCATTTTACCTAAAAGTTCTCCGTCGAAAATAAAATCACTTTTTATCACGAGAAAATGACAAAAATCACCTATCAGACAGGACAACTGTATTTGCGTTTTTAAAATTAAGATTGTCATTAAATGTAGATGGGTCAATGACCGCTATTGCAAGTTTATTTGGCGCTTACTATAGTCGTTATAATTTTTATCAGCTAATCACAACATTAGATCGTCCTCGTGGCTACGTTGTGGCGACCCTATTAGCAATGAATGTTATCAAAGACAATGCACAGCATTCGACCTGGGTTTTACAGTCGGTAAGTACAAGTAATCAGTAAAATTTCAATCATAAATGTACTAAATAATTTGCGTTGTAATGTCATTGCTCCCATATATGTGCATATATTGTGAGTTAAGTTTATTTTCTTATCAGTTCATTGCAATAAATCGAATGTTATCAATGAATAAAAGGCGATTCGTTAGCCTCATAAAGTGTCATCAGTTATTATATGGGTTACCGCAACTTAGAGTAAGGGCATTTGTTGATTTTAATGGTTAATACAGATATTTGAAAATGAATGAACAGTCGGTAAGAATATTTTTGTATTGATTAGTTTTTCTGAACCCGCGAGTCTCTTCCATTGAACTGTGCGCCGCTGTATCGGCGGGCACATCGTCTTGCATAGCGAATGACTACAGAAATTGGCGTTGTAACAGAGCTCAGTATCCTGAGTCATAGATAAATGAGTATCAGAGATTTTATGGGCTTTGCATAGATTTAGTTTGGTTTAGGTATAGTGCGAACATAGTAAAAGCAAGAAAAATAAACTGTTCTGTTGTTTTAAAAATTCTGCACTGTGACTGACGATGCAGTTTGACCTTTGACATATACCCTAATAATAAATCTTTTTACATACACAAAAATATTACCTACTAGCTGCCGCCCGCGGCTTTGCTCGCGTGAATATCGAAAATTATCCCCAGGAAATATACTCTCGGAATTAAAAATGTATCAATATTAATATTGATACATTTTGCCAGGACCAACTTGCTGGCCAAAACTCCTCTGACTCGAGCAATTCGCACCATTAACCACCAACCACCATATTCAGGTCGAAATTGATATATTCATATGTCCCTGGGGTGAATTCGCAAAAATAGTATTGTTTACACTTTGTTACAAAAAACTAACTTAATAGGTATTATATTATTATATTGTGATTTAAGTTTCAAAAAAAAATTTTGCTAAGTCACACCCCTGTAATGGTAGTTTTCAGGCAGTTAAATAAATAAATAAAATCGACCTCTCTGCCTTTCATCAAGATCCGTTCAGCCGTTCTGACCCGATTTAGTAACAAACATTTATAATATACATTTATACGTACAGATTTAATCAACAAACTCAACGCACTCTTAAAATGGCATATTTTTATAAAATATCACGCCTGCATTCCTCGAAGGGTTAGAGAGGTGTACCTTTATTACCTACACCCACATTTCGCCAGCTATGTTAATTAATTAACTCCACTATAAAAACATTGACTAAAACAAAATACGTAGTAAAATTGTCTCCTCATTTATTCAATTAAATCCAATAACTTTTGTACTAAACAAATCCAAAGAGACAAACATATGCAGGACAGTAATTAATGAAATACATACATACCCGCATGACAGTCAAAGTTCTTGTTTACTCTGATCTCTTTGATTACTCTTAGGGCGCTTGCACAAGTTTCAACCCTCTATATAAGGGGTTAACGACCCACTGGTTATGTACTGAAGAGAAATTGATTTCAAAGTATAATATCTTCACGTCAGTTTAACTCCCTTGTGGTATACCGCTGTGAGAACTTAACATCAATGGCTTCCATTTTCACACTTCTCATGCTGATATCGACCGACCGAGTTGCACCTGAAAAATTATAAATATTTTAGTTAGACATTCTGAACTACTCGTATGTGTTGGTAAATTAAGGCTCCTGAAGACTACGATGCGTTTTCATAGAAGTTTGTCAAGGAATAACAAAAAAGGTTGACATGTGAGTTTTCTCACTGTCCCATCGTGCCTCTCTGTGAGAGTTTCACGTTTGGTTTTTTTTTAAAGTGATCTTTTTATACCTCATCATCACAGCAATTCGCTCAAACACCGAATAAGAATATTATCTAATGTGTAGTGGAAACCAATAAAGCTGGGTACTCACCAGCGAGCTGTAACTGTAACGTGCGTGATACAGTAACAGGGTTCTAGTGTGTACGTGTGCAGTTTAGATTCATGGCGTTAGCAGAATATCCAATTTATTTAATCGATTTGATGGTTCGGAGCGGCGTACAACAAACTTTTGCTCTTGACGTCCACGAACGCACTGCGAGCGCCCTTTGATTCGTGACAAAAACCGACAATCGTCGGTTCGCTGTGAGCCGCTCGTGTAGCGCTCGTTGCAAGCTCGAGAACCACGTTCTCAATATATTGTTGGTAACGGTTACGGTTACGTGCAACGTTACAATAGGGTATTTTAAACACGCGTGGCGTCACTTCGCTGGTAGAAATTGTCTTAAATTGTACCATCATACTGACGTCACGCGTGTTTTCAATGCGATTTTTTGTTTACGTGAAAAAAGAAAAAATACGGGTCCAATATTTTTTTGGAAATCTATCTGACAAATCTATTATAGAATGAGTTGTGCAGCGGTGTAATAGTGATGGGTGCTTGCTGATGAGGTGCTGGTACGTTGGTGCCGAGGAAGATGAAATAAAACGGCGGACAAGTAGAATTCATGTTTGTATTGGACCAGTGTCACAGATGGATGGGGAGGTGTTGCCACAGTTTATGTAATAATTTTCATTTGAATGTTGGTGTTGCCATATTGTGAATTAAAATATCCAACAGAGTACCTTGTAATCGTCAGCTCGCTGCTAGCCGCACGCGTACCTCTCGCAGCAGGTTTGCGAACCACGTATACACTATAGTTTTTGATAACAGTACATGCAACGGTTACGGTTAAGGCTCGCTAGTGAGAACCCGGCTTAACTTTATTTAATCTAACAAAAGAATTTCCAAAACATTTCGTATCCAAATAAAATCGCCTCAAACTAAACACGTACTATTTATGTACTGCGACAAATAGCGGGAAGCCTTTTGATGCAACATCAAAGGCCTAATTTATCTAATCCCATGTGTAACAAAAGTTTAATACCCTTTAATGAAGTTACTCAACAGTTTAAAGAGCTTAAAGGCGTTTCGCGTGTGGTTAATTATTTATTTGACGTTGAAATTACTTTATTTACATGTTTGTTTGACAAAACTTTACTGTAATATGTAGGCATTATAATATAACTCCACGTGTACCGATTTCTGTTTGTCTATAATATTCCTTATTTATATTATCTTAGTCATCATTATCTCAACCTAAATCTATATTTACAAGTATCCAACACAAATTATCAACTGAAAACGAAACTTAATTAATTAATAATTAACAAACTCCCAACATTATCAACCAACACACGATTATAATAATAATCCTTACCGCGGAATATAACTTGTAAGTTGGAACAAAGGCTTCGAAGCGGTATAAGCAACAAGGCAGAAGGCAACTAACATTAGCAAGAACCGTAAATGATCTAAGCAACTGTAGGTGTTCATTAAAGTCTTAAGTAAACTGCGTGACACAAAGTTCCTGTCAGTCACCGAAGGTAAGTTCCCTGAGCAATTTGTGGCTTCCAACTCGGCTGCCACGCTGTGTCTAGCAAGGAGTCCACTAACTTTGCTATACCAGCTCTACGGTTTAGTAGGGACGCTAAGAATTAATTGGTTTGGACGGAATTGGACTTGGGAAATTTGCTGAGCACGACAGGATTGGAAAGAGTAAACAGCTTCTTTATGTTTTAAAATACGTTTCAGCGGACGCGGACAGCGTAAATTGATTGTTTTTTGTTTTCTAGTTTTCGCTCAAGATAAGTAGTTTCTTTGTAGGTTCCAAAATATTCAAATAAATTCTTAGCAACGCACAGAAACTATTGAATGCTTGGTATTTATTTGTTGGTGGCCCTTATCTTTTACCGCTAGTTATTTTATCTATGTTCAAACCAAACTCAAGCATCACATATTTTCGACCTAAACCTTTGCTGACCGAAATACCCGATGAAAGGCAAAAATACTGAATAAACCTTCCGAAGTTTAAGTCAATTTGTGAAGAGATAAAGTTTAGGATATATACCCTTCAAGAATAACATATGGAGTCCCTACAATGCAAGCTATATACTTGTGTAAGCTTCTTTAATGCGGTCCCCGGTACGTTGATAAGACACCCCGTAGCGGTTACGTAACTAAGTAAATCCCGACCGACTGTCTACTATTGGGATTTTTTATTTCACAAAAAACGAAGACTGAAGGCACTGTAAATGTTTTAGGATTATCATCGAACTGACAAAAACATGTTCTTGGAAGAACTTATGAGGTCATTTTGTTTTGTGTCAATGATGACATTTTATTTGCGATGTTTTACTTATTACAGGTACAATTACAGGTAGGTTATTGTCAATAAGAATAGCGATGATTATTAATTGAGTTTTTTTTAAACCCTCATTAGGATCATCGAAACAGTGCTAAAGTTTTTCTGGTGAACTTCTGGGTGAAATTTAAGTGGGGATTTTCAGTGCGATATTGTGTTCCATAGAACTAGCGTTGATAGACGTTATACCCACGCATTATAGCTTGTAATTTGAATGAGAATAAGCAGAAACCGTAGTAATAAATGACGTTATATGTGCGAAAAATAACGCGACGTTTTGTCCATCACTCAACGGGTTAACATTGCACAACACATTTACACACTGTCTGTTTTGCTATGTTTGTTTATTCGAGACAAAATATTTATGACAGTCTTGAGCAATGTACTCGTAAATTAGCACCCATTACATTTTCCTTTGGGGGATACAATCGTATATAAGACCCTGTTTATAAACATGTCATACTGACATAACGTAATATATAAATAAATAGGCTTGAAATTAACTCTTTGTCCGAACAATCTCAATTTACAGTCCTCATAAAATTGTAGGTACCCGCACTACAAAACTCATTAATTTTCCAGCAAACATTTTAGGACCACAATCAAGCAAACTTAGAACATGTCCATCAAAACACAACGTTGAATTATAAAGCACTATTAAAGGTTCCTCACATAAAAGTTATGATGGTGGTCATCGTCCAGGGATCATAATAACCCCTTTCTCCCCCAGTCCATTTTAACGACTTGTATAAGATGTGCAGCTGAGACACTGTGTGTATTTTTCATTGCAAAGTCAAGGGGAAGTTGGGCAACTTTGTACTCGGGTTTCACCAAGGGTAAAACATTTTTGTAGCGAAATTGCGTTATGTTTGCAGTGGCTGTAAAGAATTAATGGTTATTTTTTAGCTTAAACTTTAAAGCAAATGAGTTTTCTATAATATACACTGCTTTAAGACTTGCTATGGGATGCGAATGTAGGCTTTATGATACCTGGAAGATGAAACTCCCACTCAAGTTTCACTCTCATAAATGACTGAGTTTTAAATTCAAATAAACTTTGGATATCAATTTATTGCTTTTTCAAAATCAGTAATTGATTAGTTTTATATTTTTTTCTGTAATACTGACTTTTTATACATATTTATTTAATAAAATTTTATGCACTACTATAAACACTGTACAAAGGCAGACTTAATACCTTAGGCATTTTCTACCAGTCGACCTTAGGGTGATGCAGAGACAACATGGCAGGTGTAACTTAAAGAAAAACTAAAAAAGAGAGAAAAAATAAAATAAAAAACATTACACAACATACACAAAAAAAAAGTTATTAAGAAAAAACGAATACGATGAATTAACGCTGTGATGATTCTACCAACTTCTTGCGAATGTGCTCACGCGCCTTCACCTTAAAGGACAACCGACTCGTACATTTGTATAAAACAACATTGGTAACGACCTATTACTTAAAATAGACGTCGACCAGGAAAACTTTTAAGCTATTTCTTCGACCGAGTACACAAAGTAGGCCTTGCACTATCCAAGTGCGTCTACTAGGTCAACGAGGAGTTTCTTCTAACCTCGAAACAAAAAGTATGAAAATAAGCACTGAACTTTTTTGAATCAACATGACACAACCAAATAACATTTATTTAAACACAACATCTTAAAATGCAGTGTGGCGTGAAATCTAGCGATATCATACAGTATTGTAGCAATATCTGAGGTAATAAGTTTTCAAGCACGTTTTATATTGCCCGTATGCAGAGATGCTACTCTATTTGTGTCACTTAGGAAACTGACGTACCGGGTAGCGGGTTGATCTTAGAAATAATATGTCATGGATACGGTATTATGCCACTTTGATTCTACTTTAAGACAGTAAAGAGACGCAGTGTTAGAATAAGTAATGCCTACATTTATCATGATCGGATGTTTTTACTAAACAGCGATTTTGTTTTTTTTCTCGAGCTTATTTACTTTTTGATGTTGATACTTACCCGCAAACAAAGAAATTCGCCAAGTAACTGTGAATACCTATCATTATCTTATAGTTCTGTAAGATAAATCATAATGATAATAATAATCATCTTCATGGCAATATTTTTTTTCGTATTCTAAGTTCAAACTGTATTTCACTAACTTTAATTTCGCGAGAGACACTTTTCTAGCACATTTCCAGTTTCCTAGCTTCATTCTAATCTAGTCCCGCAGGAACGGCGGAAGGGTAATTATAGTTCAGCTTAAAGCTGTTCCATTTTCCCAGGTAACTTCTAGGTCAATTATTAGGTTAACCTAGTGTCTTTTGCACCATAATGAAGACTCTATTGCACTTTACTATCGGTTTCAGAATGGTTCTCGAAAAATATTTTTAAAATTAACTTAATTTTCGTTTCAAATGCATAATATACGAATAAATTTTTGAATTCAGGATTTTAATTATTAAACGAACAAAAGTAGAGAAAATCCATTTTCATACCGAGGTCACCATTTTTTTTTAAGTTACAATAGTTAAAAACATTATGGCTACAGCAACAGTGTGTTTCTTTTTCAATATCGTAAGTTGCCACAAGCGGGAAACAATAGACAGAGCACCCTCCCAAATAATTGAGGAAAACCCAGCTTTCTTAGTACAGACAAGGGAAACTGAATAAGTAATGTCTATGAGCGGCATCGTTATAAAAAATATAGTTGAAATAACTAGTAATCTATGCACCCCTAAAAACGCAAAGGCTTTCACAGTCCACTACAAGTTGACATAATAGTGATTTGTGGTCAAAGTTTCCCAACCTCCCCGCACTCCCGCTGACACCCAAGAGAAATAACTTGACTCGTACTTTCTTAACGAAATGATTGCCTACGTGTACGTTGTTAGCCCTATTTATTTTGGGGTGGGTTTTATTTACCCTCTCTCCCCGGTGGATAATTCAGTTTCTAAGAATTCCGTATCGACCAACTGGGACGCATAAAGTATTTTTGCTTTCACAAGGAAGATCTTCCTTAGTAAATGGAACTATTTACTTTATTTGCCTTTGGAAATTGGAAGTAGGAAGTTATTACTCAAATAAAATTGTAATGTTTTTAAATAATCAATTATTTATGTATGAATCACATGCATAGTATAGTTCGACTTGTAATTGTATCGTGTTTATAAGAGAAGTTATTAAAATAAAAAGTTTGCATTTATGTACGTTATTTAAGTTAATTCTTAAACCAATTCACTATCTTTTTTTTATAAAAAACTGAACCCTTCAACTGTCAAGTTACTGCATACAATAAAAAGTCGAACTTTCATTATATTTTTTTAAGAAAATTGGCAATATTGAGATACATTAATCGGCTTTGGGCTAAAAAAAAAATCTTAGATAAAGAATCACTGACATTTTAAGTATACACTGTTAAATTACTGGAATCAAATCTATATCAAAAGTATGAATTGACGTAAGGGACATTACCCAAAATGCCAAACTGCCTCTACGACAGTTAACGTAAGGTTCATTTACGCAAAATGCCAAAATGTCCCTTAAGTTAATTGATATTTCTGGTATCGAAATATTATAAATTACGTAGACCAAATAGCTCTTCAGGGAATTCACATTTTCCTAGTGGTAGTTTATTTTCAAGAAAATATTAATTTGGCGTAAGTATCTCTACCGCATACTATTCAGTATTTAGCACTTTGCGGACTTTAAGTGTTGCTATTAACTTCTTATGAAATATTTATTTTCATGAATTTTAAACGTAGCCAAAACTGAGAACCGTAAAAGGACTTTAAATTAGTTAAACCGTAAAATGTGCTGCGGTAAAAGTGACCCAGATTTTCTTGCAGTGTATCTTAACAACAGACAAAATAATTATTCTACTTCTTTTCCAAATAGTCAAAGTTTTGTTAACCGCCAATTTAGGAAAATGCTCTCTATTGTTCTATTCACAAGGTGAAAATTAAACTATGGTAACTCGATTTTTTTCACAGCTAAAAGGAAAGCAAAGTAAAAAAATCGGAACCAAATGTTCTAAGATATACCTATGTGACATCCGCCATTCCGAACTGGGTCCGCATTGTAGAAAATAAGCCTGTGTTCCAGTAGTGGGAATAATACCTATATTCCGATAATGCTAAACTAAACAAAATAAACGATTAGTTACATTAAAACCGTTGTATCCTGGACCCTTGAAACTTAGAGCTACAAGCAACAAAATAATTAAAATCACGGTTATTCTAATTCAAGCTCAGGTACAGTTATGATATTAATCTTCTAGAAATTACTGCGATAATACGTGTAATTATCACACTATACACTATGTCACACTAATGCATCATCACATTATCAAACTGTCACAGTCTAATCGTATGAATTATTACCATGATAGTAACATAGATGATATAATGTCAAGATAACATAGTAAAAGTTATGCCGGTAAATGTTTTGTAGCATGGCAAAATTATGCCTGTACTCGCTAGCCATTCAAAACTACATCGCTTCTCATTTATCATTATTTATTTATTAACAATTCCTTACTATACGCGTGGCTAAATAATAACAGCCGCACCGGTCGATCTTCAAGGTTAAGCAACGCTTGCCGACGTCGGTCTCTGGATGGGTGACCATCTTAACATACCGAGACTCCTCCGTGCCTCGGAAAGCACGTTAAGCCGTTGGCCCCGGCTCTCATTTGTAGATCTTTGGCAGTCTTTATGGATTGTCAGAAGCTAGAAAATTTGACTGCAGTCTTGACAAGAAGTACCGCGTCACCCAGTTAATGGGTTGTGGTAATCTGCTAGGTAGCTACTCCACGTAAAACAGTGGTATTCAGCTGAATCCGGTTTGACTGGCTGAAAAGGCTAGGCAGATGATGCTTACTATACTAACAGTTTGCACTAAAGCGTATTGCAAGCCAACAACATAACATTTATCTTTTAAACTAAACAGTTAAACAATTTGTACCCAGTGGGAGGCCACGTTTATTGCGGCTCAAATAGTATTAATTAGGTCCTCATTGGTGCAGGTGTTTCGCTGAAAAATTAGAGGTTTTAAGATCCGCTAACTTGGTTATAAGACGAAAAGATGGATGGGACATAATGTACGTTACACCACTAATGTTAATTTCGCTTTTGAAAAACACAGTTCACATAATACGGTATGAAAGACAATAACTACTAACTGTTACCTTTCATGGAACTAAACATTACATAAGACCCGAATACACCGACTGTCGCATTCATATCTCAACATCTAACAACGAACAGTGTACAGAGCCGATCAAATATGACGGATAATCGGTACACACTGAGATTAGCAAACATGCCCGCTGCCACACCGTATGGACACAGCTCTCGACTTCTTCTATCGGAAATCCACAGGGTTCACGCATCAGGGACACTTGAGTGCCAGGCAATATTGACCAGCGTCACTGATTCTACTCGTTTAGGTTTATCTGAGATTTTTATTGATGTGTTGAGGGTATCTGTTGATGTGTTACTGTGACTAGAATGTTTATGAAGGAAGGAAGTTTGTAAAATAACATGTCGACACCCCTGTATGCCCCGAAGGGTTAGGCAGAGTTATTACTATATTAGAAATGTAAAAGGGGGCGATTCTATTACCATGAACCGAGCATATACACTAGGAAAAATACAATAACCATTTACCCGATCCGAGAATCGAACCTAGAACCTCAGTGTTAAGCGACGCCTAGACCTTGCAAAAAAAACAACGGGTTGCACTCCGGGAGTGCCGGCAGAAGTGAAAACTTGAACAGTAACGTTGTGCATTTTTATATGGTTAGGGAATAATTTCGCACGAATTGCATATGCATGCATTGCGGTATACATTTTCGCCGCGCGTTAGAAAGAGAGGGAGATGTTACTTCCACTCCTACGCCGCGCTGGCGGTCTACTCAACCTCCGTCTTACAAATTTCCGATCAGATCACGTGTTCTGACGCGAGTTTAAAATTTTTTACCCATCCCAAAAAGTGCATATCGCCGCTAAAGAAGTTTTTAGCGCTTCGAAGAAACTCGCTTCGGTCGCTCACACTGATGTTGTGCTACTAGTACGCACCAGTTAGACTAGTAACCACTAGTCTAACAAAGCAGCACAACACCAGTGCGATTCTGTAAACAATTCACCGTCTAAACTTAGGTGAAGTGAACATGAAGTCAGCTATCAATCCGTATAAACAAGATGGAATGACAGCTCACTTCATGCTCACCCCACCTTAGTTTACACGGTGAGATGTTGACAGAATAGACCGGCACTTTTTTATCAAGTAGCTATAAATAATGTTTCATTATTTTGTATGCATTTCAGTTCCGTGACTAGTGACACTTTTTTCCTTATTTTATATGTTTAAAAACACACAACGCAGCAATGAGTAAGATTAGCGTTGAATCGAAATTACAGAATTTTTTGCAGCAGTAGGTACTGCTGAATATTTTTATCTTAAAGAATATTCATAACAATTTCAATCTTCAAATTACAATTATTACCAAAGTTTAATTAGGAACGTTTTCGCGATAACGAGAATGTAAACCTTCGAATATGCAACCGCTTTTGTGTAGATAAACAGTTTTGCTTAATTGGATTTAAACTTAGTGATTAATGAGTACCATTGTATGTACCGTGTCACTAACGAGATCCATAGAAACCGGTTCACCGTGGTTTTAAAATTTGTGACGTACCTACATAATCATATGAATGGTGACTATATTTAAATTTCTTTGTATGCTTACTATTTGTAAAGGTATAGGTAGTTCTTTTTCATTCGGCTTAATCCCAAAAATATGTACAATATGAGCATATTGCACTTCTTTTTAAACTTGGCATGTGTGAGTGTCAGATTTATTATTTATTATTATTACGGTTAAAGCTTGCAGGAAGAGACTGCAGAAAGAATATCTCTGTTTTTTTATTATTATTTCCTACGAATAATAATAATAAAAAAACAAAGACATTCTATAACGTTATAAACATTACATAAAAATAAATAAATTACAAACGTAATTCAACTTCTGAAAAAAGTAGAATGAAGATGTCAAAACAATAAACTGCTTCAGTTGACCTTTTCATCTCCTGACCTTTAAAGCTCGACTACACACCTTGACTTATCGTTATCAGCATATAATAAAGGCGACGTAACCATATTATAATTCCCGTAAAATGTACGTCTATCGTCATAATTGTCCATTAGTTTGCGAAGCAGCCAATTACGCGTCCATTAGGCGCGAATCTCTCTAATAGCAATTTCGACGTAGAAACTTAAGAGGCGTCGCCTGCCACTGTAGCTGGGATGACGGTAGTGAAACTTTGAAAAACTTTGAGTATGATAGCAACTTCTTACACAGCCCAACACGAGTGTCCATTAACTGTCTATATTTAGCTTTAGTTGCCTATGACCAATTACGTAAGAATATCATCATGTGTGGTAACTGGCTGAAAAGCATAAACATTGCATTGCAGTATGATTTAGCATCGCCAAAGCAAAGATAAAATGATGACTTGTGTAAATATTGTAAAGAAAAGAACAGGAAATATAATTCCTATTTACTAGGTTTTTGAGAAGTTTTACACACCAGAAGTTTACTTACTGCTTTATCATGTCACTGTGGCTGAAATCGACTTCAGAGAGTGTCGTATAATGAACAAGTGACGACCTAGATAACATACTTTTATTATGAAGACATAGGGTACGTAGTGACAATTATATTATTTTAATAGCATCAGTTTGCTGGGCTGTTCGAGGAATATGTGCATGGATAAATACCTACATTTATTCGTACAAGTATACTGGTTGAGTGGTAATCATGTGCTTTTTCAAATGGAATGATTTTGACCCAGATAACTTTGGCTCCAAATTGGGTTGCTTTTTCTTTTGGATTTAGAGAAAATCACGACCACAAATACTAATTGTGAGAATCTCTTGCACTTTGTAAAGCGATACTTTCCTGAAAGCTCTTGAATAGCTTGGCTACTAATTTATCAGAAAAAGACCCATTACTTTAAAACTTGTTATCCGAGGGCCAAGTTTGCATTCGTATCCATCAAAAAAGCCATAATATCCACATATTTTTGACAGATCGCGACTGACATGCGAATGCAAACGTTGCTTAAAAATAGTACTAGAATTGGCACTATGACTTCAATATGTTTTCAAGACTAATAAATCTTTAACTAAGTATGTAAGAGATATAATCTTTGAAAATGAGAGGATCTCTCTTTTTTATCCTTGTGGGTCCTGTATTTCATATAAACGTATTACTTCAATGTACTTTCTCACACGCAAACTAACAACTCGTTGCAAAATGAAGCATGGTAACGAGTCAAAGCGAACGATGCAAGTTTGAATGTAACGGCCGCGACGCCATATTGTTCTAAACTTAAAATCCGTTTCCGTCAACCGAACAATCCAGTTATGCAATTGTTTAATTGGTTAACAACCAACGGAACATTAGAATAAAGTTGCATTGATTCGACAGTGCTCAAATTCAATTTCAATTTTCCTAAATGTTTGCTGTGATAATTGGGGTTTGTAAGTTTCAATGTTTGGGTTTTCATTTAATAATTTGCGCTATTCAAACGAGGTCTGTGTATGTTTAGGAATTTTGAAGGTACTAAAGTTTCGGGCGTGGTTTTGGTAGTCGAAGTTTCTTAACAAATTAAAGTAAGTAAATGTGAACTCTACATAGTACCTACGTAATATTTGGAACAAAATCATGATTAAAAAAGAACAAAACCATACGGTCATGATACATTTTTATACACAAATGTGGTGTGTACATACTACAAAAGTGGAGTAACAGAAAATAAAGGTATTACTCGTATTAAAAGTAAACGATCAACATTATGCCCATGACCAAGCATCATTGTAAAGCACAATACATATTTTAAGGCTGGAATTGTACCTAATACTTTCCATCTACGATGTGTCAATGCCATCACAACTCCGTTGTAAAAAAGAGATAGTGATATTCGTCCGTCTCTGTCTCACAACGAAATCATGATGAGACCAGCAAGTCATCTTTGGGGGAAAGTTCCATATACGCAGCAAAGTCAGTAATATTCGACCTTAACCAACCCTTGAAGTTTTAATTACAGTATACGTTCGTACACAAGGTCGTCAGGACAAGTTTAGCACTAAACCTTTGGTCCCGTTAGCTCGATTGTCTGTTGTATGTTGATGTTCGTACTGCGTTTACTGCTTTTAAGAATTTTATCGTGACGGGGAAGCGGTTAGTCCCGTGGTAATACTGTGGAAGAGAATAGTCGTACTATGTAGTATGAGAATTTAACATTATTTTATTACCTTAATTTGATTTTATTTTTGAAGGGATTATAAACAACTACAACATATATATCACATAAGGTTAACAAAACTTATGTTTATGTTTCATTCTACTTCCTATCTACGAGTATACTCATCATCATAAAAGACGTCATTTGCCATAGTCGCCACGCTTGGCAGGCGGTTTGGCGATCGCAGTGTAGCTGTTACATTGTACAAAGAATGCTGCTGCCCATTCTTTGATGAGGACGACGAGTTACTATACCAATATAATAAAACTGAAGAGTTTGTTTGTTTGTTTGAACGCGCTGAATCGATGGCATCGATCGACGGTCGATTAATTGTTTATCGCCCGGTATCCCTCGATCAGCCAAAGATCACTTCAATCGATCAACGTCGATCGATGTTTATCTATTGATTGGTGTAGTAAACACCTTTAGGCTTTTTACCCCGGTATAGCGGTAGTAGCCCTGGGGGATAATTTTCGACGTTCAAGCGGCTGAAGCTGCAAAGAGGATAAAGCTAGTCTTAGATAATAACTTGTTCTTTTTAAATATGATTCATGAAATTTCGTTGCGCAAGAAGCGATGCAGGATGCAACACCTGGGATTCAGTGGCATTCACTAGTGTCCCTACACTACAGAATACTCTGATCTTTTTATGCAAATCTAAACATTATTATAAAAAGGAAATATTTTTTGTATCTATTTTTGTAAAAGGCAGGGCTCTGAAAGTACCTATTGACTACGATTTTTTTCACTGAAACAAATCTCCACAATCGCCGAGTTACTTGACTGGCTTGTTATTTTCCCGAAAAGGATGGATCCTGTGAGGTATGGCCACGGAAGCGATGACGTGGGAAAAGAGCTAGTATTGTATTCCACACATCCCAGTCCATTTTCTTTTCTTTTCGTTTCGACGCTACATCTAAATAATACTGTTTTGGCTTAGTAGGATGCGCCTTTACCTTTGCTTTACATTGTAATCCCAAAAATAATCACAAATAGCTTCATAGCCTGGAGAATGATATACTTAAACGAAGAATGTTATGACAAGAAAACATTAGAAGCCACATGGATGAATGTTGATGGCAGTCAAATCAAATCGTTTATTTGTGTAGTTGTTAGTAGGGAAATAACAAAAAAATATGGTTGGACTACATTAGTATGTAAAACAAGTTACGTATGTAGACATGGGTTGATTACTGAGATGACAACTAACAGAATAGTGTAGAAGAAGAATAAAAATGGTGTCGATCCCCAATAAAATGGAATAAAGACAAGAGAACGATGATAGCTCTGGAAGCCACAACCTAACTCAGGTAAATTCACTTACAAGCAACTCAAACTTTTATCCTAACTAAAGGATACTCCTACCAATACTTTACCAGGACATTAGCCAATAGGCGTCAATACAAATAAATAGTCTCGGAACACATTAGCGGGCTAAGTGCACAACTCCATTATGGACTTACGTTAGGCCGCTGTCACATCCTTCTGACCTATTTCTGCGATATAACTGAATGATGTACACTTTACCTACTCGCTGCTAGTTTATAAGAATAACTTTTGGGTGTAACAATCTGTCAGGAAGTGGTGTTATTTTGTGTATTTGTTTGATAATTGCAATATTTGGCTACTCCAGCACTACGTTCTTACCTTGATCTCACCTGATTAAAGCAATGGATGAGGTCGACAATGGGATGAGCCTTCCCAGAAGATGTTTGTTCTATTAATTAACCCTTTGAACGCCAGAGCATAAACGCATCGGCGAACCCTCGATGCCAATCCACAAATTCGACGCCCTGTACGCCAAACGTCACAAATATGTGACAGCATATTCGTGACATTTGGCGTACAGGGCACGCGCTTGCTTGTCATGTAAACGTGCCAATTGCGTTCAAAAGGTTAAACTGCCCTACAGCTACGAAAATGGTAGACAAGACACATCTCTTTATTTTCAGTTTTATGACTATACTTTCGGGCAATTGGAAACACTGCATGTTGAAAGCTAGAATTACGTCTCATCCGGTCATCAGCCGGTCGATTCTGTAAACATGTCGAAGTGAAGGCTTGGGTGAAGTGATCACGAGATCAAGCTGGAATGACAGCTCACTTCATGATCACGTGACATCTTGATTACATGGATTGACAGCTCACCTCGTGATAACTTCACCCAAGCCTTCACTTCGATATGTTCACAGAATCGCCCGGCAGAAATTGCCAATGCAGTCTTCAGAAGTCTTCTTCCTCTTGTCCAGTCGATGGTTAACTCCTTAGATTGTTTGGGCCCAGTAAATGGCTATGTTATTTACAGCATTGGTGTCATTAATGAAGTCCTCCAATGTAATGAGTCAGTTATTTTCATAAATATCGGTTCTATTTCACAACTTAAACTCACACTATTTCACATACTCACGCACACTCACACGCACGCAACACAAACAAAATATCTCACATAAATCACACAAGTGCGCTCCTTTTTGTAGTTTGTATTTTCTTTATTTTATTATTCAGTTTTCAATTTCATACGCTGTATAATGTTAGGTCGAAGAGCGGAGTCACCTAACACAAGCATATTTTTGCTTAAAAGGTGATCTTCAAATATCGTATGTTGAAGACTTATGTAATTGAAATAAACATTTGTTTATTTTATTTATTTATTTCCGATTCGACGAAATACAGTAGCAATGGGTTGCACCTGAAAATATCTTAATGCATTTATTTGGTTATTTGGTTAGCTTAAAAACTCTTCATGAAGACTAAATACTGTAAACAATAACATCTCTTTCATACTCGACTCACAATTTCTATTTTACAGTTTCATTTATAGAAGGATTATTTTACCATTGAAAAGAATTTCACTGGCCGTCAATTACTGTTATTCCGTCGGTTTCACTCCATATTGGATTCAATCTAACTGTCACCAACTGATTGAAAGCCCTGTCTAAAAGCTATGTAGATGGTGTGCCCCGGACGGATAGCGTGGTCGCCTATTCGAAATGGTTTGCCAACCTTTGTCGCAGTTAAGCTTTTTGCGTGAAAAGAACTATTTTTAATGTTTTTTTTTACTTTTGAGCATGTGGATTAGTGTACCTGTCAGGAAAGTATTCAGGCTATGGTCCATATACTTTCTACACTGCCTAATAGGATACTGTTTGTAGAGTACATACCAAGCTAAAATCATAATATGCAAGGAATTTTAGAAATATATTGTTATTTTGTCGGGAAATTATTTACTTATTTTTCCATTGGTGAACGATTCCCAGTGCAAAACTTATACTTACGACATTAACTCTCACAGAACACAATAACACTATTACACAAACAACTCTTCTTCCACAAATTCAGCTTGACGTCCGTAGATGGAGCAGAATATCAGCGTCAGGTATATTCTGCATTTATGTATTTGCCTGACACAGGCTGAGCTGGATTTCTATTTGGTGCAGCCTTAAAGCGCACACTTCACTATGGTTGTTCTTTTTTAGGTTTCCGTACCCAAAGGGTAAAAACGGGACCCTATTACTAAGACACCACTGTCCGTCTGTCTGTCTGTCACCAGGCTGTTTCTCATGAACCGTGATAGCTAGACAGTTGAAATTTTAACAGATAATGTATTTCTGGTGCCGCTATAGAAAACATTAAAAAAGGGGGGCCCCATACAAAAAAAAACATGTTTTTTTCGGGTAATGGTACGGAACCATTTAGTGAGCTAGTCCATCTTGCACTTGGCCAGTATTTTTTATTATTTATTTCCATTTTTAACTTGTATTATGTTGGCAGCACCGCTATATTTTTTTAATTATTTTGGTTATTGTGATCGTTTTATTTTTTATTAGAGTTCTTAGTTTTTTTTTGTTTAATTGTGCTTTTGTGTATTGTATTTTTTTATAAATATTTTATCCATCTATCTTTCTTCTTAAATTGCGGCAATCTTCAGTAAATATAGGGTAATGTAATGTCAATAAGTAAGGTAAGTATATCTCTTAGGGTCTTCCTTGCTACAAAATTGAAAGAATTTGTTCCAATTTTAAGCCAATTGAAATACGCAGACGAGCCCCAATTTTTCAATTCCCCGAGGGGCAATTTTGTCAACATTTTCCCTTTACTTCAACGAGGCCGATTTGTTTGCAAAAAATCGATATAAAAGCTTTGGTTAACATCACTAATTAATGTTTGACCTATCTTTCATTTGAATTTAAAAAATAATAATAAGAGTGGTTAAATAAGCGAATGTTACTTTGTAATGATTTCTGTGAAAACAAAAGATCAAACAGAATTATTAATGAACAATGTTTTCATGATTTTAACCGTACTTTATTAATAAAAACAGTAACCGTATACACCTGAATAAAGGTATTGTTACCTACGTATTTAACGGTTCGCTTTTATTTCCACCTATTGTCCTCTCCTCGAATGAAAAGTATCTTTACTTTTTCAGGAACGGAAGTTATATTCAAACACACACATCAAATTGTGCTATGAAAATATACCCACCAATCGGATGGTCAAACTCAAAGTGACATATCCGACTCTAGAGATTATTACAGATTCAGTTACAGTCATTAATCCGAATGAAAATATCACCTACCTGCAAACTGTGCGAGAACTAGTAAGTAATCTCAACAAATGTCATTTTACCTTCCCATTTCTTAGCTTGCAACCAAGAAGAAAACCACTCATATAAAACTAAATACAACTTGGACAATATAAGATGGAGACAGGACTTGCCCGCACCTCCCTAGGGCTCCAAACTTTGCAGATCCCGATGATATCAAACCGTTTTATTCCTCCAGGAGTATCGTCTTCAGTTATGGAAAAAAAAGGTTCCGAACCCACCCTTTGTAATCAAAGTTTTCTAATGTTTTTTTTCTAAGTTGTAAAATGGATGTTTCTGAAGGTTTCGTTATAAAAATGATACTAGTTTAAAAAGTAGTTGTGCTACAAGTAACGAATATTTTTATTGGATTAGGATTATTATTCAAGGCATATTTGTTTATACTGAAAGCAGAGTTAAGAAGAGTTCAAAAAACCTATGGTTACCTAGCTACAAATACTAATTTAATTTTAATTTAAATGGTGTGTCCGTCTGTTTGTTTTGTTAAGTTTTGACGTTTAAAAACTGCTGAACGGGTATTGAAACTAAGCATACGGACAGATTACGACCTGTATCAGGACATCATCCACAATGGATACAATTCATTTTGGCAGTAAGTTCCCAAATAATGAAACAGTTTTCACGCAGACGAAGCCAGAGGAAGGCAAAAACTAGTTATTAATAAATACGCCTAATAAATACGCCTAAATTATTTTCAAGGCTCAAAATTAGAACATCCAGCCAAAGCTTATCAAAATTAATCTAAAATTACTTTCTTAATAAATATTAATGACGATAATTGGTACAAATTAAGACATTACCCGCAATTAGACAGGAATTTTCAGTGGGTTCCGTACATCGTCGTAATATAATTAGTTTTGTTAATATGAGCAAGCGCGGCAGCCATTCTAATTGCGCAATAAACGATAAAAGGGTGACATCACGGGGTATTGTTATGGTAATATTATATTTAATAGGTATCTATAGCTTATGAGCACTGATACCTTTTTAATTGTTTTATCCATATTTCACAAACCTGCTTTTTTGTCGTCTATTTTTGGCTAGTCTTTTTTTAAAATTTCATTATTCCGTCAATAATTCTCTTCCAGGAGGAGCTCGTGGCTAAAGAATAACAGCCGCACGGGTCGATCAAGGTTAAGCAACGCTTGCCAAGGTTGGTATGTGGATGGGTGACCATCTTAACGTACCGAGTTTCCTCCGTGCCTCAAAAAGGACGTTAAGCCGTTGGTCCCGTCTGTCATTTGTAGATCTTTGGCAGTCGTTACGGATTGTCAGAAGCCAGTTAATCTGACTACAGTCCTGCAAAGAAGTATTTCCCAGGTAATGGGTTTTGGAGGTCTGGTAGGCAGCTTTTCCACGTAAAATACTGGTATTCAGCTGAATCCGGTTTAACTGGAAGCTGACCCCAACATAGTTGGGAAAAGGCTAGGCAGATGATGGCTTCTCTTTCAGCCTTGCAATAATTAATTAATTACCAAAAGTCTCATGCCACGTCTTCGATTGAAATAAAAGTACCTAATATGCTATAATTGTACATACCTAGATACCTACTATTGAGGAAGCAACTTGTTCTTTGGAAAACCATGTCACTATTTTTTATTTAAATCTTCATGATTGTTGACTTGAAAACAACGTCACCATCATCATCATTGCTGGACACAGGCCGGCCCCGATCGTCAAAAGCCAAGCAACCTAATCACACAAGCAAAGGTAAATTGTCTTCAACGATGTTCAAATAAACGAAACATCATCCCTAAAAATACGTTAAAAAAATCTTAGGTATAATTTCTTCTAAGGGTAACTCATACTTTCTTATTTCAACATGCCGGAGGAAGTTATACATCCAAGCAGCCGCCTGCGACGTAAATAAATCTTGTAAGATACAAGCGTTCTTGCACGGTCTAACTGAAAATCAACATTGGCGCGACCCTTGTTTGTCCATTAGCTTGCCGCTAACTGTGCAAATAAGAAAAGAATGGCCGAGAAACGTTGACAATGTTTGTTAGCATTTTGATAAAATTTTCTTGTTCCGATGCTTTGTTTTTTGGTATGTGGTCTTAAACTTTTACAGCGGATGTTATTTTGACTCGGGACCCAAAAATAAACAGTTCTTACAAATCCAAATCCATATCAAAATCACCAGTGCGATTCTGTAAACATCTCACCGTGTAAGCTTAGGTGAAGTCAACATGAAGCAAACTGTCAATTCATGCAAAAAAGATGGAATGGCAGTTCACTTCATACTTACTCCACCTAACTTTACACGATGAGATATTGACAGAATAGACCGGCATAATTTATTAGGGCGGATTTCCACTATGTTCGCGAACCTATTGCGCTCCGCGCTCCTGCAGCTGCTCCACATAGTGTGGATACATTTGCGAACCAAGTGCGAACCAAGTTCGCAAGCGCATTCACTATGTGGAGCGCGGAGCGTAAGACGTTCGCGAATATAGTGGATGTCCACCATTAAACAGCCGAAATTGTATAAGCAAACCTTATGCATGGTCGAGGATATCCTAGAAAATGAACTAGAAAGAAGATTCATTCAAAAAACCAAAAATATTGTAAGCATGTCTACCAAACTTCTTTCATTTAACCAAGTCTATGAACTAAGTATCAACAACATGACAACTAATCACCAATATAAAAGTGACAAATATTTTAGAAAGTCTGATTTTGTTCGGTAAAATATTATATTTCAGATACTTTTATTTATAAGGTATTTTAAGTGCTGTAGAAGATTGATTATAATGGACACGCTATCAGACACGATTGAATTTAAAGACATTGACATTACTGATAATAAGTATGTGGAAGACATTAATTTTGCACACAGAAGATCTCTTCTTATTGTAACAATCGGTAAGCAGCATTGCTTTGTTTTATAGCATCCTAGCTGCCTCTCCCTAAGGGAACATACTCCCGAGATAAAAAGTATTCTATGTGTTATTTCAGACCTAGGTAATATATAATATACCTCTGTGCCAAGTTTCATCAAGATCCGTTCAGCCGTTCCAGCGTGATTGAGGAATAAACATTCATACATCCATCCCTCCAAACTTTCGCAATAATACTCGTAATAGCGAGTAAGACACCAAAAACAACGTTTTTTGATTATATTTTTAGTAGTGTAGATTGTGTTGTCTCTTCTAAAAAATCCATTATTTAATAGTTGAAGTTTTAAACATAAGTTCCTTCTGAAAATATGCCATAGTTGACATTTCGTCTACATACAGAGAGATACATCAACACAGACACATCAACGTACATTATTCCCTGATTCTACACTGTCACTGCGCAAACGCATCGTGCCGCGTATACTGTCTCGAGCCTCTATTTATTGGGTGCTGTGAGTTTACTTTCTACGTTCAGCTGCAGTTCTGAAATAATTCAGTTATTTCTGGTGCGCTTTCTACAAAATATCAGTTGCTGAGTTGCTACAAGGAGCTCTGGTTTCTCAACCTACTTATGTGCATGTGCAGACCTAATTCCGCGCTAAACTGTGTGACTATTTAATCACTGACTTGCCTGCGACTTATACTCGCTGCGGACAGATCTTGCCAGCCAGCAAAATAATGTCCACTAGCAACACGCCCCGGCTTCGCACGGGTAATATTAACTGATGTGCGCCCGAAAAAGCGCATTTTGATCACTTGGCAAAACATTGACTTTCTTACACTATTTATAATTTTAATACGCATAAATCTTCTAGACTTTTTTTTTAAATAATAGTGAAAACCGATGAATGCGAGACGCACAAGACCGGTTGTTGTGGCGACACTTGGGGGAGGCCTATGTCCAGCAGTGGACGTCATTCGGCTGATATGACGATGATGATGAGTGAAAACCGCATTAAAATCCGTTGCATAGTTTAAAAGATCTAAGCGTACAGACAGCGGGAAGGGACTTTGTTTTATATTACGTAGA
The DNA here is from genome assembly GCA_905163435.1 of Mamestra brassicae. Taxonomy (NCBI): domain Eukaryota; kingdom Metazoa; phylum Arthropoda; class Insecta; order Lepidoptera; family Noctuidae; genus Mamestra; species Mamestra brassicae. The sequence continues at coordinate 9,598,733 of LR990991.1, read as the reverse complement.
GATATGATGATATGATAATGTCTATTGTTGTTTCCTAGTGGAGCCTGCCGTTATTTTGACTTGTCAATGCTATCATGACTCAAAGTCAAAGTCAAGTCAAAGTCAAAGCATTTATTTCAAATAAACCATTATCAGGTAGATACTTTTGAATTGTCAAAGTCAGTCCGTCAAAAACATGAAGCTATTTGCACGTTCGAAAGCGTAGATCTCTATGGAGAAGAACGTGCAAGAAACTCCACGGACACTATTTTAAATCATTTTATGTTTACAAAAATCCTGGTTATATAAACCTTCTTGCATATATGAGAACAATGTAAAAAAACAAAAAAAAACAATTTATAGAATGAAATATTAAAATGAGGACTCCATTGTGAAACAGGGATAGTGTTATTCGTCCTGAATAGCTTCGTCTCTCTCTTACAACGAAATCATGATGGCATTGGCACGTATTATATTGTATAGGACTGGGGAGCGATGTTCGTTAAACTTTGCAGTTATATTTTTCAGCTGATCCACAAATACAACTAGTCGATTTTGAGAAATTGATGGAAAAGGGAATGAACGTGGTACGAATGAAAACGTCTCATTGCACTAAAGCTGACAGAATAAGAATGATTAGCAGGATCGATATGGCTACAAAATTTTTGGCTAAAAAACATGGTCTCCTTAACGAATGGCCATGTGCCACGTGTATCGAATTGAAGACATGTATAACACAAACTGGGCTTCTTGAAGAGGTAAATTACAAATTAAAGTATTGGGTGTTTCAAAAGTGCATGGTCATTATTTAAGGGCGATATTCTGTATCGGATACAGTTGGTGACATTTATTGTTTAATCACGGATTTGATGCCACAAACTGCATCATATTGCTTGAAAAGTGATTTGTTTAGAACTTTTTTGTCGTTATCGCAGTCGAGTTTTTTCATGCAAAATTTTTTTGCAATTTTCTTTCCTGTATTACAGAAAATCATTCTTAAATATAATTACGCAATTCTGAAATACGCTGTAAATCTGCCATACAAAAATAAGAAAAAAAACAGACTATTGCTGTGGCCCTAAAAACTAATTATTTTTCCTACTAAATCAATTGTGTTTCAAACTTGTTTATTTCATTTTTTTCCAGGACGTGCATCAAATATTAATAGACACAGATTCAGAAATAACTTTAACGACTGACATATCTGTTTTTGATAAATGCAATAAAAACATAATATTTGTTGATAATCCTTATTTAACAATCGATGTTGATATAGGAATGGAACTTAGTATCGGTCAAGACGAATTAATTTTAGTGTGCATAGAAAAGGAAGAAAAATCAATTAAATGCACTGTTGTTAAGGGAGGTTATTTGGAAAATATGGCCTACGTCTGCATGAGGGGTGGTGTACGAAGCCATCCATATGCTATATCAAAGAAAGATTTACACCTTTTACAATTTGCCGTGGAATATCAAGTACGTATGTTTGGCAATGTCAATACTACGGAAAATTCATAAAATCAATATTTGTTTTCTAACGAATTTATCGATAATTATAAAAAAATAGAATACTAACAATGAAAACCAAATCAAAATTGATGGACAAATAAACAAGATACAACAACTTTAAACAAATATTTATTTCCCCCTCTGAAACGCCATTTTCTATGGTTATAAGTATTTTATTTAGCCAATACAAATGACATGCAATGGTTTTCAGATAAACATGATCATAATCAACTATCCGCGTAAAGTCGATACAATCTTGGACATAAAGAAATTCTTTGGAAGTAACCTGTTAAAAAGGCCTATGCTTATTGCTGGGATATCTACCCAAGAAGGATTAATGAACATCGACGATTTGGTCAGGGTAAGATTCAGCTCGCAATAAACTGTATTGTGAGACACAAAGTCGATGGTCCGTGGGCCCTTGGCTGGCAATGTCTTTTTGATTTCTGAAAAGTTAACTGTTGGGGACTATATAAATATTGAGTGTTGTTTTGTTTTTGGTCCTACAATCACTTGTATTTTTTTTCAAGGAATCTGATGGCATTATGATTTCACGGGAGTTTTTGCCTTATGAGGTGGAACCAGCGTTGTATAATCGCATGTATCTGGTACAAAAATACATGGCCGGAAAATGTCGTGAGGTATCGATAACATTATAGTGACATAACATTTCTGGACCGCAGCAGCCTGATTAATTTCTTTTTTCTTTTCTTTCGTAAGGCTGGCAAACCATTCTACATATCAGGTGACATATTCAAAGAATTGCTTTTTAATGACTATCTATGCACCAGGGATATATCTGATGTGACTAACGCTATACTGCAAGGTGCTTCAGGCTTCGTTCTTAGTGAATGTAATGAAATCTATAATATGTGTAACGCTATAACAACTATAAACGATGTTTGCACAAGTGTGGAACCTCTTTGTGTTAATAAGACTGATTTCTGGAACTTAGTATCTCAGGTAAGAAACGGATTATCACTATATAAACTTTTATTTGTATGCTGCTAGCAGAAACGCTAGTTTTCTGCTAGCAGCATACAATATCTCGAATACGTACAACATAAGCGGCAAGTAGAACGGATCGTTGTACTTGTAGTGAGGATTGTTTATAGAGGTATGCGGAACAGGGTGTAAAGTCCCCGCAAACCCCCATCGAAAAGAGAGGATCCTCTAACCGAGCGGTTGTTGTGTCCGGTGGGCAACTGCCTGATAGTTGATATTTGGACTGTTGTATACGTTCAAATCGCACGGAAAACTCTGATACCACGATGCAGGATTTCGTTTGTAGTTTGTCGCTGGCGGGATAGATAGCGTTGCGGTTGATTTTGTTACCGTAAAAATTTGTCTTCGTAAGATTTTCTTGTGGCGGCATTGTTGCCGCTACATGTTCAAGTAAATGATTTTTATTCTGTACCGTGCTTCCAGTTTATATAGTAGCAGCACTTTATTTTCTTTAATAAATATGTACATTAATCATCGACTAAAGCTCACAATAAAGATCAAACAAGGTTTTTACCGAAAAGAATACCGAAAACACATTTGATCGGTTGGTGATATAAAAGTATTCCGAGGGCACATTTACTATAGTGGGCGCCAGATAAATGTGGAATAAAGTACATTGACCTTTCCCTAATAACTGTTTATAGGTACCTGAACAATTAAATATGAATCGTTTTTCATTATTAGACAATGTTAAGGATCCCGAGAGATGATGATTCGGGACAGCTTTGTGTCATTAATTCCGTTTTTCAAATTAAAAATGTCAATAATTGTAGGTGGGTCAATGACCGTTATTCCACGATTATCTGGCGCCTACTATAGGTACACAACATGGTGTTCTTGAAGTTAAAGCACGAAATTTGTAGGTCAGAATGCCAGTGAACGCAGCCGAAGCCAGTGCCACGGCTTGCGCAACTGCCGCCAATCAGACCAACGCTCGAGTCATAATACTCCCCACTGTGAGTGGGCGTACCGCCTACCTCCTGAACACCTTGCGACCCAACAGCCTCATCATCGGCGTCAGCACCAAAATCAAGACTGTAAGGCTACTGAAAATGTACAGGAGTGTTGTACCACTTTTGTATAAAGGTATTTCTGCTGTATTTTGCTGTGCTGCTTGTAATTTGTTTTCAATACATACTACGTATATATATTTCGGTATTATGAAATATGTGCAGAGTGTGACAGAAATAACGCAAAACCTGAAAAGGGGTCATTGTACTCATCATTTTGAACAACTTTTACTCTGGGACCAACCTAGAAATCACGAAAAATCCACTACCCGATACATTTCTATATATTGAATAGCAAATTTTTGTTGTGATCCCTCATACCTTAGTTTTACTTTAATATATGTTTATTTCTTTTAGGTCCTCCTTGTCGGATATGGTTTAACACTGTGCAAGCCCGTGTTACCTTCGCACTGCAATACGCTGTCGAACAGAAATGGATCGATTGCGGTGATAGTTACATATCGCTAGAAAAGGCTACTGAAGAAAGCTCTTTTTGTGATGCTGTTCGGATATGGACTGTGACTGAAAAAAACAAGAGAAAGAAAATAGAGTGAGTATTTAGCACTATCAGAAAACATTGGCTTCCTTACTTTATTTTATAGATTAAAATTAGAAAAGCCTACATGTACTATTAATTCGTTATTATATATTAAATAATTCCAAAATGTGTCAAGAAATCAACTTACTTGTGTCGAAAACGGAGAAGACAAGAACTCACTTACAATGTAATACCAAATACTTTTTTCAGATGTCCCGAGTCATATCATGACTTTGATGTCAATACATTTGCTGAACCAACTCCACGAAGAAAAAAGACGGTAACTTCAAAAGTAATGTCTGAAGTGATAGAAAAAGTTAAACAAAAGGAGACTGAAGAAGTAGTCGCAGAAACAGAACAGATGGAATCTAAAGAAGAGAAAAATGTGGAAGAACATGAAAACGTCAAAGAAGATAAGAAAGGAAAGAAAGAAGAAACTGAAGCAGGAAACGAAAATGTTGAAGAAGAAGACAATAAAAAAGCAAAGGACAATCCAGAAGACAAGCCTAAATAAAACTAGTTCAAAATAATATACTTTTCAAATAGTTATCGGTGTAGTGTTTCCGAATATTACACTCCACATATAAACACAAACTTCTCGACTTACTTTTCTTTTTTAATTCATGGTGTAAGTAGCTGACGCCCGCAACTCCGCGTCCGTATGATATCGAAAATTATCCCAAGGGAACATATTCCCGGAATGAAAAGTATCATATGTCCTATTGCAGGATATGGTCTGGTAGCTGTGTTGTGAGTAGGGATTGCAATCCAGCAAAGTGGGATAACGCAATCCAGCGCGATCCCGCAACAACTCATGGATCCGCAGTGCGAATCCGCAAGTACCAAATTAACTATTGAACCAGCAAGTGTTGAGGTAGAAAGAGCCCATCCGGCTGCTAGCTACATATTGTGTACTTCTATAAGAAGTCGATTAGGAGATAAATACAAAAAAAAGAAGTAAAGTGACATTATTTTTGATTGATTTTAGTAAGGAAAATGAAAATACTATTTGTAATCTTAAACTAAATTAAATAAAGGAGACTGGTTATTTCAGATAAAGATTAGGATTATTTTTTTAGTAAATTAAAGTACAAAAATTACAATTACGAATATTGATATTTGCTATTGTTTTTGGAGCGTTTTTATAATTATTAATAAGTAACAAAGTAACCGACCTGTGAAATAATTAGTCAATTACATACAGTGAGGTATTGTTGATTTGTGTATTTTTAATAAATATTTGATTATAACCATAACAAAGTATATTGTTTTAAGTTTCATAAAATAACCAAAACATATGCGGGATCCCGCCGGATTGAAAACAATGCTAAATTGCAACCCCTTTTTTTATGGATCGGCTGAATCGTCAAATGACTTCTTCCGCTCTGGGTGGAGCGGAAGGGCGTGTCAGACTCTTACTGACTAAAACTCATCCGTGTTCCTTCTAAAGCTCTTTGCGTTCCAGGGCCGCGGTGACTCTTTCGAACAAATTTCGCAACCCTGGCAGGCTCTGGCCCTAGCGGACCCCGTCTTCTGTGCTGACATCTCTTTGAGGCGCGCGTGAAACACAACGTGCCATCGACCCGGGCCTGGTGGTGATCGGACAGCGAGCCACTCAACTCTCGCTGTCCGCAGGCCCGTGCCTACGGTGGCCGGGGATCGCCCTGCGACTTCCGACGCCCGGGGCGTCTTCTCCTGTAGCGGCGGTTGGGGTGAAGGCCTAGCCTATCCCTCGCGCGGCCCGCCTCCTCCTTCGCTAGCATTATTGCTTCGCAGAAGGAGGTGACCGCTCCCCAAGCCTCGCTCCGGACCATGTATTTAACCAGGGCAGGACGCGAGAGGTCACTGCCGCCGATCGCCTCGACGAAGATTGCAACCCCTAGTTGTGAGTTTTAATCAAATCCGTTTAGCTATTTAGAGGTAAAGAGGTAGCAAACGTACAAACTCACTCAATCTCACTTTTTTGCATTTATAATATTAGTAACTAGTGGACCGCCCCGGCTTCGCCCGGATGTAAATGTTTTTTTTTTAATTTTCTTTCAAAAAACCTTCTCCTGACAATAACAAACACAACATAAAAAGAATTAGCGAAACTGGTCCAGCCGTTCTCGAGTTTTGCGCTTAGCAACACATTTAACGATTCCTTTTTATTATATAGATTATATACCTAAGTCTAAGCAGCTCGCGCAGCTCTTTACTGATACACAGTACAACTTTCGGTTTGATCTGCTCACTGTCATCATGACATATTACGAATACTGTAATAAATTTGTTCATTATATTATACACGAACGCATTTATTTGAGAATATTATTATTTCGAATGTTGTTATTAAACAACTTGCAGAATAACAGTTTATTTCTTGTTTTATTTATTCTTATCCTGTAGAAAATTTGACACCATTCTTGCCAAGAGGTTTCGTGTCACATAGTAACTGGGTTGAAGAGGTCGCTGCATGTAAAAATCTAGCTCAGCTAGTAAGACTGTAAACCGACAAGGCCAGGCAGACAAGATCATGTAGGTCGCACGCGTGCAGAGTGGGGACTCTATCCGCCAACCGAGTGATCCCGGGAAGGACGGTGGTACAGTGATCACGTGCAGCCGTATACAGCGAGGCTCAGGGGAGACCCCTTTACAGTCTCTCCAGGGATGTGCCATAACAGGCAATGCACAGAGGGGGTTCCGGAGTGGTATTTTAAGAGGTACCGGGGCCCCTTCAATGTGCTGATGGTGACCTCCGGTGTGGTTTTAGTGAGGTAAAAATCCCACTCTTCACACACTTCTTGTCCGTTCTTCTCCATAAGAATCTACCTTTCCGAATGGACAGTAGAGTCACTTTATTAATTAATGTTATTATTTTACTGAACTGTTAATGATGAAGTTCAAAAGTGCCGTTTAATGGCCTAATTGAAATAAACGTTTTGACTTTGACTTTGACACTCTCCCTAGTCTTTTTCCCCAAAAGTCCAGGCGGCGTTTGAAGGTTTCCACTCGAAAACAAAAAAAAAAGTTACTTTTAGTATTTCCCATTTATCACGAACTGCCAGACGTAGGATAAAGAAAACATATAAACATATCAATGTTAAGTTAAAACGTAGATGGCCTTCTGCCTCCTCTGCATATTCATGTTGTATGTACTGTAATTTTTTTTTTTTTTTTTTTTATAATCTTTATTTATTTAGAGGCTTTTACCTTACAAAGGTACGTCAGCCTCATCGTACCCTTTAAATAACTAATATCTACTTATAATATAATTACTGATTACACGTACCTACCTTTAATTCTACAAATGTTATTATTGCGTAAGCGAGGGAGTTAGTGATGCAGCAATCATTTCATAAACCAGTTTCGCTTCTCCCGAATTTGGTGTAGATAATATTCTAATAAAAGCCCCAACATCATACAAATTAAGTTTTAACTCCCGCATCACTATCTCCCTCTCTCTCCGGTTCTTTTCACATTCCACCAGCAAATGTTGGACGTCTTCGACTTTATTACACACTAGACAGTTAGGGGAATCGACTTTTTTCATTAGATATCCAAATTTCCTAGATGGAAAATGACCGGAACGCAATCTGTGAGCCATAACAACATATGACCTCCTTGTATGACTCTCAGCGAACCAAGGGATTCGAAGAGGCTCACTTTGCATAGTCTTGTACCATATGCCTTTTTCTTTAGACCTGCTGTCGAAATACTCTTTAAAACGATTGTAACATATGTTCTTGTAATAGCTAAGTATTTCTGTGTAGAATGGAGCAATGTCTATTTCCACTCCTTCCAAAATAGCTTTTTTTGCATAAATGTCAGCCTTCTCGTTTCCAAGTATACCAATATGAGATGGAATCCATTGCAACCTCAAATTAATATCACCGAGTTCATGAAATTGTCTAAGAATTACATAAGCTGTCGGTGTACCTCTGCAACCAGAGGCGCATCGAGCCAAATGCATTAAACCACTTTTGCTATCCGTGCATATGACAATGTTTTGATTTATAGAATGGTTCATGATATCCCGACAAATTATGTTCTCTAGCGTTTTTGATATCGCAACAAGTTCCATCGTCATAACAGATACATTTGTATCAATGGATTTAAACAAGGCCGAAGTTCCATCACTCAAGCTATAATAAGCGGCACCGCATCCACTTTTGTTCTTGGACCCATCGGTAAAGTATACTTTCCACCCAGAGTACTTTTCACTAAGTTCTCTGATAACATCAAATTTAAGTGATGTAACCTCATGGCTGCGTTTAGCTACTTTGACACAGTCTAAATTACAATTAATTTTATCCCGTACTTTTATTCCTGTTACCCATTTTTCCAGTGAGTACATGTCCAAAATACTTGAGCAATGTATATTGCGGAGTTTACACTCATTGTACACGGTCACAAGCAACGGTATTTTCTTATTGTTCCAGTATCTTGTGACTGAAAGATCATTCAAGTCATCTATTAATTTAATAGTTACATTGTTTGACCATGACATACTTTTTATACAGAACTTGTAAGCTAAGTATAATCTCCTAACGTACAATGGAGGAATGCACATTTCAGCTTCCATTACATGTATTGGAGAGCTTTTTATAAAACCACCTATAGTCCTCAAATATTGGTTCTGAGTTTTGTCCAGTTTACATGAATGACTCTTTGCACTATTATCATAGAGAAAACACCCGAAGTCAATCCTACTGCGTACCAATGAAATATACAAAGATCTCAAATGTTTTGGATGGATTCCCCATGTAGGCCCCGCCAAAACTTTAAATAAATTCAAAAATTTTGCCGTCTTTTCCAGTATTTCATTAATATGCTTTTTCCATAGAAGTGACCTATCCAACCAGATACCTAAGTGTTTCACATAATCCACTGAAGCAATTGGTAAGTTGTTGATTGTAAGTTGCAATTGTCGTCTCCTTCTACCTCTACTAAAAAGACACATCTTTGTTTTGTCTGGAGACATGTCTAGGCCCATATCATCCAGCATCACAACCATAGAGTTAAGAGCAGCCTGCATTTTTGATTCCGCGAAGGTTAAATCTTTATGACTGAAGAAAAATACGAAATCATCCGCATATTGCGAAACAATTACAGTCTCAATTTGTTGGAAAATTTTTGATGTAATAATGTTAAAAAGCATCGGTGATAATGGGTCGCCCTGTGCCAAACCCCTGCTTGCTCGTCTAACAGCAACATTTCGTCCATCACTACTTCTTATCATCAAGTATCGCTCCAATAAAAATGCATTTAAATAACTACAAACTTTTGAGCCAATTCCCAAATCATCCAGTGTCTGAACCACTTTTTCCACTAAGACATTGTTATAAGCATTTGTAATGTCCAGAAAGCAAGCCAACGTAGAGACATTTTTAGTGAAACCCAGTTGAACATAAGTAGATAGTCTTGAAATACAGTCTAAACAAGATTGAGCTCTCCTAAAACCAACCGTGTAAGGTGATAAAACTGAGTGTTTCTCAATATGCCATTCTATTCTTTTTCCGATCATATTATGGAATATCTTACAGACACAGGATATAAGAGATATAGGCCTAAGTTTAGTCTCTGTATTCATGTCTTGCCCAGCTTTAGGAATAGCAATAACAGATATCTCACGCCATTGTTTTGGGATATCTCCAGTTGTGTAAATATCATTAAATACCCGAAGAAGAAAGTTCTTGGCCTCACACGGAAGATTATAAATCATAGAGTACGTTATTCCATCATTACCCGGAGCAGTGTCCTTCTTTTTTAAACTATTCTCAAATTCTTCTATAGTAAATACTGACTCTATTAAAGCGTTCTGTGATTTAAAATTTGGCGGTAAATTTGTCACGGAATCCGGAGTGAGTGAATGTAACAAACCTTTTAGTTTTTCTTCCGACACAATTTAGCTTGACGATACCCTTTAAGCCATCTCATCTTTCGCCACATATCAGAAGCAGAAGAAGTTTCATCTATGCTACTACAAAACTTTTTCCAGCCGCTATCTCTGGCTTTAATTATCAAATTATTTGCATGTGCTCCTTTCTCTTCTAATCTTGTAAGGTTTTCAGGAGTAGGATTTCTTCTGAATTTGGCTAAAGCCAACCTACGTTCAGCCACTGCTCTAGATAATGATGGATCCCAATACTCTTTTGGCTTAAAATTCCTTGCGGGACTAGTACATATTTTAATCATAGGTATGTGTTTATTCGCTGCCATATCAACTTGTTCTAAGAAATAGTCATACAATGTCTGAATATTATCGTTGTCATCAACTACTTCAGTAAAAGCCTCCGTAAGCTCTTGACGATAGGCCTCCCACTTTGCTTTTTTGAAGTTTCGTCTTTTATTATACTCGATGTGTTCTTGATAATTCATCGAAATCTTCATTATGAGGTGATCACTACCTAAATTTTCGTTCATTATGGCCCAGTGGAATTTAATAGCGATGTCTGATGATGCCAGTGTGATGTCCGGTGACGATCTTTGTATATTTCCATTAACTAATTTGACCCGAGTTGCTTCTCCATTATTCAATGTCACAAAGCCGTGCTCCAAAGATGAGTCCAATATTTGAGTTCCACGGTGATCCGTTTTATAAGACCAGTTCGTATGGTGACCGTTAAAGTCACCTGCAACTATTGATTTTTTAGGCACTAACGAGAAAATATTGTCCCAATCTGATGATGTTGTACGCACTGATGATGGGCAGTAAATTGATACAACATATTCCAAACTCTTACAATTAAGTATTTTCATACATATAATCTCTATACCTACATTACTTAAGCTAATTGGGCATACTTGCGCCTGTATAGATTTATGGATAATTATCGCGATACCACCGTATGAATCATCTCTATCTTTTCTATATATATTATAACCTCTCATATTCAAACGAACGTCTGGGTTAAGCCAAGTTTCACTTACAATCACAATATGTATTTTTTCTTTGACTGTAAAATTTGATAACTTTAAAACAATCACATGATGTATTTGATAGGTAACAACATTTTTCCTATTTCAAACCTTAAAATATGAAGCCAGCACTTCTACCTTTTCACAGTAAAGTGGAATATATTTGACTTGAATATATTTTCGCATCACGATTCGTGAATTTCATTGTAACTCTTGATGTGAGCCTTTGGGATTCGGTGAGAGTCTGAATACAAAAGGTTTACGTATCAGGAGGACGAGAATTTTATAGATTGTGCTTCCCTTGAGCCCGTGCTACTATCAGACGTGTACAAATTGGCGACAATATTAGAAATTGGAGACCACAAGGAAATCATCGTGTGCATCTTGTTTACAGTTTCACGAAGAATATAAAAATTCCAAGTAGTAGGGTTCTGGGCAACTCTCAATGAACTTACTACTCTTGGGGTTCGGAACAGAACGCCAACTATCAATATCCCTCGATATTAAACCTACATGCTTTGTTCATAGGTATCAACAGGTCCACCAAAAGCAAACACCAATAGTTTATAATAAATCGCGTGGGATTACAAAGTGTTCTTGATAAGACACGAACATTACTATTTTCATATTAACTATAGAATGTTTATGGAATTGATTGTATTTTAAATTATATTTTCACAATATATCCAGATTTTAAAATAACGCGAGAATTGTTTGCAATTATGCGAAAGCAAAAAAATGGGTACCACAACTATTATAATTCATAGCTATGTAGTCATAACTGAACAACTTATGGGTCAAAGTTATAGAGCCAGCAAATCCTTCATGCCCTAGAAACATCCAAAGATATTTAAAAAGAAGACGATTCCCAAAAGCCTACAACAGTAGGCGTCTCGCATCTCGCCTATGTTGACACGTTTATCTTTCCTTTCCCTAATGGTACCACCACAAATAAAAGTCGGCTCTGTTTATCTACCTGAGCTTTTATTTATTTTTGTCGCCGTTGTTAGCGGCAGCTGTGGCTGTTATTTGTTTATCATTCAGCTTACCCCCAATTGGAATGGTACTGATCCCACCTGACTTTGTAAACATTCTAATCCTTGATCCCGCTAAGGGGATTTGAATTTTGAAAGACTAATCGCTGTAAATAAAGGCTTGGTTATGATGATTTATAAATTGTTTTCTGTTTTAACCGACTTCAAAAAAAGGAGGAGGTTCTCATTTTGGTTGTATTTTTTTATGTTTGTTACCTCATAGTTCCGTAGTATATGAACCAATATGAATTTTTTTTTTTTTTAGTGAAAGGATAGAAAAATCAGCAAAATCGGTTCCGTAGTTTGGTCTTTAGATCAAATTATAGCTGGAAAAATATGTATGTCATTCAAGTAAACGAAATTGCGTATTTTGCTTTCCTGTGACTTTCCAGTGGTGTTGTTAGGTGTGGGGTAGGTACTACTAAAAAGTGAAAAATAAAACAAAAATTACAAAATAATACAACGGTCTTCCGAATAAAAAAACACTACAAAGTGTAAAATAACTTTTAAGTCGTTCGAAAGTCGGTATTTTTGACTGTTTCTTCGTATTTTAACACTGACTTCCGATCTTAATGTTATTTTATACTTTTTAGAAGTGATATCGAAAATTATAAGGGGTTGGTCGTTTGTGAAAAAAAAACCAGTACAAAAAAGCCTCAAAATTAAATGATTTAATTTTATTTTTATATTAAGTAATAAATAGCATCACAGCCAGGAATAATACGATAAGATTTCTAGAGGAACCCATTGACGTGCATTTTATCATTTATGACATTGAGCCTCCATAGAGTGGCTAAACGTGGAAACCTCATACTTAATAAAACTTCATCTTCTACTTCTTTGTCAATGTCAAAACAGACATTGTAAGAGAATTATTCAGAAGTTTGTATTCATTGTTAATTTTGAAATATAATTTATTTATAGATTATTATTGTAACACATTTTTATTAATAACCATGGTTTGGCCAACTGATGATGATGTTAAACTTTCTGAAGTAAGATTTCTATACAACACAATCATATAGTTCAAAGAAAATAATCCCGTTCCACATTTTGTTTTGACTTCGCTTTTTAGTAGGTCATTATCTTAGTACTGAACCATAATTATGTTTTATGCCAATTATTTGCATGTACAACATTCATTTAACCTTCATTAATTGAGCAATAAACTATCATGTTCACATCTCGGTAACCGCTTCTTAATACTAGAAAAATTTCATGCAAGTGAGCAAACTTTGTCATTGCAACCGAGGCGGTTAAAAGGCCGAAGGCGAGGCCGTCATATAGCCGAGAGACTATAACAGTTACAAACGTATATCAAACGACCGAACACACTTACTCGAAAAAAAAAATTGCACAAACATGTTAAAAAAAGTAAGAAAATGTGGGTTTAGTGTGAAATACACTTCAATACGAGTCTAAATCTGTGGGAGTAGGAGCCAGTTTCGAATAAGCGTGTTAATTTTTATTTCCCGGCACTCCCACTTCAAAACTTAATTTAAATCAGCCCAAAATGATAATTTTGTAGTTTGACGCCATGGTGCTACCTGGCCAACAGCTTTTGGCCGCACATGCTCCCACTTCGCTGGACAATATCCTGAACTTGGACCTCAAAGCTCCTGCCGCCTGCACACGGATGACGGGAATTATCGCGTCACTTGGTAATAAAAAAATGGACTCCAAGATTTAGTTGAAACCAAACTTTAATTGCCTCTGTATATTTTGTAGATAATTAATAAGTTGATATGGCAGGTATGGTAGGTAATTATAATAATACTCACACGTATTATCCACAAATTTAATTATAATTAATTAATATATTTTCCTTGTCTTACTTATCAACTGTTTACATGAGAAATTGGAGAGAATAAAACAGGAAATACGAATAGATCGCTATGAAGAACAGTGCTTAATCGTGATACTTTTCACCTTATTATAAATCTCTTGTTTTAGATGTTCAAATGATTTTAGCAATGTTTAATAACCTGAGTAGTTTCAGTTTTTGATATAACAATTTCAATAACACTTTATCCTAATTTAATCTAATATTAACATCCTCGGTCACGGTGGCCAATCACAACAGATATTAACGAAGTTTGTAGGAGATATTATAGTGCACAAATGTGTGCGTAAGCGTAAGTGCACTCTCTGTTCCTTTACTTTCATAGTCCGATTGGGCGGCAATCCAACACGACCGGTGAGAGACTGAACTTCGTTCGTGTTGGCTTTAGGGCTACTACTGCAAAATTCCTAATGAAAAAAAAACCTGTAACACTTCTTGTCCGATCTGGGAATCGGAACCTAAACACTCGTCAGTCGCACTTACGACCACGAGACCCACGGGACAGTCACACATAGTATAGTGCCACTTTGACTTATGAAATAAAATATTAAAATATACTTACCTAATTCTAGGAAAAGCATGTTATGACATCGATATACTGGAGAAGATGATGGCAGCTGGCATGAATATAGCGATGCTAAACATGAACTTTGGACCACGAGAGGAACATGTGGAAGCTATAAAACTAGTCAGAGCGGCTAGTACAAACTTTAGCATAAGGATGGGAAGAAATTGTCCACTGTCGATTGCCATGCGACTCTCAGGAAGGAAGATAAGGACCGGACGAATTGCCGACGTGAGTATTTTAATTTTTCATCGTAAATGTTCGTTTGGACCAGAGGGCCAATTTCAACACATGCCCGTTGAAGCAATACCTACATTGTGTTGGCATTCCTAATGTTAATCCATGTATGTTAAATAAAGTCGGTTTTCGTGTCTGTCAGTTTGACTGCATCGTTGGTCTAGACTACATTGCCTATCATGTTTTTTTTCGTCTACAGAACATCGGAGGGTTTATGTTTGTTTGCTTTTAACATACAGCAATAATTAAGAAATTTTGATGTCCATGAAGTGTCACTAGTTGGCTTATATTTTCAGGATTTTTCTATCTCGTACCTAATTATTACAGACTTTCGGAGATGAAGTGGAACTAAAAACTGGCGATGTTGTAAGATTGACAACAGACGAAACATACAAGGATCGATGTTCTACATACACAGTTTACGTGGATTTCATGTACTTCGCTGAGCAACTAAACAAAAATGATTACATTTTATTGGACAATGAGGCCATCATGTTGAAAGTGGAAATGATATCAACGACTACGTTAACGTGCAAGATCGAAAGAGGAGGATTTTTGGGATCTTATAAGGACGTGTTTGTCCCTAACGTAGTATTGGACATGCCAAACGTTACTGATAAAGACAAACTCGATATTGAAATGGGTATTCAGCAGCAGGTACGTTCGCACTCATATAGTCTTATTTATTTATTAAAACTTTATGCACTAGTTAAAAGCACTGTTTAAAGGCGGATTTAGTGTCTATTCCTATCGGTCGACCTTAAAGTGGTGTAGAGACAGGACACGGCAGGTGCAACTTATTTGAAAGACAAACAGAAAAAAACAACAAATACATACATACTTAGATACATACACAAATAAACAATGTTATTTTGAAAAAATACAATCCAACAAATCAACGCTGCGATGATTCTACCAACTTGCGAATGTGTCTGTTTTTGATTGCCGTCCTGATCTCTAATGATTTGAAAAATCGTATGTGTTCTTTTGCAGGTCGATATCATCATTGCATCTTTTGTAAACAATGCCGATTGTGTCCTCGAATTAAAATCTATATTAGGAGAAAAGGGTAAAAAAATTGCTATTATGGCAAATATACAAACGTTTGAAGGATTTCGGAATTTCGACTCCATTTTAGAAGTATGTCATATTTTTTTCTCCACTTCGATTTTATTATAGTAGCATCAGCCAATTACGGGTGATAGTCAAATGTTGAAGTCAGTCAATGGTTTTTTTTTTATGTACATATTATTATATTTAAAATACTTAACTAACAATATACACCTAAAATTAAAAATCCTAAAATATGGCGTCTAAGAATTCGTCCGCACCGCTGACGTCGACACGAATGAAGTGTGCCCAAAATACTGGCAACATTTATTCTTTATTTCCTTCTAATAATGTGCGCAAAAACCAATTCAGCCAGGTTAAATTGTGTCGAATCATGTTGACTCCTGATTTCAGGTAACAAATGCTATATTGATAACGAGACAAGAACTGGGGTCCGACATTACTCCGAAGAAACTGATTATAGCTCAAAAGAATATGTTGGCTCGAGCTAATGCAGTAAGTAGCTTGCAAAAACAGTCATTATATATTATATAAATCGCATATCGAATCTATTGTATTGTATCGAATATAAATCCCTGAACCCGATTATGACGATATCTACCAGGTCTGATTGTGAATTGGGATTCACCCAATTCTTCTGTGTATGTTTACCGAAGTCCTCCGAAACGGCTGGATCGATTTTGATGACTTTTTTCCTGGATGGTTTCGACTCACAATAAGGATGTTGCCTGGTTTAAAAAAATATGATTCTATTTAGTCCGTCAGTTAGATTTTCGAAAAATATTGGATACGTATTTTTATTTTATCAAATCAATTAAAAATACGAAGATAAAACGCATCAAAGATAAGGAGTGGAGGCTTGTAACGTCTCTTTCCAGTAAAAAGTGTACTGGTAAGTGACTTCACACATTTTCAACACACTGTATCGTCTTCATGTTTTGTTTACGAGACAAAAGAAAACATACGTGTCCAGTATATGTTTTGAAACTCGGTCTGACTGACTAATTAGATTTTTTTAAGTCAAATATCCTATTGGTCCCAGTAGATTGCCTGCAATCGGCGGATTGATACATTTTACCAGTTTATATTACCCTGAATTTTAATATATTTTCCAACCTTGTAGCGCAACATTCCAACTTGTATAAGCGCTGCCCTTCTGACTAGTATGAGATTTAAACGGATTCCCCTGAGAGGTGAAGTTCTTGATGTAGCCAACTGTATTCTGGATGGCGCTGACAGCTTAATGATCGGTGCTGAAACAGCAGTAGGCATGTTCCCAGCGGAGACCATTCACACTTTGAGTGTCACTTGCAAAGAAGCTGAGGCTTGTGTTTGGAGCAAGCAAGTGTTCTACAATTTTATTGACAAGGTAAACACCTAGTTATAATCTTTAGAATAGAATTCATTATAGGTTAAACTGAATCTTTGTTAAACTGTTTTTAATGTCGTTTTTTTCGCCTATCAGCCCAGTCAGTCTACATCTGACATGTTACATCTAGTTTAAATTACTCCAGCACCTTTATCATCCCCCTACTCTTACCCCAATGTATTAAGACCCCATGCAGCATCAGTTTTTTCCATACATCTCTACTTGTCTAACATTTAATATCGAGTAAAATTGAAAACCGAATTAAAATTATAAGCTTATTGCGGTACAGGCCTAGCCTCGTGCCAGGGTTGCGGAATTTGTTCGAAAGAGTTACCGCGGCCCTGGAACGCAAAGGGCATTTAGAGAAACACGGGTGGGTTTTAGTGAATAATAGTCTGACACTCTCTTCCTCTTTCCTTCTTGGGAAAGACTTTGCATAGCAAAGGGATAGTATGGGCTAACTAAAAAAATATCTATTCTTGTTCTTAAATACTTCTTCTTTTTTTGTCATTGTTAGACGCCATTACCGTGCGACCAGTGTACAGCAGCCGCAATGGCAGGAGTGATCGCAGCACAGAGATCTATAGCAGCAGCCATTGTGGTAATCACATCTTCAGGCATGGCAGCGCAGACTGTCGCCAAGTTCAGGCCCCGCTGCCCAATACTAGCGGTGACGAGGTACGGGGTGGTGGCACGCCAACTTCATATGTGGAGAGGGATCCATCCTTTAATTTTTGAAGGTATTTTTGTTTACAGTTTGCAACACCTAAGTTAACACATTAAAATAAATAATGTTATAAATGTGAAAATCTGTTCGGAACGTTTTCAAATTTAACCGGCTGAATTGATTTCAACGAATTTTAGTATAGATATAGATTGGACCTTGGAGAAAGACATAGGGTACTTTTTGTTCGGGGCGAACGATCTCTTGGGATCTGCCTAGCCTTTTTCCCAACTATATTGGGGTCGGCTTCCAGTCAAACCGGATTCAGCTGAATATCAATATTTTACGTGGAGCGACTGCCTACCAGACCTCTTGGGATAATTTCCGAATCTAACGCAGGCGAAACCGCAAGTTAAAGCTTGACCATACCAATGTAATGAGAAAGTATGTCTGTTTGCCCGAACGAATTTTCCGTGAAACTTGACACACAGATAACTTTCATCTCGGAAGTAAATTCTGTCTGGTGTCCGACGTAAAAGAATACCACCATCCCATCACTTCCCATGGGTGTCGTAAGAGGTGACTAGAGATTCACCATAGAATGGGCAGCAGCATTCTCTGTGCATTGCAACAGCTACACTGCGATCGCCAACCCGCCTGCCAAGCGTAGCGATTATGGCAAACTATGTCGAGCAGTGGACGTCTTTCGGCTGATATGATGATGATGATGTAGTCGCGTGCAGGCGTTAGTTCAGCATATATAACTGCATATTATAATGTGTATTTTGATTTTTAGAACCTCTGGAACCAGAGTGGGCATTGAATCTTGAGAAACGTGTCAACTTCGGTATCAGCTGGGGTATCGAAAGAGGGTTTATAAGGATTGGCGATCCGATAGTCATAGTCTCTGGCTGGAGACAAGGATCCGGGTTCACAAACACGATGCGTGTGGTATATGCCACTGCGGATATTATAAAATCCTTGACAACATAAAGTTGTCAATGAAGACTATCAGTTACTATAAAAGTTTGTCAGAAATATTCGTATTTAGATTTAATTTTAAACCTGTTTCTTTTCTAAGGTCTTTCATTGGTACCTAGTAGCGTTTTTCTCAAATAAAAATGTTCATACTAGAGTCTAAGCTTTCAGTTCGTTTTAATATTTCAGGATTGGTCAAGCGTTCGTCCGGCAAATGTCTATCGATAATTTTAAATTCCCTCTCGAACGTAACGTGGCTTACTTTGACTGAATATCTATGGAGCGTTTGAAAGCTTCCCCGAGTGTTCGGGTGACGGAATGACGCTGCGATCAGCATCAAAGGGTTAACTCCAGTTGCTGGCCGACGAGGCAATTTGCAAAGCTCTCTGAGGTGCCCAAATTGAATTTATGTAATCTTGCCTTCACACTATCAACATACTGCTAGGAAATATTGCGAACTCTAAGGCCGAGTTAATTTGGCAACTAAACTTAGATGATCAATCAGTCTTTATTTGGTAGGAACCTATCCAATCTGGAAGTTTGACTTCATAATTGAACTGCACCTTTCCTTTACAAATAATTTCCGTTAAAATGGAATGCTATGTAATACGCAAGCATTGATCAATGCATAATGTTGTTCAATTGTGTAAAACCAATAACGCAAAGAACACTAAGATACTTTTTTCACGCTATAAAGTCCAAACTTTCGCTTCCCTACCAAGTGGCGAATATTTGTGCCTCAGCAGCCAAACGCCCAAAAAAAAATGTGTCGTCTTAATAACATGTAATATTACACACCGGTATCAATTTGCTGTCAGACCGCTTCGTTCGTAAGTACGTCGTTGCATAGAGATGGCCAATATTGCCATCCGCCGGCCACACGTAAGCCACGACTAACGGCGAAAGGTATCGCCTGTTTCAATAGACAGTTTACGACTTTGATTCTAAATTCTCTGTAGTGTTATTCGTTGGTTTCAAGTAATTCTTTCAATACTGTGATATTGATTTCCAATTTTGTTTCTTTGACTATTTTTGTCTGTCAACGTTCTCCAATGGGTTTTTCTTTGAAATGGATTTTCTTAAAATACCAAGGGAAGTTGCGAAAATAAAAAAACCATATCCATACTCTGTCTCTCTGTTTATTACTTCTTAATTCATTTCTGAACGGCTAAAGAGATTTTTATCCCGGGAGTGTATTCCCTTGGCATAATTTTCAATTTTTACGTGGGTAAAGCTGCTAAGTTTTTTATCTTTGTGCAAGTAAGTAAGCAAGTATGTAAAACAGTATGACAACAGAATTTACTTTGAAAGCGCTATCGGTACTACTCCTTTTGTCTGCCATTAAAACACATTTATTATCTAACACGAATATTGCGAAAGGTTTATTACAATCAGCCGGTTGATTCTGTGTACATGTCGAAGTGAAGGCTTGGGTGAAGTGATCACGAGGTGAGCTGTCATTTCATACAATCAAGATGCCACGTGATCACGGAGTGAGCTGTCATTCCATCTTGATTATATTGATTGACAGCTCACCTCGTGATCACTTCACCCAAGCTTTCACTTGCGACATGTTTACAGAATCGACCGGCTGAGCTCTACAAGAGCCTAGGCCAAACGTCAGAACTAACAACGCACCTTCTGTAACAAAGGTCGCCGATCGCAGCACATCGTCTGTAACGGATGCAATTACACCCTTAACTGCTGCCCACACATATTCCTAAATGTACTGCTGAGAGCAAACTAAATTATCACAAAGCTAACTTCAACAAAATAAATACTGATATAAGTGACGTGGATTGGAATGTCTTACTTGATCACTCAACACCTAATGAATCTGTTTTTACATTTTATGAAAAACTTTATGAAATTATAAAATCGCACACACCCACATGTCGGCCAAAAAATGTTAATTACCCCAAGTGGTTTTCCAAATCTCTCATACATACCTATAAAAAGAAAACTCAAGCCTGGGTTAGGTGGAAGAAGTATGGGAACTTATGTGACTATGAAGTGTTCTCGAGTAATAGGAAAAAATTTAAAAAAGTAGCTGACATTTGCTATAGTAAATATATTAACGCAATTGAAGACAGTGTTGCTACTAATACTAAGACATTTTGGACGTACGTTGCTAGCCGTAAAAGTTTAAATAAAATCCCATCCACGGTTCATTACAATCAAGTCTCATCTAGTGATCCTATTACTACTTGCAAACTGTTTGCTACATTTTTCCAGTCTGCATATGAGCCATCAACATTTGACTATAACTCTTGGGAACCACCATCTAGTGATGTTGGCCACGATGTCTCCCTATGCAAACTGCAACTGTCTCTTGATGAAGTACATAAAGGATTAAAATCACTTGATTCAACCAAGGGTTCTGGTCCTGATGGGATTCCTTCAGTTTTTCTGAAAAATACGTGTGATACATTATGCTATCCTTTACTTATATTATTTAATAAATGTCTATCATGTGGTATTTTCCCCGAAGTTTGGAAACATGCAAATATTGTACCAGTTCATAAGAGTGGCTCCAAGAATGACGTAGCGACCTATCGACCTATCTCTATATTATCTGCTTTTTCCAAACTATTTGAGAGACTGGTACATAATAAATTATATCCTGCCATTCGCAGTGTTTTAATAAATGAACAACATGGCTTTGTTAAGGACAGATCATGCATTAGCAATCTCCTCATTTTCACGTCTCAACTGTTTGAAAGTCTCGATAATAGACAGCAGATTGATGCCGTTTACACAGATTTTCAGAAGGCTTTCGATAAACTTGACCACACACTACTTCTTAATAAAATTGCTTACAATGGAATCAGAGGGGACCTTTTACGTTGGTTTATATCTTACATAACTAACAGAACACAAAAGGTGGTTGTTAATGGCTTTGAATCTGGTTCTTTTCGGGTCACCTCCGGTGTACCACAAGGTTCCATTTTAGGCCCTTTATTATTTATTTTATACATTAATGACATAAAAGACTGTTTTCAAAATTCAAAATTTCTTCTCTACGCGGACGACTTAAAAGTCTACAAAAATATTTCTGATAAAGCCGATTGTTTTAACTTCCAACAGGATTTAGACCGTTTCTCCAACTACTGCTCTTCTAATAAGCTTTACCTTAGTCTTCCAAAGTGCCATGTTATTACATTTACCAAAAAGAAAAACATAACTGAGTTCGATTATCGTCTTGCCAATACGCCAATTACTAAAGTAAGTTTTTTCCGCGATCTTGGTGTTCTGCTAGATTCGAAGCTCCATCTAGATGTTCACATAGAAAAAATTGTAAATAAAGCCTACCAAATGTTTGGTTTTGTCATGAGATCTTCCAGGGATTTCCGTCGACCTTCCACCTTTCTGCACTTATACAAATCTATAATAAGGCCTCAGTTAGAGTTTGCAGTACCTATTTGGAACCCTTTTTACGTAAAATATATCGATAGATTAGAACTGGTACAACGTAAATACCTTCGTGCAATGAATTTTAGATGTTTTAGGAAAAAAATGTCATACCAATTACTACTTAAAAAGTATGATCTTCTTACCTTAAAGTCAAGACGGAAACTTCTGGAAGTTATGACTCTATTCAATGTGTGCCGTAATCATTTTGATTGTCCGGACTTAGTTAGGAGTCTGTGTTACCTGGTTCCTCGAACAGTTCATGTACGTGAGGTACGCACTCGACGTCTATTTGCTACTAGCCTCTGTAAATCTAACGCTGGCTCGCGTTCACCACTTCATCGTTTGGTTGAGACATATAATATTGAGTTTAATTCAATCGACATTCTTTTTCTTAGTAAAAATGCATTCAAGAAGCAAATCCAAGCAACTCTAAGAGATCAGCAAAATGCTATACAACGTGGGTAATGATTAATAATGTACGCACACAAACATACCTTAAATTTATTTTTTCCCTTTATATATATATTTAAATTAAAATCCAGAATGACCGTTTTATAGGTACTGTATCTGTGTCTAAGCTGGTTTTTAAATACTTTTTATTGTAATCTGTGGAGAACGTAGTGGGTAGCATAATTGTTTAAAATGTAATATTTAAGATATTATGACTAGTTGTTATTGTGCTACTGTTTGTTTTTCCTTAAATAAATAAAATAAAAATAAAAAATAAAATAAACTGCCATGTTAGCCGAACGCCGCGTCGCCTCGGTCACATTGTGAGGACCTAGGTACAGGGCAATTTGCACAAAAGGTATTTCCAGTATCCAATTGAACGCTAACCCCTGCTAACCCTGATATAACCCTACTCGGTTGGCTGAAGCTACTTTCGGATATAAGCGTTTCAATGCGACGTTGATATCAGTAAATCCGCGACTTTCAGTGTAATTGAAACATAATAGGCTGGATTTGTTTTCAAATACTGGTATCTGCTACGCCTTTTTCGCAGCGATGCGTGTGCTTTTTTTGGGAATGTCAAATCGTGTTGTTGTGGTTTTCAAAGGTTAGGCAATACATTTAAGAAACAAAAATTTTTAAGAATCTATCTATAGAAGAACCTAAAACGACTATTAAAATATCTTTGGAGCTTTCGTAAGCGTAAACGAGGTTACTCATAAAGAAATAACAAGCGAACAAAAAGCGAGATACGAAATAAAAATTCCGGTAATAAAGGTAGCGAATAGCACTTTTGGAGGCATCAAGTCGAGATGGGCGACTAAATTGTAATGTTTACAAGTTAAATTAGATGAACGCTGTGGAAGTTATTCATAATGGAGGACTCACCTTTTTGCGGGGTGGTGGTCGCAAAGATTACGCACAATTTGTTTTGGCGGGATATTCGCCTTTCTCTTTTCGACAACAAGGACTATCTCCCTACCTGCCTATTGAAGTACTTAATTTGATTTTCACAGTCGGAGACAAACGAAATTAAAAATAACTGTGTTTTACGTAAGCCACATTTCCTTTTATTAGTAGATGTTTTTATTAAAACGGACATTTTTTAGGAAGTTTAACTTTGCTGTTCTTAACTTAATCGGTCTTTGGCATCAGTTTTCTAATGCTCTTCCTAAGAAATATTTTTCCACGTTGCCGTTTTCCAGAGAACCTCTCTGCTGGTCAGTACAACGGAATGAAACATGACGTCTTAGATATTTTACGTTTATTATCACATAAAATCCATCCAAAATACCACTGCTGTCCAAAGACTTCCTTTTGCCAATGTCTCTAATTTAAGCAACAAATACGGCAGCATCCGCTGGTTGAATAATTCTGTCCTCCTAAACAGCAATCAGAGGATGTGAATAATTACTAAATACGGTATGTGTATTCAAAGGAAGCTGGGATAATGACCTCGTGCCGTCTAAACAGACTGGCTAACCTGCGTAATGTACTAATCAATTAAGATATTGAATAAATTATCACGACGGTGGTTAGCGCTAGGGGTTAGTAAATTAACCTTTTGGCACCCATGGCTTAACGCATACACAGTTTGTACCTAATAATAATCCAA
Organism: Mamestra brassicae; assembly: GCA_905163435.1. Taxonomy (NCBI): domain Eukaryota; kingdom Metazoa; phylum Arthropoda; class Insecta; order Lepidoptera; family Noctuidae; genus Mamestra; species Mamestra brassicae. The sequence goes on along the minus strand of LR990991.1, from coordinate 9,574,552 downwards.
GTTCTACTTGATACTTACCCAATGGTCTGTAAATGAGGATAAGCTTAAAATAGAGAGGTATAGGTCATTAGGAAAAACGTGATAGTAAGAACTTTGTTTACCTTTAACACCCAGAATTAATTTACAGGGATAGTTTGCATAAGCTAGAGACGCTCCGTAAACGGTGATAGGTCATTCAATATTATTATCGACATAATTAATATCTAATGACGATAAACCAAAACAAAAAAAAACATTTTAAGTTACTAGGGTAAAACCAGGATAGTTGCCCCAGGGGTATAGTTGCCTTAGGCGGTTGTACGTGGGGATCGTGCGATCGATGGCCCTTTATGGGGCCCCGATCTGGGCGGCTGACCTGACGGCCAGCACCATCACTGTTCTGCGGAAGCCGCAGAGGGTGATGGCCGTCAGAGTCATCAGGGGATATCGCACGATCTCCTACGAGGCGGCTTGCGCACTGGCCGGATCTCCGCCGTGGGACCTGGAGGCGAAAGTGCTCGCGTCACTACACAGGTGGCGCGAGGACGCGCGGGCGCGCGGCGAGCGACTGATGCAGCGACACCTGGAGTTGCGTCGGTCGCAGCTGCGCGAGGTCCTGGTGGCGGAATGGCGGGACAGGCTTTCGAGCCCTACCGCCGGCCTCATCACCATCGAGGCCATCCGGCCAGTGCTCGACTTGTGGCTCGGGAGAAGGCACGGCTCCCTGTCGTTTCGTGCGACGCAGGTCCTCTCGGGGCATGGCTGCTTCGGGAGGTTCTTGTGTCGCATAGGCAGGGAGCCGGACGCTCGATGCCACCACTGCGTCGACTGTCGGGAGGACACGGCACGGCATACGCTGGCAGAGTGTGCAGCTTGGGAGGAGCCGCGCCGTGCCCTCATCTCTGTTGTAGGCGGTGACCTCTCGCTGCCGGCCGTAGTCCATGCTATGGTCGGGGGTGAGGAGTCCTGGGACGCGGTGGTCTCCTTCTGCGAGACAGTTATCGCGCAGAAGGAGGCTGCGGAAAGGGAGAGGGAGATCACAACCGCTCTCCCTGCCCGCAGCAGGCGCATCGGGCGTCGGAGGAGGGCATACGCTGCCCTCTTCCGGCCCCCCTAACTGGGTCCAGGGGCGGCGGACTTGGGGATGTCCGTCGCCCCCCATTCATCCGGACCCAAGGTGGCGGCGCGTGGTGTTCCCGTGCGCCCCTCTTTGACGTAGCGAGGGGAGTCAAACACCTCACTCCCCTCGCTGACGCGAGGTGGCCCGCAGTGGCGGGCCGGCACCAGCCGGGGATTGCGGAAGTCGCATACGTTCCCGCGATCCCCGGCGTAGGTGGAAGATGGAACACCGGGGTAGTTTTAGTCAGTAAGAGTCTGACAGACCCCTCCACCCGCCCCAGGGTGGAGGATTTCCATGAGGATTTCCCCCCGACATCAAAAAAAAAAAAAAAGGGGTATAGTTGCCTCGATTTTAATTACTCTAGCTTCGCGGATGAATCACATGTTATTTTATTTATCAATCGAGAGACTACAACGACAACTAAATAGACCGTGTTGCATGTGTCTGTGCGATTGCATGGGAAGGCAAGGTGCGATCAAAGTTTTTGCGCGATAAAAATCTTCTTTCTCGGCGGGGCACCTATCCTAAACGTAATTTACATAGATTAGGCAACTAACCTCCATATGGGATACTTGTCACAAAATTTAGAGGTCGACAAAAATCGCCAATATTCTGGAAATATCAAAAATAATGTTCTTTACTTTCACAAATTTGAAGATAATAAACCAAAGTACCTACCCGTTTTATGAATAAAGTGACAACTAACTAAATATATAATAATTATATATTTTTATAAAAAGTGTGGCAACTATCCGGCTTTTACCCTACACTTAAATTAAAATTTAGCGATAGTTTAAAAAAACTTGAACATTACAAAGTACACATTCAAAGATGGATTGAAATTACCTCGAATTATTACTTTAAGTAAACTTTACCATTGTTTGTTGGACCCGCTATCAGCGGTGTTTACTTTTGTTTAAAACTATGAGCTATAATGTTATTATTCATCACCACCAGTTGCTACAGCCATAAATGGCTGTAGCAACTGGTGGCTGGCTGACTGGCTTCTATAAACAATATACACTCAACCAACAAGGCCTCTTTTAGAGTCGCCATTGTTATATAAAAATAATTACCAAAATTTTTAACAGACTCCCTGAATCCATTCTCCAAGGTTATTACTTACCGTACTATCCAGTTTACGAGTTAACCGAGTGTACGATATTAGGGAACCTTAGTTGTATAAGTTTATGCAATAATCCCTATGATTCCGTTAATAAGGTATGCCATTTCTTTGCTAACATTGGCAAAAACCTAGCGGCAAATATCGTATCTGGTACAAAATTCCCCCTGCTCCCAGAACAGCGCTCAGCCTCTTGTAATATCTCCAACTCTACTATCAATTCACTGGCTCTGCTAGATGTAGATGAAGACGAAGTGGAGTCACTTATACTTCAATTAAATAATGACAGCGCTGCGGGCTGGGATGGAATGTCGGCCTTACTGTTAAAGAACTGTAGATATGTGTTAGTTCCTCACATAACTTACATTTTTAATTGCTGTTTGCAAAAGGGGGTCTTTCCTGAAGCTTTAAAAAAAGCTATAGTGCTTCCAATTCATAAGGGCGGAGACAGAAACTGTGTCAATAATTACAGGCCCATTTCGGTGTTACCGGTACTTTCTAAAATTCTCGAAAGAATTCTCAACAACCGCCTCAAAGATTTTTTGGATAGGTACGAAATAATCGCTGAGAATCAGTACGGCTTCCGGAAAAAAATATCAACAGAAGACGCAGTTCTTGACTTGACGCAACATGTAGCAAAGAACCTGGATAGCAATACGAAATGCCTAGGCATATTCCTAGACCTGTCCAAGGCCTTTGATACAGTTTCTGTTTCCTTACTGGTCTCTAAGCTGGAATTACTTGGAGTGCGAGGAATTGCCCTAGAAATATTTAAAGACTATTTGAGTAACCGCACTCAGCGCGTTAAAATCAATTCCTACCTCAGTGATGAAGAACTTGTCTCCTTCGGCGTACCACAGGGTAGTATTCTGGGGCCTATATTGTTCCAAATTTACATAAATGACCTATGCAATTTAAAGCACCCACAATGTAAAATTTTCACATACGCTGACGACACGGCATTAATAGTACATGGACCTTCATGGAATAGTGCTAAAACTGCAGCAGAGTCTGTACTAAGGGTAGTAATGACATGGCTCAATTCAAACCTACTTACACTCAACTTACAAAAATCCAGTTATATACCGTTTGCTATAAGACGTAATAATTCACCTTCAGACACTTTCTCGATTACTGCTCATTCATGTCAGGTCCCGTCTACTTTGCCCAAGTCGTGTTCTTGTGTAAAACTTAACAGAACAATCAGCGTTAAATATCTTGGTGTACAAATAGATAGGGAACTAAAATGGGACAAACAAATTGATGCGCTAACCACCAGAACCCTCCGTCTCTTACATATCTTCAAGTCCCTGAGAGAATCCGCTAATCTCGACACTTTAAAAATGGTGTACTTTGCCCTATGTCAAGCGGTACTAGGATATTGCATTACGGTGTGGGGAGGGGCGAGTAAAACACTCCTTCTCAAACTAGAGAGAGCACAAAGAGCTATCCTTAAAGTTATGACCAGAAAACCCTTCAGATACCCAACAACTCAACTCTATTCCGACTGTAAAGTTCTCACAGTACGTCAACTCTTTGTGCTCTACTCAGTTCTTAAAAAACATTCATCCCTACCCCCTTCCGACCCAAAAAAACGCACCGTTATCCCTCCAAGTACTCCACATAGGACAGCCTTTGCCAAACACCAGTATCTTATTCTGAGCTCTCTCATTTACAGAAAAATCCATAAACACCTGAACATACTTGATCTGACAAAATGGGAAATTAAACAAAAACTTACAGAGTGGCTACTTCAACAAAACTATGATCACACAGAATCAATATTAACCTTCACAACCTAACTCATAACACTCACGCACACATCATCATACATACACACACCATCACACACACATTCACATACAAATAATTAGTTCTTTCATTTATTATTATTTTTCTTTTACTTTATTAGATTTTACTTACGATTACCATTTACTGTAAATTGTTTAAATTGTGGGTAGATCGACAGGGTCTTCACTTAATAAATAGGTAATATTTAAACATAACCTTATGGCCGTTTCACTGTCTCTTAAGATACAGGTATACCCTAGTTTGAGAGACAGGGTAATATAAACTGTCAACAGATGTACCATGTTCCTAAATCAACATGTTCTACCATGTTACATAACTTACTCAATATCTTGATTGTAATTAATTGTTTTCTCACCATCTGTACCCTTCTAGTTCAATAAACAATTTATTATTTATTATTATTATTATTATAGGGTTCCTACGGTCGCCCACAGGACAAATTACACGCCAGAAAATGCCACCGGAATTTGAAATATATCACATAAGTTTTAAAGACAATTTTGGCGAGGTAAGTCCTCGGATTCCGGGAAACTGGCTACTATCATATTAGAGTTGTTTCACTTACACGAAATGTCGTTAGGATATTCAAAGTTTTATGAGTGACGAAGTCCTCAGAACTGTGCTCAAGTAATTGCTCTTGGCGCTGAGAAATGTAGTCAAGGAATGCGCGGAATTATTTCATGAGAACAATTAGTAACGTACTTTATATGATTTCCCTGTGGGCTCTGGTAATGTCTCGCGAATTCTTCATCTAACAAGCGCAGGCTTTTCAGCAGAGCTAGCATTTGTTAAATTATTAAATTAATTTGCTTCAATCTCTGCTTTCATGGATATAACTTGAATCCTATTTTGCTTAACTTAGAACACCTCATTCAGCTTGATATTATGTAATGAAAAACAGCCAAGAGAAGAAGGCATGCCACTATTGCGGCAGTAAGACCCCTCTTTGGGGAGTGGCTGGGGAGACGCCACGGCGTCCTCACCTTCCGCCTGACGCAGGTACTTAACGGACACGGCTGTTTCGGGAGGTATCTGTTTCGGATTAAGCGGGAGGACACGCCCGGGTGTCAGCACTGTGAGGATCGCCCGGAGGACACGGTAGAGCATACGGTGGAGGTCTGCCCTGCTTGGGCTGAGCACCGCCGTGTCCTCGTCGAGGCGATCGGTGGCGGTGACCTCTCGCGTCCAGCCCTGGTTGAATGCATGGTCCGGAGCGAGGAGGCTTGGGAAGCGGTCACCTCCTTCTGGGAAGCAGTAATGCTAGCGAAGGAGGAGCCGGGCCGCGCGAGGGAAAGGCAAGGCCTTCGCCCCAACCGCCGCTACAGGATAAGACGCCCCGGGCGTTGGGAGTCGCAGGGCGATCCCAGGCCACCGTAGGCGCACGCCTGCGGACGGCGAGCGTTGGGTGGCTCGCTGTCCGATCACCACCAGTCCCGGGTCGATGGCGCGTTGTGTTTCACGCGCGCCTCAAAGATATGTCAGCATAGGAGACAGGGCCCACTAGGGCCAGAGGCTGCCAGGGTTGCGGAATTTATTCGAAAGAGTCACCGCGGCCCCGGGACGCAAAGGGCTTTAGAATGAACACGAATGGGTTTTTTAATCAGTAAGAGTTTGACACGCAATTTCCCATAATTTAAAAAAAGCCATTCCTCATACAAACGAAAACTACAAAGCCGAAAATTAAAGTAGAACTACCTCAACACTTAACACTATTCCTAAACCACGGGACCGTGCCGAAATCTCAATGTAATCATCAATAAAATGACATGTAAGTCTCAAGTCCTGGAATTCTCCGAGTCAATACGTCCAATATAGACGTGGTAATTAAGTTACCAGCACGCCCAACACCCTCAGACGAAGGAACATCTAATGATTGCATCGTTGTAATGCAATCAGTTCGCATCCCTTGTGTTAATTTGGGCGCTTGGATATCTTTGGGATTCCCTTAGGAATTCAGTGAGATCGAAGATGATTGAGAACAGTCATTTGTCGGATTTCCGGGAGGCGTGAAACACGAACCTGGGAAGGCCAACGTTTAGGATGGACATTTTCTTATCCTGTGTGTAGATGATCGGCACTTTGGTGACCCAAAGAGCCTGCCAAAACAGTGAGTAAGCGAAAACATTTTAACACCTAAAATGGCACACCACAAACTATTATGTAAAACATCCTCTATTCAAAGCAGAGACCCAGGAAATTGAATAAAATTTTCTCGAAAATGTCCATTATTTACGCGGTCATAAAATGAGCCCTGATAAGGACTGCTCCGGTAACCGACGACGCTTTATATCACAGGATACAACACTATTATCTATCCAATATTTCAATGGATATCTCTTCTCCTGTTTGGGAATAATAAGGGACAGCGTCTGAGCGTCAGTCCTTGGTGCCTGTTTTGAATGATAACGTTACAAAATCCTTTGTAACGTTATCATTCAAAACAGTGAAACAGAGAGAGAGAGACATTTTTAGCCAGTAACTTAAGTGGCTACGACCTACGTATACCTAAATTTATAATTTGAGTTAATTTGAATCAATCGCCAGCATCCCAAGTATCTACTTTAAGCGATGCATGTTTAAGTTGATTTTTAATTGACCAATTTTATAATTGATTAGGCTATAAAAAATACAGCAATCGAATCTGAACTCTGAAGTTTGTTGTTCCAAACTTTGAAAATTGTCTCAAACTCTGAATTCAAACATAGGGTACCTACTTTCTTCTCAGACCAGCTTTTGTGCAACCTCGTTATAGTTTCGAAACTATCATGAACTGTCACGTGGCGCCTTTCTTCATTAAAACTCGGAACAAATATTTATTGTTCTAAGTTTTTATTATTATGGTTATAAATAGATGGTTAAATAAAACAGCTTTAACGTCCTTTCCACGTACTTGAACTTGATAGCCTTCAGTTAAAATTTACGTTGCCATTTAACATCTCAAAGCCAAACCCTTCTTATCCCTGACTCAGGCCTGAGATTACACACGTCAAGTTTCTACCGTCGGTGACTAGGCGTTGACGAATGACTAGGCTTATAGGGGCTTATAGAACGCTAGCATTACCTTCCACTAATCTATAATATAGGTCCTAGTGTTACGTAAGTACCTAGCAAGTTCCTTTCTAGGATCTGAAGTTCTGAGCGATCCGAAACTAAGATATTCGATATCATGATTAAAATTCTTTCGCCCTTTGAAAAGCTGTTTATTTAAGATTTCAATTTCGTTTCGATAAATATCAAGTTTTAGATTGAAATAAATTCCAGCAGAGTCCAGTCAGTTAATTTTCTTTAAGGTGTTTAAATTTAAATTTACAAGTTGTTTTGTGAAATTAGGTTTTCAATTTTGTTTAAAGTCAGTTAAGTGTATTTAATATTCACTTAACAAAATACAGTTTTTTGATGTCTAACGTCTAATGCGGCGGGTCAGACTGACTGGCGTCGCCACGCTGTGTGATATTTTATTTTTGATTTTGCCATATTTATTTCCGTTCAGAAGCTATCCTTTTATGCACATTATATGTGCAAAATTGTCTCTATTGTGTCAGGCTTTCCGTGGCGGCTCACTTTTTTTCCAAGAACTAAAATCATGAAGTAGTTTACTTATTTCCTATGGACAGTGCACACCCAAGATTCAAAGCATTTATTTTAAATAAACCATTTACAGGTACTTATGAATTGTCACCCATTATAAGAGTCACTAAAAGTGGCTGTGGTGGGTAGTAGATAGAACGTAAACGGCTTTGATATTCTTATGCAAAGCGTATAGGACGGTCAGTACTGAAGTCTTACCGGTGCTGGCAGGTGTACTCTCAGTCGATCTAGAAGTGTAGCGACGTGCTGCAATGTACTACTACGCTCGATAGATCACGAACCCAGAGCTTTTACCGCAACGCGACCGTGCTAAGATCTCTAGATTAATTAAACCGCAGACTGACGTTTGGGAGGAACTTTTATCCAAATGGTAATGTATGTGGGACAGATCCATCGAAGGCCGTCACCTGCACCAGTTCTTCCCATCCGTCCGTGAGCGGCTGGATAGGACATAGCTTGAGATGGATCACTGTGTTTTTTAAAAGCTTAACAGACAGATGTGTTGCTGGGGAGTTTGTTGGGCCACTTCTTCTTCCCAGCTACAACACTAGGAAGTGGTGACGGGCGGGCGTTTTGGCGGACTGTCTTTATGTAGAACTTTGACGTTCAAAAAGTGCTGGCACTCAGCCTAATTTGAATAAATGACTTTTGAATTTTATGTTACCTTATTTCTCACAGGTCATGGTAACTATAATGAAAAAATAATCTTTTAAACTTCTGGCTTCGCCTTTTTGTCAATGTTCTACATCTGACATTGAATACGAACAATCCGCTCATCATATCTTATGGGAGTGTATTATTTGGCAAAATGAGCGCAATATTATGTTAGATAGTATTCAGGTTACATATGGAGTTGTTTACTACACGGACCTTGCGTGTTCCGGTGGTCGCCACTGTTAATTCTAGCTTTCAGGAGTTGCAGTGGTTGGGGATGTAAGGCGGGCTTGTCCCAAAAAAAATTTCATTCGTGCAGTCAGTACGTAAAACAAGCACGAACATGATGCGTATGTGTTTTTTTTACATGGAGTTTAGTATCACAACATACTCGTTGTGAATGTTGCAATACGAACCGTAAAGGATTAAAAAAACATTGCTGCGACTACTCCCAAAAATGCATATCTTTCACCGCTTCCTTCACAGAAATTGCTACAAATGCGCACAGAAGACACACAACACAACACATTATGTCACAACTGTGCACATTGTTACATGCCAGTAACTACAGGTGTCCTACAAATTTTCTTTTCCGGCGCAATGAACTAACAACAAGGTATTCTCGAAAGCTTTGTGCTCAAGACGGATACCTGTACCTCGTGTTGCAAGTCTTTGAGCCTTATTGTTCAAGATATTGCTTTATTTCAGGCATTTGCATGCGATAATATCTTCGTGCAAGACTTTAAGAGACGAATTTCTGAAATGTTTTGAGGGAAGTTTCTGTTTTGGTACCTTGTAGGTGTTTTTTGTACACCATAGTACCTAAATCATAATGATAAAAAGCTTTTATTTTAGAAAAAAAAAAGTTAAAACAAAAAACATGAACCTTTTATTTATTATTATTGATAAGCTCTCGTTTGATAACAATCTCACATGATCGAAAGCGATGATGTGGTCGACGATGGAGCACGCTTGCCTAGAAGTAACTTAAATAAAATGAGCAGTGACCATTGATTTTCTTTCAAATTATGTTAACTCATAACTAAAACAAAATGTTCCCGCTTTCCGTGTTAGATAATAATAGACCTATTATGTTAATTCCAAAAAGAATTTCTGCTCTGACCTCATTAGATTATGCAGTATGCTCATACTTCGTACGGGCACATTGAGAACAGTCGAGTAACTGGAATATTAGCAAAATATGCGTTTTCTGCAGCAAATTCGCGGTCTTTTTGTACTTACAATCTTGGCCTTAGTTTTGTTTTTTTTTTAAATCAATTGCCATGACAGTTTTAGCAATGGTTTAGTAATATATATTTTGATCCATTTTGGATAATAATGAGAAATTCATTTCAACTGACTTCAAAAAAGGATGAAGTTCTATATTCTTCCGTTTGTATATTTTTTAAGTAGGTGCTTCAATATAACGGAATGTATCGGGATGCACTCTGGGGTTTTTTGGAAATTTTGTAATTCTATAGAGTAAAACTGTCCAGTTTAATATTCTTCCCAGTCAACACAAATAGTACCTATGTATAAGAATTGCATCTACAAGAGAGCGTTACCGATCTTTTGGGACTCCAAATCCTTTTCATTTACGGTTTCCACATTTTACTATAGTCAACACAGCTTTTTGCATTTTAACACGTCACTCAGCCAGACAGGTGCAAAAAGGTAAAAGGACAAAAGGGGATAATAAGGGGGATTGAAGTGGGGGCCACAGAGAGAGTGTGCCCTATCGTCCCCACGGCCGCGCCTCGAGAGCTCGGCTGTGGCTGAGAGCCATCCCTCAAGGCAATTGGGAATGCTTACAGCACGTTTAGTTTGGGATCTTACCAAATATTATATACGGAGCCGTATGCTTGCTTATGTGACGCCGAATTGAAGCGTATGACATCAATGTAGGGTCAGACAAAGCGTGTTATTTTATTTCTCTCCTTTTATGAAATATATTTTACTTTTCAGAGCAGTTGCTCCTATGAAGGAGCACTGCTATTTCAAGCAAGAATTACAATATTATGTCGCTCCCACGGAAACTGGAAGGTTTAATTAAAATACAGCAGTAATGAATTACTCACAACTGGCACTGAAATATGTTCCGTAATGAATTTTCTTTTTAGTTTCATTGAGAAGAAGTGCCCTGAGAGAGATGTGGAAGTTTTTGGTTTGACACCAAGCAAGGACCTTTTTTACACTATGGTGTGGTGATATTTCATTAAATCAGTAAGGTTTTTTATTTTTGTAAAAGTAAGCACTGCTACGTTCTATGGTAATGCATATCCTCTGGCCAAGTAAAAACCCAGCCCTTAGGTCACGTGAACTATCAACCGTTCCTTTAACCAGATCAATAACTCGGGTCCCGTGATCCAAGAGTTGGGTAAGATCGCCTTTTAACAACTCTTTTCTTAAATCAATAAGAAAATAAATAGCAACAGAAACAAATCCTTTTCACTCGCTACGTTACTTATAAATTCAGATTTCTACCTCCATAGAGAGAAAAACAAGCAAAAACCTGCAAAGAAACAAACAGCAAACATTATAAATGTGTGTATATAGATGTCCTTAATTATTGTGGTCCCGGGTAAAGCTACTCGTAATTTGAAGAGGAAAGGCGCTAATATTATAGCGTCGGCAAGAACGCGGTTTTAATCTCGTGAAGTAGTAGTAGCGATGCGATAAGCTTGTTTTATTTGAACATCAATTAAACTTTGACAAGTAGGTAGATTAGGTGGGGGTTTAAATACTAAAATCGACCACTTTATTGATAAATGCGGAGTAATGTAACAATCCACAATGATCTCTAGATTAACTATACATTTTTTGAAGTTAAAGTTTGGTGTAAAATAATTATGCATTTCACGTTACAGATCAGTACGATTTAGCGACACAGTATCGATGTTGGACCACTTCAATCCAGTCATTCATCATCGCAGGACCAGATTAGAATAGTTGCTCTTACAATACTAATCAATAACCAATAAGAAAATGAATGAATATTGGCTGCAATGTATCCATCAAGACATTAATTAATAATAGTCGAATAAAAAAATATGACATTTGGTATAATAGTAGGTAAGTGCCAAAAGATTGGCAATGAAGTAAGTAAACTGACCGTTACCTAATATATCGGTATGTGGGAACCCAAACATCAAAATCATGTATCGTTTGCATACATTCCATCCATGTACCACTACTGTCCATAAAGATAAAATAAGTAAATTAGCTAAAATATCAGGGATTACGATATATGTCGATTAAGAACGGCTTTGTATTTATTTTGATTTTGAAATTAAGAATGTCGATAAATTTATGCGTTAGAAAATTGTCAACAGCGGTCATTAACCCAATGGCTGCTTTAGTAATCTTTCTGGCGCCACCATAGTAACAGTACTGCAGCGCCTGTGTACACCGTACCTAATCTTCCAGCTTCATACATTTTTTGTATAGCACGCGTGAATCGAGCTCCAGCCTAATGAGGTGCGATACGATACATTCATTTCTTCGCACTAACACTACTTCGTTAGTCAGCACTATGTAGACTACGCGTAATGATACGCCCGCGTTTTGTCCAACAAAAATTGTAGACGAGGAATATTCTTCTGCGACACGAGAACCATGTTGGATTTTTGTATTGTTAGTCTGAGATTTCATAAAACGACTAGTGGCTGCTGTATAGATGTCCAGCTTGGCTAAAGGCAAAGGTGTATTGTGTCATAGACACACAGGTTTGGGAATGTCTATACCATCAAAGAGCGACCGGTCCGGTTTCACTGGACTGGACACTGGCCATCGAGACGTGAGAGATCTTATAGTGCACAAGTGTAGTGGCAAACATGGGTGCATTTTCCCTACACTGGCTCTCATAGTCTAACCCAACACGACCAGAACCAGATCAGGCGTATCAGATATCTTCGTAGACCAATCATAGACTCAAGAACTGAGAATGTAGTTTTAACACCGAAGGCCTTTTTTCATGAACACAAAACAATATTTGCCTTGACCAAATCCTTCTGCGAATTGATCTTGTTCGGCGGAATAGTGTCTATAGTAGGCACTCAAACAGTACCTACATAATATTTCAATTTGAATAAATTGTCTAGACAGTTGAAAATCAAAATAGGCAGACGGCATTATATTGACAATATTATTGGTTATAGCCAAAACTGAAAGTCGGTCAAAACCAGTTTTGACTGGATTCCGAGAAAACGTATTTTTAAGTCATAAAGTGTTTTATTACGTAAAATCTCATTTACCTATATCTAGAATCTCATTTTTTTAAATAATTTTGATTCTAAAAGGCCAACTAATCTAATTAGTTTTTAAGTAAATTTTAGTAACTTAAAAATAGTTTTAACTAGGCAGAAGTAGTTTTGATAAATATTTAGCAGTAAAAAATGGTTTTGACCGATAAACAGTTTTGACTGTAACAGATATAACGCCAAATTCAAATCAGATGAAGAGTCAGAGTCTATAGAGCCTGTGGAATAGACGAACAAAATGTTAATGTTGAATATATTGCAGCCTAACCCCGATGTCTCGTATAATAGATTTTCCTTCTGTATGTTAGATTTCGGGGTCAAGGGTAAAGCTCGCTCGAATTTTCTTAGAATTGTAGATAAGCTCTATTTCTGGGTTACGTTTCTTGTGCTGTGTTTGAATAGTATTGAGATACTTAATACCTATATAAACACCCAAAGATACCTCTCTAGATGTTTACTTATAGGTATTAAGTAGTTGGATTGCTTTTTTTAATACCTGTTTTTTGTTTTTAATAAGGTTTTGGGGTAATTTGTATTAAATGATGTATCTCTCTCTCTATATTCAGGGTTTTTTTTTGTATAGGAAATCATCAAATGAATCCTTCCGACCTGGGTGGAGCGGAAGGAAGTGTCAGGACTCTTACTATATTTATTTTAATTATCTTGCTATACGTAAAATTAGCTTAAAAAAAATTAATAGCTGTAAACCATTATTTCATAAACTGAAAATACTGTCTTTACCATGCCTTTATATTTTTGAAATATGCATTTTAGTTAAAAATAAATATATTATTTATTAGAAAGAAGTACCTAGTTACAAAATAAATAATAGAACACGACACAAAAACAAATTGAAAATACCCAAGTAAATTAAATGCTATTTAAAAGAAATACTTACTGCATGACAATTATTATATACATATACTGTATAACCATTTACCAAATAATACGCAAGATTTACCATTGCCGTTGTTCAGACTGTTATTAGGAAAGAACATAATAGTATTCAAGAATATTTAGAGGATAAGTCTTTTTAAAATAACCTTAAGTCTACCACATGCAACAACATAATTATTATGCTTTATTAATCAATTATTATTAACAACAATAAAATTTAAATATTTATTAATTTACTATCAAAGATTCATAAAATATTCTCTAATTCATCATTTTTAATAGGTTAGTAATATAAGCTTTGTGTTTTTATAGAAAAAATTGACGCGACGCCATATTATGGAAGGATATACTGGAACCAATATTGTAACATCTATTGTACCATGTTCTAACAAATAAATATTATTCATTTCATTTAAACCCAGTATTTATGTATGTAGTTTACAAAAACGAAACCCAAACAAAACATCCACAAATTACGATAAAGACAAAGAAAATAGTCGTAAGTCGGGATTTATGTTTTCCTCTCTGTACACGTCAACACTACGTACTTCCAAGAAATCACCATTAGGGCATTACCACTAGAAGCACAATAAAATTAACGTACATTATACAAGAAACACAAAAGGCCTGGCTTTTGTGTTAGACTATTTCAGCACTAATGAGTCCATCTACTTTAACTTTTGTCCTCAAAAGGCCACCAGCGCAAAATATAGTCAATTAGTGTTCTACAAAACGTTCTTACTGATTAACTTGATCGAGTCCTTTTATTCCGGAGTTCGTTTAAATTTTTTTGCCACCTCTACTACTGACAGAATGTACTAACAGATAACATGGTTGAGTTAGGATCACGATTTTCGTACAATCGTCTTGATCATACTCGTTTTGTTTAAAGGATTGTAAGCCAAAGATATCTAAAAATATCTAGCAACCTGAAGACCTAAAGACTACAGTCTTTATCACTATATTTTTTGTCTTAGGTACCTATTGAAATCTATTTTTGACATCATCAAATGTGAGCTTTATGAAATCTTATGATGACCTCTGTTTTCTTAACTCTCCTTAACTACTCGTTTCTGACGATAATCTCACTTTTTGTACTGAAAACATCGTATCAAACTTGTTTAGATAATGAAACAAGTTTGAACGAGAGTATTATTAAACCCTACACTTTAACCGTTGTTACTTATTTCTGTGTAAAAGTATTCCATCTCAAGACAAAAATCACTTTTTGTACTGAAATCATTCACAAAATCCCATTTCCATTTAATATCCTTTTCAGAACGTTAACAATGTCTTCAATATAAATTCCGCACTGTAAACTGAAATCCGATTTAAAGAATGCCAATAAGTTTCTGAATTCTTTATCGAAAATTAGAAAGTGTTGTTGTTTGTTAAACAATCTCGTCTGTATGACGAAACGGATTGCGCTATAGGTACCTAATTCGGTTTATAAGAAGACCCACTAACGTAACTTGGCTCATCACGTTCTAATCTGTATTTTTCTGAAGACTGGCTTTCTGAACAGGGATAATCTTCAACGTAAAATTGACAATTTATTTATTTTCATGTTGACCAAGTGATCGAGTTTTTTTTTACATTTTTATGCTTTGCAGAATTCCTACTTCTTAAACTTTTATTTAATTAACATTAGTTTCAAGTTAATAGTATTTTATTATCATCCCCAGCTTATATTCTAGCCCATTCTGGCCGAAAAAAGCCATAGCTTTTTAACGATTTTTAGCCCTTTGGCCTAATTTCTGACCAAAACTATAGCCAAGCTTCTGATCTAATGTGCGCCACGATCTAGACTCTAAGCTACGCCACGTCTTTGTGACTTATATACTTATCCCTCAATTTAACAAAATACATCGAAACCGCATTCGCGCCAATCCAATCATGGTCTTATACCAGCTAACCGTAATATAACACCAATCAATCTATTGCTATTGTAACAATAGTCCTCAGAACAAATGGCAGTTACTATTGGGAAACAAACCGTTCGATTCCGGGTCGGATCCGATCCCGCAATCCCGCGGATTGTGGACGAATTCAATTTTCTTCGCGTCGATAACTGAAACAATAACATGTCCAACCACTCCGGTTAGAAATACGAGTAGGTATTGAGGTATTAGGTATACGATGTTTTGAAAAACAAGCCGGTAAAAGAGGACTGTTCTTTTAACAAGACCATTACTTGATTTCATTAGAGGATCAAAGGCAGTTGAATAGTTTCTGGTGATCGGCACTATTGATTCTGGTCTTCTCAGTTTCATTGATTGCGACTGCTGGGGTGGGCAAGACCTAAATACATCATCATCACTAGCAGCAGTCCATTAATTGGTATTCAGTTATTTTTAACACGCCATGAACTCGATCCTAGGCTGCTGTCATCCAACTGTAACCAGGCACCTTACAATGATCAAATGTTCACCAAGACTGAGGGTAAAGAGGGTACAAATTAACATTGAAAATATAAAAATATTAATTAACTTCGATTACTTTCATAAACATTTCTTCTGCTGATTATGACGACAAAGAAGTCTTTCTGTCGCAATCAAACTGTCGCAAGAAAAATCGTAAAAAATTACTGGATAGAGGATCCTGTAATTTTTAACGATTTTTCTCTCTTCAACGTTGTTTACCAAATGATTTAAATTATAGATAATGTTTAATGGCAGGTCGCGTGGACAGGACCGTCCGCGTCAACAACTTTTAATTACTTCTTAGTCTGGACCCATCCCGGTTGCCTCACGGTAAGAGGATGTCAAATGTATGAATCCTTGTTGAGTCTGTATATTTCCACGGCTCAAGTCTAAACCACTTTTGTTCGATATTAATTATATATAATTATATAATTAATATAGATATAATTATATTATTATATTATAGACCTCTCACTAAAGTTGAACAGGGCTCCTACCTAAATTTAATACAAAATATGGTTTTTCAATAAAAAACGCAAAAGATGTTTGCAGGTATATTAGTTCATGATTTTTTCTTCAGTTTAATACAATCCTGCTTAACTTTCCATATTTCAGAAGGCCAATTTCTCGCAGGAACTTAAGGCGCGTTCAAATACAAGTCGCAATTTCATCTCAGCGACAATCAATGTCAAAACTTATGAAACAAGTTGTTGTTGTTGTCTTATTGTTTTGGGCCCGCGTATCAAAACGTCCTATTCGCAAAATGAACTATTAGGAAATCGTTCTTTTCGCAAAATCTAGAGGGGCAAAGACTTACAAACTACCAGGAGCCCAGGAATCATGACGAAGTATTTCCGGAGCGAAGAAGTATTTTTTTTAATTTCAATCTAAACCTATATGTACGTATATTATGCGACACAAAATTATGCGACTGCGATGCGAAAATGAACGCTCCTTAAAAATACGAGAATTTACCCCCAGTAATATATTTTAGTTACAGCTTTTTCCTTTAATTTGTAAAATACCAACAGTTACTTACACAGCCGCGTCCAATCGTTGTAAACACAACTTGTCTGGACAGAAGTGGACGCTATGTTAAATTGCTGATCTTTTTATCCTAAAATGCAGCATTATTTTATCGACGCCAGGGCTTATTAAACAATACCGACAATGATGTAGAGATGTGAGATTAAATTGATTACCCATGCAGATTTGTAATTTATCATAATGATAAGTTAAATAGATCTTTCTAACTTGTCATATAATAAATTAAGGACCTGCATGGGTTATCCGAACCTTTCCGGCCTAATTATAATATGTACCAAATTGCTAAGCAACGAAATTTAATTAATATCTCAGCAAATGCAATTGATATAAATACACTCAAATAAATTATCCACTTTTTAACAGCGTTTTAATAGAAACAAAGACAAAAAGAATCGTCATTGTCTACTAACGAAATCTCATCGATTAACCCCAGTCCATCTCTAGTAGGTAGAGGGTACAAACTTTGCAATAAAACAATTTGAAAGTATCGAACGGGATCGTACGAATAGCAACTGCTTAATACTTTGAAATTAATTAACTCTGGTTATTGGTTTTATTTAGCTGTTCCGAAAGGATTAGCAATTTTGTTAAGTAAATATTTCGATGCTTGTAAACAATTGATTATAAATATTCTTTGAACAAGCATTGGTGTTAAAGACTTGAAAACCGATGGTTACAAAACATACTCATAAACTCACGCCTTTTTCCACTGGCTACACTGGCAAAAACTACAAAAAGACAGTAACAATGTGCCTTTTTTTTAGGGATGGGAAATCATCAAATGACTTCATCCGCTCTGGGTGGAGCGGAAAGGCGTGTCAGGCTCTTACTGACTAAAACCCAACCGTGTTCCTTCAAAAGCCACCACTCGTTGCAGGGCCGCGGTGATGACTCTTTCGAACAAATTCCGCAACCCTGGAAGGCTCTGGCCCTAGCGGGCCCCGTCTCCTATGCTGACAACTCTTTGAGGCGCGCGTGGAACACAACGCGCCATCTATCTGCGCCTAGTTGTGACCAGACAGCGAGCCACCCAACGCTCGCCGTCCGCAGGCCCGCACCTATGGTGGCCGGGGATCGCCCTACGACTCCCGACGCCCGACGATCATTTCTGCCGAAAGACATTTTTTGAGTTTTTTTTTTAGTTTGAGACGACCTTCCAAAGCAGTGTCTTCCTCTACTTGGTAGCCACTCGAGAACTCTTCGGTTTCATTGGCCATTCTTTCAAAATGGTCCTTAGTACATAGCTCGTTTCGCCACTCAGGTTTAGCAATTGCTAAACCTGAGTGGCGAAACGAGCTATGTCGGTTACCTTAGTTCTGCGAATCTCTTTTGTTATTCGATCATGTCGGAAATCGTCAAGCATAACATATCCTACCTACTTTCATATTATAAATGCGAAAGTCTGTGAGGATGGATGAATAGATGGATGTTTGTTATTCTTTCACGTCAGAACGGCTGAACGGATCTTGATGAAATTTTGCACAGAGGTAGATTATAGTCTGGAATGAAACAGGATATTTTTTACCTTTCTTTGAGAATCATTTCCGACATTTACGCGGGTGGAGCCGCGAGTGGCAGCTAGTCATATCATAAACTAAATCACAGTTTGATACTTACACACCTTCCCTATTCATTTACTTATTATGGTTGCCGGTGCTTGAGATACAAATAAATTGAAAAGCACTTTCCTCATTCAAATATAACCACACAGTGGTCAATCACGAAAGCTGTTCTAATAAATTAATATAGCAATTTAACTAAAGGTCCCAACTCACTTTTATTACTTTAACCGCTTTGAAAGCGGTACGGTCACTGGCCCAGTTGTTGAAGTTCCGACTAGTATTTTGTTAGTTGTTCACTGTTGTTAATGATCGTGTAAAATCTGCCTTATATTGCCTAGGTAGAGTGAGTTTTGTAGGTGGTTCTTGATAGCGCAACTCCCTTCCCGTGAATAAAATTCTGTGTGTCTGTGGTATGGTAGCTCCCAAACGGAAGAACTTTCGGTCTACTCTGTAAACCTCTCGCCGTGAAAACTAATGTGGAGTGACCGTGGAAGAGAACTGCCGGTCAATTCCGGTCGATTCTGTAAACATGTCAAAGTGAAGGCTTGGGTGAAGTGATCACGAGGTGAGCTGTTAATCCATATAATCAAGATGTCACGTGATCACGAAGTAAGCTGTCATTCCATCTTGATTATATGGCTCGAATGACGTTCTGTTCTGTCGTTATTATATTGTTTTCATCGAAATCGAATTGTTCAATTTAAATTAAAACGTCAAAACGTCATTCGAAATGTCTCGAGTGAGGTGTCAAGTTAACTTGCACGAGATATAGTTATGTTTCCTGATAAATACGACCATCATTTCCAGATTATAAAAACTCTTATCACAGTAATTGCTGCTGGAATATTTTCCTGATTTATACCCAGTGATTCTTTCATTTTATTATTTTGTTGGTGTTATTGTATGAAATGCAATTGCAAGTAAAGTAGACTTGTTAACTACCCATAAAACTTTAGTACCTACATATTGTTCATACATCACGGAACCTGTGCTTATTGCGTACGTTAAGTAAAATATCGTTGTTTCGAAAGAACTTCAGAGTTTTGCTTATGTTTATTAGAATATATGAGAGTTTCACGGTTATGTTTTACCAAGTTGTGCCAGGTGAAAGTTTTAAATATAAATAAAGGCTGTTTCTGCTAAGGTATTTTAAAGTTGTTATACGAATAATTGAATGTTTAATTTAGTAAAAATTATTGGGTACAATGAAACCTTAAACATCACAGATTTATTCAGGAATTCTTCAAGCGGTTTCGCCCGGGTTCAATTCGAAAATTATTCTAAAAGGAACATGTTCCTGTGATAAAAAAACACCAACCAACATGCTCTATCGTGAGCCAAGTTTCATTCAAATCTGTTCAGCCGTTAAAACATGATCAGACAGACGTACCTACGTTCTTTCACATTTTAAAATGATTAAGTATGGAAATATGGATAAGTATAGGACAGAATTTATCACATATATACGCGTCCTAAACTATTATATAGGCATATTAAAACCTACCGAATCATGAGTGGCTTCCTACGACAGGTTTTGATAGCGAAACAGCGTTGACTTGCGATGGCGGAAACGTTACATCTGCCAGTAGGCACATGAACAACTTCATTGCTCTACTCAACGCCTACCAGTTTAATTCCATTAAGAATAAAATTGTAGGGAACGTATTCTAGATTTGCTTATTAGGAACAACGCTACCACCATGTTTACTGGTACCACCTAATAATAACCATCCGCCTTTTTGTGTCATTGTTAAGTATGAATCGTCTTTAGAACCTCTTGGACTTGCTTAAATAATTAGGTACCTATAACTATTATAAAGCTAATTATGATCTAATTAATAAATAATTACTTAATGTAGATTGGCAGGAGCTTTTAAACGGGTTGACAGCAGAGGATTTAGGTATAGATTTTATGATATTGTCTTTGGAGCTGCAAAAGAATACAACCCAAAATCCAAACCACGCTCGTCTGAGTTTCCGATGTGGTTTTCCGAAGTCTTTGATTATAGTAATAACAATAAAATACATACATTTGTATAGGTCACTTGCAAGGTTTGTCCCAACTTGAATACGCTGTAATTATATGGAACTCAGGTCCAACGAAAATTCTTAAGGTCCGTGCAATACCATTGTTGCCGGAGCTTTCTGTCGTATAGTGATTTGTTTAAAAAAAATACGATATGATGAGCCTAGAGACTGGAAGATTATTTCTTGAAACAATGTTCCTTTATGATGTGTGCAATAACAGGTACGACTGCCCAGACAACCAATAGAGAACATTACTTTGTTCCTAGAAGTGTTTTGAGGCAAGAGGTGCGCGCTCGCCCTCTTTTCGCGGTTTATCCATGTAGATCTAATGCTGGAGCTCGCGCACCGTTGCGCCGTATTTGTAATAATTTTGATAAACTTTTTACCGATTTGGATATATTTGCGATGCCCACCAAAGGGTTTCGCATCGGCCTTATTGAGGCCATAAAGGGCCTATAACATGTGAAATTATGATAACTGATGATTCTCGTTTTGCTCATATCCAAAATCCATTTGCATTCTGTAGATAACGGTGTGAGTTGCAGTTATAATGTGTAACTGTTAGTTATTCCTAAATAAATAAATAATCATTCTAAAGCTGCAAAATCGTGAAGTGCCACGCGGTCGTAGCGCCTACGGTGTGACCCACGCCGTGCACTGTAGCTCTACACGTAGCGAAGAAAGAAAACCGTAGCGCTTTTTTAAAATTTTTGAGGACTTCGCGATCAGGGTGATCAGGGTAAAAAATGTTGGATCAAATTTTTATAAAATATTTAGTTCATTATAGTTCAACACCACAAACTCGGTCACCATTTTAATAAAAGTGGGCTACCATTAATAAACGCAAGCAGGACATAGATGTGAATGTCTGAGTCGTAAACTATGCTTCATCTCCTATACTGGCAATCATACCAGTAAATAAGTAAAGAGTTTTTATTTTATCCGTAATCGGAGCAAGCTTATCATTAGTATAAAAATAAACGGTCATATTTAAAACAACATACGGCCTGTTCCTACTATCTTATTCCTCCGAGATTTCTTCCGCGGTCCAACTATGAAACTTACATCCATTGTAGGTACCCCCTGTAAGAATTACATCTCCGGGGCAATTTGGTGTTTAGATAGGTCTCTAACATAAACTAGTTGCGTCGCTACTCTCGCTGAGTTAGGAGAACTTTTAATAGTGTTCATGTCTCCAGAGTGGTTCCGAGACGTGCCGCCGATGTACATTAATGTACAGGTTACTAAGTTATTATAGCGATGTGTGTTTAGACGTAGTTTGTGACTAGCTCTTGCAGGTGTTCTGAAATTGGTTGAGAGGTAAAATTGTGGTAAAACGCAACTACATAAATAAGTCGTCAAGACCGAATACCGGCCACGGCGATAGACGTCCACTGCTGTACATAGGCCTCCACCAAGTGTCGTCACATCGACCGGTCCACTGCATCTCGCATCCAGCGGATTCCCGCGGCCTTCACCATGTCGTAAGTCCACCTTGTGCAACGCTGCGTCTTCTTTTACACTCACAAGAAATATGAGTGCACAATTATGTGCGAGAACACAGGTGCATTCTCCATTCCTTCACTCTCATAGTGCGACGATAATTCGACACGACCAGGGAGAGATCAGGCTTAGGACCTAAACGGCAACTAGTAATTTGCGCTTTTAAAGCGATGGGTTTGACAGGTAACGGCTTCCGAATCGATCTACGTGTCCATACGTTGATTTATGATTTGCTAATCAAAAATCGAGAAAAGCTGGATTTCAAACAACATAAACACAGGTGATTTCAATTTACACTAATGAAACAATATATTCAAACCCGTAAGGTAAAGGTGTGATATTTCGGTACCTACATATTTGGCATCGATGTATGTTTTTTCCCAGTTTTCATGATCCCTCGAGACTCAATCCTGTTGTCTTCGCGAGGAAGGGCCCCCGAGACTCCGTATCCTTAAATTTCCGATGAAAACAAAGAATCCGTGAATATAGGTCCGCGGGAGCGAGCGAATGGAAATTTACATCCTAATTTCCCAGGTGTATACCCACTGAGAGTCTCTATTCGTCAGCGTTATCAAAAATCGGATATATCGGGACCCTGTAGTGTAAAAGGACGGCCTGTAATTCGATTACCGCCATCGAACCGATTGCCAGCTTTTTGTTAACTTTGTTTTTGGATAAAGGAATTCTCTACTACAGCGAGTATGAAACAATGAGTACCGTTCGACGCCTTATATGGAATCAGATGAAGAAAATATACTGACTCTTCTTCGCCAACGTTACAATGTTCATGATAAGTTATTATGAAAATGGAAACTTGAATATCTACGTACCTAAAGATTAAAGATCACAACTTCTCACGAAGAATGATAGATTTTAAATCCATCATTTTGCGCCATTTTCTAATCACGGACCGCCTATGAATTGTATGTAGGTGCTTAAAGGTAGAGAAATATGAAACTAGGGATCTACATACTAGGAAAAAAAAGCATGAATAAGCAACGACATGTGAAAATGTTTGGCGTTGGTTCACTTCATATTCATCACTCACATTGATGAATTTTGAAGCGAGCCAATTTTTGAAGTCAGACGACAGTCAGATCGATTGACGGACAGACACCACGAAACCAACGCCTCTCAAACATCGCCGACATGACGGCTATGAAAAGCAACGAAGTTCCAAATAAAGCTTCAGGCGTCGAGACATCTATAGACATGTCTACTGAAACTAGATTCAGATTATTACAGCGTTTGACATCCCTTGCTCTTTGTCTTTCAGAAGATTTTTTAATGATACGGTATGCCTTCCATTCTTTCCAGTGCCTGGAAACAACAAAACATTTCCAATTAGAAGACAGATAGGTACAACGATAATTAAAACCGCAAAATAAAGCCAAAATTCATTGTAGTAGGATAATCCGGTACGAGTAGGTACATAAAATCCACTAATTGCAAGCGACAGCTAAACTAAAGCGCTTTTCTGATTGCCGCTCCGTCTCGCCGCCGCTAGTGGTGCTCGAGACGCTGAATTCGTCACCTGTTGAAAATAATTAGTCAAAAAAAATCAGTACTAAAACAAAAATACAGGTGCTGCGTAATGCTCGACATCTAGCTTTCTGTGTTAACCCCTCGACGCGAGAACTCGAAAAAAATTCAGACTAAAATTTCGGTGGGAATTTTTCAACGAACGCAAACTATTTGAACGAGTGTGCTCGCTCGTCTGACGAAATCACAAGTGGAAAACAAACCTCTTTGGGATCGGCGCAATTTTCGTACGTAGGTATGTATGCACCCTTAGCGGATTTTTAATATCGGTTTAGGTTGGGCAGGTATGCCTAGGTAGGTGTAGGTGGGTGGGTGCAAATAGTAGCCGTGCACGGAATCAGTAGTGCATAGGTAAGTGGGAAGTTGCATTAACTATCTACACTTGTACTGTCCAGTAGATATCTGGTGGTACGTACTAGGTACCTATGTGTATGTGTATGTATGTGTATGTGTATAGGTCATTGATAAATTCTGTTCATTTATGAATGCCATGATCCCTGATGTCTTATAGTTGTCGTTGTGATAGGTACTAGTAAGAAGTAACAGCTACCTAAACTATGTTTGTTTCTGATATTTCCATTCCAAGAAAGGAAAAAGGGTTCGTGTACCTAGTCATAGATTCGGGTGATGAGTAGACAGCCGTTACAAGGGTAAGATTTTTTCAAAAATAATAAACCTCTTGGAATACCGATTAGTAGTTATCAATTAATCAGTCAAGGTTCTCTTGGCGTTCCTACTTGTTAACTAGAAATGTTCGGCCAACCCACAATAGTAACTCCACTCAATTCCCGAAATTTGTATGATTCACTGTCCCGAATGTCCGAATATCGAAGACAATAATTCAAACTTGAAGGCAATTTGATATTTATTTTGATTTGCCACACACAACACTGAAGAAATTTCAAATTAGTTACGTCTCTACTGTTTGTACATTTCCGGCAGTGCTACTTATTATTTATTAAATTGTACTTTCATAAAATTATTATAAATCCCGCGCATTGTTCACACCAATGCGTGCTGCGTTCCAGAATATGTTTGACTCTTCTCAACTTCCGTTCAAGAAACTTTTTATTTGAAACTATCCAAATTCTTGACGAAAATCGCAAAACTTGATTATTTAAAACATTTAAATATTTAAAGCTAGTAAAGAATTACATTAGGTTTGTTTAAAAAGTAAAAGGATCTGCGTGAAATTATGCATTGTGTTCAACGACCGCACATTTCATTCTGGAGCACCATGTTTATTATGTCAATGTCAAACGAATTGACATTTCCCGGATGTAAACATATTGATTGGTTGTATTTATCACATTTTATTGATTTGCGTCGGGTTAACAGTACAAAATGGATCAAGAAACCGCAAAAAAGCTTTTGGTTGAAGGAGGAACGTTTGTTTTCCTCGGGGTGCCTCAAGAAACACAATTTGGCATCGATATGCAATGTTGGAATACTGAAGAGGATTTTCGCGGAATCAAGATGATACCTCCTGGATTACACTATATTCATTTCTCAGGAGTGAGCAAAGGTACCGGGGATGTCTCGCCAAGGTAAGTGCTTCTTCTAACAACGCCTACAAGCTTCAAATATAGTGTTCAGTTTAATAGTAAACAATTTACATGTTGTAAACAGATACCACAACATACACAATTTGTGAAAAGCATTGTGTTTGAACCCATAATTATAAAATGTCATCACTTATAATATCTTGATGACATGGACGGGACAAAATATTTGCACAAGTGTATTCTTTCAAGGTCAAAATACTTTATTCTTTGGTCATAATGAACCATACAAAATTTTCATATTATAACCTCATGTGGCTAATGCTTCCATGAAATATGTATCAAGATAGAGATAAGGAGAAATAAAGGAATTCGAATCTAGTAAATCCACCACACTGTTAAATTTAGGCAATGTAAAAATGTCACTATACCAACAACACACATTAAATATTTATGCTTTGCAACATGAAAATATTTTTAAACTGTTACTAGGCACCACACTTTACAATGTGAGCCTACAATGTATCTAGAAAGACAACAGTCCTTTAGGTACTTACCCACACACTACATGTAAAATAATACAAGTGAAAAAGACAAAACATAGTGTGTGCCTCATGATTGCCTAAAAAGAATCATTTCAGCAACATTGCCAGGCAGATGCTGTCTGATGCTGGTTTTCCAATGAATCTTGATTCCAAATCATTATGAAAATAGTTATAACTGATAGGCAAAATACCTATGTACTTATCTAACATTTTTCATCCCTGCCTGACATAAATTAAGTAGGGGTAGAACTTTTCAAAAGTAAATCTTTTGAAAAGTTCTCTGTCAGCCGTTATCTATCACAAATTGCTCCTCAAATAATATGTATGGACATTATCATTCTAAAAATTTCCAGGTCAGGCTTCATGCATTACTTCCATAAAAAGGAGTTTCTAGTCAAAATGTGGGACAAAAAGACGGAAGACATGAGCAAAGATGAGATTACAGAAGAAAGTATTCAGCGACTCAAAGACAACTTGTTTAACTTGGACCGACATCTTGCACCATACCCTTATGAGATATGGCAGAAATGGAAACTACTCACTTCTCAAATACCAGGTTAGTTATTTATTACCAATCACTCTGTTTAACGTTTTTAGGGTTTCGTACAGGAGTTACCAACAGAACCCTATTACTAAGCTTCTACTGTCCGTCCGTCTCTCCGTCTATCTGTCAGCGGGCTGTATCTCAATAACCATAAGACAGTTGAAATTTTCAGTGTGTATTTCTATTGCTGCCATAACAACAAGTAATAAAAATTAAACAAAACTAAGAATTAAAGGGGGCTGTCATACAAGGAACATGTTTTTTTTTCGGTTTATGGTACAAAACTTTATGGGAGAATCCGACTTGCTGAAAAAAATTCTCTCATTCAGTGCTTCTAACAACTTACACCTATTTCTCTTTCTTTTTTTATCACATTATTTGAGCTGTCTTAAATTTCAAATTACAGCTGAATTAGCCGCAAAGCTATCACCAGAAAATGGTATGATCAGAGCTTCAGTGGAACTTCTATCAATGACGGATGAAGAGAGACCGAGAGGTGTAAAATCTACAACAGCCTCCATGGCAAGTCAAGATAGTACAGAAGAGCCTTCAAAAGAGCCTGGAGAAGAGAAAGAAGAACCTGCTGCTGGACAGTCAGATGCTAAGAGAGCAAAGAGAGTTACAAGAGAAGAAAGGGAAGATGCTATGTTGCCAGATTTGAAACCAGCTCCAGGTAAATTATGTTACATTTATTTACATAGCAATTTTTTAATATTTGTTAGACTGTCAAGATGTAATTCGGAAGTATGTCATATTTTTATCTTCATTTTTAGGGTTCCGTAGTCAACAAGGAACCCTTCTAGTTTTAGCTATGTCCGTCTGTCTTTCTATATCCAGTTTAGCTTAACACTAGAAAGTTGGAATTTGGTAGGGTCACGCCCGTGGTAAAATAAAATCTTGAAATAATATTTTGATAGGGTGACCCCTACACGTAAAGTGGCGATGATTTTGTTTTTATCTTGGTGCGGGGTGTCGTTGGATAAGTCGTTTAAAAATATTGAGGGTGTGCGAAAACCATTTTTCCATTCAAGGATCTGTTTGCGAAATATTAAGCTTTAAAATGCTAATTTTTGTTAGAGTCATGTGTCTCCAAAAGTTGTATTTGGAGACGAAAAAATTACTACACGTTGTATAACGAATTTAATAGGAAAACTATCACAGCTAAGTAATAATAGTCGACCAACTTATAAAAGATTACGTAAAATGCCTTAAAAGTAAGTATATTTTTGTACCTTTGTAATGTCATAGTAAAGTTTGCTACTTTTTGGCATGGATTACGGGACGGATAACTACGGAACCCTTCACTGTGCGTGGCCCGACACACACTTGGCCGGTTTTATATATTTATTTAGAAAATGTTCTGTAGTATTTAGGGGGATTTTGTATGGACAACAGTGACCACCCTTCTTTATACACTATTTATGCACAATTATTTACAATGTTTAATAACCAGTCAATCTAGCAATCCATTTAATGTATGGATTTCGGCTTTCTAGAGAATAATAAGTTGTCCTTGTCACTAATATATTATGTAGGTACATAGTAGGTACATTATGCACAAGTAATATTATTAAAATGTTAATTAATTCATTTCAGTACATTCATTTAATTGTTTTTCCTGTTTTCATATCATAAAGATCTTGAGTTTGTAGGAACAGTTAATGACTGGGTGTAAACCAAGCTAGTTAGGGGCTATATCATTTAATCACGAAGATTTTAGGCCACTTTTACTACTACTATTATTACTTATCTCCTCCGTCGGTAGGATACGTCGCATGCCAGAATCACCATTATTTTTATTTTTATTAAAAAAAGATATCACAATTTACGGACACAAATTCGTTCGCTCAGATTTTACCTGGTCCTATCCCTCCTTTTCGAACGCCACGTGATTAACGGTCGACCCCTTAGAGAAAACTTACCCTTAAGTTCTTTGAGTATCATGGGCCAAGATAACTTGAAGAGTGATATTAACCATCATCTGCCCAGCCTTTCCCCAACTAAATTGGGGTCGGCTTCCAGTCAAACCGGATTAAGCTGAATACCAGTATTTTATGTGGAGCGGCTGCCTACCAGACCTCCACAACCCATTAACTGGGTAATACGATACTCCTTGGCAAGACTGGTGTCAGATTTTCTGGCTTCTGACTATCCGTAACGACTGCCAAAGATCTACAAATGACAGCCGGGACCAACGGCTAAACGTGCTTTCCGAGACACGGAGGAGTTTCGGTATTTTTAGACGGTCATCCATCCACAGACCAACCTCGGCAAGCGTTGCTTAACCTTGAAGATCGACCCATGTTGCTGTTATTATTTAGCCACGAGTTCCTCCTGTAAATCAAAATACGCAATTTCGTTTACTTGGATGACATATTTTTTCCAGCTATTTTGATTTAAAAACCAAACTATTGAACCGATATTAATGAAATTTCCATGGGACCAATCGGAAATCCTTTCACATAAAATAGATCAAAAATAGCTAACCCAGTATCTCACACGAACATGTAATGTGATTTCTTCTCAATTGATAATTTTTAAAATGATAGTTTATATGATCTGTTTTTGATATTAACCATCATTTAAAAAAATATTTTCCAGGAATGTCTATGAGGTTCACCGAAATACCACGTGACAAGTTCCCTCCAGGATCAACACCAGAAGAGATTACTAAACATTATTTGGACCAATCATATTCGTTAGACCTTATGATCGCACAGCATGATGAGTGAGTGTTTGAAATGTATTAGAATGACATACTAGAGAAAGGAGCATAAGGGATAAAGGGAAACATAACTATATATTAATATTTTTATTGAATTTATAAAATTGTAACACCTTTCTATTACTTTCAGGCCACTGCATATAATCGGTGAACTACAATTCGCCTACTTATGCTTCCTCATCGGACATTCCCTCGATGCTTTTGAACACTGGAAAAACCTCGTGATCCTCATATGCTCCTGCGACGATGCCATACACAAATACCGCAGCGTATTCTTCCATTTTATCAGAACAATTGAAATACAAATTGAAGAAATGCCAGAGGATTTCCTAGCTGATATTGTTATGAACAAAAATTTGGTATACAAGAAACTACGAGAATTTTTCCGTACCGCTTACGTCAGCAAAGTCGATGGTCGTCTGCTCACAATGATCGAAAGATTCAAGGATAATTTAACAGATAAACTGCAATGGGATTTCACGGGTTTAGATGCTGATGAAGAAGACGAAAGACCAGTCATCGTTCAGCTACATGACGCAGAATAAATTAGATATAAATAAACACAATAATAATTATGGTATTAGTTCATTTTAAGGACTGCCTTGCTGAGGCAGAGTGACATTGTGAAATTGTAAATGGGAGTATATTTGAGTTGAAATGCGTACGTTAACCTTCAAGCGGGCGCATGGTTAATTGAAATGGCAGCGGTCGCGCATCGAAATGACCTACGGAAGATTTCAGGGATTTAGACCACCGAGATATTTCAGAATAAAAATAACAAATGATTATTAATTAAATACTCATTTGTTATTTTTATTCTGAAATTATCTATTTTTGAGCTAGGTACCAAATTGTTTTAATTTTAAAACAAAATAATAAAAATAAACCATTTTCTTTGAATTAATTAAGGACAACACTAGCAAATTATGCACGCCCAACCAAAAAGGTCTGTACCTTCGAGAGTTTTGTTGCTTTACTTAGATGTTTTTAATTTTTACTAGATCTAATAAATGGTAATGGTATCATTGTTTATTATCAACTCTGGTCTAGATTACTTCAGAAACAGTCGTATCGTCAAGGTAAAAATTACAATCACGGGCGTGTAGTCGTTTCGACGCCTACGACGCAACTTAAACATATGCATTCTGTTCCCTTCTGGAGGCTCGGAGAAGGGAGGGCAGTAGTTTTATGCGTATTGAACTAATGACAGGCTACTAGAAACGAGAAATACTTGTGACTAGAAATCTGGATATTATGAATGAAAATGTATCCAGTGCGGTCGATTCGACGCCGCACGACCGCTTGAAGGTTAATAGTATTTAAGAGGCGACTCTTCTTTTCCAACTAAAAGCTCTTCAATGTTTCAGTGAGGCTAAAATCTTATAAAAAAAAAGAAGTTTTATCTGACTGGAAACAAGTTGTTTACAATAACTACAAACCAAAGCAGGTATTTTTTCTGCAAATTACAGACAAGTTGAACAAATCTTATTGCTGCTCAGTCAAGTCAATGAATCTTCATCAGTATAGGTAGGTACAATATTCCATTCATCTTATAGAGTAGATTCTTGTTGTATTTGTGTACTATGTACATTTCTATTGAATGTTTAATTCTTTTATATCGTTAAGTAGTGTCCTGTGAACCCCGCCGCACATATCAGTAAGTCTTGTAATGCAATTTACCTATGATAAGACTATTATGGTATTGGTTTTTTCTGTGTATTTCAAATAATATTAGAAAATGAAGTCAATGAATAAATGGTACCTGCAATATTTATGTTTTATTTGTCTTACAAGTCTTTTAATATTTTAGTGCATAAAAAAGTCTTCATTATTTATGTGTAAACATACTGTATTAAAAATACTATTTCTTTTTAAATTGCTTCTTCATGGGTTTTTGACTCTGTTTCTCAAATTTCGCCTTCTTGGGTGACACTGCTGGCTCTGAAAAGAAAATCATAAAAATCTGTAAAAATGCTGCAGCACATTCCATACAAGATTTTAGGTGTTTTATCAATAGCTAAGGCTATGTTGACACTACACAGCCTAGAAGTCCACTGCTGGACAAATACTGGCCTGCGCAGACTGACGGACGGGACGGCAAAGGATTTTTAATTTATCAACTGAATTTAATAGTTATCCAATCGAAATAAGGTATATATTTCAATGACCTAAAACTTAGAGCCTCAGAGCTGAAAAAATTGCTTACGCGGTGTTGTGGCTGCTTCCAAATCGCCTACAGCAATGACTCTTTGTGGCAAATACAAAAAGTCAAATATAAGATAATACATAGAGAAAAATGGGTCGCGGCTTTCATAACATTCGCCATGACGAGTTCTGAGACCTAACTGATGCTACCACTTTGCAACGGAAACGTGCCACAACGCGTGATTGGCAATAAGTATTTATTTATTTCTCAGTATATGGTACATTGAGATCTTACATTAAACATTGTTTCACACATACTCCCATTGCTGGTGTAGAAATTGTTCCTTTTGGAAGAAAAGTTCAGTCTAGATTTTATTTATAACTAACTTTTGCCCGCGACTTCGTACGCACATATCCCGCTCCCATATAGCCTATCCTAGCCTTTCTCATGGATGTGGCTATCATTTATAAAATAAATTTGCCAAATCCGACTGGTAGTTCCAGAGATTAGCACATTCAAACAAACAAAAAACTCTTCTTAGACGATCAGCTGACCGTTACGAGAAAAATGAATGAAAAAAATTAATTGTAAATAAACGGTGCATTATTTTCCCTGCATTTCTAACTCCGCAATATCAAAGGGATTTATGAAATCTACAAGCTATTCTTTTACGCTCAATAAGCACACAAATCTTCTTGCGCGGCTATTTTACGCCATTCCTAGTGCTAGTCCTTGGCAGTACCTACCAACGCAGTGCACATTACATTCAGTGTGTTTCGGTTCTAGCGTAAACAAATTCGCATTCAAACTTACTTTGAGGTGCTTTCCTCTTGACTTCAACAGGTTTCTTTGGTTCCTGCTTCTTTGCCTGAGGCTTTTGTTGTTGTTTTAGTACCTGTTTTCTAGTCTGTGCTGGTTGTACTACTTTTGGAGCTGGCTTTCCTTTGCCTTTCTTTGGAGGTGCCTCTTCTTCATCACTGGAAAACAAATAGATAGATTTTATTTAAATTGAATATTTTAACATAATCCATTTATCTTCTGGTTATTCACCCTACTGAACACAAGTACTCTTAACAAACCATATTACAGAAACCTCATATTACATTAACATTTATTGTATTTTGGTTTGTCATCACTGACTCCCTTTTATTTTATATCACTTGTCTATTCTTCCCCATTACTATATTTGGTAAGTTATAGAATTACAACAAATCTTACCTTCCGTCATCATCTTCGCTTTCTTCCTCATCCTCACCACCAGACTCATCATCCTCATCACTCAAAAATGATAGTTCAGAATTTTCACTCATTTTTTCTAACATCTTGTCATATGCATCAGAGTCAAATTCATAGGCACTGTCACTGTCATCATCAGATACTTCAGAATCTTGTTCTCCTACTTTAATAAATTCTGCTGGTCTCACACCAGCAGCCTTCAGTTTCTGTTCTTTTTCTTTTTGCTGTTTCTTATTTATTTTTACAGGTTCTTTTGTCTTTTTATCTGCTTTCGGTGCAGTTTCTTTTTTAGGTTCTGCAGACTTTTTGGCCTCTACAGCTTTTTTAGTGTCTGGAGCTTTTTTAGCTTCTGCAGCTTTGACCTTTTTGGGGGGAACTTCTGCTGGTTTATTATCCTTTTGATTTTTATTATTCTTCTTTCCTTTTGCTTCATTTGTTTGTTTTCCATTCTGTGCTACCTCATTTTTGTTTGCATTCTTATTTTCTTTTTGTTCTTTTTTGCCCTTTTCAGCTTTTTTAGGCTTACTTTCTTCTTTAACACCTTTGTTATCTTCTTTTTCTTGTTTCACAATGTCATTGAGCAGTGCTTCTGGCACATCTACTGGTGTGAAGAAATCATAATTTACCCCTATTTCACTAAGTTTCTTCTTATTCTTATTTAAGCTGTAAATTATATCAGGATTACAAAAAATATCCTAAAAACCGAAATCTTATTTAAGCAGTAACATGATGATTAAAGAGAATAATAATAAAATTTAAAACTCACTTAGACAAAAGTTTCCTTGCCCTTTTTAGTTCAGCTATATCATCTTTGTCTGCATTGAATTCCTGGAAACATACACACATAATAAATATCAAACTCATAAAATTAAAAATAATATCAACTGGTAGAAAATGCTTAAAGCATTGTTTTTTAATGGAACATACAGTTATATAATAAAAAAATAACTTGTTTTAGTGATGTAACTAACAACCTTTTTCGTTTTCAATCTCCTATTGCTTGCAGGATTGTGCACGCTATTCCAGTTTTTCCTGAAGGCCCTCAGCTTTTGCTTCTCCGGAGGAATGTAAGCAGCTGAAAGAAAAGTTTGCATTTTTAAATGCCTTGTGCTCAAACAACCATACTTTAATAGTACCAGTGAGGTTCCAGGACAAGTCTATTAAAAATAAATAAATAATTTGAATCAAAACATGCAGTAAAACCTCTTGCATTTATAGGAGTATGTACATACACAATAGTTACAAAGAAAAAAAAATACTCTGATGAAATGATAGTTGTATTTGTATTTAGAACTTTACCTTTGATCAACCTCTTGCCCATAAGATAATTATTCATGGTTTCAGCTACAATCTGCCCTACTGCTGGTTCTTTGAACTCCACAAAGGCAAAACCTTTAGAGTTGCCAGTGCGTTTCGACCTGATCACTCTAGCGTTGGTAACCACACCAAACTGCTTGAAGTATTGGGTCATTTGATGCTGAAATTGCATTTAACATAATATTAATTCCATGTAAAATGTGCTGAAATATTGAAGATTACCTATTTTGATCCATTTTTAATAAGAAAACATGAAACTAACCTCGTAAAATCCATGCGGAATATGCGATAAATACACCAGTCCCTTTTCCTTACGCTTCCTCTTTTTACTGACTTTCCCACCTTTTAGTTTCATACTAAACGGCTTCTTCGGCTCAACCTTTTCATCTTTCTTCTGGGGCTGGGCTTTTCCTTCATTTTTCTGTAAAAATAAATAAAGTATCAGTCAAGTTATTATAACCCCACTTTAGTGTGCTCATATTATTAAAAATACTAACCTTAATTAACTTTTTGATGCCTCTAATCGATTTAACAAACTTTCTTTGTTTCTTGGAGTCTAAAGCTACGTTTTCTTCCATGTTTTAAGAGATATTTAATTAAATCTAAACGCTATATACCGCAATACACCACACGTGTGATAACAAAGTTGACAAACGAATTTGAATTTGACAAATTTGACATTACAGTTGAGTCACCCTTTTTTATTTCTTAGTTTACCCCGAACGAAGGCTATGTCTTTTGACCATATTGCCTAGTCTTACGTCCTTTATTGTTTTGCATTAGAATGCAGATGTAATACATTC
This sequence comes from Mamestra brassicae, assembly GCA_905163435.1. Classification (NCBI taxonomy): domain Eukaryota; kingdom Metazoa; phylum Arthropoda; class Insecta; order Lepidoptera; family Noctuidae; genus Mamestra; species Mamestra brassicae. The sequence continues at coordinate 9,540,197 of LR990991.1, read as the reverse complement.
TAATAGTATTTGGAGTATCTGGTAACAAATATATCGATTCGGCTTTTTCGGCAAGTTTCGAGTGAGGTAGTCAATACTATTATAAATTTCTCAGCTCCACTTGTGAAGTATCTATGGCAGACCTAATTAAAATATAAAATGTTACTACATAAAAAAAAAACTACTAATTGAGCTAAGAAAACCCATAAACCAATACATTTTTTTTAGTAAGTATATGCCAAATTACCAAATAGAACTGTCTGCTGATGCTTTTATAGTCTACCTGTATTTTTTTCTTGTCTGTGGAATTGTCAGAAAATAGGTATCGCAATCTATATTACTATACTCTATGGTATCGCATTTGCAGATTGCAGAATGGGATTCTGTTTTGAAGATCGATAACAACCCAAAACTGTAAAATTGTAAATGACGATTAAAAGGTTTTCAGTGTTAATTTAATAGATTTACTATGATTCTAAAACAATAATACAGTTTTCCAATAACACATCAAGATGTCGACTACCGGTAGCCTCAACCAATACATACAATTCGTCGAACGCATGTTTAGAACTTCTCAAGGGAATTTACTGGCTCGTCTGCTGTCCCTTCGAGACGAACATGTTGCAAATAGGAACCTGCGTTCGAGTGATATCGCTACTCTTGTGGAAGGAAACTGTCTCGCTCCTTTGGACGAGATTATCATCAGTCATCTGCTATGTGTGAAAGTAAGTAGACTTGATTATCTTAATACGGATCAGTATATTAGAGAGGACAACTGTTGCACACAGATCTTTTTAATTGCACAAACTTTGTTTTTCTACTTTTTTTTAATATTTAGTAATTCTTTATATTGCGTCCATGGCTTGAATAAGATATGAAAAATATTTCTGGTAAAGCAGCATGACTAGGAGTAGTTAGGGCCCAATCTAGCCATTCAGCCGATTTGGCTAACAATATTTTCCATCCATTATTTATGACGCCTTAAATAAACCATGTCCCATCCCCATGATACATGCTTTATTTCCAAAGTTCTTAAAAGGTAGAGTGAGCGAAGTGAACTCGAAAAATTGACCTTGCTCAAATATGTTAGAATTTCTGATGAAATGAAAACGGCTGCTAGTTCTGAAATTCAAAATCTGTATTGAAATCCGTAGAATTTCCTTCTATTCTCATTTTATGTTTAGGTATGCTTTCATTAATTGCAAATTCTTAAAATTACTTTAAAAAAGTATGTGCCAACCACCCTTTGCTACCCCTCATGCTGCTCTGGGCATTGGTCTCGCTTTCCCCCTCTAGATTGGGATCAACTCTTAGCAAAGATAGACTATTGGCCGGGGTCAGTAGTCAATCTTTGGGAATGTGGCTTGCGTTCATTCTTCTTAATATCACCTTAATTGGTGTTAGCAGTTTAAAAATTCAAATAGAGTGCTTGAACAAGAAAGTTTTGAATTTAAATAATTTACATTATAATAACCAAAGTATGTATTGTCTATTTTTGTAGGCACTTTACATGAAAGACTTCATGGAGGCCTTTGAATACCAGAGTGCCTGTGTAGCCTGCGTGGTGCGCCTGTTGCAAGCACAGAAGGAGTCAAACTGGTGCCTACCGTTAATGTACACCGTGTGTTTGGACCTAAGACTTATTGCATATAGAGCTGAAGCTTGCGGTAAGTGAACATGCTAAAGCTCTGTTAAAATTATGGAGTCGTATTTACCTGAATTAAAAAAAAAAATTGGGTTTTGGGTGAATAAATAAATGTAAACTCAACCTCAAGTTGGAAATTAAACAATAAAATAAAAAGTAATAAATACCTACATCTAAAATGTAATTTTCTAATAATCAAAAGTGCTAACAACACACACTTACACACACAACATCACAACATCATACTTATATCATTTTGAACACAAGTTGCTCAAGGCACCCTTGAGCAACTTTTATCACTGCAGCGAATTTGTTTCTCATATCAAGTCTATGGGTTTATATGAAACACACACATGCATGATGTAGCGAAGTACCAGCCAGGAGACTTCGCATATAAACCCATAGACTTGATGTGAGAGACCATTTAGTTACGGGTAAAAAACTTGCTCATGGTTGCTATCTCTAAAATTACAGAACATACATTTGTAAAAAATAATTTAAAATTCCCACAGCTCATTCCATAAATGCATAACAAACTGAAAAGAACCTTTTTACTCATGACATGGATGAGCAGAACATAATCTTAAGCTAGCGATCACAATGTGAACCCTTCTATAAATAATAATCACTGTCTGTCTTTTCTTGGCATACAAATCTTCTAATGTTATGTCTATTTTTCAGCTCAAAGTAATGGCAAGATTCTTGAAAAAGCAGCAGAGAGTTTACTGGCCTGCTTCAGGGTATGTGCTGCTGATAACCGCACAACTGAAGCTGAAACCAAGAGATTAGGAATGTTGACTCTAGTCAACCAACTCCTCAAAGTATACTTCAGGATCAACAAGCTTCATCTATGCAAACCCTTGATAAGAGCGATTGATTCTTCAACTGTCAAAAAAGAATTTCCTCTAGCTCAACAAATCACATACAAATACTTTGTTGGACGTAAAGCTATGTTCGATTCAGATTACCGAACTGCTGACGAATTTCTGTCATTCGCGTTCGTAAGATGCCACCGCAGAAGCATTAAGAACAAGCGTCTTATTCTCACTTACTTAGTGCCTGTGAAGATGTTACTTGGCTTCATGCCAGCTGAACATTTGCTGCAAAAGTATGACTTGATGCAATTTTGGGATCTTGTTTTGGCTGTGAAGAATGGTGATCTAAGAGGCATAGACCGGGTAATGGAAAAATATGAGAGCTTCTTTATTAGTGCTGGAATATACCTGATTGTGGAGAAATTAAAGATCTATGCATACAGGAATTTGTTCAGAAAGGTGTATGTAGCAGAAAATAACCATCAAATCGATATAGCTAGTTTCCAAGCGGCTTTACAACTGATGGGGCATGATGATGTAGATGCTGATGAAACTCAGTGTATTGTGGCCAACTTGATCTATGACGGCAAGATTAAAGGTTACATATCATATCAACACAAGAAGGTGGTAGTGAGCAAGCAGAATGCTTTTCCGTCATTATCTAGTTTATATTAGTCCAGCGCGGGCTCTGTTGAGGTGGAGCATGAATGTGCAGATCTCTTCTAAATTCTAACTAGAAGAATGCTCAATGTCAAAGATCATTATTATTCATCTCTCATCCAAGCAAATCATGCAAATGATTGCTGTGGCACTCAACACCATACTAAAGAAGAAGTGCCAAAGAATATAAGGAAATCTTTGATGTTGCTCAAGTCTGCAAATCTTGCTCTCCTAATGGGGTCCTTAATAGTTGTAATTTTACAAGATGCTATTTTTGTATGAATTTTGTACTTTCATACAGTGAAGTGAAGAAAATGGTGGACAATAGACATTTGCTGAATTACGTAGAAGTGTTTTTTTAAAGGACAGTTCATATAAGTGATGTATGATTTATTGATAAAGCATTGATTATTATAATGACTTGTTACTAATGTATACCTGCCTACTTTTGTTCTACAACTCTATTGTGTTCGGCCAACGCAAATCTCATTCATTTTAATAAAACAGAACACTAATGTGCCAAAATGAATGACTGTTGTAACCTTAACAATATTTAAAAAAAAATTGTCTAGGAGTACATCTTATCTGAAACTATGTAACTGGTTAGTCGTTTGTAAAACGAAAGTAGGCCTATTGGGGTCTTTTATGACCTGATAAATACAATGGATTTGAATTCCAATGTGTATGACATAGAGGTTAAAATCTCAAAACTTATTTGAGATAACTATGGTATTTTTATCTTTAGGTTAGACCTCAGTGAGAACATTTTATACAGGATTGTAAGTTCATGTTAGTTTTATGTCAAATGTCAAGTCAATTACTATGACATGGAATGTAAACGAATTATGTGACAATGTGTTAATCGTAATAATATACATAAAGGTTACCTAGATGTATAGTTCACGATTTCACCATTTACACGATTATATCAATAGGTAGGTATTGTATCAGAATATTAATACACCTTTAAGACTCATGCTGATTTTTCACTACCCACCTTAAAATAGATCCTGAATGTGATACTTGCTTGAGACAGACTGTGAATATGTTGTATTGGACAAAATAGGTTGCTGACTTCCATATTGATTTTTTTATTGTGTGATTTTGCATGCTTCTACATTAACATCATATAACATTAAAAACTGAATAATAATATAGAAACTGACATATTCCCTATAAATGTCAGTTATTATATTATTATTTGCTGAATAAAAGACTAATTAGCTCTTGTAAACAAATTGGAAAGATTTAAAAAAATATTTTCTTCAGCGCCAAAGTTATAAACATACTTAGAAAGGGAAGTCTGACATAGATTCTGATTTCGAAGCCTAGTATGTATTCACCTGTCTGATATAATTTGTTATATGAGTAACTCATTAGTTTTTCTACCAATTTTGATTCTGTTCTACTGTAATATTCTGCTTTTGTACCTAAGTATCCATATTTATCAATATACTGGTTAGATCACATATTTTTTGTGTCTGGTTTGGGTAATTGTTTTGAAAATGAAAGCCCAATGACATTAAAACATTTTTTATTAAATCCACAATATATTTCAAAGAATAATATAAATATAATAAATTTTGCTAACCACTAATATACCGACAATGCTGAATATAATGTAAGTCTTACAGTAAAGTTATAGAACATGTTTTTGTGATTTTTAAATAGAAAGTCACTGTTCTAAACTATACATACATTTACTTATATATTATAGATTTGGTATGCAGCTGAAAGTTTAAAGATTTGCAATGTGCAATATTGTGTTTCCCCTTTTATTTACTATTTACAATCTAACTACGTCATAGATGGAACGCTTGTGAGCCTAGCAGACTTGTTTTCGTTATTCTACCTACTTTCCATACTTTTGATTGGATTATTAAAATGCTTAAGCTATCCAATTATTGAGCTTTTTAAAACCATTATTTTTGTACCTTACGTGCTTACTTTTTGGCTTCTTGTTAGTTGAAAGTATCGAAACTGTATTTTTGTCGTGCAGAAGATCCAACTAATTAAACGATAGAATAGTGGGCAAATAAAATTAATTTTCTGGCATTTTTCGCACTGTGCATATTATGCCTAATTGTAAACTTTCTGTGTACATTTTTTTTTGTCTAAAGTAATGATTCAATGATTGATTTCAAGATATGTGTTTTTAACATTGATATGCATTTTCTGTGGATCTTTATTGATGTAAGCTCATTTTTCTCTCTATATGGAAACACAAAACCGCACATTGCAGTAACACCTTTCTACCGCCACGAACGTGCATCCTCGTCAACATTTAAAATAAAACTGACGGCAACTGATTCGGGAGTAGTTTGAACTTAACAAGTACAACAGTTCGAATTTTCATGTCAAATATACTAAATATAGTGTTTACTTAAATAATTAGTTTCCTCATCAATAAACTGAAATATATAAAGGAATAATCACACTACATCTGTTATAATAGGTACGTAACACTAAGTTATAATAAATTTATTAACAGAATAAATATTTATATTTCTAATTTAATAACCTATAATCCCTCCAATCAATCCCTTATATCTCAGTTGTTATGACTCCGATGCTGCCATTCTTCGGTAATAAATTATGCACACAGTGGCGATGAAAAGGTTCAGAATATTTTGTAGAAAAATATGAAGAAATATTAATCTAACTATTAATTAATATATTTCAATATTATCTTACATTTAGCACTTATATTCATCTACAATAAATCAAGCTAAACGAGAAGTTCTTACATGCAAAGCTAACAAATATTTTTGCCTTTATAATGTAGGTTCTTAGATTTTTTTAATTTAATTGATGTTTTTTTATGATACTGTAATAAGTCTCATGGGGTATACAATAAAGGATTGTAGACTCGACTCTACGTAACATAAATAAGTCTTTCAGACTTTGACATCAAAGGGATAGGTAGAGCTCATCATCGGTTAGTTTGTCTTCAATGCCGATCATAGGACACTCCTTATTTTATTTTGACATTAAATGGTCTTACATCTTACCTAATAATTTTTGGTCAACTTTTAGTCAACCTAGGTAAATAGAGAATTTTTTCAAGGTTGGGATTGAAACTTTATAAATATATTTCATATTATCTTACCTATCTTAACATGTTATAATTATAGGTTGTAATACTACGTTAAAACAATGTTGGCTCCTTTAAAAGTACAAGAGATCAAGAGTTAACTTTTGTTTTCTTTAGGATTTTATACATTTAGTTGTAATATTATGAATATGCAAGGATATTGAATAGAATATGGAACAATAAAATGCGTAAGTAAATTATCTAAGAAACACCTCTAGAGATACATGGAATAATAAGTAGGTAGGTGCTATGTGGTTAATAATAATAACCTACGAAGATACGACACCGTGTACAAAATCTATTCATACAAAATGTGTTTTACGTTTTTGGACTTGGTGATTTTCGATACAATCAGCCTGGTCCATAAAAAAAAACAAACCATTAGCAGATTTTTAAATCAAATTTGCGGATCTGCTGATCAGTATTCAAACTATATATTTTTATTATTATTGCCTAATAAATAATATTGAATTAGCGTTCTTTACGTTTTGTGGACCTACCCACACAAAAAAATATAATTTACTGATGTTCACTTTACGACCCCATTTAATCAATGTAACAATGTCGCAAAATTACCAAAGGCTGAAAATCGCTAAAGGTGGGTAAGTACAATCGGCTTACTAATGTTAAAAGGCAATACATTTTGACTGACAATACATTGAGACTGGCCTGTTGGTCGAGTGGTTAGTGACCCTGACTGCTTAACCGGAGGTCGTGGGTTCGATTCCCACCCAGGACAAATCTTTGTGTGATGAGCATGATCATTTGTTCTGTGTCTGGGTGTAATTTGTGTATAATATGTATGTATTTAGAAATATATAAGTATGTTTATCAGTTGTCTGGTTGCCATAGTACAGGCTCTGCCTAGTTTGGGATCGGATGACCGTGTGTGAGTTGTCCCAGGATATATTATATTATTATTATATTTTCCAAAGCTTTTCTTAATTTAAATGAGTGCCATATCTTCGTAGTTATTTAGTAATGCAGATTAGTTTATTTTCTCTCTGAGAAACCCAACGTGTGCATCGATTGTCCTTTTAGAAGCTCGTTCTTGTAAACTGAAAGAATTTCTCGGGACAGATTTGGTTTGGCTGGTCTGGTTTCGAAGAAATGTCCCAATTGGCTGTGGAAATTAAATTAGTTACATTTAATTATTAAATCATGGGCTACCTACTTTAAAATTTTGAATGGACACTAGCATAGAGTGAAAAAAGCGTTAAAACGTTTTGAAGCTACATGTCGTATTATGATTAGAACAAAAAGCAATTCCAAGTAGACTTCTGTATTATTATTATATACTTTATTGTACACCTCATAATAAGAACAGGACAATCATACATAAAATAAGTGCACAATGGGCGGTCTTATCGCACAAGGCAATCTCTTCCAGACAACCTTTGGATGGATTGAACGAAGGGAGATAGATTTAGGGCTGTCAGTGTACAAACGTTTTAAACAATACTAATTAGAAATAATAATATAAAATACATAAATACAATACCAATTTATATACTAATAAATATCAAATATATAATTGAGACAGGAGCGGAAAAGTTAAAGTGAAAGGTAATGCTCCTTCACCGTTCTTTTAAACTCTGGTAGCGTTTGGGCACGCCTCACTTCTATGGGTAATGCATTCCACAAACGAGCCGCTTGTATACTGAAAGATTTGTCAAAGAAGGAAGTGGAATGCATACGAATACTTAGTTTTAGATTCTCCGATGATCTCAAAGACCTAGAATGTGTGTCACAGAGGAACTGAAAGCGTTCTTTAAGATAGAAAGGAGTAGAAGGATTAAAGAGTACATTATAAAGTAGAGAAAGTATGTGGGCATTCCGCTGAGTGCTGAGGGAGCTAATAAAGTCTGCATGTTTGCACCTATATTATCGTAAGCAAATCTTATTAGATTCTCTTTGAGTAGGAAACTAGGTGCCTAACTAGCCTGTCTATGAGTGACTGGTTTATTGATTGCATTCCTTCAAACATGATATTTTAGAGCTAATTTGCAACGATATTGATCCGGTAACTTTAGCCACGAGAAAGTTTCCAAAAAAAAAACGCAAAGAGATGACTTGAGAGAAAACCCAATTTGGCATCCAAGTTGTCGAAAATGTAGCTTTATAAAATTCTTGTTTAAGGAACACAATCAATTACCAGCCATACTGTATGTAATTCGTTTACCTACTTATATCTATTTCTCTGTCACAGCAAACATAACCAACAAAAAATATGTTTTTGCTGCAATTCAACATAATTTCACTAGGGACTTACTTCGTCGTGGATTTTTGCTTTTTTTCTTGTGTGTGCTAATGTGTTTCCACTACGGCTTTATTCTAAAGTAAATGGATAAAATGTTTGCCTATTAGCTGGGTTGGGGGCCATTGCGTCGCGTGATGACAGCAGCTCCGGGTGGTCGCTTATTGTGTCTGTTAGAGCCGCGATCATCAGATCTGTAAGGATAGAAAAAGTTTGAATGAGTAATTGAGTATATGGGAATTGATAAACATGATAGAAAGGTTTGTGTGGCTGTTAAGGGGACAAGGATAGAGACAGGTATGACACGACCTTCGTGTTGAAATCCTTCAGGATCTCTGATTAAACAATTAAATCCGTTGCTTAAGTTGCTTTACACGTTGACAGGTCAAAATAACTTTTGCTTTACGATTATAAAAACCTTAAAAGAAATGTGCTTAAAACTGCTTGACGTTGAACTATTTAGCTAATCCGTAGTTCGTAACACTTGTGTGAATAGAAACGTACCGAGTACTTTCTTCTCGATGGTGCGCGAGAGTTGCCCCCTTTCTGCTTGGAGTTCCAAGAAAGCCATGAAGCGTCGCGTGGCCGACCGCGCTGAGGCAGGGTCTCGTGACAAGGACTGCGAGAACATCATCTGAAAAAAAAACAAAAATAAAGTGATTTATTTTTATAAACACAATCCACTATACGCTCATGGGCCGAAGCCGATGTAGATAAATTGGTTCGTTCCAGAGTTACATACCACCATGACCACGATCTTCAATCATGAAGGACCGGCCAGAGAGAGAGATATTGTGATCAATTATTTTGACTAGAAAACACATTCTGATTTAAGGACTGGGAAACCAGCAGCCCTGAAGCGATGAATTCCGTTTTCTTGAAAGCACTATTTTCGCTGGTTAAGTTGTCTCAAATATTGAAAGGTTTGAGTCAATTGAGAAATGAGCCAAGAGGATCATCGGCAATGATAGGCTCGTTGAGTCGAAGCTCCAAAGTCTTGAGCATCGACCCGCAGTTGCTAGTCTGTAGGTTTTCTATCGGTTGCATTTTGGGGAGTGTGCGACGAAATTGCATAGTTTAATTCCGCAAAACCGTTCCATCATTGGACCACAAGACGTACGGCGATACGACTCCGGTACATGGTAACATTCCACCCACACGCACAAAACGTTTTGGGAACACATTCATTGTGCGTACCTACAGCTAAGGAGTGGAATTCCCTGCCAGAGTCTGTGTTTCTTGATAGACAACCTGGGAGTCCTTAAGTCAAGAGTGAATAGGTTACTTCTAGGCAAGCGTGCTTCATCTTCGACCACATCATCGCTTACCATCAGATGAGACGGTGGCCAAACGCGTGCCTATCAAAGTAAAAAAAGGTTCCGCTGGGTTCGATTCTCGGGTTATGTCCGGTTGATGGTAATTAGGTACATCGTGTCCAAAGTAATAAAGGGACTTTAAAATATGGATTAGGTACCTTAGCTAGCTGATAGATAATCTCCTCAAGCGTGTATTCATTGTAGGGGATATTGGTCGGCTTCTGCAGTTTTTCCATTATTTCTTCATATTCCTCGTCGGGGAAGGACTGGGCTTCGCGCTCGTATTCTTGGGCCCCTGAAAGTAATGTACATAAGCACAATGTTTATCAAGCACAACAAATCTATTCGTTGCGTTTGACTAGAGCACGCGTTTTGTATTGCAATTTAAACTTTAGGTATCTATGCTAGTACATAAAATCCAGACACGTCGTCACGTCTAAGTGTGTTCTTAAGATTGCATAGGTAATACGTAACCATATTAACATTTTTATTTTGTGTACACCTACTTATGCCTATAATTCTTTATTCAGAATAACTCAAGACTAAAAATCGATAGAGAGAATAAAGATAGGCACCTAATGTACGTTAACTGAAATTGTAACGCGACTTTTTAATTAAACAAAAACACGTTAGGTGTGTCTGGTTTGTCGAAGACACTTGTGGTTCTGACACCTATGATAATCTATATAAATAAAAATGAATCGCCAAATGTGTTGCTAAGCGCAAAACTCGAGAACGACTTGCACGATTTAAATAATTATTTTTTTTGTAATTGTCAGGGCAAGGTTTGTATGAAAGAAAATTTTTATAAAAAAATACATCCGGGCGAAGCCGGGGCGGGTCGCTAGTAAATAAATAAATGTGTTGAGTTTAGGTAGTTCATTTTTAGCTGGTCGACCTAAGTACGGGAAGGCTAAATCAGATGCAGCTCCTCGCTTTTTTTAATGCAACGCATTCGGCTCCGACCGTATGTAATATGTGTGTGCTAGTAGATATAAAGTTTGTAAAAATTGACCACTCACGCATAGACTGCTGCAGCATCGGGTCGAAGGTCCTCTTGATGGCCTCGGGCCTCAGTTCGCTGCTAACTGGCAGCGCGGGCACCGGGGACAGGTTGTTGCTGAGCTCCCAGTTCTTGTTGGCGATCGTTCGGATGATGTCGGGACTGCTGCCGAACGGGAATGACTGGAGGGCCGGACTGCGGTACTGGTACTCCTGAAAGTAATAAGGATAAACTAAGTAATGTATGATGAACAAAACTTCTAGTTGCTGTGCCCTAGCAGGGTCCACAACTGTATTAGCATAAGCCTTCAATAAAGTCACACTATGGAATGAAAAACATAATGAAGTTCAATGAAAACAAAAAAAATATCCCTATGTTTTCTTAATATACCTAGTTATTGCTCATAGTTAAAACGCATTTGAAACGCCACACACCCGACACAAAATGTATCATATAAGTGTATTTAGGCGTTCATTAACCTTTTGCGTGTCTACCACAGATTTTTATCGTCCAATCCTGACCAAGCCCTTAAGTGTAACTGTCCGACTTAAGACATTTGGAGCATTTTTTCTTATGTCGAACTGTGTAACTTAAGACACGCAAAAGGTTAACTAACCTAAGTTTTTTAAGTAAATAAAATTGGGTCTTTGTAATTATAAGTTGACTTAAAATCAAATCATAACAGACCTACAAATCTTCTATTTACTCCAAAGAGCTCTGACGCCACCCTAATATACATAGATAAGCGATAATACATGTAAACAAGTAAACAATCTCAGCCTATTTATACATTACGATATAATAACTAACACTTTTATGATCACTAAACATTCATTAACACTCAAGCGAGTGACACATGGGTATAATAGATACATAAAACTGAGTATTTACGCCCGATGTGAGAACTAAATGAACTCGGTTGATAGGTACTAGTTAATTTTTATCGTCACTGCCTCAGTAATAAAGTTTACGACTGTATGGAGTGCTTATTAAAACAATTTTGATACACGAGAACAAGAATATTTATAGCTCCAAAACAATGCTAAAATTAATCTCGATAGTGAAAAAAATACGTTCTTGCAAGTCGAGACAAAAGCCTCGTAGCTCTTTCGTAGTAACGCGCTACACCGCGTAGACTTCTCGTAGCAGCTTGCTACGACCGCTACGAAATTTCGTAGCACGTTGAAAATCAGTCAGGCTTGTGCTATTAAAAAAATTTCGTTGAAAAATAAAACACGCGTATAAATAATGTTATTTACTATGCAGATCTTTACAGTCTAAAGTACACGTTATTCATTAAAAAATATATACAAGCTTCACGCACGAAAAACGAAACAAAACGAAAACAGTAAGGCATTTTAATCTGGATCTCTTCGAGAGAATTAAAAACGCAATCACTGCAGCGTTGTATAATATTTTATAATTCTAGTATCATGTTGAAAGAATTTACTTTGTACCCGAAGTATTTAGGTGGGCGTCCCGCCATCTCGCCCACGTATATTCGAACATGGCTGCGGAGGGCGGCGGAGGGCTGGGGATTACTCCGTTGTTTTTCCCACAGCACTTTGTTCTGTTACCGCAGAATGTTGAGTGACATTTAATTACATTTTTTGAGCTTAAACCTATAAATAAACGAGCTCCGTGTTCCCACAACTATTTACGCTGAGTTTTAATAAAACACAATATCATTTAAGCCGTTAATTTTAATCTGCCAGAGTATTAACTAGTAAAAAGCGGTATGTTTTTATTGCTTAAATTAAATTAATTTATTTGTAATATTAAGGCTTATGTTAGTGTTTATTGTTTTATTCAAAAGGCAGGTTCGCATCGCATATGAATACGGTTCGTAAATTAGGTATGCAAAAGGTCAAAGGTATAAAACACCCACAGTTGCCTTACGAATAGCCAGTTAGCCCTAGTTCCCTACGACAAAATTAACCCTGATTTTGCGTATGTTTTCATTATCTGCGATCGCCGTTTACTCCACCATAACATGACCCTTTTGCGAATACTGAAGTTACCGCAATACTAAACGAAGCCCAATAACTGCGTTCTCGAGTTACAAATCGACGCAATCTGCACGTGACGACGGCAAAGTGACCCAAAGTCGCTCAAATCGAATCAAAGCAGTTTCATTAGCAGGCCGACACGTGCGTCTCATTCGTCGAACAGAACCGTTCCATTAACTACGGATTAACTTCGGGTCACGAGACTGCACACGACCAAATCTTCGACGGTACAAATAGGATACCATAGAGCACAAACTCAACGAACCAGTTCTGGCAGTGAATGGTGACGCCAGTACCTACTATTGATGTTTGTATCCGCGCAAGTTGCGTTTAGCGCAGGTTTCATCTGTTTTTTTTTGTGTTAGTGGGCTATCGCAGGTCTTATGAAGTTTGTCTGCTGAACCGGACTTACCTGCGGCAGTATTCATAATAATTAAGGCCTCAAGTCTCCACCCACCCTAATTTTTCAAAACACAAATTGAAGCCTAGTTATTGTCCATGTGTTGCTGTCAATGGGTTATCGTTTACACCCAGTAGCTTCGTTTGTATGCAAAGTGCCAAAGTGTTGACAGCGCTGTTTGTGGCAGTGGCCGGCGAGGCTTCTCTATAGACTGTTTAGGATTCCTATAGCTCTCTCTAAACCAAATTTGCGGGAAGCCGCCTTTAATGAAAGATTACTAAACTTTTCTCCTTGGGAAAGGAATTTGGTTTGCAAAGTTTTTCTTCTATTAAGAGAATGGGGCGGAATAATAAAAAGCTGCTCTAGAATATTTTCAGCCACCGCTTGATCTTTTTCGTAGTATATATTTTATTTTCGTGTGGTATCTTTTTAATTATTTGCGTAATTAATTATGCTTATAAAAGTAAAGCCTAAAAGTTTTTTGATGTTAAACGTTAAGGGCTTAAGTCAAACCTAGATACTTGATAGTGTGGCTAACCACGCTATCAAGTATATGTTTTGGTCTAAAGCATGACACTTGTCGTATTATCTAATTGCTCTAATGAAAAGGACAACAAATACCGATCTACTGAAAAAACCTTGTCTGGATGATTTAAGTGCGCACTTAAAAACTTGTGCTGGATTCTAATTGTACTTTTTATAACTGTAATTCTCTTTACCTTTACACCAAACTTTAAGTGGTTTTGTTGAGTTTGTATTTCGTAACAACAACCCCAGTTTTTATTTTCCTTGTTCGTGTTTACTAATAAGTAAGTACTTTGGGTCCAAGCTATGGCTTTAAAAGCTTTCGAATTGTTTTTTTTTCCTCTAGGCATTTTCAACGAACGAATCTTTCTACATCATTTTCATATAAAAGTGTGAATAATTCCAACATTTATTGATGGCACTTTGTAAGTATATGTTGATTTAAAAGAGTGCCCGTGGAATTGATTGCATGTTCTCCTCTATAGAGATATACGCTTTGGATTGTGGAAACTGGAACTACTTAACTTCATCTCTTTGACTGACCGACCTTGACAATTCAAAAGTGCCTGTAAGTAAATAGTTTAATTGAAATAAATTGTTGAGTTTGATTTTGAAAAGTAGCAGTGAAAGTACTTTTGAGCTTCAACATAAATAGTGTTCAGTAGTGATTTGTATCAGCATCATTAAAAACAGGTCACGACCAGTCTAGCTTAAAGAGTGGGGTAATATCGTGAAACTGATACCTATAAATGAGATTGTCGACAAGCGAACCTAACCATCAAACAGTTTTGACTGCAATGCGAATTGCATTATCAAATTTCCCAAATCTCTCAATAGCCGAGTCAAAATTAGGGTAATACTTAAAAAATTCGTTCCTTACCCTGGTCTTGAAACCGATAAGTACCTATACACGCGATTGTCGACAAGTTAACATCACCATTCAAACCATTTAAACTGCTAAGTGAATTGCTAATCGAAGTCTAAAAATTAACTAAACAATTTATAATAAAAAACTCATTTTCCCTAAATAGTTTTGAGCCACATCCAGTAACCGCTGATCTGTGTTGTACGGAAACTTGTTTACGAACTTTGACGGTTGAGCCCGTGTATTGAACTAACACTTGTTTATATTATTTGTAACCTACCCTCAAAACATTAAAATCGATGACCAGTTTTTGTTTGAAATACGTCCAAAATTTAGTTTATTTTGTGATATGTTTAGTTTTAATATTCTCATGTAGGTGAATAGTAATTCTTATGAGAATAAATGATCTCTTACCTCAAGTCCCCCAATCGCTTGACAGTTAATTCAGCTTAAGGGTTATATCGCTTGAAACAATTAGTTCTTTACCTTAGCCTCAGCTTGCTCAATCAGCATGTTCCTCAACTTCTCCTGTTGCGCACTTTCTTCAGCCGCTTTCAAGTTCTGGGAATAATGTGCTCGAAGGTAGTCGATGTTGAACTTAATCTCTTGGAGGAAAGCTATGGCTTCTTCCTTTGACATCTGGAAATTCATAAAATGATCTGTAAAGTTAGAAAACTACAATTTTAAGATGAATATAGTAGAGGAAGACTTGACAAAACAGCAAATAGAGATGAATGGAAGAAGAATATATGTTACGCCGATCCCGAATGTATTCGAATATAACACTACAACTCTAATCGTTTTACCAAAGTTCAAATGTAGGTATTTGTAGTTGATTCAGTAGTTTGTTGTTTGGAAACAGTACCTATAACTAACAGGAAACTATCCTAACATAGTTCAATTTAAAACCTGGCAGTTTTAGCATTCATGTGATATTTTACGATTGACCATTTATACGTGTTTTGACAAAAAAATATTCTAGATAGTGTGTGTGTAATAAATGTATAAGTATGTGCGTAGGTACAACTAAAAATACTCACTTCTAAATCCAATCGTGTAGACGATTGGATTTAGAAGTGAGTATTTAGCTTGAGAGGCCAAAGAAAAGATTGTGTTGGAGTGATATGAAAGAAAAGGGAGTCAGTGATAGCATGTCGGTTGACAGGACAGAGTAGAGGAAAACACCGTATTGCGTTGACCCTAAGTAACATAAGATAAGGGCAGGAATATAATTTATTTAGATCGAATTAATATGTACGATAAGGACTATAATACTATATTCGCACCATTCCCTCCTGGAGGAAGGCTTCAATGGCAGTGGTCACTCCTCGTTCGTCTCCAGTCCAGAACACGTACTCTGCCATGTCTAATGGAGAGTATTGGACTCCAGAGTATGCAGCATAATGATCCATCTGTAACAAAACAGGATTTCGTATATTTATTTTTTATCTTTGCAGAATCAATTTGCAAAACCAAAGTTATGTACAATGGTCATGCCCCCCGAGACTTGTAATCGTAAATGGCGCTACCCTCGAGGTTGTGCAAGAATACATATATCTAGGCCAAATTATACAACTAGGGCGGCACAACTTTGAGAAGGAAGCGACCAGAAGAATACGCTTGGGCTGGGCGGCCTTTGGGAAGCTACGTGGTATCTTTGAATCGTCGATCCCACAATCCCTTAAGACCAGGGTCTTTAACCAGTGCGTCCTTCCCGTAATGACTTACGGAGCCGAAACGTGGACACTCACCATAGGCCTGGTCCACAAATTCAAGGTTGCTCAGGATCAGGATTTCTCTGGTGGATAGAATTCGCAACGAAGTCATTCGCCAGAGGACTAAAGTCACCGACATTGCGCGTAGAATGAGCATACTGAAGTGGAAGTGGGCCGGCCATGTCTGTAGACGGACAGACGGTCGATGGAGCAGACATGTGGTAGAGTGGAGACCGCGTATGGGCAAACGTAGTGTGGGACGCCGTGCGGCACGATGGATCGATTATTTGAAGAAGGTGGCTGGCAGCGGATGGATGCGGACCGCTCAGGACCGGGATGGTTGGCGATCTTTGGAGGAGGCTTACGTTCAGCAGTGGACGGCAATTGGCTGATATGATGAGAATAAATTACAATATTAATATCCATAAAACTTTTTAACCACATGCATTTTGATGCTGATTTGCATCATCGCACTAGCCTTTTTTCCAACTATATTGGGGTCGGCTTCCAGGCAAACTAATACCAGTATTTTACGTGGAGCGGCTGCCTACCAGACCTCCACAACCCATTAACTGGGTAACACAATACTCCTTGGCAAGACTGTTGTCAGATTTACTGGCTTCTGACAATCCGTTACGACTGCCAAAGATTTACAAATGACAGCCGGGACCAACGGCTTAACGTGCTTTCCATGGTACGGAGGAAACTCGTTATGTTAAGATGGTCACCCATCCATAGACCAACCTTGGTAAGCGTTGCTTAACCTTGATCGACCCGTGCCGCTGATATTCCTTAGCCACGAGCTCCTCATGCTGCTGATTTTAAATTATTTCTTCACAGAAAATTGATTTAAGAATTTAGTGATCACTATTTAGACAAATCAAACGGATTTTTTTAAGGCTAAGGATATTCTTTTTTATAAATAAGGCTTATTATGAGGCCCGTGTTAGACCACAATCTCACCCGATGGAAAGCAATTATGTGGGCGACTATGGAGCACGCTTGAACTAACCTATTCACTCTTGACTTAAAGACGCCCCGGTGGTCCCGGTTGTAGCTATCAGGAATAATATAGACTCCGGCAGGGAAGCACCCATACAAAACTGTCTTGAATGCGGCCAAGTTTGGAAAGATTTCATTGAAGCGATATCTTTGAAAGCTTTGTTTTCATCTACTGACGCGCTACTACTTGGGGATCTATGAAGATTCTCGAGTTTCATGATAACAATTCGCCTTTGAGTGAAATCTACGAATGGCAGGTATGTTTTAGACTGAAAACCTTTTTCGGTTACCTACCTCAAAAAGAAAACCACAATGTTCTTAACACCTACGTAGCTACATCTCGTAGCTATAAATCCTTTTTTGAATCCAAATGACGTAGCTACTGTTGATGTGGGATAAATAAAAACAAAATGGCTTCGCCGTCTAGGCAAATTGTGAAAGCGAGCTTAGGGAAATGAGAAATTAGGTGTAATAGAAAATGCCGTTTAAAGGACGCAGTGGAAGAAACATGCTATCACCTGATGTTTTTTCATAGATTCTGCTGAGATAGCAAATATCTGGGCAAGGTGTGCTTCGTATTTTATTTTTAACTAGTTGCTGCTCGCGATTTTACTCGTATCTAAGGGAAACTTTTCTCTTGTACTAAACAAAAATTGTGCGGTCATTGATGGTCTATCTGAGTCTAATTTTAACCTAATTAAGTAACAGACATTTAAACGTCTTAAAATAAAACAGTATTTAGGTATGCATCATCAGTTTCGCAAATGAACCAACGCCTTTTTATTAGTTCTTGTTGAGGGTAGTTTCCTAAAAAAATGTGGATATTTGGTGCGTCGGTAGGTAGATTACCTACCACAAAATATTGGAAACGTATTTTTTTCTTTTGTCACGTAAGCAAAAATTAAGATGATGGTACACTTGTTACATTTATGGGGGCAACTACGGATCTTTGTACTGTGCGCGGCCCGGCACGCACTTTACCGGTTTTTTATATTTGCTAAATATAAAAAACCGCTATTTTTTTTTCGTCAAATTCGTGTCCAATATTTTTTGATAATGTAACAGACCGACCAAATATATATTTGAAACAGCCTTATTCTATTTACTTTGTACCTACTTAGAAATCCTTAAGGCTTCTTACGTTATTTTTGGTCTCCTTGGTAATGTCAGCATTGAAAGCTCTTCGAACGGCTGTGTGCTGTGGCCCAGTAGGAATGTTGGTCGCCTGGCCCGGTTGCACCAGCCGAGCCGCCCCGTGGAATACCTGAGAATTAAAATAGATTTTAATAGTGATTGACCGGTGACAACGCGGTAGTAACGCGTCAAGCTTGACGCCTACTGATAGGATTGGTCCACATTCGCCCAAAGCCGAAGAATGGAAGGAAGAAAGGCTTTTGCCCTAGTAGCAGGCTGAAAATAAATAATATCAACTTAATAATAATTTGACTGTACGAGATGACGTTAGAAAAGGACTTCGGGGACGCTTTTGCCCAGATGTGGGACAATATGGGGATAATGGCTATTTTGTAGGGATTTTTACATATCAATCTTCACTGTTAACGAATTTGCGTGAATGTTTTATATTCTGGTACCGATTAATGTAAATTATGTGTTTGTAATTTGTGATAATCCTTGTGAGTGAGATTGAAATTGCAGCGTATTTCCAATAACACTACGGATAATGTTTAACCAATTATTTTAATCTCACTGGTTGAATTAATAAATAGGTTTCATTTCAAAGCTTCGTACACAGTACTTATTTAATGAAATAATTAATAATACCTAATTTGTTACGGAATTCCAGATGTGTTTAATTTTAATAAAACAGCCTGTATACGCAGGTTCAAATTAAATTAAGGTAGCGGAAATTAAATAAAATGGACATTTAGTTAATCAAAAGGTGTAATTTCACAAATGCCTACCTTCACGTAGGTTGACCCAAAGCTGGGCAAAGGGCTCTCCATGGCCTTCCATTTTACGTATTATGTTATACCACTGCAACTAGACACAATTATTTTTTAAACATGCGTTAGCTTCGATCAAAATCATTATTATATTCTTACATCATTGTGACGTTTGTTTTTAGTGGATAAGGTCGTTCCCCTTTTGTTTCAGTAAATACCTTAGCTTGGCAATTTAGACGAAGACGCTAGGAGGCGAGATATTGCGAACGCAGTGATAAATGGAGAGGAAATAGGGGCAATATGTTTGACGCAGCAGTGTGCGTTCGATCCTATTTTTTGAGATAGGGGTTGTACTAAAACTAGTTTACCGTAATTATTCGGACGACTACGACCGTAATTCGAAGAGTAACAGAGTGTTAGTTCAGATTCGACTGATTTTAATTAAATATGCCTTTAATGACTCAATATTTTTTGGAATTGTACAACTAAAGTCACCAGTCACATTGCGCGCAGAATCAGCATGCTAAAGTGGAATTGGGCCGGCCATGTCTGTAGACGATCAGTCAGTCGATGGAGCAGACATGTGTTAGAGTGGAGACCGCATATGGGCAAACGTAGTAAGGGACGCCCTGCGGCACGATGGATCGATGATTTGAAGAAGTTGGCTGGCAGCGGATGGATGCGGACTGCTCAAGACCGGGATGGTTGGCGCTCTTTGGGGGAGGCTTACGTTCAGCAGTGGACGGCAATTGGCTGATATGATGATGATGATGATGAGAAAACAGGCCGATGAACACGCAGCATAAAAACAACATAGTTATAAAGAAAGAAAGAAAATTGCATTTATTGGCACAAAAATAAAATAATAATAAAAAAATAAATAAAAAAAATCACCTTACAAATAGAAAATATCAAAGCTTAAGTACATATAGCCTAAGCTATATATATAGCTATGTATATAGCTTAAGTTTATAAGCCTTTTTCCTCAGAATTTTTGCGTTGTAATATTAACAGAACGTCTTTAAGTTCAGTGTACCTCTTGGCCCCCCTCTAACAACTTCTACAGCCATCTATATTTCGCAACTGTTCTCCAATTTGGGCCCACTGTAAGCTATAGTTCGTCTTGCCATATTTTGTCTTGCCCTTTTCTGTTCCTTTTGCCATCACTGAGATATCATTCTGTCACGCAGTATAATTGACTACAAATTGTCTGTCTATTTTTAACTCAGTATGAAAATTGCGCCACCCACGCTAATTGAACCCATGTTCATCGCCCATTACCGTCGTACCTATCCACCCACGTGCCTGCAGCTATGTATGTTTTTAATTTTCCGGCATGAACACTAATCTTCTCTTTCTAAATCCATTTGGGGTTCAACGTCCTTGAGGAAAAGGTCATTATCATCTTTCAGCTTTAGAGGAGCTCGTGGCTGTGTAATAACAGCCGCACGGGGTGATCTTCTACATTAAGTAACGTTTGCTGAGTCCAGTCCGTGGATGAGTGACTATCCGTTACACACCGATACTCCTTCGTGCCTTGGAAAACATCTTAAGCTGTGTAGCTTTGACAGTCGTAACGGGTGGTGAGAAGTACCCAGTTACTCGGTTATGGAGGTATTCAACTGCATCCCGTTGGAATGGAAGACAACCCTAACACAGTTGAGAAAAGACTAGGCAGATTGGTCGATACTTTCACTTTTTAGGCCGAAAATAAATAGAAAACCTTTTCCTTTAAGCGTAAAAAAACACTACTTAAAAGCTTGTCATTCTTAGTTGTTCTTCGTCATGATTATTATGAATTCTTTTAATCGGTACTATTATTATATATCATGTTTATTAGTTTATTATTTTAGCATAAATATGTATTTCATTACTATTATATTTGAATATTCTTTCCGAAACGTTAAAATTCTATTTAAAATTTTATTTTTATTTATTGTACACCTACGACAGTATAGTCTTTATAACCCAAAGGTTGACTGGTAGAGAATGCCTTAATGCATTAAGTCCGCCCTTGTACCACTATTGTACATAAAGTTTAAATAAATAAATAAAACCATAATTCAAATTCATCTATTTTACTACATTGACAATAACGTACGGACAACTTGTGGCTGTTGTATTGTTGTATCAAGTTGGAACTCGATAAAAATGAACGTAGATACATGCTTCGATCTCACAATCGCTAGAGTACAGCTTGATGTATGCCGATGGTATCGGTTGCCAATAGACATTCATTTACAGTCTGGTTAACAATAGATTTTATACTACACCTGCTTGGAAAGTACCTTGATACTTTATCAAATTTACGGTAGAAAGTACGTCATTGCATATCGAACAAATATGCGGGGAGAAAACGCATCTGAGCGGGAGAGAAAAGTGTATGAAAATCCATTTCTTACGTGGTTTTTCTTTTTTAATTTTGGGTAAGACTATGCGCCGGTAACCTAAATATCAAAAGCCAAAAAGTTTTTACAGTGAGTTTTTATCTCCAAGTTCGCAAAATGACACTGGCCACTAGCTGTGTGTTGGATGGTGTCGGGCTGGCAGTGCGACCCTGCGGCGGCAGGATAAACAATTTGAAAAAAGAACATGTGAAAATTGCAGACGCCATTGGCGCCATTTCCAATTTGTGTGTTGTTTGAGGATTCAGTTTTAACTGCAACAATTTCAATATAAATTTCAATTAGTAAAGATTTCGTTTTTTATTTTCCTTGTAGGTGTAGTATAAAGCACTATGTATCACTCGAGAGAAACTGCGATTCCCGATCTTGGGTGTTTTAAAGCCCTCGCCTACGGCTCGGGCTTCAAACGACACCCTCGACGGTAATCGGTCACTTTCTCCTCTCGGTGAACAATGTACTATTTCAATGCTCGACGATCTATTGTAATGCTGAGAATTCTCTTTTTCAAAAGATGAATGAATGAATATGCGAGTTTGTTTTGCATAGCTCTTTTGTGGTCTATTGAAGTTTTGATATTTTAATTAGTGAATGAATAGTTTGTAGTTGGGTTTCCTGCGATATATTTTTTAAATTTAGAAGCTATTTAATGTTGGTCTTGATCTTGACTCCAAATAAAAAATACAGAATTTTAGATAGGACATGCATTTGTAGGATTAGAATTTAAGAATGTGAGTTTTCAGAAACCATTTAGCTTTGTTGTTACGCGACTTTTGAGGGGTAACAGTGGCGTTGGTGCAAGTTGTGAAACAATAAAAACGAAATAGTTATGATACTTGTATGGTAAGTTGGTTTTTATAACCGAGTAGACGAATGTAAAAACCAATTACCACACATGTGCTATACAACATTTTTCAACACATTTGCAAGAAAACAGTACATTATAGGTAATGAAACAAATTTTTAGTTTTTATATATCAGTTTGAAAGTCGCAACAATCTTTGAAGTTCCATATTTGAAAAAAACCGTGAATTTGTAAAAGGCGCGTGGTGAAAATTAAAACTACATAGATTTCGCCTCATTTTCTCTTCAGTATTTAAATGAGCAAAAGCGCTTTCAGGGAGGTTTGATCATTCAGCTTATTTTTTCCAGTAATGTGAAACTTCTTGGTAGAATCCTTATATTTTAAATTGTAATAAAAAAAAAACCGTAAAGAATGCGCATGGTGTTATACAATGAAGAAGTGCGATAAGATAGGTACTTACATGAGAGTACCTATTTTACCTCACGTTCCATTGTATGCTTGGCGATGATGAAGTTTGCCTTACCTTAGTAGTAACTTCCTCGCTTGGTGCTGTAGTGGTCGCGTCATGCACGCTCACATGGGCGCCATCTTGGACAAGCACGCGATGAACACCTTCGGAGGGCACGTCGAGCTGCGCCTGGGCATGCAGATGAGGTTTCTCGCTCCCCACCGCGTCCGCTGACGCATGTTGCTCTAGTCTTGAGACCAGCTCGCCGTTGGCTTGTACTGCATCTGTTTGATAAAGAATAACTATATTGGACAAACTTTGTATAAATCGAATCAAATTTTTGTAAGCGTGTCAATGGCAACCTAAATGGAGAAAAACCAGATTTTGACTATGAGGGCTTTCCTATCAGATCCTGGGTCTGTGAAACAGCACTACATTTACACTCCACAGCAGATTCGTCTATGAATCTTCACCTGCGCAAATTCTCCTTGCTTCGATCTAATCCAACGAATTCACTTTTAAGTTGCATAATGAATCCATCTATCGATGTTAGCAGCCCTATTCTTTATAGTTTTATTTTTATTCTTTTAACGTTCTCGACGGCTAGTTTACCTTTGACCTTAACTCTCAATGTTCCTACTAAAAGGCTTCAACACATACCTACCTAAGTATATAGTAAACACAATCACGGGAAGAGATGTATTCTTTTTGGTCCTTTCGGCACCATTCCATCGTTCGAATATATGAACATTATTTTATGCCAAACTATTTGCGATTAGCGCAATATTTTTTCTTCTTCCATACTTCTCTATAAGTCATTAGTAGTCACTCCCTTTTCTATTCTTATCATTTTCACATTGACCATCCATCGATCCGTTGATTTTTCCCTCGCCTTCAACCATCACGACAGCAACAAATGTTCAAACAGCTAACCTCATAGGCACAGCATTGAATTATTTTTTATCTACCAACAACATCAAATTACAAATCTAACTTATCAATTCCCAAAATGACAACATAAACCACATGCTTATCATTCACTTCACCTATCCAAATCCAAAGACACAACAACAGAGGTATCAACGCTAGGTTACGTCTAAAAGCTAGTCGACTGATAACGTAACAGTTGTTTAGCGCATGTACTAGATAAGGGGCTATTAGTGGCTCAGCTCAGTTATCTAGCCCCGATGGTATCGCTATTAGCTTTGTTCGCGTGATAACGAGCATGACATTGAACTGTTTCGCTGAGTGCGTCGAGTGAATACGTTTAATGTTTCAGTAGCAAGCTTTGGATAGGATCATGTGATGTGGAAGGAGAATAATTAAATTAATAATTTAAATTGGTAAGCTCGCTTTTGACCACTATCTCACCTGATGGCTGATCTGGCTCCATCCAATCCATCGTCGACCACATCATCCCTGATGTGGTCGACGATGGATTGGATGGAGCTTACATTTCGCTATAGCAAATTTTTTTTTAATTTGGTAAGCTCGCTTTTGACCACTATCTCACCTGATGGAAAGGGATGATGTGGTCGACGATGGAGCACGCTTGCCTAGAAGTAACCTATTCACTCATGACTTAAAGCTCGGTCTTTTATGTACGTTTTATTTATAATAAATAAACTTATACATAAATATAAATTTTAATTTGCTTATCGAAATTTATAATGTACCTACCTTCTTTATATTAGCAGTGTTTTGGTAAACAAGGCTCAATGTTGTAAATATGTGTTTCAAATACCATACAAGGCTCATTAATGAGCAGTTATTTTTCCATAATAGATAATTATCTAAGCATATTCTCATCTATATTTACACCTTTAAAGGTTCTATGAAATTAAGATATTGAAAACCTAATTTTCAATATTAAACTAAGTAAAGACGACTCCTTCCACAAGTTATCCAATTATATCTTCCAGATCTCTTCATTGAATTAGCAGTAGAGCTCTGTAGAACAGTTATACAATTAAGCGTGAAAGGTAATGCCGGGTACAGACTAAGCAAACGACCGAGCGAAAGCTAACGGATGGGAATCACCGCACGCCCGCCTTCACAAATTCCCTTTCGCTTGATCTGTATCTAGTACTATTTAGTGTCTGTATCTTCAACGTTAAAACTTAGGTGAAGTAAGTCTAAAGTAAGCTGTCAATCCCTAGCATCAGTGTGGAAGGATAGCTCACTTCACCTTTCTTTTTACGGTGAGTTTTTTACACAGGACTGCCGGTATATTCTATAAAAAATTAACATGAAATGCTGGTAACTGTGCTTGATGTGAACTGTCATTTATCTATGATGATGCACGATGCACGGGTGTGTGGGATAAGTTTCTACGGTGAGATTTTTGCAAAATAGCACGCCTGTACCAGGCAGAAGGCGGGTGAACGTGCGTGTTGATCGGCGATTCGTTCGCTTGGAATGTACCGGCTTAACAATGTTAAGAATTACTTACCAAGTCGGTGATACTCCACGTGTTCACTGCTCATCTCGCCCTCCTTGCCGGACTCCGCTGTAATACGATTTAGAATTAGTTTCCAGTTTCTCTAGGATACATTCTTCTTTATTCGATTTGAAATTCATCCTGCATTTTTATCAATGTTGCATTTGAAAGGAAGATATCTTATTGAATCTCTAGACTTATTTGTTTTCTGTAAGGATGAGGCTTTTACTTTATAGTCAGACAATTCGGATAGTTAAGTACGCATGTAGGCGCGAAGCGCTTTTTATCGATAACGCTTTTTCATGTAAAATTTTCTATCCCTACTTTTTTTTAAACAATTTGTTTGAATTGCGGATATTAGCAATGAGGGCTTGAAAGTGTTATGCTCGATGGTTTTGATTGATGGAACGTTTTTTATTGTGTAAATTATGTGTAAATAAAATATATTTACTCAATATCTGTTTACATTTAATCATTAACCCAGTCCGGCCTCGAAAACGGGTAATCGATCAACTGAGAGAGGAAATTGTGATCGGTCCTAAATGATAGGGGGTTCCGCAAACGTTACATTGTATGTAGTACAGTCAGTGACAAAAACATTGTGTATCTAAAAGTTCTAAAAATAGTTAACATTTTAAAACATCAAAAATCACTTAACGTGATCAATTTTTGGAACATTGTATCTGTGTACTCATCGATTTTTGTCATTGACCGTACATATGTAACCATATCAGACCTAGTTAAAACACGAAAGAGTAGTAACATTTCCAATAAAATCCAAACCTCAAATGTTTTAAAATTAAAGGAGATTGAAGGCTGTATGTTTTTAGTAAACATCGACTTATTTATCAAAGTAAAATGTTACATAACAGATTTTACACTTAACACTTAAAAAAAAAACAGAAAAAACGTCCTCGACAAAGATAATAATTTCTGTGGTCCTTTCGTACTCCTGAACCCAATTATGTCGCGACCGTTTTTGTAAAACATAAATCAAGGGTCGGATAAAAAACGATGTAAAGGTAATCTCACACTTTATTTATCTGATAAAATAATGTGCTGACCCGGTTTAGGAACTTGATAGGCTTTAGGTGAAAACGATTTGCTGCTAACCTTCATAAATATTCAGAACTAGGTGGATTTATTGTCTAGTCTAAGTCTACTTGTATTATATTATACACGTAGGTACATGGCCAAGGATAGGAATAAAACATTATGTATGAGTCAAAATAAAAGTGTTCACAAGGCTTTAAATAGCTTCTGACCGATTTCGGTTATGGCAGCCAATCTCAACCGAGACTAGCCATCGGCGCGGTACATATTATAGTGCATAAGTGTAATTTAAAAAAAAAAACAAGATAAAACAACACAAGAATACACAGTATTGACGGAGAACGGGGGCCTTTGCTCAGTAGTGGGACAAAATCAGGCTGGCCAAAAATAAAATCAGAAGTATTGATTGTAATGAGAAAGCAACACCTACTTTATGTAAATCTTAAATGCAGTGACAGAAGACAACGCCCATCCTAAACGACTGGGTCGAGAAGCATAAAATTGTCCAAAATTAACCTTATAAAACTAAGTTTAACACTAAGACCAATTTTTGAAAATTATCTCCGGAGTTAAAAAGGGGGGATTAAAGTCCGTATGAAAGGTAGTCATTGTTAATGAAGCGAAATCCCATTCACTCAGCAAGTCATGCAATAAAAATATTCCTCACGTAATAGTTGACCGCAAAACTTAGCTACAAGAGGATGATGCTTCCTAACCACTTTAAATTATCCCTTAGTTGCGTTTTACGTCAGCCACGGGTGGGGAAAAGAGGTGGGGTAGTTGCCTACGATTAACCCCCCCATCTTCTACATTATTTCTCACACACTAAGCTATTTTTAGCCCACACAATACTTGAACGTTACTTTTCTACGAGTTTCGTCTTATACATATAACACCTCGCATTTTCTATGAACGGGCTATTTTTGTCCGAAAACTCATTTCATGCGAGATAAAGTATGGAGCTTAGGTTACGACGATCTAAAGAGCTCTTTTAGCTTCACCTGTTATAATAGTGGAAATATTCCATAAAAGGCATAGAGAATAGTTTAAAAGATAAAAGTTGATAAAGGTAACATGTTACGTAATTTTATAGGAATGTCCTTGTTACTTGTAATTTTTGTTTTGCGAAATTATTCTCCAAAAAACAAAAAAATTTAATACAGAAAATAAAACATAAATTAAAAATACTCTTAACATATCACCAAGGCGCCTTCAATCAGCACAATATTGCGAAATTGTTTTTTTTTTCATTATTTTAAAGTGAATAAGAAGATTAACGTGCTCCCTAGCATTTTGCAGATATCCGTTTGGTGATGTTGAATTCCAATCATCATGACGGTTCATTGTACACGAAGAAGTCTGCCAAGCTTAAGTTACGACGCTATAAATAACTCTTTCATCTTTATAAAAGTGCAAATAGAAGATTAAAGGGAAAAGTTGTATGGAGTCGTAATTGATTTCGAGTTACACGTGGCTGCGCGGGAACCCTATTAGTAGGTACTAGTCTTTTGAAGTCTGGAAACTTGCGGTTAGATCACTCTGTAAAAGGTAATCAGTTCATCGGAAATTGATTTATAAGGAGTTAATATTATGCTAAGTTGTGTTCTAATGTACACGGGCCACATAAATCTAATTACGAAAGTTATTTCTAAATTGCGATTATTTTGAGTTTATTTTATGTAACATGAAATATTATTTCTTTATTCTTACAGGCTGTTTCAGAGTGTAATGCAGTTGGTGGTATTTATTTTCGCTTAATCACAGATTTGACTAAGCTGCTACCAATTACTGTATCCAGATTACTTGTACACTGCAGTTGCGTACAGTCACAGCCGTCACAAGTGGCCATGGGTTTTTTAATAAAAACCTCTATGTCATAGGAGTCACTGACAGCCCACTCTGCAGAGCCTGCATGGAGGAGGAGGAGAAAGCAGCACACCTGCTACTAAGCTGTCCGGTAGTCGCTGATTAAAGGGCTAAGTACTTCGGTAACCCAGGTACCCTCTGTGAGATAGTTGGTAACACCAAGGCGTTGCTGGCCTTCCTTGGGGAGCTGTGGTGGATCGAATGACACATTTGTCCCACCTGCACGCAAAATACGCGCTTAGTCGTGGAGTTGCGGAAACCAGCCCGAGTTACATACATACATACACATGCTTGTACACTGGTACTGGAAGTGATAAGTCGTTTTTGGAGGTCGAGTTTTCGATAAAATTGTTGTTGCAACTCTAAAATATGACGACTCACTTCTGAAACATCCTGTTTAATATATGTTATAAGTATAGATTATATTAACACCATTCGTCTTTAAACTGATGACGTCGAAATTTGTTCGAAGGAGTACATAATGATCTGTTGAACAGCAATTACTGATCAATTTATCAGTTTTCATCGCAATTATTCGACGACGAAAATTGCTCGGTCGGGAATGAAATGTGTTCAACTATAATTAATTTAAATGTTTACCCACAACAGTTAAATATTGCTTCGTTTTATTGATGACAAAAGTTTTGGTTAAGGCTCTTGCACAGAGTAATTTAATTGCTTGTTGAATGTAGTAATTGTCAGCAATATTTTAGAATCAAAAAGTTGTTAAGATAGTAATAACTTGTTTAATTTTTGTTGCTTTCAATTATGGGTAGTTGAATTCTCTCGTATCCCAGTCCGTCTCTCAGGGAGGAGGCTGTGTCCCAGCAAAGGGAACAGTATCGATATATAGGTATATAACATAAGCTGGAGCTTATGTTTTAAGTCTAATAAGTTAGTTATTTAACATCAGTTTAATAAAGAAGAATAGGTATTCTCACTGTTCCAAAATATTGAAGCGAAAAAACGTATCTGCGTACCTAGTTATTTATTACTCGTTAACGCCCCGATTGCGTACGATCATGGAGCGAAGAACGCATACAAATCGCTTCGAAAATAAACGATCGAACCACTCACATTAACTACCGCATTAAATTGAGCGAAAAAATAATTTTCGAGAGAGAGGCAACACCGAACGCATGCCGTGAATGAGAGACTTCAAATTACGCGCATGGCATCTCGCACATTTTTATCTCGTCTCTATAATAAATCTCTTCTATTGGCTGTAAATTCTTCACGATCCCTGGCTTACCGTGTGAGGTTATAAAATGTTTGGTATTCCCTACTTGTAAAACCATTTTCGCCAACAATGCTCCTTGCATTATTGTCGTCGAATATGGTTTTTATAAGTTCCAATATGGTCTAGTTGAGTGTGTAGACTGAGTAGAACCTCCAGGACGGTCAGCGTCAAAGAGATGTCAGCATAGAAGACGGGGCCCGTTAGGGCCAGAGCCTGCCGGGGTAGCGGAATTTGTTCGAAAGAGTCACCGCGGCCCTAGAACGTAAAGTGCTTTAGGAGGAATACGGAAGGGTTTTAGTCAGCAAGAGTCTGACTCGCCCTTCCGCTCCACCCAGAGCGAAAGAAGTAATTTGATAATTTCCCATCCTTAAAAAAAAGGACGGTCAGCGTAAGTTGTGTTTTTCCAGTAGGAGTTTATAGTCCGAGAATACGCTGTCCCAAAAGGCCGTTGCTCACAAAAGACCTAAAGGATAAACTGTTGTCGAACAATTTTTTTGCACCAATTAGCACTGGTTGAATTCATGGGGTATAAAAGAGATGTAAAAGATAAGTTTGAAATGATATTCTGTTAAGTGTAAGTAGCGAAAAGTTTTATATTAAGCGAAAATAACATTTCATCATTTTGTTAAATTTTATAAAACCCCATGAATTTTGACAATTATGCCACTTACTAATTTAATAAGTGATATTACTCATTATGTTGCATAGGTATCGTTGTTAATTTATGCTTAGTGATTTTTTAGATTTTCGTCCATAACACTTTATTATTCCTGGGACTAATGCCCATCCATTAGAGCAAAATAAGCATGATTAATTGAATACATCGTCGAATTTGATAACGTAGTAGGTACATAGCTACTAAAGTACCTAGAAACAAGTAGTTATCCAAACTCTAGAAAGGATCCAGTAACTTTTGAAAACCGTTTTGGCTGATTGCGCTACAATAGAACACCAGTGTCCTACTTTTACCAACACGCTAAAAGCGCGCTTTTAGTGTTAACGTTTTGTTAGTACGAGTTGTATGTATATTATACAGGGAACGTTTAATGAATATCTATAGTTTTATTATTTTTGAAAATGCGGTCACAAATTTAGCGATGTTACGGAAGATCCTGTGAAGTTCTGTCCTTGATTTCTAATTCCGGCAAACAGTTATTCCGTAAATACAGGTTTACTTTAAATGTCACATGTTTCGCTTTAGTTTGCAGTTTGGAACTGTAAGCCAAAACGCTCGACCAATAGAGTCTCTAAATCGTCATTCAGATAAGGATATAATTGGCACGTTTCTGGTTTATTTTTTAAATCTTTGACAATTTTGGTACCATGGAGTCCCGGTCCTTTGGTATCTTTTGTTTTGTTCTAGGAATACATATTAATACATATTTTGCCTAAGTTTGACTTAAATGTAAGATAAAATAAAACATAGAAAAATTCTGGGTCCATCTTGTTTTCAAAACCATACTCCCTTTGGTAATTAGGGTGTTAAGACTATACCTTTAAAATCCATTAAACTGTAAGCTAGAGGGTGTGCCCAGGAAATACATACCTGTCACGCACCTAATTCCCTAGAAAAACATTATAACCACCTCTGGGAAAGTCGGGTGACAAAAAGAGTGTTAAAAAAGAGTTAGGTAACTTTGTAGCTGACTGTACCGTACAAAAAGGAGTTAGGTAACTTTTGTTGTAGACTGTACCTCACAAAAAAGGAGTTAGGTAATTTGTGTAGCTGACTGTACCGTACAACTAAGGAGTTAGGTAACTTTTACAGGTGACTGTACCGTATTAAAAAGGAATTAGGTAACTTTTGTAGTTGTCTGTACCGTATTAAAAAGGAGTAAGGTAACTTTTGTAGTTGACTGTATCGTACAAAAAAGGAGTTGGGTCACTCTTGTAGCTGACTGTATCGTACAAAAAACTAGTTAAAAAAAGGGTGACGAAACAGGAACGAGTATAAAGATCAAAATCTTGACGAAAGCCACTTGCGTTCAGTTGTTTTTTCTACTTTTTACATGTTGTCGAATCGGGAATGTGACGAATCGGGAAGTAGCCATTCCAACCTAGCTCCAGAGACCCAGGCATCTCCGAGACCTCTTTTTAAAATACTTTTGGATAGTTTCATTTGATATGATATTATGACCGAATTCACCGATGTACCTAATGAATATACGATCAACATACAATATTTTTACATTTAAACTGAAAAAGCTGTGACCTTAAAAGCTTAAATTGATAGACATACTTAATATTTTAGTAGGTCAGTAAGTTAAAAGCATTTCTATATTTCAACGCAACTTTGGTACCTACTTATAAGATGACGTAGTATTTTCTGTATCAGTATCTTAAAAGCTTTGTTCTTATTTATAGTAAAACTACTGCACTGAATATTCTCACTCGTTTTACATTAAACATTCTGAACAAGGCCACAACGATATCAATTTGAAATCAATGTTTTGTATTGATCAAATTGTATCAATGCGCGAGTATCACTAACAACCCTTTAAGGGTATATTGACCCCTCAAAGGGAAACGGGTGCCAAAATAAATAAAAGCCTTTGAACCCAATATCTACGGAAAAACGATTTAAACAAAACAACTCTTCCGTAAACAACTTGATTATACAACACATTCCTGTAATAATTATACACGTAGATAGTAGATTATACAAATTATACGTACACTGTATAAATTATACCCCAGCTGTTTAGTTTGTGTTGGGGCAAAGTTTCTTGTTTATTGCTCTCAACAAATTACACAGGTGTAGATATATTACAAAGACTTCGTTCTATATTTTATGAAGTGTTTAAAAGTAAAGTTTTGTGCTAACAACCCGCACATTTAACTTTTCCTACAAAATACGTAAATTAGAAGCTACATTTTATGCTGACAAATAATTCCCGAGTTTTTTTATTTCAAAACTGTGCTGATTTCGCTGTCAAATCTACACATAAATGTTATTGTTCCTTATATTAACTCTACAATACATTCTTAATAAGAATACTTACGATCTATTTTGGAATTTAACAAAGATAGGTAAGCTATTAGCTGATTTTATCACTCTGCACCCTTACTGTGTTGTATACCTTCAATCACAATCTGAAGAATTTTGAAGGACATTTCCAAGATTTGTTTCATGTCGTTTGTTTCAAATCGTTAGATTAACAATGTAAATAACGCTAATAATGTTGTTGAACTGTCAACATGAATGCCATTTTCTTTGTAAGTAAATGTTCCTACGCAATAGGGAATGTGCATGTTTTTTTTTATTATCTAAACAGTTCATCTAGAAGTATACAAAAAAATAATACTAACAGTGAAAAAAGAATCGGAGTTGACCGAAACACAAACGAGATATAACTATTTTAAACAAATATATGTCCCTCTCGCGCAAACGCTGTTTTCTATGGCAGCTGTATAGGCGTCATAGTATTTGACGTCACAGTTTGTTTCGGACTTCTCTTTCTAATTGTCAACTTTGAAGCTTAATAACTTCATCAGTAACGAAGGTATTTTAAAAATTCTTTTATAATTGTGAACTAGAGATAATAAGTATTTTATTTTGCAAATAAAAAAATTGCATGCATATTCCCTATTTCCCGCTGCACTGAACATTACTAACAATACTATATACCTATTGCATATTACGTAGCTATTAATATTAGTATTAATCGTGCCCAATGTGGCGATTATACCAAACCCATTGGGACCACACAGGTTGTGTTTACGGGCAGTTAGGTAATCAATCATGATTGATGCATACGCGTGAACGCAATCTGTCAATTTAGCAGAGTAGGCCGTTTCAACAGGCGATAGCCAATTGTTTTTGCCACAAGTTAAGGGTATTGAAGTTTACTTTCCTAACAGCGTTGGTCCATGTGAGTAGATGCTACTTTGTTTAATTTTTTTGTAATTTAACCTTGTTAACAGCAAATTATAAGGCAAGTTATGTTCATCACGTAAAAGGGCCTTAAGTGGCAGATATACGGCCGTACGAGTATATAATTTTAAATTTAACATCACATCTATACGAGTCGCGATTTTATTAAAAAAAGAAACACAATAATATTGGTATATGAAGGTAATATACTAAATCATTTTCTTCACAATTTGGTATATGAATTTGTATTAAAGTATGTGAATATGTATTTTAAAGTAAAAAATAACATGGAAAGTAAAGTTAGTAAAAGTTCGCCCAAAGGTAAAGGTCGTTGGCCGCTGTTGTCGCCTTAATTGTTCAAAACATAAATGGTTTCCAATAATTATGCATTATTATCCATTATTTTTTTTTATCTAGCGCTAAGATGAGATAATAAAATGAAATGTCCTTACCATGCCTCTCAGCGAACGCAAGAATATTTATTAATTTTGGCTTCAACACCAAAACTGAAAGCCATCTACATTCATGAATGTTTTATGAATAAATTAATTGATTATATTAACTAAAGAACAAATTAAATTAATTTAATAAATATTCGGCTCGCGGAGAATATTACATTAAAATGATGAAGTATTAATTAATAATAGATGATGGATGGCAATTATTTTAAGTATACCATCCATGATCATGTCTCACCAGAGTATGGGTAGCAGCATTCTCTGTGCATTGCAACAGCTACACTGCGATCGCCAACCCGCCTGCCAAGCGTGGCGATTATGGCGAACGTGTTTCGTCTGAGATGATGACCATCCATGATGCACGTGTATTGGATTTGCAGCGTACCGTTTTATTGAAAAATATTTAGTTTATGGACTTAAAACTGTTCGGCAAACAAAAATTGGACTAATCTGTATTTGTGTAAAAAGCTCGACTTGAGAACTTCCTCTAACTACGGCAGTTTAACTTGTTATACCTTTAAATAAAAGGTAAGAGCCAGCATCCTTATAAAAGGGCAACTTAAATTGTACTGATAATCCTATCATCTATTCAAGAAAGACTTTAAAATAAAATATAAAACAACAAAAACTCACCCATTTTAAGTTTTTCGAGTTGTTCCACCGGTACGTCCTGTAACAAAAAGATTCCTTGTTTAACGTTTTTAAAATGAATATAAGTAGCTTATTTTTTGGATGGGACGTCATTAAATGATTCCTCCCGCTCTGGGCGGAGCGGAAGTGAGTGAGACTCTTAATGTTCCTACTTATGCCCTTTACGTTCCAGGTCCGCGGTAACTCTTTTCAACAATTCCGCAACCCTGGCAGAAAAGAATATACCTATTACGTAGACTTTAAGCCTTACATGAAATTACACTTACATACTTACATTAGTACTTCCTCCTAATTTTGGTTTGATAACAAAATGAGGGGAACGGGAGGCTTAAAGACATATTAGGCTATGCGCAGACTTGAGACAGACAGTCACTGAATTATGGCAAAAGCCGTAAGCTTGTAATAAATCACATAAGATTGAAACTTTTTATGTAGGAGAAATTGACGGTTCCTGTGGATAAGCCAGCGGGAGCGTAGGAGCAGGGAAACGCTAGCCATATATTCAAAGTTATAACTGCATTATAACTGTGGTGTGCGCTCTGTCTTATGAAGAACCTAGGGCACCTGATTATAATCCTACGCACGCTGCGTGGGTCGAGTAATAGCTTGTAGGAGCTCTTTAATTACCTACTAGCATATGTATGGAAATGTGAAGTGTTAAAGGTCACGATGGCGTCATGTTGTGTTCGCTTTAGATACGTTCTATTTGATTTTGAGAAAAGAAGAAGGTCGTGGCTATTTAATAACAGCCTTAAGGGTCGATCTTCAAGTTTAAGTAACACGTCCCGAGGTTGGTCTTCAGTGGATCCATTACATACTGAGGCTCCTTCGTGACTCAGAAAGCTCAGGAGAGCCGGGACTAACGGCTTAACAAGCATCCAAAAAGTCTACAAATTTGTGGATTTTGAACCGTCGTTACAGGTTAGATAAAGACTAACGAGCATGCAAAATATTAGTATTCAGTTGCAGCTAGTTGGACGGGAAGCCGATTCCAAAATGATTGGGATAAAGCTAAGAGAATTGAATAGGATGTTCCTGTAGTACCTGTGGTATACACAAATAAATGTATGGCTCAGCTAAGTGATGGCGCATTCATAATCGTGCCACCGCAGTGACGGCGCATTCATAATCGTGCCACCGCAGTGTCGGCTGGACGTGCAACCATTGAGTATGGAGAGTACTTACTGAATTTGGTTGTTTAACTTAAAACCCTAAACTAGTGATCATAGTGAAAACTACATTTGGATTGGGACAAAGCTAGGAGAATTGAATAGGATGGAGGATTAAATGCATGAAATAATGCGGTTTAAAGGGAATACCTTAATATTTTAGGCCTACTTACCTTTGGTCCTGCCAAAATTAAGTAGGACTAAAAATAACCAATAATTTTATGTGACTTCTATGTTTATCAACGACATGAACTAGCCCTTGAACTCTGCGTGACCCTTGACTGTTGAGCGTTGACCCAATTTAATTCATTCGGTCATTGTAAAGTTTATGTATGTAGTACACTCTACCGTGAGTGTTTGAACACAATACTTACGATACTAATATCTTATCACAATGATAGTCAAATACTACACAATAAACGAATACATACATGACAAACAAATATATTTCACACAAAGAGACACCATATATTGTTAGTTGTTTAGAATTCACACTCATACATACATAGATAAATATTTTATTATCATTATAAAATATGTTATAATTAATCCTACTAAATAATTGTATGTTATATTATAACTGATCTCAAATAAATTAATCTCTAAATAAAGTTTAAAATTAAGTTAATTAATATTAAGTACATGTTTTAAAATTGTCTTTATTTTTTTGTATTAATTTTTTCAAACATTAATTGAATACTTTTTGCTGTGCCCTACAGGGTCCGTAATTATACCTTAGCTTTGAGCCCATTGTAAGATCTTCACACATTATGGATAGCAAATAAAGATATTAAAATAAATAGTGCATCGACAGTAATATGGCCTTAATTACTGATCGTCATTTCAGTATAAACACGTCCTCTGCTGGACATAGGATTTCCCCAAGAGTCGCCTCATCGACCGATTCTGTCCAGCGGATTCCCAAGGCCTTCACCAGGTTCCACATTGTGGGAGACCTTCCAACGCATCGATTTCCTGTACGTAGCCTGGATTATTATGCCTGGGTTTTTATTATCAGTAACGTTCGGTGTAGTTAACAAATCACGAGTATTCTATCTATGTATCTTCTGAAGTTTTGGTACCTAGCTCAATAGTTTTCTAATGAGGTATAATATGGTCAGCGTGTTAGCAACTCTGGTCCCGAGCTTCGGTTAGTCATATTATACCTACATAATAAGTTTATCGCCTTTTCCTGACCATAACAAAAATCAAACTCACCGATGTGTTTCCACTTTTACTATCACTTATATTTATATTCCTTAAGTAAGCACCACACGTAAATCACTATCGCTACATATTATACTAGCTTTTGCACGCACCTTCGTACGCGCATTTCTCGCTTTTTCCCGATCTCGTATAACCTATAGTATTTCTCGTGAATGTGGCTATAATATATACTAAAAGAATTTTCCAAATCCGACTTAAACAAACAAAGAAACTCTTCAGCTTTATAATATTAGTAGGTATAGATATAGTATAGATTATATATTGTAATATATTATAGATAGTATTTAGTATAGATAAAACATCGCCCCCGCCGCTTCTGTCTGTAAGTGATAAAAACTAAAAAAAACTGTCCCACGAACATAACGATATTTTTAGCAGTTTTTTTTTGAGTAACAATTATCTAGAAATAACGTCTTGTGTTATTTCTTGGACATCTAGGTTAATTTAGTTGAAATCTCTCTAAGAATTATCAGGTCACTGAAACTTTCGAAAAATATATTTTAATTTTGCACGACAACCTTCTGTTTATAGGTTGGGTCGGTTTCGGTTAAGACAAAAAAAAAACAATTGTATTATTCTATTTTTACACGACTGTCCCAGAAGCACGATCTCTGTACCTCCTTGTGTAAAAATAAATAAAAGTTCCAAACAGCCTCCAATCACCATGGGAGTTGGCCGTGAACGCGGTAACAAAGAAAATGCAAAAAAAAACAATAATATTTATTGAAGTTATATTGATTTTATTTAGAAAACTGCTTTAGTTTAACAGAGCCTTAATTTCAAAGAGTTTTCATACTTCTTTCTTAAAAATGTTCACACTATGATCTATAGCATTATTTTTAACGAAGTCAAGATTAGCGGAATTACGGAATTCTGTAGATAAGTCCTATCTTTCTCTTGTCAAGTCAATGAATAATGTCTCTACTGCTACTCTATAATAGTCTTAACTTTGTTTGACAAAAAGTCCTAAATTACAAGCTTTTTGTTAAAAGATTATCTCCAAATCATAGAAGAACTAACATAGTCGATGGGTACGATTTAATCTAAGTTTTTCTTTCCCTTCTTAAGCAGAGTTCTAACTTTTTAAAAGCCTTCATCTAATATTTAATAAGATCTGAGATACCAAAATATCTGAAGATTGCGTTTGTCTGTGGTCCGTTTCTAATAGGCCCGATTTTTCGATTGTCGGATAACTTCTTCCAAAGGTTTGACAACTTTTGTATATATAATATGTCATACAGCCGTATTTATTCTCCAGTTCAAAAATATCTGACTTTTGAAAACTCAGCCCGTATTATAAAGAGGTAAAATATTTTGTTTGTTTATACAGGATGTTCCAAAAGTGCGTGCTGCGTGATCATGTTTAAGGGTGGTGGCTGTATTTGCTATACAATTAGAAAAAAATAACAAAATATTGACTTTAGTAATAAAACTGACCTCAGAAATTACTAAAAAGTTAAGAAAAAAAAAAACACTGAAGTGGTCTGGCGCAGTTAGTGGTGTTTATTTGAGTTCAATCACAGATTCGATGCTATTTAGATTTTGGAACTATTTGGTCGTTTTTCTTTTTTTATATTGTTTATAATTTTACATCTAGAAAATTGCTGCGTTTAACGTTGAAGTGTATACTATGGAATGGCCACAGGTGCCAGCCAAGTAAGTAATCACGGTGGAGTATACGGTGGAGGTCTGCCCTGCTTGGGCTGAGCAACGCCGTGTCCTCGTCGAGGCGATCGGCGGCGGTGACCTCTCGTCCGGAGCGAGGAGGCTTGGGGAGCGGTTATCTCCTTCTGCGAAGCAGTAATGCTAGCGAAGGAGTAGGCGGGGCGCGAGGGAAAGGCAAGGCCTTCGCCCCAACCGTCGCTACAGGAGAAGACGCCCCGGGCGCCGGGAGTCGCAGGGCGATCCCTGGCCACCGTAGGCGCGGGTCTGCGGACGGCGAGCGTTGGGTGGCTCGCTATCCGATCACCAACAGGCCCGGGTCGATGGCGCGTTGTGTTTCACGCGCGCCTGAAAGAGATGTCAGCATAGAAGACGGGGCCCGCTAGGGCCAGAGCCTGCCAGGGTTGCGGAATTTGTTCGAAAGAGTCACCGCGGCCCTGGAACGCAAAGGGCTTTAGAAGGAACACGGATGGGTTTTAGACACGCCCTTTTGCTCCACCCGGAGCGGAAGAAGTCATTTGATGAGTTCCCATCCTTAAAAAAAAAAAAACCAAGTAAGTAATCCGTTCATTGTAATGAAAGCATAATAGCTATCATCTTTTATTATTACGGATAAGTTACAATAATCCTTTAAGTGCACATAAAGTCAATTCAATTCAATTTCAAACCAGTGTTATTGTTTCATCAACATTAAATGAAGCTGAAATAGCGACGAGTTTCGAATGTTATGGCGTGCACTAGGGTGTTAAAGCAGCATAATATTTACTGCCATAGAATTTCAACGCTTTGATAATTTGAGACATAAAAATTATGTACTACATGATTAAAGTACTCATTATTACCTATAAAAAATCTACGAACGTATATGTCTAACTATTATGGTTAAGTCACATGACCACTTTTTTGTCCAAATTTTTCAATCATCCTACTAATATTATAAACGCGAAAGTTTGTAAGGATGGATGGATGGATGTTTGTTACTCTTTCAAGCAAAAACTACTGAATGGATTTTGATGAAATTTGGCACAGTGGTAGATTATAGTCTGGAATAACATACAGGATGTTCGAATGTTATGGCGTGCACTGGGGTGTTAAAGCAGCATAATATTTACTGCAGTAGCATTTCGACGCTTTGATAATTCGCAGTGATTTGATCACTCTAACAGAAATTACATCAAAATTGTAGCACAACTCTTTGACAATATTGCTTTTTCAATGTGAACTCGTACAATGGCGGTTGCCCCTCCTACCCCTGAAGATTTAAAATGTTTGTATAGAAATGAATTTACAATCCGCTAATTCATTTTTAAACTAATTAATAAGCCTGTATATTTGCCATCGACACACTAAATAGAAGAAGTGTTTTATGATTTTAAAAGTTAAAAGCCTTAAACTTAAAGTTTGTTTTTTCCCAGTGTGGTATCATCATATTTTTTTTTGTCACAAACAAACCACCTGGCGCGTTTTTATCTCATTCTAACTGACTATTACTCCTATTATTCTAGAGAAGTCTCTCGCAGACAATTTTTGTCGCAGTCAGCGTATCTGCATTTTCCTCTATAAAAATACCTAGTGGAAGTCCTTGGGGTGTTAACTTAAATCTCTGGATCTCTATTTATCCGTCTGACCCTATTCTATACGAAGGCCAGAGGCTACGCAACATGTGTTTTCCAGAGACAAGGCTAGCCGGCTCCCGGCGGTATAGATAATAATATTTTGTGCTTTTCATGGTACAATATAGCGTATATTGTTCGAAGTAAATTGTGTTTCATTTTCAAACCTCTAACAGGCTTATTCATTAAAACATTGTAACCATGTGATTAGTTTATATAGATACTGGTGGGCGTATCTAGTATTTAAACTAAGCTCGTGGTTCATTTTTAAGGTTTCGTACCCGACAGGTAACCAACGGAACCCTATTACTAAGCCTCTGCTGGCTGTTCGTCCGTCGGTCCTTCCGTCTGTCTGTCAGCAGGCTGTATCTCAAGAACCTTAATAGGTAGACAGTTAAAATTTTCAGTGTGTATTTCTACTGCTTTTTTTTTAAAGCTGCATGTTTTTGGTTCTTTCTTCGTATTTTAACACCGACTTCCGAAATCAAAGTAGTTTTATACTTTTTAGTTTTTTCTTTTATTTGGACTTTCAAATTTACTTGGGAAGCGGATCTAATTATTTTTTTCATAATCAACCCCCAACGGGGTCAAGGGTACAACAGTTGTGCTGATCCTGTGACCATTGTAAATTGTTTCGATAAATTTTCAAAAACTACCCGATGAAGTCTATCCCTTAACGGGGCGTTGAAGTTTCTTGAGTCCGCGCGGAGAGAGAGAGCACTTCGCCCGCGACTTCGGGGCGAAGTGCGAGTAAA
This sequence comes from Mamestra brassicae, assembly GCA_905163435.1. NCBI lineage: Eukaryota > Metazoa > Arthropoda > Insecta > Lepidoptera > Noctuidae > Mamestra > Mamestra brassicae. Next base: position 9,499,345 of record LR990991.1, on the reverse strand, counting down.
TTAATAAGGGAAGGGTCTCATATACCGACATTCTATTACTACCTATTGGTTTTCCAACATTGTTGGAAACAATATTGTTAAGTGAAAGCAAATCACATTAATAATGATATTGTGAGTACGGTTAGCTTTGTGGGGACTGATAATATACGAGTATTGTTCGGTATAATAGAGCAATTATATTAAATTATTATGTGTTTGAATACTAAAATGTTCTAGGTAACATGGGTGGAGGAGCAGAGAGGAGTAGTTCGATACTGAAATGATGTTTCGCTATTTGTACACCTTAGGGTGTTACCACACCAATGGATCGATCGTCAATCGATGGTAGAATGGTTATGTCGACATCGTTTGGTAGTTTGTACTACACCAATCGATCGATCGTCGATCGATGGTAGAATAAATTAGTCGACGTCGATCGGTAGTTTCTAATTCTTTCTTCGATCAGCCAAATCTACCACACCGATCGATCAACGTCGATCGATGTCAATGGATGGCATCGATCGACGATCGATGGATTAGTGTAGTAACACCCGTAGGTTATATCTTGACTACTGCAAAATTCGATACTTTTCTTATCATCTTCTTTTTACTTTATTTTACTTATGTTACCGCTAAAACTGCTTACAGTCGTAACATTTCCATCTGTTTATACCTCAGGATAAAAAAAAATCTAAAGGTCAAAAAACACGTGAAAAATAATCAAAATTCCATCTTCATCATTCTCGAAGCAAATAAGATAATTACATCGGGCAGACGAAAACATCAAAATATCCTTCGCTAAAGTAATATAATCCTATTTGCATGCTGCGGAGTCGCTGACTTGAATATTAAGGAGCCCTACTATTTATGAAGAGCTCTTTTATTTTAAGCTTTAGGGCTTCTGTTATTAATTTGTTATTCAAGGGCATTGCATTGTCGTTATACTTGTTTTGAGTGATACTGCCGATGAGTGAGATTGGAATATAAATAACGGAGATACCAATCCTTCGAAAGAATTACGAATTCGAACGCATTTGAAGGAACATGGGTGGGTTTTAGTCAGTAAGTCTGACTCACCCTCCTACTCCGCCCAGAGCGGGATAGGTTAATGATTTCCCATCCACAAAACACATATATACATAGTAGGTATACATAAAACTCATGGAAAGCGTTCGGTGACGATGACGCGAGTTCCATGATTTTTGTTCCAAAACTCAAATAGTGCTCAACGCGCCTAAAGAAGTTTTCACTAAAAAAAAGTGTGTTTGTCAGCTCCGACGCACGACTGGAGTTTACTCCTTAAGAACTATTATTGTGTAGATTATGTAAAAAGAGGGTAAATGAAAGCATCTTAAATAAGCTCAGTATACATACGTACGTTGCGCAAAGGAACGTAACGCCTCACTTTTAGTTAACGCTCGATTTTACTCCACATAAAATTTTCATAACGCGGGCTAAATATGAAAATCGTTTCTTAAGGAGTAAACTCCAAAAATATTATCTATACGTCAAAAAGCGAAAGTAACTCTGGCTGTCTGTCTGTCTACTGTTTCTTTTCTATTCACGTCAGCTGAACGGATTTGGATAAAATTTGGCACACGGGTAGACCATGCCCGGGAACAGAACTAAGATTACTCCCAGGAGAATATAATAGAGTGATAATTTGTTGGGATAATTTTCAACTAAGACGCGGCCGAAGACGCTAGCAAAAAGTTTGTTGTCACTGAAATTAAACACACACTCAAATAAAAACGTCTGTTCAGCCTATTCTCGCTGAAGTATTAAAAAAGGGGTTCTCGTATCCACTTCAAGGGCACACAGCAAAACTCGTATTCCAAGCACATTAGATACTAATCGAAAAAAAACTCGAAGCTAAAAATGCCAATTCTTTTATACGATCAATGAAAGCCTCGCTTTTTGCGTCAACTGTTTTAAATTTCAATGAGCTCCATTTATTTTCGCAAACCCTAGCTACGTTTAAATTTAATGTATTTGAGCACAATTTTCACTGCTTCCAGGGATCATGATACATAAATAGAATTTCTCATTTATTGTAAGCCTACTTACCGCACTTACTTTTGTAACAACTTAACAATGAACATTTCTGAAAATAGATTCCTCAGATGCGATCGCTACAGTAAACATTTAACCAACAAAATTTGTACCGTTCAAGATATAAATCTGCTTTCTATTTCAAAGCTTCCGCAGCAATAGCCGTTGTAGATAACTTATTTAAAAATAGTTATTGGTCAGAGATAGACCTTAGTCTTATAGAAATCAGGTTCCTATCCCGACGTAAAACGGAAACTGCAACTCGAAGAACCAAACAATAATTATTTTACCATCAAAAAACAGTATTCTATAAGCTTTGAAGCTATTCAAGCTTCAAAATAAAATATTAGGGTAAACATAAACGTTTATGGCAAAGCAAACAATACAGAAACTCTTTGACGACCAACTGAAAAGCGATGAGTTGTATTTTTTTAAAAGGTAAACGTTACGACGATAAATGGAATCTCTGAACAATGTTGCCATTAACAAAAGCTATTGTTGCCATTCTCAATAAAGATCGTTCAATTTGAAACTCCGCAGTTATTTTGAGAGTTGTTAGTATTTTGTTAAGCGTTTGTACCTTTTTGCTAACGTGTATTAATTAAGTTATTTTGGGAATACCCAGACAGGTTATGAACATAGAGGTTTGAAGTGCTTAAGTGTTTAGTGAGTGGAAGAACCATCGCCACATTAAAGGGAGAGTAGGTGCATAGTGTGAGGTACGTACCTACCTACCATATACATAGTAGATATATGTTGAAAATATTTTTGCAATAGATTAGGTACTTATTTCTATTAAACTAAGATTCAGAAAACAGTTCATAGAGATTTTACTTCAACAAAGATTGAAAAAAAAAGATGTGATATAAAAAGCTAGAATATACTTCATCTCTCAGGTTTCTGAATTGCTTTATGTGTGTGGGTATAGAACTAGGTAAGTATAATAACTATCGATGACAAACCATTTTTTACTTTTAGATTAATGTAAGAAATTTTTCTGAAACCTACCGATTTAGGTCGACATTGCTCAGAAAATAAATGTACTACTTACTTATTACTACTTAGGCGTAGGTGTACAAAAATGTACGCAAAGCAGTATTAAGTTCTAGGAACCCACGCTTAGGGAGTTAACATCAAAACATTATTTACTTGCCTACATAATTTACGGTTTGTTTTCACTGAGGTGGGAAAATGCAATTACCCGTAACAAAGGTAGGCGTAATTATACTGCCAGTGTTAATCCCTTGAGTCAAGAGCGTGTTTTGTTTAATCTGTCAAGTCGCATATTGAGAACATTGTAAATTCTAGTTATTTTAAAAGCTCACTGATTTCTCTCCTGTTCTCTATCTCTATTCTTTAACGGCTGATTTTTCAATCCTCAGGTAATTTATAATTGAGTAATAAAAACAGGCGGATAACAGCTTTACTTAAGCCGCCATATTCACTCTAGCTCCCGCCATACCATTCGAAACCAACCTATCCGTATCGAGGTGCTATAAGCTCCCTGTGGCCCTATGTTCCGCTACTTGCTAGGCAAATCATTAAACGATATTTAACCAAGTCATTTCCCTAGCTGCTCAATTAAATGCCGGAATGCTGCTGATTAAACGGCGCCATTCAATTAAATGGTTATTCAGCCAATTAAATTGAGCTAGTAGGATTCGACATACATATATCCCAAAATTACCTGTTTAAAGCAAACCATTTTTATAACGGTGTTTGTCTCAATTCTGAAGCAACGTATCCTTCAATTTAAATCGGTTCAGTTTGATTGAAAGGTTCAGAAATAAGGGTATGGCTTATTGGCTTAGACCAAATTGATTCTTGTGAACATAGCTGGATTCCAATTGCCACCAACCATTGAAAGCGAAACAATAGAATATCGTGATTAGTCCAGCGGCCTCCACTTTATCGGCCATCTAGTAATCTAGTACCTAAACTAGATTTAACAGTAATCAACTCGATACCACTCACGGCTATCACCGATCATTATAGTGTGAGACCTGTCATATTATGCTACAATGGTTTCTGGTTCAGTTTATGCAATATTCAAGAGATGAAACTTACGTTTTTATGTTGTGACTAGTCATGTCGAAAATTAACCCAAGGGAACATACTCCCGGGATGAAAAGTATCCTATGTCTTATTCCAGACCATAATCTACCTCTGTGCCAAATTTCATCAAGATCCGTCGCGCCGTTTGCGCGTGAAGAAGTAACAAACATACACACACACACTCACAAACTTTCGCCTTTATAATATTAGTGAGATATAGCGTGATTTAGTAAATGCAAGAAGTTTGAGGCTTCCGGGAAATAGTGGCGTGATGTTATGTTATTTTATGTAAAGTAAGGTTCTTTTCTTAGAAAACTTATTCATAAAACACTATAAAATGATCACATAAACATGCGCTTAGATCTTAAGTATACGTTTTTTTTTTATTACTATCTAGGGTACTGTTGAAGTTTATTGCACTAAAGCTTTACACTTAATTGCAGTCTTTAAGAGATCCCAGAGGGAAATCGCCAATGCTTGTGAAGTAAATATGTAGTGGAGATTTTTTTCCTGGCTCATACGTAATGGTCATTTAAAGCGAACGATAGAATGTACGGCGACTTTATAGATTTAAATAGTAAAGATAGGGCCGTTTAAACGTTTGCTTATCACATTCACCATACAAGAAACACACGAAAATGCGAAAACAACCGCTCTCGAACTTTGCTGACCCCGAGGCGAGTTTGCTGCGCTCTAGATGGGCCAATTCGTGGCTATACAAGCCAATGGGTGACTTTCAGTTTTTTGGTAATCTTTCACAGCGTATGATTCATGGGTAGGAACAACTTTCACTATGGGAGCGACTCGAGTAATAGAGAACACATTTTGCCGAGTGATATCTAATATTTTCTTTTTCTTGATGGTATTGATTGTTTATTAACCGACTTCAAAAAAAAAACAAAAAAAAAGCGAACGTTCTCAATTCGATTTTATGTTTTTTTTGGGTGTTTTTTACCTCACAACTCTGTCAAAATTTTATGTGAAAAAAGACTACTATTACTTTCCGATTGGTCCCATAGGAATTTCATCAAAATCGGTTCAACAGTTTGGTGTTTAAACCATTTTGAACTGGAAAAAATATGTCATCAAGTAAACGAAATTGCGTATTTTGCTTTCCTGTGACTTTCCAGTGGTGTTGTTTGGTGTGAGGTACCACTAAAAAGTGAAAAATAAAAGCTTCTTTACAAAAAAAAACAGCCGACTTGCAAAAAAAAAAAAACAGTACTTACAAAGAATAAACTATGTTACCTTGTTATTTTATTGTGTATTTTTTATTTTAACCTAAAATTTATAACTTTACATTAGTACTGTATCTAATGTAACATTCCTTAATTTACGATAATTATGCTATTGTTTTTTTTTATTGGACTAATTAACGCCTTAGGTGTAAATCCTGTAAAGTTATGTATGTCATATAAATAAATCTACTTAATACCTTTTTTACGCTTCACTGATGATGATGAGGATCATAAAGTAAACATTTTTTTTATGAGTAGTAGGTAGTTACACACTGAAATATGTAAATTAAGGTATCGCCCTGGTTACGAATAAGTGATCGTCGCGTTTATTTGTACGACAAACCAGATCGCGTTGTCGCGCCGGGAGAAGGCGCCCTCCGGTTTTGCCGAACAAATTAACACGACGATCGTGCAAAACGATAATTGCTTTGTATAAGGGCGATGCTTGAAAGTCATAAAACGGAGGATGTGACGACTATTGTATTTTTTTCTGAATTGCTAATCAAGCACAATTCGTTTGTCACTTTATGGGTCTTCTTGGGAGAAAATTCGATTTATCTTTAACAACTTTATTGTTTAAGACAAATCGAATCTTCTCTAAATCAAAGATTCGAATAGACAGTGGATGCAATAAAATTATGATAGTATTTTTTTTTAATCAATGAATATTCAAATTAGTAAAACTGAGTCTAATAAAAGCTTTCTTTATCATTATTATGTTTAAGAAATATCCACAAACGATCTTTTCAATCAATTAATATCTCTTGATGTCCTTTAATTAAGTAGTCATTGTTATAAAGACATCCATACTAATATTATAGATGCGAAAGTAACTCTGTCCGTACGTTTGTTACCATACGTCTTAACGTCTAAACTGATTACGATGAAACTTGGCACAGAGTTAGACCATTTCCTGGAATAGGCCCTATGATACATTTTTATCCTGGGAGTATGTTTCCTTGGGATAATCCGATTTTCAGGCGGCGAGCCTGCTGACTGAAGTTTTATCACCAAATAAAACTCATATTTCACACGACACAGCAAAATTGTAAGGTAGGAAGCTTAGAAAAATCTATAAATAGAACTTCAATACCGAGAAAAATTTCAATACCCATGGGAAAAATGTATTTTTATCATTGAGATTAGATTCACTGGAATTGTGAAATGCTTTTCCGAATAAAGCTTAAATATGTGATGTAGCTTAATATAGACATTTTATTGAAACGAAACCTCTCACGGGTATGGTTCGTGAAGGAAAGTTAATATTTCATTTGAGTTAACCTACACATGTGTGAAAGTTAAGGTTGTCACTTACCGATTTTGTGCCCAGTCCGTCATTGCCTGTAACAAAAAACAAGGAAGTTTAGATTATTTCTTTGTTTTCACAATCAACTGTAGATCAATTGTGGTGTGTACAATTTTAATACTTTTTTATCGATTGTTAACTTCAATCTAAACTGCAAAAAAATCTGTATTCACAAACTATTTTTAAGATAATTATTGAAGTTTGGCTGGATACACCAAAGTGAGATGTTACGCATTCATCTGAACCTCAGATTATCCTTGACAATCCAGCAGTGCCTATACCATGAAAGCAGTAAATTAGACTTTGATGAAACTTTATTATAAGCTTTGCATAACTTACTCATAAAAAATACAAAAAAAAAATCCTTATCTTTCCCAACCTTTCCTTGAATAAAGGTCGCAACAGACGCCACTATAAATCTATCCAGCGGTTTGTTCCATAATTATAGACATTGTTTTGATGCGTGCAAGGTTTCCAGCAGGCTGAGCTTGTGAGGAGCGTCTTTGCGGTCCACCGCACATTTAGGGCATAAGCTTTGATCGTACACGCGACACTAACTTTCACATAGTTTGATATCATACGATGTTACTATAATAATGAATTTTAGGTGTGTTGTTTTAATGTTCACGTAGCAGGCTAGGTTAAAGGCACACCTGTTTTACCTAAAATAGTTACTAAAATAGTTTTATTTATAATTTTGTCTAGTATAATGTTGGTCTAATAAATAAATTTAATGGTCGTTGTCAATGTTTGTCCTAGTATAAAGAGGCAGTGTGTGGACAAAGTTATTCGTGATTTTTTGGGCATATCTTGTTAAAGAAAAGTAAAAGAAAGAAAATTGTGTTTATTGGCATTAAAAAAACAGAAACACCTTAAAATAATAATTAATTTTTTTTTGTTTCCCACACATTTTGGACTTTTTGACAATCGTTATGGCTGGTAGAATGATTTATTTAAAACTTTAGACGTCACGTCACGTCTATAAAAAGCGATAATCGCGCGAATACGTGATCATCGCGATCATTCGCGATCGATTTGACGCGATCATTCGTTCGTGTTTGTCGAACAAATGAATTATGCCAACTGCAGCTCAATTATTTGGTTTTGTTTTACATTTTTTTTTGGATCGGAAATCAACAAATTACTCCTGCTCTGGGCGGAGCGGAAGGGAGTGTCAGACTTTTCAGACGCGATGCGCGCACACGCCACTTCTCCGCCGATCCAATCTATCCAGATCGACGTGTTGATGGTAGGGGGAGAAACACGCCACTCGACGCGGCGCACGCAGTGTGTTTCCAGACAACACCCGACGCCACGTGTCAATCATTCGAAAATTTTCGCAAAGTATCTCAATCAATCGAACAATTAATTGAGTTAAAAACGATATTTGACATGAGTTTAGCTCAATAAACGGATCATTATGTTTGATTATAATATAGAAACCCAAAATTTGCATAAAATGTTTTTGAAAACCTTCATCTGACTCATTATTTATTAAATCCATAGCACACGACCATACACTTTACACTGCCGTCAGACAACTGTATTCGAAAATTGCTTGTGTCGTGGCATCGCGTGTTGGTAATGTGCATGGTGCACATCGGGTGTCGACACGTGGTGTCGCGTCGCGTTTCAATAGTCTGTTTCCGCCTTACTGACTTAACCCACCCGTGTTCCTCCAAATGTCCTTTGCGTTTCAGGACCGCGGCTCTTTCGTAAATTTCAGCAACACGCAGTAACACCTACACTTTATTTTGACATATCACGTACCGTTCGTAGCCACCTACATATACATATGTAGGTTTAATGTTACTTTGGCGTTATTATGTAGCTTTCATACCTACGTACATACATACCATAGTTTCTAAATGTTAGGCATAAGGAGGCCCCTGAAGTTTCAGCGCCAGTAATGTGTGGGTGCTTATATTATATTTCGGTTTAGGTAATCTATTTAAGGCGTCATTGGAAAGGGAATATCAGGCGCCAGCGAGCAGAGCTTAGGGATTTTATTAGTTAATTCACTTCGCGATATCTTCTTGTAGTTACTGGTTACCTTGGACTTAATACGATCTGTGGTTTTGTGAGTATTTTATAGGCCAGAAAATATTAACACCCAAATTATATTAATAATTCTGAACCGTTCTATATTTTGAAGATTACACAGAGATCCAAAACAAATCAATAGAGTAATCACCGGATTACTCTATTGATCAGATCCAGGGACTCTAAATAATTTGATATCAGCAATAATGATTGTTGAAAATCCATAACGTATGGGGTTTTTATGCGGTAGCGAAATGTAACGTGGTTTTATATATTCTTGACAATTGTTATCACGAATAGAATGTCACATTGTCTAGGTTTACAGTTGGAAAACGATCGAACTTATGCATCGTACTAATACAAAGCGATCGTCAGTTTCGCGTTCATTTGTTCGGCACAGTCGCCTGCTTTCCGGGTTTGACGAACAAACGAGATGATAGCGTATTCGCGCGATCATCGTTTTGGACGACGCCTTATAGTTTCATAGGTAGTTGGGTAGGTACTATGAGTAATCTAAACAACAGTTGTGTAGTTACAAATATAGGTCAACTTCACACTGGGTTAACATAATTAGAGCGAGGGTAATGGCTTAAGTGTTTGCGCTCACGCCTCACATAAATGTATTGCGTCCTTCGATATGTTTACTTAAAGGGGGATATAAATATTTATGTGCAAAGAAGATTGCTTCTTAAATAATTTGCTAAAATTAACTGGTATTTTTATGATAAGGCATATTAGCACAGAATATATAATAGTATGATATTAGGTAGGTATTATATTATTCAACTCCTTTGAGACAATTTTTGGCAAACAAAACGAGTCATAGAAAATGAAATATCACAATATATTTAAAAAAAATGCTTGTACGTCTGCTATATCTACATGCGCTTCTGAGTTCATTACCAAGTCAGATAAAGTGTTGTTGGATATTTCCTACAGAAATTACTTAGTTTGTATTTGTGCCTGGTTGATGGCAACAGGCTCGCCACTACTAGGTACATAGAAATGGTCTAAATAACACTCGCGATATGTTGACGTAGATATATCGGTACTATAAGTACGCTTCTGCCTATCCCTTCGGGAAATAAAAGCGTGATCTGCAATTCCATCAACAAGCCGAGTGTCAGTCACTCTCAATTGGGTAACATTAAAGCCGCAAATACATGTCTGCTAGTCTGACACTAACGGAATTAGTGTCAGACACTATGGTGCTGAAATTTCACAGCTCGTAGAATAGCTTTAGTGTTACGCGACTCGGTTTGAAATAAATTACGCTTAGAAGTTTGGAGTAGTTTCAACTGTTAATGATAAAACTAACGCATATTCTCAGAATAAAGCACTGACTAAAATACGTTTATCTGAAACAATTACAAGTGTAAATGTTGTTTGAAATTATGCTGATTTTATGATTTTAACTCATATTGAGTGTAACATGTGTAAGACATTAATTTTACAATTTGTACGTTCCCACCAAATTGAATCATGTAACTGAAGCCGTCAACGTTGGTCTTACATTTCAACTAATTTGGTTGAACCGTGTAAGTGAGCTGTATAACGAATTAATGATACACAATTGTCAAATTTTCAATTTCAATTTTACAATATTTTTTTTTAATTTATATAAGTATCTAGTTCTTGCGCGTGGCTTCACCCGCGTGACTAAATATTTGCGTGGAACCCTAATCCTTTTCTAAAAATACTTTACTTTTTACATCAGCTATCTGCAAATGAAAGTCCCGCTAAAATCGGTCGTGCCGTTCCGGAGATTAGCCGGAACACAAACAGACAGACAAAAATATTAAGAAAAAAGTGTTTTTGTGAAAGAGAACCTATTGACTTCCATTCCATATGCATTTAGTTGAAAGCAGTTATTTGATATAACAAACAGACTTTTCAATGTTATTTATTTGTATAGATTTTATGTGGCAAACGTGATCTTTGTCAGATTCCGATACTACGAATCTTTTGCTTTATAAATTTTCTTGATTAGAGGTTCTCCAAGTCAATACTTCTAGGATATACAATAACTAAATACCCAATTACTAGATACCTACACAACTTCAGTTTACTCCTAACATTTTTTAAAGTCAAAAGCTTTTGTAGATTAAATAAGGTCTTAGAAAACATTGACCGTCTGTGGGTGACACGCAATTTTGAGTCTTTCTGATTTAATAATGTTGCAAGTTTTGCTTAAAATAATAAACCCAAAATGATTTCGCTTGTAGAAACTAAGGACATCGTTGTTTTTTCTAATAGTGCTATATAATTTTGAATGAAAACAATTATGAACAATGCTACTGCAAGTGTTTCGTCTTGCTGCTTTTGTTTTCTTTGTGAGGAGTCCTAAATAAATACTTGCAGAAATACAAGTAGTGAAATCGCTATCGTTTATACAGCTTCTACGACTTAGGTGACTAGTTCGATCCAGCCCGTCCCTGGCTTTCCTCCCCCCAGCGACGCCCTAAGCCGAGGCCCGTACCCCACACGGGGTGCCCTTAGCGAGTAGTCGCTTAGTTTGTAAGTTTTATATAAGCCCTGGCTGGAGGCTTTAATATTATATTAAGGCCACCACAGGCAAGCCCGGTTAAGCAGTCGACAATCTTATAGGTTGAACTGCGAGACGCCACTCACAAAAAAAAGACGACTTAGGTGAGATCCCTTATTTGTACGTTCAAGTTAACAGGTGGTACCTATGCGAAACAATGAATTCAAGATGTCAGTGAAATACGAAATCTCAATTTGACATTTTAACTTAGTGCTTAAAGAGGCTACACGACAATGCGACAACACGGTTTGATAGATTTTTTTCATGAGTGTCTGATCTATTACTTATCGTACCTACATATACTCGTTTATACTATAATGCATAAACAATCATAAGCACATACTCGTTTAGTAATAATGCATAACAAAACGAGCATAATTAAAAAAAACACACTTTAATAACGAAACAAAGGAATCGCTGTGTTCGCAGTATTTGAGGGTCTTCATTGTTTATTTTTTGTGGCAATATTGATCTTTGCCAGATTCCGATATTACAAATCTTTCGCTTCATTACTTTACTTGATTAGAGGTTCTCTAAGTCAATATTGCTAGGTATCTACCGAATGATTTTATTCTACTCAGTGATCTTGCCTTCATCATATTTTTATGATTTATCATATTATTACCCAGCATTTCATCTAGGTATTGCTAAAACGAAGTTTCTAATGACTGCTAAATTTGTTGTTATTGGCACCAATATCTTACCTTATGTAAAAGTGATGATTTGGTCGACGATAGAGCACAATTTCCTAGCAGTAAATTGTTCACTTTAGTTGTTGTTGTTGTTGTCTTAAAGATAACCAGGTTGTAGCTATCCGAACCTCCTCCTCCGAACATTCTTAGCTGTATGAACAATGAAAAATGTTCCCAAAATGTTTTATGTTTAGTGATTAAGGAAAAATACTTTTTCATTAGAAAAAAACCCTATCCTATAAAAATTCTAAATTATCACTTACGATGTTTTTCCCGAATAGGCTCTTTAGTATCTTTTGCTCTTCATGGAACCTTCAACTTTTTTTAGATACATTCGTACATCAAAATTCTTCGCAATAACAGTTAGAAGACTTTACGAGCGATTTTCTTCTGGAAAACAATACGTCTTCATTGAACTACAAAGAGTTTTATTGCGAATGTTGGCAGGATAAAAATAAAGTTCCCTAAGTTGTTTGTTCTTCACCTTGTAGCCTTGTTACTGAGAAACATTGTTAAATCAACAAGTTAACAGAGGTAAGTGAGCCTAAGGCAATACATACTGAGAGATTGGCGAATCGTTGAAATAGGCATTGATTTAGGGCCGATGTTTCAACCATCAGATTTTATTTATAGGAAAAAAAAGTTCAATACGTTGTTCTATGCAACGAAATCCGTAATAGTGCTATTTGAAATATATATATGATAAATTTTGATAGTTGGTTCTCAGCACCTTTACAGGGAACCATGTAATCTATAATAAAGGTGCAGCGCGACAATATAACAACCATGCAACAACGCGTTTTCATAGATATTGTTCTACAGATAATACTAATATCCGTTATCCGTAGTTGTCGTAATGCCAAACCGCGCCTCTTTGTGGAAGTGTTAACACGTCCCTTTGATATTATTAAAAAGCAAAGTAACGGGATGCCAATTTATCAAGAAAATCCAATACACCCACGTTGTAGCATTATTTATTTAAAAATAGATGATGATATTTATAAATCATTATTTTCCCTTCTGTTGAAGATGATATATATAAAGCTTCAACAGGACGGAAAATAATGATCAGCCGATGATTTGCAAAAAGACATTCCATAGGGTTTTCGACTGGATTTTTTTTATTGCATTACACAAAACCTAGAGAGCAGACAAGACGCAGTTAACAAAATGTTGCTTAAAAACCTCAAAAAATGGCGGTGTTGTGAGCGTTTTAAAATCTGTAGTAAACAGGGACAGTACTAATTGGGTGTGACGTCACTCACAAGTCCTGCCATATTAAATTGAAACCATCCAGTATTAATGACATTTTGTGTAACAATAATAGAAAAATAATCTCAAAAGTAACTTCTATGTGTTTTGACTATTTTTATTATTTTTTTCATTCATTCATATTTTTCATACCAGCCATATACCCTATTATGAGACCACTCACATAATGTAGTTTATTTTTCATCATATATATCCTGTAGGTATCAATTTGAGATAAGTGTAAGTATGTAGGTAGCTAATTCTTAAAACTATTTTTTTAAATTTTATTTACCTGAGAGTCTATAGTTGCATTTACCACCAGATTTCAACGTTATGAAACATACATTTCATTTAGCCTCAAGGCCACATCCCTGTCAGGCAGTCTGCCACAAATAGGACAAACCGGATGTTGGCGGAGTTTATCGCCAGATTGCGCGGCTACGCCATTTCCGGCGAAGGCAGTTCACACTTGACATAATTTGTGCTGTAGTTAGTTGATAACTTTGTGGAACAGAAACTAAGTTAAATATCAACCTTGACATACAAGACTGATATGATTATGAAGTTGGATGTGTCTGGTCGACTCGGCATAGTTATAGGGGACACAAAGAAAGTATTCATGAAAGATGACACTGGATAGCTCAATAGACCGGACTTGAGCAATTTTCAAATTTGTTGTATGCCTTATGCTACTACTAAACGTCTTTTGCTGGATGCGAGAAGCATGCCAATACATGTGTCTGGGTACCTACTTGACCCCATTATTACTGTCCACTTTTAAGGCAAGCTCCATAAATTTTGACATGATAGTTTTACACGGTTACACAGTCAATTATGAACAAAGTTGCTGATGTCGTCTTCAAGTAACTGGTTTCATTATTTTTACGTTAGAAACAGCACCAACTAAAATTATTGCAGTAAACACGACCGCAGGTCTGTGACCAGATAATGGATTATTATATTGTTAATTAAATTCTCAGTTTCAGCTTCAGGTTTAAATTGGACCTGGTAAATGGTGAGACGTCCTACGATACAATTTGGAGAAATCTGGTTTCAGAACTACCTTCATCAGTATTTAGAAAGAACATTGACTCTTAACGTTTTATTAAAGAAATGGTGATAGTATACGGTACAAACAAATTGATCCACTTTGATTGAATATAGTAGAAATGAATAATTACATTGATATTGGTTTTTTTTTGTTTTCACAATTTTACTTGCATGCTTCGTCCAAATTAAAATAAAGACATAATTGAATCGTAAATAAAATAGTGCCATAATAAGTGATGATGACAGAGACATGTTCAAAGTTCATTAGGTTGAACACAAGTATCATAAGGAGCGTGTGATGTGTGATCACTGCTAAAGATTACTGAACCCCAGATTTCTAGACCGTTTGCTGTGTGCTCATGTGTGAACGCCGCACTCAGACCTCCACCACAGAGCGCGAACCGCCTTGGCGGTGTGTTGGGCCCCCTTTTTTTATTTGAGATTAGTTTGCTCTTGACTCTAGTCTAGGTCATAGATGACAGAGACAAAGTCGACGATGAAGCGAGCTTACCCAGAAGAAGCCTGTACACTCTAATTTTGAAGAGATTAGGATTGTATGCGTTCGGAAACACAGACCCAAGCAGAGGGTTCCACTCCTTTGCTGAGCGCATCAAAGAACTTCTAGGAACTCTCTGCCTGCGTCATCATCATCCCTTAATGTAAAATGATGTGACTAACCTTTTGGTTAAGGTGACACAGCGTAGGAGACGAAATACTTACTAAAGTAATTCTTACTAAGGACAATTTATTATAAAAGTGTGGGCGGACATCTCATTATGAATAAGCTGTTGTTCCCTTAGCGACCTTGTAACCAAAAGTAATTTCGTCTCGAAATATCAGGATCTTAATTTTAATTTATTTTATTACGAGTGCCCTTATTCTGTAGACATCATGCTTAACTTGATTGCAACCTTCTAAAAATGATTTGGTAAACAAACGTTTTTTATATCGACCTCTTTAAAAGCTAATTAACGAATCTAATTAATTTTCAATCAAAAATAAGTTCATCAATAGATTGTTGTACCAACTTACTCATAAGTAACTGAAAGATCTATTTTTAGTCTCCTAGTGTTTTTAGGGCTAGTCAAAGGCCCGTGTTCCAGAACTTGAGAGGAATAGAGATAAAGCGATTTAAGGTGCTCATTTCCTTCTTGAATAATAAACTCTCTCGCTTTGAACACAGAGAGATGCAGTGTTTCTTTATTAATATGTGACGCAGGTTATAAATATAGATAGTCGAAAAGGCTTAATGCTTGCATGTAGTGATACTTCACCTTAATTATTATACAAGTGTGTAAGTTACACCGCTACACCATTTTAACTGAATGTATTAAATATCATTACCAAGAAAGCAGGTACACTTTCCTTATAATGTCCCTTTGAAAAAGTTAACGCAGGCGTAGCTTTCAAAGATATGATAATAAAAATGTAAGAACATGACGGCCAATTTACATATGGACGAGCTTAAAATGAACGTCGGCCAAACATTTACCTGAAAATAAAACTGAAGAATTCGTAACATACCTTCTGAAATGAAAAGGGTGGATACACCTACACATGTTTGTTATGTCAGGGGATGAAGGTAACATGAATACATAACAACCTTTTTAATGAAATGCAGATTAATATAAATTGGAAAATTAGCGTGTCTGTTTTTTACTTTATACGGGTAAACTTGTTATCCGATTGCCATGATTTTTTAAACCCCGACCAAAAAAAATGACGGGTGTTATAAGTTTGACCGCTATATGTGTCTGTCTGTGGCACCGTAGCTCTTAAACGGGTGAACCGATTTGGTTGCGGTTTTTTTTATTTTAATGTAGGTTTTCTAGTGGTGGTTCTTAGTCATGTTTTAACTAAATCGGTTTAGCCGTTTCAAAATCATCAGCTCTTTTCTATTTGATGAAGGGATGTGAGGAACTTCCACAGGTCTCACTGATGCGAAATTTGGTACTGTATTACCTTATTGGTTAGGTTAATAGAACATTAACCTAACCTGAACATAATGCTCAAAAGAGAAATGAGTGAATGCATTGGTGAGAGATGCTAAGCTATTTTCACTCGTTCAATCGATATGATATTTTGGTATACGATCTACAACGTACATCGCGCAAAATCGTTTAGGTGAGTGTAGATCATAGGGTTCCTAGTACCTATTAGGTAAATTAAGTAAAAAAGCATGAAATAAAAATTAAATTTAAAATTAACATAATCCCGACGTAGAAATTACAAAAAATTGCGGTCTCCCGAGGCGAAGACGTTTGGCCCAAAGAATCGTACCTATATTAAACCAAATAAGCATCACCTTTGTACCTATTTTTCTGTTCCCTTCTTCTTATCTATTTTTTTAATGTGTGTACATAAACTGTTAAATAAATAAATAAAAGGATCAATACATAATATATTTGTATGTATTGATCCTTTTATTTATTTATTGAAGTTTTTTGTGGAAGGTGTTTTATATGGACGCTTTGCGAGACGCACAGGAACGGTTGATGTGGCGACACTTCGGTGAGGTCTATGTTCAGCAGAGGACGTTTACTGAAATAATGATGATAATGATACAGTGATGGAAAGGAGGCGAAGGCAAGGATTGTTAAAGGTATGATGTAATACTACGCCGATGGTAACGAAAGGCAGTTGAAGAATTAAACATAAATCGACGACCTCCTAACTGACATTTTTTCGAGAGATTCATTTTTTTACAGCTTTTAATTTACTGGCGCTTTCCCATGTATTATGTGAAATCTCCGAAGTTTAGTTTTAATTGCAACTGCATTAGATGGTAATTAACTAATTAAATATACTAATTAAATTTCAACTTCTCAAGTTTTTTTTTTCTCTCAGTTTGTTTTTTTTTTCATTTCAGCAGATAGAAGTCATTGGCACTTCGCCGTCGATATAAGTCTATCCTGTCAATTTCTACAACTACATATGTGCAGCATTCTTTCATTCAAAAATTAGTCTTTTTTCGAATAATATACGTCGTGCTTTGGATCGGATATTACACGACCGCTACGTAACTCTCATCTTTTATGTGAGAATTCTCAAACATAACACGCAAGCGGAGCAAAAAATGCGACGATTAGTTATCCTTATAATATGTAATTAAGTTTGGTCTTTGCTCTCTAGATGTCCAAGACAAAACTTACCGTTAAGAGCTTTATTTTTTTTAACGAAATTCTGTTGGACTCACCTAATTACTTTTGTCGTTTTTTTTTTTGCTTTTTGTTGTAGGTAATTATTTTCACTCGTGTTTTATCTGTATCAGGTAGGTAGTAAAGCTCTGAATTAGGTACTAAATCCCTAACTATATATCTAACTCAGAAAAGCTTTGTACTGGAAGTGTTTTTTAAATCATAATATCCAGTAGAGATTTGGCACTCGTGGTTTAATAATAACAGCGGCACGGGTCGATCTTCCGCATTAAGCAACGTCGGTCTGTGGATGGGTGACCATCATAACATTCCGAGACTGTCCGAGTCCCGGCTGTCATTAATTTGTAGATCTTTGGCAGTCAAGCCAGAAAAATCTGACACCAGTCTTGCCAGGAAGTACCGTGTTACCCAGTTAATGGGTTGTGGGTCTGAAAGGCAGCCGCTCCACGTAAAATGTTGGTATTCAGCTGAATCCGGTTTGACTGGAAGCTGACCCAAAATATTTGGGAGAAGGCTAGGCCGATGACATCCAGTAGAGATTTCGTGTGTTACAGCCTCTCCAGATCTACGCGGTATTTGTAACTCACAGCGTAGTGATATCCGCTTAGGTTGGATCAGTAAGATTACATATCCACATGGCTTTCGCTATTGCTCTAGACAGCGAGTACCGCGTAAGTCTAAACATGCCTTTAGATTGTTAGAAGACAATTTGAAGACCTAAATAATACATATTGTTCCTACTTACCGATGATCTAAGAAAGAAAACCTGATTTTGATTTCAATCCAGAACTTAAACAACGTCGGTCGACTTTTTTAATCTTGTTTGAGCTGAGCGAAGAAACATGACTCGTTTAGGAAATAAAATATCCAGCATTCCGTTTTCTATCAGAATTTTCCGGAACAGTATAAAATGTTCGATTTATTCAAACAGTGATGTTTGACCTTTTGTCTGATGGCATGAACACTCAACCACATTTTAATGTACCTTGCTACCTTCACATTATTTTATTATATGAAGGACAAAGCTTCTTCATTGTGTTATTTTGTGTAAAAGCAAGCAATTTAGGTAAAGTGCAGTCTCTTGGAGATCTCTGAAGATCTTAAAAATGTGATATTCGAAGCAACCATCTTACCCCCGTCGGTACCGCCTATAAGCCAACAAGATTGATGACGTGTAGAATGGTATTGAAAGCATTCTTAAGGAAAACACACACTACATTTCACTATACTTTTGTATGCGTTAAAACGTAGCTTTTAACAGCTTCAAACTTTTATTTAAGTCGGCTTTTCCAAACATTTTTATAAATTCCACACAATTTTGATATTAAATATTCAATTTTTTTGCAGTCTGCGAATTTGCTCTGAGTTTAGCAAAAATGGCTTTCAGCCAACATTTGTTACTGTTAAGCTTTTATTTTTGCCATTCAAAAAGAGGCTTTTACTTTAACAAATTGCTAGTTAAACGAGTTCAAAACATTTAAGGTTGTGTTATTATTTTGTGTTATTACAATTTTAGTTTTATGTGCATCATTTATTTTTTGGTTAACGACATTTAGGCACTGAACTATTTCAATAAGATTAATTTACAGCTTTTAAAGTTTTCTATTTTTATTCACTAACATTGCGATTGCAGTCCAAGGACAGGTAGAATAAATGTTAGTCGTCCAGCAACGAGAGGAGTAGATGTCATTATTGCCATCGCAGGTAGAACCTAGATGAGGATGGCACAGGAGCATGGGCTCCTGTGCCATCCTCATCAGATCAGTCATCAGAGATTGGCACAGGAAAAAAGAGGCCGTTGTCTAGCATTGCGCGGAGCGGGAGATATCGCAGTGTTCAACGGCATTATCCACAGATACCTAATGACGTTGAACACTCCGATATCTTCGTAAACTATATTTAAAATTATTCTCGTTTTAATAATCACTTACTTTTAGTGCAAACTCGACTATGCTCTACTTACCAATCCCAGGAGAACAAAGAGACGTAAGATATTAAGACAAATGGAGTCCTACCTTATCTATTTGGAACAGTCCGACATTCATTTATCTCAGATGGAAAAAAACAGGCGGTGTGAAGCTGATTATTTTCCCGCCTTAGCGTGGGAGTCAGCTAAACAATATGCTTTTATTTCCCTTTAGCTACGTGCGACGCAGATAGCAAATTAAAATAAATTAGTGCTGCTGTAAAAAATGTAAAAGAAAATGTATATAAAAATATAACGCTTTATTAAATATTATTTATATAATATAATATAGCTACCGGGCGATTCTTGAGATGATTGGAATTTACTGAATAAGTAATTCGCAGAATTATGAAAACAGGCTACAGACAAAATTACATTCTATCAGTTATTATGATTGTGAAGATTGACAAAACGCTGTCAAAATATCACGTGATTTTTGCATTTCAACAATGACATAGTTGATAGAATGTCAATTTGTCTAGAGTCTCTGGACATGTCAATTGTCGAACAACCAAAAATTTGAGGATTGACTTGAGCTAACGAAATGTAGCGTGGTCAATCTCAATACATTTTGGCATTTCGACAAACGCTATCGAATTCAGAATGTATTTTTGTCCTAGGGCCTCTTAATATTTTCCGATATTTGAATGAAATCGCAATATATCAAACATCAAACTAAAACACCGGATCCGCAGCTACGAATATGTTTTTGTCAACTTTTCCGATACACTCAGAAACTTCTCTGCGTTGGTATGAAACACTTGATTGAGTTACGGTTTTCGCGATGTTGTTCTTGTCTTATATTACCATGAAAGTTCAGTAATTTTCCATCAGAATACTGATTGATGTCTTTTCTCATAAAAGTCATCTTTGTTCGAGCCCTGAAATAGCCTCTTCTCGTCTTTAAATTAAATTTTGGAAAATACAGTGAAAAATATTTAAGCCGGATCTTTTCAAGCTGAACTAGAAGAACTAGGAGTTGTTTTATTCTTCTTCTTTAAATAAAACTACCTATTGTAGGTAGGCACTGGTACTTCCTAAACCAAAAACAATTGCCGTAGTGAACCTCTAAGGGAGTACTAATGAATATGTATTCTTTATTTCTTTCTACGACCAGAAATAGCCGTCAGAAATAAATTAGGCACTTTCGTCGAGTTAGATAATCAGGAAGAACATTCGCCAAATAAAGCGTGAATACGTGCACCGTGTACAAACAAAACGTAAGCAAACATAATGTTTGCGCAAGATGACGGAATAGGACCCTTTCAACGAGAAAGCCTTGGAGCTTGGCGCTACAAGAAAGGGTTCTATTTCGTCGTCTCACTTACAAATTATGTTTGTTTTATATCGCGTACGTGTTGACAGGTTTGTTTTGGGAAAACCACGATATCCTTCTACTTATAGAATTTAGAGATAACGGAATTAAACGTGGGATTAATATGTTCAAACATTTCACACTCCTGGTACTTAAAAGCTGTGCAATATTTAATTTATATGTATCCACTTGTATTTTCAGAGTCCCAAATTAATTTCTAATGAATACCTACGCATCTCAATTTTCTATAAGTGGGTACGATCAAAATACCTATTAGTAATATGCACTGAAATGAAAATGATTATGGTTGTTTATAAATTTGACTGATTGAAAATAAACATTATTTTGTTCTAAAACTGTTTTTTAGTTAATTTATTATTAAAAAAGAATTACATGATATTACACTACATTCTTTTGTGTAAGTGCGGAAAAGAGAGTGTTGCCAGGTTACAAAAATATAAATGTACTAGAGTGACATTGGGTATTCTAACAATGGTTTGTAAATAAAATATCAGAATAGCACCATAAGGATCCTTTCCACAAAACTATCTACTATGCCTGCACACAGGGAGTTTCAGAAGTTCTCTCTTCGATTCGAGGGTGCTGTTACAATGAATAAAAGATAAAGTTTACAACACTCTCAGTTTCGTGTTTCTTTAGAAATTAGTATTTCATTACATACGAGTAAAGCCCTATTTTATCATTCATTAATTGTAACATGTCTTACAGACGAATGATAAAATATTGCTTTACTCGTAAACGAACAAACATAGATCTATTAAGCTCCTATTTACGAGAATATTCTTTTTCTTTGAGGGCCTATGATTAGTATTAGCGTTGGCTTAGTAAAGGCCTTTCGTGGGGCAAGTGTTATAAGAGAGTTAATTATTCAAAAAGAAATGGGCACCTTCGGATGAAATCGCCGCTTTATCTCCGACAATCTATTTTAAAAAGTCAGGTCTCAGAATAGTCTGAACATTTTTCGGGGTCGGCTTCGAGTGTAACCGGATGCAGCCGAGTACTGCCTATCTGCGCTACATAACCCAGTAACTGGTTGCCCCGTTACTAGGTTTCCCCGCTTTACCCCTTGGCAAGACTGGTTCTAGATTTTATCTGGCTTCTGACTTTATTTTTTTATTTAAAAGATCTGCAAATGACAGTCAGGACAAACGGCTTAACGTGCTTTCCGAGGCACGGCGGAGTCTCGGTATCAAGTGTGTCGGTCAAAGAGTGACGAGGCACCGTGCATCGTTTGTGATGTGGCTCATCGAAGTATCAGTAAAATACCTGCCAAGGTTGTAGCAATTTCTGACTTGGATTATATTAATAGATTGTATGGAAATGAATACGTAATCTTTCTGAAACAATACTATTTTAACATTGTAAAAAGTTACCGCAATATCTTATAACATATTTCTTATAAAGGCAAGAAAATTGTCGAGCCGTGTTTTCTTCCGTCCCATTTTCCAATTATTCAGGGTAGTATATTATTATTCGGTTACGGTAGGTAGCTGTCCTTGGTTCGCCTGAAGGTTGGCTGTAAACAACGTGAAGCTGCTATTTTCGAAGTGAAGAACTCAACACTTCCGATGGATTCCGTGGGTATTATTTAGGGGAAATGGTAAGCTTTTACTAGGTTTTATAGATTAATTTAACGTAAAACCTGTGTGAAATGGAATTGTGTAACATAGTTAAGTACAAGCGAATTAATTATAATGTAAACGATTGACGCCGAAGTATTTAAAGTTGAATATTTCTCAAACTCTAGTTTAGCCCGAAAACTTGTTATTTAGCATTTACGTAGAATATGACACTTTTTTAACTAAAAATACTCACTTAATATTTTAAAAAACCTTCATGAACAAACAACCAGTTCTAGCTTCGAACAGTTTGAATTATTATAAAAAAAAATAATATGTCAATAAAAAGAAGTCTGTGAAATTATTTTTCATTAAGAAAATCCTTACAGTGATAGAAAGTTGCACTATCGTAGGTAAGGCAACTTTTTATTAAAAAATGCATGGTTCCAAGTAGGATAGGCCACGGTGAAGCCGCGGGAATACGATAGTTACATCATAAAACAACAAAGTCCTAAAATCACAAACTACCATAATTCAAAAACAAACCAAGTTACTCAAATCAACATGTTTTATAACCAGCTATTCCATTATACTGTTCCTTTATAGTAAAATCGAGGCGAAAACTATATCGGTTCTTGATCCCCATTTTCCCTATATTAACCTTCAAGTATCCATTGCACGTGACCTCGGCAGAGCTCTTACTCCAATTTAACGATGTGATAGCTGTAAACTGTCTTAACGATAATATAACCACAAGGTCGACAACCTTCCCCAAATGGAACATTTCTAATATCCTACTAAAAATAAATTTGGCCGTCTGGGTGTTTGTTAATCACGACTCATGAGTTTCAACGAATGAGTTTTTATCAGATTGTGTCGAACATATGTCTATGCTCTGAACCGGAGCCTGGTTTAGTAGTTATGATATTTTTGTCTCCGCAGTAGGTACGTTCCGTCCATTTTCAGGCACCCATTGATTGGAGACTTTTGCCCAGCGGTCATCAAGCATGCGGCTGACTTGACCTGAGACTTGAACCTAGCAGCTTTCTTGCCTATATCTACTATGCCTGGTTGGAACGCAGCTTAGTGTTCCGAATTCTGGCCTAAGCCACGTGTGGGACAGTATTGGCTAAAAAATGGATTATTGGATTTTACACGGACAAATCCGCTAGCAGAAGCTATCGCGTAAATATAATTGTCTCATTTAGTGCCCATGTCATCTACTAATTGCCTAGGGTTAAGATGACCTAGTCTAGGGTTAAATATATTTTAATCTGCGGCTCACCAGTGAAGGTCCCGTGTGACTAAAAGGTTGCTGACCTAAACAAAGGCCCTAAAAAGTCCAGTTAGGGCTTAGTGCTAAGTGGAAAACCCCATTTTATGTCAGTGGGGACATAAAGCCTATGACATATAGGTAGGAAATATAGACATAGATGGGGGTATACCTGTAGCTACATTTAGTTTCAATTTTTCGGTGGGATCTTTATAAATAAGCGTATTGTTAAACGTGCTGCCATCGATCTGCGACCAAGCCTTTTCAAACCTTTTCGAACAGTTGTGTGGACCATAAACCACGCAGCAGGGTGGTATATTGTATGTTTTGTCAACAGTACCAAATTTTTTCCTGTAATATGTAATCAGCTCTGAACAAGCGCCCATTGTGTCGGATTTGTATGTTTGGTCTGCAATAAAGAGTATTTGAACTCAAACACACAAGAGTGTTTATTTCAGTTTAACTGTTTTGAGAGAAGAGAGCGCTTGGAGTTTTGACCTGGCAAAGTATCGGTCAGTCAGAAAGTCAAAGCCCATTTTCATGCTTTGTTCCAATAATATTCATAAGATTAAACATACAAGTCCTATTTGTTATTAAGCCTACAATTTTTGTACAGCCATTTTATTGTTCAAAAAATTTTTTATTAGAAACACGCGTAGGTATAAAGATGAGATTGCTTTTCGATCCTTGTTTTTATAAATTTTCATAGCGTATACGTCTCTGTGTTTTCTTTTTCCAAAATAAAATCAAATTGGATTTGATCGGATTTAGATGGCTGTTGTTTCATTTTTAGTTTATTTTCCGTAAATAGACAATCTATTTTCAATTTCCTTCTGACCGGCTTGATTAATCCGTTGCTGATGGACCGATCCGACCCGTTCTCCAGCGCCTTTTACGAAGAACGAAAACAAACAGTGAATAATCATTTTCTATGGAACACTGGCTTAAAGTGGAATTACTTAGGAGTAGAGACTTAAGGAGTGTTTGCAGATGTCTCAAATTTGGACTCAGAGTGATCAGTGAATAATCTGAAAACTAAAGATAAGTACATTCTTGAATATAAAGCGGCATGTATCAATGACCGGAGTAACAAGCTAGGCTTTGTGACATCACCATCGCACTATCTAAACATACCCCCTGAAGGACCGTTCCAAGATTAATGACCGAAAAACAATCTGTAGGTAATAAATAAATGCCCAAGTACACAGAACAGACTTCAAACAACGTGCTTTTACTATCAATCGGCATTACACGAGTCGATATAAAAAGCGGCAACGAGGAAAATCGTCAGCAATTTAAGACCGTAAACTTTATTTTCTATTACGTTCGAAAGTCGGAAGGCGCAAACGTGCTTGGCATGATTAGGAGCTGAGCTGCTGAACCAATATGTTTGATGTCACGTTCCAAAGCGTAGGCGAGACTTGTCGAGCTACGCGAGGAACTTGCATGTTAGTCGTGTGACAAGTCTTGATGTAAAGCAAATGGTGAATGTATTGGTTTCTCGCGAGATATTGTGGAGTAAATTGATGTTAGATTAAAGTGGATTTGAATGTGTTATATATTTACTTAGCTAATAAATTGGTTGTACATTTGTAGACCTACCCCTACTGGGTTTTTTTATGGATGGGATATTATCAAATGACTTCTTCCGCTCTAGGCGGAGCGGCGGGAGTATCAGACTCTTACTGACTAAAACCCATCCGTGTTCCTCCAAATGCCTTTTGCGTTCCAGGGCCCTGGGATGGCGTGGTGTTTCATTGCCCACTCTCCCAGCAGCGTTAATGATGGCTGACGTTACATCAGTAGGTATTTTGTAATGCATATATATTAATTCAATTAATGTCATTTGATGAATGCTTTTTTAAAGGCTACCATAAAGTTACCATAATTTACTGAACCGAAATTAATGAAGTTGTAGATGGCTGACGTGTGTGAAGATGTAGGTAGGATGAAGAAATAAAGTAAAGGTCCGAAGTACACAAGAAGAAGAAAGAAAGTTTATTGCACAGACACAGGTTACAGTTCACACACAAGAGTTCCACTAAGAAGAGTAAGAAGGAGTGGTAGAAATATAGCTTAGATGATAGATGCACGAAAACAAGCGAAAGTACAGTTATAGTTTAGCGCGGCGAAGCTATGATTTTTATAGCAATGGTCGGTATCGGCTCAGTGAACATACTGCCTACGCGTAGCTCACATCGACCGCACTTGCGCGAGCGCAACGCACTGTTATTACCGTCTCGCTCACGCAACCGGTTTGTGTGACGTAGCAGGCCTGCCGGCCGCTATAACAAAAGACGCGTCATAGCTACGCCGGTTAGCTGATAAGAAATTAACTACTAATGCAAAATATCTGTTTGTACGTTGAATGTTAGTAACAATAAATTATTTTATTTTGGTTTTTGAATTTATATAATACTAGTTGTTAGGTTACTTTGTAAATATGTATATAAATTATTTTTGATTTTAATTTGAAACAATTGCATAATTTATATTTAATAGATTATATAAGGTAGGTCACTACAAAGTGTTCTTCGTAACGTAAATGCCCAAAAAATACCGAAGTGTGACAAATAATAATTATAAAGTCAGGAAACTTATTCAATAGAAAACTTTTTAGCTGCCGGAAACTTTAAGGCGGAAGACATTAAAAATGAAAGTGTTCTTTCAAGAATCTCATCTTATTTTCAAAACAGTAACGGTCTCGAGAGGAAAATATTTAAACTCACAGCTCTTCATTTGTGGTCATCGATGGCGACAGACGTTTTGAATTTTTCATTATTTGAATAGAGCTATTTATGCACTTTCATCTTGAGCTAAGAGCTAAACAAACCCAACTACTAACTATTCAGAAAAATCGGGTGCTTGGGTGCAACTTGGATAAGGTAGTCTAGTATTAAATCGGAAAAGATGAAGTTTAATAAATGAATGATCTTTTAATTTAATGATAGCGATTCATGATTATTGACTTTTAGATGGTAAACACCTGAAAGACAATTAAGAATTGAGTTCAAACGAATAGTTGTTTGTTTGTAGCAGGGAATCTGTGGAAGTACTGATCCGATTACGAAATTTCTCTCACTAGGTTTACAAAGCTACATACTTAATCCCTTAAAAATCACAGTTTCTGTGGGACAGGTCACGCAAGCAAAGCCACGGTACAATCGAGTCTATCTTAATATATATATTTCTTGTGTACGTGTGTATGTCACTGAACTCCTCCTTTACGGCTGGACCGATGTTGATAATTTTTTTGTGTATTTTCAAGGGGATTCGATAATAGTTTAGATTCACAATTGGACCCAGTAGGTGGCGGTGATTTCTATAATTTTTCGTCAGACACAAAGCAAACGTTCGGACAGGACAACATCTGTCGGGACCACTAGTACTATATATAATAACTTATAATCGTGACTTTCAGATAATAAACACCTGAAAGACAATCAAGAATCGAGATCAAACGAATAGTTGTTTGTTTGAACGCGCTAATCTCTGGAACTTCCATTCGGATTTGGAAAATTCTTTTTGAATATGATAGCCACATTCATGAGGAGGGATATAAAAAATGGCAAAAGCTAGTTAGTAATATAACACACGAAATGATTTACTAACTACATCACCACCGAATATGTCTCAAATTACGTCATACAAAACGACATATGGCCAAACTGTGGCTACATAGTGGCTATAAACCTAAATAATAGTATGTATTCGAGTGTACTAGACCGAAAGCGTTTTGAGTCCTTACGGACATTTCACAGCGAGTTGTACACACAGACGTATTTACCGATGTTTATTTGCCTTTTGGCCGCAGTTGGCCGTGAGAAATGTAAGGGTTTATTTCAAGTGGCTTTTTCTGTGTAATTGAAGATTTAGTTTGTGTGAGGATTTGGGATTTAGAGGTTAGAGAGCACGCACCTGTTAAAAAAAAATTCTGAGTGTTAGTGTACTATGTTTTAGTCCAATGTATTGTAAAAAGTCATCTACATCATGATTTTTGGGATTAACAACAGATTTGGGAAAAGGTTAGGCTTAAGCCTTTTCCGTTCGGGTCAGTGTTGAGCGATGGCTTTTTTGACCATGAATTGTGAAAATTTACACACTGGCAATGTTCGAGCTTATTTAAATTTCGAAAATGATCAAGTAAGTAGAGTTAAAACTCTCCAATTTTTTCCTTTATCTATCTTATCCGTTCTTTTATATATTCTTTTAGATTTTATTAATGCAAAGTTTTTCCAGCCAATTAAGAGTTTCACAAAAACCCTACTTTAAATACTTAATGGCGAATTTGGGGCAAATGTCTCGAATTTGTCTTTTTTAATCGTTGACTGAACGTGCAAGAATCACAGCTCCTCTGTAGCATTTTAATCATTTGGAATAGAAACCCTTTAGCAAATGTTATATAAATTTGCACTTCCCACGCTTATGTACACAAGCGCGAATTCCATTGTCTACACCCTGCGACAAACTGCGGAATAAATTATACATTAAGAAAATAACTTTAAGTTCAGCGCGCTAAGATACAGTTTCGTTTGATAATCAAAGTCAAAGAAAAAGTTTTATTTCACTGAAGGTCCCAAGTTTACGCAAAGTATTCTAAATATTTGATCCTCGATATTATTTGGCTTTGGAAATTTTCATTCAAGATCTTTAAATCCGCGCCAAGCAATTTTAAAGGTAGCTGTTTTTTGTTTATCTTTCCCGACTTTTTGCTGAAATTCATTGGAAGCTGAGACGAAGTTGAAAACTTTCACGTGTCTATAATTCGAAAGAGTATTAATTTGTTTTTTCGACTGGATCATAGCTGTATTGCTTGGCGGAAAAGTTATTGAGAGAAATTATTTGTACTGACAAAACTTTTCTGGTAAATTCCCAGGAATGTTCTTTAACAAAAAGCTTTTTATTTGTTGTTGTTACCGACGAGGCTATGGTAGCACAAGGCCGTATGAATACCAATAAGAATATCAATTTACAGAATGCTTTATGCATTCTGCCTAGTTATTTAGGCTTAAGGTGCTTTCCGAAACTTGGAAGAGTTTCGGTGTGAATAGCTACCAATCCACAGGCGTACCACGGCAAGTGCTGCTTAACCTTGAAAATCGACCCGAGTGGCTGTTAGTACTAAACCCTGAGCTCTTCCACATCATCTCACCAACCGAAAGACATCCACTGCTGGACATAGGCCTCCCCAAAGGAATGGGGTTGCCATAATCGCCACGCTTGGCAGGCGGATTGGCGATCGCAGTGTATG
Source organism: Mamestra brassicae (assembly GCA_905163435.1). NCBI lineage: Eukaryota > Metazoa > Arthropoda > Insecta > Lepidoptera > Noctuidae > Mamestra > Mamestra brassicae. The sequence goes on along the minus strand of LR990991.1, from coordinate 9,470,591 downwards.
TTGCTGCTTCAATGCACAAAGAATGCTCCCACGGAAAGTAATGGGATGGTGATATTATTTTACGTCTGACACCTTATGGAACCCGAGGTCCTAAAAATGCTTTATTTATGATTAGCTTTTGCCCCCGACTTCGTACGCGCATATCCCGTTTATTCCCGTTCCCGTATAGGGAACTAGGGAAATAAACGGGCTTCTTCATGAATGTGGCTATCATATACAAAAATATTTTTTTATTCCGACTAGTTGTTCCATTACAGAGATTAGCGCGTTCAAACAAACTCTTCACTTTTATTATATTAGTATAGATTTAAAAAAAACATGCGCGAGTAGGTATCTAAAAATACCAAAATAGTTCTCAATTAAAACAAAACTTGTTATTCCAAGAATACCGAAGCTATTTATAAACTACACAACGTGTTTACAATAGAAAAGGTCCTGTCTATTTATTTAACGTAGTCTATAAAAGGAATGACAATAAACGTTCAGTAAATAACACAAAATCTCAAAATATGTGCGTCTTCACGTCCCGCCCACGACATGCGCTAGGTACTAGGATAATTCAGTACCTAAAGAATCGAGATTTATGAATACCGTTGAAGAAAAGTGCCGAAGAATACAGCAATATGTTTACTTATTCATTTTTACACATTTTTTCTTTTGTTTCTGTGGAAAATAAAGACTGTTCTTTAGAAGAGACCTTTTCAAAATATTACGCTCCCCAGAGTACGGTACTCCCAACTTTCTGTCTGGTGAAATTTACGTTCATTATGACGTCTTTGATCGAAACAACATTTTCGTCTTCATCCACCTATGACAGTCTATTTTTCGGCTCTTAAACCGCACCAATATTAAAACTCACTTTGGTTGATCTCATCCAAATGCTACTCTGCCATAAAATATTAAATCACCACGCATATCTTCAAATAGGTTGTTAACTACTCCAGAAGAGCCTTAGCGATACTGTAGGCCAACTTCACTAAAGCATATGACATGTTTACGTATTCTTTCGAGCTTTGACTTTATATCCCAGATATGTCTTCCGTATAGGTATTTACTCGCCTTACTACTTACTAGGAGAATATACTTAATGCAAAAATCCCACACCAGCATACGACTTTTCCGAAGACATTCACGACTTTAAGCCTTGTTGAATGCGTTATCGATCGCAATAGTTGTTCAAACCAATCGAAGGCGATGGAGCGAGTCCTCTAGACTTCAGTAAGTGCTCGCATGGAGTCGAGGCTCGTTCCATTGTGTTGTTAAGTGGCATTAGCTGGGCCCACGAACGGGTCAAACGGAGGTGGTGCAACGAACTATGCGCTAAAGTTTGTTTAGATATCATTGTAATGTAGGCTTGTCGAAAAAATATTGGTGACATATCTACCAATATTTGTAATTCGATGCTAAAATTGATGATCAACTAATCAACATTATTATCGAAAACGATATCACACATGATATCAATCACTACAAAAATATATCGATTTACAAACGGCGCAGTTATCAGGCCTACATAGAAAACGCTTGAAAATTATCATTGTTGAAAATTTTCCAAATGTATCGATATTGTTTCTAGAAAATATCTTTCTTCTTCTTCTTTCCTTCTACCTCTTCGAATGTTGCAAACTGTTAGTAAATTCCAACCTGTATGTGCCTGTCAATATAAATCTTGTACTGTGGGGGAGCGATAAATATTCTCGTGAAAGAATTCGTATCCTTCAGTTGAAAACTTGCGTGGGTAGACAAGATATTGTTATTGTTTTCTTATTTCTCAATTCTGCGTCCTTTTGTTGTTATTTTAACGTCGGGGCAGCTAATAAAATAGGACGGGTAAGGCAAGTAAGAACAGAAGAAACAATCAATTGGGCCAAATTATAACGACTTTCTTTAAAGTAATCGGTAGTACCTCGTCATACAGCAACGACTCTCTTTTTGTAATATTTCGATAATGAAAAATACCGGAATGATACAATGCAATTCATACGCTGGTAGCTAGAATAAGTATAGGTACGAAATTGCATGACAAAGGCAAATAACGTGTCTGCAAAAGACAGTCCAAAAGAGAAATCGCAGAGAGAATTGTCCATTCTACATAAAAGATGTTTATTAAAAGCACGTACGAACAAACTTCTAGAAGATTTTCCGAGAAGATTTCCGTAATAAATATTGTCGGTATGAAGTAATATTCGACGCCACAATAATATGGATTCTTTGCTCGGATATTGTGACCTAGATGTATGGAGTCTGGGTATTTTAATTAGGTATTACACTGAATAATTAATTAATACCTACGAATAGTACCTACCATTGACGTGAGTCATGATTGTGATGTTAATATTATTAATAAATTGAAAAAAATAATCATTACATTGATCGTTTTATAAGTTTTAAAAGCGTTTTGGTTTGTTTCAAAACAGCTACCTATTTGTCATTGATTTTATAATAGTTTTGTGTCACAGCTAGAAAACAAAGTGAGACAAACATATTTTTCATCTCAAATCCCAAGAGACAGACAACTTTCCGATTGGATGATAATTGCATTATCATTATGAAAAATTTAATGTTTCGGTTTTCAGCGAAGATCCTAATAAATTTAAGTATAGGTAATATTTTATCGAATTATATCGGTATATATCAAAACAACACAGTTAACAGTGATTCCGTGATAACGGGATCTCGAACCCATAAAAATCGTTTCTGTATTCAGTCCACAACACATCCATAAAACATAAATATTTTCCACCATATTTTTCTTCACAAAAAACGGAATAATCATCCCCTTTTCTGGCTTCATAAAACAAATGTTTGTTCGTCCAAAGCTGACAAAACAGATACCTAGTTATGTAAACGAGACAAACCCACGGCACGCAATAACGTGACAATTACGTAAATATTCAATTTCAAAGGTTTTTTTTGCCTGTCTTTTGGGTGTATAAAAGTAGCCCGTAATGATGAGCAAAATGACCTCTTTTCAGGTATTGCGTTTATTCTGTTACACGTTGTTTAGATATTAGATTGACTGCGTAGTGGAGAGTGGGTTATAAAATGTGGCGGTTTCCAAACACCGGTGATTGTCGCGCACTTATGCCACTGTTACAAATGTGGCGGTAACTCGCTACAGCCACCGGTGGCTGTGGTCGGTAGCTCTATTGCGTCGAGCTTTAAGTTTACAGGAATAGGTACCAGAATACTGAACCTCTATGAGTACATAATTAGGTGTCTATAGGTACTTTTTCAGGAAATGCAACAAGTTTATAACTCAAAAGTCCTTAAAGCAATCTGGAAACTAATAAATGAAAATGTGAGAAAAAGTGTAAAATGAAAAAATTAAGATAAAAGTGCGCCAATCTCTACAAGTGTTGTATTCACAAATGAAATACTGTAACTCATTTATTAAGTTCTTTGGAGCGGCTAACATTAGAATATTGGGGATACGAAGCATTCAAAAAGGTGGTTGCTAGATTCATAAATTTTACGTAATTAATAAGTCGTTCAAGAAAAGCAACTAGTTCGTGACTCCACAATTCAAGAGCATAGATAGTCTTGAAACTCAGAAAATTTATAGAAGTATGCGGAACCGGGAGTCTCAATTGAAAAGGAAGGATCGTTCGACCAAACAGGTGTTGTGCCTGATGGGCAAAGCTGCTTGATGGTTTTTATTGGGCTGTTGTATATGTTCAAGTCGCGCAGTGACATTTGAAAGCGCCTTGTAGGACTTATAGGTAGGTCTATTTTTGTAGTTCGAATGCGGTGCGGATACCAAACTTTCATGAAAAATGTATCAAACTATCCTAGTGCCTCCAGCATACCTGACCTACTTTGCCTAACCTATATTTGTAAATGAAATATGAAAAACTGCAACTCATTTATTAAGTTATACGGTGGCCCATTAGCGTCACGGTAACGATCTGTAATTAGCTCCATTAAATAGTTCACCTAATGAAGGCGCTATTATTAAAAGTTGAATAAGCGCCGCCATTTAACTTTTTGATAGTTGCCCTTATTAATGTTGGTTGTTTTTTTCTGGCTTAGGAGGTCAGATGAACCTGTATTCTATAACCAATTATTGAATTTAAACTATGTTTTTATGGTTATTTATTTTCTTCAGGCATTTCTGTAAATACTGATTCGATCACACAAATTATTTTACTGATACGAAGCTACATTATCGCTGAAGGCTTTATCCCGAAAAAATGCACGTTTCCACGTGAGAAAATCCGCAGGAAAAAGCTAGTATCATAATATGAAATTACTGTATGAATACCGTGCCACATTTATTAACCTGCCTAAGCTTTTCAATCAAAGTTATTCAGTGGCGAGGTATTGAAACATTTACGTTAAACTAATGCCATTTATTTCATTTAGATCGAAAGGTACCACGTTTGACCAAAGACTTCGAGTTTAAATAAAATACCGTCTTTATTGTTTTGTGAGAATTACGAATATTATTAAGTTAAGTTAAAAGCGAAGCAAAGTAAATAACGGAAGCTCTCAGAGCTTATAAAGTGAGTGTTGTCACAGAATTATTATGCAGTGAAACCATGAAATATCAACAAGAAAAAAATATTTTGGTATAAGAAAGTACATTTTGCTCTTTAACATATTTAAGGAAATTTTCATACGTAGTACATTCACATTACAATACGTCGAATTATATTGTGCTATCGATCGGTTCCTTGTTAGAAGTCTAAAATGTTTTACAAACAAATCTTTAAAATTGTTAATTGTTGTTGTTATTAACGTACGATAGTCGGTACAACATGTCCTCTTCTTTCATGTTCCACTCTTTCTCACCTGATGGAAAGCAACGATTTGGTCGACGATGGAGCACGCATGCTTCGGGGTGTTTGTGTTGTGGCGCGGGACACACCAATCATACCAATCTATTCAAGCCTTCATCAAATTACAACTGATTTTGAAAACAATCAATTGCGTCGAAGGCACCACGACACGACACAACACAAATATGTAAGCCCAGCTTTAATTTATAAAGCGGATGTCACATTTTTCACGCGCCAATTATCGCTACGTTCTCGACGGAGAACATTTATGAGTCTGATCAACAGGTCTTCACGGTCGTTGTGAACCGCCCTTATTCGCTTCGTTGCTGCTCCAATCGTACGACGTTGACCTAATGATATTGTTCTATTTTCCTGTTCGGTTTTATGGTAGAAAGGTGAACATAAAAACATTTATTTGATTACCCACTTGATGTCCATGTGATAATAAAAATCTTGTGTGTTATTTGTTGAATACAGTTTTATTTTTGTGCACCTAATTAATGAGATATTCCAGAATCTAGAAAAAAACTATGAAGATGAGTTATTTGAATACTACGATACCAAGAATGGTAATTTTCTTTTTTAAGGATAAACGCAGAGTTCTTTTAAGCAATCAAGCTCAGGTGGCTTAAAACGGAAGTTTCTGTGTCAGTTTTTCTTATCCTAAACATAATCCAAAGTACTGAGTTCTTGCCATTTCCAAATCCAACTTATTCATCATGAAAGCCTACCTCAGAAGCAGCATCAATACAACAAAATTGTTGATGTTTTTCATCACTAAAATAGCATCTTTAGTATTCAAGCCTGTAACGACCGCCACACACAGAATAAGAAAGTCTTGTCGAGTCACTCTGCGGCGTATTTTGTGAATCCAGCCAAGGACGGAATATCTCACTACTAGCCCCGTGTTCCCGTCACCCTGTCAGCCCTTAGCCGTCACTGTGATAAACACAATTAGTATTCCGGTAATTAAACTTGAGGTTTGTACGAGTTTTGTTGTTCTACAAGTAATTTGGGTGTCTAGTATCTCTGTCGTGTAAATGCAAAACACTGTATCTTAGAAATGCTTGTTTCGAGAAAACGGCTTTTAAAACTTATTTTGATTTTTCTTATGTTTTGGTACTATTTTGTAACCTAGTATTTTGTTTTAGGTACCAAACAAAAGGTATTTTAGTATTCTATCTAGCCATCTAAATTTAATAATCCTAATACCTATACAATAAGAACTATTAATGTAAACGTGTATTGTCGTTATAAAACTTTACGGATTTTTAATCATTGTTTTGGTGAAGTACTGTATGTATGATTACAGTATTTTGGCTTTACTTGAAGAGAGTTAATTGATCATATAATAACACTGTATTTTTAAATACAGTTTATTTCTTAAACAATAATACTATTTTGAGAGAGTGACGGAATGAATTTTGTGCAGTTTACAAGAACAATGTGTTCCTATTGTGTGTTAATATATTTTTAGGTAGGTAGGTATTCATTTAAAAACAATAAAACTTCAATTACTATTTTAAAACATATATTGAAATAAAAAATATATTAAAACTTACTCACCAAAGTAATAAAAAATCTATCATCAATCATCAATTCTTCTTAAATCAGTCTGTCTAGGAACAAAATATTAAAATCAGTCAAAAACTTAAAATGCTAAACAAACTTAAAATAAAATAAACCTTCCGTAAGTATCATAATAACAACAACCTTAATCACTTTGTAATAATAAAACACACATACAATTGCTTTTAAAAATGCAAAAATAGTTAAATCAAATTCGAAAAAAAAATGAGATCAACGTTTACCTATTACTAATCAGGCTATGAGTTACTTTACAGTCTTTGGTTGTCTAAATCGTTATCAGTGTGTTCATCAAGATCGAGGGATTCAGAGACAACAAGAATTTCATAAAAAATTGTTCGTGTTTGAGGCATTGACTTACACAGTTCTAATAGATCTTTTTTTTTAATCTCACTAATACCTCTAGGTTCAGTCTCTTTAGAAATATCTGCTAAAAGATCTGTTACACCTTTTGCAATTTGATCCCGCAATGCTATTTCATTTTTTCTTTTCAAAAATACTATTTCCTTAAATTCTGCATTATAGTCATTTTTAACAAATATAGATAATTCACTTCGTCTGAACTCAATTATTTTAAGGTTATGGATATTATACTCTTTAGGGTATGCAACTTTGGAATCATTTTTGAACAAGATCATATCATCATGGCTAAGTAAATCAATTTGCATGTTTTTCCGTGCACTTTTTATATTGCATATAAAATCATCAATATCGTAAACTGTACCCTTAGATTTTAACTTTTTTGTGATTGCAGCGTGAACAGCATCTGCGGCCATAAAAGTATGTCCTGGCTCAAAGTATTCAAGAGTAATTCTGTCTATATTTGTCATTTTATCATTTATTATCCTTACCAAAGCAGACAAAAGTATTTTGTTTTTGTTTTGAGCGTTACAGTTATCTAAGAAAAATGTTACGGTCTTGCAATCTCTGCAATATTTCCGTAGAAAATGGGTGTATGTGGAGGCTACATTATGAGCTTTTCTACCACTCTCTCCCTCATGCCAAACAGCACAGACAGCTTGTTTGTTCTTTCCCGGGGCCACAAACGATTCATTAAACAGAACAAGTTTTCTCGAAAAAAAGTATTCTTTGGTGGCATACAAATAGCTTTCTGCATATCTACAGTATAAAGTACGTCTTTTCCTTCTGAATTAGCACACATTGCTTCTACTGCTTTCAAATCCCTTCTTGAATCCCTTTTGTTTTGGAGATGTTTGCCTAAGTCCATACAGTCTTCACAATTACATGGTAGCGGTAATATTTTATGCTTTATTTCGTGGTTTTTACATTTTGTACAAATATCCTGAGCTGGCTCAGCAGTAGAGAGGTTAAGCTGTTTGATCATACTGTAAAAATGTGCCCAACTACAGACTTTCAAATTGTTTTCTAAACAGTACAGTTTAAACTCTTTATATATTCCTGAAAAATTCACTCCTACAGGAAGATATCTTCGGTTTGGCGCATGTTTTATATTGTAGTGCGATGGCATAGGGTTATATTTTAATATAAACTTTTTTATTTCATCCTCGTACTCCGCTGGAAAAGCATTGGAAGGTGTGTGACGCCCTCGAGGATCAGGTGCAGCACAAACTTTTGGATTCTTATTTTGTGTTAAATGGTTTTGTTTCAGAACTGCCTGGACTGCTTCATCGTTACTAAATCCTAGGGTATTCAAAAAAAATGTTTTGCACGTCTTGAATTCGTTAAGATTGTATATTAAGGTATTGTGCCTCCTTGACTTAGGGCCAGCAGTTTTGCTTGCCGTACTCATTTTGTGCACTTGTCTCGATAAGAAATCTCTTCGCCTCTGCCTATCCATGCTCCAAAACTGATTATATATTATCTCTCTGTCCATTTCAGAGATGTTAACCGAACAATTTTTCTTGCAGTTCTGGCATGAAGGTCTCATAGGATGTTTCATTTTTTGATTTTCCAACATAATTATAGGATCCCTACTTCTTTTGACCTTTTTAGCTGGCGGTGAATGTGATTTTTCTGGCGTTCTATCCTCGGATAAGGCAGTTAAAGTATCAGGACACTGTACGATAGGAGTACATAAAGAAATGGTGTCTATATTAATTACCGGTGTAGTAGAGGAAGGTACTGGCAATAATTCAGCGTAGTTTACGTCATCGCCAAGATTGTCAGCAATACATTCATTTATTTGAGCTTCAGTGAGGGGTATCAAAGGGCTGATATTACGTGAATCAAGTAAATACGAGGAACACTTATCGGCACTATCATAGTCGTAAGATGTATTCATACCAGGACGCTCCATGTTCCTGCCGGTGATATTTTCTTTTTCGGCTAGGATGTGGTTTAGTTCTGAAATCATTGTGGTACTTGACGTGTTATTGTAATGTTGCACATTATTTTGTGATAGTTTTACTAACAGTTTATTACGATATCCACAACCACTCATTATTAAACAAACAAAATAAACCAACGTAAACAAAACAGGGCACGCAATGCACACGGCCGATCAGGAGCAACGAATTATGACCACTAACCGTTGCACTCTCGCACCTGCCCCGCGCACGTCTTTAAAGTAATACGCGCGGGAATGTGTCGCGACTCGCGAAGTATCAGACCATACTGGTCACTCTGCTCAGCCACAACACTGTATCTCAGAAAACTTACATGATTTTTCTGGCCATAACACTGTAACTTGAATCACAGTGTTATGCCAAACTAAACCATAAATAAAAGTAAAATACAGTGTTTATTATAGTTCCATATCTTCTTAGATGTGCTATAAAATAAAAAACTTTTAACATAGGGATATGTAATAACCTTAAAAAAAACGGATGAGCGCTATTAAGCTAAAACACTGTAACTCGAGTTACAGTGAGTTGGATATACACGTCAGATCTCTGATCTCGTGGTGTGTTTCCTTTCAACGTTTAAATGGAGTAGGTAACCATGATCCAGATTTTCCTTCTCCTTAAAAAAATCTTTTATAGGTACCTTACTATCGAATTTGCAACCTGTTTAGTTTTAGTTTTGAGTTTTTTTTTAAGGATGGGAAATCATCAAATGACTTATTCCGTTCTGGACGGAGCGGAAGCGAGCGTCAGACTCTTACTGTTTAAAACCCATCCATGTTCCTCCAAATGCCTTTTAGCGGGCATTTAAGGCGCGCGTGGAACACAACGCGCCGTCAACTAGGGCCTGGTTCTGGTGTGATATCGCTGAGCAAACATTAAAAAAAAACAGACGAGATGAGAACGTCCATCTTTATTGAAGTTCGTTAAATAGTACATTAGTCAGTGTTACGTGTGTTCATAAATAAATAAATAAATTAGCAGTAGCATTTTTCTTTTAGTAGTAGGTAAGGCCACTTTTTCCATGTTAAGGTGAACCAAATTAAATCTAGAGAAGGACACATTCCTCTTCCTAGCATAGTGGAACTGTTGTGAGAAATTCAATGCACGCACCTAAATGAAAATCAAATTACAACTGTCAGAAAACTCGGCACAACGGAATATCGCACTAGGAATTACCTCGGTTAGCATATGGATTAAATCGTAACTGTGTTATCTACCTACACAGGCTCTTGTCAGGGTTTGTGACAGCGATTGTAATTCGAAGTGATGAAAACGAAACGTACATGTTTGGAATGGACTGAATGGAACTGAAGGGATGTTGCCTGGGTTAAAAAATATGATTCTATTCAGTCCGTCAGTTAGATTATCGAAAAATATTGGAAACGTATTTTTTATTTTATCAAATCAATAAAAAACTACGAAGTTAAAACGCATCAAAGATAAGCAGTGGGAGCTTGTAACATCACTTTCCAGTAAAAAAATGTACTGGTAAATGACGTCACACGAGTTTTCAACGCACATTATCGTTTTCATTTTTTGTTACACAAGAATAAATTCGTGTCCAAATTTTTTTGGAAATCAATCTGACGGACTAATTAAACGTTCTCTCAGAATAGGATATTTTTAGTCAAATACCCTATTCTGAGAGAACGTCAAGCAAATCAATTTTCGTGAGATATACCTAATAGGTCAAACTTGACCGTATAATTGGGTCACTATCTCACGAATCGTATCAACGGATGAGAAAGTGGACGCTGGCCTAGAAGGTACTCATTCCCTCGAGACTTGAAGATTCGCGGGTTATTTTTAGCTCTAGGGAAACTCAGACTCCAGCAGGAAGTTTCAGTCCTTATTGGAAATTGAAGCCCTAACACCTATTTTTGAAAACTATTTTTCAACTGAGCCTGGATTTATTTGCAAATAAACTACTCTTTAAGTAATCATACATGGTCCTAACACAGTTTGCCAAGAATGAGAACGAAAATGATCCCGTTTGTATACCAAGCTTTTCGTTCATTTTACCACAAAAAATAGCTTACAACGAAACCACAATTGGAAAACCTTCAAACTACTCATGCATGATGTAACAGAACGATGAACCAAAGTTCAGAGGTCAAAGCCAAAAACAGATGTAATTGGTTATTCCAATTGCTGTGTTCCCCAGAGTTATGGATATTGTATCAGTGTGACTCAATCACGACTCAATGGACCAGAGCAATGTCATCACTCGCCCACGCAAACAGAACCGAGCGGTGACGGTCAGAAAAATGTGTCAATCAAACGTAGAATTGAAACATTTTACTTCAAAGGATTAATATTGAACTGGGAATGGAAATAAAAATGAAAAGCTTTGAACAGGTATGCTGATTCCAATTAAGGCTTAATCAATTTTGATTCGGATGAACTCGGCTCAACACAACAAGTTTTGAACATACCTAAATACATACATGACCCGATCGTGACATTTTGTTTAGTGTATGTATGTATGCGTGAAACTTCATTCAAATAAGCATACTGTAGTGACAGCAGCTGCACTCGAGTGCAATGGAATCCAATTATGCGAACATGAACTAGGTATTATTAGTGTAAAATTTGCCGTGATCCTACTAATTTTATGAATGTGAAAGTGTAAGTAAGTATTTGTTTGTAAGTTCAAAAAAGAACTGAAACACTGAGTCTAGACGGTCTTGGGTGTGAAACACGACCGTAGCCTGGATTAGAATGTACGATATTTTTTATCCCGGTTATAATAGGCACATATGGGATGACGCTGTGGGATTCATTTTCAACATTCAAGCGGGCGTGACGCTGACAAAAACTAGGTTGTTCATAATCATTGCGTAAACTGATATTTGATGACATTCTCAACTATACGAGTTTGTATAGCTTCCCACGTTCGGTCGTAAAAGCGCGCTTTACAGCATCTTCATTTCATAAACACAGTGAATTGTTATGAGATCATTGTTGGTAGCACTTAGATTTATAGTGTTACTAGATTTTGTACGGGAACGTATTTACTGTCGGGATAAAAAGAATCATATGTACTAATTTCAGTTTGCAGGTTAGGAATGACCCTTTTGAATAAGCTGGGTCATTCTTTGTCCACATGACAAACACCGCAATGTCAGGAATCTCAAGCGCTCACTTAAGCTAACAAAGTGGCTCGAAACTAACGTTGTTTGCATACCTGTGTCACAAACCGCGGTCTGTGTGTGTAAAAGTTCGAACAATATTTTAGAAAAAAATGCTGGATTATGCCGCCAAGCGGTACGATGGTTTGTAAACAGGAGTGCTATTCTGTTAAAAATCTCACCCGGAAAACGAAGGGGAAGTGAACATGAAGTGACCTGTCCATTCATAATCAAGGTGTAATGACAGTTCACTGCAAGTTTACTTCATCAATATGAAATGTTTGCAGAATATACTGACTGAAACACCAAAACTTAAACGTATAGGCAAGCTTTTACTAAGCTATTCTGTAAAATTCTGATAGGTACTGAAAACTTAAGTTGAAGTGCTCTGTCAATCCGACTGATAGTGGCTGGCTAGGGATTGGCAGGGTTTGGCAGGGTTGACGAACCCTGCCAATCCCTAGCCAGCCCCTATCAGTCGGATTGACAGAGCACTTCAAATTCGAACTCAATTCGCCTAAGTTTTCACGATGAATTTTTTACAGAATCAAACCTGCTGTGTCTTATTCATAAGTACTTCCGACCTTTAATTTTTATGTAAATTTACGTTTTCATATCCCGTTTTTTCCGTTCCAATACTCTCTTAGTGCTGAAATTTGGCATGTAGGTTCCTTGGGGAGTCCCAAGGGCTGTGCGTTGTCTGTTAGTCACTCAGTCAGTCATTCACTCAATCACTCAGTCACCAGCAGGTAACGGAAGAGTTTTATATTTATTGATTTGTTGGCAATAGAAATATACACTCTGTAAAAATTTCAGTTTCATTTTAGTTGTTCTTACACATAATGTCGACTCAGCGATAATGCAAAGTATCACATCAACTCAAGTTAGCGGCAGAGCCTAATTTACTCTTACTTTAGAATTAATTTAGGTGTCACCAGTCGTTGAAGAAAATGGGATCAAAAAAACTACATCTTTTTCACTTCAAAGCAATAAAAGTGACTTAAAAGATAAGCAAAGGTTATAATGTCTAGGTACTTCATACACTCAGATTCAGAGTAAATTAATCAAGTTTAACATCTAATCTTTCTAGAATAGCATGCAGGTTGTTGACAGTTCCATTTTCAAACAGCATCCAAATCCTTGGATTGAATCCAATAGACAAAACTTAGACAAAACTTAATAAACACAGAACAATATGAACTCTCCTGTGCTATAAATAACGCTTCCAAAGTTTAAACACCTGGAATTGTTCAGATGCTTATGAACAACTTAATGAACATCAATAACAAAAAATGTTATACAACAAACTTAAAAACTACTGCACACTTTGTCTGGCGCCCTTGTTTTATTAAAAAGGTTTTGTAATAGAAAATTAAATTACGATCACGTTACATTGGTAGTGGTGCCGGTCTCACTAAACGTGTCTTCGTGTTACATAAACTAGTTTAGTCAGTCCACGTGTTCTTTGAGAATACAATTTACAGTATATAATACAGGTGGATTTTTGAGACGGGACTGTAAGGGCTGGTACCCTAACCGTTATAGTTACAGGAAAACGTTCTTAAGTGACCATTCATCTGCCAGGGTTGCGGAATTTATTCGAAAGAGTCACCGCGGCCCCGGAACGCAAAGGGCTTTAGAAGGAACACGGATGGGTTTTAGTCAGTAAGAGTCTGACACGCCCTTCCACTCCACCCAGAGCGGAAGAAGACATGTGATGATTTCCCATCTTTAAAAAAAAAAAGGTGACCATTCATGACTCTGTCTGAAATAACTTCTTGAGATGTGCTAAACTGCAGTCACAGATTTTGGAAAAAATATAGTCAGTCAAATCCACCCTGTACCTATGTAAAACTTTTCTGTTACTGGTGACTGAGTGATTGAGTGACTGACAGACAACGCACAGCCGAAAGTGCTGGTCGTAAAAAGCTGAAATTTGGCATGTATGTTCCTTGGGGAGTGTGGGGGAGCAGGGAGGATTTCCTGGAATTCCTACGGGAACGGGGAAAAACGGGATATGCGCGTACGTAGTCGCGGCAAAAGCTAGTATAATATAACAAAGCTTCTATTCAATTAGGCTTTGTCTCCTAACAGATTGTCAAGCCAATGTCAACGTTATTGTTTAGGGAGATGGCACTTACGTATTCTTTATTGTTCTAAATTTGGTTGGTACTTAAATATTATTTGAATGGGTTAAGGCTTGTTGGGCATGCTTGTCAGTAACAATCTTTAGTCTGTTTAAAACAATAACTTACATTGTACAAGTAGGTACATATTATTACTATGGAAAGATTTGTCAGCTCGTTAATAACTAGGTTTATAAATATATCTGTCATGTAATAGACTACAAAACAATACAGTAGTACTATCCTATAAAAATCTCACTGTGTAAATTAAGGTGAAGTGAACAATAAGTGAGCTGTCAATACATTCAATTAATAGTACAATGACCGTTCACTTCAAGCTCACTTCGCTAAGTTTTTACGGTGATATTTTTACTGAATCGACTGGCTGGTGCAAAACATTTTGTCAGCTCAAAAGAGACTTTATTCAACTGCGGAAAAGCGAATATATTCCAATTCCAATTCGAATGTTTACATACACAATGAAATCATAAAGTTTAGTCCTAGCTAAAGTTCCAATGGTGGCTAATATTAACCCTTCCTACTCAGCTAGAAAAGGTTTACAGTAGGTTCATTTCAAAGTGCCTTTAAACCTGCCGCTTGCTCGACATTCCAACATTTAGCATTCGGTCACAATGTCTACAATTCCATTCTGATTTGTGAAGTTTCAACCCACGCTGAATCATTTTTCAACAGGTTTTTTTGTACTTGGCCTTAAAACTATGACGAAAATATTTTTGAAGACGGTTAACCTACTGCTAGAAAAGCATTACTTTCCATTGCCAATATTCAACAATCCATTGTGATTTGTGAAGTTTTAACCCACGCAAAAACATTTTCCAACAGGTTTTTTTTTTGTACTTGGCCTTAAAACTTTGACGAAAATATTTTTGAAGACGATAAACCAGTTGCTAGAAAAGCATTATTTTACATTGCCAATATTCTATTTTGAATCCATTTTACAGGTACTTTTCTAACTTTTAAAGCTGATCGACTCGAAAATTTAGGCCGCAAAACTTGGAGTAACTTAGTTGTCTATAAGAACAATATGACCTTTAAGTTAATTGTTGTTACTTAACAACAATAATGGCAAAGTGTTATTGATGTTCATTAAGTTGTTCATAAGCATCTGAACAATTCCAGGTGTTTAAACTTTGGAAGCGTTATTTATAGCACAGGAGAGTTCATATTGTTCTGTGTTTATTAAGTTTTGTCTAAGTTTTGTCTATTGGATTCAATCCAAGGATTTGGATGCTGTTTGAAAATGGAACTGTCAACAACCTGCATGCTATTCTAGAAAGATTAGATGTTAAACTTGATTAATTTACTCTGAATCTGAGTGTATGAAGTACCTAGACATTATAACCTTTGCTTATCTTTTAAGTCACTTTTATTGCTTTGAAGTGAAAAAGATGTAGTTTTTTTGATCCCATTTTCTTCAACGACTGGTGACACCTAAATTAATTCTAAAGTAAGAGTAAATTAGGCTCTGCCGCTAACTTGAGTTGATGTGATACTTTGCATTATCGCTGAGTCGACATTATGTGTAAGAACAACTAAAATGAAACTGAAATTTTTACAGAGTGTATATTTCTATTGCCAACAAATCAATAAATATAAAACTCTTCCGTTACCTGCTGGTGACTGAGTGATTGAGTGAATGACTGACTGAGTGACTAACAGACAACGCACAGCCCTTGGGACTCCCCAAGGAACCTACATGCCAAATTTCAGCACTAAGAGAGTATTGGAACGGAAAAAACGGGATATGAAAACGTAAATTTACATAAAAATTAAAGGTCGGAAGTACTTATGAATAAGACACAGCAGGTTTGATTCTGTAAAAAATTCATCGTGAAAACTTAGGCGAATTGAGTTCGAATTTGAAGTGCTCTGTCAATCCGACTGATAGGGGCTGGCTAGGGATTGGCAGGGTTCGTCAACCCTGCCAAACCCTGCCAATCCCTAGCCAGCCACTATTGGAACACGCCACCATTGGGCCAATTAGCCACCATTGGAACTTTAGCTAGGACTAAACTTTATGATTTCATTGTGTATGTAAACATTCGAATTGGAATTGGAATATATTCGCTTTTCCGCAGTTGAATAAAGTCTCTTTTGAGCTGACAAAATGTTTTGCACCAGCCAGTCGATTCAGTAAAAATATCACCGTAAAAACTTAGCGAAGTGAGCTTGAAGTGAACGGTCATTGTACTATTAATTGAATGTATTGACAGCTCACTTATTGTTCACTTCACCTTAATTTACACAGTGAGATTTTTATAGGATAGTACTACTGTATTGTTTTGTAGTCTATTACATGACAGATATATTTATAAACCTAGTTATTAACGAGCTGACAAATCTTTCCATAGTAATAATATGTACCTACTTGTACAATGTAAGTTATTGTTTTAAACAGACTAAAGATTGTTACTGACAAGCATGCCCAACAAGCCTTAACCCATTCAAATAATATTTAAGTACCAACCAAATTTAGAACAATAAAGAATACGTAAGTGCCATCTCCCTAAACAATAACGTTGACATTGGCTTGACAATCTGTTAGGAGACAAAGCCTAATTGAATAGAAGCTTTGTTATATTATACTAGCTTTTGCCGCGACTACGTACGCGCATATCCCGTTTTTCCCCGTTCCCGTAGGAATTCCAGGAAATCCTCCCTGCTCCCCCACACTCCCCAAGGAACATACATGCCAAATTTCAGCTTTTTACGACCAGCACTTTCGGCTGTGCGTTGTCTGTCAGTCACTCAATCACTCAGTCACCAGTAACAGAAAAGTTTTACATAGGTACAGGGTGGATTTGACTGACTATATTTTTTCCAAAATCTGTGACTGCAGTTTAGCACATCTCAAGAAGTTATTTCAGACAGAGTCATGAATGGTCACCTTTTTTTTTTTAAAGATGGGAAATCATCACATGTCTTCTTCCGCTCTGGGTGGAGTGGAAGGGCGTGTCAGACTCTTACTGACTAAAACCCATCCGTGTTCCTTCTAAAGCCCTTTGCGTTCCGGGGCCGCGGTGACTCTTTCGAATAAATTCCGCAACCCTGGCAGATGAATGGTCACTTAAGAACGTTTTCCTGTAACTATAACGGTTAGGGTACCAGCCCTTACAGTCCCGTCTCAAAAATCCACCTGTATTATATACTGTAAATTGTATTCTCAAAGAACACGTGGACTGACTAAACTAGTTTATGTAACACGAAGACACGTTTAGTGAGACCGGCACCACTACCAATGTAACGTGATCGTAATTTAATTTTCTATTACAAAACCTTTTTAATAAAACAAGGGCGCCAGACAAAGTGTGCAGTAGTTTTTAAGTTTGTTGTATAACATTTTTATTACTTTTTAGTCATTATTTTTATACTTATTGCATGTATTGTGTTGTATGGGCCTTAGTTGACTGAAAAAAAATATAAATTGGAATCTATATAAAATGTTTGGGACAGAAAGACATATTTTTCGAAAAAATCAAAACTAAAACTGGTTTGTTCATTTATGAATTTTTGAACTGGAAAATATTGCAATTTAAGACACTAAAAGTAACTGTATTGAAATATCTCCGGTCACAAAGTCAATGAAACAAAAATACTACATTAACATCAATCGAAAGGTCACAGGATCCTCAATTGTCACATTATGAATTTCTCTCCATCAATATTATCGCTATCACCGATAAAGAACCAAGATTGTGTGAGAAAGTGGACTGCATCGATATCAATCAAACTATCTATTCATCGATTCATTCCTCATGAAGGAAGAACTGATTAATTTATCTAGCACGTGGAAACTTTCTTCTGTTGACTCCTATCTAGATCTTGATAGTTGCTCAGAAAAGATTCTCGTTGAGTTTTCCATTCAGACCTAAGTAAGTACTTGGAAACAACCAACGGGCTACATTTATTTCTTTGAGTCTTTAGGTATGTACCTACACATCTGAAAGTAAAAATAAGCACCAACCTAAAAGGCGCACTATAAAGGATAAAATGTTTTGGTAATACTTCAACTGTGCTTATGTCAGTGTTTCCTGATAGCTACTACCTGAGCCTTTAAGTCAAGAGTGAATAGGTTACTTCTAGGCAATCGTGTTCCATAGTCGACTGCATCATCGCTTTCCATCAGGTAATTGTGAACAAATCATCACACTAATATTATAATGTCGAAAGTTCGTGAGTGTGTGTGTATGTTTGTTACTTCTTCACGCGCAAACGGCTGGACCGATTTAGATGAAAATTGGTATAGAGATAATTTGAGTTCCGGGAAAGGACTACTTTTTATCCCAGAAAACATCCTTTAAAGGGGTGAAAAGGAGGGTGAAAGTTTGTTTAGGCGTCCATCATTATTGAAGATAAAACCATGAACTTATGTGTTTAGGCACTTTATAAAAAATAAATAAACATAAATTTAAGCGTTCTTGAAAAATATAAACTAAAAGCTAGTAAATAATATACATTTTGTTTGTGGACGTACAAACGTCAGCACATCAGGCTACCCGAAACTGTCAAATTTTCCCGTTAAAGCTAAAAATCTATTGGAGAAATTTGACAGATTGTTGTAGCTTGGTGTTCTGGCGTCTGTACAACTGAAAACTGTTAAATACTTTCCAATTCATATAACGCATATATCCCGTAACATTTAAATGTTGAGGAATTTGTTCCCTATGAATGTCCTAACTATGCTAACAATTCAGCCTTGTAAGTAACACGTGAGTGAATTCCACAGGTATTTGGACTTACTCGTAGTAGCCTTTGTGTTACAAGACAGGCAAACAGACAAACGTGAAAATGACTAACGTCCGGTTTCAGTAACATATCTACCTTTAACCAACTGTCATATTAGCTAGCAACAGTAGCTGAAACGTCATGTTTGAAAGGCAAACGTGACGTTACAGCAACTGTTGGTAGCTAATTTGACAGTTGTTTAAAGGAAGATACGTTATTAAGACCGGCCGTTATGAAATAAACGTGGATAGTTAATTAAAAAGACAGTATTTGTTATATTATTATATATAAGGCAAATTATAGAAGTTATTCTTCTAGGTCAATGGGAAAAATATGTTTGTACCAAAACGAAGCATTCAGGAAACGGTAAACAAATTTACGAATCAATTAGCAAAATATAGGTTTTTCTATTTCCATATAATATTGCACTTCCCAGGAAGTATTCAGTACTGTGTTATACATTGTGCGCTCTACCGAAATGTCACGTGGTCTATTCCAAACTTGTTGTACTTTTGACAGTAGGTATGTCCTGATAGAATGTCGTTTTATAGTCCTAGTAATGGTAAAGCCCAAAAACTAATTATATTGAACACCTGTGGCATGTCCACAACGAAACCCGTTTCACGCTAGTTGGACGTTAACAAAGTCAAAAGCTTCAGATAAACCGTTTTCGTGAAAAGGGGTGGGAAGGGTTAGAACATCATGTTTGTCCGATAGCTATTTCGGCTAATGGAGAAGTGTGTTAGTCGAAAATTTTAGAGTGCAGTTTAACAAGGCTTTGGGGCTTTTGGAAAATTGAGAAGTGGGTACTCGCACGTAGTTGGGTTTATCATCATCAACTCAGCCGAAGCACGTACGCTTCTGGACATAGGCCGAGTGTCGAAACAATGACCGGTCCTGTGCGTCTCGCATCCAGCGGATTCTCGCGGCCTTCAACGGATAACATAATAATAAGCACCGAGGTTATTGTTTTTTACTGTAATATTTTTGTTTATCCTTTCCCATCATCTAAACAAAGTCCGGACATTGTTTCCTTTGTATTAACAAGTATCGTTATCTTTAAGAGCACTCTGTTTATTTAATTACAGGCCCAGTGAAGGGTCATAATAACAAAATTTAAGTACGTTTTATAAACTCATTCTATACTTTGGTAGTATTCACTATATAGAAGCAGCATGGACAAGAATTTGATACAAAAGAGAGCAGAGGAAATTAAGCAATTTCACCTCAGACTTCAGTGCAAAAAGATTACTGTTAATCTTGTACAAAATTGACCGAAGCTTTACAGAAAAATCTACATTATTTTTGAAACCCCATTGTTTTAAAGAGAATGTTCTAAAAAGTCAACATTTGTTTGAAAACAACGACCATTTATAAACTGGGTCGATTACGTCAACCAAGTTGTCACCAATACTAATATTAAATTTCGTCGCTTGTCAAAATTATCAAGCACACTAAAGTAGAAATGAACGCAACAACAAGCACTTAATATAATGTCTCTGACATTAGCAATAAACTTATAAACTGTCGATACGGCTCGTAAAACATGCGTTGCCGACCAGACTTGTGACGTCAGAAGTCACGATTGTATGCACGACGCGAAGGGGTGATAAACATTTTCTTTCTACGCCCTGTTGACGTATGTAAGAGATTATATTGGATGTTTTGTGATATAGTGTTACTGTAATGGGTTCATATTGTCTTAGTAATATATTGAAAGGTTCAAGGTTCTGTGATTTTTATTCACTTGTTGCTGGCTTTCCTTTTCTTTTTCCTCGCCGCCTGTTGCTGGGGTGAGATTAATGTTTTCACCAATTTGCTTAATTATTCGTTTCATTTCGGGTCATCGTCTTATTCTTATTTCGTCTGTACGTTTGTTATTTCCCACTAATTATATTTTCATACCAGATCAAATTTTGTTGAAAACTTTTATTTACGAAAATATTTTCGTCATTGTAACAAACATGTTTTCGATTTCCCCAATCAATCAAACAAATTAAAGTTGAAGCGGATTTCGTAACAAATGACGTCACAGCTTTCAATACAAACACAAAACAATTTGTTTCACAGTGTTACGGTTTCTGAGAACCCTTAGCTTAATTAATATGTAAACAAAGTGTCTCGGTACATTATAATAGAGTTTCACATGCACGTAATAGGAGGAAAATTGAACGACAATTATTTGTTACTCGTATTAAGAAGATATTTAGGTAGATTGGTCTAATCACAAACAACCAGCTGTCACTTGAAAAATAATGTGGCCACACGTCGCAGTCGCCAAGGAACGCCTAGAAAAAGCTGACAGAAAATGCTTCAAAAGAAAAGAGACAATGATGTTTCAATTTTATAGAACACTTAAAATTGCTCTTTTCATTCCTTCTTTCCCTCCAAACTCTTTAACCGACTTATTTTCGTTAAATGTTCGTAACAAAATTTATCTTGCGCATGCGTATTTTCATCCAGTTTCTTCAAAATCGGTTCATTAATTTCTAAGAACTAGCACTTGAAATTTTGCTTGAAACACCGTGTGAAGTTAAGCTCTCAACCGATCGACAGAGTCTTGGGCAAAGCTTTTGCTACAACGAGAGAACAAGAACATTTCTATAAACCTAAATATACAAACGCTTCTTTTGTACTAAAACCACAATTCTTCAGACAGGTTTCACGAACACGTTTAAGATCAAAGCATTCCTCTACCCGAAATGTACCACCTACGTACATTCGTAAATAGAATCCATTAAAGACAACACAAGGAAAACAGCGTGTGTTAACTTTGAAAGTCACTTCATATAAAGTTCTTATATATATTTCATTATATACGTGATATGAATACATAAAAGATATTGCTCTAGAAAATGAACTTAACTTTAAAATTAATTTTAAGTTTGAGTATAACTTAGCATTATACGAAGACACTTTTGAATATCGTAAGGAATATTTAATGACTTCAGTACCTAAGGATTCAATTTTAAGTTAATGCATTAGTTTGAGTTGTTTAAGTTTTAACTAAATATATCACAGATGTGTATCTAACCTAAATTAAGCATTCAACAACATGCAATAAACATGACTAGCTAGTGCCCGCGACTTTGTCTGTGAAGAATAATTACTTCGAGCATCTAATGCCCTTCTCCAAGGTCTTTATACCAATATTCATCAAAATTCAGCGGTTAAGGCATGAAAACGTGGCAACCAGACATAACTACTTTCGCATTAATAATAATAATTCATTCATTATAATAAACTCTTTATTTCAGTCTACTTTTGTCCATAGACTTATGTACACTTCTCATCAAAAAAATCGAAACACTTTCGTTTTTATTGTTTTTGTCCTAATTTTTTACAAAAGAGAATTAATTCCATGAAAAAAAAAACATTATTGTGTAGCTGGCAGTTTGGTCATTACAGTAAGAAGAAAAAAATCAAAATTCGAAATTAGAATTTCATTTGTTTATCCTATAAATGAAATTAATCACTGTTTTGAGACAAATGTGTATTTAGGGTTGGAGTACGTTTCTCGTTTAAAAACTAAAATTAGCGCTTGTCTTTAAACTTTTTGTTTCTTATTTCATTTACTGTGACTTTGGGACGTCTGAAAAAACTTTTTTTTCTAAAACATATGGATACTTCGCCCGCAGAAGCCGCCCAAGTGGTGGCATTGCTGGATTCTGGACTTAGTCAGCGTGTTGTGGCTGCAAGATTGCATCTAAGCTTATCATCTGTTCATAGAGTCTACAAACGCTATCGGGAGACTGGTTCGTTCACGCGCCGTTCAGGATCTGGCAGGAATCGGGTCACTTCTGAGCGAGATGATCGATTTATTGTAACAACCTCTTTACGAAATCGACGCCTTAACGCTTTTCAACTGCAGCAGCAGCTTCGCGTTGTACGAAGAGTAGCTGTAAGTGACTCTACAATAAGAAGAAGGTTGAAGGAACGCGGATTGGCACCGCATAAGCCAGCGAATGGGCCGAAATTAACTGCAGACCATCGAAGAGCGCGCCTTAACTTTGCACGCGAGCACCTAACTTGGTCATACCTTCAGTGGAGCAAAGTACTGTTTTCTGATGAGTGTAAAATTATGCTGTATGGTAACGACGGAAGGAACAAGGTCTACAGAAGAGATGGAGAACGCTTTGCACAATGCTGCATTGAAGAAAAGGTCAGCTATGGTGGCGGTTCGTGGACGGTTTGGGGAGGAATCAGCGCCGACGGTAAGACAGAACTTGCCTTTGTATCTGGGCCACGGCTGCCTGCACTAAACTCTCATCGGTACATCGAACAGTGTCTTGAACCTCATGTGATGCCCTATGCACATTTTATTGGCAACGACTTCATATTCATGCACGACAATGCTAGAGCTCACACCGCGGGCGTCGTACGAGATTATCTTACCGAAGTCGGTATCTCCATTATGGTATGGCCAGCAAGAAGCCCGGACATGAAACCCATTGAACATCTATGGGATGAATTAAAGAGACGAATTCGAGCAAGAGATCCAGCCCCAGAAACACTTAGCCAGCTGCAAAATGCAATCCAAGAGGAATGGGATAATATACCACAACATGTGATCGTGACTCTCATCCAATCGATGAAGAACCGTATGGAAGCAGTAATAAGAGCTCGCGGAGGGAATACAAGTTATTAAATAAACGTTTCTCACATTTTTTTTCATTTACGCGTGTTGTTTTACCCATTTCCTTCATATTCCATACAGGGTAAAAATTACTCATTATACAAAATACGAAACTTATGAAGACTTAATTTGAATTTAGAACATTAACATTAGGATTTAAAAACCTCATACTACTCACTATTAAATGACATTTTACATTTATTCCTAAATATACACATTTTTCTGATAATCCTTATCAAATCATAAACTGCGAGGTGTTTCGATTTTTTTGATGAGAAGTGTATATCTGATAGAATAATTATATGCATTGAATTTGCTGGAAACTATGCAGCATACAAGACAAAGAGCCCGAGATCAACTTAGCTTTGCCTAGGTTGAAATGAATGCCATCCAATATTAAAAAATATGTATTTGTTACACATAAGTAAAGTATTGGACATTGGTGGCGTTATTTATAACGTAGTGTTTTACTATGTGCTGCCTTGCTGGGCATAAAAATACCTATTGTTTTATACAAATACGTGTAGGTACAATATGAACAAAAAACAACAAATATCTTAACATATAAAACGAAATGTAAGTAATTCAAAACGACAAAAGAATAAATAACAGTAGTTGCATAGTAAATGAACCTTAAATAATTAAAAATTAAATTATAAATAAATCTGAGGTTAAATGGTTTTACTTTTCTTCTAAATAATCATTAATGCTATAATATGCTTTGTGTACCAGGAACTCATGGAGAGTTTGCTTAAAGGAGTTTAGGTATTTTAAAGACATTATGAATTTAGGCGGTTTGTTATATATTTTTGGTGCCACTGGTAGAAAACTAATTGAAAAAGAGACATTTCTTTCATTTTTTTTATCGTGTTGTTGCATTTTTTTTCATTTTTCATAGCGTTTGGTGGATAAGGTTTCGAATCGATTATTGTTATTTTCATAAATATACAACTTCATAGATAAATATATAAGGACGGAAGTGTTAATAGTGTTTTTGATCATACACACTGCACGAATACACTTTATGTTAATTAAATATACTCTAAAATTAGCCAATAAACCATTTTCAAACATGAAAGGCGTTCCATATGAATAAATTCTTAGGTGGTTGTTTTGTCCAAACATCTGTTTCGTAAACAATTTGTAGGCGCTAAGTGACATTTATTGCAAAACTTATCTAATTCTCGTTCAGCCGAGTTCGGTGTATAATTCAATAGACTACCCATCAAAGCTGACCTTTTATGACTGGCAGGTTAACGATCTCATCTATTTATGATGCCAGTAACCAAAAACCCGAAATAATTTAGTAGAAAAATACCTGGAAATTCTTTTGCCTTTCGTAACTTTGTTTCGAATAATATTTGTTTCTAGTAATTCCACTAAAACCCGCAATTCGGGCTAGTGGTTTATTTCTCATCGGAAAAAAACTCAATAAATCCACTAAAACGTGTCCCGTGGCTGAGAGAGTATAATAGAATAAATTCATTTAACGACCCTCACATGCGTCTAAATAAATTGTCGTGTTAAAATTATTTTTAAGGAACGTGTCTAGTATAACTAAACCTGTAAATCCGTGAAACGTAGACGCAGTTCACAGCCAACCCCTTTGGCATTGGTGTTGCTAGAACTGATCTTTTGCTCTTAATTTAGAAATTTTAAGTGCACAGGTACGTATTTAAATGAAATGAAATCACAAAAATCATTTAGCTCGTAAAGGTATTTTAAGTATTTTATTTTATTTTAAGTATTTTAAGTAAACATATTTTAAGCTCATTACGGGAACATTTTAACATTAAACACTCCAACAATTACATTTTAAATGACTGAATTTAATGTCCATCAGTATTCATTAGGCTGGAGTCATGCTCAGCCATTGTGTGGACGTTCATTAGCTGACAGGCCATATCCGTGAATAATGGTCGCAGGCACATGTCCACACGAGTCAGACTAGGTGCTTGTTTAACGAGTGGTTTAAACTGGCTTATCTGTCGACGGCTCGTTATCGGCACACGTGACCGAACTAATGCCCGTAAAATACGCTCGATATATTGTATTTGTACTGTGTAACCAATGAGATTAAAAGCCGATGAACTGAAAATTTCTGCCTGGTTTTTTCCTATCTTTTATGTTCATAAAAGCTAAACCAGTAAGCGTTTAATGCCTTATGTGAAATAAGCTCTTCAACTTAAATTATACATGGGTGAATAACATCTAATCTCATACTTAAATTTATGATTCGAGATAAATTCAATACAACGTTACCAACTCAAGTTAAAAAAGCCCAAAAAAGTAGGGGTAAAAGTATGTTTTAACCGACATCAAGAAAGGAGGATGTTCTAAATGCACCGGTATATATTCTATTGCATTTGTTATTTTAGCTTTTGAAGAGAATAGTGTTAAGAGTTGAAATCCAATTAGAAAAGAAATGACGTGTACAATGTGCAACTCAAATACCAAACGAAACTTATTTTCTTTCATTTCGTTCTGTGTCAATGTACTCAAATTCGGATTGGTTTTCTACAACATCTTAAAGTGAATAGTGAAAAACATTCGAAATCGCAATACTTGCGAATTTGTAAAACAAAGAAAGGGAAAACGGAATAAACTAGCAGTTATTCAGTTCTGCTTAGCTTTTCACGAAGTCTTCAGAGAAAGAGCGAGGATGATGTTAACCCTTTAGTTTTTTTATATTTAATAAACATTGGCACCAGCTTCTCTTTAGATAATACAACACTTTTACACGCGTCAAAGGATTGACGTACTGAGAGGTACATATGTAAAGGTAGAAGAAATGTAAGAACAAAAGTAACCCACCGTGACCAACATTTTTTTTCTGTGTTTATTTATACTAAAAATACAAGAATACATAAGATACTTACGTACCTTTAGAAAGTAAAATAAATATATAATAAGGTACCAACTACATTTTTGCTAGAAATAGTCAAGGCGGGTACTAAAATATTTCATTTAGAACAGGAACTGTTTTGAAACTTCATATAAGATGCAATACAGGTCGCAGAAGGCGGAACACCGGGTGTTGTTTAGGTTACCGTACCAACTGAACCTGAAATGTTAATTGTGTACACAATTCAATTTACTGGTTCCAATTTCAATACAATATAGGTGAAAACACGTTCACTTGAATATCAATTTGAGACCGTACACAGACTGAATAAAATTAGGTATGTATTGTCAATATTTAAATTGTGGGTAAACCAAGGATTACCTGTCTAAATTTAGTTTTTTTCTATCAAGTCCATCAAAGGTTGTCTGTAAAAGATGTCTTTGAGCGATAAGACTGCTACATCCTTTTAATATTTAAGTTCTTATAGTAGGTAATTGGTCGAAGTACCTAAAGAGTAAATAGAGCGCACTTTACTACAACCATTTGAAACTTATACCTAGGCCAGGTGCCGATTCTGGTATCAATAGATAAGTCTAATAAAACGACAGGATTCAAATGATAGCCTGTCACGATTTTATACCTTTCAAAACGAGCGTGGGAGAAGTTATTGAAGTAGTTTAATCCTCTGTTTAGCTATCATAGACTACTAGACGAGTTCTCCCTTCTGATCAATATAATCTGCTTTTGTAAAGCTCAGAAGCAATAAAAGTGTCTTCAGCTATCGAGAAACATCTCTGAATTGCGATCGATTGCCTTTTTCGACATCAAATACTTGTCTCTCTCAGGTCTAATTTAAGGGCAAATGGAGACCAGAGTCCAATGTGTAGCAGTAATAGAAAATGAGCTACGACCACTTAGTTATTTTATCAAATTGGCATTAAGAGAAAACTTTCTAAGTTACATCTCACATTCTCACGGAATTAAGTTAAAATTCAATTGTTATCGAATTGGTCGCTTCATAGCCACGTGAAAACCATTCACTGGATTACCGTCAACACATGTAATGAAGCACGTTTTATGTGTCAATTACTTACAACAGAAAGCCACACATTAGTTACAATGTCAGTATCAATGATTTCTAATTTAACTAAGAATAAACCACAATAAATCTATCCGCAGCGGCTTTGAATGCCCAAACGAATTTCAAAAATTGCTAGACTTTTCAATTTTGTATGCTATTTTCCATGACATTCAACCTTGACCACTCAGCTGTCAGTTACACATTTAGAAAGTCGCGCGGGCGTGAATTAGGAATCAATAACGCATGCCATGACAAAAGGGCATATGTCTGCCACAGTATAGTCTATTTGTAGTCAAGGACAGGATGACATGAAATTTCCCAAAGTTATTCACGGTTCGGGTATGAATTTCTAATGAAAAGTTGTTGAATGACATCATTGACAAATACAGATGCCTTAATTGCCGTTCTAAACGTCATTTAGGTTGACTTTCACCTTTTGAAACTGAACGCGACTATGTCAACAAGCTGAACTCGGTTCAGATCTTGAGTTCAGAACTCCAATTTTGTGTTTTATTGTCTTATTATTATTTTTGTATATATGTTTGTGTATGTGCCATAAAAAACACAAATAATCAATATATAAAACCCTTTCGTTACTGAGTGACTGACAGACAACGCACAGCCGAAACTAGTCGTAGAAAGCTGAAATTTGGCATGTAGTTTTCTCGAAATTCCTACAGGAACGGGAAAAAACTGGATAGTCGCGGGCAAAAGCTAGTTAATTTATAAGTGGCATCACATGCATGAAACATTTAATCTTCAATTAACTTTAGACAACCTTTTCTTAAGGTATTTCAGGTTCGTTTACAAAGCCCATTTTTAAAAACTCTTATTAGTGATTTCCATGTTGTCATAGCATTAAATTCTGTTGACATTTAATTTAGCTTTGGCTGCTCGCACATGAGGTGATAAAAATAAAGGCCTTAATAGTGAGCTAGTACTGTAAGAATTGGGTTTTACAGCAATACAAAACTACACGTGCTGTCCCTGTTTAATTTTAATTGCCACAATTAACAAATATAATTATTTTAAATGTAAGTTGCACGAAACGTTAACTTTAATAACCCGTTAAGTTTTACCGTCGCATAGAACAGAACATAACTCTTTTATATCGTTTTAAAGCTAGTGTGTACTTTTACTATTGGTACCTATTGGATAACGATTCTGAGAATTTTAACACAAATGTTTTTTACGTATTATATTATAGTAACATTACGAACAATTTGACTAAAACAACAATACATACTCGCTTCGCAAATAATGTTTATTTGAATTCGATACAAATTGTGTGTGTCGGTTAAAATTAAACCAAAATGCTATGGGGTTGTAGTTTTTTATATTCAAAATTTACTTACGTTGATACCGTAACGTTTCTATATGTCAAAACATTTGTGTTAGGCCCTCTGTTGATTCCATCAGCAGTAACTATTGTCGAAATATCTGAAATGTATGGCATTTAGACATCAATGCTATACATTATAGACATAAAAACTTTTTAACTTTAAGTAATTGCGTGAAATTTTTAACTCTTTGTTCTTGATAAGATAAGCATAGTCGGATACATTGTAAACTATAGCATTTGCATGGGAATTTTCGTATTGGTTCACAATATATCGAGAGTTTTAATCTCATAAGTTTAATAACAATCTTACGATGTTTGCAATAATCCGTTGACATTGACATTTACTAACATAATGTCCTGTGGTCAAACTCCAAACATTTTGACATTTTGGACAACCACTATCGTTATTTATATGTTCTAAGTAAGTAGTGTAGCAGATCCTTTGACAAGGACAAATTAAATACCTAATGGAAAAAAATATTGCGTTTAACAAAAAACCCTTTTATTTCCTCTCACGTGAATTTTCTTTCATTTTACTCCTTTCTATACGAAGTCTTACAATACCTGCCCTTTCGGTTGGTATATTTCTTTGCATATCGAATCGTTATTTAATCGCTTGTTACTAATATAACAGCTCTTTGTGTTTACAAAACCAATTTCCAAAACGAATAAAAATGTGTTTATCGACCTTTTCTTGTTTAAAAACCTCCATATTTTCATATCAACGTGAACAGACGTTAAACTCAGATTTTCTTCCTATCTATCCTCCGGATTGGATGACGACGTCTACATCACCAGCTTTTAAATGGGACAAAAAATAAGTATTGAAAAACGTTGCATTTTCATTTGAAGATAATAGTCTAATTTACATTAAAATACTTTAAATTGTTAGAAAAAAGTTAATAAATTGTTGTGGTTTTTATTGAACTAAAAATTTTGACAGTCAAACACAAACATCGCTATGACCAACTTTTTTTTAATTGCTTATGTAACCTGGTTAAAACTCTAGTTAGACTCTGCACCCTACGGAATATTACTTCCCTACCTAAATAATGACTGCAATTAAAAAAGTTGCCACACCCATAATAAACACTGCACTGGCCATCGTACAAATGCACATATACGAGTATATGTAGAAAGAACGACACGTGTAGCATTTAAGGTAGGTACTATTCGGATTTTACGACAAACGTCTCAAATCTACGGTCCATAAGGACCGGGCATCAGGAAGTCACCCTACTGCGAAAGCTGGATCGTCAATAATCCGAGGAATTTATATCTCCGTCTGTCGACGATGTGGGCTATTAAGACTGAATGCGAGGAAGTGCTGCTAAGATAAAACTTCACGACAGTGTACACGTATGTTACACTTCAGTTAGGTATACCGTTTTATGAAGTCGCTTTTAGAAATTTATGAGGATTTAGAAAATGATTTTACTTACAACAATTTATAGGAATATTTTTATTGTCAACAGAATAAAAGAAAGAACACTATAGTCAATGATGGATGGTCAATATTCAAAGACAAAACGTGGGACCTCCACCTAATGATAAAAAGGCATAGATATTTTAAAGTTTTTGTAATTAATTGACAACTTAAACACACTAATGGTAAAACTATTTAATAAATAGAAAGGTGACCTTGTAAGGTATAGGAGTATAATTATACCTAACAATAATATAAATTCTTATAGTATGTTGTATAATGCTTCTCATCTTCTGTGTTACTTACCTAAGTAATATAGAAGATGAAAAGCAGTAATTTTCTCTCACTGTACTTCCCCACAGTAGCGTTAAGCATTGTTCTGTCACGTCAACTGCTCAAATAAGTCTAGTAATTTGCACACACTAGTGGCTATAATGTAGTCTCAGATGTGGACTTAGCCAGCGCCAAGCAGAGATAGATAATGTCCTCAAGAGGCTCAATGGGACATCGATGCTTGACAGATGTCTGTAGAACTGTGGACTGAGCTAAGAGATATGCAGTTATGTACCTTGGGACGTAGGATGTAAGCAAGCGATTTAATAGACACGAAACTAATTTCGATTTTAATTATCATTTATTTGTTAAACACCTTAGATTAGTCTTTATAACCACATGGTGGACTGGTAGAGAATGCCTTTTTGTATATATTTCGCCTATGTACCACTACTTATAACACTATGCCTACATACAGTACTTTTAAAAACTTTATGAATTTATTTTAACTTAATGTACCTACAAGTTTCGATGTATAAATATAGTCATCTGGCTCTGTTGGGAAAGGGAGTGATGTTACTTCTCTATGTCTTGCAATGATGGGTGTAATATATCATGAAACTATCTTATCCGACTTACATGCTTGGAAACAGCTGGATGACTTATATTATGGTGTTAATCAATTCAAAAATAAGTGACATACACGGCTAATAATAACACCATTACCAAAAAAAATGCATTAAATAAAATACACTGCCGATAAAGAGACCCAATTATCTTCTCTGTAGGTAAACCAGCTTTATATTTTAATAAATTTACTTCGGGACAGATGTTTCCCGAGTAGCCGTTAAATGTTAACAACTAAAAGCGCTTAAACTTTTTTAATATCTGCGCAACTGCAGACAGGGTTTCAGAGAACTTATATTTATTAATATTTTATTTAAACTATGACTAACTGTTGTAAACTATGACAATATAAATTGAGTTAAATGTTATGAGAAAGTTAACAAGTAACTAGTGTTTGCAACTTTATACATGGTGTGGGAACAATGGCAAGTTAGCCAGCATTTACCATAAATGTTAACAACGTAAAACATTGTCTTCCTAAGATGAAAACCATTTCTTATTTTCATTCAAAAGTAATGATCACTTCAACAAGAGTAATTTCAGTAAAGTTATTTTCATCTGTACACTTTTGGTCCCGACTTTTGATTTAACACTGTTTTTCTATCTACAAATTCAGTAGACACCACTTCTTCTAGTCCTTATTTAAGTCTGTATATCCACTCAAACTATGTTAACTCAATAATAGAACTCTCAAAGGATTAATGTAGTGTTGACTCTTGCCTAACATTCGAGTGAGGTAACGAAAGAAATAATTCATTAGAAGCTCAGCTTCCATAACTGGTGATCGTGTTGATGAATATTCCACGATCGCGAGCGAAACGTGTTTTGTTTGTATGAAATAATTGACTTTGTATCAAAGAGACTGTTTATCTCAATTTGCTAGTTCTATATTTGGTCTGAAGTACTTTGTAGGTTAAAGTAAAGACATGAAAAATATTTGCTTTACTTTTAAGTTCAGAATAACAATTTTCTTTTCGTAGGTTCGTATGTACAGAAACATATTTTACATTTGTTCTAAATATTTTTTTAAGCACTATAACTTAATAGGTTACTTCCAGATAATATTTATACCAAATAAAAATCTTTTCATTGCACGCCAGTTCAAATAACATCGAAAAACAAAATCAATAATAGATTCATATTTACATAAGAAATATTAAATAGTAACTGTAGTCTCGGAATATATTTATTTAGGTTCGTTAAACATTATTACTAATTATATTATTTTTGACGTTACAGATAATTTACTCAAATTCATCTACTGTTATTTGCATAAATAACAGTATGCAAATAATAACGATTTATGATAGTCAAGATTAGTTCAAATATTAAATTCACAAGAAATTGAAAAGATTGAAGATATTGTTCATTCGCAAGAAGTTGGTACTATCATCACAGCGTTAATTCGTTGGATTTGTTTTTACTAAATAACTTTGTTTATGTGTATATATGTATTTATAAATGTTTTTTATTGTTTTTTCTTCTCTCCATTTTTTAGCTTTTGTTTAAGCGACTGGGAGAAAATACCTAAGGCATTAAGTCTGCCTTTGTACAGTGACTTTACTAGTGCATAAAGATTTAATAAATAAATAAATTCTTTAAACGACGTTTAGCAAATTCTTATATTATGTGCTCGAGTTTCACCACAATCTCACCTGATAGAAAGCGATGATGTGGTCGAAGATGGAGCACGAGTGCCTAGAAGTAACCTATATACTTAAAGCTGTTTACTTAAATCTAACTATGTATCTACAACCTAGGTCAGTTGTAACTACGTAGCTAGCTTTTAAATAATTAAAATCGTTTTTTGTATATTGAAACATTTATCATTCATAAACAACTGATTGCCTGTAGTGTACACGTGTT
Organism: Mamestra brassicae; assembly: GCA_905163435.1. Taxonomy (NCBI): domain Eukaryota; kingdom Metazoa; phylum Arthropoda; class Insecta; order Lepidoptera; family Noctuidae; genus Mamestra; species Mamestra brassicae. Next base: position 9,437,797 of record LR990991.1, on the reverse strand, counting down.
TTCAAATGTATTGAAATATTCATGAATCCACAGTTCAGCCCACGTTTAGACGATCCGATCTGAATATTATTGATGTGCAAAAGGCTATCTACACATTTACAAATAAGCTGTAATATGGGGACTAATGGATATGGATTTATGGTATGTTAGTGTTCATACAAATATGGTAGTGATGTGATTTGAAACTGATACAATATCCCACCGAAGCCTATGACAATTCTAATACCATCATGATTTCGTTGTGTGAGAGAGACAGAGGTATATTATACCCATACATATTTCTTAACTCTCGAAAACTTGCTTCCACCCCACTGCTTTTAGACACGCAATGAAGTGTATTTGCACTAGAGCGGAAAAGTGCGCCAGCCAGCCCCCACCTTATCAATTGAATATATATAATTTGCACCCGTGCAAGGCCGGGGCAAGTCGCTAGTAATTTCATAAAGTAAGCACTTGAGGTGATCCTTTCCTACCTAGAAATGATAAAATCAACTATTTGACAATTCCGCGTTTTTTGACATAAACTATAGCTTTGATAAGTTCAATAACTTGCATTAAATAAACCAAATATTACTTAAACAAGAAGCGAAGATGCCTAAAACAGATACAAATGTTTAATATAGACTCATATCAAATCCTACAAGGCTTACTCGTAATACCTAACCCATCATCAAAACAAACACAAAGTTGGAAGATCCGTAGAACTTCCAATTAACCCGTGATAACCCTGAAATGCCAACGAACGTTAACAAGACACTTTTATAAAAAGTTCAGTACAGAATAATTAAAGAGTAGATTTGCCACACTGTAATTATAAATTGCTCCGTGATGAAATTGGGAGCTCATCTTGTAATTGGCAATTTTGTTTTTCATTATTAATTCTAACGGGAAAGCCTTTGAAGCTGAAAAAAGTGTTACATGAAAGTTCGTGGACAATTTCCCGAAAAAATAACTGACTGGTAGTGTTGAATAAGGGATAATTATTATGGGATAAAATATTATGGTATTCGGTATTACTTCGCGAAAAGTTATGACAATTATATGTTATCATCACCCGTCGAAGTGGCAACGCTTGGGGGAGTCTATGTCAAACTGTGGACGTCTTTCAGCTGAAATGATGATGGTGAATCTATACCTAATTTACCAACTACTTTGAAATTTTTACTCTGAAAATTGCTGAAAGCCACGACAGGAAGAGGTAACCAATAGACAGAGTTAATCTCTGTCTGTTGGTTACCTCTTCACGTCTTACATTCTGAACGGATTTAGACGGCGGACCGAGTGTCTATTCCCTTGGACCCTTCCCTTGTGTTATCTTTAATGTCACTTGCGCGAAGCCGCGGGCAAAAGCTAGTATGTTATAAAGGATGTATAAAAAAATAAACTTTTGACTGTAAAATTTTGTTCGTTGAGATTTTGATTGATATGGACACATCCTAAAAGCTTCATTCAGAGCTGTGACAAAACATAAATCAAAAGTTATATGTCGTTGTATGCTCTATAAACCTGAAAAAGCGTGAAAGGTGGTTTTGGTGTATGCTTGCCACATCAATCATCATAAAAATAACATATTACTATAGTACTCGTATTACTGTAGAATATCAGAATTATTTCGTACAGAAGCTTCATGCTGGGATTTCCAATAACATTGTGAGTGCTATTAAAGAAATAAATCACATTCCACAATAATATTGTATTGATATATTTGTTCAGGCGAGGGAATTTAACCACTGACCTTGATTACTGAAAGTGTGCTACTCGTGTTATCATAAGATTATGATGACTGAAAGTGAAATCACTATTATATGAAGGTATTCAATAAGTGGCATTTAAATAATTATTTAGATCTTCTGACGTCAAGCATACGATAAGAATGTTTTGTAGCAAACGTGTTGATGACCCCTACTAATCCGAATAATATTACGAAAATGAAAAATTGTGAAAAATGTTTGTTAATAAATCACGCCACAACGGCTGAACGTATTCAGTTCATACATCCGGGTAGACCAAGGCGAGAATGGCGAGAAACAAAGATCCAGGTAGCTCCTGACCTAGAATAGGACCTGGATAGAGAATACTTGTATCCCGGTGGTACAATCCCGTGTTTTTTCTTTAACGAAGCTGCTGGCAAAAGCTTGTTAGTAGATAAATTATTTAAATACAAAAAGAAAAATCTTTTGCGTATTAAAAATTACTTCTCGCATTTTTCTCAGTATTGTTTCAAAGAAATGTACCGCGTAGCTTTTGTGTCGGGCGTCTTCAAACGTCACGAACAAAACAAAGAATGCTACGCGAATATTCTACGAAATCCGTAATAGAGCTTGCTACGCCGTAGCCGCGTAGCAAAGTAGGACGGATTCGTAGCCGAGAGTTGGCATATAAAAATAGTAAACAGGCGGACGCTGTTTCGCATAAAAGCCTACGGATTATGATGGAAAGTTGTGCCTGACCATTCATTATAATGTATAAATACTCTTAAGTGTAAAGTTTGGTTATGTATTTTAGGATTAAAGTGACTGTGACCCTTGATGGCGATATTAATTATTATTTTATAAAATACTGTGTTGGTTTTCGGATTTAATGAATAATTTTGACTCATCAATAAATAACTCCTTAGTAATAAGAAGATAGTAGGTACTAATACCATACGTTGTTTACACAAGATTAATCACTTAGGTATCTGTTTTGTATAATGTATGCCAAATTTTCAACAATGCAAATTGCATATGTTGTTATCGAAGAGATAAAAGGAGTTTATAATATATACAATTTCATATAAGCAAGCTATATCAGCGTTCCCTCAGTTCGATAACGTAGTTAAGTACGTTCCACATTCAGGCCGTAACTCAGGAAGTAAGGCTATCGCCCGCGCCGTGTGTCGGGCGTGTTTTCAATTTCAAGCCGAGCTGTGTGACTACAAAAAGATGGAGTCTTTCACCTAGGCCACCGGGTCAGGAAGCTGTCTGTTAAATGAGGCTGTCGGTTTGTCTAGAATATTAAGTGGATTTTAGCCGACTAGCTTTTTCCCACCGCTTCGTTCCCATTTCCCACTTTTCTTTGACAAAATGTTTGATAATCCCCTGATGCCTGTCGGTTTTATTAAATGGCCCTAGGTTAAAATAACAGTATGTAATTTCGCATAAGTTCCCTCAGCGTTTTACATTAAGGTCGAAAGTCAGGAAGTAAGGCTTTTGCTGTGTGTCGGGCATGTTTCCAATTTCAAGCCGGCTCGGTGAGACTGACACTAGAAAAAGATGGAATCTTTTACCTAGGCTATGAGGTCAGGAAGCTGTCTGCTACCGATCACTGGGCTATATGAGTGTCGGTTTGTGTCTAAAATATTAAGTGGATTTGAGTCGACTAGCATTTTCCCACGGTTTTGTTCTTATTTCCCTTAAGATTAAAAGTAGCTTTTGGTACTCAGCAATTAGCCTAGCTTTCTCCAGAGCTTATTTAAAAAAACCCAGAGTAAATAGTGTAGGTTTTGGATGTAAATTGCGAATTTTACATGTACAAATGTATATAGCATGGAAATGTACTAGTAAAGGATTGAGTAAGCGGTTCAGACGGGGAAGGAAGTATTAAATATGAAGAGAGTCGTGTGCAACTGCTAGTTTTTAGACAAAATGGAACCGGGTCTCGCCTCCCGGGGCCTGAAATGTTCAGTATTGTATGAGACACTTTACGTGGAAATGCGTTTTTTGTACAGCACTAAGTGTAATATATTTCAAACTCTTGTAAACTTGAGTATCATCAGTTCTGTGAAACTGTTATTGTTCACTTGGGACAACAACTTAAGGCAAGGAAAATAGTTCAGGGAATTTAAAATATTGAACAATTCATAAGTGTTTTCTATCCGGTAATTTTTAATGTACGTATAAAATAATATGTAATGATATAATGTGTAAAATAATAAATAATAATTTTAAGCCATCTAATTACATTTATAATGGCAAAATATTCTGTGAAACCAGCCTTCCACTTAAAATATTTATACGGAGTAATCTTATTTACCAACTTTATGAATGAATCAAACTAAATTTGAAATACTTGAAGATAGATACTTGAAAGTAGTCGTTAATCAGTTTGTACCTAATATTTCTTTGAGTAACTACTGTGGGTTGATTTTCAAAACTTTCTAATATTATGTATGATTAGTTTAAACGCTGATTAGGAGATTCTAAATTACTTAAATTGTTCTATAGAAAAAAATAATTCAGAATCTGCTAATCAACCAAAATGCAGTACAAATATCGCATCGAACGCTTATCTTATAAAAATGCTTGGAATAAGTTTAGACTATTAACATTTCGCTCTAGTCGCTTGTTGCTCCAAGGAATGATGCTCCATGGACTTGTACAAAATAAGTTTGAGTGCTCTGAATTAATAAGTAGAATAACATAACACTGTTAATAGATAAATTAAACTCTACATTAACAATTACAATAATATTTGGCCCCTAATATTCTGATATTATGTAGCAATTTCAGAAAACCTATCAAGAACTAACAGAACAAACACAGACTCCGTAATTAAACCCAAAGAACACGAGTTAGGTACCTAACATATTGTATGTCTGGATCGGGGTTCCATTTGTTTAACTAATAATAGTAAGCAACGTACGGTTCTAATTATTTATTGAATGGATTTAATATTACTTGCGCCATAACAGGACAAGGACTGTTAATAATAATAATATAACACCCGCCAGTTACACCTAGGTTCCCCTGTGTTCGACTCCGGAGTCTTGGAAGGTGTCATTGAATTTTTCCATGAAGAATTTCCCATAAGGAGCTCGGAGTCTGGGATTGAAACTCGATTGTATATTGGGCAGTGCAGCAGTTCAACCTTTTGAGGAATTCAGGGGTTTTGAAATGTAATTCAAACTTCCGTACTAATATTGAAAATGCGAAAGTAACTCTGTTTGTCTGTCTGTTTGACCTCTTCAAGTCAGAACGGCTGAACGGAATTAGATGAAACTTGGCACTGTTACTTTGAATTCCAGGAGCATGTTCCCTTGGGATAATTTACGCTTTTCACGCGAGCAAAGCCGCTGGCTGAAGTAGTAATGATAATATTTAATTTTCAATGTAGGTTATAGATAATAAAAACAACAAGTCCCTGAAAAGCACAATCTTAAAAAAAAACTAGACCAAAATGTTAATGAAAGTGCTTGTCCTACGTGTACGTGGCCGCTCATTGTGTCACCCAATGTAATGTTTTCTTCATCTATCTTTTCTGTAACGAATACTAGCTGGCCAGGAGGGGATCTGGTACGATGGGTTCGGACCCGAACCCATAGTGCCACTCCCTTTCACCCAGCTGCGCACGTGGCTACAAGAACATACCCACACACAAGCAGAACGCTGGTGGGCCTCGGCACCAGGCTGCAGGCAGTCCAAGGAGACTATACCACTCCTAAACAGTAAACTTACCAAGCGCCTTCTGCGACTGGATAGGGGCAGCCTGCCAATGGTGGCGGGTACCATCACCGGACACTGCTCACTGAATAAGCATTTCCACACGATAGGTATAACAGACAGTCCTCTGTGCAGAGCATGCATGGAGGAGGAGGAAACGATGTCGCACGTGCTCCTTGAGTGCACAGGCGTCGCCGATATACGCAGATAAACAATAGGGACACCGAATTCACTCACAGACACCCTGAACTCTTTAGTGGGACTAATCTGCTTCTGAAGGGAGGTTGATTGGTTGGAATGACGGCCGCCATGACCCACGCACAATGGCCCAACATCAGGACAAAGTGCGAAATCATACCCCAATAGATAGATAGATAGAACTATTGGTTCGAAGTCGCTTTCGAGTTTTGTTTATCACAATTGTTATTCTGCCATTTCTTGATTTTAAATTTATTATTTTTCATAAATCGATTGTATTACCAAGACAAACTCATTTCGCTGCGGGAAAACGATCATTAAAATTTCACGCTGTATATGGTCTACATAATAAAGAGTGTATTATTTGTGTGCCAAAAGGATATTTTTACTTAAAGTTGTGATGGAAAGTAAATTTAAAAAGTTACAATGTCTTTTCCGTTTTGGTTAACTAACTACAAGTAATGCTATAATTCTTGAATTGTTTTTTTTCAAAGCTTACAATTTTGTTTTTCTCAACAATTGTCAGCGCTTGTTTATACAACTTGTTGACATAAAAACAAGGGTTCTTAGATCTTTATTTTAGGAAGTGAGTGAAAGAATATGTCTTAGATTTATTGTACCTGTTTCTTATCTGGGTCTCTCATCTTTAGCAGATTCAAAAGTTTTAGATTTCGATCAATAAATCTTTGTCGCACAAAGGGAGGTCGCTTGCGCACAACAATAAAAAAAATCAGGAAATCGATTCCTGACATCCCCTATACGGCCACATGTCAACTCCTGGAAGATTAAAAAAGTCGCAAAAGCTTCCTTCGACACACAGAGGCAATTCAGGTTAAGCCACCTAAAGAGAGAAGCAAACTGGGATTTTATGAAACCTAAAGAACAGTTGCCTCCAGGTAGTGAATGGTAGTGGCCTTTTTGGAAAGCTTTGAACCGTTTGCACAACCAGGTAGGCCGCTGCAAACACAAATTAGAATGTTGAAATGGGGTTTCATAGACCAGTTGGATACTGAATGTGAGTGCGGTGCCCATGTTCAGAACATGAGCTACACGTAGAGTGCCCCAAGTGTCCATACACCTGTGCTTTGGGGGATTTAATGGACGCCACTGATGCTGCAATTAATGTAGCCACCTACTGGGCCTATACGATCTAGGGAGTTGAGGGTGGTCAACTCTAGTCGATACTGAAAAAGAAGAAGATTGGCAAACTATGCAATATTTTCTTCAAGTTTAACAAGAAAACAAAGAAACATTAATGGGTAATATACATAATCTTCTGGCAAACTGCAGTGCAGTGCAACGAAAAGTGCAACCAATTATTATGAATCCTATCCTACTAATATTGCTTATTATTCTAATACTTTTTGGATGTTTGATAAATAATTAAGAAACTCCTCAAAAACTGTAAAGATATGATACTTTTTATTCTAGTAGGCGGCATTCCTTTAGTCGCTTCACGTAAAATACGTACAGCCAGCAGCATAATTTCCGACATTAAGCCGCTAGCGAGCGCTGGTAGATAAGTTCACAGCACCGTTGTCTTTTAATTTCCGACCACTGAGTCGAACGAACACGCTCACACTGAACAATCCAAACGCACAAAAAATAAAACCAGTCGTAAAATAAACCGCTAAACGTAATGGAGTAGTTCACGAACTGGTTGTTAACACACTGTCCTAGATCCTCTGTTGTTGTTGTTATTTGTAGGAAGGCGGTAATTCGTCAATAACAACACAGAATTGGCTCATACTACTTATTACTGCATAACTCATTATGCCACAAAAGGGAAATAACTTAGGATTGTTCATTGTTACTCTTCCGAATGATTTCAAATTTCTATTTTATTCTATTATTTCTATTTTCTTCAGCTTCACCACAGTCAGGTAAAGATGTGCTTTGAAGCTCACAGTAGCTATTTAAGTTATTTTTTTTTTCTAACGTTCTTTATTACATTGATCAGAGGCTGTCTCCTATACCAGCCGCATCACAATTAATTAATGTCTCTAGATAACAAAATGTAATGGCTCATAACATTAAGGTCTTATTCTAGACAATAAACGTTGTTTGCACGAATACTCAAGTTCAAATTTGCCTAACTGGATGCGAGAGCGCTTAAAACCTTCTGATAACCTTGTCAATGACCTTAACCCGTTAAAGTCAATTAGGGTCACTTTCTTTCCGATGGCAATAAGACAAGACTATGGGTGGTGTTGTCCCTTTGACATTGCAGCTGTAAAAATAGCCGTGTAAGTGTACCATGCATGTATAATGCAGTAGCTGCCACCCGCGGCTCCGCCCGCTTGTATTTATTACTTTCCCCAATATCTTTATGGGCCTTTGTGTTATTTTGATGTATAATCTATACATATAAGTGTGAAAAAAACCGTTCAGTAGGTTTTGTGTGAAAGAGTAACAAACTTTCATTCCATGCATCCTTACAAATTTTACGTATATAATAATAGTAGGATAGCATGTTACTGAAAAGGTATCGTTGCTAAATAACAACTATTTACATCGATCTATAAGGTATACAATGTGGAGACATCGAAACGACAATAAATGAAAACACTGGCAGTACTGGTTCATAGGAATATTTTGAAACTATTATAAATTCTGTCACCGAAATTTAAAATAAACTTTCCAATTGCATAAAACGTCAAAAAAACTCAAACTAGACAAGGATAGTGACTACTATTCTGACTAAATATTTCAAGCAGTTTGTGTAGTTATTGAGATCAAATCTGCGATAAAATAAAACATATTCGTATGAACTAGAATTGCCAGTGTTTTATATTTATTTTCGTATCGTCGTATCCACCTTGTATTTTGTTTTACTTAGAAAGTCGCGCGTTTTCACCTTACGCGCTACCTCACTTAATGCCTAGTGGATATGCGGTCGCCGGTAACCACTCTTTACAAATATATTGGAGTATATAATAACATCAAGACTGAAATATCTTGGAAAGCTCGTTAAACCGCAACTAGCGTATTCTGTGACAGTCATCACCAGCTAGTAATCAAGAACCCGAAAGTGTTACTTCAGTTGTCAAATTATCATACATTTTGGCTTGAATAATTTAACTTCAGAAATTTAGTTCACTCTGTAGTCGTAAATTGGTTGTCACATTTCGAAAATTGAGAACACGTAGTTAGTTTTCAGACGTCAAAAATTAAAACTTAGTCATAGTTGGTTGTCAGACGTCAAAAATCAGGACTCAAGTTTATTCATTTTTCCGACGTTTTACGTCGGAAAAATTAATAAACTTGACTAAAAAACTATCGAGCGATTTCTAGGTATCTCTCCGTATTCCGTCGTAGTTAAATTTACATACCTTGCCACCTACGTCAGCACCATTGACGTAGTGAACCATTGATGCCTTAATTAAACGGCTCGGGCTTTGCCAAGGTTACTAACAATCTGCTAATGTAAGGGTATGTATTTACCTCAGTATGTCGGATATGTTGAACGACTACCTTGTGAAGCGTTCTCATAGTTTATATCTTATAATTTATCTTATCTTATAATTTATCTTTTATATATCTTATCTTTTAGATTATAATGTAGTCTTAGTGTCGTATTGTTTGAAGATGAGATTCTTTAACCTTTAGAGCGCCAGAGCTTAAACGCATCGGCGTGCCCCCGACGCTAACAAATTCGTCGTAAGATTTTGTCACATATTTGTGACGTTTGGCGTACAGGGTGAGCTTTCGTTTGTCACATATATGTGACAATGGCGTTCTTAAGGTTAAATTCAGAAATTGTCTTTACGGTATCAGATTTTTCTTGTTGAAGTAGACATTAGCATAAATCTCAGAAGAAAACCTTGGAAAACTCAAGACGCAGAGAACGAAAGCAAAAATCTTTAAGTGTTATCATGTCAGGACTACTCACTAAGTTTTTTTTGGTTGAGTGAATAAACAAGTGCCTCTTAGAGAAGTTAACGTTTGGTTAGATAAAGATAAGCTTAAAACAGACTTTTTAACGATTTTAACTGTTGAAATACTGCCTTACTGGGACATATTTTTCAAGCAGACAAATGAAAATGATAAATGATATTTATTTTACAAGTAGGTTTCAAATATAACACTTTTTACGTCAATCTTTTTTGGTCATTCTAAGCTAGATGAGGCTGATGTTTCCTAGCTGACTACCCTGAGAAGAAACACCGAAACAAAGTCAGAGGTCAAAGTCCATCCAATCTGTACTGGTCAAATAATATAATATGAGAACCATGTAGGTTAATGTCTGAGGTGGCCTTTTGAGGAAAGCGCCACACAGATTTGAGTGGATCTGTCCAGACAGTGCAAGCATTTGTCAGTTATCGTGTAACTCAAACTTAGAACTTTGAGGAGCTCAACGACATTATGAATATTTAATGTTTGTAATTTAAATAAAAGAGAATCAGTGAGAATCAGCTATATATTTCCAAAGAAAGAAACCCGAGAAGAAATCTTGTTGATGATGATCTTTTGGGTTACTCTAAGTTCATTTTTGCTTGAGTAAACTTCAAGTGCTGGCACTGTCAGTCAGTGTTAAAGTCGGAAAGAAATTTAAGGTAAAGTAAGTTTTTGACAATTTCAAGTAGACGGACATGGTTTGATAACGTTGATCTTGTAGCCTGTCAACTAAGCTGACAATATTATAGAAAGACTAGCTTTTGCCCGCGACTTCGTACCCGCATATCCTGTGTTTTCCCGTTCCCGTAGGAATTTCGGGAAATCATCTTTCAGTGCTCCCCTTCACTCGCCAAGGAACCAACATGACAAAATTTCAGCTTTCTACGACCAGTAGTTTCAGCTGTGCGTTGTCTGTTAGTCACTCACCTAGTAACGGGAGAAATTTATATGTATAGGTAAGTAAGACTGATCTTTTGTTTACATCTTGGTAAAATCAAATCTGGAAAAACAATTTCTGGAATTGATCCGACGAAAAATAATTCTACACAAAGCTACAATATGACTGAAAAGTGCTCGTTCCCGTAGGCTGAGTTACTGGGAAACAGTGCACAATGTAAAGTGAAAGTCAGTTTATTACCAACATACAAAATTATTTTCCTTAGAACACGTGCACTTGCAATATTACAAGAAATAAGTCGTGTAGCTTTATACGGCAATCCGTCTTCGTGAAATATTGACTAGAGAGCAATTTCATCTCCAACCCTCTCATAACACCCACTCGTGTTCTATGCACTTAAAACATAAAGCTGAACTTTTATTAATTGCTTTACGTGGTTGACATAAAAGCGTGGTAGACCACATCGTATATTATAATAATATTACCTACCGATTTAATTAATCAAAAGCGGATGATAGTTTTATTAGAAAGGTCTTCGTTTCGATATCTAGGCAATTATAATAATGAGAACCTAACAGTGCTGGGTGCCCAAGCATTAATTTTGATCGAAAACTTGATTGGAAGATTGGCACTAAATTAAACAGATTAAAATCGATGTAACTATGGTCGACACCATATAAACGTGCAATAACGGTCATTGAGCCTCATACATTTATTGAAATACTTTATTCCGAAAACAGAAATAATGACATAAAGTTGTTTTGAATCGACATCTATCGTGATCCTTTATGTTTTCTAGTAGATTCATAATAATTTATTGTCCGGGTACCTACGCATAGAAATAAAGGAAAGGGTAGTGAACTTAATTGCATTAATGTATCTGGCGTCCACCATATGCTTGAGGAAGTTAAAGAATATAGAAAGATGATTTTTATTGTTATTACCTATTCAATGCCCCATGAATGAGCATTTTCGGAAAAATACGCGACACCAGTTGGCGCCACTTACGCGAGAAATCCTCTTCTTTGAAAACTTAACTTAACTTTTAACGTTAACGTCAATTGACTAATCTACATTAGTGCTGCCACTTGGTGGATGTCATGTCAGAAATCCCTCATTCATGATTTATATAATGGTCAACCCCTGTCACGCCAATGTAATGAAACCAAAAAGGGTCGACAAATAAGAGTATTATGAAAAAATGTGAGACGAGATTACGCTCGCTGTCATGTCCATAGGTTATGCATAACAACAAAGTATGTATAAATGAGTTAACCCTGCAAAAGAGTCAATGTCAAGAGCAGGGGGACAGGTAAATACGTCACCATGGTTACGTAAAAATAATCCCATGGGATTAAGAACGGATTTTTAAGTAAGTCGAAAAAACAATGAATTTAAAGAGACCTTCAATTTGACAGTGTTTTGTTTTGTTTTGTTCCTAGGTCTAGATATAAGTGGTTCTGCAACCTTAAACAATGTTCCAAGGGTCTTGTTCGTTATACGGATTGAGACTTCAGAAAGAACTATGGAGACAATGGAAAATTGATTTGTCCACTTGGAAAGTTAAAATAACTATTTTGAAATACTCAAACATGTCATTATTATAAATAATAAGGTCCTAGATTTTTTACCTGCCTTTTGTTAACAAAATGCTCATTCATATTCATATCTTGAAATAAATAAATTATCCTGTGAAAATATACTTTCGGAACCGCACTTATTTTGATAAATATTCATGATACAAATATTTGTTGAACTACACGTCAACACTTATTTATTCTCTTATTAATTTAATACAAACAATTTGAAAATTTTACATTTTACTTACAAAATGATAATAACATTTATTTACGAAAATATTAAAGTAAAATTGAATATCACATCATATTAGGTAACTTATTTGAATCGGATCGACTTTCCATTATACCAAGAGATTGGCTGTCAAATGCCATGAGTCTAGTTCGGTGAGTATGGATAATGTATCTGACATAATCGTATATTCGCTCGTATCTACCAACGAATTATTTTGACAATCAAACAGAAAAAAAGAACCCTTGCTTTTGAAAAATGAACTACTACTAACTACAGTACTATGTAGTACTATCTCGCTTTTCCGACTTTCACTTAAGTCTTTCAGCGATCCCAATTTTTGCCTTTGGTGTTCAGCAAACCATTATGCCCCTTTTTCATCCGGTATTATTCTAGTTGCTCCCGGTATTTCGTCTCTAAAACTACAATTGTAAAGTTTGTAAGTCCGGAAAAGGGGATAGTGGTGAACTATCCGCTTGTGCGGGGTAGGTCGATACTCACCAGAACTTATGTAGGTACATAATACTGGAGAAGGTTTAATGTTGGAGAGCAGTTTATTTTCGGGTTAAGTGTTTAGAAACTGCGTAGATCGTATGGGGATACATTTTATACAGATGGTCATCTTATGAGGATATTACTTTCATCATTCTACTCTTATGAGTCGCTAAAGGGTTAACACGTCAACGATTTGGGCAGCAGTATCTAGCTGTTAAGTGTAATACGCATCAATTGAAAACAATATTGGCTACGGGTATAAAAAAAGACAGTTAAATGGGCATTCTTCAATCACACTAATATTATAAAGGCGAAATTTTGTAAGTGTGTGTGTGTATGTTTGTTACTTCTTCACGCGAAATCATCAAAATAAGACCTCTGCTCGCATATTGAAACTGATTAGGTATACCTACTCAGTTTAGGTAGGTAGTTAGGTACGTATTTCACAATGGTCAGGAATCTCCCAGGTTTTTTAAATTAGATGTCGATTATAAGATATTCTAATAAGTAATACAAGCTTTTTTCTTCATAATTAGAACTTGCTATAGCCTATATAAGTTCATAACTACCGACGGTGGGAACCAGTAGTATAGTAATTTCTTGTTTGAAAGCATCTAAGAAATGAAACCTGCATTTTTAAAATCCACATCCAAGAAATTCTTTCTTACAACGAATTTCGTAGAGAACTTTCAAGATATTGACCTTACATTCGAGGCAGAGTTTCAAACATTCTTATGAATTCCGTGAAGTGTTCGGTAACTTCGGTTCTGTTGAAACTGTAAGTTAAATAGTTACCTGTGTGTGCTGGGGCGGCAAACACGTGAGATGAACTCACGAGGAGCAGTGCAAATTTCATGAACCATGTCGCTGCCATCGCGATCTGTTGACAAACAGAAAAAGGTATCTTAGAAATATTTCAAGATGTTTTAAAGAGAGTTGTCCTGTATATTCAGTACTAAAAACAAAATCCTGTAGGTATTAGCGATTGAAATGTAAATTACAAAAACCTGAACTTAAATAAGACTACTTATTAAAGTGAAAACGTTGTTTGAATGTAGGTCCAAATAAATAAACCCACAATGTCTTGATTTTAGCAGCTTAGTAAAGGCAGCAAAATATACTTATACCATTAAAACCTTTGTTCCAAATTACCTATTCGCATTTTTGAACATCAAACAACATAATTCCACATGATATTAATACAGCAAAAAATACGAAAGAACTTTATTGCTTTCAATACATTTGATCATTATCCTCATCGTTTCATATTACCTCAAACATTGACGAGGAAATACGTTCCTAAGTAAACGAAACCACGGAAGCCGATACGTTCAAAGGCACTCTAAGAAAATAAGTAGGCGAAGAGAAAATCTGGCGAGGGTCGAAGACAGAAGACTTATAAGTACAAAGTAGCGGTATTGTGGTATAAAGGGTTATCGATACATTTATGAATTGTTAAGTGCATATACTTCATACCTACTCATACTTCTGTGATTTTTTTTTGTTCTTACTTAGTTTTTAACGTGTCTTTACTAATATAATTTAAGAACTACTAACATTATCGTTTAAGGTTTAGTTTAAGAAAAGTAAAATTATGTATGTGGGTAGGGATGTCGTTTTGTGGCAATTAAATACTTTTTCTTTCTTTCTTTACATGTACATTATTCAAAAAAGAAGTGTGAGTATGTCTATACTTACACTTCCTTGTTGAATAAAGTAAGCTGACTTTAAGGTCCCATTCAAATAGATGAATAAAAAACCTACCAAAATAAGGACAATGGTAAAAATATAATAAGAAAAATGCATTCGACACTTACATGAAAAAAAAAACCGGTAACAAAAATACACTTAAAAATGTTGGCAACTTATTTTATTAGGTCAAAATAAAATGTCTTTAATCAGTGTTTTTATTTTTGCTTGGGTATCTTTAGTTAGACGTACTGAATGCTGTGTTAAAATTTGTCAATCTATTTTAATAGGACCTTATACATATACATGTTAGTATTCAATGAATTTTGACGCCATATTTTAGGGTAAACTTAGTTAGGAGTTTTTATATCTGTGCACTTATATTGTTATTTGAGTATTTATTAAAACAGTTGCTAATATTCAATTAATACAGAGCTAAGTTTGAATTTCAGTTTGTGATTTTGATGCAATTGTCCTTAAAAAAATTGGACTATTTACAATCATTATCACATATTGGATTCCATATCGTCTAGACCCTCAGCAAGGGATATTAAAGTTAGGAGCGTACTATTACGGATTTGCGAGTGTATTTAAAACTGAAGTAGTTATTTGTATGTACCTATGGTTTTGAAATGTCTGCATGTGGCTTACCGCAACTTTCTATGGATATAGAAGCCATGTAGGAGCCTTGTATGTGTGTAGTAAGAAATGTACGCTGTGCTTTTGTAACATAATAATATCATAGTATAATGTTCAAACCGCAACAAGTTATGCAACTTGGGATCCATGCAACCTTTTATTTGATTAGTTTTCTTCTTCCATTTGCCCATGTCTGACGTCACGCTATCATTTATTGGCATTCGCAAAATATTTTTTGGACGAGGAGAAATTTGATTTTAGATAGATTTTAATTGTGATAGATTCTCACAATAAAGTCGTTGTCAGTCATGTCCAGTAAACCCAGTAAATCGATTTACACGATGAAGTGAAAACTTTTAATTAAAGACTTCGCTGGTCCTTTTTATTTCCTTTATATTGAGCACCAAATCATTTTTTATTCAATAAATCCTCGCCCCTATCAATGACCGAAAGATTTTTCTAAGTTATCTTGTTAAAAATAGGAATCAATCAGAAACTTTTGATGGATTTTGCAGACTCAATTATCCCTAATTTAAAGTTCTCGAGACTAACAAGAGATTTGGAACGAATGACTTCTGTACGACTTCTTAAACTTTGGTTACAGTGCCATTAGTTGATTACATGGTCACTAAGACGTTGTTATATCAGCTAAGTTTGTAGAAGTCGAGCATATCAAATTATCTTCAATAACTTGATAAGCAATGCATTAGATTAATTTAAATCGACAATTAGTAGACGCTGGATATTCAAATTCATTTATTTATTCAAAGGTTACGTATTATGAACCCAAAGGTTGACTGGTAAAGAAAGTCTTGTTGTATTATGTTCGCCTATGTACCACTAATGTACATAAAGGTAAAAATGTCACGGTATAAATGTCTGCCATGCAACCCGTTTAGTCCACACACATGAATGTTGCTAGACTGTGTCGGTAAAATAGTTTGTATTACATTATTAGTAGCAGAAAATATATGTTGTTTCCTTCTCTTCGACACGAAGTTGTTCGGTGAAGTGCAATTTCGTGAGCAAACGACAGACTTTCGGGTGCTACAACGACGCTTGTTGTAACTTTCAAAATTGATACAATATTTTCTTGTCTATTCTCATAATTTATTTAATGTATCAAAGAAAGCTCGTTGATGACTTTTCTTTTGCCAAAACTCCAGTTTTATTCTATCACAACAAATGAATAATCTAGTTGATTACTATCTGTCGTAGAAATAATTTAGGAAAGTCGATATACAATGTGTAACAGAACAAACGCAATATCAGGCATTGTACTCATTATTATGAACAACTTTTACTATGTGACCAACCTCGAAATCGCGAAAAAAATATTCGCTGTTCAGTACACTTTGTCGAGTTATGCTCACATACCTAAATGTATGGGACAGTGGATTTTTTTTCGCGTTTTCGGTGTTGGTTCCACAGTAAAAGACCCCTTTTCAGGTATTGCGTTTATTATGTTACACATTGTACTATATCCAGCCGCTGCGACTCATGAAAGCCAGAATCAACAGTGACCAACAGGTGACCCCAAGAAAAGTGCCGAGGCTATGAGTTCGACGAGTTCGAAGGAACGATTCAACTTACATCCCACAACGAAATTACTCCAGTAAGAAATACATATTTCCTTCATTTCTTTTCAGGATGAACACAGAACCGAACCAGTGCCGTTAGGCATAAAAGGACGTTTCCCAACTACACGCATAGTCTCAGTTGCCATGGAATGTAAATGAGGACAGAATACCTACTTAATGAAACAGTAACAAGATATTTATGATCAAGTACATAATGTTGTGTGAGAAGGGAGCGTAGATAATGGAGTGTCAAAACCCGTAATAAATTGCTTAGATGAATGCTTAGCTTATATGCTAAGTAGCAGCCAACAGGTATGGTCGACGATCTATTCTCTGGCCATTGACGCAGTCAGTAAGTAGCTCTCCGTTGCCAGGGTTGCGGAATTTGTTCGAAAGAGTCACCGCGGCCCTGGAACGCAAAGGGCTTTAGAAGGAACACGGATGGGTCAGTAAGAGTCTGACACGCCCTTCCGCTCCGCCCAGAGCGGAAGAAGTCATTTGATGATTTCCCATCCTTAAAAAAAAAAAAAAAAAGTAGCTCTTCGTATGTTTGCTTTCATAAGAACTTGCTGGCTTAATTGCTTGGTATTCAATGCCTCAGTTTATGAAAAACTGTGATCATAACTTAAGCTCTTTTTTTTTCATCGTCATCATCTACCTAGCCTTTTCCCAAGTATATTAGGGTCGGCTTCCAGTCAAACCGGATTCAGCTGAATACCAGTACTTTACGTGGAGCGGCTGCCTACAAGACCTCCACTACACATTGTGTTTTTTTATGGATGGGAAATCATCAAATGACTTCTTTTGCTCTGGGTGGAGTGGAAGGGCATGTCAGACTCTTACTAAATAAAAAACCCATCTGTGTTCCTTCTAAAGCCCTTTGCGTTCCAGCTCTTACCATCTATTCTTGATATGCATGAAAGTCGTAGATAATCCCATAAAATGTACAAGGTATCCTACATTCTATTACAGCCCATAGTCGAATCAATCAAATACATTCAGCGGTTGAGGCGTCATTGATAAACAATCATCCATAGGTACATACAGACATTCGCGAGGCCCGTTCTAATATTATAATTACAAAGGTCTATTTGTTTGCTGTGATTGTCTTTTTACGTCTTAACAGCTCGGTCGATTTGGGTGAAACTTGTTTCACGGGTAGTCCATATCCTGGAATAGGACAAAGAATAATCTTCATTCATTAAGCGGGAGTATATTATACCTTGGGATAATTGCCGAGTGTCACGCAACGGAAGCCGCTGGCACAAGTTAGTTTATAATAAAGTAGGAAGATGTTTTCCTTCGAAAAACCTTAACTATAAATATATAAACCTAGGGAAAGCAATTTTTTTTCAGAAATCCATTGCACTAGTTTAATTCAAACATGAAATACGTTTGAAGTTACTTTCTAGTTCTCCCTAACAGCGGTAGCAACCGAATATTATCAAAAATGCAAAGAAAATCCTGTCCACTCTGTAAGATAAGATATAACTACTCAAGTCAAGCTAGGTACTTAGTGGTAGATGGGGATTATATTGGACTACAAACAAATGCCTAACAACAGGAATAATTCAACAAGAAACAGCCGGTCGATTCTGTTAAAATATCGAAGTGAAGGCTTGGGAGAAGTGATCACGAGGTGAGCTGTCAATCCATATAATCAAGATGTCACGTGATCACGAAGTGAGCTGTCATTCCATCTTGATTATATGGATTGACAGCTCACCTTTGCGTCGACTTTGTGTCTTCACCTCTGACCTAGACTTGAGTCAAGAGTTAACCCATCTCAACTAAAAAAAACGTTTGGTTTTTCAGTTACTAGAAAGGAGAGAGAGGCCATTGCCCAGCAGTGGGATATGAGCACACAGACAAGCCAATTAGGTAAGCCAAATAAGGTACTAGATATCTAAGATATACCCCATTTGAACACACATTACTCGACCAAAATTTCTACCCAGTACAAAATGTACAAATCACGAAGTTTTTCGTAAAGACAAATTAGATTTGTTCCTTTTATGTCGTTGTATCCATCTTTTGGGAAAAAGTCACGTAGTTTCCAAAAAAGGTACTTGGTATAAAATACTTTACCGTTAAATTCTGCCTTCGATATTATATTGGATTTATCAGTTTTTATCTCTTTTAACACCCCATGAACAATAACGAAGGGTGCTTTAATGGCCGTTACTTGTGAATGATGGGCCTCAATTTTATAAGATGGTGTCTGTTATAAACAGATATATAGGTACCTTCTTTACTTACATTAGCGTCTGTTGTTAGAGGATCAGTACATTTCAAGCTTATAAAACTACTAGTTTTCAAGCGGCCGACGTACCTCCTACCGAGTGTACTCTACCCGTGTTCCAGATTTAATCCAAAGCCGATCAGCCGCTAGGTCTTGATGGATTAACAAACATGCAAACTTTTACATCACTACATATTATAAAACAAAGTCCTCCGCCGTGTCTGTCTATCTGTCTGTTCGCGATAAACTCAAAAACTACTGAACGGAATTTCCATGCGGTTTTCACCAATGGATGGGGTTATTCACGAGGAAGGTTAAGGTGTATAATTTGTCCCGAAATTCCTACGGGAACGGGAAAAATGGGATATGCGCGTACGAAGTCGCGGGCAAAAGCTAGTTTATAATACTTCTGCGACGGCGAGCCACCCATCGCTCGTTGTCCGCAGGCCCGCGCCCACGTCGGTCGGGACTCCCCACGACTAATAGGATTAAGTAGGATAGGAGGGGATCCGATCGACCAGGAATGGCCGGCCATTTGAACCGTAGAGCCGAATGACTCGGTTACTGTTGAGATAGACGTAATCTAGAGTGAAGACAGCAAAATGAGGCAACACACCGTCTACTTGCAGTTGTCTTTTCTATGTGATATGGGGTCTTAACGTCAGAATGTCAATAGATTGCTTTCAGACAAGCGTGCTCCATCGTCGCCCACGTCATTTGTCAACATTAGTTGAGACAGTGATCAAGACTATGCAGTGGACATCTATCTTATGCCGACTTTTTCAGGATGGCCTATGGCTAAACAGATAGAAGTGGTAGACCACTTAATTGTTCTTCAATTTAAAAGGCCTTTTGTCTTTGGCTAAAATAATTCTGAATAATACTAAGACTTCAAAAATCAACGTAAAACAAAGTCATTATGAACCTTTCACTATTGCGGTAATGGCGTTTTAACAGTATAAGTCGTCGAAAGATGTTAAGCCCTGATATCAGACCCTCGTCAAGGAGAGTGCCCCTGACGTGAAGTCGTGACGTCCAAGAGTAAGTTTGGCGGTGAAGTGAAAACCTCATTTTGTAGCGATATTAAATTGCTGATATTGATTTGGACATCTTGCAACAAAACCTTTATTCGAAATTTTACGTTACTAAATAGTTTTTCTTTTTACTGCGTAATATTCAGGAACAGCTTCTGTCTTATTAAAATAAATTCACAGCTAACTATTATAATATATACACAAAAATAAACTTAAATATGGCGTCGACAATTCCACATTGTATGGCAATGCTTATCCTTTGCTTAGCTTCTTTAGTGCGTTGGGTATTTTGTATTTTTTACATTAATCTAACGATACCACATTTTTCGAATAGGGTATTTGACTAAAAAAAAGAGTGTGTGTACTTATGTACACGCGTTAGAAGTTATACTTCTTTGGCGTATGGAAAAAAAAAACATTCACAACTAAAAAAATATAAAAGTTTTAAAATATTTGTATTGTTTTCAGCTTCAATTTGTTGCGTTCGAACGATCGCCAATTAAGTCTATTACGCTAAATAACTGATACGTTTCATAGTTTTAAAACTGTTTGTTCATAAAATAGGGCAGATATCATGCAAATTTTTTTTTTGATTCGAATGTTTTGTTAGTAGTATTTGAAATTAATACCAACTTTCTATTCTGGATGGTGTGTACCTGAGAAGTTTATGGGTACCTACTTACAATGACATAAGTTACGAGACTCCTTTTTTCAAAATAGTTAATACTAATAATTATTATAAACGGTAAAATTCTTTGTTCCGTTCTACTGTATGTAGATACAAATCCGATTAAGAAAACTCATTCATGAAGAGGCTGTTTTTTGTCTTCGAAAAATCATCATATTCCAATAAAATCTTCTAGGATAGAATAAAAGGAGATGAGCCGTGGGAAAAATTAGTTTCTAATCAATTACTTTTATCAAAATATTTGTATCTTATATTTTGGCGCTTTATTTCGAAATTAAAACCACATTCTTCTTCGAAATTCAATCATAAAAGAAACAAAAGACAATCAAAAACTACTAGAATATACAACTTGAACATAGTTATCGATTTTCATGCCACCTAGAACTAACTTCACGATGTAGAATTCAGGTGTCGGTGTGCGCGCGCATCGTAAAAATTCACTCTCATCAGTTTTCTCCATCGCGCCAAAAGAAGTATAACTTCAAAAATAATTAGTCTGTCAGATAGATTTCTAAAACATATTGGACACGTATTTTATCTTTTGTCACGTAAACAAAAACTGAAGCAGATATAGTGCGTTGAAAAATCGTGTGACGTCACTTACCCAGTACACTTTTTACTGGAATGTGACGTTATAAGCCCCCAATCCTTATCTTTGATGCGTTTTGTCTTCGGTTTTTTTTCTTGATTCGATCAAATAAAAAATACGGATCCAATATTTTTCGATAATCTAACTGACGGACTTAATACATATATAATCATATTTTTTAATAATTTTGGCGCTACCAAGAAACCGATGAAAATCCAAACACATACAAAGACTGCTTAAATCACTCTCAGTAGTCAGGTAATAAAATCAAAGCTCATATATTCAAACTGAGTAAATAAGTCAGTTTTCTGAAAGTCCACCCTTCACAAGGTTGTTTTATTTCTCAAAAAAAAAATCCTTTCTCTATCATTTTCATCTTAAATGCTTTTATTGCGTAATATTAACTTTGCCAACTTAATAAATAAAACCTATATGGCAAACAACATTACTTATACTTAGCATAAATCATTTTCCAATTTCCCCTGTGTTACTAAAATAACAGCAACATTTACATAGCGTCTATAACTTTCTTCAACAATACTGATAATGTAATTAAGGAAACACTCAATTTTCAGGGAGGCTGGAATTTTAAATGGCTGTGAACAAAAATTATTGCTCCTTTTATTAATTTGTGTACATAATTAAAAGCGGTTTCGTAGCGAAGCAGTAAAAGTTCTGTCTACATAAACATTACTCAGAGGGGCCATGAAAAACGAGAAGCATTTTTTTTATTTGTTTCCGCTGCCATCAGGAAAACATAACGTTACGCGCTATTTGAGTGTGACATATCCTTATCATTTGAAGACGACTGATCAAGTTCTGAAGCCTTAGTACGTAAGTTAAAGGAGTGGAATTCAATGCCGGAGTCCGTATTTCGTCATAGCTACAACCTGAGTCGTAAAGTCAAAGGTGAATAGATTACTTCTTGGTTGGTAGCGCTATTGCGCTATCGTCGACCACATAATCGCGTAAAAAAGTAAAGACAAGTAGTCTTTACTTTTTTACGCGTCATTCATTATCATCTTCCTGCCCTTGTCCCATGTTACTTGGGGTACTAAAGTTTAATTTGATGTCGTGATATCCCAGCTGAGACTCCACAAAGTTCCTCTCAAAAACTATTTCAGGCATATAAACAAAACAAATTAATTCGCACACATCATCAACCTACAATGGGATAACCGCAACAACCAGAAAAGCTCGCGTTCCGATTTATATACAGGTTTCAACGTGCTCTGGTCCAGTGACCTAGTTCAGAGGTTATTACACTTTGCACGAACCTTTAAAAAAAATACTTCACAAAACACTTGAAACTCCCAGCAACCACAATTCAAAATCAGAACGTTAAGAATGCGTACAAGTTTAAATTTCCAAAAAATATCAGCTCCAGATTTACGTGTCCCAATATTATTTGTAGGTCCCGTACTGGTCTGGTTTAGTGACCCAGTTCATCGGTTGTTCCCCTTTCCCCTCTCGACCCGCTCCCCTGTGTCCCGGGACTGGGACAGCTCCTGCAACGGCTGATCGAAATGTGATTAAAATTGCTTTGATGCAATAAAGTTGCGGATTGGTCGACTTGCCAGGAATTTGTAACGTTGTTTGTGGGGAAAATGGGTTAAATGAAGCCGAGTTTTTTTATGGAAAACTCTCAGCTGGTTGGATTTTCTTTGCTAGTGATTGTGATCTATGCTACATCTAGCTACAACAGACTATGAAGTAGCTTGCTACGTGAAGTTACTGATGGGAATTAATATTTGTTCACGACTGTAGAGACGATGACAATCAGCGTCTTCAGAATGTAACTTCCAACACAAACTATACCATCAGTACCTTTACTTTAATTAGAGAAACCCTGACAAATCAGATTGTACGAACGTCTTCATAACTTAGAGAATTCATTAAACGTAGTGCAAATTAATTTTATGTAGACGGAGTGATACCAGCGCATTATAAGTCTGCCTGGAGACTGGAGATTATCTTAGCTGTTCTCTAATTAATTAATGTATTAAGCGTCATCTGTCGTCTTGAAGACAGCAACTGTGAAGAAAGAGGACTGCTTAATTATTTTAGCGCTTTCAGTATTTAGTATTATTGAACTTATTCAGTCTCTCATCAGGTTTTCTGTTCCATTAAGCGATTGAATCTTCCTTCCAAACATAGATTTTTTATTGTATATACAATAAAAAACAGTATTTAGTTATGCAACTCAGATAGGCAGCCGCTTCATGTAAAATACCTAGTGGTCTTCAACTGTATTGACCAAAAGCCGATTCCAACATAGTTGAGAAAAATCTGGCTGATAATGATCCTGACTTTGTTTTAACTTAATTGATCAATCGTTCTAAAAGATTAAAAAAAAAGATTAAGCAGACAATTTACCTCCACAAACCGTGAACAGTAAAGAAATAACTCATTGTTATCATTTGTTATTCAGTTAAAACACTGAAACTTTCTAATGAAACCTGAGCAAGTAAGGAACATAGTTAAAAACCAGCGAGTTTGCGCTCCGACCAAGTTTCAAAGTAATTTATGTAGTGTTTATAAACTAGCCATGACTCGGTGTAGATCAGAGTCATTAATATTCATTAAATCTTTAAATACACTAAGTTTAATGATAAGGAAAACTACACTTCCGAAATAATTAGTTTTGAAAACAGGCCGCTGTGACAGTCTCGTGACAGTTTAATTACTTCTTGCACAATGTTACATCGCTTTGATTGTGAGGCCTTTGACATTTTAATTAGTTAGCTGTTAGACAATCTGTGGACGTGCCGTGTACCTGTCAATGGCGAATACAATTAACAATAGATCTGCGCAATTATTGTTAAGATCTCTTGTTAATTATTCATCATGACTATAAGAGGTAACTGATTTGGTGGGAGATAATATTCAGAATCTTCCACCAAATCAGCAAAACAGAATCGATTTACAAGGAGGTAACTGATTTGGTGGGTGATACTATCCAGAATCTTCCACCAAATCAGCAAAACAAAGAACAAAATCGATTCACAAATAGTAGGTTAGTATTTATACTCATTGAAATTCTAAATTAAATGTGTCAATTATATCAGGAAGTCTGGTTCCTTCTACAGGTAACTTTGAGTTTTACTCCAGATTATTTTTATGTCAGCGCCAGGGGACCTTTTGAAGCCATAATCTGCATGCTGACAATAATAGTCGATTACCGTCATAGTGTGAGGTAGCAACTAACTATGATTGGCACCCCAGATTGTCGCTGTATTCAACATAAGCTGAGTAGGCCCTTAGACCGAAATAGTTATTACATTCAACATCGTGTTGAACATTTGGGTCGTCATTTATTCAGTGAACAAACTACGTTCAAGTCGGATTTCAATTAATTTTCCAATTAAATAATAAAGTTGAAATGTATTCTTTGAACAAAATTAAATAGTTGAATCATTGAAATTGGCTCAAGGTCCCAAAAATTTAAAATGTTCACTTCAATGACTGTTTCCTTATTCGTACTTAATTTCAAAAGTAAGAATTGCAAACAGAATTAAAGAAACTGCGAACAGTCCGGTAACACAATTAAAGCTTTGTAGCTTTGTACTAGGTAGGTATAACTTAGCACAAAAACGAAGATAATTTCAGGCCCGTAACAAACGACATCTGAAGTTTGTTTACTATAACCTTTCTTGGTAAGATTAATATTTTGCTGCTGGGTAAATGTTTGTGGAAGACATTTTATTATTTCTACGACGTCGAAAACAAAATTACTTCTAAGTATAGAATACCGTAGCTTCATCTCGGGCGGGTCGAAAATTATCGGTAGGCTTTAATATAGAAAATCTACGCACTGTTACAAATTTACACGTACCTACATAATTATTTATTGCGGCTATCACAAGAAAACTTCAGTATGTGCGAACTCATTTGTTAAGGTGAAAGCGCCAGGGTAGCCCGCGACTATACATAACTAAAATACTGATAAGCAGATTCTTTATTCAAAAGTTTGAATGGAGAATTTGAATTTAGAATCTCTTCAACAGTATTTTTACTAAGTAAGGGTTATTATAAAGTTTTTATGAATTAGGGGGCTAATGTTTTCATTAACTGGCGCGTGCCTTACTTGAAGATTAGGTTTACATTTCTGAAAAGATTAAGAAGTTCCCTTTTGAGTTTTTTTTGGACAGCTTCTTGAAACTTTCGCGACTGTTGTATCAACTGAATGACTTTACTAAAATAACAAATTTATCTAAGAAATGAATCGTAGAAATCGGTTCTGTTTATTTGCTTTGTAATACAGAAACTCCTAAGAACGTCAAAGTCAAGATATAAGTACAAATCCGTTCAAATAAACGTAAGATCCATTTCGTCTGACATCCATTTTTCTTCATATGTAACATTTTATTTTACGGTTATATGTTCGGATAATACGTCCTTGTGAGTTTATACTTCGTAAGTCTAAAAAGAAAAATCAGATTTTTGCTTTTTATAAATAAGATTTACGTGAGCAAAATGTTTCTTGGAGCTTTTTGATTCGGGAGTGTTCATGTTAAATATACCTACATGTATCTTATAAAGACTGGTGAAATCCAAAGAATATCTCAGTCAATTGGCCTTGAAGCGGTATAGGACCCAGGCAAACATTGCAGTTTAAAAATTGACCAATAGGATACAAGCTCCACTCTTCCACATCTCATTTCCGATCCGTAAATCCTCGACTCGCTACGTCTTAATGGACCTTACACTACTAAAGATAGAGTTTTAAATTCATTGCTTGTTCTGGATGTAACGAACCTTAGTTCGTAAATAGATTTTCCCAATTCATTGTTAAAGTCTCACTGAAGCCTGCTTGTCATTCATTCATCACGTTGAGTTTAATTAAGACTACCGTTAGTACTATCTATAGAACTAAATAAATAAATCCAAGGGTTTCATCTGCATAATTATTCAATTTTGCTAATTGGTTACAAAGTTTCCCTTCTGGGTTCTAGTTTTGGGTCAATACTATCATATTTCATATTTGGAGAGACGAGACGTGATCCTAATGAGCCGTAGGTTGAAAGGCCGTTACGGCTGATTCAAAGCTGGACACCCTTGCGAAATATATCAAGTTGATCAATAGTAAATCCATTATACTCAGTAAAACACAATGTGATTAAGGTGCTCATACACCTCCACTTTAGAGGACCGGTGGTAGGTCCTCTAAAGTGGAGGTGTATGAGCAATACACCTCCACTTTAGAGGACCTACCACCGTTGCCAGCTACTGGACCTAAATTATCTTAAAAATTGAATATGTCGTCAAAAGAAAAAGAAGAACAATGGTAAAAGTGGAGATTTTCTGATCTATCTGTTTAAATTTATTCAAAATAATTATGATGAGGCTACATTAACTTAGCATACCGGCAAATGGTACCCGCTACCTCACTAATTTGAGCACAATCTCACTTTCCCGAACTCAGTTTAAATAACACGTAAAGTTCGTCTACAGTGCATCTTAAACACAAGGGACTGATTGCGCAGTGAATCTCGTCCCAGACGGTGGCACTCACACATAGTTATGTATGTCTCTGAATCGTCTGTGAATGTCTGCAGTACAGAACCGTTTCCACAAAGATAAACTCTAAAGGAGAATTGTTTACACGTGGTTAACTGTGCAGTGAATAACATTCGTCGAATTATTTACCTAATCTTTAAATTTCTTTTGTAAACCAGTTTTGATAAGCTTGAAGAAACTGATGGCTTATTCGATTATAACCATTCATGGCAGAACCATCAATGTTATCACATCAATATCACCTTTATTTCGGACGATTAAATATTAAAATTGTGTTGTTCCATATTAAACCATGGCCTGCCTTCCATATTGCGCCGCATGGCCTGTCACCTGTACATGTGACGATCGGCTTATGGCTGCGCAGAGAACGGTGTTACCGTAGCTAAATGCTGGGCCCAACATAATACCTGTTTAAAAAATATATTTGCCATTGACATGCTAAGAAGAAGATATCGAACAGTCTATTTATTTTACTGTAAAATATACACCTACTGCGTATTGAGGAAGAGGTGGTAAATAAATCAACTAATTAAATTCTTTATAGCAGATCCCGTTGGATAACAACGAGTCGTTGACTGCTTTCACATTCGAATGTCCGTCATCAAATAACTCTAACTTAATATCGATAAACGGTACGACTTATTCCGTATCAACAGAGTTTTTCAGCTTCACTAGATACCATAAACTTTTATATTGCGCACGTATATAAACTCACACCTTTTTCTCATGGGTAAAGAAAGAGAGTCAGAAACTACACCTGCTGCGATCCTGAACTTTATTACGTGCAAAAAATTGTACTCATAAAACACTAACGAGCGGAACCGGAAAAAATTAATTTGTTTTCTACATCAACTAAGTAAGTTTAAATCTGCTACGTTTCGAACGAAAGCTTTTACTGTTATCCAATGTCCTTAATCTGCTTCGTCCTTCCAGTAATCCGTATCAAAAACGGATAAGCCGATAGTCCAGTATTATACTGTTGCCTAATATTCACTTATATGGACTCCCAAACGTATGATGAGTGGGGTCATGGACTCTAATAACGGTGTCATTCATTCATCAACAGTCACTGTTGTCAGGCTGTTAATAATCACACTTCACACTTATCACACTAATATTATAAAGACGAAAGTTTGTGAGAGTATGTGTATGTTTGTTACTTCGTCACGCCCAAACGGCTGGACCGATTTAGATGAAATTTGCTATAGAGATTTTCTGAGTCCCGGGAAAGGACATAGGATAGTTTTTATCCCGAGAGTATATTCCCTTGGGATAAATTTCGACAGATATGCGGGTGGAGCCGCGAGCGCCAGCTAGTATTCAATAAGCCTATAATTCTGAACCATTCAGTGTGTTGTTCATGTTATGGTGGTACTCCTCTTTTTTTGAGTACTACACAGTATATGGCCCGTCTATCTCCACTTTAGTTGGTCTATCTTTAAAGGCACGTCAGTTACTCCAGTTTTCGATCTCATTAAGGCCTTATCCTGTCTTGTTTTTTGACGCCAATCATGCTCCGCTCCATAGTTCTTTGCTCTTTGGCAGTGTCCTCTATGATTTTTCGTCTAATATTGTCTTTAAATCCATTTATTTTTCCGGTTCCAGTAGGTACCACACTTCCATAAAAATGCCGCGAGAATAGTCAGAGTTTATCACTAGTTCATCATAACATGGAAAAGAAGGAAACACGCAATTTAAATCGTAATTGGAAGAAGGATTTTAGCTTATTGTGAATGAATGGGCTCCACAATAAACTGGTCAATTGAGACCAGCTTCTAAATTGAAAGATTAGACATTGTGTTTTAGTACCTAGTTCTCGAGATCAATATAATATGACGTAACCATGTGTACCTAAGAGTTGTTGCTACTTCTTGTTTCGCTTTCTTGAGCCCTTTCGTTACAAACTCTCTCGGAAACTGTGGACCTAGTTTCGTTGGGGGATTAACCTAAATTGTTTTAATCGGAGTGTTTTGACTTTCTGCTCTGGACTAAAATCCCTACAATGCTATGTCTATTTGTTTAGACTAAATGCACATAGGATCAAAGACGGATTTAATGCCCAAGGCATTATCTACTAGTCATCCAAGGGTGGTGAAGAGGTGATATGGCAAGTTCATTGTTTAACCAGTTGGATGAGCAAAAAATTATAATAAAAGGATGTCATCACTTCATTATTAAATAGGTAAAATACACGAACAAGTACATTCATGAAGTAAAAGAAAATCTTATTACAGGAAATATGTTAGAAATAAAAGTCTCACTGTGAGGCGTGGCTCCATCAATCACCGACGAAAAGAGCAAAGAAGCATTTTAGGACGCAAACTCGCCTTCACTATACCTAGCTAAACGCGATCCTGGTATTGGTCTTGAAACCACATAATAATATAATATAGAGAGCACTCGTGTGAAAGTGATTGATTGCCAATCTGCCCCATTTCACAGTTCAGCGAACGAGAGAGTGGGAATTATGTGAGTTAATCCACAAAATGGCGAACGTCTGAAAATCTGCGAAAAAATAATGGAAAATTCTTCATGAGCCTGTTGCGCATGATAGGTCGGTCGGCACAGGTTTTTATCGGATTCCATTGTCGAGGGCCAAATATTGTAAGTATGTAGTCACGCATCAAAAAGGTTCAACATTTTTTAGACGCATTCTTTTCTCACATAGTCGCCTTTTCGTTCAATTTCATTTCATTGAAACATTCGCCAACAAGTGAAAATCATGTGAAGGGTTAATGTGACAATTTGCTTTGAAATCAGGCAATCAATAAACTTCTATAGCATAATAAACGACTTCATACGTAGTTAAGGGTTTCCGGCACCCCAATTACGTTGAAACTGCAAAAGCAACACCAGTAATTAATGTAATTAGGCTGTGATCAAACTGGCGACTGCCAGTTCTCAGAATTCAAAGAGTTTCGCAGAATTGCCTAATTTTAGCATCATCCGAGCTCAGTTTCGATGAATTGAATGCCTATCGACCTATTTTACGATACCTAATGCCTAAGTGCCTAAGTCACTTACTCACTACATAAATTCGAAATCCAAAAAGATCATTCGACACACTCGAATGATCTTTTTGGAATTTCGAATTTATGTACCTTATTTTCTAAAAGGTGTCTACTTTGAAGAGTAGCTCTTAAAGTAGTCAACTACCTACCTTTGTTTTTAAATTGTGACTTTCTGAAACATAAATTAATTACACGACAAAGTAGCAACGCTTATTTATACCTACTCTGCTATATATATCCTTAATCCTGATCTGAATCATGATCTTCTATAGCAATGATATTTCACTTCCTGATAAGCGATAACATTTGTCTCATGGAAAAAAAAACAATGCAACTGTTCCCAGAGCCGGTACATACTAGAAACCTAAACCAAATTGAATATTTCCCAAGTAAGACAAGTAATAAATAAAATAACGATACGCAGTATTAAATATCTCGATCCAAAGTGAAAAGAGTTTATACGAGTATTCGATACGTGAGGCGATACTTTATTGCATGCTTACGACCAGATCCAATACCAAAAGTAGTACCTACAGAATAGTAATATATTTCATACCGTTCATCAACATCTCATCTATAAAATCTCTGCTAAAAGAGACGCCAAGGCAATCTGTCGGCAGACCGGAGAGAGATCAAGAACTACGTGATTTCCGAAGCATGGGGTGTCACACCACTAACTTACAAACTCCTGGCTCTACTGAAGTTCCTAACGGAAAAGCCCGGTATTTTACCTGACCTGGGATAAGAAACTCAGGAACCCCACCAAGAGACCAACGGGGCAGTTAAATAAAGTAAACTTTATTTTAATGAACTGTTTGTAAAAGGTTTCAATAGAAACCTATCGCCGAGTGCCACAGATAAATTTATCCGGGAATTTCTATGGATCCAGTGGAATAAGCCAGATATGAAAACTGTGGGAAAAACTTAGGTAAGTGCAAAAAAGCTCGTTTTGTTTGCTTCCATACAATCTAAAAACATATAATAACATATAATAAAGATAAGCCACGAACACTTCCCTCCCATTAACAAAAAAATACTCGTAGGTACTGGGAATACATAGCTACCTACTAATAAAAGGGCTTAGAAGAAACACTTCCCTATCTCTCTCGAAGCAAATAAAAGAACCCAAAACAATAGAATACGTTCATATTTCTCCCATACAAGTACATTTTACATACATACATATAGGTACATATTATGAAGATAGCCTTCGCCCCGTGCCCACAATATGTCGTCTCCCCTTCTCTATCTCGGTTTACCATAAGACACCACGCTCGGGTACACATAGATTAATTTCTTTCATCTCGGGTATGATTAAAATCCTTTGTAAGAGTATAATGGTCTATTCAAAAGAGCCATTATTATCCTTAGATATTAAAGAAGAGAGTTTATCTATCGGCAGAAATTCTGTAGCACGTTAAATGCGTTGTTACTAAAAGTTGGGCAACATGTTTTGTGTTACGGTTTGTGTTGCAGAAACTTATTATGATTAGCAACAGTTGCACTACTTTTGTTAACTATCAACATACGAGGCTCTGACAATTTCTAAGGCCTTTGTATTGTCACACATATTACGAACTACAAAGCGTCATGGTATTAATAGAACCCACTTAGAACTAGTTCCAAAAACAACTTCATTGAAAGCCTAAACCGCTTTGGGATTTTGGAAAATACGGGAAAATTTGTCAAATTACAAGGACTGTATGTAGGTACGGTCAACAAAGCTGTTTGTTATACAGGCAAAATATTTATTTGTAATGAGTGCGTTATAACTTTTTAAGCTTATTACATACTTACGAGAGTGGTGAACAATATTTGTCCACTCAGCACAATCACAACATTGTTTGCATACCAAATAGCTTTGTTGACTATACTTATATTTTCCTTATTGCGTGTTCATAACCTGAACTGGTGTAGGCTATGCATTGTTGATGTGTCAGTCAGATAGTTAATTATTTAAGAAAAAACATGTAGGTGCGTATAAAGCATTTAAGTACCTACCACAAAATAATTAAAACGAAAACGGACGGACAGCGGAGGCGTTGGTTGTGCTTCGGGTACGGAACCTTAAAAATGTCTTATATTTTAAACCGCTCATGGAATGATCAATAATTTTACTTTGATTCATTAAATAAAATGTGATATTTTATGACTAATAGCGTTACTGATATAAATTCTTCCAGTCAATCACCAGTTATATTAAATCCATATCCTGAAGGTAATCAAGGGCAATTTAACTATATAATAATTAATTTGTCTATAATATGTATGTATTTAGAAATATATAAGTATGTATCAGTTGTCTGGTAGCCATAGCACAGGCTCTGCCTAGTTTGGGATCAGATAACCGTGTGTGAGTTGTCCCAAGATATTATATTATATAGTAGATATACTATATAGTTAAATTGCCCTTGATTACTCACTCACACTGTTCACTCAATCACTGTTACAGTGAGACACTGAAACTAGTCGAAATAATTTTCGCACACGTCCAACGAAAAAATATATATTTCCAAACAGTTTTCAATTAAACTGGCAACTTTATTCACTGTCTCCTGCACTGTTCAGTTAAATTGTTAAGTAAACATTTATAATAGACAACTTAAACAATATTCTATCCTCTCAAATTCTCTCTCCGACTGAGCTGGTCCAAATATGTACCTTAAACAGACCGCCCCAGGGAGGAAACTACCGACCAACTTGGAATTAAGTTTACAACTCATAAAATGTTAACATTCGCCTCCCCAACAATTTGTCGGTTCATGGCTAGACTGGGAACACAATAATAGGTAACATAATATAACGCTTATTTTCTCGGAAACAGAATGCAGACATGTAAAACAGTCTTTGCATGTTATCCGTACTCTTAACTAATATTATAAATGCGAAAGTGAGTTTGTTTGTTACGCTTTCACGCCTAAATTGCTGAATCGATTTTGATGAATATTGCGCTAAGTTTCTGGATGGGAAATCATCAAATGACTTCTCCCGCTCTGGAGCGAGAGGGATTGTCCGTCTTACCGACTAAAACCCACCCGTGTTCCTTCAAAATGCCCTTTGGTTTTCAGGGCCGCGGTATTTCTTTCGAACAATTCCGCAACCCTGTCAGGTATATGGGACCCTAAAAACAGTTATAGGCTACTTTAAATTGTGAAAATCTATATTAACGCGAGAAAAGCCACGAGTAAGAGCTAGTAAACGTTTAAGTCTAATGTGGACCAGCGGTGGGCCTGTAAAAAACAAAAATTGAAATCGCGAGCGGGTGCCGCGGCAGACCACGAAGGAGATGGCAGAACGAATTGGGATGTCCTCTGTAGGAATTGTCAAGAACGTGCACGGAACCGGGAACAATGGAAGGAATGAAGGTCTTTGCCCAGCAGTGGGACAATTCAGGATAGATAATAGCACATTGTTCAACAATAGCACATTGCTCGCAGAACAACTGGTCGATGGTGCCGAAAAGTTCCTGAGTGGCGGCCGCGTACTGGAAGACGTAGCGGTGGAAGGCCTCCCACAAGGCCGATTACCTGGTAAGGGTCGCGGGTAGCCGATGGATGCGCGAGGCCAATTGTTGTGACGACTCTAGGGGGAGGCCTATATCCAACAGTGGATGTCTTTCGGCTGATATGATGATGATGATAATAATAGTTAGTCTAATGTACCTAACTAGGCTATTCATTTTAACTGCACATATAATGGCCATTTGGTATAGACCTAATGAGAAAACCTAAGAATACCTAGCCTGAACCCAAAATCAGCCCCAATCAGTCAGCCTTTGCGACCACTGACCGACGAGGCAGTCACTATTTCCAAAATCTGATAAACTGAAATAATTTACTATGTAATAACAACTTGATGATGATAAACTCGGTAGATAATAGTCTGATCATTAATATTCATAGAGGCATTATAGGTAGTTTACCTTAATTATAATTTTGTAGTACCAACGCGATTACATTAATGGGTCGTGATCCAATATGTAATGAGTGCTGTAGCTCAAAAACTTTAAAGGGTAATCCAACGATCATAGCGCGTATTCCATTGTAAATTGTAAGGCAAACCCCATCGCGTCGCGCTGACAGAGGGCGTGTTCCGGTTTTGCCGAACAAAATATCGCGATGATCGCGTATTCCCACGATGATCACTGGTTCAAAAATAACTGATCCTGGACTCATTGCATGCTGCATAATGCTGAATTAACTAAAGGCCAGCATAACCACTAGGTAGGTGTTCTCACATAACCAAGAGGTCGCGCAAAATGGCGGGACGAACTAGACATGACCAACAAGTGTAATGGTCCTCCTTTGAAAGTGGACTGTATGAAATGTCCTCTGGAATGGAATGGAAGTCGTGGTCCAGGACGTCTTTTCCCAGCAGTGGAATAGGTAACATAAATGAAATCTAATTGGATTTAATATTTTTTAACTATTTTTAGCCTTTTAAATGTTTTTTAGCCTGTTGTGTTACACTGCAGGTCAAAGGCCTCCCTTTCTTCCTTCCAGTCCTCCCGGATTTTGGCAAGTGTGGACCAATCCTACCGATAGGCGTCAAGCTCGTCACGCCATCTTCGCCTGGGTCTCCCGCTATGTCGTCGGACATTTTCTGGGACCCAAATTGTGGTTGCTTTAGCCCATGAACCGTTCGACATGCGGCAGAGGTGTCCGGCCCAGTCCCACTTGTGGTCTAAAATAATGGTTATGAGCTTACAAAGAGAAATCTAAAAATTGCACTCACTGTCTCTCTCAATTCTAAGAATATGGACTTGAGAGATTGTATGAAATACCGTGAACAGTTAACGGTATTAACGCAAACACGAAAATGGATAACTTGTACCGTTTCTTTATTGAACAAGATTTACCTGTTGATTTTTCCACGACAAAAGAAAAATTGGGAGTCGTTTGTATTTTCTGTGAAAAAGTTTTTTTAATTTCCACTTTTTAGTGCTGGTCTAAAAATTAAAACCTAATAGTAAGCAATTGTAAATCTACACATTTGCGCTGTTCACCGTTAATTACGTTGCGCGCTTTCATAGCGTGATGTCATTTATGGCATTCTGTTGTGGGGAAATGCCGCCGATATTCAGACAATATTTCTCCTACAAAAACAAAATTTCATGAAAATTACAATGTAATTAACCGACGTCATTTTTCTTACTGGGATAACGTCCTAGTACTCAATAATTACATCATCCAAAGAAGCAAAAGTACTTATAAAATAAAAATTTCTGAGCCAAATTGAATCAAATTTTGACGGGACCAAATGGCAAGCATCGAACTAAAAATTAAATCACAGAAATCGGATCAGAAACCTCGGAGTAATCGGTGTACTTAATTGAAAAATATATACCGACCAAATTGAGAACCTCCTCCTTTTTTGAATTTGGTTAAAAAGCTCCTCATCACGAAAAACATGGCTAAGTTAAACTTGAATAAATGATTCCAAAATGGCCCGTTGATTTTTCTACGGATTTAACCTAATTGTAGGTACAAACGTTTGAGTAATAGTAGAATCAGTTGCTGAATGTCAACATCCCGGCTTTTATTAAATCGTCTGGGTCTTAAACCAATCTTATTCAAACAACCGGCGTATAATTGGTACCTACTGACAAAAGCAATAGCTACCTCGAAGTTCAAAAGATTTATTTTAGTAATAGTTTTCAATTCATTGTTTCATTGTACGATTATATCTATTAATTTATTTATAAGAACGTAAATAAACTAATATTAAAAAGGTAACATCTGTCTATCTATTGGGTTATGGTTTCCGCACTTACTCCTGATGTTGGACCATTCTGCGTGGGCCATGGCGGCCGTCATTCCAACCAGTTAACAAGGTAAATTTTTATGTGGGGGATAAACATCATAAAGCTAAGAGCAATAAACTTCTTTTTATTCCAGAAAAATGTACGGTTCCTATGAAATAGACAACCAAACGAAAACGGGGCGAAATTCATTGTTCTACTTTGCCCCTACTGCCACGAGTTTTAACTCCAAAAATGCGGCCTGTCCACTCTGCCCGACTTGTGGAGCGGTTTTAGGCAAAGTAGAATAATTCGGAAACAAGCTAGCATGCTGTAAGTGATAAAATAATCACCAAAAAGTTTCCTAATGAAATCCCCAGGTCTCCTAACAAAAAAGGGATGAGGAGCAACGATTTTTTTCGGTTGTGTGATTAGGTATATGTTTACCGGCGAAATCCTAATAACGATTAGCTTTTACGCACGTGTAGGTAGAGAACAAATTACAATTAGGTTAGTACAGTAATTAGGGAAATGGATTTGTACACAAAACATCTAATTGTGTACCTACAGTAAATGTTGCACGGTGACCAACTCTACTTAACCGGTAACCCATTTATGAAACGACATTGAATGGACCCATCCTATCCTATTGTGAGCTGCCCTCATCAAAAGTGTCGAAGAAGACTGAATTAAAGAGTTTTAATATTGTAGATATTATTGTATCGCAAAATAACAATAGTTTTTGTTTTGAATTATAATTTTTTACCGTATCGTATTCATTTAATTTATCCCGATTTTTGCCCGTTTTCATGCGCAATGTAATTTGACACGGAAATCGAGAACAGGATCAAACAATATTTGTACACTGGTCCATCTGTATAAAAAAAATAAAAAGACCAGCTTTTAAAACGTATATCTTATCAAAATTCTTATTAAAAGTAGGGCCCAATAAAACTCTTAAAGTGCTTCGTAATATGATGCTAAAAACTTTTCCGTCACGATATAAAACTTAAAATGAGCTCTAAAAACTAAATATAAAACAAAAATCTAATCATAAAACTACAAACAAACATTCACGCAACAAATAAAATGAGTCTGAAAGCGGGAATAATAAATACGGACAAACAAAACAACGTAAGCAAAACAAAGTTGAAAAAGTTTCCACCAAAAACCAGCGAGTTTGACGTGTTAATTTTATCTCTGTAATTATTACTACGTCATTACTTACCGGGGTCGTATTCCCGCGTTATTTGTCTTCTGGATGAATTCACGATACGTCTGCCCGCTATCACAGCGTGCCGCGTTGTGTTATTCAGATTCTCACTCCCCATTGCGAACCGAGTAATGGCGACGCTTTCCAGGGCGCATGTGCGACCCTATGACGTCAATGGTTTCGTTCAAAAAGCATACAGGTTGGTGTTTCATATACCGCAGTTGGCGCGAGCGCGTGAAAGTAATAGCCTTTTAAGTTAGACCACAGTTTTTAGGTTACCCCACATTTTGCAATACGAGAGATGCGAGTAGCTATTGTATAACACATAACTAGAAAGTTAAAGTTCGATTTTATGGGTATTTATGGCAAAGTCATAGGGAAACTGACTATACATGACTTCTTAAATAAGGTAATTGGAAGATACGCGAAAATGATAAAGAAGTGCATTCGTCTAATTATTATTTTGAGTCTTATTCCCTTCTGTATTCTTTCATCACCTGAAGTTTTTATCCCAACTTGATACCCCTATTCAGGAGCGACGGGATGATTTTCATGAATGAATCACATGGATGGATATCGCGAAGATCGTCTCTCTTTAAACTTTTGCTTCAAATGATGATTAAAAGGAAAATTGGAAGTCTACGTAAACAACAACGTAATCAACAAATCTCATCACGTAGGTAACTAATCAACAATTGCGTTTGATTTATAAAAAGCTAAATAAGTTTCTAAACCTAAATATTTATTTTTATAAAAATAAAAATGCTTCTAAGCTGTTCATTAAGTACGCGGTGGAACATCGTAATGAAAACTTTTTCCATTGATTCAGGATTTAGGATACCTAATTGAGATTCAAGATAGAGTTGACATTATTCTTCGAGGATTTAAACTAAATTAGTGATCCATATATAAAAGTGACTTAGGCAATGCATGAGCAATGTATGGAACAGCATTTTTTAAAGGTAATTTTACTAACCATTGAAATTTTTTACGGTAAGACGGTCTAGAATCATTCACTGAATCCATGGTATTAGGATCTACAAGTTCTTTAATGAGATCCGTTCCATCGTGGAAAGGTAGACCGTACCAACTACCAACGTAAAAATATTATTCTTTAGTACATTATTTCTTTCTTATGTAACACTCCATGAACAACATGAAAGCAAGATCCTTTGATTGAACGAGTAAGTAAACATTCAAAGTTCTAATCCTCATCCCATTGAATCAAAGAGCTGGTCCTAAAAATTAGACGCAGGGCGCCGGACATTAAATTATGTAATACCCTCAAAGGAGACTGCCCCGGTTGTGGTGTGGCAAACTGTTCAACAAGTAAGGTACCTACGTATCTACCTAGTAGGGTCAACAACTTTGGATACCTTCCAACATTATAAAAGAACGTACGTTTTTTGGAAGCAGGACGAGTCTTTAGAAAATCTACTTAGATGTCTTGAACTTTTATTCCGTGGCCTAATTTATACACGTACAATGTATGTAGATGGCAAAGCTAGGAAGCTCTGAAATATGTGAATAATCTCGTTGAATATAATAATATTATATACAGACATTTTGAAAGGAGTTTCGTTCATGAAAAGAAAATTATTTAGGTAGGTGTGTAGTTACGGAAAAAGTTTCAAGTAGATGAAAGACTCGATGACGGAACAAGCCTATTGTTTCGTACCTAAGGCCTACGTATCGTATTTTAAAGATTAATTCTTGTACTGCACCGGTACTAGCAAAGCATCTAACTTTGCCTTTTTAATCGACTTCAAAAAAGGAGGAGGTTCTCAATTCGACTGTATGTTTTTTTTTTTTTTGTGTGTTTGTTAGGCGATCCTTCCGCGAATTATGAATTGATTTTGATGATTCTTTTTTAATTCGAAAGTTTTCGAAAAGGAAAATCGAGGGCAACCCTGAAATTTTAAAGGCACGTTATGTATTTCATATAGTTACTTTCTAACGCCATTCAGATAATTGTGCCTGGTAATCAACATCTCATCTTGCTGAGCTGATGGCGGAAGGTATAAGTCAGGATCTGATGCTGGGATCCCAAGAAAAAAAATTGTTCAGCGATATTTTCGCTAATTGTCAAACGATTTTTTATTCTTTTTTTTTTGTTTGAAAGAGTTTTTTTTTTCAAACTGGTCCCGTATCAATTTGGTGAAGATCTGATAAAGAAATTCGAAGGTAGGCAACGAAACTCTTCAATATATGATTTTACAACAAATTTCCCGGGATTGCTGAAATCGCATGTCTGTTTATTGTTTACACCAGTTTTTAACATAACATCTCGCCGTTCCGCTGTGAAGGGGTACGCAGATGCAAACAAGTCAACCTGAATTAACATGTTTTTGGGGTTTTCTATTCGGGTATAACTTTATTGTGTATTACCCATCCTGATGATTCTTTTTGCGCTGGGTTTAGTTATAGCTATATTACATTTGCATTGGGCGGTGAACTTCAAAGATAAACCAGTGACCTCCTCAACTTAAAATCAAATTCAACTCAAATTTAACTATGAGCTGGTCTGGGCTTGAACTGCGAAGGCACACAAAGTAACTCTTTAATGTCAATTTAGCTGTGGAAAATAAAAACAACTCTTTAACAAAATAATACAAAGTACAAAGTAAAGTAAAACATTACAAAGTATAAGATCACTTTAATTTCGGAAGTCGGTGTTTTTGGTTGTTTTTTGTTTTTTTACACCGTCTTCCGAAATGAAAGTGATTTTATACTTTTTAGTGTTTTTATTTGGAAGTCGGTTGTATTTTTTCCTTGGAAAATTCAACTAGGGAATGCATGACGACCAAACGAAGTCTTGGGCAATAATCTCTACACTTATAAATCTGTTAAGGTGAATACTGACTGGTGTAAAGCTGGGTACTGACTGGTCTTACGAGCCGTAGGTAATGTAACATTCGCAGCGAGCATGTTATGTAAGGTACGCCGTGTCCTAAAATCCGTGCAAAACAAAACACATACGCATCATGTTCGTGCTCGTTTCCACGTACTGTCTGCACGAATGATCGCTTTGTGAATGCGTGTTTGACTAGATTTTATTTATCACATTTCTCAAAATCTAGAGAGCAGACAAGTCGCAGTTAAAAATATTGCTTGAAAATCTCAAAAAATGTCGGCGTTTTAAAATCTGTAATAAACAGAGGAAGCACTAATTGCGTGTGACGTCACTCACAAGTCCCGTCATATTGAACTGAAGCGATCTAGTACAAATTACATTTTGTGTGAAAAGGATAGAAGTATAACTTCAAAAGTGTACCTATAACTTCTCTGTTTTTCGACCATTTTTATTAGGGTTCCGTACCAAAAGGGTAAAACGGGTATTACTAAGACTCCGCTGTCCGCCGTCTATCTGTCACCATGCTGTATGTCATGAACCGTGATGGTTAGACAGTTGAAATTTTCACAGATGATGTATTTTATTTGTTACTAAAAAACAGAATAAAATTGATATTTAAGGGGGCTCCCATACAACAACGTGATTTTTTTGCTCGTTTTTCCTCGATATTGATAACGACAACAGGTAGACGGTTGAAATATTCACAGAATATTGAGTTATATTATTCACTTTAAAAATAAATAACTAAATTAAAATAAAATTAATATTTAAGTGGGGCTCCTATACAACAAACGTGACTTTTTTGCCGTTTTTATAGATACTGGTACACTTGGCCGGTTTTTTAAATAAGTATTCATTAATTTAGATTTTTAATACTAGTCAAAAGGTATTTGACTAGTATCAAAGACAGTAAGAATTAATTGAAACATTCTGTCGCCAACAGTGTTCGACTGTTCTGAATCTTCGCAAATTAATATTTTAAATGCCTCTCAGTAACATAATTCGCATTGTTGTGGCAAAATAATAAAGAAACAGAGATTACGTAAGCTGAATTCCCAGTCGTGTTGTGGCGTGTCCAGATAATAAATTGTTTTATTTTCATTGTCGGCGTAACTTAATGCTAGATAATCGTGTAAATGTTATCGCGGCTTCACCCGTTTTAACACATGTGAGTGTTGTTAGCTAAGATGAAGTGAACATGAAGTGAGCTGTCAATCCAAATCCATACAAACAAGATGGAATTACAGTTCACTTGATGCTCACTCCACATAAGTTTGACGGTGAGACGTTGACAGAATACACCGGCAGAATATTATAAAGTCTATTGCATTGAATTGGCTTTATAACTCGTGGCTAAATAATGTCACCCGAGCGAGGAGCTCGCCGCGGTCGGTCCCTGGGGTGACCATCTCAATAATCTGAGACTCTTCCGTGTCTTAGAAAGCACATTAAACCGTTGATCCCGGCTTTCGTTTGTAGGTAGATCTTTGGCAGCCCTTACGGCTATTCGTGTGTTAGCCAGTTTCTGGGTTGTCGAGGTCAGATAGGCAGTCACTCCATGTTAAATACTGGTACTCAGCTGCATCCGGTTAGACTGGTGGTCGAACCCAACATAGTTGGTAAACGGCTAGGCAGATTGTTTTTTTTTATCAATGACAAATGCCAATAGATAATATAAAATAGGCGGAGGTGCCATTTGTGGCTTTTGACTCCTATACGATAGCGAACTAAGATGCAATCCCTCAAGTACACTCCTCCCATGTGCATATTATACTCTTGCACTATTTTTGGACAAGATAAATCTTTTGCTCGATTACTGGGGTGCTTTATCAGTCGTTTATTTGTCCGTTAAATGTATTTTTGTATGACTTTATAGAGTGAACGGACAGATAAACGACACATAAAGTACCTCAGAAACCGGGAACTATTTGCTTATCATACCGACAGATATGCCTACAGGTTGTGAGCCAACATAAGTAAACAACAAAGTAACAACCTTGTTGTCTTTCCACACCGGCGCTTAAACATTCAACCCCCTCATGGTTAGAAATTCTTTCCTCATAAGTTCCCCTAGGAATCGTCGTCTTCATGAAGTCCTTCTTGTCCGGGAGTCTAAAATTATGCTAGATTCCACAGATCACAGATTAGATTTTCTTGTGATGTTTTTGGTTGTTGTACAGTTCCGGCACAATGGATTCCTTGTTTCGATATATAGTATGCCAAATGATGTGTATTGGCAACCAACCACAAGAGTTTCTTGTTCCCCTTTCGTGTCATCTTCTTCCATCAAACCTGGCATGATTTCACTAGAGCCCGTGTAAAATTGATCCTCGTCATCATTCTCAATCTCTAACTCATCATCAGAAACGTTACCGTCTAAAGCAGCTTAGAGTTCTCGATATCCTTATTTTGTAGTGACCGAGACATTCTGTGAATATTTAAACGTCAAATCGTGAGAAGTTAATGTGAAATAATTCAGCTACATTGTAATTATACAGGCTGTTCCAGAAGTGTGTGGTCATATTTAAGGATGATGTTGGGTAGCTGATATACCTATGTAAAAACTAATTAATTTTTTTCAAAAAAATCGACCAAAAAAAACGACCAAAAAGTTCCGAATGCGATGGGAACTCATCAAATGACTCCTACCGCTCTGAGCGGAGTGGGCACAAGTGGCAGACTCTTACTGACTAACACCTCCGCGTGTTCCTCCAAATTCCTTTGCGTTCTTGGCCCGCGGTAATCCTGTCGAAAAATTCCGCTAGCCTGGCAGGCACTGGCCCTAGCGGGCCCTGTCAGTTATGCTAACATATCTTTGAGGCGCGTGTGTACGGTGAATCGCACTGCGACTCCCGACGCCCGGGGTGTCTTCTCCTGTTGCAGCGGCTGGGGCATGAGG
Organism: Mamestra brassicae; assembly: GCA_905163435.1. Lineage (NCBI taxonomy): Eukaryota > Metazoa > Arthropoda > Insecta > Lepidoptera > Noctuidae > Mamestra > Mamestra brassicae. The sequence continues at coordinate 9,395,382 of LR990991.1, read as the reverse complement.
TTTGCCTCTCCCTCAGGCGTGACTCCTCCTCCTTCGCTTGCATGACTGGCAGGCCGAGACCCTGGCAGGCAGTATTCCATGCCGGGTAGGGTTTGATTCTGTAGGAGGAGGTTTTTGTTAGGTACTTTTTAATTCCATGGATCGACATTAAATATAATATAATACTTACGTAAAAAAAAAATATCGGAGTAGTCCGTTTTTTGAATGCGTGGAGTTTTTTCCACGTTAGAAAAGTAAACAATACTACTGCCACGACTGTAATCTAGAGATGATAAGAAAAAAATCGTAATGCGTTTCATTACTAAACTGGCATTACGTGGTGGCGTGATATCCCAAAAAATAAAATTAACTTCTTTTATATTTTATTTATCGAATTATTAATGTGGCTCCATAACAGGCTCAACTTCAGCTCGTGCGTCTATTCTGCCTCGGCTGTAAAAACAACATTAGCATCTACTACTATTTCCGAACCATAAATGTCCACCGGTATATGGTGGACATCCCATCCATAAGCAGACAACATTTTTGTTATACTTCCATTGTGCGTACAGCTAAGGAGTGGCATTTCCTAACAGTGTCTGTGTTTCCTGATAGCTACAACCTGGAGTACTGAACAGGTTACTTCTAGGCAAGCCAGCTCCATCGTCGAATACATCATCGCTTCTTATCAGGTAAGATAGTGCTCAAACTCGAGTCTATTAATAATACAAAAAGAATGAAAACCCGTCGATAATTGCCAACCACAACGCTTAAGAGACACATAAAAAATACAATATTGAGGAAATTGAGAACCTCCTCCTTTTTTAAGTCGCTAAATAGGTAAAAAAATCTACAGAGTCACCAAATAACGTAAATTATGATAACCTTGTAATGTGACTTTTGCAAGAACAGTCTCTTATCTTAAGTTAGTCTTTAGTCTTTTATTGTGTAATACGTTGGTATGCTACCAAACATTTGAAATGTTGGGGTTTCTCTATACATATTGAAATGCACTAAATACAAATCAGTTCGATATTATTCTTGTATTCTAATTCAATGACAAAACATAGATAATTATGGCTGTTTGGCTAAGGCTTAAGTGAACACATTCCAGCTCTTTTCGGCTGAATTCTTCGTATGGCTGTAGTAAGTACATGGGCATGGCTACAGGAAAATGTCAAGTTGGCGGGCAATGCATTGGCGGCTGCATGCTGTCTGGCTGACGTTACACTGGGCCATCTTTTTTTTTTTTTTTTTTTTAATTTAATATGGGTTTGCTCTTGACTCTAGTCTAGGTCATAGATGACAGAGACAAAGTCGACGATGGAGCGAGCTTACCCAGAAGAAGCCTGTTCACTTGGAAGCAGTGCTCCCGCAATGAGAACAAACGACACATTAATTAGATTTCAAGTAAATCAATTAAGCCATTAGTTTCCAATTGCTCGTCTGAACTACTGACGCTCTCTGATATACATAGGTGCTATACTATTTTATGGCTTAAGTGCATCTCCGTATTTCATGCGATCTTCCGGCCTATACTTAACGCTAATGTCATATCCTATATCAAAAGCCACCTTGGAATGCGTGGCATAACACGTTAAACTAAGAGTAGCTCTAACCGACGTGCAATCGGATACTACTTTTACGTGCTTACCTTACGTACACGCGAAACCTACGTTACGAGTCCACAACTGCGAGGGTCATAGTGCGGCGATCATAACTATGGTTCATGCTTTCATCCTTGCTTTTGACACGACTGAAGTACACAACAAATTTGGCGCAATAAATTATCTGTTGTCTGTCTTTGCTGTGTGCATCTGTGTATATTTCTGTGAGAAGCGCGGTGATATTTTAAAGCTAGTACAGGCTTAAAACACGAACTATTGATCTTAACTGACCGTTATGTTGACCCCACAAACCCTCAAATGTTCTTAGTTAAGTTCGTCAATGGGCGTGCAATTAACGCAACATTGGGGTAATCTCTGGATCTACTACGTTGTATCATTCTTTTTTTACGTACGTGCTACACAAAAAAAAGAATAATCATAATCTGTTCATAATTGGCGAAGATATCGATATCGTTAAGAGAAAGATATCGCTGAACAAACATACAAAAAAAAACATTCAGTAGAATTGAGAACCTCCTCTTTTTTTAAATCGGTTAAAATATGGGACAAAACGTTTTTATGAAATTTTTTATTGAATATAAATAAGTAATAAACTTGAAACTTGCAAAAGTTAAAAACGTGTCTATGAATGTGCTACGGGCTAGTATTATACTTCAGGGTTTTACCCCCCGTCTGCGCGCTGATGCAGCTTTCAATATCAACTAAAGGGTCACAAGTTATCTAAATAATTCAACAACGTTTATTTGCGACCTCTTATCAAAGAGTCTCTTATCATCTCCAATAAACTTTTTGTGGAAAAACCAGCGTTTTGGACTAGTATTTAAGGAACGATCATCGAGGGCGGCCCAGTAATAAGTATTTTATATTTTGTGGTGGACGCTTCTCTGTTGCAACGACTTTTTATTTCTTTAGCAAAATGTGTAGAGCGCAGTGCGTGCTGGTGTTAGCACTGTTCGTCGGGCTGGCGAACTCCTGGGGTGAGCATACCATAGCTTGTAATATAATTCTTACTATCAAGATCAACATTGCTTATGTATTACACAAGGGCCGTGTGTCCAAGTCCGTCACTTTATGGATTAAGAAATGTGGAGTGGAAAAGTGGACAAACTTTGTCATTGCAGCCGCGGCGGCATAGACGCCCGCTATAGAGCCGAAAGCCTGCTATGACAAATTCCCACGAGTATTAAATGACGTTTTCCAACACACCTGTTCCTTTACGTTCTCTAGTAATGAAAAACGCTAAATAATATATCGGTCGTCGTTATCTACGAAGGATATTAGGGAAAAGTCAATGTATTATTGCAAGTTTATATGGCGCCTTTCATAAACATATTGCACAAAAATTTACAAGAAGTGACTTTTTCGTACGCCGTGTTCGGTTTTATTAGGATTCCGAACGTCCATAAAAAAACAAACCCTTATACGATCACTCGTGTGTCTGCCTGGTTGTCTGTCTGTATATTCTGTCACAGCCAGTTTTCTCCGAATCTACTGGAGCGATTTTGTTGAAATTTTATACACATATGAACTTCTGCGACCCAAACACAGACGCTTTACGTAAAAAAAATGAGAAAACAGAAAAAAAAAATGTATTAACAAATGATATTATTGCACTAGCACTTTGCCCGCGACTTCTTCCGCGTGGATTTAGTACTTTCCTCTATGAACTTAAACACCCTTCCAGTCCCTCTATAGCAGTGTTCGTCACAATTTTCTAGTGATGCAAGGGCCACATATGACAATCTGAGGTATCACTGCGGCCTGCACATTCGTGGATTGGGTATTTGACACAACCAATCAATTGATATATTTTTATAAGCTGTGAAAACGCGGTATGTAAATATATATAAAATATAGGGTAGCAAAATCGGATGTAATTAAATTTTTGGCCATATTTTTTTTTTGGTGTCCTTAATTTAGTTATAATGCCGCAATTTTATAAAATATAATTGAGCTAGCTAGAGAGAGTTAAATTTCGTGTTTGCCGTTTGAGAAAATGCCGAGGGACATCAAGAAAAAGGTTGTACTGTACAGTACAACTATTTTCTATATTCTATCACGAAGTTTGCTGAGGAACATTATGAAAATAGGTGTACTGTATAACAATCTACTATTTCATACAAATTTCCAACCCCTATTTCACACCTTTAAGGGGGAAGTTTCTTAAAATCCTTTCTTAGCTGACGTTTCCTACTTATAATCTACCTCCGTGCCGAGGCATTTCGTTTCCATAGGTCCAGTAATTTTCAAGATTACGTAATTAATCAGTGAGTGAATGAATTAATGAGTGAGTTAGTGACCTTTCGCTTTTATATATTTAGATAAACGAGATTCCGTTTTTTAACCCCCGACGCAAAAACGACGGGGTGTAATAAGTTTGACGTGTCTGTGCGTGTGTGTGTGCGTCTGTAGCATCCTAGCTGTGGAACAGATGAACCGATTTTGATTTTGTTTTTTTGGTTTAAAATGTGAATTAGTCGGGACTGTTCTTAGCTATGTTTGATGAAAATCGGTCCAAGATGGCCGCCGCCACAAAATGGCGGATTACATATTTTTCACAACTCCTTCAATATGGGTATCAAATGAAAGGGCTTGACTAGTAGAATAATATTGTAAGGGAATGAGGAATATTAACTAACGAAATGAAAATAAAAGATTTGTATGGTGTATGAATGTAATGTTATGTATGTCTATACTCATATTATTTGTCTGCTCAATGCCCTAGATTGATGAGGAAAGCAGTGTTATGACTGGTACCTAGGACCTAACGAATTATTTTTTATTTAGCTTTTAGTACATTATGGATAAATTAAGTTTAAAAAGCATGAAATAAAAATTAAATTAAAAAAAAACCCCGACTAAATAACTTTAAAAGTAAAAAATAAAATGTATTGATCCTTTTATTTTAATATAAGTACGATTCTTTGGGCCAAACGTCAACGTGTCGGGTGCCGCTACTATACTGAGTATGTACCTAATTACAAAAATTTGCGGTCTTTCCCTAATTTTTTTTTTATATTTACTTATTTTACAGATTTTATAGTTAAATAACTGATATTTCCATACATTCCATTTTCTCTTTTATTTATTCGAACAATAAACATTGTGTAGAATATTCGCTAGGGATATAATAATTAGGTACAAAAAAAATTGTCACATGCAAAACAATTTGTACAATTTGAAGCTAAAGTATAGTAAAACATCAAGCCAATCAATTAAAAGATGTCTATAAATAAATAAAAATACAAGCATATATGACCATTCATTTATATTGTAAACTGAGAAATGTTAAATGCAAAAATATTGTAAGACTTCCATGATAAATCACACACACACATGGGTAGGTATGTTGATTCCGGATAACTAAGCTGAAAATCTGACACTAGTCTTTTCAAGGGAATCATGTCAGCCAGTTACTGGTTTGTGTGAAGGTCAGAAAGACAGTGGTCTGAAAATGGCTAGGCAGAATAATAGATACAGTCTAGCCTAATCTCGTTATAAGTTTGTTGACAATGATTTTGTTTCAGACATCGCCATTGCAGTAGAAGATCGACTAGAATTTTACACTGATAATGGAACCAAAACAGACACCGTACGTTTTAACTCCCAGACCCTGACTGCATTAGCTTATGATGAAGTTCACAATATGCTGCTGTACGTCGACAAACAGAACAACAACGACGCCATATGTGGATACAGCATAAGTAACGGGGAATACAAATGCTACGTCGAGAGGAATGGAAGGAACATCCAGGGCCTGGCCTTCGACCCTGTCACAGAAACACTGTTCTTCACAGATACTCAGGAACGAAGCATTAATTGGTTTTCATTTAAACCTGGATCTAAGAACAATGTTTACGGAAATCTTTTAATCAAGATGGATGATGGGATCCCCACTGACATAGCTGTGGATTATTGCAGAGGGTACGTTACCAATAATAGTCTGTTAATTCTATTCTAACTAACATTGTAAATGCTACAGTAAATTTTTTTGATACGCTTTCACGCCTGAATCGATAAACTGATTTTGAACAGTGTCAGGCTACTTTAAGGGGCCCGAACCCCTGAATGGAAAAACGGAACCCTTATAGGATCACTCGGTTGTCTGTCTGTATGTCCGTCTGTCTGTCACAGCCAATTTTCTCCGAATCTACTGGAAAGATTCAGTTGAAATTTGTTACATATATGTGCGTCTGTGACCCAAACACGGACGCGTAACGAAAAACAATAAATTTTGAAAATGGGGTCACTTATAGGAGGGAAAATTAAAAAAAAAACAACTGTTCGGAGTGATATATCAAATCTAAGGGCTCATCGTAAGGGCCTCAAAAGTACATATATTTAGTTATACTCGTAATTTTAAAAATGTTCCTGCCGAAGTTATTAAAGTCCTTCCGCCGCCATTTTTTTACGAAAGTCTATAAATGTGTGAGTGTAGCCGCGGGAAAAGCCAGTAATTTATAATTTCACCATATATGTACATTCTGATTCATGATAAGCTCTAATGACTTTCAATTTGCAGGTATATTTACTGGATAAACAGAAAGCTGCCGACGTCTATAATAGAAAGAGCTCGATTGGATGGTTCAGACAGAGAAGTCGTTATTTATTCTACGTACAAAGTAGACAAACATGACATGGGCAACGTGGCTATTGATCAACAGACACAGAAGTTGATTTGGTTAATGCCTAAGACTAGTTCAGATAGTTATACTTATGGTGCAGATTTGAATGGAAAAAACTCGAAAGAATTAATTGAATGGACAACTCTTTCAAGCGATACTCACCCAAACTCATATACCTTTTCAAAACAATATCTGTACGTGGTGGGCTGCTCAACTTGCAGTGAGAAAATCATTTGGAAATTTCCAAAGATACGTGATATGGCCAAAAAAATCTTTGAGGTTCATAGTTCAGGCGTTGTCGGTATAGCCACCAACTACAGAATGAAAGATCAGGTTCAGGGAATTTCGGATTGCCGACACGTACGCACTAACTATGAGACCGGCGACTCTATCAAAATTGCTAGAGAATATGAAGGTCCGTATTGTGTTCACGGCACTAAAGTTAATGGACAATCTCTTTGCAAATGCACACCTGGGTACACCGGTGTGCGATGTGAGGTATCAGTCTGTGAGAACTACTGTTTCCAAGGAAACTGTAGTTTCACTGAACAGGGTATTCCTAAATGCAGGTAAAACTTATTCTACTACTTATTTTTCCTATCTTGTTAAATTTATTTTACTTCACAGTTTTGTTATTTCAGATGTACTAATGGCTTTTCCGGGGAACGATGTGAAGTGAACGTATGTAATAGTTATTGCTTGAACAGCGGCACCTGTTCCTTGAATGACGAGAGTCAGCCATTCTGTCAATGCCAAGGAGATTATGTGGGTCATAGATGCGAGATATCAGGCTGTCTAAACTATTGTTGGCAAGGCAACTGTAGTTTAAATGAACAGGGACTTCCAGAGTGCAGGTAAAACACCTTCAACTGGTACTATTGGCTAGATGTTTGTATGTTGCCCTATTAAACATTCTCGGGTGGCTCCGATCTCCAGTTTTGTGTGGCGGCTCTCCGCAGTTCATAGCCCACCTTTCGACTTGCGCCGCATTATCACCTGTATATGTGAAAACCTTGTGGCTGCGTCAGCGAATGGTGTTTCTGAGAACTGGGCCAAACATACAAATTAATGACTCTATCTTCCATCGTACGCTAAAAACAAGATTAAACATTTTCACTATTTCAGATGTGATGCCGGTTATTCCGGAGAACGATGCGAAATCAATGCGTGCTATCATTATTGCTCAAACAACGGTACATGTTCCTTGAATGAGGAGGATGTGCCTGTCTGTGAATGCGTGGGAGAGTACGAAGGTGACAGATGCGAAACCCCAAAGGGTCTAAACAACGGTAACGGTTCCCAACATGAAGAGGAGACAACCTGCCAATGTGATCATAGTCACGAGGATCCTGGACCGGAAACTGGTAAAAATAATACTAGCACCAGTATTTCCAGATTCTATTCAGCAGAAAGAAACCTAACTCTAGCTGATTTATTGGCAAATTGGCAAAAACCTGTCGCTACAATTTCTGTAGTTGTTGAAGTAAAAACTAATCATAATTAACGCACATACACGAAGTTACAGTAGAACACTGACTCCTAAGTCACAGGGTCCCCCTAGTTTAGGAGACAGGGTTTTTCCCTATTTGTGCAGCCTTTTCCCAAATCTATTGTACCTATGCGTCATGCGAAATGTATTGGTATTGTATACAAAGATTTTTGTGTAAATAAACTTATTATTATTATTATTAATTATGAAAATTGTTAACAGTCATTATGTGTTATTATTAGTAACTGTCGACTTATTCACAACATTCATGGTCATTATTCCAAAATGATCATTACTTAGGAATAAAAATAAAAAATAAAACTTCCGTATCTATTTAATTAAGTAGGCAAAGCAAAAAAGTATGTTTCAGTATTTTTACTGTAATGTTTCGTATTTATGACAGTTTTTTTTTTTTTTATTACTAATCTTTTTATTTTCATTTACACCTGTTTTATAAATACTTAACTAGCTTTATACACTAGAAATAAAAATAAAAACTCCTAACTAAATTAACCCTAAAATATGGCGTCAAAAAATTCATCCGCATCGCTGTCGACTGGAAGTGTACCCAAAAGACTGGCGGCATTGCCACGTTGAATGGCAATTCATATTTTTTGACCAAGGTACAAGCCAGCCCTTGGGTCACGCGAAGTGTCAACTAGCACCCGAATATAGCACAGTGTTCTTAGGCATAACTTTAGATGCGAAGCTTCAGTGGAGCCCCATATAGATAAATTATGCAAAAAACTTAGCTCTGCTGCATATGCCGTGAGTAAAATTGGTGGTTTAACTGATTAAGAGACAGCCCTTTTAATATACTTTAGTTTTTTCATAGTGTGTCATACGGCATTCTGTTGTGGGGAAATGCCGCCGATATTCAGTCAGTGTTTGTATTACATGTAATTTATTATTTAGTCGTCACTCCCTCTGAGACAAATTTAAAGAGATTAATAATATATATAGGTATAATAACTGTGCCTTCTCAGTATATATTTATGAGAATCATTTGTATGCACATAAATATATTAATTTATTTCAAAAATACAGTGATATCCAAAACTTAAATACTAGGAATAAAACACAATTTTGTCATTCCTAAAACCAGTGTATACGTTTTTTATAATAAACTCCCATGACTAGGGAGTTAAATAGGTTGTTCAAGACCTTAGTATTAATAAATTCAAATTATTTATAAAACGTAGGTAAGTCATGCCAGAAAGCTTTTTACACAGTTAAGGACTATCCTGAAGACTAAAAGGATTGGGTTTGAACTGCTCCAATGTTGTACATAGCCCAAAGTTTATTTATTTACGTTTATATACCTACCTATTATTTTCTTATTTTTACATATTGTCATTTTTATATTCGTATTTTTGTATACTTTTTAACATTAATGTTTACTTTGTTAAGTGTTATATTTTATTTTATTTTTATTAATTATTGTGAATATACTGTTTAAAAGGGTTTTTTTTCTCCATAAGTATTTTTTTTAACGATGTCTACTTTGTAGTTGAGTACTTTTTGTGGCCTACCCAAATGTCCTTTCATTGGCATTGCTCGACGAGTCGTTGAGCTTCTTATTTCCTTATTGGTTCCAAGTTATGCTACTCGACTACTGACCAAGGCTTGCACTGACTGGACAGGTCCACTCAAACCTGCGTGGTTCTTTCCTCAGAAGACCATTTCAGACACTGATCTGCATGGTCCATATATAACGTATTGTGAATATGGGGACCATGTAAATTACAATTTTAGGGGTTCATTTCATATTAGTCTGGCCGTTTGAGTTCTTTATGCGGCCTACCCAAATGTCTGACTTTGGTATTGTTCGTCAAATCGTTGAGCTCCTTAAAGTTCTAAGTTTCAGCTACACGATAACTGACAAATGCTTGCACTGTCTGGACAGGTCCACTCAAATCTGTGTGATACTTTCTCAAAAGACCACTTCAGACATTAACCTACATGGTTCTCATATGATTTGACCATTACGATTGTATGGACTGTAAAGGAGACTTTGACCTCTAAGTTTGTTTCCGTGTTTCTTCTCAGGGTAGTCAGCTAGGAAACACCCGCCTCATCTAGTTTAAAAATGACCACAAAATATTGACGTGTAAAAGTGTTATGTAGCCTATTTTAAAAAAATATATATCATTTAAATGACTTTTCAAGCAGTCCGATGCAGTTGGAGACATCGAACCTGTGATTGAACTAAGGTAAATGCCACCAACTGTAACAAACTGCTTGAAAAGTCATTTAGAACTTTTTAGGCGTTAGACACGTACATATGTGGTCGATTTTTTTTCAAAGTCCGTTTTTTTGTTTTGCTTTTTTTCCGCTACGCAACATCAGCCTTAAAGATGACCACGTACTTCAACTATGTAACTTCCTAGATACAGCTTTTATCGGCAATTAATGGATCATTTGCGCCCTTCCAACCAGGAAGCTAACCAAAATGAACAACAAGCTAAACAAAACATAATACCCACTCATCGACTGTGAAAGGACAACGTTTCTTGATTTATCGATGGAACTTCACCGCGAATATGTGGACAATTTTCGACATAAGTACGAGTAGTAGAGTAGTAGGTATGTGGCGGGCCTCAGCAAGGATTGTGGATGCGTGCAAACAGAAATAGATAGGAATGGTTTAGCATTTGGTTACTCTCATATGTTCAGGTACTTTTACTTAGATTTCAATCTTCCAAAATGAAATTTTTGACAACCACATTATGAAAATTGCAAATACTTAGTACTTATAGAAATGTGTGGAAGAACTGGGCATTAAGCGTCAATAGTAAACAAATTGGTATGAAGGCAGGATGATGATAATTCTACATGAAAATTAGGTACTTTAAATAAAATGGTGTTATTTCTACCTTAGTAGTGCTGGTTGGTAAAAAGTCAGCATTTGCGCCATTGCCAAGCAGTGTAACGGGAAAAGACTAACAATAAATAATACTTAAATAATAATAATACATACCTACAAATTATTAGGTGTAGTTTCAGTTGTCAGGGAAAAAACTTTCATCGAACAGGAATCAGTAGGTATCACCAAGTGTGAAAAATAATATAGTTATATTTTGCGATGAGTTTTTTTTTTTAGATAAGATCTAGGTCACTTGTTGAAATATGAATATCGCGTACACTCAATTATCAACTATTGTATGCCTGGTTGTACTTTATTAGATATTATGAAGAAAATTATTAATTACCTATAGCTTTCACCAGGATAAAACTTTATTAATATTTGTTGGTTATACTTAGAGCTAATTTAACAAAGGAGAATTACTCCAATATCATAGGTCCGTAAGCAACCATAAGTTAGAAAAATTGTTTTGTTTACATTTCTATATAGTAAAAGATTGCCACAGGAAGAAAAGTAGGTACCTTAGATTTAATATTAATAAGACATGCATAATATTACTTATAAGGACAAAGTATTTCACCTAATAGATATTAACAATTACATTGGCAAATGTTTTGCTTTGACAAAATAGATATCTTATAAGTAGATAGTAAACGTAGGAGACAAATAGCTGTGTCGCTATCTTATTATTTTTCTACTACAGCCAAGAACTTGGCTAAACAAATTACTGATATAGCGCAATGCCATGACATTTTAAATAATTCTGCCAATAACTTGGCAGCAAATGTTGACATTGGTTATAATTTAAATTAGAAATTAAGACAACAGAGGTAATCTCTGGCTCTAATGTAGGTAGGTAGGTACTAAACAGTGAAAATATTTCAAATAAAGTTTTCAAATCAATAAATACTATTAATAACCTGGTGCATCAAAATATTCAAGGATTTATGAACAAGGATTTAGAAGTAGAATTATTCCTTAATTATAACAATATTGATATTCTCTGTTTAACAGAACATTGGCGTAAAACCCATCAGTTTATGTTCAATTTAAGTAATCACCAGATTGGTAGTCGTTCAGCAGAGAAAATGGTAACATGGTGGCTCATTAATTTTAATAAATAATCATCTTAAATTTAAGGACCGTAAAGATATAGTGAGCCTCTCTGTTGAGCGGATAATTGAAATAGCCTGTATTGAATTGGAGCACAGTATTATATTAAATGTGTACAGACCACTTTCAGGATTGTATGATTGTTTTGATAAAGTAATGGATGAAGTTTTGCACAAAATTTGTAATTCAAGCAAGTCTATTATTATTTGTGGAGACTTTAATGTTAATTTGTTAGAAAAATCTGGTTTAAGTACAAACATTGTAAGTCTGTTTCAGTCATACAATCTTGCTAACCTATTTATGGAGCCTACTAGAATAACTCCCACTAGTGCCACATGCCTAGATAATATTTTCACAGATATTGTACCTACCTACAAAAAAATTATTAATTTAATGGATTCTGATCATTGCGGACCATTAATTATTAGGTATACCAAATCTAAACAAAATAAAGCCAAAAAAAGATATCACTTTAAACCCAAAATCTAAATATCGCCTGGAAACATTTAAAACTAAACTCTTAAATAAAATGCCATCCCTGTCAACCAATGATGACCCCAATCAACATTACAATGATTTTTTGCTATTGCGTTTAATGTTATTGCACACAATTTGACACGACATTCATTCAAGACTATCACTGTTAATAATAGGTACCTACTTACCTAACACTTCTTTCAGTGACTGGGCCACCATTGGTTTTCATAAGAGTAGGTAGAGAACGGCTTTATGAGTTGTACGAAAAACGGACTTATAATACAGTAGAATTTAATTTAAATGTTAAAAACTACTCTTAATTATATAAAGAAGTTTGTTACACTTATCGCCAAGTCGGTACTTGAGTTAAAAAATTAAAAATAGTAAGTAGTAATGTGATTACATTTTAATCACATTACTACTACTTACTTGGAACATTATTAATTGTGAAACGAGAAGGTCTTGCAACAAAACTAATGATTATAGCCTTGCTATTTAATGATAGTGTAATTAAATTAGATTCCCAAGTCGCCGCGGCTTTTGAAAATTTCTATGCAGAGATTCCCGTATCTACAACTAGGTACCTAAGTCTCTAAATTCATTACCCACTGCTGCAGCAACGTGACTTAAAGAAAACGTTCTAGTTTGTGATGCTGAATTTTAATTCCAACATGTCACTTGTAATGATATAATAAAAACTTAATTCTTTGAATGTTAAAAAGGCTGCAGATCTATGGGGTAATTCTGTTGACCTTGCTAAGTCCATTATATACATTGTAGCACCCACGTTAGCTATTATTTTTAATAAATGTTTTGACATTGGTGAGTTTCCTGATCTAATAAAATAGAGTAAAATAATTCCATTATTAAAATCCGGTGGTACATCAGAACCTACTAATTATAGACCTATATCAGTGCTAACATTGAAATCAATTGCAAGTATCTCTCACACCTCAGGTTTGCGGATGACATAGTACTGCTGTCGGAAGACCCGCGCAAACTTAACGACATGATAGAGTCCCTTAGCCATCACAGTGAGACCGTTGGGTTACAGATCAACTGGGACAAAACGAAAATAATGACTAATCGTGAAGAAATACCTATATCCATACAGTCTCAAACTATAGAATATGTCGCAGATTATACTTACCTCGGACATCTAATCTCAATAAAATCCTGTACAGAAAAAGAAATCGATCGAAGAGTAAAGAAAACGTGGAGTAAATACTGGGCTATGAAGGAAATTTTCAAAGGCCCCATACCCACAAAACTGAAAACGAAAGCGATGAACATCTGCCTAACGCCGGTTCTTACCTACGCATGCCAGACATGGTCCCTCAAAAAATCACTCTTAAATAAAATAAGAACCTGTCAAAGAGGACTAGAACGGAGTTACATGAACATCAAATTGAAAGATAGAGTCAAAATTTCACTGATAAGGAAAAGAACAAAGGCGAAAGATGCAGTCAAACAGGTCCTGACATTAAAATGGAAATGGTCTGGTCATATTCAGAGAGCTACGGAGCAAAGATGGTCACAAATAATCACAAATTGGTACCCAATATATAAAAAAAGAAGGAAGGGTAGACCATTGAAAAGATGGAGTGACGACATCGTAGAAATAGCCGGAAACTTATGGTCCAGACGGGCAAATGATAGAGCCACCTGGAATGGTTTGGAGGAGGCTTTCACCGCAAAAGGCGGCCCTTACACCTAACAATACTAACCTTATTTAAAAACAAAACTAACATTACTAACAAATAAATAAATAAGCATACATAATAGTAGATAAGAAATACATACATGTAAGGGATTAAATAAAGCTAATAATAATAATAATATATATATCTGTGGCCCGGCTGTCAAGAAGACAGTCAAGAAATTTTTTCTCGCCGATTTTTATTGTGATTTATTTAAACCAAACTATCAAAAACCATCAAAATGAATTCGAACCCGAAAACCACAAAAAACAAAAAACAATAGTACAAAAATTGAACTGAAAAACATTAACATATGGCGCAGAAACTGTAATATTGAAGACATGCTGACGAGAAGCCGGGCACGTCACTTAGCCACACACCCATCACCTTCGGCCTCGTCGCTCAGCTCCGCCTCGCCGCCGCCGGAACCCAGCCCCACTGTGAGTGCTGTGACACCGGCCGTGGCAGTTGCGTCGAGCGCGAGCGACGAGTACTTCTCACCGCCCACGACGCCACCACCTGCACGTCGGCGAAGAGGACGCCGGCCGCCGGACGGCTTAGGACCTCGAGGCCCACCGGCCTCTGATAGGGTCCCAGCTCCCGGCGGAAGTGTGCAGCGCATGCGATGGACACAATCCATCAACGAAAGTGTTATGCGCTCATACTTTGGGGCTACAGAGGGGGGAACTAACCTGACTGCGTACCGTGGTCGGATGCTCTCTCTGTTTCAGGTACTTGAACCAGCTGTCAACGTTTCGGCCCAACGACTGTCGGATCAGGTGCGCGTCATCCAACGTAACCGTATGTTGGTTGATAGTGTGCTTGATCGCCTCCGAATGGAAATGTGTGGCCATGTCATTACTCCTCCGTCGCAGACTGTGGCACCACCGCAGTCGCAAATATCGAGCCACGCTGACGAGGAGAGTAATGACAGGGTTACAAACGTAAGTACCCAGTGTAATGAGGAATTGAGGAGTGCTTTAGAGTGTGCTATTCGGGAATATCGCTACGTACCACCTGAACTAAGACCACGCTTACCTCGTTTGCCCATGCATAACAAAAATAGGGCGCTGGTAGCTGTTCTGGATTCGCAGTTGTCAAATTATTTTGATGACTGCGAAGACCTCACTGATGCACACTCGATTATGTACTGCGCGGCTGTAGCGGCATGTCGTGTAGCTCATGTCAAAATTACTAACGACAGAGTTACACGACCAAAACCAGCCGTACCGGCTTGGCAGTGCAGGATCGAGCGTCGTATCGGTGGGGCCAGAACGCTAATCGGCAAACTAATCTGCTTCAGGGAGGGCAACACTCGCCCTAGAGTCTGATATCAGCCCCCGAGATTATATGTCACGTGTCACAGAACGCATCGACTTCCTGAAGCAGAAAGTGTATGCATGGGCAAACCGTATTCGTAGGTATAGGCGGCGAGTGGAGCGATACACCCAGAATCGCACATTCCGAAGTAATGAAAGGTGGGTATATAGGGTTTGGGAGCAACCGGACCACGGTGTGACTGACACGCGCCTGCCGGATGATGACGCCATGTGTTCGTTCTGGCGCAACATCTGGTCGGTGCCTGTCAGTCACACCGAAGGTGGTTGGATTCGAGAGGTCGAGCGAGCGTGCGATCCATTGCCAGAAATGGGGGCAATCACAATCAGCCCCCAAGATGTAGCCCGTGCAGTCCATCCGTTGCCTAATTGGAAATCTCCAGGGCCGGACGGACTGCACAATTTTTGGATTAAGTGGCTACAAAGGTCGCACGCTCGTTTGGCATCTCAGTACCAAACTGCCTTAGAGTCCGGCTCGCTACCCGAATTTCTTACGACAGGAGTTACCCACCTGCTCCACAAATCGGGTAGTACCGCGGAACCCAAAAATTATAGACCGATCACGTGTCTACCGACGGTCTATAAGGTTCTTACATCTATTTTGAGAGCTAAAATTAATAATCATATTAACAGCAACAACATCATGTCTGTCTCTCAAAATGGATGTAGGAATGGGTCCCGCGGTACTAAGGAGCTACTCCTCATTGATATGGCCATTAGCCAACAGGTTCGGCGTTCCCGAAAGGATCTGTCGACATGTTGGATAGACTATAAGAAGGCCTATGACTCGGTGCCTCATACATGGCTCATGAGGGTGCTAGAATTGTATAAAATTGATACAATGCTACGCACCTTCCTGATGTCGTGTATGGGGCAATGGAGGACAGTTCTTCGCTATCCAGGATGTCGAAATATCCAGAGGAACAGCAAACCGGTAAGGATCGAGCGGGGTATATTCCAGGGCGATAGTTTGAGTCCGCTTTGGTTTTGCCTAGCCTTGAACCCTCTAAGCACACTGCTGGAGAATTCAGGGCTGGGCTATCGGTTGAAGAGAGGTGGTCAGGTTTTATCTCACCTCCTTTACATGGATGATTTGAAACTCTTTGCCCCCAGTAATCTGCAACTGATGGAGCTACTGAAGGTAACTGAAACTTTCAGTAGTGCCATCAGGATGGAGTTTGGTGTGGACAAATGTGCGGTCATGCATGTAAAGCGTGGGGAGATTATGGAATCCGTGGGAACTCAACTCTCGGATTCCATAAACCTCAGATCCCTCTCTTCAACAGAAACTTACAAGTATTTGGGTATG
Source organism: Mamestra brassicae (assembly GCA_905163435.1). Lineage (NCBI taxonomy): Eukaryota > Metazoa > Arthropoda > Insecta > Lepidoptera > Noctuidae > Mamestra > Mamestra brassicae. The sequence continues at coordinate 9,378,859 of LR990991.1, read as the reverse complement.
TCGGAAGCGTTAGGTATCAATGTTACTGACATGAAGCAATCGTTGAAGGAGCGCTTCTTTGGCCGCCTGAAGAAGGTATTCAATAGCCTTCTATCAGGCGGAAACAAGGTGCGCGCCTTCAACGGTTGGGTCATGCCGGTATTGATGCACTCTTTCGGCGTACTCAAATGGACTCAAACGGAACTTGACGCCCTGGATAGGCGGGTCCGTACACTGCTTACTGCATATCGAATGCATCACCCACGGTCGTCGGTAATGAGACTGTATATCCCGCGAAAGTGTGGAGGTCGAGGCTTCTTAAATGCTAAGACTCTCCACAATCGCGAGATATGCAGTCTCAGAGAATATTTCCTAGCTGTCGACGTGGGTATGCATCGAGATGTAGTGGCGGTGGACAAGGGACTCACCCCGCTCTCTTTGGCAAATGAGAACTGGCGCAAACCTGCGGTGCTAGACACTAACGATCGCAGGGCTGTATGGCAGAGTAAGGAACTTCACGGACGCTATTTCCGGGCCCTACATGGGCCCGACGTAGATCAATTAGCGTCCGTAGCCTGGTTGCGATTCGGTGATCTCTTTGGAGAAACCGAAGGTTTTGTTTGTGCAATTATGGACGAAGTTATCATGACGAATAACTACCGGAGATTTATTGTGAAGGACGGCACGGTTGACATATGTCGGGCATGTCACCGTCCGGGAGAATCGATTCGCCACATTGTCTCTGGTTGTTCTCGTCTAGCTAACGGAGAATACTTGCATAGGCACAACCTTGTAGCCAGGATTATCCATCAGCAACTTGCTCTGAAATACTCTCTTGTGGAATCGGAGGTGCCGTACTACAGGTATGCGCCCGACCCAGTTCTCGATAATGGCAATATCACATTGTACTGGGATCGGTCCATCATCACTGACAGGACTATTGTTGCCAATAAGCCTGATATAGTGGTGGTGGACCGAATCGAGAGGCGTGCAATGATTGTAGACATAACCGTTCCGCATGACGAGAATCTCGTGAAAGCCGAGAAAGATAAACAAATCAAATATATTGACTTGGCTCGCGAGGTTGTCGACATGTGGGATGTGGACTCAGCAATCATTGTACCGATAGTTGTGTCAGCCAATGGCTTAATAGCCACGAGCCTCGACCAGCACCTCAGGAGGCTCTCGTTGGGCAGCTGGATCAAGGGCCTGATTCAGAAAGCGGTACTTCTGGACACGGCTCGTATTGTTAGGAGGTTCCTCTCTCTTGAGCTCTGACCGCCGGTAGCTTGGACCCTGTTCCCGTTACCGGTGGGCTACTATTTTTATATTTTTAAATGTTTTTTATTTTTGTATTTTTAAGAAATATTTAAAAATGTATAAATAAGAAAAAAATGAATAAACGAAATAATAATAATAATCAGTGCTAACAACTTTTAGTAAAATTTTTGAAGGTAGAGAATGCCTTGATGCATTAAGTCCGCCCATGTACCACTATTGTACATAAAGTTTAAATAAATAAATAAATGAAATAGTCGACCGAGCCTCCGTGGACTATGACCACGTGGTCGTAATCGACGGAGACCCTCCCCCATGGTGTACCTATGATGTCTGGTTTTCGTAATAAAATAGATCTACTAGCTAACAAATGTCATTTAAAATATATTAGACATAGATATCTATTATTTTTCTGTGTTGTTAACTTTTTGTAAACTTTGCATACTACTGTATAAATTCAAGTTTTTATAACTTAACAGACAGATGTGTTGCTGGGGAGTTTGTTGCGCCACTTCTTCTTCCCAGCTAAAACACTAGGAAGTGGTGACGGGCAGGCGTTTTGGGGGACTGTCTTTATGTAGAACTTTGACGTTCAAAAAGTGCTGGCACTCAGCCTAATTTGAATAAATGATTTCGTTTTGATTTTGATCTTCCAGTCTTTATTTCCGGGTAGCTTTGTGTGCTGGCATCTGTACGCCAGCACATCAAGCTACCCGAAACTGTCAAATTTTCCCCATCAGCCTTGAACCTAAAGCTTCGCAGTAAAGTTGAAAATCTATTAAAGAAATTTGACAGATTGTTGTAGCTACATTTATCGGTACCTACTAAGATTAAATTATTAATAATCACCGCTAAATAAAAGTGACTAATTTCTTACTTTTACCTCGACTTTCGGTATTAAAGTCTCTGAAATGTTCTCTTTTAATAATTAGATTTCTTTATTTTTTCATAGTACTTAATTAATGTTTAAAATAATATTTCTAAGTTCAGTTTGTAACCTAAATAAGAAAGCAGTACATAAAGTCAGTTGTTCAGTCAGCGAAAAGGCCAAATTATCAACAAAAAAAAAATGTGTCAGGTTTCTCAGGGATGAAATTATGGGCTATTGAATGAGTTCGGCACGTTTGCAGGTGATAAAATATATAATAGGTGTAAATTGTAAAACAGTTAAAAGGCACAAACAGAGTAAAAGTTATACAATTTTATAAAATGATTCATTCAGTATTTATTTATATCTACGTGGCAAAGTACAAGTACAAGCAAAAGTACAAATCCTTCCCCCATATGGCAAAGTCTTGGGACACTTTGTATATTTATATCATTATTTGTATGATATATTTGTATAATTGAGCCGGTAGAAAACACGATTGTGTAAACTGTCTCAACTTCATTTATCGTCTATGGTTGATTTGGTTTACGTTATTGTTCTGAGGTTTACGTCTGCTCTTTACTCTATGGTTGGAGCAACACAGTCTATAGAGAACGGGTCGCGTTTACGATGTACATTGAATGATTACAAACTGCAGTTTCTTGCATCGTCTGTGGTAATCACGCAGTGTATTTATGTATTCGAAAATATTCCACTTACTTCTTGTCTTTGCCCTCTAGCCGCTTCCGCCGAGGCACCGAGCTTCGTCATCCGCCATTTGCAAATGCGAATTTCGCTCGTACAGTAGACAAAGTGAAGTTGTTTGTTTGTAAAAAGTGTGATAAAAAAAGGAAATTGCGCGCGTATAAGTTTAATAATTTAATTTGTGTGTTTATGTTGTGATCTACGTTAAAGTCGTAGTATGCAATCAGGAAGTGGTCCTAAAAATCCGCCATGGGCCCGGTCAAATGTGAACACAAACATGACCGGCATGAATCCGCAAATCATGGATCCTAATGCAATGATGACGCAACAAGGAATGATGCAGTTTCAACAGCCACAGGCTGTATTCAATCCTAGTATGATGCAAGCGCAAAGCGGCATGGCAATGCCAATGGCCGGACAAATGCCGATGAACCAAATGGCTCAAGGTCAGATGTATCCTGGCAACGTTGTGGCGTACCCTACACCTCGTGCTATGAATCCTGGAATGTATCGAAACTCTCAATCGAACCAATCGTCTAACAATACTGACCAGCGTGTTTTTACCGGCACTGTAACCGAAACTCACAACGATTTTGGTTTTGTTGACCATGATGTATTTTACCAAACATCAGTGTGTGCCAAGGGTATCATCCCAAAAGTTAATGACAGAGTACTCGTGGAAGCTACTTACAACCCTAATATGCCATTTAAATGGAATGCAACTCGCGTACAAGTTCTTCCAAAAACTGGTCCCAACCAAAAGTCAAATAATGCTCAAAAGAGTAACAATTATAATGCTGTACCACCCCCGGCTAACAAGAAGTCATTACCATCGCGACGTGATGATCGCCCCCCTCGCAGGGATGACAGGGTAAGAATTGACTTTTACTGCATATTTACATGTAAACTATCTCTTAGCAACACTCCCTCATAGTTATTTACTATTGAAGAGATGAGGAAATTCTAGTCTGAAGACTTAAATAAATACCATGTGCACTCAGCAAGAATAAAACACCCTTAGTCTTGATTTTCAGACATTACTTGCTTAACAGCCAGTGGCGGTGCTGAATCTTAAAGTGGTGCCCCTTCAAATACAAAACTTGTGTGCTTTCTATGCTCACCCGTGATTAATTATAAAGCTGTATAGTTTAAATTTGAGCAAAAGATGAAGAAATTTTTCAAATGTATAAATAGTATCAGACCAACCAAATATCTTTAAGATTTTGCACCCAAGGCCAAATACTCCATAGGCAACCCTTCTTAGGATAATTGTTATTGGCCTCCTGCCTTGTGAAGGTTACATTTTATTTGAGAGGCAGAAGTTATCTTGTCCATAGTAGTGCTTGTTTCAAGAAAATACAGCAGGTTGCTCGCTAACGTGTGAATATGCTACTGATTAGTCTTTTAGGCATTTTTATTTTTTCTTTTTAGGTACAAAATAAATAACAGTTCACAATTTGTTTTGCAATTATTATTTAAACTGTTAAGCTAGACAAAGTAATTACTCTTAAAAAAACACTAACAAACAACCAATGGGATAAAAATCTCAGATTTAGGTAGACAGGTAGACCCCTGTGACGTCACTGCTTCCGGTGCATTAGCACCGCATGCACTGCCCTAGGGCCGCCACTGATAACAGCATAACCAAATGCAGTATTTATTTATTGAATCAAAAGCAGCAATATAATTCCATTAACAATTAAATATAGGTAATAAACAACTTTAGAAAACAGAAAAGGTATTGCTTGCAGTAACTTATTTGTGGTATTTTAGCCAAACATAAAAAATGATCACACCAATGATGATGATGTCATTGTGATCACACCAATGCAAATGCATATTTCTTAATTCAATAAATTATCATTTACCATTTCAATGTTACTTTTTTATTTGGTTAATTCAGATAAAAAGTTACATCAAATTCAAAATATCAGCCATTTCTGCTGCTGATTCTCTGGTCTCAGGATCAGTGCAAACAGTCACCCCATCAGGGATTGATTATTCAGAAATTGATAGATCTGTTTCAATTATCCCACTTATAGTTAATTTAATACCAATGACCACGTAAATTGAAGCAAGCAATAAGGTCCTCCTCAACTTCATCAGACCAAGCATTAAGATTCTCCCCAGTTAGCTCAGACCGCCACATTTTTCTTACTTAGAGCATTTTATGCCCGTCGTTACTTTTAAACAAAAGGTCTGATTTGAATAATTTAAAGTGTCATTTTGATGTACATAATCAACCTTAATTATCAAATGGATAAGGATTCATATCATGATACCAAAATCAACACTTTTCCATACCACCCCGGTATACCGGTTTTGATTAAATAACTTGAACAATAAGCGGTCATTGTGACCTAACCATAATAGTTAGATATATATCTCGCTACTATTTTTACATTAATCATATAGTACATTATTTTATGTAGGTATCATCAATAGTGTTTTCAGGGCTCGCCAAATAATGAATTTACATTATTGCAACTCTCTATTTTTTCGAAAATTAAATATAGCTTATGTTTTAAGTTTATAATGAACAACTTTCTAATGGCGAAAGAACTTTTAAAATCGGCTGAGTAGTTTTTGAGCCAAATTATAACAAAAAAACAAGATTTATTTGTTTTTCCTCTATATAATATTAGTTAAGATAGCTAAACCAATCAATATGTAATTTAACTAATATTTTGATGGGATGATCAAATCGATCTTCGTAAACTGATTTGTTTGAAAATAGGAACATCGTTAGACATGGATTTTGGATGGGAGACTTTATCCTATTACATATTGCCAGCATCTGTGGTAATTGTCAACCTGCATGTGCTACACAAATAAATAATGTTCTTTACTTTGTCTAGTTTGCACAAAAGAGGTCACGGTCGAGGTCTCGCTCCCGCTCACGTGATCGCCGTGACAGCCGCAGTCGTCGCGACTCTCCACCGCGCAAGCGTCCCGTCGTACACCAAGCATCACCTATCAAATATGTGGTGCGAGTACCAAGGATGCCACTTGATATGTAAGGCTCTGTTTTGTTCTACAAAACATAATTATTATGGCGTTGCATTCTAGAAAATATTATAGTTCTAGCTGCCGCCCGCGTGAACGTCGAAAATTATCGTAAGGGAACATACTCCCGGGTTAAAATCTATTGTTTGTCCTTTCCCAGGACTCAAACTGTCTCTGTACCAAATTTCATCTAAATTGGTTCAGCGGTTTAAGCGTGGAGAGGTAACAGACAGACAGACACACTCGCATTCATAATATTAGTATGGATGCATATTATGTTATCTAAAAGCCATATCTACATCCCATGCATTATAGTTTATACTGTACTGGTAAAGTAACTAATATTTTTTTGTTTGTTTTAGACACAAAATGGATGTGCCTGCTTTGTCACAAAGATATACAAACTTGTATGTGCCATCTGACTTCTTCAATGCTCAGGTGAAATGGGGTGAAACATTCCCACCTCAGACACCATTTTCCATCAACAACCCATGTGCTTATCATATCATGAACAAAGAAGTGGAGAACCCCATTGCCAATGATGCAGTTTTAGAACCACCAGATGCAGATTACAGATTTTCAGCTAAGGTAAGTTTGTACTTATTCATTACTAGGTATTTGTAAAATCAACAGCATGTGTAGCAGTAAGATGTATAATATATATACATAGTTATACATCATATCATATCTAAGTTTATTTATGAATTCAAAAATAGTTCCTATAAAGATTAACAATTTGATACATATGTAAATAAACAATGTTTTTCGTTTTATAGTTTAGCAATAATTTTAATACTAGATCACAGAATAAACATTACATAACAATTTTTAGGTGATGTTAATCAGCATGCCAACATTGGAAGTCCTGTATCAGAAATGTGGACTTACAAAAGTTGATGAAAAGGATAAACGCTCCAGTAAAAATCCATTGCATCCGACCAGACTGATCAAGTTCCTTGTGGGACAGAAGGGGAAAGGTGGTGAAAATTTTGCTATAGGTGGACCGTGGAGCCCTTCCTTAGATGGTGAAAATCCTCAGTCAGACCCAAAGGTTTTGGTAAAGACTGCAATACGTACTTGCAAAGCCCTCACAGGGGTAGATTTGACTTCATGCACTCAATGGTAAGTGTTCTATCATCATTGTTAGGTCAACTAACTGCCCTGCTATGGTGGTATTTTTCGAGTAGAATTATTAAATGGGACGGAGTTTCTTCTGGGCTTCTTGAAATGGTTGGTGCAGTATTATAAAGAAACCCTACTGACTGATTGGCAAGTGACCAACAGACAGAAGAAGCTTTTACCCACCATCAATCCTTATAATAGTCATGGCACACACATTCCTTATGTGAGAGTATGGAGGCGTTAGTACATCTTGGATGGCGCAACTCATTGGATGCAGACTCGATGTACCGCGTACCAAAACAGCAGTTTGATTTACTCTCGCAGCGGATGTGTCGTTTCCATGTGTGCAGTCGGGTGGGCGGCGCGCGCGATGCGCTGTGAGTATACCACTATAACTGTATTACCCATGCAGGTACCGAATGGTGGAGTTTTACTACTGGCGCGAGGGCAGCGGCGGCAAGTCGCGGCTCGAGTGTGTGGTGTTGTTCCTGCCGGACGTGTGGTCGGCGCAACCGTCGCGTATCGACTGGAACACCGTACAGGAGCAGTATAAAGCGGCCTGCGACGTGGCCCTCCGAAAACTCGACGGCGATCATCAGGAGTCCAGCAAGGCTGAGCAGCAAGCTGCGGCAGCCGACACTTCTGCGGCGGACAAATCGCAAATTGTTTGTTCCCAGTTTTGTTTAGTTACCGATTCCGGCTGCTCGCTACTAAAATGTTGGAAGAGCAACGTGCCAGTGCTACCGACGACAAGCAGTGTTGTAGCCATGCTGACATCGCCTGGAAATAGATAATATTATATTATAACCACTACCTTTTTACTCTTCACAGAATTACATTAAAATAAATACATCCTCTTTTAGTTTCCTAATCAAAAATAAAGTCTTAAAATTTAAACTCAGCTTTGATACACTGACCTAAACCCTGAGTTCCCTGTTGTAAACTTGGCAAAAATACTTATGTGACTATACAATTTTCAGGAGAAAGATCTGGATAGTACCACCATAACAATTGATGAGAATGATGATGATGAGGATAAGCCAGAACCAACACATTATTCAAAAATTGATCTAAAAACTTTTAAAGTTGAACAGTTACGGCAAGAGCTACGCGCGCGGAATGTTAGCTGTAAAGGTAACATAGAACATTAATTTTAATAGAAATACTAACAGGGTTTAGTAGAAGGACCGCAGGTTTTTTGGTTTGAGATTGCAATGGAAGACATTAGATAATTTTTTGTAAAATTGGTTCGAGAAAATATAAATAAAAATAGAGCATGATGCCATACCAAATGTCACTCTTATTCCTTCTAAAAATTGTTTTGGTTCTACTGCCAAAAATTCTGAATAAATAGATTTTTAGAAAATATTTAGTTTGTTTGACCAACAATTATTATGTAATTAACTGAACTTTACATTCTTTGCATCAGGACTAAGATCTCAACTGGTATCTCGTCTATCAAAATTGTTAAAAACCGAAGAGTCGGCAGACGATAAGAAAGGTGATGATGTGATGGAACTTGAAGATGATGAGCAGGAATCAGAGAAGAAGCCGGACCCTGAGGAAGAAGATAAAATTGAAATCAAAGATGAGGAAGAAGAGAAGAAAACTGAAACTAAAACTGAGAAAGTTGAAAAGAAAGAAGAAAAACCTGAAGAAAAAAAAACCGAAAAAGAGATTGAAGAGGAGAAAAGAAAGGTATATCTTTTTCTTCCCTTCCTTGTGTATAGTCATTGTACGGGACTTCCTTGTGCAATGGCTAGGTTAATTTGTGAGCTGACACCGGTTACTTGGCAGTGTTTTATGGGTCACCCAGGAGACTCACAGACTTACGTTGTGTGATCTCCTTTGAACCCAAAAACACTACTGATTTAAGAAAATGCGAACCGCACCTTCACACTCAACGCTCAAATAGACCGAAGCAAACTCGCCATGTGGGGTCAGCTATCTTTGAGAGCGGTTGCATGCGAGAGACTACCATGTTTCTTGTATGCTGAACTATATTTACTATTTAAATCTTTGCCCTCAAGTGGCTCTGCAGTTCATCTAATTTTACTCAATTAAAATTACTCCCCACCCTGTATTGAGTTAATTGAAGTTGTTATAATGTTATTCTATCATTATGCATTGCCAAATTAATGATAACACATATTTTTATCACCTTTAACAGTATATTAACAATTCCTTTTATTTCACAGCTTGAGAAAGAGAAGCAGTTACGTAAAACTCGCTACGAGATTCCTACCACCCCTCACATTTTGGTGCACCCGTCAAACTCTGCTAAGGGCGGCAAGTTTAACTGCAATGTCGCCACGCTGTCACTGCTGCTGGACTATCGTATCACTGACAATAAGGAACATAGCTTTGAGGTTTGTTTCAATAGCGTGTGTTTCTAAAATAAAGTCGTCCTCAAAAAACTTCAGCAGTCATGAGGACTGTCATTTCAACAAAATAACTTCTTCCTTTTTTTATAAATTTATCTTTTTTAGACATTTGGGTTGTTTTAAAATCTTTTCGACTATTTATATTTAATTGAAATCATGCATTGACTTCTAAAACGTATTGGATTAACTAAACAACCTATAATCAATAAGATACTGTTCATTCTCATATTTAAAAAGACACTTTCACCAAAACTAACCTTACATAAACCTGTTCTATCACAGTTATTTGTGTTCGCGGAGCTATTCAACGAGATGCTGATGCGGGACTTCGGCTTCTACATTTACAAGACCCTTTACACATTACCCGAAAAAGCAGAAGAAGTCAAAGAGAAGAAAGAAGGTGACGATAAGACTGAAAAGAAAGCAGAGGAAAAGAAAGATGATAAGAAGGATGAAAAACGGGAGGATAAGAGGGACGACAAGAGAGAGGATCGGCGCGATGATAAGAGGGATTCGCGCAGGCGGGATAGGAAGGTAAGTCATAGTCATCATCTGCCTAGCCTTTTCCCAACTATATTGGGGTTGGCTCCAAGTCAAACAGGATTCCATAGGATCATTTTACGTGGAGCGGCTGCCAAGGTACTTCATCCAAGAAATAATAAAAAAATTGCATGATTCCTTAAAAAATAGCCACCGTAATCCTGCCTAGTTCTACATGGCATGGAAACTTTAATAGTTCACTGTGTACCTTTAAATCAAAGGTTCATGGTTCATTATCCTAAATAGGAGACTAATTCGACGTGAAACAGCTTTTGACAAACCAAAAGCAAGCATTAGTATCAATAATACAAAGTTATGCTTCTTGTTATTAATACTAATTAATATTAGTTTTAGTAAGAAATAAAATTTCAAGACATCACTTACCCTTTATTTTTTTACCTTTCTATACTTTTTACAATATTTTACCCTCGTATTTTTTTTGAAGCAGGAAAGTCCCAGTGATGACGAACGCAGCAGCTCCCCCAAGCGTCGCAGCCGCGGCGTGGAGCTGCCGCCCGACCCCTACCTGCTGCTGTCGCTGGTGTACTTCGACACGGCGCGCGGGGGCACCATGACCAAGAAAGATCTGCAGAACTTGTTCATGAGCCTTGGCCTGCAGCTGTCCCGCTCACAGATCAGAGCTGTGCTCGAGAAGGTGTGCGTTAAGGAGATGTTTAATTACAAGTAAGTTGACGATGTCTCTCAATGCTTACTTTTTTCAAAACCACTTTCATTTTAAAAGTTTGTTTGTAATTTGTGTGATGTGCTAAGCCAGGGCAGCTTGCTAGTAAATCATGTATTGCAAACTTGCAATGGTATTTAACCAACCATTTAATTTGAAAAGTTTTAAATGGGGTTATCATACCAGTGAATAAATATCTTGCAAACAGTTCTGTACTCAAAATAATACCTCTTTTTAGGTCACTGATCCAAAGCATCAAAGATGTCGCATCTGGATCACCAGAAGCGATCCAAGATTTCCCATTGGACAGCACACTTATGACTAGTGAAGTGCCAACACATGTAAGTAATTCATCTGAATGTGAATCAATAGACATGCTGAGTTACATACAAACAAATTCTTAAATTAACTAAATACATTATATAATCGGGAAATATTTCGTACGTAGATTGCGGAATTAGAAGAGGCAATTGCATCAGGCAACCGCAACTTGCTGCCGATTTTCAATGCGATTAGTGACGACTCTGGAGAGCAGTCGAGTGAAACAAGGGATGTCAGTAATTCAGGTAACATTTTCATTTGTTTATTATTCACGACTTTTTTATATAACTGCATTCATTCAAAATTTCATAAGTAGGTATAGAAGTGAGAGCTACACCTATATTCCAGTTATATTTATTATTTAGGAGCTATGTTTAGCAAATGCGCATATTCGCGTACGAGGTAGTCGGTCGGCTAGTAGCGTGACACAACCGTCTGTTGCATGGTGGCAGGCATGGTGATGTACAAGTCGCGGCTGGTGGACGTGGGCGCGCTGGTGAGGGCGGAGGCGCGCAGTGCGGCGGCGCGCGCGCGGCTGGAGGCGGCGCTGGAGAGCGCGCGCGTGGCGCTGCGGGCCGCGCGCGCCGCCGCCGCCTCCACGCAGCAGGCGGAGCGCGGCGCGCAGACGCAGGTGTCGGACCTCAGCGCCAGCCTTGCTGCCGCTCGTGCTAGGATCGCCTCGCTTACGGTATGCCTGTGTGCTCACATTAAATCATTCTAGCTAGCTGGTATACTGAACGAGAATTGTGAACTTTCGAATCCAACATCTTTGCTCTATTCAATTTAATATGACCATTCATTTTGTGGTCCCGTTATGCACTTGATGATTTTCAAGACACGTTTTTCTACATCTTTCAATTTTTTTACAGATACTTTGGTCTATATATATTTCGGAGTAAACGATGGTTAAGTGACACAAACAGAAAAAACTAAGCATTCTGTTTCCCCTTTCAGGCTAGTTCAAAAATATTCCATTCCGCTTTGAAGAGCATCCAGTCTAAAGTCGAGGCTGTAGTCAACATAAAATATGAAGATGACGACGTCGTGGAAATTGTCAATGGACCAGCCACACAGTAAGATATATTACTTTTAATTATCATTTTAGAAGAATTTCCTAAGTCTTGAAATGTTTTGCTCATAAATGGCTACTTGATTTACAGGGGCACAAAAGACAAGGACGCTAAAAAAGAAACATCTGCGTCCACTGAAAAACAAGAAAAGAAAGATGTGAAGGAAACTCCTATCACAAATGAGCCAGCACAAGAAACTGAGGAAAAAGTCGAATTAGAGGACAAGAAAGAAAAACCTGAAGCTGCCACTAAAACTCAAGAAAGTGAATTAAGTACGGCGGAAAATATGGATTTAGATGATAAGGAATAGCGATGATTAAGAACAAAAGTCGAAAAAGAAAATACGAACATTTTGTGTATCTTAGGTGTGTCTGAGTTTTCAACATTGTTTCTGAACTGTATTGCATACAAACGGTTTAAATATACTTCATTGTAGTAGTTGAATGTCATGTTTAGGTTACTATCTCTTAGGACCTAAGACAAGTCATAATTATTATTAATTCAAGGACTAAGTAATAAAATAAACTTGAAATATATTAAATTTCAATAACCCAAGTTTTTAAAATGATAATAATGCACAATTACGTATACTAGGGTTTACATCCTGTATTCCTTAGTCTTCTTCCAGAAAAATATTAGCAGTATGAAATTGGTGCTGCCTGACTATATAAAAACCTATTTTTTGACCTGCATTTTTGCTTAATATGATATTAAAATTACAGTACAAGGATCGAAAGGGATTTTTGATAACTTTAGCGATCGTGCAGTTTTTAAAATGTGTTTGGTTCTTATCCGATTAGTTCACTTGAGTCAGCGGTTATTTCGGCGTAGTAAACTAACGGGCCTAAAATGTTAAGTGGCTGTATGGTTTAGCGGACGGCAGCGCAGGTTGAATAATGCTACTTAGGGTTTTGGCGTGGCAATAGTGTTGTGAAATAATAAAGGAAAGGTTTACATACGTAAACGAAAAATCTATACAAGCTGTTTTTATGGTTATAAATAAATTGATCAGTGTTGACATGAATGTATATGTAACGTATTCATCTAAATATCTAGACCAGAGTTCTATTTTTTTAAGAAGTTTATCAAGTATTGGTTTTATTAATTCCATTTGGCGAATAAACTGGTATGCAACAATAATATTTTTACATACATCATTGAATAGTCGGTAAAAATGCAGATTTCGGTGTTGATGTGTTTACCAAAATTTATTTTTTAATCTTGGTAAATGTGACATTTCTTATTTTAGTAGTGAATAAAAAGCATTCTAGTGCTTTTATTGGACTAGATTTAAGAAACTGCATTTAAATGCAATATTAAAGATTCACAAATTAATACAACTACTTTTTATTTCACTCCCTAGACGATATTTTTTTAAACTATTTATTTATTTATTTACACTTTACGCACACAAATGTACAGAGGCGGACTTAATGCCATAGGCATTCTCTACCAGTCAACCTTTGGGTGGTGCAGAGAATGGTGGTAGGTGCAATATGGAGAATAAAAAGCGATTGATATTTAATGAATACATACAAACATTTAAATAAGTAATACGAATATATAAACTATACATACAATATAAATATATAATAAATACTCAAATTAACAAGATAAATAGGTACACGAAATACTTAAACAATTACAACAAATAGGTAATTGGAAAACATTAGCGATGTGATGATACTACTGCCAACTTCTTACGAATAAGTTCGCGAACTTTAACTTTGAAGGCTAATCGGTTGGTGACCATCCTGATTTCCTGGGGTAGCGAATTCCACAAAGAAATAGACTGAACAAAGAAGGAAGAGTGAATAAAGTCAGTACGGTGAGTGGGAAATTGAAGAAGACGGTTATGTGATGAGCGTAAATTCCGATTGTGGTTGTCGCAAATATATTGAAAGTGAGGGGCTAGATAACTGGGAGAGTTAGGAGAGTTGAGAAATGAAAACAAGGTAGTAAGAGCTCTTTGCTCCCTGCGCTCGCGTATGGGCATCCACTTTAAAAGCGACCGATACGCGGAGACATGATCATATTTGCGCAGGTTGAAAACAAATCGAATGCAGTAATTTAGAAGGCGGTCCAGTTTGTTGAGGAGATCTGCATTCAGGTCGTAGTAGCACACGTCACCATAATCTATGATAGAAAAAATTAAGGTCTGTACAAGCATCATCTTCGTGCTTGATGGCAAAAAGTTTTTCAAACGGTACAGGGCCCGCAGCGTTCCAGTAACCTTCTGACTGACACTAGCGACTTGAGTACGCCAGTTTAGAGTACTGTCGATGTGCAAACCTAGATTTTTCACATCAGTGCTGAATGGAACTATTATTGATAAGCTAGTACTTGACCACAATCTCGTGATGAAAAAGGGATGATGTGATCGACAATGGAGCAGGCCTGCCTAGAAGTAGCCTATTCACTCTTACTAAGGACCAATAATTCATACTAGCGCATAGTCGAAGCGTCAATCTGAAACGTATACCTACATGTATGCGTCTGAGCAGCTCCAGCTGTTCCGTATGCTTAGAATTCCCCCAACTTTTCGGATCCCAGTTTAGCCTGTCTCGATATATGAACCAAAATTTAGGGTAGGTGTCAACGTAACGCCAAGAAGCTCAATATGATTATTTAGGGACTAACCACACTTATTACTTGTATGAGATGCGTACGCAATGTAAAATCGTTGTTTTCTATGGACAAAAGCTGAACAGCGCTGAATAAGTGTGGTTAGTCCCTTATCGGCGGGGTACACCGCGGAAAGATGGAGCCCTGTAGAATTGGCTCCTTTTAGCAGAACTTATACACTCCTGGGTTTTTGCCTTAGAACTGAACCTGACCAAATTGGCCTCGCCCCATTCGGTCAGTCTTTAAGGATAGGTTCGTACGATCAACCGCAGCTTCTCAGCGTACCTGTGTGCGGTACCTATGTTCCCTTTACGTCGAGCGGCCAGTCATCTCACTTTTATTCCCTCTACGTCCAGCATATGATTTCATTCTTGCTTTTGCGTCGAGTGCAATAGGTAGTCAGAAATAAAAGTGCAATACTGTTAATGTTTGGATGCTTTTTTCATTTAACAAAGCGCGGGAGAAGATGTTGGGCTAGTGAAAACTCCCAATTTATATAAATTTCTTGCCATGTGTCAAATGGAAATGGCCAGCCAGGTCGGGAACATCGGGAAATCCTCTCTTAGTGCTTCCCAAGGAACATACACATGCCAGATTTCAGCTTTCTACGACCAGTAGTTTCGGCTGTGCGTTGTCTGCCAAGTCATTCAGTCACCAGTAGGTACCTAACGGAAGTTTTATTATGTCACCAGAAATTTGCAGAATAGATATAATCTATAGTATCGTATGATAATATTGATAGTGTAATACGCACCATAGACGAAGTCGATGTAAAGGGAACATAATTTTCAACAGTGCAACATCAAATAGGTAAATAATAGTTAAATACGGTTAAGGATCTTTATTTATTAATTGAATTATGTTACAAAATGGTTTCACCTTTAAATTGAATAAAAAAAGAATGGATAAACCTTATTTTATATAGGTGCTATGTTTAAATTATAATTTTCATTATGACTACATAATATTCTTAAATAATAAAATTTCAATAAAATTATTAACTTATAGTTGAATATTACGAGTATAACATTATAGAATAAGTGAATATTTGGAAGAGATACCAGAAAACGACATGATTTACAAATACTAGAAATATCTACAGAATTAATGCTACTGTTATAAACCGGGTATATTCTGCTAGTCACTATTGTCTTTATATAAACGACGATGGGATTAAAACGCTTCTCTAGGTTCCTCAACGGTCGTATTTCTTCTGCACACTTCAAGCCACGTCAATCAGCGTGAATAGCCCGACAGTAGTAGTAGCTAATGTTATCTAGTGATTATAGAATGGGTATAGGTACAACAGTTACTACACGCAAGGCTCCACATAGTTTCCTGGGAAGAGACCAGTCACTCCGTCCATGACGCCTTCCCACCAGCCATCATCGTTCTTCTTCAGCACATAGATCACGGCACTCTCTTGGAATGATAGCTCGTCCTCTTTGTCAGCGTAGTAATCGTATATCGCGACAACTATAACAATATAACATACAATTTTAATTGCGATATCTGTAAAATATGGTTTTAAATACGAATATTTACGAAAGCAAAGTAGATTATTTTTACCTTTCTCTATGTAGTTCTTGGGCACCCATCCAGGTAAATCTTCCTCATCTGGCACGATAGCAGGAACTGCGTTTGTGTATGGAGCACCCATAGTACCCATCTTGTTCTGAAATTGTAGAAAAACAATAAGTTAGGACATAATCCACTATTTATTTTATAGTCGGATATAAATCTCACCTGCACAGAACTCTTACCTCAGAATATCGATACTATCGAGAAATTGGATTATTGAAGTAGACGCATTTCATTAAAAATATTGAAGTCAGCTGCCCCAAGATCAAGTAGGTCGTTGACAAAGTATAGTCAAGATACACAGTATGGCTTTGAGCTATTTTTTAATTATTATTCACAGGCTCGCGTTTCACCACAATCTCATCAGATGGAGCAATGAGGCCGACGACGGAGCACGATGGCCAGACGTTAATCTATTCTCTCGTCGCTTAGGAAATTTAATTCCTTAGCTAGCTCTTTAGCCACCAATATTTTATCCAACAAGTTTTCGACTGCCAAGTAAAACAGATAAACACAAAATCATACATTCATATGGTGTGGTCGGCCGAAGTTGTCATGTGCCAGCTCGTCATCCATGGGCGGAGGCGGCAGAGGGGGCGACACAGAGCCGCCGCGGATGGAACCTCCGCCGGCCGAAGACGACGACGCACGCTGCAATCGTTGCACATACTAGTAATGTGGTTACGTTGGATAGTATACTTCGGTTATTATAGGTAGAGGATTGACAGTTACGAGAACCCCTTCGTTTCGAAAATGGGTGTTAACGATAATTTTATCGTTAACACCCATTTTCGAAACGAAAACAATTTTGTTTATCGCGGGAAATTACAACCAAATCCTCACATTTAATTAAACCGTGTTGAATCATAACTTTGTTTCGTATCTGTTATCTGTACTGTATGGGTCCATATCTTGCACCGGAACAATGACTTATGCCCGGTTTCTGAGGTATTTTATCTTTATTAACGCTATTATTATTATTTTTGGTTAACGGAAAGATAAAAACCTCAGAAACCGGGCATTAAACATCCCAATACGGTCCCTGACTATTACGGTATACGGTATTGACTTTTCTATCGACTGTCATACCACTTCCTAAAATAACCGAAGTATAAAGCTGGATACTGAACGGTGTTACGGGCCGTAATGTAACATTCGCAGCGAGCATTTTATGTCACGCTGTGTCCTAAAATCCGTGACAAAAAAAAACACGCAACATTTTCGTGCTCGTTTCCACGTACTGACTGCACTAATGCTCGCTTTGTAACATTTTAAGGTGGGTACAGACCGGAGTTACGGGGCGCAATCTAACATGTTACAAAGCGACCATTCGTGCAGTCAGTACGTGGAAACGAGCACGAACATGATGCGTGTGTGTTTTGATTTACATGGATTTTAGGACAACAACGTTACGCTCGCTGCGAATGTTACATTACGGCCTGTAACACCGGTCAGTACCAACCTTAACATTTTTACGACATGAAATCGAAGGGCAGCTATACCCAGAAATAGCCGGATAGAACTAGGAGCATTTGGCGATAGACCAACACGATTGGGTTAGGTTGAAAGGCAGAATCAATAGGTTTGTTAGGTTGACTTCATCACATGACAACAAAAGAATTGGTCAACCAATTATACAACGACAACGGGTTGGTTATGCACTTTACGACACATACTACACCTTGTTCTAACCAGCTTCATGGCCTGTTTACACAGTGAGTTTCTCACACGTTTTTAGCGACAATTTGTATAAGCTTTACTTGTCAAGCGATTCTCATACTCATGTTGTTTTGCACATTGTCAATATTGTTATTTTTTTTTTCTCAGTGTATTTATACGTAGCAAATTCATTAACCTTTTGAACGCCAGAGCATAAACGCATTGGCGTGCCCCCGACGCCAAGCCACAAATTCGCCGTACTTTTTGTCTCATATTTGTGACATTTGGCGTACAAGGCACGCGCTTGTTCGTCATGTATACGTGACAGTGGCGTTCCAAAGGTTTGCTACAAAAAAAAATCCTACAAAACATGAGGCGAAAAAATGTCTCCCTGTAAAGGTGCCTTAGGTATAGCCCCACTTCGAGTTTCAGTCGTAACATAGTGTGCTGAATGTTTGTACTAGAAATGGGATGACTAAGTTGGTTCATTGGGGTAGGATTTAAACTCACGACTTCCCAATCGCTGATGTTGGGCTATTGAATCTAGTCAAAAGAAATTTCGATAAATTAAGCAGCATTTGGATTATATTTTTTGTACTTGCTTCACATTGGGTACCTATGTTGTAGTGAGAATTGTGGTTTTGGCACAAACTCAAAACATTTATTTGAAATAAATCATTTATGGCACTTTTCAAATGTCGAGGTTGGTAAGTCAACAACATGAAGCTAATTGCGCATTTTTTACAGCCATAATATCAGTAGTCATTTCATATTACGTACTCAATGTGAAGCAGGTACAAAAGCTGTTATTAATAACAGATTTATCAAAATAGCATTTCATAAAGAAATAATACAAACCTGTCCAGGCAGGCTCATGGAATGTTGGCTGTGTTCGCCGTCAGAACCAATCAAGGGAGACGGTGGTGCTGAAATTGAAAAATAAATCTGTCACCATTATTAGTATATTGAAGGGAGCATTAAGGTGCTTACTTCATGTTTGCCTTTCAAATATGACGTTTTAGATACTGTTGGTAGTTAATTTGACAGTTGGTTAAAGGTAGATACGTTATTGAAACCGGCTGTTAGCAGGTAATTCACATCCCAAACTGAGACAAATACTGCGCGGGACGAAATTCGCTTGCGCTGACTCTGTCAATTAATTCAACTTCTAGGGAGTGTTGAAACTGACGCGATTAGTCGCGTGACTTCGTCATATCCCTTTTCCGGTGCGGGATTTGATAAGAGACTTACCTACTCCTCTCAAAGTTTTACAAAAACCAATTATAAGTGTCGTAATTACTTACGTGGCATACTGGAATGCAAGTCTTGCTGGGAATAGTTTGAAGTAGCTTGATGCTGATTAGGGTGTACCATTCCCACCTAGAATAAAAGAGGGAACATAAAACTGGGTTGCAAGTTATCTTATATGCTGCTAATATAGGCGGTGGTCTATTTAGAAAGAAAGAAAATACGTTTATTCCGCCAGAAATGACGCACAAAAACACAACATTCAAAGGAAATAACTTAACCACTAACTAAAAACTAAATAAAATCTGTTTCACTGTCAAACCACAGACAAAACAGAACAGTTCTACAGTTGTCTGTGGCGTGACGTATTTGAGTTCCTTTCATCCCGCCGTTGAAACATGCCTGATTAACAAATTTTCAAACAAAAAGACTTTCACATTTTTTATTAGTATGATTGGAATATGTTTACCTGAGGTTGTGCTACTGGCAAGGTAGAGTAACCTGGAGGTCGACGCGGGTAGTTGGGCGCGTAGTGCGAGGGCACCTGCGGTGGAGCGACAGCCGGTGGCGTGCGGTATTCTCGGGAAGATTTACCTGTAAATAGGACAAGGCATGTGTCACTATTTCCTTATTTTAAAAAAAAGTGGTGTTCCAGTTTGATGATAAATTAATAAATAAGACATTGCTAAACTTATTTTTTTTTCCAATGATAGGCATGTGTTTGGCCACTATCACTCCTGATGGTAAGCAATGATGTGGTTGAAGATGGAGCATGCTTGCCTAGAAGTAACCTATTCACTCTTGACTTAAAGACTCCCAGGTTGTAGCTATCACGAAACACAAGACTGGCAGGGAAACTCCTTTTCTGTACCCACAATGAATGTGTTCCCCAAACGTTTTGTGCATGTAGGTGGAATGTCCATCAAACAAGTAAGTGCAGTAACTATTTAGTAATGGGCTGTAGGGTTGATATATTTAATCATTATTTGAATTTTTATAGGTACAGATACTAGTTTGCTGTTACTAAAATGCCATTCACTATGTCTCTACATAAAATGCATTAGATGCTTGATATGTATGTATTCTTGAAAATATACTCATGCTCATAATTGAGTCTATATAGACTTACCAAGAGTGCCTCTTCCCAGTGTTCCGGTGTTAGCAGCAGCAGCTGCGCGCACAGCTGCTGGTGGTGTGGGGGGCTTAGTGGTGGGAGCAGGCAGTGTAGCAGCACTCGGGGCAGAGCCTGATCGCCGGCCCCTAGGCGTACCGCTTGTAGCTCCATTCCAACGAGCACCATGACCAATGTCATCCAGGGCTGAAGAGAAAAAAGTTTTTATGTTGACAAAACATACTATGTACAGTAAACAAAACTATAAGTTGTAACAACATTATTAGGTAATCATAAAGGACACACCTGTATACATACCTGTATAATCAATACTCTTTCTCACATATTTGATGGGTTTTTCCGGATTAGCAGGAGCAATGATTTTGTACTGCCTGTTGGTCACTTTATTAGCAGTCAGAACTCCAATCTCTCGCCTTGCAACCTTCTCCTTGTGAATTGCAACAGTTTGAGCGATATGGTTCATTTGCCCTTCCATTTCAGCCAACTGCATAGTTTGCAGCTCCAATAGTTGCAGGAAGTTGTATGCCAAAGTATTTATTTGATATGCTACACTAGCTAATGATTGCGTAGTGTAGTTCTTGGTGCTCTCTAGGGCGAGCCTCTTGTTCTCAGATTGGAAGTAGTTAGCTTCGCAATAATCAGCGACACGCTCGAGGTTCGTGTGGCTGTCTGTTAGATGGCTGCGCCCCTCGGGGATCTCGGTTTGCAGTAACGCTGCTAACTCGGCCATTTTGATGGTGCTAAAATCATTCACTAGAACATTTTATACTATCATAGAACGAATATGCTTGAAATATCTGATGCAGGGACTTAATTAACGCAAATACAGGATACATACGGTTGCGAGTTTCAGACCCACAGGAAGTTAGGGAGAAAGGGGAGCAATCATTACCTTTTGAGAATTCCTGGGCTATAAATACCACTTAAACACTGATTTATATTAGCACATGATCAATTATTACACAAAAGTTGTTTGTAAATGTACGAGATACAAATTACAGAAAAACACAAAATAATCCGAGTTTTGGGTGGGACGTTGCAGTGACACAAACGAAGGTTGCCAATTTGCCATATACATATGCCACAGACTAAGTAAGTAGGTAGCCAAGCAAAAACATTATCGAAAATATTGAGGGAAAATAAAAATGTCCAATGTTTAAATGATTAGAAAAAATGCAAAAATAGATAAATATACAACTTTATACATAATTTCAAAGATTTAATTTGTATTATTTATTCATTACGCATTGTGTTTTCATTCATTGTGTTTTTCACACTCTTTCTTTCCAATCTGTTTTATAGAAGTGATGACTTTTAATTGGCTGTCAGTCTCACATTCAATTTTTTTTTATTATTCTGTTTGTTTTAGCAGTAAGTCATCCATAGTTTGTAAATAAATAAAATTAGGTACTCTTTCCGTCATAGTGACATCTGTCATTGGATCGAATCACGATGATAGCCTGTTTTACACTACTTGGCACTAGATGGCGCTCCTTGCATCCATGAACCCTAATTTCTGATAAAAGGGTACTTTTGTAGACTGGATGCATTTCCTGCACCGCTGTAGTTGTTATACTCAGCGATGCGAACTGCCTCTATATGCTACATTTCAGCACTATGTTCAGGATTTTTCTCTTCAATACCACATGAATTTATAGCTTGTGATCGCGGCTTCGCACGCGTGAAAATATTTTCATGGGTTTTTCTTCTGTACGGACCTTTTCCAAAAATGAGTTACTCTTTATGGCACAAACACTACTCAATGCTCACCTACATTGAAACCCCAACCCCAGGGGTTAACAGACAGAAGTGAGATTCAAGCATAGTGTATTTAGAAGTGATTGTACTTTTATTTGGGTATATTATTATTCCATTGTGTACACAAATCTAAAACACAAACATCTTCAATAAAATTTTATTTAAATGTAGCTATTTTATATACGTAGGTAGGTATTAAGCTTGTTGAAAATACTAAAACTTTAACAAATCCTCCAATTTCATTATAGGTAGCAGAAATTGTCTCACAAATCAAATGTTATCTTCAGTTCTGTTTTGATGTAAGTTCTATTTACTAAATACATGATTTATTATAATTCATTATCCACAAGCTCTAAACTGTTAACTACAATAAAATACACACCATTTACGTCTAATTTGACTAAAATAATGCATATTCATAATTTACTTTTGAGTTAATATTAATGTAATCTGTTTTTACACAAGAGTCTGTCATGATAGCTAAATACAAAACAAAAGTAAGTGTAACTTAATTTAATTAACTACAATAATTAGACAGATTTAGAAGAAAACATGTTATGAAAAAGATATGAAATTTATCTATTTGATAAAACATTTCTGAATGAAAAAAAGATATATTTAAAAATTATAAACTAACTGTACAAAAACATAAATTGGGTTCACGTGAAT
This sequence comes from Mamestra brassicae, assembly GCA_905163435.1. Classification (NCBI taxonomy): domain Eukaryota; kingdom Metazoa; phylum Arthropoda; class Insecta; order Lepidoptera; family Noctuidae; genus Mamestra; species Mamestra brassicae. The sequence goes on along the minus strand of LR990991.1, from coordinate 9,356,232 downwards.
GCAGATGGTTTTGAGTATAACATTTCATGCAGTCAATAATACATCCCAGTTTATTTCATTGTTATAAACTTCTTGTTCAAGCCACAACTCGTAATTATCTTTGAATTCTTCATCAAGTTCAATATTTGCTTCTAATACACTATTTATATCTGTCTCAAGGGGTGTCAAATCAATTTCTTGTTCTCCACCTGTGCCATATCTCCTATTATTGAAGCGATCAACGCTCACTCTCAGGGCACATTCTTCATCTTGAAAATCCCAGGGTCTAGCATCAACATCATTGCCAAATGCCCAGTCGTCATTCAACCTGTGTCGCACTTTGGAATATATTGCACTGATGGTTTTCATATTTGTTTTCCTCCATTGTCTGCCCAAGTACTTAGTTTGCATTTTTAGTAGTTTCAACACATAAAACTGCATCAAAGCATGTCTAACCTTCAATGTGCGTTTTAGGATAGGTGCACTTTTGAAAACAACCAGCATCATGATTCTTGCATTCTTCCATTTTGTGAGCTTATTTAAAATCCTCAACAGATTGATGCATGAGAATACATTCCTCCACGAGTATGGAACGGTTGAGTCTCCAATATCCAGACATTCCTTAGTCAGTTCTGGTTGTTCTCCAATTACACAAGCTGGAAAGTCAAATATTGGTATTGTGTTTTTAGCTCCAACATAAGACAAAATGTCCTGATTAAAGAATTTTAGCACTAATGGCATGCAGTTAGCATACACCAGATGTTGTGACATAAACTCAAATTGGTATACATGATTTAATTTTAAATGTTTCAAAAGGAGTAACAATATTGCAGTGACTGCTTTAACAATGATTTCTTTATGTCTGTTTACATCAATACCAAGTTTTAGGGACTGGAGAACAGTCATGGGCATCTCTTCGGGTAGTAAGTCTGCCATAATGTTTATGGAATAAGTTTTAGCAGTTGATGTAGGTGCTGCTGCTAAAAGAATTTTCAACAGTGCAATCATGTACTGCGGCAAATTAGGCAGCATTGCTTTGTATAATACTTCTGCTTCTGTTTCATCAACATCTTTTTCTCCTTTTGTGAGTGGGCTTCGAGCAATTTCCAATTCTCTTTCTGCCTGCAATTCTGAAAGGCTGGTGTAAACATGCTTCTTTAGTATATCTATTCCTTCATGTATGGGCTGTGGTAGTCCTGCTGTAGTTTGTCTATCTCCAGGAAGGGAATACCCCACAAACTTGATCCTGACATTATCAAGAAACATGTCAATATCTTTTTGGCGCACTTTAGACTGCCATGGAAGACTTCTTGGAAGGGGAGGTGGTGGAGGAGGACTGTCAAACTGTTTGAAGTACATGTAGTAAGGGCAATTAGGGTTGTTTTCAGATTGTGAACCTTCACTTGGTATAGACTGAAACTCCATTGAGTAATCTTCCGAGCCATTTCCAGTTTCTTCTTTGTCAACAAATATTTGTTCATCAGATTCATCAAGTGAGGTTTGTTTCATGAAAAGGTGTCTGCGTATTTTTCCTTCCCTTTCATTTTCTTTCAGTAGTTTCCTTTGTCCAGGATTTTGGTTTTCTAGCATATCGGCTGCACTGGGAGGAGGTGAACTTGCTCTCATTCCTTTAATTATCTCAATTGTGTCTTCTGATAAAGCAGGTAGTTCATATTTCTCCCTGAGCCTAGCTTTTCTCTCTTTCAACTCCTTTGAACCTCCTAGATAAACAAGCAACACTTTCCACAGAAGTAGTAGGACTTTTTTCATAGGAAAGTGGGGAGTTGTTCCTGCACAAAGATGTGTCACCATGCTCAGTAGTTTAACTGGCAGTAATTCTTCTCCAAATGGTGCCCCCAGTTCTTCTTTAAAGTTTTTAACCAAATGTTTATACTCAGATTCAGGGTTGTCCTTTTCGATTCTCATATATTCTGTGATAAGATACAGAACAGACAGGATAACTCGTAAGTTAATAGAGTCCGCAAGAGATTCTGCAAGCTTCCTGGAAGCTATTGCAGAACTGCTCCGAACTATCTCGAGATTCAGTAATTCGACGAAAGCAGAAAACGTCCCCATGTCGTACAGCATCATTACGTTGACGCGGGCCCAGTGAGCCTGTTCAGCATCCGATTGCATCTCCGCCCAGCAACCCTGGGCTAAATACAGTATGCAGCGAGTTGCACGCATACGAATCTCACTCACGGCGACATCCAAATGCTCCAATAATTTCATTACTACAGTCCGTTGTTGTTTATTTGTCAATCTTTGCCAACTTGGTGGATAGTTGAACTCTTCCATTATGTCTTCGAATGCCTTGACGTTGAGTTGATACTCGGGATGTTCCGTGTAACTGTATAACTCAGCTATTTCGTTTTGTTGTGTATCACAATCATCGTAAATGAAGTCGAGCTCGGGGCTCTCCATGTCGTTAACACAATCCCCTTCTTCCATGGGGCGGCGAACATTAGGTATTTTCGCTCCTCCCCGCCGACCGTTGCCGTTGGTGCCCATTTTTCAATAGTTTATAAACTATCTTAAATTCATAATATGATTTCACATCTCAGAATCAGAATAAACACCGATTTTAATAGGATTTGATTGTATAAAAGAAATTCTAAGTTTTCTCGTCTTTAATATGGCACCACACCACAGACAATCGAATTTAAACCAAAGACAAAATTTAGACAGAACTTTTTTTTTTGCCAAGAATGGCACAGATTATACAGACGAGTGATGTTTACAAGCAAAGACTTTAGTAAAGGGATACTTACACTGGCAGTGCAAAGTAATGATTTGTTTTATTAGCCGTAATATTGGTTGCACTGATGCTAATTCGTCACATATTTATTTCGTTGCATATATATTTCGTCGCTATCCTTAATTAATACGTCTCTTTCACTAAAACGTCACTTTGTATATTATTATTTAGTCATAAGTAGTTTTCTAACTAATCTTATGCTTTATTTCGACTCATCCCCAACTCATCCGACGCTTATGTACAGACGCTAGCACATAAAGCTACTCAAAACTATCTTTTCCCAATCAACCTTGAACCTAATGCTTTATTGACAAAATTGAAAATCAATCAAAGAAAGACTTTTGGTTGTAGCTTGATGTGCTGGCGTCTGTGCAGAAGCACAAAATTTACAAATATATTTTTTAAATAGGTCACTAAGCTCGTCATGCTTATTCTATTTCCCCCTTATTTAAATAAAATTAATAATAATTAAAATTACCATGACAAGAACTGTAAAATTTTATTATGAATTTATGACGCATGGTCTCGCCATGCTGAAAGGAATTCTTTTTCAGCAACAATTATCTGTTAATTTTATGGAATCCGATGGTGAACGTATTTTTGTGAAATGTAGAGGGCGCTACCTGTTGCAGTTTTTTCTTTTTTAGGATAATGTTTCACTGATGAGTCCCCGGGTCCACTCGTTTTTTAATCTAGATTTAAATAACATCCGGTGGGGATGTGTGGATGATAGTTATCATTGTTTTCTAGGAATGTTTTAGCATGACTATTGTTGATTAGTGACAGAAAATGTGTTCAATTTGCCCGCCGGTACTAGTTGATAAAAGTAGCAGATCTAATGTGATAAGAGCAGGCGAAGTGAACACGAAAAAGTTTGCAGGATCGAAATTATTTTCGTTTGATCATTCATACTCATACTAATACAGAAGCACATTGTTGACAGATGCATGCCTCCGTAAATACTTGCCCTCGCATCTTGAGCTTTACCTAAAATCAAGATGCGAGGGCGAGATAATAAGCGAGCTTGAGCGAACGGTTCTGGCAGAATTTTGATGCTCCGAAATTTATTTGGCATAATAACACACTTGGCATAATCTTCTTAAAACGAATAGCATGGCATAAAAAATATTTCAAGTTTTTGTTTGGCCGAATGTTTAAATGTCCCAGTTGTCGGAATTTTATTTGGCATAGGTAATTATTACCTTTAGCAAAGTTACAATTCCGCATTATCCGTTTAGCATAACGTTCATTTAGAGCGACGATTATTTGGTACAATTTCACTTGGGATACCATGACGATGGCAGAATTTCATTTGGAATCATTTTATTAGGCATATTGCCCACGTAAGCGCGGAGTAAACTTACCTAATATTGCCCACAGTTAAAACAGTAGGTGAATCGTCCGTTACTTCAATCAACTACTAGAATTCACCCGCATTGTTATTGTGAACGCGGTGTTGTCATAGGTATATATGCATTTTGTCAAAGGTATGAATTGAAACGTTTATAAACTTTCACTCGATAAAATGTTTTTCTTGGTGATAAGTTTTATATTAACTAAACATTATGTATGAGGGTAAAGAATATTTGATTTGTTATTCTATGATATGAATATCGTAACATGCGCACGGCGTCGGTGGAGGGCATACGCTGCCCTTTTCCGGCCCCCCTTACTGGGTCCAGGGGCGGCGGACTTGGGTATGTCCGTCGCCCCCCATTCATTCATCCGGACCCGAGGTGGCAGCGCATGGTATTCCCGTACGCCCCTCTTTGACGTCGCGGGGGAAGTCAAACACCTCAGCTCCCCGCTGACCCGAGGTGGCCCGCAGAGGTGGGCCGGGGATTATGAAATTCGCATACGTTCCCGCGATCCCCGTAGGTGGGAGATGGAACACCGGGGTGGTTTTAGTCAGTAAGAGTCTGACAGACCCCTCCGAGGGCAGAGTACATCCATGAGATTTCCCCCCCGTAAAAAAAAGGCAGGATGCACTTGTCAATGAGTTTCCTTTTAAGTGCTGTCGGAAGATATCCTTTCATATATGTTAAAGGCCCAGAAGGTCTTCCAAGCATTTTGACTGCTCTTTCAATCAATCAATTTTATTGCATAAAACATGGTCCATGGTTCGACCTCCTTGTCTTGCCTATTTTTAAAAGACACGATCTGGCCAAAGTACAGACGCCAGCACATCAAGCTACAACAATCTGTCAAATTTCTTTAAAAGATTTTCAACTTTACCGCTAAAACATTAGGTTCAAGGTTGATTGGGAAAATTTGACAATTTTGGGTAGCTTGAATGCTGGCGTCTGTACATATATACTCATCGACATATTACAACACTTGCCCTACGTTTTTACGTTACGTCTACCTCGACCCTACGTTTCGTGCTGTTGGACATCACCTGGGCTTTGAATCTGTTCATTAAAAGTCCAACCTTAAGTCTTGCCGTGCTCAGATCATGGAGTATTTCTTCAAGTGTCTGAAGGTGAGGTGGAGAACAACACGATATCGTCAGCAAAGCGGAGGAACGTTAGCTGATGGCCGCTAACATGAATGCCTCGTGACTGCCATGAATCAGGCAACTACTTTAAAACCTCCTACAGTTCGCTTGAGAACAACTTTGGTGACAGTGGATCGCCTTGTTGAACTCCTTTTTGTACGTTCAAATTTGGACCAGAGATATGTAACTTGATGTTCGTAGAGCTATTGCGATAAATAGAGTCAATGAGGTCAATGTAGGTGTGCGCTACGTTTTGGGATTTTAAGCCTTGATGACTGAGCCTATGCTGTCGAATGCCTTGGCATAATCCACAAGGGCCAGATAAAGTAGTTTCTTAAATTCATTATATTTTTCTATGTTTCAATTAATGGTATGGAGATGATCGGTTGTGGAGAAATATGGCCGATATCCTTCCAGTTCAGGAGGTTGGTGAAGATCAAGCGTCGCGGAGCGATGCGGTTCTGTATTACTTTTATAAATAGTATATATAAACGTGAAGTGAGTCTGATGGGTCTATAGTTTGAGATCTCAGCTTTGTCTACTTTTTGTGGACTAAAATTAAGTAAGAGTAGCACATTTCATTGGGAATGGACTGTGTGTAGAATGGTGTTGAAAAAAGATGTGAAGTGAGGTACAAGAATGTTTTGCCCTAACTTCAGAACTTGCGTTGTTATTCCGTCCACCCCTGGACTTTCATTGTATTTCATCTCGCAAAGCGCTCGTTGAACTTCGTAAGATGGGTTGGAAGGGTCAGGACAGTAATAAACGAAGTGTCTAAACCGTTTATGTGGGTCCTGGTATAGGTTTTTGTAGAAGTTTGTGGAAATTTCGATAATTTTGCTAGGACTACCTTGCTTCATCCCATTCTCATCTTTATGGTTAGAAATCCAGGTCTGTCCCTTCATGATGCCTTGTTTAGCAAGTCTTAAAGTGGTAGGTATTACTTAGGATGGCTGATAAAATGACATACTTAGATGAATTTGATTGAAAGAGGTTGCTTCAATATGAAAAACAGCTGCTACGAGAAACCTTTGTTTAATTTGGAATATTTCGAATAATTTTTAACTTATTGCAAGTAGTAGTAGTAGTAGTAACTTCACGTCGTGGTATATAAGTTAATACAATTACAAATACAAATACAAATCAACAATTGTTATTAAGCTTGTTATTTTTTTTCCATTGTTCAAAAAAAAAGCATGGTCACCTCTCCCCAAACCCCGGTTCGACTGTCCCTGATGGTGGGCGACTAGACTCAAATCCTATTTTTAAAATTATTTAATGCTGTTAAATATATTCTTTTATTGAAAGTATAATGATGCAAAATTAAGCCTGAATAAATTTTCTAACATCTTTATATAAATGAAAGCGGTTCAAATCTCCCGGACTCCCCATACCTATAAGGCAGGCTCTCTAATTAGAAACCTACCACTGTTTATTTTTTCTAGTTATCACTGTCGATCTATTCCTGAATAATAAATCGAGTTAACTACACCTCCGAAATAACTACATCAATATATTCTAGGATCAATTAATTTAACTCCCTTTCAAAATCTGTTTACGCGGCGCAGATAAAAAGCTTTCTAATGGTGAGGCAATATGGTTTGTTCTCACGTCAAACGTCTCTGATATGACATCCGAACATTTGTAATACAACAATGGATCCTTTTACCCCTGAGGGGTAATAAGAGCAGCAGGGGGTGGGTTGGGGTGTTTTATAATGGACCGTGTACCAGTCGGGTTAATGACGACACACTATTGCGTAGAAGAATTTATTTTGCTTTGGAAGATTGGGAATTGGGTATTGTTTTTGATTACTTATTAAAGCGTTAGTTTCTGTTATTGAAATTACTTTCGAGTGGTTCCTAGAGAATAAAAGGCAGAATGCGTAAATAACATGGAAAGAACCGCCCCAACATATTACATCATATCATAACTATCCGAGAACTCGGCTCTTCAAACAACAAATTCCGTTCGCGGTAAGAACTAGTGCAAAAATACCATCGATAGAATCGCTATGAAATAGATCGGTGATCGAAGTCTGTTGATAGATAAGGATATAACCCCATTGATGCCTAGGTGCTTTTAAAAATGGTAATGGTAGGCTCAAGCATGTTTAAGAGTAGAGCAAGTAGATATCTATATCTACTCTATACAGTATATAGAGTATATATAGATACTAGATACTAAGTAATCTTATAAATACTTATACTAATACTAGCTTTTGCCTGCGACTTCGTCCGGGTAGAATAGATAGTTACTTTGGGCAGCCGTTTTTATTTTTAAGATACAAATTTTTCAAAAACGGTGTACATATTTATGATAAATGATATTTATTTTATTTTGTAAATAGGTGTCATAACACTTATAAACGTCAATCTTTTTGGGTAATTTTAAACTACATCTAGTTTAAAATTACTCAAAATGATTGACGTTAGGCCGGTGTTTGTGAAGAAACTCCGAAACCAACTCAGAGGTCAAAGTCCCTTTTAAAGTCCATACAATCGTACTGGTCAAATCATATGAGATCCATGTAGGTTAATGTCTGAAGTGGCCTTTTGAGGAAAGTACCGCACAGATTTGAGTGGACATGTCCAGACAGTGCAAGCATTTGATAGTTATCGTGTAGCTCAAAGCTAAAACTTTAAGGAGCTCAACGGTTTGACGAACAATACCAAAGTAACTCAAATTGCCACACTAACATGAAATGAATCCCTAATATTGCGATCTACATGGTCAGATTTGAGTGGACCTGTTCAGTCAGTACAAGCCTTGGTAAGTAGTCGAGTAGCTCAACTTCGAACCAATAAGGTTCGCAACGACTTGACAGGTTTTTTTTTTTTTACCGAATGCCTAAACACAAAGGTTTTATCTTCAATAATGAAGGACTACTTTCATCCAATATTTCAACCCCTACAAGCCCTTTTCTCGCGACAAAAGATAGGTCCAAGGTCTAATCTATCTCTGTACCAAATTTTATCTAAATCGGTTCAGCGGTTTAAGCATGAAGAAGTAACAGACCATTAGTATGGAAGTATGGATATTATGGATTATAAATGCGAAAGTTGGATGGATGGAAGGATGAATGTTTGTTACTCAATCACGTCAGAACGGCTGAATGGATCTTGATGAAATTGGACACAGAGGAAGATTATAGTCTGGAATAACACATAGGGTAGGAGGAGATTTTTTTTTCGAGACTATGTTTCCTCAAGATAATTTTCGACATGCATGCCGCCCGCAGCTCCACCCGGAGATGGGGGCGGCAGCTATTAGTTACCTATAGAGATCCTATATATTTATAGGCCTATATAGGCCTCTATAGGCCTAGCCTTTTCCCAGCTCTTCTTCTTTCTCTTCTTCGATCGCTTATCTGACCTGGACGACTTTGTACCTGGGTGACACAATATCCCTTGGCAAGACTGGTGTTAAATTGTCAGGTTTCGGTCTTCTGTTGGTCCCTGACCCATAACAACTATCAAAAATCTTCAAATAACAGGGATGCGATCAACGGATTAGCATGATCTCCGAGGCACGGTAACTCGATATGTAACGGATGGTCACGCAGCCTCGGCAAGCGTTGCTTAACCTCGAAGTTCGACCCTTGTGACTGTTATTAATTAACTACGAGCTGGTAGATATATAGACATAATATTCTTCATTGTACACCTACATAACAAGCAGCCAGCAGAACATCAACCACCTTGCCTTTCGCACAGTGCTCGGTGCCTTAGAAAGCACACAGTTTTCTTGGTCCCGGACGTCACTTGTTGATCTTTTAACAGTCATTCCGGGTAGTTAGGAGCCCGAATGTCTGACAAACAGTCTTACCAGTAGTCTTCCTGTTTCCCAGTTACTGGGTTGTGGAGGTCAGGTAGGTAGTCGCTCCATGTAATAAACTGATATTCAACTGAATCCGGTAAGACTGAAAGCCATTGGGAAAGACTAACCAGTTTTTTTTTTACTCGACTGCGCCAGAAGGAGCTTTATGTTTTTCGAGAGTATGTATGTATGTATGTACAATTGTTTGGCACGCTCTGCGGCCTGAACGGCTCGATGGATTTGAGCATGAGAGGTGCCGTTACGTTCGTAAAAATACTGTGAGAGTGAGATTGGGTACATCAAAATTAGGAAAAAAACAAAATGGCGGATTTTTGGCGCCAAATTCAAATGTTTGGCACGCTCTGCAGCCTGAACGGCTCAATGGATTTTAGCTTGAGAGGTGTCTTTAGATTCGTAATACTGTGAGAGTGACACTGGGTATATCAAAATAAACAATAATAAAACAATAAAAAAGGTAAGTACCTAATTTTAAAAGCAGTCGGGACTTATTCTATAAATGGAGACTTAGTGAATTGAGAGCACATATTACATTGCAGATTATTCCAATCTACTGACTAGACGACTTTCTAGAATGGGTCCCGATTGCACTTAACTTAACGTATGACGACTTTCTTGTTTTAGGGTTTTATCTTTTCGTAATTACATAGAAACGCAGTCGGGTTTTTAGTTTTTTAAATTACCGTTTTTTTTAGCATCCAGGTCTATTCAGATCCAGTAAGTGTTCTAATAACTAAGAACCTAGATACAATTAAATAACTGCTTCCAAGATCATACCTATTTACTTACAGTTATGCACATTGACGATAATATCTAAACTCAAGCGCATGTCAGCGGACCATTTTCCGCTTTATAACTCGGATAATAGTTTCGTCCAAGTTACTCATGGTGTGACATTTGTCATTTTACTGCTTTCCTAGTAACACATAGATAGATCTTTCTTCAAAAAGCATGTTTAAAATAATCATATTTTTCTTAGTGAGATATTTTTTTGTATCAGCGAAAATGTTTGAAAGTGAGCTAAATGTGAACGATATTCTTCGCTCAGATCTTATGCCGACGTATTTCATGGTAGACGGTGAACACCAAAATATTGAAAGCATGAATCACACAGTTAGTAAGCCAGTGGGACAATCAATTAATGGATCTATTGATGCTGCGTTGTCTACTCTGGATTTTCACAGGTAATAACTTGAAAGATATAATAAATAAATAAATACGATAAGTTATATACAGCCTTAAAATAACCGCATGATTATTTTAAATACTGATTTGCTAATCAGTTCTTTATCTACGAAGAATTTGAATTTAGCATCTGCTAATAAGTAGGTAATTAAAATAAATCATACGAGAATGGTTGTTTATTTTTGTAAGTAAGCCTGCAGTGCAATTCTGTAAACATGTCGAAGTGAAGGCTTAGATGAAGTGATCACGAAGTGAGCTGTCAATCCATGTAATCAAAATGGAATGACAGGTCACTTCGTGATCACTTAACCCTAGCCTTCATCATGTTTAGCTAGACTAACTATGCCTGCAGTTGATGGTAACAGTAACATAGGTATAGAAGAAATGCAAAGAAAGCCTATAAAAGTGTACATAGGTGTTAGACAGTTCCTAGATGCATGTTTATCTAAATTAAATTAAAGAAGTGGAAGTGGCAAGGGCGGTGTTGTCTTCTTGTAGTCAGATAATGACTCTCTCTTTATGGCCAACTCTTTATAAACTAATACTTACAAGGATGCTTCCAGAAAAATGATGAACGAGTTCCACTGTCGCAATTACATTGCTGATCAAATCTTAGAAGAAATGGGAAAGAGTGTCCTGCAAAACAGGGTAGGCAAACCTTTCACAGAAGTGAAGGATAATGTGCTGATGCGGAGACAAGACCTGAGGAGTAATGTTATGTTTGACGTCGGCTCTGCTAACTATCAAGAGTGGTTGGCCAAGTAAGTTAATTTTTTAGGGTTCATCATCCATAAGAAACGGAACTCTTATAGAATCACTCGGGTGTCTGTCTGTCCGTCTATCACAGTCAGTTTTCTCCGAATCTACTGGACCGATTCTGTTGAAATTTGTCTGAAATAAGTTTTTTTTATAATTTTAAAATAAATAGGTTTGAAGTTATTCAAGAAATTAGACGAAAAATTACCATTCCCCCTGCCACTTATCTCTGAAAATATTTAGCAGAAAAAAAAAATCAGATAATAATTCTTTACCTACAGATTACAGAAAAACTTATAAGAAGCTTGTGGTATTAAAATACCATGTGAGAAATATAAAAATCCTTCGGAACCCTTTCCACGAGAATCTGACTATAGTAGGCGCCAGATAAATGTGGAATAAAGTACATTGACCTTTCCCTAATAACTGTTCATAGGTACCTGAACAATTAAATATGAATCGTTTTTCATTATTAGACAATGTTAAGGATCACGAGAGATGATGATTCGGGACAGCTTTGTGTCATTAATTCCGTTTTTCAAATTAAAAATGTCAATAATTGTAGGTGGGTCAATGACCGTTATTCCACGATTATCTGGCGCCTACTATAGCAGTTGGCCAGTTTTTTTAAATATTTAAAATGATGCACTCTCTTCTATCGCTTGTCAATTATTTGGGATTTTATAAATATACCGTTTATCTGTCTCCACGTTTTTTGTCTTTTTTATTATCACGGCTGTTGTTCAAAACACATTTACATACATACTGCCTTATCTATAAACGTAGAGTATTATTTATGGTGACAACCAGTGTAAATATTAGAAGTTCAGATTTACCATACATTATTTCAACGATGGAAGGCGTTCGACCTAGTCCTCTGGATGCGAGATGCACAGAACCAGTCGATGTGATGACACTTGGGAGGCCAAGGTAAAATGAAGATATAAGTTTGGTTTTATCGTCCATCTCCGACACCGTTGCCCCTTAAAAGGGTTTTAAGTATGTGCTGTCTATAGAACCGTAAAAGTTAGCCATTTGAAATTTTCACAGAATCCGTGTACGCATGGTCTATAGTAGGCGCCAGATAAATGTGGAATAAAGTATATTGACCTTTCCCTAATAACTGTTTATAGGTACCTGAACAATTAAATATGAATCGTTTTTCATTATTAGACAATGTTAAGGATCACGAGAGATGATGATTCTGGACAGCTTTGTGTCATTAATTCCGTTTTTCAAATTAAAAATGTCAATATATGTAGGTGGGTCAATGACCGTTATTCCACGATTATCTGGCGCCTACTATAGCTGTCTAGCGGCAAATGATAATATTACAATTTTAGGGTAGCCGCCCTCAACGACGTCCACAATACTGCTGCCAACGTTGGTGTAGCAACGAACTTTGGCGCAGGCAATATCTCACTGGCCGGGGTACCATCAGCACCACAGCAGACACCATCACTGCAAACCAGGGAAGGGTACGAAGTTTACGAAGGAGGCAAAGAGTTTACTGGCTACTCGGCTCCCGAAGTAGCAACACCAGATATTGCTAAGTATAGTAAGCGTTAAAGTAGATTTTAGATCACGAATCATGATCATCATTATCATATTCTCCACCTACCACCATTCTAAAATTATCTCATGAATGATATTTTTTTATTTATTTTGCACACCGCGTAAATCAGTCATTCAACCGCGCCTCAAAATTTTTCTAAACTCTTACCTGGGGATTTCTGAAAATGGTTTTATGACTCGACTCTTATGGCGGTAAAGTCAAGGCAATTTTATTTAAATACTTACCGAATAACAAGGCATATCAAGTATGCTTTCCCAATAAGGGTTTTCTTCTCCAGTGACAGTTTCTGGTGTCAGTCAATAAGCATTTTTGCATATTGTTAGAAAAGTATTCAGAAAGATTGTTTTTTTAGTAATGTCAAGTACTTATAAGGAAGCCTTAATTATATTTGTACAGCTATGCACATTATACTCTGCCTCTATCATTTAAACAGTACTCTTCGACAATTCTAATTTCATAAACAATGACATTGACAACCTTTCAATAGCTGACTCTACTACATGTGACCTTGCCGATTGCTTACACCTCATCCCAAATAACGAAAAACGTCTCAAAATCATGAATCAAAATATAAGAAGCATAAATTGCAACATGCCAGGTTTTAATGTCCTATTAGCACAATCGAGAACTTCGTGGGACCTAATTATTCTCACGGAATGCTGGTTACCGCATACCTCCAATCTTCCGGTATTGAATGGCTATAACTCTTACTCAAATAACAAAAACTTAACACAAAATGAGGGTGTAGTTGTTTACATAAAAAATGGTATACATGTTAATGTTGTCGAACCTGACTTTCATGACGCAAATTGTTTGGCAATACAAATTAATAGTGACACCGTAGTTTTAGCTATATATCGCCCGCCATCATATAACAATATTTCAAACTTCCTACAATCCCTAAATGAAATATTAATAAACTATTCTTCTTGTGGAAACATCATTCTCACCGGTGACATAAATATAGATATCAGTACTTCTAATCATGATCGAAATGCTTCACCTTACCTTGATCTGATATCGTTTCACGGCCTGCTTCCGGCTCATGTTATTCCAACACACGGAAAAACATGCCTAGATCACGTTATTCTTAAAACTAAGTTCCCAGCAAACGTTTTTATAGCTCATACAACCCTCACTGATCATTATACTGTCATCCTTTCTTTGAACCAATGTTTTCCTAGACACTTTAAACACATAGTCTCACGGCTGGATTCAGTTGGATTGCTTTTCGACTTAAATAAAGCAAACTTTCAACCAATTCTCGAGACATATGATGCAAACGTAGCAGCAGACAAACTTGTTCAAATTCTTAAAACTTTAGTAGAGTCAAACACCAAAGTAATTACCGTCTCCAAACGAAAAACAATCATTAAACCCTGGATAACCCCAGGTCTCCTGAGATGTATAAAAAACAGAGACAATCTAAATAAAAAAACAAAAAAACATCCTGACAATCTAATACTAAGGACAACATACAAAAGGTATCGAAACTTTTGCAACAAAATTTTAAAAAAAGTTAAAAGGGAATTTGAAAGAAATGAAGTGAAAAAGGCGGGTAAGGACAACCGCCGCCTCTGGAAGGTAATAAATAAAGTCTCAAATAGATCAAGACCCAAGACATCACCAACTGAGTTAATAAGCCCGCAGGATCCACCAGTTCATTCCTTAAATAAAATAAACCACTTTTTTGCCAATATTGGCTCATCATTAGCAAGTAAAATAGCCGCCCAACGGCAGGGTCATGATTGCCCCCCCACTACCCACCAACCTAACTTTTCCCATTCGATGGTTATCCTGCCCACTGACGAAGATGAGGTAGCGGATATCATTTCCTCTCTCAAGCGCGACTGTGCCGTGGGCTGCGACAATATTTCTTCAAACTTTCTCATTGCACATAAGAATCTTTTACTACCATCCATTACACATGTCTGCAACTTGGCGATAGAGTCTGGTACCTTTCCACTTGCGTTTAAAAAAGCACTTATCCATCCCATTTACAAGAGTGGGGACCGACACTGTGTTAATAATTATAGACCAATAGCAATTCTGCCTGCCTTATCAAAAATTCTGGAACGACTACTGAACAAAAGGTTGGTGAAATACCTAGAATCAAATAACTTCCTGTCCCAGTTCCAGTTCGGTTTTCGTGCGGAGAAATCGACGGCCATGGCGGTGCATGAGCTGACTGACTTTATTGTTTCTAACATGGATGATAAGAAGAAGTCATTGGCCATCTTTTTAGACCTAGCTAAAGCCTTTGATACAGTGTCGGTCCCTATCTTGCTACGTAAGCTTGAAAACCTCGGCATACGAGGAAATCAGTTGTCACTTTTCAAAGATTACCTTACTAATCGCACGCAATTTGTTAAAATTGATAACCACTTCAGCGACACTCTTCCCGTAGTGTTTGGAGTTCCCCAGGGAAGCATCCTCGGACCCACGTTATTTCTGGTGTATATTAACGACCTCTGCAATCTCTCTCTTCAAAATGGACGCATTATTACTTTTGCGGATGACACTGTGCTTCTTTTCAGTGCGGACTCCTGGGAAGAAGTATATAACTGCGCCCAAGTCGGGTTTAATACTATAAATGATTGGCTGAAAACTAACATACTCACCTTAAATTTCAATAAAACCAAATATATAGCCTTTTCTTTAAGAAACAGCCCACAATCATCACTCCAACCTTTCTCCATTCTCGCTCACACCTGCTCATCCCCTCATAACAGTGATTGTTCTTGTTACAAATTGCAGAAAGTCGAGAATATTAAGTATTTGGGGGTCACCTTGGATTCTAAATTAAACTTTGCCGCACATATAAATTGTCTCACTAGCAGAATACGGAAATTTATCTTTGTGGTTAAAAATCTTCGGTCTATCCTTAACCCCAAGCAACTTCTATCTGTTTACTGTGCATTGTGCCAATCTCTCCTGACTTATTGCATCACTTCATGGGGTGGAACGTTCAAAACAAACCTTTTAGCACTTGAAAGGGCTCAAAGGGCAATCCTTAAAGTTGCACTATTCCTTCCTTTCCGTCATCCCACTGTGGAAGTTTATAAGTCCGCTAAAGTCCTCTCAATTCGGCAGCTTTTTATTCTCCATGTAGTTTTGAAACAACGATCTCTTATTCCTTTTATAAATACCCATCAAAAGACCGACAAGAGAAGCAGAAGAAGGATTGTATGCCAATCTAAATCAGTAAAAACCAAATTTGCCCGTAATTTCTTTTCTTTTCTTGGCCCATTTCTATACAACAGACTAAATGATTTACTCTCTATACATGCCCTAAACAAAACAACTTTAAAAAAATATATAACTGACTGGCTTATCACCTTAGATTATACCCAAATTGAAGATCTATTCAAAACCATATCCTAACATACTGTTCCCTTTACAACGCACACAAAAATACCCCACACCAAACGCACTCACTCCACATCACACACTCGCCCACACACCACACACACTCGCCCACACACCACACACACTCGCCCACATACCACATTCATTGACATATATCCACCCTTGCATGTATCCTAACTAAATCATTATATTTTTATTTTTGTTAATCAAATTATGATCTAATCAATATTGTAATATTATTATGTATGAGATTTTTATTTGAATATTATATGCGAATCTGATCGTCTCCAGTACATCAATAATAATGTGGAACTTTGTTTAGGGGGCCTGGTGACCTGACATACAGGTTTTGTAAAAAACTTAGTTTAGGCACCAGTCTTCCACAAATTATTTATAAAATTGTGTCTGTAGACTATTGAACTACTTTCTCTGTTATTTGTGGTAAGAAATAAATAAATTATTATTATTATTATTATTATATTTACGTTATCCTCATCCCATCTATCTATCTAATTTGAATAGTTTCCTCCTCGGCATCAGGTGGCGGCTACAAGTACTCGATGCCTCCACAGCCGCCGTCACTGTACCACCACCTAGCGGCCGTGCAGTACCTTCATGTGGTTGAGGATTATTCTGATCGGGACATCCATAGATTGGGCTTAGCTGATTTCTTAGTTCTTATATGAGGCCTTAATTCTATTAAAGTCATCCTTATACCATGTAATCATTATCGAGTTACTACGACGCTGGGTTATAACTATTGATATATCTAATTTGAACAGTCTCCCCCTCATCATCAGGTGGCGGCTACGAGTACTCGATGCCTCCACCGCCGCCGCCACTGTACCACCACCCAGCAGCAGTGCAGGCTCCACATGTAGTGGAGGATTACTCTGATCACAGCCACGGCTTGGGTTTAGCTGATCTGTTCGATATATCTCTGACAGGAATCGCTTTCTTGTCTTTTGGGATGTTCATTCTACAAGTGCTGATGTGTATTACTATGGTGAGTGTTTTTAGATATTTCGTTAGTTACTTAAATGTGTTGTCGTTGGATTGGTATGCTTTCTGGAGGAGTTCTACTATCAACGTACACATACAATTTGTTCGAACAGCAACTTTGTCCATTTATTTTAAGACGTTGCTGTCTTTTTGTGGTTGGAGAGATAAAATTTTATCCAGCAACCAGAAATGATTCACTTATCAGACCATGGAAATACTGAGTTTACACAGTAAAAGACTTTAGATCAGTAAAAGGACCACCTAACAACCTTATTACTAGGAGTTCATTTTAAGAACCTTATTCCAACTAAACTTTTACTGTTTCCACAGAATCCACAACAACCGCAAGTGATGCAAATGGTGGACAACGGCGGTGACACAGTCAACGTTGACGATGTGTTTCGAGTAAAGCGGGACACACACGAGACTCCAGCGACCACCTCCATTCCCGCTGTGAACAAGATGGCGCGCTACGCGTTGTTGGCGCTGCGACCACGCTCCACGCCTTGTCTGTACCGAGCCTTATGTGTAGGCAATAAACAGGCTCGGAATCTACGTGATGGTAACTGGTATTGGTTGCCGGTTTGGCAGTAAGTTTAGATTTGTCCATTTAATTTCAAACACATGGCTTGCTGAACTATAATTAGCTCAGCAAGTTATGTGATTGAAGTTTGTTTTTGATAATTATTTATATATTTTTTTTTTATAAGATTGAATAAAAAGGTTTTCTATACAATTTAAATAGAAGTGTCCAGTAGCTGTAATGCCAATATGATAAAAAATATTCAATAAACTCAGTCTTTTTCCCATGGGGTAGGACACTACAGAATGTAACCTGTTACGGCCTTTTTGCTTCGGCCAGGACCATACATCTACATAGTTTTTTAAAAATAAGAATAAGTATTCCCATACAATCTCATAGAATATTAAATATACATCTACACCTAAGATGGTGGTAGTGGCCATTAGTGCCCGAAGCGAGATAACCGTAATAGCGTCAAGTCAGTGTGCCGACGGTTATCTCGCGTCAAGTACCACCCGGTGAGGCTTGGGCGGCCGACGGCCAGCCAGGTGGCGATAGGAGCAGTTAGTAAGCTTAATCGATTTCTAAGATTATTGGAATCTATTGTACAGACGCCAGCACATCAAGCTACAACAATCTGTCAAATTTCTTTATTACATTATCAACTTAATCGCTGAAGCATTAGATTCAAGATTGAGTGGGAAAATTTGACAGTTTCGGGTAGCTTGATGTACTGGTGTCTCTACCATGTTAAAATAAAAATGTACGAGAAAAGAAAAGTCTTAGAAAGCGGAGTTGGTTGCAAATCTTGCCCCTTCTATTGTTGTCGAAATACGTCTTCCATATTTAATATCGTCATCATATGCTACTACTGTTAATCTGTGTATTACAGTGCAGGAGTGGCGTGGACCCGCGGCGGAGCCCTGGGTGCTTTACGAGCGGCGACCCTGGGGCTCGGCGGCGCTGACTGTGACACCCACTTCCCTCAGGCGCACTGCACCACCAACTCTTAGTTTAACAATACGATTTAAAAAATATTCGGGCTTAGTCATAGACAATTCTAACTACTTATATGATAAGTTGATTCTGACTTCAATTCGATTAAAGAATTGATTGAAACATTTTATAGGTAGGGCCTATTACATTTTTGATAGTCAGAAACCTGAGGAACAGTAATTCTAATATTATTAACGTTCGCATTCACATTTGTCACATGTTACAAAGCGAGCATTCCTGCAGTCAGTACGGACACGAGCACGAACATGATGCGTATGTGTTTTGTTTTACACGAACATTAGGACACGGCGATACGTAACATGCTCGTTGCGAATGTTACATTACGGCCCGTAACACCGGTCAGTATCTAGCTTTATACGCGATCTGTCAAAATGTAGAGAATTTAGAGGTGTTTTGTCAGATTGCGAGTGAGATGGTATGCAACGCTGCTTAAAAATAGTAGAACTGTGCCTGTGGTTTTCTTTTGTAAAGTAAGTAAAATAAGTAAGTTTTATACTGTAACTAAAATTTTATTGCATACGATATTGCTTTTGATGTAATTGCTAAGTTTTATAATTATCTTTTTACATTTTGGACATAAATTTTAATCTTAGATACCTATGTGCTACAGATAATTATAATAAATCTAAAATAACTTACTATGCTTAACATCTAGTAGCATATTATTTTTAAATAACATGTTCTAACAAAACCTAATGTTATAACTACTATAACGCTGCGACAACAGAATATTCCCATGCGTGTTATATTTGACACCTTCAATATAGGACAATGTGTATGAAGTGTTAAAAGTAGCAAGTTAAGTAATTATGTGCTGTTCGCGGAGCAATCAAAATAGTTAACACGCTATTAAACAATACGAAAATAGACCAGACCTGGTGCTTGAATGACGAAATGTTAGGCTATTAAAATGGGTGTTAAGTTATTTAAAACGTGTCCAAATACGTTCAGAATTATCAATGAGTTTAAAGTCGCAGTCGACAGAGGAATGCGGAATGAATTGAATGAGAAAACAAATCTCGGAGACTAAAACAATATGGAGATTGCAAGTCTAAAAGAGCACATTGAATTGATGATTTGAAACTAAATAGACGGCAGAGAAACGATACGTGTTAGACAAGATTTAGTTCAAACAACTTGCATGTCTGTAAACTTCCGCCTTTACGAGATCATATTAATTAGATAAATATAATCATTCAGATTCTTGTACGCTTCAAATACAGATGCCTAAGGTGGTGAAGACGGTAGTGTCACAGGTGTAAAAACACAGCTAAGAGGCGCATACGCATACGGGTTCAACAGTGAATACGCCGGGGGGGCGTGGCCGAAGATCTGGCCTGGGAACAACCCTTGCCGCTGAGCTATTTTTAATCTGGAAGTCAACTGTTTCTTCCATTTCGTCCGGCGGTTTTGAAACCACGTCTTTATTTGTACCTCCGTAAGGCCTAAAGCTTTTGATAATTCCATCCTCTTCGACACGCTGAGATATTTGTCGACTTTGAATTCGGCTTCTAGTCGCTCAAGTTGTTTCGCGCTGTATGCTTGCCGCGGCTTTCTCTCCGGCCCGGCTCGACGAGGTCTTCTGTTATTCTTGTCATCTACAAAGAAAATTAAATGATAAGCAGTATTTAAACTAAAGATGCATTGTCTAAAATGGCACCACAAGAAGAAGAGTATTTTTATGTTAGCATAACTTTTACACACGATGTCTACATCTCTTTTATTCGACTCTCCTTTCGCAGGTATGCTGGAAGAGATTTCTTTAGAAATAAGCATCACCTTTGTACCTATTTTTCTGTTCCCTTCTTCTTATCTATTTGTTAAATGTGTGTACATAAACTGTTAAATAAATAAATACGTATGTATATAGCTAGCCATCTTGCTACCAATTAGGACCGATAGTACTGACGATATTTTTTAGAGCTGGGATGTTGGTGCATGACGCGTCTATTATACACGTCTTTGATGATGAGAAATTTAGTAGAAATCCTGTGCGTTTCGTAGGTGTGACTAAATTCTGCAAATTCATAGTTTTAAGGTTATAAAAGCAACTTCTCCATTTACAAAGTAGCTACTCTCGCTAAAACAAATACGCGGTAAAGTTTTTTCGAACACTAATCGGAATTATCACAGGTTCTCGTTAAGTGGCTATAAACACAATCTGACTGTTTGTGCAGCGCCTGCGCGGTTTGACGTCTCGCGTGTCAACACCGCATTGTGGTCGGTGTATGTGCGATGGTCGTGCTAACCGACAGTTAACTATTTACGTAAGTTTTACGATCATCCAGGTTTTTTTGAAATTTGGTATGAAAAATTATTATGTTAATTTAAGTTACAGTCAGGGAAATATTTATTTACAAATTTATATCGCTCTATGAAGATAATAACATATGAATTCAGTATATATGATACGAATATATTATGACATGTTATGAAAATCTCACATATGCCTATAGCCCTTTTTATCTGTAGGTTGTCTTGGAAATTATTTTGGCTATTATACCACCCACTTCTGTTTCGTAATGTTTTTAGCCCTCCTGTAACTCTCGTATCTTGTAAGGGTGTGAAGAAATCAAGTCTAATTCGCAATTTTTTGCGGTTTATCCCAGATCCCAGACCCAGATCTCCTAGACACTGTTAAGCCATCGATGGTCGTGCGTGACCGACCCATTTGATACCTTAGTATCAATAATGTAAGTTTCTGTTGTTTGTTTAAATATCAGTTTTTTAGTTGAGATATTATTATTTCCTACTAAACTCAAAAAAGGGGGCCACTAGGTACATAGGAGCTTCCATTTGAGAATTTCTATATAAAATTTACAGCAGTATTGACAAAGTCTATTTCTCGGTATGTAGTGCATAGAGGCGTGGTGTAAACTCAGTTTCTGGATAGAGTTCGATCACAGCAGGGTCCACGTTAAGGTGATGCACAAACACGAGAGCTTTGTTGGTAATTATCGTCGCGGCAGCTGTTTGCCCACACCTCGGTGCGAAGTCGCGACCACCGTCCGACGGCTGGCGAGCACTGGCGACATTTCGTCGAATGTGCCCTCGAAGTAATCGCGCGAACCATAACGCTATGTGTAACCAAGCTGTTGGCCGTTACAATTAGTTAGAACGGTCAACAGATCGTGTTAACACCAGTTTTTACAAGACACGCTTGCGTGTGTCGTTGAATTTAATATCTTCACAGATTCACAGATTATTATCTCTTTTATTGGCCATTTCCTGTTGTTAGGATCTTGCAAAAGTTTTTCTATTGTTGAGTTGCGAAATACAAATAGTTATTTTTGAGAACTGATAATAGCCCAATTTGCGAGTGCCTCGAGCTAAACACGATTTGTTTGTCTGAAAATACAGTTTTGTCACGACCTTAAAGGATGACGTAGGTACTTTAATGTTTTGATTTCGAAGGAAAATTTTGTCGTTTTCAACTCGATTGCAAAGTTGAAGTTAAGAAACAGTGTGTCATAGAATCGTGACGTATACCTACTGTGATCAACATAATAGAGTGAAAGAATGTCAAATGTCAACGTGGTTGTGTCGCGCCTCGTTGTCATAGAAAGCTTGTGTTGGACCCCCGGGCTATTCCCGGACGTTACACACTCACACTAATTTTATAGCCACCTAAATTCCTTCTCGCTGCCGAGCCAGCAAATGTGACAAAACTGATGATAAATATACAGATTTACTTGAAAGTTTCGTGTTTGACTTACGGTAGATATGATTCACCGTCAACACTCATCAGTCAATTGAGATGGTCAATGGAATTTTTAAGTTTTATTTTCATTGCAGGAGTTGTATTTTCGAATGAATGCTCGATTCTTCACCAAACAGTGACATTCCAATATCCACTATACTAAATTACCTACCAATCTTACATGTGCTTTACAAATCTTTACCTATGAAATTGCCGTTTAATTAAACAGGAATTTTGAACTTTGATTATCTACTTCGGTTTGACTTAGAAGTGTTTATTAAAATATGCTTTTTTATTTAAGCCGTGTGTTTTTTTCTGTAATATTACCATAATTATTTATAACTATGAATAAAGAAAGTTTGTTCCATATTTTAAAATTAGTTTTGACTTCGAAACCGTACTTCTGAAACGACACGCAATATCACACCACCACCTAACGATTGAAAAATATACAATTTTAAATGCTTAATTCAGAAATCGGGGTTTAGTTTAGTGGAGATCGTTCAAACTGAATTAGAATACAACGACGTCTCTATCTTTGTAAATTTATTCTTTATTAACCTGTACAAATAATACATCATACAGGTTAATAAAGATAAATTTTGCCTATCAGTTGCTTCACAGGTTCTAAACAGTTCAAATATTTTCATGAATAAGGATAATCGTTTTCATCCCATAGAGTCTTCTTAATAGAGTACAAGTTTTAAGTTGCTTTTTTTTTCTAGCCATTGTCTCCTCCCTTCTGGGCAAAGGTTACCCCAAGTCTTTCCTTTTCAGTTACTAAAACCACAAAAATATTCAGTAGCACTATCACTCGTGTAATTTGAGCAATGATAATAGTGATGAATAAATGGTTAATTAGATATTATGTGCGAGGGATGATTGCGTGCGAATTAGGCGTGCGAAGTATCACACCGGGTGTGATTGCACGCGATTGTAACACGCACGCACGTTACGTTGTAATATGGTGTTCAATGTGTTTGGGTGTCGCGTCTATTTTTAAGTGTTTTTATATTCGATAGAAGTGTTAGTTGTTCTGTTTATATTTGAACCCTTTATAGAACGGCTTATAAAAGTGTCTAGTAAATTGTATCGTCTCTTCAAGTTCGTTATCTTATACTGAACCTGCGTTAGAGCATGATTTTGCGTTAAAGGGTTAATGCGGGCCATATAAGTTCAAGTAATTTGATCAAACACGCTGGTACAAACTGTTTGATGAAATAGAAATAGGTACGAAATTTCGTATTACTTCATGCCATTTCACTACTATTTTTGCATCAAATTTTGCCCACATACATTCATGTCAATTTTATTTAACACTGGTCAGACCGAATCTGATCCTCGTTAATCCTCAAAGCCTCTGAAGCTGGGCAGTGCACATTGTTTAAAGTGGGAGCACGTGGAGGAACATCGACAAGGAGAAGGTTCAAAAATCATGACGTGGTCATTCATAGTAATTAATTAAGAAGTTTTATGTTGTGTCAAATGTTTTTTTTTTGGTTTTAAAGGTTTTTTTTAGTATTATACTATGTTGCTGTGCCTAACAGGGTTTCCAAATTGTTTTTTAATTGTAAGCCTTTTTTTACCATCCTTTTTTGTAGGTGCATTGTGGAACGTAAAATAAATTAATATGAATATGAAATATGATCTCCAACCTTGAGCAAATGAAATGAAGAGAAGCAGTACCTACTCGTAAGCCGTTGATAGACTTGAGCATTAACTTGTAATGTTTTTGTTAGCGAGCATTCTAGCGAGCTTTCTAGCTTGCATTCTAGCGAACGACAGTAAATTTACTTGAAGCTTTTTGCCGAGCTGAGCATTTTTGTCATTGTTGTTTGACATTTTCGTGAAGAATACATTTTTTGACGAGCATTTACTAGAGCGTTCGCTGTTTGGCTCTATGCTCGGTTCTCTTCGTTGTTCAGTTCGACAAATTTAAAATCAGCGAATGTTTGATGTTCTGTTACAAGTGAATGCTCAAATCTATCAGCACTTGTATAGGTAATATTATTGTGTTGCGTTCGATTCTGCAGAAATTTGTGTTTGAATGATTCTAGAAAAGGTTTGTCTAATGAAAGGCATATGTTTTATATTTACCGTAAAGCGCAGCGGAGGGTTGATGTGTGGCCAGCCAGTGCGCGTACGCATGTCCGGCGAGCAGCCCCGCGTCGCTCAGCGCGTTCAGCTCCGGACACGTTGACGTTGATGATACTGATCACAAAAACAATTATATCATTGTAAAAAAAAACTATCTGCACTACAAGGATGATGATGATAGTTCATCATGATATCTGCTACTTCCAAACTTCACTCATCTATTTATATTATAAACGAGCTTCTGCCCCCGACTTCGTCTGTGCGGACTTCAGAATAAAAAAACATTTAATAAACAATAAGGGATAAACACAGTTTTGGTGGTTTTCACATTTTTTATAAATAACTTTCTTGGACTTTTACGCAAAAAGAATATTGAAAAAAAAAATGCCGAATTCAGGATGGTACTAATGAAGACAAAAATTGGAAAAATTGCTTGGAAAAACACAATAACATTTTACTTTTCCCATACTAACTTTCTTCAGCTGCCACTGCCACAGTCAGACAGCTATGATAGAACAAAGTCTGTCGGATCAGCTACATTGAAATGAGAGTATATATATCTCTAAGTTAAATTCTGAAAGTGTTGACTGAAAAGTTATGTGGAAATCGGTTGTTATGGTTTATGATGTGATGAACTTTTGAGTATGGATACATGTGAATGGCTTTATAAGAGTAGGGAGGGACAAAGAAATGACGGATCCTTACTGCTGGGATGACCACTAATAGTACATTATCATATCCCCCGAAAGACGTCCACTGCTGGACATAGGCCTCTTCCAAAGGGAGGGTTTGCCATATCGCCACGCTTGGAAGGCGGGTTGGCGATCGCAGTGTAGCTGTTGCAATGAAAGAGAATGCCCATTCTCTGGTGAGTCCCTTAGTCGCTTCTTACGACACCCACGGGAAGTGATGGGATGGTTCTATTCTTTTACG
Organism: Mamestra brassicae; assembly: GCA_905163435.1. Lineage (NCBI taxonomy): Eukaryota > Metazoa > Arthropoda > Insecta > Lepidoptera > Noctuidae > Mamestra > Mamestra brassicae. The sequence continues at coordinate 9,331,003 of LR990991.1, read as the reverse complement.
TCTGACACCATCCAGTCGGTATGGTACACAGCAATATTAAAAATAACTAAATAATATTAGCTTACTAAGGTAGCTCGTTGATGTCTTTGACATTGATATTAAAGTACCTTCTGACTTTTCAAAAATCTGTCACGGTCATCGAGCCATAATTAAATAACCTTGTTGTGAAGTAACAAAAAAAACGAGGAACGTTTTTAATTAACGTGATATGTAACGCAACTTATAAGTATTTTGTTTCGGGAAAGATTGATGAGACTAGTTTGATGTTATAATTACATAAGTAGTTCTGGCTTCCCTGAAGGCAGACAGAAGACCCGGAAGGTGCATCTGATCACACGTTTAATTTTGAGATTGAGTTGCAGCGTTAGGCCTAGTTATTTTTATTTTCTGCTATGACGATAAATGTTAACTGTATTACAAGGGGGTCCTAAACTTTCCGAGTTTTTAGAAAATAAGTAGATTCTAAAGTATTTTCGCTGTTATTGATAATTTTCAGTATTTTGGCTGTTTGCCGCGTTATAGCTTGCAGAGCAGCGGTTTAATGAATTGGATGATTGTTTGCCAAATTAAAAACGATTATTTGGGAGATTCCATTCTATTTAATTTCATGATTTTTACGTTTAACGTTAGGAAACTTCAGGGAATATTTATTGGTAAAAAGCTCATCAAATAGTTTCCTCATCAGTATCCAAGGCTTGGATGTCTTTGGAATAGCACAAATACGAGCTGATATAGCATGATTTTAATAAAATCAGTCTACTGATTGACTTGAACTGATATGGGCCAAACTTCTTACCATTATGTTCATCGGTAGCTTCTTCAACGTCGTCACCATCTTCTAGACGAATGTTATTTACTAGTTTAGTACTACTACTTTTATTATTGCCTAATATACTGTCTATAAGAAACGTTTTACTTTTGCCATGAATAACACTGTTCACTGAATCTTTTGTACTATTTTGTGAAGTTTCACTGCTATTGCATAGATTTCTAATATTCTCAAACGTTTTGGTAGGAAATATCACTTGCCTCTGTTCAAAAAAACATAATTTATCTGAATTTAGTAAAGGATTTATAACGGTTTTAATGTTTTTGTTTTCGATATTCCGTTGGCCTGATTGTTCGCTGTTGTCACATATATCTATTGTTTCGTTTTCACTGTCATATTCAGTTTCTGATTCACAGTCATAACTGGAGTCTCTTTCGGCACTACACAATGCACTATTATTTTCCGCGTTTAAAATCAACTCGTTTTCGCAAGTGCTTGAAATATCTTCTATCGTATCCATCTTGAAATTAGTTTTAATTTCTATATAACTTCATAATCTTAATAGCCTCACTGGTCACTGTTACGTATATGTAAAATGTTACTTCACTCAACATTCAAACGTGTGCCGCGGAGATTAAAACCCAGACTAAACTTAGCTTCAGGTTTGTCGGAAACTGATAATTGCATCCGAAAATAGGTGGTGCCAAGAGATCTCTCGCGGTGGCTGTAGGTATGAACGAGATGAGATGCTCTCACGCTACTGGCTACTCAGTAAGTGGAGGGGATGGCGCCATCTTGGGTAGGAGGGGCCTCGATAACCGCCTGTGAAAATTCACACCTTTCTTTTATTTGATAACACGTTATGTCAGAGCTCTTTAGCTCACAAAGGATCTCTAAAAGCTTATGATGAGGTGAGGATCCAATTTCTACCGGTTATTGTTTGATTAATGTCGCAGATTTAAGTGATTTATTGTAAACGATCCGAGATGCTTAATGCGTTGTGGCTGGAGGGAAAACTTGCAGAGATTTTATGTTATAGATGAAGAGTTTTGAGTTTCTTACAAAGCGTACTGTACCTTTTTGACCTGGTAAACTTACAATAATCTTAGTTCAAACGGTTTTCCAGCGACCAATAAGAAGTCTAGAAACAATTTTTTTTGGCGGCTGTTTGAAATAAGAAGTTATTCAATCAATGTATACACGCTGAAATTTTAATGGTTGTTTTCCCGCGGCAGAACCATTAGCCATCAGTAGTACAATCGAAACATAAAGTTAAAATTAAAATGTTCTTGTTTTCAAATAATTAAAAAAAAAAATGTTATAAACTCGAAAGCGTGAGAAGCAATAGTAACTCATAAGGGCGTATACAGGGTTTGAGCTAGGGGGACAGCACATACATGTTTCGCTGGTTGTTGTACTCCATGGCCGGACGACTATGCACTGAGCCATCGACAAGTGCGGGTGCGGGCGGGTCGTTCGTTCTCAGCCCACATAGATTGCTACCAGATAGCAATCGGTAATAAATTGCTTAGTTACCACCGGGTGGTGACTGGGAAGTTATTGCCCCCACTTCAAATCGCTGAACACTGCGGCGTGGATTGCCTCTCAATGCTGTCTGTCTTACGGCCATGCGCCACGCGTAGACGCGCGCGAGGGCTCTCGCCTCCAGATCCTATGGTGGTAATCCGGCAAGGAGGCTCGCCGCCTCGCAAGAGACCGTGCGGTATCCCCGGGCCAGCCGGATGGCCATGACCCTTTGGGACGAATTGAGTTGGCGGTCTGTCTTACGGCTGCGATGAGAGGCTTGGCGGTCAGACTTTTATAATTTGGTTTTACATCTACTCGGCACTAGATTAATGGCCCTTGATAGACACGATAGATTCTATACTATACTTATCGAATAGAATACTATGGCTATTCTAGATAAAATAATTTATTAATATGAAACAAAAAATACTTTTTTATCGGCAGAGCGGCGGCGCGCCGACAAAGTGAAAAGCGACTCAAAAATGTTCAGAGCAAAATAAGCTCTCGTGCGTGGTACTACGGTATTAACTTGCCTGCAAGCACGCGGCGAGTGAAATCTCGGTAAGTTAACATAAAAGGAGCGGCATCCTTTTATGTTAACTTTTTTCGGTATTGTGTTTCATTAAATCAGGAGTACCTATCAGCTGGTTGATACGCGAAGGGCAACGACCGCGGCCGCTTTGCGCGAAACTATCGCGATGTATAACTATTGGTTCGAAGTCACTTTCGAGTTTGTTTATCACAATTGTTATTCTGCCATTTCTTGATTTTAAATTTATTATTTCTCATAAATCGATTGTATTACCAAGACAAACTCATTTCGCTGCGGGAAAACAACCATTACAATTTCACGGTGTATGTATTATTTAATTTCCTGATACCGTATCTTTATTTAACAGCACTTGACCATATTAGCTATAGAGTCATCTAGATTAATCTAGATTATGAATGATTATGAATCTTGTAACATGGGGCTCAAATGTGATCCATCGCGAATACCTACGACTTGAAAAGTTGTTATAATTCGTATTATGTTGTAGCACCCAATACAAGTGCGTCACAAGTTGAACCGTGCGTCGAATTCCGTCCGTTAGCTTTGACATGTCCTTTCCAGATGAGACGTCGGTCTAGAGTGAAGCCCCGGTATTTACCCCGCTGAGAGTATTTGATGGGGGATCAGTTCCTTGATATATATTCTAAAATCCCTTCCTTTCACCTACCACACGAAGCGCGAGCGCATTCATTCCGCGACGGCAGCCGGAGTGACACTCAATCGGCTATCGAGGAACCACGCATACTAAGTTCTCTAAACAGTACATACCTCTGCTCCCTCGTACTCCATATAATTTTATTATAGTTACTGGAAACCACTTAGAAACCGTAGTAGTTATTGAAGTAATTAGTAAGTGCCTAGTGTTCTTCCCGTACTGGGTAAGTTGTACAATCTGAATCATTGTTTTGTTTTCTTAATCTGTTAGATATGTGTGTAGCCGCCGCTGCTTTCTATGCTTTATGTTTAAAAGGACAAACTATTTGATTTAACTTCGTTACTGTCCTTGTAGGCCTCCTTTATCTGGACCGCTTGTAACGGTTAATTTTTAAATGATATCCTTAGGATACCTACATTTGTAAAAATAGTAACTCAAGATGTACACTATCGCTAACACCAATTCTTTGACCTTAATTCTACTTTCCCTTTATTACTGCTTACTATAAGTGCTCATTAGTAATTAGTCGCTTGAATAGTATTTTCTTCTTATTGCCTACTGAACCTAGACTAGCCTTCTAGTAGATGCCAATCTCTTTCTGTAAGGGCTTGCAATTGAGGCTTAGCGAGAAAAGGTGCTAATGCCATTTTGGAACGGGGTTCCAGGAACTTCTGCACGGCTGAAGATCAGCGTAGCTGGCTGACTGGACGGCCCCCTTGGACCTGCACCCGGCACTGAACCACCCTGCTAGACTGACTCCGAAGCCATCACCGACGTCTCCGACTGGCACCAAGCAGGAGAGTGCGGTATTGACGGCCTTCTAAGTGGTCCGACCTTTGACCGGCCCTACCTCTACCCTCTCGTTTCGGATTTTTTTAACTTTAAAATATATTCGTTTTTTTTTATTTTAAACTTCAGCGTTTCCTTTTTTTAAAACCTAACAGCTAAGGAAGAAGGAACGTGACAGTGGCCGTGGGGCAATCCCCTCTACGAAGTGTAAAGGTTATGTGCGTGGATTTAGACGCGCTGGTGCGTATTCGCTATTTATGGAGCCAATTTTGTCCAGTTGATCTTGTAGGACGCTAGAAGCGTGGGTCGAAGAGGCATCACAAGATAGTATGAGGGTGTCGTCGCACCTGGGGTTTGAGGCAGGTCAGCTGTGAAGATGTTGTATAGTACCGGACCTAGAACTGAACCTTGCAGTAATCCAGCTTTTCACCTGGAAGATTCTGTTCATCAGGTTAGATCGGATTACCAGAAATAAATTATGGGGTAGCCGCTGCTTTATTTTACATAGCAGTCCCTTGTGCCACACTCTGTCGAACGCTTGCTGGATGGCAAGAAAAGCGGTAGAGCAGAACTGTTTTCGCTCTAGACCCTCTCTTATGACAGAAAAAACTCTGTGCACTTGTTCCACAGTGGCATGGCCCTCTCGAAAACTAAATTCATGATCTCGTATAGTGGACAGTACGATGAATAGTCAAAATATACTGACGGAATTTTTTATTAAGTACGTGATTTTTGGCATCGTAGTGCCCAAGTAGCTTGCACTGCGGCATTTCTGAATCATCATTGCCTTGATTGATTATCAATTGCTGGACTATGCCTCTCCAATTGCAGATCTCAGGTGCAACTTAATCCTGGTACAAATGTTAATCATATAAAATTCACGCGAAAACAAAATCTAATAGAGCAAGATTATAACATCAATGAGGTTAAGGTTGCGGAGCTGGACACAATAAAGGACCTTGGTATTTGATAAGAAGTTAACTTCCTCACATAAATAATATAAAAGTCCTCTAGACTTTTATATTATTTATGTGAGGAATAAAAGTTAGAATACTGGGTTTTGTTATAAGAAATTCTAAACAGTTCAGAAGTTGTAAAACTAAAATGACGCTTTACAATAGTTTGGTTCGGAGCATTTTGGAATATTGTAGCGAAATCTGGCGGCCACACTATTCTGCTCACTCGCTGCGTCTTGAACTCGTACAAAAGCGTTTTCTTTGGCACCTGGCATTTTCTAGCGGAATTACCAAAAAGGTACGTTCGTGCAGTAACCGGCTGAAGTACTTTAGAATGGTTTCGCTGGACAAGCGCCGACGCTTTAGTGACGCAATGTTTGTGTGCAAAGTAATGGCCCATAAAATTGACTGTCCACAAATATTAGGTTCTGCAAGGTCATTAATATCTAGTAGTAGTGATGAAATCGATTTCCACTTTGACAGTGTAGGACAAATTGAAAGCCAATTTTTATAAAAATCTCCTTTAATGACCTTTCATTAACTCGTATGGAAGGAAATGTGTTCAAGTTAATAGAATAGAATACATGTATAATATATATATACATATCTTGATATTAAAGTTAAAACTAGATTAGTTTAATTAAAAGTATTTTTTGTACAACTTCCCTATTTATGCAGTGTTTACCTATAAGTGATTGTTGCACTGATGTATATTAATTAATTGCATGATTTTTTTAACGTAAGACTAGTGTGAATAATTGTTGGTGAACCAATAAATAAAATAAAATAAAAATTACCGTTTTTTCGGCAACTCTCATCCTGTTGGCCGTATCCGCATGCAAATACCATTTTTTTATAGGACGGTAGAAGTAGATAGATATATAGAATATACCTACTTTATTGTATCCTAAAATAGTTAGGTAAACTTAATTCTATGGGTACAATGGCGGTGTTATCGCTCACAGCGATATCTACCAGAAACCTTAGGATGGACTGAAAGCAGTTAAAATCAGAAGGGAGGAAGTCTGCGGTGTACTGCTATTAAAATAATTAAATAACGTTTACATTTTATACTAAAAATATAAATAGATTTATAAATTAGTATATAATACTATACATAAACTAAAAAAAATATATATTAATAAATAAATACTTATTCAGTGTTACACAATTTAATTGAAGGGACAGAGAAAGCATAAAGAGAAAAAGCCGGTCAACGAAGGTTCTTGCATGAGAGACGCCTTTAATTTTTAATTTAATTTAATGTTTATTTTATTATTTTTTGTAATAGCGCCGATAGAAATACAAACTTTGTGAAAATTTCAACTGTCGACCTATTACGGTTCTTGAGATACAGCCCGTTGACAGACAGACGGATGGACGAACGGACAGACAGCGGAGGCCTAGTTATAGGGTTCAGCTGGTTACCCTTTGGGTACAGAACTCTAACAAGCAGTGGGTCAATGATGGAGGGAATTAAATTAAGTTGGAACAGAAATATCATTAGGGGTGAGGCCAAACGAGCGTTATTTATTGAGTTGTGAGTCGCGGAATTTACGTTGCATTCGTTTTCATTCAAAAGTCATATTTGTGATGACTACTGCATTCAGCGCTCTCTCTCTTACATCCAAGTAAATACATGCTCCAAAATCCAAACAAACGTAAAACTTCACGCAGGCAGTTATCGTGTTTGAAAAGCTTTTTAAACATTTCATATTCCATCAATAGACGGCGTTGTAGTGCGACATCAATGAAAACATCGTCACCAAACATTGGGAAAGTATACTCGTTCCCTCTTTGTAAAAGTTTTCACCGCATTCCGCTTTCCACCGCTAGATGGCATTGTACGGTGAAACTGTTTGGAAGCGAGGCTATGTGCTATCAATACTGTCTATTGCTACTAGCAGTTACGCTGTCGTAACTGCTGTTCGAATAGAGGGTCGGCGTTCTTTGATCCTCTGACTGCGCTTACTTTTGTCTACGATTGAGGACAGATGGCGCTACGATACTTGTCGCTTCAGATTGTCGTCGAGGGCGGGAATTGAGATTTTTTTCCTGATGAAGTTTACGAGAGTCTTGGAAAATGAACAACGCAAGGAAAAGTAGGTACCCTAACTTTATAGAGATACCAAGGTTTAGGTTTGGAAAGGAAGAACTAATTTTTTTTTAGTTAACAGATACCTACCTACTAGTGTTAAAACTTTCATTATGATATTCTGAATATCTGATTTCGTATAAACCTACGTGTACGTGGACATTTACCAAACGTCCGACAGAAGTTGGTGCATGGTTCGAATTGGCCATTTATTATAGAGAATAATCGGCTAAAAACTCTACAGTTACTCTTTTTAAAAGTCACAGCGTCAATTCTACCATTTTTTAAACAACGTTTGCATTCGCATCTTAGTCGCAATCTGTCAAAAATGACAGATTGTAACTGAGATCCGAATGAGTTTTTTTTTGCCGAATAGTCGCCGTCTAGTCACCGACTACGACAGGGGCCGGATATAGTCGGCTTTACTGTTTAAGAGTGGAAAGGCATGATTTGTTTAATGTCACCCGCACCATGCTAAACCGAAACTAGTGTACCTACCTACCTAATGTGATTTTAAATTGGGGTACGTGAAGTGGGGTACTCATGCCTTTATTCCTTTCTACGTACCTATTGGATAACGAATTGCACCAATTTGGGTAATTCTAACTATAATTAACATTATATTTCGTTCCACAGTGATAAAAAAAAAACTGAATACCTTGTACAAATACCTAAAAATTCCCAACCAACGTACGTGTAAATCTCCTGTTATGTAAGTATAAATATTTGACCTACTAACTAGTGTTTTACTGAACATATTGATACTAATAGATCCATTAGTTTATACTCCGATCTTACTCTCAACGGGTACCAAGGAGAGTGACGCAAAAACTTCGGTATGTTTATTTTCTTTCCATCAACGAGATTACGAAGAATCCGATTGCGTTTTTACGATATTATAGTTCTGCGGTTTTCGTGAACGTAACATATCTACATACGATTCTTTATATAAGTAAGGAAGCCGTAGAAAACAATATTTAAAATAGTTATAGGTACCTAACTAAAACCTAACTTAAACTCATTGTCCATCTGGTTTCAACAAAATCTTCTAACAATCAATGCATCCAAGACAAGCTACGTTATATTTAAAGCCAAAAATAAGAAAATACCACCTCATCCACCTCTTACAATTGAAAACCAAATACTCGAGCTCAAACAATATGAGAAGTACCTGGGGTTAAGACTAGACTGCCATCTAAATTGGAAGGTTCAAATTGACTACATCAGATCCAAAATTACATCTTTATTGGGCTCACTACGTAACATCGTACACTGTCTACCATATAGTGTACGCCAGACAATATACAACTCCCTAGTAAAGCCACACATACTGTACCTAATCGAAATCTGGGGCAATGCACCTAAAACAAATTTAAAAGACCTACAAATTGCACAAAATAAAATTATTAAAATGCTTTTTCACTACGACTACCTAACACCTACAATTAAAATATACAAAGACACAAAACTCATGAACATTAAACAACTTCACACATACTGTACCAGCATACTCATTCAAAAGATACTTAATAAAACCATACATACACAAATCTCATTCACCAAAATACATCAATTACATAACCGTAGCAGTCGTAGAAAAGACCACATCGTACTTCCTCGAGTGCGAACCACTCAAGGTAAAAGATCACTTGTTTATGAGGGAGTGCAACTTTTCAATAAATTACCAAACGGGATAAGGGGTGCGAATTCGATGAATATTTTTAAAACCAAACTAAAAAAATACGTTCTTCAAAATATTAATATTAATTGACCAGAAAAGATTATTGCTACTAATTTAAAGTAAAATCAATGCAAAAAATAATATAATAAATACAATTAATAATACAATTCGTGATTAAAATCTTAAAATTGCAGCTGTATATAACAGTTGTCCTACTGGCTAATTTATCTGCATTGTGACAACGGGTCCGCACTCTTTATCGTTAAGCAGGGTATTTTCGAGTAGTGGCGCAACTTAGATTTTTGGGAGTACCCACAAACCTTGTTAATTTATTATAAGTAATGTGGGTTAACAATATATAATAATAACAAGTTACATACATTCATTGTAAGTCCGAGTGTCGAAGGACAATGATTAGTTTTTATACTTAAATTTGTTCTCATGTAAGTGAAATGTAAATTTCTTTATGAGAATTAAACGTCTTTAACCAGAACTAATTTATACACAAGAGGGCCAGTTCTACTAATTTTTAGGTTTCCGTACCCTAAAGGGTAACCAACGGAGCCCTATTACTAAGCATCCGTTGTCCGTCCGCCTGTCTGTCAGCGAGCTGTATCTCAAGAACCGTAATAGGTAGAGAGTTTAAATTTTCAGTGTGTGTATTTCTTTCGCCGCTATGACAACAAATATAACATAAATGAAATGAAATTAAAAATTAAAGGGATGGGATGGTACGGAACCCTTAGTGTGCGAGTCCAACTCGCACTTGGCCGGTTTTTTAGTCCACGAGAAGTCCTAGTGATACTTTAATGTTACGTTCAAAAAAACATTACCACTAAAACAACAAAGTTTGGTGAGAAGATAAACATCATAAATCTAGTGAAAACAAAATTGTGTCGTGTTAAAATTAGATTCGTTATATTCAAGGCAACATCAGCGCACTCATCAAGTTGAAACGCTCTCTATATCACGCGAGTAACGTCCCACTGTGTAGAAACATTATCATTATTTGTATTGTTAACCGTATCCAGCGATAATTTGTCTTTGACGAAACCCAAAATGGTGTTTCCTATGAAGGCGTCCAGCAAAAACGGTTAAATTAACTCAACCCGTAAAAGGGTGAACCGCGGGTGACGCCACGAAGCGGAAAACTAGTCGTTAGCATAATGTAGGCATTTACCGAGCTGCCAACAAGTTTTGTTTTTGTTTCAAATCTCTCTTCATAAAGTTATATTCGGAATTTTCGACAGTTGGCTCTGCAAGATAGCATAATAGAAGTTTGTGAGCGCAGACCGGATGCTTTGGTTTGGAGAACTTACAAGAAAAACATGAACAATTAAGCCTGGAAATGAAACTAACACCTATATTCCAAGTGAAATTTTCCACGCGATTGAACCTCGCCTCACTACTCAGTTTCTCTCAGTCAAATTGACAGTTATAACTTGTTCGTTTCCATAAACGTCCTCGATTCTTTTTAATTCCTTTCCGACAACTAAAGTTGGTAATAAAAAAAAAACACTTCACAAAATATTGGTGCATTATAAATCTAAAAGACGTCACAACCGTGTACAGAGCTTTAGTGTTTGTCGAAGTATGGACAAGACGACGGAAATGTCACGTTGGATCCCCTGCGTTACTCGTACATTGGCGACATAGTAACGAAGCGGACTCGGGCTGAAGGAATCTTCGTTCGCCAGTCTCACATATTTTGCAGTTGTTTTGTTTCGTACTGGAGCTAGCTAGCTAGTATATTCTAGATTATTCGACAGTAATGCTCAGTTTTGAGTCTCAATTTTGCTGTTTTCTCGTTTTAGCACGGTTACCAAAGAAAGAAAGAAAGAAAGAAAGAAAAAAGAGTTCATTTACGCCAAGGATGACGCCCACCAAAAAAAAAAAAAAAATTACATAAGTCACATTCGCGCAAAACGGCCATCGATCAGCATAATGCTGGGACTCGTGTTCGAGACAGAGCCAAAGCGCTGGTTTTCAATGACAACCGGCGTTGACAGACGTCGATCGGAGCAAAAATACAGCTGTGATCAGCCAGCCAGTCATTAAGTTAGTCAGTCAGTGACTAAGCCTGGAGGTAGCAGGACTGACTGACCTGTAGCTGTAGACAAAGTGACCTTTATTGATTGACACTTGTCTAGAGCCCCTTGTAAATGGTAAAGATTGTCAAAAGTCGAAAACGTTTTGGGTTGACCATGACACAGCAGTGCATACCGATGCCATACATTTTGGGTTTGACTCGCTGATAGAATGTCACTTTCTTTTGGCTGAAGTGAGCGATTTATAACTAGTTTCAATTTAAATTCAAAGCTACTCGTATTTAAACGAGCTTCATGATTGAATATGGTCCCTCTTAGAATACAAGAATGAGCATGGCCGCATATTTAGTGCCTACTCTTGAGTACTCTTGACGTTTTCGCGATCTTGTCACGATCGCAATCTGCTAGAAATGTAGGGAAGTAGGTATTTGATATGTATGTGCTCGGTGTAAGCTCCTCTGATGTCATCGTTATGTTAGTGTAACTTAATTTGGTTTCCTTGGAGCTTTAAGGTGATATTACGTTATACTTAACTATTCCTTGCCTTGTTTAGGAGGCAGCAATTCGCCGAATAATTGTATAATAATTGTCTCTAAGTACAACAATACTTTTTTGTAACTGAGTACGATGTACATACTTTGAATGTATCTTACTTCCATTATAAATGCGAATGTTTGAGTGGATGGATGGATGTTTGTTACCGGCTGAACGGATCTGAATGAAATTTGATACAGGGATAGATAGTTTGGAATAGCACATGGGCAACAGATTATCTCGGGAGTATGTTCACGCGGGCCAAGCCGCTGGCAGAAGCTCGAAAACTATCTATCTATATTAATTTTATAACGCTGAAGAGATTGGTTGTTTGTTTAAACGCGCTAATCTCTAGAACAACCAGCCGGTATTCTTTTTCATATGATAGCCACATTCATGAGGAAGGCAATGGGCTATACGGGAACGAGAAATTCTACAGGAACGAATTCGCGGGCAAAAGCTAGTAAAATATATGCAGATTACACATTTATTTATTATATTACATTTATTTATTTCCAATCGATCTGCCTAACCTCCTCCTAACTGTGTTGGGGTGGTTCTCCAGACTGCCTATTTAACCTCCACAACTCGGGAACAAAACGTACGGCTCTTGGTCACTGGGTATCAGATTTTCTACCTTCTAACAGGAACTATCCGTAACGACTGTCAAAGATCTTTAAATGACTGCCGAAACCAACGCTTTATCATGCTTTCCGAGGCAAGGATGAGTCGCGGTATGTTAGGAATGGTCACCTATCCACGCCATCCATCCAAGCATGGCTTAACAAGGTTCTTGATTTGATAAATATTTTTGGAAGAGAAACATTTATAAAGTTGACGAGTTTCACCATTTTTACTAGTAACCTTTGATATGTTTTTTTTATCAATAATATAATTAATCAATACAGTCGCAGCCACGGCTGTGCAGGCGCTGCAATTGTCTTCTCTGCCGACCTACTATGACTTGCTAATACCATCCAATCCCGATGATGTAAAGGGGATAGTGCTATTCGCTATGTATAGCTCCGTCTATCTCTTAGAGCGGAATCATTATCGTTTTTTTTATATTATTTTATAATTAAAGGCAAAATAAGAAATCTGTAATTATTTTGCTTGAGAACGTAAGTACCTTATTTACGCAAATAAGTGATCTTTGTTTGAACTAACTAGCTTCTTTAAAGTGTTTTATCAAGTATCCCAAGGGACCATACGGTGTAATTGTAAATCTTCATCCAAATCTTTACAACCGTTGAGGTGTGATTGATCAACAACATCGACATTATAAAATTAGTAGGATTGTAGCGGAAGATTCAAGTAATAAATAAATGGTACGATGAAATCGGTTTAAGATCAAGTGACGCCTGAAATGAGCACTACCCTCACTTTTCAAAAGACGTATGATACGTACACATATAGGGTGTTGTCATGTGCTGGCATTTATTTATATTAAGTTGGTTTAGTTTAGGGAATTATAAAAAAGAATTAAATCTATCGACATCATTTTCGAATTTCTGTTACCTGAATGTCATTTCTAAAAACATTTCTAAAGATAATATTGCCTTGTCCAGGGAGATCGGTAATTGAATGCGTTCCTTCTAATGGGAATGCATGAATTAATTTGCAACGATTTTTACCTCGATAACTTGGGATACCAAATCGGATATTTCGAGTAAGTAATCGAACTCTTCGGAACGGAATTATAATTCTATTTGATATCATTATAAAATTGAAGTTGAAAAATTGAAACTCAGAACACAACATAAAAATAAAGATTTTCTCAAATGACATCCGCGCGTTGTTAGCCCCCTGTATATTCTTATTTGTGATGTGAAGTGAAGTGATCCTTTCTTGATCATTTGTATCCCGAAATACTAAAGAAACATGGCGTCCTATATATCAATGTGGCACGAGTGAATGAATATGCGGGATCCGTTTTCACTTTCCTCACTGATAACATGTCAGGTAGCGTTGCCTTTTAATAGAATATGTGATACCATTTGAGGTTTCTTTTTATTTATTTGTTATTCATTTTTTGTTATGAAGAATATATGTCACCGGAAAATGGCAAACGCCGTAAGATTGTAAAATATCGCGTGAAATTGTTAACATTTTTTTTCTAAATAAGACACGCAATCGTTTTGTATACAAAACTACTTTTTCATAATATATCGAGAAATTATAATTTAGTCAAGATTTATTACAATCTTATGGAGTCAGCAATTTTCCGGTGACATATATAAGAAACTTTACAAAAAAAAAAGCACTAACCATATGAAAAGTTTAAATAGTGATTAGCAGATTCTTAAATGGAAAATTCAAACGTTGCTTGAGAATGCCTGCTGCTGCCATTCTCAACTAATGGGTTCTTATAATTCAATGTTTATAGAGAATTTGAATTAAGAATCTGTGAATCAGATCAATCATTATGCATACCTATAGTTAGAATTTTTGAAATGACTTAATTCAAAATACTAATGTTTATATTTTTTTTTTATTAAAACTAAACATAATTTGAAATCTCCTAAGTCTTGTATTTATGTTGACCTTTTAAATAAAATTTGTTCTTAGTTGAGAACTCAATAAGACAGGCTTTACCGGCACAATTCACAATAGACATTTATGTTTTCAAAAATAAGTCTTTTTGACGTCAGATATGCGATGAGGACCAATGTAAACTAAGCCTAAAACAGTACATATCTAAGTAACAAACATTTTTATACTTACTGTGGAATCATGTGACAAGGGTCGCATTGTCGTCGTACTTCTATTGGACATGTCTTGAATCAGAGCAGGTCTGCCCATTGAAATAACTTTCCGTACCTATCTACTGTTTGATATGCCAGATATTCCCGTTTAAAATTATGGTATTTCGCAACTGTGTACAACACTGTACACAAGTGAAATGATGATCACTGTATTTTAGCGCGATTCTTCGAAACTTTTCATTTTATTTTATTTGTTAGGGACAAAAAACAGTTACATGCCAAGCTTAACTAGAGATTCTAAAATTAGTACAATACTTAGAAATACATTAAACACAATCTATTACATATTTATGTTACTACACATGTGCATCGTAAAATACTAGTAAGAAGAAAAAAAAAACATATATATAAATACTTAAGAATTAAGTAGCTCTACTGCTCCCGCCTTGAAACGATATTTGATGTTACTTTTAATCTAACTCAAGTGACATTTCAGGGGTTAAATGATTCAGTAGGTATGTTTTTATGACGTCAAAATAAAAATACACGTTGGCAATCTGTACCCTAAAAATATGCATAAAACTACAACTCTATTTGTTCATACAACTATACTTACCTACCACTTTCTATACAATTTTTCCCAGTTTCTTTCGAAAAGTAGTAATTCACGTGAGTCAATATACCTCGAAAATTCACCAGTCAGTTCTCAGTCTATAAAAAGGCGAATGGGGAAGAAAAGTTACGAGAGCAAAATACTGTGAATAACAAGAAGTTTCAGTTTTCAGTCTGGGATGTCTTGTTCTTACATGATTGAAAACACTGTAGTGAGTTGTAACGGTGTCCACACATTCAGTTGGCCTGGGACTCGTCTGCGAACCCTCAAAGGCCCAAAACCTTGAACTTGTAGATACCTACAACCGTACAACGTATGTACCTACTTGTTGAACGAGCTTGGACTTTCTATTTACATATTTATAGTTTGCTATTTTTGGTTTCTAAACTTGTGGCCGATAGTGTACTGAGTCACGTTGACTGTCAATTTCAAGCGCCGAGCAATAGTATCCCTGATATACTGCAATGGATTTTGTTTACTGACTTTGTTTACCTCTGTAAAATAAAAGCATTTTGGAGCCAGTTTTTCGTATTTTTCTCTTTTAACAATCCATTGTCGTTGGTGGTAATTTGTTGAAATATTTTATGGATGTCACGAAACTTGTATGTGAGCGAGTCTTTCTTTTCACATATAAATTTAGCTCTTTTGCAATGTATGAAAATCGAAATTGTGTGTAATATTGATTTTTCAAAACGATTCCTGTTTTAACCGACTTCAAAAAAAGGAGTCCGAGGTTCTCAATTCGACTGTTTTATTTTTATGTGTTTAGCTGTATGTTTGTTCAGCGATATTTTCGCCAATTGTCAACCGATTTGGATGATCCTTATTTTATTTGGAAGAATATTTCTTCGGACTTGTCCCATTTTTAGTGAAGATCTGATGCAGAACTTCGGAGATAGGCAATGGAACACTTCAATAAATGATAGCAGATTTTCCGGGATTGCTGTAATCGCATGTCTGTTTATTTGTTTACACCAGTTTATAACATAACATCACGCCCAGTATGCTGAGATGGGGTACGCAGATGTGTACAAGTCAACCATGTTTTGGGGTAAGTATCTATTTGGGCATAGCTTTATTGTTTATGAACCGGTATTGATGATTCTTTTTGCGTTGGGTTTAGTTAAATATATTGAATTTTCATTGGACGTTCAACTACAAAGATAAACTTTTGACCTCCTCAACTTAAAATCAATTAAATCTAGTAAGTTGAGATATTTTTAGGTTTATGTCAATCCCAAATCAAAATAGATATTTAATTATCAGCTGGTCTGGACTTGACCTACGAAGGCAGACATTTATGACTGACGGTATGGCGCAATCACTAATTGTAGGAATTGTAGGAAACCTCTAAAAAGTGAAAAATAAAATACATTTTTTACAAAAAAATACAACAGACTTCCAAATTAAAAACGCTAAAAGTAAAAAAATCACCACAAGTTTTACCATTAGGTAGGTATCAATCACACAAGAAAGCAAATAACTTTTCTAACAACTTCGCGGTGTTTCAAATACTTGAACTGTGTTTCATTTTCCAGTCCAATTTTTATTCTTCAGATGTTCAATTGTTCGTACAGCCAACGATGCGTGTACCTAAGATTCAAATTTTTTGATAAAACAAAGACAGCATTTATTCCACAGTCAGCAAAAGACACAGTTTCCTAACCTAAGGCGCCACTTCCACGAGCGACTGAACCGACGCGAGTCCTCGTTAGAATTTTGTAAATTGAAAGAAGACTGTCTTGATAGTCTTCTCAACATAACAAAAATAAAGTTTCAGTTTAAAAAAGTATAATGTATGTGTATAATATAATATATATGTTCTGCAGAAAAAATATTAAGGCGAGTGCGCAGCGAGAAGATTGCGTCTCACTGCGTGTACGTCGAGTCACGCGACGGGCGCGCGGCGGGTCGTTGACGTTTTGTTCATCGATGCCACTTGTCGAATCTTTCAGAGTTGTTATAGAATAGAGATATAGTGAGTATAAAGTGACAGGAAGATAATGTCGATAATATTGCCGCGAGGCACTCGCTCGTGCAGGCGGTGCCTTACACCACAGTAGCGACGTGAACGTATTTCTGTACTAACTTACACTGGGTGAATATTGCCGTGTCATTTACATTTTTGCAATAAAAGTTGATATTCATATTGAGATGATCACAATATAGTTAGCTATTAATACACAAAAATTGTAAAAGGATTATTGTTCAAACCAACAACTCAATCTTTAACTCTATTCTTTATTTAAATTCTTATTAAGCGTTTTTTTTTTCACTTTTTCCGAATGATTGTGGACCCACCGACTTGCATAACCCCATCTCAAAAACCTAGTATCTAATCACATTTATAACATCTTAAACATGAGTTATGAGCATATACATCCAGTAATAAATAGATTATACCCGACAGCCTCTAAAATACAAACAAGACGAAGACCGAAACGAAAGGCTCACAAAACCCGAGTTTTAAATACACATCCCTGGAGGATAATTGTGGGTCTCGCAAAGGAATCAAAACACTCCTTTAAATATGCGGTGTGCCGGCATTACTTTACACCTGTTACGTTTTGGTTAACATTGTTTTCCGAGTCTTGTTCATTAATTTAAATTATTTGCTTTGTAAATAGAGTAAGCACATAGGGAACGATACGGTTATAAAATTGTACGAGTACCTATGCTTGGATCATTGGTCTTCTCGATTCGAAACCGTTCGACAGCTAATTGAATCGATTATGACCGAATTAAAATATTCATGTTATTCCATTGCTCTCCTGGGTGTTTGCTTGTACCATCGTCAAAGTTGCAATTATTATGACAATCGTGTTAGATATATATGTATTTATTGAAACTTCATGTACAATACCGACATCCTCAAAAACAACACAAATTGACCCCCAAGTTATAGAGGAGAAAATCGTTGCATATTAGCTCTACAACATTTGAAGGAACGTAAACGAAAACCATAGCTAGACAGAGACAATTTTCTCTAAGTATTGTTGAGCTGTTTTTTCTCTGTTAATTTAAATGCAGAGTGAAGGTACAGATGCGGACATAAACTCATCTTTGCAAGATATCAAGTCTTGCAAAGATGGCTTTATGTCCGCTTATGGCAAAAAAACCGTTAATGCATACTATTCAAAACAAAAGATGTTAGCCATATTATGACCTATATTTACTTTGTGCATTAAGGTCTCCTAAATCTACTTATTTCCTGTGTACTCTCTAGACTTTTGGCCGCAGTATACACTTTGACGTGTTCGCACTGCCTCTAAACTGAACTCGTTACTACCACTAGTCTCAAGGGGGATGTTAGTGCTTTTACCGCTGTGAGACAAAGGCTCGAGCAATGCAAGCGCTGCGGAGGTATACCTCATCGAGATGTACGCTACCCCGGCTGCTGGAGATTTTTGTTTCTGTTATGGATATTGCGCTGGCCAAGAAAGTAGCTACTTATAATCGTGTTGTAAAACGAGAAAAGCACCTTCGTTTTATCATGTTCGTGTAATTATATTGACTACCTATAACTACCACATATAGCCCGTTGGCTCTTAAAGCAAGAGTGGTGAATTGGCACTTCTTTGTAAGCTCGTTCTACCGCAACCCTCATCCATCGCTTTCATCAGGCACGATCAAGTACAAGAGCTTGATGGCATTTAAAAAAAAAAATAGGTAGGCAGTGTTATTCTGTGCCTGGAATAGATTTAAACTGACAGAAATGTTCGCCTACTCCGAGTCGAGAAAATTCAAGAATTTTCTTTCAGCGACAATTTTTGGTGAATGTGCTATTTAGTTTTTACGTTTTCGCAAAATAAAGTGAAGATGGATAGAGCTTCTAGAAAATATACTAGTTTGTATCGGTACAGTGCACATAAGTCCGTATTTATTTCTACATAATGCATGTCACCCCCAACTGTTGCACGAGCTACAAAGCGTGTTGATATCAATTGACACATTTCTAACCCTCTCTAGGGCTAAAAGTAACGGTAGATTCTGTTAGGTTGGTATAAATAAACCGTTCACGGAGAATGATCAACAAGTGCCACATTACTGAGCCATTTCGCTCGCTCGGCATTGTATTGTGTTGGCGACAATGTATGTAGATTGTAGAACTCGTGACGGCGGTAAACGTTTAGTTATTATCTGATACTTACGGTTCAGGAACTTCGATTACAGTGTCTGGCCGTTAAAATGGAACGTCGTGTTTTAGAGAAAAAGTTGTATTTTTATAAAGCTTAGTTAGTATTTTCACTGAAACCTGACTTATTTCAGTGAGTCTTTGTAAAACTTGACGTGTCATTTTTATATCCAGGTACTGTATCGTAGAATTTGCAATACCTAGCTATTTTATATGAGCACGTAATAGACTAAAGTTGTTCCCCCATGTCTGTGTCACTTTTAGTATACGTACTAACATGTATGTAGATTTGATTAATTTATGTCTGACTTTAACGCGCAGGTATTCATCCTTTACGATATTTTATAGCTTTCCTTCAAAACGTAAATAGTCCGCGACGGCACAAACAAGGCACAAGTTAGGAGCGGCAAGGTCTATCACGGAATTGAATTCAGTGTCCAGTATTTTTATTTTTTCTTTAGTTTTATTACTTAAATAAAGGTAGGTTACATTTTATTATCGTGTCAGCTCTTTTACATATTGTGAAAGTAGGCTTACTGAATTTCTCCCAGGGTTGCGGAATTTGTTCGAAAGAGTCACCGCGGCCCTGGAACGCAAAGGGCTTTAGAAGGTATACGGATGGGTTTTAGTCAGTAAGAGTCTGACACTCCCTTCCGCTCCACCCAGAGCGGAAGAAGTCATTTGATGATTTCCCATCTTAAAAAAAAAGGCTTATTGAATTTCACAATCGCTTCATTCCAAATTAGAAGCTTTACTCAAAGTTAAAACCTAAAGCTTTTACCTTTAGATTCTAAGTATAGGGTTTTTCAGCTGAAAAATTCATTTCTTATGACAGCAAACCACTTTGTAGGAAAAACTTTACCGAATCAATTTTACTCGAATTTAGCAGTAATTAAGCTAAACCAGTGAATGAAAACAATGCATAGTCCCAGACTGGAATGTTGTATGAACGAGCTTCAATGTTCCCGAACTTTTTGAAAGGGCTTATTGTAATGAAAAGATAAAATTACAAACAGTATTATTTAGTTACTTTGAAATTCCTTCATCCTTGTGTGAGTGAAAGTAATTAATTTAGCGAGTTAAGAAGTAACGTTACTACCTGTGTATATGTTTAATGAGTTTCACGGGATTATTAATTATAATTACATGTGTCTTTTGTTATTTAGGTTGAAGAGACCTCGATTGTTAAAAACATACACTTTTTTGGAAACTTTACATACATATCTAAGTGTTGACCCGTCAGGATAAGCCGCCGGTCGATTCTGTAAACATGTCGAAGTAAAGGCTTGGGTGAAGTGATCAAGATGTGAGCTATCAATCCTTATAAACAAGATGTCACGTGATCACAAGTGAGCTGTCATTCCATCTTGATTATATGGATTGACAGCTCACCTCGTGATCACTTCACCCAAGCCTTCACTTCGACATGTTCACAGAATCGAAAGGTTGTTGTAAACCAACATAGTCAGAAAAAAAAAATATAAAACATTTATTCGACACAGGCACAACACAATAAACACATAGAAAAAACTAATATTATATCTACAACGATACAGTAAAATTGCGTTGTGCGTTCCCATATCATCTCAGCGTTTGCTGGCCGTCAGACGCCCAGCGCCGATTTATTCATATTATGACCCATGCACTTTTCCAAAAGCAAGAATACTCTCTCCTATAGAATATAGCTCCATTACCCACACTCGCAACCATTAAATATTGTTTATTATGCCAAAATTGATAAATAGTTGTACATTTATCAGCTAAAAATAGTTCCATCTGTATTGTGCAGTATAAATATTATCTTAGCTGGTAGCGCCGCCGCCGCTGTAAAATGTTTAAAGTTAGATAATTTTTCAGGTGAACAGGTACGTATTTTCTGGTTGCACCCCGCTTACGCTATAAAATTCAGCGGAGCACGGTTGCCAATACAGGTGTCCCTTGAGAGGGTGTCGCAAATATACCCGTCACGCAGGCTCACGACGTGAAATATTCCTCCAGTGTTTTATATCATCCTCTTCTTTTATGCACAGCACCCTCGGTCACGATATTAGGAGACGTTCGCCTTTCTATCGCTTTGCCGACCCGCAATATTGCTCGCGTCTTAATGAAAAAGGCCGCGTCTAAGATAAAGATAAAATTTTAAAAGGAATTCTTTTTTTTTAGCCTTTGAATTTTCACGTTGCGCGGTTCTTATTTCGTATATCTCATTAATTATGAAAATCGGCGGTGTTAATACACTGACTGACGTTATTAATGTAGGTGAAGAGAAAATTGTATCTAGCCTGATTGTAGATGACGTTGAAATTTATATTTTCTTTCGTTTTCCTTTAATCCATTTTTTCTTGTTTTTCATAGGTGCTGATGTAACAAATAATGTAGTCGGCACGATTTGCACCGTAAGGCATTTCCCGCTACATATTTATGCACGGCGCGTCGTACACTGTATGCTTTGACAAAAAGTACGTGTTTTTTAAAATAACTTTGTTTAAGGAAATTGACTGAAAGAAAAAGGTTAATTTTGTTTG
Organism: Mamestra brassicae; assembly: GCA_905163435.1. Classification (NCBI taxonomy): domain Eukaryota; kingdom Metazoa; phylum Arthropoda; class Insecta; order Lepidoptera; family Noctuidae; genus Mamestra; species Mamestra brassicae. Next base: position 9,309,418 of record LR990991.1, on the reverse strand, counting down.
CTATAAAAAGTACATTTATAATGCTGATGACACTATCATGCTTGATGGCGCTCTGAAACAGCCTTTATGATATAAAACAATAGTTTAATATAGGCAAGTAAATGCAGCTCTCAATGGGAACACACTGAAAGATTTCATAACCCATCCATCGCATTTGATACTGACCGAATGCAAGCTCTAAATCAACAACACGTATCATACTTACGCCATATTTTGAGTTCGAGTAAATGTTTACATCGAGAAAATATCAATACATTTCGATGTGTTTACTATAACAGAAATCATGCAATTTTACGAGACTCGGCATGCCATTATCCTAGTTTCGGGATTTCGGCGAACGATCCCGAGTCGGATACCTATTCGGAGGGTAAACAAACTATTTGTACGTGGTTAATGATGCGATTACCCGAATAGTCGATTATAGGGACGTGCACACTTCGTAACGCTTACATTTGTAGGTATAAGTAAGGGTCAGCGTACATCGAGATCCGTCGCGACTTAACGAAAATCATCGCTGGCTTCATCGCAAGGTACCTTGAGGTGCAGCGCAACACCGCGGTATGTTTTATTTTCTTTTAATTCACTCACTGAAATGTGTACTTTTATGTCTAGTAAATAAAGTGCCATATTCAATCGCTATCTTAAGAAAGATACATGACCTTCTACTATATTTACCTAACGGCGGCATCTATCTTATTTATATTAAATATTCTTTAATTTAATAGTGCTTATGTCACTTTGGCTCTTAATACGAATCTAATGATACGTAATTTGTTAAAATCTGTCCAGCTTTTAGGTCACTCAGAGTTCCAAAGAAACAGACCTACAAACATACTCTCGAAAAACATTACCCTCCTTCCTTGTCACGTCGTGGTGTATCGCCGCTCTCAGTGTGAGCGAATCCTAATCGGTTATAGGGACGTGCACACTACGTAACGGTTACATCCGTGTTGCTAAGTCGTTCGTGGAATTATCAGTAATGCACCACATTCGTGATGAGACTGAAACGAGATTTATTAATAAGTTATTAAGACATACAGAGCTTATGTGTATGGGTACTTGATAATATTAAGAATGTTTTAACAGCGTACTTATGTATGTAAGTATAACGTACTTTCAAAGCGCAATGTTATCATAATTTTAATACTGACTTACCTCATAAGATAAATTCTTTTCTTAAAGTCGTATGAGCGAAAAGAAATTGGTTTATGTTACAGGCAGGGGTATCCTGTGTCAAAGAGGTACCTCCGATGCGAGCTTCGTTCTCCTGCGAGAGTTTCACCAAATTGACAATATGAGATCCTTCGAATACGGATTTCGGTAACTTTGTCAATCTTAATTCAAAGTAGGTACTTTATATCTCGAATGACACACTCGATGTTATTAACATATTACATAGGTAGGTTCTTTAAATTATGCTTTAATATTTAAGTTTAATGTAAACTTTCGTACTTTGTTCAGAAGAATAGATTTTTAGAAATATGAAACTTTCAGCTGAAATTCCGTATCCTAACTAATATTTAGGATTAATCTAAATAAAAAGTAATGTTTATTGTAGGTATTACAATTAAATACTTCTAAACAACTAGACTAGATAATAATCACGAAATTATGTACAAACGCATATCAAACAAAATAAATCATTGGGCATCAAAAATACATCGCTGTCAATGGCATAGTTGCCCAGAACACTGGCAGCATTGCCGCGTTTGTTTGTTTATCACGTCACGGCTAAATCGCCGAACCGATTTTGATGAATTTTGGTGCAGATTTTGGTATAGATGGGACCCCAGAGATGTGTTCAAAGGCTACTTTAACGCAAAATAAGCCGCGGGAAAAGTAATTTTATTGTCTGTTTATTCAAATCATTACTGCCATTATTTATGAGTCGGTTTCTTATGAAACGGCTAGAATACGGCTGTTATACGTAGTTTTTGAATGCAAAAAAATCATAAACCAATTCTCGTGTTAATTCAGCAAAATCAAGTATCAATATAAGCTCCACTGGCAACGGTGTTACTGTTCATTTGTGTAGGTATAAGTTGTACATATTTCTACGTTATAATATTATACAGAAAATACGTTCAGTATTACAATGAAAAAGATACCTACGTCTATTTATAATCAGCCTATAATGTTCCCGCTGCACTGGGACTCAGGCCCTCTTTGTGAGAGGGAGAGTGCCGTAATCCAACACGCGGGCCCAGTGCGGCGCAGTACTTTGTCATCCGTACTAGCAAGTAGGTATTTAATACGGAGGTATATCGTACTCTCAACATCATAATACTCAAAGTGCATTTATGTTTTACATTATAACCGATTTCCCATGAGTTTGCTTTTGCAATTTCTACGAGATGCGAAATAGCAGCTCTATATAGTTTTACATATTGTAGATAGGATATTGTAGGGAGGTACGAGTTTTTGTCAAATATTTTGCGGTCGTACGGCGTTGCGCCACCGCTACATGGTGCACCGCTACATGCCACCCAGAACCACAAAACGTTTTGAGAATACTTTCATTGTGCGAACAGCTATAGAGGGGAATTCGTTGGCAGTTCCTGTATTTCCTAATAGCTACATTCTAGTCAGGAGTGAATAGGTTACCTCTAGGCAAGAGGCTCCACCGTCGACCACATCATCGCTTATCTATTTATTTATTTATTTACACTTTACGCACACAAATGTACAGAGGCGGACTTAATGCCATAGGCATTCTCTACCAGTCAACCTTTGGGTGATGCAGAGAATGGTGGTAGGTGCAATATGGTGAATAAAATTAAAAAGCGATTGATATTTAATTAATACATACAAACATTTAAATAAATAATACGAATATATAAACTATACATATAATATAAATATGTATATAATAAATACTCAATTAACAAGATAAATAGGTACACGAAATACTTAAACAATTCGCTTACCATCAGAGTGCAATTCTACTAACTTTTAAGCAACGTCTGCATTCGCATCTCATTCGCAACCTGTCAAAAAAGCCTTGATTTTCATAAATTTTTGACAGTTCGCGTCTGACATGCGAATGCGAACGTTGCTAAATTAAAAGTTAGTAGAAATGGCCTTCTGGTTAGTTAATGGTCAAATGCAAGCCCATAGATAATAATAAAGATATATAAGAGGTACGTACATACAACTTGTAACAAAATAAATAAACGCAATATCTGAAAAACCGGTCAAGTGCGAGTCGAACTCGCGCACGAAGGGTTCTGTACAGTTATCTATAAAACGGCAAAAAATTATGTCTGTTGCATGGAAGCCCCACTTAAATATTTTTATTCTGTTTTAGTATTTGTTGTTATTGCAGCAACAGAAATACATCATCTGTGAAAATTTCAACTGTCTAACTATCACGGTTCATAAGATACAGCCTGGTGACAGACGGACAGACAGCGGAGTCTTAGTACCTAATCCTTCCTTTTGGTTACGGAACCCTAAAAATGGTAATTGTGCTCATAATTATGAACAACTTTTACGATGGGACCAATACTGAAATCGTATAATTATGTAACGCGAGACTTACATTATATGCTTGGGGAAGAAAAATGAAAACCTATTAGTTTTATTTAATTTATTAGTCAACACTGTCCCACAGCTGGGAAAATGTCTCCCCAATATCTTCCCGCTACTCTTTTCATCGCCTCGCCATCACTTTTCCCCAGCCCGAACCGGGTTGGCGCCATCCATCAGTCTGAACGATCAAAATCACCGGCAAACGAAACCGTAGTCAAGTAAACGACGGTCAAATTGCCGTGTCTAACCCGTCGATCTAATCCGTCAGGGGTTCTCGGCAGGCGTTTGTTTCGCGTGTTAATTATTCCTATCAACAACCTCTACTAATCAGGATTATTTAATTAATTTCCACGTATTCGTATCCTTCGCATTCGCCGAATAAGGGTTCGTTTATCTGGTCTGTTTCAGGGGCGGTGGTCCACAATGGGTGCGGGCAGAAGCGTGTGGTATTTGTTTATTTTTACTATTATTGTGGCAAAGCTTTCAGCGCTTGCTGTAGTGTTGCTCGTTCTATTGTTCTTGTAAGATAGGGGCTATATCTATTCATTACATGCATGTTAGTGTGTGTGAGTGTCTATTCTTTTTAATTCCAACTACTTTGTTCGTTCATACGTATGTTGTGAGGTGTTTGTGAGTGGCATAGGAACTATATTATACCCATATGCTTTCTGATGATGTGGCGTTAATTGAGCATCATTCAGTCTGCACACGTGCATCTAAGTGCCGTTTACTTACCAAAAGTATTTACAACATAATATTCCAGAAGATTCGATCACAAAAAGCAACATAAAAGGAACGTCAAATTATCATTGTTATCGGTTAGTAGAACAGATTCTATGGAAGCGAAAATGTCAAATAACTGGCATTTTTCACCGAATATAAGCTGAAACTTTTCGATCGGTACGACTAAGTCGCGACATTCCACAAATTGTGACCGTTCTCGTTATGTACATTGCAAAAATGTTCCAACTTTATAAATACTTCGTCAAACGGGCCCAGTATGCCGCTTGGTCGGCTCCGGCGCGATATTGCAATAATTGGCTAATGTGCCATCGCTAATTGATGCGATTAGCGTCTTTACGTCTAGTTTAATAGGGGCTATAACCGTGTTCCATTTTCCAGAGCTTCCTTGTTGTGGGTAGACCGTACTATGTAAGGTATTACCTCGGCATTGCAATGTGCATATCGTCTTCTGGTTGGGATTACTTGGTATGTTATACACGGAGCGAATGGACGTCGTCAGAGTTTGACATATTTTAAAGAACAAACCAGACTGTGAATTTAGAATAGGATATAATTTAGAATAGGATTTAAAACCTTGGTTTGGTACATTGAATAATCCTTGAAAATATTGCCATAATGAGTAACATCATTAATCAAACTTGGCAGACCGATTTAAGATCGTGATGTATTCACGATCTAAAATCGGTCTGTTTAATGATTAATGTATTATAAGAAGACAGAAGAAACGTTCTTCTGTCCATCGTTTTGACAGGATCCTTAGTGAACCACGCGGTATAAAGTACCTGCAGCTATAGTAGGCGCCAGATAAATGTGAAATAAAGTATATTGACCTTTCCCTAATAACTGTTCATAGGTACCTGAACAATTAAATATGAATCGTTTTTCATTATTAGACAATGTTAAGGATCACGAGAGATGATGATTCGGGACAGCTTTGTGTCATTAATTCCGTTTTTCAAATTAAAAATGTCAATAATTGTAGGTGGGTCAATGACCGTTATTCCACGATTATCTGGCGCCTACTATAGTTTTGTATCTCCAAAGTGACATCATGTTACTGCTTTCGTACAATTTCGTGAAGTACATTAGATTACGCATCGTCTACGCTCCGTATATGCCCCGCCCACGCTTCGTCTACGCTTCGCCTACGCTCGTGTGATAAAAACTTTACGCATTGACATCGTGTTGAATAAACCGAATTCAAGAATCCAAAGTTTGGACGGAAAAGTTATTAATTTTGTGATTTGACCTGTCGTTCTAGTTTTGTATAAAAAAACGTTTTGGTACAACATTTTCAATTACTGGTAAAACATATTTTCTGAAGGTGTTTTTTTTCTCAAATAAATAGAGTTATTTTTCAGTGACCAGCAAAACTCACATTTTGGACCTAATACCTGGAAATTGGACGGTCATTGAAAAGTAGCCCTGTATTACAAGTGCTTATAATAAGTTTTGGATAGTGATATCTCTAACATTATTCTACAATACCTAGTAACCAAAATGTAAACACACATAACTCTTCTCAGAGTATTCCAGGCAATGCATACCTGCTTGGTTGCAACGAACTCAATCGTGGAAAAAACATGGCAGTCGTAGAAAAAGCAATTTCCAACCTCCTTGCAAGCGGAAGACAGAAAGATTAAACGAGAATTGGAACTAACTGCTGGGAACAGATGGTAATATTAGCTAGTCTGACTGTAAAACACTTTGTAATATGATTTCGCTGAAGCTAATTAAGAGAAGAGCTTATGTTTGTTTGGGACATATGTACCACATAAAGAATGGATGGTAATCCAACTAAATATGCCTATATACACACCTACCGACTATATCTAGGGATAGGCACCTAGGTATCTTAGGTGCCTATTTTGACGTCGGGGAGCGGTACTATTAAATTATAGCCTTATTTGCGAGCAAAAGTAGGACATATTCAGAGGATGTATTCATTCTAATTATTTTTACATAATCATTAAAACCGCTTGTTAGCTGCATCTCTGTCATACATAACTTCATAAGATTCGAATTCGTGTTCATGTCCTTAATTCATAACTAGCTTTTGCCCGCGACTTCGTACGCGCACATCCCGTTTTAGTGGTCCTCAACCATCTTCGCATAATTGCCTTTCTAATGCCAGCCCATCGAGCTACCCGAAACTTGTGTATTTCAATATGTTGCCTTCAACTCCAGTATAAACTTTAGTGTTGTGTATTTTATAAGTTGATTTTTAAGTGACCATGTGTATTGTGTATTAAATGTTCTTCAGTTGAAAATATGTGAACTGCCCCTTTCATGATCCATATGCTGTGTTTTCAGAAAAATAAAAAAAAAGGCAGACATAGATACTTTCTAACACGCAGTTTCTGAAAATATAAACTACAGTTTTACGTTACAGGATTTGTCAGTGGTTGTGAAAGGGTGACAGGCTAACCCGTTACCGGTTCGAGTATTCGGAGTGACAAGTTGGATAGTTATCCCGCTATCTGTCATTCGTCAGACCGTCGTCAGAGATGCTGAGCTTCACATTCAAACAACTGTGTGTTAACACTTAAACCTTATTTACCCACAAAAATATTACTCTCTTTTATTATTATTGATAGATTCGCGTTTGATCACAATCTCACCTGATGGAAACGGATGATTTGGTCGACGATGGAATACGCTTGCCTGGAACGCCTGGAAGCAACCATTGACTCATGACTAAAAGACCCCCAAATCCAATTCCACTCCTTAGCTGTACGCAAAATGTGGTATTCCGAAAACGTTTAGTGCTTAAAGATAGAATGTCCAGTATGTCCATCATCATGTACTTGCGAGGAGCTCGTGGCTAAATGATGACTGCCGCACGGATTGATCTTCAAGGTTAAGCAATACTTGCCCAGGCTTTGCTGACCTGGCCGTCATTTATAGATCTTTGACAGTCGTCCTCGTGTCTCGGATAGTCAGGAACCAGAAAATCTGACACCAGTTTGGCTAAAAGCTACCGTGTTACTCAGTTACTGGGCTGCCACTCTCTGATCGCGGATTAATTGACTTTGTAGGTACTAGGTACACAGCTGTGTATGCTACGGTTAATATTCATTGGATGCTCTGGGATTATGTTAATCCTTATTGTATGATCAGGTATTAAACGAGTTTGAAATTGCGGAGAATCTGTGGGAAGAGCTCGCGATAATAAATTTAACTTATTTTCTGACGTGACTTGATCAGTGATCACGTCTCGTGCCTATCAACTAGGCCAGTGAGGTGTTAAATGATTCGAAGAGATGTTATTAAATGTATTGGCTATTCTGTCATTTATTTATTTACAGTATCTATTGGTACATAGAAAGGTGAACTTAAATATTTTTTCTCTCTCAGTTGTACTGAGAGAGATGAAGAAAAAATATTTAATATTTGATATTTATTCGTAGTATTCCTATGTGGTAATGTATGTATTTATTTTATATTGTTGTCTTATTTATCCGTATGCGTTGCAATGCACGTAATTCTATTAAAATTATATTTTAATATTTTTTGGGCTGAAACATCCTAAATCTGATCATTGGTTTCGGAACACAGAGGACAAACATTGAGTTTTGGGCCCACCCCGCCTTCGCTAGGATGTATTTTTTTATATAAACATCGTCCTGGCAGTTAGAAACAAAAAAATAATTACTTAAATCGTGCAAGTCGTTCTCAAGTTACATAGAAAGATACATAATGTATGTACATTGTACTCTAACAGCCTTAGACCTTGCGATTAGACCGCACACGGCAATCAATTACATGGTGAAGCTTTTTTTTCGATACGGATATGAGAAAAGCAGATATTATTACACCATAGCTGGATACTATTGGACCTAGGCCTTCCCCAACCGTTCCACATCGACCAGTCCTATGTTTCTCGCATCCAGCGGATTTCTGAACAGACCTAAAAGACTCATTTTTATCTATTTCAGTAGGTAAACGATAAATGATCTTCACATTTCTAAAAATCTGTGTAGTCTAACCTACGTAGTCTTTTATAATTTGAGTAAAAGGACACCCTACACCTTCAGTGGTGGTCTCATACTTAATACTACGATCTTAAACATTGGTGCAAACACCCAGGCTGAACCAATATCTGAAGGACGGGCAAATATTTGCTTTGCGCGGGTATCGAACCCTCGACCCTTAGCGAGAGAGCCTGTGCTTAGTCAGTGTGTCAATCAGATCAGTGACGTTTGAACACTAGGTTATTTTACCAACCGGTATAATTTGTGAAACAAACTGTCCGAGGATTTCGGGTTTGAAAATAAATCTCGTTTTTTTTACTATTGATAGGCACGCGTTTGACCACTATCTCACCTGATGGTAAGCGATGATGTGGTCGAAGATGGAGCTTGTCTAGAAGTAACCTATTCACTCTTGACTTAAGACTCCAAGGTTGTAGCTAACAGGAAACGCAAACTCTGGCAGGGAATTCCACTCCTTAGCTGTACGCACAATGAATGTGTTACCAAAACGTTTTGTGCATGTGGGTGGGATGTCCACTATATACCTATATATTTATGTAATCTCTTTATTGGATTGTAAATTAGGTTATCCTTCGTCTTCATTCCCGTTGCACCGCATGGCAGGAAACCTGCACTCTTGCAATACTGCACTACTGCACTCAAACAATTTTAATTATTTAAAAGATAGTAAAAAACTTTTTAGTAAGGTCTGAAATAAATACTCTTCATCATAATCATCTGCCTAGCCTTTTCCCAATTATATGGGGGTCGGCTTCCAGTCAAACCGGATTCAGCTGAATACCAGTATTTTACGTGGAGCGGCTGCCTACCAGACCTCCACAACCCATTAACTGGGTAACACGGTAGTTCTTGGCTAGACTGGAGTCAGATTTAGTGGCTTCTGACAATCCGTAACGACTGCCAAAGATCTACAAATGACAGACGGAACCAACGGCTTAACGTGCTTTCCGAGGCACGAAGGAAACCCGATATGTTAAGATGGTCTCCCATCCACAGACCAACCTTGGCAAGCGTTGCTTAACCTTGATCGACCCGTGAGGCTGATATTCTTTAGCCACGAGCTCCTCGAAATAAATACTCTTCCCACCGCCAATAATGTTCGATACGACATGATTGTTTCACACCATCTAAAATTACTTCCGGCCATTACGTATCCACCAAGAGGTGACTGAGTACAAGTCCCATAAAATAACTGAAATAGACTTTAAGTTAAAAGTTCCACGTTTTACCCAATTTAAGGATCGAATAAGGAATTCTTAATTCGTCCCTCAGCCTAAAGAAAGACCAGGGTCCAATTTCAATCTAAAAATAAATTGTTACTTAAAAATATTTTTCCTTTTCACTTACCGCCTTTGTAACAGACAGAATGTCAGCACATTCAGTTTTCCTGATTCGATAAAATTGAATATTTTGTGCTGTTCCCGAAGTTATGACAATTTTCTGAAATAAGTTTTTCATATTTATGTTTTTACGGGTAGGTGACACGAGTGTATGACATGAACAGAGATATAGATAAAGTATTATTTATTCAAATCTATTATATCTAGCTAGATAAATCTTTGGGAAAAATACACAACCGCCCAAAATTATTTGGTCACCCGGAAATAAAAACCATTTTGTAAAAGTTTGAATAAAGTAAATAAACGTTTTCATTGTTATTTAATCATAGCCATTTTTTTTATTCTAGACTGTGGCCACCTTAGTTTTAATTGATGGCCTCACAAAATGTAGGTGGCCCTACCTAAGTATAACTTTTGAACGGTACTGTAAATTGTTAAAATAAAGTCTAGTTACTCATTTATCTGTCATGTCTACTTATAAACGTCCAGTTGCTTCTGAAGTGACTGAAGTCAAGTTGTCTCGACGATACGCGAGAGTCCTCCACATCCCTACTAAAGTATACCCGACAATGATGATCGGTGGTCGCTTAGCGTCATCTCCGTCGTCTACATTCCTTTGTGGGCTCCATCCGATCCGCCACAGTAAACAGAGCGGCGAACGCTCCCTTTATTAAACTAGGATTACTCTACAAGTTCAGATATTCTGCAACAAAGGAGGGAATAAAATTCTATTTTATGCATTACGCTTTTGTGCTCGTGGGATCTTACAGTTCTGCAATCTCTGGTTTGTCAAAGTTGTATTACTGGGGACGTTTTATGTCATCTGAGTGTTTGTATAAAAGCTGCAATGCAATTGCAATCACAGTAATTTATTTTACACACACATTTTGTTTATTTCATGTGTAAATCTTATTTAAATTTGCTATATTTTAAAATACGAATATTTCAAAACCTGATTAGGTAACAAAAAATGCTCATAAATGATAAAATATATTTATTTTGTAAGTAGGTTAAACATGACACTTGTACACATCTATCTTTTTTGGTCATTTTTAAGCTAGATGAGGTCAGTGTTTCCTAGCTGACTTCCCTGAGAAGAAACACCAAAACAAACTCATAGTTGACCTCTGGGTCGGCAACACTGTTCATGCTTAATATACTACTATTTGTTTTCCCAAATGAAATAAAAAAATAAATAAAAAGCCTTGCGCAGGATAAAAACATTTAGGGGAATAAAGCTTCTAAAATTTCTTTACAGTAAGGTTTGGTAGACTGCGACTTTGATCCCTGACTGTACTAGCGTAGCCCGTAGGTTCCGACGCATAACACGTACTCGTAACCCGTTTTATTAACCAGGCGTATTCTTCTACCTACGAGGTGCTTGTCAAAAGCAATAGGAAAAGCGAGTACCGTCTTATCTTTCACACGGTAAGCGTTCCGGAAGGAATTGGGAAACGGAAATCAGGTTTCCGTATCGCGATGCTATCTCTTTGTTGCAGATAGGCATCTTCCTTCCTAATATCATCCTTTAGTCGCCTTTACGATAGTTGCGACACTTGCGACAACGGCTGATTTTATTTTTATACTCACTTCTTATTTTTATATTCAGTTATACCTAGCATATATGTAATAGATGTACATGTACAGATAAATAACAGTTGTTATTTGAACATCGGTGTCTGCATAGTTATCTGCCATCGTGCATTGTTATAGCTACTTTTAATAATACTGCAATGTTTTTATAAAATTAAGACACATTAAATGAGCAACCTGTCTACCTACTCATTACATGCTCAAAATGGTTTTTGAATTGTGTGTGTTCACTGCACACTAAAATAAAGTCTAGGTATTTTCCACATTCTACGCAGCACTTACGACCCAGTTATGGATATAGAATCGCCCCTGGATTCACACAGTTTTTTTTCTTTTAACTTGCCAGTCGATATTTAGAATACAGACATGCAGCAGATGACGGGTGACAATCAACAATTTTGTTACTTTCATACATTTTTGCTTCTTCATTAAACAGCACCTGTCGGAAAAATGCGATATATTTGTTAAGGTGATATGGTGGCGTAGTGGTAGCCGAAATTCAAATTTTCTTCTGTTGTTTGCAATTTTCAGGTCAATGTCAGGTTGTAACTTGATCAAAATGTGATACGCGACAATAACAAGTAAAGTATAGTATTAACATAATTATATACATGAAAATAATTAATCAAACATCGCTCTAACTTAGATTTGATGCATATTAGTTAGATTTCCGAAATCTAGTTAAAATGCATCAAATCTACAAGAAAATTTGATATTCACGGGCAAGCACTATGAATCCTCCTTAAGAGTTGATAGAAGTATTATATGTCATCATTATCATCATCGTATCAGCTGAAAGACGTTCACTGCTGAACAAAGGCCTCCCCTAAGTGTCGCCACAACAACCGGTCCTGTGCGTCTCGCATCCATCGGATTCCACGACTCTCACTAGGTCATCGGTGCAGCTTGTGGTAAGCCTTCCAACGCTGCGTCTTCCAGCACGCGGCCGCCACTCCAGAACTTTTCAGCCTTGTCGACCATCTGTTCTGCGAGCAATGTGCCTTGCCCACTGCCACTTCAGCTTGGCGATCCTTCGGGCCATTTCGGTAACCTTGATTCTCTTTCGGATATCGTCATTCCTGATTCGATCACGCAAGGAAACCCCCGAGCATTGCCCTCTCCATTACCCTTTGGGTGACTTTAAGCCTTCTGATGAGGCCCATTCTGAGCTACCACGTTTCGGTTCCAACAGTCATCATTGGCAACACGCAATGGTCGTAGACTTTTGTCTTGAGACACGGTGTGTATGTGACACTAGAAGATATCAAGCAATTTCCCGAACGCCGCTCCGCCGAGTCGGATTCGACGGTTGACCTCTTTCTCGAAGTTAGCCCTACCTAACTGGACCGTTTGTCTCATGTAGTCAGTACTCGTGTACAACTTCGAGTGTAGAGTCTCCGATCTTGATAGTGCTACGTGGGTATTTACCATGACCTTGGAAAATCAAGGTCATGGTCGAAAGAGTGGGTCTTAAAATGAACATAGACAAAAGTCCATGTTTATTTTAAGACACACTCATTCGGAAACTCCACTGAGGTCATCGAGCATTGCACTGAGGTACTCTATAGTCTCAGCCATGACGACTATATCGTCGGCAAATCGAAGGTGAGCGATGTACTCGCCATTGATCATATGTCAACTCTTAACAAATATGTCGCATTGTCAGTTATAAACTAGCTTCTGCCGTTTGCATAAAAGCCGGTAGTCGGTATCTACATTCCCGGAATAAAGTATCCAAGTGCCAAAATTCATCCAAATCCGTTCAGCAGTAACGACCTGAAGAAGTAACAAACAGACATATAGACAGAGTTTACTTTAGCATTTATAATATGAGTATGGATAGGTTCGAACTGCCATCATCACTTTAGCGGTCAGCCTTGACGCCGCTTTGCTGTTCCAGGGCTCCAAGTGGTCATTTTGAGCCACAGTTTACTAGGTATATTTAATGGTAAATTAATAATTAGGTGTGCATGTGGTTTCCTTATTGCATCACATGAAGTGCTTTGATGTGGTCAGATTATGCAGAGGACATAACTTTGTTGCGGTAGTGTTACTGCTGCTGTGGTCCTCAAGATTAATTAATTACCAATGCTGCTAAAATGTCCATGAGATATTTTATCTGGATTTATAAAATTTTATTCAGGCCTGAAATGGAATTTATCGCCTGAATTTCGAGGATGCTGTTTTAAAATACCATGTAAAAAATATGAAAACTAATGTCTTTAATTAGGCACAAATCTAAGCTGGAACGTCACAGAAATACAGTTCTCTGGAATAATGTGAAAGGGGGCGAGTCTATTGTCAAAATAAATAAAATCCCAGACCTAAATAGAATGCAAACAACATTTTCATCGTTCACCCAGTATTTGTCAGGCTAAACAAACATCTAAACGATCAACACGTGCGATCATATAATTAGTCTCTGAGGCTACGTGACTGCTCGACCAATATCGATAGTTTGTCCTAATTCATCATCTCGGAAAATTCCCGGGAGAGATCTTACGTGGATAATCTCCGCTTACGGCCAAATGTAATCTGGAAGGATTAGCTTTGGGCTGTAATGAAGTTCCCTTTTTATATGATTTCTAGTTTATTTCATGGGTTCTTAATAATGATACCCTTGCTTACGTATTTATGTATGTATACTTATATTAAGAGTGATGTGTTTATATAAAAATCTAGTTTTGAGATTCGATTGTGTCTCTTGTAGATGGTTAAGGAATACTTACGCACCTACCATTTTTCGCTTCAGCATGATGTAGGTAGCTGGCTTCTCACCTGGTGTCTAGGGATGAAGAAGGGACTAACCATAAAGGCAGAGGAAGCCAGGTCATTTTCTAGAAATAGTAGATATTTCCTCTCTTTGACCTTGTAGTAGCTAAAGACTATATTTTTCGTAATTATCATGGCTGACCTGCCAGCCGGAAATATCAAAATAAGGTTATTATCGAAACTCCGTTGTGTTTCACTGCATGAAAAAGCAACAAGAAGTCATATACCTACATATATTCGTGATAATCTAAGAAGTCGGATTTGACAGCTGAGTAGAGAGGAATAGATGATCGCTTTACCACTACGTGCGAAAGAGATTTATTTCATGTCTCTTTCAGACTTACTAGTAAAGCAATGTATCCTGCTGTCAAATCCGACTTTTTAGGTTGTCACGAATTCTCGTATTTTAGGGTAAAATTCCGTGCATCGCAGCCGATCGCAGCCGCGCGATCTATCAGACGCATTAACATTTTAACAAGTTTTTGACATTGATTGCCGCTGTGTTGATACTGCGACTTGAATTAAAAAAAACGCTTTTTAAGTACGAGAATTATCCCCTTAGATTTCAGGTTATTCATAAAGTACAGACGCCAGCACATCATGCTACCCGAAACTGAGAAATTTTTGCAATCAACCTTGAACCTAATATTCTAGAAATAAAGTTGAAAATCGATTTAAGAAATTTGACAGATTGTTGTAGCTTGATTTGATGGCGTCTTTATAAGAATTGACCCCCAGATTTCAGTTTATTCATTAAGTACTTTTAAGGTATTTAGTTCTTACTTAACATACTTAACGGCAGTCGTTAGTTGCCCGTCGTCTGCCCGGTCAACCTAAGAATGTCGATACACCTGTAATTAATTTGCGGGGTCTTTATTTATAGACGTCGCCCCTCGTTCGAATAGTGATGTTTTAAGTGCGTCTAATGAGAATGAATCACTAACGATGTCTCTAACAAGTTAGGAGTAGAAAAAATCTGAACTAAACATAGTACATAAGAGTGGTTTCTAGTAGTCGTTATATCTTAGTTATTTTCATTTTGACGTCCTTGTGAAAGGGTTTGTTTGGAGAAGTGGTACTTTACTGTTACGATACAAAATAATATGTAACTATTTTCGTCGCCTAGCTGTATTGTTGTGTTCTGGTTTGAATAGTATGGTAGCCTGAGATAAAAATACACTTAGGACACTTCATATTTGTGTTTAAGCTTGGGAATCCGGAGATCCTTGGAAGATGGAGTGGAGACCATAGGCAGCAGAAACTACATTTGATCAACCCCTTTTTATGGAGTTACAACTTTAAAACTGTAGTCTAGCTTCCGCAACTCTAAAACTAATTGAAGTATCGTAAACCACTACGGACTAATTAAATAATTAATTTGGGCTGATGATAAATGATATAATAAAGTGGCTTATGGTCCCCGATTAGACTCATTAACGGCGTACAATGGATGGTCGACCGAGCGGAACTGATGTCGCAGTCGAGTGTGAACTACCCTTGTACCAGCCTCGATACGATGCTACGTAAGAGCTGATTGTTGCTCCATTGTTTGCATTTCGAAAATCAAACTTATGTTCCTAATGATAGTAGGTGTTTGGATTTCATATTTGCTTGAAATTCGGCTGATTGGGTGTTATCGGTTTTCGAAGTGAAGGAATGAAATTGCCTTGAAATCTTGATCAGCGTGTAGGTTATTGTTTGTTGCAGTAGTTCGGCATGTAACATAGATAAATAGCGCAGTTTAATTTCCTACACAAAACTGATCGTTGATTTTCAAGTTCATCATTATCCATTTACAATGTTGGTGTAAGTACAGTAAAGTATTTTCATTTAATTTATTTATTTTATTGTTCATTAACTATAAAAAAAAATAACAACAAAATAAATAACATTAAAATTATGAGTACAAAGGAACTGCTTATTTCTAACGAAATTTCTTCCAGAAGACCTGCGAAAGGAGAAATGAAAAACAAATGTAGACAATAGTGTGTAAGAACAAGAGAAGAAGGGTATGTGAAGCCTTAAACTAAAGAATCAAATAAAATACGAAAATATACTTATAAATATATGCCGAGTACTACAGGTCCTATATAGATACTAGCTGTCCCACGCAATTTCGTCTGCGCCACATTTTTCATAAATGATCGGCTCCTATTGGCCGGAGCGTGATGTTATGTAGCCTAAAGCCTCCCTCAATAAATAGGCTTCCCAACACTAAAACATTTTTACAATTCTATTTATTTACATAATAATAAAATAAAATAAATAAATTTTCGACCGCCGAGAGTAGAAAATAATTATCGCTATTAAAAAATAGGGGTTGGTGATAGATAGGTGAAAATTTAGGGTTGCATGTACACATTAAAAACCACCACATTAAAAAAGAAATTGTCCAAAAATAAAAAATAAATGTTAGGGGAGGACAACCCAAAAATAAATAGTAGCCGATTCTCAGACCTACTGAATATGCATACCTACGTATAAAATTTCATAAAAATTGGTCAAGCTGTTTCGGAGGAGTATGGTAACTAACATTGTGACACGAGAATTTTATATTTAAGATATTATAAATAATATATATAAATACATACATCTCAGATATCAGTGTATATTAGCTAAAATATACTTTACTGTACTTACATGGTATCTCAAAATGATAAAGAATTACTGGAATTCCGTGTTACCCAGTTAATGGGTTGTGGAGGTCTGGTAGGCAGCCGCTCCACGTAAAATACTGGTATTCATCTGAATCCGATTTGACTGGAAGCCGACCTAGAAAAGGCTAGACAGATGATGATAATAAAGAATTACACGAAGTATACAGACAACATTTTCCGCGCATATATATTTTCCCGTGGGTGCAGAAAATGCTGTGAACAGATTATGTGTAGAGGTTGGGTATAAATCCATTTGCAAAGCGTGGAAATCATAACAATGCTCTCTTGAGACCGTACGTTGTAACAGACTATGAGAGGGAGGGTCAATGTACACTCGTGGGCGGAGTGCGAACACTGATATCATGAGAGCATTCAATTGTTCATAACGTTGGTGGATAAGATGTTCTTTAAATAAATCAAAACTTGAAAATTGAACACTCATTGTTACCTACTAACAACTTTTACTATGAGACCGATTCCTATAGTAAATCACAAAAAGTCAGCTTTAGTGTTTATGTGACTCCCTTAAATAAGGAACGTACTGCTCATTTTTTTAGGGTTTCGTAGTCAAAAAGGAACCCTTATACAGGGTGTCCCAAAACTCAACGTCAAGCCGAAACGGGGTGACAGGATTGATCATAACCATCACGAGAAAAATCTGAAAAAAAATCTATCCCATGCAGTTTAAAAATTATGGGCATTTTAAGAAAAACCTAGAAATTTGATCAAACTGTACCATTTTTCGGTTATTGTGGTTATTCTTTTTTATTTTTGTTCATTTGAACTTTGGAAACGTAATCCTAAATAACATTTCTAGAATCCCAATAAAAAATAATGACACAATTGCCTCAAGTTTCCGAGAATTGAGACTATTTGTTAAACTACGAATTTAAAATTTTCAAGATTCGTCGACTTTGACAGGCCCTCCTATAAAAAAAATGTACTAGAGTGCCTTGGCAAGTGGCATTAAAAGTTGGCGCATTTAATCAGAATTCTAAAATGGTACAATACTTGTTAGTTCCATACAATAGAAAAGAGTAAAAAAATTAAAACCTCAAGTAACCCGATTTTTGCTATCTCATTTTACTCAGTTAAAATGTTTTTAATTCACACAAGCTCTAGGTAGGTTCTTAATTTTAAGACAAAATGATGAGAGAGATGGATAATGGGTATGTTCGCCATGAGTGAGCGAGACAGATAGTGACGCCACTTTTACCAAAGTGAAAAAAAGTTAGTAAAATTAGTAAAATAATTAATACGAATACGAACGTGCGCAGTAGACGAATGAGCGAAACGTACTAACTGGTTGGTGTCGGACTGGTAGCGTAGCCATTTGCTTGGCTGAAACTAGTGCGAATGAAACAGATAGATGCCATAGCATCTATCTGTTTCATTCGCACTCGTTTAAACGACGCATCTCCGTCTCAATGCGTGGCGTCACTATCTGTCTCGCTCACTCATGGCAAACATACCCATTATCCATCTCTCTCATCATTTTGCCTTAAAATTAAGAACCTACCTAGAGCTTGTGCGAATTAAAAACATTTTAACTGAGTAAAATCTGATAGCAAAAATCGGGTTACTTGAGGTTTTAATTTTTTTACTCTTTTCTATTGTATGGAACTAACAAGTATTGTACCATTTTAGAATTCTGATTAAATGCGCCAACTTTTAATGCTACTTGCCAAGGCACTCTAGTACATTTTTTTTATAGGAGGGCCTGTCAAATTCGACGAATCTTGAAAATTTTAAATTCGTAGTTTAACAAATAGTCTCAATTCTCGGGAACTTGAGGCAATTGTGTCATTATTTTTTATTGGGATTCTAGAAATGTTATTTAGGATTACGTTTCTAAAGTTCAAATGAACAAAAATAAAAAATAATAACCACAATAACCGAAAAATGGTACAGTTTGATCAAATTTCTAGGTTTTTCTTAAAATGCCCATAATTTTCAAACTGCATGGGATAGATTTTTTTTCAGATTTTTCTCGTGATGGTTATGATCAATCCTGTCACCCCGTTTCGGCTTGACGTTGAGTTTTGGGACACCCTGTATAGCTTCGCCATGTCCGTCGGTCTGTCTGTCTGTTTGTTCATCCGCGGTTTAGCTCAGAGACACCTAGCGCTAGAAAGTTGATATTTGGTAATGGTAATCATTAATCACGCCGATAAAGTAGTCAAATAAAATCTTGAAATTCATTTTTTTTAGGGTGGCTCTACATGTAAAGTGGCGATGATTATTTTTTTTCGTCTACCCCATGATGTGGGGTGTCGTTTAAAAATATTACGATAAGGATAAGGTTTGCTTAAACCATTTTTCCATCCAAGGATCCGTTTGCGAAATATTAAGCTTCAAAGTGCTAATTTTGTTAGAGTCAAGTGTCTCCGCTCTCTGCCAGCTAAACGGTTGTTTTTGGAGACACAAGTTAACGAGTAATAGTCGACCAACTTAAAAAATGGAACTGGGTAAGTGGAAAGATTCCAATAATTCCATAGAAAATGACTTAAAACCAATGCATTTGTAACTTTGTAATCTAATTATATTGAAGTACATTTTACTATTTTCCTTACATGGTTTAGGAGACCGGTAACTACGGAACCCTACTCTATGCGTGGTCCGACACGCCCTTGGCCGGTTTTTTTAATAACTTGAAAAAATACATAGATCAACTGTTGTTTTCATGACATTTTATAAATGTAGGTGTATCATATTCAAAACTTAGGTTCACTTTTTCATACTACACAAAATATTTGGATTATCCTAAAGAACCCACTAAATGTGCCCGAGGCTTATTTCAATATCCGTAAAGGGGTTGCGGTAATTGGGCTCCTTTCTAATCGGCCACTTATTGTAGTCGCCCATCTCCGGCACAAATACACCCACTGCCTTTAAACATTATAAGTAGGCCCCTTAGACAATATAAAAGAACAGGAATCTTCATCCAGAAAATATCTTTCCTATAATAAGATGTGCGACGGTACCACAGTAAAATAAAATCATTTGAAGATATAGTCAAGAACATATTCAGATTTATGTTTCTACGAGAGAGCACTTATATTTAGATATCCATTAACGTAATTGAGTACATACTTCGTGACGTACGGACTTATTTACGAATATCAAAGCTTGCAGCGTTGCGTCGCATGTTACCATAGAGCACTGGTTCCCAACCTGTGGTCCGCGGACCATGAATGGTCCGCATCGGCCAAAATATAATCCTAGGTAGGTTTAATATTTCACTCTTTTCACCTCAAAAATCTCATTGATGCAAACAGATCCTAAGTTTCTATCAGAAATGTTGTGTGTTCTATGACAATACTTTGAGTTATGCGCACAGAAATCTATGGGGTGATTTTTTTACGCGCTTCAGTGTTGGTCCCTTAGTGAAAGTTGTTCATAATGATGAGTACAATGTGAGGTTCAGAGGTATTGTGTTGCACGTTGTAGTAGTATATATTAGTAGGTATGTAGATTTCTGGTCCTTGCTAGCATCAAATAAATCAAAGTGGCCCCGGTTTAAATAAAGGTTGGGAAACACTGCCATGGACCATTAAATACAGCCA
This sequence comes from Mamestra brassicae, assembly GCA_905163435.1. Taxonomy (NCBI): domain Eukaryota; kingdom Metazoa; phylum Arthropoda; class Insecta; order Lepidoptera; family Noctuidae; genus Mamestra; species Mamestra brassicae. The sequence goes on along the minus strand of LR990991.1, from coordinate 9,289,220 downwards.
TATTAATACAGCCCTGTAGTATTTTAATTCGGATGTGTCGACGCGTTTGTATTTAAAGTATTTAACTTGTCATGTCATGCATTTTAAAATAGGACAAACATTTCGCCGTGAAAACAAAAACATTGAGCTCTCGTTTGTGGAAACGGTGAGCACTTTATTACTTTTCTTTTGGATTATTGCTAGTAACATTTCATTGCATGTAAAGAGCGCTTTAACATGATAGTGAAGTTTCAGACTAGATCATTTTGCTGTAGTTTTCTGTTTGTTCTTGAAACCTAACGCATGGATCAAAAATAAATAAAGCGAGGTGCTACTTTCTTATGCAAACCATGCTTGTCCTGGAATTAAAATTTAAAACTGGCTGTTTTTGTATTCTAATTCGAAATCGAAATGGATGCCACATTTACAAGCCTATCCTCATTTAATGACGGGAAAACTGGAAATCTATGCATTGGATACGCACATATACTAACGCCTAAGGTAGAAACTATATTAATTAAAATACTTTCTTGTTCAATCCATCTTCATTGGTTAACTGTGAAGTGGTCAATCGGTCAAGCACGGGACCGATGGAGTAAACGATTGGAAAGTGGCTTGACCGTACACGGCGTTGCCCGATAACCCATTCTCCTAGAGACAATGGGACGAGCCGCTCTGCAGGTTGGTACGGAATAACCTCATAAATACTTCCGCCAATACTGCGGAGCGTGCTCGCCTACTGGCTGTGGGTGAATAGGAGTCGTGTCTTTGGTTACAGGCACTACCGTCACCCAATATAGGTACTTTGCTGAGTGACAGTACTTTCCCGATCGCTACGTGTCTGCGTCTGCTCCTAGCGGAGCTCCACATCAGTGTCAATGCGGCGAAGCAGTCGACCGCCTCGGACACCATGGCCTGTCCTGCAGTAGGAGCGCTGGTCAGTTAGCACGGCAAGCCAGCATTAATGACATCATCCGTTGGGCTCTTGTCACAGCCGGGGCGCCAGCTGTTTTAGAACCTAATGGCTTGGCACATGACGATCGGAAGGGTCCAGATGGGATGACCATAAATGAGAGTGATGGAAGAGTGAGTGCACCTGTGATGGCGCACACACCTGTGCACTTTAATATATCCCGCGCCGAGGGCTACTCTCAGTTGAGATTGGCCGCCATGGCCGAAATCGGTCAGAAGGACTATTTATAACACGAAACACCTCGGCAAAACTTTTGACAGATTTTCTAGTATCTAAATATCGTAACGACTGTCAAAGATCTTCAAATGACGTCCGGTACCAACTGCTTAACGTACTTTCCAAGGCACGGAGATTCGGTATGTAATGCATGGTCACCCATCCACTGTCCGACGTCGTCAAGCTCCGCTTCACCTCGAAGATCGACCGATGTGACGGTTATTACTTATGCACGAGCTCCTCTCTAAAATACTTATAATATTTCCGTCACTTCTATTTCAGGTAGAACTGTTAAGTAGGCGAGCGCTTCCTAAGTGTCTACGAGGTGTAGAAGCGTCTATATGGATTGAAAGTTTTCCAACTTAGGAACATATTCGCACCGGGGTGGCTATAACTTGGGAATTTTCACGAACTTTCTTAGACATTGTGTAAGCCTTCGAAAAATCGACACTAAGAACGTTCCTTTCCGGTCCAAGCGAATTTAAAGAGCACTCGTGGTTTGTTTACACCTATATAAAAATCTATCCAATCAATAGTGTGAAAGGTAGCTATGGTTGGCGCCAGATAAATTTGCAATAAAGTACATTGCCCTTTCCTAAATATCTCTTCGTAAGTTCGTACCTGGTCAATAAATTATGAATCGTTTTTCATTACAAGACAATGTTAACATTTTCTAGTAATGATAAACGGTTCACGATATATGTCGATTCGGGACAGCTATATTTCTTTATTTCTGTTCTCGGAATTAAGTATGACAATAAATGTAGGTGGGTCAATGACCGTTGTTGCATATTTAAATGGTGCCCACCATAATACTTGGTTCAGATTTTCGTATAATCTTAATCGGAACAAAAATTATTTTTACATTTCCAGAAAGTTGACTACTGTTCTTCAAAGGATCTTAAATAACTATTAGTAAGTATGTTCATAATGCCTGAATATTTCTGAGAGAATAGCCCAGGCTTCAGTATCAGGTAGTAAGCAGCAAAAATCGATTCACAATTCCATTTTCTAAATCTTATTTATTCAATAAAAATGGAACAGAAGTAAAACTACACTTATATGAAGTTTTAGTATCAGATGGTAAGCTTATCAGCAGATTATCGAATTATGTTGCCATGTGTCTATTCCGACGATATTATAAATATTGACTGGCCTGTTGGTCGAGTGGTTAGTGACCCTGACTGCTAAACCGGAGGTCGTGGGTTCGATTCCCACCCAGGACAAATCTTTGTGTGATGAGCATGATCATTTGTACTGTGTCTGGGTGTAATTTGTCTATAATACGTATGTATTTAGAAATATATAAGTATGTTTATCAGTTGTCTGGTTGCCAATACGTCACGGTCGTTGCACAGGCTCTGCCTAGTTTGGGATCGGATGCCCGTGTGTGAGTTGTCCCAAGATATATTATATATATGTAAAAGTAGCAGTATGAATCGACTATTACTGACCGTACCAGGGAAAGCAGAATGAAACGAACACAATCAGCTTATTAAATAACCCATAGGCTAATTGCACATCAAATAAATTCCAGTTAACCATAAAAGCGAGGAATCATTAGCTTGAAAGCATTGTATGCCCACATTACTATAATAGAAAAAGTTTATAGTTACAGCCGACGTGTAGGTAATTTTCTTTCGCGAAATGTAAATACAGAAGTACGGACGAAGCTCCAGGCTTGGCAGTAAAATAGTTCTTAAAACAATGAGCTGTAACTGGCATTCATTTCACGTTTAATCCACTTTTAACTTTATGAAATTTTAGTTTTGACACTGTCAGACTTTGTTTAACATGTGTTTTGCATTGTAGTAATAAGCACCAAACAGTTCAGAAGAGTTCAAATTAGTATTAGAACTTAATGAAAAATGTTCATTCGTGAAATGGAAGTTGTAAGTGAATTAGCTTCATTTAGTGATGTGCTACGGCATTTCCTCTTTTGTTTTTGGGTAAAATTTTGTTCAAGATATTAGTAAATACTTGGTAAGTTACATTTGATATTTACGAGTGTACAAGTAAATGTGTAAGTAATAAGTACTTTTGTCTAGAGTTTGAGCTCAGGATTCGTCAAACTCTACTTTTGCCTGACAACCTGCTAAACAGAGGCTTCAAAAACTACACGTTCTTGTCTCAAAATACTTTTATTCAGAAACCGGCCCTAATATAGGATTATTTTTCAATGACCAGATCATTAATTCTTTCCAGGCATCAGGTATATCAAAGACACGATTTATGTAACATTACCAAAGAATTAATAAAAATCAGTTGTTTCCTACATTTTGCCAGACTATGCTAGCAAAAATGTACTAAACAGGTGATTTTTTTTCTGTTATTTTAGTACGTAATATGTACGTACAAACACATACATTTATATGTTGAGCAGGTTTACTCGCGGTATAATCATAACCCCACCGTGCTACATGAATTATTTCGTGAAGAATGTCTGTACTTTATGACGTGAAATAAATGTTCCTGTTGACTTACTCGCAGTAAAGGTTTTAGCTGTAATCCTTCCAACGTAATACTAAGATTTTGTAACTTTACTTCCATTTAAAACAAGATTTTTTAAATATGTAAAACATGTAAATATTTTTGGATACATTCCAGTTTTTTTTTCCAACTGGAATTTGGATAATGACTGCATACCATAGAGGTTTTATATAGTCTTTGCTGCATACCTATGTATTTATTAAATACTTGATTGTATGCTCATAATAAGCACAGGATGAGCATTTTATAAAAACAAGTTTATACTGAACGGTGTTATTGTTTAGGACAGTCTCAATACTTTATAATGAAAATATTTTACTGAATCTGATGGACTACACGAAAGCAGACAGTGCCCTAAATCTGTCTGCTTTCATGCAAATATTCAGTGAAACTTTAAAAAAAGTTGAACCTAGAAAGAACCCAGTGGATGGTCATCACTTTAAACGATAAATGCATTTCTCTTTATCATTTTAACTACAGTGACGATGAACTAATCTTATAAATTCAACAAGCTTTGTGACGACAAAGATAAAAGCTTATTAACTTCATTTACTTACCGACTTCCTACAATTTTATTTCAGCGTCAGTTACCAACGCTCTTCAAAGTTTTCTTTCATTAAACGACAGTCGACGTGAACTGTCAGAGGGCTATTAAAATATCATTTAAATATGAGGTGTCAAGGTATTAACAAATGTTTTGTGCTGTCAAACTTGCGTGCGAACAGTTTAATTTTGAGCCGAGTGTAGCAAGTTTGGAGTACAAATTGTTTGGGAGGCTGCATGGTGGCAACACAGCGGCCGCATAGTTCGGAGGGCGCCTCGGGAGGAATGCCACTCTCTCTCTCTGCCCCACCTCACCAAACCCTACCTTTTCTCTACACAACTTGTACGTTGTACTCTTAACTGTACATTGCACGCTTTTTTGCACACACCAACTTAACATATTAACCCTTCGACGCCTCGCAGAAGACCCCAACGCTCCATAAATATGATACGCACCCGTCGACCAAATGATACAACCTCTTATTTTATAAAGATATTTTATTAAACATTTTGTTCTGTAAAATAGATTAATTAAAACTGACATTTACAACAAACAACTATAAAATTCTTTGTATCTCCCTCTAACACTAATTACGTTAATAGGTCCAGTAATATTTGGAATTGATCTCTAGTGTAGCCGAATGAATGCATTGACAGTTCTCGCTCAGTGGCGACGTCTTACAGATAATCAAACGATAACATTTGAACACGTAGCATATCGTATCACACGAGGATGGGAGGGGATGCAGATCGCAATTAAACTAGTACATACATTTAATTGTCGATACACATATTCGTAACTAGTAGTTGCACAGCGTTAGCCTTGCTCCACACAGGGCGGATTTGCAGCCTGTCGGTGCCTTTGTTGCACCGGTGGTATGCTAGACTACGTCGGCTGATGCCGGCTTCCCAAATATGTGAAACTGTGATCTGAATTGATCGAAATATATTTCAGATGCAACCTGAACTATCAGTGACAGGCTGAAAATCAGCACTATGCAGGGCACGCGCAGACGCTTAGCTCACATTAAACATTATATTCGTAACATAGAACAGCAATGTTCACTCAGTGTTTTCTTGCTACCAGCATTGTGGTTCGTTATCTAACCACATTTCAACCAAGACTCATTTTCACAAAATAAATTGTTATGTAAACTTCGTACAATATAGACATACAGAATGAAGTTTAATTATTACTGGATAATAAATTGGATTCGACCCGAGTCGAATAGTTTAAGATTAAAATCATGTTCAATATCGCAGATAGTTGTTGTATAAATCCGGATTATGTTCGCTAGCGACCCGGCCCGGCTTCGCATGGAGGTTGGTAATAAAATAAGGGTAATCCCTATCCTGACCAACAAACTTTATTCATTTTATTATTCATACTTCTTAGATGTTGCAAATTCAGTATGAAATAGAAGTTTTCGGCATTAATGTTGTTTACAGCTTTTGTGTTAATGACAACTGGTAACATAATTATGTAGTTTTGAAAATAGTCTTTAGGTCAGGTTTTACAATGAAAGGAGGATAAAGTAGTAACGCCGATAAATAAATAAATTCTGGTAGGTAAGTAGGAGTCGTTCTTATAGAAACAAGACTAGATATTGTGCAGGCGCAGATTAACTACTGGACGGATCTCAGTGGGACTTTTACATTGATCCATAGGGCTTTGTAATCAATATAAATGCGAGAAAATATTCAAACAAGTATATTTTTTAAATAATTTATAGGCCGAGAAAATTCAGATTTAATTAAATTTTTAACACCTTTTTTTCTTGAATCGTGTTAGTGAACTCTATTCTAATAGACAATAACAACATTATGTATTCGCAAAAAAACGATGCTAACGCGGATGAAAAATATTTATATTTACTGATCTACAGAAGAGATTCATGGGAATGAATCTCTTCTACAATTTCTCTATACGAACACCGATGGTAATGTTTCTTTCATCAAGTTATATTAAAAATATTTTTATTGCCTTAAAAAACAGTAAAAAGGGTCGCGGGAGTGAACTTGCGGCGTGGGAATATATTTGAACATGTTTTCTTTTTACACGTTATATGAAAAAGAAAATGTCGAGAATGATTGCAAAGTTAGCCTTTATTAGCCCGGCTTAATAAATATTAGCGAAGCTGGGTACAGGTGCCGTGAAATAGATACCTATATTTATTGTTAATTTACATCAAGTGAACAGAAAACTGTTCCAAACTAGTTAGTATTTACAAAATCCTTTGCGGATGAATAGTACATATATAGAAATATACATAAGTATATGAGGGCCTTTAAGCCTAGTAGAATATTTTATGAGAACATATTTTTAGTTGGGTAAATTGTCTAATTGAAACCTTTCTGTTGGTAGAAGGAAAACACTAAGTTTGCGGCAACAGCCCGGTCCACACTTCAACCTGTAAAACTGGGATCGCAAAATGTGGCAATTATGACTGTAACTAGCCAGTAGAAACCATCACGGATGCTAATCAATATTTTCTTCCCCTGCCATTTAAAGGTACATAGAACCTTGCCAATAATAAACCAAGTTAAACAATCTGTATCATCACGGAAAATTTAATTGAATTGCTTTCCGTAGATTAATTAAATTACATTAACGTCGTACGTCATTACTCGGGGAGACAGCCGTCCATTATGTAATAAAGGCGATGGTGTGACGTGACGTGCTGTGACTTCCACACGTGTATAATTATACATATTCAACACTTGTTTCACGAACCAAATACAGGCTGAAGCGTGAATCAGTACACGCTGTGTTCAGACGCATACATGGCCGCACCGAAGAACGCTAACATATTTGTATAATATGTAATTATATTCTACCTAAGCACTCGCCTCGCTGCATCGAAGTCAATTCTTACATACGACTGATCCATCGGAGCGAACGACACTCATTTCTGCAGCTCTATTTTACATACAAGAATGCTCTTGTCAGAATAATACTACAACAACTACTATACAAAAAGCTCTTATTTTATAACAGATTTTTTTTTAAGCGCAGTTTCGAAAGCTCTTGATTAGAGTTGAACGATGAGTTCAATATTAACAGTAGTAACTCAAAATTATTGTGCTCAAGCTCAGTTAAGACTCACTTAGTGAAATACAAACTTGTATGGTAAACAGTAAGAATATTAGAAACATTAGTGTGTTGTTCTGTGATTAATAAAATAATATTATATTGTGCTCATTGATTAAATTATAGGCTTTATTTTTTAGTTATACATACGTCAATAAAGGTGCCTATTAACTTCATCGTCAGGTTTGATAGCTAGAGGAGTTATCTAAACATGCGGGCTTTAAATTACTTCATTGTGCATATAATGGCACTATTTCCACACCACCAAATATTAACATTAATTTATATAATTTTATTCAAATAAAGAAAGAAATCTAACTTGTCCTTATTGTATTGATGATTGTTCCCGTTTGAAGTTGGTACTTTTATCATTATGTTATGTGTCGCATATCGCGGTACACAGATATATATCAAATATACAAACATCCAACATTCTAACCGCAGTCTCGTTCACAGCTCAGAGACACATATCAGTAATGGGTATCTTAGATTTATAATTTAGTCATTCATCATTTCGTTTGGTGTGCGAAATACAGTTGAAGTTGAATTAGCAAATTATATTTCTTCCTTTAGTTCCACATAATGTAGTCTTAACATAGACAATTGCATATTTAATAACTATCGTGGATTATTGACTTCCTGTCTTTTACATCCTATCCGATACGTTTCAACAATAACATTTTCATTCTTTACTATTTGTTCACAATTTCACATTGGCTACCTACACGTCCATCTCGTCACTCTCAAATTCTCAATACGCGAACGAGTAACTTATCTATGTCTATGAATATTTTCTCAGTTCACATACCGATGCGTCACAGCCGTGGTGCGCCTAGCGCAGTCAGTGCGTCCCACGCGGCGCGGGGCTCACGTAGGGCCGGGCGGCGCGGGCGCAGGCGCGGCGCTCACCGGCTGGCGGCGCGCCGCCGGCTCGGGCGCCGGCTCGGCCGTGCTCGAGGGCTCGGGATCGGGCTCGACGGGCTCCTCGGGCGGCGCGGCGGCTGGACGCACGTTGTCGAGGCGCGGCCGCGGCGAGTAGCGCGGCGTCAGCGCAACGCCGACGACTGGGTGCGATTTAAGACTCCCGCCTGGAGGACGTCGTGCATCATGCGCTCGTTCTCCTGGCGAACTGTGGACAAACACGAGCACGGCTTAATCATGGTCACGGTATAAGCGAGTCGGGGACGGATATTGCAGGGGGCACATCCCTACACAGTCGGTACCATCCGCTAAGAGCTACGGTGGAGGGCACATACTCGGGTCGGGAGCATATCACCAAAGGTCAGTGTGCTGGTTGACCTACCAGTCAAGTCACATAGGAATCACTCGATCTAATAAGGAAAGTACACATACGGTGGAATTGTGATTTTAATTTACTGGTTGTTTGAGGTTCAATGCTCTAAGGGAGATGTTTACAACAATGGCGTCTCATGTTACTGATTAGAACGCGATATTAGATTTGTGAGTAACACAGGCTGCGTAGAAAATTAATAACGGTTAGGGGAAATTTTTTGGTCACATGAACACATATTATGTTTTAGTAGACACATAACTTAAAAATATAATGTATTTCCTATGTAGTAATCCTGATATTGTGACTTGTTTCGGTAATTCGCTTCTCATTGACATTGTTAATAGAATATGCGAGCTGGTACAGCCATACCTACCTCTATGTAAGACTTAGGTAGCTTTACATAAGTTCACATTACCGTACAATATACAGCCTGCCTGTGGAAACATATTGGCACAATAGTGTTCATTAGTACGATGCTTGGAACTGCATACTGTGTTAATTAACGTCAGATTCAAACGTTATAGATTGTAATAGATACCTGTTTTCAGTATTAATTTCATATTCTAAGGCTAGTTTATGTAGTGGTTTGGGTGTTTTACCATAAACGTAAACAGTTTAAAAAAAATCTTTTTTAAAATGACAAAAACAGCATTATTGTTTTTGGCTAAGTTCTCCCTAATTAATTCAATAGCCCAAAGAGTATCACATTGTTCAACACGCATTAGCAGTTTAACACTCAATAATTCCATTCCGAAGCTGTCCTCAAAGTTGGCAACTAGTTAAATGATCGTCCTAAGCTAATAAAGAACGAGTGTCACCCTATCGCGGCAGCTAATTCTGACAAGGGATAATACAGTTACAACTCCCGCTTCCAGAACGCTTAAAAGTATTAGACATTCATATTTAATAAACTTTATTACGTTTTTATTTTCACTAAAAGGAATATTCCACTCAACATTCATAAAGGATTCGGAGGAAATTCGAGATTCATTAAAAGGAGGTTGTTAAAAAAAGTTTAACGTACAAAATCTTTCAATTAGCTGAAGTTTTGTTCCAATTAAAAATAACTTTTTTATTTTGTATAGGTTCGTAGTTGTGAATATGTAGGCTGTTGCTCGTCTTGTTATGACATACAGAAGTTTTTTCTCATGCAAATGACAAATCTTACATTTAAGAAAGTTTACCGAGTTTGCGTAATACTTCTTCGAAGCGTACACTTTTTCTGTTTAGATGTTTTTCTTGGATTCAATTTGAATTTGTTCATTTATTTACCTTATCAGAATCCACGCTTAATAAAGGTGCGATTTATGCGTGTGCGTAAAAATAAGCTCATCAATATTTCACATAGAACGTGAATAATACTCGATAAAAGGCAAAGAAAAACAAAACTAGCAAGCTGAAAATTTTATAATCGAAAAAGTTCCGTTGCGAACTAGTTCTTTTAGAAAATAATTCGACAGAGAGCTGCTCCTCCCTTCCGTTCATCAACACTTATGCTGGCGACGTAAATACTTGATGCAGTTTCATTTTATCTAGGTACCTATAGCTGGGTGAGGTAGTTGTTTTAATATCTCATTTAATTAATGGAAATAATAACCTAATACTTTTCAAATAGATTTACGATAATAACAGCAAGATTGAAGAAGAATGTGACTGTGTCTATCCACACATTTAAGAAGGCTGTTTGAGGCAGCATATACCGAGCGGTCAACATTGTAAAAGACCTCATAACCTGGAGACGCGTCGTATTTGGTCACGATCGGCAGCAATTGAGGTATAGTTATAACAAAACATTGAATGTATTGCTATTGCGTTATGTAAGAAGGAGTATAAAAAGGTAAAAACAAACTCAGACAAACCGAAAATCTGACAAAGAACTCCCGGCATTAACAGATAAAGTGCAGACAAACAAAGAAATAAATTCTGTCCAACATTTGAGGTTATTATTTTTGCTATAGGAGAACTGAATTGTTCTCGAACAATCATTTGTTATCTTTGTTTATGAGGACTGTAGTTATACGGTTCTTTATCACATCAGTTTTTTAATCCATTTGCGCACCCCAGTCGAATCCGATGATTTTTTCCGGGATTATGGCGCAGCGTCGAAGCTTATTCGTTACTAGTTTTTTTATTCATGTTATTGCGGGATTTTCCTAGTATATGGAGATGAGCTAGCGATGTTTTCAGTGGGAAGATGTTGTTGTCATAACATCACTTAGATGCCTGATTTAATCCCTTACCAGACACTAACAGCGCTCACGGGAAATAGAGCACACCGCTCGGGAAAACGCTCGGAAAATGTTTTAGCAGGATGACAGACATTTTGGACAGACTTAGCATCATATTCCTTCTTGAGGATATTATTTTGCGTCGCCATATTTTGGATTATGTTTAGTTTTACTTAGTTGAGAGTTTTCATTTTATTTGAGTGTATGGTTATAGTTAAGCATATTAAAAATCTGTTTGTTGTAAATTTTGATACTGCTTACACATTGCTTCATAGTAGACTTGACGTTGACTTGTTAGAAGACTTGTGTTTTAAGTGTAGGTACGCTATGATAATAAAATTTATTTATTGAATACTTTTATAGCCCGGCTAGGGCAGCGATTATGCCAACACAAGCCCACGATGCTTCGTCGTAATGGTTATTCCAATGTTTGGCAACATTTATGTACAGTACACAAATGTACAGAGGCGTACTTTATGCATAGAATTATATATTTTCAATCCATTCAGTAATAGATTAAGGATAGTTCTCTATCCCACATTTACCATGAATTCTCGACAAAATCATAAAAGCAGATAGAACGACTTTACCTGTTAGGGTTGACCCACATTGCAAAACGTACTATGAAGCTAACCAGCCTCTCAAGATACAATAAGTACCCCCATTTATATTATTAGGCATGTAAACAATTTGGAATATTTCCGTCTGAACGCACTGGCGAATCTCCAACCTTCTATTATTATGTCTTTCATGACGTAGATTGATACTTGTTGTAATGGATCGACGAGGCTTAATTACTTAATGTCCCCTTGTGATCTCGCAAACGTAAATGATTGCCGTATATTTTTTTGTCTCTGATTAGATAAGCTTTAGAGCTAAGGCTGCGAAATTAACGGTGTTACGTTTCAGTCGATGTCATGGGTCGATGTTATTTTGTTGAACTAACTAACTGGTTTGACAACAGTGTCGGAGATGACGTATTTTTTTTATATTACTTATTAAAACTCAAAGTTGAGTTCCCTACTCAACTTTAAGTTAGCTCGCGTTTGTATATGAACTTATATACGCTGAAATATGAATGGTTGTTTTCCCGCGGCAGAGCGATTAGCCATTAGTAGTACTATCGAAACATAAAGTTAAACATAAAAAATAAAAACGTTTTTGCTTCAAAAAAAAATCATAAACTCGAAAGCGTGAGAAGCAATAGTAACTCACTAGACGTGACGTATGTGAGTAATACGGCATTAACTTGCCTGCAAGCACGTGGTGAGTGAGACCCCACGCATCGCGTGCATTCGATATACCTATATACTTTTGGGTATATAACTCAGGAGTACCTATCAGCTGGTTGATAAGAGAAGGTCAACGATCGCGGCCGCTTTTCGCGAAACTATCGCGATACATAACTATTGGGTCGAAGTTGCTTTCGAGTTTTGTTAATCACAATTCTTGGTTCTAATTTCTTGTTTTAAAATTCATTATTTTTCATAAATCGATTGTATTACCTTGACAAACTCATTTCACTGCGGGAAAACAACCATTAAAATTTCACGCTGTATATTATGAAATCGTATATGTATAGTGCTGTGAGTTCTTTTGTTTAAAGAATTGAGAAATTAAGGATTAAAATAGGCTTGCGTTTCACCACAATATCGCCTGATGAAAAGCGATAATGTGGTCGACGATGAAGCACGATTGCCTAAAACGAATCTCGTCACTCTTGACTCATAGACCCCCAAGTTGTAGCTAACAGGAAACAGACTCTGGCAGTGAATTCCACTCTTTGGGACTTGATATACAAAGTGCTCCGGTGTACGGCCAAGGCGCTGTGCCGAAAATGTATGACGTCTGTCCGCACGCCCGCGACGCTAATTATATTTCGTTCCTTGGACACCATATATTTTATTTTGTCCGCGCCCAGTCCTGCTTTGTATATCAAGCTCCACCAAGCCCTCCAACTCTTCCTCTTCCGCCCACTTGCATAAATCAGAGTTATCTTGAACTCCGATTTAGTTGCTAACACGGGGGCGTAATTGATTTCCCTAATACCTTACGGGGGACGTAGAGGAGACAACTACTAACTAATTTATATGTTATCTCAATAAATGATATAGAAATTGACTTGAATAATCGATATTAATATTACTTGCAATAATAATAATAAACTCTTTATTGCGAGTAACAATGAGATTCATAATTATAGTGATAATAAGAATAAAAAAAATTACAACGATGTTAGTGATAAAATTATATCAACACGTACACAACAAAATAATCAGTGCTGCAGCATTCCAGCTGAGACACTGGAGCAAAGATTTGCGATACAGGAGTCCAGCCTGTGAGCAATCATGCCCAGGATGCTGTTGGAACAGGCTCGCACCCTGCGCATCAAGGACACACATCTTTTACGCATCAATGCATGAAAGCAATCAACACGCATTTCTGCAAACATCCCTGATGCGCCAAAGACGCGAGGCAGCCCCATCAACACCCTGAAAGCATTATTACACTGAACGCGAAGGGCACCGTACGATCCTTACGTAAAATGTACATACACACAGGCTTCAGGTGTAAAATGAGGAACAAAAGGTTCTTAAAAGTGTTGAAAGTACAAAATAATAATCAGTATATTATTAAGTTCTTGATATAATTGCAAATAGCAATTATATAGCTCCCAAGTTTTAGTGTGACAGTTGATACAAAACAAAAGTTTCATTCGTCTGTCGGTGGCACTCTGCCCTCTTACAAGTCATGATCTATTTGCCATTAATTTAAAGACAGTATTTGCGTAAAGCCTTTACTGCTGCGAACTTCCTCACAATGTTTTCGTTGGCCGTTTGAAGCTGGTAATAAATTTGAATTGTGTTTGAAACATTATTGGTACACGCCCTATACAACTTCTCTGTGGAGCTATTACTTCGCTGTATCAATAAACTTTACTAAGAATATTTATAGAAGTGCGGTCAAAGGAAATTACATAAATTGTTTAATAGTGTGAACGCTTCTTTAATTTTAAATTGTAAAGTAAAAGATATGTGTTTACGAGGATGAAAGTATTAAGTAAATGATAATTTCCGACCAATGTCAGTAACATACTATGGTTAAGGATCAACAAGTACGGATTGGCATATAGGCGAGTGTGAAACTCTGACCAATCTACCTTCATAACATTCGTTAGATATTAACTCAATACCCAAAGATCTAAAATTCAAACAGAAACGCGAAAACCAAACACGTGCGATAGTGCGTGGGAAGACAAATGAAGTCGTTCACTACAGCATCCACAAGTCCACAAGATTATAAATAATAAACCTAAACATGTGGCACGAAGAACACATAAATCCGATTGTACTAAAATCACTTAAGTGTATCGTAGTACACAAATCCACGTATTATTGGGCCAGCATGTGGGGCTCAGTTTCCACCTGAATGCACTGGCGGTCCTCCAAACTCTTTCGACTGGTTTGCGCCGCATGCGTCGGACATTATTACGTCTCACAAGCCCCACGACACAGATTTATGAATACGGATTGAAAATGTATTACCTATCGTGTCTACGTGAGAATTATGGATCCAGCTTATTCACTACACTGCTTACTAGTACACAAAGCTATTCAAATAACTCTACTTTCATTCCAGTTCCACATTTATTAGTTTCAACTTTCTCGCAATGTTTTTTGTTCTCAAGGTATTAATCTAAACTATGTTCTGTGGAGCTACATTCTGATCGAACTCGATAGAATTTATAACAAAGCAGAAATACTAAAAACTTTATGAATTGAGAAACAGTTCTTTGTTTTTAGTTTTTAAATTATTATTCTCTTTTTGTTCAACTTGTAAATGTTGAGCGGAGGAATATTAAAATTTGTTTACAGTGACTTTTATGCCTCATTATACTCCTACACCGACGCCTATATGAATAGTCAGCAGTTGCGTCCACGAAGGTATAATATATCGAACAATGTTTAGAATAAGTACCATTCCAGACCTAATTTTTGTCAGCTGTTCATTGCAGCGTATTAAATCATCATCAACCGAATAACAGTGGTGACGACAGGTCCTTGTTTTACCAAATAAATAATAATCCCAGAAAAAAATATACGAAAAAAGAGAGCGGTGCTCTTGCCGTTTCCATAGTACGTACTCGTTCATTTTACGTGGAAGTAGGCAGAAACTACAGAACGCCATCAACAACGATCCTTAAATACTTTTGATGTATTTACGTTCATACCTCTGGCCATGGCACTCCTACAAATCAATTCGCTACAATATCAATAAAAAAAATAGAAACAGATCGAAGTTAACATTTAACCCCATGAACCTTTTAAATCGAACCGCTGACGACACCTAAAACCCCATAAGAATAAACGACATCCAATTGGTTAAAAAAGGAGGTGATGGCCCATCCAATAAATGTTTACGATCTTTAACATTCTTTTCATGCCTATTCGATGTTCGGCACGCGACCCCTGCAATAAGTATTCCCAGCCCGGGGGCGGAAATGACGAAATTATTTGTGCAAAATGTTATATTACGGAATCTGTCATACAATTTTGTACTATACATAAAACTAGAAGAATTTGTCTTGAAAATATGGAATATATTATGACTGACGCTAGTTTTTGAAGATATGGACCTACTCAAACATTTTGAAGTTCATTCAATACCTAACTAAAAGTTTATAAATAATGCTGATTTAGTATTTAAGTTTTATGCCTAAAATAATATTGAATACCTAAGATTCATTGTTATGAAAACATTTCAGGAATACTTAGAAAAAAGAAACAGAAAAACAAGAAACACGACGACAGCTGAAATCAAAACAATTTTCTCAAAAGAGGGTTAAGTTAAGAGTTGCCCCTGGCTACATTTTATTTTTTGGCACCCTATTATGTAAAAAGAAAAAAACGTTGACTACCGCCGGTGGACTCTATAGTAGGACACTACCTTATTTCAGAGTTGAAAATTAGGTGAGTCTGCTGAGAGAGGAAAGTGAACACAATCACAGAAAACGTGATTGTCCTGGCGTCATGCCAGGCTCTCTAGCAGAATCTATCGGGTTATGCAAAGATCTGACAATTCAATTAAAACAGTGACCTACCGCAAAAATTGTCACTACACTCTCATAATCCTACTAAAAGCCATTTTATGTAGAGGATTTACTTTAAATATAAGTAAGTATCTAAATGAAATTGAATTTATCTAATTTGCATTTTTATTTTGTTCGACCGTCCCGTGTTGGCAGTAGATTTAAATAAATGTATTGCAGAGTGAGGTCACGGTTCTGTCAACATTGTCTTTGGCTGGTCTGGTACACGCAAAATAAAATGCTCCAGAGGGCTCTCCCTCGGGAGAGACTCATATATTGTATTTATATGGGTATACATATAACCATACACATACAATACTCGTGTTTTAAAAAATGTAAGCATGGAAAGCACGAGTAGATAAGTAAAACCTAACAATAAAAAAGTCACAAAAGAATTACAGAGTTCTTTCTAGTTTAAAGTTTTAACTCAATGATATCGATTCACCGAAATCCTTGGGCGTATAAAGCTACATAATATCATAAACAAATAATCTGAAGTAGGAAAGGGGAGGATAACTGTGTCGGAGACACTTCACCTAAATCAGAGGGGATGGAAAATTGTGACGTAGGAGAGACCAAAAATTGGTAAGTGACAGAAAGCAGTGAAAAACAACATACAAGGATGTGAAGACATAAAATAATTGTATCGTAATGTTGGTACATAGTAGGTTACTTTCGTTGAATTGCGAAAGGCAAACGTTTAGTATAGAACTATAGATAGTTCGTTCTATGATCCATCAAGAAAAACTATATATTTTCTTTCGTGTGCTCTCAGAGACCTTAGTTCGAGTTCTATAATTATGTCAATTTGTATAAAAATAAATAAGGTTTTCCGTTATTGTCACTAGATGGCGCTTATCCAGATTCGATATAAAATGACGTTTACGTTAACGCTAACGTTGACTAGTATAACCAAGTAGAGCTGATTAGCATCACTGAAGGTACACATTGAAGTAGAGAGGAAATAGAAGGTTCTAAGAACCTTTTATCGGGTGACAGTGTCAAGTGTGAAATGACAAGTTAAGGGACAATATTGAAATAATGACCATGATTATTTCCTGTAGCTATGTTAACAAATAGGTATGCCAAGTAAATATGGTTACATGAAATCTGAAGCCACGTGTAGGCGGTATGAAACCAAATACGTTAGATAAGCCTTCGATCCTAAAATTCCTAATTAATCAACGAATGGCACGTGCCTGCTACAAAATCATAGATCATTTTATATAACGACTAGCTTTTGCCCGCGACTTTGTACGCGCATATCCCGTTTTTCCCAGTCCCGTTGGAATTTCGGGAAATTCCTACGGGCCCTACAACCTACCCAAGGAACCTACGTGCTAAATTTCAGCTTTCTACGACCAGTAATTTCGGCTGTGCGTTGTCTGTTACTCAGTTAGTCAGTAACGGAAGAATTTTATAAATTAGGATGGAAACCCAGGAAACAGCGACTAATTTTGTTTTCGACTTATTTTGAAAATTGCAGTTTTAGTCATTTAGTTGAAAAAACAGGCTAAGTGCGAGTCAGACTAGATTAAGATAACGCGTCCGCGTTTGGGTTGCAGTAGTTTAAAATTCTGAATCATACAACTGAATCATTCCAATCCGTTCGGAGAAAATTGGCTGTGACAGACGAACAGGCAGACAGACAGCCAGCAAGACAAATAGACAGACAATAGTGATTCTATGACGGTTCCGTTTTTCAATACAGACGTTCGGAACCCTAATAACCTTATTGATTACCTGTTCGTTCCAATAATAATTAGTTTGACAAACAATTCGTAACCAAACGACCCTCCCTGTAAAAAGTGAAAAACAAATCCATAAATAATCACCCGTCTGCAAATGATATCATTGGTCGGATTCACAAAACAACAATACAATATTCATTCCAATCTGAGTTTGGATAGCAAGCCCGCAGGTTTACCAACTACATCGGTATGGGAACTAAATCATTATATCGTTCGAATATTATCTGATGCAACCCACATGTCCGGTAACGATGGCCATCCATTTATCGGTTCAGATAATGGTAGTATTATCAATTTATCAATCAGAACTGCAAAAGCACAAGAAACATTAAAGAAAATTAAGAGAGTTAATGAATTGTGAAGAGAGATTTTAGTATTTAACGTCGTTTAGAGCGCTGCAAACTGTTACGATGAAGTAGGAGTAGAGAGGCCACGTCACACGGATGCACCCAGAGAGATGGGCGAAGATCACTCACTAGACGCCTGAGAGAGGACGTCGCTGTCGAGATTAACCAGGAGGTGATGTGGTGATTGGATCACGTTTATAGGTCAAACTTAGCCACAGATCGCACAAGATAAAGAGGTTTGGAAATAAAAGGAGGGCCCAGGAGTGGGACATAAATTAAGCTGTTAAAAAAAACGTCGTTTTATATCCTTTATTTTTTAACCAATGCGTCTGGTTTGTTTCCTCGAAAACTTCAGACTTACTCAGTTTTCAACAAAAAATTGCGTCGAGGAATATATTTTGATTAATCTTTCAACCTTATCCGTCAAACCGTTATCAAGTGATTAGGCAAACATAGTTACGTATTTATAATCTCAACCTCAAATTCAAATATTGAATCTCCTAATAGGTTGTTTCCCAAAACTTATAGGTATAAGTCATTATGCTAGCTTACTCCGGCATTTGCTGGAGTATAAACATTGCTGAAATGTTTCATATTTCTGTTTAAAAACATAAACTGTGTCATAATTCACGTTTCACATCGTCTTTGTTAGTGTTATTCCTAAAAGCTGTAAAGTGGTCCAATCGCGGGGCAAAGACCTCCTACATGTTCTTCCTCTACTCTCTAGGAAACTCCTAAAATTCTCGGTATTATTTCGATACCATTATTTTGTTCTAGAAGTTTTATAAAAAGGTCTGACCGGAAGAAGTGAGATTAGCTTCCTTGTAACATAGACCAATTTTTCTTGTACATTAACGGGCTGTAATAGCAGAGTCGTGGTGAGTTGTGTGTCACTGAGATTAGAGCATAAGCCAATGGGACAACACTAGCATTTATTTCAGGAAACTTTGGTCACGGAGAATAAGTAAAAGCGGTGGTAATAAATAAGGTCGAGTCAACTCGGTGAAAGAAATAAATTACGTTTGATCGTCAACGTTTAGCGGCGGGTTACCGACGCAGCGACGGTCGACGGGTAGGTCTCCGTTTTAAGTGATAAAGTTAAGATTATCAACCGCCATTATTTCTCAAACTGTAACTTTACACCAGACAAATATTTTCAGTGATCAAGAATCGACTTACCTCGAAATCAATCTGATGGCTTTAAAAACTAATTCCGAAGAATAATTAAAACTTTGTAGTCTTTGGATTTGGTTTCAGAGAGTTATCAAACGGTCGGTTAAAGTTACCGGGGCAAACTAGACCTTGTTTAGTGCTAATGAGCCATTAAAGATGTTCTCCAAATCACGGACGGGTTGTCGGGACCCGAGTGTTTTGTTACAAACCGAATACTCCAGAAATATTCCAGTGCTCCAAAGGGTAAGATTTATAAGTATTTTATAAGATATTTTTCTATCTTTTGTGGGACTCTTTTTGTATGAAATCCTAGACCCCTGTACTGTGATTCCAGAAAACAGACAAATGAAAGTTCAGCCATTTGCCTAATTTAATGTATCCTTCCTTTCATACATACCATCGATGAACTCACTCCGAAAGGAAACTACAAGTCATTCAAAATTGGCGTTCCCACTGCATGCTATGAGCGCTGCTATTCCGCAGATGTATGGCCGGTGAATGCGAGAATCAAGGCTTGGATCAATTATAGGAAACCGTCTTCCGTCCAGTCTAACAGCCAGCGTGTAGTTGCTCCACAGCCCTTTCATGAACAGCTTACACAGGGGGACAAAGCAGCATAGTGTTGGTATTGTGACCGGCCCTACAGCAGCTTTCAGATCAAGCTCCAGAACTACAAAAATAAACTGTAAATATCAGAATGTTCGTGGCATTAAATCAAAGCTCCGGATGTGGCGCAACAATCTGCACATAGCCGAACAAGATTTAATAGCGGCCACAGAGACTTTTTTAGACACCTCGGTTGAAGATACTGAGCTCGTCATCGGTGAGTGGAATGTGTTAAGGCGCGACAGAGGTACACCTTGTGGAGGCGTACTGCTTATGGCACGCACCCCCATAGTCCTGCGCCGTCGACGTGAACTTGAGACAGACTGTGGTGAAGATCTTTGGTCGAGTTTCACTTGGCATGGTTCTCCAGTTTATGTGTGCGTTGTGTATATAAAACCAAGTGCCACTGACAGCGATTATATGACTTGGTTTACAAAAGTGGAAAGTTTTATAAACGACTTGAAAGGAACAGTTATCATTTTAGGTGATTTAAACTTAAACAGTGCTTCCTTAAATGTTCAGAATTATTATTGTTACTTTCTAACTTTTTCTAATATGTGTGAAAGAAACATTGTTGAGAACATGCATGGGGGAATGTTGGATGTTGTTTTAGTTCAGGAAAGCGCAAGTCTACATGACGTTTCTGTAACAGCAGTTGAAGGTTTGGTACCCCCTGATGCGTATCATCCGCCGTTGGACATCCAGGTAAAGCTACAGTCATCTGATGAAAGTGAAAGGCTTGAACCAAGTAATGTCGATTGTAGTAGGGACTGGAATTTCAAAAAATGTAATCGCAATCTGCTTTACGACTTTCTTTCTAAGGTATCTTGGGATGCAGTTACATCATCCAATGACGCTCGCACTAGCACTCGGGCTTTCTATGATATTATTTACAGCTTATTTGACGCTTGTATCCCTAAAAAACTCCGAAACAGAAAGATGACTAGAAGATATCCTATTTGGTTTACTTCGGATATTATTAAAGACATCCAGAAAAAAGTTAAATTGCATTCCGCCTGGAAAGAGAGTAAATGTGAACTAATATATAAGCAATTCTCTGACTATAGATCTAGCCTAAAGTCTCGTATATCGAATGCTTATGATACCTACATTAGGCACATTGAAGGGAACATTAAGAAAAACCCCAAAGAATTCTGGCAGCATATCTCTAACCTTAGATCAAAGGGCGGGTTTGAGCCTAACGTAACCCACAAAGGTAAAATTCACAGTGGTGTAGCAGCTGCTGAGGCTTTCGCAGAATATTTCGCGAGCGTCTTCCAAACTGAAGTACCAAAGTTAGACCTCGAGAATATTGCCAATCCAAGCAACTGTAATATTAGTAATTACATTAATATTCTTGACTTCACTGAGAGTGATATAAGCTCAGGAATAAACAAACTAAAACTCAACAGTTCTATTGGTCCTGATAATATCCCTCCATGGTTTTTAAAAGAGGGAAAGGAATTTCTCATTCGGCCTTTATCCCACATTTTCAATTTGGCTCTAAAATCTGGAGTCTATCCACCACCATGGAAGATATCTCGTGTGACTCCCATACCGAAATCGTCAAATAAATCCTCAGTCGATGAATATCGTCCAATAGCAATATTATCTTCTCCCGCAAAAGTTTTCGAGAATATCCTGCATCAAGGAATTTACAAGCAAGTGAAACAGTACTTGTGCAATGAGCAGCATGGCTTTCGCGAAAAAAGATCCGTCAATACTAACTTACTTACACTAGTCAATTATATCTCTACTAGTCTAGATCGCAGATGCCAGGTAGACGTTCTTTACTTTGATTTTCAAAAGGCGTTCGACAGAGTCAACAATGATGTCTTGCTGTCAAAGCTCAGTGCGATAGGTGTTGCTCCAGGGCTTCTACGACTTCTTGCAGATTATTTGCGGGACCGGCAACAATTTGTCAGATTGGGTTTGTACGAGTCACTCCCATATCACACTCGCTCGGGTGTGAGTCAAGGTTCGGTAGTTGGCCCTCTCCTTTTCATTTTGATGGTTAATGACCTCCCTGATGTGGTTGCGAATGCCAGATCCCTCTTATATGCTGATGACTTAAAGCTGTTTTTTGAAATAAAATCTGAGCGTGACTGCCAAGCTCTGCAATCAGACATTGATTCGGTATACAAGTGGAGTTTAGAAAATAAAATGGAATTCAATAAATCAAAATGCTACGTGATGTCCTTCGGTCGAATGCGGCGCCCAGTCAACTTTCAATACAAACTAAATGGAGATACAATTGCAAGAACTGATTCCATGAAAGACCTGGGAGTCATATTCGACCGTAAGCTCACTTTTCATGACCACATCACTTCCACTGCCAAGGAGTCCTTTAGGCGTCTTGGCTTTGTTTTAAGGAACTGTCGTGACTTCCACAACCCCCACGTTATCAAGCTTGTTTTTGGGGCATTGGTCCGTAGCAAGCTTGAGTCTAGTGCGTGTGTATGGAATCCGTTTGAGAAGCAGTATGCGTTAGCTTTAGAGAAAGTACAAAAAGCATTCCTCAGATACCTTTACAAGCACTTGTACGGGTATTATCCCCACTTGTATCCCACTGAATTCCTGTTGGGTTGCTTAAATTTCAACTCTCTAGAAGTGAGAAGGTCGCGCGATCAGATAACTATAATATTTAAAATTCTTAGGGGGATTATTGATGATCCTGATCTACACAATGAAATCTGCAATCTATTTGTCCCGGACAATTACTGTCGTGGTAGAAAACACCGCTTACTGGCTGTTCCAACTAGCCGTACTATCGCACACTCCAAGTCGCCTATTCCTCGGACATTAGCCACTGTAAACGCTCTCCTGAACTCAAACACAGGTCTTGATATGTTTGCGGATGAATGGAAGATGATAATGTCAGAATGTTTGAATTTTTGTGAGAAGAATGCATGATTGAGTTAATAAATTGAATGTTTGAATAGTGTAATTGGCTTCGGCCGTTCTATTTAAATAAATAAATAAATAAATACAGCCTGTTTTAATAACGTATCCACCTTTAACCAACTGTCAAATTAGCTACCAACAGCAGCTGAAACGTCATGTTACAAAGGCAAAAATGTACGTTATTGAAACGGGCCGTTAGTTAATATTATAAATGATAGTTTGTGAGAACGGATGGATGTTTGTTACTCTTTCGCGCAAAAACTACTGAGCAGATTATATTAAACTTCATATTAATGTAGCTTTTACATCAGAATAACACATATACTTTATAAAAGGGGGATGCCGGAGCCGCGGGCGACAGCTAGTTATTTGTTTAAGTATTGTTCAACTTATACGCACATACATTTACTAAAGACTTGATGCCACAATCATTTTCTATCAGTCAACCTTATTATGCTTTATAGTTTCGAGATTTATGTACAAGTCAATACACGCGTGGTATTTCAGATAAACGTAATTAAAACTGCGCCAAATTTGCCTTCAATATACACCGTAGTTACTCAACAATATTGGTATTTATTCAATTAAGCTGCCACATAGAATATTGATCGACTCGAACATTTCAGAAGGTTGAACTACTCCACAACTAATTAAGACAAAAACCGTTTACTCTATGAATTTCCAATCTCTCTTGTGGGTTTGGGTTAATGCCTTAACGTATAATGAAGCGAAAATTAGCTCCACTTTTCCGAGGTACAAAGAAATTTTTCAAGGGTGCACTTTATACCGTGGCATTTTAGTGGTCTTGCATACAACGTGCACTTTATGTTGCTAGGTACCTTTATCGAGAAATTAAATTTTCAAGAATATCAAAATGTTTAAACTGTGTAGCCGTTTCTTCTCCTACAGGATAAGAAAGGCTTGTAGAAATATGCTAAAGGCTAAATAAAGCTTGACACGTACGTACACATTCCGCGATCTTATTATTATTCTGCCATGTACCATGGTTCTTGACGTCAGAGATACTCGTTTACTTCTTCCATTATGACCTGTCAACCGTCAGTCTGTCACGCTCTTATTTACACCCTGCATTGCTATGATTACTCGTAGGCTATTAAAAATATCATCATGTATAAGAATCTCAACGTAATAGAGAGGTGACACTCTTAATTACAGCCAAACTCAACTTCAGAGTCTTGACTATCCAATTCATTTCTTCATGAATAAAACTCTTTGACTCGTATTCATACGTTTCAAAAAAATCTTCATTATCATTAGATACACATTTCTGATGCAAATGTTCAAGCATAGTAATGAACGTTGATCCCTATTGCTTCTTTTGTTTCAACATTCTACAAGTTCCGAAAGCATTGGCGGAAATTGCACTTTGAACAAAATAAAAAAGTGGACTTCAGAAGGCTTTTATCCGCTTGTAGTAGTAGTAGGTACGGTGTAATTATGAAGTCCGGAAAGGGTATAATATTAATAACACATAGATTGTTACCTACTTTAGCTTTACACAGTATAGGTAAGTTCTAGTTGGTAGTGGAGTATAGCTAGCAAAATTATGAGCGTACTTATTTTTTAGCGATTAGGTTACTTCTAGGCAAGCGCTCCGTCGTCGACCAACTGGTCGCTTTTCATCAAGTAAGATTGTGGTCATACTTATCAATAATACTAAAAACTGGCCAAGTGCGAGTCAGACTTTCACACGAAGGGTTCCGTACCATAAACCGAAAAAAGAATACGTTTCTAGTATGGGAGCCCCCTTTAATTTTTAATTTACTTTTTGTTATTTGTTGTTATAGCAGCAATAGAAATATACAATCTGTGAAAATTTAAACTGTCTACCTATTACAGTTCTTGAGAAACAGCCCGCTGACAGACATCCCCTCGCCGTCCCAACGGAACCCTGTTGGGTTCCGTTGGTTACCCTTTGGGTACGGAACCCTAAAAAAATAGTACCTTCTTTCTAGCAGACATCCTTGTGAAAGGAAAAACTTACTACAAGATTAATATGTGATCGATTTCATAATATGTTATAATATAAAGTCGTTTACCATGTTTATCTGGATGAATGCGTTATTCTTCTAAACTATGCAACGGATTTTGTTGTAGTTAAATCATCTTTTTGAGAATTAATTCCGGAAGTTTTGTGTACCTAATTTGAAAGTAAAATATAACAATTGCGTTGCTTTGTGAAGTCGTAAAAAACTTGCAGTTTAGTGAGCTACTTGGAATCTAGGGTGATCTTAAGATGATGGGTGGCCAATCCATAGAAAAGATCCATCTCAAACCCAAATACGAAGAACATTCACAATTTATTTTCGTATTTTCAGTTTCAGGATATAAACCAGTTATTTTAACAAAACAGTTAATTGAGTTCATTAACATGTCCAAGTAAATAACAGAAGAGCTCTTCACTTCGTTTTGAACTCGCTTTACGTAGAATTTAACGTAAAGTGGGGTACAAAAGAGACCCGCGCCTCGCAAACTTTGTCACGCTTTGTTTCTGTTAGGTTGGCACTTTTGGACATGCTTTTACTATTTAATAACAATTTGAACTGTGGTTAAACTATGGTGGGGATTCACCAATGGAACGTTATCGGGAAAATTCTAAAACGTTATTTTGCCCTTGTGAATATTAAAACTGTGAGTTGAGTGAGTGTGAGTTTTGTGGATGGATATATGTTACTCTTGATGCTTTTTGAGGCACGATAGATTTCTCAAGAGTACTGTTTTTCTTTCTTTACAGTGATATAGTTTTGGCATGAAAATAACAAAGGTACTCTTGCCGCAGCGATCCGCTGCGAGTACGTCGGGCTGCTGACCAGGGCTGATTCCACTGAACTTCAAAAATTCAGACTGTTCCTGCGTCTGATCCGGATCGAAGGATCAATGTTTATACGTATAGGCACAAAACACACACACCATATTTACCACACATCGTCACATTCGTCACATTTATAAATGAGAAATTACTTACGGCTGAAGCCGCGAGGGTCAGCTAGTTATAAGATAAAACTGCGTCTGATGTCTTTATGCTGTCATATTGAAAAACTACAGAACTAGTAGAAAGCTCTTGTATCTCATATCTGCTAACTTTGTATGAAAAAACATGTTTGAGGTGAGAAGGTAGGTACTTTAGGTATATGCTCAAAAGAAGGTTCAGTATATCTTTAGGTCTTTACATAAATAAACAAACCATAAATAATGTTCGTAGGAGCGTTCCCCGACAAATTTTAATTTCCAAGCGGATAAATAATTTTATCTGAACTTTTCATGGACGGCTTTTATAACCAACTTTAGCAACTTTTAAACAGTAATCATTTTAAGTGAATAACGCTATAGTCTCTAAGATAAAGGGCCAAGTAAAAACATAAATCATTACATCCCGATATAAACAGAATTGAAAGGTTTTCAATATAAACAAAGGGATGCTATTGAGAAAATTCTGCGAATTAATGATCGATTCAGAGTTTATAGAGTTAATTTATCCTACTAATATTATAAATATGAAAATCCATATGTTTGGATACCTGTTAATCAATGGCGCCCTAACGAATTAAGTTGAATATTTAGATAAGTATATGACAGCACCGAACATTACTCTGACAAAAAGCTAAGAGAAGTGAAGTGAAGAAGTTGAAAAAAAAATCTCGCATACATTTACGATATAAGTCAGTTCTTCAATTGCAAATGTAAGTTTGTAATACCAAAAAATGTATGTAACGATATTCGGACGGACGATTTCGTTTACTTGTGCTGAGACCTTACTTGTTGTCAAATTGCCAGATTCTAGATCAGGAGTCGCCAATAAGTTTAATTTGGGGTCTGTTTTTTAAAAAAAATTATTTAAATCTTAAGGTCCACACAAAATAGTTTGGCGGTCCGGATCTGGACCGCTGTGCGCCATTTGGTGACCTAGACTGTTCTAGATCAACGAGAAATACCCTACAGGTTTTGATTTATTTGGTGAGTTTGTTTCAAAATATGTCGCATAAACGGCCGTATTGTACTGCATTGAAAAGCTTCGAAACGATTTGTGACATCATATTACTTAAGGAAAAACAAGTGAAAACTTCCCAACACAACAATTAATAAAATTTAAATCAAGCTATAAGAAGTCTTATTAAAAACCGCTAGTTCCTAATGAATTCCAGTAAAGCGCCATGAATGTGTCAAGTGTCAGCGCATAGCTGAGACGTTCGATACAAAGTGAATATATTAAATATCGAGACGGAGACGAGGGCTTTGAAGTGCGCTGACGTTGCATACAATGTAGCTGTAATCTTAATTAGGAAGGTCTAGCTTAACAAGCTAGTATGGTATTGCAATTTATGACATGACATAGTGTAACAAGATAAGAAGGGCAATTACCGTACTTATAACGGAAAATTAGTCGCGATCTTTCAAAAAACTTCTCTAATTTTGCGACTCTGTCGAAAACACCTCTAATTTCCCTACACTTTGACATATTGCGACTGCAATGCGAATGCGAAGGTTCCTTGATAATATAGGAATTGATCCTCTGAGAGCTCTAGAACGAGGGCTTTTAAGTGCTCTGACGTTGCATACAATGTACTATTTTTTACTTAAATCTAATTAGGAGGGTCTATCTTAACAAGCCAATATTATTAATGCAATCTGTGACTTAAGGTCACGGTTTTTCATACAGAATTGGCAAGTCCTTATTCTAGGAAGTGAATGAACCAATTTTGATGAAACCTGATACGGAAACACCTAAATTTAAAAGATTTAAAATAGAAAGGAAGAGCGATCTTTTACAAAGAAAATCTTTTTCGAAATTGTCTCTCGAAACTCTTTTTCGAAAAAGTGAAACACTGATAGGTTTTCCTCATGATGTTTCACTTTTTGCTTTTTTGCTCTTAACTCATAACCAGCGAAACAGGATCTCTGCCTAATCTTTTGCAGAATACAGGCTTGTTGTTATGATATGTTATGTTATCAAACCCTTACCGCCGACTTATCGAAAATGTGTTTTTTATCTTAAACGATAACATTTAAGGTATAAAACACATTTCCGAAAAGTAGTCGCTTAGGGCTCGTTATGTTGAGCTTCAGTTGACATGACTCATAGCGCTTTAGAAAAAAGAAAGAATTTCAGATTAGAGAGCTTTTGGGCCATTATTATATTATTCCAATAGTCTTAAAACCGGGTTGAAATCCTTTGATGCAGCTATTAAATTAAATTATTTTATTCAGTTCATGACACCTGACTATCCTACAATTTCGTGATTTTCTTTCATACACATCACTTTAGTATACCTAAAACACTTGTGCAAGAATGTGACAACAAATATAATGTTGCGTTGTTAGTTATTTTAAATAGGGCCCTATCACCTGTCGCCAGTTAAATAAATCCCGTATGATGTGATTGTGTGAAACTTGGTCGCTCATCCCTCACCTCATCGGAAGGCTTAAAGTCACCCAAAGATCAATGGCTAGGGCAATGCTCGGAGTTACCTTGCGTGATCGAATCAGGAATGACGATATCCGCAAGAGACCCAAATTGAAGTGGCAGTGGGCAGGGCACATTGCTCGCAGAACAGATGGTCGATGGGGCTGAAAAGTTCTGGAGTGGCGACCGCGTACCGGAAGACGTAGCGTTGGAAGGCCTCCAATAAGGCGGACCGTTGACCTAGTAGGGTCGAGACGCACAGGACCGGTTGTTGTGGCGACACTTGGAGAAGGCCTATGTCCAGCAGTGAACGTCTTTCGGCTGATATGATGATGATGATGTGATTCAATATGTAACGAAACTTCTATATTCGCATTTCACGAAAACTTTGTTGGAAAATATGTTCATAATTATCTACTTTTTAACTTCAACCTACAACTTTTAAAACACAAAGTTATTTTTAACTTTCATTGCTTGATGCTAGAATTTATTAAAAGCAATAAAGACCTAAATATGGATGAGTTTCAAGAAAGTTTGTAAGTAGATAAAGTACAGTGAACATTAATAACAGCTGATGATGCCTTTTAAAATGTATTTCTGCATATTTCATACAAATCTAGGTCAAACGCCGAAATGTGTTCTGGTTTGAGACATTATTCGTCGTAGTTGCAATATGTTGCTACCCACCCGCCAGCGCCGTGTTACAACTGACCCCTATCCGGAAATCAGAGTCGCTCTCAATTCGGCCATTCAACATTGGGGTTGAAGGAAAAAAGATCCATCGCGACGTCAGCAAATTATTTCGGGTAGACCAAGTGTAATGGTGCCATTAATTACAAATAGACGCTATAAATTGCATAATGATTAATGATGGCAAGACTAAAGTGTTGCCATGGAAATAAAAAAGAAATAAAATTGTCTGTAAAACATTTTGAGTGGAGAGCTGTGTTTAAATCAACAAAGGTTTAAAGTTTACAAAATATAGTGATAGGTGTTCAATATTTATAGGCCCAGTATATTGCTTAATGGTTTTCAAACTAAAGGTAACTTGGCACTTATGTAGATAATTTGTTTAAAGATTGTTCGCCGTTCTGTAGAGTCACTTTCCAACAATATTGAACAAAAGTTGGTAAACAAGTGACTGTTCGGACGTGTCCCCTTCAATTACATGAAACTGGAGTCGGGCTTTGTTACCGTGGACCGTGTTTAAAACGCACTTTCAATATTAATTCTATTTCAAATCATCTGTTAGCTGGACTGAAATCCAGCAATGCGGAACTGTTAAGGGCAGTTGAAGGAACTCCCTCTTGCTCCGAACTGACAGTAAGTGACTAATGAGGATATACCTATCAATGGAGTATCAGTGGCATGCCATCGGAAAACATATTAACCTAACATTCTATTAAGTGTTTACCAAAGAATCGAATTAAACTAGGGGTGTCAATGATCATCCATTCATTACATTAGCAGAGTTTACTGTGAACACGTCTACCGTAACTTGAACAGTCAGCCCCACTCACAACAAGGCACTGACGAGCTAATCCTTTAACCCTGACATGAACTATTCCGACAGTTACTGTGTGGAAAGGCAAGGCTTATTTGTTTCAAAGCGTAATTATAGACGCCGATGTCAATTTCCGACATGTTTATTGACTTTAACGAACCCTCCATGATTATTAAAGCCTATTAACGATGACGTAACGATACATATAGACGAGGCAAACGCCAACATTTCGGCTCTAAAAACAGTGCAAACACTTTAAGCAATGTGATTCTGTCAACATCTCACTTCAGGTGGAGTAAGCATGAAGTGAACTGTCATTCCATCTTATTTGCATATTTTGACAGCTCACTTCATGTTCACTTAAAATAGACCGGCAGTTCTGTCGGTCGATTCTGTAAACCTGTCGAAGTAAAGGCTTGGGTGAAGTGATCACGTGAGCTGTCATTCCATCTTGATCACCTCATCGCACGCAGTACGGGCGCGGGGTATAGGCTCGCTGTACTTTCCTTTTTTATAAAAACTCACTCTTTTTGGTAAACTTTGACAAAAATCAATATTACGTAAACTTAATATTTTAATTATGGTGTTGACAAAATTATTATGATTAATAAAATTTACGAGATCTTGTGTTGTTCTTTTGTTAAAAACGTCTGTTGTTTGTTTAAAACTTGTCAACTAAAATACTAACCAACAAAGAAAATCGACTCACGACAATGACGAACACTAAGTTTCGGCGGGGCCGAAGGTCGGTCAATTTTTGACTGAAACCGAAACTGTGGCCGAAACTAAATTTCTAGGTGGAACTGGCCGAAACCGAGATCGAACCTTCGGTCGGTCTGTAGTTTAAATGTCTATCGTTGCCTATTAATATATGATAGTTGTCAAGAGAGTCTGTTAGAGCCAACTAAAGTCTGCAATCTTGCATAGCACTCACACGATGACATGCGACTAAGAGTAGTGTGGTCTATTCTTAGATGAAAACCACTCGGTTAACTGTTCCTTGTGTTTCTACAACCTACTTGGTACTTTAGTACCAAGTAGGTTGTATACTACTTACTTGGTACTTGGTAGAATACTTTCATACAAGTAACATGGGGACCAGTTTTCAGGTAATTGAGTCTTTAGTCATATATATTATGTACCTATATACATATAAGGATTTTTTTGGTTGATATCGGTGTTGGGAATAAGAATACTATTGTACCCATATAATTAACAATATTGTATAATTAGTAATATTGTAAAACAGTTTGTTAATATTTTGGTGAGCTAAAGATAGAATTATATTTTATTACTATGTACTATTTATTTATATTATTTATATATCCAATTTATTTAGGTTTCCAAACAAATTTTATGGATTATAAAGATGTCGATTTTCTTACGAAAAAAGAGTTGCAGTTTAAATTATATCTCGATAAAAAACAACTCCCCGAAGGTCACGGCAATATTTAATAAATGAACTTTTCGTGAAATAGGCTACTACTTGGACATTGTGTTATATAATAGTCCTACGTACGACGAACGAGCTCAAAATGCAGTCGATACCGAAACAAAACTGAACTAATATTAAACTTTTAATTTCCACAGAGAAGCCAAAAAACAACATAAACAAGCTATCTGAAACTGCGAAAAGTCCAAGAAAATAAATAAAGATACCAAGAGTAAAGTTAATTGAAGTTAGTTCAATTCCATTTATCTAATCCCTCGACGATCCTTTAATAGTTTACGAATTTCTTAAAAAACTTTTTTACAAAAAATACAACTGACTTCCAAATAAAAACCACTACAAAGTACAAAATAACTTTAATTTTGGAAGTCGGTGTGGCTTCTTCGTTTTTTGACACCGACTTCTTTATTTGGAAGTCAGTTGTATTCTTTTTTTTCTTTTTTTGTGCTGGTTCTCAAATTATCCAACCAGTCCATATCTATTTAATTGTATATCTCCGAAAGGTTTCATCAGCCGGTCGATTCTGTAAACATGTCAAAATGAAGGCTTGGGTGAAGTGATCACGAGGTGAGCTGTCAATCCATATAATCAAGATGAAATGACAGCTCACTTTGTGATCACGTGACATATTGATCATATGGATTTCGGAATTAACCACTTTTGAACAAAAAATAATTTTGCAAATCCATCAACATAATTATGACGGAGTTATACACATGCATACAAAAAAATTATGAACATCCGAATTAATAACCTCCTCCTTTTGAAGTCAGTTAAAAGCGGAGGAGCTCGTGGCCAAATAATTACAGCCGTAGCTTATCCTCGAAGCTCAACGCTTTGAGGATAAGCTACGCTTGCCGAGGTTGGTCCGTGAATGGGTGACCATCCGTTACTTACCGAGTGTCCTTCGTGCCTCGGAAAACACGTTAATCTGTTGGTCCCGGCTGTCATTCGAACATCTCTGACAGTTATTAGAGGTAGAGAGAAGCTAGAAAAACGGACAGTCTTGCCAAGGGTTTTCATTTTACCCAGTTCCTGGGTTGTCAAGGTCAGTTAGGCAGTCGCTCCACATAAAATACTGGTATTCAGCTGAATCCGGTGACTGGAAGACGACCCTGACATATTCAGGAAAAGGCTAGACTGACTGAACATTATCAAAAATGCTAAAATAAAAGGCTTTCAGTTAGTCTTTCGTTTCAGTTTTGTTTACACAAAAGGAGGAATCTGACGAGCCCCAGAGCAATGAGTTTTGCGAAGAGTTCAGCTTGAATAATGAAGCAAGGAAAATTTAGTGAAAGTAATAAATAATGTTCATCGCTTTGCGGGAGCGGCAGGTTTGTTAGTCCCTTAGAGCCTTCTGCTCCGGTATTACTGATCATTATCCATTTATAGATTAATCTTTGTTTATGTCGAAGTTTTTTGAAAGACGTTTACTTTAAAGCTGTTTAGATGTTAAATGTGTAAAAATAGATCAAATATTTCTTCTGAAATTTGACAGGCAATTGGCCTAGCCTTTTCTCATCTTAACGTTATTGGGGCCGGCTTCCAGTGTAACTAGATGGAGTATGGAGAAGGAGGATGGCATCGAAGTACCACTACCTACTATTCCTGGAGCATCTGCCTAGTTTATCTCCAACCCAGTAAGTGGGTAACACGATACCCCTTCGAAAAACAGGTGTCCGATTTTCTGGCTTCTGACTATCCGTATCGATTATATAAATGATAAAATCAAAGATCTTGACTTGGTTCGCGAGGTTCTCGACATGTGGGATGTGAACTCGGCAATCATTGTAACTATAGTTGTGTCAGCCAACGGCTTAACAGCCACGAGGCTCGACCAACACCTCAGGAGGCTCTCGTTAGGCAGCTGGATCAAGGGCTTGAATCAGAAAGCAGTACTTCTGCTCGCATTGTAAGGAAGTTCCTCTCTCTGGAGCCCTGACTGCTATTTTTTAATATTTTTATAAATGTTTTTTTTTGGTTTCATAGAAATATTTAAAAAAGTAAGTGTAAAAAAAAATAAACGATATTAACGATTATTATTAGATACAACTTAACGTGCCTTCAGAATCAAGGTCCTCCTTGCGTCCGATTACATGCCAAGACTCGTAACTTGGTATTGGATGGCCACCCATCCTTTGACCGACCTCAGCAAACTCAAATTATTTAATCTCAAAGACCCGTGCGGCTGTTATACAATAGCCTTGAGTTTCTCTGAAAATGTTCCGATATATGTATCTGAAAAAATTTCCTTATACAAATAACAAATAACATCAACAATTTCCTAGGTAAGTAAGATATCCTTCTTCTTAAGCGATTCCACGTACGGATTACGATCCGAACTACGGAAAATATCATAAAGGGGTTTTCCTAATACATTTTCCTTCGTTTCATAGACTATAAGGCAATTACGATCCCAGCATGTAGGTTATCAAAACTACACTATACACAGCTACTATCTAACTCCACTAAGTGCTAAATGGATTGTAAGTGTACAGTGTAAAGTGATTTCCCCATAAAGCTATAGTATTAAACCTTGAGAGCTCAATAAAACCGACATAAAATGAATAGCGAGTCGCGTTAACGAGTCGCTTATATAAAATTATCGTATAATGGCTGGATCACATATTATGGGCCGCTTTTTGTTGGTATAAAGATTAGTAGGTTCATTTCTTACTAACATGTCTTAGTTTATTCTTCTCAGAATAGTCGTACAATTCTTATTACAAGTCCGTTACAAGGACCTCCGCTCGAACCAGTCGCCATGACGAAATTGATGAAAACAAAGCCTCAATCAATCCTACTAATATTTTGTATGTTTGTAAGTTTGTGCAACAATCAGGCAAAAACGGCTGAAGGGATTTGGGTGAAATTGAGTACACATATAGTGCATATCCTGAAATAACACATAGACTACTTTTTATACATTTTTATGCGAGCGAAGCCACGGGCGGAAGCTAGTGTCAATATAAAACAAGCTATAACTGTCAATTTTATGAATCCGGTAACAGTCGAGTTAGATTTTTACAGAATGGCTCCACTGTTCGTTCAGTTTAGGGGAATATTAGCACCCATCATATATTAAGCTACCTACACATGTACGCGGTCACGTGTGGTAACCCAAGTGCCAGTAAAGCGGAATTAACTGCGTTTGCTAAACTATTAGGCTCCACTCAGACGGACCACAGCTTTTAGTCTGTTTTATACCCTGGCTAGGGCAGCGATTATGGCAATATACGCCCACGATGCTTCGTCGTAATGGTTATTTCTATGTTTTGCAACTTTTTACGGTTTATTTTTGAGCTCTATACATAAGAGCAGAATGCATTTTGTAAACGTTTATTGCCTATTTGTCCAAGAAAATATCGTGTTTTTCCACCTGGGTAACTACTTAGAAAAACACGATATTTGCGAGTCTGAAATCTTGGGTAACTTATAGGATTCCTTAATTAGGACATACCTAATTTTATTAAAAGTAGATTACCTGTTTTATAGAATAGTGTCAATGCACAGACAATACTTCTAAACGTACACGCAATCAGTTACCACTAACAAATTTGCTTTTCCGTGTTCCAAACGGTTTTTGCGTTGAGTTGAAAACGTGTAAAACCTATAACATCGGACAAGCGTACAATCAGAAACATGAAACATGAATTTTATGAAAACATTATGATTCGAATTCGAAATTGTATTCAAAATGCGAAACGGGCTTAGAGAACGAACATACACTGAATTTCAAATTCTTGAAAATATTTGTTTGATTCATTTCGCGTGTGCGATACAAGCAAACTGTATTTTCCACGACAGGTTGTGAATATCGGATCGTGTAATACGTGTAAACCGTTAACTGTTTTGATTATTGATTTCTGAGAATTTTATACGAACATGAAACAAAATCTAAACTGGCATGATATATTTTCACGTTCAAAAAATACTGTTGCGACTGACAATCATTCATTAAAGAAAATCTCTTTCAACATAGTTTTATAATTGCTACTATTCAATTGACAACAAAAAAGACGAAGTAGTGAAGTACCACCATTCCAAATCCCCATGGTGGCGCGTGTATCGGATCATTCAGTTCCATCCAAAATGGTTGAGCTGAATAGTGCTGATGCACGCGTCATATTGTCATCCCTTAGTTGCCACTGCCTCATTTTAATATTTGATACTATAAATTATTTTTTCTTTCGTTACATTGTTCTAATATATAGAAGCCAGGATTTTTGTAAACATAAAATGATTTAAAAGAGTGTCCGTGGAATTTCTTGCACATTCTTCTCCATAGACATCTACCTACGCTTTGGAACTTGCAAATAGCTTCATGTTCACTGAAGAATCACATGAAAATATATTTTGAATTTCACTTAAATATGGATCTCAAACTACGTATATTCTAATTTCTATTTGGTGAAAATCAAAACATCGTCTAGTTTTCAGATGAATTAAGTTAAAGACGTTCAATTCTTAGTTCCAGCAAATTGAAAATCATGAAGCTGGAATATCAAACTACAATTAAGGAAAATTATGAAACAGCCATTTGATCGAGCGCAGTGAACGACAAGCCAGCACTTAATTAATTTAATTGGATATAATGGCTATAACGTGTCAGAATCAGTAACCCTTACTGCGTTTCAAGTAGTATCGCTTACGAATTAATTAATTATAATATTGACTGGTGAGACTGTGGTTACACCTGTGTGTTTGAGTCTGTAGTGTGGTATTTTGGCTACCGTCCTCTTCTGGCGGGTATCGTCTTTTCTCTTATCTTTAAATGGTATAAAACAAAGTCGTGAAACAAGTATTGGTTGTCCCCTAAAGTTAAACTCCGTAATTTTCTATTTAACGCCCCCTTCTCTCCTCAACACACCTCCTCAACAACGTGAATAAGTTGAATATGGGGGGGGTTGATACTCAACTTATTCACGTTAAGCGTACCTACAGGTTTAAGTGTGCAGTGAAGATTTAGGGCCAATTTTTCAATAGTCAGATAACGTTTATCTATGGAATAAAACTGGCGATTTGACAGCTTTTGTATCGAAAATATGTCAAGCCATTTATTCTTTATACATAAGTTACCCGCATACGGAAGAATCCGTTCTTGGTCGGATTATTTTTTTAACAATTCAGTGTATTACGTCTGCGGAATGAAACGTGTTACAACCCATTTGAAGATTCAAATTTAGGTGCCACTTAAATCTTAAGAGGAAAGTCATAACATTCAATACACTTTCAGTCCATTTAGAATCACTTTCTACTTCAAAAGTTTTTTTATACTAAAACTGTTTAAACACAATCCCTTAATCAATTTTATACCAAATAAAATTGGGATTTCACTGTATCAAAAGGATCTTTCATGTTATTCATGTTTACAAAGATAATAAAACGCGAGAGCGAGATAAAACTGTAAAAGCAAAACGATGTAACAATCGATATTGTAGTCTACGGAAACCTAATTAATACAGTACTTTTATTAAATTCAGAATTTACATAAAATAAATATAATACATGTAAAAAATTATGTTTAGGGTTCCGTACGTCCGAATGAAAAAACGCAAGCCTAGTTGCATTACTCGTGTCGTATGACTGTCTATCTATCCGTCAGTCACAGCCAATTTGCTTCTGAGCTATTGTGCTCCGAAGGTAAATAAATAAATTTTGAATATAGGGTCAATGAGGGGAAAACTAGAAAAAAGAGTTTTTCAAACTGTGCCGTACGACACATCATGTAAAGCACTTGTTGCGGGGGTCGTATTTTTATTAAATAACTAGTATTTAATAAAAAATACGACCGAAAAATTTTAGACAATAAATGTTTTATTTTTAAACATATCCAAAAATAGTTGTTTACTTATTTACACAGATTACAGGAAAACCTATAAGAAGTCTATGGTTATAAAATAATATGCTAACAATTGTATGTTTCGCACGGAACCTTTTGCGCGTGAGTCTGACTCGCACTTGGCCGGTTTTTGTTCTATTGTATAAGCACATTTTTCTATAAATCGTGTGTTTGATTGATTGATAATAATAAAAAAGAGAATATGGAAAATATACAAAAGTATATTGTAGCACGGTCATATTTCTCGGTGGAACCACACATTTACTGGCTTGAAAGCCGTTCGACGTTGTTACAGCTTTCAGAAAGCTTTTATGTCATTTTGTTACGAAGAGAAACAGTGACATTATACGCTGTTTCACAGATTTCTATTTGAATTCATAAATAACTTATGGTAAGGAAATAAGTAGATACTCAGGAACAAATCAACCAAAATGACCCAAAATAGCTTATTTTATCATCTTATGTTCTTTTTAATCTGACAAATAAATTATAAAGTCAGTAAAGTCACTTATTTCATAAGCAAGAATGTTTTAAGATTATTTCATACTAGCCAGTAAGGGGCTTTACTCGGGAGAAAGTCGATAATGGGATGGCCCAAGGGAACTTACTCTCGGGAAAAAAGTATAATATTGTCCGAATCTAGGACTTGGGCTACTTGTGCGCAAAGTTTCATTAATATCCGTTTAGCCGTTAAGACGAGAAAAAGTAACAATAGTAGACAGAGAGACTTACTTTCGCGGTTATAATATTAGAAATAACTGAACGGATTGTTTGGCACTCAGCTAATGTCAGCCTAGACGCTTACTGACTAAAAAATAGAAAAAAGAAGTGAAAAGAAATAAAAGTACGTTCCCTTGGAATAATTTTCGACTTTCATGCGGTCGAAGCCGCTAAGCAGAAGCTAGTATTTCACATTATATAGATGGATATTGATGGCCACAATCTAAAAGATGATACACGCCCCTGTCAAATACCTAGATGTGATCGAGTATCCATCTCTCGTTTTCCGGACATTCATAAAACTTTATTTTACAAATTTATAGCGGGTTCCAGCGATAAACATGGACGTCGATACTCATACTACTTTAGTGCCGTGTCATGTCTACGCAAATACAAGTGTAAATAATTTCTCGAGTTATTACTCTAGTCTTGAATATTAAACTTACTTACTAATATTAAACTTTATGATTCTGGATAATACTGGCTGATGATACTCTAATGTTTGAAATCTATCGCTTTATTACGAAGCTCTCCTTTTAGATTTATCCAGCAACATCTTAATCCAGATGTATTCCAGCTTCATTTAGCTCAGGAGCTCGCGTTATATCACCGTCCGCCTCAAGCGTCATCACTAACTCTAACATACGACATTGTAAAACAAAATGCGCAGCTGTTATTTTCCCAGCCGCTAATTAAAAATAGTCTTCTTTTGTTACTGATTGATATAAAAACGTTTCAAACTCACCTCTCGACAATTTGTACGAAACGGGCTGCATAATTACTCTCCTAGTTTGTTCGTACCTAATTGAAATTTAATATGAACAGCCTTTAGTTGTAAGGAGAGGTCGACAAAGTTAGAGGTAAAACCAAAGAGGTATTTAGTTAAGGGCCTTGTTTTTGTTGTGAAATTATTACTACAATATTCTGCTATAGATCACCGGCGGAATTCGTAGCTATTATATTAAAATTAGAAAGAAAAAAGATAGAATCCGGCAAAAAGATTAATATAAATAAAAAGAAAATCAGTTTATTCTGCCAGAAAAGACGAACAGAAATACTTAAAGAAAAAAAACGCATCACTATCAGCCCATGTCAGGACCGGATATTAATTAAAACAAGTCTCTGGTCACACCACAGACAAAACAGAACACAGTTCAGCAGTTGTCTATGGCATGACGCCCGACTGACTGACAGCGACTACATGGGAACAACAATAATAATTAACATCAATGTGTTACGCAATCCATGGCGACAAAGTCCAACATTCTAGCGGTATCTATGTACATAAAATCCGGAAAATTGCTACCTTAAACCCAAAGAATTGCATTGTCTCAGCTTTAATTGTAGGCTAAGCACAAGCCCTGATATAAACTCGCTCGGGAATGTTCTCGAACTAACCGCAGGAAGACAGATTAATTAAGTATGTCGTGTAAAACCACGGCTTACTATAGTCTCGAACTACCTGTACGAAGGCGCCCCTGATCCGAACATGTGACTTTACTTAACGGACCAAACTTGCTAAGTACTTCAACTCTTCAACTAAGGAAGTTGTTTGATGTACACCCGCCAACAAGGAGACAAAACTAGGCGCCTAGGTGTTCCACATTCTCACGAGATAAGTTTAATTCTGAATTTCAGGAACTTGAGTACGAAATATATGCAAATTCGTGGTGACGTCCTAAACTGTATGACCATGCATTAAAATTAACGTTTATTACAATGCGCGAAGGTAGTTAGTAAAGTACTCAAGATAATTAAAAACATTGGTACTAGTATATCTGTTCTCGTAAACTATACTTTTTTATTCACGTCGCAAGTTTTAATCAAGTAATGTAAATCTTTGCTTCTCTCTTTTTATTTTATATCTTATTTACAAGGTGCAAACATTGTAGTATCGAAACGCTTTCAACTTTTGTGCAATGAATATTCCGCCTGAATCAATGGAAGTAGGTCGACTTTGTTTATATCATAGTACACACGAGTCTATTGAATAAAGACTAGAAGGCGTAGGAAGCAAGCGTAATGTTTTACATAAAAATTAATGTAACAGATGTTCATTACACCGTTGAAGAAAGAATTAGCACGCTTCATCCTGATAAGCTGAGAGTGAATTACTCGTAGTAAAAATATAAAGTGAATAATGATACTAACAAACTAGCAGCCGTTGTATGGAGAGAAATTCCTACAGGTACCAGCATGTACCGAAATAGAGCAATCTTTTAAGTTTTAAAGACTGGAATAATCGCTGGATATTAATCAGATTTGAATTGAATGGGAGTTAGATTGGAGAGCCACTTGTTGCCGATCGCAGTACGAACTGTATCTATAATTGCGACGATCTATTTCCTAGAATAGTGCTGCGATGTTCGAAAGTAAAACATTGCAAGTGCATGGAGTGTTTGGCACGCGCTCCCCTCCAGTAGATACATTATAAGTGGCCACACCTACGTTTCCATACGAGCGAGATCCCTTTGAAGTCGCCTTTGTCGTGTGTACACGCGGTACAGAGTGAATGTGTTGTGGACGCCACACCAGCGTGATAATTACATTGAATTTAGTGTAACGCGAGGGTCACCAGGCCCGCACCGAATCCTTCATCAGATTTGCTCTAACGAAATCCTAAGTGCTCTTAAGGGGTAATGAGTGCTATTAGATTTTCGCTGAATAGCACAGCTTATCTGTAAAATCTTAACGCTTAACTTTTTCGTTTTCGTAAGCGTTATTTATTTGTACGCTTTTGCTGTAATCTTTATTTATGATTGCACGTTTTTTGTATTATCCTTTGTTATTTTTAGCTTTATCAGCTTTCGAGACATGAATTATCTTGATACAATGTAGGTAACTTTATAGCATCGTCATCGCAGATAATAAGCTTTTATTTATTTTCCAATATTGCTCGCTCCCCTTCGTATCAATCTCTTATTTTTGGATGGCATCTAATATCTTGTTTGAGAAAAACAACAAGGACATCGCTTAATAATTATGTTAGCTATATTATATTTTAGTTTTATGTGCAAAAATTTTCAAAATAAAGTACTTATGGTTTCAGTGTATGTTTCAAAGATTATTTTCACAGAACCTTTTCGACTTTGAAATTTGAGATTTAGTAAAGTGTCGGAGCTTGCTGGGTTATTTATAGAAGTCAATTCTAAAAAGTGGTAACTATTTTGAATCTGGGGTTTATTTAAAGTGAAAAACAGACTAAACCATTTGAGCTATGATAGCTAGAAGAAGATACTTATCTCGAAAAAAATATAATATGCCAAGAAACTCGCGAGCAGGCAATTGCTTGTAAGTTTTGCATTTCTATAAAATCATAAGTTGAATATTTATTGCGGAAACAAACTCACATCAAAAAAACCCACGCCCTCAATAATTTCTTCCGCACCATGTTTTCAAAGGGAGGTAAAATAAAACAGTAACAAACACAGACACTGTCAGACAAGAAGTGACAGACAGCGAGTCCCTGACCCACAAGTAGAAACAACATAACAATACGCGCCTGAAGACAAGTGACACAAAGTCATAACATGACTCGTTCCACAACACACATAAAAATAGACGTATCCAGTCTGAGTTAAAGCTGTGTATTCACTGGACCAAAATCAGAACGCACTCAACACTATGGAGTGGTAACTTTCCGAAATCCATGCTAGTGTTATAATAGCTATGCGGGCGAAGCCGTTGGCAGAAGTTGTAGTGACTAAATAAAATTTGACGGTGCTCAACATTGAGCTATCTTCCGCGTCAATTTCGACCCAGAGAATGTCTACACGGCTTCATTTCCCACATAATATTTTCTCATTGTTCCCATTATCTGTACAAGGTTCAATTTAAGCGGAGTTTACAAAAGACGGCTCGTAACTAAAGCCTGTATTAGCATGTATTAGGGCAGAGACACAATATTCGTGGGTCCAAAGCCGGCTTAACTGTCGTATCAACAAGTGCCTCATAAAATTTGTTCCGTGCGCCAGCTATTGTTAACTTCAGCGGAATTGATTCACGGAACTTTTGACTTCTTGCTGATATGATTAACTTACTGAAAGTTTGGTGTTCTTGTATTATTAGAGGGAAAGGGGAGAATTTGAATGCGTGCTCTCGTTTCAGTTCGAAGGGCGGAGACGGGAATAAATATTATTGGGAATTTTAGTGGCACCTTCGAGTTCAATAATCAGTTTGTGTAGTTTGTTTTATTATTTTAGCATATATATGTATTTTATTAGTATTATATATATTATCTGTATATTCTTTCCGAAATGTTGTAATTCAATTTTGTATCTTAATTTTATTTATTGTACATCTACCACAGTATAGTCTTTATAACCCAAAGGTTGACTGGTAGAGAATGCCTTGATGCATTAAGTCCGCCCATGTACCACTATTGTACATAAAGTTTAAATAAATAAATAAGAAAACAAATAATGTTGGTCCTTATTTTTGTTAGTCTTAAAGCAATTTTTCAATTAGGTGGAGATCTGATGAAGAAATTCGGAGGTAGGCAACGGAACTCTTATCTAAATGATAGCTAATCTCCCGGAATTGCTGAAAACACATGTCTGTTTATTGTTTACACCAGTTCATAATTTAACATCACGCCGGAACGCTATGAAGGTGTACGCAAATGTGTACAAGTCAACACCCTAACCCTAACCAATTATGTTCGATTTCCATGTTATAGGGGTTATAAGAAAGAAAGAAAGAAAGAAAGAAAGAAAGAAAGACAGAAAGAAAGAAAACTAGTTTATTTGGCACACACAGACACACATTGTAGATGCAAATAATAGACAGCTTAATTTTAATACAAAAACATTGTATGCCCCGCGGCTGCGCCAAATAGGTCCAATTCAGCAAATGCCAGACAACTAGGAGTTGCCTGACGCTGGTTTTCAACTGAATTCGGGAATAATTTTATTGTTTATGTATGTATGTTTATGAGTTATAGCTATATTGCATTTGCATATACGTTGAACTTCAAAGATAAAACAGTGACCGACTCAACTTAAAATCAATAAAATGTAGTAAAGTGATTCTTCACGAGATATTGTTAAGTTTATGTCAATCCCAAAGGAAAGTGGATATTTAACTATAAGTTGGTCTGGACTTGGACTACAAAGGCACACAAAGTAACTCCTTAACGGGAAATACCGCAACCACTCATTATGGGAATAATGTCAAATTATTTGTGGGGTATCACCACTACAAAGTGAAAAAAAAAGTATTTTACAAAAAAAAAAATACAACCGACTTCCAACTAAAAACACACACTTTGTAGTGTTTTTTTTATTTTCTTCAGTCCATACTGCCTCACAGCTTGGAGAAGGCTTTCTCCAAGTCCTTTCTGGAGAAATATTTTTTTATGAAGTCTGGCGGTTCATATATCTAGAATGCATCAAGTCCTGCTTGATGATGGCCTAAGTCATTACGCAGCGGGAGCCAGAGAAGCACTATTAAGTAAGTCTAAGCCCTGTTTAATTAAGGTTACATTAATATGGGGTCCGAGTTGACAACGCTAGAGTAACAATACACCCCATATACCTAAAAAAACCGCCAAGGGTCAGTATTAGCTACCCTCATCCTTTTCAGATCTTTGACGTAGGTCTATTTATCAATACTGTAACAGTAGTTGGGAGGTTGCGGAATTTGTTCGAAAGAGTTACCCCTAGAACGCAAAGGGTTTTAGAAGGAACACGGGTGGGTTTTAGCCAGTAAGAGTCTGACACGTTTACCGCTCCGCCCAGAGCGGATGAAGTCATTTGATGGTTAGGATTACATACAAATACTTAAAGAAAAAAACAGTAGTTGAGACGATTTTTTTCCAATGAAACTAATTCACTTACGATTAACAACGTTGCCGAACGTTAG
The DNA here is from genome assembly GCA_905163435.1 of Mamestra brassicae. Lineage (NCBI taxonomy): Eukaryota > Metazoa > Arthropoda > Insecta > Lepidoptera > Noctuidae > Mamestra > Mamestra brassicae. The sequence goes on along the minus strand of LR990991.1, from coordinate 9,245,736 downwards.
ATAGATAGCCAATGCTAAACGTGCCCAGTAACAAACGTGTTTATAAAAGATTTTGTAAAATATCGACTCCGGTACATCGATTATTCTTCATGCGACAGGGACTTTATTTCCACATGGTTGACGTGAACGACACGACACTGATAGATGAGCACCAAGCCCGATCACAGTATGAAATAAACTGTAAGCCGAACACATCTATAATTGACTTTCTTTACTTAAACCAGTCATTCCCAGGGAGCCCGCACACAAGCCTGCAAGGTGAATAAGACCGTGAAAAAATAAAACTGGGGGTGCATGAAAGGTAAACGGGTATGGTTGCCTTTCAGGCAGGCCTTAAAAAACTATAAAAATAGCAGGTATCATGCTGAGTGGCCTCATTGCCACAGGCACGACGTGTATCTGCCTACTTTCTGGTATTTTCTTTTTTTTCACCTTCCTTTTGTTACCAGTAACATGATTATATATATTATATTATATTTGTCTTTACTAACACAATATTTTATTATTACTTTTAGTATCGCTAAGGAATTTTAGTTTAGGCTTATATTTTTTATGCTTTTCAGTTTAGCGACATTAAATACTTTTATTTTCTTCTTTCTTTCAGGAGGTCTACGCAAAACATTTTGGCAAGAGGTCTCTGGTACAAACAAGTTTGGGGACCACTGACTTAGATGGTGTTGCCAGCCTTGCCTTTATATGTATCCCCTATTAGTGTCATGATACACGGACTCGATTCGCCGCGGGAATTATGTCGCGCGTCGCCTTCGGCAGTTACCTATACAACTTGTTCTACAGTGAAAAGCGTTCTGGTGAAACATGGGAGGCTTGATCGTTCGATTATTTGTTCATTAATATCGTTTCTTTGCGACGTGTGCCTTTTGTAATTGGTTGCACGTCTCATTACTGGAGTTTGCTAAACGTGAAATTCGACATATTTCGCAACTTTTACGACATTATTACTGTTTGATATATAGCAATGATAATAGTGTGTTCTTGATATTATATAAATAATAAACCTACTCATCATCACCATCAGCCGAATGCCGTCCAATGCTGAACATAGGCCTGCCCCAAAGGGGGGGTTTGCCATAACCGCCACGCTTGGCAGGCGGGTTTGCGATCGCAGTGTAGCTGTTGCAATGCACAGAGAATGCTGCTGCCCAATCTCTGGTGTCCCTTAGTCGCCTCTTACGATACCCACGAGAAGTGATGGGATGGTGCTATTCTTCTCATCATTCTTCCATAAAGAACCTATATACCTAGTACTATTTTCCAGCAGAATTAAATACCTATGCATATTGTAACTTTAAATGAGTACTATAGGTACTCGTATTCTATTTGTAAAAGGATAAATGTAGATATAATCAGTGATTCTGTTCAGGACACTTCTTAAAAAATTTCGGTCGGAATTTGCACAAATGAAATCCTTAAGCTAAAAAGGGTGGCGTTACATTAAAATGTAACGTTTAAAATGCGTCATAATCAATTAAAGCTCGCAAGCGCGCGTGGTTAGAACGGTAGTGGGCCACAGCCCTAATCGAATCGAATATGAAATGGGACAACGGATTCGCATACCCTACATACGAGTACATTAAAAGCGCTTTTCTTTAACCTACATACGTTAAAATAGTGCTAGCGCTGCAAACATAGCCGAGTTCTAATTAGGTTACATTATCAATTAGTTCAGGGATGTGTGACTATATTGCCTCTTTATTTACCGCTCTTTGAATAGTGTTTTGTTTTGATACTGATTTGATCCCATCAGTTCCCGTGAGTGTCGTAAGAGGCGACTAAGGGACTCACCGGAGGATGGGCAGCAGCATTCTCTGTACATTGTAACATCTACACTGCGATCGCCAACCCGCCTGCCAAGCGTGGCGATTATGGCAAACCCCCTTTGGGGGAGACCTATGTCCAGCAGTGGACGTCTTTCGGCTGGTATGATGATGATGATTGACTTGTTTTATAGATTTTTTTTAAATTTATTCTGGTTATTAGGTAACCTTTGTAGGGTCTCACTCAAAAGGGCTCGATTAAAGACTGTTATCAAGGTTGATCTAAGTTCACTCCAGCACAAAGTTAACGGAGGAATAAACTTGAAACACAGACATTTACGAAATAATTGTGCAAACTTAATTTTGTGTTTAAGTATTGTTAGGCAGTTCACGCAAGCACTGTAAAAACTTTTAACCCAGTTAATTGGTAAACCTATTTGTTCCAGCTTAGTGAGCAGAGTTGAACCCTTTTTCCGCGCATTCAATTTCAAATGTGCATTTGGAACAAAGCGAGGTAACTTAAATAAAATTAATGTATTTCAAATGACGCAAGTCATTGATTCAGAAACGTGTACGCTGTACGTTGACTGACAGAACGTGGCGACGCCGAGTTCTTGGCATTCGCTGCTCCGCAGTCGCGTGGAAGTTTTCGAATCAAGCGTGAAATGAAAAAAGTTCCATATTCTCTATGTGTATAGGCTGCCACCTATGAATCTATGAGTGCCGTCGCTCACTAGTGTCTACTTTCCTCGCCTCACTGGTTGCTTGTTAGTGGTTTTCAGTAAAAAGTTTCATATGAATCCGGTAGACGGCCATCAGCTCGCTCTACTTAACTAGAGAGCCGACTTGATTAAATTATAAACGCTTTTCATTCAATGTTAAGGAAATAAAATATGGAATTTACAATATTAACGTCGGAATTGACTGAACCGGATGAATTAGATGTTCAAGTCCAAAAATCCTTAATTTATATTAGGAATTTAATAGGAATCTACGATCTCCAAGTTTTTCGTGAAAGCTTTAACTATTTCGCGATTAGGGGAGGAAAAGAAAAGTGTAGTAAATCAGCTAAGTATAGCCCGTTTAATATAACTTAGTTTTATCAATGGATATTATATCACCCTAAAAGTCTTGAAACATAAAACTTTATTTTTATACGAATCCAGATCGCGAATTGTGCCTTGTTTTCATGTTTGCTGATTGTTTCCTAAAAATGCAGATAATCAATAAACAATGATTTTCATTGAAAGTTTTCTCAGCTACGATTTAATGCGGCGGTTACTATGCTAAATAAAACCAAATTAAACACTCACAAACAACTTGAAATAAGTTATAATTAATGTTAGATGCCTCCGGCCATCACAGGATGGATGTTTCAAGCCTAAATTTTCTGTACGTCCTTTCCTTTATGATTTATAAAAAAGGGAAACCACCTCTTCTGAAGTCATAATGCTTGGTAAGGAAAATTCTGAGATGATATTCATTGAAACCTTTTTCTTTGTTACATTTTGAGGGTTTCGGTACCGCTACCTTTTGGGTGTGACTTCTCGATTTTAAGCTGTATACAAATTGTTATTGATCGATGACTTGCATTTTTATACAATACGTACTTACGAAACCTGCTCGGTGTTGGGACAGGCTTACATAAAACTGCTATAAGGCACTCTTAAAAAGCCAAATCAGCATCACTATCGTTTATTGCTTTAATCGAGCAGATTTTCTAACACAAAAATGTTCACGGGATCGATTTCTGGCTTTTACAGAAACAATAAAAGAGTTTTTTTGACCTAAACCGACCTTATGGAACTTTTTATCCTTATCTACTGGTCATCATCTTCCTACCATTAGGCCTATGTTAGTATGGGACCGCGCAACACATTTTCTTCGTTGCTGGCCCTTCGATATTTTGTCAAGTACGCCAAGTTAAGGAAGTGTCAGCATTATATTCTCTCCTGGTATTCATCACTTCAGTTTTTCTTGACCTTGACCTTGATCTTTTGTCACATGCGTGTCACATGTTATTAGGGATATATTCTGTTAATTGGGTTTACCTTACATACAAATTTTATATTTTTAAATATTTCATAAAAAAACACACGCATATAAAAAACATTTCAAAATATAAGAAGCAGTACTCCGCTGGCGTCGGGAGCAGGGTCCAAGCTACCGGTAATAAGGGCTCCAGAGAAAGGAACCTCCTCACAATACGAACCGTTTCGAGGAGTACTGCCTTCTGTATCAGGCCCTTTATCCAACTGCGTAACGCCAGCTTCGACAGATGGTCGTCGAAGCTTTTGGCCATCAGGCCATTGGCCGTAACGACAACCGGCACAATGACAGCCGAGTTTAAGGATATATTTTTTTATTCCTTAGTGAAAAAGTAAAAATAGTGCTATGCGTCATAATAGCTTTATATCCCACCCACACTGGAAACACGATGGTTAAAAAAAAAGTGTTTCATGTTCATGGTTTACACTTACACCCGAAATTCTCGAGAATTCACTCTGCAAAGCCTTTAATTTTATTGTGCAATGTGTATTCTCTTCATTAACTACCAGGTACTAGTGTGATAAAATAATTTGTCTTGGCAGTTCAATTTATCATTCTGTATATCTAGCTAATGAATGCAGTCGTTATGTCAATGTATGTTTTGTGTCCCTTTGTTCCGATCCAATATTATTTTCATTCACTTTCATTATCTTCACTCATCGACCATATTACGTGTTAATCCTACTCACATTGTTCTGCTACGTGGATTTTTTTCTACTAATTAATTAAATTGATAATACTACTATAAATTAATAAAATTGAGGGTTATGTTTTCTTTAACAATGCACTAAACACTAATGCTCTTGTGCCTGTTATCACTAAAGTGAGGAACGCATCTAAATTAATGCCTAAATAAAAGCAAACTAAGGGCTTAGCACAATTGTTTTCACGTTACTTTTTCGTTAATAAAAAAACTACAACATCAAGTATTTTGGTTTTACTTTATGCGTCATACACAATTTGTATCATATAAAAGTACTAGCAGACGTCACGCGGTTTCACCCGCGTAGTTCCCGTTCCCGTGGGAGTACGGGGATAAAATATAGCCTATGTTACTCGCTGATAATGTAGCTAATGGACAGCTACATTATCAGCGAGTAACAGTTGAATGAATTTTTCAAATCGGTCTAGTAGTTTTTGAGTTTATGCATTACAAACATGCACACACACTAAAATACAATTTTTTCCTCTTTATAATTTTAGTGTAGATAATATTAGCGTAGAAGAACATAGTATCCAATTCAAATAAATATTATGTGCGAAACGAATATTATAAGTATTATAGTAAAATTTTACGTTACGTTATTACGCAACAATTAGAAATATTAAGGCGTTCATTGTGTGTATTTCATATTGATATAATGAATGGGTAGACTACAGTAAACGGTATCTGCTTATGATTATGGCAAAATCGTCACTTACGAGGCGTAAAAGATTAAGAAAATAATAATTTTATTTTATTTATTTTTTATTTTATTTTATTTGATAGGTAATATTTCTTAAGAATTATTTCAGTCATCACCGAATATTATCTTCAAGTAACATCAAAGAATTTAAATAACTACAAACCAATTTAATTGTAGCACACAAAATTTAGATTAATTTACACGTGTAATAAGAAATGTATTTCTGCTTTATTTTAATTTGCGTTTATTCTAATGGTTTCAAACAACAGAAGAAGAATTTTCTTTACGCAGAGCAAAAATGTCGAACTCTCCTGAAACATTCCAACAACTCGGTAAGAATTTGAGATTTTGTAATGTAAAATAAACGTAGCTTAAGGGCCGGTTCAACAGCCTGTTTCGACAAACATTGCTTTGCTTTTATGAATTAAATATTGTGTTCTTACATGAAAAGCATGTTAATTTACTAATTGACGATTCTCATCAAGTTAGTGGTTTGCGTTTTTAGGGTTCCTTTGCAAAATTATGGAAAAGGAACCCGGATCGTGCGACTTCGTCTGTCTGTGTGTTTCAATTTCAAACTTTCAATTGTGCAGTAGGTCTTCATTTAATAAGTTCTTGTGTAGGTCATTATTAAAATATTGTGAATCGAATAGAAATTTAATCTTGAATAGAGTAGAGCGGCAGTTCCCGTATTTCTTTAGGATCGTTCGCATTCGCAACGCAATCAAAGCGAAGCAAACTGTCCAAAACACTTCTAATTTCCCTATATTTATAAGTTTTTTAACCGATTTAAATAAAAGTGTATGTAATATTATCAGAATTGCATAGCTTCTAAACATGTGTGCCAAAATTCATAAGTGTATGTATGTAGGTTGTTTGTCCGCACATATCTCAAAAACTATAAATCGGATTGCATTTTTTTTTAGGATTTGGACTAGTTATAATGTAACTTATCGAACAGTGCAAGTTTCATTAAAATCGGTTTAGATTTTTTTGAGATAGAGAATCAAGTGTGTATTAGTCAAAATGTGTCTTTGGATTAACAGCGTTATTTTAATACATATTATTGTGCATGTTATTTCAATGTATCTATGCATTTAGGGTCTAGCTAAATAATCTCGATGAAAATTTCAAAAAGAGGCTTTGCAATTTTTAAAAAGTAATCATGTAGTCGTTGGATGGCAACATAAAAAAACCGGCCAAGTGCGAGTTGGACTCTCACTCGTAGGGTTTCGTACATAAACCGAAAAAAACACGGTTTCTTGTATGGGAGCCCTTTAATTTTTAATTTAAATTTATTAATTTTGTTATAGCGGACTAGAAAATTGTCTATCTATTACGGTTCTTGAGACAGACGGTCGGATGGACAGCGGAGGCTTAGTAATAGGGTTCCGTTGGGTTACCCTTCGGGTACAGATCCCAAAAAATGGTTCGTCACTTGTATCATAGTAGATTATGATGGAGGGATAAGTACTTATTATATTTAAGTAATTCTTTTCCAATACAAAGGAAATTAAAAACATAAAAAAAAGGAATTTAAAAAGAACCGAATTCAAAAGTGTAATTTATTTAAATAACAAATAAAAAGGGAGAAATAAAAGTTTTATCTTTTAAAAAATCTACAGTAAATATGCCAAAATTTTTTTTGGGGTTGAGGTTTTTGGTTGCTTCTTCGTATTTTAACACCGTCTTCCGAAATTAATGTCATACTTTACAGTGTTTTTTTTTGGAAGTCGGTTGTATTTTTTTGTAAAAAAGATTTTTATTTTTTGCTTTTTAGTGTTATCCTAACACCTAACAATACCAATGGAAAGTCACAGGAAAGCAAAACACGCAATTTCGATTACTTGGATGACATATTTTTTCCATTTTGATTTAAAACCAAACTCCTAAACCGATTTTATGAAATTTCTATGGAACCAATCGGACATAAAAAATATAAATGACGGAGTTATGAGGTAACAAACATTAAAAAGCAAAAAAACAACTGAATTGAGAACCTCCTCCTTTTTTGAAGTCAGTTAAAAATTGAATACAACATTTATATTGTGAGTTGAAGTTGTGTTAGTGAAGGTTTTATTACAATGATTTTTTACGTGGCTTGTTAGTTCGTTGGATCATTTGTATTTTTGTATGCTTCATGTCTTGCTACTGAATTTTAAAACAATTATCCCCAACCGACTGGGCCGAAATTTTGCAAACAAGTTTGGCCTATCATTATGTTTATGCATCCATACTATGGGTATGAAATGATGGGTTTGCTGAAAGGAATGCAAAAGTAGAAAAATATATATATTTTCATTTTTTTTTAATTAAGTACAAATATTGAGTTTGTTGTTCCTTCTAAATATGAACGTGAAATAATCTCCAACAAACCGTCAAGGATCGGTGTCTGTGTGACACGGCTCTTAGTAATAATGCCGTGAATATTTAGCTTACACCGCACTATCACAGTTGCATAGCAGAGTCCACAAACCACGCTGAATACTTCAGTTATTATTGGAAACTCTCTATACCCGTAGCCTGGACGTCATGCAATAACGTGCTCTTATTTTGGTTTAGCTGTTTCAAACATTTTCTTATATTACGGTGCACTAGAATTCGAAATATGGAAACTTTTAAGCCGCTTTGAAGTTTGGACTACAGCGGAATGTCTATTATTTCAGTTGGTTTGGTTGTTTCCTGGACATCAAAATTGAATGTAAAGTAAAACATAGCTAGCATTTTAGGAAATGCGTTATATAAGTACCTAGAACCAATGCTGAGCTGAGATAGGAGTCGTTTTAACTTCGCACATGTATTATTACATTGCAAGTTTTTAATCACTTAATATTATTTTGTTGTTTGTCCTGTTCGAGCCCCAAATGAACTTTTTTTCTTTCGCTCACTGATCAGTTAGCTGGAATTGTATACTTATGATCCCAGAATAAAACAAAACATCTTTAATTTACCTCTCCCTAAATCTCAATAGGTCGGAAATTAAAAAAATAAAGACAAATCAAGTGCTGACATTTGCATCACTGCACGAATTGTCATTTCCTCTCAAACTTTTTCGGAAGGAAACCGTCTGTAAAATCACATTTTCATAAATCAAACCACTCATTGAACAAATAAATGTTCAAACGCTCTTTTGGACGTCAATAACTGATTTATGAGCTTAGCGACGATTCCGAATTTTATTATAACTGGTGACGAGAAACGATGGAAATCAAATGCAGTTCTAACATGGCCCTGAAAGATGTAGATATCTAATACTTTATTATAATTTTTATTTTATTTTTCCACGTCCTACTATGTAATAGACGTAAGTACCTATGCATTTAAAGTGCCGATTCTAATGAAAAATACAGATCTACCTGTTTTTCTACCTTCACAAGTATTTTTTCGTATTATTCTGTAATATTACTTCTTCTCTTTTATTTACTCTGTGTTTGTTGATGTTGTGTCTGTGTCGATTTTTTTTTTCTATCCATTCCTTTTTTTGTATTTTTTTGCCTAAAGTCATTAAATATAATTGAAACACCCAAATAGCCGAGGTTAATGCATTATAACATGTTACGTTCTCAGACTACAAGGAATTCTGGCAAACGTTTACAAAACTGACGTCACACAGACAAACATTCCACCACCATTTTTATACAACACATAAATTGCTTTTGAATATTACCATAATCAACATCGGCCTCGATAAACGATCGGGGCTGAACATGGACCTCTAATAGATCGCTTTAATGAACAGTCCAGAGGGAAAACTGCCATAATCACCCTGCTTGGCAAGTGTATCGGTGATAGTCATTGTATTCAATATTATGGACTCAATCAATATGAAAAACCGTGTTACTACGTGCCAAAAATACCGTGTTAAACTGTATTGTCGTGTTAAACAATGTTCTAGGAGATACGGGCAGTAAAATTGACCACAGTTTCCGTGAACAAGACAATGTTAATGCATTACATGTTTTTAATATAAACAGATATTTTAACGTGGGATACATCTGTGATGGAATTAAACGGAAACCATTTCTTCAATCTGCGTAATTGAAAGGGATCTAAGAATTACGATCAAACATTGAGAATGATTTTCATGGAATTATGCAGTTAATTTAGGTCTTTGTAATTTTTTGTGGAAATAAGAAAATACTTTCTGAAATATGGGTCTGATTCGTGAAAAAGAAGAAAAGTCGAAAGTCAGCTTTTCCATTGATGACCTATTTACCTAATAATAAGTTTTGACATGAGTGATGTGCTCCCGAAAAGTTTCGCGGTCGAAGAAGAATCATGATCGAGTTCATACATAATGTAGACACGGCCAAAACATTATACCTAACGCTGTTCCCAAGATTATATTATTAGGTCTCGTGGGTGAAAGTTTTTTAAATGAAGTTTTGGGGACACGTCACCTATTCATGATATTGGAGATTTAGCTATTTGGGAACGTTAGCTACGAGCGATGGTTGTAAGTGACACAAAAAATGCAGTGAAACTTTTTTGACAACATAATAATACCTAACAGTAGGAAAATTAAATTTCTTTTCTCAGTGCATTATGACTTTCAAAACATAAGGTCAACAAAAAAGTTTATTTACCAGTGACTTGTTAAAAAGAAGACAATTCTGTTCATATTATTTTCTTTCAAAAACCAATACTTCTTTACCCTCATTAAAACTGTTCGTAAAGGACACAGTATTCTATGACTCCCACTTTGTTTAATAGGTCATTTTATTCTTTTTGCGAGAGGAAATCTAAACGTTGTGACGAGAAAAGGAAGTAAGCTTTTAAGATGGCATTATTATTATTACCGTTGATGTTTTAAAAGGACCTCTTACATGTTTCCGTTGGTTTGTAAACATTTTTTGTTTTTTTTACGTGCATGGCATAAATTGTTGGAATTCCACCGTGTTTCAGTAACAATCGACGAGTCACGTGTGGCATGTGAATTTGAAAAACATTTTGTTTCAAGCTCGCTCTTGTTTATTTGTATTTATTTTTTATTGTTTCTAACTTTGAGAGAGAGATTGAATTTAAATTGTATTTTGATTTTTTGACAGATCAATTAACGACAGTAAAATGAATCAATTTGTTTTGACTTGGGCTTAAAAGAGATTAATCTTTAGTAACATTTCAGGTACTTATGATAATTCATTTAGGGCAAGAGTTTCAATGTATTTCGAGTAGTTATTAATCTCAGTTTACCGAAGTTTTTGGACCATTATTGCATAGTATCTGAAACAACCCCCTAGACCTTAGTTGTTTCAAATACTTAGATACTTAGAAAAAAAAAATGAATTAGGCGTGGCGATTCTTGATTTTAGAGGAGTTTATCTGCTTAACTGCAGTGGATTAGTCTGATTAATGTGCAGCATTGTGTGAAACACTAGATTCTAGTGTTTCACACAATATAAACGTAACTGACATCTTCTAGTGACTAGAAGTAACTAACATCTTCTAGTGACTAGAAGATGTTAGTTACGTTTAAGACACCTCGGTCAAGTTTGGTTTTTGGAAAATCAGATAATGAAATAATTTGATGAACAATAATAAACCAAGTACTTCGGTTCCCTATTTCAAAACATATCACAATAACAATAAAAGGTATAATTTATGTTCGTTGGAATTTACGTAAGTATGGTCATAAAGACGGACGTAGTTAGGCACAAATAGATGCTATAATTATTTCAACACTATATCATAGTGAACGCCGTATGCTTTCGACAGTTCATAATAATCGTAGCAAGCGATAACTTATGAAGTTGATACAAGATACGCTGTAATTAAAAGTAATATAACAGTAACATTTACCATCACAAACACGTGACATCTATATTATACAATAACTAATCATGCAGAAAGGGGGTTGCGAACGTGCGTAGCATGTGTGGCCTGTATGAACTAAGGCCACTATGACAACCTCCAGGCGATTCCGTTCAACACCATCAACGATTGATCAAGATATTTGAATTCAGAAGCTAATAATGACAGTTTTCGGCCATGATTAACTTCTGTACCCATTTATCGTTTCATCAGCTTTTCAAGTCTTATACAGGAGACGTTAGGAAAGCGATGGTGCTGAACGAGATCACTCGCCAGTTTGTCATCAAAAACCCCAGATAGTTTGTTCATGTGTGTATTGACAATATTATATACCGCATATGGTGGCGGTGATGTGCAGTGGAGCCGCCTCGGCGACGTTCGCAGCCCCTGGCACTCAGGGTCGGAGACAGTCGCATGCGAAGCGGGAGGGGCGACGGTGGGGCAACATGAACGGGGCTCACTGAGAGGATGGTGCGGCGGCACGGAGAACGTGTAGTACTTGGCCGTTTGGTTGTGTGCGCGGAGCACAGAGCTGTGGGTCAGCGTCACCACCACCACCAGCACCGACGCCAGCGCCAGCGCGAAGAACGACGCTGCCACTGCCGCCACGACGCGCCGTCTTCGAGCCTCCTTGCCGGCGTCCTCTGGGGGGATCTCTGGCTCGGGTGGCGGCGGCGGCGGCTCGGGGGAGCGGCTGCGGACGCTGGGCCCGCGGCTGTTGGGCAGCTCCAGCGTGTGCCGTCGGGAGCGGCGCGCGCGCTCGCATTCTGCTGCCGACGAATGGTGGCGGCGGAGGCGGTGCGGCGCGCCAGGGGCCACGCGACACGATGCTGAGCGCAGCGTGCGCACGGGCACCATCAAGTCATCGCTGGCTGCTCGCGGCACGCGGGCCGAATGAACCGAGCGGAACGAGTGGTCGCGAGTTGAGCTACTTGGAAAAGCGAGATCTACGGAAGCGCGGGAAGAGTGCCTCGAGAACCTGTCCCGGTCGCGATGGTCTACGCGCACCGACATGGTGCGGGCGGAGCGCGCGGCGGCGGCCGCCCGAGTGCCGCGCTCCTCCCGCCCGGCGCCGCGCGCCGCGCACCCGTGTTTACACTCGTTCCCGATCATACAAAGAACGCTTACAAATATTCCTCCACATCACACGGTAACGTCGTCGTAACGTCTCACTCGAATGTCGTACATTCAGTATTTGCACGATTAAGGGTGTTTGGACTTCCTTTTTAACGTTAAACTCCGAATAAATGTTTATTCGGGTGTTGAACTGGCAAATCTTATTGAGAGCAAAGGACTAGTTTAGGGTAAATTGAAAATGAATTTTACCGAAAGAATTGTTATCTTTTGGAGGTTGTTGTAAATGTTTGATCGGAATCTCTTGAATTGATTTCCAAACGAGTAACTCAGTCAACCACCAAGCAAAATATTACTTTGATTAGGTTTCATCCAAAACTATTTAAACTTTAGCGCGAGAAAAGCATTTAATATCAACGACTCTCCCATTGGCAGAGGCTGAGCGCTAAATAGAACGAGCAGCCTTTGTTGTAGAGTCCACGTTGTCAAGTTAAATTGTCTCGCAGGCGGGAAACGAAACAGATAGTGGGGAAGTTGTCGCGAGGCCGCTACATCGACACTATTCAATACCACAATACTATACACGTCGCATGGTGTCTTTATGAATACTGTGCATAACTACTGTAGCTACCACATTCGTGCTTTTTTGACTAAAACTATTTTTGTAAACTACCCTAAAAACTAATAAAACACATTCTTAATATCAAACTTTCTCTATAGGTAAATCACACGTTGATTACAGAGTAGTAAAAGAGAAAACAAACCCACCGTATTAAAAATTGTAACGGAAACGGGTCGTTCAACAATAAGATCTGACTTAGTCATGGTACCTTTTTTTTAAATAAAAATAATGAAGAAAATGATCAAGTCGCAAGTTTTCGCTGTCCCCTGTTGTCTCAGTTCGCGATTGAAACGCAACTGACATACAATGCCTGCGACACAATGATGACGCCAGTCTATTGGACATCCCTTAGATAAGATACGAATGCCTCACTCAGAAAGTCAGAACGGGAACCTTTGACGTGTACATGTACCTACTGTATTTGCTGCTAAATTAAGGTAGATACATTTTTCTCATTATTTTTTTTTCACAATAAAGTGACTCCAAAATAATTATTCCGCTACTTGTTACCCAGATTGCATATTTAAATGTTAGACGACGTTTTTCGTTAATGTTTGATAATGAAGATAAGTAAAAAGTTTGTTCGACTGGGTTAAATTTGTTTGATTCTCGAAGCCTTTGAGTTTTTCAACAACAGTTGTTTGACTCGGTGACACTTATTGGGGTTCTTGGCCATGAATAATGTATGCGGCCAACTCTTTGGCACCTGTAAAACCCGGAACCAACTCCAGCAGGTAAATCGGGAAAGCTAAATGAGGCGCAGCAAGTACCAAGTATCCAAAAATAGCCACGATCTTACACAGAGGCATCATATTTATGAACGTCTTAGATTAGTCCAAAACTGCTGTTTAAAAGTTTGTATAAATAAAAGCCCACATTGCTTACGTTACATTATAATAATAGAATGTGGCGGAAATCTGGACAGAATCATTTAGTTGCGTAGGTATTCAAATTTAATGAACGCTGTTTATTGAGCATTGTTCTAAATACGTTTTGAAGAATTCATTGAAAATCGACATGGAGGTTTTAATAAGGAGATTGGAAATCGGCTTGGATGATTTCGTTTTACTTTGTGTATTGAGAGCGATTTTGGGGCTTATGTTTGTTTTCACAAGTCAGGTAAAGATGATCCTATCCATTCACGCCGCTTGTGCATTAGCGCGAGACTTCGACGCATAAATCTGTCTTACACTATGTACCTAATTCTAAGCCAACAACCGAATTGTACAGTTTTACTAAAAACGTTTCATTCAACCCCCTAAATAATAATCATCAACTTTGCTCCGGAATTACCAGTGCTTGATTGTTTATTCATACCGAAAAACGATTACTTTTTTTATCTTCAGAGACACGACGTGGTCACACTAGTTACGCGAAACTATTCCAACCAATGTTAAAGACGATTCGCATTCCCCCTCACGACACGCAATAATACAAATACGGCGCACCAAACTACTGATCATCATGATATGTTTTTGAAATGGTGACAAGCGCCGGAAGTTTTGATACTCAAGGAAGATATGCAATAAATATGTGGACCCGACTCAGGAAACGCCAAACGTAAGCACGTGGCAGGTCGAAAATATTCGAAATAAATAACTACAAACTCACGAGAAAAGAAAAAATCATGTAAGTAGTTTCAGTAAATGGTAACGTACCAAACAGAATTATTTTAACGATGCGAGTACGAGCTGGGGATACGCAAACCCTTTTAAATTGCCTATTATAATGCGCCGATACTTCGATTAATACCCTGAGGCAGAAATCTAATATAATCTGATACAAAAACAGACTTCTGGCAAGTTAACGTCGAGACACAATTATGTTAATAGCTACCTCTGAAAATATACACCTGCAGAGTAAAAGCCTCCAGACCAACTAATTATGGGAACATTAAAAATGGAAGACACTATTCTAGTAATTAAAAATTGTAATAAGATAAATCCTATTTCAAAAGTCTTTTTCTTTTTAGTAAAGTGTTTCTAAATGAGTTAATTAATATGGAATTTGAGATTAAATATTATAAAATGTAGGTATTCGGGAACATTCTAGAGCAGAGTGCTAAGGAAGCAGCGTTAATGGAATTATTATCATAACCTGGTACCTATAGCATGCTATTATAAACTTTCACAGGGTGTTACAGAAATTGAATTTGCTAATATTTTACTAATCTTACTTTAAAAAAAATCTACTGCCCCATATATTTACACCCCCTCATAATGATGAGCAGAATGAACTTCTTTCGGGTTTTGTGTTGTCTGTTACAACTTGTATCTGTCACCGGAAAATGGCAAACGCCGTAAGATTGTAAAATATCGCGTGGAACTGTAAACTATTTTTTCTTTATTAAGACACGGATAATTATATTGGATAAAATTGAATTTGGATGGGATTTATTGTATACAAAACAATTTATCCATAATATATTTATTTATTGATGGCACATCAACAACACAAACACAAACATGGACATATTAAATTGTATAAGGTCTTATTCTAGTGTTTATGTCAATTACAGACGTGCACAACATTAACAATAATAATTATAAAATTTAACAAAAATATATCGAGTTATAATCTAATCAAGATTTATTACAATCTTACGGAGTCTGCAATTTTCCGGTGACATATCTAAATAAGATGTTTTTTTGTTGATAGCCTATTAAGCCATACCTTAATCAGCTAACCCTAAATGCTAATAAGTACTTACGTCCTCCACTCTTTTAAAACATAGCAACGTACACTTATTTAAAATAATTTTGGTGCTTCGGTTTGTGTACTGATAAATAATAAATGATAAGCTAAATACTGCTGTCTGATATAATCTCTTTGTCGGGATCTATTCTTAGTCGGGTAGCAAAGGATCCCTATCCCATTAAAATAATTAAGTTAATTATTCTGAAAAAAAAATAAGGAAAGATTGGGTCAAACTCCAAACGAAGTGAATCTGCATAGTAAAGAGAAAGTATGTATATGCTAACGACCAACCATTGCTTTTATAATTATACCTACTCTTCTGGTGAGGGTCGATCTCTAGAGCATTAGGTACAAAATGTTGAAATAAGAGATATTCCATACTAATATTATAAATGCGAAAGTAAAATAAATCAGTCTGTATGTCCCTTTGCTGCCTCTTCACGCCTTAACGACTGATCGTAGTTGGATGAAACTTGGCACATAGGTAGACCATGCCCTGGATCAGGACAAAGGATACTTTTTATACCATTTGTATTACTCTCTTGGGATATTTTTTACGCAAGCGAAGCTGTTGGTAGAAGCTAGTATCACAAAAAAAAATCTAAAGTTAAAAGTTAAATACTATGTAATAAGACTAAAATCTTGTATTTAATCTCGATAGATTTCGCCTCGAACTGCCGAAAGGAAAACTACATATTTAACTCTCATTTTTCCGGTCAATGGCATCATTACTTAAACATTTGGAGGGTTTCGTGTTGAAGGGCTTGCGGCGTGGCCACCACATTTACAAAACTTTTTCTGCACTCGGAGAAGGAAAACTCAACACGGTGTGAAACTTCGTCGCACCTCAGGAATGATAAAGAATTCAGAAGCCGTTTCTCGCAACAATTTTGTGTTTCTTGCGAATAAAGTTTAAGCGAGAAATAGTCAAAGATAGATAGATAAAACATTTATTTGGTAACGCAAGAAAAGAAAACTACACACAACAGCTCAGTTACTTTAATCATATAAATAAAATAAAACTAGAAAATACTTAGATAGTAGTAGATATAATAAAACACGACGCTACCTATTCAGAGCAACTTGGCCGAACTTAATGGCGAGCCAAGACGCTGATAACGTGGTCAAAAACTCTTGGATAAAATTTTCAGACTTAAACTCGGAAAGGGATCGTCACCGTATCAACTCGAGACGTAGTATTCTTTGTATGAAACTCCCTACCACAACGCACTGTAATCGGAATCGTAACGTAATCGCCTCGGGGCAATACGCCGATAAAGACGATACCTACGGTGACTATCCCTTTCCGGTTCAAGGTTGTGCACAACCTGTGTCAATAGTGTATTTTCAAAATATTATACACTCTAAGAAAGCATTTATGGCATGCACATTGCACTTGATCAAAAGACAATCTTAGTTCAAATCTAAACAACTTGACCTTTCTGTTTGGTAGTAATTTTCACCTAAGAAGATGAAAAGATAAAAACATGCTAGTAATAAACAAAGTGCTTTGCAAAATGGATGGGAAACTTTTATTATTCAATAACGTACTTCTGTATCATATAGAGTGCACTTTATAGTGCCCGAGGGAATTCGTTTAGAACCCTATGTTTCTAATAAACTGAAATGCATTTAGATGACCTTACATTATAGACAGCGAAAGAGAGTATACTTGAGAGTGTACTTATGTATTAGACGTTTAGTTTAACTGCAATAAGAGTTCTGTTGTCTGTGTAGCGGACCATCCCATCACTTCCCGCGGGTAAGAGGCGACTAAGGGACTCACCAGAGTATGGTCAGCAGCATTCTCTGTGCATTGCAACAGCTACACTGCGATCGCCAACCCGTCTCCCAGGCGTGGTAATTATGGTAAATCCCCCCTTTGGACTCCCCCAAAGGGGGGATTTGCCATAATTGCATGCCACTCCACGTCCACTGCTGGACATAGGCCTCCGCCTATGTCCAGCAGTGGACGTCATGCGGCTGATGATGATGCAATAAGAGTGTTGAATTTTCCAAAGATACTGCCTTGTTATCAAAAGTTGACAAAAAGTTCATACCATTATATGCATTTACCACATACTCTGGTGGTCTTCATTTTGGGGAGTTTAAATCTCTATCAAACATTCACTCTTATGTATTCATGATTTAGCTTTTTTATTTTTCTTTATTTAATATAAGTATTCAATGAGGTAGTCATAGACACGTCTAAAAGTCGAAAATAAAATCGGGCAAGTGCCAGTCGGAATCGCACACGAGGGGTTTCGGACCATAAACTGAATAAAATCACGTTTGCTTGTAAAGCGGAAATAGAAATATGAGTACACACTCTGTAAAAATGTCAACTGTCTACCAATTACGGTTTATGCCGACGAACAACGTAGACTTACCTAATAATAGAGTTCCCCACTGAACCCTAAAAACAGCTTTTTTTTTTGCAGCTAATTGGTATAGCCTAATTGACAAGTAAATATTCAAAGGTCAAAAGACAGGCCATTTATTTACGAAGCCCGTATTCGAGTAAAAAGCTTTTGCAAAGCTATTGGTTTACAAGTCGAATATTTGTCTAATCGATAAATGTCGATTTTTACCACTGATTGATTCGTAGAGAATGGAAGAACAATATTTAATCTGTGCACGTACACTACCGCTCAAAAGTATTTGGCCACCCGGAAAAAATTGAAACGACTTCGTGATATAACAATTTATTTATAAGCAATTCCGTAACCATAAAACATTTTTTTTTAATTTCACCATTATTGTGTGTCCACCTTTGTTTAGAATGACAGGCTCACAAAATACTTTTGAGCGGTAATGAAAAGTGAGCCAAGCCAATAGATAACTTTTCTATTCATGCTTGATTATTGAATGAGAATGAATGATATTGAATGTATGACCTGTTAATATAGGGCGTTGTTTATTCTTCATGATTAGATCCTTAGTGCAAACGGTCCGCCATTTATTTTTGCTTGCCCTTCGGATATACTGATATTAGGTTTACATTGCCAGAGATCAAATCAATTTAATAGGGATTTGTTAAGAATTAGATTTATAGATTGCTGACTGATAAAAAATGGACAAATTTAAATGAAAAATGATTCAACAACGAATTATGTAGTACTAACTTCTACAAACGGCTTGGTCCGCGTGTCGAAGAGAAAATAATTATGGGATGATTATGGACATGGTTTACATATTTATACATTCTTATTTTCTTTTTTCAATGTTTGTTCATTTACAATAGTTAAATTAGACCTACTCTGAAAATGATGTGCATGCCTGAAAGTGACTTGTTTACAGAGGATCCTCTCGAAAATGTATTTTCAAAATATTGATTTGTAAATGAGTCGTTGGTGTTTTGTGCCTATGTTTAATAAATAAATAAATCCTATTAAGACGCGAAATGGTACGAGTAACAAACATACAGAGTTAGATATTTTCACATTTGTAATAAGTATTAGTATGGATTTCTTTTTTAATCACGTGCAATGTTAAAACAAGACAAAGTTTTTATATAATCGCTACGTATTTAAGGCTATACAGTACCCAATTAATAAACACAAAAAGCAACTTAAATCCGCGCAACACTAAACTAACTTTACGACGAACTTCTACTAAAACTAATAAAATAAATTACATCTACATCAACTGTGTCCGGTCAACGAGACCTTAAAAAGCTTTTAAGGGTTCCTTAGGAACATAAAAAGGGTAAGAAAAACTTAAATGTGGGTACTCACACGACAATATAACCAAACATTGACAGTATAACGTCGAACTTTTGTTTAGAACAAAACAAGATCACACCACTTTGCCGAAAATAGAAATATATGGACCGAAAGTTGTCTCCATCAATCACTTATTGTTTTCAACTGTCATTGAAAGAATAAGAAATCTGTACTAATAATAATATAAATGCGTAAGGAACTCTGTCTGCCTGTTTACCTGTAAGATGTAAAGAGGTAATCTTTACGTCTTATTTGTGTGAGACTTCGGATAGCTTTAATCCCGGGAATATGTCTCTATGACATAATTTTCGACATTCACGCGGTCGAAGCCGCTACCAGAAGCTAGGGAAATGGTATATATTCTCATTTAGTACACAACAGCAGTGAGTACGACTACACATCTAATTAAACAATTTCGGGAAACTTGACTGTAAAGAGCATAAAGCAGAAACTCAAAGAAACCTACTCCTAAAACTATGTACATTAAATACCAGAGTCATAAAGGGTAGGAGATCAAAAGAAAATAATGGGAATTTCATTTTGTTTGGTGCTCGCCTGCGAGTCGAGATGCAAATACAACGGTTGCGGCTGTTTGGAGTCGAATTTGAGTTAATCTTATTACAAGCATTCTGTGTGGAAAACTGACAGTGACAGTGTTTTTAGTATAATGATTAAAAACAGTAAAAATAATAAAATAACTTTTATTTCGGCAGTCTGCGTTTTTGGTTGTTTTTTTTTGTTTTTGACACCGACTGCCGAAATTAAAGTTAATTTATACTTTTTAGTGTTTTTTATTTGGGAGTCGGTTGTATTTTTATTGTAAAAAGTTTTTTTTTCACTTTTTAGTGGTTTACATGGGCTTACCCCTTCACAGCGTACCGGCTTGGCGTTATGTTATGAACTGGTGTAAACAATAGACAGACATGAGATTCCAGCAATCCCAGTCCATTTGCTATCATTTATTGAGGAGTTCCGTTGCTTTTCTCCGAAGTTTTTCATCAGATCTTCACCAAATTGAAATGGAACCACTCCGAGACAGTACCCTTCCAAAAACCACCCAAATCGCTTCAAGTGTGCCTATGAATATATAATGTAAATGCCTATAATTTGAAAAGTTCTCTCTATTTCTCCAGGATCCCATCATCAGATCCTGACTTGATGATCATGGGACCACCTGGGAAGTATATCCTTTCAAATAAAAAAAAAACCAAATCGGTCCAGCCATATTCGAGTAATCGGGGAACATACATAAAAAAAAGTTCCGACGAATTGAGAACCTCCTCCTTTTTTTGAAGGCGTTTAAAAACAAATGAGGTTATTGGAAGACACAGGCTTATATATTCTAGGTCCTTTGAAGGAAACTTCTTCTATTCTAAGCGACTCAGTCGCCATGACAACGGAAAATGACCCTCGATTGATATCAATATAAATATGTTCCGCAGAGGGTGATGGCCGTCAGAGTCATCAGGGGATATCGCACGATCTCCCACGACGCGGCTTGCGCACTGGCCGGATCTCCACCGTGGGACCTGGAGGCGAAAGTGCTCGCGTCACTGCACAGGTGGCGCGAGGGCGCGCGGGCGCGCAGCGAGCGACTGACGCAGCGACACTTGGAGTTGCGTCGGTCGCAGCTGCGCGAGGTCCTGGTGGCGGAATGGCGGGACAGGCTTTCGAGCCCTTCCGCCAGCCTCATCACCATCGAGGCCATCCGGCCAGTGCTCGATCTCTGGCTCGGGAGAAGGCACGGCTCCCTGTCGTTTCGTGCGACGCAGGTCCTCTCGGGGCATGGCTGCTTCGGGAGGTTCTTGTGTCGCATAGGCAGGGAGCCGGCAGAGCCGGACGCTCGATGCCACCACTGCGTCGACTGTCGGGAGGACACGGCACGGCATACGCTGGCAGAGTGTGCAGCTTGGGAGGAGCCGCGCCGTGCCCTCATCTCTGTTGTTGGCGGTGACCTCTCGCTGCCGGCCGTAGTCCATGCTATGGTCGGCGGTGAGGAGTCTTGGGACGCGGTGGTCTCCTTCTGAGAAACTGTTCTGGCACAGAAGGAGGCTGCGGAAAGGGAGAGGGAAATCTCAACCGCTCTCCCAGCCCGCAGCAGGCGCATCGGGCGTCGGAGGAGGGGCATACGCTGCAGACAGAAAAAGGAACTCCGCAGCGGGGCGCCGTCGTTGTGTTTAGTTTGAGGTGACCGAGAAAATCAGAGCCAAAATACTTTTTTCGCGATGTGGTTGCATCAGTTAGGGCTTCGCAAAAATTATCCTGAAGGAATATAATTTCCAGCCGCAGCAGAACAGCCGTGTCCGGTGAGTACCTGCGTCAGGCGGAAGGTCGTGGCGCCTCTCCCAACTACTACTACTACTCAAAGAGGGGCCTTACCGCCGCAATTGTGGTGTTCCCAATGACCA
Source organism: Mamestra brassicae (assembly GCA_905163435.1). Lineage (NCBI taxonomy): Eukaryota > Metazoa > Arthropoda > Insecta > Lepidoptera > Noctuidae > Mamestra > Mamestra brassicae. The sequence continues at coordinate 9,224,169 of LR990991.1, read as the reverse complement.
GAAGGCCTAACACGAATGTGTTGACGTATGGTAACGTAAGTGAATTTTGAATATAAAAAATTGAGACCTCGAAGTATTTTCGTTTAATTTTATGCGACATACACAATTTGTATCATACAAAAAAATGAATAAAAATATCCAATTCAAATAAATTTTTTGTGCGAAGCTATAGTAAAATGTTACGTTACGTTACTATACATCATAACCATTCATGCTGGGACCTCTGTATTACTTAAAAATAACTCGAAAACCCTTTTTCGTTCCCTTTACAAAAACGTACAGAACCCAAACTGTTTGGTCGGCTCGCAACATCGCCGAGTAAGTTCGATTAGGATAAATGTCACTTTCTTTTAACATAAACCGGTCACTTTGGAGGTGCTAAAAGAGCTCATTTAGTTTCATTTGACCTTACTGGCTCACGGGGCTTGTTGGCGGCAAATTAAGATTAATAGTCATGAAGGTACCATGTATGGGTGGGAACTAACTGACTTGGCTTCCTACTTCTTGTTACTGGTGAAATGCGGGCTAGTTCTTTGTCACAAGTTTTCGATTTACTTTACGTCTTTGATATTGTTTTCTTTATAAATATACTTAACAGTGCTTTACTCGTTTCCTGGGTACACCTACATTTAACTACAGTACAATAGTACTAAGTGTTAATCCAGGACAAAATGTTATTTGTCTGTGTGCCTTAAATCCAATCCCGTTTGCCAGTTTACACGTAACCCTTGAAACCAAAACATTTTTTGGTGGAAACATATTAGAAGAAACGATCATTCACATAATGGAAATTGTATTGGTATTCATAAACTTAATTCATTAAACTATTTAAGAAGCCAATCTGTTTATTGAAAACTGGCACTTACAAATACTATAACTTCGGGAATCACACGAAATGTCTTTTGATTAATCTTTGTATCTTGCAAAGAGATCTTAAAACTTACGTTCCGATAGCTGCACCTACTTTATAACACCACACTCATATTTCAACGTACCTTTTTTAATCAACACACTGTTTGAGAATTCAGCTCGGAGAATCGGTAAAATATTTTATTCATCCGATAAACAATTACGTGTATTTAAGCCGTTTGGGTTCAAACTTGAAACAATAATAAACATTCTCTATGGGGATTAACACCAAAATTTACCCCTTTAAAGGGTAAAATTAGGGATTCGCGATTAACATGGCCAAATATCGAACCCTGTTAATACGATGAAGGTTCCTTAAGCGTAAGAAGGTACAATCAATATAGTCCGTGTTGAGAAAGAAAGCGTTTCATAACAAAGAAATAAACACACAATTCCAAACATTATAATTAATTTCACATAATTGATTTGTCGATTTGAACCCCGTACAAACAATCAAAACTCACTCAAGCCTCTAGTTATAAAAAATGGACGACAACAACTTACATTTCTTTTCTATTTTCCTTTCACTACATTAATTTTTAATCAACTGAATTCGGAACAACCATTCCGCCGCTTCAAATCTGAGGTTGCAAGACTTTTATCAGCATTCAGCGGTTTCACAACAACCCGCGGATCCGACTAAACAAGCTGTATTTACATTCGAAGTCTTATTTAAACAAGAAAAGTATGTTCATCAAAGAGTCCAAAGGGATTCTTAGGAGTCGTTCATGACTGAAAAATCTTTGTCCGATTACAAAGAGGCGCGGTATGCATAATAAATGGTGGAAGTCCACAAGAGAACTTTATTGGTGTCTTTCTTTAAATAGCCTTTGGATGAACTTTTAATTTGTTGAGTATCTGCGAGCAACTAGTAATGAACTGCTAGTATCGTGTTTACGATTGTAATACTCAATTGCAAAACATAATAATGAAACAAAGTCAGTTTTTTTAAGTGAAAACTTCTTTAGCGGCGTTGTGCACTTTTTGGGATGGGTAAAAATGTAACGAAAATTCGTAAGACGGAGGGAAAGTTCTGAAGTGTTAAATTTTTAATGTAATATAAATTTTCATGTTTGTGTACGATAGCGAAATAAATTAATATTGAATTTTACCATATAAATGATAGTATTTTCATACTGATAATTAAAGCAATTCGTGCGAAATTATTCCCTAACCATTCCAAAATATCAAAAATACACAACGTTAATGTTCAAGTTTTCACTTCTGCCGGCACTCCCGGAGTGCAACCCGTTGTTTTTTTCTGCCATTTCGGCGAGTTTTCACTAATCATTTTTGGTGATAACTTTTGTCAGAGTGGAAGCTTGGTGTCTAAGTAAAGTAATAAAAGTAAAGCGTATTTTACAGCCTAGAAAATTAAGAAAACACATAAGCTTGACCCATGGCTCTATCAGTGTTAAAACTTCGTCTTTATTCCGTAAGAAAACTTGCAGAGATTTCTGTGGTAAACAAACATACAAAGCTATATGCCGTCGGTCTATCGATAACGTACGTTATTTGATTATTCGTCTCCCGACTGACAAGTTGTAAACTATGGTGGGACGATACACTGTTATTCTTTTACTCCGACATCGGCTGAATGATGGACTTTAGCCTCTGTTTTGACAGTTTAAAAGCTGCGCTACGTTTAATTTCGTTTTGTTCAAGACGTACCTACCGTTGTCGTACGTGCGTTGAAATGATGTCATTCGTAAAGATTACTCGTATGGCCGTGACGTAAATGTTGCTATAAACCTACTGGCAGCTTAAACTGCAAGCATTCAGTTTTACTATACGTTACGTTTGCTTTGAATTTTACTGAACACGTTTCCTTGAAATCCTTTTAGAAAGAATTACACATCGAAACAAAATATTGCAGCATTTAGCATACCTCGACGTTTTCAAACAAACTCGTGCGCTGTGCAATAAAAGGGGATCGCCCGTACTGAAGGTATGCCAACAATTGATAGGTATTTCATTAGATCAATGTTCACTTAAGGCTACATAGCACTGATAGCACACATAGTTTTTAACATTGCAGTGTACGATTTCAATCAAAACATAAAAGATTTAATTTTTATTCAACTCGCGCCGTGATTTAATTTTCTGATGTCCAATCGATTTTACTCTTTCAAAAGTTCAATTATATTTGTTGGAGCAAATATGAAAGGATTGCAGGAATTGCGGATGATTTGCTTTCGTTCGTCAAGTGTCCCTTTCTCTTTGAACTGCTTCATTAGAGTGACCACCAAAATGGGTTCTACCCGACTTAGTTACCCTTTTTGAATAAAAAAAATCATAGAACCAAATAAATTCAAATTGTGAACCTGCAAATGCCGATTTGTTTTGTGTTAAAATGGTTCGAAATAATGGATTTAGTGTAATATCACTATATACATTTTTTAGTGATAACTTATTACTAAAATACTGACAACTTAAATGGAAATAATATTTTTTTATGCTTATTACATATTATATTATATATTTAATTAAGAAAAAAAAACAAATATAAACAGAAACATAACAAAAACCTTGATAGGTTTGTCTGGATGATGAAAAACCTTCAAGCAATCTTAAATACTGACAAAATATCATTTTTTTATAGTTAACACACAGTTTATAAAACCTTAGAGTTTAGGAACCCTTCAAATTGTAGGTCATCACTATATTAAGCTGATTCAGACTGACATGGCCTTAATTAAATGATCAGAGTCATCTCTCACAAACCTCAAAACAGATACCAAACCTACAAAGGTTGCTTTGTATTAAAGAAAAATACGTAGATATAGAGGTATCTCTCCAATTAAATGGAGTGCCAGAAACAGCCGCTACTACGTGAAAAAATGTGGGAGCTCAAAAACTGTTTGTTATAAAACCATCTGCGAATGTCATTCTCTTAACTGCTGCATTTAAATGGACAAATGCCTTTAGGGAATAGTACTATGGCGTTAGTAGAACGGGGGAAATAGAATTTTGGATGGGAATTTTGTAGAATGCATGGGCAATAGTTATAATAGAAGCTCCCTAAATCGTGGTTCATGAAGCAACGGGTTATGATACACTTGTAGAAAAGTCAAAACTTTGTGATAAAATGGCTAAAAGGCTATCTTTCAGACAAGGGTAAAGAAAAAGAAATTAACTTTGATTTAAACTTTTTCTATTATAAGTCTCTCGAGTTTTTATAAACACAAAAAGAGGTAAATGCTGTAAGTTCGTAAGATCGCCATAACAGTGATTCAGAAAAGACAATTGCTTCTGAAATAGACGAAATGGGAATAAGCTATAAATACGGTTAATTCCGTAACCAATAATAACACAAACGCGCGAGCTATTTTCGTAAACAGCATAATGTTAAGGAAATAGGGGTCCCTGACCGCAAATCCTGTGAGCCATTATATCGCCACTCCTAAACATGATCTGAATTTATAATCATATCTTTCAGCGTCTCCATTCAACGTTACTTTACAATTCAAAGCGGAGCGGTACATAAGAAAGATTTCTTCCGAACTACACAGTCAAAGCATAAAGTAGAAAGGCGTTGTCCACATTGCACGGCTGTGAGGCTGGGACGAGACGACTGCGAGCGTGACCCGCCGTGTGCCGCCATGCCCCGCGTGTCCCGCCATGCCCCGCGTGTCCGCGTGCCCCAAGTGCCGCGAGCTCCATTAAAATGTGCTGACAACGAACAGAACCTTCCACGGGACTAACTGGGGATAAGCACGCTTTTGAATATATTTACATATATGCAAAACGACCGAATCAAATGAGAAATCTATTAAAAGTTTAATTGCGTCAATATTTTGAGCGAAGAACGCACTCTAAAATGTTTATAGAGCTGTTTTTGTAAGTCAAGGTCTGAGACAACAATGTCGTATATTTTTATGAGTAAGTCGTAGTTTTATGGTGTAATAGGGGATCAAAACAAACTCAGCTAATGTAGAACTTTTCTATTGTTCCCGATATAACAAAAGAACTCGATAATAATCACTTACAAGGGAAATCACTATGGTCCGATGTATTTCAGCGAGGCTCGTCGAATGTTAAGTGAGCAGAAATGGCCGAAATCTTCGCCTCTATATATTTCCGTAACGCATTACTTATTTCATTCTTGACTGTGGTGGCGTGTTAATCCAAGGAACGTTAATCAGGGAACTTTTTTGGGCTGGAAGCTGGCTAAAACTCGGAAATTAGGAAGTTTCTATCGAATTCGGAATCCAAAATAAGAATAGCTTCCATCACAATTCTCGATCTCTGAAAATACCGTATACTCCTATTCCCAAGTTGAAAAATATCGAAATTCATTCCAAAAGAATTCGCAATTTCCAAGTAAAGTAGGTACACGACGGAACAATAAAGATTCAATATTGGGGTATCGGCTATACCCGAGCTGAGCTAGTATGAAGCAAACTCATGGACAAAAGTTCCTCCTATAATAAAGGAAGTCGGTCTTCCACCATAGTTATTATGTATAAATTACCAGCCAGACGGGAACTCCGGATTGATTACTCGAAAGGGTTCTCTGAGCAGGTTTTCGCGACACGTTAGCGTGTTTTATTCATGAGGGCGACGCTTGACGAGCTCTAACGTGCTTGTAGACTCCACTTAAGGCTTCGTATATGCCCAGGTAACACATAGTTTACATGTGCTTAGTAGCTAATGCTTGTCACTAGCACAATCATGCGTGTAAACAGGCAGTATCGGTGCTTAGTGAAAGTGAGAAATCCATTCTATTCGCGTAGCAACGAGCCGAAACGATTAGCTAGTACAGGAAACTACTAAACTCATGTAAACTAAGCCTAAATCACACTTCACGGCAATGTAACCTTCATAAACACCACTCTTACAATATTAACAACAATTTAAACATGACTTCGCCAAATTACTATTCATTGAAATCAAAACACCACGCATCATTTTCTCTTCAAGTCTTTTTACATTCATTTGCTTTTCCCCAAGTTCTCAAATTTGCAAAACTTTAATGATGAACGCGAAATAATTTGCAAACTTTCGTGTCTATTTGGAATATGAGTGGACGTTTATGAATGTATATAGGTACTTATTTATATTGAATAAACATTGCCATTCAGTTTGGCAATGCTGTCAGTGTTTTGGGCACTTTCCGGTTGATGATGATGTGGACGAATATTTCAATGCCCAATGAGTTCCTCCCTCCCGATTACTATTTCGCTTATGAGCTTATAAATATATTATGTATTTAATTAGCTTGTATATTTCATCAGAAAATTGCAGACACCGTAAGATTGTAATAATTCTTAATTAGATTATAATTTCTCGATATATTTCACGCGATATTTTACAATCTTACGGCGTTTGCAAATTTCCGGGACATACATAATATGGTAATAAATTATCTTTATGTATAGGTACCTAATACATAAGTACATATATCCATAAATACAGCTGATAAAGCCATTAACTTTTTATATGACATGCATCAGAGCGACATGTTTCGCATGAGTAATTTTTCTCGTAAATCGCGTATAGTTTAACCCGTAGGATGCAGCGTCTCGGCTGGCGTCGCCATGGCGGGTTGGTAATGGTGTACGCGACCCGACTGAACTCCGCGTTAATGAGAGAAGAATGACAGCTCAGCTCAACCAAGCTCAGCGGTGGCGCCGCCAAGCCCTGCGCATTATAGTGGCTCCACACGATACAGAACATTTTGTATGTACAGATATCTAAGTGTCAATTCTAATTCTTCTTAAGCAACGTTCGCATTCGCATCTTCCGGTCCTCCAGTACAGAGTATGAAGTCTGAATAAAAAAATACATAAACATGTCGACAGAATGTTTGTAAAGGCTTTTTATTACTTCTGACTGATTTTTCAGAACTTGCATTGTTCCGGAAGTTAATATTTTTCATAAATTTGTTGATTCATTCATTTATTTATCAATCAGTTTTTTGGCTCCGATAAATACGCAGACTTACATGCATACTATATATACGACTTTTCTACCACACCGAAATTTGTCTTTGTAGCTTTGTTGCACGGAAAAAATCTAATTAGCCCGTCAGATAGATTTCAAAAAACATTGGAAATGTATTTTATTATACAGTGCGTTGACGTGTGACGTCACTTACCAGTATACTTATACTGGAAAGTGACGTTACAAGCCCCCACTCCTTATCTTTGATGTGTTTTACCTTCGGATTTTTTATTAATTTGATAAATTAAAAATACGTGTCCAATATTTTTCGATAATCTAACTAACGGACTAAATAGAATCATATTTAGGTTTTAGGAAGTTTATGGAAGTCTGTATCGTGTGGACCCACCATTAGCCTATGAAACACTGTTTTTATAACCACTTGATGTTTGATAGTAAATTCAGTCGCTACTTCGGAAGTTTCAGTTTATTCTCAAAGTTTAGTGGTGTGATAGTTCTTTGTAGCTCATCTGCTTAAATGGACGTTTCTAGACTCGTGACTAGACTGATTGTCAAACAGTGCTATGAAGTTATATAGCTTCAGGGTAAAGATCCATTTTCAAAAAAGTTTTTATTTACTACTAAGTTAGATAGGAGTTTAGTTTTCATACGATCTTAAACCTTTAGATTTTAACCAAAAAGGTGTTTAAGATCGTATGCGAATACATAAGCCATAGCAACAGCTAGTTATAATTAAAATGATGGTATAGGTAGAACGATATCAAGTTTTTTCTCCATTAAAATCACTGCTTCAAAGGCTGCTAAAAGCTCAGGTTTAATTAAACGGCCAGCGCACCACTGTGTCATTATAAATCCAACGGTGAATAATTAGAGTAATTATGATTACAAAGTATGTACCGCTGTATAATATTTATTTAGGCTGAAGACAAAAGAGTCTATGTGCGATTTTTTTAAAGTCATTTAATAAGTACTTAATTATGACCTGAGCAAAGAGTTGTTTCAGAATTAGAATACCTACCTACGTTGGTAACTAAATTTTTTACGATTTATTTTTAGCCCCTCTTCATATTTTTGTGGCGTCAGTTACGACTTTCCGTTTTCGACTAAGTCATTGACCCAGTTATCCATGATTGAGTAACAAAGAAAAGTAATATTTCATTTTATATTCCAGAGGTGCCTCTCCGGTCGAGATAAAAATTGTTTTGTTTTCTCTTTTTCTTTCGTATTTCCTCTACGCATAGTTTTAAAGTTATCCATTAGGGAAGTACTGATGAGAATAGCAATAAAAAACGCTTAATGGCTGATAGAGATTTGTACATAAACATTTCATTTTTGTAACGTTATTTAATGACAAAGCGACGAAGGTGGTGTGAGAATTTGATAACTTTTGCCGGCCGAACTTGGCCAGAGATCGCTCAGGAAAAAGAGGTGTGGAAAGAGATCGGGAAGGCCTTTGCCCAGCAGTGGGCCGCAAACTAGGCTATTAAAAAACGTTACTTTAGGGTCTTCGCGTCTGGAATCTTTTGGAAGAAGTCATTTGATGATTTCCCATCCTTAAAAATAAGGGTCTTTGCGTTACGGAATTTGTCTGCCAGGGTTGCGGAATTTGTTTGAAAGAGTTACCGCGACCCTAAAAGGCAAAGAGCATTTGAAGGAACACGGGTGGGTTTTAGTCAGTAAGTGTCTGACACTCCCTTCCGCTCCACCCAAGGCGGAATGAGTCATTCGATGATTTTCCATCCAAAAAAAAAAGGCTCGTTGCGGCAACAAATTCGAAATTAAATGAAATCGCAAATGTCAAAAAATAGGCTAAGGTAACAACAACGCAAGCGTTCCATTCAGCCACTCTGGCTTCGGAATACTCCTTGTATTGTAAACATGTTGTGGTTAATTAATTATGTGTCCAATTCAACGTGCCATTATTAATTTCGGAGTCGCAGTCTCGTCCGGTTAGCGCGTTCCTCGCACGTCGTTTGCATAATTCGGATTTAGCGATCCAAGAATCACTGACGTACGAAATTGAGATGTGATAATCGTAACTCAATATTCCTTACCGTGGTAAAAATATGTAAATGACTTTTTACGGATTCGATTATTTGTTATGTAATTCGCGAGTCTGTAGTCATTTTGGGAGATAGATACAGAATGTATTTACATAACTGCTACAGAAAAACAAAATCCTGAAATTAGAATACGTTTTACTTAAAAAAATACAAAATCTCTCCCATACTAATTGCATGTCATATGTCATTTGCTTTTGTTACCCAACGGACCAGCGCTTAAGCGAAACCAATGATTTATCCTAACAAGGTGGTTAGGTCGACATTGTCGACCAAACCACCTAATTAGCACAATACTAATTTGACACTGATGAAGTAAGTACTAAACAAAGCATAGCACTGTCTTTATCAAGCACATGACAAGCAGCTCTAAAGAGGCATGTAGATAACAAAACCGTTGACGTTATTGTGAGCTCGGCGAACGTGTCTCCGCAAAAATATGGGCTGAAATTCCGCTGAAGGATCGCTTCAATTCCTTTATCTACTGTACCTCAAAAACGAGAGAGCCATACTTAGTTATAGAGCTTCATACTTAATCTCGTTCTTAGTAAAAACGAGTGGTAAGCCGAGGTAGCGTCAAGTGTGAGTGACGTTATCGCAGCGCGGCGGTGCGACTCACCGCAGACGTGGGCGGCGACAACGTGCCCCAAATAAATTTATCTACCTTACCGTCCACCGTCTGCTCACAGACCTTTTAATTACCTCAATTTGCCCTCTTTCCTTTCCCAATCACATCTCTTTGCCAACCCTAACGTGGAATCCTTCTGAATAAGATAAAATGGCTTAGAAATTTCCAATTTCAGCTGGCGTTCTATCGACGGCTTATGATAAGCCTCTTTATGAAAATCATTGAGACGTGTTTTGCGTCTCGTATATGATTTATGATTACGGTTTAGCATTTATGTATTTTAAACGTAACCGTTTATTTATGAAACAGATACCTTAAAAGTAAAAATATATAACAGATGTTTAAATAAAATAAAGCTATTGGTTAAACAACTTTAATTAACCTAAATTTTATGATCCGTAGTTAACAAATGGTAAAGAATTATGGGCCCCTAAAATTCGTTAACGTGCGTGTTTTGATCAATATTTAGCTTGACCAATTCATCATCATCTTCCTAGCCTTTTCCCAACTATATTGGGGTCGGTTCCAGTCAAACCGGATTCAGCTGAATATCAGTATTTTATGTGGAGCGGCTGCCTACCAGACCTCCACAACCCATTACTCACTATCCATACCCACTGGGTAACACGGTATCTACTTGGCAAGACTGGTGTCAGATTATCTGGCTTCTGACTATCCGGAACGACTGCCAAAAATTTACAAGTGACAGCCGGGACCAACGGCTTAACGTGCTTTCCGAGGCACGGAGGAGTCTCGGTATGTTAAGATGGTCACCCATCCACAGACCACCCTCGCCAAGCTTGAGAAATTATTAAATAAATAAGTATTGGTGAAAAACTATGATTTTATTAGATGCTAACAATTGATTGCAAAAACGTATTTTAACGAAATTTTTATCATAATTATTTAAACCTATGGTTGAGATTACTATTGAAAGGAAACTCGTCCTATGCCGAATGTAATATGTTGCTTTCCAATGATAAATTGAATGGTCCATAAGCCTGTCTCACTAATGACTACTTAGAATACACTCACAAGTGACCTAAAAAAAGCAATCCCTGACCTAATAAATAATAAGCCTTGGAGGAATAGCCTACAACTCGTATATTTCATGCCATGATATTTCTCATTTTCTCTAGTAAATTAAAAAAGCTCAAATGCAAGCAGAACTAAGCACTGCAACTTGGAACATGCATCCGTTATAAAGAAAGAATCTGCTAATTGGAAACTATGAGAATTGTACGTGATTTTTCATCCTAATGTGGGATTAAGAATTTTTGGATAAAAATCTTCGTTTCAGCGGGAATTTTTAAGAGAATTTTAGTTCGTTATGGCAAGTAAATATTTGTGTTGTTTATTCCAAATAGTACTGAGGTCTCGACTCGAATCATAAATAAAGGTTCACAGTAAAACTGCTTCTTTTTTTATTTCAAAGAGGAACTTTGAAATAATTCAGGTGCAAAAATATTACGTACATTTGTGGTACGTAGATATTTTTGTATGGGTATGTCTTCTTTTTGACATCGTGGTGGGAACCCGTCTCATCCTGAACCCTTATGATCGCATCACCAGGTGGATCGGACCTCACTGATAAAACAGACCTAACCTCAATGTGTTGAGGTGATTTTCTTATATTCTAATTTATTAATTAAACGGCCAGTTGCCTTGGGAACGTGCTTCACAAACCGTGTTGATTTCGTAAACGGATGGCCCTGAAATCGATACTTTTAACGAGCCCCTATGGATGTACAAAAGACTGATTTAATCGCGAAGCAAATTAAATTAACTTGATTTGGATAATACACGCTTCATGTTAAAATGTAAAGTTGAGTGAAATCTTTTTATAAATCTGGTTATTTTTAGTCTAAATCAGTCCTAAAATTATACCTACAAATAACACTTTCTTGAACATGAGAACGAAGTAATAAACCTTAAATATAATAACAATTGGGATGTATTTATGAATGTCTTTATTAACATCAGAAACAGACTCGACATGAAAATTAATATTGCGAATACTCCTTCAATTACACAAGATTTATCGATAATTTAGAAATTAGTAATATAAACTCGAAGTACTCTATAATTACTAACGGGAGAAATTCACGAAAGTTGAGAAATTCATGAAATTTGTGATATGCTGTGAATGGTGGAACAACTGTCGTCTGTTTGAGACAACCGTCGTGCCCTCTTGGCTGTGAGCGTGTTTGCTATAACTTACCTTAATAGGAATTTTAATAGATATTAATAGCATGACTAGATATCATTTCAAACGGTTTGGTGAGCGTATTTAGTAGAAGAGCCTTCTGAAATAGATAAACTGCGTTTTAAATTTTTATAAATTGTATCAACGTTATGGTCCATTCGCCAACGATGACCGACACTTGTTATCCGTAGAATGTGAAATTGAAAAACTTTACTCCTGAGGTCACGTTATCTTAAGCTAATATAACAAAGTGGTTAAATTGTATGTTTGGAAAATGTAATCTCTGGTCTCTGATCTGATTACGAACATTCTTTCCGTGACAGTAATTTCTTTGATAGTAAGCTACACTATCAATTAATGTCCCGGAAAAATGCTCATTTCCTGGGGGTTAAACCACAGAAGTGAAATCGCGGGAAAAAGCTAGTGTCCAATATATGTCACAGAGTCACCACGCGAGCATTCCGAACACTGTTTTACTGAATTCTCCGCTAAGCTTTAAATGACGTTACTTGGAGGTCTTAAGAATAGCACTATTCCGAGATAAGGCTCATACCATATTCTCTCTGCAAGTTAAGCTCGTTTGAGTCCGGTGTCCTTTATCGCACTGGTCGGTGGGTCATGAGAACTGGGACCTTGGATGCAGTTAAGGTGCAGATTCGCAGGACATGAACATTTGGGGAAAAAAAGTTTTGTTTTAAGGAACCCCTGTCATCTCGAAAAGGGGGAAAAGGGGGGTTCACATTTTTACCAAATATCACTTTATTTTAGGGTTTTACGTATTTGCTGGGAATAAGGCACATCTTCAACTAGCACAATCAATTTAGATACCAATCGAAAATAAGAGTAGGAATGAAAATGGTACGAAATATTTTATTAATCCTGTAAAGTTTTGTTTAATGGACTTGCTTGACCTTTTTCGAAATGACGAGTTCAATTACTAAAAGAAGTCACTCAAATCTATCATCATCATGATCATCATCGCACTTAGGTAAGGAAAAAAAAATGATGAGTAAAGCTCGCCTTGTTTATACGCTGTCCTATTGTGTTTTATTTTTTGTGTGTTTGTTTAAATGTTATATTGTAGCTGTTTATTGTCCCTAAATAAATAAAATAAAAAATAAAAAAACTTGCTAATGACTTAGCAGTCGTTTTAATTGAATGATTTTCACAATCTATTTTTTATCTGGTGTCTGGTGATTATCAAAACTAACAATAACTTGCCAACGAATGCAGTAACATTTTTAAAAGGTGTATACAGGATAGTTAAATTTATTAAATATTATTTTTAAATATTAATTTTTGTGAAGATTTGCCTCTATGGTAGGCGCCAGATAAACTTGCAATAAAGTACATTGATCTTTCCCTAATATCCCTTCGTAGATATCTGATAAGTTATGAACCGTTTTTCATTAGTTCTTTTTTTTCATCGCCTTCTATCGTGATCCTTTACGTTCTCTACGTAAAGGATCACGATAGAAGGCGATTCAGGACAGCTTTATTTCTGTTTTTGATATGAAGAAAGTCAATGAATGTATTTGGGTCAATGACCGTCATTGCACATTTATCTGGTGTCTACCATGGCATTAAATTAATTAAGAAGTGACACCTGACATTTTAGGAGAGCAACAATAACCAATTAGCAGATATACGGAGACATTTCGATATCATGCGGATTAATATTAACGACTTCACATCAATTAGGTACTGTCTGGAAGAAATCTCGAATCCTGTATTGGATAATATTTGAAGATTGTCTTCTCATTGGTTGCTTTATGAAGCTAGCCTCATCTTGTATGAGTCTAAACTACCTTCAACACTTTCTTATTCATATTCTATTCTGTATATTTATGGCAAGTAATTACGACGTCGAATCTTCTCCTTTTTATCGCTGTCTTATAGACCTCGAAACCGTCTGAGTCGTAGCCACTCCATAACAATGCATCTTTTGCTACTGTCAGAAGAAAAAGCGGGAAACTTCTGTATAAATAAATATGTAAGCTTGTCCTTTGAACGAACTTCGACCACAAAGAGGAAAAAAGTTATAAGTTACATTAATAAATTGTCGTTATGCTATATGTTCTGTCAACTATGATTAATGTCATTTGGTCGTCGGCGCCAACTGTAGAATCCAATTGTATTCAGATATTTTTGTAACAAAACGGAAACCTGTATCTTTCCAATACAGTTGAATAAGAAACACAATAAAACAATTTTCAAAAGGAGGGAAGAATACTATCGCGACGTCTCACTTCACATACAAAACGCCGTGTCACGCTTCACGTTCTGCATTCTCGATATAATGTGTCTATTTCATCCAAGAAAATCGTCTGCCCAAGAATAAAAGCTTCTAAGCACGCATGCATCTTTTATTTCGTTCGACCAAGGCGGTGACCTTATACACTGAGCAAACATCAACATGTGGGTTCACAAACAAACTTGTGTAATTTCATTACCAAGATGTTAGCAGACGTAAAATTTTTCAGTAGCCACTTTTGTTGGCGATCGTACCATGTTATAAGGACGCTAGTGAAATCCCCCAGAGTACTGTGCACGGTGAATGGAGCATGATTACTCGGCGCGACCAACCAACCGAAGTTTTCAACTATACTGCACAAAATCTTGGCTATATTAAAGTTATTACGTCATAAACGTCATCATAATTTTGTTGAGCATTCATTTTCTACTCTCACTCTCGTAAAACTACACTAAATTAAATTGAGCTCGTTCGTGTAAATAAAGTGAACGATCGCATTCTTTTATTTTGCGAAGAATTCTTCGCGAGTGTAAATACGCAACGTTGATTTTTCTATTAAGAACACAGTATCTTTTATTTTGTTTAAACATTTCATCGGTATACGAGTTCATATCTTGGCTTTTAAACAAGATCATTACAAACATCATGAATTAATTTGTTTCTACTCTCCCCTCATCAAAAGAATATATCTAGGCATGATTGTAGTTGTAATTAATATAATACTACCTACAGCTAGAACGTGTGAGTAACTAAATACGGCTTTGAGTGCCTAGCTCTAATTCTCATCATTACATAATTAAACATAAAACTTATGAGAAAGTGAACTTGAGACGTCAAGTGTAATTAAAAGTCAGGTTTCATTCGCATATTAGTTTGGTAATTACTATCATAATAGGTAGTCATTAAAACAATCTTCATGACCCTTGGGCTTTTTCAAAAAACCTTAATATGTGTGTAAATATAAATCTTTTCCTTGCCTTCAATATGTCTCAAATACACTTTATACACTTTATTTGGAAGGACATTCAAATTATAAAAAAAAACTTTTCACATTGCGATGCCCATACAATTCTTCCGGCTTTAGACAGTAAAAGCCCGACACTCTCTTCCGCTCTGCCCAGAGCGAAAGGAGTCATTTGATGATTTCTCATATAAAAAACAAAGAAATTAAAGGCTTATAAATCGTATCTACTGATTAGAAGAGCCACGTGTTTCAATAACAGCCAGGTTGTAATTATTAGTCGATAGAACCACGAGGCAAAACTGCATTTGCCGCCGTCATTGCAAGGATGAGCGATCATTTTCAAATGAAGTTTCAAAACTGACCTCATAATATCAATATTGCGCAGAAATTGGCCTGTGGGGGCGAAATGCCAGTAATTTCGCCCCCGCTGCATGTGAAATATTGATATTCCGTCGTATCTGGTTAGCCTGGAAGGCCACACTCACCTAGTTGCGGGAAGCAAGGTTCAGTCCATCAATTTTCAATATTCACAAGATCGTTTCTAATATAAGTAAGTTCCTGAGTTAGCTGCGCCTCGTGGTTTTACTTGCATAGTGCATGGCCGTGCGTTTTTTTTTCCGGGACCAAAATTCCTACTGCTACCCATAGACAATTGATGTGCACTTATTTTATTTATTATTTATTTATTTAATTAACAATTTATGTATGTACACACATTTAATAAAAATATAAGAAGTAGGAAATAGAAAATAGGTCCTAAGGCGATGCTCATTTCTATAGACATATCTTCCAGCATACATGCGCAAGGAGAGTCGAGTTAAAAGGGATCGTGTGTCATAATATACGTAGATAAAATTCACACAATGCATTTCAAATATATCATACAATTCATAAATATCATACTAATACATACAAAATAATATTATAAGATACATAATAATCGAATGCCTTTAAACGAGCAATTCTTGTATTTATGTATCTATATATATGAAAATGAATCCCTATTTGCCTTGGTCACGGCATCATGCGTGAACGGCTGGACCGATTTCGCTAATTCTTTTTTTGTTTTGTTCGCCGGATTACAGGGAAGGTTTAAAAACCAAAAAAAAAATTGGTAGGTAGGGTAAGTTAGGTAGGTAGGAAAGTAGGGTAGGGTAGGTACCTACGTAGGTAGGGTAGGGTAGGGTAGGTACCTACGTAGGTAGGGTAGGAAAGTAGGGTAGGTATGTAGGGTAGGAAAGTAGGGTAGGGTAGGTACCTACGTAGGTAGGGTAGGTATGTAGGGTAGGTAACGGTTGACTGGAGGTGAAGGGAGCGAAGCCGCGGGCACATCTTGTATAATTATATAATTTGAATCTCGGAAACGGCTCCAACGATTTTCATGAAATTTAATAAATTAATAAAAAAGATAAATTTAATTGGGGTTTCGGGGGCGATAAATCAATCTAGCTAGGATTCATTTTTTAGAAAACGTTTAACAAAAAAAAAAACTAGCAAAGCTCGGTCATCCAGGTACATAGTTATATGCAACTATGAAGGGAAGGAAATATTTTTTTTAAAGAACAGTGTTCTTTCACTCTTCTTTTAAAAACTACAAGAGTTTGGCAATCCCTAATGTCTGGCGGTAGCGAATTCCACAACCGTACCGCGCGCACAGTAAAGGAGTAGGAGAAGGAGTAAAAATCCATAGAGTGGGGAGGGGATTCAAGGAGATTTCTAAGATGCGACCAACAAGGTGTATCAAGGACGGGAGTAGGAGAAACGTTCCCGCAGGAAGGAAGGCATTTTAGGGTTGTGAAGGATATTTCATAAAATTGGTTCAGAAAACTTTTGCAGGACAGATCATATTTTAGAAACTAGTGGTATAAGGTCAGTGTTCCCTATCCGACTACTCTGTGATTAAACACCGAAACAAACTCAAAGATAGGAGAAGAGGTAGTTCACCTCCTTCTGCGAAGCAGTAATGATAGCGAAGGAGGAGGCGGGCCGCGCGAGGGAAAGGCAAGGCCTTCGCCTCAACCGCCGCAACAGGAGAAGACGCCCCGGGCGTCGGGAGTCGCAGGGCGATCCCCGGCTACCGTAGGCGCGGGCCTGCGGACGGCGAGCATTGGGTGGCTCGCTATCCGATCACCACCAGGCCCGGGTCGATGGCGCGTTGTGTTTCACGCGCGCCTCAACGTGATGTCAGCATAAAAGAAGGGGCCCGCTAGGTCAGAGCCTGCCAGGGTTGCGGAATTTGTTCGAAAGAGTCACCGCGGCCCTGGAACGCATAGGGCTTTAGAAGGAACACGGATGGGTTTTAGTCAGTAAGACTCTGACACGCCCTTCCGCTCCACCCAGAGCGGAAGAAGTTATTTGATGATTTCCCATCCTTAAAAAAAAAGAGTGTGTGTACTTATGTACACGCGTTAGAAGTTATACTTCTTTGGCGTATGAAAAAAAAAATATTCACAACTAAAAAAATATAAAAGTTTTAAAATATTTGTATTGTTTTCAGCTTCAATTTGTTGCGTTCGAACGATCGCCAATTAAGTCTATTACGCTAAATAACTAATACGTTTCATAGTTTTAAAACTGTTTGTTCATAAAATAGGGCAGATATCATGTAATTTTTTTTTTTTTGATTCGAATGTTTTGTTAATAGTATTTGAAATTAATACCAACTTTCTATTCTGGATGGTGTGTACCTGAGAAATTTATGGGTACCTACTTACAATGACATATAAGTTACAAGACTCCTTTTTTCAAAATAGTCAATACTAACAATTATTATAAACGGTAAAATTCTTTGTTCCGTTCTACTGTAGATACAAATCCGATTAAGAAAACTCATTCATGAAGAGGCTGTTTTTTGTCTTCGAAAAATCATCATATTCCAATAAAATCTTCTAGGATAGAATAAAAGGAGCTGAGCCGCGGGAAAAATTAATGTCTAATCAATTACTTTTATCAAAATATTTGTGTCTTATATTTTGGCGCTTTATTTCGAAATTAAAACCACATTCTTCTTCGAAATTCAAACATAAAAGAAACAAAAGACAATAAAAAAATACTAGAATATACAACTTGAACATAGTTATCGATTTTCATGCCACCTAGAACTAACTTCACGATGTAGAATGCAGGTGTCGGTGTGCGCGCGCATCGTAAAAATTCATTCTCATCAGTTTTCTCCATCGCGCCAAAAGAAGTATAACTTCAAAAAAAAAACGGAGAAGAGGCAGTATGCTGAGCGCTAGCCGTTGGCGCGGTAGTGACGTCGGAAACATGCTTCACTCAACACAACGCACGGTTTGGATTGGTGTTATTATTTTCAGAATTGGTATATAACCACTTTTATTTTCTTTTTTTAGGGTTCTGTTATACCTACATCGTTTTATATATGTGCGTCACTTTCACGTGAACAAACAGTTTTTCTTTTTTTTTTCTTTCGACCACGTTCTCTTTAAAAGATTAGTAGTCTAGACAGTATGCTCCGTTAAGAAAGACGGAAAAAAAACAAATTCACTTTCTTATTACTAGCACTATGAATATGTCTTGTAAAGCTTGTCATCCGGAGACATTATTAATCCAATTAAAGTCAAATACTCAGTACGAGATACATGTAACAATATAATATATATTATCTTGCTTTCACAAACGCATATAGGAGCCGTGTGAGGGATATGTCGCCGCTGAGCCGCGATGAATAGGCTTTAATTACTAGCTTCACAACCGAACTTGAGTACTGGGTTTCAATAACTGAGCGTGGAGTAACGAAAAGCGAAACATATGTTAGTAGTTTTCAGTAAGCCAGCTTTTCTGGCAAATGAAATGAATTGTTGGTAGAGACGGGAAGGTCAAAATATGATACATTTTATTTTACTTCAACTACAATGAGCTTGCAACCGATTTTGCCCCCGATTTCCGAATTAAGCATTTGAAGTTGACTATTTCTCAAACAGTACATCAGCCTGAATATTAAATAAAACCAGTATTTGGTAGGGTTTGATACATTTTTAACACAATTCTTTTTTAATTATGGCATTAGTTCAAGATTCTGTTTGGCACACAATCGAATAAATATTCGCAGAGTACTACAAAGAAATATGAACATCTTTGTCCTTATACCAAATAGCTTTTTCAACTGTATACCCTACCCTTTGGGGCAACAGGCGTGATGTAATGAATTTATTGCTCGTCAGTGGAATATACAATTTATTTTATCCATTATATTGGTATAATCAAATTGTACGACCTGATGCAATTTTTAAATAAAGTTTAATTAAACTGTTTTTTTTATTTATAACATAGAACAATATGACAAAATCCAATGAGATCCATAACTTATAACTAAGCAATGTTCCAAAATGAGAAACATCAAAATAACAATTTGGTATATTTATAGCTTAGGACCATTAAATATAAAATCTATTACAGCCGAAATAATTATGCTAAGTTTCAGCCTAATGAGATCTCAGCGAGATGTCGGATCGAGTTTGGAGTTCTTTGCATAAAAGGCTCTATAGATCCATTGTTTACTTTCTGTTCAATATCTGTCGCGCGCTCGGTCAAGCTCGGTCGGATCCGCATAAACCCTTCATGAATATAATATTCGCAACACGTCCAACATCTAAACAAAGGCTTTTCTTTCTCGCACGTAACTTAACACCGTAATTGAAAATTTAATAAAGTGTTCCTCACACCGTCCCGCAAAATAAAGTATCTTACAACCACGAATATTATTATGTAGTAAGTTTCGGACGACAAATGAGTACCACTATAAAATAAAAATATAAAAGTACGAAACACAGTATTAATTAGGATGCTCCCTTCTTACCACAGTCTTTAAATTATAAAGGCACATCTAAAAATTCCTTTACTTCATTATCTCCAAGTTGTCAAGATCGTATCTCACATTGTTCTTGTCTCCACAAAGAAAGATTAACAAAAGGTTTCGAAAGAGATTTTAATTTAATCATTCATTTCAATCTACGTAGAGATGAATGTCCACGAAAGCCTTTGGTTAAGTTAATTGAAAAGTTTTACAACGAAATTAGACACTAATAAGAGAGTAAAAGTAATCTTTGCTAAGTCTTTAAGAACTTGTAGTTCACTTCTATTTGGCTCCATTTACTCTGCAAAAGATTTCACGCTTAGGCGCCACGTGCACGAGCGAATTGTATCGTCCTGCCCCTTCATTCTATAACAACTCTTTGAACGATTTACATTTTATTTATTTACACACATATAATTGTTACTAACCCTATTGACTTTGTCTGAAATTAAAGTTTTATTATATAACAGGGCATTGTCTAGGCGAGTTGCTGACGTTTGGTCCGTCAATGACATTTGTCGAATCACCGCGGCGTCGACAACTCGCCTTAAACTTCATCAATAAAACATATATGCAGCGATTTCTTATGAATGCGGAAATCCATCGTGACCGCAACGACTATTTTGCGTAAAAATATAATCATCTCTTAAAGATCAATGTGAGTCGTGACGATAAGCTGGCGGAAAAATAATTATATTCGTTTTGTAAAGATAAATAATTAATTAATAGCAGGGCCAGATTCGCGGCGATTCCCTCGCTTGTGGAAGTGGCGCCTTAATGCTACGCTGAAGTCGTGCTACGAGTTACACGCTACGCAGCTACGAACTTCATTTTTTTTTGCCTCAAAATCGTAATGACCACTTTGAGCGCTGGAAACTAATTTAACTCTCATATTACATTTTCCTTTGGCTCATGTAATTGTCACTCGTCTTTTTGTTTCATTTCGTAGTTTAGAAACTCGTTTAATTCTCGTTTGATAATCGGAATCCCATGGTTCAATGCTGTCGTACTCTGGTACGACAGCTTTGAACCATGAGATTCCGATTCTATAGTTATGTTATCTGTAACATAACTATATGACACATTTATTTTTTTTAAGGATGGTAAATCATCAAATGACTTCTTCCGCTCTGGGTGGAGCGGAAGGGCGTGTCAGACTCTTACTAACTAGAACCCATCCATGTTCCTTCTAAAGCCCTTTGCATTCCAGGGCCGCGGTGACTCTTTCGAACAAATTCCGCAACCCTGGAAAGCCTAGTGGGCCCCGTCTTCTATGCTGACATCTCTTTGAGGCACGCGTGAAACACAACGCGCCATCGACCTGGGCCTGGTGGTGATCGGACAGCGAGCCACCCAACGCTCGCCGTCCGAACTATATGACACCTGCCATACAAAGTTAAAATATTTACGGGGTTTACACAATCATGGAGAGACAAAGGCACACAATGGTATTGTTATAAAATTAAGTTCACTTATTTTCGTTTCTGCATTGTGTGTACCAAAACAAAATGGTTCCTTTTTTTTCTTTCATATTTTATTAAACTGCCTTGGTCCAATGGTCTCAAGTACTTAACTACTGCTCAGTTATTAGTTACTGCTGAGCATGCAGTCTTGGGTTCGATTCTCAGGTTGAGCAAAGTATTATTGAGTTTTTTATTACTGGAATTTCTTAATAGAAGCCGGGATTTTAAGATTTGTGGCTGCTAGATGCCAACATACTCGCCCCTAATACCTGAGACTTAAACATAATTGGTGAAATGTGGGTGTCCACCTCTGTCAAATCCTATGTGGAACACGGATGCAATTTTGTGTACGTACCTAAATGTTACAGTCAGAAGGCTTAATCAGTCAAGTACATTAAGCTGAAAAAATCAGGCAAAAATAATTTTGACTGAACACGTCGGTCAAAAGTAGTTTTGTCTGAAAATCAGAAGTTAATAGTGATTTCAACTGACAATATGTGGTTAAAAGTGATTTTGCCTGACGCTCTAAGTCCAAACTACCTACTTTTAACCACAAGAGCATCGCTCAAAATCACTTTTAACTGATGTAATAAAATGTAATAAATTCGTTTATTCCCAAGGTTTAGGTCAACATTTTAACCTCGAGGACGGAGCCCCGCTGCGTGGGGCTCCTATTCCTGTCTGCAGGGTTTAAAGGAACCTAACATGAATTAAATAACGGGAGCTAAGTTTGCTCGCTTCGCTCGCTTACTCTAGCTCCCGTCATACCATTCGAACCTAACAGATTTGTGTCGGGGTGCCCTAAGCTCCCTGTGCTCTATGTTCCGCACTTGGCTATGTTAAGTCATTAAACAATATTGAAGCAAGTCATTTGCCTAGCTGTTCAATTAAATACCGGGATGTCACTTAGGCCGCCGATTAATCTTTTGATCGCCATTTGCACAAATATGTGGCAAAAAATACGGCGATTTTGTGGCTTGGCGTCGGGGGTACTCCGATGCGTTCATGCTCTGGCGTTCAAAAGGTCGCCGTTCTAATATCTGCCTTTTCTCTAATTCTATTTACTTTCTTTTTTTATTTAGCATTTCTTCGTAATTTATGTCGACCACCTTTACTTTTGAAGAGGATCGATAGAACTAGTCAAAACTACTTTTGACTAATTCTGCTAGTTAAAAGTACTTTTGACTAGTTAAAAGTTTTGACTGTAACATATAAACGCATTATACTAAAAGAGAGAGGAATAAAGGTTTTAACGCTGGTCATACATCTACGAAAGTGCACTTTTCGTGTGCCGGTATCTATTTTGCATGCATAACGTAGGGCGCGAGCTGTTTCCACAACGTAACATCGCGTCGGTATTCTAACGAAATATGCCAACTAAGTGCATTTTCGTCGCACTATGTTGGTACACTATCTAGGATGTGTGCACACCTTATTTGAAAATGGTATACAGATATTTTCATACTCTTTGTTGAAACCAAATGTTGTTTTTGGTGATGATTTAGTAGTCTTTGTTTGAATCGCATGTTGTGAGAAAATTGCTGTACATAAATGCTATACGTACCACTTCATTTGGGTGGGACATAGATTACACCTTAAGCCATGCGTAAACGAACAGGTTCAGTTAGATTCAAGATTTATTAAATTAAATGAAATAAAGAGCTATACCGATTAGTAATATCTTTATCAAAATTATTAGAATTTATTTTAAAATAATTCATATAATTTGTCTAGCTACTGCTAGACAGTTCATAAATATTTATAAATAAGGCCCTAAATCACTAAAATATTTAAAACACTCCAACTTAAAAAGCGAGCTAAAATGTTCTCGTGAATATGACAGATACCTATGCAAGTGGGCCCTAGAGAGAACTCATTCCTATAATAAACTTAGCTTAAACGTCAGCTAAGAATAATCCGTAACAATGGATTGCATTCCCCAGATATTTGAAGTAAGTCGGTAAGTTCCCTAGCACGTGTCACACGATAAGGCGCGGTTCCGTCAAGGCGACAGCTGAAGGCGTTGACGCCGGTCCCCCGACTGAATGCCCCAAGGCGGTTGTCATCTTCATGAGGCTCGTCAAGGACAAACCGCCGTATCTATAATTAATATCATTTAGGATGTTGCGATAGAAGATTCTTGCTGTATAACGCTCTGTTTTTAATCAAATTCAAGTCAAGATACTCATTGATAAGTGCGAAGAAAAATCTACAACATGGTCAAAAATTAATGTACCTAGAAAAATGTTTAATGTTTATCAAGTTCTAAATACATAATAAAAAGTTTGTTTAAAGATCTTTCAAGACGCTTAGTTGACACTTCGCGTGACCCAATGGCTGGCTTTTACCTTGGACAAAGGATAAGCATTTCCATACAACGTGGCAATGCTGCCAGCCTTTTGGATACTTTACCAGTGGCCAGCGATGCGGATGAATTTTTCGACGCCATATTTTAGACTATTTTTAATAAGTTATTTTTTTTATTTTTTATTTAAATTTATAAATAGTAAATAGATAATACCTTAGAGGATTATTATAAATATCCAGATTGGCACCCAAAAATGGCACCGCGGTTGGAGTGTTGGCGACGTTTTCAAAACTGCTCGTCAAAGGAAATCTCAACGAAGCGAAGAAAATTCATGTTTTGTACTACATTTGAGGTAGTGCCATTATGCGGTAATACAATATCTAATTGGAAAATTGTAATCCAAGATTTATACTTACTTTTCAGCAATTTCGGAGAATTACTGAACTGGCACCAGTTGCAATACTCCATAGATAATTGCATGCCTTCCTCTTAGTAACTGTAGGTACCTACATAATAATGTTCGCATAAATAAAATACAAATTATACCCTCCATAGCTCACAGATCTATGACCATGAAAACACACCCTCAGATGACGGTCATGGGCAGTGATGGGGTGGTTATAATTAACCAGCAATGGTATCTGTAAATTGACAAATCAACTGTTTAAAGAGTAATTAGAAATGAGGCGAGGTTATGAAGTTACTTACCTACATAATTTCTTTGTTTACCGCAGGGGATCCAGCAGAATATCAGCGTCAGATATATTTGCCAGACACATGAAGAGCTGGACTCCCATTTGGTGCAACCTTTTAATTTTTTGTTATATGACATAATGTCACGTTTTTTTTTAAGTGAAAACTTCTTTTTGGCACGTTGAGCACTTATTGGGTGAACAAAAATCATGGAACTCGCGTCATCGTCACCGAATGCTTTAGTCTTCGCTTAGTTTTCACTTCTATCGGCAGTTCCCAAAGACTGACACGCATGTTTTTTTTTGTTTTTAAGGCTTTTTTGTAAATTATTTTGATTTTTGTGATCTTTTTCATATCTCTAGTAAGTAGGTGGTTATCTTTCTACAATTTAACAGTGCTTTTGTCTATTATATATAGTACCTGAATGACCGAGCTTTGCTCGTTTTTAAATGAAACGCATACTAAGTTTCATGAAAATCGTTGGAGTTGTTTCCGAGATTGAGATTATATATACATATATACAAGAATTGCTCGTTTAAAGGTACCTATTAAATATATTTGTTGTATTGCGCGAATAAATGTTTTATCTATCTTTCTAAGAATAAAGACAATACCGAACTCCGGACCGCCAAAATGGCGCCGTCACTATGTTACCTACTACAATATTACTACACCGAGAGTTATCCAAGCGTAATGAAACGGACGCCTATGATCTAGGCTATTTATAGAGCACCCTATCTCTTCCCCTAGTCGTAAGGGTTTCGTTTTGGAGGTCGTGCGACA
This sequence comes from Mamestra brassicae, assembly GCA_905163435.1. NCBI lineage: Eukaryota > Metazoa > Arthropoda > Insecta > Lepidoptera > Noctuidae > Mamestra > Mamestra brassicae. Next base: position 9,199,178 of record LR990991.1, on the reverse strand, counting down.
CAGGGTTTGGTTCACAAGTTTGACCTTGAACACCTGTAGTTTGTTTATCGTGCCAGGTTGTTAATTTTCAACACACTTACTCGAAAACTGGCTCCTACCGCATCGCTCTTTGGTTTATAATGAAACGTGTTTCACACTCTAGCGAAAAATGCGGTGGCTAGCCTCCACTTAACCAAAAAAAATTGTCTGTAAAGTCAATCGATTTACGGACGACAGTTAAACGTGACAACGTCGTGACCGTAATCAATTTCATCAATGTTTTGTTATGCCGTTGTACGTGACAACGGCATAACAAAACATTGATGAAATAAACTATCGTCCGATTTCTGACTAAACCTTTCCACCTTTTCCCTAAAAAATTGGTTGTCTGTAAAGTCGGTAACTGATATTTTTTCAAAAGTCCAATGATGCACTTGTACACCTGTAGATTCTCGGGCCCGATGTTGATCAAAACTAAAACTGGATAATAGTTTTTTTTTTAAATTGCCAGTTTTTTTAAAGTTAAAAATGATTTTTTTGTTAAAAAGAGCACTTTCCTTTAGTTTGCCATATGTTATTTTACTTCCCAGAATTTGATTCTTATTAGCGACACTTTCGGATGGTGTAATAATACCGGGTGTGTATCGTTTTTTCCAAAACCAACCGTATTGATTCCTGACTAGGAAAATCCATTTTCCAAAAATCCAATTATGCAGTTTTAGTTTCCATCAAAATCAGGCTCAAGACTCCTTTCAGTGTTTTTCGATATTCCTCATAGTTTCGGATTTGGCCAACCATGCCAACCATTTAAACATTCACCCTGTATATTTATAACAGCAAATGTTACAACATCACTTTCTCTAACGTTCGTTTAGTAATTCTTATTTAGTTTAGTTTAGTTAGGATTGAATGGGATGGACGGAACAAGGGTGAACGAGTGAAGCGAGCGAAGCGTGCGATCTTAGCTCCCGTGATCTCATTTATGTTAGGTTTCTTTAAACCCTGCAGGCAGATATAGGAGCCCCGCAAAGCGAGGCTCCATCAACTTCCCTTACTTACCACGACCGCAATTTAAGCCGAATCTACATTCGATAAAATTATACAAAATGATCATAAGATCAAAGAAATCTTGTACAATATGAACAATATAACTTTTAATCATTATTTTAAGTGGATGTTGAATGACAATGATATAAATCGAAATAATATCATTCGTTGTTATATTAAAAAATTTTAGACCAAACATTACATACCCCATTTTAATCATGCAGATTCTTCATACCAGTATATTTTTGCCTGAAAGTTGCTGTCCACCCTTTTGCTATACTTTTTACGTTTTCATTGTTACTATGCTCAGCAAAAACGTGTCTTTAAAAATATATGTTTAACCGACTTCAAAAAAGGAGGAGGTTCTCAATTCGTTTGCATTTTTATTTTTTTTATGTTGTGTTACCTCATAAGTCCGTCATTTATAAACCGATTTGAAAAAATATTTTTATGTGAAAGGATATACGTTCCGATTAGTCCTATAGAAATTTCATCAAAATCGGTTCGGTTTTTTGGTTTCTAAATCAAAACAGCTTGAGGAAATAGGAAATATATCATCCAAGCAAGTAAACGACATTGCGTGTTTTGCTTTCCTATGACTTCCCAGTGGTGTTGATAGGTCGGTACCGACCACAAAGAAAAAGTGAAAAATAAAAAAATACAAAAAAAAAATACTACCGACTTCCAAATAAAAAAAAACCCACAAAGTATAAAACAAATTTAATTTTGTGAAAAAGTTTTTTCTTTAACTTTAATAGGTTCAAATGGAAAAGTTTCATGACCCATTAAACAATAATTTATAGATCAACAATAATTTATCAGTTTTTTTTTATTCATCAATAAATTACTGAGAAATTGATTATTTAAGTAAATTCAGAACGATTATGCTCTCTCACTCGTGGTTGACGTCCTTTCACCTAGCCAGAATCATCGCACCACAATTTTCAAATTTGGAAGCTTCCCCATTCTTCAATCTCACGATATACTTACCCATATCGTCGATGAGAGGCGCCATCCGCAGCGTGACTCCGACCAGCAAAAGACAGAGGAAGAGTAACAAACATGCCGTCACCATGATCGTGTAGCGGGCACGGCGGGGCAGCTCATCGGGGTCCAGTACCTGTGCCAAAATAAAGCAAACATGTTAGAAAGAAAAAAAAATATACATGGCGCTCGCACAAAACAAGCTACCATTTTTTTTAAGGATGTCAAATCATCAAATGATTACTGTCCCACTGCTGGAAAAAGGCGTCCCTCTACTTTTGTCCAAAACACAAAAAAAAATACAATTATAACGAAGTTAAAAGCTATTAACATAAAAATACATGTGCGAGGTCAATTAGGTTCCTATCTCAGCACAATTACAAGATCGTAGCTCAAGTTACATGATCTTTCTAGCAACAAATGGTAAATAACGTCATGACTTTTTTCCCCAAAAGGTAAAGCTGAAGTGTGCCTACAGTACCCCAGATTTCACCAGTGCAAAAATGTAGAATTAATAAAATTCGATTAGAATAAGTAAGTAAGTAAGCATTTGTTTTGTTCTGGTTGTCAGAGGTTTAAATACTTAGGATTTCACAAGTTGATTCCGAATAAGTAGCAATACATTCTCTTTTCGCCAATGTCCAAGTCAAGCAACGCCATCTATCCTTATAACTTTGAACTTGCTTCGCCTTTTTAAATTGAACGCCATCTAGCGGGTGGTCGTTTCAACAAGTACAGCGGTTTGACAGTTTGTAGTAGGTAACTGTAGTAGGATAACTAAACATTCGCAAACTAGATGGCGCTACGATGATCGCTGAAACTGGGAGTTGCTTCACCGTGGGGAACTTGAACAAAACTTTTGTTATGTGAATGGCGGGAAAGCAATTTGTAGACGATAACAATAGCAACGATTCTTGTTGTTAGTTCAAATAAGTTTCCCCTTTTGTCCCCATAGGTATATAGTATATATGGCATAAGAAGGATTGTTACGCTTAGCAGACCGATGGTTATTAACTGTACCTTTCTATACATGTTTTTACCTCGCTTTTACACCAAGTGATAAGTAGTAATGATTGTTTTAAATAAGTATTGAAAAAAAATACAACCTATAGTAATGTGAACATGTGTCAGCCATGTTTTGCTGGCTATTTTTTACTACCTCTTTGACATTTTTGACAACTTTTTATAAAAACTAAGTATGTACTTCGTTAACTTTTATTGAAGGTTTGTTAAGTGTAAAACTGTAAATTATGAATTGGAATACTTTGTAACTTGGTGTAAGCGTAACATTAAAAAATTATGCAACCTTACTCCTAACCTATACACTAAAATTGCCAGTGCTATCATATACCTCATTAACTTACATGTATAACTTTAGCCTGTTCGTCGATAGCCGAGACGAGCAGCGTGCGATGTTTCTTCGGCTTCTGTCCGTGCACGTGTTGGTGGCGTCTGCGCCGGCGACGGCGGCGCTCCAGCTCCAGCTGCTCGGGGATCTCCATTTCTCTGGTGAATAAATTGCAAACGTATTATTAGACTTGCATCACTTCTAAAGCTTTAGTACGTTCCAGCTCAATTATAGTATTTTGATTAATTTCTAATATTTTTATTTGCTTGCAGCAAAAATACTGTTATTTAAACTTATTTAAACTGTCTGAAGCTTTAAGTGCTTCAACGTATTTAACCTGAGCCATAAACATAAATTGACTAATTAATTAATTTTAGCCAAGCTAGGTCGATACTTTCCTACGCGAACTTTTATTTATTGATTTTAAATAGAACGACCAAAGCCAATTACACTATTTCAACATATCATTTATTTAACACAGTCATGATTTTTTTTCACAGAAATTCAAACATTCTGACATTATCATCTTCCATTCATTCGCAAACATATCAAGATCTAAAAAAACATAAAAGATCTGTGTGAATGTCCGAGGACATAATATACTTTTGCGTAAACTGATATGCTTACCTACGTCGGGTTTGCAGTTTAAGTTTCTTACGCTTATGCCTAGCGATCTCATGCTCGCACCAGTGCGATGGCAGCTCTTCGCCCGGGCTGCCGATGATTGAAGCCTCCTCTGCAATTAACACAAACACATACAAATAAGTACAATTTTATACAATAAGCAGAAGACTGTGTTATGTCCAATTGCGGACGGTGGATGACGGATTGAACTAAACTACAAGATGGATTTGGGAGCCGGGTGATCAATTGTAGTAACACATTTCAGTAGAGGCTTATGTCCAACTGCGGAAAATGATAACACTATCGCACTCAACAGAGTTGATTGATTGATTTAGGGCGAGTTGTTTGATAGTTACCCATTGGGTAAAAATATTAGGCACGTTTTATACGTTTTTCGAGCAATTTTTAGATGGTAAATAATAGTTTTTAACTAATACTGATTTATTTGACCAATGGTCAAGCTAAATATTGGTCGAAAAACGCACACTCGCGAAATTTAGAGGCCCATAACTGTTACCATTAACAATGGTAACTACGGATCAAAAACTCGTCCTAAGTGTTGTGAACTATTTTTATAACTCATCACGTATAAGAAAACGGTTCTAAAAGCGATTATAGGTTTACAGTAGTAATATACATAAATACATACATTATTATTATTTTTATTTAATGGCTTTGCTCTTGGCTCTAGTCTAGGTCATAGATAACAGCGACAAAGTCGACGATGGAGCGAGTTTCCCCAGAAGGAGCCGATTCACTCTAACTTTGAAGAGATTAGGGTTGTATGCGTTTGGAAACAAAAACGGATGCAGAGACTTCCACTCCTTTGCTGTGCGCATTATAAAAGACCTTTGGAAACGTTCAGTGCGAATAGGTGGAAAGGCAATAAGGTAGGAATGGTAACTTGCAGTGCGTCTAGATGTCCGATGGGTGAAGAGGGCTGGTAGGATGAGGTCGTGGAATTCTTGGATATTCTTCCCGAAGTACAATCTGTAGAAGACCGACAAGCAGGCAACCTTGCGGCGATGAGCCAACTGTGAAGCTTGGCATCCACCAGTTTTACGTCGCCAATGAGCCTCTTAGCTCTGCGTTCCACCGATTGGACTTGTGCTTTGTAAAGGGGTAAAAGCTGTCCAGGCGTGAAGTATCGCTTCACTCTATTTAGGATGCCCAGCTTTTTGGCCGCAGTTTGGTGGTTGAAACGACTCCATTTTGCAGTAAAAAGACACGCTTGTGTTTTGGTAGCGTTAAAAGAGACCAGATTGTCATCACCTCACTGGGAGATAAGGCTTAAGGTCAAATTTGTCCGCTCTACCATGGCCTCTCTCAAGGAACGAATTTCTTCCCCGCTGGTTTTTGCCCTGGACAAGTATCTCTCTGAAACCGAACTATCATCTGCGTACCCAACAATACCAGGCTGAAGCAGGTCGTTGCTGTGCAGCAGGAAAAGTGTTGCAGAAAGAACAGGCCCCTGAGGAACGGTGGCATCAATAGCCATGAGGTCAGAGGAGCAGCCGTCAACGACTACTCGGATCGACCGTTCACTAATGAAGTTTGAAATCCAGCTACAAAAATCAGCTGGGTAGCGATAAGCAGGAAGCTTGCTGTCAAAAACTATGGTATATAATCTACCAACCATTTCTATACGTACATTTTATAAGTTTAAGAGCATTGACAATATCTTGATAGTTGCTACATTGCAATTTAGATAACATCTAAAGGGCTATAACCATAACTTACGCCGGGATTTCAAACTACAACCATTAAGATAGTATTACCGTAACGGCCTAGCTTTCTATCACCATCCTATCGTGAGTTTATCCAGGAAATGAGTACTCAAGTGTGATAAACATTTTGACTAGACTAAATTATTAAATTTATTGAACAAACTTACTTACACCCATATTGAATAAATAAATCCAGTTATTAATTTATCAACTTGATTTAAAAAGTTTTAACTACTCTGAGGCATCATGTAGAAGATTTAAAATTGTCTTCCAATCTTAAGTAACGTGTAGTTATAATGTAGAAAGTACTGTAAAAAGCCTTCGACGAAGTCAATCATAACTATTACATTATTATGCTTACTAGCCATCGGAAAAATATTGAGTACTTAAATTAAAGTTTTGGTTTGGAAAATAAACTTTAGCGAATGATTTTTTTTTTCATTAACCGTTTTTCTTTTCGGTAAACCATATTATGGATTATTTCGATATTGGTTGCCTCAGGGGTCTATATTAAGGCCACACTTTTTTGGGCCACTTCTTTCTAATTCACTTCTTTATTTGACTTTTTCCAACAGTTTTTAATGGTTTTTTCTGTTTCTCTGTAGGAGAATGGAGCTTTTCCAGTTTACTAGCAATAGACACCCATTAACTACCTACATTGGAGCTCACCTTTACGTAACCAAACGTCATTTTAATGAGGCTGAGATGCAGCACTTTATAAACGACAGTTTTTCGTAAACAAAGTCTCCCAAAACGCCCACCTAACACATAGAACTTAAAGATGAATGGCTGCGTGAAAAAAATTATGCAGGTATGTGGTAACTGACCGTCGGGCACGGGGTCTCGCAGCAGCAGCAACAGAGGGTGCCGCGCGCGCCGCCGCGACTGCTCGGCGTGCAAGGCGCGCGCCTTTCGCTCCACTAGCGCGACCAGCACCGCCTCCAACCGCGCCGCGCCGCTCTCCTCCGTCCATACTGCTTTGTCGACCGTCTGGAAACGTGAAGTCAATATATAAGGGCGTGCAAATAATTTTGAACTAATGTCAATGGGATGATATAATTAGAACTTTCAAGACGGAAATAGTAAACTTTTGAATTCGTTAATATTAGCAAGATTCACTTTGAAAACACGTCCCTTATAATATGAAACAAAACTCGTAAATATTGTTTTCTTTTACACCACATAACGAGTGAAAGTCGAACAGAAACATTTTACATTTATCTCTGTACCCAAATTCTTAACCTTTGTAACCAAATTCTTAACCAACACTGAATAAAACAAAGATACAAAACGTTGTTTGAACGTATTTGAATTCCATATATTCAAGGTTTTAAATGATACAACACAAGCTAGGAAAAGTACTGTAATATTTATACCTACTCGATTCCAGAGGAAATCGACTTTCCGTTTTTCCTTTTCGAGGGAAAGAACCGTAAGAATTGTGTGTAATACAGCCTCTCTAAATATATAATAACTCCTTTGAAATAAAGATTTCCATCTCGATACGAGTCTTTGAACGGAGAGGAAAGGTTTAGATAGATTACATGCAATTACGCTACAGACAACACACGTACTTTGCTTAAAACATTAATAATTTAGTTGAGAAACGTTGAGTAGTTTCCAATATTTCACCATTTTGATAGCTGCCACTGCTAACAGTAATAATCCATTATACTAGTAGAGAGTGAAGTGTGATTGATTACCAAATATCACGGGATTTTCCAACTTACTCGTATGTATGGTTTCAATTACTTTAATCATATGAGCCGTCAACAAGTGTCATTATAACTTTGTTAAATTCGTTTTGGTTTAGTTTTAAAGCAACTTACACGAACCGGTGTCTTTTATTTATTTATAATTTTATTTTTAATTATTTGATTTATATATAATTTATTTATTTTAACTTCATGTACAGATAGCTTCCGGCCGCGTGTATATCAGAAATCATCCCAAGGGAACATACCTCCGGGATCAAAGTTCCTATGTGTTATTGCAGACTATAATCTACCTTCGTGCCAAATTTCATCAAGATCCATTCAGCCGTTCTGACGTGATTGGGTAACAAACATCTAAACCTCCGAACTTTTTATATTATTAGTATAGAAGATAGTGGTTCATGGGAATATAACAAGGCATTATCTATCAGTCAACCATTGGATTAAAAAGACTACACTGTGGCAGTTGTACTCCAATAAATAAATAAAGTTTTAAATAGAATTTAGTGTCGGCAGGAATATACAATATTAGATGAAAGCAAACAGTGTATCACTAGCATAATACCAATGTTAAGAGGGAGAGAATCTGATGCGGTGGATGTGAATGCCAGACGGATATTTTCTAGTGTTTATTAAAAGTTTGCTTCGCTAGCGTGTGAATGAATGTATGACTGATTGCAGGGGCTCTAGGCACGAGTTTAGGAAGCGCGCGTCAGCTAGCAATGTCTTGGGAATTAGGGTACATTCCTGAACCGTAGTTTATTTTGTACCATGTGAAATAAAAGAGGTATCTGGCAAAGAGTATGGTGTTGAAAGGGGGCTGTGGCGGCCATTATTGAAATCGCTCACTACTTTGGTAGAAGTTCTCGACTTCAAAAACACACTGTATTATTACGGTATCCGATGGTGTCACTAATAAGGTTCAAAGTTGTAGAAGTAATGACATACTGCGAGTTGAGGAAAATGTTGAATTGTAACAAACTGATTGTAGTTAGAGTAGGTAATCTCCTTGATTCATAGATCATTATGAATATTGGATTTTCAAAAATCCAATGATGCTGTTTTGGAACACCAAATTAGATGAACACATCTAAATCGGGCCCGTGACCCCTTTGAGTATAAGATAGTGCGTGAAGTCTCTGCATCATCCAAAGGTTGACTGGTAGACTGGTGGCCTATGGCATTAAGCCACATTTAAAGTGTGAAATAAATAAATAAATGTTGATATGATTGATAAGAAGTGTGATACTAACATCGGTCGACGGCTGTCGCATGGTGAGCGCGCGGCCGACCCGTGTGGCCGATCATCGCCTCGCACGCGACGCTACCGAGCGCCTCTCCGCACCTGCAACCAATCACAATCGATTTATATTGACCTGTCATTACTCATTATGTAGGGTGACACACATAGAGGCATATTGCAAGCAGAACGGTTTGACGATGGGGCCGAATCAACGATAGGGACTACTATCCTGGCGATATATTCCAAGCAGTCTGTTGCAGTTACTGACATCAACTCTGTGATAAAAGACAACATACATATTCGTATGAACTAGTATTGTCAGTGTTTTGATTTATTGTCGTATCGTCGTCTCCACCTTGTATATGTGGGGTGGAGAGAGTATGAAGAGTAATGAAAAATAATACCTAAATAAGCATGAGCGCTTTAGGCTGAAATGATGATGATAATATGTAATAATGTGGGGTGGGTATTAAGAGTATAAAATGACAGGTCAGGAGCAGAAAAAAATAAAAATATTAACTACTCAAGGCATCTTAAAACCCGAAAGTAGCTCGAAATACTGATATCCAGCTTTACCAAGGGTAATCTGGTAATTTTGATGAAAAGGCAGTTGCTTCATGTAAAATACTGGTATTCAGGTAGGGAAAAACTAAGTAAATGATGACAGGAGTAGGTACGCTCGTACCAACGTAGAAGTCATTCATCGCATAAGAGCACACAAATTCAATAAAATAAAAGTAAAATTGTAAAAATCCATCGTGAGTTTTTGTAGCAGTGCCTTTTAATTATTGAAGAAATATCAGTGTACACAAGGCTTTAAAAGTAGTCTTCGGTCATCTATGGTCTCATATAAAAAGGCTCTCGCTTTTAATTAAAACCTGTTTCCTGTGAATATCCCTACAGGAGAGAATTTAATTAAATTCCACTGCAGTCATACAAGAACGTTTATTTATTCAGGTGCAGATGTCTAATGAAATGCCAATTCTCAGAAATTTGCTGCAGGTATTTTGAGATATAGAAATTATTCTCTCATGAATGTTCTGTGTACTTATTTTAGTGTCATTTATTTTGGTCTGTCTTTTCAATGGTCAGATTATTTGACATATTTATATTCAAAAGCTATCAAACTGCCCTCTTTATTCCTCAAGTAAGTCATTAGACTTTTGAGAAACATTTGGCCCTAAAATAATTTGACTGCCTACCTCCTTATGGCTACCCCTTAAAGTGACAAAAACATTCAGAATTATGCAGTTCGTTTTATGTTTCTGCAAGTTCGAATTTTAGGCTGTTACTGTATATTGAAGAAACGAGCAATTCTAATTTAGATGCCATTAATCACATTACGTGGAGGCATTCAACGACTTTTAATGAGAGAAGAAAACGCCGAAATTCTTACGACAAGATTAAATTGAAATGCTTTGTAAAGTAAATGGCTGCCGTGACTCCGTTAGGGATTTGGAACAGAAAAAAACAAAATGCCATAGCAATTTTGTGGAGAGAATTTTTTATTTGGTAAGTACCTACAAAAAATGTTTATAAATTGTGGCTACAGGTATCTGGTATACATATTTGAAGCTTTTTGGCTCCATAATAATCCACCAACTTTATCAAGCAAGATACTAACTGATGTTGTTTCCATTTTGACGACTTTGATAATGCTCTATATGTATCGAAATACGGAAAGTGAAATGTGAAATTCAGCAATACCGAGCAAAACATCTCTGCTACCAATTTTTCGATCATATAATTTCGAGTAAATTTTTTAAATGTAGGTACGTAAAACTTTCCACCATATTTCCGCCCTCAATTTTTTTACCGAAACAGGATATAATACTGCCTTTTGTCCGGCACTGTACGTGACGGCTTTTATCCGGCTCGTATTCATACAAAAAGCTAACATATGTAGTACATTCTGTTCGATCGCTAGTACGGATATCGTATACTGCACGCGGTGCGATAACCTTTTTATGTGGACGAGAGGTCTCGAATCGGAACTATTTCATTGAGTATTTATTGGTTACGAGTATCGTTGGACGTGGAATCACGGTATCGTATCGAGAGTAATCTGAGAGTGCGTACATTCTCAGAAATAATCGTGTGTTTATGGCTTTAGATTGGCACACTTTGGGAAGTTTTGCGGATACAAATTAGTTTAAGCTCTGTTTAAACTTGACTTGGCTGTAACTTAAGCGAGATTACACGAGTACAGAACTACTCGATTTAAAGACTTTAAGTAAGTTAAGTTTTAGTCTCATGCCTGTTTCTACGAACAGTATTCGATACCTACAAATAAAATCCCGCAGTTGGATTTTCAAAGCTTAACTCAGTGCCGATGTACTGTTTGAATTAGACAATTCAAACAGTACAATTATATTAAGGCATTAATGTCACCAAGTGTTAGCGAAAACGGGCATTAGTTGATTGCCTACCTCGGCAAACATATTCCAAACCACAAATAAACTTAGGTAAATTTGATTTAAACGCATTTAATATTCATCAAGAGTATTTACTTGCATAGATAGTGACCAATCACTGGTATTGCACAGTTCCGAGTAATACTTCATCCTTGTTATTACTGCCGCTAAACTAGATAAGTCGATAGCTATTGTGTGTGGATTGGCATCAGGCATATTCACTTATTGTCTGACTTGACTGATACCCTGTATCAGACGATGCCAGTCGGTAACGTACGCGTAGGATACCGTGTACACTTTGTTTCAACATTATTATAAGATAATTGATTTCGGGTTTCATTAGAAACAATGAATGCCATTTTCTAACCCAAACTCTACATATTTTTCCTTCCCTTTTCAATCATATGAACCTCCAGAGAGTCTTTTACTAGCTATAGCAAAGCCCACCCATTCGAGAAGTAATTTAGTTTAAAAGTAGTATATATCTAATAGGTAGTACGTACGTACGTACTTTAGACACTAATTGCTACATAGGCACTGGAATAATTAACATTGAGTACTATAATTATGAAAATTCATCTAACATGTTTGCCTAATTCAAAATATTTTGGGATACCTTAAATTAGAAAAGACTAAGCGGATAATATGTGGCTTGATTCAGAAGTTTAGTCAGTTATTCCTTTTCCTTTTTCATAGAAGGTATTTATGTGAAAATAAAGTACGAGTTTAAGGTACAATGAGAATTGACGTATCCGTGTGGATAAATCCCTTATGAAGAAAATAGCTTCACCAACGTGAATGTCGGAAATTATCCTAAGGGAACATACTCCCCGGACCAAAAGTAATAAACCTATCTGCTATTCCAGAATATAATCTATCTCCATGTCAAATTTCATTCAGATCCGTTAAGCCGTTTTGGCGTGAATCAGTATCAAACATCCATCCATTCATCCCTTCTTTCGCATTTAGTATTTTATAGTAGTAAGATAATAAAAAAATAACATAATTATAAAGTATCTGCGAAACGCTTCAACATTTCTGCGGTACTTTACTTTTATCGTGCACAAAGTAGGCAGCACTAGTTTTCTGTTTCACAGACTTTCGCAGTCTGTACAACGAATGTTACCGCATTGTGTCCCAAACAGGAGCAGTGAGCACAGTGATACTGCGGTTATATTCAATATGCAAACACTAGGCCACCCCGCGGCACAGAACTCACGTGACTTTCATTTGCATGAAAATTAGCCAGCGCCAATATTGCGGTAGGTTTAACGGGATTTTTATCTGTAGGTATGCCTAAATAAAAATGAAATGCTGTTCGTTAGTAAGCGCATCATTTAACAGGTTCACTGTCCGCACAACAGACACAATAGTTTAACAATCAACGAAGGCTACATTCATAGGATTGCGAACCGGTTAAGAATTGATTTACCAATTTTGCTATTATTTTAAGGTTCCTTACCCAAAGGGTAACCAACGGAACCGTAATGCTAAGCCTCCGCTGTCCGTCCGTTCGTCCATCCGTACGTCCATCCGTCCATCTGTCTGTCAGCGGGCTGTATCTCAAGAACCATAATAGGTAGACAGTTGAAATTTTAACAGAGTGTGTACAAAAATAGTAAAGTGGCTCCCAAAAAGAAACGTATTTTTTTCGGTATATGGTACTCACACGAAACCCTTCGTGTGAGAGTCCGACTAGCACTTGACTGTTTTATGTTTAAGATAGTCGGACTTATACGATTGGAAGGATGGTTCCTGGGGAAAGAAAAATTGTAAAAGTTATCAGGAAAACATGAAAAATCGGGAAAATCTGAAAATTCGGGAAAATCTGAAAATTCGGGAAAAACTGAAAATCCTTTGTATCAATGGTTTTTTTTTTACTCGTTTGAATAGGACAAGGACTGTCGGATTAACTATTAGGCAGTTGTTAATATTCAAAAAACGTTGTAAATAAGTAACAACATTCTGTGTAGCAATGAAGGGTAAAGTTCTTTTGTTCCTGTGGGAGCTGTAGGAAGCTCAAAATGATGTCAAGAGGATAGACAGCAACGTGGGGCATCCTTCGAGCCATTTGGTTTGTATTTCCAGACAACCTACTTATATTATAATGTGAAAGTATGTAGCTTTATCAATCAATCCTGTTGGATGGAATTACGGGTAGACCATGGCCTGGATTAGGTTAGGAAATAGAATATTGTTCCTGTTTCCGTGCTGGTAAAGGCGCTAGCAAGAGCTAGTTCGGAATATTTTCTCTATAAGTAGTGTTTGCCGTTTCACAGCCCAGACACGCTTTGCTGGAGCTTTGAAATCGGAGTTGTTTGACAGTGATAACGTTTGCGTTTGACCACTATCTCACTTGATAAGCGGTGAGCGATAATGTGATCGAGGATGGAGCGCGTTTCAGATGAAAACTATTCACTCTTGACTTGAAGACCCCCGGGTTCTAGCCATTAGGAAACACAGCCTCCGGTAGAAAATCCACTCACTCGCTGTAACAATGAAAGTATTCCTAAAACGATTTGTGTATTCATCACTTTAAAGTCAACAAGCAGAACTGAGAACTAAATGCCTTATGTCCAGAACACCTGCTTCCGAAACAGTTCCAGTCTTAATATAGAATTTATTCTCAACACAAAAGACGTGTCCTCAGAGAAGACATTCGCCCTGTCTTCAAGTGTCTGGCTTGAAGTACTGACTCACTTCTACAATGAGATTTATTACAAAATTATACAACGCGCGATGTCTAGTGTACTTAAGACAATTTCAGATTTACTACGTCTATTTTTAGTAGGTATTGTTATTCGACTAATATTATGGAGAGAGAGTGAGGAGCTCGTGGCTAAGTGATGACAGCCGTACGGGATAATCTTCAAGGTTAAGCAACGCTTGCTGCGGTCGGTCCGTGGATGGGTGAGCATCATAAAAACCGAGATTCCTTCGTGCCTCGGAAAGCACATTAACTGTTGGTCCCGGCCACAGTCCCAGCTGTCATTTGTGGATCTTTGACAATAGTTACGGGTCAAAAGCTCAAAAACTTGAAACCAGCCTTGCCAAGGGTTATCGTGTAAACCAGTTACTGGGTTGTGGAGGCCAGATAGACCGTCTCTCCATGTAAAATACTGGTACCTGAGTACTAGTACTTTAGTAGTATCTATCAATGAAACTGACTGCATTGATAGATAGATACATAAAATAAGTACTCTATATTTTTGTACACCATAATTTCGTTTTGGACTAAATTGTTTACGGGTAGACCCTGTGGTCTACCCGTGCCTGAATCCCAGGGGTCTGTGCCCTGGATTAGAACATGAGAACTTTTCCCGGCACCATGATCCAGTGGAATATTTTTATTTATTTAAGAATTATCATTTCGTTTATTTTTGTGCTTTCTATTAAAACGAAAATCGGGAACAACATTCAAACAGGGACACAGTTCCAGATAAAGGAACCTCCCAACATGAAGCACCGTATTCTCCGCATTATTCTGTATCAAGAACTTAATGCAACTGCCGAACAAGAGCCCTTCAGGTGCTGTCTCGTCTCTGAGTCATTAGTCCATTAGCCGGCTCAACTCCGTGGCTACAATTACCGCAGTGTCCACATCCCAAATCATAACGTTGTATGCCTAGTGAGGACACTCCTCGGTATTCTTATAGTGTCATTGAGGACACTTGATTTCTTTGACTTACTTGAATTTCATGTGATCCTCATGAAAAACATCGAGTAAAAAAGTCGCGAACAACTCCTTCAAAATCAAAAATTAATACTCACCTACCTCTCTATACTAATATAGTAAAGCTGAAGAGTTTGTTTGTTTGATCGCGCTAATCTCTAGAATAGGAATTTTTATTTTTTATTTGATAGCTACATTCATGAGGAATGCTATAGATTCTGATCAGATATGCGATTCGGGAACGGGAAATTCCTACGGGAACGGGAAAAAACGGGAAATGCGCGTACGAAGTCGCGGGCAAAAGCTAGTTATAATAAATAAGTTAAATTGTTAGATTTTGTCTCACAGAAGTTCAGACCCGATTACGAAAATTACATGTTTCAAGTCGTCACTGTAAAGCCTCGGAATAGGACAGTGGAGAGAAGCCGCAGCGAAAACCTAGGATACCTATTATAATTTCACACGCAGCTTCAGTCCAATGCCACTTCAAGCCGCCAGTTTATTGTGGTTACGTTTACCTCAAAAGGGGAAAATCATCGCTACAGTAACATTATGTATAAAATATTAGACACCCTAAAACCCTCTTTACTTCGTCCACATGAATGTTAAAGTGCGCACCCACCAGAAAATGCGTATCAAATGTTAAAATATTGTATGAATATGTCACGGCAATTAAGTCTGCGCTGTAGGTTTGTTTCACTCAGATTTATCGATGTGTAAACACCTTTATACAAAAATTGAATTGAAAATCTGCACCACAAACAGCATGCGTACAATTCTACATAATTATATGAAATATTGCGTTGTTTAATTGAACTCTTATTTTGTGCGAAAAACCTGATATGTTTTTCATCCGGAAAACATGAATTATTTTACTGAGCAATTTGCAAGCAAGCTAGGTTGTACTGAAGCTCGACATACACCAACTGCAGAAACTTTAAATAATGGCAATTACTGTAGGCAAACTTCTTGGTAAAAGAAAGCAGACGAGAGCGGAATCACTATAACTTTCGCCTGTCAAAGGCAGAGTTGGTTCACAAGTATAAATTAAATTCAAACCAGCAGAAGTGGAGTGTCATCAAATGTATAATAATAATAAAAATGATTAGGTATACTCCACAAATTAGATTTTTGATTGAAAGATTATGTTAGTTATTTGCGTGTATTTTAGAGCTCCAGGCGCATCACATTATAATTATTAAAGATTGTCAACGCGGCATTAGTGCGAATAAGTCATGTGTGTTAAGTATATTAGGTAGGTATGAATTGATATTAATATATTAATACATTTATTGTACAATAAATATTTTATAAATATGTATATTTAAATGAACATGAAATGAAGAAGCACCTATATTGATATCAAAGATAGCCTTCCAACAAAACATCAAACGTACAAAATATCGATCCACAATGACGTAGGTAGGTTGATTTCACTAAATAAATTACTGTGTCTCTTTACGGTTCCATTCCGCCCACAAAGGCCCAATTATTATAAAAGCAAATGTAAGCAGACGAAGGTATTTGTATCGGCTTTATTTTATGAACAACAAAGCAAATAAATAGATCGGATTGCCAATTATTTGGAATGCAGTAGTGTTTATATTTATAGTAGGCGCCAGATAATCGTGGAATAACGGTCATTGACCCACCTACAATTATTGACATTTTTAATTTGAAAAACGGAATTAATGACACAAAGCTGTCCCGAATCATCATCTCTCGTGATCCTTAACATTGTCTAATAATGAAAAACGATTCATATTTAATTGTTCAGGTACCTATGAACAGTTATTAGGGAAAGGTCAATGTACTTTATTCCACATTTATCTGGCGCCTACTATACATTACTTACGACAATGGAGAGGGGCAATATCGAAGGAGCGTTTGCATTCGTAACGCAGTTGCTAATTAGCGAAAACACCACTAAGGGCGGATTTTTTGATCCATAGTTAACAATTCTGCCCATTGGTTATCAATTTATGGGCACCTACATTTCGTAAGTGAGCGTTTTTGATCAATATTAAGCTTGACCAATGTATACAATCTATATCCTACTAATATTATAAACGCGAAAGTTTGTAAGTATGGATGGATGGATGGATGTTTGTTACTCAACCACGTCAGAACGGCTGAACGGATCTTGATGAAATTTGACACAGAGGTAGATTATAGCCTAGAATAACACATAGGATATTTTTCCCCGGGAGTATTTTCAAAATTCACGCGGACGGAGCCGCGGGCTACAGCTAGGGGTCAAATAATAATCGTTTCGCACATAATATTTATTTGAATTGGATACTATATTCATATTTTGTATGATACAAATTGTGTATGTCGCATAAATTAAAACAAAATAGTAGTTGTAGGGTTGTGGTTTTCTATATTCGAAATTCTCTTCCGTTAACGACACGTCTACGTCAAAACATTCGTGCTATGTACATAATATATTACTGTTGAAAGTTAATCAATATAATATAATAACTATTTAAAGAAAGGGGTAACTACGTTCAAAAAACTTGCCTTAGTTTCACTAAGTTTTTGTCATTGATTGTCGCTGAAATGATATTGCGACTTGAATTTGAACGCCTTTTGAATGTTTCTAAGTACGAGGAATGGCCTTCAGAGACCACTGCTCATGAAAAAATGTCTTATTGTCTCAAAAGTAATTAAGATCTCATTTTAATGACAATTAAACGATGAAACGAACAAAATCAAAACATTTTCTTTTTCCTTCAATTAGGTGGAAAGAAATTAATTTGTTTTCTCGACGACTTTTCATATTCCGTTGGTAAAAGTATTTGTTTCAGAAGTAAAGTTGAGATTTTAGCAGAATTATTAAAATACGATAAAGTTATCTGGCAAGAGGGGATGTTGTGCAACTTTGTCACAAATAACTTTAAAATGGTACTACGGATGTTGCTTGAAACTTGTATAACTTAAATTCTTATTTATATTTTTTGTTTATTGCTTAGCCAGATTTTTAAATGTCTCATAGCCAATGTCCGTATCCAGTCCTTTTCTAAGTGCCTAAGTGTAAAATGAAAATTTAAAACGTAGGATTGTTCAAAAGAGTTACCGCGGCCCTGGAACGCAAAAGGCAATTGAAGAAACACTTATGGGTTTTAGTCAGTAAGAGTCTGACACTAAGAGCAAGAGACGTCATTTGATGATTTGCCATCCATAAAAAGGAACTCTACGCTGATTTATTGGCAAACAAGATGTTTTTTTCGTCATTTTATAGATCATCATATCAGATTGAACCACTCGTACTTAATTCCCCCATTAGAAACGCTTTGATTGATATTTACTACCCTGATAAAATCACCCCTCACATGCATAAAATAAGGATTCTATAAATAAATGGGTAATTTCCGTCCTTCCTTCCTATTATCGGCCTCATTTAGGTATAAATAACAGTAATTGTTTGTTGGGAAACTCAATGAACTAAGGGTCTGTACCATAAGCGATACTTTGAGAACTTTTGATCGGCGGTATTAGCAACATGTTCGATGTTACTGGTCGAATTCTGAACTTTGGCCGACTTAGTGGGATTACATCTATACTAATAATAAAACTGAAGAGTTTCCTTGTTTGAACGCGCTAATCTTTGGAACTACCAGTCAGATTTGGAAAATTCTTTTGTATGTTATAGCATGAGGAAGGCTATAGGCTATACGGGGAAAAATGCTTTTGGCCCAATCTACCAGGTATGCGAATGTTCAAAGTACATATTAACACTACTCTATCCCACATATTTTGAGAAAATAAGAGAGGTTGGCAGCTCTAGGATCTCAGTCTACTAGCACGTCCCACCACTACACCGTCTTCTACGGGGTCCGTCGTGACGCGTTTTGGAAGTGTCATTGTTCATTTGCGTACCTATCGGTATTTTGGAAATTTTAATTGTGACCCAAAGCTACTTTTAATTTATGACTTTTAAAAACGCGATGCGATGGGCATTATTTTGTGCAAGAAACACTATCGTGACCTACATTACACGGTAGAAAGATCTTCAAATTCTTTTGAACTCCGAGATTATAAGATCACTGATTGTCGCTTCTAAATTACTGTTTTCCATGGGCTTACGTCCTTTAAGAAGTCAAACAGAACATTTCCATTCCCACGTACTTATACATAAGTTTATGTCCGTAGTTGAGTCCGTCCGGCTAATACATGGCCACCTTTGTTGCAGACTTAGTTATTTGAACACGAACTATTGTTTATTTGGGTCAATTCCAGCGGCCGGCTAGTTGTGGCTCGACTTCGAAGGGAAATATTATAGTCAAGCCGTGAATGAGAACAGAAGACTAATCTTACTATCTTACTTATCTATACTAATATATTAAAGCTGAAGACTTTGTTTGTTTGTTCGAACGCGCTAGTCTCTAGAACTACCAGTCTGTTTTGGAAAAATATTTTTGTAAATGATAGCCACATTCATGAGGGCCTTTCTCATGAATGTGTCCATCATATACAAAATAAAAATCTGTGGCTATAGGAACTATAAGGTGCCGTATAGGCTATACGGAAACGGTATATGCGCGTACGAAGTCATGGGCAAAACCTTATTATTGTTCATATACAGACCTTCGTTTGCGCGTTCAAACAAACAAACAAAATATTCAGCTTATTCTATTAATATAAATAAATAGACAAGAGGAAAAAATATCTCAGGTGAGCATTTATTTATTTCTAGGTTTTGCCCAAAGCTTCGCTCGCGTTAAATTTTTATTTTTGTAAGAAATAGAAGCTTATAAATAATCGTCTCCAGGATTTCATTTATCAAAATTCATCTTTAGATAAGGATTCGTCCAAACGGTCCTTCTGCGAAACCTTTCCCTACGTTTGCCAGTGTCTGATCCCTACAGCCCATTCAAAAGTGTGTGGGAGTACAGGGCACGATGACTCGCTTGTTTCTTTTGTACGGCTCAGCTCAAAACTGTGCGCCAACATCTCAACGTGTTGTGATGACATCAGCATAGTTTCCGGCTTAAATATTGTGAGTTAACTTCATCTTGTGGGGTTTACTCGTCAAAGTAAGAAATGTTTCGTGTTACGTGCCTTTTCTGTTGTCGGGAAATTATAGTAAGAAAATTTTAGTTTTAACGTAACTATGAATGGAATAAATCGCAGTGCGATTCTTGGATACTATTGCATTTGCATTTATGAAAAGTAATCGATTGATTTATCGATTTTTGAAAGGAAAGTCTTTACTAACATAATATTACAAACAACAAAATCTAATTCTAATTGTGTACAATACAATCATAAATAATTTATTCTTAAGCTTAAATACTTATAATATAATAAAGCTAAAGAGTTCGTTTGTTTGAACGCGCTAATCGCTGGAACTACCTGTCAGATTTGGAAAATTGTTTTTGTATATGATAGCCACATTAATGAGGAATGCTATAGGCTATACGGGAAATTCTTTCGGGAACGGGAAAATACGGGATATGCGTGTACGATGTCGCGGGAAAAAGCTAATAACAAAGCTCAAAAGTCTTAGCACTGAATTGATAAGCATAACACTTGTTCATTGTGGTGAATTATTACAACGTTTTAATATTTAATTTAACATTTGAATAACATCAATTTAGTTTTAAAAGGAAATTAAAATTGTATTAGAAAACAGATTTTTGTTTTACATTTGTATGCTCATCATAAAGCTAATGTAAAAAGAATTTTTCCATGATATTGTTTCAAATCCCTATTGGGTACCTACTATTGTTTTACGTTGATTAAAAAAAAACATTATTGTAAACATTCTCAGACTCGTACTGCATAATAATTTATTCACTCACTTCCCCGAAGCAGTCGTATGAAAATTTGAAACTATTATGAGCTCGTCGCTCCAGCGATTTCAATAACAGGAGTGTACAATAAACAAACTCGGGAACTCAGGAGCTCGTTGCTAAATAATACTCGCAAAACAGCCGCACGGGTCGATCTTCAAGGTTAAGTAATGCTTGCCGAGGTTGGCCCGTGGATGGGAGACCAGACATTAAGTACCGTAAGAACTCCAACCACACCAACCGCCGCTACAGGAGAAGACGCCCCGGGCGTCGGGAGTTGCAGGGCGATCCCCGGCCACCGTAGGCGCGGGCCTGCGGACGTCGAGCATTGGGTGGCTCGCTGTACGATCACCACCAGGCCAATAGATGTTAGCATAAAAAACGGGGCCCGCCAGGGCCAGAGCCTGCCAGGGTTGCGGAATTTGTTCGAAAGAGTCACCGCGGCCCTGGAACGCATAGGGGTTTAGACGGAACACGGATGGGTTTTAGTCAGTAAGAGTCTGACACGCCCTTCCTCTCCACCGGAAGAAGTCATTTGATGATTTCCCATCCTTAAAAAAAAAAAAAGTACTCCTTGTCTCGGAAAGCCCTGGCTCATTTGTTGGTCTACCATAGTCGTTACAGGTTGTCAGAAGCTCGAGAGTCTGACACCAGTTCCGACAAGGGATAACGTTTTGGCTACGTGGTCAGTCAGGTAGACGCTCCATGTAAAATACTGGTATTAAGCTGCATCCGATTGGAATGGAATTCAACAACATATTGGAAAAAGGCTGTGCAGATTGATTATTACATAACATACTGAACATTAACATACTGAAGGAACGTTAGCACGGCAATAGAGAAACGAAACATATCTCACACATTTTGTTTTTATGTGAATTCATCAAATATTAATAAGTTATTGGATGGTTACTCCTGAGAGATAAAGCTCGGTTTTTACGCACATTTACATGTACGTATAATATTTAATGGCTGGCCACAAACCGGTGACTGTGAAAAGTATTTCGTATTTTTATTCTATCAAGCGTAAAAATTTACCTTTTCAATTTCTGAAGCAGACAATGGAAGGCAAGTTCATAAACAACGATATTTATTCGATACAAAGTTGTTCGGTGTAAATATAATTGTCCATATGCATACGACACCGAAAACGGTATATAGATATTTACATATAGTAGTTACCTATATTATTTATTAATAATTCCTAATTACTGTTAAATTACGGGAAAAAAAAGTTCTAGCCATTGCATGTGTGCATGAAATCAGATAAAGCTTCCAATTAAATTAATAACATGTTTTGTGCTTTTACCCTTCGAACAATATTACCACCATATTTAAAAATATCAATAGAAAAATCAACATTTGCCTAGCCTCTTTCTCAACTACGTTAGGGTCGACTTCCAATCGAAATGGATTCAGCTGAGCTCTACAGTAGTCACACTGAAAGTTTTTGGAATAGGCCAGTAAGAAAAGCAGCCGCTGAAAAATATATTTAAATTTCGAATGAGAAACTCTTTGTGAATCTGTAGATGTGTAATGAATTCATATGTCATTTGTTTTTACAAATTGGCGGCAATTTGAAAAGTGTTTCTTGTGCGTCGAAATGGATTTGACTATAGAAAATTTTCTCTCAATGATTATTTCGATTTTCGTTGCGGTCCTACTCAACAACAATGTAACGATAGACTTCGATTAGCATTTCATGACGAAGCCCCATCCCGTGCCACTGTTTACAACTGGTTTAATGAGTCTAAACGTGATCGAAGCAAACTTACTGATGATTCGCATGAAGGACGTCGTTCTACGGCGACTACGAAAATAACGTGAGTGATGTGCGGCTCATGATAGAAGCTGATAGAAGGGTGACATATCAACAGATTGGGGCAGCTTCAGGGATTGATATGAGTCAAGTACAAAAAGTCTTACATGAACATTTAGGCGTCAGAAAGCTTTGTACTAGATGGATATCACATAATTTGACGGAAGATCAAAAACGCCGTCGTTTGGATTGGTGGCGCTCAATGCTTAAAAAGTGTGATGGAGGTGACTCGAATGCTGTGATATGTGATGAAAATTGGATTTTTTGTTACGAACCCGAAACCAAAAATGAATCAGCTCAATAGATGTTTCCATTCGAAGATTTGCCGACAAAAGTAAAGAAGGGCAGAAGTCAAGGAAAAAGTGATTGCATCATTCCTTGGACGGACCTCCTCCACCACGACAACACTCCAGCCCACTCCAAAGTCAAAGTCAAAACGTTTATTTCAATTAGGCCCTAAACGGCACTTTTGAACGTCATCGTTTACAGTTCAGTAAAAATAATAATATTACATTAATAAAGTGACTCTACTGTCCATTCGGAAAGGTAGATTCTTATGGAGAAGAACGGACAAGAAACTCCATAGTTACTCTTTTCAAATAATGATTTTACAAAATTTGGTAAACAAAAATTAATTTAATATTATGTGAGGACGATGCACCCAGAGTATGCTACTTATAAGAACAAAGTATCACCAGCAGAGGTAAACTTATTCATTTTCTAAAGAAATTTAGGTAAATGGTACTCACATATTTACAAACATTGGAACCATTAATTAAACAGTGTGTGAGTCAACAGAAAAATAAAAACACAAAAAAAAAGAAACAGTATATCTATAAAGTTAATCAAAAGTCCACCAGACGGACTATCGAATATTTTGTCTATCAAAGTTGTACAGTTAGTGAGTCATCCTCCTTTTTTTTGAAGTGAAAACTTCTTTAGCGGCGTTGTGCACTTTTTGGGATGGGTAAAAAATTTTAAAATCGCGTCAGGACACGTGACCTGATCGAAAATTCGTAAGACAGAGGAAAAGTTCTGAAGTGTTAATTTTTTAATGTAATATAAATTGTCATGTTTGTGTACGAAACGCAATAAATGAATATTGTATTTTACCACATAAATGATAATACTTTTATACTAATAATTAAAGCAATTCGTGCGAAATTATTCCCTAACCATTCCAAATTATCAAACATACACAACGTTAATGTTCAAGTTTTCCCTTCTGCCGGCACTCCCGGAGTGCAACCCGTTGCTTTTTTTTAAAGCATGGGATATCATCATTGACGTCTTCCGCTCTGGGTGGAGCGGAAGGGAGTGTCAGACTCTTACTGACTAAAACCCATCCGTGTTCCTTCTAAAGCCCTTTGCGTTCCAGGGCCGCGGTGACTCTTTCTAACAAAGTCCGCAACCCTGGCAGACTCTTGCCCTAGCGGGCCCCGTCTGCCACGCTGACATCTCTTTGAGGCGCTCGTGAAACGCAACGGGCCTGGTGGTGATCGGACAGCGAGCCACCCAACGCTCGCCGTCCGCAGGTCAGGAGTCATTCTCCTTACAGTCCCAACCTGGCACATAGTGACTTTTATTTATTTCCAAAAATTAAAAGATAAACTTAGAAGAATTCGTTTTATGGACCCTGAAGATGCCGTGGCTTTATTTGAAAAAGGCGTGGAAGAGATCCCTTACGAAAAGTGGGCCCACTGCTTCAGTCAATGGTACCATCGCATGCCGTCGGGAAAAACAGCTTAACCTTTTGAACGCCAGAGCATAAACGTATTGGCGTGCCCTCGACGCCAAGCCACAAATTCGCCGTACTTTTTGTCACATATTTGTGACGTTTGGCGAACAGCAGCCGCTTGCTTGTCGTGCATACGTGACAATGGCGTTCAAAAGATGAACGCGCTTATCGACGCACGTAGGAGTTGTCATGTAATACAGTCACCCATCCACGGACCGGCCTCGACTAACGTTGCTTAACCTCGCAGTTCGACCCGTGCGGCAGTTATTATTTTTAGTCAAGCGTTCTTCCAGTAGAACGGATGCGTAATTTCATTCTATGAAAGTTACATTTGAACAGAGCGCACTTCTACGCCTAAACTGAAAGTAAACATAAAATTTAATATAAACCGGAATACGAACTTTCTCCATTACACGTAAAATTAACAGCTTGTTAATATTCAGTGGTCCGTTAAGGACTTTCCGTTCTATTATCTAAATACGACGGAAGGGAATTCGAGCCCTGACGCAATAGGAAGAGCCCGTTTCAATAGTTAGGGTTTTGGGACGCCCTTTAGGCCTTTTCACCTTCAAATCATACTGTACGTACCTATGTTTAACTCGACTGTGTTTTATTGTAATAAATATAAATTAATACTTTGATTAAAACGACTTCATATAGGCACATTCCTTATAATTCTGTCTCTAGCACTATAATAATGGTATGATTAAGAAGAAGATTTTTCATCCCCTATTTCACCCCCTTAGGGGACAAACTTACAAAAATCCTTTCTTATAGGATACAAACATCTAAGGAATACGTCCTCCAAATTTCAAGTCCCTACGACCAGCGGCTTAGGATGTGCGTGGATCCATCAGTCAGGACAAAGCATTTTATACAAAGAGATTACATCATACACATACATCATGTTTGTAATCTCCGAAAGGTAAGTCAGAGGCATACCTATTATCGTGCGCTCACATTACTCCAAAATCAACTTTCTAATGCTAAGCGTCTCTGAGCTAAATCGCAGACAGACGGACAGACGGACATGGCGAAACTATAAGGGTTCCTAGTTGACTACGGATTTTAAAAATGAAGACCATTACCTAAGACACTAGTTCGTTGAAACGCGTGAAGTCATGCCTTATTACACTCATTACCAGCAAGTGACTTCACCAGCCCCCACTCCTGAACTTGGATGCGCTTTATATTTTTATTTTTTTAATGATTTGAGCAGGCAAAAAATGTGTGTTCAATATTTTGTGGGAATCTGAGTGAAAAATCTAACTGGGTGACCAAATACAATTATAATTTTACCATGCAGGAAATACACACTATTATATAACAGTAGTAAGCCCATTACTATTATTGATACTCGTAGACATTTAATTAGCGTTTAACCCCACCAGTCGCTACCAATTCACTAATTGCTATAAGAACCTACACTTGGCAAATTGACATACCTAGTGCCAGGTTTCAATTACTCAGTTCATTAGTACTTCAGGCATGCTTCAACTATTAAGTTAGTTGCTAAGTACGGACATACATACATATGTTATAGGATGGTCTCGTTCAAGTATGTGTTAATACCTCGTGAACCCTCGTTTCGTATTTATGTATTGGGTACAAACGATCGCAATTACGCACAAGTACGGGAAAGTAGTTACCCTGCTGACCAGAACACTAAAAAGAAATAATCAGTTAGTACTAAGTGCGTCCTAAACACTTTTTTATTTGTTTTCTCTCTGCACTTTGGTGTTAACTATCTGACAGCGCAGGTTTTATCTTAATCCATTCCGTAGATACAGTTCTTTACCTATCCCAAGATAACCCATAGTTTTTTCGGAATAAAATGTCATCTAAATGTTGTAACAAACAACACAAAATAAATAGGATCGTCTCTTCCCAATGAAGACCTTTCCTAATACAAAATCATAAAGACGAGCACAGAATCGGCTCATTTGCTGAAGTCGGTTAAAAATAAAAATTCTTTTTGGGGAAGCATCGTACCTACAGTTTAGTAATGGACTTCTCGACCGCAGTCTGTGTTTCCTATCAGTCACAACCTGGAGGTCTTTAAGTCAAGAGTGAATAGATTACATCTGGTCAGGCGTGCTCCATCGTCGACTACATCATCGCTTACCATCAGGTGCAATAGTCAAACGCGAGCCTCAGATCGATAGTAAAAAAAAGATTGAAGACAAACAAAACCAATTTAAAAATTCCTCCTAACCTCATCATCCTCTTACTGTTATACTAATTTATTTTGGTGTCGACGTTATCATATCTTCTCGTTTCATACTTCTCTACTAATCATCATCTCTGTGTAGCTACATCATCGTTCACAGCCATACGTTCACCGAACCAGTTCGATGGTGACTTTGTGTTACTTTCAAAACCATCTCAAACATCTGAGTTTGCTCTAAACATCACTCAAGCTAGATATAAAGTAAAACTGAGTTAATTAGCCGAGTGGAACTTTATGAAAGATTTCGTGTTCAGTGTTGCCACTGCCGGCAAGTTCCGGACTTATTCCGGTAAATTAACCATTAAACTGATGAGAACAAAGGACTACTTTGAGCTTGTTACGAGTACGTGCCTAGATGAGATGCTTATATTGTTATTTGTCGTAAAGTTTGGTTCTACACTACTAATTTGAGTTCAATCATTTGTTAGTTAGTGTACTGACTTAATGTGGATAATATTTTTTTATCTATTTGTCTGAAGTTATATTAGCATGTGTACTTACATGATCTCGGCACGTGAAGTTAAGTACCGACAAATGTGAGAATAGAATAAAATAATTGCCGTTTCTGAAACAAGGTTCTGTTTTCGATCCGTATATACATATGTCTATGTATGGTATGTATGGTGTGTATGTATGGTTGTATGTCCATGATTTTCTCAAAAACTGCTGCTTCGATTTAGAAGAGGCTTTCGTTATTTGTATACTAACTTTACTGAGAATTTTAGTAATCTTCTCACAGTTACACTAGATGCAATGTTTTGAACTCGAAATTAACCCCTTAATATCGCACCGTTAACCAAACGACCAACCACAGCTGTGATAAGCAATGAGTAGCTTCTCATTAATTAAAATATTAAAACTTTGACTAGCCAGGTATGTTTTTGGCGTATTCAGCGAAGAACTTTCATATATCACGGAATACGGAGTTAGGCGAACTATTCCGAACATGTGCAGCGAACAGATAGGATGGCCACTAATTACGGACAGGCTGTAGCTTATTACGTGACCAGCCAGTGTATATAATAGCCATATAATATACAGTTACACTGGCGTGATAAACAAGCCAGGGAAACAACGTCCCTCCAGTGTATATGACTTACAAACTGTGCCTGAGAACAAGAGATGTTTTTTTTTCTTCTTTTCATTACATTTCTAAAGAGTATCTTTTTATAAGAATGTAAACAAGAGGTGTATTTCTTTATGGCATGTTTTAATGTACATTCTTATTAATTCTTAAATAGTTGTGGTTCGTGTGATTCTGTCATTAATCATCGTACATCGAATACGGCTACTCCAATTGGAATGATAAATCAAAAATCTATAGGGTACCTATATGCGCTAAATTACAAAACACCAACATTTTATAAAAGTAAAATCTATATACCAAACCGAGTATTGAAAAGGACACAAGCAATTATTTCCTTTACATTTTTAACACACGAAGTTTAAATAGGCAAGCACTGTCACAGCCAAGGTATTCGTACTACTTTTTTTATATACCTGGAAATATGTAAGTATTAAAATTGGCACTTAGACCCTTTACACGTACATATGTATAACCCTTCAATTTACTTTTACGATGCCGCCGAGGAGGCTGTATGGCCTTCAGAGTAAGAACCATTTTAGACAAGTAATTAAATTTTTCAATGTATCCAACTTACTTAGTTTATGAAATATTTTATCACCGTGAAACCATACTTTGACGGTGGGTATTTACAAACTAGATCAACAGTACAGTCAACAAAGCTATTTCGTATGCAGGCAGCCTACTTGCAACTACTTTTAAACTATGTTGTTAGTGTGCTGAGTAGACACACCACACTCTTTAGTATGTCATAAGCTTAAAAAGTTATAATGCACACATTAAAAATAAATATTGGCAGTGCAGTGGAAAAATTAATATCTTTGTTGACTGTACATAGTTGCAGCAGCACAAAAAAACCACTCTATATGAGTAATTTCGGATCACACATTAACCTTTCACACGAACGTTTACGAACCAACGTCCGAACCTTACAAGCATTAGTACATACAACCAAAGGCGAGTTCCATTGAATAAGTCCTAGGCTATTGTGCATTATCTATGTATGTCCGTTCCAACAATGCTAGGGTTTGATTGATGGCTTCCTAGTACCGCAGTCTGTTTATTATTATTGTATGTCTCACTGCGGAGCTTCCAGTCGTTAATCACGGCAATATCATCGATACAAAGGGTACTACGTATCTATGTATGTAAGTGTTTCTTTTTTTTGTATTTCGTTCTCATATGTCAAAATCATCCAAAGGTGAACCGTAAAAGATAATTTTTAGCTATAAGACCTCCCATTGTTGCACACTACTATTTTTTAAGCTCCTAATGTAATTTCATATGGTGTACATCATCATCTGCCTAGCATTTTCCCAACTATATTGGGGTCGGCTACCAGTCAAACCGGAGTCAGCTGAATACCAGTATTTTACGTGGAGCAGCTACCTACCTGACCTCCACAACCCATTAACTGGGTTAGACGGTACTTCTTGGCAAGACGGGTTAACCAACAAATGGCGTTATGTCAATTAGCGTTAACGGACAGATAAATACCAATAAAGTACTCAGAAACAGAGCATTATTCTTAACGTACCTATCGGTGGCAAGCACTACTGCTGTGCATTAGGTCCTGGTTTGATTTTCGGGACGGGTAAAGTATTTTTGGGTTTTTGCATCTCCGTATTTCTCAGTAGCAGCCCGAAGTCTGGTTTTGTGCCTGGTTGTTGGCAATCGGTTAACCCATATTATATAGGACTTAAACATAAGTGGTGTAATGTGAGTAATTTACAATATACCTACACCTCTGCCTTACCCTTTGGGTAAATATAGTCGTAATGGTATGTATTTTATTTGAGGATTAACAACGACTTTTTCTCATTTATGAAACGTCATTAGTTTCCTAAAGTGATGATTACGTATGTTAATAACCTGCAAGTGATAGCATCAACATAGAGTTGTAGCTATCGTGGGCACCGCTGGACAAGCATGGGCTGATATTGATACTCGTGTTTCAAACTAGCTGTACAACAACAAAGTTTAATTTGATATCGGAAAACATGAAAGCTACATTGCTTCACGTTACGTTTAATATTGGCGTAGGGGCAGAAAATATAAGGAACAAGCCATTGAAATTACCCAAAATAGAAACAAAAGAACAAGTATCAAAGATTAAAACCAAATCCGGGGTAAACGCTAACAAGCCAGTGTCAAACTACCCACCAACAAAACTTTCGGACCACGCAATTCGAAAAGTTACAAACTTCGACGAATTCGTACATGTGAATCTATTAGTTCCATTCTCCTAAACGTGGGCACTAAAGTCCGTTCATAATACGTAATCTTGTCATAACTAAGTAAATAGTTAATTACCGGAGTCCCAGTTGGGCGCCACTATTCCAGGCCTGCCTCTTACCCAACTTTATCTCTTATTACACACGGACCATTATACCCGTGAGCCTGGATGATAACATTTGTTTTAATACCAGTTTGTAATTAACATTAGAGCGGAATTTCTAGAATCGTACGTGCTTACAATCCTACCTTTCTTGTGTGCATAACGGAATATGTAAAGGTAATTTTATATGTTTCATCAAAGTGATGATTAGTAGTTTCGGCTGTAAAATTCGATGGTGACACTCGTTCTATCTTTGTGACGAATTGTTTCAAGCATTTGTGACCAATTAGTTATGGGTTTAATAAACCTTTTCAAGTCAAAAACAGAAGGTTGAAAGAGAACATAACAAAACACACCGCAGTCCAGTTCCGTCATTTCGAATAAATTAAAAAAAAAATGGATGTTTATTTGAGAACTGATGAAGAGTCCATTGCGCCACTTTAGAAGGTTTTGAGTAGTTATTTATCTAAAATTGGACATCAGTCTACATCATTAAGCTTGTCCCATCCCAAAAACCTAATAAAAAATGCCTCATGAACCTGCCATAACACAAAGCCCTTAAACGAACCAGTTTTCAAAACTAATTAATATCACACAGCTTCGAATATCGGCAGGCGGGCAGGAAACTGATCGGAGCATAATACAGGAGCTTAAGTTTCCATTATAGGCACTTTCAGCAGCTCAGCTTCCAATTTAAAGGATTTGCAAGACTTGTGAGGCTCGGATGCTGGGCCAGGTAGATAAGGAGCCAATCAGCCGGTTCTAGTTTCTCCATAGTTCGAATGAGGCTGAACTTTGAGGTCAGTATACGCGACCTATTTAATAAGAATGTTGTTGGTGTGTTGGCTAAGCACTAAGCAGACTATTTCCGCTAAGAGTACTGGAAAGTGGTAAGGAAAGTTTTGAGGATAAATGTGGATTGTTATGGAGGTAGAGTTAGCTCTACCCAAAGAAATGATGGATGTAAATGTGAAAGATAGAATTGTGACTTTTGAGATTACAGCTAAAAGAGAAGTATGCTAGCAAAAAGGGAACATGCTAGGCCCCCAAAGTCCAAAGAGACCCCAAATTATTTGGGATGAGGGCAGGATGATGATGAGTTAGAATACGGTACTCATTCCCATACCCATGAGTACTTATGTGAATGTCTTTTCTCTCTATACTTGTTCATCGTCCAGCCCCCTACTGAAATGTAACAATGGCAATAACAATATTTTTTTTTTGCCTGCGTAAATTAACTTGCAACCAAATTGTATTGTGAAAATATCTGTGTTGTGTCCTGCGCTACTACCGAGCCTTGTAAAAAAATATACGAAATATTTTTCACACATTTCTGTATTTATTGTTTTTCGATATGATTGTTTGAATATTTTATTGAAAGTCACGTCATAACGGCTGAACTGGTTTCAATTTCTGTGCGAAGCTTTTCATACTATTGGCTGCGAATTTATTGTGTTGGCGTTCACCTATAGCAATAAAATAAATACATAAAGCTATTTTATCATCACAAACACGTACATATCTCTATCATATTTTATTCATAACAGCAAATAGTTACGCAGTATATTCTGTTTCATACATTTTGACCACGAGAAGTTTTCATAAAATATTGATGTTGTTTTCTAAAAGTTGGTACACAAAGCGAAACATGGTGGTTTCATTTTACATTCCACGGCACTTTTCCATTAGCTATGACGTCGCAGACAAAAGTGGAAATACCTTTCTTGTCTATTTTTGAGTCAAATTTTCACTACTTTTAACGAAAAGTTTTTTAAAGGCATATTTGGCATTCTCGTATGAAAAGCACTTAATATTCGAATACGCATAACGTAATATTATAACGCTGTCTGAAAACCGAATATAGGTAGGTGTAGGTACATTTACTGTGCCAAGTTAGGTTAGGTAATAAAATATCAAAAGACATAAAATATTCTAGTTTAGTACGTACCTGATAACTCTTAACAATAAAAGATAAGATAAAAAAAGCGTCAAACAAGAAAAACAAACCAAAGATATGATCCATAAAGGAGAAAACGTACCAGATATTCTTTTCGTGATCAAACTTGAAGTGCCTACCAATGAAGTTACTATTACAATTTTCCGTCCAACTTTATTGGCTTCCATAAAACTCAGTGATTTGGGCACGCTCTGCTTGTGATTTTTACAACTGGTACTTCCATTCAATCTTATCACTCGTCACATTTCATCTAGGTATCTTTGTGCGACGGCGCCGAAGACTTTATTCGTGTACTTAAAGGTACTCGTATTCTAATTGAAATTAAATCTTGGTAAAATATTATTTTTGTGAGGACTACTATTTTGCTCTAAAATTTTAATGTTATTATGTCAGAAAAGTATCTGCTACTGAAATTTGCAACATTCCGATTTTCATTTATTTATTTTGGTTTCCAGAACTTTAGTGATTTTATCATTGGATTTGCACAATTCAA
This sequence comes from Mamestra brassicae, assembly GCA_905163435.1. Taxonomy (NCBI): domain Eukaryota; kingdom Metazoa; phylum Arthropoda; class Insecta; order Lepidoptera; family Noctuidae; genus Mamestra; species Mamestra brassicae. The sequence goes on along the minus strand of LR990991.1, from coordinate 9,166,967 downwards.
ACGGTTTTATTGAGAATCAGTTTTCTTTTTCTCTATATTTGTGCAACAATAAACGCTAAAAAAAAAATATACGTGTTACTTAAAGGGTGGCGTAAAGGTAGTTGAATTGAAACTATATTTGGACACAATATAATTTATATTTATAATTTTATATATATATATATATTTAAATATATTAATAATTTTTTATTCTTCTTAAAATTAATTATATTTTGTCTAAAATGTTACTGAAGTGCACCATATTCCGCAAATAGACTTACCTACCTTTAAACCTATTATAGTAGTTTCTTGATATCGGGGAAGCCCAAGTCTTTATGAAATAAGACGATAAGGAATTATATTTCAGTAACAAGCAGGAAGTTTCAGCCGTCTAAATAAATGCTTTACTGCAAATTAAGCCAGATAAATGTTACCTAATTATGTAAAAGGTGTAGCCAAGTTTAGCATCATTTATCTTTACAACACCATCGGTATCCTGTCTATTTCTAGACCTTCATACATTTCGAGTAAACGACTAAATATCTTCGGCTTTGCTAAGAAACAAAGATTGAAACTTCAAGTGGAAAGACTCCGATTCTTTTATCCAACGACTCACAATAAATATACATTATATAATATCTGATTTCTCTTACAACATGTTCAAAGTAAAAACATACTGTAAATATACATAGTTAACCTACCCGAAAATTCTGAAACAAAAATAATAATCGACAAGGGTACAATCGTAAAGGCGTAACGAGTCCCTGTAGAAAGCTTTCATCTGCCTACAAGTTTATCGGTATCGGACCGAGATCATTTAATTTTGTTGCAGTCATATCGAGCTTTGAACTCGAACCTAACTCCCCCTCCCACTCCTTTAATCTTGTTCCCATTGGAGGGCGAACCCAATAAGATACTTGTTACGGAGATCGTTTTACAAAATAATGAATTTCTGAGAATCTAGCTCCGGAGTAAGAGCTATATCAACATTCATTATTTCGGATTCGCAGGACTTGTGAAAGTTGGTTTAGTATTTTATGTACCTTATTCAATTACAGAAAAAGAAGCAAGTGTGAGTGTGTGTGTGTGTGCGAAAGGTTCCGTACCATAAACCAAAAAACTACTAATTGTAAGACTTTAGTATATGGTATTAATTTCAACTCGATACCTCCACGCGTTCCCGAGATAAAGGGTCTTGACAGACAGACAGACGGACAACATAGTGATCCTATAAGGATTCTGTTGTTTTCCTTTTGAGGTACGGAACCCTAAAAAGGAGCAAGTGTGAGTCGGACTCGCACACGAAGGGTTTCGTACCCAGATAAATAAGTATTTACAAGTTTGTAATACACGTTGCACATATTAAAATACTCAACCGATTATAGCTGGGAAAAGGCTAGGCAGATGATGACACGTTAAACCCTTTTATTTTCATTATTTTTTGTTATTGCGTAATTATATTTATATAAATACACACTTTGAGAAAAATTACTACCTATTACATTCCATGAGATACATTCCGCGGACCGTTGATGTACGGCCGTACAGCTGAGGCTTAGTAAAGGGTTCCGTCGGTTACCCTTAAGATACGGGGTGCTTTAATGTGGATTGGTAATGCTTAATTTGCAGCTGGTGTTGGATGTGTATTTTGAGGTGACTAATAACATAACTAAGTTTTGTCCTTTTTAACAATAGTGGAAGAAAAGTTAACACCTAAACCTTTGTCATTAGCATTGTACTTCAGAAATCTTATGCAAAAATCAATAACAAGTATGAATAAAAATAACAAAAAAGTCTATCAATTACCTATTAATAATGGTGCCTAACTTAAGCAAGTTAGCCAATTTATACGTGAAACTTCCAAGCACATAGAGGCTCCCATGAATGTTGAATTAAGGTGCAGAGACTTCTTTACAAATTCTTTATTAACTTTCTAACAAAAACTTTTCCAAGAGGTTATTACAGTTTGTGTCGGTAACTTCTCCCTAACGCGATCGTGAACTCGTTACAAACATGTCAGATTTACTAAATTGTTTAGGTAGTAACGTTATGTTGATCTGCTTAGCCTTTTCACAACTATGAAGTCGGTTTTCAGTCTAGTTAGACTGAAAAACTAGAAAGGATAGGGGCACCGCACTCTCATTGGTGAATACCAATGGAATGGCGGTGCCCCTGTCCACAACATGAGCCACACGTTGTACTGCCTCAAGTGTCTACACTACACACCTTCACGTTGGGGATATAATTAATTAAACCGATGCTGTAATTTGAGTAGCTACCTAATGGGCTCAAAAAGTCCTAGTAACTAATGAAGAAGGAGTAGAAGATAAACGCCAGTGTTTTACATGTATTGACTGCCTATCTGTCTTCGACAGACCACAACCCAGTTAAAACGGTGACATTATACCCCTTGGTAAGTCTGGTTCTCAGACTTTCGTGCTGCTGACTACCCTGTAACGGCGTCACCTTCCCTCCCTTTCAAGCACGAGATAGAAAACCTGTAATGGCTGTCAAAGATCTACAAATGACAGACGTGATCAAAGGCTTAAAGTGTTTTTCAATCCGCAAACATTCAGTATGTCTGGTATGATCACCCATCTACGAACAAACTTCGGCAAGCATTGCCTTACCTTTAAGACCAACCTACGCGGCGGTTAGTACATAGCCACGATTTAATAACGCCAGTCAGTCGTCGCAAGTGAGTTAATTAATGATAAAATAACAAAGAGCAATATTGTCTTTGAAGTATCAAGGCACCTCGGTTTTCAAAAGGCACTTCAATTGAATTTAATGTCAGTGATTTGATTGGCTGCTTTGATTTTCGTCACCCAATCATAGTAACTTATTATAGAGTTGACAGCTCGTTTATTTATTAATGCCCGGGATACACGAGGCTAGTAACTCACGCCTAGTGTTGGTAAACTAGCAAGCTAAGAACTCTGGCTTTGTGCATACAAAACATTATTAATTAATCATTAGGCTAGTAAGCCAGTGAGAAAGCTAGTATGCTATCGTCTCAAGCTATAATTTAAGATGAATAGAATGATGTTTCATTTTTTGAGTTAGTGGCACCCTCCACCACTGAATTTACTATCCTAGCTTGTGTAACTTAGCTTAAAATGGCCGTCAAAAATAATATTCGATTGGCTAGTGAGCATTCATTTTACTTCACCGACGCGCGATATGTTGATTACCTTATGGCGGTTCTACACGTACGTTGATATTCGACAAGCAAGTATCATCAAACATAAATTATGCCACGATTTCGAGCACTAAGTCCTAAGTTACAGCGGTCTATACGTTCGATCTTGATCGAATGAACGTAAAAACGTCGAACCTTGCGTGTAGACTTACAATTGGGGCGAGTTTTTTATCCGTAGTTAACTCAATCAATGAGTAAACGACAAAATGCTTATTCGAACAATTTTTAGTCATTAACTAATAAAAAAAATTAGGTTAGTTTATTTATATTTATAATTTATTTGTCCTATAGTCAATCGAAATATTCACAGGACTTTAATCAAGCAAGAACAGTATTGTAAATTATCTAGATTGCTACCGTAGCTTGAAAACCAGCCTCGTGTTTCCAGGGCATTCATCATCATTATCATCCACAGCCCCATTTAGCCCACAGCTGAGCATAGGCCTCTCTTGTGCCAATCCCCACGTTCCTGTGCCAGCCTCATCCAAGCTCTACTCACGATAGAAACAATGTCGTCTGCCCATCTCTCTGCCGGACGTGATGCTCCAGGGCATTACTCATAAAATACCTACTTGATACTTAACACTTCAAAACCCAGGAGTAATATCTTATTATATTCAGTTCTGGCAATATTTTTCCGTCTTTCTTTTATGGTTGTAACAATACGAAATAAAAAGAACTTCATAACACATGTTATGTCATTCATACAAAAAATACGATATAATAAACTGGTGTTTTTTGGGTTATCGTAATATAAAAAAACTGTAATAAACAAATACTTATCATTGAAATAAACCGAGGTTATGTTTGGAGAGATTTACCTCCAGCGAGAAAAGTGTGGGCGTCGCATGTTACCTTTTTATTATCCTTTTATTAATTAGAACAAGCAACAAGTTCTAAATATTCCGTTGTTTTTTTTTCCCATTGAGAGGGACGTGTGCTTTGTTTTGTTAGGAATAAAAGGGTTTTCTTCGTTATAACATACAATATAACTATGCCTGTATTCCACCTTCGTCTCGTCGGCTATGTTATAATCATTGGATTCTTTCAAATTAACTTACGGCTTACGTTACGATTCTTTCAAATTGACTTCACCTTTAAAATCACCATTTTTGCTTTCAGATAGTTGGCGCAGGAGCAAATGCATGTGATAGCAACCATTAGTTTAAACCAAATATAGAGAGAAACATCACCGCAAAATATGATAAACAAAATCTCCGAAACGTCTTCACTTCGCCCTCGACTTCGTCCGCGCGGATATACGTACTTTTCTTTACAAACTTAAACGCCTTTCCATTCCCTCTACCCTTTAGAGGGATTGGATGGGGTGTAATGTTGGCAGTTAATAAAAAAAAATATGATATGATTTTTATTGGTTTAATTATGAGTTTCGTTTGTATCACGAATTCATGAGCGTTCTCAATCCCTTCCATATTCATAAGTTATCCACAATTTCGAAAAGTAGTTCCTGAATATATTATCTTTTTCGTTTACAAAAACGTATATGTGTAAATCACTTATACTAAACGTAGGGCGTTCGCTGAAACCGCAACCTTTTTCTTTGTTAGAGCATTTTTATACCTGTCGTTACTTTTAAACGAAAGGTCCGATTTGAATAATTTAAAGTGTAATTAAAATGTAAATTATCAACCTTAATTATCAAACGATTTAAATGGATAAGGATTAATTTCATAATACCAAAATCAACACTTTTCCATTCCACCCGGGTTTTGATTGAATAATTTGAACAAAAAGCGGTAATTGCGACTGAACCATAATAGTTACATTTTCTCGGGGACGAGTTTTCTCAGCGCACGCCAAATAATGAGTTTATTAGGCAAAATTTTGCTACTTTGGGTTATATTATTGCAATTTTCATAGGGATCTCTATTTCTTTTTTAAATAAAATAAAGCCTATAGCCGGAAATAATAAAATCGGTTGAGCAATTTTTGAGCCAAATCGTAACAAACAAATGAATAAATATTTCCTCTTTATAATATTATTATAGTGTAGATAGTATATGAAAACGCCGCAAACATCGTAGATGACGCGTCCCTAAACATATAAAGTGTCCCAACATTTTCATACTAAACCGACTTAAGTTTGAGTGTTGACTCTCGCCTCAACCGAGAATACTCACAGGAGCTACGTGCCCTGAAATGAATCAAACAAATTAGTGGAGACTTTAGGCCGAACTGTTAAAGTAACAAATATATCCCGCGACCCTGGCTGGCTCGCTAAGCAAGAATGGCTGTTTTCCTATTTCTGTTTCACAGCTCGGACTTTACCTTCATAATTATTTGTGTTAGAAAGTTATGCAAAAGGCTTCGATTTGTCACGAAAATTAATGACCTTCTCATGTACACACACTACATTACTCTACACTAGTTATGACGTTGAGCTTCAGAGACATTTCTGAAGGCAAGGCAAAAAAAGGCAAATTCTAAGCAAGCAAGCAATAGTGATCAAACAAGACCCTATAGTAATTCAAAAGAAAACTCAGAAATGGATCTGTAGTAAATTATAGATTAGTGATATAAATTACACATTTTTTATAAGGCATTGATGGTCGCAAAGTGAGGTTATTGATACTTTCTCGCTCGATACGATCCATTCTCGAATCTTATGAAGACAGAAGGGTCAATTGCTAACGCTAGCACGTAGCGGACTAAACTAAAATAAGAAGAAAACTTCGTTTTTCCTCCAAAAAGTGTGAGTAAACATCTTTTGTTATACAACCTATAAAGTCAGGACTGTAATAACATAGATATCTAACTAACCGGGTTTCGCAATTATGAGGTTGAAGTTCAAAACTTATCAAGCTCTACTTAGCATGAAAACCTGTCAAAATAACATTACAATAGAGTGTCACTCGTCCTTTACTTCCATTTTTTAATCGAGAAAGCCTGTGGTAATAGAACTGATTATAATCTTCACATATTTCTTACGAAGCATCCTTCGGCGCCCAGACGTAGTTATGTACCTAATACGTTTTTACCATTAATTTTCTGGTAACTACCACTCCGGCAATAAACAAATAACAGGTAATGTAAAAACATATAAACCTATTGATTTTACTGTTATTACGTAACAGCATAAAATATTTGTTTGTTGACGTAAACAAGGCAGTAATATCAGTCGTTACAAAATATATTACTTTTACAACTACACTTGCTACAAAACTTTTCCTAAATACAGGAAAAACATCCTCATTTCAGCAGCTACACGACCCGTCTATAAAAATTTTTTCCGAATAATAGTTCTTTATTTATTGAAGTGGCTTCCCGGAAATGTGGGCTTTTACGCCTTCCCAATCGAAACCATAAACACGAAAAAGAAAGTCAGATATTTAATTGCGTATCAGGATTAATAACATTTGTATACTTAGTTTCATTACATTATGCGGTTATTGTTTCAGTCGCTCGCCGAGGCAGAATATTAAAGATATTCCAAATCCCTCTCAAACCTAATTTGGCAATTCTGTTGTACGGCCAAACTATTCTAGTTTACTAACTAGTATTGCCTTTATAACATTTGTAGAATATTCAACAAGATAGAGAGAACCTTCCACAGTCGTAACTCAGTTATCCAACGCTAGATACAAACGGAACAAGATAACATCACTTGTTGCTGTGACCTGTATTAATCACTAGCGTACAAAAAAGCACAAAACGTTGACCCATTTAAGTATTGACCGTGCAAACTTGTGTTCACCTGCTAATTAATAACGTTGCATTTCGAGTGCACTATCGATAGGAAATATATGTGGAAGTATGCGAAATTGATAGTCAGAGGAGAGGCTGTGTATGACAATGCTCGCGGATCCCCGGAGATCTCGCTCTGCTCGAAACTCGGCCACGCTCGGCGGAAACACGGCCGGCCGAACACTGTTCGTGATATACGCCGCGAAGCCGAGCAATAAATATTGCCAACACTTCGCTGCAACGCTACATATACCTGTCGTAATACAAGTTCATATTGTTGCGGAAAAATACGAGCAAACTGTGTAACGTACGCATCAGGAAAGTTGTTTAACAACACAGGCTTTGTGAACAATTTCTGAAAGTATTTTTGTACGTAAGAGGAAATTTCAGCTGCCATGATGCATGCTTTCATGCGAGCAATACTTTCAAGAATAGTATGCTTCATAAATCTATAACTGTATTTCAGAAAATTCTGCGGATTTGCATGCCTCATCGATTTTTAGCCGTATCGTGAACCCCGCTCAAATGTATCAGCGATTCCGTTATCGTATTCGTATCTACAACGATGAGTTACATTTTTATGGTCAATTATATTTTTCATCTTTTTGTCATTATTATGAATTCTCTTAATCGGTAAGGTTATTATATATCATATTTATTAGTTTATTATTTTAGCATATATATGTATGTATTTTATTAGTATTATATTTATTATTTGTATATTCTTTCCGAAACAAAATTCTATTTTAAATTTTATTTGTCACAGTCTTTGTAACGCAAAGGTTTAATGGTAGAGAATGCCTTGATGCATTAAGTCCGCCCACTCTTGTAGATACAGTTTAAATAAATGAAAACACCCTTAGGTACTGCACATCAAACCTAAAAGGGTCTTAAGTGGAAATAGGTACAACATAGTATTTTCCCAAATATTGTAATAGAATATGTTTCCTCCCTAACTGAAAGTGCTTTTCGATTAATCGAGTTTGTAAAACCATGAGGCGATAAAAGTTAACGCTCGAACTGGCACTCGGAACGCAAAACAATCGCACTTTTTTAATACTTTTTTATTGTGTGTGTAATGTTAGGTATAACTATTTTCGATGTAACAATGAAAGATATAATTTTCATTCGTTATAATCGTTTATTGTAACTTATAATAAATTATGTAAAGTGTTGTTGGATAAAGTAAACATTATAAGCTTTTGAAAATAAACTTAATTTTCTTATACTAAATGAGCGGCACGACTTTTTGAGATCTGTTTATTCCATTTCCTACTCTACAAAACTTCTCGGTTACCCAAAAATCAATTTCATATTCAAAAAGAAATCAATTACCACGTTGCTTTTCAAAATCTTTAGCTAGGTAAGAATCTAAACGCTGATGTAGACAAAGAAGCATCTTTTCAACTCGTGTGGCATGCAAAAGAGACCAGCGCATAATACGAGGCTCGCGAGTGTATTACGGAGGAAACGTCTCTTAACTGCCAGAGGCACGGGTGTGACTAGCTATTGTCTCATAGTACATTGGGTTTTTATCATCTTACGTGGTTTATGGGTGGGGGAGATCGGGAGGTGTGTTACTTGGTTAGTATGTTGTATCTAAAAAAATATTATATATTTTTAACACCGTCGTTGTCTGGCTTTGTCGTGTTTCTATTAACAATATTTCCATTCGGTTACTTGATTTGTTTTAGGTATATATACCTATGTGATACTGAAAAAATAATTTCAATCTTTACAGTTTGTTCCCAGCCATATAATGACGTAAAGTTATGCTTCAACCACAATTGCAACACACACAACAAACGCTAAAAATAATAAACTCAAAAAAACAAGAAAAAAAAACTACTCTACGTACACATTTTCCTAACGAGAATACGATGCAGTTTATTTCTATGTTTTGCAGCAATGTACCTATAGTATTCAGCATTAAGTTAGTTAATAAGTTATTTTTCTTTTAAAGTTGTTTTTTTGTCATTTCAGGCAATTATTAAAACGAGTTTTCTTTCTTCTTTTTTCTTTCAGACAGATAGCTGGCCCTGCTTATATAGCATAATAATTACTGTTTTTTGTTCGTAAAAGACTATAGAGGTATGCGGTACAGAGAGTAAAGTCCCGCACACCTCCACTATAGTGGGAGGATCCTCCTGCCAGACGGTAATCGTGTCTGGTGGGCAACTACCCGATAGTTGATATTTGGACCGTTGTATATGTTCAAATCGCACGGAGAACTTTGCTTGCGCGATGCAGGATTTCGTTGGTAGTTCGTCGTAGATGGCGTTGCGGTTCTTTTTGTTGCCGTACAAATTTCGCTTCTTAGTTTTTTGATGCCGCTACAAGATAATCTCTGAATCTGATTACGACAATGCTTTCACTGATATAATGCTACTCTATCTCTGAATATCAGGCTACACTTTAATTTCGGAAAAACGCACGGCTCCTGCGAAACAGACCGTGACAGAAACCTACACGTTGAATCTTTGAGCATAAAACGCGTTAAATAAAAATCTTGCTGAAAACGTAATGGAATGTAAACATGATATGAAAATACATATTTGGTATAAAGTTATACCTCCAAGCTTTTATGTATCCATTTATTTTATGATCTCTGCCTTTTTACCTGAATTTTATTATTGAAATAATTTGCTAGATGTGATGCTTTTAATGGACTCTGACCTAGTGCAGAATATTTTAAGTTATCGGCAAAACTTTATAGAGCAGTAGACTGCAATTCGCAAACACAATGCTCGCAAAACAGATAGTCGATGGAATCGAATGGTTCTGGAGCACCATCGCCTACCGGGAGTCGAAGCCTTGGAAGGCTTCCGACAAGGTGGACTGATGACCTGATGAAGGCCGCAGAAATCCGCTGGATGCGAGACGCACAGAACCGGTCGATGTGGCGACTCTTGGGGGAGGCCTATTTCCAGCAGTGGACGTCTTTAGGCTGAAATGATGGTGAAACTACAATTCACAATCGAGAGTTACAAGTACTTGGTATGTTTGGGCACGCCGCTGTTGCGGCGGTAAGGCCCCTCTTTGAGGAGTGGCTGGAGAGGCGCCACGGCGTCCTCACCTTCCGCCTGACGCAGGTGCTTACCGGACACGGCTGTGTCGGGAGGTACCTGTTTCGGATTAAGCGGGAGGACACGCCCGGGTGTCAGCACTGTGAGGATCGCCCGGAGGACACGGTGGAGCATACGGTGGAGGTCTGCTCTGCTTGGGCGGAGCACCGCCGTGTCCTCATCGAGGCGATCGGCGGCGGCGCCCTCTCGCGTCCGGCCCTGGTACAATCCATGGTCCGGAGCGAAGAGGCTTGGGAAGCGGTCACCTCCTTCTGCGAAGCAGTAATGCTAGCGAAGCAGGAGGCGGGCCGCGCAAGGGAAAGGCAAAGCCTTCGCCCCAACCGCCGCAACAGGAGAAGACGCCCCGGGCGTCGGGAGTCGCAGGGCGATCCCCGGCCTCCGTAGGCGCGGGCCTGCGGACGGCGAGCATTGGGTGGCTCGCTGTCCGATCACCACCAGGCCCGGGTCGTTGGCGCGTTGTGTTTCACGCGCGCCTCAAAGAGATGTCAGCATAGAAGACGGGGCCCACTAGGCCTTCCAGGGTTGCGGAATTTGTTCGAAAGAGTCACCGCGGCCCTGGAACGCAAAGGGCTTTAGAAGGAACACGGATGGGTTTTAGTCAGTAAAAGTCTGACACGCCCTTCCGCTCAACCCAGAGCGGAAGAAGTCATTTGATGATTTCCCATTCTTAAAAAAAAAAAAAAAAAGTACTTCCTATGTTTGAGTTACAATCACTATCAATAAATACCTATGTCAAGTAACAGCCAATACTTCCTAGTTTTTCGAGAAGGAAAAAATGTACCTAAAGGTAAAACTAAGAATAACCGACTTTGATTTGTTTGATTCAACCAACGTTCTTCATTTTAGAAAAAAGTCACTTCAAACTCACACACATATTTATATGTGTACATATTATTTATTCTGGTTTGACATTGAACGCACTCCGTTTAACCGCACGATGACCCTTTAAGTAACCAAATAGCCGAGCAGATGACCCGATAACCATCTCATTTGTCAGCTTAAATACTCAGCCAATGTCAGAGAGCAACGTCGTTTGATGGGAAAGGAGATAGGGTTTAAAAGTACGTAACTTATTCAATAAAAAAACCAGCCGAGCCTTTTACCAACTGGTTTGGTCAGCTTCCAGTCTGACCGATTGCAGCTGACCACCAGTATTTAAATGGAGCGACTGCCCATCTGTCCTCCACAACCCTGGTAATGGGGTAACACGATACTGCTTGGCAAGACTGTTGCCACATTTTCTGGCTTCTGACTACCCGTAACGACTGTCATTGTTTTTGGAATGCAGCCGAGACCAATGGCGTAACGTGCTTTCCGAAGCACGGAAGAGGGTCTTCCGTGCTGGAATTCGGTGCACAGGGCACAGGGCTTGGTGTCCAGCGAAAATCCGCGGATTGACCTAGGCAAGCGTAGCTTAACTACGAAGATTGACCCGTGCCGCAGTTATTATTTAGCCCCGAGCTCCTCTTCATTCAATTAAAACAAAATGCAAAGAGCTTGAAATGACTGTGACAGCACCAAATGTTAATCTTGAGCTCAGTACAAATTCATAGTCGTATATCAGCTGTAAAAAATCACATGCAAAGATAAAACAGTAAATCATTTTGAATACAAAATTAGGGAAGGAAGGTTCACTCTTGGGAGGTCCGCTACTCCGGCATTAATACAAAAATATGTAACACGAGATGTTTCAAATAATTTATTTCACACTAAGAATGCTAATGTTACGGAGTGCTTTATTTATACTTATTGCACTGTTTTACATTGAGAGAATGTATTTAGCCGGGACCTGAAATAATTATTAGGACCTAAGGGCCTAGCATAAATGTTTTTAACGTATAGTAACACTCGTTTCGCACATATAGACAGATAGGTACTATTTTCATAATTTTTTGTATGAGACAAATGTGTATGTCGCATAAAATTAAACCAAAATACTTTGGGGGTTGTAGGTTTTTTATATTCAAAATTCACTTACGATCCCGATAATACAACGTTACTATACGTCAAAACATTAGTGCTAGCCCCCCCCCCCCCCCCTGTTTAACTTGGAAATTAGGCTGTATTGTATCATACTCATTATCTAATGTGAAAGTCTCTTTGTTAATCCATGGATTCCGATGACATTTGATACACAAGCAGACCTGAATTATGACATAGGATACCTAGGGCTGCTAACACGAGGTTAAATTACAAATATTCCAGACATGTTAACCCCCGATTAACACGGAGGTAAAAATAACTCTGATTTGTGTAAGTGAGCCCTAGCGTGATATTTGTGCAAGTAAGCCCTTTTTTTCAGGATGGTAAATTGTCAAATGACTTCTTCCGCTTTGGGTGGAGCGGAAGGGCGTGTCAGACTCTTACTGACTAAAACCCATCCGTATTCCTTCTAAAGCCCTTTGTGTTCCAGGGCCGCGGTGACTCTTTCGAACAAATTCCGCAACCATGGCAGGTGCAAGTGAGCCCTAGCGTGATATTTACCACGTAGCATATTTTTTTTAAGACTTCACACACATCAAAAAAACAAAATCAAAAGTCAAATTAAGCTGTGTGCTAGCACTTTTTGAACGTCAATGTTCTACATACAGACAGTCCCCCAAAACGCCCGCCCGTCACCACTTCCCAGTGAAGAAGTGAAGAAGTAGTAGCGCAACAAACTCCCCAGCAACACAATGATTCAAAGGCGGACTTAATGTTCTAGGCGTTCTATAACAGTTCACTTAGGAATGGAAAGGGTGAAGAGATAACGTGTCAGATATTATTTAGAACAAGCCGTTGTCTAAAGGTACAAACATGATAAGCTCCGGAAATATATCAAATGTTCACGAATATTAACAAAAAGAAAATCTTTTAATCAATATTGCTATTCACGCGATTTTGGTGCGATGCGAATCAGGTAGGAAAATCCCGGGATTTATCCAACGTGAAACTGACAATACATAAATGAATACGGAACACGGACGTTTGTATGTACATTATAATCCGGTGTTCCACAATAAATGGGATTCCGGATACCTGTTTAATAATTCTGTTGGTGAATTTTCAGTTTTAGTTGTTTATTTCTACCGGTGACTATGTCAAATGGTGGTATATTAAATAGTAACTGATGGCTACGAGTTCGTCCATAGATGTCAGATTCAAAAAACAAAGACTTTCAAAATATGTCCCCCCTCCCATTTCTCCGCCTTAAAGGTAAACTTTAAAAAAATCCTAGCCTTAACGAATCCTTACCTTATAAAATAAACCTAAATTCCAAATTCGAACTTTCTAGACTTAGCAGTTTAGACTGCGTTGATTTTATTAGTATAGCAACTTGGATATACGTATGGGGCATCTTTCTAAATTAAATCAATTGAGGATAGCTCATTAGTATGATATGGGTAAGCTCACTTGACATATCGCGTGTCAGACAAGCATTATTTACTTACTCGTGTACCTACTATAATAAAACATTGATTAAATTGTTTTCAACGCTTTTACGACATAATAACCTGTTACTATTAAGTTAACTTTTTGATGCAACTGTGACGGCATACGCCGACATCATCTCATTTATAGAGTTCCGTAGCCGAAGTTTTATCTACGGAACCCTTCAGAGACCATCAAAAAATATAAAATAAAGGGCCATACAAGAATGTTGATATTTCAGATTATGGTACGGATCTCTTCGTGTGTGAATCCAACTCGCACTTGGCCGGCTTTTACTAGCGATGCAAGCATGTGGGTATGCTCCCATGTATGAAGATATGCCGTTACATATACACCAAAAAGCAATAAAAATATTGAGTTACGATTGTAAATCCAACGAAATGTGAACGCAAGGAAATAAGACGCAAAACTGAGCACAAGGCAGGCTTTTATGAAAGAAAAAACGTTTATAAGGTACAAATTTAAAAGCACGTTTACAGGACAAACAAAACAGCAATCATGCTGATTGATAGATAGATATTCAATACATAAAAAATTCTTACGTTACTGACTGATTGACAGAGTGACTGACAGACAACGCACAGCCGAAACTACTGGTCGTAGTAAGCTGAAATTTGGCATGTAGGTTCCTTGGGTAGTGTAGGGGAGCACTAAGAGAGGATTTCCCGAAATTCCTTCGGGATCGGAAAAAAAAAGGATACGTATGCGCGTACAAAGTCGGGGGCACAAGCTAGTTATGTTATAAATATAAAAAACACACGACGCAAACAGAGAAATAAAGGACAACATTTGAAGTCTTTTATTTTATTGATAGGTAAGCGACGATGTAATCAACGATGGAACACTCTTTCCTAAAAGTAACGTTTTTCAACGTTTTTGAACGGCGCCGTTTAATCAGCGGCCTGAACAACATCCAGCCAACGCGTCAAATACAACACTTAATTAACGGGCTTGCTGGATCCTTAGGCCGTTCATAGAATAGGGTAACCGTGTCACGAAAATATATGAAATATTTAATTTTAGCAATCCGAAATTCAATCAACAATCAAATTTAACATTTTAACCTCGACGGCGGAGTCTATTCCTGTCTGCAGGGTTTAAAGGAATCTAACATGACGAGAGCTAAATTGGCTTGCTCACTCTAGCTCCCGTCATACCATTCAAACCTAAGCTATCCGTGTCAGGGTGCTCCATGTTCCGCTACTTAGCTAGGCAAGTCATTAAACTACATTGAACCAAGTCATTTGCCTATCTGTTAAAATAAAATGCCGGGATGTTACTGAGGCCGCTGATTAAGCTTATTGACTGCGACATACATATATACGAGTAACTTGTGGGTCTTAAAACACCCCCAAGTTATAGTATTAAAACTCAGACTCCGGCTGGGAATTCCTTAGCTATACCCACAATGAGATGCAAGCATGCAGACACATTGAACATAAACTCGACACTCTGCGACACTTATTTTATTTACGTCTCTATTAAAAGCAATGTCCTAATAAAACACCCTGGATTCCTGGATTCAATTTTCATTATCACCTAATTCTGTATACGAAAACAACACGATAAAACATTCCCTTATTTCACAATGCGAATGAAAATTGCGAGCGAATGATCCATTGGCACAAATCTACATACATTAACTTGCTGTTCCGAGGGATTGAACCCGCTATCAAACTTATTATGCAGTGAACGTTGATATGGGAATGGACGAAAATTTGTTGGGGATTTTCATGAAATATTTACGAAAATTTTTAGGCATGGCCAAAGACCTCCCCAAGTCCTACCAGATTTTTTTTTCCTGTGCAGTCTCGAACCTGCTCTCAAGGTACGAGTCCAAATCATCTCGCCACTTTTTTCTGGACCAGCCTGCGTGGTGACTACCAGCGGTAAGTGAGTATGCGGTTGACGTGACCGGCCCAATCCCACTTTATCAGCCTTTCACAAAATATTTGTAAATAAAAGAAACCTTATCTTTGCTGTCACGCAGTTGGATAAAAATAAAGTAGGGGGAAGGGAAGTCTATATATAGACAATATCTTTATCACACTTTGTAGGAAATTGCTCTGTCAAAGAAACGTTTGCTCCCGTTTCCAGCTTTTAATTCTAACCCTGTCTCTAGAGAAATGTGACAACCAATGTGTAGAGTTAGAACACCTCCGTAAAGATTTTCATTTCCCAGAACGCTGCCTCTATAAATAGATTTTAATAAATATTAGGTACTTTGCTCACGTTTTACCCTCTTCATTGATTCCGAACAGACGTCAAATAGCCACTTAATCTTTCTAGAGCAAACCAAAGCGTTTCCATCGAAACAATATTGGAGTGAAACTTAATCCATAAACGATCCATCAAATCCAAAAAAATCAGGCATTTGCTATCAACATCGAACAGTGAAAGTTTGAAACAATCTTTTTTTGTTATACATTCTGTTCTAGCATGAAATTGAAACAAAGGAGAAAAATGTTTATTTTTTGTATTGTTTCTTGTGTATCGGGCCTTTATCAAGTAAAGAACAAAAAAGGCTTTTATGTGTCCATAATTGAAACAGTTTATATTCTGCGATTTTAAAGCCGTTGAGATAGGCCGCCATGGCCGAAATCTATCAGGAGGGCTATAAATACAACTTAGTTTAGTTCTTGGTCGGAAACCAGGCTTACAATGCATATTGGTACATTGCTTTTTTTTTTCGATGATATATCTCATATTCAGAGATACAGCCTACAGTACACGCCTAAGCACTTATTTATATTCCGGTTCAAAGATTTAATTAGATAAACAAAGTTAATAGATTTTTTATCCGAACACGTGACGCCGATCGGAGATAACGCAGGCTCCATTCCAGCCTCCTTGCACGCTTCGTCGCAAACATAACATAAGCGCGGTATAGCTACAACTAATCTTGTCGAGATTTTTCGGAGTTTAAATATAAATATGTAGGAAGACAACATCAACGTTAACAAAGAAAGAATATTCATTAGAATAAAAAAAAAATATTTTTTGGTACTTAAATAAAAATAAAATTTGTATGAAAGCAAAAAGGCTCCTATCTCAGCAAAATGTTGCGATATTTATTCTTGAAAAAAACAATAAAACACGACAAGATCACCGTTGTCTGCAAAACCGCTACACCTAATGAAGTACCACTTCATATATATTAAATCTTGTTGGTACTACCTACCTATATCTAGCAGACCCAATTTTATACTTTAAGATTCTCTCACTAATTCAATAAATATTTATGTTCAGACTTATTAATAAACTTCAGCCCCGAGTAGAGAGTAAATCTGCTTTTAATAACTCAATGGCGGTACCTAATCAAACTAAGAACAAACACCTGGGAACGTTAAAGGAATCTGTATTTACTAACTACACCATATTTAAGAAAAACTGAATTGACTTCTACATAAACTTGTAAAAGGGAGTTTTAAAACCAACGAATGCTTTGCAAAATTAACTTATTCTTCCTCCCTTTCTAGATCATTGAGCACAATTGATGCCAATGAAAGAAAAAAACTGGCCTAGTGCGAGTCGAACTCGCGTGCAAAGGGTTCCGACCGAATTTCATTTTTGTAAAATGGGATTTTAACACTGTAGACTTCTTATAGGTTTTACTGTAATCTATAGCTAAAGAACTAGTATCTGCATTTTTTTTATTTAGAAACAGTCGTTTTGGAGAGGGCTTGGGGAATGGTAAATTATAAACCAAATTTCAACAGAATCAGTCCAGTTAATTCGGAGGAAATTGGCTGTGACAGACGGACAGACAGAGAACCGAGTGATCCTATAAGGGTTCCAGTTCTTACGGATGTTCGGAAAAAAAAATATATATATTTTGAATGAAAGGTATTTGATTTTTAGAGTTCCGTAGTCAACAAGGAACCCTTATAGTTTCACCACGTCCATGTCCTTCTGTCCGTTTGTCTGTCCGCGGTTTAGCTCAGAGACGCTTAGTACTAGAAAGTTGGAATTTGACATAGGTATATACATATTAAACACGCCGACAAAGTGGTAAAATAAAATCTTGAAAAAAATTTTTTTTTTCTTTAAATTTTGGGGTGGATAGTGCGTAGGTTTTTTTTTATTGTCTATACATACCTATTTGTCCATCCATTGATCCGTTTGCGAAATATTAAGGTTTAAAGTGCAAATTACTAACAATTTTTTGTTGGAGTCAAGTGTCTTTGTTCTTATAAGTAGCATACTCTGGGTGCATCGTCCTCACATAATATAAAATTAATTTTTGTAAACCAAATTTTGTAAAATCATTATTTGAAAAGAGTAACTATGGAGTTTCTTGTCCGTTCTTCTCCATAAGAATCTACCTTTCCGAATGGACAGTAGAGTCACTTTATTAATGTAATTCTATTATTTTTACTGAACTGTAAACGATGACGTTCAAAAGTGCCGTTTAATGGCCTAATTGAAATAAACGTTTTGACTTTTGACTTTTGTCCCACCCTCCCCTCTGCCAGTTAAACGGTTGCTTTTGGAGACGGGAAATAATTCATGGTAGTAGCATATATAACGGAAAAAAATTAAAAGGAAAACTATCACTGCTAAAGTAGGCTTAACAAGTTGACGAGCAATAGTTCGGTCGGCATTACCCAGCCAGTGCTGGGTACACCTAAATGTATACGAATAAACGCCGAATAGAAATTAAAGTTGATTTCATTTTCGGACTTAACCCAAAAGGCTTTAGTTATACTAGTTATACCTGGGTAAACGTATGTTTAATTGAATTTCTAGCATTACCCGTAACATATAAGTTTCAGAATTGATACATGAAGAAAACATTACACAATGGGCAGCCTTCGTCAATAAATATACTAAAAAAACTAGAATACAAGACATACAATTCTTGTAAAAGCGAGTGTCTTCGTAGTGTCCAGCATTCCCTAGTGTCCACATATAGTAGTACAAATCTTTGTAGAACAGACTAATACGACATAGGTCAGTAGAATCCTTATGGAGTCCATTCAAGGGGCTTTGCTTTGAGCGTAGTACTCACACAGAAACAAAAGATATTGGCACTCAATCTTATTGCTTTGCAATTCCTGGTATGGAATTCTATTGGTATGTTCAGGTTCTATCTTTGGACCTGTGCATTGGTGCTAATATTTTTACAAGTTGGTATTATTTAAAATACAACTTACATCAATTAGGTGTAAAATAAACAACAAAAAGATTTCCTAAAAACCCAATAGGTTATTCCAAAAACTGGGAAGAGAGATTGCTCACCCCATTTTAGTTTTTCATTTATAAATTATACATTTATAATATGTATTAAAAGATTATAGTACCTAGTTATAACAGTACTGTAACATTTCCCACAATATCAAAATTCCTGCTGTCTCTAATGTTTATTTATGGGTCATAAAGTCCACCAAAATTACGGTATTCGAACCGAATAAACGACTTTTCCTGACCATTTTATTGACTATTAACTGGGTATCTATTGAATACATTTCAATTATACGGACTCAACTTTCATTTATTGGTACTTTATGTTACCGTAGAAGGAGTGAGAACCGCAGATTCTTATATTATCATAAAATCTTTATAAAGTTTGATAGTATTTTAGAAATAGCAAATTAAGCATATAAATTGAGGTCAAATATGATCCACTAATGAGTCCATAGGCCGAATTCTGAATTAAAAATATGGGGTAATAACGAGTCAACCCTTACGTTAATGCAACAAATACGTATCTTCAAATTCTTAATTCAGAGATTAGAGGATTAAGAAGAAACAAAATTAATCATCCGAGCCTTTAAATGGCGTTTAAAAAAAAAACAAAAATATATTATTGCAGAGATCTCGTTTGTCTTCTTCAATCGTGAATTAGATAAACAAAACAAAACAGTTGTTACCCCTCACCGAGACCAACTCGAGTGAGTAACGAGCGAATTGGAACGACGCGGTCACATCTCTACCGACACTTGAAAGGGATTTCTCTCACCCCAAACCTCGTTAAATGTTCTAAAAAAAAACATCTATTGTGACATTAAATATGTCTGAAATTACCCCTCTGACGTAATATAGATATTATCCAGTGACATTTTGGACAAATAATTACGTTTTCTGTACTTATAGTAACGATCATGCGGCCTCGCCAAATTACACGTATTTGCTAACGTTGTGGACATAAGTCGCTTGTTTGCCCGTCACAGACAAGGCTATAAAACTAATGAAATACTGTGAAGTAGATACCTAAATATATCATTTGTTTATTTAGTGTTAATAGGGTAGCTAAGTACTAGTGTGTATGTGAAACATTTTCAAGCAAAAATTAACATGAACACACTATCTAAGCAACTGTAAAATGTTTTCAAAGAAAAAAAATCATAATTATAATTTTTAAATTCACTACACCCCTGCATAGTTGAAAGGTTGTATTCTTTTTATTACTACTCCTTTTTATTATCCCAAACAAACCGTTTTAAACACTTTAAATAATTTATTTGTAGATATTTCGTTGTAAAAATAAAAAGCTTCCTTGTAAACTGGTGGTTTACTGCAGTGAGAATTTTATTCACCTGTGGATGGTACAACTTTCAAATCGCTTGGGACGGCACGATCGCGATACTTGGCTCCAAGATACGAGGGTTCTTCGCAGAAAGTATTTTATTTAAAACTTTATCTTTTATACAGAAAATCTCGGCAGAGATACCGAATGCAGTAAAAGTTGTTTATTGACGAAGTATGATAAATGAATCGGCGTTTTATCGGAATGAGATATTAAAAGTCAAACAAATAAGATAATTTTGAATGAATATTCTTTGTAATATACTGCGTTTATTGAATGATATTTTATTTACTTATTTCGATAAAAGAGGTGTCATAATAACATTTCAAAGAGTGGTTTACAGATAATTAAAAAATATATATATGTAAAATTACTATTTCCAGCAATTGCCCGCGGCTCCGCTCGCGTTAATATAGATTTCTGCAAAAGAGAAAACCTATAACCTAGACACTATCTACCTCTGTATCGGTTTAGCGATTAAGGCGTGAAAGCGTAACAAATGAGCAAATGATAGAAAAACACATTTGCATTTTAAATATTCGTTAGGATCCTTGCGGCGAAAGAAGCTCTTCAAATTGAATCCTTCGAATCGCCCTTTTAATTGTACCAAAAAAAAACCAAATTGCTTCCATTTAAACTCGTTAACGAAAGTAAAAGTTCTTTGTACTGCTTTGCAGAGTTGAACAAACTAAACGCGTTTATATTCAAGTTTCATCACTGAAGGAGGCAAGTAAATGAATCTGTCTTAATTATAAGCCAAGGTTTCCGCTGTGGGACCTTTGGGCTAATTAGCGCTTTTAACGGCAATTTGCCTGTTGATAATGGGCTTTCAAAAATCCTTGTGATCCATTTAATTTAGACAGCAAATAAAACGACCATTTCTTGTAATGTCTGACATGTGATAATTGGAGAAATTGAGGAGCCCGTGGCTAAATAATAACAGTTGCACGAGTCGATCCTCAAGGTTAAGCAACGCTTGCCGAGGTCGGTTTGTGGATGGGTGACCATCTTAACATACCGAGACTCCTTCGTACCTTGGAAAGCACACTAAGCCATTGGTCCTGGCTGTCATTTGTAATATATTTTCAGTCGTTACGGATTGTCATAAGCCAAAAAGCCGACACCGGTCTTGCCAGGAAGTACTGTGTTATCCAGGAACGACTGCCTTTCTGTCCTCCACAATCTTACTGGATTGTGGAGGACAGAAAGGCAGTCGTTCCACGTAATAAAACTGGTATTAAAATGAATCCGGTTTGACTGGAAGCCGACTTCAATATAGTTGAAAAAGGTTAGGCAGATGATGAAGTGACAATTGGAGACGTATAGGAGTTGTAGTCGTTTTGGTTCGACTAAGAATTTCGCTGTAGCAGCCCGAAGCATGTAAGTTGGTGGCGTGACAGCCCCGTGACTCGGAAATTACGTAAAGCCCTTGGTCCTACACCTGAGATCTCCCCGATCGTGTTGGATTGCCGTTCCCTCGGGCTATGAGGATAAAAGAACAAGAGAGTACACCTGTGTCTGCGCACACACTTGTGCAGTCAATTAATTTATTTCTTCTAGACCATTAAAAGGCACTTTTGAACGTCAAATTTACAGTTTTAAATTAAAACATTAGTGACTCTATTTGTCCATTTGCAAAAAGTAGATTCTTATGGAGAAGAACGGACAAGAAACTCCATAGTTTTTCAAATATAAGTTTTACAATATTTTGTATACATACATTGATCAATTGATTATATTATGTGAGCACAATGCACCCAACATTACACTAATATGCATTAAGCCATCTCCTGCGTGTCTGGCTTATCTCTGTAGAGATTGCTACCGTGACCGTAATTCGATCGGGACCATATTTTTATAATGACTTCATCGTTTGGGTGAAGGTTGGATAAAATATCAGAAAATAATAATTGTGGAAATATTTTGGTCAAGGGCTTTCAACCCGTTATTGTGAATACACAATAGCAATACTGCAATAGCAGTATTTAGGCTGTATTTGTAATCGTAACAGTCAAAAGAACTCATAGCTATCTACCTAAGGTCAATTTTAAACTGTAACAAAATTGTATTGTTAGGTTGGCCATTACACATGTTAGAAATGTTCTGAAATCTTCAATTCTTAATTAGAATTTAATTGTTTAGACTGGTGTGTTTCATTATTCACAGTATGAATATTTAATCAATCGTGCTGACAAATGTTTCGAACAAGGGCTGTCTTCATAGATCGGTAATACGAGGACAAGCCCACTTACATCCATGGAATAGTCAATATAACACAGCTATGACCACGCTCAACGACGCCAATGATATTATCATACAAATGTAAGCTTAAGAGAGCTCATTGTGGTTGTTTGTTAGGGAAATTATGATAAGAAGTAAAAATGTAATTTAGATAAAAAAGTGCAAAACATTTTTAATCTTGATTGTTTTCAGTCAGTCATTAATTTCCCAGTCATACAAATAAAAACAAAAATGCTCAATTTCGTTCAGTGAGTTAAATTTCAACGAGCTAAGACCAAGCTTTGGGTAAAGCGTAACGGCGTCATTCACGGCGCTCCCTCGAGAATACCCAGCAATCCGATACCCTGGCTTATCCATCGCCCCCCCTTCTCCCGACTTACTCCAATCCACCCCTTGCTTACAATCGGTCAATCACTCTTCAAGATGAACCTTCTCAAGTCTAGTTTACACAATATGAATTGACATTGAGACAGTAGACATAGTTTAAATTTATCGCAGCGTCAAAGCGTAATGCAATTGACTATTAATATTCATTCAACCAATTATTCAGCGCGAGTGGTTGAGCCGAATGGTTAGCACCATTCGGCTCAACCACTTTGAAGAGTGCCAAATGATACAGCACCATCAGCCAGACTTTTAAGTGAAAGTCAAAGAAAGTGTGAGTCAAAGGAGTGTCAAGTCAAAGAAAATTATAGTTTAAGGTACATGTGTGAGTACTTTACTCACACATGTGCCGTTAATGCATGAAATTATATAATGCTAAATTAATTGAGTCTATACAATGAAAATTGGATGGTCTTACAATATTCAGCGAGTCTAACAACTGCTAAAAGATTGCATTGAACCAAGCATTTTATCTTCAATGTAATCTTCCAACTTATAATATGCTTGCCTGCATAGTGTGCGTTTAATACAAGATTAAAATTTTGTTTCATTTAGTTCTAATATTTGGGGGGGGCAACAGCTTCCAAATCCTCTATTTCAACCAAATAGATAATTAAAAGTAAGAGTCATTTTTTGCCGTTAGAGTATAAGAGTAAGAGCTTGTAGCTTATGGAAACACCAACTCTCGACGAAAAAAATCTGTTTTGAAATAAGGTAAAACTGTCAGTTGAAAGTTCCATCGACAACTGAAAAAGCTATTACATATACAAGGTGCCATTTTAGTCGTCTTACAACGGCAGCCCAGTCTTTGTACTCATCATTATGAACAACTTCTGCTATGGAAGCAACACTGAAATCGCGAAAAAAAAATCGACTTACCCATACATTTCTGTGCGTATAACTCGACAAAATGTACTGAACAACTGTTTTTTTTCGCGATTTCAGTGTTGGTCCCACAGTAAAAGTTGTTCATAATGACGAGTACAATGACTGGGCTTTTTTTAAGGATGGAAAATCATCAAATTACTTCTTCCGCTCTGGGTGGAGCGGAAGGGCGTGTCAGACTCTTACTGACTAAAACCCATCCGTGTTCCTTCTAAAGCCCTTTGCGTTCCAGGGCCGCGGTGACTCTTTCGAACAAATTTCGCAACCCTGGCAAGCTCTGGCCCTAGCGGGCCCCGTTTTCTATGCTGACATCTCTTTGAGGCGCGCGTGAAATACAACGCGCCATCGACCCGGGCCTGGTGGTCTGGTGGCCTGGCTCGCCGTCTGGAGGACTGCGCCGACGGTGGCTGGGGATCGTCCTGCGACTCCCGACGCCCGGGGCGCCTTCTTCTGTAGCAGCGGTTGGAGCGAAGGCCTTGTCTTTCCCTCACGCGGTCCGCCTCCTCCTTCGCTAGCATTACTGCTTCGAAGAAGAAGGTGACCGCTTCCCAAGTCTCCACGCTCCGGACCATGGATTTTACCGATCCGACCGATCGCCTCGACGAGGACACGTGCTCCGTCCAAGCATGGCAGACCTCCACCGTATGCTCCACCGTGTCCTCCGGGCGATCCTCACAGTGCTGACACCCGGGCGTGTCCTCTTGCTGAATCCGAAACAGGTACCTCCCGAAACAGCCGTGTCCGGTGAGTACCTGCGTCAGGCGGAAGGTGAGGACGTCGTAGCGCCTCTCCAGCCACACCTCAAAGAGGGGTCTTATCGCCGCAATTGTGGTGAGCCCAGCTCTGGGTTGCGACAGTCGCCGTTTCCATATCGCCATGGTATCCTGCCGGAGCTCCGTCCGCCGCGTTGCGATTTGCCGCGGCATATTGACGAAGGCTGCCCATCGTGTAATGTTTTCTTCATGTATCAATTCTGAAACTTATATGTTACGGGTAATGCTAGAAGTTCAATTAAACTTAAGTTTACCCAGGTATAACTATGTAGTATAACCAAAGCCTTTTGGGTAAAGTCCGAAAATGAAATCAACTTTAATTTTTATTCGGCGGTACACATTTAGGTGTACCCAGCACTGGCTGGGTAATGCCGACCGAACTATTGCTCGTCAATTTCCTAAGCCTACTTAGCAGTGATAGTTTTGTGGCACCTTGTATATATGTACATATATGAAACTCTGAAGTGCTTTCTTATCTACAAATAAAACAAAGACGCCTCCTGTACCTAAAAGCAAGAATTCCACGTCAGCTGAAAAGTTTAATTGGAGTTTCGTGTTACACACGTTCGAAACTAAAATAGTCCGAAAAAGATTTGTCCTTACGCTATAACTGTGGCGCCCGTAATTGGTCTCCTGGCGACTTTCAATATTCGAAGTCGACACGTTGGCTGTCTCAACAATTGACCGTCATAACCTATATAGATTGTCACAGTGATATTATCTTCTTTTTAGAGTCTCTATGGCGACTAGTTATTAAATATTATGTTTGTCCCAGTTCTTGTGTATACACAATGATAGTGTTCAGAAACAATGGTGAATGTTTGTGTGGCGCCCGTAATTGGTATCCTGGCGACTTTCAATATTCGAAGATGGCACGTTGCCTGTCTTTCGTTATTTATTATAATTAGGTATGAATAGGTATAGGTTTATTAAGAAATACTATTTTGATTACGCAATCTGTAGCGTAATAAAATAGTATTTCTTAACATACTATTCTTAAACAACCCCTCCATTTTTTAACAGAAGTTAAGCAGTAATTTTTAAAAGCTGATTCACGCTCTATTACAAGAGTTTTTTTTTTCAATTCGCTTCTCTACATAAATTTACGAAATTTTTAAGTTACTACTTCTAATATTAACCCTTTGGCGCTTGTTACATCTGCCAGACTGAACTTGTTTTATTAATTAATTATCTTTCTCTTGCCAAGTTTTGACATTTCATTTTATTTCTGTGCCACCGACAAATGAATATTAATGATTGTTTTAAATTCAAGATCCAAATGTCTTATTTAGACGCTAAAGTGCCTTCATATAAAAACAACATTAATAACCCCCTCAATACTTTGTACTTGCTACGCCGTAGCTCGTAGCAGATATGGCTACGGCGTAGACGCTAGCTACGAGTTCGTAGCAAAGGAAGTTGTAGTTGTCAAATCGTTTATTGATTTCTGCCGTCTATATATTGGACTTGGACAAGTAATATATCTGTGACAGCTTAGCTCCAAAGTTTGAGAATAAATCTACATCTCTTACATTTATCAAATATAAATTATAATCGCGGTACGCAGAGCACAGGATACCCACCAAGAAATCAAAGACGACATTGCACTGTATGACATTAGTGAAACCGTTGAACATTTATCGCCGCGCCGTATCAAATATGCTGTCTTAGTATGTGAGAATTGTATTCATCTTTCGTGGATGCAATCTTTCGTGCTTAGTCTGTCTGATATTGAGAAAGACTTTACTGTATTTTTGTTTTCTTTAGTTCAGACGGGTACACCAATGTAGGCCTCATAAAGTATCGTCTATACATTTAACATCGTTTGTACTGATTGACTATCAACGCATAGCCAAAAGTAAATTGGGTATTAAAAGCTGTTTTTTTTTTTAGTTAATATAAACATCCGCTAAGAAAGATCGCATAGATCGATGATCAAAATATGTATTAATTTTCTTAGTTATAAATGATTATAGGATGAATTCTATGTTGTTGGCTTACCATACGCTTTGGTGCTAACTGTAAGTATAGTAAGCAATTGTTACGAAATAAATCAATAAAGGATAACTTTTCAATTAAAGGAGGGTAAATGGGAGGAGGAACTTTGTATGAAATTCTTTGTTCTTTGAAGCCAACATTAACGCGAACGAAGTCGCGAGCGTCAGCTAGTATGTCATATATAAGGTCCCATTAAAATAGATGGACAAGTTTTAACACGGGCATTCAGTACGTCGAACGAATAAAATCCAAGCAAAGAAAAACACTGATTTTATTATGACCTAAAATATATTTATTTAGAATTATTGCCAACATTTGTATTTTCGTTAGTCGATTTTTATTCTTGTAATTATCTAATGCGTTTTTCTTATAATTTGTTTACCATTGTCCATATTTTGGTCTGAATGATTACTAAAAGTTTGTCCATCTATTTTGATGGGACCTTTAATATGTCACCGGAAAATTGCCGACTCTGTAAGATTGTAATAAATCTTGATTAGATTATAAATTCTTGAAATATTATGAAAAAACCGCTCCCATCCATATTCAACAGTTTCCAATATATCCATGTCTTAATAGAAAAAATAGTTTACAATTTTACGCGATATTTTACAATATTACGGCGTTTGGCATTTTCCGGTGACATATACAAAGCCACTGGCACATAGTACCTACATTTTTATTCAAATGTGAAACTGCAGTGTGGTGAAATATACAGAGTCAATCTCGCATTACGTAGGTGGGCTTTTGATTGATGCAGTCTGGTTTCGCTGCAATGATAAACCGATACACACTGCAGCGCACTTGGGGCGGGCGTACACAATGAATAACGGCTATAGAATCGAGGAAAAATCCTGAATTAATCATTTGAAGTAATTTTATAAAAGGTCAAATGTTTATAAGTTTGTTAGTTATCTCTAGAAGTCTTGAACGTAAAAGATGTTCACATACAAGTCTCAATATCGTTTATCGTAATATTAATTGTAAATTCTATAAAGTTTAGTAATCTATTGTTGACGAGTAGCAAATCGATTAACAACAAAGAGGTTCATAATCTTCCGAAGCGTACAGAG
The DNA here is from genome assembly GCA_905163435.1 of Mamestra brassicae. Classification (NCBI taxonomy): domain Eukaryota; kingdom Metazoa; phylum Arthropoda; class Insecta; order Lepidoptera; family Noctuidae; genus Mamestra; species Mamestra brassicae. The sequence goes on along the minus strand of LR990991.1, from coordinate 9,139,680 downwards.
AGGAATTTAAAAGTTTTCTCCACAAAACAGAGTTTGAAATAAAGTTATTTTGGCTTGAGTCAGTATTAGGATAAGTCTGGGTAATAGTCTTTCTAATTAGCTCTAAGTACGTATGTGTAGAAGAATTATTACGTTGATTTATTGTTCTTTTTGATTTTTCATGACTTGATGTTCTCAAACTCGTAACATAATATCACGTCTGTATTCCGATTAGGCATATGTAAACCATACAGAACATATATTATAGGAACAGTCATTCTAATAGTCGCCAATCTAAAATACCCAAACTCAACGAAATCACTCGTAACGTGATTTCTAGTGATGACTTTTATGCGAGCAAGTTAAAAATTGTGGCCCATCTGAAATTCATGGTCTGTTGGCCTCTGAAGTGAGGGCAGTGCATTTTTATACTGGCGAAGTAAAAATACTACCGTTCTATGCAGATTTCATTGAGGCAACGAATTTAAAAACAAAGAGTAATCTAAACGAATAAATATACTTTTATAGCTGTATTTAAGGCTAGTATACGAATATAAATTCAAACTAAGGGTGCTAAACATACTGACTATGGCGAACCTACTGAACTACTAAGTGAGCGATAGACTGAAGGTGAACGCAATTATTGAAAATAGCGACTTTAAACTACGAAGTTGAGGGACGAGTTATTCAGAACGATCAGTATAATATTTCTTAAAATGTTGGGAATTTTAACAACAATCAATTTCAACATTCTAACCTTGATGACGGAGACGCGCTGCACAGGGCTCCTGTTTTAGTCTGCAGGGTTAAAATAACCTAACATGAATGGCATGACGGGAGCTAAGTTCATGCGCTTCGCTCGCTCACTCTAGCTCCCGTCATACCATTCGAACCTAACCTATCCGTGTCGGGGTGCCCTAAGCTCCCTGTGCCCTATGTTTGGCTACTTGGCTCACTCACTTAGTAATATTTTAGCCCACTCAGTATTTTTTTCGACCAATTAAGTATTTAATTCAGACACTTGGAATTTTAGTTGCTAGCTTAGATTAACTGTTTTCCACTGCTTAATGCACCACTAATTAATGATTGCCAGTTAAGTTAATTTTTCGCAGACATAAATTTAACGAGCGGCGTTAAATTTTATTTGCGAAAAATTTACTTGCTGCGGTGTTAAAATATAAGGAAACAATCAAAAACAGCGACTTCCGAAATTAAAGTTATTTTATACTTAGTTGTGTTTTTTTTTAGTTGGAGTTCGGTTGGATTTTTTTTGTGAAAAAGTTTTTTTATTTTACACTTTAGTGGTACACACCCAAACCAAACAACACCACTGGAAAGTCACAGGATAGCAAAACACGAAATTTCTTGGATGATATATTTTCTATTCACTACAGCTATTTTGATTTATAAACCAAACTACTGAACCGATTTTGATAAATTTTTATGGACCAAACGGAACGTACATATATCCTTTCACATGATAGAAGATTTTTTTAAATCGTTTCATAAATAACGAAGTTATGAGGTAACAAACATAAAAAAAATACAACCGAATTCCTCCTCCTTTTTTTTACGTAGTTTAAGTCGCGAAAAAAGTCAGCCGTTTACCATTTTGACCATTTCTGCGTAAATTAAGTACTGAATAGTTGTTTATCAAATCATCACCTGTATAGGTTTCCATATTAACAAATAAAGCATTCTCCAAAAGAGTAGCTTTACCACCTCCCTGACTTAAACGATCCAGATGGTTCAACGGATTATTTAAATCTAAACTTTAAAATAGGTTTATTTTGAGCAGAACTGCAACAGATGCTAACGTTGAAGTCTGTGGCTATTATGTAAATTAAATGTATTTGGATAAAACTACGTTTCGAAGCACATGACTATCTTCTATATCGCATTGCGTATAAAACTCCTCAATACCTATTTACCTGTGAAGACTTACTTGTTTGTCTTGTGTTGTGTTATTGTTCTAAGACACTATTAACGGTTTTGAAATAGTATATGCAGAAATCAACCGATCGTTATTATGGTATTAAGTGTTCTAATTCATACTTCTATAATATCTGCGAAAGTTACTCTACACCAATTTGGATACATTTTGGTAAAAAGATGGATGAATGAGCATTGGCGATAAGTAGTAGGTATACTTTGTAGTATACCTACTACTTATCACAGAAGTACATTCCCTTAGTGTAAGTGTATTCCTAAAATGGCATACAGATAGTTGTTCCGGGTCTGGCTGTTTGTGTACGATACAGGAGAAATCCTAGTGTGGGGCAACGTTTTAAAAACTAAAAAAGAAACTTCCTAAACGTTGACTGAAACTAGTTTATCATACCACCTTTGTGTGTTAATATATCTTGATATGATTATCTATTATCAATGGGGTCCAAATCGTCATGCAAGCCATGCCTTGGTTGCTTCAGGCACCGACCGCGTGACGAATTGTCATAGGCTACCTACTTAATTATTTTTTCCATAAAAATGCACGGTTTCTGCGAAATAGATGGTGGGAACAAAACCGCAGGAAAAAACTAGTTCAGAAATGACATTAAATTAGACTCGGTCAATATTTAAAGATGTTTTCGTTACCATAATTTTATTTTTTATTGTTTCATCAAAATTTTTTGTGATTAATAAGCATATTTTGATCTTAATATTATTATGAACCTTTTTTATCGCACTAGCAAAAGCAGTTTGTGCTTTGGATTTTGCACGAGGATATCTAAAAAAAAAAACAAATCAGTAACTCATTATTATTTTCCTTACCCATCATTGCCTAGTCTTTGTATATATGTACAGTTAAGCTCGGTTCTCGGGTAGCTTTTATAGCACACGAGTAGATGGATAGCTGGCCCAAGATTATACGGCATGCAATTTGCAGTAACGTGATTTAGTGTTACCAGCTCACATACTACAAAGGTATCGAGTAAATTGGGTTTTGTCAGTAATATTATTGGGATGAAGTACTACCAAAACCTAATGCTTAGGTATCTAGATTGTCATGGAAAAATAGGCTTTGTTGACTGATTCGATAACGGCTGTTATGGTATAAATAATATAGTAGTTTAGGTACATTTGTGATACCTAAATATATGTATTTCTAACGCCAATCATAGTTCAACGACGTACCTAAGTTTTATATCACAATAATGATAACACCAAATAGTTTTAGCTGTTCCATCACACCGTAGACATGGATACTTGTTTATTTTTTATCTGTTATTTTTTTTAATTTAGGGGTTTTTGTCCATTAAGGATAATATGTCAACCTCATCATACCTTATAACAAAGTGAACTCACTTAGTAATATAATACACAAAAAAAAAACCTAATTATTTAGTAACACTTGGATATTAGATGAATAAGTGATTATAAATTTAAGATAGGCGAACGCGCTCCATCGTCAACCAAATTATCGCTTACCTAGCCGTTTAATGGGTGCATAAATAAAAAAATGTCATAAGTGGACTTTCGAACGTCGCCAGTCATAACACGATCCTACAAAGCGGTGTACTTTGTCGAAAACCACATGTTACCGCCTTCTGCTCGGTAAACCGTGAGCTCATTTGATCGCGTAATGTAATATGCGGTCACAATCCAATTGTAAACTTTTGAACCATCGCCGAACAATAGGGGTGTTGTTTCTGACACTTTGTACTTTGTTTGATCAGTGTTCATTATAGTCGTAGTCAATTTTTGTTTGGAAGCTGGGCGGCTTCGGTCTCCCTCGACATTTCTCAACTATGCTGAGGGTTTGTTTCCAGTCCAAACAATGAAGCAAAAACTGACTCGCTAAATGTTTAATATTGGTGTACACTGGTATATTAAGCACGGGGCGACTGCCTGCCGGACCTCCAGCACCCAGTAACTGGGTACCCGATGCAATGCGCTACCTAGTGGTAGTTGTCAGGCTTACGGGCTCCTAACTTCCCGTAACAACTGTCAAAGATCTACAAAGCCGGGCTTACGAGCTTTCCGGGGCACGGAAAGGTTTCGATATGCTAGATGGTCACCCATCCACGGACCGCATTCGGCAAGCGTTGCTTAACCTTGATAACATTCAATTCATGGCGCCTCTTATTTGATAACTGGGTACCATAAGTGTCGGACCAAAAACAAAGGACATTAACATCTGAATCAATAATCGCACATTGCGACCCCATCTCAGGGATCTTAAACTTTATTTTAAAGCGTTGATTTAAATATTTAAAAGATGACAGTGAAAAGATATAGGTCGGGGACCTCCAAAGAACCAGTTTTTGATCGAAAAACTATAGCTGATTTTACCCTGCGTTGGTACATGTTCCTACCCTGATTGAAGTATTAAATCTTCTGCATACAAGTTTCATTCAAAATTAGTCCAATTTAAATTTTTACACATTTTCTGGAGTAGGTTTTTTAAAACTGAACACAATCTCATCTGATGGAAAGTGTTGATGTGATCGACGATGGAGCACGCTAGGCTAGCAACCAATTCACTCTTGACTTAAACACCCCAGTTTGTAGTAATCCGTTTCAGTGCACAGTCACTGCACAAACTGCAGTCAGAAACTTTTGTGTGCCAGCAAACATAGAATCGGGAACTGAACCAGCAGTTTTATAGAACAGTGAATACTTTATGGCACACGTGCATTTTGCGTTTTTAAACCAGTTGTGTGATACGTTCATGTCATTCATGTCATTCAATGAGAGAAAGGCTTATGTTGAGTTTCAGAGTACTAAAATTGTTGTAGGTTGTGATAAAATTTTGCAAGTTCATTCAACTAATTAGCTACAAGTACTCACCGATCGCTCCCAGAAAACTTCTCAAAACACTTTTCTTAACTTCACGCCGCTTTCTTCTTCCATTTAGAACATAAATAAGTTAACACACCGTTAATATAGCCGATAAAAATATCAAAATTACAACAATAAGCCTTTTATGCTTTGAATTCTATTGTTGCTAATGGACGCAGGTGCCCTCGGCTTATTCATTCCGACGAATTAAAGGGACATTTAAATTTCCCTAATACCACCGTTACGTTTACACGTTACAAGAGACCTTTGAGCTTTTTTTTGTAATGAATTTTTTGGAAAGTCGATTTCGTAGCGTAAATAAATAATAAAAACAAGAGTGGGAATGATGGATTGATGACTGAAAAGTGTGAGGGGGGGTTGAGTTATGGTGTCGAGGTGAGGTGCGGGGGGTATTGTGAGTGGAGGGTAGTATTGTTGGGTTGTGGTGCGAGTGCTTACCATGGGGCATGATATCGCGGCGTGGTCTGGCCGACTCGCGGGCCACGGCTCACGCGAGCAGACTGTTGCTCGCGGCCGGGCCGGGGTTGCGCGCGCACACTTACCACCCCCCTCTACTCCCGCAAACCCTACCTGCCAGCCGCCCCTCCCCCCGCGGATGACGCCGCCGGCCCGCCAAGCTCGCGCCTCACACTGACATGCTCTCGGCTGCTCTCCTTTGTCTCCAACTTAATTGTAACATTATCTTCGAATAAAGTCGTCTGCGCCTGACTGACGGAGGAAAGTAACAAGAACTTATTGTTACGATGATCGCTGGAGATATTACGTCACATTTTGTATTGTGAGGCTTTTATATTCTGCTGTAAGATGCACATAACTGTGTTAATGTTTTAGCTGATGGATGTTCTGAAAGTATTAATTAAGTACGAGTATTGATAAATATCTAAAATTATTAGGAGCTTTTATAATTCAAATAAAAATAAAAGGTAAAATATTACTACTTGCAAGTCCAACAAATAATAATAAAAAAGAGCATCGAATAGTGCCGAAGAATGCATTAGTAGCTTATTAGCGTATGGCTACCAATTGACATGCCAAAATGTATTCCAATTTTTCAGTACCAATGTTGATGAACTATGAAAAGAATAGCTTACATTCATTTGATCACCCAATTTATTATAAAGTCAGGTTTCTTTAAAATGGCTCCTGTGAAAATATTACATTACCAGCTGCCGCTAGCGGCTCTGCCCGCGTGAATGTCGAAAATTATCCCAAGGAAACATACTCCCGGGATAAATCCTATGTCCTTTCACGGGACTCAAACAATCGCTGTACCAAATTTCATCTAAATCGGTCCAGCCGTTTGCGCGTGAAGAAGTAACAAACATACACACACACTCACAAACTTTCGCCTTTATAATATTAGTGTGATTTATTAGTTAAATGTAGTAGCCGAGTTGTCGTAATTTGCTGGACTGCCTACGCGTTTGCTACGCGGCTACGAACTACGTCATAATTTCGTAGCACTCAACGGATCCTTTACGACCGCTACGCGACTTGTACCAATAGTTTTAGTTTTCTTTTATTCTAAGTTCTACTATACTCGTAACTAATTATTGTGAGTCTCGTTGGTCTAGTGCGAAGTGGTCTCAAACGCTCTGCTACATGAGGTTCTGGGTTCGATTCCCGAGTCGGGCAAAGTGTTCTCGAGTTTTTCATTTGAGGTGTCACGATTTGTGCATAGAACATAACTGCGAAATGTGAGCAATAAGCACACACGTTTCGCCGTTGTGTTTTATAGATTGACATAAAAAGAAAGAAAATGAGTAAGGTTAGGACAGAAGTACTTACACCTCTGCCCTGAAACATAACTGGAGAAATGTGTGTACCAACTATTATTGACAAAAAAAATCATGAGTTAGGTTACTTATCTGCCTATACCCGGGGAACACAGGCGTGACGCTATAGAAATATTGCCTTCAGTTACTATCCCTGTGTCAGACAGACTTTATTGTAAAGCTAGACTGTAAGCCAGTGATTAAGGGTGCGTTTACAAGAGTAGAAACCATTACGTAGATTTGAACTCTTGAACGAGCATTAAAGCACTTAAAGTACCTGCCTAGACCATTGTGAACGCTCTGAACCAGTCGTAATTATTTTCTCATATCGATATCTACCTCATTTATAGGCTAGTAGATGTGATGAAATATCCAGTTTAGAATATTATAAGCAGAGGTACATCTAAATACCCCAAAATCTAATTTTCAATATTTCATGTAATTTAATCAATCACTCTGATGGTGCTCAAGACTGGAAGCCTTCCCAAGGCTTCCAGTCTTGAGCAACAGTATGCAGATGAGAGCAAGTTTTTAAAAGGAGCGAGTGGGGCAAGAATGGTTTCAGATTCCTTGGCTTCAGGCCACCTGTTACGACTTTCAAAGATCTTCATATGACAGCCGGGACAAACTGCGAGTTGCGGAGGAATCTCGGTAGATTAACATGGTCACCCATCCACAGTCCGACCGCAGCAAGCGTTGCTTAACCTTGTAGATTAACCCCTCAACATTGACGATCTCTTCTCTCATAATAAAAAAAATTATAAAAAACCACGTAGATATAATTAAAAATAATAAGAGCTGTTTAATTTTAATTTTAAAGTTTATACTAGAGACTCCGCTTCGCGTAGTTTTGCAATTTTAATTAAGTACATCCCGTTAAGTTAGGCCCAGTGGAAACGGTCGGCTTACGAGTGGTAGGTCGTGAGTTCTAGCCACGACATTCGAACTCGAGAATTTATTCCATCACTACTCCTCTTAAATCGGTGTAGCACCATCTATACGAGCGTGATACACACGTGGCCTCATTTCGCTGGTAAAAATTGAACCCAATTGCACCATCATAGTGACGTCACGCATGTTTCCAACGCATTTTATCGTCTGCATTTTTTGTTTACGTGAAAAAAGAAAAATCGTCCAATATTTATTGGAAATCTATCGGACGGACTAATTAGATTATTCAGTAAAATACCTTATTGATTTCTTCGACTTGTTTTAAATATGTGGTGATCATATTTAACGCCGAAAACAATTTTGTTCTACAATAAAATATAAAACTCAGCAAATATGAAATTTTCGGCAACTGAAATAATTATCGTTAACGGATTGTTACTACCAGAGATTTACTTTAACAAACATGTTTTTCCTCTTTATAATATGAGTTCAGAAATACGATTGGAATCTTCGTTGTCGATACGTGAGCAAGTTTCAAATTTGCGGCATAAGTCGTAAACAACAATTTTGTTTATTCATTATTTAATTTAATAATAATTAAATGATAAAAAAATTCAAAACAATGAAATACCAACAAAGGCAAAACACGTGAAAAACACATACCTAATAAAATAAAATTTTAAAAATGTTCCCTTTGCTAAAACTGCCTTTCTGTATTAAAAAAATGTTCACAAAGATCGTGCCACATCGTACTGATGGAACTCGTGAGCCATATCCATTATAACTTTCTTTATCTTATTCGTAGTTATATTAAAACACATATTTTTATCCCGGGGGTCACTCCAGCCACCACTGTTGTCCACGTAATCAAAAATTACAAAATCATCGTCATCCAATTCAATATCAAGATAAACTTCTAAATGAGAGGGATATAAATCAACGATCATTTGTTCTTGAATGTGCAAAATTCGATTAATGATGTATATCATGTCATATTCCACATATTGGTTATACAACGCTAAAGAGCTAGTTTTGAACGCTCTTGGCAATGTACTAGACACGACTTTGTATCTACCGCCATCTTTTCTGTTGAGAGATAAATAGTACAGAGATCGGGCCCACGAGTAGTCGTCGATGCTGCAAAAAAGAAAATAATGCGCCGCTATGGAGCTCCAGACGGACGAATCAAACGATAACACAGATGAGTGCTCTCTGGGATCCCAAGTCGTTAATTCAACCGTGTACGGACTGTACGTACTCAAATTATCAAAATATGAAAATTGAAAAGTAGGCGTCAGTAAAGATGTAAATTCACAAACAGTTATGAACTGGCTTATTTTCTTCATTTGCATTGTCATATAGATGAAATCTTCCATTAAAAATACATCATCATCTAAAAATGTAAAAATTCCTGTATGATCCTTAGTAAAGGGCAATTTTTCAAACACTTTATTCATGGTCCACCACCAGTAATGTTTCATTTGGGCTTGAATTGGATCTCTATAGAGTCCATGTATATCTGGTGTATCTGCCCCCGTACATTTGAGAGATTTAGCTTTGTCCATATCCATATTACGCGGACAGTCACCCTGTTGGTATCCTGGGAACTCATTAGGGTACACCTGTATGGAATATGGATAGAAGATTTGTAAAACACGAGCAAAGTCTATCATTTTTACTAAATTATTGATGTTCTCATCAAATCTAGAGTGCGAAAAAATAATTAGGGAATCTTCTATTCCTGCTACGTTTGACAAAGATACCAGGAGATATTTCAGGTTTATTTTGAACTTATCAACGAATATTACAAAAATGGGTGCGTTTGGTTTTAGGGATCCCAAAACGTCCAAGTTCAAAACTCGTTGTTCAGAGTTAAAGTTTGTCATAAAACGTTTAATTGTGTTTGGTTGGAGAGGTTTTAAATCATCTTGTGTTTGGAATTCGACATATTTAATTGCACTTTTTGGTATCTTTGTTATCACTTCATTTTCCTGAATTCTCTTCATGCGAAATACGATCACAAATACAAGGAAAAAAAGAACGCATAGAAAATTACGAAAAAATGCCAAAGCCTTAGACAGTTTTTTCCGAAACATGATTTATATTAAAATTGTAAAATCTATATAAATAAGTAAATGAATATGAATTATTCTATAAAAGTACTGCTGTCATATTCACTGACAGCATGTGAAAACTTTGTGATTCATAAATAAGAAGGTGAAATAGAAAGTTTTGTAATAAATCGTATTTATTTAATGATTACTTGTCTCTGAAAGAATCCTTCCTCATATCCCTTTACCGTCTTCTACGTACCTAGTAAAAAATAGCAAACCTTTCTTCCTATTATTATTCAACTAAAGCGAGTAGGTAATTAATTATCTTATTTTAAGAAATAAAACATGTTTCACAAAACAATGTAGGATCTAAGGAGACTTTTTTCTCTGAGGGAGTGTCAGATCCTTACTGACTTTAGTCAGTGAGCAGGCGCACGGATGGGTTTTAACCCACGCGCGTGGAAAACAACGCGCCGTCTTATAATAGTGTATTATCTATGGCGCCGTCGTCCCTTTTTTTTTAAGGATGAGAAATCATCAAATGACTTCTTACGCTCTGGGTGGAGCGGAAGGGCGTGTCAGACTCTTACTGACTAAAACCCATCCGTGTTCCTTCTAAAGCCCTTTGCGTTCCGCGGCCGTCGTCCCTGGCCTGGTCTATCTCTTGTTAGTATTAAATGGAAAAAAAATGAAGTGCATTCGATTTACCTTGATTAATATTCAACAGGAAGAAACTAATATTCGACGATGAAACAGTGTCCCCGAGGATTGCGCTTGACTCGAGACTAAAATGGAGTCCACATTTGACATCTCTTGCAGGAAGGCTAAGTTCAGCAGCATATGCTGTTAGAAAAATCCGCCAGTGTACAGATATTGAAACAAGGAGACTAGTCTATTTAGTTACTTTCGTAGTATACTGTCTTACGGTATCTTACTATAGGGACAGGCTACTGATATCGAGTGTATTTTCATTCTGAAGATAACGAGTCATCAAAGTCATTTATAATCTCCGCCGGCGCGATTCTCTAAGGGAACTGTATCATGATGGTGCTTTGTCAATGTCAAACCTATGGAAAATTTCATGTGCGTTAGAAAGAATCTACACCTTTTAGTAAACGAGGCGCAAATTTAACTATGTCACTAAAAATAGAAACCAATTACTTCAACCAGGTCTCAGACTAGCAAAAGTAGCAACATCTTTTATGGGATACTGTTTAAATTAAAGTGGTATAATAAAATACCGCCACATATGTATATTAGCAAATTGAATGAGACAAAATTTAATGCACATTATGCAGACAAGCATATTATTTAACAGGGGAATACATTGATGATAATACTTGGCTCAATGCTGTTCCGCTCCACAGCGACTAAAGGGCTCAAACATTGATTAAGATGTGATAACATTGTTGGACCTGCTGAAGAATGTAAGACCATCTTTGAAAGAGAGAAGAACGTGCAAGAAACTACATGGACACCTCCATGTAGTTTCTTACACGTTCTTCTCCATCGGATCTACCCTTTGGAACGTGCAACTGCCGCGCTGGTGTGTATAAATGCCGCCACACAAAAAAAACTAAGAAGCGAAATTTGTACGGCAACAAAAAAAACCGCAGCGCCATCTACGACGAACTAACACAATCCAGCATCGCTCAAGCGAAGTTCTCCGTGCGATTTGAACATATACAATAGTCCGAATATCAATTACTATCGGCCAGTTGCCCACCAGACACAATAACCGTCTGGCAGGAGGATCCTCCCACTATAGTGGAGGTGTGCTGGACTTTACTCTCTGTACCTCATACCTCTATAGGCGAGTGTTTTGCTGCAGAACAACTTGGTGCTCCTGTCGCTAGCGCGGCAATTAGCTTCATCCATTCGACTGACAGACCTTGACAATTCAAAAGTGCCTGTGGTCTATAAAATCCTTAATTTCAAATTAAGGATTTTGATCGATTGATTTGATCGCCTCTCCCTCAAGCGTCCCAACTCCTCCTCGCTTTCATTACCGCTTCGCAGAAGGAGGCAACTGCTTCCCATACCTTCTCGCTCCGGACTATGGATTGGACCAGGGTGGGGCGCGGAAGTTCGCCGTCGCCGATCGCCGCCACGAGGACACGTAGTGTACGTGTAAGATCATTTTTACCTGCAGACGTTCGAAACCCTGAGGATAGCATTGTGTTGTGTGATGACGACTCCTTCAAATATGTCCAGTTCAGCAAAATGCTGGACAAAACTAGTAATTGCCTGACGCTGTTTTGTTTGGCACGCGATAAATATATTAGCGTTATTTTCAGCAGTTAAAGATATTAATCGGTGGAGCATCGTTAAACAGTTATTTCAGAAAAGGGCTTCGATAATCTTCGTGTTTCCGATTCCGTTACCTAAGCCCCCATACGAGGCAGAGCTGTTCTTTTTTCGCCGCACTTTTTAATATACAGGATGATAAGTTATGCGTGCGTTACTTCAAATGTGATGTCCTAGAGCTAATTTGTAACGGTTTTGATCTCGATAGCTTGGAAACCAATCCTTCGAGTAATCGAACATTTTAAGATTTTTTGAAAGTGTCCTACTTCACGTCCAAAACTTGCTAATTGTGAGATATCTTCTCCACTTTGGAGAGTAAACTGATACTTTTCAGAAACTTCACTACCGATTAAATTCCCCGAATAATAATTTATCTAAATTTCTAAAATTCTTGGCCTTGGCAAGGCCATGCGCTAGCAAAAGCTAGTTTTACTACATACATTTCAGCGTTTATGGTAACCACTAGCGCTATCTATCGGCAGTTCGAAACATCAATCCTCAGTCGGGTTTTAGTTAATATCTTTAAATTACTATTACTTGTTGGTCCACGTCATAGAAATATAAAAAAAATAGTCAAGGTCGCAAGAGCAGAGTTCGATTCCCAAGTTGAGAAAAGTTATTGGGTTTTTCTATAACCAATCAGGGTTCCGAACCTCTATGGAAAAGCGGAACCCTTATTCGGTCTGTCTGTCTGTCCGTCTGTCACAGCTAATTTTCTCCGAATCTACTAGACCCATCCCCATTCATTTTGTTTTTTTAGTTGATTTATATAGCGCAGGTATGGTTTTTTAATTTAATAGATTTAGAATTTTAAATCTAATTCAGTAAAAGCTAGACAAATTAAACTTAGTGAGTTTGGTAAGTCCCCCAACTACATCTTATACTGAGATTTGGGGCTCTCTAGTAATATCTAGATCGAAACTATAAAGGTTCGAAAGTACGACGAAAGCCTTCGAGAAAAGGTACCTAGGTAGTAGGGACTCCGTTTCCATTGGCCTTGGCGATATCTATCTATCTAACACTGCCCGTAGGTACTTGGAATCGAACTGTAACTATCAGGGATCAGTAATATTTTTTATCAATCTAATCCCAATGCTGGGCAAAGGTATCCCCATATTCCCCATAGCCTGACACTCTTCCCAATGTGTTGAAAGCAACACATCGGGAAGAGCAACACATCGAGAAAATCCTAATTTTCTCTACTTAGTTTGGTACTTATTAATTATTCCCATTACTTGATGACAATGCTACCAGAAACAACGCTAAAGTAACTATAAAAATTAATAACCCATGCGACGCTTTTAGAGTTCCGTAGTCAACAAGGAACCCTTATAGTTTCGCCATGTCTGGCTGTCTGTCTGCCTATCCGTCCGCTGTTTAGCTCAAAGACGCTTAGCACAAGAAAGTTAAAATTTGGTTTTATTTAATTAATTACGGCGACAAAGTGGTAAAATAAAATCTTGAAATACATTTTTTTTTCAACATACCTAAAAGTGGCAATGTTTTTTTTTTATTGTCTACCCCACAGTCTGGGATATCGTTGGATAGGTCGTTTAATAATATTGTCCGTTTGGTAAAACCATATTTCCTGAATGGAAAAATGGTTTTAGCAAACCTGCAAGTGGCAATGATTTTTTTTTTATTGTCTACCCCACAATCTCCATTATTTTATGTTCTCATTGGCAATGAAATGACAGAATGTACTATGAAAATTATTAAATTATTTTTAAAATCTGCCTCTGCTTATAAAGCAGGTCAGGCATTTAGGTGACGACTGCACCTTTGAACAAAAGCAGTCTAACTGGGTGAAGAGTCTACCTAATCTTTTATCAGGCACAATCAGTGTACAGTGTAATAGGTATCTACTTCAGTGTTATCAGTGTACACTGCGGTGACCACCATGGCCACAATAGAAAAATAAAAAATAACTGTGGTTAAAATTAAATGGCTGCAGTTTATAGGTGAATATGTCCTTTATATCAATATAATTAATTATCAAGGGTTCCCATACAATTTTAAGCCAAACAATTCTAAAATATATTGCCTCAAGAACTGGATCGTGGTCGTGGCCGTGGCGCATCGTATTAACAAATTTTAAGTCGAAGGAAATCCCATTAACAATATTTTTAACCGACTTCAAAAAAGGAGAAGGTTCTCAATTCGGTCCAAATGACTACGTCATTTAAGAACCGATTTAAAAAAAACTTTTTTTATGTCAAAGGATATACTCCCCGATTGGTCCCATAGAAATTTCATCACAACCGATTCAGTAGTTTGGTTTTTGAATCAAAATAGCAGAAAAAATATATCATCAAAGTAAACGAAAATGCGTATTCTGCTTTCCTTTGACTTTTAACTCCTCTAATTCTAATAGAAGCTTTGTAAGTGAAATCTTAAAAAACGGGCAAGTGCGAGTCTGACTCGCGCACCAAGGATACCGTACAAAATACAAACTCGTATCTATGTAGATCAGCCGTACTCAACCTTTTTCTCTCTGGACCACATTGCGCTTTAATTTTTGTCATGATGGGCCCCGATAACCTACAGTAAAATAAAATTATTCTACATATATTTTAGTATCTACATGAATTGGACTTTTGTATTTGTGACAAAAGGACCGTTTTCATCTGCCATAGGCCAACTTTTTCACGTTAATGTGTGGGTGAGGGATATTCTCACTCAGCACATCTTCAAGTAGTGAATTAGTAGACACTAAATATAGCATCCACTGACCAAAAATATGCCCTGTAGCCTAGCACAATATATAAATATTGTGCTAGGCTACAGGGCCAAACGAAAAAACTTGGAGGGCCACATGCGGCCTGCGGGCCGCAGGTTGAGTATAGCTGATGTGGTAGTTCATATATTCCTGGATTCTCGATTGTTCAAGATTATATATTACTGAAGTTCATAAACAATGAAAGCACCAAACATTACACTGACATAAGTTTGCAGTTGAAAAAAATTTCTTCCATACATCGATACATCACGTCCAATTCTCCAACTGCAAATAAAAGCTTGTAATTGCAAAAAATATTTTTTTAGTGTGATGGAACTGATTTTTTTAAGATCTTTAAATACCGTAGACCTGTGTGTTGTAATGTCCCCTTGATACTACCACACGTTCCTGTGAAAAGAGGTCTTGACACGCTGACAGACAGACGGACGGACAACGAAGTGATCCTATAAGGGTTCCGTATTTATTCCTTTTGAGATACGAAACCCTTAAAAAATACTTTTCTTAAAATCAGACTTCTCTACCCAGACCATAGCGGGAATACCTACTGTCGTGAACATACTTGCCCCTAACAAACATTATGTGTGATTATCCAATAACAAATATTATGATGGTTACTTTTTTTAATGCTAGTAATTTAAACCACTAATAATTACAGACAAATATATTGCCGACTCTAACAAATTATAATTGCAAAAAAAAACAGTAAAACATAGTATCAAAATAAAGGAACACGCTTTACCGGCTACTCATACCACAACACATTTTGTAAATCGCGCCTTTTGATCGTCAACCTCGCAACTACACACTACCAACGTCAGCCAGAACGACCTAACTCAATACCCGATTTAAGAATCCAAACAAGTGCTTTGTGGAGTTTTTGATGTTTTTAATATTTTTTTTATTATTTTAGATAGAAGTTCAAGTTATTTTGCAATGTATTTATTAGGAAGCGTCATTACAAAACCCTAATCAATTGCTCAACTGTACTGTATCCGGTTGCTGTATTTCGCCACCAGACGGCGCCTCTAGTACGACGTCACTCGTGTATCTATAGTTTCCTTCTGTTTTGAAACCCAAGCTTAGTGATTTAGTTCCTTGAGAAATATTAAATACGCGAAAAGTGTTATAAACTGGAAACCAACAGACTCTTAAAGATGGAAAAGAGGGTCGCCTTGGAATTGAGAGGAAGAAATCCTTCACAGGTAAAAGAAATCTATTTTTCGATATATTGGAATGTTTTGTCGATACGTATTTCATCAGGTACATAAATGTATTACTTAAAATTTAAGATAATTGTCAGTAAATCGGCATAATCTTCGGTTCCTATGATTTAGATATACAGTACCATGTAAATCCACTTCCTAATTAAAGATGTGGCATTATTATGTATAGAAATTAGCCATTGCCGATTGTTACGTTTCATTCATGTGCACATAATTATTATACATTCTAATGAAGTATTTGACCAGGCAATCATTTTCTATGCTTCATTAGATTTCCCCGTGAATGATTAACTTGCTTATTCCGTTAAATAAGCAGATGAAACATTCTTATTGTAAATATTCGTATATTGAGGTTAAGTGTCGAAACTTATGGATGTCGGACGTGTTATGTACCCTTATTGAAGGCTAATTTACGCTACTGAAAGTCAAATTTCTATGTAATTAGATATAATACTCTACTTTCCTCTATTTGTTAGGTAATATTTATCTCGAAAACTTGTGCTTTGAAAAGAGGGCTCATTGATTAATGTGTTGTCAATGTCAATGGTATTTTACGAGATGTACAAGTTTTTAACGAACATTGCATGGGAAATAGAATACTAAATAGATTAAATTGTTGTTTAAAACAATTGGCAAAACTTCTTATCTCTAAATAAGCCTGTAACAATCTTCTCAAAGTGTAAACTTGACTAGCTACTTCATGATATAATTTCGCGCCCTTTCACCTAAGTGGGCTAAACTCAGTAAAAACTTGAAGTGGTTGTTATGTTACTTTATAATGTGTTTTAAAATGTCACTGAACATGTTTTTATTACTAATTTGGTATATTAACACTTTCAACTGCCGTCGTATTATTGACGCACGCCTTACCGATGTAGCGGCCATTTTTATTGCGTCGCGATGATTCGTGTCATCCGCCATTGCAAAGTAAAAACGATCTCAATTCTATTCGCAACTACAACACCGTAAATACATATCTGTATGAAAACTATAATACGAACACATCCCTTTCATATTTCAATGAATATTTACCCAAAATAATCACTCATTTCATGGGTTTTACAAACTACGCCTGTGTCTTTGACAACTAACACCATTTTGACGTTTTGGTTGACTTGACTTTGCTTTCAATAAATACTCAGCAAGCCAGTAACATTACCCATTAAATCTATTCCTCATGGATTGTTCTTCTGTAAGGTTTGATAGAAGTATAAAAAAAAACAATGATTTTTCAGTACGCCGAGATTTTCATGCCGGCTCTGCTTCTGCGTACGCCGAAAGTATAATAAAATGCACTGAATAACCTTGTAATATTCATGTATATGGATAGATAGATGCTTCTACACATACAAGTAGACGTATTTGTAGATAATAAGTAGCCAAGCTGGATTGAATGCGTAAATTATGGCTAGTTTACGATTACCAAACAGTAAAACAACTGTTGGTTTTAAAAATCATATTAAAAACATATTTTATTTTTAAATACCGCAAGCCCTTCACCATACGTGCTATATTCGATTGACTTGTAATTACCTAATGCTATCTACCTACCAAGATTTTGGTAGATAGGTATTTAACTATAGATCCACCACTTTGGTCCCCTTGATAAAATAGATGAAAATGTATATTTATGATGTTAAGTTTGCTTGACATCTAATCATATTTGTTGTTTTAATTACAGGTAAAAGAATTAAACCTGGATAATTGCAGGAGTACCAATATAGTTGGTTTAACAGATGAATATATTAATCTTGAAAACCTCAGCCTCAACAATGTTGGTCTAACCAGCCTCAAAGGTTTTCCAAAACTGCCCAAGCTCAGGAAACTAGAGCTATCTGACAACAGGATATCCAATGGATTGAACTTCCTCAATGGCTGCAAAAAGCTAACACATCTTAACTTATCAGGAAACAAAATTAAAGATTTAGATACTCTGAAGCCCTTGGAGGACTTTGAGTACTTAAAGAATCTTGATTTGTTCAACAATGAAGTCACTAGCATTGAGGATTATAGGAGTAAGGTGTTTGCACTACACCCCTCCTTAAAATACTTAGATGGGTAAGATTTTTACATGTTTATTTTTTCTATTGTAATCTTAACAAGACCATTCCATAAACAACATGGGTACCCATACCCCAAAAAGCACAAATGTGTTTTGCACAACACAGCTCACATTTCTAAAACACTACATAACATGATTATTACCTTACAATATTGTCTCTTAACCTTTTGACCACCGGAGCATAAACGCATTGGCATGCCCCCGACGCCAAGCCACAAATTCGCCTACTTTTTGTTACATATTTGTGACATTTGGCGTACAGGGCACACGCTTGCTTGTGTGTATATGTGACAATGGCGTTCAAAAGGTTAATCCCTCCTGTGGTTGCTTTTTTCACAAGCATCTTTATTAATTTAGCTGCTTCAGCAGTTTACTTTTAACATAGGATTACAACTTATTACATAATTGGTGCTTTCAGGTTTGACAAAGAAGATAGAGAAGTTGAAGACAGTGATGCAGAGGAAGAAGATGAATTGAATGGAAACAATGATAGTGAAGAAGATGGTTAGTGTACCTAGTTGTGTAATCAAAAGAAATAAAAATAACATACATGGTATTAAACTGGACACAGTCCTAGAATATGTATTACAATATGTACTGATATTGTAGGACACCTGTTGAACTATTTTCATACAAACCAGTAGTAGGCTAAGAGTAGTACTTGAAACATAATCAAATGTAGCAGGTTTTCTAACCAGTAATATTTAAATTTATTAAATTACGTAATTTTAGTCTCACCATCATCAAATCTGCCAGTGCCTCTGGCCCAAACCTCTGAACAAAGCAATGAATAGTTCTAAAGCAACATGACACGTCACTCAATACATTAAAATAACCTATTTATTATCTTAATGCTGTGGTTTTGTACAACCAGACAAGGGCAAAAAATAACGAACTAGTGAAAGGGTACATTAAAAACTGCGTTACAGATCTGGACATAGATTTGGGTCCGTTGGTGATACATGATGATGATAGCATATCAGAAAGGCCAGAGGAGGAGAGAACCTCTCTACCAATGATATTGTACACTGTTTATGGTCTGCTATTCCACATGGGTTTCCTATTAAAGAGTAAGCATCATTATTTTATGTCAGAGATGCTTGTGTAACATCTGTCTATGTAAAGATACTCGGAACCTTCTTCTCATAGAGGTTTGGATTTTTCTTGTACTGGCTGCAACATTTATGTAAAATTAATATTTGAATTTTGTTGATATTTTCATGTGGTTTCGTTTGTTTCAGGTTCAGAAGTAGAAGAAGAAGAGGAGGATGAGGAGGATGTTTCACTGAGTGCAGTCTACAATGACAATCTTGGTAAGTGTTAAAATTGTAAAAGTTTATATGATACTTGAGGAATCAAAATCTGGAAAGTAATAATAATATGTGACAAGCTAAAGGAAAGGGTTAATTTTTAACTTATATTTGTAACTATTACTTTCCAGAATTTGATCCTTTTAGTGACAAATCCGGATGGTGTGGTAATACAGGGCGTTTTTATTTTATTTTTTTTAAAACAACTGGTTCGATTCCTGGCGGAATACCGATTTTTCAAAAATCCAATGATGCAGTTTTAGTTTTCATCAAAATGAGGCTCGAGACTCCTTTCAGTGTTCTTGGCTATTCCTGATAGTTTCGGATTTGGCCACGCACACTTGCAAATTCATCCTGTAAAGGGCAGATGGGACCATTTATACAATACGGCCGTCGGATCTTGGCGAGTCCGAACTTCGCGCAGAAGGTTGCGCAGTAACGTTTTTTAGGAACCAAATGTCGTGCGCGGGGCGGGGCGGTGGCTAGAGATGCGACTTACGTAAACACAAATTAATCCTTTATTCAATTAAATATCGCAATCGATTACTTTTATTTTGAATTCGTTGATTTTTGTTTATATAAGATATTAAACGAAATAGTTTTACTAATATAGTGAATTTGTCGTAAATAAAAGAAATTTATTTTGCCTTCAAAATGTAACACGCTGTGTTTTACGTAATGGTATATTTCTTATCAGAATGAAATTATTTTTAACTAAGTTCTTTTTATTAACAAGTAATAAAAGCTTGTTCTTTAAATTTTCGTTTTTGCTACGGCGTAGTTCGTAGCGCGTATTGATTGGCGTTTTTCGTAGCCCGTAGTAATTCGTAGTACGCACACATATATTATGATGTTTTTTAGCACTTAAAGTGTTATGTCATTTTTATTTTATTTAAACAACTTACATCTATTCAATTAGTAGGACTTGTAAGTTATAGTAAAATCATGTTCAAATTAGTTATGTAATTGATGGTTAATAATTTGTAACGTTTCTCATTCTATCCATTTCGTTATAATCTGATGGGGCTACATATGGATATTATCTAGGTCCACAGTACATACATGACGAATCAAACGAGCCCAAACTCGATGCGGTTACGTCGTTTTATTTCGGAGATCCTATAACCACCTTCCAGCTTCATCATCAAACCCTGGTTACCATCTAAGATCAAAGTACTCGTCAAGACGAATCAAACGAGCCCAAACTCGATGGGAATGTGTTGTTTTATTACGGTCTTTCTATCGCCACCTTCCAGCTCCATGCCATCATAGTATTGCATTGTCACGCGATATACATATGCGTGCAAAATTTCAGATCAATCGAAAACCGGGAAGTGTGTCAAATTTAACTTGCAATATTGATTACATACTACTACTACTAAACATCGAGACAGGTGAAACTAAATAAAAGCTTGTAAAAAAGTAGGTAACATGAGAGTAGTAGACATAATTGTGACTTTCTGAAATTATTCTGAAAAATTATTCAATTATTAAGAATCTTCAAATTGCGTTACGTAATATTCTAACGCCTCCTAAACAACACCCACAGGCACGTATTGGACATCCCTTTTTAGGGTTCAATACCCAAAGGGTAACCAACGGAACCCTATTACGAAGCCTCCGCTGTCCATCCATCCGTCTGTCTGTCATCGGGCTGTATCTCATGAACCGTAATACGGAATTTTCAGTGTGTATTTCTGTTGCCGCTTTAACAACAAATTAAATAAAAAACAAAAAGGGGCTCCCATAGGAGTAAGACGTTTTTTTTTCGACTTATGGTACGGAACCATTCCTGTGCAAGTCCGACTTGCACTTGGTTTACTTCGTAAAGTTTCGTGCTTATACGGCAATACTCGGTACGAGGTCACATGTCTCAATCACACGTTAGCATTGGTGTCGTGTTCGTGTCGCTATCTCTGTCTTGAGCACAGTCAGGTACTAAAGCTTTCGTTGCGTTTCTGTTCGTGGTTGTTATTATTTACTTTTGGTTTTGAATCTTTAACTTTATAGGTTATTTTGTAGCCTTTGTCACAAAGTGTGTAGGAAATTCTTATTCATATATTATTTGTTTAAGAAAAAAAAACTGACAACAGTTTTCTTTAAGAGTGTACAAGCCACTGTGTACAACACACTACACACCAATATTGATGCACTGAAGTCCTTGCACCGTGTACAGGGCGACAGCATTGAGCATTTGGCGTACCTCAAAAAAATTCGTGACTTTTATTACAGCAATTCAACTGACTGCAGCAGTAAGCCATGCTGCATTTTTCTTGACTATTTAGGGACTTTATATTCAAAGTGGCCAGGGTGCTGACAAGATTAAATGCTCGCTTTATTTATCAAATGCTTAAACAGTATACTCCATTTATAACTCCCTGGTTTGACTATCTGGCTCAATACTCTTTTGGAATTGGAAACAAACTTTTTAAAAGTACTTCTTTGTTGCATCTATTATTTATTTATAACATATTAAAATCGCTAGTGATTTTAATTTGCTAGACGACTTTAGATTTAAAATTGCTAAAAAACAAATTTTGTTTCGACAGAAGAGGAAAGCTCTGCCAGCTCTTTATATGACGGCACAGACGCAGAGGAAGATGACGAGGATGTGGACGACGAAGAGGTGGAAAACGATCGCGAGGGAAATCAAAATTCTAAAGTACAAGGTAATTTACTTCAAACTAAATCAATCTTCCTAGCGTTCTTTCGCCTTAAATGGAACTGGGCTGGGCCACATCTGCATGAATTGAAACACCAGGAACATGCGAAGCGGTAGGCAGACGTGACGAGTTAGACTCTTAAATGATTGGCCAGATATAGCAAAGGACAGAGAAAAGTGGAAGAAAGGGAGGAGGCCTTTGCCCTGCAGTGGGTAACAACAGCTCATAATAATAATAGCGTTTTCCCAACTAAGTTGGAATCGACTTCCAGTCAAGAATCCAGTTAGACTTGAATAAACGTAAGCCTACTTGGTATAGCAAAACTTACTCTACCAATTTAAAATTACTAGATGATTTTGAACCATATTATCAAATGTGAACAAAATTTAGTCTTCTAGCAGTGTTTCTTTCAAGAAATGGCCAATTCAAATATCTGTCTGACAAATATATAATAATTTGCCTTTAAATTTTTGACACTATATGTCAAAGTGCAATGTACAGACGCCAGCACATCAAGCTACCCGAAATTGTCAAATTATTCCAATCAACCTTGAACCTAATACTTAAGCGTTAAAGTTGAAAATCTATTAAAGAAATTTGAGAGATTGTTGTAGCTCGATGTGCTGGCGTCTGTACTTAAAATTCCCGCTCTCTTTGTAATATACTACTATGATTGCATCATTATATACAGCCTTAATAATTCCTTTTTCCACCATCCAGATGGTGAAGAGAACGCGGACGGCGAGCCCGAAGAAAGTACTCGGGGTAAAAAACGGAAACACGAGGATGACGAAGAAAACTGAGTGTTGCCTTAAGCGGAATTATCTTACTAGTTTGTAAGTGTACAGCGCTCCGATGCATCGGACAATAAACCTGTTCACAATCACGAAACCCGCAGTCATCCCCGTAGACTAGTTGTCATTCGTGAGATCGATACCCGACACCCAATGAGGCTAGACTCAATCGCTTTCACTCTAGTATTTAACGCGTCCGCGTCTACAGAACGTCGTACAATTTGACAAAGTTTTTCTATCATTGATTATTGTTGATGTCTCTATAGACATTGTGTGAAATCTGTAGTTTGTTGTCCGACAGTTAATGTTTCAATTAAATTGTTTATGTAATAATCATTTTTTATTCTATTGATATGCTTAATTTTAGTCTAATCATTGAAATGGAAGTGCATGATTATAGGTTAAAATAGCTCTCATTTGATCTACAGTTATGATGAATTGTATTAATTAGCTGTAAGTGAGAAGAACATGAGTAAATTGTTAGACATAACTGTTCCAAAACCGCCCTTGGGATCCATTACAACTTCAATTCTGACATGGGCGCCGCCTGTTTCTTGATGACCAAGTTAGACTGATAAAGACATACTAAAATTTTTAAATAATATGACATTGATGTCAATTTTCATGTAGAGAATTATTTACTATAATTACAAATTATGATAATGTGGAATATCCAACAACATCCATTATTTCGAGTTTATAATGTATAAGAGG
Source organism: Mamestra brassicae (assembly GCA_905163435.1). Classification (NCBI taxonomy): domain Eukaryota; kingdom Metazoa; phylum Arthropoda; class Insecta; order Lepidoptera; family Noctuidae; genus Mamestra; species Mamestra brassicae. Next base: position 9,116,365 of record LR990991.1, on the reverse strand, counting down.
GAGATTGAAATATTTTTACAAGAACAAAAGCTAAAGTATCAGCCCTCGTAACTATTTATTTATTTTGAATTTTCTCAGATTTATTTACTGCTATAGCTGTTGAACTATATTAACCTTCACAAACCCATGGACAATGCACCAATGCCATATCTTGATGTCTCAAAGTGTGCTTAGGTCTATATAATATTTTGACACACTGTTTTCACCCAGGAAATAGTTACAAGTTACCTGGACCATATCCTATACTAGTTACTGACAATCGACAACTTTCGAGTTTGTACACATTTTGGCTAGATAAGTGGATGTCAAAGGTTAATAATATGACATTTCTTTTATCTACTAACTGCGCAGATTATAGAATTGAGTAATCTCCTGCAAATGGAATAAAATAAAAATGCAATATCAAATTATTCGTAATCTCACTAATGATAACTGAACATATTCAGTAAAACAAAATTAATTTTCAATGGGCGTAGTAAAATATCGTAATCTGATTCATGAGATCAAATCTTTGACGTCTGATCAGTTCAGAGAGTATTTTTCTACAATCTTTTTAAATAGCAATTAATGCACTATGAATATCAATGAAATGTTTGGTTGATGCATCATGGTGAATGTGCCAGATATGTTGAAGAGAATTTTAGTTAATAATTTTATTATATTGTGTAAGTCATTAAGTTTAAGTAATTTACAACTTTGGCCTGTTGATATATATTATATATAATCCTATTAAGACTTTATTTCTGGGATTGTAAAATAAAAGCTAAATACAACATTTTGTTTTTTTTAAAACCTGTTAAAGCCTAATAGATAAAGTAAAACGCGTAGATAAATCCGTTGAAAAATTTAATAAAGACCAACAAATATTCATAAATGATCAGTGTCAACTAGTCTGCTGGTCTAAAAACTGTTGCATTAATACATTATCAATGGGTATTACCAGATTTTCACTTCCGTCGTATGTTCGTTTCATTTTTACGAGTTTGTGATCCAAAAACTCTGTGAGCTGAGCTCTCAGTGCCAGATCTGAGCTTACTAAAAATTGCTCTCGGCACTTGGAATATAAGTCTTTGAATGGAAACCCTGAAAACGAAAGAGAGCAGTTGAAGTTATAAATACATAATATGATTGGTTTATTTATCGTGTCATTGTAATTTTATATTCTAACTATAGTAGGCGCCAGATAAATGTGGAATAATTCATAGGTACCTGAACAATTAAACATGAATCGTTTTTCATTATTAGACAATGTTAAGGATCACGAGAGATGATGATTCGGGACAGCTTTGTGTCATTAATTCCGTTTTTCAAATTAAAAATGTCAATAATTGTAGGTGGGTCAATGACCGTTATTCCACGATTATCTGGCGCCTACTATAGATGCCGCACACGGCTTCGCTCGCGTTTTTGTCGGGAATTACTCCCGAGATAAAAAGTATCCAATGTCGTAATCCAAGGCATGGTCTACCAAGCTTCATGCAAATCCGTTCAGCTTATGAAACGTAAAGAGGCAACAAACTCACTTTCGCATCTATAATAATAGGATTACATTACATTTTTATTGATACTTCTTTTTCTGAATGCTATTTGTTATTACCTGAACTAGGGTATATTGCCTATGCCCAGGATACGGTGTATGCAGACGCTATTGATTAACTTTGTATTTTTATAACGACGGCGAGCGTGGAGGTCGGAAATTTTTCCAAAGAAACACTGGCACTCTTTTTTTTTTCATCAAACGACTCCCTTCGCTCTGGGTGGAGCGGACTCTCCCCTCTTTTCCTTCCGGTGGTCCTGCTGAACGTAGTGTGACTACCTTCAGTCTCTCGGAAAACTACTAAGGTACCAATTCGTTGTTCGAGTACTAATTATTTACCAAATATGGAAGCGATTGCCGTTGGTGGTCACGGACATAACTAAAACCCATATTCCTCCTAATGCCCTATGTGTTCCAGGGCCGCGGTGACCCTTTCGAACAAATTCCGCAACATTATGGCACTCCTACGGCCTATAATTTGTCAGAACTTTTCACCTCAATTCCCACTTCTAGAGAACAATCTCTCATCGCACGGAAATGTTTTTAGTCCTATAATTAAATGGATCATAATAACGTGCAAAAGCGTAAGATATATCCTGACTGTTTACAATCATATATGATTAGGATGTCTCCTCAATAATATAATTTTATTGAACTCTATCAATAACAAGGTTAATGAAAACCTGTAATTACCTTGATAATGCTGTTTCTGATTTTCCAATTGATATTCAATAATAATTTTGAAGATTCCCTTAGCATTTGTGGTGAGGGATTGATAAACACTCTTGAGTGAGGACAGTTGTAAAACGCCGCTGCGATGCGTCATCAGCGAGTTCTCATAAGAAGTTTCTTCTGAGTAAGGCACAAACGTTGTTACATCCCACCATGTGAATTTAAATTTACTGAGCTTTGTGTGATCCCATACTGAAATGATAAAGATTATAGGATAGATTGCCTCGCCTGTAACCCTGAATGGTTGTGTACCAACAAGTGCCCAAGACGATAAAAAAATCTTATAATCAATCAATAATACTTACATAATGGTGCATTTATATGATCAATAGTTGCAATTGTATGAACATTCTTGATTTGAGATATACTGGCCAACATAGACTGTGTTTTAGCATTCCGTAACATAGTGCCATCAATATTATGTACTATCAGGAACAAGTCCATGCCATTCTCCGTAAGCTGAGTATCAATTAAATTAACAACATCTCCCACATTTGAAGGCACGTGACTATTCTCGAGCAGATCAATGACAATTGTTTCAAGAATGTTCTTTATAGTTAAACTTGGAAAGAATCCATTAACAACAATACATGGAAAGTCATTCAGTTTCTGCTTTTGGAATTGTTGTAGTACTGAGCGTTTTGAACCAACTCCATAAAGTATGATGTTGAAGTTTTCACTCAAAACATACAGCCATTTATTGAACAGTTGTGTGTATGTTTCATTGAGTTCATTTATACTGTTTTTGTGTTCTATTGATATTTGGATGTCATCAAGATCATTTTCATTTACATTCAAGTTTTTTAGTCTTGCTAGAGTATGATCTGAAGTTGCTATCTGTAATTTAAAATAAGTGCAATTAAAACAATAGCTTAACTATTAAAATAAGTAAAATATTAGTGAATTTTACCTTTTTACTAGAATGCATCATGAAGTAATTGTCTGGGGTGACGAAGTATTCAGAGTCTTTCACTTTTGTTTTAGTTTCTTTGTTCTTGCCAGCTGTGCCTACTGCTTTCTTTGGTTGTCGTTCTTCTTCATCATCAGACGATGCCACTGGTGATGAATTTGAATCTGTCTGAAATTGTAAAATATATTTTTTGAATATCTAAAATATTTTTTCTTCTTTAAACTATTTGCAATCGGTTGCCAGACCATAAGCAATTTCGTTTTGGGATAAGATGGCGTTGTGGTGGAGCAGCCAGTGCTGCGCCTCCCAATTATATGTAGAAGGTGGATTCTTCTCTGTAAAAATGACATATATATGTGATGCTTGGAGGGCCTTAGATCTACTAATTTACAAATGTTTCAGTGGTCTTTCAACAGTGTGAGACATTTTACCACTGAAATTAGAGAGTCTGGCCCCAGCAGAAAATATCTTTTGGTTAAGATTCGAAATTGAAATGAATTTGTAAAGTATTTGTAGATTCTTCAGTGAAGGGAGGAATACAGTATTTTGGCACTCCATATCCAGTGTCTTACCTATAAAAATAATATTTAAATAAACCTTATTACCTCATCATGGTCACTTCCCTCAGGTACAAAGTCACTGCTGCTACCAGAAAAATCACTCTCACCACTATCTGATGCAACTTCATTAATAATTCCTGAAACATGCATAAGCTGTTGTCAACAACCACATTCTCACTAAAACATAAAAAAGAACAAAATTAGCAAACCCATTTTTCTGTTATATGGAGATACTCTTTGTACAGTATATTTTACTAGTGAATGAAGATTTTAAGCAATTCATATTTTATGTAAGGATTGTTTGAATCCATTCTTAAATTAAAGCACAAATAAAAAATAATAAAAAAAACTTCAGATTTGTACAAAATTCTGTCTGACCTAGTTGTTAACTAGTTATGAAACAATAATGCATAAAACTTACTTTTCTTAATAATATCCTTAACTTGTTTAGGTGTAGCCTGAGATACTTTGGTCAATGGGCTGTTGAAAGCAGCCAGTTTCCGTGGAGTTTTCATGGGTGAATTGGTGGTGGCTTTAGGAGAATTACTTATAGCTGCCTTAACTTTATTTTGTAGATCCAGCTTGGTGTGGCGAGATTTGAACTTGAACATGTCTTGGCCTTCTACATCACCCTCACTGAATAAAGCTGTAAAAACATTTATGTGTTTAATAACATAATAGCTTAGCAATCTTAACAAATATTATAAATGTGAAAGTGAGTTGGTTTATTACACTTACATGACTAAATTGCCAAAATGATTGTGATAAATTTTGGTACCGAGATTGATGTGACCGTGGATACAGTACAAGCAAAGTGGCAAGCTAAAGCTAGTAATTTAATAAATTGATCTTCAAGTTAGCTTATACCTATTTGCATTAAGCAGTTAATTGCGTATTTTGAAAAAATCTTTAATTGCTGTAAATAGTGTTTTTTATTAAGTTAAATACAAGGGGTGTTATGGTCCATAACTGTAACCAAAACAAAAATATAACCGAATATCTGAAATAAAAATATAACTGTAACCGTTTCTGTTTCACAAGAGTTTCGGAGAGTTTTGTATAATTTAAAAGGAGTCTAAATAAACCAACATATTTCAACAGGTTTTTGTTTCACCACTAGCACGGCACGTGAATCTTGCAGTTTGTTTGTTATTCCTTTGTGCAATGTGTAAAGCATTTTTCCAACTCTTGAATTTATTGCATTTTCATTTTAATAGATAAAACTTAAAATTGGGTAGGTATATAATAATTACTTACCTATATGACTGATTATTTATATATGATATTACTTACCAAATGATAACCTAGACTAGATAAATAAAACCTATACATAAAAACCAAATTATTTCATACTATTTGTGTTTATATTTTACTTCAATCTAATATCTGTAACCAAAATTATCCGAAAGTAATGGATAATCCGAAATAATTGCATATCCATAACCATATCCTTCTACTTGGGTGATCACATGTCTGGTCATCACCAAAGTACCAAAGAAGCTTACTTGAAACTTGTTTCAACTAATCATGTGGCTTACACTAGTTAAGTAATGCTAGAATCTTGAATGAGATATTGTAATTGAGCCTAAAACTTCCATTGAGTTTCACATAGTGGTATACTTTGTATTAAAAAGATTGTAGTAGCAAGAGAATTGTACCAGTAGGTTTTTGTAAAGCAGCTTCATCTGTGACTTCATCTTCCTCAGAGCTGCTAATGTCTTTATATGATCTCCGCTTTGTTGGCGTGTGATCCAAGAAATCACCATACTTCTTTGGTTTAGTCCTCATTCTAGAAGTCCTTCTTGACGGTGTGTCTGTTTCATTAGTATTATCTGCAATTTATACAAAGAGTGTTTTGTGAGCATTTAAATCGTCACAAGAAAACAAGCATATATTTCTGGGAAAAATAAACTTGATAATTTGTTTTTATAAAAAATATGTATTTTATAAAAATGGAGAACCACAACAGATAAAACCTTAGAGTTACGAAAAACAAGTGTTTTAAATATGAAAATACCACAATGTTACGAATAAATCATTTTGGAAATAAAATAACTTACCGATGGCTTCGTTGATTTGACTTTCACCGAAACGTAGACGGAAGCCACCACTGGCCATTTTGCTAAATAAAATGTCAAACAACAAACAAAATTGACCGGTTACTCTTATTATCTCACAAAAGCACTTTTATGCAGCATTCATCCTTTTGTTTCCAATTGTATTTCGCAAGTCGAAAACAACCGGTAGAAAATGAATAGAAACATCAAACCACAGATCAAACAACAGTCGACCAGTCGACATATGTCATTGACAGCTCTCAATTTTTTTTTTCGTTTACCCCGAAGTGAAAGCTATAGTCTTTAGACCATATTGCCTAGTCTTACGAACTTAGTCTAGTGTTTTGTTTTAGAATGCGGATGTAAATGTAACACATTCTAATGGTTTTTGGAGTATCTGGTAACAAATATATTGATTCGGCCTTTTCGGCAAGTTTCGAGTGAGGTAGTCAATACTATAATAAAATTCTCAGCTCCACGAGATCGCACCTGTTTTAATTATTCCACATATTTTCCAGGTGCGTGGTCACTTATGACATAAAACTACACCAATTTACATCAGCCGATAAACTTCTTTCGATAAAATCCCGCCAAACACTCTCTGACATCTGTCACATGGTAAAGCAAAGAGTATAATAAATAAAGATAGTGGAGTGGTAAAGTCGCAGTGCGCGCAGTGCCCAGAGCGGCTGCCATTGGTGGTCATTGCCACCAATTATGCTGACTCAATAGAGGTGAATTCACGTAGATTATGTAGAGTGGGTAAATGAAAGCATCGTATTCACACACATATATAATCTCGAAATGAAAGGTGCGCAAAGTACGATGCGTAAAGGAAGGTAACGCCTCACTTATAGTTAACGCTCGATTTACTCCTCATAAAAGATTCAATCCGCGGGCTAAATATGAAAAACGTTTCTGAAGGAATAAACTCCAAGAACAGTCCTTCACTATCAAGAATGTCAACCGATTCAAGGCAGCAATGAGCATGTATGGATTAAACGGAGAATACCTATTTATTTTCAGGGCGACAGTTTGAGTCCACTTTGATTTTGCTTAGCTTTGAATCCTCTAAGCACACTGCAGGATTCAGCCCTAGCCTATCGGTTGAGAAGAGGTGGTCAGTGGTCAGGCCATATTTCACTTTCTTTACATGGATGATCTGAAACTCTTAAGTAGGTTTTAAATAGCCTTTTGTCGGCCGGAAATAAGGCGCACGCCTGCAACTGTTGGGTCATGCCGGTTTTGATGTGACTATCAGAGATTATCGCACGATATCCTACGAGGCGGCTTTCGCACTGGCCGGATCTCCACCCTGGGACCTAAAGGCAAAAGTCTTCGCGTCACTGCCCCAGTGACGCGAGGACGCGCGGACGCGTGGCGAGCGACTGATGCAGCGATATAGGGAGCTGCGTCGGTCGCAGCTGAGTCCTGGGTGGTGGACGCCCTTCCGCCGGGCTCGTCACTACCAAGGCCTCCGTGTCGTTTCGTGCGACGCAGATCCTCTCGGGACATGGCTGCTTCGAGAGATGTGTCGCATAGGCAGGGAGCCGGACGCTCGGTGTAACCACTGCGTCGACTGTCGTGAGGAGGCGAGGCATACGCTGGCAGAGTGTGCCGCTTGGAAGGAGCTGCGCCATACCCTCATCTCTGTGGCAGGCAGTGACCTCTCGCTGTCGGCCGTAGTCAGTTCTATGGTCAGCGGCGATAGGTCCTGGGACGCGGTGGTCTCCTTTTGCGAAACAATTATCACGCAGTAGGAGGCTGCGGAAAGGGAGAGAGAAATCTCGACCGCTCTCCCGGCCCGCAGCAGGCTCATCGGGCGTCGGAGGAGGGCATACACTGCCCTCTTCCGGCCCTCCTAACTGGGTCCAGGGACGGGGAAGGGGGGGGAACACTGGGGTGGTTTTAGTCAGTAAGAGTCTGACAGACCCCTCCGCCCGCCCTAGGGCGGAGGACATCCAATAGGATAAACCCGCATAAAAAAACCGGTCTTGATGTGCTTTTTCGGCATACTGGAATGGACTCAAACCGAACTCGACGCCCTGGATAAGAGGGTCCGTACACTGCTGACTTCAAACCGGATGCATCAGCCACGATCATCGGTGATGAGACTTTACATTCCGCAGAAGTGTGGAGCTCGAGGCTTTTTAAATGCTAAAACCTTCCACAATTCGAGATGTGCAGTCTCAGAGAATATTTTCTCAAAGCCGTATGTGTATGCACCGAGATGTAGTAGCGTAGGGCAAGGGTCTCACCCCATTGTTCATGGCTAAAGAGAACTGCGCAAACGTGTGATACTACAGATGACCGCAAGGAGGTATGGAAAGGCAAGGTGCTTCACGGGCCTTATAAGGCTCTTTATGGGTCCGATGTAGATTTCTCAGCGTATGTCGCTACGTTTCGATGATCTCATCGGGGAAGCTGAAAGTAGTTGTCTGTGCGATTATGGACGAAGTTATCTGGACGAATAACTACCGGAGGCATATTATGAAGGACGGGACGGTTGACGAGTGTCGGGCATGCCACCGTCCGGGTGAGTCCATCAGACATGCGAGTACTTGCACATGTATGTATATACCAAGTGGCCAGGATAATCTATTCGCAACGGCGAGTACTTGCACATGCATAACCAAGTGGCCAGGATCATCAGCAGCTTTTGCTTTGAAATACAATATTGTGGATTCTGAAGTACCGTAGTACAAGTATGTGCCCGACCCAGTTCTTGAAAATGATCATGTCACGCTGTATTGGGATCGGTCTATCATCACTGATAGGACTATTGTTGCCAATAAGCCTGACATAGTGGTTGGTGATAGACTTATTAGCGCGCCGCACAATGATAATAATCGATGTTACCATCCCGCATGACGAGAACCTCGTGAAGGTTGAGAAAGAGAAGCTAATCAAGTAGGTATCTCGACTTAGCACACGAGGTGGTCGACGTGTGGAATGTGGACTCGGCTATCATTGTGCCGATTGTCGTTACGGCCAATGGCCTGATGGCCAAAAGGCTTGACGACCATCTGTCGAAGCTGTCGTTGCGCGGTTGGATCAAGGGCCTGATACAGAAGACAGTAGGTACTCCTCGATGCGGCTCGTCTTGTGAGGAGGTTCCATTCTTTGGAACTCTAACCAGCGGTAGCTTAGACCCTGCTCCCGACACCAACGGACTAGTATTTTTTTTTAATTTCAACATAATATTTAAATAAGTAGGTACAGCAATAAAATATCTCCAATTATTCACGTTACTACTTATAAAACTGCAAAAAAAAACTAGCTCAGTTAATAATGTAGCTTTCTGTGGCGAACTATCAGTTGACTAGTTTTTGACAAGTCGTAACAAACAAACAAACATACAAACAAATAAATATTTGTTATTATGGAATGGTTTGGTATTTGTGTCGTTGTCGTTGTTCCTCTTTATAATATTAGTTTAGACGTTTAGATTTAGATAGATTAGATGATTAAAGTACCTAACAAAAGCTAGTCATCAAGAACATGTAAGTAGGTATAGGTAATTTTATCGTTAAAACATAATAATTGTAAATATTATTATGTAATTTGACTATCTGTGACTGACTAGCTTTTGTAAGGAACTTTAATTATTGTAAATACCTACTTTGTTATCTGTGATACGAATTTACATCATCCTGGCCGTAAAACAGACAGCGATGAGGTGGGTTGGCGATCCACGCCGCAGTGTACAGCGCTTTGAAGTGGGGGCAATAACTTCCCAGCCGCCACCCGGTGACAACTAGCAATTTTATTCCCGGTCGCCACCAGGTAGCAATCCACTGAGAATATTCGAAATAGTTAACCAGTTAAGTAATAGATTTCGATGGGACTTCGCCCTTATGATGTCAGGCACCATTTATGTGATGTAAGAAAATCATTTTTTCCTGTTCCTGCGCCTTGTGATAAATATGCGCTAGTATCTGTCATCGCTTTTAAACTTTAGGCTTTCTATGTATTTATTGTACTATTCAGGGTCTTTGGGTGAACAAAAATACAATGAAGTGGTAATTAAAAATATTTTAATAATTAATCATGTATTTCAATTTTTAACAAATAAAATATAATAATAATTAAGGTCAATTTTATTTCGTGATTGAAATCAGAACAATAGTGATCTATATCATTTTTGGAGCATTGCAGGCACGGCTGGGCATAGATATCTACATAAATGGAGCTTATACTGGCTGCTTCTAGTATAAACGCCATTTAGCAGGTCAAACGGATGCATTACAACGATTTCTCGGGCATGCTCTGAACGCTTCTATTACCAGCCTTAGTTACATTAAAAATATACTGATGACAGCAATCATTTGGGAACTATTCTAAAACAACACCCTTAGAAGTCACGGTCTAACTTGCGACTGGCCAGAAAGTTGAATACGGGATTTATACAACGTGTAACAGAATAAACGCAAACCTTGAAAATACAGACACAAAAATGTATGGGACAGTCGATTTTCTTTTTTACAATTCCTGTTTTGGTCCCATAGTAAAATGTATTAATAATGAGTACAATGACTCTTTTCAGGTTTTAGTGTTCACAAGAATCAGTATAGTTTCTCCAATGTGTAAGCATTGGAGAAACTATACTGATTCTTGTGACAACTTGGTCACGCGTTTTAAGACCGCGGCTGCAACACTTGCCAGCATGACTATGTAAATAAACAAGATATAAATGCAATGCTGGGAAGTGTATCGGGTCCACAAATTAATGACAACAACATAAGTCTAACTAAAAGAAAGTTATCGGATAAAATGAGTGTTTAAACAGTTATGAAAGGAAAATAAACTCCACCCACAAAATATTCCAACTAACATTAACAATCTTACCATCTAACACAACATTGTTAAAACTAATATTTAACTTTTTGAACACCAGAGCATAAACGCATCTGCGAACCCCCAACGCCAAGCCACAAATTCGCCGTCTATTTAGTCACATATTTATTAAATTTGGCGTACCTACCTACAGGGTAAATTTCGTTTGTCACATATATGTGACAATGGCGTTCAAAAGGTTAAAGTGTATTTTGGAATCCACATAGACTTGAACAATCACAGACAGAATAATAACTCCAATAAAGTCGGTTTGGATTCAATGTTACACCACACTTTTTATTCTACCAAAACATGAAAACATTATTTTGTCCTCAAAACGTCTAAATACGGTCATTTTTTTTAAACTACCTACTATCAAAGTCAAAATCAAAGTCAATTCATTTATCTAAATGTACTTATATTGTGCATTATAATATTTATAATAAACGCCGAAATAAATTTCTAGAAACTTTTCAGTAGAGGATTAACTATTTCTACTCATTTTTATTTGATTTTTACGTAATGCCTCCGTGTCAAATGTACTTTAGTTTTGCTGCTCTAAGATTAAACTAGAAAATAACATATCAGACTATCGGTATAACCTAAAACTAATATAGCACTTTTCATAAAATATATTTGCTTATTTCAAATCAAAGTAGAAAAATTAACCTAAAATAAATGAGGAGAGAATTCCTGTTTCGTGGAGATCAATACTCATTTAACGATTGATGCATCACGATCGTCTAATTTTTTTTAAATAACGAAACAGTAGCAACTAGCAAAACTACATAATATGTACTCTATTTTTTGTTGGCAAATCTTATTCTTTTCAAGACATCCCGAAAAACTCACTCGAGACGATCGTGAAGAAAATAAACTTACAATAACAACTAGGTACCCATTACAAACTTTATATTGGTATCCCACAATATTAAAAACACATTATATTTAGAAATAAAAACTAAAATTAAAAATACTACTCCTTTGTCGCTTAAAGTAAATTTACTGTTCTTTTTGTTTTATAAAATTGCTTAGCATAGACTTACATGCTTATAAAAATAACTAGATATTACATTCCGTCAAGACACTTTGGTGACATTATAAGGAAGAATAAAACAACGCCCTTATTTCGTACCGAAAACGGGGTGGCGTCGTCATGTATAATTCCACCTTTTTCCTTTTTACTAATGGCTTTAAAACTATACGGCCTTATTCATAAATACGTTATAACCATTACATAGCTAAAATACTAATAAGCAAATTCTTTATTCAAAATGTTCTATGGAGAACTTGAATTTAGAATCACCTTAACAGTATTTTAACTAAGTAATGTTTATTAAAAATTACCTTGACAGTTCAAAAGTGCCTGTAAATGGTCTAATTGAAATAAATGCTTTGAGTCTTTGAGTCAGTTTTTATGAATAAGGGGGTTAATTTTTAACAGACTTAGGAATAATAAAGAAGGATGTTCCCTTGATCAATGTTTTTGCCAGACTCTCCCAGAAGGAAGTTAATGTTTTTAGAGAGTATGTATGTCTGTGTATCCATATGTACGAGCATATGGTTAGACGCCTTGGTTATTCTCCTTACAATAGTTATGGCCAATAACTTGAGCAGTGTTAACATAAATTGTATACCTATCATAAATGTTAACTTAAATTCAATTTTACATACATGTAGGTTTGAAAAAGCCAACTATGATTTTGTTTTTATTGTTTTATTCCAATTGAGCTGCTTAAAAAGTAATATTAACGTTTTTCTTTATTTCCCAGATATTTAAGTCTTTTATATAATTGTATTTAGTTTTAAGTAAGTATTATTTATTCATTAGGAATCATGTAAAACATCAACCCTTTAGCTAATAGATACTTATCTAAGTTATATATTTTCTTTTATACATTTATAATATATAAAGCTGGCTTTATTGGACTGGCTTCACTGGATTCTTGGTATCTTTGATATATATTTATCTCGTCAAATATTTGGTGTAACTTGTAGCCAGATTCTAAGTTGTCAATATTATAAATTTGATTTTTTATTTCCTTTTGGTAAAAAAATATTTTTGATCAGTTCGTATTATCAACAAAGTACGTTGATTAGTTACTTATTCTTACTTTGACTGTAGAAACACACTCACTAGTTTATACAAAATCGTCTTGGTCGGTGTCCTGTCAGTTGATACACCGCCTAATAACACACGCCGCTTCGTTTTGGCCCATGTCTTCCAAAATCATTGCTAAAGACTTTGATGATATGTCATCTCGGGACTCCTGTAAATATAATTTTCACCATTATTCAAAAAATAATCAGATGTGTTGGTAGCTGGTAATATTCAACCGGATTTCATACATCTTGACTGTCAACAAATCGCGCAACTGTAAATGTGACCGATGGTCGGTTTTCCAGCTAGTCGGTTCATCTCCACTGAAGTCTTTATCTTGAGGTGGGTTCTTGGCGAGATTTTTACGAGTGAAGTTTAGAGGCTGTTTTAATTATTAGCGAATTGATTCCTTGTAGATATTGTGATGTTAAATTGGTTTAGTTTTGTGTCTCAAGTGTCTACTCAACTAGAAAATATGTGGAATCATTAAAACAGGCGCGATCTTGGTGAAGTGGAGCTGAGAATTTTATTGTAACATTGACCTCAGCAAAGCTTGCCGAGACGGCTGACTCGATATACTTTGCGGCAGTGTAATGTAAAATAAAGTGTTTGTATCAAAAAAACTCAAAGTCTAATGGAGTACAAAATTGAATGTATCAAAAAATTCATAATCAGGCCTGAGCCTGTAGTGTCCCACTGCAGGGCAAAGGCCTCCCTTCTATGCATTTTCAACTGTCTTAGGCAATCCGAATCCAATCTCTGCATTAAATTACAAAAAGAAAGTTACCTTGAGGTGCTTAAGCAGTGTGAGCGTAGGGCTGGGCTGAGCGGCGTACCAGTCCACCAGAGCGTCGAGTCGCAGGCGCGCCGCCAGCTCGCGCCACGCTCTAGCCTGGTCCACCAACACCGACACTTCCCGTGCATACAGATTCATGTCTTGAAGACCAGCCTCCGGATAGTCCTGTGAAACGAGTTCGCTCTTAGAGTGGAGTTGGTTACATGTATAAAAGTAGAAAGGGAGCATGCAGGAAGTATTAGTGGCAGCAAAACTGTCAGGGTGCAAAGTCAAAATTTACACATACTTGGTTTTTCGAATTTGCAACGCTAGATGACCGTGCATGTAATTTAAATGTGCAGGAACTATAGGTCAATACAGGACACAGGAACACAGGAACTATAGGTTAGGGCACAGAAGCGTCAATGACAAGTATTTATAAGGTAATAGTTTCGAATTTACAACGCTCAGTGGCACATTCTATGCTGGGCACGTTCCCCTAAAGGAAGCTTTTTTTTTAAGCGTGGGAAATCATCAAATGACTTCTTCAGCTCTGGGTGGAGCGGAAGGGCGTGTCAGACTCTTACTGACTAAAACCCATCCGTGTTCCTTCTAAAGCCCTTTGCGTTCCAGGGCCGCGGTGAGTCTTTCGAACAAATTTCTGCAACAACTAAAAGGAGCTAGCCTAGTAGCAAATATTGGTGGCAGTACAGAAGCGTCAATCTCAAATATTTTTAAAAGTTGCGAATTTGCAACATCAGATGGCATAGTATACGCCGTCCACGTCTCCTGGGTGGATCAGATGGCTGTTCAACTCAGATAATACCAGTCCGTTGCTGCACATTGGCCTCTCCCAATTTGCGATATTATGTTTACTCGATTGTCTAACTTCAAATCCAGTTTGAATTTTTTCCTTCGAATTTAAATCCAATCGACTTCATTGGATCTCTGTGGGTGACGTCTTCCAACATGCCTTTACTTCAAAATATCTATACTTACTATTTACTCATATAATAAAGCTGAAGATTTTGTTTGTTTGTTTGGTTGACTTTGCGCTAATGTCAGGAACTACTTACTGGTTCGAATTGAAATATTATTTAGTGTTGGATAGCCCATTTATCGAGGACGGCTGTAGGCTATATAACATCACGCTAAGACCAAAAGGAGCGGAGCATTCATGAAAAATGTGACGCAGACGAAGTTACGCGGGTCAGTTAGCGGTTTAAAACGGGCAACTAGCTATATATTTCTGAGTGACCAACTCCTTGACAATTATGGAATACCATCCCGGAATTCCGGCCGTATTTTGACCCTGAAAATCCCGAGACTGTTTTTGCAAAAAAACAGGTCTAGTTTGCATTCTGAGTTAAGGTTCCCCAACGGACCAACAGGGGAATCACCCGATCACCTCATAACATAATATTCTTGCGGGGTATTCCCTGTACGAAAGTATTAAGCTGATAAGGATATTTTTTTTCATTTACTATTCTATTAGCGATAAGGTTACCCAGATTACATCATTCAAATGACAAAATCTGATAAAGTTATAAAAATGGCGCGAAACTTTTTAAAACACAAAAAGCTAGTGACTCGTTGGTGTGGTGTTATTTTTTTAGTTGCGTAAGACGGGAATAGTGCTAAATGTAAACGTTGCCCAGCCATTCTAGGCCATTACTATACAACTAATTAAGATTGTTCTCCTACATCTGTCACTTCCTTGAATAATATTATAGAAATATATTTATAAGGTCTACTTTAGTTAATTCCCAAGTGTCGCCTGGGACGGGGGATTGAGCGCTGATGTCTGTCTAGATATTTTATATCTAGTGCAGACATAGATGTCCAATATCTGAACTTGGAATTAAGTGTATTGTAGTGTATCACCATGTTATTTAAATGTCTGTATGTGATAGAACAAAAAAATATTATTATTATTATTCTCAAGACTTCGGGTGGATCCACCAATTACAATACACATTTTTGTCATCAAAACATAACATCAAGTTTTTAGCTGACGTTTATCATTTAATAGCTAAAACAAGTCAAGATTAAGAAAATCTGAACACAGCACCGCCGCCAGGTAACTGTTAGATTATTTTACGAAAATTGCCGACGATAACCTAGATGGTGTTTTGGCGACAATTATTTAATGGACTTCCATTCAGTGTATTTATCGTGGCCATATCATGATGTGGCCGAAAATTTCATGAAATGGTTCTATTTCATGAAATGACCAGCGAAAACTGACAATATTGTTTAAACGTCAACGTTTAATGATATTTCAACCCACGTTTGGCCATATCATGAAATGCCTGACCACATCATGAAATGACAACTTCAAACGTAACTTAGGCGGTGGAGCCCCGCTACGCCCCTATTCTGTCTGCAGGGTTTAAAGTAACCTCACTTGAATGGTATGACGGGAGCTAGTACTCATGTCGGGTTGCCCTAAGTTCCCTCAAACCTAACCTCGGTCACATCTTGAATTGTTTTTTTCTTCAGCTGGCGCATTATTCTTAGCCATTTTATCGGAATATTGTGATGCATCACAAAAACAGAACGATATCAGCGCCTCTAACGATGGATAATGTAACTATTTTACGATGATGAACAACTGCTTGTAGTATATATCGTCAAATCCCGGGACCCTGGGATAACACATCAAAAATCCCATCCCTCTTCTCTATTGACAATACAAAAGTGGCTATAATTTTTTTTTTAAATTTCGAGTATGAAAATATTTTTGCGTGAATTTGATTCGTCCCTTTAACACATCCAAAACGATGCCGATACTTACGCCTTCGTCAGCCGATTCGAAGTCGTCTTCCGGCTCGGACTTGATGTCATCTTCGTCCATACACTCCACAGTGACGTAAGCCTTCATCATCTCTTTGAGTTCAGGCTTCTTGTTCACGAGCCGCCACGCTGATTCGCTGCTCTGCTCGTGTTTCAGAGGGTACGCCTAAAAATAATTATACTCGTTATTGCCTCGTCCTCGATGATGATAGAAAACTAGTGTAGTCTCGTATTTATAGTCTGTGGCGTCACATAATTTAGAAGAAATAAAAGCAGAAAACACATCCCTATGCGGGTGTGTGCTGCCATCTGTAACAATCTTCATTCGGATTTTATGTCTAATGTCGGCGTCACGTTATTCCTTAATTTTTTTGTTCTTTTGTGTTAAAACTACTCATCTAGCATAAAAATGGCTTAAAGGAAGTCAGAGGAGAAGACTATAAGGTCACATCTACTGAAAAAGATAAAGAAACTCGAAAAACAGATTGTTCCGTTTCCAGGACTTGACGAAGAATGAAAATGGCCGCTATATCTTACAACGAAAACGCCGCCAAAGTTCGTTCGTATGTTATGTGTCATATGCTTTGGATGAATTTGTGACCTACGATTGCACGTGGTAAAATAATCTAATGTCTTTGCATGTGATCTGCAATGGATCTATTGGGAGCAATTTGCCTGACCTTTTTAGGGCGTTCTGTGGGAACGCACGTGGTTTTGTAATGGCTATATCACTGAGCAACTTGCCTTCCCTGACCTTATGGGGCGTCCTGCGGGGACGCACGTGGTTTTTACAATGGCTATGTTGTGAGCTAAGCATCCTGTGGAGTGTTAATGGCTATTGGCTATATCACTGAGCGACTGGCCTGACCTTTTGGGGCGTCCTGCGGGGACGCACGTGGTTTTTTACAAAGGCTATGTTGTGAGCTAAGCAACCTGTGGGGTGTTCTTTAGGGACACACAATGGTTAACATTATAACCTTCAAGGGAAGTTCTGTGGGAACTTACATGGTTATAGAGGGCAATGTTGTTGCCTTTACAGCATGCTTTATA
The DNA here is from genome assembly GCA_905163435.1 of Mamestra brassicae. Taxonomy (NCBI): domain Eukaryota; kingdom Metazoa; phylum Arthropoda; class Insecta; order Lepidoptera; family Noctuidae; genus Mamestra; species Mamestra brassicae. The sequence continues at coordinate 9,099,011 of LR990991.1, read as the reverse complement.
CTTTTTCCAGTTACAAGACCAGTAAACAATTCACCTGATATACAGGAAAATAATTAAAATACCCCTCCGGAGTTGGTAAAAGATCTTCAACCAAATGTTGAATGTTGAGGAGAAAGACAAGATTGAAAAGGAAACTTCCACCATTTGCCAATTTACAACTTATGGTGCAACCTAAATTATCCCTGTGGTAAGCGCTGCAATCAGTGAAATGTCTTGAAAGCGAGACCAAATCATACAAAGAAGGCAACAGCAAATTACCACAGCCTTGTCATGTCTGGGCTCAGACCTTTAAATGTGCCTCAAGGGCAGAAGATGAACATAATTAAACATGACACTTCAAGGTTATTATGTGACTCAATATGTCTAGATACAAGGGAACGCAGATCCCTCCTATTATCAGTCATACATAAAGATATTAAAGTTTTTTGATGCAGTTGGAATCAAAAACATACTTGTTTGGTGAAGACCTCACTGATAAAATAAGAACAGCAAAATCAGTGAAAAAATTGGGTCCTGGCCCAATTTAGTTGCTGAAGTTAGTGGAAACAAAAAGTTTACCGCTGGACAGAATGCATGGGTGTCTAGAGCAAACAACTCTAAAATATCAAAGCTTTAAACTGGTGGGGGGGGTCCAACACCCGGAGCACCAGCAGTGGGCAAGAGTGGGAGGACAGGAGAAACCATGAACATCGCAAGTAAACCCACAGGTGGGCAATCCAATTAATTTTTTTTTTTTTTTTTTTTGGCATTGGAAACTAATCATCGCAGATCCTTTAATTCTTGACTGGGTCTACAACCCAGTCAAGAATGGAATTGGAATGGAATTGTAGAGTAATTCCATTTCATACTAAGCCACACCAGAGTTACACTTGGCTTAGTGACAAATTTTCCAGACGAGTCCTCACAGATAAAATCTGAATTAAATAAATTAGGTTCTTTCTTTAAAAGCAATAGAAATTTGTCAAGCTATACATATTCAGTTTTTTTGCTCACAAAATTTTTTCTTTCACGATGGAACTTTTATGTTTCATTTTAAATTTAAAAGTTAAATACTTTTGTTAAAACAGGTCATTTCAAATTGGAAGATTATCAACAGTATGTAAACTTTTACAGAAGTATGATTTTCTTGTAACATTACATTTAAAAGATGCTTATTACATGATTAACATAAACAAGAATTATTTTTCAAGGAATATACTTACACTTTTACTTACTTACAAATATACTATGAATTTAATGTTTTTACTTTTTGGCTTATGTACAGCCCCATTAACATTTACAAAACTAATTAAACCAGTGTTAGCTTACTGAAAAAGAGGCTTTACATCAGTTACATTTATTTTGATGATTTTCAATGTACAGAAATAATTGTGTTTGGAGAATATACAGTCAACAGTAAATATAGGTAGGTACTAGAAAAATAGGATTTATAATTAACAAAGATGTGATTTTGATTGATTGATTTGATTAACAAATGTGATTTTATACCAAGACAATTTTCAATACCATTGTTATTGTATATTATATTTATTGTTATCAATGTAAATTAATAATCAAATTATTTGCTAAAAGTCAATTTTGGTTAGATTTCTAGCTCAGGTTATTGGAACCTTAATATCTGTTTGCCGGTTTGCCGCTATTAAGTATGGTACTCTTTATACTAAAGACCTTGAACAACATAAATATCTTATTTAAAAGATAATAATGACAATAATTATGATTTAAACACTGAATTGGATGGTGCATGCATTCAAGATCTCAAATGGTGGTCTATAAATATAGTAAAAATCAGGCAATCCCATTAGAAAGAACTTTTTTGAGTTAGAAATATTTACAAATGCCACCTCCACAGGATAAGAGTGTCTTGTGACTCTCAGACTGGCCATGGGCAATGGACTGAGAATGAAGCTTGGCTTCACATTAATTCTTTAGAATTATATGCTGCTTTCTTTGGGTGAAAATGTTTTGCCAGCCATTTAAGAGATTTGTGAAGTCTTATTATGTATTGACAATATGACTGCAGTGTCATACATTAACAGATTAGGAAAAGTTCAATATCCCCACTTACATAAAATTACCAAGAATATTTGGCAGTGGTGACGGAGTACTGTGTTACCCAGTTAATGGGTTGTGGAGGTCTGGTAGGCAGCCGCTCCTTGTAAAATACTGGTATTCAGCTGAATCCAGTTTGTCTGGAAGCCGACCCCAATATAGTTGGGAAAAGGCTAGGCAGATGATGATTTGGCAGTGCTGTGAATCTAGAAATTTATTGGTTTTTTTTTTGCTATCTATATAAATACCAAAGATTATGTGATAGCAGATTTTGATACAAGAAGAGAACCAAGCAATACAGAATGGAAACTATGTGACACAAATTACCTTAAATTGATGTGTTTGCATCACGGACTAATACAAAGTGCCATAGTTATGTATCATGGCACCCGGACCCAGGGGCTGTAGCAGTGGATGCTTTTACTTTGCATTGGTCTCAATATCATGTATTCTATGTTTTTCCTTCCATTCTCCATGGTTCTTAAAACCATTGAAAAGATAATAACAGACAGAGCAACAGGTATTGTAGTAGTTCCCCAGTGGAGCACTCAACAATGGTTCCCAATATTTAATAGATTGCTAATAAAGGAACTGGTTATATTTCAACTTTCTAAGGATCTCCTCACTTTGCATAATTCCAGATTGTCTCATATCTTCAGAAATTGACATTGGGGGCAGGAATATTACCAGGAAAACATTTGTAGACCTGAAAATTAGTGATGATGCGGTGGATATTATGATGAACTCAATATCTAAAAGTAAATTAAATCAATACTCACCTGCAATTGTAGCATGGGCTAAATATTGTAAGTCAGAAAATATAAATATTACCAAGCCCACTATTACTGAGGTCATTCAATACCTCACTTGGAGTTTTTTCAGGAGGGAGTTTCCTATGGCAGTTTAAACTCTCTTAAATCTGCTGTAGCTTTAGTTATAGGACCATATTTAGATACAGATGAAAAAAGCAAAAGACTCTTCAGAGGTCTCTTTGAATTAAGACCTACAAAACCTAAATACTTGGGAATGATTGGCCACCAGTCAAAGGTCAATCTCATTAATTAATGTTATTAATATAGTAATCAAAGAAGACTGCATAATGATTAAAATTGAAAATATAATTAAAATTTTTAGGGCCAAATAGATGCCAACCTTTTTTCTTTTTTAACTGTTCCCTTCTTTAATACTAGACCAAGAGTGTCCCCAGCTACAGCTGTGGTTAATTATTTAAACATAACAAAAGGTCTGAGAGACCACTAATTTGCTAAAAAAAAAAAAAAAAAGCCCTATAAAGCTGTGAGCTCCAGAACAATCAGCCGTTGGGTCAAAAAAGGTATGAAAGAGAGTTGAATGGACATTAGCACATTGTCGACGCACACGCATAGTACCCGCCATGCAATAACATCAGCAGAAGGGGTTTAATATCGATGTAGAAGAGCGACTGGTTGGACTGGGGAGTCAACAATTTTTGCAAGGTTCTACAATGGACCTATAATTAATAATAGAAGCTTCTCTGAAGCAATTTTTTCTACCAACATAAATAATTAAAATTAAAGTTTTTGTGATTGTTTCTAAGAGACATTAAAAATAACTTGTGTTATTTTGTTTTATTTCAAAATAAATTATTATTGTTTTTACAACTAATCTTTGAACATCTACACTAGTTTTCTATCATCATCGAGGACGAGGCAATAACGAGTATAATTGAATAGTCAAACGAACTTACCTGTAAGTGAAGTTCGACGGTAATTATACGAAGTTATTGCCTCGTCCGAAGATGATGAGTCCCTCCCGACCCAAACATTTCATGCTATATGAGCATGGACCCTATGTTGTAAAACCAATAAAATTGCTATGAACTTAATGAAGATTGTTACAGATGGCAGCACACACCCGCATAGGGATGTGTTTTCTGCTTTTATTTCTTCTAAATTATGTGACGCCACAGACTATAAATACGAGACTACACTAGTTTTCTATCATCATCTTCGGACGAGGCAATAACTTCGTATAATTACCGTCGAACTTCACTTACAGGTAAGTTCGTTTGACTATTCAATAATGCATTACTATTAAATACATTAACCTCTTGAGGGCCGAGCGGGCTTGATTAGGTATGACGCCATTGTTTTACTATTGTGTCTCCTATTAAGGCCGCTATAGGTCTATCGGGACTTTTTGGTTTGTCTTTTTATTTACAGCATGAAGCGTAGGTAGGTACCTTCTTGTCGAGTAAAAGCCGAGCGATTTCGACAGAGTTTTCCATGACAGTCGTACCGCCGCAGACGATTTGCAGGGCTGTGTTTCCAGCGTCGTCCATGACGTCAACTTCACTCTGAGAAGAAGAATAAAATGTAGAGACGACACAATTAATAAGATTGTGCGATATGAAATAAATACTTTAAAGGTGCTGAAAGATTAGTGCAACATTATGTATTTACATTACATTCACAAAAAAAGGTACAACGGTATCGCCTTTGGCGTCCGACTCTGACAGTTAATAAATATTCATTATTTTTATTTTGAAACGTTATTTTTGTACTCACCGATGGTATAAACTCGAGCAGTATCTTCATGATGGCTAGTCTGTCGTCGTAAGCGGCGAGGTGTAGAGGAGTGCGTCCCTCCGCGTCGCGCACACTATAGCTGGCGCCATGTTGTAGCAACATGCGAGTCCCCTGCTCCCAACCCGAGACTACAGCCATATGTAGGGCTGATTGGTGCTCTATTACGAAAAAGTAACAAGTTATCATCATTATTTAAACCGAAAAACTTTTACTTGGCACTAATGGACATTAGGAAAAGCTCGCGACTTGTTGTAGCAGTAATCGAGTCCCCTGCTCCCAACCCCGCACTACAGACATTTGTAGGGCTGGCTGGTTCTTTGTTACAAAAATGTCACACGTCATCATCATGATCATTATTTAACCTTTTGAACGCCAGATCATAAACGCATCGGCGTGCCTCCGACGCCAAGCCGCAAATTCGCCGTACTTTTTGTCACATATTTGTGAAGTTTGGCGTACAGGGCACGCGCTTGCTTGTCACGTATATGTGACAATGGCGTTCAAAAGGTTAAATTGATCGTAAGCCACTGAGGTGCTCGTGGCTAAATAATAACAGCCACACGGGTTGATCTTCAATCGACCTCAGATCTCTTTTTTCGATGACCTCAGTAGAGATTCCGAAAGTGGGTCTAAAATTAAACAAAACCAAGGTCATGGTATATACCCATTTAGTACCCACTTCTATCAAGATCGGAAACTACACTCGAAGTTCCACAACCAACGGTCCAGTTAGGAGGGGTAACTTCGAGAAAGGGGTCAACCGTCGGATCCGACTCGGCTGGGCAGCGTTCGGGAAGTTGCTTGGTATCTTCTCGACTGCTGAACATAGTGCTACCACATCGATCGGTTCAATGCTCTTCAAATCCATCAGATACCCGCGACCTTCACAAGGGTCATATGAATGGCTTATGTTTTACCTAGCATCTTACATACTGTGTACCTCTACTTATGCTTGCAAAAAAAGATTCTGGTTCTGACCTTGTAAACTGATTCTAGTTCTGACCTGGTCGCGAGTATCCGTTGGATTTAGTAAAAAAAATGTTCATCCCTTCCTTGATATTCGAACGAATACCTATGTGAACTCACAAGTACAGGGCGACATTAGCAAAGGATTTATGATAAATTTTAATCAACATTAGTTTAGTACAAAGTACGTCATAAATCGATTGGCCGAGGGATTAACCAAAGAACAATGCCTGATACTCAATAGAACTTTGACCCATCAAATACATGGTAAAAGTTTTCATGCTATAATTGTATGTTATTTTACTGTTTTATACTGAATATTAAAAATAGAATAGAATGATAGTAACAAAAAAGATAGACGAAGAAAACATAACATTGGGTAACACAACGGGCGGCCTTATTGCTAAAAGCGATCTTTTCGAGACAACCTTTGGATGGATTTTAAAAAGAAAAGGAAAGACATACACGACACGTATTCATATGTAATAACATTCTAACCATCTATGCTAAGTTTAGAACTGTTTATCAGATTATAATTTATTTTTTTAAAGAAAATTTGAATTAAGAACCCACAAGTTGATTGGAAGAGAATTTCTATGCCTTGGGCATTCTCTGCCAAGCATCCTTTGTGTTTCTGCTACTCAAATTCGAATTAAGAATCTGCTAATCAATCACTAAATACATGTTTATTTTTATTTTTTTGAGATGGGTTTGCTCTTGACTCTAGTCTAGGTCAGAGATGACAGAGACAAAGTCGACGATGGAGCTAGCTTAACCAGAAAAACACTCTAACTTAGAAGAGATCAGAATTGTATGCGTTCGGAAACAGACGCAGGCGGAGATTTCTACTCTTTGCTGTGCGCATTATTAAAGACGTTTTGAAACGCTCCACTCTTCTTGCTCGCTTCCTTCTACTTGATTGAGCTCGCATTTCATTGGCAAGATTTAATCGTATATTAAGAAAACAAACTATAAAGGAAGAGCAGCCTAACAGAACACTGTAATACGAGTTTGCAAATTGTAGTCATATCATTTAAGTTTTCAGTGACACTTACCGCCATTGTAATCGTTCAAATCGCAAGCCACGTCGTGCTTCTTGATGGAGTCGAGAAGGACCTCTAGACAAGACCTGTACTTAACAGCGTAGTGGATCACATTCAAATCTTTGTCGTCCTTCATCATTGGGCTTGAACCTAAAATATTATATATTTTATTGTACACCTCATAATATCATTGGACAAGCATTTATATATAAACAAAAAACGAGTGTACAATGGGCGTGCAATGGAACAGTCAATATTTGGATGGACTTAATATATTTGAAAGATGGTTCTCTCTCTATCATATTTAAAAGTTTGGCAGAAACAAAACGTTTAAATTTGACGGCACGGTTGGCGCAGTGGTTGAGCGATTGGCTGCTGCGCTGCGTGTGGTTCGATTCCCGCACGGAACAATTATTTGTACGGCCTACAGTTAGTTTTTCCGGGTCTGGCTGTTTGTGTATGTGAGTTTGTTTTGTAAACGCACCCACGATACAGGAGAAATTCCTAGTGTGGGGTTACGTTAAAAACTAATACGTTAAGCGCTACACAGACCCTCAGACTCCGTGTTAGGAATTTATGAAGCTATTACAAAATCGTTGCAACATTTAATGATCAAATAATACCTTGCTACTAGTAGGTATAAGGTCGAAAATAACAGTAAATAAAACTAGTAAATAACAGTTCCCGGCTTAATTTAACCCCCGTTTTCTTTGTATTCTGATATAAATTGTACAAAAATTTTCTATTACTTTGACTTAGAAATCATTGACAATGAAATATACGTTTTTAATACTACACTATTTTCTTTTTATTACCTTTAGCGATAAACAACGCCACCATTTTCGGCATGTCATTGAGAACCGCAAGATGTAGGGTAGTCTGTTGTCTGTCATTGGAGCAGTCCAGCAAGTGGGTAGCTTTCACGCCGTGAATTATCTTCACGATGTACTCGAGGCTTGGCTGGTTACTGCATAGAGTCAGGTGGAGGAATCTGAAATCATAATTCAAGGTTTATTGTAATGTAAGTACTACATGTTCCCCGGCACTTAGTTCGCGTCTGCTAACAATTTCAAGAGTTTTTTTTTGCACAAGATCCTTTTCCAAAAATATAATTAGCCTACGTTACTCCTTATATCAACAGATCAACAGCGATCTGAAAATGAAAGTCCCAAAATCGGTCGAGCCGTTTCGGAGATAAGGGGCGGAACATACAGACCGACACACAGATAAAAAAGAACTGTTTTTTCGCTATTTGTATCTTTCTGAGTACCTACATAATTTCATAAAGCATTTTGTAAAAAGCTGTTATTTTGATATTGTACGAGCAATTGAATAACATAAATTTGTTTAGACAGATCTGTAGGAAGAGCGCGCGCCAAATAACTTTGATGTCATTGACATAAAGTATAAATTGCAATAAATGGCGATTACTTATTGAAACAAATATTAGAATGAAAGCGCACTTCTTGGTATAATTTCTGTTACCTATATCTATATAAGGCTGAAGATTTTGTTTGTTTGAACGCGCTAATCTCTGGAACTATCAGTCGGATTTAGAAAATTCTTTTTGTATATGATAGCCACATTCATGAGGAAGGCTATAGGTTATACGGGAACGGGCAAAAGCTAGTAAGTAATAGATAATTGTTATAACACTTACGTATCTCCATTTGATAGTCTAATTTCAAATAACCTTTCCAAGCGGCTTCGGACTTCTGCCTTTTTGTAGCCTTTTTTGTTTCTTATCATTTCACATAGATCTTTGACCAACTGCGGAAATTAAATTAAGTAATTAAGTAAACACAGAGATAATTTATAAAAATCAGAATGGTTTTTCTATCGCTGGAATGGTGTTAATCACTATTTAAGGGTGAAGGAATAATGAAGGAAGGTCAACGGAAAGGAAAATAGAAAAAATTGTCTATTAATGAATGAAAGAGTAAAGGATTGCTTCAATGGTGTTCTCACAATGTAGGTGGACATCTATGGACCGATGATGATGATAATAATGAGGAATGTGTGACAAGTCCTGATCGACAATCGCAAGTGCACTCCAGGCCCAACTATAAGTATAACTACTTATTTGGGTGGACATTATATACAACGTGTAACAGAAGAAACAATATCTGAAAAGGTGTAATTGTACTCATCATTATAAATAACTTTTAATATGGGATCAAAACGAAAATCGCAAAAAAAAATCGACTGCTCATACATTTATGTGCGCATACCTCGACAAAATACACAACAAACAAACATACAAATACATAACAGCGATTTCGGGATTGGTCCCATATTAAAAGTTGTTCATAATGACCAGTTCAATGACGCCTTTTCAGGTATTGCGTTTATTCTGTTACACGTTGTATAAGTAAACATGAAATGATGTTCGATAGCAAGCGCATCAATTGAGAATGGCAATGGAAATTATTAAAAGTGTTTCATATTTAAAAAAAAAAGCTAACATACAAGGAAAATTTGGAAACAGTTTTTTCGAATGTTCCTTGTATGTGTGCCGTTTCTAATGGATTTTTATGATAGCAAGCGCATCAATTGAGAATGGCGGGACCGTGCTGGCAAATTACTAAAGATGTTTCATATTAAAAACAAAAAAAAGGCTAACATACAAGGAAAATTCGGAAAACTGGTGTGCCGTTTCCAATGGATTTTATATGAACTCAAAAAATTTGACTGGTCAACACATATCGTCGAGTCCACTAGTTTAAAAAAAATAGTAATGTTTTCTATTACCTACCAAATGAATTAAACAGGAAAACAAGGAAAGGGATTGAAGGAAGATTTTTATTTAGAAGGTAAAGGTTTTTATTTACTTGCGACGAAGGAGTAGTGAAGTAGTGTAATCGCTTAAATAATCGGAATTGAGATTTTGAGCTAATCAATTGCAAATATCAAAGATAAGACCGAAGCAGTTTCTTACTAACGCCGACCGTTAGTAAGGAACTGCTTCGATCTTATCTTTGATAATGTCTACCTTAAACCAACTGTTAAATTAGCTACCAACAGTCTGTTGATTGTCAATTTGACAGTTGGTTAAAGGTAGATACGTTATTGAATCCGGCCATAAGTAAATAACTACTAATACTTTATGGAGGGTATTTGATTCCTATGGAAATGTACATACACTAATTAATACTTATTTTAAAGATATATAAAAGACTGCGGCTGTTGCGACTATTATAAAAAAAAAACGGTTGAAAAATAGAGATTCTATCCTTATTATGCAAATTATCGTTAGTTATTTCTTTATTCAAATTTCGTTCGATATTCAAATTTCTTTTTCATATTGAAAGCGAAATTAATGTGTAAGGATCGTAGCAGCTTGCGGATAAAAAGTAAAGAGTAGTGGAAATTGCTATTCGCATTTTCACAATACACAATAATTATAATCGACATAATAACTAAATTAATTTAATAAAACCTATCAATTTCGTGTTTAAACAAATACAATACTTCACTACTTTCTCGTGGCAGGCAAATAAAAACGCTTTACCTTCTTAACTTCGATGCCGTCTTCAGTTTTGTAAAACGCGGGGTACTCGTTCTTTGGAGTTTTAATTTCGCTTTCTTTGTTCTGATTGCTCGCTTGTCCTCGATCCCCTTGTAAACGCATCGGGCCCTGTTGAGGCTGTAAAAAAATGATAATTCAATAATTTGGAAAAAGTATTAGGGAAAAACTACGATAATTTATTTATTTATTTAATACCAATTGCAAGCCCACAAAATTGCATTTACAAATTAACTACTGTGAATATAAGATACTTTGGACATTAATGTTAAAAAAAAGAAATATAAATACAAAATAATTTCACAAACCTTTGCTCGACCAGAGTCGGGAATAAGCGTTGAACGAATGAATTCCATGCTATTTACCTGTAGGAAGTAAAATAAAACAATAAATCATTAGAAATAACTTAAAGCAATACTAAATCATTGATAAAAATAAATATAAGTCTAAACTTACTTCGGGCAAACTTTCGCCATAACTCTTCAAGTATTCTGAAAGAAAAGCAGAAATTATTGTACATTACAAAACGTAATTACTAACGTAATAAATTGTACATCAGCATACGAAGAATATTTCTTGTTATCCGCGTCAAAATTAATAATTTACAGGTATGTCGTAGACTCGGAGTCATATCGTAGAATCGGCCATTTCATGCTGTGGCCAAAGTTCAGTTAGGTAAGATTAGGTTTGAGGTGGCATTTCATGAACTGGCCAACCACTTTAATATGAAATGTTCGACCACTTCATGAAAGAATTCTACGATATGGCTACGACACATAAATATACTAATATGATAAGGGTTTCATCACACTAATATTATAAAGGCGAAAGTTTGTGAGTGTGTGTGTATGTTTGTTACTTCTTCACGCGCAAATGGCTGGACCAATTTAGATGAAATTTGGGATAGAGATTGTTTGAGTCCCGGGAAAGGACAAAGGATAGTTTTAATCCCGGGAGTATCTTCCCTTCCCTCCAATTTTCGACATTGTGAGTATATAAGTATGTGATATATAAGTGTAATAAGTAATAAAAGAACAACGTACCATTGAAAAACGATTTCATTTCGTCTGGAAGATGACTTGCAGGTGCGCTGTTGGGTAAGGTTATTTGCTCCAACTCCGAAGAGTCGAGTTGCAGGTCCGCTATGGGTGGTTCTGGTAACATAATACAATGCGGACTGTTGCCCCACATGGGGCTGGACAGTGGTGTCTGGCTCATGTCAGACCCAGGCGCAGAGTACAAGGCGCTGGCCAAGTCGCATTGGTTGGGTGAAATTGGACCGTGCATCTGTGTTAAGAAAATGTGTTTCTTTTATGACTTGTCTTTCTAATTTTAATTTGTATATGCGCAGGTTTTTTGTGACCAATAAATTCCAAAAACTTTAATTCTTTTAACATCAGTTCCTTTGTGCTACTCAGTTTCTCTGAGTGTAAAATAAATGAATCACTAGTGATACCATTTTAATTGTACCAAAATAATTGAATAAGACAGTATAAACATTTGCGACATTTAAATGAATCGTGATATTCGCAGATTTAAAATCAAAACTGATCGCGGCACCTATTACGCCAAAGTTGCGCAACTAGCTGGAAACAAATAATTTTAACTACTTTTTTTTAAGCATGGGAAATCATCAAATAACTTCTCCCGCTCTGGGTGGAGCGGAAGGGCGTGTCAGACTCTTACTGACTAAAACCCATCCGTGTTCCTTCTAAAGCTCTTTGCGTTGCAGGGCCGCTGTGACTCTTTCGAACAAATTCCGCAAAGTTTAACTATACGATACTACTGCTGAAACTTGATTCCCTTTTTCAAAAAAGGGTGTACAATATTTACAAATACAACTAATAATAAGCCTTAAACAGTTAACCTTTTCACTGGATACACATCTGCGTTCTGCCAAACATCTGCCCATGGCTTTTGTAATATTTTTGAACATAACGTTAATTGCTTTTTATGTTCTATCGCCCATTGTTTCAAAGAGTCGCTTTCACTTAAGCCGTAAAACGCGGGCTGCTTTTTTATTATATGCAATAACGGGAAGAATTGTGTACATTTTTAACTTTACCTCAACTTTTTCTATGGAATAACTGAACATTATAAATTGTTTTACAACTTAAAATTAAATAAGACTGCCACTAAAGTTAGAGATCTTTTATTTATTTATTTTTGGATGGGAAACTACATTTTTAACTTTATCTCATTTTTTTTCTATGGAATAACTGAATATTATGAATTGTTTTACAACTTAAAATTAAATCTGATTTAGGTAATTTTTATTATTTATTTATTTTTGGATGGGAAATCATCAAAAGACTCCAGTTAAATACAAGTCACTAAGATATATTCTAAACTACTAACCTGAGGTAAGATATAAGACTGGTCTGGCACGTGTTCCATGCGCTCTTCTGGCTGCTAAAATAATATAATTTAAATTATTACCTATAACATCCAATATGTTTAGTTCCGACTTTGAATACAAGTTAAATCTCCCGGAAAGGTTTGATATCTCAAGTAGAGTGAGAGGACTGTAGCATTTAAAAATGTCGTTGTAAATAAAAAAATCATAAAGGAGTTGGATACCACTTCAAACATTTTAAGAATGTGCTCTTGGCGCTTGTATGGGTTTTGTTTCATAAATTGTTTAGCACTAAATTAAGATTTTTTGTTAAGAAAAAAAGAAATGTCTACTTTATACTTCTCAAGTGCTTACCTTTATTTAAAATCTTAAGTGACGAGTCATCACATAGATAAACTGTTTTTTACAGTCAAATCAAATGTTTTTACTTAAGTACAAAAAAATAAGTCTTCAGCCGAGAGGTTTAATCAAAAGGAAAAGAAAAAAAAAACTTACATGATTTACAACGGTTAAGGGAATGCCACTGCCACTTGTCAATGACCCACCTGGAACAAATTGATTGTTAAATTCATAAAATTAACATTTTACAACTTTACCTTGCAAGAAGTGAATTTTGAGAGGATACAAGACGAAGTAAAGTTTAATTCAGTCATGGGTGTTATGTTGCCACGAAGGAGCTCGTGGCTAAATAATACCAGCGATGGCACACGGGTCGATCTTCAAGGTTAAGCAACGCTTGCCGAGGTTGGTCTGTGGATGGGTGACAATCTTAACATACCGAGACTTCTCCGTGCCTCGGAAAGCACGTTAAGCCGTTGTAATTGTAGATCTTTGGCAGTCGTTACGGATGGTCAGAAGCCAGAAAACATCTCAGCTCGTAAAGTCAGAGGTTAAAACAAACAACAAATGTTGCATTTCTCAAACGCGAGTTTAAACATTCCACTTTATTCTTATACTAGCTTTTGCCCGTATCCTATAGCCTTGCTCATGAATATGGCTATCATATACAAAAATAATTTTCCATATCCGACTGGTAGTTCCAGAGATTAGCGCGTTCAAACAAACAAACTCTTCAGCTTTATTATAGAATAGAAGTATAGATAAGAGAGATACATGATGTACATTTACATTTTAAGTATTTTATCTATCTATTACACGAGCTGTATTATTATCTCTGCTACTCAGGGGGATCCCACACAGAGCATAATATTCAACTACCAATCGGCATAACCTAATACGATACCTTCAATATTATCGTCATAATATTTCAGCCAATTTACACAAAAACATGAAATCAAATGCCATAATCGCCACGCGTGGAAGGCAATTTGGCGATCGCAGTGTATCTGTTGCAATGCACAGAGAATGCTGCTGCCCATACTCTGGTGAGTCCCTTAGTCTTGTTTTATATTATATAGAGATTATTTACAGTTACTTACTTGATGAACTGCCGATGGAGCAATACGAGGATCCAGCTTTCCTTTTCTTGATCTGTTTGTACGCTTGGTTGGCTTTGTACTTGAACTCCTTGGGTTCACTGGTGCGGCCGTCTGAGGGACGAACCAGTTCTATGAAGACATGGACGTCTACTGGCGTCTCTGGGTTCTTGTACGGAGGAGTCCTGTTAGGAAATGTTTGATAGTTATGGTATTCGTCAGTCGGACAATTGTATAACTAGCTCATTGTGAAAACTTAGGTGAAGTGAACTGTTAATTTCACGTAAAGCTTGAAAATGACAGTTCACTTCACGTTCACTTCATAAAAAATTTCAGAGTAAGCTTTTTCAGAATATCACAACTGGATTTGTTTTGTACTAGACTATTGGACGCTTAGTGGTTGAAACTCCAGCGTAAATCATTAAAAAAATGTTTTCTGCACCCCATCTCAATCACTGAGCGAAAATAAAAAAATCCTCGCTTTCTTATCTTTTTTATAACATGGAGATGACTGTTCAATTGTTCATGCTTATGAGGTAACAATTTTTTTCCATTATAGATCACATTTTTTTTTTACTTTTATTGATAGGTTTTCGCGATTGACTTAACACCTGATGAAAAGCAATACCATCGTAGAATAATACGATGAAAAACAACCACAATCCTAATTTTCTTTTTATCAGGAATTATCAGATGAATGAGGCTACTCGTTTTTCTGATTAAGATACACTGAAAAATGTTTAAAAAAGGTGTGCTTAAGGTCGATAAATGCTCGACAATACATCTATTGTAAACTTAGCTATAGATCTTAAACAGTTTTTTTTTTGCATAAAACCTTTAAAATAGGAAAACACAGTATGTATTTCTTTACTCCATTTCTAATATTTGTGACGCTTCTCGGAAAGCACCGCGACGTCCCGGGGTGTCGCGACGCATAGTTTGGAAACCCCTGGCGTAACCGGTATTTTCAGCTGCAGTTTTCATGGTACTTACCGAAATACGATGGCATATTGATGATGGACGTCGCTTTGCATGAACTGGCCCACGCAAGTCCAGCTCCTTTCACCATTGTCGTCCAACTCGAAGAAGCGAATCATTATGTTCTCTGAGGAAATATACATTATCTTAACACGGCATTTTATAACAAACCGCGATATTAATCAAAACTGAGTTCACTATTTGGTTTTAGAAAAATAACTTGAATGCCTACAAATAAAGTATTCCATGACAATCCTTATTCTGAAATCAACTTAATTCACACAAGTATAAAGATCATATTCGTTTAAGTGGACGTAACGTGAACTGGGAACAAGGATTTCGAATGTCATGTGTTTAAGCATAAGTCGTACGCCGTTGACAGTTTCAAGTGGTCTTTGGTAGACGCATTCCATAAACAAGGTAATCTTAGATGGGATACCGAGAACATTTGGAATGAATGTCTAGCGGCCAGTAGAGAACGATATACAATGTGGAGACATCGATACGACAGTAAATGAACACTGGCAATAGGTACTGGTTCATAGGAATATATTGAAACTGTTATAAATCTAGTCACCGAAATTAAATATAAACATACCAACTACAAACATAATTATAGTCTCTGGAAGCACTGAACCGAATTACTAATACAAAACTACACTTTCAGCGATAAGCGATCATTTGCTAGGTGAAATTGCAGATTTTTTTTTTTTTGAATTAATTAGAAAGATGAATTTTCACAATTTAAAGACATTGAAAAAAGATGTCATTTTCTGGATACAATTTTACATAAAATTATATCACACTAATATTATAAAGGCGAAAGTTTGTGAGTGTGCGTGTATGTTTGTTACTTCTTCACGCGCAAACGGCTGGACCGATTTAGATGCAATTTGGCACAGAGATAGATTATGGTTTGAAATAACACATAGGATACTTTTCATCTCGGGAGTATGTTCCCTTGGGCTAATTTTTGACTGTAACGCGGGCAGAGCCGCGGGCTACAACTAGTAGCAGACAAAACTAAGCAGTATTGTGTTCTAATGTAAACTTGAACAAACAGTAGGGTCGAATTGATATTCTGGGTAGGAAAAAAAAACAATTACCGTGACACTGAAGACAAAAATGATCTGTGTTATTACTAGCTTAAGATCCCTATTTCCAAGACATTTGTGTAGGCCTGGTCTACCAAACAGCCTGCATAGTTGAGTGCCATGCAGAATCGTTTTTATTCAGATAATATGCACGGTTCCTGTGGTACTTCGGGCTCTTCAATTACGTCAAATCTGGCCGTGTTTGTCTTTTCTATGGAAAACTTGGCTAGCCGCATTAACAGGTTTTAATGATTCACTCATGTCATGCATAAATGTTGTCTTTATCAGCTTAGTATTATTATATTAGGTATTGGTATTATTAATTAATTAAATCAAATCAGTTAATTAGGTAATTAATTGAAAATTACAACGTATTATTTTTTAAGCCCTGTTTGGAATTTGTTATGGTGTACAATAAAAAGTATCTATCTATTATATTGTATTGACACCTCCAACACTCCGCCATTATTTATTTTTTAAATATTCCAAAGCTTGGAGGCGACACTGGCGACGACTTAAGAAAGAAGTGAAGTGTTTGCCGAAGTGGAAAAGAGTCTTAGATTATTTTTACCCTTTGTTCAATCGTTAGTTAGCAAAATAATTATTGTGCATACCATGTTTTTGATTGGCCTATTTTATTGCCAGAAATGTTTTACAAAAACTAACTCTAGGATTTACAGAAGCAAAGTGTAAACTGTACACACTTCTTCTAAATTGTATAAGTACTAAAATAATGCACTTTGAATCAAAAATATTATATAAATTGCAGATACAATCTGAAAGTGTTATTCAAAACTTGAATACAAAATTACATCATAACAAGATCAGATCACAGAAGTGTTAACTTACTCAAAAATAATAAAGATTCGGGTTATCTGACATTCAAGGATAGCATTATTATTAGAAAATCAATTAGAAAAAATAGCAAAAGTTAGATACGGCAATTTGAACTATCACCTTATATGTCAACGTGTTGACAGTGGGTTTTTTCAAAACAACTGATAGCAATATTATGTTTCACACAAAAACGTATGTCGCTAAGTTAAACAACACCAGTATTTAATCATCTACGTGACATATTATTTTTTTTTAGTTTCAAATTATTTGCTGTTTTAAGACCTGGAAACCTACAATCTAATTTGCTGTAGATTTTGTATTTGCAATAATGTTAAATGTTATGGCAAAACCTATTCGTGTATATTTATGTTAAAACAAAAAATTTAAATAATAGACTTGCAGAATGGACTGACTGAGCAAAACCTTCAAAAATGTTCTACTAAGAAAAAGGCAAAGTGACTAAGCAGGCAATAACAGTTACTTTTGCTGTAGGTCGAAGCGACGAAAGTGCAATACTGCAGGCCTTTGACGTGGCCCAATCAAAATTGGGTTAGATTTCTAAAAAATCTGTTTAGTTCGTCAATGACGTATTTATCAACAAAATATTGGACCAGACAAGTATTTTTTTGTCTGAACTCGAAAGTTGTTTTCTTTTTAATTACTAACTTTTGGCCGCGACTTCGTACGCGAATACCCCGTTCCCGTATTCTCTTGAATGTGGCTGTCATATACAAAAATAATTTTCCAAATCCGACTGGCAGTTCCAGAGCAATACGCGCGTTCAAACAAACAAACAAACTACATACTTATTATTATGGTATAGATAATAATATAATCATTGAAATTTTTTATCGATTTGCTGAAAGCAAAAAAAAAACAAGTTCATAATTTCTTTCATAAAATTTACGTACCTACTAAATATAATCATATTTTTTATGCAGGAAAAAATCCTATTCTAGAAAAAAAACAATTAGGTACTGGCCGCACAATCAATTCATATTTCCCACACTTTCATATTTTCACACATAAGGAAGACTCAGTCCATTCCCTGCAGTATATGTGACCACCGTATACTTGATAAGTTTTACTACAGGACAAACATAAAAAAAAAATGTAGGAATACAATTTAATACAACTTTTAGGAACTCACTTTTGTTGACTTTCTCTACTAATACGAAGATATCTTCGCCACCAGAAGCACTACCGGAGGAACGACTTATACGGCATATCTTCAAGTCGTTAGTTGCTGCACTCTCTAAAAAAATATAATATACATAAGTAGGTACCTACTTAGTTTATAATGTAAAAAAAAAAATGTTACAGATGTTCAGTTAGGATTAATTTAAAAATCACGAAGGTTGGTGTGAGCAGTATTTTCATATGTGCCCTAATTTAGTGTTACCGGGCATCAGATGTTTAAAAAATAAATAACTTACTCATATTGTGAATGGGTTCGGAGAAAACAGGCTCACAGATCTCTTTCCCCGTTTCAGTATCATGCGCGCTGAACTTCAATCGAACAATGTTTAGATTTATTGTTTTGGCCATGTTCTCGCATTGCATTTTAAGCTAAAAAATAAACAAAACAAAATATACATACCACATTCCTTACAGAAGTACATTATGACTAACTAAACTTTTTAATAAAACATATCTTTAATACGCGCGTTTGCTTAAAAAGGGCAAACTAATCCCGGCCACTTCACAAATACGACTGACTGACTGTTCAACTGTTGGCTCGAAAACGCCATTATCGCATGTGCAAGCTAACTTCCATAAAGCCTAATCATCTATCACTAGTTCACTACACTAATCGAGCCCTTACCGCCGATTTATCAAACGACATTAACCCGAAAATGCGTTTTTATATATTAAAATAAATTATAGATATAATATTGAATAACATGTCGCCAACGATAAGTTGGCGGTAAGGGGAGGGCTCGATATTATTCAAGCACAGCATTGTGCCGCTAAGCTACAAGGTGTCCTGTTTTCGGAACGCTAAATACCTGCATCACGAGTAGGTACTGTATGACTGACGGACCCTGTTAAAGCATTTTTTTTGTAGCCATTTTTGGGAGATCTATGATTACAACTTTGTTAGTTTTGAAATCAGTATGCAACTTTCCATCATCAATCAATAAATATCCTAATACTTATATAGAATTCTTCTTTTACTGACTGAATGAGTGACTGACAGATAACGCACAGCCGAAACTAATGGTCGTAGAAAGCTGAAATACTCCGTGACAAAACACTCCGTAGTGGAGCACTAAGAGAGGATTTCCCTAAACATCTACGGGAACGGGAAAAAACGGGGTATGCGCGTACAAAGTCGCGGGCAAAGGCTAGTATTTTATATCATGTATTATTATTATATTCTTTATTGACCACGATTTGAAGATTGCCATAAGAAGACAGGGATGTTATGTCGTAAACAGTCAAAAATTTAATGGGTCTATAATTAATTTTTGATTAGCCTAATAATAAAATAATGCCTTGCAAACAATGGATTTATTACAGGAACACCAAGCTTTGAAAACAATACGCTATTATGACCAAACATACACACACACATCCGTTAAAGATTGACTTCCAAAAATATTTGCAAGCATGCATACTAAACATATGTAACAGTTCACTATAAATAATTTTGCGTATGGTGGCGAGGGCAAGTACTCGACAGACTATTTATTTACTTAAAACTACTACCTAACAAAGTACGTTTGTTAAAAACATTCAAGAAACTAACGCATGTAAGCTTCAAATGCTTATTTCGCCCATTTATGAGATTTTCAACTAACGGCTTCAATATCCTCTCAATTCTTTTTTTTTTCAATTTGTGCAATAAAACGTAATACCTAATTAGTATGTCACCGGATAATTGCAAACTGCATAAGATCACAAAATATCTTGAGATATTGTAAACTCTCGATAAATAATCGTCAAGTGAACATATTTTTGTCCTACAATCATTATACGAATCAAAATCTTGTATCAGCTGTCTGGTCTACAATTTATCTGTTTTGGTGTGATAAGTAGTTAAATTGGAAACTTGGCTCCTCATTGGTCTTTGTTTTCTCTGAAAAGACCAATGAGAGCTTTGTTTCCAGGTTTAATTTCACACGAAAACAGATAAATTGTAGACTTGTGTTCTGACTGATTGGTTGCCATTTTATTATAAGTAGGTAATCCACAATTTCTCGGAATTACTTCGAGAGATTATAAGACTATCAAATTTTGATGCATCAAAAAGTATTCCAAATGTTCAGTTACCAATTTATCGAGAGTTTACAAACTCTCAAGTAATTTTATAATCTTACGGAGTTTGACATTTTCCGGTGACATGTATAAATAAAAACAATTTTGAATTTTTATAATATTACGAATAATGTACTTACGTCATTCAAGTCCACGTTGGTATTCTTACATCGTTCAGAAATCTTCTTGAACAGAAGAGCCGCGACATCCTTTTTAGCAGTGTGTATAATTCCGATACCACCAAACCTAAAGAAAAGTACAATGATCAGTATTCTATAAGTATAACGGATAATAAATCTGTAGACGAGGCGATTCTGTACGTTGACAATATTTCCGAAAAACATAGCCAGGGGTGTTTAAGAGAACCCATCATAGCTAGTATACATAAAACATTGTCATACATTCCAGAGTCTGTATAATGAAGTACTTATACGGAGTAAATAAACTTCAACCTTCAACTGTAACAATACCTACTTGTCATTATATTACTACACTTTAATATAGGTACTCACCATTATCCGGTGGTAAGTAGTATATTGACACGCACATATTTAGTAAGGTACCTATGTACCTATGTGCGTGTATCCTTTGGATGATATTTTTCTAAATCTTTGGATGATAAGTTCTACTGCTTGATTGGTCCCTAATTGTTTGTTTATAATAAACGATCAATTAGTTTGCTGATTCAAAGAAAACCTTGCAGAAAACAGTTTCAGAAGGGAAAGAGGAGATAGCTAGTTTATGGCTTTGAACATTTTGAATTATGTTATATAAAGTATGAGCCATGACCGTACCGACTATCTTATTATTATGTGAATCTTTGAAAGCTTTTACGGTAGTCAGAAGAGCAAACGTCTAAAAACCAACGGGTATCGCGTTACCCGGGCGTGTTACACAGTATACTGGGTTGCTTAGGTGAGATAGGCAGTCGGCTGTCGTCCAAGCCAAATATTGGTGTTCAGCTGCATCCATTTTGACTTGAATCCGTCCGGCGACCCCAACGTAGTTGAGAAGTCTAGATAGACCCTAGAATTTCTTATCTTAATTCGTGAAACACTAACCCGACTTTGTAGCTTCCCTGATCAGGTACTAGGTAACTCATGTCTCTGGCTTGCTGGTCATCCTCAAGCAACTTATGAGGATGTTCGTCCGGGTTGTTGTGTTGGGCCAAACGGCATCTGATAAGAGCCTTCCCACTGTAGTGTAGCAGCTGTGAAGTTGATATTCGATAAATAAATGTAAAACATACCTTTTTAAGGACTCAACAGAAATGGGGCCATGTGTGTGTGTACTCATAGATACAGGGAGGGGGACTAAAGGTGGTCAGCCCCCCCCCCCCCCAATGACAGATTTCTTTGGTACGGTCTACAACACAGAATTAATATAAAAAACAGGAGAAGTGGCAAGGGGGCGTGTCGGTGTCCGCGTGACATGGTCTAGTTGACCATGTCATAGGCAAATGGCCGTCTCCGCGAACTAGTGCGCTTTCGACCGCGATCAAGACAACTTATTAGAATGCCGTGTTGTTTGGTGGTTTCTTGTAAAAACCAAAGCCTAAACCAAAACTTTGTAAATTATGGAATCACTTACCATGTATAATTTATACAAGTTATTACTATATATTAGCGATATGTTTCAAAATCATTCAAATCTTGATTGATTGCTGCTTAATATATGGTGAGGCTAGTGAGTAAACACCATAGCAGGTTTCCACAATGCCTATTATTTCAATAGGTACGCCATGACAGCCTAACCGACGTAACCGGATTTTTATTGTTTTAATTTACCTAATAATATTTACTTTTTAGCTACATATTGTTTATTTTTATTTTAATATTTTCTGGACATGGCACTTTGTTTTCAGGATCTTAATTTTTTTTTGTACAATAATAAATAAGATTCGATAACTTTCCGATATAGCATACCTATTATGTAAAATAAATTGCTTTTGCACAGCACAACGAAAGCGTCCCTAGCTTTTGTGTGAGTAAGTACGGTGCATGGTAAATACACGCTATGTTTGATGTGATAAGGTTTATAATTGATTGTGTAGTACGTTCTGTTTTAAGAAATGCGGGCGTGTGCGCGACTGCGTATCTATTGCTTTTACTGAACTGCATAATTATATGTAGTAGTTGCCGTGTGGAAGGGGATAACTGCAGACCCTGGTTTCCGATATATTTTCATCTACCGGGCATATCTCCTTGTTTATTATATCTACAACCTCACGAAGTCATTGAGGAATTTACGAAAAGTAATCCAAGGAAACTTGTTGTGCGTTACCTAAGTAAAATAAAATGGTAGATATATGCTTATTTTTATTTAGTGTTTACTTTCCTAAAACCCACCCTCAGCGGGGTCAAACCCTTCCCAAACGACAATCATGGATCCGCCCGTTTGTACTTAAGGTACACATTTGCCTAAGGCATCTAGGAATGCGGGCGTGTCGGCGTGATATAATGTGTTATACCTATAAAGTGTACCTACACACCTAATATGAAGAAGTGATAGGTATAGCTAGGTTCACATTACTGTCAGGGTTGCCAGTTCCCGGTGCCCCTGGCACCGGGAACTGGCAACCCTGACAGTAGTGCTGAATACACCAATCAATCGGATCTATTGAAGCCTACGTGACGTCATATTAAGAGTTTTGTGGCCAATCAACTGCGTCAGAAGGCGCCACGACACGGAATAACACAATAATGTGACTCTGGCTTAAAGTGATGACCGGACGACGCAATCGAAGTTCTAAGAACACTGTTATCTTTATAAAGTATCATAACGAAAATATATGTGTAACAGATTAGTTATTGTTGACAAAAATATATAGGTGAATTACATTTGATACAGGGGAATTTTATAATTTGGAAATTGATAATAAAAAATGGTTTCTGCTGATGTTCTATGTATTTTTTTTCACACACTACATTTTGTGCTGATTAGGTCCGTGCAAATACAAATATAATGGTCCAATCTAAATCGAATAATCGGACTAGTCTGTTATGACCAACTGCTGGGCAAAGGCCTCTCCCTCTTGAATGGCTATCCTAAAATATAAAGAGGCTGAATTCATCTACGGCAAATCAATTTATTCTCTCTAAATTCAAATTCAATTTAATTAATAAGACATCCAGATATGAATCAGCGAGTGCAACTGTTTCTGTGCCTAAGAGGAAAAACATTCCAAGGTCACACAAAAACTCACCTCTACAGTTGGATGGGTCTTTTGTTTGTTGATGCCTACAGACTTGCCCAGAAGACATCCGTGAGTGCCAACCATCTCACTGACGTATCGGAACCTGAAGTGGTTCTGGGGTTGTTCGGTGATACGTAGGCATGGTTGGTAGGCTGTGAACAAAGTATACTTAATCAAAATACATAATTCCTTTGGAAAGATATAGAGTTAAAAATTCCGAGGTTCTAATGTTTGTTCTGGACTATAAGCAAAGGGCCTAAAACTTTGCTAATTACTTTGTGCTGCAATATGTGATATTCTTCAATATTTTCCTTTTTGTTAAAAATTTATAAGAGAAATTCCTTGTTTAAGGGCCTAAGTTTTTTGTACACCTATTTATGCAAAATCTATAATAAATAATAAAATGAGCTTCATACAGCATATTTCTAAAAACAGTTTATATTCATGTAGTATTCTATGTCACATGAGATAAGGAAAAGTAGCGTAAAACCATCATGTGCAGGATACAATAATTTCCTTTGTATGTTCTTAGACAGAAAAAATTGTTTATCACTTGCCTTTATTGTTTGGGTCAGCTTATCAGACTTCTTTGACCAACTAACTAAGGTTTTTTTTTGGCAAACCCCACAACGTCACCAGTTGGTAAGTGATGATGTAGTAATGATATGTGTGCTGAAATCTTTGCAGTGTATTGTATACCCTATCATGATATTTTGCAACTTTTAAGTGTATTATAGTGCATTGCAAGCTCAAATTAGGTTAGAAATAAAATGCATTCACTTGCACCAACTGTGTAGAAATTATGAAGCTGTTTATATTTTTGTAAATTGATTTGAACAAACACTTCAAGAAAGATAATATTTTAATACTAGATATAGTGCAACATTTCTATCTGACTACTGTCAGAAAAAAATCGAAGCAATCTCAGATGACACTGTCTCTTTTAAAGTTCATTCCAATCTTGGTCAGATGGATCATATGAAACAGTACAGTGCAGTGTAGTTACAATACAATTATCAGCCTTATTTAATTTGTTTAATTGATAAGTATTTGACTGAAAACTTTGAAAGTGTCATAAATACTGATGGGTTATTAAGCGGGTTTAATCTCGCTTACTTTAGAACAATCTATAATTACAAAGGGTAAAGTCATTTTATTGACAGTATTCATGCATGTAAGTAAATAGATTTCCATAAAGGTATTATATCCTACACAAAATGTAACAGAATGAAAGCAAAACCTGAAAAGGGGTCATTGTACTGATATCATTAGATAAGTAGATAGATATTAAAAGTATTTTAATAGTTGTTATTTTTAATGTGCTGAGAACTGATCATCTCTCTAAGGGATTTGATCAAATCCATTATTTCAGCATTTTCCTGTGACATATTATATCTGCTTGTAAATTCCTCTAATAAAGGAAGTTGAAGTTGCAATTAATCTAAACTCAGTAGAACATCTCTAATAGCACTTAAATAAAGTACAGACGTTTTCTTGGATTCCTCATTGTGTTATGAATAGTTTACATTACAATTAGACCACTTCTCGGATACCATTACATCATCATTGTTCAATGATCAAATTTATATTTCAGGAGGTACTTTCCCTACAAGAACTTTTGAAAAGATAGCTGGAATAGAAGATTTCCTGATAATTATATTGGTGTTAATCAAAATGTTTTTCTCTTTAAAAGTAATAGAGTAAAATTCCAGTTTGAATTCATGCTTTGATTCCATCTCTCTCATACTTACCATGAAAATTCTATCTTTGTTTAAATAAATTGCTATTATTCCATTACTTTGTTACGGTTTTATTACGATGTACCTATTTCTTAAAAGCTGATTTCCAGGAAAACTTATCTTTATAAGTGCAGTCTGTTCACTCTATGTACTCTCCATACTTTCAGCCATTGCAATAAATTGTGAAAAAAATTGCACTTACCTTGTCTGAAAAACTGTTGCTTGTTGTCGGCGCAACTTAACTCGGTAAGATCGGTAGCTAGCTGAGGAACTTGCTGAGACGGAGAACTATGAGGAGAATATCTGATGTAAGACATCGGAGAGCTCGCAGAATCGCTCATATCGTGGTCACTTGTGCTCGTAGACATTTTCGCTATTGAGTTCACTAAATCACAGTCAATTCCACTAACTAAAACGTTTAACATTAAAAGGCTATGTTCGCCACAATTCACACTAAAAACTTCTACTTAATTTTTAAGAAATTGTTTGCAATCCTTCTTAGTACAATTCATGTAGCAGCACGACGCACAAAACTGTAGTCGCACGACATTGAGTGTTTATCTGCGTTTGACATAAAAGAAATGTTACCAACTACCGTTCTAAATTTTCCCCATTAAGCACTTATTTTTTGAAAAGCCACTTGCCATAACATTGAAAGTTATATTTTTTAAATATGAGTGCATTTCGCAATATTTATACGAACCCTGTCCCTCTTAGAGTCGAAAAATTTCACTAGAATTGTAAATGAGGCGTCATTTGTTTTTTCATTAGTATAATCATGTTTAAACACCAAAATAAAACCCCGTGACGTTAATTTAAAAAATGGTATCTTTTTATGCTGTAATTAGAAACTCAAAGCACAGAGTGCAGGAACCATGACTCATATTGAATGTCATGCAAATGGGTTTTAAACATGATTTTTATAATATAATAAGGTACAGAAATAAACATGTCATATGACATGTCATGCCAGAACAAGGATACCTGGGAAAATTGGGGGTAGGCTTTGCCAAGCTGAGTTACAGTGTATTTTAAGCTTAAAAGTAAAAAAATGTATTTGTATTCGTATACAAAAATCGTCTTATCCTTCAACATTTACCTGGCATCTCTACCAGAAGTGTTAAGTTTGACAGCTCACTTCTCTGCAATTCCGCGGTCCTCACGACATGATGTTGAACTGCTGATAGAAAAGTCAATATCGCTACCCTTGAAAAGTTTAATTTGTAAAATCCACGTTTAAAGATAATAGTCTTGGAACAAGATAGGCTGCCGATTGATTTGTCATCTTTTTTAACAGCATTCTTAGAAGTAAACTGTTTTTTTTAGACTTACACAAAAATATTTTACTATATATGATTGGTAAACAATGCATTCAAAAACTTTAAAAACTAAAAAATAAAATGTATTGATCCTTTTAGTTTAATATAGGTACGATTCTTTGGGCCAAGCGACATCGTGTCGGGGGACCGCTACTATACTAAGTATATACTTAATTACAAAAATTAGCGGTCTCCCGCCCGAGGCGAAGACGTTTTTTTTTGTCAGTTTTTTAAAAATTTTAATTTAATTTTTTTTCATGCTTTTTAAACTTAATTTCCCAATAATGTATTAAAAGTTATTTATCAAATAATTATTTAGATCCCAGGTACCAGTTATCGCTTCATTTTCGTCATCAATCTAGGGCATTGATCAGACAAATAATATTAGTATAGACATACATACATAATATAATTTTTTTTATTTCCATTTCGTTATTTAAATATTCCTCAATCCCTTTAAATATAGTGTTTATAATTTTACTAGTCAAGCTCTTTATTTGATAACTGAATTGAGATAGTTGTTATAAAAAATATAGGTAATTCGCCGTCTTGAACCTATTTTCATCAAACATAGCTAAGAAGACTCCCGACTAATTCACCTTTAAAACAAAATCAAAATAGGTTCATCCGTTCGAGAGCTGAGAGCGATGCCACAGACACACAGACACGTCAAACTTATAACCGTCGTTTTTGTGTCGGGGGTTAAAAATACTTAGTTGGAAAAAGCTAAATGATTTATCAGTAAACAATTTCATCAGTCATAAAAAATGGCTTTTTATCATTAGCACCGATTTACTGATTTGTTTATGTTCATTTTTTAATTTATTTGCACCTAAGTACACCATTAGACGGAATTAATGCAATTAGTATTTTATCAATTTCAATCGAAATAATTAATTAGGAATTAATACATCGGTTATTCAAGTCAATTAGTAATGACTTATTTCGTTGATGTTTTAATTTTTTTTGTTGTTAGCTTTAATTTTGACTTCCCACATTTCTGGGTAATTTTGTTAAACTGGTATGAACAGAATGATACTCTGACGTTATCAAAACGGGGAAGAACCAGTTGATATGAGTCACAAAATTCCCCGCAGCACCGTTCTATTACAATATTGTCATACATGCGCGACTCACTCTGTCGTTTATCAATAAAATACGAGATGGCGGTTGCATGTTCTCACACTTGTTGGACTAGGTATAGAGGCCAGTATATCAAGCGAACCGAAACTGTCATATTTTCCCAATCAACCTTGAACCTTATACTTCAGACATAAAGTTAAAAATTTATTAAAGAAATTTGACAGATTGTTGTAGCTTGATGTGCTGGCGACTGTACATAACAATACGTTTGTAGCGGAAAATATAAGACGATCGCGGTACTATAATTTAGTAATAGAATTTTTTTGCAATACACTGTTGCTCTTGTTAACTGCGCCCTGTGCACCCAGCAAATTAAGCATTTATTTCATCTCCGTTACATAACGCACGCGGTGGGATAACAGCAGCGCACACGTCGTTTATATTTTTACAAGCTTGAGGTAGGTATTTTATTATAGCTGTGTTTCGTTCGTACCTATGTGTTGTATATCCGGTTGGAATTGAGTAAGTTATCATTTTTTCAAGCACTTCCTGACATCCGGTTAAACTTAACCTTTTGAACGTCAGAGTACTTCTTTTTACATATTTGTGACGTTTGGCGTATAGGCCACCTTTGCTTGTAATGTACCTATACGTGAAAATAGCGTTCCTACATTATTACCTACATTTTTTTTACCAGCCTTAATTTATGGTAATTTTCTTCAAATGGCCCGATTGAAATATCAGTTTAAAAGAAACCCTATTTTATCTTATTTTGTACATGGCCTAATCATACCCAACGTTCTTGATTTATTTATCCTAATCTACGCAACCAAACCGCGGTTAGTTGAGGGACAAAACATCGGGCTTTATCAAAGGTCAAAAAGGTGTTGTTTTTTCTTAGTAAGCGAATACGATAAGGTAGAGATATCGATAGTCAAGTAATCACCCAAGTTCTGTACTGACATACGAAAACATGAAGATAAGTATTTAAAAAAAAATAGACAAGTGGAATATAGTAAAATAGACCAAGCAAATTCTATGTACTTCAAGCTCTTTTCTTCGAGGGAGAAGACGGGTATCTTCTTTAGTTCTCAAGCTTCTCTTCATAAGTCAACGAAGTTCCATCTCTATGAATGGAGAAAAGAAAACCTATCCTATTCGAGACAGAGTTTGAAGATGCACTCCCTGAAAATAGTCCATGCATGGGCCTGCCTCCATCTGAATGTTTTCAGGTTCTCAATTCGGTTCACGTTTGTTACCTTAAAACACCGTCATTTATGAACCTATTTAGAAAAATATAGAGATCCCTACGAAAATTGCAATAATATAACCAAAAGTAGCATAATGTTGCCTAATAAATTCATTATTTGGCGTGCGCTGAGAAAACTATTGATGATAAATAAAATAAGAAGTACTTACATGATAAAAGTAGGTACTTATGTCTCTAAATATTACGGTTGCCACATTGACAATCTTTCTGTTCAAATTATTTAATCAAAACCCAGGTGGAATAGAATAATGGTGATTTTGGTATCATGATATTTATCATTATCCATTTAAATGGTTTGATAATTGAGGTTTATTGTGTAGATGCCAGCACATCAAGCTACAACAATCCGTCAAGTTTCTTTTATAGATTTTCAACTTTATCGCTAAAGTATTAGGTTCAAGGTTGATTGGGAAAATTTGACAGTTTCGGGTAGCTTGATGTGCTGGCGTCAGTAAGTACATGTTAATTCCACTAAAAATATTCAAATCTGACCTTTCCTTTACGAGTTACGCGGGTATAAAAAATGCTCTCCAAGTAAGAAAAATGTTGCGGTTTGAGCGAAGTGGGGAGAATCTTAAGGATTTAAAAGTACTTCAATTTATTCCCAGTGTTAATTTGGAATTTGTTTGATGTAACATATTTTGTTGGCCGAGTAGTTTAATTATTATAGTAAAACAATTAAACGGGTTTAAGATCAATATTTTAGAAATGCATACATAGATGTACCTTTAGATTTTTGGTGAACACAAAAATATTATCCTTTGTTTAATACTATTCCTTAATTAAAACAAAAGATCCCACATTTAAAACAATAAATCAGAATCTCTTCGCCGCGCACAGGATAATAGTAAATTAAGAAGAACACTAGAAGCATGCCGGTAACGTCGCACGTGTATCTAACGTCTCGCTTTCTCCTATGATCCTGCAATATCTCTATCTCACTCAACGAACCGCCCCGCCTGCCATCGCCACGCCGCCGCGCGCCGTCTCCGTCGCACAACAGAGAGCAATAGGCAGGCATATGCGCGTCGCAAGCGCGCCAAAACCATTTTCAGTAAAATAAATATAAGTCTTAGAAGTAATGTTTTACGAAATGCATTATTTGTTCTTCAATTATAATTATTTCAGTAACATAAAAGTTGTAAAAAAATGGGTATACGGTACTAGGATGCATACTAAATATTTTGTGTAACATTCAGGAATATTTGGTGCACGATCAGTATTTTTCGGGGAAGAATAAAATAGTTATTGTTACAATATAATATTTGCAGCGCACTTCAATAAAAAAGTGTTATATCTTGGTGTTAATTTGGAATTTGTTTGATGTAACATATTTTGTTGGCCGAGTAGTTTAATTATAGTAAAACAAACGGGTTAAAGATCAATATTTTAGAAATGCATACATAGATGTACCTTTAGATTTTTGGTGAACACAAAAATATTATCCGAATCTAATGCTTGGTCCGATGAAATCGACCGATTTCTATAAAAAAATAACAGTAAAAATGTTTGGATTTTTCGAAAATAAAAAAGGTGCGAAAAGGGGTGATAAAGTTTTTAGGGGAGGACATTATTGCTTGTTTCAGTTTACGTGGAAATTGGTATGAACAAACTAAAAGTGGGATAATAGAAACAGGTCTAATAATTTTTGCATAATCAACCCCTGACAGGGTGAACGAGGTGAATAGTTGCGCTGATCCTGAGACCACAGACTCAGCAGCAGAAATGCTTAACGTTTAAAAGGGGGTTCTAGGGGACGTTGATGTTGCGGAACCTAAGTCACGGGCGAAGTGCTATTAAATATAAAAAAAAAACTTCCAAATAACAAAAACATTACAAAGTATAAAATAACTTTAATTTCAGAAGTCGGTGTTAAAAACGAAGAAACAACCAAAAATTAAATTAAAATTATTTTATACTTTGTAGTGTTTTTGTTATTTGGAAGTTATTAAGTATATTTTTTGTGTCAAAAAGTATTTTTAGACAAGTCTGATTAATTTATGTTGTAGTTTCTCTAGAGGTATTAATTGCTTTGATGATGATGCACCAATAAGAATATATTTTCCGTTATACAACACAAAACTCAAGAAAAAGTAATAAAAAATAGAGGTAGGTTAAAAATAAATAATAGTAGGTACCAATTTTCTGAAACACACTTTTTAACGATAAACACATTTATTCTAAAAAATCATGATTGCAAATACATTAGGTACATTTTAAGAAACAGTTTTTTTTTGCTTAATTAATTGTATCATGGAATGATTGTATCACTCTATTAGTTGGCCTTTTACAATGTAATCAAGGCAGATAACATTATTACTTAAAAGTACATATTTTTAAATCTAATAATTGTCTTAAACTTACAGCAACCTCAATATCCTTATTTAAAGATTGTAAAAAAATATAAGAAAATAACAAATTATCAACATCCTACACTGATATGAAAATATTTTGCAATCTAATAAAATATTCGATAAAACTTTTAACAAATAACACAGTCGAGCATAAATTTTATTTAAAAATAAAGTTGGATTCAGTTGATTTTGTAGAATTTTGTTAGCATAAATATGTATACAGGATGGAGATTACTTCTCCTTATTCGAAGTTATTGCAAGTGTATTTTTTCCCACTTATAAGTTATAATCATAAGCTCCAATTAATGATGGAAGAGCCTAAGGTTGGTGTGCGCAAGAACAATCTTGTGTTCATTGCAAGCTTCAATAACCTCTTGGTCGTTGTTCGAGCCGGATGGACTGCCGATGTATTCAACGCCGCACTAGAAACAAAAATATCACTGAGTCTACAGAAGAAGCTACGGGCTGAAAGGCGAAACCGATATGTTCCATGAAAACTATGACACGGGATAGCTTTGACTGAAAAGATTATAAGTTTTATTTCTAAGGCTAAAGTGGTATCTATACATATCCGGGCCAGAGCCTTTCGAGCTCCGTCCATCAAACATTTACTTTTCTTTTTCTGTCTTTTCAGATTGATATTCATAGTTTTATATAATGTAGAAGCAATTTTTATTTCAAGTTCTGTAAATGTGAGAACCACGGACCATTATGTTAATTGATAATTTCCTTGTTTGACATGAAATAGCGACAGCAGTTGAGGGTGTGTCATGCTCACTCCAATGTCTCGCTGATGGTGGCGCGTGTATCGGATCATTCAATGGTGCTGATGCACGCGTCATGTTCGTGAACGGGCGCCGTCAGTGGAGACTGGTCATCCCTTGGTTGCCACTGCCTCATTTTAATATTTCATACTATAAATTGTTTTTTTCTTTCTTTACATTGTTCTCATATATAGAAGCAACAAGGTTTATGTAACCAGGATTTTTGTAAACGTAAAGTGATTTAAAAGAGTGTCCGTGGAGTTTCTGCACGTTCTTCTCCATAGAGATTTGCGCTTTCGAACGTGCAAATAGCTTCATGTTTTTGACGGACTGACTTTGACAATTCAAAAGTACCTGATAATGGTTTATTTGAAATAAATGCTTTGGCTTTGACTTTGACTTTGACTTTGACAGCGCATGTGCAACTTGGAATTTTGGGAACAAGCTGGTACAAAATATACTTGTTCATGATTTTTTCCCGTATCTGTATCTAGATGAAGTGCCGATGCTTCAAGTAGCAAATATTCTGCTCTGACCCTAATAACATCCGGATTTTGAACGTGGCCCTTTTGTACAGGCGCCAGCACATCAAGCTACCCGAAACTGTCAAATTTTTCAACCTTGAACCTAATGCTTTAGCGATAAAGTTGAAAATCTATTAAAGAAACACAGTACTTATGTATACTCCTTATAATTATTGTATAGATGACAACTGTCGTCTGTGCAAATCTGTATGTTTTCTACGCAACAGGCCTCCTGTTCACAGTCTTTAGTATACTGACCTGTACTGCCCTGTCGATGTTATCACGGAATGGGAAGAAGGCATCTGAAGCGAGAGCGACACGGTCCATCTTGCTGACCCACTCGGTGCGTTCTTTCTCACTCAGTAAGGCGGGCGCGTCGCCATCGAAGAGCGTGTTCCATTGTTCTAGCGGAAGATCTGAACCTGTGTAATAATATAGATTGATAAAGTATAATCTGGTTGCCGGATTCGGTCAACGGATGGAGTGATTTATAAGAAAGGTTTTGAAAACTATATGGAACTTCCCGTTGACATAGAATCATGAAGTTCGGCAAGAAGCAAGGTCTCTCAGCACAAGTAAAGGAAAATGCCTCATTTGATGTGTGTATCAAATTTTTTTTGCGATCACAAACTTACATTTCCAGTTGTAGACGTTGTAGAATTGACTATGACGTATATCGATGTATGGATGAACATTTTAACAACAACACAGTTAAGTTTGTCCTTCAAACCGTCATATCTTATCGTTAGGGTAATGTACCGAACATTAATCTTTTTCGCTTTTATAATTAATTAATTTTAGTAGGTAATTAATGTTTACTCGGAATAAAATCGAGGCTCGATTCCCGAAATGGTCGAACCGTCTTTGTATGAACACTCATACGTAGATGGTTCAACCATTTCGGCATCTGATTCGCGCACCGAGGGTTTTGTACACACGTACAGAACCCTCGGTTCGCGAATCAGACTCACACTTGTTCGGCTATTTAAATGATTTTAATAGGGATCTTTCGAAGCTCATAACATTTACATATCATATTTTATTTTACTATACTGCTTACTTAAAGGCGAGATTGGATTCGACCAATCGATATTACGCTTACTTTGGATGTACAATCAACAAAGCTATTTGGAAAAAATAATATTTTTGCCTGTTCGTGTTTTTCCAAATAGCTTTTTCCTTTTTCATTGCACTTTTCACAGCTTTTTACTTTTTCCATTGCACGGCCAATATTTATTTCTAATGTGTGCATTATAACTTTTTAAGCTTATGACATATTTACGAGTGTGGTGAACAATAATTGTCTACTCAGCACACTCCTAAAATTGTTTAAAAGTAGTATGTTCAACAGATATTGACTAGCACCCTCTACGGGCGAGTTATTTTGTTCCGAAGTTACCTTAACCAATGTTTCAAAATTGTAGGTAAGTTTCGTTAAGTTCTATTTTAACGCGATCGAGGCCGCGCGCAAAAGCTAGTGGTCAAATTAATAATATTATTTAATAACTAACAATTGATCGAAAAACGCTTTTAACCTTTTGAACGCTAGAGCATAAACGCATCGGCGTGCCCCCGACGCCAAGCCACAAATTCGTCATACTTTTTGTGACGTTTGGCGTACAAGGCACGCGCTTGCTTGTTATGTATACGTGACAATGGCGTTCAAAAGGTTAAAGGAAATTTACCTAAAATTTTAAGCTGTAGCGAGATGACCTGGACGCATTTACGAAGGCTAGTTCGAGGTGACGCGAAAGAGTGGATACTATAGGGTACGTGCATGCAAAGACTACGCCATCTTGTTTGGCAAAATCGGAATTTCTTCAGTATACATAATTATTTGACATAGACGCTTCTGTACTGCCACCTAGATCACCTACACGTTCCATTTAGAGAGGAACGTGCACAGTGACATCTAGTGTTGTAAATTCGGAACTTTTACCATATTAATACTTGACATTGACACTTATGTGCTGCCATCTATAGTTCCTGCACGCTCCCTATAGCCTATAAAAACGTGGGGTAAGACTATCGCCAATTTAATTAGTATTGAATTTCTTAATAGGGTTTTTCCGCAAAATATTAGATCTGTCACAAAAATGTAATTGCCAAACAATACAAAAACAATTCCATAGTAAATTACATTATAATCATCGGGATATACTATCAAGTATCAAATAAATAATCGATGTAATTGAAAACGAACATTCGACGAAGCCCCGGTGCGCGGGGCTCCTATTTCTGTCTGTAGGGTTTAAAGAAACCTAACATGAATGCTACGTCATACCATTCGGGCCTAACCTATCCGTGTCCTAAGCTCCCTGATCCCACGAAGCTATTATTTATCGGATAAATCTATTATTCTGAGAACAAAGTTTTCATCCTAGGAATGAACTACGATTTTATTGATTATTATCCATCTCTTATTTCAGATACATTCATTTGGTAATTCATTCCTGGCGACACTTTTTATTTATCTGAGAATGTAAATATTTCGTGGCGATAGATCTATTAATTAGATGATACAAGTTGATGACAATAATGCGCATACTAACCTACAGTGCCGTTCACATAGTTGTCGATAGCGTTAGACTGCACGGCGCGGGTGACGCCCTGCTTGAAGCGCATGGCGAGCACGCGCGGGTGTCGCCGCATCCACCACAGCGCCGCCTTGCCGCCCGCCAGGCGCGTGCAGTGGATGCGGGACTGTTGACTAGCGCCCTCTCAATACATGCGCATACTAACCTACAGTGCCGTTCACATAGTTGTCGATAGCGTTAGACTGCACGGCGCGGGTGACGCCCTGCTTGAAGCGCATGGCGAGCACGCGCGGGTGTCGCCGCATCCACCACAGCGCCGCCTTGCCGCCCGCCAGGCGCGTGCAGTGGATGCGGGACTGTTGACTAGCGCCCTCTCAATACATGCGCATACTAACCTACAGTGCCGTTCACATAGTTGTCGATAGCGTTAGACTGCACGGCGCGGGTGACGCCCTGCTTGAAGCGCATGGCGAGCACGCGCGGGTGTCGCCGCATCCACCACAGCGCCGCCTTGCCGCCCGCCAGGCGCGTGCAGTGGATGCGGGACTGTTGACTAGCGCCCTCTCAATACATGCGCATACTAACCTACAGTGCCGTTCACATAGTTGTCGATAGCGTTAGACTGCACGGCGCGGGTGACGCCCTGCTTGAAGCGCATGGCGAGCACGCGCGGGTGTCGCCGCATCCACCACAGCGCCGCCTTGCCGCCCGCCAGGCGCGTGCAGTGGATGCGGGACTGCTGACCGGCGCCGATGCCTACTACCTGTTCAGCAAAAGTTTTATTTATTACTTATTATTAAAAAAAGAAAAAGCAATGTTTCTTATCTTTCACATTACATGGACTACAGCTATGTCTCTCTTCATGCAACAAAGAGCCTTAATACTTTAAAAACCGGCCAAGTACGAGTCGGACTCGCATGCCAATGTGACGCATATCTTCCAACTTTTATAACTTTTGT
This sequence comes from Mamestra brassicae, assembly GCA_905163435.1. Lineage (NCBI taxonomy): Eukaryota > Metazoa > Arthropoda > Insecta > Lepidoptera > Noctuidae > Mamestra > Mamestra brassicae. The sequence goes on along the minus strand of LR990991.1, from coordinate 9,063,150 downwards.
AATTTTGTTTACTTTTTTTGGTACTTATGCGTCATGCTTGGCGCAAATACACTTACGAATATTTTTTGACATGTTAGTTTATTTTAATTATTGCTAGCTCAGTAGTTTCGGAGACAAAGGAGGGTGAGGAGAATGCCTAATTTTCAGCTATTCTTTTAATAACTTATTTTTTTTTTAATTTATACAAAAAGTTTTGAGGTACTTAAAATGAGACCTTTGGTTTGATTCACGCGATAGGTACCGTTGAAAAAGCTTCTTTTTTATATTCTTATTTTACCTCAAATATATGTATATATTTTTTTTTATTATATTCGTTTCGCGTCCGAGTTTGGGTCACAGGTCAGATATGTGTACCAAATTTCAACTGAATCGGTCTAGTACATTCAGAGAAAATCGGCCGTGACAGATGAACGGACAGACAAACAGCCGAATGATCCTATAAAGATTCCGTTTTTCTTAAAAAAAAACAACAGTATTTTACCTGTCCATCTCGGGCGAAGCAGACAGAGTTACTTTGTGTGTACTTTAAGGCAATAGTCGCCACAATGAGATCCCTCACTGCGTTGCTAGGCAACGTGTTCTTGCTGGTAACCACATTCTTGAACAGGTCCCCTGTGATCTTTGCATCGTTGCGTCTTTGTTCTAGCGTGAGGCCGAAGATCGTCTTTTGTTCCATTAGGTCTGGGTCGTAGCTGGGATCCATCTAAAATTAAGGTTTATTTTAGTTCATACATTTGATTTATGCATTCTAAAAAGGTGTAGGGAATGTTATTATGGTTTATGTAAAGAACATCAACATAAAGATAATCAAGCCAGACTGTTATTGTATGCTAATAAATACATTTAACAATCAGGAGACATTGAATTGATGTATTCATTATTATTACTGAGACCATTTAAATGACGATGACTGTCCCGCTACAAGGCGCCACAATATAACTTTAATACAACGTAGAATGAATTGAATGGCAGTGCTGAAAATGGCGTTTTGAGTCTATGAATAAGAAATTGTTAGAGTTAAATATCACCTGCAAAACACAGTAGTTCCCGCCTTTCTTCTTTTTCAATATTTCCAAAGCTTCAGCACTGTATCCTGGGGCGACGATTCCGTCGGAAACCTCCCTGGAGATGATGCGTGCTGTGATGGCGTCGCACTCGTCCGAAAGTGCTACGAAGTCGCCAAACGAGCTCATGCGGTCGGCACCGCGAGCGCGCGCGTACGCGCACGCCAGCGGGCTCAGCTTCGGGAGCAGGTCCGCTACCATACAAACGGAGGCCTTGGGAAGAAATACATTATGAAAATGACTGATTTATTTATTTGTACAACATAAAGGACCTTCGTGAATTCATGCCTCAGATAGTGCGATCTCGTATCCTATTTATGTTATGAAAGGTTTTCTTTGACGAAACTATTTTTCTCTAATAATAGTAATAATTAATTGACTCTTACAAAGTGCCTAATTCTTTATCCATTTAATACAAAAATTAGCTGGATGCGAAAAGGAAAGGACGTCTTTTGTACGAACATGATGTTGATGATTTAGTTGGAATCCTGTAGTGAGGTGAATATGGTGTGACCAGTTGGCAAACATTGAGCCAGAATAAAATATTAAATTTTGTTGAACATACCTCTTCCTGATCCAAAGGCAAGCCAACAGCTGCTCCAGCGGGTGACACATGTTTGAAGCTGGTGGCAGCCGGCAGCCCCAACGCTTCCTTCAGCTCTTTCACCAACTGCCACGCATTCAGAGCATCACAGAGGTTAATGAACCCGGGCGAACCGTTGAGTGTAGTTAACGGGAGCTTGTCGCGGGTCGTGAATACTTGAGCTGGTTTCTGATGAGGGTTCATACCTGGGTGGGCGAGTTCTTTTGGTAAGTGGTGTATTTAAAATTTACAAGTGCTTATTTTGGCTTATGGAGTCTATCTTCACAGTCTATCAGTTGTTATTTGTGATCTTTCCCCGTGTCGGATTGCCGTCCTATGATTCTAACTAAAGAGAAAACCTGTGTTTGTGTGCATACTTGTGCTCTATGATATTTCCTACGTACTTGGCTGGCCTAGTCTTCATTGAGATTGGCTACCGATTGCAAAATTCAGTTAGGATGATATAATTTATTTATGTCAAAATGAAATAGCTCATCATCAACGGTCAGCTGCTAAACAATAATAATAATATCCTTCACAAAGGTATGGAATTACCAGCTAGAATTTAGGTACAGAAACACACACAAAACTAATTTATATTCTTGAAACTGATTTGTTTGTGAAACAGCCAGTCTATTCCGAAAAATCTCACTGTAAAAACTTAGGCGGAGTTAGCTTGAAGAGAACACTGTCATTCCAACTTGATTGGATGGATTGACAGCTCACTTCATGTTTACTTCACCTCAAAGGTCAAGGTGAGATTTTTACATAATATAGTCCTCACTAATTTTCATACGAGTTTGGAAATTGGTATTGTGACTTCCTAAATTACCCTAGGCTGATAAAATTTTCGTTTTTCCTAAACTATCCTAGATTTAGTGTATGGGTTGGTTTCCCTAAGGGGAAAAGGCCGTGCCCTGCCTTACGCACGGCCCCGTAGAGCTCGTCCCAGACTGGTCAGTCTCCCGCCATTGTAATGAGTTATAAGAAGTAGGTATTTCACCTTGTCCCGTCTTACAAAACTAAGGGACAAGGAGGGTGTGAAACAAATAGATAATACCTATAAAATAGGGTTGGGAATATATAGGTAAGAAGGTAAGGAAATGAAATCTACTTTTCTTTTAATTGTGAAAGTTATAAGATTGAAAGGAATACAAAAGGGTAATTGACACGACACTAGTTCCTGAAGAGGAGCGTCTTGCGGGGCCTTTCTTTACTTTCTAAGGGAACCTCTGGTCTACCCCATGGTAGGGGGTGTCGTTGGATAAGGTCGTTTCAAAATATTGGGAGTTTTCCAAAACCATTTTTCTTTGTTGTACTTTGTAATGTAATAATAGTTAAGTACTTTTTACTATTTTTCTGGCATGGTTTAGGAGACCGGTAACTACGGAACCCTACACTGTGCCATAACACTTGTTGTTGTTGATGTTTTATATATTAGAAGGCTGACTCGGAGTCAACATCATGGGCGTAAAAATAAGTTGTGCGGCCTTATTCTCAGTCAAATGGGTACAAGAAAATGCTATGTCCTGCGACATGGTAACCAATTTACATAAAATAAAGGAACAAGGTTACAAGAAAATATTTTCCGGCAAAAACACTAACATTTTTTTTAACTTAGTAGGTATTTCAATATAATTAAAATTGTTGTTCTATGTATAATTCTCTGATTTCAGTAATCCGCCATTGGTAGAAATTTGGGCGGATTAAGTGTATTTGAAGTGTATTTAAAGCTAGTTCTTATTTCTTACCATATCTCAAGGTCAGTTGGGATTCTCCTGCAGAATACTGTCTACGAAAATAGTCGGAAATGGCTAGGTCATACTCTGAAGTCTGGGTGAATGCCTTCAGTGCCAATCGCTTCCTGTAAAGACATATATGTTAGTAAAACAATGTGACCGACGGTTTAGTAAGGCAGGCTTCGTACGTTATCAGTCAGATGTTACTGAACTGTTGATTACCTGGGAATTCCACTGATTACAATATTATAGGCTAGACCTGTTAACAATATGAAGTCTATAAATAACAATGATCAACTTTATTGCGCAATATAAATCATTTGATACAGATGATTTCGATAAGACATTCGTTTCTGTTCGTGACGGCCTCCAGCGATTTTGCTGTAATTTGACTTTATCAATATAATTTTACCTGGTATCCAAAGAGGTCTGATGGTCCTTGCTTTCTTTGAGTTCTTTCATAACTGTATCATAATCGTTGGGGTCGCAGATAATCGTGACTCTGTCGTGATTCTTCGCCGCCGCTCGGAGTAAAGTAACGCCACCAATGTCAATGTTTTCAACGGCATCGGCAATCGTCACACCGGGCTTGGAGACTGTTTGGACAAACGGGTACAGATTGCAGACGACGACGCTAATCATGTCAAACTTCTGACGTTTCATGTCCTCCTGGTCCGAGGGGGTGAGCCTGGAAAAAGTCATGTATTTTTTGAGATTCGTCTAATAAAAACAATCGGAAGGACCAGGCCACCACTAGACGTCTAATCTAAATTGGATTAAACGTCGATTGCATTATAATTTATAATACATCGATAGTATTAAAGGGGGTATGCGGAACAGAGTCCCGCTAACCTCCATTGAAAAGGGAGGATCCTCCGACCGGACGGTTGTTGTGCACACATAATTTGAGATAGGCTTTATTCTCCTCAGGTCTATAGACCTACACAATCTCAAATTCTAGGTGCGCTTAATTACAGGTCCAACCAAAGGTCTGTAAGAGATTGCCTTGTGCGATAAGACCAACAATTGTACGCTTGTTTTAAAAAAAAAATCCGTTCTGTGCTTATTCTGAGGTGTACAATAAAGTATTCGATCAATTTACTGGATTAACCCTCTCCACAAGCTTGAAACACGTAGCAGCATTGCTTATCAACAGAAAAAAATGTTATTCAAGGAAAGATGAGCAGTACATTTTTCTTAACTTTTATCTCTTTATATTTACCTAGACAAAATACCAGCGTGCACCGCGGGATGTAAGGTCTTCACCCGTCCTCCGAGCATTTCAGGTGCCTTTGTGATGTCCGATACTTCGGTGACAGCAAGTCCTGCATTGCGGATAGCTGTAGCAGTACCACCGCTAGCCACCAGACCCAAGCCAATTTCTGATAAGCATTTTGCCAAAGGCAGCAAGTCTGTCTTGTCAGACACGCTGAGAAGAGCTGTGGACAATATTACGGGTATTTTCTAATGTATAAATTGAATAATGATCTACCAGTGACAAATGACCAGTTTTACGACCATTAACTCGGTAAGTGGAGGTCATTTTAATACAAGTCGTGGTCACAATGATATTGATCTCTCACTGTAGGTACGAAATATCACTGGCTCCTATTGGGATCTCGAATGCTATTGTATGGTTATTTTAACATCATCATGAATTCATGATAGTATACCCACAACCAAAAACCAACTTTAAACATATTAGCAAGAAAATATAAAAAAATGACAAGTTTCTCGACATTATCTCATTTAACCCAACTTTAGTTAGATTTAATTTTATAAAATTATTTATAGGTAAATGGTCACTTACCTAGTTTTCCACTGGAAGCCATTTTGAGTGTGTTTCTTATGAATTACTTTATTGTAATGACGATATGTGATAATTGTTCCCAGATAGCTTATATCTGCAGCGTCCACTTGACCTTACGCAGGGGTTCCTGATAACAACACAATCTTGTTTACCAGAGGAGTAGGGTTGACAATTTAATTAAATATAATTTTACGTACCTACATTAATAAGGTAGGTACCAAAATTATTATTAATATTTGGTGCATAAAGTCAAAGTAAAAACGTTTATTTCAATTAGGCCCTTAAACGGCATTTTTGAACGTCAATATTTACAGTTAAGAGGATAAAATATAAATAAAAAAGAGTAACTATGGATATAGTTACTCTTTTGAAATATAAGTTTTACAATATTTGGTATGCATTAATTAATTAATTATAATGTGAGGACGATGCACCTAGAGTATACTCGTACTACTAATAGGAAAAAAGTAATACCAGCAGAGGTAAATTTATTTATTTTCTAATGTTACTGACATATTTCCAAATAGTCCAACCATTCAATAAACAGCGGGTGAACTAACAGAAAAAATAAACGAAAAAAAAGTACATCTATATACTTTATCCAAAAATCAACCAATAGTTGGTACATACATTTTGTCTATACCCTTGATTGTCCTATGGAGCAGGAACAGCATGTTTTCAAGCATTCTTATGCTGAATGTAATCTTCTAATATGTAATATACTTGTTTACAAAGTGTGCTTTCACCATGTCGATTTTTCCTTACATACATAATATTTTAACAAATTGATATTATTATTTTTTAAAAGTTCCTAAAAGAATCGCGGCGACGCAGATTATAAAGGGCTCTGACAACTTTCTTTTGTAAAATAAATATGGAATCAATGTCAGCAGCCCGACCCCACAGCAAAATACCGTAAAGTAACTCAAATAGACGAAACGTGCGGTCTACATCTGTTAAGTGCATTATCTTTCTAACAGCATAAGCGGCCGAGCTTACACGCTCCGCAAGAGATGTAATATGAGGCTTTTGTAATTTCTCATCTCAAGTGATTTCTAGGAAAATCATTGATGAATAAACTCATAACGAATGTGACATCGCACCTTTAAAGTAAAACCGTTACTAAACGAAATTATGAAATTTTATAGGGGAGCCAATATTAGAAAATAGTCACTGTTTTTAGATAGATGGCATTGATACCTCAATTCATGAAAATTTTCGTTTAGTAACGGTTTTACTTTAAATGTGCGACATCATATTGAATGGAGAAACTTCTATCGTTTGGTAAAGTAAAGCTAATACATTGTTTTTTTTTTTTGTTATCATTTAGTACCAAGTTGTTTGCCGTAAACCAATTTAGGATCTGATGAATAGAGCTATTGACGTCGTCAAGATGTTGTACCATCGGTCTATTTTAAATTTCAATGATGTCATCTGCAAATACCACCATCTTTGGTTGATTTTTGAATTTGAATTAATTTGGGCAAATCATTTATGTGAACTAAAAAAGGAATGGACCCAATATTGAGCCTTGAGGAACGCCCATTGCCATTTCCGACCCTAGTGACTTACCTGAACTTTAACTTTTCTGCCCATCAAGTATGAACTAAGTAAATCAAGGGCTTCCTAATCCCATAGTGCTCAAATTTAAACAAAAAAAAAAACATACAGTCGAATTGAGAACCTCCTCCTTTTGGTTGGAAGGAGGTGGAAGTCAGTTAAAAAGCGTCTCATGGAACGTTTTCGATATGATACAAAACAGCTATACGGCTGTTATTTGTACATCTTTGGCAGTTACAGATTGCTCCACGTAAAAATACTGGTATTCAGCTGAATCCAGTTTGACTGGAAACACTCCAATATAGTTGGGAAATGGCTAGGCAGATGATGATGACAATACATGACACCCTGTATTCCTCGAAGGGGATGGTACAACCACGTTAGTTAACAAGTTCGGGCAAAATTGCATGAGCCAATAAAAAGGACGGCCCTTTGTATAAATCCAGGCTGCAGATTTCGTACGGTCCGTGGCCCTTTACGGGGCCCCGGTGTGGGCGCTTACGTTGAAGTGTTGACCTGCCCGCCAGCTCAACGCCTCCCAAAGGGCCATCCGGCTGGCCCGGGACCGCACGGTCTCGAAACGGAGGCGAAAAAAAATCCATGGTCCGGAGCGAGGATTGGGAAGAGGTCACCTCCTTCTGCGAAGCAATAATGCTAGCGAATGAGGAAGCGGGCCGCGTGTGGGTTTGATATTCACGCCTGTATAGGACTTTAGTAGTACAATACAACCTTGACAGGCTAGTTTTCAGGTGGATGTTTACGTTTATTGCGCCTACGGATACTTAAAGCGCAAATCTTAGTATTATCAAACATTCACCCGAAGAGTTTAAATGACACCCCTAATGTTCTTGAACATTCATTGTGATGTAAATAACTCGAGTTATTGCTCTGTGGCGGTAACAACAGCTGAAAATGAACAAACATCTGACTTTCGATGTCTCTATCGCTTGTAATAATAGTCTTACGTATGTCTTGATATTTTTCAACAAAAACATAGTGATAAATAATTCCATAAATATCTCTTCAATTTATAACGACATGAGGTAATTCAGCTTATTTGCAACTGTTTTGAAACGAATGTTTTTTCTTTCCTTATTTCACAAAAGGTTGTTGGGTACCAATATTGAATAAACCCAGAAAAAGGTTCAGTGAAGCACACTGACTACTCTTTTTTGGGTACAGAACTCAACAAAGGGCTCCGGGATAACTGCTTCGCTGAAGGAGACCACCGTGTCCCAGGACTCCTCGCCGCCGACCATAGAACGGACTACGGCCGGCAGCGAGAGGCCTCGGCCTACCACAGAGATGAGGGTACGGCGCGGCTCCTGCCAAGCGGCACACTCTGCCAGCTTATGCTGCGCCGTGTCCTCCCGATAGTCGACAGTGGTGACACCGAGCGTCCGACTCCCTGCTTATGCGACACAGGAATCTCCCGAAGCAGCCATGCCCCGAGAGGACGTGCGTCGCACGAAATGACAGGAAGCTGTGCCTTCTCCCGAGCCAGAGGTCGAGCACTGGTCGGATGGCCTCGATAGTGACGAGGCCGGCGGAAAGGCGCGAGAGTTTGCGCTTCCTCGCGCCACCGGTGCAGTGACGTGAGGACTTTTTCCTCCAGGTCCCCAGAGCGGAGATCCGGCCAGTGCGCAAGCCGCCTCGTAGGAGATCGTGCGATAGCACCTGATGACTCTGACGGCCATCACCCTCTGCAGCTTCCGCAGAACAGAGATGATGCTGACCGTAAGGTCAGCCGCCCAGATCGGGGCCCCGTACAGGGCCCTCGATCGCACGATCCCCATGTACAACCGCCTGCAGGCGGGTCTCGGGTCCCCCCAGATTGGGAAGCAGCGTCGACAGCGCCCCAGAGAGGGTTGAAATCCCACCGGCGGTGTCGACACCGGCGGTGTCGAGCACCAATCCTAGGTACTTCATGGAAGAAGGATAGACCTACCCCAAACACACCCCGTTTCAGTCGATCACACCCGTCTGGTACAATTACTATCGATCAACATTTCCTTGAAAATAGATCGCGATAACTACCTATATAACGGGTGGGCCATCTATTGGTACGTTTCTAAAAATGCGATCAAAAGAGTATGCATTGATATTTTTTATTAATTTTTTTGTTGTTGTAAAGCTAAAAGTATCCCCCCCCCCCGTCAAGAATGAAAAACGATTTCGTTCATGTGGCTCCCTCTACTGGCCTTACAGTATGCCATATGCTAGCATCATTTTCGAAGAAAAATGGGCCAAGTATGCCACCGCTCCAAAATCCACACCAAACTGTGACTCTTGGAGGATGCATTGGTCTCTCTACGATTGCGTGTGGCTGTTCCGACCCCAAATCCGGCAGTTTTGCTTGTTCACATATCCGCCGAGATGGAAATGCGCTTCGTCCGAAAAGATGATTTTTCGACCAAAATCGACGTCATTACTGAGCTGTCTATGGCCCACAGCGAACTGATATCGAAGCGGATGGTCTTTTGCTTTCAACTCATGAGTCATCTGGATCTTGTAGGCGAATAATCCGAGGTCTTTGTGCAGATTCTCTTCAGGCTGGTGCGACTAATGCTCAGTTGCTGCGATCGGCGTCGAGTTGAGGTCGTCGGATTCTGTCTCACACTTTGGGCTACAGCCTCAATATTCTCGGGTGTGCGCACTGTCCGAGCTCTGGGACCACTTCTGTCATCCACTAACATCCCTTTCTCACGAACTTTCTTCACCAATTTGGTGGGTGCTTTATCACGACCCATATTTCTTTTCAAAATTCGCACAGTTTCGGCGACACAGCACTGACTTTGAAAATAAGTTTTTAAAATTTCAAAATGCTCTTCAAGAGAAAATATGTTGTTTCGTGCCGCGGACGCGGACGGTATGGCTAATGAACTGTAAATAATTCGGGTCTGTAGCTCGTTTGCCGTTGTCATACGACGAAATTCAAAAACGTACCAACAGATGGCCCACCCTGTATAGTAAAAAATGTTCGTTAGTCTCGCTAAAACTCGAGAACAGATGAACCGATTTGGCTTATTATGGTTTTGAAATATTTGTGGAAAATATGGAAAAAATTCGAGGGAAAGCGGAGACTGCCGCTGCTGGCTGAGTGCTAAAGATTCACAAGTACCAGGAGACCAGAAACATGTCGGAGTATTTCCTGGGCTGGAATTGTGAGGGGTAAAGATTCACAAGTACCCGAAGATCAGAAACATGTCGAAGCTAATTTTGGTTTTGAAATAATTTGTGGAAATTCCAGGGGAAGGTTTGTATGGTGAGAAAATCAAAGTTTTTCTGAGGCTGGAATAGTGAGTGATAAAGATTCACAAATACCAAGAGATCAGAAAAAGTCGAATCTAATTTTGATTATTAAATATTTGTGGAAGTCCAGGGAAGGTTTAATGGTGAGAAAATATGGAAAGAAGTTGCTTTCCTTCAAATCAGTTGACACAGTTATAAACCACGATTATAGTGATAGCCAGTATACATTTAGGCAAAGTTTATTTTGCAAGTTCGTACATCATTTATTGATTCTGTAGCAGTACGAAGTTGGCCAGGTCAGATAGTCAGTCATATACAGGCTGAAATTTGAATAAAATTTGAACTGCTTTCAAATTTTTTTGAGGAAACTTAAGATACTACTATAGTCAATGATATATTACGTCATTGGCAATAGTTCGCTTTTTATGAACAATTGATCATCATTAAAAGAACAGACCTGGCCTTACCAATAGCATGTTAACCCTTAGGCCTTAGGCCGAGGTGGCCTCGCAATTATCTTAACTGACCTAATCTTAATAATAGCGCATTAATTGCCAATTGGAGGACAATTTTCTTTGTTTTTGAGATGACAAATTGTAATATACATATAATATTTATTTATTTAAACTTTATGTACAATAGTGGTACATGGGTGGACTTAATGCATCAAGGCATTCTCTACCAGATGATGACATGATGTTATTGATGACAAATTGTAATATATATAGTATAATTAAGCCTAAATAAAATAAAAACACAATACTGTTTTTTATTTTATTTAGGAATAATTATAATTTAGAATTGAAATTTTAATGACAATATTTAATTCACATTTTATTGACCAATTTATTTAATGACTACTTTGACATTGAATTGTATCTTAAAATATGCTTATGGTTTGTGCACCATCTCTTCCTACTAATTTGTATGCCACAATATGTGGCTGAACATGTTAGAACTTTCAGAATTTTTGCATGCAATGTATGATGTACATCATGTTTAAACAAATAAAATTTATTTACTTACTTAACCCTTAGGCCAAGAGGACTAAGGCCCAAGGTGGTAGAGCACGAGCCTAAAACCTATTGTTTTTTAACTCAGAAAAGCACTACTTGGCTGTTCCAGCTGCCCCATAACTCGAATAATAGGTAAAAGTTCATCTAAACTATATGAGGTGGGGTGCTAATGCTTATGAGGTCACTTCACTTGTTCATACATACATATTGTACATCAGCAAATACAGCCGCTAGCCAAGTCATTGAGGTTGCAATTGTTAATAATAATGACATAATGAATATAACATTGTTTATCATTTCAACCCATAAAAGACAATAATTATTAACAAATTACTAGCTTTTTAGGGTTCCGAATGGAAAAACGGAACCCTTTTAGGATAACTTGGATGTCTGTCTGTCCATCTGTCACAGCTGACTTTCTCATCAAATACTTCTGTGACCCAAACTCGGATGTGTAACAAAATAAATATTTTTTGAGAATGGGGTTAAAACTAGACAATTAAGTTTTTCCAACTGTACTGTGTGACATATCAAATGAAATATAGTGAGTGTCTCAAATGTTTTTCATAATTTTAAAATAAATATTTTTAAAGTTATTCAAGAAATTAGATGAAAAATTACCATTCCCCACTATTCGAAACTACTGAGTCTAAAAATTTTGAAAAAATGTAGATAACAGTTCTATGCCTATAGATTACAGGAAAACTTATAAGAAGTCTACGGTTTGAAAGTAACATCTTACTAACATGAGTTATTAGTTCCGAACCCTTTGCATGCAAGTCCATCTTGCTCTTGGCCAGTTTTTCAGCAAACCATCACTTTTGAATTTTTTGGGCCTATAGGTACTTACATAGTTAGTTGCTGAAGTAATAGTAGAAGTCTGGAAAAAATGTCTTAAATTCTGCAATGGGTTTTAAAAGCCTGAAGATACTCTGTTAGATTTGATAATATTGTTGATAACTAACAACTTTCAGAAAACATCTGAATACTTATCTTAAATTATTTTGTTCTTAAAAGTGCTACAATGTTTTTATACAGTAAAATCATGCATTTGACCAAATCATGGACTTTATTTTTGTTTTTTAATCAAGTTTTGACCCATAGCTACAACCAATTGTTGCTAATCAGCTATTGATAAGCCAAGAAAAAAATATTGCAATATGCATATTATGGTAATTCAATTCAGTTGATAACTAATTTAATGCTAATTAATTTAATGGCTGGAAATATTATAAGTATGGTTAATATTTTAGATATTGCTATTGTTCTCTTAATACCTACAGTAATTGGATGCTATATTTCTAAATCTATATCAGATTGGTTATTAGTTGTAGGATCTATTGTTCAAGTAGGTACTAAATATAGGTCTCTGAAGTATGTAGTATATTTTAGAGGTGGATCATCAGAAACATTTTGGTGTAGAGCTCTAAAGTTTTATTTCAAAACAATGTTTTATGGATATTATAGTCAAAATACTGGAAAAAACCTAAGCTGCGACTGCCACAAGTATAAGCGCAATGTAGCTAGTCTTTAATAAGTAGCGGAGTTTGAGTAGGTAGATATGTTTTTTACTAGGAAATTATGAAACAGGCTTTGGTCTATGCAGGCCAGATCTAAGATTAGTTAAAAACTGCTAAAACCTGTGAGGTTATGTTTGCTAACATTGTCACATGTTATGAACGAATAACATTGTGATTAATTATTGAGAACGACCACTTTCTATTGTATTTACAACGTATGTTACTTGTCTACAATAAAATAGAAAACTTACCTCAAAAGAAATCAATTTTGGTGAATTTAGGAGATTATCACCACAGAAGTTCAAAACACAGAAAACTTCAAACTTGCTTTGCTTCAAAAAACAAACTCAATGTTCAAAACTTTAACAAAACCTTTTTTTTAACTTCATTCATGATACTGAGTCCTTCAGTCGCAGTCTTGATTTTTTGCCAGACACTTTGTTCACAATCACAATATCCGCTAGGAATCAATTTACGAATAATTAAAACAACTAAATTGAACTTCACTCGAAAAAATCCCACCTAAAACTCACAAAACAAAATATTTTTTTAATATTTATTATATCAATGCATCAACCCAGGATAATTATATATTGCTAAATCCCAGTGCTCAAAAGCCTTTCCTAGGTATTTGGCCAAACCAACCTCGTTTTATTTATTAGGATAACCAAAAATTATCTTTTCTGTTTTCGTGGTTTTTGAACGTAAAAAAAAATAATTGACAAGTTGACATTCGTTCGGGAATTGATTGATGAGAATTATCGAATAGAAGCTCGCTCATTTGTCAGCAACGTGAGGCTTGAATTATTTTGGTTATGTTCAATGTTGTGAATTGTGAACAGAAATGTCGGAACAAACAATAACCAAACCTGCGGGCAAAAGTTGGCGTGAAATAAATCAAGAAAGGAAAGCCTTAAAGCGTCAAAGGAATGAAGAAAAGATTGTTAAGCGTGAGAAGAGGGTCGCGCTGGAACGTGAAGCTGAAACTAAAGTACAAGAAGAGGTTGCAAGGGAAAAGAAAAATGCTGAGATTTCTACTGTTAGTATAGCTATACCAGGTTCTATTCTGGAGAACGCTCAGTCTGCAGAATTGCGCACATATTTAGCAGGTCAGATAGCTAGAGCTGCTTGCGTATTCTGTATAGATGAAGTGATAGTTTACGACGACATAGGGGACAAGATGAATACAAAAAAATCGAAGCTGGGTGAAGGCGATGGTGCTATAGTAGCACGCAAAAGTTGTGTACAGTTAGCACGCATTTTACAATACTTGGAGTGTCCACAGTACTTGCGGAAGCATTTCTTTCCTTTACACAAAGATTTAGAATTTGCTGGACTACTCAACCCTTTGGATGCACCACATCATCTAAGAATGTCAAATGATTTTCAGTTCAGGTTTGTTTATCACTATTAATTATTGTTAACACCTGATCTTGGCCTGCTAAAAAAAAGAATCATCAAAATCAATTCATAATTTATTGGCAGAATGATCGCATATCAAACATACAAAAAAAAAGAAAAAATACATACAGTTGAATTGATAACCTCCTTCTTTTGGAAGTCGGTTGAAAATGATTTTTAATATTGATATTCTGATTTCTGATTCTTTTTAGAGAAGGAATAACTATGAACAAAAAAACCAAGCCAGGGCGAGGTTCTCAGGTCAATGTTGGACTTCTCCAAGATATATCCACAGATAAGCTTCTGAACCCAGGCATCAGAGTGACAGTAAGAATGCTTCCTGCCCAAGAGGGAGGTAAGAAGATCAAGGGAAAGATTGTCAGCCTGACCACCCCAAGGGCTGAAACAGGAGTATATTGGGGATATACTGTCAGGATAGCCAATAACCTGAGTCAAGTTTTTACTCAAAGCCCCTACAAAGATGGGTATGTAAAATTGCTATTTTTCAAAGTAGCTCATGACAAACTCATAATATTAACAAAAACAATGATGTTCATTTTCAGATATGATTTAACCATTGGCACTTCTGACAGAGGTACTCCCATTGATGACCTGCCAGAGAAAGAAGTCAAATACAACCATGCACTGATAGTTTTTGGAGGTTTACATGGTATTGAAGCAGCCTTGGAGAGTGATGAGCAATTAAAGGAAGAGGAAGCTAGTTTGCTGTTCAACCACTACATCAATGTCTTGCCTACTCAAGGTTCTAGAACAATCAGGACTGAAGAAGCAGTTCTCATTACCCTGTCAGGTCTAAGAAACAAATTGAAGGCGACAAATGAGCCAATGGCATTTGCTGGTACTGGTATAGCTGTCAGTTCAACATTCCCCACCTCCAAAGTGGAATTATCAGATTCTGGTACTGACAATAACCTAGACTTGAGCAGATTTGACTAGGTACTAATAAACAGATAAAAACATTTCAGTGATTTATTTCAACAACCTCAGTACAAAAATATGTTTTTTTAACTCTTAAAAATATTGGAAGACTCTTACAGATTAACATTTGGAATGGTTTATCGTTTATTGATAGCTTCTTGGACAGTATCTCGAAGTGAGCGTATGGTTGCTGCTTGATCAGCTGCCCCTATCACTGCTGTTCCTGAGACAATCATGTTAGCTCCGGCCTGAAACAACATTAACAATGAACATTTTTTTTGTTAGTTGTAGTTCTTGGGTAAGCTTGCTAGCTTTGCTTGCAGCATCAAAAATAGTACAGTCACTTACATTAGCACAGCAACTTATTGTTGCTGGTCCAACACCTCCATCTACTTCAATATCCAGTAAAGGATACTGATCTCTTAAATATTTTACTTTGGTCATTTGATCTTCCATAAACTTTTGGCCACCAAAACCAGGTTCCACTGTCATTATGAGAACCATGTCAGATATGGATATGTATTTTTCCACTTCAGAAACTGGTGTTCCAGGCTTGATTGCAAGCCCCACCTGAAGAAAGAGTGTCAATATTACAATATATTTATTGATACCAGCTTAGCCCAGAACAGTCAGAATTATAGCCAACGTTGTTCCTAAGGGAACATACTTCCACAATTTAAGTATCTTCTGAGATTTAATCTATCTCTTCATCAAAATTTATCAACAATTTTGATGTATTTTTAGTTTAGGTGTGAAAATATAGCAAATGGACAGTTACTTTCACATTTACAGTATTTTAATGGATGTGTAAATAGAACCTCTTGAATGCCATTGTCACATATGCGACTAATGAAAGCTTATCCTGTATGCCAAACGTCACAAATATGTGACATAAAATATGGCCAAAATGTGGCTTGGCATTGGAGGTACACCGATGCGTTAATGCTCTGGCATTCAAAAGGTTCACAAACTAAACAGCTATCTACTAACATAGTTTTATTGGGAAATAATAGGTACTTTATTTCAACTCTGATTACAGTAGCTTGTTATTGATAAGAGATTTATACACAAGTACAATCACAGAGTATGTGTTAGTTCTACATAATTATATATCAACTTGCCTATAAAATTCTTGATTAGCAGAATTAGAAGTATAAAGGTTAAACCTACCTTCATTCCATTTTCTCTTATTTTTCTGCATACTTCTGCAACATTATCAACCGGTTCAATATGGAATGTGTATTGGTTGACTCCAGCGTCTGCCATTGGTGAAATCCACTGAAATATGAAACAAGTAAGGATTTTATTTATTTTATATTTGAGAAAGAATTTTGGCTAATTGTTACTTTGCAGTTTGTACAGCCAACTGATAATATGGTTTTAATAACTATTTCTCTATTTTGTGTGAGTCTAAGGTATTTTATCAAACTTAAAAATATTACCAAAAAGTAATGCAACTGACCTGTTCAGGTTTTGAGACCATCATGTGAGTTTCAAAAAATACATCTTTGATTTTGTTGCGTAAGCATTTCACGACGGGGTGGCCCAAAGTTAAATTAGGGACGAAGTGACCATCCATTACATCCAAATGTAAATAATCTGCACCATTATCCAGAAGTTTTTGTGATTCTTCGTACAGTCTTGATAAATCCGAGTTCAAAATTGAAGGGCCAATCATTGCTTTAAGGTTTCTAGTCATTTTGACTTCTTTTAAATAACTACTGATATAAACTACACGAAGTCGACCTGAGCCGCACAAAATATTCTATGAAATTAATGTGCTTATAAGTTAAATAAGGTGACACTTGACAGTCAGAGGTTATCACGCACTTTTTTTTAAAATTTTGTTCCTTACTATGCAGTGTTGATTTTTTTGACACATACTTTGTTTTACATTAGAATGCCGATGTAACACATTCTAATGGTTTTTGGAGTATCTCGTAGTAAACATATCGATTCAGCCTTCTCGGCAACGGCTTACGAATAATTAAAACAGCCAAGCCAGCTAAACTTCACTCGAAGAAATCCCGCCAAAAACTCCGTTATCACGCAGTCGAACTCCATACACAAACTTATTTAGGTACAGACACCAGCACATCAAGCTACCCGAAACTGTCAAATTTTCCCAATCAACCTTGAACCTAATGCTTTAGCGATAAAGTTGAAAATCTAATAAAGAAACTTGACAGATTGTTGTAGCTTGATGTGCTGGCGTCTGTACGTAGTCAGCACACTTAGAACTTCCTGTTAGAACGTCCTTAACAGGACTATCCTGTGGTGGCCTCAAATGAATTTAAGGCTTACAAATGAGTTAAACTAAATGACCGCTCGGGGCAGGGCAGGTCCATATCTCACAGGGGCATCCCCTGTAGGATACGGACCTCGGCTTTTTTTTTTTTTTTTTTTTTTTTTTCCTCGGCTTAGTGGTGTCATTTCGGGAGCGCGGGCTGGCTCGGTAGGCAAGGGTCGGGGAAGGTTTTTACGGGGGCCTCGGCGTCGAGGCCGTAAAACGGAACGCGGTCTGTTTTTGTATTTACGAAGCGTGCTGGTTTCTCCACAGCTTTCTTAAATTGAGTGATGACGTCGTATACGACTATATATAGACTTGAGCACGGCACAGAAAGACCTTGAAAAGCTACAACGGCTTGCCTGTGTGGCAATCACTGCCAGTATGAGAACTGCACCAACTGCGGCCCTGCAGTCTATGCTAGGACTGCCACCACTACACCTTATGGTGCAGGAGGAAGCGGCTCTAGCAGCGTTCACGCTCAGCACATCTGGCACATTAGGAACAGACTCTAGAATCAAGCACACATGCATCATGGAAGATGCCGTGAAACGACAACCCACGATGACATCACCCAATGACAAAGCTCAAAAGATGCACCATTTTAAAAAGCACTATAACATAGTGCTGACTCAAGAATCGGATGACCACTCAGGTCTCTAAGAGCTGAGAATTTACACTGACGGATCTTAGAACAGTTGCCGGAACTGGAGTTGGAGTTTACTCCTACGACCTCAACATTAAAATATCAAGACCACTAGGAAAGCTTAACACTGTCTACCAGGCGGAATGTGTGGGCATTATCCTAGCGGTCCATGTTATATGTAGAAGCCTGGGGAGTCATGGATACTTATATTCGTATACTCTCCGACAGCGCCTCAGTTCTCCAATCCCTAGTGAGAAACTACACCACCTCGAAACAAATACAAGAATGCCACAATGCACTAGAACGCGTCACGGTGACAAACCGCAATACTGTGACGCTGCAGTGGATAAAAGGACACAGCGGATCACAAGGAAATGACGCGGCCGGGGAACTGGCCAGGATCTGGTATGATGGCTGTTGGACCCGAACTCATGGTGCCATTCCCTTTCAGTTTCACCCAGCTGCGCATGTGGCTACAAGACCATACCCACACACAAGCAGGACGCTAGTGGGCACTATGCCATCCCTTCTGCGACTGGATAGGGGCAGCCTACGAATTCGAATAGTGGCGGGGACCATCACCGGACACTGCTCACTGAACAAACATTGCCACACTATAGGTATTACGGACAGTCCTCTGTGCAGAGCATGCATGGAGGAGAACGAAACGGTATTGTACGTGCTCCTTGAGTGCACAGGCGTCGCCGAAATACGGAGACAAAAAATAGGGACACCGAATTTATTCACAGACATCCTGAACTCACTGGGAGGACTGATCTGCTTCTGGAGGGAGGTTGGCTGGTTGGAATGACGGCCGCCATGGCTCACGCACAATGATATGTGAGGACGATGCACCCAGAGTATGCTACTTATAGGAACAAAGTATAGCTTAATAGCAACAGCCGTACGGGTCGATCTTGAAGGTTAAGCAATGCTTGCCGAGTTCGGTATGATCTTAACATACCGAGACTCCTCTGCGCCTCGGAAAGCACGTTAGGCCGTTGGTGCCGGCTATCATTTGTAGATCTTTTACAGTCATTACGGATTGTCAGAAGCCAGAAAATCTGACTTCTGAATCTGAGAATCAATCTGCCAAGAAGTACTGAGTTACTCTGTTAGGCAGCTGCTCCCCATAAAATTGTGGTATTAAGGCAATATAATTAGGAAAAGTTTAGGCAGATTATGAGTCCATATTCAATCCGGCACTACCCAAATGTATGGACTTGACGTACAAATTGCAGGAGGCACGGTACTAGTTTTCAATAAGATTTCTAAAATGGGATATTGGTGCCCACTTTTGGCACGTGTTGAAAGAAAAAACTCGCTAACCTGGTGACGCGATCGCGTTTACTGTATCTACCAGTTCAAATAAACCCGAAGTTCTCGTATTTCATCGCTTTGTACCCTTTAGGACAACTATTAAGGTTTCTTGTTGTTTTACTACAGAACTGTCAAAATTGATAACATGGATATTTAGCGTGGAGAGATAAAACGGACCCTGGAGGAGTATCAATGCCTTCTCCAATCTTCCGCCCTGTACCTACCTAATACCTGTGCCTATATATACGCTGCGTTGAAAAAGTAAGGTACTCACACAACTGAAAATTCATCAAATCTAGACCATCTGGAGTGAAAGAATATATTTGCATTTTTTACCTACAATATGTTGACGCTAACGAATAAAATATTATTTATTACTGTTTCTTTATTATTTGTACCAAAATGTTTAACAAGAGATTACTGTGGCGTTGATTATTGTAATAATAGTAAACAGCATACTTTGTGTAAATATAGGGTAAGTCAAAGATACATAATGTGCCAATGTGATCTCTGAAATATTTTTTATTAATTGTCTATCTCGTTGGTCTAGTCATCTAGCGGACGCAACTGCGTCTGTTGAACGTGAAGCTCTGGGTTCGATTTCCGGTTTGCCCTGACTATATATGGCCACCATTTGGTACATTTCACTTGTCTACTTAATGTACTAGGTTCCTTGCTTTGTTGGCGAAAAATGTCTGTTGGATGCTATTATCCCACAGCCAGCCAGCATCAGTGCCAGTGCCAATAAACCTTAGATAACTTTATATTTGCTCCAATTGCAACCCACTATAGTAAGTGTTTAATAAACTAGGTGTGTAGGTACTTAACTATGTAAATAAATGCTAAGTATCTACATTCAGGAACGTAGATTTTTTTTTGTTATGGTTTTTGAATTGTTCCTATTATAACACTGTCGTCAAAAAGTAGTTCGAAGTGTATAGGTATTTATGAAGAGAAACAGTTTTTATCTGCAGGTCTATCCCGTCAACATCTCACCGTGTAAGCTTAGGTGGAATGAATATGAGGTGAACTGTCATTCCATTTTGTTCGTATGTATTGACAGCTCACTTCATGTTCACTTCACCTAAGCTGACACGGTGAGAGATTTTAATCGCACTGCTGATTACGAACATGGAAGATACTTACTGGTGTTTTTTTTTAATTTTTAGTCCCCGGAACCAGCCAGTCACTGTGTCGCATATGAAAAAACCATTTTAAGCGAAAATGATAGACGACTGATTCTGGACAAAATTAACAGTCGACGTAATAAAGTAGCTGCCGGTGAAATCCGATCATTACCGGCAGCTGAAAGTATGCGAAAATTGGTAATACGTTTCTGTTTAATCTGTTTTGATTTAAATTTTAATCGCGTGCCCCAGCTTCGCGCGATTTTTACTACACTTAATCCTATAGGAATAATTCTCTAAATTAAGTCGTAAACCGTAACAAAATCAGCTGCTATAATTATTAGGTATAGATTATACCAAGGCGAAAATGGCGGGACGAGTTCGACTCCTACCGAAATCACTGGCCCGATATCGCAAAGTACAGAGTTGTATGGGAAAGTGAGAGCGAGGCCTTTGCCCAGGAGCGGGACTAAAAAGGCTAGGTATATAGAATCGTATTGATAATTTCTAAATGAATGTTCGCATCAATTTGAATAAATTACAAGGTATATTTTCTTGAAGCTTTCGTTTCGTTACATGTGTGCTCTTTTACGAGTTTTTATTAAATATTCATTCTATCTTTAGAAATGGAACAAAGAATTGGAAATTTCAGCTCAAAGATGGGCTGACCAGTGTGTTGGACATCGCGTGCCGGATATTCAAGACATTTGTCGAGATTTGGGTAAGCACAGTTTTCCTGGGGATTACGCGAGACTCTAGGCTACAATGGGGTCCTCATTTAGCATCTTTTGCAGGACGGCTAAGTTCAGCAGCATATGCTGTTATAAAAATCCACCAATTTACGGATGTTGATACCACGAGACTAGCCTATGTCACGTGACCTCCTCAGTCTGCAACTCCGCTCCGCACTACTTCGCTCCACATCAATGGAAAGACTGTACCGTCTTCAACTCCGCTCCGCATTACTCCATTGCTCCCCTCCGCTGTCTCGCGCCGCGTCATTGGTCAGGCAGCCTAACGGCAAAACGTGTCCTTCGAGGCATGGAAATTCTCGGCAAGCTTTGCTTAACCTTGTGGATCAACCTTTGTTCGTGGCTGTTATTAAAATTCTTCTACTTTTTAATTTTATGTTCCTGTTACAGGTAAAATGTCCGTGGGTCAAAACATTGCTACAATACACGGTGATGCCCCCGGTCTAACGCCATTGGCCCTCGTCGATGTATGGTACATGGAATTACTGAATATTAATTCCACGACAATGTCACGTTATGTGCCGTAAGTTCAAATTCTTAGGCATAACATGAAGTATGTCTCGTCAGTTATGTTTGGGTCCCATAAAATGAATAGGACGAGCCTGATGCCACTATCCAGACACAACTCCAGACTGCAAATAAAGATGACTAAATAGTTACTACGTTACTGCTAATAAGAAATTCGAAATGGAAGAACCAAATAACACTTTGTCCAACCTTAGAATTTAAACCACTAATGCTTAGTCTACACGTGCGTATGCTCGCCATTTTTTTTTTCGCCTTTAATTGGAGCAAGATCGAACGTATAGATAGACCTTTATAAATAAGAACTTATTGCTCAAAAACGAACCAAGATGTTTGAAGAGCAAGATTCACGTGGCTTAATTTATGTTTGATGATACCTGCTCATCGAACATCAAAGTACGCGTAGACCCGCCATAACGGTAACGGTAGAGTCGCACTTGTGGCAACAAAGTCAATGAGGCAGTTATTTATGCTTAAGCGATGATTTAATGTCTTGCACTATCAATAAAAATTTCATTGTAAATCTGTAGATCCCAGAAAGATGTATTTAGGATAATGATTTGTAAATTACAGATCTTCCGAGACTAGCAATTTACATTACGATTATTTTACACAACTCGTATGGGAGGAGACAAATCAAGTCGGCTGCGGTGGAGTCAAGTTTAAAGTATGACCCTTTATTAAGATTTGCATAGCGTGTTATACGTAATCTAGGTGCATTTATTCATTCATTCTAGGGCCTGCCTTCGCAATAACTCTGGTTTGTGCAAGGGGCCTAGATGTACCAACTACCACACAGGGGGTATTATGACCGATATCATAGGCACCGCGCAAACGGGCCACTGACCACAGCCACCGGTAGCTGGCGACAAGCCGTTTACATGATTTCTAACACGTTTTGTATTGAATCGCTGCACAGGTGTAGCGACACGCCACCGGTGACGGCCACTCGCTACTTAAAAATGTCCATCGTGAGACTGTACAGCAAGAGAGTGTTACAAATTGTAGCAGGCACCGAAAAGTAGCGGCTACCACTAACCACTCGTGGCAGCCACATACAACCTTCGTTTGCGCGGTACCAAAGGACGTGGCGCGCGCCAGCCACCGGTGGCTGGCGCGCGCCAGCCACCGGTGGCTGTGGTCGGTGGCCCGTTTTTGCGGAGCCTTACTGGCAGCCTTATGATATATTGTGTGTCAATAAAGGGCCCGAATTGGTATCTTTGGGCCCTTTATTGACAGTGTTCTTAGGCATAACATTAAATGCAAAGCTTCAGTGGGCCCCCCATATAGATAAATTATCCAAAAAACAAAGCTCTCGGCATACTCCGTGAGAAAAATTCGTGGTATAACTGATATACAACGTGTAACAGGATAAACGGAATACCTCTTAAGGGGTCATTGTACTCAACATTATGAACAACTATTACTATGGGACCAACTCCCGAATCAGGTATTGCGTTTAGTTATTTTTATAGTGTGATTTGATGTCATACGGCATTCTGCTGTGGGGAAATGTCGTTGATATTTTGACAGTAAGTATTTGTTTTACAAAACCGGCCAAGTGCGAGTAGAACTCGCGTGCAAAGTGTTCCGAACGAATAATATTTTTTTACTTTGTTACTTTTAAATCGTAGACTTCTTATAGGTTTTCCTAAAATTTATAGGTAAAGATCAATTATCAGTATTTTTTTCAAAATTAATTGTTTAATTATTTTGGAGGATAAATGTGGAGATAAATGGTCAAATTTAATCTATTTTCTTGAATAACTTCGTATAATTAATTAAAAAAAAAATACTTTTGGGACCCTTACGTTGAGTTCTTTGATTTGATATGTCACACGATACCTATAGTTGGAAAAACATTTTTTTTATGTTTCCCCCAAAAAGTGGCCCTATTTTATAAATGTATGTAAGGTCATAGAAGGTTATAATGTGTACCACATTTCAACTGAACCGGTCCAGTAGATTCGGAGAAAATCTACTGTGACAGACGGACAGACCGACAGGCAGACAGACAACCGAGTGATCCTTTTTTCCATACAGAGGTTCGGAACCCTAAAAAAGGGCTATTCGTACAATTTATAAATTAAGTCCGAGACACTCCCTCAGAGACAAATTTAAAGAGATTAGTATAAAGACTGTGCCCTTTCAGTAGGTATATTTATGAAAATCTTTTGTATGCACTTAAAAATATTAATCTATTTCAAAGATACAGTGATAACAGCAAGCAGTAGCAGTTTGAGTATTTTTGTGGTCTACCCAAATGTTGTTTCATTGGCATTGTGCGCCGAGTGGTAGAGCTCCTTATTAGTTCTAAGTTGAGCTACTCGACTACTGACCAAGGCTCGCACTGACTGGACATGTCCACTCAAATCTATGTGGTTCTTTCCTCAAAATACCTATTTTGAATGTGAGGACCATGTAGATCGCAATAGTACGGACCATTTCATGTGAGTCTGTCAGTTTTAGTTCTTTATGCGGCCTACCCAAATGTAATAACTTTGGTATTGTTCGTCAAATCTTTGAGTTCCTTAAAGTTCTAAGTTTCAGCTAAACGATAACTGGCAAATGCTAGAACTGTCTGGACAGGTCCACTCAAATCTTTGTGGTACTTACTTCAAAAGACCACGTCAGACATTAACCTACATTGGGCACGCCACAATTGCGGCGATAAGACCCCTCTTTGAGGAGTGGCTGGAAAGGCGCTACGGCGTCCTCACCTTCCGCCTGACGCAGGTGCTCACCGGACACGGCTGTTTCGGGAGGTACCTGTTTCGGATAAAGCGGGAGGACACGCCCGGGTGTCAGCACTGTGAGGATCGCCCGGAGGACACGGTGGAGCATACGGTGGAGATCTGCCCTGCTTGGGCTGAGCACCGCCGTGTCCTCGTCGAGGCGATCGGCGGCGGCAACCTCTCGCGTCCGGCCCTGGTTGAATCCACGGTCCGGAGCGAGGAGGCTTGGGAAGCGGTCACCTCCTTCTGCGAAGCAGTAATGCTAGCGAAGGAGGAGGCGGACCGCGCGAGGGAAAGGCAAGGCCTTCGTCCCAACCGCCGCAACAGGAGAAGACGCCCCGGGCGTCGGGAGTCGCAGGGCGATCCCCGGCCACCGTAGGCGCGGGCCTTGGGTGGCTCGCTGTCCGATCACCACCAGGCCCGGGTCGATGGCGCGTTGTGTTTCACGCGCGCCTCAAAGAGATGTCAGCATAGAGGACGGGGCCCGCTAGGGCCAGAGCCTGCCAGGGTTGCGGAATTTGTTCGAAAGAGTCACCGCGGCCCTGGAAAGCAAAGGGCTTTAGAAGGAACACGGATGGGTTTTAGTCAGTAAGAGTCTGACACGCCCTTCCGCTCCACCCAGAGCGGAAGAAGTCATTTGATGATTACCCATCCTTAAAAAAAAAAAAAAAAGACATTAAACTACATGGTTCTCATATGATTTGACCAGTACGATTGTATTGACTTTTTTGACCTTTGAGTTTGTTTCGGTGTTTTATCTCAGGGTTGTCAGCTAAGAAACAACGGTCTCATCTATTTTAAAATGACCAAAAAAGTGAATAAGTTATGACATGTCCCATGTGTTTAAATAAATAAATAATTTCCTGCGACTATTCGACTACTAAACCGCTTATACAAATTCACTAGATGATTGCTCCTAATATTATTTTATACTTTTGTGGAACAGGAACGCCTAGAGGATGTAAATGTAAAATACAGGACGATTTACAGACTCGTATGCAATTTTGCTCCTGCCGGTAATCTTCGAAATAGATCTGTTTATTCGAGCGGCGTGCCTTGCTCCAGATGTCCACTTGATGCCCCTTGTGATTCAGTACATAAAGCGATATGCAGTGAGTATCAGCATTTATCATCATAATCATTCCATCCCACAATCATCCACTGCTATAAGCAGTCCTTCTTTCTTCTGCCATAGTTCATACAGAATTCTCATAGGATGATAGGCCAGTTACCGTACAGCCGTACGCCAGATTAAATGCGTTAGGTCGCAATAAATTGGCCTGGAATTGTGAGCTCTAAAGATTCACAAGTACCAGGAGACCAGAAACATGTAATTTTTCAGGCGAGCGAAGCCGCGGGCGTAAGCTAGTATTTAAGCGCTACAAGTTTTCGACCAACTTTTAAAAAGCAAAAACGTCGAAAGAATACCATAGAAAATGGTTTAAATAGACTCAAAATTAAAATCCAAGATGGCGCCAACGAATTTTTTTTTATCGTCACAACTACGGAACGCTATAGGTAATATGAGTGGTACTTGGCCGATATTTAAAACTACAATATCAAACTTTTCGGGACCTATTAAACCTACAGAGTTTTTTGGGATGGGTAAAAATGTTAAACTCGCGTCAGGACACGTGACCTGATCGAAAATTCGTAAGACGGAGGGAGAGTAGACCGCCGGCGCGACGTAGGAGAGGTAGTAATAATCCCCTCGCGCGGCGAAAATGTATGCCTCAATGCATGCATATGCAATTCGTGCAAAATTATTCCCTAACCATTCCAAAATATCAAAAATGCACGTTGATGTTCAAGTTTTCACTTCTGCCGGCACTCCTGGACTGCAACCCGTTGTTTTTTTCCGTCCAACACCACGCAGTTAGCAGTTTAGCACAGGTCTGTTTAAACTGCAAACATGGTTTTACACTGTTGGTATCTATCCTAACAATGTGGTAAAACCTGACAAAATGCAATTTATTTCGACTTCAGATGTTTTAAATAGCTGGCCTATGACTAGAGGTATATGTATATGTATTTGAATCATAATAGTCACTCTCTCACGTAAATCTTGCTGTCTTTTGAATTAGGTTTCCATTAATTTATTCGTAACTTTGAACTACCTACCATTCAATATTTATTTATCACTAGCTGTTGCCCGCGGCTCCGCCTGCGTGAATGTCGAAAATCATCATAAGGGACGATACTCCCGGGATAAAAAGTATCCTATGTGTTATTTCAGACTACACCTGTGCCAAATTTCACCAAGATCCGTTCAGCCGTTCGGACGTAATTGAGTTACAAACATCCATCCAAACTTTCGCATTTGTAATATATGGTATGATGGATACAAAATATGGTCGCCCTAAATGTTTCTATTATATAATATAACAATAAAAAAAAAACATTAGTAGCTATACTTATCTTAAGCTTATTGCGTGTTATGGGTTTGCGGGTAGTCTGCATTGCTCACGATCGGCCCGATATTTCCTCCTGTTGTGCCTTTTATGCAATGTGCTGAGATGAGGAAGATATATGGTTAGTCGAATGGTTTGTTTTGTTTTCATTAGTGGTTAAACTATTTAAGTATTTATTAACACATTACACGTACACATGCATAATTAATTATACATTCTTACTAGCTGACCCACGCAACTTCGTCTGCGTCACATTTTTTATGAATGGCTCCTATTGGCCGTAGCGTGATGTTATATATCCCAATGCCTCCCTCCCTCAAATAAATAGGCTTCACAACACTAAAATATTTTTTCAATTGTATTAAAATTTCTAATAAATAGTCAAGAATCGATCGAGTGGTAAATGATCAATTATCGACCGCCGAGAGTAGAAAATAATAATATTAAAGCCTAATAATTATGGCTATTAAAAATAAGGGTTGGTGGTAGAAGGGTGAAAATATAGCGTTGTATGTATTTTTTAATGCCACATTTGTCCAAAAAATTAAAAATAAATATTAGGGGAGGACAACTCTTATCACTTAGGGGTATGAAAAATAAATAGTAGCCGATTCTCAGACCTACTGAATATGCATATATAATTTCATAAAAAAGAGGAGTATGGTAACTAACATTGTGACATGAGAATTTTAATAAGATAATACACTTCTGGACACATCTATTGGCCCACCTTAGAGTTTAGGTTTCGATGGCCCCTACCGAAATATGATTGCTAGATTGAACAAAAACTGTTGATGCAGTTTTAAACCTGATACATTTTACCATCTTTTTCGATCGTATTGTTTTAAATTTGAATTCAGAATACCATACGACATGGAGCTACGCCTAACAAGTCGGATATGCGCCTTGTTAAAGGCAATTGATTTTTGAATAAAAAACATGTTTTATCAAATAAAGGTTTAATTTAATAACGCGTGTTGCCTCCATGGGCATCTACCACAGCTCTCATACGATTAGGCATAGAGTTTATCAACGCTCTATGCAATTTTGAGGGATCATCTCCCATTCCTCTTCTATGGCAGTTTTCAACTCCTGCATCGTCTGGGCAACTGGCTGACGAGCCCTAACACGTCTTTTTAGCTCGTCCCACATGTGCTCAATGGGGTTCATGTCTGGGCTTCTGGCTGGCCAGTCCATAACTGTGATGTTCACATCCCGAAGATATTCCGGCTCCGGCTCTTGCATTATCATGCATAAAAAGGAAATTTGGGCCCACATAGTCCGCGTATGGTATCACGTGAGGTTCTAAGCACTCACGAATGTACCTTTCAGCATTTAATGTTGGCAGCCGTGGTCCTGTAACAACCTCAAGTTGAGTTTTGCCGCTCGCGGATATACCGCCCCGGACAGTCCATGAGCCACCGCCATAAGCAACCCTCTCTTCAAAGCAGCATTGTGCGAAATGCTCTCCCTTACGTCGGTAGACCTTCTTCCTTCCATCATTGCCATGTAACACAATTTTAGACTCATCAATTGTTTGATATCAACAAACAGGCTCCAAATTGTCTTTTGTTTCTTTAAATTCTGTGTTCGAAATTTAAAAAAAGACTATTGAATGAAATTGTGAATGTGCCAGGTTCAAAACTGCATAAAAACTTTTTGCTAGGATTATTTTAGCTAGGACCAAACGAAACTGAAAATACAAGGTGAGCCAATAGATGTGTCCAGAAGTGTATTATAAACGGGAAAGTTTTTATGGATGGATGTTTGTTACTCTTTCACGCAAAAACTACTGAATGGATTTTGATGAAATTTGGTACAGTGGTAGATTATAGTCTGGAATAACACAAAGGATTATGCCCGGGAATATGTTCCCTTGGGATAATTTTTGACAATCACGCGGGCAGAGCCGCGGGCGGCAACTAGTATAAGATCCAAACTTTTGTTTATTTTTGAGTAGGTAGGTACTTAAATTTGCTCCATGTGCAATTATATCTGTTTACTCTTTTATTTACTTTATTTCGATAAATATATAAATTATAATTTTATATTGATTCAAATGAACCGCCACTCGTCCTTTGAAAGGTTCATTAGAAAACCAGCGACAGACAGCATCAGTCTGTCTGAAATATCGCTGAAATGGACCTTTTTAGTGCAGCCGTGAGACACACTCTTAGTTTTTGGCATAACTACCTTTTTCTTGTTGTTTTTACCGTGCGTGTTTCATGTACCTGTGCTAAATAAATTATTCTTTCTTCTCTCTTTCTTTCTAATATTAGTATAGATTACACTAGTCAACAAGATTTTGCCACAAGGAATGTGCTTACTAATTGCGAATTACCTACCAACTCTTGTTCCAAAATCATATTTATTTTGTTTTGATCAGGTCTAGTTTTTGTGTTACAGCTACTACCAGTAACACAATTTTCCCTTTAGCATGTAAATTACGATTTTTTGTCAATAAAATGGCTGTTTTTCAGTTTACTGAGTTATTTTATTCTTATATAATGTAAAATGATTCTGTCAAATTTCTTTATATTTATAGTGAAATTATTTTTTAAACTCAAGAAAAAATTCTGCACCATCAGATAAAAAAAATGTGAGCTTCATTTTGGCATTCTTTAATATAAAAGGATAGTTGAGTATACTGACGTGCCATTTGCTACACATCTAATCCTTTAAAAAATATGATAGACGTGCCTGTATTTGAATCACCTGAAAACTTCAGTTTTCGCCTGAAAGCACCCCTTCAAAATTATATTACAGGATAACTGATCGTGTCTAAATAATTATAATTTCAGTTATATGATACTTAAGCATGTACTTAACGTAAAAACTTGTGACACACATAAAGTGTTTTTTGTTGACCACTATTATTATTTAACTTATGATATTTAAACGACTCAAGTTAAACATATTCAAAGTTGTATAAAAGCAATAAATAATAATTTAAGTATAAAATATGCTGTTCCTACATTAATATAATCCGTTGAATAATTTTTCAGGTAAAAAAACAATAGCAAAAATTCTCGAAACAGGAAAAGACGATAATACTGCTCCTTTTCGAGCAGATGATGTGTTGATTGATCATACTACCCAATATATGCTACCGAGGGTTATAGATGCGATAACCGAAGATAGCACTTATATCACTGAAATGATAGACAAGACTACACCTGGAATGACACTGGAAAATGAGACATTAACTCAATTTGATTACTTTTCACATTTGTATGAATTTACAAAGCAAATCATTACTCTGCATACGACACCACATTCTTGTAAAGATACTATGGCAGTGGATGACTTTGTTGAACTACTTAAGAAAAAATTGAGCAACGAGCCTATGATCAAAGACTTGTTATTGATTAATAATAAACCTATAAATAGTAATTTGGAAAGTTCGTTTCACGATGTAGGCGTGGCAGCATTTGTTGACAGACTTTATATTAAAAAAAAAACCACTCCTGTTAGAAAAACAGTTTCGAGTGATTATGTTAATTCAACTTTCTTAGTTGATTTGATTGAAGCCGTAATTTTCAGAAATGGTGGTACGGTATATTTTGGTGTAGGTGAGTACATAACATGAGACATTGTTTTTATTAATAACCATGACTTCTCTTTTCAGATAAAATACCCGTATCTGAGGCCTATAGTGCAAATACTCAACCCATGTCTTCAGTTAAGCCTATCATGGTCCAGGCGGAATTATCAGAAGTCAGACGAAATGACGATTTTACTGGCCATTACTTTTTCCCCGAAGAAAATGAGGAAAGTAACACTGAAAGCACCGAATCATACTATGATGATGTTAATTTACCTGCGTCAGACTTGGAACATTTAAAAATGAACATAGTAACAAAAGACTTTTTGGATGATATTATGGAATCAGATACATCAATCGAAAGTACGACTACACTTATCATATTATCACCAGATAATATAAATTTATACAAGAGTGGACAATGCGTTATGAAGAAGTTTTTACAAAATATCGTGGATAAGTCTCTTATTTCCCAAAGCAACGAATAGCCTTCCTTCCATGTATGCTGTTAAATTTTATAAATGACACAGATAAAGATATAACTATTTGTGTTATTTCAGAAAATGATAACACATTTGTGAATCATTAATGTTTCTACTAAATTTAATACAGAATATTTTCCACACAAAGTGGAAAAGGAGGAATCTAAATCTCAAGAGAAATAACCTCTTTAAGAATATAGAATGCATGTATGAATCCAGTGCACAACAAAAGACAAACATTGAAAAGAAATGTATTTCACATATATCCAACAATAAGAGCTTTGTAATAGATCACAAAGGATGACTGGGAAAGAAAGCTGCTGATTTAAAAAACGTTAAAATTTAATAATATATATAGGTGTTCGGTAAATAGATCCACAACTCTGTCTTTTCAACTTTACTTATTGTTTATTATAATTTGACATATAATTTGAAATTTGTATTAAGGCAAAATAGCGATGGTTGTAATATATTAATATAAAAAAAAGGCATCATTATTGTTTTTAAATAAAATTTATTTATAAGTGTTATAACAATAGAAACATTACTGGGCACTTGAAATATTGCACGGGCACTGTTTATTCTAAAATTGATTTGCCTGGTTTGACTTGAGAATTTTATTCAGTATAATTTTTTTTTTTGTATAAAAACGAGCTCCTATAGTGGTCACATTTGGTTTCATCAACTCTTGAGCATTCGCTTTCCCCTCTCTTTTGTATTGTATAATTTCATCACTAATACAATCGTGCTTATTTGAATCGTTCTCACTCATGCTTTTTGCATTAAATGATTTAAAACCGACATTAGTGTTTCAATTGACGAGTCAAGACATCATTGTCTTGGTCAATGTTTCTAAATAGAAGAACTATTTTTTAATATATCAGAATGACGTCTTTGAACGTTAAGAGACCGACGCTCACAGTAATCTTCATCTTGTGGAGGAGATTCACTGGAATCCTGATCTGAATAAGGTCGTGTCGTTATTTTATTTCGATCCATGAAGTCACGGGTACAAGTGGAAGTTCGAGTGCATCCTTCGACGTATCCGGGTGGTGTCCGAGACCCTATTTCTGGTCTGAATGCTGGACCTCTGTTTCCTTCATTTTCTCCATTTTCACCTTGACTCGTGTAAGCGGTCCAAGTACACGTTAATTTACGAGTACAATAATTGATTCGTACATTTATTATTTTTGTTTCCGCATCTATTTCTGTGTTCTCAATCGGTAGTTTGTTGTTTGTTTCCGTGTATTTATTTGCTATGTTCTGACTTCCAGCTTTTTCGGGTGTGGTCTGATTCGTCTCTTTTGTTGTTTTGCCTTCTTTTATATCTGATTCTTTAGGTTTCGGGGGGCTTTTAGTTTTTGGTGCATGCTCACCTTTACCGCCAGTCTTAGTATGATTTTTAGATGGTTTTCCACCCTTTTGGCTCCGTCTAAAGTCATAATGTGCAAATCCATCGCTAATCTTCCTAAGATGCATTAATTCATTAAATGATAAATATTTTTCTGTTATGTGTTCCGGCTGATAGTCAGCGTAGTCTGCCAACCGTAGAGTTATGGGTTCTGTACTTGTCAACAATTTCGTTGCGTCCATATTTTTTCTGGACTTTCTATTTTGTAATGTCGTAAATCTCAAACTTCTTAGCTGCAGCGGTTTTTGACCGTTCAAATTTTCAATTTGCCAAAATGGCTTAACAAGATCTTCTGGTTGACGTTTTTTTCGCAAACCAGAATTAAACGAATGGTACATATAGTCGCGATCATGTGTTTTATATTTTGAAAGATCCGGCGCACCCTTTTGTATTTTTTCAGAGTCTTTTTCATCATTCATTGCTTTGTATGATTTATTATTGTCCAAGTAAAACGGTGTATCCTTCGGAGTTGAATTTTTTTGAGGTATTTTTCGGTCGCCACTTCGTATTACAACATTTGGAATCATATCGTAATACTGTAACGAACCAGTCTTTCTGTAATCATTTAAATCATTGTTTTGCCTGCGTGGTCCTGGACATATTGTTGTAAGACAACAACTATTTGCAGAACAAGCTACTTTACAGGGACAATTGATATTGTAGTTGCAGTTAGTACTTGTTGCGTGACAAGGTGGTTGAGTACATGCACACGGGTCAGGAAGTGGGGGGATGTAAGGGGTGAAGCATGTGTGATCTTCCATCGGCTGAGTACATGATATCTCAGTACTTGTAAATGGGCACATAGTAGTTTGTTGACAACAATCTGGTGCCGCGGACGTGCATTGATCACAGTTTTCTTGAATTGGTCTGATTTTGCGTGTGCATTGTGCATATTGATTAAATCTTCTAAAACTGGTGTGCGCATATGAGTTCATAGGTTCGGTTGTAAAATCATATCTTCTGAAATCTTGGTTGGTAGTTAATAAAACACTCGTGTCGTAGTTACGTTGCGGCGATTCGTGTCCATGATAAAGGTGTGAGTGTCCGCGATCGTGTCGGTAAAGGTAATCATTGTTATTTCCTGAAATATTCATAAAACTATTCCCAATCATCTGCTTGCGGAATTGAGGAATTCTTTTAACTGCTGCTGAAATCAGAATAATAGGAGGAAGAAACTGTTTGAACTTGAATTTTAGGATGAAGTAACCGCAAAATTTTCATTTTATTGCTGTTTATGTTTTACTGCTTTTGTAATTTAGAAAAATTAAAGAAAGAATCAACCAACCAACCACCAGAAAATTACATATCTGCCCATTGTATGCTTTTGGTACCTTGTTGCATAATTTTGGGACCATGCAGAATACACTCTTCCGCATTAGAGCTGTTTTAGCACTATGTACACGAAGTCTCTGATTATCACGTTGGCTTCTTTGGGAACCATCTAAAGACTTCGGAAACAGTTGGGGATTCTTTTAAACAAATAACACCGCTTCTAGTATATACAATGAAGGAAGTGAGAGAATTTGATGTTTGATAAAATATGGTTTGCAACTGTCTGTAGTCTTAAGACCAAACATAGCTCTTATGCATCGTTTTTGCGTTCTAAATATAACATCTTTATGTGTAGAGTTTCCCCAGAAAATAATGCCGTATCTAAGGATAGAACTACTAATTTTATAACTAATTTCTTCAATATGTTCTTTCATCAAGTTTTTTATCAATGGTCAGTCCAAGGAATTTGGCACTATCAACTCTGCATATGGTGTGATTTTTATAGATTAAGTTAATGTCATTTCTTACTGGTATTCTTTGACTAAAATGCAATATTTGTGTTTTATTTAAATTATTTTTTATCCAACCAGTTGATCATAGAAGTTGAGGCATTAATAATGGCAATTTCATAGGTGTCAGTTTTCTTACATGCTATTAAGACTGTGCTATCGTCTGCAAAAAGAGTCATTGGATGCTCAGTAGATTGTCATTTGGAAAGTCATTTATATATATGATAAATAATAATGGTCCCAGAATGCTTCCCTGGGGTACACCGAATTTCACTATACGTTCTTGAGACAGATCCGTAATCTCTTTTTTGTACGATATATTAAGAAAGCAAATCTCAGGAATCTCAAGAATAGATTCAATTAAATAACACCATACACTCCATACACACCACACACACTTCATTAACTCCATATTTGTCAAGCTTATTTATTAAAATAGTGTGTTCAACGTAGTCGAATGCTTGTGTTTTTTCATCCATCCGTAACGTGACATTGTGTAGAAAATCAAGGACCGCCATATTGATTGTCTTATTTTGTCTGAAACCCTTTTGCTCATTACAAAGAATATGTATTTTTCCATATACGTATATAATGTTTGTAAATGTATTTTTCAAAAATCTTAGAAATAATTGGTATCAGCGCTGTTGGTCTATAATTTTCAGTTAGGTCTCTGTTTCCTTTCTTAAATAGTGGTTTTACTATTGATGTTTTCATACCATCAGGAATGGTACCCGTACTAATACATAGATTCATGATGTGACACAAGTGGAGCCGCATATAATGTTACAGACAGATTTAATTATTTTGGTATATATACCGCCATAACCGAAGTTGTGTATTTTTAAGTTGATTAAGATAATACACGGTAAACTTAGGGCCATGAACATTGATTTTTGTTTGTTCAGAATGCTTGATGTGACGTTTTTTCCCGACTCTTGTAGTGGGACAACTCTGTCAATGAAATAATTCTTGAATTGATTCGCTATTGATTTTGGATTTGTAATTATATTATTATCAACATTAATCTTAAGTAAATAATCCTGAGGTACATTTTTTTATTATTTGCCATGTCGATTTAGTTTTATTCTCAGACGTTTTGATTTTTAATTATTTTGAGCTCTTTGGGTAAGTCGTATATTTTTTTAAAAATAATTACCTGTAAAAAGGCTAGGCAGAAAGGCTAAAACCAAAAGATCCATTTAGCCTTTCTGCCTATGTTAGTAGTTATAAGTTTACATGGAAAACAAAGTTTATAAAAAAGTAAACTCCTCCATAAATGAATTATAAGCGATGTTAGGGTCATCTGTATTATAGACATCAGAAAATGTCAGACTTTCTAAATAAGATCTGAACTTCAAAATATTCTCTTTTGCATAATCTTTCTGTTTTTTTCCAGTATTTACTATTGTAAGAATTTTTTACAAGACATTTTAACAGTTGCGCCATATGGTCACAAACAAACAAGTAAAATAAAGGCATACACTATTTTTCTTCATGATGTCAATATTCAAGTCTCCAGCTAATATAATGTAGCTATATTTTTTAAAACTTACGTTTATTAATAATAGCTCTAATTAAAATAAAAAAACACTCGAATTTGTAACTTTTGGTACACGATAGATACAAACAATTAAGATGTTATACTTTTTTCTTTCAACATTCAAGTGTGCTGTTTACAATTTCGTAACCTCAGGTAGTTCTATCCAAAAATGTCCATTTCTGACTAAAATACACGAGCCACCTCTTTTACTATTCGTTCTGCTAAAACATGAAGCTAAACTGTAGTTTGGGATCAGTAGATGTTTGTCATTGCCCTCTGACATAAAATGTTCCGTTATGCTCAATACATCAACATTTAACTCCCTTTTTATAAGTTTTTCTAAGTAGACTGTTAGCATGTCTGATTTGTTGATCAATCCTGCAATGTTCTGATGCAATATTATCAATTTCTCATTAGTCAAGAAATAACTTTCTTCTTCTATATTGGTCTGTAACTCGTTGTTGTTGTACTCTTGTAAATTCTGAATATAGTCGTTTAAGTCTCTGAAGATAGCGCGAAAGCCTTTATCATTAATTATTCCAGTCTTTGTATTATACAGTGAATACCTAGTCACAATATATATTTTTATTGGAATCTAAAAAATATGCATGCAACAACCTTTTATACTTGGACATAAAAAAACACATGTTATTATGTCCAAGTATAAAAGGTTGTTGAAGTTTTCAACCCTCCAGTTATGCATGTTTACGTATTCTGTACATTTATAGGTAGGCAAACATATGATTACATTTGTATGTCATATTTTGCAGTGCTTCGCGAATAAAAATAATTTGGTCGAAGTAACTTTTCGTCACTATGAAGTCTTCTTCGCCTATAAGTACAATACAATAATCTTGTTTTGTGAAAGTTGATAATTTTTCGCTTATTCCTGTAAATAATTGTTGGTTACCTGCAAGAGGTGATATGTAATGGCATAATTCAACATTGCCCTTTATTGTCGCTTCAGCAATTGATAAAATCCTTTTTTTCTTATTCATACTTATAAGACATATTTTATTTTTTGTTGTTAATATTTTTGTGACATTCCTTCGTGAATTTTTGTTGTTCTTGTTAAGTCAAGAATTTATTTCAGCATCACTATTTGTAGGAGAACTCGTTCCAATCTGCTTCGCAACTGAATTTAGTTTCTGTTCAGGTTTCCGTTTCTGTCGTTTTTTTCTTACTGCTTAAACGCACAGATGATGGCGTGGGAGTAAACCTGAATTTCTCATAGTTTTCTACAACTGTTTTGTTGGGCTCTAATTCTGATTTTAGTTGTTGATTTTTCTCTAAAAAAAATTCTACTTCTTGGTGTACGGATGCTAATTCCATTTTTAACTCATTAATTTGTTTGATGTAATTCTCATTTTCATTCATAGTATTCTCAGGTAAACTCATTCCAGTAGTATCAAACATTGAGCTCGAAGATTTGTTCAAAGAAACGGTTTTGCTAGTTTTTAACCCCCGACGATATGTAATCAAATCAGAATCCATTGTTATGAATTTTTACGTTATAGCTAACCACAAAAAGCGATCGCAGCTATCGGGGCTTCAATTTTGTACTGCTTGTAGACTACATGTAAATATGCTGGCAGGGCAAAATGTTGCAGCTTTACTCGTATTGTGGTTGGAGAGGAAGCGTAATTCACCGTGTTTAGGATAACTTTAGTTGGTTCTTACATCGGGCACAGAGATACTTCTAGTAATACTTACGTATTACAAGAAGTATCTCTGTGCAGGGCAAGGAACACTAGTTATTGTCACGGCGTGAGGCAGACGACTGGCCGCTCTACTTTATGTGCGGGGAGCGTTGCATTTTGCCCTGCCAGCATATTTACATGTAGTCCCTACACTGCTCATTCGAAGCGCAACACTTGGCGCATCGAGCTATTTGAACTGTAAACGTGGCGTCCAAATTATGGTATAAATACTGGGGTTTCACTAAAAAGTACGTTAGACAAGTTTTGAATTCAATGTCTTAATGGAGTCCGAAGGTCCTTTCCCTTCTTTGTTTGATTCGTACACTATGTTTTACTTTTTTGTTTGTGTTTATCGCTTCTTTAACAATTTTAGTGCGTAAAAGCTGAGTTTTTATTGTGTTACTAGTGGCCCGCCCCGGCTTCGCCCGGATGTATTTAAAAAAAAAACTTTCATAAGAACCTTCTCCTAACAATAACAAACACAACAAAAAAGTAATTAGCGAAATTGGTCCAGCCGTTCACGCGTGGTGCCGTAACCAAGGGAAATAGGGATTCATTTTTATATATATAGATTATTACACTGTACATTATACACTGTTATTATAGTTTGTTACACTTGATTAGTTGGTAGAATCGAGTTTATGGGAGATAAATAAATAACTTAGTATTGATGTTCAGCGAGTATTTACAGCACTTCCACGTAAACACAGCACAGTTGAGTTTATGACAGTTTATGTAGTTTTACTATTTTTTAACATGTAACACGCATTTAATAACACCAATTTGCCGTGGCGGTATCACGATCGCGATCAAATTTGATGTTTATTTTATTTCGATTCGAGGCTATATGTCTAACTATTATGGTTAAGTCAGAATTACCGCGTTTTGTTATTATTTATAAAATTATTCAATCAAAGCCCAGTTGGAAACAAAAAGTGATGATTTTGATATCAAGATATTAATCCTTATCCATTTAAATAATTGATAATTAAGTTGATTATATACATGTAAATTACATTTTACGTTATTCAAATTGGACCTTTTGTTTAAAAATTACGACGGGTATAAAAATGCTCTAAGTAAGAAAAATGTTGCAGTTTGAGCGAACTGGGGAGAATCTTGGTCTGATGAAGTTGAAACACGGCTTTAATGATTTGGATAAAAAATAAGATGAACAAATATTTGAATTTTTCGAAAATAAACCCCTTAAGGGGCGAAAAGGGGGTGATGAAGTTTTTAGGGGAGGACATTATTGCTTACTTCAATCGTGGAAATTGGAATGAACAAACTAAAAGTGGGATAAGTATTTGAAACAGATCTAACAATTTTTGCATAACCAACACTATTTCACTAAATCAGGTAAATAGTAGGCTGATCCTGAGACCATTGAATGGATATCGTAGTGCTTTATTTTCCAAAACTTACCTTTACAGGTTAGGCTTTGAAGTTTATGGAGTACTTACTAAATTATAGCGAGAACAGACGAAGAGTAATAACAGAAAATCTTAATAAATTTAGAAGTACAAAAAGGGCATATAAAGAACTAAACTTAAGCAAAAGATGGATACAAAACTTAGAAAGCAAAAATGGAGGCTGCGAAACCTATACAAGACAAGATGTCATACACGAGGCAACCGTTTTTTATCAGGAACTATATAAACGCAGAGAAAGCAATATCGTAATGAAGGACTTGCACCAGGTTAGTAGTACACAAATATATACGCCTATAGACGAAACAGATGTATATCTGCAGCTGAAACAAGCAAAATCAGATAAAAGCCCAGGTCCAGATGGAATAACCAATGAAGTGCTGAAATTAGGCGCACCAATTCTACTAAGCCCCCTTACAAAATTATTCAACCTGGTACTGGAAACTGAAATAGTGCCAATGCAATGGTGCACATCAGACATTATTTTATTACATAAAAAAGGTAACCCACTGGACATTAACAATTATAGACCAATCAGTTTACTAGCAAATATATACAAAATCTTCTCATCCCTACTTCTAAAACGCATAACACAAGATATTGATAATACTCAACCTATAGAACAAGCTGGATTTCGCTCTGGCTTTAGTACGCTAGATCATTTACAGACACTAGGACAAGTCATTGAAAAGTATGAAGAATTTAACAGGCCTCTGTACCTTGGATTCATTGACTACAGCAAAGCATTCGACAGCATAAGCCACAATTCCATATGGGAGGCACTAAGTACCCTGGATATCAATGCCAAATATACAAATATTTTGAAATATATATATAATAACAGCACTAGCAAAGTCAAACTAGAGTCAAGAGGGGCAGTAATAAAGATCGAAAGGGGAGTCAGACAAGGCGATCCATTGTCACCTAAATTATTTATTGCTGTATTAGAAAATATATTTCAAAAGCTAGACTGGAAAAGAAAAGGTATAAGAATTAACACTCGCAATTTAACACATTTGAGATTCGCTGACGACATAGTCATAATGTCAGAAACCCCAACAGACCTTCAAGAAATGCTACGCTCACTCGACGAAGCAAGCTCTGAAGTAGGATTGGAAATGAATGCCAGTAAAACCAAAATAATGACAAACAGTAAGGAAAGACCGATTGAGGTAAGAAATAACACAATAGATTATGTCGATAACTATACATATCTGGGTAAACAAGTTTCATTTAAGAAAACAAACAATGAAGACGAAGTTGAAAGGAGAGCAAATATCACATGGCAGAAATTCTGGTCTCTTAAAGAAATTTTAAAAGGAGACTATTCTATAACCATGAAGAAGACCGTGATGGATACCTGTCTACTACCTTGCCTGCTGTACGGCTGCCAAAGTTGGGTGTTCACGGCTAGAGCTAAACAAAAGATTCAAACAACACAAAAGGCCATGGAGAGAAGTATTCTGAACATACGGAAAATACATAAGGTCAGAAGCGAAGCTATAAGACAAAAAACAAAGGTAACCGATGCCCTCACACAAGCCCTAAAACTGAAATGGCAATGGGCTGGCCACGTAGCACGATTTAAGGACGACAGGTGGACAGCCAAAACTACTAAGTGGAAAGGGCCCATAGGAAAAAGAAAAGTAGGCAAACCAAAAAGAAGATGGGCTGACGACATAAGCGATACAGCAGGTGACGAGTGGCAAAACATAGCAAATGACAGAGAATACTGGAAGCAACTGGAGGAGGCCTTCACCCGAGGAGGGGCCCGTACCCCCGAGCGAAATAATAACCTAGATTATAAAAGAAACTAACAAAATTCAAATTTACACAAACAGAAACTTATTGTTATATTAAGATTATTGTTAAGGGTAATGGGAAATAAAGGCTTTTATATTATATATACTAAATCCGCGCGGACGAAGTCGCGGGCGAAGTTTAAGTAAAATGTACTGTACTAAGTACGGTGTTTAACTAAACAAATTATAATGATTATAGAATAATTGAAATGCCTATTATTTACTATCATCATGTTTATGACATGTGATTTAGTAACATTAAATTAATGAGATCATTCTTCATTCGCTTTCGCCTTAAATTCTTAAAACAGAACATTGCTTCTGTAGGAAACTAAAAAAATATTAGGTCGGTAACTAGTTTTGCCCGCGACTTCGTACGCGCATATCCGGTTTTACCCCGTTCCCTTGGGAATTTTGGGAAATCCTCTCTTAGTCCTCCCCTACACTCTCCAAGGAAAGTACATGCCAAAATTCAGCTTTCTACGACCAGAAGTTTCGTCTGTGCGTTGTCCGTCAGTCACTCAGTCCGTAACGGAAGAATTTTATGTATTAGAATTAATTAATAATGGCTCAGTAACAATATTTTAGTCGTAATTAAAATTAAATCTAACAGCATTTGTTTCATATTTCATCACAGACTTTTTCTTCTATACTATTCACAAGATCAGCCGAAGAATCATTTTACCAAAACGGTCATATGTAAAACGCAGTATTCGCTATAACAACATCTCATATTTTTATATATTTTGTTTTATAATACTAGGATCAATCGCAGTATAAACCATTACTGCATTTCATCTTAGACAACATAGTAATAATCAAATATACGAATGTACTAAATTAAAACGCAGCTAAAATGCGAGTACTGCGTTATTTACTAGTATTTAGATGAATTTTGCTTTCGAACTTGGTTCTTAATACGTGATTACTGCATTTTAATCTGGTTTATGATCATTGTTGTATTCATACTAACAATAACAGATAATAACAGATAATTTCCTGACATGTAAAAAAAAAAAGAAATATCTGCGTATAGCTGAAAGTCTCTAGGTAGATGTCATTTCTGACAAAAAAAAACGAAAAATCGTAAAAATGACGATTACTGCATTTGCTATTACGTGGGCAGTGTTTGTCACAAGCGTTGGTTAGCTATTCTGGTTTGCTTTACGTTTGCGTCCTGAGTGCGGAGTCAAATTGTTTAAGTCAGTAACATTCATTTCCTTGTATGTCTTTAGTCCGTTTTTAGTCTAAAATTATCCGAATTTAAATTTTACTGATGGGCACTTTGTAAATCATTGGACAATCATTGTTGTATCAAAAAGAGCAGAACTATCTGCAGTCATATCGCATAATGAACTATTTTCTATCAATTACTCATCTACTGTTTAGTATGGCATCATGTATTGGTGGTAGTTGACGTACAATATTCCGAGTCCAAAGTCCAATATTTAAAATCTATTGTAAAAATGGTATTCAAGTTCGTGATATTTAGATTACGCACTAAAAATAATGTAAGACGGCTCTAAAATTACTTCTGTAATGTTTTGCGATAAGATGTCATTTTGCGTTCACGTACACAGAATTATAGTTTATACACCATCGTACATTTCTCGCACTCATAGGCTCAAGGCACCAAAGATGTGTGAGGATGCGTAGCGAGGGATGTGTTTGTTCAGAACCAATGGAATCGCTTCATTTACCTTATCTCGCTCAATGCAACTCCGATATACTATTTTTGTACGTACCAAACAAGCGAGGGATGGGTGCGAGAGATGTGTGCGAGGGATGTGTGCGAGGGATATATGCGAGAGATGTGTGCTAGGAATGGACGCGAGCGAGATACTGCTAGTAGTTACTAGACGGTGTTTGTTAGAGGTTGATGTGTTTTGCACGGAAAACATGGAACAGTGGAAAAAACACTTTTATATTTAGTAATTTGCGATGAAGAAATGGAGGCCGAAGACACATAATTTATTATCCGCTATACGCGGTGTGCCGTCACTCAGGACGCACACTCATCCCACTCGCGCGCATCTGAATAGATCCCGCTACACATTCTCGCACCGCTCAACTGCGCACCGCTTTACAACTTCGTTACGCACCCTCACACCGCACACACACCCCCTCACATCTCTGGTAGAAACGCACCCTGACGGGTGTTGATAGACTTTCGCATTCATTTGTAACAGAACATCGAGTACTCGCCGTTTTTAAAATTGTCGATCTCAACAACGATTAGAGCCGAATAGAGCCAAACATCGCCACGGACATTTTCAAGATCATTCTAGCGAACGCTCAAGCTCGTCATAAATTGTATTCAGTAAGATGTCAAATAAAAATTTAAAAAATTGCTTGGCTCGACAGAAGCACGAAGCAAATTTACTAGTGTTCGCTAGAATGCTCGCTAGAACGTTGACCAGAATGTTCGTTGGACCGTTCCTTTTTATTTTAAACAAAATAACATTCGGTAGATGCTCATTACAATTGAATACTCGAGTCTATAAGAGGCTTTAGAGAACAATAAGGTGCCTACCATAATTACTCTTGTTAGCGGATATGTGCCTCGTTTTCTGATTTCGCTGCTGGTTGCTAGAATTGTGGTTAATATTACTTTGTCTTAGATTATTACGGATTGGATCAATTTCGTGCTCCACCGAATCCTTTGATAAATTAAGGATTCTTAGTAAGCCGTTCATAGGACGGTCTGCTGTGGTTAATTTTCCATCTGTAAGTATTTCATTATTCTTCTGTAGTCCATGTTTTAGATGATTAATTAAATAATGAATAAGTACTGGTTGAATAAAAAGTTGATGCTAATTATACATGTACCGGAATTAAGGCAAAACCTGAATGTAGGTCCTCATCGTTATAAACAATTTTCGCTATAGGACCAACCACGAAATCGGCTAAAAATCTGCTGAACA
Organism: Mamestra brassicae; assembly: GCA_905163435.1. NCBI lineage: Eukaryota > Metazoa > Arthropoda > Insecta > Lepidoptera > Noctuidae > Mamestra > Mamestra brassicae. The sequence goes on along the minus strand of LR990991.1, from coordinate 9,019,849 downwards.
ATACATTTTGTCCAAATATGCGATAATAAATGTAAGAGATTTTATAAATAATAATAATAAATATTTTATTTCAGACCATCCAGATCCATCACACAGCTGATTTTATACTTAAATTGGATTACTGAACCTCTTTTGCCTAAAATGTACTGAAATTAGTACCTGCATTCCAAGCTCGTTCGTCTAAGGGCAGAGAATGTGTAATGTAACGAAAAAAGTAACAACTTTCAGAAACAATGATGTCGGGTTAGTTTCGTTACTTCGATTTGAACATTATGAATCCTATTGCAAGAGGCTTGTTAAGGAACGAGGGCCAAGGCAAAGTCAAGAACCACAGACTCACAGAGGTAATAAATCAATATTATGAAGAACTTGTTTAACGAAGTAAATAAGTTAATAACATATATATGTAACCCGAAAATTGCAGACTCTGAAAGATTGTAATAAATATTGATTAATGATTAGATTATAATTTCTTGATATATTACGAAAAAATTGTTTTGAATAAAATAAACCCCATCCAAATTCAATAGTTTCCAATATATCAGCGTTTTATAAATCAATTTCACGCGATATTTTACAATCTTAAGGCGTTTGCCATGTTTCGGTGACATATATAACGTGTATAAGAATAAAAAAAACGGCCAAGTGCGTGTCATGCCACTCGCAGTGGGTTCCACAGTTGCACGTCACAATTGCCAAGTACGTAGTAATATATATGCTACTACCATGAATTTTTTCACGTCTCCAAAATCCACCGTTTAGCTAGCGGCTAGCGGGAGCAGACACATGACTCTAACGAAAATTAGCACTTCAAATCATTAAATACCACTTTATCGGCGTGATTAATATTTATACCCGTACCAAATTCCAACTTCCAACAACAAACCGCGGACTGACAGACAGACAGACGGACATGGCGAAATTATAAGAGTTCCTTGTTGACTACGGAACCTTAAATATTAGCTGTGAAAAATACTTTTGTCGAGTTATGTGCACAGAAATGTATGGAGCAGTTGATTTCGACGTTGATCCCGTAGTAAATGTTGTTCATTGATGAGTACAAAGACTCCGTTTTAGGTATAGCGTTAATTCTGTTACACGTTAGACGTTTATTACGAATTGCATCATCTTCGTAGCTGCACAGGCCTCTATATTGGTCATCTGGTACCATTCCAGTTTTACACTGCGTGCCGGGATATCCAATAGAGTACACTGGTTTTCCATGAGTATTACCCTTCGGTGCAAAGTTGCATACCAGTCTTTCCAACATTATATTTCTTTCGTCTACCTAAAACAATGTGGTAAGTTAGATTTTCCATCAGTTCCTGATTTAAATTTACTAGGTACTAATTAATGCGAAAGTTTGGATGAATGGATTTTTGTTATACAATGACGTCAGAGGTCTGAACGGTCCTGGATGAAATATGGCAAATAGATAGATTATAGTCTAGAATAGCACATAGGCTACTTTTTAAACCGGGAGTTCCCTTGGGATATTTTTTGACATTCACGCGGGCGAGCCGCTGGCAGAAGATAGTAAAGAAATAAATTCAAATGATTAATATTTACGTAGAATTTCACTTTGCCGCACCCGACAAATTCTGTAGTCGCCCATAATAGTTGTGTTAAATAACTAGTCTTGTAATCTCGTGATCTGTAATGAACGTAAAATACAATAATTTAACAGAAAAGCAACTGAAACTGGTACAACATAAATTGCTCCCTCTTGTTTAAAACATGTTTAAATCCCAATATCGATAGAATAAAGAATATAATAGAATACCATCGAAGTAATTGGAAGTGCTGTTATTGGGGACAAGCTCGCTACACTATTCCCATCCACTGCAACTCCCGAACGCCAGAAATACCGAATCAACAGTGGCGACCACCAAAAGAACGCCGAATCAATGAAGCTCGACGCCTCCCGGAGAAACGATTCAACTGTCTTGGATCCCGCAACGAAATCAATCAGAAAAAAAAACAGTGAAGGAATAAGAAAAAAACACACTGCTGTATCGTATTGCTATCTATTATTCTCTACGTAGATCGTCGAGTTATTTCGCAATTGCGTAGCACTACGCGTCTACGCCGTAGCCAGCCCAGGAACTACGGCGTAGTACTACGGAGTTGATGGAGCTCCGGATGCAGCTTAGGATGTGATATCTCAGGCTTAACATAATATACTCGTCGTAAACTGCCTTCTATTAAGTTTAATTAAAACGGCACGGTTAGCGCAGTGGTTGAGCGATTGACTGCTGCGCTGCGAGTTGCGGGTTCGATTGCCGCACAGAACAATTATTTGTATGGCCTGCCAGTTGGTCTGGGTCTGACTGTTTGTGTATTTGAGTTTGTATGTTTGTAAACGCACCCACGATACAGGAGAACTAGTGTGAGGCAACGTTTTTTTTAAAGATAAGGTTTGGCTAAAAGGGCAGGCCTTGTGTTACATGAGTTATTAGTGGTAATAAGGACAATAAAATGTAGAGTTTGCAATTTCACTTATCTGTATCTATTAGTCTACTTTTGATCAGTGTGTATTGAAAAAAATATTTTCTCTTGATACCTACTTTTAGATTGTTATGTTACTTTGAATTTCAAAATTGTGGATATAGTCGGTCTAAGGAAAATTCCTTAAACCGATCGTTTCGCGTGTGTGCGGTCGCTTGTTCAGTTTATCTCCCCCTACCTGCACTGTGGTAACCTTAAATCACTCTGAAAGCGCAGTATCTAATTATAAAATAAAAAAAAATATAATTAGTCTTATTATAATAAAAATAAAAGATTTAATATAGGTATAAGTTTTCAGTGCGTCCTTCCCGTAATGACTTACGGAGCCGAAACGTGGATACTCACCATAGGCCTGGTCCACAAATTTAAGGTTGCTCAGCGTGCAATGGAGAGAGCAATGCTCGGGATTTCTCTGGTGGATAGAATTCGCAACGAAGTCATTCGCCAGAGAACTAAAGTAACCGACATTGCGCGTAGAATGAGCATGCTGAAGTGGAAGTGGGCCAGCCATGTCTGTAGACGGACAGACGGTCGATGGAGCAGACATGTGGTAGAGTGGAGACCGCGTATGGGCAAACGTAGTGTGGGACGCCCTGCGGTACGATGGATCGATGATTTGAAGAAGGTGGCTGGCAGCGGATGGATGCGGACCGCTCAGGACCGGGATGGTTGGCGATCTTTGGGGGAGGCTTACGTTCAGCAGTGGACGGCAATTGGCTGATATGATGATAAGTTTTTAAAATTTTATAACTATTAGTTACTTTATTTGCAACCTGTAGAGAGACGCTGCTTTAAATCTTAATTGATATTTCTAGCAAAATGATTATTTGAATGTCGAATTAAACAAATTAATAAAAATAATGTACCGAAGGAAGTTTCAGTTGGATTTACCCCTACAAACGTACTCACAGTAAACAAGTACCTACTACAGTAAACGTTCTTATGGTAAACAAGTACCTACTACAGTAAACGTACTTATGGTAAACAAGTACCTACTACAGTAAACGTACTCACGGTAAACAAGTACTACAGTAAACGTACTAACTTATTGTAAAAAGTGACGCTTCCTTCGTAGTTCAGAACCTGTATGAACCACATCTCAACGTAACCTTTGACGCTGAGGCCGGGTGATGGACCCAAAACGCTGCCAATGTTTTGTCCTACTGTTAAAGTTTCTGAAATATTTTTGAAAGATTTTATATGATACTAGCTTTTGCCCGCGACTTCGTACGCTCATATCACGTTGTTTTCCCGTTTCCGGAGGAATTTCCCGATCCCGCCTATCGCCTTCTTCATGAATGTGGCTGTCATATGCAAAAAGAATTTTCCAAATTTGACAGCTATGTTATTTTTTCACACTTCGAAGTAATTTAGCAAAATATGTTTATGTGCACTGTACTGCCCCGTACCCGTACATAGTACAGTGCGCATTGCGTACTGTCTGAACAGCTAGTCGATTTGTTTTCGCGATGTCATTGTTGGTCCCGTTGGTTTCGTTGTTGGTGGTAGTTAATTTTATATATATGAAGTACAGTCTTCTCTCTTATATATATTTAATAATTAAATAATTAAAATTGACATTAAAAATAATATTTTTTTTTTAATAATTAATTATTTAAAATGTCAATGAATAAAATTGAAATGTCAATAACTTAGATACACAAATAAAAAAAGAAACTAAAGTTACATTAATTAATAAATAATAAAAACCAAAACGAAATAAAATAGGTACCTACATCATCCTCTGAACGTTACCTGCCACATAACTTATTCATGGGTGCATGTAAGCCCTGCCAGTGCTGCATGAAAGGCCAGTCCAACCTGTTGGCACCGACAGCAAGAAGACTGTAGCCGCTGCCACGCACTCTGCTCGCTATCGAGGTCGCCCTCTTGCGCATACTGGCGTAGAAACAGTCAATGCGCACATGCGTGAACATTCTCGACGCGCTGCAGAAGCGAGGCAGCCGGGGGCAATCATATTCGCCCTCACTGACAGCATAATAAGTATTATATGATTTGAGGCTGCTGCAGACTGGCGCGGTAAGACAATTTTGGCAACGCGCAAAGCCGTTTCACAGGATTATATCTGCAAAGAGGAGGTCGTCGTATTGTCACGTCGCGTCTTGAATATCTACAGTGCCTTAAGAATTTTCAAATACATGTTTTTTTACTGTATTGGTTATTATATTCTAAGCCCAAGCTTACGAATACACGCGTGCTTTGATGTTTCCTTGATTTAGTTGTTTTTATAGTGACCGACTCAGGCAGCGTCTTCATCAGATTTAATCGACTCATTTGTTCTACGAAAAAATTACAGATTTTGATTGTGTTCTCCAAGCTAAAAATCAACTGCTTTCTTTTTATAAAATACTGAATAAAATATCTTAAAATGCTAACCAAAAAAATTTTACTCTCTTTTGTTCTATTAAAGAGTCGTTGTTCTCGTCGAGTATCGTTAGTGTCAGGTTACTGTAAAATGGTCTCACCCCATCCATCTATGGTAAAGATTCCAGGCACCCGTTTTTTTGCAGTCCTTGCGCCCAGGGCTCTGCAGTCGCATCGGCGAGACCCACGGGACAGTTAACACAGCCTAGCCCACGCTATCAGTGGCTAAATGGTAGTTACTATCTCTACTATCTTTATTGATAATATGATGACAATGCTGAAGAGTTTGTTTGTTTGTTTGAACGCGATAATCTCTGGAACTACTAGTCGGATTTGGAAAATTATTTTTGTGTATACCATATTCATGAGGAAAAACGGTATATGCGCGTACGAAGTCGCGGGCAAAAGCTAGGATGTTAATATACTTATGGTATGTTTTAGAATTACAGGCTTTATTCTTGAATTTAATTTATTTTTATTTTCGCTTCTATCTTACCTAAATCTCTGCATTGATCTTCTATATCCGGTTGTGTCGCTGGATCACATTGGTCAGCCCAGCGTTGGGCGAGGGATGCTAACTCGTTTGACCAGTACTAAAATATAAATATTGCTGATTTCAGGAAATTTTGCGAGGGTGTAAGGGCAGTCTTTTAATATGATACGATTGACTTGATTGAATGAGGTTTATGTTTGGGAAGGGATCACTGTACTGGTAACTTTAGTCTAAGCAAGAAGTTGGTTGATGATATGTAGATATTCCTTAAGCTTCGGACGGTACAGTTAAGAAACATAAAATTACGAGATTTTGAGACTTAGATGTAGCTCGGTTTTCATAGTAAATTCCATAAAATGATTTTCACTTACGATTTTTTTCATATTTGCGGCGTGTGGAAGAATTTTAGAGTAACCCATGGCAACAAAGTTTCTCCTTTCATTTATTCTATTGACGAGCTCTTTGATATCCCGACTTTTCAGCTTTGCCGAACTGTCGTAAGATGTGCAGGATGGACCGGGTCCTTGTGCCTGCAACACATATTACAAAATATTAGTAACAACAATTATGTTGGTATTCAGTAAAAATCACAGTCGTTATACCTTGTATTTGCAAAGTGTGTGATTGAGACATATCTCACAGAAATCATTTGGTCTCGCACTGAAACCACTGACACAACAAAATATTACTATTAATTTAACAATAATCATAATAAATTAATAACAAGAAAATATAAATATATTTCTCCAACGTTTAATCATGACCATCGTGGCCATCTAGACTGTGAACATGTAGACAACTCCGAGTCAGTACGCAGTGACATATTTTAAAATGTACTATTTTGTATTACCTGGTTATGTTTTTTGTGTTTCCATTTTTACTGCTCTCAATTTATTTTTCCGAGACAAATAATTTCGTTTTAAAAAAAGATAGTCAAGGCCCTAATTTAAAACAAAATGACAAGGATCTAATATTTCAAGGTAATGCTAAAGTGAAATTATTTGCATCCTGTGAGAAAACACTACCTAAAGAAGAAGCATACTGCTTACCTATTAATGATGTAAATAATTCTGTTCCAGGTGTACAAAATGATTCTTTATTTTTTCCAACACGCAAATCAGTACTGCGGAAGTTAACAACACAAAGCAGTAATCCAATAAACAATCAGTTTAACAAAAGACTATCAGAGGATATTCCTATAAAGCGGCACATTCAAGAAAATGACGAAGAAGATATTTCCTCAATGTTCAAAATTACTAAAAGTAGTATTGCAACTTCAGCACGAGAACCAAAGCGAAAATGGCCAGTAGTAGAACTTCTTACTCATTCAGATGATTTAAATGAGAATGAGCAATATTTTGACGACTTTGAAAAAAAAGAAAGTCCTTATTCACATGATATTGAAAGAGAATCTAAAGTTACACAGTTTTCCCCAAAATACATTAAAAGTTATGGCGACTTGCGCAATAACCATTCAAAGATTAAACCTGTTGGTTTAAGAAGTTTATATCAACAGAAATTTTCAGGCATGAGTTGCGAAGATGGTGACCAATGCGTTTGTAGGCTTCCGAGTAAGACTGGTAAGTCAAAGTCAAAAGTCATTTATTCAAATTAGGCTGAGTGCGAGCACTTTTTGAACGACCACCCCCATATGTTTTACTAGTAATAAAAGTACAAGAACAGCAATAGTGTACTCATTGGTGAATTTCTGTGTGCCTTATGAAATAGTTAACATCCCGAAAAATATTCCAACAGGCGCTCCGAAACCAACAACTACTCCAAAGACAACGTCGCAGCCTCCTAGCTCTATAGGCATAGACATAGGCTTTCCTCTGGGTATTCCCATGGGTGTCCCGATGAGTGTCCCGATGGGTGTCCCAATGGGTATACCAGCAGGTTATCAAGCGGGCTATCCACCTGGTTATCCAGCGGCCTATCCAGCAGTGTTTCCAGGGGGTCCAATGCCATGCGCACCAGGTTTACCATCTTACTACCAACCAAATACCTATAAGGAAGTCTCTAAACATAAGAAACCATCTAAAACGCACTCAAATGATTACGAACACTATGATGGTGATGATGACGAACAAGAATATATTTATAACTATGACGAAGATTCAACTGGAAAGAAAAGGAAACATGAGAAGCAACATAAGGTTGACGTTCTTGTTGATGTAGAGTACGACCTCGAAGAAAGTCGTAACAAAAAACTAAATCGGAACTTTAAGTGCCGACATGAACAGGAAGACTTGGCTACCGATATTTTCAAAGATATAAGAAAATCACAAAGCGACACAATTATCAAAGACTGTTACTGCTGTATGGCATCCTCTTGTGGTGTTAACTTTCCAATAGTTTTTATTTTGTTAATTTTAGTTACTTTTTGTTAAGCTTCTTTTGCCATATTAAATGATGTTTAGTTTGAATCTCTACAAATACTCTCTGAAATGGTTAAAACTTTCGTTAGTATCCAAAAAGGCAACGTGTGAGAAAGTTCTACTCTAAAATCGACATAGGTTGATTTTAGAGTAGGACTTTCTTATAATCGTTCTGCTAATAGTGGCAGAACGATTTGTTCGCATAAAAATAAGAAAACCACACTCATACACATAAATATAATATTTTTACATTTTATAAGTAAATGCCGACAGATACGTTTTTCAACTTAGGTCACGGGCCAGTGCCGCTATCGGCGAAATGTGAAAATATGCCCAATGAAACTGTACTGATGTCTATCAAACAAGGCAGTTTACAGAAAGATTTTTTATTTTACTTCTGCATGATTCTGGGCTCCTGGTAGTTTGTGAGTATAGACTCACTGACTACCAGTCCCATTCATGATTTAAAATCGGAAATACTACTTTATGATTCTGGTCTTCTGGTAATGTGTGAGTCTGCTCATCATTCCACCCCGACTCCGAACTTCTGCTTCCGCCAGGCTTAAAAATATTTCTTGGTGTCGATACAGGTTGCGTCCACACCAGAGGCCAATCTCTTATTCGGTTCAATTTAATTTTTAAATAAATAAAATAATCGTATAACAGCAAGAGGACATTATGCTAACGACGTTTTATTAAGGACGTTTTGAGAATAGGACGATTTGATAGGAGGCCCAAAAAGGTTGCGGAAGTGAACTATTTACAAGAAGATGGCTGGTTATATTGTGGAAAACTTGACTTAGTCTAACAATTTTTTTTAATAAAATTTTGGTTGATTTAGTAGTTCTGACTGTCGCTCTCGGCTGTTGGACAAACCTGCTTCGTATGTCATCATCTGCCTAGCCTTTTGCCAACTATATTAGGGTCGGGTTCTGGTCAAACCGGATTCAGCTGAATATTTTGCGTGGTGCGACCAGACCTCCACAACCCATTAACTGGGTAAAACGGTAGTTCTTGGCAAGACCGGGGTCAGATTTATTGGCTTCTGACAATGCGTAACGACTGCCAGAGATCTACAAATGACAGCCGGGACAAACGGCTGAACGTGCTTTCCGAGGCACGGAGGAAACCTGCTTTGTGCTATTTTAATAATTGAATTAACGCTAACTCTAATATAAATCCAAAAACCCGGAAATAAATTCTGTACTAATAAAAGCCATCATCGAAGCGTCACTAACGTCCAATCAAAATTCGTGCTCAAATGATAAAGTTAGCATCCATCACCCAATTATTTAGATTAATTCGAAGTAGTGTAACGTGAGATCTACATAATTGGAGTTTGGTTGGCTGGTTATTTCCACCAGATCTTGCTTCCAGCTGATGATATTAGGTACATTTTATGATAAGCGCTTAGGGAGATGAAGTAACTGACAAAACCAGCGTAGCGCAAAATGAAATGAGTTGACTTTGGAGCTGGGGAAAAATATTTGTGAATGAAAATACTTTCTATTTTAACTATTTGCTTCACTAACAATCTTGTTTTGGTTTAGGACTTTGATTTATGATTCGGGATAGAGAACGCAGATAACATTGGTACAGCAGATAATTCTTCGGTACCGTATAGTTAACTAGCTTTTGCTGTGTCGCTCGCATTCTATTGGTTAATTTTTTCGCTAAAAAACAAGCTTATAACCGCCTCCAACGTCCCATCTATCTCTGTACCTTAATTTAAATTCATCGATATGGATTCAGCGATTTGGGCGTGAAGGCGTAACAATATGTTATAAAACGCTTTTTTTCACCAGTAAGGTGTATCATGGGTTGCAAGTAAGTATCTAAAGCTTATAAATTTTCGAAGCTCTTTTACCGCCAGTTGTAAATAACATGATTTTTAGTAGAATTGCTTCATAAAAAGTAAATTGACGCCCTTATTATTTGGGCCCTCAAGGGGACTATAAAATGCGTTTTATTTACGTTCTGGGTCTATCTGCCCTTTCCCTTTGACTATCGTTAAGACAGCGATTCGGATTGCGAGTATTACGATTCAAATTTCTAATGCGGAAACAAAATTATTATGTTTGAAATATTGTCTTATACAACATAATAGGGGTAGCACGGTTTTTGAGAAATCATTTTCGAGGCGAAAAGATGGTAGTTGAGCAGATACGGCATGCTGAGACGCCCCACCATGGGCGTGAAGTGAAGGTAGACCACCCCATACATAATGCCCAAAAAAAAACTTTCCACATTATTCAGGGTTGAAATCACGATACTGACGATGCAAATTTTGTTTTTGGGCATTATGTATGGGCTGACCTACCCTTACTGTAGTCAACTGCACGCATATGCTCCCAACGATACGCTGTTACCTATAGAAAACCACAATGAGATAAAGGACTAAAAAATCATTCCTCCTTTACCTGTATGAGTTTTAGTAACTTTCAGTTTTATTATTATAACTCATTTGTTAATTCCGGCAAGGTTTACGGGATAGGTTACTACGGAACCCTCATAGTACGTGGCGCATTTTTATCTGATACAACAATGTTCGTTATCTATATCTATCTATCTATACATATAATAAAAATGTAATGGATCGCTGTCTGTACATGAAAGATATTATGAGAAAAAATATTATGGGACCTTTATCAACGCAAATAGCACCAAAAACAATGATTGTTCGAATTTTTGTCTGTTTGTCTGTGTGTTTGTGCACGCTAATCTCAGAAACAGCTTATCCGATTTAGATGTGGTTTTCACTAATACCAATTTCAAGAATCACGTCGAACATTTACCCAAACGACGGTGTTTATAATCCAAAATAAACCAAAAGATATGTCCAAAAAATGGCTGAATTGTGTGAGGAGTTAAATGAAAGACAAGGGAGTTAATGATAGCGTGACAGCTGACAGTACAGAATTGAGGAAAACAATGTGTTGCGTTGACCCCAAGTAACATAGGATAAGAGCAGGAAGATGGTGATGAATTTGAACAGTTGAATTATTTACACAAACCAGAGAGAGAACACGAACAAGATTACGACTGACATGCAAATGCGAACGTTGCTTAAAAATTAATAGAATTGACCCTCTGATGTAATCAGCTTATCTCTTAGGAAAAATTAAAGTCCAAGATTTGATTTGGCTAGATTACTTATGCCTTTACTCTTTATAAGTCCCGACCCGTTTTTGTTATAAGTATCACATTTTAGCATGCATTTTGTAAAAAACTGTTACTTCCATTTTATTAATTTGTGTAGAACAAGAATCACTAATAAGTTTGACGGACCTGCTTTTAAATAAAATATAAATCTATCGCGGCCCTTTCAGTAGATGATGACTAGCAACCAATACTTAGAATGTCAATTAACATAATATAAACGAAAATAAATCCGAATATTTTTTTTCTGTAAGGGGATACGTCTAATTTAAAAAGAACAAAGAGGAAGTACCTAATTTTATTGCAAAACATCATTTTTAATGTGTCCGAAGTCTGGAGTGAAGTTGGTGCATGCTATTGTCATTAAATCCTGTTGATCATCCGATGATCATAGGCAGACGAGACCAAATTACATCGAAAAATCCTTGGTCTTTTCTTAGTCTGCAAAAAATAGGTCTGCGGTCCATATCCGGACCGCGGTCCGCCTTACGGTGTCCTTTGGTATAGATGCCTGAAGGCATAACACGTATTTTTATACGTTTTTGGCCCTGTTCGGTGCAGCGGTGGTAGTAATTGCTATAATCTCATGAAACTCACACACCATCACCTGAAATACATTACAAGCACGTCCCGAAAAGTATCATAAAAAGATTATTCAATTCTTATTCAGTTACAGCAATAAAATGGAATTGACTGGTACGTGATGCCACATCATTTGCAGCATACAAATCCCTGAATACACATAAACTGTTTACTCAGTCGTAAAGCTGTGCTTTAGTGTAAAATTGCTTACGCGTACCGGTACAGACACTGTATACATATTGAAATAAACATTTCTAAAACGGCAAACCGATGGCGGGAGTATCGATGTTTGCTTGGAGATAATGTAAAATATATTATTTTGTAAATTGTTTAAAAAAACACTGTTACACGTCACTCTTTTTCAAAGTCAAAGTCAAACCTTTAAAAGTAAATATAGTAAAAATAATTTATTTCAATCAAACCATTAAAAGGCACTTTTGTACGTCAATATTTACAATTAAAAAGGTTAAAGTGACTCTAGTTGTCCATTCGCAATGGTAGATTCTCATAGAGAAGAAACTACAAATGTTTTTTTTTTTAACAATTAGAAACCAGCCTCACATAGAGGCTGGTGTTATAGTCAGCTGGACTACTCTGAAACACCGAAAAAAACGAATCAATCCATTTATTATCAAATTAATATAAGACGTACGTATTTTTAATGTTCAGTTGTTTGTTTTTTTATGTATAATTTTTAATCCTATGAAATTTTGACATATGTATTTTCATAAATAGACATTTTGATTCACGTGAGCATTTGTCATTCCAGTCTTTTTGACCAGCCTCGCATTAGGCTCGGGTATATTTTCCGCCTTGGCTGCAATGACAAAGTTTCCCACTTGCATCAAAATGTACCTATTATTTTTGTGGTACTGTTGTGGAAACTGCGAAAAATTTAATTGTCACTTGATGAATTACAGTCCGCTGGTGCTGCGAACGAATGTACAGAGAGCGGATGCTTTCTTGGGAGTTAAAGGTATTCGATATTTGCTTCACGCATTCTAAGGGAATGCTTAGTTTACGACTCTTAATGCGGGTTGCAGACCAAGAGCTAAGCTAAGTAAGTTAAGCTTAGCTGTCATAGCTAATGCAGTTTTTCATATTTGTGTTCAGACTTCAAACTATGTAAACTAAGCTATGTGAGCTGACTAAAATATACTAAGCTAAGTTTGTTGTGTTGTGTATGTCGAAGCGCAGCTAAACGTGCTAAGCTAAGCCCCTCCCGCCTGCCCAGGCACACCTTAGTGAAAGAAAGAAAGAAAGAAAATTAACTTATTTGGCACAAAAACATTGTATGCCCCGCGGCTGCGCCAAATAGGTCCAGTTCAGCAAAATGCCAGACAACTAGGAGTTGCCTGACGCTGGTTTTCAACTGAACCTTCGTAGTGCCCCGAATAGTACTGACTGTAACAGATAAGAGCCGATTTAGCTCGAAATCTCTTGTGAAGAGTTACTCACTATAGACATTATCGTCGGTTGTAGTTCATACAGTCTTATATACCTACTTTTGTTGTGAAACTTGCTACATCTATTTAAATACTGGGTGACTTTTGATCAATTGGCAATCTTTTGGAGGGTGAAAGGGTGAAAACTTATGAATATGAACAACTTTTGCTATGGGACCACCACTGAAATCGGTGAAAAGAATTTGTCTCTCTATATTTTTTGGAGTGGTGAGAAAACAAAGCACCGTTTTTTTTTGTCATTTTGAAAAGGTTCATGATATTATGCTGGTTTGAAGGAAAACGCGACCAAGACGTTGAACACTGGCAAGGTGGACATGAGCAATTAAGATGGCCGTTGGAGGTAGCATATATATTATACCGAGCGGATGACCGCTTGACGTGGCGAAGCGTTGTAAGTGGTCGCAATCCTCAGCATTGAGCGACGAAGAAGAATAATGTCAAAGTCAAAACGTTTATTCCTTGTGTGTGCCTTTTAATGGCTTACCATTAAAAGGCACTTTTGAACGTCAACATTACAGTTAAAAGAATATGTATTAAAACAAAGTGACTACTGTCCATTCACAAAGGTAGATTCTTATGGAGAAGAACAGATAAGAAACTCTATATATATCCAGAAGATCATCATATCAGCCAATTGCCTTCCACTGCTGAACGTAAGCCTCCCCCAAAGAGCGCCAACCATCCCGGTTTTGAGCGGTCCGCATCCATCCGCTGCCAGCCACCTTCTTCAAATTATCGATCCATCGTGCCGCAGGGCGTCTCACACTACGTTTGCCCATACGCGGTCTGCACTCTAACACATGTCTGCTCCATCGACCGTCTGTCCGTCTACAGACATGGCCGGTCCACTTCCACTTCAGCATGCTGATTCTACGCGCAATATCCAGAAGATAGCGTTGTTCAAAAATAATGTTTAACACTGCATAACTAAAAGGTTGATGGGTAGGAAATTCCTACTGTACTTTTGTAAGCATAAAATAAGAAAGCAAGAGACCCTGATTTTCAACTGAAATACCCTGATGAAATAGAAAAAAAAAATATAATCTGCCTGAATGAGTAACATTTCTGATCTCATCGAACGATTTTCAGAATCTTTGTAATGATAGGTGTGAGTGTGTATGTACCCATTTGATTCATTGTTTATGGCAATACTTTTTACGACTCTATTGTCTCTTTGATTCTATCTGAACAATAGAAATCAATATGGTTTGTTTCAAACAAACAAAGTTCCTGTAAGATGCCTTTTGATGAATTGTCTTTAATGTGGGTTTAATTGAGAAGTTAAACCTGTGACTGACTCATAAAAAATCAGATATAGCTGGTTTCTAGCCATTCTTTGCCAGAAATCTTACTGTTACGTTTGCAAAAATGTCTTGAGATGCTTGTTGACATGTGGACGAACATTAATGTGGTAAATATGCGGTTTTTTACTAACCAACTATAAATAATTGACAGGGTTCTGATGTAACAAACATACTAACTTGTTTCGTTCGTACGTGTGCCCGATTGGAAATTAGTCATCCATTTTTCTAGCACTTTCCGACACCGGTACTGCGGTCAAAATATCAAAAGAATTTCATCTGCTTTGATTCTAACACCAAGTAAAAGCTGATTCTTAATCTAATGATTGATCGATGTATAATCTAAACTAATATTATAAAAAACTACTGAACCGATTTTATAATAAAATAAAAGAGTTTAAAAGGAAGTTAGAAGAGGGAAAGTCATCGAAAATATGTCTTGTGGTTTTCGTCAAGACATCAAAAAATTAATATGCCGATTATGAAATAAGGAGTTCGATCCCCAATTTTCTTCTATGCTATTGAATATAAATCAAACAAATCATCTGATATACAGAGAAAAATCTCTAATCTAAGAGCGTGTCAGACTCTTACTGACTAAAACCCATCCGTGTTCCTTCTAAAGCACTTTGCGTTCCAGGGCCGCGGTTACTCTTTCGAATAATTTCCAACCCTGGCGCTGCTGGGTACCAACCGCACTTGGTCGAAATATCACGACTAGTCGTACTCAGCCCTTCTCTTCCACATTTATTATGCGCACAGCCAAAGTGTGGAACTCTAGTCCAGCATCTGTGTTCCCTTCCTCATATAATCCGTCTGCCTTTAAAGCAAGAGTGAACAGGCATCTTCTGGGCACGCTCGCTTCATCATAGACCTAATCCATCGCTTTCCATCAGGCGTGATCGAGGTCAAGAGCAATCCCATTCTTCAATAAAAAAAAAAACCTTACTTCAGAGTTGGTCCCATAGTAAAAGTTGTTTCTAATCATGAGTACTTTCACCAACTGTGTGTTAGTGTTTTAAAAATAACCTTGTATATTCGCTTGTTAGAGCAGAAAATAATAATAGGGATAACAAAACAAATGAGGCTGGAGCACAAGTGTCGCTAAATATAGCACGAATTGTGAGTGATTTGCGTAATTGATGGATGATTAATGAACAGTGAAGTGAAGCTTCTGATGCGTATTTTTATTTTTAGTCTGAAAATATAGCACGAAGACTAGGCGTGAGACATTAAATGGATTGTTTTCGCGACACTGTTTTTTTCGGCAGTGTGATATTATTCCAGATGACCAGAATTTTGGCAGTATGTTTATTGTTTAATCCTTTGTTTGACCCATAAAAAGCAGGCCATCCGGCTTGTTTTATTTTGGTTTATCTCGAGCCGGTTAAGGGAGGTCTTGATTAGAAAATTCTCTATGAGCTGCGAGATAAGCTTGGATCTCCTGCGTACAGATATTCCAAGAAAAGTATATGCTTTGGGAATTCGAAATATACATAAAACTAATATTTATTATCAAACCAATTTAAAAAAAAAAAAAAAAAACAGAATCACGGACTTCTCTATCCTATTATAAACTTTGAAGCTTAATAACTTCATCTCTGATTAAGATATAAAAATATTTTGTATTTGTTTACTAGAAGTATTTTATTTAGTAAATAAAAAATCACTTGAGTATTTTCTATGTCACCTAAAAATTACCGAAAAATAAGAAAAATTTTTTGGTACATGTATGAACTTTTGTGACTCAAACACGGACGCGTTACAAAAACGAATAAATATTGTCTGTAGTTATTCAAGAAATTATATGAAAAATTATCCCCCATAGCTCCGAAACAGCTGAGCCTAAAATATCGAGGCTGTTATGGAGCCAAGAGACTGACACGTATTTCGACACACTTACTAGAAATAATAATGATCATTGTATTGGAGAGAAGAGGAATAATCTACAAAGTAAAGATGTCGTTTCAAGACATAGCTTTTGTTTATAATTTAGGTTTGTTTTAGGTCCGTTTTCTACTTTTTCAGACTACTTTAATCTCAAATATAAACATTCAAGATATTAGAATAGGTACATTCTTACAATGCTTTTATAAAAAAATGTCTAGACTGTGATTCTTGAATGCCCATTTCACACAAATCCTTAAAGTTAAAGAATAGGTTTTAAATAACCTTTATTCCTCGTAAGCACATGATACAGTTCACTTCTATGACATTTTAACATAAATTTATCGTTGTCTTATGACGAAACATGCAGATGTAAAATAAGTAAAATTACAATAACAACGTATGAGATCAATGGTTCACCCTTGTTTGATAGAACAACGTTTGATATAATATTACTAAATCGAATTTTAGTTGCAATAAAGTCATTTCGAAGAATTATTCATTTGACCGAATAATTCATTGGTAAATTTTTATTTAGCGTAATTATTTATTTGAACTAATTTCATTTCGCCGAATTTTCAAATGCACTAATTTTATTCTTTATACACCTGCCACCCTCAACTATTGTTACCGAGAAACTGGATGCAATCTGGACTTTAGGGCACCCCGACTCGGATAGGTTAGGTTAGAAGGGGATGGCGGGGTCGTGTGAGCGAGCGAAGCGAGCGAATAGACCCCGCCATCCCCTTCGTGGTTATTTTTTTTATAAACCACCCAGAAGTAGGAGCCCCGCGAAGCGGGGCTCCGTCGACCAAGCCCACCCTCGACCATGCATAGAATATTTTAAGGTTTGGTTAAGTGTTAAATACATGGTTATACCATCTGAACATTACATCAAATGAACATTATACCTTTTGATCATTAGCGCAAATGTTGTTATAACAAATAAATATTCGATGAACTGAAAATTCTGTCAAACGATATTATACAAAGTGATGATTTTCTTAAACGTTGTTCGATTTAGTAATATTATATCAAACGTTGTTCTATCAAACAAGGGTGAACCGAGATCAATATAAACAAAGCAAAAGTGTCGGTAGTCTCATATAAAACAAGTTAATATTGCTGGCCAATGTGACACCAAGGTACCCTTATAAGTACTGATTCAATTCATATGAATATTTCGTTCCCCTTTACATTAAATGTAAAAGATATTAACTTTAGGCTACTAAGGTACTTTAAAACTTTATTTTCGAATTTACTTGAAGTCCCTACTCGACCAAACTTCACAACAACTTGAGTTGCTAACAAAATCAATTTCGATTGAACTTTTAATATTGGTTATAAAGTTATTGAAGCACGTTTTTTTAAAAGTAGGTAGAGTAGCGTCATTTATACCTTCGTCAGTTTGATTTATTAATTACGGGGAGATTATAGTCTGGCAGCTTAAGTTACTTTTCGAAAATTCCTCAATGACTTCGTTAAGTTCTACCAAAGATCTCGGGGGAAGGTCTTGGGGCGGGGGGGGGGGGGTGCATCCATACATCCTATTTTTGGCCTCCTTCTCCCTCTCCATGCATCCACATTTATATTCATAACTCTTTAGTTACATGCGTTTCATCGCTCCTGTTCCCATAACCATACAAAGACAAGTGGTTCCTTTTGAACTTTTCCGTCACTGGCGCCACTTTTAAACTAGGTACCTGTAATGTACTCATTTCTCACTATATCCATTCTCGTTACTACAAACATTTACTCTCATCTCTATTAACATGCAATCTATTTTCATTCGTTTTTTTCACAGCCCAACACTCTGATCCATCCATACGTTACGAGTCTAGTGAAACTTGAATATTTTTAATAGAATGAAATATAAACTGAATCTTCGGGCAAATTCTACTAATTTTCAAGCAACGTTCGCATCCGCATCTCAGACACAATATGTCAAAAATGTCTGGAAAATCAGGATTTTGATCTCTATGTTCTTAAATTTTGGCCCTCTGTTCTTTTTTTAGTGTCAGTATCACATTTTTAAGTCAAAGTCAAAGCATTTATTTCAATTAAACCATAATCAGGTACTTTTGAATTGTCAAAGTCAGTCTGTCAAAAACATGAAGCTATTTGCACGTTCGAAAGCGTAGATCTCTTTGGAGAAGAACGTGCAAGGAACTCCACAGACACTCTTTTAAATCATTTTATGTTTAAAAAAATCCTGGTTACATTAACCTTGTTGCTTCTATATATGAGAACAATGTAAAGAAAGAAAAAAAAAACAATTTATAGTATCAAATATTAAAATGAGGCAGTGGCAACTAAGGGATGACCAGTCTCCACTGACGGCGCCCGTTCACAAACATGACGCGTGCATCAGCACCATTCAGCTCAACCATTTTGAAGGGAACTGAATGATCCGATACACGCGCCACCATCAGCGAGACATTGGAGTGAGCATGACACACCATCAGCATTATAATAATACAGTATATACTATATCAGAAGCAATAAAGTTTCTGATATAGAGTCTTCTCTTCTTCATACATGGAGCAAAAAAAAATTAATTTAAGGTGAAAACCTATTTTTACTTTGACTCGAGAGATCGCTATCGTAGAAATGTAAGATTTCTACGATAGCGATCTCTTTGTGTTCATAAAACGAGCCCTTTGAAAGAATAAACCTCTGGTATGGCCACCAGATATTTTTAATACATTCTTAGAATTATGAAAAAACTTTTGGTAGAAACAAGTTTTCGCTTGGCTACGTCTCAAATCTGCTGGTTATTCTATTCTACTGTTACGTAAAAAAAAATAAGATTTAAGCACTTAAGTACAGAAATATTGATAAGTATCACGTTTTCAGCCATCTTATTTTCTGTTATGTTTTGGGAGAAGTCGCGAGAAAAGTTAATTATCATTTTCCCTATTATTGTAAATGGATAACGAAAAGGGATTCTGTTCGGCGGCCTTCCTCGGAGAAAACAATCAGAACTTTGCTTCGAGTTCACTCATTATAACGATGTCAATGATTCACACTTACAACTTAGACAATAATGGAATTGAACCACCATTTATTACAGAACGGCAAGCAAGAAAAATTGTTTTATTTTTTTATCAACGGCACTTTGTTAGCGCGCTATATAAGGTCCCATTAAAATCGGTGGACAAATTTTAACACAGCTTTCAGTATGTTTAACCAAAGAAATCCAAGTAAAAAAAACACTGATTAAGGAGATTTTATTTTGACCTAAACTAATACATTTTTCGGCACACTAGAATAAAAACATCCATCAGGGTAGAGGTACTTGACGTGTTCAGGTATGCCTGCAATTTTGTAGTATCAGAATTATGAGATAACAAAGACATGGATGTGTTTATGCATTGGGTACCTTAACAATTTTTTTTGTGTATTTTCGTGAGCTATCTTATTTTTTTACCTCCATTGTTTTTATTTTGGTGGTCTGAATGATTTCTAAAAGTTTGTCCATCTATTTTAATGGGACCTTATATAGTAACGGTTACAGACAATCAATCGGCCAAGCCTTTTCCCAATTTTGTTTGTATATTTATTAAAAAAAAGGGCCCAAGCCAATTACACTATTTAAACATATAATTTATTAACTCAGTCATGCATTCTTCTAACAAAAATTCTGACATTATCATCTTTCATTCATCCGCAAACATATCAAGACCTGCGTTTGAGGTCAGGAGATCGTTAATAGCGGCTAATGTCCGCAGAATAGGGGACTTGGAGTGTGACTAGTTGGAACAGCCAGTAAGCGGTGCTTTCTGCCACGACAGTAATTGTCTGGGACAAATAAATTGCAGATTTCATTATGCAAATCAGGATCATCAATAATCCCCCTGGAATTTTAAATATTACTTCTAGAGAGTTGAAATTAAAGCAACCCAACAATAATTTAGTGGGATACAAGTGGGGATAATACCCGTACAAGTGCTTGTAAAGGTATCTGAGGAATGCTTTTTGTACTTTCTCTAAAGCTGACACATACTGCTTGTCAAAAGGATTCCATACGCACGCACTAGATTCAAGTTTGCTACGGACCAATGCTCCAAAAACAAGCTTGATAACGTGGGGTTTGTGGAAGTCACGACAGTTCCTTAAAACAAAGGCAAGGCGCCTGAAGGTCTCCTTGGTAGTGAATGTGATGTGGTCGTGAAAAGTGAGCTTACAGTCGAATATAAATCCCAGGTCTTTCATGGAATCAGTTCTTATAATTGTATCTCCATTCAGTTTGTATAGAAAGTTGACTGGGCCCCGCATTCGGCCGAAAGACATCACGTAGCATTTTGATTTATTAAATTCCAATTTTATTTTCTAAACTCCACTTATATACTGAATCAATGTCTGATTACAGAGCTTGGCAATCGCGCTCAGATTTTATTTAATTAAATAGCTTAAATTCATCAGCATATAAGAGGAATCTGGCATTTGCACATCAGGGAGGTCATTAACCATCAAAGTGAAAAGGAGAGGCCCGACTACCGAACCTTGACTCACACCCGAGCGAGTGTGGTATAGGAGTGACTCGTACAAACCTAATCAGACAAATTGTTGTCGGTCCCGCAAATAATCTGCAAGAAGCCGTAGAAGCCCTGGAGCAACACTTATCGCACTGAGCTTTGACAGCAAGACCTCATTGTTGACTCTGTCGAACGCTTTTTGAAAATCAAAGTAAAGAACGTCTACTTGGCATCTGCGATCAAGACTAGTAGAGATATAATTAATTAGTGTAAGTAAGTTAGTATTGACGGATCTTTTTTCCAAAAGCCATGCTGCTCATTGCACAGGTACTGTTTCACTTGCTGGTAAATTTCTTGATGTAGGAAATGTTGAGGTCCAGTCTAACCAGGTGCAGCTGAGTACCAGAATTTCCTTGTATACTTCGCTCCAGTGAACTTTCGAACTGGCGTACATCGAGATCCTGTACTTTAGAACTAACGTACGTCGACATTTCAAACTTCGACATTCAGTAGCGGAGTGCAAATGAACATTATACCTTTTGATCAATAGCGCAAATGTTGTTATCGCAAATAAATATTCGATGAAATGAAAATTATGATAATCGATATTATACAAATTGATTATTTTCTTAAACGTTGTTCGAATTAGTAACATTACATCAAACGTTGTTAGCAAACAAGTGTGAACCTTTTTATGTAGCCACAAGCTCCTCGTAAATAGTAACGGTTGCATAAAATGATAAAACCACAGCTACATAAACACTGTCACTGTATTCTTTATTCATAGCTAGTTAATGTAACGTCCTGCTATAGCGGGTCCTCTTCTACAAACTTAATTAAAACTTTTATTGTTATTTGTAAACATGGAGGTTGTTTAAGGTCGAAAATTAAATAGTTCTAGTATAGTTTGGGTAATTTGCATTCCTAATTAATGGACAGCTTAACCTATTAAGGGGCCATGAACTTCAACTAGAAGCAAACAACCACGTCCTGTTATCATTCATAAAGTTGGAACTACTATTTAATTATTTATAATAGTGGTACGCATGCGGAGTTACTGTGACAAGGCATTATCTACCAGTCAACCATTGTTTGAAAAAGACTACACTATAGTTAGTGTACAATAAAATAATGTGGATAGAACCTTTGTGGCATAGCTACAAAAAAAGTCGCTACCAGTGCGTCAGCTACCATTAAGAAATGTTCGGCCCCCTTTAAAATAGAAACTAATTACGTAGAGGAACTAATGAAAAAATAATAAACTAATAAATATCATAAATCACAAACATTCTGAGAGCTCATTATAATTATGATGAAGACCCAACTACTAGGTAAGAGAGGCCTTTAAGTAGTAGGTACTACCGAATGTTACGCTTGAAGGAAATTTCACTCTCAGCTTTCTTTATGACAACGTATTTTCTCTGTGACGTGTACGCCGCTGAATTTATTGTTCGACCTAAAATTAGAACCTTAAACGAAAATAGAGTGACCTTTGACCGGCGACAATTTGATTTACATTATTGCAGACGACTGGCTTCTAAGATTACGTTGGGGCTCTCCAGGTCTTTACAAACGTATTTTTCCGCTTGAAATAATGAAAATAGAATTCATTTCTGTTAAACGCTCTTAGAAGTCAAAAAGTCAAAAGTCAAAACGTTTATTTCAATTAGGCCATTAAACGGCACTTTTGAACGTCATAGTTTACAGTTCAGTAAAATAATAATGTTACATTAATAAAGTGACTCTACTGTCCATTCGGAAAGGTGAAAGTGAATCGAGAAGGGCGTGGAGGTGCACAAAGATAATATATTTGATGAAGTTAAAGACTCGAATGAAGACGCGGGTTAAAGGTAGTTCAGGCAAGCGGCTTGTTTTCAACTTGATACTTAGCAGACTTTTAATACCTAACAAATAAAGCAAGGTAAAGAAGCAAGTAAAATAATGCTACGGTAATTACAAGTGTTTTACAGAATTTGGTTGCCAGTTTCGTGGAAATCTGAAATATTTCCGTTATAAACCGTCCTGATTTGTTAATGAATGGAAGCTTCATGCCGAGCTGTCTCCTATGATGTAGATTAATGAGTCGGTAGGAAAGAGGGATGGACACCCAAATATATACTTACAGTCTGTGTAATCTGATTCAGAGATTGAACGAAGTGTCGAAATGTATATAGATCACGGGTAAATTCCGTATTCTTCAAACCCAATTACACTTTGTCAGACCAAATCCATAGGTAAGACATTAATTTAATGATCCACTGTATCTGTAAATACTCGTTTTTACGTGTAATTACAGATAACTCTCCATTTACCTTTTGGTAAATGGAGAGCGAAGGCTTTTGATTACTGCCTTACATCAGTGCTACATTGACCACACGAGATTGATTAATAATAATTAGGTGTTTAAAAATAATCTGCTGTGCCTGGAAAACTTTGGAGTGACGACTGATTGGTCGGAGAAGGCAACACACACCGGGAATGGTGTGTGTTGCCTAAGGGGGAGAGCACAGGCTATGGGGGAAAGCGCAGTGGGACATGTAGCTTGATAAAAATTGCCCATCATTTTCCCAACACATGCAAACATACTGAACAAAACATTCAAACAGATTTTTTTTCACGAGAGCGATGCGACGCCTATGAAAAGTAGTACTTATTTGTAGCCGCGTAGTTGCGCCAAGCCATGATCGAAATTGTCATGGTCCGTCAATTATTATTATCAGTTAACAGCGACACTTACTAGCAGGCTTAGTATGTATGAAAAGTATTGACAATGCCTCAAGTAGCTGCCGCCAAAGCAAAGCCACTTAAAAATAACCCTGCAGGATTGAGAACTATATATGTCAACTCTGTTTCCCACCATTATTTAACTGTTCATTCCTCGATTGACCGTTCATTATCATGGTTACATTCGAATTACTTAACATTGCAATTAGGTGCACCTTTGTGGGTTTATACCCACCCCTACTCTCCCCGCCCGCCTTTCCTGTAAAATGGCTGAAAACCGATGACGTGAAAGTGGCGCAGCTGTTTGTTTGGATGAGCTACAATCACACGACGTCGGTAAAAAAAAATAGCTCGTCACACCCGGTGTGAACAGATCGTATTATCCAAATTAAATAAAAAAGTAAAGCTTTTGACCTTGACCTTGGCTAAAAAACCGGCCAAGTGCAAGTCGGACTCGCGTGCAAAGGGTTTCGAACGAATAACATTTTTATAACAAGTTACAATATGACCATGTATAGAATTCGTATAGGTTTTCCAGTAATCAATAGGTTAAGAATTATCTGTATTTTTTTTCAAATTTTTATGTTGATAGTTTCGGAGATAAGGGTGGGTGGGTTAAGGCTGTTTCATCTATTTTCTTTATTATCTTTAAAATTATGAAAAAAAAATGTGTCCCTCATATAACACAGTTGTAAAAACTTTAAAAAAAATAATTTGCACCCGTTTTCCAACTACATTTAATTTCTTTACGGGTCCATATCTTGGTAACATAAGTACGTAATATATATTATGAACCAAATTTCAAGTAAGTCGGTTAAATAGATTTGGAGAAAACCGGCTGTGACAGACAGATAGAGTGATCCAATAGAGGGTTCCTTTCATTTCATTTATTTATATGGAGGTTCGGAACCCTAAAAAGGGATGACGTCAACGATGGAACACGACACGTGCTTTGAAGGCTGTCCGATTATATTATACTTCTGCTTCTGCCAGCGGCCTTGCCGAATCGAAGTTTATCCCTAGGGGTATCCTGGGATGAAGGACCTGTGTCTTATTTTAGGAAATGGTCTACCCATGTCCTAAGTTTCATACAAATCCGTTCAACCGTTGAGGCGTGGTGAGGTTACAAAAACACAGACAACGTTACTTTCGCATTTACAATACGTATTAGTATAAATTATTATGCATATGGTAGACAACACTGACGCTGGCACACCCGACTGTGCACAAATGAACTGTGGGGAGAAGCGCTACAATAGTATGAGTTTAAGACAGCTCATCGTTCATGTAATTAACAACGTCTGAGAACGTTAATTTAATACATATCTTTGTAATTAAAGTAAACGTCACACAGAACGTTCGCGAAAATGGCGTAGGGATTACGTTCAGACTTAAGAACCTAGCGTAAATATTTGTCATCCAAGAACCAGCTAATAAGGTATTTCAAAATATGCGACATATTCTGCAACGAGAGAGTGGAATTGTCAGCCCCAACGCTGTGCATATTCTGCTGAGAAGTCTTGGGTAAACAAATGCAGACTATCTTCCAAGAGATTTAATTATGTTTCAGTGACCTTGATTAAATTTGAACTTACAATTTTAGTGACAGTTACGACCTTGTTTATTATATCTATGGTTACGACTTACTATCATTCTTGTCCCTATTCTGATTTATTTGAGGTCGGTGCAACAAGTTTACTTCATCATAGGTAATACTAAATTCTCTCGACCGAATTTCCCTATTCTATTCTCAACGGAGAATAGCCAAGTATGCAGGAGGCGTTATAGTGTAAAAGTGTGGGCGCTACTATCATAGTCTGATGGGACGACAATCCGACACGACGGGCCAGAGACCAGGCATAGGACCAACGGCTTTGCGTAACAGACCACCAACTTCTAAGCTCCGGGCTGTTGGACTAAGAAATTCCTTATGAAAAAACCCAATAACACATTTTGACCAACCCGGAGCCAAGACCCCGCGAGTCGCGAATGCTAGACGCTCGGCTACCATAACGTCGCAGTCGGACAGCAGCGGGGCACTAACGGCCGGTTTCAATAACGTATCTACCTTTTACCAACTCTCAAATTAGCTACCAACAGTAGCTGAAAAGTCATGTTACAAAGGCAAACATGACGTTTCGGCTACTTTTGGTAGCTAATTTGACAGTTGGTTAAAGTTAGATACGTTATTAAAATCTGCCGTTAGTAGGTCTCTATTAGTCGTTATCCCAATAGTGTGACTATCATTGTTTAGTGTTGTACCTTTTCTAGACATTATCATCTTCCACACTGTCCATTAATCGTTTCTTTGGCTGATTTGGAAAATTATTTTGTATATTATAGCCACATTCATGAGAAAGGTTATAGGCAATACAGGTACTTACGGGATATGCGCGTACAAAGTCGTGGGCAAAAGCTAGTTATAAATAAATGTAGGTTAGGTGTGCCTCACGCCTAAAATAAATTATGTTATTATTTTGGGAGCGGGCTTAATGTTTACCTCGTTACATTTTTGTTTATAAATTGCTCTATTCTATTCTTGCTACCTAAGAAGGAACCCCAATAAAAAGATACGCGCTACGTTTACACAATTATAGCAGGCGCTGTTATGCTATACGTGGTTATAATAAGAATGAACATTTCAAAACCTTAATTAGATACGAAAGACAACATTGTGTCGAAGATTTCCCGTCTTCTAAGAAAGATCTGTAAACGAAATGGCGTCTTCATGAAGATTATAATTATGATGAACAGACATTGGGATGGAAATTTCTGAATCATAACAATAGACGGAGAATAAGGTCAGGGATATCATTACATTTTCAGTGGCCATTTCATTTAGGTCAATTTTAATCGCTGTAAATACGTTATACGAATTATTTTGCGAATAGGTACACTATTGTTAGCGTAGGTAAGTAAATTTGGAATTGCAAATACTCGTTTCAAACATATGGAACCCATTTTAATGGAATTCATTATTCATTACTTTCATACGATACAAAGCAGGATCTGTTTTTTAATTTCGATTCAGAATTCACCAACGTTAAAAACCGGCAAGTGCGGGTCGGACTCTCACACGAAGGATACCGTATCATAAACCGAAAAAAAAAACACTTTTCTTGTATAGGAGCCCCCTTTAATTTATTTTTTGTTCTTATAGCGGCAATATTACACCACAATCGGTGAAAATTTCAAATGTCTACCCATTACGGTTCTTGATATATAGACAGACGGACGGACGGACAGCGGATGCTTACAATAGGGTTCCGTACCCTTCAGGTATGAAACCCTAACAATACGTTCCGAAATTCGAGCTGGCTAGTGCTATGTTTCTCTGATTATGGAAGTAAACAAGAGATCATCGCGACACTGCTAAAAAGAAAAACCAGTGTCAAGTTAATTTGCCCCTAATGAAACAACCGTTATCTTCCTTCGTCGTTGCATCACTTAAATTGACTTTGACGGTGTTCATTAAACCAATTCGCTAAGAAGGCGAACTTTTACATTACTCTCAAAGAAATTTTACCAATGAGGATTTTTTTACCCTTTTTGGTAAGATATTAATGAGCCAGTGGAATAATAATGAATAAGGAAAAATAAAAGCAATTTGTGTACTTGTTATCTTTATCCTTAGATGTTCCCATGTATCCTTGCTTACTTATGAGTAAACTTTCTCAAACAGAAATAAACAGTACTTGTGGGTACGAATATTTATTGGATATAGGAAAAAGGGCGGTTCAATGCCACGAAAAACATATAAATTAACATGTTTTTCGTAGCAGTCAAGAGCCCTTATTGTAAGTAATTATAATTTACCTGACTGCCCCAAATGGAGGGTAATGTTTTGCGTGAGTATGTATGTATGTATCTGTTTATTTGTCCATCCCTATGCAGAACAACATTTGTTCAAATCTAAGTAAAGGCTAGTACAGTAAAAACAATGAGTTTTTCGACATTACTTTCGCTATGTGCTCCATATTCCATCTTGCCCCCTAAGCTGAACCAGAATGACCAAAAATATAAACAAATCCTTACTTACGTGTTGACGTCATATTTTGTTCACAAATATCTTTAATGGCAGCCCAGTAACATGCGCTATAACGATGCAAAATTGGTTAATTAGTTAGCACAATAAGACCGGTAATCCGTCATGCCTGCCACCCCGTCTTACCCCCCTTACTATAATTTGTTTGACTAACAGGTTAGGTATACGTGAGAAATATTTGAACCTACAGTTGTCAAACTTAAAAAAAACTTTTGTCCAAAAATTAGTAAAAGTCATAGTAGTTTTGTTGTAAGACTAGATTAAGGTTTACATTAAATTTAAGTTTTTTTGCAGTTTTTCATATAACTGTAATATAGATCTGAATAAAAGGCTATATTATTATTATTTGTTTAGCAAAAACACTCACGCAGACGCACCGATTCCAATCAATCCACGGATGTGGCACGTGCATAAAATAATGAACGTTAAGTAGTTACTACGAATATTTATAGATTCCCATCTGTATTTTCCCGGGAATCCCTAAATAATCCAACAGTGAATATTGTAATCTGCGCGAACACTGCAGGATTAAAATGTGAAGCTAGAAGGGATTCACTTGGTACGACCTCATTTACTTGAAAGGGTGTGTCAGGTCGTAATGTCAGCCGGTCAATTCTGTAAACGTCTCACCGTGAAAACTCAGCTGGAGTGAGCGCAAGGTGAACTATCATTCCATCTTGATTACATGGATTGACAGCTCACTTCACCTTCATTCACTTCGACATGTTTACAGAATCGCACTGCAGAACTTACTGTAGAGGTGTACAGGAATAGAAACAACATCGAGACAATATCGCTATTAGAGAACTGTGTTGGTCTTTGCTGCACTATACATATTAATTCATACTAGATTTGCCACCGGTTTCGATCGTGCGGTTGACCCGGAGGTAATAGGCTACTTTGCGGAAATCATAACAATGACTTCCACAAAAAAGTAGCCCATAAACTTCAGGCTCCCGTATCTGCTCCAAAATTCATCAAAATCGGTTCAGTGATTTAGGCGTCAAAGCTTAACAACAAACAAACGAACTCTTTTTCATCTCCATATATAAAATTATTTGTCTTGACTGATGGACCAAAAGACAGGCTCAACCGCTTTCTAATTATATAATTATATAGTTTAGGGCCATGACATAGACTCACAATTTGGAGGACGTATTCCTTATAAGATGTAGGCATCCAATAAAAAGGATTTTTTAAAATTCATCTCTTAAGGGAGTGAAATAGGGGTCAAATCTTATTCCTTCGGTCAATATACTTGAAACTTGGTACAAATACTGGTCAAAGTAAATAATAAAGATCGACATTATTCATTTTCACATCCACCCCCAAAAGACGATTTAAGGGTTGTTAAGTTAAAGTTTGTATGCAAGATTTGTATTCTTTGGGTAATTGAACTTTAAACTTGGCATGACTAATAAGCTAAGTAAATAAGAAAGTTGTTCATTTTTCACGATAAAGGGGGTGATAACTGGTTAAATAATAAGCATTTTATGTAAAGCTAAACTTAGACAAGACAAGCTAAACTTCTAGAGAGCTGCAATTTCTGATCGCCGAAACATTCTGGAGTGGCAACCGCGTACCGGAAGACGCAGCGTTGGAAGGCCTTTCTTTTTTTTTGATGTCGGGGGGAAATCCTCATGGAAATCCTCCACCCTGGGGCGGGTGGAGGGGTCTGTCAGACTCTTACTGACTAAAACCACCCCGGTGTTCCATCTCCCACCTACGCCGGGGATCGCAGGAACGTATGCGACATCCGCAATCCCCGGCTGGTGCCGGCCCGCCTCTGCGGGCCACCTCGCGTCGGCGAGGGGAGTGAGGTGTTTGACTCCCCTCGCTACGTCAAAGAGGGGCGCACGGGAACACCACGCGCCGCCACCTCGGGTCCGGATGAAGGGGGGGCGACGGACATCCCCAAGTCCGCCGCCCCTGGACCCAGTTAGGGGGGCCGGAAGAAGGCAGCATATGCCCTCCTCCGACGTCCGATGCGCCTGCTGCGGGCCGGGAGAGCGGTAGTGACCGATGACCTGGTGAGGGTCGCGGGTAGGCGATGGATGCGAGACGCACAGGACCGGTTATTGTGGCGACACTTGGAGGAGGCCTATGCCCAGCACTGGACTTCTTTCGGCTGATATGATGATGATGATGGTGAGCTGCAATTTTACACAGAAGTTTCCTTTGCAAGGACTATGAAAGAAAATTTCGTATATTCAACCCCTAAGGGACTGAATTGGGATGGCAAGGTTTGTTATTTTTTAAACTTGGCTTGCAAACATGAACCAACATCAAATAAACAATTCAGACAAAAACGGCTTTTTCTCAAAACTATCACTGTGTGGGTTAGTTCCTATGTGCATAAGTAGGTCCAATTAATCAAACATATCAGCCTATTCTGTAATTTGACCTTAAGTATGATTAAAACTATGTCCTGCAATACGACATAGTATACTTTCTGGAAAAAATAATAATTTTGGATCCGATAATTTTGGAATTTCACGCGGGCGAAGACGCAGGCAGAACTTAGTTTATAATATGACTAGCCTTTGCCCGTGACTTCGCGCGCGCTATCCCGTTTTTTCGCGTTTCCGTAGGAATTTCCCGTTCCCGTAGCTTATAGCATTCCTCATGAATGTGGCTATCATATACAAAAAGAATTTTCCAAATCCAACTGGCAGTTCCAGAGATTAGTACGTTAATACAAACAAACAAACTCTTCAGCTTTATTATTAGTATAGATATAGATAGATTCTAGTACAGATATTAGGATGACAAAAGTTTTTGCAGTTTCATTATGATCGACTTCAATATGTCGTTTATAATGAAACTGCAACAACGAAGAGAACAAGTTTTTATTTTCTTACCGATTTAAAGTAGGTTGCAGGAAAAGTAAACCACGGATTTGTGGAAAAGACTGAATTATTCAAAACGAGTCGTTTCAGGTAAACTTACATTCATGAAGACTGGAGGTAGATTATGTTGGCACGTGCCCCTTTAAGTTCGCATCAGCTAACTGAATTAAAAAAGTAGAAATAATGATAGGCATATTTTCTGTCTCACGGCTATGGCCGGTGGACTGGAACCAAGTTACGGATAGCTGCTGTTAGTGCTTTAAGGAAATATATTGGAATTTTAATGTTAAGGTTACAATAGGGAATATGCATGCATTTTTTTATTTTTAAAATGAAATATTTTTTAAAATAGGAACCTACACTAGTGATAAAGTTATAAAGCTTCAAAGTTGACAATTAGAAAGAGAAGTCCGATAACAACTCTGAAATCAAATACTATGACGCCTATACAGCTGCCATAGAAAACGGCGTTTTCGCGAGAGGGACAGATATATTTGTTTAAAATAGTTCCCTATATCTCGTTTGTTTTTCGGTCAATTTTGATTGTATTTTCACTGTTACTAATATCTTAATATGTACATTTCTTGTGAACGTGTGTATGTCACGGAACTCCTCCTAAACGGCTGGACCGCTGTTGATGAAAGCAAACGTTCGGACAGTCTGGCGGGGCCGCTAGTATGTTTGAATATTTCTAGATACACTGTTTAGATAAAAATAATTTTAGTATGCATATTCCCTCTTGTTGCAGCACGTTAACATGTTGCTACGTTATGTAAAAAGTAGCGGCTAGCACGAGTGAAAAATGTAAGTTGACAGTATGACAAGGATTAAAAACTAGTTTCGGAGCTCAAAGTGCTTCCCCGTGAATAGACTTGTTCCAAAAAAGAATAACTGACATAAATCGAGGTATTTAAATAATTGATTATCTATCATTGTACCAATCCGTCATTTTAAGGGTGCTGCATCCTAAGGGTAACCAACGGAACACTATTACCTCCGCTGTCGGTCCGTCCGTTGGTCTGTCAGCGGGTTGTATCTCAAGAACCGTAACTTCACAGCCGCGCCGTAAATTTCAACTGTCTACATATTTCCACCGATTGTATATTTCTATTGCCGCTATAACAACAAAAAAGTAATGATAAAAATTAAATTAAATTAATAATTAAAGGATAATAATTAAATATACAAGAAACGTGTATTTTTCAGTTTATGGTACTGAACCCGTCGTGTGAGAATCCGATTCGCACTTGGCCGGTTTTCATATAATGTAAAATTTCAAATTTATTTATTTATTTGCTCTCATGCACACAGCACATGTTACAATTGAACTATCGTCACTTTGGCACATAAACCCTGTTAGGGGACCGCAAACATGGAACGATGGCTCGCTGCTGAGTGTGTGAGTGATCAGAATTATTATAAATAAAAATGAA
This sequence comes from Mamestra brassicae, assembly GCA_905163435.1. Lineage (NCBI taxonomy): Eukaryota > Metazoa > Arthropoda > Insecta > Lepidoptera > Noctuidae > Mamestra > Mamestra brassicae. The sequence goes on along the minus strand of LR990991.1, from coordinate 8,988,161 downwards.
TTACAAAAAGGTCATCAACATCATGAACATTGTATAAAATTTTGCGAAATGTCAAAATGTAATCTGAATAACATAATACAATCATAGTCCGAATAATAATAATAAAAACAGACAAGACAAAATTACAACAAAAAGCAACACAAAAGAAGAATGTCAAAGTAATGTTAGAAAATTATTTTTATTTTGAATCTTGACTCATAAAAAGAGTAGGGGACATTGATATTACTTACTAGCCCTCGTACGCGCTATCTCCTTTTTCCCGTTCCTGTAGGAATTTCCCGTTTCTGTAGCCTATGGCATTCCTCATGAATTTGGCTACCAACTACAAAAAGAATTTTCCAAATCAGACTTTCCAGAGATTGACGCGTTCAAACAAACAAACAAGCTTCAGCTTTATTATATTAGTTTAGATAGTTATTATAGTATATATTATACATAGTATAGATTTTATTTTATTGTCTGACCGATTCAAAGTAGGTTGCAGGAAAAGAAAACCAATTGAATTATTCAAAACGAGTCATTTCAGGTAAACTTACAGTCATGAAGACTGAAGGTAGATTATGTTGGCACGTGCTCCTTTAAGTTTGCATCAGCTTACTGATTTAAAAAAAAGTAGAAATAATGAGAAGCATATTTTTCTCTCACGGCTATGGCCGGCAGAGTGGAATCAAGTATCGAATAGCTTTAGCGAACTGCCTTAAGGAAATAACACAGAAAACTCCATTGGAATTTTAATATTAAGGTTGAAACAAGCGTGCATAATAAATAATAAGAAAATAATACAAGAAACGTGTATTTTTCAGTTTATGGTACGGAACCCGTCGTGTGAGAGTCCAACTCGCACTTGGCCGGTTTTTACATAATCTGACAATTTGAATTTGAATCTTAATATACAGACTCATATGTAAAAGTAGAAGTAGCGGAAAATTGATAATACCTACTAGCCTATGAAAAAAAATGAAAAGTGAAATGAAATTGTTTATTGCTAGATTAACATCCAAAAGCACACATAAATAAGAGTAAATAGTAAAAAATAAGTTGCAAAAACATGACAAATGCAAACTTAGACTATGCCTGCGGCTTGGTTTACTTACACTTCATAATCTATCCCAAGGGAATATATTTTCGGGATGATAAGTATTCTATAGCTTGTTCCTTTTTCCAGGACATGGTGCTAAGTTTCATCTAAATCTGTTCAGTTTTTACGACTTAAAGAGGTAACAAACGAACAAACTCACTTTTGCATTTATAATTAGTTAGGAAGTTAGGATTCACGTTGTTATTTGGCGCACTTAAACTTTTTTAACGTGTACAATTAGACGTTGCGACTGGCCTCAACTTTACCATGTGATAAAATATTCTCTTTCAGTTCGCTACATGCTCGCAAAAAGAATTTAAATTTTCTGTTTTCTAGCCGTTGCATTTCTGTGTCAGTATTTTTGGTGTCAAGTTATTTCTATAACTACGGTAAGTAAGTAACGATAGCCTTTTATTTTTGAAATAACGTTTCAGCAAAAACATTGCGAATGTGTCACACACCCGCGCGTGAGGCCACCTCCTCATAATTTTATTACTTTACACGCGTAAAGTAATACAATTATGAGCAGGTGGCGGGAACTAAACGGGCAGAGGTCTTTGTCCCTGTATGGGGCAGAACAAGCTAGCAAAAAATTAAATACGTGATGTAATAACGAAGTAGAAACGTAAAGTAGCTAGTTATTCAAATTGATTGCTTAACCATTGATTCACGCGCCCACGTGATCATTTAATTAGAATATGTAACAATAAACTAACCTTTTGTTCCGAACCTCTGGATGAGGGTCCAAGCTCCAACAATTGTTCTTAAGCTCTCGAAATTGCGGTAAAGCCCAACTACCAGGAGGCTAAAATTATGAAGTAGTACATATGTATTATCATTCTACGTGCTGGTCGCAGAAGTTGCGGCAACAAACTGTCATACACGTACTTCGAGATTTAAAACATTCCAAGTTCCAAACAGTCGTGTTACGTGCTTCGAAGTTCCGTACTGTAGGTGTATATCGACCATTGTATTCCCTAATTCATACAGGGTAATTTTTGAAGTGTGTGTGGATGTCCAAATCAGAAACTATGAGGAATATCGAAAAACACTGGGCCCGAGAATCTACAACTGCATCATTAGATTTTTTATAAAATATCGGTTACGGTTTAGGTGGGTTTGTTTAGTCAAAAATTTAAAAAGTAATTATATCAGTATTATCAACCGGTTCGATTCCTGGCTAGGAATATCGACTTTTCAAAAATCCATTGATGCAGTTTTAGTTTTCATCAAAATCGGGCTCGAGACTTCAGTGTTTTTCAATCCATGTAAACCTTTCGTGATCACTTCACCCAATCCTTCACTTCGACATGTTTAAAGAATCGACCCGTTGAGTGAGGCCCTAGTGGCAAGGACGTGGTTACTTGGCTGTTTCACTACAGTTAGGTCCTCTGGGATATACTCTAACTTCTATAATATAAATCGGAATAAAATACGGGCTACTTTTACTATAAAACATGTGCTTCAAAGCGTGTCGCCGACCCTAATCTGAAAAGCTGCTCGTATGATTTCCTTTGTTCATAATATTTGAGTCCCCAGACGTGCCGGTCATTTAGTAAATGGGTCAGTTTTAAAATAATGCTTAAATAATTTGAGCCTTAACGTCAACAGGAGATGTGTTGAAACATCTGTGTTACGTGACATATACCGTCGTAAACTGGTTTTAGGGTTCCTGGTCCCGGTTTTAGGAATTTCATTTCATTTTCCAATTTGTGAACATCATATGGAAACTCAAACGGTGTAAAAGAGTAGATAAATCCTCATTTATAAATACTTTGTTAAAAAATTGAACTGGTTGGTTATTCTGTAAGTACACCTAAATCACAAGTTAATGTTAGAAATTCAAGTTGTGCCTTAGCACCACAGATGTAATTTATATTTCTGTGCTTAGCGCTGTTTTTCAACCCCAAAATAAGAAATACTAAAAAGATCTTATACCTACATTTGCCTTCAATTTGACTGAATCCTTCATTGCAACTCATTGCGTATTTAACGTTGTTGACTAGACGATTTACGAGATATAAAGCAAAGGATCTGTAGAGATATTTTGTAACAATCTCACCGCAAATAGCTTAATTTTTTTGACTAACTGACTAAGACAATTCAAAAGTACCTGTAAATGGTAAATTTGAAATAAATGACTTTGACTTTGACCGCGATAACTTTAGGTGAAGTGAGCTTAAAGTGCAGAGTGTGACCACTCTGCGCTTTAAGCTCACTTCGCCAAAGTCCGTAGCATCTATTGAAATGACATCACATTTTTTTACAGAATCGACCGGCAGAGGAATTCCCATCGTTTGTAAAAGAATTTCAGATTTTTCGAGTTATGCTATTGGGGTGCGGGAGTGTTTCCTGGGAAACGTAGTCACGTTTTTACAATTTAAATGAAACATTTTAAATTGCTTTTTAGATAACTGGAAACTGGAAGCGAAAAGATAATTGTTTCGTAAGAAAAATAAGCCTCTATGTGTGTTTTGAATTTCATTGTACACTTAAAATAACCTATCACCAGACGGCCTAGCATAAATGTTTTTGACATATAATAATGTAACGTACAATTTTACTGTAACTATAATACTCATTTCGCACATATAGATAGGTACTATATCCATATTTTTGTATGAGTTAAATGTGTATGTCGCGTAAAATTAAACCAAAATACTTTGGGGTTGTAGTTTTTTTATATTGATAATTCACTTACGATCACGATACTATAACGTTACTATACGTCAAAACATTTAGGTAAGGCCCTTAGATGTAAATTGTGGTCTAAAATACTTTAGAAGTATTCCTGCTTATTACGAAAAAATAAATAAATAAGAAAAGTAATTCAGGTGGCAAAATGTATAAAAAGTCCCTTGAACCTTTCAAGGGACTTTTTATACATTTTGCGAAGTACAAGTGACTAGCATTAATAGCCAACAACCAAATAGTTTTGCATGTCAGCTAATGCCACGGGAACGTACTGCCAGGATCGAATTATTTGTCCTAATTTTATTTGTCCAAATATTATTTGTCCTAATTCAGGCCCTGAGCTATTCAAAGCGTCATGTCATAAGTTGGCAGTGCCGAGCATATAATCAAACTATACTGTGGTAGCAAGGCAAATCAATGTTAATTATAAAGCCACAGATTGTTCTCAGTATTTGGAACACTCTGATTTCCCATGTGCTTTGCATTAAAATACGTATAAGAGCAAATTGCAACGTTGTGGACTGGTAAACTTGATAAACACATTGTGAAAGCAATCCAAGTTGGGCAGTATTCAAATCGAGTATGAATAATAATACTCCCCACCGAATTTCGGTTTCGGTGGCCCATCTCAACGGAGATTTGTCAAGTAGGCAGGATATTTTATCGTGCAAAAGTGTGTGCGCAAACTTTATTCCCTCTCTCATAGTCCGAAGGATCACTTAGCACGACTGAGGAGAGATCAGGCGCAGGACCAAGCTTTACGTACTTTCCGAGGCACGCGTTTCCGGGTGTTATACCACCAACTATCAAACTGCGGGCTGCTAAGAAACTCCCAAAGGAAAAACCAATAACGCTTTTGCCCGACATAGGAATTGCACCCAAGATGCAGGGCAGACGCGCTTGCTACCACGAGACCAGCGGGTAGTAATACAAAGCCCCCAAATAATATACAAAATGTTATAGAAATAATGCAAAAAACTGAAAAGGGTTTACGCAAAAGCACGTTTATTACCAATACTGATATCGCCAAAAAAAAAATTAATACAACAAACTTATTGGGAAGTATGTATTTCGGCCGTTTGGGGTTGTAACACTAGGGCCATGGGGTCCGAGTAATCATCGAGTGTTTCGTGAAATCAGCATACGGTTAGTCAACTCTTCACATGACCAGAGGGCTGGCCTTTTCTTTTGCCAACGAATCAGCATTTCCATTCAATGTGTTCCGGCCAGTGTTCTGGGCACTTTTTGCACAAATTTTTCGATGCCCTCTATGAGTTCTTCCCCTCCCCTTTATACTCCGCTTGTATATTTTCTACTAGTTTGTATATATTAGGTATCTATAAGTTTTTATGTATTTGTAAATATTGCCTGAAAATTTATTTTGCACCATACATATGATTGTACAAGTCGACAAAATATACAGAATAGCTATTTTTTCCTTTTCAGGTTACCTATGCGTTATGGAAGAAGAAGTGTTGGTCGGCCGGCGGCGAGATGGGCGGACGACATTGATGCCATCGCGGGTAGAACCTGGATGAGACTGGCACAGGAACGTGGGGATTGGCACAAGAGAAGAGAGGCCTATGCTCAGCAATGGGCGAAGTCGGGCTGTGGATGATGATGCGTTATGGCTGTTACAATCTATATAGTGTATAGGTATGAATGTAGGTTCGTTGGTACAAAACTTCATTAATATGTACCTTTGATCGTAGCCAAGGCCAAAATCAGGTAGCCTATCCATGATAGGATACCCTATGATGGATTGGCTGCCTGGGTTTGATTTTGCGAGTATAAGCGAGAAATAAAAAAAGCATAATAAATTTATTTCTAAAACTTCAAATATACATTAAATCAATGTGGTCTCGAGAAATAGTTTTAAACTCTTGTTCAGAAGATCTGATTGAAACACATATACGTAGGCATACTGTACCTATGTATGTGAATGGAAGGAAAAAGATAAATAAAATGTAGTAAACGTGATTGAAAGGGATAAAAAGATATCTGAATCCAATTTTATGGATAGAATGAAACATGTATTGGACAGCTTTTGAAACGGATACTGGCTTTAGGGAAGTAGTTGTTTTCATTGCATAACTAATACGGTGAAAACACGGCAAAATATGAATTGTCATTAAAAGTGAACCAACGTGTTAAAAAGGATAGAACCTTTTTGGCCTAAGCCAAAAAGGTTCTATCCCTTTTTAACACTTTGGCTGCTCGGCCGTCATTTTGTTTTTATTTTTTCGCAATCGCAGCGCACGGTGGAACTTGTAAGTATATGGGTGGATACTTAAATATACAAAAAGTATTAGCAACATGGTGCCTACATATAAATGGTAAATATTATTTGAATTTAATACATGTTTCATAGTGCGCCGTGTGTGGCGTGTGGCTATGTCAGCTCCCGTACAAAAATATTCAAACGATAAGAGAAAATGGATCTAATTCAGCTTGCAAGATATGACCTAAACAAATTAAAGAACGTTGCTAATTGAAAAAAAGCTTGTAAAAATGTACAGTCAACAAAGCTATTTCGTATGCAGGCAGGTACTTTTAAACAATGTTCTGAGTGTGCTGAGTAGACAATTAATGTACACCACGCTCGTAAGTCTAAACTAATATTATAAAGGGGAAAGATTTGTTAGTTTGTTTGTTTGTTACAAGTCTACATTAATTCCAGAAATAATTAGGAATCCCTACTAAAACTTGAATTATGTACCCAAGGTATAATTTTTTTTTCATAAAATGTCTTTCATCGCATGCGCTGCGAAAACTGTTGATGATATATACAAATACAAATCAGCGCGGACGAAGTCGCGGGCGAAGTGCTAGTATGTCATAAGCTTAAAAAGTTATCATACACACTTTGGAAATAAGTATTGGCAGTAAGGCGCTTAGTTGACACTTCACGTGACCCAAGGGCTGGCTTTTACCTTGGTCAAAGAATAAGCATTGCCATACAACGTGGCAATGCCGCCAGTCTTTTGGGTACACTTCCAGTCGACAGCGATGCGGATGAATTTTTTGACGCCATATTTTAGGGTTTATTTAGTTAGGAGATTTTATTTTCATTTCTAGTGTACCTATATACTTAGTTAGTTAAGTATTTATGGAATAAATATATATTAAATTTGAAATAAATAACATTATCATTATAAGTATTGGCAGTGCAATGAAAAAGTTAATATTTTTGCCTGTATACTAAATAGCTTTGTTCACTGTACAAGCTTTGTCACAAATGTAGTGCGCAAGAAAAAAGGTCTTAATTAAATTCAGCAGACGATTCTGAAAAAGAAACTACAAACTCATACTTCGATATTTATAAGCTTGTACGAGTAAGTGGGTACTTTTACTCTGGCGTGTTTTATTATTTTACATGGCGAAGGTAAGCGCGTGGATATGAATATGCGATCCTCATGTAATCAAATGAGTTGCTGTGTAATTAAGGATTCGCAAACTTTGCACGTTGGTGTATTACTCCGTGCTTTTTACACTTTTCGTTTTCCAAGCAATTAGTTTTTTTTTTTATGGGGGTTTGAATTAGGAACTCAAGTTACTACATATTTGTGTTTGGTCCCTCATTTCATTCATTAATTTAAATGTAATTGATTTTTTCATTGCTGAAGAGAAAATAATTAAATTCTAAATAAATCCAACTCGGGATTAGAGGGTAATCGGTGAACGAACACAAATGAAATCGGCTATCAATTTGATAAAAAGCTACAGGGAAAACATACTACACACATATTGTGTAAGATACCCGCTACTGTTTATACCCGATATGTATCTACTTAATGCATGCCTTTGGTATCGTTTTCGCTTCATGGGTATATTATCAATGCAATTTATTTTATTGTAATTCTTTGCAAACTTATGCGATTCTTAGCCCCTTTTCAGTTCTCGTAGTCGCAAGGCCTCATGTTGTCCTGCGTTGTATTCCCGGAGCAGATAAAGTGTTACTGAAAGTTTGCTGTCGGTAACCGGTTGATGGCAAAAGGCTCACTCCCTATTATATATAGTCCTCCTGACCGATTTTGGCCATGGCGGCCAATCTCAACGGAGACTAGACATTGGCGCGGGACATATTATAGTACAAAAGTGTGACAGCCTCGGAAAGCACGATAAGCCGTTGGTCCTGCGCCAGATCTCTCTCCGGTCGTGTTGGGTTGCCGTCCCATCGCTCCCTATTACATAGGACTTAAAAGACATACCTAAATGGCTAAATATGTGAAAAAATATACGTCTGCCAAACCTTGCTGGGAATACACGCGTGATGTTCATGTTGCGATTAGATAGAGCAAGTACTGGGTAGCTACTTAGTAAAACGTGTTTAGTAACAAATGGTTAGATCAAGAATCTCGCACCGATTGTTGAATTTAATTAAAATCATAAAATATCTACGCTTGTGGAGTTAATAATTTTATTTAAATTCCTTGGAAAATAATGTACTGCCACGATACAGACACAGTTTGAAGTTAATATACAACGTGTAACAGAATAAACGCAATACCTCTTAATGGGGGCATTGTACTCATCATTATGAACATCTTTCACTATGGGACCACCACTGAAATCGCGAAAAATACATTTATTTGCGCATAACTCGACAAAATGTAACCTACTGGATAGCTTTTTTTGGGGAAATCGGTGTTGGTCCCATAGTAAAAGTTGTTCATAATGATAGTACAATAGTACATTAAGAGGTATTGCGTTTATTCTGTTATACGTTAAATATAAGGTAATAAGTTTAAGTAGGCCAAGTCAACTATGGAGTTACTTATTGAAACCAAGCTTAATCAGATTTTTCGATAAATTGATTTTACAATCGCGATCTTGAGAGACAGTCTCAAGGGGCTCAAGAGCGATAGAATAACTTTTATAAAAGTTATTAATGAATAAGCAAAGTAATACTTCAGTAGAAGTATTACTCTGCTTATTCATTAATTACTTTTTATTTACTAGCCTCTTCCAACAGCTTCGCCCGTGTGAAAGTCGAAGGTTCTTTCATTTTATTTTATTAAGGAAATTAAACAATCGTACATTGTATATTATATCTAGATACATTCTTACTACTTATTCACAGTAAAAAAAATCTCGCGGGATAAAAGTCCTATGTATGTTTTAAATCCCTTTAGACGAGAGATACAAACAAACAAATAGACAGAGTTACTTTCACATTTATATCATTAGTATAGATTTATTAAAACTTTATGCAGAAGTAAAAAATACTGTACACAGGTGGACTTAATGCCTTAAACATTATCTACTAGTCGACATTAGGGTTGTGCAAAAACTAAAACGAAACGAAATACTTAAATTTTAACTGTGAAGATTATTTTGTTATCCATTTTCATTTTGTGAATTGAAACTTGAAAAATTAATTACCCCGTTAAAGGGGAATAGTTTTAAAGAATACGAAAGGGCTCGAAGCTGCTTGAACGATTAAATAATCGTTGAAGCAGCTTCGAGTTATCGGTGCAAAGAAGAAAAAATAAACGTAGGTAGAAGGCACGCTTTGAACGAGATACTTTAGAGTTATTTGAAAGCCGATAGAAAACAAATGTGTACAGCTTCTTCCTGTAGCTTGCACCCGTGCAATGTGCAGGTCTATCTAGGTTTTTCTAACGATGGGAAATCATCAAATGACTCCATCCGCTTTGGATGGACCGGAAGGGAGTATCAGACTTTTAGGTACTGACTAAAACACATCCGTGTTTCTCCAAATGCCCTTTGTGTTCCAGGGCCGCGGTGACTTTTTCGAAGTTTCGAACAAATTCCGCAACCCTTTTTTTTTTTTTTAAGGATGGGAAATCATCAAATGACTTCTTCCGCTCTGGGTGGAGCGGAAAGGCGTGTCAGACTCTTACTGACTAAAACCCATCCGTGTTCCTTCTAAAGCCCTTTGTGTTCCAGGGCCGCGGTGACTTTTTCGAAGTTTCGAACAAATTCCGCAACCCTTTTTTTTTTTTTTAAGGATGGGAAATTATCAAATGACTTCTTCCGCTCTGGGTGGAGCGGAAGGGCGTGTCAGACTCTTACTGACTAAAACCAATCCGTGTTCCTTCTAAGCCCTTTGCCTTCCAGGGCCGCGGTGACTCTTTCGAACAAATTCCGCAACCCTGGTAGGCTCTGATCCTAGCGGGCCCCGTTTTCTATGCCGACATCTCTTTGAGGCGCGCGTGGAACACAACGTGCCTTCGACACTGGCCTCACACAGTGCTGTGGCCGGGGATCGCCGGACATGGCAAGGGCGCCTACCACTACTAAAACAACACTTTGTCCTTCCCTTGAAGTCACACAATTTTACGTCACATTTTCTTTATGTCCAAGAATGAATTCGGACTGGTTCGAATTTTGATAAAATAGGGCAAACAAAATTATCAAAACTTTTAACGACGGACTTTGCAAACATTAAAAAAATCAAATAAAAAAGGGATTAGTGATGGCATGATCCAGAACATACAAAATGCAAACAAGCAGAGGGAAACACGCATACCTGTTATTAAAATGCCATTCCCTATTAACCATTCAAACAATTCTAAAGCCCTTTGCGTTCTAGGGCCGTGGTGACTTTTTCGAACAAATTTCGCAACCCTGGCAGGCTCTGGCCCTAGCGGGCCCTGTCTTCTGTGCTGACATCTCTTTGAGGCGCGCGTGAAACACAACGCGCCCTGCGACTTCCGACGCCCGGGGCGTCTTCTCCTGTTGCGGCGGTTGGGGCGAAGGCCTTGCCTTTACTTCGCGCGGCCCGCCTCCTCCTTTGCTAGCATTACTGCTTCGCAGAAGGAGGTGATCGCTTCAAATTCCGCAACCCTGGCAAGTCTATTTAGTGTTGCCACTTTTTTTAGGAGAAAAATAGTTTTTTTTTGTCAATCATTTTTTAGAAGAAAACTTTTGAAAAATCCGGAAAAAAATAGTACATAATAATATATTTAATTTAAAAAAAATATTCGAGCCTGTTCTTCTTTCTTTCGTTATCCTGATCTATGTTTGGTTATCCTGTCAGGGCATTTAGTTTTGCAGCCTAGCCCATTTTTTCAGAAAAGGTTAAGGAAAAGGAAAAATATGTTAGATGAATAATCTAGCTCCCGCCTCGGAACGCATACCTGTTTTTGAACTTTCATACAGAAATAGGAGCCAAGCTGTGGAGACATGCTGAATAGTTTGAGAAATACGAGAATGTAGGATGCCAGAGCGAGCGTAGCGAGCCCAAAAATGTTCGTGCCTTCAAACAGCTTTTTTTATGTATTTTTTCATTGGATTGGGGGGAATATATAAAACATTATTTTTCTATAATATATAGAAACGACTAAAATTTAGTTCAATAGTACCCTACATTTATTCCACAGTTTGCCTGTGACAATCAGCGATTGTTTAGCATTCTTCCAGAGATTAACTTTACAATCTTTCCATTTAAGTAGCCTATTAAATCCCACAATCCACAAATCCTGAAATATTTTTAGCAAACAGGAAATCAACCAAAGTGTTTTAATGTTTAGTTGTTTAGATTTAAATTCCATAAAATAATGTTACATCATCGCCCCATTCGGAGACAACCTTCAGGGACAGATTCAAGCGCTCTACTACAGTCTCTCGCAGAGACCGGATCTGTGACCCACTAAGCTCTTGCATTAGACACGTTTCTCTCAGCAACAGTGCTGTCGTCTTTATACCCAAAGGTACCGGGTTTTAGTAACTCTTTAATGTGCAACAAGAAAAATGTTGATTATTTAAAAGTCGATGTTTGTGATGGCTTGATAAATGGATGAACGAAATACTGCATACGTTTTTTTTCAAAAGTAAGCATATTTATAAAAGGAAGTATAGCCTGACATCACACCAACGTGTTTTGAATAAAATTGGTGAACGGATTTTTCTTCGACTCAAACAAAAAATCTTTATATGATGCGCTGAGGTTTTCATGTTGTTAAAAAAATGAGATTATACCTATACTATATAGGTACCATTCCCATTACTTGCTGAAATAATTTGTAGTCGGACGGCTGACAGCTGATCCTGTTACTCGAGGTAGAGGTTGAAAGTAGCACACAATCTCTAAATAATGGACGGTGCCTTTTTGTTTAGTAATTCTCTCCCGTTTGTTCAAACAAATAGAGATTTCTAATAATGATAGATAAACGAACTGGAAACTCCTTTCCTAAAAGGACAAAAATATATTGCTCCTTTCTAAAATGGGATACTGAAGTGGAAACTACCGGCAAATAATGCTTAGGCCGCTTAGAATAGCCGTGAGTGGGATGAGATATTGATTCTCCTTATGTCCGACCTTTTTAGGATAGTTTAAGTTGGCTGATAAGATTGGGCAGTCAGTGCTCCAGAGGTAAAGGTTTGCTGGGCCAACGGCACAGAACTAAAGAAAGAAAGAAAAACAGAAATTATGGTGAGGTTGGTAGAGAGTGCTTGTGGCATTAAGTCCGCCTCTGTATATTTGTGTACGTACAGTGATAAATAAGGTGCACGTTGTTTAGACTCGAGAATAAATAATTACTCATACTAATTAGAAAATATAAAAATATGTAAAATTGTATTTGTTGTTGTCGTCTGCTCCAAGATTCTAAGCAAAACGAAAGAAAATATAATTCTATTTTCATCATAATTTTGTAAGCAAGATTTCTTTTGTAATGAGTTTCCGTTAAATGCTATACATTATTGAACGTGTAAAGAAATAAGATACTTATTTGTGTCATCTATTCCTATTTTTAGATTATTTTTTCCTAGAAAATAAATACAATTCTGTTTTCACCTTAATTTTGTTAGCAAGATTAATTTTTCATCAAAAATTGCTTCCAAAGAGCTTTAACTTTGAAAGCAATTTTATGAATGAATTAACTGGCTATGTGTAGGAGGAGCTATCAGATATTTATAATACAAAAAACTAGAGCTTCTATTGTAAATAAATATATCCATACTAAAAATAGAGCGATGGAAATTACAGAACGCGATGATACTGTAGAATGTATATGGATGTTCCATGAGGCGGGGCAATTTGATTCATTGCAATCATTGATAGGTAGCCGCACTTACAGGTAACTTACACTTATAGGTATTGTATAGGCCGAACTGCTTGTCGATACCAGAAATATCAATTGACGTGATGTTCATTTACCCAAAATGCCAAATTGCCCCTAAGACAATTAACGTAAGGTTCATTTAGGCAAAATGTCAAAATGTCCCTTACGTCAATTGACATTTCTGGTATCGATATATAGGCCGAATTTATAGGTAACTTGCAGTTATAGGTAGCTGTTTCGTCGCTCCGATCATTTCATTGAGTCATAGGTGAGCCTTTCACATGGACGCGCATTACCGTGGCCGACCCGGAGAACTCTTATCTGACTCCGCACTCACGTCGGCCGCAGCAAAGAGATCCCGATGGGTTGTTTTTTTTTTTTTAGTATGGGAAATCATCAAATTACTTCTTCCGCTCTGGGTGGAGCGGAAGGGCGTGTCAGACTCTTACTGACTAAAACCCATCCGTGTTCCTTCTAAAGCCCTTTGCGTTCCAGGGCCGCGGTGACTCTTTCGAACAAATTTCGCAACCCTGGCAGATGGGTTAGAGTTATTAGATGGTACCGATAGTCAGTGTGTATACTGCGTCTCTCCTCTAGGGAATATCATCCTGAATCATTATTAAAATCCCGGTTTCGGGGCTAAGGGAGACTATCCAGGAATCTTGAGACTGGCCCATGTTTGGAAAAAATGTTCAATGTAATATAAATAATAGAAAAAGTTCTCGTTAACAGAAATTCAATCAGCCGGCAAGATATATCTTTGAAAATGACCAATTTCAAATATGTCTACATAATGTATTCAAAAATTGTTAAATGTATTCATTCATGCATTCCAAATAATATTAGGTCTTAATAAACATAATATTGTTTAGTGAGTTGTAATAATCCAGTTGGAAAATCCAATTAATTTGTATTACTGTTCACCTAGAATGGGGGTATTCATTTACATTTTAATTTTGCCTACAGAGCCAATGGTGCTCAATAACCACTTTATACACTTACACTTAATACAACGTGTATGTATGGGGGAGTCGATTTTTTTCGCGATTTCAGTGTTGGTCCCATAATAAACACAAATCTCAATAAACGGATAAAAGTTGAAAAAAAAATTCTTCCAGCAGACATGCGACAGAAGAGTGGGATAAGAAATGTAGACAAACTGTGTAAAGAGGCAGAGAAGGAAACTTAAAATAGACGTTTACATTAAAAAATGTAGAAAAATACTCACATAGGTGTACAGAACATATATATGTTGTATTACATTAGTGATGCCTACACCGCTGATCACAGATTAGCTGTGGGATACGTAAATAAAAAAGTAGAATGAATAGATTGGGAGAAGAGAAAAAGAAAATCCACCTCAAACAACATCCATCCATAAACATGAAAGCGCCGTTATTATAAGACTTTTGAAATTATCGTTTTAATACAGCACATTTAATATTGTGCTCATTATTATCACCATATCAGCCCAAAGACGACCACTGCTGGACATAGGCCTCCCCCAAATGGGGTTGCCATAATCGCCACGCTTGTCAGGCGGGTTGGCGATCGCAGTGTAGCTGTTGCAATACACAGAGAACGCTACTGCCTATTCCCTTAGTCGCCTCATACGACACCCAAAGCAATGAATACGAGTTAATTATCAAAGGTAGATGGAAAATAGAATAATAAAAGCCTCATATAGACAGCAGGTAAGGTAATAGATATTATTGTCAGTTCTATAGCTAATCTAAATTAGAAATTAAATTGTAAATTAGTTTCCACAGTAGCAGTAACGTGGGTTAAAAGAGTTAAATACATACATCAAAGGGCCAATTTTAATAATTTTCGAGTAGACATTGTTACGGCGATGCGAATGCGAATTTTGCTTTAAAATTAGTAGAATTATTGTCTCTCAAACCTCAGGTTATTTACTTTTTGACTGATGGAAGCAGTGAATGTTACATTTTGATTATCGATTCGATTATTTACCCTTAAATTGGTGGTTTAGTGCGGTTTCTTTGCTTGTGTTTATCATCGTTAAGTAGGTACAAGAATGCAATATGTATTTGCCGATTTTCAACAGTAAATACAATTTTGTTTTATACTACGTTTTAAAAAGTTATTAATCTGGTGGACAGAATATAGGTGTTTAACTATGAACACTGATATTGCGTACCTACCTTTTGGAACGCATTGTTTCGACATTGGAACTCATATTAAGAAATAAATAACACAATCTTTGAGTTCATATAACAGATATGTCAGCGATATTACAGTAAAACAAAACCCAAAGAAACAAACGAATTACTAATTTTGAAAACGGAATTATATTTCTGCCTTAAATATCAAGTTTATATTTTGACCTATGAATTCCGATTCAAACCATATAAATTATTACTATCACAGTTCAAAGGGCTCACTAACATTGAGCGACAGTTTTATAGGACGACTCGATATAAACGAAATATAGACGTGAATTATTCAATAGAAGAAAATAACCTTCCCAGCGGAGGCGCAACTCAAACTTTTCAAATTAAAATATGAATTGAAGTTAATGCCGTGGGATATCCTTACTGTAGTGTCATCGAACTCGCCGAACCCGTGGCGCTTTTATCGCTTTTGTGCAGCGCGACGATGTTCTTAGGAGTCACACCACACGTAAGATTTGTTTATGTCACGGTTTTCGTAGAAAATCCTTTTTATTGATACTGAGAAAATCTTCTATAAAAGTTTGATTGAGTTACGTAGAATTGTGAACGTGGGAAGTTTTCATGAAATCAATTTACAGAGATTTAAAGAAAATTAATTTCTAGACCATTCTGCCCCACTGCTGGGTAAGGCCCCTCCAAGTCCTTCCAGGAATTCTTTTTGCGAGCCAGTCGTACCAGCCATCACAGTACATGTCTACACGTCTCATCACCTCTTTCTGAGCTGGCTTCGGCGGCGCCGTCCGTCTTCAGGCATCCATTGTGTGGAGACACATTCTGCATGCGGTTGACCAACCCAATCACACTTGAGCCCGGCAGTCTTATTTATCACGTTATTCTTTTCGTTTTGGAACGCATCGTGCTGTTTCGAACTCAAACTAACTTCGAATTTCTCAGAATGGTGCGTTCCATCTCTCTCTAGGTCTAAGGTGCAAAGGTCGCTGACTCTAAGGCGGGACTTTTGCGACGGGGTGAGCGAGATCTGAGCACCGTAGGATAAGATGGGCATGGTACTATGTTTTTACTCACACCTGCATCTTCATGGACTTATTACTGGTCCTGAAAAAGCTACTGCACGCGAACGTAAAAGCTACTGTACTGTGTAAAAGTTACTGTAGCTTTTCCAGGCGTTTTCGATGTGGTAATCAATTTCTTTTTCATGCCTGTTTTGGCCCAAGTTGTATGTTATTTCTTTAAAATTGATATTTTATTGCAATTTTCATAGTGCTGTTATAGCTTTTGATTGTAAATATACATATAGGTGAATAAATTGAAATTCATGCTGAGTGGTCAAAATAATGTTGATACCTAAAGTAAATGTGTCTGCTTTCCGCAGAATTCCCACATTTCAGTAAACTTGTTATAGTTATGTAAAAATAACGTTTAAAAGTGAGTGGCATTTAAAACATGCCTAATTTATTAAAATTAACCTACTGGTATGTCTGCTCATAGAATACAATTCGGAACGTTAAAGTAAATTTGCCTGGGCGCCCGTTGAAATCTCGGTTTCGGAATATATGGCTGACCTATGTTCTAGAATCTGCATTTATCTGTTTTACATATAATAGTACATATTTTATGTTAGCATAATACAGTGGCTTTGCCCGGCGGACAGTCGAAAATTACTCCACCGTAATGTTCTAATCGTGACATAAGATATTCCCTTCCAAATCTGTTCATCTGCTAAGGCGTGATTGACCAACAAACTTAGAATTTTAGTAGAAAGCAGGCAGAATAGTAAACAACCATTTCAATAAACCATGATTAATTCACACGTAAAATAATAGCTCGTGGCTAAATAACAACAGCCGCACAGGTCGATCTTCAAGGATAAGTAACGCTTGCCGAGGTCGGCCTGTGGATGGGTGACGATCTTAACATGCCGAGAATCCTCGTAAAGCACGGAAAGCGCGTTAAGCCGTTGGTCCTGACTGTCATGATGTGATGTAGATCTATGACAATCGTTACGTATTGTCCGAACCCAGAAAATCTGACACCAGGCTTACCAAGCACTACCCTTACCCAGTTACTGGGTTGTGGAGGCCAGATAGGCAGTCGCTCCACGTAACTGAATCTGGTTTAACTAGAAGCCGTTTCCAATATCATTGGGAAAAGGCTAGGCAGATGATGGTTTAACGCTCATGTATTTTGATGACTGATATTGTTTCCTATTTTCGTTAGCGTAATTTTCGTTAGATTAGTTCGTAGAATTGGATTGTTTGTATTATCATCTGATTTTGGGACGTAATTATTACGAGTAGTACTTAGTAGGGTGCAATACCTTTTTTTTTTTTTTTTGATCTCGGGGGGAAATCCTCATGGAAATCCTCCACCCTGGGGCGGGTGGAGGGGTCTGTCAGACTCTTACTGACTAAAACCACCCCGGTGTTCCATCTCTCACCTACGCCGGGGATCGCGGGAACGTATGCGACTTCCGCAATCCCCGGCTGGTGCCGGCCCGCCTCTGCGGGCCACCTCGCGTCGGCAAGGGGAGTGAGGTGTTTGACTACCCTCGCTACGTCAAAGAGGGGCGCACGGGAACACCACGCGCCGCCACCTCGGGTCCGGATGAGTGGGGGGCGACGGACATCCCCAAGTCTGCCGCCCCTGGACCCAGTTAGGGGGGCCGGAAGAGGGCAGCGTATGCCCTCCTCCGACGCCCGATGCGCCTGCTGCGGGCAGGGAGGGCGGTTGTGATCTCCCTCTCCCTTTCCGCAGCCTCCTTCTGCGCGATAACTGTCTCGCAGAAGGAGACCACCGCGTCCCAGGACTCCTCACCGCCGACCATAGCATGGACTACGGCCGGCAGCGAGAGGTCACCGCCTACAACAGAGATGAGGGCACGGCGCGGCTCCTCCCAAGCTGCACACTCTGCAAGCGTATGCCGCGCCGTGTCCTCCCGACAGTCGACGCAGTGGTGGCATCGAGCGTCCGGCTCCCTGCCTATGCGACACAGGAACCTCCCGAAGCAGCCATGCCCCGAGAGGACCTGCGTCGCACGAAACGACAGGGAGCCGTGCCTTCTCCCGAGCCAAAGGTCGAGCACTGGCCGGATGGCGTCGATGGTGATGAGGCCGGCGGTAAAGCCCGAAAGCTTGACCTCGCGCAGCTGCGACCGACGCAACTCCAGGTGTCGCTGCGTCAGTCGCTCGCCACGCGCCCGCGCGTCCTCGCGCCACCTGTGTAGTGACGCGAGCACTTTCGCCTCCAGGTCCCACGGCGGAGATCCGGCCAGTGCGCAAGCCGCCTCGTAGGAGATCGTGCGATATCCCCTGATGACTCTGACGGCCATCACCCTCTGCGGCCTCCGCAGAACAGTGATGGTGCTGGCCGTCAGGTCAGCCGCTCAGATCGGGGCCCCATAAAGGGCCATCGATCGCACGATCCCCACGTACAACCGCCTACAGGCGGTTCTCGGGTCCCCCAGATTGGGAAGCAGCGTTGACAGCGCCCCCGCCGCGCCCAACAACTTGGGCGCCAGCCGCCGGAAGTGGGGGCCGAAATCCCACCGGCTGTCGAGCACCAATCCCAGGTACTTCATGGTGGACTCGACAGCGATACGGGCCCCCCCGACCACGATGTGCGATCCCGGCGGCGGCGCCCGCCGGGGGCCATGAAAAACAATGGCCTCCGACTTGTTGAGGGCCACCTCCAGGCCGAGGCGCAGTATGCGGCTCACCACCTGTGAGACCGCAGCCGTCGCCAGCAACGCTGCCTCCCTGTGCGAGCTCCCCCGGAGGGTGCAATACCTAAATTAATGTTTTCTAATAAATCAATTATTCCTAGTAAAGGAGCCTGTTTTTTTTTGTGGTGCACCTCGCAAGAGACTGGGCAGATACTGTGACCGTGAAGACAGCTAAGGCGAACCCAGCTACTGGCATGCGAGTAAACAATCCGAGTATCTGTCTACTGTTTAGTAAGCAGCTCGCCATTAGTTTTAACCCGGGGTCATTATGCATGGCCTATTTGTTATTTAACCTCATGTTAGCAAATAGCTCTGAGTTAGAGATAACTCTAGTTTGCGCAAGCCGGCCTAAGTTGGATGAATTACCTCACCATTTTTTTTAGAGTTAGGTACGTATGAATGAAAAAACGAAACCTATATTGAATCACTCGTTTTTCAGACTGTCTGTCACAGCCATTAGCTTCGAATCTATCGAGAATCGGAGCTTATTGATTAAAAATATATTATATTATAAACTTCTGTGACTGAAACAAAGACAAGGATGGCAAGTAGGCTTATGCGGGCCATCGACGTTCAAGTAATTTGATCAAACAGGCTGGTTCAAATAGTTTTATGAAATTGGTAAGAATGTCTGTAAGCAAATTTGATCAAAAATTGATGTGACAAATGGTATATAAAAAAAAAAAAAACAGTTTGATCGTACTGTTTGATCAAATTACTTGAACATCTATGACTTGATTAAAGAAATTTTCGTTTGATACTTTTTAAGTATTTTTTTTATCTGAATACTTTTTCTTGTTTTCCTCTTTCTTGTACACCAAAAACACGTCACTCAGTGTGGTAGAATAGTATTTAGTTCTTTAATAGTTAGTAATGGGCAATGATGCCTTTGTTCATAGGGAATGTCATTTTAATAACAGGTATGTGTGTCTCCCTCTGCTTAATTGCATTTGTGCATTTTATATGTTCTGGATCATGCCTCCACTAACCCCTTCTTTATTTGATTTTTTTAATGTTTGCAAAGTCCATCGTTAAAAGTTTTGTTAATTTTGTTTCAGATTCATTCTTGGACATAAAGAAAATGTGACGTAAAATTGTGTGACTTCAAGGGACGGACAAAGTGTTGTTATAGTAGTGGCAGGTGCCCTTGCCATGTCCGGAGTCGCATGGCGATCCCCGGCCACCGCATCGTAGGCGCGGGCCAGGGTCGATGGCACGTTGTGTTCCACGCGCGCCTCAAAGAGATGTCAGCATAGAAGACGGGGCCCGCTAGTGCTGGAGCCTGCCAGGCTTGCGGAATTTGTTCGAAAGAGTGACCGCGGCCTTGGAACGCAAAGGGCTTAGAAGGAACACGGATGGGTTTTAGTCAGTAAGAGCCTGACACGCCTTTCCGTTCCACCCAGAACGGAAGAAGTAATTTTGAAGATTTCCCATCCTTAAAAAAAGAAAAAGGTGCCCCTGCCATAACTTGGATGGCAAAATCAGCCAGTTTATTTTATTAAAATGTCACTGTGTAAACATAGGTGAATTTTCACTGTGAGATTTTTTACAGAATACTACAACAGAGAGATTAAAAATAGTGCGCAGTGATCGAGCACTTAGTTCTACTCGACATACCTAGGTCGACTCGACATACATACATACTTACCTGCTTTCAGCTAATAAGGTAGACAGTAAAATCTGCCGCGTCGGCTCCATCTAGACTCGCCATTAAATGTGTCATGGTATTATATTATTTATACATGTAGAATCCAACGCAATTTGTATGTAGTTATTTTTTTTGAAGATATAATCAACCATAAAGCTGTTTTGCAATAAAACTACTTTAAGTAACCACTATAAAATAAATGCTAGCTGGATTTGTTTATAGAGAATGAATAATATTTGCCATCCATGGCAAAAGTATTTTAAAACTTACATTTTGGTAAAATTAAAATCAAACGTAACACCATAAAATTTAATAATTAATTATTTCGAGATTTAAGGCTTAAGGCTCTTTCTATCTTCTTGCTATTTTTATTTGTGGGAAGAGCTTGCCAACCAGCCTAATAATATTCACGGATTTTAACGAAAAAGCACAGCTTGCGTAATTATTTGCATAGGGAGCCTAAAATGCAGTATAAGTCAGTTTTCTAATAAGCGTGTTGAAAATAACTAACGTAACTATTCTGATAAGATTGGCAATTTTATGTATATCAAATCACTTTGGTAGGCAATTGATTGAAAATACATTTTGTAATTCAAGCTCCCTACATAATTTAACTCACAAATGCATACTAGTGGGAAATTATTCGTTTCAGCGCACTCTGCGCAGTTAATTTGTACATTACCTAACAGAGGTCCTGATCAAAAGAAAAAGGGCTTTTAGCCTTTATAAGATGATTTCTACTTATGAGAAAACTGTTGGTTGCTTGGTTCAATGTTCAGCAAACGCTTGGTTGCTGAACATTGAATTTTTATTGTCATATCGAACTTGGAAAAGAAGAAAGAATACAATAATATTGTGTGCCAGATTCAGTTCAGCAAATGTTGCCTGACGCACGTTTTCGACTAATTCTTACGTTGGCACGCAATGGTGTTTAAAAAAAGTCAAATCTGTAGACATTTAGGCAGAGTGTCAGCATTTTGTGAGCATCAAAAGACATTCCCTCAGAACACCCCCCTGTCACCTCTTCCTAGTGTTTTAGCTGAGAAGAAGAAGAGGCAGCATTGAGTTTACAACCCCAATGCCTGCTATCCAATTCTACTAACTCCTTTCCTTTACTTCATTTTGCTGAGAAAAAGTTATAAAAGGATAAAAGTTCTTTTACCCTTTTATAACTTTTTCTTGGAAAATCGCAGTAATTTTCCACGTGTACGGTTTAAAAGTTTGTTAAGTCATAAAGGTCAAGTGCGAGTGACGGCTCTCCTTTGCAGCCCGTGATAGCAATAATACTGTTATTTCAATATAAAAATTCTGTGAAATACCATCATTGATAAATGAGCACCTAGAAAAGGAGCATGTGATTGACGTTAAACGCTTATTTAAGAGCATTAAATCAGTGAACAGTCAGGTTAATTAATTGGTCGCCGTCATAAGGTTGAATATAATTTTCGTCGTAAAACGATTAAACGTCAAGATCTCTTATCTATGTGACAGTTAGACAGTTAACCACAGTGTAAGTTTAATGGAAATTGTTGTAAAAAGTTTTTAATGATATTTTTAATATTGACTAGCTTGAAATCTCAAGGCAACATACTCCCGGGAACAAATATCTATGTCTGAGTCCAGGATACGGTATACACGTGTGCTAGCTGCTTACAATTAAGTCGTGAAGAGGCAATAAACTATCAAATATTATTAATCTTACATACAAACTTTAACACTTCATAACCTTTATTATTTACTTTGGCCAGTATTCGTACCAAGTTTTAAGTGCAAGGAATACGATTTTGAGTTTACCCAGAAGAAGCCTGTTCACTCTAACTTTGAAGAGATTAGGTTGTATACGTTCGGAAACACAGACGCAGGCAGAGAGTTCCACTCCTTTGCTATGCGCATTATAAAAGACGTTTGGAAACGCTTTTTGCGAATTGACGTTTCAGGTAAATTGGTCCAAACAATATGATTTTTTATTCAAACTTTTATGCCATATTTCACCACCTTGGGGGACGAACTTCCAAAAATCCTTTCTAATCGGATGTTTACATTATATAGGTAAGAAATACGTGCAAATTTCAAGTCCCTACGACCAGCGGTTTAGTCACGACAAAGCATTTTATATGTATAGAGATATATGCTCGCGTTTGTCCACAATCACACCTGATGGAAAGTGACGATGTGTTCGATACAATTTCATTAATGTCTCTGACTTTAACTATCTATCTAATACCTTTAAACGAGCAATTCTTGTATATATGTATATATAATCTGAATCTCGATAACGACGCCAACTATTTTCATGAAATTTAGTATGTAGGTGGTCTCGGGGGCGATAAATCGATCTATCGAGAAAACTTTACCAAAAAAAAACATCGGTCATCAAGTTACTTTTATGTATAAGGTAAAAAAATAATATTAGGTAAATACCTTAGCTAATTATGTAGGATAAGTACAATGCACATTAGCTGTAGCGGCTTTGCAAGTTTTTTGAAAGGATTTTTATCAGAGTAAGCTGAAAATAGTATAAGCCGCCTGGAAAATTGCTGCATCACACTGAATTATTTTGAGCCACGTATTAACTTATATTTTAGGTGATTTATTATTTATGTGTTCAAGAAAACATCGCGCTTTTCCGTTTACATGTATTTCGTATTACCAGAAATGTCGAATAAAGCCTTTGATGTTGCAAGCGACACGACTCGCAACTCACAAAACATGTATCCAAGTGAATACGATGCTTTAGATATTAAATACGATGTCACGATGACGTAGCATGATATTTGTATGGATCAACTACAAATCCGAAGCTTTTTGTTAGCATAATCGCCACTCCTAATGTGACCGACATTTTGGAGCCGTCGAGATTATTACAAATTATGCCTATAGGTTCATTTTCAGGGTTTTCCGTTTGGATGACGTAGGTATTACGTGCTTAGAATTCTTGGGTTACAGTTCTAAGGCTGGTTTCACAGCTGTCCGAGAGACCCGTACGGGTAGTGCCCGCAGTGCTCTGAAACAGGGGTTCAGTACGATATGGTAATACACCCATTATACGGGCTCTACCCGGAGCGAGTCGCGTACGGACCAATCCGCGTCGTTGTGAAACAATGTTCGCCTCACGTGTGCTTCCATTCCACACACACAGGTTTGAAACGAGCCTTACTGTCGGAGTCACTAACGGAAGTAAGTAATCAAATGATTCTTGTACAAAATTTAGGTAAGTAGGCCTTTCGCTGAATTTTGATGATGACTACTAATGGGAGTGTGTAGGTCGGTTAGTAGGAAGAATATCTAAGGTATTACACGGTTAAGGTAAACCGTATTACAAGGTTCTTAGAATGAAGATATTCTAATTTCATCATTGTTGCTGTAAGATTTTATAATAACAAACGTCTATCCGCCCATTTAGCATACCAGAGAATCGTGGTAATTAAAATATTCTACCAAGCTTTCCAAGAACCAACGCTTCCGCGAAAGGTTATAAAAATACATAAGTACTATATTTGCAGCAGTTCCGACATCCTTACAAAGTTACGGTGTCTAAGGTCTTTATAAATGATCCTCTTTGTTACGCAAAAGAGCTTTTACTTAAGAAAACGTGATATTTTAAATAAATGCTTGCAGGATAATATATTTTGAATCTAAATAACTGAATAAGCTTATATTGCCGGCGGAATATGAATCGTAAGGTGCCGCCGACTGCCGATCAATCACGACAAAGTTTTCTTCGGTCTCCAGTATATATTCGTTTGCTTATAGAACGATTTTATGAATTTGCCTTGATTTGAATTGTTTATTTGAACCTATGTTCCGGCCTGGTTATATGAATCGGTGTTCCTTACTAAGATCGCCAATCTGCCTGATGCACGTTGTGGCATGGCTTTCTTGATGATTTAGGTTACTTGTATGTATATATTGTCAGGAGGATCTCCTTGGCTGCAGGTTTCTGGCAGACGAGGTAAATCTTTGGAAGCGTCTGGCAAAAAGTAAAACAGAATTTGAATTAGGAATATGAAAATATGTTTTGTTTTTATATGCGACTCCTGTACCAGCGCTCGTTTTAGGCAGATGCCGAATATATAACGAAGTTAAATCTCTAACGTGGTTTTATTAATAATAATAATATTAAGTAACACTAGCGTGAGCCCGCTAGTGTTACAATATTTAAGTTATAGGCCTATATTCTGGTTCACTAGGAAAATGCTTAAGGTTTATAGTACTGTACATAGTCTATTGAATAAAATCTTTTTACTCTGATTGAAAGTTTATCTGTCCTTTGATTAGTCGGATTCACGGACAGTGCAAGTTTAATTTTAACTGCGTCCGATCCTTATTATCCTTATTAAATGAAGGTATCCACTATTCAATGTTTTATGTTTCAGTAGCCGTGGCTTTGATCTCATTTGTGTAATTAAATATGTTATCAATATTAATTAGTTAAGTACCTTTAATACTGAAACGAGATCCATCACATCTGAGTTTAGACTGTAGGCACGCTCTTTGTTCGTCGACTTATTTAATAAACTCCTCAGGCTAGTTCATATTTTAATAAGACAGATCTAGAAGATCTAGCTACGCTATACCTAAAGTATATATATACAGAAAACTGTTTGTTTGTAGGATAGGTTATCTCTGAAAGTAATGATCTACATCATCTGCCCCAAATATTGGGGTCGGCTTCCAGTCAAACCGGATTCATCTGAATACCAGTACGTGGAGCGGCCTCCTACAAGACCTCCACAACCCATTAACTGGGTAACTCGGTAGTTCTTAGCAAGACTGGAATCAGATTTATTGGCTTCTGACAATCCGTAGACTTCTAAAGATTTAAAAAATGTCAGCCGGGACCAACGGCTTAAAGTGCTTTCTGAGGCACGGATAAAACTCGATATGTAAAGATAGATAGATAGATACCCATCCACAGCCCAACCTTGGCAAGCGTTGCTTAACCTTTGATCGACCCGTGCGGCTGTTATTCTTTAGCCACGTGCTCCTCTGGAAGTACTTATAAAAAGCCTTACTATTGCTGAATGTTACTTTCTATCCTGAAAAATACTCGGTTTCTGTGGGAAAGGCTACCGTACCTACATTTTTTTCTGGAGCGTAGCCGCTTTACATAACGCAAACAAGCTTTACATAATGGGATAGACAAATAGTCAGTTACCAATGTTGTTAGGCGATAAAATTCCGTAGTTGAGTAAATGTTTTGTATTTTTTCCGTACCCAAAGGGTAAAAACGGGACCCTATTACTAAGACTCCACTGTCCATCTGTTTGTCACCTGGCTGTATCTCATGAACCGTCATAGCTAGACAGTTGAAATTTTCACAGGTGATGTATTTCTGTTGTCGCTATAACAACAAATAATAAAAATTAAATTTAATTAAAAATTAAAATTAAATTTAATTAAAAATTAAAATTAATTAAAAATTAAAATTAAATTTAATTATAAACCGAAAAAAACCACATTTCTTGAATGGGAGCCCCATTCAAGAAATGTTGTATTTTTTCGGTTAATGGTACGGAACCCTTCGTGTGAGAGTCCGACTCGTACCTGGCCGTTTTTTTATTTCAAACAGCGAGTGTACCTACAGTTTATAGCCGGCTGGAAAAACACAGCTGGTATTCACACTGCCTCTGCCTCGTGCCTTTGTAATATAAATAGATTGTTCAGCCCTTATTTTGTAATTAGTTTTATAGAGTCTTGTACTGAAAGTACTGCTTCTTCTCGTTGAGGACTTGGGTATAGTTTATATTGACCTGAGCTTAACATATGTACATACATAAACTGCTAAAATCATAACCCTCCCTTTTCGCTTTGCCGTAGTCGGATAAAAGAGCCGCACAAACATGAAGACTGTTGTTGTTTTTCTAATAGTAACTTATTATGTTTTTAAATGGTGTCTATCTGCAAAAAAACCTAAATATTGGATATCTAGGTACCGACAGTAAATCTCACAGTATTAAACTTCCTTGTAGTTCGTTTACTCGCGGTATACAGGTAAGCTTTGAGAAGCTTCTCGGTCTACAAACACATTAGCTGATGTGCCAACAACTTCTGTGGGTACATAATACATTTACTGCCACGTCTTAGCACCTTCCAGTTTCTATATGAATTATGTTAATGGCGACACGGATATATTGTGTACCGAAATAGCGTCTAAAGAAATGTATCTGCGCAAAACCTGACTGAAATCAGCTGAAAAAATTTCTCTATGCTGGTTTTTTTTTCTGCATGAAAGGGCTGACACATTGTAAATGCTCTCATGCCTAACCTTATTCTGTACATTTGTATCAATATTTTAGGCTTTGTACAAAAGACACTCAAATGTCTCGCTTAGTGTTAGTAGCTTTAAGTAGATAATAAAATAAAAGAAGATTTTACGTTGTTGAGAATGTGTGGGCGTACTTAGTAGATGTCTTTCTCAAAACTAAACGTTATTCGAGTAATGAATATTTGTAATTCTTTGTTCTTGAAAAAAAAATGCATACCTACCCATACCTACATACCCCATACCTACTAATGTAAAATACGACTTGAAAGTTGAAACTATTAAAATATACCTGAATGATTAAAGCGTCTAATATTTTTAATGAAGTCAGTAACAAGCTTACTGCAGATCAAGATAGATTTGATTAATTAATCTCTTTTATCATAGTTACTCACAATGACACTGAAAATTTTTGAAATGATTCATTATTGTTTTAAATTAATTGAAGTAATTGATTAATGAAATAAAGCTGTGAGCCAAGTTAAAGAGTAAAAACAATATAAAAACTTTTGCTTACGACTTGAGTTTCAAGATTAAATTACCCTGAAACACAATAAGGAATCAAAAAGTAAACAATTACGCACCAGATTAATTGAAAGTCGATATTGACAAAACTTTTCGTTGCTGATACCAATTAAATTAATTACTAGCACTTCGTCCACGCGGATTTAGTAGGTACTTCACAAACTTCAACGCCTCCTCTACTCCCTTTTAAAGATTAGTTTTGGAAAATTGAGCACAACGATTTTCGTTAATTACCCAGCCATTACTGCTGCTGAGGCTGTGGTCTCAGGATCAGCGCAGTTATTCACCCCGTTCACGACGTCAGGGGTTGATGACGCAAAAATTGTTGGATCTGTTTCAGTTATCCCACTTTTAGTTTTTTCATTTGGTATGAAGGATTTCACGTAAATTGAAGCAAGCAATAATGTCTTCCCTTAAAAACTTTATCACCCATTTTCGCCCCTATTGGGGTACATTTTCGAAAAATCCATACATTTTTTTTCTTTTTTTTTAACGAAATCATTAATGCCATGTTTCAACTTCATCGGACCAGGCATTAAGATTATTCCCAGTTCGTTCAAAACGCAAAATGTTTCTTACTTAGAGCATTTTTAAACCCGTCGTAACTTTTAAACGAAAGATCCGATTTGAATAATTTAAAGTGTAATTGACATGTACAAATTCAACCGTAATTATCAACAGTTTAAATGGATAAGGATTAATATAATGCTACCAAAATCACCACTTTTCCATTCCACCCGGGTTTGATTGAATAATTTGAACAAGTAAATCTAGCTTTAGATTTTGATTGCAGTCATATTAAGAACTAGTTTTTGCCCGCGACTTCGTACGCGCATATCCCGTTTTTCCCGATTCCGTAGTAATTTCCCGTTACCGTGAATGTGGATATCATATACAAAAAGAATTTCTAAATCCGACTAGTAGTTTCTGAGATTAGCGCGTTCAAACAAACAAACAAAACCTAGGCGTTTTTCTGGTCTTGGATAGTATGCTTGAGTCGCAGTATTG
The DNA here is from genome assembly GCA_905163435.1 of Mamestra brassicae. Taxonomy (NCBI): domain Eukaryota; kingdom Metazoa; phylum Arthropoda; class Insecta; order Lepidoptera; family Noctuidae; genus Mamestra; species Mamestra brassicae. Next base: position 8,960,034 of record LR990991.1, on the reverse strand, counting down.
CAGCTTCTATAAATCCGAAATGGGCATCATGTAGATATATGCTTACTTAGGTGACAATCAAGCAAACCATCCAGCAACTTGGCGATCACTGTAGCCAATGAGATGGGTCTGTAGTTGTTCCCGTCGGAGGCATTTCCTGTCTTAATGTTGATAATAGGAATCACTGTGGTCTTCATATGCTCCTGGGGCGAATACGAATGTCCTAAACAGGACGTGACCAACACCCTGGGCAAGTGAGTACCCGCGTGCTGCAGGAGCTCGATGCTGAGATCATCATGCCCTGGAGACTTACCTCGAGTCATACTCTTAATGACCTGAGCTACTTCTTTCATCTTAAACCTAAACCGCACTCCATCTACAACTTCAGCATCAAGCCCCTGCCGCACGCTTGGTAAGGGAGACTCAACCTTAAAACGTTCCCTAAACAACTTGGCAATTTGCTGGGGCTCATTTCTACACTCATTCATGTAGTATATTATTTATGTATTATTCATAGTTTTCTCAGCGCACGCCAAATAATGTATTTATTAGGCTTAAATGTTGCTACTTTGGGTTACATTATTGTAATTTTCGTCTAAGTATTTTTTTCTAAAATAAAATATAGCCTGTGTTTTAAGTTATTTATGTAGCTCTCTAATGACGACAGAATTCTTAAAATCGGTTGAGTAGTTTTTGAGACAAATCGTAGCATACAAACAAACAAAGAAACCTTTCCTTTAAAAATATTAGTTTAGATAAGACAGTGCGTACATTATTATTATTTTCTTGCCCTTCTCCCAATTTATAACAGGCTCTTATTTGACTTGTCTTGTTACTCAGTTGGTATGGATGGATCAATCTTGATGCTGAATGTTATAACCGGCATCACCTATCGATTGAGCTGAAATTTTGCTTGGATGGCAATGGATGGTTAACTTAGTGACATCAATCTAAATCCAATATGGCGGACTCCCAAAGATGACGGATCAATTATTTTTTATGCACCACCATTAAATGGGTACAAAAATAATCGGGTTTTTTAAGAGCAATACGAAAATAAAAGGTTTTAAAAGTAAATTTTTAATTTATTTATGTTTGGCGCTATATGTCTTTTTTCCATACTTCTCTATTAGTCGCCATGTTAGTGGTCCTTTCTAGAAAAGTCAATTTTTATACAGTCCATCCATCGTTTGGTGTTTCCCTTCTTTTATAGCTGACACTGGAAAATTGCACCCCATAAGATTGTATTAAATCTTTATTAGATTTTAATTTCTCGTTGTATTATGAAAAAAAAACATTTTGTTTACAATAAATCCCATCCAAATTCAAAACTTTCCAATATATCCGTGTTTTATTAAGAACAAATAAATTTACAATTTCACGAGATATTTTACAATATCAATACAAATTATTCTAAGGCAACGCACTACCCGGATGATAAAGTAAGATATGTCCTAATCCAGGTCATGGTCTATCTGTGTTCCAAATTCCATCTAGATCCGTTCAGCAGTTGAGACGTGATTGATGAACAAGCACACACTCACTCTTGTAAGGTTTATAGTAAGTCTCAGTACAGCAGTTTATGAACGTCAAAAGTTGTGAAAGACTGATCTGTTTTAAGATAAAGTTGGGAAACAAAGTTCCGAGCAACACGTCTCTGTCTGTATAGTTTTAATTGAAAATTTAATTGAAGCAACAGGGATATTGCCTGGGTTAAAAAAATATTATTCTATTAAGTCCGTCAATTAGATTATCGAAAAATATTAGACACTTATTTTTTATTTTACCAAATCAATAAAAAAATACGAAAATAAAATGTATCAAAGATAAGGAGTAGGGCCTTGTAACGTTACTTTCCAAAAAAGTGTACTGGTAAGTGACGTCACACGAGTTTTCAACGAAGATGTCACGTAAACAAAAAATTAAGATGATACAGTGTCTTCGTTTTTTGTTTACGTGACAAAAGAAAAAATACGTGTTCGATTGTTTTAGGAAATCTATCCGACGAACTTATTAAATTTGTTTAGTCAAATATCCTACTACCAGTTTGTGCGCACCTACTAGTCGCCAGGCGGTGCTTTTAAAAATAAAATAAAAAACGTACATTACAGTTTATAGCTTGTTTCAGTTGGTAGGGCATTGTAAATGTAACTTTTCATCTTTTATCCTCAACCGAGTAAACTAATCGCAACTTATTGAAATCTGACATAATACGAATATAGTCTTTTTAACCCGGACCTGCCAGGGTTGCAGAATTTGTTCGAAAGAGTCACCGCGGCCCTGGAACACAAAGGGCTTTAAAAGGAACACGGATAGGTTTTAGTCAGCAAGAGTCTGACACGCCCTTCCGCTCCACCCAGAGCGGGAGAACTCATTTGATGACTTCCCATCCTTAAAAAAAAAGGTCTTTTTAACCCAAAGGTTTGACAGGTAAAGAATGCCTAATTGCATAAGTCCTTACTAGTTGCAGAAGATGGGCATCTATCATACTGTACAAAAAGTTGAAATAAATAATAAATTATCAAAAGCTATCACAAAAAATATTATTTGATTTTCAATCTTCATTATGCCATTACAGCAACAAGTGCCTATTAATACTTGAGATTTATTACGTTAACATAATTGGAAACATTGCAATATACAATAAAGAAAATCAGTAAACTCTAAGCTATTTTATGAAATTATGAAAAGCAGTGTTTTGCATTATGAAAAAGTATAAGCTTACTAGACCTTGTTTGACACTGATAGTACATGGGGCAATCAATGTCGGTATCCTTTAAGTGTGTTTATATCTTAATATGCACTACACATTTAAATGCCTGTTTTTCAAAATACAAGGTTAACATAGGTAGATGTTTTTCCGATAGATTTGTCAAAGTACAACAAAAGGAGAACGCAGTGCACTATGCCGCATATACATGCATTGCATCCCTTTCTCTCAAACGACTGAAAAAACTTAAAAGAACTGGCCAAGTGCGAGTCGGACTCGTGGTGAAAGGTTCCGAACGAATTTAATTTTATGTAACATGTTATTTTAACACTATAGACTTGTTATAGGGTTTCCTCATACTCAAAGTTTATTTATTTACGAAACGCGTGCTTATTTATTTGGGTCACAAAAGTTCATATGTGTATCAAATTTCAACAGAATAAGTCCAATAGATTCGGAGAAAATAAGCTGTGACAGACGGACAGTGGTTTTTAGGGTTCCGTAGCTAACAAGGAACCCTGATAGTTTCGCTATGTCCGTCTGTCTGCCTGTATGTCTGTCCGTCCGCGGTTTATCTCAGAGACGCTTAGCGCTAGAAAGTTAAAATTTAGTATGGGACATGAGTATTAAGTAATCACGCCGACAAACAAAATCTTGAAATATATATATACATATATATATTTTAATTCATCGCCACGTGTATGGGCTGGGCCATATGTAAAATAACGATGATTTTTTTTTATCGTCTGTTCCATGGTGTGGCATGTCGTTGGATAGGTATTTTAAAAATATTAAGTGAAATTAATTGAAATATATATTATTATTTACATATATATATTTTAATTCATCGCCACGTGTATGGGCTGGGCCGTATGTAAAATAACGATGATTTTTTTTTATCGTCTGTTCCATGGTGTGGCATGTCGTTGGATAGGTATTTTAAAAATATTAAGGGTGTGCTAAAACCATTTTTCCATCAAAGGATCCGTTTGCGATATATTAAGCTTTAAAGCAATTTTTTGACAGAATCAAGTGTCCCCCATCTGCCAGCTAAACGGTTGTTTTTGGAGACGTGGAAAAATGTATGATAAACCTTTTTTTTAAATTCTTCATTCTATAATTTAAGTGCTTACTAATTCTTACTTTCTCTTGTTTGTCTACTGTTTCTTGTGCTACCCTAACATTGACAGTGAAAACTTTTAATTGGCCTTCTTTCACTAACTGTCAAGTATCTGTATCCTAGCTGTAAGTTTTCTTATCAAATAAAATAAAATAAAAAAAATAATAAATGATAAAACTATCACCGCTACGAGTTAATGAGTAATAGATGACCAACTTATAAAAAGGAACTGAGTGAGTATAAAAATTCTAATCATTCCTTTGGAAATGACTTAAAACCAAGTGCATTTGTAACTTTGTGTATTTTTTGCATGGTATAGATAGGAGACGGGTTCATACGGAGCCCTACACTGTGCGTGTGTGGTCCGACACGCACTTGGCCGGTTTTGCATCTAAAACGGCTTCAACATAAAATAAGTTTTCAGGTTTCCTGGCGCACTGTTTTCCTGGAACTTTTTTGGAAAATTATAAAGCGATAAAAAAACGATTGTTCAATTTTTTTTGAAAACCACCACAATACTACATTGTTCTTTTAAGGGCTAAAACAATCCTTATGCGGAAATGTCTCCTTTCACAATAATTTTTTAACTTTACGATATTTTCACTGAATTCTGTTGCTTACATCTTAAAACGAGGACATACCCATTGCTTACAACCTAGCCTTTATCAAATTTAATTACTCTTCCTTTTACAAATGTGTGAAATTTCTGCGAATTATAATATAAACGACGAGAACAATTATCCCAATTGATTAAATGGCTCGCTTGCTAATTGAAATTGCAGCCCTTATGATGAGATTGAACATGAAGGCTCGATTATGGAGAAAATATAGCACGAAAACATTAAGAGTATTTTTTATTGACTACTCTATACCAATTTACACATAACGTACAGCCAAGTCAAGTCAAGTATAAGTACTAGAGAATAGAGAGAAAATTTGCTTTATGAAAAATAGCTCCAGTAACTTTATTATTATGAGCATTTCAGATTAAAACAATCTTCATTTTTACAAAAGAAAGAAAACTATATTTAATAGAGTTTCCATAAGAAAATGTCATTAATATAGTCCTTTTCGTACCATCCGAGTGTCCATTCATTAAAGCAGTAGCACTTGTAATATCTGTGTAAAAGTGTCGATAGTTTAATAATAAACCGGTGCGAAAACTTATCTCAAGTGGGAGCAACTCTAGCGAAAGCTTCAGTGGGCATTATACCCGCGCCGCGGAATGAATGTCGTGTGGCGCGCGTTTGTTCCCCGCCTTAGTGTTTCGCGGTTCATGTTGTAGGGCAGATTGAAACTCGTGGCGTGTCGAACGCTCGTCTCCAGAGCGTCTTATCCTCTTTAGGCTTGCGTTCACAACTACGCAAATTTTGTTCTTTAATGTACCAAAAGTTGAGGAGCAGTGATCTTGTTTTTATATTTTTTTAATAACTTTTGGAAAACTTTTGTGAGCGTGAACTTTGAGCTGAGTTTTTCGTTGTGTGTTTTTCGTTGTGTGTTTTTATGAGTGGTTTTGAAAACCTGTTTTTGTATATTTTTTACAACTGTTAAAAGCTTGTCAAGTTTTAGTTCTGTGATTGAAAATCGCCACGCATCCGATCTTCGTAGGTACGTATTTTTTTTGGTTTACTTTTTAAATCTTTTAGCGATAAGATAGTGTTAGTAATAGTTGGTTTTCCTAGAGAACGGTTTTTTCAGTACATAGCGACGTAGCTAAGAAATGAATTAATGTTTGTGTCTCGTTAAGTACTTTATTTGCCACCATTCAGCGATTGTTGACAGGTGGCAGTATGTACCTATGTGGCACTAAAGAATATCCTGATAAAGATAATGAATAATATGATATAGTTAAATAAAAAACCGGCGGCGCACAGATTTTTTATTTATTTATTGTATGTATGTAGTTTTTGTTCACCAAAAAAAAAACAGAGGCAAAACAAGTTTAGAGGTAGTTCGGGCTATGTATTTTTAGTTGTAGCTTCGAAATGTTTCAATATTGAGACTTGATTTTTTTACATTCGTAAGTTTAAGATGCTTTAACTATTTAAGTATAATTTAATGAACATAAATAAAGGTTAAAAATAGTTACGCCTTAAATACATTTTTTTTTCTTGAAACGTTTATTGTTTATTCTTGCCGCGTGTTAGGTGCTACAATTAAACAGCTCTGAGGTAAGTGTTGAGAAGACAATAAATACATGTACAGTCAAGAAAGCTATTTGGTATGCTGGCAGCTAACTTGCAAATATTTTTAAACAATTTTGTTCACAACACTCGTAAGTATATCATAAGCATAAACATTTATACTGCACACATTAGAAATAAATATTGGCAGTACAGTGGATATATTTTTTTTTGCCTATATACCAAATAGCTTTGTTGACTGTACTTATGTAATATCTTTTCATGCCTAACCTTAAGGGACCGAAATAAAACTTTAAAGAATTTTAATAAAAACATCTTGACTAAGATCCCGAAGCAGCCAGACCTCTCTTATTTTCTTACTAACAAAATGTGTGGTGGGGTAGAGTAGTGTTAGTATGTACTTTTAACATACTTACGCATACCTGCTAGCTTGGACCGACGGCCGTTTCCCAGGTAACCAGGTGCTAAAGCCAATAAATAACTTTTTTAAAGTCTAGGTCCTGATTTTCATGTATGTTTTACAAACATGTTAAATAATTAGTTATTAGATAATATTTTAACGACTGATTATTCATTGTAATAGTCTTAGAGCTGGTCGGCTCCTCTAGTGAGATCCTATTCCCAAAAAATTGCCCAAGCTAGCAGGTATGTTTATGTTAAAAGTACATACTAACACTACTCTATCCTACATATTTTGTTACTGAGAAATTAAGGGGGGTCGGGCAGCTCTGGGATCTAGTGAAAAAAAAGACAGTTAAAAGTCATAAATACTCTACCATTTCCTTAATAATTTGATATGGGAATATTTAAAATTATACAGGTGCAATATACTGTAATTAATTTGTAAAGTTACCATCAGGCGTATAGATTTTTATGATATTTTCGCCTTCACAAAGACAGACCTTTTTAATTTTAATGATAAAGAAAAACATGTAAAGTTGCTTTTTAAGCCAAAAGGAAAGGTAATGATTGTAACAGTTTATGTATGTATGTTTGTATTTACGATTATTCCACCGTAGCGCGAAAAATACCGAACCGATATTTTAAAATTTTGTGTCACGTTGGTGTCAAGCACGTCTCCGTATTACTCCCTCAACCGCAGCAATATACCCAGTATGTTGTTATTGTCACCTTAATGGGTTCAGAGTGCAAGGTGTAACATAATTTATTCGGAAAGAGATTCCAGTTTTCAGCAGAGATCGGAATAGGTAGACTATATTTAAGAAGAAGTAAGTAACATAGAGTTGATAATACCTCCTCCAAAATCCAGGAATCATAAACGTGACGATTGTATCCGGGGATTTTACAAATTGACAATTACTTATTGCGCTTTGAATACATTTGAACAAAATTATATTTTAGGGTTAATTTAGTTAGGAGTTTTTTATTTTTATTTCTAGTGTACATATGTAGTTAGTGAATTATTTATTAAAACAGTTTTTTTACATAATTATTAAATAAAAATTGTTGCAGTTATTAAACAAAATTATTAGGTATATTGAAGAATCTTATTATGTTTTTAGAGTTCCGTACCTACTAAAACTGTTAAATTGTTGTTATGTTCTTACTTCCAGGAACATTATGTAAATATAGTCTACCTATTCCGATCTCTGGTTATCAGCCACAAAATAATGTATCCGTAGGTACACGACGGACGGTAAAACTGGAATAACCAAATAATGTAACCACATTGTTTGGTTATCCAATTTCTCTTTGAAAGCGTGAGAGTAGCCAATAAAACCGGCGTTTGTGTGACGTCCATCGTACAGAAGAATTTATATTGATATGGATTCCGTTTATGAACCAAAAATTCCTCCATTGGGCATCTATGTAAATAAATGCCAATTAATTATGGAAGACAACGTTATTACACGTAAATAGGCTTTGAATGTTTCGTTCAATTTGCTGATTAGCTTTATATTAAAAGAGAATTTTATAAATAAAAAACGTGTGCGTAAAAATCTTTTAATGAACTCGTCAATACATCCAATGAGAGGCCAAACACGATATTGTAGTCTTGTTTGGTTGAGGATTTCGTATGGCTATCTCCCGGCTACATTGTTAGAACAGTTCTATAGTACCTACCTACCCATACTGTTGCATTGTCTCCTAAGTTCCTTCGAAATGCCCATTGCGTTCCAGGGCCTCCTTCGAACAATTCCGCAACTCCTTCGAACAATTCCGCAACCCTGGATCATCATCTACCTAGCTTTTTTCTAACTTTATGGGGCTTTGCTTCCAGTCCAACCGGATTCAGCTGAATGCCAGTATTTTACGTGGAGCGGCTGCCTATCTGACAACTACAACCCAGTAACTGGGCAACACGGTAGTTCTTTTTTTTAAATTTGAGATGGCTTTGCTCTTGGCTCTAGTCTAGGTCATAGATGACAGAGACAAAGTCGACGATGGAGCGAGCTAACCCAGAAGAAGCCTGTTCAATTTTGAAGAGATTAGGGTTGTATGCGTTCGGATACACAGACGCAGACAGAGAGTTCTTGGCATGACTGGTGTCATATTTTCGGCGTAATTAAAATAAAAAATATTTATCTCGTAACGCTTTATGAATTATCACCATGATAGGCATTTGCACGAATCACGATAAAAATGTACGGCGGCGTTAAATTATTTTTATATTTGAATACAGATGGAAACTATCCTCGACTCACGTCGGGTTCAATTTTCATTATAGTGAACTTTTAGGATTCCGTAGTAAAAAGGTTCGACGGATATTCTTGTTTCGTGAAAAGACACTGACTGTCTGTCCGTCACAGTTGTTTCTCTCGGAGTCTAACGGCCCGTTAGTAATGCAATGTGAAAAAATAAACGCAGTGTTTTATGTAAAAAACTGCATTCTTAATAATTGTCAGACCAACATTTGAATTTTTTTGTTGGTCTTTATGTATTTTGTTTTTCAATAAAATGGATACTAACTTCCACATGAGCAATTGAATGCAGGTATTTATTTAGCTTTTTAAGTATAACAATCGAATAGTTAAAGTTTGTTAAAACTGTAACGTGGTTATTTAAATAACATTATTTATATCCAAAGGATGATGAAGGACCTTGAGCTAATGCTACATTAACGCGAGCAAAGCTGCGAGCAAAAACTAGTTGATAATCATGAAAATATATTTTTCCTTAGCCTATTGTGTCCCACTGCTGGGCAAAGGCCTCCCTCATTTCATTCCAGACATTCTTTGCTTGCTTCTCGAAACAGAAATAATGTTATAATATGCCTATAATGTTTTCACAGCGCCTTTCGAAAACGAAACCTTATTTTATTTATTTAACAGTTTATGAACACACATTTAACAAATAGATAAGAAGAAGGGAACAGAAAAATAGGTACGAAGGTGATGCTTATTTTACAGTAGTAAAAAGATTTTTTCTAAAACTTTAAAAAAATATTCGACGAATTTTATCTTTTGCATTTACGAGTAAACAGAACGTATTCTTTGTTTTATGCTAATTTATAATTTAAGTATAAGCTTTCGCAAAACATAATTATTAGGCTAAAGTTATTATTTCTAAGTTTCTTACTCAAATTAAGACTTTGTTTTACTTTGTAACAACTTTCTTAATCCTTTGAGAAATTTGTTAAGTGTTGTTTACTGGTTTTCAGTGCTCCGGTAATTTAATTGGGTTTTAACATCATTGGCAGCGTTTGCCGATAAACGACTACCGAACTGATTTGTTGATTTACCGGGTTCGATGAACAACCGTTATATAAGGCCCTCTTAAAACAGAATTCCGTCTGAATTTATCAATTTGTAGAAGGGGTCGATTGTTAATTGCGTGACATGTTTGATTTAGCCAATGTAACGAAGGTAAACACGTAATATGATTAAATATTATCAGTAGTATTAGCTGACGATCCTTCCACCTGGTCCTGTGAGGGGTCTCAAACCCCAACAGTAAATATAGCTGTAGGAATTCTGCGGAAACTCTATTGAAGATATTGAATTTAGAAACCAATTCAAAATCGCTAGATAGCTGGTCCATTGTCTGAGGTGATACATCGGTGTCGCTTGGTTTATTCAGCCAATGGCGGCGTTTTATAAAGCTTGGAAATACAATTTATTACCCTCTTTGCCGCTTCCGTCCCGGAGTGGCAACCACAGCGGTTTTATTTCCTGTACGTACTGTTTATTACTCTAACACTTTACTGTAAACGGATCCTCAGAGGAGAGTAACTTGTAATTTTTTCTCTATTTTCTGTGTTATTAACAGAGTGAGACACAAACCTTAGGGGCAATTCGCGTATTTCGTATTTTTTGCGAATTTTTCGCCGGCGGCCAGGGCACTGTGACAAAAATATATGGCGTTTGCCCGCGCGCCCGCGATGCTTAGAATATTTCGTTCCTTTGACGCCATACATTTTATCTTGTCAGCGCGCTGGCCACGCGCCCTGACCGCTTTGTATATCAAGTCCCTAAAAAGCATTTGCATCTCAGTCGTAAACTGTCAAAAACTACTCTAATATTCTAACATTTTAATAAGTTTTTGACATTCACTGTCGCTGAGATAATATTGCGACTTGAATTGGCTTGGCTTTTAACGTTTTAAGTGCTAGATAATTCAAGATATGCCAAGAAAATTCGTAGTCGAATAAAATCTCTTTTGAATCTGGCCGTGTCACTTTGACAGTCACTTTTCTTGATATTTCTTTGTTTATACACCTACATTTCTCTGAAATGCTAGTAGCAGGTTAAATAGGTACAAACTCTAGCCTGCAAAACTGATGGTTTGTCAAACGTGCTTATTTCGGCAACAGGATGAACGCGATGTTTGTACTATTTGTATGTATAGGTACACCTGGATTACCCCTAAATGCTTCGAGCTCGTTTCAAATCAAGTTGAGTTTATTTCTAATTAGTGCCAATTTCTAACTTATTACTACGGAGTTACGTGGGACTAATTAAACGGACAGGGCGCCAACTGTAACTGGCTGGCGAGGAAGTTGAATTTGACTTCCACGAAGCCAAGTCCTCTTAACTTATTTAAAAGCATTCACAGTTGCAGTATTTCATAGAAACTTCCCAAAACCAAAGTCTTGGAAATGAGAAAAACGTTTACACGAGTTGTTTAACGATATTTTAAAAATATCGAAGAATACTTCAGACCCTAATATATGTAGTTGGGAAGAGGCTAGGCAGATAATTAATTCAGAAGGTCAAGTCTCGTACATAAATAGCGTTTATTAAAATTCAAGTCGCACTATCATCTTAGCGACTGTCAATTTCAATAACTTATGAAAACGTGGGAAAATTAAAGGTGTTTTTGGAATTTTGCGACTGCGTTGAAAATATGGAGATTGCCCATCAGGTCACTTTCTTTTCTTTCTAAACTCATTTTTGTATAATTCTCGTCTTCGTGGGCATTATTGATTAAGAAAACTCTGAACTGTCCAGATTTTTAGATCAAATTCTCGATACAATTTAGGATCTGCCATTCAGTTCAGATTTTTAATTAATAATTTTATTAATATTTGGTACATGTACTTGTAACCAGAAAATTGTAGACTCTGAAAGATTATAATAAATATTTATTAGATAATGATTTCTCTTTTTATTATGATCCAAATTCAATAGTTTCCAATATATCCGTGTCTTATTTAAAAAAATAGTTGACAATTTCACGCGATATTTTACACTCTTACGGCGATTGCAATTTTCCGGTGACATATTTAAATTTTCATCAAAAATTATCCATTAATTTCAAGGATTTTAGATTTTATGATATACCGTACCGCGTAAACGCTCGTTAGTAGTTTCAAGAATATAATAAAATAGAATTTCTATGTTTTAGAGAATCCATGACTCAAAAACTGTTAGTAGAACTTACTACTATGTTAGTAACCACCGACACTTTACAAATAAAAACAAACAACAAAACAAATAAAAGTGGATCACTGCTGCGACAACCCATTAGTAATTGTGCAACAGCGATTCATAAACACAGTCCAGGCGACTGGCAATCATGCTTAGGATACTGTTGGTGCTGCCCACACCCTGCGCACCAGGAAAGCGCATCTTTTACGCATTGTTGTGTAAAACAATCCACATATGCATCTCACCCACTTGCACCCTCAACGCCTTTATACTGAACGCGGAACGCGTTATTATAAAGTAGTAGTAGTAGCATTTATAAAACTAATATTTCGGAAAACTTCGATCCTGCAAAATCCCGGAATCTTAAATGGAATCATGACAATTAAATCCCGGGATTATAAAAACATGAACTGGACTTTGAGTTTAGAGTTACAAATTATTGATTTCAAGAATCAAAAGAAGAAAGAGTTGTGCGTAAACAAAGTTTTTTTTAATTTTACAGTTTTAGTAGGTACCTATTCTTAAATTAAAATGAAAATGGTACTAATTTACATCAAGTTTGACTTCAGGAACTAGTCCACTTGATAATGTCAAGTTTAAACTAGTTTACATTACTGAGGTAAATATGTGTTTTTGTGGCGTCTGCAATAAACAGAATGTGACTTGTCTGGGCAGTGACGTTGATTGATCGTTATGAGCACCGCAGCCGCCCGTGCGGTACTTTAGTATGCCGTGTACAATGTACATAGCTCCCTAGAAATTAATACTCACTAACGAACGTTGACGATATCCGTAAGAGAACCAAGGTTACCGACATAGTAGGGCAGGGCACATTGCTCGCAGTACAGATGGTCGATGGGACCGAAAAGTTCTGGAGTGGCAACCGCGTACCGGAAGACGTAGCGCTGGAAGGCCTCCCACAAAGACCGATGACCTGGTGAGGGTCGCGGGTAGCCGATGGATGCGAGGCGCACAGGACCGGTTGTTGTGGCGACACTTGGGGGAAGGCCTATGTCCAGCCAGTGGATGTCTTTCGGCTGATATGATGATGATGAACGAACCTTGCCATTAAAATGTATTATATATCTACAGTACGAAAATCAGTACCGTGCTGAAGGCCTCTCGGGAATTAGCAATCGAAGCTTGCAGTTGTTTTTTAAATTCATATCATGTGCTCGCTTATTGCTACTATGAACTAGCTGCTGTCCGCGACTTTGTCCACATCGAAATCGAAAACATTACACAATGTCATGGATTTTATTAAATCAGTTCACCTGTTTTAGTATACCTATACGATACCTAAAGCAAAAAAAAAAACAATTTTTATTTTTTTGCCTCTCTCTATTTGTTCCGGCTAATCTCCCGACCGATTTTGATGAATTTTTCACTTTTATTGTGGAGAAAGGATTAGGGTTTCTTCCAAAAAAAAACCTTGAAATTCTTTCACAGGCAGGCGAAGCCGAGTGCGGAAGCTATTTGGTACTTAATTTAAATATAACTATTTAAAGGCTCTTTAATCGCGTTCATAGTTTAAAATTGCAAGAGATAGAGTTATGGTTTACTTAAATAACATATTAAACTTTGTTCTAGGTAATAAGTTATCCTGTAAGCGGGCTTAAATGAGGTTTCGTAATTATTAGTAGGAACAAGGTTTCCACACAATCTCCATGTTAATTCTGCTCTGGAAACATATTTAAGGCTCAAGTTTTATGGCTCAGCTGGAGAATAAGAAACCTTTATGCTGTAATGCCCGGGTAATGCTGCTTTTCCACCAGGGATGTGCGAGAATGCGTAGTGAGGGCTGTGTTTGTTAAGAACCAATAGAATCGCTTACGCTGAGCGAGGCTAGGTAAATGAAGCGATTCTATTGGCGCTTCACAAACACATTCCTCGCTGCGCATCCTAGCAAATTTCTGGTAACGCAGCTTAAACGAGGCTAGTTTCTCAAACTAAGGTGGGAAGCTAGTGTTAGTAAGTTTACAAGCTAGTAACTCTGGCTTCCTATGTATCAAATCTAGTAAGCTAGTGTCTTAAAGTAAAGTTTAGTTAGTTGAGCTAGTTGCACTCTCCACCACTGATTTAACTTTATTGGCTCGTGAATTAGTCTCATGTGGTCGGCGAAGCTTGTATTCGATTACTGCTTTTTAACCAATGCAGTTAATTTTACTGAACGGATCTTTTTTCACTGGACAGGTACTGGTTTAAAATTATCTGGCCTCAAGTAAACAGAACGGGGATTTTCTTATCCAGGACAGTATAGTACAGTATCCAGCTTGCTGTCCAAGCTTGAAGAACTTTCCTCATGTATCCCGGGCATAAGTGTCGTCTCCGAAGTAATTATCCTTCTGAAAGCCCGTTTCTTGAGGTCAAAAATGTTTGAAATTGACCATAAGCTCTAGACAGATTTGTATCAGCGATAGGTAGCGTGGCGAAGGCAATCGTCAAGACTTCAAAAATGTATGGGATTGACAAATGCCGCCGAAACGTTACGTGATTAATCCCTTATACATATTTTAGCATAATGACAATCGCTTTTGCCAATAGAATGGCAACTTATCTAGAGCACTGGTTCCCAACCTTTATTTGCTAGCAGGGACTAGGAATCAAGAAAAAAATTAAACTGTGTTAATTTAAAAATAAACTTATATCATGAAGACATTTAAAACTTGTAGCATAACTATTCTTTGAAATCGATATAAAAGGGCATTTTAGAGAAAAAATAACATTTCTGATATAAACTTTTTGCATTCATTACATTTTTAAGGTTGAAATTTAATACCTTTCGAGGACCATATTTTTGCCGCTGCGGGCCACCAGTGGTCCGCAGACCACAGGTTGGGAACTACTGGCCTAGAGCTTCATGTGAAATTTCATGTAGCGCATGTCAATCTCATACGTTTTTGATCCGGTACTTTTTTTACTTTTCGTAAATCGTAATAGACCGACTTTTTGTCTAGTATCATAGTACCTACATAATTTTATGTTGTTCATTTGTTTTATAATCTACGGAGCTAAAACATTTTTTGCTACATACACTTGCTAAAAATCTTATGCATTTAAATGTGCGTAACGAATACCGACGTTTGTGGCACAAAAAATCTTGTTGGCAGAAATAAATTTCAAGAAAATTAGTTCATACATATTCTCCCTTTTCCGTTTTCGTCGGCGTATCATTGAGATGTTTGGGGCCTACCTGATTTCGAGTAATCTTTAGTTTAACATGCCATTTCCGTTGCCAAGCCAATTTGTGTCAAAGTGTACCAAAAATCGTGAAATAAACAACAAATCACGAAGGAACGATATTGTAAACTCGTGAGTTAGTCCTAATGGTCACGATTTGTAAACATCTTTCAAGTTTCTTGGTCTTTTATCGTTCAATTCCTATAACCGAGATCATTTTATTTACATGAGAGTGTATCCCATATATTCTGAGAAATACGTTTTCATTTTATTTGATCGTGATGGATCGGCCCTACCCTTTTCTGACCCGTTACTCTATCATTGTGTATAAATTATTTACTGACATATACATTGACTTTGATTGAATTCCTTTATTTTGTACAAATATTGTGTATTATATATTCGTCGCTTCATTCTTCAGATATAATTTATTTACCAAGTAGTCCCTTTATCCTACAGGCAACATCGCACGATTTCAGAGAGTATTTCGATACCCTCATTGTTTTTTTTTTTTTTTTTTGAATACCCTCACTACGATTCCCGCTTTGTGTCTTTGTGACATTGCTCATTCCTTTTTCGTGCGAGGCAACGAGCGCACACGCCTAATAAAAATGCCGAAACGAAGTTCACGGGAGAAATTGTGGAAATATAAACAAAAGATTAGGAAATTAGAAGAAAAGGAAAAGTGTCGAAGACGAATACAACGACCGTTAGATTCGTCTTCTGAGGATGAAAGTAATGCAGGTTAGTTGAACATTACATTATTAAGTGACTAAAAAGTGCTTCAATGTGTGAAAAGTGAAACATTATTGTTACAAGATCGGGATTGAATGCGAGTCAATTGCGATATCATAATTAGCTGCGAGCTAACTATGAGTCATGTTATCATGACGAATTACGTAGAAAATATGTGTAATCTAGAATAGATATGCACATGAACTACAAATTATTGTCCGCGAGACAATATTAACGCATTTTGCGCTAAATACCTCCTGACCCACACGCTTAAACATTGTACCATGCTTTACAGATCCGGGTGAGGTCGAGGTTCGAGAATCACATGATGATCCATCAACTCTTCCGCATGAAGAAGAGCAACCACCAGCGGTGCCTGCTCCTCAGGAGGTACCAAACCTTTTAGAAGATGCGGCTGCTCCACCAACGGAGGTAGAAGTAAGTTTGGATCCGGAACTATTGTCTGCTTTGGGATCCTCTACATCTGGCACAATAGACTTCGGGGATGACATTCACGAAACCTTAACCAGTTTGTGGACTCCCTTATTAAGGCAAGGGCTAACTAAAGAGGACAAAGATAGGCTCATGAATGAGCATCTTATACCCGCCAACTGTAAATTATTGCAAGCACCAAAGTTAAATGCGGAGATTTCAGCCGCTGTGTCAGACGTCGTAAGGGGCCGTGACAGAAAACTGGTAGGCTTTCAGCAACAACCGGGTAACGGTACTGCTGCAATAAATAAAGCAATGAATACCTTGCTCATGACAGAAAATAAAGCCCTGGCCTTAAAACATTTAAGTGAAGGTTGTCGCCTCTTATGTGACTTACATCATTCTGTGACCAAGGACCGGATTAAATTAATTACTCCCAGTCTAGAAAAGAGCTTTCTTCACATCATTCAAGATACAGAAAGGGATGACACCCTATACGGAAACTCATTGTCCGAAAAAATAAAAGCCAGTAAGGCCATTGAAAAACAAGGATCTCAGATTAGAAAAACAATGGTACATCAGAGGAATAATATTCCGCAACCTTCTGTCATTCACCCTGTCCCTCAGGGAAACTGGCCGGGACCTCCTCGTTACCCGACAAGCAGGGGGGGGGGGCGGGGAGGTCAGAAGAGACAACCAGTGACATCACGTCGGTCATACCCCACGCAAATAAACCAGGTACACGCAGGCAGAATTCAATTCTTTTCCCGTTGTTGGTTTCACATAACCAAGAACGTAGTTATGCTGTCATGGATACAACACGGTTATCCAATTCCCTGGCATACCCCAGTAACTCAGGCTGCTGCTCCAGTGTCTAACTTTCCTTATGATGAAGCTCTAGACATGCAGGTAGCAATTAACAAATTGTTAGAACTAGGGGCTGTATCACGTTGCGTCCCAAATCAGGACCAATACATCTCAAAAATCAAACGGTTTATTTTAAACCTTAAATCATTAAATAAATTTTAAAATTAACATTAACATTTTAAAATGGAGGACTATAGAACGGCCGCTACATTAATTCCTCAAGGTGGATTTTTAGCAACCATCGACCTGAAAGAGGCCTATTTATTAGTCCCTATAGTTGAATCAGATCGAAAGTACTTACGTTTTCAGTTTCAGGCCCCTAATTCTAAAAAAGTATGTACATATCAGTTCACGGCCATGCCTTATGGTCTATCAGTGGCACCAAGAGTGTTCACAAAAATCATGAAAGAGGTTATTTCTAATCTTCGAAAACAGGGATACAAATCCGTAATATATCTTGATGACATATTATGTATAGGTAACGATTACGACGATTGTGTTACTAATGTACGCGAAACTCTTAAACTTTTAGATTGTTTAGGTTTCGTGGTTAATTTTGATAAGAGTTCGTTAATACCATCACAAAAATGTAAATTTTTAGGATTCGTTTATAATACACTGGACATGACATTATCGTTACCTTATGAAAAACGTCACAACATAAACCAGTTAGTTAAAAGGTTCTCGAAGTTGCCACGATGCACAATTCGAGAGTTTGCGCAATTGATAGGTATCCTCGTCGCAGCTTGCCCAGCGGTCCGATATGGTTTTCTGTACACTAAGTTATTAGAACGTCAGAAATTTCTAGCATTACAACAACACCACAATAATTACGAGAGTAAGATTACTCTTCCCGAAATCCTTCTCGTGGATCTTAATTGGTGGCGTAATCATATTTTTACAGCTATGTCCCCCCTTAGAAGTCAGAGATATCAAAAAGAAGTTTATTCAGACGCCTCGAGAACAGGTTGGGGTGCCGTGTGTAATGGTGTTAAAGTTCATGGCAGCTGGAAAGCTATAGAAACTAAGCATCATATAAATTATTTAGAGCTCCTGGCCGTGTTTCTAGGACTTAAAAGTCCTGCCAGCAGTGACAAATACTGTACATTATTGCTCAGGATAGATAACACTACAGCAATCAGTTATATCAACCACCAAGGTGGAATTCTGTTTCCACATCTAAATGACCTAACAAGATCGATTTGGCAATGGTGCGAAGAGCGTGAAATTTGGCTATTCGCATCTTACGTGAACACGAAAGATAATTGTGCTGATGAAGAATCTAGAAAGGTTAACCCCGATACAGAATGGGAGCTATCAGATCGTGCTTATAAAATTATTAAAAAACAATTTGGCTGTACTGATATTGACCTCTTCGCTTCTCGTAACAATGCCAAATGTGATTTGTTTGTTTCTTGGAAACCAGAACCAGACGCTTACGCTGTAGATGCTTTTACTTTAAACTGGCAAACTAAATACTTTTACGCGTTCCCACCCTTTTCTTTAATATTAAAATGCTTACGCAAGATTATTGAAGACGGTGCGGAGGGTATATTAGTTTTTCCCTACTGGCCTTCGCAGCCGTGGTACCCGCTATTACAAAATATACTTCACTCACGCATACTTTATCTAAATCCTAATAAATTTCCTTCTTCAATCTCATTTCAGGGAGCACCATCCCCTGCACGCCAAGCTTACCCTGGGTGTCGCGAGGCTTTGCGGACGGCTTTTACACGCCGCGGAACCCCCGATGAATCATTAAATCTAATGATGGCCTCACTAGCCGACAATACCATTAAACAATACAATGTCACACTAAAGCTATGGTGGCAGTTCTGTTTTCTACATAACGTCGAGTTCTATAGTGGCTCAAAATCTTCCATTCTTTCATTTCTAACTGAACAGTTTAATAAAGGTTGTTCATATAGCTCACTGAATAGTCATCGCTCCGCTTTGTCTTTAATAGTAAACTTTGACGTCGGATCCGATTATTGCATAAAAAGACTAATGAAAGGGGCGTACAAATTTAAGCCTAGCAAGCCCAAGTATACATCAACATGGGACCCACAGTTAGTACTCAATTACGTAGCTAATTGGTACCCTAACTCAGAACTCGGTATCGAAAAGATTACCAAAAAATTAGTTGTCTTATTAGCACTTTGCACAGCCCATAGGGTACAGACATTCTCGTTAATTAAAGAAAGAATTAGAAAACATATGTATTAAACCAAACGGAATTAAGATAGCCATTACAGATATAATAAAAACTTCTGGCCCCGGTCGAGACCAACCGATAGGTACTATTCTTACCATATTTTCGGGAAAATATTTTTGTAACAAAAAATATGAGGTCAAAGAATGCAGGAAACCTCTTATTAACCTATAAGAAACCTCACAAAGCCGCCACAGCTCAATCTATCAGTCGATGGATTAAGCAAGTGTTAGCAGAAAGCGGCGTGGATGTAAACACGTTCAGAGCACACAGCACGCGCAGCGTGGATCTGATAAGAAAGACAGCTGGCTGGACCAGTACGTCTTCAACCTTTGCCAGATATTATGATCGTCCAATACATAGCGATGCTGATTTCGCAAACGCAGTTGTTTTCCCTGTAATTAATTGATTATACAATACTAATAATAATGAAGGAAGATACATATTTTGATTTCCAAAGTTGTGATTTATGTTACGTTTGTCTTAAGAGTAAAACTGATCAATTCAAATCAAAACAATCAATCCATTTTGTTTTCATTAATTAAAATATATTTCCTGAACAAAACTTGTTTCTCTGAAAATCTACTTGGTAAATAAATTATATCTGAAGAATGAAGCGACGAATATATAATAGATGATCGAACTTCTAAAGTGAAGTTCGATCATTATTATATGAGTCGCTTCATTCGAAGATATAAGTACCCTACCCTCCCATTATATATCACATTACAAAAATGTTCATGCTTATAACCCCAGAAGTTTTGTTCATAATTAATCTCTAAAAAAAATGAGCAATGTCACAAAGACACAAAGCGGGAATCGTAGTGAGGGTAATCAAAAAAAAAAAAACAATGAGGGTATCGAAATACTCTCTGAAATCGTGCGATGTTGCCTGTAGGATAAAGGGACTACTTGGTAAATAAATTATATCTTCGAATGAAGCGACTCATATAATAATGATCGAACTTCACTTTAGAAGTTCGTTTGATCATCTATTATTGACTAGTTTGTTTTGTATTGCTTTCAGCGATATTGTGTTATTATAAAGCCTATGTACATACATCCGCAAGTAACAAAATTTGGTACTATAAAAGTCCTGAGAACGTTTTGGAGCGTGCTAATTAGTGTTCATGATTAGTACTATAATGGTGTTTTAAAAGTTTACAGAACCTCAAATAGGCCCGAGTTTTATCACTGATTAAATATATAAACATTAGGCAAAAGGCAAAAAGGCTACATAAAGGCAATTACGGTGACAAATCAGCTCTATAGTTGAAATGTAAAAGTGTCGAGAAACGCTTTTTAGGACTAAAATACTGCTGTCTGCAACGTTTATGTCACAAATTTGCACAATAAAAGTAACCAAAACATGTGTACAGTGTTGTTGCACTTACTTGGGTAGGTATAAGAAATAATAATAACAGTAAGTACCGTTTAAGACTATCCAATATTGTCTGTTCAGGAAACTAATGTGACATCACAACCATGTCAACATCACTTTGGTTAGAGTAATCCACTCTATTTTATTGCTGTGTCCAAATTTAGCATTCCTATGTCACAATATTTCAGGCAAAGTCGCTTGTGACTGACAGACTGACACCAGAGTGGAATCATGAGTAGAAATTCAGATTTAGCACGGCACGCGAAAAACAAACTGTCGCTTTACATTTTTGTTGGAAAAGTGACGCTCTCGATATATGTAGGTACGTGTCATATGTGAGTTGAAAGATAAGGAAGAATTTTCTTTATCTAAATATTTATGTTTTTTTCTTTTAGGTACATCTAGATTGCAGTTAAAAGTTATATGACAGACTAGCTATTTTTTTCCTGTTCCTGTAGGAACTTTTCAGCTTTCTACGACCAGTAGTTTCGGTTTTGCTTTGTCTGTCAGTCACTCAGTCAGTAACGGAAGAATTTTATATATTAGGATTGATAATTGTCTGAGCAACAAAACACCTACTGAATGTTGTAATAAAAAATAGGTAAGATACGCATACCTACTAAATATAAATGCACAGGTATCTTATGAGGCTTTTATTCGAAACAACGTTCAAGAACCATAGCTCTAGATTTACCCATGGAACCAACAAAGGCTTTCGAGAAACTCCAGCTTCCACGCAGATTTAAGAAAGTGTACCTATAGAATTTGTTATGGGAATGAAATAACAAAGCTCGACTTGTTGATACGAGGAGGTAGATCACACTGTGAATCAAGTAGGTACCTAGAAAGGTACTTGAAAATTCAGAGAAAGAGAGAAGCATATCAAAATATTCAACTATAGACGCTAAAGATCCTACATATGTTCATGACTCATCAACTTCCCACGAAGATTCATATCAATTGGTGTATGAAAGTGATAATGAGTCAACCTCAGAATCCATTTTAGAAGAAAATATTCAAAACTTACAGGAGCTTGGTAAGCGCAAGAGAAAGCCAGTAGAAAGATTTGGCTATTCCAATCTCTGCATTGTAGAGGAGCTGGAATCCTGTGGTGAAGAACTGAGTTATGAAACAGCAATAAATGGACCAGAGAAGGAACTTTGGGAACAGGCGATGGCAAAAGAACTGAAGGCATTTGAAGATAACCAAGCATGGGAATTTGTTGATAGAAAAGAAGCTGATAGGGTAGTGCAGTGTAATACATTACATCAAGTGGGCGTCGCTACAGCGGGGCAAGTGAATGATTTGAGAGCAATGCACTTTTTAGCTCTACCCTAACCGTGTGTGCCTTTGTCACCAAGTCGGAGGATGGTCGGAGCCCACCTGCAAAGCGTGATGTACATTCCAAGAAGCCAACAACTTCAGAAAAGTTTCCAGGCTCATGTAAAAGGGATGTAACGATGTAAGCCGACAGTGCTCGGTTCCACAAAGCTTTTAAAAATTAATTACTGACACAAATATACCTAGTGAGAGTATATTTAGAATTGTCGATTGTGGTTAGGTATACATTCGGTAGTTTAATTATGATATCTAATTCACAAACATTAACCCGCCGAATTAGTACCTAATTAGTTCCAATAACTAGACCAGTATGGGTTAGAGAAATGCTTTATCATGGTACATCAGCCGCGCTCATTAGCTGTAAGTAGGCATAATGATTCTACATAATAAACACGCTGTCATTACGGAATATTTTTTTAACAACGGGGAAAATACAGTAATTAACGACAAAAAAACATAGGCTAGCAGCATAATCTACAGGGATCTCGAAACGAAAGTACGCAACAAACATTAAAACGAAGTTGAAAGGAATTTTTCGGTATCCGATAAAAAACGGTCATAAAGGAGGGTAGTTATTAAACTTATTAATACGACGACCAAACGGTCAGTCGCCGTCACGTTTTGTCGACGAAACTGCCAATAAGAGACGCTATTAAAACAATTCTATCAAAAAGTATATTGGTCATAAAATTATATCGGTCGTAAACTGAACATCAGTAAGTCGTGTTTATTGACAAATTGTGTTTCGAGAGGTGTCTCGAGATCGGATATTTTCGGAATGTGTACGCGTTTGACAGCTTTCTCGGAATCTCGATGTTAGCTGCTTGTCACCAAAGCCTGGTCTGCCTATCAAATAAAGATTTCTGAACCACTCTATTGCAAATAGAACTACATATATATATTATTTGTATGACAGAAAAGCTGTGAGAGGGATTTCTGAGTGTCCAACTAACCAACTGAGTGTGTTAATCATTGGATATTTCGATTTAGACTTAAAAATATCTTTGCTTTTTTTTGGTATCGTTTTAGTAGTTTTGTAAATTGTTTCTTTAGTTGCTATTATTGTTTCCCATATATTGTAATTAAATTTTTAGCCCTCTAAGCGCTGGACGGAACCCTAAAAGGTATTGTTTAAAGTGTTTTGGGGACTTTTTTTCCATTGAGACTGATGCTGGCGAATTTTTCGATCCCCTATTTATTTTTTTAAGCGCATAATTATCATTGTTAGCTTTTATGCAGGGTTACTTTGGAGACTGCACAAATACGTATAGCAAGATAATTATAGATACATAAACAATTTTTTTTTTATTTTACTATGTTTCGCACAAAGAAATCAAAAGTCACTCTTTTCAATACGTAACAACAAGATAAGTGATGCCAATTCTTCAAAATTAAAAAATAATAATTTTTGTTTCGTTAAATTTAACGATCCTTATTGCATGGAAGAAATGCGCTCTAGCCTTGTATGTCGTAGTTAAATAATAGAATTGACCATTTCATGATGTGGCCGAGATTAAGTTAGTTAGGATTGAGGTGACCATATCATGAAATGGCCGACCGCTTCATGAATTTATTTATTTGGAAAACAAACAACTATACATTTTATATTAACCTAATTATATAAACTGAACAAATATATGAATGTACAGTCAACTACGTTTTCACGTATTACAAAATGATGTACAGTGACACATAATTATTGTTGGATTGTTTGTTAAATATTATATAAACTAATATTACAATTTCTGGCTTATTGCTTATGGTTAATACTAAATTCTATTTATCAACAAAAACCAGAACGAGTTGAGGCAAATATATCCACTTTTAGAAAGTACTTATTATAAGTTTTGACCATTCTGTGCAGAGAAGAGATAATGGCCTATTCTACGATATGGCTTCGACATATTATGTTATTTAGACGTACATTTTATATCTAAAAAGCGTACTATTTTGTTTGTTGGTTATAAAAAGAACCATTACTAAGGACTTTATTCGCTACTGCCACTCACTACCGTCATTTATCTTTGCAAGGTCCTCCTTTGTGAAACCCTTTTAGAGAATCACAAAGACGCTCACATGTTCTTTTTTTATTGTGAATGTGTAATTGGAAAAATATTTCTAGTCATGCTATTAAGCAATAAGACATTTTAGGCATGGCCTTATAAATGTATAAAAATGCGTAATGAAGCCATAAAAAAAACTGCTTTCGAAAATAAACTAGAGTCTGTGTGATTCTGCAGACCCCTAATGTCGTGCCAATGCCATCATATTATAAGGTCCCATTAAAATAGATGGACAAAGTTTTATAAATCATTCAGACCACCAAAATAAGGAAAATGATAAAAAAATAAAATGAGAAAATCACCTTAGAAACCTACAAAAAAAAAAAAACAGTTAACGAAATACACTAAAATGTCGGTTACCCAATGCATAAACACATCCATGTCTTTGTTATCTCATAATTCTGATACTACAAAGGTGCAGGCACACGTGACCACGTCGATTACCTACCCATAATGGATGTGTTTATTCTAGAGGGCCGAATAATTTGTTATTTTTGGTAGTTCAAAATAAAAACACTTTTGTCGGTGTTTTTTTTGCTTGGATATGTTTGGTTGGACGTACTGAACGCTGTGTTAAAATTTGTCCACCTATTTCAATGGGACCTTAAATAGCAATAGTGAAACTGAGACAGAACGAATAATCCCTTTTCACAACAAGATCATAATGCGCACGTCATAGTAGGGGGGAAGGGGAGGGGATTGAAGACTACATAATTTGTTTTTTTTGATGGCGGTAGCTGTGTGTATGTGTTATAATTAAAATGTTGTAGGCAGATAAATTTTGGTATTATTTTGCTTCTAAATAAAAAAGGCCTCGAATTTAATTTAGTCGAATAACGCTCGAGTGAAGAGCTTTGTTTATTTTAAGATATTTATTGGAAAAAAGGATACCGACGACGTTTTGCACAAATACCTTATATTGAGAAACTTGAGAAACTTGGTTGAGGAAGTGAAAATGGAAGAAGTTGTGACAAGATCGTAAGGCGGGAAAAGCTCTGAACGTGCATTATACTCGTACAACACTACGATTTTAGTATTAAATTATATGAATATATTTTTGTCAGCTGTTTCGCCCGGGAGATAGTGCTTTAACAACTTAAGGAACGCACTACCGGGATAAAAAAACTGACCAATTGCAAATTGGACTTGCACACGAAGGGGTCCGTCCTATAAGTCGAAAAAAGCATGTTTCTTGTATGCCCCTTTGCCTATGCCCTTTTTTATTTTTTGTTAAAGCTTCAACATACATACATCATCTGTGAAAATTTCAACTGTCTAGCTATCACGGTTCATGAGATACCTACAACCTGGTGACAGACCGACAGACGGACAGTGGTGTCTTAATAGTCCCGTTTTTACCCTTTGGGTCCGTACCCATAATTAGTGTGGCGTAGATTAATAACTAGGTAGATAGTAATTACTGCTTGCGTACCTACCTAGTCTCCTAAAATATAAAATAAATAATTATGTTTATATGCGGACAGACAAGAAAACCATGTTTGTTATTAGTGATCAAACCGGTCGGCCGCCTGACCGCTCCATTGTTTAATGCGTGAGGTGGGGGCTCGCATTCGAGAACCGCGCTCGCGCATCAGTACAGACCGGCGGCCCGCCAGTCAGCTTATCGCTTACCAATTGACCACTGTGTCGCTCGATCCGCTGTCGCGCTTCCGCTTAAGAGCTTTTAATATTTCACTGTGCTTTCTATCTGTCTACTCCTTCTTTCTATCATTTACTACTCTTCAATCTTACTGTGCTGTGGACTTTAAACTGTGTACCTGCTGTCTAAGTTCTTCCAATAAACTATTAACTTTATTGTGTCAGTGTACAAACTTTTATTCACCTCCGCACACACGCATTCCTCAAGAAGAACACCAAATTGGTGACCCCAAATAAGAACGCTACAATGACAGACGAAAAAGAGCGCAACGTGGCCGCGGCAGGCCAAGATAGCGGTGAGAAACACCTAGAAACATTTCGCGTGGGTGTGAGGGTACCACCGTTCTATCCGGAGAAGCCGTCGCTGTGGTTTTCGCAAATGGAAGCACAATTTGCGCTTTCCAACATAAAGGCAGATGACACGAAATTTTATTACGTCACAGGCCACCTGGACCCGCAATATGCTTCCGAGGTCCAAGAAATAATTGAAAACCCTCCAGCAACCAACAAATACGAGAAGCTCAAGGCAGAATTAATTAAAAGAATGTCAGCCTCGCGCGAGAAAAAAGTCAAGCAGTTACTTATACATGAAGAACTCGGCGATCGTAAACCATCGCAATTCTACCGCCACTTACTAAACCTTGCTGGACCGGGCGTTCCTGAGGAATTTCTCCGCACCATTTGGACGAGCCGTCTACCAAGCGGGACGCAGGCCATCATCGCCTCGCAGTCCAAGGCCGAGATGGAGGAATTGGCGGAACTAGCAGACCGAATCAACGACGTCGTCGGGCCCCAGGTAGCATCTACATCCGCCATCGCCAAGGCAACATCCACGAGCAGTGCGAATCCCGAAATAGCCGCACTGGCCAGGCAGGTTGAAAAGCTGACCGCAAAAATCGATCGCATGTCACGACAGCGGCAACGATCGAGCAGCCGTTCCAGTCATCGCTCGAGTTCGTCGAGATCGCAGTCGAGCTACAGCAAGTTCCCGAAATGCTGGTACCACCAAAGGTTTGGAGAACGTGCAAAGAAGTGTCAGAAACCGTGCGACTACAAATCGGCGGAAAACTCGAAGGGCAATCAGTAATGGCGGCCGACGATTGTCCGAGCACCGGTCGCTTATTTGTCACCGATCGACGATCAAAGACACAATTTTTGGTCGACACCGGCAGCGACCTTTGTGTCTACCCACGATCAGTATTACCAGGGCGACGTGAAACTAAGGATTATCAACTGTGCGCGGCAAATGGTACACCCATTAAAACGTATGGTTATATTAGTTTAAGTTTAAACTTGGGGTTGCGTCGCGACTTTACTTGGTCATTTATTGTAGCCGACGTTACGAAAGCGATTATAGGAGTGGATTTTTTGTCATTTTACAATTTAATTGTTGATTGCAGGAACCAGCGTCTATTAGACAACTATACAATGCTTGCGACCCCGGCTTCACCTACCCGTTCATCAGACATTATTTCCTCGGTTAAGGTAATTATTGGTGACACCACATACCATAACATACTACGGAAATTCACCGACATTACCCGGCCACATGGCATACACCGTACATCAACACATAATACAGTCCACCACATACAGACTACACCTGGACCACCAGTTTCATGTACACCACGACGCCTTGCCCCCGACAAATTAAAAATAGCAAAAGACGAGTTTGAAGCGATGCTGAAAGACGGCACCGCCAGACCCTCAAGTTCACCATGGTCATCGCCATTACACCTGGCTCCTAAGAAGAACAGCGGATGGCGACCCTGTGGTGACTACCGCACACTAAATGCCAGGACAGTACCTGACAATTATCCAATTCGTCATATTCATGATTTTACACATAGTCTGTCAGGATGTTCGGTTTTCAGTACTATCGATCTGGTAAAAGCGTATAATCAAATTCCTGTAAGTCCAGAAGATATTCCAAAGACCGCTATCACCACGCCGTTTGGCCTGTATGAGTTTCCTTTCATGACATTTGGTCTGCGCAATGCCGGACAGACTTTTCAGCGGTTCGTCGATGAGATGCTGCGAGGACTAGACTTCTGCTACGCTTACCTCGACGATTTTCTGGTCTTTTCGAAAGACCAGAAGACCCACGAAGACCACCTACAGCAACTTTTCACCCGTCTACAGGAATATGGCATGGTGATCAACACTGCTAAGTGCACATTCGGAGTGAAGGAAGTGACTTTCCTAGGTTATAGGATCTCGGCCGAGGGCACCAGCCCGCTACCTGAGAAGGTGGAAGCCATCACAAAATACCCGCCGCCAACAACTGTCCGGGAACTTCGCAGATTTTTGGGAATGTTAAATTTCTACAGACGGTTTATACCCGACGCAGCGCAACACCAGGCTCCCTTAAATGCTCTGTTGATAGGGTCTGTAAAAGGCTCTCATCCAGTGCGTTTCACCACTCAAGAAACGGAGGCCTTCAACACCTGCAAGGAAGGCCTGTGCAAAGCTGCAATGCTCGCCCATCCCGACTGCGAAGCCAAACTAGCAGTAGTGACGGACGCCTCAGACACAGCAATAGGTGCAGTATTACAGCAGTGCAAGGACGAAGAACCATGGCAACCGCTAGCATTCTTCTCCTGCAAGCTAAGTACGGCACAAAAGAAATACTCGCCTTACGACAGGGAATTGCTAGCGATCTACGAAGCGATAAAGTACTTCAGGCATATGGTCGAAGCACGAAACTTCGTCATCTACACAGATCACAAGCCCATATGTTTCGCGTTCCACAAGCGAAAGGAAAATTGCTCACCAAGACAGTTCCGGTATCTGGATTACATATCACAGTTTACGTCAGATATAAGGCATATATCAGGCAAGAACAACGTTGTCGCTGACAGTCTCTCAAGGATCGAGGAGATAACTCAACCAGTAGACCTATACAAGCTAGCTGAATCACAGAAGCACGACACTGAACTGGAACAGCTGCTTGATAGCAACACGCCCTTATGCCTCACTAAAGTAAAACTGCCAGGAACAGATATCGAACTGTACTGCGATGAGAGTAGCAAGATCCCTCGACCATATGTCACGAAAGAACACCGTCGCAGAGTATTCGAGAGCGTACACTCGTGGAGTCACCCTGGCACAAACGCAACAACCAAAATGGTTACCGAACGGTACGTTTGGCCAGCAGTAAAAAAAGATTGCAGAGAATGGAGCCGTTCTTGCTTAGCATGCCAGCGATCTAAGGTAACCCGTCACGTCTCATCACCAATGGGAACCTTCAAGCTGCCGAGGGCTAGATTCAACTACATCCACATCGACCTTATAGGCCCACTGCCGATTTCACAAGGATTTCGTTATTGCCTCACAGCCATCGACCGATTCACACGTTGGCCTGAGGTAATACCTACATCCGACATAACAGCGGAAACAGTGGCAAAGGCCCTAGTAAGCGGCTGGATTTCTCGATTTGGCTGCCCCGTCGATATTGTAACGGACCGTGGTCGACAGTTTGAGTCAGCACTCTTCAGGCACTTATCAGAGATGGCTGGGTTTCACCACAAGCGTACCACGGCTTATCACCCCGCCTGTAACGGGCTCATAGAGAGATTTCACAGACAATTGAAAGCTGCTATTACCTGCCACTCAGCAGAAAACTGGGTCGAGTCTTTGCCACTAGTTCTACTAGGTATTAGGAACGCGTACAAAAAAGACTTAGGTTCTACGTCAGCTGAACTTTTGTATGGTGAAACACTCAGGCTGCCAGGGGAACTATTTCAGCCTCAGGTCGATGACACAGTTAATGTGTCAGACTATGTGGCACGGTTAAGGGCATTTGCAAGAAAATTGCAACCGTCACCAGCATCCCGACATGGTAGCAGATCAACATTCGTGTTCAAAGAACTAGGAACATCGAGTCACGTTTTTCTCAGAGACGAGACATCAGGCTCCCTAAAATCACCATACACGGGACCGCACAAAGTCCTGCAACACGGGGACAAGACCTTCAAGCTCCTCGTCAATGGCAAAACGGTCACAGTCACTATTGACAGGCTTAAACCTGCCTACATATTACACGATCCAAATACACTCACAAACAACAACACAACAATACACACAAACACGCCATCACCCACACTACATATACCTGCACCCACCACCAAATTACCTGGTAACCCAGGAACTAATGTCAGAACGACTAAATCTGGTCGTCAAGTCCATTTTCCAGACTATTATCGCCCGTAGCGACGGTCTCTGGAGGGGGGTGATGTGGCGTAGATTAATAACTAGGTAGATAGTAATTACTGCTTGCGTACCTACCTAGTCTCCTAAAATATAAAATAAATAATTATGTTTATATGCGGACAGACAAGAAAACCATGTTTGTTATTAGTGATCAAACCGGTCGGCCGCCTGACCGCTCCATTGTTTAATGCGTGAGGTGGGGGCTCGCATTCGAGAACCGCGCTCGCGCATCAGTACAGACCGGCGGCCCGCCAGTCAGCTTATCGCTTACCAATTGACCACTGTGTCGCTCGATCCGCTGTCGCGCTTCCGCTTAAGAGCTTTTAATATTTCACTGTGCTTTCTATCTGTCTACTCCTTCTTTCTATCATTTACTACTCTTCAATCTTACTGTGCTGTGGACTTTAAACTGTGTACCTGCTGTCTAAGTTCTTCCAATAAACTATTAACTTTATTGTGTCAGTGTACAAACTTTTATTCACCTCCGCACACACGCATTCCTCAAGAAGAACACCAAATTAGGATTATTTAGGGTTCCGTAACCCTAAATAATCCTAAGTATCCTATGTCCAGGACACCAGTATCCAGGACATGTTCTACCCCTATCGAAGGTTTCATCTAAATCCGTTCAGCCATTGAGGCGTGATCGATAGACAAACATAGACTTTCACATTTATTAGTAAGTAGGATATCACAAACATTTTTTGACTAGATAATAAAGGATTTAAGCAGATATGTAGAGCAGCTAAGTATTTATAGAAAAACGTAAACATTCTTGATTGATGTTCTACATTCGTTTTAGTGATGAAAGTGTTTTTGTCGAGAACGTTGATTTGTTATTAGTTTGATAGAAGATACTGAGTATTTCTAATAATAATGAAAGTACTAGTTACTATGATTAATTAAAGTTTTTCATTAATGCTACCATTATTTTATAAAAAATTGATGACTTAAAAGAGTGTCCGTGGAGTTCCTTCACGATCTTAACCGTAGAAATGTACGCTTTGGAACGTGCAAAAGTTCCAAAGTGTACATTTCAATGGCATTTTATAGCCGACTAATGCCCGGTTTCTGAGGTACTTGATCGGTCATGTATCTGTCCGTTGACAACTAACCAACCAATGGCGTACAAACGCGACACAACGCGACAAATATCATTAACGAACATATAAACGACCGATAAAACCTCAGAATCCGCCATATGACAGTTCAAAAGTGACGAGTCACAAATTAAACACAAGTTATGGGTGTTACACAACAATCGATCGACGTTGATCGATTGGTGTCCTAACACCCTAAGTGATGCTATTGGCTGTTAAAAAACCATTTAAGCAATCACAGCATCTAACGCGTGTTACATAGATAGTCAAATTAAAGATACGTGATTATTTTCGTCCCACAAACTGGGCCTATAGCTTGTGGTAACAAAGCTTCGTAGAAACGCGATACATGAAGCCGCGGCGAACGAGGGCTACATAACACGCCCCGGGGCAATTTAAATTTAATTCATGCAAACACTGGAAATACTGCTGTGTACTCACTAGACTATCATTTATTTAGTTGAACACAGCCTTTGTCATTGCAAATATTGTCCAATGTAAGTTTAAACTCGTTTGCAGATAACTGCTAAATAACTATTAAATTTGCATAAAAAACAATATTCAGTTTATAATCATGATTTTTCTCTTGTATCGTATTTATTGACCATGTGTGTGGGGGTCATTTCATTTTTAAATTGCAGACAGGCGCAACGAGGCAATGCGATGCCGCGTTTTCATAGAATTGTTCTAACTGTAGGTCAAAATAGTTGCAGGAGAAAGTTTAAAATATGTTTTATGAAAACGCGTTTTCGCGTTGCTTCGTTTTGCCCGTCTTGCTGAATCTTGCCTTCTAGTTAATTTGTGGTTTTATTACATAAAATTACTATGACAATAAGCATATATTTGCAGTTGAAAAATTTACTGTGACATACATATGTATATTCATGTATGGAAACTTTAGTAGGTTATGTTAATTATTTTTCGTTGGGTCCTCATATTCATGGTTTTCAGGGTCGCTCATAACGAAAATGAGCTCGAAATTCATATTTTTATCATGATCGTGGAGACTACGGAATCCTACAGTATTCGTGGCCCGACTTGTACTTGGTTTGTTTTTTTTTACCTTAGGTGTTTGGAGCTAGTTTTATTTAGCTGTTTAAAAATTGACCCACTGTGTGTCAGAAACAAGCTCCTGTATTCGTGAAAAGGTGTCAGTTTTTGGCACGTGTAGTGCACATACACAAAGCTCTTTGTGAGATCTTTCTACATAGATACTCATTATTCTTTTACCATAAACGCCAACGTGGAGGAATTTGGCTATCCTCCCGAATGTACACATATATATGATATTTAGTTTTCCCTCTTATATTTTTTCTTTTCATTCCAATGTAAATTTATCTAAGTACATAAAACTTCTATGATTTACGAGTTTTTCAACTGGGATTTACTTTCTTCAATTTACACTTCTAATTTGGAAATTGTTTTAAATTATGAATCACTTTCGCATGGTTTCTTTGTTTCAAAGATCCATTCTTCGCCGATAGTAATTTATTATCTCTCATTTTAAACATTGGTAATTTACTAATATTTCAAATTAGAAATTATGACTCCTTCCGTCAAGTTTCTTACAAAATTAAAAATTGTTGGCATTCTCACGAAGAAAATATGTACATAGACGCACATATGTATACGTCTCTCTTATCGAGTGTCAATATATGAAACTCGTTACTTCTGTCTGTTCACGCTCAAATTATCAAAGATACGTTTTGTGACTGATGAAGAAAATGAAACGGGATTTTTTCAGAAGGGTAAATGATGTTTGTTACACGTGTCGGTCACACAGGGAGTACCTATCTTGGCACAGAAGTTGCTTCTAATGCAGCCATAGGTATTCGAAATGCAGACAGACTCAACCTTTTAGGGTTCCCTACCTCAGTCGGCAAAAACGGAACCCTTATAGAATCACTTTGATGTCCGTCTGTCCGTCTATCCGTCTGTCCGTCTGTCTCTTTTTCCCAAGCACGCGTGGAGGAATCAAGCTGAAATTAATATCAACAAATACTCTGGTCTACTATCTCTTGGAGCAGTGAAAAAATCAAATTCCTAAGTCAAGGCAATCTAAAGATAAAGCCGTTTATGCTCCATTTATGGCGCATGTTTTGACGCACGCAGAACAAAACCAATAGAGTACTTCCCATGGATTTAGAGCCATAAAATTTGGCAAGGAGATAGATCTTACAGTAAAAGTACGGAAAAATTCTAAAAATTGGGAATTTGTAGTTTTATCATATAAAAAATCATATTTTGCGATTACAAACTACTATTTTCGGTTGTAGAATTGACTGTAACGTACTGATGTATGGGAGAACATTTTTTCAACAATAAAGTTAAGTTTGTCCTCCAATCTTACTGATCTGCTATATTTTTGTCAGAGTAATGAGAGTGCTTTCAAAATTTATAAACTTCCGTAGGTAATGTATACTCGGAAAAAATCAAGACTCGATCGATACCCTCGGTGTGCGAGTCTGACTCGCATTTGTCCGGTTTTTTTCTTCCTGGGCCACATAACGTTTCTTCTAATATCACGATAGCCCGCAATAACCTTAATAAAATAAAACTCAACATTTAATAGTATCTACATGAATGGAGTTTTATGAATTTTTAGGCGATGAACAGTTTTCGATACAATAATTGCTCCATGCAATGCATAGAGTATATTCCCTTGGGATAATTACCGACATACACAAGGGCGAAGCCGCTCGCTGAAGCTAGTCTTTAATAAAATATGAAGTACACATTTGTTTTCACAAATTCATAAACTTTATGATTGTCATTTCTCAGCGCTAAGCATATGAAGGTACCGGAGATTTCTCCGGAGGATAAACGTTTCTCATAGTGTTCTAGACAAACGCTGTTAAATTACGAGCTGGCATGCAAACAAATATCTAAGCTTGTATCTTTTATTTCTCTCCAGTGTGGTTTGTTTATAACTAGATTAGGTTGCAAGGAAAATATAGTCAGTGGAGACTGGTCATGCCTTAGTTGCCACTGCCTCATTTTAATATTTCATACTATAAATTGTTTTTTTCTTTCTTTACATTGTTTTCATATATAGAAGCAACAAGGTTTATGTAACCCAGATTTTTGTAAACATAAAATGATTTAAAAGACTGTCCGTGGAGTTTCTTGCACGTTCTTCTCCATAGAGATCTAC
This sequence comes from Mamestra brassicae, assembly GCA_905163435.1. Lineage (NCBI taxonomy): Eukaryota > Metazoa > Arthropoda > Insecta > Lepidoptera > Noctuidae > Mamestra > Mamestra brassicae. The sequence continues at coordinate 8,925,914 of LR990991.1, read as the reverse complement.
GCTTTCGAACGTGCAAATAGCTTCATGTTTTTGACGGACTGACTTTGACAATTCAAAAGTACCTGATAATGGTTTATTTGAAATAAATGCTTTGACTTTGAATATGGCAATGGAAACTATAGGTCACAGCTTGCGAGACGAAAGGATTCTTTTCTTGCAATTTAAAAACTTAAACTTAACGTAATATAAAATGTACATTACTTAAATAAGACAGTAATTTGAATATTCATTTGGAAACTTTGCTTATTGTGGTGTTATTTACAAAACAAATAATTAAAGAATCAAATGATTCAATTGACCTCCATAGCAATTATATTCTCTCATTTTCCGTGTACTACGTTTTATTTTTTCCCTTACATTTACCTTCAGTTCTTAACCCAAATAAAAAGATATACCCTTTTTCCTTTGGGAACTAACTCGAAAGACGTAATTAAATAATCCGTCTACAAAACGATACCTGTCGTCGTGAGGTATCGTAAGGTCAAAGGATCGAATCCTCAAATTAAGTTTGTAGTACTAAATGCATCGCACCCCCGCAATACCTGAGAGACATGTTAAAGTCCGAACTAATACTGATAAATTGGTATTGGATTTAGGCCTTTATTTTATTGTTATCTTAAGCTTCTTTTTGCAGCGAAAATAGGTTCGAAATAAGTAAGTGAAGCGTAACGGCTGTGATGATGACGTCACACAACGTCACAGCTTAGAGCCTCTAGACATAGTCACATTCTACTAGCAATAACGCAGGCTGGAAAGTCAAAACTGTACAAGATTGACATGAGCTACCGAAACGTCACGAATATGGCATTTGGCACTACAATCATTAATGCTGATAGAATGTAATTTTATCTAGAGTTAGAGTGCTAATTCTACTAATTTTCAAGCAACGTTCGCATTCGCATCTCAGCTGCAATCTGTGAACAATTAATGATGAATTAGGTTTTTTTTGACAGCTCTAGCTCTAGATAAAATTACATTCTATCAGCATTAGTGATTGAAAAATAACTTTATTTTCGGAAGTCGGTGTCAAAAAACGAAGACACAAAACATCAAACCAAAATATCTATTTCGCTGCATGACAGACACTTTTTAAATTGCCGCCAACTTGTAAAAACAAATGACATATGAATTCATTACACATCTACTGATTCCCAAGGAGTTCTTTATTCGAAATTTAAATATATTTTTCGTCGGCTGCTTTTCTTACTATTCTACAAACTTTCTGCGTGACCCCCTAACTCAAGTATTTATTACGGCTCATTCATGTAAAATGAAGCGAACAAATTGCCATCAATCGGGAGGTTGCTCCATTTACCTGAAAAAATGATAGAGTGATATATTTTAGTAATATTAATTTAAAACAATGACTGGCATCATATTTTATTTCATAAGTTAAGGAAATTCATCAGGAACTTTTGTTGTTGAATGAAGACAAGGAATTATACCCACCGCTAAAATTAATCAATAAGTTAATGTTACCTTCCGAGGTAAAATTAACGCTAACAACTTAATTGTCTTACAAAAAGGTCGTATATTATGTTTATTTCAGCGAAAAATAATCGGTAGATGGAAGTTCTTAATTGTAATTTGTTGGAGTGTAAAATTAAGAGCAACCTTTAATTATTTTTTTGTATACCTAAAGAGAAATAATAAAATAATGCTGCTCAATGGATATCCCAACTAGCTAAACTATATCGTGAAAAAGTCAGCAGCACGTTTTAGTATCAGCTATTGGTGGAGAGACGGATCTTCAAAATATCGAGTGAACAATCTGTGCACGTTCTCTCAACGCGATTTGGGCGCGCTGTTCTCTGCTTCAAATGATGTAAATATCGTAAAATGATCATCCGAATAGCCAAATAGTCAAAAGAATATAGAGTAATCGCAACTTGAATGTTACTAGTATTATAATAGATATCAGTATGCCACTATATCACACCAGATTTTCTCAAGTCTGTAGAACCTCTTTCATGCGACTTGTTTATAGATATACACCAATGCGATTGCAATCACTCGACTCTTTGATCGTGTGAATGCAACCAAGCACCACTCGCACAGCGCGTTGTTGTGTATGTCTTAAAAAAGAAATTAATAAATAATGTCATACAATTTTACAGCCGTAATGACAATAGATTCGTGACCTATTAAAGTTAGCTTATAGGTCTTACTTTCATCATCGGAGTTAATTTTTTCGTCTACATTCCTAACATTTTAGTTAATATTTTTATGGGCCGCATGATTTCTTATTAAATAATGAATTACATAATATTAATTTAATAATTAAAATTATTTCGCCTCTAATAGCAACTCATCCTATGATTACAAAGCATTCAAAATAATTGAAATGAGGTTTCCTTTTTACGACTTCTAGAAGCGCCATTGCAGTTAGTTTAGGGTTCCTTAGCGCAAAAAAGATTGTAAGAGATTAACATATAAAGAAAATATTTAAGTAACTTTTATTTTTACATAAATAGCTGTAAGTCAAACGAGTGGTGCCTAGATGAGTCGATGAAACAAGCAGAAAATCAAATTAATAAAAACTGTCTACCATTCAATTTATTAAAAAATATCTGCCGTAAAAATACGATTTCTTAGGGCATTATGAGGAATGTTGGTTGGAGTGTGCACTCTATAAAAATCGATCGAAACTCGTCATTTAAATTTTCATTGTCTCTGAACTCTGAACTATTGTTGTCTTCAAACACTGATGTGTCATTGTGATTATTAATACTATGTGCAAAATAACTAACAGAAAACGAGTAAAAGCGGAGATGTTTTGGAACCGAGAAAGAAGACGTTCCTAAAATTTAAAATCAGTAGAAACGTGAATATTTCCTACAGAACCCGTACTAATATTATTTTCCACCGATAATAGTCCATTTTCGCAAAATAAACCAAAAACGGTTTCAACAAAATGGTGTTTACAGTGCTGTAAATGATTTTATTGAGCTTTCATAGCACTATTATGCTGTATGATGGCTTTCAAATAATATTTAGAGCACATTTGGGGCTGTTATAGATCATTTTAAAGCGTTGACTCAACTTCAATAATAATGTCGAATTAAGCCTTGCAGAAAGCTATCATATGACAATAAGGTCTTTTATAGTAACTGAATTACTATTTTGTTGAATATACAGCTTTTACTCTACAATAATGATGTAATAATTAAATGTCGAAAGATAGTGCTATAAACGCTAGTTAAAAGAGCTACCATATCACTTACGCTTGCATGAAGGCAATCGAGAGATATCTTTATACAGTTATCGAGTAAATGCGATATGAATTAGTGAAGTCCACGTTTATACATAGAACCAAAAAGCATTGAATGCAAAAATATCGAAAAAGTTGCGTTTACACGTCTTTTAAAAAAAAATTAGATCTTTTATACGAGTGTTTTTCGATCCGTAGTCGTGAGAGTAATTGATTTTACGATCTCTTTGCTAGTTGGGATGTCTCTCTTTTGTTCGACTCTCCTTTCGCAGGAATGCTGGAAGAGATTTCTTTAGAAATAAGTATCACCTTTGTATATACCTATTTCCTTCTTCTTATCTATTTGTTAAATATGTGTACATGAACTATTATATAAATAAATAGTAACCGTCAGTCAGGCAGAGTTAAAGAACTCAAGCGTTCTGTCTAAGTCAACGGAAAGTTAAATTAATTAATCGGTAGTTCAATCTAACCGCTAACTGGTCTTGATAACAGGCTCAGGCCAGTAATTTGGATATACGTCTATTTGAAGAGCGTTAATACAAGGTAATACAAGCAAACTGGTAAATCCTTGTCCTTAGAAATGAATGAATCGATTTGAATGAAACTTGCAACGCATATCTACGCAAGATCTTCTTCTCTGTCGTTTCGCTCTTAGCAGAGCGGTCGTGGTCATGTCAAGGCGTCCAAGTTGGGTAAAGTCAGACACAGCTCTCCGCACCATCTCCGGTCATCTTTCCCTCAGATACGCGGATTCCTAGTGCGAATTTAACTCTAAAAAGATAGTTGAGATTTTGATTGAAAAATAGTTTGGACTTTACAATGGCAGATGTTGATTTTTAGTTTTCTGTAGAAATCACTCTCTCTTCACTTTTTAACTGATTCAAAATTATTGTTACAGCTTCCCAATTAACGATACAAAAATAATGTACAATGGATTCGGTTCGGACGTGTGCGCAACTGTTCTGACGCCAAGTCACAAATACACCGTATTTTTTTGTCACATATTTGTGACGTTTGGCGTTCAAAAGGTTAAACTTCAAAATTCAAAATGATTCGTTCGGAACATAGCGGCCAAGTGCGAATCAGACTCGGCTGGTTTTTGTAGAGTCTAAGCCTTATACAATTGACCTATGTCATTATAACGTTTGAACAACTTTTTATCAGGAATCCGTGTAAAATAGCGTTCATAACTTTTATTTTTGTTTCGCGTTCCTTTCAAATGACTAACAATAGTAACCGAGTTTTTGAATAGCTTTCATCAAAATATGATTAATGTTGGCGGGGTAAATGATTGGCATAGAGCGAACTAGTGAACTGTTGCGAAGATTTCTTCAAAATTACGTCATATTGCGTGGAAAATTTTCGTTTCAATAGAACAGCAAAGAAAAAGCCTAACACTTTTATACACGTTTTAAAAGATGAGCAGCGCCCGTCTTTGTTCCAGTTTTGCTTAACAAATTAATAACGATGTTGTTGATACATATTCCTATGACCAGATTTCATTTATTTTAAGGCGATGTTACTTAGCAAAAGCACAAGCATTTTCCAGTTCAATTCAAAATACTTAACTTAATCACACACCACGTTAAAAGAATACGTGATTTTAATGATAATAAAACACTGACTGAGTCACTCTGAATTAAGTACAAGAAATGTGAGTTTCTGTAGCTTCGTTGTCTGTCCGTAACTGTCATTTGTGGACCAAACTTAGGAATTGGTTTAAAATAAGATGTTTCAGTTGAATTTTCTTTGTAAATATTGAACCTACTTTGGTTAAGAAGTAAATACAACAGCTCATGCAAATAAATAATAATAATATCGTTTAATTATAAAAACTTTTTTACAAGAAAATATACATCGACTTCCAAATCAAAAACGTAACAAAGTAGGTATAATTACTTTTGTTTCGGAAGTATTTTTGGTGTTTTTTTTCGTTTTTTGACCGATTTCCGAAATAAAAGTTATTTTATACTTTCTTTCTGTTTTACTTATTTTTCTTTTAATTTTTTCTTTTCGTTTGTGGATCCCATCATTAGATTCTGACTTGATGCCAATATAATCACCTCAGGAGTTAAAAAACAATCATGAAAAACAATCCATAATTGGCTTGATGATCGCATAAAAAACTCACAAAAAAACTACAATCGAATTAAGAATCTCCTACTTTTTTGAAGTCGGTTAATAAGGGGCACGTCTATATATATAAAACAAAGTCGGGTTAGTTACACCATTTATAACTCAAGAACTCGGCTGGACCGATGTTGAAGATCTTTGGTTTGTTGGATTTGTATCTGCCCCGAATAGCAGAATAACTATTAAAACATTGGAAAAATTTAAGAAAAAATAAATAATTTTCGAATAAAACGCCATTTCTGAAACATGATAATAACAAAACACGGCAGAAATTAATTCTGAGGCGGTACGAAGTTCGCCGGGACCACTAGTTTATAATAAAATATCTTACAATTTATCTAAAGAACACAGTTGCTAATTTACCTGAACTAGGATGAATATATGCTTCAGGCTAGAAAGTACTTATATTAACTTAAAATAATAAATCTACAATTAATCAATTGACTATTATAAAAACTTAAATTAAAGAACACGTCATGTTTTATTTACAAACAAAAAGAAGATCTGTCTCTACGTAAGAGATGCTTAGTAAATATTGCACAATTGTCTTTTTACATCTATAGTACTTAATTTTACTTATAGATACTTAGTTTTCTGTTTAATCTACCTATTGTACAGAAATGGACACAAAATTAAAAAAAAAACTTTTTATAGAGACATTTATTTTGAATACGCATTTGCACCAATTTAGTGTACTAATGGATCACTGTTGTCAGAAATAAATAAATAATAATAATAATTAGAATCGCATACAATCATCATTACGTCTCTCATTAGTATTTTCGGTTTTGTATGAAAGCATAAAGCATAAAGCTCAGTAGGTAGGTACATATTTGATCAACCTCTTCGAGCTCCAAGTGGTTTTCCAATTTTAAACCAGGAAAAGCATTACTTTGTAACAGCACATAATCTTAATAAATAGCGTCGAAATCACCCTGTTTGTTCGAAAGCGGAAAATTCGTAATGTCACTGATCTCAGCCGTCAGTCAGGAGTCACGTTAAGCTTCGGTTCCATTTAACACCATTAAAAAAACCGTTGATGAATTTACCCACGCACAGAACTGAGCTTTATTGTACTAGTGACGAAATTGATATTTTGAACTCACTGAAAAACATGCCGTTCAAAAAGAACACGCTGTATTTTTAGACTGAGTCGATTTATGATGTGGTGAGACTATAAATACAGCTCTCAAATATAAACACAAAATAACTTGATTTATTTTAGGCTTAGAATGAATTCAGTTACCTTTCAGGCTGGCAGACATTGAGGCTTCAGTATTCAGTAAAGGATTAGTCGTGTACCTATTTCAGTTTTCTCAGGAGTAAAACATGATTCTTGTTAACGTTCCCGTTATGGTTTGGGTTCTTAACAAGATTATTTTAGGGAGGTATATTAAGTTCGTTATATTTGGTCACAGTAACGTTATGAATGGGTACTTAAAGTCGTTAGGGGAAACCACACACAATTTATATTTATATCCTCTCAACATTACCCTATGTTTAATTATATTAAACCGTAACTATTTATCTAATTGAAGGTCATAAGCTATTTCTTATTACATTGATTTGATCATTATTGTTGATTTATAAATAAAATAACAGGTTTTACTTAGTTATTTTAGCAAAACTTTATTTTATATACACGGCTTTAGTGATGTCAAATATTAGTGGCGTGGTTGTTTCATAGACCTTGTGACAAAAATATTACCACAGACTATAAAAGTTGTGAGAAAGTAAGAAGGATTATTTTAATATTTTAACAATTATGTTGGGTATTTGAGATATAAAATTCTCACTTAACTAACTTCAAAAACTTAAAGTCAATGTGTTATCTCAGTTTAATATGAATGGAAAACCAAAGTGACCTTTCAAAGGTCACTTTGGTTTTCCCTCGGTCTTGACCCTTAAAGCTTAACTGTAATCAGCAAGTCGTATGCCGCGCCGAGCTACACTTGGTCACATCAAAGGCAGACTGATATATTCTATTTTACTATAAAGCTTCTGTCCTTTCTTAGAAATGATTTAAATTATTAAAAGCTGAAAAAAAGCGATTGTCGGACAACCATTTATCTGCAAAAAATATGATTTATTCATCCACAGAAGATAATTTTAACTTTATCAACTAAGTACAATTTTGACTATTCATTGCATTCAAAGCATTCCAATTAGAAGTGCTTTTGAATAAATTTAATTTAAGAATCGAGTCAACAGTTTTTCTAAAATGTAAAAACCGCATAGAATCTCTTTGTTATATCAGCAACGTTGATTTTTGCTGAGGCCCACCAGACAGAACCGTAGTACTCGAAAAAGGTTTTATCTATCAGAAACTCTTTCCATTTAAATTGTTTCATCTCTCCGAATTGAGTAGAAAGATTCGTTTTAATGAAAATTGTATCGTATAATATCAAAATATAATTTATCGTATACAAAATAAATCTATAAAAAAGCACAAAAAGCAATTTTAGATTTTCACTTTAACATGAAGTAAGAAATCGTATTGGTAGGACAAAAAATAGCCTCTAATTTTACTCTGAAGAGTTTTTTGCCCTCTGATGGACATGTGAAAAGATTTGCCATTTCATTCAGGTGATGTGTATGTACGCGTATAACGCTAATAGCTATATAATTCGTATACGTTAGTTGACGTTCTTTTATATCGTGAATCTCCTTTGATCTTGTTGCTCGAGTCTGTTGACGTGACACAAAACATTTTATTACCCTTGTTTGTTTGAGAATAAGTCCAACGTAACATTTTATTATACCTATCTACCGACTTACAATAAAAGGTACGACATAAACGTAACTTTGTTTAAGCATTGCTTTCAAGATGTAGGTCCCGAAATATGAATACATATTGAACTATATTTGAGTAAGGTTACTTAGGTTTTTTTATAAATCTTATGATCTCTAAATAAATGTCTCACTCGAGACTTAAAAGCTAGATTTGAGTGTTCAATCAGAGAACTTGAGTTTGGGCGGGGGCAACTTGAAATAAGATTTTACCGGTTTATGTCGAACGAACATATTATAATATGTAGGTATGTACGTTATTATTATAATTTGTTATTTATTTATTAGTATCACATATTGCTTATAGTAGGCGCCAGATAATCGTGGAATAACGGTCATTGACCCACCTACAATTATTGACATTTTTAATTTGAAAAACGGAATTAATGACACAAAGCTGTCCCGAATCATCATCTCTCGTGATCCTTAACATTGTCTAATAATGAAAAACGATTCATATTTAATTGTTCAGGTACCTATGAACAGTTATTAGGGAAAGGTCAATGTACTTTATTCCACATTTATCTGGCGCCTACTATAGTTAATACTAAGCCCCACAAAACCGTAGTAACTGTTTGACTGTGGGGTCGGTGAGTACATATATCTACACTCGTTCGTTAATATGTACTTATAGAATTATACACGTTTCTAAATAATATCTTCTTAATTTATTTTTAAATCAATTATCATTCATTTCAGACCGGACCAGACCAGAGCCGGCAGACTGAAAAAAACGAATACTTATACCTACTGAAAGGTATAAGTATTCGTTTTTTTAGAGGTATTATGGTTGGTAATTGGTGACTCTGGGCACACTGAATCTGCCAGCAGCCATAGATCGTGTATTATGGTTGTTGATTACATGAGTTAAGTTAAGCTCTTGGGTACCATGGTGGTTAACTGCTAGAAGATATTTATGTTTGTAACTGATCGGTAGAACTGTACATATTTTAATTAGTTTCCTATAATGTCTTTTGTTGTAAAGGAGATTATAGGAAACTAATTCAAATTTTGGTTTTCTGAGTAACAAATAGTTTTAAGAATCAAATTTGAAGAGCTTCTAATTTATTCAGGTTACTTACAATAATATTTTCGTATAAAGGAATATTTTGGTCAGTGTCTTACAAGCAGCCCATCTTTCAACTGTTAAAACTTTACTTTTTATGTTGGTAATAAATTTTGGGTTATTAATAAAGTAATAATTCAATGACTAACAACGCGCGCCGTAGACTAATACATAAGCGATGGGATCCAGTTTCCCTCTGCTAATGTCTAGTTATTTTTAGTCTCAGCGACAAACTAGTTTTTCACTAATTTGATTTAGTGTTTTCCATACTTAATTTTTTCGCTGCTATTTATAATGTCTTGGATGCCATTCGGCGTTTATACTTGAATTTTATCTGAATGGTCATTCCTGTTCGAAAATTCACGACAACACTCATATCCTTCCTTCCTTTACCCTTACCTAAGCGCATTAAAAAAATCACCCAATTAGGCGCATGGGGTCTTGAGTGACCCCAAACAAATATTGGGAAAGGAGTGTCAAAAAGAAATAAAATGAAATGTATTTTATAGTAATTAATAAAGTTCTTTAATATAATTAACTTTAAGAAACAAAAACATAACTGGAACATTATATCCAATAAAAAAAATAAAAAATGTAACCTCTCTCAAAACTAATTTTTTTTGGCTTGGCCGAGATCAACTTAAAAAAATAACTAATTAGTCCCATCGGCGGTATTCTTCTGTTCTGCATCCGACGCAGTAAACCCTCGAGTGTTGCTGACAAATAAATTTATGACACTTGAAGCATTTAGTTGACAGTTTTTTGTCGTTCTTTCTAGGACATGATGAACAGCGCCCGCACTTAGCTGTCGATTTTTGGACCGTCTCGTCCACATCATGAACTTCACGGGGCCGTTTCTTTGTTGTCGTTGATACAGCACGTAGTTGTATGCGATGTTTTTGGTGATCTGTCACAAGAGCAGCTGCTAATTTCTTCAAAAATATCCGTCTTGTATGCGTGGTACCCTTATCAGTATTTTGCTTTGTGTATGACAAATGCATTGATGCCAGATACGTTTACAAGATGAAAAAATACACCCAGAGGCCATCTTTTTGTTCTTCTTCCAACATTATAATTGCTGCAAAGTTGGTCATTACAATCCACACCACCTTTGGTACTATTGTAATAAGTAACTATTGCTGATTTCTGAGCGCTGGCTGTTGTTTGGTCAATGGCGTTATCATTGTGCATGGTGGAAAGTAAAACAACAGCTTTCTTTGGCTTAGGAACATATGAGACTATAGTCATTTGATTATGAAATTCGAAAACTGAACACATTTCAAATCGGTAAAAAACTGAAAAAAAGGAAAAAGAATCAAAATAAACTCAAAAACACATAACACAATTACGCAGTATATAAATAAATACAAAGAAAAATAATTAACAATATACTAATATAAACTAAAAGAAAACACAATAGTTAAAACTTACCTCCTCCAAAAAATGTAACATAACTGGTCGCATGGGGTCAGCGCTCTAGAGAGCAGCGATAAGTGCGCACGCGTTGATGTTATGGATGGGGCTAATTTGCGTACCCCGCGGGGAGTTAGGAAGCTAGAAAGAGCGTGAGCGCGCTCTAATCACTGTAAAACATTTTTTTTTAAATTTTAAGTGGCCTTGACCCCATGCGCCTAATTAACTACTGTTCCTTAGTATTTAAGAAAAGAGGAAGAAGAAAGCTTTCACATACTTCATTCCTATTACTGGTTTCTAGGAAGTTCAATAAGAGTCAATTGAAGTGAAAAACCCGTTTCTCGTAACATAAAAAAAAAACAAAAAGGTGCTCCTCTTATCTATATTACGCCCCATTTTTTTTTAAGGATGAGAAATCATAAAATGATTTCTTCCGCTCGGGGTGGAGCGGAAGGGCGTGTCAGACTCAATCCGTGTTCCTTCCAAAGCCCTTTGCGTTCTAGGGCCGCGTGACTCTTAAGAACAAATTCCGCAACCCTGGCAGGCACTCCTATGCTGATATCTCTTTGAAGCGCGCGTGAAACACAACGCGCCATCGACCCGGGCCTGGTGGTGATCGGACAGCGAGCCACCCAACGCTCGCCGTCCGCAGGCCTGCGCCTACGGTGGCCGGGGATCGCCCTGTGACTCCCGACGCCCGGGGCGTCTTCTTCTGTAGCGGTGGTTGGGGCGAAAGTCTTGTCTCTCCCTCGCGCGGCCCACCTCCTCCTTCGCTAGCATTACTGCTTTCCAGAAGGAGGTGACCGCTTCCCAATCCTCCTCGCTCCGGACCATGGATTTAACCAGGGCCGGACGCGAGAGGTCGCCGCCGCCGATTGCCTCGTCGATGACACGGCGATGCTCCACCCAAGCAGGGCAGACCTCGACCGTATGCTTCACCGTGTCCTCCGGGCAATCCTCACAGTGCTGACACCCGGGCGTGTGCTCTCGCTGAATCCAAAACAGGTACCTCCCGAAACAGCCGTGTCCGGTGAGTACTGTGTCAGGCGGAAGGTGAGGATTTCGTGGCGTCTCTCCAGCCACTCCCCAAAGAGGGGCTTTACTGCCGCAATTGCGGCGTGCCCTATATTATGGCCCTGATAAAGTACTTTACTAAATTCACTTTTCTAGGTAATTGTGAAACTTATTTTACAATAAGATGGGTTTCATAGAAAAAATCTACATGCTATCTTGAAGAAAATAACCCTAAATACGTGGTTTTCAAGAAATAATTTAGTAGGTTATACAGTAGCGTGCAAAGAGTAATGAAACATCCTACAATGGCAACTAACTGTGCTGGCAATGTTAACAGACTTCTTTTTTATATTTGTCTAGTTTTCTTCCTTGTTTAACTTCCGAGGCCAATCCCGCAGGAACCGTGGCTAAAGTGTTCTATGACCCTCGAAGATAGTGCAGTTTCTATCAATGAAAGTGTTAGCTATATTTATAGTTAGTTTGTATGTATGGGTCACAATTTACAACTGTATTTTTAAAAAGTCATCCTCAACTGATTGAGCTGAAATTTTGCGTACACGGATTCTCAACCAAATATGGCGGACTCCCAAAGATGGCAGGTCAAATATGTTTTTATGCACCCATAATATGGGGGTATACAATGAAAAAATTCGCTGAGAGACATTGTTGTAAATCTGTGCAGACATTTTTAGTTCAGAATTTAAAGTCTGTTCAGACAAAAGTCGGTGCGGTGTGGACGCACTATTAGGTTTAAGGCAAATCACACAGACTCGAAGCGAAACGCAGATTATTTACATAGCATTTTAAACCCTACAACGTAATCTACACAAATAAAACCTAATTACATGCTAAATGAATTAAAAAATAGAAGTACCCTGAGCTTAATCATTGAACAGACAAATTATATTTTCAACTATTCGCATTATTATAAATAGGAATCTACTAAAAGTTGATCAAATATTTGTTCGCTCAGTCGTTTTATAACGCTATCGGTTAATACTATTTGTAAATTGGATCCATGTTTTGAAAGGTAGGTATGTAACAAGTATTGATAGGTAATGCGAATATTATACAGAAAACCGGAGAGCGTGCCAAAAGTACGCAATGAAAATGTATTACAAAGTAACGAATTTTTCCAAGCAGAAATTCGAATTAGAAAGTTATCTAAATTCTGTATTCTCATGATTTATATACATGTGTACACATATATATCCTATCCATTAAATTCTGTTTTAGATAAATGTCAAGGATCGCCGATGGCTATAAGAATGTCCATTCTGACATAACGTATAGATTCCATCTATCTGCCGCAAAAGGTGTTGAATTCCTTTCTTCATAGAATTCAATTCAATTCACGTGGACTTCCACATATTAGAAATACACACATTATTTTAAATTCCACTTTCGAACGTATGCATTGCTGCAGTGCGATTCTGCGAATACTTAGGTACACGAACACGAGGTATCAGCTCATGAATTCAAACATGAATTACAGTTCACTGCATCTAAGTTGACACGGTGTTTGCCTTTAAGTGTGTGGGAGACTGAACGAGAGGTTCAGTTACAACTTTTCCATTAGCTGCGACCATTAAATACAACTTAAGAGTTTAGCCTGTTACGAAAACGTTGGAGAGTACCAACGTTTTTGGAGGGTTGGATAATTTCGTTTAGCAATCATTTGAGCAATTTTGCTGGCGAAGTGAAATGAGTTTTCTCTCGTCTTATGAATCTAAAAATAGGTGAGGTATCTGAGATGTCTCCCGGCTGTCATCTGCATTCGTAGGTAAGAAAGAGCGACGGAAGTGCGCGTTTTTGCAGCATGTTCTTTTTGCGTGTTTAAAATCCATTAGTATGTATTCTCAGGCTAGATTGTCGTCTTTATGGTAGTGAAACAAAGAGAGAGCCCTGTGAAAATTTTAGCGCTAAAAATAAAATTGCTTAATAGCTGGCGATTGCTATTAACATTTATAACTTAGTTAGTTATTAATGTTAATATCAATCGCCAGCAATTATATATAACTCATTCTTACAGCCGAAAAATTTGTAGACCTAAAACAAATACTAAATAGGAGATTTTACATGTTGTCGAGTTATGCGCACATAAATGTATGGGCATATGGTCGACATTTATTTTCGCGTTTTCAGTGTTGGTCCCATAGCAAAAGTATTTTTATTATGTTGTATATGCGCTTAGCCTGAAAACAAATGTTCCGCTTAACTAATTTATATATCCTCAAATTTCAGTTGAAAGATTTTTACTTTAGAAAATGGAAATCCGATTTGCTTCATGAATTTCCCATCGTTAATTTAATAACAAAAGCGAAAGGCGATTATTAAAAGCCTTTTAATAATCACACACGTTTTGATGTGAGCTTGAAGCGACTGCGTGAAAGCATATTAAACATAATACAATTGTAGAATTTCGTAAGGGTTTGGTGATATTATATATTAATATATTTCACGGTCGAATATATAGGACGCTGATATTCGGTAAGGGGTTTGGCTACACATTTCCAAATAACGAAGTGAAAACCATAAAGGATTTACGCTTAATTTTGCGTGTTCCTTTCAAATGTTCGCCAAAGTTTTTGTAATACAAGAGCGAGTCAAAGAGGTCAAATGCACGTACCTACTCGCTTCCAAACCACTGAGCATGACGCGTACTTGGATAAAAGAGAACTGAAATAGTGTTTATAAACAAAGTTTTACGATTCATTTAACTTTACTTTTCTAGAGTGCTTATAAAAAAGAACTTTTGAGCAGTTTGAACTGGTTTTATCGAGTTCGAAATACGTTTAATCTCTAGCGTAAAGTAAACAAAATTCTTATTCTATTTTATAAAACGGTTGCAGCGTTGATGAAGTCTTGATTGTGAAAATTTGCCTTCAAAATTAAAGACAAACTCAATCACTTAGGTACTCGCTGTTCAGACAATTTCTTAACTCGCTCCTGTCGCAATCTCAAGTTATAGGTACCTACTGTAGACGAGATGTACAGAGCACAGAATGGTCGCTCCGGCATCCACTAGAGACACCGTTACTAGCAATATTCGTGCCCACACAATAGATATGTGCCGGGTAGAAGATTCAGCTGTCCGTCCCGGGCAGGACCCGGACGCGGTCGTACGTGAACGAGGTCACATAAAATGTAAATACGCATGAACCACGGCCCGGATATGCATGCGTCAATCTTAAGTGATCGTCACGTTAGGCAAAACTGTAAAGCGCCCTCCCTCGGTAGGCGCGACGACGCGATCGGGTTTGCCGTAGAATTGAACGCGACGATCCCGTATTCACGCGACGATCGCTTTGTATTAGGACGACGCCACGGTCAGAATTGTCAAGGGTCTACCGTTGATTTTTATGAAACACACCCTTGAACACACACTGAAACACTTGGTTTTAAAGAAAGTTTAGAGAATGCCAATCTTCTTAGCTGTGGCTGCCGAAGCGTCTCGGTGCTCTGTGAACAATCTCATGTTATAGGTCCCGTATATGAGATATGATAAAACTAGGTACAGTATGCAAACAAGTAAAAGTTGAAGTTGAAGTTTTTCTCATTTTGAAAATATGTGCTTGTAATATACATGAATTGTAAAGGGCATATATGTAGAGATACAATATTTGTTCGATGCAGCACAACCAAAAAAAAGTACAATACTCAAAAGTACAATTAAATAACAACAAAAGCTAAGCAATTAAGCAAAAAACCGGACAAGCGCGAGTCAGACTCGCGCACCGAGGGTTCTGATCGAGTCTTGATTTTTCCGAATATACATTAGGTACCTACGGAACATTCTAACTATGAAAACACTCTCATTACTTTATTAAAAATAACTTTGTTGTTTGAACTTTTTTGTTGAAGGACAAAATTAACTTTGTTGTTGACAAAATGTTCTCCAATACATCAATGCACGTCAATTCTTCAACCCAAAATACCTATAAGTTTATAATAGCAAAAAATTTTTTTTTTTAAATATGATTAAACTATAAATTCCCAATCTTCAGACTTTTTCCTATACTTGTACTCTTACATCTGTAGCGGCATCAATGCCACCACATAAAAAACTAAGAAGTAAAATTTGTGCGGCAACAAAAAAAAATCGCAACGCCATCTATCCTGTCAGTGACGAACTACTAACGAAATCCTGCCAAGCCAAGCTCTCCGTGCGATTTGAACATACACAACAATCCTAATATCAACCTTCGGGCAGTTGCCCATCCTCCCATTTCAGTGAGGTATGCGGAACTTTACTCTCTGTTCCGCATACCTCTGTGATCTATCTTCTTGCCAAATTTCATGTCTCTGGGTCAACGGGAAGTACCCTATAGATTTTGATTCCCTTGAGAGCGTCAAAACATGCGCATAAAGGGAGCAGAACGGCCTTATCTTTAGATTGCGTTGACTTAGAAGTTTGTTTTTTTTTCACTGCTCTAAGGGGTAGCAGACCTGAGTTTTTGATATTAATTTTAGCCTGATTCCTCCACGTGGTCCTGAGAAAAAGGGTCTTGACTGACGGCCAGACAGACAGACGTACAACAAAGTGATCGTATAAGGGTTCCCTTTTTTTCAGACTAACCTTAGTCTGAAAAAACAGAAACCTCGCGAATCGCGGATCGCTTTTAAGGTTCTTTACCTAAAGAACCCGAAAAGCGATCAAAAATATCAAAATAATTACAATTATTTTATCGTGAAGCGAAACTCCACATAAAAAACACGTTAAAAAGGGGTGCTCAGCACGTGTCAGGCAAATATACTTGGCGCTAATATTCTGCTGGATCCTTACGGCCGTTGAGCTGAATTTGTGGAAGAAAAGTTATGTTTGTATAAAATATGCGTGTGTTATGTGCGGAGTGAATGTCGTAAGTATTGCAATGAATTATTTTCCTGCATTCTGTTAAACCTGTGATTGTGTGAAATATGTTTTAAGATAATTGAAAAATGGCTCACTAGCAAAATTAGTTTTGTATCGGTGACTTGTTTTCGTTATTGCTGACTTTTATTATCTAGAATAAAACAATTGGTACAATAATTGTGAAAAAAAAAAATACGTTTTTTTGTGTGATAAGTTCCGTTGTTAGATGTCCACTTAAAAAAAAATAGGAACTTTTCTAGAGTAACTAAACATTTTTTGAACACCCACTACCAAACAACATTATATCGTTTATGGTTTTGCCCTGAGGAACCGATTCATCCTTCATACATATCAAGGATAAATCTGTTTCTGTTTGCGGTTATCGACTATGAGAAGACAAACAGAAGTCTAATTGACCTATGATACACTATGATCGTTAGTTTCGTACGTGCGTTGTTTCGAAGTACACAGTCCGATTTTTTGTTATGGTTACAAAATGTTGATATAGATATTAATTTACTGAGTTACTTTGCCGTTGTTTTACGCTTGTACGGGACAACTTAAATGATAATGTAATATTATAGTTTTTCTTTCGTAGTACCTACACTGACAGAATTTGGAATATTTGTAATGAAACAAAATTATGGGTACACACGCGGCAAAGACTGATCGTGAACTAAAATTATGCATGCGGTACAAAAATACTTGTTTTGCGTAAGTTACTACTACTAGTGCAAATGGATCGTACACCCCTTTTTCTTTTTAATGATGGGAATTCATCAAATGGCTACTTCCGCTCTGGGCGGAGCGGAAGAGAGTGTCAGACTCTTATTGACTAAAACCCATCCGTGGTCCTCCTAATGCTCTTTGCGTTCGAGGGCCGCGGTAACTCTTTTGAACAAATTCCAGAACATTCTACATTTTCTTAAAGTCCCTCGGCAAACTTCGTGTTTCGTCAGTCGTCGGATTTCTATCAGAAATAGAATATAGAAAATGCAATGGGATATGAAGAAAACAGTTGTACAGCACACTCCTGACGGCTAACCTCTAAATCTCTGATCACTTTGTTTGGTAAGCGTGATTGCTTTTGGCAATGTCGATCAATCGACCGTTTTAACAATCTACCCACATTAGACTTTCACAGCCGGACTAATCACCCGGGGGCGCCGTGGGAATGAAGCGTGACCCACAGTCACGCAACCCACAGCGTCAATCAAGCTTATTTGCCGGTTGCAATCAAGCTGCCAAATATAATTACGCAAATACTTGGGCTGACATAGATTTGCTCATTTGTGATGTTCTCATTGGATTGTTTTTCCATCAGATGTACACACTTGGGTGGTAGGTACGCAAGGAAAAATCTACCAGTGGGATCACTTAACTTTCCTAGCCTGGCCTAAAACAGCTTTATTGGAAAAGTGCTAACGGAGCTAGGTATTTTTACATATAAAGAAGCGAGAGGTGTCTGGGAAGAATTCTTAGTTTATTTGTGCATACTCGTTTAACTATACATATGTAGGTATTATGTGCGTGTCATAGGTGAGTCTCGCACGCGCCGGGCGTAGATACGGTCGCGCGCACAGAACGCGTACGTAAGCGAATATGGCTTCCAATCGTGTAAAATGTACAAAGTGTAATATCGTGATTAACGAAATGCTAGCGTTTGTGAACAATAAACTAGATGTGATGGACGAAGAAAGCATCAGTCGAATCTGCATCTCTGCTTTCTCTGAAGATGATATTGTGGCAGCCAAGAATCTGCTTTTTGAATCCATACCAACGATAAAAAAGCAGAAGAAAACCAGGAAGAGAGACGGGAAAACGCTCAGAAATATAGACGATATAATTAATGCTCTTAAGGAAACAGATCCCGAGGAAATACCCATTTTCGTCGCTCGCGAGCTTCAAAAGTTACCTCCGATTCTCTTCGATCATGTAGATGTAACAAAGATATTGAAGGATCTATTGGTAGTGCAGCAGGACATCAGCCGTATCAAGGAACAGTGTGTTACTACTGAACAGTTAGATATCTTAAAATGTGAGTTAGATTTGTTGAAGCATACTTCCCCAATCAACACGTATGAATGCAATATAAATACTCGACGTGGAGCGGGTCGAATGGAGAGTTTTGAAGGTGCTGATGACCCTCTGGGATCTTACCTGGGTGATGTAAGAGTGAACAATCAGAGTCATTCATTATCATCCCCAGAAACAGTATATTGCGAAATTGAGGAGAATAAACTTCCATCTGAGGGTATTTCTGATTCAATACCACCTAACACGCAACGGTCGCCGGCTATTCAAACTGGTGTAGACAACCCAACAACGAGCGAATTTGAACCTTACTCTGAACACGATAGGTGTCATAAGCCTGTTGACTCGAATGGCGGTGCCTCCGAGATAACGCGCACGACGAGCGGTACGATGACTCACCCAACTCAGCTGATCGCGCGCCCGACAACCGGTAACTCGAGACATACAGACAACGCGCGCGGTGATCCTGCAACGATGAACGTACAAAAGACTATGGCGGACTTAGTGAAGGATGGCGAATGGAAGCGTGAGGAGCAGAATGATGACTGGATTACGGTGCAAAGGCGAAGATATAGAAACCGTTTTGCGGGAAACAGGGGGAAAGCTGTGGCTGAAATAAATATGAACTTCAAGGCTGCCGAAATAAAGGTACCGATTTATATTTATAACGTGGCGAAGGATGTATCCGTGTGTGACATTACTAAGTACGTAACGAGTAAGTCGAACTTAAATGTCACTGTTGAAAAGATGAAGATGAGATTGGAAAAAGAATACAATTCTTTCAAAATTTTCGTGCCCAAAGAAAATATTGATTTATTTTTGGATGCTAACTTTTGGCCTGTCGGAATAGCGTACCGACGTTTTGTTGAATTTAGAAACAAAACTCACTTACGGGCAAATAGCGAGATAAATACTAACAATTCAACATGACGACAACCAAAATGATAACATTTAATTGTAAAAACGTTGTCAGGTCAGTGGACAGTATACGACAACTTTGTCAAGAAGTCGATTTGATAGCGCTGCAGGAAACATGGCTGCTGCCACACGATCTGTCTTTTCTGGGTACTATAGATGACAACTTTGCCTTCACGGGCACTTCGGCAGTGGATACCTCGGTCGGTGTGCTGCGGGGGCGACCATACGGAGGAGTTGCCCTTCTCTGGCGAAAAAGTGCGTTCCCTGAGGTGACAGTAATCAACTGCACTAGTGTGCGTCTTGCAGCTGTTAGGGTAACGCTGAGTGATCGGTCATTCGTGGTGTTCTCAGTGTACATGCCTACTGATTGTAGTGACAATTTCTTAGAATTCACAGAGTGCTTAAGTGAGATAAACGCGGTGATTGAGAATAATAGTGTCGAGTCGGTTTTTATTCTGGGTGACTTTAACGCACACCCGGGTGAACTGTTTGCTAACGAGTTACTTTCGTTCTGCTTATGACGTTCTTAACTATTTTATTGTAAAACCATAGACGACGTAATGTATGTACGTAAAAGTGACAGAAACGAAATAGTGTCGAGTTAACTGTAGGTACTTTGCTTTTACCACGACTCGCTTGGCTAAACATGTTGAAATCAAGAGTGACTAATACACATGAATTCGCTACTAAAAATTACATCGACATACAAAATAAAAAGTCCCATTAATAACTTGGAAGAAGGTGACGAAATAAAAAACATTATAGAAATTTTAATGGCTGTAAACATAGACGTTTATCACTAGTAACATAGTTTGTTTATATATAAGACTGATACTGCAAACTGTAGCCGTAATAATATGTATTTATGTTAGTTATTAGTGAATGAGATCAGATTCGGGCTGGTAGGTTCATTACTGAAAGGGTACGATAGTAGAAACATAAAAGGTTATAGTAGAGTGGTGTAAAAGGTTGTGGGAACACTGAATGTCGGTTATGACTGAATAAATTTGCTTCAGGATATAAACATATCTTGAGAGAAGGCCTGCTCGTAGTTGTTGTTGTCTACCCAGGCCTTTGTTTTTACGGTAAAATAGAAACATTAAACCAATTATGTGAAACTATAAGGGCCTGTTCTTGAATTGAGTATGTGGAGTTAAGAATATGCCTAACTTTAGGCCAAAGTTTAACAGGTTTTCAGGCAACACTCAACTTAAATTCTCAATTCTAGCCTGAAAGATACTAACTCAAATTCAGAAATCTGAAGATAGCCTAGCTACAAATGAATCAGAGAACGAAGCCAATAGCGAGTGCTAGTGAACTATAAATATTTTTTTTAATCATATATCAATTTTATCACATTCGCCTACGAATTCAAATTCAACCAGTACATTCTATTTTAATTTCCCTAATATAACTCAAGGCGATAACTATAATTCATTACTGTAAGCAAAAATAAATCAGGCAACATAAAAATAAATCACTCTGAAGGCGTACTTACTCATAGTAGCCGCTGTTTATACTTAACCATAGATAATATGCTAATATACGTCAATATTGTTATGTATATTAGAGTATTCAGGTATAATAAGGTAATTGTGTTGTTGAATGGATTCATTCATTTTGTATGATTAGTGATTACGGATCTGAATATACATAGATGTTTTAGGCGTAGGCGCGCAGGCTTGGTTGTACTGCAAAACGGTAAACGGTTTACGGCTTACCGACTATGCTTAAAAGGAGCTTTTAACAAGCTTTGAGGCAATGCCATTCAACCTTCCTGGCCACTAATCTGGCTGTAACATGACGTAAAGTCTTTATAGCATTTAAGCGTCTAGTATTTTGATCGAAATACTTACATGTCATTCGGTTGGGAATCGCAGGACGCACCGTTTGACGAATCAAATACAAGAGTTTGAACCAGTGAAGAAACGTGATTCAAACAAGAAAAACATCGCGTATGTCAGTTTTATTTATTTGTTATATACTTTATTGTACACAAGGCAATCTCTTCCAGACAACCTTTGGATGAACAGAAAACCGCAGTAACAACGCGTAACAGTTTTATTGCCATAGCAACAGCGCGTAACTCGGTTGTTTTTACAAAACTGAGTTAAGTGCTGCTAAACAGTTTATTTGTTCTCCTGAAAAGTTATAGATTTTGACATCCGCGGTATTACAACTTAAGCGAAGATATACTATTTCTATTGTGTCCACCATATAAGATATAGACACGATAGGCCAGGCTGTTGAAACGCCAACTCTATCTATCTCCTATCAGCTCATTAATGTCCAACCATGGATGTCAACGAGCTAATAGAATAAGCATTCTTCAGACACTGTGAGAACAACGCGATTCTTTTTAATATGAGCATGAACAGCTTCATATTTTATCAGTTGTAATCACTACTGAACCTCTGGAGAAAAATATAAATTCTATTTGGTCTCATCATCATCATCATATCAGCCGAAAGACGTCCACTGTTGGACATAGGCCTCCCCCCAGTGTCGCCACAACAACCGGTCCTGTGCGTCTCGCATCCATCGGCTACCACCACCACCGGCACCAGGCCACCGGCACCAGGTCATCGGTCTACCTCGTGGGAGGCCTTCCAACGCTACGTCTTCCGATACGCAGTCGCCACTCTAGAACTTTTCGGCCCCATCGACCATTTGTTCTGCGAGCAATGTGCCCTGCCACTTCAGTTTGGCGATCCTCCGGGCTGTGTCGGTAACTTTGGTTCTCTTGCGGATATCATCATTCCTGATTCGATCACGCAAGGAAACTTCGAGCATTGCCACTCAAAGGGCAATGGAGAGGCCATTGCCCTTTGAGTGGCTTTAAGCGTTCTGATAAGGCCCTATTTGGTCTACCAAAACAAATTTGACACTTACTTTTAAATACGTGTCCAAAATGTTTCTTTAATTTTTTTTATTTGCATAATAAAATACTTATTATCTCTGGTAAACAATTATGAATGAATTTTTAAAATACTTTCGTAAGTGATGAAGTTATTAAGCTTCAAAGATGACAATTAGAAAGAGAAGTCCGATACAAACTGTGACGTCAAATACTTTGACACCTATACAGCTGCTATAGAAAGCAGCGTTTTCGCGAGAGGGACATATATTTGTTTAAATAGTTATATCTCGTATGTGTTTCGGTCAATTCCGATTCTTTTTTCACTGTTTGTATTTTTTTTTAATACTTCTAGATAAACTGTATAGATAGCAAAAAAAAAAATCATACATAATTCCCTATTTAACGGACGGGTTTTTTTAGGAAAATACCCTACAGTGACTGAGTGACTCTCAACTGCACAATACCCGCGTGGTATTACACAATACTGGAGCTAAGGTAAATTTCGAACATTTTCCTTTTCCTCCTGACAATAACAAGCGTAACTTTACCTCTGGCTTCATATGACGTGTTAGATTCAATTGTGTTTGCCAATTTCTGGTGTAACAGGATCGCTTCACCAGTTTTGTTCTCGTTTATTAATGAGAATAAACACATGGTTTGGCACTGTTATTGTCTGTCTTCACGCTAACACAACAATAAGATAGTGGAATTTATAAAAAGTGAATGAGAGCATCGATTTAATAAATTAAAGTATTTTTACATTCTAGAATTCTACTGTCGGTGTCTATTAATATATTTTCCTGGGGACTATCACACGTATAATGAGGCCGGTCTTTCAATCAATTTTAAAATACTGGCATCATAAATTGGCTGCAAAAAACTAAATTAAGATGTTCTACACCTATATACACGTTAGCCGTAAATAGTCAATATTTACTTTTATGTTGCCTTGTCTCATGTTCGATTGATGCAACACGTATTCTTATTCCTTTCTGTTCTGTCAACTGTCCTGCTATCTATTATGTAACATAATGATGAGCCTGCAAGGACAAATGCCCACGTGTACAAAAAGACGTTTTTCAAACGCACATACTCGAAAAAATTAATATAATTTCATAAACATAATCTTAAGTAAGTAACAATTTATTGTGAAAAATTATTAGCGATTGTATTGGCTGCTCGTCGACCATTGGGGCGCTATCAGCCTGAAATTATAAATACATACGTTAATTGAATAGGTGGATTCTGGCCGCCGCACTTTTCGCCAAGGGTGCGAAAAACACTTCTTCCATGGTGTATTTTAGCTAATTTTCCAGAAAGCGTGTTTTTAAAACATGTATTACTTATTTCAAAACATAGCAAAGGTTACAAACTTAACAAATCCTGCATCTTGTTTGTCATTCGGTATGTAATAGAAACGGAACTGACCCAAGTGCAAGAACTTCCACAGGACGAGGGAAGGAGGTAAGTTATTCACTTTACCGAAAAGGTCGACATCCCACTTTAAAATGGCCGAGCCACCGAGAGAAGTAGAATTTCAAGCTACGGCTAAGCTAAGCGGACCTCCTCTACTCAATAATTTATTCGCTTGACCTTTCACACGAAATTGCAATACTTAGTACAGAAACTCATTCCCAATTTCCAATCTTCGCCAGGTCCAACATTCTCTAAGTGGACAAGTTTCCAATAAGTTCAATCTTTGACAAATAGCCGAACATTCAGTTAAAATATGGCGGGTACGCTTTTCAATTTTCTGTTCAACAACTTTCATCGGCCAATCCACCAATATCTTTAATGTTATGTTATCTGTCAAAACTAAAATACATCAATTATTACTCCCTGTCAAGATGTATTTATTGAATCTCATTATTTTACTTTTTTTAATATATAAATCGTGTGTCTTTTTAACAAAGCGTAAGTCCTGACAAATAAGTTCGAGGTACTTACAATCAAAAAGTTTGAAATACTTAATTCAGAAGTTCGACGCCGCACAAGTCGGAAGCGGCGGTGCGGCGTCGAACAAGGTAAAATGGCAACTAGAAAAATCGGCCAAGTGCGTGTCGGGCCACGCACAGTGCAGGGTTCCGTAGTTACCCGTGTCATAAACCATGACAAAGAATAAATAGCTAATTTTACCATAACATTGTAAAGTTACAAACGCACTTAGTCTTAAGTCATTTTCCATGGAATTGTAATGAAATTTTAAGTTCTCTTCAGTTACATTTTATAGGTTGGTTGACTCATCGTCATCATCATCATCATATCAGCCGAAAGACGTCCAGTGCTGGATATAGGACACCCCATGTGTCGCCACAATAACTGGTCCTGTGGGTCTCGCATCCAACGGCTAACCGCGATTCTCACCATCAGTCCACCTTGTGGGAGGCCTTCCAACGCTGCGTCTTCCGATACGCGGTCGCCACTCCAGAACTTTTCGGCCCCATCGATCATCTGTTTTGTGCGCAATGTGCCTTGCCCATTGCCACTTCAGTTTGGCGATTAGATGAGGCCCATTGTGAGCGACCACGTTCCGGTTCCATAAGTCATAACTGGCAGCGCGCAATGGCTGGTCGACTATTACTCGTTAACTTATTAGGCCTACTTACTTAGCTTTGATAGTTTTCCTTTTAAATTCGTTCTACATGCCAGTAACACTGAATTTTTTCACGTCTCCAAAAACTACCGTTTAAATGTTAAATTATTATTTACTTTAAATGCTATATTATTAAGAAGAAATAAATGTATGTGATTGAGCCTTTCGATCGGTACAGTAAAATTACAGGTTTTTATTTTTAGCGGTTTCGATTCCCGGTTCAGACAGGCGATTATTTTTATTTTTTTAAATACAGTTGGTATAAATAAAAATGAAGTCTTCATTCTGTATTTTTTTCTATCTACAGTATTTAAGGTACTTTCCCTTCATGTGGCAAAGTCCTGGGACGCCCTGCATATGTTTATTCCCTACCATATCATCGATAAAACCCGGTATACTTGGTTTACAATTAAATTTTTACTTGTTTGCCATAGCTAGAGTGGGTTTTATTTTACAAAAGAAAACACACAAACGATCAAGTTTCGATTCAAGTTCGGTTTGTTGGCAATCGAATCAATTTGCCAGACTGAAGTATGGGTGAAGTGTGGCGAGGTCAATCTCGAATGGACCCCAATTTCCAACAAATCGACAAAGTATCAAGTAGTTGTACCCTCACAAGGGTACCTCTGCTAGCGATAGGCTCACGTGAATAAATTGAACGTGAATTATTTATTACATTTAAAAGGCTACCTAGAGTATTTCTATTGACTGGCCTGTTGGTCGAGTGGTTAATGACCCTGACTGCTAAACCGGAGGTCGTGGGTTCGATTCCCACCCAGGACAAATCTTTGTGTGATGAGCATGATCATTTGTTCTGTGTCTGGGTGTAATTTGTCTATAATATGTACATATGTATTTAGAAATATATAAGTATGTTTATCAGTTGTCTGGTTGCCATAGCACAGGCTCTGCCTAGTTTGGGATCGGATGACCGTGTGTGAGTTGTCCATAGATATTATATATATACATATATTATTATATATATTACTGATTTTTCGCGTTTGACCTCTACCTTACCTGATTGTAAGTGATGATGTGGTCGACGACGGACTACGTCTGCCTAGATGTAACCTATAGATAAAATTAAAGACCCCAGCAATCCGGAACCACAAACACCGTTAAGGATTCTAACTTTTTATAATCCACTAGCTGCCGCCCGCGCTTCCGCCAGCGTGAATGTCGAAAATGATCCAAAGAGAACATACTCCCGGGATAAAGGTATAAGTATGTGTTATTAATAATAATAATCAATTTATTTTCAAGTATCAAGACTCAATTACAAAAAAAATATACACAATAGTCACAATTACAATGTCAAAAGCATTATTAGGTCATCATTATAAATTACATAATATCACAAAATTACAATTGTTATATAAATGCAAGTCATAAGTGTCGACCACAAGAGTGCGCAATGATGGAGCGACGATACCACACCATACCATACCTTATTGCAGATCACGTTCTACCTCTGTGCCAAATTTCGTCAAGATCCCTTCAGCCGTGATTGAGTAACAAACATCTATCCATCCATCCAAACTTTCGCATTTATAATATTAGTATAGACTTAATAATGTTGAAGCTTTTAAGACAGGCGACATAAATATATGACTTTGTTCTGTCTACACACAGTACACTACAGTAAAGTTTACAAATCGTTCACTCGGTTTGCCAGATCACTGCCAATCAGATCGACTATTTTATTCCATTGTATTCTGTCAACAAAAACTTTGTTGTGAATGTTAACTAAAGTTTCACTGCTGGATTGTACAATAGAATAAAAAAGGTAACAGCTGTTATCACCTTTTTTATTCTATTGTACAATTCTTTTGTGAGGTACTTCAATACGAAGTCAATCTCACAATAGCACTTTGAAATGCCCAAGCAGTTTTTAAGAAGCGTAGTACCTATGTACCCACTAACCTAGATGGTATCAAGTCTTCTTAATTTTGCCATTGACTACCCAAGGACAAAATCAAGAAGCTTAGCATAAATATATTTTAATGTCCTTCTTTACTGAATAAAAACCGGCCAAGTGCGTGTCGGGCTGTAGAGGTAAGCGGGAGTAATGTACACCAGTCAGTATACCTCTACTGAAACGGGAGGATCCTCCGACCAGACGGTTGTTGTGTCTAGTGGGTAACTGCCCGATAGTCAAATCGTACGGAGAACTTTGCTTGCGCGATGCAGGATTTCGTTGGTAGTTCGACGCTGACAGTATAGATGGCGTTGCTGTTCATTTTGTTGCCGTAAAAATTTCATTTTTAAGGTTTTCATGTGGCGGCATTGATGCTGCTACATCAGTCCCCTCCGGAGACTGGAGGTCGATAGTGGATGAGTCGTCCATGCATCTTTGAGATACTTGCCATGCCAGTGGAAGGTTTCTGTGAGTCGGAACCGGAAGTCGCAGAGTTCTCGGTGAGTCGGAACTGTCTGCGGTTCCCCAGTGAGTCGAAGTCCGTCATCCCAGTGAGTCGGGATAATGTTGCAGGTTCAAGTGGGTACTGGCTGGCTGTATTACCCCCTGCTCGATGCACAGTGAAGGGTTCCATAGTTATCTGTCTATTCGTGTCGTAAACCATGGCAAAGAATAAATAGTTAATTTTACTATAAGATTGCAAAGTTACAAACGCACTTACTCTTAAGTCATTTGGACACGAAATTTTTAGTTATCCAGTTAAATTTTATAAAAATAGTGGTACATACATGGGCAGCCTTAATGCAACAATGCATTCTCTATCAGTCATTTTTAGGTTGCTCGACTATTACTCGTTAACTTGTAAGCCCTACTTAGCAGTGATAGTTTTCCTTTTGAATTCGTTATATAAGCTACTATCACTAAATTTTTCACGTCTCCAAAAACAACCGTTTAGCTGCTGGCTGGGGTACACACTTGACTCTAACAAAAATGAGCACTTTAAAACTTAATATTTCGCTATTTTTAATTTTTAAACAACCTATCCAAGGAAACCCAACACCATGGAAAAGACGATAAAAAAAATTATAGCCCCTTATGAGTTTTGGTAACCTAAAAAAAATTTTTTTCAAGATTTTATTGCGTAGGTATTTGATTTGACGGCGTGATTAATACCTATGTATATACTAAATTCCAACTTTCTAGTGCTAAGTGTCTCTGAGCTAAACCGCGGATAGACACACGGACATGTAGAAACTATGTTTAAGGGTTTCTTAATGCCCACGGAACCCTAAATATGTTTTTTGAGGATTGATGAGACTTTTTTGATGAAGACCGTTTTGTTATAAAATTTATGTTGTAGGTACCCATAGATATAATAAGTTTTTTTATATTTCTATGGTTGTACCTATTTTCTTTCTTACATTTGTGTTTTGTTCTTTTCAGGGACAAAAGTTACAAAATCAAGAGTGTGTTATGACTTCGACTGTTGTTCTCCACGCAATGTTGGAAAATTGTATTTTAATTGATTAAAAGCGGTTTAATTGATGTGCATTCAATGTGCTTTCAGTCTCCGCTAAAAAAGGTCTGAAACTTACTCAAGATGTAACGCTTAGTTTGATCTAAGCATTTTACATCCAGAATTCTCCTTGACTTTAGAAATATAAATATTAACCTTTTGCGTGTCTTAACAGATTTTTATCGTCCAATCCTGACCAAGCCCTTATGTGTAACTGTCCGACTTAAGACATTTGGAGCATTTTTTCTTATGTCGAACTGTGTAACTTAAGACACGCAAAAGGTTAATAGCCACTAGGTCCTAGGCCCTACACTATCGCTCGGTTCCGTTCCGCCAGCGGAAATATTCCATTTGCTTTCTGCTAAGTCCCTATAAATATTCGAATACCTAACTCCTCGCAAAATTGGTTTGACAATTTAGGCATGAAAAAAAGGTTACATAATATTTATAATGGGGCTGTCCATCTAACAAATACTTGAATTGGGGGTTTTGGACATTTCTTGTTCCTTTATGATTTTTTTTGCCTTCGGTCCTCCTAATTTGATCTTATCAGAATTCTCTATAAAATGTAATTAAGAATGTGCCCATTAGTGTTTATAAGTAGTTCGATTTTTTTGATATGGCTGAAAGACTAGACTATTGTTTGATTAATCAAACTAATTAGTTAAATCAAAGCCGTTCTTTGTAGAAATATAAATATTTGTAAAACTTGATCTGCAGATATTAAGCTAAACCTATTATTAAACTTTTAGAAATGATAAAAGTGCACTAATGAAACCTAACCGGCGGGCGGGTATCCGAATAAAGGTTGTTTTTATTTGTGTGGTTGTAAGATGCATAATAGCCGTCATTAAACATTTATTTAGGATAGCTACTCAGAAAAATTGTAGAAAATTTTAAATGGTATCGTCATTGTTGAGAAATTTTGCTGAAAAATCCCACTAATGACGGCGATAAAATAAGAACACGGTACATTTTTGATACATTCGTTTCAACTTACTTACTCGTAAACCTGCTCCTACACCCAACGCTTTTAGGCTCGCAATATAGTGAATTTCGCACTCGTGCAGAGAAGTGCGGTGGCTAGCCCGCTCTAGTCTGTACTATCGGACACAGAGTATAATACTGTTCTATCGGCTGTCCTCACGAAACCCGAACAAGACGCATGAAAAAATGTCCGCAAGCCATTTCTCACAATACTTTCTTACTAAACATGACATTTTATTAATTTCCTCCTTTATTCGAGTTACTGTGTTGAAAATTGTCGTTTTATAAACATACGTAGGTAGTTTGTGTGAATGAGTTATCGAGTTTATCGGCTCCATAACGGCCTCACGTTTGGCTCGGGCGTCTATTCCGCTTCGGCTGCAATGACAAAATTTGCCAACGTGCATCAAATAACTTCAATCATACTCTCATATTGTAATGTTCCAATTACGAAATTAAATTGACATACTTTATGTAAAGACAACTGCAATAAAAAAATATTAAATAAAACACCTTTCCTAACGAAATAATATAAAAAAAAAAATTTAGTTGACGAATTCAAAAATAATAATCGCCTGCGGCTCGGTTTAAAAACTCACAGTCATAGTTTAATATTTTGATGTGATGTGACATTAATATAAACTACTAGTATGCGCGTAGCTATATCGTGAAACTCTTTGTCAGTGTACGTGTCCCTAACAAGGCTTGGAACCGGTTAAAAAAATACCGGTTAATGTCGGATTATTGTGGTTTTGCTCTGAAATTTTCTAAAGAACGTTTACGTTTTAAGAACTATATCTTAATCTAAACTAACCGGCTTTCTCGACGAGCGGCGTGGCGGGCGTATCGATAAACGCGTGAGAATGCGCGCGGCGCGGCGTTTTTTTGTCGTGCGTCAGTTTAAACAGGTTTTTATTATTTTAAACCGTTAAATCTGAAAAAAACTTTATATGAAGACTGCTCCTAATACCGGTTTATTCGAACGAATGAAAAGGGTAGCTTCAATTACATGATAACGGTTTGAAAATTTGACCGGTATCCGAGCCTAGATCCCTAGTCCCTTCCAGCCCTTCAGCCAATCAAGAGTTATCTACTACAGTGCGATTCTGTTACCATCTCACCGTGTAAACTTAGGTGAAGTGAACATGAAGTCAGCTGTCAATCCATACAAACAAAATAGAACGACAGTTCTCCTCACGCTACTGCACGTAGTAAGCAAGTATTCACGTTTACAGAGTCGACCGGAAGGGCCCGATCGCCCAAGTTTTTTACAAGGATTGTTCAAAGTCAAATAAAAAAAACAATTCGAACAATCTTTGCCACAAAACGTTTGTCTTGAGCTGCTTTGAAAACAATATCGCAGCCCTTAAATTCCTTTGTATCCGGTTGTATACGCTTCCGTTTCGGATATTAAACTTGCGCCCGAAAATTTATTGTGCGGTGATAAGAACAAACTGCCCTTTTTATCCAACATTTAATCTTTCTTTCATCGAAAACACTACGTCTCCTTGCATATAAAAAACCCGTTTTTTCGATGGTAACTGGTAGGTATAGTTTGTAGCATTTGTACTTTTATTTGTGATTTTGTTTACCTAAAGAAGAAAGAAAGAAAAAACATTTTTTTAAACCGTGTGTGCCTCACGACTACGCTAAAAAGGTTAATTTCAGCAATGTTGCCAGATGGATGCTGTCTGGTGCTGGTCTTCCCAATGAACCTTGAGTGACGAGCATCGGAGCAAAACTATATATACTTTAAATTTTAATTTCTCTAAATTTTCATATTTGTCCCTTCTACACCCATTCACTTACCAACGAACAGCATTTCATATTTATTTATAACGATTTAATTATTTTTTTTTTTTCATTTTTTTACATTATCATGTATGATTCATACTTAGTTACATAGCATACACTCGACCGTAACTTAAATAAAATGTTGAACCATTCCACTACATGAGAATCCATATATCCGTTTCCGTCTGTTTCGCAATGTCAAGGTGAACGTTACCACAATACGTTGGCGCTTTCAGATAGCTATTTTTGTGATAAATATTTAGGAAATTTGAAATTGATCTCTCTATTACAGCTATATATCCTGGATTACTTACAGTGTGGTGGCAAACGATTTCTCCCAGACATGTTTCCCAGTCTTTGTTCAGCTGGCCGTCATATATCTTCATTGTTTGTTTCTTATTCTATTAATGCCATTGATTGTATATGCGCTTATCCACTCTAGGAATTTATTGCAGTTCAAGGTATGCATGTATCACTTAGTGAAATGTATAGTATTGTGAGAAATCTACCTAAACAATGTGTTATTTGTCTTTGTTTAAAAGTGACTTTCAACCATACAATAATATTTTAACAGTCTTTTATATTTGGTATGGTAACATAACGCCAGTGAATTTTTGCTTTTAACATTATACCTTTGCAACAAAAAGGTATCCGTTCTTTTCACGTACGATTTATTTTTGCAACGAATCGAGAACGCATCGGATGTGGTGCACCTGATATCGGCATCAGCGGTATGTGGCATCCTTTTGTTCTGTTCATTAACGTACAGATACCTCACGTAGCCGTGTCGTAAAACTGGACTGCGAGAACTGGTATTTCAGTATTTTCAGGAGTAGTAAAGGATCGTGAGTCTGATTTTATGTGTGTTTACTTTCAGACAAATATGTTAGCCAAACATATCTTCATTACCTGCACTTTACCTCGTTCTATGTATAACTAAGATACCTATATATTACGTAAGTTTATTACTGACTGGTATTGAAGGGTGATATCGTCAGGAACTTGCAGTGCTGTTCCGTAAAAATCTCACCGTGACAACTTAGGTGACGTTAACATGAAGTGGGCGGTCAATCCGTGCAATCATAATGGAATCAAAGTTCACTTCAAGCTCAGTCCAACTATGTTTTCAAGGTGAGAAGTTTCAAGACTAGAAAACTTAACGAAATCGAACATATCGAATGGAGTGTCAGACTCTTACTGACTAAAACCCGTCCGTGTTCTTCATAATGCCCTTTGCGTTCCAGGGCCGCGGTGACTCTTTCGAAAAAAATCCGCAACCAGAGGTCATTTACCCTACAGCAATTATTAACAAGGCTCGTAAGTCGTAATCATTTTAAAAGTTTATCCTGTGACTACGGATAACAAATTAATTTGTTATAATAGTCACAACAGAATACAAAACAATTTAAATTTGAATGAAAACTTTTCAGTCAACAAGATCGAAGTTTTGGTACCAATTTAATTGTGTTATGAAGTTTGTCGTGATTTATTAATGTAATCAACCTAATTTTAATGTTTGTTCGACGTGATTGAGTACATACATGCATCCATCCATCCATCCAAACTTTATCATTTATTATATAATATACTAGTGGTCCCGACAGATGTCCTGTTCGAACGTTTGCTTTGTGTCTGACGAAAAATTCGAGAAATCGATTGCAGCACCACCTACCAGGTCCAATTGTGAATCTAAATCATTCTCGGATCCCCTTGAACACACACAAAAATTTTCATTAACATCGGTCCAGCCGTTTAGGAGGAGTTCAGTGACATACACACGTACACAAGAAATATATATATATTAAGATACCTACAAGCGCGGTCGTCCGCGGCTCCTCCCACGTGAATGTCGAAAATTATCTCAAGGGAACATACTCCCTGGATAAAATAAGTAAAAAGTGAGAATAGAAGTATAGACTACAAATTAATAGTTTTCACTGCCATGCGTTCTTGAGAAAAAGAGTCTTGACAGACTGACAGTCAGGCGGACAACGAAATGATAATATAACGGTTCCGTCGATTATTTTTTTGTGTTTGTTATGCGATCATTCCGTCAATTATGAATTGATTTTGATGATTCTTTTTCATTCAAAAGCCTGTACTCCTGAGGTGGTTCCATTGGTGCCAAGCCAGAATCTGATGATGGGATCCTAGGGAAATCGAGGGCAACCCTCAAATTTTAAAGGCACATTGAATGTTTTTCATATACTTTCTAACGCAATTCAAATAATTGTGCCTGGTAATTAACATCTCATCTTGCTGAGCTGATGATGGAACCTTCCATGATCAGCTCAGAAAGATGAGATAAGTCAGGCGTTATTTTCACCAATTGTCAACCGATTTGGATGATTCTTTTTTGTTTGGAAGAGTACTTTTCCAAACTGGCTCCATTTCAATTTGGTTAAGATCTGATGAAGGATTTCGGAGGTAGGCAACGGAACTCTTCAATAAATGATAGAAAATCTCACGGGATTTCTGAAATTGCATTTCTGTTTATTAATTACATCAGTTCATAACATAAAACCACGCTGGTACGCTGTGAAGGGGTACGCAGATGCAAACAAGACAACCGGAATTAACATATTTTTGGATTTTTATTTGTTTTATATTCGGGCATAACTTTATTGTTTATTAACCGATCTTGATGATTCTTTTTGCATTGGGTTTATTGATAGCTATATTGCATTTGCACTGTACGGCGAACTTCAAAGATAAACATAATCATATTTCTTAGTTTATTATTTTAGCATATATTTTATTACTAATATATATATTATCTGTATATTCTTTCCGAAATGTTAAAATTCAATTTTGAATCTTATTTTTATTTATTGTACACCTACCACAGTATAGTTTTTATAACTCAAAGGTTGACTGGTAGAGAATGCCTTGATGCGTTAAGTCCGCCCATGTACCACTATTGTACATAAAGTTTAAATAAATAAATAAACCAGGGACCTCAACTTAAAATCAATAAAATCTAGTAAGGTGACATATAATCAGGTTTACGTCAATTCCAAAGCAAAGTAGATATTTAACTATGAGCTGGTCTGGACTGAACGATGAAGACACACAAAGTAACTTCTTAACGGCAAATAGCGCAACCACTCATTATGCGAATAATGTCAATATAGTTGTGAAGTATCACCACAAAAAAGTGGAAAATAAAAAACTTTATATTACCTACTTTATAAAACTTTGTAGTATTTTTTATTTGGAAGTAGGTAGTATTTTTTTGTAAAAGTATTTTTAGAAATGGAATACTAAAAAGCGATTCAACTTTGCGATATTATTTCATCAGGTTCTAAAGCCAGCCTTTTATTTTAGGTTTTTCTCTGACCCTTTTCGAAACATTTGGTACCTAACTAAGAATTTTAGTATTTGGGAATATTGCTTTTGTCTACTATAATACTGAAGATTTTATTTGATCCCGCGTTGTAAGAAACCCTTTCCCTTAAGGCATAGACAAAATAAAATATGTAATAGTAGGTATTTGTTTGTCAAATGGGACAATTGGGTCTTTTTCTCAAAGGTTCAAAAAAAACATTTATTTCCAACACTATACAATCATAATATTGAACAACAAAACAAAGATTTCTTATAAAGTAACGGTTTTCAGTGTGGCAAACGGACCGGGCTCTGCAAGTGTTGAGCCATTGCCCGTATTATCGCGACCTTTATTAACACGTTAACTGCCATAGTAAAATTTTGATGACGTTTTTTTTTATTTTTGTTTTTTGGTTGTATATTCAAGTAAATCACATTATATAACTATTTTAATTTGTTTCCGGTGATGGTAATGTAAAATAAAGCAAAAAAATAAAATGTCTGGCAGATGTGCCTGACGAGGCCCAAACGAAACAAAACATAGCTATTGGGCCATGTCAAGCATTTTGTCAGGCACCGTCTGCCGGCCGCCAATTTATTTGCGCGGGAAATGCCAACCGCTGTTTGAACAAAACTACCTACGAGTGTCGTAGTTCATTCCTTGCAGGTTGCAAACTGTCCGGCGCGTGCCATGCGATGTACCTACAGTGTTTATTTAGTCGCTTCGAATTAGCTGCGGAAGTAAGTGCGCGCACCCATTGCACTAGTTTTTTTTATGTTTTTGGAGATTTTGTGTGACGATAGCTATTGTAATCATGTCCATTATTGATAATCTACAAGGCATAAGGCATCTATGTATCGGAAAGATAAAAAAGGAGAGTTTAGAGCCAAAGAAAATGAAGATGGTATGACATGTATGAAATGGAAGGATAAAAGGGATGTTTATTTACTGTCTACGAAACATTCTATTGGATTTACAAGGACTTACAAAAGAGACAAAGAAATAATAAAACCAAAAATTTTAGTCGATTATAACAACGCAAAATCTTCTGTAGACCTAGCAACAGGAGAAGACGCCCCGGGCGTCGGGAGTCGCAGGGCGATCCCCGGCCACCGTAGGCGCGGGCCTGCGGACGGCGAGCGTTGGGTGGCTCGCTGTCCGATCACCACCAGGCCCGGGTCGATGGCGCGTTGTGTTTCACGCGCGCCTCAAAGAGATGTCAGCATAGAGGACGGGACCCGCTAGGGCCAGAGCCTGCCAGGGTTGCGGAATTTGTTCGAAAGAGTCACCGCGGCCCTGGAAAGCAAAGGGCTTAAGAAGGAACACGGATGGGTTTTAGTCAGTAAGAGTCTGACACGCCCTTCCGCTCCACCCAGAGCGGAAGAAGTCATTTGATGATTTCCCATCCTAAAAAAAAAAAAAAAAAGACCTATCTGATCAGATGATCGCATACTCAACACCTTTGAGAAAAACTGTAAAATGGTACAGAAAACTTGCTGTTGAACTGTTGTTGTCAAAGTCAAAGTGAATTCATTTATTTCAACTAGACCATTAAAAGGCACTTTTGAACGTCAAATTTACAGTTTAAAATTAAAATATAAGTGACTCTAGTTGTCCATTCGCAAAAAGTAGATTCTTATGGAGAAGAACGGACATGAAACTCCATAGTTACTCTTTTCAAATATAAGTTTTACAATATTTTGTATACATAGGTACATTGATCAGTTGATTATATTATGTGAGCACAATGCATCCAACATTACACTAATATACAGCACACACTTATATACTATAGGTACAACAAAGCAATACCAGCAGAGATAAAATTAAGTTTGCTAGTAAGGGACATGGTACTCACATATTTACAATATAATTAAAAACAATGGATCAGTGTGTGAGTTAAATTACATATTAAAAACCTGAAAGTACACCAGTAAATAAAACAAGTTTGACTTTTTCTACTATACCCTCGATTGTCCTATGGAGCAGGACCAGCATGTTTCCAAGCATTCTTATCTTTAATATAATCATCTAGTTTGTAATATGCTTGTTTACAAAGTGTGGTTTTAATGTAAGTTTTAAATTTTCTTTCATTTAGTTCTAATATGTCACAAGGTATTTTGTTGTAACATTTAACACAGTACCCCATGAAAGATGTTCGTACTTTGGCTAATCTATAAAATGTTTGATCTAAATTATTTTTATTTCTAGTATTAAAATGATGTCTATCACTAATTTTGTTAAAGAGATGTCGATTTTTTCTTACATACATAATATTCTCATAAATGAATTGACAAGGTACTGTCATAATATTAATCTTTTTAAAAATTTCCCTAAGAGAATCGCGGCGACGAAGATTATAAATGGCTCTAACAGCACGCTTTTGCAAAATAAATACAGATTCAATGTCAGCAGCACGACCCCACAGCAAAATACCGTACGACATAATGCTGTGAAAGTAACTAAAATAGACCAAGCGCGCGGTTTCTACATCTGTTAACTGTCTTATCTTTCTAACAGCATAAGCGGCTGAGCTTAGCCGCCCCGCAAGAGATGTTATGTGAAGTCCCCATTGCAATTTCTCGTCTAAAGTGATTCCCAGGAAAACCGTCTGATCAATAAATTCCAGTTTTTGTCCATTTAATACGATGTCACATTCGGTGCTTCTAAATAATCGAAAACTATATTTATGTTGGAAATAACTGTTGAAAGCGTAATTGAAACATACTGTACTGTTTGTGAAATAAACACGTAATAATATGTTTCTGTTGTACATATAAAGATATAATTGTAAAAATGTGTCTTTATTTTTTTCTGGCTTTAACAAACGACTGCTCCAAAAGCGACGGACATAAAACAATGAAGTAGAGAAAGTGTGACATACCTAACTAATTTATTTAGCTTAGGGTCCGGCTGACGGGTAATGCATGTTTGTAATTATAACAATGTTTTTTTCAGAGAGCTCACTACGTACCTACATACCTTTATTACGTCATGAATATTCATCTGACTTTTAACAGTCCCATCTCTGAACATTGTCACGCACTGAACCTGAAAATGTAAAGTGTGAAATATTTTTGTATTATCTGATTTTTTACCGCTAGTAAATTTTTTTCAGTCTGTAAATAAACGAGACACGATGATGCAAAAAATACTTCATGTCTAGAAATTTCAAAAAAACAGCTGTTAAACAAATTTTGTCGTGTGCTGCATAAATCGGGTATTTCAGAGAAAAACAATAATAATAAACAATGCGTTGCCATACAACGTGGCAATGCCGCCGTCTTTTGGGTACACTTCCAGTCGACAGCGATGCGGATGAATTTTTTGACACCATATTTTAGGGTTAATTTAGTTAGGAGTTTTTAGTTTTATTTCAAGTGTATATATAGTTAGTTAAGTATTTATTAAAACAGTTGTAAATATCAATTTAAATAAAAGTAAAACAAGTATGCGTTGACTAACTTACTCATTTAGGCGTTCAAACGATTTTTTGGATATCTATAAAATCTAAGTACCTATTGCTTCCTTTTGTGGTCAGACGACAATATTCTACGGCTACAATGATTTTTGCTGGGGTTTATTAAATGTCTCTTGTACCTATTGCCTCGACCCTCCTCACGAAAGATGTATTTGTCCAATGAGATTTTTTTGTTACCTAACCCGCCCTTTATTTGTATCTGGAAAAGATGATAGAACCTTCAATATTTACTTTTGTGATCGGTATAATCGAAAAAGAAGGAAAAGAGTAAGTAAACAAGATTGGTATAAAACAGACTTGTAGAAGCTAACAACTTAATACTGTTTTTACATCCTGATAATGTCATCAGGTTTATTTTATTTCCGACATCAAATTGAAATTAGATCTTAACAAATCTGAAAGAAATTTTAAAATATGCTCATCCATCAGCGACGATGTTATGAAGCTTCAAAGTTAATAATTAGAAAGAGAAGTCTTACATAGACTTTGAAGTCAACCCTGTGACTGGTATCAAAGAAAAAAAAAACAAGAAGGTAATATTAAATTCAGCTTCAATCACCAAACTTGCATTTGATTCTCTGTACAACAGATTGATACGGTTTTTACAAAGTTTTTACTTTATAGTGGTAGACTTTTCAACATTTGGTGTGTCCTCAACTATCAAGCCTAGGTCGTCTGCGTATATCACTGTCGCCGATTAAAAGCAAGACCATAGTGAAGCGAAAAGGCATTGTATCAACTCCATAGTAGAAATGAAGGTAAGGTTTGAAACAGATACCTGTCGTACCCATTGATCGATTTTTACTTTTAAGGTCTTGCGTTTTATTATTTTCTCACCAAAAGGTAAAAGATGACGCGATTGGTGCTGGAGTGCGCCCGCCTAGAAGAAACCTATCCGTTCAAAGCTCACCCCCAGGGGCCACAGGTCGTTTATCACTCCCTTTCGGCCAATTTGTTAGTAAAAAGTTCAACATACCTTTAGTTTACCTAATTTATCTGATGGAAAGGAAACGTGAACATTGACACTTTTCGAGGGTATGTTTCACAAAGTATATAAAAACCTACTTCACATAAAAAACTCGTAGTATTAAAGAATTTAACATCTTCAATCAAAATTAATGAGGTTACCTCGTACTCGAAAACATTTTGTCAGGCTCCCCACCCTCTCTCATGAAATAAATAATGAAATTAAGGTGATCTTGACAGAATCGCGCTTTTATAAAGATTCCGGCAGACAGGCATGACACTACGATAAGCACTGTTCATAGAAACTGTTTTAAGTAATCAAATATAAATGAAAAATAGAAAATCGTCGAAGCAGCAATGTCGCTAAGTCACTGCGCGCTTGTCTACATGAGTCTTAATTATGACTTGAAGCGTGTCGTTTCAGTAAATTGATCTAAGCTTAATCGCCCAAAGCATAGTTATAAGAAAGAACGAGCGAAGGGAATATGTTCGTATAAGTTAACCTACTAATGTTTAAGAACCAACTAACTACGAGTAATTAATTGGGAACAAGATACTTAGCTTTTATATACTCCTTGTTTTGTAGAGCGTAACGAATGGGGCTAAGTAGGAAGTATCTGTAGGGACATTATTGTTGTTACGATATTGAGTTACCTAAGTAATGATAACATTAAACCAATGTGGAGTCAGAGGAATTAATTGTTTAGCAAATTGACTACCAAGTTAAACCGTCCCTGTATATTTTTTTAGTTATTTATTAGGCTCACTTATGACTTTGTTTTAAACATTCAGAACAAACGTAATGGATAGTCTTAGATACTTTCAACGAATCACCGGAGCCTTTCCCAATGACAAGTATTTAACTGTAAATCGAAAAATCTTTCTTTTTCATTAAAATAAATCCCAATAGGAATAAAAAAAATATATTTACAAATTATTATTATTTAAGCAACAATTTGAGTTCGTGATGCATCGCTACTAATTGAAAAGCGGAAGTTTTTTTATGAACAACTACTGAAAACCCAAATTGGTCTACTTTTCTGTCTGCAGGGTTTAGGAACCTAACATTAATGGTATAGAGTTAATATCGCTCGGTACGCTCTCTCGCTCGCTCTAGCTCCCGCCATCCGATTCCAACTCATCAGTTGTCTGGTTGCCATAGTACAGGCTCTGCCTAGTTTGGGATCGGATGACCGTGTGTGAGTTGTCCCAGGATATATTATTATATTATTATTATTAACTTTTTTTTTAAGGATGGGAAATTCATAAAATGACTTCTTCCGCTCTGGGTGGAGCAGAAGGTTGTGTCAGACTTTTACTGACTAAAACTCATTCTAGTTCCTCCCAAAGCCCTTTGCGTTCCAGGGCCACGGTGACTCTTTCGAACAAGTTCCGCTACCCTGGCAGGCTCTAGCCCCGACAGGTCCCATCTTCTATGCTGTCATTTCTTTGAGGCGCGCGTGGAACATAATGTGCCATCGACCCGGGTCTGGTTGTGATCGGATAGCCAGCCACCCAATGCTCGCCATCCGCAGGCCTGCGCCTACGGGGGCCGGGAATCGCCCTGCGACTCCTTGATGTAAAAGTCTTACCCAACTATGCTAGACTTGGCTTCTAGTGGAACCGGATTCAGCTGAATAGGTAACACTATTTTACGTGGAGCATAGGCAGAAGTGCCTATCCGATCTCAACAACCGAATAACATGGCACTCCTTGGCAAGACAGACTTTCTGATTGTGGACTACCAGTTACGACCGTCAAACATCTGAAAATGACCAACAGCTTAATGTGCTTTCCGTAGCATTCTCGGTAGATGTGTAATGGATGGACACCGACACCCGTCCACAGATCGACTTCAGCAAGTGTTGCTTAGCCTCGAAGATCAACCCTATTTACGAGCTCTTTTGTTAGATATACATATAATATATAACCTATACCGTTGGTGTGCCATACTAACCTTAGTTACTAACCTTCTAAAGTGGTCCTGATAAAAGAGACTGGCTTTACAGTACTTATGATTTAATTTCAGGCACTAGTGTGGTTGAAGTATTTTCATTTAAAAACAAATGTATTTCCGCTTAATTTCCAATTGTTTGGCATCTCGTTGACCCATTTTCATGAATATAGTATAATACAATAGGAGCGTCCAACATGCATCATATCGCTTTATTTGATATGGAATCTATTTGTCACGGGTGAACAATTTAATTTAATAATATTTTTGTGGTGGAGTGAATCCCCGTTGTGTGTAATCAAATAAAAGGTATAAAAAATCGCCCAGTAGTCTATGTTTAATGACATTCAGTATGAATTGTTTGCACAAATAAAATAGTATATTTTTTAAATATCTATTCATAAATAAATCAAGACATGGCATTATTATATAGTATGGGCCGTAGCGGGGTTTCTTGCAGTTTACCTGATAAATTCAACAAAGCGTCATAATTTAATTCTATTCTACATCAAAACTTTGTGTTACCGTTTCAGCAACCCAAAAAGGAAATGACGGCCACAAAGACAAACTTTGGGTTAATTTCAAAGCCAAGGAAATTATCCAGAAGGCCACACTGATAAACCAAAGCGGTGAAATATTCCTTTGATTGTATTGAATAAAATAAACGGTAAATCTAATTTGCTAATAATTTAACTCAAGGTGTTACTGTATAAATAAGTTTACTTAATACATATTAATGAATGCTAAGCTGGAGAAGTCAGCGGCGAGCGAAATAAGATTTTAAAATTAATAATTTCTCTAATTTCAGCTTAAATTTAATACTAAGCTTACTTAAATAGTTTTGCGATTTAAAAGATTTAAGACCCGAAGTTGTGAGTAAGCTTTGGTAAAGATTCGAACTGAAATCCAGTAATGTGTTCGCAATCGCCTTACTGGAGATTCAAAGTTCAGTACAAAGGATAATTCCATGCGTTACTGACGTTTAAAGCACTACCGAAAGCCATCGTGATTCCGTTGTGAAAAGGGATCGCTATTGTCGCTATTCATCACAGTATAGCTGCTTGCTGTTGAATTCCCGCTAAAGCTTGATCAGGCATGTGATATATCAAGGCTGTGACCGAGACGTGTCCAGGACGTGGTCTGTCACGTCATGTATGTGTCCGGGCCGTGCCCGGAACGTGACAGATAAAAAAAAAAAACAACCAATTCATCAATCAGCAATCTATATAAAATTCTTCGGTTACTGGTGACTGAGTGACTGACCGATAACGCACAGCCAAAACTATTA
Organism: Mamestra brassicae; assembly: GCA_905163435.1. Lineage (NCBI taxonomy): Eukaryota > Metazoa > Arthropoda > Insecta > Lepidoptera > Noctuidae > Mamestra > Mamestra brassicae. Next base: position 8,883,792 of record LR990991.1, on the reverse strand, counting down.
GTCGTTGAAAGCTGAATTTTGGCATACAGGTTCCTTGAGGAATATAGGGGCACTATGCGGATTTCTCTGAAATACCGATGGGAACGGGAAAAAACGCGTACGAATTCGCGGACAAAAGCTATCAGATTATATACAGTTGTTTTAAGATAAGATAATATACCAAATTCTGGCTTCGTAAATTCAGACATACTGTTTAAGTTTACCTAGCTATTTCAGTAATTAATTTAAACTCGCACCGCCTATGATTGCGCGCTTTATGTTCAGAAATTAATTCTATGCTTCGGTTAGCGATATGTAGCCTATACCTATATAGATACTATTTACTTGTCTACACTGCTCGAGCGAGTTGAGTGAATCAACTGAAAGCTCCTTGTTTTTTGCCATTAGCGACAGTTGATAGGTATTTATTTACGCTAGACAACAGTAAACGTAGATAGATCTTATCTGAGACCTACTTTACTTTGGATCTTTGTGCATTGTTAACAAAATATAGTGGAGGATTAAAATTGTGTGTTTTTTTTGTCTTTTTTTTAAGTATGGGAAATCATCAAATGACTTTTCCCGCTCTGGGTGTAGCGGAAGAGCGTGTGAGACTCTACTCTTACTGACTAAAACCCATCCGTGTTCCATCTAAAGCCCTTTGCGTACCAGGGCCGCGGTGACTCTTTCGGACAAATTACGCACCTTGGCAGGCTCTGGCCTTAGCGGGTCCCGTCTTCTATGCTGATATCTCTTCGAGACGCGCGTGGAACACAACGTGCCATGGACCCGGGCCTGGTGGTGATCAGACAGCGAGCCCAACGCTCGCTGTCCGCAGGCCCGCGCCTACGGTGGCCGGGGATCGCCCTGCGACTTCCGACGCCCGGGGCGTTTTCTTCCGTAGCGGTGGTTGGAGCGAAGGCCTTGTATTTGTCTCGCGCGGCCCATCCTCCTTCGCTAGCATTACTGCTTCGCAGAAGGACGTGACCGCTTCCCAAGCCTCCTCGCTCCGGACCATGGATTTAACCAAGGACGGACGCGAGAGGTCGCCGCCGCCAATCGCTTCGACGAGGACACGGCGGTGTACCAAGCAGGACAAACCTCCAATACCACCGTATGCTCCACCGTGTCCTCCGGGCGATTTTCACAGCAGTGCTGATACCTGGGCATGCCCTCCCGCTGAATCCGAAACAGGTACCTCCCGAAACAGCCGTGTCCAGTGAGTACCTGCGTCAGGCGGAAGGTGAGGACGCCGTGGCGCCTCTCCAGCCACTCCCCAAAGAGGCCATAATTATGGTGTGCCCAAAAAAAAAAAATGTTACCTTACTTATTTACCGGTTTATAAGCAGGTTACTAGGTATAAGCTAGGTATACATGACGTATGCATCGTGAATTTTCATTGTCTATGTTATTTTTTTGGAATGAAGGTCCCTATTGCACTTTACACTGCAGACATTTGGCAAATAAGAGCTTGGCCTAAAAAAGATGAAAACTTCGACTGTTAAGACACTTTTTAGTGTTTGTTCGCTATTTAAAACTTTTAAATGTAATATAAGTGGCCAGTATGTTTTGAAAAAATCTTGAAAGTCTGATGGATGGTATTCTCAACTTTTATCATAGTTGGTTTGAACATGTTTTTAAAAATGTTAATTTTTTTTATTGTGCCTGACCAACAGGGTGATTGGTAATTGAGTGAATCCTTTCAAGAAGGATGTTCTAAGGCTAATATGCAACTACTTTGACCGGTAAATTGGGGTCCCAATCGTGTTGTTTTCGAGTAAGTACGAATACAAATTTTTATTTTGTTCATTTCCGTACAGATGCGGCCTTTATAATTATATGCTATAATAAATGGTAAAAAAAACTAACTATAATCTGTTTGATGTATACTCACAGCCCGGTTTGCAAACTTACTTGAATCTACTAAAAAGTACCACAGCTCGTGATGTGGGAAATACAATACCTGTTTTTTATCGGATAGGTTACCGGTTTCAATACAAATGGAAGTCCAGTGAATGCTTTCAGCGACCGCTCTCCTACGATCGTACCTACTAAAAAATTGTAAAAGAAAAATAGATTTCCTTGCTGTCTGCTCGAGCTAAACTTACATAGCACATAATCCCACTTCCACAAAAACGTTGCATTAAGTTAAGTTAATTTAAGTTAAGGAAAGTTTGAAAGTCAAATATTGTATCAAGTCGAGGAATTCAAGGAACGGTTAAGCTGATGTTAATTTTAGGATGTTTTTAAGGATTGGGAATCATCAAATGACCCCTTCCATTCTGGGCGGAGAGGGATGGAGTGTCAGACTCGTACTGACTAAAACCCATCCGTGTTCCTTCTAATGCCCTTGCTTTCGGGTCGCTGTGACACACACCAGGGCCTGGTTCCTATCAGACGGCAAGCTACCTAACGCTCGCCGTCCACAGGCCTGCGCCTACGGTGGCCGGGAATCGTTAATTTTAGGACTTACATAACTTTTAAGTAAGGGAAGGACTCGTAAAAGTTACCATCTTATTTATAAGAGTATAATATCATAAAGAAAGACTCGTAAAAAGGTAAACTAGAACCTTAAAAGGTACGTATAATGTTTATAAATTCTTTTATAAACATAAACAGCCTGTGAAAAGGCGGTTTAAGGATTAGAACGAAAAGAAAACTCAAAGGATAGGATTTAATGAGGGTACAGAAATAAACTCAAGCGGTGACGGATGGGTGTTTTTTATCGCTGTCTTTTGAATGTCTTTCAAAGAATATAATTAGGTAGTTAAATTCCATGTTGAACGTATTAGTTTCTATGTTGAATTACTGACTGCCTCTCTCGTTAAGAGATCACAAGCAAGCGCTTCTGCTAAGCATGAAGGAAGGCCTGGGTTCGATTCTGGTCGGGCAAAGTATATTTGGGTTTTTCCATCTGAAATTACTTAGTAGCAGCCCAGAGTCTGAATATAAACTAGAAAAGAACTGGCAGAATATGAGTAGGTATATAAGAGGCACGCCTTTCCAGGCGTTTGTATGCGCTTAGTTAAAAAAAGAACATTTAAAGTATTCTGAAGAACAGTGTCTTAATTCTTAAATATCCGGACAGTACCTAAATGTCTGTTAGCATAAATCTTAAAAGTACGTAAACATAGCAACGTTTCTTCTCCTCAAGTCTTAATGCTCGGAATAGCTATCAAATTGGATGGAGGTCAGATAAGGCACGTTTTACGCGTCCATGGTTAAACGGGGAGGAAAGGTACTACTGTAATAAAAAGATAAATAAGTACCCCCTGCCTACTTTTGTTGATACGGGCAGACCGTGACCTTTTTAGGCCTTTATAGGTTTCTTCGCACATAATAGTCAAATTTTCGTCTAGTCACCGGAAACTCGCGGCCAAAATTAAAGTTTAGTATAAGTTGTAGGACACCGGCACACGTCAGTTACAGCATCATCATCATATCAGCCGAAAGACGTCCACTGCTGGACAAAGACCTCCCCCAAGGGGGGTTTGCCATAATCGCCACGCTTGGCGATCGCAGTGTAGCTGTTGCAATGCACAGAACCTGCTCCTGCAGAAAGAGAATGCTGCTGCCCATTCTCTGGTGAGCTCTTTAGTCGCCTCTTACGACACCCACGGGAAGTGATGGGACACTGGCACACGTCAGTTACATCATAACAAACTTACTCGCAACCATAAGTCTATAATAACAATTTAAAACAGCATCCTAGCCTCATCCGACAATGGTCTGGACAGAATAGGAATAGATCTAGAATAGACTGTTATACCTTCAGCGGCAGACACAATAGTAATACAATTGCGTCACACCTGATTAAGCCCGCTCAGGCCTCGAGAGGTTATAAAATTGTTCCAAAATCTTAACGTTGACGAGACTGATCGATAACGTGCTGGTGACGTGCGTGACTGATGTATCTGCATGAAGTCTGAACAGTGACATAACTGCATTGAACTGTCAACAACCCGAATATTGATAAAGTTTTCGTTTTTTCCCAGATTATGGTTAAGTCAAACTATTTTTCCTTCCTTTACTGAACAACATACCAACTACACGCCTGCGTGCACGTACTGCGACGTCGCTTAGAAGTTTCGTAAAGTGGTATCAACTGTCAAAGTGTAGCATGTACTTCAAACGCAACCCGTCTGTTATGAGCCTTACGCAATAATCAGGGTGCCCTGAGACCGGCGGCGGTTCACCAAGAGCAGAGTTGTCAACTGAAAGTGCAGTGTTGTGTCTTAAACATGTTGATGCATACTATGCTTGGGACGCCTATTTACGCCTGCTTCCTGGATTCGTCACAAGCTTTTGATCTAGTGTCCCATTATGTGTGATATAGTAAATTAAAGCGGTTTGATTTATCCATAGAACTCATAAAGATTTTAGAGTGTTTGTATGGAAACTAGATCAACAATACGATGGGCTGGGGTGTTGTATTGTCCATATGGGTTGGAGTGTGATGAGGCAGGGGGAGTCGAACTCACCAACGCCCATTACCCTTTATGTGAATAAGTTGATATAAAGCTCAGGAGTAGGTACAGTCATGGACACTCGACTTAAGAACAAAATATTTTTATCTATGTGTGAAATGATTCATACTACCACCGGAAAGGCGCCAGATATCAGGGAACACACGTTCAAGTTGCTTATAGAGTCTTCAAATATACCTACTAAAATATACCTTCTAAAACTTGTAGGCATAGTTCGAGCTTTGGTTGTGAATAATAAATAGACAAATACACTCGCTTTACAGATAGAAGTAGGCTCTGGGGACGTTCAACTATAGCAATAATATTCCCTACAAAACCTGCCAGACTCGAAGTTCTGGACGCCACTTGTACGTTGGTCTGTAAATATTTAATTTTCGTTTGTGAGACAGGCACATATGTAATCTTCCTCTGACTTTATTAAGAGTTTCTTTGAGGCGATATATCGTCGCGGCTGCTTTTAACGGTCGCCTTGCTTTTTAAACAATAATGGAAAGTTATGTCCAACAGTTACTTATTATAAATACCTGGCATTGCGATATAAAAAAAAAAAAAAATTGTGATATCAATAAAAAGATCCAAATCAGGTCACGGTTCCTAATGAGGCTTATTATAATATTTTTTTTCTTATATTATTCTACAGGTACCTAAACAAACAACCCAAAGTCCCTTAATTGCTTGGCTCAAATAAACAACCTTGTTTATAACTCTTTGATAACCTGCGAGCATAAAAAATAGACGGTAGGTACGGTAAAGTTTCTGCTTCAATAAAAATTGGCAAAATAAACTGCTCGTCAACGTACACCGGGTAAAAACAAGTTATAAAACATTTTAAATGTCAGTTACATATTTCAAATGTTACCGAATCCGATTTTTTTTTATTTACTAACATATTTCAATGTTTGTGTTCGCGGTAAACATATTTCTCCTTTTTTATACAAAACATTTTTATGAAACCTTTTTTGTTGCTATGGTAGGTATTAACATCCGATGAACTAAAGTACTGGACATAGTCATTGCAATAGGTTGCACTGCAAATTAAATATTAATTTGAAAATGTTTCCTTAACCTAGAATTAAGAACGTAAAAGATAAATGGAGATTATTTACCGAGAACTTTCCAAAAACGTTCGATATCGTACCGTGAGGTTTATAAACGGCTGATGTAACTATTCTGTTTCTTTCCTAAATTCCGAAATCACAGTAGAAACAACATTACCGGTAGTAAATACCCACGTGTTCCAGCTGTAAGTTTATGGCGGAGGATCGGCTGTTTTAACGCGCGGGTTTATTTCCGAATATAAATCTTCATTAGGTAGCAAGAAAAATAGACTACATCAAAATACGCCTAGTCGTTCTTGAGATCAGCTTGATTTTCACGTAATTCGTAAACAAGACATCCGCATACATTAGACGAAGATCATTTGACCGTAAACACTTCTATTTGTAATCATACCAAAGCTTGAAACGTTAATTCGGAGTTTTCTTTGCAAATATTCTTCACTGGCGTTTAGACGGACATGTCCGGTCATCGTCTTTATATTTTTGTATCCCAGCTCTCATTTGCAAGCCATTAATACTAAATCTGTTAACCAATTTGTCTATTTTGATTCCAGTCTAAACATTTTTATTATTTCTTCTAGTGCATAAGACTTTAAAAATACGAGTAGGTACCTACTTGAAGATGAAATGATATTTATTTGCTTAATATAATATTATTATGATGGATCGAGAAACGCTTTTTCAAAGTTTCTTTCAGAGATTCATCGACTTTATGTTTGGAATTCTTCAGAGGCAAAGTAAAATAACATGTTTCTTGAGAAAAGGTATCTTTATTTATTGACACAAGATTTCTACGAGAAGAGAGACCATTTTTATAAATGTTTGTTCTTTTTTTTGGTCATGTTTAGAACGTATTTTATAATTCAAGAACTTGCACCCGCCTAATTCCTGGCAGACTTTGGTTTTCGTAATGAAAACATAGTAAGTTAATTAATAAACAATGCCCAAATTTCAACCTTGTGAATAGGATTTCACTCGACGTTGTGACCAGCTCTGACTAATAAGAAGTGATTGGATAATCGGGCGTTTATATAGTACCTTACTGAATAAATAAGTAATCCCGGGTTCCCGGGATTTAACAATTCTGTAAAAACAACTATAGCAAACTTAATAAATTATAGCAGTGGTTATTTTGATTTACCTACTATCTTTATTTTTTTTCAAAACAAATGGAATACCTTTAAAAAATTATAATGAGAGTTCACAACGAGTTCGAACTATATTTTGTTTGCGGGCATTTTTAGCAATCTCAGGAATTTCTAACGATTCCGGGAACCGGTATTCTGAAAAGCATGCCCGTATTATACTTTCGTGGGAATAAAAGTAAAGTTGGAATATTAGCGCCCCATTATCCGATCACTGCTAATAAGGCTTTAAAATATTATTAAGTTTCGCTATACACCAGCGACATCCCGACCTTCCCCGGGACACACTTAGCCCTGTTCGCCGACGACACGGCCATATACCATTCCGGCAGGAGCGAACAGTGCATAGCTCGAGTCCTCTAACAATCAGCCGACGCCCTAGGCGTCTGGTTCCGAAAGTGGAGGATCGAAGTTAACCCCGAAAAAAGCCAAGCGGTTTTGTTTGACAAAACGCGAGGCCGATTTTCTAGACCCACTCCCAGCTCGATCACCATGTTTCGTAAGCCGATCCCTTGGGAGAAGCAAGCCAAATATCTAGGCGTGATCCTCGATCGACAACTTACGTTCGGTGAGCACAAAAAGAAGGTACGTTCGCGTGCCTCTTTCGCTCTCGGTAGGCTCCACTCCATGCTGAATGCTCGCAGCAAGCTGTCCCTAAGATGTAAACTGCGCATCTTCACGACGTGCATACGCCCCATAATGACGTATGCGTGCGCCACCTTCGCGCACGCAAAGTCGCACCACATCCATAGGATGCAAGTAGTTCAAAATCGATTTCTCCGAAAGGCCACGGGCGTGGGGCGCACCCCGTGGTTCATTAGGAACGAACGACTCCATGTCGACCTCAAAATCCCGACAGTGAAGCAGTTCATGAAACGACTATCGCAGCGTTTCATCGAAACTGCTTCAAAACACCAAAATCTCCTTATCGCATCGGCTACCCGATACACTCCCCCACAGTTCAGTAGGACTCGCCGCCCGCGGCATACCCTCGTCGAACCCGACGCCATCACCCAGATTCAAGAGGGAAACCAGCTCTCTTCGAAAAAACACACGACACAGACCGCGTTCCGTTTTCCGGCCCCGCCGCCGGGACCCGTCGCGATGTCCCAGTAATAACCCTCCCCGACCTTTGATTATCGAGCCAGCCCGCGACGCTGAGCCAGTAGTTTTAAATCCCCTAAATAATAACGCTGTGACCCTGCCTGTCCCTTGTTGTCCTCCCGAAATGACGCCGCTAAGTCGAGGTCCGTATCCCGCAGGGGATGCCCAAGCGAGCGATCATTTAGTATAGTTTAGCTAGTTTGTAAGCCCTGGCTGGGGGCCTTAAATTCATTTGAGGCCACCATAGGATAGTCCGGTTAAGCAGTAACCAGCCCTAGCGTGCTGAACTACGAGAGAAAAAATAAGTTTCTATTGAACAATCTATACTATAATATTATAAATGCGAAAATTTGGATGTTTGAATATATGGATGGATGGATGTTTGTTACTCAATCACGTCAGACCGGCTGAACGGATCTCGATGAAATTTGGCATACAGTCTATCGTCAGGAATTATATTATTTATCCCGGGAGTATGTTCCTTTAGGATAATTTTCGACAATCTCGCGGGCGGAGCCGCAGGTGACAGCTAGTATTCTTTTAAAAAGTGAGTTAATGGTTTTATGTAGCTTTAGCACCTACATACCCATAAATTGTACCTGTAAATTGGCCGTTGGTCGGCCCAAGCTAGCAGGTATGCGTATGTTAAAAGTACATACTAACACTACTCTATCACACACATTTTGTTCTTGAGAACATAAGTACGGCTCTAGTAGTTCATTAGTTTTAAAATGATTTTGAAAAGGACATCGTGGCATCTAGATGAAAATAAATGACGATTGAAAATTGTTTATGCTGTTTGTATTATTCAGAATTGCTATTAAGCCTAGCTAGAAGTCAACTTGGTAATATTTTCCCTTGTTATTTATTTGTTACCATGCAATAATCCAGATTAATAGATAGTGAAAAATCTTTCTCATTCCGTTAAATTCATATTCTTCCTCAACTTTACTGTAGTGATGAAAGTCTAATTGAGCGTTTACAGGCGATTTTTTCAGCAATTATTATTTGGCAACACGTTTGGATCAATTTGGTGCAATTTGTGGAGCAATCTGCAGCAACTACAATAAAATGCGTTATTTTTTTCGGCTTATTGTTTTTGATTGCTCCATTATAATGTACACGTGTGTGGAAGTATTATTATTTTTTATTTTATAAATGTTCAAAATATATCGCAGAGTATCAAATATATAATTATGCCAAAAACCACAGAAGCCTTTGAAGGCTTATATTTGGCTAGTGAATTCGGAATAATTATTTCTAAGACAATTAATTAATACTAAGATACAGATGATAAATCTGTGAGTTTTACATTCTATTAATACTTTTAAGTACTTAATATAGCACAATTAAAGATGCTAGTGAGTACATCAAAGTAAAGTGTATTCTCATAATGTGTAATTTACATGAAATGCTGATTTTGCAGAGGTCTTTATTTTGTTTGTCCGCAGGAAGTTCGTTTATAATTTCTGCTAGTATGTAGGTGTGTGTTCTCATACCATATGTGTTTTTGTATTTAGTTAAGGTAAAAGTTTTGATGTTAGCTAAAGGATGACATGTTTCTTTGGTTAATTTTATTCCCTAGTTTCTTGAAGTTTCTTAATACTGCTCAATCATGTCATTGCAAAAAAATTAGGCAAATTAACGCTTGCTGCAGTCGCCGTAAATTGCATGATGTGACGTCACTATCAACCAGTATTAGTAATAACTTTATTGATACACTTTCATTGCCCGTGTAAGCGCACCTTAAGTAAAAAATATATTTATCAATTACAAAAAAATACAAAATACAAAATACAAAATCTTTATTTCTTTAACAAATTTAGACCATTGATTAAATTGAATATCAAAATCTCGAGTAATCAGCCAACATGTTTCAGTCTTTATCAACATTTTCTGTCAGTCTTTCCTTCTGTACAAAAAATAAATAAATTGAAGTGTCTGGTTCTTATACCAAAATACCAGCTTTTTACTAAATGCATTTGAAAGTAGAAATGACAATTTAACAAAAAAAAATGAAAGAGGATTGGTTCCGTGCAAAAATTTAAACCCATAAAAAATATTATTTCTGCAGGCAACGCCCCGGACAGAAAAACTAGTAGTTACTATAACTATTATTTTATTATTCCCCTAAAGTTGTTCAAGAGAACGTTCAAGTAGTAAAAAAAACGATACCCATTCAAGCTGTTAAATGTGGGTTTAGTTATCAATGGCTCATTAAAATGCAGTAAGCGATGTTAGTATCACTATAACGGTATAGGTTTCCGTTTAAAAATAAAGCTGTATAATAAAAAGCAGACGCAGTTCCTGACATCTATAAGACGTTCATGCTTGCAGGAAAATTATAGAGCAGTCCCATCTGCTTCAATGACTGATCGATCACAGCTCCTGCATAATAAATGAGTAAAGTTTCTAAGGAAAGTCGATCTGATAGAATAGGTTCATAACATAAAATAGACAGCGTCATTTAAATAAAATATGTGATACGAGTTCTTGAGCTGAAAGATGAAAGTCCATTTTCACTTAACGAAATATATAGACGCATTTACCAAAAATTGCTAAAATGTCGTCACGTTAATTAATACTTCTGGCATCGCTATATACAAAGAGGCGCCAGGTAAAGTTTTATTTTATAAAGCAATTCTTAACTAATATTATCTACGTTTACAAGGCGGCGAGATTGAATGGCAAAATGCCAGGAACTGCTCTGCAATCAATCAAGACGTGACTCCTAGGTCTTTGGAGAAATCAATCTCGAAACTTTGTAGGAAATAGTAGAAGTTAAGGGTTTATTTTTAAATGTTGTTCTAAGTTACGAGAAGTATTATGTCAAGAAATGTTATAAAAAGTTAGGCAGACGTTAATCATAAGTTTATTTCACCCTCATAAGCCACCTTACGCGTCATGAATTTAAAAAAAACGTCCCATTATATGCACTGTTCGCTCCTGCAATACATATATTAGTGCCTATTTATAGAATACTAACATGTAACGGCAGCTTCACTCACGTGGTATGTCGGTAAAAAGGTTCCAATGTCCTTCTCTAGATCCTGAAAAAAAAAACTTTGAACAAATATAAAGATTTCTGGAACTTTCGCACGTATGAAATTAGGGTTCACATAATTTGTTTGTGTCGATAGATTTGTAGTATCGCTTAGTATAAGATTTAAAATATGAGGCGACGGAAATGTTTTTTACGTTTTTATTTCTTTTGGACTAGTTCCTAACCTATTTCAAGTGGTTTGACGGATGCCCAGTGGGTGTAGTTACAATAGGACATTGAACTGGAATTGAACAAAACCAAGTGTAAGACGAGACGCAGTAATCGGACCACAAGACGTACGGCGATCTGCCACCGGTACATGGTGGACATCCCACCCACACGCAAAAAACGTTATGGGAACACATTCATTGTGCGTACAGCTAAGGAGTGGAATCCCCTGCCAGAGTCTGTGTTTCCTGATAGCTACGACCTGGGAGTATTTAATTTAAGAGTGAATAGGTTACTTCTAGGCAAGCGTGCTCCATCTTTGACCACATCATCGCTTACCATCAGGTGAGATAGTGGTCAAACGCATGCCTGTCAACAATAATATTTTTTTTTTTTTAAACTCACAAGTATTCCGGAGTTGTGAGTGTTTTAAGATCTACAATAAACAGCAATATGTAACTAATAAAATCGCAATATCATTCACAATCTAATGTAATTCCGGATCAATTGCTTCATATGTTCAAAAAATTGTCTGCTCGACAACATAAAACACGTAATGAATACAGTTGCATTGTCAAAATGAGAGCGTATTTCGCAACAAAGCTTTCTTCAGTTTGCACGTCGACCAAAATTCAAAGTTCAAAACCACTTTGGTCAATTCGTTGGCGTAGTCGAATCAAGCCCGCGTAGTACCGCGTAGTACTTGTATGTGGTCAAATAAATACTTGACTATAACATTACGAATGGGTAGCCCATCCCCTTTAGTTGGCTAATCAAAGCAGAAATTACCATTTAATGTGATCCTTTTAGCGTGAAGTTAATATAACCTCGTTAGGTATCAAATACCTAATTGATTGCATTACGTAATGAACCTAAGGTTACTAATAATGTCTCAGGTGTTACAACACCTGAGACAATATTTATTATATAGTTATAAGCCTACATGTATTAATCCATTTTCAGCCTCACTAATGAGGTATTCAATACATAGGTTAAGGCAAACAACTATGTAGGTAAATGAGTTTTAGTTATTATATAATCAGATGCTGCCAGGGGGTTTTTCCGTATGAAAAGGGGAAAACTATACCAAGGGAAAATACTCCCGCGGGGATAAAACATATCGTTTGTCTTATTTCAGGACATGCTGTACCCGAGTGCCAAGTTTAATTACTTTGTTTTTCTTTATATTGTTACGCGCCAGAATGAATGCCGGGTACATGACGAAATTAGTTACTACTAGTGCCATCTAGTATCGAGTAGCAGAAGTAGTAGAGTCAAGTACCTTCTAGTATTTTCTACGCTAGAATCTTCTAGGGTTCTCGACACCTGGTCAGTCGGGACCGGCGAACTTTCCAGATGTTTCGATAAGAGAAGGTTCTGGAATTAACTGACCTATATAAAGACCTCATAGCTCGCGACCGAGTCAGTATTGGATTTGCGATACAAGCGAATACTTCGGAAGCGATCTTCAAGTGCGATTAAAGTGATCAGTGGTGAAGTTGTGTTTTATAATAAGTGAGTTTAAAGTTGTAATTAGTGTTGTTAAATTAAAGTGTCATTTTGGTTATTTAATCGGCTGTTTTTATTTTCACGAACCCCAATCTCGTTACAATATTTTTGATTTATCTCACTCTTTTCCTAATACCTACTGAGATGGAATGTCTATACAATTGCTTCTAGTGGAAGAGCGGAACTTCCTAATATAAGAAGGTATATTTCTTACAATGGAAATTCCTTAATGAACTTATTTTAACGTATTTTTATTCAAATCCAATCTGTTGTCAACTATGCATCAAACAATATTTTTGCTGTGCCCTGACAACGGTTACAACGGCACTTAGCTCTAAGCATTTTATTGGCATCTTGTTTTACCTTGTGGAACGCAAATAAACGAATATGAATATGAATAAAACGTGAAGAGGTAACAAACAGACGGACAGAGGTACTTGCACATTTATAATATTACCTAAGTATGGATGTGCTTTTAGTTAATGGATGCTAAAAGCATTTTGCGCATCTACGGAACCTATTTGTTTCAATCACAATTTTCGTCCTCGCATATCAAATTATCCTTTATTCCCAGTTAAAATTGGAACATTTTAGGTAATTGTTCATGTACTTCCATTTAATAGGCTTGTCCCCGGTTACAAAGGTCACAATTTTAAAAGTAAAGATAGCGCCATCCGAACTTTTGCTTTGACGCGTTCATCATTCAAAAAACACGGCCTAATGTTTCGGGTAATATAAGCGGGATTTTATGTTAAAACTAGCTTTTGCCCCCTTCGTTCGCACATTGACCGTTTTTTACCGTTCCCGTAGGAATTTCGGGAAATCCTCTCTTAGTGCTCCCCTACACTCCCCAAGGAACCTACATGCCAAATTTCAGCTTTCTACCAGTAGTTTCGGCTGTGCGTTGTCTGTCAGTCACTCAATCACTCAGTCAGTCAGTAACGAATTTTATGTATATTTATTAGCATTGATTGATTGTATAATTTCTGTGGCCGATACATAGGTCCCATTAACTCGAAACATTTAAGCCAATTACTCTCTAAACTCGTGATCAAATATCTTGTTCTGAAAGAAATCTATCCATATATTCAGCATGACACCTTAATCAGGAGGGTGATTGAGTTAGACATTTGTTTTTCAAAGACAAATGCCTTTCATTTAGTTAAATCCACCGTCGCACAGTGTGTTTTTTTTGCCTGAAAATCGGACATGTTATTTTTTTAAAGCCAAGGCATAGAGTATTCTACAACAAAAGCCCGAGTGAAACTCCCGAGTGGATAACTTTTATAGTTTTTCGACCCTGGCCTGGTGGTGATCGGACAACGAGCCACCCAACGCTCGCCATCCGCAGGCCCGCGCCTACGGTGGCCGGGGATCGCCCGGCGACTCCCGACGCCCGGGGCGTCTTCTCCTGTAGCGACTGTTGGGGCGAAGGCCTTGCCTTTCCCTCGCGCGGCCCGCTTCCTCCTTCGCTAGCATGACTGCTTCGCAGAAGGAGGTGACCGCTTCCCAAGCGCGTCCGGACCATGGATTCAACCAGGGCCGGACGCGAGAGGTCGCCGCTGTCGATCGCCTCGATGAGGACACGGCGGTGCTCCGCCGAAGCAGGGCAGACCTCCACCGTATGCTCCACCGTGTCCTCCGGGCGATCCTCACAGTGCTGACACCCGGGCGTGTCCTCCCGCTTAAACAGCCGTGTCCGGTGAGTACCTGCGTCAGCCGGAACGTGAGGACGCCGTGGTGCCTCTCCAGCCACTCCTCAAAGAGGGGCCTTACCGCCGCAATAGTGGCGTGCCCAGACGACTCAGTGTTGCCACCTGGTGTACGTCATTTCAGTTAACACTCATTTGTGTGCAAATCAGTGACACCTGTCTCATCTAGCTGAGAATGCATTGTTTGTAATCAATGAGGTTCTAGGAAGTAATTAATTATTGTTCAATCGATCACAAGATTTGAGTGTAAAATGAAAGCGAAACTAAATGAAATCGTCCAAGAATTCCTTCGGACAACACTTTCGAAAATTATAAATACACAAAGATAACATAAGCAAGCAATAAACACCCATATTAAACGACAAGTGCTTATTGAATTACAGCTTTAACACACAACAAGATTAAAGGAGGTATGGTGCCAACACTAATGGAAAATAAACAACTTTTTATAAGTTTTATTGCTTATAATAATATTCTTAAATACATATTTTGGTTAGTGCAGATATTAAATAGCAAACACACATCACGATTCACCTTCATAGTTGGTTTTGAGGCACGCATTGTTGCAAAAAAAGCGTCTTCATGGAAATAAAATTGTTCAACGAACTAGAACAATTTCTACGAAAAATGGTTGTTACGTTATCCAATCGCACCTATTTGTTGGAGTCTCCGCGATTGTACTTTTAAAGAAGTCGCAATATTGTATTTCGTTACATTTCAATTGGAAATTCTGTTCCTGAGCGCCTTAAGGTACAATTCCATGCATCGCGGCCAATCGCAGTCGCGCGCGATCTATCGCGTGCGGTTGTCGCGCGAGGCTGCTGCGACAATATTCAGATTTTGAAAATGTTTGGCACCGCTTCCGAAGTTGGCCGCGCGCGTCTGTCGCAGACCTCATAAACGGCGCCATACATTCTCATATTCTGACTATTGTCGCACGCGATAGAACCCGCGCGGCGGCGATCGGCCGCGACGTACAAAATTGTACCGTTAGGGTTTAATTTGCAGGCGACATCTAGTTAGTTGAGATTCGTCATTGTGATGTGGAGTGCATAAACATTCTTGGCGCTAATAACATCTTGATTGAAGACAAAAGAGAAGACATGTCATTCATAATTATTAATAATTTCACATCGGTATATTACTCAGCTTATAGCGTGCTATCGAACAAAAAACAAGCCTTATTATTACGTACTATGTACCATTTGATGTTGAAACCTCTCTTAATCTCCTCGTAGGTAGGTAGGTAAGTATCTCTCTGTATCTAAGTATCTGCATTACCTATTGGTAATGACGTAGGTGCTACTATGTTACTTATCCGCGGAGAACTTACATAGGCAGGTAATAGTTGCATTAATTTCCATGGTAATCATTAATAGTTATACTGTTCTCTGATATTCGATAGGTCGGTAGTATCGCAGACTGGAATACTGCAGTATACTTATATCTAGTACGTATTGTTTTCCTGTTCCCTTCTTTCTAAGACAAAATGTTCACATTTTCTTGATATTTGTGGTGTGAATGTTACATAAGGTGCAAGGTCATACACAATGCGTAGGAACTGTTATGTGAACGTAAACAACACCGAGTTACGACTGCTTTGACTCGGCTATTTTACGTTCAAGACAAAATTTTCGCCACAGAAAACGTTTTATGTATTTTTGCGTTCATAACATTTTTTGTTTGGAAATGTTTTGGTAGCTTATGACCCATTTTATATGTATGATGTAATTTTATGAATGAGAAAATTTCCAGAAAAAAATACTAGAATTTGGTTTCATGCTACAACATTTGGAAGTTACGTTCAAAGACTACAAATTGTTAAGTCTGTATAAAAATACAGCAAAGTTTTTCTTTTTCAGGATGGGGCGAAGTTAAGGGCGCACAGACGATGAGGAGTTAACCACGAAGCTGGCGCATTATGTTAGATACCAAGAACTTCGACTATGAAACGAGCACATTATACGACGCCCTGGAAGTTTACACCAGCACGCCTGAGAAACAAAATGCTAATATAACAAACTCCACGAACACAACATGGCCCGGGTACGACGTCTGCGATCCAGCGTCTTACCCAGAAGATTTCCTTACTTCATCGCTGTTCCACAGCTGTATCTATCTGATGTATTCAATAGTATTCCTAGTAGCACTTATAGGAAACGGATTAGTATGTTTCGTGGTACAAACTTCACCGCGAATGAAGACAGTGACGAACTACTTTATAGTGAACTTAGCAGTGGGAGACATTCTGATGACACTGTTCTGTGTGCCGTTTTCTTTTGTGCCCATGTTGATACTTCGGTACTGGCCGTTCGGTTTTGTGATGTGCAAAGTGGTGAACTATACGCAAGCGGTGTCGGTGCTTGTGAGTGCTTATACGTTGTTGGCGATCTCCATCGATAGGTACATGGCCATTATGCGGCCACTACGTCCCAGGCTGGGGAAGGCGGCGGCTAAGATGGTGGTGGCTGCGGTGTGGGTGGGCGCGTTCACCACGGCAGCTCCCATTGTAGTCGTGTCAAAACTGCAGCGACCAACCCCTTGGCATCAGTTGTGTAAAGCGTAAGTAAACGAAACCAGGCTCTAAGCAAAGTGTAAAATAAGTAAAAGCGATTGTAGAAATGCCAAATTGTAAGGGGTCACTTGTCATTTTGATAGCACTTACCGATCCTATACATTTTAGATTTTGCGTCCGTCGCTTTTTTCACACTGCTCTAGAGCCCCGAGTATCTTAAGTTATTTACTAATTCTGTAACTAAAAAAACTCGCTTAAGAACATCTTCTAACAAGGTCTTATTCACATAGCCTCACCTCTCAGTCACAGTAAAGTAATTATATTTTTTAACATTAATTAGTACGAGACCAAACAAGTGTTACTTAATTAAAAGGAATAATTAAATTGTAATGAACGCGGTTGTGTATACTTCTAAGAACATAACAGATAGACTGAGAACGAAGCCGCACGATGAGTGTGGCTGCGATGCGGTGCCTGAGTAGTGAGCAAGCCACTTATATATCTCGTATTGGTTTGTCTGTGTTTGCTAAGCGAGGGGCAGCCATAGTCTGGCCTATATACAGGGAGTTTCAGAAGTACGTGGTCATATTTATGCGTGATTTTCAGCCACAATCATAGATTTGAAGCCACCAATGAAAAGTAATCAATTTTTAGTCATTTGTTCCGGTCAGGTTTTATTAAATAAGTTTTTTTTTGCTATGGTGTCTTTACTGCTTATCAGATACCTTAAGAACATCCCCCCCTCAAATATGATCACACTTCTGATACACCTAGTATAGCTAACCCCCACGACTTGTTCACAGTGACATTTGCCTGGAGCAGTGGGAGCACGTTGGACAGAGCGGTCAGTACACATGCGCGCTTCTGATCCTGCAGTTTGCTCTACCCCTGGGCGCGCTCGTGTGCACGTATGCCCGCATCGCGCACGCCGTATGGGGCGGCCGGCCCCCAGGGGAGGCCCAGGATGCCAGGGACTCCAGACTACAACATTCTAAACGTAAGGTTAGTATTATTGCTTAGTAGCGACCCTTATGTGTAAGGCAATAGATGGCGTTCAAGAACCTTCGTGAACGCCTAGGGTGGCGCTCCTTGACATATTGCACCAAAGCTTTCTTTCTCCTTTCTTGCCGGCACCGACGGGTTTGTAGTATGTACTCAATATTTTATCAATCTTACCTTTGTTTGGGAAAATAAAGTGGCTTCTGTAACACGGGTTTTTAAGTATTTAAGAAGTCAGGGCGTCAAATATTTTTGTAATGATAGGTTAATCACGCTTCCAGACTTCGAGCTGTGACAGAGAAAATCTTAAAAAGAATATTCTAATAACACTTTGCGTTACCTAGGGATCGAAACCACGACCTCGCGCTCAGCACACGATAGCCAATGACCACTAGTTAAAGACACAGTTCTCACACACTTAGGACCAATGAGAAATCAAAAGCGACTTAACCGATCACTACTGGACGACATTATAGAACTGTAGCGGCATCAATGCAACCACATGAAAAACTAAGAAGTGAAATTTGTACGGCAACAAAAAGAACCGCATCGCCATCTACGACGTACTAACAACGAAATCCTGCATCGCGTAAGCAAAGTTCTCCGTACAATTTGGACATATACAACAGTCCGAATATCAACTATCGGGCAGTTGCCCACCAGACACAACAACCGTCTGGTTCGCAGGATCCTCCCATTTCCAGTGGAGGTGTGCGGGACATTACTTTCTGTACCGCATACCTTTATAGAACAATGAATTCAGTGATTGCTATATGACATGAGAAAATTGACTTAAATTTTTTTAAAGTATGTAGAAAGTCTAACAAATTCTGAGGTGTCGCTGGTTTCACAACCTTATGAGCCACTAAGGTTGAATTTTGAACAAAAAAGGAAAATGGAGTTAAATAAAAGAAATTGTTTGGAAAGCTTTTTGTGTGAGCATAAATTAATGTTTTTTGAAGAGATTAGTTGACGTACAAATAATTAACCTGCATAGCAACTCTATTTTTTATTTCTTCACTTGATTCATTGTTCTATTACGCCGTCCAATTAGCCCCTGACATACATAAGAAGCTCGCCCTTGACCTTATTAAACACTTTCTAATAGAGTGCGTGTCAATGCTTAGATTCTTCTTGTCCATGACCATGCAAGAAGAATGTTCTTCAATGTTCCTATAGTAAAGATTCTTGCGTTGCGTTTTGAGAGTTGTAAATGACTTGTGACAATAAAACGAGAGTCTTACTGTCACAATTTGTTTCAAATACGTCACGTTCTATCCAAATTTAGTACCATTTTTTAAAATATATTCACATTATTCACGTCTTATTGAGAGGGAAGACTTGATAATCTCCAGGATTTACTATAAACTTACTGTGTTTGCAATTAACCCGGTGACGTTTTATCTAGTTCTCGTAAAAGTTAAGGCGGTAAGGGATAATATAATTATGATAATAGAGGTATATAATCTTTTCACGACAATGATAGTCCAAATAACGATTGCATATTAATTGAACTCAAGTTTAACCTTCCCACGCAAGATGTTAAGATACTGATAGAGAACCCATATTGCGTTTTCGGACTTTTTTGGCTGTCACTTAGGGTGCCTAGTAGGCTACAGGACGTCCCAAAGAATTAGACATACAAACATACATTTACACTCCTTCTGGTACTGTCGGAAAAGATAAATATACGTTTCTGAAAACAATTCTAACGCAATCCAAACAAAATACATGGCATAAGTTTTTATTGTTTCAAACAGATAACCGTTACGTCCACGTCAAAAATATTCGTGAAACTCGAACACACTTTTACAGTTTTAGTGACATGATGTTGAGCACGTGTTGGTACTACAGGAGTGGTATTATGTGCATAGGATTTTTACAAGAAAATTATGTTGGTGTTGGCCGATTAGTTTTGAGCATTCCACATGATAGTGTCTGTGGTATGTAAGGTCCTTTTGATGCCGCAGCATCAAATAATTTATTTCAAAATAGCTTCCCGTGACCATTGGTTTTTATCTAAGCCAAAGGATAATAATCATTAAGTAATTTTTATATAAGTTGTATGGTAATGATGGCCACCGCCAGCGATGCTAAGCAATTTGGACGCCATGTTTTAGTTTGTTTTTTTTTCAGATTTATTGTTAGGAAAAAGAGAGCGTGATTTTTTACTTTCCTTGTTACCTATATATCTTATGTCTATATGTGTTATGTCTCCATT
Source organism: Mamestra brassicae (assembly GCA_905163435.1). NCBI lineage: Eukaryota > Metazoa > Arthropoda > Insecta > Lepidoptera > Noctuidae > Mamestra > Mamestra brassicae. Next base: position 8,863,852 of record LR990991.1, on the reverse strand, counting down.
TTTTACACCATTTTTTATAATGGCAGAGGATTTTCTATGGAAAACTTCAAATTGCTTTTCTCTATAAACTTTACGAAATAATTATAAACTAACTTTTTTGACTTACATATCATGCATCTTTTGTTTAATTAAAATCGGCACATAAATTTCCAAGATTAAGGACTTGCCAGTTTGAATGGAATACCGTGAGGAATAAACGCTTTTGAGTGTTTATAATAATAAACTAGGTATATAATGTAAGACAAAAAAACAAACGACGAAGAAAGCAATGTCCAACGGTACATATTTTTAGTTACATATAGGTATACAATGATAAGGAATTTTATTTATAAAGCGTATAATATAAATTCAAGTTTCTTTCACAAAATATAATGTGCCTTAGCCTGGGTGTCATAAAATTCAACTAAGGGCTAAGAGTTGACGATGTAAAACTTTTCGTATCATAAAAAATCATGCTGCTTTTTGTTTCTAAGTACGTATTATTTATAGGTACAGTACTTAGACACTTGCCGAGGAAAATCGTAGTACACTAGTTTGTAAAAAGTAATAGCTTCTAGGCTAACTAATCTTGAATAAATAATCATTTTTGGCTTACAAAACAAAAAGCCTACCTACTCATTGGTAAATAATTGAAATAGTGATACATTTATATTTTAAAGGGAAGCGATCAGGTTTTGGCAATGAAAACATACCGATTATCAAACAGTTTGAGGTAAAGCTATATTGAGTCACTAATGAGACAAATTGTATACGGGAAGCAGCCCATCAACAACGATTTAGCTAAGAGATGTCATTATACGAACAAGGAGATAGTATTTACTTCAAAATAAACTAGTAAACCCGTGCAATGAGAGTTCATACCTAGCTTCCCTTTAACTCAACCAATTTATGCGGACAAAAACACAAATAAAACTTCGTACACGCGAGTGTTTTTAAGCCAAAACGACCACGTACCTTAATTAAAACCGGAGACATTAAGAAAGAAACCTATGAAAATATAAGAAATGTTTTGAAAGGGAACCGCTTATCTTTGTATGGTCATGTGAAGAGGAGGGATGAAATGCACGTAACTAAAAGAGTTGTAAATATAAATGTGGATGGATGGGCAGGGAGAAGATGGATGTATTTTATTAGGAGTGATATGAAAGAAAAGGGAGTTAGTGATAGCGTGACGGTTGACAGGACAGAATGGAAGAAAAAAACGTGTTGCGCCGACCCCAAGTAACATAGGATAAGGGCAGGAAGATGATGATATGATGTTTAGGTGGAAATCGCGTTTTTAGGTGATTTTCAATGCTTGTTAAAAACCTGTGCACAAATTCGATTAATTAATAAAAGCGAACCCTTTGGATAGAACGGCCGCACGGACTTGTAATAATTAACTTCTATTTTTTTAAATATAAATGTAGTTTGTAAATTATATTGAGTAATTTAAGACATGTGATCAAGACTGTCATAAGTGACAGTGTAGGTTTACGCAGATAAGCGCATCGCAATAATGCGTCTACGCATTCCCATAGAAATACTTGTAATCATCCTATTGTACAATTTTTTTCCGTAACTGACTGACTGAGTGACTGGCAGACAACGCACAGCCGAAACGAATGGTCGTAGAAAGCTGAAATTTGGCTTGTAGCTTCCCTACACTCCGTAAGGGAGCCTGTCTGTGGGAGACCTCATTCTTTATCTAGTGTAGTTAGGCTTTAATTTTAAAGACATGTTACTATTTCAGATGATCAAGATGATGGTGATCGTGGTGACGGTGTTCACAATGTGCTGGCTGCCGCTCAACATGTTCATTGCAAGTAGCCACCCTATTTTATTTTTACTATCGTAAGAATCTCGTTTGACCAGTATCTCACCTGAAAGTGATATTCTTCCTGCATACCTGTTTCTCTCTTTCTATCTCACTCGACCCGTATGACTTTAATACATCATAATAGGGCCCTTAGAGTGTAAAATTTTCTCTAAAATATGTCTAGGGTCATTCAGGGTCAAAAGTTCACACAGTAACACTTTACCAAATCTTAATGTCAAAAAAATTTTTGCACAACGTTTATACTATAGATTTAACTAGTCAAGGATCATTCAACTTCTATAAATACATTTTTAATCTTAACCGTATTATACGCACGTAGTTCCCGGGATGTAAAATTTGATTCTACTTCCTGGTTTGTATAGCCACTTTAACACTCTGACAGTTACTTTGTCTGCTCTGCAAGAATTCTTCGAACTAAAACCATTTTCTGTAGAATTCTTCTTGCTTTACCAAGTGAATGACATGTAACATGAGTCACTGTATCCGGAACAGTTATAAATGTAGCACTTAAATATGATATTTTTAAAAGGTATAGTTGTCACCTGTGATGTGGTTGTTACCTGTACGTTAATAACCACATATCAAAATACATGGATTTATTTGCAATACCATAATAAATATTGAAAAACGCTTTCTACACCTATATACGATTTCCAGTTTCATTAAAACGGTTTACAAAATTTCAGTTATCAATGTGAATAAAATTGGGCATCAGGAAACCTTAAAACCGACTGATCAAAACCTTTTTACGTCAATAATCCGAAAACACTACTTGTCATTCCTAGTAGTTCTTCGTCATGATTATTATTATTATTATGAATTCTCTTAATCAGTGAGATTATTATATATCAGATTTATTCGTTTACTGTTTTAGCATATATATGTATTTTATTAGTTGTGTATAATATATATATATTATTTATGTATTCTTTCCGAAACAAAATTATATTTTAAATTTTATTTTTATTTGTTGTAAACCTACCACTGTGTAGTCTTTTTAACCCAACGGTTGACTGGTAGATTGCCTTGATGCATTAAGTCCGCCCATGTACCACTACTGTACATTAAGTTTAAATAAATAAATAAACAATAAATGATACTGATTGTTTTGGCTTGCAGTTCTAGCGGCATTTTAATTTTTGTCATGAGCTTTCTGTTGACCTCGATCTTGCCTGATAGCAAGCGATGGATGAGGTCTAAGATGAAATTAAGACGAGCTAAGAAAATGTCTTTTCACTTGAAGCCTGACAGTTTATAAAAAGAAGTAAACACAGACCATCTCTTATTTAAAGGTGCCAGTCAATGTGTACAGGAAACTAAATAAGACCGACACATTATCAAACAGTTCTGCTTAGAAAAATTGTCAGTGAAAACTGGTTTGCTATTACTAGTTAGGTAATAATTGAGCCAGAAAAAATCAAGCCAGTTTTAGCAAATTTTTCATATCAGGATCTGTGATTGTAGAGAGACAAGGAGATAAAGGTACTCGTCCGTTAGATCAATCAATCTATATAGCCTTTTCCCAGCTATATTAAGGTACTCCCTCACCTGGAGCATTCGCTTGTAAAGTAACGTTACAGAGTCGAGCATTACTTTGGTGAGGGAACAGAACCGAGCATTACAGTGCGCAACTTGTAACATAAATTAATGAATCTAATGTTACATTACAGGCAAATGCTCCAGGTGAGGGAGCACCTTTACTTGTTTGTGTTTTAAAGAAATCCCAAGCAAACAAATAACTGTTTGCGCTGAAAAGGCATCGCTTTGTTTTATTCAAGGAGCATTTATTCTGTTTTGGTTTCTTGTTAAAGCTATACAAGGCGAGTACAGTTCCAGGAAGTTGAGTTGAAAGGCAGTTTTTTTTCCTTTCTAGCAGCTGAAATAAAATAGAAGAATGAAAATGCATTGTTTAAGTACCTACTGATGCGCGAATTAACCCTGCTTTATGCAGATTAAGTTTTCCTGAAAAACAACAGATTGACATTCATATTCCCTTGTAGTGAAGGGTTAATATCGAAGCTCAAAACGTGTACAACATAGCAATAATTAGCCTTAAGTGTTCCTATTCCTGGAGCTCAGACCTCCTCTCTATAGCAGGGAGTGTGCTTTAACCCTATGGGGTCCAGTGCAGATTAGTATTTATGTCACAAACTTCGACGGTTCTAGGTTCAAGGTTTCAACATATGGATGCTTTTAACATAATTAAAAGCATCCGTGATGTGAGGAAAAATTTAGTTGATAAACTTCAAACGTCAGATACGTTTAAAGATACGATTTTCAGACGTTAAGAACATAATTAACGCTTCACAATATTAAATAACTTGGCCTAAAGATTTAAAGTAGGTATGCATTACAAGTCATGTCTTTGACTTTCCTCTAATAACCTTTGAGTACCGACACGTGTAAAAAGAAAAATAAACCTTAATAATTTCATTAGTGCACAGTGCCTCCACGTGGTGGCAAGCTAATACCTACTAATGTAACATTTTCTTCCTAGTATGTCGAAAATAATGTTAATAAAAATAACCTAAAGAACATGTTTTTTAAAAAAATATCTTGGTATTCCCTACCAGTACTACCTAAATTGTAATTATATTGTTAGTGTATCAGAAAATTATTTTAAATAAATAAATGTACAAATGAAAGAAACATTAGCTCCTCATATTCTAAGCCGTCTACACGGCCTACGCCGTAGCACTTTCGTAGCACAAAGGGTTACACGCTACGAAAATGCTACGAATCATAACAAAACTCTTTGGTCCCAGGTTCTATGGACAATACATGAAGAGGACGAAAGGTGGGCCACTTGGCCCGGTATGCCGTACATGTGGTTCGCCTGCCATTGGCTGGCCATGTCCCACTCCTGCTACAACCCCATCATTTACTGCTACATGAACAATCGGTATAGAAGAGGATTTAAACAGGTAATATCTAATACTATTGCCCGGTCTCTAGAACGAAAGTCAAGACAAGTAAACTGCTGTAATTGGTTGATTATCAACGGCTAAATTAAAATTAATTTTGACACGTCAAATATTTTCGTTCTAGAGAATGGGTGTCACTGCATTTGTAACTTTTACTTCACGATTATTTTAATGAAATTTAACATTTTCCTAAAGTGAATTAAATACTTAGTCGTAACAATTGTCACATTTGTGCATTCGTTGACTAATAATAAAATTGTGAATTCAACTTTCACAATTTTATTATTAGTCAACACCATTATTTTGTATTTGAATTTATTTACCAAACCCAGCATCGATTTCTGGTTTCATTACCGATAGGTATTCTACTCGCGGCTCGTGGCATTGAGAATCAATTTCCCAGCCACTACAGTCAATGTTATTGGCAAGGTACTTGAGGATTCGGATCCGAAATTTCAGGAATTATCTTGAAAATGTCTTTGTAAAAGTAATGAACCTATTACAATTCCCAGAATACAGAAACGAGATCCTAACAATTACCTGAGCAGATATTAGGTAATTTGAGGTCAGCTCACACAGAGACGGTGGCATCTCGGTGTGAGCTGACACAGTGTATGTTTTACCCGACTGCGCGACGCAAAGGAGGATGTTTGCCTATATGTTTGTATGTGTCACCAGGTTAATGCAAATACCGTACGTTTATAATAAAACCGCGTGAGATTGTAAACTCTTTCTACTCAATTAGACGAACCTAAATTATTGAATCTTATCCTATCCAATGGGATTTATTGTCTTTAAATTATCTGTTCACAATATATCGAGAGTTTATAATCTGATCAAAATTTATTATCTTACAGTGTATGTAATAATCCGGGGACACATGAGTATGTATGTGGCGCACGAGCTATGTGGCTCTTATGGCGCCCAAGAGACCAAACGTGAGGGCCGAATTTGTTGTTTTTTATCAACTTCACTTTTCAAGCTATCTGACGCAGTTGGTAATATCAAATCGGTTTTTTTAATGGTCAGGCGGATTTTCTGACACAAGTCTTTTTTTAAAGATAGCTACAATAAAGAACTTTGTTTATAGCCGTTGTCCAAGGCTTCGCTCGCGTTCATATAGATCCATAACTGTTTCCAGATTCCTATCTATTTCTGAACCAAAATAAATCAAAATCGGTTCAGCGATTTAGACGTAGCATGACAAACAAGCGAACTTACTTTTGCATTTATAATATTAGTTGGGATTTATATGAGAAGATCTGAATTTCCCGCGCGGTGTCCGAGTAGTGTCTCACTGAATAGTCAACCTTTTTGAGTTATAATCACTATCTTAAAAAGTACGTGCAGTGTCGCGTCGTTTCAAGTCTCGCTCGGTGTAAGTTATCCTTAGATTGTAGGTTCTATCTTGGCTACAAAGTCTATATAACAAGGCCTACAAAGTCTATACAAAGTATATAATAAGGCTCTAAATGTCAATTTCAATTTTTAGCTGTCTAGCTCTAGACTAGACGCTCCTAATTTTTCGCTACTCAGACTAAATTGCTTTCGTAAACGAACGGACGAAACTGGGAGAAACTTTAAGAATACTTAATTTACGAGAAATACATATAATGCACAGAAACCAGTATATGGCAACAAAAACAGTTGAAATTTTTCTTCATCGACTGCCTTTATTAACTTTAAAATGAATGTACACACAAACAGACAAGGTGCAATGGGTGCAACGGTGATGCATATTTGCAATTATCGATATTCCATTATCTGCGACATATGTATTAGTAAACGTCTGTATACATAGGATAATTTACTATGTGTCACTATTATTCGTTATAACTAAAAATCACACAAAAAGCAGCCACGAAAAGACACAACTAAATCCAAACAGCCGCAACAAATTGAATTCCTCAGAAGGAGTCTCCGGGGAATGTCGTTCGGTTTAATAAAGTGGATTTAAAGGAAACACATTGCCCTGGGCAATATGGTTAGAAGCTCATAGCTTGATACGGCGGGCTCGGGTCAATTTAAGATAAATGTTCAGTCTTCGTACGCCATTTATTGTAAAGTCACGAGCAATACATTTGTGACAAGGACGATTTTCTGCAGAACTTTAAAAAAAAACCTTTTTGCAGTTTTTCGAATCTCTATCTGCCTTGCCTTTTCCCAACTATATTAGGATCCATGCGCGTGCAGTAGACTACGGTAAGGGCAGGCCAGCCCATACATAATGCCGAAAAAAAAAATTTTTTTTTCTTCACTATCGTGATTTCAACCCTGAATAATGTGGTGAGTTTTTTTTTGGGCTTTATTTATGGGCTGGCCTACCCTTACTGTAGCCTACTGCATGCCCATGCTAGGATTTGATTCCAATCTAACCGGGTGCACCTGAGTACCAGTATTTTACTTAGCCGACTGCAGCCCAGTAACTGGGTAACACGGTACCCCTTGTTAAGATTGGAGTCAGTTTCTGTGGCTTCTGACAATCCGCGATGACTGTCAAAGACCTATAAATGACGTCTGGGACCAACGGGTTAACATGCTTTCCAAGGCACGGAGGATGTAATGGATAGTCACCCATCCACAGACCGAACTCGGTAGGCGTTGATTATCCTTGAAGTTCGACCCGTACTGTTAATATTTTGCCACGAGCTTTACTGCGGTGTTACGAATATAGTAAGTTCAAAACCATACTATGACACATAACGGGATAATTGCTTAGCACACAATCAAAGGAGGAGGTTCTCAAGTCGGTGGGTGTTTTTTACAATTCGAAAACGTTTAGTATTCTTTGAAAACGTTTTTGAGCTATCGAATATTTTGAACGTATGAAGCATTAAATACTTCAGATTGTGATAGGAGTTGTGTTACGAAATAATTTTTTTCTCACAAATGCAATCGTTATCGAAACATGCGTAAGGTAAGGTTTTATGCTGGTGACTGTACCTACACCTTTTACGTAAGTAATGGCTGGATTTCCGCTAGACCATCAATCGATATGCTAAGCTTTTTCCAAACAATGGTGACTGCTTATCATTCTAACCTCCGCAACCCAGTAACTGGGTTACACGATATTCCATGGCAAGACTGATTGTCAGACTTTCTGACTTCTGACTACCAATAACGATTACCGAAGATGAACAAATGACAGTCGAGATCAACATATTTACTTGCTTTCCAAGGCACGGAGTGGTCTCGGCATGCACCTATCAGATAGTCACCCGGCCATGGAACGATGAGGTCAATACTTAACCTTGAGTATTGACCCCTGCAGCTGTTGTAGCCACGAGCCCCTATGTTCGCTAGATCGTAAAGGTGCTTAATTTTACGGTCGAGCATGTACAAGTACATTCTATTAAGTGAAAATGTAGATATGTGGATGTCTGCGGTTTTCAGACCTTCGTCCATCTGTTTCAAACTTTCTAATGATAGCAATCTGTCCGAAGTAATTTACCTTACCTTTTTGTGAAATCGAGCACTTTCGATACCCAGCTTAAAACGGAGTGGCGAGATGGCAGGTACCTATATCATGACGCTACTACATGACGTAACATCACGCCACGCCTGAATTCCCCAAACAGAAAAGATTACCAAAACTTGCCAATTATATTAAAATTCCATGAAATAGGGACGAGACTATTGTCATCAAATGGGAACAAATGTAGACTCCGGGCTAATACTGAGAAATTCTAAAGGGATTAAACCAATAAGACAATTGGTCGATCAGTGACCTGAGAATCGAACTCGGTCAGAGCCCCAAGTTCAATGTTAGCACTTGCGACAATTATACCAACTAGTTACATTTGCTGAGTTGCTCGATGAAACAATAAGCAATCGTAATAGCTCAACGCTCAGTGATTTTGTTGTTACGGTCATAAATACAATGATTCGGCCTAAAATACTGATAAGTACATTGCTGTGTCATCATCACTGGTTGGAGTAGGTAGATCTATTATGGTTCAATGACCGCAAACGTTGATGTTAATAGGAACATTCCCCGGGATTCTAACTGAAACACCGGGATCCGAAAAAAAAAAATTTTTTTTATTAACAACGATAATAGAAATCTTGTCTTATGTTTTGGTAATGAGCGTTGTACGGGTAGCGCGACGTTCTCAAACTAACATCAGCGACACTAATTTCCAATACACACAAGCACGATGTTGCCGCTCAGGTGTAACGCGCGACATGACTAGTGGGAACAAAAGAATACAATAGCCGGCTGGGCCGCTAGAGGAACGCACCTGTTTTTGTCTCTTTCTACAGCATTTAAATTTTTAACCTTAAACGTGTCCATCTTATACTTACCCGTCGGAGGGTATGTGTTCGTTCATAATTCCTTAAGACGTGAATAGATTTTTACAAAGTAATTTCTGACTTATTTAATAATAATATATATTTCAAATCCCGGGATCCCGGGAGTGTCCATATCAAGACAACGAATCGCAAGTACAAGAAATAGCTCTACCTACTCTGACCATTGGTCATCTATACTAATATTATAAGGAGGTAAAGTTTGTGAGTTTGTGAGGTTGTAGGGAGTAATTTCTGGATCTACTGAACCGATTTTGAAAATTATTTTTGTATATGTATGCAACAAGCTATACGGGAACGGGAAATTCCCACAGGAACGGGAAAAAACGGGATATGCGCTTATTTCCGAAACAGCAACACCTAGTCATCAATAAGATCAATATTAAAAGGGTAGGTATCCAAATAAGGAGATCGTAGTAATTAGGTAGAGACATTTTTCATATGCCTTTTACAATTTACTGAAAATAAAATATCAAACAGTCAGATAAAATTTACGAAAAAAAAACCACTGATGAATGTCAATAAGTAACAAAATATGCATGCACGTGTCTATTTAATTGATTCGAGTGTAGGTAATGTAGGTTTAGTTAGGTTCAATGCCAAATGCGACTATCAGGACCGCCTTTGTTGTACGCTTATACATATAAGTAAAGTTTTACGTAATAAGAGCACATAGCTGTAATTGACGTGGCCACCTACTTGTTTGTTACACCCACGTTTGTTTTCTAAATCGAAATAGCTGGAAAAATTATGTCACCCAAGTAAACAAAATTTCGAATTTTGCTTTACAGGAAAGCAAAATACCACTAAAAAGTGAAAAATAAAAACCTTTTTTAGAAAAAATACAACCGATTTCCACATAAAAAAACACTACAAAGTATAAAATAACTTTGATTTCGGAAGTCGGTGTATACTAAGAAACAACCAAAAATATCGACTTCCGAAATTAAAGTTATTTTATACTTTATACCTAATGTTTTTTTTTTTATTTGGAAGTCGGTTGTATGTTTTTGTAGAAAGTTTTTGATGTAAACTGAAGCTTATTCTAACCAAATATTAAACTATTTCAAATTCTATATATTAGAAGATTAATACTTTCTGGAATTTGTCGGGTCATTAGTGTAATTATTTCCTGGAATGCATTTGGAACAAAAACATAAGTCAATTATATTACCTACGTCATGAATAAATTAATTATCAGTTCTAGCTCATTCTGTGGTCCATAGTATTGCCGGTTTATGCCGTCAAAATAAAGCTTATTTTTGTCTGTTTTTAGGCCTTTGGATGCGTATTTCGAATACGCCTGGATACGTCGTCGAGACATCGCACAAGCATGTGCGAAGGAGTACAAATGTCGGGTAAGTACGTTATGAACCTTTAATCGATTTCCTGACTCAAATTCAGATGTTTTTTTTTCCATTTCCAATTACATAAGAATGGGAAAAGTGTGATATTGATAGCAGTAACGTGTCTTCGAAACTTGTTTTTTGTAATGAAATATCTAAAAAGTTGGCAGAGTGTAAAAGTTTCTAGGTGCTTCTAGTATAAAAAAATATCACAAAAAAAAATAAAGTAACGGAAGGACAAGCAATTCTTGGCTTCGTTAAGCTTTTATTACAGCCCTATATGTATAATAGACTGCCCATTAAACTAATTCAAGCACCAGGACTAACAAAAAAAAAAAAACTACCACAATGTATTTTGTATTTCTAAAACTTTTGTTACGTTTTAGTGTGTTTTCGTGTGGTATATCTATCAAACTTTATACTAGGTACATCATATATTTCAGGGCATCACGGTCACTTGGTCAGGAAGGCTATATTGCATGGGTATATGCGAGCGAGGAGCTTAAAACAAATGAACGTGTTATGAAAGTTCACAAATTGATTTATCAAAAGAAATAGAAAATAACGATAATGCCATTCGGCCAAGCACGTGGGATATGAACACTAATCATCCACTAACTCTCACTTTATTATTCTACCGTATACTAATAGATCATAAATCATGAAATAAAAGAACGATGATTAATGCTTAACATAAAACATCACAGTATTTGTTCAGTTATCGTAAACCTTTATTGAAACGAGAAAAAGTTCATATTCAAATGAAGATTTCCCATCGGAGAAAATTATCTTTACGAAGATAGATGGGACTTTCTCAAGTTTCCCGACTGAAATTGATTTGAGCAAAAAATCTTTCTATTTGTCGTCTCGGTCTATGATTCATCTTTCTGACATATTAAATCGATCTCAGAAGCATAAGGTCTGATGTGTCTATTGCTAGGTTTTCAGGAGAGAAAAAATAAAATTCTCACATTAATCGCCTAATAATTATGTATTTATAACCCACAGAATTATAGTTGCTTTATTTAGTTTCTAATTATCTATCTATTATACAGTAAATAATATGAACGAAAAACCAAAAAAAATACATTAAGTACTTATAACTTTACGCTTCTTTATTTAGAATTGATTTAAATCCTTTGGCGTACGTTAAGATATAACATTGTACTCCAATTTAAAATCTGATGTTTACACTCTTAAGAAAATCAATGAGATCGATTCACAGATACAGTTTAGTACTTCTAATTACTCTTTATAAGTCATTGATTTAAAATTAAAGATAACACTATGCCTCATAACTTCTCTGTCTAAAATAAATCCTTTCTAGTCTTAGTGAGTTTGATAGCAACACCAATCAAAACACTGCTGACCGCAATCCGGATGCACTACCCACAATCATCGGTGATGAGTCTGTACATCGATGTTTTCTCAAAGCTGGTGTAGGTATGCACCGAGATGTGGTTGCAGTGGACAAGGGACTCACCCCGTTATCCATAGGTCACAGGTTTGCGCCAGTTATCTTTAACTGGCGCAAACCTGTGATATTCACCACAGATGATCACAAGGAGGTATGGAAAGGCATGGAGCTTCGCGACGCTTCTATCGGCTCTTTATGGGTCCAATGTAGATTTCTCGGCGTCCGTGGCTTAGCTACGTTTCGGCGATCTCTTTGGGGAACCTGAAGGTTTTCTTTGTGCGATTATGGACGAACATGTCTTGACGAATACTACCGGGGGCTTATCATGAGGGACGGGGCGGTTGACGTGTGTCCAGCATGCCACGGTCCTGGTGAGTCCAATAGCCATATTATCTCTGACTGTTCTCGTCTGGCTAACGACGAGCAACCAAGTAGCCAGGATTATCCATCAGCAACTTGCTTTGAAATAAAAACTTGTGTATTTTGATACCCGACCCAGTTCTCGTAAATGGTGGTGATAGACCGATTAGCGCGCTGCACAATAATAATAATCGATGTTACGATCCCGCAAGACGAGAACCTCGTGAAGGCTGAGAAAGAGAAACAAATCAAGTATCTCGACTTGATTTGTATCTCTAAAGAAAACGAAGCACGCGAGGTTGTTGACATGTGGACTCGGCTATCATTGTGCCGATTTTTGTTACGGGCCTGATGGTCAAAAGCTTCGACGACCATCTGTCGAAGCTAGCGTTACGCGGTTGGGTAAAAGGCCTGATACAGAGGGCAGTACTCCTCGATACGGCTCGTATTGTGAGGAGGCTCTTTTCTCTGGAGCCCTAACCACCGGTAGCTTACCCTGCTTCAGACACCGGCGGACTACTGTTTCTTATCATTTTCAACAGTTTTTTGTAAGAAATATTTAAAAACAAAGTTGTTTGTAAAGAAAGATGAATGAACGAAAAACTAAAAATAATAAGAGCAAACGTGCTCGGGAGAAGGATGTATAATCCAGTACTATGCTGGTAGGGATCTTGACTCTCTCCACTCCTCTAACACCTTAGGATGTGTTGCCCCCTTGGTGCTACGTCACTTTATTGAGCATGTCACCCCCTGCTATTTAGCCCAAGCCGTGTATATTTTCAGGCAGGAGCCAATAGTTCTTCCATAGTATACGGTAATCGGTCAACTAAACCACCAAAACCCATAGAGTCTCATCTTTTGTTTACATATTATGTAATAGTTGTATACCAACCGATTGTCCTTGAGTATACTATACTTTCACAGTGCGTACAGTAGGGATTGCAATCCGGCGTCATTTTCAGTCCGGCCGGGTCCGGCCGGATTTATCAAATCAGGATGACTTTCGCTTTTTGGTTCAAAATGAACTGTTAGTATTAATCAAGTAGTTTATAATAATAAAACATACAAATAAAATCATTTTTTTTTCCAACCAATGTTAAAATTAGACAACGACAACAAATTAAAATCTATAGTAGGCGCCAGATAATCGTGGAATAACGGTCATTGACCCACCTACAATTATTGACATTTTTAATTTGAAAAACGGAATTAATGACACAAAGCTGTCCCGAATCATCATCTCTCGTGATCCTCAACATTGTCTAATAATGAAAAACGATTCATATTTAATTGTTCAGGTACCTATGAACAGTTATTAGGGAAAGGTCAATGTACTTTATTCCACATTTATCTGGCGCCTACTATAGTAGTAAAATTTGAACAATGCAACGAGTAACGAGTAGCTCAGTCTTCCTAGATTTCATATTTACAGATGGGTCAATTATTTTAGTGAGTAACTTTATAAAATCTCATATAATTAACCTTACGTAATTTACTGAGATGAGATCACAATAATTAACAACACACAATAATTTGGCGCGGTACTGGCACAGCGTAGTAGTGTTGGGCGACTCGGCGTCGAACGGCTCGCACGCATGAACACCACGCGCAACGCATTTAAAGTACCTACTCATGCAACAGCTCTATTATTTTGCCAAAAATTGGTAACGTTTAATGATGCCGGATCCGTCGAATTACCGGATCCGTTTTTCCAGATTGCAATCCCTAGCGTACAGGGATAATTGTCGGTTGGTGCCCCATCCCATTTCGAATGTCTAACGGGACCTCTGTGAGTTGGTTTCGGCCCCTCGTACGCCTAACAAGGAACCGGGACCTTGGGGTCCCGAGATTGTAATAAAATTTGAAATTAATAATGACTTTATTTCGAGTGGCATAGACCCATGTAAACCATAATCTAGTACATGTTTCTTTAGATTTTATTTGCCATGAGTCTCACCGATACAAGACATGACCCACTGATTTTGAAAGGAATAGTCAAAACGTACAGCTATTGCATTCAGAATACGAGCAAGCAGGAAAGCTGCTTTTTTGCGCATAATGGCCTGGAAGCCATCAAACAGCGCGCTTCAGCAATCATTCCAGGCGCGCTGCACCGCCACGGCAGACCCAACCACATCCTGAACGCATTAATGTACTGAGTGCGTAGAGCACTGTAGGCTCGCTGCGTTTATTCACAATTTTTAGGGTTCCGTATCTTAGTCGGCAAAAACGATACCCTTATAAGATCACTTTACTGTCCGTCTGTCAAAACCATTTTTCTCAAGAACGCCTAAAGGAATCAAGTTGAAATTAATGTCAAATACTCAGGTCTACTACCCCTTGAAGCAGTGAAAAAATTAAAACTTCTAAGTCAACGCAATCTAAAGATAAGGCCGTTTATGCTCCGTTTATGACGCATGTTTTAACGCTCGCAAGGGAATCAAAACCTATAGGGTACTCATAGGGAGTCTTGAAAATCGATTACAAACTTATATGTTCGGTTGAAGAATTGACCGTGACGTACATTAATGTATGGGAGAACATTTTTTCAACAAAAACTTAAGTTTGGCCTCCTATCTTTCCTGCTATTTTTTGTCAGAGTAGTGAGAGTGCTTTAATAGTTTATAAACTTCCGTAGGTTATGTACCTATACTCGGCAAAAAATCAAGACTTGATCGGAACCCTGGGACGCGAGTCTGACTCGCGCTTGTCCGGTTTTTTTCAGCAAATGCTTAAAACCTTTCGAAAAGACATTCAAAACGAAATGAATCACAAAATAACAGTTCCGTATCGGCCGGCGAGCACTGAATGGAAAATAATAACAAGTTTTTGTTTATGTCCGAAGAAAAGATCAGACGCATAAATTTATATCTATACATAGAATTTGACAATTGAAGACTTTATAGTAGTAAGTACAATCACAAGGTCTTACGTTGTTATGCAAAAGTAAATTTAGCTTAAAACGTTAGCTACATATAAAGTAAGACCTAATATAAGCATAAATTAATAGAAGCAGAATGCTATCTAAGCTTGTGCATTTGTGCATGCTAATGAAATATTTGAAGCATATCATCCCATGTTTACAAAGACCGTTGAAGATCATTAGAATATGTTTCGAAGCATGTGTGTGTAATTTTTATGCATAAAATGCAAGTGAACGTTAGACTTTCTGGGTCGGAATAAATTTGAAAACTCCAATACATCTGTGTTTCTCCGGAACTAAAAGAGATAAAATATATTTGTCTGTGTGTTAGAAATAGAACAGAAACACCATTCTTCTTATACAAAAAAAAACGAAAAGGCTTTTTGTTGACATCAGACCTTATGCGTCTAGGGTCGAGAATTTTATTATCAATCTGCCCTGCCAGCAGAGCTTTGTTAATAATAAATTAGATAGAGCGCTATTAAATCAGAATATAATGATGCTGTCATGTTTTCAACTGCAAAGCTTTTACAAAGGAATAAATTCTTATTATGGAATCGCAAAGGAATTTCATGATTGTTTTGCGGAAATAGAATAATGACGGCAATTGAAGCAGCCTTGTGAATAATTAGAAGATTTGGAAAGCGATGAATTTTATTGTTCCTATTAATATAGGTAGCGGTAAGATTTAGGCAGGTACCTATTCCAATCAAAAATGATTAGCAACATGTACGTTGATTTAGAAACCTATATTTAAATGAGTTTTTATCTATAGTGGAGTAGCCAGCTGTTCAGTTTCTACGAGTGGGTGACTTTTTAAGTTACGAAGTAGTTAAATAGGAAACTTCTTAAGTAATATTTTTGATGTATAACATCTTGCCTCTCGCTTTCCTGCAATCTTTGGGAGTGATTTCGTGAAATCGGACGGAAGTGTGTAACAGGAAGCCGAGGAAGCGCGCGCTGTTTGATTTGACCAATGAGCGCGCGCTATTCGATTTGACCAATGAGCGCGCACAGTGGTCGAGTTGGTTGTCAGTCGGTACTTTTAATGTTAATGTTCTTTTTACCAAGGTGAGACGTCAGACGTTACACATCCTATGCGCTCGCTCGTTTTTTAAGGTTGGGTTTGTTTTTTAAGGTTGTGTATCTTGACAAATATCTACTTATTTAAAAGTTGATACAGAAGTTGAAACTGATATAGATGAATTTCGTTTCTATTTTAACAAATAGAAAGGAAATTCATCTATATCAGTTGTGGTTTTAATTTATATAAAATTCTCGGCTTTCAATTTTTTTAAGGTTGCTCTAAAGAATCATAGTTGTTCTTTAGTTTTGTATTAAATGGAAGTAATTCTCTGGAAATTCTTAGACAGGGTGACTTTAAAACTGGCAATATTTCAAGAGGTGAAAAGGGTTCATGAAAATGAACATCTTTTACCATGTTATAAACGACAACATGCAGCCTGCAGGCTGTATATAAAATAATCTCTTAAAGTATATTTGAAAAGGGGCAATTCTCGTATTTCTAAGGAGTTCGCATTCCTATCGCAGTCTTAAATATCAAAAACACCTCTAATTTCCCTAAATTTTGACTAGTGCTTGACATAGATTGTCGCTGAGAAGAAGTTTCAACTTGAATTTGAAATATACATCATCTGCCTATTCTCAACTACATTGGGGTCAGCTTCCAGTCAAACCGAATTCAGTTGATTGCCGGTATTTTACATGGAGCCACTGCTTATCGAACTTCCAGGCTGGTGTCAAATTTCCTGGCTTGTGACAATCTGTAGACTGCCAAAGGCCTACCAATGACGGCCGGAACCAATGGCTTAACGTGCTATCCGAGGCACGGAGGAGTTTCGGCATGTTAAGGTGGTACTTATCTACATACTGACCTCGGTATGCGAAACAGAGAGTAAAGTCCTGTACACCTCCACTGAAAAGGTAGGATCCTCCGACTAGACGGTAGTAACTGCCCGATAATTGATATTCGGACTTTTGTATATGTTCAAATCGCACGGAGAACTTTGCTTGCGCGATGCAGGATTTCGTTGATAGTTTGTCACTGACAGGATAGATGGCTTTGCGGTTCCTTTTGTTGCCGTAAAAATTTCGCTTCTGTTTTTCATGTGGCGGCATTGCCATGAGCTCCTCGAATTTTAAATATTCCTTGTGCAATAATTTACCTAACATTGTATGGCTACATCGTATGATATAGAACAATTGATCAATTTTGCTCTGAACGAGCGTAGTAATTTGATGTACGATGCGTGATCGTACATCAAATTACTACGCCGGGACGCTATATTAATTATTATTATTAATTATTGCGACGAGCGCTTTCAAGTTGTGATGACGAGACTCGTCATGAGTTAGGAGTATTTAAATTAATTGTTATGGTATGGGGTGTTGAACCCAGTACATTGAATTTAATGGCTCTCTTAGTGAACGTGTGAGCTTCCACTTTTGTCTTGGAATAAAAATATTGTTATTTTCAATCTTATTTTATTACATTTGGCTCAGTTCCGGATTGCTAGCATCCATTAAGGTGTACAATACCGTGCAAAGATTGTAAGACTATCTTTGCATTGTATGTATAGATATAATCGTCTTAGCATTGCGTAATTTTGTCAATAAAATTTTACACTGACCAAGTACGAGTCGAACTCTCACCCGAAGGGTTCCGTACCATGAACCGAAAAAAACCCTTTTCTTATGGGAGCCCCCTTTATTGTTTATTTAATTTAATTTTTATTATTTGTTGTTGTAGCGGCAACGGAAATCTGTCATCATCTTACTGTCTAGCTCATGAGCTAGGCAGTTGAAATCTTTACAGATGATGTATTTTTAGACAGACAGACGGACAGTGGAGTTTTAGTTATAGGGCTCCGTTTTTACCCTTTGGGTACGGAACCCTAAAAATGAATGTTTTGTTATTTTGTAACGTGTACTTATGATTTAAAAAAGTATCCGTGGAGTTTCTTGCACGTTCTTCTCCATAGCGGTCTCCCAATAGGGTATATCGGTACCTCCCACGCAAATAGTCGCAACATGTTTTTTTGGCAAAACGATATTTTAATGCTAAGTATAATGCAAAATTACATAAATACAGCACATTGTTAAAAATATATTTTCATTGCTTTTGAAAATAGAGTCAATCGATACCTCCGACGCAAGAAATCGTAACATGTTTTTTTTGGTAAAATGAGATTTTAGTATCATAATGCAATATTATATAAATACTACACAATTCTTAACAACGACATTTTCACTAAAAATCGAGTTTCTAAATCGCTATTAGTCTTATGTTTTGCGGCTGATCAACACAAAAACGAAGTTAAAATCTCTCTCCTGAAAAATCACAAAAAACATATGACCTAATGCGCGGGAGGTGTCGATATGTGCATATATTTTTCACGGACCGATCTCAATAATGAACAAAAGTGCTTGTACGTGTAAACGGTTAAAAAAAGTGGAAATGATTTGTTTGAAATAATATTTTTGAGTTTGAGTATGACTTAAATGTTACTGTCTAGGTAAGTACCAATTAAAACGATTTAGGCTCATGGAAAGGATTAACATTTAAACTTTTAATTGTCAAACTTTCAAAAGTTGTTCGTTCGAAGCACAACAAAAAACTAAGAAACTGATAGCCCTGTTAACGAATTCTAATTTAAACCACTTGAAATACTCACTTCACAAAACGATATTAGTATTCAAAAGTAATTTTAAACTTCTTATAGGTACTTAATTCGAGCCAAAGGATGAATTTATTTCAGATCATTTACTGAAATAATAATTTACTTTGAAAATCTATTAAGTTGAGAATTCTCCAGTTCAAAGAATACTCTCGAGTGCCGACCCTTTTAGATAAATCGATTTGAGTTTGACAACTCTTTGTAACAAGAATGGTAGCCTAGTTCCACTAATATAAATCAGTAAAATTTAATAAAATAAACCTTTTACCTGAATATTGAAGTTTTGTCTAAAGGGCGTAGATATTTTGTCACCTCTGACAGATTCATGTTTTTTTTTTTCATCTCAGTAAAGAGGTGCAACGTAAATTTTGGGTAAATTGAAAATGTAAAATAAATATTACATTTCATCAAGTCATTGACTTTTATTAACAAATTAAAATATACATATTTATGTTCTAAATACATAAATATTCAGTTTTATATATATTTTTATCAGCAGCTAGGCAGGTCTGACAGCTAGGCTGGCTTGGCATTAGGCTTTCCTTGAAAACTCCTAAAAAACGAGCACGGTGCTGGAAGAAAAATCTAGAAGCCATTTCTCATAAATGTTTTATTACAAAATATATGTTTATGAAATTGTGTTAATTTTTTTAGAGTAATCAAAAATAACATAGTTTGATATTTATGTCGCCCTCACTAGCATCAAAATTAACTATTAAGTGTTCAATCATGAGTTATATTAATAAGACTCAAAAAACCATGTAAAACAAAATTAGTAACTTTAAAAGCTTTTATTTTTATAAGCAATCGCATTTTAGACGCAGTTTTAAAAAAAAGTCAAAAAAAAAGTCAAAACGTTTATTTCAATTAGGCCATTAAACGGCACTTTTGAACGTCATCGTTTACAGTTCAGTAAAAATAATAGAATTACATTAATAAAGTGACTCTACTGTCCATTCGGAAAGGTAGATTCTTATGGAGAAGAACGGACAAGAAACTCCATAGTTACTCTTTTCAAATAATGATTTTACAAAATTTGGTTTACAAAAATTAATTTAATATTATGTGAGGACGATGCACCCAGAGTATGCTACTTATTAGAACAAAGTATCACCAGCAGAGGTAAACTTATTAATTTCCTAAAGAAATTTAGGTAAATGGTACTCACATATTTACAAACATTGGAACCATTAATTAAACAACAGTGTGTGAGTCAACAGAAAAATAAAAACACAAAAAAAGAAACAGTATATCTATAAAGTTAATACATAAATCAACCAGTTTGACCTTCACCCTTGATCGTCCTATGGAGCAGGACCAGCATGTTTCCAAGCATTCTTATCCTGAATGTAATCTTCTAATTTGTAATATGCTTGTTCACAAAGTGTACTTTTAACATGAGTTTTAAATTTTCTTTCATTTAGTTCTAATATGTCAGAAGGTATTTTGTTGTAACATTTAACACAATACCCCATGAAAGAAGTGTGGACTTTAGCTAATCTAAAAAATGGTTGATCTAATTTGTCTTTATTTCTAGTATTAAAATTATGTCTATCACTAATTTTACTAAAAAGATGTCGGTTTTTCCGCACATACATAATATTTTCATAAATGAATTGGCAAGGGACTGTCATAATATTAATCTTTTTAAAAAGTTCCCTAAGAGAATCACGGCGACGCAGATTATAAAGGGCTCTGACAGCTCTCTTTTGTAAAATAAATATGGATTCAATGTCAGCAGCCCGACCCCACAGCAAAATACCGTACGACATAATGCTGTGAAAGTAACTAAAGTAGACCAAACGTGCGGTTTCTACGTCTGTTAACTGTCTTATCTTTCTAACAGCATACACGGCTGAGCTTAGACGACCCGCAAGAGATGTTATATGAGGCCCCCATTGTAATTTTCCGTCCAATGTGATACCTAGGAAAACCGTCTGATTAATGAACTCCAGTTTTTTTCCATTCAATATGATGTCACATTCGCTACTTTTAACATTTGGTAAAGAAAATCTAATACATTTAGTTTTTTTTTAATTTAAAACCAAGTTGTTTGCCGTAAACCAATTTTGGACCTGATGAATAGAGCTATTGACGTCGTCAAGATTTTGTGAACGTCGGTCTATTTTAAATATTAATGATGTGTCATCCGCAAATAACACCATCTTTGGTTGTAATTGGGGCAAATCATTAATGTAAACTAAAAAAAGGAATGGACCCAATATTGAACCCTGAGGAACGCCCATTGTCGTTTCCGACCCTATTGAGTTTACACCGTTTATCTGAACTTTAACCTGTCTGCCCATCAAGTATGAACTAAGTAAACAAAGGGCTCTATTCCTAATCCCATAGTGCTCAAGTTTC
Source organism: Mamestra brassicae (assembly GCA_905163435.1). Lineage (NCBI taxonomy): Eukaryota > Metazoa > Arthropoda > Insecta > Lepidoptera > Noctuidae > Mamestra > Mamestra brassicae. The sequence continues at coordinate 8,842,690 of LR990991.1, read as the reverse complement.
AACAAAAGCGTCTCATGGTTAACGCAGTCGAACGCTTTCGAGAGATCGCAGAATATTCCAATGGCATCTTGCGACTCTTCCCAGGCGTTAAAAATGTTCTTTATTAGGGTGACACCGGCGTCAGTTGTACAACGCCCTTTGGTGAAACCGTACTGGTCTTCATGAAAGATGGAATTTTTATTAAAGTGACGTAACATCTGACTAAGCATTAACTTTTCAAACACTTTACTGAGAACTGGCAGAATTGACACCGGCCGATAATTGTTGGGTTCTTGAGAATCACCCGATTTGAACAATGGAACGACTTTACTGTGTTTCATGAGATCCGGAAATACTCCCTTGTCTACACTAGTGTTAAATATGACAGCTAAGTAGGGGGCAATAGTTTCAATGATAGATCTACAAACTTTTACAGATATTCCGCAAAGATCTTCTGTTGATTTAATTTTAAGATCTTTAAAAGCTTTTATAATGGCCTGGGGGTTTGTATGTTGAAACTTAAACTCCGATGGACATACCTTTACATTCTTTCTAAGTAAGTCAGCAGCGAGCGTGGATGACGAGTTGAGAGCTTCTGTAGTTTTAAGAGGAATATTGGCAAAGAAGTTATCAAATTCCTGAGCTACCTCTGCGTCCGAGTTTATTTGGCCATGTACAGTATTTAAATTAAATTTAGTTTCACGCTGTTTCTTCCTACCTGTTTCGTTATTTATTATTTTCCAAGTAGTTTTTATTTTGTCGTCTGCTGATTTTATTTTATTGCTAATATGCAGAGCTTTTGCTGTTTTGCATACACTTTTATATGTTTTAGAATATTTTGCAACATACTTATGAAAACTTATATTATTCATATGCTGCTTTAAGCCATACAATTCATATAGCTTTTCCCTGCTTATACGAATGCCTGGAGTTGCCCAATCGCTAAATAAGAACTTAGTGTAAATACTTTTAGACCTTAAAGGAAAAGTGTTATTAAATTGCGTGTTTAATATAGAAAAAAACTCGGCATAGAACTCATTAGGGTCGTCTATGTTATTAAAACTATGAGCACCTAGTTTACTAGCCAAAGTATAGTTAAGTTTCTCCAAATTTTTATCTGTAATCGGTCTAAATTTTATTAGAATTTTTTGTAAAGGAATGTAAGTACAAAAAGTTATTGTTTGACCGCTGTGATCAGATGGTAACTTATTTACAATTTCTTTATGTAAGTAATCACAATTACAAAATATATTGTCTATACAAGTTGAAGTAGAAGCTGTCACACGGGTCGGTTCAATAAAGACATTTGACAAATTAAATGAATTAAAAAGACTCAACAACCTGATAGTATTCGAGTTTGTTTCTAATAAGTTAATATTAAAGTCGCCACAAATAATTATTGACTTACTACTAGTACTTACTTTTTTTAACACCTCTTCCATTACAGTATCAAACACAGGTAGATTCTGGTAACTCGGAGGTCTATAGACGCATACCACAACATGCTTATCAAGCTCAACACAGGACAATTCAATGGTGTGGTCAACCGACAGTTTCACAATATCTCTTCTTTCTTTTGATTTAATCGAAGTTTTAATTAAAATTAATGACCCACCATGTATCATGCGTTGTCGGCTAAAATGACTACCTACACAATAATTTTCATAATTAATGGAACTTACTTGGTGGTCTTTTAACCAATGTTCTGTTAGGCAAACAACATCAAACTTGGTTTTTTCTAAAAACATTTCTATCTCCAGTAATTTGGAAGAGCAACCTTGAATGTTTTGATTAAATAATTTTAAAGTATATTGCCCTCCCTTAGGATTTTTACTATGAACTAAATTGCCAGAAGATACCTTGTTATTATTCACTAATAATAATTGGTTATTTGAAGGGGTAACTTCTGTTGTCTTGCAGTTCAGTTTAAAGAATTATCCGGAGTGATCCCCACAGCTACAATTGAGGAGTCTAAAATGTCTGTATGGGTTCCATTAGGAAGAGAATACTCTATCTGATTGGTTGACGCCTCCAAGAATGTTGGTATTATAAGTGGGTCCTCCTTCGTACACAAGGAATCATAATAATTAGTCACTATGTTGTTAGTACAACTAGACAACACAGACTCGTCACTTATCCTAATATTTGTTATATTAGCTATAACGTCATTAATATTATATGCTATCAACATAGCAATCATATGTCTACATCTACCAGACAGGGATAAAGCTCCCTGAGTTAACTTAAAACCACTAACAAACTTATTAGTGTCAAAATACAATAATTTGTCACTATGACGACATGTCAACAAGTGAATAACATTATTCAGCTTTAAAATATTATTATTTTGTTCATCTGAAAAAGTATCAGAGAATGGAAAAGCACACAACATTAGCTTTCCTATGTTTAAATTAAGTAAGGAGTCAACACCATCCACTATGTCCTTTCTGGTAATACCAGTACTATTTCCTAACAGCAAAACCATTGAAGGATACTTATCCAGATTTGAATTTATAATTCTTTTAATCATTTGTTTAAAAGTTATATTATGATAACTATGATTGGTAAAACTATGGCTTAGGTAGTTGTGTAGTATTTTTCCAAAGCCAGAGCCCAATTCATCACAAAAAAATATAGTTTTTTTTTCCTGTGTATTGACACAGGTTTCTCCTGGAAGAGCCAGCACTGGTGGAGATAGGTCAAGTTGGGGCTGGGGGGATGATGGATGGTTGCCACAGCTGCATGAGAGATTATTTGTCAGGGACTCGTATCTTTCAGCATTGAACTTCACTAAGTCTAGTAATTCCCCTGCCTCAAACAAGCGCTCACTCAGTTGTTGTTGTGAACTCTCATATTTTGCATAAATATTTTTTAACAAATACTCCTTGTATAATAAATCATTTTGGAGGCACTGAGTATCGATATCATGTTGTTCCCTACTTCTCTCTAGCTCTTCAGTACAAATATTTAATCTAGTTGTTAGGCTGACTCGGTCCTTTCTAAGTAAAATATTAAATTTTAGGAGGTTATGTTTTTTTATTGCTCTCCGGGACCGTTTAATTATTTTCTTAATTTTAACATATTTCTTTAATTTGTTGTTTAATTCTGTTATTACAATTTCAATTAGTTTTTCAGAAACTCACTAGTTGAATTTTTTCACGATTGACCTAAAAAACTGAATGGTATTGCATTGCTCTAAAAATCTCTGCAATTTTAACTCTACAATACTGACAAACGTGGCGTTATTGGATTACTTTTTATAAACGATCGGGAACTTGCTTAATAAAATGATAATAATGTTCTTACCCAAAGGTTGACTGGTAGAAATGCGCTGCATTTTAGCATTTAGTCCGCCTTATGTACCACCATTGCACATTAAAGTATTAAATAAATAAATAAATGTTTACGCGATACCACTCAAATCTTTGAGAGATTTACTGTTGCCTAATTTGTGTGTTATTTATTTATGAATAGCCCGGCCACACTCCATTCCTTCCAAAGGTCACAATTCTTAAAGAAGACATCCAGGATCGCCCCACTATCTCCTTCTGTCATTACTTTCGATATGGGCACAAAGGAAGCTATTAGTGGACGATATTTTCTCGCTCGTTTCAATCAGCCCAGTCTTTTTAGAAGAATGCTGTAGTTGGCTTCTAGTTTGACCGGCTGCAGTTGTATACCAGTATTTTACAAAGAACCACTGCCTATCTGATCTGCACAATCCTGTAAATGGGTACCACAATCCAAGACTAATGTCAGATTTTCAGACTTCTGACAAACCGAAACGATCCCGGTATCATTGAGATACTATTGCAAGATCTCAAGGCGTCTGTATTTTCCGCGAAATTCTTGTGTAAAGCGGCTTGTTTACTGTTTTTGGTAGATTTCTATTATTTACTTTTAATTAAAATGCCGACTAAAATTTGGTCGAAAAACATGCACTTTTGGAGTAAATTTTTCAAGTGTGCACGTAGACAAATCCGAAACTATGAGGAATAGCGACAAACACTTAAAGGAGTCACAAGCCCGATTTTGATGAAAACTAAAACTGCATCATTGGATTTTTGAAAAATCGGTATTCCTAGCCAGAAATCAAACGGGTTGGTTATGAAAAAAAACACATCATATTTATTCATTACAGTGACTGTATACAGCATCCGAAAGTGTCGCTAATAAGGATTAAATTCTGGAAAGAAAAAACACGTTTATTCTGCCCGAATTGACGAACAAAAATTAAATTGACCACAACTTATCAACTAAAACAAAAGAAAAGTACAAAAAACAGTTTCATTGTCAGTAATAACACTAATAAAATAACGCATGAATAACTTTAGTTTGCCATGTGTTAAAACAAAAATCGGTATTTCATTATTCCTCATATTTTCGGATTTGGCCATCCACGCATACTTGAAAAATTCACCATGTATATACCTCTATATTTTGGAGGTACCTATTGCGGGTTTGTTTTGTACCTACCAACTAGTCCATGTCGAAGAACACAAAATTTCTCCTCAAAAAGGTACAAATCTCAATTCTTAATTTTATCATTTTTCGGGGAAAACTCGTATTCAAGCCTCTTTAAATAACGTATTAATTCCATGGAATTAATAAATAAATTAAGTATTAATTCCAAAGCTACCACGCTTTGAAATAAACTTACTATAGTAGGCGCCAGATAATCGTGGAATAACGGTCATTGACCCACCTACAATTATTGACATTTTTAATTTGAAAAACGGAATTAATGACACAAAGCTGTCCCGAATGATGATTCGGGACAGCTTTGTGTCATTAATTCCGTTTCATCTCTCGTGATCCTTAACATTGTCTAATAATGAAAAACGATTCATATTTAATTGTTCAGGTACTTATGAACAGTTATTAGGGAAAGGTCAATATACTTTATTCCACATTTATCTGGCGCCTACTATAGTAGCTGCTATTAAGTTTATTTTCAGTAAAGTAGGTACCTAAGCAATCATAATATTTCTACGTATCTTGTAGATTATTTATATTATCCCGCTCTTGAGAAACGGTTTTATTAAAAAGCTATATGAGTTTGAAAATGTGTCGTATAAAGACGACCTTTGAGTGTGAGGAGGTATTACACCAACAAACGCTTGAAATACACATAATATTAAAAACTGTAATTAAGTCCTATTCATATAAGCCTGGGATGCTGGAGAGTTTGTTGCGCCACTTTTTCTTCCAAGCTAAAGCAGTTGGAAGTAGTGACAGGCAGTTTTGGGTACTTTAGTTACATAATTTTTAATGTTACAAATTGCTGTTTCTTAGCTTTGTTTGATGAAATAGCTTTCATGATGCAAACAGAACCTAAAATTTGCGACTGCAAACCGTATGTAAACGTTTCATAATAATAAAAATACGAGAATTGCCCCTCTGAAGAATAAATGATACGCAAACGTAACTCTTATACAACAATGGGACACAAATAACCATCCAAAAAGAACGTGAAAGTTGAATGTGTGTACTTACACAAAGTCGCAATACGAAACCACTATGTTTGGAGTTGTTAGTTATACCAACTAACAACAAAAGACCCTTATAGTTGTTTGGGCTAGACTTGCTGAGGTTGTACCTAAGACGAACCGTAAAATATGTTGCAAAACTATTTTGTAACAGACGACTTAGCTCTTATTAAATTCGTTCGTGACTTTTTGTGACAAAATGGGCACGACTGGAGCTCATTTGTTATATTAAAGTGGTAAAATATATTTTTTGGGCGATAAAGTTTATTTTTTATTTTATTTTTAAATTAAGGTCGCTTGGTGTAATTTTTATGAAAAATTGGTACTTACCTAAAATGCTTTTAGTGTCCGAATTTTTTTAAGTTTTTTTATATAAAAACGACGTATTTTCAAGGTGTGAGTAGACAGATAGCCGAGGTAAGGATACCTACTTATCTCGGGTCTTCAACAAGCAAAATGCCGGATAGGGTGAATAGGTTATCTCAAGTCACCAAACGCTCCAAATTGACGAAAAATACGAAACCAGCTACCAACATACAATCATCTATTTCTATTGCTTGCTCTAGCCTTGCTAAGCCGTCTATAGAAAATGATTTATCGTCTTCGTATTGTTTCCTTAATTGAAATTGATTTTCGCGCTGATGTGAGCCTTAACGACGATGAAGGGTGTATCAAACGCCACCGTCATCCCTGAGGCCTTTTGTGAGTTGTACCGATTAGGAAGGGTTTATCACAGGGGTGGCCAACTTGATTCGACTTAAGATCTACTGTTTTTTGCCTAGATACTGTACGATCTACCATTCTGTAATAACATAATCACTACCTCTTTATTTTACTTAAAATACAATATCGGTTTAAATCGACATAGGTTTTCCAATTGTGTGATTAAAAATACAAGCTAAAAAATATAATTCGTTCAGAATCCTTTGCGTGCTAGGCCGACTCGCACTTTTTATTTATGAAGACCAGTGCTACCGTGCACTTGGGCCTTCGTGTGATGTGACATTCTGGACGGAAATGACATCAGAGAAATAACATTACAAAGACATTCCAACTGTCAAGTTTCAAAAATTCCCCCTTTGTTAAAACTTGACGGTTCCTTTGTAAATTGTCATATTATGTTAAAGACGTGAGTGGATTGCTTTTTAGTAGATATATATTTAGTTGAATTGTTTAAAAAATATGTCAACAGGAGGTACCTTATATTTTAGGTAATATTGTCATAATTTTTAAACATTCTTAAGTCGAATCAATAAAATAAATCAATATTACCAAAAAAATGGTAGGTACTATTGACATAGGTACAATATATTAAAAAAAAAAATTTTAAACAACAGTAACAACGCTTAAATGCATTTCAACGCTCTTCGTCAAGGGTGAATCGTGAGAAATACATGTGTCGAAGTTCCAAATAAATTAATAAAACAAAAAGTAATTAAATATAGAGAAGTTCAATCAGTGCAATGCCAGACTAGTTTTTAGGGCTCCGTAGCTAATGACAAAAACAATACCCTTGGTCGGTCACTTCAGAAATTATAGTTAAGTAGCAGTCATAGGACATCGGCCCCAATAGTCAGTCATGTTCCACTGATCAGCGATATGACGGTGACGTGACTGATGCTGTGTGTATGAATGAAACTTTATAGTTTTGTTCTGTCGTTCCACCTGTTCATTCTTCAGTTTAAATTTAATTGATAGGCTCACTTTTGCACTACAATCTCATCTGATGGAAAACAATTATGAGGTTGATGATGGAGCACGCTCGCCTGGAAGTAATATATTTATTCTTGAATAAAGACCCCCAGGTTATATCTATCAGGAAACATAGACTCCGGCCATGTCCACCATGTACCATGTCTTGTTGTCAGATGATGGTACGGGCTAGGCGGATATAAATTGTGAATTTCCAACGCACACTCCCCGAAGACTAACCTTAACAAAACTGACAAGCTATTAAATAACTGGTCTATTATTTTTTTGCATTTCACAGAGATCGTCGGCGTGAACGGCATGACGCGTCGAGGCACGACAAGCAGCTGCCTCAGTCGCCTGCATCGGGCTCCAACGTGTTCCTCGTGCACGTCAGTCAGACGCGGACTGACTACGGCGCCGCGCTCGTGTGCACCCGCCGCGCCCGTCCGCGCTCTGTCAGTGCGAACCCACCTTAACTAATGGACACAACAGTGACGTTTCAAGACTTTGTGAACACAATGAAATAAATTGTATATTTGATTGGTTCTTTTTTTATTTTACAGGATGATCTTATGGGATATGATAGAGCATTAAATGTTAAACAAAATGTATTGAAATAGCTCGTTTAGGCGTCTGCAAAAGGTTATCTCAAGAAGTACTAGTCTGATTACGAAAATTCTGTCATTAATAGAAAGCTACACTATGTGTAGCTTTACTCGTAGTGTAGCTTTCTTGGAGTACTTTTGAAACCGGAAAATGCCCGGTTCTATTGACGGATGAGAGCGAAGCCGCGGGAAAAGTGAGTCAGCAAAACATGGAATTTCAATAAATGGTGAAATGTGGGTGTATTAACCATTCGTACATTGTTAGTTAAGCGGAGGCCTAACCCTTCCGGGAATGTAGGAGTTATTCATGTTAAGTATCATTAATTACGTAAATTTTAAACGACTACTTGTTGAACTCAACATAAAACAGTCCAATTTACGTTTTGTTTTGGGTTTTCAAAATGCTGTTTTTTAGACTGAAAAGTCATCGACTTCTACGTGGACTGCAAAACACATATATTTTTAAATTGTTGTTCTGCTGCGCTCGTTAATCTTGTTTACCATTATGGAAGGTTTCGGGAATGTTTTTGTTCTCACTAATCACTTCACTAATGGTTCACAGTCACACCCATTAAAAACATTACACTAAAAAACATAGATCTGTACAGCATCCAAGCATTAATAAGGTACTTCGTGTTTTAAAGCTTTGCGACAACATTGCCACCTTGTTTAGCGTTCCAAGTGAAAAGATAACTCACGCGTCTGTTTGTTCGTCTGTCACAGCTGATTCGCTCCGAATCTACTGAACCGACTAAGGTGAAATTTTGCAATCAGATAAACATCTGTGACCGATAATAAATTCATTTTCAATCATTTCAGTATCGATCACTTTTCAAATTCAATTCAAATTGTACCATGTGACATATCAATTGAAAGGGCTTATTGTGCAGTTCTCAAATACATATTATATTTATACATATTATATTTTAAAAATCCATAGTTTAAAGTTACTTAAGAAGATAGATGAAAAATGAAGAAGAGAAATGAATTTTCATCAAAATCACACACATTCCGAAACTACAAAACCTAAAACTTTGAAAAAGATAGTCTACTCATTGAAAACAGGAAAGCCTAAAACAGAAAGTTCAAGTTAAAGGTTTTAAAATAACGTGTCTTAAATTTTTTTTTGCCCGCGAGCCTTAGGCCGGCCGCATACGTACGGTATCCTGATTAGGTTTCCTGATAAGGAATTCAGATTCGGAGACCTGAATGCTTGCCTTACAAATAAGATGTTCATAATAGGAAAAAAACCTGACCTTGACCTGAAACTGAAAATCACTTGTCTCACGGAATTCCGAATCTCTAATCAGGAAACCGCCAGAGAATGGGCAGCAGCATTCTCTGTGGTTTGGTGCATTGCAACACCTACACTGCGATCGCCAACCCGTGGCAATTATGAAATCCCCCCGGCATATGATGATGATTTTGAATCAGGAAACCGCACGTATGCGGTTATAGATAGATTTCGTAGATCAATTTCTATGAAAAGGTATTTACGTATAACTTTTTTACGTGACTTTTTTTGCCGTTTTCTGCGCGAACCATTAGTTAGAGTTTATCACGCTCTGCAAAGCCGATTTTCTTCAAAACTTGTTGTTCCATAGTAAAGCAATGCTCTTTGTGCCCCAAGTTCTTGATTGAAACTCGTTTAATTAGCTCAAACTTTACATCTTCAAAATCTAATGAGAGTGCTAATAAGGCAAGGAATTAATTAAAGCTACTTAAGAAAACAAGTTTCTACGGATAGATAATCCACTGAGTCCCTAAATTTTGTTTTCTCATAAGTTGATTTATCCTAAATAAATATGTTACTTTCAAATATAAGGAAGTTTTGTAGCTTGGCTTGCGGGCTTTGGCGTTCAAATCAAAATGTTAAGTTCGCATATATACGACTACTCGTCTAAGGGCAAAAGCTGTATTTCCGTAGAAGCGAGTTTGGAGAATATTTAAGTTTTGTAAATATAGTTTTCTTTAGTCTGTGAGTGAATTCGGTGTCCCTATTGTTTGTGTGCGTATCTCGGCGGCGTCTGTGCCTCCGATACCGTTATTTACTTAGTCTATTGGATGCGTAATTTGTTAAGTTAAACGATGCCATGAAAAGCAACTTTACGGTACCACTTTAACACGTAAGGCACGGCAGTAGGTACTGTACATAGATCTAAAATAAATAAATTTTCAACGTTATTTGTAGAGGTCCTCTACCACTGTTTTGCTCCGTGCTTTTTTTATAGGTAGGTTAACATTTGGGGAAAGATTACTAGAAGATACTTTTTTTTTTTTTTTAAGGATGGGAAATCATCAAATGACTTCTTCCGCTCTGGGTGGAGCGGAAGGGCGTGTCAGACTCTTACTGACTAAAACCCATCCGTGTGCCTTCTTAAGCCCTTTGCGTTCCAGGGCCGCGGTGACTCTTTCGAACAAATTCCGCAACCCTGGCAGGCTCTGGCCCTAGCGGGCCCCATCTTCTCTGCTGACATCTCCTTGAGGCGCGCGTGAAACACAACGCGCCATCGACCCGGGCCTGGTGATCGGACAGCGAGCCACCCAACGCTCGCCGTCCGCAGGCCCGCGCCTATGGTGGCCGGGGATCGCCCTGCGACTCCCGACGCCCGGGGCGTCTTCTCCTATAGTGACGGTTGGGGCGAAGGCCTTGCCTTTCCCTCGCGCGGCCCGCTTCCTCCTTCGCTAGCATGACTGCTTCGCAGAAGGAGGTGACCGCTTCCCAAGCGCGTCCGGACCATGGATTCAACCAGGGCCGGACGCGAGAGGTCGCCGCTGCCGATCGCCTCGATGAGGACACGGCGGTGCTCCGCCCAAGCAGGGCAGACCTCCACCGTATGCTCCACCGTGTCCTCCGGGCGATCCTCACAGTGCTGACACCCGGGCGTGTCCTCCCGCTTAATCCGAAACAGGTACCTCCCGAAACAGCCGTGTCCGATAAGTACCTGCGTCAGGCGGAAGGTGAGGACGCCGTGGCGCCTCTCCAGCCACTCCTCAAAGAGGGGCCTTACCGCCGCAATCGTGGCGTGCCCAGCGCTGGGTCGCGACAGTCGCCGTTGCCATACCGCCATGGTTTCCTGCCGGAGCTCCGTCCGCCGCGCCGCAATTTGCTGCGGCAGCGGAGTTTCGCCCCGGCGAAGCGCCTCCATGCACCACGCGTAGACGCGCGCGAGGGCTCTCGCCTCCAGATCCCATGGCAGTAATCCGGCAAGGAGGCTCGCCGCCTCGCAGGAAACCGTGCGGTATCCCCGGGCCAGCCGGATGGCCATGACCCTTTGGGACGAATTGAGTTGGCGGGCTGGTCGCCCCTTCAATGTGAGAGCCCACACTGGGGCCCCATAAAGGGTCATGGATCGCACGATCCCCGCATAAAGCCTCCGGCAGGAGGCATTTGGACCCCCTAGATTAGGCAGGAGCCGCTTTAAGGCAGCCCCGGCCCGCTCCAGTCTGGGAGCCAAACGTTGGAAGTGCTCCTCGAAGTTCCACCGGCTGTCGAGAACGAGTCCCAGGTACTTGATCGTCGACCCGACGCCGATGTGAACCCCTCCTACCGTTACTTGGGATCTCGCTGGTGGCCTGTTCCGAGAACCATGAAAGCACATGGCCTCGGACTTGTTCAGGGCCACCTCGAGACCCAATTGCCGGATCCTTCCAACGACTATCGCGACCCCGCGTGTCATCAAGTCGGCTGCCGCCTGGTGCGACCTCCCCTGTGCCAGAACTAGCGTATCGTCAGCGTAACAGATCACACTGACGCCACTAGGGAGGTCAGCACGCAGCACCCAGTCGTAGCCGATGTCCCACAGGAGCGGCCCCAGAACCGAACCCTGTGGAACACCGCACGACATCTCTCGCCGGTTCCACTCTCCCCGGTGACCGGAGTAGATGACGGCCCTGTCCGTCAAATAGGCCTCGACCACGCGACGGAGGTAGGTCGGCATCCGGTGGTACCGGAGTGCCTCCCTGTTTTTTTTTTTTTTTGGTCCTGGGGGGAAATCCTCATGGAAATCCTCCACCCTGGGGCGGGTGGAGGGGTCTGTCAGACTCTTACTGACTAAAACCACCCCGGTGTTCCATCTCTCACCTACGCCGGGGATCGCGGGAACGTTTGCGACTTCCGCGTCGGCGAGGGGAGTGAGGTGTTTAACTCCCCTCGCTACGTCAAAGAGGGGCGCACGGGAACACCACGCGGCGCCACCTCGGGTCCGGATGAGTGGGGGGCGACGGACATCCCCAAATCCGCCGCCCCTGGACCCAGTTAGGGGGGCCGGAAGAGGGCAGCATAGGCCCTCCTCCGACGCCCGATGCGCCTGCTGCGGGCAGGGAGAGCGGTTGTGATCTCCCTCTCCCTTTCCGCAGCCTCCTTCTGCGCGATAACTGTCTCGCAGAAGGAGACCACCGCGTCCCAGGACTCCTCACCGCCGACCATAGCATTTACTACAGCCGGCAGCGAGAGGTCACCGCCTACAACAGAAATGAGGGCACAGCGCGGCTCCTCCCAAGCTGCACACTCTGCAAGCGTATGCCGTGCCGTGTCCTCCCGACAGTCGACGCAGTGGTGGCATCGAGCGTCCGGCTCCCTGCCTATGCGACACAAGAACCTCCCGAAGCAGCCATGCCCCGAGAGGACCTGCGTCGCACGAAACGACAGGGAGCCGTGCCTTCTCCCGAGCCAGAGGTCGAGCACTGGCCGGATGGCCTCGATGGTGATGAGGCCGGCGGTAGGGCTCGAAAGCCTGTCCCGCCATTCCGCCACCAGGACCTCGCGCAGCTGCGACCGACGCAGCTCCAAGTGTTGCTGCGTCAGTCTTTCGCCGCGCGCCTGCGCGCACCGGAGTGCCTCCCTAATGCAACTCCAGGGCAGGGAGTTAAAGGCATTGGCGATGTCAAGAGACACCGCCAAGACGACCCTGCCCCGGGACACCGCATCCCCCGTCGTGAGGGCTCTCACGCGCATAATGGCGTCCACCGTTGAGCGCCCCGTGCGGAAACCGAACTGGTTCTCCGCCAGATTCGGCCCCACCCTCATCAGGTGCCCGACGAGGCGGTTTGCAATTACTCTTTCAAAGAGCTTGCCCACCTCGTCGAGCAGCACGATGGGACGGTAAGCGGACGGAGAGTCCGCAGGGCGCCCAGGCTTCTTAATGAGGACCAGTTTCCCCGTCTTCCAACGAAGTACTAGAAGATACTTGGACCATTATTTACCGCTTATAATCCAAATATGAAATCTTTGCTTCTAAATGTGTCCGGATACAAAAGAATCACCCCTTAAATGCATCAGCTGTTAATTTCCCATCGTTTGTAGGGAAAATAGACCCCTCCAGTATAAGTAGGTAAGCGGTAAGCTTTGGTATAAATCTGTGCGCCCGTTAATGGATTTACTGTTTAAACCGGTCTCATTTCTCTCCGTTGAGCAGATGACGATACTTAACCATTTGAGAGTACTGCCGGTCGATTCTATATGTCACGTGATGACGAAGTGAGCTGTTATTCCATCTTGATTATATGGATTGACAGCTCACCTCGTGATCACTTCACCCAAGCCTTCACTTCGACATGTTTACAGAATCGACTAGCTGAATCATTACTAGGTGACGAGGTAAATGAGAATATTTTTGTAAATAAATATGTCAGGATGGTAATTGCCTAAATTATATCGGTAGTTAGGTCTACAATAATTTCGTAGTTAGGTCTTAAATCAAGCACAAAATACCTCCCAAGTGCGAGTAGAACTTGCACACGGAAGGTTCCGTACATTAGTATCAAATATCGAAAAGCACACTGCATGGGCCCCATACAAGTAACAAATTTATAAGTTTATTTTAATTTTTCTTATTGGTTGTTTCTTTTGAACTTTGTGAAATTTTCAACTGTCTTCTTATTGACTGCCAGACAAACGGACGGATACAGTGGAAGCTGTAATAGGGCTGTAATAGGCTAAATGGCAATAGGGTTCCGTTGGTTACCTTTCGGGTACGGAATCCTAATATTAACATCGACATTACAATTTACCAAGTATAAACCACCAGAGAAGGGGCAGCAGCATTCTTTGTTTGTTTTTGTTTCTGTGCATTGCAGCAGCTACACTGCGATCACCAATCCGGTGGAGGCCTATGTCCAACAGTGGACGACGGCTGGTATGATGATGTGATGATGAAGTGTAAATACCTATCTAATAAGTCAGGTATATCAACGTTGATTAATTTCGTTGTTCAATTTCGGTGTCCCACAGGGTAGTACTCAGCCTAACTCTTTTTATACTGTTTTTAAACGACATCTTATCTCACCAATGCTGAATGAATAGCCTATTCAGCGATGATATTTCACGGTAACACCTGGAACAGCAGTAATGCAGATGTGAGTTTGCGTACTGTCGCCAAACTTGGGACAATAACCTTTTAAACTTAAACCTGAAAAAAACCAATATTATAATAATAATTCAAATTCTGTTTTACTTTTGCCAGACGCCACTACCTACGTTGTCTGCCAGAAACATACAGCCAAGGATATCCTCCTGACAATATATAAATAACTAGCACTTCACCCGCGACATCGTACGCGCGTATTAAGTAGATCTTATACAAAATTCAACGCCCCTCTGCCCACTTCAAAAGGGTAGTTTTGGAAAATAAATCTCACCGATATTCATTAATTACCCAGGCTTTTTGCTGCTGAGATCACATCTCAGCGCAACTGTTGCGCCATTCATCCCGTTGGGGGTTGATTATGAAAAAATCCGTTTCAGCCCTATATATTTTTGATTCAGGGGTTGATTTTAGAAAAAGGTCAAAAACGCGTATTTCTCATTTTTTAACAAGATTGTTAGTCAGCTTCAACTTTATTGGCTTCAAGATATAATAAAAGAAATCATTCCTGCTGCACCAGTCTTAACCTCAAAACTGCAGACTGCCGTAGTTGCCTCGCGATATGTTTCTGTCACAGGTGGTGGATGTCGGTTATGCCTCTCCCTCCATTTTATCTTTTAATAGTGACCCGTTCAATCGCAGATTAAGGATGTAGGTTGTTGTGTTTTTGTTATTAATATCGTAAATACTTTGATATGCGTTTCGTAAAAAGTTGTTATTTTGATATTACAAACAATCGTATTACAATGTACATGGAGTTATAGATCATAAGTTCTTTCAGTCCATACAAAGGTGGTCTGGTAGATTTCGGTGTCGGTATTGTACCCTTAAATTAAGATTTCTTACAAAACAGTTGTGTTCCTATTATTTTAATCTGAAAGAATATTCTACTATCCTCTACTTAACGACGCAAATGGCATTTAAAAGCGGCACTCAATGCACTTTGGGGTGGTCCGGGCGGTGTATCAAATCGTATGCGTAGGGTCTCCAGATGCTGCTGGCGAAGAATAGTAAGCTAGGTATGGTACTAATAATATGTTCAACAATTTAGCCGAACAATGCCCGTATGCTTAGACGTCATGTAATATGTAATGACAACGTTGGGCTGGTCGCAGTCAGACCAGCCAGTCTTTTCCGTCAACGTATCAAAATGTGAACTTAGATGGAGTGAGCGTGAAGTGAACTGTCATTCCATATTGTTTATATGGATTGACAGCTCGCTTCATGCTAACTTCACCTAACCTTACACGGTGAGATGTTTACAGGATTGCACTGCTGTTGACCGAAGAGATGTGTCCGTAAGAACCGGCATGACTACTGGCGCCATCTAGAGCGTTGTTTCGGAATCTTTGTGTCCGAAGATAGGAAGAAAGGTCATCATTTAATCTGCAAAGCCTAATATTTCCATAAAGCTACATTTTCACCTAGAACGAGTGCCTGTCTGATGTGCTCAACACAGACAGTAGTAAGACTGATTGTCACACATCTGGGTTTCTGACTTCTCGTTACGACTGTCAAGATCTACGATTGACAACCGGGGTTGCAAAAAGGGATCTTGGTATTTAATGGGGTATCCGAGGAACTACTTACACTAACAGACAACAACGGAGTTATAGGTACAGAAAAAAAAGTGACACAAAAAAATTGTAACCATACAAAACCTGCAATTTATTTGACAGTCACGTTTGTATTGGCTTTCAGGTTCGTTCCCAAATTATTTGCATGTATTTTTTTTTTAAATTAACAACTGATAATAAATTTTCTTTGAAATCGAAAATTTGATGAAATAAACTGGTATGGATGGATTTGTGGTTTTAAACTCTCCTGGCGCAAAACCACAAATCCGCTCGATAAATTTTAATGATAATTCACCCACAGATTAAATTTGCAGTTATTTCGTTAGCATTCATGCCTCATACTTTGGTACAGAGTTTAATGCACTCCTATTCTCTCATTATCTAAATTAAAGCTACTGAAAATGTAATACTTCCGAGTTTATAATTTATTTTGTTGTACAAATATTTTTAGAGGCCTTCTTTTATAAGTAGACTAGCAGTCCCGACGGACGTTGTCCTGTCCGAACGTTTGCTTTGTGTATGACGAAAACTTATAGAAATCGATTGCAGCGCCACCTACCGGATCCAATAAAAACCAAAAATCAAACCAAAAAAAAAAAACATGTAAATCTAAACCATTCTCGAATCCACAGGAACACACAGCACTAGACTGATTCTATTAAAAGTTTAATCAAAATGTGATTGTGTCAATATAATTAACCTTTTGCGTGTCTACCACAGATTTTTATCGTCCAATCCTGACCAAGCCCTTAAGTGTAACTGTCCGACTTAAGTCATTTGGAGCATTTTTTCTTATGTCGAACTGTGTAACTTAAGACACGCAAAAGGTTAAATAAAAGCACAATAAGCATAGCAGTATAATAAAGATCAGGCCGTTGTAAACAAAAACACAAAATACACGCATGACTCGTTTGTGACCAAAGTCGTTGATCACTCCGCGTCACTAAAGTTTTTCGCAGTAACCTTTACAAACGTTAAAATAGTGAAAATATAACAAACAAAAACAACGGGTACCGCTCATTTAACATAAAAACGTTTGCTCTATTTTTCAAAATCTATAACGCTCAAAAGACATAACGTTTCATCTAACAATACTTTACATCATATTCATTATTTACATACAACAGCATACGCTATAACGTTAGAACGTTCGTTTTGTATATTCTTATTTAGTATAACGTTTATTTGATCTAATTATCATCTTGTATAATTAACATTTGACCTAACCGCACAACAAAAAGCGACCGCATCAGTTCCTTTAAACCCTGCAGGCAGAAACAGGAGCCCCGCGCTGCAGGTCTCCGTCAACTTCCCTTGGTCACGGTCGAATGTATATTTGATAAAATTTGTGATCATTAGATTTGTGGCGTTTCCAAACGCCAGATCTTATTCGGGACGGCAACATGGCCATAAATAAGCAGGAAGACTTAAAATCTTTTGAACGCCAGAGCATGAACGCATTGGCGCGCGGCGTGCCCCCAACGCCAAG
Organism: Mamestra brassicae; assembly: GCA_905163435.1. Lineage (NCBI taxonomy): Eukaryota > Metazoa > Arthropoda > Insecta > Lepidoptera > Noctuidae > Mamestra > Mamestra brassicae. Next base: position 8,825,494 of record LR990991.1, on the reverse strand, counting down.
CCACAAATTCACAGTATTTGTAGCGTTTGGCGTACAGGGCACGCGCTTGCTTGTCGTGTATACGTGATAATGGCGTTTAAAGGGTTAATCATAGTTTCATCATACACTTATACAGTGTATGATGAAACTTATATGAAATGAAATTATATCTCTTGGATGTATATCATAAGTTTTTATAACAATAGGTGAAAATTATTTCAAACATAATTATATAATTCGTTGCTATATTAAAATAGTTATACCTAACTTTACACAAACAAAAACAACACTCCAATATTGTTTCACGTCCAATATTGTTTCTGCCCTGATTGAATCCATGATCCGGAGCGAGGAGGCTTGGGAAGCGGTCACCTCCTTCTGCGAAGCAGTAATGCTAGCGAAGGAGGAGGCGGGCCGCGCGAGGGAAAGGCAAGGCCTTCGTCCCAACCGCCGCTACAGGAGAAGACGCCCCGGGCGTCGGGAGTCGCAGGGCGATCCCCGGCCACCGTAGGCGCGGGCCTGCGGACGGCGAGCGTTGGGTGGCTCGCTGTCCGATCACCACCAGGCCCGGGTCGATGCCGCGTTGTGTTTCACGCGCGCCTCAAAGAGATGTCAGCAAAGAGGACGGGGCCCGCTAGGGCCAGAGCCTGCCAGGGTTGCGGAATTTGTTCGAAAGAGTCACCGCGGCCCTGGAAAGCAAAGGGCTTTAGAAGGAACACGGATGGGTTTTAGTCAGTAAGAGTCTGACACGCCCTTCCGCTCCACCCAGAGCGGAAGAAGTCATTTGATGATTTCAAATCCTTAAAAAAAAAAAAAAAAATTGTTTCACAATAAACAAGAGTCGACTGAACTCGTAATAAAATAAACATAAATCTGGACATTATTAAACGTAGGTTTGATTTTCCTGTGGGTGATGGATGATTTGAAACAGATATTTTCATGAACGTTTATTTCCGAGAACTACGGTAAACACTGTAGTAATTGGATTTCTTTGACACTGTGAGTTGATAGTTTTTATTTTTGTGAGCATTAAGTATCACAAGGTTTTTCAAGGTTCCTTACCTCAAAAGAATGAAACGACAACCTTATTGGATCACATCGTTGTTCGTCAATCTGCAACGATCCTTTTTCTCAGGTACGTCTTAACTTTAAATTAATATCAAATACTATATAATCAATTGAAATTCTAAAAAAATCAAAGCAATCAAAATACGTTCATTAATGCGACATATTTTGATACTTCGCAAATAAATCTTCCCGTTTACCTAGAATTATGAAAGAACCAATGTCTCACACGGGCACAAGTAAATGGGAAACCGTTAATATGCAGTTTTAAAATTGTTCGGAAATAAAAATGCTAATAAGTAATGTTTTTTGAGTTCATTGTACCAAAACGTTCTAGCAGAGAATGCTCCTGTATTTTCGCAGACACTTTTGCACTATAATATTCTCCTGCCAAATATCCGGCCAATCTCAACCAGTGATCGAAATTTGGTCGGGAGATTATTAGTGCGTTGCAGATGCAGTGCTTCTTCCATCACTATCATAGTCCGATGGGACGTCAATCTATCCGACATGACCGATGAGAGATCAGGGCAACAGTTTATCGTGATTTCTAGGTATCACACGTTGTTACTAAACCCCATAACACTTTGCCCTATCCGGGAACCGAACTCAGGAACTCTAGCTCAGCTATCGCGGTTTGCGAACATTAGACCAATGAGGCAATTAATTGATTAACAAACATCGGAATATAAATACTTTCATAATATTAGTAAGTAGGGATTCAGCCATCTTGCCACTCTAACTGCAGTACTCAAAGTTGTTACTTAAAATAAATCTGTCATTAACTGTAACTGGCATATACATTGGAATGCTATCCGTCAAAAATATGACGGATCGAAAATATTTCAATTTTGTTGATATTTGTATGCCAAGATGGGATGGTTAAATTATTTAAATTATTGATTATTTTTAAGTGACATTTCTGAGTGCTGCAGTAAATGTTACTTAATAAACATACTTCTAAGTCACGTGTTTCCAGTGTAAACAGAATCACGTAACAAGAAATTGAGCGAAAGTAAACTAGGTACCTATTGAGTACATTTTCACTGTTTTCCTTTTCATATGTTATCATTTTACTGCGACATTTGTTCGCCGAAAAACAATATTCAGTAGATTTAACAATAAGGTGAATCAATCCCTCCCGACGAGTTACACACTCGTCTGTAAAATGGATGGATAAAAATTGGGGATTTTTCTTTTGTTGACACGTAGCATTTGGATAGGGCACCCAATTTTTTCGTAAAATGTTTTACGAATTCTATTTCTAAGGACTACTTACTCAGGTTTACGTATTTAAAACCATTTTTAAATTAAATCTACATCTTCAGAAAACTAAAAATTTGTGGTACTTCTATTTTAGTTTCTGCTAGCAGTGTCCCTAGTGAATTAAAGGCATTTTTGATGTCAACCTTCAGGATGACCTTTACCAGAATCTGGACAGGTCCCCAATGCGTGTACGGCAGCCTCACAGCCTCCTTTAGAACAGTGACCTAGCTGCAGGGGTTTTTTTTTAATGTCGTGAAGACATACAATTTACAACAGATCTTGGCTGCCAAACGACAAATTAAGTAGTTCCCACGGCAATTGGAAGAATGCCGCCATCCTTTTTGCGCAGGGAACATAAATTGGCCCCGTACAAACACGCTAGCAAGGACGGCTTCATCCACCTTAACTGAAATGCATGCATGAGGTTAATCAAAGCCGTGATATCCTTCACGAGTAACTCACCATCTTCCCCGGCCTGAACAGAGTCCTATGAGGTCCTTCAGATGCTGAGGACTTATGCCGTCGAGGCCACCAGCAGCAGCCGTTCCGAAAAGAGCTGTGACTTCCTCTCGACCTGTTACGGTAAGGGATCAGGTGGTTGAGAAAAGAAAGGCCATCCGATGGGGCAGGGTGTTTGCTCACCAGAGCTGCGAGAGTATCTGGAAAACACGGTGCCACCACATAACTACTAAAAAGTATCCTGGCTGCTCCGCTAATATCACCCTAATTTTGATTCGAGCAGATGGGAAATACCTCTTGTTGAGGTAAACTTCTGCGTCGAAAATTTTGAGTCCAAATTAAAGACCGAAGTATTATAATTACCTATCTATAATTTGTGCAGTTAATGTTTTTTGGTTACCTACCAAATTCTTTATACATGCGATATTCTGTAAGGGAAAATGAGAAGTTTCTTCCAGACACTCTGCGAGATCTCGCGGCCGGCGAGGCGAACGCCGCGGAGAATTCGCTATAAAACTGGAACAGAGCGTATTTCATAGGGTTTACCAAAATGGGTCAAAAGTGAAAGTAGCTGGTGTCTGAAGTGAGTGCATTTTAGGGTTTGTGTGCCTTCCCAATATGCAAATTCAGACCCAGCTAACCTTTAACAAATCGTGCTAGGGTGCACAGAGGACACCTCTCTCCCGTTTAGTGATGTTGAAGGTTGACAGACCGAATCTGCCAACACATCATTTAAATACGTAAACTAATGTAAAATGTACACTTATTAAATATTAATAATTAAAACAAATAAAAAACCAAAGAAGAAACACTCAAAAAAAAAAATTCAAATCACAACTGCCACGATGACAACATGCGTCAAGGATATAACAGCACAGTCGCGTTCGTGGCATGGGGTGCCGCTGCCTAGCTAGTTTATAGTGTATCATATATGGGGCGTCCCATATATGATACACTATAAACTAGCTACCACGCCCGAAGAGACATTTCGGGGGCAGCGCCTGGACAACCGTTGCTAGGAAACACGAAGGCCCGACGTCGCGTCCTCAGCGTCGTCCCCAAACTGCACATCGGCGACATCTGCTGATGCAGCTGATCGCGCGGCGGCTTGTATGTGACGAAAGCGGTGCCACAACATCATTTTTATTACACGGCGCAAGTGGAAAGGTCTTGGCGGATCTCGGTGGCAGATACTATAAACTATTGTACCCACAAAATGTTTTTTTTTTAAGTAATACGTCATAAGTGAAAGAAACTTAACAAGAAAAAAACGTCTTCTACTAAATTCGTGATTTCAGTAGGCATAATTTTCCGGTGTTATCCGCCATTTCAGTAAAAATCATCATAGCGGAATAACCGACGCCAACATCAATCGTTAATATTGTCTAACAAGCGAACATGACTTCACTGGCTTTTGTTGATTTATATTCCAGAAAAACGTCTCAAGGACACTACTTACTTGGAACTTGTTATGATAAAAAGTTCAAAGCCTTACAATAATTGGGTAAAAGTAATCTGTAATGGCTCTGCCTCTCTTCTATCTACTGATTTTAAGTTGTAGTTGAATAATTAGGTAAGTATTATTTTCCTTCAGAATATTTTTAAATTTAAATACCTACATTTAGTTTTCATATAACGTGAAAAACCATAATTAAAAGATGACCGATTGAGATGGGTCTCTCATAACTATCTACTTTGTGAAGTTGAGTTAACCTTATGGTCGATTTTGGATTTAAGTGTTATGGTTAAATCTGTATAATTAACATTAGGTAGGTACCTATTACGGCTTAGTCGCTGTTAAAATTTGCAAAATTATCAAATATATAATGTGAATGTATCGATTTTTTACTCTATGTATATATTACTCTAACTTTTGCACAAGACTTCGAACGCGTATATCCCGTTTTTTCCCGTTCCCGTGGGAATTTCGGGAAATCCTCTCGTTAGTGCTCCCTTACACTCCCCAAGGAACCTACATGCCAAATTATAGCTTTCTACGATCCGAAGTATCGGCTGTGCGTTGTCTATCAGTCACTCAGTAGATAAGTACTCAGTAACGGAACAGTTTTATGTATTTTGAATATTATTTTGTTTTTAGTCTCTCTTGGAGACGAGACAACACGTAAGTATTAAGAGTGCTTTATAATCTGAATTTATTTGACCTTTTTAACTTTAATATAATGATATTAACGAATATTATAGAACCACTAGATAACCATTTTCATTTACTTATTTCTTAAATAACTATATACACTAGAAATAAAAATAAAAACTCCTAACTAAATTAACCCTAAAATATGGCGTCAAAAAATTCATCCGCATCGCTGTCGACTGGAAGTATACCCAAAAGACTGGCGGCATTGACACGTTGTATGGCAATGCTTATTCTTTGACCAAGGTAAAAGCCAGCCCTTGGGTCACGTGAAGTGTCAACTAAGCGCCTTGAGAGATCTTTAAACAAGTTATGTGCACTCGGACCCCTAGACCCGAGAGTTTCAACCCCAATCATATCAGCCAATTGCCGTCCACTGCTGAAAGTAAGCCTCCCCCAAAAATCGCCAACCATCCCGGTCCTGAGCGGTCCGCATCCATCCGCTGCCAGCCACCTTCTTCAAATCATCGATCCATCGTGCTGCAGGGCGTCCCACACTACGTTTGCCCATACGCAGTCTCCACTCTACCACATGTCTGCTGTCAACCCCAAACGGCTCGAAAATATAACTACCAACAAGTTTATTATATTTCCGCTGCTTGAGGTTCTCTGCAGCCGCAGCGGCAGCGCCAGCACAGCACGAAGAGCTAGGAAGATGGGATGGCGATTATGATATTAACTAGGTAGGTATTCATTTGGCTTTATCATCAAGTGCTCCTTCATTAATTTATTATTTGTTCTGTGTAGCTAAAGTCAAAATTCTGCAAAAATTAAACTAAAAATTTCGTTGGCAACATTTTCGGGTGTGTCTCATATCATATAAAGTTATTTGGTTATCAAATTATAGATTCAGTTGTTATATCTTGTAAATCTTAGAGATTTTGTAATTATATCATATATTACTTACCCAACATTTTCTGTTAAACACAAACAGATTGAAAACAAAAGCGGAATGGCTTTTAAAGTATCTGTCCAGGAAGTAAAGGTACCTATTGACTGGTGTTACGAGGCGTAATGTAAAAAAAATGTGTTTATTATCTTAAATCTATACTATTAAGTTGCCGGGGCTTCCCAGAAAGTAATCCGAAGATACTTGTGATGGGATAAACCTCGCTCTTCCTCGATTAATTAACAATCTTTTCGTTGTGCTAATTAGTTATAAGTTACACATTTTTTATTATAAAACAAATAAAAAGAAAAATGTAAATCGTGTTTATAGCAGTGTGTGTAACATGTTACAAAGCGAGCATTCGTGCAGTCAGTACGAGGAAACGAGCACGAACATGATGCGTTTGTGTTTTGTTTTACACGGATTTTAGGACACGGCGTAACATAAAATGCTCGCTGCGTATATTACATTACGGCCCGTAACACCGGTCAGTACCTAGCTTAAAGTAAACATCGGTCCCTAAGTAAACAAAGGTAAACCCAAATATCGAAAGAGTATTGACTCGAGAAGACTGTTTTCTTTCGATCCCTAGGGAAAATAATACCAATTGCATGTATTAAAGATGTCTGATAAAATAAGCAAATGTTTTCACATTATTTCCAACTGTTAGCTTTTGACTATCCACCAGCTTAAGGTGTTTTTCCATCCTTGTAGGAGCCTCGGTGTATAATGCATGGCCACTCATCTACGAGGACTGTCCTAAGCAAGCTCTTGGTCGATTTTGTACCACATTTAACACTTCCACAAATAAAATACCTATGAATTAGTTGGAAACGATAAAATGGTCAATCTTTGCATGAAATGAAGTATTATACAACATGTAACAGAGTAAATGCCTCTTAAGGGGTCATTGTACTCATCATTATAAACAACTTTTACTATGGAAACAACACTGAAATCGCTAAAAAAAATCGACTAATCGATACATTTATGTGCCCACAACTCAACAAAATGTACTTAACCGCTGATTTTTTTTAATTTTTATGTTTATATGTTTCACTCATGTATAATGTGAATAAATATAAAAATTTCACGAAAACAGCTTAGGACTAACGCGAATACGCTAATTCAAAAATATAAAACAACAATTTAACACAAAACAATGGTCAAGTAATACCAAAAAGCAATCTGCACACGATACGTGCAAATAATAGGTAATATATAGAACAATTAAATTTTAGTCTAACCCTACAAAGGTAATCATATTTTGATGTACGTAAAAGATAATTATGCGTTAAATTAACGAATTATTTTTTTCTGGCTGTAGGTCGGGACATATTTATTATATTTAATGAAATATCTATTATTATATATTGCCACACGTACACAAATAATAAAAACTACAGATAATTTATTTATATTTATTAATTTATACAAAAATAATAACTTAACTTAAACCTGTTCTATAAAGTAACAAAATTCGTTTTTTCACCATAAAACTATTTATTTACTAAAATAATCAGATTTTTGTATCACAAAAAGAATATATATTTTACATATAATGAGGAACATAAAAGTCAGTCAGAAACAGTTTTATCACATGATTATTTAGATAATCATGCGCCATTTTGACTCACTTATGTATCTTATGTCATATTTCAAAATCGGTGAGCCTTACCTCAAAGTCACGTACGCCTCATGGTAGCTCCTAGCGACGAATGAGATGTCCTAAACGCACAGTTACGGATTCGCGCTATTTAGAAAGTGAGAGAATATTTCCAAAACACATGCGTCAATATTACGCAGACTATCTTTCTAGGGCTAAGTAGGTATACGTACCTAAGTACCTATACCTTAGTTGTTGACAAAACAAACACATGTAATTAAAATAATGAATATTCAGCTTATGTGGAAGCTGCTCAAGGTGGGCCATGATAATGTCGAGTCAATTTGAATATTTAAACTCACTTGTGACCGCTTTCAAAGTATTAACAGTGAAAATCTAATACAAAATCACAGAGAGTTTCCTAGAAATCAGGGCACAACGCTCTTAAAATTTCGAAGATATATGACATTTTACAACCCCCAATATTAAATTAAATATTATGCATGTGTATTCAAAGTTATTTTGTAATATTAATTTATAAAAATATTAATTATTTTGTATCCTTCGTTTTATTCAATGCCCCTGCCATGTTATCTCATTACCCCTCTTAGTTAACTGATTCATAATGCCCAATGCATTATTTCCGCCAGTGTATCTTTGTGCGTGAAGTTTAAATAAATATCCCCGCTTTATGGTAATCAAAGCCACCAGTCAAGAACATTTACAAATCACTTCAAGGAAATTAATTTAAAATAACATCCGGCCAAAACAAATTGACATTTGTAATCATTCTCATTTCAAAAGCTTGTTTGTATAATGTAATATTAAAAAATGTGGGAATGGTGTGAGTGTAAGTGAAGTGAGTATGTCACACCAAAGAGTACAATATGCAGGTTGTGTGTCCTCCTAATAAAAAAAGTAAATAAAAAGAATATATTCGGGCGCCGTGGAGGTAGCACACAGTATAAAAAAATAAAGATTACCGGAAAAGTTGAGCGGAAGAGTCAGACCTTTAATCTGCCGGTGGGAGGCTAAATGAGAATAAAAACAACTATTATTTTGTCCTTTCTCTATTTAATGGCCCGTAGCTCCACAGTAATACACCATTTACTAAATAAACCTTATTTAGATTGTAACATTTCTAGGTTAATGGTGATGTTAAGGATAGTGTGATATTATTGCATCTTTGTCTAATTATGTAGGTATTAATAAAAAATAATGGAAAATTCCTACCAGATTGCTGGCTTTTAAAATAAGTTTAACTTAAACAACTGGAAGCGATGAGTTATGAAGGAGTCCCCGTTGCCAAAATGGTCCAAAGAAAAAGTATTTTCAGCAACAAAATCCAAATTTAGAAATAAAGGAATAAAGGAAAGAAAAAAACGCCGAATCATTAGGCTGGAACAAAAATGAAAAGGTTAAATACACCGGAGACGTTAATATTCAAACACGTGGACGCGTGTGACATTTCGACAAAAACTTACCGCTTTTTTTCCCTTTCAAATAAAAATCAATGCATGTGCGCTAACGCAATAACAATATAGCGTGCGATAATCACAGTACAGAGACAGAATATCTGAAAACAAAATTCAACTTGATAAGAATCCTATTCGAAATCGAGACTGACATTATGTCCAGAGGAATTTTATCTTACCGAAAATTGAGGGCAATCCTTCTCACTTCATCGTCCTTTGTTGTAATATTTATCGATTTGCCATTATTAGGCTGTAATTATCCGAGATTACTACGGATTTTTGAAAATATCGACGACAGCGAAAATTAGGTTTCTGTCATCTTTGAACAAGGATCGTAAAGTGTCAGGCGCAGCAGCTACCACAGATCACAAACCGGAACAAAGTGTCGTTCGGAAATCGACTACAACCACAAACGTAGATTAACTATAACCGTGTATTGTATAGAAATCGCCTAAAAAACCAAATCGCATGTGACGAGATTTAAAACTCGTTACAATAATAATATTGTTTTGGAAGGGTATTTCCGGCTTTCAAGAAAATTATCTTATAAATCTTCCTCGAGGGTAAATATAACTAAACAAAATACACAGTTTACATGGATAAATAAAATAATATGTTATTTATCCACAACACAAAATTATTATTTTGTGAAGAGACTGAAATTACTGAATAAAATGAATCTATGGGGATTTTCAATTAAAATATGAATATGTTTTTTACTACGTACTCCTTAAGTATTAGGTACTTAAATACCTAATAAAAATAGCAACTATAAAAGATTCAGTTCAGCTTACCCACCGTTATTAAAACTATGATATTTATAACAATATTCAAATGACACTCGTAAATATTTATAGCATTTTCAAAATATACAAATGTAGCAAGGCGTTATTAACTCCGTACTCGATCGTGCCGTAAGCGCGGCGATTGGCGAGAATATACGCCACGCCAGCGATTCCCGCCAACCTTAGTGGACTCGTTGACCGCGAAAAAACAAACAACTTTTCCGCGAGACGCTTTTTTAACTATTATTTTTTTAATTTTAATTGCTTAACTTTTACCCTGTTTGTGCCCTTTTACTGTTTTTTCTTATACATCCATTATATTTTTTAACCTCTTAAATTAATAACCCACAAATTCAACCCCTGAGAAACTTAATACATTAAAAGGTAAGTGACCATCTCAATCCTACGTAGGTACTTGGATGTACATTTGAGTAGGTGCCCTACCCGTTTTCAAAGGAACTTTACTAATATAATTTAAGAACTACTAACACTATCGTTTAGAGTATAGTTTAAGAAAAATAAAATTATGTATGTGGGTCGGTATGTCGTGTTGTGGTAATTAAATACTTTTTTTTTCTTTTTCTTTTCTCCTGCTTCTAAAAAAAAATATTTCATGACGCAAACTAGTTATTACCTATTACTTTTATATATAAGGTTTATATTTTCGCCATGTTGAATATAAGCCCGGTTTCCACCGCGAGCAGAGCAGACCCATTAATGACTTGTTGTACCTCGCAAGAGAAAACTGCTAACATGTATTTCCACCAACAAAGAGTCGAGCGGAATTGACTCAGCTGGCAAAAAGAGTAAAATGAGCTCGCGGTAGGAATCAGCCGACTAAACTAACTAAACTCTTTCTTGGTGGAAACGCAAACCTTTCTATTTCATGAAAACGAAGTCCGCTCCGCTTAGCCATTTCCGACTCACTACTCTTTCGTGGTTGAAACCGGGCTATAGCCTCGAAAAAACAGTGTTTTTGGACCGGTCTGATTACTAGTGATACAAATTTTTAGGTGCGTTTCGGCCTTAAAAATCTGATATGCGTTACCTATACAAAGTATTATTAGACAGTCGCATAATCATATTGCAAGGAGCTAAACTAATCCACAAAGGTACGTGATGAGAAAGTTTTGTACCCACCCCTTTTATTTTTGTTCTACTATAACACACACCACTTTTTTGCTCTATATAACACGCTATGACAAACCTCAAAAATAATGGTTGGAGGTCCTTTGCCCAGCAGTGGGACACTTCATATAATTATAAGAAGTTTGCGTTTGCCAATCCTGAAGATAAGGCGATTAAAGTCGACGTCGACAATGGAGAACGCTTCCCTTGAAGAAACCTATTTGTTACTCTTTACTTAAGCTTCCTGAACTAGGTACCTATATTTGTACTTATGTAACGAAAGTTTTGAGGTACTTAATTAAACTGTAAGAGCGCTGGCAAGTTTACACAAAGTTGTTGACGTACATTATTAAGGTGTACAGTTGCCTCAATAACCTTGAGCATCTGGGCGGAGCTCAACGCATTCATATCTGCACCAAAACTGTACCGCACACGGGAAATTCTCATGGATGTCTTCCGCCCTGGGGCGGGCGGAGGGATCTGTCAGACTCTTACTGGAACACCACGCGGCGCCACCTCGAGTCTGGATGAATGGGGGGCGACGGACATCCCCAATTCCGCCGCCCCTGGACCCAGTTAGGTGGCCGGAAGAAGGGTCAAGATTTCCCTCTCCCTTTCCGCAGCCTCCTTCTGCGCGATAACTGTCTCGCAAAAGGGTACCTTACACGCTGCCTCAACTATTATCAAAGATTACGCAGGGACGCAGGGTGGCGCGCCTAGCATTTTTGCCAACGAGTCCAGAAGAGAATGGCAATTTAAATACGTACGTTACGTATATTTTTCTCACTGGTCTCATTTTTTATTCGAGTATTGGTAAATAGTAGTGAAAAAATATAGGTCAGATAAAACCAACTTTGTAAAGCAGTTTTAGGGTTTACAACGTCCGTTTCAAAAACGGATCCTATAATATATCTGACTGTTTGTCTATCCAAATCTACTGAACCTTTTTTGATAAAATTTAGTACACATACATAAACTTCTGTGACCCAAACACGGGAACGTAATGTAAACAATACATTTTAAGTATGGGGTCACTTTTGGGGGACAAATAAGAATATGAACAAAAAAAGTTCCTTCAACCGTGTGACATATCAAAGAAATGTGCTTGAATGTGTATTGTATGAATAATCAAAACTCAAGGTCAAACTGTTTCCAAAACCAGAGTAGTGTACTCACTTCTTTTTGTTTCTGCCTTTACTATTTTATATTCTAATAGTAAGATTTCAAATAAACACAGCTCATTTAAAAACATTTTTTTTTGGCAGCGCCGAAATATAAATTTTCTTTCATAGTTTAGCTCTGCTAAAAAAGTTCGCAGCTATTTCATTACCAAATTAAAAAACTTCCGAACGGGTTTTCATACGGTTTTCACAAATTGATGGAGTGATTCATGAGTAAGTATAAAATTAATTTCGTTTTCAAATATGACAAAGATCGTTGAAAAAAACCGGCCAAGTGCGTGTCGGAAGAGGTCATTTGATGATTTCCCATCCTTAAAAAAGGGGTAATAGTTTTTTTAACTTATATTATATTGCTAACACCGTGAAAACTTTTCACTTGCCTAGAAAAACAGTTTCGTTTTAGAGGACAGTCTCTAACAAAAATCGCTGTAAAGTTTTATATTTTACGACGGAACCCTAAGAATTGTCTTTAATATTCCTTACGCGTGTTAAATCCTTTTGCGTGCGCTGCGAAAACTAATTGATGATATAACAAAATTATAGACCCGAACTCAAACAAAATTTCCAACTATTACAGTTATGTCACTATAACTACTTTTTGATGTTTCAAAATCAATAGAAACGCCGACACAAAACAGACCACGTCATTCGCACCTTCTTATCATAATAAATCTTAATTTAATTCACATAATTTTTCGTATTTTCGTTAATGTTCGATTTGAATAATTCATTATTCAAATCGAACATTGAAAAGATATCATTATTTTATCAAAACAATACAATTTAGCCAACGACACGCCGTCACCGTGCGCGCCGCGCCATGCCGCGTTTTCAGGCAGAGTAATGAAAAGAAATGTTTGTTTTTGAACCAAAATTGATTCTTTATTATTTGTAGGTTTGTTGAGAATAAAAGAAATTAAGAATAAACGTCGCTTACATTTAAATCTAAATCACATGCTCAACCCAACAGCCTGAAACGAGTCTATGTGTGAAGAAAAAGGGCAGACATAAATAAAACCCGTGCGAAGCCGATAGTATTTTGATAAAGTGGTTGTATAAAAAAAGTGTACAATGTGCCCGCGCGCACATTCAAATTGGGTCCTCTTCAACGAGCTAGTCTATGAACGCACACTAATCCAAAAATATTGTTTTACATGAAACTACGACAAAAAAAAAAAATCTTTTGACCCAGCCAGCGGCTCTGCGCGCCTTTTAGTTGATAATAATAATCTCACGGGCACTTCTGGATAATAGACACAACTTTCGGAAATCGGCAGATCCAGAGTCAGGAAACCCGGCCGATGTTCGCTGCAAACTGCGGCACGGCACTTTTCGACCCACTCACTATTTATAACCAAGCGAACATCTTCCCGCAGTCTAAACTTCCTCAGTCCACATGACCCTGAACCGCCTCCGAACCCAGGTGTCAGGTGTAACACCCAACCTCGCATAGTGGCTACCTTGACGGAGCAACAGCAGGTCATAGTTGTGGAGCCGAGGCGTCAAACTATACTCCGTACTACTATACTGTCCAGTATGCCTCAAAGCGCGCAGTCAAAATAACATGCTGCCACCAACGATGCCGCGGAAGTGGCAAAGTTTTGGGCCAAAAATATCTGAGGTAGGTACTGTCGTGTTCGTTCGTTCGTTGTTCCTACCTGGACGAGAAGTATTCAAAAGTCAAAACGTTTATTTCAATTAGGCCATTAAACGGCACTTTTGAACGTCATCGTTTACAGTTCAGTAAAAATAATAGAATTACATTAATAAAGTGACTCTACTGTCCATTCGGAAAGGTAGATTCTTATGGAGAAGAACGGACAAGAAACTCCATAGTTACTCTTTTCAAATAATGATTTTACAAAATTTGGTTTACAAAAATTAATTTAGTATTATGTGAGGACGATGCACCCAGAGTATGCTACTTATTAGAACAAAGTATCACCAGCAGAGGTAAACTTATTAATTTCCTAAAGAAATTTAGGTAAATGGTACTCACATATTTACAAACATTGGAACCATTAATTAAACAACAGTGTGTGAGTCAACAGAAAAATAAAAACACAAAAAAAGAAACAGTATATCTATAAAGTTAATACATAAATCAACCAGTTTGACCTTCACCCTTCATCGTCCTATGGAGCAGGACCAGCATGTTTCCAAGCATTCTTATCCTGAATGTAATCTTCTAATTTGTAATATGCTTGTTCACAAAGTGTACTTTTAACATGAGTTTTAAATTTTCTTTCATTTAGTTCTAATATGTCAGAAGGTATTTTGTTGTAACATTTAACACAATACCCCATGAAAGAAGTGTGGACTTTAGCTAATCTAAAAAATGGTTGATCTAATTTGTCTTTATTTCTAGTATTAAAATTATGTCTATCACTAATTTTACTAAAAAGATGTCGGTTTTTCCGCACATACATAATATTTTCATAAATGAATTGGCAAGGGACTGTCATAATATTAATCTTTTTAAAAAGTTCCCTAAGAGAATCACGGCGACGCAGATTATAAAGGGCTCTGACAGCTCTCTTTTGTAAAATAAATATGGATTCAATGTCAGCAGCCCGACCCCACAGCAAAATACCGTACGACATAATGCTGTGAAATTAACTAAAGTAGACCAAACGTGCGGTTTCTACGTCTGTTAACTGTCTTATCTTTCTAACAGCATACACGGCTGAGCTTAGACGACCCGCAAGAGATGTTATATGAGGCCCCCATTGTAATTTTCCGTCCAATGTGATACCTAGGAAAACCGTCTGATTAATGAACTCCAGTTTTTCTCCATTCAATATGATGTCACATTCGCTACTTTTAACATTTGGTAAAGAAAATCTAATACAATTAGTTTTTTTTTTATTTAAAACCAAGTTGTTTACCGTAAACCAATTTTGGACCTGATGAATAGAGCTATTGACGTCGTCAAGGTTTTGTGAACGTCGGTCTATTTTAAATATTAATGTGTCATCCGCCAATAACACCATCTTTGGTTGTAATTGGGGCAAATCATTAATGTAAACTAAAAAAAGGAATGGACCCAATATTGAACCCTGAGGAACGCCCATTGTCGTTTCCGACCCTATTGAGTTTACACCGTTTATCTGAACTTTAACCTGTCTGCCCATCAAGTATGAACTAAGTAAACAAAGGGCTCTATTCCTAATCCCATAGTGCTCAAGTTTCAACAAAAGCGTCTCATGGTTAACGCAGTCGAACGCTTTCGAGAGGTCGCAGAATATTCCAATGGCATCTTGCGACTCTTCCCAGGCGTTAAAAATGTTCTTTATTAGGGTGACACCGGCGTCAGTTGTACAACGCCCTTTGGTGAAACCGTACTGGTCTTCATGAAAGAATTCTTTTATGTTCTAGCCTAAGCTTAGATCTCCTTTGTTTCCATTCGTTGGACAAAGGATAAGCATTGCCGTACATCGTGGCCATGCAAGCCTTTTAGACATTACCGGTGGACAGCGATGCGAAGGAATTTACGCCACATTTTAGATTATTTTTAGTTAGAAGATTTTTTTCATTTTTACTTAGGATTATAAATGTAAAGTTAGTTGAGAATTTTAAGTTTATTGTGATTTAATGGTGTGCTGTGTGTGCTTTTTAGCTGTTGAGACGTGACTGATTTACAAACTTTGAAACACAAGCCAGTTTATGATATTAAGTAAGATTATTACAGCCTACTGGTGTTTTTGTACCCTTTATAAAATCATCTCATAACCTGTCCACATTATTTCAGTTGAGTATAGTCCGATCCCTCCCTCTTTCAGACGTATTTTACTTAACGTATATCTGATGGTATTCAGCGAATGTCACACTGATCCAATAGGATTTTAATGCTTTCAAATCGGAAAACTGAAATTATTTATACGAAATTCAACTTATAGATTTACTGTGTAATAAATTTCATAAAAATCTACAAAAATAAGTATTTATAATGGCTCATGTCGACTTGTTTTCAACACTATTCGAGTCCCACTTTATTTATTTCTGAAACCTTAAAAGAAATGAACTGACAGACACGGAACTGATGGTAAACCGTGTCTATCATAGAACTCCACTGTTTGCGTGTAATAGGTACGGTTCACAAATAAACAAAGAGGTGGTATAACTGGAGCTGTTGATATAAATTGCTGATTGAGGGAGATGAATGAAATATTTGTGGGATAAAATGTTACTGGCGATGTGGGTGGCGCATTATTCACACATGCTCGCTTGTTAACTCGTGTGGTTTGAACTCATGACCTCACATAATGGAATGCACATACTCACACTGTTTATGAGGGGTAGTCCTGTTTTGACCTGTGTTGAATTTTGTTCGTATTTAATTTATTTAGGAGAGTGGCCAAACCGGATTTATTTGTTTTGGATAGTTTTTAAAGCCTCGTATTAATGTCAGTAATTTACTTTGAAACTTCGTAAACAGTCATGAAACGATACCTCTTACGGTGATCGTATTGTGAATGAAAACAAACACAGTTGGAGATTTGGCAGTTGTTATTTACCGCACAAAATGGCAAGGCCTAAAAAAAACGTAATTTGTATTTGTGTGGTTTGGCCACCCTGTAGTTTTTCAGAATCTATATGCATAATATTTTATGTAATTTGTCAACACAGATCCTAAATCTAAGTAGTTACACATAGATATTATGATCTTTTTAATAATAAAAACTAGACGTCCTAATGCTGGGGGTCTATAGCCTCACGACAGGTATAGCCAAGGCGGAGAGGTATAAAAGTTCTCAACAAACGTCACGTGCTCAAAGGATAGCCCCTTAGACCGGTTATCGCTCTTTGAAAACCTAACCGCATACGACATGATTGTTTTCATCAAGCGATTTGAGAAGAAACTGTTCACCGTTTTTCGAGATTATGAATCCAAATTCGGAGAACAAATAACTTAACACAAAAGAACAAATTATAATGTAAGGTGCACTGGTGAAAGAATAGAAATTCGTGACATAACGAATGCACTAACAACGAATGTTTGCGAAAAAAATTCGCAAAGCTCATGCCCACGATGAGTAAGTACAAGAAAAGTCGATGCCGAAAAACAAAAAATAAAGTAACACCTTAACTGTTGTTTTTAACCTTTTCCATCAACGAAAAAAAAATCTATGTATTTATAACATTTATAACTCCGCGAACCAAGAAACAGGTGCTGCCTAGTTTGAGGAACATTGCAAGACTTTATGCAAATCGTAAATGTAACAGACCTACACTAAGTTAAGCTAATTTTAATGTAATAATTGTAACAATGGCACAATTTTTTATTACCTATTTTATTGTATTGTTACGAGCTTGGGCTTCGTGATAATAAAAACAGCCGATTAAATAACCAAAATGACACTTTAATTTAAAAATACTTATGACAACTTTTAAGTCATTTATTATAAAACACAACTTCACTACTGATCACTTTAATCGCACTTGAAGATCGCTTCGGTCTCGGTCGCAGACTACGTGCTCCTTATATAGGTCAGTTAATTCTAGAAACTTCTATTCTCGAAACATCTAGAAAGTACTCGTAACTACCGCTGCCGACTGACCAGATATCGAGAATTGTAGAATGTTCTGGCAAAGAAATGTCTAGAAGGTACTTGACTCTACTAGTTCTGCTACTCGACACTAGATGGCGCTAGTAGTAACTTAATGTACCCGACATTAATTCTGGCGCGTAACAGTATCTTTTACCCAAAACTTAGTGCAGTCTACTTACGTAACTTGTCTAACTCATGCCATGTCCGGAGATTACAACGCCAAGTATATTAGGTACCTGAAATCCTGAATTTCTCAGGACTTCAGGTAGGCATGTAATCGGTGGCAAATCCTCTGGTATATTAGTTCTTGTTTGGGTTTCATGTTGGTACTATTACATGAATATGGAAACCCGGAACCATAACACGGTACGCGATAATTGCCAACCGTTAATAAGTAGGTACATACATGAGTTGGTCGAACTTTCCGTGTTAGACGATAACTATGTTCGATAGACTACTACTATATTCTGACTATTCTCGGAAAGTAACTTTTATTTGGTGAACTGCAGTTTGGAATTGAGTCCGATATATAGTCGGCGAAATAGAGGTGCAATATAGAATACATTTTGTTACTTACATGGCGTACCATTATGAGTTAATAAAAATGCAAATAATAAAAAACCATTTCCATGTCCTAGCCCTAGGTGACCAATGTGTCTACATACGTCAAAAATCTGCCACGTTAACCGGGCCGGTGGCTTGCCATTGATCGACTAATGCGCCATGTTGGTGATTTCGCACATTTATTCACAGACAGAGATATTTAAATAATTTAAAAGCTTTTTCCTATCTTCATTAAATTATATTACTTTATTTATTTACGAATTGTATAACAAGATATATCAATATTTATTAATTAAGTATTTTGTTTGTTGTATTTACCTTTTTCCGTGTGTCACTGCGGAGTCCCAACTGAAAACCAGCGCTGCAGTGTGGGCCGCCCATAGGTCAAAACCCCCATTATCTTATTGGCGAATATTGACAATTCATATAGCACGATGTCACTACGACCGTACCTACCTAAGGGTATAAATATCAGGGCTATTCACTTCAATTATCCCCCCCTTCGTCCGATCACCATGTATGGCATCCCATGGGAGAAGTAAGCCAAATACCTGGGGGTCATCCTGGACAGCCACCTGACCTTCGCTGAGCACACTAGGGCCACGCCGCCTTCGCTCAGGAATGGCTACATTTCGTGACAACCGCCCGTAACAAATTGTCACTCAAGTGCAAATTGCGACTTTTCACCGCGGTCATTCGTCCCATCATGACGTACGCCGTCTTCGCACAGGCAAAGCCCCATCACCTCCACAGGATGCAGACGCTTCAAAACCATTTTCTCCGTAAAATCACGGGTCTCATTGCGGACATAGTTGGGGCTCCTGTGAAATTGCCCACCATACAGCAGTTCATAGCATAGCCAAACGTTTCTTCGACACTGCTGCAAAACACCGTAACCCCTTGCCACATCGGCGCCCGATACGAACCCTCCCGCATCTCCAAGGTACGCCGACCGAGGTATACCCTCGTCACGCCTGATGACTCCAACACTCTCCTCCAGGAGAGCCGCAAAGAGACCAGCACTCTATGCAAACCACGACCGCCGTCCTTCCGCCTTCGTCGCCGAGGCCCGCCGCGACGTCCCTTGCTAGAGCCAGCTCGCGCCGGTGAGCCTGTAGTTTTAAATTCGTCCCAAAGTAATGAACCTAGTTCGATCCAACCCGTCCCTAGGTGTCCTCCCCCCAGCGACGCCTTAAGCCGAGGTCCGTACCCCGCGGGGGGTGCTTTTATAAGTTTTTTTATAAGCCCTGGCTGGAGGCTTTAATATTTATATTAAGGCCACCACAGTCAAGCCCGGTTAAGCAGTTGATAACCTCATAGGTTGAACTGCGAAACGCCACATACAAAAAAACTTCTATTATCACTTATTTATTGACCTTGAAAGTGAACGCATCTCATTGTTGTTGCTTGCTACTTAACGGCGACTCATCCATGCGATATTTGTGTTCAGTGATTTCCGAGAATTGCTAATTATTTTGTTATTTATTTGTGTTGGGATTCAAAGAACAGGGTGAGTGTTTTGTGAATATATGTTTTACGCATTTATTTATATGTATTTTTCGTTTAATGTGGGTGCTACACCAACCTATTTTTCTTATTATTTTTTCTGTAACTGTAATTTTATAAAGAGCTGCAAAATGTTGGCTCCAACTGGCCCTTTCCTGATTTAGTTTAAAAAGATGGTACTTCTATTTTTTTATGAAGAACATCATTCTAGCAGCCCCGAACTGCCCGCGCGACCGCAATGTGTCTGCTACGACGCGTCATAGCTCCAAGGACGCGTCGTAGCAATTGCGACGAAACTTGATATTCATTTTATGTTTTTATTTCAGTCAATTATTCTACAGACGAAAATTTTTTTTTTTTTTTAGGGAAAACAAACAGTGATACATTACATGTTTTATAAAACAATACAAAAGAAAATGATCAAAAGTGTCACCAACAACATTTTCCACGAAATACACATAAAATATATTTGCAAAGCATGCGATTGTAACTAAAGGCCTTAATTAAATAACCAAAAAAAAACATATAATTGTTTTTTGGGTGCCTAATATCAAAAACGAAATTTAATACTAAAACAAAAAGACAAAAAAAAACAATTAAATAATTATTAAAATTAAAATAATTAAAACTGAATGTGCAGAATTGAGAAGACGTGTTAATTAACCAACTTTTACTGAGTTCAGACCCCTTTTCTATCTGGTCAACGGAAACTACCTCGAAAGAAAAAGAGACTTATACCTAAGGAAGTTATACAATTATTAAAGTTTTAAGCTCCAAGTTTATTTTAGACTTTATTGTGTGAGCTGTTAATATAATTTCCTTTATTTAGTATTGTCAAATTATAGCTCAATTTCATATTTAATTATAAGTTACTATAGTAGGCGCCAGATAATCGTGGAATAACGGTCATTGACCCACCTACAATTATTGACATTTTTAATTTGAAAAACGGAATTAATGACACAAAGCTGTCCCGAATCATCATCTCTCGTGATCCTTAACATTGTCTAATAATGAAAAACGATTCATATTTAATTGTTCAGGTACCTATGAACAGTTATTAGGGAAAGGTCAATGTACTTTATTCCACATTTATCTGGCGCCTACTATAGCGGAGGTCACGCGGTTTCACCCGCGTAGTTCCGGTTCCCGTGGGAGTTCGGGGATAAAATATAGCCTATGTTACTCGCTGATAATGTAGCTATCCATTGTGTCTAGTTGAGCCAGTTTTACGTCGCGCTCCTCGTTCGCATAAATTCGTATGCCGTCACCTGGTCGTCTCGTCGCGGTCACGCGTAGCCATCGTCAAGATCGGAATTGTACCTTTATATGTACCATTTAGGTTCATTACACAATGAATAGGTACATACATCATAAATTTCAGTCAATAGATATATTTCAATTTAACAAGATTCAGGGCTCAAACACATTTCAGTAAATATATCAAGATAATGGTAAAAGTTAAAGCTCTCTGGGGATGAATGTGAAACAGAACAAAAGCTATAAATACAGGTATTATGTGTAGCTCACATTGACTAACATAGTAGAAGTTTCAATAAATAAGATATGATCAGACGTCTATGATCACTGAAAGAGGTCTGAAGTCGTAATGGTGGAACGAAAATTACGTTTACTGAAATATATTTATATTTAGGGTTCCGTACCCAAAACATAACCAACTTAATCCTATTACTAAGACGTCTGTCAGCGGGCTGTATCTCAAGAACCGTAATAGGTACACAGTTTAAATCATAAAGTGTGAATTTCTATTGCCGCTATAACAACAAATAATAAAAAATAAATATTAAAGGGGGCTCCCATACAAGAAACCTGTTATTTTCGGTTTATGGTTCGGAACCCTTCGTGTCAGAGTCCGACTCGCCCTAGGCCGGTTTTTATTATTGATAGGCCCGCTTTTGACCAATACCTCAGCTGAAGGCTACCGTTGATGTGGTCGACGATGGATGTAAGTGAAGTAATCATTCACTTTTGTCTAAAGCTAGGTCTTCACGGTTAGTGCATTTGTGATTAACTGCATTTGTACGCATTACAACTTTTTAAGCCCATGACATAGGTACTTGAGAATAGATAACTCATTATTTTCCATAGGTACAAGATTGTCAACTCCTTCGTATCTGCAGTTCAAATAGCGTTTTGAATAGATATGTTTGTACGATTCCAAAGTTCGTATATTACAATAAGACTTTATTAAGTCCTTGACAAAAGGCGCGATAGAATGGTTCGAACTACATGTATATCGGCGCAATTACAATAGTTTGTCATTACAAGTATTCAAATAATTAAGATTCATAATTTGATTAGTAAATTGATTGACTTTAAGTTTATTACGATGTAAAATTAACGTTAAACAGCATTTTACTATTCCTGTTATTGTAATTTTAATGTTTAAATACTAAACCTAAAAACTTACACGTCCACGTGGGAGGGACGAACCCTTTAAATACGGCCGCACTGTCGGCGTTTGGGCCTTCATTATATCACGACCGCCCGTAGCAAATTGTCACTCAAGTGCAAATTGCGACTCTTCACCGCGGTCATCCGTCCCATCATGACGTACGCTTGCGCCGTCTTTGCACACGCAAAGCCACGTCATCTCCACAGGATGCAGATGCTCCAAAACCGTTTCCTGTGCAAAATCACGGGTGCCCCCTTCTACGTCCGAAATGAGACTCTACATGTAGATCTCAAATTGCCCACCATACAGCAGTTCATGAAACGCATAGCCAAACGTTTCTTCGACACTGCTGTAAAACACCATAACCCCCTTATCGCATCGGCCGCCCGATACGAACCCTCCCGCTTCTCCAAGGTACGCCGACCGAGGCATACCCTCGTCACGCCCGACGACTCTACCACTCTTCTCCAAGAGAGTCGCAAAGAGACCAGCACTCTTCGCAAACCACGACCGCCGTCCTTCCGCCCTCGCCGCCAAGGCCCGCCGCGACGTCCCCGTCAAAATCCGCCCCGACCATTGCTCGAGCCAGTCCGCGCCGCTGAGCCTGTAGTCTTAAATTCGACCCTTAATAATAATTCCAGTTCGATCCAGCCCGTCCCTAGCTGTCCTCTCCCCAGCGACGCCCTAAGCCGAGGCCCGTACCCCACAGGGGGTGCCCTTAGCGTGTAGTCGCTTAGTTTGTAAGTTTTTTATAAGCCCTGGCTGGAGGCTTTAATATTATATTAAGGCCACCACAGGCAAGCCCGGTTAAGCAGTCGACAACCTTATAGGTTGAACTGCGAGAAGCCACTCATAAAAAAAAAGAAAAAAAAAGGCGTTTGGGCATTCACGCTTGAGCCGCTGGACAGTACGGACCTTTCTGTGACGTCGTTACGCTGTTCGCTGAATAAACGAAGTTCGAAACAAGTTGTGAAGTTTTCTTTTGAAAAACCAAAAATGAGTGATCATGATGACATTTGTGACGTCAGCTATGATGACGTCCTACTTTTTAAAAACGCCACGTAGTTTCTTTCTTCGTTATATATAATACAATTGACATATTGGATTTCAATTGTGAAACTCATTAAGGCTAAAAAAATGCTCTTCTATCTGCTGTTTTGAGTTGTATATTCAATTCATACAGGTATAGGACTACTGTTAGTTTGGCTGTCAAAAGACAGCAATATCATTCTGCAGAAAAAAAGACATGTGATAAGATATACGCAGAAAACTCAACCATTCAATGTCGACTACACCATAAATGGCCTAATTATTAAAAGGGTTTCCACCATTAGAGACGTAGGTCTGGTTATGGACTCCAAATTAACATTTACCCATCACATAAACCGCATAGTCAGCTCCGCATTTCGCAGCCTAGGATTTATTTTGCGAGTCAGTAAACCTTTTAAAAATGCTTCGACCTAAAAATTCTTAATTTTTATTTGTCCGCTCTATTCTAGACTTATGTAGCACTGTATGGAGCCCATGTTTTAACATTTATATAAATAGAATAGAAAGGATACAAAATTTTTTTTAAAACCACTTAACTATCGCAATCATATTTAGGTATTTCTGATTATGTTTGCGGCGTTTCCTAAGACTAAAATTTAAAACCAACATGAGACATTTAAATAAAAAATTAGCAAAACTAAAACTTGTCTTGTGTCATCGATTTCCTCAAATTCGATGGCACTTATTACTATTAATAATATTAAATAATTTACTGTGAAATAACTTCATTCTATTGCTAAAATTATAAAACATTTCAAATGTAAGGTTTTTGGATTTTTTAACTCGGGTAGCGCGAGGCCCCTGTAAGAGCGAGGCCCGGGGCGGTTGCCCCGCTCGCCACCCCCTAAGGCCGCCACTGCTCATTTTTACACCGTTCCACTAAAAATTATAATAGAGAATTTACGGACATCGTTCTTTTCAACATTTATCTTAATAGCCTGAAACTAAAGCAAAAAGTAGAAATATTACCTAATTGAAATTTACTTTTAACTGATAATGTCATATGTAGGTTTCAGTGAACTCATGTTCTGATACAAAAATGAATATGTATTTTTAACGCGTCTTTCCTTATTTGGAGTTTATTGTACTTATTTTTACCATTACATCACATTATCGGCACTATAAGGTCTATTGTAAGGAATTGTCTTATTATGTTGTTTGTATACGACTGATGCCAAAATAAAGCAAAAAAAAAAGATAGATCTTCATTAAGGCATCTTTCTTTCTAAGGCGAAAAATGTAGGTAAATAAACACTTTCCACTGATGCCAAATAAAGTAACTGATATTTGTTGAACATACATTTTGAATTTTATAGAGCATGCAATAATAAACCATAAACCCAGACATAAATATATTTTTCCCTTATTTCATTGCATGATGCATTTCAATCCTCATTGCTGCACTAAGGTACTCCGTGCTCGGATGCGAATCATACAGAAATTTACAGTTAGTTAAAGCAATTAGCTGATATGTACATATGCAAAGGTGGGTGGGCATATGGTTGAGATTTTTTAGAATACGAATCGATAGAATTTTATAATTCTTATATATTTTACCATTTTTTTAGACGTTTGACTTTCTTACCGAAATGTATGGGAAAAGTTTTTGGCGATTTCTGTATTTCTATTACTCTCTACTACTACTACTCTACCTTAAATAATCAGTAGTTTCATGTAGGATAGGATCGATATGCGTAAAAACATTTTTTTTTTGTATTTTAGGATTTTTTTACAAAATCTGTGAATGCAGTTCAAAATATCTTAAAAAGTTATAGATGATCTCCTAGGAACGTTTTCCTGTAACTATAACGGTTAAGGTATCTGCCCTTACTGTCCCGTCTCAGAAATCCACCCAGTAGGACTGTAGGTATATTAGAAGACCTTGGATCGAACACACAGTTCAAGAAAAAATGTGTGAGTATGAAATGTCTGCAAGGTTCTAAGCTAATTTGCCTGGCCTACCTAGTATTACACTAGGAGTTACTTACATTTCACTGGATCAGGTGCGAATTTTGGACATACCTACATCCATGACGACTCAAGAAAAAGTTCATTGATATCTGCGTTATCAATCTTTCATGATATCCGATCACATGCCGAACACCCGACGAAGATAATAAGAAACCCGAGCTTTTATCTGAGAAGTTGTCATTTTTCAGTAAGTAGGGTAAAAGGCAATACCTTTTAGAAATCAATGCTGTCCATGTTGCGGATCCCCTATAGCCCACCGCATCATGCTGCATGAGTAGGCACAATTAATTGCTCTTTGACTGGGGCTAGTGGAAGCAAGTATAGTTTAGGATTTCTTGTTTAATTTGTGTCCTTGTCAGTTTCTAAATACTTTTTTTTAATATTTTCTGAATTTCCAAACTATATTTTGACTAACATTTTGCAGCTGCAGCGCTCCCATGGCCTATCCTTCAGGGTTTGGTGCATTTTTCGGGGTAAAAGTAGTAACTCACTCAACTATGACGTAGCTCTCTATCTGTGAAAGAATGTTCAATATCGTTTGGTACTTCCAGACAAAATATCCTACAAACAGACAAATAAACAGTGATAAACATGTAAGTTTAGATGGCAACGGGTGTCTCTCAAAGAAACTGCAACGCTTTCTTGTAATAAAATATCCAGCCAACGTATAAATATACTTTGCGACTGAAAGCGAATTTTAATGAAAAGTAAACAGATCAATTTCATATTATCATATAAAATAGGAATTCGCTTTTATGATGTGGTGTCAGTGGCTAGATTGCATTTTTATTATTTCTGGAATAAGTGTCAAGCTCGAAGTTACTGGTGTCAAACGTGTCATAGAATAAATATTTTCTAAAAGACTTGTGTTTCTATTTCGGTGTACAATATGGTAGGTATACTCTACATTTTTATCTCTTAAGAATGTTTACGAATTAGAGCTAGGCTAAAAAAAGTGTAGGTAAGACGCCGAGCGTCACATTTTCGTTTTTCTAGTATTGAAATTTTTGGTGTTATTCTTTGAAAGTGACCGCTGTGTTTTTAGAGAGATTATGACCCTGAAATTTATCGTAGGCCGACGGATGACGCTTTAGTTCGATAAAAATGTCGTATTTAAAGTTTTTTTTTCTTCTAATCCGATTGAAATATGCGTTGCAACCGGGCGTCCCACGATATCTCTAGTTTTTATCTTCAGATCTATTTTCAAAAGATCCCGAAGTATTTAGATACCTACCCAAGAATCCTGAAATCGGACGATAAATCAAGGCACGGCAATAAAGCCAGTCATTCTGGGGCGTCCCTTTACGCGTCATCGTAATGTAGATAAGGGTCACGGAGTAAACATCTTAAATGGCTTCTTTTTGGAACCAGTGGGTAGAAAATTTCAGTGTTTTAATGTGACATTGTTTTTTCTGTAGGAATTTAATTAATTGTAAGTAGAATGTTTATTGTTTTATCTTATAAACAGTAGAATAATCTTAAGACCCAATTATTTTGGGCAGTAGTCTTGTTTTAGCCAGCGGCTCCACCAGCGTAAAAAATCATTCCGAGGTATGAATATCCTCCCGGTGTAAGTAATATCTGTATCAAAAGCCAGGCTATGGTCTACCATTGAGCCTAGTTACATCCTAGTTAATAAACAGCATGACAGACTATTTTTCAAATATAGGTACCACTAAAATATTTTTCAAGATCCAAAGTAATATTTTACTATGAATCTTGAAAAATATTTTAGTGGTAGATAACCCCAAAAGATTGCGCTCATTAATTAATTGTAAATAAAGATACAATTTAGGACAAAACTTCAATCTCGATGCTTGAAGTTGATTAATCCTACTAATATTAAAAAGATTGTAAGTACTTATGGATGGATTGATGGATGTTTGTTACTCTTTCACGTCAGAACGGCTGAACAGATCTCGATGAAATTTGGCACAGAGGTAGATTATAGTCAGGACATAGGATACTTTTCATCCTGGAAATATGTACCCTTGGGATAATTTTCGACATAAAAGCGGGCGGAGCCGCGGGCGGTAGCTTGTATATAATAGTTCTACGTATAATTATAAAGGGTAGTATTAAAAGTGTATCATATTAATTAAGCTAACACCACCGAATTAAAAATAATATTTTATTTGTAGGTACAAGAAGCCGTTTTGTTGAAATGCAAAAAAAGAACGCTTCAGAGGGACACGATAAACAAAGGTCAGGGTTCTAATCTGTATATGACTAGAGTTGGCGTGGCGAGAATTTCGTTACTGAGAAGGCTGTAACAGGTAGATTGGATGTGACAGTTAAACACTGATAGGTGATCGGGTCAATCTGTTGGTAGGTTATTGAGACCGGCCGTAAGAAATTTCAATGATTTTTGCTTGTGGAAAAACGCACTTTCCCCATACCCATCTACGTCAGAAACTAGCAACTGTAACCCGACAACATCTGCATACAAATTTTCTTTACAAAACGCACTGACGAAGTGCTAGCGTAACATAAAAAAAAAAACGAAACACTGGACGGTGCAATCAACAGATTGTTAGAGATACAAAACTCAATATTGAAGCTGTGGAGTATTTTAGTGGGTCAACGTTGTACTTCTAAACTAAAAGTGATTTGATTTTCAAGCATTTCGCCCACAGCTAGGCATAAGCCTCTCTTTTCCTGTGCACAATCGCTACGCTTCTGTGCCACCGTCAAAAAGGTTCTACCCACGATGTCAACAATGTTGTCTACACATCTCGATAAATAGGGACGCATAAATAAGCAATCGCACCATAGCAGCAACTGCCACCCCTGATTCTTCAAACAGGTCTATTGATAAAAAACATTACCATGGCAACAGACTGCTTAGTACCTCCCATGTCGTGATGACAGACGTGCGTCACGGCACAGCCACTCTCGTGCCATAACGGCGAGCGCTCATAGACTTCAACGACTACAATCTTCACTATTTAACCCGGCGAGCGCACAGACGGGTCTATGTGACCCGCGACATTTTGTAGTTCGTGTTTATTCTAGAAATAATTGTGTGAATTGGTCGCCTCGTTCAGTAGCTGGAGCTAAAAGCCCTCCTCTTCGTCTCTTATCACCAAATAATTATGCTTCGCCTGCACCCAAAAAAAGATAATAAAACTTTAATTGTTGATACTTACAATAAATATTGCTTTAGAAGTGAGTTTCTAATTTATATTTTATGTGAAAACATTAATTTTTGTTTACATTATATGCCATACTACAAAAGTAGTCTGTTTTGTTGAAGAAAAAAATAGTTATTTTATAAAATAAATTTAGATGTCTTTGTTAAAAACTTTCTAAACTATTCGCAAAACGAATAATTTTACATTCAAATTCGCAATAGAAAAATTTAATAAAGAATCTGCTGATAAAAAATAAAATAATCAATGCTAATAAACAGTTCAGAGACTTAATATTTCGACTATTCTTACATACCACTGGTTTCCAACAATCAAAATATCCCAAGCAGGTACTCTCGATTTCACAGTTCAGTTAATGTTCTCAGACAAATCTGATCTTGACCTACTGTGGCTAGAAACTGCAATCTCGAGTTCAAGAACAGTTTGTTTAGTTAAATGCTCGTAAAATCGAAGCTCTTCTGTGGCCTTCATAGCTACGAAGGTGAGCCCTTCCCTATCACAGTTATGACTTAGTGATAAACCCAAATGTGATTTGCTCATAAATCCGTACACTCTAATAAAATAGCCATTTTTAAAAGGGGCGATAATATCATAAACTTACCGATACTCACTTCACTTTCTTTTTTACAGCCATTAATATTTTACGGCATCTTTTTGCGAACTTTTAGTGAGTTTCTTCTATAGCTATAAAATGATTTTTTGCTTCAAATATGAGAAAGATAGTCATTTAAAGGAAGCACTTCACTTGGCGTATTTGCCCAAACATTTGCGTTACTTGGACAATAGAAAATATACCCGAAAGAGATTGAAATAAAGTTAAATTTTTGCAAATAGGCCAAGTGAAGTGCTAGCATAACGACATGTATTATAATAATATTATCCACTAGCTGTGCCCGCACTAAAATATTTTTTCAATTGGAACCAGTAGATAGTTCCTGAGATTAACGCGTTCAATCAAACAAACAAACTCAGCTTTATAATATTAGTATAGATGGTATGGTACTTATACATCATTAAAATTACAACACGCGTCCTATTTTGAAGAAGATAGTAAAGAGGTATGCGAAATAGGTTGGAAAGGAGCAACGTCCATTCAAAAGCGAGGATTTTTTTCCTTTGACCAACAACAACCGGGCAGTTGCCAGCCGGATCCAACATTCGGCAGGCAACTGCCCGATGGTTGTTGCCGAGCTTTGATAGCGCGATGTAGGATGTTAATTTCGTCAGGTTTTTTTCGTATTCCATATGTATAGACGAATCCAGGGCGGGGGGCAGGGGGCTAAGGGGCACAAGCCCCCCCGAATTATCCAGATTTTTTTGGTATTCTACAACGTAACGAAATCATTGAGGAATTTACGAAAGTTATCCAAGAAGGCTTGTTATTCGTTAAGCAAAATAAAATCTTATATGCTGTTTTAGTGTGTAGCTGCAATAGATCAAGACATCCGTTCGCCGCCGTTGCGCTTGTATTGAAAAAAATAGTTCCTATAGAAATCCTGCGGGGGCGCGCAGATCGCCGTCATCTTATTGGCCGGTCTTGCAGACCGCGTCGACGGCTCAGAGTCGGGCGAGCGCGACGAATTTGCACCGCAAATAAATATTGCGTAAAAAAAAGTAGTTAAACACTACATTACCCTTTAGTTTAGTCGACATCGCTGCGCATCCCACCCATTTGGCGCGACAGGATTCGTCTGTGGTTCGCGCAATTTGAAGTCATGTCCGTACAGAAGAAAGGCGATTAAGTTATGTTCGAGCTCGTCATCGGACAACTTGAGTGGCAAGATCTCGACGAAATCGACGAAAATAGTTTACAGTGTAAGCAAGCTGAATTGGTATCTAATGCACCCACCATGTGCGAGGAACTGATGATCGTTGTGGAGTATGTTTTTTTTAGTTGAGATCGCGAATCGGTAATCAAAATATTTGGCAAGACCGATCTTCACGCCGCCCGAAACAAGGTTATTTAATTCCTTTTTCTGGTGGAAGAAGAAGCGCTCCTTCATCATTTGCTTCATGTTTTTTGAATAATTTGAATCCACGCCGCCGCCGTCAAAAATCGCCACTGCTGACTGCGGTCATATGTATTTTGAATATAAAAAAAACTACAACCCCATAGTATTTTGGTGTTATTTAATGCGAATTTGTATCATGTAAAAATATGAATTTATTATATTATCCAGTTATGCAGGAATCGAGTATTATAGCAGTAAAATTCACTCACGTTAACGTGATATACGTCAAAATATTCGTGTTAGGCCTTCTATACAATAGACAAAAGGTTGAATGAATACATACTAACTGATATACCTACTTTTATTTAGGTATAGAGTTTGGACTTATCGCTAATGATTTATGAAAGTGATGCCAAAATTAACTAATGCTGCATGAACACATCCAAAATCATTGTACTTAGTGTTAGTGAATACGGGCCAGATACCTATCCGACTTCTAAGCCAAAATTCAAAACATAGCATTCCTGTGTTTGTGTTTGTGGTGAGGTGAGATGCCGACACGGACTGAACAAAATTAGTATGCTACCCAGGAGTTACCTCGTTCGCTAATAGAACCACCTTTACACGAGGAAGCTTAATAAAAAAACCAGCCAAGTGCGAGTTAGACTCTCACACGAAAGGTTCCGTGCCATAAACCGAAAAAAACACGTTTCTTGTATGGGAGCTCCTTTATTTTTTTTTTAATTTTTAGAACTTGTTATTATAACAATATATACGACAATAGAAATACACACTCTGTGTTTTCAACTGTCTATCTATTACAGTTATTGAGATACAGCCCGCTGACAGACAGACGGATGGACAGACGGACAGACGGGCGGACGGATGGACGGACAGACAGTGGAGGCTTAGTAATAGGGCCCCTTTGGCCTTTGGTTAAGAAAATATAATGTTATCTTAACTTGTTGGCAATATAAAAAGATGCCTTTCAATATAAGAAACTTTGATCTACAAGCAGATGGGCACGAAAAAAAATTACCACAAAAACATAGGTAGGTACAAGGAAAACCGTTTTTCCTTCCTGCCCTTAATAATAAAACGACAGCAAATATTTTCATGTTTTATTTATTTATTTGATTTCAAGGCTACCCTGTCAACATTAATAATAACGAATTAATTATATCGACATTAATAAGAAGGGAATCGACATAAATAAAAATATTTACAGGAAAACCGAGTGACGAACAAACAAGCTTTCTTAAAACTTGCGTCGTTAGTTATAGTAGGCGCCAGATAATCGTGGAATAACGGTCATTGACCCACCTAAAATTATTGACATTTTTAATTTGAAAAACGGAATTAAAGACACAAAGCTGTCCTGAATCATCATCTCTCGTGATCCTTAACATTGTCTAATAATGAAAAACGATTCATATTTAATTGTTCAGGTACCTATGAACAGTTATTAGGGAAAGGTCAATGTACTTTATTCCACATTTATCTGGCGCCTACTATAGTAGGTTTGTATGGGTCACATTTTTTTTTTTTTTAAGGATGTGAAATCATCAAATGACTTCTTCTGCTCTGGGTGGAGCGGAAGGGCGTGTAAGACTCTTATCGACTAATACCCATCCGTGTTTCTTATAAAGCCCTTTGCTTTCCAGGGCCGCGGTGACACTCTCGAACAAATTCCGCAACATGGGTCACATCTTGCAACTGAAGTTTAAAACCGATTGAGGCGAAATTGTGCATTCACGTTTGTTACGGATGACCATGCTCATTGCATGGTTAGATAAGTGACATCATTCTAAATCCAATATAGTGAACTCTCAAATATCTACCAATTATTTATAATTTGTATGAATCCCCATGATATGAATTAATAGCTTGTTTTAAAAAGATTTTCAATGTATTAGTTTAAAACCAAATACTGTCATGTGGCCGTGGCCAGCTACCGTCATGCTAGGAAATTATACTAATACTAGCTGCGCCCCGCGGTGTTACTCGCGCTTTAAAGTAGCCTATGTGTTAATCCAGGCTGTCAGTTTCCTGCATACCAAATTTTATCAAAATTGGTCCAACCGTTTACGCATGAAGAAGTAACAAACATACACACACACACACACACTCATAAACTATCGCCTTTTTAATATTAGTGTGATTCCATTTCGTGAACGTTAAGTAGCTAAGCCGAGTAATTTTTTAACAGAAACGTGGACATAAAAAGCGTAAAATTGGTAACAACCAGTCTATTTATGTCGGAATCTAATTAAGTACCTGTTTATTTTTATTTCAATAGAGATACAAGAAAAACGAAGGCAGTGGACGAACCTGCAAAAAGACTGGTAGTCCAGTGCAATAAGGTTTATAATCGTACCTCGGAATTCAGTTATAATGGATGGATTTGAATTATTACAGATTTTTCGAGAAAAAATGCTTAAAGAAAAACTTTACCTATTGAACCCTTTGGTTTTTATTCAAAGTGTATTTTAATGAAAATTGCATTATGCTCAGTGTAGTATATTCTTTAAAAGCTACATTAAGCCTTGATAATGGTCTAGGGACATCCGCCAAGACGTGCCAAAGGAAGCGTGCTTTTTCTCGATGAATTACCTTGTATTTTCGATCCCTTATAGTTTTGGTCTAGGTTACACTAGAGAGCACAAATTCTCAGGATATGATGTAACTAGCGGTCATACCAAATACACCAAGTTTCATTTGTCTAGATTTTACTGTAAGTATTTGATTTATCAATACCTGAAATCACTCTTACTCACTCAAGATCATCAAAACCGTTTTGCCATTTTAATTACTAATTGGACTGTAATATGACTGGCAATGGATGTACAGAAGTGTGTGAAAAAGGGAGAGGGCGGCCATTGCCCAGCAATAATAACACGTAACAGGCTAATTAGATTAGATAACTAACAAGCTAACTAGTAATATTTTAACAAAAGTTTAAATAATTTTGATTTTAAATAGCTATTATTGATTTATTTTTGTACATCTATCATAGTGTAGTCTTTTCACCCAAAGGTTGACTGGTAAAGAATATCTTGTTGCATTTACTCTGCCTCGTACGGACATCTTTATCTTTACTAATAATAAAGCTGAAGAGTTTGTTTGTTTGAACGCATTAATCTCTAAAACTGCAAGTCGGATTTGGAAAATTCTTTTTGTATATGATAGCCACATTCATGAGAAATGCTATAGTCTATACCAGAACGGAAAATTCTTACGGGAACGAAAACAAACGGGATATGTGCGTACGAAGTCGGGGGCTAGAACTAGTATTAAATAAATAAAAAAGTTCGAACATTGTCCTCTGCTTTACATCATGGAGCTTTTCAAAATTAATTCAATCTAATTTAGTATCCTAAAAAAATACTGCTGTGGTCGAGTTTCAACCATAATGATGCCCATCGCTTACCTCGAGATAATAACATCAATAAGGGACAGCGAAACTGAAGCAGACAAATTACAGATAGGATTTCCTGTGAGCTAAATACGAGTATCATGCTAACTAATATTATAAATGATAATGAGTTTGTTGGTTTGTTACGCTTTCATGGCAAACAGTTTTAGACAGATTTATTTTTAGATAGATACTATTTATATACCCTAGGTAGGCTATCATACATCTAAATAAACATAGACGATACCGCAAACAAAAGATAGAAGCACTATATAAAAACGGCATTGGAAAACGGGTAGGCCATGGCCTGGAACATTCATGAGTATGTAATAAGATCTAGTCTTATCATATATCTTGCCCCCCTGCTATGACGTGTCATTGCTATCATGCATCTATTGTGAACAAGGGAATAAAGTGGTATTATATTTGTCCTGTATAGCTCCATCTCTTTCTCATAGCGGAATCAAGACGGTATTGACTTCTTGTGGTACGGGGGCAGGTCATAATCAGATAAGATTAGGCCATAGTCTAGTACATTCCCTTGGGATCATTTTCGACTTACACGTGGACAGAGGTGATGGCAAAAGGAAATTAAATAGTATTTATTAATATTACTCAAAACAACCGCGCATCTTTCATCAGTAATTGTATTTAAATGATGTAATCCTGATAATTTCTACGTTGTAATTATTTGAGCTCGAATGAATTCAGTTAATCCTATCATCTTTTCGATGAATTGAAGGCTGTTCGGGCGGTGCGTGGGCTTCCACTAATGTAGGTAATATTTTTTTTTTTTGTTCAACGGCACGCAAAAATAGATGCACGCGATGCACGCAGTGATTTTGATATCCCAAACATTCAAACATCTATATCGCGTTAAAATTACTATCACATTACAAAAATAAGGGACTTGTTTGCATCTGCGTACCCCTTCACAGCGTACCGGCGTGATGTTATGTTATGAACTGGTGTGAACAATAAACAGACATGCGACTTGCTATCATTTATTGAAGAGTTCCGTTGCTTACCTCCGAAGTTCTTCATCAGATTTTCACCAAATTGAACTCTTTCAAACAACAAAAGAATCATCCAAATCTGTCAGCCGATTTAGATGATTCTTTTGTTGTTTGGCGAAAATATCGCTGAACAAACATTGTTCCTGGGATCCCAGCATCAGATCCTGACTTATACCTTTTATCATCAGCTCAGCAAGATGAGATGTTGGCACAATTATCTGAATGACGTTAGAAAGTGTATGAAATTTTATGTGCCTTTAAAATTTGGGGGTTGCCCTCGATTTCTCTGGGATCGTCAGATTCTGACTTGGTGCCAATGGGACCACCTCAGAAGTATCGGCTTTCGAATAAAAAAAATAATCATCAAAATCTATTCATAATTGTCTTAATGATCGCATAACAAAATATAAAACATAAAGTCGAATTGAGAACCTCCTACTTTTTTAAGTCGGATAAAAAGAAGGTAACAAACGCAAACCAATACCCCGCATTACAATAACCTAGACGTAGCTGTCTTACTACCGATTAGTACCAACAATGCTTGCGCTGTTTTTATTAGAGCTGTGAAGTTGCATCATGCGTCTGTACTCGTAACACGTCCATGGTTTACAAGTGCCTACGTATAAATGCGCCTCCCATTATATGGAACATAACAAACTGTTTTACTACCTCAGTAGCCATGATCTAATAGAAATATAAATCCCAAAATCCCATAAAATCGCTCGACTGATGTTGAACAACGAGCAAATATCCGGCGTGGTTAACAAACAGAGCAAGTTCAAAATTTTAATAAAATATATTACTGGCTGTTCAGCACCTACTACGTAATGTGTTTAATTTTTGATGTTGGTACATACCTACTACCTGTATGTATTAATTAAAACTAAAAACATGCGTAAATCAAAGGCAGTTTAACGCCTTATGTATATTCTACCAGCCAACCTTGAGGAAATGCCGAAACAGAACATGACAGGTGCAACTTACAATAAAGACGAACAGAAAAAAATACACAAGTCATATATGCAAAATTCCATTCATCATCTACATTTGTAAGACTTTGTGTTTTGAAAAGAGCGTGTATTACAACGAAACTTTTCTAATCAAAAAATAGTATGAACATCACATCAAATGAATCTCTGAGAGATTTAAGTTATTCGCCTAAATGGACTTGTGCCATTTTATCTCGACGCCATAAGATAAGAAAGTTAAGGCCTGGCCCGTTCATAAAAGAAGCTTTTATGTGGAGTTTTATAGTTGTATCGTCATCCAAATGGATCAGCTATTACTTCCATTCAAATAAGATTATTTGGTGTCCTTTGTCGACAGAGGGAATAAAGTAATGTGCCACTTCTATGATACCGGTACTCGGTAGGTCGCATAATTTTGGGTCTCGTTTATTTTGTTTACTGTTTCCTAAAAAATATTTTTTACATGAAATAAGATATGAT
Source organism: Mamestra brassicae (assembly GCA_905163435.1). Taxonomy (NCBI): domain Eukaryota; kingdom Metazoa; phylum Arthropoda; class Insecta; order Lepidoptera; family Noctuidae; genus Mamestra; species Mamestra brassicae. The sequence continues at coordinate 8,789,467 of LR990991.1, read as the reverse complement.
GATGAACGGGCAATTTACGAAAATTGCCGGTCCTAAAAACTTTCGTGCTGATATTTTTTGCAACATTCAAGTTTTGGCGTAGTTTTTAACCTCTAAACTTTTTTCTTGTTATTAGTTTAGTTTGAATTTACTGGAATCTAAGATATTTTAACGACACAAAGACTTTTTATAAAACTTTCTTCAAATTAAAATTAGATCGATCACTACCGTGTTACCTAGTTAATGGGTTGTTACCCAAATAATGGTAGACCTCCAGGTCTGGTGGCAGCCGCTCCGCGTGAAATACTGGTAATCAGCTGAATCCGTTTTGACTGGAAGCGGACCCCAATATAGTTGGGAAAAGACTAGGCAGATGATGATAATGATCATCATAATTATTAAATTATATTATTGGTTATTATTGGTTCGTTAGTGTAAGCAAGCGTTTCAAAATATTCAACCCCGAATGCACCAAATTTAGTGGTACACGTTCCTTGTTGTGATGTTCCTACACGTGATATTCCTGGCCGACCATTGTTTTCGATTTCACGCACGTGATCGTTTTATTCCCTTCCTACATACGTCGCCCGCATGACGTGAGATATGTATAAAGGGTTTTCCACTCGTATATTTAGACGGTGGTAGACGAACGGGTTGCTATGTACATTCTAGACTACTGAAAATACCCGTCCGAAAAGACCGGGTTAAGTTTTTTTAAAACTGGGATTTCACAGTTTGAAAAAACTTCATGGCAACGCAAATTGTTTACAAGGCTGTTGTAAACAATTTGCGTTCCTGAAACTGGACCTAAATATTGTTGTCATGTACTCGTAACTCGTATTGTTTTAAATTACGTTTGCTTTTTTTCATGTGAAAGGATATATGTACGTTCCGATTGGTCCCATAGAAATTGTATCAAAATTGGTTCAGTAGTTTATTTTTTAAATCAAAATAGCTGGAGGAAATAGAAAACATTTCATCCAAGTAAACGAAAAAGCGTGTTTTGCTTTCCTGTGGCTTTCCAGTGGTGCTGTTAGGTGGGGTAGGGGGGACCACTACAAAGTGTAAAATAAAAAACATTAAAAAAAAATTCAACAAATACAAAGTATAAAATAACTTAAATTTCGGAAGTCGGTGTGTAAATACGAAGAAAAAACAAAAAACACCGACTTCCGAAATGAAAGATATTTTATACTTTGTAGTGTTTTTTTATTTGGAAGTCGGTTGTATTTTTTAGTAAAACATTTTTTTGTAACTTGAAATATTGGCTAAGAATTTGTTACGCTGTTATACGCACTATGTCTACATCTCTCACCCAACTCTCCTGTCGCAGGTCCCCAGAGAGAAATTTCTTTTGAAATAAGTAGCACCTTTGTTCTGTTCTATTGATTTGTGTTCGTGTTTAGTGTGTACATAAACAAAGAAATAAATAATTCTCGGGATAGTTACCGAAGACAATTGAACCATGTGGTTAAATCATTTATTGAAAGGATACCTTGAGCGAACAGTAATCATTCCAATTGAAAGTTACCACAGTAATGAGTTACTTAATTATTCAAATACAGTGAGAATTAACAGGCCACGGAATTAATTAATGTAATGAAAACCTAATTCCATTGAGAGATACGATGGCTGGTGAAATTGTACTCTATAAATCATATTCACCATACACGGCAAAGGACTTGTTTAGTCTATGAGAGGTTTTGGAAAGCGTAAATAATTTTGGATCATCAACGATAGTACTGATGACCTGGATAAGAATGTACCTATACGATGGTAGGTAGGTATATATACAGTCTGTTTGTATTTTTTTCATTATGCCATATTTAGTTCCTGTCGTAATCTGTTCTTTTATGCATATAACTTGTACAAAATAGTTTCGATGTTTCACATCTGCCAGGCGTCCCGTGACGGCTCACCTTTTTTTTAAATAAAGTAAGTTCTTTCACATTTTAGAAACTGGCTGGCTCTCGATAAATAATGATGGCTCTCTATGAAATCTCCTTAAACTGCATTTAAGGCGCAAAAGCGGTGTATCAGGGGTATGTTTAATATCAAACAGACTGACAGCTGCAGACCATATTTTGTCAAATATAATATTTTAACATTGCCGTGTGAGATTGCTAGCTTTGCAAGAACTAACAAACATCTTTTTGATAAATACAAAAGTAAGCGGCATAGTGATAAAATTTGTTGCAAACCTAAAAAGACGGCCTTGTATTCCAAAAGCATTTTCAGTATGGCACCGCGTATATATAATCACTTACCTAAGTCCATACTAGAAAGTCCATCCATCGATGAGTTTAAAAAGAAATTAAAGAGATTCTTGCTATCTAAATGTTATTATAGTATACATGATTATTTGAGAGAAAATGTAAGGACATATAATAATTGTTCTCAGTAATATTTTTTGTTAATGTGACATCAGATTTATGCTTTAATTAATTATCTATTATCATTATTTTGACATTCATTTATAAATATAATTTTGACATTCTTACTTAATACATGACATTGTTATTCTTTAATTATTTTTGTGACATTAATATTTGCTAGTTAATCATTATTGTTTGCTGCGGTGACCAAAATTGTGTTATTATTAATTATTAAAGACTGGCGCATGCATGTATTGTAACAATGTTGTGCAGCAAATTCTCGACATTTGCATGCCTCAAGGCGTAATATGGTTGAACTGTGCTCTATTATTTTTAACAACTTTATGTAATTACCCATATTAGCAAATAAATGATTATGATTATGATTATGATTATAAATAATGAAGGTGATGTCCTAACGTTATTTTCAAATAATAGTAAAACTACAAAATTCCTAGATATTTTCAGAACACCTGGTACGAGGTGATAACTGGAACTGAAACCTTTAAGAAACGTGGTACCGACCTGCCTTCGTTTTATTGAACAATGGTTCTCCAATGGAGGTCCGGATATTACGGAATCTCGGCGGAAATGTCTGCTCTTCGTACCTTCCTGACAGATGACCAAGTTGGGTTACCTCATTCACTCACCTCATTTTTTATGTAAAATGAAATGTTAATTTTGAAAGTACTAAGTATATGTGTCTATTTTATGCCAAAGTTCTTCGTTTGAAACTATTAAAATATTCACTTAACTTAACTTGAACTGAACTGCATTTAAGTTACAACTTTAATCATCTTTAATAGCGTTTATAAACTAGCATTCAAACAAATTTAAATTAGACCGTATTGTTTAGAATACGTAATATACACGACTCCCAAAAATTTCGGACAATTATTTTTATACACCCTCATAATAATATGGATATCATATACTGAGAGGAGTACGAAAAATAAAAAAAAATCCTGTTTTGAATTAATAAAAAAAAATATATAAATTTATGTATGACTGGCTATAGAGTAGCGGTAAGTGGTCACCGCAGCTTATGCACACCAGCAATTCCGAGGGTACAACAGGTGCGTAGGCTTTTTTAAAAAGCACTAATTTTTTTTCTACATTTCGTATAGAAAAAAAATGAGTGAAACAGAGAGTGCACCTGCTTGCGCAAATACTTGTACTCTATAATGTCTTCGTACTAAATCTCTGTTGAGATTGGCCACCGTGACCGAAATTCGGTCGGGAGGATTTATGCATGTATGCGTTTGAATCAAAACGATTGTTTGAAAGAGAAATGCACCGTGGATTCAATTAATATAATGGTCAGACATTTAACGAGACTTAAGACTTGAAAAAGTTGGCTGTAGTCATGTAGCAGATATAATATATAGCGATTTATTTGAAAGGGCCGTTTGAGATCCAAGCTCCGATTTGATCAAAGACTTCAAGCACTAAGTAGGTGGATACTGCTCGTCAGAGCGTAACTTTCTGATTTTGTGCAAGGGCCACTCAGTAAAAGAGAGTCCTGGCAAACGGGACAAGTATACTATAATTTTATACCTTTCTTTCTTTCTTTTCAAGTAGTGGTACAGAACCGCCTGGTTCCTAAGATTCGGGAGCTTTGAATATATGCTAATTGAATAATGCTTGTGTAAAAATGAAGATGAGAGGTGACACTTAGTAATAAAATGTATTAGAAAGAATTCATTTTATAGCTAGCACTTAAAAGGTTATCTGCGGAGTAAAGCTGAACTTACGAAAAACTGGTTACAGTTTAATGATAGTGAAGCGATGTTTCTCGTCGAACCAGCGGCTCTTGTGTCAGAGTTGGTACTGCACACATCCTTGGAGCTGCTACATGACTACAGCCAACTTTTTCAAGTCTTAAGTCTCGTTAAATGTCTGACCATTATATTAATTGAATCCACGGTGCATTTCTCTTTCAAACAATCGTTTTGATTCAAACGCATACATGCATAAATCCTCCCGACCGAATTTCGGTCACGGTGGCCAATCTCAACAGAGATTTAGTACGAAGACATTATAGAGTACAAGTATTTGCGCAAGCAGGTGCACTCTCTGTTTCTTTACTCGAATCTCGAGTCCGATAAGACAGAAATCCAGAACGATCGGGGAGAGATCAGCCGCAAAGCCAACGGCTTGACGTGTTTGCCGAGATATGGGGATATTACACCACCAACTTCCGAACTCCGGACTGCCATTGGGAAAATCGTAATGGAAAAATCCACTTAGACTTTTTTAATCCACCTTTTTTTTAAGGATGGGACATCATCAAATGACTTATTCCGCTCTGAGTGGAGCGGAATAAGTGGGCGTGTCAGACTGTTACTTTCTAAAACCCATCCGTGTTCCTTCTAAAGCCCTTTGAGTTCCAGGGTCGCGGTGACTCTTTCGAACAAATTCCGCAACTTTTTGCCCCACCTGGAAAGCGAACTTTTGCAACCACGCACCGACGGGCAGTTCAACACATACCTAATCAAATGGAACAACAATTTCTGAAAAAAAGAGAGGTAAACCCATGGTAAAACATAGACAGTAGAATTTCCAAGTAAAACGCACTTTTATTTTATGGAGTATCAAAATGATGATTTAGAAAAAAAAATCTGAGGAACAAATACTTACAATATTTGGTGTAAAGTAACATAGAAAGAAGAAGTAAAATGTAGTAAAGTAACATGAGTAGAACGGAGTGGATGCAATCATATTTTTTTCAATAATGCAAAAATGTTTTATAACAATGAAAACATGATAAAACAAACGCAGTTCCTAGTCTTTTGCTAATCCACATGATATTTTCTAGTGGCAGATTACTGAAATCGGCGGATTGAACTTTGAAATAGTTTTCTACTTTGGTTTGTTTTTTTTTATATTCTTGATAAATTGGTCCCCCATTTTACGTTAATTTGAAGTCATGTCGCATGACATTGCACTTTCCCGAAGGAAGGTTTTGACCCGAAGGTCACTCCAACCAGTACAAACTACGTTTTTCGTGACAAGGATTCAAGAATAACTTCAAAAGCGTCAGTTTCAACTTTATATTTTCACAAATCGTGTAACATTTTTTAAATACCTAAGTATTTATTCATGTTGATTTTGGGGATGATCCTGGGCTGTTTTTTAAACTAACTTTACTAAATTTCACTTACTGACAAGCGTGGGTAAGAATGGTGTCTCTACATATACACTTAGGCAGTAAATAAACTCAAAGTATATTTTTCCAAAAACAAACAAGTTATTAATTCATTAAAGAAGAATGTATTCTCGAAATTACCTTTCAGATCGTAAAAGAATCATGTGATGTTTATGTTCAACATTCTTTAGATTAGCTAGAAATGTCGGAATACGGGGATACAAATGGTTTAAGGCTGAGCAAAAACTAAAATTGCAAATCGTAAAGATTTTATATGATATCAGGCAAAAACGTAACCCTCCTTTTAACTCTAATTTATATGCAACGATCTTAATATGCTAATAACACGAATAGGATAGAAATGTATTTTAAGAAATTCGCATGTTGTGGAGAGAACAACGTTTTTTTTTCTGCCTTATTGCGTATTCTTAATGCCAGGTAATTCCTAAAATAATCAGTAAAAGTCAAGCTCCTCCTGTAAATTATAAGTTAACTGTGTCATTAATCGTCGGTCGTCGGCTAAAAAATGTACCATCTGATTACGAAGGATTTTGTGGTTTCATGTCTTTAGCACAAAAATAGGCGGCGTGCTTTTTATCATAATTTTATGCACAAAGTATAACCAACTTTTATCAACAATCTGATTGGTCATACGCTTTGGAGGGAATTCGATCACATTCCTAAACAGGCCATGGTCTGGAATGTTCAAGGGAAAAGGAAGCGTGGCCCTCCCCGTCAAACCTGGCTACGCACCGTCTTGGCAGAAGCAATGAGCATTGGAATGACGTGGCGCGACGTGAAGCGTGAAGTTCAAGACCACTCTCGTTGGAGGTTTACTGTAGTCACCCTCTGCCCTAGCTAGAGGACTTAGGATTATAAGTCAGGTCCCTCTGTATCAACTATAATCCGGTAAGTATGAAAAGGGAGGACATTTCTGTTTAGGTCGAGTAGTTAGTTATAAACTAGCACTAAGCAGAAGTTGCATAGCTCCTCAACTCGCACAAACTTCTAGTAACACAGGCTATTGTAAAATGATTTGTATTGCGAGTGTATAACTTAGACATTATGTGAAGTTAATTATGCACTTACCATTATGTAATATTCATTAAAGTTTGTCAGAGTTTAGGAAGCATCACTTAATAATATCACACACTCACATAATATCTTCAATTATGTATTGAAGATATGAATAGTAAAGTGTACAGAGTGTTCCAGAAGTACGTGGTCATATTTAAGGGTGGTATTCTGTATCTGCTATACAGTGAAGAAATAATATTAAGTAAATAAATAATAATAACTATTAATTTATATTCTTTTTTAACTCGACTAAAACGACTGCGAACAAAAAAGAATCAATTTTGAAACAGTCTGATGCCATTGTTGGCGTATATTTTCAATCACAAATTCGATGCCACCTGCACCAACTGCATAAGACTGCTTGAGGAGTGATTGATCAAAATTTTTAAGGTCGGGTTTTAAGAAAAAGTCAATATTTTTTTAATTTTGATATTGTTTCTGTACTGTATAGCAGATACAGAACGCCACCCTTAAATAATGACCACCCACCTCTGGAACATCCTGTATATATTGAGGTCATGTACGTATATTATTGAAACCCTTATCCATTCTAACATTTTAATGCAAAAGTAATTCTGTTTGTTACGCTTCCATGACTGCACCGCTCAACCAATTTGAAGATTTTTGATACAGAGATAAATTATACCTTAGAGAAGAATATAGGCTACTCGAAGCACCTAATTGTTCTACGCAGACAAACACGGGCACAAGCTAATGACTATAATCATTGTGTTGATCAATGCCTCATAGTCTGAGTAATTAATTAATGAACGATGCGAAAACAAGTGAATTAATTAAAAACAAACACAACGGTCGAGGTTATGTTTACTTTTTAATCTCACAAACAATTTCAGGCGACAGATTGTCAGAGCATATTCTATTGGTTTACTTTTATTTACTACTAGTTTTTGCCATCAGCTCCGCCCGTGTGAATGTCGAAAATTATACCAAGGGAATTATTTCCGGGATGAAAATCTATCTCGGTGCCAAATTTCGAGCTCGAAAAGCTCGAGTTTAATCATAAACCCATAGCGAATGGAAAGCGATAATGTGTGGAAACCACTTTTACTGTAAGGTACTATGAAGTAAACAAATTCCCAAACACAGAAACATAATGAGGTCCCCCGGAGACCTCATTATGTTTCTGTGTCGGACTCAAGTCTGTCAGACATGCAATGACATAATTACAGCTTATTACAGCTGTCATACTATAGTTAATACGCTTTCATAGTACATTTGGAAGCGTGTTAACCTTGAGTTATTATTGGTTAGTTTCGTATTATTTCACAAACCACGGCTTTCTGAAACAAAAGCGTAGCAATGTCGCTACATTCGTTTCGTTAAAACAAACATACTGGTACGACAAACTGATGGACGAACAGCGGAGGCTTAGCAATCGGGTTCCGTTGGTTACCCTTTGGGTACAGATCCCAAAAAGCTGGTTGTCATTAATCTCAGGTCTTTTTAAAACTAAAATATGTATATAAGCTTTAGCAAGACACCTTAAACCAACTGTAAAATTAGCTACCGACAATAGCTGAAACGTCATGTTTGCCTTTCAAACATGACGTTTCAGCTACTGGCGTAAAACACAGCCACATATTTGTAATAATGTGTGTGTGTGTGTATTTGTGTAATATAGATAGACATGTCTATCTATATCTGTGGTCAAACCAGATTATACACAGGATAATTTTAGGTTTTCGGAGGTCAGCCTTAAGGGCTTAATTCCCGTCAATCAATGAAATGCATGAAGATTTGTTTCTTATGATCTCTAGATTAAAATGGTATTAATGTTTTTAACCTTTCTAACTTGAAACAAAAACTACACACGTTCAAAAGTTGATTTTCTGTGCATTGCGTTTAAATTTGGCTTAGCAATGAACAAACAACTTCTTGATTTAATGCTGTACTTGAAGACGCTATATTCATATAATCAATCTTTCAAATGGACACAGAAAAAACATAAATAACTAACAATTTCACGCAATTCAAAACGACCGGTTGTCATTATTTTGATGACTTGAGACTTGTACGTCTATCAGTGTCAAGTTAATATAAATTTTACTGGTTCGTTTTTTAACGTTTATTCAAAACTAGTGGCCCGACCCGTCTTTCCACGGAAGTTTTATTTTGAATAACTTTCTTTCATACAAACCTTGCCCTGACAATAAAATTATGAACACGAATAGAATAATTTAAATCGTTCAAGCAATTTTTGAGTTTTAATAAGACTAACGAACAGCAATTGATTTTATATACAACGTGTAACAGAATAAACGCAATACCTCTTAAGGGTTCGTTGTACTCATCATTATGATTAACTTTTATTATGGGACCAACTCCGAAATCGTCGAATCTTCAGTACATTTTGTCGAGTTATGCGCACATAAAAATGTCTGGGGCACTCCATTTTTTTTACGCGATTTCAGTGCTGGTCCCATAGTAAAGTTGTTCATAATTATGAGTACAATGACCCCTTAAGATGTATTGCGTTTATTCTGTTTCACGTTAAATAAAGAAAGAATTAGAATAAGGTTATTAGTTCGGTCAAGTTCAAGAGTTTTATGTTATAGAAACCAGCATTTTTGTAGTTATGCAACCATTCAACATATTATTAGTGTGTAATTGAGTCCTCACTTTCTCCTTAAAACACTTCTGGAGAAAGTTAGGATCCAATTTCAGATCAAATCAATAAAGGAACAAACAAAAACTACATTTCCTTTCACGTTGATTTTTTTATGTTTTACGTAAGCAAAGCTATCTCTTTAAATTTGAAGTTGTGAACCTTTTGCAGCTCCAAAGCTGTGTGTGTTTTGCCCAAGTAAAAGGCTTATTCGGTTACCACCATGGATATAGGATTTATTTATCTTCATATAAACGGTAAAACACTTCAAAGCACACATTTTTATGACATTGACAACCATAACTGGAAGTGGATCGCAAACATTTTTTTTTATAATACTATTTCGTAAGAAGATTTTGTGAATTAAATAGCTAAACTTTAAAAAAGTACCATTTAAAATGACAAGATATCTCCTTTTTTGAGAATTATATGAACAATATGCAATCCCAATCAGCGGACCTGCAAACTATTGACTCCTTTTCCTACATTTAATATGTCCGGTACAAAGTTAAACGGTATCTCGTTACACTCACGTTTTAATAAAATGATTCTCGACAGCAAACGCTTTCATTATTATTATGAACGCAGTACTAGATAAAAGTCACAATTAATGGTAAAAGTGCTCCGGCAAAAGACATATTCAAACCGGGAAGAGTACAAGATAGTCGGTTCTACGATTGAAAATATGTATGACGTCGATTGCTAAAAAGTTTGTCGCATTGAAGTATTATTACAAATGTTTAGATCTGTACCTTTGAATGTTTGCTTATTAATCTTACGCCACAGTAAAAGGATTATATCTGTGTTCAAAATTTCAATTGAAATCTATGCCGTGGATAAATTATTTCTTGTCCCAGTATAGGTTCCAATCGGATAGTTTGTTACTTTAACGAGGGCGGAGCCATTGGAAGAATCTTGCAGTTAATCATTTTACCAACTAGTACAAGGATGACCGAGCTTTACTCGTTTTTTTTCTTGGTAAACGTTTTCTCGATCGATTTATCGCCCCCAAAACCCCCTCCATACTAAATTTCATGAAAATCGTTGGAGCCGTTTCCGAGATTCAGATTATATATACAAATACACAATAATTGCTCGTTTGGGTATTAGATTATATAGATATGAATAACATTACACTATTATATCAATACCCAGGATATCTTGTTAAGTATGTTGTGACAACAATCTAGCCACGCAAAACCATTTACTCTGGTAAATTTTGTAAACATTTCGTTTCGTCTGCTATGCTGCTACGACGCTGAGAAAAATAATCATGAGTTGAATAAAATGTTAACATAACACAATAGTATAATATTTTTAAATTTGCGGCTGTATTTCCGAACGCATACAACCATAATCTCTTCAAAATTAGAGTGAACAGGCTTTTTCTGGGTAAGCTCGCTTCAACGTCGACTTTGTCTCTGTCATCTATGACCTAGACTAGAGTCAAGAGCAAACTCACCTCAAATAAAAAATAATAAAAACTCAAGGGATAGGAAATTGTTGGGCACCTCAATAAATTCTGTTTTTTTTTTGCTTAACAACTATCATAATATTTATTTGTCATTGAAATCTCGAAATTATTACTTAGATATAAAAACCACATGAATTATATTCATAGAATTCTTGTCGCATATCAAAAAAGACTGGGAAATATGTCCATTGATTTAGACAAAGCAAAACTTTAACAGCGATAGCAATTACTGTCAAAAGACCAAAAATGTTGAGTTTTAGCCTCGTGGCATTTCAGTTTGGCGTGTTCAGAACTTATTTTTCATGTTTTATTTTTTAGTTTGGCATGTTTTCAGCTTATATAAGTTTTTGTTATCGCTGATAGAATGTCACTTTGTTGAGGGCCATTTTTACAAACTGACTAGAAAAACTGTGAGCGCACGGAGGCAGCCCTGACGGGCGCTGTCGACGAGTTTCCAGACAAACGAGCCGGTTGTTTCGACGTGCAGTTGGTGCACGTGGTACTCTTGCTACCGTTGGAGACCCCCGCACTCCTGGACATCTGGCATCTGCAGACGAACGGACCGCGACGGTGCGCTGTCCCGGTGCCGTTGACGCCAACTAATTCTTGAACAAAGATACTTAGATGAAGCTCTTCAAAATATTTATGTAATCCTCCTGACCGATTTCGGCCATGGCGGCCAATCTCAACCGAGACTAGCCATCGGAACGGGACATATTATTATAGTGCACAAGTGTGTGCGCAAGCACAGGTGCACTCCCTTTTCCATCACTCTCATATTCCGATGGGACGGCAACCCGACACGACCGGAAAGAGATCTGGCGCCGGACCAACGGCTTAACGTGCTTTCCGAGGCACGGGGGTGTCACACCACCATTTTCCAAACTCCAGGCTGTTACTGGGAAATCTGGGACTGGGACTGAGTTCTGTATGGTGTCGGACGTAAAAGAATAGCACTATCCCAATAGTTCCCGTGGGTATCGCAAGAGGCGACTAAGGGACACACCAGAGAATAGGCAGCAGCATTCTCTTTACATTGCAACAGCTACACTACGATCGCCAACCTGCCTGCCAAGCGTAGCGGTTATGGCAAGCCCTTGGGGGAGGCCTATGTCCAGCAGTGGACGTCTTTCGGCTGATATGATGATGATGATGACTGAGAAATTCCTATTGGAAAAACCCAATTACAAAACCCAGGACTCCACGCTAGGCAGTCGCGCTTGCGATCGCGTGACCATCGGAGCAGTTATGTAGACGGAAAAAAATTACAAACGGGCTTCGATATTTAATGATGATTCCAGAAAAAAATCTTTGCTCTTTATCTTTACAAGCAACTACCACTAGTTATCAATAGCAGCTGGTATCTTGAATATGTTTTATTATTAGATATCGATTTTCAGGTTCGGGCTCAAATGAAATTGTTTGACCACGTTAGCCGCATACACTGTGACCCATGGGCAAAAGTCTCCACACAATGGATGCCCGAAAAAGGACAGTACCGCAAAAGCCGACTCAGAAAGAGCTGGCGAGATGACCGCGTACCGTCTGGTAAGACCTTGTTCAGAAAGGGCGAATTCGCCGCGAATCGTTACGCGCGAGTTTTTACTCGCGTTGGTGAAGTACTGGGCGTAGACTCTTGACTCGCGCGCAATTTGCGCGTAACACGCGCGAGTCGAAAGTCTGGCGTAGTGCACGTGGTTTACGCGCGTAATTTAAATATGGACGAGCTTGTGGACGCGATGTATTTATTTATTTATTTGGAAAACAAACAACATTTTATCTTAACCTAATTATATAAACTTATCAAATATATGAATGTACAGTCAACTGCGTTTTCACGTATTACAAAATGATGTACAGTGACACATAATTATTGTGTTGGATTGTTTGTTAAATATTATATAAACTTATATTTCAATTTCTTGCTTATTGCTTATGGCTAATACTAAATTATATTTATCAACAAAATAATACTTAAACTCGTAACAACAGAACCCAATTGCTAGTTGAAACTGGCTCATTAACTGGCAAATTATTGACGTCCAGTACCTCGCCAATGCGCGTAGAAACTCGCGCGTAAAGATACGCGGCGTTTTCGCCCTTTTTGGACGAGGTCTAAGAGTTGACGCGGGGACAAAATACTTGGAAAATTGGAGAAGGCCTTTACCCAGCAGTGAACGGTTTGGGCTAACAAAAGCAAAAAATATCCATAACTATAACGTATGAAAATTTTCAGTCGTTAATTTAATTAGACCTTGTATTCGTGTCGGTAAATGACGTAATGAGTTTTGCAATCTAGAAAAGAAATTAATTGTCATAGGTACCTACATGTTGCGCTAAGTATGAATTCCGTAAAACAGTTCAGTTTATTATCATTCCTTTTTCCACTTAATGTGTAGCAAATAACTGAAAATTAAAATCGCTGAGATGTAATCCTGACAATGATTAATTTCTGAGCGAAAATAACCTCGGACCGAAAATTTCGTAAAGGTTGCCGTGGCCATCGACAGGTAACGTAATTTGCATTAAATTAGTCCCTTGCAAGCGAAGAAATATAATCATCGCTAATGAAATTTTCTAACAGTTTTGTCCTCGTTTCTATTTCGGTAGCCGAATAAAAACGGAGGGGTTCTCAAGTAGACCCGTATTTTATTTTTGTGTGTCTGTCTAATTTATATTTTAATATTTTTGCGAAAAAATAACGTGTTTTTGAGTCAAATTGGTACAATCTGAGAAATTACACATCGGATTTTTTCAGAAATCTTACAAGTAAAGACAAAATAATAATAATATATAGTTTATTGCTCTCATAAAGGTACATTGTTACAGTAATTTATTAATATTATTCTGCCTTATGCTAGAACCTTTGTGAGAGCTGGAGTCTGTACTAGGTTCGGGGCCTGTATGACAGATCTCCAGGCTCACACCCCTTTGAACATGATCATATTTTACGGCATCTTAATTCCGATTATACATAACACTGTAATGTGCGAAAATAAGACATTAATCGTCTTGGGCTGCTGCTCGCTTGTTGGATCACTACATTAAAGAAACCCCATTGCAGTGTTGTGCCTAGAATAGCCATGGAACAATGTATATACTCAATTTTTGCCGATTCGTAACGCATAAACAAATCGAGGGCCAAATACTCCTAACTTGTTTGGCAATGTAACTGAGCAGAGACCCGAAGCAGGCTGGAATTGACCCGCGGGCACTAGTTAACCATTTAGTTTAATATTCTGACCTTAGATATTGATGATGTCCCCCAAAAAGGCCAGGAGCATAGAACGCGTTTGGCACGTATTTTGTAAACGTGGACAAGGTAAAGTTTTTTTCATTAAAAGGAAAGGGTTTTGGCTAAAACAATGAAAGCTTGAATCGCCAAGTAAAATAAAACGTAGTTCATCTGTTATGATCTTGTACCTCACAAATGTTTTAACAGGTCGTTGCGGACCTTATCTGGGTTTACCCAACGCTTTGACTAACTACCTATTACCTAAGTACCTACTTAGGTATACAAGGTGGAGACGACGATACGACAACAAATGAAAACACTGGCAATACTGGTTCATACGAATTTTGTCGTTTATCAGACAGACTGCAGCAGACTGCTTGTAATATTTCGTCAGAATTTTATCTAGTCATCATTATCCTTGACTATAGTAGGCGCCAGATAATCGTGGAATAACGGTCATTGACCCACCTACAATTATTGACATGTTTAATTTGAAAAACGGAATTAATGACACAAAGCTGTCCCGAATCATCATCTCTCGTGATCCTTAACATTGTCTAATAATGAAAAACGATTCATATTAAATTGTTCAGGTACCTATGAACAGTTATTAGGGAAAGGTCAATATACTTTATTCCACATTTATCTGGCGCCTACTATAGTTTGAGTTTTTTTTACGTTTTATGCAACTGGAAAGTTTACTTTTAGTTTCGGTGACAGGACAGGATTTAAAATACTTTCAAAATATTCTTATGAACCAGTATTGGCAGTGTTTTAATTTATTGTATGCGTTCCCATTTTCTCCTTAACTTTTACGACTAACACCCAACTTTAAGAAGATTGCAGGGTAACTTTTAACATTGTTATACTGTCTTCTTTTGTAAAGCACCGGGCACTTGTTCTACGAAATCTTTCAACTAAATTATCTTTCATTAGTCAAATACTTTTGCATCGTGTTGTGTCTTTTTTGTCCCTTTTAAGGAGTTGCCAAAAACTATATCTGTTATATAAAGCAAAATAAGTACGTGAGGATATACTTCCTCACAAACTTATTTTGCTTGGCATTAATTTTTCTAGTACTACTACTACTAGGTATTTGCATAAGTATTTTGTAACTGGTTGACCAATGGGTGTACTTTTAATACTCCTCTGCCTGTACACACAGACGTGGGTGGTGTAATGTGTTTAAAATGATTAGCAATAGCAGAATTTTCTCTTATAGACCTTTAGTCCCTAGTCCTAGTGGAAAATCCTTACTAGACTAATATAGAAATAATGTTGAATGTTAATACTGTAAACATTTTGTATGCAAATTGAATTTTATTCCACCCATCAAATTGATACCTATAGTATTGTTTACACATGAAAGAGATAGCCAATCTCTTCAGCAACAATGCTGTTATGCGACAATTGATGATTTTGAACTAAAGTTAATGTAAACATTAATTCTCTTCTTTTTTTATTTTTTTTTTTTATTGAGAAGGATACATAAAATATGGCAAAACCGGAATAGTTATAAACAACAGCAAAAGTAGGTATTATATAAATACGTTTCTTCATTTTTTTAAATCTCTTATCAATTTGATAATTCCACATTTTGGTTAAAACTGGCTTTTGTTTACATTTTTTTCTTATAAAGCTGTAGCACTGCTATGACGACAATTGCTAAACAGTGTTTAATATGATTATTTTCTTTCTTTAAAATACTGTTTTATTTTTTTGCTGAATTTCCATTAAAAGTGACCCAAATATGAGTGATGCCCTTCATTTGACCGAACTCTATTTGATCAAGTACAAACAGAAAAATAATCTTTATTTCAGGCGGAATAATGCTCATTTTTCTGTTTGTACTTTTCCCGACGTGGCTGCTGTATGCATAACTAGGTCCAATTATATATTCGTAAGGCCGAGTATATTCACATTTAAATAGCCTGACATTATTATGTTTGCACTGGGCCACTGTGGGCTTGTTAAAGTTAAATTGCTTTCAGAAATAATATTAAAATTAATACGAGTTTATAACAGACGGTTCAACATAACCACTTTGAAGGGTCAGTGACGTATTTTTAGGGTTACATTTGGGATCAAAATAAACGCTGTAATTACTAGTTTCATCGCCGGATTTCTTTGTTTGTCTTTTTTTTTTTTCTACAAAACACCGAAAATCCGAGTAGATAAATAAAAGAAAATGCGACCATATACTGGCGTCATACTGAATGTCAAATTCAAAATCAATGTATTGTTTAACGGCAAAAGCAGTTTTTATACAAACTGCTTTTGCATAAAAACTGCTTTTACAAACATTTGAAAAAAAACAGTTTTACTTCCAACTAAAATGATATTAACATGATGTTAAATTTTGGTGAATGGAAATTATGTTTTGGAATCTATTCAAAAATCAAGCATCATAATTTTACACTTTTACGTTTTTAGATTCTTCTTCAATAAAAAAATTAAAATCTTCAAAAGAAATAATATTTACTTTTATTCTTCTTAAACTATGATTTACACAACAACGAAGTCCCTGGAGTGGTCTCGTGTCAAGATTGCTATAGTGAAGGTCTATTTAATTGAATCGACCTATGACGCAATATTCAAGTCCATTGCAAACAGATTAGTTTTAAAAATAAAACGAGAATATAAAGCTATAAGATTGTAACGATATTATTTGATGTAGATATTGAATGAACTCGATGCGAGAAGCACTGGGCCAGTCAATGTGGCGATGCTCCTGGGAGACGTGTCCATTTAGCTGACGTCTGTCGGATGAAATGTTGATAATGATTTGATTCATTAAGTATTCTGTAGCCGGCGCGAAACGTCTAACGAAAAAGTGAAAGTACGAGTAGGTACTGTCCTTTTGTTTTTAATTCGCGTTTATGTCCACAACTCCAATGCGTAGATGTGTTTCGGGAAATCCTCTCTTAGTGCTCCCCTACACTCCCCAAGGCACCTACATAGCAAATTTTAGCTTTCTACGACCAGTAGTTCCGGCTGTGCGTTGTCTGTCCGTCACTCAGTAACGGAAGAGTTTTATAAAGATGACAGTAAGCGTTATGTACGCCTTAATTGTCATGTCCTTTATTTAGTCCTCTTATAAGATTTTTACATAACGTAGAAGGAAAAATATATAACGTATGTTATGTAGCTGCACTTAATTTAAATAAATTAACTTCAAGTCTAAGCGTGCATTTTGCTGACGTAACCGTCATTTTATATTTGTTGGAAAATTTGTCGAAAATTGCTTTTTTGTCGCAAAACTCTGTTGTGAAAAGATTGGTTCCAAAGGAAATCTACCGTGGCTTCAAACAAACTCGTTTAATGACAATTCTCTGATACGAAAATAAATTTCGTCATTTCCGTGAGTAAAACAGTCAAGAACTTGACGTTAGGAATGACTTAATAATATGATAAAATCTTTATTTAGCTTGTAGGTAGGTGGGTGTACCAGAGTAAGGAAAACTGAATGAAATGGCTTCTTCGGACACAAAGATGATATTGTTGAACATAAGTAGATGAGGTTGGAGCAAAAGCGTGGAGAGGGACACTAGAATAGAGAAGACTATTCCCAACAAAGGCAACCTGTAGATAATGAGGAGGCAGCCAAAGAAACGATGGATGTTTTGTCTGAAAGCTGATGGAGAAATAGGTTAAGATCTTGAAAGAAAGGGAAGAAACTTATGTAAGCTATAAAAATTTAATTATTTCAGTCTCTATGAAGGATATGGAACAAAGTGATCCCGCAGAGAACAACTGTTGCCGACATAGTTTACAGTGTAAGCAAGCTGAAGTGGTATCTGATGCACCGACCATGTGCGTAGAACTGATGTTCGTTGTGGAGTACGTTTTTAGGGTTCCGTAGTCAACAAGGAACCCTTATAGTTTCGCCATGTCCGTCTGTCTATCTGTCCGTCCGCGGTTTAGCTCAGAGACGCTTAGCGCTAGAAAGTTGAAATTAGGTATGGGTATATTTTTGGGTATGGGTATAAAATCTTGAAATACATTTTTTCTACATGTAAAGTGGCAATGAATTTTTCATCGTCTTGCATTGTGTCGCCCATGGTGTGGTTGGATAATACGTTTAAAAATATTGAGGGTTTGCAGAGACCATGTTTCCATGCCGTCGCCTCAAAAATTTTACTCCACATCGCCGCCGTCAAAAATCGCCACGACGGGGGCGCTCATATCTAGTACATAGAAGATGAGTCAGGTACTCTATAAAACTGTCTTCTAAAGTTAAACCCCCTATCTTCTTTAAGTGTAAGTGAGACCTTATTAAATTCTGGGGCAGATATGGCCTATCGACCGCCGTAGGATTACTTTCAGCAACCATAGTGTCCTATATAAACCACGCAGCCCACACGGTTAGATTGGGTGGCATTCAGTTTACTTTAACATTCAAATCGACACCAATAGCTGAAAATCCTATAAATTAGGGCCGTTACAAATTGCTTTATTTACTGCGGTCTTTATTTTATATATATGGCACGCTATTATTCAATCTATTTCAGTTGTGATTGAGTTCATTACTTATATCGATGAAAAATTTCAGTATTTTGCAGTTGTCGTAGCTGACGCAGTATAATAATATACCCAATGATTGTGAAGTTTTGTGAAAAAACCGCTTTCGAGACCTAAGATTACGTTTTAGCGTCGTGTAAATGAATTCATTTTAGCTTTCGGGGCTTTCAATTTTTTTAAAATTTTGGGTATTTTACTAAATAATATATAGGTTTTTCTGGCATCTGGTAAAAAGTTAACCCATCTCTTTTCTAGAGCGTCTGCTCTTGACAGTTCTATTTCATCCGTCTAATAGGTTCGATTTAATAAACTAAATAATTCTTACCAGATAAAGGAATGCCTTCACAAATACTTGAGCGCTGATAGGGCCTACTGGAGTCCTTCTTCTTCAAACACAGCAGTCCACCAAGTATCTATTGAAAGAAAAGTAAAACTGAATACAATATCAAGAAAGATTGCTTTATTTTTCAACATGAAAATTGTGTGGGAATATCACTTCCCACAACTCAGGGGAATCCAGTAATGTATAATAATACACGAAATAATATCAGGGATATGTTTAACAATATGATATGTTTGGGGACTGCGTAAATGTATTTTAAGAAAACTATTATACCCACACAAAATCCATCTATTTACCAGTGAGACAATTTTCTTTTCAGCTACCAAAAAACGTCAAATAAGGGTTTATTTCAAAACCATTTTAAGCCAATGCGGTTCCCGGACTATATTTCCTAGGTAAATATTATTCCTCCATCTCTTTCTTGTTTTTCCTGTTACCTGTTGTTGTCGGTACAAAATATTTTCAGCTCAGTTTATTCGCTGTGTCGAATATGGACTAACAAAACATAGCCTTGTAAAGCTTACGCAATAGGACAAAAATAACGTCCCATAGTCCCATTCTACGAGAAAACACATCTGAATTTCAAATTAATTGGCATAGTTGGCCTTCAACTTATTGTGACTTCGAATAACTGGATAATACGACTGACTTTTTTCCCCAAACGGGAACATTTAACGAGTGGAAGTCACGTTCTGACAGGTTGGGGACACTCTAAGGCGTCTAAGGCCTTGACACTGTTCAGTACGGCTTGACCATATTAACCATCTCCAAGGCAGTTTTGCCATCTATACTTCTTTTTTAATTTGACATTCAAGGAATAATATGCGGAGTTGATTTTTCGATTTATTTAAATAATTAACATTACTTTTAATTACCTCTTTAAAGCCCCGTCGATACCGCACGTTCATGTAACAGTAGATCATGGGGTTGTAGCAGGAGTGCGACATGGCCAGCCAATGGCAGGCGAACCACATGTACGGCATGCCGGGCCACATGCTCCACTCCTCGTCGTCTTCGTGGACCGTCCATAGAACCTAATGGCATAAATAGGGTTAAATAATATGGTTAGTCATCATCATCATCAGCCGAATGACGTCCACTGCTCGACATAGGCCTCCCCCGGCGCGTTGGTGATGGCAGTGTAGCTGCCCATTCTCTGGTAAGTCCTTAAATAGCCGCCTACGACACCCACGGTACGGGATAGTTAGTCGTTGGTACCTGTTCTCCTGAGTAATGTTATTTGATTTCGCTGATTTTACAAGTCAAATATTTTTTTAACTGAAGAAAAAACTTCAGTTGAAATTTGGTACACATATAGCCTGCTATGACGCAAACACGAATGCGTAACGAAATTTTTTTTTTTTTAATAAGGGTCGCTTATTGGGGAAAAATTTGAAACAATAAACAAAAGTTTTTCCAACTTTAACCGTGTGATATATCAAATCATCGTAAGGGTCTCAAAAGTATTATATTTTTTAATTATTTTTAAATATTCCTTTACGAGGTTATTAAAGAAAGTATATAAAATCTGACCACTCCTCCCTCTCTTATATCCGAAAATACTGAGCCTGAAATTTTGAAAAAAAATACAGATACCACAATTACAATTCAAAAAATTTTAGCCATCAGACTTTACAAAAAAGGAAACTATTTATTTCGCACAGTACAAAAACAGGCCAAGTGCGAGTCGGAAACGCGTGCAAAGGGTTCCGAACGAATAAAATTATTTACTTAACTTGTTACTTTTAAATCATAGACATCTTATAGGTTTTCCAGTAATTTATAAGTAAAAACTATAATTTAGATTCTTTCAGAACTATAATCAGTTTCGGAGTTAAGGGGAGGGGGATGGTAATTTTTCATCAAAAACTATTCCTTCTCTATTCTTCTTCAAAAAATCAACAAAATGCCGTACGTAGTTTTCTATACGACTCTGCTCTTCGGAACGGTCCACTTTCTGATGAACTAACTAACAGTACTTTTTTGTAAAAATAATTGTTTTAAGTTTTTGAATGAAATGATTTAAGGGTCTGATTGATATACATCAATAAAACACCTTCAGGAACTCTGAACACAAAAAGTGTTTTATTGCTACAACGGGCTGCTCACAAGAAAATAAACATGTTGCGCCGACCCCTAGTGACATGGGACAAAAGAAGGGAGATGACGGTCATAAATACAGAGTCCAGGTAGGTGACCACAAATCTGTTACGTTGCTAAACCCATATTTATCCGTAAGTCTGAAGTTAATCTTCTCAATGTTAATAAAACACCTTGCAGTTTTATTATGTAAACAGAAAATGAATCATTCCCTCCCAAGGTTGCCTCAGATTTACATACTTACATACATTTGTTATCCGCTAGTTACAAGTACTTACAGAATAATGCGAGACACCACAACTGAATTAACTACATCTCTGCGTATCGAATTAATTCAGTCACAAAATGCAGCATCTTATAAACGAGGTAAATTAGAATGATTTAAGCTCAATTTTCTTAGTATGCTTTACTAACCCACACTTTACCGAAGTAAAATTCAGTGTATGTACACTGAATTTTCATACATATGAAAAATATTTTTTAACCTTGTTTTAACAACTAAACGTAATGGTTGTATTGCCGGCTACGACGTAGCGGCGTAGCAACCTCAAGCAAAAAACAGGATTCAAAAAAATAAGAAACGTATGTTATTTTTTAAGCAATTTTGACCTTGTCTATTTTATTTAGTTTTTAATACATATACGTTTAGTTTAAGCTTGTTAGTTATTATAGACATTTATTTAAGTATTTTTGTTATCAGCTGTCATCGGATTTTTTTCTTTTTTATTCTTTTTACTATTTTGTACGTGTTTGATGAAGTAATAATTGAATTGGCAAATTCTAAGATTGAATAACGAATTCTAAGAAATAAATAGTAACTCAAAGATCCTCATTATTTATTATTAATTAATGAAAAAATAAAACACAAACAAGCAAAAGCAAAGCAGCCTTAATACTAACATAATAATTAAAATTGTTTTCATACAAAATTTTATAACATATTGTGAGGTAAATTGAAATAACTTATATTTCAAGTAAAAAGTTTGACGTATTTGCTACGGTTTCAGCAGCTTGCTATAAACCTTAAAGAACAGCCGGTCGATTATGTAAAAAAACTCACCGCGAAAACTTAGGTGAAGTGAGCTGACAATCCATAGACTTATGTAGAGTGCCAGTAGTGCTTTCTGTAAAATCTCACCGTGCTGACTTAGGTGAAATGAACTTGAAGTAAGCTGTCAGTCATCAATTTGAATGACAGATCTCTTCACCTAACTTTTCACGGTGAGTTTTTTTCCAGAATCAACCGGCAGTTCACTTTGCGCTCACTTCACCAAAGTTTTTATGGTGATACTTTTACAGAATAGACTGGCTGGTTGTCTGACCGTATTCACTTGATAGCCAGGCATGGATGTCTAGCTATCAAGTGAATACGGTCAGACAAGTGTTGAAGAGACAAAGTCATCGTACTACTAGTTGTTCTTACAAGACGTTCAAATTTAAGTCGCAATATTATCTCGAAAATTAATGTCAAAACTGTCAAAATGTAGTGAAATTGAAGGAGTTTTTAGCAGTTTGCGACAGCAAAGCGAATGCGAACGCTCCTTAAAATACAAGAATTGCGCCTCAGATTGGTTCCTTTTACAGGCTGTCACGTTTATTTAAACCCTGCAGGCAGAAATTCATCGTCGAGGTTAAAATGAATTTAGAATTCCCAAAAACTAAATATGTATGTGATATATTTTCGTCACACGGTTAAATGCCCTTTGCGTTCCAGGGTCGCGGTGACTCTTTCGAACAAATTTCGCAACCCTGGCTGGCTTTGGCCCTAGCGGGCCCCGTCTACTATTTTTGGCCGCTGATTTAACGGCGCCGTTCAATGAAAGCGCTAGGCAGCCAACTTACGGCTGATTACACAAGTTCCGGTATCTATACACCGCGAGATAAAACCACAGTGATTCGCTAAAATAATTCAAATGCTGTTAGAAAAATCCGCCAATTTACCGATTTTGAAATTTACGTAATTAGTCTACTTTAGTTACTTTCATAGTATCATGTCTTACGGTATTTTACTATGGGGACGGGCTGCAGACATCGAGTCAATTTTATTCTGCAGAAAAGAGCCATCAAAGCCATGTACAATCTCCGCCGGCGCGATTCTCTAAGGGAACTGTTTAAGAATATTAACATCATGACGATACCTTGTCAATACATTTACGAAAACATCATGTATGTCAGAAATCATTTTTATCTTTTTAAAAAAAGAGGCAACAGACATAATTATGGTACTAGAAATAGGGACTAATTAGTTCAAACAGGTTTAAGACTGGCTGGTACTGTTTAAAATTTTATAATAAAAAACCTCCTCATTTATTCTTATATATTACTTCATTTATTGGAAGTAAATGAGACAAAATTTAAATATTGTATTAATCGCACACTATGCAGGCAAGCAAATTATAAGTTGGGGAATTATATTGAAGACAAAAATGTTTGGCTCAATACAGGTTCTGCTCCACGGCCACTAGGGCGCACAACCTAATCTGTTAACCTTTGCAAAATATTGTTGAACTGGCTAAAAATTTTAAGAACGCAATATTTTCTTTGTATAGATTCAATTTATTTAGCATTGTATTATTTCATGCAATAATGGCACATGTGATAGTACTATGTACAGTTTACCTTAAACTTAAACTATAACTATCAGTTTTGGGTGTCTTCGACTTGAATGTACTCTGGCTGATGGTGGTGTATGCGTTGGATCATTTGGCTCCCTTCAAAGCTCCGAATGGTGCTAGCGCATGCGTCATGATCGTGAACGAGCGCCGTCAGTTGGGACTGATCATTTCTCGGCTGCCATGGTTTATTTTAATTGTTTCTTTTTACTCCGGACGCTTTTATTCTGCACGTCTTTAACATCGTTCTCACATATATTTATAATTTCAACATGAATGATGTACCTACCCATAACATTGTAAAAAGAAATATTTTTAAAGAGTGTCCGTGGAGATTCTTGCACATTATTCTCCATAGAGATCTACGCTTTTGAACGTGCAAATAGCTTCATATTTTTGACTGGCCGACCTTGACAACTCAAAAGTGCCTGTAAATGTATAATTGAAATAAATGCTTTGAGTTTTGAGTTTTTTTGAGTTTAATAAATACTATCTACTCGCAGTACCGAATTTCCGATGTTGAATTGTGAATAGTTACTTCTGATCACAATTCGAAATCGAATCGGTACTCAAGGATGAATATCGTGTCTGTAGTCTGTACGTCCGGTTGCGGCCTGCAAGCTGATGTACGAAACAAAAACCCTTCCCTTTTTGCGACGAAAAGTTCTCGTATATTCTTCCATATCAGTTGTTACGACTCGTGGAAATCGCATCAATCCACATATTGTAAGAGGATTGCTTGAAACTGTAATCGTGAAATATTTGTACGTACTTGTCTTGAGATACAGAACCCTAAAAAAACATAATTTATGTACATCTTATGAAATGAGTACCTAGTTACAGCTTATAGTTTTATCACTCAAAGTTTTAAACTGATAAACTAAGTTTAGACGTGATCGTTTTTTGCAGAAAGTCTGAAACCGTTTTTGTGCGACTTCGAAAGATGTCTTTGGAGATACCTACTTGAATTAATGGTTTTATTCAATCAACTTACAATGAAAATGTTGAGCGGCAACCAACTCATTGTGAACACGGTCACAACTGTCAGCATCATTTTGATCATCTGCAAAAAAGATTAAATAAATATTTCACATTTATTATATATGAATAATTGAATTAAATTATTCACTTTCATGAAATGCGAATAATTTAATTAATTATATTTTGACGTGTATTTTAATTATATTGGCACCAACACAGTACAATTGGTAATTACTTTGGTGATTCAGATTTGTGCTTTTTGCATTGTGGTTTTTTGTGGAGCACCGAATTATCTGCGCGTTATCTGTTAAGATTGACTAACTGATTTTTAACAGCCAATCGCATTTCCTACTCAAATGTGTTTACTTTCTGACACGTCATTAGTGTTTCTTTCATGAAACGGGTAAATATCTGTTTATTAATAACGTGAGAAAAAAACCCATGGAAAATAAAATAAATCATGCGCCTGTCCGTAAAATCAACTAATTTCAATTCATGGATGTCTTTTGATAATGACAAATTGATTACAATTTTATGACTGAGCGGCGACGTGCTCGTCTATCAAACCAACACGTATTCAGATAAAATTTTCGGTACCGGCGCCAATCCGCTGATCAAAGGTTGCTGACGCAAAATAATTTGGGGTCATCACCCGTTTGCCTAGTTTGCCTCGTTTCAAATAGATTCAGTGTGATAAGTATGTATGTGTTTGGCAACGTCGACGCCACAAGTCTTTTGACACTTTAATGACATAGACAAGAGGCTGTTGTTGGTGTTAAATAGTTTTTTTTTCATGGGACGTTGTATTCAAAACATGAACATGTGTGTGTAATATACTCTACTTAAAGAAATTAATATAATTATTTATTTTTAGATCAAATCACAGAGTCGAGAGATTTTTGACTATAAAAAATCGAAATATGTTATTAAGTTAGAAAAGTTAGTCCCTTGTGATAGGAAGGAGCACCGTATAATTCCCTTTTTTTTTAAATATCTCCTCGAATCAGGAGCTTGCTGTATGACACATAGTAGGGACAGCACCTAGCAGGGAAACAGACTCATGGAGTTTTAGAATAAGTTGGGTTTTGTAGGGTTAGCTAGGTATGTGTGACTGTCGGTATGAGGTACACGTGAATTTCATTACCATGTACCTTATCAACGTCTGTGTTCTGTTATCTTATTAATTTATAACTTCTAGACACATACATGCGTGTTGCTGACTCTTGCACTTGGAGATCCTTACTGATTTATACGCATACCTATAATAGATTTATATTTCTAGAGTCATGTGTATTGTCTAGCCAGACCTTTCAATATAAAAGAAGTGAAATAACCACAAAACGTGGAGACACACTATAAACACCTATTACATTTAATAACGTTGAATGATAATAATAGTCAGTGCTTAGAATTACAAAAAAAAAAAGTTTTCCAAAACTCGAAAGTTTTGCTGCCTACCTTTCGCTTGGAGTGTTGCATGCGTGTATCCCGTGCATCTTGTGCCTCCCCAGGGGGACGCCCACCCCACACCGTGTGCGCTATCCGTGCATATGTACACACTAGTGCGCTGAGAGGAAGCACGAACTGCAGCACCAACAGCGCATAGGTGTACCGTCGACTCTTCTCCGCACTCGACCATTGCTCACCACAAATGTCTCTTTACAACATACCACATTGATTATGAAGATTTAAAGGAAATACAACCAAAAATTTTTCGTCGTAAAATGCTAATTTAAGGTGCTTTCCATCAAAGCTGTATTGGGTTAGCGAAGCGGCGTGAGAACGCGCAACGAAGCTGTGAAACGGTGTGTAGCTTTGTGGTGTAAGAATTGGTAGCGGTCTGTTTTCAGCTGTTCGCGCTGGCTCGCATCTCTCGCACACATCACGAGAGATGTGTGCGAGAGTCCTTTTTGTATAAAATTATGTAGTTCCTCTAGCCCTTTGCCACCAGAACTGCGCTAAGCCTGGCCAAACAAATGATGTGTCCCATTGGTGGATTTTCCTCAAGCACCGCCTCGCTATCTCGCACATCTTTGGTAAAAAAACACGTGAAACCAGCGACACTGTATGATAGCTTGCAAATGAATAATTATAATAACAAGTAATCGACTAAGTAAATTAAGTATTGTTGCAGCTCTACACTTTTAATGCATTTGTGAATCATCCCAAGATATTATTATTATATTATTATTGCATTTTGCTCATAAACTTCCACAAATTTAGCAGTCAACATTTACCGGAATTCATACAAATACATCTAAATATCACGTGCCATCTTACAATTCCCGGTAATTTGACAAAATTCAGCAAAAACAAAATTAAGTACAACGAATGTATTTGTCAAAGTTAATTAATCGAACACAGACAACGCACCAACAAAACCTAACAAGTTGAAGTACTCTTTATTCGCGTCAGGTTCTTGCTTATTTAACTGTCTGCACGTCAAGGACCTCGAGATTCATGGAAGTTACAAATTGAGAGGACATTTTGTTTCTGTGGTTTACTATGTAGAATTTGAATGCAACAAAAAGTATTATGATACTTACACTTCACAAGCCCGATGCCAGAGCGACGGTCTCTGTAGTGTGGACACGATGGGTATGGGCGCCGCAGTGATGAACGCTCCGGTCCACACCGCCAGCACCACAAGCTTAGCAGCCGTCTTGCCCAGCCGCGGCTTCAACGGGTGCATTATAATGATGTACCGGTCTATCGATATCGCCAGCAAAGTATACGCACTCACAAGCACCGACACCGCTTGCGAAAAGTTCACCGCCTTACACATAAACGCACCGAAAGGCCAATACCGCAGTAACAACATTGATACGAACGAAAACGGCACACAGAACAGTGTCATCAGAATGTCTCCCACTGCTAAGTTCACTATAAAGTAGTTCGTCACTGTCTTCATTCTCGGCGTTGTGTGCACTACGGAGCAAACTAAGCCATTTCCTACCAAAGCTGCCACAAACACTGCAATATACATCACGTACACAAATACTTTGAAAACCCCCGTCGTAATATCCTCGTCGGTATGAAAAATGCAAATGAGTTCGTCCGGGTAAGTATGGTTATGATTGTAAAACGACTCATTGTGGCAGTTGATGCACGAATAGTTATATTCCAAAACATTTTCACTATTGTAGAACATCTTCTGTCATTCACACGCTCAGTCGAAATTTTGCATGATTTTCTGAAACAAAAATAAATTTTATTTAGTGCTTTGTAGGTTGAAAAATCCTTTACTTTTTTGTTGTTTTGTTGATTTTTGTGATAAAAATAGGGCATGTATGAAAACACGCGAAAAAAAAACAAGTTAAAATGAGTACGAGGTAATTTTAACGAAAAAAGGTGCGTGACGAGAATACCAAACAAGTCCCAACGAACAGACAGCGCTGCAAAGCTGTGAATTATTACATTATGTAGGAAAAAATAAAACCGATGAGAATATAATTCTATGTAGCTGACAGCGCCTTAAAAGTAAAATTGACATCAGGGATGAATGGCTGACAACGGTTTCATTAACATCTGAGTGCCAATCTTACGAATTTTTAAGCAACGTTTTCATTCGCATGTCAGTCGCAAACTGTTAAAAATTTATGAAAATTGAGGCTTTTTTGACAGGTTGCGACTGAGATACAAAGGCCAATATTGTTTAAAAAGTGGTAGAATTGGTCCTCTGAAATTAATACAGATTCTATCTAATACCTTTAAATTAGCAAGTCTTGTATATTTATAATCTGAATCTCGGAAACGGCTCCAACGATTTCCATGAAGTTTTGTAAGCAGGGGGTTTCGGGGGCGATAAATCGGTCATCCAGGTACTATAAATAATACGAAGAATTGAAAAAGGTTCATTCAATACAATTTCACCGAAGTGATTCCCCTCCACAATCCATTAAACAAAACAATATCAATCAATCTGTCAATCGACCATCAGTGTCGTTAAAGTCAATATTTTTAATGAAAAGTAAACTTTAAATAGCCACGATTTGTGTAAATACGTCTCACGTATCGACTCATGAAAGTTTAATCCTTGGATTCCAATTGCAATTCCCTCTCACACAGAGATCCTGGTGACCCAGCAATAGGAAAGTTATTGGCTGATTATGCTGTGCTATTCCAATTGCAGACGCAATTTAGATAGGTATATCTCAATACCAGGTGTTTTCAAAGTTTTCTACGGTATAAAAGCTGATCTCACTTCATATTTCTTGATTTAACTAGGTTTTAGTTTTGCAGGCAGTGCAGTTTTTATTAAGAACCATTTTTATTATATTTCATTTCTCTTGTCATATCTTTACTAATGTAATAAAGCTTTAGCTTTATTTATTAGTATAGATATAGATTTAGCAAAAAAAAATTAAACAAGCTCTTCTGAGTTTGTTTGTTTGAACGCTAAACTTCGAAACGCTGCAAAAATGAAAATAGCTTGCTGACGAGGAATATTTCCATGATAAAAATATGTTGGAAGTATCTGTTACAGTGTCGTTACTGTCCTACAAATATTAAAAACTAGCTACCGCCCGCTGCTCCGCCCGCCAAGGCTACACACTCCCGGGATAAAAAAAATTGTGTAAATTCAGTCAGGAACCTAGCCTCGCTCAGCGCAAGCATTTATATTGGTTCTTAACAAACACATCCCTCGCTACGCATCCTCGCACATCTCTGGTGGAAACGCATCCTAATACTTGTATTAGT
Source organism: Mamestra brassicae (assembly GCA_905163435.1). Taxonomy (NCBI): domain Eukaryota; kingdom Metazoa; phylum Arthropoda; class Insecta; order Lepidoptera; family Noctuidae; genus Mamestra; species Mamestra brassicae. The sequence goes on along the minus strand of LR990991.1, from coordinate 8,760,295 downwards.
AGAAGAGGATAGGATGTGAAAATTTAGTTTGGTTTTCGACTTATGCGAGAGCAAAACTTCTGGCAAAAGCTAGGAATAAAATTAAATCAAAAAGTATTTAGGTAAATTAAGAATTGATAACTTCTTGGCACTTGACTAGCAAAGCTTGGTTGATTGGCTTAACTTAAAGTCAAATACTTATCTAACTGCCTAACACAACTTACATTGCGAATAATTTAAGTGTTAATTATTACATTATCCATCTATCTACTTACTAAGATAAGTGCTAAGCAGTCTGTTGGCTTAAATGTAACTTAACATTGGTTTAAACTTCATTTCTTGGCTTTCAGTGTTATTCAGTCAAACTTAGTACTACAGATATATTTTGAGACAATTTTAGGAACATTTCTAACTTGATTTAATAATACCTGCGTCTATAAAAAAAATTCTTTCTTTGATAAATAAATTTATATTTTATACCTTTTGGAATAGTGAAAAAACTTTTGGCATAAAATTGAAAAGATTTTACCTTTTTGAATTTACTCTTTTTTAAAGTAAAGTTTACCTGAAAAACAACTTTAGTTGACCACGACCTGTGATAGTTTTACTACCAACATTAAAATTCAAATACCTACGAACTATTTCGAAACTAAACTGACTGAATGAAGCACACTCGGTTCTGTGTTCAAATTCCGAACTTTCGAACTTGTTTGCCCAACAATTTTCGTCAGTGTATAGCGTGAATAACGTAGGGACAACTGATGAGTCCCATACTGTACAAAAAGTACTCCATAAAATAAGCCTTACAGAGAGAGAAGTTCACAACAAATTAAAGAAATTAGACTCTCTAAAGGGACCCGGTCCTGATTCCATCCCACCTGTCTTTATAAAGCGCTGCTGTAATGCACTGGCATATCCGCTATGCACTATCTTTAATCGCTCATTGGCCGAGGGAATTTTTCCTGATGTGTGGAAACAAGCAAAAGTTGTACCTATATATAAAAAGGAGGATCCCGTGGATGTTAAAAACTATCGTCCGATTTCAATATTATCATGTTTCTCGAAAGTATTTGAGTCCCTTATTTGTCCAATAATCACGCAACACCTTAATTCTAATGTTTCATCTGGTCAGCATGGTTTCCTGGCGGGTCGTTCAGTGGAAAGTAACCTGATCCAGTTTGTGGCCGATATATCCGATTCTCTAGACCAAAGACTGGAGGTGGATGCGGTATACACGGACTTCAGCAGTGCTTTTGATAAAGTTAGTCACTCACTACTTTTGTCAAAATTAGCAGCTAATGGCGTACATGGATCGCTGCTGAGGTGGTTTGCATCGTATCTGGAACAGAGGACACAGAACGTTGTCTTGAATGGTTACGTGTCAAAGCCATATGTATCCATCTCGGGTGTTCCCCAGGGATCCCATTTAGCACCAGTCTTATTTTTGCTATTCATAAATGACTTGGGGCAGGTTATCAAAACCTGCAAATTCTTAATGTTTGCCGATGACCTTAAGATCTACATGCCAATCATGTCACCAAATGACTCTGTGGCGATGCAACATGACTTAGATCAAATAGTAGATTGGTGCAATAGAAATGGCATGACCTTGAACGCCAAAAAATGCTTTCATATAAAATTTTCAAGAAAGAAAAAAGCTAGCGTAACATCTTACAAAATTAATAACGTAACACTTACCAGGGTCAGTGAAATCCGGGACCTCGGAGTGATAATGGATGAGGGATTAACTTTTAGGCAACATATAGATAGTTGTGTTAAAAAGTCTGCCCAGCTACTAGGTTTTCTAAAAAGGAATACTCAAGGATTTAGATCTGTAAAAGCTAAAATCGTTCTGTATAATGCGCTAGTGCGCAGCAAGTTGGAATACGCCAGCGTTGTTTGGAACCCGTTTTATGCTATACATTCCCAGAGTCTAGAGACCATACAGCGGGCTTTCACCAAACACCTTGCTTTTATGGCCCCCGGCATATCTCACAGGTGCCCATACCAACAACGTCTGACATTCTTCAACATAACTTCACTTTATCAACGAAGAGTTATGCATAGCCTTTTGTTCCTCTACAAGTTAGTCAATGGCCATATTGATTGTTGTGAACTACTATCGCGCATTTATTTGAGTGTTCCGCACAACATTCCACGGTATCCCCTTACCAGATTGTTCCATCGCCCTTCTACCCGTACCAACATAGGTCGCAATTCCCCACTAGCGAAGATGTGTGACAACCTGAATTCACTTATTAAGTCCATTCCTGAGACGGATATATTTGGTGACTCTAAGGCGAAATTTAAATCGAGAATCCTGGCTTCCCTACATGCTATCAAGTCTCCTGATCAAGTCAGTTGTCCAAAAAGTTAACTTCGTTTTATCTGTTTTCCTTGGTCTACTACTGTTATGTTCTCCGTTTTATTGTTTGTTATTGTTTTTATATCGTGTCTCTTTGTAATAGTGTATAAATAATCTGGCGTGTTTTTGTAAATGTTGTGTTTGCCCGTAATTGGCATATATATTAGAATATTACCATAAGACTCAATGTATCTATGTCCATATATGTGCTGTGGGTGAACCTTATAAATAAATAAATAAATAAATATCAAAGTATAATAAAGTTCATCGTGGAATAAACTTCATCATCATCATCATTTCAGCCGAAAGTCATCCGCTGATGGATCTAGGCTTCCCCCCGGTGTTGCCACATCCATCGGTTTGATGATGTGCATTCCCGTGGCCTTTACCAGGTCATCGGGCCACTTCGCGCATAGCCTTCCAATGCTGCGTGTTTCGGTAAGCGTTCGCCACTCCGGATCCTTTCAGCCCGAGAGACCATGATCTGTTCTGCCAGTAATGGGTCATACTACATCAAAAGGCACTGGAAAGGGCTATGTTCAGATGCTCCTTGTGTGATCGAATTGATCAGAAATGAAGGGATACCTTCATTTCTGCAAGAGAAGGCGTATAGAACGACAACATTATTAGCACAAGAAAAAAGAGACCTGTGGCCCAGAAGTGGCCGAAGTCGTGCCCTGGATGACAATAATGATGATGCTTTAGTGACTAAAATATTGGACGTATCTGATTGAATTTTTGAAGTGATAACTTCTTATGGGAGGGTAAACAGCTTCGTGACGTTATGCGTTACGGCGCCAGTCTGTCTAGCTTCCCTTTCTCTCACGCATACGGCAACGGTAGGCAGGCTCTTCTTCTCTCACTCTAACCCACAGCGCTAGTCGTATTTCGGACAGACGCTTCCCATATTAAATAGTTCAACTTAGATTAGTTTAAGTAATCACTTTTGTCGGGCGTCCCGAGACGCACACGTTTTCTTTTTGTAGTCTACATCTTTAGGTATACGAAACTTGAATAATCCTCCTCACATTGCGTATTTTTTGAAGCCAAGAGAATACTTAAGTCAAATGTCATTAAAAGTTTAAACACTCTTAGGGACTAACCACACTTCAATCAGCTCTTTAAAGCTTTTAGTAGGAAGACAGACGTCGTAAAGTTAACAGTTAACATTACACAAATAGTGACCCACTTTCACAGAACGAAGTCAATTACTATTAAATAAGACTTAACAAGCCAACGAAACATCAAGAAATCGAAATTCAACTTTCATTCATGAATTTTTCAAAAACTTCCGTATCGACATCTAAAATTGCCCTTGAAGTTTCTGATGTGGTCGGGTTTCACGAAATCTAATTTAATTCATCAGCTCTATTCAGAAAAACGTTTCAACCATTTTAGTTTAAATACTGGTTGACAGATGCTTTCTTCTAAATAAAGGATTTTAAATTTGATTCTGTTAATCTGAATTTAAGACACACACATACAGGATATTATAAACAGGTTAAGTTGTTTGTTTGTAAAAAGGTATTGTACTAAAATACTGATCCAATACCGAGAATTATTTCACTGATAGAAAGCTACGCTATTGCTCTGAGTGTTCCTGGTAAAATGCACGATCCCTGTGTGGGAAAAGCTAAAACATATAGTTCACTATATGTTTTACTTTCGGTAAGTACCTCAAAGCTTCCCCACGAAAGGTACACTTTGAAAACTTGAATACAACTTGCTACAGTCCGACTACGACGGTGACTTCGATATACAAAGAGTACAAGAATAAACGAAAATCTAAAAAGGGGTCGTTGTACTCATCATTATGCACAACTTTTGCTATGGAGCAACCCGGACAAAAATCTTGTGTCTGTGCACCGTTCATACACAAACACTTGTGTGTGCATTACTTGTCTGTAATTGCACTGAACAGTTGACTTTTTTTTTTTAATTTAAACTTTATGTACAGAAATAGTTCGTGTTTTCATGGTAAGTCCCAAAGTAAAAGTTGTTCATAATACGCGACACCACGCAACGCAACACGACGAGTATATGATAGTATGTTATATATATATATATATATATAGATATATTATGGGTCATTTTTACCTCTTTATTTATTTTCCTTACAGACTAATTTACATTTTTAAATATTTCTTAAAAAACACATTAAAAAAACATTTAAAAATATAAAAAGCAGTAGTCCGCCGGTGTCGGGAGCAGGGTTCAAGCTACCGGTAGTTAGGGCTCCAGAGAAAGGAACCTCCTCACAATACGAGCCGTATCGAGGAGTACTGCCTTCTCTTTCAGGCCCTTTACCCAACTGCGTAACGCCAGCTTCAACATTATTATTTATTTCTAGTATTATAATTATGCATTCATTATGTTACATTTATACGTACCCAACGAAAATAACAGACATCCAAAAACGTTAACGTTTGGGAGCACCAACTACGAGGCAATTTCAGTTCAAGACCATTTTCGCATGAATATTACCTATCAGGCATTTATTACTTATCAGCAGAGCTGTTTTATTTTATCGATACAATCTTTATTATATTTCAGATGTTAATTAATAACTTATCAATCTATATAAAATTCTTTCGTTACTGGTGACTGAGTGACTAATAAAAAATGCACAGTCGAAATAACTGGTCGTAGAAAGCTGAAATTTGGCATGTTGTGTGTACTAATGAATTGAACTAATTATAATTATTTAGTATTATTATGTCACATACCGTTAGTTCTACATTTAACTTTCGTAAGTAAGCTGTCGGTCAGAGCGAATATGATTGCCCGCAGGTTTAACCGTGCTTCTACGGAGGTTAAAAATACACTTTTTTTTAGAACCTTCTGTTCCTCATTCTACACCTGTAGGCTGTGGGTACATTTACCGCAGAGATCATACAGTGCCCTTCGCATACAGTACAATAATGCTTTCAGGGTGTTGATGAGGCTGCCTCGCTTCTGTAGCGCATCAGGGATGTTTGTGGAAATGCGTATTGATTGCTTTTATGCATTAATGCGTAAAAGATGTGAATCCTTGGTGCGCGGGGTGCGAGCCAGTTCCAACAGCATTCTGGGCATGATTGCTGGCAGTTGCTATAGTATCTCAGCTGAAATGCTGAAGTAATGTATTTATTTTTTGTGTGTGTTTTTGTAATTGTTGTTGTATTGTATCACTAACAGATTTATAAGTTTATTTATTGTTACTCACACTATATGAGTCATCGTTGCTCTTAATAAATAATTTATTATTGCCACTACTTTAATAACAAATCGAATAGATTGCAAATAAAATATTCTCGTTTGCTACCGGATATTCTTCGACCTCTCGCCACATTTTCAGACAAAACGTGAAAATGTTTGCGTCAAAAAATCTTTAAGTTTATCAAGGACGAGTTCAAACCGTTACTCGACACTTCGTCTGCGTTGAGATGGGTGACGCCGGCAGTTAATAAAAATAAACCATTAATTTTCAGGTTACAAAGACCCATAGACAAATAACTTAAACTAAGTATACATATAATAATAGTTAAGTGATACCACGTCTATCTACAACCTTCTTGTTAGACACAGATTTATTTATTATTCGTGAAACTACAACTTAAAGTGGGGCGTTATATTTTAACAGGAAACGAACGAAGTGATCCCTTTATTCAAAGGATATTTTAGCCTACGCTATGACTAGTCATTGCGGTAACCGAGTGATTTTTAGGTTCACGTCTAAAATTAAATATATAATTTTATTTAATGTCAAGTTTCTCTACAATTTGCTCTAAAGATAAGTATAGTAGGCGCCAGATAATCGTGGAATAACGGTCATTGACCCACCTACAATTATTGACATTTTTAATTTGAAAAACGGAATTAATGACACAAAGCTGTCCCGAATCATCATCTCTCGTGATCCTTAACATTGTCGAATAATGAAAAACGATTCATATTTAATTGTTCAGGTACCTATGAACAGTTATTAGGGAAAGATCAATATACTTTATTCCACATTTATCTGGCACCTACTATAGTAAGTAAGTCTGTGAATATTTTCAGAGATTTTCAGAAATAATAGCTAGCACTAATCATGAACATACTTGCTTTGTTCTCTTCAATATTAGCAAATGGCTACCAAATCTGTTCAATTTCCGGACAAGGCAAACAATAATATACGAAAATGTCAATACAAGGTCACCATTTTCAATAAAATACCTAGTACTTTGATAATGATAATAAAATTGAACAAATTTCAACAAAGTAAAGGTACCTACACGTAAATAGGAGATATCATCGTATCCAATAACGTATGACTTATAGACGCAACATGCACCAATATCACAGCGCAAACACTACCGGTAATTATCGATAGCAGCACAGCTAGATATACGCGCGGGTAAAAGTTGCGGAAGTTACGTTCTTTATATTTTATATATTGCCAGTTTAGAGCGTAGACAACGCACCTATAGTTTATACATCATTGACCTTATTCATAAAGAAAGCTTGCTACACCGTAGCACAGCGTGAGGTACATCGTAGTGTCGTAGTGCAAGGAACTGTGCTACGGACAATGGGGGGGAGGGTTACGTGCTACGATGAATCGGGCTACGAGCTACATACGGAGCTACGTCCCTATGTCGCCTGTGTCTACACTCTGACGCCTTACTGGCGCGTGGTTCTATGAAACTAGTCTACGTCAAGCTTCCCATTATCCTTGGCTTTAGTTTACGATATGAGTGGGTTGACCTCCAAGGTGCAACGAGCGGGCCTTGAACCCTTTGCCTGTCAGACTAGCTAGCTTGTTACACTCATATACCAAGTCCTTGATCTACAACACCATTATACTATGGCTGTATATTGTGTACACTTCGGGGATTCAGTATTTACTCCATGTAAGTACACGACTACTAACGTATTCCTACGTCCGGGACTCTAGTTTTCCGTAATAAAACTTAGTAGGAATCATCAATTTAGGTGTTTTTAATTTAATATCACTGTTTTAAAGTTGCATAACAGCGATTCTTATATTGTCATAACCTGAAAATCCATTTGAACGTAATTGAATACTAATAACTCATAATAATATGTGCATATATTCCAAATGAACAGACACAAAGACATTGTATTTTAATCAAAACTTCTATAAACTAAATGTTTGCAGAACCGTGCCAAGGGGCTGTGAGTAAGGTTCCAATTCTAATTTAGTTTCATGATTAAAATCCCGCTCCATATCAACTCGGACTCATTAATAAACAAACAGTTTTGCAGAATTAACAACATTTGTGAAATCTGGATTATCTAAATAACGATCCTAAGCCATAACAAGATATGAATCGAGTTCAATTTGCTAATGATAGCCCGTGCAAATAATAAAACGCACTTACCTAAGTAGGTAAACCATATGACTCGTGAGTAATAGAAAGGTTATCCTATCGTGGTCTCCTTTCTGAAAGCGTACTGTAATATACAGATTTCAATGTTACCTGTACAAGTGTAGCTACACAACAGCAATCCTATATGAGTCTTATAACTCCACGTCTGTCTAAAGACATTGCAGTTTCAGATTACTGATTACTCTAAAGATTACTGTTATTAATTCCGTACGTTCCTGACTGAGAGAATGACATTTGGTAGCCCCTTGCTTGTAGTCCCGGCGCCAATTTAACCGATGAAATTATACGGTGAACAACTAAAGTCGCACTAGCTGACTGCACTCGTATGTAATTAATGATTCCCCCTTTATAAATTTATAGCCTATGTGTTATTCCAATGTATAAGCTGTACTATAAAAAACTCTGTGGTTCCTTAAAAGAGTACATATTGCAGCGATATACGCTATAAGACCTTTGAGTTGTCAGTCTGGCTGGTTTGGAATGTATTTTTTTCTTAAACTTTTAAAGTTAGATTGACAAAAAGACAAAAATTTGGTCACCCAAATGTCATACTGGAGAAAGTCATCTCAGTAAAAGGATTTAATTTTCTTTAAGAGTTTCCATTTCTAAAACGAGTTTTAAGCGAGTAGAATCATACATTATCTTGGTATGATTCTAGATGACACGGTTCCTTGTAATTCGCCGTATATCCGCCAGGAGCTGATAGGGGGGCCAGATGCAACTAATTGAATGCCCTAGATATTTGGCCGAAATACAATAGTTTTCGAGTAATTTGAGTTCTAAGGGTTTTTTCTTTATTTCCAAATAAAGAAGAACTATATATTGAATGGGTATTGGTTGTTATTTCGTGATAATATTGTTTCGTTTTCTAATAACGAATATGCTTAATGTTTTGCTGCTGCCGGCGAGAATATCAACGTCGCTTTCCGGATCGTCGACTTTCCCGCCAAGCCATGTTTTTTTTTTCTTAGCCTATTGTGTCCGACTGCTGGGCAAGGGCCTCCCCCATATCCTTCCAGATATTTTTTTCTTGCGCCACCTCGAAGCCATGTGATCACGAAAAAAAGAATAAGAAAGATAACAAGAAATAACAACAGAAAACAGAATTAAAAATAATGATCGATAACGAATTAATGTGATGAGAGATTGGTTAAATGCAAAATAACAAGGTGATTGCGCGGCGTAGAGTCGAAATTACAACGTTCAGTCGAGTACGTGCTGAATAGGTTTTAATGGTAAATGGGTCAAATGAGAACTCTTCACAAAGAATACTAAAGTCCTTACTCGCTCGCACTATGTATGAGTTTCGCCTGTACTTAGAAGAGGAAAAAGGAGTGGAGATAGGCGGATTAAATCTAACCGATCTCTGGAGGACATTGAAGCGCGGTTAATGCAGGAGATCAGGACAGTCAATCTCGTTAGATATAATATTTATAAGTGGTTGCAAAGAAATTACTTGCAAAGATTAAAGTAATTATCAGAATGGTATGGTATACGTGGCTGAAAACAGAAAAATTTATTAATTATTAATTTATTTTGTAAAACGATCGATGTAGTTGCAAACAAGGGTCCAAATTTATGAAACATATTCGAGGTGACTTCTCACAAAGAGCAATGTAAATAAAGCAAAGCAAAGTAAATACCCTAAAAACACTTAACATTCTTTATGTTAAGTGTTTTTAGGGTATGTACGTATTAAATTAGTGAAGAGTTTTTATTTCGCTACAAAATGTATACTTATCATAGCATATTATGCTTACCATTAATGAAGTTCCAAGGAAAAAATAAAAAAAATAATTGGCCAAAATATTGTACACAATCAGAGGGCCAATTTTACAAATTTTTAAACAACATTCGCATTCGAAATTCGCTGCCAAAAAAGCCTCAATTTCCATTCATTTTTGACAGATTGCGACTGAAATGCGAATGCAAACGATGCTTAAAATAAGTAGAATGGCACTAGGGCTATTACGCACTGTCGACTAGTCGCCGGCGACTCAGTTGTCGACGACTGTAATATTGTATAGTTTAAATAGGTGTTTACGCACTAGTCACCGGTTGCCCGGGCGACTCGGCGACTCGCCGCGCAGTGGCGACGCACAGGCAACTGCCGGTCGCCGGCGACCAATAGGAGCACGGTTTCAAATGAAAGCATTCACACTGCGAGCAACTGTCGTAACGACCGGACGGCCGCGCACAATGAGTTTTGACACGGATAAATTTATATCGGAAATACAATCCCGAAAAGCTATTTGGGATTTACAAAGTGAGGAATATGCTAATCGGGATTTGAAGAAAAAACAGTGGGAAGAAATAGTGTAGTTATTTGGTGGTGAAGAATTATCAGACGAAGAAAAAAAAAACTCAGGTAAGTAAGAAATGCCATTTATTTTTTTATTAATTAATACTGCTCATCTGCCAAGATAATTGACCCTCAGTTGTAAAGTAATCAGCAAATACATCTCTGTATGATGCACCACGTCGCGTAGCTCTTTGGAAACCGTTTGGGACTTCTTCAAAGCCAGGAATGCTCAGGGTATCTTCAAATTTATATCCGTCTCTTTCTCGGACATAGTTGTGAAGAGCGCAACATGTTTTGATGATGCATGATACTAGATCTAAATTCACGTTGATAGGTCTGTGAAAAATCTGCCACTTGTTTGCTAATATGCCGAATGAACATTCAATATGGCGTCGTGCACGAGAAAGCCTATAATTAAATATTTTTTTCTTTGTTGTTAAATTTGATCCACCGAACGGTCGCATAATTTTGTCAGTTTGTCCAAATGCTTCGTCACCCACAATAACAAACGGTACTGGTATAGGGTTTGTCGATGAAATGGGCTTAGGTTCGGGTATTTGCAAATCATTGTTCATTAGCTTTTGATAAAACGTTGAATTTGTAAATATAGTTGAATCGCAATCCTTTCCATAGGAACCAACGTCTATGTATATGAACTTATAGTCAGAGTCACAAATGGCAAGCAAAATTACAGAAAAGAAGTGTTTGTAATTATAACACAATGATCCACTGTTGTATGGTTTTATAATTCTTACATGCTTACCATCTACGGCACCTATGCAATTTGGAAAATTGGCCCGTAAATGAAAATCTTTTGCGATTTTTAACCAATTTTCTTTGTCGGTTGCGGTAAACACATGTCTTTTAGTACAACCCATATAAAATGACAAACTTCTCTTATTATTTCAGCTATAGTTGAAATCCCAAGTCTGTATGAGTAATGTAAATCTACAAATTTACAACCGCTTCCAAGATATCTGGAATTAAAAAATAATTTAAATATATACATTATTTACAGGTCATTCAATTAAAAAAAAATGGAAAAATATAAGAGGCTGCTTTTCGCGAGAAGTACGAAGATTAAAAAATACTAAAAGCGGATCTGCTGCTTCCCATAAAACTCCCTATATTTATTATAATCAGCTGTTATTTTTGAAGAATACCGTTGGTAATTTGAACACAGAGAGTAACATTGCTGAACAAAAACATTTGACAAATGATCAAGAACCTTTAGGACCTTACTCGAGAGAAAATATAGTCGGAAGAAAAAAAAAAAAAACTTCAGATGATGGCACAAGCGAACTGTTAACCACATTAAACAAGTGTATTGAAACTCGCAAAAATAAGGAGGATATTTTGGAACAAGATGAGGACAGAATGTTCCTGATGTCCCTATTATCATCATTTAGGGCAATTCCGGAGCACAAAAAGTCAGCTGCGAAAATTCAATTAATCAGTGTAATCGAATCATTCCGATCCTCTACTCAAAATAATATATATCCAAACACAATGTGGCGAAATTTTAATGAGTACGAGTATGAGCGTGGTTACTTCACACCGGAGGCCGGGCGTTCAACAGCACCAAGTCAACAATCACGCCCTGAAGCACAACATTATTATACGCTACCAACTTCAACTCCTTCAGAACGTGAACGCCCAGAGTCGCGATTTTCTACTGTCACTTCAAATACCTCGCAAGATTCTGACATTTTGGATCTATTTTGAATATTTCCTTTTGTTGTGCGTTCGTCTATAATATTGATTTCATTAAGTACTTTAAAAAAATACATGTTTTATAATTATTTACCGTATATTTTTAAATTATGTCATCGAAGAGTAGACTTACAGATAGTGCCATCCACGAAGACGCGCCCCACTCTTTGTTCAAATGCATGTGTGCTATCTTCCGCATGTGTTAAACATCTGTCGATACACGCTAATTATCGATGAATGCAAACGCACACTAATAGAAATTGACTAATCAGGAAAGAGTATTATGAACAGCACGAAAGATGCTCTATTTAAATTTAATCGCGCGTCTTCGTGGATGGCATTATCTGTAACTCTAAACACACTCCCGGACACATCTATCGGCCCACCTTGAGTTTTAAGTTTTGACTGGAGACTAGCTAAAAATAAATGTTAGGAGGAGCAATAAGTTTTTGCAGGTGTGAAGCTGATTTACTGGCCATCGTTTTCGTAAAAAACTGCATAAAAACTTATTGCACCACTTAACATTTATTTTTAGCTAGGGATTGTCAACACTTTAAACACTAGGTTTGGCCGATAGATGTGTCCGGGAATGTAATGTAAATTGTGTTAAAATCCCGTAAAAAATAAATGTTAGGAATGAATTTTATTTGAATTGTCACTTACCTTAGTGTTATAAAAAGTTTTTCTTCCGGAGAAATACATGGTCGCATATTTGTATCTATGCCAGTTATATGTGGTTTTAGAAGACACAATAAGTCATCAAACGAACTCACAGACATTCTTGCATAATTAAAAAATTTACGAGGATATTTTCTAACGTCTTCATAAAATATTTTAAACATTCCCTTTGACCTCCGTTCTTCTAACAAAGGATGCACCCAATACTCTTTTGATTTTTTTTTATTTTTCTTTCTTTTTATAATTAGTAGCGCCGCTACTATTGCAAGTTCTTTAACGTCCATTCTGCACGAATGTACTTGGAATACTGTCGCTCGGCTCGGTCTCCGGCCCTAGTTTCCCATGTTTCGGTTGCCGAGGGACTGAGTCGCCGGCGACTAGTCGACAGTGCGTAATAGCCCAAGAGTGCTTAAAAATTCGAAACATTAAACAATATGTTTAACATCTGTATTTCATGACCTAACGCAGTAGTGTGTGTGCGGCGGCGACACAGACGGCGGTGCAGAGGTCAGTAATCTGTTTTACTTCAAATGATTACATTATTTTTTTATTTATTTGAAAAATGACTTACTTAATTACCATCGGATATCGATTCTGAAAATGCCCCACGAGGAACAACAGAGGTTTTGTTAAATACTGTATAATTGTACAGTTTCATCAAAATCAAATGAGGTAGTTTTTGCGTGAAAATGTTACAAACATCCATACATCGAATTATAAGCTTACACTCTTACAATATTATTATATTAGCAGGATACTATTGCAATTCTATGCTTTACGAGTATTATCTTAAAATCGTTATTCTGGAGACCTATGTATTTGTCTGAAACGTCAGACTTTTACTACTAGTCAGCTGTTGCAAATGGCTCTTTGAAACTCGTAATTGGATGAATCACTGCAAAGCAACTTTGCGAAAGACTCATAAATCTGTGTTGTGTATAAAATACAATATTTGTTGTAATGAGAATGAAACCGAGATCAGTCGCGAGTGCATTATTAAAAGTGTATTTCGCTCATCATGTGTCGAGGGAGCGAGAATGTGATACGCATCACTTCATTCCTGGCATATTACTTTGCATACACACGATATAAACCTGGCTTTAAAAATAAATTGTGGCACATTTTTTTTTCCTTAGCCTATTGTGTCCCACTGCTGGGCAAAGGCCTCCCCATATCCTTCCAGACATTCTTTTCTTGTGCCACCTCGAACCAGCCTTCGCGGTGTGCATCCAAGTCATCTCGCCACCGCTTAAACATTAACAACAACAACAACAACAATGTGGCAACATTTATGTTGTACAAAATACGAATGGTGATCCTCATGTAATAATGAAGTAATAAATATATATTCAAGAATTCAAGTGGTTTTCTAAATCTATACTTACTTCTATTTTATGTATATATCTATACAATACTATATACATACTATATAATATAAATACTATATACAAAATAATAAAGCTGAAGAGATTGTTGGTTTGGTTGTACGCGCTAATCTCAGGGACTACTGGTTCGAATTGATTTTTTTTTAGTGTTGGGTAGCCCATTTAATGAGGAAGGCTATAACAAGCTACGACCAATAGGAGCGGAGCATTCATGAAAAAAGTGACGCAGACGAAGTTGCGCGGGTCAGCTAGTACCTACTCAATATTATGACAGAATAGTTTTAGAAGTAAAGATAATTAAAACAAAATTTCGAATTTTTAACATTATGGTTACTGAAGTTTATAGCAAACGTGTTATGGATAATCATTTTCGGACAACAATTTCAGAAGAAAGTGAGTACCGGCTGCTGCGCTGCGTGTCGCAGGTACGATTCCCGCACGGAACATATATTTGTATACGTCTGGCTGTTAGTGTATGTGAGTTTATATGTTTGGTAACGCACCCACGATACTGGAGAAATCCTAATATATATCATAATGCGGGGATAACTTAAAAAAAAAACAAAAAACATTTTTTTTTCTATAAATGACAGCATGGACAACACAAAAAAAGATGCGCAGTTTCAGAGACACAAAAGTAGAAATGTTTCCGAGAAACAAATTGGTAAGCATCAATCTTGTCCTACACCGTTTCCATTCTCCCATTCTGGTCCACTCTTGACTTTATCGACATGACGTCACCGTCAGCCGTTCCTATTTATTTCCCCATAGGTCCGTTGATAAGGGTAAGTGCTGTTATTAATTTACTGATAACAATGATTTGATTATTCTAGATGACAGCTTCCAAAGGAACGTTTGGAATGTAATAACACAAGATAATTTGAACTTTCACTTAGTCAAAATTTTCTTTGTAAAGCTGGTTGAATGGACTTGGTAGTTTTATTATACTTACAGTATTTAACTCGGTTTTCAATTGAGTTATTTGATTGATTTACCCTCGAAACTCTGGCGTAATATAGAAAAGTGATAATTTTATAATGTATGTTTTTTGACGTGACAACGTCTAATAAATCGATGAACGCCGGCTGCACGTACGAAAAAGGATGACTCATTGTAACGTTACGATAATTTCATCAATATTTTGTTATGACGTTGTCACGTTTAACTATCGTGCGTAAAACGACTTTACAGACAACCAATTTTTATAGTAGATATCGATTTCACATGTTCCAGATTTTATCCTTGCAGATTGACAAAAATAATACTCTTTTATGCTGTTTTTTTTATTATAAAAATTACAATCTAGAACTTAAGTATTAATAGGGATTGATCAAAATTGAAGGCAGGTTAACAAATTGTTTACTCCGTAAAGTAATACAATTTTTCTTTAAACTTTCGTGAACTTAGAAATGATGCCCTCAATTAATACATACCTATTTCTCAGGATTTCTGACGAGCCTTTTGTTTGTTTATCAAATTCGAGTTAAAGGATTACTCGTCCTTCAAGCCCAGTAACCATGGGAACGAGAATGGGCACAAATTAATAACGTAAACATGTACGTACCTACAGATGTTATGTAAATACCGTAAAGTTAAATATAAATACAGATATATAAATATAAACTCGTAAATCAATGCAAGTTAAGTTATCATGTTACCCAGTAACCGGGTTGGTAATGTTATATGTCACCGGAAAATTGCAAACGCCGTAAGATTGTTTAACTTCGCGTGAAATTGTAATTATTTTTTCTTACAATGACACGGATGTATTGGAAACTATTTAGAAACTTGGATGATTTATTGAATACAAAACAATTTTTTCATAATACATCGAGAATTTAATATAATAAAGATTTATAACAATCTAACAGAGTCTGCAATTTTCCGGTGACATATACAACGTATAACAGAATAAACGCAATACCTCTTAAGGGGTCATTGTACTCATCATTATGAACAACTTTTACTATGGGACCAGCATTGAAACCACAAAAAAAATATCGACTGCCCCATACATTTATGTGCACATAACTCGACAAAATGTTGTGAACAGCTGATGTCTCCGGACTAAGTTTCCGGTCTCCCTGGACCTCTGATATACCTTTGAAACACAAGATTGGCTCAAATGAAGCTGTGAAGTGATAGTACGCTGAGACAACCCTTGCTGGATTAGGATGACGACTTGAGCGGCTTCGACAGGTGTGGTTTCCATTTTCGTTTAGCTTCAGTGCTCCCAGTAACGTAAAACATTGGGCTGATGACCAATTTTCATAAAAGTCCACTTTTTATAGGGATTCAGGACCAAACATAATAAGGATGTTTTGTTTTAAAAATTGATTTATTTTGTTTTCTCGTTTTATGACATAAGGTGAATAATCTTTGCTTAAGATTTTTAATGAGGTTGAAAGCTAACAAAATTACCTTTCAAATGATATATCACAATCCATAGTTCATTGCAAAGAAATTGAAAAAAATTGTTTTGAGATTGAATACGCGATGAAGTGATTACAGGCACGCGAGTGTGGTTTTCATTTTGGACAGATTGCGACAGAGGTGCGAATGCGAACGTTATAAGTAATTAAACTTCTAAATTATGAATGTATCTACTTCTCAAACAATACACGTTTTGCTCAACAGAGTGTGTCCATGATAAAATGAGCAGTCATGCTATACATAATGCCGTTGCTTTGTGCTGCCCCGCAGCAGTGTTTAGGTACAGTAAACAAAAGAGAAAAATGTCGAGGCAGCTAACTGTAATGACATTTTTTACCCACAGAGGGCGTTCCACTAGCACGAATGTTTGACGTATTGTAACGTTACAGTATTGTTAACGTTAATGAATATTGAATATAAAATAACTACAAATTTTGGTTAAATTTATGGACATACACAATTCGTATTTTCACAATTCAAATAAATAGTATGCGCAAAACGATGATTATTAGTTACGGTAAAATTGTACGTCACGTTACTATACGTCAAAAACATTCATGCTAGGCCCTCAGTGTCTAGCTAAGTTTTGACATGGCTCTCGTCTGTGTTTTTCTTAAGCTCCGGCCAAACCTGCGCGTCAAGTACGCGGAACGCGGGACTCGAAGCGAGAGCGTCTACAACGCGAAACTAGACGTGCACATCCTGCGCGACCGACAGCGCGAATCGTGAACTTCATTTGTTTAGTGAACTGTCACTCAAGCCGCACGTCTATGGCTTCATTTAAAACTTAAATCGTTGTTTTATGTCCCCCTCATATTTAATATCAGAGTCGGAATCTGATGATTAATCCATTCCTAACACCGGACCGATTGAATCCCATATTTGATCATTTTTTCGTAAATTCTTATACTTACACTGGGGTTTCCAAATCATACTGAACAGAATGTTCTCTCACACTTTTTAATAAACGTTTCTATCGTATCTTCTGTCATCGTGGAGTAAAATAATTAGAGAACCGTAAACTACAAATTAGATATACTGTATAAACACGTGTTTTTTTCTTGGATGAGAAATCATGAAATAACTTCTCTGCTCTGTGCGAAGCGGAAAGGAGTGTCAGACTCGTACTGACTAAAACCCATCCGTGTTCCTAATGCCTTTTGCGTTCCAGGGCCGCGGTAACTCTTTCGAACAAATTCCGCAACCCTGGCAGGCAAGTAAAACTTCTGACCACAAGACGCCTGCGTCCCGCTCGGCTGACGCGGTATTCCCGCCTCTTGGTAGCGTAGGTGTGTAAGGCTCATAGATAAACACGAGCAGCGTCCGCCGCGCGAATGACGCTCCCGCTTCGCAACCGCCTTGGTCGCGCAGATTTGACCGGAGCTTAATGACATATACACCAACCTTTTTTGTTGACTGTACATTGTATTAAAACAATGCATCATGGCTCTACAGTTTTTATATAAGCTACTTTCCATTTAAAGGATAATAGTTACTATTATCCTTTAAATGGAAATTAGCTTGTCATTTTCATGTTCAATATTCCTTAAAGAAAACCCGTTTCATCAACCAGTTCCAATATAGTGAAATTACAAGTTGTTTGAAACTTAATTAACCCCCGAGTGTTCTGTGTGCTGTTTTTAATAAAACATCCAATTTAAATAATAACTCGTTTGTTTGGAGCATTTGTAGAAGAGATCGAGTTTTACAAACAGTCAGTAAATTTAAAGAATGTTTTTTTTTTGTTTTGTACTTCAAGCTGAACATTTACTACTATATTTCATAAAATTATTTAATTAAATATCTTAATTCGCTTACCAACTAAATTTAAGGCGAGCATAGCCCGAGCGCCGTAGGCATTTAACGCATACCCCAGCCCCCGCAACGAGTAGCGATACGAAACAAACTACGAAGCGCGGAGACGCGCGGGCCCAGCGTGCAGCGCACCGCTCGCTCAATGAGTTCACGAACTCGAGTAGGTACTAAGTTGCGTCACAAAAAAGAGAAATGCAGTAAATCAACTCGAATGGATTTATAATTTTTTATTTTTTTTATTTTTAACCCCCGACGCAAAAAAGACGAGGTTTTATAAGTTTGACGTGTCGATGTGTGTGTGTGTCTGTCTGTGGCATCGTAGCTCCCGAACGCACGAACCGATTTTGATTTTGTTTTTTTTTGTTTGAAAGGTGATTTAGTCGGGAGTGTTCTTAGCTATATTTGGTGGAAATCGGTCCAAAATGGCCGACGCCACAAAATGACAAGTTACATATTTTTTCACAACTCTCTCAATATAGGTATCAAATAAAAGGGCTTGAGTAGTAGAATACTATATACCATGACAAATTTCAAATCCAAGATGGCGCAACCAAACAATGGCCACAGAATATATAATAGTACAATGGCGAATAACTTTTTTATGTATAATAAGTTGCGTCACAAAAAAGAGAAATGCAGTAAATCAACTTGAATGGACTTATAAATTTATTTTGTTTTATTTTTCTAGTATGTACTTTTTTAGGTTGTTTATAGGTTAGGTACGTATTCTATGAACTTGAAAATGAATGAAAAAAAAATGAATGAATTGAAAATGAGTAGGTATACTTATTTTTTTTTGTGAATGTCATGAATACAGAATAAGATTCAAAACCACGCGCCACCGCGTGCCATTTGACCCTACATAAGGGTGCGAAATCTTCATGCTACAGTATAAAAATCAGGCCGTAGGTAGGCACAATTACTTTAGAATTGTCTTACAATTCTTAAATTACAATGTCAATATTGTAAGGCTTAAAGGTATAAATGGTTATTTTGTGTAAAACATTATGTGAAGCATGTTTTGTTAAAAAATAATAAAATATTTTATTTTGTAGTCAAAAATATGCTAATAAATGAAACACTTAAGAAATAAAAATAATTTATTCTCTTTATATAATAATCAGTAAAAATAAAGTAAGAGTCTTTGTATAAGTCTTATAATATTCATCAATATTAATAAATTCTTATAGTGTGGGCAGTAGGGTAACCTAGTTATTTACTACTAGTCCAGTCCTAAAATAATACCGAAATAAAAGTGCGAATTTCCTACGTGAGGCTCACGTAGATCCAAGATGACAGCTGCAATAATTATATGTTTTTCAGGTGCTAAAGCCGATAGAGAGCTCTAAATGTAAATCCAAGATGGCGGTTGCGATTGTCATGGGTGTCGTTTTCATAGTTTTCGAGGGTGGTAAAGCTAATAGTGAGGTCAAAATGTAAATCCAAGATAGTGGCTACAAAAATTTTGTTTTGTTTTAAATCATACGTGAAAAGGAACTTCTTTCCTGATTGGGGTCCCCCAACGGCACATTTCATCTAAAGGCATTTCAGGGGCATTGGCAGCATTATTAGTAGTTCTGTAACAATATAATAAATGATGTTCAGTTTCAAATTTCAATATTCATCATCATCATCGGCAGCATTGTTCCACCAACTGCTGAGTATAGGCCTCCTCCCTTTTCTGCAAAGCTTCCCTAGTCTGTGCAAGTCTCATACAAGTCTTCCACACGATCTTCTGTAGATACCCACTTGGTCATTGGTCTGCGAACGCTCCTTCTACCGTTTCTCGGCAAACATGCCAACCATTAGGGCTCCGCTCCACCTGCCATCATTACGTCTAGCCAAGTGTCCTGCCCACCTCTATTTCAGAGCCTCTACCTGCTTTCAATATTCATAGTTATAAGAAAATTTTCATATAATTTAATATTTATGTTACTTACTCCTCAATCCCAGGGTTATTCAAATAAACAGGCTCTAAAGTCATCAATGGAGACACGTTACGCCCTTCCGCGTGCTCTATTGACCTGTAACGCAAAAGTTGATTATGACTTGTTGGTAATAAAAAGTTATTTTTTTAAATTTTCTTTACAAAATATCTCGATTAAACCAGCCTGTTTATAAATTTGTCCATAAAATAAAATTAAAAAATTACTCTTTATCCACCGTATCATTACTTGATACATGCGTATTGCTCTTGGCCTGCAACTGCATTGCTCTAAAACATTAAAAACAGACGTAAACATTTTTCATACCATGGATAAAGTTTGTATAGCCTAACTAGACATACTTATAGCTTTTTTAATGAATTTAGAGCATGTCATAGTTTGATACAGTGCTTTCTGTAAGTAAGGGGTTGGCTCAGTTTTCCAATGACGTCCGTCGAGTTAGGATTTGATATTTTTTTATAGAAAAGTTACATTATTATAAGTACGCACGCAAAGTTTCAACATGCG
Organism: Mamestra brassicae; assembly: GCA_905163435.1. Classification (NCBI taxonomy): domain Eukaryota; kingdom Metazoa; phylum Arthropoda; class Insecta; order Lepidoptera; family Noctuidae; genus Mamestra; species Mamestra brassicae. The sequence goes on along the minus strand of LR990991.1, from coordinate 8,739,797 downwards.
GAGACACGTACTTTTTGAGAAAAAAATACTTATTGAAAATGAATTATTATAGCAAAATTTATGTCAATCCCTATCACATATTATTTAGACCTCTCGTCGTTGAACGTTTCGTTTTACCTTGACTTGGACTTGGGGCACGTGCTCGACCTGTGGCTCGGGAGAAGGCACGGCTCTCTGACGTTTCGTGCGACGCAGGTCCTCTCGGGGCATGGCTGCTTCGGGAGGTTCTTGTGTCGCATAGGCAGGGAGCCGGACGCTCGATGCCACCACTGCGTCGACTGTCGGGAGGACACGGTGCGGCATACGCTTGCAGAATGTGCAGCTTGGGAGGAGCCGCGCCGTGCCCTCATCTCTGTTGTAGGCGGTGACCTCTCGCTGCCGGCCGTAGTCCATGCTATGGTCGGCGGTGAGGAGTCCTGGGACGCGGTGGTCTCCTTCTGCGAGACAGTTATCGCGCAGAAGGAGGCTGCGGAAAGGGAGAGGGAGATCACAACCGCTCTCCCTGCCCGCAGCAGGCGCATCGGGCGTCGGAGGAGGGCATACGCTGCCCTCTTCCGGCCCCCCTAACTGGGTCCAGGGGCGGCGGACTTGGGGATGTCCGTCGCCCCCCACTCATCCGGACCCGAGGTGGCAGCGCGTGGTGTTCCCGTGCGCCCCTCTTTGACGTAGCGAGGGGAGTTAAACACCTCACTCCCCTCGCCGACGCGAGGTGGCCCGCAGAGGCGGGCCGGCACCAGCCGGGGATTGCGGATGTCGCATACGTTCCCGCGATCCCCGGCGCAGGTGGAAGATGGAACACCGGGGTGGTTTTAGTCAGTAAGAGTCTGACAGACCCCTCCACCCGCCCCAGGGTGGAGGATTTCCATGAGGATTTCCCCCCGAGATCAAAAAAAAAAAAAAAAAAAAAATGGGGCACCCCGACTCGGACAGGATAGGTTAGAATCGCCATCAACTTCGTGGTTTTTTTTTTAAACCATCAGGCCCCGCCCGCTCCCTACTACGCCTTTTAGGCAACTTTTTGAACGTTTTGAGGCTAGGTTACTAAATGAGTTTTCCTCAGAAACAGTGCGTTACCTTGTCTTGGGAGTGGTGCCAAGGGAGAGGGAGCAAACCCTCCCCCCCTCTCCCCACCACAACCCCCACCTCTTGCCAAACGACACTAAATTTTCTGAAAAATTTCCTCAGAATTAAAAACTAAAAAACCTCGAAGAGGGGTCTCCGCGACTTTTTCTTTTAAGAAGAGGTAGTATACCTCCCCCCCTCCTATCCCCCACTCTCAATACGACGACGTCAATGGAAAGTCGTACCAAAATAATCATATTCGTAGGAAGTAGTCATTCTGTCACATTTCTACATTATGGCACTAGTAAACTGCGTGTTGGCATCTAGACGAGACCTACACAAACGTTGCAGATACCATAAATGTTATTATTTTTTGTGTTGTGGTTTGTGTTGTGACACAGAATAAAAATACTAACATGGTTGCTGTGGGTAGATACATACGAGCTACACTACCAGTATAAGCTGATCTCGCACTGAATATAATTTCCGTACAATGACAGGTCAGCTTATACTGGAAAAGTACAGAGATATGTGTGTTACTGACTGTGTACCTAATTTGTAATAAATAAATAAACAGTAACGAACTAATATTACTTATCTTACTCCTAAGTGAACAACTAAATATTATTACAATACACGTAAGAAATACGCGTTTTATTCTACAAAAACACCCGCACCAATGCCGCGGGGTGACCTATGTACCTATTCGGTATTTTGCGCGCACTGGATTTTCAACTCTCGGTGTTGCAGAAGTCGGCTTACCTATAACTTTCGTGCGTGGCGTCTTTGTTTATATTGTCATAGGGGTTAAATTCAACTGTTTTACACATATTTGCGGTTTGTAAATCTATTCCGCGTAGGTACAAGCCTAGTAAATAAAGTAAAAATATAATATAGGTAAATAATAATACTGTCAAAGCATCCTTACCTTTTTTTTTTATTCAGTCTTCGTAGAGCCAGCGAATGACAACTTATCATATGTTTTGGTTTTGCCCATTTCGTTTCACAAAATTGCCACTAAGTATAGGTAAAGTATTTAAAACTAAACTCTCAGATTTTAATAAGGGTAAAGTATAGATAAGACTAAGGTACTTATTATTATTTTTATAAACAATTTTTGGCTCGACCGGTAACAGATTAGCGGGAGCGGCGCGCGGCGGGTTTGGAATAATTGGCGTGCGTCCGACCTCCATGACGTTCCGCTCGGGACTGAGGACACGGAGCGAGCGCGTAAATACAGAAAAACACTGGATTTTGGAATTAGTGTTATGGATATTTTGATATTTCACATTATTTTGGCCGTTTTATATCCCATTTTTTATGACCTTTATTATGGTATAAGTTTTATTTTTCAAAGCCTCATATAACTGAAATGAAATAAAAAATAGATCATAATTTAGACCTGTCTTTGCGATTTAATTTGATGCAGTGAAGTGTAAGTAATCGTGTATCGCACGGCCGAAATATCTAGATCGAAGTGTGAATTATGATATATATTTTTTTCAACATTTAAATCTGTGTTATCTACGAATAAAACACTATCTAAAATGACGTTAATTCGGGTAACCCCGCCTTAACATTAGATATTTGCTAGCGCAAGTTATTCATATCAGTTTTTTTTTTGCGATAGCGATTCTGCTATAAAAGTAACTGAATTAAATTGAGTATTATTTTAATTTACAGGCCATGTCTGACTTAATTATAAAAAAATAAACACATCTAATTAAGTTTTCAAAATTTCGTATTTTTGTTTTCACGACTTTCCCGAGGACGAAAATGTTTAGCTCTGACAAAATAAATTGTTTTTAGCTATTTTTTCCATATTGTAAAAAATAGAGATTTTCCTATATATAAATGAGCTTTGGTTTTTTTTTTTAGAATGACCCGTTTATGGAAAATGTATTTTTTTATATTATTAGAAGAGTTAGGAAGACTTAGGAATTTTTGCAAGGTTTAAAGCAGGCCGGCTGGCTGGTTTAAGGTTTGACTGGCCTGGTTTTTTTTTAAATGATGGGAAATCATCAAATGACTCTTACTGACTAAAACCCGTCCGTGTTCCTCCTAATTCTCTTTGCTTTCCAGGGCCGCGGTGAGTCTTTCGAACTAATTCCGCAATGGGCCGCGGTGACTCTTTCGAACATATTCCGCAACCCTGGCAGGCTTTGGCCCTAGCGGGCCCCGTCTTTTATGCTGACATCTCTTTTAGGCGCGCGTGAAACACAACGCGCCATCGTCCGGGCCTGGTGGTGATCGGACAGCGAGCCACCCGATGCTCGCCGTCCGCAGGCGTGCGCCTACGGTGGCCGGGGATCGCCCTGCGACTCCCGACGCCCGGGGCGTCTTCTCCTGTTGCGGTGGTTGGGGCGAAGGCCTTGCCTTTCCCTCGCGCGGCCCACCTCCTCCTTCGCTAGCATTACTGCTTCGCAGAAGGGGTGACCGCTTCCCAAGCCTACTCGCTCCGGACCTTGGATTCAACCAGGGCCGGACGCGAGAGATTGCCGCCGCCGATCGCCTCGACGAGGATACGGCGGTGCTCAGCCCAAGCAGGGCAGATCTCCACCATATGCTCCACCGTGTCCTCCGGGCGATCCTCACAGTGCTGACACCCGGGCGTGTCCTCCCGCTTGCCTACTGGCCTACGGCCTACATTTTGAACAAATCAAATCAATCGAAAAAAAAAAAACTACGACCAATTTTAAACAATGCAAATTTCTCTCGTAACTTGTCTCATTTAGCTAAATTGAATAACTACCTACTACATTATTTTTAAACACGATGAATAAGTATATGTTACCAGTAAATACCTCATCGCGTTTTGATTACAGCTAAATAAATCATATCACAGGATGGATTACCATTTTTCGAATTATATTTTTATTAGGTATGAATTCATGATTTACAGTTATTTTTATTTTACAAAACTTCACTTTGATATAAAAAGCGATGTTTGTTATTGCAGTCGAAGCGAGATTAAAGTGCGTTATGTAGCCGGGAGTATAATGAAAAATTGCAACCGCATATCAAATGACTTTTTCATCACACTTGCGAACAAACAAAAAACAACTAAAATATTCAAACAAGATCCACAGTCCATAAACCGTGGATTCTTTTTGTGCGCCTTATTTGATTTTTGGAAGCGGCCAACTAGTTTACTTAATACGATTATTAAAAGCAAATATAAAAAAATATATTATAATATTAACGTAAAAATAATGCAATGTGCTGCCGAAAATATTTATGTGACAAAAAATATGATGTGTTTTATTGACTTTTAATTTCCAAATAATGTATGGACAATGTCTGAAATAAAATGAATTTATTTATTATTGAAGTGAAACTTCTTTATCGGCGTTGGAAAAAAAAATACCGTCACATTTCTCGGTTACGCGTCACATTTTATCGTTACGCGCCGTCTTTTTCTTGTCCCTACCACGGTTGATTCGAAGAGTACTTTCTCCAGCGGAGTAGGGATAGCATGTCGTTTAAGCGGACTTACTCCCACCATAAAAATGAAAACAAAAGTAGATCATTTTTCGAAAAATAAGGTCATAAAGAAGTTTCACTTCTTACGTGTGTACACTAGTACACGCACACTTTTTTTTATTTAAAAACTTTTTATATACAATTGCGAAAAAACCTTACAAAAATGTAATTATCTACGGTGTACCGGCCTTTTCACTCTTAAATTAACCCGGAATGTTGAATAGCGGGGTACCTAATTTTCCAGCGACAGCGGAAGCCTTTAGATCTAGTCTACCCTCGCGAATCAGAAGCATAATAATAACAATCAAGTATTCCAATTAAAAGTGTTGCCTTTGACATTTAGACTTTTGTTACTTTGATCTGTGAGAATTAAAAAAAATGCTTTTCGACTTCTCCAACCCTAAATATTCCCTACAATGTTTCAATGGTATTCTATGTAGAAACGTTGAAAAATCTTCTGTATCTACTCAGGAACCACCACCAAAATAATTTAGAGAATTTATCCTGAAAAGTGTTTGTTTAGTAACAAAACATAGATGTAGAACCTATAATTCGATGTTTAAATATATCGCCAAGTCATAAACGTACATAAGGTCGCTTGTGAAAACTTCACAAGAACACATTTTTTTATATTTTTTGAATTATTTTAACGGTAATCTACAACTTATGATGCAACTTTTGAGGGGTATTGTGTAGCGAAAACAGAAAAAAAAAATTCGGGACACCCTATTGATTATGCCAAAATTGTTAGATCCGTCTCAATTATCCCACTTTTAGTTTATTCATACCAATTTTCACGTAAATTGAAGCAAGAAATAATGATAAATAAATAAACCCCTTTCGCCCCTTTAGGGATTTATTTAAAAAAATACAAAAAAGTATGTTTTTTTATTTTTAATCGAAATAATTAATGCCATGTTTGAACTTCATCGGACCATGCATCGAGACTTACTCAGTTCGCTCGAACCACTATTTTTTCCTTACTTGGAGCATTTTATACCCGTCGCAACTTTTGAACGAAAGGTCCGATTTGAATAATTTTGCCATCCATTGCTGAACGTAAGCCTCTCCCAAAGATCGCCAACCATCCCGGTTTTGAGCGGTCCGCATCCATCTGCTACCAGCCACCTTCTTCAAATCATCGATCCATCGTGCCGCAGGGCGTCCCACACTATGTTTGCCCATACGCGGTCTCCACTCTAACACCTGTCTGCTCCATCGACCGTCTGTCCGTCTACAGACATAGCCGGCCCACTTTCACTTCAGCATGCTTATTCTGCGCGCAATGTCGGTGACTTTAGTTCTCTGGCGAATGACTTCGTTGCGAATTCTATCCACCAGAAAAATTCCGAGCATTGCTCTCTCCATTGCACGCTGGGCAACCTTGAATTTGTGGACCAGGCCTATGGTGAGTGTCCATGGTGAATGTACATAATAAGCCTTAATAATTAACCATTTAAATTTTTAAGGATTAATATCATGGTACCAAAATCACCACTATTATACCATTATTTTTTATTATTTACTCTTATTTATGTGTGCTATTTGGATGTTAATCTGGCAATAAGCAATTTCATTTCATTTCATTTGAGTAAATAATGTGAACAAAAAGCGGTAATTGTGACTTAACCATTATAGCCGCCAAATAATCAGTTTATTAGAGATATACTCTCGTGCACTTTTTTATAGGTAATACGTATGTATGAGTACTTTAATCATATATTACATATTTTTTATGTATCATCAATAGTTTTCTCAGCGCACGCCAAATAATGAGTTTATTAGGCAAAAATATAGCTACTTTGGGTTACATTATTTGGCTTATTTAGTTTGATTTAATTTTGTTTTTATGCTTGAGTTTTTCTGATGATGCTGGCATAATGGAGTGTGCTAGTTTACAAGTAGCGAATAATTTAGTCTTAGGTTTTACATGTTACCTTTGTGGTATTGTTTTCTTTGTAAAAATACTTTGCCTACTATTCAACAGACAGATATGTTGCTTGCTAGGGAGTTTTTTACGCCACTTCTCCTTCTCAGCTAAAACACTAGGAAATGGTGATGGGTGGGCGACTGGGCGTTTTGGGGGACTGTCTTTATGTACAACTTTGACGTTCAAAAAGTGCTGGCACTCAGCCTAATTTTAAGTTAATAATTACGGTTTCTAATGGCGAAAGAATTTTTAAAATCGGTTGATTTATTTAGAGCCAAATCGTAACAAACAAATAAATCTTCCCTCTTTTTAATATTAAGTTTAGATTGTATGTACTCTTTCCTAAAAGTTCGATATGAATAGAAACACCTTGCCGGTAAAGCTGCTCTAGAAGGACATACACAGACCTCCTCTCCTCTTAGTGATATTCTTTAGAAAGGTTAGGTGCTTAGTACTAATAACCGGCATGCGTGTAGCTGTATGAGCGTTATGGATGCAAAAGAAGTATATAAGAATCGTAACATGGGGTGGTCTATATTGGCTCCGACAGCAACACCAACAAGGTGTTCAAACTCTTCCGCGCCCAACTCATTGTGCTAATGACTGCCATCTTCAGTGACGCATTAAGCAACAACATGTTTCCCCAAGCATGGAAACAGGCCACCGCTATCGCTATCCCCAATCCAAGCAAGCCCAAGTATGGTCCCGCCAGTTACTATCCCACCAGTCTACTCAACGTTTTCGGTAAAATCTACGAGTGGGATTTATAAGCGGCTCAAAGATTATGCCAAAGCAAAGAGTCTTATCCCCGACGAGCAGTTTGGTTTTCGAACCGAACACTCGTGCAAGTCCACCGCATCGTAGAGCATCTAAGCGGGCGCCTTGTTCTTCGACATAGCAAAAGCATTCGACAAATTCTGGCACAATGGCTTAATTTACAAGCTCTACCAACTCGGCGTGCCAGACCGTCTCGTGCTCATCTTGTGAGACTTTTTGTCAAACCGCACCTTTCGCTATCGCATCGAGGGTGCACTCTCGTACCCTCACCCCACCCGAACAGGAGTCCGAAAACCGTTACCTTCGCAAAATCACGGGAGCCCCCTACTATGTCCGCAATGAGACTCTACATGTAGGTCTCAAATTGCCCACCATGCAGCAGTTCATGAAACGCATAGCCTAACGTTTCTTCTACACTACTCTAAATAACCGTAACCCCGTAACATCTCAAAGGTACGCCGACCAATGCATATCCTCGTCACGCCCTATGAATCCACCATTCTCCTCCAAGAGAGCCGGAAAGAGACCAGCACTCTACGCAAATCACGACCGCCGTCCTTCCACCCTCGCCGCCGAGGCCCATCGCGACGTCCCCTTCTATGTCCGCCCCCGACTGTTGCTGGAGCCAGCTCGCGCCACTGAGCCTGTAGTTTTAAATTCGTCCCCCAATAATAATCCTAGTTCGATTCAGCCCGTCCCTAGCTGTCTGATTTCCACTTGTCTATCTCTGCAGATTGTAAGTAATGGGTGCTTTTCCAACTGCAAAATTCATCTAATTAGTAATAGAGATAGAAAGAAACAAAAAACCAAAGGAGGCTACAGTACGGCAGGTTTGTTCTGTGAACATTTCACCATGAAACCTCAGGTGGAGGGAACTGCCATTTAATTGCATTAATTTGGTTCACTCTATCTAATTTTTCACGTCAAGATTTTTACTGAATATGTATGCATGTTTAAATGCTAGGCGACATCACGGTAGACCAAGGCGAAGGGAAAGAGAACTCGACTTCTACCTAAGGGACCGGCCAGCAATGGCAGAGGAAAGACATGTGTGGAAAAGGGAGAGGGAGGCCTTTGCCCAGCAGTGGACATTACGGGTTAGACTAGATTAGATTAGCATGTTTATGACTAAAAGATTCAAAGAAGGACGCTATTAAATGTAATTTTATTACACCTGCAATTTGGACAGTATGTGCCGAACGTGCAATATGATAAAAGTAACGCAGGCAAAAAAGTTTTCAGCAGAACGTGCATTGTAAATAAAGTTAGCAAAAAAAGCAATAACGTTGGAATTCATATTTGTTCCCAGGAAGCACACGCTTCAAGTTTCAGTAGATCGTTAACGTACGTGTTGAGCGTTAGGATTTTGATCCTGTGTCATTTTATGATTTTGTTTTATTTGAGCTTAGAGGGAAATATTTGAAAAGGAAAAGTTTCATAGAATTAGAACTTACCTATCTACATTTCAGAAAAATTTACGAAATGATAATGAGGAGCCCATGTGCAATGTAAAAAGTTAATTCACCATCGGGAGGGCCGCCAGCTTGTTTGCGAATCTATGGCAAAAACAGCCATGCATAAGTATTGCATAATAGGGCATAAATACCTAGGAAATAAATAGACCAGCCCAGAAAGTGGTGGCGAGATGACTTAGATGGCTACGCCTGTAAGGGCAGGCTCGAGGTAGCCCGAGTAAAGTATAACTGGAAGGACTTGGTGGAGGCCTCTGCCCAGCGGTTGGCAGTACAGGCTGAATAAAAAATATTAAAATGGAATAGGATCTTAATATTGAACTCCATGATTTCTCCGAAAATAAAAGTTGTTAACGAATAACTTGAGCATCTTTAATTTTAGTCAAACTTTTAACTATTGTACACCCACCACCGTGGCCATGAGAGGCGGGAGTCACTTGAGACAGTGTTTTGTTTTGTCATCACCCAAAAACTCTAAAGGGTATGGAAAAAATTGTTTTAACTTGCTATTGATATAACTGCAGCTTGCTAATATGTTGGAACCGATATGGACAGTCGATTAATTCATGGGGAAAGAATCTCCAGACACTGTTGATGTTAAATGTTTAATCTGCGCTCTGGGCAGATAACAAATGCGCTGGTCCAGATTTTGACAAATGAGTTTGTGACTTTTGCTAAATTAGTTAGTCATAATTAATTGATCCTCTTGAATATAGCATTTTTGTTACCCTATTCCATTTTTGTATCCTCTTTATTACTTTGCTAAAATGGTAAATATTGTTTTGTTAATTAAAATACTTTTATGAGATTTTTTATTACCTACAAATAAATGGGTTATTATCAAATGCTTTTAATTTGTGATAAGATATTTTTATTGCATTAAACAATATAGTACTCCATATTTCGTTTGTTCCTGTAGCGTATACCTACAAGTACATTCATAATCATTGTACCTACATTTACGCGGCCAGAGCCGCGGGCGGCAGCTAGTATAATTTTAATTACGATAAGGAACAAGGCAGTTGCTTAGGATGTTACATTTCCAAACGCCAGTCAAGCTACCCGAAACTGTCAAATTTTCCCAATCATCCTCGTACCTAATGCTTTAGCGGTAAAGTTAAAAATCTATATGGAGTTTCTTGTCTGTTCTTCTCCATAAGAATCTATCTGTCCGAATGGACAGTAGAGTCACTTTATTACTGTAATACTATTATTTTACTGAACTGTAAATGATGACGTCCAAAAGTACCGTTTAATGGCCTAATTGAAATAAACGTTTTGACTTTGACTTTGGCTTATCAAAGAAATTTGACAGATTGTTGTAGATTTATGTGCTGGCGTCTGTACATCGCATTGTGAGTGCTCACAAACATAGACCACCACCGAGGACAATGTGTGAGGCTATAAAACAGGAAATCGTGCTCCCAGCGTTATTTACAGACCCATCATATTATGATTTTATTCTATGACTACCCACAAAAGCCGCCGCCCCGTCGAGGTTTTGGAAAACTAACACGTTGTTCCGATTTGTTCGAAAGCAGGGTAGCGGAAATTTCGCACGCAAAATAATAGAGTGGGCTGTTTGCTTCTAAACATGAGGACGGACATTTTCTTTTATATATTTTCAATAGAGATGGTGTGGACAGGTCCTTTGTACTTTTTTCAATCTATTGGCTGTCAAGATTGTGAATATTATCATATTCGTTGACAGCCAGTCCAGTGCCCAACAATTTATTGTACAAATATTACAACTAGCTTTTGCCCGCGACTTCGTACGTGCTTTTCAAGTATTTTTCCCGTTTCCGTAGGAATTTCCGGAAATTCTCTACACTCTCCAAGGAACCTAAATGCCAAATTTCAGCTTTCTACGACTAGTAGTTTCGGCTGTGCGTTGTCTGTCAGTCAGTCAGTAATGGAAGAATTTTGTATATATTTATATTTATGATATACTTAATTCTACACCGAGAATAATATACAAGTAAAACACATGTACAATGGGCGGCCTTATCGCATTCCGATTATTTATATATTGATTGGTGTGAACAATGAATCATGGTACAACTGAATATTCCGTGGGTCTTGATGCCCGTTCTCGCTGACACTAAAATTCATTTAAATGAATGTCTAAATAATCCAACAGCGCGCTTCAGTCACATTTGTCGCTGTTAACGTCATTAGAACACTAATTCCCGTTGCAGAACTTAAGTAGGTACTCCAAAAGGATGCCCTGCTTGGGCTGAGCACCGCCGTGTCCTCGTCGAGGCGATCGGCGGCGGCAACCTCTCGCGTCCGGCCCTGGTTGAATCCATGGTCCGGAGCGAGGAGGCTTGGGAAGTGGTCACCTCCTTCTGCGAAGCAGTAATGCTAGCGAAGGAGGAGGCGGACCGCGCGAGGGAAAGGCAAGGCCTTCGTCCCAACCGCCGCAACAGGAGAAGACGCCCCGGGCGTCGGGAGTCGCAGGGCGATCCCCGTAGGCCGTAGGCGCGGGCCTGCGGACGGCGAGCATTGGGTGGCTCGCTGTCCGATCACCACCAGGCCCGGGTCGATGGCGCGTTGTGTTTCACGCGCGCCTCAAAGAGATGTCAGGATAGAGGACGGGGCCCGCTAGGGCCAGAGCCTGCCAGGGTTGCGGAATTTGTTCGAAAGAGTCACCGCGGCCCTGGAAAGCAAAGGGCTTTAGAAGGAACACGGATGGGTTTTAGTCAGTAAGAGTCTGACACGCCCTTCCGCTCCACCCAGAGCGGAAGTAGTCATTTGATGATTTCCAATCCTTAAAAAAAATAAATAAAAAAAAACTCCAAAAGGAGTACTTAGTTTACTTTTAGCGTTCTTCTTGAGGAATGCGTGTGTGCGGAGGTGAATAAAAGTTTGTACACTGACACAATAAAGTTAATAGTTTATTGGAAGAACTTAGACAGCAGGTACACAGTTTAAAGTCCACAGCACAGTAAGATTGAAGAGTAGCAAATGATAGAAAGAAGGAGTAGACAGATAGAAAGCACAGTGAAATATTAAAAGCTCTTAAGCGGAAGCGCGACAGCGGATCGAGCGACACAGTGGTCAATTGGTAAGCGATAAGCTGACTGGCGGGCCGCCGGTCTGTACTGATGCGCGAGCGCGGTTCTCGAATGCGAGCCCCCACCTCACGCATTAAACAATGGAGCGGTCAGGCGGCCGACCGGTTTGATCACTAATAACAAACATGGTTTTCTTGTCTGTCCGCATATAAACATAATTATTTATTTTATATTTTAGGAGACTAGGTAGGTACGCAAGCAGTAATTACTATCTACCTGGTTATTAATCTACGCCACATACTCAATACTCATTACTAATTTATGTTATTTGTTTTACGAACATATTAAAATAATAAAAATACCGACTGTTTCAACATTTTCCTTAAAGACAACCCTATAGTTCGACTTTTAATTGTATTCACATCTCTTTGAGGCGCGCGAGATACACAACGCGTTATCGACCCGGGCCTGGTGGTGATCGGACGGTGAGCCACCCAACGCTCGCTGTCCGCAAATATCTGTATTCCTGACTGTCTGTTCTAAAGTGGCAACCCTAGTAACGTGACAGTTCAAAAAACATTTTTAAAGGTGTATTTCGTGTTTTAAGACCAGTTATTTATTTATTTATTTAACAGTTTATGTACACACATTTAGCAAATAAATAAGAAGAAAGGAACAGAAAAATAGGTACAAAGGTGATGCTTATTTCTAAAGAAATCTCTTCCAGCATACCTGCGAAAGGAGAGTCGAATAAAAGATATGTAGACATCGTGTGTAAAAGTTATGTTAATACAAATAAGTACAGTTAACAAAGCTATTTGATACAGGCAAAAATATTATTTTTTCCACTGAACTACCAATATTTATTTCCAATGTGTTATTACTTTTTAAGCTTATGACATACGAGTGTGGTGTGTCTACTCAGCACACTCAAAACATTGTTTAAAAGTAGTTGAAAGTTAGCTGCCTGCATACCAAATAGCTTTGCTGACTGTGCACAGCTTAAGTTCATTCAAAATCTGTTGTTTGTCAAAGTCTGAACCCTTCAACTGTCGAGTTGGAGTAACTGAATACAATTAAAAGTCGAACTATTGTCAACACGTAGAGGAAGTGTAGCATATTTAGACCAAGTATAATTTTGTGTTCCAAATCATAGACGAAATGCAACAAAGTTCTCTTTACTATATAATAATATAGTGTAGCAAAGTGCACATTTTTTTTATGAGTAAAGCCCAGAATTATAAATTGAAATTGGAAATATTTGTTTGTATATCGGTTTAATATAAATCCGTTTTCGATTTCACGAAAAGTTCTAGATAAACACGCACAACGTCGCACAAAACGTGAAAAGATCCGTACTTCAAACATTACCTCTACATAGCGACAGCTGAAATATTCGACGAAAATCCTTTAATCACGATGTGTTCATGTATTCAGAAGCCGTTGCCGGTTGCCCTTATTTGTTCTGGAAATCTCGTTTCTCATTATTATGAGCTTATACTGTGCCTCCTACCCACTCCTGACAAAGAAAAGGGAAAGTAATCGGTTGTCTGTAAAATAATTATTATCCGTGAGTGAGCCTTGTTGACAAGCAGAGATTTTTTGCAATCACCATCTGCCTAGCCTTTTCCCAATTATATTGGGGTCGGCTTCCAGTAAAACCGGATTCAGCTGAATACCAGTATTTTACGTGGACAACCCATTAACTGGGTAACACGATACTCATTGGTAAGACTGGTGTCAGATTTTCAGGCTTCTGACTATCCGTAACGACTGCCAAAGATCTACAAATAACAGCCGGGACCAACGGCTTAACGTCCTTTCGGAGTCTCGGTATGTTAAGATGGTCACCCATCCACAAATCAACCTCGGCAAGCTTTGCTTAACCTTGAAGATAGACTCGTGCGGCTGTTATTATTTAGCCACGAGCTCCTTCGATTTTTGTCAATCACTGATATATATAAAATTCTTCCGTTACTGACTGACTGACAGACAATGCATAGCCAAAACTAATGGTCGTAGAAAGCTGAAAGTTAAGAGACGATTTCGTCGGAACAAGCGTACTCAGAACATGCCTGTTTACCCGCAGGCTATAAAATAGAAAGGTTATCGACTTTACTAGACATATGTTACTCTCCAACAATATTGCTGGCTTGTGCAACCTTAACAACGAAGTCCACGACATAAATCTTCGATTCCACAAATCAAACGAATTCAGTTTGAAAGTTACAAACCAGTGAATAACTAGTAAAAGGTAAACGAACAGCATGGACACAGTTAGTTGCTAGTCAACTGCGTATCCATTGCATGGTCTATCGTTAATCAGGAGGCTTATTCTCGTACTTAAATAGCGTTCAAATTCAAGTCGCAGTGACATATCAGTATCATCTTAGCGATAATCAACGTCAAAAACTTATCATGTGTCAAATGTCGGCTATTGGTGAAGGATAGAAAGATGTTTGCGACTGCGATGCGAATGTGAACGCTCCTTAAATACGAGAATTGCCGGTTAGTTATTAATGTAAGCCGGAAAGCTTCGAGTAAGTCAACTTCATACCACCCGAATTAACTTGGGGGAAACTTTGTGCCTGTTTACACTTTCACATATTAGAAAATTGTATATATCATCACCACCTACGTCCAAACTGTGATAATCCAAATGTAATTTAATTGTTGTTATTGTATGTATATCTTTTTCCTATTCCAACGGATTTAACAATGCATCTGCCTTGTTACTCTTCACCACCCACATTTGACTGGCAAAGAATATCAAGGGCCTGGCTGGTCCGCCTTAAACAGGCTTTGTTCACGAAGTGTAAAGACATATTGAAATATTGATTTTTGATTGACAAAATTAGCCTTCTTCAATCTTCGTATTTTAAACTTTGTTTCAATTTGAGCATAATACACATCATACATCCAATGAAACGCGCTTTCGAAAATATGAGACAATCGCAAATAATGTGAAATTTTAGCCTAATTGCCGTCCCACATCGCAAAAACTCGCCCTCAACTCGGATTAATTAACATGCTTGTTGAATGTACAATATGAAATGATCTTACTAATACAGGGTGAATTTTTAAAGTGTGCGTGAATTTCCAAATCCGAAACTATGAGGAATATCAAAAAACACTGAATGGTTTGTGTTTGTTTTGGTTGCGGGGTGCGGTTTGATTCCTGACTAGAAATACCGATTTAACAAAAATCCAACGATGCAGTTTTAGTTTTCATCAATATCGGGATCTGGATCCCTTTCAGTGTTTTACGCTAATCCTCATAGTTTCGGATATCCCTGTTTACTATTATAGATGAGAAAGTTTGAATTAATGTTTGTTATTCAATCATGCCTAAACAGCTGAACGGATCTGGATGAAATTTGGCACAGTGATAGATTATAGTCTAGAATAGCACATAGGCTTTTACCCTGGGAGTATGTTTCTTTGGGATAATTTTCAACTTTAACGCGGGTAGAGCCGCGGGCAGCACCTGGTATAGAATAATTTAAATATATTTTCTACTGTAACGAACCAGAACTTAATAAAGCTTGGGTACTTTCAGTGTGAAATAATAAATGCAAATGTTCATAGTCAAGGGCGACAATGGCCGTATCACTGAAAAGCCTTTTATAAAAACTTTTTATACGGATTATCTGGCTAGTTTTGGATTTGAGAGAAGCTTGTATTATATCTTCTATTCTAAATAAAACTTATTCAGTCAATATCCAGATATTCACAGAATGTTTCAGAAGGACGTGGTCATATTTAAGGGTGGTCATATTCTGTATCTGTTGTATGGCTTCAAATCTGTGATTGAAATTAAATAAATGTCAACAAGTGTATCAGAGAGCTTGAATTTTTTTTTGATACAAGCAAATTTCTTTACTATTAATCAGGTATAGAACATCAACCTTAAATATGTCCACGCACATCTAAAACACCCAATAAATACTTCAAACAATTAACTAAATCAAACATACCAACTCGAAACAAAAGATATTTATCTAACCAACCAATTGACAGTCCAGACAATGCACAGCCGTATGAAAAAAATAAGATAAAAATCCATTCTAATTTTGAACACAGAACACCTTACAACTTCTAACGAAGTATAAAGTTCATATATACCTAAGCGAATTCACTGCTAACAAACAGTTCAAAATGAACACACACTACCAACATTTACTGAAAGACTGATTAGTTCGCCGATAACACTTTTGGGCTTCGACCTTCGACTGATCTAATTCGAACAACCCACTCAGGATCAACCAAAAATTCGTTAGCTAAAGAACAAAGGTTTTTTCTAACGAAGTGTCTCAATGGACGACCGAATTAAGGATTGGCTTGCAAAACATAATAATGAAGACTCGAAGCTAAGTCTTCATTATTACGTTTTGCAAGCCAATTCTTGATTCGGATTTAATCCAAACATATAGACAGTTAGTTGTAACATATACTCGATAGTAAAACTTATTGAATTCCCTTACTAAGACCTCTCGAGGGCCGAGCGGCCGAGGGCTTAATCAGGTGTAACGCCATTGTTTTACTATTGCATATATTACTATTGTATTAGCAGATACAATAGTAAAACAATGGCGTTATGGCCGCTGAAGGTCTATCTTTTTACTATTATAAATGCGAAAGTTTGGATGGATGGATGTTTGTCACTCAATCACGTCAGAACGGCTGAACGGATCTGGATCAAATTTGGCACAGAGATTGGTCTGAAATAGCACATAGGTATCCCTTGGTATAATTTCCGCGGGCGATGACGCTGGCAGAAGCTAGTATTATTTAACAAAGATTAAATAATTCATTATGTACGTACAACAAAAGGAGCTGCTTATTTCAAAAGAAATTTCAACCCGCTCGCGCTGACTGAATTGCCATTGTATGATTTAACTTATTACAGAAATAATAACGCGAAAAAAATATATTTTAATTAATAACATGTTGAGTAGATAAAGTTCTGCTGTAATGTACTGCAGAACTTTATACTATCTATAGTTTGTTTTAAAGTGTCCTTACGTCCGAATAAAAAAACGGAACCCATATAGGATCAATTGTGTGTCAGTCTATCTGACCGTCAGTCTGTCTGCCCGTCTGTCACAGCCAACTTGCACCGAATCTAAGTAAATAAATAAATTTTGAATAAGGGGTCACTTTTGAGGGACAAAAAGAACAAAGAAAAAATCGAACTGTAACGTGCAAAACACCATATGAAGGGGCTTATTGTGAGGAACTGTATTATTTTTATTAATCATTCTAAAATGAAGAGTTTTAAAGTTATTTTATAAAATAAACAGTTAAATTAATGAAAATTTAAATATTGCTTATTTTTTATAATAGAGAAAATATTTTTAGTATCTACAGGTTGTTCTAGAAGTGCGTGGTAAAAATCAATTGTCTTTTTTCAAAAACCCGACCACAAAAAACGATAAAAAAGTTATAAAAAAAAAACACTTTTCAAACAGTCTGATGCAGTTAGTGGTGTTAATTTCAGTTCAATCACATATTCGATGCCATCGGCTGCTTGAAAAGTATTTTAGGATCTTTTTAGTCGATTACAGAAAAACCGAAAAACTATTAAATTAAACCGATTTTATAAAGTTTATCACGTTGTTATTTTAAGACGAAGACACCCTTTATGACAAAAAACAAGACTTATTTAGGTACCTACATATAATTATGTACTTAGGTATACGTATTTAATACTCACCAAATCCCACTTCCAAATCCACAAACCATATACGCTACGTTAACAGTCGTTAATTTACCATGCTTACATTTTATTAAACACTTCGAAAGTTAAAAGAAAAACTAAACTTTAACTTCACTACACGTTGTCATATATTATCGCAAAAACTTGGCATAACTTCGTACTATTTTATTTAACTATTTACTGGTCACTAGTGTTTTAACTGTCCTTTATTTTTTATATTTACGACACGTTTCAAGTTGACTGTTTTCAGGTGTAGGCGGGAACGCGCGCCGCGGTCCGTGGATACGATCTCTATGAGAAGAAACCGACACAGAGGTTTGGAACGGGAGCGCATGCCCGCGTCCAAAACACACTTCTATTACGCATCATAATCCATCATAATCATTCATTACCTACTCTGCATTAAAGTAATTTTAGTGATGCATTCCAAAGCTACAACAATGTTAAAAAAGGATTAATTCATTTGTCGCCTTTTCCGACACGATTTACGAAGTCAATTTAATGTTTAAAGGGTCCGTGCCCTAAGGGTTGCGACTAAACTTTCCTGAGCCAGAATTGTTTATCGGTCCACGAGGGCACTCGTCACAGGCCGTGTCTTATTTACAACGGTATATAGTTACAATGACGGACCTTTAGAACTATTTAATCTAGGCTATTTTTAGCCTACTTCTTCAAATACATTCTCTGTTCGCCAGGTCTACTTTTATTCAGGTATACATACGTAAGGTTTAACGTCTTTGTTTTTCACAAAAACAATTCCCATATTAGTTTAACCCACAGTATAACATTGGATGTTTTTTTTTGCCCAAAGATTAATTATTTTTTTATACACGTTTGTGCATAATTTCGCGATTATTAGTCGAGTTGTATTTAGTTGTTACTTGCACATATACTTCGTTAAATTACATTTGCATTGTATTTAGGTAATGTCAATCAAATTAACATGGGTGCTTTGAATTATTTTTCGTAACATGATAGATTTTCACACTTCTCATTTCCCAAATTCTGCATGATGTTTTTGATAGGCTGATAAAGTGAGTTCGCAAATACACAGGTACATGCGCTTCGTCCGAATATTGAAACATTTCACACAGGGACAGGTTTCTGTTTATCGAAAAGTATTTTAGAATGGCCCAGGTACCAGTCACCTGTACTTCATTTCACCAACTTTTTAAGTTTCAAAGGATCAACAGCGAAAACAATATGAAATAAAAACACTTATTATCTTATTTTTGCGTGTCTCGCCCATTTCACAATTGGATTAGAAAAGATTGGACAATGTAGGTCAAGCCAACTAGTCTGATTGGCAGGTAGAGGAACCTGCATACTTTCAATTACCTCTATGCGGCATGGCTGACTTTTCATCAATTCGTAAGTGCTAAAGACATGCTGACACACTTGCCTAGACTCTGTTGGCTACGAAAGAAAGCCTTTCTTTTCGAGATACTGGATTGCGTATCAAAATATGCAGCATTTTTTTACCGTTCGTACAACACCCGAAGAGATTTAAAATTCGAATGCTCTCAATTAAACATGTAATAATATTCAGCACCATAAAAACTTTAACCATAGGTATGCTTAGTTTAAATATCTGCTGATCAGCAGATTCCAAACTCAAATTTTCCACAGAGTACAAATAATCTGCTAATCACTTATTCATATTTAAACTGAGCTTATGGTTACTAGGTTTAGATATTTTTATGAATGAGCTTGATCGCAACGCTACCTTAAAAATAACATGCAGCACGACACGTCGCGTCATGGTGTGATAAAAAAAAAAAAGTTGTAACAGAATTAACAATGTTTTCCATCTCACTTGAATATAGTCAAGGGCACAGCAGAGGTAACAATGTGACATTGACGGCGCTACGCAAAGCTTAACTGTCCTAGGGACACCCACACCCTGCAAATGGCGGCATTAAGTCCTACGTAAAACCATACCTCTTCATTCATAAAAACATGACATTTATAAACATTTTTAGTAAGTAAAAGCGCACGCCGGTAAGATGGTTATAAACAAAGGGTTTTGTTTTCTACTAAGAAGATATTGTGATAAATATTTGAATCGTATCTCTTAGTAGCAATCTTCACTGTTCAATTTATCTTTACTTATTGATTTGATTAAATATTTACTCAACGTAATACAACAGAAACAAGAAATAAAATACTCAAAAACACTCAAACAATTAAATAATAAAAAATGCAAAAACCCTAAAACAAGAAAGTCAGCCGTCTAGTCAGTAGATTGGAGTCATTTGCAATGTAATATAAGTATGTGCTCTCAATAAGTCTCCATTAATTCTAGAATGGGTCCCGACTGCACTTAACTTAAGAATCTTGGCGATTCTTAAGTTAAGTGCAATCGGGTGTGGCGACTTTCTTGTTTTAGGGTTTTTTCATTAGAGAATAATAACCATAGTGCATTGTGCAATTGGTTGCACCAAATGTGAGTCCAGCTCAGCATGAGGCAAGCAAATAGTAGGCATACGAACGTTGAGCTGAATATTTGGAAGAAGAGTTGTGTTTGTGTAAATTGTGTGTTAGTGCTACGTGAGGAGTGAATGTCGTTAATAGATATGTATATATAAGTACCTTTGCATACGTAGTTTTGCACTGGGATTCGTTCTCAAAGTTGGTCGGTTATGGGGGTCAAATAGATAATTTCGCTCCATGTTAAATACTGGTATTCAGCTGTATCCGGTTAGACTAGAAACCGACCCTAAAATGTTAAGAATATACGAGTCATATTTTGTAGGTACCTATGTACATTATAAAACGCGTTTAATAACGAAAACCTCTTTTTTGAGGTCGGTTTTTTTTTCTTGGTAGTAAATATAATATGTGGACTTATGGACAGGGAGAGGGGGGGATGTAGTGATATGAAAGAAAAGGGAGTTAGTGACAGCGTGACGGTTGACAGGACAGAATGGAAGAAAAAAACGTGTTGCGCCGACCCCAAGTAACATGGGATAAGGGCAGGAAGATGATGAGTGATATAATATAATATAATATGTGATATTAAATGGAACGGACGGCAAAACTTATCTCGGTAATATCAAATAGTTTACAAAGCATATTAGAATGACCCTAAAGTATGAGAGCGGTGTCTATAAAAGTTCGTATAAACGCTTATCTCTAGGAAGTGGCCATATTTTTTTATGAGTCCTTCGAACCAAGATTTATAGTAACCCAAACTAGATACATCCCAAATCTCTAAAATGAAATATTACCTTAATCTACGAACAAAAATAATATATAAATATTATTTTTGAATTGAGAACCTCCTTCTTTTTGGAAGTCGGTTAAAAATCAATCTGACTAGACTTTTCTGAACTATGTTGAGTTCGCCGGAAGCACAGCTGCATTCGGTTCCACTAGAAAGTGTGAAAGTGTGTGTGAGTACTGTGAGTACCTATACCTAAGTGTTTTATATGAAGGGACTGCTTATCTGATGACCACCACCCAGTAACTGAGCAGCACGATACTATGAAGGTGATGTCAGATTTCCAGGCTTCTTAGTACCGTAATGACTGTCAAACATTTACAAATGGCCGCCGGGACCGGGAAAAGCTTAACGTGCTTGCCGACACATGAAGAAGTTCGGTATGTCAAGATGGTCTTTATAGACAACATACAACATGGGTTGTAATTACAAAAAAAAACTTTAAAAGCATTCTAATCAGTTTAAATACTTGTAAAGAAATAAATTGCATTCTTCAATTTGAAATTCGGAGCGCCTCGCGATTGTTGGGACCGTGTTTTGAATATTTTCGTGCCCATTTCGCCAGGGCCGTATATTTAAGACAAAATACCACAGTTCGTTTTAT
Source organism: Mamestra brassicae (assembly GCA_905163435.1). Taxonomy (NCBI): domain Eukaryota; kingdom Metazoa; phylum Arthropoda; class Insecta; order Lepidoptera; family Noctuidae; genus Mamestra; species Mamestra brassicae. Next base: position 8,718,510 of record LR990991.1, on the reverse strand, counting down.
ATGTATTTTTAGTGCACAACTAGTTTTTGTTGTACGTATTTAATTTTCGATTCAGTGTGCCGGGTGCTAGGGCCCGACAACTTAAATGAAGTCGGGCGGTTAAAAGGTTAATCAAGAGAAAAGTATTTTATTTAAAAGTAAAGGAAAGGATAAAGTTTAAATATCCTTATTTTTGAGAGCTAGGATCAGTGGTTTCATTCTTTTCTTCAATGAATCAATCACAAGTCTCCACTTATAAAATACAGAAATCAATATATATAAAACTCTACCGTTACTGGTGACTGAGTGATTGAGTGACTGACAGACAACGCACAGCCGAAACTGCTGGTCGTAGAAAGCTGACATTTGGCGTGTAGGTTCCTTGGGGAGTTTAGGGGAAGCACTAAGAGGATTTCGCGAAATACCTACGGGAACGGGAAAAACCGGGATATGCGCGTACGAAGTCGCGGGAAAAAGCTAGTTAAATTATAAAAAGCTAAGCACTAAACATAACAACAAAACAAATATTAAAAACAAAGAAGAACACATCGTGTCACAGGTTGGAAAATAAACAAAGTAGTATGCTTATGCGAAAAAAAAAACAAAAAATTCTGACCGAACTGCACTGAATTGTGTTTTGTGTACCACTGTGAAACTGAGTGATTGGTACTCTCTGTCAATATTTGTGCGCCGGCATAAACACACGTTTTGCACCCGCATAACGTGCGTGTGTATTCATGTGTGTATGTTTATGCGGGCCCACAAAGATTTTGTGCACCCGCACAACGAGTTAATAAGTAGGACTAATCAAACGGGACGTGTGCTCAGTGTGCTCACTGAAAATATAAAGATATTTTTATTGCATAACTGCGTACATTAAGTTCTTATTAGAAAACATTACATTTTTGTTTCAACAGTCTACCCATGTCGGATATGCAATAGTATTTTAAGGAAATAGGTTCTTACAAATATTATTTTTATCAAAAAACTCATGCAGATTATAAAAACATTTTCCATTATTTATTTATTTTTATTATATACTTTATTGTACACCTCATAATAAGAACAGGACAATCATACATAAAATAAGTTAATAAACATAAAACAATCATACATTATAATTTTTTTCAATTTATTTTTAAACAAATTTTCATTTAATTGCTTCATTGCTGGCGATATCTGATTGTGCACACGAATAGCAGTAACAATGTACTTTTATAACACATTATATTGTTAATAACCGGTAAATTAACAATAATAAATATTTTATTTCAGACCCACAAGATCCATAAATGTTTTTAGTAAAAGTCTTAACCTAATGTTAGTAAAAACCTCACTTTATATACAACATTGAAACGACACCTACATGTGCATCCAGTGAGCTAGCATGGGGCACAACAATACACTTACAAATTAATGTCATATTTATATTGTTTCCGAATGTTTCTTTTAGAATGTGATTTGAAACTAAAATATTGCATATTGTTTTTAACAAATAAACATAATTCGAGTATATAAATACCACTGAGTGTCAGGAAGCCCTCCGTTCTGAAGACATCTCTTAATGATTCTATACTATACATGTTAAATATTTATTGTCTTAAGACATTTCTTCTGGATATTGCATGTGGATTGTAAGTTTGTCAAGTTCCTCCAATATATGACACCATAACTTACCAGTGGCTACACGTTTCCAAAATAAGCATTTCTAGTAACACTTGGATTCGTAGTTTCTGCCAGAACTGGTAATGCGTAGCAAGCACTGGATATTTTTATTAATCTTTTCGATGTGTGCATTCCAATTCAAATGTTGATCTATTGTTACTCCTAAGAAATTTGTGTCTTTTACTTCTTCAATCGCTTTATCAGACATAGTTACATTCAATTTGGTAGGTTGTCTTTTATAATTTCTAAGTTGAATCAATTTCGTTTTTGAGGCATTGACTTTTAAATTTATTGACTGCTACCAATCAGTTACAGTTGTTAATGTTCTATTTATATTTCACTCTTGTAAATAAGATCATCGAAATATTCATTTGAAATAAATATAGTTGCATCATGATCATACGTTACGCAAAGATGGTTTATTATATTTAGAAGCTCGTATATAAATATACAACAAGTTCGAGCCCAATATACTTCCTTGCGGTACACCTAGTATTACAGATTCGAATTTAGATTTCATTACCTACACCACTTTTGTACGTTCATTATATACCTGAATAATAGTGCCCTGCATTCTATTATTTAAATAATTTCCAATTAATTTAAGTGTTACCTCTTATTCCTATACCTTCTAATTCATCAAGCAAAATGTCATACTTTACACAGTCAAATGCTTTCGACATATCAATGAAAAGAGCAGCTCATTATTTTTTATCATTGATTTTTTCCCAGATGTAATTGAATAATTTATATATTGCCAATGATGTCATTTTATTCTTTTGGAATCCAAATTGTTTAACATTTCAAATATTATTTACATCTAAAAACTTTGTGATTCTAGCATAGATAACTTTTTCAAACATCTTCAAGAACATAATATCTTTATGCAGAACTTCTGCCAGCGTAATTTTTAACTTTAACAAAAGTCGAGAATGGCTGAACCGATTTGGCTAATTCTTTTTTTGTTGTTTTTATTATTGTCAGGAGAAGGTTCTTATGAAAGAAAATTCTGAAAAAAAAAATACATCCGGCGAAACCGGGACGGGCCACTTGTTTATAATATTTCTAACTTTGACTAAATGATAATAATGCTTTAAGCTATTAAAGTGATGTCAAAAAATTACAAGTAGTTCTTGTAAGTTTTATGACACACTAGCTTTTTCCCGTGACTTTGTAAATGCGCATCCCGTTTTTTCCGTTCCCGTAGGAATTTTGAGAAATCTTCTCTTAGTACTCCCCTGCACTTCTCAAGGAACCTACATGCCAAATTTAATTTTCCTACAACCAGTAGTTTCGGCTATGCGTTGTCTGTCAGTCTCAGCCACTCACTCAGTTGGCCAGTAACAGAAGAATGGATATATTTGGATATTGATTATTGATAATTATGAGAAACATGTTACAAAACTTCTACAGGCGTACAGCTTATAATTCCAGCTTAGCGCCATGTTTTGTCTGTAGCCCAAGGCTGGGTCGTGGCACGTTTCATCTTAGCTACCTTTTTATCTAACAGATAAACAGAAAAAAATATTGAAATAGGAAATTTACTACGTTTACGTTTTGGTTTACTAGATAACTAAAACCTACCTATTTTTTGGGTAGAACATACCCCATCTCGCGATGAGGTGGTGGAAAAGTCGAGCCGGTGCTGATTTTTATTTTCGGAGAGAACCTACATGTCAAAAATAATAAAACATGATAATGCCGTCTTACCCCTGCAGTGCATAATCACGATGACTTATTTAAAACACAATCAAACAATCCGATAATAGCAACGATGGGTATCAGTGACATAATTATCAGTTCTTTGATAAATATACTACTCAAAACAAAATAAGTACCACTTGTTAATAATATCTGATACAGAAATTAAATAATCCGCATAATAAGGGCAAGTATGATGATTTGGCCCGCAACTAAATTGGACAACCTTCTCATTGTAATACTTAAATATTTTCGAAAACTCGTTACTGGCAATACTAAGCGATATGTACACAGGTAATGTACGCATGCATTTTACTACAAATCACTTAGAACAGCATAATTATATAGAATTTGTAACATATTTTCGAGATACACTAATAGCATTAAATCATACTAACTTCTTAATATGTCTATCAACTTTTAAATATATGGACAATACCAATATAATGTTTAACAACGGAGTGGATACTTTCAATAAATTAATTTACCTGGATGCTGAGTCTTACAATATTATGCATCTATACTACATAGACTCAAATTTAAATCGTCGATACACATAGGATACGTATAACCAGCGCCATGGGCGCCTGAATAACGAAGGCTTTATTAAAGTTATGTCTGATTTACAAGACTTCATCCTAGACCTAGATGCAGTAAATACGCTTAACACTACACACTATTAACAAATCCAAAGTAAGACTTCTGCATTAATCAATATTATCTATACAAAATGATAACTCAATGTTTACACATCCCATATACATCGCGAATGAATTTAATAAATATATTGTAGAGGTGATTGAAAATTACTCAAAACAAATCATGACAGTATGCCAATTAATAGTCACGCTATTGAAAATTCAACTTCACTATCCCTATTTATGCTACCAGTTTCAGATTCTGACATTACAAAAGTAATAAATGGTTTAAAAACACTAATACTGTCGGATATGATGGTATGTCAACTAAGGTAATAAAATACGTAAAAGAAGACATGCGTCACCTCTTAATAATACTCGTCTGTATTGCAAGCATGCATTTTTCTTTTGTTTTGATATTTTTTGCTTATCTGCTGAATGGATTCTGTTTTTTTTTTTTTCTATCTTAAATAGCATCCACTGATATTTTTATGTCATCAATGACAAAACATAGTGCGATATAGGCATGTATAATTATAGAACTTGACCTTTAACCTAAGTTTAACAAATAAAATTTCTGATTATGATTCTGAACAAGAAGAAGTATTCAAAAATTTTTAATAAAATGTACAGGTGGTCCAATTTACCATACTTTTCCCTAGTAGAAATACTACACATCTTCTTTTATAAACAAAACATCCTATCCATCTTTATAATAAAGCGATTAACTGAAGAAAGTTGTATGTACATATTTTATTTACGCAAAAACTTCTAAAAATGTTGAACAGCTTAGCATAAGCTAGCGACTTTTGACGTGAGACAGTCATAGAGTTGAATTAACACAGACTTGTACACTTGCACAGTTCACATCAATATGAGCCGATTGAATTATTACACGTCAAAGCAGAAAATTACTTAGAAACTTACCACTCAACGATTTCTATTAACTAAGACGACCTACGAGTACACTTAAGCAACAGTTGCGAAGTGGTTAAGGTTACCTTCCCTTGCCTAGTTTCGCTACAACTTATTGCAACTGCAATCAAGACTTGTGATCTCAATTTACGACAAAAACTACGGCTCGACTGCATTTTCTGTAATTTTCCAGTGTTGCAAGACTGATAAAGATTTCATCATTCTCTTGACCTTATCCAAGTGAATTTGGGGTCGGCGTAGCATGTTTTCTCACATCTACATCTCAATTAGTCGTCATCTCAGTAGATACCTCCACCTCCTCCTCCTGCACGTTGTCCATCCATCGTTTCTTTAATCTTTTTCTACTCTCCCGTACTCTTATACACATTCGGGCACGCCGCTATTGCTGCGATAATCCCCTCTTTATGGAGTGGCTAGAGAGCTCAACTTCCGCCTCACGCAGGTACTCACCGGACACGGTTGTTTCGGTAGCTACCTGTTTTGGATCGCCCGAGGGACACGGTGGAGGTCTGCTCTGCTTGGGCGGAGGACCACCGTGTCCTCGTTGAGGCGATCGGCGGCGGCGACCGCTCGCTTCCGGCCGTGGTTCAATTCATGGTTCGGAGCGAGGAAAGCAGTCACCTCCTTCTGCGAAGCAGTAATGCTAGCAAAGGAGGAGGCGAGCCGAGTGAGGGAGAGGCAAACCTCATGCACCAGCCGCCGCAACAGAAGGAGACATCGGGCATCGGCAGTCGAAGGGCGATTCAGGCGCGGGCCTGCGGACGGCGATCGTTGGGTGGTTCGCCGTCCGATACGAATCGGGCTCGAAATATGAACCCAAAGACCTCTTCTAAACAAGCACTTCTAAAGCATACATAAAGTACCTTTTAAGAAATAGATGATAGGTGTATTCTGCCAGGGTTTCGGAGTTTGTTCGAAAGAGTCATCGCGACCCTGGAACGCAATTTTTTTTGCATTTTTTTTATTGCCAATTCAATTCTTTTCCTACTTACATAGTTTATATGCTCCTACTGTTATTTAACCATATTGACTCATGTAATCTGAAAATTAATAAATAATAATAAAAAAAAAATTAGCAGGAACACGGATGGGATTTAGTCAGTAGGACTTTCCTCACTACATTATCCTTATTCTTCAAAAATGCATTACCAGACCCAGTAATGTTCATCCTTAGTACTTAGGAGCAGGAGCATGGCTCAATCCGGTACTACTACAACCCGATAATCGGGTCAAGCAGGCACCTATGTTAACATTACTCTCAGAAGCTACCCGGTTCCTGGATTTGCGCTCGGGTATTACCATTACATTCGCTACCTATTTCATGAGACTTATAACGTACCATTACAAAACGTGTATTATTCGCGTACTTTGACTTATCCCTTCGGGGAAATCTTGTTTGCTATGTTACATTAAACTAGGCACACCATCTCAACCAAACCTCAAACTCAAATATTTATTGCAACCATGTTGTGGTTTCATTGCTGTTACAAAAGTTTCCAGCTAGTACATGCACCCTGAGGATTTAGGATAAACTAACACTTAAGTTTGTTCCAAATGAAATAAATAACCCTATCCTACTACGGTAGTACTACTATACGTAAGTCTAAATGTTTGAATTGGTTGTTTGTTTATCAATCACGTCTCAACGGCTGAACGAATTTTGACGATTTTTTTTTTCACAAAGTACAGTAGACAAGACCCTGGAAGATTATTACCCGTGTATTAATTTTAGACTACTTACACGAGGCTGAAACCGCTGGCAAAGTAATAACTCAGTCACAAACTTTTGCTCAAGTATTAATAGCTGTATTTTTTGATATAATAGAAGGGTTTTTATTAATTATTTTAAATATCTCAACTGTCATATGTCATTATTACTTATATGTAAATGTAAAAGTAATTTCGCTATACATATTTTTATTCATTGACCTTCAGTTGACATAATATACACGTAATCTTAAGGTTAAAGAGGGGCGATGTCTGAATGTCACCGCAACAACCGGTCTTGTGCGTCTCGCATCCATCGGCTACCTGCGACCCTCACCAGGTCATCGAACCACCTTGTGGGAGGGGAGGCCTTCCAACGCTAGGTCTTCCGGTACGCGGTCGGCACTCTAGAACTTTTCGGGCCCATCGAGCAATGTGCCCTGCCCACTGCCACTTCAGTTTGGCGATCCTGCGGGCTATTTCGGTAATGTAAGTTAAATTGAATGTAAAGTTGACTTAAATGACGGTCAAATGTTAGTTAAAGTGACAAAGCCTCGTTGCGTGAGACATCTATGTATGTATTTCTGTTTGCAAAGTCTTAAGGAACGAAACTCTTGCTCACTCACTCTAGCTCCTGACATCCCTTGCTGACCTAATCTATCTGGGACGGGGTGCCCAAATTACCGAGCTCGCTTCTCTTGCTCTTCGTTTAGATCAAATGTTAGTTGTATCAAAAAGCGTTATACTAAATGACAATATACTTAACGAACGTTGGAGAAACTGTTGTTATGGCATATTTATGTTAAAAAGATTATAAATCAACCGAAAGCTATATTAAGTGAAAATAATGCAAAGTATTGTTGAATAAAGAATGTCATGTGAACATTACGTATGGCTTTTAACAAAATAGCAAATATAATTAGTTAAAGTTCAGAAAGAGCAGCATCCCAAATAAATAAACCTCAAATTTGTCGTAAACAGAATATAAAGCAGGATTTAACTCAACTGAAATATCAAGTATAACATTTTCTACACGGAAAATATTGTATACCTACCGAGCAGTAAAGCATACTTAATTAACGGCCTTCACAACCTGTGTACTCTTTGAACACAAAAGATGCTTTACTATGAAACAAACTATTAATTCCACTCTGAAGACGAAAATTATACCTTTTTTTTTAGAATGAGAAATCATCAAACGACTTCTTCCGCCTCAGGGTGGAGCGGAAAGGCGTGTCAGACTCTTACTGACTAAAACTTATCTGTGTCCCTTTGCGTTCCAGGGCCGCGGTGACCCTTCGAACAAATTCCGCAACCCTAGCAGGCCCTTTGAGGCGCGCGTGGAACACAACTCGCCATCAACCCGGGCTCGGTTGTGCTCGAACAGCCAGCCACCCAACGATCGCCGTACGCAGGCCCGCGCCTACGGAGGCCGGGGATCGCCCTGCGACTCCCGACGCCCTGGGCGTCTTCTTCTGTAGCGGAAGTTGGGGCGAAGGGCTTGTCTTTCCCTCGCGCGGCCCGCCTCCTTCTTCACTTGCATTATTACTTCGGAAAAAGAGGTGACCGCTTCCCAAGCCTCCTGGCCAGGACCGGAAGCGAGAAGTCGCCACCGCCGATCGCCTCGACGAAGACACGGCGGTGCTCCGCCCATGCAGAGCAGAACTCCACCGTATGCTCCACTGTGTCGTCCGGGCGATCCGCACAGTGCTGACACCTGGGCGTGTCCTCCTGCTGAATCCAAACAGATACCTTCCGAAACAGCCGTGGCTGGTGAGTACCTGCGTCAGGCGGAAAGTGAGGACGCCGTGGCGCCTCTCAATTATGTTCAATTGTGGCGTGCCCAGCGCTGGGTCACGATAGTCGCCGTCTCCATACCACCATGGTATCCTGTCGGAGCTCCATCCGCCGCATTTTTCGGCTGCAATTTTCCGCGGCTGCGGAGTTTCACCCCGGCGAGGCGCCGGGCGGTATCCCCGGACCAGCCGGATGGCCATGACCCTTTGGAGTTATTTTATACTTTCTAGTATTATTATTCGGGAGACAATTGTATTTTTTTGTAAATAGTTTTTTTTACTTTTTACTTTTAGTTGTCATACTCCAAAACTTAATTGACATTCACATGCGCACCCTTTCACAGCGTACCGGCGTGATGTTATGTACATATCATCAGATTCTAATTTGGTAACAATGGGACCACTTCAAGAGTTTTAGAAAAGGCTTTCGAATAAAAAAAGAATTTTGAAAATCGGTCCTCAATTAGCGGAGAAATCGGTGAACATACCTGCATAAAAAAAAAACAATGTCTGTAATCTCCTTTTTTGGAAGTCTGTATTCTCCTTTTTTTTCGGTTAAAAACTCCTGCACGGGTTTTCATACGGTTTTCACCAATGGACGGAGTGATTCAAGAGGAATGTTTAGGCGTAGTTGTACTCATATATAAATTGAGTATATAATTAATTTAGCTATTGTGTAAATTGGCTAAAGTATGAAAATGATTGTTGAAGTTGTCGCAAAAAAGTATGCAGACTGGGACCTCGTAATATGCTCTGATTGCCATGTGAAGCCGGGGCGGGTTGCTAGTAAGCTGCAGTGTGTTGTTAGTCAAGACATTACTAGTCAAGACACCCGGCGCCACCGATATGCAGCATGAACGCGGATTCTAGCTCTCGCTTATTTGCTCCAGAATCAAACTTGACATTATTTGCACCAGCCAAACATTCTCAACACGTCGTTAATTAAGACATAGTCAGGTAGTATTTGAAACTATCTTGTAAGTTTAAAGTTTTAAACCCTTGTAGGAGCATTGTGCGTTCATTGATCTTGCTGAATTTTGAAGGTATTTAATAGTATTTTGAAGCATGAACTTGCATGGATTTTTTTGCGGCATAGAAAGTATATTATGAACCCTTGAGTAAGGACTGAAGGAATAAAAAATAGTTGTCAAAACTGTTTTGTTTATAAATTAAATTGGTTTTACAATTTATCTATTTTGTAGTAAATCTTTTTAACAATAGTTTTTTTTAATTTCACGGTTGGGGCCCACAATCCTTATCATACCTAATCATAATTAATAAAAAGCAAGAAGCGACATCGCGACTGATCCAGGTGGACGAGTTTGACGTCTATAGGCAGGATTGGTCCTCCCTGGGACCAGAATAAAGCGATTATGAAGGAAGAAAGGAAGGCGTTTTTTCTGCATTAAGAATAAACAGGCTGAAAAAAAATAACATGCATACGCACACTCGCACAACCCAAAAAAAAATCCTATTAAAACTAAATAAACAATGTTAAAACAAGGAAACGCTAGTCACATTGAAAGTTTGAACCACCTCGATAGGAACGCTCCATGGAACGCATCATCAATCTTTCAGCTACATATACATACAAGTTGAGAAGACAATACATACCGTATACAAGTTGTGAAGTAATTTGTACTTTAGAGAAATATTCATGGATTTTCATTTTTACATTCGTGAAACTGAAAGCGAACGAATACAATTAATTTATTCGAATATAATTTATATTAATGAAAAACTCAAAGATCAAAGTTGAGCAGCACTTCTTAGGTATCTAATAAAATTATTGTTAGATATTAATTTCAAGGAGCGATCGTTATCCAATTATCGCATCCAATTTCCTATGGTTTGGTACTGAACGAAATAACTAAGGGCTATTCCAGAGTTGTGTTATTTGAAACATTACAAGGATCATACTCAAACGTGTAATGGTCAAACTAAACTCATTTTGTGCGCGGCTAATACGATATTGTTGCATAAAGGAAAACCACTACATACAAATTACAGTAACTGCTAAAGTACGGATCACAATAAAGGCATCACCGTAAAAAAACAACGGGTTGCACTCCGGGAGAAAACAAAAGTGAAAACTTGAACATTAACGTTGTGCATTTTTGATATTTTGGAATGGTTAGGGAATCATTTCGCACGAATTGCATATGCAATTATGCATGCAATGAGGCATACATTTTCCCCGCGCGGTAGAAAGGGAGGGGGATATTACTTCCTCTCCTACGCCGCGCCGGCAGTCTACTCTCCCTCCGTCTTACGAATTTTCGATCAGGACACGTGTCCTGACGCGAGTTTAAAATTTTTTACCCATCCCAAAAACTGTACAAAAGCACTAAAGAAGTTTTCACTTCAAAAATTAAGCACCTGTTATTATGTTGCCTATTCATACTACATCAACGGCGAAAACAAAGTTTCATTGAAAATAAAGTTTTTTATTCGGTTTCTGCTTAGTTTTTTTTTAATAAGCCTAATGCACAGCAAGCAACAACACCAAAGGCGGACTTAATCCCTTTTACAGAATACACATACATATAATTTACATTTCGCTGGTATCGGTACCAGGGTCCAAGCTACCGGTGGTCAAGGCTCGTGAGAGAGGAATCTGACAATAAACGCCGTGTCCAGGAGTCCTGCTTTCTCTTACTCTAACTGCACAATGGGGCCTTCTCAAATGTTTGTCGAGGCTCTTGGCTATTATGCCTTTTGCCGTGACAAGTAGTGGCACAATTACTGCTGTATCCACATCCCAATCGTCGACAACCTCGCGAGCCAGTTCAAGATAATTAGTTTGCTTATTTTTCTCATCTTTCACTTTTATTATTATTGAGAAGGTACCATCTTAATTATGATTACTGTCCCTTTTCACCCCCGCTTTGTCCAAACTTCATTCTATCCTTTCACCTAATCTTAGATGTTCAATCGTTATAATAATTTAGAAACTTGCGAACTTTTACATTTCTCATAACATAACATCTCTTTTCACAACTTAAAAAATCTGGAATCCGTCGCCTAACTTTCTGTAACGAGTTAACAACAATAATAACTTTAGCCAACTTCTGTATACTTAATGCTTATATTTGTTACGCGTCTTATATACGACGCGTAAGAAACATGTGTACGTAATGTCTACGTATGTTTTGTCCTTTGACATCAAATAGCCTAAATTGGATTGAATTTAATTTGAATGAGCTAATAATGAACATGCCTCTACATTCATCTATCTCTTCTTTGCTTCATCGGCAATAATTGCCAACGACTTTCAAGGTGTATCGGAATCTATACCGCCACAAAGATTAACTAAGTGACATGTATTATACCACCAGCAATGAAGTACCTAAAAGAAATCCTGCATCGAGGTATCAGTGTTTTCAGAGCAATTTAAACATATACATCAGCCCAAATATCAAAAGTCATTTATTCAAATTAGGCTGAGTACCAGCACTTTTTAAACGTCAAAGTTCTATATATAGACAGTCCCCCAAAACGCCCGCCCGTCAACCATTGGGCAGTTCCCCACCAGACACAACCCTCGTCTGGTCGGAGGATCCTCCCTTTTCAAAGGAATATTGCTTAAAGTACACCCTGTTCCACTAGTTTCTATATAGGTTTCAGTAGTGAAAGACAAAACAAGTTCCCCAATTAGTCAGTATCGTGTCAACTTCTCATCATGATCGTCTTCCTCCTCTTTTTCCTATGCGTTCAGCCGGTTCTCTATTGTGTTCCCTAACTTTTTTATCCAAAATTGTGATAACTTGCCCGAACTTTATGCCACATAATATCCTATGATGCCATCCCTAAAAACAATATGCCCTAAATTTGTTTGTCATAAATATTACAATCAAAAGTATACAAAAGACTTCAAACCGTTTTCAATAAAAGTTATAAGTCCTAAATTCAAATTACCTAATAATGTTTTTAAAACAAATTTGTATTACAATACAGCTTTTGCTATGAACTTCTCTCAGGCGTTACGAAGAAACGAGTTATTTGACAGCGGGCAATATGTAAGAAGCATGCAAACAAACATACACCATACATGCAGCAGGCATGGTTTCTGTCGCGGCTTCGGCGCTGCGGGGCTCCGGCAGTCCCACGCGAGCTTATCGTCACCTGCTCCTCAACTCGCGGGCCGCCTCGCCCCTTCACGTCTAGGCGATTCTAAATTACACTCTAGGGGTAGGGCGGACGGGTTGCGGAATTTGTTCGAAAGAGTCACCGCGGCCCTTGAACGGAAAGGGCTATAGAAGGAACATGGATGGGTTTTAGTCAGTAACACGCCCTCCCGCTGCACCCAGAGCGGAACAAGTCATTTAATGATTTCCCATCCTTAAAAAAAAAAAAGTGTTAGGGCAGACAAGACTGCGTGGAGCCGGATTTACAGCGCTTGGTTTCTGTCAGTAAAACCTAATTTTAACAAATGTTTTTGGACAAACTTTTATTATAAATGAACATTCGGAATAATAGACATTATATAATACAATACTTAGGATATATGACTTTATGTCATGCAAACATAGGAAATTCAACTATTATAGTAATTACTCGATATTATGACAATAGTTTAAGAAATAAAGATAATTATGTAAAATTAAATTCCGAAATTTTGACGATTACATATGGTTACTGAAGTTATAGCAAACGTGTTATTGATAATGATTTTCGGACAAACAATTTTAGGAGACGAAAGGGAGTACCGTTCAGCCCTGTCAACCGCCACACTATCATTCACCCACTTTTCTTTCATGTTCCTCACACAATCCATCAATCCTTCTGCGAGAGATTAAAAGTTATAATTGGAGTTAAGATCATACGAATTTCTGTTTGAGATTCTAAAGTTATTTACTTTCAAGTACTTCAGTTTCACTGCCACCTAGTTGTGAAATATTACTAAATTAGACACTCAGACCTATAATAACTTACTGTTCGTAACACTCACCAAAGCATCAAATTAGGGGTATGCCATGCATATGCATGGCATACCCCTAATTTTTTTGAATTGAATTGTTTGAATTATACTTTGGATATCCAAAGTATAATTCAAACAAACAATTCAAAGATACAATTATGTACCTAATCAAAAGTTACACTTTATTAACAATCTTTATATTATTATATTATTACAGACAATAGATACCTAATAAAATAAAGAGATGTTTAGAGATTTTTTGTTTGTTCTTTGTCATGATTATTATGAATTCTCTTAATCAGTAAGATTATTAAATATCATATTTATTAGTATATTATTTTAACATATATATGTATTTTATTAATATAATATAAATTATTTGTGTATTCTTTCCGAAACAAAATTCTATTTTAATATTTATTTTTATTTGTTGTAAACCTACCACAGAGTAGTCTCAGTAGTAGTAGTTTAACCCAAAGGTTAACTGGTAGAGAATGCCTTGATGCATTAGGTCCGCCCATGTAGTACCATTGTACATTAAGTTTAAATAAATAAATATTTTATGAAACATTAGACATTAAACATTTTAACACACCTAACAAAATAATACTATAAAATAACTACATCGCCGACCATAGAGTTTACAAATGGCTCAACCATTTTGAAGGTACGTGCAGGGACCAGCCACCAGACCACCTTTCAATTATATTGTGTGAAAAGTAGAGTAGGTACCTACGCTCCACGAGGACAAAGAGGCTAGCTTGTAGCACTCACTGCATTCAGGATTACTCTGAAATCCTTAATTACTGTTTGGATTCAAAATGACGTCCATGACATAACATACAGCTTTGTCCCCTTGGTGCATAATCTACTATTAGGTTATGTTTTCATTACCTATAATTTTAAACATTATTGCACAATAATTCCTGATTGGCTCCGAAATAGCCGCGACTAAAGAAGCGATAAATTATGTCTCCTTTGAAGAATTCTAAAAATATTATATTCTGGATAATTTAAATCCGTCTTTCCCAAGATGGATTTATATTATATTATTATAAACAGAAAAATAAGGGGCCCACCTCATACGGATAAACGCCATTCTATAGCAATCTACATTACCATTTTCTTTTTTGCCGTGTGTGGAAAATATTCGTATGGAGGTTTGCGGTAGAATACTGTTTAAGTTCAATTTTATAAAACAATTTTTTTTTTTTGAAAGTAGTAAATAAAAATAATAGTTTCATAAAATTGCATAACATTATGTAAGCGGTACTTACGAAAATGAGAATGTCTTGTTGAATAAATATTGTAGGGTTCCGTACTTTAAAATGAAGGAACGGACACTGTTTTCTTTATTTTTTGATAATTTCTCTATCACTTTTCAAGGCAATTTTTTTCTGAAAGTTCCATGGCAAAATTAATACAATAAATATTTACCATTTCAATTTGAAAGGAAATTAACAGCTTTAAATAAAAGGAATAAATAAGACACATTTGACAAGTTAGCTTTTAACTCATATTCCTATGGATACTTTTAAATACATATATTAATAATAAATTTTCAGACAGATTGGAAAGAGTTACTGCGACGCGACCCTGGAACGCAAAGGGCAATTGTAGGAACACGGGTGAGATTTAGTCAGTAGGAGTCTGACACTCCCTCCCACTCCGTCTAGAGCGGGAGGAGCCAAAAAAAGAGGTTTCACCACACGGTCTTGAATCCCTAAAAACTATCAATATACACTATGTATGTTATGTTGCGCTTGCGACCGTGCTAGCAAGTTGATTATCATCGTGACTTGTCTAAATGTTGATATTCGATATAAACGTGTTGTGGTGAGGCAATCATTCCGAAGCGTCGCGTTAGTCGCGACAGACGTGCTGTGATCTTGTGATTAGTGTTTTTTTTAAACGTAAATTAAACAAAATGGCTCCTCAAATTAAATACACCAAGGTTTGAACTTCTCCGTTTTTTTAATTAAACTGATTTCTGCGGGTTTAAAAACATATCCTTTTTACTTTAAAAAAATAATATAATTTATAATCCAATGAGTAAAGAAAATATTGAATTAATTGTGTTGTTTTGATAGAATATATTGACAGCCATTGGCAGAACAATTAAATTGGATTATTAATTATCTTTTTATTTGAATCTACATATATGTATATTTCAACAGATAGTTGCAAATGCCGTAAGATTGTAAAATATCGCGTAAAATAGATTTTTTTTCTCAATAAGATACGGTATATCCGTCTTATTCGAAAATATTGAATTTGGATGGGATTTATTGTATTCACAAGGATCTGTTCAAAATATATCGAAAAATTATGATCTAATAAAGATTTATTACAATCTCACGGAGTACACAAAACAACATGTATTTTTTTAAATAGATCTGATTTCACATAATTATTTCGTTAATTTTAACGTAAACATGCCTCGGACAAGAGGTGCGCGCACGACCGGTATTCGCCACTTCCTTCCAGTCGTACAAATGCTGGCTTGCGTGCACCTCTTCGTCGCCTTACGAGCAATTTTAATAAGAATTTCTGCAGTTTGGATCTGTTTGCTTTACCGCATAGAGAGTTTAGACTCATGTTACTTAATATGCTTATTGAAAAATTAATGTGTCACTGTTGTTCCACTTATGCGGCACTTTTTATTATTATTACCAGCTTTATATTAACAGTTTTTTTTTGTTGATACTTTACAATTAATTTACCTTTTTTATTGTAAGTAAAAAAATTTAGTCTTTAATTTACCAAATTGTCTCATTGTTATCTGTGGAGAACTTGGTTGATTTCACATTAGAATAATTTCTGTATCCTATCTTTTTTGTAATTTTTAATGTGTACCTAGTTGTTTGTTTTCCCGAAGAATAAAAAAAAAAAGTGAAAATGATTCCATTATTAAAAATAAATTGTATTTCCCAATAGTTCAAGTATTAAGGATTTTCAATTAGTAGAATATTTTATTTTCTAATTGTTTTTCTTTTTGTTTACAGTTAACATTTTCATGACTTATTAATTTATTAAGAAGTCATAAGTTAAGTTAACTGTTAATAAAAAAAACATCAAGGTAGGAATTACTCATTTCATTTATGTAATAACAACAACAAATTAAATGAACGCTATCTGTAATGTTCGCTTAATCTGCTGTAGTTTCATTTAAAAAAAAAATACTCAAAACTTTTCGAAAAATATTACTTCTGTGTTTGTAACGTTTCATAGCGGATTCGCCGAACTGCTTTTAGTGTTCGGTGTAGAGACAGCTTAAATATTGAAAAAACAAGACTAAAATAAAAAGTATGTACTGAAGTTTCTGTGTAAAAATGTCACAGACGAATTAATGAGAACTTTTTTGATATTTAATTATTTATAATTGTATTTTATTCAGTTGTTCATCGACAACGAGTGGGTGGACGCACAGAGCGGCAAGACTTTCGATGCTTACACTCCTCATGATGGATCCGTCATCGCCAAAGTCGCCGAAGGTGACAAGGTATGTACCTACTACAATACCTTCGGTATTTGAATTTGCAGGCGCAATATAAAACTTATCTATTCCATGGTTTTTTTGCCATCAAATTGTTGGCCAATGGGTACTCTTGAAGCAGCCATTTGTTATGTGTAAAATAAGAAATATCTTATCTATCTATCAGCAATAAAACTCTACTTGGAAAAATATTACTGCTTAGCTAAAATCACGATTCCGAACATGTTAACTAAAACGTTTTCAGCTATTAAATTTCCTTCTCTTTATTTAATCAATCTTTACAAAAAAACAATTGAAAAACATGACTTTTGGACACTAATATGAGTCTAAAACGAAGATGTGAGATAAGAAAGGATTTTCCGAAAAATAACCTTTAAAGTGGGAAAGGGGCGGGTGGGTTATTATAAAGATTGTCACAATAAGTTTTTCAAAACTACTCTCAACACCCTTATTTGAAAGTAGTTTTGAAAAACTAGGGTAATTAAGGCTTGTATAGAAGAATCTTAACGCGTAGTCCTATGAGTTTTAAACTAGGCAATCTTCTTCTTCTTTTCTCGTGTCACAATGTTAGTTACCATACTCCTCCGAAACGGCTTGACCGATTTTTATGAAATTTTATATGCATATTCAGTAGGTCTGAGAATCGGCTACTACCTATCTATTTTTTTATAATGTGGCATTTAAAAATACATACAACCCTAAATTGTCACCCTTCTATCACCAACCCCTATTTTTTAATAGTGATATTAGGGTTTTAATTATTTTCTACTGTCGGCGGTCGATAATTGATCATTTACCACTCGATTAGTTAGTTATTCTTGACTATTTTATTGAGGAAGGTGATAGGAACATCACGCTACGACCAATAAAAAAAATGAAAAATGTGACGCAGACGAAGTTGCGTAGGTCAGCTAGTAATAATGTAAAATTGAATCGCAATGGAAAAGTGGTGAAAAACGAACAAACGGGTTGAATGAAAAATCTCATTCCTTCGACTTGAAGCTTGAGCTTGAAAAATTTAGAACAAATAATAAACACTTTGTATTAAATAATAAAGATAGTCATTTATTAATTTATGAATATTGCACACAATGCAAACAAAGATATAGATAACCCCTTAACTTAATGAATACATTACTTTATTAGGGCGCAGCAATCAACTTATGACTTACAATAATAATAAAAACTGGATATCAATAAAAGTATTTATACATTTCACATAACATTGATTATTAATAATTGTCTCATGCGTGCCGCATCCGACACGACCGGGGTGTGATCAGGTATAGGACTTACTGCTTAGCGTAGGAACTTTCCGAGGCAAAGGGGTATCACGCCTTCAACTTAAAAACTTTGGGCATTCACTTAGAAATACCAAAATGTAACTACAGATTAACATTGAAAAATGTTTGCAAAATACGGATTACCTGGATTACCAATATTTTCAGGCTGATATTGACTTGGCAGTAGCCGCAGCAAAGCGTGCGTTCCATCGCAACGCGGAATGGCGGCAATTGGATGCTTCTCAACGTGGCGAAATCCTGCGCAAATTTAGTGACCTCGTAGAGAGAGACTGGGACTACCTCGCCGAGTTGGAATCTTACAACAACGGCATGGTTATCTCTCTCGCGAAAGCACTTCGAGTTGGAATCAATGCAATCCGGTACGCTGCCGCATCTGCGGATAAAATTAAAGGCGATACTCTAGCTGCTGGTAAGAAAGAAATACAAAAAAAAAAAAGTATAAATCACAATTAAAAATCTATGTTCCCTACAACTTTTGTACGTTGTCAACAGATGGTGAGGTGTTCTCATACACTCTGAGACAACCAATGGGAGTATGCGGTTTAATTCTGCCATGGAATTTTCCCATCTACATATTCATCAATAAAGTTTGCACTGCTTTAGCTGCAGGTAAGATATAATTTAAGTTGATGCAATAGTAGGCTCTCGTGTTCTAAAGAATTTGATTTGTACTTGTAAAACTAATCCGAATGCATACGTTTTGCAGGCGCTCAAGTTCGGTTTGGTTTTTGGTCTACGTAAATAGGACCATGTCTCTCACCTATGCAAGGAACTCAAATGGCTTCCAATCCGTCTTCGCCAAAATACTCGGATTTTCCCATTAGACGGGTTGTGTCCTATACAACCCGACACTTCCCTCCTAACTGCGTGAGCCAATTATAGCCGATATAACAACAAAATCTCTAACATTTACAACATATAACAACGGAAGCTATAATTTTATTTAATATAACGATTAGTTAATACAGTAAACGATTGATATAATTTTTAAATAACTAATTTTTATATGCATAACATACATTAAATATAAAATCGTTTGACATACCACTCAAAGATATAAAACATAACTAGTAACTGATTACCACCTGCGCTAAGATAGTTCAACGTGGAAAAATGTTATAATTCCATAATTATAGATTCATTTGATTTGGTTTACTTGAAGACTTCACATAGGTACTTTATTTTCTTGACCTTATACACTATTATCTACATTTCTCGTTTGAGAGGTTTTTTAAGAAGAAATTTCTTAAAAAATAAACAGAGCTTTGCCCTCATATTTGTAAAGTTATCTATTACTGTTTCTTCATTTGTATACATCTAAATTATGAAATAAATACGTCAGTTTGTTATAATATGATACATTAATCTGATTACTAAGATATATAACGCATTATTCCTATCTGGTCAGGTTGTACAGTGGTGATAAAGCCAGCGGAGCAGACTCCGTTAACCGCTCTTGCTCTGGCGGCTCTTCTGGCCGAGGCTGGAGTGCCCAAGGGTGTGGTCAACGTTGTCAACGGCTTCGGACCTGGCGCTGGAACCGCTCTCACTCACCACGTAGACGTCGCCAAGATTTCCTTCACTGGATCAGTTGAGGTAAGTCATACAAAGAGTATATACTGCTATATCTTTGTCGGCTACCCTAGTCTCACCAGAATTTACATGGAGATAGCTAATCTTAAACCGGATAAATATTAACTTGAGTAATTCACCCATATGTAATTTAGCCAAATGAGTAAGCATACTCAACGTGCTAATGTTCACAGGTCGGCAAATTAATTCAACAAGCAGCTGGAGTTAACAATTTGAAGAGGGTCACACTTGAACTCGGTGGCAAGAGTCCTCTGGTCGTCATGAACGATGCTGACTGTAAGCTATTCTTTTATTAATTGAAAATCATCAACTTGTTTCCAAATACATATATTTATATATGTCACCGGAAATTTGCAAACGCCGTAATATTGTAAAATAGCGCGTAAAATTGTAAACTATTGTTTCTCAATAAGACACGGATATAGGTATTGGAAACTATTAAATTTGGGTGGGATTGATTTTATTCAAATTGATTTTTCCATAAGTATCGAGAAAATATATTCTAATAAATATGTATTACAATCTTACGGAGTCTGCAATTTTTCGTTGACATATACATATATACATCTCGAAGCGCATAGTCAGAGAACCTCATCACTTTAAGGACAATACAGGCAGATTACAATCGCGGTAACGCGGCGCGGTGAGTTCGATGACACGTAGCTATGACAATTACGTCCAGCCAGTCTATTCAGTTAAAATGACAACGTAAAACTAAGATTTCAATGTGTCATTTTGAAAAGCGAACGTGAAGTGAACTGTCGGTTCTCATGAGACTATGAATTGACAGCTCACTTTTAGCTCACTTCACCTTAGTTTTCACGGTGATTTATTTGCAGAATAGTATGTATTGCAGCCGGTTTATTCTGTAAACAGCTCACGAAAAGTTTAAAGTAAGCAGTCATTCCAATTGACGCTAGAGATTAACCGCTCACTTCACCTAATTTATCATGGTGAGATTGTTACAGAATTGACACGATTGTCCGCAACACTGACGTTACAATCCATAAAACTTTAGATGTGATGTGTCTAACATTTTCAGCCCTATTCATAAAACTTTTTGAACATAATAATGTATGCGAAGTTTAAATAATGATAAGCAGATTGAATGAATTTTGAATCTGCTTATCAGTGTTTAAATCAAGCAAAAAGTAAGTTTTTAAATGAATTATGAAGCATGTCTGAAACACTAAAACATCAATCAAACAAACAAGTGTTGCCACATTTATCGATGACCGCTTGCCGTTTCCGTTGCATTTCATTAATGAGAGTTCATTAAATGAATTAAAATTAAAATTCAATCAAATAAATGATGACGTTACGATGCCGACGCACCGATATTTATATTAATTTCTTTATTATATTTCAGTAAATTTGGCCGTCCCTGTCGCTGCAAATGCATTATTCACCAATCAAGGACAGGTTTGCGTAGCAGCTTCCCGTTTGTTTGTCCAATCTGGTATCTACGACAAGTTTGTGGAAGCAGCTGTCAATTACGCTAAGGGCATCAAGGTGGGAAACCCAGCGGATCCCACTTCACAGAGCGGACCACAGGTAATTTGGAGGCAAGACCGCATTTGTTGTTAGGAAGTCCTATTAATTGTTCTGAATTTTTATATTCAGATAAATAAATTATTTAAGAACAATTAATGGCAAAAGGCTAGTCAGATGACGATAATTAAGTTGTCAGTAAAAACAAAATTCAAACTTTTGCCGTATCTAAAGCTACATTATTTTGAATTTATTAATTGTATCGAAAATCATCGTTTGCAGATTGATGGGGAAATAATGAATAAAGTGCTGGGATACATCGAGAAGGGCAAGAAAGAAGGCGCGAAGTTGCTATGCGGAGGTAACAGAATCGGAACAAGTGGTTTCTACATCCAACCCACAGTCTTCGCTGACGTCACTGATGAAATGACCATCGCAAAGGAAGAGGTAAATCAAAGCAAAGTTATAATAGATGACTTGAACCCCCCAAAAACCATGACGAAAATTTTGGTTTATCTTGTCGGCGCTATCTTTGCTTTTACTTCCATAATGGCTCCAAATGTCCATTCGCGCAAGCATCTTTCGCGCAAGTTTATTTCATGGTAAAGTGTTTCGTACCCAATCCGACTTCTTATAACTTGAGATCTAACTTGAATTTTTACTTGTAGATTTTCGGCCCAGTGCAGAGCATTCTGAAGTTTGACACTTTGGAAGAAGTCATTGACAGAGCTAACAACACGAACTACGGCTTGTCAGCTGGAATCATCACAACAAATGTCAACAACGCCCTACAGTTCGCGAAACACGTTGAGTCTGGCACAGTCAGGTAAACCGACAGAATTCATTTACGTTGAATTTATCTAGAATTAAGCTTCAACATTTATCAACCACCAAAAAGTGGAAAGGACTATTTCGACTTATTTTTTACTAGACTAGCAGACCTTTTGAACAGAATAAGTTATACAACTAAAAAAGTTATAATTTGTGGAGACTTTAATATTAACAGGTTAGATAATAATAATATATCCCGTCAGTTTGAACAACTCCTAGCTAGCTACAATTTACAATTGACAATAAAGGAACCGACTAGATTGGGTAGCATGACTTGCATCGACAATATAGCACATAATATTAAAGGCTCAAAATCTAAAGTTCTAGAACTTTCGCTGTCTGATCATACTGCACAATTAATGACATGCCCCGTAAAGAAAAGTTATCACATTACACACTGGTACAAATCTAAACGAGACTATTGTGAGGATAACATAAGAATGTTAATAAACTGCATTGAAAGTCTTAGCTTTACAGAATGCTACACAAATAGTGATCCCGAAAAGGCTTATGATACTTTCTTCGACCAATTTAAACTATTCTACGATCTGTGTTTCCCTATCATAAATGTTAAAATACCTATTTTTCGGAAGCCCAAATGGTTAAGCAAAGGTATTAGAGTGTGTTCAAAACGAAAACGTCAACTTCTCTGGAAATATAGGTTAACGAAAAGTCCGCAGGATAAAAAATATTTTCAAGACTATACAAAAAGACTAAGAACCATAATTAAAAAAACACAGAAATCTCAGAATAACTACTTTATAAATGCAGCTACAAACAAAGCAAAAGCAATTTGGAAAATCGTAAATAATTATAAAACTGTCACGCCTAAGGAAGACATTAAGAAAATTAAAGTAAATGACAAAGTAATAACATTGCCGCAAGAAATAGCGGAATCATTTAATACTTATTTTATCGAAGACATTAAACCTACGCCTAAGGGAAACGATGATTACCTAAAAACAATGATATATAATAGTTGCAATTCAATGTTCATGAAACCAACAAATCCGTATGAAGTTGACCAGATAATAAAAGGACTTAAAAATACTAATAGTACAGGTTATGACAATATAGACACTAAAATTATTAAACGTATATCTCATCTTATAGCTCCAGTACTTAGCACCATTATAAACCTGTGCCTGGAACAGGGAATATTTCCCTCAAAACTCAAAATAACTTTGATAAATCCATTGTTTAAAAAGGAGGATAAGGAACAGATGAAATTTTATAGACCTATAGCCTTAATACCTGTTTTTGCAAAAATATTTGAAAAAGTTATTTATAACAATATATATAACTATTTTGAAGCCAATAACATATTCACAAAAGAGCAATTTGGATTTCGTAAAGGCAAATCGACTAGCGACGCGCTGTTAAATTTTTTAAAGACAGTTATGACAGGACTTGACAACAAAAAACAAGTAACTGCAATATTTATGGATATGTCAAAAGCCTTTGATCATGTAGATCATAATATCCTCATAAATAAATTAGAAAAGTACGGAGTGAGAGGAAATGCATTAAAGCTAATTAGATCATACTTAAAAAACAGGTTTCAAATAACTCAAATATCTAGAACAGCTGATGATACAAAATATGAACAAACGTTTAAGTCAGAGCCTAAAATTGTTAATTTCGGAGTGCCCCAAGGTAGTATTGTCGGCCCGCTTTTATTCATAATATATATCAATGACCTCCCAAAAGTCATAAATAATGAGATGATATTATTTGCGGACGATAGTACTGCTATTTTCACTGACGAAATTCAAGAAAATTATGAAACGGACATAAATAACTCCCTCGAAAGTATAATAAATTGGTTAGGGGCAAACAATCTAAAAGTTAACATTGATAAAACATGCTATATGTCCTTTGCAAATAAAAATAAAAAAACAAAAAATCTTCAAATACATTATAAGGGTGAAACGGTGAAGGAAGTTAAGACTATAAAATTTCTTGGCTTTCAAATTGACTCTGAACTAAATTGGAAAACGCAAGTCGACCATGTTTGCAAAAAACTAAATCAGTTTTCATACGCCCTCTATATGTTACGTAAAGTTACAAGTGAGAGTACTTTGCTGAGTGTCTATCATGCATATGTGGGCTCCACATTAAGATATGGCATCCTCTTCTGGGGTAATTCAGCAAACAGGGAGTACGCTCTTAAAGCCCAAAAAAAATGTCTCAGAAGTATATGTGGCCTTAGAGAGACTGAATCATGCAGACCAGAATTCAAAAGATTGAAAATCTTGACCTTTTTTTTTTTTTTTTTTTTTTAAGGATGGGAAATCATCAAATGACTTCTTCCGCTCTGGGTGGAGCGGAAGGGCGTGTCAGACTCTTACTGACTAAAACCCATCCGTGTTCCTTCTAAAGCCCTTTGCTTTCCAGGGCCGCGGTGACTCTTTCGAACAAATTCCGCAACCCTGGCCGGCTCTGGCCCTAGCGGGCCCCGTCCTCTATGCTGACATCTCTTTGAGGCGCGCGTGAAACACAACGCGCCATCGACCCGGGCCTGGTGGTGATCGGACAGCGAGCCACCCAATGCTCGCCGTCCGCAGGCCCGCGCCTACGGTGGCCGGGGATCGCCCTGCGACTCCCGACGCCCGGGGCGTCTTCTCCTGTTGCGGCGGTTGGGACGAAGGCCTTGCCTTTCCCTCGCGCGGTCCGCCTCCTCCTTCGCTAGTATTACTGCTTCGCAGAAGGAGGTGAGAAAATCTTGACCTTACCTTCATTATATATATTCGAAGCGGTTATGATGGTAAAACGCGATATAGGTAGTTATGAAACATTGAGAAGTGCGAGACACAAAACGAAACTAAGAGGCTTTATATGTAGAACTGTAAAGTATAAATCAAGTGTGTTTGGGATGGGAATAAAAATATATAACAGACTCCCAATTTGTATTAAAAATATCCCGTCCTTGAATGTTTTCAAGGTCAGGCTTAAAGAGTTTCTTTTAAGTAAAGCTTACTATTCAATTAATGAATTTCTGAATGACCGAGCTATTGACTAAATGTGTATAATATAATGTAATTTTAAAACAGCTAAATTGACTGTTTCATGGTATTATTATGACTAATTACTGTATGATTATAAATTAAGATTATGAATCCAAAACCAATTTGACTATATTAAAGTACAAAGTGTTCATGACGTAATTTATTTTAATTGAAATTGACATGTGAATAATATTGTAACCAGTCATGTATTTTATATTAATTGAAATTGACATATAATTATTGTGGCCGGCGTAATTTATTTTATTTTTAAATGAAAATAACATGTATATATTGTAGTTAATGTAATTATGACCAGTGATGTATTTAATTTAATTTAATTTTAATAATTATTATTTTTTTAAACATTGTACACCCCATGGGTATGTTACAGAGATATTATTACAAATCATTATAAGAACTGACCATACACCTGTAACAAGCAATAAATGAATTTGAATTTGAATTTGAATTTGAACAATTTTACTCCGACGGTAATGTTACAAAATGAGTGAATTTTACAACTTACTTTACTTACTACTTTGGATGACTCGCTCAGATAATATCTACACTAATAAAATTTGTATTTTTGTGTGTGTGTATGTTTGTAATAAATAAACACAAAAACTACTGGACCGATTTGAAAAATTCTTTCAGCAATAGATAGCTACATTATTAGCGCGTAACATAGGCTATATGTTTTCCCCGTACTCCCACGGGAACGGGAACTACGCGGGTGAAACCGCGTGACGTCCGCTAGTTTATTTAAAAAAACGTGTGGAAAACAATTTTACCAAGACTCAA
The DNA here is from genome assembly GCA_905163435.1 of Mamestra brassicae. Lineage (NCBI taxonomy): Eukaryota > Metazoa > Arthropoda > Insecta > Lepidoptera > Noctuidae > Mamestra > Mamestra brassicae. The sequence continues at coordinate 8,692,643 of LR990991.1, read as the reverse complement.
TATCGAGCTGTTTTATCTATTAAATGTTAAATGATATTTATTTTTTTAATAGATTAAAATTAACACTTTTACACGCCAATAACCAAACAGGTACGATACCTAGAGTCAATTATGTTTACAATATTGTTTACTTCACAGGGTCAACAAATATGTAGGAGGCGGCCCTCAATCACCATTCGGAGGTTTCAAAGATTCTGGAATTGGCCGTGAAAAGTAAGTACTGATTTATTGATTCAATTGTTTCATGAAGGCAATAACATCTTTTGAGCTCCGGGATTATTTGTCAGCAATGTAAATAATTACAATATTGTTTGCCACTCGTTACGTTACCTACCTATCTTTTTATAATCAAGTACATTCTCATAACAATTAGTATATATCTATATAACTGTATATGTAATATATATGGATATCACTGGATAATTGCAAACTACGTAAGATTACATATTTTGAAAATTTATCGAGATTACTACAGTTGACAATTTTCGAGAGTTTACAATCTCTCAAGATATTTTATATTCTTACGGAGTTTGCCATTTTTCGGTGACTTATATAACTGAGCGCGACTTCATGTTTTAATACAAAACACATTCTATGACACACGGCAATCGCAGAATTGAGGAATTATTCTTTAAAATCTCACCTTTAACATTTAAGTGAAATGAATTTGAATCAATAACAGCCACACGGGTCGATCATCAAGGTTAAGCAACGCTTGCTGAGGTCGGTCTGTAGAATGGTGACCATATTAACATATCGGGACTCCTCCGTGTCTCGGAAAGCACGTTAAGCCGTTGGTCCCGGCTGTCATTTGTAGATCTTTGGCAGTCGTTACGGATAGTCAGAAGCCAGATAATCTGACACCAGTCTTGCCAAGGAGTACCATGTTACCCAGTTAATGGGTTGTGGAGGTCTGGTAGGCAACCGCTCCACGTAAAATACTGGTATTCAGCTGAATCCGGTTTGACTGGAAGCCGACCCCAATATAGTTGGGAAAAGGCTAGGCAGATGAGATGATGATGAATTTGAATCAATTCCTTTGTTATCACACTGACTTTTTTCCAGAATAGACCAGCTGTAGCTTTCTACCAGTGAAAAGTTATTTTGAATTGTTTTTATGTGCTTAAAATTAGATTAAACGTTTCAACAACAAAAAATTACTCTTTATCATATTAGGTTAAACAAACTTGGTCGTTTAGTTCCTCTTGATAATATATGTTATTTTTTCTGTTTACAGTGGCCTGGACGCCCTCCTAGCTTACACAGAAGTGAAGAATGTTGTGATTTCTTTACCTAAGAAGGTCTGAAGCTGAAACTAAACGTTACAATCGAAACGTTTTTTTAAATAATACTTGGCGATACCAAAGTGTTATGTGTAATGAAATCAATAACTCCATAGATAAGAAAATGACTGTACCTAAAATTATACTATTTTTTAAGCTTGTTTTTTAAAGTTCATAAATAAATGTTGCTAAATAGAATAAAATCATTCTTATTTACATCTACCCTGAGTACAAAATCTTTGACCCACAACACAAACCGTGTCGGCCCTAAATGAGAGCCTTTCGGTACTCCTGAAGTTGGTAACAATAAGATGGACGTAACAAGCACGAGTTGGGTTCGTTCTGGAGATAAGGTGTGATCCAAATAGATAAAGTATCTGTAAGATATCAGTGCTGCAAAAGTCTGCTGAAAATATATTAGTTATCATCGTTGTATATTCATCATGCTTCCCTAGATGTCACTGCTGCGGTAGCGTCAGGAGTCGGGTTAACTCCTTCCCTCAAACATGGCGAGGTGGCGCGTCTGATCTTAGCGTTATGTTCGTGAACGGGTGCTTCTTGTGGTGACTAGTCGTCTTGCTGGTCATGGTTTTTATTTTTTATTATTATTATAACGATAAACTACTATTCATTATCACTACTATGTTGGCTCTAGTTCATCACTTGTGACTCCAGTTACAATACTATTGTAAGATTAACTATTGCACGTGTAAGCGGACACATCATTTATGCCTGGAGGCTTAATTAGATTGGTTTACTTGTTAATTCTCGAGTTTTTCTGTTTTTGATGGCCTAAGAGTGTGCTAGCTAACAACTGTCAATTAATTTCATTTAAATTGATTAAAATATTGGATGTATTACTTTTCTGTGTCATTTATTGTAAACTACTTTGCATTGTACTGTATAAATTCAATTTTTTAAAACTTAACAGACAGGTGTGTTTCTGTGGAGTTTGATTGGAAGTGGTAACGGGCGGAATTTCGGATTTGAATAAATCACTTTTTCTTTTGATATTGTATCATTTGTATAAAATGCTCTCGAAAGACCTGTTCAAACTGATAAATGTCTATGGAGATGAATGGTTGTCTGCAAAGTACGTTTTGCTAGCTAAAAGGCAAATATATTGTGCCCGGAAATTGGCATAACGCTCGCTCTTTATAAGATAGGACTATACGAAAGGACTTAAACTTATAATATAATAAACAGGTAAAATAACTTGTTTTTAAAAGTATCTCGGAAACCGAACTTCGAACTTCGATAAAAAGAAATTTTAATAAACGAAAGCTACACAATCACAAATCGTTTTATTCTAAAAATGCGTAATTTACTCATGAATCATTCAATTATAATTTGAATAAGGAATCTATTTTAAGAATATATTTTATTAAACATGTTTAGATGATAACCATCATAACAGAACGATAGTGACCTTGACGCGATGAAGCGCCAAGTTCACTATCGTTTTGTTTACATGAAATGATGTAATTTATGTAATAACAGAAGATAATGAAAAAGTTATCTGTTAAACGTTAATATTTGGGACACGAAAAATGTTTACTACGTTGCTGTGTTGAATGATAAAATGCTAAAATGTCTCTCTCTCTTTATTTGCGTTTTTTCGGTATTAAGACCCACTAGCTGAACCGTTTTAATGTTCAGCGTAGAACGGGCATGATTTGGTATTTGTTTGAACTTTTCTCAATAGACAGATAAAGTTTCCATGGAAAAAATTAAGAATTATTTACTGATATTTAATAATTTTACTGTGTTAAATTCAGCAAGTACAACGTGACGTGTTTGATTAAAGTTACAAAAATGACGCTTAATAATATATACTATTAGGGGTTTTGCTTTTACCCTACGGAACCATAATGAAGAGTGTGGTTAGTAAACCCCAGTATAGACAGATCAAAAAGCACCACATTTCGACAAAGTCTAGTCTTCTCTTTGACTTAGGGTATTGGATTAAAAACAAAATACTTAAAAAATAAAAACTACAAAATGACAACCCGATAAAAGTGATCTTAGTAGTTAGCTTCATCTCTCTTTACTTATACCAACCCTTGTCGTCCGCGTCCGAGCTTCGTCTCTGTTCGCTTATACAAACCGCTGTCGTCCCATTCAGTTAAAATATAACCTTGCTGTGACGGAACCCCAAAGTCCCCGAGCTAGTTTCGGTAGCTTCTTTTAGAGTTAATAAGCCAGTTTAAAAAAAAAACCGCCGGCTTTATACGTCTTAAAAGTGATCACAGTAGTGACCTTCGTCTCTGTTTGCTTATACCCGCCGCTGTCGTCCCATTCAGTTAAAATATAACCTTGCTGTGACGCAACCCCAATGAGGCACCTTGGGGTTCCGTCACAGCAAGGTTATACACAAAAGAAAAGAAAATTAGTCTGGGACGCCTGTCACCGCATATGGTGAAAAAAACAGGTGATGTTGGAACGAATTCCCAACCTCAAATCGTTTGTATGTCCTGTATGGTGGTTATGGAGTTTCTTATCCGTTCTTCTCCATAAGAATCTATTTTTTGCGAATGAACAACTAGAGTTACTAATATTTTATTTTCAAACTATAAATTTGACGTTCAAAAGTACCTTTTAATGGTCTAGTTGAAATAAATGAATTGACTTTGACTTTTGTAAGGCAACTCGAGATGGCGCTCGAGAACCATCATGAAGTTGCCCACTGCGAAGATAGCAACACGCGGGCGGTGTCTAGTTCGATCCAGCCCGCTCCTAGCTGTCCTCTCCCCAGCGACGCCCTAAGCTGAGGCCCGTGCCCCACAGGGGGTGCCCTTAGCGTGTAGTCGCTTTCAGTTTCAGTTTCATTTATTTGCAAAAACATGTGTACATAATATATACATGGTATTATTATTGGTGTCTTAAGGTAGGTATTATATTGGCTCAACATGTTTGACCATGGCTGGTGTACAAATTAGCTTGTTTGTAAGTTTTTTATAAGCCCTGCCTGGAGGCTTTAATATTAGATTAAGGCCACCACAGGCAAGCCTGGTTAAGCAGTCGACAACCTCATAGTTTGAACTGCGAGACGCAACAGAAAAAAAAAAACGCTGGCGGGGCGGCGGCGCGCCTAGCTGGGAAATTGCGTCGAGGCTCGCGCTCTCTTGGCTCGCGGACAACAACGGCTAAACATCTCCTTCATTTCATTTACTACACGTGTATTTTTAATAAAACATTTTATTACTCTTTTACTTTGTTTTTCTAAGCTCTTACAGTCCATAACCGTATCTTCGTGCTAAAGTCCGATGGAACAGCTATATCCGTTCCTGACCGAGTAAAGGTTTAACTGTATTATAAAATATCGGTTTGTGTATCAACTTCGTTGTTAGAATGAGTTCACTAGTACATGGTCTCGTAAAAGGACTTATTGCTTGTTATATATAGTTCCACATTCCTGATAATTGGAAATCGGGAAGATTTTATCTAAAAACAAGTGTTGTATCTGCCAGAACATTTTTAAACATTTGTTAGTTTTACTCATTTTAGTTTATTTTTTTTGTAAGTATGTATTGACTATAGCTGTGCGAGCTTCAAAAAATTTTTTTTTATTTCTTTCTTTCTTCGGCGCTCTGTTATACTCATACACAATACCACCACCACCACCTTATTTGCCAAAAGACGTCCACTACTGGACATAGCCCTGTCCCAATCGGGGGCCTATGTCCAGCAGTGGTCGTGGCCAACCCGCCTGCCAAGCGTGGCGAATGTGGCAACCCCACTGGGCTGAAAGGATCGGTCACTATGTAGGTGCAAATGCCATCTTGATTCCGTTATGAAAAAGGGATAATGCTATTAGTCGTCTATAGCTCCGTAACGTAATCCCTCCCATACCGGAATCACGATAGTTTTAAGAAGTCAAAGTATTAGAAAAATATTATGACGTCATCTGGAGAGATGATGTGCTAAAATGTAGACGTTGCAAGCGTAGAAATAAATTTCTCAGCCCAACAACCTTTAAAGAACAGCTAGAAGCCTGGGAAAGACTCAATGTTGAATGCGGAGAACAGGTTATCCTGTAACAACTTGGGAGATACCTATCAAGGCACTGAACTACGACAAGCTGATGTAGGTGTTGTCAACTCAAAACGTATTCATCTCAATCTACCAGGAAGAGGTCAATTTACCAATTATTTATTACTATTACCATTATGATACAGCTCTCTGTGTAACCTTGGACACATTACATGCATAGTAGTCGTCATGATGGACGTTTGTAATTCTGCGGTATATCATATGTACGACTGATTATTCGATTGTGTCTAAATAATTTAATCCGGTTTCTGTATACAGAATTTTGTCAACCCTTACCTTTACCTCCATATAACCGTATTGCCAATTGGCATGTTCACTTCAAATTCTCAATAGGAGATTCATTCGGGTCCCATTTTCTATAGAGTTTTGGGATAAAAACATTGGCGTCCAGGATTGAAAACAATTTATTTCGAAAGGTGACGTAAATAGAAAAATTATTCACTAACGGCCGGTTTGTATCTACCTTCAACCAAATTTGCCTTTCAAACATGTCGTTTCAGCTACTGTTGGTAGTTAATTTGACAGTTGGTTAAAGGTAGATACGATATTGAAACCACCAACAGTAGCTGAAACATCAAGTTTGCCGTTCAAACATGACATTTCAGCTACTGTTGGTAGCTAATTTAACAATTGGTTAAAGGTACATACGTTATTGAAACCGGCCGTAAGACAACAACCCTGTAACTTATTTGTGAACAAAGAATTGGCACTTTAAACTTATGATTACAGTTGCGCGCGCGCAGTCGTAGCGAGCGGTCGAGATAGCTGGTGACGCTTACGCGATTGTAAATTTTTGCGCTTACCCTCATTTTAATTAATTAATGACTACTTGATGAGTGAAAATGTAGAATTTTGTGACTCAAGTGGGAGTGAGATAGTGGAAGAGGATCTTGAATTGGAGAGCGAGCAACAAGTTAATAGGATGGAGAGGGAGAAAAATATAGAGTTAAATAGAAAGCAACAAGTATTACCGGAGAAGAGAAGTAGACAGGAGGATGATGATGAAGAAACAATTGAAGGTGATGATGGATTCATAACTATAAAGCGTGGGAGTAAACGACCAGCACGAAGGAATTCGAAAAACTTTGAAGAATTGAGATTTTCGAATAATAATGAACCCAAAGAATATATTGTATGTATTACGGCCAAAGAAACACTACCGCGGCAGTTTGGGATGGCAAAACTTTTGAGATCTCATAATTTAGGAACCATAATTAAATTAGTGTACAAAAACTCTTATAGGGCCTTAGTATATTTTGAAAAAAAAGAAAATGCAGTGAAGATGTTAAAATGTGAGAAATTGTTAGACAACTTAGAATATAATGTCAATATAGTTGGTGAATCATCGTTATGCTATGGTTTACTGAGACAAGTGGACTTAGAAATTGAAGATAAAGAAATATTAGAAAACCTTAGGTGTGATTTTGAGATTATATCTGCAAAACGACTCAAAAGACAGGATAGCGGTGGTAAATGGGTAAATTCTGAAACAATCCGCCTATGTTTTAAAAATCACAACCTACCGTCATATGTATATGGTTTTGGATGCAGATTTCAAGTTGAACCCTACATTTTCCCTGTATCCCAATGTTCAATATGTTGGCGATATGGACACCTTTCACGGACATGTCCTTCAAAAAAAGTCATATGCCCTAAGTGTGGAAATAATCACGCTAACTGTGAGACAACTCATTTTCAATGTATAAATTGCAAAGGCCCACATATGGCAATGAATAAGAGATGCCCTATTTTTTTGAAAGAAAAAGAAATTAGAAGAATTATGTCGGAAAAGAACTGCAGCTATCGAGAAGGATTGGAAATATATAAAACTGAAAGAAAAATTCAGGAAAATAATCCAGTACAGAAAGTGGATGTTAATTTGAATAATGAAACAAATAAGCAGTTATCACAAACAGAATGGACTCAGGACACAGAACCAAGAAGAACATATAGAGAAGTGGTTGCTACAGAAGCTGTTATACATGAGGAAATGATTGTATCGGAGGAATCGGAAACAGAAGACAGCCAGAAGTTAAATAATAAAACTAATACGCAGTCTGAAAAATCAAAAAAGAAGAAATCACGAAGTAAAAAACCGAAAACAGGGTCGTATGGACAGGAACATTCACAAAAAAATATAAGTGAGATTGAAAACACCGATAACAAAGAGGATAAACAAAGTGAACCAGGTGAACGCAAAGATTATTGGTATGGTCTATATCAGAAAATTAAGGATATATGTATGTCGAAAAATAGCTTTCCTAATAAGTTGGGATTAATTATCAACATAATTGTTCGGGATTGCATTGCACTATGTTTAAAGATAATAAATGGTAAAGATATTTTAACTCGGTTACTCTCGTTCTCCACTGATGGATAGTAATTTGAATAACAGTTCTTATTTCATAAACATATTGCAGTGGAATGCTCAGAGTTTGAGACCTAAAATTTCAGAATTTCAAGCTCTGTTAAGTCAGGAAAGCATATATATTGCTTTAATATCAAAGACTTGGTTGGAACCTCATTCATCATTGAATATAAGTGGGTATAATATTTTTAGGAATGACCGAAGCGATTCGTATGGGGGAGTCGCTATCATAATACACAAATCAATTAGAGTACAGTTAGAAACTTTAAATCATAGTAATCCAGGAATAGAAATAAAATGTGTTAAACTTCTAAATTGTAAAGAGATTAAGAATATTATTTTGGTATATTGTCCTTCCTCGGTGCATACTGTTCAGTCTGACTGGGATTTGATATTCACGAAATGTAATAATAAATGCTTAATAGCTGGTGACTTTAACGCACATCACCATAATTGGTCATGTAAATCAGATACAAGAGGTACTATGGTTTTTAATGCTGCTTTAGATGCGGGATACATTTCGCTTAACAAAGGGTCAGGTGAGCACACGCGAATCAAGATGGTAAATGGTTATTTACAAAAAACGTCTCCTGATATTACATTTGTTTCCACAGATTTAGCTTGTAAATTTGAATGGCATATATTGAGTGAAAATCTGGGCAGTGATCATATGTGTATTAAAATTAAAAGTAACTATAGGGAAACTACATACATAACTAAAAAACGTAAATATAAATCGGCCAATTGGGAGGGATATACAAAAACTATAGAAGAAGTTATGTTACCATACTGTGGAGAGTTAAATGCTCAACAAAATTATGATTATTTTATAAACATCATTAATTGTGCAGCTGATAAATATATACCGTATACAAAACCACTCATGCATTATAGACCGGGTTTCCAACCAAAGTCTTACTGGAATGAAACACTCTCTAAATTAGTAGCCGAAAGGAGATTAGCTCTAAGTATTTTTAGATCAAATCCTACCCCCTTCAATTTAAATATTCTAGAAGAAAAGACAACAATTGCTAAGAAAGCTATTAGTAAAGCCAGGCTAGATGAGCGCCGTAATTTTTATACAAGCATCGATGAGTCAACAACGGTTTCAGAAATGTGGAAGCGAATGCGATGGTTAAAGGGGTGTAGCTCAGCTAAATCATACCCGTCAAGGGACCAGAAAGTATCCCTAATCTGTGGTTTAGCTCCTGATTATGTATGCTATGAGAAACCAACATTTAACTCATTAAACGTACAGTTGGAACTCCCGGTTACATTACATGAATTGTGTAATTCACTAAAAACTAAGGATACAGCACCTGGTGGGGACGGGGTGTCTTATTCAATGATATTTAATTTACCAGACATAGGAAAACTATTTTTAGTAAATCTGTATACTTAATGATATTTTAAATACTGGTATGGTACCCGTCCAGTGGAGGGACATAGTATTGATGCCTATTCCTAAACCAGCTACAACTTCAGACAGCAATCCCAAATTAAGGCCTATCTGTTTAATATCATGCTTGTGTAAGATTTTTCACTCCATACTAACTAAACGCATTGAATGGTTCATAGAGAAAAATAATATTTTGTCTCCATATGCGTCGGGTTTTAGAAGAGGGCAATCATGTCAAGACTGTCTAACGAGATTGACCACCCAAATTCAATTAGGTTTCTCGAAAAGTTATGCAACAGTTGCGTGTTTTGTAGATGTTGAAAGTGCATACAACAATGTATTAATTAATAAAATAATATTGGTATTAAATGAAATCGGGATCGGTAACAAATTATGTTCATATTTATGGAATTTTTTGAATGAAAGACATCTTAAAATTATTGATGAATTTAATGGAGATGACACTATGATTAGATATACAAGTTTAGGATTAGCCCAGGCTGACCCTATATCACCAATACTATTTAACGTTGTAACTTTTAAATTGTTCTCAAAAATTAACAATGTACACATGTGTCAGTACGCCGATGATTTTGTCTTATATAGTACAGACAAAAACCTTTCAGATAGTACAGCCAAGTTACAAGAAGCATTAGACATACTTTCGTCTTGTCTAGGTGAATTGGGATTGTGTTTGTCGAATAGTAAATCAAAACTATGTATTTTTAGCAGGGGATTTAGGAGACAAAATATTACATTGAAAATAAATAATATTGCTTTAGAAATAGTGGATAGTTACAAATATTTAGGGTTATGGTTAGACAGATCGCTACGATGGGGACGTCATATCAATGAAGTAGTCAAGAAGTCACAGTTAAAAATACTCAAAGTTCTAGCAGGCACTTCTTGGGGTATACACCCCAAACATTTACGATAGTCCGGAGTCGTGTAGAATACAATTGTTTTATTTACGTTAACAGTGCGAATTCACATTTATATAAATTACAGAAAATACAAAATCAAGCACTGAGAAGTCTACGCCGATCCATACCATGGAGAGTGAGCTAAGTATTCCACCATTGCACATAAGAAGAAAATTTCTAGCCTACAAATATTGTTTAAAATCCCTATCTTGGACTAGTAATGTTACAATTAAATTATTAAAAGAATTAAATATATTTATCACCAACAGCTATTGGACACGAAAAAAGATTCCATTGCTTGTGAATGTTTTAAATGATATTGAAGATGTTGAAGTAGCCTCATCCTCTCCTCTGGAGATGTACACTTTAAAAACATGGGTCTCTTACATTGACACGAATAATATGATCTCGGTTAGTTTGGATAGTATGCATCGAGCTAAAGATTGTTACGAATTGTTGAGACACACTGTAATGCAGGAACTAATAGAGAAATATGCTGATTGGGTAGTAATTTATACAGATGGATCTATGAGCAAGAAAGGTAGGGGAGCTGCATTTTTTGTTCGATCTCATGAAAATTCTGGTGCATGCTTTAAAGTTAATGGAAATGTGTGTATCATGTCGTTGGAGCTTATTGCAATCTCAGAAGCACTATCATACATCAAAACCATTGCTGAAAATAGAGCTGTTATATGTTCAGACAGTAAGAGTGCGTTATATCATATAGCTCGATGCGCCTCTGGTCGCAGAGGTACACCGATAGCATACGAGATAATCTCTAAAATCGAAGAACTAGCGGAGAAAGGAGTGGATCTGAGGTTGCAATGGGTTCCTTCACACATTGGGATACGAGGTAATGAGGAGGCGGATAGAATGGCGAAAATTGGAAGTACAGAAGGACAAGAAATTTATGTGAAACCATATTATTCAGAAATTTTAGAAAAGGAACTATTAGAAAAATTTGGTCTGGATATATTGCAAGTCGGAATTATGAATTCCTTATTGTCAAAACCCAACAGTGAAGAAGCTTGTTTATTGTTTAATCTATTGGCATCTTAAGTTAAACTACTTAGTAAATAAGAATAATCGGACTGACATATACATGTAGTATAAAAGTCCAAAAAAAAAAAAAGAATAAAAAAAAAAAAAAAAAAAAACTTATGATTAATGCACAATCGCGTACTTACATACCAACATGAATGAGTGTCTATTCTAGTATTATCTTGCTCTCTTTTGCAAGCTATTTCGAGGAAGGGATAGTCAATATCACTCTTTAGGACTACTATTCTTTACGGATTATGATGATGTCCCATTTAAAGTTTTCATGGCTATAGTATAAAATGGAATATAAAATAGAAATAAGGTTTTACAATAGAACTTAGCTGATTGAAATAATACTTGGTTTTTTTTTCAAAACGCTAAATATACCTATCTATCGTAATTCGAAAATTACGATAGTTATTTTTCAACTAATATCTAAAAAATAATTAAACTACTCGTTATTACTTAGAAAAAAGTGCAAGGCTATATGTGTCTAACTATTATGGTTAAGTTACAATGACTTACGCTTTTCGTTAAAATTAAAAGTTACGACAGGTTTCAAAATGCTCTAAGCAAGAAAAATGTTGCGGTTTGAGCGAACTGGTGAGAATCTTAATGCTTGGTCCGATGAAGTTGAAACACGGCATTAATGATTTATATTTAGATTTTTCTCAAATAAACCACTTAAGGGGCGAAAAGGGGTCACGATGTTTTTAGGTTTTTACATAATCAACCCCTGACGGGGTGAACGGGGTGAATATAGTATGCTGGTCCTGAGACCGTTAAATGGATATCGTAGTGCTTAATTTTCCAAAACTTTTAAAAAGGGTTAGAGGGGGCGTTGAAGTTTGTGGAGTACCTACTAAATCTGCGCGGATGAAGGCGCGGGCGAAGTGGCTAGTGTTTTATAAACATATTAGAGTCACCAGTTGACAAGTTATAGGTACCTATCAAATATTTAAGCTGTCTTAAACAACTAAGTACGCAATGTAGGAATCAAGCCCAACCTAGAAACTACAAGATCGACGTTATGTGAGCAGATCCTAGTGTTTTTTTTTTCCTGAAAGACATGAGCATTTCCTGTTTTTTTTTTATGTGTGTTTTTCCGTCTCAGATAACGGAGTATTATGTCTGACTTCATCCCAATAAAAGTCCCACAGCTCCTACCACTATCATAAGGGTCCGGGAAACAATTGAAATAATGCGTACCACGGCTCCAGCTGGTATCGGCCCCTAATGAAGCTGATTTATAACAACCACATACTCCCGTTAAGGTGCGCACGGAACAAGTGAGGTTAAATGATGTAACGGCAATACCGCATCATTATTATGAAGGACGTACTGAAAATCACTCATTGGTAGTATCAATAATAACAAACTAAAAGTTTCTTACCAAAAAGTCAAAGTTCACAAAAAAATGTTTTTTCGCAAATATCTTGCTACCTATGGTTTCAAAGATATTTACATCTACGATTACAATAATAATTATACCTAGTGTGCCAAATCGCATCAAAAGAAATACAGCAATAAATATAGCATTATATAATTAGCAGAAAGAGGTGGTGAGATGATTCGGACGCAAACTGTGAGGACTGGTTCCAGAAGGAGAGAGAGGAGAATAACTGGAAGGACTTGGGGAGAGGCCTTTGCCCACTTCCAAACCACGCTTATTTGTCTTGACAAAAAAGCATGGTTTGGAAGATAATGCAATAGTCAATTACATTGCTAAATATTCTCTTATCTAGACACCCTTTATCATTTAAATCCTTTTCAATCTCTTAACAAAAAAAAGGCTGTTTGACTTGGGCTCTTTCTCTAACTACTACAAAAATGTATGACTGTTCTGTCTGTCTATTTTTGTGACAAAAATTACATCGAAATTTTCTCGTGAATTTGCCCCCGTGCCGTCCGTGGCCGTGGTTTACCCTAGAAGAACAGTGCACAAAAAAATCGTGATAGGATGAAGAATTTTGAGATTACCTTTACAAACAAGAAATCACAATGTTAAAATAGTTTTAGAAAACCAAAAAATGACTTTGGCTCGAATGTCGGTCTTTTTTTTTAAGGATGGGAAATTATCAAATGTCTTCTTCCTCTCTGGGTGGAGCGGAAGGGCGTGTCAGACTCTTACTGACTAAAACCCATCCGTGTTCCTTCTGAAGCCCTTTGCGTTCCAGAGCCGCGGTAACTCTTTCGAACAAATTCCGCAACCCTGGCAGGCTCTGGCCCTAGCGGGACCCGTCTTCTATGCTGACATCTCTTTGAGGTGCGCGTGAAACACAACGCGCCATCGACCCGGGCCTGGTGGTGATCGAACAGCGATCCACCCAACGCACGAATCGTAGAATCTATCATGGCGATAAATTAATGCTTTTAAAATATCAGAAAAAAAATGAACATAAACTGCTCAAGCTATTTTAAAGCAAAGGGGTTCGAACTTTTTTCTATGGGAATAAATCCATTTTGATTTCTTTTCAAAGTTGCTGCGCACAATCTAACATGCATAATCTGTGTGTAGAGGACACTTAAACAAACAGTAATGTTAGCAACATGGTGCCCTAAAGTGTCACGTTGAGATATTTGAAGGTAAATTCGCCATGTGAGAACAATGAAAATCATTAAAAATTAACTGAAAGAATAATAATAATATTTCTCGGCTTGATTTAACCATTTATATATAAATAAATACTTGTTATTGACGCGTATCATATTTTGATCAGTGTCAGAAGACACTGACCTGCAAATTGCAAAAACACAAGAAAATTTGAATTTTACGGGCTACCACTAATGAGGATAAAACGTAACCGTAAGTTTACGTCGGCCTGAACGAGACATGCCGAATCATATCAGGATGTCTTGAACCGACTCTGCTCACAAGCTCTACCCATGGGCTGGCAATGCACCACCAGTACGAAGAGATATCAGCAGCTCGCATGATAAAAAAAACAGCAATCAATACCCGACATACCCTCTACGAACACGCAGCAGCCCGGGTAGACTTAAAAACCGAAAGGGTTTTCCTCGCTGCGCACAGACCATCGAAGGATAACCAGTGGGGCAAGATGTGGGAAGTTTTTACATTTCTACTTTTTCTCATTTATCATCCTCTCGACTTCTTAAAATTTCAAAAACATGAACCTCATCTCGCACAAAGGTAGGCCTCTGCAAAACACAACCTGGCAAAATGGAGTATTGTAGTTCTGCCAGATACCCATGATGAATGCGGTTCCCCATTCAGAATATGTATATGCTGAAGAGCTCTAATTATTAACACCTGTTAATTTATAGTTGAACTCTATTTTTCTAAATTCGAGGTTGTTCTGTAGAATGAAAAACTAAGAAGCGAAATTTGTACGGCAGCAAAAAGAACCGCAACGTCATCTATCCTGTTAGCGACCAACGAAATCCTGCATCGCGCAAGCAAAGTTCTCCGTGCGATTTGAACATATACAACAGTCCGAATATCTATTATCGGGCAGTTGCCCACCAGACACAACCGTCTGGTAGGAAGATCCTCGAGGAGGATCGTGAAGGTATGCGGGACTTACTCTCTGTTCCGCATACCTCTACACTGGTGACCCTCGACATTGAACGTCAGCGCAGCCTTCGTGCAACTTCTTAAAATTGACTTTTATTTTTCACTTTTTAATGGTAATACCCCACAACTAAATTGACACTATTCCCATGATTTCCCGATAAGGAGTTACTTTGTGTGCCTTTGTAGTCTAAGTCCAGGCCAGCTCATAGTTTCCTAAACATCAACTTTGCTTTGGGATTGGTATAAACCTAACAAATCTCACTTTACTAGATTTTATAGATTTTAAGTTGAGGGGGTCACGTTGAGGGAGTCACGCGATATTTTACAATCTTACGGCGTTTGCAATTTTCCGGTGACATTTATAACTAAACTCAACGCAAAAAGAATAATCAAGACCGGTTTATAAACAATAAAGTTATGCCCGAATAGATAACCAAAAAACATGGTTGACTTGTACACATCTGCGTTCCCCTTCACTGCGTACCGGCGTGATGTTATGTTATAAACTAGTGTAAAAAATAAACAGACAAGCGATTTCAGCCCCGGAAGATTAGCTAATATTATCATTTATTGGAGAGTTCCGTTGCCTATCTCCGAAGACCTTCATCAGATCAGTATAAAAAATAGTCTTACAAATAAAAACATAATCATCTATCGGTTGACAATCGGCGAAAAAATCGTTGAACAAACAAACAAAAAGAAATTCCTTTTTATGAAGTCGGTTAAAAAGCTAGTAGCACAACTATAATTTTCGTTCGTAACCTACTAAAATATTATCTCGAATCAACAAAAATTCTAACACAGTAAGCATGATACAGCAGTTTTTCAATTTTTAATTATTGCGTAATATTGCACAATGATTTCTGTATGATCCCGAAATAGCCGCAGATAAACTGGATTAATGATTTTATTTTTCTGCCGAAACCCCCATTAGCTTCTGAATCTATTGAAACTGTCTGTCTCTATCATATCCCTTAGATATTCAACTGTCAAATACTTTAAAAAATTAAAATTGTATTGGTATGAAAATATTTTACATTACATTTTACATTTAAAAGATATTAAATATCAAAAGATCATTAATCGGACTTTATTTTATTATTCTATTTGTTATGCCAGTTTTCAAAACTTCTTTCATTTATTAAAAGTCAGGGTCCTTTCTTTTGAAAAAGGATGAGATAGAAAATCTATTGACAGCTTTCTACAAAAAACCAAAGTCCAAAAAGTAAGATAAACTTTCAATCAACAATGTTACTGTTGCTACAAAGTGGATAATCATCATGACTCGTGATGTTGTTATTCAATATAAGCAAGTTTTGGTGAAGTCTCCGACACATTCCGAAACGTCGCGGGAGTCGCGACAGACGTGCTGTGTTTGCCTTGTGTAGTGTTTTTGCAAAATAAATAAAAATAAAATGGCTCCTGAAATTAAATACACTAAGGTTTGTAGTTTTTTATAATTTTAAATAACACATTACGTAGGTATGCTAGCGTGAATCGTTTATTATTCTTACTTATCTATCGCTGTACCAAAATAATCAAAATCAGTTCGGCGATAAGACGTAATAAACAAAAACCCATTGCAATTATAATATTGACAAGTATTTATTAATCTGACCGATCATTAAAAAAAAATAACAAAGACGCTGAAAAATAATTCAGAAGGAAACTAATGTCAAGATATATAAATCTAACCCGTTTTATATTAGTTTAAAAAAAATCTAAAAAAAAACAATATTTCAATAACGAGGAAGTCACTGAAATATATAAATGAATTAAAATTGGATGCTGAAGACTATGAAAAAATAAAAACAATGCCAACGAAATAGCTTTAATTTTACTGGTCATTTTTTCAGTTGTTCATCGACAACGAGTGGGTGGACGCGAAGAGCGGCAAGACCTTCGAGACTTACACTCCTCATGATGGATCCGTCATCGCCAAAGTCGCCGAAGGTGACAAGGTATGTACCTACTACGATACCCGCGCAAAATTAGAAGCGTTAGTAGATATATATTTTGAATATGTGGGTACCAAATTAAATGCTAAAATTGTTACAATTGAATGTAAAGATTGTTATATCTGTAGAAAAAAAATATAACTTGTCCTACTGCTAGGCAAAAGCATCCGTGCTGAGTGATCAGATCATTTTGTCACTACCTTCTCATTCATTTTGAGAATATTTGAAGCTGTGTTTTTATTCATTAGTGAAAAATAAATTGATAGATTCACGTATTTTGAAAAAAAAAAAATGTATTGATCTTTTTACTTTAATATAGATACGATTCTTTGATAATTTACTTCAGTAAATCGCACCTTTAAAGTAAAACCGTTACTAAACGAAATTATGAAATTTTATAGTCGCACCTTTAAAGTAAAACCGTTACTAAACGAAATTATGAAATTTTATAGGGTAGCCAATATTAGAAAATAGTCATTGTTTTAGATAGATGGCATTGATACCTTAATTCATGAAAATTTTGGTTTAGTAACGGTTTAACTTTAAAGGTGCGATTTACTAAAGTAAAGTTTCCCAAAATAGGGACAAATGGAAGGAACTAGAGGAGGCTTTTACCCGAAAGGGGTTCGTGTAAAGGAACAGCTAGAAAAATATTATATAACAAACATAATCATAAACTAACCTAGTCTAAGTAATCTACTAACACTTTGAAATGTAAACAAACATACTTAACACTGAAATAAAAAGAGCTTTATTATTATTATTATTAACGGTTTTACTTTAAAGGTGCGACTAAAACATTTCATTTTTTCGTTTAGTAACAGTTTTACTTTAAAGGTGCGAAATTATAGGTAATTTAGCTTTCAAGCTAAATAAAAAATAATTCGTAAGTTCCTAGGTACCAGTCATCACTCCACTTTCCTCATCAATCTAGGGCATTGATCAGACAAATAATATGAGTATAGACATACATAACATACATAGGTACATTCAAATCTTTCGATCTTCGATTTAAAATTTGTTATAGTGTATAGTATTCTACTAATCAAGCCCTTTCATTTGATACCCAAATTTAGGGAGTTATGAAAAAAAATGTAATCGGCCATTTTATGGCGGCGGCCATCTTGCTCCGATTTTTATCAAACATATCTAAAAACACTCCCGACCAATTCACCTTTCAAACAAATAAAACAAAATCAAATCGGTTCACCCGTTCGAGAGCTACGATGCCACAGACAGACGCACACACACATACATGTCAAACTTATAACACCCCGTCGTTTTTGCGTCGGGGGTTAAAAATTGGTTATACTCGTAAATAACACTTTTACTAGAGTCAGTTTAAACTAGATGAGGGCAGTGTTTCCTAGCTGACTACCCTGAGAAGTAATACCGAAACAAGTATCAAAGTCCATGTTTCAATATTTTCAGGCCGACATTGACTTAGCAGTCGCCGCAGCGAAGCGGGCGTTCCATCGTAACTCGGAATGGCGGCAGTTGGATGCCTCTCAACGTGGAGAAATCCTTCGCAAGTTTAGTGACCTCGTAGAGAGAGACACGAAATACCTTGCTGAGCTGGAATCCTACAACAACGGCATGGTTCTCACCTTTGCAGGAGCAGTCGTGGGTGGAGCTGTCAATTCTATCCGGTACATTGCCGCTTGTGCGGACAAAATTAAAGGGGATACCCTGCTGGCTGGTAAGAACGAAATACACAAGAAAAAGCAGCATCAAACTATAGATAAAGCTGTACGTTCTCTACAAATTTCCTTTGATGTCAACAGATGGTGAGGTGTTCTCGTACACCCTGAGACAACCTGTAGGAGTATGCGGTATTATTCTGCCATGGAATGCTCCCATCGTCCTATTCGTCAACAAAGTTTGCACTGCTTTAGCTGCAGGTAAGTCATTATAAAGTTAACAAAATAACAGCCTATCGTGACCTACTAAGTCTGAACAAAAAATGTTCATGGTTAATGGGGGCCTAAAGTATCACAAAGTGGTTTTCACGTGCTCTCATTATTACTGTCTTTTTGCTCCGTACCTCAAAAGGCACCCTTATACTCTTGTCCGTGTGTCACCACCGATTTTCCCAGAAACGGGTGGACCTAGCAAGTTGAAATTTATACCAGATACTGAGATCAAGCACAAATAAAGTAAAATTCCAAAAAATAAAAAAAAATTGAAAATTAAAGTTGTCCCCATACATTCATAGTTGACGCCTGTCACCAATAAAAATTATACCAATTTTGTTATGGTGGTATAATAGGTAGAAACGGAACCCTCGGCGCACGAGTTCGGCTCTAGCATTAAGGCTTTTTAATGCTTAAGCATTAAAAAGCCGGTCAAGTGCACCGGTTTTTTAATGCTGCATCGTTTTCCCATGGTGATCTTTATCTTCAAATATGGCGGCAACGTGAAACTAGGCCCCATACTGTTGTTTTTTTTTGTTTAAATGTTCTCCACCCATGCATGCATTAAATGTCCTCTAGGCAAAGATCGTGTGCAAAAAACAAAATACTGTTTGCGGACTATACCACAAAGGTGCTATCCCCTTTTAGATTTCTTGACAATCGTTATCGCTGAACGAATGCCACTTCTCAAGAGCCTCTGATTGGCTCGGTCTTGGTTTCGCGAGTTCGATTCTTGCATGATTTATCTTAATTAAGCGTACCTACAGAAACTGAAACAAGTAATATCACGGTCCAAAATAATATCACGGTCAATATCTCGAAATGTCAATGCATTAGCTTTAGCCGTTCCAAATACCCTCATGGATTTAATAATAATGCGATCGAAAGAGTTGACGTAGTAAGAGATCTTGGTATAATGTTGGATTCCAAATTGCTCTTTAACCAACATATTGATATTGATCACCAGTAGAGCCTCTCGTAACCTAGGTTTTGTAATGCGCACTTGTAGGCCTTTTAGTAATTGTCATATTCTAAAGATTATATACTTTACATATGTGCGTAGCATTTTAGAGTACTGTAGCCAAATCTGGTCACCCCAATACGAGATATATACTAAAAGAATCGTAAATCTACAGAAAAAGTTCGTAAAATTTCTAAACTTTAAATCCCGTAAACGTCATGATTCTTATGTCCGAGACTGCAAACACTATGATATACTTCCCCTTGTGGATAGGCGTAAGATGTTGGATATGCTTTTGTTCTTTGATATCCTACGAGGTCATTTAGATAGCAGTGATCTGCTATCATCTATATATTTCTGTACACCAAAAACACGTACCAGACATACAAAATTGTTCAGTATCCCTGGCCATCGCACAAAATACGGGCGAAAAGCTGTTATGACCCGACTGCCTCGCATCTACTCTGAGACTTTTGAAAATGTTGATATATTTAATTTATCCAAGCAATCATTTCGGAGACAAGTCAAGCAAATACTGTTTAGTGAATAATTTGTGCCATCACTCATTCTCTTAAGTTGTAATTGTTTTGATATTCTTTTTAATTTTGTCAATGTGTCAACAATTCCACATTATTTTTTTAATTTCTTTTCTTTTTTTCTTTTAGCCACTTTCTAGATAACCTATAGCTTTGTCAATGCCGTGAAACTCTATTATTGGCTTAAGAGATAATTTTTATCATCTCGCCATCAATGTTCAGTCTATGCAGGCTTTAAGATGCCAGTAACTGTGTTGCAATTGCATTTGGCTGTTCATTGATGGGGAGGTGAACTGAATATTCATAACTCATATATGTTAATAATAAGCTGTTGAGTGTCCAAATAAATAAATAAGTATCTGTAGGTACGCTTAATTAGGAATTTGACAGGCATTGCCACTCCAACTAGGAAGTTGCAGTGGCAATGCCTGTCAAATACCGACTAGGTATATTCTATACTATATATATTCCTACTGCTGTAGCTGCAAAGTTTGAGCCACTTAAGCTCAGGAATTTCACTTGGTTTTTTAATCTTAACATTATTCCTGTCTGTTTAGGTTGTACCATCGTAGTTAAGCCAGCGGAGCAGACTCCTTTAACTTCCCTGGTATTAGCGGCTCTTCTGGCCGAGGCTGGTGTGCCCAAGGGTGTGGTCAATATTGTCAACGGCTTTGGGCCTGGCGCTGGATCGGCTCTGACTCACCACGGAGACGTCGCTAAGGTTTCCTTCACCGGATCAGTTGAGGTAAGTCGTACAAAGAGTAACCTTAAAAACGATATAATGAACCTCCACCTCTGGTTCTCCTCCACTCTCTCCACTGAAGTATCCGAAAAACAAGAATTAAGTATGGCCGCGTTGTACGCGCGGTCTCATTGTTCAATTTAATTGAATAAACGAATGCTTGCAGGTCGGCAAATTAATTCAACAAGCAGCTGGAGTTAACAACTTGAAGAGGATCACACTTGAACTCGGTGGCAAGAGTCCTCTGGTCATCATGAATGATGCTGATTGTAAGTTATTCCATTATTTGAAAATCAGGGAGACTATACTTATCCACCTTATGCAATAAACTAATGTGTGTATTGTATTCCAGTAAATCTGGCCGTCCCTTACGCTGCTAATGGAGTATTCTTCAACCAAGGACAGATGTGCATAGCAGCCTCCCGCTTGTTTGTCCAATCTGGTATCTATGACAAGTTTGTTGAGGCAGCTGTCAAATACGCTAAGGGCATGAAGGTCGGAAACCCAACGGATCCCACTTCACAGAACGGCCCTCAGGTAAACAAGTCGCAATTTTGGTTAGGAAGTATTGATCTTGTTAATAAAACCCGGGCCAGTTAAAAAAAATCTGTGTAAGTTGATTAAATCGAAAATTCTCACTTGCAGGTTAATGGGGAAATGATGGAAAAAGTATTGGGATACATCGAGAAGGGCAAAAAAGAAGGCGCGAAGTTGCTATGTGGAGGTCACAGAATTGGCACAACTGGTTATTATATCCAACCTGCAGTCTTCGCTGACGTCACTGACGATATGACTATCGCAAAGGAAGAGGTAAACTAACGATTTTTTTTCTATATGACCTAAGTTTCTGCTTAACATAGTGGAGTATTCTTCATCTAAGTTATGGTCTAACTCTTTTCTCTCTATTTGTAGATTTTCGGCCCAGTGCAGAGCATTCTGAAGTTTGACACTTTGGAAGAAGTCATTGACAGAGCTAACAACACGAACTACGGCTTGGCAGCTGGTATCTTCACAACAAATGTCAACAACGCTTTACAGTACTCCAAATACGTTGAAGCTGGTACAGTTTGGTAAGTTGACAGAAACCAGCTTAGCTTTCAATCATCGTCTACTGATATTACTT
Organism: Mamestra brassicae; assembly: GCA_905163435.1. Classification (NCBI taxonomy): domain Eukaryota; kingdom Metazoa; phylum Arthropoda; class Insecta; order Lepidoptera; family Noctuidae; genus Mamestra; species Mamestra brassicae. The sequence continues at coordinate 8,670,805 of LR990991.1, read as the reverse complement.
TGATGCTATCAAAATATGCCTATCATATTAACCAATTATAAAATAACGAGAAAACGTTAACTGACCCAACTATGATAGTGAATCAGTGTCATTCTCCAGCAAAATTTAGGGAATTTTAATCTATTTTTCATTGAAGTTAGTTCTAGATATTGACCGAAAAGGTACTTTATTAACAACATTGTTAACTTTGCAGGGTCAACACATACTTAGCATTTACCCCACAATCACCATTCGGAGGTTTCAAGGACTCTGGGCTTGGTCGTGAAAAGTAAGTAGTCACAATAAATTCATATATTCATTGGTTTAAGAGGAGTGAGGAGCGTTTGATTTAGGTAATTCCTAAATTTCCACTCATAATAGTTATATATGCTATATCAAGAGTTCCAATTCTACTACTTTTTAAGCAACGTTCGCGTTCGCATCTCAGTCGCAATCTGTCAAAAAAGCCTCTATTTCCATACATGTTTGATAGATTGCGACTGTCATTGCGACGCCGATGTCCGTAACTTCTTAGCGCCAATGTGTGGCACTAAGAAGTTACGGACATCGGCGTCTTTCGACATCTATAATAATAATTGAATCGATCTTTCTCACTGAGATGATAATATCGTGACGTTTTTAGTCGGCCTCCTGAACATCTTGATAATATGTTTATTTCTTTTTTCAGTGGCATCGACGCTCTGCTAGCTTACACTGAAGTGAAGAATGTTGTCGTTTCTTTACCCAAGAAGGTCTGAATTCTAAATTGGAAAAAAATTGGCTGTTCCTAAGTATTTTGTGTTTAAAAAACTAAGTCATAGATAGCAATAATAGATATACCAAATGAAAAGTTTTTGATATACATATTTGCAGTAAATAAATAAGATAAATAGAATAAAAGTATTTTTATTTTATGGTATCGGCCCAAAATGAGAACTTTGTGCCTCGTTAACAATCAAGACTGATATGCTCTTTTTCTGAAAGATATCTTTGGTAAATATGATGCTTTTGAACAAAATCTGAGTACGCGCATGCAGAAAGTCAATTTGTTGAAGGAACTGTTAAGATACAATGCAGAGAGGGACTCGTTTCTGTCTCTGCCAACAAACCTTTTGTCATCTGCTTGATCCAAGGCAGCGCAGTATATTTAGGTATATGTCACCGGAAAATTGCAAACTCCGATTAGATTATAATTTCTCGATATATTGTGAACAAATCGTTATGAATACAATAAATCCTATCAAATTTAACAGTTTCCAATATAACTGTATCTTATTGAGAAAAATAAGTTTGCTATTTCACGTGATATTTTACAATCTTACGGCGTTTGTTATTACCTGATGACAAAATTATAATCAATTTTTCTGCACTTTCTTCTGTTTGTTGTTGTATGTGTGTATCATGATCTGCCTAGCCTTTTCCCAACTATATTGGGGTTGGCTTCCAGTCAAACCAGATTCAGCCGAATACCAGTATTTTACGTTAACCTTTCATGCATGAGTAACTCTACCGGCAGAGCTCCAAGATCACTGAGACACACAAGCCCCACCACGACGGCAATGTGGGGTCACCCTCGGTGGGGGTCAACCTCTACCTCAACATCCATATAACCGTATTGCCAATTGGCATGTCATGGCAACTGAGTCGAGTGAAGTAGAGGAAGCTTCCTTCTCAACTTCAATTTACCAATCCATAAACTTAAGACATTTAAAATTATAAAAAATCCTAGCTTTTACCAGTGGCTTCGCCCTTCCTTCCTACTGCCTTCGAAAGTCGAATTTATTCAAAGGGAAGAGTCTCACGGGATAAAAAGTGTCCTATCCTATGTTCTGATCCAGATCATAATCTGTAATTAAACTCAGGCAGGTTGGTTAAACACTGATTTTGACACACCCTCACATACAATTATCATATTATGTTGACATACCGTCAGACTACATAATATACTACATCTCTTTCCTGCCAAGATAACAGTGCCAATTGATTATTAAAAATTAAAGAACTAACCATAACATTAATGTTGTTTCCAGAACTAACTAACTGTTTCGTATAATAACCAACAAAGCTATGTTCTCTTGCTCGTTAGTTCCTACTTACTATATAAGTTACGGCTTACTTTACTTAAACAATAGTAAGCAAATAATTATTATACAAGCGCAGTTAGTATTTCTTTTTGTAAAACTAGTAACATATCACTTACTTTTATACTTTTTTTCTATGTTTATTTCTATTTACTTATTACCCAGCCAATTGTTACCCTTTCTATTCACGGTCAAAGAACAGCAGCATTCGTGCAGTTCTTTCCTTAGACCTTTCAATGGGCACCGCAAGTGGTGACGGTGTAGACGAATGATCGCAAGGATCAGCTAGACTATTATATTCATTACTCTCGTCGAGGAGTGCCGACTGATTGTTGCTAGCTGGACTTGTCTGCGCTTCGGTTGGGACTTCCGCCTGTGTCCTTTATCTACGTCTACGGACATCTATCACCGACACCACATTGAGTGTCTTGCTACTACCTGCACTATCAGTTGGTTGTCTCGCAGACTTCCTTACTCTTTCTGTTGACGTTGTACGCATAATCAACTGACTTCGTGTTCTCCGATAGCAGCCACCACATTCGTCTTCTACAATATACGAGCGTGGTTGTGATGTACGTGCTACTAATGTTACCGGTTTTCTGTCGCCGTTACTAGTTAAAATTGCCTTATCACCCGGTGATAAGCTTTTTAATGTGTCCGCCGTTTTGTCGTAATTTATTTTAATTTGTTTTCTGTTGGACATTATTTTATTATAGTTCTGGTTATTATCTATCTTCTCCGTTAGCAAATTAACACTGACACGTAAACTAGTTTTAAGACGTCTATTCATTAAAAATTGTGCGGATTTGTATTGCCTTTGTTAATGTCAATTCATGTGTGCGCAGGAGTCGATCTCTCACAGTGTTGTTGACAATACCACAAGCGATCTTATCTCGCAACAAGCTCTCGTGTAATTCACTGAACTGGCACTGCTGACTCAATACCCTCAATGTTGTGACGTACTGGTTGATGTTTTCGCCATCTTTTTGGTTGCATGTAAAGAATTTAAACGGCCTTACAGTGATATTTGGTTTTGTTCCGAAATACTTGTCAAACTTTTTCAATACACAATTTATGTCGTCTTCACTTTCACCGTCATCGAACGTGAACGTTGTATATAATATCATAACCTGCTGATCCAATAAGGTTAACTAACAAACTAGCCCAGACTTCTTTAGGCTCTAGTTTTTCTTAAAACATCTGGTGCTTTAAGAAAAACTTATATATTTGAAACGTTGTGTCACGGCTAAAAAGAGAATATTCACGATTCCTGTGAGGTAGAATGATCAAACGGCAATACCACATCATTATTATGAAGGAGGTGGTGAAAATTGCTCATTAGCTAACTAAAATAATAGCAAACTAAAAGTTCCTAAAAGCAAAGCAAAGCTTTCTCCAAAGGAAGCAAGATATTTACTTTTAGGAACTTTTAGTTACAAAGAACAGATTACAATAATAATTATAGTGTGCCAAATCACATCAAAAGAAATATAGCATTATATAATTAGCAGAAAGAGGTGGCGAGATTATTAGGACGCGACCTATAAGAGCTTGTTCAAGACGGCGTGGGAGGAGAATGTAAAAAATAGACGGACAAGAGAGTGATCCTTTTTTACCTTTTAAGGTACGGAACCCTAAAAAAGAACTAAAACTGAAAAAAACAGAGTTTATTACTATGTAAAACAAAAGCTAACTGGTTTTAAAATAACAAAATAAAATCTTATCGACGACCACAACTGCAAGGCTATTTCCAGGCAAAAAAGAAGAATATTTATTTGTTACATGGTGATAATTGCCTTTGTGTACTTGTTTTGCTACCTCTTCATTCAATATTTGTAAAAACTAAAAGGCCTGATGGGTTTTACTCTTCTTAGTCAATTGGAAGAATGATGAAAGGGCAGGCCTTCATCAGTTGGTGTCATTTGATGTAATAGCAATATGATCTTTTGTTGGGGCATTTTTTTTTTATGATTTCTATCATAGTATTTTGTAAATTTTATGGTCTCTCAGTCCAATATTGTGTTTATGTACCAGTGTTTATTAATTGTGTCATTTTAGTGTTCATAACTAAAGCAGACTGGTGGTTTTATAGGAAACGAAATGAAATTATGAGTTTTGCATTAAGTCGTATATTCGTTGCTTCATTTCATATTTATAATTCTTATAAACTAAACGTAACTTTTATTATACATTTTCCATCTTAGTCTATACTGTCGTTACATTGCTGTATAAAAACTTATAACTATCATTTTTAACAGTGAATTTAATTTCATAATAGAAAAGAGTTTTATATAAAGATTTGAGATCACATCATAAAGAGAAAGAGAGACAGTATTATTCTATATAAACAAAGTGGGACAGCAACTGCAAGACAAATGGGCGTGGTTTGGAAGATAATCAATTACATTGCTAAATATTCCATTATCTTTAGCATTGTAATTGATTAGTATTTTTTTCATAATGATTTGCAATCTCTTAACAAAAATCGCTGTTTGACTTGGACTCTTTCTCTAACTACTACAAAAATTTATGACTGTTCTGTCTTTCTCTTTTTGTGTAAATTATATAGCGAGATTTCGGGATTGACACTAATGGTGCTTGTACACGGTACAAGTAACTGGAGCAAGTGAAGGCGCGGGTATTTGCGCGAGCAGTATACATGCACAAGTTAATCGTTTGTGCTTGTACACGGTGCAAATAGCTGAATCAAGTAAGGCGCGGGCTACTTGTGTACGGGCTACTTCACAAAAACAAAATTGAAACAAAAAAACAATTAAATTTTTGCTGTTGTGCGGATAACCCGCACGCGTCGCAGATCGCGCGCCCGCGCGGGTTACTTTCGCAGGTAGCTCGTATTGGTACACGCTCGAGTCGCTGGACCCTACTACCAGTTTGATCCAGCCCGTCCCTAGCTGTCCTCTCCCCAGCGACGCTCTAAGCCGAGGCCCGTACCCCACAGGGGGTGCCCTTAGCGTGTAGTCGCTTAGTTTGTAAGTTTTTTATAAGCCCTGGCTGGAGGCTTTAATAATATATTAAAGCCACCACAGGCAAGCCCGGTTAAGCAGTCGACAACCTTATAGGTTGAACTGCGAGAAGCCACTCATAAAAAATAAATTAGTCGCTGGACCCGCTCACCACATTTCTACGGAGCATTATAACCTGCACAAGTGCCTCAACATGCGCAAGCTACCTGCGTCGTGTACAAGCACCATAAGGGATAGTGTAGCGGTACCAGTAGAACAATTTTGATGGCGATGGATGACTAATTTTACAGATTTAATAAGAAAATTACCTCTACCTATATAATATTAGTTTTAGAAAACCGAAAACTATCCTTAGTAACGGTCTTCACGACCTCAAAATAACCGAACAACTGGTGTTGATTAATAAAAAAAATACATGTACTGCATGAAAAGCATGAACATCTCTCATCTCTTTATTCCTTAATATATTGCTTCTTGCATAAAATAAACTAAACTAAACTAAGGCAGCGGCAGTTTTTCTTAAACTGAAAAAGTATTTAGTTTCCGTAATACATAGTTTTTACGCGAAAACAATGCCCAATTTTCTCCGTGTTTGCGAAAATGCAACCAAAAAGTTTTTTTTTTATGAGATGTAAATAAAAATAACCGATGAAACTGACTAAATATTATTTGCGATATCTTTATTCCTAAATTGATGTAACCATACTGCCCTCCATACCTCCATAAACACTAAACATTAATATTATTGTGGTACCTACCACAGGCAATTGTGTTTTTTTACAAGACAGACGATTGTTTGTTTTATTTACTTACTGGCTAATTATTGTTTTATCGCAAGTGTATTTATAAACGTCGTTTCATACGCGTGAGCAATTGTCATTTCACTCTCAACTGGACTAAGTACTCACTCCAAAGAAAAACCACACCCACTCAGATCGAAATATACTATTTCGTTAAAAAATTGCCGTAGTTGGTTTACAAATACGTACATAGTTTAAAAGTCAGCCAAACATGGGTAAAATGCTAGTTATTGCAGCATTTTTCGTGCATAGCTTCTAAAATATTATCTCTTCATGACACAAATACTATTATAGTAAGCATGATACAGCAGTTTTATATTCTTTAATTATTGCGTAATATTGTACAATGATTTCTGTATTAGTCTGAAACAGCCGCAGATAAACTGGATAAATTACTTTATCTTTCTGCTGAAACCCCTATTAGATTCTGGATGAATCTAATGGGGAAAAATGAAGGTTTGGTATGAAATGTTTTACATTATTTAAAAGGTATCAAATATAAAAAGATCAATGTGGGTTTCATTTGTGTTTTTCTACTAGTTTGATTATCTTTCATGTATTTTTAAAATATATGGTACTTTCTTTTAACAAAGGAAGAAATGAAAAATAATTTAGAGCTTTCTACAAAACCCAAAGTTTAAAAAGTAAGATAAACTTTCAATAAACAATGTTTATGTTGCGTTAGCCGTTGCTAGCAAGTAAGAGCAAAGAATAAACAACATTCAGACGAGTCAGTCGGTTAAAAAATAAAACCACTTCGAAATACTTATATTTAATATATAATATTATAATAATAATCATCATCTTATACACAGTCTGAAATTGCTTAATCTAAAAGAAACTCTGTTACTTACAAAATTCTGGTATCTTAATTACATTTCGAATTGTTAGATAGTTCATGCAAATAGATGAAAACGAAATAGGTACTGTTCATAATCATAACACACCCTCAACACACCACACGCTGCATTTACTTGGTTTCGGCCCGCAAATGTAGCTTAAAAGTAGGCAAAGAGCTGAGAAGAAAAACACCCTACAATAATAATAATAAAACTTTATTTCCACATTTACATTTCATGCAAGAATATGTAGAAAACCACGGAAAAGCAACATCATGATTATCATTTCAGCCGAAACACGTCCACTGCTGGACATAGGTCTCCTCCAGGGGGGGGGGGGTGCCATAATCGCCACGCTTGGTAGGTGGGTTGGCGATCGCAGTGAAGCTGTTACCTGTGAACAGAACCACAGACAATACTGCTGCCCATTCTCTGGTGAGTCCCTTAGTCGCCTCTTACGACACCCGGATAAAAGGGATCTGGGAAGTGACGGGATGGTGCTATTGTTTTATGTCCGACACCATACAGAACAGCATAAAATTAAACTTGTATTTTGTTTTGTTTTTGACATTTTATTAATTGAATAAAAAAATTGTAGTATGATTTAATGTGTAATTGTTATTGTTTATAGAGAGAAAATAAAGCAAAATACAAAAAAAAATGTGTAGCCTAGCCTCTCTTTATTGCGAATGCGGGTAGATGATGTGTCGTGTGTGTTTGTGTAATCGGAAGAATCACTAATGTGAAAAAAGCTTTCCCAACAGGTTCAATCTCCCGATAAGTAAGAGTTGTGAACCAATTTTCTTTTTACACTTGAATTTATTGGTTCTGCATAATATATTGCATAGTTTATGCATTATAAATTCGACTTCCTAAGCCTCGGAAGTGTCTCTCTGCTAGTATCGTTCTACATATTTTGACCTTCTGTTAGCCATTTGACCCGTACCGAAATCCAGTGAGCCATGTCTCCGCAGAACAGTGCTGAGTACAAAGAGCTGCCTGACGGTCATAGCATTGCAGTCTTTATATAATTGTATGGATATACCGGAAGTGCTTAAAAGTTATGACCTTCAGAACAGCTCGTTGCGTCCTTTCAAGCTGAATCATGTACGATTTTAGAGTGCCACTCCATACCGTTATCCCAAATGAAAGCAACGACTGACAGAGCGAGAAGTAAACCATCCGAAGAGTATCTGTGTCAGCACCATGTCGTAGATTTTGGAAAATCGCTATAAGTTTCCTCACTCTGCCAGATGTGCCATCAATTTACACCTTCCTAGACATCAGGTTGACTATTGTGATGCCTAGGTATCTAGCTTGACTTGTCCTGATCGGGGGACAGCAGAGACATAGGTGTCCCTGACCATTACAAGTATGAGCTCTGATACAATAGGACTCATCCGACTGCGTAGAAGATTTAATTGAGAACATGATGTATTTCGTTTTTTCTACATTAAGCGTAAGAATATTAAATTAGACCTAAAATTGAGCCTTTAGGAACTCCAAAAGACAATGAGTGTTCGTCATCGATCAATTTTGACGCATTGTGCAAGCACAAGCGAAAGAAGCAAAAATTGCAAGCGCGGGACCTCTTACACCTATCCTCTCCAATTAAGATAGTAGTATGGGGACTAAGACAGTATCAAACACCTTAGATAGGTCTAATAAAACAACCAGACATTTAGATCTTTCATCTAGTATCCTTACAGCGCTGTCAACAAAGGTAGCTACTGCGTCCTCGCAGGATTTTATTTTCTACGAAAGCCATATTGGTTTTCTGATAGAATACTGTGGCTTTTGCTCGCTGGAAAACAGAAATGTAGGTCTGTAATTATTGACAATGTCTCTTGTGAATAGGATGCACTATCGTTTTCTTCAAGGATCTTGGAAATACACCCTTTTTTTTTTAAGCATGGGTAATCATCAAATGACTTCTTCCGCTTTGGGTGGAGCGGGAGAGCGTATCAGACTCTTACTGACTAAAACCCATCCGTGTTCCTTCTAAAGCCCTTTGCGTTCCAGGGCCGCGGTGACTCTTTCGAACAAATTCCGCAACCCTGGCAGGCTCTGGCCCTAGCGGGCCCCGTCTTCTGTGCTGACATCTCGTTGAGGCGCGCGTGAAACACAACGCGCCATCGACCCGGGCCTAGTGGTGATCGGACAGCGAGCCATCCAACGCTCGCCGTCCGCAGGCCCGCGCCTACGGTGGCCGGGGATCGCCCTGCGACTCCCGACGCCCGGGACGTCTTCTCCTGTAGCGGCGGTTGGGGCGAAGGCCTTGCCTTTCCCTCTCGCGGCCCGCCTCCTTCTTCGCTAGCATGACTGCTTCGCAGAAGGAGGTGACCGCTCCCCAAGCCCCCTCGCTTCGGACCATGGATTCAACCAGGGCCGGACGCGAGAGGTTGCCGCCGCCGATCGCCTCGACGAGGACACGGCGGTGCCCAGCCCAAGCAGGGCAGACCTCCACTGTATGCTCCACCGTGTCCTCCGGGCGATCCTCCTGTGCTGACACCCGGGCGTGTCCTCCCGCTTAATCCGAAACAGGTACCTCCCGAAACAGCCGTGTCCGGAAAGTACCTGCGTCAGGCGGAAGGTGAGGACGCCGTAGCGCCTCTCCAGCCGCTCCTCAAAGAGGGGCCTTACCGCCGCAATAGTGGCGTGCCCATGGAAATACACCCTTGGAGATGCACAATTGCACAGCTCACATATGTGTGTGATAGGGGTACTGAGAACTCTCAACTCAATTTCAGCATTTTAGTTGTAATTCCATCCCATCCTGCAGCAGAACCAGTACGAAGACACATAATGGTTACCTCTACCTCAGCAGAACCGGCGTGAGCAGCACAAGAGAGTTCAGCTGCGCGTCATCCCCTAAATATGGAGTATACTTGTCATTTTGGATATTTATATTATGCCTGCCAAGTGCAAGATTTTTGCCAAGAGGAGCAAAGAAACTATTGACTGCAACTTTAATTTTGGAAGTCGATGTTTCTCGTACATAAAATACAACCGAGTTCCAAATAAAAAACTCAATGCTCGAACACACAAAAAATATCCGAATTGATAACCTCCTCCTTTTTTAAGTCGGTTAAAAATAAGATAAAACCATCAATACATACACAATGTTAATGGTGCACTTGCGTCTGATGCTAGCAAGTTGATAATAAATCACCGTGACTCGTCTAAATGTTGTTACTCAATATAAGCAAGTTTTGGTGAAGTCATCTGACACATTCCGAAGCGTCACAGGAGTCGCGTGCTGTGCTTACCTTGTATAGTTTTTTTGTGAAAAAAATATTTGATAAAATGGCTCCTGAAATTAAATACACTAAGGTTTGTAGTTCTTATAATTTTAAAAAATAATACATTTCACATGCTACGATCAGCGTGATTAATCGTTTATTATTATTTTTACTTCCTTTTTCCCGCGCTCCCGTTAAATTAGCTTATAACCGTCTCCGGAGTCCGATCTATCGATGTTCCAAAATAATCAAAATCGGTTCGGCCATTAAGGCATAATAAACAAACACATTATTGCAATTATAATGTTGGTTAGGATATACCGGTTATCAAGAGAGCCGGTTAATGTAAAAAATATGTCAATATAACCGGTAATCTATACTAGTTTAATAAAGCTGAAGTGTTTATTTGTTTGAACGCGCACGCTCTGGAACTACCAGTCGGATTTGGATAATACTTTGTGTATATATGATAGCCACATTCGTGAGGAATACTATAGGCTACACGAGAACAGGATTGTTGATGATTTAAACAATCGAGACTTAATAGCTTTAAGAAAGCTCCTCCCCTATGAAGCTTACAACCAATTTAATCGCAAGTACCGAGTTCGCAAATCAGCTATGCATTGTTATCCTACTTTTTCACATTTTGTTTATTATTATTTTTAACCCCCGACGCTAAAACAACGGGGTGTTATAAGTTTGACGAGTCTGTGTGTGTGTGTGTGTGTGTGTATGTACCTATGTCTGAGGCATCGTAGCTCTCGAACAGATCAACCGGTTTTCATTTTGTTTTTTTTTTTTGTATAAAAAGTGAATTAGTCGGGAGTGTTCTTAGCTATGTTTGATGAAAATCGGTCCACGGTGGCCTCTACGGATTACATATTTTTTCACAACTCCCTCAATAAAATGAGGTATCAAACAAAAGAACTTGATTTGTATAATACTATAAACTATCACAAATTTTAAATCCAAAATGGCCGCCACCACAAAATGGCGTACCTACTACATACTTTTTTCACAACTCGCTCAATATGGGTATCAAATGAAAGGGCTTGACTAGTAGAATACTATATTCTATGATAAATTTCAAAACCAAGATGGCCGCCACCACAAAATGGCGAATTACCTATATTTTTGTCACAAATGCCTTAATATGGGTATCAAATGGAAGGGCTTGACAAGTAGAATTATGTACACTATATTGAAAGGAAATGAGGAATATTAATGAGATGAAAATAAAAAGGTTTTTACGGATGTATATTATGTATGTCTATACTAATATTATTTGTCTGATCAATGCCCTAGATTGGTGAGGAAAGTGGAGTGATGACATGACTGGTACCTAGGACCTAATGAATAATTTTTTATTTAGCTTTTATTAGAATAAAGGTTAATTAAGTTAAAAAAGCATGAAATAAAAATTAAATTTAAAAAAACCCCCGACAAAAAAAACATTAAAAAGTAAAAAAAAAAAAATATCCTTTTAGTTTAATATAAGTACGATTACTAAATATGTTATTACAAAAAAATGCGGTCTCCCGAGGCGAAGACGCTTGGCCCAAAGAATCGTACCTATGTTACACTAAAAGAATCAATATTTACATTTTATTTTTTACTTTTTAAAGTTTTAATTTTTAACAAATCAATTAAAACTTTAAATAAAAAATAATCTAAGGGGTAAAATTGGATGCTGACTCTATGAAAAAATTAAAAATCACGCCGACGAAGTACTTAGCATTAATTTTTGCTGAACTTTTTTCAGTTGTTCATCGACAATGAGTGGGTGCACGCGAAGAGCGGCAAGACCTTCGAGACTTACACTCCTCATGATGGATCCGTCATCGCTAGAGTTGCCGAAGGTGATAAGGTATGTACATTTTACCTACTACACTAAAGCGAGGTCTTTGAATAGGTATCCAAATAGGCGTTACCTAGCTTTAAAGGAAATGTCACCGGAAAATGGCAAACACCGTAAGATTATAAAATATCTTTCAATAAATTGTCATTTGGAATGCTTTTTTTCGCACCAAAATTTGATAGTCTGTAATCTCTCGAAGTCATTCTAAAAAAAAATCGGAAAATCTTACTGAGTTTGCAATCATCCGGTGACAGATATGAGGTGGAGCAGGTGCCAATAATATTATTTTATATACCTAATTAAATGTTAAAATTGTTATGATTGGAGGAAAAGATAGATCGTCAGCTTAAACTAGATGAGGGCTGGTGTTTCCTAGCTTACTACCCTGAGAAGTAACACTGAAACAAACTCAGAAATCTAAGTCTCTTTTTAAGTCCGTGTTGCAATTTTAAATAACTTATGTCAATGTTTCAGGCCGACATTGACTTAGCAGTCGCCGCAGCGAAGCGGGCGTTCCATCGTAACTCGGAATGGCGGCAGTTGGATGCCTCTCAACGTGGAGAAATCCTTCGCAAGTTTGGTGACCTCGTAGAGAGAGACACAAAGTATCTTGCTGAGCTAGAATCCTACAACAACGGCATGGTTCTCAACTTTGCAGGAGCATTCATGAATGGAGCTGTCAATTCTATCCGGTACATTGCCGCTTGTGCAGACAAAATTAAAGGCGATACCCTGCTGGCTGGTAAGAACGAAATACAAAAAACAATGAAGCACCACATTATAGTAAAAGCTGTAGGTACGTTCTCTACAAATTTCCTTTGATGTCAACAGATGGTGAGGTGTTCTCATACACCCTGAGACAACCTGTCGGAGTATGCGTATTATTCTGCCATGGAATGCTCCCGTCGTCCTATTCGTATGCAAAGTTTGCAGTGCTTTAGCTGCAGGTAAGTAACACAATGGTAGCCAGTCGTGACCTAATGAGTCTGATTTGTTACGGACATTGCAAAAGTTCCCTAACGAGCTGCAGACCTCGCTATTCTCTAATTTTTGCGGATAGGTTTTTGGAAACAAATACAGTTGAAATTAGAAAACTGTGAACAAATACAGTGTTTTTAAATAAATATTTAAGTTGTTTCTAAACAAAATATCAATCTACCGGCGAAAGCAACTGTCCAAGTGCCTAAATATTAGTGATTGACCATGTCATATATTAGTAGCGCTTGCCAATCCCATAAATTTAACATTTTTCAAAAATCGTACCGACTCTAAAACTTCTTCTGCCGTACCTTGTTAGTTTGGGCCACTTAGCCTCAACAGAACTGTTTTTCAGTATTCAAATAATTCTTGTCTTTTTAGGTTGTACCATCGTAGTTAAGCCAGCGGAGCAAACTCCTTTAACTGCCCTGGTATTAGCGGCTCTTCTGGCCGAGGCTGGTGTGCCCAAGGGTGTGGTCAATATTGTCAACGGTTTCGGGCCTGGCGCTGGATCCACTCTCACTCACCACGTAGACGTCGCCAAGGTTTCCTTCACCGGATCAGTAGAGGTAAGTCGTACAAAGAGTAACCTCGAAAACGAAATAATGATCCTCCACCACTGACAGGCACAGAAGCTCCGAAAAACAAGATTGACGTTTGACCGCGTAGTATTCGCGGTCACTCAGTTCAATTTAATTGTATAAATTAATGTAAATCTTCTTATGTAATACGTACGGAATACTTACCTACGTTGTACCTTAACGCTTGCAGGTCGGAAAGTTAATTCAACAAGCAGCTGGAGTAAACAATTTGAAGAGGATCACACTTGAACTCGATGGCAAGAGTCCTTTGGTCATCATGAATGATGCTGATTGTAAGCTATTCTATTATTAGTAAATCAGGGAGACTATACTTATCCACCATATGCAATAAACTAATGTGTGTATTGTGTTTCAGTAAATCTGGCCGTCCCTTACGCTGCCACTGGTGTATTCATCAACCAAGGACAGATGTGCATAGCAGCCTCCCGCTTGTTTGTCCAATCTGGTATCTATGACAAGTTTGTTGAGGCAGCTGTCAAACACGCTAAGGGCATGAAGGCCGGAAACCCAACGGATCCCACTTCACAAAACGGCCCTCAGGTAAATTGGTCGCAAAAGTATTCATTTTCTTATTAATAAAACCCGGTATCAATGCCGCCACATGAAAAAATAAGAAATGGAATTTGTACGGCAACAACAAAGAGAACCGCAGTGCCATCTACGACGAACTAACAAATCCTGCATCGCGCAAGCAAAGTTTTCCGTGCGCTTTGAACATATACAACAGTCCGAATATCAACTATCGGGCAGTTGCCCACCGTCTGGCAGGAGAATCCTCCCATTTTTCAGTGGAGGAATGCGGGACTTTACTCTCTGAACCGCATACCTCTATGTTGGTGACCCTCGACAAAGAACGTCAGCGCAGCCTTCGTGCAGCCATCTCATCATGACGTCATCATAGTGGTGATGATGACGGCATCAATGCCGCCACATAAAATACTAAGAAATGAAATTTGTACAACAACAACAAAAAGAACCGCAGCGCCATCTACGACGAACTAACAATTCCTGCATCACACAAGCATAGCTCCAATGGATGTGTGCGGGACGTTACTCTCTGTACCGCATACCTCTGTAACCCGGGCTAGTTTAAAAATTTTCTTTGTGAGTTGGTTAAATCGAAAATTCTCATTTGCAGATTAATGGAGAAATGATGGAAAAAGTACTGGGATACATCGAGAAGAGCAAAAAAGAGGGCGCGAAGTTGCTATGTGGAGGTCACAGAATTGGAACAACTGGTTATTATATCCAACCTACAGTCTTCGCTGACGTCACTGACGATATGACTATCGCAAAGGAAGAGGTAAATTAACGATTTTTTTCTATATGACCTAAGTTTCTGCTTAACATAGTGGAGTATTCTTCATCTAAGTTAAGGTCTAACTCTTTTCTCTCTATTTGAAGATTTTCGGCCCAGTGCAGAGCATTCTGAAGTTTGACACTTTGGAAGAAGTCATTGACAGAGCTAACAACACAAACTACGGCTTGGCAGCTGGTATCTTCACAACAAATGTCAACAACGCTTTACAGTACTCCAAATACGTTGAGGCTGGCACAGTTTGGTAAGTTGACAGAAACCAGCTTAGCTTTCAATCATCGTCTACTTATAAGTATTACTTTGATGGTGTCAAAATATGCCTATCATATTAACCAATTATAAAATAACGAGAAAACGTTAATTTACTCAACTATGAGAGTGAATCAGTGTCCTTTTCTAGCAAAATGTGGGGAATTTTGATCAATTTTTCATTAAAATGAGTTCTAGATATCGACCGAAAAGGTACTTTATTAACAACATTGTTAACTTTGCAGGGTCAACACATACTTAGCATTTACCCCACAATCACCATTCGGAGGTTTCAAGGACTCTGGGCTTGGTCGTGAAAAGTAAGTAGTCACAATGAAATCATAATTATATTCATTAGTTTACAATGAGGAGTGAGGAGCGTTTGATTTAGGTAGTTCCTAAATTGCCACTCTTAAGTTATGTATTCAACGTTCGCATTCGCATCTCAGTCGCAATCTGTCAAAAAAGCCTCTACATACATGTTTGACAGATTGCGACTGCCATTGACAAATTGACACTAATAAGTTACGGCCATCGGCGTCTTTCGACAACTATAATGGAATCTATAATTTGTAGTAAATAATAGTTTACCCGGTGCCAATTTAGCCAATTAATTAATAATATTAAATGGACAAAGGTTCAACTATTTGGGAATAATTTCGCTATAAGTAAAACGGACATTTAAACAAAATGCGTGAGTGTCGTGGAACACTCGGTTGAAACGAAGTTCCTGTCGGATATTAGAATCGTGTCACCCTATGAATAACCGTCTACAGAAAGGCTCATGACGTAAATTCGTGACGGAAAAATCTCACACTTTTCTTTCGCCTAGCCCCCGTCCGCCAAGTCCGTACGGTACGATAAAGAACTTCGTTCCAATAAATTTGTCAATTACACCTCAATGATGAATGAGTATTTTTACTGAATATCGTAGGACTGAATATTTTAAGAACATGAAGAAGTCTTAATCGAAGTTTGGAACCGATATTTACAAAAAAAATTTCAACTCTCCTTTCGTATAATTGCTAGAACACAAGAAGAGATTTCTGTTGAAATAAGCATCACCTTTGTAATATATGTAGGTATATGTCACCGGAAAATTGCAAACTCCGTTAGATAATCCGTAACAAATCTTTTTTAGATTATAATTTCTCGAACTACTGTGAACAAACTATTTTAAATAAAACAAATCATTTCACGTGATATTTGTAATTATTCGATGAC
The DNA here is from genome assembly GCA_905163435.1 of Mamestra brassicae. Classification (NCBI taxonomy): domain Eukaryota; kingdom Metazoa; phylum Arthropoda; class Insecta; order Lepidoptera; family Noctuidae; genus Mamestra; species Mamestra brassicae. Next base: position 8,654,651 of record LR990991.1, on the reverse strand, counting down.
ATGATTATACTACTAATACAAATTAAAATATATAATAAACTATTTTTCTGCACCTTCTTCTTATCTGTTTGTTGTATGTGTTTATTAATTGTTAAATAAATTAAATCCGATCTTCTTTTATGGACTACTTTTTATCATAAAATATCACTTCTTGATACAAAACGCACAATTATTATATTATGTAATGTTAAGTTTACTTGTTTGATATAAACTATAATACCTCAACCAGTGGCATACCACGGGTTTATTTCAATATTTATATGTATTTTTAATTGCATTATAATTAATTTACGTTTTTCTCACATTAAGAAGCAACAAGACTAATATAACCAGGATTTTTGTAACACAAAACATCGTTTAAAGGAGTGTCCACGGAGTTTCTTACACGTTCTTCTCCATAGAGCTGTAGAAGTAGGTTAATAAGCTTTGAAACAAAAAGTGGAAGCACTTGCGACTGCACCTACACTTGGTCTGCACATAAAGTGCAGACAAGTGCAGTAACTTAACGGCAAATGGCGCAACGATTTGTTGTGGGAATAATGTCAATTTAGGTGTGGGGGTATTACCACAACAAAGTTTTTTTATTAAATAAATGCTTTAATTGATTGATCGACATGCGAATTCCGCATTGTATTACGGCAGGAATTCAGTTTGCATGCATTTCGTTTTGTTAAATACATAATTAACAAATTAAAAAAATAGAATAATTATAATCAGAAATAAAAAAATCATAACAAAAACAAATTTTGTTTTTGTTTGTTATAGAGTATCTATATCTTCAGTTAGGTGTGATAACACATAACTGAAGACATACTCTATAATCTTTGATAAGAATAAGGCACGTTGAAGATATAATTGGTACCATTGTATGAATTTTAGGCCAAAGTATTTCGTATACATTCCTATCAAAAAGATATCTAACAACTGCATTGCAGATAAGTACACAGTTCTGAAAATCTTGCAACTGAGTTGGAATCTTATTGGTTTAACTGACAGGTTATAATTAAGGTTACTAAAATAAAATGGGATAGGCTAAAATGGAATTGGGTGGGTCACATCAGCAGCGCATCAAAGTGGGTGCCTGAGGATGTGGCGAGTTGACGTCTGCTGCAAGGAAGGGCTAGTACGCCGTGCCTCGGACAAAAAGTACCTGGAAAAGGTTTGGGAAAGGATCCCTTAGCTCAGTAGGGGGACAGTATATCCTGAATAAAAAAAAACAAGTGACAAGACAACAAGTGCTTAGGTATAACCATGACCCATTTATAACTGTAAACACTTCAGTTGTACGAAGTACCTGATGAAAGTAGTACCTACCTATTCTTCTTCACAAATATAAATAACCAAACGAGAGCAGAAAACAGCTCAAATATTGGTTAAAAAAGCAAAGCATTACAAAGCGAACAAAAAATAAATCGCAGACATACGCCCATTGTGCACAGATCAGCGAGCTAGCGAGCTTGCCTTCAAGGCCAAGGATATTAAAATTAGGCGGACGCCGTCACACATTCGTACAATACTACTGTGCAAATTGTACAGTTATGAGCAAAAAATGTAAATATAATAGACCTACTCTTCATAGTACACCATACAAATATACAACGTGTAACAGAATAAACGAAATATCTCTTAAGGGGTCATTGTACTCATCATTATGAACAACTTTTACTATAGGACCAACCCCGAAATAGCGAAAAAAATCAGCTGTTCAGTACATTTTGTTGAGTTATGCGCACATATAAATGTATGGGGTCGTCGATTTTTGTCGCGATTTCATTGTTGCACCTGCCGTGTTGTCTCTGCCTATCCTAAATTATTCTAACTCTAATGAGTTAGAATAATTTAGGAACAGTCACTGTATAATCTTTAAAAAATTAACACAACACTATATTTGCATAGAAATCTACTTTGAAATTGGTGAAGCACAAGTATATCTCAGCTCTAGCTAAAAAATTTTTTGTTCGTGATTGTACTCAGTATAACAAGAATTCCTTCGACGTAAACATTAGGTTGTACTATATAGTGCTATTATTGGATAAGTATGTAAGTCAATATTATGCTCCAGTTATATACCGCATTACTTTATCAGATGAGATTCCGTTTATTATGCTACTCAACATCTAATTTATAACGCTTGACACCGCTCATTAGTGCCTTTGAGAACGTACCTCCGTTGATATTAATTATACCGTAGATAGAAATATAAATCATATATTTCTATGAATGATACGGTCTAGATATTTGAACACTCAATAACCAAAACATTCACAAACTCACAGGAGTCAGCGGCACAGTCGCATCATCACATTTTCATGCATATATCATCGCCTGTAAGATGACACCTGCAATCGTACGTAAAGTCTTAACTTATATTATAGAGGAAAATTGATTATTTTTATGTCCATCAGCACTACCGACGTAATAACTATTATAAAGGCAACGCAAGTATCAAAAAATAATAGGCAAATTAGTAAGGTAAAATTGGGGCCTCTGCATCACTCCTGCCTGATAGAGTCAATGTCATAATAGATTGGCATGAATACGTTTTGAGTTTAGAAAAGCTATTGAACATCGGTCTCTCCCAAGTTGCGATATAATTACCGGTTTTGGGCATTCCACGTTTAGTCTGTCCCAAGCTCCAAGCCGCTCTTTGAAGGACGTCGCCGTCGGTTCGCCAACACTACTCATTTTTATTTTAACTGTTGGTAGGCGGCACTGGTTTGACCACTATCTCACCACTCTTGACTCCCACGTTGTAGCTATCAGGAAACACAGGCTCTGGCAAGGAATTCCACTCCTTACTCTGCTCTCTCGCCGATTCACTGTCCCTATGTTAATCCTGGTCTGCTTTAACGGCCTGTCAGTCGTGACAAAGCCCTTGAACACTGCCTCATTAAGTTAATAACCCAGAAAGCTCCGTTGGTTTTATCAATGATTGGCATCTATTGCCTATACAATGAAGAGCAAACTGTGGTTCCGGCGGCCAAATTTCGTTCTACGCTACACTTGCTGACACTACCCTCATTTTGGTAACACTCATCTGCTCTAGTGACCAGACCTTTGGTAGGTACGGTCTGCCGACTAGCTTTTTTTTAACTAACTGTGCAAGTAAGGTAAGTCGATTATTTTCTATCTCTATAGGTATATCTTAACAGGTCACCTGTTAAGATATACATAAACTGGTGTTCCCTGGTCCCGAAGTGGTCCGTGAAGCCATCCTAATATTCAATATTTTCGATTGATTTAGATTCATCACGAATCAAACTTTGAAGCTAGACATTATTACTATGGAGCAAAGATGGAGGGAAAAAGACAATGTCGATCTAGTTAAAATGAGTCGAGTGGGTCACGTTAGGTACATGTTTAGTGAATCATTGGGGAAAGTCTAGACGAAGGCAGATGTTTGAGAACGAGTTCATATTTAATGTACGCACTGAGTTACTGAAGGAACCCGATATGTGCCTGATATGCCTGTGCATGGGCCTGATATGTGTGAATCAACCTTTAGACAATTTTTGCAATAAACATTTACCGGTCACATACCACGAATTGTAAAGTTTGACAGCTCACTTCAGTCTACTCTCTTGAAATCATATATAATCATTCTAAGCATTTATCTATATGGTAGGTGCCATCATTCATAAAAACCGAAATTTTATAAATGAATAAATACGAACTTAAACAAATCAACAAAATGTTACTGATTTGTTGTAGTTCGTTTTTTCATTTATTTGAACAGGATTAGGCGGAATTAATGCAATTAGTATTTCCATGAAATGATAAAATTCAATCTAAAATCTAAATAATGAAGTAGAAATGAATATATCGGTAATTCAAGTCAATCAGTAACTGGGTGCTCATATCGTTTATTTAATTAAGATCATCCATTTATCATCACTACACGGCGTACATTTTACCAGGGGTGTAGAACTATAGGTACTATATATCAAGCAGTAAATCCTTTTACGAGACCATGAACTAGTGAACTCATTCTAACAACGAGGTTGAGACACAAAAAGATCCTTTACAATAAAGTTAAACCTTTACTCGGTCAGGAACGGATATATCTGTATCATCAGACTTAAGCTCTAAGATACGGTTATGGACATACAAAACGATGTGAAGTTGGGAATTTATTACAAATTAGATTGGCTTTTGTCCATACTGCTACGGAAACTCGCAGATCGCAAAAAAGTATTAGTAATCTATGCTACTAACGGTCTTCTCTCAACTTATTATATACATACATGGTGTTTTTCAAGTGGGCTTGGAATGGATGACCAAATCTGAAACTATGCCAGGGCGCTGTGATGAAAATACGAGGCGTCTATCCGCGCGCCTGCGACACTAAGTATATTTCATTTCTTTGACGCCATATACATATTTTTTCTTGTCAGCGCCCTGACTACGCGCCCTGTCCGATTTGTATATCAAGTCCCTTAAAGTAAACAAATACCTCTGGATCATGACAAGTTCAGAAGATAGTCAAAGAGCAAGTCAAACGTCTGTTATGGGATTACCTCGCTATGTTAGATAGTTGGAACTTAAACTAAACTGCCAGTTTACTGGGGATAGTTTGCACTTTAATTAAACTGCATAGTTTGCACTTTGGAACTATATGTTCTAAGTTCTATTCCCGCCGGAAACGATAAGCTTACTACAGATAGGAACGCTAATCTATTGATGTGGTACACTAAGGGACTTGACAAAAAAAGCGGACAATGCGAGCGGTGGGCGCGCGGCAAGGGTGCTTTGGAGATAAAATATATGGCGTCAAAGGAACAAAATATACTTAGCGTCGCGCCCGCGCGGACAGACGTCATGCATTTTCGTCACAGCGCCGTGTCCGACCGCCCGCCGGCGCCGGGCGCCCTGTCCGCTTTGTATATCAAGTCCCCAATCGTATAATTGTCGGAAGCTAATAATGTCTATGGAAATTGTCGCAAGTAAATGTGATAAATAAAATAAATCTATACTTACTACTTTATTATATAATAAAGCCGAGGAGTTGGTTTTTTTGAAAGCGCTAATCTCTGGAACTAGGTACCAGTCGGATTTGGAAAATTATTTTTGTGTATGATGCCACATTCATGGGAAAGGCTATATGGGAAAGGAAAAACCGGATTATCGCGTACGAAGTCGCGGGCAAAACCTAAACATATTACATATTTTTCTCAACCCCCTTATTGTGAGTATCAAATGAAAGAGCTTGAAGAGTAGAATCAATGTACTTTATTCCACATTTATCTGGCGCCTACTATAGGCAATAATTTTCGTATGTGGCCTACGACAATATTATTATCTCAAAATAACACAAATTCTAACATAGTACTTAAGCATGATACAGCAGTTTTTTCATTATTGCATAATATTGCACAATGATTTCTGTATGCTCCCGAAATAGCCGCAGATAAATTCGGACTACACTGTTGGTAAAATATATTGTTCTTCTACAGAAACCTCTTTAAAATATTACATTCTGGAGGAATTTCATCGGTCTAGGGGAGGAAAAAGGGTATGTGACCTACCCTCAACCGATTAAAAGCCATTGGATAGCAGTTTTCATTCCAATAGGGAATTATAGGTAGGTTTTTGGAGGAGAACTTTTCGGATTCATATAGGAACCTAATAATAATAATAGTTTAGTATGAAAATTGTTTACTCAAAAATAGATATAAATATTATAAAATTGCATAACATTGTGTAAACGTTATCAAATATGAAAAGGTCATGTTGGATAAGAATTTTAGGGTACCGGACGATAAAATAAAGACACAGAAACCATTCCAATTTTTGCCCGACTGCCACCAGATGGAGGGTATTTTTTTTCACGAGTATAGGTATATATATGTCTCTATGTATGTGTTTACATATGTATATCAGTCTATTTCTTTGGTACGACCTGCAGTGCGATTTTGTTAACAAATCACCGTGTAAACTTAGGTGAAGTGAACATGAAGTGAGCTGTCAATCCATATAAACAAGATGAAATGACAGTTGACAGAATAGACCGGTTGTAGCCTACCTAGTAGTGATAGATTTTAACCAAAGAGGTATCATTAGAATTGTCTTAGCGGACAAAAACAAGTATGCCGTCACCGTTAGATAAGTGAAGGCGTATTATTTCGTAACATAGTCTAGTGGGATATAAATACTTCTATCAGGAACCTAATAGAAAAAACCGGCTAAAAGATCCAAACAAATCACTTTACAAACAGTCTAATGCAGTTGGTAGCATTTATTTTAGTTCAATCATAGGTTTGATGTTTCATGCTGCTAACTGCACCAGACTACTTGAAAGTGACTTCGATGCAAATAATGAAACAGAAAAATAATGTCCTGAAAACAAAAATGATAATAATAAATAAAATATCTAAAAAAAATCTGTTTTATTTGTAGAAATTAATAACTTTAAGGTTCCATAAAACTCACTTAACAGCTAACATTAAATGGAAAAAAGGACTTGAATTCCTTGCCAGAGTCTGTGTTTCCTGAAAGCTACAACCTGGGATTCTTTAAGTCAAGAGTGAATAGGTTACTTCTAGGCACGTCCATATCATCGCTTACCATCAGGTGAGATAGTGGCCAAACGCGTGCCTACCAATAGTAAAAAAATGCATACAAAGTAATTGTGGCACTCAAAGAAAAACTTATGGACGTACTTTCTGTTAAAAAAACTATACACAAATCAAAGTTCAAAAAAGTAAGATAAACTATCAATAAACTTTGTTATGTTATGCCGGCTGTTGCTACCAAGTGGATTATCACCGTGAGTCGTCTAAATGTTGTTATTCAATATAAGTGTGTTTTGGTGAAGTCATCAGACGCATTCCGAACTGTCGCGTTAGTTGCGATAGACGTGCTGTGGTTGTGGTAGTGGATCTGTGAAAAAATATAACAAGATAAAAATGGCTCCTCAAATTAAATACACTAAGGTTCGTAGTTGTAAATACTTTTTTTTGGTACGATTTCATAATTTCAAAAAAAAAACAAATATATAGCTACCTACACTGTTAGAATATAAAAGATTAACGGCTTATTTTAAGTTTCAAGTTTCGTGTATTACATTAAAATTAATTAATTCCTTTATAATTTCGAAAAAGTAACGTTTACCTAGTAAGATTTATAAATCTATTTTGAGCTTTGATGTTTTAGTTTCCGTCTCGATTCAAGCTGTTTCGCTATGTGAAACACGTTCGCAGCATTTAAAATATGTATGTAGTTTTCAAAACTATACCTATGATTTAAAAACTCAATCCTTTATAAAACTGCAATAAACTCTCCAAATCGTTTCATTTGTACAATAATTTTACCAAATCAATAAACGCTGAATGAAACCGGTCGAGTCCTCAGACATTGGCCTTGGTCTCTCAGATGAACATAATACATAATAATGGCATCCTTGGCATATAGTCAAGTTTACAATGGTTTTGTTGATAATGTATGACGCCATTATGTAACAACAGGAGATTATACGAACGCTATCTGTTAATCAGATACTGTGCATTATTATGTTTACTGGTGAGTGAAAATTAACACAATAAATGTGTTTAAAACACCGAACTCCAAATGTATTAAAAAATAAATTTAAAATAAACTCTCTTTGTTCGTAAAGGTTTCGTAGCCACAAACCGCTACACCGATTTAATTCATGAAATTGAAATAGAAATGTTAAAAAAAAAAATTGAAATTGGAGAAATAAATTTAGAATTGCTTTGAATGAAATAACAAGCCTTAAAGTGGTAGACCCCATTGGTGCTGAAGTTTCTATAAAGGATATAAAAATGACAGAACCAATTTTGTGAGAAAAAGACCTAAATTCCTATAATCTGATTTATTTTATTGTACTTGTTTCAGTTGTTCATCGACAACGAGTGGGTGGACGCGAAGAGCGGTAAGACCTTCGAAACCTACTCTCCTCATGATGGATCCGTCATTGCCAAAGTCGCCGAAGGTGACAAGGTATGTACTCTAGTAAGGGACACTAAATTGAACAAAAACACCACTCCAGTTGCCGAAATTGGCGTATATCAAGAGATGCAGGTGCAAGATATAATTTGTATCTACAGAAGTAAATAGGTAGATGATAAAGTACCTAATTCCTTAATGATTTTTTAGCCAGTAATTTTATCTACAAATAATATTATCGGATCGGATATTCTGTTTCACAGGAAACACGTGAATACGGTCTCGATATTATTTTTTGATACGGTTATAAACCTTTTGACGACAAAACTCAACGATGAAGGAAAACTGATAGACTACGAACATATTATTTTCGAGTATACAGCAAATTAGTGTTCTTCTTGTTATAAATGAACTTGAGTTTATGATTGCTACGACCCGTGGCGAGACTAAAGAAATCTTCCTTGAATAACTTAATAATTAGTTGGCGCTGATGCCAGACCAATTATACCTACCTTTAAGGAAAAATAACCAAGTTTGCCTATCTAGAACTATTGTTTTTCCTTTAACTTCTCAGTAAATCAGTAGTTTAGAACCATTTCTGCTTTATTCTTTAGCAAAATATGGAAATCTTAGTCCATAAACGGTCTTCATCTTTATACTTTTATACGAATAATTTAAAATTTCTTGAGATACCTAAATAATTATAAAACTCTATCCCCATCTCGTATCTGTACCTCTACAAGAGTACAGGCTGACGTTTCAGTAATTAGGAGTGGAGATATAATTCTAAATAAATGATTTGTTGTTCAATAAAAAAGATTCGACTGTTGTTGAGACAGAGTGCCTACCCTACTAGACGATGATAGTGATAGCCATATAATTATATATTGTACTTGTAGGAGAATATGTATACGTGTAACAGAAGAATAAACACTAGATCAGAAAACTGGATTGTACTTACCATTACGAACAACTATTAACATGGGACCAACCTTTTTGGGATCATCGCGAAAAAAAATCGACTGCCTCATACATTTCTACGAGCATAATTGTTTTTTCGCGATTTATTGGTTGGTCCCATCGTAAAACCAATTTCAGGTTTTTTTCTCAAAACTACTTCTCAAAATATGTCTCGTTAAAATACAAAACCTTCCACAAGTTAAATTATTAGATAAACACTTGCAGCTCTTTGAAAAAATAATTGTTGGTAAAAATCTTTCCTTGGAAAACCTTACTGGAAGATCTTCCATTTGAGAAGAAATCAGAAAAAATATTTTCATTTCAACCATGAATGGTGCAATTTAAATTACCTTCATGAATATTTTTAGGCTGACATTGACTTGGCAGTGGCCGCAGCCAAACGTGCGTTCCATCGCAACTCGGAATGGCGGCAGTTGGATGCCTCGCAGCGTGGAGAAATCATTCGCAAGTTTGGTGACCTCGTAGAGAGAGACGGGCAATACCTTGCAGAGCTGGAATCCTACAACAACGGCATGGTCCTCGGCTACGCAAACACATTCATTACAGGAGCTGCCAATGCAATCCGGTTTGCTGCCGCTTGTGCAGACAAAATTAAAGGCGATACCCTGCTGGCTGGTGAGAACGAAATACACGAGACAAAAAACTTGAATTTAATTAAAAATATTCGTTCCCTACAAGTTTCATTTCATGTCAACAGATGGTGAGGTGTTCTCTTACACCCTGAGACAACCTGTGGGAGTTAGTGGTATTATTCTGCCATGGAACGGTCCTGTCTTCCTATTCGCCAACAAAGTTGCCACTGCTTTAGCTGCGGGTAAGATATCTATCTATACTATTATACTAAACAAAGTCAATTCATCTATTTCAACTAGACCATTAAAAGGCACTTTTGAATGTCAAAATTATAGTTAAAAATAAAATATTATAGTGACTCTAGTTATAAGATCCGGGTATAAAGATTAACCTTATCTTTTTAGGTTGTACCGTCGTTGTTAAGCCAGCAGAACAGACTCCTTTAACTGCCCTGGCACTAGCGGCTCTTCTGGTCGAGGCTGGAGTGCCCAAGGGTGTGGTCAACGTTGTTAACGGCTTCGGACCTGGCGCTGGAACCGCTCTCACTCACCACGTAGACGTCGCCAAGATTTCCTTCACCGGATCAGCTGAGGCAAGTCGTACAAAGAGTCATTTTCCATAAGTAATTGTGGCTTGGCGTCAGGGGCACGCGGATGCGTTTGTGCTCTGTCGTTCAAAAGGTTTAACGAAGTAATTAACCTCCAACACGATTTATACAAATGGCCCTAATTTTGAAAACAGAAGTCCGACCAAGAAAAAAGTATGGCTACGTAGTGCGCGAGCCCCTTTTATGAAATACGAATACTCACGCTCTATATCTTAATGCTTGCAGGTCGGCAAATTAATTCAACAAGCAGCTGGAGTCAACAACTTGAAGAGGATCACGCTTGAACTCGGTGGCAAGAGTCCTCTAGTCATCATGAATGATGCTGATTGTAAGTTATTCTTATATTAAAATAATCTTACATTCAATACTAATCCGCTTATTGAAATATATAAACTAATTTGTTTATTGCATTTCAGTAAATCTGGCCGTTCCTTTCGCTGCACATGGAGTATTCTTCCATCAAGGACAAATCTGCATAGCCGCTTCCCGCTTGTTCGTCCAATCTGGTATCTATGACAAGTTTGTTGAGGCAGCTGTCAATCACGCTAAGGGCATCAAGGTCGGAAACCCAGTGGAGCCCACTACACAGAACGGCCCACAGGTAAATTTAAGAGAAGATAGCATTTTTTTGTTAGGATGTAATTTTTTTGGATGAATAAAGCCTCAGAATATATACACTTCTCGTCTGTAACATATTGACGAAAATTATAAAAAAACCCTTACTTGCAGATTGATGGAGAAATGATGACCAAAGTACTGGGATACATCGAGAAGGGCAAGAAAGAAGGCGCGAAGTTGCTATGCGGAGGTAACAGAATCGGCACAACTGGTTACTACATCCAACCCACAGTCTTCGCTGATGTCACTGATGAAATGACTATTGCAAAGGAAGAGGTAAATCAACGCAAAGTTACTGTTATACGTTTGACGTTATGACCTAAAGTTTTTCCCTCTATTTTTTTTTTAAATCGTTGACCCACACTAAGAATTTCTCCTGTATCGTGGGTGCGTTTACAAACATATACCTAAACTAACATAAAAACAGGCAGTCCCGGAACAACTATCTGTAGACCATACAAATATTTGTTCCGTGCGGGAATCGAACCCGCGACACGCAGTGCATCAGCCCATCGCTCAACCACTACGCCAACCGCGTTGTCAGCATATTACCATAGTCGATTCGACTTCATTTAACTTAAGGTCTAACTCAGTTCTCTCTTCTTATAGATTTTCGGCCCAGTGCAGAGCATTCTGAAGTTTGACACTTTGGAAGAAGTTATTGACAGAGCTAACAACACGAACTACGGCTTGGCAGCTGGTATCTTCACGACAAATGTCAACAACGCTTTACAGTACTCCAAATACGTTGAAGCTGGCACAGTTTGGTAAGTCAACAAAATGTATCTTAATTAAAGTTTACTTGGCCAACTCTCATGCTAGGAAAATAAATTATTTTAAATAACACCGTCATTTTTAACTTTACAGGGTCAACACATACTTAGCACTTACCCCACAATCACCATTCGGAGGTTTCAAAGACTCTGGACTTGGTCGTGAAAAGTAAGTAGTCACAATAAAATCAAGTATTGTTTATTTTTACGAATTCTTAATTTGTGAGCTTTTAAAACTCATATTATTTGACAAGAACTAACACGGTGCCATTTGTTACCTAATTCGAATCAATATTTTTTTATTATGCTAACCAGAAAAATAAATCTCTTTGCTTCTCTGATCTTGATAATACGTGTTTTTATTTTTCAGTGGCATGGACGCTCTCCTGGCTTACACCGAAGTGAAGAATGTTGTTGTTTCCCTACGAAAGAAGGTCTGACTTCCAAACTAAACGTTATGATTATAACGTTTCCAAAAATAAAGCTATTTTAAGTATTCGGTGTTGAAAGAAGTTATTTAATAGATAGAACTGATGACTGTACCAAATGTAAAGTATTTTTATGTACCTGCGTACCCGTATTTACACCGTTTTCTAAATAAATTTTGTTAAATAGCATTGAAGCATTCTTATTTTTTATTCTCTTTTTTCCCACATATTTGATAAACAGCATTAACAGTATAGACCCTAAATGAGAGCCTTGAAGTACTCCTGGCTTTGGTATTAATGAGATAGACAGAACACCGTACACAAGCACGATTTGAGATCGCTCCCTGAAGACTTGAAGTGACCATAGTACACGAGTTGTACCTATGTGTAAGAATATTCTTGGTCTAAAGGTCAAATGAAAAGAGCGCGTAATCCTCGTGCCATCTAATTAAAGCCCCAAAAAATATATGCAAGCAGAATAAGAGCTACTAGAGAAATGAATCATGATTGTCCGCGAGATCCACCTTGTTACGACAGACTTTGCATTGATAGTGTTATCAATATCATGAAGCACGTATTTACAGCCGCCTTTTTTTCATGGAAATATATCATCAATGGTACCTATCTTATTAAACATGTCAGATCCTAAATAAAATATTCTTATTCTTAAAAAAAAATCCTTTAATTTGTAACTAATAATACCTACTCGAAATAATTTCGTAAGTTCTTCTAACGAACTAAAACGGCATGGCAATATTGACGGCGTAACATTTTGCGCCTACATTTTTTATCGGCTAATAAATTAATATTACAAGCATTTGTTATCGTATGTAACTTGTTTTGTAATACATACTTAACACTATTATGTCGGTAGAATAAGTCTGTTATCAAGCTATTTTAGTAGGTATGTAAGTATGTTGTGTTAGTGTTACTTGACTGGAATGTTACGGTGGTGATCCTCAGCATATTTTAATAGGAATGCCCAGTTTTGTATTTTGATCTGTGACTATTGACTAAATTGTAGGTATGAAAAGTTGATCTTGCCCTTGCCTTTTTAACGTTGTTTATAGACAATGACACGCCCAGCTTCGTTTATGTTTTGTACTTATCATTAGGTACTTTGGTGTTATCTTGGTGTTATTATAAAATAAATAAACTAATTTGATAACATTATCAAGCAGGTAGGTACGTTTGCTTATCTTTAAATGGTAAGTTATATTTATTTAGTAGGTAAGATAAAAAAATATAACAATTTTACGTAAACATTTTAATTTCAATTTCAACCACAAGAAACACCTAAGCAAATTACCCCCTTAAGTATCTACTATCTAGGTTAGTTATTCTTAAAACAAAAGTACCACACAGATTTGTCTATCCAGATCGTGCATTTATCGTCTAACTTAACCCAGAGCTCTAAAGAGATCAAGGATCCTCCCACCAACAATACCGAAATACCGAAAACATTTGGATAGACCGCATAAAGTAGGTACTCAAACTTTCCGGCAATCATGAACCTACGTACATTAGTCCTCACATTCCAAGGAAGTTATAATGAGGACCATGAAGTTTAGCATCTGTTATGGTATTTTAAGGAAAGAAACGGAAGAATTTGGGTGAATCTGTCCAGTGCAAGCCTTTACCAGTAGTCAAGTAGTTCGACTTAAAACTACTAAGGAGCTCAACGACCCGGCGAATAATACTAAAGAAAGGATATTTGGGTAGGCCGCAGTACTCACACTGCCTGGCAAGAAAAAAAATACATAGTCCTCACTTAGTACACAATAATTCAAATAAAAAGATTCCACTAACAAAATTTGATTAAAAAAAAACAAAATAATGAGTTTCATTGTGTAAAAATAAATGCTTAACGTACCTACACATTGATTGATTTTCAAAATTATTTTCTTCGCCATTTTTAATTTATAATTTTTTTACTTTTAGTTGGTCCAATTTAATTAGAATTTAATTGAACTCGACTAAATACTTTTGCAATTAAGAACACCACACTAGTAATTGTCATTTAAACGTCAATGTCAATTTGCTGTCAAAATACCAAAGTAAACAAAGTAACAAACGTGATGTTTTGCATTTATTTAATTTTAATCAGCACCTTGTGAACTGTGATTCGAGTGCTATGTAGTTTTATTTGTTGTTATTGAACATCCAAATCATTTAAGCAATCGTCAGACTTTATTAAGGAAAATGGAAGAAAACCACGTCTATAATACTGCATTGTTTTTCGAAAAGGGTCAAGTAAGTATTTTATCTTTTAAAGTTAACTTACATTTATAGATAACTTATATTGTTCTTATGTGTTCATTATAATTTTCCACTCACCTAACAAGAACAGTTAGGTTTTGAACCTGCTGTTGTTTAAATAAGTAGAGAAAGTTTCCTTTCATTTTTGAAAGGAAACGCAAGTACCTATTCTAATACATTTTTTGCTTTTTTTTTAAATTATAAGCCACAAAAAATTATCCAAATAGGTAAAGAAAGACAGTTGTTACCATACAGTAACAAGAACAAAAAAAAAGCAATCAATCATATTCCATTCAGTGGGTCTAGAATAAGTGAGTGATCAGCTAAATCCTGACTTTTAGGCATGCTCTATATAAATAAAATATTAAAGACACAAAAAAAAAATCGAAGTTGTCATCATATGTGCCAGATAATAATCAGTGATCGGAATTAGCCTAAAGTTTAAAGAACAGAGACAAAAAAAGTGGGGACTTCCTTACAACTAAAAATATTTTCCTGGATTTTCGTTCGTTCCGGGTTTTGGGATTTTTAATATTTATTTTATTAATACAGTAAACTAATTGAATTCTCTTTCCTTATGAACCAAATTCAAAAACAAAGGAGAAGATTCTCAAAAAACCAGTAGATACGTTTTTTAATTCAGGTAAAGAGCCGACACACCACATGTTTTCGTTTCCAAGCATAGCCAAAGCTTGCTGTCTCTTTCTAGCTTTTGTATGTCACTGGTAAACAATGACAAAAGGGTTGGGGGGTAGAGGGGGGTTTCGCATTCCAAGCGTTGTCATGCTTTTATTTTTCAAATAGTTTAAAGATAGATAATATGGAAAAACTTCTTATAATTTATTTTGATTCTCTGAACGAAGATAATATTGGCGATGACAAGGAATATAAGGAATGAGGATAATATTAGCGATTCAGATTAAGGGACAACTTTCAACATCAATGGATACAATATTCTGACTAAATATTATATCCATTCCGTAAATTAATTTCAATAATGAAGAAAGTCTCCAATCTGTGTGACATTCTTCATATTGAAATTAATATCTGTTAACGATTAGTTCCTATAAATTGTACAAAATGAATAAATGATATGAAAAGCTAGTAAGAAAATAACATTAACTTCTGCGCTTACTTACATCTTTCAAACAAAGATGTATGTAACTCGGGCTGGTTTCCGCAACTCCACGACTAAGCGCGTATTTTACGTGCAGGTGGGACAAATGTGTCATTCGATCCACCCCAGCTCCCCAAGGAAGGCCAGCAACGCCTTGGTGTTACTAACTATCTCACAAAGGGTAGCTTTGTTACCGGATTACTTAGCCCTGTAATCAGCGACTAACAGGCAGCTTAGTAGCAGGTGTGCTGCTGTCTCGTCCTCCTCCATCCAGGCTCTGCAAAGTGGGCTGTCGGTGACTCCTATGACATAGAGGTGTTTATTAAAAGACCCATGGCCACTTGTGACGGCTGTGACTGTACGCAACTGCTGTTTAGTAAGTCTTAGGGCTTTTTTCGTGAAACAGCCATCAATAGAGGGAAGTGCCTCTGGCCTGCCGACACTCACTATGGTCAACCCATAGCTTGTGATGTTTATCACTAGTGCGTTTCCTTACCAGATTGCCCTACGCAATCTGGTAAGGAAACGCACTAGTGATAAACCGAAGGGGAGTGGTACAATAGGTTCAGGTCCTATCCTGAAGACCCGCAGCTCTGTGGGGCACAGCCCTTCGCAGCGGTGATCTTCATGCAATTGGATTTTGTAAATTTTATCAAAGATAAATTTCTTGGGTATCCGGTCATTGATTGCTTTTGTTATGGGGAGTTCATTATTGAGCTCCTCGAGCAGAGCGGTGTGTTGTGTTTCTCAGATCCAGTGTTTTAAGGCGGACTGCTGCCATCGTCGCTTCCTGTTGTATGAACAGGTGGAGCGGAGGGAGTCCCAGTATGGCTTCCAGCGCCGCAGTCGGAGTAGTCCTCATGTAGCCCGTCGTTGCCATGCAGGCTAGCCTTTGCATGCGCTGTAGTTTGTTTACGGCTGTACCTAGCTTTGTGCGGGTCCACCACACCACGGCCCCGTAGGTGATCATGGGCCGAATTATTGCGCTGTATAGCCATAGTATTATTTTGGGAGATAGGCCCCACTTCTTACCTATCATTTTCTTGCATTGCTAGGTGATGCATGCCCTGTTTAGTTTGTAGTCTAGATGATTACTCCAGTTTAACTTACTGTCTAGGATGACCCCCAGGTACTTAACCTCATTAGATAACTGGAGTTCTGTGTTAAAGAGTTTAGGTAGGCGGTAGTGGCCTAGAACTCGCTTTTGTGTGAAACAAAGATAAGGAGATTACCTTTATTTTTCTATGTGACCCCAGCACTCCTACTGAATAAATGAGATTTTGAATTCTTTTTTTTTTAACAAAAATCGTGCATACTGTTATTTTTTTAAAGAAACAGGAAATTAATTCGATAGTTCTTTTACTGTATGTATTTTAGTTGTAGTTATGTAATGTCATAAAACCCGGGATATTAGTCCCGAAAAAATATTTAGGCATAAGGCGTCTCCACATTGTCTCTGTTATTTTTCCAACTTTTGGTATTTTAGCTCACCTAATTCTGATCACTGATAATAATAAAATGATTATATGGGTTTGCTCTTAATATAAACTTTATAAATAATGGTTATCCATGTTGTACTCATGCCAGAATTTTGTGTTGTAATAGCATTATTTATGTTAACATGTTTCCATTAATATAATAATAATACATAATCATAAATAAGTAAATTAATGTCTACAACAGTTGCCTTAGAGCATTAAAATTAGTACCTATAATATTAAAAATTTTTTACTTTGGCTATAAGTTAAAGCATTGAAACCAGAAAACGCTCAAAACAGGCTTGCTTAAAAAATGTTACCTAGTAAAAGCTAAATCTATTTAAGTAGTTTAAGGCTGCGGTCAAATAATACACGTTTATCTTGACTATATTTCTGAGAACTCGATTGTTTCTAAAACACTGCAAATTTTCTTCAACTTTTTATTCCTTATTATTATAAAATGGATGATGCAAAATAAAAACAATATTTTGCAATGGTACCTACTACACCGCTCATTACAATGATGGGTCAACAAAGCAACTGTGAAATGAGGAAGTTTGCAATTATCTGGGGAACTAATTTGTTGAATGCTAGTTATCTATGAAACTGTATGTACACTTTGCTTCCCAACCAGTTAATTTCGACTTCAGTATCCGATGAGTTGATAAAGTACTCAATATAAAGGTTCGTAAGGTTCAGTTGAAAACCAGCGTCAGGCAGCTCCTAGTTGTCTGGCATTTTGCTGAACTGGACTTTTAAAATTAAGTTTTCGTTTATTTGTATCTACATTGGGTGTATTTGCGTGCTAAATAAACTAGTATTCTTTCTTTCTTTCTAAAGACTCAAAGACATCACTGGTCTTAAAATGTGCGAGTAGGATGGTAAACAAATAGCCCGCGAGTACCCCGAAAACATTGATGCAATAGGTATATCCTCCAGGGTTGCGGAATTTGTTCGAAAGAGTCACCACGGCCCTGGAATGCAAAGGGCTTTAGAAGGAACACGGATGGGTTTTAGTCAGTAAGCGTCTGACACGCCCTTACGCTCCACCCAGAGCGGAAGAAGTCATTTGAAGATTTCCCATCCTTAAAAAAAATAAAAAATAGGTACTTATATCCTCATTTATATATATATATGAAATTCTTCCGTTACCTACTAACTGACTGAGTGACTGACAGACAACGCACAGGATTGGATTAAAACATTGGATACTTTTCATGCCTGTACTAAATTCCTTTGGGATAATATAACACTTTTCACGCGGGTGAACCCGCCGACAGCAACTAGTTTTACTATAAAAGACCTTAAAAGTAACGCCACACTTTGCGTTGCTCGCAACTGTTGCTTCAATTTCGGCTGCACCGTACCTCTAGTCGGATCTGGAAACTTTATTGAAACTTCTCTTTATGGTAGAGTTTATAAACTCTAACAAGAACATACGAGCAAGTTTCCTACTTTCGTCAAGTAAACGTTAATTAACTTCTCGATAAAAGTAATTCTTCCTGCTCTAAGAAATAAAAAGCTTGTCTTTAATGGCATGCTGTAGAACTAAAGTTACGTGCTGGAAAATTTGTTGCGCCACTTCTTCCAAGCTGATACACTAGGAAGTTGTGACAAGCGAATGTTTGGGGTCTTTGAATATTTTCGACGTTAAGAAAGTGCCATTGTGACTTATGTCATTATGTGTCTCGCGAATGTCTTTCTGAGAGCAGATCTTGTTGCACAAAGAGCACGCAACAACAGGTGAGGCATTGTTTGGAACATAGTTCAGCAATTGCATTGTGGCTCCATCTGGCCAATTTGAGCCCGCAACGGCCCATCTGACTTCGTAGTCGGTTTAGATATTTCCAGGTGGGCCATGACAGTTGCTGATCGGCAAGGAATTGTTCAACAAGCTCAATATAGTCAGTTGGAGGGATTTTAAATGCTCAAAAAGTGATTCGAGCCTAATTTAACTAAATGACTTTGGGTAAGAGGAGATGCGAGAGATAAAATTGAGGTAAATCCTTCGGCTTGCAGGCGAGGACGTCTGTCTTCTCTCTATCGTAAGTTACGGTTTCTTAAGGTAGCCAAAACATAAATAAACTGCTTTCCGATGATGTGTAAACTTTTGCCCCAACGTTGGGGCTTAGCATATTCAGAGGAACACTACCGCTTCTAATCCCAGAACCGTACCGCCACCGCGCTGATCCGACAAACTTGACACACTTCAGCCTAATCATGTCAAGAAATAAGTTCTTGCACACTACAATGTGTGCAGTAGGTAATTAAATTACACATGGTGTCATAAATACGATGTCACGAAGAAACTGCACCACACTACTTTCCTAATCTTTCACGAACTTGTTTACTTAGAAGTGGTTCTTGTTGTTATCTTTTAACAAAATGATGTTAAAGACAAGTATATTTTCAGTTATCATTAATTAGATAGGTACGATTTAATCTTTTTACCAAGTCAGTGAAGGGCGTGATTTTATAAATTGTGTACTTACCGAGCGTTATGCGGAAGCAATTTTCTAATAATTTATTTGAAGTATAAACGTGCAGTAGGTACTCGAAACCTTCCGTTTCCTAGTACATAACAGTGATAGGAACAAAAATGTAGTGATTAAAAAAAAGGTTAATATTTTGTAGAAGCACGGTGGTTTTCAAAATGTCGTCATATATCAATACTGTGTCTAGAAAACTGACAGAACATTTCGGCAGTGTTTTCAATGTCGGCATAATATGCCTTACATGCTTCGAATCGTATTTGTTTCCTTTGGGCATCTACAAATTGTTAGTATTGATAACAAATTATGGAAGAGTAATAGCCCGTTTGAGAAAAGTCGAACAATCAAATAATGTATTAAAATCGCGCTTATCATATATATTAGAGCTCCTTACAATCGAAAATATTGTGCTACCTGATTATAGAAGAGTGGAACACATCTCACATGTCAGTATTCTGATCGAAGAAGAAGAAATTCAGGTGAGATAACCGCCATTATTCTGGCGATGCCATATTAGATACCTACCTAGGTACATATGTACTTACACGATAATGTTTTATGTACCTACGGCTCTAGAGTATTAGATTAGAGCTCAAGGTAAATGTAAGACTATTCGCTGTGTAATGTTGTAACCCCGAAACCCTCTTTGGCACCTACCTACATAATATGCTAGCAACCCGATACCAAATGAACCCTATAGTTTTATCACTGACCTCTCAGCCTGAGTATTTCCCTCGGTACAAACATACATTTATGTAGTTATACATCTAGTACAAACTTGGATACAAGATCAATGTTTCCAAAGCACGCATCTCTATGATGACCTCACCTAGACACGAAATAAGAACGATGACCGATACTTCTCGACAGAGCAAACCGGTCTGACTGCATTATTACATTAATTTATACAAAAAAGGCCCAAGTATAAAACAAAGAACAGCAGCCCTACTATGACGTGCTAATGCCATCCAATTCCGATGATGTAAACGGGATAGTGCTATTCGCTATGTATAGTTCCGTCTTCCTCTTAGAGCGGAATCATTATCGTTTTAAGACTTCATAGTAGGGCCCCAGACCTACTTACATCTGTTAACTTCACAAAATTAACTGACCGCCTACAAAAAATCGTACCTAGTAACCAAGCGTTAAAAAATCTAGCAAAGCCATGTTTGCCATCGAAAAGTATGTTAAGACTTTTACAGCCAAAATCTCATTTCAATAAAAAAATAGGTATCATGATACCCAAGAACAGATAAACCTGGACATAACTTGATCTAAAGGGTCATTCATGATATTATAACAGCAATTCAGTTCTGTACGTTTAGTGCGAGCATCTGTTACATCGTTGGTAATAAATAGGTTGTTACGAGGCTAATAAAATGACCCCAAGCTCCCGCCGTAAAGATAAAGCAAGCACAATACGTAGGTATACCTACTATACAAATAAAATCAGTTAGTGACACGACCGTAAAATTCTTTCTTCCAGAACATGTAACTTTACCTTCTCGAGGGCAGGTCAGGATGTAATTTTTTTATAGCATAGGTACATATATCTATTCAGGCTTTTAGGGGGTTATCAAGACACAAAATTACGTCCGTCTACTTATTGTCTCTCAAGTCTACTACACGGTTGTTTATAAAATTAATGAATAGCTTCTGTCAGTAGCTTCGCCCTGATAAAAGTCTAAATTGTGTCACGGGGACGTGTCAATAACAGCCAAATCATTAGCTGTTCTGGCATGATTGAACAAAAATATTAAATACACATAAGTACTTTCGCATTAGGATGAATTCCGATTAAAATGCGGTCTGGTCTCTTTCGATGCAATTTTCGAACTTAGTTGTCATGCGTGCTCGCACTATAGGTACCTATACAACTAGGGTTGCCAGGTCTTAAAACTGGAAAGCCGAACAGACCAGCCAATTTAGCCGGACTTTTGGGTAAAATTGGATAAAAAGGCCGGACAACTTATCCTATTCAGAATGTTGTGTTTTTAAAATAATATTTAGCAGGATCCTTATAAGTAAATCCAAGCTCATTTGATTAGTCAACATCAAATTGATTTAACTTTAATGATATGTCTATTATGAAAAATTAAATTAGTGGCGATCAGTCTTCTTAATTGTGCATTTTGGGGAAAATTAAAGTGATTGGTAAATTTGAAAAATCCTAACAAAAGCCGAACAGGCCGGACAAGCATCCTAAAAGCCTAAAAGTGAACTATGTCCGGCTTTATCCGGACGCCTGGCAACCCTATACACAACCAAGTTAACTTGAGGTCGGGCGGGGCCTCTAACTAAAATGCTGAATTTTGGACACGAGCCGGAACCGGTTTTCAATATCGATTAAATACCATTGCCAACAGTTTATGCCGGTTTCAAAGCATACGATTATTAGCTATTAACTAATCAGCAGTGGATTAGAACATAATCTCGGAACTTTAGTTATAAGAGACTTGATGGCAGTTGATGGTATTGATAGAATTTTGAAATTTTTACTAGCTAATTTACTAGCTACTTTTATGACTATATCATTTATTAACTGATTTATTATCTAAACTTAAAAGAAAACTACGTCACTTACAGCTACGTTACTTACGGCTTAGGTATGTAAATAACGAATGTTCCATCTCTCTCTTCTCAAGATCAGATAGGTACGAGTATATCACGAAAGTAATTTAGATTTATTTGGCCCAAAAATTTTCTTCTTCAACGCCATCGTCGGTGACAGATAACTTTGGCTGTATCTTTTGTGGCACGGAGAACATAGTTTGCGACTGGGCTCCACATCCCCAGTCCACACCCTGCTGTTGGTCCGTAACCCCACTTTGTAGTTGAAGTGGAGTTACACCTTCCTCTTCCTACAAGGGTTGTGACGTGCTTCAGGGATTTCTAAGTGAACCACGAAAGATTAGACCCGGAAGGAAACTGCTCGCCTGACTGTAGGAAAACTATTCGGCC
Organism: Mamestra brassicae; assembly: GCA_905163435.1. Taxonomy (NCBI): domain Eukaryota; kingdom Metazoa; phylum Arthropoda; class Insecta; order Lepidoptera; family Noctuidae; genus Mamestra; species Mamestra brassicae. The sequence continues at coordinate 8,632,459 of LR990991.1, read as the reverse complement.
CCAATTTACAGCGAGCGGACGTCAGTCGGTCGGGTTTCTTAACAAGAACTACCGATTACAGAAAATTGTGTCTGCTTCTCAGTCTTTGCGTTGGTAGTTTTGTACCATATAGTGAGATTCTAATATGTGAGACTCCTTTTTTTAACCGAAAAAAGGAGGAGGTTCTCAATTCGGTTGTATGTTTTTTTTTGTTTCTCAAATGCTCTTGCAACTTCTCTTCAGACTTGTGGAGGTGCTATCCCAGTTATAAAATAAAGTGCCCTGACCGGGGGTACAATATATGTACAGTCAACAAAGCTATTTGGTATATGTACAGGCAAAAACATTATTTGTTCCACTGCACTGCCAAAATTTATTTCTTATGTGTGCATTTTAACTTTTTAAGCTTATGACATACACACTTACGAGTGTGGTGTACAATAATTGTCAACTCAGCACACTCACAACATTGTTTAAAAGAAGTTGCAAGTTAGCTGCCTGCATACCAATTAGCTTTGTTGACTTTACGTTGTTTACTTTTCAGTACAAAAAAAGAGTAGGTAGCCATTTGTGCTTTGTCAATCAATCCATTTTCTTTGAACAACATAGAATTCATATTGATGAAATTGTGCCATTATCGAGTATTATAATATAGGTAACCTTATCATTGTTAAGAGGCAAACATACTGATATTGATATACCTACCTAATATAAATAAAGCTAAAACCTTTGTGGCAACAGTGTATCTTCTGATAATAGAATGTTATTTGTTGCCTTTTCTCGATAGTTTATGTTTGCAATATGCAATAAAAATGTTGCTTTATTTCTACATATTTACTTATTTCGTATAAAACTAAGCTAAAGAAAACAAAGAAGGGATCCTTGTTCAGCGATAAATAGCGCCCGGGCTATTTATACGGGTACTACTCAGCCACAGTGCAGTGCAACTCAGCAGTTTCAGAGAACAAGCAGACACAATACTATCAACACAATCACAACACAATCACAATACTCTATTTTTAGTTATTTTTTTTTTTAAATTGCACCTGCCATGTTGTCTCTGCACCACCCTAAGGTCGACTGGTAGAAAATGCCTAAGGCATTAAGTCCGCCTTTGTACAGTGATTTTACTTGTGCATAAAGTTTTAATAAATAATAAATAAATAAATAAATACTAAACTATGGCTGTGGTCCGGGGGGCTATTCTCTAAGCCCGAAATCCGTAGTTTCGGGCTAAGTTGCGGGTGTATTCTAGTCCGTATCACCTAACCACTATTGACAACACGATTTGACAGTTTCAGACAAATCGTGTTGTCATACATTCTTAGTTCGGGTTCGGAACTAATCGTAAGTCCGTAGGTGATAGGGAGTAGAATACGCCCGAAACTACGGACTTCGGGTTTAGAGAGTAGCCCCCCCCCCCCCCGAAACTGCTCATGAGACTGCATTGGCAGATCAAACTAATTGACACCAAATATACCGCTATGGACCATCGTCGGACCATAGGATATTGGACGGTGGTTTACGGATGTGAAATACCATCCCATGGATTTTCTTTTAAAAACTAATCATACTACGTTTTGTTGTCTTCTCCACTCTTTCAATACTTTTTATTACTAGCCATTTCCATTAGCTATGTAAATAAGTTGTATAATATAATAAGCAAATTTCTGTGATGATCTATAAATAAAATACTTAATAAATTAAAACTTATGTCAATAAGAATAAGAATAATTGGAACTGTTGTGTCCTTTTCCATGCTAGACTTCCCTATGTAAAACGTTTGATACATATATGCATCTGTGTATTAGCATATCAATAAGATGAAGTGGAACATAAATGTCTGCGTAGTAAATTTATGTGTTTTTAATTTGTTTTAGTTAAGCTACTGCGGCCAAGATTGTAGAAGGATACCACCGGCGTTGCAAAAAATGTATGGTGCGAAAGTGAGATGCTTAGATCTAAGGTATGTAAGTCATGCATGATATTCTACATTTCAGTCTGTCATGATCGATGCAAATTGTTTCTTCAACACAATCTCAGGATTTTTGCAAAGGACCGGATTGTTGCTTCAGCATCAGGATTTTTGCAGAATTAACCACTGAATTCGGATAGTGGTTGATGTCGTTCCCGCGATCCCCGGCGTAGGTGGGAGATGGAACACCGGGGTGGTTTTAGTCAGTAAGAGTCTGACAGACCCCTCCACCCGCCCCAGGGTGGAGGATTTCCATGAGGACTTCCCCACGACATCAAAAAAAAAAAAAGCCCGGTTAGAGCAGGTCATTATTGAGTATTGAGCAATGCAACGGTTATTTTTAATTAATATTACATAAGAATACAATATGTAACATAATAATCGCAATACCTGGAAAGAGGACATTATGAACTATGGGACCAACATTAAGGCGAGCATAGCCCGAGCGCCGTAGGCATTTAACGCATACCCCAGCCCCCGCAACGAGTAGCGATACGAAACAAACTACGAAGCGCGGAGACGCGCGGGCCCAGCGTGCAGCGCACCGCTCGCTCAATGAGTTCACGAACTCGAGTAGGTACTAAGTTGCGTCACAAAAAAGAGAAATGCAGTAAATCAACTCGAATGGATTTATAATTTTTTATTTTTTTTATTTTTAACCCCCGACGCAAAAAATACGGGGTTTTATAAGTTTGACGTGTCCGTGTGTGTGTGTGTGTCTGTCTGTGGCATCGTAGCTCCCGAACGCACGAACCGATTTTGATTTTGTTTTTTTTTGTTTGAAAGGTGATTTAGTCGGGAGTGTTCTTAGCTATATTTGGTGGAAATCGGTCCAAAATGGCCGACGCCACAAAATGACAAGTTACATATTTTTTCACAACTCTCTCAATATAGGTATCAAATAAAAGGGCTTGAGTAGTAGAATACTATATACTATGGCAAATTTCAAATCCAAGATGGCGCAACCAAACAATGGCCACAGAATATATAATAGTACAATGGCGAATAACTTTTTTATATATAATAAGTTGCGTCACAAAAAAGAGAAATGCAGTAAATCAACTTGAATGGACTTATAAATTTATTTTGTTTTATTTTTCTAGTATGTACTTTTTTAAGGTTGTTTATAGGTTAGGTACGTATTCTATGAACTTGAAAATGATTGAAAAAAAAAATGAATGAATTGAAAATGAGTAGGTACTTATACTTATTTTTTTTTGTGAATGTCGTGAATACAGAATAAGATTCAAAACCACGCGCCACCGCGTGCCATTTGACCCTACATAAGGGTGTGAAATCTTCATGCTACAGTATAAAAATCAGGCCGTAGGTAGGCACAATTACTTTAGAATTGTCTTACAATTCTTGAATTACAATGTCAATATTGTAAGGCTTAAAGGTATAAATGGTTATTTTGTGTAAAACATTATGTGAAGCATGTTTTGTTAAAAAATAATAAAATATTTTATTTTGTAGTCAAAAATATGCTAATAAATGAAACACTTAAGAAATAAAAATAATTTATTTGCTTTATATAATAATCAGTAAAAATAAAGTAAGAGTCTTTGTATAAGTCTTATAATATTCATCAATATTAATAAATTCTTATAGTGTGGGCAGTAGGGTAACCTAGTTATTTACTACTAGTCCAGTCCTAAAATAATACCGAAATAAAAGTGCGAATTTCCTACGTGAGGCTCACGTAGATCCAAGATGACAGCTGCAATAATTAAATGTTTTTCAGGTGCTAAAGCCGATAGAGAGCTCAAAATGTAAATCCAAGATGGCGGTTGCGATTGTCATGGGTGTCGTTTTCATAGTTTTCGAGGGTGGTTAAGCTAATAGTGGCTGCAAAAATTTTGTTTTGTTTTTAAATCATACTTGAAGAGGAACTTCTTTCCTGATTGGGGTCCCCCAACGGCACATTTCATCTAAAGGCATTTCAGGGGCATTGGCAGCATTATTAGTCGTTCTGTAACAATATAATAAATGATGTTCAGTTTCAAATTTCAATATTTATCATCATCATCGGCAGCATTGTTCCACCAACTGCTGAGTATAGGCCTCCTCCCTTTTCTGCAAAGCTTCCCTAGTCTGTGCAAGTCTCATACAAGTCTTCCACACGATCTTCTGTAGATACCCACTTGGTCATTGGTCTGCGAACGCTCCTTCTACCGTTTCTCGGCAAACATGCCAACCATTAGGGCTCCGCTCCACCTGCCATCATTACGTCTAGCCAAGTGTCCTGCCCACCTCTATTTCAGAGCCTCTACCTGCTTTCAATATTCATAGTTATAAGAAAATTTTCATATAATTTAATATTTATGTTACTTACTCCTCAATCCCAGGGTTATTCAAATAAACAGGCTCTAAAGTCATCAATGGAGACACGTTACGCCCTTCCGCGTGCTCTATTGACCTGTAACGCAAAAGTTGATTATGACTTGTTGGTAATAAAAAGTTATTTTTTTAAATTTTCTTTACAAAATATCTCGATTAAACCAGCCTGTTTATAAATTTGTCCATAAAATAAAATTAAAAACTTACTCTTTATCCACCGTATCATTACTTGATACATGCGTATTGCTCTTGGCCTGCAACTGCATTGCTCTAAAACATTAAAAACAGACGTAAACATTTTTCATACCATGGATAAAGTTTGTATAGCCTAACTAGACATACTTATAGTTTTTTTAATGAATTTAGAGCATGTCATAGTTTGATACAGTGCTTTCTGTAAGTAAGGGGTTGGCTCAGTTTTCCAATGACGTCCGTCGAGTTAGGATTTGATATTTTTTTACAGAAAAGTTACATTATTATAAGTACGCACGCAAAGTTTCAACATGCGGAGACACGTACTTTTTGAGAAAAAAATACTTATTGAAAATTAATTATTATAGCAAAATTTATGTCAATCCCTATCACATATTATTTAGACCTCTCGTCGTTGAACGTTTCGTTTTACCTTGACTTGGACTTGGGGCACCCCGACTCGGACAGGATAGGTTAGAATCGCCATCACCTTCGTGGTTTTTTTTTTAAACCATCAGGCCCCGCCCGCTCCCTACTACGCCTTTTAGGCAACTTTTTGAACGTTTTGAGGCTAGGTTACTAAATGAGTTTTCCTCAGAAACAGTGCGTTACCTTGTCTTGGGAGTGGTGCCAAGGGAGAGGGAGCAAACCCTCCCCCCCCCGTCTCCCCACCACAACCCCCTCCTCTTGCCAAACGACACTAAATTTTCTGAAAAATTTCCTCAGAATTAAAAACTAAAAAAACCTCGAAGAGGGGTCTCCGCGACTTTTTCTTTTAAGAAGAGGTAGTATACCTCCCCCCCTCCTATCCCCCACTCTCAATACGACGACGTCAATGGAAAGTCGTACCAAATTATTTATATTCGTAGGAAGTAGTCATTCTGTCACATTTCTACATTATGGCACTAGTAAACTGCGTGTTGGCATCTAGACGAGACCTACACAAACGTTGCAGATACCATAAATGTTATTATTTTTTGTGTTGTGACACAGAATAAAAATACTAACATGGTTGCTGTGGGTAGGTACATACGAGCTACACTACCAGTATAAGCTGATCTCGCACTGAATATAATTTCCGTACAATGACAGGTCAGCTTATACTGGAAAAGTACAGAGTGATATGTGTGTACTGACTGTGTACCTAATTTGTAATAAATAAATAAACAGTAACGAACTAATATTACTTATCTTACTCCTAAATGAACAACTAAATATTATTACAATACACGTAAGAAATACGCGTTTTATTCTACAAAAACACCCGCACCAATGCCGCGGGGTGACCTATGTACCAATTTGGTATTTTGCGCGCACTGGATTTTCAACTCTCGGTGTTGCAGAAGTCGGCTTACCTATAACTTTCGTGCGTGGCGTCTTTGTTTATATTGTCATAGGGGTTAAATTCAACTGTTTTACACATATTTGCGGTTTGTAAATCTATTCCGCGTAGGTACAAGCTTAGTAAATAAAGTAAAAATATAATATAGGTAAATAATAATACTGTCAAAGCATCCTTACCTTTTTTTTTTATTCAGTCTTCGTAGAGCCAGCGATGACAACTTCTCATATGTTTTGGTTTTGCCCATTTCGTTTCACAAAATTGCCACTAAGTATAGGTAAAGTATTTAAAACTAAACTCTCAGATTTTAATAAGGGTAAAGTATAGATAAGACTAAGGTACTTATTATTATTTTTATAAACAATTTTTGGCTCGACCGGTAACAGATTAGCGGGAGCGGCGCGCGGCGGGTTTGGAATAATTGGCGTGCGTCCGACCTCCATGACGTTCCGCTCGGGACTGAGGACACGGAGCGAGCGCGTAAATACAGAAAAACACTGGATTTTGGAATTAGTGTTATGGATATTTTGATATTTCACATTATTTTGGCCGTTTTATATCCCATTTTTTATGACCTTTATTATGGTATAAGTTTTATTTTTCAAAGCCTCATATAACTGAAATGAAATTAAAAATAGATCATAATTTAGACCTGTCTTTGCGATTTAATTGGATGCATTGAAGTGTAAGTAATCGTGTATCGCATGGCCGAAATATCTAGATCGAAGTGTGAATTATGATATATATTTTTTTCAACATTTAAATCTGTGTTATCTACGAATAAAACACTATCTAAAACGACGTTAATTCGGGTAACCCCGCCTTAATATCGCGAAAAAATCGACTGCTCTATACATTTTTGTGCGTATAACTCGACAAAATGTCTTGAACAGTTGGTTTTTTTTCGCGATTTCGGGTTTGGCCCCAACGTAAAAAGTAAATTGTTCATAATTTTATTATGAGTAAAATAACCCTTTGCACGTATTGCGTTTATTTTGTTACACGGTAAGATTGTATTCAATCTTTATTTAGTATCTTTATACAATAAATCCCATCCAAATTTAATAGTTTCCAAAATTTCCGTGTTAAGTAAAAGTAGTTAACAATTTCATGCGATATTTTACAAAATATGACGGCGTTTGCAATTTTCCGGTGACATATACCTACAAATATAATTTATAATATAATTACTTACCTTTTCAATATTGAAAATATCAAAATTTGTGTACCTATCCGTTATGAAGGTAACAAGAATAATGAAAAAAATCACAAATATTACATAATAGGTACTCTTATATATGTCTTACCGGTGATTAGACCGATCGAGCTCGCTTTGTGATTTGGATTGTTTGTTGCTAAGTAGTATAATTTTAGAATATTTTAAAACAGGTTTTTAATCCGTTTGGACAAGATTCTAAGTTCCTTAGCTCTTTTTATCTATAATAAACTGCCCTATATTCGTTATCTAAGTTTGCAAATTGCTACAGCAATTAAAGTCTCTATTTACAAAGTAAACATTAAATAAGATATGTATAAGAAACTATGCTATGCTATTTGCTTTGTTTTATCTTAATCTAAGCAATTATACTTGTACAAAATTGATTTTAACAAAACATCTGTCGAGAGATGTTCATCTTTTCGTTGTTTAAAAAATATTTTTAAACGAATCACATCACACTAAAAAGGCAAAAGTTTGTGAGTGTGTGTGTACACGCGCAAACGGCTGGACCAATTTTGATAAAATTTGGTATGCACGAACTTGACACCCTGGATTAACACAGGCTACTTTTTATATAATATATACTAGCTGCGCGGGTATAAATCTGGTTAATACATTATTTAGGTACCTACCTAACGTAATGCAAATGGATGCGCTTGTGAATTCAAGTCCATAAGAAACATTTTTTGTCAAAATTTACTTCGACAAATTGAGAAAGGCAACATTGGATCTGTCCTAATAAAAAATATAGCAAACTGTTGCGTTGCGCAACCAGAAAGATTAATTAGTTTTGAAGTGATAACTTCTTATGGGAGGGTAAACCGCTTCGTAACGTAACGAAATAGTTCAACTTAGATTAGTTTAAGTTATCACTTCTGTCGGGCGTCCCGAGACGCACACTTTTTTATTAACAAGTTAAGGTAGGTACATTCTTAAATATCAGTGTTCTTTCAGTTACAACAGTATCGAGACGTTAAAAGGACTGGAGCAGTTCGCTCGAGTGGAGGAACTTATATTGGACAACAATAAGCTGGGCGACGCCATTTCCTTCCCGTACTTGTCCAATTTGAGGACTCTATCGCTCAACAATAATGAGGTGAGTCTTTGTAGTTTAGAGTAGATTGGAATGCACAATGGGTAAAATCGTAGATATAATAGTGTAAAATGAGTGTATTTTTTGCTTAAAGTACCATAGTATACTTACTAAGAGTATATCGATGAAAACAAATGAAATGAGGTTAAGTGATCAAAGGCGGATCCAGCTTTCAAGTCATATTCATAATACACTTACGTTTTCAAAACTTTATTTTCGACACGTTACCTGCCTCATTGTGTGGGCACATTACATGCCTATTTAAAACAAATATCTGCAAACAGCCCTAAACTGTAGTAATTAAACTCACACCTACCCACACAATGAATGAGATTTGTTAGAAGAAACTCGAATAACTTAACATAACAAAGACCATTAATAAAAGTACATACGTATGTATACCTACCTACGCAAAAACAAGTACGTGGGCGCCTGAACATGTTTCACACATAAAATCATGAGATCAAAGTCATTAAAACTCATGTTGAACGTGTTACCTATACAGTTTCGTTTGAGTTGCGTGCGAGACCGATGAAATTGACATGTAGATCAAAGTTAATGATAGAAACTTTCTAGTTTATACGTTTGTATTCCAACTTTGAATATGTTAACCAGCCCTTGGGTGAAGCGAGAAGAGCGGTCGCTCTAGGCGCCAGAAGGTAAGAGGCGCCAAAAAGCCAAATAATAATTTGCAGCGCAATTAAATTTTTGATGGCGTCTTTTGAGATGCGCGGGAGCAGTGTTGTTTTTCCAGATAAGATTTTTAAAAATCCGTTGGGTGACGTAAAAAAATCCGTAGATTGCCTACGGATATATCAAGATAAATCCGTAGATCTACAGACTTTTTAAAAAGATAAATATGACTGTTTGGAGCGGCTAGAAAGAAAAGCTTGCTTAATGTTAAATTATAGCTACCTACTTAAATTAATTTAATTTAAATTCAATAAATGTTGATACTTGCAATAAAAGTTAATTTTTGAAAATGATTTATTCATAAAACCGAGGTAGAGTTAACATGAAGCGAAAGCGTCGACTAAATGACGCTGAAAGACAATCTCGCTCTACCCTGATCAAAGGCTGCCAGCGCTGTTGTTAACCTAATTGGGGTTAAAATATTCAGGTTTAATATTTTTTCTTCGTATACTTACACACAATGTTTTATAGGAAGTAATTGTTTTACCTACTGAAAACAAAATACACTGGACCTGTAAAGTACGATGTCGGTTCGTTACCTAACTGAAACTATTGAACGCAGGGAAATAAAGCCTTGGACAAAAGTATTGAGCACCCATGACATCTTTCAGTTTTATGAGGAGTATCAAATAGAAATAAAACAAAACGTTTTATATGGGTTTATTTTACTATTTATTAATTGCCTTAATTACGGCAGAAAATTCTAGGCGCAGGTAGCGTTTCAAATCCTCTCTGTTGTTAATTGTGCGGCGTCTAACTCTACGCTTTAATAAACCCCATAAATGTTCTATGGGGTTCAGATCTGGCGACTGGGCAGGCCAGTCAAGAAGCTCAGTGTTATTTTCCCGAAACCATGTCATAGTGCGGGCAGATTTGTGGCATGGCGCGTTATCCTGCAGGAATTTAACACCATCCATGTTCGTGTCGCCGAAAGTTTCGTGAATGAAGGCAGCAACGCAGTTTCTAATACATTTATGTACTTAGTAGAGTCCATGCGGCCCTCACACACGAACAATTCGCCAACTCCAGAATCGGTCATGCAACCCCAGACCATTATGCTGCCGCCGCCGTGTTTTACGGTTCATATCACACACTCTGGCTTAAATTTTTCGCCCACCCGGCGACGCACATAGGTTACACCAGGTGTACCAAAAATCTGCAATAAAGAGAACAATATTGAGTTCCGGAAAAAAAAAATAACGTCATCTATGCGTTTGGTTTTTACACCATTTTATATAATTTTATAAGGGCATTAAATTGACTTACTCACCTCAAAGTTTGATTTGTCTGACCACACAACATTCAAAACACCGAACTTTCACCGCTGAAGAGTGGTCAAATACCACTCTTCAGCGGTGAAAGTTCGGTGTTTTAAGGCTCATTTATACCGAGCTTTTTTGTTGTTGTCGGAGAGCCATGGCTTCTTCCTAGCTTTACAGCCTTTCAGATAAGCTTCCTGAAGTCTTCTACGAGTAGTTCGAGCAGAAATTGATTTCTTAATTTGTTCTGACAACTCAGCAGCGAGCTCTGAAGATGTTTTTTTCCTATTTCTTAAGGACTCTCTCAGTAACTGACGATCCTGACGGTCTGTGGTGATGAGGCGCCCGGTTCTCGGTCTATTTTGATGTGATCCGGTTGCAGAGAATCGCTTAATAGCATATTGCACGGATCGGCGCGAACATTTCACAGTTTTGGAAATCTCTACTTGTGATTTCCCTTGCTCATGCAGAAGATGTATCTGCACACGTTTTTCTTAAGAAAGTTCGTTTCGTTTTGGCATATTGCAACGATAACACTTAAAACTTTGAAATAAAATACCAAAGGCGCACTAGATGTTTTCACAAAGAGCGATGGTAACGAAATGATAAAAAATACAAAAATTGTAAAAGACACATTTTATTGCACCCAGGTGTTTTATTGCTAGCTGCGGCGTGGGTCATTGTTTTGAAATCTTTGTAGATGACCGATAAAAGAATACTTCAACAGAAGATTTGGTTTTCTCCCATACTTACCGTGAACGAGCGAAATTAAGGTGCTCAATACTTTTGGCCAAGACTGTATATAGTCAGCGTCCATCAGTTTTCTGGTACTAATCTACAAATTGTCTACACTTACATATACGGTGGTCACTTATCTCTTCGCTATGGTTAAAGATTATATGTTAGCGTATGATATGTAGGTAAGTAGGTCTTATTAAATGTGGCTTTTCTTTCAGATAGTCGACCTAGACGAGCTGGTAAACAAGATAAGCAAGCACTTCCCTCGACTGTCATACTTGAGTTTACTGAGCAACAAGGCATGCCCCAACCAGCTTTCAGACATCGATAAGGACGATTCAGACTACCAAAGATACAGGTGAGCCGTCATTACATATTTTCAAGTAACCCAATCGTATGATCCGACAAAGCTTTTTTTTCCACCCGGGCCTGGTGGTGATCGGACAGCGAGCCACCCAACGTTCGCCATCCGCAGGCCCGCGCCTACGGTGGCCGGGGATCGCCCTGCGACTCCCGACGCCCGGGGCGTCTTCTCCTGTAGCGGCGGTTGGGGCGAAGGCCTTGCCTTTCCCTCGCGCGGTCCGCCTCCTCCTTCGCTAGCATTACTGCTTCGGGGATGGAGGTGACCGCTCCCCAAACCTCCTCGCTCCGGACCTTGGATTCAACCAGGGCCGGACGCGAGAGGTCACCGCCGCCGATCGCCTCGACGAGGACACGGCGTTGCTCAGCCCAAGCAGGGCAGACCTCCACCGTATGCTCCACCGTGTCCTCCGGGCGATCCTCACAGTGCTGACACACGGGCGTGTCCTCCTGCTTAATACGAAACAGGTACCTCCCGAAACAGCCGTGTCCGGTAAGAACCTGCGTCAAGCGGTAGGTGAGGACGCCGTGGCGCCTCTCCAGCCACTCCCCAAAGAGGGGACCTTACCGCCGCAATTGTGGCGTGCCCAATCCGACAAAGCTTACATCTTCTATTACCTATGTATTTATTTATGTTCCTATCTCCGGATGATTGCAATTCCGTAAAACTGAAACATATCTGAGAGATTGTAAACTCGCGATAAATTTTCAACTGAACATTTCTTCCAGTAGATCTGCGACAGAAGAGTAGGGTGAGACACGTAGACAGTGTGTAAAGAGACACAAGATCCGTTTTAAAATCTTAAACATATTTTCCAATAAAAAGGGCTATTTTTTGGACGATGTTTATCAAAAAACTAGCCTTTTTCGTGGTATCCTAACAGTTTTCTGTGGTAAAAGGAGTCTATGACACTCAATAGAGTAGCGTTATATCAATATAGTAAAATAAAAAACTTTCTTAAACGGCTCAGCATTTCCAGAGATTACCTCTTCATAATACCAATGACAGCCCTATTTCATGTCCAGACAATTACTGTCCATCCCAATACTAGGTTGTCTGGAAGAGATCGCGGAATATCATAAGGCCGCCCATTGTACGAGTTTTAGTTTTAAGTTTTCTTTTTGTTTTATTTTTGGTGTACTAAAGTATTGTTACGCGCCAGAATTAATGTCGGGTACATTAAGTTACTACTAGCGCCATCTAGTATCGAGTAGCAGAACTAGTAGAGTCAAGTACCTTCTAGACATTTCTCTGCCAGAACATTCTACACTTCTCGGTATCTAGTCAGTCGGCAGCGGTAGTTACGAGTACTTTCCAGATGTTTCGAGAATGGAAGTTTCTAGAATAAACTGACCTATAAAAGGAGCGCGTATTCCGCGACCGGGTCAGTATTGGATTAGCGATACAAGCGAATACTTCGGAAGCGATCTTCAAGTGCGAATAAAGTGATCAGTGGTGAACTTGTGTTTAATAATTAGTGAGTTTAAAAGTTGTAATTAGTGTTTTTAAATTAAAGTGTCATTTTTGGTTATCTAATCGGCTGTTTTTATTGTCACGAACCCCAAGCTCGTAACAATTGGTGTCAGAAGTGGGATATTTAAACCATGCCGATTCTACCAAAGGACGACACGGAGGGTATCCGTACCCGGAGTCAACGTCAGCAGGAGACGGACCAGAGGCGTTTTGGAGGTACAACGCCGCAGACGTCGGAGGGCCAGCTGCCGATTATGGAGGCCGGTCCGTCCACAGCAGCTCCAGCATCTGCAGCACCAGACTTTGCTGCTCTGATGCTGATGCTGCAGGAACAGGCCCGCCGTCAGGAGGAGCAGGCCCGCCGGTTGGAAGAACAGCTGCAGCGTGACAAAGAAGAACAGGCTCGCCGGCAGGAGGAACAGGCTCGCCGGCAGGAGGAACAGGCTCGCCGGCAGGAGGAACAGGCCCGTCGGTTGGAAGAACAGCTGCAGCGTGACAAGGAGGAGCAGATGCGCCGCCAAGAAGAACAGACGTTCCTCATGAAGGATCTGCACGCCACTTTCGGTAAAGAAATTAAAGTCGTACAAGATAAGGTAGTTCAGCACGAGAACCGGCTGATAGAAGCTGAAACCCAGATTGCTGAAATGAAAAAAACAATGGACAACCTAAAAGTTGGAGATGGGGTGGCAGTGTCAGTAGCTACTACACCTTCGCTACGTGGATTCAAAGTGCCGCCGTTCGATGGGACATCTTCCTGGTCAGCTTACAGAAGACAGTTTGAGGCTGTTATGAAGGCGAATGGGTGGAGTAAAAATCAGGCCATGACTGCTCTCACCCTAGGCCTGCGCGACCAGGCCTTAACTGTCCTAGAAGCTCTCGATAAGGAAGTGACTTATGAGCAGCTCCTTGAGGCGTTGGAAGCTAGATATGGCGACGCTCATCTGGAACACGTTTTTCGGGCGCAGCTCAAGGATCGCGTGCAACGCAGCGGTGAAAACCTGCAGCAGTGGGCCCTTGAAGTGGAGAAACTGGTTCGTAAAGCATACCAGTCTTTACCCGCACTCATTCAAGGGAATCTGGTGCAGGTATTCATTGACGGCATCCGCGACTTTGAAGTAAGAGCTGCTGTAAGGCTCGGGCACCACGGGACGCTTAAGGACGCCTTGGCTCATGCACTGGAGGTGGAAGCTGTGCGGCAGGATCATCGTTCCCATCGCGTCAGGGAGGTTGCAGCGCCTACAGTTCGCGACCGTTTAAAAGGATACAACCCTAGGTGCTACGGCTGTGGGGAAAGGGGCCACCTTCGATCCAGTTGCCCTAAGCGAACAATAGAAAGGGAAGCTGTGTGTCAGGATAGTCGTTCCCACCGCGGCAGGGAGGTTGCAACAGCTGCAGTTCGCGACCGATTTATAAGGTACCGTCCTAGATGCTACGGTTGTGGTGAAAGGGGCCATCTTCGATCCAGTTGCCCAAAGCGAACTGCGGAAAGGAAAGATAGCCGATTTACAGAAGGTAGAGCGGCTAGCAACAGCGCCAAGCGGCCGCAGGAATACGACTTGGTGACGGAGCATCGCATCGGAAGATCTTATGGCAACTCAGACGCATTGTCAAGAAGACCTTGTTCCAAAGACTGCAAGCATTGTACTAGACAAGAGGGTAAAGAAGTCGTACCTGTGAGGATGCTCAAGACAGACCTCAGCAGCGAGTGGAAGGAAAGCCTACAATGTGCACAGCAGGAAGATTCGGACATCAAGCCGATTCTGAAGTGGATGAAGGCCAGTGCTCCTAAGCCCACGTGGAGTGACGTCTCAGCGATGAGTTCGATCACAAAAAGTTATTGGGCCCAATGGGACAGCTTAGTGATTCAGGATGGAGTCCTGTGCCGTAAATGGGAAAATGCTCGGGGAGACAGCTGTCATTTGCAAATGGTTGTCCCTAAAGCAAAAGTACCGAATGTCCTACAGCTGTACCATAATGGGTCTTCAGGAGGCCATATGGGAGTAAAACGGACTCTACTGAAGATAATAGAACGGTTTTACTGGGTCCACTGTCGTGACGATGTCGAGGACTGGTGTCGCAAATGTACAAGTTGTGCGGCTGTAAAAGGACCTCAGACTCGCAGTAGAGGTGCATTAAAATTGTACAACGTCGGTGCACCATGGGAAAGGATAGCCCTAGATGTTGCGGGACCTTTTCCGGAAAGTGAAAGTGGTAACAAGTATTTCATGGTTGTAATGGATTACTTCACTAAGTGGCCGGAAGTCTTCGCCATTCCAAATCAAGAAGCCTCAACAGTTGCAGATAAACTAGTTCATGAAGTCTTCTGTCGTTTTGGAGTACCCTTGGAGATTCACAGCGATCAAGGAAGGAATTTTGAGTCCCAAATATTCCAGGAAACTTGTCGAGTTATGGGTACTCATAAAACGAGAACAACTTCTTACCACCCACAATCGGATGGAATGGTGGAACGATTTAATCAGACATTGGAGAGATACCTGGCAAAAGTCGTGGAAAACCGGCAACGCGATTGGGACAAGCATATACAACCGTTTTTGCTGTCATACCGAAGTGCTGTTCACGAAAATACATCGGTGACACCAGCCTTCGCCAACTTCGGAAGAGAATTGCGGCTGCCTGCAGATCTGATCACCGGAATACCACCTGATGCCCCACGCAATATAACCGATTATGCGAATGACTTGCGGAACAAAATGAATGACATTTATGAGCACGTCAGACAATCGGGCCAGCAAATGTCTGAAAAGATGAAAAACTGACGAAGGTTCACTAGTGTGGTTGCACAATCCAGTTCGCAGTAAAGGGAAATCTCCTAAGCTTCAAGCTAAATGGGACGGGCCGTACCGGATTGTGACAAAAATTAACGACGTGACCTACCGTATACAGAAAGGTACAAGAAGTGCTCCTAAGATCGTGCATGTGGATCGACTGGCGCGTTATTATGGGACCGATAATGCTCGGGACGAGCATGTCTTAGGAGGGGGCAGTGTTACGCGCCAGAATTAATGTCGGGTACATTAAGTTACTACTAGCGCCATCTAGTATCGAGTAGCAGAACTAGTAGAGTCAAGTACCTTCTAGACATTTCTCTGCCAGAACATTCTACACTTCTCGGTATCTAGTCAGTCGGCAGCGGTAGTTACGAGTACTTTCCAGATGTTTCGAGAATGGAAGTTTCTAGAATAAACTGACCTATAAAAGGAGCGCGTATTCCGCGACCGGGTCAGTATTGGATTAGCGATACAAGCGAATACTTCGGAAGCGATCTTCAAGTGCGAATAAAGTGATCAGTGGTGAACTTGTGTTTAATAATTAGTGAGTTTAAAAGTTGTAATTAGTGTTTTTAAATTAAAGTGTCATTTTTGGTTATCTAATCGGCTGTTTTTATTGTCACGAACCCCAAGCTCGTAACAGTATGTTTAATAAAGTATATTAAATAAAGAAATAGTAGTACCGTCGTCGTCAGTACAGGACCTCCTAATGGGGGATGCCAAGCCGCCATAGTGATTTAGGCCCTGAGTGCCTACAAGTAACATCGAATGCATTGGGACTTCTATAAACAAAAGGACAAATAAATAAAGTACAATATGTGTAAATGTCAAATCAATGATTTGCAACAAATCTTTATTTTTTCCCGGATTTTAAATTGGCAACCTAGCAAATGTCTGTTTTATTTCGTTGTATCGTTTCAATATTTATTATTTATTAAAAAATGTTACTGAATTGTATCGCGTCGTGAATAGAAGAGTTAATTACGTAAAATTTTGATATTTTTTTTACTAAATTAAATTTCTTGGGCATCGCAAGGCCTAAAATCGGCATTCTTCTTTCCAAAAGGTTTTTTTTTTCACAGGAGAAAAACTATCATAAAAAAGCATTCTAGTTACTACGTTTTGAGGGTTCCATAGTCAATAAGGAACCCTTATAGTTTCGCCATATCCGTATCCCATGGTTTGGGAAATCGATGGATAGGTAGTTAAAATATTGAGGATGTGCAAAAACCATTTCTCCATCCAATCTATCCTATAAATCCATCCCGTTTGCGAAATATTAAGCTTTAAAGTGCTAATTTTTGTAAAACTTTGAAAATTTGCAATCGCATAGTGAAATTTGCTATTTTTTTTTCATGGTTAACTACACGGGTAACAACAAAACGCTTCACTGTGCGTGGCCCGACACGCACTTGGCCGGTTTTTTAACGTTTTTGTTGGAATAATTTCAAAGCTCTTAAAAAATGAGTCTCTTTTAACAAAACTTTTTGCACACTGACGCCGATGATATTGGGTTAGTTTTATTAACACACGTTGTGAAATAGAGTTCGTAATTTTGCTAATACAAATACTAACGTGTGCAAAAACTTGGAACGTGGGCTATAACTCGGTTTTTTTACTCAATATATTAATTACTTTGAGCTAGTATTTTTTTTTTCGAGTTATTTATTTTTAGTGATGACATATTAGGTGATCATAAATCAGGTTCTCAATTATTCAATTCAATCATATTCTGTGGTTAAGCTAATTAAACAAACGAACCAAAAAAAAACATTTTTTTTTATCTACATCTACACAAATAAATAAAATTGAGGAGACTGTTTGTAAAAAAAACAATAGTTTTTACTAAATGCATATATACAAATATAAATTATATACGAGACATCAATTTTTATATGACTGTCTGTCGTTGGTTCCGGCTAATCTCTAAATCGGCTGGACCGATTTTGTCGGGTCTTTCACTGGCAGATAACACACAAATTAAGGCTACTTTTTTTAGAATAGAATCTAAGAATAAGGGTTCCGCGCAAAAAAAAACCATGAAATTGTGAACAGACGCGGACGAAGTCGCGGGCTACAGCTACTTTCAAATAAATTTTGTGGAGAATTTTAATCCATGCAAATTTCATTCATTCAGATTTTTTTTCCATTCAACATACTAGCACTGCTGATTAACAGTTTAAATATTGCTATAAGTAAAAAAGTATAGAATTAGAAATAATAATAACCTACTGTGTTGGAAACAGGGTATTAACTATTAATTATTCATATTATTTTCCAGATATTTCGTAATATACATGTTGCCAAACTTGCGGTTTCTGGACTCTCGTCGCGTGTCTTCTCCAGAGCGAAAGGAAGCGGCGACGCGGGGCGAGTTCATGCGCGTGCGCCGACCTCCCATCGATCAGTTTGATGCGCCCCTCACACCGTCACTGCAACCTAAGGGACCAGCACTTCGGCCTATGCCCTTGGATTTGGGCGCGTTAGGCAAACATAAAGGTACGCATTGTTAATACTTAAATATGATGCGAAATTATTCGAAACAGTTAAAGAGTTACCCAGCGTTTCCACCACAATCTCTGGTGGAAACGCACCCTTAGAGCGGCCCTGGAACACTAAAGCCGTTTGAAGGAACACAGATGGACTTTAGTCAGTAAGAGTGACTCTCCCCAGCCCAAAGCGGGAGAAGTAATTTGATGATTTCCCATAAAAAAAGTACCATAATATTACCTGATTAATCAAACAAGCGACGAATTTGAATCCTAGGGAAACGGGAGCGAAGCGTCGTGGAAGTTAGAAGTACTGCAAGGCCTTTAACCTTAGAGTGGGACAAAAAAGGCTGCAGCTGACAAATCTGCGACAAGGACAGCTAATACTAAAAAAAACACTTTTTCTGTAGCACTAAGTTATAGGCATGCGGAATTAAAAACCATTAATATTAGATTACATAACAGCCGCACGGCTCCATCTTCAAGGTTAAGCAACGCTTGCCGAGGTTGGTCTGTAGATGGGTGACCATCTTAACATACCGAAACTCATCCGTGTCTCGGTAAGCACGTTAAGCCGTTGTTCCCGGCTGTCATTTGTAGATCTTTGGCAGTGGTTACGGATAGTCAGAAGCCAGAAAATCTGACGACACCAGTCAGGAAAACCGTGTTACCCAGTTAATGGGTTGTAGAGGTCTGGTAGGCAGCCGCTCCACGTAAAATACTGGTATTCAGCTGAATCCGGTTTGACTGGAAGCCGACCCCAATTTAGTTGGGAAAAGGCTAGGCAGATCAGTGCCGGATTAGCCATATAGCAAGAGTAGCACATGCTACGGGCCCCGCGCATTGGGGGGCCCCGCGCTTACAAGAACATTTCGCTAAAAAACCAGCATCATGGCTCTGTCTCACACGCGAGTCCTAAGTCCTGCCATACTCTGCGATAGCCGTTTTAGCCCGGCTATGACGCATATTTCCCCAAACTGTATAAGCCTCTAATTTTATATATTTTTATGGTCTTACTTCGCGTACGTAAACTCTTTTTCTATCTTTTCATTCAAGCGATCATACCGTATGAAATCTAAGCGGCAAAATGTATGTGCTGAGGCGCTTCTTAAGGACCTCGCGGGGCGTGACAAATGATAGAGGGGAAGACGGCACGGTTTTTGGGCAACCATATTGAGGGCGAAAAGTTTATAGCTCAGTACGGGCTCAGACGAGCCGTGTGGACTTTCAGATTTCCAAAAAGGGCATATTTTACTATCATCAGAGCCGTTCATATTGATTTGATCTTTCAGGTTTCCAAAAAGGGCATATTTTACTATCATCAGAGCCGTTCATATTGATTTCATCATTTGATTGCTAGTCGAGATGTTGATACCTCTCGACCACTATATCGTTGTTCAAAAACCGTGCAAACTCCCCCTTACCCCCTCACAGAAGTTTAAATTTGGTAACTTAGGGGGCCACTCAGTAAAATTTGCTACAGGCCCCGCGCTTGCTTAATCCGGCACTGAGGCAGATGATGATGAAGCATTATTATTAGATTGTTTAGAGTAGGTACCTTAGTTGTTTTTCGATATTTGGTTATATTTTAAAGAAATTCGGTTTAATATGCCTAATAAAATTTGTTATTTAATTAACTGTATTACTTAATGTTTATTCTAATTAAGTAGTGTCTGGCAACATTTATAGTGTTAATTCTAAAAAAGTAGGTATGTACATCCATACTTAATATATGCTTGATATCCATACCTACTTACTAATATTATAAATACGTAAGTAACTCTGTCAGTCTGTCTGTTTTATCTCTTCACATTGTAACGGCTGAACGGAATTGAATGAAACTTGGCACACGGGTAGATCATGTCCTGGAATAAGACATAGGATCATCTTCATCCCGGGAGTATGTTCCCTTGGGATAATTCGGGCAAGCCGCTGTCGAAAGCTAGTAAATAATATTATAAATGCGAAAGTAACTCTGACCGTTTAATTGTTTGTTTCGTTTTCACGCCAGAACCGTTGAACCAATTCTGATGAATTTTAGTACAAATATAGATTGGATCTTGGAGAAGGACATAGAATGTTTATATCCCGGGAGTAGAAACGTTCCCACAATTACACGGGGCCACCAACGTAGGCTAGAAAATTATACATACATATATAAACTGATAAATTTGTGATTGTTACAGGTGCCTACGGAAAATGTAACTACAAGTACACCGGCAAACATTCGGAAGGCAACCGGTTCATTTTAAATAGCGACTTATGACCGCATTCATGGACAAGACTCCATTATCATTCCAACAAATGTGCTAATAGGTTATCAAATAGCAATAAGGAAAGATCATAATTATGATAGTCTTTAAAATATCGCCCGTTTTGAAAGAGACAGCATAGCGAAAAAACGAAAATCGTTCACAAATATTGCCTTAAATATGTTTTTTTTTTACTTGAGTATTTGGACTGAATACGAAGAATGTCATATTTCAAAATTAATGGAAGAAGTATCGACCCGTCACAAAGTCAAGGGTTGAAAACTCATTCAACCAATCGCAGCATTTGACAATTTCTCACAATAATAGATGTAGGTCATTTTTGTTCGAGAAACTGGTCCTAGAGCTTGTTAATAATACAGCCTTCACTATTTAATGAATGACTTTAAATGTATGCGTCATCGAACTATGAAATAGCATAACTAAATTTAATTAGTTGCAACCCAGGAATTCCATACATATTTTGATATAGGTAATTCACTTCCTGCGTCGCTATCAAAAACATTCAACTTACAACTCCTACACGGTCAAGACAGTATGCAAGGATTCCAAATGACGTCAAGCTTAAAAAGTAATAAACAAATTAATTCGTTGTCACTGAATTTTAAGTCATGATCTTTTGGCTCGCCGTTAAATATTTTGAGCAGAGATGGACTTAATCGCTAAAGTATCAAGAATCCATTCTTGGACGCAAATTTTAATTCATGGTAAACAAAAGTTGAGCAACATTATTGCAGCTAAGTACCTACGTGATTATTCTCATTGGATTATAATAACTAATATTGGAAAGTTGTAAGTAAAGAACGACTACCGCCGAACGACCAACGCCAATCGCTTCTATATTTGGTAAATAATTAGTACTCCCTTATGTAGTTTTCGAGGAAATAGACCTTGAAGATGGTCCGGTAGTGGTCTTGCTGATGGGAGCGTGACTACAGCCGGGCCACCTTCAAGGCGTTGATAGTGGTGGTGGTAGTCACGGACATAAAGAACTGTTGTTATATACCGTAACTTATTATAAAGTTTTAATGAAGCATCAAAGAAAATTCAATATGTAAACGAATTATGGAGCATTTTAATCTAAGAGTTTCAAAAAGCCATGTTTGATTCCCTTTCGGATATATTTTTTTATTGTGTAAATACAATGTTGTGTGTACGTACGACTGCATTTTGCACCCGTTAGGGTATTGCCATAAATTCTAAATAAGTAATTTTTGTTTTTGTTATGTTTGTAAATTAAGGGATTATTTTTGTAATTAAAGTTTGAAAATAGGTTACAAAACTGTTTATTTTTCTTGTGCTTATTTCAAACACAATATTATCTTTGTAGCTATTGTCTTGCAACAATGGTAGCGGCATCTATTGAAATTGCTCCAGTATGAATTTTTAATTACCTTATCATAGCGGCGTCGGCTGATTCTAAAATTGAAAGTTAATATTTAAATGTTTTAACTAGTCGTAATTACTGTAATTTTGCATGCTCGTAAGTGACATTAAATATGTAGTAGTCATTTTATCGTCACTAGTTAATGGCTCATTAATTGTTGAAGGGGTAATTAGAAAAACACAAATAACTGGTTTATCCATAAACATAGTTTATTATTTAATTTTATTAATCATATGAATATTTTGAATTGTTTAAATCGTAGGAATGCATCATCGGAAGTATAGCATACATAAAAATAAATTAAGTACTAAAAATTACATCAAAAATTGTCCTATATCATACAATGTTATCTAGGGTTTATCATATAAACCTTTATAGTTATTGTTATGTACTTTTCACCAAGCTTTTATTTACAACATTTTTAAAATAACTAGTTATGTATTTATATTTATTTACATAGGTAATGAATTAAATGCAATTGCGATTGGCTCAAAAAAACTGCTGCTAACAAAACAGAATAATTAGCTTGGTGAGTTTTGAGAAGCAATAAGGAGTGGGCTAGCGATACCCATATACAACAAATGCAGGTTTCATAATTTCCTTCACTTTTCCGCGACATTGTACGAAAAATGTCAACTTTCGCTTTGCAATCTTATTACATTCTTAGGGTAAGTACACCTCTTCGAACAAGTCAGGGCTCGATTTACAAGCTGAATACTGAATATCTGGTTCGAACAAAAAGACATTACGTTTCAAATATTATTTAATAACAAGACTGAAATCATCGATTTGCTTAAATAAGTTTAAGAAATGCATCTCGTGTACATAAAAATGCAACATTACCCAAATAGATACTTCTTGCGTCAATGCAAATTGATATGCCACGAAGCTCCACCAATGTCGCGTCAGAATTGACTACCTGATCATTATTTACGTAAATTTATCAATATACATTTGCAGTCTATAAAAATCTCAGGTACAACCCCGTAAAAAATAATACAACACGAATCTCACATTTCATATACAAAGCTGTCAGTGATCGACTATATAATATAATCATTCTAGCTACTTATTAAAAATACGCTGTATTAATTTCAAAGTTACAATTACATTTACATCGCGGTGTCTTACTAAGGGAGAAGATTGTATGGTTTTTATATTTCAGCTTTTATAATGTGCGGAATGTAACAAGAAAAAAATTGACAAGATTTTTTGGTTTATTGAGCTAAAAAAAATGTTTAAGGGCTGAAATCAATTCCCATGTAGTAAAAATTCTAAAAAAATGTTTGTGTGACTCAATTTGTGCATGATTAAAGCCATTGGAACGCTTTACAAAGTTAGTTTAAAACATACCGTTAGTTAGGCATCGTCTATCACATAGTAGCCTAAAACTACAACCTCTAGAATAATACTAAGCATTTACTTATTAATTAACAACTATATTATTCAGTTGCCATGATTCAATTGTTATAATACATCTATTTCGAATAATTTAATTGCCAACACGATGTAAACAATGGATGGCCAAACACAACCTGGGTTTAAATTTTCACAAATCAAAAATTATACTGTAGGTAATTATAGTGTTTTCAATACAATAATGATCCAAAATCGATTTATAATTAAATCAGAAATAAATATGTATCGAGATATGTCTTACAAAAAGGTACACTCGGTGTCTAAATAAAACGTAAACAATCTCTGTACAAGTACAAAAATATATTAACTGTTACATAAAAATATTGATCTCGATAAAATGTTATATGCGTCAATGTTCAATTGTGTTAATGCCGTTCCAAATGAAGCTTTGGTTAATATAATGCGCCCAATAACAGATCGAATCGATATTACGTAGATACTATTCTATACAAGTCAAAATGGAATGTGTTAATCACAAATATTAGGCTGACGTAATCTACTTGCATCACATGTTATTTAATTTTGTATTACACATAAAAATACGCTTGCAGATAATATATCATCGAATGCATCGATCAAATAAAATGGCACTAAATTTTGTTAACGTTCACGACGCCACTATAATCTACGCTCACCTGACAAAAGCACTTATTATTGAAAATAACAAAAAAATAATTTAAATGACGCTTTCACTTATAATTCTATAACTTGAAAACGATACATCAGTGAAAACAACAAAATAGGCAATAATATAATAGAGCCTACTTTAGCATTGATAAAGAATAAACAAATATTGAACAATTTAGGTACAAGTAGTTACCCTCTTCTGGTCTTGATATACACGATATAAAAGTTACTCTTAAGACACTATGGTTATTAGTGATGGTTAAAAAAATGAGAAATACAACAAAACTGACTAAATAAGTACCTCGATCACTAAGCAAGCTATACGTAGCATCGCCAAGTCAATGATAAAAACCATTGAAAAATAATTATACACCATCATGAATATTGTATATACGTATTGACTTACAAAAAATAAATCGCTATCTGAAGATAAAGCAGCCTACTCAATAGGCCGGCAAAAACTGTAGAACCGCCCGCGAAACTAGAAATGAACGCACTCGCGAACTAGCACTTGACGAATAAGCACAAGTCTTTTACTTTTAGGCCTAACTAGAAACACTGCCCTTTAGCACCACGAACGCGGTTTCGAAAAAAGCAATTACGAAATCACTTGAAACATTGAATAAAATTCAGCCACAAGCTACATTGAGCTGAGTAGTATTTCAGATTGATAATATTTATTTTATTCTGCTTCAAGAACCGTCTGTTGTTCTCAAAACCGCGTTCGGATACACACGGCACTCAACGTTTGCGTCCAACTAGAAGTGCACGTAGCTAGAGTATTCCCTGCAGTGGGCGCGTCCCCGAGCGCCGGCGGGCTCGAGCGGCGGCCGCAGCAGTGGCTACACCTGCGTCACACAGTGGGCCAGCTTCTCGAGCTCGCTCTGCAACGCCTGCCGCTTCTCACTCTCTTGGCTCAACTTGGATTTCAAGTCCTCGATGGCCGTGTTGAAAACTGTGTTTTGTACTTCTATGAGCTTCTCCAAATTCGTTATCTGTAAATGGAACAATAATAGTCTTTAATTCTGAAAAATATATCAACAACCTTCACAAGTTTTACATGACTTGATCATCCACATCCCGACTTCGCCCAGTGCTGGGTCTCTCCTTTTTTTTGGCAATTCCCATGCTCCTGTGCCTCACTTAGTACGAACTTTCAATAACCTAATTAGCATTTTAATGGCTGATATAGATATAGAAAGTTCGTATGTATTTTTCGCAATTACACTATTCGGCTGAACGGAAGAAATTTGGCTCACAGGTAGTCTATAAACTGGATTGACACAGAATACTTTCTTTCCTCCATTGGGATAATTCTGAGTAACACGCGGGCGAAGTCGCCAGCAGAAGCTAGTACAGTAACAAAAATTGTAGTTGTTACAGAAGCAAATGTCCTAACTAAGCAGCCTAATTTTCAGATACAATATTGTTGTAAGCCGAAATCAAATCATTCAGTAGTCTACTTACCCTATTATTGAGCTGCGCAATCAACGCGTCGTTGGTTTCAACTTTTTCTTTCTTGACGGAATGCATTAGCCTCTCCAACGTGCCTGAGCTGGGTTTGTCTCCGCTCACAGCATTAGAGGTTGGTACTTTCTCTATTGACTTCTCTATTCTCTCGATGGTGCTCATTTTGGTGGTCTGTCTGGTGAGGGCAGTGACCTCGGGAACGATGGGTATTACTGGGGACTTGTCAGGCTTGGTGCTGGGGGACTTGTCGGGAGTGACGTGGGATGATAGGATGGTCGCGGAGAGGAGAGTGGCGGAGTGCGGGAGGGGAGAGGTGGGCAGCGCGGGGGGCGGCGCGGAGGGGGGCGGGGCGGCGGTGGGGGGCGCGCTGGAGGGGGGGGCGCTGCTGGGGGGCGCAGGGGGGGCGCTGCTGGGGGGCGCGGGGGGAGCGCTGCTGGGGGGCGGCGGCGCGTGCGGCTTCTTTATCTCGTCCAGCATCGACATGATCGTGCGACCTGACAACCAGATAAATCTTAGTCAATTTCACCGTATTTGGTGTATAGCTTAAAGCATAATCAGCCTATAATATCCCTACTGCCGAGTCGTAGGCCTCTTCTCCATGAGAAGGAGTGTTCTATAATCCACCAAGCGGGCTCAGTGGGCACAGTTTCGTGATGTCACCGTCTTCGAATTTTTGTTTCTTGAACATTTCCTTACGATATTTTCCTTTACCGTATCGAGAGCCGTAGAGATAGAATATTTTATATTGTAACATACCTGCAGCGGTAGGTGACTGTACGGGCTTGACGGCATGTGACTCGGTGTCGCGCGGTGCAGGCGTGGCGTCCTTCTTTGAGTCCAACGAATGACGAACTTTTGTCTGTAAGAACATACAACTTGATTACATAATGTCCACAAATAACTATTTACACTCGCGAGGTTGGTTTACGGCATGATTAATAAAAAAGTAAAAATATTAATGTGCTAGGTTCAATACTGTCTGATAGACGGAAAAAGAAGGTTTCTTTTAACATTTGTTAACAGTCATTAAATTAGTTTTACTGACTTTAATACAAAATCAGTTTGATGGGAATTTTTATTGGTAAATGTGGTTTTGCATTTATTTTTTGCACGAAAGCACAAAAAAAAACTAGTGGAAATCATAAAACATCTTGTTTTTCATCTACCTTATTAATGTTATTACAAATTCTTGTGGTATACCTTCCTACTGCTCCTGGAACTACTTCCTACAGGGTTTTTGCAGCCTGAGTTCTAGCCCTAACGCCTAAGCTCATGCTATAGATGTTGATCAAATTGTTAATTTGTATCTTCGTTCGTTAATACTTTCAGTGCCCAGAACTCAGCATTTGGGTCGAACAATAATTTGTTCGTGTGCCCACGAGTCGTCGCTACATATAACAACGACTCGGCTGCCGAGTTCGTGTGCCCACAACTCGGCAGCCGAGTCGTCTGCTGAGTTCTGGGCACTGAAAGTGTTAATATGTTTACAATATGTAATCTCTGGTAGAAAGAAAGAAACATCAAACTATAACATTACCTCTTCAAAGCTCTCCATTATTGACATTCGACTGCTTATCGATGACGTGCTTTTAGACATTTCCATAGAATGAGTTGATCTCTTTTCTTCTAGACCACAGTCTAGGATTCTGAAAGCAAGAAATTATAGTTAGTTTTTACGCATACAAATTCAATTTTAATTGTTTGAATAGAACACTAATCAAACAAATAAAATTAAAGTCCCTGTGTCAACTTCAAAATAACAGCTAAATGCATATACGAATGTTTGCATGATAGGTACTTTGTTTGTCTGTTTGTTTGTTCTGGCTAATCTCCGAAAAGGCTGCACCGATTTTGACGGTACTTTCTCTGGCAGATAGCTGATGTCATTAAGAGTTACTTATGCTACTTCTATTAATTCGAATTTTTATTTTTTAGGATTGATAGAACACTCGGGCCACAAAAAAAAATAAGATCTTACAATTAAATTCAAATCCCCTATTTTCTCTTACAAAAACTGCGTATTAAATTTAATGTTAACATGTGCAATCTTAGTTCAATAGCCCATGTTACCTGTCCGTACTGCCGCTGGCGGCCTTGCTGGCGGCGCCCAGCTCGGGGCCGGACAGGCGCGACTTGCCGTCCGCTATGAAGCTGGTCTTCTTCGCCTGGTTCAGCTTCAGCTCCTCCATCCACGGCGCCTTGTGTTTCTCCCACTCGCGAGTCCGAGGTTTGATCTCTTCAGCTGCTTCTGGATGCTCTGTTCTTACTGCTTTCTCTGGTGGTTTCTCGGCTGTAATTTGAAAGATGATTTAGAGATCTATAAGGGAAATTTAGCAAGACCCCGGTGCCCCCAGACCTTACGTATTTTCTGAAAAACAAAATGTGTGGGATAGAGTAGTGTTGATATTATTATTTACTTTGATTGTACACATGCCTACCAATGGGCCAAAGGCTATTTTATTTGTTTAGAACGTTTTTAAAAAGTCAAGGAGTTTTGCGCCCTCCCAAATACTAACAAACTCTGGGATCTTGGACAATTAAAGTGTATATTAATATAAAACGCGTTTTATACGGATACGGTCGGTATTCGAGTAGCTTGCATTGACTCAGATGCATGGCATTCTAGTAGGTGTGAAACTAACGACGCCGTTGCGGGTATGATACGAATGGCGAGAGTGTGGGCTAGCCCGCAACGAAAATATGGATACGATACAAAATCAAGAGGTCCTGTCAATGCGCCGGTGGTGTTTTGCTCTAGATATCCGTTATCAATGTTTATTTAAACAGTCTATTAATTTAACCTTTTGAACGCCAGAACATAAACGCATCGGCGTGCCCCCGACGCCAAGCCACAAATTCGCCGTACTTTTTGTCACATATTTGTGATGTTTGGCGTACAGGGCACGCGCTTGCTTGTCATGTATACGTGACAATGGCGTTCAAAAGGTTAATAACTTATATTACGAACACATTTTAGTGTGAATCTACTGATAACAGGGAACTTACTGATATCAATCCAGTTCTTTTTATTTCAACTTTAGGTGATAAAGTACGTAATATTCTCTGAACGAAGTTATGAAGCCTCAAATACATATAGAGAGAACAAACAGCGGCAAACCAAAAATATTCCATATTCAAATAGTAATCGATAGTTTACGACGCCGTTCAGTTTAACCAAGTTGCAAAATTAAGTATTGTCTCGGGAAATAATGGCTACTTTGTGTGAGTTATTGAGTCCGTATTGTTGACGCAAGGCCAAGGTTAGCGGAGACAATCAATTATTGAGATGCCTGCCTATCCGAGCGGAGTCAGGCGGAACACTATTACCATTGCCGATGAAAACAAACGCCGCTCTCGCATCATCCGTTTGTATTTAGCTTTACGTTTGATGTAACAATCGAAAGTTACCCTAGTCTTGGTCTGGCTATTTTTAAAGGTTTATTTCTGCTCTTGAAAGTCAGTTTCCACGCTAGTCTAATAGTAAAACCCGTCACGCGCGCCCATGGCAGTAAGCGCTGCATAATGGGGTTTATTGCTTTTTTTTTCCAGCTAAAACACCAGGAAGTGGTAACGAGCGTTTTGGAGGACTGTAAAAAAGTATAAAACTGCTGATTTTCAGCCTATTTGAGCCTCAAAACATACAAGCGAGCGGGTTAAACCTGCGCAAAATTTAGCGTACGCTAAAGGTAGTTTAATTGTAAACAATTTAATACTTTTACTCTGAAATAGCAATGGGCATGAGCAGAACTGTAGCTAAGACACATATTAGTACATTGTTCATCATCTTCATGCTTTTTTGCAGTATCAAAATGACCGTAGGTACTGCCCCAGGAGGAGATAGGATAATGCTGTCGTAAGATTACGAGTAGCAAATAGGTCACACAGCAATACAATCTAGTTCAGTTAGAATTCCATTCATGAGAGAGATAAAAGTGAACACGCTATAAACACGCTGGGTGGTAAGTAACCGGTAAAGTTTATCTTAGGTCAGATGTTACATTGATTTATTGTGGAATTCTAAATAAATATTCATATATAAAATAAAATAGGTTTGGGTACGAGTCCAATTATTGTGATATTTTATTGATTAGGAATTACTCAACATGCAAATGACGTGTAGCAATGTTTTATTTTGGCAATTTTTCACAAGGCCGTGTTTCGCGCTGTTCTAAGTAGGAAGAAATATCTTCAACAGGTCAAGGTGCATGCCAGAACATAGGCCATCACCTTAAATTACTAATAATACCTTTATCAATGAGATATTTTATTTCAATCATCAGACGAAATTGCCGACACATAATATGTCCAGGTGTCGTATTTATTCGTCGGATAAATCGTAACGGTCAATTAGAATATTGGTGCTTAACATCGAAATTTAACCCATGTTTAATTTTAAAAGGCTACATTTGTCTTTTACTTCTTCACTAGCTTTTGCCCGCGACTTACTTACGCACATATCCTGTTTTTTCCCGTTCCCGTATAGCCTTCCTCATGAATGTGGCCATCATATAAAACGAATAATCTTCCAAATCCGACTGGAAGTTCCTTAGATTAGCACGGTCGAACAAACAAACTCTTCAGCTTTGTTATTAGTATATATAGCTATAATAATAATAATAATAATAACCACTGACACTTGTAGAAAATGCAATAGTTCTCCAGAAACGATCCAACACATTACAGGCGCATGTAAGTCAATAGCCCAGACAGACTATAAACATAGACACGATCAAGTAGCTAACATCATTCATCAAAAACTAGCTCACCAATTCAAACTAATAGACTCTGTAGTGCCATACTATAAGTACAACCCCGAAACGGTGTTAGAAAACGCAAACACAAAACTGTATTTTGATCGTGCCATTCTCACCGACCGAACAATTCATTTCAATAGACCGGATATCACAGTAGTAAATAAAACAAATAAAACAGCATATCTAATAGACATAGCTGTACCAAACACCCATAACTTACAGACTACTATCGCAGAAAAACTATCCAAATATATTGGACTAAAAGACGAAATAGCCCGACTTTGGCATCTACAAAAGGTTACAATAGTCCCTATAGTATTATCTACAACTGGAGTAATACCCAAACAACTTTATCAGTCTCTTAACTCTCTAAACCTACCTTCAAGCACTTACCAACTACTGCAGAAAGCAGTGATACTAAACACGTGCAGACTAGTAAGAAAGTTCCTGCAATGTGAATCCGATAACCCGCACCAAAACATCCATACCAATACACCCCCATCTATCATACAGCCTACTGCATCTACTCTTATCCCAATTGATGAACACTTGGCTTAGGCCCGTGCCTTCAATTATTTCCGGTTCGCCGAGGAAAACAAATGAGAAACAAAAATAATAATAATAATAATAATAATAATAATAACTTTATTTCGGACGCACAGATCCATAGCGTGTTAGTAACATATAAAAAAAAAAATAAAAACAAAAACTTATTACCTAGTGTTAGTACCAATCAACCTCTTCACAAACTGCTGCACAATTGGAGAGCCGAGGCTCTCAGCTACCGTTTTCAGAATGCTGTTTTGACTGTCCCTCACTCTCCTCAGAAGCGACGCTGTTTTTTTGCGTATAATCGCATGAAAATTATCAGTTCGCGGTTGCGCAAACATCTCCGACGCGCTACAGTAACGGGGCAGTCTCAACAACATCCTGAAAGCATTGTTATATTGGACGCGTAGGACATCCAGCGATCTCTTAGTATAGCTGACCCACAGACCACCGGCGTACAGACTTTGGCAGTAAGCCTTGAAGAGTGTTACTTTTACTAGGTCTGTACACCGCGCAAATCTACGGGACAACATATTACTCCGGACCGCTAGTGCCCTACGCTCCCTCTCGATGTCTACATCGTCCCTGAGGTCAGCGGTAATAAAATGCCCTAGGTATTTAAAAGTGGACACCCTATTAATTTTTGTCCCATTCACGAGAAACTCGGGTTCTCCACGGCGTTTACCACCGACCTCAAAGACCATGTATTCACACTTCTTTTCATTATAATTTAATCCATGTGCGGCAGCGTAGGCTTCACACGCTTTTAGCAGCTCTCTGATCGCTCCCGCTGACGGACCCAGCAGCACCATGTCATCTGCATAGCTGATGTTGTTAATTCTAACCCCACCAACACTGCATCCAACACGCATGCTGCTGAGCGCGACAATAAGGTCATCCATGTAGAGGTTGAAGAGCCTGGGAGACGTCAGGCCCCCCTGCCTCACCCCGCACTCCAACCTATACGATTCAGAGACTGTATCATCCCATTTCACAATATTGCTTTGGTTTCCATACCAGTACTGAAATAGACCACATATTTCCGCGGGTATACCCCTGTCACCCATCTTCCCCCAGAGCATATCATACGAGACAAGATCAAATGCCCTGGAGAGATCAAGGAAACAGGCGTACACTGGCGTCCCTCGATCTATATAATATTGCACAGTATGCCTGAGACTTAAAATAGCACTTTCAGTTGATAGTCCGGGGCGAAACCCGAACTGTGCATCATGAAGATGTATGTGGCTATGTTATTAGATAGATTAATAAGGTCTGCGAGCCAGTGGGAATGCTCTGACTCTTATTGCCAGTATTTATAATGATGCGTTATTCAATTAATAGCTTACCTTCGTGTCCGTTGCTTAATCCTATTAGTTGTGGCGTGTCTTCACGGAGTGCTTGACTAGGCGGCCGGCGCCGGGGTGCTTTTACTCTGAAATATCAAATTATATTCGTTTGTTTATGATATTGTATCTAGAAAACAACGTTTTTTGATAGCAGTTCCATCGCCGAGTTGTTATACGCCTAACGTATAAGGGAATAGTAAACACACCATCATGAAATGGATCAGTCGACATTGATTACCCAATCCCACCCAATACCCAATAATAAATCCACCAAAAGTTCATCGGCTAATCAACACATTTACATACCAGTGTTTTAATCATAAATATAATTTTAAAAGACTGGTATCACAGCTTCCATTTCTCACCTGCCAGCTCTGGGGTCGTTTAGCAAGGAGTTCCGTTCGATATGGTCGAAGGTGTTGGCGTTGGTGTTGGCATTGGCGTTGTTGGCTATTGGCGTGGTCTTGCTGACGGCGGCGCCGTCGGGCCGGTCCCACTCGCCGCCGCTACTGCTGCCGCTGCTCGATACTGTCGTTGATGATGATTTCTCCCTGGGAATGTTACATGGATCATTAGTAATAGTTTGGAGTTGGAGTCTTCGATGTATGAACACAGCCTGGAAGGCTTTGACCCAGAACTGTTGGTACAATTTCCGACTAAATAAAGCCTCGTATCCACTAGGCAACATTTGACGCGCGACATGATGCACAACATGTTGCTCATCATGTTGAACGGCAACGAAGAACTTTTATTTAGTAACATTGTCAATGTTGCGCGGCTGCTGGCAACGTCGCGCGTTGTTGTGCAACGTTGCTGAACATGTTGGGCGTCATGTGTTGCGCGTTAAATGTTGCCTAATGGATTCGAGGCTTAATAGTGGTAAGAGCAGACTATTGGTATAAGTCTACTAATTAACTCCCCGCCAATGCGTGCATTCCACACGCTCAATCCGATTGGTTAAGCGTGTGGAGTGCACGCGGCAAAGCTGATTGCTAACAGACATATTCTTTTGTGCAATGGGTGAATTCACAAGGAATCCATTTTTTACAATATAATTAGTTCTAGATGTTAGTATAAGTAAGGACCATTCACCATTGCAGTAGTGATTAAAAGACTTAAACTTACTTTTCTGTAGACGACAACATTTTATTCTTGAGCCCGCTGAACAAGCCGCCCACTCCTGACGTGGGCGTCGGACTCTTCTTCAATGGCACGGGGGGTTTCTTCACCTGAAATACAAGAAAAATATAATTATTAAAATAATACTTCTTCAGAAAGGTCAGGTGTTTAGTATTCAAAACCAGCGGAAGTGTATGACCATTTTTAAGGTCTGCCTAGCCTTTTCCAAACTTTGTTGAGTTGTTGGGGCTGGCTTCTCGTCTAACCCGATGCAGTCTACTCTACTATTACTACGTATTATTAT
This sequence comes from Mamestra brassicae, assembly GCA_905163435.1. NCBI lineage: Eukaryota > Metazoa > Arthropoda > Insecta > Lepidoptera > Noctuidae > Mamestra > Mamestra brassicae. Next base: position 8,599,269 of record LR990991.1, on the reverse strand, counting down.
TAGAACTACTATTATACATACATTCTCTGCTTTATTAAATAACACCTGTCGCGAAATATTTGACAATTGTGTCAGTTTTGGACAAATTTGTCGCATTGTTAGTTATATTAAACAGGGCCCTGACCTCCGCAACCCAGTAACTGGGTAACACGATACCCCTTGGCGAACCTGGTGTTAGATTTTTAGCTTCTGACTACCCGTAAAGACTGTCAAAAATCTACAAGTCCCGTCTGTCATTTTGTAGAATTGTTTACATTCATTAAAAGCTATTAATGAACGTAACAAAGCCATAGAAATATGTAAGGATTGTATAAAAAATCTAAGGAGTTACCATCGACTCAAAAGAAGAAGCATTGGGAAAAATTAACTTTGGAACTTTAAAATTGGGACGAACTATTAAGTTTGAGGGAGCGCAGATATATAAAAAGTTACCGAAAGAACTAACACTACATTCACTACTACATTCATCATCGGTGAACATTTTTAAAAATAGGTTAAGGTTGTATTTGGCTAAAAAACAATAATACATCATTAATGACTGCTCGATATATTTAATGACATTGTTTATTAATTAAGATATTCATTTAGTGAACTATATGTTCTTTTCGAGAAAATATGTTTTTTTTAAAACCGAAATAAACTTGTAAGTTTATATACTTCATGCAAGTTAGAAGTTGTAACAATCGCTCGGACACTACAAGTTGTCCCATTTTCGCGTTATCTAAATTAAATACACAAACAAGTGCATTCAATCGTAACGATCTGATTACTTAAATACTAGTACAAGTTAGATTAGAATTGGGAACTAATATTAGCATTGTTGCACATATCTGCACTTATTTAGCTATTCAAGGACGGCACAACACGCTTCTGAATAACATAACGGGTCTATTATTAATAACGCTAAGATGTACTTCACTTAGTGATGTTAGTTAGACGCACAGTTTAGAAGTTATTTCAACTAAAATATATATTTTTAACACCTACTATATCTAAATATTACATTTAATATATCGCAACCCCCCTGCGAGACTGGTGTGGGTGGAAAATGGCAGTGTTGTCAATGTTTTAAAATCTGTAATAAACAAAGACAGCACTAATTCCGTGTGACGTCACTCACCAGTCCCGCCATATTGAATTGAAGCCATTGAGAACAAATTACATTTTGTGTGACAAGGATAGAGGAATAACTTCAAAAATGTATAACGTCTTCGTTTTTGGTCCATTTCTATTTATTTTTTCACAAATCGTAATGTTTTAATATCATCTATCAAATAAGTATCTATATCCTTTCTAGATTTTTCATACTAGTCAAATACCTTATTACAAGAGAATTGTAATTTTTATAAACGCCTAATTTGGGGTTGCCATCATTAGAAGTATCCGCATGATGAGGAAATAAATATGAAAGTAACACTAAGAATAAATCTACTTTCCCAATGCAATAATGTATATCTTAGGATGCAAATACGATGCATAACGCAACAGCTTTACGTATGCAAATAGATGCAATAACCTCACCTGTTCCAAAGATCCATCGTTGACGGTCTCACTGTGTATAATCTTCTCAGACTCACTCTTGTTTGTGTGCGTGATTGTACTTTGTGTACTCGACTCCTTGCCGATTGTGTTATCCTTGTGCACGCTGGAAACATAAAACATAGTCGTAAAAGAAACGTCATGAAAACACACCCAAAGCATCATCTCGTTTTACGATGAATTCCTTAAGAGAATTTATTGACAAACCCGTTAGTCTTCGGCCCACTTTAAATGACTGTATTCGAAACGGAATTGTCCGAGTTGTTTTTTTGTTGTGATTAACATAAGTATTTTTGTATAGTTTAATCAGACATGGATGTCTAAATGTATCTTTTGATCCTTGAAATCTCACTAAATAGGTCGACTGAATATTCTTGACTAACTTCTGCCCGCAACTTTGTACGCGCATATCCCAATTTTCCCGTTCCCGTATGCCTATAGCCTTCCTCATGAATGTGGCTATAATTTCCCAAATCCGACTGGTAATCCTTGAGATTAGCGCGTTCAAACAAACAAACAAACTCTTCAGCTTTATTATTAGTATATAGATGTAACACCAAATCACAGGAACATATCAACACAAAATATCACATCGTCACTTCACTTAACTGGACACCATCGGGAATGGAACTGTAACTTTATCTGCTGCAAAAATAATGATCTAATCCCAAATCATGGTGGGTCCGTTTGGCGTTTACTTATAAAATCTTAGTAGGTCACCACCTAATCTCGCGCGTGATAAAAACTACGGTACAAGTTTACAAGTTAAAACTAACATACCTTATTCTAGACGTGGTCAGTTCTTTAACAGAGGCTGTTTTCTCGGAGTATTTGTTTGTAAGGATGGGGTAAATAGCAGAGTTCGTGGTCTTCACCGGCGGTCGATCTGGCTTCTTTTCTTCCAGTTCTGTCGATACTGAAAGTAATGAAAAGGTTCCTTAGTATTGCTGCCAGTGAAACGATAACGTCACTGGTTGGAAAATTAATTTATATTTTCCTTTAAAATTACTATCTGGCCTTCAATAGTTTATTGCTGTCTTATATCTATCGATATGATAGTAATTTATTTTCTAACTGTTATAAAACTCGAAAGTTACAACTTACTGATTAAATTATTTCTTTTAAAATTAGGCCTATTTTTCTGTTGTTATTTTTGGTTCCCTAGAATTAATTTTCACACTTACACATTTTGGAAAATAAATTTTGTTCACTTGAAAACATTTTTCTAAACTGCAGCATTATTATTTGAATACTTCTTTTAAATGTCATGAAATAAAAAAGAATAATTTACTCTACGTATCAAATAAACACTTCATTATTCCGATATCAATTCCTTAGCAGCGATCACACAAACCACACAAATGTCTCACAAAGTTTCACATACACGAATAAAACTTTAAACAAATCCGACTCACTTTCAAAAACCATTTTAGAGAATCACAATATCGAGGAAATCAGTGGAGCAACGTGCAACATTAGTGTTACACCAACGCGGATAGTGAGGCAACTAGTTATAAAAAGACAGTGTCGAGACACAGCGTGCTGAGTGCTGAGGCAAGTTACGCAAAATCACGACTCGGTCCGCAACCTTCATGAGAAATGTCAATAGCAGAACATCGAATGCTAGAGTGGGCGGTGTTTACCAACAGGCTGTGCGTGAGCTAGTGAGCTCACGATTCTGAGAGTACTTCGCGCGCGAACTTAATGGTACAAGTAATGTTATTGTCTAGCTATCCGCAAACTTCAGCGATTCGAATTTGTATTATGTCCAAAGTGTTGTTGTTACGATTTCAAGGTTGCGTATCCATGTGCTACTTACGATAACTTGTTTGATACACTTGACTAGTCTATTAAATCAACGAAATACGCTGTTATTGTACCATCGTTAAACAGTGAATTTTTAACTTTATCCTAAAAATTTAAGCCTAAAAACGATAAAAGCGAAATAAACAATTACGCAAATCAAACAGGTCGATACAATCGCCAATTTTAAAGGTGATGTCTCTATTAGCCATGAAATCAAACAACAGAGTAGGTCCAAAAAAATATTAGAACAGAGTTTTTCTTCATCTGCATGCATCAATTGGCTACACGCTAGTTTCGATACGCATAAATTAGTAATATTGCGTGTCTTGCAAGCGATTGCATTCGGCCAGTGTTACAAAGTTTACGTCAGCTTAGATTATGTTATCATGCTGTATATATGAGTTTGTTACCGGACTTCTTGGTAACCTTGTAATATATTAGAGAGTCTATGATACATTAAAATCGTGCAAATATCGACAGTAGTGTTAATTAGAAAGTCAATTTGATCGTGTAAGTAGAGTCGGCTCTATTTTTTGGAGTATATAAATGTTTTTACAATATCACTTTAGATAGATATCACTTCCTTAATGACTAGACTATAAAAACTGCCGTGCCAGCGACACGAAGAAGAAGACGAAGAATGATTAGATACAGAAATTATTCAACTACCCTTCATACATAAAGCTTTAGCGGATATTAAATTGCATGCAACAATCTGCCACTTTGATTTACACAGGACTAACTGTATCACAGTGAATAACCCCTGTGATAAGTACTAGAATCACGACTAACCTTGCAAATAAGTCCAGAGCTAATAAACGGTAAAACTCAAAACACTTTTGTGTTTAACCTCCCAAGTTTTAGCACACAATGTTCCTTTAGAATCTGACATCACTTATTGAGTGATCAGATCACTGTGATTATTATTTCAAAACGAGTTTTTAGTTAAGCATCATCGTAAAGTTGTTATGGAGACCAAGTACATCACACTATGAATACATTCAAGGTGTGTGTGTGGGTATTACATCAGTTATCTGTCACTGATACTGATATATGAGAGATTTACTTAGAAGCCAGACACTACCGCACTCTCACTGTATCGATATAAGCTTTTATTGATTTTCTACAGAATATGTGCTGTAATTTTATCTGTAGGATACACAGCTTGCAGGGTTGCGGAATTTGTTCGAAAGAGTCACCGCGGTCCTGGAACGCAAAGGGCTTTAGAAGGAACACGGATGGCTTTTAGTCAGTAAAAGTCTGACACGCCATTCCGCTCATCTCCTTAAAAAAAAAAAAGGATACACAGCTGTTAATTAAGCAATGTATCAAGAATGATGTGTTTAAGAAACGAGCGGCATTTAATTGAAAAGGTGATAAAGTGCAATCTGTGTAATGGGTGACACAACGCAATGTCATCATTTAATTGATTTGAGCTTCGCAGATGGTATAATCTTTTACAAGCTTGTTGTTATCTGTGAGAGATTGTTTTGTAGTGAATGATTTGTTTTTAACTAGTACGTGTTGATTTAAGTTGGGGTGACAAGTTGCTTGGCAAAGTTTAATTAATCTTTTGAATGCCAGAGCCTAAAGGCATCAGCGTGCCCCCGACGCCAAGCCACAAATTCGCCGTACTTTTTGTCACATATTTGTGACGTTTGACGTATAGGGCACGCGCTTGCTTATCATGTATATGTGACAATGGCGTTCAAAAAGTACTGAAAGAAATCGGTGTTGGCTTCGATCTTATTCAAGTTTGATTCCTATTTTTTTTTTCTACAATAAAAAACAAAATGCCATCATCATGGAATTCCCAAAGGTTACTTAATTGTAATGAAACTGTACAAACGCATAGTCATATTCACCTCGCTTGGCCAGTGGTTGGTTTCCAAGTACATATATGTGTCGTGGGTCAATCGTTGAACTGGGCCGATCGAGATCTGCCTGGACAGACTATGATAATATGTCCAAGCATGGCCGGTCAAATCGTCAAACGTAAAGCTTTGAACGATATGGTGGGTTTAAGACAAGCAAATCAAGAAACGATGTGCCCAGACAAATCTAACGATATCGGACCAATCTACGGACATTATGCATTGAGAGATCCTTTTATCTTCCTGACGTAAGCCCTTAGTATTTGACGACGCCCTAACAAAAAGGTGCGGCTAACGGTTATTTACTTCGTCGATCAATCAGACTTGCATTAATGATGTAGCCACAAGCCGCTACATTACCTCGAATACTCCCAATACGACGTATTCATACAATTTTAACAGAGCCCTTTGTTTATTTATTAGACATTAAAAAGCGTAATTTCAAATATTATCGAATCATGATAATAGATTAAAATCACTATCGGTATGATAAATATCATAACATATTTAATTGGCTCTTATAAACTACCGCTATCCTGACATTGGTCATATTCTATTTATAGCGGTTTTTCCATACATGATATAATAAGATGACTCGATGAACATGCCTGAATTAATTAGGTACACTTCACGCATACAGATGTCTTAGGAAATGGTTTATCCAATAAATGCACTCGGCAGTACATCAAACTCTTTAAAATTGTTTGTTTATATTTGTAAGAGGTAATAATCTCTAGAAAAATTCTTTGCTTTCGAAAATTCCTTCACTAATAAAAAGCTTTACTACTTCTTTTGATTTTAATTTTATCCCTAAAAAAATCGCGGTTTCTATAGGGAATAAACGACTAATTAACTAACCAGTAAACTAGTTTATTATTTGTAAAGGTTTTACCCACTTTACTTCTACGATTAAAATGTCATTTGAGTAACCTTTTGATACCGTTCACATCCTGGAATTACTGTATTCAAATCTTCTCAACTACGTATAAATCCTGTACTTCACTATATCCACATAGCTACACATTCAAAGGGGAACAATACCATAACAGTAATGCGCAGATTCGTATTCAAGACGTTATGTGGATGATGCAATCAACTATTTTTGTAACTGTTATTGTACTGGGGAGTCTGGGGAGCGGAAACAATGAAGAGCAGAGAAAATCCATAACTAATTTTATTTATGGTACCTATGTAACCTTATATTAAAGCTCCATACCCAAAGGGTAAAAAAAAAAACAAAAAACGGGACCCTATTACTAAGACTCCACTGTCCGTCTGTATGTCTGTCATCAGGCTGTATCTCATGAACCGTTATAGCTAGACAGTTTAAATTTTCACAGATGATGTATTTCTGTTGCCGCTATAACAACAAAATATAATAAAAATGAAATAAAATAAAAATTAAAAGGGATGTTTTTTTCGGCTTATGGTACGGAACCCTTCGTGTGCAAGTCCAACTTGCACTTGGCCAGTTTTTACATGACATCGTGGGTTCAACCAACGTGCCTAGCCTATTGCCGACTATGTAGGAGTCGTCTTCTAGTCTCGGAAACAGCTGAAAACCAGCGTTTTACATGCTGCAATGCCACAACCCAGAAACTGGGTAGCACGATACGTCGTACGAATTTCTGTAGATTGTCAAAGACTTAACGTGCACTAACGTGTAAAAGAAGCACTTAACGTGCTTTCCGAAGCACGGAAGGATTTCAGTATGTAATGCATGGTCACCCATCCACGGACCGACCTTGGTAAACGTTGTGAACCAGTCGATCTATTCTGTCGACATCTCACCGTGTACACCTATCGTTCACTCAGTTGGATTGAACGACAAGAGTGCTTTCATTCCATCTTATTTGTATGGTTTGACAGCTCTCTTGTCGTTCACTTCGCCTAAGTTTTGACTTCGACATGCTTACAGGCTCGCACTGCTTACATATTGACCTAATTTTATACTACTAATTATATGATGTCAACTTTTCAGCATTATAGGAATGTCACCCTTTCCTCGAGGAAATAATTGTTTGTTACCCACTGGAAAAATTTGCTTATGGCCTCATATATACATATTTAGTAATATTATGTTCTCTTTAATTTTCCTCCTAACGACATCCAGCGAAAACTGTCACATTAGGAGTGTAGCAGAGAACCTAAAAAATAAGCTCTTTCTAAACAATAACGTTGACTCTAACCGAGATTTGAACCACAATCTTGGTACAGTCGTATATTCGGTCTCGAATGTTTAAGAAATTGTTTTGCATCAAGGAGATGAGTTGCAAAAGCCATCTATTTGGTAATAAATAATATAATAAGCTGACATCATATCGGGCTAACCTGACCGTTCTGGAAATGGGGGTGCACCTACACTTTGAACCTACAACACAGTATGGGCTCTCATCAATGAGCCATTAGAAATTAGTTCAATTTACCATCACTTGTTACATTTTGAGGTACCTTCATTTGCGACATTTTACAGGACCATACCTTGTTTAAAACGTTTAAATATTTCCCACCGCAAGTAGCCCTACGCGTCATCACTTATAAAACGTTACATACATGCATAAACACACTTTACTCCCATGGGCAGTAGGTAGAAACCTCAGAACGCCACCAGCTGCGATCCTTACATACTACATTTGCTTTTGGGCCAATTCTACATTTTTTTAACCTTTTGAACGCCATTGTCACGTATACACAAGCAAGCGCGTGCCCTGTACGCCAAACGTCACAAATATGTGACAAAAAGTAGGGCAAATTTGTGGCTTGGTGTCGGGGGCACGCCGATGCGTTTATGCTCTGGCGTTCAAAAGGTTAAGCAACGTTCGCATTCGCATCTCAGTAGCAGTCTGTCAAAAATATGTAGAAATTGAGGCTTTTGATATTGGAAAGAGTGCAATTTGAGACAGATTGCGACTGAGATGCGAACGCGGACGTTGACTGATAAATTACAAGCACCCCGGTAGTGAGTACTATGGTTTACACACCTGGCTTTTCTGACATCTTACATCACCAACAAGGTCTGTGTCCATCCTTCTAGCTCTAGGGCGTCCACTCCCGGGGTTTCCACTCACATAATAATAGGCCTAGGTAGCGTCTTGTTGAGAGGATGAATGACAAAAGATATGCTCTTTCAGAGTGTGTCTCTACATACCTTGCACAGGCAGGGCTTGCACGAAGTTATCGGGGAACAGTCCAACACGACCATGCAACTCGCCTTTCCACCAGCCTCGATCGGGCGCATCCTTCGAGATGATGGTCACGATGTCGCCTTCCGATAGCGTCAGCTCGTCCTCATTCACCGCCGAGTACGGGAACAGCACGCGACACAGCTCCTTCACTGTGTACAAATAAGGGTTATTATTGCTTGGAACTAGTAAGGAGAAGTTCATGTGAATACTATTTATTTCCATAGCGGGGCTTTCAAAGACATGGGCCATACAGGCCCTTTGTTATGACTCCTAAGAAGATAGATTATCAATTATCACACAGTAGCTGACCTAAATTAAATTAGAAAACATTAAAGTGTAATGAAACCAGGATATGGAGAGAACACTGTCTTGCTTTTATCACACAATAGTTCCATTTGTTCACGTTTGGTCGTCACTTGTTTTTCATTTAAATTACACACACGCACTGTTATCATTTTGTGATTAAAAAGACAACAATAAGGGCTATGTTAAAAACAACAAATCGCTATCTTTGGAACAATAACGACATTGTTTAAGTTCTTTGAAAATACAGAAAAAACTTACATCAATTTGTGAATGCGACAACATTGTTAATCAAATTGAGTACACAATTTTTCACATGCTAATTTAAAAACATCCGGAATTTATCGTCGTCAGCGGAAGATGCAATCACCGGAATGATAAGCCGTGAGTCCCCTTCGACGCGTTGACACCGCTTCAATTAACGTAAGTATAGCAACAATATATCAATAAGACTGGGTGACGAACGGGCTGCGCACTGTTATAAGGTTTATGACCATGACTCAGAGCCTATGAGAAAAATATTAACTACTAATAGCATCTACCATTCCTTCAAGCGCAGAATGTAGGAAGATTGCAAGGATAAAATGAATTTTTTGCTTGCGTTTCTTGCGAATATTTGCAAAGACATTAACGAGGTACTTGTTTATTAACCAACTATTTACAAAGTACGGCTTCTAGTGCTAACTTTACATTTCAAATGCCAACTTATCAACTTAATACGTGTTTTCTTTCTTGGGAATAAAACCAGCAAGTTAGTATCAAATCAGTTCATCAGAGTAGTATAGACCGCGCAAACAAAATAACGTAGTAAAACGCTAATTAGAATCATAGGATGGTATGGGGTGTCTCTGAGCTGGTGCTCGCCGATAGCCGACTACAGAGGCGCTTGATTAATTATGTCAAGTCCAACTATAAAGGAACAATAAATAAATACGTAATTATATTGTTATCATCCAACTGCAGGACAACGCCACTCTCGTCCGCTGTCATCCCAGGAAATCCTTTAGAACAATGATATTAAAAAAATTACAACCAAATTCCAAAAACAAAACACTACAAAGTCAAAATAACTTTAAGTCGGTGTTTCTGGTGTGGTTTCTTCGTTTTTTGACATCGATTTCCAAAATTAAAGTTATTTGTACTTTGTATTGTAGTGTTTTTTTTTATAAGTCGGTTGGAATTTTCCTTCCGCCTCCTTTTTGGAAGTCGGTAAAAAACTGTTAGGTTTTCCCGTCAAGAAAATCTCATCAGCAAGCCGAAGCCTGTATGTGTGCCTGGATGTTGGCATTAGTTGGCATGGGGCTTAAAAATAGCTGGCGAAATATGACCGTGTTTTTGGTACACCGAACCCTTCAGGAAAAACAGGAGCTACGTTATATAAAGAAAAGTGGAAAACTCACCAGGTTTAGGCGGAAGCGCAGGCGCAGGCTCGAAGGGAGGCGCGGGCTGCGGCGGGTCCAGCATCACGACGAAATTCGAGGGGAACACCCCCACACGGCCCTGCCGGCGACCCTGCCACCACCCCTCCTCTACCTGCACAATCACCCAGGCTTCGTAATAGTACTAGGAGTGTAGAACTCAGTAACAACACACGCGTCAAATAAATGCAGAGGTAAAGTCTTCTGACACTGTTGTCCTTCACTTTGATTGTTCAACTCACACTAAGACCGAAGATTTTTTGTCCAATTACGATGATTAGATACAAAAACTTTCGCAAACACTAATGAAATGTTTAAATATTAATAAACTGCACTGCAGAACCACTGACGCGTACGCCTTCTAACGGATTGCAATCTTTAAAGAAACCCACAACAACTTTGTCGTGTGGCGAAATTTTGTTTTCTTTTTTACATATTTGATCGCTGTCTAGTCTGTGACGCTACCAAAAAGAGACTAATTTAAAACACCTACAGTGAAATGATATCTACAAATTAGAAAACGATTACCAGTTATGAGAATGAGTCATTAATTAAAATACTAATTAGGCTTTGGTATTACGTTGTTTAATAGCTTCACGATACCTTAAGAATCGATAATTATGTATCTCTTTCTGTTAAATATAGGTAAGTACTTCTATCTGCACACCACAAGTTAAGAAAAATTAAGTCGCACCTAGCTAGGCACGGTGGCACGGCTTGTATGACGTGCTTCTGTATAAACATTATGAATTTATGAAGAATAATGTAAACAAGTTCATTTACCTCTCCAAGAACTTCGAGGACGTCACCGACGCACAGAAGAAGTTCGTCCGGATTGGCTGGCTGGTAGCTGAACACCGCTCGACATCTGCCCTGCACGCTCGACGGCCTAGGAAAGAAAATTTTGAAAATTTTCCGAAAAGGAAAAAGCAATATTGTGCCAAATTGATGTCAGTTCAGCAATAGTTTCAACACTATCATGACTTTACCACCTAGCGCTGATTTTCAGCTGCAAGTGCTGCAACCCACAGGTGCCAGACACAGGCCAAATTAAATTAAATTGAACAGACGTGACGGCTTACTTACTACCAACACATTTACACTACATATTAATACAAAAAACTACAATTTAGTAGTTGCCGACAGCACATCTCACGTTTGCGTGCTAAATGTAGTGCGTTGGCTGAACATGTGAAATTGACGCCAATTAACAGAAGCTTTAAAAGAATCCAGTTTGATATGTAAATTTTGTAATTGATTAACTAGTCTGATTTCTTTGATATTTATTCACAGACAACACAGAAGTCAATGAAATGAGGGCAGATTTCTTTAGTAGTCTCGACAGATGATGTAAACGACTGCGACAATTTTCACAAATAAATGATTAATAAAAAAATTGCCATGAAATAAACGTTCATAGACATGCCATTATTATATTTTTTTTTAATTATTATTATACCGATCTGCTTTGGTAATTTGCAACATTCCCATGCGAAAGCTGGACTGTCCCACCCAGAATGTACAGTTGCACAATAGTCATATGTACTGCACATATGCGCTTATTTAGATACCTAGCGTAGTTTATAAGACAAAAATAGGTATGCGTTGTCATTAGTACACCCTTTCACTCATTCATTACACCTCTTAGCGGACTGACACTTATCATTTTATATACGTGATGTTAACATCACGTATATAAAATGATAAGTGTCAGTCAGGAAATCATGAATAGGATTTATGAAAGATTAAAATAAACGTCGCTGAACCACCTACCTACCTTCTCAATTTCTCCGTGTTACTGGCACTACTAATACAAAAAAAAAAACTTAAGACATACAAAAATATATCACTAAGGGCCACACAACAAACACTGACTAGCGGACCGCGCTTCTTATCGCGCTATCCAAACTGATTAGATAGTACGTACAGTCATTATTATTCTGCTAATCGAAATCGTAATTTAAAAGCCATATCCAATTATTGTACAATAAACGGTCGCGGTGGGTGAGCGACTTTCGCCAGGAGTGACCGCCAAACTCAGCCGGATGTCGACCGATATTAAAAACATCAACAAAATAACAGTTTATAATGAGTACCTCTCGGAAACTTTAAAACTATACTGCAAGCCAAACACTATAATATAATCATTCCTTAAGAGAATGACATCACTGATTGTGATACCAAGCGTATGACTAAAACGGAATACCTTTGTATGTGTGTAACTCAGCATAGAAAATGTCTTTGTCAACAATACAGATTTTAGTTTTTTTTATAGAATATTGATTACGGAGCGTTAAATGATATACATATTACCTACTTATTCTGTTTCATATTGTCACGTTTGTGGTTTGTTCAACGGTATAATTTCTAGGTAGCAGAATCTATTAAATATTGTATGGTACGGAGAACATTGTCGGCAATAGGGAATTATGGGTTTTATATTTGAATTTAATTCCACATGCGATGTGTATATTGATTAGTTACTTGATAAGACTACGATAACATCAAATAATGAATTGTTCACTAACAAAAACTAACTCATAAATCTCCTGTGACAAATCACGATTCTGAGCATCGACAGGTTTGTATTTATCTAAATCTGAGAAGAACAATAATCAAAACAAGTATAATAATTAAAATGTAAATGTAAATAAGTGTGTCAGTGAACTAGACATCAGACACACATGGTAATTTTATATCGGTACACAAACCAGTTCGTAAGGAACGTTGCGCTTGCGCCTAGCCGCTGCAGGATGCGGGCCGGTGCAGCGGTGCTCAAACTAACTGTAAACTGGTGACCTTTGCATCAATCTCTGCCATTGGTATTGAACTTTGACATGCACATTGTTTTATTTGCTCTAGTAAGTTTGTAGATCAATATTGAGATTGTCTGTTGTCCGCGCCTGATTTATATGTTAGTGCTTTTATTTTGGCATGTACTGAACGGTACGACGAGTAGCGATTTTATTCGTACAGCCAGTTAGTAACGAAATAAGTGTCGCACAGGAAAATTTAATTATTACTAAAAAATTAGTGTTATGATTATGTTTACACTTAAATCAATCTAGTCTTCAAATGTTTGAGCTATGTATTCTTTATGTAGTATGTTTAGAACTGTCTATGGCATCAAAAATGCCAAACTCTGTAGGTATATATCTTGAGAGATTGTAAACTCTCGATAAATTGTCAACTGAACATTTGGAATGCTTTTTTACGCAACAAAATTATTTTGATAGTAATAGATCTCTAGAAGTCATTCTGAGAAATTGTGGAATAGCAAGTAAATCTTTATTAGATTATAACTGCCCGATTTATGTTTTATAAAAAATCATTTACACAATACATACTTAATAATCATTTATTATACAATAAATCCCATCCAAATTCAATACTTCCCAATATATCCGAGTCTTATTAAGAAAAAATAGTTTACAATTTCATGCGATATTTTACAACCTTACGGCGGCGTTTGCAATTTTCCGGTGACATTTATACAATTTCAACATTCTAACCTCGACGACGAAGCCCCGCTGCGCGAGAGTCCTATTTCTTGCCTTTGTGCAGTGTCGGGGAGACCTAAGCTTCCTGTGCCCCATGTTCCGCTACTTGGCTAGAAAATCCGATAAATTGTAGAACCGTACACTGATTGGTCGACACGATGTCGCCAGTTTGTGTCGGCTCACAATTTCTCGGAATGACTTTGACAGACTATAGACTATTAAGTTTTGATGCGTAAAAGAGTAGGTATACAGCATAAAAGTATATCTATCGAGAGTTTTTTTTTTTTTATTTAATATGGGTTTGCTCTTGACTCTAGTCTAGGTCATAGAAGACAGAGACAAAGTCGACGATGGAGCGAGCTTACCCAGAAGAAGCCTGTTCACTCTAATTTTGAAGAGATTAGGGTTGTATGCGTTCGGAAACACAGACGCAGGCAGAGAGTTCCACTCCTTTGCTGTGCGCATTATAAAAGACGTTTGGAAACGTTTAGTGCGAATTGGTGGAATAGCAACAAGCTCCCAAGATATTTTATAATCTTCGGAGTTTGCAATTATCCAGAGACATCTACAAAACTTTTACAAATCAAGCAGCTAGCTGTCTTTCACAGCAGCAGGAACTTCCAAGGCTATCGATTTGTAATGTGTAGCACTTCGCAATATTGTCTTTTCAACTATATTGCCAGTGAAATACAAAGAATATGATATATACCTACACGTGTAGAAATGAAAAACTCTTTTATTTAAAGTCGGTTGATAAATATTTTTAACAAAATGACGACGAAATGGACCTGACTCGACAGATGATAAAAAAGGTCATAAGATTAGACGCTACTGTTACACAAAAAAACAAGTTCTTTGCAAATCGAGCATGGTGGAAGGGAAAATCTGGCGAAATAATTGTCGTGTAGCGTACCTACCGATTTTACTTAGGCTACAACATGCGATGACGCGATAGACTGAGTCTAGATCGTTTTATGTAAACGTCAAAAACCTGGAAATCTAACATATATTTTTATTAAATTGCTTTCTGTTAGAAAATATTTGTATTTTGTACGATAATAACAAAGTGTTTACACTAACTATTCATAGTTTTACCGTCTAGTGGTAAAGCTATTTTACTATTTCGGTACGACTAAATAAATGCCATAGTTTATGGTCCCTCCAAGGCCTGCGTCGCGCGACAGGACAAATATTTGTACGACCCATAGAAGTTTGTACTAAGCATAGCATTCTCTTGGTTGTTGAGGCATCTGTGCAAGTGAACCTCTATTTTACTTATGTGCATGTACTGAAGGGCACTCATCATCTATTGTCTTTTAGGTTTAGCTATCATCAATTATGTATTACGTGTCATAAGCATAACCATAACCTAGACCCTACTAGCCTCACCTTTTTTTTACTTGTGGTGGCCACTGTTGGCAACTGAGAGGATCAAGGTACTGGTGTGCGATTAGAGCAGCTTGCCTATCAAAGGACACTAGTGTATTTGACGTACGACACAAGGCTGGTAAAAGTTGGAAGGACAAGGTAAATGGTGTGCGATTGGAGCTGGCTGGTGAACTGCTATAGACTAATGATGAACCTCACCTTACACTACCATGTTTGACGAAATACACACGGGTGATAGTAGCTATAGGGATCAAGATTAACAACGTGTTTTTGGAGCAGCCTATATCTATCAGTGGTCTGCTTCGATTAAAGGTGGATTGCTACAATACAATTACCCTCCAAGTCGGCTTGCGAACCTCACCTTGCACTAGCGTGTTTGACAATACTACGACAGACACAAGCCTGGTAACAGCCAATTGGAGCAGCCTATGTATATCAGTTGGGTATCAGTCTTATGATGAACCTCACCTTGCATTAGCGTGTTCGACGACCGACACAAAGTTATCAGGGAACATGCCGCGGCGGCCGCGCAGCTCACCTCGCCACCAGCCGCCGGGTAGCCTCTCTACGTCACGGATGACGTCACCGGGCCGCACCGTCAGCTCGTCTGACTCCGACGCGTCGTACGCGAAGTTCACCAGACACGACACTGCGATCAAACAAATGACAATGTTACAGTCCACCTTGAATAAGTAATAAGGCACACATGATATGGTTCACAATCTTTTTCCTTGTTGTGGTCTTTATTGTGATTGTGAGCATGTGTGATGTGGGTTCATTTTTTTTATTAATACTATTTGGATCAGTGTATGTAATAGTTTATTGACGGACTGTATATCTGCTGCTAGTGCAGTGAGTTTAAAATCAAGTAACATTATAGGTAATTGTTCATTCTTATAAGTCCTGACCTTTTCTTAAGATGACATAGATAAGGGCATCAAATATTTTAAGATATCTACTGCTTCCGTGGTCAAATCTCTCCTTCTACATTACCCTCGTAAACCAAAATGCGGTATCTCATATTAAAATCCCTAACAAGATCCTACTATTTTTTAGGGGTATGATGAAAAGCACTATAACATAGTGCTAACACAAGTATCGGATGACCACTCAGGTCCCAAAGAGCTGAGAATCTACTCTGACGGGTCAAAGTCAAGTGCCGGAACTGGAGTTGGAGTTTACTCCAGCAACCTCAACATTAAAAATGACTGCTAGGAAAGCTCAACAACACCGTCTACCAGGCGGAATGCGTGGTCATTATACTAGCGGTCCATGCCATAGAAGCCAGGGGAGTCACGGATACTCATCTTCGTATACTCTCCGACAGCGCCTCAGTTCTCAAATCCTTAGAGAGAAACTACACCACCTCGAAACAAATACAAGAATGCCACAATGCATTAGAACGCGTCACGGTGATAAACCGCAACACTGATGCTGCAGTGGATAAAAGGAAACAGCAGATCACTAGGAAATGACGTGGCCAGGAGGGGATCTGGTATGATGGCTGTTGCACCTGAACCCATAGTGCCACTCCCTTTCACCCAGCTGCGCATGTGGCTACAAAAACATACTCACACACAAGCCTGGTGGGCCTTGGCACCAGGCTAAGCTCCTTCTGCGACTGGATAGGGGCAGCCTATCAATGGTGGCGGGGACCATCACCGGACACTGCTCACTGAACAAACATGTCCACACGATAGGTATAATGGACATTCGTCTGTGCAGAGCATGCATGGAGGAGGAAGAAACAGTATTGCACATGCTCCTTGAGTGTACAGGCGTCGCCGAAATAGGGAGACAAACAATATTGACACCGAATTCACTCACAGACATCCTGAACTCATTAGGAGGACTGATCTGCTTCTGGAGGGAGGTTGGCTGGTTGGAATGATGGCCGCCATGGCTCACACACACTGGTCCTACATCAGGACTAAGTGCGGAAACCGTACCCAATAGATAGATTGGGTTATGATGAGGGCAGTAGGTACAGTGCAAGGCCTTAGCTTGACCACTAAGATCAAACTGAACCCTTATCTCATATTTCACTATCTTATCCTGTAAAACTAGACCTGTTTCAACAAAAATTAACTAATTAATGGAAAAAAAACAAAACAAAGAAGCTTGGCAATTTTAGATAAAGATTCATCATTTAACATAACCTAACCTAGCCCCATCCCAACTATATTGGGGTTGCCTTCCAGTCGAACCAGAAAATTTTAGACAAAGATTATTATTCTGGGAGAAAACAGAGGAATAATTTTGTTTATTATAACATAACATCATCATTTTATGCTTCTTTTCCCTAAAATATTATTTTAATATGTAATAATGGTAATATACTTGTTCTAACATAAAATGTCTCATAGCAAATAGAAGAAAGGGTATAAAAGTTGAAAATTTTATCAAATCAAAAATGCATGCAAAGCACTGTAAAATTATACTTAACACTCTGTTATTGGTTTAGTACTAACAATTGAATTTAAAATTCTTTCTTAATGTCCTTGAATATATTCTATCAACAGTTTTATAAATAAAAATATCAGTAAGAGTTCCTACTCTTAAAAAAGATTCCCTGTTTTGAAAACAATTCATAATGCAAAATTCTATATTATAATATCCTACCTATTGTTTGTTTAAATTACTGAATACAAAACCTATTTTCTTGGAACGATTTAAGGAAAGTTACAACAGCAACAAGTAAAACTACAAATTCCTACTATTACAAAATAATCAACAAAAAACTAATTTTATTTCATGATGAGGTACATGCTGAAGCAAATGAGAGTAAGTAATGATTAAAACTAAAATAACAAACATAGAACCGTGTTATTTTTGGTGTGTTATAATTATGCTAGCCGAAAATTTGTAATGCCTGCAAAAGAACACTAAGTTTAAGTACCTATTATTATGATAACACAGATAATTCAGGCACACTTGCTTATAAATTATATAAATAATAATGTTTTAATTTGAAAGTTACTACCTACTTGCAAAGAATAAAACTTTCAATTTGATTTTACATTCAGTGGTTATTCAGTTCAATGGTATGAAGATAGTGAATTGATGACACATAATATATTTATTTTCTCAATGGGACTGTACTATGAATCATCATTGTCTTGTCCTTATCACAATTTAAATGGGGTTGGCGCAACATATCTTCTTCCATACTTCTCTATTACTTGTCAAAGTACTTCCTAAGTAGTGTGTGAATAATAAAACCATGTCAATGGTATCTAGTTCAGCACTGACACATCAGGGGATGAATGACAAGGAGAGCCAACCCAAAATAATGGTATAAGGCTAGGCGAGGGGAGAGAATCTTATCTAGCTACAAAAATTGTAAGCTGTTGATGCAAAGTGTAGTTTGTTTTATGCAGAGTCCTTCAATTTATTAACTATCTTACAGAAACATTGAATTTGAATTGGTTTAAGTTATCTTTAGCTGTCCAATCATACTTATGATAAAAAAGATAACAGATAAGCAAAGTGACAAAAAGAAATAACACAATTTCCAAGTTATTAATGAACTAACTATTTTAAAAGCAAATATTGCACTAGGTACGCTAGTGTGAAAAAAACATCTATTTATGAGTCTTTAAATCTCAGGCTTTTTATTTTAAACTGTTTAATTGAAAACAAAGTATAACTATTATTGTTATCATAACATAACCTATACCTAAACAACAATCAATAAATGAAATCTTTTTTTTTATTTATATCAATAATTAAGTATCTAACCCAACATGATATCCAAAGGTACAGGGCACGTCGCGGTTTGCTTATTAGTATTTAACATGCACACGACATCACAATGCCAACAAAATGACTCATAGTCAAGCTAAGGAACAGTCAAGGAGATGAGCAACAGTTGTATTTATCAAGAATACTAACAGATTTCAATGTTTCAATCTGTCTTCACAGCCAGTTTCAAACGATAAGAAAGTCATCAAAAACATGATAAGCTCAATTTCGTCGTATGACGCCCGAAACAGCAACATAATCTTTACCAACTATAAAACATTTATTTGCAAAATAATTGAGGACACTTTGAAAATGTGCGTTTAGGGCAACATACGTCAGCCAAATTCATGTTGCAAGATTTGCAAGATACAGTTATTCATACACAAACAAGACCAGACCTTTCGGAGTGGCGATGTACTCACCCTTCTGATTTGCATTTGTCTCCATTTCGAATACTATGAACACATCACATTATCACTAAAACACTGTTAATTTAACAAACCATTGCACATCTTTTGTTTAAATTCCAACAAATTGCATTTATTATTTTACAAAATTTAGGACAAACAAGCGTGCAGGGGAAATTTATTTCACTGTTTTTGATATACGTCAAACTTTTTTTTCTATCCTATGCTGAAGTTTCTTAAATCGAAATATCAGGCTTTTAATCAAAACGTTGGTTAGATAAGCAAAAGACAGACTGCTTCGTTGGTTGGTACTGACCAGAAAGGTCCACCCAGGACCCAAATTAAATCCAACTTTGTTCTGGCATCTAGTCGTGCTCCTCAAGTACGAAGAAAATTGAAAACTAGAACCTAAATTCCAGAGGCGTTTTTGATTCCGGGGACGCACTGCCTCAATTTTAAGGTTCCCAACCATTTTATCCAGGTTTGCTTATGGGGGGAGAGCGGACATTATTTTGTTTTGACATTTTGGATCTGAAGACTTAGGCTGGATCCACACATATAAGTGCGTGACCGAGATGTGATCGGGCCGTGGTCCGTCACAATTTAATCTGACTGACACGAATTCGATAAGGACATGTGTGAAGAAGTTTCTTTTTGGTTCCTGACGGACAACTGCCCGGATATGTCTGAAATAGTCTAAAAGGCTAGGCAGATGATAAACCTTAGAGTTAGAGCCTTAGATAGGCTTCATACTAATACAAAGCGATTATCATGCGAATATGCAATCATCGATCTGTCGGCACAATGACGCGATTTACCGTTGTTTGTAGAGAGAGGTAGCTTTCCAGTTATGAATCGCGAGGTCGAGGTTTTTGATCGAGGGTTTTACTCTTTCATCGGTGCACAAAAATCGTCCACTGATTCTGACTTACCTACTTACCTACATCGCTTGTCTCAGATTAGATTACTTATATACTTCCAGAAATGCAAGAGCTTGGCGGCATGCAGCACTGCGAAGGAGCTGGCCAGTCATATCAGGTCGAATACGATGAGCCCTTGAGATAATTATGTCCTATGTTGTACGCAGATCATTTTCAATTAGCAGATGTTTGGCAAAGATTTCTTACTATTTTCATTACCTACCTTTTTAGACAATCTATCTATCTATCTATTGGGGCATGGTTTCCGCACTTAGTCCTGATGTTGGACCATTGTGCGTGGGCCATGGCGGCCGTCATTCCTACCAGCCAACCTCCCTCCAGAAGCAGATCAGTCTTCCTAAAGAGTTCAGGGTGTCTGTGAGTGAATTTGGTGTTCCTATCGTTTGTCTACGTATATCGGCGACGCCTGTGCACTCAAGGAGCACGTGCGACACCGTTTCCTCCTCCTCCATGCATGCTCTGCACAGAGGACTGTCTGTTATACCTAGTGTGTGAAAATGCTTATTCAGTGAGCAGTGTCCGGTGATGGTCCCCGCCACCATTCGCAGACTGCCCCTATCCAGTCGCAGAAGGCGCTTGGTGAGTTTAATGTTTAGGAGTGGTATAGCCTCCTTGGACTGCCTGCAGCCTGGTGCCGAGGCCCACCAGCGTTCTGCTTGTGTGTGGGTATGTTCTTGTAGCCACGTGCGTAGCTGGGTGAAAGGGAGTGGCACTATGGGTTCGGGTCCAACAGCCATCGTACCAGACCCCCTCCTGGCAAGTTCATCGGCCGCGTCGTTTCCTAGTGATCCGCTGTGACCTTTTATCCACTGCAGCGTCACAGTGTTGCGGTTTGTCACCGTGACGCGTTCTAGTGCATTGTGGCATTCTTGTATTTGTTTCGAGGTGGTGTAGTTTCTATTTAGGGATTGGAGAACTGAGGCGCTGTCGGAGAGTATACGAATATGAGTGTCCGTGACTCCCCTGGCTTCTATGGCATGGATCGCTAGGATAAACGGTATTGAGCTTTCCTAGTGGCATCTTTTGAGCTTTGTCATTGGGTGATGACATCATGGGTTGTCGTTTTACGGCATCTTCCATGATGCGTGTATGCTTGATTCTAGAGTCTTTACCTAAAGTGCCAGCTGTGCTGAGCCTGAAGGCCGCTAGGGACGCTTCCTCCTGCACTATAAGGTGCAGTGGTGGCAGTCCCAGCATAGCCTGCAGGGCCGCTGTGGGTGCCGTTCTCATACTGCCAGTGATTGCCACACAGGCGAGCCGTTGCAGCTTCTCAAGGTCTTTCTGTGCTGTGCTCAAGTCGGTCCTGGGCCACCAGACTAAGGAGCCATACGTGATTATCAGTCTGATAACTGTGGGTTGTATTGGGGCTAATACCTCAGTTCCTACCTAGCATGCGTTTGCTTTGCCACATGCATATACTGGCTTTTGTGGTGGTGTATTGAGTGTGCTTCGCCCAATTCAACTGCTTATCCAGATATATGCCCAGGTATTTGGTTTCAGTTGAAAGGCTGAGGGTGGTTCCGAAGAACCGTGGTAATTCTAGTGTTGGTAACTTCCTCTTCTTGGTGAAGAGGACCAGTTCGGTTTTGGCAGGGTTCACTGCTAGCTGATATTCTTTGCACCAGACACCTTTTTAGACAATGCGTGAAGTATTTTATGATAAACTAGCTTCTGCCAGACTGTACGCGCATATCCCGTTCCCGTAGGAATTTCGGGAAATCCCCTCTTCGAGTACTACCCCTACACTCCTCAAGAAACCTACAAGAAACAGCTTTCTACAAACAGTAGACCCATAGTTTCAGCTGTGTTGTCTGTCAGTCACTCAATCAAAGTAACAAAAGAGTTTTAATATTGATAATGGTTTTGTCTTTTATAGAACAAAAAAAGACAGTGTATGTTTCACATATTGGGTCTTTTTTATTATGTTGAGGAAAACCACGGGAGTAGAATACAGGCCTACAAATTTGCATTATTTTTTATTAAACATCAACATAAATTAAAAGTATCTACAGTTCAAATATAACTCTTGCTTATTGCTTCAGTGGTCCAGCAGAGTCAGGTGGGATACCAAGTTCCTCATCAGTGTAGGTGCTGGGATCAATGTATTTAAATTCACCCTGAAAAATAAAGCATAATAAGTAGTTCTAAATTATTCAATATAAATGATAATTTTCACTGTGAAAAACATTGATTTTAGGCCTCCTGTTTTTTTATGCTTAGAATAATGGTGGATATCATGACAAACAAAGGATGTGTGATGCTTCATGAATGGAAAGATTAAGAAATGAGTATGAAGTAAAACATCTTTTGAATGTGGTACTGGTAACTGAAAAGCTTTATGGTTTTTTTTTAAGGCCTACTATTTACTTTGAGGTGAAAAAAAGTAAGAAAAACAATTGCTGGTCATGAAATGTGTATGATGCAGAGGAATAAGGAGCATATAGGCAGAACAGATAGGCAGGTGGAATTATCAAATGATTGTTCTCTCTGCCATGCAACTGATACTATTAGCATTTATTTTGATTTATCATCCCAAAAAATCTATACATACTTAATTAATAATAATAATACATTGATCTCAGGGGATAAAGACCAAAACTACAGGTTTGGTAAAGGTTAAGTTAGGGTAAGCATTTAATTCTAATGTCGTCAGTATACATAATTTAAACCAATGTGTTTTCTCCAATTCTTTATGAAAAAAAGAAACTTACAAAGATGTGATCAGGTTCGGTGATACAATGCCAGATGATCCACCACCAGGCCAGCCCTCCAAGCACCTCGGCTAAGATAATGGACTTCTTTGAGGGCATTGGTGGTGGCACTCGGTAGGACCAAACTCTGAAATTAAATTATTATTTTATATAACTTCATTAATCCTTTTACATGTTTTTCGAAATTATGAAATTAAAGAGCTTTGTTCATTGTACGAAAGAATAGTAAGAATATTTAGGTAAAAACTAGTTGTTGCTTTTCTTAACATTGTTCTGTAGGTTTGTTTAGTGTTTTGTAACAATAACACAATTCCAATTGTTACTTTTAGATAGTTGAATAAACGTACCAAAGTCATAATAAAAATAACTGCTAATTCAATGCTCTTTCTTGACAAAAACCAATGACATAACAACCGACTTACCCATGGCCTGAGTTTCTTTTAACTTGTTTTAAGTTATCAGCAGCATTTTTAAAGCTTCGGAGGAGAACAGCCCTCGATACTAATGTTTTAGTCAACATTATATTATTGATGTATTGGGTTTTTGGTTAAAAATCCAACAAAAAATATTTTGCAAAGCCCACGGGCTCACGACCTGCCGAACCTGGACTCGAGATCTGTCACAAATGTCACTTGTCATGTCATGGGTCTTCGTTAATGTCAAAGTTCTCACAGAAATTGTCGAAGGATTATCGTTCAAAAAGCAATCGCATTTGAAATATAATTATATGTCACCGGAAAATTGCAGACTCCGTAAGATTGTATTACTTCTTTATTAGATTATAATTTCCCGATATATTATGAATAAATAGTAGTATACAATAAATCTCATCCAAATTCAATAATTTCCAATGTACAACATAGTGTTCGTTATTTCTGGAAACCCTCATTGGGTACGTCCGCGTGTAGAATCGTAGTACGGATTGAGTACTACTAAGTATAATACTGACATGACTTCAACGGAGGTAGAACTTAAATAAATTTTGATATATTTGTCCTGGGTATTAGTAACGGTTACGGCTAAATTTCAGCACCCATAGGTACGTTTGATAATAAAATGGGATTCCAGTGAGCTTTACTGCTTCACTTAACAAAGTGGCTACTACTTTATGTATATGAGTATATGGACTAGGTACCTACCTAAACTAAACAAAGCAATCCCCAACCCAACCAATCGGAAGAGAAGTGCCACCATTTCTAAGCTCAAGTCAATTACCAATCCATCGGTTCACAACCTTATTTGAAGGAAATTTAACTGTGTTAATAGGTAACTTCAAACTTGTCTATCAATAATAAAACCATGAGATAGGTACCTATCATTGAAAACACATAATTTCTGATAGAAACTTAAAATCAGTTTGCCTCATTGTAACTTTTCATTTGGTAAGTTCGACACTAATCTTTTGCGGACCATATTTTAGCTGTTGCGGACCACAAGTTGGGATCCAAGTAACCAACGTAAGTTCTGTTAATCGAATTAAAAAATGTCCGTGTCTACCGCAGGACCACCTACGTCAATCGCTTCCATATTTGTTATGTAATTAGTAGGTACTCAATTGGTTCTAATTAGTATTCGAACAACAGAATTGGTAGGTACCTTAGTAGTTTTCGAGAAAATCGACTTTGAAGGTGGTCCGGCGGTTGTCACGCTCCGTTCAGCAAGACCATGAACATGAGGATGAGCGCCGAAAAAGGGGGCAGGCTACAGCTATTCTAAGTATACAAATAATTAGTACGTGGCGGTAGTCACGGACATGCATGATTTTAAAAGCAAGTTGGGCTTGGGTGTTCGATCGCGAGCTTCCCTGCGAGGTCAATAGATGGCATTAGTAGTTGGAATATAGGGTATTCAGATCACAAATCGTGATCTGAATAACCCTATATTCCACAGTTAAACCATTCGAGTATCAGATTATTCCTCTGTAACCCCATAATATACTTAATTATTCAAAATTTTCGTTCAGTTTATACCTCTGTTTTTCAATCCAAGCCACTTGTAACCATTCTTTCTTCGTCAAGTCATAAAATGGTCTACTAATAACATTTATAGTTTTCTATTCAAACATATTTTTTTTTTTTAATTAAAGTCCTGTATAGTAGTCGCATACTCATCAGTAGCATCTGTTCGAGTGTGTAAATAAACAGAGCAGTTCAATATGAACTGCTGATTATAAGAAGCGGTTCAGTATGATCAGCTCATTATAACAAGCTGTTCAGTATGAACTGCTCATTACCTTTAACAAGCTGTTCAGTATGAACTGCTCATTACCTTTAACAAGCTGTTCAGTATGAACTGCTGATTATAACAAGCTGTTTTTGCTTTCGATGTCGAACTATAATATGTGGTTGGCAGGTGGTTAACTATATTAATATTTTTAGTGTTAAAGAAATAAAACTCGCAAGTAGGTCAAGTTTAAATATTTATTTCTATATTATTCAAATATTGTTTTATAAGCAATGATACATTTCTTACATTACTATTACTTACATTTTCACTAACCTAAATAATAGAATATGTGTAAGTAAGTTTGTAGGTTTAACATTCTATAATCATTTATTCGTAAAACTAAGATCGTTCTTATTTTATCTTACTGACAAAACACTTGATTTTCTTTACACCATTTATTTAAGCAAAACACATTTTTTAAGGCACATATATTGGTATGATACATACAACTTATAATGTCAGATGAATCTGAATAATTGTTATATAATGTCAACAAACTCGGGCAGTTCTTACTTTCTAAATTGTATACATTATTAATTCGGAATATATCTTTTATCCATAACACTTTTTCGTTTCCTTTCGTAAATATAGATTTATTTTTTAAAAAATCCCCAAAGATTACTTGATAATTAAAATATGGTACAAAGCCTTCGTTCCAGTTTATTCCTCTGTTTTTTTCAATCCAAGCCACTTGTAACCGTTCTTTCCTCGTCAAGTCATAAAATGGTCGTGGTGGTTTTATCAACAGTACTTGTACGTGTCCTTTGTACATTATTGCTATTTCTTTTGGAATAAACTCATTTTCTTCACTCTTAAACCCTTGAACATCTACGATGACATTCATGATAGTTTTCTCACAATATTACTCAACGGCTTGTATTCGAACAGTCGATCGTTTATTATTAAACAATAGGCAGATGTATTATTTTGAATATCTTCAGAGTATTCAATTTCTAATCGCACGTCAACTGGTCCAGTTTTAAGTGAATCGTTTTGTCTTGAACAGTCAATCACAAAAAGTGGAGCAATTTCTTTAAATTGGTCTAAGCTAAGCAATGGATCAATGCCTAAGTTGTAATACGACTGACGAAAATTAGCATACATTTCATATAATATACTGTATTTACCTTCATCAAATTTCAGATTAAGTGAGTCATACGGATAGTATTGAGAATTCAAATATAATTTAATATTGCTTACATTGCAGTGATCAAATATAGAAGAACTTCTAGTTTTATTATTTTTTCGAGCTGTTTGCAAACCAAATATTACAAACCTCGGTTTTTCTAGCTGGGAAGTTGTCTTTACTGACCAGGAATGTTTTGTTGTTCTTGGAAGTAATGGATATTCATACAAATCCCAATTTCTAAATGCTATCTGTATAGAACGATCTCTCTCCAAGCTTTTGAGCAATAACAATTTATTACGATCAGAAACTTTAATATGCGGCACACGCCATTGTATTTTTTGTATATCTATTTCTACGTTATCATTTTTGTCTATAAGCACACAGTTCAATGCTGAGCTGCTTCGTTGTAAAATAAGTTCATGTTTACAATTGATTATTATTTTGTTGTAATCTTCTGCAAATCCCAGTATTCTGTTCAATGGCACGATAACACTAAAATATTCGTTTCTTAATTTCGTACCACCTAAGTTCCATCCCCAGACTGCTGCAGCTTTACTTTCACCTTCATTCATTGAGATATACGATTTTAAGGTGGTTGTAATACCAACATTTTTAATCCGATCGATTTCAACACCATTTATTTCGTATCTAATATCTTGAAACAAATATGAAATGGGATTATTTATAAAATCAACATCTTTTTTTACTAATTTTCCCGCTGCATCTTTAGTTGACACATTTACATATCCTTCTATGTAAATGGAACTACCTGACGGCAATACATATAAATCTTGCTGTTGTATGGGTATTCTAATTTCATCATTTTCTTTAAAGCTATTATTGTATGGATTGTAACTGTGGATCTCATAACCCTCAATAGAGGTATCATATTGTGGTAAATCTGTAATTTGAAGCATATTATATTTTAAAACCGATATCTTGAAGAAATCTTTTGTTTTCCTTTGAAACTTTATTAATTCTCACTGCACTGACACGTCTCACTTCTTTGGATATTGGCAGTCTTATGTTATATTTCCCTCTCTCATTAGGAGTTTTATTAAGAACAAGCATGATGTTGGTATGAATAAAACGAAGGAGGTTACTTTAAATAGGTAATAAAAAATCCTTTTTCAACACTAGTGACTTTTATCACCAACAACGAAAGAATGTATGCGTATGAACTAGCAATGTCATTTATATTTTTATAGTTTAACGAAATTTGGAGACGTAAGAAATAAAAATCACTCACTTAATTAATAAATTCCTTTATTACTTTTCCAAAATAATTTAAGAAATTTTAAACATAAGTGTCCACAATTATACAAGTGATCATGTTGTACATTTTCATAATTGTACTGAATATTTTTTCCTAAATATTTTATTAATTCTTTAGGTGGTTTTAAGTTACCATAACTGTCAAAGTATTCAATGTGATCGTATATTTTGGTATAGGCTACCCAATGAGTGCCAGAGTTTTGAGAAATATCAAGATTAATCACTCCACATTCTAATGGTAATGGGTTACCTGGTAATTCATCTCTCATAAATACACCTCGAAAGAATGGGATACTATTTGAATGCTTCAATATATCAATATTAGTTAAAGCTCTATTGGGTAGCCGACCATTTAGTTTTTTTTCTTTGTAACAAAAATTCCTAAACCTTCTTTGTAAGGCTTAAGATGTAATCCTTTTCCAATAATTAAAGCTTCTATTTGCTTGTTGTGACGTTCCGATTCAAGCAACTGTTTCTTAGCTGTTTTATATGAATTAATAGCTTTCGCAATCCCAGCAGCACCCCCAGCCAAACTTCCAGCGGCAGATAAACCAGCAAATATTGGTACTAAAGGAAGAAATCCTCCAGTTTTAGGTACTGGTATAATTCTGGGTAATTTTATGGGTAAATCAGATGCAAATTCATGAGCTGCAGCGCAGGCTAATTCCATTAACGCTTTCTTACAGGTGGGTTTTAGTTTCTTGATGTGTTTTTTGGTATGTGATACAATATTTTTAAGGGTTTTTCTAAACCCCGCTCCAGATCTTACTTTATCCATTTTGAAAGATGATAAACCAGCCATTTCTTTATTGCTTGTACATAGTCCTCGTGCTTTTTTCATTGTTATTATATTTTTTAATTATTTTACATAAACCTGAATTATAAAGTATGTCTTTATTGCATTAAGAATAAAGTGGAAGTGAATAGATAATTGTTTGTAAAATGCTTAAATATTGTTCAGGAGTTATAATACATTTGATTTATCAATCCAGCTATTTTCACTGGTCGGCAGCCCCAACCATTTAACATATACTCGCTTTCCTTCTCGTTTCAAAACTTTTTCAACGAGGTATATGTCGGGATGATTGGTTTTCTGAAGTTCTTGTGCATAAAATGCGCCTAGTATTGGTCGACATCTACCATCTTCTATTAAATAAGTTGTTGGATTTGTTCCTTGAATTTTTGTTATTTTAAATATTTCAGTGGACCAGTTGGGATAATAACCTTTATCAAAACATCCTTTATATTTACTTACTCTCACAAAATCTCCTACACTAAATTTCTTACATTTCACTTTTTTTCGAGACTGAGCTGCGTCTAAGTATCTTTGAAGTATATTTGTTTTATTCCTTTGATTTATTGAAGCAGGTGACTGACCGACAGTTCTATGAACATCATTGTTGTACTCATGTAACTTTTTTTCTAACATACCGTTAAACCATTTATAATTTCCATTCAAACTAAATTCCTTGTATAGTTTATTCTTTAACGTTCTTATTAATCTTTCAACAATTGAGGCCTTTTTAGTAGAATAAGTAGAATAATGATTAATTTTATACTTATTAACAACACTTTTAAATTGATCATTGTAAAACTCTTTCCCAAGATCGGTTTGCAAATTTTTTGGAACTCGTCCTGTTTCTATTACCGTTTTAAACGCCTCTGATACCTGTTGCTTATTTTTTTGTTTAAGTGGAATCGCCCAAGCATATTTTGAAAAAGTGTCTATAATCACCAGTATGTATTTATAACCTGCATTCACTTTTGATATTGCTTGCATATCCATCAAATCTGCTTGCCAAAGGTCATCTATATCTTTAAGTATTACACTTCTTCTTGGGAAATTAACTCTAGCGTTTTTATGGATTTCATTTATGACGTCTATTTTGCTCATAATGCTTGCTTAACTTCCCTGCTATTTCTTTTAAATCAATGGTCTGTTCAATGTTATTTAATCTGCTATTTAAACCACTAATTAATTTGTTCAATTGTTCTATTTTAATTAATATTTCAACTTTGTATTTATTAATATCTTTGCAGCATTCAGTTTCGGTTGATTTGTCTAAGATCTCAATATGCTCAGAGCTTATTTCATTAAAAGACAGCGACGTTTGTTTTGTATGAACCTTCATGGTTCAGACTCTCTTAATAACTAAATATAAAATTAGATACAATGCTTTTTATTATTTTATTATACCGGCTTCTTTTAACTCTTCAACAATTGATATAATTTCATTGTCATGATTAGTATTACCAGCGTTTTTTGAAGCCATTAATAGTCTTAATCTATCGATTAATTCATTAGGGTCATCCCAATAAACATAATCTGTATTACTCTTATACTTTTTTTTCAATTTAGGTAAGTAGCCACCACTTTTTGACTTAATGACTTGTTCTGCATGTTGAATGTAATTTTGTTCAGAAAACAAAGGTTTTATGATTTGACGGTATTTCAAACCTTTATCACCTTTTAATTGGCCGTTTGGATTAAAGTCACGTTTGTGAGCATTTGTATTATGGAGCATATCTTTGTAAACAATTTTATCAGTTTCAGTTACCAGACTGAGGTCAGGTCTATTACGTAGTAAAAGTTCTTTAAGTCCAGGAGTTATTTCATAATGTTTGTCATTAACTGTGGCTATAATTGATTTTAGGGAATTGTTAACGTTGTTTGTAAAAGAAAATGATACTTTAGAGTTACCCATCATCAAATTTTTGTTTTCACTTCGAATCCCGAAAGGTACATTCATGTTATTATCATAGATTTCAATCATATCTTCTTTATTAAGTGACATAAATGTATCGTTCTCGCTATCATCACCTGTGCAGCTAAAGGATGCAGAACCATCATTTGAATGTTTCTCTATAAATCCTTTGAAATTTTCAAAATCTACGGGTGAGCTACATCTTCTCATTATATTATTATCACCTTCACTCGTATCCAATATAGTTCTATTCTTATCATTAACTTTAATTAAAGTCTCTAGAGGATCTGTTATTGGCTTAAAAAGCTTCTTAAATTTCAAATTATCGACATCTTCTGCATTTTGTATTGTTTTAATTTTATTTTTTATACTATCTACGGATTTTATCAATTGTTCTTTTATATTGACCTCCATAATGATTCCCGACAATATCCAACCGTTATTTACAGATTGTAGACTACGATTGATATTTTTTTTACAGTATTATGGTTTTTATTATGTTTGCTCAAAAGTTACGAATATGTCAAACCCCTGTCTATATCTACCTTCATTTAGAGAACAATCTTTATTTATCAATACAAAGTCAAACCGATCTTGCCATATAGTAGAGCAAAGTTTTTTAAATTGAAGCCACTCCATATCCGTATTTACATGTTCATTATAAATATGTTTTAAGTTTATGTCGTCTTGTTTAAAGATTAACAAAAGATTAACATTATCTCGTATTAGTTGTTTAGGTATTTTGGAATAGGTTTGTGATAAGTAAAAACAATCTATCTGTTTGTGTCTCCCCATTGCGAAGTAGTTACGAATATTTATTTGATTTTCACATGCGACATCGTCGAAAATCATTATTGAATTGGTTAAGGCGTCATTAGGATGTATAACTTCTTTATTATCATGGAAGATAAATAACTTTGCATTGGGTATGCACCGGATGACCTGTTTTAAAAAACAATATTTTGGCTGGAAAGCTGTCTTCGAGTATAAATAAATATGCTTGAATTTTACTCCATTTTCATGTAATAGTAAATTAAGCATTATATTAGTTTTTCCACAGTTAGATGGACCGCATATAATACATCTTATAGTGTTAGGTAAGAGTGTGCTATGTCTCACTTTTTGTGAATGATTTTCTAATTTTATATTATTTATTTTAAAAGTATGTGATTGCTTAACGAAATTCATTGTGAAATGTGAGGTAATAAGACATGCCCCGAGTATATATACTTCTTATTTTACTAAAAGGTGCTATGTTTTATTTTTAACTAATTCTTAACTTGTAAGTAAAGTATGAAGAATATTGTACTAAATCTTTAATTAGACAGTAGTGTCCGATAGAATTTTTTTCGATATAAAGTAAATTAAAATGATTTTTTCTTCTATTTTGCGTTGCATAAAGAGGTCCGGTCACAGTATTATTTTGTAGGCCATATATATTTAAACTGATGTTGGGATTATTTTTTTCTAACGTTTTAATATCATTAATCGTAGGAGGAAATGACATTCCCTCAATATTTAAAACAGAGGTATAATGGGGGTATGAACTTGTTCTGCATACATTAATTTTAGCTGGGTATAATCCAGCAACTATACTCCATAATAAACAACAATTATCTTTATTTTTAATATTTATACAACTTTTAGACTGCTTAATAGCTGACGGCAGTTGTATATAAGACCCACCTCTCATAGGGGAATACTTGTTTACATTAATTTCGAGATGACTCATAGAAACAAATGTCCAACCAGATTGACAGTGCTGGAACTCGGTTAATTTATTATTTAGTTTATTTATTACTTTGATTAATAATTCATTCAAATCAGTGTTCTTATAAATAATTTCATATTTGGTATTAAACGACTTTAATTGTTGTTCGTCTGATTTTGATAACATAAAATAGGCAAACAATTCGAAATTCAATTTTATGCAATTGTGTTCATTAAGTGACATTTTTATCAATTCTGTTATATTTATTAGATGATCACCCAGGAACGCCTCTAAACCGAGGTACTCGTCTTCCTGAGTGACATTCAATCTGTATGTCATTAATCTGTTTTTGAATGCTGTTGCAATAATATGAATATCTGTGAACTTGGTATTCAATAAACAGTTTGCTTTGTGTATATTCGTTCTCATATGATAGGAATACTGATTTTCTGGTATTTCAATTTTACATTTATGACAGGTTATTGACTTTCTAGGGCTCGGAGCGTTGATTCCTTGCAGACAGGTTTCGTTCCAGAGAGGAATTGTGCCGGAGACTAATTTGCGAAGCGTTTTTATAGGCCTAAAATCACGTCATTCAGTCCAAATTTGTAAAACTGCATACTTGCAAAAATTGTCAATTGCGTACACGAGCGTATTTATCGTAGCGGTTAAGGTTTTAAGTTTACAGCGTTTTATATAAGACAAATAAAAAAGCGATTTTTAATCTTGTGTAGGTACTCACTTAAATCAACAATAGGGGAAGCTCATACCTACTTACAATTATAAAAAATGTTTGTAGGTTGTTGTTTTTTTGCTGAATGTTTTCGACGTCGATGACGGCGACGGTACAAACGCTGCGGTTTGCACGCTCGCATGCAACTCCTAGACATGTGGAGAAGTGGAGATATGACGAGTCAGAATCTCATATTTCGGTATACAAGAATAATCTTGTTTTTATCTTATAATTTTGAACCTTATTACAAAAATCAAATAAATCTGAACAAGTATAAAATCAGTACAATCTCGAAAAAAATAATCACATCATCGCTAGCGTTTCTTCACCAATAATGTCGGTAAGTAAATTAGCGACACTTTTATTAAATTAATTATTTTTTCGCAATTTCTATGATAACTGCGCCCGTTTGCGCACGCTGTAGGAGTTGTAACGTCCTGTACCTATTTACTTTGCGTCTATGTTGCTATTTTGTTTTGATCGGTCTCCTTATAAAGAATTACTTACATTGCAAAACTCATGATTAATGGTAAACTACTAACATACGATGACTTTGCCTGCCATATCTTCTCAATAAAATTTGTGGGACAAGGACAGTGAATAAACTTCAATGACAATTTACAATGGATGCGTTTACATATGGGATGAGCATTAAAGCCCGAGTTACTTATAAATAGCTTACAATCAGTTAAGACGACATTACATTCTTACAATTCGTAGTGTGAAGGTTCTCGCGAAAAAATATTAACATTACAATGTTTAATCCATTAAAATCTGATTTAGAAGGCATTCGTAAAATTATTTGCAAGAATGCTAACGGTGAAATTATATTTACTCAAGATATGCAGACTGACCTGAAAATACCGAATGTAAGCTCATCTAATCAAAAAAAAGGATAGTGATACAAGCCAGACAAAAGAGTTATTTGACCTAGAGATGATTCAGTATCTTATAGTCAAGACTGAGGGCCATCATGAAGATGTTCGTACATTTGTTCGAGTTAGCGACATACAGACTGATCGTGGAAAATGTAATGCAAGCTCACCAAAACCTAGTGAAAGTAGTAAAACAGAAACAGCAGACACAGCTCTACCTGATTTAGAAGATGTTTTATGCTACCAGATTCAACCAGGAAATGAACTTTTTTTCTTTTAAACCGTTTTATCTTCACTGTAACAGTGTAACAGAAAGACAAAAAACCTGATGCCAGCTGTCAAAGATAGGCTAAATGTTGTGTAGTGCGTTCTGCAAATTGACCAAAACAATGTAAATATCCTCTAATAAATTATGTTCTACGATATTTATTGTTTCATTTACACAAAATACCTACCTCGATTTGGTCTGCATGATCTTAATATACTTCTTATACCAAAACTAGGACGCAATCTAGTATGTTATATAAACAAATAAGATTTGAGAACAAGAGCCATTTCACAACGAAGTGTGTGTTAATTCGAACACAATATAATTTTATCTACACAATAACTATACATGAAGCCTGCATTTTACACAGGTAACTAGATGCTACCCTATATAAGGTGTCGGAGGAACACATCTGTGCACATTCCACTCCAAACTCGTTGATGTCTGAATAGACTATTCCTACTGAATGATCCATTGATAGGTATGAAGTGACTGCTCTTTTCATTCTGAATAGACCATTCCTACTGAATGATCCATTGATTGATATGAAGTGACTGCTCTTTTCATTCACATGAAACTACTTTCAATGTATTTAGTCAAAGTCTCATTTCGAATAGTGAAATATAGGAATACTCGAATGGTTAAACTGTGGAATATAGGGTTTTTCAGATCACGATTTGTGATCTGAATACCCTATATTCCAACTACTGGCATTGTACCACTCTAGGATGTCATGCACCGCGGCTCCGCGAATATGGTATACAAAATGGATTAGATTTTTTTTTTCTTTTTAAAGAAATTCATCGGACAGTTGACGAGTGCCGAACATTGGGAGATTTGGGATATTATGAAATTGAAAAGGGTTAGGAACTTTTGGTCTAGAATGGCGTCAAATTGCCCCACAATGGCATCAAATTGATTGAATTTAGAGGGAAATCTATAATAAGCACATAATGCTTTATAAATTATTTTATTTACACATCTCAAACCTGTTGCATTGTAAAACTGCAGTTATAAAATATTTTAACAAAAATTCTATTAAAAAGGTACTTATCTCAAATCATATAGGTAGGTACCTATAGCACTTATGTAATTGATTGTTATGAAATAATACTTACCTATGTGTACAAATAGACATTTTATTAGATGTGACTATGAATACAGAGTATACATTAATGTCTATGAATTTCAATCTGATCACAACTCTAACTGGAGACATAAAGGGGTTCTACATAAAACTAAATAACATCGAAAAAACTAGGCTTAATAAATAAAAAAAAAACTGGTGTATAACACATTTGTTTGTTTGCCTACGTCTACCTAGATCAATCATAATGTCCATAAGAACCTAGGTTCTAGCTAAAATCATAAAAACTATTTATTCTGAGCCTTGTCTTGACAACATGGCCTGTTTGCAGTTGTTCCATCTTCTAACACTGCATTGTCATCATATGGGATGTTTTCAAATTTCACAGTATCATCAGTAATTCTAGCCTCTGAAAATAAAGCAGAAAGTGAAAGTTAAAAAATTTTGCCCAACTGAAAGTGTTTACAATAACTCAATGTACCTATCAAGTAGTACAGGAAAAAATACATAAGCTAACACTACCAATGGGGGCAGCCAGAAAATACAGAACACTACCTGCTGTGTTTCTTATTAAACATATAATGTACCAATAATAGTGCATTTTACACAGATGGCTTTCAAGCCATAACACGCAAAAACCTGCTTTGCTGCTGTACGGAGTAGTCGCAACTATATGCTGAGAGCTGTGGTGGAGAGCCATACTCCAAATATTTAGACTTTTGTGTGGAGGTTGATTAGGTAAGAAACACATTTTCCTGCCTGGTCGTCCTTTGTTTTTATGTAACTAACACAAGAATATAAGCTGTTAGTAATACTAACAACATATGGATCTCTGTTGCACGAAATAAATGAATTTTAATTAATTATTATTTATTTATATATTATTTATTTAAAATTTAATTTCATTTAGGATAAAAGTAGCCTGTGGTACTCAGCAGTAGTGTACAATTTAAAATTTATTATTGTCAGTAAGAATTTTTAATTTGCCTCTTTATACAAATTTACACTAAGACATACCAAATACACCAGGCTTGATTTCTCGAGCTTGGATAACTTGTGTTCGGAGTTCAGTGTCTACATCCTCACCAAGTTTAATCATCTGCAATGATACAGATATTTTTGTGTTAATTTCCTTAAGCAATATAGTTCGGTATATTTATAGTAAGAAATTGGTCCGTACAGCCTTTATAGCTTCTTCATTTATGACATATTTGTTTTTACGGAACTCCTCATTTATTTTAATTCTCCCAGCTATCAGTGCTCTTTCGTCTCCTGAAAAGACCTTCATCCTGGTTCTGTGTAACTTCTTGAAAGTCTGCAGGACCTGAAAAATAATAAGGTCTCGATATACATAGCTCTATCGGCTGAAATAATTTCTGTTGTGAGGTATTTTAATGATGTCTACATGGTTTAAGATGTGTAATGAAAGCTTCAGACGTCTCGGCTGCTTAAAGCATCAAGCACATTAGGGTAAAAGCTAATATTTCAGAAACAAACGGGAATAATCTTAGTGCGCACAAAATTTAAGACAAATATTTTCTTTTTTAATTGGTACTTACTAAAGACCGCGTAGTACTCATTGTGTACTTTTTATGTTTTTAATCTTAAAAGTTTAATTATGTTACAGTTAATTTTTCATAACCTCGGCGTATATCTGAATCTGAAAATAATTTACAGATTATTTTTTGGATTTTTCGTTGATTTCATCAGCTGTCTGTCAATGTCACACTTAAATTTTGACAGAGAAAGAGTACAGTATTTTAGTAAATTTGGTCTTGAGCCACAGGTAACATTTAAAAACCTGTTTTCTCTGTATAGTGACAATGACATGATATTTTTTTCAGTGAAATCAATCAGCTCTTTGCTGTCTGAAATATATGATTCAATTTTAATGCACTTTAAGTAGAATCCATAGTAAAACACGTTGGAGTGAATAAAATTATAGTCTCACTAATCTGGCAAAAATTCTGTTTGCAGAGGAAGACTTGTCTATGTCACCGCAAACTATGAAGGTTACAAAATATCTTGAGAAATTGTAAACTCTCGATAAATTGCCAAATGAACATTTGTTCTACAATTATACGAATCAAAATCTTGTATTCTATAATATCTCGGTGCCGATCCGAGAAATTGTGGACTGATATAAACTAGCAACCAATCAGCACTCAATCTACAATTTATCTGTTTTGGAGTGATAGTTGAAACTTTGCCCTTCATTGGTCTTTGTTGGTGTGAGCTCACATCTGAACAGACCAATGAGAGCCTTGTTTCCAGGTTTACAATCACACGAAAACGGATAAGTTGTAGTCTTGTGCTCTGAATCCTCTGATTGGTCGCCATTTTATGTCAGTGAATTTTTCGGAATGACTTCGAGAGATTATAGACAACAAATTTTAATGTGTAAAAAAGTATTCCAAATGTAAAGTTGATAATTCATCGAGAGTTTACAATCTCTCAAGTTATTTTATAATCTTACGGAGCTAGCAATTTTCCATTGACATCTACATTATACAAACTTTGATGAAAGACATTTTCAATTTTATTCAAGTCAGTTTATGCAGGGAACGTAAAGGCTCGGTTTAACGAACGCCAGATATCTTCAATCAAGGTAGATTTTATTTTGACAGTTAACCAGCCACATAAAGATAAAAGTTGTCTGAATTTAACGATCCATTAGTCGAATAAGTTTATGATGATAATCACTGACATCACTACTGTCAGTGGCATTGTCAAATTACAAGTGACACCAAGCACATCACGTTTTATTGATAACGCGACAAACTAATTCAAATTATTGTTGTCTACGAAAGTGCCTGATATTATGTAGTGCTTTAACTAGCAGAATAAACTTATAACTGAGTCAAAATGTCATTCCCAATTTATTTGCTGCAAGCTGTAGCGTTTTTAGTGGGTATTCACAACAAATGCCACCTCAATTAATAATATGAACACCTGTTGTTCAATATTATTGTCAGAATTCAAAGTGTATAACTTAATTTTGCATCCTTCCAGGACCTTTTAGCAGTGGGTCTCATTGTTCCACTAGTAGCAGGTCATGTACGACAGATGGGTGGTAACCATTTGTATGTGGGTTTACTTGGATCTATTTATGCTGGGTTCCAGCTTGGGTCTGGACCCCTTATCGTAAGTTCTGGTTCTATGAATATACAGTTTTTGTTAATTTAAGCTTGTATAGCACTTATTCAAAATTTTTAAAAACATTTTTCAGGGCAGTTTGAGTGACCTGAAGGGCCGGAAAACTATTTTGATATTGACACTGCTCATGTGTGGCATAGCATACACTATGCTTGGACTCACAAGTTCAATATTCGTTATATTGGTGGTTAGAGCAGTGTTAGGTACATACAAGAATAAATTCATTTACATGCATACATAAATTATCTATCACACTTCATTTCTGCAGAGGTAGGCAGTGACTTAGCATGCATTTAAGACAAACCCTTCTTCTCTAACTCACAATTCTTACTTCAAATAAGTTAATAAAACACCGGAAACACCACAATTCAGAACTAAAGTAATATTTATTAATTTCCCCAAGTAATGAAAAAACTTGTAGCAAGGTTTATTAAATTGATCTAAGTTTTGTCTTACTGAAGTAATAAGATGTTTTCAATATTGATGTAAATAATTTATAATTTTTACAGATTTGTGACCAGACCTACTTGGTCTGGTCACAAATCTG
The DNA here is from genome assembly GCA_905163435.1 of Mamestra brassicae. Classification (NCBI taxonomy): domain Eukaryota; kingdom Metazoa; phylum Arthropoda; class Insecta; order Lepidoptera; family Noctuidae; genus Mamestra; species Mamestra brassicae. The sequence continues at coordinate 8,560,740 of LR990991.1, read as the reverse complement.
TATTCTCTGTATTTAATAGCATATTATTGGACTTTGATTCATAAAAAACATTTTATGGTTGCGGTCATGGCTTGAGTCATTCTTAAAGAAACTATCTATTTCGAAAAGAGAATATCCAAATAACAATGTTACAGGTTTATTCAAACAAACACAGATGTTGACTAAGGCATTAGTGCCTGATTATGAGAAGAATGAACAGAAGCAAGCTGAAATATATGGCAAGATGGCTGCCATATCGGGTGCTGGTATCACCTTAGGTCCAGTGATTGGTGGCCATATGGCTGAGGATAACCCTGAAAATGGATTTATGTTGGTTGCCATTATTGTTGGAATATGTTTTGCCATTAATTCTGGTAAGAAAATTCTATAATAAATATAGATGTTTGATTTATTTTCAATGAGAGAAATGCAACTTACATGTTCTTGTTTTACAGGTTTAGTCTATTTCTTACCAAAGTTAGATAAGAAGCCGCCTAAAAGAAAAGAAGAGAAAAAAGAAGTACAATCAAGTTTAGTAAATATATTTTATTCTAGCATCCGTCAATCTTTTGTAGAATTGTTTAATATTGATTGGATAAAATATTGGGACATTTTCATGTTCAAAGCTTTAATTGGTTTTGCGATGGGTGTTTATTACTCAAATTATTCACTTTATTTAAAAACTGAATATGATCTATCACCAAAATACGTTGGTTATGTAATATCATTTCAAGGTATTATAGGTTCGTTATCTAGTTTTTTCATAGGTTATATAAATAGCTTTTATGTCCATGACAAAGACTACAGCATACGAAACTTACATGTATTTATAGTTACCAGTGTATCTTTATTAGGACTAGCTTTATCATTTAATGTTATTGTTTACGCTTTTTGGTTGATACCGCTAGCTATAGGTAATGCAATTGGTAGGTTAGTTACGTTAGAAATGGTTTTGAAAAGGACTCATGGAGACCACAGAGGGACACTTATAGGAGCTTCAAATAGTGTGAGGTCACTAACTGGCGTGGTTGCTCCCATGGTCTCAGGACTAATAGGAGAATTCTATGGAGTATCTTATGTAATATATGCATCACTATGTTCAACTACTTTGGGTGTTGTGTTGAGTTATCTGCATAAAAATAAAACAGTTAAGGTAGATTAAGTTTTCTATAAAGTTTATTGGTATTATTTATATCTAATAAAATATTTGTTTTAATAATTGTTTTATCAACTTCACATCCTTTTATGATTGACACATTTGTGTTGTGGTCACTCACAATGGGCACTCAACTTTCAAGTTATCAGCGTTTATCTTCAGAAAGTAGGTACGCATCTACATCAAGGATATTATTATTTGAAAACACAATAAGAAATCACTACAGTCTATGAAATGCGTCACTTATGTACAACTTTGGGCAACAGCGTCGTTGCTCAGATATCAACCATTTATTCTTTCTCCATTGCTTCCATTTGCTTTTTTCTCATATCTTTGATGAGTTTCTGAATAGCTTCTCTGTCTCCGATGTTCTCCGGTGGAAAGATTTGGCGCTTGGTATTTGTAACCCACTCCTCAAAATAAGTTGGCTGATTGAAGAAGAAAAAAAGGGCCACAGGAAAAGATGTGTACATAGCCATTCTTCCGACTTCTAGTTTCCAGTTGCCCATTGTTTCAGATTATCAAAGATTACCAATTTAGCAGCTAAATAAATCCCTTTTCTTTCGAGGTTGTTTTGAAATGTCACAGCAGGCTGAAGGATGACAGATGACGGCTCACTGACAGCTAGAGATGGACGAAAAGTTGAAAGCTGTGAAACTCAAGTTGTAAATCGACTAATACTTTTTGATGGTTTGTTTTTCCTTAAATTTCAAGAGAATGATTTTTCAATGCAGAACAGAAAATGTCCTTTGATATTACATTTAGCTTAAGTAACATGTTTCTCTCTCTCCATTTCCAATTTCATCGTACGAGATGATGTGCTGGCGTTTGTATATAACTACCCAATCAAAATACTAGGACTGTTTTCATGCATTTCTCTTCATGTCGGTTCAAGTCCCGTTTGAAGTAAGAGACTTAGAAAATCTTTGAGCGTAGTTGTTGTCGGTCGATCGAATTACGCTCACGGTAGCTTATCTCAACAGAGATGAGCTCAGTAGATATTATAGTGCACAAGTGTGTGCGCAAACACAGGTGCACTCATTGTGCCTTTACTTTGTCTGATGGGGCGGCAATCTGATACAGCGGGTAGAGATCAAGCGCAAACGGCTTTATGTGCGTTCCGAGGCACGGGGATGTGGGTCTCACACAACGAACTTCCAAATTCCGGGCTGCTACTGCCGAATTCCTAATGAAGTAATGAAGAAATTCCGAATCCCCAGTAACACTTTTTGGCCGACCGGGGAATCGAAACCAGGACCCCAAACTTAGCAGCCGTGCTTGCGACGGCGAGATCAACTGGACAAAAATATAACAGACAGTGCTTTAAACAACTTTACAAATAAAACTTCACCTACTTATTGTCAGCGGTCAACCTTCATCATCTTACAATCTGCTGTTCAAACAAAGGTCTCCCACATGACTTCCCATGTCACAGACACAAACCTTCCTGTTACTTTAATTTGGATTACTACATAATCGGAATTGCAATAACTCATTAGTTTTTATTACGAGTACCTACTTCATCAGAAAAGTAGATAGGTAGGTATATGTAACTGCAGGATTCCTTGTCGCAAAACAAAACTAAAAAAGTTAGATTACCATGTAGCTGGTTCGTCGTCTCGTCGGGCGTCATGGGGCAGCGACCGAGGCATGATAAATTGCAAGGCTATTACAGGAATTTACGCCGTGTAATAACTACCATTACGATCCTTTCCTATCACATGGCCATGCAACCCTGGCAGGACTAGCAAATAATGCAACAATCACTGCGAAGCCTCAAAATTAGTTCGCATTATTTGCTGGCATGTAACTTTGCGGTCGCATTTGGATGAGATGAGATACTTACGACTGGGAAGATCAGAATTTGTGTGGTAGGTAAATAGAATTACATTGTTATACATATTTTGGCTAGGTACCTACGTGTTTTTCTATGTTCCCACCCCATAGTACAGACGCCAGTACATCAAGCAACCCGAAACTGACAAATTTTCCCAATCAACCTTGAACCTAATGCTTCAGTGATAAAGTTGAAAATCTATTTATTAAATAAATTTGACAGATTGTTGTAGCTTGATGTGCTGGCGTCTGTACCTCCTCATTTTGATACAAGTGAGCAAAATTTGTCAATGCAGTCAAGGCGAAATAGACGCCCGAGCCGAAGGCTTATATGGAGCCAAGATGCTGCAATGAGAAATGCAGACGAGTGTCAAACTAGGTAGGTACGTTTTTTAACACACTAACTCGATTAATATTTAATTATTAGGTAAGTATTATAATAATTATTGATAATTAATTATTGTGAGAAATGGGGAAATTATTGTGAGGGCTGAACTGTGTTGAAAAATGACATAGTCTATCTTCTTTTAGTTATTCTACTTGAGCTACTTCATCAAAGGGTATTTAAATAAACGACATCACTCAATGTAGTTGAAGTTAGAGGTTAGACCACCCAAGTTTATTATGCCCGTAGTCTTCGGCGTCGCTCGCATTACAGTAGTTGAAGAAATTGCTGCTCATTGTAATAAGCTTCGACGTACCTACTCCGAGCCTATTATGAGAGCTACCATCTAATGCATTACGGCAGTAAATCATGTAAGAAACTTCTTGATTGGAACATAACATTTCCATTTGAAAGAGCGAGTCCTTCCTTGTTTATTTATAAGGTGAAAGGTCGTTAGGCAAGGACAATGCGTACCTACAGAAACTTTACAGGCTATAAGATTTACAGACGCGAGCACATCAAGCTTCCCGAATTAACATTGAACTTAATGTTTTGCGATAAAGTTGAAAATCTATTAGAGAAATTTGACAGATTATTGTAGCTTCATGTGCTGGCATCTGTACTTTGACCATAGAACGTAGATTGATTGTTACTTGAGTAACGTGATCGATATAAGTGATATCAACACCTTAATCATATTTCAAGGGCGTCTCCACATAATACGTTAATTAGTTAGGTAATTAAATGTGTCTGCGTAATCGCTAATGAGTGGACTCAATTTCGAAACCGTTAATACCAGGAGACCTACCCTTATTACATACATACAAAGAACCGTTAAAACTCTACGCGGCAAACACATAAAGATGTCCTTACTAGGAGCAAAATTAATTGATACCTGGTCGGCTAGGTCCAACGGCTTTGCAGACACGACGAGACATGCAGCCGTGTTAGCTACGCTCGTAAATTGTCATATTAAGTGGCGCTTAATTTATGTACAAATCGGCTTACAACTGTTGGTTTTGCATTAAGACATTATGGCCTATGAAATTGAGCTATACAATTATGTTTGCAGTATAGTATTTCATTTCCTTGATTTTGTTCTGTTTATGTTGCGAATTGGTACTCAAGATTACACAAACGTGGTTTAAACAATGTTTATACTAGCATCAGTGCTTCCGTCTCACGCAATACTCGTTTCAAGGAATCGGGCGGTCCGTATCGGATGGTGTAGGGCGAGGTTCGCGATTACTCTGCGCGATATGAGCTGTCTACGCGGCAGGAACAACATGGCAACTGTAATAACATTTGAAATAGTGTAGCAGGGAGCGCATTACAGCTGGTGTATTACCTATCAGATGCCGAGCGGCCCGGAACGTGCCGCGTGCTAATGTGGACCCGGCACGATTCTGATTTGTTATCTGCACTATTGAAACCGAAATGGTCCTCTGGTAGAAGTGCTTTTATGTAATTTGTATTGAGATTAACTGTTTTATTACTGCAGTTTACACTGGTGTATTTAAATACTTGGAAATTAGACCTCAAAAACACCTTTTGAATTTAAAATTTTGACTTCTTATAAGTCATCGAACCTTCATCCTGGGCCTTGCTTTAATACGACGCAGGACATCAGGTACCCATGTAGGCTTATTTATTCAAATTAAATTTAACTAAGCTCATAGGTAGGTACCCTATCTATTTATCTGAAAGGAAATACCTACTTCCTTTCCTCTAACTTTCACGGAAATCATATCAGAAGCATTACTTAACTGAAACATAACGCTGTTAATCGGCTCTTGTAGGTGCCATTTTTATTATAACATTTTAGCAAAGAATCGAGAATGGTTTTCGCGTGGACAGTACGAGTACTTTCATCACGCCACTTGACCCCACTTGAGCTTCCTTGCATTAGCCGGATCACGGAGTTCTTTGTCATCATTGGTATCAATGTCATTGTCAATGCGACGTCGATTATGGGTGAAGTGAAGGCACGCTCATCGGCATCAATTCACATTGAGCTGAATGTGTTTTACATGAATGTATAGCTTCACCAGGCTATCAGCTAATAAAAATAATAATGTGGAGTGGAGTTGAGGTGTATTTTTTTTTGAGTGGCGTCTCGCAGTTCAACCTACCCATAAGGTTGTCGACTGCTTAACCGGGCTTGGCTGTGGTGGCCTTAATATAGTATTAAAGCCTCCAGCCAGGGCTTATGAGAGTTGAGGTGATGGAATGGAGAATCCGTATGAGCTTTAGATGAAAGCGTTTGCTTGTTAGTCAGTTTCAAAGTTTGTTTCTTGTTTCAGGAATTGTGATGGATAGTTTGCTAATTTAAAATGTATTTTGACTTAGTCTCGGCTTGGAATGCTTAGGTACGATTACGGTTATAGAAAAACATACTGATATTTGGTTACTGACCGAACCTCGCTAAGATAAATCTGACTTGATTTTCAGGACCCTGCATACCGAATCTGCCAAAACAAAATAAGCGGGGTTCTATCTACCAACCGATATCCCTTTTTCAAAGCGTTTCTTCATATTCTCTATGTTTCCTCTTTACTTAAATACTATTTGCCAGCACAAACTACGAATCATTCCGATACGGAAAAGTTTAAGGCTAATCTTATCAGACGACGGTATCGGTTTCTATTAATATCTATCGATCGTTCTTGAGACTCTGGATGACAATCATATTTTGATCTGATAAACGAGCACCTACTTAGGTAATTTCGTTGTATTTCATCATTGCGATAATAGTGTCCACGTTAATGCTTAGTACCAAACATGGTACTTATCTTCCTCTTTGGACCATAGGTTATTCATCATGACAAAACATCACGACCGTACCTATTCCTCAAAGGGTTGGGAAGAGGTGTACCTACCTATACTAAGCCCCGGATCTACGATTTATCCTAACCGGGGCAGAAACTTGATAGTGGCATCCCCCTCTCTTCCACGTTTGTGAAAGAAAATGTTGCCTCACACAAGGAATTTCTCCTGTATCGTGGGTGCGCTTACAAACATAAAAACTCACATACACAAACAGCCAGACCTGGAACAACTGTCTGTAGGCCATACAAATATATTTATTCCGTGCGGGAATCGAACCTGCGAAACGCAGCGCAGCAGCCAATCGCACGACCACTGCGCGACCCGTGTCGTTACGATTAATTTTATTGTGTACCTATCGGGTCTAAAAAGACCCGTAACGAAAACGAACACCTATTAGTACCCATCATTGGCATCAATTTTTTTTCAAGACCAAACATGGTAAACCATTGGTTCTGGAGATATTGAAGATCAAAGTATCTTATATTTTTTGTTTTTTTACAAAAACCAATTCCAAACAGAAATGATTAATATTTTCGATATTTCTTAACAAATTACGAATTTGAAGTAACAAAAACGCTATGAATATCAAACCTGCCGAAAGCAATGGGTGCCAAATTATTCAAAGATTCAAACATTTAAATATTTTGGCGCCCCTTGAACTTGACGCCCGGGGCACGTGCCCCGGTTTGCCCCCGCTAGATCCGGGGCTGCCTATACTACGACCCATTCCTATTTAACTAGTTAAATTTAAGAATAATGTATCTATCAATAATCAACTAAGGGCGACCTATTGCCATGCGCAGGATAAGAACAGTCCAGCCAGTCCAGGATCTGGACCCCAGACTTTTTGCTGATACTGGGAATAATTCTAATCCGAATAAGACTACCTGACTTGATAATCGGACTCAAGACCTCAGTTTGCGGCCACTATACCTACCAACACAGCCTTGGGGTTTAGGTGGTGCAGTCTTAACTTGCAACAAATTGTCTTTTTCAACTCGTTGCTTCTTGTAAACAAAATAAATAACAAAAGGCATGTGATTTATGTTCGCTGTAACTGTCGTGAATTTCTGTATCTACTTGTCATTTACATTTTATATTTTGAAATACTTTTACGACTCACTTACTCCGTGCGTGTTATATGCATGTATGTTCTTCGTGTTACGAAATATATCAACCAATATTCGATTCACAATAAAATATTTCTCCGTTTTTATTGCAGGGCAGAACCGCGAGGAGCCCAGCGGGGGTCTGTGTTGATTCAAAACGATTTCAATTTGTTCCATTGCATAATTTTGGGAAACTAAATAATTCATGTTACATTTGAATGACGACCACGAACATTGGAGATGTTAGATAAAAGTACCCAAATATTGCGCAACTTGTCTGAACGACCTTGTACCTACTGCTGTTTGCAATCAATGTTTTGGTGTTGGGAACGCTCTGCTTTATCGTTCACGAATCACCTACGACCTTAAGTTACGGCACGACTTCTTTAAGTTTATTAGAATTTAGCTGTTAGCTGAACTTCAACCTCAATTGTGCAGGTGACCTTCTATTTTTGGCCAGAACTACCTACAATGTTTTTAGTACAAATAAATATTGCACATTCTATGGCACATTACTTTTAACCATGACTTCTGCAGTCCTCAAGCTGCTTGAATTAAGTTAGTATGTACGGAAACCCCTTCAATTTATAAACCATGAGACCAACTAAGTAGAACGGCATACTTATTATGAAACGAAAACGATATTAAAGTAATAAATACGGAAATAAGAGATCAGATGAAGCAATAAAACAAACAAACAGCAACGCTTATAGAAATCTCTAGGAAATGATCACTTCAGTGCCTGGCTTTGTTTCCTTTCCTTTCACTGCTCAGTGCTCAGCTCGCGGCCGTTTTCATTTTAACACCTGACTCTTTATTTGAGCAATAATTAAATACCGACGGATCATGCCGTAATAAGTGCTCCAGTTAACCTACAGATTTCAATCTAGGAGGAAGGAATCTTGAAGGGTGATTGAGTAGAAAACAGTTGCACAGACAGGTGCTAAAGTTGGAAAAAATATTGTGTTATTAATAATTACAATGACTTACCTACAGTCTGTAAACCTAGAAGTTGAATTAACGTATAGTCTAAACTGATGATGCAAAATTGTTTGTTTGTTTACCTAAGTATATGTTTGTTAAAGGTAGATAACCTCTGGAAGTACTGAACCGATTACGAAAATCTTTTACTGATAGTAGGTACTCTTATCGCGGAGTCATAGGGTAGTTAGGTAGGTACCTACTTTTTATCCCAAATAATGAATAGCTAGCGGGAGTGAAGTCGTGTGAAAAAGGTAGATTTTACAAAAAAAAATAACCAGAGGCGGATTATGTTGCCAGCGCCCTAGGCAACCACCTCATCTTCGCCCTTTAGGTGGTCACGAGCAGGCGCGTATCCAGAATTTCACTCAGGTGGGAATATTTGTCCCTGTGTGGAGGGGGGTTTGTCTTTGTGTGAACGAATTATACGTAAGTGTACCTATAGCGAGCGAAGTGAGCTCGCAATTAGGATCTCGTAGGTATACCTAGATTTGTATTTTTGACCATTCGCACTGTAACAGGATTGAGTTTATCGCCTTATTCGGAAAGACTACAAAAACCTACAAAATTCTCTGGAATCTTGTAGGTAGGTTTTTGGAATTGTGCAAGGACGAGCGAAGTGAGCTGTAAAATTTTAGTACCTCGCCTCGGATCAGATTACATTTTCTCTTACCATTCAAACTTCTATAGAAGTTTCTTTGTAAACCTAATGCCTAGAAACCTGAGCAACGATGAAGAAAGAGCGAGTGAAACGAGCTAATCTACCCAAAAGTCTAATCTACCCAAAGATTTGACTTTTAGAGTGGCAGCCAGACCAACCAGCTACCAACTTCTAAACTCCGAGCTGCTCCTGAGAAATAGGTAACTAAATAAAAAAAAACAGAATGACACTATGCCCAACTCGGGAATCGAATCCAAGACCCCACGCTCAGCAGTCGTGGTTTGCTATCACAAGACGAGCGAGACAGTCATAAGCAAGAGAGAGCTATTGTGAATACCATAAACAGTTGGCAGATGGATGATTGGTTTTTGGGATGGGGCCATGTAGGAATAACCAATCGATAATCGGGGCGTGCTTCGGAAGCTCTACACAAAGTTAGATTTTTTAATTTATGAAAGTTAGAGTAACTTATTTTTTTTTCGTTTTGAGCTTTCGTGTGACCCTTTGTAATCTGGCGGCCCTAGGCACGTGGCTAGTTTGCCTTAAGGATAATCCGCCTCTGAATTTAACATAAAACAAGAATCTGCCACCTGGAGAACAGAAAATTAATTACAATAATTTTACGAAAGCGCTCTGCATTCCGGGTACTAAAACCGCAGCTTGCGAACAAAAACAGGAAGCTGGACTTGCATAATTTGACCAGACCTGTGTTTGAGGACTCGTAATGAGGCATGATGTGGTAGGTACGTAACCACTGGGAACTTTTAATTCACAGCCATTCCGAGGCCCATTTGCCTCGCTAACCATTTCAAAGTGACTGTAATTTTTTAAATGAAGTATAGAGGCGTTAAGAAAAGGTTATTGACTCGCTTTAAAATATAGCCGATAGGTAGGTACCTGCATTGTTAAATAGTACATGGACCAAGAAATGCTTGTAAAATTTCAGATAATGACTTATTTACTCTGTTTATGACATGTTGGTAAAGCCTGGAAGTTTCATGTCTTGTTTTAAACGCTGTCGATGCATCAATTGTCACTGTATCGACTCTTCCAGCGGGGTCAATTGCTTGTAATGTTATCATTTACCTTCGTTATAATGCGTTTCCTTTGCTTGTTGTCGTCGTTAATATTTATTCCCATATAATTTCATGAAAATTAAAACGTTTTGAATGTAATAACAATTTGTGCAGCTACAGGTTGTTTTAACTTTTAATATCACGTTACTTTCTTTGCTCAATTAAAAATGTCATTCATCAACTTAAAACTTTTACATGAAAATGCGACAGTCACTTTCCAATACCAGAAAAAAAACGCTTTTTTTTCAATAAAAATTATGACCTCCTTTCCTTACGTAAACATCCTGTATGGTTATTATGCAAAACGATTTTTTATAGCGGAACAATATCGATTTTATTGATCGCTAAAGAATGGAGTAGTTATTGAAAGTCATCATGTTATTGGAGTGTTTTGATAGCAGTTTAATCTAACGCGTGAAGGGAGCGCTTTGATATTCAAATTGGTCCTGAGATCGGACGCGTCATCTCGAACGATAATGAGGCGTGGAATGACAAACTACCCTCTTCCATCACCGCCCACTAATGGCCAATATAACGAACACTGGGAACGTTAACATCCGTATCCGGCAACTTATGATGAATGTCGATGCCAGCAAACTTCGAGATATTGTTTCCAATAGATTTTTTGCGTTCAAGGATTGAAATTTCTCACGATTTAACATTCGAAATAACTATTGTGTCGTTGATCGAAGGATTTAGACAGCTAGCCAATTCGTGACCGTTCGATATTTATCATCAAAAGTTAAATGGAGCTAGGTAGTCTGTATAGGTTTTTTTGTCACAGATAAAACAGCCTCATTCAATTTACCTAGTTATTTCTTTGTCTTTTTCTATGTACCTAAGTATTTCCAACGTGTTGGACGCGTTCAAAGTTGAGTTGTGCGACGGTGTTTTTACAAAAAGAACGTAAGTAAGTACACGAAACACAATTTAGCAAGCGAAGCGAGCTCGAAAATTTTAGGATGTTTGACCATTCGCACAGAAACAGGATTGAGTTTATCGACTTATATTGAAAGGCAAATAAAACCAAGAAAATTTCAGATGCGAGGGCGAGCGAAGTGAGATCGAAAATTTTAGTACTCCGCTATAAATCAGATTAGATTTTTTCTAAACATTCATACTTCTTTAAAAGTTTCTTTGTTGAAAATGTTATACTCATGATGTTGTATTCTTGGGTCAATTAGATTTTTGGACCGGCTGAAGTGGCAGCCAGACACCACCAACTTCCAAACTCCGGGTACTAATTGAACAACAGAATGACATTTTGCCCGACCAGACTCACACTTTGCCCGACCCGGGAATTGATTCCATGACGAACGTCAGCAGCCGTAATTTTCGATCATAAGACCAAGGAGGCAGTCATAAGCAAGAGAGAGCTATTGTGAATGCCGTAAACAGTAGGCTGATGATTGGTTTATGGGATCGGGCCATGTAGGTGTAATAAGTAGTACCTACCTAGTAGGGGCGTATTTCGGAAGCTCTATACAAAGTATGTTTTTTTTATTTATGTAAATAAGTGAGGAGAGTTTTTTATTGTTCGTTTTTAATCTTCCGCGCGCGCCCCTTTGTAATCTCGAGCTCATAGATAGTCTTTGCTCGAGCTCCCAGGCACGCTCCTAGGGCAGGGGAACGCTGACACTTCACACCTTCGCTGGTATTAAACAGTGCTGTGGGTCGCAGTTTTGTAATATGTTGTCCGTTAGATAAAGGTATATATATACCTCGTCTCCCGCATTCAAACTGTAGGAACTCATACCTACCCATGAATAAAAAAACAGCTTGTACTTAAGCAAGTACCTACATACCACGTCGTGAACATGTAATAATGTGTTGTTAGAAGGATATACCTACCTACTTTAGGGTAACCAATTTTTTTTTGAAGAAAAAAAAGAGCACTCTTAGAGAGAGAGAGAGTTAGATACGGTATTATAAAAAAGTACCTACCTTTGTTTTATTAACTATTATTTTTACAACTTTTTGTTAAAAATAACGAAGTACGATTCCTACACTCTAAATATCAACGAAGCCTTGTTTTTCGCTTTGCTATTATTTATTTAGAGCACTATGGAGGACTTACAGCTAAAACAATGCTAAAATAAACAGATAAAGATTGGCCTGTCAGCCAAATATGTCGTAAGACAAAAGATCTTAATGGACTCTATTGCTGTCGCGGTTTATAACGTACCTATGCCTAAGCAAAATAGAGTTGGTACAAGATTCTATAGCAGCACAGCAGTAGATGAGCAGGTGTTCCGCAAACTTTTTGTGTCCAAAATTTTCGATTTTTAACATATAGCTAAAAATGTTCTTAGTCATTTCTGCGGCTGTGTAGGTATTTTTCTTCAATCTGTCTATTTAACTTTAAGAGATAGCCATATTTTTCTGAGGCCCCAACCACCCAATCAATGTCACCCAATGAGCACAATACCTACACCAGTGCACACACTTTGCGGAACACTGTATTAGATAATTAGAGTACGGTTGTCAATATCTGTTTTCATGCAAATGTTAGTCTATGGTAGGCTGATACGGTGTTCCGTTGCCATAATCTTCATCCCGTTAACTTGGACCGCATCAATGGCAGTGTGATTGATGAGACTTTTATTGTTGCTCCTTAATTTTTTAAATACCTATTGAATGAGCTCTTTACTCGTGGTATAGGTACCGTAGGTAATATAACTTATCAACAAACCTGTTGGTCAAGTGGTTAGTGACCCTGACTGCTTAATGGAGGTCGTGGATTCCCACCCAGGACACATCTTTGTGTGATGAGCATGATCATTTTTGTTCTGTGTCTGGGTGTAATTTGTCTATAATATGTATGTATTTTGAAATTTATAAGTATGTTTATCAGTTGTCTGGTCGCCATAGCACAGGCTCTGCCTAGTTTGGGATCGGATGACCGTGTGTGAGTTGTCCCAAGATATTATATTATTATATATTAGCCATTGTATTAATTAAGTATTAATCCTTTTTAGTTTTTTCATGGAGGGATACCTCGATAAGTTCATGGTGTATCAGTGAACACCATGAATTTATTGAGAACATCACTTTTTTGTTGTCGGAGATATAGATACATACCTATATAATAGTTTTCGAGTAAAATTCAATTCCTTTGAGAGTTTTTTCCTAAATAGGTACCTACTCCCAAAATCCTCGTAGACCTCACACTATTCCTAAAGCTACTTTATTTAATGTCAGTTTCTACTTAGACTACTTACTAAATTGTGATTCATCTTTGCAAGCAATGGAATATTTGTTGAATGTTTTATTTGAAAGTACGACATGGAGTCGGCGTTCCGATCTTTGGTCCGATATAGAAATGCATCCATTGATGCTATCTACGAATTCCATGGATGACCAACATGTCAAGGGGGCAGACAGGTATACATTTTGATGCAAGTAGACAAATGCCATAGTTTATCAAATGGACCTAAAGGAAGTCATTATTAGTACCGTGAGTTGGGCCGGATGGATCTCAACTATACCTTCGTATAAATTTTGACCGCGCAACATGCTTCAAGCAGTGGCGCTAGCACTACTCGCGGTGGCCAGCTACAGCTACTACTTTTCATGGCTTGCTTTAGGTGTGAAAAGTAAAGTAGGTATGCTTTTCGGACGTTAACACTGAATTATTTGTCTTTGCATTGTTTACAGAAACTGCTTTGCTGCATAATCATTGTTGATAGCCTTCTTAAGGTATGTAGGTACATATGGTCTAACTTATGAAATATTATTAAATAGAACAATTCCTGAGAAACTGGCAAACAAACGGCGAATGTCTGCCGTTGGGATGGTGGTTTCGCTGTTCTTTGAGCATACGGAGTAGTAGTTTTGCATGGAATTATTATGTAGGTACGTTGTTTTATTGTTGTTTTGGGTCTTAGAGCATTTAACTAGGCTAACTAAGTGGAAATGTGTTTCTGTACAATTTTTAGGGTTCCGTATCCTAAGGGTAACTAACGTAACCCTATTACTAAGCCTCCGCTGTACGTCCGTCAGTCCATCTATCTGTCTGTCAACGGGTTGTATCTCAAGAACTAGAGCAAGGAACAAGGTACCTAATAGACAGACAATTGAAATTTTCACAGAGTGTGTCTTTCTATTGCCGCGATAACAACTAATTATAAAAATTAAATTAAATTAAAAATTAAAGGGGGCTCCCATACAAGAAACGTGTTTTTTTCGGTTTATGGTATAAAATGCGATTCCGACTTCCCTTCGTGTGCGATTCCGACTCGCACTTAGTCGATTTTTATGTATAAAATGCAATAAGGCTGAAAAATGGAACGCCGTAACTTCGTTCCAATTTACGGTTTTGTTTTTGTTGCTCACAATGTTTTCAAAGCACATTTATTTCTGAGTTGGAGTTACAAATATTGAATATTGACATTTGATCCGCGCGGCGTCTGTCAAGTTAATATTGGTTAGAAACTATTAAACAATAACCATTAGTTATAAGTTCTATGTTAATTTTATATTTACACCAAGTCCAACCTCATTTTATCTCTATCCATTCTAGATTGTCTGGAAGAGATCGCGGAATGCGATAAGGCCGCCGATTGTATGTTTTTTTGTAAGGTAAGATTTTTTGTGATTTGGTGTACAATAAAGTATACCTATATAAACAAATCGTTTAATTAAATTGAGATACATTTGATCAAATGATCACTACATTAGGGATTATAATATATAGTGATCATTCACATAGTATAGCAAAATGGAATTGGCTTGCGTAAACCCAAACGTATTTGTGTTTGGCTTAGCTGTCAAATTGACTTTACAATGTTTACATTTTTATCAGTGATTTTTAGTGCAAATTAAATCATACTTTCTTCTAAGTTTATTTGAATAAACTACGATTTAAAAGGTCTTTGAAATATACGCTTTATGGAATTAAGTTATTGTAAAAGTGAATGTTTGAAAAACAATCGAATCTCTGATGCCTCAAGGCGATGCCTAACCTAGACGATGCTTTAGTTGAAAAAATTGTGCAAAACTGTTTCAATTTGTACAAAACACTTCCGAAAAATGGAAAGCCCATCGAAAAAGAGTGGACAGTGCTATCATGTATAATAGAATATGATAGAACTGAAGAGAACATTCAAGTAGTATCGCTTGGTACCGGTTCGAAATGTATTGGGGCTACGAAAATGATGCCTAATGGAAGCTTACTGAACGATAGTCACGCTGAAGTATTCGCTCGTCGCGGATTTTTATTATACCTGTATGAACATATTTACAAAACTTTAGAACAGAAACTGTCTATATTTAATTATGAAAATGGACATTTCAAACTCAAAGATAACATTGAATTTATTTTCTATTCATCTCAGTTACCGTGCGGAGACGCGTCTATAATATCCCAAAATGGGGAAGAAGATCATTACGGTGATGTATTGATGCTACCAAAGCGAGAGGCAGACAATGATGTTTGTGACACAGAAGTTAAGAAACGCAAAGTTGAGGACTATGTGAATAAGACGGGGGCTAAATGTCTACCTCAGTGTGAACAAGACGTAAAAGAACCAGGAACAATACAGCTGCTCCTCGGTCAAGTGCGAACAAAGCCAGGCAGAGGGGATAGAACATTGTCGGTCTCTTGCAGTGATAAGATTGCTAAATGGATACATTTAGGTGTCCAAGGCAGCTTATTAAGTATGCTTAGTGACCCAATATACATAAGCTATTTTATATTTGGTGCTGGAGTTCCTTATTCTGAAGAGTCTTTACATAGAGCTCTTTTGAATAGATCAGACTGTTTGTCACTAAAATTGGATGTAATGCCAAAATTTTATCAAACAACATTAGTGTTCAGTAATATAAGCTCAGATGTCAATACAAAACCAGCGCCTGGAAGTATTGTTTGGATTAAATCTATATTTAATAATCAGTGAGTTCTTTAAATACTTAATTTACTTTTTTAAAAATATTTACTGGCTAACTAGACCTGCCTGCTAGTTGCTCTGTCAGAGTAGCTTGCTATACATATTTGGATTCGTTTTTGAACTTTTTATATGTCACACACTCGTATGCACTTCTTTTCTTGCCCTTCATTCCCAATCCTGCAACTTGAAAAAAGAACTGAACTTTTTAATGATAATTTACATAGACAAGAGTGGTTTACTCAGTAATCAATAAATCAAAAATTGCAAGATCTTGTAGAAAACTAATACGTCTTCTTATATATAAAATTCTCGTGTCACAATGTTAGTTACCATACTTCTCTGAAACGGCTTGACCGATTTTTTATGAAATTTTATATGCATATTCAGTAGGTCTGAGAATCGGCTACTATCTATTTTTCATACCCCTAAGTGATGAGGGTTGTCCACCCCTAACATTTATTTTTTATTTTTTTGACAAAATTTTTACTTTTTATAATGTGGCATTAAAAATACATACAACCCTAAATTTTCACCCTTCTATTACCAACCCCTATATTTTAATAGCGATTGCCTAAAGTACTAATACTTTAATTAAATATTTTCTACTCTCTGCGGTTGATAATTGATTATTTACCACTTGATCAGTTATTCTTGACTATTTATTAGAAAAATATAATTCAGGGAGGCTTTAGGCTATATAAAATCACGCTACGAATAGGAGCCGAGCAATCATGAAAAATGTGACACAGACAAAGTTGCGTGGGTCTGGTGGGTCAGCTAGTAAATGTATAAAAAGTTTCTAAGCGATTCATTTGTTTCAGGACTCTAGAAGTAGCAGTACAAGGCAGAAAGCTAGGAGTCACTGTGAAGAAAGCATTGTCGCCAGGGTGTAGTTTGTGCATAAGTAAATACCATTTATATAAAAAATTCTTACACATTCTAAACAACAATGAAGATCTGAAACTTAAAATTTGTGGGCAAGAGAAGATTGAAAGCATACCTTATAATGAGATGAAGAAAAAATCTGTCAAGTATTTTGAAAAATGGTTAAATGTTAAGAACAAGTTTTTTAAGACATGGACTGTAAAACCTGATATGTGGGACTTTTGTGTACATTAATTATATTAATTAAATATATTATACCATTTAAATGTATTTTATTTATGTGAATTTGATGTGTTGCTATTAAATGGGAAAACATAATACTGAATATGAATAACAGGTTTGAATTTAAAGCTAAAAAAATGAACAATTTGTTAAGTATGTAAGGATTACTACTGATGAGTCATAGAGAGTGGGATGGACGTTGAACAACCCCAAATAAATTGGGATCAGGTCAGGAGGATGGTGAATAGATAGGTCCATACATCTTTGAAATTGGGTACCTACCTATACTCACCCACCCAAGTAACAAAAGCTTCTATAACCAAGGCGTTTAACCGCTGTGACTGCTTGTACTATAAAGGTTTTTAACAGAGCGTTTTGGTTCTGTATGATTAAAGAGCATTTAAGTTATTTAATTTAGCTCTTAGAACGCTTACAGGACCATCCAAAATAATCTTTTCAACACATTTGCCCAAAAATACATTTACGACGCCTGTATCTATACATTCTTCGAAAGTTAAAAATTACGCACCATACATTGGAACGTGCGGTAAAATAGGTACCTACTCTCATCTAAGTGCCTATTTTACCGCACTCCTCGGTGTATAGCGCCGTGCGTATTCTTTAGTTTTTTTTACTACCATTAAAAATATAAGAATTCCACCGAGGCTTCCGGCGACTGGGACCGCAATTAACTAGGACCGCGGTCCCAATCGCCGGATGCGTAAAAATGAAATAATTTTCTTCCGGCGACTGGGACCACTCATAAATGATAACGAGATCAAAAAATGTACAGTCAAACGAAAAATTTTTAGATGTAATAATTGAAGAAAAATCCTTTTTGATTTAAAAACATCATTTATTGATATAAAAACTAACAGCCTTTGACTACAGTTCTGTTATTTAAAACTTTCGAAATAAAAACATACACGAAAATCATGTTAATGTTAAAATATAAAAGTCATGCTAACAATAATAAAAAAAAAAATTACATGATCCGTGCTTATAATAATAATCAACAATTTTCAAACAATTAACAATCAGAAAGTAATTATTTATCACAAAATCAGCCTTTAAGTGATACCGTCAATATAATAAAAAAAAAATAACATAAATCACAATAAAAATTATAAACGTGGGTACTATGTCAATCACAATTAGTTTAAAATGGCCGTTATGGCTTCACACAAAATCAGTCAAGTAAGTAATTATCACAAAATCAGCCTTAATTGTGTTAAAATATAAAAATAATGTTATAAATTTAAAACACCCTTTGACCACTGTTCTGTTATTTATAATATACTTAACAAAAAGATTCACATAAATCGTGCTTATAATAATAATCATCACTTTTCAAACAATTAACAATCAGTAAGTAATTATTTATCACAAAATCAGTCTTTAAGTAGTACCGTAAATATTAATAAAAAATAACATAAATCACAGTTAGTTTAAAATGGCCGTCATGGCTTCACAGAATCAGTCAAATTATATAAGGACTTTAAACCTACATATTATACCTATGTATATATATATAGATCAATTATACCCATATCCGGAGTCAATGTTTATCGTAATCTCTCCAAAAAATGGCCGATACTTATTTTACAATTAAGTAAGTCTTTAACAGAATTATATTTTTTTTTCATCTTAGCAATCGAAGAATGCTTCCTCTTCGATATTTGGATACCGTTAGGATTTTTTAATGCTCCAGAATAGTATTTCATATCTTTTAGGAGTCCGTGCAGCAACTGGGCAATGTTTGGCTTTGGTTTGATGTACTTTCTAATGTGACTATTCCATTGCTCGACAGCATTATTTGTTTTGTTTAATTCCCCATAAGTAGTAAATGTACCTGCGAGTATTGAATTTTCTAGCCATGTTTGTACAAAGTAGTCATTAAAGTTTGTAATTTCTGCACTAATTGGCGACTCTTCCATGACATACAACCAGCCATCGGTGACCATATCTAGTGGGAGATGAGAAAGAGCCGAACATAGCTGAACATGATCTTTTCCTGGTTGAGTTTTGTCGACGCCCAATTCCTTCGCTTTACGCCACAAACTTTTTTTGAAGTGATAAAAGCAACCTACTATTTTCACACCAGGGAAAAAATTTTTGACCGCTTGTATTGATGAAACTTCGAAGTCCATGGTCATTACAGCCGGCTCCCATTCGGGTATCTGGCTTTTTATGAGTTCAAAAAGCAACTTATACGTAGATGTCTTCTTATCAGGTAGAAGTGCATAAGCTACTGGAACAACATTTACGTAGTCTTCATTACTTCCAACATCTGCATGTATAGTACAGAGTTGATAAAATGACTTAATACAAATTTTAAATGTGCCATCAATATAGAAATGTTTGCACGGTTTAAAATATTTTTTCATTTCTTCACTTGCAAACACAATTACGCGCTTTTTTTGCCCTCTATAGTCAGCAAGCAACAATTTTTGGTACGTTTTTGGTACTTCGACGTCGGCAGCTCTGTGAAAAGTGACTTTTTTTTGCTCCAATAGCATCGTTTCTTTTTTTGTAGAGTCGCTTTTCTATGTTGTGAAAATGTGGTAATTGTGTAACAAAATTTAATCCCTCGTCTATAAGAACTTCCATATTATTTTCAAACACTTGCGCAACAGGGATATTTATGTCCTTTTGAACATCTTCTACACATTTTTGCATTTGGCGGTTCACTTTATCTTTCGCGAAATCAATAGGTTCATGACAATGAGCAGTTTCGTTCAAAATAGTCATCGCATCGACTCTGATTTTTATTGTCGCGTTGCAAACACTTTTTCTTGCACATCGCCAGAGTTTGGAGCCATCTTTGCTTATTCTTTTAAGAATATATTCGTAGCCAGCTCTTCGCAAAAGTTCACGTCCTCTTTGTGTGACGTCAATATCAAACGACTGTTCACCACGTGAAGTTGAAGGATTTTTTTCATCCATTTTGATAATTCTAAAATCGAAAAAAACATTATTAATTACTGATAGTTATCTCTGATAATTATCTACTGGTAGTTGGTGAAATTACATTTTTTTTTGTGATATTTAAAAGTCTCATCAAAGATCACAAGCAATCTAAAGTAAAAATATTTCTAACCACGTCGTTTAACCCCCCTATTAGCTTGTTTTGTTTATAAATAAGGTGATAAAAAATTGTTTTACATACCTGAAAACTATTAAATGAAGTCACTACACCACCACTCACATCACACAATTTGCAACAAATATTCAGCGCAGTATCTTACAATGATCTGATACGACACTGTCTGATACAAAACTTCACTTTCTTAAACTGATAAGCTTCTTGTTAGTGATTGGCCGAGCCAGTCATCGGGCGATGCAAAATTTCCCGTTTATAACAAAAGGGCTACCTGACCTTGAAATCGACAGGCAAAACGGACTCGAGTTAGAGAGGGATAGTATTATACCATCATACAATGCTATTCCCTTTGTGTGTGTTTACCTGCATGTGTGAATTATGTAAAAACGGGCTAACTTAATCTATTACTAAGCGCATAGGATAAAATCATATCTAGAACGAGTCAATGATATTCATATAAATAATTTAGAATTTTTTTCGTTTGACTGTACCGATTTTGGCTTGAATAATAGATTTTTTTAAGTTATGTATGAGTGGTCCCAGTCGCTGGAAGAAAAATATTTAATTTTTATGGATCCGGCGACTGGGACCGCGGTCCTAGTTAATTGCGGTCCCAGTCGCCGGAAGGCTCATTCCACCAAGGAGTTTCACATTATTAGAAAAAATAAGCTGAATGATTGAACCTTCTTGGAAGCGCTTTTGCTCAATACGATTGAAGAAAAAATGAGGCGACAAATGTAGTTCTAATTTTCACCACGCGCACGTGGCGCCATTTTCAAATTAGCGCTATTTTCATATAAGGAACGTCAAAGATTGTTGTGGCTTTCCGACTGATATCTAAAATGATTGGTTATTGGATATCTATTTGGCTAAATCTTCTATGGCGTGACAAACTCGTGACTATGGTAAGCCCTCGACTTCGTCTCGGGCTTCCATTCGTCTACTCGCTTTTAAAAACCAACTTACCGCACTAGTTTCATAAATAACCATTACAGTAGGTAAAAGTACTGTAGCAGTATCGAAAACACTATTACAGGACAATCTGCACTATAGAAGTACCTTGCACAACCATTACGTAACCTTTTAGCTTCTTAAAAGCTTCCTCAACATCGCTATGAGGCTAGTTCTGTAAAAGTCTTGAAAACTCTTCTATAGTTCTTAATAGTACCATAGTGACTCCTGGTAGTCCTGGTGCAGTTGTTAACTTAAATTTTAAATAGCTCTTTAAGTGAGTTTGTGTTACTGCTACAAGACTAAAGGTGTTTTCGGTGAGAATATGGCTGCTGTTTTCCATGATAGCACATTAGCAGCACGGCTGGAGCCAATGTGTACTATAGCAGCCCTAGTCGGGACAAGTCTTTATTTGATTAATTTAAATTTAATTAAAACACGAATATTATGAGGGCGCATTGTCAAATTTGAAATCAGCACAACGAATCAGCATTCGAATCGGCATTCGAATGTTGATTCGTTGACATTTCAACGACAACTATTGAGCTGATTTACCACCGTGAGAGCCTTTATGTAATGTTTATAGAATAAATCAATGATCAATAAAACTAGGGCCTATTTGGGGTTCTCCAACGCGTTTAATACCGTCAGTCACGACGTCCTCTTCTCTATCCTTTCATATCTTATGGTCTCTCCCGAAGTGCTTGAATGGTTTTCCTCTTATCTCCGGGGGCGTCAGCAGTCAGTTCGTGCTGGAGACTCTTCGTCCGGGTAGTGTGAACTTGCAGCTGGCGTCCCTCAAGGCGGTATTTTATCTCCACTTTTGTTTTCCATCTTTATTGATCTTATAACCACTGAGCTTCGGTGTGCGTATTATCTCTACGCTGACGATCTACATTTATTCAGATCTATTACGCTCTATTGTCAGGCAGGTGTTGACAAATTATCGGATGCGATCGAGGAGCTCAACCGGGATTTGAGGTTGGTTAAAAGCTGGTCAGACCGATTCGGGGTGGCAGTTAACCCTTTAAAATGTCAGGCTATCATGATTGGAAGTCCCCATAGCTTGAGAAAGCTGAAGGGTTAACTGTACCCTCACTATTAAAATGGTTACCCATTTGTCAGCGGAGAGCGCTGAGGGCCTTGACTAGTCTGTTTTCTTTACTTAATAATCCGTCGTCTCCCTCTTATCTAACTTCACAAATTCAGTTCATTTGTTCTGCCCACAGTAAAAATCTTCGCTCTACCAATAATCGCCTTCTACGATGTCCCTCTCACCGCTCTGGGTTTATCCGCTCCTCTTTCTTTGTTCAAGCGATTTTCCTTTGGAATGCGCTCCCTCTGAGCATCAGGACGGCAACAAGTCGGTTGTCCTTTAAGGTGAAGGCACGTGAGCACATTCGCAAAAAGTTGGTAGAATCATCACAGCGTTAATTCGTTGGATTGGTTTTTTCTTAATAACTTTGTTTATGTGTATGTATGTATGTATTTATAAATGTTTTTTATATTTTTTCTTCTCTCTATTTTTAGTTTTTCTTTAAGTTGCACCTGCCATGTTGTCTCTGCACCACCCTAAGGTCGACTGGTAGAAAATGCCTAAGGCATTAAGTCCGCCTTTGTACAGTGTTTTTATTAGTGCATAAAGTTTTAATAAATAAATAAATAATAGTAGGTACTAATCATGAACACCAATAAGCACGTTACGAAACGTTCTCAGGACTTTTATAGTACCAAATTTTTTTACTTGGGCAGTTTCAATCAACAAAAGAATGCTCTTAGCAGACTTAAATAGGTACATGGAAAACAATCCCATGACATTAGGTCAATAATGATACGATGTAGATTTCATTTCATCAACCTTTTGGTAACTGGGTGTCAGCATCGGGATTATCAAGTTCTTCGCAATTACAAGTTCAGTGAAAAAAAAATTAATTTATCTGTAAATTAGTGGTAGCCATGAATTTATGTGGACAGTTGGAGAAAAGTTTTGCGTTACAAAATAATACAGAATACAGCTACTGCTACGTTATGTAGGTAGGTCTTGCGTTATAATACGAGTCGGTAGCGTTTTGACAGACCGACCATGATACAACATTTAGGACCACGGTCTCCGTAATCGTAATACTATCGATCTGATCGGTTGACTGTAGGAAGGTATGGCTTCCACAGAGTACTACTATAATATCTACTGGATGGCTTCGAAATAAGGGTTTCGAATAACCATAAAATTACCTAAATGTAGAATTAAAGACGGTTGAAACGACGCGCGGCAGGTAGTTAGATTTACCGGTAGGTCCAAACGGTTTGTTCTGCGGTAGGTACCTACTGATTTCCAGTTTTTAGAATAAAAATTGTCATTTGAACATCATGTGGGTACATTAACTACCTCGTTGGTCTCACAATCGCAAGCGCAAGTGTAGAGCAGTCTTAGCATAGATTCCCGTCGTGGGTGCTTTTCGGTAGCGGAATCCCCTTGCCTCTGAAAGTACATAAAGAAGAAAAAAGTTGGACTTACTTACCTTATCTCTCCCTTGTCGTATCGTCCCATTGAACTATGAGAGTAAAACAACAGAGTGCACCAGTGTTTGCAAAAACACACTTGTGCAATTACTGCGTTTTTTAGGCCTCCTGAGCTCTCAATTTAGGCACAAAATTTGAGGTAAGTACCTACCTAAGTATTTGCTTTTTTCCATTGGCAGCTGAGCCGATGTCGACTATTCTGCCAAGGTCATGTGTCGTGGTGAGCCGAACTGTACACTTTGTAGTAGACCTATAATGCGAGTAGCTGAAAGGACAATACAATATTGTTAGTTACCATGAAATATTCAAATGTGATGACATCGGTGAAGGTTTCATTGATGAGGTCAAGGTTTAGCGCTTCTAAAGAAATTATACTTACTATACATTACCAATAGCAAAAACCACAACTTTTCGTGTTTGAATTGGTCCATAACAATACAAGTATCCGATGAGCGCATCTTGTTCTCTTCGAAGCTTCACTTTCTGAGTGACTGACGTTTATTAATTACCATGTAGGTAAGTAAATTAAAATATGAGTGATGACGAAATTCGGATGCTAACCCACTTATAAAAGCTACTGTGGTGCATTCTGCATACTTATTTATTAAGAAATCTGATGCATATGACATTTAAACTCAAATGCAATAATGTGGCGTTTGAGGAGTAGGTACCTACAACAGACTCAAGTAATGAGAGTTTGAATTTTAATTATTGTGTGAAGTTAATAAAGATTAATGAGGCAAAACTTAGAAATGCAGCACAGGTTGTTAACAAAGTGATTTATGAAGTCAAATTATTGGGTGGTGCACTAATGTTGCTCACAGTTTCTAGGATTATTGCGCTATCAGGGTTGTTTGATGTGTAATTTCGTAGCGGGATCCAAGACATTTTGTCTGGTGGTCGCCACTATTGATTCTGGCTGGCTCTCAGAAGTTCCAGTGGTTTTAAATCGAGTGTCGAGTCTGTCCCAAAAAGCCACAAATCCTACGCTCTATATTTTTCTAACAGCAAACTTACATTGACCTAAATACTGGTGGAGGTCTTATTAAACATTATACTTAAACTAACGAGCATTACGACCTCCAGGTCAATTTTATTTATAAACCACCCACACGCTAAATCAAGATAAAAAAGAATCCCGGAAAGGATCACCGTTAAACAATCACCCAAAGTTTGAACGTGAGTGGATGCGCCTGCGCCGCCACCGATGCATAAGAGCATTAACGTTTAAGTAAAACAAATGGGTGCATGTCAAGTACCGCCCACATACGCGGAACAGATTATTAGTTATTGATTGTGGATTATTACAGAGACGAATGACTCTGTTTAGTATTTTCGGGCCGTATGAAGTAACATGTGCACGTTAAAATCATGTTTTGTAATGACTTTACACGTTTTCCTTTAAGTGTGTGAAGCGAAGGTGTTAAATGCTTTCAAGCCGACAGACTTCATTATCTTTGATTTAGTATGGTGTACCTACCTACCTTTGTAACGATGTACTTACGTTTTTACCGATAGGTACTGTACCTACACAGTTCCATTCCTGCTAGCCTTTTATTAGGTACTACGGTACAGACAACGTAGGTATGTCTATTGTCTATTGGAAGAGCTGACTACCTGTCTACGTTATTGCTAGACATTTTTCTTGCTGTTTTTTTTGTTTCTTTCAAAGGAGTTTAAATTTCTTAAAATGGCGGCTGAACCGTTGAGTCCACTGATGCAGTTTCTTTAAGGCGAGCATAGCCCGAGCGCCGTAGGCATTTAACGCATACCCCAGCCCCCGCAACGAGTAGCGATACGAAACAAACTACGAAGCGCGGAGACGCGCGGGCCCAGCGTGCAGCGCACCGCTCGCTCAATGAGTTCACGAACTCGAGTAGGTACTAAGTTGCGTCACAAAAAAGAGAAATGCAGTAAATCAACTGGAATGGATTTATAATTTTTTATTTATTATTTTTATCCCCCGACGCAAAAAAGACGGGGTTTTATAAGTTTGACGTGTCCGTGTGTGTGTGTGTCTGTCTGTGGCATCGTAGCTCCCGGACGCACGAACCGATTTTGATTTTGTTTTTTTTTTGTTTGAAAGGTGATTTAGTCGGGAGTGTTCTTAGCTATATTTGGTGGAAATCGGTCCAAAATGGCCGACGCCACAAAATGACAAGTTACATATTTTTTCACAACTCTCTCAATATAGGTATCAAATAAAAGGGCTTGAGTAGTAGAATACTATATACTATGACAAATTTCAAATCCAAGATGGCGCAACCAAACAATGGCCACAGAATATATAATAGTACAATGGCGAATAACTTTTTTGTATAAAATAAGTTGCGTCACAAAAAAGAGAAATGCAGTAAATCAACTTGAATGGACTTATAAATTTTTTTGTTTTATTTTTCTAGTATGTACTTTTTTAAGGTTGTTTATAGGTTAGGTACGTATTCTATGAACTTGAAAATGAATGAAAAAAAAAATGAATGAATTGAAAATGAGTAGGTATACTTACTTATTTTTTTTTTGTGAATGTCATGAATACAAAATAAGATTCAAAACCACGCGCCACCGCGTGCCATTTGACCCTACATAAGGGTGCGAAATCTTCATGCTACAGTATAAAAATCAGGCCGTAGGTAGGCACAATTACTTTAGAATTGTCTTACAATTCTTGAATTACAATGTCAATATTGTAAGGCTTAAAGGTATAAATGGTTATTTTGTGTAAAACATTATGTGAAGCATGTTTTGTTAAAAAATAATAAAATATTTTATTTTGTAGTCAAAAATATGCTAATAAATGAAACACTTAAGAAATAAAAATAATTTATTTGCTTTATATAATAATCAGTAAAAATAAAGTAAGAGTCTTTGTATAAGTCTTATAATATTCATCAATATTAATAAATTCTTATAGTGAGGGCAGTAGGGTAACCTAGTTATTTACTACTAGTCCAGTCCTAAAATAATACCGAAATAAAAGTGCGAATTTCCTACGTGAGGCTCACGTAGATCCAAGATGACAGCTGCAATAATTAAATGTTTTTCAGGTGCTAAAGCCGATAGAGAGCTCTAAATGTAAATCCAAGATGGCGGTTGCGATTGTCATGGGTGTCGTTTTCATAGTTTTCGAGGGTGGTAAAGCTAATAGTGAGGTCAAAATGTAAATCCAAGATAGTGGCTGCAAAAATTTTGTTTTGTTTTAAATCATACGTGAAAAGGAACTTCTTTCCTGATTGGGGTCCCCCAACGGCACATTTCATCTAAAGGCATTTCAGGGGCATTGGCAGCATTATTAGTAGTTCTGTAACAATATAATAAATGATGTTCAGTTTCAAATTTCAATATTCATCATCATCATCGGCAGCATTGTTCCACCAACTGCTGAGTATAGGCCTCCTCCCTTTTCTGCAAAGCTTCCCTAGTCTGTGCAAGTCTCATACAAGTCTTCCACACGATCTTCTGTAGATACCCACTTGGTCATTGGTCTGCGAACGCTCCTTCTACCGTTTCTCGGCAAACATGCCAACCATTAGGGCTCCGCTCCACCTGCCATCATTACGTCTAGCCAAGTGTCCTGCCCACTTCTATTTCAGAGCCTCTACCTGCTTTCAATATTCATAGTTATAAGAAAATTTTCATATAATTTAATATTTATGTTACTTACTCCTCAATCCCAGGGTTATTCAAATAATCAGGCTCTAAAGTCATCAATGGAGACACGTTACGCCCTTCCGCGTGCTCTATTGACCTGTAACGCAAAAGTTGATTATGACTTGTTGGTAATAAAAAGTTATTTTTTTAAATTTTCTTTACAAAATATCTCGATTAAACCAGCCTGTTTATAAATTTGTCCATAAAATAAAATTAAAAACTTACTCTTTATCCACCGTATCATTACTTGATACATGCGTATTGCTCTTGGCCTGCAACTGCATTGCTCTAAAACATTAAAAACAGACGTAAACATTTTTCATACCATGGATAAAGTTTGTATAGCCTAACATACATACTTATAGTTTTTTTAATGAATTTAGAGCATGTCATAGTTTGATACAGTGCTTTCTGTAAGTAAGGGGTTGGCTCAGTTTTCCAATGACGTCCGTCGAGTTAGGATTTGATATTTTTTTACAGAAAAGTTACATTATTATAAGTACGCACGCAAAGTTTCAACATGCGGAGACACGTACTTTTTGAGAAAAAAATACTTATTGAAAATGAATTATTATAGCAAAATTTATGTCAATCCCTATCACATATTATTTAGACCTCTCGTCGTTGAACGTTTCGTTTTACCTTGACTTGGACTTGGGGCACCCCGACTCGGACAGGATAGGTTAGAATCGCCATCACCTTCGTGGTTTTTTTTTTAAACCAACTTTTTGAACGTTTTGAGGCTAGGTTACTAAATGAGTTTTCCTCAGAAACAGTGCGTTACCTTGTCTTGGGATTGGTGCCAAGGGAGAGGGAGCAAACCCTCCCCCCCCTCTCCCCACCACAACCCCCTCCTCTTGCCAAACGACACTAAATTTTCTGAAAAATTTCCTCAGAATAAAAACTAAAAAACCTCGAAGAGGGGTCTCCGCGACTTTTTCTTTTAAGAAGAGGTAATATACCTCCCCCCCTCCTATCCCCCACTCTCAATACGACGACGTCAATGGAAAGTCGTACCAAAATAATTATATTCGTAGGAAGTAGTCATTCTGTCACATTTCTACATTATGGCACTAGTAAACTGCGTGTTGGCATCTAGACGAGACCTACACAAACGTTGCAGATACCATAAATGTTATTATTTTTTGTGTTGTGGTTTGTGTTGTGACACAGAATAAAAATACTAACATGGTTGCTGTGGGTAGATACATACGAGCTACACTACCAGTATAAGCTGATCTCGCACTGAATATAATTTCCGTACAATGACAGGTCAGCTTATACTGGAAAAGTACAGAGTGATATGTGTGTACTGACTGTGTACCTAATTTGTAATAAATAAATAAACAGTAACGAACTAATATTACTTATCTTACTCCTAAATGAACAACTAAATATTATTACAATACACGTAAGAAATACGCGTTTTATTCTACAAAAACACCCGCACCAATGCCGCGGGGTGACCTATGTACCTATTTGGTATTTTGCGCGCACTGGATTTTCAACTCTCGGTGTTGCAGAAGTCGGCTTACCTATAACTTTCGTGCGTGGCGTCTTTGTTTATATTGTCATAGGGGTTAAATTCAACTGTTTTACACATATTTGCGGTTTGTAAATCTATTCCGCGTAGGTACAAGCCTAGTAAATAAAGTAAAAATATAATATAGGTAAATAATAATACTGTCAAAGCCTCCTTACCTTTTTTTTATTCAGTCTTCGTAGAGCCAGCGATGACAACTTCTCATATGTTTTGGTTTTGCCCATTTCGTTTAACAAAATTGCAACTAAGTATAGGTAAAGTATTTAAAACTAAACTCTCAGATTTTAATAAGGGTAAAGTATAGATAAGACTAAGGTACTTATTATTATTTTTATAAACAATTTTTGGCTCGACCGGTAACAGATTAGCGGGAGCGGCGCGCGGCGGGTTTGGAATAATTGGCGTGCGTCCGACCTCCATGACGTTCCGCTCGGGACTGAGGACACGGAGCGAGCGCGTAAATACAGAAAACACTGGATTTTGGAATTAGTGTTATGGATATTTTGATATTTCACATTATTTTGGCCGTTTTATATCCCATTTTTTATGACCTTTATTATGGTATAAGTTTTATTTTTCAAAGCCTCATATAACTGAAATGAAATAAAAAATAGATCATAATTTAGACCTGTCTTTGCGATTTAATTGGATGCAGTGAAGTGTAAGTAATCGTGTATCGCACGGCCGAAATATCTAGATCGAAGTGTGAATTATGATATATATTTTTTTCAACATTTAAATCTGTGTTATCTACGAATAAAACACTATCTAAAACGACGTTAATTCGGGTAACCCCGCCTTAAAAAAGTTCCGAGTTAACGACCGTAAGAGCCAGTAGGAATTAACGTTAATCTGCCAGTTACTGGCTCCCAGTTGTCAGGAGCTCGGTGAGAATCCGACACCGGTCGTCGCCGCTTTGTCATTATTTCGACAAGAATCAAACTGATTCGCCCGGCCCGTTCCGTGTTCAGGTTCACCCACTTTCTACCGGAAGGCAATTAAAAATAATTTGCATTTCTCTTTATGCGTACCTACTACGTCATTTTTGTGCGAATTTGTTGCTGGTTAAAAGAGATCACTTATTCTAAGTTTGGGTCCGGGGACCAATGAGATACGGTGAGCTGTTAAGATTGCACAAAAAAGTCACTAGGTAAATAGCAGATGAGAGATTACAGTTTTTTGTTTGTATCTATTTTGCCTAATCAGCAAATAATAGATAAGTGGTTCGTAGCACGAAAGATACTAAAGAAAGACAGGGATATAATAGACTGTCAGACGTAAGGACAGTGAATACTTCGCAGTAGGCAGTACCTATTCAAGTCATCTTATAGGTACGAACAGTTAATCATGATGTGTAGATATAAGTCCTAACCATAGAGCCAGCTTGAGTAAATAAATTGAGCGATCAGATATTACGTGAGCTAAAGGATTATATCTAAGTATAAGCAAGGTACCGTTATGTGATCAGTGATCACAAACAAGATCAGGCTTTTTACTGCACTATAAAAACAGGCTTCTGTAGGACTGAGAAATAGGTAGTACTTAGGTACCTATGTAGCTATTTGGAGGTTGGTGTGTAAAGCTCGCACGTGCCATATGAATTAATTCTTACGTTTTTATTCTTGTTTTTTGTTTTTTATGATTCTTGTGTTTTGATAAAAAAAAAATATTGTTTTGTTTTTCTATTTTGATAAATTATTTTTTACGGTTTTAGGAGTGATGTAAAAGTCCCAACATTTTAGACCGATTACGTTTGAAGTCACAGCCTTCCAGAACCGCCTTTTAAATTACTTTGCGAGCAACGATCGGGCGATTGAGCACATTATCGATATCCCGCAATGTAATGCAACTTGCAAGCGAGCTAGTTGCACGTACTGTGGCCTTTTCTTTAAGGATTGGAAATCATCAAATGACTTCTTCCGCTCTGGCTAAGGCTGAAACTTTACAACCTGTAACAAAAATAACGTAATACCTGAAACGGGGCTATTGAAGTACAATAGCCCCGTATAGCCCCAATATAGGTACATCAACGTTTATTATGGGCCCAACTCAGAAATCGCAAAACAAAACAATCTCCCAATGTGTGCATAGCTTTGCGTAAAAATTGACTGAACAGCCATTTTTTTACCGAGGATTCGGGGTTAATCCCATAGTAAAAGTTGTTTATAATTATGAATATAATGACCCTTATCAGGTATTGCATTCGTTCTGTTACACGTTATTTACTACAGCAGCGAAATCTATTTTAACATTACAAGTGACAATAGCAAATATACCTATTACTGTAGCTCCCAATGGAGATAAAAGTAGCAGATAAATAAATAATTGTGTGCACATGTAGAGTGGTTTGTTTCGTTCAGAAGACATTTGAGGTTAGATAGTTCATAAGTTTCCGCTAGCCGGGCGCGACAGGACAATGGCGGGTCTAGCGCATAAATCACTGCAGGTGAGCGGGAACTGATCGTCCTCAGGCCTTACAGGTGCTTTATATTGTTTGTTTGTATTTGTACACTTTGTTGTCGCCGATTTCTTTCTTCTAAACGCTTTCTTGTAAGTAGGTATACCTATTTTAATTCAGAATTCGGGATAGTCATCAACTTTTGACACAACAACCTCTTTGTTATACCAGACAAAGTTCAGATTCCATTGCAACCGATACCTATATTTTCAGACCTTTTTGAATAGGAATGGTCATCTAATATGCACAACGCTAATGTCGATCCTTGAGTTGGTGCCATTGATGGCGTGGATTCAAATTCTCATTCAATATCTATATTTGAATTCAAGTATAAGCAGAACATATGATTGCGTTTTTAACACCGCAATATCAAACAACCCGTGTCATTTTCATTTTCAGGACTACCGTCATTTTTTTCCGTTTTATGACGGTAGCACTTTCGTAGGAAACCGTATCTTTGTGCCAAGTTGTTTCAGCGTCTGCATTTGTTTCGTTTCAAGGACAGTTGTCGCAACTTCGAGCGGTGTCAAGGTTATCAAAGTCAATGTTTGACTTTGACTCACAATAGTTGTAATTGGATTAGGGCGTTGATTAATTAAAACCTCTGATTAAATGCTGTTGCAAAACGTTTGCGACATCGTTGCTTATACAGGGTTATTTCGGCACGTCTATAAGGAAAAAATGTTTTGAATTATTGTTGTTGATGTCGAATGTGGTAAACTTGTCGAATATTGTAAAGATCACAGTTAGGTTATAAATTGGATACCTACTCGTCGCGAATTCCGTTATCGGGAGGCGGAGGGAGTGACTCCTCACGACTTATTGTTTATCCACAACAAATTGTTACGGACATATTCTAAGGATAGCTGCCATCAAACTAATAATTTCAATACATATAGGAATCAAAATGTAAGTAGATCTTTGTTCGGTTCTTATTGCAATAGCCCCTATACTTGAAAACAAATAGTAACCTACTTATTTCCGTAACCTGTTCAAAAAAAACGAAATTAGAAAGTACACATCATACATCCATATCTTCAGCAAGTCCTAGTGACCTATACCTAGGTCTCCATATAGTAAGAGAGCTGATGACGTTGAGAGCTAAGTAGATAGGTACGTACCCAAAATTTCCGCGAGTAGTTCTTGAATCTTGCGATAGCATATAGAATTGGAAGTTATCTTGGCTTTATGTAACGGAGTTCATCGTTGACAGACAGGTCAAGTACTCCCCATGGACGATGTCATGCTGCCTCTCAGCATTTTCTCCTCGTAAACCGCAATGAAAACAAAAGGAGTTATTAAAATATATTTCCTGCTTATACCCATCTTAAGTTTGAATAACCATGAAAAAAACTTACGGTACAGTAACCAGTTAAGAACCATGTAAAAAGTAACATCATTTAATAGACTTGTAAGGAAGGATGCAATCGCGTTCTGTCCATCTTAAGATAAACAGTTACAATGGTGTTGTCGTGTACGCTTGAGACTTCTATAGCTTTAAACGGTTCATTGGCTAGTGAAATTGTTAAAGAGCATGACAATATATCCACGGGCCATCAGTTTGCGGCTGTTCCGTGCCCACGATGACGGTTTTGGGTTAAAGGTATTTATTTACCTAACAAGATACAGCACCAGATAGCCTTCTCCCCAACTTAATGTATCACCTATAAAGAACCATTTCACATTAACTCTTCGGGTCTTCGGTAATCCATTTATCTGAGTTTGAAGACGTCGGGATTTATTAAAGCGTAAATAATGTTTTATCATTGAAAATACTCGTAAGTTTTTACATCGTCAAAAGGCATTACGTTAACTGTTAATCGCATTTCAATACGTTATCTTTATGAATTGCCGTCGTCGTCTGCAATGTGGAGAAAACTCGTACTGAAGTCCGGGCTTCGTTTATTTTTATTATTTGTGTTCCAAATATGATGACGAGGTTTCTTCGCATTTAATGTACTTACCGTTTCGTTGGCACTGCACACAAATCATGTAACAACTCTCCTTCGACCTACTTTTACCTGTACACGTTATCCTGTGTTTGAACTTGGTTCAACATGTTACGTTACCTACCCACCTATCGCAACTGGCCTGTTCAAGGTAAGGCTGCCCAAAAAGGTATTTACTGAGATAGTCCCTTGGTCAATACGAAAAAGATATTGAAAACCAAAAAGAGAATTGTTGCGTAGGGCCTCCGTAGAAGGCTCTACTAAATTAAAAAAACATAAGATTTGCCAAAGAGTTACAGATCAGAAGATGAGATATTATGTATATAAGTACGATTTCATACTCATGCTTATTTTTTGATATATCCTTAATTGACATAAATACTACAAGAACGTAAAACTCCATAAGGTATCAAAAGCAATTTCTGAGCTAGGACATCTCGGCAAGGATAAAGTAAAAGATTCTTTAAATAGCAAAAATCTCGTAGAAAATTATAATATCAGTTCTCAATTTCAATCAACAGTAATTGCAGTCTAAATTATACGTAATAAACGGTCTTGAATTGAACACTGTAATCATTTTGATGATAGACGAACATACTTGTTTTTGTACGGAGTAGTTAATCAGATCAGACGGGTTGGCGTCAATCTTGTCAAATTACTAGATTTTATGGCTTGTAAAGCTAGTCCATTCAACTCTGTAGGTCATTTAACTAGAGATACGATAAAAACAATCCTGAAAATATTGGTTCTGAACACATCAGCTTATATTAAAACAAACAATGCAACATTTGTAAATGAGGTGAAGTAGCATCATTAAAGAAATAAATAAAAAGCAAATGTAGTCAATAACATAAATATTTACACCATATTGGCTGGAGTATAGCCCAAATTAGTATGTTTTTAAAGAGCCATTCATGCCTAACGATGAATCGTCAAGATTTCTTTGTTGAAATGTTTCGCGAACGATTGCACGCGTTTTATTGGTACATTTATTTAGATCGGCTATTTATTGCTACGAGTATCTAACATTTATTACGGCGATCCATGCTTTCTCCGTTGTCTGGACATCACCGCCCTGTTGCACCTTCACGAACCATTGCATCGTATAAAACGATCGACTAGACGTAAATAGAACAGCTACACTGTTAATTGATCTCTTCTGAGCTTCTGTATTCGTTCGCTGGCTAACTGTTATATTCGTATTTCTATAGTAGGCTGATGGTATTTTAAATACAGGTCATGGGGATTGATTTAGCAATGAATGCTCCAGTGCTCTTTGTTGAAATTGATGTCATTAGTGAAAAATTCCATTGTAGTCGCGGAATGCAGAATTTAATCTCAGCGTAAAATACCACACTGATTACTCTGTGTATTCTAAACGACACAACGTTCTCGCAATTCTCGCGAATTGCGTAGGAATTTTATCTTAGACGCGAGACAGCGGATTATTTATTAATGACATACTTATTTCTTTGTGTACAATAATGTGTGGAGCAACCGATGTTACTTTAATATTTATTATTATATTGACAATATTACGTAACGAAGGAATGTGGACGGTGAAACCCGCGAGGAGTGTGGACGTGTGAAGCGCGCCGCAAACACGTGGCGACGCGCGGCGCTGCAAGGTGTCGACTTGACCAAGTCTTTTAAATGTCTTTATCGAGAAACAAATGAACATAACAATAAAGTCATCCATATTATTACATTACACATTGTACATTAACGGTTTATATAACTGATTATGTCGATAACGAAACAGAGTGAATTTTGGCGAATTCGGTCGATAACGAATCACGGTTTCAAAACTCAGGGGTCGATATGTTGGAATTTCTTGAAGTCTTTATTATTTCTGCTCGGTATAATATGACAACGAGTGTTTGTAAAAACTATTAATAAAGTTAATTGGATTGTTCACGCAAGCTACAGTCTTGATTATTACGCTTTATGAGGATCTTTGTAAAGCGAAAGCCAACGAATATATTTCAAGTTTTTGGTCGTGAATTATGGGCTCATGGCCGCAGGATTGTTGACAGTAATTTTAGTATTGTTAGCCTTCCGATATATCATGATCATCCTACACTTAAACGTAATTAGTTTTAAAAATTATATGGTGCGACGAAGGTCGAGCTAAAAATAGCTGCGTGCTTTTCTTAATTTAATGATTCAACAAGAGTTACGATTGTTAAATGAAGGGCCACTGGGTTTTTATTGTGCCACTTTTGATGGCCTTATTTATCAATATTTCTCATACTCCTTTCCTACTATTTACACAATTAGCAGTTCTGTTAAAGTCCGCAAAGATGAAAGAAGATTTGGAAATGAAGAGTCAATATTTTTTAATTAGTGGTTCAGGAGGGACGAAATATAAAGTGTTGTGTGGCAATCAGTGACCCCATCTGAGGCTGTTGGTACATATTGGGTTTTATTTAATGGCTGTGTTGGGCCGTTGGGCCGTTTCTCGGTCTGGCCGTGTGAACTTTGCATTATCAACTTTGTAATACATACCAAAGGACCTTTGTAACGGTCCCGAAGGTGTCCGGACGCGTTTTCGGTTGTTGTGATTGTGATCAATATAATTTATCAATATTTCTTTGTTCCTGGTGTTAACCTACTTTTCGTATGAACAAGAATTCACAGATTTGCTTTATCTGTTATGAATTTCATGATACCTCGTTTACTAGCTCATCTTTGTGGGGATGGTTTATTTAACGAGTTTTCTGTCGCATTGTTTCGCCTGTATCTGCAAATACTTTCATGCCGCAGAATTTATACTCTAACTAACCATTCAAGGATGTTCTACACAATGAAATACTCCAGTTACAATAGTCTCTGGAGTGATTGATGGTACTTACTCCAACCATGAATCTGTGTGAATGGTACACCTACTCACACAAGTCTTACTAGGTGTGTAGAGTTATATAATATCGCATTAAAGTCAATTAAACCCACTTTATGGTTTAGCAATCCTGAGAAATATGGTGTTAGATTTTTCATCGAAGCCAGTAAGTCAGTAAGAAACCCTTGTAATTGTTTTGTAACTTCGTACACCGCTCTAAAGAGGTTAAAAGATGTAGAGATATGAATCGTTTAATAGGCAAGTGTGAACAGAACAGTGTTGCCATTGTTGGGCCCATTAACAAACTAGTTTTGACACGCGAGTCGCCTTGCGAAATGTCCAGCTCACGACTAAATAAATAAATGCTTATTTACATCGTTACCCAAGCAGTTGATAAGTAATTTAATTAGAACGCGCTTAATTGAATATTGGAAATAATAACGAGAGTAGCTGTTTCGAGCGTGGCGATACTGTTGTAACAAATTAATCAAAATTATGATCCGCTTGTGCGTCTGCGCCGCTTTGTTGCGGTTCAACCGACCAATTCGTTATTATTGCAAAACGTATTTAGTATGTTAACAAAGGCAATAATTTTCATGCAAATGGGGTAATCTCGATATACCGGAGTAATCGATTTACGATGTTCTGGATCCTTAAATATGCGTTAAGCATTAATCTTGTGCTCCTTTCTTAACTATTTTATGTATGAGGCTCCATAAATAATGATGATGGTTGGGTGCTAAACTGCGCGTTTATGATGCTATCTTAGTATCTAAATTAAAGAGTTGGCTATTAGCGGCTTGACGCCGATTGCATAAATACGGTGAGGTGGCATGTTTGAGGAAGTTGTTCTCAGGTAACGATCAATTTGCGTTGAGTCGACACGCTGTGCTTTTTTTTTCTACGTCACAACCTTCCTTAATGAGTAGAGAAACGCACGGAGCGAACTAACTTCTATGCAAATGCATTTTCTTCTATTTTCGAAAGTATACTTACATATTGTGAGATCGCTAATGAAGACTGACAAGTAATTCATTGGGTTTTACTTTTATGTATGCGTGAAGAATTAAGTCTATTAGAGTATCTAATTTCTATTTCTAGGAGAAGTTCTATTGGAGCTAGAATTAAATGCCTCGTCCATAGATGTCCACTTGATGATAAACTATATCTAGATTCTAGAAGAAATACTATTTATCTCCTTGTCCACATTTTGGAACCTACATAATTTGGTTATCAAACATAGATGACTGTTACCATACTTGTAGGAAACGTTCTCAATTGAGTACATTCGCCTATTTCGATTTTCGACACACTTCGATTTTGGATATCTATAATACAAATAGCTTAATGGATGGTTTTCACCTTCCTGTGGTGGCTGTGGTATTTGATCTAGTTTTGGCAGTTAGCCTGCTAAAATAATAATAGGTTTAGATCAAAACGTGCCATTGAAGTATGAGACGTCTATTATAAACAAGGAAATCTTTCACTCATTAGGATCTGTCATGTGAGGATCATCAATCAAGATTTGCTTTGCTTGCTCTACATTCTTTCTGAATTTTATTTCAATAATATTATTTATTCATTTTGTTTCTAACTTTCAAATAAGAGTAGCGATGTGGCATAAAGGAAGCAGGGTAGCTGGACGTGGGCGGGGCGGATCCAATTATGTCTCAGCACGAACAAATTTATTGCACAGAACGTCTGCGTCGCTCTCACCTTGACATGTCGCAGACGTGCGTATTCTGGAGCGAACTGATCGATATTCTTCCAGTTTTCCTTATTCAGAAATAGGAATACCTTAGAATTTCATTTGAGTTTTTCCTGGCCAACAATCTTCAAATAGTTATTGAATTTCAGCTCCGATATCCGAAACATTGCTGATACTGGCGTCAGTCCAACGCTATGAATATTTAATCAGGTAGGATGTATGGACGAAGTACAAATTCCAACATATGCATACTCGGCTAGTTCGGAGGTTGGAACGGAGGCTGCGCACGCGCTTTTGATCCAAGCACCGGCTAGAGACGCCGGCAGTCGCGCGGGAAACTTCGCGGCACTCGGTCGAGCTTACGGCCGTAAGAAATTATGTGAAATCTATCTCTCGATCATATTTACGATAACTCACATCGATCGGTGAGATATCAACGAGTACCGTGCTACAAATATAAACTGTGATCATAAACTAATGTGGTTGCTGGACACTGCTGCCATCATGTCCGGTTAAAACAATTTTCTTGAAATAAAAGTGAAAAAAATAACTCTGCCCAAATGAAGATGACTGTGAATCGTATACGGGTGGTGGTGCTAGGGAGCCCGCGGAGCGGCAAGTCAGGTTAGTAGATCATGCACATTCGTTTCATTTGATAATTATGTTTTTCAGCAAGACGTTAACATTCATGCATTCTTTCAATCACATCGATTTTTGTAAAGTAGATTTGATTTTAATAAATTCTGTGTGTTTTTTCATTTACACCTTAATAATGAATTGAACTTATAATAGGTATAATTCAATAAGTTCACAAAAGTGTTAAAATCGTCGTAGAATTGACAAAAAATGGGAAACTTAACGTTTGAAATATTCAAGGCGCAGTCACTTTAAAATATTTTAAACGGTGAATTTTTTTTTAATTATTTTAGTGTTTTTCGATTTTATAGTCATTCATAAACTTGGAGCGTTCATTTTATAAAATCAAGAGTTTTATCTGTTGCAGTTAATATTTGTTATTATAGTCAGTAATAAAATAAGGGACACGTTATTAAAGTCGTGCGAGTGCGAATATGAGGTTGCATACCGTGTAATTTCAGTCTGCAAAAAAGGAGTTTTTGTGTGGTTATTACATCAGAGGAATGTTTAACGGGAAAGGAAAATTACACTCATAATCATAGCGTTATTTTAAAACGATGTTTTTAAAAGTCATTTTTATTTATATAACTTTTTAACAGTATATTTTAAACAAGGATATTTTTTTTATTTTGTCAACATCCTCATACATAAAAGGTATTGATAGTTTTCCTGGATATCAAAAACAAAGCGAATATTTTGATGCTAGTGATTCTATTCAGATAATGGTCCTATTGTTTATTTTTTTGTTCAGCTAGGAAAACCTGGATACATGTCTAAACAAAGCATATTATACACGAAGGACACGTATTTACATTGTTTATAATAATTATCTATCAACCGACTAGTTAACATTGCAAATAGTATCAGATATGCTAAGCTGTGACAGAGTAACACATATTTAATTGCCCGCCTCCTATCACAACAAACTATTCAATGGCATTGTGTGTCAATGTTTTGTAAAGATAACACCGCATATTTGACTAATGCATTGTGTTATCTCAAGTACGGGCTCGTTTGATTTTATTTGCACGATCCTTAGTTCACAATCTGTCTGACAATGTTTAAGGGCTCTGCAAATATCCAACAATTCCAACATTATCGAGAATCTAGAAAACGCTTTATTAATCTTATCAATCAGTTTTAATTTTTTCCTTCAATTGTTTTTCTTTTAATCTTTTAGTTAATTTTCCGACAGTCGTTTCTTTTTGCTTGACTGTGGGAAACTTTAAATATGAAAATATTTGAAGTATTCATACACTAACCGCACACTCCAACCGGTTGATTTATTGCAAAATCTTTATGTACCTATTTATGTAGACTCCAATACATTATTTTGGCAAAATAATTACATCTAAATATGAATAGCTCTCGAACCATTTCTTCATGTGGAGTTTCTGGTAATCTGGGTGATTCTTGCAAGGGTTGACTTATCGCATGGCTAATGTTAAAGATTTAGTTCGGATGCTTCGTTTTTTAATCATCATTTTCATATTCCTGCCCTTATTCCATGTTACTGTAAAAATCTGGGTTGGCAAACTCTTTTCTCATATTTTTTTTTGCCAGCGTCTTTGCTAAGCAGTTGGTTGTTACTGGTAAAAAAATAAGTCCTTTAAATGGTTTCTCAACTTCAATGTCATCAAAAATTATGTCCTCAGAGATCTGTATGTAGTACAGTTAAGACTTGTGGACTACATAGTCGTCAGATACGGCTTTACTCAATTTGTCGGTGATTCACGATCATGGCTGATTAATTCTGCTTTACAAACATGGTTATTGGCGTGTGATACATGTGTAGAGCAACGACCTCGACGGCAGCATTAATGGTTGATCGGACGTTTAAGAGTTACACAACGTCGTCTGGTGGCGCCAGGCGTCGCAGTTGTCGGGAAATCGCGCCGCTGACCCACCGGCCGACTCGCCGCCGACTGGTTGTAATTGCGCCGCCCTAATTGTCTGCCGGCTGACGGCTGACGGACCGGCTGCGACCGCTCCGAGAAGCATGCGTTTGCAATTCATTACAGACGGGAGCGAGCCGGCCCGTCATGCGAAATTGTTTCAATGTAGATCCTGTCCACGGACGGCCCCGTGGGAGTGGCGCTTGTCTGTCACGGATACGCCGTTCATGTCGTCGTTAAATGCCCTCAGGAGCGTAATCTACTCATTAAACCTTTTAGTGCTGACATTATTCACAAAACTCATTCTTCAAGGGGCCATTTATTTTCACATTATAGTGGATTCCGTTACCGCGAAGTCGCGACTGTGTCCTGCACTTAATATCGTTCCAGACTATCTGGGTCACGCACGTTAATACTTCGTACAAAAATATGATAAGTATCTTTGCACCCTGTGGTTACCCGACTGTTAAAATCGAAGCACTAAAAAAGTTAATTATGTTGAGTCAATAAAATATTTCAATTAACGCGTCCACCGTGAGTGCTACATGTCAACGTGCGTCCGTTTTTTTTGTCTGAAATGAATTGTGTTCTGAGAGCAACGAACTTTAATTTGGAAAGGAGCCACAATTTTTTGATGTTATGAAAGATTGCTTTTATAAAGGGCCTGCGTAAGTATATGTAGTTTTTGTCGAGACTCGAGAGTGTCGCGAAGGTGCCAAAATGGGATGTTAACAACCACATTGATTGTGGTATGAGCTTTAATTGTCTGGTCGAATGTGACGGC
This sequence comes from Mamestra brassicae, assembly GCA_905163435.1. Lineage (NCBI taxonomy): Eukaryota > Metazoa > Arthropoda > Insecta > Lepidoptera > Noctuidae > Mamestra > Mamestra brassicae. The sequence goes on along the minus strand of LR990991.1, from coordinate 8,519,699 downwards.
GCGACGGTGCAAGCACAGAGTTTCGAGCGACGACCTTCTCACGGCAACATGAACGAGTGCAGCAAGAAGGTATTGAAGCATCGTCGACATCCTTACCTCGTGGATTCTGACATGTTCACTTGTAATATGTCCATTTGATTGAATTTCTACATGATTTGTTTGGCATGAGTTTGAAGACATCATTTTAAAAGGCGTGTTTAATAAGACGGTTTATAAACTTGAGGATCACAACGATGGCGAAATATTTAAAGCAGATTTGAACAAAGGCTCTTTAGTATATTTTGTCATTCTTGAAAAAATATAGGCAGTCAATAAAATAATACACACGGAGATAACATTGATAACAACAGTCACCGGAGACGGGCGCAAGGAAGATATTAAAGACTAAAATATTGGCATAAACATATTTTTTGTTAATGGAAAGTTGATAAGAAGAAGGTTCTCGCAGATAAAAACACTTAACACATTGTTTTGACAAATGGGAGGTTAGCAGAAGACATTTATAAAAAGAAAGAAGAAAAATACAAAGAGAGAGATTCAAAGTATGTTGGGTTCAAAGCAGAAACAGCTTTTAACGACTGAATCGTTGTTTTAGCTGGTCCACATACCTTGAAACTATTTGATCGCTGATTCTAGATAGTGATCAATTAGCTAACTTGGTGCAGTCTAATCAGTCACACTTCTAGACGTAGACTTCTTCCAAGTTGCACCACAACATCTGGCATTGATGTCACAATAATATTATTGTCTTGACTACCCACTAATATGTTAGACCGGTATCAGAAGAAACTAAGTCAAAGCAATAATAGTTGCTATTGGAGTCCATGATGGTCAGTTCGACACATGATCGATGTGTTCAGTAATCTATTAATTACCCTAAAGATTCCTGTCGATAGCTACATCCATTGTTCTTGTAGATAACGTTCGATCTATCAACCCACGTGGTGCCGTGTTGTTTGATCACAGTAATTTGTCTTATATGCCTCGATGATCATAATTTGATGTAATTTTTTATTGGAACCTCGTCAGAGAAGATTCGTTAATCATTTTTTGATCCTCCACAACAAGCGCTGGTTAATTTATTACACGTAAATTGATGGTAAATCGTTTCGAAATTATGTATATTCACTTTATGAGTTACTATTTTTTGGTGCTGTACGTGCCGTCATTATCATAATGGACAGATGTGCTGTTTACAAATCTTTTGATGAATGTGCCTTTTGTAGATTTTGTCAAAAACACACATGTTTGTCTTAGAAAATGATTGGACAGCTGAAACGAAAATTTATACTGATGCCCCTTGCACAACTCCCATGCTGCACAAAATTGCTGACAGTCCTATTAACTGCCTATATTAGGTGTGTCGTAAAATCCAGAAGAACGTAAATTGCTCTGGTAAAATGCCAAGACTCCTACCAGTCTAACATAAAAATAATATAGAGCCCCTATATAAAAACTGCATTAAATTGAATTCCGCATATTTCAGTTAAAAGTGGATCGATGAAACTTTATCACTCGACGATTATGTACGTAATCGGATCGCAGAGAAAGTAATGCATTTAATACTCAATGCACATTGCACACGGGGAAAAAAAACGAAAGGAAAAATGAGAGTGAGGAATTTCGATCGTGTTTCATAAACTACGATATATTGTGGTGTGTTGTAATTATTATCAATGCTTGAAAAGGTTTTATTGCACGCTGGTTTATTGACGTGACGATGTTTTATCGGCTGCCGGTCGTCAATCAAATATCGGAGATATCGATCTTCTTTCTCAATTTATTAATGTCATCATACACGGACGCTGTGAGAGTAACTTTATTATAAACCCGTGTATTCTTTTTCATTTTAGTAAACGTCGCGCGTCGATTGTTTCCTTGAACTGGTTTAGTACTTTTAAAAGAAATTCAAAACGTCCAGTTCTCTTGAAATTAAGAAGGTATCTAAAGAATTCCATGAAAATCGAAAATTAATTGAATCAGAGGAATACACAGTGCTTTCCTTTTACAGTAAGAAAGCACAACGTTTCCTTATGGTTACGTCGTCAAGCCAGGAATGGCTCAGTATTGTAAGGTAATAGATTTCCTATCCTAGCCTTAACCGTCTGCACCAGAATGCGTACGGAATGCACTCCAAGTCCATTGTCATGCGACAACGTGCTGCAGTTGCATAAAAGCATTGTGGAGTCTTGTGTAACCGCCTTGGGTCAAGATTCTGACACAAATAGTAACGACGATAACTCATTCGGGAGTATTATCCACACGGTGATGTTGTAAACGATTCTTGTAATGGAATGTTAATTAGCATTTGTTACGAAAACAGATGTCTATCTAGAATTAAATAGATATGCCTTAATGTGTTGTATTTATGTTCAGTGTTTCGGACTGGGTTGATATGTTGTATGACTTTTTGATTACTTTGTGCCTAAATCCGCAACCAAAACCACACTAAATTGTTAATGTTCACAATGTATCTTATGTCTTTCTACGAGAATCATTAGTTAAGCTCATTTACTATTTAGACATGAATGCATTGGAGTCGGATCATGAAACTATGCTACATATTTAACGACCATTACATTATAAGCACTAGGGACGCTATATGTTTTGTGCATTTCTGCGTAGCACCTTAAGTTACGTATTAAGAATTCAAATTACTCGTTTTCATCATCCAAATGATAGAAACTGCTATAACGATTACACTTCAAAGAGTTGAGTACGAACGTAATCTCACGTCCGAGGCGTTCGTGCCGGACAAGCAATCAGCTAGTTGAATAGCGCCACTGGTTCCTTTTGATAGGCTGCAGGATTCTCCACACTTCATTTCGTCGGTAGCTTAAGACCGCCTCTATTCACGCAACTTGCCTTGTCATTGTTGTTGATAACTGTTTGTATTGTGTGCAACCCTTTGATGGAAATTCCAGGAGTGAAAGGACTAATCAGTGTTTGATCCACTCGCTTCTAGAAAGTTGGGAGTGACGACCTCTTAATTGTTCGCCTATTTACAATATGTCTTCGATGAAGGCGTGCTTCTTACAATGTTATTCATTTGGTTCTCTTTTTGTTGCAGCGGTGGTCGTGCGTTATCTAACAAAGCGGTACATCGGAGAATATAGCTCGACAGGAGGTTAGTAAAGTTCACTTGATGAATCATTTTCATTACTATCATAATAAAAAGTGTTTATCTCTTTCTAATCATTGTATTTAAAATAATTACGAGCATTGAACGTAGATGAACGGGTATAATATTATGATATTGGTAAATTCAATAAACTATCAAACTGACATTTAAGTGACGTCATTCTTGGTTAATTTGCAAAAAAACATTCAATCATATCAGAATCTGTCGTTTATTACTGTAGTGGAATGTATTATGTATTTAAATTAAAATGTCTGCTTCCTTCCGACCTTAAATATGACGTGTTAAATAAAATGTTAAGGAAACCGCTTTCAGTACTCGGTGTCAGTAAATGCTACCTTTATCGCATGACGACAATAATATCAGCACAAAAGCGATCGTTACGCACATTTCTATAGAGTACTCTCTTGTTTCAGATTTCCTTTATCAGCACAGAGTGGCTTTCGACGGTGCCGTTTCAGAAGTTGAAATACTAGATACATCTAATTGCGCGGTAAGTAACGAGTGCTACAATGTTGCTTTTAGCGTTAACACTAAAATATCAGTCACTGCGAACAAAAGGCTCGACGTCGTCGATAAGATTAAAACTCGAAGCTCGAATAGCAAACGTAGAGATAGACGGTCAAACTTAATTTACCATTAAACAATGGAGATGTTAATCTATGGGCTGTGCTGGTAGCGGACTAGAGCTGATGGCCGCAGTACAATTTAATTAGACGAAGTTTATGTGGCTTGTATCAGCTTATCAGATGCGATCGTTGCCGTTGCTGCATCGTGTGGCTGCGGGCAAAGTCCTACGTTCGAACCTACACTACGACAGAACACGGGGGAATTCGTGTTACGTAATTGTTATGCTTTTATTGTTGTTGAATAGGCGCGCAGTGATTCTTAAACCAGTTTTGTTTCCTAAACAACGATGATGTTTATTAAACGCATCGATAACGGAACTAGAAGAACAGAATAGATTGGATGCTCCGTATTATTGCGCAACCGGTGATTTTATTCGGTGCAGCGACTGGCCCCGATACCAGATTCCGAGTACCAGTTGTGGCTCGCGAAGTCGAGACTTTATTTAAAATTATAAGTTAAGTTCACTGATTTTATTTACAATTTTAGCTATTCCAGATTCTCGGGCTTGAGGTGAACATTTATTTTGCATTGAGATTTATCGAGCGCTATAGGGTTTTAAATACCATGCATTATTATTGAAACAATGCCTTTATACTCAAATAGGAACTAGAAATGCTTTCTGAATAATTTAATTACTTACCTAGTTGTATCTGAGCAAGGTTTTCGCATCTCGTGAAAATTTTATTATTCTACTCCTTTTGGTTTTTTAAGACTAATTGGGGTTCTTATACAACGTACTTCATTTCGCATCTGATAGAATGGCCTTTTTAAAATTATAAATCTACGTTTGTATATCAAGTTGCTACGGTTTGGCACCTTACATTGCCTATTGCAGCCTAGCATTAAATATACTTGACTAAATTAAGGAATAACTTCCAAAACTATAACATTTAGTAGCTGCAGAGCCTCGTACACCAGTCACGTCCACAGAACAGACAACTTAAATAATAAGTATAGGCTGAGGCTATACAAACACAAATCACATTCTGTCCGCGGTGGCGTGGTTACGGTGTTTGTCAAAACGTCAATAATACGGGAGACAAACGTTGTCGAAATGTCGCGTCATTCTTCCATTATATTTTGGCATTTTGAATTGCTTTCGCTGACAGAATGGCTTTTGTCTATAGCTTCTGGATGTATCTATTTCATGTATCCCTTTCAAATGTAACCAGTGAGCTGTGGTCAATGACTGAAACGGGTTCTGAATTATAACATCGGCAATCCTCGAGATTTTCTAGGGTAACAAATACTTCCTCCAGTTTCTAATAGACACGCTTCTTCATAGATTCGCGGTTGCCTAGTAGAGCACGTCCGATGGGGCGACGCCTTCGCCGTGGTCTACTCTGTGTGCGAGCGCCGTTCATTTCTCGCTGCTGCGGAACTGCTGTCCTTGTTGGAACGCACCCGACTGCCCGGCTGTGCCGCCGTCACCCTCTTGGGAAACAAACGTGACCTCGAACACGCCAGGTAAGACGTTTACAGTTTTATTTTACTGCTTTAATAAGTGTCTACTTAGATTATTGTGGTTCAAAACATGTGTGGTTCAATGAAACGGTAGATGAATGAAATCCGTGACTTGATAACTATCACAAGCCAATTTTCGTGTAATCTTTGATTCATCACTGTCACTACATCCACGTGTGATTGGCATTTGGGCAAGTTGAACTTAAAACACTAGTCTTATTCACAAGCTAATGTATATTTTTTGTCCTATAGGGAGGTCCATGCAGAGGAGGGTCAAGAACTGTCGCTGCGTTTCGGCTGTCAGTTCTACGAGGTGTCGGCGGCGGAGTCATGCGCGGGCGCAGCGCTCGCCTTCCACGCGCTGCTGCGGGAGGCGCGAGCGCTCGCGCTCTTGTTGCCCGCGCCTAGGCGCAAGCTCGCTGCCTACTCCGTATCTAAGGTAGGTTCGATGAGGCTTATTCTATAACCCGTTGGAGCACAGCCTGTTTTCGTAAACCTTTTGATGTTCCCCACTTTTATCTTAAGTTCCTGTACATTGACTGAATATTTCACCTTTTTGTCTTTCAATCTTTTCAATGGCTTCAAGTGTGACCCCTGCACATCTGATTCCGTTATTTCTAATGTTTGGCTCAACTTAAGTTCTTAATTAATTTTAACTACCTTTAACAAATTCAATATTATTTCAGGTAATTGGCACAATATTCGGGAAAAACAGCAAAAGTGTCAGAAAGAAACGACCATCGCTCAGCATTTAAATTATTATTAAAATTATTTTTAAATAGTACTTTATGAATCCCCCAGACTGGTTTGTATATAATTAACTTTAGTTTAGATTTATTATATTTGTAAGACAATCATGTTATTTCTACATTTGTGTAGGTATCCTACACAATATTTCATTTTGTGAAAATGGAGACAGAAGTTGTTATTGATATAGATGTTGCGCATTGGAATGAATCTCAGCCATATTACTTCTGAAATTGAAAATGTTTTATGTAAATAAACCTGATTTTATATGTAAATAAAAAGATACGGTTATACACCTCGCATTAGAATTATGATGAACTTAAACATTGTAAATAGTGAACTATGGATGGATAAAAGTTTGTGTGCCTCTGAAAAGGTCTACAGTTATCTCATTATAATACATTTTTATACGATATTTAAATTGTTTCAATACTACCAATCACCCCTCAACAACAAAGTCATAACATCTCTTGCCCTTAGCCCATTATCCAAGGCAAGTTTTATGAGTTTAAAGAAAAACCCCTTTTTCCTGTACATACGTTTAAATGAAGCACTCTTTGCCGGTTTTAAGAACGTATGAACCCCCACTTTGATGTCATAATTTGACAGGAATTCGGAATCGAATCGAATCGGAAGGCTGAAAAATGAACTCACTTTCTCACTTAATTCGGATACCTGAGTGCCTAGCACGAATGTTTTTGACGTAACGTAAAATTTCACACACTGTCATCCGATCCCAAACTAGGCAGAGCCTGTGCTATGGTAACCAGACAACTGATAAACATACATATATATTTCTAAATACATACATATTATAGACATATTACACCCAGACACAGAACAAATGATCATGCTCATCACACAAAGATTTGTCCTGGGTGGGAATCGAACCCACGACCTCCGGTTTAGCAGTCAGGGTCACTAACCACTCGACCAACAGGCCAGTCAAATAACTGTAATTATAATACTCGTTTCGCACATCATATTTATTTGAATTGGATACTATATTCATATTTTTGTATGACAAAAATTGTGTATATCGCATACAATTAAACCAAAAAATATGGGCTTGTAGTTTTTTATATTCAAAATTCACTTACGTTTACGATACTGTAACGTCAAAATATTCGTGCTAGGCCAACTGATGAGACACATTGCCATAGTTACCTAGACACTAAAAAGTAAGAGACGATGAATTTACTGTTTCTTAGACGTACGTACGTTTACCGGAAAGAAACCCTTCCTATATAAACGATTGGGACACGCACACATGTTTAAACAAAACTTGAAACATTGAACATCCTGGAAAGCTAATTTTTCGTACAACCCGGCTCATACATCTTCTAAGGCAGACTGTAACAAGGTGCAACACATAGATATTTCACCGGCTGTTCCATTGCGGTAACACCATACCCGGCTGTGTCGTAAAATCGATCCCGATTGTCTTGATATATTCTTTAGCGTTGGAAAGCGAATGAGTACCTATAGACGTCGAACGCTTTCTTAGATCATAATGCTGCGATAGCGTCAAATCGATCTCAATGTGTTGCACCTCGCATACATGTCGTTAAAAGCTCTAATGAGTTTCTGTTTTCACTGGCAAAGTGTCCGGGTGTCACATCGGTCTGCGTCGGACAAGGCTCGCCGGCATCCGACTTATATTGATCGGACAGGGTAGTCAATGGCCGGAGAGAGTTTCGCCACGACTCGACCTTGCATGTCGGAGCACTCCCGCACCACGTCCGATCTACCGATAAAACCTATCGCAAAGACGAATGTGACGTTACGAGTCCGCTACATGTGAAAGCAATGTGTACAATTTCAAGGTCTCGGAGAAATTACGCATTGGAATCCATTACAGATGTTATACAAACTACATCCGACAGATCGCTACTGAGCCGGCAGACCTGTAAATAATCGAACAGATCTAAAACTACTGATAACGCGATCAAGTTCAAGAGCAAGTCAATAAATAAATACGTTACAATTTACAAAGTCGACGGTTTGGAAACTAATGGTTATACAAGTGATAGTAATAGGTAAGCTAAGCATGGTGGTTACGCAATGAGTAAAATGTTCCCTTAGTTGTTCCGCTGTTGCATTAAATCGGGCACGTACAGGTGTATCGGCCGATGCAGAGATATGACTAATAAATCGGATCCCTTGATCGCATTAGTGGCGCCAACGTTCCGCTTGCCACAGCGGAGCGGCCGAGTCGAGGGTAGCGATCGCTATCTGCTCTGTTGTAGATTCCTATGCAGCGCTGTTCGGCTGTGCACCGTGCAGGTGTAGCGGAACCACGTTTAAAACCATTGCTACAAGAAATTCTCATCTGGTATTTATAAAACAGTCTGTCTTCATGTATTATAACAGTATTAACTCAGGAGTGGCCAGTAGAATTTGTGAAGAATATAAAATTTGTAATGAAAGAGTATTCATTAAATTAATAGAACACACCAAACATATCTATTCAATAACCACTCGACAAAGAAAGTCAAATCCACAATAGCTATTAAAGCATTGTCACTAATTCAAAGAAGTGAGGTCAAGAACGAATGACCCCTCGCAATCATCGCGATATTTAACGTCAATTAAAGAATTTAATGAATCAGCAATCGACGGGGCGGGTGAAAGCTTTAGATGTAATCGGACAGGATACTGTGTAAAATTGCGATGATGTACACGATGCTATGATAGCACGCCTCGAGCGGACAGCCAGTGACGTACGGACCACTGCAGATAACCTGTTCCATAAAGCTGATCTATTAATATTTACCGTACATGTTCATCATTCTAATCTAATCGGAGTACCCGAAGCGTATTTAATTGAGCGTAATGATGAAATGAAATAAGTATAGAAACGATATCATTCACGACGTACCAAGATGCGGCATCGCAGTGACAAGAATATGACATGTAGTAGGTAAGTCGTAGTGTCCGTGCATCGAGATTCCTGATCCAGTAGATAAACTATCAGCCACTTTCATCTCTCGCTTTAGATTAAACGATTACAAGTTTCGTCTAATTGCTCGTGTTTGTCTCGGATGGAATCGGTCATTGAGATTTATGCATGACTGAGGATCGGACTGGTACGTGATTCGGATCTAATGATAGATAGCCCTGCCAACGAGATGATCTCTGATTTACCTTACTGAATAAGGCTAAAGAGCAGCTGAACATAAAACGTGGACCTCATACGTTATAGAAATCTCAATCGACAATAGGACATGAAACAATGATATGAATGGTCTCGTCGGTGTATTTAGAGTGGCATGCGTTCTTTTGTGTGGTGATGTTCTTGTCAAATAAAATATTATCTCAGCGCATTTAGTATTGTCTGGTGCATTCATGTCTCTTTCTGAAGTGCTTAAATATTTTATTCTTTAGCGAGATTCTTTCTGAGGAAGTTGTGTTTCGAATGTGAGGGCCTTGATTGAAGAGAGTAGGTTTACAATGTTGAGTGTGTATGTAGCCGCAATAACCACGACATGTCCTTGTAAATTGTTTGTGTTTGCGCGTTCGACTTGTACACTTGATTTACGTCAAAATACCCAGAACGGATTATTATCATGTAGTGTTTAATTAAGGCTCATAAGTATGTACTTACGATACATACATTGAAGGTTATTTACACAACGTGGTTTTGATAATGTTGATCCTTAAAATTAATCCTGGTAAACATGTAGGCTTTGGAATGAACCTTAAAAAAAAAAGCAAAAAATTGGAAATAAAAAGAAAGAAAGAAAAAGAGTTAATTTACGCCAAGAACGACGCATACAAAAATGTATGCAAGGAAGACGTATTTTTGATTGAAGAAATATTAGCGAAGAAGTTTTAGCGATACCTACCACAAAAAGATAAGATTCATAGCGCGCAATATAATTCCATAACCACGCATATACCACTGTACTAGTACTATCTCATACGTTTTTATATCACCGGAAATCTAAGAATGGTTTTTTTATTGTCCAACTAAAACCACCACAAGTTCCCATACACATAATAACTGGCAACAAATGCAACATTAATAAATATTGCATAAGTGTCGTAACTCGGTAAAAAAACGTTGTGAGATTAAATTGAATAATTGTACAACGTAGAACCGGTAAGCGAATGGTATCGAGTTAAACACTTAATGGAGTCTAATGCTGATAATCAATGAGGCACCTGTCCAACAGTTGACGAATGAGAGTCGTCGTTGGAGGACCTATCGGATTCATCGGAGAAAGTGAAATAATTTCCAAAGAGTCATAGAGACTGGAAATGTTTAAAGCGTGACTTACATGAACCGTACCCGCGCATTGTAATCTGATAGAGAGATTAGAAAATGGCCTTTATTGCTCTATCGGTTGTGTTTGAAATATAAACATAGTCCTTAGCTTTACATGAAGACCATACATCAACGCTCAGTTCAAATAAAACACGCAATAAAAAGGATTCATTTTATTCCTTTGCGTATTATTATTTCTGGACACGTATTTATAAACACACATCCTCGCGAAGCAATTTGTTCTCACTTTCATATATTTTTTTTTATGATGATCTTTTTATTAATTGTCCGAGTTTAACTCTCGTATCGCTTCTAGGCAAGTTTTATGAGTACAAATAAATACGGCACGTCTACCGCTCGAAGCGGGTTTGCAGATAACACTAAACGGCTAATTTGTAAAGCACATATTGCGTAAATCAAGCTTCGTGGTCGTGGCTAATGACGCTGATCCGCTACTGTACATCTGACAGCACAGTTATGTTATGACTATGAGTGATATGAAAGTGAGATTTATAATACAAACATGTTATTTTCGTGCGTCTAATGTATTGATAGAGGCGCTAGATACGTTAAATGTTTGCGTTTTCACTAGTGTATGTAGGATGTGAACTATCACATCCTCCATTCGCAGGCAGCAACAGTCAGCCCTGAACCAATAAGTAGCATCACTGATGCTACTTAAATGGTTTAGGGCATGGCATGGTAATACTATTTTTAGAAAGTGACTAGGTTTCATATTACTTATTTCTATTTGTCATTTTACTTTAACTTCAATCAGGAATTCGGTGTTTTCAAGTCCCTCAACATTTACTTTATATCCCTTTATTTTACACCGCAAAGCGGCTGATACGATCAATATTCTTTGAAGGTGTTCTTAGAGTACATCTGAACCAATCGTACAAACATTAATAACTTCCTCAATACAACTGTCATGGCGACACCTCTACAAGCAGAACATCAATGTGAAGTATTGATTATGCGTGTACCGGAGGATCAGCTGTTACAGGCATGTACAACGGCAGACGGGCCGCTCGATAGTGTCATTCAAAGCATGTAACACGTTACATCTGAATCATGACTCGACCAGCACCGTGACTCAATATATCGGCTTCGTTGTAGAGATCGCCGCTTGGGATTTGTGCTGCGAGTAATTAATAGTAAGACTTAATGGCCATAAAGGTGATAGGAGTGATTTTTAGAATTCGATTCAGGTACAGCTACGGATTTTAAATAGCAAGACGAGTAAAAGTGGGCGGAAATAATCTGAACACCGGAAAAGGATATAAAGAAGAGTAGATGACAGTGCAGCTAGACAAAAATATAGAGTAAAATTACTCTCTGAAGTTATTTCAACAAGTTATTGACTGCGAACATAAAATTGAAGCAATTCCAAGAATCTAGATAGGAAGACTTCTAAGTGAACCAGATTGATATTGAAAAGGCGAGCTTTAATGGCGCTAACATCGTGCAAATTGCAGCAAAGTATGTACGCAGTGCCTTCAACCATTCATTATGTGTAGGAAACTATAAATCGACTATAAACAGTGAAAAGTATGAAACAATATAAACCGGATCCAGACGAGACGCGAAGAATTATGGGGAGTAATAATGAGTTCAAGCAAAGCCTCGAGGACAATGTTGGACTTGCGCTAACAACATTCGTATTCATGTACAATTGATAACAAATAATGTAGCCGTGGGAAACGTTTCATTTTGCTTACTGTTGCAGAAATTTGTTAAAAGTATCTCTGAAAAGTAGATAGAGATCTGTTTATTAAATATTAAAATACTTGCTTAAGATTTTTTACTAAAGACAGCAATTAAGACAGCGCTAAAGATCGATTAACCTCTTTATAATTTATTGATGTTATTGATCAATATCAAAATTCTCCTCAGACTTTAAAGCGGATTATTCAGTGTTTTCTGTCACTAAAATCCATAATTAGCATGCAATAAGGAAGTTTATCAGTTGTTAATCAAAAGCGGCTTCAGTGTAAAATTGAGGTCAGTGCTTCAGACAGTTTGTACAGGACAAACTCCCCGTTGTGTACACTCTGGGTATGTTTTAATTTTGTTGGCGATCCTTGTGTTGTCTGCGAACAAACAAAGGGCTGATTACTCACTTGCACTACACGGAACGCCACTCTTGTGTCTCCTTGAGACTTGAGACTTGAACACACATGGACAGGGAACACAGATTCTTTCAACGTAGGAACTATTGCATCTCTGTCTATTTCGTCATCAAGGAAAACCCTACAAACTCGACATAATAGTCCTATTTATTGTGTTAATTTGCTGATAGATTTATCTTGTTGATCTGGGTCGCTCGTGTCTTTTTGGAATGTTTGCTCATAAAATATTTTGGTCAACGGAAATGTATCTTACGTCCTAAATTCTTACGTAATTTTGAAGATTAATTTCTATGTATCCCAATTTTGTAATGTACAGAAACATTACAGAATTTGCTGCTTTGATCTGTTTGGCGTTTTGTTGTAGATTAATCGTTTTTGATCTTAACAGAAATGTTACGTGTATCAATATAGCTGAAGTCAACAAATTAGTAATTTCTTAAATAGCGGCATGGTGTTGACGCCTAGAGCTGTGATGCTATCACGCACTGCGCGCACACGCTCACAACGACTGGCGCCGGCTTCTATTACCCATATTTACTGCAAGTCTCCTTTGCACAAGATGTAAATGCAGCACCTATTCTGAAGTTTATAAAGGCCACTTTCAAATCAACTTTGTACCTTACAGTTTATTCTATGTACAATAAAGTATTTTCGACATCAATAGAAATTGAACCTTGACATTTAACAGATAGAGTAAAAAGTTGTGCTATGATAGTGATTAAATTACAAAATATGCCCACAATTTTGCTATCGATTCCCGACATCCGCTCATTACAAGGTGCTGGAATGTTGTTCAACACATTTTATAATAAGGATTGACGGTTACTATATGGGCGAGTGAAAATAACAGCAATTTCATACTGTTCTGACCTGGGTCTGAGTGATTTTACTGTGATTGATCATAGGTATTATGTGCACTAAGAAAACGAAAACTTTTGTTTACAAGGGTGATGTAGCCTGCAGGTAGACACTGACAGTTTAACCTTTGTAGAGTTAGACAGAAAACAAAGATATTTTAAAGACAAAAGTAGCATCGTAATTATTTTTAAATTATCTCAAATACAGTGTGTGAGATTAGCAGTCGTGAGGGCAAAAAAACGAACACCCACGCTTCAAAGATTTTTAACATTCTAGATTAGCGCGGACATAATTGGCAAGCCAGAACGTTATTATCTAATCAGATCAAGTTACTGTAGTTACAACTTAATCACTATTACGTGATTTAATAAAGCTTGAGTCGAACCACCTACAACAGTTCGAGTTTATACCCAAATTAAGGAGTAATCGATTAAAATTCCGCAAACCGATTCTGTGTCTAAAATGTTCCAGTATGATCGATATTATGATAGATATTAGTTCAATATAGATCTAATAAAGATATCGAACTTGATGGCTGCGTTATTAGAACATGATTTATTAGATTAGGTACTGTGTAAACAGCTTAGTGTAATTAAGATGTCGATACAATAATCGAATCTGGAAGGACAGATTGCAAAAAAAGACAAGTTACTTATATTAATTTGGACAGAAGTTAATTACTTATGCTGCGCTGGACTTTTTTTCTGTCTAAGAATCAGCATTGTCATTCAACGTGGAAATGCTGCCATTGTTTTGAGAACTTTTTCCATTGACCAATGATTTTTCCCTGTCACCTTTATATATGCGCATGTTCATACGCCAGCACATCATGCTATCCGAAACTGTCAAATTTTTCCAATCAACTTTGATACTCATGTTTCAGCGATAAAGTTGAAAATCTATTAAAGCAATTTGACAGATTGTTGTAGCTTTATGTGTTGGTCTGGAAATAATTTATTATTGTTATAGGTTTATTATCGATTCCAATGATAAAACTGGTAGAGAGCTAATTATCGTAATTTCCGAGATCACCGCGCAAACCCGCGGAATCACCCAAAAAAAAAAAATTGCCATAACATGGTCTTGATTCGCGTAAATACGGGCCCCACAATAAAAATGGTTATTTAAGTATATTTATATAACTTCACAAGTAGTCAGTTGTATTATCCGCAAAATAAATGAACGCTGTCGATTCTTTGTGATCATCATTGCAAACATTTAATACCATATCTGAACAAGTGAAATTATAATTACCGCCTATTGTCATCACATAAATAGAATGGCTAATACTGTCGGCAATCCTTTCACAAGAGTATATTAACTAAGTACATATGTGTTTTATGTATCTATACTAACAGCTTGTTTTCCGTTATTTTAGAGATCCTATAAAGTTAGGGCTGTCTTCTATGGTTTGCGACTTTTGCGAGCATAAAACTCTAGAGATAAATGGTACGAGTATTCTCTTGGTGTGTTGTCGCGTCATATTAGCGTGGAAACAGAAGTGAATGGCTGATGGCAACTCCTTACAGGTTTGACTTTATGGTCACAATGGGCACATTACGTAAAGAAATAAAAGAGGATCCACCACTCCTAATTGGCCCTTTTATTACATTTATTACATACTAACACTTTATTATCACAGTATCAATTTACATCGACGCCAACAAAGTTTTTATAAGCACAGATTCCGTTTCAAGCGGTGTGATTAAAAAACAAAGAAAAGTCGTGTTCGGACACCTGCCGTGCCCAACCCTGTTCCCGTGTTCGATGGCTGTAGGCGCGGGATGGCTCGTAACTCCGGGATGCGATCCCGCGATAACCATCCCGGATAGTTTGGTACTTTGGTCATCCGATACGCATCAACCTCGGCTTCCTGCCGTGTAAACCGTTTGACGTTAGTGTTAAGAAAAAAACTATACACGATTTTTTTTACTGGAACCTCTGTTTAACTTCCGTTATTAAAATTGTTCTTTATTATCAGCTTATATCGTATTCTGATCGAATTTATAGAGCAGTTGTTTTTAGACGGATCTTGAATGGAAGATCTTTACTTTTATTATTGTGAGGCTGTAAAGTTGATTTTGGGTTGGGATATCAAAAATATTTTAGGACTATAAAGACTGCTTACTAATTGTTCATTTCCAGGAGCATCGGTCGTTATCGTGCACTGTTGAACATGACACTCGTCAAGTCAATCAAGCTGATCTAAACAGAGCTTTTATAGTCTCAGCTGATTTATTGCAAAACTATGGAATGTTGATCCTACAATAGAGCTTAAGGTTCTATTTCTGAATAAAGATATTGGAGTAAAGATCGTCTAAAACCCAGACAGGTTTTTAGGCTGAAGTAGTTTAAAAGTAAAAGAGTAAAAGGAAGGAAAAATAAAAGTTTTTTGTCAAAGATCTGACTTGCATATGTCACCGGAAAATTGCAGACTCTGTAAGATTGTAATTAATCTTTATTAGATTGTAATTTCTCGATATATAATGAAAACATCGTTTTGTATACAATAAATCCCATCCGAATTCAATAGTTTCAATATACCCGTGTATTATTAAGAAACAATAGTATTCAATTTCACGCGATATTTAACAATCTTACGGCGTTTGCAACTCTCCGGTGACACATAGTTATATACGAATTGAGAAACCTATAATTAAGAGCTGGAAATCGTAACTAAACCTTATCTACTTTTAACGTTAGTATAGAGTATGTGCTCCGTAGGTACTTGTCCATTGCTTAAACACGAAAGCTTTCATCAAAGATGTCCGTCCATAAAAGTCAATCAACGGAAATTATTTCGTTAGGATTGATTACGTTATTAAGACGCACATAATACCACTAATAGCTGGTAAATGTTACAAAGTAAACGCATACTTCAACGTTTTGCAAACATTTTTCAATTGAAGGTACTCGTGTGCAATAGACCTACGTACTTTTGAGTCAAGGTGAATGCGCGTGATGTGTTCCATGGCTAGCATATCTTGAATCCTCGCGGTGACGCTGCTTGTCAAAGCAATGAGTCAAAATCTGTATGTACACTTTTAGTTCTCTATCCCACCGTGTGCTCAGTTATACTGGTCCCTTAGACCATATATGACATCATGGTTAAACTACACCTGTATGTGCCTTTAGATCATAACTGTTGCGACAGCGTATTGTGCTTGCAATTTGTCTTGCTGTTAATATTTTCTATATTTTCTTATTTCAACCTTGTGTTTATTATGTTTATTGTCTTGATCGTCTGCGGCGATTGAAATCAATGATGTATTATGGTACTAAACTGGATGTGGCATTTGTATGGATATTTAATTTCGTAACTAATATGATCATGTACATAGCTCCAAAATCTTCTTAAGGCGATTGGCACACTGCAACGCACTACGCAGCGGGGTGCGTGGCGGACGAAGAAAAAAATTGCGCGTGAATGCGTTTTCTGTGTGTTGCACTACGCGTGTTTTCAATACAAACGGAGATACTTACAAGCAACGGAAGAACACGCATCCACGCGCTACGCTGCATCATGCGGGCAGTGTGAGAATCGCCTATATTGTGAAAAGCGTTTACTCATTACGGTGTTGGATACAATTTTTAAAGTCCTTATCATTTTCCGTCCGTCTTTATCTTTAAGTTGCATCTTCTTAATCTTGGAAATTAATCAACTGATAGAGTGATTTTTCACTTTCTTTGTAAATCTGAAGATTGCTTTCTGTGTTTCCAAGTCTTTTTCGAAAAAGCTCTTAACTTACTTTTTAGACCTAGGTATGTTGCTTATGAGTATTAAGTTAAATTATTTATGTGTATATGTCACCGGAAAATTTGG
Organism: Mamestra brassicae; assembly: GCA_905163435.1. Lineage (NCBI taxonomy): Eukaryota > Metazoa > Arthropoda > Insecta > Lepidoptera > Noctuidae > Mamestra > Mamestra brassicae. The sequence continues at coordinate 8,502,636 of LR990991.1, read as the reverse complement.
AAACTCTTCTTGATACCTACGGATAAGTACCTGCAAGAGCTTCAAAAAGTCAGGAAAGCAAATCAGGAGTCTTTGCATATTTCATTTTACCATAATTATTTAATTACCTCTGATTTTATCAACTATAAGCAAGATGGTAACGAGTCCCTATCAGCTCGTTTGTTAATATGAATCTGCAATTAAAAGCGACTTTATAATGTCATTATTTAATTATTCACTGCAGATAAGGTTACTTCCTTAGAAGTTACAAGTTCCCGACTTTTACTCACTAGTTTTTCCGGGTTTAGCAAAAGAGGCAGTGAATGGCTTGAATATGTCACCGGAACATTGCAAACGCCGTAAGATTGTAAAATATCGCGTGAAATTTTATCTCAATAAGACACGGATAAATTGGAAACTATTGAATTAGGATGGGATTGTTTGTATATAAAACGATTTTTTAATGTTATATCGAGAAATTATAATCTAATAAAGATTTATTACAATCTTACAAATATGTATTATTTTCACACCCTTTACCCAAAGCGTACCTAGCACATCCTATAAATAAGCAAATTAATGACGTAAATTTAACGAACATACTTATTGATCGATTTTTGTTATTAAAAGCTTGTGGAATGGAATATATTTATAACTTTCAGTTTCAATCACAGCAAACGTGTATTACAACCCATTTGATTGTATACTTGTTTTATATTTTTTTTCCTGTGCTTGTTATGAAGTGTACAATAAAGAATTAAGTAAATAATAAAACACATAATTTAAATTATATAAAATATTATACTTATAATATTTATATAATTAATTTAAATTGAATTATATAAATAATATAAAAAAATATTTTGTACTGGCTGTTATAATGAACCTGGACTGTTCAATAAAATGTCGGGATGTCAGTTAGGCGCATTAAACGGTACCGTTCTCCCCGCAACCCTACCTGTACTGTACCTGTGTATTATCAGATTGGCCAAAAACCACATGGCAATCTAATACCTTTAAACGAGTAATTCTTGTATATATATATATATAATCTGAATTTCGGAAACGGCTCTAACGATTTTCATGAAATTTAGTATGCAGGGGGTTTCGGGGGCGATAAATCGATCTAGCTAGGTTTCATTTTAGAAAACGTTTACCAAAAAAAAAAAAACCGAGCAACGCTCGGTCATCCAGGTACTATTAGTACTACAAGGTACTATAATGTGATAAATAAGGAAGTTCAAATTATAATTATTTACTTCGCCATAAGTAGCTTGTTTTTTCATAATTCATAATGCCCGGACATTATGAATAATGCCCCAATTTATTACTTGGTACTTACCAGACATAATAGTTTGGATGAAAAACCTTAAAAAACAAAAACACAAGAGTAACACGATGTGAATGTGAACTACCTGCAACATGAAGTTACATAAAACAAACAACAACAATATTGATACCGTAGCACTTCCATTCATTCAAGTTGGTATTGTTTTCGTGACTCTTCAACATAATGGTCGGTCCATCGATGAATAGCACCGTTTTGTTGCGCAATTTACTCATTACGTTATTGATTTCACTCAGTTTTGTTTGATGACTCCCCGCTGCGGTAGAGAGGTGGTCCTCGACACCAGACCGCTCATTATGAACGGGAAAAATATTCGGTTATATTAGTCTAGTGTTAGATTCTCTAAGCGATCTAGCTTTGCCTTGTATTCAGTGCTTAGGTACTTGTAACACTTCATGCCTTCACCTCAGATATGCAAAAATGTACCAGGGCTTTTAAGCATCTGAAACTAGCTGTTAACCGCGACTTGGTACGCGCATATCCCGTTTTTTCCGTTCCCGTATATACTATAGCATTCCTCATATGGCTATCATATACAAAAAAAAATCGAAATCGGTTCAGTAGATCCAGAGATTACACCCTACAACCTCACAAACTCACAAACTTTACCTCTTTATTATTATATTAGTATAGTTAACCTTTTGCGTGTCTTAAGTTACACAGTTCGACATAAGAAAAAATGCTCCAAATGTCTTAAGTCGGACAGTTACACATAAGGGCTTGGTCAGGATTGGACGATAAAAATCTGTTAAGACACGCAAAAGGTGGCCTAAATGATTTTTTGGCGATTTGTCCTAATTAGTTCCTGGATGAAATATACCACTAATTCAGTCTATTGTGTTATTTATCCATCATCTCGTTAATTTGAAGTACCTAGAAAATTGTTCATCTATATTTGCAAGAATGTGAATGGGTTTTTTGGAGTTTATCTGAAATTAGTTCATGGCCATTAGACATTATGATATTTTAGTCCAGTGTGTTCATTAGCCTTCACCTCGTTCTAATGTAGTACGACATACTTACCTAGAACATTGTTCATCTGCATCATAGCCATGCTAAAATATATTATAGGTTTTTTTTATCTAGAACATTGTTCATCTGCTTCATAGCCATGCAAAAATATATTATAGGTTTTTTTTACCTAGAACATTGTTTATCTGCATCATAGCCATGCCAAAATATACTATAGGTTTTTTTACCTAGAACATTGTTCATCTGCATCATAGCCATGCTAAAATATATTATAGGTTTTTTTTACCTAGAACATTGTTTATCTGCATCATAGCCATGCCAAAATATACTATAGGTTTTTTTACCTAGAACATTGTTCATCTGCATCATAGCCATGCTAAAATATATTATAGGTTTTTTTACCTAGAACATTGTTTATCTGCATCATAGCCATGCTAAAATATGTTATAGGTTTTTTTACCTAGAACATTGTTTATCTGCATCATAGCCATGCTAAAATATGTTATAGGTTTTTTTACCTAGAACATTGTTTATCTGCATCATAGCCATGCTAAAATATGTTATAGGTTTTTTTACCTAGAACATTGTTTATCTGCATCATAGCCATGCTAAAATATGTTATAGGTTTTTTTACCTAGAACATTGTTCATCTGCTTCATAGCCATGCTAAAACATATTATAGGTTTTTTTACCTAGAACATTGTTCATCTGCATCAAAGCCATGCTAAAATATATTAAAGGTTTTTTGGCGGTTCTGAATAAGTGTATGGCCGAAATGAAATATGTCATTATATACATCTAGTTTACTCCTTGGCTCTCATCTCCTTTTCCTCTATGGTAGTCCTAAAGTACCCTCCTAGAATATCCCGATTTATCATCACAATTTAAACGATTATTGTGTCCCATGTTTTGGTGATTCTCGAAACTTCGTCTAATGTGTTCATTAGCCTTCACCTCTTTCTATTGTAGAACCTAACCAAGTACCCAGAACATTCTTCGCCTTCATGAGACATGCGAAAATGTATTTGGGTTTTTTGGCGTTTCGCATGAATTAGAACATGACCTTAATGAATGCTGTCTGATCTAATTTCCATTCGTGATTGAGATTGGAGATAAACATAGCTAATGGCTCCAATCAAATATTTACCTTTCCAAGTTGTTTTTCTCCTGGAAAAGCTGCATTTCCAAGAGCACCAATGATTATGTTGTGCCCTTAAGTGTTTAAAATAAATACTCTAAGATCAAAAAAGGAAAAGATTTGACAGAGACTATACAAAAATATTGTTTGTGAAGGCAAGGATGGAAAATCCCACCCTATTAATATCTATTACCGACAAGAAATTAATACGGTAGAGTCCTTATTATATCAAGTCCATAATCAATATGAAATTACCGGAACAGAATGTTCGAAAAAAGAAATACTGGTATTCGTAGCACTTGATCAATAAAAATGATACACGACGATCGAAACCATTTTCGTTATTAATGTGGGTAAAAAATAAAATACCCAGTGAATGCCAAAATATAATTTATCGCATCTATATCGATTATATAAACAAACTGATCGAAAAGCAATTAAAGATTTCGCTCAATGTTATAACTCTTATAACAAACAAATATTGGCATTCGCAATTTTATTATTTATTGGCGTAGATATAATAGATTACTCAATAGTTACGGCCCACTGCTCTCTTAGAAGTAAATCATTCTCAGAAATTTAATAGTGCGAATGAAAGTTGTTAAAAGAAAGCTGTTGTTGCAATATTGGATTAAATAAAATATTATTAATGTTTTACAAAAGGTAGATTAAGATTTGCATACATTATGCCCATGTGTTAATATCTGTGTGTGTAAAGTGTCGTTCACATTGATAGTGCGTAAGGCACTGTTAAGGTTAATGCACACATAGGACTGTGACCGGGACGTGTCCGGGCCGTGGTCCGCAACAATGTCGTCTAACATGTCCCGGGCATGGCAAGGATAGGGAGTTCACATAAAATGTACATAAAATGTACATACAATGTACGTATTTTGAGCTCCGGATGTGTAGATCAATCTTTTAGGGGGTACGGCGTCCCCATTCAAAATAAGCGTCGTTTTTTGAGTTGTGAGTCGGAATATAAGTTGCATTCGGTTTCAAGTCCTGTTTGTACTACACGGCGACGCAAAATGAGTTGTCTGCTGACTCACGCGCATTATATCAACCGAATTGCGTTCAGTCTATATAACGTATGGAACTGTCCACACATTAGTCTTTTCCTATTTAGTGGATTTACCCAGCTTCTCTTTCTGACATTTTATTCGAATGTTTCGTTAATGTACAATATTTTTAATGGATCCATTGCACGACACACACACCCTGTACAAACGTTAGTTACGTACATTCAGTTAACGGAGAGTAACTGAATGTACGTCGGTTCGTCTGGCAGCCTAACCGGATTTCAGTTGAACGTAAATTGCGCAACTTAAAATATGCCACTCATGTCTCATAAAATTACGCTCGTTGGTCCTCGCCCTTAAGGTTGATCCACACAAATTGTTAAAATAAATATTGTTCAAAATCGTTACGCCTTACTGAGGAAATTGTACTAAATTGTACAACCTTTTCTTGATTGTAATAGTGTGAAAGAAAGCTTAATAACGCGTTTTTTCCAGCCAGTATGTACACAGTCTAACCTGCACAAGAGCGCGTGGCCGGCCTACGCCTCTCGGAGTTTAATCCCTCGACATTTTTATATAATTACAGACACGCAAGGCGCTGACTGGAGGCATTATAAACGGATCACGAGTGATTCCCGCCGAGACTAAACATGTAGCAGCTTTCCTTGGCTCCAGCGCTTTGTGTGCTTTGTATAACGTAGCTAACTTATGAGATTTCCTTATAATAATAAATATAATAATAACGGTTTGTTTGTTTGAAGAATAGAGTAGCGGACAGACGTATGCCAACGATACACCACGCCATGCTCAAACAGATCATCCCATTTACGTGCATGATAACCTTTGACGAGGTGCCAGTGACGAAACTGACGTGGAACTAGTCCGTGAACAATATTTCACGAGGATTCCAGATAAGACATCACAAAAAGCATTGTCACAACGTGAGCGGCGTATCGCGGAAAGTTTTGCAAGTACACAGTCTACTTGGAGCATTGTTTAAGATGCCAGGGTTCGTGTTCCTTTCCTTTGGTGAAAGGTGAAGGACGGCCCGGGTGCGGAATGTGGGATATCTGTGCATCTTCTATGGCACTGTTTATTATGCAAATTGATATGTCGGCCATGCATGCAGATTATTCGATGCGATATTATGCTAATACAGATGAAGGAATGCAAGAATTGCACATTTTTGTCGGTCCAGCGGTCGTATGGGAACGAAGGCAGCGATTTACATTCCCGCCGAAGTGGGTCGTTTCTCGTCGCCTAGTTAAGCCACATTATGCTGTAACAGAGCCCGGGGCGACTCACGGACGGGTAAAAACAGAAACTGCAATGGTCTTCGCGCTACCGTTTTCTAGAAAATTGCATTTCCTTGGTGAAAGTCTGTTAATGATGGGGCGCAGGATTCGTGGCGATCTAAGGGCGGTATTGCACAAGCCGGTTGCAAACTTGCAACTTTCTAATGATTATTTATATAAGTGCTGTACATAGGTAGAGAGAGTAGTACTCATCTTCCTTCGCTAATTACTACGAGATGTGCCAGTAGCTACCACCATAAAGTTTCCTCGTAATCATGCGATATAATAATATGGAACGGGTGGGTTAATATTATGATAGCGTGGAGTATCGTTATGGAGAAACTACAACCGTTTTCTAAAATTGATAGAAAAATGATTGTACCTTCTCGAATAGAAATTAATGGTAAATAATGTGTGAGTGTCGGAGAGATAGCGCGGTGCATATATCTGTTTTAAAAAGGGATGCGCCTTTTGTTCTGTGGTAGCAAACGATATTTCAGTTTTTTCCATATTAGTATTTCATGTAAGAAGCTACAACAGTGTGTTACAAGAGCTAACAGCGCCAGTGCTTCAGTTATTACGGTGATTGTTGGTATTACCGACTATTAGGGTTGCCTACCATTACTCTACACGCGATTCTCAAAACTAATATAATTAACGTTATTGCTACCCGCAATTCTATTTCTCAGCTCTATTAGTGATAATTGCGAGACTAGTTATGTGTTACTCTATTTAGGTACCTACTAATTTGTAAAATGAGGTCTATGGAAATGAAAGTAAACATTCTAATGGCTGATAGGTATACTGAAAAGCCAAAAAACACTATGCACCAATACTTAGACACGCTGTCCGGTTGCTCGTGCGGCAGGGATAAAAAAAAAAATTGTTTACCTAATTAATATTATTAACCCTTAGTTGATAAGTTATTGTTGTACTACCATTGGACCTATGTTCTTAAAAATATTATTATCATATGTCGTTGACAATCTCGGGACCCTGGCGTCCCGGTCCTTTGATAGGCGTACGAGGGGCCGAAGCAACTCGCAGAGGCCCCGTTAGACATTTCAAATGGAATAGGGCACCATCCGACAATTATCCCTGTATGCACTTTTATATTTTCCAAAGGACAATCCCCGGTTGTTGCAGGACTTTTGCAGAATATGGAAACACAAGATGAGAGGCTATGAGTTTTGGGTGATTTAATGGACTGATTATCGTATACTATGGAAGAACTATTGGCCTCTACCTGACCATTGACAATATACACGGCTTTTAAATTGCAGGTATTATTATAGTGTTTGTAATAAAAAAACAAAAATATTTTTGTGTCATTAATTTGATTAGGTACACTTTTTCCAGCGCGTTTCCAGCACTTTTTTGTATCGCACAGGAAGCCTGCATTTTTTTCGGTATAAAAAACTAGCCACAGGGTAGCTTTCTATGCGCGAAACAAATTTCTTCATCAAACAATTTAACCTACGTGCTGTTTTATTTGAACATTATGTTCAGGTTTCCTTACATTTTGATTGTAATGAAACTATTTATGAATATTACTACGGAACCTTATTTTAAATGTATTTTTATTATTATAAATGTTCCGGCAACTGTCTTGTAAGCATGGCGCCAAGATGATAAGTTACTTCAAAGATGAAGCTTTTATTGGTCCCGATAGTGTAAACACGATGTTAATTAATAACCATTTAAAATTCATTTCGATACTGTATGCATGATTATTTTTTTCATGGCAATTAAGGACAAATATACAAGAATAAAACTTTTGTGTAATATTGAGGTCACTTAAAACTGGATAATCGAGCGTGACGCAAATGATTTATCAGAACAAAGAAAATAAGTTTTTTGTTTTGATGAATTGATATGAATTTGAAGAAAATGAAGAAACAATCTATTCATCCAAGGAAAAAGTTAACATGTTGTAGACTTTGAAAATACATACAAGCGTTTCTTCTAAGTTCGTGTGTGAAGAGTTTATTTTTATTAAATTGATATTACTTACGAGTTGTGTAAAAAGTAAAATATAAGTTAATGTAACAATAAGGGTTAGGTAGCGTCGTACGCAATTGTAAATTTTTGCAAAAGCCCTAATTCCCTATTCTTCAATATCAAATCCCTTCATCATTCCCCATAATTCTCTAATATCTAAACCATCACATTCAAATGTCCAACTAGATACAACTGTTAAACAATTTTATATTTATATGCCCCACATCCAGGATTCAGCATTAAAGGCACCCGATTCGATGACCATCAAATCCAGCACATCATCGGCCCGAATATTACGCCTCGTAGAATTGGCTCGTAAAATTTAAGTATTTTTTTTGGGTGGTCGTCTAATAATGAGAAAATAATATATGTGAGCAAATAGTTCGGTATATATAGTACTATATATATCGAACTAAATCATTTCTTAACATTTCGTTTGGTCTACTGCAACGGATCGGAAAACCTCAATTCATAGAACTTAGCGCTTTTATTCACATTTTACTGTCGAACTTTCCAGTTAGTTCGGCTTACGAGCCATTACTTTGTCCACGATGACATTTATCCGCTGTACTAAATGTATTGCTTGCTAAGTGCATGATGAACTTTTATCGCTCACTGTTAGCCAGTATTGTCTCCTGATTTTATCTTGTCGCCGTTATTCACGAATGATGGCGCTTAATGCTTTCTGTGATTGGTTGGGGTTCTTCTGAGTTTAAAATGTTGCATGAATTTTGATGTGTTTATGACATATCGAAAGGTTTTTCAATTGGGGACTGTGATATTACAACCTGTGTGGTTGCATGTAACTGGCAGATAAGTTAGTCGATGGAACTTTGGAAGGGTCGTGCAAATATATATGGGGCATATTCAAATCTGATTAATTAAAAAAAACATTGTTTTTATAAAAGGGGAGCTTAAGAGAGATTTGTAAAAGCTACAGCCAAGCCATGGTCGAGTTGTTTTATTGGAACGTGAAGAGCAGCATTGTGCTTGGTATCTGTAAGAATTCAGTGAGAGTGAATTAAAATGCTTTTAGCTGTCGGAAAAGATAATATTTGCTCAATTTTTATTTAAGTCGTTCTATAGAAATTAATATTACACTTACTCTTGAAATAATTGTTTAAAGCTGAAATATATTACAGTCAGTGTTAAAACAAAACGTCATTACTCAACAGCCGAATTCACCGACGACAAATCACTCGTTAAAAGTTGACGAGTGGTCGTGACAGTCCTTTAACGCGCACACGTCTAAAATGTACACCATCGCTCCTTTAGCAGACTTATGTAACTATAAGCCACCAGTGAATCCGGTATATATGGCCTTTGCTTCCTAATGGCAGCAATTATTAGTTATTTAATCATTGTGTTGTGAAATGGGCGGATTCGACTTCGGACGCGATCGCGAATCGTGACGGCAAGTAAACGATGATTAAGATTGTCCATTGTTTTGTGTGAGTGGTCTTTCTTATCAATTCTTCGTTGTGTAATTTGGGGATTTTGCTGTATTAAAAGGTGTAGTTTTAAAAACGTGTTTTTATTTATGATGTTATTTGATTATTAAGAAAAAAAATCGCTTAGGTAAACAAAGGTTTCCTGAGGTTGTGACATAACCTTTTTGTTTATGTGGATTAGGGAAAATCACCTATAGGGCTGTAGTTAACAAGACTGTTTTAATAGCTACATGCTTGGAATTTGGCTTGCGGATTTGAATGCCATGTCATGGCGCAACTTGGTCTTTGTCCAGGAGTGAACTGCAAATAGGTGCAATAGTCCGAGTTGATTGATAGAGGCCATGACAGTAATTTGGTCAATTAAAATATCACAGCATTGTGATCAATCACTTCGATAACATCTATGCCAAAACAACCAAGTGTTTAGGCACTTAATTAGACTATTTATCTACTAAAGCTTTGCAGTATATGTAGCTGTTTAACCTGTCAGCACTAAGTAAACGGAAAGTACTTAGCACGGTTAGGTCATATTAATTGCATTAATAATGTCATTTATATAAGCAGCCTCGACTTACTAGAAAATTTAATTACTGCAATAATCTTTCTAATAAACGTACAGCCATTTGAAACATAGAATACTATGCAAAGACTATGTTGTATGCTTGACTTAACCCTAGACTTACTAATAAAGTTTGTATAAATTGCAATTTAAGCGTCAAAGGAAATACTTAAAATAGATTTACAAGAACTACACCCGTAGTTACCTCTAAAAACCTCTATTGGAAATACCTTAGATATATGAGTTAAAGCAACAGACAGTAACTTACAGGAACGGGTCATAAATAATTCAAAAATAAAAACCGGCCAAGTGCGAGTCGGACTCGCGCACGAAGGGTTGCGTACCATTATCTATAAAAACGGCAAAAAAATCATGTCTGTTGTATGGGAGCCCCCTTAAATATTTATTTTATTCTGTTTTTTAGTATGTGTTGTTATAGCGGCGACAGAAATACAACATCTGTGAAAATTTCAACTGTCTTACTATCACGGTTCATGAGATACAGCCTGGTGACAGACGGACTGCTTGTGGTGAATGGTCGTCTTGTAAGCCATGGTTTTTATTATTGTTATAACGATTATCTGCTTATTGTTTAATCTTGATGGCTCTGGTTTATCAGTATCACTTCTGGCGTCGAGTCACAGATCTATTATTAAATTCTACCCTCTGCACGTGTAAGCGGGCACGCCCTTTATGTCTGGAGGCTTGTTTACTTTGATTTAATATACATATATGAACAGATATATGAATTAAAAAGTTTTGTACTAACATAGCTCATAAGTTTGTATAATACTAACAAAATATGGATCAAGGTCTGAATTTAAGTTATTTTATTTATTTTTTTATCTGATTATGCTGGCATAATGGAGTGTGCTAGCTTACAAGTAGCGAATTATTTAGTTTTAGGTTTTTACGTGTTACCTTTGTTGTATTGTTTTCTTTGTAAGAATACTTTGCATACCTTTGCAGAAATGCTAGTTCTTCTAACTCAACAGACAGATGTGTTGCTGGGGAGTTTGTTGCGCCACTTCTTCTTCCTAGCTAAAACACTAGGAAGTGGTGACAGGCGGGCGTTTTGGGGGACTGTCTTTATGTAGGACTTTGACGATCAAAAAGTGCTGGCACTCAGCCTATTTTGAATAAGTTACTTTTAACTTTGACTTTGGACAGACAGACAGACAGACGGACAGCGGAGTCTTAGTAATAGGGTCCAGTTTTACCTTTGGGTACGGAACCTAAAAAAATTATAAAGCGATCAGTCTACAGCTACAAGGTATGGCGATAGCGTATTACAAATTATAATTAAACACATGGCCGTGTGCGTACATTGTTCATCTTAATGATCATAATGTTAGGCGCCTCCTTTTCACTGCACACAAAAAGAAATAGACCAAACTTTGTCTCTATATTGAAAATTATCGTGTGTCCAGAATATTTTTTAATAGGGCTTTTTATTAGTTGGTAAAGTAGGGTATTTGACTGGATTTTGTTGATTACATTTCTCAAAACCTAGAGAAAAGATAAGACGCAGTAAAAACAAAAACTCGAAAAATTATTAAGTATATTAAAATATATGATAAATAGCGACGACATGCTTGTGACGTCATTTGTAAGTTATTCTGTTTAAATTTTGCGCCATCCGGAACAAACGACGTTTCCCTGAGTATGATTGAAGAATAATATCAAAAGCGTTTAACTTCTCTACTTCTCCATCGGTTTTATTTAGGTGTGTATTCTCAAATCGTATTTTTTTTTCATGTAGAACCATATTTAACAGACCGTTTGAGAGTTGGACTAGTAGCAATACAACAATCACTTAATATCTAGCTTTTGGAAACTTTATTATAACCTCCCCCAGCGTTCTAGCTATTGTAATTTAGTGTCTACAGCTGCTCTTGATAAAATATGGATCTAACCGTCTATTCAAGTAGTTAAGCGTTGAATTCAGAGGACCACCAGTTAGGTTGACAACTTTCCATGTGGGATCAATGTTTCATTATTATTTATTGCGCTGCGAATCAATTTCCCCTAGAGCTTATAGCAGTCTTTGAAAGAAACTGCACAATGCAGCGGATAAACAAGCAACTTCCACCGCATCAGAGCTTACTAACGAGCGTGATAGAGAGGCCAAACGTGAGCCTAAAAAAAAAATCCTTCGTGAAAAAGGGTCCAACCATCACCGCGGGGACACACTAGTCAAGCCCCAAGCGTGTCTCATCGCCGCCTGCGTGTTTGTTTATAACATATTACACGAACTGAACAAAAGAAGATTTATCGTGTGCCCCGTGACGCGTGATGCGCCTGGGCAAGCCGCTCATTCCACCATCATTTATTAAACGTACGTTTTAATAAACGATTTGGAAAGTGCAGCTAAATGCATCTATGTTGTGTGATGGGTACGTCTGTCTATGGGATCGTCAAAACTTTTATATTATTCTTTACTTGCGGGTCCCGTGGTCTATCTCAAAGGAACCATAAGAACTCAGCTTTCCATTAGTGACAGAAATTAGGAAATCCGATCAGCCGGTCTAGTCTGTCAACACATTTATCACTGTGTCAACTTAGGTGTAGTGAGCATGAAGTGAGCTATCATTCCATGTTGTTTGTATGGATTGACAGCTCACCCCATGTTCACTTCACCTAAGTTTACACAGTGACATGTTTACAGAATTGCACTGTGGTACATTTCGACATTGCCTCCATTCAGTCAATTTAACAACCAAACAAACAATCTTACCCCTTCATAAAATTAGTTTAGATCTTAGTTCCTTTTGAGCATAACATAAGCACTATTCTGTAAGCCAGTGGGAAATTTGGTGAGAAGAATTTGTTTAAGTACATCTATTAGGTTGCTCAAATCGGATGTACCTATATGTCACCGGAAAAGTGCATACCCGTTAATATTGTAAAATATCGCGTGAAATTGTAAACAATTTTTTCCATTCCATCACTTCACGTGGGTGTCATTAGAGGCGACTCAGGGACTCACCAGAGAATGGGCAGCAACATTCTTTGTGCATTGCAACAGCTACACTGCGATTGCCAACCCGTCAAGCGTGGCGTTATGCCCCCCCCACTTGGGGGAGTCATACCCGTTAATATTGTAAAATATCGCGTGAAATTGTAAACAATTTTTTCCATTCCATCACTTCACGTGGGTGTCATTAGAGGCGACTCAGGGACTCACCAGAGAATGGGCAGCAACATTCTTTGTGCATTGCAACAGCTACACTGCGATTGCCAACCCGTCAAGCGTGGCGTTATGCCCCCCCCCACTTGGGGGAGTCATACCCGTTAATATTGTAAAATATCGCGTGAAATTGTAAACAATTTTTTCCATTCCATCACTTCACGTGGGTGTCATTAGAGGCGACTCAGGGACTCACCAGAGAATGGGCAGCAACATTCTTTGTGCATTGCAACAGCTACACTGCGATTGCCAACCCGTCAAGCGTGGCGTTATGCCCCCCCCCCCCTTGGGGGAGTCCTATGTCCAACAGTGGACGTCTTTCGGCGGATATGATGAGGATGAGGATACAGAAATGATACAAATGTGAAATTAACCACGTTCTCCACTGATCCACAATGAGACAACTGATAAATTGGTCATTTTTAAGACTAGCGTTGTAAACAAAAAAAATAGAAAAGCACCAAAACATAAAGCTGTTAATAGTGGCGCGGACTAACAGTAAGTATCATATTATTTTTTCAATATGTTAAGTAACATAAGTCTAAATTCTCGATGAAGCGATGAAGAGATATACGCAAGCCGCAATTTGCACGATTTATTACAATCTTACGGAGTCTGCAAAATTCCGGTGACATAATATCCAACTTTGTTTCGCCCCCATTTCAATTTATGGTAAAGTTTTCCAGTTTTTTGGTGTTTTTGTTTTAGTTGAAGAGTTGCGATTTTGTTCAGATAGTTTTTAGTCGTTTTAGTCATTTAGTACGAAAGTTCATAAGCAGATTGTAAAACGACCTATTTTTTTTTTCTTATTTCGCCCCATTTCGTCGATCCAAATGTCATTTGCTAAAAAACACTCTTGGAAGGAAGAGCATTCTTTACTGATCCACGCAAGATCCCTTAATCCACTTCGACTGACTAATTAGGTGGAGGAATTTCATTATTCTTCTTTAAACAGCCCACATGATCACTACCGTTTTGAATTTCAATTTTTTCCAAATTTGTCTTCATCAAATTAATCTGTAAGCTAAGAAAACCATTGGTTAATGAGTCGGTGCCACATGCCATGTATCATGACATGAAACACGATTGGAAGTTTGGGACGAACTTTTTGTCGGCAATTAATCGAATCGTTTTTAGGCAGCAAAAAGGTTAAGAATTGGCAGAGGCACCACCCAAAATCGCAAAGCCTAAATAATATAATCTCGAAAAAATATCTAGACATTCTTGCTTAATACAAAATTGGCCAAGTGCGGACACTAACATTAAGGGTTCTGTCTATAAACCGAAAAAAAACACATTTTTCCTGGATGGGAGCCCCTTTAATAAAGGCTTAGTGAAAGGGTTCCTTACTTCCGTTAGTTACCCTTCGGGTACGAAACCCTAAAAAAAATGCAATGAAAAGTTATATATATCGGATTTGACCACCCTATATTTAGTTTACATTTGTTTGTATTTAAAGCGTCTAAAGCTTCCCAATTAGTTTACAACAATAGTGCGCTAGCGTAGGCACATGATTAACTGAACTAAATTACATTCTACGAGCAAATGATAGCTTGAATTGCGACATTGACATAAAACTGTTTAGACGTTAACTCGATAGTCAGAAGGTCAGAGAAGCTCTCTAAATAAATCTCTCGCATTAGAATAATAATTTTGCGTTGTTTACAAATGAGGGACGATTAATAATGCTTTATTCTAATGCAGTGCAATAATTGCTTGTTTGCTGAATCCTTGGTTAAAAGGTTGTTTTCTTTATGATTTGTTTCTTTACTAGCTTTTGCCCGCGACTTCGTACGTGCATATCCCTTTTTCCCGTTCCCGTATAGCCTATAGCCTTCCTCATGAATGTGGCTAATAAATACGAAAATAATTTTCCAAATCCGACTGGTAGTTCCAGAGATTAGCGCGTTCAAACAAACAAACAAACTTTTCAGTTTTATTATGTATTAGTATAGATATGAATAGTATAGTATAGATAAATACCTTCCCGTCAAAACCTTTTTGGTTTTTAGGTTTTTGTAGGGAAAATTAAATATTTTTTATAATTTTTGCACTGTCTATATTGCTGGGTTTAGAAGCATGATATTTAGACAAATAGAAACTAATACTATACTAATATAAAATAATATTCCAATATATCTTACTCGGAGTTAAAAAATAACTAAAAACCCTGCAAAGTATAAAACAACTTTAATTTCGGAAGTCGGTGTTTTTGGTTGTTTCTTCTTTTTTAACACCGACTTCCGAAATTAAAGTATTTTTTTTACATTGTTGAGTTTTTTGTTATTTGGAAGTCGGTTATATTTTTTTGTCAAATAGTTTTTAATTTTTATGGTACCCCACACCTAACAGCACCACTGTAAAGTCACAGGAAAGCAAAATACGCAATTCCGTTTACTTGGATGACAATTTTTTCCAGCTATTTGAGTTTTTAAAAAACCAAGCTACTGAACCGATTTTGATAAAATTCTATGGGACCAATCGGGACGTATATCCTTTCACATCAAAGACGAGTTTCGAAAGTCAAATCGGTTCATAAATGACGGAATTATGAGGTAACAAACATAAAAAAAATACAACCGAATTGAGAACCTCCTCCATTTTATGAAGTTGTTTAAAAATAGTTTATAATCTTACGGCGTTTGCAGTTTTTCGGTGACATAGATACAGATAGATGTCAAACTTTCTCGTTTATACTCTTTTATTAGTTTAGCATTAGATATAGTTATTATTTACAACTGGAAAACACGGGCTAATTAGGCGTTTATTGGTACTTCTAATTAGTGAGAGGTTAAAGTTTCATAATAAAATTAGTAATGTTTGAATTTCACTTTCATAGGGTCATGATAATGAAATTTTAATATCGTTCAAAATAAATGTTCAATTTTAATGAGGATCAATCTCATTAAAATAGGAACATTTATTTTTCTTTGAATAACGTGGGAACGCAAGAGAGCCAGGAGATTGACAAGTAAGGAATTACCTTTTGATATGTATTACATTAGTTTTAGAAATTAAAGAAATTATTTTTTTGGTGACTTTACAGAGTCCACGTTAATATGCAAATTAAGTACAAATGTTAGTGCAATCAACTTTACGATCGCTAAGTAAGGTATGTTACAACTTAATCTACCATCAAGTGTGCCCACGCTTCCCATATTCATCAAAAAACGTAGCAGACCTTCGAAAATATAAAATGCTGTACTACCAAAAAATCCAAGACTATCAGACAATTAATACAACAGCAATGTTCTACAATACTTAACTAATTTCCACACTTAAGCGTTTGTAAATGCATTTCTATCTAACATTACGATCTTGATCTAGAAATCTAGATAATTCCAATTTAGAATAGTAGTTAATGGAAATATCATTGTTGCTAGTAATTGTGCTACGAAACCGGTAAAGAACTTCACGGAGTGCTTTCTATGAAAGGAGCTGGGCACAATTGGGTAAGGTTATTATTGAAAGCTGCGATCGTATCACTGTTGGTAGTTATTAGTGCGTGATTTAGTGCGCTGCGCCCGCGCCGCCGACCACCCCTATTTACTGATAGAATATTGGCGCCATTGGCTCGTTTTGTAGAAATCTCTATTTTCTAGGTTTAATGATAAAAAGTGTGGTGATTGTATCTGTCTGTTAGTAAGTTGCTTGAGGGCTCTAGGAAAAAACTTTTACTGCGATACGCTTGCTACCTAGCTAGGATGATAAATATCCTATCATAGTTACCTCGAGAATGATGTATGGGTAACAATTTGACTTCCTGAATTGAGTATTCAAAGTTTCAGACTCTACTTTAAAGCCAAGTTTTGACAGGAGTTTGACAAATTGACGACTTCAAATTCTTGATTCAGAAAAGGCAAGGGATACCTACTCGTATACCTTTGTATTTCATAATCGAAAAACTAATCTACTAATAATCCGGTATATTTTGTGTGTCAGAAACTCTTTGCTGAATTTTCTAGTTCTTATTGTTGTTATTTACAAGGTCCTGTCAATCCTAATCATATCCTAGTTTTTCATGTTTTACAACTGTTTGAAACAGTGTTCATTGAAATAGCACAGTACTCTTCCTGATTTTAACAGTAAAACACTGATTGTCTCGATTGTATAAAACACAGTAATATTGTCTGCATCTTACGATGCTACCTTCGAGTTTATATAATTATTGCCAATGAAACAGCATAGTTGAAGACAAAACTGTCCTCAACTGTCGAACGGTACAATTAAATAAATTGTAAAGACACGTGATAAAGATATTTAACACCCGTGTTAATTGAACTTAATCGAATAACGGTAGCCTCGAGTAGCAATTAACACTTTACACTTAATTGTCAATAAGTCTCGCTGTATTCATTGAAGTTTTGAACTGTAATTCTAAACATTACACGCTTAGATTCCTTTAATGTCTTATTTCTAGTATTTTTAGCTGTAAAATTTTAGTTTACGTGTTTTTTATGAGCTGTAAGTGATGATTTAGTACTATGTTTATGGCGCGTCCTATTCCGAGGTGCTATCTTCAAAATGAACAAAACTTTATGAGTAACTGTATCCTGGCGCGTTTCCTGTATGGCTAGGAACGTAGTGATGCGTACAATGCCTTTGATAAACCTAAGTTTGAGTTCATAACTTATGTGATACGGGTATTACGTATGTGGTTAATGTTTGTTTAACATCTGCCATAAACAGCAGGTGCTTACACTGCCTGTATTCCTCTTACTTTCCTATTGTTCCAACTCCCGTTCTTTACAATCGCTCTTTTCCATTTCCTTATTACTTCCGCCTTGCATAACGCACAATCTTTCCTACTCGGCGCACGAGTCGCTCCGTCTTTTTTTCAGTCTGTCAATTAAAAAGGTCAAAACACGTGTTGCAAAAGTGTGAACATGTACAAGTTGTATTGATAAGTCAGCACGGCTAATGTTGGGGGACAGCTGGTCTAGAGTTACACAGTCGTATCTACCTCGAGCCTTACGTAACACTGCACAAATTAGACTCACACACGGTAATGTTCTTACGCTCCAATTAACAAAAAACCGGTTTATTCTAATTTATTTTATGTAAACATTAGACACGCCTCGACTTCGTATGTTTACTATCACCAGATTTGTTTTATTAAAATGTCATGTTTAATTGATTTCACTGCGGTTTTATGAATAGTAATTGGATTTGAGAGACTGGAATTCGTCTAGCAAGTGCTTGTCATATCCATGCCGGTGGCATTTTATGTCAATGTGGACATAGGCACCAAGATTTACAGGACGCAACTCCGCCATATCGTAACGCCGATTGCTGCATTTTGTTTGTTCTGGATTAATCTATCAGATAGGCGTGATCTACCTTCTTCAGTATTGTGTAGAACATAGAGCAAGCTCCTTATTTATCAATGTTTCTCATCTTAGAAGCGACTTCTTCCCAAAGCTTTGTATCTCACTGCTTACATTTATTGCAAGTACCTCCGAATTCCGATAATATAACCTTTGACTCGAATTCTTGTTCCTTCTCCGAAGTTATTTACTTACGTACTGCTTGCATAAATTCACTTAAGGATTACGTCGAAAGCTGCTCCGCAATACAATCAAAACAAAATGTATTGTTACGTTCGATTCCAAGAACAATAGTGAACTTTGACATCCAATAAGAGCCAAACTATAACGGGTGTCAAGATTTCCTTAAAACACGAGTCAATTTTCAAAGGTGTCGGCAAAGGTCGTACGTAGCGGTAACTGGGCCGTTTACGTAACCGCACTCCGAGTTCTTGACATTTGCAGGGCGCTGCGCAGGAGTTGCCGGACTTCGTCGCCTCGTCGCCTCGCATACGTCACACCATTCAAGGAATTCCCTATTACGTCACAACTTACGAAATTTTGAAAGGAAACAGCTGTGTAAATATTTGTGCGGCTGCAACCTGATTTTTTAATGGAATGCAAATTGTTTGTTTTGATAAAAATGTCACTAATGTCTCTCTCTACTTTGATTTATGTTCGGGCTTATTGTTGGTTGTTAGAGCTAGAACAAAAATAAAAGATAACGTTACTTGTGTCAGCAGGCTGTCGCAGTGGGCCTCCCGCCAGTCGCATTGCTCCACGACACCCACTTCTTCGCCTCCCACATCCTGTCTGCGCCAACTGTTTTCTTCAGGTCAACGTTCCACCTGTCTGCAAAATAAAATGTTATTATAAGGTATTTGTGTGATCCAGAATGTCGGTCTCGATTTTGAAAATCGTTCATATGTTAAAACGAAGGGCAATGATAATTTTGGCAATTCGCGACTGAGATGCGAATTCGAAAAATCCTTATAAATATGGGGATTGCCTCCTGACGTCCCAATGTCAATTCCGCCGCTAGAGAGATGGAACTATGCATGCCGAATAGCACTATCCCTTATTTACAACGTAATCGTGATGGTATTAACACGTCGTAGGCATCTAATTTTCATGGCAAATGTTTTAACCCCCTTTTTGGCTTGCTCAGTTTAAAGTCTTCGGGTTGTTTAGGGCTAGTTTTCTCCAAATAGAAAAACAAGTGTTCTCCAGAAATAGGTACCTACTTGCCTTCATTGTACCACCATCTCAGTAAGCTCGTGACATGTGACGTCAGCAATTCGTGGGCGTAGCGTCTAAATCTGGCTCGAATTAATTGGCTATAACTCCGTAATAGCGCAGTAAAAGGTAAACAAAATGATTCTGCTTTATTAACTGCTAAATCGACGCAATTAGCTATTGCGATTTTATTTCTATGTTTTATATCTTTAACATTAAGCTTGTCTGCTTCTTTGTCCTA
This sequence comes from Mamestra brassicae, assembly GCA_905163435.1. Taxonomy (NCBI): domain Eukaryota; kingdom Metazoa; phylum Arthropoda; class Insecta; order Lepidoptera; family Noctuidae; genus Mamestra; species Mamestra brassicae. The sequence goes on along the minus strand of LR990991.1, from coordinate 8,482,898 downwards.
ATAGTTATGATTATTTTGCTTGAAATGGAGGTGATATATTTTATTGTTTGCTATTTTTTAAACTTTACTCCTCTTTATATTGGTAAATGGATACGTTAGAACTGACATTAAGCGTAACGGTTACTGCTTAACTGTCTATCGCTACAGTTTAACTATTTATATAAACTCACAATTAAGATTTGGGGTCTCCGGAGTGGGTTAAACAAAACTAGGTTTTAATAACCATAGTCTAAGGTCATAACATATGTAAATGTTACAGTCGTTCCTTTCTATTTTGAAGGCTGTTGGGTAATTTAAAGATGCGCGGATGCATAGATGCACGAGCGATGAAAATAAATGGCAAACCTTGTTTCCGTTTTCTTCGTATGTAAAGATAGCGAATATCATGTCTATCCGGGAATAATATATGCGTTTGTTGAGTACCGCGGTGGTGCATGGTGGCTGCGCTGCGGCGACGCGGCGTGGCGGCGGCGGCGGCCGAGCGGCTTGCTCACAGCCTCGCGAACATTCTACCGGTTGTCTTTTATGGCGTCTCGACGCGACCCTACCTGACAAATGTTCATACCGTAAAGGAGCTACGGAATGCCGAAAAGATAAGGTTGTATTTTAGGAATTTTCCTGAAGAGTGAATAAGAAATCACGTACGAATGTTCTTGACTCTACTTTTTACTCACCTATCTTTGTGTGTGTATCTTACTATCTTATCTTGGGCCGGGTAGATTCATTTTTATTTATGATTCCGTATAATCTGAAGGAGGTATCAGAAGCTGAGAAAGTGCAGCGTAAGGACTACTGTTACCAAGCGCAAGTTTATTTCTATGCGAGTTTTTCTCCGAATCGATTTTACAGCGTACGAACCTTAAGAAAGTAGTCAGGTAAAAAGTATAAGAGCCAGCTCCTTATGTAGTGCTGCTACCCGTTTTGGTAAAACGACATCCCGTCGAACGTCAGGGACCGCTTTATTTTGCTCCCAGCGATGACCGTGTTAGGGAAGAAGACGCGAGTGTGGGATTGCCGCTCCACATTACGATATTTATTGCATCAGAGCCGACTACAAGGTATCACACTGTCAGTGACCGCAAACTTTACTAGTGAGAGCGAAACGCCAAAGTAAAAACTCAGTAATTAGCACTTCATAAAACGAGTCATAATTTTAATGATGACAACGAACAAAACGTTCTCTGTCAATAGGCCATTAAATTAAAGGAAGCATAAAGTTTTTATAAAAGCATTGCAAAGTCGTGCGGTCAAAACAACAATTTCGCTGTCCACTGCATTAAATTTATTGCCTCGCGAATCATCGTAGGGGCGTGCATAATACGAGCAACAACTATTTTATGTTCCTTTCTTAGTTCCAACACGGTTTATGCTACAGTTTTACTGTGTTTACGTAGATCGTGGTTTAGTTGCATAGTAAAGATGTTACTCAAAGGAACAATGGAGGAACGAACTTTATTTAAAAGGTGGTCGTGGCGGTTTCCATTCCCCGATGTTGTCTATTTCCGTTATACGACATCCTCTTATCTACAACTTGTAGTTAAAAGTACATTTCCACGCTATAGTAAACAGAAACGAAGTCATCTTAATTCGAATTAAAAGCTCGTAGTCAATAAGCTTTCGCGTTTAGATCCGCCATTATGGTCCGATGATCGATTACTTCCGTTCTTAATAAGCTGAATTAGTGTTTCTAATCAAATCATAATTGGCTCTAGCTAGACCACCAGGTAATCAATCGAAGGAACACTATTCTCACCATTCAGCATCTCTGTCCGTGCACTCGTATCATTTAATTCTCCACTTCTCCGGTCAATGTTGCTTAACTCCGTATTTTCATCGTATTCCGACTTACGTGTAAACGATCATCGTGCCCCACTTTCAGCTTCAATTCAGCGTAAGGCTGCAAACTTAAATATCTTTAAATATACGGAGGACGACGTAAGGGTGAAGTATGAAATCTATTAATCCTGTCGACCTTTCCCTCCAGGCTGAAGTTCTGACAGGCCGTTAACGGTCTCCCAAAACACATGATGGATGCATGTAACACACGGCGAAAAAAATTACAAATTTCTCGCCTTTTAACCGAACACAACGTATTAAGTTAACGGTGTATCAATTTATGAACAAATCTGTGTTTCGTGTGTGATTATTCTCCCAAATCACTTGCAGCATGACGAAAGTTAAGATTCCGTGTCAATATCACACTTTTTAACAATTAATGTCAGTTACCTACATAACAAAATGGTGGCTGTAAACGCTCATGTTGAATAACGCAGACGTTTATATGTTTCAGGGTTATAATGTGTAAATGCGGACGTTAAAAATTATGATTTTGGCGCCTTTTGTGTGAAAAAGTTTACGGAGGCGGTTTTTGTTTTGCATTGTGTAAAGTCATTGACTCCTGTGTTGCCCTAAAAGGATTGAGGTAAGCGCTAACAATGCTACAGATAAGGCTTCTCTTCACGTCTCCTTAATGTTTTTACCTGACAAAGGATTCATATGAGATGATAAATATGAGTAGTCATAAGCTACCAAATGTGGAACCACCAAGGCTGTCAATATAATGATAATTCATTTTGTCTAATTGCAAAATAGTAATAGAAATGCGACGGCTAGACGATGGCTACCATACAAAATGACGTGCCAATTTTTTTCTGAAACGTTTAACCTGATTCTTAAAACTTTTACTCAGTTGATGGTCGGCCTCTAACTGTCAATCACAGGTTTTATTACTCTAAACAGACATATGATAATGACCAGTGGCCTCGAAAAACACAAAAGCAATACGATTAAACTGCTTGTTACAATGCTTGTTGAATTTCACCCTTTTATTCAAATTATGAAAACTTAACCTCCAAACTCTTTTGACGTCTAAAAGCTTTGTCCAAAGTTTTTTGTTGCACTTGCAACAAGGTTGCTAAATCGACTTCAGTTGACCCTGTTCAACATAAATAAAGTGAGGATAAGTAACTAGAAAAGGTATTAACTATTAAAATTTCTTATGACGTGAATGCTTTTGATAACCTGGTAACTGTACTTCTTGACATATTCAAGAAAAGTAATCATTCAACAGGCTTCAGTTTCATTTTTAAGGAAAAGGTACAAGACACGTTCAATTTGGAGATTACCTCGGTGACAAGTGGGGCAGCTGTCTGTCAGATGCACGATTTATAAAAAAAATTGTGAGACTAGTAAGAGGCGGCATACGTGTGATATTTTTGTCACGAACATGAAACTGGTCACCGGACTACAGGAGCAGAAGTTAATTTACAGACATAACGGCGACTAGTTATCTCATTATTTAAATTGTATAGAGTTGCAGGGGACCGTTACAAGTATGAATGTGACGGGTTGCGCACGAGTTTGATCTACAGTAGCTGAAGGAAGACAGTAATGGCGCAATGATGGCGATATACTTGGGATCGGCGCAGCGGGGCGCCTGCGCGAGCCGAGACCAATCGAGAGGAATATTCGCTCAAACACTCAGTGGAGCAGTTTTTGTTTAACATAATTTATTATAATAGCCGCCAACCTAGCTATTTATGTTTTTCGTTTATTTACATTCACTACGCTGTGTGAATATCTTACTTATTATATTACAGTTATATTAAAGTTTCCCAAGCCTACTCTTTACTCAATAATGTCCTCAAGATATCACCTTTGGTCTTCGTATGTTATTAATTACAGGAGAACTTTTGTACGGAAGTTTGTTATCCGTTCTATGTAGTAGAGTAACAGCTTTCATTAAATTCTAATCATGTTGATCCGGAAGGAATTCATCATCGTTAATCGAAGGTTTGGTCTTAATCACACAACCTGTCAACAAAAATTGGCGTGAAAGTAATATTTTGTTTTAATTTTGTTTCCAAAACTGGTGTGTTATTTTTGGCTGATTGATGATTTCCCTTTCCTTAAATGTAGTATAGAAAGGAGAGTCCTAAGAAAGTCACGCAAAACTTGTATCTTTTTTGTTCGTAAGAACACTTTTTCTGAAGCAGCATGGCGTTAGTCTGCGAAGCTGTCACTGTCACAATCTTCTCCGCTTTTAACCAATTGTAATTGTATATTGCAAACTGGATTCCTTTCAAGTAATGCTTGTAAGCTAATTTTAACTCTAGTTAACCTGTCAGGGATAATAGCCGTGACTTCATGGTGCGTTCTGAGCGAATACTCTCTTCAGCATTTCGATCTTGTATAGTAAGAATAAAGTGTTGAAACAATTTTAGATTTAATTTGTGTTACACAATAAGAGATAAGTATGAACAGCTGACCGGTATCAGTTTCAGTACGGTTGACAATGACCACACCCTGCCTAATTGAACTAGACAAAAAAATCTTGCTACGTAACATGTTGCAACGTATACCTAGTGCGACACGGCCGTTGTATTAATGACCACATTGCCGATACATATCAGATTCGGTTCGTGCTTCTGGCGAAAGTTCTGCGAAGTCCGAAGGTGTCCCGAAATTGATGGGCCTGTCGGTAAGTAAGTGCCGGAATCGAATGAACAAATCTCGTATTGATCATGCACGCAAACAGTACACGCAACTCGGTCCTTCACCTCCGAAAATTAAATATGACCAGAGTCGATGAGTGGTGAAACTATTTCAGAGACACCTACGACCTACTTTCCTTACGGAGTTTTGGCTTAATTACTAGAAACTTGTTCGCTTTTATTTTTTTCGAATGCATCGAGACCGCTGCAGGATGTTTTGCGAAATATATTATGTTCTTTTTAGTACGGTACCTACCTGGTGAAGAATTTATTATGTCTTTAACCTTGTTACCAGTGAAGTCAGTGGTATTCGATTGATTAGTTAGCACAGTATTCAAAGAAAGAGCGAACAATTACCAAATGTTGCATGGTAAGCGACTTCAAGCTAGATAAAAGCCAGTAGGTTCGCCTGAAGCGAGTGGTGTCTTACAACATTAGCTATTGTCTGACCAACCATCAGTACAGTTCATTGTGATACATTTTCAACCAGAATTTATTCCCGACGTGGTTCCACGTAGTGCCTCAGCATTAATGTTAACTCTGCTAGACCCGTTAGGTAATTAGCGATAAGTATGCAGTATTAAACGGTGCCTCACACTTGGTGGTATATGCCTCATGCCTAATTAGCCATTAACTTAGAAAATGTGCAAGCTTTCATTAATCAAAGGCGCGACGTTTTATTTTAGTTGAGGTGAATGCACTAGACTTGGTGCTTGTTTATTTTTGAGTGCAGTATTTTAATAGACGAACTAAGAAAATCTTGTCGGAGCATTTCCAATGGGCAATACTCCTGAGAAGTGGCGTGATAACTGGCCAAGCGGGCCCGAGTTAACGAACGTCCGTAACGAGCAGACAGTCATCAGGGACCAAGGAACCAACTCCATTTAATGTGCGAAACGTGCCACAGCACTTTATAAAAGTTAACTAACGGTCTCAACAATACCTTTACGTAGGTTGGTTATGATTGACGGAAACAAGCGGGTCAGTGGTGTTCCTATACACTCGAATGTGTTACAAGGTATCTGTTACATTTCTCCGTATCATTGATTTGATTGAGGCCTTCCCGCGCACCTTTGACCGGTGTTTGTTAGGAACCAGCGGTGATTGACAGGATAAATGGTAGAAATCACTACTTACGGGTTATCTTTGAATGTGTCCAGTGAATCAGTGCTTTATCTGTGGCTCGGCCCAAGGTTTCTAGTACTCGTACGTGACGCGGTTGAAGTAAATGCTGATGCGGAATGATGGGACGAACGATTGCTATTTATTTTGCTCAACTGAATTTTATTCTTGCTCCATTACTGTCTCACACTAAACGCCTTCATTAAACATAATCCTTGTCAACATGTATGTTATTGTAAATGATGCTAACAACATTGAAATCAATTCAGAATTGTAATTTTCTTACTTACACACAACATTAATTACGTTCCTCACAGTATAATGTCCCGTTTAGAGGTAATGCCAACTAGTATCTTTGTCCAACAACACAATTAAGGATTATGTTCTCAAACTAGTTGTTATCTATAGCAGTTACGTTTCAGTTTGTCATAAAACAGTTTTGTTACATGATCGGTACTTTGTTGCGATGACTGATTTAAAATAATTTCCTTTTTATTGGCAGTTCACATTGTCGTATCGTAAAATACTTCATTTCACAATTCCACCCACGTATTTATTCACATCCTTGAGTGATATTTGATTCTCGCCGTGATGTCTTCGGTAAGGGTTTCAATCAGGGGTTTTACGTGTTTCTGAGGACTTTTCAGCGTCGAGAATTAGGATATAACGGTACTCTTCACATAAACTCGCCTTTAACTTTATTATCACTGAACTATTAGTTATTTGTTGTACCTACACTATAGAATTAAGAATAACAGTTGTTTCGAGAAAGATATTACAACTATACGCATGCGGTTTTCACAAGTCCGCATTCGAAGCCTACTTGTAATTGCTCTTACGTGGAACGCCTTGCAACCAGCCCGGCTCGCAGGCCATTTGTGTAAGATGCGGAGAACATACGCCAAATTGATTAGTGATGACTGGCCGTCCAGTGCGATTAAGAACGCGGCGAAATGATAGCTTGAATTTCTCAAGTGCAAAATTGCGTCACATTAGTTAGGTTTGTCCGAACTCCGGCGCAACGCGATACGTTCGCGAGATTTGGCACTAAAACCAACAGTTGATTTATACGCTGTGTAATTAGTACAAGAACGTTAAGAAATAAACACTTGTAAAGCGTAAATGAGTGTTACAAAAGTGTTGCAGTTTATTTGCTCAACTATAAACAAATATGTTAGAATTTAAATACCTTCGAACAACTTCGAGCAAATATTCTACGTTCAGGAAAGCTCGATCGTTGCTCGTTTTCATACTTTAGTACTATTTTGTAATTAATTACGCTTCCTCGTTAAAGAAGTGCGCTTTAGTGTTTGAGATAGGATAAATCGGACTATTCCTAATCTAACTCCATCTCTGACACGTAAGATTGAAGTTGCTATTTTTAATTAACCTCTGGCTCCTCAACCGTGAGTTATTACTCCGGTCGACGTCTGGCTTCAGATCTGACTTATTAGATTAACTCTATCTCCAGTTCCATCTCAGTGCTGCCGCGGCGCGGGCAGCGCTTATGAGTTCGCAATATTTTATAAGTTGCATAAGTGGCAAGCTTAGCCCGGGCACGCATACGATTATCGGCTCCAGATATGGAATACGTTTGACCGACTGTTTTGATCTATTCGTGTCATGATCGATCGCAAAAATCGATACACTCCGATTGATAAATCGACATAATTTTCGTACGATTCGCAACAATTGCACAAACCCTTTAAACAGGACAACAAAGCGGATTAAGAAATAATAAATTACTGGTTTTATGTAACTGTTGTTATACAAATGAAAGTAAGAGTGGAGACGTAATTTGTCCCTAATTTCCATACAGGACCCTCGGTGGCTAAATGCCACGACTTTTAGCGGTTGTTTTCGCTAATTACCATCTCGTTTGCAATTTAAAATCTCATGAACATACGCTGATTGCGGGTCTGGTGGCGAAAGTGAGTTTGTATGGGGGTTGTATGTCGCGGTAATTGGCAGTTGTGCGGTGTCTAACAAGCGATGTGTGAACACGGCCTAACTGCTTCTGTCAGCGCGCTTGTAGATACCGCAGCCGCTATCAGCGCGCGCACAGCCATTATGCAAGCCCTTCACCATACTACGAGTACCTGAGAATACGCAGGGCCCGCTACCGTGCGTTGACGTTTCCTGAATGTTTAGAGTAATTGAGTTACGATATTTGAATTGACTTATAACAACGCATAATTACCGACAATGTATCCTATTACATCATTACCCGTGAATTATTGCTTCAATGAGCAATAGGAAGCCGTTTGTAAAATAAAAGGTTATTCAATCCGATGCATTCGTGACTGCTTCAACGGGCGGCTTGTGGGCTTGTTGTTCAGTTGCAGTAATATAAAGGAAATACATAGTAACAAGAATGATTCGACGACTGCTAGACTGGATATTACAAAAACCGCAATAACTTATGCGGGTGGATATTGAACGTTATAGAAAGTTTCTTACTTATATATTGCTTTATTCAGATAAATTGCATTGTTTCAGAGACAAGTGCATAATACTTTTTTATTATTGATTGATAGACTCGCGTTTGACCATAATCTCACCTGACGGAAAGGGACGATGTGGTCGACGATGGAGCAGGCTTGTCTAAAAGTAACGTATTCACTCTTGACTCAAAGACCCCCAGGTTGCACATACTACGGCAGGGAATTTAATTTCTTAGCTGTACGCACAATGAAAGTATGTATTTCCTAAACGTTTTTTGCGTACGGGGTGGGTTGTCCACAAACCGGGTACTTTTTAGGGTTCCGAACCTCTGTATGGAAAAACGGAACCCTTATAAGATCACTCGGTTGTCTATCTGTCTGTCCGTCTGTCACAGCTGATTTTCTCCGAATCTACTAGACCAATTCAATTGAAATTTGGTACACTATATGAAATTTGGTATGTATTTCTGTGATCTAACACGATCATGTTGCATAAATAAATAAATTTTGAAAATCAGTTTTTGGGTTCAAATCGGGAAATAAAAAAAAAGGTTTGAAAAAAATACAGATCTTAACATAGGTAAAGACCAATTATCTGCATTTTTTTTAATTTTCGTTGGAATCCTGGCTTACAGTATTCATGACGAAAACGCGATCTTCGTTGTTTAAAAGTTCAAATAAACTTATGTCATGTCAAGGTAGGTCTGCAAGATTGGTAGCAGAGCTCACTGTACCGTAAGTTTAAGTAGGCCCTTATTGCTCGCCATCTACTTTAATAGCTATTTCCAAGCAATAAGTACTAGAATGTTGAACGAGATAGATCGCTCAGTGTACGACGTGATATCAAAGCGCAGACATCAATCATCAGGCTGGCCGGTTGCTAGCTCTTTGTCAGTGTCATCATACCGTCATAGTTACAGTGGCTTGCAAACCAACGACTTTAACGGGATTGCAGACAAGTGCGACGTGACATTGCGACGAAGCTTTTGTATATATTACGCCTGTAGTGCGGCTACACCTAGTTTTAGCCGGCTAAAACTAGGTGCAGCCGACCACATGCGGTTAAACTTAGATGTGTGTCTTATCTTCGGTTAGAACTAGGTTTAGCCTTCATCATAGCGGCTAGAACTGGTGGCTAAACAACGGAAGCTCTAATTTTATTTAATATACCGATTAGTTTATAATAAACGATTGATATAATTTTAAAATAACAAGTTTTTATAAGCATAACATACATTAAATATAAAATCGTTTGACATACCACTCAAAGATATAAAAACATAACTAGTAACTGATTACCACCTGCGCTAAGATAGTTCGACGGAGCCCCGCTTCGCTCGGGGTACTCTGAGTCGGGATGTTAACCATAATGACGTTTTTTATATATATTAAACGTTTATATATATTAAATTTCAAAACAAAGCTAAAATGCTTAGCTGAACTGAAAACCTAGTTCTAGCCGATTAAATAGGATACACCTAAGTTTAGCCACCGGTGTGTGGCTGCACCTAGTTCTAGCCACTATGATGAAGGCTAAACCTAGGTCTAACCGAAGATAAGAGGAGACATCTAAGTTTAACCGCATGTGGCCGGCTGCACTTAGTTCTAGCCGGCTGAAACTAGGTGTAGCCGCACTTCGGGTATTAGCCGTAACAAATACATAAATTTTATTTCATTTCAGAATAGAATACTCTTTATTATGTTCACCATATAAGTTACAGAAAAGAAAGGAAGAAAAGATTACATAGGGTGACACAATGGGCGGCCTTATCGCTAAATGCGAACATTTGGATGAATTTTAAAGAAAGAAAAAAAGATAGTACTATGGGTAGTCTTGCGTTTGACCACAATCTCACCTGGTGATAAGCATGATGAGGTCGACGATGAAGCACGCTTTCCTGGAAGTAACCTCTTCAAGAGAAATTGTTCCATCTGCAGAAGTACATTCAAACAATTTACTGCAGGAGTTAAGGGGCGGTTCGGAGCAACCCACGGCTAAGATGCGCTTGTGTACTTAGCTTCGCTTTGTATCAACATTTTAGCGGGATCATCCACTTGCGACCTATGGCCAAGCTACGCACGGCTAGCAAATAAATGAATCTCGCAGCTAACGTGACAAACGTATTAGTGGACTGTTGACTTTATCTAGTCGGTGTATTCGTCGATCACGGACTTTTGTTGTCATAAAGTGGCTTGATAACTGTCATTGTTTGTAGTGTTTTTTGTCACATTTCCTCCTAGTAATCGTCAGTGAAGCCTTTTCCGATTCTGTTGAGGACCCTTAGATAACGCTGATTAGTTTCTGCTATTAATATTGTATGAACATTATAGCACAGGTTTCCTTTTTTAATCGAATCGTATCTTCAAGAACAAGTCACTGAAATATTGTATGTTAAACGTCATGTTAGTGTTATGGACACACTTGAACCCTATTGTGTTAGGTCAGTTCTGTGGCATGCTTCAGTTGCACACCGACGACTATATTGATAAAATAATATCTACTCTCATAAAATAAAAAGAAAATATCTCTCAAGACGCTTAGTTTACACTTCGCGTGACCCAAGGGCTGGCTTTTATCTTGGTCAAAGAATAAGCATTCCCATCCAACATGTCAATGCCGCCAGTTTTTTGATTACACTTCCAGTCGACAGCGATGCGGATGAATTTTTTGAAACCATATTTCAGGATTAATTAAGTTAGGAGTTTTTATTTTTATTTATAGTGTATATAGTTACTTAAGTATTTATTCGAACTCTCATAAAATTAGCTGATATTCTACGTTTGTATTATAGTTTGGATAAACCAATAATATCGAAGTTCGTTTTCGTTTTTCCTTCCGATTTTTGAACTACTTGCTTTCAGAACGTTTTGCGCTTTTGTTTATTCTATTTTAATGGTATGCGTTATGCTTGTGGCAAATAAACTCCTTTTATTTCTTTTTAAAGAAAGTTTTGTCAAATAGTCCATAAAAATATATTAAGTATTATTTATTTTCAGCCTGTTCTGTCCCACAGGGAAAATGGTTCCCTTTCTTCCTTACGTTCTTTAGGTTTTTGACAAATATAGACCATTTCTGTGGAAAGGCGACAAACTCGCCCCACCTCCAAAAATATACTTATACTAAAATAACATCCAACAGTTATTCTAAATAAAATACCTACATAAGAAACCCGAGGAAAAGCATTATGTCTGCGCAGAACAAGGATATGCGTTTGATCTGATTGTCCATTCGTCGAGTCTGTACTGACGGCGCTTTCAACTCGATGAATAGCTTATAAACGTGCGCTTGCGATTCCACTGTCATGGCTGAATCTCGCACAAGTGTTAATAAAGGGATATTGATGTCCATAGTTCGCAATATTCTTTTTCTTCCATTAGTTATATTGTCTGCGTTTACCCTCGCCTTTTTCTTTTGTCGGTGTCGGCTAAAAGTTAAGGGTTATTCATTGGTTTTGCTTGACGGTGGAGTGACAGTGATGTATTGAGCTTAAGGGTAGGTATAGGTGTGTGTTCAATTAGAATTATAATATCAATAACTTTACGACACAGATCCATTAGAGTAAATTCCGCAACAGCGAAGCGGCTTATAGAAGTATTTTAAGCTGATTGAGATTTTTGGCATATCACACGCATACCTACTTTCAGTACTCCTACATACCAAAAAAATACTGGTCCAAAGCTACTAGATTTATGTGGGTTCATAATAGTACTTATTTCTTTTTTCTACCTGCATTGTCCTACTGCTGGGCAAAGGTATCCCCCTATAGCCTTCCACTCTTTTCGGTGTGCTGCCTTCTACAACCAACCCGTCATGATTGAAGTTGTCATGCCAGCCTTTTCTATTTTTTAATTTTGGGAAAAAGCCAGATATTGTACTTATTTCGTACATTCACGTCATTGTGTCAGCTTCCCCTTAAAAATGCAGTATTTTCCTACAAGAATAATTTATTGCTCAACTTAATGTACGCTTTAACTTAATTTGGTTAAGCTACAAGAGTATGTTAAAATGTTAATTAAAATTTAAAAGTTGTTTCCAAGTGTAAGTAATAAATAAAGAGTGTGAATGTCTTTATCTCCCATTTTAGGGAGACAGAAACATTGCCAGATATTTATGCCAATCAAGTAATCATTGTAAAAGTTAAATGAAAATAAAAATTCTGATATTGTAGAGAGTTGGTTGTTTACGTGTTGTAAAGGATATTGCCCCGGTCGGTCTATATCCAGCTTTATTGATCTGTTTTTAGAGTATTTTTCGGTGCTTTTGGCTGAGCAGACAAGCTTCAAACCATAACGTGTCGTCAGCGATACAGACGGTATAATAATAACTGGCTGGGTTCTGAAGTGAACCTCAGTTTGCAATCCTGAACTTCATTTAAGTAAGCTTATTTGATAATTGTTCTGGTTCTGTCCGCGGCACATTTGATTCCCTCATCAAAAAGTTTGAAGAGATTTTCCTGTTAGTTTGACTTTTGTGCTAAATTTCATAAGACTCAATATCGTGATCTAAAAGTAACTATAGCTCTTGTTCCAAGGTATCAAAGTCGCCATTTGTTCCCGCCTAGAATGACGACGACAAAGGTAACAAAACAAAAATCTAAAATTGGAAACGTGAAATTTGAATTTCCGTTTTCCCGGTGGCAAGTCGATAGAGGAAATTGACCACTAATCACTATGACGGCCAAGCTGCGCAAGATTCGTTGTCAGTGCAAGTACTGGTAATTAAACGACTAGCTTTATTGAAACATGTGACTTTCGTGGCATGGGTTGACACGTGCAGGCTTCGCTGTCGCCTCGCTAGTTGACCTGAAAATAATACAGGTTGATTGTAATTCAAGTCTTGTTGTTGATTGAAATAAAAATAGATTTTATTAATATTGTTTCTGAAGTCTTGTTTAAATACGGTAATCAACCTACCTAACCCTTTCCGAACTGTGTTAAGGTCGGCTACCAGTCTAACTGGATGGAGGTAAATATCAGTATTTTACATAAAGCATGCCTACCTGAGATCCCGAACCCAGTAACTGGTTAACACAATACCCATTGGCCAGGCTGGTATCAGATTTTCTGGTTTCTAACTTCCTATAACAACTGTTAAAGATCTACAAATGGCAGCAGGGACATCGTTTTGATTTATTGCTATATTAAAATGAAAAATCTGGAATATTGACCTATTATATAGACGGTAAACTATTACCTCATGCTTAAGTACTATTCTATTATAAATTACGCTTTTTCTTCATCACTTCCTACGGTGACATAAGAAGCGTCTACTAAGGTAACAAGAAAATTGTCCATTTCCCATTTCACTGAATACACATTATGTATTCTCACGGAAGTATCATTCAATTCAATATAAGCATACGTATCACGTTTCCGATTATATCATAGTTTGTGGAGACAGTAGACTAAGTGAAATAGAAAAAAAAGAGGACCGGAAAAAATTTATGGAGCCTAGCCTATATGAGCTTATTGCTCATATAGGCTAGGCTCCATAAATTTTTGACGTTGAGCGATATGTAGTTGGAAAGGTTTTTCTATATTCTACAACTTTTACCATGGCAATACCGCCGTAGAAAAAGAAAAAAATATGGATGAATTATAATTTTAAACAATAAAAAAAACATTTTCACTGATATATCGCTTAACGTTATTGGTCATTTAGGCTCGATTGCCGGTCCTGCTATTTGCCATAAATAACCCTTCACTACTGAAAATTACAGCGAGTGCTATAGATGTAGACTTAGAAAGTGAAATGAAAAGCATCGGCAACCTTGTTGCCCACAATTTATCGACTACTGGTTTAATTATAATCTATGTAGCTTATCGTGCCGCGGCTTCGCCCGAGATGTTATGATGTCCTGTTGGGCTCTTTGACTTTCCCTACGTCGTGCATGTGCACAGTTGCGTACTTATGGTTATGGGGCTATATTGGTCTCTTTCAATCCAATGTTATAGGGCAAGAAAATTTTAAGATGTTGATGATGCAGCTTAGAATTTTCTTGCTACTAATCTTTGTTGGCAAGAAAATTCTCAGTCAATTGTAGATTATAACTGTTATCGATAGAAGAAGAATCACTTACTAAAAACCAAATATAGATAGGTGGATGGAGAGAACAAAGAGATAACGAAGACAGTGATAAGCAAGGATTGAGATATGGGAATTCTAAAAGGAGTCCAACGAACTAACAATGCGACGTAGAAGATTCGAAAGGACATTTGTTTCAGTTCACCTAATTCATTTTCACGTGTTTCCAAACACGTGAAAGTGTGGGGGGTATACACGGTGAGTTATCTCGGCAATTTGGCAACACCGCACAATAATAAACATTTTCATAAATTTTCTTCGGATTGTTTTCATTTGGCGTTCCCCAGTGGTGCGTCGTGGGCTAGACTTTCCTACGATATTGTGCTGAAATTATAATGCTGTAACGTGATGTTACACGTGGTTTTGAGCGTGGGGGATTCATCCAAGGGTATTCTTGCCCCATCGAGACTTTTAAGGAATCGGCTCTTGATGGGAGATCACCAGAACCAAGAATTAAACAATCAAAAGGGAAGTGGATCAAATAAATGTACAACCAAACGTCCAATAATTCCTTTATGTTACAGTCAAGTAAATCCTATATATGTACTAACAGCAACAACAGTGATTTATATCTCTGCCCATCTTTAAACGACTCATTTCTCAATCTCACGAAGAAAGCCTATCTTAGAACAGTAATTACTTTATGATTTAAGGCCCGTGGTCGCTTTGTGGACAGTGGGGAGGTACGTATTAACTATTTATTAATAACTCGGCTTCGAGCGATGTGTAATCATAGTATTATAATAATAGTGACCTGTCATATGGAACAGCCTTCTTGGGACGAGTACGAATGAGTCTGTGTAGCCAGCCGATCTAGTATGCTGATATGGCATTGTGTAATTTGTACGAATTGGAAATATTAATGTTTGTTCAGGAAATGCGAAGCAAAGTAAGATTTCTATCGATCAAGTCATCTATTTGAAAAATATAGAAGAAAATAGGAGGTTTCAATACTGGTATATAAATCAGAGGAAAACCCTTTTACATCCGATTGTACACGCAAAGAATATGCAGCTGTTTCGTTATGAATATCATACTGACATTTAGGACGCTCCAATCTGCTTAAGCGTGCAAAATCATAATTAGTTTTTTGTGTCGTCTTGTGACATAATGCATTCCTGGACCAGGCCAGGCCGTTGACATGGAACTGGAAAGGTCAAGACCCTGCAGGGCTGAGTTCGCATAATTGGTCAATACTTTCGCATTATTTTGCATTTAAATATAATTTAAATGGTATGACGTCAGAAAATCAGTATAATTATCGGCACGCGTATGTAACGTCATGCTTGGAATAATCTTTACGTAATTAAAGGTTACGTGCGTGAAACTGATATGAATTTATTACTATTGTTCCTCGCTTGAATGGCTTTTGTCCAGTTTAGGGTCTTAATGGGCCATAATAAGCGTTAATGTTAATGTTTTTTGCAGGGAATTGTAATTATGATCCTAATTATGTCTCCGCTAACAGAGGACCGAGGCCAACCAGTAGGTTCATTCTACCAGGGTTGCGGAATCTGCCAGGGTTGCGGAATTTGTTCGAAAGCGTCACCGCGGCCCTGGAATGCAAAGGGCTTTAGAAGGAACACGGGTGGGTTTTAGTCAGTAAGAGTCTGACACGCCTTTCCGCTCCACCCAGAGCGGAAGAAGTCATTTGATGATTTCCCAGACCTAAAAAAAAACCAGTAGGTTCATTACAGGACTATGACTTATTATACGAAGATGGGATTTTTAAGCACCTAAATCAGTTTTTTTTCTTGTGTATCCTTAACTTCGATCTTGCTTGAAAAGCTATGAAGCTGAATGAAGGTCTTGTGCTTATTTATTTTCAAAGATGAGTGAATAGGCATCTTCTGTGTCGCTTGTTCTGTGTTATAATGTTGTTTAATGTCTAGTCTTTTCAACTATGTTAGAGTCATCTCTCCGGATGCAGATTAGTAGACATCTGTATTTTGAAAAGAGCGACTGTCACAACCCAGCAACTGGATAGGAAACACGGCAAGACAAGTGTCAAATTCTTTGGCTTCTGTCTGTGACTACAAACGGCAGCCGGAACCAACAGCTTAACGTAGGTACTTGTCTATCTATGTACGGACGAGTTCTGGTATGTTATGAACGATCACCCATCCAGGGAACCATCTTTGTAAAAGGAAACTGACTGACTGACATATCAATGCGCAGCCGAAACTGCTGTTTGCGCAGTTTGTTTGTGCAGTTTTGCACATTTTATGATGTAGGTGAGCATTAAGAAGGGATTTTTAGAAATTCAACCTTTAAGGAGTGAATAGGGGAAAATCGTTTGTATTTGCGCCGACGAAGTTGCGGGCGAAGTGCTAGTCTAATATTTTACTTCGATTATTGGAAGTTAAGTTTTTATAGGAATAAAACTATATCAAGATCTCGCCAGTTCTATGCACTACGGAGTAGTAACCCTGAACTTGTCTCATAGAGAACAGTTCATAAGGTGGAATGTTGACGTCCAAAGTGTAATTGTTCAATTGGCGGAGTTAATTGTAGGAAACAATTGCTAGCACTTAGAGACGCACATGGCATCGCACGGGGTAACGTGAGTTTTCAGTTTTCACACATTTGAATAATTGTTGCGGTTTTAACCAGATAAGTTCTGTTTTTTATTATTGATAGGCTCGTATTTCATCATGTTCTCACCTGATTGTAAGTGATGTCGTGCTCGACTATGAAGCATATCAGGGCCGTGACCAGTAGCGCGATTCTGTAAACATGTTGAAGTGAAGGCTTGGGTGAAGTGATCACGAAGTAAGCTGTCAATCCATGTAATCAAGATGAAATGACAGCTGACAGCAGCCCGTCGTGATCACTTTATCCAAGTCTTCACTTCGACATGTTTACAGAATCGACCGGTAGGACGTGTCCGGACCATGATTCGTCAAAACGTGATCTGAAACGTCCCGGACATGGCCCGGAAACGGACGTGTGTAAAAGAATTCGTATTAAATGTACGCACCGATATTTTTTTGAGCTTTTTTTCGTACCAAGGCACAGTAACGGCTTGGATCAACCTTTAAGGGCTTATATCGAATGCTTCAATGACTTATAAATGTTTATTTTTGTTAATGTTCATTGTTTTTGACAATTATGACAGGCATACCACTTACTTGAATTAATTTATTGTTAACCTATTTTATTTTAAACGTTTCCTTTATAGTTTAGGTATTAAAGTCAAGTAATCTACCGACCGACCCCATCTTTCACCATGAGAACAATTCCCAGTGCAAAAGTTCGCCACCTACATCATTCTATAATTAAATGTAATTAATTGCAGGTGCACTTACAACACGCACTTCTCACTTCACGTAACACAGACACACATTATACACAAACATTAGGTATCTTAAATAAACGTTTATTTTCAGGCATCGTAGGCCCATAGCGTATTAGTATTAGGTACCTAAAAACTTAAAAACTATGTTAGTTATATATAACACTTAGGTACACATGTGTAAAAAAAACAAAACAAAAACACAGCATCCAATTAGAGAACTAACTCTTCTTCCACAAATTCAGCTCGACGTCCGTGTGCTAACGCAGGGAAGTAAACGAAATTGCGTGTTTTCTTTCCTGTGACTCTCCAGTGGTGTTGTCAGGTGGGGTGCCACTAAAAAGTGAAAAATATAAACCTTTGTAAAAAAATAGTAACCGACTCTCAAATAAAACAAAAACACTACAATGTATAAAATAACTTTAATTTCGGAAGTCGGTGTTAAAATACGAAGAAACATCCAAAAACACCGACTTCCGAAATTAAAGTAATTTTATACTTTGTAGTGTTTTTTTTATTTGGAAGTCGGTAAGTATTTTTTTTTATAATTTTTATCATGCTTTTGTGTATTGTATTTTTGTTGAGTTGCAAAAAATAGGACCTAACAGTTTTATCTAAGTATCATTTTAAATTTTCTAGTGCGAATTTCACGGTATTTGCTTAGAATTTTCTTCTAATAAGTTTTGGCTTTTCGCACAGATTGAGCAGCAGTTAATGACAATAAGCAAGACCTGAGACTGTTTGATGCCGCCCAAGTCGTAAGTGTCAACAATGGTAAACGGGTTACCGTAATTCTCTTAGGTGACGACTTGCCTACTTGTCATTACGAGGCCCTGTTGTTATTTTAGCCTGACATTTACTGCTAAGCGTGGCCACACAATTAGTGTTATTTCCATTCGTGTTATTTCCTTCAATGGATATTCGTACGACTTTTTAGTGAAAACGCTTCGACAATTGACTATGAACGTGTATATTTTGTGATTAACACGATTTACCGGAACATTAGCGTCACTATGTGTTTTCTATACAATAATTGAATTGGCAAGGGTGTGAGGAATGGCCACTTTTATTTTGTTTGGCGCTGATGGTGACGGTAATTCGGTAATGAACGTTACGTCTTACTTACGTCCATTTGGAACGATGGTTATCGTAAAATATATGTGGCACATAGTAAATCGCGCGGTAGTTGCTGATCAGTTAAAGTTTTTCGTCTGGCTTAACTTTTGTTTAATTTATGACGCGTCGACATTTCTTTCCAGAAACCGGGTGATAGTCTTTTTCACTACGGTTATCGTGGTTTTTGTCTATCTTAAGTCTGTAGTTTTTATAGCCGGAATATTGATATCTATATCGATAAGCGGATCTCCATTATGCTCAGCAGTGGACTTAATATGTAAAAAAATATCAAGAACACCCTTGCCATTAAAACTGCATTAAGTAAGTTCCCTACACTTTGTATTATTACTACGAGCGCTGCCTTGTTTTCTTACAAGACCGAGTTAAATGTAAAGAGTTTATCATAAAAGGTTTTAAGTTAATAATCATCTCGTGTTTTTCTTATCGTGTCATCGGCTTATAATTTGGTCTCGCCAGCCATTTATCAGATTCATTGTCAATGATGTTCGCTGTCAACATAATAAGGCTGTTATAAAGATATAATTTATTTTACAAGATGTCTTCCTTAGCAAGGATTTTGTAATACAATGTATTGATGGTTTGCAAAATATTGTCAGGGAAAAAAATATTTGGCTTTTCTTTGGACAATAATCAGGATACCCTTTGCGCGAGAGAGAAATAACATCAATAATAATATTATTCATCAATAATAATAATAATATCTTGGGACAACTCACACGCGGTCATACGATCCCAAACTAAGCAGATCCTGTGCTATGGCAACCAGATAACTGATAAACATATCTACTTATATATTTCTAAATACATATTATTTGTCTATAATAGACAAATTAAACACAGACACAGAATACTTATCGAGATTTGAAAGAGAGTTACACCGAGGACATATACAAAACATGAGAAAATTACAGGGACCACTTTCATAAACTACAAACGTTTAGCCTTTATAATAATGTTTTCCTTAAACTAAAACGAAATTCTAATGTTTGCGATCCACTTAAGTTATTTGCTACTTGAGCTCAGACCGATGTTTATTTAGTAACCCAATCAACGGTTTTGCAAATATTATTTGACCGTTTTAGAGGTGTTAAGGCAAAAAAATGGACGGTACCTACTGCATTTGCCCAAACTTAAATTAACATACTTAAGTCATTTTACTAAGGAGTTTTTAAGAGGTTATTTAGAATGTAGATATCGTGTTTAAGTGACCTCATGAGGAGAGAGTTGCTGTAACGGCTCAATATGGGTATAAATGGGGAAAACGTTATCTGTTTCAATTGTTAATAGTGCTTCGATACACTGCCAGTGTCTCGTCTAGACCTCTATCTGGGATTTCGGATTTCTAACTTGGATTTAGGAAATTGTAAAGTAGCTAAACTAGATAAGAGTAGTTTCTATACTAGAGACATGAAAAAGTGCTAACTTACCAAAAAATACTGGATAAAAATTTTTTGGGATTCAATTGGCAATGATGACTAAATGATGACGATGATGAAAAGACGAAAAAACTGCCAGAAAATATGATAAGAAATAACTCAGTTTTATAAACAGTTATGACTACTTATGACTATAACATTTTCAACAGGAACTGTACTCTATGCAATAGTATCCAATCCCAAATAACGATATCTATCGGCATTTAGGTCCGCAATGACGCGCAGGCGAGGCGCCGCGCCGCTCCTCACCTCGGAAGGTCATAGTCTCCCCGATTTATGGAGCACGAAGTCTTTGTAGCAAACCGCCAACATCGCCAGTTCGCCACTCTTCACCCGCTAACGGGCCTGTTCTCAACTAAAATACGAATGTACTCGGAACAACAAACGCATGGATACGCTCCCTATAGCTCACGAGTACTCACGATTATGATCTGTTAGCCAATATCTGAGTAATGGAAATTGGTATTCAATGCTAAATCGATTTTACGGTTCAGTATCGTAGGGCATTTACTTTTCAATAGCTGGCTGGAATTGATGGGGAATATAAGCTGTTAACATTAAAGTTAGATGTAAGATAACGGGTTGGCTCGAGAGTAGGATTAAAAGTTATAGTGAATCGTAGAACCTATCGAAGGCTAAAGAGGACGGAAGACATCAGCGGATATCGTAAAGCCAGAGATCGCTGGCACTAACATACTCCCACATGATTTTGACTGTAATCCTAGTTTAGCGTTAGTTCTAAGCTTCAAGGAAGCGTACTAAGGAGCTTTTTGCTATCAGACTTTAATTCATTAAAAAACCTGTACATGCTCCGGACGAAGGCAAGTTACCATGATTCGAACAACAAATGCCAACGTCACCTTTACTCCATCTTCTTCCTATCTCCACAAAGCATCCGAAAGTGTTGGTCGGTCTACTAGCGCTAACATTGCAAACGATCGTTCAAGTAAAACAGTTCTCGTGTACCGTATCGAAAGCACTCGTGATCCGACTTAAATGTTGAAATAAACCGATCGGAAATCGAACCTAAATACGAGGATATTTATTAGATCATGCCACTTTAGAGTTGCTGAAGGAAATTCTGCGGTATATAGAAATGTACGGCGGGTGTTACTTGCTTTACGGCTGTTCTACTCGACGGCGGTGGGGCCATGCTCATGATTTTAACAGACTATGTTTCTACTAAGTAACTTGATCAATGTATTTCACATTTTCATGTTGACAATTCTGATTGGAAATTATCGTATTTTTAAGGACCATTCGGATCATAATCGGAAACTGTCAAACCACCATTGATTTCCTTACATTTTGACAAGTTTTGTTTTTATTGGCGCTGAAATGATATTGCCACTTGAATTTGACGCTTTTTAAGTACGAGGATTGGCTTTCTAACTTTCAAAAAATATTGCGTCCTCCTTACAATTTTGTACATCCATGTCTCGTTTTTTTTCATGTGACCTGACCTCCAGTTCTCTTAATTTTTTAAGTAAACGAGGTTTTTCCATTATGAAGCTATCAAACAAGTGAACTTCCTACTTTTAAGCCATTTGTCGCCCCTTACTACGCACACAGGTGGATCGAGGCCCAGGGAGGTTACTTGGTTTTATCGACAGAAGCCAGTAGGGACTTAAGTTGTGATTTGTATCGAGAAGATTGCAGTATGTTTACCTAACAAAACAAAGCGGTGGTAGGTCTAAATTATAAGTAAATCGAATAAAGTTCATTGCAAACTAAACCCTAAGGCGGTTTAAAACAACAAAAGCAAAACGAAATGCATAAAATTCTTTCTAAATGACATAGCAAAATCTAAGTAGATACATTATCGAGGCGAGATCGTTGCGAATAAGCCATAATGGATGATGACTGGTCGTATCCGACGTTTCAAGTGTCATATTACCAGCGCTAACTTTATTTCCCGTGACGGCCGATCTAGCCTTCAGATAGTCACGGTCGCAGGAAAATAAAATGCGAACGATTGGGATCATGTACCAGTAATGTATGGTGGAGGTTCCGTACTGACTCCAGCAGAATAAGTTTAATACACATTTTTGTATGAGCTTTTTATGCTCTTGATGTAAGAGGGATAACTCACACAATGCTTTGCTTGCTGGGGAGTTTGTTGCGCCACTTCTTCTTCCCAGCTAAAACACTAGGAAGTGGTGACGGGCGGGCGTTTTGCGGGACTGTCTTTATGTAGAACTTTGACGTTCAAAAAGTGCTGGCACTCAGCCTAATTTTAATAAATGACTTTTGATTTTGATTTTGATTTTGAATGCTCCATCAGAAAAATGCAGAAAAGTTTTTCCTAATTTTCAATTAAACCTATATTAGGTTCAATTGATTGATTAGGTTCAATTGAACCTATATTAAATTTCTGCAATGCCAAACCGAGTTAGCTGTTTTATAACCCACTTTCGAAACGGGACTCTAACGGGATAAATATTAAGTATAGCAGGATCAGTTTATTGATATCGAACGCATTTCAATAATCTATATTGGCATTCTTAATTAAGATATGTCGATAACTAGTGCTTAAAGAGAATTGTAATAGTATTCAGCTATTATTGGTATCGTAATGGAATATAATAAGCGCTGAGAGCGTGAAGATCTGACTAAAAGATTTCTCGAAAGCAATTTTAGTATTTTAGCGTAAGTTATGGGAGGGATCAGATAATTTCTCGGTTGCATTTCCCGGCGTGTCGATAGACTTCGTGATTAAACCTCGCTTAGTTGCTAGCCAGAACGTATATTGCACACTGTTTACGAAATAAATGAGTTCATAATTTGTGATTTATGACTTCGGAACTCAAAAAATTGTGTTGAAATTTCTTGCAATGCCAGATAGAAAGTTTCAGTGGTAGAATAACGAGAACTTGGACTAATGGACTTCCTGAAAATGTGTGTTTTGCCTCAGACTAGCGAAGGTGCCATCATGAAGAAGCTTCTATTGGAAAATACCTCGTTTTTGCAACGGTTTTCTACTGCCACGGGGTTTAGAGATTGGAAAAGTATGTTGATTGAAAATGTTCATTTAATTTGACAATTCAATGAAGGCATTTTATGTGGCTTGAGTGTGTTAAATGTATGGTAATATTAAGAATTTGGTACTATAACATATTTTCTTATAAAATTCAGGTTACAAACCAGTTTTTTTTCCGGTAGTTGACCCTAAAAAGCAAGGCGCCTGTCGTTATCAAAGTCAAACGTTAGGTCCTACCGTTATACGTAAATAAGATTGGAAGTTAATGTATTTTTTTTGTCTATTGCCACTAATGGGTTTTAACTGTCGCAGTTTCAATTTAAATCGTAGCAAGTATAACTTGACCCTAGACAAAAGAGGGAACTAACTAATTTCGTGCTTAATTGGGACTGCTGTTGGCTTCTGTCTTAGCAAGCAGCGCCACTACAAGAGGCCAAGGTACATTGGCTTTGTAAGTTCGTGATAATTAGTTTAGTAGATTCGCGAATGACGTTAAGACAGGGTCTGTCACTTGCCGATTAGGGTTAAAGAGCCATCTGTTGGCCTCATTTTGTTGGCTACTTAAACAATTAACTAACCATCTTATGGGATTTGGCACATATTACAGCTATAATACGTGAAACGTCTTCGTACTAAGTGGTGGGCCATCTACGGTTTTTTCTTGACCTTTGACAAATCGCGGTGAAAGAGCATGACACTCCGCAAACTGATTTTTATCGTGACGTCGCGAATTTGAATCTAGGGTTATTTTTTCCTTCTAGAATTTATTGAACTTGATACAAATCTACATAAAACTTTTTTAAACTTAATCAAAAACTACGCTGGCACTCAATAAATAACCGTTAGCCAGTAATTGGCCATTTTGCGATCTGTCAAACAAAAATATTGTGGACAGTATTTAAAATCATTTTACAACTTCACACAAATCCGTTAATCCGTGAATGTGTCACATCAACATATTTTTTGTACACTGGAATAAAAAGTAATCGCTATACTTTATTACGGTTTCTTAGATCCTAGTTAAGCACACGCGTTTCACGACCACGAATAATTTCCATCTCGAAAGCCATAATTAAAAAGCTTGCACTTTACAACGAAATCAGAGATGCTCTGAAGTCTGAAGCTGCGTTATATTTATGCCCCCAGAACCTGATACAGTAAATAAATATTTCAGTAACTCGAATTGCATTCTAAGAAGTGATCTGGGCTCGTTTGATATCGTAGCATGAGTTACCGAGGCGTCAGCTACTAACGTGTAGCTTTGTTTATCTCTTTGTGTACCTCCCCGTGTACTCGCGTATTGAGTAACGAGAAATAATCGCATGACTAATTGAAATCATACACAGTAATTCGTCATGTTATCCACGCGGTTCTTTTTCTTGAACTTGCACGCACACTGATTACGATAAAAATATGGATTTGCTCCAACCGCTCAATATACATCAGGGTGCCAAACAAATTGCTTCGTATTTGTCATGTTTATTTGATTTGTAATGCTGTTTGTATTTGTGAATAATCCTTGAATGTATACAGATTACTTTGTACGACAGCTTGGATTTGTATTTACTTTGCATGTTATTGATTGATCGCAGCTCCTAATTGGAAGGCTATCGCCCTTTATTCTTGGAGCTCCAGCTGCGTATGCTTCTTATCTCCAGGTGACGTTGTCGTCCAAAGTCTTTATTGTCAACATTTGTACACGTGTATAAGAATAAAATGTTGTATCTACTATTAATTACAGATACGCGGAAGTCACAAATAACATAGGTTCATCCTTTATAGTAACTTCGTGTTTCTATCTGCAAATAAAATCAATTTTAGAATCTATGTATGCATATAAAAACATGTTATCACAGCCGCGGCTTATATGGTGAGCGTAGAATTATGTCTCCCTGCAGATATTGGTTCTTTCGCAGCCATAAGAGAAAATAAAAATTACAATATAACTATTGGACAGTGTGGCTTTCTCTACGAATTTGTCTCCAAGTCCTACGAGTGTACTTCCATATGAGGTAACATCGGCTAACGCGATATGACGCAGTGGCGCGAAGCTCGCCAGAGGGCGTGTTCGTCGATAGGGCGCTGCGCCGGCGCCGCTGTATTTATGGCGTTGCCTTGCTCACGCGGACCATGTTATGTTGCTGATAAACGCTATCTAAAAGTAAAAAGAGAAACAGGTGCGTGGATTTTCAAAATGCTTTCAAATGTAGCATAAAATATGGAAAATCTTTAGGGCCTTATTATATCGGCTAGTAAAAATCTTACATAAACTTTCGCCAAGGACTGCTTTTATAAGAGAGTAATAGTAGATTGGCGTTGAAGACAAGCTTTCAGGCTGAGTAACTACTATGTATATTTATAGGGTTAGAGGTAAGAGGAGAAATCAACTTTCTCGGAGCAAATAAAAGCAAGACTTATATTGCAATTCTGAAACATTGACAATAAAAAATTATCGACCTTTCGGAATGGCATGAGCGATAAAACAATAAGCAATCGATACTTTGTGTTGTGTACCTACCTTCATATATTAAAGGTCCGGTTATGTAGGTAGGGTTTATGTAAGACGGGCTTCTAGAAAACTTTCCGGACTTTGGTACCGAACTTAGGGTATCTATTATGATTTGATGGCTAAGTGCTGAAACAGCATAGAACCATTGTGGCATGTCCCCCCCGCCACCATTTTGTTTTTTTTTACACTTCAACAAACAAAAATTTTAGGAACATGGTGCCTTAAAGTGTCACGTTGGCGATATATTTCGAGGTAAAGCCCCTTTAATTTTTGTTAATCCACTTAGTAGAACTACCATATTTAAATCTTTAAAGAATAACATGTTTTATAAGACCTAACTATATTTAAACAGTCGTTTAAAAAATCTGACAATTTATCTACTTAGCCTTTTCTCTCAATGTTGGGTCGGCTTTCAGTCTAACCGGATGCAGTATTTTACATGAGCGCCTACATTTATTAAAATATTTTATCATAATTATCTCATTTAATTCTTATTAACATTATAATAATGGTAACATCTACTCTTTGGCATTCCTCCAAAATACTTAACATTTTGCAGAAATTGTATAAAATTCTCAGAATATGCCAGAGGAATAATTGGTGCTGCCGTTGTTTCTTAACATGTGCCACATAGCCTGGATGTTACTGGGTTAATTACAGTGTCACGGACCACCAATCTCAGTTAATTATACTTAGAAAATTTCTTAACTTCCGATGAACTGGAAAACTGAATCAATTTGTCTAGAGCTCAGTCATGTAGGGCGATTTGGCCATTGGTTTTGGCAAAGTAGGTACATGACGATATAATTTTTATGCGACTGCCCCAGAAGGATGGTTATATTTTAATTACTTCATTCTTTATATGGTTATGTTATCATCAATAATTCTCATATTGTTGTTCCATTAAAGATTTAACATCTCAAGTGTCTGGGAAAGCTAAAAGAAAATTAGTCCACGCTGCGGTAGCAAACAGCCAGTCTGCTAAGTGCTGTGTCTAGGGTGAACAGAACGTGCTTAAGTATCGTCACTCGAAGAGACGTTTTTGCTGTTCTGTAACTTTGATATGACTTCTTAAAACTGCTCTACTAATACAAAGTCTAGCTGCTAATTAAAATATAACTCTCAATACCGACTTGTTCAAGCCGGCCCAAAAATAAACCAACAAATAAAAGACAGTGCTAAAATAAATTGAGAATATAAATCCCTTACCACGTGTAGCGACGTTATCATACGGGTTCATCAGAGAGTGCGTGCGTGAGTGTATCGTTTGTTTGGACATGTAAGGTGTCTGGGTACCGCGGCCGGGACATCCGGCACTTCGCGTGACATCCTCGCATTATTTCGCGAATCTCACCACACTTATAGGTCTTCTTGTTAGTGGAGTGTGTGCTGGAATGCCTGGACGCCATATGCGAGTATTTATAGAGTATAGAACATTTGTTTAAACCTTGAATAGAAACGATGCACTAAAATCTGGAATTATAGGCAAGCTGACATTCGACCGACGACAGCGATTCTCAAAATGCCAAATGTTTTAGATTGACGATGTCACGTTTCGATTCATTTTAGACTTTTCGGAAATCGTGATAATGTTACTTTCGTCTAAAAGCTCTGGATCTGGATGGTACCTATGTGTTTCTTGAAAGCCATTTTGTATATTTGCTTTGATTCAAATACATATGTTGATGTGTTTCAACATTTTTCGACGATGACGAGTGACGTGACTGTACTTTTTTGTGTCTTGGATGTTACTACACATAGGGGATCGGAATTTCCCACGCATGCAGCGAAAATACTTTGCATGTCAATGTTTGACTGTACGAGCAAATATTTCAATTTCAATGACAAGAGCAGTTCCTATTGAACGTATTCCGTTCATTCTTAAATCCGCACTATGTTAAACTTTTGCAAACGCAGACACAAAGTAAATATTTCTTTAAAAAAATCGTTTTGGTCCGGTTTTCCCGTTTTTAGAGCTTTAAGAAATACAATGAGTCAGTGAGGCATTTCGACTCAGAATTGGCCTACCTACGTGCTTCTTTTTATATTTACTCTAAATTGGCGATTTAAAATTAACCATTGACGTTTTCATCAGTTCATGATCAAGGTAGGAAACTATGAATCAATCAGTGTTTGCTAAATTCTTTGAATCTTTGGTATTTGTATTACAATTATCGTACTTTTACGATACTGACGTAGGTATCAGTTCAGAAGCTACCTGTTAAGTAAATAGTGTACTTTTCATTGGTTTTCCCAATTCATAATTAAACAGGCCTTTGGGGAAAGAAGTTGAAAAATATTGAACGAGTCGTATTATTCTGTAACGTTATTTTGTCGTACTGCCAACCAAGCTTCTTTATTTTAAGATAATTGAAAAAGCTCTTTTTTTTAATTCGACAGAGTATGGCTGGTTTTTAATACTCGCTTATATTTGTAGAGATTGATTTTCAAACATTATTTTTAGGGTTCCGAACCTCTGTATGGAAAACGGTATTATTTATAGGATTACTCCGTTGTCTGTCTGACTGTTCATCTAGTACAGCCAATTTTCTCCGAATTTTTTGAACCGATTCAGTTGAAATTTGGTACACATATGAAATTCTGTGACCCAAACACAAACGTGTCACAAAAATAACTAAATTTAGAAAATTGGGTTCTTTGGGGGTCAAGTGAGAAAATAAAAAAATAAACTTTTTCAAAGTGTACCGTGTGACATTTGAAGTTAAAGAAAAAATAATGTGTTTCGAAGTTATTACAAAAAAACCATATCTTCGAAAGTAATAGGCCTAAAATTTTGCAAAAAATATAGGTTATCTATAACCTATAATGTTTTCAAATTTTTTTCACTATCCATAACAGGAAAACCTAAATATAAGGAGTCTACGATTTAAAAAAAAATCGGAATCCCGTGTACGCGAGTTCGGCTCGCACTTGACCGGTTTTTTTTTTTAATCCTCAACCTTGGGCAATTGGTTACAAAGACTGCAATAACAAAGTTATCATTTAAACAAACAGGTTTGTTTGCACTATTCATCAAAGTAATCAAATATTTGCATAGTTACTACATAAAACAAGAAAACGTTTATTTTGCCCAAACTTGCATTTTTGGCAAAAAAAAAGTTTGGCAATATCCCTGTGTATTGAGGTCCGTCCAGTGTTACATATTTTTTGACATTTCAAGTAAAATCTTACACACTCGTATTTAAAGATTTGAGCTAATAATTATCGTCATTAAATTCTATAAAGAGTAAAAATAATTAAGGACCGCTACTTTAATCACACGATTGAACTGCGAAATCGGTGAGAAATAATTTATTTTTAGAGTTCGTTGTGGTATCGAAACTACTCACTTAAGATTCACAAAGTAACTCTTTTAGTTGGCTTCGAAAATCATTTACCTACTTAAAAATTTCATTGAGTGACTCGTCTGAATGGATTAGCATGAAAGGTACGAAAATATAAATGAAAAAGCTGCGGAACCATCAATTATCCTGGATGTTTGTTCTTAACGGGTAATTTGCATAATTTGGTCCATGTAGCTGATGGTCTGATGGAGATAAATGCACGTGCGATGACCCGTCCAAAAAACTCGACAGCAGAAATTAGGCCAAGTCTGTCACAGAAAACTACCCACTTTTTCAATGTGGAAGCTGTAAGCTGTAATTATTATTGGAATATTATTAATGAATGTTTAAATAAAAGGTAAGCTTCAAAAGCTGTTTTTGAATTGTGTTAATTTCATAGGGATCTTTTGGTTTTATTTTATTTGGATCTAAGTTACAGAATTCTAAATTTGAAAACGTAATTGTTCTGTTTTAGCTTTCTTAAGGTAGATAAATCATTACCATTGTTAAGAATACCACACTATATTTTGTCGTGTCAACATCTAATAAATCGATGAACGCTGGCTGCACGCACGAAAAAGGATGACTCTTTGTAACGTTACGCTCATTGTAACGTTACGATCATTTCATCAATGTTTTGTTATGACGTTGTCACGTTATACTATCGTCCGTAAACCGACTTTACAGACAGCCAACTTTTTTATGAGTACCTACATTTCAATTTCAAGATAATATTTCAGGGGGTTACTGAAGATAAGCTAAGATTATTGCACTAGTAGGATTCCCCGGTACCGTTATTCAGACACATCATTCTCATACCTGACAAACACCGTAAATGCACGTACAATCTGTAATTTATTCCCAGAGGCAGCGATAAGGTTTTCGAAGAAAACTCCGAGACGGGTGGTATCATATCCATAATTGGAAATGTAAATACCTAATTGAGCCAATAATGTTACTTACTTCATACTCATACTTTGAACGGTACCCCGGTCTAATTATTACACATGTTAATTAACTTTATTGTACCATAACAGCGAATTTAATCAGAATCCAATAAAATGTAAAACTGATTACTATTTTTCATTAATATATTCATGAGACTTAATAAGCGTCGATATTATTATGATACGAATTTCTACAGGCATATCCACATTCCTCATTAATGTGAAATTTCTTTGCGTTACATAACTGTTACACTGAATGCATAATATAATTTTCCTATTTAGCATATGGCGTGTTCTTATATTTCATCGACGTCGTTAAAATTACTGGTGATTTGACATTCCTGTGTTATGATACAGAGATCGGAATAGGTAGAGTATATTTACCTAATGTTCGTGGAAGTAAGTAAAATAGAGTTGATAATATCACCTGTAAAATCCCGGAATCATAAATGGAATCATGACAATTTAAACCCGGGATTATAAAAACATGAACTGGACTTTGAGTTTAGTTACAAATTATTGATTTGAAGAATCAAAAGACGAAAAAGTTGTGCGAAAACAAAGCTATTTAATTTAAGGAGGAGGTATTATCAACTCTATGTTGCTTAGGTACTTCCACAACCGTTAGGTACTACTCTACCTATTCCGATCTCTGGTTATGAATGATTAACACCAAAGATCGTAGCATTTCGTAGCACTCGTAGATCTCGTAGCAATTATCAATTTTGTCATAAACATTTTGGTATTTCAATAATCAGGAATAAGTACTAGGAACCCATAACTCGTAAGGCAATGCATTATTCTTTATAAAACTGGGTACAGACAGTAACTCATGCGGCATAATCATTACATTCACAAGTTCGCGGTAAACTGACCTAATTTCTTTAAGCCAAATATAGGTACAGGCTTCGCCGCTTAACCGAAAATAAATTAAAAATTAAGTGAAGACACGGACTCGATAAAAACTCGTTCGTGTACAACGGAAATTAGTTTCGAATTTTGTTCGTCCTTTTTTATTTTGCGGCTCGATTAAGATCGGGTGGCTAGTGGCTACCGAATAAAATCCCCGTTGCTCGGGTAACAGGATCCACCGCGAGGACTCTTCGGGCACCCGTCGGGATGGATGAACACAATCGTATTGTTACTATAGCAGGTGCATCGTGTATTGACAGGAGGTTAGAAACAAAAGAAGAATGGAAGAAAAAATACTCCAGAACAAACATACCTAAACATTTGATGAAAAAAATGGTCTTGACTTGGTAAATCACAAATACTGATGCTGAAGCCAAACTTTATAATATAACCACCAAATTTTATATATTTAGGTATTTTTTTTTTTTAAGCGATAACTTCTTATGGGAGGGTAAACCGCTTCGTAACGTAACGCGTTACGGCGGCAGTATGTCTGGCTTCCCTTTCTCTCACGCATACGGCAGTGGTAGGCAGGCTCTTCCTTTCTATTCATATTAAATAGTTCAACTTAGATAAGTTTAAGTTATCACTTCGGTCGGGCGTCCCAAGACGCACACGTTTTTTGATTATAATTTACTAAACAAATTTCTATTTTAAATATTATTTTTTTGTTGTAGGTCTTTTAACCCAAGTCATAGATAATGCCTTGTTGCATTAAGTCCGCCTGTGTACCATTACTGTACATTAAGTTTAAATAAACACATTTACATTTATAATAGGCACGGCTTTTCTACTAATAAGAACTCTAAGATAAAAATAACCAATTAAGGAAATTAATATTAATACGATAACCTGCTAATTCGGCTGATAAAAACATCTTAAATGGCTAAATCACGTTTTTGGCCTAGAAACGTGCTGGGACTAAATTATTATGTAGTAGCTGTACCACTTCTAGATACTAAAACGGGAGCCATTCCAATAATTGTTTTGAGTAATATTACTTAACACACATAACGGTTTCGAGAATTACATAATTTCCTTCGAAAAATGTTTACTTTGAAGAATGAGCTCTTCTCTGAAGTCTGTTTGCTTTGGTAACACGATATCCATTATTTTAGTGAAGGGGACAAAATATGATCCTTGCTATTAAAAATGCTCTCAAGAACATGGGATTCTTAGTAGCTGTCGATTCCCAGAATGAAATCTTGTTGATGGAGTTTTGCTACTTTATTAACTTACCTATTTATATTTTTCTGGGGTAGATAAGTCACTAAATTGGCAACATTTCAATTTGCGATACGTGAAACCGCATCTCTGTGCCACTTTTCGTGCTCCATATTATAATGATACATAACTGTAACCATATGTGCCTATTTATAAAGTGTAAATAAAGACAGCTGAAAAATATTGGCAGTTTTATTTTCATTTGCTGGAGTATTGATTCGTCAGTTTTGGATTCATCATAATATTGTGAATTTTTGACTCTTAGGCTCGCCGCAAACGTGCCACCGACCAGAGCCACCGTGGTTGGTGGCCCGTTTTATAACATTTTATAACCCGCTCTCCGCTGCGCAGTCTATCTAAGTATCGATATCCGTTGAGGCGTCGCGCGTCCTGCTTCATGGTGACGCGTGCGATGTTTAGACGCCTAACTCTTAGCTGTGCGGGGTTGGAGCAGTTGCACTTGTATGGCCCGCAGCGACCACAATTGCCAGCTGCAGTGCGATTCTGTAAACATGTTGAAGTGAAAACTTAGGCGAAGTGAACAAGTGAGCTGTCAAACCATACAAACAAGATGGAATGACAGCTCGTTCACTCCACCTAATTGTACAGGGTGAGATGTCAACAGAATAGACCGGCTGTAGCGAGTGGCCGCCACCTGAGTGTCTTCACGTGGGCGGTGCTCCATATGTACAAAATGTAATTGTTAAAGTGTATTAAGTCGTTGTCGCTGGCCACTGGTGGCTGTGGTCGGCGTCTCGTATACGGTGAAACTAAGGTTTTTTAATAGACTGAAAATTATTTTCATTATTAGTATTCTGCCCTATTTTGTGTCAAGTTACCTGAGATCAGCCAAAACCCCTGCCAACCGATTTTCTCTCTTTTCTTTCATATCATTCTTCACCCAAAAAAAGTTGACACCGATACAATTATATTTGTTAAAATAGATATAGTATAGTAAAAGTACAAAAAATAAAACAACTCTAACCACGATAAAGACGTGGGCGTGACTAATCAGTTATCTTATACAGATTTGATAAGATTTATTAACGTTTTGTGGGTCAAACTGATAACCTGCTTACGAATAATAATATTTTGAATGGAAATAAACACAGTGACGTATTATTTGTACGTTAATATGAAAGAAAACTATGTATGCTATATTTCAATCAATTTCGTCAGCTGGTCCTCTGCTCTCAGCCTGTACTTACCAGACCTCTGTAGAAGTGACGTGTTTCAATATCGAACCAACTGTGGTTGGGAAAAAAATGAGAATAATCTTTCAAGTTCCAGTATGTTGATATAATACAGTGTAGTAAAGATCTGTTAGTAATCAGTTGCAAGAATCCTTTCAAGTAACTGGCTATTTCTAGTTTATGCCAACTTGTTTACTCTGTCACTGTCACTGAAGCTGCATTATTGATTGACTTTTCGTCTTATTCACTCACTAGTTCAACAGGCACTTTATCTTTAAAATCATTTCGCATGCCACTATTCGTCAGGCCTATTATAAGGCTCAAAAGCTTAAACCGCAAAGAAGTCTTACAATCTCCGCATGCATCGTCTGCCTCGCATCTCAGTTTACATTTTTATTTGGACGCCTCTAAACTTACTGCGCATCTACAATGTTGTAGGTATGCAGCCTGTATTCAAGTTTCGTTTTAAATTCCATTGCGATTTTTCTAGTGTTCCTTTGATGTTTTCTACTCGTGACTTGGCAACACAAAGGATTGTAAATCCAAATGTGAAACAAGGTGTTCCATGTACTTATTCGTGGAGGATTTCATGTTTTTGTAAGGTCCGGCAACAAAACAGCCGTATACCAACCGAGACTTTATTTTAAAAAAAACAACAGAACTTGTCGTTCACGCCATTTTTAAAAGCTTTATCAGTGTCAATGTTTTTATTGTAAAGGCTAGTCCAGTATTTGTTTTAGATTCAAACGTAAATATTTTCTGCTCAGTCAATAACTTCAACACGAAACCCGTCTTTGTCTACTTCATATGCACCGTATCGTTGTGTTCTCATCTATCTTTTTATGTTTTCATAGCCATTCAGTCAAGCGGCGACAGCCAGTCTATTTCTCTAACTACCAACACACGACATTAGGAGCACGCTAACAAAGAGCTTGTTAAAATTCTTCTATATGAAACCGTTAGGGCGCCCTATTAAAACAAAACAAAACTGTAGAATGCAAGGAACAGTAAAATCTCCCCATCTAAACCATTTCGCAACAAAAACGGATCGAAGTTTATTCAAAGATTGGCAGAAATATTGTAGAATAAGTCAAATATGCATTTAAAGATAAGAATTTGTATGCAAAACATTGGCTGTTAGTCAATGTACGTTCTGCGTTTTAGGCACTGCGTGCATGAGAATATTTGTGTCATTATGTACAGTTTATTCGAGAAGTGTTTTGAATCATTTAAATATATTCCGTGTTTTGTTCGGCACTCAACCACATCTTGAGTAGTTATTCACTTAAAAACTTTTATTTGTCACGGTTTTGTTATTGATCGTGGAAGTTTAGTGTCGAGAATCTGAACTTATACCTTTTGAAAAATTCAGATTAGACGAAAGAAAACTTTAAGTGTAGGTAAATTATCAATGATTTGCCCTGCAAGCAGTTTCCTGCTTAACATTTTCTTCAAGCATGAATTAGTAGGTAAGTGCTTTATTTGGCTCTTGTTCTGACGCATTTTCATCATCAAAATGTTTACAGTAATTTATTTAATTTTAATGTGTTAATTGAGTGTGTCGTTATTGCTGTCACAAAGCAAAACTCACAATTTATAAAATACTTAGAGCTGCTTAAACAAGTATCAGGGTTAATGTAAAACAATTTACTGGGCAGCTATCGCAGTACGAGTTTAATGTATCACTTTAGTAGCGGACTATACATTATATTATATCACATGTCGGCGCGTATTGGCTGTTGGCATACATTCCACGGATTAAGCGCACAGTCTGCTCTCCTAACCGTAATATTTGCTGATAGTACCGCGACAACACCCTGCAAATTGACGACTCCTAGATTACTGCCCATTTCTGTCAAACATTTCACTTAAGGCCATTAAACGCTTGTCAGTTTTTTGTTCAAACCTCAACGTTATTATTGGATCTTGTGATAGAAATAGAGCGCAAAAAATATTGGACGGACAATCATCATTAGCCCAATTACTCTAATAGTTGCTATCGTGTGGTAACTTTCGATCTCGTATGTAAAGCACGCTACATTCGAGAATTTGGCACTCCATATCTATAGGTACAGACGCCAGCATATCAAGCTACTCGAAACTGTCAAATTTTCCCAGTTAACGTTGAACCTAATGCTATAGCGATAAAGTTGAAAATCTATTCAAGAAGTTTAGCTTGATATGCTTGCGTCTGTACTATAATGTCTAGGTAAAGTCTGGCATCAATGATACAAAATATTATTGTTTGGTCTGCAAAACATTCATTGTGGTCGGTCTTAACAATGGAAAAATATGCAAAATCATTTGGAACAAATTATTAAAAATTAATTGGTGTTTTTGTCCAGCAGCTTTAATATTGACGTTTTGGGAACATCACACTTGACACTTTAAAC
Source organism: Mamestra brassicae (assembly GCA_905163435.1). NCBI lineage: Eukaryota > Metazoa > Arthropoda > Insecta > Lepidoptera > Noctuidae > Mamestra > Mamestra brassicae. The sequence continues at coordinate 8,447,384 of LR990991.1, read as the reverse complement.
AAAAGTAGGAGTAGTAAGTAGGAGAGCTGACTGGATATTTTTCAATATTTTTCCAATCAATGCACCAACTGCAACGAAAAAAAACAGCCAAAGACAAATGAGTTTGTATTCAAATGTCTCTCACTCCTCACTGTAGTAATAGACGTGCCTGAATGCGCCTTGCGCCAATTTCGTTTGACGGCAGTCGCTCGCAAGCAGGTGCGTTGTGCGCGCGTGCGTCCGCCATCTTTGAATCACAGCTGATATTGCCGCCAACGCGATCTTGTTTCGAACATTTTGTACAAACGAATACGATTTGCAGCTAGCATATTTTAAATGCACATACATTTAAATTAAGTGCAGTGACTTAATAAACGGACTAATGAAGATGACAGTTAATCGAATAAGAGTTGTGGTGCTGGGGAGCGCGCGCTGCGGCAAGTCCGGTAAGAATAACCTCAGGAAAACATTAAAATTGTTATAAGCAGGTGATTTATGCGTCTTGAATGCTTAGTTTCCTGACTAAAGCATATTTGAAGCTTTACGGCTTGTCGATAATTATGGCTTTTTTACTTTTTTAATCGACCGCCGAAATCAATTATGTCTAATAGCCCGAGAAAAGATTTCATTTTATTTTGAATGCCCTGAGGTAGTTATTAGGATTATTAAATTAATTATAGGCCGATCAATAGTTTAGTTATAAACAGATGTTACTCGTTGAAGCCTTCCATTTCGCCGACTGGTTTAGTTGTGATCTTCTTTAATTGGTTTAGGATTATATTATATTACGGCACCAGTTGGAATAGGTGAAATTGAAATTATATAATTTTATTAGGAAAGATTATAGTTTGATGATTTTATGATCGAATTGTATTTTTGAATAAATCAGGGCGTTTTTAGTGTTCACAGATATTATATAAAAACTTTCTACTCTGAACAACAGAAACATAGAGTACCTACCTGTATGAACTGACGTGTAGGTGCCACTTTCGCAACTCCCTTGACACTTTCAGCTTTGCATGTTAAATCTAGCGCCTTGGTCGGCTTGGCTTTTCTGGGATAGAGGTGTAACTCCAGAACTCCCTTAATCTTTGTGATGTTTTGTAAGCAGTCGATTTTCCTATGCTTTGAGCAGGATGGTGATTTAAACAAAACACACTTGGCATGTCAAGGAAGAGATGAAATCTAGACTGCTCTGCTAACAAACGGTAGTACTTCTTCCTTCTCTGATATCTCATATCCCTAGTCTAGAACATTTTTGTTTTCATAAATACCTATATGACTCGACGAATGAGGAATGTTATTTATGAATATTTACAGGTACTTATCTTATCAGCGAATATTTCGCAGAAGTATCATGTTATCCATACATTACGGAAGTACATTAAACAGTGCGCAATAATACAATGGCAATACTACCTACTGTTGATGTGACAGCATCCTTGTGACTGTGGTATTATCATTGTTTGTACTTGGATCAGTTCCATGGAATCGGCCACTAGGCTGTTGACATAGTATGTGCATCGGTTATCAAAACCCTGATACGAGACGACTGATAACTGACATTTCACTGGGTGTTGCACCTGAAATGTTCGTAACAAAGAAAGTTGAAATTTTATACAAGTAACAGTGATAACGTTGCTTCTTAGTAATAACGTAGAGTATCGCATGATTTTTGGAAAGGGATTAGTCATTAAAATGGTCGCTAAAGGCGTATAAGGAATTACGACAAATCAATATGATAAGGAAGCGGATTTGAACTCCTGTCTGTTATTTACACACTATGATAAATTGAGTCAGACAAATACGGAAAAACAAGTAAAAGTAACGAGTGGACATTTACAGCTAAAATCAACCCAGGTTGATAAGTAGACAATTACGGAAGATTTCATGGATTAAACATATACATGTAATATTTTCCGGTTATCGTCTATTGCTGCCTGTATACAATCAACCTCGTTCAATGACAACAGATAGCAATCAATGCATAAGGCTTTGGTAGCGTACAGAGGATAATCTTACCACTAGACGTAACTATATGGCTTCTAGTCCGTGAAGTAATTACCCTTGATATCGATCAGGGGTTTACTCAACTCATAAAGGTAATAAATGTTATATAAAGTAGTGTTACACACGCAGGTTGACGATCTGTTAAAGTTTGTTGAACGCTGTAATGTCAATGGCATAGCCTAGACTTTGCAGGCAAAACAACTGTTTATTTTAAATGTGTCTGCTATCAGAATAGATGATCCTACATTTTTTAAATCTTAGTGCTTTTGAAAGTTTGTTGTTCTACTATGCAGAGGTAAGAGTACACCTTTAACTAGAGACTTATAAGGTGTGGTTTGACTCCTTCACAGGACTGTTACGTATGTCATGTTTAAACCTTTTGTGTGCATGAGTATGCTATGGGGTTGGTGACCGGGAAGTTGTAGAAAAGTGTTGTCAGTAATAATTTATCATATTGGTATGTGAGCAATCTGCAACAAATTTGTAAGGTGGTACGTATAGCCCTAAGACCAGAGGAAGAATAAAGAAACAATGAAAGACTTTGACGAAGATGATACGACAAAAAGAGCTGATATTGATATGACGACTGATTGTTGTCGACCCTAATTCAATTGGGATAAAGGCTAGATACTGGCAAGGATGACGACGGCTCTGCACTTTAAACGATAATCTTTAGAAGATCGCTTTTAGCAATAACTCTGCGCATTTTGACACCCTATGTAATGTTTTCTACATCTATATTTACTGTGGTTTTTATGGTTTCATAATAAAGAGTATTCTATTCTAATGAATGCCATAAACTCCATTCTACGACTAAAAATCGTCCATGTGCTCAACCCCTTAAACGTGTTCAGCGCCGGATGTTTGAGCCTCGGGTTATGAAATCGCAAGGATGCAATTAGCTATGATTGGTCGTTACTACTACGCCCATTAACCTTGTTAGCTCTATTTCTCGAAGATTGACTGCTGACATATTGTTGTGATGTTTTTATTTCCATTTCATCGTTGAAGTGATTTACTTGTTGTGTGAGTCATGAGTGGTTAACAATTGGCAGTTTGACAGCGATATGGTTAAATAAAAACTTGATTCTTCGGTTGGATATCTATTGATACGCTGTGTTATTTTACTAATTAAATTAAATCAAATGCCAACTATTTATGAGCAGCACATGTATGACCCTTTTTTGTGCTTGTTGCTGGTCAGGAATGCTGGCAAGAGAATGAAACAGAGCCCTTATAGGATCACTCGGGTGTCTCTCTGTCTGTTAGTCACAGCCAATTTTCTGAATCTACTAGACCGATTCTTTTGAAATTTCGTACACATATGAACTTCTGTAACGCAAACACGGAAACATAACGTAAATAAATATATTTTGAGTACGCCGGTCACTTTTGGGGGTAAACTAGAAAAAAAAACTAACTGTACCGTGTGACATATCAAATTAAAGGGCTTATTGTAAAGCTTACTTTAATTATATATATGTTTAAGTAGTTTTGAAGTTATTCAAGAAATTGGACGAAAAATTACCATTACCCTCCCTATCTCCGAAACTACTGAGCCTAAAATTTTGAAAAAAGTGCAGATAATAATAGTTCTTTACCTATAGATTCCAGGAAAACCTATAAGAAGTCTATAGTGTTAATATAACATGTTACAAAAATGAAATTCGTTCGGAACCTTTTTCACGCTTTTTTTTCTGAGGATTTGGCTTAGGATTTCGACATTCATAATTCCTTCTAAAAAAGAATATTTGCCTCAAGTAACCTGATTGATGACTGGCTATCTAGAATGTCTACAGTTAATGTCGGTTGTTTGTAGTATAGTGACGCAATACGGGAGAGGCCTGAATCCAGGCGTGAGTAAACTGCAATAGTTAGGTTCAGTTAATTAATTGAAACAATTAATCACAGCTACCACCTGGCTGCAGCTTTACAAACTAGACAGTACAAATGGCTTAATATTTACTTTTAGAATTTTGTTGAGGATAATATTAGAACAATTCTGCAGACATGTTACTCTATACCCGAAGGTATTTGGCTATTTGTTGCGAAGCGCCAGACAATTTACGCTGATTTCTTGAGTTTTAGCCAATTTATTGCTGTCTGGCGACCTGAAGTTTAATTGCGATTGACGCAACGTACGAAAACACCTGTGTTTTTGCGTATTTTTATCAGTATCGCAATGATTGTGATCAATGGCGAAATATATGCTTTCCCTTTACAGAGGAGGAGATAAATGACTTGCATTGCTTACTTCACTTGTTTCTGTATCCACGCAAACGGGGGATATTAGGACAAAAAGATTTTTGAAGGGAATGACAAATTCATTTTTTAATTTTTAATTGCGGTTAACGATCTCTTTGGTTTTTAATTTTTTTGGTTGATTAAACACATAAAGGAAACAAAACCTGTAGTCGAAACTCCGGATAAGCTCAGATTTTATTTTTATTTATCTGGACGGTTTTTGTTTTGGGTGTATTTTTATGGACATAGACAGTATTTCGAAAAAGATGAAACTGTTTTGTTATTCAATCTCCCTGATAACTTATACAGATTATTTAAACTGTAAACAAAACCCACGGCTACCGTGTATAATACGATAAATAGTGTATTGTAAATAAAGTGTACTCTTTGAAGCACGTTCCCAACGTGTAGTGAGTACACGTGATTTTAAAATTTAAATATTTGTTATAAACACGTTAAGTTGGATTTCGCAAACGTTTGGTTGGATGGAAAAAAATATGGGTCCTGAATATTATGTATCAATGTGCATTGCATATAAGGATAGTGATTGTGGTAGTTCACATGGGAAAATGAAAAAGGAAAGTATTGCACCGACAACCTCAAGTAACATGGAACAATAATTTAAAACAAATCAAAACTTGGAAATAAATAAACAATTTAAATGTTAGAAAAATAACACTGACAATTGGCAACTGAGTGGTTCCTCATACTGAAATATTTTGAAGTGAAACTTCTTTAGCGGCGTTGTGCACTTTTTGGGATGGGTAAAAAATGTTAAACTCGCGTCAGGACACGTGACCTGATTCATATATTCGTAAGACAGAGGGAGAGTAGAGAGAGTAGGAGAGGTAGTAATATCCCCCTCTCTTTCTACCTCAATGCATGCATATGCAATTCGTGCGAAACTATTCCCTAACCATTCCAAAATTTCAAAAATGCACAACGTTAATGTTCAAGTTTTGTTTTTTCAACTCGTTGTTTTTTTTTACTATTGTTATTGTAGATAGGAATGACGTTACTGGTCTGTTGTGATGATGATAATTGGCTGTCCGACCTTCGCAAATCAAGAGGTTAGCCAGACCTAAAAAATGATTCGTCATGGCTGTTTTATTTTCGACTGTTCAGACTCTCGAGTAGTATGAGATAGTACATTGACTCACTATCAACATGTTAGTAGGTAGTTAGGTATGTGTGACATCACGATTTTTGTCACACTGTATAAGCAGCATAATGGCTGAAGCGTGGGATCGATGTAGTAGAGTTGGAGCTTAGTTTCCAAAACGCGTTAGTCAGCAAACGAAACAGTACTACGACTAAATGTTCAGCGGAAATAAGATCGTGTACCTACGTTATATTCGTCATCAAAATGGTATCTTTGAATATTCGGGACGCAAATAGAATCACTTGGTTTTGTCGCCAAAAGTCAGGAATTCTGTACAAAAAAAGTTTTAGTGCCGTACGTTCATGTAGCGAGCGATAAAATAAACGATTCGTAGAATAGACGAGGCGTAGTTCGTTTATGCTACGCTTCGTAGCTTACGGATCGTATCACGTAAACGTATATAGTACGTAGTTTATTAAAAAATCTTGGTTTGTCAGATGTTGTGTAAGGTGTGTAAGTTTTCACAGGGTTTATGGCTCCTAAAATAGTTTCAAACATCAGTAATTCGTTATTTCATTTGTTTGCTTCATTATTTCGTAGCAGTTTGTTATTGGCTTGATTTGGACTGAATATGCTTACCAACCTTGTATAGAATAGAAAATATTCATATCTTCAAATCTTTGTTTTATGGTGTTTTTTCCAGGTATTTTTCTTGAAAACATTACTTTAGTAAAAACAAAACCTTTATGTTGGATTTGTTTTAAACAACAAATGTGAAAACATTCACTTGAAAATAATTCAGAATAAAAGTCAAATCAGAGCTAAAAAATACTACAATCTTACGAAATCATTCCATCCATACATATGAAATTTAAAAAAAGCCACAAATCTCGTCCACACTAAAGTCAAGTTTATACAAATATACGACATGATAAATATAGATATCTTATGAAAATAGAATTACAATTTTACGTCTGAATGTTCGTCACGTCTGTATCTTTGTTCGAGTCGAGTCGAGACGGAACCGCGAGGGGAGGAGCACTCATAAATACCCAGTGTGGATGGGCCACACCTCGGAACAACTATTAATAGGTACCTACTTACAACTGTTACGAGTCAAGGCATAAATTGTGAGCTCCTTCGATAACTGCACATCTCTATAAAATGTCGAGAGAAATCACTTAAAAAAAAACTTTTTATTAGTGCTAATTAGCAAAAAAAGTTTTTTCGTAGCATTAACCATTGTAATAAAATTCATTGTCTATTAAATAAGTATTTTCAAACTACTCGAATTTACTAGAAAGAACACACTATATTTTTGGGAAATACAGCAAAAGGCACTTCGAGAGAACATTTAATTTATTGCATTAAAATGAAGTGTCAATTAAAATTTGTAGTCAGTAAATTATTCAAATGAAGTGGCATAAATTAAACGACTTCCGATTTATTGCGTGAAACTGTAAAAGCTTTAATTGCAAATGAAGATCTTTTTTTAAACTTAGGTGTTTTTTCAGCACTGCCACAGTTTTGTTTGAAGTAGCAACCCTGATATAATCGAGCTGATCTTATAGCATATCTTATTTATTATTATCAGGAGGTTAATTGTCCAGATGGTTTGTTTAAGTAAACAAAATCAGTTTCTGAACCACATTTCTTGATAACCTAAATGTTGAGTCACACTCAACTCATTTCATATTTTAGGATTTCAATGAGCATCAGTTTCAATTGAAGAATTTACTGAACATAAAGTTGAATGAATGTAATTTTATGAAGCACATTTCGATAAAGGTGTAAGCCCGCATATTTAACTTTGGTAGAATTTATTGGTATGTTGTTATTAGGTAAAGGGAAACGACTGCTTTTGTTATTACTTTCATATAATATAATTATTGTTAGTTTGATTAGTAGAGACTTAATCAATCGACAAGGCAGGAATGTTGGTCGAGAGTAAGTGGGAAATTAAAAGAGATTGCCTTGTGCGATAAGACCGCCCATTGTGCACTTATTTTATGTATGATTGTCCTGTTTTTATTATGAGGTGTACAATCAAGTATATAATAAATAAATAAATAATAAATATTTAACTCTATCCTAATCAAGAAAGTAATACAATAAAATAAACGTGCAAGATATTACGTTAAACAATTAACAATGAACGTAACAGTTACGCAACGCAATTTCTATTACACTTCGGTTTCAAGATCATATCGAGCTTTATTTACTACTGGCACGTGTACGCATATACAAGAGACGGTCTCAGATACTTCAAACAAATCGACTGCCTCAGTCTCCCAGCGACAGATAAATCATGCGAGACCATTAATGACTCATTCAACATTCAAAAGTCACTAATCGCCAATTAATAACGCTCAGGAAACTATCAAATGCTACCATTTGATATAGTAATATGTAGACGTGTTAGCTATGCAATAGAAAGTATAAACAATAACTTAGCGAAAGCTAACACGAGTGAAATTGATTTATAGCCCAGTCGTCGGATGTCGTTTTTCGGAAACACTCCAATATATTAACATAACAATTATAGAAAGATTAGGTAAGAACTGCCAACGGATGCCGCCCATTGAGCAATGTTACCAACACTTGAATTTTAATAGTGTAGAATATTGGTTTTATATCGTGCACAGATTTGATGTTCGCTATTTTAAGATTTTTATCGATAAATTCAATTGAAGTGTTTATAAGTGTGCAGTTTGTTTAGAACAGAAATAGGTGCAATGTTTGCACAGACTGAGTAGAATCTATAAATTTCAACCGGATTTTGTCTAGTCGTGTTTTGTTTTGATTTTGAGCAAATAGTTCAACTGGTTCGGAAATTCGTAAGCTGCGAGATTTAATTAACACAATATTTAGACAGTTTTATTTTTGTTTGCCTGAAGTAGATGAAGCTAATTTCTCAATCTTATTTTCTTTTGATTATAAAATTATCACCAGGTACAGGCATTTTACATATCATGACCCATTTTTAAATATTTTTTTAAGGATTGGATATAATCAAATGATTTCTTCCGCTCTGGGTGGAGCGGAAGGGCGTGTCAGACTCTTTCTGACTAAAACCCATCCGTCTTCCTTCTAAAGCGTTCCAGGGCCGCGGTGACTCTTTCGAACAAATTCCGCAACCCTGGCAGATATAATGACCCATAATTCAACCTTTTCATAAATCTATTTTAATTTGTACACTTCCTTAGTTCTACTTCTTCAATATGTTACGAGGATACGACTCAAGTTTTTCGCAATATTTCACACGTCTGAACTACAAACATACATAGGTACATTTAATCACGTATATGCAAATTGGAACCACTAATCGTAATACCTGAAACATGTATTGACACATGTAGACATACTCGGGCGACAGAAATCACGTTTCTTTTATTTTGTAACTCAATCAGTGTATCAGAGTTGATAATGGTAATTAATTATTTTGATACCGGGTGTTATGTTTGTAACCAAGGAAGATAAATTTGTAGAGGGTTGTTTATGGATATGTATTGCTACATTTGCTATATATAAACTACAAACACTGACGTTACACAAATCCTGCATCACGCTATCAAAGTTCTTCCCGCGATTTGAACATACAAAAGGTTGCGGGAACTATAAAAAGAATAGCTTTTCAATATACCTATACATTATAAGCCCTGGCTGGAGGTTTTAATATTATATTAAGGCCACCACAGGCAAGCCCGGTTAAGCAGTCGACAACATCATAACGCCACTCACAAAAAAAAAATATACCTATACATGTAGGTATATTTTGTACGTATAACTCGTCAAAAAGTTAACAATGTATATATTTTTAGGGACCTCAAGGATGGTTCCATGGTTAATGTTGTTCATTATGCATATTCACATTAACCCCCTGGAAGATTGCCAAAGAATTAATAGTATACCTGTATAATTGTATGTATATTTTCGTTTAGGTTAGTCGGCTAGTTTCTATTATTGCGATTGAATAAACGTGGAATATCAGAACATGCAATGTTTGTTTACACCCTGATTCTGAAGTTTGGGTTAGCGCACGTGGTGAACCACGCACTTTCAGATTTTATTGGCGAGATATTTTTTGAAGAGAAAAACCTGCTCCTGTGTTTTGGAATTACCTGAATGATTCTTATTGAAAAGGTGTAATTTACCGATCGGTCGCTCAGGTTTCTTCTCTCCTAGCCATTGGTGAAATACTGGGTAAACAAAGTGTTTTGTTTATGAACAGTGAGACAGACGATAATAAAATGTTGGTATATTTGTAAAAACAGAAGTAAATTGTATATTTGTAAGTTTTATGGAGATTTTCCCTTGAGGACTGGGAAATCTGCATACCTTTTTTTTTTATTAACGGGGGGAAATACTCATGGATGTCCTCCGCCCTGTTGATGTTACTTGGCAAGTAGAATTACTTAATTAACGATTCATATAATCAATTGACCTACCTAACCTATTCAGAAGAAATTGTAATATTTTCTTTAAAAACTGTATTAATAAATACTTAATTAACTATATACACTAGAAATAAATATAAAAACTCCTAACTGAATTAACCCTAAAATATGGCGTCAAAAAATTCATCCGCATCACTGTCGATTAGAAGTGTACCCAAAAGATTGGCGGCATTGCCACGTTGTATGGCAAGAAAAAGATGATGTTGAACAATTACTTTTCAGAAGATTGCATTTATAAGGGCTTAACAGGCCTCTTCTAAGAACTGCCGAAAAATAACTAAGCCAAGAGCACTTATTACTAATTTCACACCATTTATTTTGAATCCCAAGTATCCAAACTTCACAAAATATTCTCCCATGGTTTCCAAGTCATCAGAGTAACGCTTGAACGCTTGAGCAAGCATTAGTGAAGCTTGCATTACGCAACAAGACGCAACGGACAATCAATCCTAAGTGGCCATATCTTGATTATGTGATTAAGTTTACTCTTAGGCTCTCGAAGGCACACTTACATCCCAAGTTGTAATTACAAGTATTTTTGTACTTAATTATTATAATTGATGTTTACGCAGTTTAAGTAGCGATGGGAAGTTGTTGGAAACTTAATTTGTGATGTAACTTTATTGAAGAGGTTTGAAGATGGATGGGCTGTTTTGAATTTTCATGTGTAGTCATAGTGGGAGATTTACAATAGAGAGGTTTTTAAAAAACTTTGGCCCAAAACAGATTTAACTTGAAAATGAGTCACATGGTCATGAACTATGTACCGATAACTTTAACTGTCTTCGAAGTATTTGCTTCAAAGTATTTCAACGGTTTTTAACCATCTTCAAAAACTGGAATGTTTTTTTTGTATGTTTGTTCAGCAGATTTCGCCAATTGTCAATAATAAAGATATTCATGATTATTTTTTTGTTTGGAAGAATATTTTCCCAGACTGGTCTTATTTCAATTTGGTGAAGATCAGATGAAGAACTTTGGAGAACGGTAACGGAATACTTCAATAAATGATAGCAAAGCTCCCGGGATTGCTGAAATCGTATGTTAGTTTATTGTTTACACCAGACCATAATAACGTAACATCATGCCGGTACACAGTGAAGGGGTACGCAGATGTGTACAAGTCGACTATGGTGTTGAGGTTATCCTTTCGGGCGTAAGTTTTTTGTTTATGAACTGATCTTTAATGATTCTTTTTGCGTTGGGTTTAGGTAAAGATCTTGAATTTGCATTGGACGTTGAACAACCTGTGACCTCCTCAACTTAAAATCTAGTAAAGTGAGATGTTATTAGTTTTATGTCAATCCCACAGCAAAGTAGATTTTTAACTATGAGCTGGTCTGGTTTTTAACTATGAGCTGGTATTTCCAAGATACACAAAGTAACGCCTTACCGGAAAATAACGCAACCATTAATTATGGGAATAATGACAATTTAGTTGTCCGTATCACCACTAAAAAGCGAAAAATTAAAAAAAAATATACAAAGAAACGTAATAAGTTAAAGTTATTTAATACTGTGTTTTTATTTCGAAGTTGTCGGTTGTATTAATTGTAAAAACGTTTTTGATTTTTCAAAACTTTACTGCTTTTTCGTGTGGCGTGTGGCTCACACCAGCTTTTAGTATCATAAGTCATAACTGACGGAGCAGGTTTCATAACAAAGTCGACCCTGATAACACCCACAGAGTCGGTAAAGAAGATAGAAAATCATAACTACAATGGAAATATTATGACATACGATCAAAACAAAACTCTAATAGCTGTAATATGCGTTGCCACGTGTACTTTCTGTTGTACCTTTGGTACAACCGTTAGTTATTACTATCGGCATAAAGACGTCGAGTGCCAAGAATTCACCATTACGTCTGTTAAGTACCTACCTATCTGGTTACTGAAGGAGAATATAGGTATATTAACTTCGCGAATAGTTGAACGATAGTGTTTTGAGATTGTGACCCTGATACAAGATTGCATGAAATCATATAATAATAAAACAGGTTCAAAAAACGTCGAGGCTCTTTTTGGAACCAAGCTTGACATTGAGGTTAAGTCCTCTCTCTAAAGTCTTAAGAGTAAACCTGGACTCATAAGGGAATGTAATCCAAAAACGGAAGAAAAAGAGCAACTGTGTTATCAATGGTTGTTTATTTTCTGTATGGAACGAGGCTCTCCAGAGGGACAGCATTAATTGACCGGCACACGCTCTTAAAATCGACATTTACATTTCTCAACAAACGACGAAGACAGTTCTATGAACCTCTTAACGCCCAGATTAACGTCGAAGTTAGTCATCGTGAGGTGCACATCATATGCAACATTACCAATGACATAAAACTCTTATTGCGTTTCGGGATCATAGATCGAGAGCGAGTAAATGTCAACTGCAGGAGTATTAATAGAGGCGCGCGCGCAGCTCCACCGCATGCCGCGATGCAGTGAGTCACCCGGTCAGACGTCTGCCGGGACACCCGCCGCACGCACCACGCTCACTCACTCCGATACTAAATAACTAAACACAGAAAATCCACAGAAGATGGACACTAAAAATGAACTCAAAAATTAGTTGGCACTGCTTGGCATCGTCAACGAAACGGATCAGTTTCAAACCACTGAGTCACAGATTGTGAACATCAGTAACCCGTGGCCTTCACCCTGATTGAGATTTCTGTATCTTTCTTTGCCTAGAGGCTTCAGCGTTGGATGACTGTTCAGATTAAAAATAGGATGTGAGAACTAGAACACTACGCACTAGTCAGCGTTACTCGTTTTTCTTGTCCTCGTTTTCGTATTTCCGATATTCAGCTTCTCAAGAGGCGAGTAAACCTTCTGTTTCTCTCTATTTGTGTTCCACGCACGATACGACATAATTATACACTGCCGACCGAATATTCGATCGCTCAGTCAGCGATGCAAATAGAATTCGCACAGTTAGATGTATTTATAGGGAAGAAAGAAAATCTGCTGCTCTGATACGTGTATTGTTGTGATTATGATATGTTTAGCGTTTCTAAACACACGAAAAGCTCGATATGATAAACTAATGCGGTTTTTGTGTTAAACATACAGCACTGTGGTTTCACTCTAGTAATGTTAGGCATACCCCTTCAATTTTTGAACCCAAAAGTGTTCCAATAATCGGTATTGCTTTTACTTTCGCTATGTTGTTTCTCGCTTTTATGTTTGTTCATTGAATCATGATCGATGTTAGCACTCACGTTTCGAGCTCCTCAATTTGTTTAACTGTCAATATCTGTTTGTCAATGATTAGCTACAGCACGCCACCTTAGACCTTTGTTTGAACTGAATTATGAGGTCGAACTTTTCTAGACTTCCAGGTCAAGTAAGCTCATCATTGTCACCTGTCAGAAATAGCTGCGGTGAAATTCTAATTAGCATGTCGATACAACAAATTAAGATTACAAGAGAAAGCTCTGCACTATCTTCAGAACTTAGCGCAAATAAAAATTAATTGATGTGTTTTATTTTCTAGGCATCAGTAAAGTTATAGTACATATAGGCTGCAAAAGAAAGACGTGCCCCTTAATTAAGTGGCGTTTAAGGAAATAAACTGAACGTAAAGATGTAAATGAAACTCTGTGCCGTCCAATTACTGCAGCGTGGCGAACAGGCCGGGACCGCGCGGTGATCACCTCGCCGATGCTCTTAATTAACATTTAGCGCTACCGTATTCGCTCAGCAGACGTCGCTTAAATCCCTCGTTTCCCCTAGTCCCGTTATGGGGCTCGTTACCGCACTCCAGTTTATTCTGGAAATGAATAAAAAAGTTATAAACGTGCGAGGGCCGTAGCTTCATGGTCAAGATCTTAATAAGCCTCGCCATGTATGCACAGCTCCAATCTCAAACCAGTAGTTGGAGCATCACTCATTGTATTGTAGTAAGGAATGGAACGCCTAATTCGGACGCATTCGTGCATTGCGAATTGAAGACCGTTCTGTCTTGTTACAAATTTAACCTAGATTTATGGTATGAGGCGCTATCTGTGCAGAGTAATGTGGCTGCGGATCACCTTGAACTGCCTAGCTATCAGTGTTCAAGTGAAAGTACTCGTTAGTATAATTGGTAAGACTCAAGCTGCATGTTTATTTTGCACGAATTGATAAGGGTTTTCAGATTCTGCAATACTTGTCTGAGTACGCTTAAGAGGGCCAGTTTTGTTAATGAAGTTATGGAGTAGTCTTTATCTTCAATCTATAGGTAATAAAAGCTTGAATCGTTCCTTGGCACGTTGCGTTGTTTCAAAGATGTATCAACAAATTGGTGTGTTTACACATTTGCGATTCATTAAGTATTTGCTCACGTTGTAAATAAAAAATATTGTGGTGTTAAAAGTACACGAGTAGTGATGGCTAACAGCTAATAAAACGAGCAAAATATTTATACTGAATCAATAAAGGATGCTCAACCAGGAGAGTGCACATAAAAGGAAAGTTCGACAACCTCGATAGATAGCCGTGAAATCGCAATTAACATACATCGATTGTTTTGAGCTGGTTCATTGAATCTGAGCACACATCACTACGCCCCGCGCTCCTGACCCGGCAAGCTTGACAGAACACACACATGAAACATGTACCTATCTTCATATTTACTGACATTAAAACCACATGTGCAGCAGAAGCCCAATCATAAATCCGTTGAAATGACATGTTTATAGTTTTCCCGCTAACTCCTAACATTTGATAGAGCAGCAAATCTCAATAAACCGCGAGGTTGATGAGATGTGACACTTTATAATCCATTTTACAGTTTATGATCTGTATTGGGGCGATGTCTCGGAACTGATTCTAATCACTGCTACATGATCGATTTGCTGTTTGATGTCAGTCTGCTTATTGATAGATAAATTCAGGTCTAAACGGGCTATTTATTATTTGTAGCTCCACAGTTTATATTGGCTAGTATTTCTTCTTGAGTATCTTAATATTGAAGTATCTATAGTTGTAGGTTATAAATATTTGTTCGACCTATTGCTGGTCTTCGATAAGATTTGTATAATGTAGGCAGGGTGTGAGTCAACCAGGGAAATAAATGGGTTAGTTGTAGTTTTTGTGGGTGGAATAGCAGTTTGATAGTTGTTATGTGCAATTAGGATTTACGGTATGACTAGGTGTGTTGTTCTGAGCTGCAGTGGGTCGGTTAGCCTAGTCTGGATATAGCTCCGCGTTCCTCCCGCGTCAATAGAGCATGAGGAAGTGAAGTAACTTGTTCGTGTTTTGTTGCGAGCGTGATTTTTTTTGTACATTGAACCTAAAGCTACTGTATGTTCTAGATTCATAATACTAAGTATTAGGACATCAGGTTAGAATAGTACGTATCATCTCTCTTTCTTGTTTTCATGGGAACTAAGTAGATATTTACTTGAGCTGCAGCATCCGTCTTTGGAAGACCACTTGTGAACGGTCTTTAAAGAGACTTGCATAGTCTTCAAGCATTTAGTTTTATTTCCTAACCCAGTGAAATGAGTCTAACTCGGGTGTATCCAGAACAAACAATGCAAGACTCGTCTCAGTCATAAAAAGCTGTAGCTTTAGTAGAGTAACCAGCTTTCCTTGTTTATCAGTAGACCAGTAGTTCAAAGAAAAACGGCAAAATAGGAATAAAATGTGGCTGTGTGATTGTGCTAGAATTAAATGTAGGCTAGGTTTTAAACTCACGTAACATTATACAGTAGTACGTGTTGTATTTATTAGTTTAGAGTTACACGCTAGTTTATCATGTTTCATTGTGCCAAGCAATGGCTTCGGTACGCATTTACACAATATAGGTAGTGTGTATAGAGCGAGACATTGAACAGCTTTAAAACTAAATAATAATATGCTAGGTTATCCCAAAGTATACGAGTGTGTAGGTACGTGAATTAAAAATCCAAATTCGAAATCAAAGATCTCGTTAATAATAGTGATTTAAAATATAATACGTTGTAAATATGATAATGATGGATGCCCAAAAACATGATTACTATTCCCATCAATTAAGAAAGTTTTACTGGTGATCGACAGTTAAATGAGCTATTCTTCGATTCATAACAAATTGAACGTTTCTAAATAATAATAGAGGCAATCAAGGGCCTAAACGTTACCATTACTTACGCAATAAACCCGTGATTATATTCAAATAAATAAGAATACCCATAAACCACTGATTGTTAATAAAAGCCAGTTCTGTATCTCGTCTTTAGTGTTAATTGGTGTGGTAGTTGACCAATAACTTTAGTACACCTTTAGCCCTTTGTCTACTTTCCCTCTAATTGAACCTTGTAGTTATAAATTCATTGAGGGGCACAAATTTTGTAACACCTTACCGAGTGCTTGCTAATTGCTGCTTTCTCTGTTACCAACTTGTATTTCAATTAATCTATGTGTTTTATCTTGTTAGATAAAGTTTGAACTAAAAGTGTAATCAACTACACGTTCTTTAGTTTATCGATAACATGTGAAACGTTGTGCAATTGTTTGAATTTGTTTGTTTTGTTTCAGCCGTGGTGGTTCGTTATTTAACGAAGCGGTACATCGGGGAGTACAGTTCAACTGGCGGTGAGTATATTTAGCAGCACTTGATACTATGTGAATGGGGTTTGTTTATTTAAATGCGGTGCAGAAACAGATGAAATATTTATTGCAATTTCCTTTGGGATTTTCCTAATTCATGAATAGGATTGCGTTGTTGTTTATAGAATACGCGTTTTACCAAACCAGATGTAGATTTTTTACGATATCAAACTGAGCCGGTATAAACAAAGTTTCTATCAGATAAACACCCCTATTGTGTATTAAGGTCATTATAACTGTTATAATAGTTATTTTCACTGGCACTCCTCCTAGTTGTGATCACCTAGTTGATATGTTAAGAGTGTCAGTGTTGAACGCAAGACAGAAATACCAATGAACATGAGCCCTTACAGAGGGCACTCACAAATGCCACGCATTGAGTGCCAATGGTCGGTTTATTTGCGATATTGGCAAGATGCAGCGCCGGAGTGCCAAGGCTGAGCGACGCCGGCGCCGGTCTGCACAGGCCGTCGACCTTTGGAGCATATTACATTATTTTGACGGAAAATAAAAAACTCAAACAAAAACAAAGGATATTTCAGACTTTCTGGTAGAAACTTCAGTAGACAATCCTGATTTCGATTTCGAGACGTCGATATTTTATTGCGTCCTGAAACATTATCAGTTATCAGCGCCTAAATCTGCGTTCTCGAAATCCCAATCAACAAGATTTATTGCATATTTTTTGTACCTATATCAGTGACACTTAATAAGTCATTTGGCGTATCGCGCGAGTGCGTTATTGGTTGTAACCTAGATCTGAGTGACTGATAGCATCTTTCAGAAAGTCAATACATTACGAGGTCGATATTGAGAGCGGGTCGAGTGATTGGAGTGTTGATTGTTGTGCAAAGTCAAATAAAGATTTGGTTTCAGATTTCCTGTATCAACATCGGGTGGCGTTCGACGGCGCCACATCTGAAGTGGAGGTCTTAGATACGTGTGGTTGCGCCGTAAGTGTTTTATCTTTACTTGATATCATCGGTAATAGAATACGCACCTCGAGTACTACGATTTATATCAATACTTTCTACATTTCATATTTTATAAGTAATCGTTTTACAAACACTTATCGTATTGGTAAATGTTTTTCGTTCTGAGAAGGACTAACGCGTGTGCAAGGCGTGACTTAAATGATAAGGATATTACACGAGCAATAACCAGTATGTTTACTCTACAATACTAACAAGTCCCGCAAACTATGATCTCAGAATGATCACCTGTATATATCTTTATTTAGAAACGTGGATGCTTAGCGGAGCACCTCCGCTGGGGCGACGCTTTTGCGGTGGTATACTCCGTGTGTGACCGACGGTCCTTCATGGCTGCAGCCGAACTGTTGGCGCTGCTTGAGAGGACCAGGCTACCCGGCTGCACCGCCGTCACCCTACTTGGCAACAAACGAGACCTGGAACATGCCAGGTTAGTACTAACGTATTTACAAAAAACATAGTCCGCCTTACCGAATTTCTGACACAACGGCCAAGCTCAGTGGAGACTAAGCATCGATGAGTGAGCTATTATAGTGACAAAATCACAGCAAGTTTTTGCGCAAATCCAGGTGTATCCTATGTGTTCTTAAGGTCGTAAGTGCGACTTCTGAGCTTGGTCCTGGGTTCGATTCCCAGCTTGGGAAAATTGTTAGGAATTTCTCAGTGGTAGCTTAAAGTTCCGAAGTCGGCGACGGTACGCCCGTGCTTTAAAAAGCACGAAACCCTTGTTCCTACGCCTGGTCTCTCCGGCCGGGTCTTGTTTTCGTCCATCGAACTATGATTCCTGTATTACTGACATATTTACCTTTGAATTATGGATTCAGGCAGCCAAGGTACTTAATTCTGTTTGAGTAGGTCAATTTACCGGAAAGTTCAAGAAGCGGTCACATACATTACAAGTGCCTACTCTTAAATCCTTGCGTGTATTATGTAAATTAATCAATACTTGACATTTTCTGACTATTTCTTGATATTGGTTTTAATAATAGTGCTTTTGGAGTTAACGGCCACCGGAATCATCATAATTATGTCTGTACTTGTCCTATGTTGCTGGGGGTTGGTGACATAATGTTTTTGGATTTTATTCTCTCCTATCAACCGCCACGCTATCATCCAATCCCTTTTCTTTCAAATTAATTTCTCTCCCAAAATCGATCTTTAGCTGTCTTCTAAATACATCCATTTATTCATGTGCATCACCCTTTTAGTCATGTGCGTCTCATCCCTCGTCGTCGCATAAATAACCGTACGAAGACAAACGATTCCTTTTCAACTTTTCAATAACTGGCGCCACTTTCGAACTTCCTATATACCTACTAATTTCCCACTTTGTTCCTTCAAGACACTTTAAAAAAATGTATAAGGGAAATTCTGATAGTGGCATCTGTAAGAGCAAGAGACCTACGCACCCTTCTGGTCAGTTCACCCATTAGAACCATCAGACTGAAGCAATAGTTATTTTTAAAACAGGGTCGTTAAGGCGGAAGAGGGTCAGGAGTTGTCGTTGCGGTTCGGCTGTCAGTTCTACGAGGTGTCGGCGGCGGAGTCGTGCGCGGGCGCAGCGCTCGCCTTCCACGCGCTGCTGCGGGAGGCGCGCGCGCTCGCGCTCTTGTTGCCCGCGCCCAGGCGCAAGCTCGCTGCCTATTCCGTCTCTAAGGTGAGTTTGATAGCCTTTATTAAAGCCGAAGAGATGCAATATATGCGAAACTAGCTACAACTGCAGCGGTATTACTCGCGTGGAGATTTGTGTGGGTTTTTTATAGGGAATGTCCTAAGTAACGCGGGAATTGTGTAGCTTTCTGTTAGAGATAAAAATAATGCAATCGGTTTAGGATTTCTGGAGATAAACTTGTACAAACAAACGACTCTATCTTAAACACCAACAACAACAACTCATCATCAACTCTTTCCGGGCCTGCGGACGGCGAGCGTTGGGTGGCTCGCTGTCCGATCACCACCAGGCCCGGGTCGATGGCGCGTTGTGTTTCACGCGCGCCTCAAAGAGATGTGAGCAAAGAGGACGGGGCCCGCTAGGGCCAGAGCCTGCCAGGGTTGCGGAATTTGTTCGAAAGAGTCACCGCAGCCCTAGAAAGCAAAGGGCTTTAGAAGGAACACGGATGGGTTTTAGTCAGTAAGAGTCTGACACGCCCTTCCGCTCCACCCAGAGCGGAAGAAGTCATTTGATGATTTCCCATCCTTAAAAAAAAATAAAAAAAAATCATCAACTCTTTCTTTATAATTTGAACTGAAGCATAGATTTTTTTTATTTGACTACAGGGCTTCGTCGCTTAGAGCGACCACATCGCCCTTGAAGTATAGATGATTTCCACAATACTCGTGAAGTCGTGACACAAGGACAAAAAATATACTCAAATAAGACAGTCTAACTTTTTTTCACAGGTAATCGGCAGTATTCTCGGCTTGAGCAACAAAAGCGTGAGGAAGAAACGACCATCACTCAGCATATGATCTGCATGTCCCAACACTACCGGATCTTGTTCGCTCCGTGACAGGAGTTTTGTTTTTATTTCTGTAGCTACAGAAAGCTTTGTTATCTCTGTCGATATGGATCGAAGAGATTTGTCTGCCGGGCCTGGGATGGAACTAAGGAGGATTTACGATGGCTAAGATGATATTCACAAAGATGGATACTAGGATTGGTACGTGCAAATATGGCCCTTCTGTCGCCTGTTTACTCGTTAATAATGTACAGTGTAACTTTTAATATACCTACTTAATTATTGTAACTGTAATATATTGAGGATATCTCGTTGATAAGCTGTGTAATGGTTTGCATGAAAGTTATGTTTAGCAATAAACGTGAGGTCGTGTTTGTACCCTTTTAGTAGACTGTTAAGTGGCCTTCTACGTTCAGTAGTGGGTATAACTTTGTATGTTTGTTCAAA
The DNA here is from genome assembly GCA_905163435.1 of Mamestra brassicae. NCBI lineage: Eukaryota > Metazoa > Arthropoda > Insecta > Lepidoptera > Noctuidae > Mamestra > Mamestra brassicae. Next base: position 8,427,122 of record LR990991.1, on the reverse strand, counting down.
TAATTTCTGTTTATAATGTTAGGTACTTGCAAATAAATAAATTCGAGCAATAAATTAGCATAGTGTACAGTCAGGGAAATTGGTAAATTGTTTGTCATCTTAACGTTGATGGCACATGCAAGTCATGAACGACACATAGTTTGAAATAATGAAAATTGCTGTCAAAAGTGATAGAAAATCAATTTCCCTGACTTTAGATAGATTTAATCAGACTGAAAGTATTACTTAGTCGAATTTAAAAAGACATTTCTTCAAAAGTTTTGACATTTATAAAATTTTCGTATTGCACTTTAGTCGAGTGTGTATAGTATTGCATAAACTTACTTGAAATGTTAAGACATGTTTTTCATTTTAAAAGAGGACTTAGCTTAAAACACAGGCACTTATGTAAAAGTGTTTTTGATTAAATCTTGATGTTGAATTAATTTAACATTTGCTTTGATACGTAATGTTTGATTAAATTTTCCTTTTTTGTACATAACTTATTTTCATTGCAGTGTATTTTAAGCCATGATATTATTGACATAATTTTTCCATTCATATTGAAATGCAATGTCTACTTCAACGGATAGTACCTAATAGAAATAAGACTGCCCTACGATTTGTATATTTATGAACCAATCTGATGCCTTAATTATAGTTTTATTGAATGTTGTTAATGTATAAAGTGCCAATTTGTCCTAAAAATGATCTTATATTTACCGACACTAATAAAAAATATTCATGTTTATCTGGTTTTTTACTTATACTACGTTAAAAGTGACATTTACTACGGGAAGTAGTTAGTACAGTCAGAATATTTACAATTTCACTTCCACATGTCGTATTTTTACCGATAACTGGTAACAGGTGAGTCTATTAGGCGTATTGAAACAGCTTGATAGCACCAAGCCCGCAGAAAGGGAAAACAGCAGCCAACGTATAAGCAATTTTATTGCTAACGCTACATTTACTTGCAAATATTCCTAGCGATATATTATACATACTTGAGATTACGTATTCACGCCTTAATAAGGGTTGGTGTATACATGAAGCAGTCTTTGAAATCGTAGACATAATAATAATGGAAGAATTTAGCATAATGCCGTCTGCTAAAGATATTTCAATAAAGAAAAGTGATGCTGCAAACAGCGTCGAAGTAACAAAGTTATCGTAAGAAGTAGTGGCAGTTAGCGTTCTATTACTGACTATCAAAGTAAATACATTCATTATAATACATGAAATACACGAATGCTGTTAGATATGCACATAGATAGACTGGGCTAGAGGACTCGCATCTGCATAGCATTCTTACAATGTATTAAAGTTCCAGTTAGAAATAAATAAACTGAAATAACAAGAATAAGTGCTAGATGAATTGTGGTAAAATATTTCAGAAGATAAAAACGCAATACAGAACCTTGTTGAGTCGATAGATTTTGACAATCAATAAAATTTTCTACTTCATTACTGGATTACATACCGTGAAAGTACTCTTCCAAAAACTACCCAAACCGCTTCAAGTGTGCCTATAAATTTTGAAGAGTTCTCTCTATTTCTCCAGGATCCCATCATCAGATCCTGACTTGACGATCATGGGACCAGCTGGCAAGTATACCCTTTCAAACAAAAAATAAAATACAAATCGGTCCAGTCATCTTCGAGTAATCGGGGAACATACCTATATAAAAAAAAAGAAATAAAAATAGGATCCGACGAATTGAGCACCATCTCCTTTTTTTGAAGTCGGTTAAAAAGAAAGACATCGTGACTATTGTTGAAGAATTTCGCGATTACGGAGCTGAGGTTGAAGACGAAACTCAACTCTCATTGGAAATGACCACAACAAAATTATTCAGAAACATATTAGCTTGTGTTTGTGGTAAATAAAAATAACATACAACAAGATAAAAATTAACTATGCAGGGAAGGTTGCACGCCCATCGGTTATCTTAAAGTTAACCTTTCACCTCCCTTGACTTTTACAACGTATGCTAGATGATAAGCGAGGCACATATTCAGATTTCATTCCCTGTCAATGATTAGATATGCACTTATGGATATATTGACATAAATAAAAAGTAAACATATCTCACCATGTTGCATGGGAAATGGGTTTGGTATATGAGAATACTGCCAGCGACTGCGTTTGTGTGAAAGTCCGAAATCATCTCAAAGGACTCCCAGAATAAAAACGTTATCATAAATCATAAAAACAGCTTTATTGTCGAGAAATGCGCACATAAATGTATGGTGCCATCGATTTTTATTTCGCGATTTCATTTTTGGTCCCATAGTATAGTTGTTAATTCTGTTACAGGTTGTACCTATGTATGCCGAATTTCATCCAAATCTGTTATGTACTTTCTGTGTGAAAAAGGAACACACATCCATCCATCCTAACGATTTTTCATATATTATAAATGTCACCAGAAAATTGCAGACTACATAAGATTGTAATAAATCTTTATTAGATTATAATTTCTCGATATATTTTGAAAAAATTGTTTTGTGTAAAATAAATGCCATCCAAATTCAATAGTTTCCAATAGATCCGTGTCTTATTAAGAAAAAATAGTTTACAATTTCACGCGATATTTTACAATCTTACGGAGTTTGCAATTTTCAGGTGATATATATAATAGGAAGAATATGATACCTAGCTGACTGCTGCAGTGATTAAACAAGCTTCCTTGTCAACATACAAATTCTATGTTTATGTTATGATATTATAGTTTATAACAACAATGACATGTGAAACCACATCTTGCCCACCAGGTGCAAGTAGTTATATGCAAACTTCATTATTTCCATACTGTTGTTCTTTATACCAAGGTCTTTCCTTTGTTTCTTCTCATGAGCCTCGTGATATACAACACAAAGTTGTGTCAAATTATACTGAGCAGTAGGCAACCTATCGTAACGTATCAGTAATTTGACTAAAATATCCCCTATAACCTTGATGATCATACGATGTAGTATTGGAAAACACAATATTATCAAAATTTACAAGAAAAGTGATATTCCAATATTTATTAAATAGAGTAGTAGGTCAGTCGGATGTCATGTCATTGAAACTAGTGGATCTAGATAATCTAGTTGATACGCTCCAATCGATTGTACCTACTACCTAGTCATAAAATATGGTTTGTCATCGTGTTCCGTAGCTGTAAAAAAACTTCATCAAGCCTGATCTTCAACTGAAGATGTGGTTGTGGTTGGTGGGTGGAAGCCTCAGGATCTTCTTACTTATGATAAAGGAAGTAACGCTGCACTAATGATTGAAGTTGGCGATAATCTGTGGAAAGCTCATGACGAATACCACCTTTGCCAAAACATTAACAATGAAAAAGCTGTTTCATTTATCTAATATCGACAGGCAAGGAACTCCAAAAAATAAAAATGCATTCATTCTACATCATGCAAAGCTAAACGACTTTCAGCACGCACTCTAAAGATCTGCATAGAAAATCAAAACCGTCGAGAATATAAGAAACACAAGTGTACAAGCATGCTAACGAATGATTAGCTTATCGACGGAGTCATGTCGTGTAGCCGTGCCTTCAGTCACCTCGCCTTAACAAGCATAAATTTAAACAAATGTCCCCGGCCAGCCGCCGAGACAGCTATAATGGTAAGTTACCAGTACGCTGACGCCTTTCACCGCTCAATAAAGATCCACTTTTCTATAAAACATGATTCTCGTATTGAAGCGAAACCCTCGTCGTGTAACACGCCGATACATGGAAAAATTACGCTTAATTATAATTTTTATAGCGAATAAATTGATGTAGAGATGAAACAGGATTTATATGTTACAAGATACTCAGTAGTATGGTATTTACATTATCTAAAGTAAAGATATTTTTGGGCTTCGCTCTAAAATAATATTATGACCAAATCAGCTGTAGATTATTTGTATTCGTTACGGAGATTAACAATGTAAACTTTTTGTGGTGGTGTCTAAAACAGTCGGTTTCACTACGTAAAACATACTCTAATTTTTATCCTGTTATGATATAAGAGTATATTTTTAGTTCAGACTATCGAAGTTCGGTACTGGGATCGCTGAACGTAGATGCCCCTACCTTGTAGGGGTATTACAGCATAGCTCCCTTCAAAATTCGAACATTAAAGTAGTTTCTAGAAATCTCAGCCCATGTATAGACGTGGTAGATGATCCACTACACAATAATAAAATCTTTCTTACCCTATAAAACTTCGCAACCCACATTTGGTTTCAATTACCCAATACTCTCGACAGCATCGCGGTAGTAAAACAAGATACGAAACGCATCTTCCGACCAGATGAATCCCAACATATGCATCCAGGAATACTAAAGCACTGCAGACACCCACACTCGAGACGAGTCGTGCACAAACAATCGCAGAAACGGTAACTAAAAGACAGGATAAATGTTTTATAATTAACACTCGGTTGCAGTTCAAACAGGATTGATGGCGAACCACCCACATGATTTCAACAGAGAGATTTAAATTACGTGGTATTCATCGTCCGTCTTGTACATCAATAGAAGGCTCAGCGTAGTGATAAATGCGCCGCTTTTCAGTACCTGTCAGGAACCAACGTGAAAGACAGAACCGGTAATTGCGGATGTACAGGTAGAAAACTTATTTCTGATATGTTTAAATTATGCAAGAAGACACTTGGGGATAGCGGTAAAGTGCTACGTGACAGGAATTTAATTACTTGTAATAGCGAAAAGAGAAAAATCTTCATAAAGAAACGCAGTAGGAGTTTGACTCATAGGATATGGAGCAAGCTTTTTAAAATATAATGAATTGCACATAACTTTTCCCTAAACATTTCTTTATTTAAATTATATTACTCTTGCGAAGAACAAGTCTTAAAAATATTTAGTGTGAACTTGTAGATTATTTTGCCACGCTATGAAAATGATATTCTTCCCTGGTCTTATTTATATCATATTAGAAGAATTTTCATCTAATATTCTTAGTATATCAGCACATTATCAACGATTAGTAGAAATAACGGCACCGGGAGAACTGGACGGAGTATCAACCTTGTTAGATAAATGGCGCCTTGTATGACGGCTAAGGGCGCGAACGTCCTAGCATATCTGTTTTATGCTAATATTCTCAGAAATTCTCAACATGCCAGGTGCAAATATCAAGAATATACTCCCATATCGGTGTTAATACCGAAGCCTTATAGCTAAAGTTGATTCATCTGTCCCTTCCCACCTGTTCTTCAAAATTGGAACGTCTGGTTTACATCATAAGTCTTCAACACACTGGGCCACCGGGTCCAATGGTCATTGTGCTAATATTCGAATCTATTTATTTATGCAACCAGCGTAATATAAAGCTGTTCCTCGTTCCTAATAGTAAAATAGGTTCAGTAAACATTCCATAGGTGAAATAGGAAAACGTTGTTATGTTGTTTTTGCCCAGATCTATCATAACGACTGTTATTATTCCCGTGAAACAAGCCAGCTTTCATAAAATTTCTTTCGTTTGTTCTTCCTTGTTTATTTGATTGTATAATATTACTATGTGTACGTGCATATTGGGTAATAAAAATAAAATCAGTGATGGGAAATTTACAATGGTATGTTTTGAAACAACACATTGTTTGGTCGATTTCGCTTCGTCGGGAGAAGGTTTCTATTGCCGCCATAACATTACCATAAAAACACCGATTCACATCCCACACGCGTGACTTAATTCCAAATATTTTTGATAAACATCTAACGTAATGGATTACTGTTCATATTGTACTGTCACTTTCGTCACCTATAGTACAATAAAGCGCAGTGATATTAATAAAAGTTCCATTCCTACGTCTCGTAATGTAAAGATTCCATGATAATCAACATATTTCCCTATTAAGTCAATGGACCCAACTTGAGCTTTATTGTCTCTATTGGCATGAGGAGTATTAGGATTGCGTGTAGTGTTATCTTTATTGTTGCAGCTATCGAAATTTAATCTTATATGCACATTGTAAGGTAGGGTTTTGTGTATGAAGGGCCCGTGCTTCTTGTGTCTTTTAGTATTGGAAGCTCGCAAGCGGCGCCAGAGAGGGCGCGTGCTGTGGCGCGCACGACTTCGATGCGCACATTGAAAATGGCACATTATCATAATGCAATACCGGAATGCTAGTGATGTCCTCATAAGGCATTCCCGTTTAAATATTCAAATATTACTATTTTAAGGAAACTGATTGTTTCGCAACTATGTCGCAATGAGAGACGTGTAACATTTGATTTGGCAGAGTCAGCGAGGTTGAGCGGAGTGGTCGCCGCGTTAATTATCTTCAGTCGTGTGTGGCGGCAGAGTGTGCTCACTATGCTGAACGCGACATCGTTTCTCAAGCGAATTGTGTCACTGAAATATACACTAAATTCCAAAAGTTCACTATAAAAAAATGCTCAAAATCCAGTTGAATGTTTGTGTATTCTCACTACTAAAAGTTATGAAAAATGGAAAAAATTACAAACGTCTGTAATAAAATTACTTTTTTTTAGGTAGCACTGTTTTGATATTATTTGTTGCCTTTATTTCATCTAGTTTAATACTAATGGAGATTCTTCTCATAAATATTATTCGAAATTACGTTTATGCCTAGCTTTTGTAAATAATGGATCGATTGTTACATCCCACCTAATCACACAGCCGTCTTTGTTTGGAAAACGTCGTAAACCGTCTGTCCCGAATCACCTGGGTGATGTTATGTATTTGAGAGTGGGGCACATAAATCACACAGTTGGAAATGGGACGCAATACCGTAACTAACACAAGGTGAACCGAGCAATCACAATATGTTACAATTTATTTCTCTAAGCATCGTAGTGCACTTTTATTGCACCGCAGTGAGTTATGCGCGCTCTGTCCTTCTGTCTCTTTGAAAGCAACATTTGTATTGCAGATGCGTTTTTAGGAAAATAATGGGATTTGCTTGTTTTGCGTGTTGTTGCGTTGCGGTATTCGGCAACAAATTCTACATTTGATGTGAACGGGCGCATCATTAATGTCTTTAGTTTAGATTCATTCACTAAGCATGTGCATTAAGAAATTGATTAATCGTAATGACTTAAAACATTTAAACCTGAAAATAAATGTGTTTACTCAAATAATAACTCAAGTATTTTTATATAAATGTCATATTTATTACATTGGAATCCCTCGGAAGATTATACGAGTAGTTTTTGCGTTTCGATTACCTCCCAAGAATGTTTACCATTAAAAATCCATTACAGGCATGGCCACAAAAACAGACATCGCATTCCTGTAAGATATCTGTCAAGCCGACGGTTTTTCTGCACAAGTATTATAATTGATATCTTGATCACTTATATGGAATAGGAGCGTGCCGAATTCTACTTTAATGGTTAATTATGCATTGTAATATTCGAACTATACCACACTGCTTACCTACTTAGGTGCCTTGTCTTTTAATATCTTGAGGTGTCTTGTTTTAGCTAGTCCATGTTAGTCCAATTATTTACCACATGTGTCCACTTTTATTTCAGAGGCACTACCGTGTGTAGAGATAGAAAATGTCCATACCAGGCGTGGAAATATTTATTAACCTCGATTATAAAAATAAATAGAAAATTCAGGTCACAGATTAACAGATAAAAATATATCAACTCGTGAACTCTAGCGGAAAGCAAAAGCTTAAATCAGTATCCCGTGATAAGTAATCAGGTAGAGGTGAACTAAATTCTGTTATATTGAATAACAAGTATATTTTGCGGGAAAGGCGAACTGAAACTAATGCATTATTTGAGTTAATAACATAGCTAAAGTGTATGAGTAAATTATAATAACGGTCGTACATTAATTACGCGTTGGAAACGGACCGGCACAATGCAACAACATTACTGCAGGAGCTTTAAACTCTAAATTTTAGAGCATGACTCACACCTAGCCCAAGGAACATTCATCTGGTTCAGCAGACTTCATAAATAAGTTCGATACGGGCCGCGCAATGCAAACTGGCAGCTTTAGTAGATACTGCCATATCTATTAAGATGGAAAAAATGTCAGTGAGAATGATAAAAGCGATTAAAAGGCGACAGTTTAATATGTGTTGTGATTTAGTGGTATCGGGTGTGGTAGGAAGCAATTAATTGTGTGTCTTATTTATCATGTTGGTGTCGCAGCAGGTGACTGAGCCGGGTTCCGGGAACGCAACGTGCCGACCCGGCCAGCCGGCGTACGGTGAGAAGCGGAGCGTTTAGGGACTTACGTAAGGGGTCTAAAGCTTTGGTTATTTGAAAACATAAGCAAATGAAGATGTGGATACGCAAAAGTGAGCTATATGGCCTAATTTTACGTTTCTCCAGTAATACCCAATTAACTATGCGTTTCGTTTGGCTGTAAAAAATGTATTGTAATTTAATTTACGATTTTATATGAACTTCAATTATATTTTGGTAGATTTGATTTCGATACTTGCCGAAGGAGTAATTTGTACAGATTGATGAGGACACAAATTCCACTCCTAGATAAGTAGGAACATGATTATAACTAAAACACTGAAAGAAAATCACCCTAAAACATAGCGAGTGTTACAGTAGTCGCATTGGATGAGTTACATCTGCCGTCTCACCTTGGTAAAAAGCAACATTAACATTAAAATAACCAACTGACAGCCAACTCGACCACTACGCGCGCTCGTTGCTCAAATTGAATAGGGCGCGCTCATTGGTCAAATCAAATAGCGTGCGCTTCCTCGGCTTCCTGTTACACACTTCCGTTCCATTTCACGAAATCACACCCACATATTGCAGGAAAGCGAGAGGAAAGATGTTACACGTCAAAAACGTGTTCATACCCCGCTCCGCAGTTCTCAGTCCCCTACCCAACACCATAGTTCACAAAATATAAACAGTGCTCATTTGACTAGTATATTGGGCGGGTACTGTTACACGCTACCGTTTCCAGTGATCCACATGATAAGCCGGTGTCCGCTTACATCCAGCGTTCGCAGAACTTGGCTGCTTCTGCCAAACTTACTGTTGCGGACCCATTAAATATGTAACGTTGCCAAAATAGCGGGATACTGCACTGTAACGGTATTTGAGAACTGAACTAAATTTTAGGGCTTGTTTTGGTTTTTGTTCATGCTGATTTAAAAATAAACAAAAAGTATTATAATACCTAGCGATATAAAATTAGAAAATTTACATGTAGGCAAATAGAGGGATTATACTGACCGAAATACTTTTGGCACGATCCGAATTTGGGCAGTTGAGAACTCCTGTGTCTCCTCCAGAGACTTTTACAAAAAATAGAACCTTTCAAAATGCTTTTTTAAGTCATAGAACGAAATGCAGAAAGAATGAGATATTATGCTTACCTTATGTAAATACTGTGTTGTCAAGGCATTTTTTTACTGTTCTCTTGATGTACACGCTTTTGGATTGACTAAAATATTAATTTTTGTTTGTATTTTGCAATATTACAATCCACCCGCGAGAATATCGAAAATAATGCCACTCCCGGGATAAAACTATCCTTTGTTTTTTTCCGGGACTCAAACTGTCTCCATACGAAATTTCTCTAATCTAAATCTAAGTCGGTTCAGCGGTTTAAGTGGGAAGAGGTAACAAACAGACAGACACACTTGCGCATTTATAATATAAGTATGGATATCTAAGCTATTCCTGCGTACTATATTGTCCTACTCTAACCAGTGATACATACGTGACTGCTTTCACATTCTTTAATTGACATTTCTTCACAGACTGATAGTAAAATTGATACTTTGTTAGCTCGCAGGCTGTCGCAGGAAACGAAAATGTTGTAATGATTGCATTTGTGAACTTCATTAAAATAAAGGACTAAAGGCCCAAGAACCTGGCTTGACTAGAAGTCGACTCCAACCAAGTCAATCAGTAATGACTTAGCAGGCAGATTAATAGAAAAGTCGCTTAATATATAGTCCAATATGTTGAAACAATTGACAAATAAAGATAGTAAGAGAGCGGTAGTAGTGTTCTGTATGGTGTCGGACGTAAAAGAATATCAACATCCCATCACTTCCCGTGGGTATCGTAAGATGCGACTAAGGGACTCACCAGAGAACGGGCAGCAGCATTGTCTGTACATTGCCGCTAACCCGCCTGCCAAGCGTGGCGGGTATGGCAACTCCCCCCCCCCCTCTTGGGTAAGGCCTACGTCTAGTAGTGGACGTCTTTCGGCTGATATAACGAATAGAGCTAGTAGATAGGCATTCGCGAAAAAAACGTAGATATCATTGCTTATTTCTCTCTATATCCACCATGCAAAAGACACACAAATTAAATCAACACACCCGTCACTTAATTGGTCATGCAGTAGATACCTATTCTCAAAACCTCCGGCTTACATCTGCGTTCGTTAGTGCGTCCGTCAAGTCGAGTGACAAGACCTAAACTAGGAGCATGCGTCCGACTTGCGTCTATCGATTGACATCTGCGACTTGCCAGATCAAAGACGGCATAGCTTAATAGGCCCCCAGACCGAATCTATACTATCGGGGATCTTGCATACGATCAAGGTTAGTGCCCCAATGTACCTGTGACCTCGTGGCTCCGTCTTACACGTATGGGATGGGATGGGTCTGTGTTTATAGTATTGGCAGTTCGTAAATAATAATAAACGAGTAAATGGCCGTGTGATATTGGCTTCGGGCGAGGCATAGATTGCACTTTCATCTCTTTCGTAGGTGTGGCAAGGTTCTGCATTGATGAGTTTCTTCTTGATGGAATTGATTCTTTTCCTAGTTTTCCATTACGATGACTCATGACTTCTGTTTCATAGAAGAGGTTATCTTCACCACCATCTTCATCATTATCTAAAGCCCGACGTCGCTCATTGCTAGTCGACTTCTTCTCTCTTGTGTTGATCCCCAAGCTCCTGTGCCAACATCATTCAGCTTCTATCCTCGATGGCATCATATAGGTTTCTAACGGCACCACCGACGACTAGTACATAAAATTTCCACGTTCGGTTGCGGATCCTTGATTCATTGTCAAGGTTTCTGAGTGATAATACAATATACAAACAAACACGACACGCGTGTGGTCATATACGGCAGCAATTTCTTTTGTAGGGCTCTCTATTTGCTCATCCTTTTGGCACGCTTCTTCGCCATAAAAGTTTTTAGCTAAGTACGTACGTTTTTCCTGCCAACACCTTTCACAATTACGGTAATGTTACATCGACCTATGTGTTTGGTACATCCCTCATTTTTACAGCCAATTTGTAGTCGTTTACTCCCAGTAAAACACGCTAACGTAAATATTTTCCTAATTTCCCCAGAACCGTTTTAATATTGTTGTTTTTACGCCATAGTTGTACAAAATTTGCGGTAATGTAAAGTATACAGGAAGTCCGAGAGTGTGATCTTTGTTATGTCGAAAGTAAAAAATAACGAAAGTCGAAATGTTTGAAAGGTATTAAAATGTTTACTTCTCGTCATCCGTGTTTACTTCCCCGGCGTTTTGTCTGCTTGTAGTGTTATTGTACACAATAAATTTGTTGCAAAACTTAAACAACGATGAATGAGCAGTTGTTTTGGCAAAACGCCGTGTTCACTCTGAAAAAGCTCTGTCAACAAAAAATATAAAAACAAGACGCTCCACTCAGTCGAGGGGATTTGTTGAAAGCCATAAGATGTTTATCCCTTACTTAAAACTTCGACGGCTCATTACTAAATATTTTAACGTTGGTTATTACTTTATTTAAATGATTGCTTTTGCAGTCGTCTTCTCATCTTTATTTACTTTCGACTATACAGAATATTGCCTTACTGGAATTCATTTGCACTATCTATGTCATTTATCAAGGAAAATATTCATTTTAATAACTTATTTAATTAAATTGCCAATCTTTGTGTTCCACTTAAGATGAGTCTAATTAAAACTCTCTACTTACAACCTGTTCAAGTTTTTATCCGAATGAAAAAACAGCTCTTCAGAGTTCAAAGTCTGTTTGTAAAACTTAACACCTTTGTGGTTTATTATAGACATGAATCAACAAAAAAATAACACGTTCGGACGAAATTATGCAATGAGAAAATAAAGATCACATTATTATAGAAAATTACGATTTAATAGGTTAAGCAGACGGATGTGATTGGCGAATGAAGGCAGGTTCCGCGTCAAGTGCGTCGCGACTTGCGACCATAGAGGGCAACCTGTAGAATGCGCGCGGACTCCCGCGTAACACGCACCACGTAATACAGGAGAAAAAATGTTACTGCAATTATTTTTGGACGTTTCGTATTACTTTTTATTGGACGTGTTGTATTTTTATTACGATGTTCTCTTATGTACATGTATTTTGTAACGAACGCTTTTTTAGGTTTGAGTAAATGAATTAATTGAATGGTGTTGAGGAAATCTTTCTGTTACATGTCTGGATTTCCGCGAGGCTATAAAATTACCAAAAAAGTAAACCTAAACAACGATTTAGTATTACGACTAGAAAGTAAACATAAACACCTGTCTTTAAAAATGGGTTACAAAATGGTGTAGTTTTATGGGAATCTATCATAATGGAGAAACGAGGATGACCTAGTATAGAAAGAAAACATTACAAAAATGTTTACATTACTCACAACAGATCAACATAATAACAAGTAGGCCAAAGAAAGTAACGTGCCGATATTATGTATTCGCCAATACATATTTGAATGATTGTGTGAATGACGATTGCAAACAAGTCCTGTCATGGGTTCGGACTTCGGTACCAACGACAAGTACACTCAACAAAAGAGATAAGTGTGCACGCAAGCTGCAACTTTTTTCGTTCAAACTAATATTTAGTAGTAGTAAAAAGTTTGCATGTTCAGTTTCAAGTGATAAAATGTAAACATAAGAGTAGAAGTTAGAGATTCTTCTCACTAGCTTGCGAGGCACACCCCTCCTAAAAATTGTTTTTTACTAACAACCCGCCCCGACTTAGCACAAGTAGCAAAGCATATTTATGAGCATAGGTAGCTACCAACCGGCATGACTTTTTACCGTCCTTTAGTGAAACCTGTATGAAAATACGTTCGGTAGTTTTAGAGTTTATCGCGAACAGATATACAGCCAGACGTGACGGGGTGACTTTGTTTTATGATATGTAGTAATAGACATGATAATAACGAGAGCCCCTTGTGAGGCAAGTTATAAAGACGACACTGCTGTTAAGGTATTCATCATATTTTTTCTGTGCTTGTGTGTTGTGAGGTGTAAAATCACTACATATTATAAAACAAAGTCCTCCACTGCCTCTGTCTGTCTGTCTGTTCGCGATAAACTCAAAAACTGCTGCGACGATTTTCATGCGGTTTTCACCAATGGACGGGGTTATTCATGTGGAAGGTTAAGGTCTATAATTGAAAAAAAATGGGATATGCGCGTACGAAGTCGCGGGCAAAAGCTAGTAAAGTATACCTATAAGCAACACTTGGTTGACTGTACCCAGTTACAAATAATGAGGCGTCGGTTGACGAGTTAATTATGGCGAAGTGCTGTGAATGTAACTAATGATCGTATGAAGGTGATGTGACCCACATGGACTGGAACTTCGGAAGTCATATAAACTTGACCCCGGACAGACAGTGAAAGTGCAGTAGGTAGTCTTGTAATGATTGCTTGCATAGTTTAACAGCCGGTAGACTGTTGGTTGATTAGTTATTTTAGAAGCAGTCGTAGCTTTGGTACTGGCAAACTAGCAAAACTACTATCCTGCAACCGCAGTATCAAAAGTGTGGATTAATTTTCGATTTTATTTCCTCTGTTCTCACCTCAACTCAGCTCAAAGCATTTATTTCAATTTAACCATTTACAGGCATTTTTAAATTGTCAAGGTCGGTCAGCCAAAGAGATGAAGCTATTTGCACGTTCCAAAGCGTAAATTTCAACGTAGAAGAACGGGCAAGAAACTACTCGGACACAATAAATCAATATTTTTTTACAATGTTAAGGTTACATCATTCGTGTTGTAATTATACATATATATGTATAATGTGAGAACGATGTAGAAAGACGTGCACGGTAACAGTGTCCTTCTTCAATAGTGGATTACAATTATCTGAAATTTTCAGAATAATGAAATTTGTAAATCATAAGATTATTTCATCTTCTTGGTGATTATTATAAATGAAATAACCTTTCTTACTTAAATTCAGTGGATGGTGGGTTATTTTTTGTGTTTACACATTAAATGTTATCAAGATTGTATCTAATTACAGCTTGAAGCAGGCTCAAATACGGAAATGTCCAGAAACTTTTTTTTTTTTAAGGATCTTTTCTTTTTTTAAGGAAGAATCATCAAATGACTTCTTCCGCTCTGGGTGGACCGGAAGGGCGTGTCAGACTCTTACTGACTAAAACCCATCCGTGTTCCTTCTTAAGCCTTTTGCGTTCCAGGGCCGCGGTGACTCTTTCGAACAAATTCCGCAACCCTAGCAGAAATGTCCAGAACCTACCTACCGTTATTAATGAATTCAACTAGGTATTTTTTATCGGCGCCACTATCAGCTATTTCAGATTTTCATGTTCGAATAATTGAAGATGTCTCTTCAGGATTTTTGTCAAGTATATTATTAATTATAATGAATACTTTAAATATACAGTAGCCCCCTATCAATGCGGTATAGTAATTATTTTACATCTGATTTTATCATCTGAAATGATTTTGATAAATGGCACTTAATATCATCTACCTATATTCGGGTAGCCAGATGTTTTTCGGGTCAAGCGTATATAATTAACGTGATTTTGTCAACCAAGACAGTTATTTAAAAAAAATATGGAGATGAAAAAGATGACGCATGCATCAGGTTTTATTCATTTAATATGGAGCCGTGAAACATCAGCGGAGATGAATGTTTAGCTACGCCCCTCAGTTTAGTTTAGTCTCTTTGGTTTTATTCGGGGTATTCTCAGCCCAGTGGTATGCACTAATGACGGCGAGGTGAAGCGATAGACTACATTCCTGGGGCCGCAACAAAACCAAACAAATTGTTAACACTGATGAGTGGTCATACAAGGCATTCAAAGCAATGTCTGTGCGTAATTATTTACAACCAGTAGCGCGGTACTATTTTTGCATCGTCTCGGCATGTATGAAACAACTTTTCATTATTACTAACTCGCATATGTCTCTGGATGTTCATCTTGGAAATCATTGAACCGATTAAGGTGATGTTTTATCTTAGTTTTTTGTAATAGTAAATGAACGATTTACTTAGAGATGTAGAAAGTCAAGCGTAACTAAGAAAAATTTGACGAGCGGAAAAAATTGAATCACAGTAAAATGTTAGTAGTAAACACATCCGCAAATATTTTGAGGATGATTTGCTTAACTCAAAATAAATTTATGACAAACTTGGAATGTTTTCAAGGGTTCTTCATTTCTATGTCAGCAATTAGTGTTGTTGGCAAGACGGTGCTGTCCAGAGCAATAAGAGGAAGGCGATCATTATGATAAATGAAGTCAAGATCATTGTTCCCGTTCCTCGTGAGAATTGGCTAGGTCAATGATACTACAGATGTCTCTAGGAAGCGTTCTATCAAAAACAAATGCATTGATGAAATAAAAAAGTGTGTTAGTGATACAGAAGCTAAGATAATATCATCAAAACAACACCAAAATCGGATAATATTTATGGATAGCGGTAACTGCATAGAAGAAAATGACGATCATTAAATTATATTTTCAAAGACAAAAGATGATAGCAAAATCCTTTCGTAACGAAATTATAAGAATCTTAATGCAAGCACGGTTCGTTAACTTTTCCGATAGATCAAGTTATCGAGCTCCGCAATCTTCTATCGAGAGATAACAGCTTCCTCCGGCGACTTAGTTGCTATCAGTTTGTCTCGATTTAGACATAAATTTAATTTCCAGCCATGTTTACTAAATTACAACGACATCAAGTCGCCAATTTCGTGAACAGAAATTTAGATAAGCATATTAAAGAGTTTAGCTAGTTAGATCAAGGTGAGATTTGAACTGTTCACCTTTTTTTTGGCAGCCCGCAGTCACGATTTTAGTTTTGATAGACACGAAACGCCACTAATATCGTAATTAAGTTAGCACATGATAAAATATAATGTTTTAGAAGTTCGTGAACTGAAATCTTTGTAGACTTTGTACGTATCGTCTATCTGTCTGATTCAAGATCGTTCATTATTTTATTGAAACTGTAACCTACCTTGTCCTGTCTTTGTCGATCGATAAGTCAGGCCCGTATTCGGTACGGTATTATAATCATTAGATATTATTTATATATGTCGATTTGTTACCGTCGCAGCAATATTGATGTAGTTGTCACCTAAGAAGTTATAAATGTCAACACCAAAAAACAAAAATGTGACAAAGGCCAAGTTCCTATCCCCAAAAAATCGGCCTATAAAAGTAGCGAGATTTATAAAATAGGACAAGCATTTTAGAACTTTCCCTAATATCAACTTGGCAAGTTTTTTTCTACAACATCGATATTACAATAAAGAAAAAACCTTGCCACGTTGACAATTGGGTCATATTTTTAAGAATAGGTACGTATTTTCGAGTGTTTCATCATTTTTATACGGTCCGGAAAGATCCGAGCTCTCTGTTCACTGGTATTCTCAAAAGACGTTAGAGTCATGGATTATTCTGCAGTTCTGAAATGCTTGCCTATTATAGATCTTACTACTTTCATAGATAGATTTTTTGGGGATGGAACTTAGCCTTATTTCATTTTTTTTGGGGAATATCGTCTTTTTTTTCAAGCAAATCATAGGAATAATAATAATTCCGAGCATTCCTAATTTGAAGTTTTTACTGTCGTGGGAAACAAATGAAACTATTAGCTCATGAGGACCGACCCTTTCCTTTTCCGATGTTTTCCTTCAATTGTAGCCTAGGACCTATCTTCACACCAAATTTGAAGTTTCTAGCATGACTGGAAGTGCCCCATAATTTTGATGAGTCAGTCAGTGAGTCAGTAAAAAAATCTTCACTTTTTGGCCCCCTGTATCTCCTCAACAGTTTAACATAATGTTTTGAAACTTTCCAGTAGTCTTCAACTAGATGATAGTAAATGGTCCAAGTTTCATTAAGTTGTGATTATTACAAGCAAGTTATTTGGGGGGTAAAAACAGCTCGAAATGTTTCGTGTATTAAACACACTGCGTGCGTTAGACTAGAACTTGGCCAGGCGTACTACCGTGCGCCTAGATAAAGATGTTACAGTGGGTTACTATTTATCAGGGACCGTTACTGTTAATTAAACTTTATAATTATGCTCCACTAGTTTGTAATGAGAATTTTAGTGTCATATTATAAATTGTTCAATAGATAAGCTAGAGAACTGCAAAATATGGGAAAGACTTTTTATACACATATTAGAAACAAATGTTAATGTACATTTTATTTCGATCACGTTAAATACGGAAATAATGAATAATGAAGGAAACACTCACATCAAATCAATCAATTTAGAATATTAATCCGCAAATTCTAATTAGTGAAGGTCAGAAAAATCAGTGTTTAAGTAAGATATGGTGATTGTTTCTGCGTGAGTAGACGAATTTAAAATTTAAGTTCACTAAAGGAAGAATAACTTAATAATAAATAGATTGAAGGATGATGTGATGGCGAGAAGGAAACATACTAAGGAGAAGTTTACTATGAAGTTTAATATAAGAATTCTAATAAGATATGAAGCGTCAATTTAAAATAAATTGGGAAAAGGGTAGTACAAAATTTATGACAACATATGCTCATTTCCGTCGCCTCCTCTAGATTCGTCCCTGGTGGACCAGAAATAGCCGGGACGACATAATAATGTAAATAAATGCACCCGATTCTGTGCACCGTTGGGATTTAGCTACGTTCCTATGCAGCCGGCCGGCTCGTCATCATTAAGTGTCGCCTGTTGCCCCTACTATTGATAGATTATGACATTTTAATTTTATTAAGAAAATTTGTAGTTGTTTCAAACTTAGTGAAAATGTTACACACAGATTTAGTGACTGCTGTAGATAGTGAAAGCAAATAACATCATCTATATATATAAACTAGCGGTCCCGACAGACGTTGTCCTGTCCGAACGTTTGCTGTATGTATGACGAAAATTTAGATAAATCTATTGCAGCGCCACCTGCCGGATCCAATTGTGAATCTAAACCATTCTCGAATCCCCTTGAACACACAAAAAAATTTCATCAACATCGGTCCAGCCTTTTAGGAGGAGTTCAGTGACATACACACGTACACAGGAAATATTTACATTAAGATATACATATATAATTGAATCCGTTTCCCTTGGTCACGGCATCACGCGTGAACGGCTGGACCAATTTCGCTTATTCTTTTTTTGTTGTGTTTGTTGTCAGGATGGTTGGGTTAGGTTGGTTTTTTCAAAATTTTCTTTCATAATAGCCTTCTATTATGAAAGAAAATTTTGAAAAAACCAAAAGAATATACATCCGGGTGAAGCCGGGGCGGAAAATTAGTTTAATCTAATTATCAATTTTACAAAAATCATCCAAATCTAAACAGAATTCGGGGCATCAAAATCGATAGATAGCTTTCCTATGTACATTTGCGTTATTGCATATTGGAGAACAGTTACAACTAATTTTAATGCAATTTTAAAGCATATAGAAAAGATCTATCACTAACAATTATCGTTCTTGAAAATGAATTTCGGGAAAAATTAAAAGAAAACAGAAAGATTGGACCAAAATCTTTATAGCGAAGCTCAAAGAACAGTCATGTTTTACAAGGAAGGTAGTAAAACTCATTTCGATAAGGGCTCGCAATAAACGTCAGAAATTATGAAAATGTATAGTAGGTGCCGCGTCCAGACTGGTAACGCTTGCCGAGACTCAATTAGCATCCTCAGTGCGACCGGATTGTTAACATTCTTCCTGTTGTATCCGTTCCCACATCGCGACCAAAAAGAAACTTATTCGCGAGAGAAATACTTAAATAAACATAGGCGCCTACTATTTTTTCTTTTGTGACGCGACTCAAGGGGAATTTCGCAACTTCGCAAGTCTTTCGAAATGTTCAAAAGTCGCAAAGTCAAACAGTGCGGAGTTGGATTTGACAGGCGAAAGTGTCGTCTTCAGCTTACTGACAACAAAGGCAGTGAAAGCCGGGAGCACACGACAGATTTGTCGACACAGTAATGACAGTTGCATCGTTTATGTGTTCGCACCTAATCCTGTCATCTTTCATAGCTCCTCTACAAATAGTAGTTTCGCAATCGCAATTTATGAATGTACATTGTTACAAACGGAAGCGACTATAAACTTTTCGTTTGGAACCTATGTGTTGAACCTACCTACGTGTGCCATGTTTAACGACTCCATTTATTTGATTTTATAAGTACTCAAAGCGCCATTTTTCTTATTCCCCGTTCGCAAATATGTGAAGTTGTTTAGTCTTTCCAAACAGAGAAAAGCAACATTAATTTAATTAAGCAATAAATATTTGTGTTAAAAATAAAAAATAAACTACAGTCGGCGGCCGCTGAGCGATGTCCCGTCTCTTACGCAATTAAGATGCACTGATATCGAACTCTTGCACTATATTGTGAAGGTTACACAATTTTGAACCTTATGCTGTGATAAAATTCGATTTGGTAAAACCTTGTTTGATTTTTTGTCGAAAGCATGGGCAAAGCCCTTGAGATACCAACACAAGACTCAAACGATCACCACAGTATGTCTGGTATGTTAGCAAAAGCGCAATGAAAAGTGGTGAGATACATTCGTCATAGAAAAATTCCTCCGCATCGCTATAAACGGGAAAAGTGTCCAAAGCAATGACTGCATTACCACGTTGAATGGCAATGTTGATCCTTTGGCCGAAATAAAAGACCAGCTCTCACCAGCGCTCTCCAAGAACCACAATTTTTCTTTTTTTTATGGATAGGGACTTCATCAAATAACTTCTTCCACTCTGGGTGCAGCGAAAGGCCGTGTCAAACTCTTACTGACTGAAATCCATCCGTGTTCCTTCTAAAGCGCTTTGCATTCCAGGGCCGCGGTGACTCTGTCGAACAAATTCCAAAACCCTGGCAGGCTCTGGCCCTAGCGGGCCCCGTCTTTCCCTCGCACGGCCCGCCTCCTCCTTCGCTAGCATTACTGCTTCGCAGAAGGAGGTGACCGCTTCCCAAGCCTCTTCGCTCCGGACCATGGATTTAACCAGGGCCGGACGCGAGAGGTCGCCGTCGCCGAGCAAGGCAGACCTCCACCATATGCTCCACCGTGTCCTCCGGGCGATCCTCACAGTGCTGACACCCGGGCGTGTCCTCCCGCTGAATCCGAAACAGGTACCTAAACAGCCGGGTCCGGTGAGTACCTGCGTCAGGCGGAAGGTGAGGACGCGGTGGCGCCATTCCAGCCACTCTCCAAAGAGAGGCCTTACCGCCGCAATGGTGGCGTGCCCAGCGCTGGGTCGCGAAAGTCGCCACCTCCATACCGCCATGGTATCCTGTCGGAGCTCCGTCCGCCGCGCTGCAATTAGCCGCGGCAGTGAAGTTTCGCCCCTATGAAGCGCCTCTACGCGCCACGCGTAAACGTGCGCGAGGGCTCTCCCCTTCAGATCCCATGGCGGTAATCCGGCAAGGAGGCTCGCCGCCTCGCCGGAGACCGTGCGGTATCCATAACACACTGGAAACACTGGCAATACTCATAGGAATATTTTAAAAGTATAACAAATCCTGTCACCGAAATTAAAAATGAACTTTCCAATTGCATAAAACGTCAAAAAAACTCAAACACGTCAAGGACTGCTGTTCTAACGAAATATTCCAAGTATTTAGTGTGACATCAAAATTGTGATAAAAGACAAAATATTCGTATGAGCTAATATTGCCAGTGTTTTGAATTATTGTCGTATAGTCGTCTCCACCCAGTATATCCGATTTATATAAAAAAAAAGAGAAATGCTGGAAACCTTCCCCTAGTAATACATCGATATTACAGATTCTTTCCGGAATTTAGTACATGTCTTCATTTGTTTTTATTAACAACTGACAAATATCTGGGTCACTGTGATTCACAAACCGAGATTACACGGAAAATATCTAAAGCACAACCATGTCAAATATTGTAAACCTTGAACTATTTACGTTGATTACAACATTTCGCAAATCAGTTCTAATTTATAGCATAAGACAGTGTAAGTGCCAAGAACAGGCGTCGTAACCAGACCAGCTGTCTTTTGTGATACCACAGTCAGCTCTATCTTATTAACTTGTTTATAACGACTTTTCATAATAATGAACTCTGATTCATTATTTATTATTGTCTTATTCTTACCGGTCACAGAAGGAGAACTAATCGTTATAACTACGAATAATGCCTTCACTAACCAATTAGATAGTTACACGGCTCTTTTCATTGTATCAATAATGGATTGACGCAATCCATCATCAAGCCGCCTCATAGGTGTGCGAACATCACTATTAACACAAGTGTCAGTAGGAACTTTCTTGTGCACCTTACCGATTATTAATACTAATTGACACTGACAGATGTTTCTATCAATGCCCTGTCAACAGCAAAAAGCGCTAATGATGGCCAACTTCAATTGTTTAGAAAATAACATCGATGAGACGCTTTCTTCGAAGTGACATCAAAAGGCTACTGATTATTTATCGTTTAATCATCTTCTATAGGCGAAACTACAAAAAATAACGTTACGCGAATTGCGTAACTTTAACCGTATGACGCAATATTTCCATTTGTCAGATAATATCGTTGTTGCGGGAACAATAAATTCTTGTAACAGAAAGTGAAAACAAATTAGACGATTGGGAGATGAGATGGTCATTGACTTTCGCGTGTCGGCGATCTTATCACCCCTGCTTTAATGAAGTGGGGTTTATTTTCATCGACTCGCGAACGCGATAACAAATGACAGATCGAATTAAAATATTTCAATTGCGTGATCGTATCTGCATCCTATACTAATTTACAGTCAGCTTTTTGCGTATTAAATGTGAAATTGCTTTTATTTAATTAGAGACTGTCGGAGAGTTTGAATGGACTTTCACCTTCAATTGCAAAGTTCATTGGTTTTATTTAATTTATTGATTTTGAGATTTTATTGAAGTAGACTAAAAAACATCGTCATCCTGTCGGTTTCTCTAGCGAGCGAAGTGATTGGCCTTGCATTCGTTACGAGTTAGTGTACGATAATTGTGATGGTCCGATATAACCCCTGATCACAGAGAAGCAGTTAATCGGAGGTCTCATTTTCTATTCAATATATACTGCTCCACTGCTTTTGTGACACTGGGTTTAAATAGAATGCGATGTTTCTATCAATTATAATCGATTTTTTTCATATTATTAACTATTTTTTAATCCTGCCAAAACGCCTGGCAGCCATCGATTGTCTCTCCTATATTCCATGCTAAAATCTTGCAAATAATTTTTTTGTATCGACTCCTCTATGAATCATCAAATTAACAGTTAGCTATAGGTTATTATTTATTGACATTAACCCAGGTTTTTTTTAAGTTTTCATGACGATTGTTGTCGCGATTGAAGGTGTCTAGTGCAGGTCCTTCAAAATATTACAAAACAGGGCCCATGCCCTGTCTTGTAATATTTTTTTTTGTAAATTAGAATGAATGTACACATTTGAAGTTTGTTATCCAGCCTGAACTATTTTTCTGCCAGCGTGCTTGAAATAAGATTTCCTTCAGCACGCAACTTTCATAGTTCCACTCTCCAGCGGAAAAGCAAGTGGTATTTAGTTCATTCTAATGTTCTCGAGGTAATTTATTGGTATTTATTTAATTTAATGCTTCATCAAAGGTTAAACTTTGAATAGTTCTATTCAAAAAGCTATTTACAAGTCGTCTGAAGTCTTAAACAATAAAGCTCAGCGGTAATTTATGCGTGTAAAATCATCGCATACAAGCAATAAATAATATTTTATAGCAATCGTAAGAAATTCAACGTCATTTTCGCGAGAAATCAACCCAACGATTTGTGATATATAAAGCGTTTTCGAATTACTAGAGTTGCCTGGAGAAATATCTCATTATAAACGAGCGATTCGAGCGAGCATTTCAAACAGCCGCGTAATTGCGTACACGCCGATATATCAAACAATCTCATTACTGAAGGGGGTGCAATCACATCACGTGTTTCTTTTTAAGGCATCCCATCCACTACGTGTAAATAGCGACCCGGCTCTAGTAATTGCGCTTAATGTCGTCCCAAAGGCTATTCAGTCCATTTTCAATGCGATATTTTATTTTAATTCGCCGACGGTGTTCCCAAGATTTTATCTTGTCACGCCTTTGCTCATTGTGAACTCGAGCATTAACCGGCTGTTCGTTTTGTTCCAGAAAAAGGTATTTCCAGTGTATTCGTGCGTCTTGTAATAGGATAATGATGTACCATCGCTCTAAGAAAATTCTCACAATTCCATAGCCATTATACTCAATATTGAATACAACAATGGCTCGAGTGCTATTTAGATTGTCGACTGATTTGTGTATATTATTTTAGAGGCAGTAAATGCCATGTGATTGTTGACATTCTTTAAATGTGACACAGAAGTAAGAAATTCGGCGATCATATCGGTCTAAACAATCACAGTAACCCGGACTCTAGCTATCAGAATTTGCTATCACAATACGCTGAGATTCAAACAATAGATAATGTTAGTAAGGAAGAGGTTCTATGAACTGTACAAGACGCTGTGAGTACGGGAGACAGGAGCATAGTTTCACGTAAAGCATACCTCGGGACGGCTGTCAAAAGCGAAACGTCCTACAATTTATGAAGCCGTTCAATTTCGCAATAACATAACTTTCGGCCCTTTTGTTGGCCGCTGCGATCTCTCCGACCAAAGAAATATGTTTAAGATAAAAGTTCTTGTCTCGAATAAACCGATCGAAAGCCTTTCGACGACCGAGTCGTGTACCATCAACAATCGATATTTTATTAATATGTGTATTTGTAGACTTATTGGTTTTCTGCGATATATTTTGCCTTTATGTTCTTCAGACTTCTATGTGACTATACTATGGGACTATACTTACTTGACTGTCCTGTTGGTCGAGTGGTTAGTGACCCTGACTGCTAAACCGGAGGTCGTGGGTTCGATTCCCACCCAGGACAAATCTTTGTGTGATGAGCATGATCATTTGTTCTGTGGCTGGGTGTAATTTGTCTATAATATGTATGTATTTAGAAATATATAAGTATGTTTATCAGTTGTCTGGTTGCCATAGCACAGGCTCTGCCTAGTTTGGGATCGGATGACCGTGTGTGAGTTGTCTCAATATATTATTATTATTATTATACTTGTTGTTTGGTGGTCTCCTTGTGTCACTTAAATTAATTAGCTAAGGTGCAAACGACGAAAAGGACATCGACAGTAGTTACATTATATTTAGTCAAATAGAAAATTATGTAAATATCTTGTATAACTAATGAAAGTAAAACTAGTAATGTCGGATGTAATTAATGAGTAGCGTTTCGCGTACTCTCCGCCAGTGGCTTCGATACGGGCGGGCCGTCAAAATATTTTGACAGATACTGTATAGCGTAATACGCGAATAAAAAACATCACTTTTGATTACTAGGTATTTATTTAAAAAAAAAAACTTGTAATTGCGAGAGGCGTCGCTACGTTACTACTATGAACACATGTTTATTAATTGTAGAACCTAATTGCTTAACAAACATTTGTTCGTGTTAAAAACAACTTTAATTAATGTTTGTTAACCAAATATTTTGGTGTCGTTATTTATTATCTCCACGAGCTAAAGTAATTAATGCAGAATTCCACGCTCTCAACACTACACATAAATAACTAATAATGTGTTATTTATTACATCAATTCGATGCTAGAAATATGATGCCACATAACAAGCGGAAAATTGTCCATAAATCGTTCCGTTTTGCAAGATGTTCGCCGCAAACTTTTATGTAACACGCTATGAAAGAATTTTATTACATTTTTACAAGAATGTAGCAACGATTTTGACAAATGTATCTCTCTATATGGAATGTGTTAAGTATTTGCTAACTATCGACATAATGTTTAACGGCTTAAATAATATCGGTGGAGATTATATCTCATGCAATATGCTAATGTCATCTAATTACCGAAAACTTATCCTTAAGACATTGATCACGATGTGTGACTTGTATCTTACGTAAGACCAAAAAAAATTAAACCCCAGTAAAAGTAGTCCGAACGTTGCGAAGGAATGGTTCCATATCATTAAGTGGAAACTGTTTGTCTGTCACACCGAATTAAATATATAGAAACCTCAACTTTATATAGTATAACAGTATCTGTCTATATATCCAATTTTGTTCCACAGCTGGGCATAGACAAAGATCTCCCTCTCCCGTTGCCACACTGTCCTGTCCAGTTTTACAACATACGTATGCAATATTGGAGCGTTGGAAGACCTCTTCTGATTGTTCCACCTGGAAATTATGAAGATGAAGGCCGCAGGAATCTGCTGGACGCGAACCGCACAGGACCAGTACATGTGGCGACATTTGAGAAGGCCTATGCCCGGCAGTCAGCCACTGCTCTTTTGGCTTAAATTATGACCATGATGATACCATATTTATTTAAAACTTAATTTCAAATACTTCCTATAGGTAGGTAATTATCTTTGTACACTTTCTTCGTAACTTGTCCTAAGTGAAGATAGCTCCGTAGATTTCAGCACGAAGTCCGTGCAAACCCAGTTTACAGAACTAGTTAATGTGAGTATATTGATATTTGCGCAACAGTAACGGTTTACAAATTAGCCTCTCAGTTTTATCTGCACATTAAATTATGATCTTAAGGGAGAGTTCTCGCTTTTTGAGGAATCAGTCGATTAAATATCAAATCAGATATTTTTTTGATATTTTTTTTTTATATGAACGCTTTTGAGCTATGTTTAAGTTTAGTTTAAAAATGTGCAATTTAAATTTTTGCCAGCCAAATAAAATACAAAGTCAAATATTACCGAGTATTCGATAGTGTTAATTAGTAAAACTTAAAAGTTTAGGCTTGAAAAGCGCAGAAAAAGCTATGGAACGAGAAAACTTAGATATTTTCACTAATTAAAACCAAAAACTTATTTAGTTGCTTAAGCTTAATTAATAAATTAATTTTAACCACTTTCCTTTCGAACAAACTGCATTTACAATCGAAGATAATTTCACTAAAATCAAGTAAATATTGGAAATCAATTTAAAAGTAGCACTTAAAAACTATTTACACATTTACTATATGTGGTTGCCATCGTTTTTGTAAATAATCGATCGAGTAGTTGCACCTGCTGTAGATTTATAGTAAAGTGTTGCCAGTTACCGCCCACGAACGTCGGAATGACCCATCACGATCAGATTATTCATCGGATTCGTGAGAATTAAAGTAAACAATTGGTAGTCGATGCAATGTTTGGTTTATTTTGCTTAGAAAAATGGTAGATCAGATACGCCCTGTACAAAAGTGGATGATTCATATTTTAAATTCTCGCGATTCGTATCAGCATAAATCTTTCAAACATTTCATCGGACTGCGGCGTAGCGATGTAGGCTTTCATAGCTTTTTTTTTTTTAGGGTTGGGAAATCAACAAATGACTTCTTCCGCTTTGGGTGGAGCAGGAGGGCGTGTCAGACTCTTACTGACTAAAACCCATCCGTGTTCCTTCTAAAGCCCTTTGCGTTTCAGGGCCGAGGTGACTCTTTCGAACAAATTCCGCAACCCTGGCAGGCTTTCATAGCTACGCCTATTTCAAAGATTTGTTATTAAAATAAATAAATTAGTTCCGATTAAATTTACGAATAGAAAAAAACGAGAAAGAAAAGGACACCAAGGAGGATATTAAACGAAAGAACCAAGTAAAGAGGTTTTCACGCTTCTCAATTGCTACTCTTCAATATCCATATCATAGCAAAACATTCTGCCACCTAAACAAATGACAAACAGCAATAAAGCTGCGCCTTAAGAGCTTCGAACTTGTCACTTTCTCCGCGTGGTCGCAGACAGTCCTCGTCAGATCTTCTCCCGAGATTATTTCCATTAGTGACCATTAGGCATTTAACTCGATATGATTAGAACACGTCACGACACCACACACAGTTTGCCAACGCCATAAATCAACCGATCTGGTTCTTCGATTCGAATTCGCACTGGCTTTACGTAACGTAAGCTAACGTTATGAGCGCGTGAAATTTCTGTTACAAAATAGTTAGATCTTTGTTTTTCTTGTTGCCTTGGTTGGGAAATGCCGAAGATATATCTTTATTGTGTAAATATTGCACGTGCTTAACTGCTCATCAAGAATTGGGTTGATTTTTTTGCGGAGTTATGGGGAAATCAGGTCTGAATGCTATAAATATTTACGTTGTACAATGTGTGAGTGTACATGAATTTATGAGTTGTAGCTAATGGGAAAATATCTTTTTGCAGTCACTATTCATTTTAAAATACATAGTGATGATTATTGTAAAAGAAGCTAAGTTGTAGCATAAGTTTTGTCCCTAAAAGTTAATCCACAGAAATCTGAGTCGTGCCCGGGATGTTTCGAACCACGCTGTGACTGATCACGAATTCAGGACTCGTCCAAGTCCCGGGTACGGCCCGGATATGTGTGAATCAACCTGAAGAATTAAAAATTACGTAAGCTATGCGGACCAATGAGCGTTCGCATACTCATAGATACTACATAGCTCCTTGCAAAGGTAACAAGAAAATGTTTACATGTATTAAGCTTAAAAATAAAACTAAACTCAGTTTGCCACTTTGACCTTAAAGACGACACGATCTCATCTTTGCATTTATAATAACTGCAATTTATTAATTGAAGTATGGTCTGTCGCCAAGTTTCCATCAGCAGCCACTAATAGCGCATTTAGGCCATTGTCGCACTCTTGATTCGTTTTGAAACAATAATTAAAGATTGCTCTATTTCTCAATGGCTTTACTAATTAGTTGTATTCGTTTTCAGAAGGCGTGCTTAATCTACTTTTTAATGTGATTTTTATTGCTTCGGTGTCAAGTTTTGATTATTTTTATTTGTTTGCACACATCATATCATCTTCATGTGAAACGTAAAGGTCATTAAATTCATGAAAGAAAAGCATGTTAGATTTGCTTAGTAAATTCATTGCTTTCTTCATCACATCAGTCCGCTTTACTTTACCTGAATGTTATTTAGGATGAAGCGACTATTGCTCAAATCATGGTTTAATTTTTAGGAAATTTGATTACCAATTTGTTAACCATGATAGTGGTGTTGAAAAAGAACGCCATTCTTATGTACACATGACAAGCAAGCGCGTGCCCGTACAGGGCATTTCTGACGTTTGGCGTACAGCCAAACGTCAGAAATATGTGACAAAAAGTTAGGCGACTTTGTGGCTTGGTGTCGGGGGCAAGCCAATGCGTTTATGCTCTGGCGTTCAGAAGGTTAAAAAATCCAAAGATTACCCAAAAAAAAACTTTCTTAGAAACAGTAGCAAGCAATAGACAAGTGCATGATTACGAAAATGAAATGACTCTCACTGCCAAAAATAACAGATCCCTTATTCACAAATCACATAACATCCGTAATGTCAATGACACCTCGCGGATGCGGTTACGCAACGAGCACCTTGACAGTTACACTGATGACGATCGACGTGACGTAACGATACTGAGACGACGACACACATTTGTTAAACATACAACGACTGTTAAATACACTGAGAATGCTAAAGAGTCTGAACACAAGCAGCTATGGATCACGAATAAACGTGAATCTCCCAGCAACCGTGTAGGTCCCCGATAGAAGAGCCTCTCGATGAGATGAAATGCAAGTGATAGCATAATTGCACAATAAACTATTGTTCAGTAAGCAAACGTAATTCGTATGAATGAACTATCATCAGTATTATGATTACTATCACTAACTCAGATCTCATATCTCTTTCGATGATTGAAAATATTAAAGGGGAAATACAGTCCGTTTTTATTGCTGTCGTAAACGATTTATTGGTTTAGAAACAGTTCTCATATATATTTTATGATGGGTTGGAAACAGGATCTGTATATGTTATATTGCTTCTGCGTAAATCTGTGTGCCTTTTAGTTAAAGTAAGCGTCGCAGAACAAAAGTCAGACATGACGTGTTTCGTAGTAAAATCTGTGAGGATTTTGATATTCATTTCTTGGTTGGTCGTTAAGCACTCGAGATCTGTACCGATCCAAGACCAGCTATGCCATACCAATGCAATCATGATTCCATTGTAAGAGAGACGCAGTTGTTCAGAACGAATAGCACTATCCCCTTTCCACAACAGAATAATGATGGTAATGATACCTCGTCGTCGTGATAGAGCATGACTTCTCGCTTAAAGAAACACATAGCTGAATACATAGCTAGAAACACATAGCTAAGCTTTAATATCAATAAAACTCTTAAACATAGATTTTTGATTCATCGGAGTTCTGTGAGATCGGATGACCCGACCATGAGTTCTGAAATTGCGAAAAGGTAGAAAATATTATGCTATTACTGAGTACTTATAGCCAGCTTTTATGATGAAGCTCCTAATAGAACAATAAGCCTTCGTATTTTATGAGTCAACTAATGGAAAAAGGTTGTTTTGCTCGCAGACAATAAACTCTGTACACACTTCATACAATGTAGCACGGAAAAGTTTACCCAACAATAACCCAATGGCCAAGGCGTTAGTCTCGCGGGAGGTCGTGGGTTCGAGCCAAAACAGCCTTTGTTTTATAAGATGTACCCGTTTATAGCACTTAAGTATAGGGACTTCTTACATGGCCGTACCAAAGTCGATATCGCAAACACATTAATTTAATTTTATAAAAAAGTTATAGAGTCATAAATACTTTAAGAGTTTGAAGTTTTATAGTCTAGCAAACCTACAGTTATGGATTTCTATTTTTTAATAGTCACTATGCGACCTGGGGCCATGAAACGACATGACGATCCCAATTTAGCTAGCAAATGGTTCTAGCAATAAAGTCTTCAAAGAAGCCTATTACTCGAAGTCATAAAATTTGCCTTGCAGATACTGTGCAAGTCTGAAATCCGTCAATCCTTTTTGATGCAGAATGCAAAACATTTTTTTAAGTTCTTAAATAAACTGTCATCTGGATTCAGCGATTTGTATGCAACAGATATCTGTCTCCATTAAAACTGTGGTGGGCTACATGAAAGCTCTTGTAAGATGTTAATGAAATGATGTAAAGGGCCGGGTACAAGGTTCCGTCCGGCGCAGGTAGGTGGCGCCTACGTCGACAAGTCTTGCAGTCGCCTTGGGTCGTGTTATTAGCATAATATCGCCTCTACTAATGCCGTACAACAGTGTCGTTGTTTATTGCTTTAGATTTCACTTTGATTTAGGTAAATATTTTGATATGACGTGTTGCTGGGTATCGATTTCCATCACAATTATTGGAGGTCAATAATAAGTGTGGAGGAGTCAGATTCTTAATTTGTTGCTAAGAAGCTTGGCTTTGTGAATGCTATGGCTATCGGAGATCGGCTAGCCATTTATAATACTTATATAAATTTTCTTCTGACCAATGCATGTGCATTTTATGGCTTATTCACAGAAGCTCCAAATCAATCAATTGTTCTGCAAAAAATTTTTCTCCATACTTTGATTCCCAAGAGCTCCATAATTTTATTTGTTAAATAATAAAATACTAAAATTTTTCTCAGTGGCTCCAAACCAAATTGCGTAAGGTCAACAAAACACAAATTGCTAGCCTTAATGTTATAATAATTTCGTGGTAAATAGTTTCAGTACATAGGTAGTCACAAACAACGAACGTAAATTCTCAGGATGTGGAAGATCCAGCAACAGCGCCATCTTGGTTCTCACTTATTATCTATGAATTCGTTCGAAAAACATGCATCTTGCATGGTCGACTATCCCATTTTGCTATTCAATTAATCATAAATTATTTTTATTGTAAATATATATTTTTTACTGCAATTGGTAATTTTTTTTTTTTTGGAAATCTCTCTCATGGCTCGTGGGAAAGATTTTATTATTATATTTTTTTTTATTAAATTCTAGGCGCACCGGAAATAAAATTAAGGAGCGCCTGGGAATAAGCCCATTTAGTTATGGGCATTTTCAGACTGACACCACGACGTACTAATCGTGGTATCAGCCTAAAAATCCATAACGTTATTACAAAAAGTCTATTTTTACCTATGTCCTATATCTCATCGAACTATGAAAGTAAATGAACAGAGTGTACTTGTATTTGGGGCGCACACTAGTGCATTATAATAATGTACCTCCCGCTTATTTGTCTCGTCTCTGTGGAGATTGGCCACCACGATCGAAATGCGGTGGGAATATTACCTGGGTATATTAATTGTTAGTTTGCTCTCCAACGTCACCAAATATGTAAACACTTCAAACCTACGAGTTAAATTAAATATATTCTTACTTATCATATAAATCATTCCTGTGTTACATAACGAATCTTTTCTCCTACTAAAGAAAGTACCCACACTACCACGGAATTTTACATACCTACCTACAATTGAATCATTTGATACGACCCACGCGCTATTGTTATGTAAAATCACTATAAATATTATATTCATTCATAACTTGAAGTAGTAAGTCCACTAAATATAGATACTTGTAAATGATTGATGGCAGAGTGCCGATTTGGAGAGAAAATTCGAAACTGAAGTGGCGATGTCAACGACCTGACCAATCTGATCATTGTTATAAACATACATGAATTGACTGTAAGTTAGTATTATATATTATGTAGACGTGATGTAGATACATAGTATTAGTATTAATTTCTCTGCGGCAGTCCGGAGTTTGGGAGTTGGTGGTGTGACACCCCCGTGCCTCGGAAAACATGTTAAGTCGTTGGTCCTGCGCCAGATCTCTCTCCGGTCGTGTCGGGTTGCCATCCCATTGGAATATGAGAGTGATGGAAGAGGGAGTGCGCTTGTGTTTGCGCACACACTTGTTCACTATAATATGTCCCGCGCCCATGACTAGTCTCCGTTTAGATTGGCCGCCATGGCCGAAATTGGTCAGGAGGGCCATTGCTGACCGATTCTTAGCCTTGTCTTCTTGTGCCGTGCTGTCTTGACTTCTGAAAGTATCGTTCAGCTTTTACTCGCAGCCCTTTGATCATCCACTGACAGAACACACAGCAGGTAAAGCTGTGTGTTCTGTTAACGCTCTTTATTATCCTAATCCCATCTTTCAACATACTTTCAGCTGGGACTCTACTCGACTTGCAATCAACAATAAAGGATTATATTATAAAGGATTTATGGGAAAAAACCTGGTTGCTTTTGCATTCAAAGAGAACGTAGGCTTCTTTTTGCAATGATTCTTCTTATTTGATCTTCTAGAGCCGGCCAGGGTTGCGGAATTAGTTCGAAAGAGTCACCGCGGTCCTGGAACGCAAAGGGCTTTAGAAGGAACACGGATGGGTTTTAGTCAGTAAGAGTCTGACACGCCCTTCCGCTCCACCCAGAGCGGAAGAAGTCATTTGATGATTTCCCATCCTTAAAAAAAAAAGACTACCTATTGCAAAGGCGCTTGTCCTTTGCCGGCCGGTCCCAATAACGATCTACCTTTGACCAAATTAGCTACCAACAGTAGCTGAAACGTCATGTTTCCCTATCAAACTTGACGTTTCAGCTACTGTTGGTAGCTAATTTGGCAGTAGGTTTAAAGTAGATGAGTTATTGAAACGGTCCGTAAGATGTTCCGAAACTGATGCTCCTTAATACGTAGAACGATTGATCAGTCAGTCTCTGTTTACAACACAATTTTATTCCATG
Organism: Mamestra brassicae; assembly: GCA_905163435.1. Classification (NCBI taxonomy): domain Eukaryota; kingdom Metazoa; phylum Arthropoda; class Insecta; order Lepidoptera; family Noctuidae; genus Mamestra; species Mamestra brassicae. Next base: position 8,394,333 of record LR990991.1, on the reverse strand, counting down.
AATTCATCCAAGTGTCGCTTTGATTTATACGAATACCGCGTTGTAAAAGTAATCTTAAATATCACGGTCTCTACCTGACCTTTTATTTGTAAAAGAATTTCCATTTACACTTTTATGTTCCTTTGTTACGCTCCCAACATATCTACAAATCAAGACGTTATGTTTACCGTGCTTATGTAGGTACGTTTTTACTGAAATAGGCATACAGTTATTTACGTGAAATCGGATTCCTTTAACAAAACGTGGTATTTTTGGTATGCTGTTAATCATTTTGACCTACAGATGTAATCATGGGTTGTTACATTAATTGCGTTTAAGGATCTGCAGAGACAAAGAAATGATAACAGGGATGAGTATTTCGTTGGTAAGTTAGCAGTTTCAAGTTTACGGAGATGAACTTTTCGAGTTATTTGAGTCAACTGTGTGTAAGCCCTTAGGCGCCACGACTGCCACATTGAAGCAGCAGTTTGCATTCGATTAGATGTAAATTTATTGAAAACACGAGTTCATTAGTTGCACTAATTGCGATCTCCATTCCCACGAACTGTGGGATGACCTTACGGTTCATTCAACTTAATATTCATACGGGAAGAAGACGTAACTAACCTCTATCATTTTTCTTAAACCAGAAAGAAAGTAAGGTCCAAAACAATATGTCAAAGGGAGCTAAGCAGAAACTTTCCACGTGGGAGTAACGTGGGAGGCCCGGTATCAAGTAGCATCGTTTAAATCATACGTAATCTGTTATTTTTATGATATCCAAATATTTGTGTTTGCGTAACAGAGTAATGGTCAGTGAGTCAGTTTAGAGCGCCATTACGTTTTGCCCTAGTTACTTTGGTCACAGCAGATCGTTTTGTCTCGGGGATTATCGGGCGGCGCCTCTACACCTCGGCCTAAATACCAGATCTTATAGCTATTTGTTCCGTCAACACCGATTAGTTTCATGATCCAGTGAAGGTGACCTTAGGTACAAGGTTTCATGTCTTCTGCATTAGTCAGCAGCCGATACTAAACATGGGCCTCCCCCGTTAACACTTCGAGCAATTTTTGGCACGCTTAGCAGATGACTAGGTGAGCAAATGCATATGCGACTAGGTAACTATGTATTATGTCTATGTATGTGTTAAATTAATTGCCAGTTCATTAATAACACCAAGTGTTACCGTCTGGAGTTCACAAGTTATGAATTATTCACGCACTTTCCACTGTGTAGAATCTTAGAAGAAAGTAAATTCGATTAATGATGAAACTCTAATAGGTAATAAATTGTCTAATATTACCAACCGTTTTAGCTTTCAACAATTAAATACGAATATTTTTAAGTATTCGCTCACCCTTCACTAATAAATACTATAAAGCCCCTTAACAACGCGGTCCTCAGGAAAAAAGTTATCTTTACTTAATAATATCCTGGCTTGGCCGCAATATAGTGAGTATTTAATGGCATTAGTTTTGCTTTCTGCAAAGTCCAGTAAAATGTGTCCGTCATGATGTGTAAAGTGCGCTTACTATAATATAACTTCCGGGTGCAGACACCGTAAAATGTTGGGAGGTAACGAGACTAAAAAGCAGAATCTGAGTGTTCACTGCACTTTGGTACGCATGACAAAATAGCGAGGTATGCAGGCTAGCGACCAATAGCTTCAAAGTCCGAGACCGCGACAGACTGGGCTAGAATGATTTCAAGTAGTGCATAGACACGCTTCATTTTTCCACTGTTCTAAACATAGTGGACACATAAGAAAAGCGATGACTTCCCAATGAATCTCTGAAATATTGCTATCCTATTAAGAAGAGAAGAAATCTGAATGTGGCACGCTGATCGAAAAGTTATGTGACCGTCAGTTGCTATGGTATAAGCCTGTCATGCGGAAGAATAAGGAAAATGAGGAGCGTTTTTGGGATTAATGTGGATGGTTCTAAAGGTAAGATCTATAAAATGAGGGAAGGGATCATTTTTCACTCAAAAATTATATCCTTAGCATAAAAGGATGTGACTTTTGAGTTTAGGGGAAAATAAAGTTGCACAGAGGCAGAAGAACACATGTTGCACCGACCCCAAATAAATTGGAAATGGGAAGAAAGATGAACCTTAAATGTTGCCCATATACTCATTGATATCGCCAGCTGTACCTGATAAAACTCATAAAGTCATAACACCATCTTCTTAGCTTCTGTAGGGAAAGCACCTATATGTCTTTTTAGTGAAAAGTCATAGAGCTCACGAGATAATGGGCCCAAATGAAGTGAGTGATCTACACTTACAAACGAGTAATATTTTTTACAACTGTTATTTGAACACTTCGTCTGCGACTTCATCTTCACCTCACTTCAACGCCCCCTCAACCCTCTTTTAAAGTTAAGTTTTGGAAATTTAAGCAACAATTTTCATTAATTACCCAGCCATTTCTGCTGCTGATTCTATGGTCTCAGGATCAGCGCAATTGTTGGTGAACAGTTTGCATAATCAACCGTCAGGGGTTGATTATGCACAAATTGTTAGATCTGTTCTAATTATCCCACTTTTACTTTGTTCATACCAATTTCCACGTAAACTGAAGCAAGCAATAATGTCCTCCCCTGAAAACTTCCTTACCCCTTTTCGCCCCTTTAGGGGTTTATTTTTGATAAATCCATACGTTTGTTATTCTCATTTTTTATCAAAATCATTAATACCGTGTTTGAACTTCATCGGACCAAGCATTCTCCCCAGTTCGCTCAAACCATAACATTTTTCTTACTTAGAACATTTTAAAAACGAAAGGTCCGATTTGATTTAATTTAAAGTGTAATTTACATGTACATAATCAACCTTATTATTCACCACTATTCCTTTCCACCCTCGGTTTCGGTTTTGTATAAATAATTTGAACAAAAAACGGTCATGTGACTTAACCATAATAGTCAGAACTATGTCCCCCTGGACTTTTTTCATAGGTAGGTACTTTAATTATGTACATGATACATAAAAATAATGTATGTACATTATTTTTATGTATCGTCAATTGTTTTCTCAACGCACGCCAAATAATGAATTTACTAGGCAAAAAAATTGCTAGTTTGGGTTGCAATATTGCATTTTTAGAAGGGATCTCAATATTTTTCTTAAATAAAAATTAAGTCAATGTTTTTAGCTAATAATGAAGCTTTCTTTAAAGAATTTTTAAAATCAATTGGGTAGTTTTTGAACCAAATCGTAACAAAACAAATAAATAAATCTTTCCTCTTTGTAATATTGTTATAATGCTACATTGGTTTAGAAATTTAGATTAGATGTTATGATCAGTTGAAAAAATTAAATGAGCAGTTATTATTATATATAAATTTCTACAGTAGTAAAACATGAACTTGTAGGATGAAATAACTCAAGTTAAAAAAATATTCAAGTAGTGTAATAAATTAATGACCAGTTAAATGGAATGGGCAGTTGAATGATGGAATGGGCAGTTGAATGATGGAATGGGCAGTTAAATGATGGAAAGGGCAGTTTAATGACTTGCCTAGCCAGCCACTAGTGGAACATAGGACACAGGGAGCTTAGGGCACCCCGACACGGATAAATCATAGGTTAGGTTCTTTTAAACCCTGCACACAGAAATAGTAGCCCCGTGCAGCGGGGCTCCGTCATCGATGTTGGAATGTTGAAATTGATTGATTTTTGAATTTAGATTCCTTACCGACTAATTCCGATTTGTTAACTTCCCACTAATAACTGCCCATTCAGTTATAATTCTGCCCAATATTTATTTAACTGCCCATTTAATTATTTTTTACGAATAATTTCTACTAAGTTTACTGCTCAGTGTTTACTACTGAACTTGTTAATAAAGATGCATTTTATAATTATTAATTCTACAATACTCAACTGCCGCTTTAAATCGATGCCTTGACAAACTAACTCATTGCTCTACATATATTTCAAGGTAGTTCTCATCAATGTTTCCCATGGCATTATGATCAAGCAATCTTTTGCAACACTCAAGGGTCAATTAGCAGTCGCGAGTACTCGTGAGCAGCCAATAGGTATTATTGATTTATGCCCGAATATCCGGTACAATTTTTCAAGGAGTTATACGTATAGGTGAAACTATACATAGGTAAGTACAAAAAAGGTATTTAAATCGTCCATCTTTTAGCAATGTTTTAGAACGAAACTGGATTGTATCGATATATGGCATTGTATGTAGGTATATGGTTTAAACATGGCCATAATAATTTACTGTATGATAAATTATAAGAACATTTAAAGAGGTTCACATATCGTTCAAAAAATAATGCTCCAGTTAGCACAATTTCATTATGCGAAAATTTGTTTAATCTTTTGTGGAAGATGCTCCAGTACCTACTGCTGCAGATTGAAGTCAAAGTAGGTACAAGTCTGATTTCATTGCAGTTTCTCTTGCTGGGTAAATGTAGGTAGTGAAGCAATGAATATTTACGGGGCTTTACGTTACCGAGTCTATTCATGACCCATCAATCATGATATCAACAATGGCCGATATAACGGTCCGTTCGACCGATGACTCACGCAAATGCACTGCGATTCGTAGATCCACAGTAAAATAATAAATCAACATGTTCCAAATATTTCGGGTTAAGTTCTACGAACCCTTAGAAATGTGATAATATTTTAATGTTAATTGCAAAATAAGAGAGTAATGTCTGTTGTATGACGCCGTGAACTAGAATTTCGTATGTAATTATTGCAAGTAAGAACTGCAAATTGCGGATCTCCGGAATAGTGACGGGACAGTCCGCTGTGATGTAACACTGACGCAGGCACAACTAACTGACGCATTCGATTTTTTTTCTTATTAGGAACAAGCAAATGAAGATCACATTCCGTGCAATGAGTCAGTACTTTCTCTCAAGTGGTATCGATGATTAATTGTAGTTTCATTGGTGAGTTGTTTGGTATTTAACCCTTTGATCTTATTAATTAGCTATTACTGAGGCGCCATATCTAATATCGATGACCTGACTGGGTCATCAACCGAATTTATTTTCAAGAAAAATATTTTTCCAGACAAGTTTCATGACTATATAAGCAGGATATTTGGCGCCTCACCGTTTCCAAAAAAATGTTCAAGAATTTCGAAGGGGCTTTCGAAATTTCGCACAATCGTGACAGTAAATAAACGATTCCTAATGAGGTGTGTTGCGCATTCAGCAAATAATTACTTCCCAGTGATTTTACACTCTTACGTGTAAAAAATAAATAAAAAAGCTAAAGATTTACGAAATTCATGTTTCACGTGTTCACGGAACTTCCATATTTAAGACTTTGGTCAAATAAGAAACTGCGGACAATTTCGCGACTTTGGCGTGGTGGCAACATACTTATCAATACACACTAAGGAAAAGTCAAGGACCACCCTTTACGATGAAGATATCAAAAGTCACACATTTCGGTATCCTGACAGAGATTCATTAAAACAACAAAATTGAAAACATAGTGATAAGAAGAAAGATCTAGAAAGCTAAAAGAAAACAGAAAGTGTTCTTTCATTTTAGATCATATAAAAAAGCACAACACGCTACAATCTAGGACAATCACCTGTACAAACATCCTATACCAACTGGCAGTCTAAACCACATTGATCGATGGATCTGCGGTTATGGCTACTCATCTAGAGTTAATTGAAAAATAAGGACCATGCTTAGATAAACTGTTAATGATATAACTTGCAAATTGACTGTTGACAGCAGTATAGGTGATGATAGACGATGCTAAGATGACCGATGACCTCTAACAGAAGTAGGTGCATACTCATGATGTTACGAAGATGATATAAGCGAGCCATTGCCCTGAATACCTGACTAATACCCACTTACTGTAGAAGTAAAACACACTTATCTAATGGATAAGCGAAAAAATTGGGTTGATCTTTGAAAGAATGGGAGTGAAGAATTTCAATGATATTTTCGGACAGAATGAGCTGGTGAAAATGTTGGCGCTGTAAGTAAAATATTCTACTCTATGAACACTATCAGCCACATAAAACTGGGTATAAACGTAAGTCCTCTAAGATGATTATCTCGTAGGACTTAAAAATACACGTAGGTAATATTTGAAACAATCTTGAATCTTTTATTAAGAAGAGAATTTTGCACATATGAGTATCACGATAGTAACAGTATAAAAAAAAACAACAAAAATAAACGAAACGACGATACCAATCTATTTAGAAAACGAATGCACATTTTAATAATTTTATTGTGAAATAAGATTAAAGTTGCATTCAAAACTACAATTAAGTAATTAAAGTAGAAATCGCTGCAGATAATCAGATATAAGTAGATGTTCATAATGTACCGTTTCCCACTACGCAGTAAGTAATTGATCGTGAGATAAGATCGATATCTTCCGATGATCGATAGTGCAGATCGGAAGAGACCTAGAAAGTGGGATAAATCGTGATTTTACTAATTATTCAAGTTACGTTAGCCATTGCGACAAACGTTTGTCTCCTTATTGCAAATACTAGAAGATTTATAGCTATTAATCAGGCTATAGCAGTAACCGTGTTTGTTTTATTACGTGATCGAATGGATAATAATGTGTTTATCTTAAGAAATTTGTTTCGTAATGACCTTTTAAGTGTTTTATATTAGCCAACGCTAATGCTTAGCACGACAGTGTCGCAACTGTGGCGCCACATGCATTCCAGCACTTAATTAATCCTATATTAGCAAGTCATATATCACCATATTTTACTACTTATGTTGACTGCGGTCTGCATGTAAGTACAAAAAAATTGCTCGGGCTATAAAAGGGCCTTTACAGTCATACCAAGAAGTGACGGCAGAAACATCAGTAACTCAAAGGGACATGGAAATGAGTTGTAAATTTTCTAACATAAAAATTTTCAAGCGAGGTCGCGGACTATAAAATTGGAAATAAGTCCAGCACTAAACCCCTCGGCTCACAAATTAGTCAAGTTGACATGCTTGTGTACACTCACCACGGGCTATTTCGCATTAAATTAATGGTAGAAGGCGTTGTTTAAAATATTGTACATGCATCGTCGTAAATAGTTTTATGGACATGAATTCATTTGTTTTTATTTTAAACTTTTTTGCCGAAGACATGTTCTTTTAGACGTTCAGCATTATTTTAAATGGCAGCTTTTAGTTTAAACATTTCTAGGCGTTATTGCGGCATAAAACTGTATTGAAGCTATAAAAAGTGTTTTTAATGTCCTTTTGGATTTTTGCGCACTTAAGTACTGAACCTAGCAACTCTACGTCTCAATATCTTGGAGTATGATTGACAATATTCTAGAAAGTGTCTTATTTTCATTCAATTCATGGAAAATGTATTAAAATCTGATTTTAATACATGGCATGACATAATATTTAAAATCAATCGTGAGAATCGCAAATGCAATAATAATAAAGACGGTATCAAAGAAGTTGATGCTTTAAGAGGCAATTGATTTCGTTAACCTTTCAAAAAGTTACCATGCAAACCTAATCAGTAGCGGAAGTGATTTCATCAAAGTTCTCTCATGACTGGAGCTTGTAACATGTCAAACCGTTCAAATACCCATTTACGGAACTGATTATACTTCTTTTCTATGTGATATTTCATAACACCATAATGTCTATTATGAAAAGCGCAATATCATACCGGTGTCGTATTTCCGCCATCCCTCTGATGGTGCGTGTGATTCGCCCATTGTGAGCTATCAATGGACACGGTCTCATAGAAATCATTTGCATTTGAAACGGACCGTGCAAGTAGGTATTCGGATATGACGATAATACGTAAGAAAAAGTAAAATATTTTGTGTTAAGTATAGAAAAGTACTACGTTTTTACTAATCTTAAATACTTAAAAATATAAAAGCAGTACTACAAAACATTCTATTTAGAATTACTGAAAAAAGAGACTTATGAAATGAAACAATAGAATATTTTTTACCAAGAGTTTAAAGCACCAGCAACCGACATTCATATATAAACTTCAGTGTCTGAAAGTTTTAACTGATCAAGTTCGACGCGATCTAGAAATCAAACAAATAATAGTGGAAACAACATCACATAAAACCTAATTTATAATCAGTAACATTGTCATTATCACATCATAATCTATTCAAATGCTTCAAGACAGACAGTAGAATGAGTGATTCACTAGCGGGACCAGCTGACATGGGATCACCATCCAAGCCTAGTTGTCTTGCCCGACGACGTTGTCTCCTTTTTGAGACAGACCATGTTAAGCGTTTGCTCGTCACACCCGGCCACGACCGTCTGTTGTCGACAACAATGTGACACTAATAAACGAAAAATAAAAAGCTAATTGACCAAAGAATCGAAACGACATCAAACAAACGTAAAATGACAATTCATCATAAATCAACTAGAATCACAATTAAATAAGAACAACAACAAAGAACATCTAGCAATTAATAATATAATTCAATGTACCATGACTTCCTTAACGCATGCTAGTATTCATTACACGTCCCATTGAAGAGCCGATCTTCGACTTTGATATATTATCCATTTAAGTGCTAAAAGGACGGACACTATTAAATTACATAGGCAGTAACTTAGATCATAGATACATTGAGTAACGTATGATTAACAGGCTTCATCGCATGTACCTATTCACTGCAGTCAGGTATGAGTGTTCCCTGATACGCAGTACCTGATTCCAACTGGTATCAATCTCGTACACAAATAGAAGTTGTTTCTTGGCCCGTGCAAGACTAGTTCTTTCGTACCAAGCGAGTCATTAAACAAATAAATATGTACTTCGATTACCCAGTATTTATATGCGTAGCGCGTGAAGATTTGTTTATTGTCGTTTTCTAGTAATTCTAGCAGATTTACAGCTTTCCGTTGCTATTTTCTTAGTATATTGTTATTGTTTCTGCTTATTACAGTTCAGACGACGTGTTTATTTTTCTGTTCTAAATTGTTATGCATCATGGTCTACATGGCTTTGCTAGGATCATCTAATAGTGAAATATTAACTAAAGTGTTTACTTCTTGAATAAGTAAATATGTAGACCACCTACCAATGTTCCACACTTCACACTTCTGTGAAATAAAATAGATAAATGTCTGTGCTCTAAGCTGTTGATTTTGTCTCGGCAAATAGACAAATATAGACTGGCCGTACAGTACGATTATTGCGAAAATAGCCACTCCTAACAGCTTTCGTACAGTTTCTTCATATCTCTTAAAATCGATACCACATTTGATTTTTCTATTCGCAGCTACCACCTTAGGACCTTAGAAATAGAAGAGTCATATTTCCATTCATCCATAAACAAAACTTAACTCAGTATCCATTATTTCTTTTTCCTCATAAAAGGCACGCAAACTCGTCCACATTCTATATTTAGCGATAGTAAACAGTTCTGTTAACCAACTGGCAGTGGCCGCATCGGCGCCGGCGCCGGATTGACATTTACAAGAGGACCTTGCGCGGAACAATTTGCGAACAATGAGAGACCTGTCATATGTTCCCGGAACCCGCCGCGAAGGAGTGACCTCAGGCACCGACCTCTACACTTGCAAACGTGCCGAGTTACACAAAAGACACATACGAAGAAAAATATGTGCATTGTGGACGGTGCATAGGCGTGTGTGGCCAATTGAATTGTGTCTGTGAAGTACGATTGATGCTGTCTTTGTGAAAGCATTTGCGGAGGAGACAAAGCCAATCGTACCTACAGGATGTGTTGACTATACCCTGCATTTACAGATGAAGAAGATAAAGCTGTAACGGCACATGAACCCACATCCTGTCCATTAAAAGTTTGTTATGTGATGCTACGAAAGGACCTACGTAACGTTAAAAAAAGCACCAATTGGAAAACATAATCGATCCATGATCCTATAGACCTTTATTTCTGTTGTAAAGCTTGAACTTTAGAAGCTATTGTTCGAAATGCGTAAAACTATAACATTGTGTAAGTGCAATCGCTTAAACAACTTGTCATTCGATACATTCAAACTGAAAAGTAAATATTTCCTGCATGAAAATGTTTGATTGGCAAGCTGGATTTTGCTATAATTTGATTACACATAAACTGTAAAGATTAAATAAATAATTCAATGCAGTTCCAGACTTACCCGAAATCATAAATTATTATAAAACAGATTTACAAGTCGTCTTAGAAAAACGAATTTGTAACTTAGTCATTGTATAACGTCTGTTTATTGTCTAAATAATAAAAGATGAGTTCAAGGAATCACATTTTGATATACATACACCTAAAATTGAATCAGCACCAGTAAGTAGAAAAACTCATGAGGTTGTCAGTAAACTGGATATTGTATGAAAAAATCTGATTCATATTGAATGTATTTTCGGGAAATCTGTGCCAGAAACTGAAGATAATCCCATAAATTATTCATGTGTCAGATTCTGAGTCGAACTTGTACGGTGTAAGTATTCTTCATGGGTAGCTTATTCTTTGTAGCTTCATCATGTTAGGTGCCAATTTAGTATTCAACACAATTACTAAAACAATGATTGTATTATCTTATGTTCCATGGCAGAAATAAACTTAGAATAGCTAGCCAAGCGATCCCTGGAATTAGTTAGAAATCAAACTTTATCCTCACAAGTTACGCAACAACGGCCATGCAGTCAACATCGCGATCCAAGATTAGTGTGAAACAAATTGCTTAACCCGAAGTTCCCACAAGTGCGTCAGTGTACCCGATTAGGTAACGATCAGCCGGATCTACAGGCTCATTAAAAGAAAAAAGATCATATCGCAGACAATAGAGCACTCGGCGACCGAAAGTGATAGTCTAATAGATATTATAGTGAGACGATGACGATAGTGACCAGCAAACTGGCCAGTCATTACTCATTACGGAATATTCGCGGTTTTCCCAACAACTAATTGGTTCCTTTGTATTATAGATCAATAGTTAGATTCAATGAACAAGATCAGACCCAATTTCCTCCAACTATACAAATATTTATAGCACTAATGATAGCCTTTCCTCAGATAATAACATGATAAAGCATTTCTAACGCTCCAGGACATAGCAAGTGTTTAAATTTCAATAAACAAACTCCAAGCAATAGGAACACTGCTTTCCCTTTGAGTAAATTATCAAAATTATAGCTTATTACTTAAGAAAGGTGGGGTGTTACAACGAATTCATTCGGATACACCTGACTGGCAGTTAAACAACAGATCATTCGTCATTTGTGGCGAAATTATAGGGAAACGTAGAACGGTGGCAGTTTTGAATAGCAAACGGAACGCGAACTTCAAAATTACCGCCATTTGCAATACATCAAGCTGTGCCGGCGGCTGCGCGTCGCTCCCCGGCTTGCGGTTGTTTGACAAATGAAGTTGTTGTTCTTCCTGCACGCCGTCGCCGCATCTTACGGCCGGAATGTGTGCATGCCATACACCTTCGCGCGTTCACACCTCGCCCTGACCCGACGGTGAGTCGTGACACTGATGAGAAATAGCTCAATTGGAACGCAGTTCGCAACAATGACATTGATTGATGGTTTCTTAAGACACATTTCGATGTCAATGAGTATTATAGTCACAATATTTTTAGCCTAGATATCAAAACTAGGTAAATCTACACCTTAGTATCCAATTTCAGAATTGTCACTTCTGTTTACTAGGTCAACAGCTAACGGTTCTCGCGTTGATTAGTCATTATTTCCATATAGAGTTTTCTTTAACATTGGAACGATCGTACATAGTGCTAAGTAGCGGAACAGTTGCGAGTGGCACCGCGCAGCAGCATTATACATAATTGGCGTCACTGACCTACGGTAAACATTGCGCCTGCGTTCAAGGTCAACAGCCTTGATGTTTTATCGTTTCCAATAAGATGTCAGTACACGTAACGTATTACAGTTTGAGCGAGCTTTATTGGCTGTTCGAGTTTACATTAGTATGGTGGAGTAGAAGTAGGTGTTGCTTCTAGGTAATAAACCGTTTTAGGTTGAACTACTTTAGAATATCTTCCTGCTGTGTTTTTGTTCTATTACTCATCATCGTTGGTGCTCAAAGTTACAATTTATTACTTTTCAAATTAATTATAAAAACAAAGCAAAATTATGATCGAGCGGTTCTCAAAAATTAGACGTAATATGACAAGCATTTCCTGCATTGGAGCATTTATCCTCCTTGCACCGAAATGCGGATATGAGCTTTTATAACAATACAAAACAAAAACAGATGAAGACATTACAAATTCCTTTGTATCACCAAAAGATGCAAAAACAAAAAGTGAATATACTCATCGCCTATTTACATGCATAATAAAATGTAACCTTGAAGAATACCTTGAATGGCAGACGAAAATACAGACATAGCGAAACAAAGGGTGAGATAAGGAATCTACAGAGTCCTGGTCATTCAATACATAAGGCATTTACATTCACAGGGCCACGAGATGTATCGAACTGATTATACGAATGCTATTGTGGATTTAAGTAAGTTAAATGGAACCCAGAATGTTTGCACTCCCACATATCCGGAGTGAACATGTCTAGTCTTCTCCTCTAATGGATTTTTATTGTGATGTTTGTTCTTTGTCTTATGCTGAGATCTGAATATAGAATAGATGACAGGTGTTACTGTTATTGAAATTAAATAAATAAGAACACACACACACAGATTCTACCAGAGATGTGCGAGGATGCGTAGCGAGGGATGTGTTTGTTAAGAACCAATAGAATTGCTTGCGCTGGGCGAATGAATCCCTCGTGCGCTCGTCGAAACGCAGCCTAAGCCTCCCCCAAAGAGACTGACAACCCGTACGACTGTCAAATATCTAGAAATGACAGGAGGGACCAATAGCTTAAAAGTTAAAAAAGTCAAAAGTCAAGTTAATGTGCTAGGGTGCGTTTATAAACATATGAACTCATATACACAAACAGCTAGACCCGGAACAACTATCTGTAGGCTAATACAAATAATTTGTTCCGTGCGAGAATCGAAACCGCGACACACAGCGCAACAGCCAATCGATCAACCACTGCGCCAACTGTGCCGGTCGAATAATTTATCAATTGCATCAAGCTTGAGTAAAAGTTACCTAAAACAATTTCGTATTGTTGTATCTAATATTGTCCCTAGGCCTTGGTCATTCTCCAGCCGCAAAAAAATAAATAATTAAAAACGCTTACGCAGCTGGACCAAAAAGAAGACTACATATACGGTATACCTACCTACAACTGCCAGGGTTGCGGAATTTGTTCGAAAGAGTCACCGCGGCCCTGGAATGCAAAGGGCTTTAGAAGGAACACGGATGGGTTTTAGTCAGTAAGAGTCTGACACGCCCTTCCGCTCCACCCAGAGCGGAAGTCATTTGATGATTTCCCATCCTTAAAAAAAAAACCTACCTACAAAGAAAAAAAAATGCAATGGAAGCAAAGATCTCCTTTGTAAAATACGTTAGCTAGACTAAAATTGCATTAAATGTTCGGATAAGCAGTTAATCTAATTGCGGACCGACCAGGGGACTGTTTCATTGGCGTTTTAATAAGATTAGGAATGTTTTATAGTAGGTAGGTGCTGCCGCCCGCGGTTTGCCCAATTGGAATACTACTTCTCCTTTTATAGTCTATATGTTTTTCTGGTGTATGATATGAGCCATATTACTGTAAAGTTTCATGGAAATCCGTGCAGTATTTTTTTCCATCCACACAATTCCACAAATCTATCCAAAGAAATGTATCCATCCAACCTCATAAATTTTTGCGTTGATAAATTAGGTACCTTAGGTTAGTAGTAGATTGTTGCAACCACTTATCGCAGACAATGCAAGGGCCGACATTAAAATAATTGTTCGAATATTCCCAGTCACGTAACCGATTTTAAAACATTTCCGAAAAAAAGATGTTACAGATAAATTCGACCGATTTTAAGTTAACCTTTTGCGTGTCTTAAGTTACACAGTTCGACATAAGAAAAAATGCTCCAAATGTCTTAAGTCGGACAGTTACACTTAAGGGCTTGGTCAGGATTGGACGATAAAAATCTGTGGTAGACACGCAAAAGGTTAAACATAGAAACAGAGATTTCCAAATATCTTTTTTTAAATAAGACATTTCGGAAATGTTCTTAAAAAAAAAACTTTTTAGGCCTAATGTATCCTGCGTATGCGTATGAAGTTTAATAAAAATTGGTACATTTATTTATTCATTTCGAAAAATAAAGACTTGAAAGTTTGTTTGAAATGAGACTGTTATTTTTAACTTTTTTTTTACTATTTACTTACATTTTTTTTTTGTGTTTTGATACAAAATTTTAAGAATATGTAGGTAAAGGTAATTTAATTGTTAAAAAATAATGGGTATAGTAAATCATGTAATTTGATTATCTGTTACCGATAACTAGCTTTTGTTAGGAATGTACTTCAATTATTGTAAATACTTTAATAAATTATCTGTGATTCGAATTTACACCAGAAAAGCAACTGCGATCAAGAAAATATTGTTATAATAAGAAAATTATGTCCCTAATAATAGCACCAATCTACTAATTAATAAAATGACATCAGAAAAGTCTGACCACCAACCCCCTCTTGTGGCCGTAAGACAGACAGCGAGGGGGTTTGGCGATCCACGCCGCAATGTACAGGGAATTGAAGTGAGGGCGATAGCTTTTGGGGGTTTTTTTCCCGATTGCCAACTGGGGGCAATCCATGTGGGGGGAATATTCTAGGAATATTATTGGCAAAAGTGAAGAAAGAAAAGTGAAAAATATATTCAGCAATACAACCACACCAGTTCGAGAAAATTACTGGTGACATCGCGGCAGACTCAGGCGAAGATGAACGAGCTTGACGCCTATCTACAAGATTGGTTCACATTTGCCCAAAGCCGGGAGGAAACCGAAGAAGAAAGAGAAGCCCTTGCCAGGGCAAAGGCTTCTCTTGACAGGTAGTGGATCAGAAGAATCAGGAAAAAAAACGACCATAGATAAAATAAAGTTATACACGGTGAAATTCAATTACTAAGCGAAACTTCACGGACCGATACTCATCACGTTTGCAGAGATAGCTAGTTCATTTAATTTGACCCTGCCGGCAAAGATGATTTGATCCATCTGATGAAGTAAAGATCGCAGCATCAATCAATGAAACAATTTATACAAAAATAACCTCCCTAAAAAATAAAAATTGATGTTTAATACATTTTTGCTTGCAAGAGTCGACGAAATTAGGGACTATACTCTATTCGTTTAGGTAGTTAACTAAAGGTAAACAAACTTGATGTAACTTTTTACTTAAAAATAAAATGCAAGTAAAAACCAAAGTAAATACAACAGTAACGAATACTAAATCAATTGAACCATAAGTTTGAAAAGTAGTTTATTTTTTTAATATGAATTTGTGTAAAAAGACACATCAAGATTGTTTACCTTTAGTTAACTACCTAAACGGATAGAGTATAGCTGATATTAATTTTTGAAAAACTGGTCGGTTAGGTACTGAAAAACAATCCTGTTAGCATAGATGCTTCAAGCAAGGACTTATAATAGACGTCTAGGTACTTGAAATTCTCCTCATACCTAAAATGGTAGAATGTTATTATTCTAAGGGTAAAATAAAGAAAGGCAATGCCATAAACAGAAAAGACAATGTTAGATTACGGTCGCACCTGAGGTTTCTCGTTCGTATGGGTACATTGTTTACGAGGTCAATCCATTCGACCTAATTTGTTCTGTCTTGTTCAATTTTATTAAATCAGTATCGGTGAATTTGTGTGTTTTTCGCCTAGTAGGACCTACCTATTTATTCATTTTAATCAGAGCATTTAAATAGTATCATACCTACATACTGTAAATCAGTCGAGAATAACCGTGAGCATTTTAGGAACCCAGAAAAAATACTTAGCATTCTAATTTATTCATGTTGATGTTCACTGAGCGCAGCAGAAATAAAAAGTCTTTAATTATTTCACAAAACGCCATTCTCTTTCAGTTAGTTAGCTTTATTACAAGTCAGTGACCGGTGCAGGGAAACCCTGGCTGCGCGGCTGTGCGGCTGTGCTAGTAGTTATACTTAGTTACTTGTTGCAAGGTAAGACAACGGGCGACCCCGCGCATGCGCACTTACCCTCATTGATTTTTCTCACTTTGACAGTTCCACCTATGTTTTGGGCCGTCGCTCGCGTACCAACAACAAAGTAAACAAAAAATGGCTTTAGATTTTTCTGCAACGTATAAATTACTAGTTCTAGGTGATTCTAATGTAGGTAAAACGTGTATAGTGCATAGATACTGTGACGAGCGATATTACGATATATACATATCCACTATAGGTAAGCAAACTTATTTATTTTTAGTTTTACGAGCCTTTGTCAGACAGGTGATGCTGTATTTTAGTGCCGTTTTGTAACTTAACGAATCTACGATTATGTTTTATATTGCGGATGTAAAGCGGGAAACAATGGGACGTGTAACGTGAAATAGCCTTTTAAATATTTATATGGTCAGGACTTTCCTTTCCAGACCATTTTACAGTTAAAAGTGTTAGTGCCCCAGCGAGCTTAGTAAGCTATGTAGTCAGATACATAGGAACAACCCGTTTTTACTAAATGTGTTTTGTATATTTTTTTGCTCAAAGCCACGACGAACCTGGCTGCTTAACGATGTAGAAACATCGAGATCTTAGGAGGAGCTTTTGTGTCTACCTAAGTGCATTGCACTCCGCGAAAGCTTTTAGGAGATAAGGTGTCACCTCTCGATTTCATGTTAGATCTGAGTGCATTTTATTATGGGTACAAAAAAAGGCTCAGTACTTTAAATTTTGTGAATTTACTGTAGAATTCTGAAAACAGCAGTTATGACAATAAGTATTAAATGTTGAAAACATTTATAGCTAGGTACCTATATGTTTCATGTGTTTGTTATAATCGAACTTATATTCTATTATAAGCTAAATAGAAGTATAGGTACGTTTTAAGAAACATTGATTTAGGCAGTAAATAATAAAAATAGAATACCTAAGTAGGTATAGGTACCATCAAAAACAATTAGTTATACTTCCTGAGTTTGAGGCATTTTCTAATTAGGTTCAAAGTAGGCGTGCCGACGAATTCCTTTGAGCTTCTTGGAGCAGGAAAGCATCTTCAAAAATATTTTTTCTTATTGCTAACATTCTAGCTGATGGTTACTAGTATGATATCTTAAAGAGACATGGAATAAGATACACAGCACTTAAAAATCGTAGATACTCCTTTATTTTTCTTTAATAAAAATAATTACTTTGGGACTAGGATGCATTTTCAAACTGTGTCTAACAGATATTTTGATAAAGATTAATATAAACAGTATAGACACTCAATTTAAAACACGACCCACGATTTTTTTATCCTTTTGTTTCTTCTTTTCAACTCCTAAGAAAAAAGAAAAGTGTATTTAATTTGAATCCTTTGTCTGCCTAAGTCGGTGGCAATTTTCACCATGTAAGCATTTATAAGATAAATGATCGGTCTCATCACGATCTGGCCGACGATCGTGATAAGACCGTGTCAAGTCATTTCAGAAGACGTAAAAGCTATCGAACATTTGGCAATAACAAAGTATCTATTGTCAGTAGGAACCTTCCCATAGTAAAGACTTGTAGTACCCGGAGCCAGTATCTATCCACCAAAGTTCTATTTCCCCAGCAACAAATATTAAGCATTGTATTACGAAATTGGCACACAATAGGCACTGTTGCGTCTAACCACACTTAACATTTCCAGGCATAGATTTCAAACAGAAGATAATAAACTTAGACGGCGTGCCAATCAAACTCCAAATATGGGACACTGCTGGACAAGAGAGGTTTCGGACTCTCACCACGGCCTACTATCGCGGAGCTATGGGCATTATCCTCATGTACGACATCACCAATCTGGAGTCATTCAATCATCTGTCGTATTGGCTGAGGAATATCCAAGAGGTGAGATAACACGTGTTCCTTTTTCGAAAATAACCGTTATTTAGATACGTTCCGTTACTGTCTATCTGAGTAGATTTATCATCGATTTGAAGTGCAGGATTCATTGAACGTGATTGTTAAAATATATAAATGTCCAATTAGTTGATAACCATCCATTATCGGTGTACAAGGCAAGAACGATTACGGTACCGCTATATGTAACCTCAAGGGATATAGGTACTAATGGTAATTTTCTATGATTCAATGACAAATCATAACTCACCTTGATAAAATATTCTATGAGGCTATTTTATCTAAGTGCGTCTGATTGAGCAGAACCTTTACCTACCTAGTGATAGATGCCTAGGTATTTGTGATGTTCATGGGCAAGCTTAATTTACTTGACTTTGTAAGACCGAACCATGGTGGCATTGGCTATTTTTGATTGCTTATCAAAAACCTATTAAATATCTACCCATACAAACGTGTAGGTAGGTTTACTGAAAGCTTGAATACGTACCTATTCATCGATTCCAATGAAACATGTGACTCACCCTGCATGAACGAAGGATAAAAAGAGAATTGATTAAAAATAGACCTAGTAAACTGAACCAGCAACGGTTGGCCTACGCAAAAAAAACTGTCGTATCTTTTGCTACAAATCAATAATGTATGTGCTTTTCTATTCCAGTATGCTTCTCCCGATGTGATGAAGGTTTTAGTTGGCAACAAGTGTGATGTCCATGAGAACCATAGAGCAGTACCCAAAGAGAGGGGCCAAAAGGTAATTTCAAGTGTGACTCATAAATGGCTTTGTGAACTTCAAATCAAAGCTGAACAAAACATCACGATTTTGATTAGCAAGAATTAGCAATGCAATTACAATTAGTGCCCAAAAGCCAGGTCATCTCTAAATTGATGCCGACTGGCTTGATGAAGGTTTCCGACAGAAATGTTTATCCATAGAATATTTAGCAACATCTGGCAATTTTCAGGGAAAAGTTACCAACCCAAAAAATAAAATGATACCTACAACACTAGTAAATAATTTTTATGTGTGGAGGTGGGCTAGGGATTTGGGTTCAAACCCAATAATTATCTAAATAAACCCCGGTAGATTATCCAACATAACCCAGTTAACAATTATTATCAGACCATGGTTTTCATAATGAGTCAACGAAGATAAAAACCTTAACGAATTTCACTTTACCTAGCACTTCGATTTTCTAAATACAAAAATATCGATTCCAGATAGCAGATGACTTCGACATGCCGTTTTTCGAGGTATCGTGTAAAAGCAACATAAACATTGAGGAAGCGTTTCTG
The DNA here is from genome assembly GCA_905163435.1 of Mamestra brassicae. Taxonomy (NCBI): domain Eukaryota; kingdom Metazoa; phylum Arthropoda; class Insecta; order Lepidoptera; family Noctuidae; genus Mamestra; species Mamestra brassicae. The sequence goes on along the minus strand of LR990991.1, from coordinate 8,375,118 downwards.
ACGTTAGCCAGGAAAATTAGAGAATACCGGGACTCCAAGGTAATCAACATTTTCTTTTTATTTTACCAAGTTCTGTCGAATGGATTCCCCAGTGATCAATGGAATTGTCAACTATCCAAGACAAACATTTGACGTCGAACCCAGCCGGTACAACAAAGGAAATAAAATATCGAATGAATACCCAGAGACGTATTTGGTATACCTATTCGGATTAGTATCTCAGTGGCAATCTATCTTAAACACCTCTAATTTCCCCACATTTTGCAAGGTTTTGACATTGACTGTTGCCGCGATGATATTGCAACCAGGATTTTTATTTAACGTTTTTTAAAATCCAGAATTGACCTTTTGGTATGTCGAAATTTTTGCGGAGCCCTGTACTGTAAACAAAATCTATAAGAGACATGGCCTGTGGGGAAACAATAGCAACGATCCCCAAAAAGAAGTCGCGCCTGTGGTATAAAATGCTCAAACAAATCGCCAATGGTAATATTGCCTTCTATTTTTTTCAGGCGGACGCTTTCGAGCTGAAGGAAAGGGACAACGTGATAAAGCCTTCCGAATCGGAGACAGACGTGTCAAAGTGTAGCTGTTAGCCTAATGTACTTGTAGCATTCCTGCGTTCCTGTAGACCGCAACATCTCTGTGCAGAATGATGTGGGTTACGTTTTCATCTGAGATACGGGTTCGACTGATTTATCGTTTTATTATTATGAATTTTATCGGCGTCAACCTAAAGCTTCAAGAATTGAAAATTAGTGTTGCTGCTGCTGCAAAATGTCAAATGCACTGCAGCTACGCCAACACGGCTTACATTACTTAAAGCAAAAAAAGGTTGATAAAGGCCAATACCAAAGCAGGCTTTCGTGGAATATTGCATTTGTGCCAACATTATAAAACCCTGGAAATTATTGCAGCATTGAAATTATTGTTAGTAGGGTAGGCCCATATCTCAGATGTAAACATTGGCAAGCGCCCAAATCGTGCGTCAGGACGATCAAAGAAGCCGTTTTCTCATTGGTCAACTATTCACCAGCTCGCTGACTAATCAGAAAACGGTTTTCTGAAGTCTTGAACTAAAGCCCTCTTACTGCTAAAATTAACATTGAGACTTTAGTTCGTTTTTACTTCTTACATAAATGGTTTAAAATGTAGTTCGGTGAGAGGGAAGGAGTGATCGCTTTATGCATTCTGTGTGCTATTTAAGCGGCCTAGGGCGCATTGCTGTGACCAGACATAATAATATCACGTATTCTGTGGATTATCTCATACAAAACTTGGCTAAATCCGTGATGTTTATGATAGGGATGCGTCATAGGCCCCCTGTGTGTAAGATCTATGGCGATTTCTGAAAGCACCAATATTGAAGTGTTATAAGGGATCTCATTCCAGATTTTTCTTTTCCTCGAAGTGCAATAGTTATATTTATCATGTTAAAAGAAGATAAATAGACCAGCTTTTGTTATTTGTGAAAATTCGAGAAAATTATGTGAAATAACTAGCTATAGGAACTCTAGTTTTAGATTTCATTACCTTATACTATAGGTACTATACCTACTCATAGATATTCAAGTTTCATGTAGTTAATTAATCAATATGGTGTTAAATGTCAATTTTAAGAAGATTACAATATTTCAAGTTTCACAGATAATAATGATAGTTTGTAGGTAGGTACATATGCAAAGCTGGCATCAGTCAAAGGAATGACCACACTGAATCAATCAAGCGGTCGGAACAAAATTTGATATAGGTTTCGAAAAAAAAAAAAAAAAAATTACATGTACCTATTGGATAGGTACTGAACCTTACTATCTTGTTTTATAAAGAAAGCCAGAGGGTCAGCCAGGTAGATGGTATTTCATCAGGTATGGAATGGGGTGTTCTAACACCAACCTAACCAACAATATGATAGATAATTACCAATTTAGAACACGCGATAATTGAAACCGCCGTGAGCGATTTAATTTTTCTAAAAAGCGTCAAAAAAAAAATAACTGTCGGACTTATCACGTTATTGAAGCAAAGAAACGACATCGCTCTGGGCGAGCAACACTAATGTGTAACATGCAAGAAACAAAAAATCTTCAAAAAAAACATAAGTTTCAGGCGGCTTTCTGATACAAAACGATTATCGCGCGAATACGCGATCGACGCGATCATTTGTTCGGCAACACCGATCGCGTATTTGCGCGATGATTACTTTATATTAAACCAACGAAGATACAACATGGTTGTACCTACCTAATATGAAAGCTGGTCCTATTTATCTCCTTTTACTAAAAATTAAAAACTACGGACACTGAGAAGGCCTTTGATGTTGTAGGTTTAAAAGTTAAACGTATTTAAAATAAAAGCCTACGCGACTATCAGACTTGCTCAGCAAAAATTATAGACTCAATAAAAGCACATTATTATATCTAACGAATTTAAAAAAAATTAGGATTCATCATTATGTATTAGATGCGTTTGTTAATAATTGCATTTCCATTTGACGAAAGGTTACAGTTACTGCGTTTATATTGGAGAAGATATATTTGTAAGCTTTTGATGTTAAAATTAAGTCATTAGTGAGCTTTAAACTTAAAAAACTTGACTAAAGTTGTCTCTGGTGACGTAGGTACCTACTGACGCGAGTCGATGGTTCGAATGTCGAAAGGGTCTCACTCAACCGACTTCCAAAAGGCTTTGCTCCGAAACTAGTTGGACATACGTACCTATCTAAAACTACCTTTTTTTTATTTAAGGATGGGAAATCATCAAAATAATGACTTCTTCCGCTCTGGGTGGAGCGGAAGGGAGTGTCAGACTCTTACTGACTAAAACCCATCCGTGTTCCTTCTAAAGCCCTTTGTGTTCATGGGCCGCGGTGACTCTTTCGAACAAATTCCGCAACCCTGGCAGGTCCGCAACCCTGGCAGGATCTAAAACTACCTACCAACACAATTAGAAACTATTAGAAACTAACAAGAGTTACTTGAATGTGAAAGTGTAAGCATAGTTCACACAAAGTAAAGTGCCGAAATCAATACCTAGTTTTGTTAGCTAACAAAACATACATAGTTATAAAGTTAATAAAATTCACAATTAGAGAAAAAGTCGATCACCTGAAAGGGCTGGCCCCAAAGCACTGCTGGACAGTGAAAAAAGTACACAATGCTGCCAAACATACTCAAATAACACCAACTAAATGTAAAAAGGAGCACCTTTTGTTACATGCTGAGCACATGTTTATAGCTAATGCTAAAATAATTGAAAACATAATGCTTCTTAAAGCTCCATGTGATTAAAAAACGCTATGCCATGATTTGGTACAACGAATAAACTATTAAGTAGGTACTTATCTAGTAAAAACATTAATATTTTATGAATAAAACTTATACGCATAGTTTTCCAAAAAAGTAGGTACTTCAGTATATCAAGCTCTTTTTAAAAAAAAATAATTTCTGAAATTCCTCATTAAGCAAAACAGTCGATTTAAATAATGGTAAAGATCCGACCGTTCGAACCGTTTGCGTATATGCATTCTCCGTGCAAGGTTTTTTTTTAGACGTGGGCCACTCGCAGTTGCGAGTGGCCCACGTCAGCAATGGCAGCAGTAACCAGCCTTATTGTGCTGAACCCAGCACACTAATTTTACTCAGTTATTATACTTTTCACAGTTATTGCTTAACCGGACTATCCTGTGGTGGCTTCAAATGAATTTAAGGCCCCCAGACAGGGCTTACAAACTAAGTTAAACTAAATGACCGCTCGCTAGGGGCATCCCCTATGGGATACGGACCTCGGCTTAGCGGCGTCATTTCAGGAGGACAGTAGGGGACAGGCTGGGTCATATCGTTATTATTTGGGGAATTTAAAACTACTGGCTCAGCGACGCGGGCTGGCTCGGTAATCAATGGTCGGGGAGGGTTATTACTGGGACGTCGTGATGGGCCTCGGCAGCGAGGCCGGAAAACGAAACGCAGTCTGTTTTTGTTTTTACGAAGCGTGCTGGTTTCCCTACAGCTTTCTTGTATCTGGGTGATGGCGTCGTCGGGTTCGACGAAGGTATGCCGCGGATGGCGAATCCTACTAATCTGCGATGGAGCGTATCGGGTGGCACCGTGCAAGGAACAGTGCATTATTTTATATACCTATCGAGCGTACGACTGCTCCCGAAGATAGCCGACCGTGTAGCGAAATCACTTCGGTCTAGTAGTACTACTAACCTACCTATGTATGGCCAAATTGTAGCGTCAGAAAAACACGCGGTCTGCCCTGTCTTTTCCATATAAGTCAGTGAAACAGTACTAATTATATGGTTATTGGCGTATTCCATAATAATAAACTATCATAAACAAATGCTGTGTTAAAATAAAGTCAATGTTATTCAATAAAAAGGTATTATTAAGCTTAGTGTTTTTTCTTAGATTGTTAGTCGCATCTCCAATAAAACGCACTAGCTGTAACATTTTTTTTACACTAGCACAACTAATCTAACATTAGATTTTGACAGTTCAATGTATAATAAAAGTTTTAATATAAAATTATTGTTTATTTTATTTCTACATAAACTTTTGGAAAACGAATACAAAGGTAGAATCGTTATTCATTGAAATAATATAATGTAAGTATGTAGGCAAATATGCCTAAAAATATTTCATTGAATAGTTACGGAGTTAAAACTACATTCTGTTAACATAAAATGAAAAACTGAGACTCAATAAAAAATCAAACAAAATAATAAAATTCCATTGAACTAAAGAAAAATATACCTTTAAAATATTTCATGATACCTTATTTATCAATCTAATATAAATCTTCTAATATAAAGTGATAAATACAGTCTTTGGTTTCAAAAGTTGAATTTCGATCTTTTTCTTGGGATATGAGCTCTTGGATGTTCTCTTTTAATTTCCTGTTTGCAACTGACTGATGCCGTAATTACTGCTGCATTAGTTTCCTCTACCACTTCGGTTTTTGGTTCCACTTTTATGGAAGGGATGGACTCGGTTGTTACAGGGGTGTTGGTGTCCCTTTTATCATTAAGGCCAGGCTCAGTTTTAATGACTAATATGGGTTCTGTTTTTATACTCGGTCCAGGATCTAGCGTGGCCATTGGTTCTGGTTTTCTGTAAAGTAATAGAAGTTGATTGCTAATTAAATATAAAAATTCTTGAAGGTTCAATGGCTTCCATATTTTTAAAAGCAATACAATAATAATAATAAAAAATCATTTCGGACGACATGGCCCCTAGAATAAATATCTTAACCTGAACATTCATAATTTTTATATTCTAACTAGCTTTTGCCCGCGACTTCGTACGCGCATATCCCGTTCCCTAAGGAATTTCGGGAAATCGTCTCTTAGTGCTTCTCAAGGTTTCTACAACCAGTAGTTAGGCTATGCATTGTCTGTCAGTCACTCAGTAACGGAAGAGTTTTATATAATTTGATGTTGAATTAAACTTTAAACTAGTGCACCATACAAAGTGTTGGCTGTTATCATTGTCATGTTAGTTTTTATTTAAATGATGGTATAATATAACTAGAGGTTTCTATATTGGATACATTCATATTATAAGCACTAAGCTACTCACAGATTTTTCTCCACAATCGCTACAGCTTCCTCTAGGAACTTTGCAGATGTATTGGATGCACCAAAATTGTCTTCAAATACATTGTGTTTTTTCATATGCTCCACATCATTGTATGCAATGGTTTTCAGATGTTCTGAAAAAAAAATTGTGGTAATCTCGAGACACTGACTCACTGTATATAGTATGTACCAATATCAGTGTATTACTACAAGTAGGGGTGGGTTTAGAAGTCACAAGCCAAGCCACTGCTTCACTGAGTAGACACAGACACTTTCGGAGAGGCTATTCAATAACGAGACTGCAATGTTAAACACGCCATCACAATTGGCCGTGGGTCTTTTAATAAACACCTATATGTCACAGGAGTCACTGACAGCCCACTCTGCAGAGCCTGCATGGAGGACGAGACAGTAGCACATCTGCTTCTAAGCTGCCCGGTAGTCGCGGATTATAGGGGTAAGTACGTAACGGTGTCGCACGTGCTCCTTGAGTGCACAGGCGTCGCCGATATACGTAGACAAACGATAGGAACACCAAATTCACTCACAGACACCCTGAACCCTTTAGGAGGACTGATCTGCTTCTGGAGGGAGGTCGGCTGGTTGGAATGACGGCCGCCATGGCCCACGCACAATGGTCCAACATCAGGACTAAGTACGGAAACCATACCCCAATAGATAGATAGATAGATAGGGGTAAGTACTTAGTAAACCCACGTACCCTCTGTAAATTAATAACACCAAAGGCGATGCGGGCCTTTTTTGGGGAGCTGGAGTGGATCGAACGACACATTTGTCCCACCTGCTGATTTGCAGAAACCTATACATAAACATGTAATTCTGATTTTATACGTAATGTAAAATACTATATGAAACAAAAGGTAATATTTACAAGGCAGACTTGGGAGGAAACATCATAAACTAGCAGGACATACACTGATCTAATTGGTAATGTTCTTCAGAAAAGCCAGGTGCTTAACTAGTACGCAGAATCGGCAAGCATGTGTGACCGGAAGTATGTACACAAGCTAAGCAAATGAGCGTGTTAGGAGAGTAGCAGGTGGTTCTGTCAGGTGGGTTTCTGCGTACCTCCATGGGAACAAGTTGTGCGATTATGTTTGATAAAAGATAGTAAGCAGTACACTCTTGTTTATAAATTAAGCTAAACTGCAGATATTTTAGCTCACACGCTTTGAACTTACTTAAGGCTATCTCTCCACCCTTGCATTTGTACTCTTCAATTTCACCGTCTTTCTTTATCAGCAAGTGTCTCAGCTTTGCCTGGCTATCTCGCAAGTCACAGATAATATTCATCAGGGTGTGAGTGACTTTTCGGAAGTACTGGAAAGTATAAAAATCTTTGTTGAATGTTATGAAAGATAAGTGTGCAAATTAAATTAAAATCAAGCACAGTACTTATTTTTGGTTAGCTTAAGGTAAAACTTTTGCAGAAAATTGATTGCTGATTACTTACTACTTCTTCCGAGCCCTTTGAAAGTGTAAATTCAAGGTAAAAAGGAAATCCAAATGATATTGTCATAGTAATAAATAAACTTTTACCATTTTCTTTCTTTTCTATACTAAACTTCTTCATGTTATCAAGATTTGATAGTAAACTAACTCCCTTTTGGACATACGCCTTATCATGTGGTAGTTCAAGTCCATCATTGCTTTCCTGAAAAAGTGAAAAGAAAACGGAACACTTTGTTTTTTTGGGTAAATTGAGTATTCTTAAAATGTATTTCATTTTGCTGTTGCTTATGGCACAGTGAAGTACCTCATTAGTTGGTGTTTATTTGAGAGCAAAACACATTTCAATGAATGTTTACAGTCTAATGAGTTACGACTGTAATCAAACTAAACTGGAGTAAATTATGACAATAAGTTGACGATACATCTTTTGATGGATGGTTTCGGAACTGTGTAATCTGGTTCAAGCAGAGCACAACCAGATAAGTTTCCTTAAATTACCTTAATTTGAGCCAGAAATTCTTTTTCAGAGAATAATATAGTCCAGACACTCAAATAATCCGTGACGGATATTTCGTATCCACTGTCTTGTGAAAACGAAAGAAAATATTGAGTATCTTTAATTCTTTTCCACATATTTATATTGATAAAACTTATGATTTGATTTAATAACTTGTTTAATAAACACACGCCACTAATTTTTCTATTCTATTTCTATTTTTAATATATGGCAAACAAAGCCGATGTCGACTATTCTGCCAATGTCCCAAGTAAATTGGAGAAGCAAGTGTGCAATATTTTAATGATTAGGAGAAAACGACGATTGATGCAGAAAATAATTCGATTCTTCTATGGATACAGTTGATCAGGTACTTGATGTGTTAGTACGGGACTGAAACAAACATATAAGTGTTAAACATTAATTACTTAAAATAAATATATATTATTGCATGCCACATCGATACAGACAATGATTTGGAGAGGGCTTATAGTTTTATGCTATTGTGGCGGATGAAAGTCATCAACGCCACAAGCAGGTCAGGAGAGGAAAATGTTAAAAGAGAGGGGAAATTAATTGGAAGAGGGATCTTAAATTTAGGGAGACGACTATATAAATCAAGAGGGGGGGCCACTAATTTTTATTCCGTTTATTTTCCCCAATGGCATTGGCAACGACAACTGACACTGACAGCTATCCTGTTGAAATGTGTTGCCATCTATTATAGGCGTTACAATAATTTTGTTAATTTTAGACTCGCCTAATTTAAATATTATCCATTTATTATAAATATTTTATCAAATTATTTGTTTGGTTTAGTTTTATTTAGTTTTCTGGTTTTGCTTTGTTTAGTTTATTTTATTTTGTTTTATTAAATAAGGTTTCTTTATGTCTAGTCTTTTCTACTACATACAATTGAGACATAAATAGAATGTTAATAAAAATCAGAAATAACCTACTGGGCCCGGAGGAAGATGACGGAATTTATTCATAGTACATACATATAAATTACATTTTCAAATTTAAAATTCAACGATATAAAAATTGTAGCCCACCGGTATCGGGAACAGGGTCTAAGCTACCGGCAATCAGGGCTCCAGGGAGAGGAACCTCCTAACAACACGAGCCGTGAAGTACTGCTTTCTGACTCAAGCCCTTGACCCAGCTGCCTAATGAAAGCCTCCTAAGGTGTTGACTGAGGCTCGTGGCTATTAAGCCATTGACTGACACGACTATCGGTAAAATGATTGCTGAGCCCATAATCCCACATGTTGCCAACCTCGCGAGCAAAGTCACGATATTTTGATTTGTTTATCTTTCTCATCATCATAATTATGTCGTTCCTTCACAATAAATCTCTAGTAGTTATTCGTTTCACTTGAAGAGAGAGATCTCAGGTTTATGGAATCCGAGACTCTCCACGCTCTACACGCATAACCGCACAATTTTTCCACACGAAACTCCATCCAGATGGCGTTACTGAAAGTTTCAGTTCCCTTCAGTAGCTCCAGATATAACCTAACCACCTCTCTTCAACCGATGGCCTAGCCCTGAATTCTGTCTGCAGGAGGACACGCCTGGGTGTCAGCACTATGAGGATCGCCCGGAGGACACGATGGAGCATACGGATCCTGCTAGGGCGGAGCAACACCGTGTCCTCTTCGGGGCGATCGGTGGCGGCGACCTCTCGCGTCCAGCCCTGGTTAAATCCATGGTCTGGAGCTAGGAAGCTTGGGAAGCGGCGGTAAGGCTTTCACCCCAACCGCCGCTCGGGTGTCGGGAGTCGCAGGGCGATCCCCGGCCACGTTAGGCGTGGGCCTGCGGATGGCGAGCGTTGGGTGGCTCGCTGTCCGATCACCACCAGGCCCAGGTCGATGGCGCGTTGTGTTCCACGCATGCCTCGAAGAGATGTCAGTGTAGGAGATGAAGATGGGGCCCGCTAAGGTCAGAGCCTGCCAGGGTTGCAGAGTGTGTTCGAAAGAGTCACCGCGGCCCTGGAACGCAAAGGGCTTTAGAAGGAATACGGATGGGTTTTAGTCAGTAAGATTCTGACAAACTGACAAAGTAATTTCCTTAAAAAAAAGCCCTGAATTCTCCTTCAATGTTCCTTCAAGAGGATTCAAGGCCTGGCAAAACCAAAGCGGACTCAATATTTCGCCTTGATATATTATATACCTCGCTTGATCCTGACAGGTTCGCTATTCCTCTGTATATTTACACATCCTGAATAGCCAAGGAATGTCCTCCATTCCATTGCTCCATACACGACATCGAGAAGGTGCGTAGCGTTGCATAAATTTTATACAAATCTAGCACCCTCATAAGCCATATATGTGTCACCGAGGCATGGGCCTTCTTATAGTCTATCCAACATGTCGACAGATCCTTTCGGGAAGGCCGAAATTGAGTGCGTTCCGTTAAATTGAATAAGCAACGATTTTGACCCCAATAACTTGGGGGCCAAATTGTTTTTTTTTTAGTAAATTGATTTTTGTTTATTCAAGAGAAGTTAAAATTAATCTAAGCTTGAACTTCACTCACATTAGCTCTAGACACGGAAACCGGCTTAAAGCAACGATCGAATTGTACTTGAGAATCACTAAGATGCATAATCTTAAGTTAAATAGATGTGATGTGAATGAACTACCTATACTTATGTAAGTTTCTCTACCTACATATTTGATGAATAAAAACAATACATTCAAAAGTTCTTCATCAAAGTTTGCAGATGTAAAATTATGACCTACATAGATAACTGCTTACTTCCATTTGGCAAGCAAAATACATTATGCACACTCGTAGGATGTACTTATCTATATATTTCAACGCAGTGGTCGTGTATCACGTTCGTCGATTTTTAAACCGAAGAGTTTCAAACATGTGGCGATGCGCTAAGAATATTTTCAAATATTATACGTCATGTAGGTATGCCAAACGGCATACCTACATGACATACTGAAGTAGGTAGGATAGGTGTATCAGATTTATCATTAAATAAATGGTGATTCAGCCTGTCCTAAAAGTAACTATGAAGGTGGTACCTGACAGTTATAATGAAGTCGAGCTTCAATGTTTTCGGATATTGTAGAGACTAGATACGACATAATATTGTCTCCTAACATTTTGCCTTGCTCATCTGTACAAGGGATGCCTTATTGGAGGTAACCCTAGAAGTAAGTAATTAATATGGCTGCTTTCTGTTCAAAATTGTGTATGGGAACTATCAACACAGTTAGGTAACCAATTCCTTTTTTTGTCTATTTATGATGATGATAACGACACTGAGTGAATCCTTAATTTACTACTGCTTGGAATATATTTATCTACTGTGGGAAATAGTAGGTACTAAAACTTAATAAGATTTTTCTCGAGAACGACGAAATATGATACCTAAAGACAAAGATTTCTGTCTTTCCGTTACTTTTTCGTCTAAAACCTGTACTTCTTGCTGAAAATTAATCAGTCGGGTGTTACGCCTAAACTTCTGTTCAAGTTTAAGTTCTGAATAAAACAAACAGAAAGACTCCTATTTACTTATGAATGATCAAAAGAAAATAAAACTTTTACGAGGTGGGTTGCAAAAATTTTCGAGCTCGCTTCGCTCGCTCTTAAAATTCGTATCTATTTTAGTAACTGAGCTTACCCGCATCAGTTAACGAAGTTTCTTCGGATAAAGTTTGGATGATCTTTTATGGGAGATGTTCCTCATTTGTGGGTGACACCACATAACGAGCCCCGGGTGTCCATGCTAGCTACTCTACTGGTGTAAACTTAGGTGAAGTAAACATGAAGTGAGCTGTCATGAACATTTTGGCATTTTAGGTAAATGCCCCTTACGCTAATTGTTACTTCCGGCACCGTAATCCATAATCAAAACGGTTAGGTTACGATATTCCGATACAGATCGTTTCGGTACACTGGATTGGATTAATATATCAAGTGCGGACACAGCCGCGTAGGTATACGAGGACTGTCGAAGGGTGTACAGGGTGGAATAAATGATGCCATTTATCAACTCCTATGTCGTATCGCAGGCACGAATGACACCGACGTATGTGTTATTCGGATACAGGAACATACGGTTGGTTTGAAAAAAAAATGCGGAATTTGTAACAGGTGTTGTTAGTAGCGACATTTCATGTGTGACAATGAATGAATGCGCTGTTAGTACACACGGCTGGTAATGCTGAAAAAAAAAACGTTGGAAATGGTTTAGTTTGTTTGTTTTGAATATTTTGGGGGAAGTGTTGATGAGAGGCCATTTTTTCTCTCTAGGTACCTATATATTTTTTCTTGCTTATGTTTATTTTCGTAGTTTGAGCAATTAAAGAAAAAAGTGTTTGTTGTCAGCGACCTGACTTGCATACAAATTTAATTAAAAACTTATAACTTAAAATACCAACAAAATTGATGGTAATGCTTCAATTATGTTTGTGCTGACAAATATTAAGATTAACATTAAAGAAGAATGATTATTTCTGACCCACAGTTTGACAGAATTGAGACATAGTTTTTTGTCATCCGAAGTCTAACGTAGGTATAAATATATGACCCTGAATATGTCTTCAGACGAAGTTTCGAAAGTTATTTTTCATCCATTCTTACAAGTATGCCGGTCGTGTTTGGGCTCATATGAATTGTACCTACGTGTTGGTACTATTCATTGTCTAAAGTAACAACGATCTGATGATGGAAACCATAAAGATGAGTAGTCAATCCGATCATCAATACGATTCAAATGAGACCTATTGTGGGATACTACTCATTGTAAGTACTATTGGGTTATATTCACTGTAGCTGGTAATAATGATCTGCTGATGGAAACCATAAAGGTGAGTAGTGGCTCTCTTAGTTGACTACTCCTATACCCATTGTGTTTGGGCTCATTTGAATTGTATAAATGGGTACCATTTACTGTAGTTCATGACAAAGGTCTTATGATGGAAACCATAAAGGTGAGTAGTGGCTCTCTTAGTTAATTACTCCTGTACCCATCGTGTTAGGGTTCACATGAATCGTTCGAGTGGGTACTATTAATTGTAGCTGTTAATACCGATCTGCTAATGGAAACCATGAAGGTGAGTAGTAGCTCTCTTAGTTGACTTATTTATACTCATCGTGTTTGGGCTCGTTTTGAATCGTACGGGTGGGTACTATTCATTGTAGCTGTTGCAAACAACAATGACAAGTGCTCATCAGAAGGATTTAAAAGAGCCCTAACACGATGGCTATTATACTAGTAGGCAATTAAGAGATCCATTGTTCACCTTTCTGGTCTTCATTATTAGATCCTTGTGACCAAAAATAATAAATAGTGCCCATCACAAGAATTCAAATGAGTCCAAACACGATGGTTGTACTAGTAGCCAACTAAGATATCCACTATCCACCTTTGTGGTCTATATCATCAGATCCTTGTTACCAACAACCTTGTGCCCATCAGTGCTATTCAAATGATCCCAAACACGATAATTATGCTAGCGAGAGTGTATGAAAAATTGCTTTTTTATACTTCGCTTGAACGTACACTCAAAACCAAATACATATTTGTGTTCGCCAACCAAAAAAAAACAATTATAATTATATTTCAGACGACAAAGCGTCATGTTTGAAAGGCAAACATGACGTTTCAGCTACTTTTGGTAACTAATTTGACAGTTCGAAACCAGCTGTTAGTCAAACAAGCGTCTTCTATTTAAGTATGAATGGACAAGAAAATCAAACCTTTCCGAGGTGGAGTGAATTTTTTTCGGGCTGGCTACGCTCGCTCTTGCGTTCTACAAAGAGTTCTTGAACTTTCGTGCATCAATCAAGGAATTTACTTTTATGCAAGTATGAATGGTTAATTGAAAATCAAACCTATCCGAGATGGCGTGCATAAATTTGCGAGCTCGCTTCGCATGCTCTTGTATTCATACACTACGTTCTTGAGCTTTCCTGATCAATCAATAATGTTGCTTCTATAATTACCTATTACAAACTAGCTTTTACCCACGATTTTGTACGCGCATGTGCCTCATGAATGTGGCTATCGAATTTTCCAAATCCAACTGGTAGTTCCAGAGATTAGCGCGTTCAAACATACAAACAATATGGTATCTATCCTAACGACATCACAAAAAAATAGAACAAGACAATTTATTTCAACCTTACGCGTTTAATCTGTGTACGGTGACTAGCCTAAAATTCCATGATAGTAAGTCCAATCCAGGTAGTACCTGTATAAGGCGTTGCATGTGAGATTATCCCAGGTCCCCCCTGGAAAAAAAAATTTGTTACGCCAATGTTCTATTAAGTTATCATTTTACGCTCAAAACTGACTAAGATCAACTCTACAAACTATGTTTACTTAAATTATTGCGTTACAAAATTATTCCGTCTTCGTGCTGCGTATGCTAAACAGTAGTATCATACCAGAAGTTCGAGGAGAGACGACAAACGGTTCCGCAACTTATAATTAACTCATGCTGTGCCGTCGAATACGAATCCTGTGCGAAGCCGTGAAAATACATGCTGTAGTAGATACGTCGCACTTCCAAACTCCATACAGTTTATGTTGTAGGTGCTGTTTTGTGCTATTAGAGTATTCAAAATGTCCAAGTATTGGCAAATTCGAACACAAAATCTTCGGACGTGATTTATTTTAACGTCAGATAAATAATAAAACCGAAAAGAGCTGAAACAATAAAAGGGAGAGTGTTGAAGTTAATTTGCGTAATCCCCCCAATAGCTTAACGAAGTTTTTTATTGCTTTCCTCGCTGCAATATAAATTCGTTAAATGGCGACGCTTACAATTAAGATCGTGGCACCCGTCTACTGTTTGCAAAAGATCATAAAGAGGTCGAACAATGTGTACGATTTAACGGCAGGATCATTTATTTATCTGGCGGTTGGCCCCGTGTAATGTGCCATCGAAAAACGCTTAGGTGTTAAAGAGAATTACAGGGGCCAAGTCGTATTGTTCTCCCTTTAAATTGATGTTGGGTACCGCAATTGGAACACCTCGAACTACCTGATAAGATTGTAATTGCTTAAATGTGTGTGGGAGATAACTGAAAGGATCGTTTTACAGAAGTCAAGAAACGTATTGATGGGTTACGGCATGTTAGAAATCAGTGGCTTTGGAATTTTCAGTTAATATGAGCAGAGCATTTGTGAGATAGGTTAAGGTAAAAAAAAAATGTTATGTTTGTAATACCTCCAAATGCTCAAGGATCTTAAACAAAGAAACACATGTCATTCCTAAAAAAAACCATAAAGGTGTCTTAAAGTCTTACCAAGATTTTCAATTTGCATATACTTACTGAAACAGATTCATGTAATGTTTTCATTTAATTTATTGTTTGATCATACTCTTTTGTTTTGACTGTAAACGTGGCGTGAGCCTTTAGTTTGTGATAAACAAATGTACATATTTTCTTTCCTTCTACTTAAACCACAACATTTATTAGGAAACATATTTGCTAATTCCAAGCAACAGGTAAAAAATAATAAAAACCATTTTAATAGAAGTGTTAAAATTGGCATGTTTGATAAAACAAGTAATAAAGCCAAATTGGTAGTATTGGTGCCAGACTATGAAATTGGTCTGGAAATTTAGTACAGAACGATCCTTGCTTTCTTAACCCTAGGGCGGATAAGATTAGGAATTGAACTTTGAACGTATGAAAACGATTACTATCTCTGTTATTGGATGGTGTAAACTGGCCCATGTGAAAAGATTAGAATACCAAATATATTTGGCTTTCTACGAGATAAATTGTATGACAGTTCTATTGAAAAATGTTTGGGGGAAAGATGTATTGATAATCACACTGAGTGCTTTTTTGCTGGCGTTGACATTGCCGAGTGCTATATTCAGAGATTTCAAATGATAAAAACGCAAATTTAGCTCAAATATGAATACTGGGTCCATTGAATTCTAAGAAAGGTGTTCTATATGTATGTAGGAATATTTGAATTAGGTAGGTACTGTGAACTCCTTGGCTGCAGGTCACTGGCAGCGTCTGGCAGAAATATAAGCAGTGTTTGAAATATTAATTTTAAAAAGTATGATTTGTTTTTATATACGTCAGTCATGTATTAGCTACCTTTTAAGCCAGATGGCCTAAATAAGTATTCGTTTGATCATAATAGGTCTTTTATTTACTATAATCATCGATACCATTAAATAGTACCAGGGGCGAGGTCCCTATGGTGCTACAGTACCTACCTAATCTGATCTGTGAAGCATACTCCCATAATTTTCTAGTAACTTAACATTGAGAAGGAAAAAGCTGCATATACATAAGCTACTTTACTGTATTGTAGGTATGTGTAGTGGCTACAGTGTGGCCAGTTATTCAATACTCAATTCAACAGCTTCTTGAATCATTTCAAACTATTTGTACCTTCACTAGAAACATTTTCACCTTTTCTCTAGCACCGCCACATCTTACGTCTTGACTCCGCAATATGAATCGCCAGGGAGTTCGGCGATGCCCAAAGACCAACGGTGCTTTGTTAATTTAACCTTTCCTCCTGCACGGGTCCGGACAAAGGCCATTTATTTCGCTTTTACCACGTAATCATTGAATTGTAAAATGGGCGTTCGTGTTGACAAATTTAGTGTCAAACTGATAATTTTGGACCGAAATCCTAATGTACTATAATGTTACTGTTTACTCACAGAAATTTTGTACATTATTTCACAAATAAAATGCTTAGTCTACAGTTGCAGCACGTAAAAGTATTAGCATTTGGGGCGGAACTAGGCATAGCCTGTATTTCAGCCCTCAACGGCGATCCCCTGAGTTACATATAAGTATTCAAGTTTTTTAATGAACTCATGTTTGAATGTACCTGCATGTTATATTAGAGAAAAAAGTGGGAAATAAGATAAAACTTACAAGTTAAATAACATTACATGGTAATAATAGCAATACATAATAATACTACAAATTTAAATAGTAAGTTGGTACCTACTTAACACCACATACAAGTTAAAGCATAACAAAGTCACAAAAAAAGCTGATGTAAAATAGTAAAAAAACGACGGCTATTGGGTCTCTTGTTCAGAAGAAATTATGGTATAATCTCGTTACAGAATAATATTGTGTGATTTTCCGCTGTAACGGGACTTGATCGGAAAACCCGTTGTCCGTAAACAACAAATATTTGAGCAGTTATTGGTTGGTTTATTCAGTTTATTGAGCTGTTCAAAGTTCGTAGAAACTGTGTTTTTTACTTGTTTTCATGCAGCTTTGATTCCACACTCTTATAACTCTTCGAGTAGTATTAGAACTGTTAATAGGGAAATAGGAACGACTCCCTTGTGTGTGATTTTTGATCATTATCTTCGCTTGGAGTGCGAAAAGTATTTTCACGAGTCATAAACTTTGTATGATAGAGGTTCAGATAATGTATGTGCATTATTTATTATAGTAATAGATGTTTTTATTGTAGACGATAAGAATATTTATTTGAAATAGTGTTTTGGATATTAATTATAAGACATTGAAGAACTCGGAAGGTTTTCTTTTGAGGCACTTACCGATGTTCAGTTACAATGTGTACAATCATTTCAAGTTAATTTAATACAATTTTAAATCGATCTCAAAGAAATGTGTAAGTAGGCACCATAAATATCGCGTTGCTCTAACTGTGAAACAAAATCAGATAGCAATGAAACGGCAGACATTTTAGATGAAGAAGAGGCGATAGGAAAGGAGAATCTCTTTTAATTCTCTTCAATTTATCAAAGTCGGCGTAAGGCCGGCAGCGTAAACAAAGTGTTTTAATTAAACGACCGAACGGATTGCTTAATCGTGTCCAATATGCTTTTACAGTACTTTTTGGGGTTTATTCATTAAAGTTCTTATAATTGTACCAAATTCCGTGGACTCTACTCTACGTACTCTTAATCCAAGGTCCTATTATTGCTTAACTTGTTTATGTTTTGACGGTAAGGTGGTGAAAAAGCCTGTGAAAGCTTAAACAGTATCCTTAAAGAAATGCAATAAATGAGTGAATGTATATTCACTACCATGAAGTTAGCTATGGCATAAGCTATACATAGCAGGGATATCTGACCACAACCACCTTAGCGCTAGAATTAATTTCGCGAGCAATTTGAACCGCTACGGCCGCGGCCGCCCGGCGCAACCACAATCGCAATATTGGTAAGCACAATTATATCGTACAACAATATCCAAAGTTTTCCTTATCGGTACTCAATTTTCAAACGAAAATCCTCTCAAAATTTGTTGAGAAACAAAATTTATTTCGCATTAATTCCGTTCCAATTCTTTTAATCTGGCGAGCCCGGATTTTGTTCAAAATTTATTAACTCGTGTTGGTGGGTTATTAGCAGATCCCGGGGGTACAACATACAGCGGGGGTATGCTCTCAAAATACAGCGGTACACTCATAGACGTATTATACTCGTATAGACTCGACATACGTAGCAAGATGCTACGTAGAACGCTCGTGGGGTGTGGGATTGCGGTAGTTACCTTCTTTTTACCTTTTTACGTCGCCATTTCTGAGTGCAGGTAACGCATCTATAGTTTATATCTCATGGAGTATACTGTAAATATGCTTTTTGATCATCCCATATTTGAATATTGCAAGGCATGAGTTCCTTTAGATAGATAGATGCTCAAATTAGAACCAGAAAATACGAGTCCATTTTACAAAGACCCACCTGCGTTGAAATTGTGGTTTGATGTTTCAGCTTTCCTTCAAAATTATTTGAGTTTTAGTGCGCTATCCACATGCAAAATAAATGTTCCCGAGCAGAATTGATTATGGCATGCCGCCAATGCTTCGTGGCACAGTTGGCGAATCCCTGTTTCACCCATTTATAAACGAAAGGTAGTGAGTGAGGTAGCCGAGGTAGGTATTTTTCCGCGTGATCAGGTGATCCGTACATCCGTATTACTTTTGCACGTAGGTGTACACATAGCAGGGACGTTCGGAATACCCCCTGCAAAACATTTATCACGTTGTTCGTTTATTGCTTTTTTCAGTTCTGTGGGGTATTATAACGATGAATCGAAATGATACGAGCAAATTGAATTCGATGTTTTTTTGTCAATATTTTCGTCTGTAAATACAGGGTAAAATACAATGCGTAAAAGACTGTGATGTTTCCAAAAGACGGAAATATTTAGGCACATGGAAATTAGGAAAAGCTTGATGATTTGAAGTTTTGATTTAATTTAAGGAGCTCGAAGTATTGTGCCGATGGCGCCGTAGGCCCGAGGCATGAAATGCCTGTAAAGTTTTGACGATTTTATTTTTAAGCTTACAGCCCAATTTAGACTTTAGTAACTTTAGTTGACGCATGGCTCTTGTCTGCTCATTCATAAAACATTGTCTACTGCTATGTATATGTAGATGTATAGAGAGTGAACTAGCAATATTTTATTAGCAATTTATAAAAAAAAAGCAATATATAAATATTTGGCTGACCGAACATTTACAGAGTCGCAATAAAAATTCTATAAATTAAAATCCTTTGCCATCTTGTGGTCTAAATAAATGTTCGCTTTAATGATCCCTAAAGAGATTTTTATCTATGATTACTAAACCTTGGATTAACAAATGTTTGAAAAATGTAATAAATCCCAATAGATCTTATTTACTAGGCCATATCATTAAAGATAAATGATCCTTGGAAAAAAAAAGTTCCATCCTTAATCTCGATTCTTGATCGTATTAATCTTGGATCTGAAAGGGGAAATAACTTTATTATTAGAATGCTCGACAATTCGTTTTATTGGTTTCATAAAATATTGTTTTTGACATTAAAATATTGAAATGCACGCAATTGGCGCCTTCGAGAGTCGCCTAGCGTGTCTCAGTGCGCCCGGTAAAGAATGTCGAACGTTCACTGAGACGAACGTTTCGTTCCACTTCGATACTCGCTTGGAGATTCGCAGCTTGTTGCTAAGCGAGCCTTCTGACAGTGCGTTTCTGGCCTAAGGTGGATGAGCCTAACAGCAAGTTATCACTTATCACCTACCTACCATTAAAATGACAAGCCAGTTTACATTCATAGCAAGATGTACCTACCGGCTAAAACTAATCTGTCTCACAATTAACGGTACCCATAATTTAGAATCTAATTCTTACCTTTCAAAGTGTTTCGCACAAAAAATACCTTTCCCAAAAGCTGCGGTCAGGTGGCAAAAATATTTTCCCAAAGGTATTTTCGCAAATTATAATAAAACGATTTCATTACAACAGGCAGAGGAACAAATAGCTACACCTGGCCGATGCAAATGGTTCCCTAAATGGTTATTACGTCATTGGGCATCATATTATGTTTTTGTGTCATTTTGTCATACCAACGCTGATTACTCGCACAATTCTGGAATTACTCGGACTGATTCACAATGAGAATGGAGGATTTTTAATGAAAAGGATTACATTCGGAAAACTTTAAAAATGAGATGAGTGCTCAATCTCAACATACTTTCGAGTTGGGTTTAATTTTTAAGCCCTGGTAAAGCTGAAAGCAATGGCTGACTGTGTATATTTTTTTAAGCTGATTAAACTTGTATTTGTGTACCTTCTTATCATATAATGCGTGTCTCACTTTTTGTCTCGGCCAAACCGCCGAATTTGTTCGTAGTTGGTTTAAATAAACCGAACAAGTCGCTGGTCTCTAAGTTTTATACTTTCCTAGAAAATTCCTAGGTAGGTGGTAGGTAGGTCTATCAAGCTATGGGGAAAAAACGTGTCAATGTTTTTCCCACATTTCAAACTCGGTTACCAACCGTAAATCGAAGTCTTCAGCATAATTTCACGGATAAAGGAAAGAAGGTACCGTACGTTTACTTTTACAGATTTGTTTTGCTTTGTGTAAAAGTTTTATTACTTTATTTATCTGTGTAATACACTTTATGGCATCAGTTTAGCGGTTTACGATTTCTTTTTGGCCAATTTTTTGTCGAGGGGAGTGTTTGTCTTGTGTGAATATGGTCGTGTAGCCGCCTATTAATTTGGCTTTCCAAATTTTTGTGATAAGTGAATAGGAACCTACCTATATGTTTGGCCCACAATTTTCAAATGCTGTTATTGTGACTCATATTTTTGGAACCCATCGAAAATCAGGCATAATTTCAAGCTTTGAGGCATAACCTAAGTGCCTACTCCACTTTGGTTTCTAAACCACATACTTAGCAAAGTTGCTGATGCTAGTTTTCGTCCAAACAACAAACGCTCCGAATAATCCATGTTGTGTCACAACCAAACCAGATTTCCATTCCGCTAAAAGCACATTCGCTTAATCAGTACATCCACAAACTAATTTGCGTTAACAAAACATGATGCATTGTCATTAAAATGACATAATTCAGCAGTTGTCAGCGCTGTCAGCTAACGTGCTCGCTGATTCAAGCGAAGCGACTGCAATCTGGTGGGCATAAACAAAACAGTTTTCGTTATGCCATTTGCACATAGCCCGCTTATGGCAAAACAAAACATTCTATAAATGAAATGGATTTAGCGTTGGTTCTATTCTATGTGGAAACTAATTAAATTTAGTTTTTATTAGTGTTAATGTTATAAAGTGAAAAGGATGAGCTTCAAATGCGATTGACTTTTCAATTGACTCTACAATTAATTTTTATCTTACTGAATTAATCATACCTCAGATACTGAATTAATCATACCTTTAAATGGGTATTAGAAAATCAGTAGAAATCTGTAAGATTTATCACTGACATTAAAGATTAGAGAGCTAACTTTTTAGTTAAATCCGAAATTATTATTTAAAAATTTAATCTAAAATAATATACAATAAAATTGTATGTAGATTCCCAAATCGTCGCCATGTTTACGAAGGATAATTAAATTGTAAGACGACCAACTCTCAGACCATACTATATAATTTTATTCTAGAATTATATATCTAGTTAGTTGATTAAAGCGTGCCCGTGTATAGGTTTCGAGACATTGTTGTTGATCAACTCAATGTCTTGGATTTATTACTGCTCGGCGGTTGATCCACGTCTAACTTTCAGCAATACGTATTGGGATTCTAAACATAGTTCCTCAAATCGATAACGTGTAGGATTGCTGCCAAATAGAATAGCAGACGAGAAACTGCATGGTTTTGAGACAGATTTACTAAGAATCAACATGAGAGCTACAGTGTTGCTAAACGCTACAGCTAGTGTTTGCCGTATATGTCAGACACTCAGTCAGCAATAGAAGAAATTTATATATTTTGGTGATATCTGTGTCTTCCACAGATCTTGGAGCAATCTGTGTAGTCAACATTTTCAGTGTCACAACGTATTCTATTGTTTTGTAAAACAGCGCTAAAGCATTTTCTTCCCATCCCTAAAAACATGATCCAGTATATTTCCAAGGATAAACAGCCAAAGTAAGGTAAGCAAACACAAACTTAATCGAGTGCCAATCCTGGCCCCTGGCGGTAAACGTTTGGCACTTGTTTAGTCAAACAAATCGATTTGTGTGACCCACCTTCCGTTTCATCTTATTCAGCTAAAGGTATTTTGTCCTCATTCCATGGGAAGGTTACTGGCTAATTTACATACTTGTAATTGCCAAAAACACATAAAGCACTATAGAACTTTGAAACATTTCGACAAACCCGATTTAACTTTGAATCTCTTTGACACGTAATTTTTCCGGACTTGCTACATTTGGGGTTGGAAAATGTGTAAAAGGTTCTTTGACACTTTTAATGGAAACATCGAGTCAATGGAACAAAAATCAATTTAGATTGTTCCATAGATATAGCGCTCGATAACACTTTGACGACGATTCTACTATACGTTTGAATCAGATCAGATTTTCTGGCTTCTGACTCCCCATAACGACTGTCAAAGATGTTCAAATGACAGCCGGAACCAACAGCTTAACGTGCTTTGAAGGAGGACTCTTTACGGGCTTGCTGTTTTACAATGGCTATTGTTCAAATTATACCCAAAAAAAGTAAATATTTTATAAATTTTCGTTGGTACATTTGTTTGGTGGATAACGAGGTTCACGAAATTTTAATTAAAAGTAATGTTTTGATACATTTATTGTGATGCACTCTTAACTGGAACAGTCTCTTCCAATTATGTTCGTCAATGTTCGAACACTGTATTTATTGACGCGCTTTTAACGGTTATTTAAAAAAACCTTACCTTACTACAGTTTTTAAAAGAAATCATAAATCACTTTTTATTACGGCTTTTAGGGTGTGTACTTTGATCGCATAAAATATAAAAAAAATCTGTGTGTGTACCAGTGTACACACGAAAGAAGTGAAACTTCTTTATGACCTTATTTTTCGAAAAATTATCTACTTATGTTTTCATTTTTACTTTGTAAAAACAAAACACAAAACAACAACAACTACAACAACAACAAACAAACAACAACACACAACAACAACGACTACCACAACAACAACTATCTCTAATACAAAAAACGGTCAAGTCTAGTGGTGGGAGTAAGTCCGCTTAAACGACATGCTATCCCTACTCCGCTGGAGAAAGTACTCTTCGAATCAACCGTGGTAGGGACAAGAAAAAGATGGCGCGTAACGGGAAAATGTGACGCGTAACCGAGAAATGTGACGGTAAATTTTTTTCCAACGCCGATAAAGAAGTTTCACTTCAAAAATCAACGTGAAACGAAATTAAGTTTGTTATTACTTTCTAGTTATGTGTGGTTTGTGCTTGTCATCACAGACTACAATTTAATCTTGTCAACTAGACCCACTTGCGTCGATCATCTAGGTTATATAAATCGTTTAGTAAATTGATCGTTTTACTTGTAAATTCCACAAGTGTTTACGTTAATTATCTTATTATTTAGTATAATATACAAAAAAAAAATACGTGTGGTACTCGGGGACTGCCGCGGTAAAGCTATTGCATAGCATTTTTTATCAACTTATGCAAAAGATCTTTTTTGCGATCTGACCAAAACCAAGCAGAATTTGGTATGCAGCGAAGAAATGCGAGATTTGTTTCTAAACAATTATTTATATACTTCTGGACACATCTATTGGCCCACCTTGTATTTTCAGTTTCGTTTGGTCCTAGCTAAAATTTTATAGTAGGTCGAGCAAAAAGTTTTATGCAGTTTTGAACCTGGCACATTCACAATTTCATTCAATAGTCTTTTTTTGAATTTCGAACACAGAATTTAAAGAAACAAAAGACAATTTGGAGCCTGTTTGTTGATATCAAACAATCGAATACTAAGAAAACTTGGTTTTATTGGTTTACTTGGATTTAATTCTTGAAAAAGTGATTGATATCTTTGGTTTTGCAACAAACATTACTTATTCTTAACATTAAGGTGAGTTTCTATCAATAATCTATGGATACTTCACCTGAAGTCGCCGCCCAAGCTGTGGCACTTATTCAGGCCGGACACAGCCAAAGAAACGTGAGTGCTCAACTTAATTTAAGTCGATCTGCGGTCCGAAATGTTTATCGGAGGTACCTAGAGACTGGCGGCTTTGTTCGTCGCCAAGGAAGGCCACGATCTCGGGTCACAACTGAAAGGCAGGATCGATTCATCGTGACGACCAGCTTCACCTTACCTCCGTTGAGATACAAAACCAACTTCGCGACTTCCACGGAGTATCTGTGAGCGCTCGAACTGTTCGGAGAAGGTTAAAAGAACGCGATATGGTACCACACAAGCCAGCTAATGGGCCCAAACTAACGCGAGCCCACCGAACAGCGCGCCTTCATTTTGCACGCAGTCATTTAAATTGGACACAGCAAGATTGGAGCCGTGTACTCTTTTCTGATGAGTCTAAAATTGTGTTATATGGCAATGATGGAAGGAAGAAGGTCTACCGACGTAAGGGAGAGCGTTTCGCACAATGGTGCTTTGAAGAGAGGGTTGCTTATGGCGGTGGCTCATGGACTGTCTGGGGCGGTATATCCGCGAGCGGCAAAACTCAACTTGAGGTTGTTACAGGACCTCGGCTGCCAACATTAAATGCTGAAAGGTACATTCGTGAGTGCTTAGAACGTCACGTGATACCATACGCGGACTATGTGGGCCCAAATTTCCTTTTTATGCATGATAATGCAAGAGCCCATGGATGTGAACATCACAGTTATGGACTGGCCAGCCAGAAGCCCAGACATGAACCCCATTGAGCACATGTGGGATGAGCTAAAAAGACGTGTTAGGGCTCGTCAGCCAGTTGCCCAGACGATGCAGGAGTTGAAAACTGCCATAGAAGAGGAATGGGAGATGATCCCTCAAAATTGCATAGAGCGGTTGATAAACTCTATGCCTAATCGTATGAGAGCTGTGGTAGATGCCCATGGAGGTAACACGCGTTATTAAATTAAACCTTTATTTGATAAAACATGTTTTTTATTCAAAAATCAATTGCCTTTAACAAGGCGCATATCCGACTTGTTAGGCGTAGCTCCATGTCGTATGGTATTCTGAATTCAAATTTAAAACATTACGATCGAAAAAGATGGTAAAATGTATCAGGTTTAAAACTGCATCAACAGTTTTTGTTCAATCTAGCAATCATATTTCGGTAGGGGCCATCGAAACCTAAACTCTGAGGTGGGCCAATAGATGTGTCCAGAAGTGTATATTCTTCAGATTGAATGGTCTCTTTCGTTATTGAAGTACCTTGTCCAACGTGCTTAAACGCAACGTTTACACATCTACTAACTCGCAACCTCATGATTTTAGCAGCGATGTATAAAAGGTATTGTGGGTCAGTAGCACGCCTATCAGTACGCCGAAGTTCGCTGGTAGCTTGCATGAATGGAGTAACAATAACACCATCTCTGTATGTTCGAAACTGACCGCCGTAGATTGTCGGAAAAGATAGTTCTTCCGCATGTTCACCCATTAAAATACTGACTAGCTTGATTTATTCACCGGGTGCTAGACTCAAAAAATAATCATCATTCCACAAAAGAGTTTGTTGCTGCGCTACTAAATTATCTTCAATTGGCACGTGTTCACTTATTTCATCCATATTCAAATTGCGAAGTACGTTCGTGCCGAAGTCTGCCGAACTGAAACGACGTTAGACGATGCACGGCATTCAACTTAGGTTTATTTTCGTTACAGAATTTCTTGATTCGGTCGCCGCGCTCAAAGCCCGTGATAAAAGCTATGCAATAGCTTAAAATTGTGATGCAATAGAGACGAATGCAAATGCGTGTTCTGTTATTATTTTATTATATTTTGCTGATTTCAGTGATTTTTCCACTACATCCGGAAAAAGTCTACTTACCCCTAAGAGATAGGAAATGATGCGGTGTGTAGTATTACAAATACTACATGCTGCTTTTTAAACCCACGTTTGAAATACCAAAAATTTATATTTACTCTAGAATGAAGATAACTGATTGACCTATTGTTTAATAGGTATCGATTTAAGAGATCACTCAAGCCCATTCCTATCTGACACTTATTGAAGTACATGGGACAAGGTGTGGTGTAAACTGTAAAGCCAGATTTCAACGAAAACGGTTGACCTCAAAAGCAAAAAAAAATAAACTCCAAATTGAAAAACAAAAGACAACTCATAAAACAAAGAACTTCATGACTTTTTAGCAAATACTGTTTTCATTCAACAAAATGATATGAAGCCCTTAACATCGAGCATCGGGTTATCAGTGATCGTGTAAGCGTGACGAACGGCTATCCGCGTTAACACTCGGATGATATTGGCCCATAATGTTAGCTGTAAACGATCGTTTGTGGACACTGTTAAAACGATGTCGTCTGTTATCCCCCATATTTGGAACGTATTGAAACCATTTATCGTTCTGACATGAAACAACTTGTAATTCTGGTTTACAATTGAACAGGATGGGATTAATGGTAGGACCGTGGGACCCATTTTCCTTTCCATTCAAGTGTTTTTTTTTTTATTCGAACAGTGCTCAGGATAAGGATTTTGGGTTACCTCAAGATTCACTATTTGGTCTCAATCAAAAATAAAATTGATGAACATACTCTTGACATTTTACTCAAAGAAAGTATGAAAAATCTCGATTTAATCATTTGGTATTTTATAACTGTAGTAAAATAATTATGATGGCAGTTATAAGTTTACCAAATAGTGCTTAAAATGCATCCAATGAGTAAGGCCTCCCCCAAGTGTCGCCACAACAACCGGTCCTGTGCGTCTCGCACATTGTTACGTTGACTATCTGAAATTCCAAAGTATACCAACACTATTTATAAATATCCATAGACGTATTAAGTATAAACCCACCATCAAACACCTTCTCACCTGCTAATTTATGCGAGCGTCATTTAATTTGGAGAAACTCAAACACGCACAGGCGACGTGTTTAAACAAATATCAAAGTTCTTAACTAGGGGCGTTCGAGCTCGCGGGTTGGCGCCAATTCGAATCATTCCACTAAGTCCGATAAAAGCCATTTAACTTTTGAAAGAGAAAACAAAATTACGTTTAAGAACTTTTTAAATGAGCCCTTGTTTTTTTCGTTGATGAGGTGTTTTGGGAAACAGATATTAGGTTGTTCTTCTTATTTACCTTCCTCAATTTATGAAGGGCTTATTGTTTAATCAAGTGAGTCTAGCTGTCCACGCAGTGACGCGTATGTGTAGTGTATCTGTGCTTATTATTTTATTTGTATATTTCTTTTATATATGCTCCGTGAGTGTATCCGCTGACTGGCCCTATCAGAATCAGAAGATAACCAGCGCTGCGTTATTAATTTTTTAGATATCGCAGCATAAGCTGAGATAGGGAGCATTTTAGCCTCGCACAGATAATTATTTTATAATATAATTATTCATGTTTGTTACATTATATTACTGTTTAGTTATTAATTTTATTTTACTGGTTTGTTTGTCTTGTGCGAGTCCCTAATAAACATTTTTCTTTCTTTCTTTCACTGCTACTTTTTCCTCTTATAATACTGCAATATCTATAAAACACTTATCTGTTGCCGTGATTGTATCCTTGCCAAGTTTATTTAACATACATTGATAGCATTGTTCTCGATGATAATAATGAGAAAATTTTAATACCGACACAAAACACGGTCTTCTGCTTACACTACGAAATGAGTAATAATGGGTAGCGGATGTGTTACAAAGATTATAATTCCAATGTACGCTGAAGCTTGGTAAATATTACATGCAAGCGGATATCAAGATAACGTACTGAATAATGTTTATTATGTACTTTAGCAAAACCTCGTTATGTGGGCTCTTAGCGAATTCGCTAAAAGGAAGCCTTCCAAAAAGCGGACGATCGAAAATTACGTCTAAATACATAGGTGTTAGCAAAAAGGTTTGTATACTAAAATCTAAGGAGCAGTTAACCCCTTTTTCAGATCAGTGTGTAATACTAAAGCCTTTATGGAAAATTGCAAAAGATCAACAGGAAAACGCACAAAAACAATATACAACTTTTTTAAATATTTAATATCCCAAGCCCCTCATAAGTAGTCATAAGTTTCAAGTCCCCATTTTTGTATCGCTTTGAACTAGCCTAAGGTCGCCACTTAGAGTGACGACCATTCTATAAGAAGAAAATTACTTTCTCTTTTATCATAATAACTAGCATTGCTATTCTGGAAAAATCTCACAGTGATAACTTAAGTGAAGTGAGCTTAAAGGGTCCTGTCAATCCCAAGCACCAGATTAAATGACAGCTCACTACACGGTCACATCATCTAAGTTTTCACGATGAAAAAAACAACGGAATCGACCAGCTGATATTGAACCTAAATAAACTTCTGTGCGGAAACTCTAACGGTAATGTCAACCAAACGTATTCGCTTCCCGAATTCAGTGTTTTTCCGGTCCTGCATGAATATTTCATACACTCAAGCGCATTAGCAACTAGACAAATCCTTCGTTGGGCAAATACTGGCTTGTATTTAGTATTATTTTTCTTGGTGGACTTCTAATTTGTAAATCTGATTTTTGTTTTTGCCTAATGGGTGCTCGGAGGCTTAGTCCCCATTATGTACCGATATGAAATAGAAATAAATAAATTTGTACTTACATAACATTTCTATTCGACTTTGAAAGGAAATTTTCTTTTGAAACATTGTCATCAATATTTTTAATATCTATTCACTTTTTTATTGCCATTTTTACGTAAGCTCATTAGTTTTAATTAGATTTCATATTATAAGGTATTTATTAAAAAAAAATAACACTGTCATTCGTTAATGAGTCATTTAAGAAAGTATGTACACATAGATACGCTGAGTGAACAGATATTATAGAAGGCATGTATCGGCTTTACCACATCACAGTTAATAGCCCGTCGAGCCGGCGCCTGTACGAGGAAATTTTTATGATACAGCCGCAGGCCATCAGCGTTAAACGTTAAAGTTCAGTAGGTTCATGTTGGGGAAACAGTTTGACGGCTAATTTATTGTTACAATGCCTTTTGCTTCATAAAAAAATAATATTAACCTGTGAAATATTCTTTATTGTTATCTCTGGAAGCTGTGTTGGTCCAGTGCTAACGGCCCCAAGTAGGTCGTGGGTTCTGAACCAGACAGGTAAAGTAGAAAACCTGAGCAGGCTTTAGAAACGGTATAAAAAAGATCGTGAGGAAACCGATATGTCCAAGAACCAAAGTATTGGCCCACTCCCTCCCACAGGGAGATGGCCAGTGTCCCAGCAGTAGTGGGAGCGTAATAAGCTGATTATATTAAGGTATATTTAGGTCCCTACATACAACAATATTAAAGTCGTGCTTTTCCCCATGGGGTTGGACAGAATCAACAGCAAGCTACCTGCTACAATCCCTATACAACATGTAACAGAATAAACGAGTTATGCGCACAGAAATGTATGGAGCAGTCGATTCTTTTTTTCGCGATTTCAATTTTGGTCCCATAGTAAAAGTTGTTCATAATGATGAGTACAATGTCACCTTAAGAGGTATTGCGTTTATTCTGTTACACGTTGTATTCTCCTTTTACTTCGTTTACGATACACACGCATCGGCTGTGAGTAGGTACACCTCCTGACTTACTACACTCTCCTGACTGTCCACAGTGAATTATCTGTTGAGATAACACTTCCACACACGCATTGCACTAGTATTTCCACTTTTTTTAATGTATTTGAGTAGATACAGTACATTTAACTATTTTAAAGAAATTTTATTGCGGGAACTCAATGTTTACATGACAGCTAGCGCCATCTCTCCACAACAATAACCTTATTGGTCCACAACAATAACCTCATTGGAACATCAACAATAACCTTATTGGTGATGTTCTTCAGAAAAGTCATACATACATACCTATGTTTATCCTTCTTAAGCATCCTTTTCTGGTGTTTTCACTCTTATCTGTCTTGCAAATATCTATGTACGCCAGTACATCAAGCTACGCGAAACTGTCAAATTTTCCAATTAACCTTGAACCTTGATAAAGCTTTAGAGATAAAGTTGAAAGTCTATTAAGAAATTTGACAGATGGTACTTGATGTGCTGGCGTTTGTACCTGTAAAATTGCTCCCCGTACCAAAATCGTAGGTTCTTAGTCCTGACTATTAGAAACTATGAATAAAGTAAATACCCGTATCTGCGTCGTTATAATTAGCAAGCTTGTGTCTGACAAGCTTGCTAATTATAATGAGGCAGATACGGGTATTTATTTAATATTCAGTAAATAAATCAAATGTTTACTTAGTTACTAAATAGTGTTATGCGAAGGACTAATAATGTTTTGTCTGCAGTTACAGTAAGGATAGGTTTACTTAACATTAAGATCAAGAGACATTATTTTGTCTGCAACTAGAGTAAAAATGAAAAATTCATCAAGGCAGTCTTGGGAGACTTTAGGGTGATTTCCACCAGAACATTACACCACTACCTAGGCGATGCGAAGATAAAAAGTGGCGATGTGAAAATGAATTACTGTTATCACAAAAGCTGTGCGTGTTTAGGGTTATATCCACTCGGGTGGAAGGATAACCAAGAGAGCCCTATTACTTGGCCTCGGCTGTCCGTACATCTGTCTGTCAGCAGGCTGTATCTCATGAACCGTAATAGTTGATATTTTCACAGAGTGTGTATTTCTATGTCCGAATAAAAGAAATAAGGACCCTCTTTATTTTAATTTATATCTGTCACCGGATAATTGCAGACGCCCCGGCCGTTAGACTGTAAAATAGCGTGTGAAATATCCAATTCGCATATTTTAATCAAAAGCACATTTCAAGTTCACTGTTTTTTTATAAATTCCCTGTTTCCATCTCTGTTTGATTAGACGCCTTTGACTTATTGTGAGACACGTTTGCTTATTGCTATAACTTGAGGCTATATAAACCAATGACATACCGACACAGGTTATTGTGTTTGGTTAAGCAACATGTGGTTTTGGGTGACAAGTGTCCGGTTGTAGTTCACCTGCACATAACGTCACAAAGATGTAGAGAACCCTATCTAAATAGTATAAAATAGGGACGTTGTCTGCCTTTGCCTGTTTCTCTGCTCACTTCTTTTAAACCACGTATCGGAAAACAAACGGACCAGATTACGAAAAAAACTAACCTTTTATTGGTAGAGCGCAACACTGGCTACCCAGACAGTCTTTTTATCCCAGATATGCACGGTCCATGCTACGGCTAAAACCGATTACTTTTGATTCCGAACATTCTAAAACTTAACAGTTGCTTCAGTGGAGATCCTCCGTTCAATATTCTATTGAACACTTAGGACACACATGTCCATTATGGTAATATTCTGTGGGAATCTCTGTGAATCCAATCCGATAGAAAATGTAATGAAAAGAGTCGGGACCACTACCGCTTTGAGCGTTTGTGGGACGCCTAAAGTAAAGGTCAGGCCACTGAATTTCATGCATTTAAAATTGACATTGTTGAACCAGCTTCCATTTTGTTTGGTCGGTAAACAATTTTTGTATCGATAAAGGGTGCTTGTTTGTTGTTTAAAATGGTTTATGTGGCTTTCCCATTAAAATAAAAATAGTTTCATTGACTATCTATTATTGTTTAGCCTAACGTTTATTTTTCGAGTTATAAATCCTAGATCAAAAGAAAATATTAGTGTCTATTCTTTTAGGTATCTATAGATGAAGTGTATTCTATTTTTACCCGGCTGCACGATGCAAAGGATGATATTGTGTTTATCAGCCTATTAACGTATGTCTGTACGGAAGTATGTTTGTTCCTTTATTGTGGCACTAGAGAGACCAAACGCGTGGGCTGATTTTGATGATTCTTACGTTAATTGATTTGTCTTAATACCTACTGCGAGTTCGTCTAGTAGTTAGCAATAACTAGATCTCTTTAGTGCCCTAAAACTATGACAGTAATGAAAATTCAAAATGGCCTCCACAAACAAGTCACTTGTCAAGCAGTCATGCAGTTGGTGGCATCTTATCTGTGATAGAACTAAAATAAATGCCACCAACAGCATTCAACTGCTTGAAAAGTGACTTGTTTGGAACTTTGTTGTCTTTTTTTTTGCAGTCAGGCTTTTGGCACAATTTATATTTCTATGGATCGTTTGATTAATCCTTTGCCGAATGAGTTATACGAACTACAGTAAAATTCGTCGTCCTAAAAAAACGTCATTGCCAGGACACGCGATCGGCGCGTTCATTTATATGGAAAACCCAATCATATGTCTGGACAAATAAACATGCCGATCGCGTATTCGCGCGATTATCGTTTCCTTTTAGGAGGACGCCTACAGATGACTGAGAGCGAATTTCACCAAAGAAACTGAAAGTAATAAACATATCTCAACTTCGTTCAAGAGCTGCAGCAGCAGTGACAAAATTCCTCAGCAATAACGACATTGACAGCTCTTAAACGCCTTTTAGAAGCGCTGATCTTTCGTTCAGTTTCTTTGGTGAAATTCATCCTAATACCTTCTTTATGGAACTGAAAATATGCATAGTACCTCATATGCATAATAATGTGAATAGGATGTATGCAACCCTATTATAATAAAAGGCACGTATTCGTAAAACAAACAGGCTGTCACTTAACTGTAAGTGCCAACTTAACTTCCATGTTTTTCATAATTTATAGAAAAGGGTAATAAAAATAAATTCTATACGTTGGTGAGCGAATCACTAGAGTACGGCAGGACCGACTGTTTTAATGTAATATTCTTGTTTTTGAACCGGAAAATGTAAAATTTTGGAAAACTGAAAGCTTTATCTGTAGGATTTTAAATGAAATAAGTTTGAACGGGTCAACGTCTATCGGCTCAGCTAGGATTAAAACAATATTTTCTTTTTAAAATAATATAGGACTCAAATAAGGTACAATATCCCCATGCGTTGCTGGGTAGCGGTCATGTCACTACCTCATAAGCCATACCTATGCTGCTTTTTTTTTTTGTGAGTGGCTTCTCGCAGTTCAACCCATAAGGTTGTCGACTGCTTAACCGGGCTTGCCTGTGGTGGCCTTAATATAATATTAAAGCCTCCAGCCGGGGCTTATAAAAAACTTACAAACTAAGCGACTACACGCTAAGGGCACCCCCTGTGGGGTACGGGCCTCGGCTTAGGGCGTCGCTGGGGAGAGAACAGCTAGGGACGGGCTGGATCGAACTGGAATTGTTATTAAGGGGCGAATTTAAGACTACAGGCTCAGCGGCGCGGGCTGGCTCGAGCAAGGGTCGGGGCGGATTTTGACGGGGACGTCGCGGCGGGCCTCGGCGGCGAGGGCGGAAAGACGGCGGTCGTGGTTTGCGAAGAGTGCTGGTCTCTTTGCGACTCTCTTGGAGGAGAGTGGTAGAGTCGTCGGGCGTGACGAGGGTATGCCTCGGTCGGCGTACCTTGGAGATGCGGGAGGGTTCGTATCGGGCGGCCGATACGATAAGGGGGTTACGGTGATTAACAGCAGTGTCGAAGAAACGTTTGGCTATGCGTTTCATGAACTCGTGTATGGTGGGCAATTTGAGATCTACATGTAGAGTCTCATTTCGAACTCCTCTCACTAGAGCCATACGCGTGGTGAATGAGGTTCACGAGAGGGTTGATGTATTGTGGTGCAACTTGAGTGAATTCGCAAAAGTTACACTATATGTAATAAGTTATTTAGATTAAGATATTTTTTAACTAGGTATAAGATGTAGATTTAAGATTTTTTAAGTAAGGCCACTCTGTCGCATTGGATCATAGATCTGTAATGATAGTGTAGGTAAGATTGTTATAAATAAATAAATTAAAAAAATTTCGGACGTAGAAGGGGGCACCCGTGATTTTGCGCAGGAAACGGTTTTGGAGCGTCTGCATCCTGTGGAGATGACGTGGCTTTGCGTGTGCAAAGACGGCGCAAGCGTACGTCATGATGGGACGGATGACCGCGGTGAAGAGTCGCAATTTGCACTCGAGTGACAATTTGCTACGGGCGATCGTGATATAATGAAGCCTTCCCTGAGCGAAGGCGGCGCGAGAACGGGCCTGCCTTATGTGCTCAGCAAAGGTGAGGTGGCTGTCCAGGATGACCCCCAGGTATTTGGCTTGCTTCTCCCAGGGGATCGGCTTGCCATACATGGTGATCGGACGAGGGGGAGGGGGTTTGTGCCGCGGTTTCGTAAACAGAACCGCCTGACTCTTGTCGGGGTTAACCTCGATTCTCCATTTCCTGAACCATCTGCCCAAGATGTATGCAGATGTTTGGAGAACCTATGCTGCTGATATACCACTCCTTTTATAGCATCTCGATAAGCTGTGGCACCGGGTTCGCATTCCTTATCTACTAATGAATATTTGCGACGACGACAGTTATGTTTCTTGCGGGTGGACTTAAAAGTTTTCACTTTTAAGTCTATGTGTTTGTAATTTGAGTATGAAATGTAATATTATTGCGTACATAAATTATTTTTGTAAAGAAAAACAAGAGTTGCTTAGTTTAAGTGTCAAAGTTTGTTATACCTAATACGATATTTTTTTCACGACAGTTTTAACAATTGTTCTCAAGTGAAATTTTTGTATTTCTTATTGAGAAATAAATTTCTTTAACCATAATTTTACAAAGTCATGAATAGCGCACCGAAACCATTCCATGGAATAATTGGAAAACCGGCAACACAACAAAAAAAATGGTAATATGTATATTGGTACGCCGGCTCTAAACAAAGCAAGTTAGATGACAGATTCATATGAAAATATCTGTTTTGTTTTTGGTACTGAAAAAGGATGTGTGGCATTCAGCGTTACAATTTTTCATGACAATAGGGAGAGCGTAGAGAGAGTTTAGGCCTAGTAGAACAATCAAAGATATATTTGTAGGGCAATGTCTATTGTCAGGGTTGCGGAATATGTTCGAAAGAGTCATCGCGGCCCTGGAACGCAAAGGGCTTTAGAAGGAACACGGATGGGTTTTAGTCAGTAAGAGTCTGACACGCCCTTCCGCTCCACCCAGAGCGGAAGAAGTCATTTGATGATTTCCCATCCTTAAAAAAAAGGGCAATGTCTATAAACATACTGATGAATAAATTATTTAATTTAATGACATTGTATGAATTACGAAATAAACACTAAATAATAAATAGAAATACTGAGATTGCCTTGTGCGATAAGACCGCCCATTGTGCACTTATTTTATGTATGATTGTCCTGTTTTTATTATGAGGTGTACAATAAAGTATATAATAAATAATAAATAAATAAATAATAAATAGAAATACTGAACTGCCGACGGCACAACATAATTTGATTAAACTTCAGAACTTTCGAATTACAAGTGCCTTGATTAAACATACTTGTATAAAGCCAATTGAGTCCAACGCAACTAAAATGAGATTTGACAATAAGCATAAAAACAATATTGGCGTCACAGGCACGATTAAAATTAAAGATTGTTTCACGGTACGACATCGTACGAGTACGGCTTCGCTTTTGTTTTATTTCCACTAAATTCAATAATGAATCAGAACAGCGTCGCCGATTGTTGCAGAACTGGAACATTTGTTTCGAAACACTGTAACTTGGAAAATTTTCTGCGAAAGAGAAACACATTTAGCTCACCGCGCGAATTCTTTTATCCGTATTACGTTGGTTCCATTGCACTTTATTGGCATCAGTATTGGTACTTGGCCTTTAAACGCATTAAATTCTATCGTATAGAATGTATGAATACTGGTAATGTTGTTTGATATGGTTAGTTTTCAATGAAAATTCTGGCGAAGTTTATCGCAAGTTTTTTTCCGATATTTTCTCTGAATTTGTATTCAACATAGAAGAAATATTAAACACTACGGATAATTAAAGCATTTTTTCAACATTTGTGACCGGTAAAATATTCTTCAGTATCAGTCTTCCTATGTCAAGAAGGTTCAATGTATATTGGTAGAAGCTAATATTAGGTTTCAAATAAAGCAGGGACCCAGGTCCCGAATAAAGAATTCATCATATCAGCGGCACTGCTGGACCTATGTCCAGCAGTGCGGCTGATATGATGCCTACCAAGTCACTCGCCTACCAAGTGTGGTGATTATGGCATAGGCCATAATCAACCCACGTGGTAGGCGAGTTGGCGATCGCAGTGTAGCTGTTGCAAGCACTCAAAATGCTGCTGCCCATTCTCTGGTGAGTCCCTTAGTCGCCTCTTACGACACCCACGGGAAGTAATGGGGTAGTGCTATTCATTTACTTCCGACACCGTACAGAACTGCTGTGTGCAAAATAAAGAATTGCTGTTTACTACCCAAACTACTTTTTATACTTGTAATTATTGACATCACCTAAGAAACTGTGTCGCGTCTTGTAATCTACCAGAAACGTTAACATCGTTTCTGGCGGCTAAAAGTTCCACCTATCTCTCCGATTGTATTAAACTCAATTTGTAACTCGTAAACCACAGTTAAGAAAAGACGTACCTATGTCGAGAACACGCAACCTCTAAACGTCAAAAGGGCTGAAAGGCCAATAGCTTCCATTTTGTTTTATTTCAGACAGATAATTCAAAGAAAACAACTAAAGAGCGTGTATTCGTAAAATGGTTGTTTAGATGAGAACAGCTGCTTTACTTTTAGAAAATACATAGTAAATAGAATTTGAATAAGATATTCTTTGTGTTGACATCAGTCGAGCCTTTGCGAGGTATTTTTTTTGTTTTACTGGAATTGCGTTTGGAGTATGTTTGTGCCTTTTACGTTTAAATGATGAGCTAAAAAACCGTTCTCGTCTGCAAATGAATCGATCGTATAAATATTTTGTGATATTAATCGTTTTCTTAGTATCTAAAAATAATTTGTAATTGTAGAGCTTCAAAGCTAAATTTTAATCGAGCGCTAGGCATGGCGCATTGCATGAACAAGTCACATTTTTATTACACGAAACCTCTT
Source organism: Mamestra brassicae (assembly GCA_905163435.1). Lineage (NCBI taxonomy): Eukaryota > Metazoa > Arthropoda > Insecta > Lepidoptera > Noctuidae > Mamestra > Mamestra brassicae. The sequence continues at coordinate 8,338,274 of LR990991.1, read as the reverse complement.
TCTCAAATCTACCCGTCCGCCGACCGCTAATCTTGTACATGTCATGTCAATACGTAAACCTCACCTTGTAAAGTTAAACCATAGATTAACCTACGGTTTCAGAAAGCCTCTAAGATCATTTGTCAAATCTCACGTCGAATAATATAATCAGATTTCGATATTTCGGTTAACCATTCACATAATTAGCTATTAAGAGTACAGATTCACAAGCAGAAACTAATCAGTCTTAAAACCAGGGCATCTGACCTACAGACAACACAATGATTACAAAAATCACGACTTATACATACATGAATATACTGAATCTAAAAAAAACTTGTTTATGGCAAGCTAGGTTCATCATCATCATTACAGCTGAAAGATGTCCACAATATCGACCTGTGCAGGCTTGCCCATTAAAAACAAAAACTGAAATACGTTTTGACTTTTAATTTTCCATAATAATGTTTAAAATACAATAAAACTGTAACCGAGAAGATTCAAGTCAACGTCAAACAGAACGTTAAATCACCAAGTAGATAGGTCTGAGTTAACCTGTGGATCTTAAAATAGATCTCCTAACCTCCTGGGTTTCCGACCTCCGAGATTTACGAGTGAGACCACTTCAAATGCGGCCAGTGAATATTCTATTGTTCTAAACTAGTATTTGATTAACTAAGCCCGATGAGTTTAGACCTGTGTATCCATTGTTCGGACTTAGTTTTCAATTTCATAAAGTACGCTTGAAAGTGAAACAAACCTGTATGAGGTACATACCTATATGTGAGGTCCCTACCTATGTGTCTGAATTGTACGTTGTTGTTTTAAATGTGTCCATATGTGGTTCTTGTAGTTACTATTAAGAGAAGCAGTTAATTTTAGCATATTCATCTACAAACATTGATTGCGATGTGTGTAATCGAGCAGATGATTTTTTTAAACATATCTACATTATAATTATGTAGGAGAAGGTACAACTTTCTAGGATAGATATTGGAACTACAGTGGGCGTACTATGGGATGTGGTGGTTATTGCGCAATAGAAAAACCTTTTGCTTTTAAATCAAATTATGATTATTGACACTCAAAGTCACAATAACAATATTCTTACATAGAACAAGTATTCGGAACACGCGGCGGTTTCTCGACGTATTCACTGCTAGATTGTCACCCTGGTCGATTCTGCCGGTCGATTCTGTAAACATTTCGAAGTGAAAGGCACAGATGGAATGACAATTCACTTCGTGATCACGTGACATCTTGATTATATGGATTGACAGCTCACCTCGTGTTCACTTCACCCATGCCTTCGGTAAACTTAGCACAGCCTCTGTCGAGTACAACGCTATAGTCTCCGTCTAATGCCACTAGATGGCGTTGGTGTCGCGATTCTTTAAACGACTGATTTATTTCCGTGTATGTTTGTGCAGTTGGGGAGTTTGGTGAAATCTCGTCTACCATAATTTAACAAGGTGTCGCGTAGGTACGAGATACAGATACCAACAGTTTGTTAGTTTTAAATTTTGTCATCATCATTACACCTCGTTATTTTCATCACGCCAACTTGTAAGTTGATTTTATGAGATTTGTTTTTTTTACTCATACACTTCATTACAAATTATGACTGCCTACATTATAATAAAATAAGAAACTTTATTTTACCTTTAAATGTTTTATTTTCTTAGGTATAAAAAGTTCTCTTTTGGTTTTAAGAAACTGGATGAGTTATGTAAATTGCCCGAAGCTAATATACATTTGATTATGTTTGTTTGCCAAACAAATATTTCGTCGAATTAACATTTTGTGGTCTGAGAAAAGTCACAGTTTCATTAATATTACTTGGTAACCAATTATCTTAAGATTTTGTGATTCAAATGAGCTGACAATAATATTTGTAGATCGATTAGAAAGTTTTTAATCAATCGTTTTCGAAATTAACTTAGATTTATTTGACGCTGGTGGAAAATAGTTTGAGACCCTAATGTTTTATACGGACCGTTCCTGTACCATCTACCCCTGATTTTGCCGTTCTATACTATCGAAAAAAGGGAAACATATTGCTCAAGTGATACGACGTATGTGCCCATTGAATTTATATTAGACGAGTCTCCAGAATATCGTTATAGAAATTCAATAAAACACACAGAATAAAGCCAATAAGTCTTGCAAATGGTTGTTCTATTGCCGTGCATCTGAAATGTTTTGAAAATGTGCTAAGAAAAAGAAAACTTTTCTTTTACAATGTCAACTTGACAGGTTATAAAGTCACAAAGACAGATATAAAATGCATTTTAAGAATGAACAAACAATATATAATTGACGTAAAGGAAAAACTAAGGGCTGGTTTTTCAATTGTGAGATAAATTTTATTTGTGGAATTAAAATGGCGACTTGACAGTTCTCTTATAGAAAATATTGCTGCATATTTATTATTCAAGTAGAATAAGAGGTATCTAAGATTTGGCCTGATAATTTGATTTTGAAACACAAAACACATTCATACGCCCGTAACTCAGAACTAATACATTTCCCACGTCATGTTAAAAGCTTTTATTTCATCCTAGGCTCAAGTCTGAGCGTTTGGCTTTTAGAAATTGCCGTTATTACCTACCTTTACTTCCCTCGGTAGCGTGTGGCCTATATTTCATTCCGTGCCTTGAAGCATTACAGCCCTAGTCCCTTTCAATTCGCCTAATAGTCCACCTGAGGTTGGTTTCTTTTAAGTGTACGATAAAATTTAGGTATTTCAAGTTAGAAATGGTTTCAGATTTGTGTGGTTTGGTAAGGTTATTACGGATGATAATATGCCTTCGATATTTGATGGTATTTATGGTGTCATGGTATCTCAGGACTGAAATGACAGTCACAGTCAAGTTGGGGGTGAGCGCGAATTTAAATTTATCCCGGATTCTTTACTCAAGGTAGCAGTAGGAACTCCGTTCTGCCCAGACGGATGGTATATGAGAGAGACTAGATAATTTTCCAACAAAATAGGAGTAAAATTGCGAAAATATTGAGTACAGTGGCATTACAGTGACAGATTTCCAAATCATAACTAATACATAGCAACTAGCTACTAGTTAGATTGATAACTAAAATATGTATTACTAGTGGCAGCCCCGCGGTTTCACCCGCGTAAATCTCGATCCCGTTGGAATATCGGTATAAAAAATCCTATGTGTTATTCCAGACTATAATCTACCTCTGTGCCTAATTTCATCAAGATCCGTTCAGCCGTTTTGACGTGAAAGAGTAACAAACATCCATCCATCCACCCATACTTACAAACTTTCGCGTTTATAATATTAGTAGGATAAAATGCATAATGGCTAGCAAAATGGCTCTTCGTAATCCGATACTATTACCAACTTATAGTAAGATAAACATATTGTTTTCTGTCATTTCTGTCATAATATAAACAATAATAAAGTAGTGTTGTACCTTGCATAATCTCTCGCACAGCCGCGCAATACGCAGTTTGTTACGCTGTAGGTACTATTATACGAATATAACCAAGGCTGATGCAGCCCTAACTATAAATAGTCGATAGACGCCGCGACGCTCGACTGTGTAACGTATGCACAACCAGGCGTTGAAGATTTAATAGATCGATATAATCCTCACCAATCATAAAGCGGTACAATTCTATGTCCGCTAGTGTACTTATAACTCGAGAAACGTTTTCAGATTTTTTGCCTACGTGTTTAGTTACTTATTTAAAGACATGTTATGTTTACTAACTATTATGTTATGTAAGGCATGGAGGCAGGTCTTTGCCCAGTAGTATGATAGTTCAAGCTAGGTTTAATCTATACTAATATAATAAAGCTGAAGAGTTTGTTTGTTTGTTTGAACGCGCTAATCTCTGGAACTACCAGTCGGATTTGAAAAATTCTGTTTGTGTATGATAGCCATATTTACGAGGAAGGCTATACGGGGATTTGCGCGTACGAAGTCGCGGGCAAAAGCTATATTATGTATAAAATAGCAATTTCACAAATGAACTAAATGGATTAATTAGTAGTTAGTTACCCTGACTGCTAAACCGGAGGTCGTGGGTTCGATTCCCACCCAGGACAAATCGTTGTGTGATGAGCATGATCATTTGTTCTGTGTCTGGGTGTAATTTGTCTATAATATGTATGTATTTAGAAATATATAAGTATGTTTTTCAGTTGTCTGGTTGCCATAGCACTGGCTCTGCCTAGTTTGGGATCGGATGACCGTGTGTGAGTTGTCCCAAGATATTATTATTATTATTATTAATTTGATATCTATAATTGGTTCAGTTAGTGAGTTTGTGTAGGTCGTGAAGCTAAGTGCAGTTGGAAGTTTTGTTAAAACACGTAAAGAGAAATTTAATTAAAAAAAAACATTTTGCAGCCCGTTTCATTTCATTTTCAAGATTATGATATCGTACAATACCACAAATTAAACTATGGCAGATTGAATTTGAAATCTTAGAAAGTGTAAAAGAAAATATGTATTTTGCATGCTATTGTGCCTCCATGATAAATTAAACAGTGTCATAGAACATTGATCTGGCTAAAAAACTGACTCTGTACGTCTCCCACACAATATTTTCAGCTGAAAGGCAATCCGTTTAAACCCGATAGGCATTGATTTTCTCGTTTTAGGCCGGAAACATTTGAATAAGTTAGACCTACAAGCTTAACTGAGATACAGATTTTGGTATTATGTTTATTCTTTTGCGTTTTATATGTCTCTGATGAAAGATAGTACTACATGGAAAGCAAGATAGAATATTAACATCTTTTCTTCATCGAAATTTTTCATAAAAATTCAAATAAAGTACAATCATGAATTCCATATATTTCCATCAGTTTTCGGGGTCCTAAGGATTTGAAAGCTACAGGACACCGACATTGGCACAGAAAAGGTGGACATACTCATTTGCGTTCATTTCCATAAGCAGTTCAATGTGAACATCTCTTGTTTGTTTATAGAAATCAGCATTATCTCGAAGGTCCATGTTTCGACGTTTGGCAGGATATGTCAACAGCCAGGGGCCATTATGTTAATAGGCTATAGTTTAGGTATATTTCTATTAGAAATGTGTCATTATTATGAATAAGGGTTAAGACTCGAACTCGATCCATAGCGAGGGTTAGATACGAAAACAGACACATTCTTACCTACTTGATGCCGAAATGAGAGCAGAATTCCAAACGATTTGCTAAACGCTTACCTCTACCCTTTCAATATATTCTTTCGACAAAATGGAACTCTGAAATCCGCCTAAGCGCAGCCTACATTTTACATAGAAGGCGGGGTTGCGAAATAGTAGTTTATGCGAGAACCGTGTCGAGTTCCATATTCATGGTTGGCCCAACCTCCCTCTGGTAACAATATAGAGGCCCGATGCCAATTGTTATTGGTGTACAGGAACTGGGTGCGCCATATGAGTCTGTTACATTCTTTATTTAAACTCGGGTGTTAGTTGCTGCCAGTGGTTTATCGGTGAAAATAGGTTAGCTCGAAGCTTGGGACTTTTATTGAAACGGACTTTTATTGAAAGAATTGGGTGCGATTATTTTTATGTGGTATTGACAACATTCTGGTTCGGTAAGATAACATAAAAAGTGCAAAATATGAATGTAGAATAGGGAATTAGAATGTTATTCTTGGTGGTAGAAGTTTTGACGATTTGGTATCTTGTGAAATGCGTTAGGAATGAGCTCATAAAATATGAGTATTTCCGACTTATCGATCAAAACATTTAAGATATAAAGGGTTCAGTTTTGTCAAAATACATGTTGTTTTTGACAAGCCAGTTGCTCTCGACTAATCAATTTCACGCCAGCCACTAGGGAGTAGGTACCATGATAATTATTTGTGAAAATCACCCAGTTGGCTCCAAAAGCGATGTTTAAATAGGTTCAACGACCCACACAATACTCAACATGAGCCGACTGTCAAACACAACGTTATAGAAACAAACAAATGACGTAAGGTTTGTGTACAAAGCGATCCCTAAATACAAACGTGCATTAGTTCCCCCAACTTCAAAATAAGGAAAAGGGGTAATATCAACAGAGGAGCTTGCGAACATCTCGATACAACTTATTACTTATGAGATTGACGTCCTTAAGTTAGCTTACTGGTGGCAAAAATATAAGATATACAGGAAAATCAAGTTGGGGACGTGAAAACATACAGTTCTATTAGTCAAGAGCGGGCACTCTTTCTAATTGATTGTTTTCTGTCAAAACTCTGATTGACATTCCTTGCGATGTCTCTTTTGTCAGTCATTTTAAACTTTCCTTTTGAGCAGTACTACATTTTCTATCCCATATATCTACATAAGCCAAATCAATGCTATTTAATGTAACAATGGCATATGAATATAATTAACCTTATAATAAACATACATGATAAAACGGTGTGCTCAATCTTAAATTGCTCCAAATTAATCCTACATTAAGCTCTTTGAAAATGTGGGACAACTTTGTAGGACAGATTAAGAATTGGGACGAAAACATTTCATTTATCTTTTAGGTCTTTTGTACCAAGAAATGATGTTAAAGTCACCTACTGGTTAAGTTTACTTACGATTGATAATCTATCTGTACAAATAATAAAACTGAAGAGTTTGTTTGTTTGAAGGCGGTAATCGCTGGAACTGTCAGTTGGATTTATGTATATGATAGCCACATTCATAAGGAATGATATTGGCTATACGGGAATGGGAAATTCTTACGGGAACGGGAAAAAACGGGATACGTACGAAGTCGCGGGCAAAAGCCAGACATATAATAAAGCTGAAGCGTTTGTTTGTCTGAACGCGCTAATCTCTGGAACTACAAGTCGGATTTGGAAAATTCTTTTTGTATATAATAGCCACATTCATAAGGAAGGCTATACGGGAACGGGGAAAATGGGGTAAGTTAGTCTAACTGGATGAAGCTGTATACTAGTATACAGAGAGATTGACTATATTTGTAAGAGTATACCAGTATTTTACGTCGAGCAACTGCCCATCTGACCTGCACAGCCCAGTAACGGTAAAGTAAGTGCCCACTTGGCAAGACTGCTGTCAGATTTTCTGGCTTCTGACCATCCGTCAAAAATGTTTTATTGACAGCCGGGAACAACGGCTTAACGTGCTTTCTGAGGCAATGGATGTTCACCCATTCGCGAACTAGATTAGGCAAGCGGTGTTTAAGATTGAAAATCGACCCGTGTTCCTGTTAGCCACAAGCTATCATCTATTATTTTAAATGTTTATGTTTGATCACCGTATCTTGCACCATTTGGTTCAAAAGTCATCTTATAACACACATATTCTTTCACCGGGCGTTAATTTGGTTGCTTACAATTTATTTCAAAAACAACATATCAGGTTAAATCTATACAAATATCAGTTGAATGGATGAATGTTTGTTACTCAATCACGTCAGAACGGCTAAACGGATCTTGATGAAATTTATCACAGAGGTAGATTATAGTCTGGAATAACACATAGGATATTTATCCTGGGATAACTTACACAGCTGGGACAGTGGAGCCGCGGGCGACAGCTAGTAGTAGCTAATAAATTATGATAAAAGCTATACAATTTTTTACACAGATTTTATAAATGTTATAATCCCACCGAATTTGTTTCGTGCCTTTTACAGTACCTGGAACTACGTAGGTATATTATTTTGTATGCGTGTTACCACAGTAGATAAATATACAGTAAAACATCTTCATACAAACGTGCCGCTCTCGGTTTGAATGTGTGCGTGCGCGCCGCGCGCCATGTCGGCACGCGATTTCACGCACACGCTAGCATAATATATGGGGGAATAAGGTGGCGGCAGTGCGGGCTGTGCAGCGCGACTGTGAGCACGCGCGTACGCTACATGACCGCTTGCGTTCGTCAACTCTCGCCGGCGCGGGCGGCGGACACTTGTCGTAAATTACGGGTATCATGACTTCAAAAAGAGGAAAAAAATATTGTAGTGTTTTCGGGTGCCTCAATAATGATTTCGCAAACCCGGACTTATCATTCTTCATACTTCCTACTCAACCAGAAATGTAAGTACCTACTTATACTTAAATATTATTAGAAAATATGGTATTGTATTGTTTATTTCACAGTTTATTTGCTTTATTAAGAGCGTAGCCGAGTCGCATTTTTCTGAATACTATGTTTAGAGCTAAAGTTTATTTTAAGAAGTCTAGTTTTACTATAAAATAGAGGATTGAGTACGAAACATCGTTTTGGTAAACATATTTTTCGCGTAGGTATAGTTGTAATAAGGACAATTTCACAATAATTAATATTGCAAATTAATTACTTTTGAAATTATTATTTTTTCTATTGTCTGATGTGTTGTTCAATCCAAATATGGTTCCGGTAGTCTGACGATCGACTTATATACTTGTGTGTACATCGCATTTTTTTGGCCGGCGTTCGGGTCGGCCACTTGACACTTGTTTTTGTTTCGCTTATCGTATGAAAAAAATGTGTTAAGAGGTCTGTTCTTTTTGTTTATTATTGTAAGGTGATGTGTATTATACTAAATGCAACAGTTATTTTTGATATGGTTTCATTTTGTCGGTATCAAATTTGTAACTTAGTATAATAAATGTTATGTGAATAAAAGCTTTTTATTTTTACTAAATTTATAAATTGGTAAAATATTCAATCATAATATGCTTTTTATTTTATAAATTTAGATCAAGTGCTGCTTGTTCGAAAATATTAACTAAAAGTAAAAGTGACAACCCTGGGTATCAACGCAAGAGTAGGCTAATAACTCGGCGGGCGGCCTTAGATAACCTACTGTATATTTATCTACTGTGGTGTTACTGTGGTTAACAAAACCCATCCCGTAAAAAGCGACCACATATTGTGGTTCTACAAAATGTCCATGACGTGGAACTTGTTTTGTGGTTTTGTACCTGTAAACTGGATTATGAAATACAAAAAATTTAATTCTCTCAAAAAAAAATTCAACATTGTGCAAAATTGTGATGTAAAATTTTGTAACAAAGAATATCTAACATTCGTTCATTTGGCAACATAAGATGACCTTTCTCAAGACCAAGTCAGATACGTGAGAGTCAGCAAAAGCATAAATCTAATAAACATATTTGTTTACTCCCTGTAGACTGCCCTCTGTCTCATACGAAAAGTGAAAGAGTACACATTTATTATGTAAAAACACGAATAATAAAAACACAAGATAATCCGGAAAAGAAATTGAATCATCTCAAGCGGCAAAAGAAACACATTTATTGGGCATTACCCGTGAGAATAAAATTAAGGAAGTGAATATGTATAAACAGAATATTGTGAATATAAAACAAATACAAAAGAATGGTAGTGGCAATGGTACTCGTAGTATGATAAAATATATTGAAACAACTAAGGAGATATCCACTCAGCTATTCTAGACGTTTTATCTCGCAGACTCGTATATATATGAGAAAGTCTGCCAGTTTGTATTGAAGGTTAGTGACACGACGCAGCCGGGCTGCCGGCTGTACCCGTAATATGTTTCCACTAATACCGAAACACTTCCGAGTATCGTGCGCCTTGTAAGAATATCACTTGAGAAAGGTTTGGGCGCAGATGTGCGTTTACACAATACAATTGTTTCCCTCCATTCGGCAGTTTGTTCTATTTCCTTCTTCGTGTTGACACCGCGGTTCGCCCCAGGCGATATATATCCCGAATTCCGTCGAAAAGTTCGCGACTAAATCGCGTCGACGTTATGAAGCTTTTCAATGTATTATTCGACTGTTATCGCGAAAATATCTGGTTTATTACAGCGTGCGAATGCGAAGTGCCTACTTTTGGATGGTAAGAGAATTTTATTAACATTTTCGTTGATATGAGACATATAAATAACGTTTATACTACACCTGCTTGGAAAGTACCTTGATACTTTATCAAATTTACGGTAGAAAGTACGTCATTGCATATCGAACAAATATGCGGGGAGAAAACGCATCTGAGCGGGAGAGAAAAGTGTATGAAAATCCATTTCTTACGTGGTTTTTCTTTTTTAATTTTGGGTAAGACTATGCGCCGGTAACCTAAATATCAAAAGCCAAAAAGTTTTTACAGTGAGTTTTTATCTCCAAGTTCGCAAAATGACACTGGCCACTAGCTGTGTGTTGGATGGTGTCGGGCTGGCAGTGCGACCCTGCGGCGGCAGGATAAACAATTTGAAAAAAGAACATGTGAAAATTGCAGACGCCATTGGCGCCATTTCCAATTTGTGTGTTGTTTGAGGATTCAGTTTTAACTGCAACAATTTCAATATAAATTTCAATTAGTAAAGATTTCGTTTTTTATTTTCCTTCTAGGTGTAGTATAAAGCACTATGTATCACTCGAGAGAAACTGCGATTCCCGATCTTGGGTGTTTTAAAGCCCTCGCCTACGGCTCGGGCTTCAAACGACACCCTCGACGGTAATCGGTCACTTTCTCCTCTCGGTGAACAATGTACTATTTTATTTCTTTATGGCATCCGACTGATGATGTGATCGGGGAGTTTCATTTTAAAATTAATTTTAATCCAATTCTACACGTCTCGTAGGAGTTGTTAGATAATACTTATTTACTTATAATGTATCATAATAGCAGTCACAGTTTGACACCTATCCTGGTGTCAAACTGTGACTAGTTAATCCTAACTAGTGCACATCAAATATTAAGACCCCCAATAATTAAACGCCTATTGCTTAATAGCGCTAAGCGGTTCATTACAAATTCATGATCACTAATGGCTCAAAGTAAGTAGATACTTACCGTGCGGTTTCAAAAGTAGGCTGCAAAGTAAAAGAGATGATACCTACTGAATCAAGAACGAGAGGGCTTATTCTTGATTTCTGAATTTAGAAGTTGAGTATTTGTCAAACTTTGTTTTACCCGAAAACCTGCCTAATTTGATCCATTAAGTAGGGTTTGACTGATTATTTACTCCAACACTCAATTTGGTAAAGCGGCCCTTAGACAAAGTATCAATCTAACAACGAATACGGTTGTATAAAACGTTTGGATTAAGAGACAGACATGCATCACCAATATGTCAAGTGTTCAATTATTATTATTCCTTTATTGTAGGCAACTGTGTGCCCATACAAAATACAAAATACACTTATAAAAAATATATAAAAATATACTTATCCAAATAAAATATTGTCTAAGACACATGAAGTGACGGCGTCGTGTTACGCTGTGCGGTGTCGCGTAGCCTGCCACGAAAACGTCAGTAGACACCCTTTGGCCAAAACTCTTCCTTTAGGAATGTGTCGAGATGTTGAGTCGGAATACGCACCACAAACGATTTGAAGTTGGTGTTGTGACGCGGCTCCAACATCCCAACCCTCAAGGTCCAGTTTGTCTTCCCCTTCATGTACTCCACGATCCCCTCAACCTTCGAGGAGTTATGCAGTCGGGATACATACAACAACTTCGTAGGTATCCCTGGACGTAGCAGTATATTATTTTGGTCCTGACAGTCCTGCACCGCATTGATTGTGACAAGTAGGCTAATCCCAAATATTTTGGACTGTTGACAATCGTTACCACTGATAGAATATCTCAAAAGTCATAGAGCTCAAGGATTAACTTCAACAGTGACCAAACTTGTTTAATTGGTCAAGCGTGAACACAATGTAGAATATATTCACAGTCGCACGCGACCGAGCAAACAAGGAGGCTTTTATGAAACAAAACTCGTAGGTTGGCGGCTAGCCTAGCCCATTTAGTTTACTGAACAGGCAATTGGTCGCAATTGGAAAACCACACAGCGCCGCCGTTAATGCGAGACCCGTTGTATCAGAGTCGACACTCGACACGGCCTCCTGCACTGGAAGTGGAATATTGTTAGGTGTGATTATTTTCAGGGCAGACATTTTAAGCCACAATGTTATTACGATGTTAAATGTTTTTGATGACAAATGCAATTTAAATCGAGCAGTAGTTTCCTTTCTCCATATTGGTAAACCACTATGATGTAGTGATTGAAAATAATATGAGTTAAAATCAGTAACTTTGAGGATGTTTTTGTAGAATGGTGCCATTTACATATGTAAGGTTCGTTGCATTTCATTTTCTGAAATGACATGTACTAAGTGGCGGCCTCGAGGTGTTTGGTGCAGGCACCTGTCAACACGCTCACGTTTTTCGACATTAGTTTAATTGACGTCACTGTCAATTAAACTAATGTCGAACGTCGTCTGTGTGCCTGAGTGGCGCCAACTGGTGGTGTGAATTTTCTTGACAACCCTCATTTTGCTGGCTGTTTATTTATTTTTCTGATACGTTTTTTTTAAAGACAAACGTCAGTGTTCCAAACGGTATCTATGCATTAACGAGCTCTGATCCTTTTCGTAAACAAATATTTTTATATTGTGAAGACCTTTTAATTTTATAAAAATAAAACCACCAACAGTCTAAAGTGGCAACGTAAGCATTGTTACGCATCGCCGATGTTTACAGCTTAGATATTGTATTGATGGACTAAAGAAAGAAGAAGAAAAAAAATGTTCCACCCTATTAACTCTATTCACTTATTGATATCTTCGGTACGTTAGAGAGCTCTTATGGTCCTTACGAAACGAACAGGCTCTGCATAGAGTGTAAGTCTCCCATTTGGTCTAATGCCAAACGACATTTAGAAATTGAATACAATTTCCTCTGCGCTTAACTACTCTCGCTTGTTAGTCCCAAAACAATAATCTAATAGCATTACTAAACTTATTTGGGAAACGGAAATAGTAATGTTTTATTTATCTTCTTTTTGCTAAACTTATTTGGGAAACGGAAATATAAGTATCCAATGTTTTATTTTGTCTTCTTTGAAAGTAAAAGCCGAACCAATTTATATATTTTTCATCTCTTATCAAAGTAAGTAGCTACTACTTAGATAATTAACATCTGATCAAGTTATCTTAGTAATTTATTTAATGAACATTTTTCCTGTTTCTGTATGAACCTTCTTTCAGGGTCAAGGTCGTACTAATAGACAGATGAGACGAATAAGTGATTACAGGCGAAACTCCCGGAAAAGCCCTTTAAGCCTGACTGACGGACCCTTCGTGCGCTGTTACAAGGTGAGGAAAAATTGCGCTAAGACGTTGCTTTTATCATTTTCTTTTCGTCATGAAACAGATAATACCTGTATTAAGTATTATCTGTTGTAGTGAATATTTTTGACAAAAAAAAAAACAAATAAACATCTCAATGCTTTGTAACCACCACTTTGCGTGACCAGAGTGCTGGCTCGTTCTTTGCCTAAACTATAAGCCATTCAACGTCGTAATGTTGCCAGTCTTCGATCTTCTTCGAGGAACGTTTCCAGATGATAACGATGTGATGAAAAATCATATTTTTTACAATATCCACCCCAAATTATTTACGTTTTAAAAGATGTCAAGATATCTCATGTGATCTTCGATACCTTCAGCGGGGGTTTCTACGCCTCTGACCTTTCCCTAATATCAGAGGTTATAACTATGAGGCAAAGGTACATATTTAGGGATTCTGAAACCAAGATCACGTCCCACGTGAGGTGGCAAAGTGTCTATTGTGCCTTAAACACTTCTATTGATACTCCCAATTAAGATTACGACTCAAGCGCGACTGAATAGATTTAATGAACCCCTGTCAGTTCCAGTACACTAAACGGATTATGTATATGACGTGCTGTACCTATCTACTAAATTAGTATGCCTTAGTCGTGTTTCAAGTCCTCAGTATTATTTCGAATGACAGATACTTTAGTCAAAGTGACCATTTCGGCTGGATAAGGGGGGCCTGGGCTCGACATAAATTCCGATGTCAGCGTTATTGCGGTGTCCTTAGTTTGACGAAGGTACGGTTCGAATTGTTGAGGTTATCTCAAAGCAGATCGAACCCTAAAAACTGTCTCGTGTTTATTGTTTGCGCGAACGCGGAATTCTTGACAGCGTGTTGGTACGGATTTTTGGCGTCTGGCTGGATGATGAGACGCAGCGGGATATTTTGCGTGATTCGTGTATTAAACATCCGTATTCTGTGGGTAATACTTGTATATTAGTAGGTAGTTCAACGAAGATGTTCTTAAGACGCTTTCTCATAATTACCTGAAGAGCTTCCTGTTTTATTTTTCGTTTTTCTGTTCCTATCTGTTTTCCGCGGTTGAATTTTTGTTAAAAAGTTTTACCAACGAATTTGCATCGTTTTACTAATAAAAATATGCACATTACTTAATGTACTTATCAACCAAAAGACCCCGTCTCCTGAAAAAGTGTAGCCACCAGAAATCAAACTGACAGTGTGCTTTTAAATGACACTTGCAAAATAGAGTGGCCTTTTCCGTATGTAAAATGTGTTGTTGTTCTTGATACAAAAACACATTTTCAAGTCCTATGAAAACGCAAAACTAAACCTAAATTACAGTGTTTCAGTCCGCAACCATCTCTTTGTTTCGCGAACATTCTACAAACAGAAATTGTCACCGCTCTATCTCATTGATTAAGTGAGGATACGTAGCATCGTTTGAGGCTGGCCATTGGAAATACGACCTAACAATCTGCAGGATTTCGTTGCATGTACCATAAACATGAAAAATGAACTGAGTAATACTATGACAAAATTGATAACTGTGTTGAAAGAGATAAAGCTTCTTAATGGTCAATAACTGTATCTTTTCACATTCTGTATGTCTTTGTGTACCGTGCAAAACTATGTTATCCTGCCCAGCCTGTGTCGTGGTCCAATAACATGACCGAAAATGTATTGTAGAAAAAACAAATAGGTACTAGCCTCACGATAGCTTCATCTCTCTCACTCTTATCTGCCTGTTTTCTCGCTAGCGGAACACTCAGTCTATTTTCTGTGTTTAATACATGTACAATATCGACGCGGATTAAGTACCAGAGGAGAGAAGACGCAGGATTCTCGTAGTTCATGGCGGCTCATGGCCGATACGTCTTGTTACAGATTGTTATCGGAATCCCGACTAGTTACCGTCGTTTAGACAGGACACCGATCCCTATCGGCCTCGTTAAGTTATGCAGGCATACGAATTACCTAATATAGACTGCAAGCTATTATTTTTAAAGTGCTGTTTTTTAACGCGGAGATAAACTTTACATAATTTCGGAGAGGGAACAGTTCTGATTTAATATTTGCTAGAAGCCAATAAGGATCGAAGTCCTAGCCCATAAATTGCCGAAATGGATAACCGAGGTAGATCAAAGAATTTTTTTTTCAACGATGTAATTTACACATGCCATCCCAGCTAATATTATACATACGAAAGTCCCAGTTGTATTATAAACACGAAAGTGAGTTTGTTACGCTTTCGCACCTAAATTGCTGGACCGATTTTGAAAAATTTTGGTACAGAGATAAAAGAGATAGAGCCGGTTAAAGGCTTCTTTTTTGTGAAAATCTATATTAATGCGACTGAAACTGCTGGCAAAAGTTCATAATTAAAATTCATAATTAAATCAATGATGCTTGTTATATACCATGAGGTGGAAATGGAACACCGACCCAAATGAACGTGAAAAGTACGTCCTACACCTAAATGAATGCGGAGTAGGACTAGAGTGAACAGGCTTCTTCTGGGTAAGCTCGCTCCATCGTCTCTGTCATCTATTACCTAGACTAGAGTCAAGAGCAAACCCACCTCAAATAATAATAATAAAAAATGTGTTCAACGCATCTAAAGTAGAAGGAACCGAGGCAGGGATAAGGTTAATAAGCCAAAGCGTACTTATTCCTAAAAAAACACAACCGTAAGCAAAAAATACGAAGATATAAGGAGAAGAATATACTTATCGACAATAATTGCCCGATACTCGATAAAACTCTCTCTCCGCGTTTGACCCGTCTCGCCCTACCTTTTGTCTGACCCACTTTAGACGCTCCTTCGAAGTATTTTTTTATTGTTGTGGACAAGGCCTTGTTCTCGTTTGATGGAGTACAGGAGCACTGTAAGGTTGGACTCGCGTTGTTGGACATAGTATTATATTAACCTAATCACGTGTTCGAAAGGTTTAAGTGCGGTTGTACAGACGCCAGCACATCAAGCTACAACAATCTGTAAAATTTCTTTAATAGATTTTCAACTTAATATACCAAAGCATTACGTTCAAGGTTGATTGGGAAAATTTGACAGTTTCAGGAAGCTTGATCGGCTGGCGTCTGCACAAAGATTCTTCGACGTACTGTTAGTACATTTAATAATTAAAAATTAATCAGGCGCAAGGGCCTGTTTCACCACCTACGATTAAACACGTGCTTATCTGTCAAATAAGTTAACCGGTACCCGTTAACTTGTTTGTTCTTTTTTCTAATCGGACATCGTGAAACAGGCCTTTATTCATCAAAAAAACTAAGCGTAAAACTAAGCTTTAAAATGTTGACTAGCAGATTCCAAATTAATCATCTCTTTTTATTTTCTCATTTTAATAAAGAATCTGCTTCTAAACTAAGCATGTGGCAATTTTTTTTTTACGTATTTAATGCCTGTTTAAGTTTCAAACGAAATCCATTTAAAATAAATCAGTTGAGTTAAGATAGAGAAAAGATATCCACGAATGTATAGAGCTTTGTACTCATGAATAAAATGCACCGAAAAGAGTTCCATAAATAATGGCATCCAATCCTTTAGGAAACGAACAACAAACTTTTTTAATTAGGCTAGAGAAGATCCGACTTTACGACGGCGAAGCCATAAAAAGGCAGAGAAAAAAACACGTAATTGAATACGTTTGCTGGTATTTCCTACGAAACATCGAATACACGCGTATTGTAAAGATACTTGCAGACTCGCTTTGCAAAACGGGCTTTGACAGTGAAAATCATTAGTAGGGCTATTGTAAGGCTCGCACTATGAAAACTTTTGTGAAGGGAACTTGAAGTCGGACCATCCACTCGAGCTGGAATGACAGTTCACTTCAAGCTAATAATAATAAGTGTCATTTATTCTCTCTTCACAAAGCTGACTTAAAGTTAATGTGTACAAAAATGTCTCAGCGGTTTCCACCTTGTAAGAGACTGGTGCCTGATATAGGTTTTTGGGAAAATCCTGTGTTACAGGTCACCAGGCTAGAATTAGCGTTTACAGAGGTACCGTGCATGAGTCGAAGTTACAGAATATGCATAACAAAAATAAAAACCAAATAAAATTTAAACAATATGCTTAACACAAATAAATGAAGAAGTAATAACAGTAAACAATACCTAACTATAGTTCTGCAGAAAATATGGAGTCATTTTGTGAGCCGATGTGTGGGTGAGTGTTTATCTTGTGTGAGGTGTGGGTGAAGGTGAATTCTATGGCGTGACTGCAGCGAGAGTTGTTTTTCAAGGAGGTGAAGAATAACTATGTTTCTGAGTCCACCTTAGTTTTTACGGCGGGATGTACAGAATAGATCGGCTGAATTCTGTCTATTTAGCCAACTGAAGGATTAGTTTTTACGGCGGGATGTACAGAATAGATCGGCTGAATTCTGTCTATTTAGCCAACTGAAGGATAAATACAATTTTTAGTGTTTAAGTGATTATAATACATTATATTGCATTGTTATTTTTTATAGTTATCATACATGATGACTAGCATTGGGTAGTCACTATTTAGTAATTTAATTATGTGGAAAAGCCTTAAGTCTCCTCAAAATATTTTAACGTTGTTATATTATGTCATGTCTGCGCTCTCCTTAACAATGTCCTTTGCTTGATCCTCCCTAAAATACGTAGGTATAACGTATATAGCCGTAAAATATCAGGTTGTAATAACAATCTGTGAAAATGGAAGCTAGGATTTTATAAACCGTAACACAGTTTGTGGGTTAGCGCCTTTTGTTAGGCAGAAGATAAGCCTAATTTTCACAGGATTCATATGGAACCGAATAGTTTAGAGATTTCAGGCAGGCTTCAGATCTCGCTTGCTAGTCTAAGGATTTTTACTACAGTTTTTTAGCAGGTTCCTGAAAAATAATTGAAACGAAACGTGATTTCATATACGTTTGAAAAACGAGGTGATCCTGTATTTTCGCACAAATGATCTTTTTCCTGAAATTCATTACATGTGGTCGATTTAAAAGATAAATTTCAAACTGTTAATAATTAAAGACATATTCCAGGGACCGCAAAATATTAACAAAAAAATAAATAAAGGCAGTTGGCAATATTCACGTAGGTAGATACTATTACTATGTTACGTGTTTATTCTGTTCTCTATTTACAATTATTTTTGCGTTTTTGTTATTATTAAGTATGTCGTTAAAGCTGGGACTAATTCAGGAGCGGATTTGCAATGGCAAATGAAACCAAATCTTACAAAACGTGGTTAAAAAGTCATCATAATCGGTTTCTCTAAAAACATTAATCTTTCTTTGGACTAATTAAATATTTATGTAAAACTTAAAGCTATTCCGAATTGTTCGAGGCGAAAAATAAACAGTGTTAAATAATCGACGTCTTCAGCCATTCTCGCGGCGCAAAGTTTTGTACTATCCCATCAAGATTTAATATTGATGGTGTGGCCAAACAAAATATTGGTCCTGGGTTGAAGCTTAATTAAAATACTTAGAAATTCTCAGTGGACAAGGAGTTTAGGTTAATATAACAGAATTTCAATAGATTACTATATTGTTTTCCTTTGTTTCTCTCGAATTATTTTGGAATAAACTGGTACCCGCAGTTTTCGTAAATGAATGAGCATTTTTTCTAATTTTTGTCTGTTAGGGATCGCCAATGGCTCTTCAAGCAATAAGCTTAGGAGCCGACTAAATTCAAGTGAACAGAAAAGTTTAAGTGATGGCACGCGTCTTACTTTATCTATAGTAGGCGCCAGATAAATGTGGCCTTTACCTAATAACTGTTCATAGGTACCTGAACAATTAAATATGAATCGTTTTTCATTATTAGACAATGTTAAGGATCACGAGAGATGATGATTCGGGACAGCTTTGTGTCATTAATTCCGTTTTTCAAATTAAAAATGTCAGTAATTGTAGGTGGGTCAATGACCGTTATTCCACGATTATTTGGCGCCTACTATAGGTAGATGTTTTTTAACACTGTGCCCTTTTTTCCTTTATTAAGACCGTGAAATTAACTTGCAAAGAAGAATTAATTGCTAGTACCTAGAAGAGATATCACCAAAAAAAAGTATTATGACAAAGTGGCGCCTTTCCAGCAAGAGACTAGTTCCCAGAATATTATATTGAATAGATTGCAAATTCTTTTTATTCCAAACACGAGTGCGCTTTCGTTGGACAATTCATTACTCTTCCCGAACATTAATCAAGGACATTTTAAGAGCTGCTGCCATGTACCTGTAAAGAAAATTTATGGTCCATTATGTCATATTTTTATAGAAAAACGTAGCCAATGTTCACAGAGTCACTTACTTCAAGGTTTCCATTTGTTACTAATTTTCTAAAGCGTCATTTTAATAATGGAAGTGATTCTAATTTAAAATAACATCGTAGGGACGGAGAAACTTATTATAATAATATTACATCAAACCTGTGACGAAAATCCTTGCAATCTACCAAAGGTGTTTTATTTTCAAGAATCCCAGTCGTAAAACTGACGGATTGACGAACGAACTCGAATAAGATATTCTGGTTTTCAAGACTCGGATCTTTAATCAAATTATTCAGGATCTTAAATTAAAGAGGGGAGTTTTGTCCAAATGACCACAATCGTTCGGTTTAACATCGTTTTCTGTTCGAATAATGGAAAAACTTTCACCGTAAGAGCTCTCTCAGGAAAATCAACAAAATCCAAGGGAGGATTTTCGACTTAATAAATTTTGAGGGATACTTTTCATTTTATTACTTTCAGTTACTAAATACCGGCAAGATTATTTGTGATTTATTTGTTTTAAGCTCAGACCGTAAAATAATTAATTCCCTCAAAGCGTTTTCTTGAAAATAACGGCATATCTTGATCTCACCTCGGCTTTAAATTGTTATAAATATAATTGTCAGATTACCGCTGATGAAGAGATATTAAGCCTGTTTTTAATACGAATAAAAATTTATTCTAAAGACGTCTCAATGGACTTTTTTTAGCAAAACAATCCGAAAATATATCACTTTTTAAGGAACGTTCCAAAAAATACTGTTTCACGTAAGCTTAGCACGGGATACTGTGTACCTAAGAACGTGTCTAAACCTACGGATGATCGCACCAGCATTTGTTACGCTAACAGTTCCTTTACATCAGTAAGGGTCGTACCTTGAAGAGTAAATACTCCAGTTATTTTTTTATAAACGATCCGTTTCATCCGAAAGAAGTTAACAAATCAGTGGTTTTTCATAATTCCATACAATTATCTATCTTCTGCTTCACCAAGTTTCAATTTACGCAAGAGTCTCAGATTAAACTGAAGTTTTCAATTATCGCTCCCATTAAAGGAAGTTAGAGGGCGCTTGCGGAGGCTTCATCAATTTTTATAGCTCCGAGACTCAAGATAAGCTAGCTCATTACCAATGTTTTTTAATGTGATCGACTTTTCTGTCAATTTGTTTTAAATGGAATCGGGGTGAGAAAATCTTTTTCCTCAAGGACGACTTACGCCATACCCAAGAAGATAGAAGTATTAGTCAACCTAGGTGTTGTCCTTGATTCGACTTTGACTTCTAACAATTTTAAGGTTTTATTTGAATTTTGGTTTGGTAGAACAAGGTATGCTCCTTACTTTTACTCCGAATTATTTTATTTTTTCTCTTTCAATAGGAATGTAAAAAGTATCTATCTGTTCTTTTAACCTTGTCATACTCTGTGGTTTTATCCGGAACATTGGAATTGCCACTAAAATGAATTGACCCAGAACGAGGAGAGATTTTCACTAAATAAATACAAGATTTTAATAGTCCAATCGCGTCTGAATTCTAGGATGACACTAATTTATTGGACCGTAAAACCGTTGTATTTGGATAACAGTTTCATCTTCTAAATGCTGTCATTTATTAAATACGAAACTAAATAAGTTAACAAAATAATTAGGTTGAAACTTTGAAAGAAAAAGTGACAGAAAATAACTCAATTCTCCTTGTCTTTTTCATGTAACTTTTCAGTTTAATTTCAAAAGTTGTTACTAACTCTGCTCGTGGGCGTGAAACAAAAAATAATAAACATAGGTAAGTTTGACGAGGTTGTAATTTAAAATAAAATAAGTACGTAGCTTGTTAAAAAGTTGCAGTTAGCGAGTAATAATTGTAGTTTTTCTAATATTATTAGTTTTTGCCACATCTCGTTTGCATACAGTACACTCACAAAGTCTTGCGAAAAAAAAAGTGGTTGTGTTTTATGAGCAAACGATTGAAATGAAGACATATGCGAAAAAGTGTCAAAAAAAGTATTAAATACCTTACTGTACTCGCACACATGACGTACACTTGAAACATTACACCGATTACATACTAAACATACGCGAATTACATAACCATAGTGATAAAACGTAATTTTTGGGACGATGCACTCATTGTTTGACAGTAAACGTTACTGATGACAGCTGATGACGGCTGGAGCTGAGTATTTTCGGTTTAGCTTCGAGTATACGTCATTCAGCGCCGAGTATACCCGATTCCGTGTCACCGAACCCGAGCGTGATAGTTTAGTTTCGTTCAATGTTCAGAAAAATCGTAAAATACGCCTAAAAAATATTTCACTTCAAAAACTTAAAAGGAAATCGGCCAGGTGCGAGTCGGTCTCACAGGAAGGGTTCCGTACCATAAACCGAGAAAACACGTTTTTTGTATGGGGCCCCCTTTAATGTTTGTATTATTTATTTTTGTGACTGTGACTATTTGTTGTTATAGCGGCAATAGAAATACACACTCGGTGAAAATTTCAACTATAAAATTCAAATGTAAAACTTCGGCCATTTTATATAAATGAATAAGTGTCCTGCTAACTTAGTCAAGATTATTTTCCTCCTGGTCAGTGATCCAATAAAGTTCCAGTGTATTTCCTGACAGCTGTTTACTGCGATAGCTCACACAACTTTTCTAAACTATTCACTTTAGTTCAGCAATACTCAACCTTTTTTTTCCTGAGTGAAATATCTCTTGTACTATTATTATGATGGGCCGCAATGGCCCACAACGAAATTACTGTTGTGATATTTGGTTGGAATAGTATTAAATATATTATTAGTAAAATAAGAGTTAGAAAAAGATGCTGAATGACAAGAGTGTTTATTTCAAGTAACTAGGCAATACATTAAGAAACAATATATCTATAAAAACAAGTCCGCACAACAGAGGTTATACTTTTCTACAACAGCCGCCCTTAATCGAAGTTGTGCAAGACAAACACACTAACAGAAAACAAAAAATAATAAAACTAAGTTTCTAGACCTAAGCTAACTGTACATCGTTTGTGTACTATAGGCCCTAGTGGCTTTGTTAGCACATCAGCAGGCATATCACTAGTTTTCACATATTCTAACATTATAACGTTATCGGATACTTTTTCCCTAATAAAGTGAAAACGAGTATCAATATGCTTCGTCCTGCTGTGGTGTACGGGATTTCGAACCAGATTAATGGCACTCTGACTGTCAGAAGCTAAGTTAACTGATGAAAGTTTACCTGTTATCTCATAGATAAATCGACGCAAGTAACACGCTTCCTTCGTGGCAGACGCTAGTGCCATATACTCTGCTTCCGCCGAGGATAAGGCAACAGTAGGTTGCTTCTTGGACTCCCAAGATACAAGACCTCCACTCAACTTGAAGGCGTACCCAGTATATGATCTTCTATCTATCGTGCAGTTTGCCCAGTCAGCGTCACAATAGCCTTTTAAGGGGTTTCCGCTTCTCGTATAAACCAATGAATAGTTTACAGTACCCTTTAGGTACTGCAGAACCCTTTTTGCAGCATTCCAGTGTTCCTTCGTATAACACGTATTATACTGACTTAAGTAGCTCGTGGCGTAGGCGATATCGGGCCTAGAGTTTACCGAAAGGTACATTAGACCTCCTATTAAATTCTGATAAGGATAAGACTCTCCAACTTGTCCATCGGTTCTCCTTTCCATATTCTTTTTAACTAAAGGAGTATCCACTATCTTGCAATCTTTCATGTTAAACTGATCCAGTAACGATAAAATATAATTTCTCTGATTTACTTTTATACTCTCGGAATCATATTCAATTTGTAAACCTAAATAACATTTTAATACTCCAAGATCTTTCAGAGAAAAATATTTCGACAAATCCTTTTTGACAATGTCAAATGTCAATTCAGATTTAAAGAAGACGATTATATCATCGACAAAAATACCTAATATAACGAGTTCTTCACCAAAAAGTTTCGTATTTACGCAAGGTTCAGAAGGAGTTCCTGTAAAACCTATTTTTATAAGCGTTTAGTTTAACTTTTTGTTCCAAGCTCTTGGCTCCTGTTTAAGGCCGTACAAGGATTTACGCAACAAACACACCTTGTTTTCCTTGTCTTTTGCTTTGAAGCCAAGGGGTTGCTCCATAAAAACTTCTTCTTCCAAACGCGGTGTCAACGTCTAAGTGTTTCATTGTTAAGCCCATCTCTGCAGCTAATGCAAACAAGGTGCGGAGAGAAGAATGACGAATCACTGGCGCAAAAGTCTCGTCGTAGTCTACGCCTTTAACTTGCTTAAAACCTTTGACGACGAGTCTGGCTTTATATTTAGTGACATTACCATAAGCGTCCTTTTTAAGTTTATAAACCCATTTACATGGCCTTTTTGTTTGGTCTATCTACTAGTTCCCATGTGTGGAGTTTTATCAGAGAGTTGTACTCATCAACCATCGCATGGTGCCACTTATCAGCATCGGCAGCATGAGTAGCTTCATAATAAGTCGTAGGTTCATTTGCATCATCCGTCGACAAATTATAAGAAAGAAAATCTGGTGGTTTTCTGTTTCTCGTGGGATACCTCCTCTCCTCTTCCAAACTAGGTGGCTCTTCATCGACACTAGGAAGTCTCAGCTCAAAGAATGGTTCTGGTTCTCTCATATTTGCTAATTCTTCTGTACTTTCTACATTTAACTGTGTAGTTGGCTCATCTATAGGATCGGCACTCTCAACACAATCGAAAAATTGACAATCGTTACGTTCAGGTTCCTTATTTTCAAATAACAATATGGAATCTGACTGTACCACAGGCTTAGACTGCCTCTGCTCTTTCAACCCTGTAAAGCAATTTTCAAAAAAGGTTGCATCTCTGGACTTAAACACTTTTCGTAGGTTAGCAGGATTCCTAAATATATAAGTATTTGGATTTTCTGAATAACCGACAAAAATCGCTTCCTTTGCCTTTACGTCTAACTTTTTCCTTTGACATGAAGGTATATGTACAAGTGCTCTGCATCCAAACACTTTCAAATGACTGAGGTCATTTCTACAACCACACCACCTGTCCTCGGGAATTTGACCACCTAAGGCTCTGTGAGGAGACCTATTTTTCAGGTATACGGCAACTTGGAAAGCATCTTCCCAGAATGCTTTAGGTAGTGAGCTTTCTGCTAACAACGTCCTCGCCTTCTCTGTAATTGAGCGGTGGGTACGTTCAGCTACTCCCACTTGTTGAGAGCTGTACGGCGCCGTCGTTTGATGTTGTATACCTTTAGAGGCAAGATAATCATCGAATTCCCTATTAACGAACTCTTTACCGCCGTCAGTTCTAACTGCTTTAATTTTCTTATCTAATTGATTTTCAACAAAGGTTTGGAAAATATTAAATTTATTTTTAACCTCTGTCTTGGAAGAAATAAAGTAAGCAAATACCTTCCTTGTATAATCATCAACAATAGTTAACATAAACCTATTCCCCTGAAAAGAGGTTGTAGACACAGGTCCCAATAAATCCATATGTATCAGTTCTAAAGGAGAAGTAGCTCTGTTATATGCTACCTTCTTAAAAGGTTTCCTTGCCTGTTTTCCTTCCACACAAGCGATGCAACTGCTTTTATCTACTACACTAAACTTTACAACCTACCTCGTGATTCTTCAGTTGTGTCATGCCTATACGACACAAGTGTCCTAACCTCTTGTGCCAGATTTTGTAACTAATATTCTGACAGTCAGAGTGCACATCCTGCGTCAAATGATTACTTGCCACATCTTCGGGAACATTAACAGTACCATCTACAACGTACAGTCCACCACAGGGCGAGGCATGAAGTACCGAATCACCTGTAAAATGAAAATGATTAGATTTATAAAAGTTACATCCATTTTTATCAAAAATACAAACAAAACCCTTATCAACAGCTTTCTGCACAGACAATAAGTTAGCTTTTAAGTCGGGGACAAAAGCAACATCGCTGATCTTGTTGATTACGTTCTCGGGTGTATTTATTGAAATGTCTCCTATGCCGCAGCATTTAATCTGCTCTCCGTTTGCGACAGTAACACTACCTTTATTCTGTATCGTAATGTTCTGAAGCCAATCTCGTCTAAAACTCATGTGTTTAGTACAACCAGAATCTACGTAAAATACCTCCTTGCTTGAGCAGCCAAAAGTATTGAGAGCTGTAAACGTTATGTTCTTAGCTTTCTCCGTTTTGCCTTTCTCCTTGTTTCTCAGCGGACAGTCAGGTCTCTTATGACCAGGTACTTGACACTCGTAGCAGACTATTCCCTTCTTCTTGGATTTAGGCTTCTTCTTCGCATGAAAGGCGGAATCTATAGATATAGCTGCATCTTTAGACATCTCATTCAGCAGTTTTGTCTTTACTAAGTCAGTAGTCACGTCTATATTACAACTTTCTAGAGCCATAAAGAGAGGTTCATATTTTGAAGTGAGCCCTCCCAAAAGTATAGCAGCAATAGACCTATCCTCTATGACAACATCAATATCCGCAAGATCCTGTGCGGTTGATAAAACTGCATAAATGTACAGTTCAATATTTCCGAAATCTGACAGACTCAACCTGTACAGTTTTCGCTCTAAAGCTAGTCTTCTTCCCATTCCCTTATCTTCAAACGCCTGTTGCAAGTATTTCCATGCTTCGGCTGCAGTTTTCGCACATCTAACGTGAGTAATAGCTGCACCGTCAACTGTTAAGCAAATTTTTGCAAGAGCTTTCTCGTCGTTGCGTACCTTGATCGAAGCAGGGGTCGTGTCACCATCCGGATAACCACTAATTGTTACCCACAAGTCTTCGTGTAAAAGGTAATTTCTCATTTTAAACTTCCAAGTAGGATATCCATCTTTATTTCGAAGACAAAATGATGGAATCGAAGATGAATTCGACGTAGAGGGATTAGACTTATTAACACTCGAAGCATCTCCAGTTTCACGTGACATTTCGACTAGTAAACTTTTTAGTCACACAAGAAACTCAACTAATTTTATTACAAAATTATATTTTAAACTCTTCCACAGCTTCGTGCTGATAACGAGGGCGGCTGTTGTAGAAAAGTATAACCTCTGTTGTGCGGACTTGTTTTTATAGATATATTGTTTTCTTAATGTATTGCCTAGTTACTTGAAATAAACACTCTTGTCATTCAGCATCTTTTTCTAACTCTTATTTTACTAATAATATATTTAATACTATTCCAACCAAATATCACAACAATTACGTTTAATATTATGTACATAAATGGGATGTATGAATTTGTGACAAATGGACAGTTTTTGATACAGCAACATGTTATGGCATAGGCCAACTTTTTCGTGTTGCAACTGGGGCAATAGTTTCAGCATATCGTCAAGGATTAAATTAGTAAGCCGAGATATGTACAGTAGGTAAGTACATATGTATATTTGAATATTCGAAGCTTACTACTAAACATAACTGCTGCTGAATCACTGAGTAAATTTCACACCAATAATGTGCTTGGCTACAGTGTCACACAGAAAAGCTTAGCGGGCCACATGCGGCCCGCGGGCCGAATGTTGAGTATCGCTGCTTTTTCTTCCACTTTACTTATTACGTTTCCTCCTTCCCTTTTGATGGCTAGTGGACATTCGTCTCGTGGATGAAGTCAATGAGGACAGTATTACGGGTAATTGAGTTATCATCATTATCATCAGATGCAATGTGGCCCTGTGCGACTCGCATCCATCTGATAATTCAGTGCTTTAGTTTATGCTTTTTTACTCGTAATAGATATTACTTTTCGAGAACAATTAATCGTCACGACCGAATTTTGGTCACGGTGGTCAACTTCAACAGAGATAAGCCAAGGATACAGGAGATATTATACAACGTATAACAGAATTAACGCAAATCCTGCAAAGTCAGGTCAGTGTACTCATCATTATGAACATTGTTTACTGTGGGACCAAACTCGAAATTGCGAAAAAAAAAATCGACTGCCCCATATATTTGCGCATAACTTAACAAAATGCAATAAACAGCTTTTCTTACTTTCATGTTGCTTTTGGATGACAATCCGACAAGAGCCGAAAAGGTCAGGGCAGGATCAACGGCATTCCCCTCGCCGACGCGAGGTGGCCCGCAGAGGCGGGCCGGCACCAGCCGGGGATTGCGGATGTCGCATACGTTCCCGCGATCCCCGGCGCAGGTGGAAGATGGAACACCGGGGTGGTTTTAGTCAGTAAGAGTCTGACAGACCCCTCCACCCGCCCCAGGGTGGAGGATTTCCATGAGGATTTCCCCCCGAGATCAAAAAAAAAAAAAAAAAAAAGGATCAACGGCATTACGAACTTTCCGAGGCACGGTGGTCGACGATGGAGCCTAGAGTTAGCCTATTCAGTCTTGACTAAAAAACCGGCATGAAATTTCATTTCTTCACTGTATGCGCTGCTTTGGACGTAAGATACTGTTTATAACGGTAGTAAGTTCCCATGAAATAATTTTCGGCTTTATAGTAAAGCCACTGGCAGAAGTTGTATAAAATGTTATTTTAAGATAAAAATGATATGCCCTTTAAAGTCAGTTACATAAAATATCTGTTTATTTAATTCCCTCCGTATTAATTAATTTAATCACCATTATTTTGTTGGTCTACAATAATTCGCTTATTTTCCTGGTATTATTAAAATGGTATCAATAACGTGACATGGAGAGCTTTCTCAGAAGCGCATTTGCAACTGGCAATCGATTTATTAATCGTTTTGGTCGAAAGTTAATATTTATTTAATACCCTTTGTTTGTAATTTGGGTACCAATTTGTGGCAGATAATTAATCCCGATAATATTTCAAATGCCCAACTATTAATTACATGTGCCATGTGTTTGCTGCAATTGATTAAAATCAATGTGAACTTATGAAACGTAAATGTTTACTTTATAAATCGGAACTAAGTATAAATTAAATTACCTTTTAGTTTAAAGGTAATTTAATGTATGGTGGAGGTAATTTAAAATTTGACGCAGTTTGAATCAATTTATCCATTTTTTAGAGCTATTTATCTATTGTAGCATATTGCACTAACTTTTGCCCGAGACTTCATTGGCGCATATCCTGTTTTTCCCGTTCCCGTAGGAATTTCGGGAAATCCTCTTAGTGCTCCCCTACACTCCCCAAGGAACCTACATGCCTAATTTCAGCTTTCTACGACCAGTAGTTCGGATATGCGTTGTCTGTCAGTCACTCAGTCAGTCAGTAAAGGAAGAGTTTTATATATACATTTATATTGATTAGGACAATATGGCTGTTGTTCTCAACAACTAATTGTTTGGCTTCATATCTGCAACCCCATTTTGTGTCCAGCCTATCAAAGAGATCGCGGGATATGGCCGCAAGGTGTATATTTTAGTTTAAGGTTATATGCGTATGCTATCTTGGTGTACAATCAAGTTTAAAAATAAATAAATCTGACATGTAGTCTTAAAGAGTTAGGCGTCGTTCTAATTGACTAACGATCGTACGACTTAACGATGCGATTTCGTCGCACGACAAGACCTAATTGAAGCTTCCAAATCATCGCGCGGGCACTGGATCATTTGCACGATAATTTTCATCACGCGACGAAATTGCATCGTTAACTCGTACGATCGTTAGTCAATTAGGACCATGCCTTATTCTAAAACCTAGAAAGCCCATTTCTGAGAATTCTGTTGCAATTAAAAATTACTTTACGAAGGGTTGAAAGGACCATATAAACAAAGACTCATTAGACTTGATATATTTTTAAGGACTTTAAAACATGAGGGGAAAAATAAACGAGTTGTTTTTTTTTATTTGATAAGGGTTGGCATTGTTGGCACGTGTGAGATAAGGAGTTTTAAGTACTGACAACACGTTGCCGGAAATATCAATCACGTACCATCTATTAAAAAAGGTGACCGAGTTAATTAACGTATGTAATATAATACGTGTAGGTACATGAGTTATTGCGAACTGCCTCATCTGACAGTTGTTAACGTGGTGGAAAAATATAATGGCACTGAATTTTGTGATGTGAATGTCCCAGTTGCTTATACTTTACCCTGATTTCAGGGCTTATTCATGAAAAATTCTAACCATATGTTTAAGTACTGTGAACTCCTTGGCTGCAGGTTAGTCGTGGTAACTTTCGAAGCATCAGGAAGAAATATAAATAGTGTTTGAAATATGAATGGAAGGCCTATGTCCAGAAGCCATGGACGTCTTTCGGCTGATGATGATGATGACGACTGCCTTCTTAATCTCATCAGCGCCCATCTTCGAAAAGGAAGGCAGTAGGCAATACAAATGTCTGAACAAGGACAACGAAGAACCGGACAAGGTGGAGAGAGTTGGAGGAGGCCTCTGCTAATAGGCAAACAGACACGGAAACTGAAGAAGAACCAGCCGGTCGATTCTCACACTGATCAAAAAGTGAGCTGTCATTCCATCTTGATTATATGGATTGACAGCTCACCTCGTGATCACTTCACCTAAGCCTTCACTTCGACATGTTTGCAGCCGGTCGATTCTGTACATATGTCGAAGTGAAGGCTTGGGTGAAGTGATTTTTTATTTTATTTATTAAAACTTTATGCACTAGTAAAAACACTGTACAAAGGCGGACTTAATGCCTTAGGCATTTTCTACCAGTCGACCTTAGGGTGGTGCAGAGACAACATGGCAGGTGCAACTTAAAGAAAACTAAAAATAGAGAGAAGAAAAAATATAAAAAACATTTATAAATACATAGATACATACATACACATAAACAAAATTATTAAGAAAAAACCAATCCAACGAATTAACGCTGTGATGATTCTACCAACTTCTTGCGAATGTGCTCACGTACCTTCACCTTAAAGGACAACCGACTTGTTGCCGTCCTGATGCTCACTGAAGTGATCACTTATGGATTGACAGCTCGAGCTGTCAATCCATATAATAAAGATGGAATGACAGCTCACTTCGTGATCACGTGACATCTTGATTATACAGCACAGAATCGATCGGCAGATGTAGATTAAGAGTAAAAATTAAAAATTTTGTAACTAGACAAGCATTGTCTGAATAAAAGGCTACTTTATTTATTTAGGTGTTTAGTATACTTACTTGTGTATTTGTATGAAGTACCCATTAAGGATATATTTTCGTTACGTTTGAAAGGAGATACAGTCGCAACAAATGTGAGTTCGTTTTTTGTGTATAAACAGGGTTGGATTCCCTTCCCAAGGGAATGTTTCTGCTTTCATAGCATTATTTCAGGCTTAGAGTGGGAAGTTTTCCTCTGTACCTCTTATGTCGCCTTTATTCGGAACCGTGGCTTTACGGCTAAGGAAATGTTTTTTTTTTGTATCTATTTTCGAGATATTTATGTTTTTTCGTACACTTAGTTGGCTGAGAGAAAGTTAAAACGACGTGGTGACGCTTAGATAAGTACATTTTCCCAAGTATACTTCTAGGGAAGATTTAAAGACTGCGTAAAGACTCTGGAACTTTTGTTAGGATTTTTGTCTTAATAATGCACATAAAAATAACAGGTTATTGGTGATATTTTGCAGAAATGTCCTTGTATTACCTATTTACTCACACTATAACCGGCTTTTGTTTATAACCTAGTATATGAACATCAAAGAAACACAAAGAGTCTGCTCCCGCCCGAATTTCAGTCATGAAGGCACTCTACGGCGATTAGCCAAGTTACGTACGCAGGAGACATAATAGTGTATAAGCGTGCGCAAAATCACAGGTTCACCCTCTGAACCTTTCCTCTCATAGACTGCTGGGACGATTATCCGTATCGGACACAACGACGTCACACCATCAAATTCTAAACCCCACCAACTACTGAGGATTTCCTTATGGAAAAACCCAATAACACTTTTTGCCCAACCTGGCAATTAAACCCAGGACCCCAGGCTCGGGGCCAAGGGGCAGTTAAATTTCTTGATTCTTTTGTATCCCAAGTTGAAGAAGCATGCAACGATCGAAGCATGTAATGAAAACTGCTGCCGTTAGCAAACCTGGTTCCTGATCAATGTAATATTATTCTCTCATAAGAAATATCTAGCACGAAACTGTGGGTAAAAAGTAGCTTATATAACCACATATTTTTTCACGCAATAAAATAATTTCTACATAAATCCAAGCCAGTACCTATTGCGTACGTAACAGTACCTACCCGTGCGCAAGAATGATGAAACATGCCGTGTGACAAATGACCACAAAGCAGAACCGTGCGACATAAAACAGCGCGTGATGTATACGCGAACGGATTACCATTTGTATAAACAACCATGGAGGTACGAAATAAATTGGATGACAATTTATTTTTATAACCCCTTTGTGGGTTGAATTGGAAGAAATGAGGAAGGATTACAGCACTTTTTCTAGGTTGAAAAAATCGGCCAAGTGCGTGTCGGACCACGCACAGTGTAGGGTTCCGTAGTTACCCGTCGTCCTTAATCATGCCAGAAAAAGAGTAAAAAGTACTAAACTATTATTACATTGCAAAGTTACAAATGCACTTGGTTTTAAGTCATTTTATATGGAATTATAAGAATTTTTTACTTACCTACCCAATTTAATTTTATAAGTTGGTCGACTGTTACTCATTAACTCGTTAAGCCTAGGTAGCGGTGATAGTTTTCCTTTCAAATTTGTGCTACTACTATGAATATTTTCACGTCTCCAAAAACAACCGTTAAGCCGACTCTAACAAAAATAAGCACTTTAAAGCTTAATATTTCGCAAACGGATCCTTGGATGGATGAATGGTTTTAGCAAACCCTCAATATTTTTAAACGACCAACGACACCGCACACCATGGGGTAGACGATTAAAAAAAATCATCGCCACTTTACATCGCTACCCTAAAAATATGTATTTCAAGATTTATTCTACTACTTTTTCGGCGAGATTAATATGTATAGGTACCCATACCAAATTTCGAATTTCTAGGGCTAAGCGTCTCTGAGCTAAGCCGCGGACGGATAGACAGACAGAAAGACAGACGGAAATGGCGAAACTATAAATATTCCTTGTTGACTACGGAACCCTATAAAGGAAACGTAGTTTAATATATAAACATAATAGAGAAGTATTTTATATCTTAAATATATATTTTAAATCTACATATTTGTCATCTGTACCAAAATTCATCAAAATCGGGCGAGCGATTCAAGTGTGAATGCGAAAGAAACAAAACACCATAACATTTGTTTATAATATTAGTTAGTGCTTGTACAACAGCCACAACACAACAACAACAGCAACACCCTTGATGCATTAAGTCCGCCCATGTACCACTATTGTACATAAAGTTTAAATAAATAACAGCTTATTGCCGATAATACCATTTTGGTATTTGGGTTCTAAGATTATGTTTATTGCCACAAAGGATACTCATGGAATGCACTATTGATATGTCACTAACTTATTTTAGTATTAGATATTGTTGAAACCACTAACGAGCTGACTATTAGATGCCTATAACTTATTACCAAATCAGATTCCACGCATAGCTCAGTCTCAGTGCTCAATGTAAACATATTTCGCACCGATAGTTCATCATCCATGATTCATCGAGTTTCTACCCGATACTCCTAAAACGAGGCTTTCATTGCATAACAATGTAAAAGGGCCATCAAATCCGAACATCCCAAAAGCTAGGATTCATATTGTTGGATACAACGCTATTTTCTGCTTTGAACATACTAAAGTGCTTTAAGAAGGCATTTGGGTCGAATGTGTAAAGGAGATTGGATTGCCGTGATTATAATCAGGGCTATTCAATTATTCAAAATTATTTTCCATTGAATAAAGGTAATACCTGTTATCAATCTAATTTAATATCATTATAATCAAACTGAACTCGTGAATGGAATTAATTATTAAATTCTATGCTAATAGTGGATTACCAATACCAATTATCATTTTATCATTTAATGTATACTATTACGTATTATTTCAAAGTCGGTATTTCTACCATCCATTGCTTCAAATAGAACTTGTATTAAGCGTTGGCTAGTATATCGTCTTGTTTCGACAAAAAAAATCAAAACGCCGCCAGCTAAACGAATAAACACGAAAATAATTACAACAACAACAAACAACAACACACAACAATAACACACAACAATTTTAACAACAATTTTATTTTATAATTATATGACAAAACTTTTGACCACTTCTCAAATATTTTTTGCTCATCATGACAAATATTCCGCGAAACTTTGGATCATGATTTACGTCATATTGCTGGTTACGGTGTTTTGTAATCCCTCGGTAAATATTTGTACCGTCCATGGCGAATAAATCGTCACATATTTTACGAAAACAAGCCATTGTTGTTCCAGTTACGGCAATATATTTTACACGCTTGCCATGATGGACGCATAAAAAACCTAAAGGATGCCATTTTGTTTATTTGTTTGGATTTAAGACTGTAGCAGATTGGATTAATTGTGTCCTGGACGAATCAACTTTTAAATCTGTAATCAATTATCTCTGTCTTTACTATAACTAGCACTATATTGGAAACGTATACTTAAGTGTATCAGAGTCTTGATTTCACTTTATTTAATTTGATGTTGAAGATGATCTGGCCGAGTAGAAAATGCTTCAAATATTATGTAACATTTTGGCTAAGAGTAGAAAGATGGAAACAGATTAAGAGAAAATAGTCCGCTAAAAAGAGAATTAAATTAATAATTAATGTACTAAATAAACGATTGAATTTGAAGATCAGAAATCTCGAATTCCAGTTAGTAAAATTACCTACTTATAAAATATTAAAATCAGCGCTGAGCGATTTCGCAATGTCAGTCTTGTATTTATTTAAGGAATCCGAACTCTCTCAGGTGCCCAAAATATCTAAGGATCTCCAATTACATGGAAATTTCATAGACGACGGGTGTAATTCGTGTCCCCGGCGCGCCAACATTAATGATATAAAGTGACCCGACTGACGGCAATTAGGCAGACCCTGCCTTGCTATAGCTACCTCTGTCTACGAGTATGTTTTCATGATGTGACAGGAAATGTACTAAGGTCACAGATGTACCCTTATTTGACTAGAAAAGCTGTATGAGCGAAGTATGAAGCAATTTTGGAACAGTTGCTTTTACGACTCATGATTTTGTATGGATTGTTTTAGGCACCTACTTGTTTAACTAGTTTTGGTAGATGTATATATGTCACCTAAAAAATTCAGAATCCGTAAGATTGTAATAAATCTTTATTAGATTATAATTTCTCGATATGTTATGAAAAAATCGGTTTGTATACAATAAATCCCACCCAAATTCAATAGTTTCCAATATTCCATGTCTCATTAAGAAAAATAGTTTATTCACGCGATATTTTATAATCTTACGGCGTTTGCAATTTTCCGGTGACATGTACAATAAATTCCATCCAAATTCAATAGTTTCCAATATATCCGTGTCTTATTAAACAAAATATTTTATATTCGCGATATTTTACAATCTTACGGCGTTTGCAATTTTCCGGTGACATATAAAAGCGGAAGGTCACTCACTGATTAAGTTTGTAGCTATACTCAAAGTCCAGTTCATGTTTTATAATCCCGGGTTTTAATTGTCATGATTCCATTTATGATTCCGGGATTTTAAAGGAGGTATTATCAACTCCATGTTACTCACTTCCACGAACATTAGGTAAATATAGTCTACCTATTCCGATCTCTGCTGATTAATCATGAAATCTCGCAAAACTGCTTTTTTTTTTTAATGATGGGAAATCATCAAATGACTTCCGCTCTGGGCGGAGCGGAAGGGCGTGTCAGACTCTTACTGACTAAAACCCATCCGTGTTCCTTCTAAAGCCCTTTGCGTTCCAGGGCCGCGGTGACTCTTTCGAACAAATTCCGCAACCCTGGCAGGCTCTGGCCCTAGCGGGCCCCGTCTTTTATAAAACTGCTGGACCTATGAATATAAAATTTGACTCAGAGGTAGATTTTGACTAGGAGACGTCAGTTAAGAAAGAATTTGAGGAAACTCCCGTTAAGGGGTGAAAAATGAAGTTTGCATGAAAAAGCGGGCGGCCTGGTGAAGCGGGCGGGTACGACTAGTTTGAAATAAAAGTTGGGGAATAAGTACAAGTGTTTTTTTTTAAATTTAAATAACTAACTATCTATGATATAGCAACAACAAATTAAATAAGCGCTCGAGCTACATAGGTTTTCTGTAAGTATTCAGATGAATATGAAAAGAGACCCTTTGTATTAGTTGTTTGTAGAATGTAGGTAGCGCCTATCTATTATAATAATTCTCCTACTTCTCTTTAGTAGGTTTCTCACTAATTCTGTTAGTAGCACATCAAGTTTGTTATTTATACAGTTTTCAATAAGGACGTTCAAACGCCTAATGATCAAAGTTTAACACAATTTCAATACCATTCCTATTTGAAACTACCAATGACAATATATTTCTATCTACAATAGCGCCTTCATTAAGTTTAAGAGGTGTTATATCGTATATATGTATAAATATAGATCTCTCAGAAATCTCTATAGTAAGAAATTTATTTCGGTTTGTTAGTCTCACTAAAAGTCAAAAACTGTTTGACTTATTAATTATTTTTTTGTTTAGTTTTGTGTTTCGCTATAATACTATGCACATTA
Organism: Mamestra brassicae; assembly: GCA_905163435.1. NCBI lineage: Eukaryota > Metazoa > Arthropoda > Insecta > Lepidoptera > Noctuidae > Mamestra > Mamestra brassicae. Next base: position 8,302,345 of record LR990991.1, on the reverse strand, counting down.
ATTGTGCAATGGTTTAAAAAAGGGCTTTAAATAAAAAATAAAAAAATGAGTTGGTACAAAGTTCAACGGGCCTTCTAGTAGGTAAATATATTGAATATCGATTTCGGAAGTATCAGTTAACGTAAGGGACATTTATCCAAAATACTAAAATGTAACTTACCGCAATTGGTATTAAGTGGCATTTACCAAAAATGCTAAAATGTCCCTTATGTTAATTTATTATTGATACTTCTAGCCTTATATAGGTAATACAAAAGTCGCTGTCTGCCTCTGTCTATTTATCCGCTTACTTCTTCTAAACCACGCAACGCAAAGAGCGATTAACGTGGAAGGTTTGAGCGTGTAACTTACATACATCCATGCAAAGCCGGGGCGAGTCGTTAGTCGTATATAAGTTGCAAATGACGTGTGCCATCAAACGTCTATTTGGGGGGAGCCTCTCCGCCGATTATAGGAAAATTCAGTGTAGCGGTTACGTAATTTCGGTTTTCCGGGTTGGCGCGCTTCGTAACTTAATAGTCTTATATCTATGTTAACGTATCCTGTGTGTGTACTGCCGAATTAGGGGGAAAGCTGCGGAGTCAAACCTGTGTGGAAGGCTCGTTTGCGTTTAGAATTCAAGGTGAAATTATTTCAGGACTTTTTGATAGATTTGAACCACCTTTTTTTTTTTTGTTTTTGATCTCGGGAGGAAATCCTCATGGAAATCCTCCACCCTGGGGCGGGAGGGGTCTGTCAGACTCTTACTGACTAAAACCACCCCGGTGTTCCATCTGCCACCTACGCCGGGGATCGCGGGAACGTATGCGACTTCCGCAATCCCGCCTCTGCGCGGGCCACCTCGCGTCGGCGAGGGGAGTGAGGTGTTTGACTCCCCTCGCTACGTCAAAGAGGGGCGCACGGGAACACCACGCGCCGCCACCTCGGGTCCGGATGAATGGGGGGCGACGGACATCCCCAAGTCTGCCGCCCCTGGACCCAGTTAGGGGGGCCGGAAGAGGGCAGCGTATGCCCTCCTCCGACGCCCGATGCGCCTGCTGCGGGCAGGGAGAGTGGTTGTGATCTCCCTCTCCCTTTCCGCAGCCTCCTTCTGCGCGATAACTGTCTCGCAGAAGGAGACCACCGCGTCCCAGGACTCCTCACCGCCGACCATAGCATGGACTACGGCCGGCAGCGAGAGGTCACCGCCTACAACAGAGATGAGGGCACGGCGCGGCTCCTCCCAAGCTGCACACTCTGCAAGCGTATGCCGTGCCGTGTCCTCCCGACAGTCGACGCAGTGGAGCCACAGGTCGAGCACTGGCCGGATGGCCTCGATGGTGATGAGGCCGGCGGTAGGGCTCGAAAGCCTGTCCCGCCATTCCGCCACCAGGACCTCGCGCAGCTGCGACCGACGCAGCTCCAAATGTCGTTGCGTCAGTCGCTCGCCGCGCGCCCGCGCCTCCTCGCGCCACCGGTGCAGTGACGCGAGCACTTTCGCCTCCAGGTCCCACGGCGGAGATCCGGCCAGTGCGCAAGCCGCCTCGTAGGAGATCGTGCGATATCCCCTGATGACTCTGACGGCCATCACCCTCTGCGGCCTCCGCAGAACAGTGATGGTGCTGGCCGTCAGGTCAGCCGCCCAGATCGGGGCCCCATACAGGGCCATCGACCGCACGATCCCCACGTACAACCGCCTACAGGCGGTGCTCGGGTCCCCCAGATTGGGAAGCAGCGTTGACAGCGCCCCCGCCGCGCCCAACAACTTGGGCGCCAGCCGCCGGAAGTGGGGGCCGAAATCCCACCGGCTGTCGAGCACCAATCCCAGGTACTTCATGGTGGACTCGACAGCGATACGGCCCCCCCCGACCACGATGTGCGATCCCGGCGGCGGCGCTCGCCGGGGGCCATGAAAAACAATGGCCTCCGACTTGTTGAGGGCCACCTCCAGGCCGAGGCGCCGTATGCGGCTCACCACCTGTGAGACCGCAGCCGTCGCCAGCAACGCTGCCTCCCTGTGCGAGCTCCCCCGGGCAGTGACCAGTGTGTCGTCAGCGTAACACACCAGGTTCACTCCCGGCCGGAGCTCGCCCCTCAGCACCCAGTCGTACCCGATGTTCCACAGGAGCGGGCCCAAGACCGAACCCTGTGGAACACCGCACGACATGGGGCGCTGGTATCTACCATCGCGTCCCAGATAGGTGACACACCTTTCCGCCAAATAAGCCCCGACGACGCGGCGGAGGTAGGAAGGCACTCGATGATATCGTAGTGCCTCCCGAATACAACTCCAGGGCAGGGTGTTGAAGGCGTTGGAGATGTCCAAGGACACCGCCAACAACACACCGCCCCGCGACACCGCTTCCTCCGCCAGGACTCTCACTCGGGATATCGCCGTCACAGTGGAGCGCCCTTGCCGAAAGCCGTACTGGCATTCGGCCAGGTCCGGCCCCTCTCCGCACAAGTGGCCGACGAGGCGGGCTGCGACTATCCGCTCAAACAGCTTTCCCACCTCGTCGAGCAGCACTATGGGCCGGTACGCGGACGGCGAGTCCGCAGGGCGCCCCGCTTTCCTGAGCAGGACCAGACGACCAGATTTCCACTGAGCGGGAAACTGGCCCTGCTCCAGGCACGCCGAGTAGAGTCCTCTCAGTCGGGGCTCCAGCTCCTTCAGAGCTAGGGCCAACGCGCAGCCGTGAATTCCGTTGGGCCCCGGGGCAGTGTTCTTCGCCCGGAGCCGTGTCACGGCCGCCCTCAACTCTGGTTGTGTCACCTCAGGGACGCTGGCGTTCTCTTCGGGGTCTGCGGCTGTGGGCAGAGCCATCGGCGGCGGAGCGTGCTCCGCTCGTGCCGGGAAGAGGGCTGCTACCACGTCCTCCAGCAGCTCGGGTTGGAGACTCTCCGTAAGCGGGGGCGCCCATGGTCCGAGTTTGCCTCGGACCGAGCGATAAGGACGCCCCCACGGATCCCCGTTTAGAGTCTCCAACATCTCCTCCCTGGCTCGCGTCTTCGCCTCGCCGATGGCCAGCCACAGAGCCTTCTTAGCCTCGCGGTACACCTCATACCGCGCGGCTTCTTCGTCAGGGACCCGAGGACGTCTTCTCCGGTATCGGGTGTACTGGCGCCTGACCTCCACGCACGAGTCGCGCAACTGCGCGATCTCGGCGGACCACCAGTACACCTGGCGCCTTCTGGGTTGTGTGTGAACCCGGGGCATTGACGCATCGCAAATTTGCGTCATCGCCCCGTGGAACCACTGCGCCTCCTCTTCGACGTCGACGGGTCCGGTCGTTGCCGACTCCCGGATCCAGGCCTGCACAATAGCAGCCTCCTCGAGTAGCTCCCTGTCGAGGCGCTTTCGCGCCCAACGCGGACCGTCCGTTCGCGGGGCCGTTGGATTGCGGCTGCCCGCGGTCTGGGGGGAGACGTTGCAACGGATATATCTGTGATCCGACAACGTCTCCACCTCCACGGCGACACGCCAATCGCGGACACGGCTTGCGACAGCGGGGCTAGCGAACGAAACGTCCACTATAGAACCACCCCGCTGTCGCACGCACGTGTAGACCGAGCCCCGATTCAGGACGGTCAAGCCGGTCGTGACCGCCCACTCCTCCAACGCCTCGCCCTTGACATCGGTGACCGGGGATCCCCACGCCGCAGACTTGGCGTTGAGATCCCCGAGCAACAGCACCGGGCGAGGGTGGTACCGGTTCACAACGGCACCCAACTCGACAAGGAAGCTCTCGAAGTCGGCGAGGCTCTTGTTGGGCGAGAAATACGACCCAATAATGCCAACGCCGTCCGCGAGGGCGGCCACCCAGCCGTGACCTCGGGACGGGTCGACAAGAGCCCCGCCGATGATGGCCACCGAGCCGTCCAGGTCACCCACCCAATCATCTCGGGGGGGGACGTAATACGGCTCGGCGACCACAGCCACATGGATCGACCACTCTGCCATGCTCTGGAGTAAGAGATCCTGAGCCCTGGCACAGTGGTTGATATTGCCCTGGAGGAAATGGAATTGTGCCATTACGCACAATCCATTCCCTCGGCACCATTCTTAGGCCGGGAGTCGGCCGAAGAGCAACCAGGCTGAGGGGGGTGTAAAGGGCCCCCGACAGCCTTGGTTGTCCCCTTCTTGTTGCCCTTTTTTGGGGCGGGCGGGCAGGCCTTTCTGCCGACGACGTGCCCCGCGGGCCTCCCTGCATCCGTGCAGAGGCTGCAGTTTGGCGTCGCGGAGCACGCTGCCACCTTGTGGCCGGGCTTACCGCAGCGATAGCATTGCTCGCTGCGGTCAGTTGTGTGACGTTGTTGACAGTTGTTGACGTGCCCAACGTCAAGACAGCGGTAGCACCGCATAGCCCTGGGTTGTAGCAGCTTGACGCGTGCTGCAACCCACCCCACTAATAGCCGTCCGCTGACGGCTATTTTATTCGCCGCCGCTACCGGGCACTTAACCGTAATGGTGCCGAGCCCGGCAGCGTCGGCGCGAATCTCGCCCGCCCGCACGTCGCCCGGCGGACATCCACCGCTTCGAGCGACGGCCGCCACGACCTCCTCCGGGGTCGTCGAGTCGTCCAGGCCATCGACGCGCAAATCTGCGGTCTTCATTGGCCTGGACACTCGGACGTCCTCTTCTTTGAGGACCTCCCTCAATTTGGCGGCCAAGATGTCCGCCTTTTCGCCGCTACACCTCAAAGAGCCGCGCCCCCGTAACCGCCGACTTCATTCTGAAGCCGGTCGGTGTGCCAAGGTCGGGGAACGCGACCTTGGCCTTCGCCTGCTCCAGGACCTCCTTGTAGGTAAGGCCCCTCTCGATAGCCGCGGGCTGCAGTGTTATTACTACAGCCGCAGAGCGTGGGGCCTTACCCTTCCGGGACCTCCTCTTCTTTTTGGGCGCGGGCTTGGGCTGAGCCGGTGGCGCCGCCTTCTTCTTGCGACCCCGTTTAACGACCGTCGTCCAAGCCTCCGTGGGCTGGGATGCGGTCGCCGGGGTCGCAGTCGAGCTGGGAGGGGGTGCTGACGCACCCTCCGCGGGCTTCTTGGGCCCCTCCGCGGGCTTTTTGCCCCCCTTTCTAGCTTTTGCCGCCACAGTTGACGGCCCTGGCCTGGCGGCCTCCTCCATCCTCCGTTTATCCGCCGCTAGCGGTGGCCGGAGGTTCTGTGCCGGGAGGAGCCTTGACTCCAAGGCCTCCAGGCGGGCATTCATCATGCCCCCACACTGCTGCATGCAGATGCGGACGATCTTCTCGATCTCCGCCGCAGCAGGCGACAGTGCAGGGGCAGGAGCCGACGACGGGGCCGCAACTCCCGGAGGACTGGTAGCTGCAGGAGCTGCACGCTGCCGCACTGCCCTCTGTGCGGCGACATCCCTTTTTAGGTCCAGCTCTGCTCGGAGACGGCCGTTCTCCTCCCACAGCTTCGCCGTCTCCTCAGAGCTTGTGCGATCAAGGAGGACCCCAGCCGCCTCCTTGATGCCCTCAGCCGCCTCTTTCAGGGCACGGGTGAACGTGCCCTTCAAGCTGCCAGATTTAGTGGCAACCTTTAGGACCACGTCCACGCCGTCCAAAACTTGGCGACTGAGCGCCGCCGCCGTTAAGCCCGCTCCGGAAGCCGCCTGAGCGGCCCGCCGCTCACGGGCCTGCCGAGCCAGCTCGCCGACCTCGTCAGCCGCGACTGCTTTCCGTTGTGCCCGCTTTGCAGCATTGGCTTCCGCCTTGTTGCTCTCCAGCAACAGCGGGGACGCAGCGGAATTACCACTGAGGAGGTCGTCGCTCTCCATCTCTTCTTCGGGCCGATCCATGCGGACCGCTGCTGCCGGAATCGGCGTAGCGGGCCGCAAGAACCGACCCCTTTGGTCGCGCTGTGGCACCACTGCGCGACCACCTCTCCGAGATGTCGGCACCTTTGCGGCCGACAGCTCCTCCTCACTTGAGGAGGGATTTAATCCCTCCCCACGCGACCGCTTCCCCCAAAATTTTGAGGGAGTACGCGCGCCTCCTTGAAAGTCGCTGCCGCTTCCGGCAGACGACTCATCAACCTCCGCCATAACTGGCCCGTCTTTTTTCTTGTAATTTTTTTTAAGGGTGTCCATAAAGTTCCCACGAGTAGATATAGGTACTACATGTCCACCGGGCAGAGCCTAGATACCCGGTAAGCCTATATACTGCAGAGTGCGGCAGGTGCTCTGCAGGGGAAGCGCTAACGACTGGACTCCCTCCAGCCATGCATCCTCTCACCGCGCTTCAGAGCTTAGGATTGGGGGTTTTTTATCTTAGAGGTATCCTTCCTCTGGGCCGGGCGGTTAAGCCGAGCCCCCGACGGCGGCATTACACATGCCTCCGTCCGCTGTCCGGACAACCCGACTCAGCGGACCCGTCGGGAACTCTCTCTTCAGGATTGCTCCGTGAAGAGAGAGCAACTGCCGCTTTGGTGCGCCTGCACCGCAGCGGCATTGGTCGCATCCTTCGCCAATCGACGACTGTCGATCGGACAGGAGCGACCCCAACTCAGACATTCCTCCACAGTGCCTTCTGATAATCAGAGGGACACGTGGAGGAACCGTCGTGGAGCAAAACGCTCCCCCTCCCCCGCAGAAATCCGCCACAGACAATAGCCCCTCCGACATGGAGAGACTATTGGCCGTGCCCAGGGTGCACCGGCCCGACAACTGCTCTTTCCCCCGAACGCATTCGTAAGGAACCAGCAGCCGTCAGGCACACGAGGAGGTTTTCTGCACGCACCCCAGATTTGAACCACCTTAACCCAACTCTCTTTGATCACATTTTATCGATAATATTTAACTAATAGCACAGTAGGTACTCCACAAACTTCAACGCCCGCTCTACGCCCTTTTAATGGTTAGATAAAGAATCACCACTTTTCGATTCCACCTTGGTTTTGACTGAATAATATAAACAAAAAGTGGTCATTGTGACTTAACCTTTATAGTTAGACATATACCAATGAATTTATTAGGCAAAATTTAGCTACTTTGGGTTATATTTTTGCAATTACCTTTCAAGGGATTTCTACTTTTTTCGAAAATAAAATATAACCTATACTGTAGCTTTCCGATGGCGAAAGAATTTTACATAAATCGGTTCAGTAGTTTTTGAGCCAAATTGTAACTTGACAAACAAATAAATATTTCCTATTTATAATAGGTATTAGTTTAGATGGATACCAAATTTTGTAAATCATTATTTGAAAAGAGTAACTATGGAGTTTCTTGTCTGTTCTTCTCCATAAGAATCTACCTTTCCGAATGGACAGTAGAGTCACTTTATTAATGTAATTCTATTATTTTTACTGAACTGTAAACGATGACGTTCAAAAGTGCCGTTTAATGGCCTAATTGAAATAAACGTTTTGACTTTGACTTTGATGATAATCGAAACAAACAAATAAATCTTTCCACTTTATAATATAAGTTTAGATGATTGCTTTTAGATCCCATCACTTCCCGTGGGTGTCGTAAGAGGCGACTAAGAGACTCAACAGAGAATGGGCAGCAGCATTCTCTGTGCATTGCAACAGCTACACTGCGATCGCCAACTCGCCTGCCAAGCGTGGCGATTATGGCAAACCTATGGAGGAGGCCTATGTCCAGCGGACGTCGTTCGGCATATCCATGTTATATAAAAGTACCTTTCAACGGCATCCGGTGAGAATGGAAGTAAAACTAAACAATCTGGGAAACACGAGCAGATGATGTTTCAACTATGATTGACGTTTGAATTATGCATTCAGTTACGGTCGCAAAAACACTATTTTCCTGAAAGTTAAATTATACTTTTCGTAGATTGTATGAAAAAGCTTTAATTTTTTTATTTTATAGGCAATCTAATCACAGTTTTGTGGTCGAAATCAAAAAACTTCCACGTGCTATGATATTCAATTTCTCTCACATCACAGCATAAGCAACTTTTCACATAAAGCTCAATTTTATACATGAGAAGAATGTATAAAATACATCACCTGTATATGAAAATAAATCAAAACACTGGATAAATTGTGGAAATCTTAAAGAAATCACTAGTTATTGGGCAACAGTAAATATTGTCCTCCCAAAGCAGTTCAAAAAATCTAGTCTCGACGTAAATAGTTCTAGAAAACAGTGGAAAACTTTCATCTGTTTTTTCAGTCATGAACCCGTGGTTTTCTCCACTGGGTAACTCGATATCCTGTTTGTTTTATTTAGGAAAACATTGATCATGGAAAATCCCTACGTATGAGTAAATAGTTTCTTCTATTATTGTCGCCACAAACAGTTTAGGACGACTTGATTTTGATTGATTAATAATATAATATAAGCTTTTATACTACACCTGCTTGGAAAGTACCTTGATACTTTATCAAATTTACGGTAGAAAGTACGTCATTGCATATCGAACAAATATGCGGGGAGAAAACGCATCTGAGCGGGAGAGAAAAGTGTATGAAAATCCATTTCTTACGTGGTTTTTCTTTTTTAATTTTGGGTAAGACTATGCGCCGGTAACCTAAATATCAAAAGCCAAAAAGTTTTTACAGTGAGTTTTTATCTCCAAGTTCGCAAAATGACACTGGCCACTAGCTGTGTGTTGGATGGTGTCGGGCTGGCAGTGCGACCCTGCGGCGGCAGGATAAACAATTTGAAAAAAGAACATGTGAAAATTGCAGACGCCATTGGCGCCATTTCCAATTTGTGTGTTGTTTGAGGATTCAGTTTTAACTGCAACAATTTCAATATAAATTTCAATTAGTAAAGATTTCGTTTTTTATTTTCCTTCTAGGTGTAGTATAAAGCACTATGTATCACTCGAGAGAAACTGCGATTCCCGATCTTGGGTGTTTTAAAGCCCTCGCCTACGGCTCGGGCTTCAAACGACACCCTCGACGGTAATCGGTCACTTTCTCCTCTCGGTGAACAATGTACTATTGTAGTGCGTAGTTAATAATCATAATCGATTGATGTTGTTTTGTTTTCTTTGAGGCAGAGTCATAAGAATAAGTCTTCATTCACACGTACCACAACCACAACAAACAACCACAACACGTGGGCGGGCGCTAATTTGTATGCAAATTTATAGTTTAATTCATACGGACCACATTTTGCCGTCATTATAGACCGCGCGTGTGATACCCACAACATCGCAGCCACCTCGCAACCACAACGCAACCACCACCGGCACCGCGAACTAGCGGCCGGCCACATCGCAAACACAACCACATTTTGTGGTTGTGTTTGCGATGTGCGTACCACAACGCAACCGCAAGAAGCCGCAGCAACATTATTCACACGTAACCACAACTTGTAATTAGTGGTGTTCTTGACAGTTTGCGACTGCGGTGCGATTGCAATAACTTAAGTCCACAACGCAACCACCACCGGCACCGCGAACTAGCGGCCGGCCACATCGCAAACACAACCACATTTTGTGGGTACCACAACGCAACCGCAAGAAGCCGCAGCGACATTATTCATTAACCACAACTAGACAACTTTTTGTCGCGACGGTGTGGTGTGGTTGTGGTACGTGCGAATTAAGCGTGAGGCCAATTCTCGCACTTAAAAATATAGGGAAATTAGTGGTGTTCTTGACAGTTTGCGACTGCGGTGCGATTGCAATAACTTCTTCAAAATACGAGTAGGTATTGCTCTTAACAAAATAGTTACCTACTTATTAAATTATGTTGTCTCACTTAAAACCAGGTAACGTATCGCCATTTAAGTTGATTTAAGTGTATACCGAAATGGATAACTTTGTACTATTTACCCGCTTTTTGTCACCACATGGTCTGGAATCTTGTAAATCAGGCTTAAAAAGAAACAGTTATTTCCAAATCTTCGGTTTACTAAAAGCCACAATCAGTTAACTCAGAAAAGTAGTTAAGAGTCCCCTTTTTAGACAAAATAGGAGCCATAAAACAAGTCATCAACATCAGTCAGAATAGTTGAGAATCAGGTAGCTGCTCCGTGACTACAGCCAATTTGTTGATAGGCGCACTTAATACGAATTTTATTGCCTTTCGATACTTAGCTAATGGGTAAACTTTAGCGAAAGTGATTTCCCAAAAACGTGTTCCCGGACATCTGCCTGTCCCGGTCGTCCCTGAGGATTCGTGTGATGCAAAGAAAGAACTTTTAATTAGTTTTCGTTTGTAAATCAAGTTTTGAAAGGTAGACCGCTTTTATGCTTTGGGACTTGTTTAGAATAAGCTTGGAACCAGTCTACCAGAACCTATGAATATTTTAAAACAAGCCAAATTTGTTTTGAATTTACAAGAATTAGGAAACTTTTTAGTTTTAGACCGTTTCTGGGAGCTGTTTTGCTTTGTGTGCCAATAAATAAATCAATTTCACCTGCTTACCGGATGGTAAACAGCTGCAATTGAATCCTACTGTACCGGATGGTACAGGTCGTAAAAGTCGGCAGGGGAAAGGGTTACAGTTGTGCTAGTAGATAGTTCGATTGGCATTGTGCCATAAGGTACCTACACACTGCGATTTTAGCAACTTCCAATAAAATTGCAAATTCGAAAAATTAAAAGGGATACTTTGAAAATAAATTAACCTTTCTTTCTATATAAATTGATGTGTGAAAATTCATTTAGCTTTAACACGACAATATTAATATCCGATTCACTTTTGGTCGTCCAGTATTTCAGGTCTTTGTGTTTTTTAATAAAAACCGACAGTATTTTTCGTTTACGGAATTTTCCTGAACAAATATGGGATGTTTCTGGGTATAACCCAACTACCGCAAAATATAACGCACGATAAATAAAGAGTGTATCTCATTGCTGTAGAAGGGACATATTTTTTATGACAGTTTTTTTGTGTCTAAATAGAAATATGTGTACTTGTCATGTACGCATTTCAGAAGCAGTTGCCGTCGTAGTGAATTGCGAATGGGTGTGGGGTAAAAATACGAGATTTCATTCGCGTAATCACATCCGATGTGTAGGGTGACTTTTTGATGGGTAAAAGGTTCGTTTCAAATGAGTCATTTTTAAACGGGCTTGTCTATACGTCTGTTATAATATAAGAACATTGTACCTGATCACATGACTTGCAGTGCATGATCAAATGATTTGGCGCCACCAAATCATTTTAAAGGGTTCCGTAGTACAACAAGAAGGAATTTGGCATGTACAGATATTAATCATGCTTAAAAAGTTGTTAAATAAAATCTAGACTGCATTTTTTGGTAACTCTCATACAGGTAAAGAGGCTTTTTTACTCGTCAATATGCGAATACTCCATAGAAAATTTGAATAAAGAATCTGCTGTTCAGTATTTAAACTAAGCATAATTCAAAGTTAAAAGGTTTTATAAATAGCGTTGTGTCAGGAAGGCATCACCTGCACATTTGGGAGCAGCCACCGATATAGAATTGAATGGGCTGCAACGCTCAAGAGTCCGCTACCAGAAGGAAAGCTCTTACCTTAGTCCTCGTACATCTTGTCCAGCAGTAGGTATGTCGCTGGGAGCCCCCGCGTAACGCGTTCTTGTTCTCGGGACTGAGTCGCGAAATGCACTTTATATCGTTTGTGTGGCTTCACAGGTCACTAGCACATTTAAACACACAGATTTAACGAAAATCGATTGAAGATTTGTTTTTATTACGATCGCACCGAGAAAGCGTGTGCCGTGAGAAATTTCACACACGCACCATCTTAGGTGGCGCACAGAACGCGGCAAAATGAAGGTCTGTGATTGGACGAAGTGTAGGAGCGTTGCTTTACGCTGAGCTATTGGTTCGAGCCTCTACTCCGGAAGAGAAATACTCGAACGCAGCAAGCTCATTCAATTTTCGGTGGATATTGGTGCCAAACAGAAGTGAATACTAACACTATCGTTTACGTTTAGTTTAAGAAAAATAAAATTATGGATGTGGGTAGGTATGTCGTTTTGTGGCAATTAAATACTTTTTCTTTCTTTCTTCTTTTTCTTTTCTTTCTAATTAGGAATAAAATAAAAGTACGAATTATGATTACGAAACGAGCATTGAATAAGTTTCAAAAACACTTTGCCACGAACCCGCCGTGGGTGAGTTTGACTCGCTCGATCTGTATGTTTATAAATTAATATCATACAAAATTTATATTATAACCAGAGTCCGACCGAAACTGGTTTTCCGGCCGAAACCGAAACCGAAACCGAATATTCGGCCCTGGCTTCAGTTTCGGCCGAAACCGAAACCGAAACCGAAACCGAAACTCATGTGGTCAAGTATAAAATTCCTTAAAATACTGAAATTTGATGCATTTTACACATTATGCTGCATTAATTACGACATGAAATTAAAACACAGTACCTATATTAAGTTTGATGTAATCATTTATTTATTTATAAAAAATATTAATAATATTTTTCAAATTAAGTTCTCAGGTGTTTATCAGTTATCAATAATCAAATCACAAATTATTACTGTTTCATTAAATACTAAGTATTAGCAATTTGAAACCTTACTAATTAATACTTTGGTTTGCATTTGTACTGAAAAGAATCATCTTTTTTCGGTACCTCTTATATAAAAAATATAATTACTAAAATTAGTAATTATTATTACAGTATTAGTTTCAGTTTCAACAGAGATAATCAAATCACACATTTAGAATTAACAAATATACCTTATATACATTTAGAATTACACGACTACTTCCGAAATCAGTTTCGGTTTCGGTAAAAGTTTCGGCCAATTCAGGCCGAAACCGAAACTGCCGCCGAAACTTGATTTTTGGCCGAAACTCGGCCGAAACCGAAACCGAAACCGAACTTTATATATATGTCGTAGGATAATTTGATACTTCGAATCTTCGCGAAAATCCTAGGGGTTTTGCGAAAACGCGGATAATTAGACATAGGCGAAAAATTATCAAATCTTACTGGACAAAGTCAGGATTTTTGCGAAAATACTCGTTACTATAGTAAGATTTGATGTGCTCAACACTGATTGGCTACAATTTTGCTGGCTGACTTCTAATTGGTTCCTAGTTAATAACGTGCGGCAACAAATGATTGACATTTAAGACGTCAACCAATCAGAGACGATCTCTTATTGAACGCGCTGACCGACCAATCAGCGTTCTTATTTCATAACAGCCAGCGTTTCGTTTCGCAATATTGCTATAATAACGAGTATTTTCGCAAAAATCCTGACTTTGTCCAGTAAGATTTGATAATTTTTCGCCTATGTCTAATTATCCGCGTTTTCGCAAAACCCCTAGGATTTTCGCGAAGATTCGAAGTATCAAATTATCCTACGACATATATAACACAGTGTCAGAACTCAGAAGTTATTTTTGTTTATGAAGTAAAACATGAAATTATAGGAGAAACTATTGCCTGGGGATCTAGTACACTTTCGAGAATAGACTTTTTGCGCGAATCCACTTGTGCAAAAGACATTGGCGCGAATCCTCACAATATGATTTCCGGGGACGATAATAAAAAAAAAATGGCTCCAAATCAAAATCCGAAAATGGCGCGGAATAAAATTTTCGTGATGGGTGACCTTTTCATGGTTTTCGGGGTCGGTAATACCAAATATGGGCTTGATTAAGATTTGGATTCCATTACACAGGATAATAGCATTTACAGCTTGTGAAACTTACCAGTCAGCGAGAAAATAGGCAATGTACCCAAATACTTCGATTTCAAACAAAATAATTAAACTAAAAATGACCTTTGAATTTTTTTGAAAATTATTCTTACTAACTCCCTGCTCGCGAATCCGACTCACACTTGATTTTTCAGAATGCAGCATATGTTAACAACTTACGCTAAAACAGTTTTATATTTACTGACGATAGCCTTTCAAAGCAGCTTTATATCCTACCTCAACCAAGAAAGATGCTCTAATAAAACCAGACCCTCTATAGAGAGATGCTGGCTAATGAGCGTATAAGCAAGATGAATAAAACCTTATCCTTTAAGTCTTTGCCGAGATAAAGGCGGTGTAAACTTTATTAGATATCGAGAACGGAGTCTTATAATGAATTTATAAGGCAGAGAATTGTGTTACAAAGAACATGGCAATTTCTTGAGCTTGTAAGCTATTTACTCGATTCCAAACCTTCGACAGATTTTCGTCGTGATTTTTATGTATATTGGTTTAATAATGATTAGCGGGCTAATCTATTGGTGACTCAGGGATTTGATATACAAAGCGGACAGGGAGCGCGGCCAGGGCGCTGACAAGATAAAAAGTATGGCGTCGCGGGCAAGCGGCCAGACGTCATACACTTTCGTCACAGCGCCCTAAGCCCTAACCACGCGACAGCCGGGCGCCCGCCGTGCGCCCTATCCGCTTTGAATATCAAGTCCCTAGGGGTACTGCTTTCCAACTAAGATGTGCGAGAAAGGTAGGTGGCGCTCGAGGAAAAATTCACCAATGGATCATTTCATTTTCCTAGCACAACACTGGTGGAAAAAAGCTAGCAGAACTAAGTATTTTCACATAAAAAAGCGAGAGATGTGTACATGGGACGAGAACGAGGGATGTGTACATGTACAGCTGAAAAGTGTCCGTTTAACATCATCACACCAGTTAGCTACACAGCTTCACTATGCATTCTCGCAAAGCCTCGTTAACTCGGCCATCTTTTGTGAAAAGGCATCCTAATGCCAGTTTTCACTAACATTGTGCTTACTTAGTTGGGTTACTTATTAATGCTTGAGTGTGTATGTTTTTTATGGCATAATGGAGTGTGCTAGCTAACAAGACAGTGGTAAATAATATTTAATTTTACGATTTCCATATTGGATTTTTTTTTTCTGTGTGGTCTATTCATTACTTTGCATGCCTTTGTATAAATGCTAGTTCTTCTAACTCAACAGACAGAAATCATGTGTTGCTGGGGAGTTTGTTGCGCTACTTCTTCTTTCCAGCTTAAACACTAGGAAGTGGTGACGGGCGGGCGTTTTGGGGGACTGTCTTTATGTAGAACTTTGACGTTCAAAAAGTACGGGCAACCAGCCTAATTTGAATGAATGATTTTTGACTTTTATGTGCGCATAACTCGACAAAATGTACTGAACAGCTGTTTTTTTTTCGTGATTTCGGGATTGGTCCCACGGCAAAAGTTGTTCATAATGATGAGTACAATGACCCCTTAAAAGGTAGGTATTGCGTTTATTCTGTTACACGTTGTAAATGTGTTTATCCTGATTTTTAAACTTTATTTAATTACAAAACTTCTTTGAGTTACTTTGTTTAGAAAGAGTAACAACCATTCATTCATTCATCCATCCTCACAAACTTTCACATCTATGATATTAGTGACAAGAAAGATATAGAAGGCAGGATAGTAGGATTGCCCTCTTGCCAAAACGAACTCAGAGTGACAAATAGGTACCAACTTGCTCCCTAATATTTGTTCTCAGTTGCATTGTATGACACAAACATACAAAATGGCTGTATGCAAATAACTTATGAGCGAGTGTTCACTAGATTTCTTGAAACCTAGGTGTTCTATTACATGCATTTATCACATGCACTGGGCACACTGAGAGTAAATATTAAAGTCTTTTTGTACTGTGAGGCTTATAAATTGAAGCCATTTGGAGCACTTGTTTTTATTTTCGTTGTACTGAATGGGTAATCATCCAAAGACGGACTTCGCTCACTGCCGGTCGAAGTCACTAAGTACCTCTCTTGTCTGGTGTCAATCCCCCCACACTTCTGTCCCCGCCTTGTTTAGGTTTTGCTCGCGATGGCAACAATGCCGTTTGACCGGAAGTTTGGATCCAATTAAAAATTTTTGGGAGACCAGATTTTTGTCATTAGACTAAAACAAGTTTATACTATAAAGAGATGTCAGCATAGCAGATGGGGCCCGCTAGGGCCAGAGCCTGCCAGGGTTGCGGAATTTGTTCGAAAGAGTCACCACGGCTCTGGAACGCAAAGGGCTTTAGAAGGAACACGGATGGGTTTTAGTCAGTAAGAGTGACACGCCCTTCCGCTCCACCCAAAGCGGAAAAAAGAAAGAAAAATAATAGATATATATTAATATTAAGAAGTCAGTTGATGATTTCCCAATCTTAAAAAAAAGACTAGATGTTTATTCAAATTGAGTTTATTGATGATAAGACTTTGTTACATTCATGTTCTCGACAAGAAAGGATTCGTTTTCCTTTATGTTTTCCAAAAGTTATTCTGCTCTTAGTTAAGAGGTCACCACATACTTTGTATATTACTGTATTTGTTACGTTATACAGTTAATCCCTTATCTGTAGTGGACAGCTTGGTAAGCCAATACTTAATCCCGAAACACTGTCGCCTCGAGATTATCTTTCTGTCTAATCAAATACAATGTGCGCTGAGAATCACAATCCCCTTTTGTCGCTTACAAGAAAAGAAAAAAGAAAAGTCTTCACTGAGTCAGAAAGCCTCGTAAATCACTAACTTTAACATTCTACACGGTGTTATTAACATAAAGAGCCATTGAAATGACTTTGTTTCACAAAGAAAATAAGTTTATTGTGTTATGAATGCAATAGTAAGTTTCCTTACTCCGCTTCTACCTATATCCTGGGGCGAAACGACCTTTCAGCGAGTACTTATGACGTAAAAGAGTCGCCCCTGGCTACACCGAGACAAGAATTTATTATGTATGTGCAAAATTCAAGTAATACGCAACAGGAAACTTTTCGCACTGTGGAGTAAATAACGAAGTTTTCAAGGAACTAATACTGCGACAGTAAATATGCTTCATTATTCTTGAAGCTCTGCTGTTTATCTGAATTCTGACGCTAAGTTTTGTTTTCCTCTTCTTAAAATCTTCATTATCTTTTTGAATATATATAGCTAAGTAGATAAGTACTAAGCCTATTTACCTTTGTACATATCTATATCTATCGGCTATAAAATAAATTGGCTAAATAAGTCAGAGAGTGTACAAATATACCAACATTTAATAGGCCTAAGGAATTATATATTAGACATAAAAGTTTAGCTGTTTATATAAGACACATACGTTTATCTTGAACTATTTTGTATTTCATTTAGACGTAAGTTACTTGCTATATTTTATAAATTAAACCATAATGCTCAGTTTCTTGGATGGCTTAAACGACGTAATGTAAGCTACAACCGATTGTTAATTTAGTTAAGTTTCTCTATAAGTGACCTGCAATTTGTTCTTTGAGAAATAAATGTCTTTAAACCGAAGTAAACATAACAGCTATGAGACTTCACAACCGATTTATTTCACAGGCTTTCAGTATAACTAAGGCCTTGGAGTAAGGTAAAGCGACGGGGGTCAAATCCCATTTAAATCAACCACATGGGGCGGTAAAACGGCCAGGGGCAATAATTTGCACGTAGCTCTAGCTCAGATAGCCATGAGCAACCAACCATCTTTGAGACGTACAGGTTCGTTAAATCGGAAATAAATTGTTTTGCGACGAACGTTGTCGCCATCACGTCTACACGTCTTAGACCTTCCGATAGTGTAGGTCTGTCTGTTTGTTGATTCTGATAACCTTTTGCACGAGTCTGTAACTACCCAGTTGCGACGGATAGAGGTTTGTCAGTCAATTGACGTTGCAGTTCTTGAAAGACAAGTTTCAATTGACGTTGCAGTTCTTGAAAGACAAGTTTCAATGAACGATGCAGTTCTTGAAAGACAAGTTTCAATTGACGATGCAGTTCCTGAAAGACAAGTTTCAATTAATGATGCAGTTCTTGATAGACAAGTTTCAATTGACGTTGCAGTTCTTGAAAGACAAGTTTGAATTAACGATGAAGTTCTTGAAAGTGAAGTTTCAATAAACGATGCAGTTCTTGAAAGACAAGTTTCAATTGACGTTGCAGTTCTTGAAAGACAAGTTTGAATTAACGATGAAGTTCTTGAAAGTGAAGTTTCAATAAACGATGCAGTTCTTGAAAGACAAGTTTCAATTGACGTTGCAGTTCTTGAAAGACAAGTTTCAATTGACGTTGCAGTTCTTGAAAGACAAGTTTCAATTGACGTTGCAGTTCTTGAAAGACAAGTTTCATTTGACGTTGCAGTTCTTGAAAGACAAGTTTCAATTGACGTTGCAGTTCTTGAAAGACAAGTTTCAATTGACGTTGCAGTTCTTGAAAGACAAGTTTCAATTGACGTTGCAGTTCTTGAAAGACAAGTTTCAATTGACGTTGCAGTTCTTGAAAGACAAGTTTCAATTGACGTTGCAGTTCTTGAAAGACAAGTTTCAATTGACGTTGCAGTTCTTGAAAGACAAGTTTCATTTGACGATGCAGTTCTTGAAAGACAAGTTTAGTTTTGTGTTTCATTTATCCTACTTACTTATTTTGTTTTTTTTTGCACAAAATGCACTTGTTTTGAATCAAAATGTTACTGTCTGAATGATGTCATTTATTTTTCACATTTGCTATTTCACAATGGTTGTATAGGATGTAAACAAAAGGCTTAAAGCTAAGTACCATTATAGGCCCCGTTAGGGTACAGAAACATAAAAAATATATATTTTTAAACAATTCAATAAGAAAATTAATACATAACAAACTAGAACTAGAACTAACTAACTACAAGTAATAAGTATCTCATTTAAGCATAATCACAACCACTACTTCAGATAACTGAGATCAATAGCATCATTTCTATGTATTAGAATTGTTTGTTTGTTTGAAAGCGCTAATCTTTGGAACTACCAGTCGGATCTGGAAATTCTTTTTGTATTTGATAGCCACATTCATGAGGAAGGCGATAGGCTATACGGGAACGGTAAATTCTTACGGGAACGGGAAAAAACAGGATATGCGCATACGAAGTCACGGGCAAAAGCTAGTTAGCTATAAAAATAGTACCCAATGCAGCGCGAACTGCAGTAGGTAAGTAGTTAAACAAACAACCGTATGCTCGTGCAATAACTATATACATGTGCTGTATTTTTAATGTTTTGTTTTATTTTAATATTTAATCACTCACACACTGATAAATCAATGTTTGCAATACTTGTAAATATGTGAGAACCAGGTTCCTATTCACAACATAAATTGGTTTACCTCTGCGGGCCTTATTCCAACTAGTACATAGTATACTCTAGGTGCATCAGTCACATGTATAATACATATATTTAATTAATAAATGTTCACCAAATATTTCAAAACTTTATTTGAAAAGAGTAACTATGGAGTTTTTGTTCGTTCTTCTCAATACGAATCTACCTTTCACCTTTCACTAGAATAACTTTACTTTTATATTATCTATATTCTTTTAAATATAAATGTTGGCGTTCAAAAGTGCCTTTTAATAGCCGAATTGAAATAAACGTTTTCTGACTTTGACATTACTTACAGCGACGTTACAGCTGATGGAGTTTATTTGTCAGATAAATAATATAACGCTGTTTGTATAGCGGCAATACAGCAAGAAGAGAAACAACATTCCCCCCTCCCGAACGACGTCACGGTTAAAAGCTTGTATAAAATAAAACAAGAAAGCTATCCGTTTGTTTGATTTATTCGCCAGTGATTGAGTTACAACGCTGTCAGCTGCCAAGTGTGACTGGAAAAGTATTGTAACTTGTATTTTATTCGTCCATTTATCAAAATGACTCGGCGACAAATTGTGTGACAGTAATATTGTTATTTTAGAGAGGAAACTTGAAGAAAACAGCTTCTGAGCCCTAACGACAAACGAAACATGAAACTTTACAAATACATTATAATGAAATATGGCGAAAAGTTGATCCTTGCCGCGTTGACAGTTCAAATATTTGCAGTTTTGCGTCTCTCATTCAATATTTTTTGCGAGAATTAAATAATCAACGAACGGCAGGAATGTACCTACATACAGCTGTCACAATATCGGGTGGTATTTTTCATGAATGAATTACATAAATAGACCGAACATTTTGAAATTTTATCAGAATATGCATTTTCATGAACATAAGATAATTGGTTGCACAATACTTAAATCAAATAGAACCAATTATTGTTCAAAAGTCTTTGAAGTTCTGAGTAGAGCTACACGAAAACTAACAAATGATTGCACTGTCTGTAGGCACAGGTCCGGTTGGCATAAAAGCAGAGCCCACCGACTGAGTTTTGAATGTGGCTTCTGATTGGTCGTTAACACTCCCATAGTACAAAATCCACCGAACCGAGATCAGAATCATAGAGAAGATTTTTCGGATGGAGCCGCTGGCAAGATAATAACACCTTTTTTAATTTCACTCAGAAACCATTTCAGACGAAGTCGCGGGCAGAAGCGGGTGTTGAATAACGTCTCTAATTCGAAACGAAACGAAAAATAAAACTGTCGGTACATACAAATAAAATTTAAAAATCTTATATGACTGTACTTTTCCCAAACGATTTGCGAATAGGTACTTTTGCTAATAGGACGCTTTGAGAATAGAAAGTATAAGTATATTGTGCTTTCTCAAAAACCCACCACAGACGTTCCCTTATGTGTATGTGCCGTACTGGTCACAGTACTGATTGTATGGACTTAAAAGAGGGTTTGACCTTTGAGTTTTGTTTCGGCATTCCATATCAGGGTAGTCATCTGACTACCCTGATCATGTGCCATACTGCCATCTGGTTGCACATGGTTTCGCTCCCGTTAATATAGATATTTGCAACAAAGAGTAGCCTATTACCGTCTCCAGAGTCCCATCTATCTCTGTACGAAAATTCATCACAATCGATTCAGCGATTTAGGCATGAAAGCGTTATAAACAAACAATATGTGATATATATATTTTTTTGATACAATTTTTTTCTAAAGGTTTTACTTTCGCAGCAATTTGATTTCTAATTCCTGAGTAACATAATACCTAAGTCACTAAAACCGCCAAATCACCTCATGTTTCGAGTCAGCAGGAAAAAGTTTACAACAGACACAAACTTTACATAATTGAATGAGTAATGAGTTTCCTTAACAACTCTAATAAGGCGACGGCTTCATCTTTTACGAGCGCTGCAGATTCTACAAGATGTCTGTCTGTATACCAAATTATTTTTGCAGTGAGTAGATGAGTAGTACTTATAATATAAGCGGGGTTTCACTCTATGATGGTGCGCTTAGATGCTCACATAATATAATCAATTGATCAATGTACCTATGTATACAAAATATTGTAAAACTTATATTTGAAAAGAGTAACTATGGAGTTTCTTGTCCGTTCTTCTCCATAAGAATCTACTTTTTGCGAATGGACAACTAGAGTCACTTATATTTTAATTTTAAACTGTAAATTTGACGTTCAAAGGTGCCTTTTAATGGTCTAGTTGAAATAAATGAATTGACTTTGACTTTGACTTTGATCGCATATGCATCACATATTGTCATCAATCGTATAGCAGAAGACAGATATATATTGTTGTAGGTACTCTGGGGGGGTTCATAGTGAGAGCTCTCTTTGAAATCAGTTATGGTCCTACTGTGTCAAAGATATGGTGTTTGTAGTAGCAATACATATGATCGAAAATTATTAGTAGAACTATGTAACTGTAGTTTGCAATAATAGTTGTCCACATTTATCACACTAACGGTATGATGGGAAATAAATATTTTTTTCATAGTCTACTTTTGTATTTGACTGTCGACTGTATGTTAAAATATTCAAAAACTGGTGCACCATTCAGCAATGTGGATCAGTAAAATAAAAAACTGTAAGAAAATACAACAAAGTGAGCTTTCGTTTAAAAGCGATAAATTATCCCTTCATCAAATCACAGTGTCGCAGAATCCATAGTGAAATTCTTTTCTGCACTCAATTATTTTCTTGGTTCTTTAATTTTTTATTTCTTTAATCCGTAGTTAAAAAAAACTGACCTACTACGATTTTATAATTCAATGGATATATAGTACATTCGTGTTTGTAATTAAAACATGAATTTCCCTTTACTGGCATCCATACGAGACGGCCATTTTGTAACGCTATTCGCGTGCACCCTTTCGCCTATCGGTTCGGTATATTTACCGGTTCGATGTTCAACGTTGGATTTCCGATGGCCATGATCACCTCTGTGCCTACCGTCGCCCCTACTTCCGGACGGGGGACCGGCAGAGAGATGATACTTCCGTAGTTATGGAACTGAAAAATGTGTAGTAGGAGTTTCTTAGTCATGTTAGCGAAGTGTTTGCTTTTGAATGGGATATCTGCACGTCAGTCATTCGTTTTTCTTAATGGGTCAACATCATTGCTTTGTTTTTAATAACGATCTTTACTAAACGGAGACATAATACCTATTGAATTCGAATATCTACGTCAGCTGCTAGACTTGTAGCAGTCAATAAGCGATAGAGATTTTAAACTAGCCTAAAAGCTCATTCGGTTGATAAGAGCTACCGAATGTGACGTGATCGATCTCTTAAAAGTCGATATTTCGACTGTATAGAGCCTCATTATTATCACAATTTAATGACTTCTTTAATCTACACTAATATTATTAATGCGATAGTTTGGATGAACGCATGGATGGATGGATGGATGGATGTTTGTTACTTAATCGCGTCAGAACGGCTGAATGGATAGTGATAAAATTTGGCATAGAGGTAGATTATAGTCAACACATAGGTTATTGCAAATTTATCAGGCGCCGACTCATATTAAAAGTTAAAGTACCTAGGTGTTGCTGTCACCTGTTTTATAGAGACTTCAAGACGAAGAACGCTTCAGGGCATATTCCCACACTTTCGACTTCACACAATTCAACTCAACTACAGACAAGAACTTTGCTACTTATAAATTAACTTTCCTATACAAACAAGGGGCTTTTGCTTCAATTAATTTAGGCGAGCCTACATCTAGACGAAATTGTAGGACTTCTGAAAGCCCATACTTGTTTGTAAGCCACTTGTCTGAGATATTACTACGTCCGATACTTTACTAAGAAGCCGATCGATTTCACTATATCAACATATTCGAGTGATTGGACATGTTAAAGTAAATATAGGTACTTGACGTGAGGGGAGAATGGGTTGAGAAGAGAGGCCGAGATATTATGCTCAAAGGATTAATTAATAGCACGGTGAAAATGTTGAATAAAGATTTGTATTGCGTCCGTTTCACAGCCGTTAAAATTCTGTTGCTGTTTACGTGTGTATTGGGAAAGGATGAAGGTAGTACATAGCATAAGTGTGTCGTTTAATTTGAATGAATGGAAACATACTCATTATTTTTTTACATTTATTTTGAGTCGACGCAGCATTTCTTTTTCTTTCCTACTTCTCTGAATAAGTTTCCATTTAGCCATGTCATGTTTTACATCGTCTTGGAATGTTGAAATACTAAAAATGAAATAAATATGTTTTCTGTGTGCACCTACTCATAACTCTGAAGTTTGAATCACCCCCTGAAAATGCTCGATCCTTTAGATAACGTGAGAAAAATGCTAATTTTATTTGGTACGCCTAAATCCGGAGTGGTTTTGGTAACACTGAATACATTCACAGAACGACGGGTCCTCGTTTACACAGTGCAAGTAATGAAAAAACTTTCAAATGAGTTCGCTGCCCATGAGCTTAAAAATTGAAGCATTTTAATTTAAATACCTCGTTTGCAGTTTTATAAAGCTGTCGCTAACATTGCGTGTGGTGGTAATGTTTATTTTATAGAAATTTTACTGGCGAAGGCCAGGGGCTTTCACATGCCTGTGAACTTTTTTGGTTTAGTACGAAATTAGAGCATGTTATTACTTCAAATGTTTACCTACTTCTCTGCTTTTTATGTAAATCACTTTAGGGTTTAAGCCGTGAAAATCTAAACATACAGACAGCCTCTCTACGTATTAATGTTTTTATCACCATCATCATATTGGCCGAATGACGTCCACTGCTGGACATAGGCCTCCCCAAGTGTCGCCACAATAACCGGTCCTGTCCGTCTCGCATCCATCGGCTACCCGCGACTCTCACCAGGTCATCGGTTCACCTTGTAGGATGCCTTCCAACGCTGTCTTCCGGTATGCGTCGCCACTCCAGAAGTTTAAGGCCTCATTGACCATCTGATCTGCGAGCAATGTGTCACTGCCACTTCAGTTTGGCGATCCTTCGGGATTTGTCGGGTATCTTAGTTCTCTTGCGGACGTTTCATACACGTTTTCATAGCTTTTAAATTTGATACTTTACTTATTTCAAAGGTATTGGCTAATTAAATCAGAAATTGTCGATAAAAATATTTCATTTTTGGTAACACATTGGCAATTAAAGCTCAAAATAGCAACCTTTTCTGAAAAATAAATCTTTTGTACCTTTCTATTTTTATATCGAGGAGAAGTCATTCTTATTTCACTGAAAGTTGTGTGGGCTTGACTGTTAACCCAAACAATTCTTTATTCTAATGTTATACTAAAATAATACGACCTTCTTTAATACAGTCGCATGGCGAGTTCTTTACATGCCCCTGTGACTGTTATTCAAACATTGAGTACCTTTCCTTTGGAATAACAATACTTTGAGATATTCTTCCGTGAGTTATATTCTGTATACCAACTAATAAGTTAGGTTAGGTTAGGTTAGGTACATTAGGTACATTAAGCAGGTAAATAACGAGCTGTGTGCACTGGGATAAATCAAATTAAGGCAGGTGGGCTTATAGGTATAATATACACAACTAAGTAGCATTGGCATGATCAGCCTATAAAATCCCACTGCTTGGGCACAAGCTTGCCCTCTATGATAGGACCGTAATCTACGATTATCACCAGAGATCGGAATAGGTAGAGAATACTTACCTAAAATTCGAGGAAGTAAGTAACATAGAGTTAGAATACCTCCTCTAAAATCCAGGAATAGTTAACATGACGATTAAATCCCAGGATTTAAGAAATTGCAAATCAATTTTTGCGCTTTGGATATATTTGAACTAACTTATTACATTGAAAAATCGTGGTTTTTTGAGTTCAGTACAGTAAAAGCTTTGTTTTACATATAAAATAAATTCTTGAATGTTCTTCAGTTATTTAGCTGATAATTTGTTTTTATAATTCCGGGTTTTAATTGTCATGTTTATGATTCTGGGATTTTTGAGATGGTATTGTCTACTTTATGTTACTTACTTCATCCAACTTTAGGTAAATATACTCTACCTATTCTGATCTCTGATTATCATACAGTGTGGATTGGCTGATGTACAAATCTTCGACTTTTCATTACCACTTTTCTCAAAACAGTGAAGCCAAACGTCGCGTCGTGTGGAAACTGGCTTTACTAAAACCGGCCAAGTGCGTGTCGGACCACGCACAGTGTAGGGTTCCGTAGTTACCCGGCTCCTAAACCATGCCAGAAAAATAGTAAAAAGTACTTAACTATTATTACTTTACAAAGTTACAAATGCTCTTGGTTTTAAATAATTTTCTATGGAATTATTAGAAAATTTATACTTACTCAGTTTCATTTTATAAGTTAAGCCTAGGTAGCGGTGATAGTTTTCCTTTTAAATTCGTTATATATGCTACTATTATAAATTATTTCACGTCTCCGAAAACAACCGTTTAGCTGGCAGAGGGGGACATTTGACTCTAACAAAAATTTGCAAACGGATCCTTGGATGGAAAAATGGTTTTAACAAACCCTCAATATTTTTAAATGACCTATCCAAAGACACACCCACATCATGGGGTAGACGATAAAAAAAATCATCGCCACTTCACATGAAAATTCTAAAAAAAATGTATTTCAAGAGAAATGAGGGAGGGGGTTTGCTTATTTTTCGTCTAATTTCTCGAAAAAATATTTTTTTATTAAACCCCTCACAATAAGCCCTTTAATTTCATATGTCACACGGTACCTACAGTTTGAAAAACTTTTTTTTTAATTTTCTAGTTGGTCCCCCAAAAGTCCCCATTTTCAAAATTTAATTATTTACGAAACGCGTCCTTGTTTGGGTCACAGAAGTTTATATGAGCACCAAATTTTAACAGAATCGGTCAAGAAGATTCGGAGAAAATTGATTGTGACAGACAACCAGACAGACACCCGAGTGATCCTATAAGGGATTCGTTTCTTACGGATGTTCGGAACCCTAAAAAGTACATTTTGGTATGAGTATGAATATTTTGTTGCTAAGACCAATCAACAACTTTATCGTATTCAAGTCCCAGTGATGACCTTTTTTTTTTTTTTTGATCTCGGGGGGAAATCCTCATGGAAATCCTCCACCCTGGGGCGGGTGGAGGGGTCTGTCAGACTCTTACTGACTAAAACCACCCCGGTGTTCCATCTGCCACCTACGCCGGGGATCGCGGGAACGTATGCGACTTCCGCAATCCCCGGCTGGTGCTGGCCCGCCTCTGCGGGCCACCTCGCGTCGGCGAGGGGAGTGAGGTGTTTAACTCCCCTTGCTACGTCAAAGAGGGGCGCACGGGAACACCACGCGCCGCCACCTCGGGTCCGGATGAGTGGGGGGCGACGGACATCCCCAAGTCCGCCGCCCCTGGACCCGGTTAGGGGGGCCGGAAGAGGGCAGCGTAAGCCCTCCTCCGACGCCCGATGCGCCTGCTGCGGGCAGGGAGAGCGGTTGTGATCTCCCTCTCCCTTTCCGCAGCCTCCTTCTGCGCGATAACTGTCTCGCAGAAGGAGACCACCGCGTCCCAGGACTCCTCACCGCCGACCATAGCATGGACTACGGCCGGCAGCGAGAGGTCACCGCCTACAACAGAGATGAGGGCACGGCGCGGCTCCTCCCAAGCTGCACACTCTGCAAGCGTATGCCGCGCCGTGTCCTCCCGACAGTCGACGCAGTGGTGGCATCGAGCGTCCGGCTCCCTGCCTATGCGACACAAGAACCTCCCGAAGCTGCCATGCCCCGAGAGGACCTGCGTCGCACGAAACGTCAGAGAGCCGTGCCTTCTCCCGAGCCACAGGTCGAGCACTGGCCGTATGGCCTCGATGGTGATGAGGCCGGCGGAAGGGCTCGAAAGCCTGTCCCGCCATTCCGCCACCAGGACCTCACGCAGCTGCGACCGACGCAGCTCCAAGTGTTGCTGCGTCAGTCTTTCGCCGCGCGCCCGCGCGCCCTCGCGCCACTTATGTAGTGACGCGAGCACTTTCGCCTCCAGGTCTCACGGCGGAGATCCGGCCAGTGCGCAAGCCGCCTCGTAGGAGATCGTGCGATATCCCCTGATGACTCTGACGGCCATCACCCTCTGCGGCTCCCAGTGATGACCTGCTCCAACATAGGAAGTCAAACATCCATGCAGTAAGTAAACAGTGACGTCACAAAACAAAGTGGAGTCGTAGTCCTTGAGTAAGACACTTGTAACCTGTACCCTACAGAGATCGAGTTGAGTGCTTTCGCGTGATGAAATTTGAAAGTGCAAAGTCAAGTCAAAAATAGAAACAAAAGGTCAGAAAAAAAAACATTTTTATTTTCGACTAGCGGTTCCTCGTGGCTCCGCTTAATGAATTTTCCGAGATTAAAACTTGCCTATGAAAGCAATGGTGTAGCTTTCCTTTAATGAAACATATAAATGTAATTTACTCAGTACTGTCAGTCCAGAGTTAATTAAGAAATTAAGACAACGAACATACAAACCATTTTACATTTAGATCACTAACTAGTTTAAAAGATTTTATCGCAAGAAAAATTGATTCTCTACTTGTATTTAAAGGATACTAAATGGTTGAATTTAGTATCCTTAACAATAACGCGTTTTCAACTCAAGTTTTTGCTTTTGTCATTGTCGCTAATCTTAGATACACAGCAATATGAAATCATTGAATTTGATTTGAATTTCTATGCAATCGCGAAGTCGTGTTGAGCATCAACATCAGTCTACGGTTGTGTCACTTGAACTGAAGGATGCTTAACCAACGTTGCCGCGATCAAACCTTGCATGGGTCACTCGTGTTTACATATCCAAACCCTTCCGGTGTCCATGCATTAAACCCGGGTGTGAGGATAAAGAAGCTGTATTCTGTGTTTCCAACTGCGATTGCAACGGCTCCCTACGCTGATCGAGTTTCAAACTCGGAAAGCAATAACTTAGGTACATTTTGAAAAGGATTTACAAGCCAGGAATCCTTTTTCATCTCCTCATATTCCTAATCCTGATTTATTGATAGGCATCCAATTTTTTTTTTGGAATAATTTTAAATGGTGAGAAAGAACTCCACTTGGATATACTTAAAATGTCATATACTAGGTAGGTATCTAAGTATGTAGTATTCGGCTTTCTTGGATATCATTACAAACATCTTGACGGATTTTTTTTCCGCTTTATAAATCGATTTAACGACGCGGACTATTTTTCGTTACAAAAAGAAAATAGTACTTGTATTTCTTTCCTAAAATGGAGTAACAAGTTCTTGGTTATATTCATTAAATATCAACAGGCTGTTATGATAATAATATTGATAGGAATAGTTACTTCTGAGATTTGGAAAAAAAAAACAAAGTGACCGAAAAACATTTTAACTCTGAAAAATTGAAGATGAATATTTTTCTCTTTTCAAATCCCTTTTCAAAAGCTTGCGGAATTCATTTCAGTTTATAAAAAACTATGAAAT
Organism: Mamestra brassicae; assembly: GCA_905163435.1. Classification (NCBI taxonomy): domain Eukaryota; kingdom Metazoa; phylum Arthropoda; class Insecta; order Lepidoptera; family Noctuidae; genus Mamestra; species Mamestra brassicae. Next base: position 8,273,905 of record LR990991.1, on the reverse strand, counting down.
ATTCTTACAATGAAAATCAGAGTGAGCTTTAATGAGGACGCTGAAAAATGCATTTAGACGTTTTATTGCAGGTTTTTTGTGAAAAATTAGAGGTTAAAGTATTATGTAGGTGTACTGAGTGAAACAGTTTCACTCAATACCTTTTATTTTTTTAGGGAAAGGGAAATCATCAAATGACTTCTTCAGCTCTGGGTGGAGCGGAAGGGCGTGTCAGACTCTTACTGACTAAAATCCAACCGTGTTCCTTCTAAAGCCCTTTGCGTTCCAGGGCCACGGTGACTCTTTCGAACAAATACCGCAACCCTGGTAGATTACTCAATACCGACATAATACTTTAAAACATGATGAAGATGGTCAGGTATTGTCTCATAGAATCTGATGTTTATTATGTACCTATCTACTATAAAATCATAATCTTTAATTATATTATAAAAAGAACCTTCACTCTGTTAAGTTTATATAAACTAGGTTGTCTTTAAAATATCGCTTTTGGTGATAAGGCCGCCCATTGTGTATTTCTTCATAAATATCTATATTTTGATATTTACATGGTGTACATTATACAGAGAATTCTATTCTATTCTTAACAATGTTTGGTTATTTACAGATCAGAAAAAAAACCTTAACAGAACTGTTACTGATAGCAGTCCTGTCTTAAAACTGTTTAAAAAAAACAAGACGTAAAAAACATCAAATTAATTATATAGCTCATATAAATCATTAATTTGATGTTTTTTGTAAAATAAAATAAAATGTCTTGAAAGAACCTTAACGTAAAAAAAACATTAATTTTATTTAACTCAGTTTATAATAATAATAATTTAAGATTTAAAAATGTAATTTGTATGTATATAAAATGAATGAAGTAGATAATAATAATATCTGGGGACAACTTACACACGGTCATCCGATCCCAAACTAGGCAGAGCCTGTGCTATGGCAACCAGACAACTGATAAACATACTTGTATATTTCTGAATACATACATATTATAGACAAATTACACCCAGACACAGAACAAATGATCATGCTCATCACACAAAGATTTGTCCTGGGTGGGGATCGAACCCACGACCTCCGGTATAGCAAGCAGTAACAGTTCTGTTAAGGTTATGAAAAAAGATGCAAGCGAACAATATAACAACCAAGAGTGCGTTTAATTCCGTTTTCAGAGTTCACCGAAGCGAATTCATTTTGTCTCTTTGATGAAATACTGCTTTGACTGGTACAAATCCCTTCTTGGAATAGTCATATCCTGGTGAATCGCCAATATCAGGCTCTCTGACTCCATTGACCTCAATCGATTTTTCATTACTATAATGGCCGTCGAAATTCCAGGAATCATATTCACTACAAACATATTGGTAAAGTCAAACAATGGTGCTTTTACGAAAATATTTATTTTTCTACTCTCTGTCAATGTTTGTTTCAGTTTTTATGAAAAAAAAGATGACATATTTTTGTATATTGATCTTATCGAGAATTTGGGACTATGTGTAGTCCGGCTACACGGCACACGTATTATCCGGCACACGTATTATCGGCTTTTATAAGCTTAACACACTCTTTACAGAGTCATGTAATAGATAATTATAGCACTAAATCCGCCTTTGTACCTTTGTGTTGCAAATTTGAATTACTCACAAAATTGTTTATTAGACGTCGCCGCATCTGTTAAAATGTAAAAGCTTGCAAGTAAGTTGCTTGAGTATCAATTGCTGTTTCATTGTACCTTCCCTTGTCTCTCTTTATTTATTTATCAGAGTTCTACCTTTGGAGAGTGAACCAATTATTATTTGTAGCCCAACTGCGATTCCGAGAATTGAGGTGAAACAAAACAACAGCCGGTAGATTCTACGAGTATAAGCATATCGAAGGCTTGAGTGAAGTGATCACGAAGTGAGCTGTCAATCAGTACAACCAAGACGTCACGTGATCACGAAGTTAGTTGTCATTCCATCTTGTTTATATGGATTGACAGCTCACCTCGTGCGTGATCACTTCACCCAAGCCTTCACTTCGATATATTTATAAAATTGACCGGCTGGTCGTTTCTAGAAGTTTCTTCTATGAAGTTTAAGGTTTATTTCTTTTGAATTAGGGATCGGGTTCGATGGGACAATGGTCTGTTGAAGTTGTGTGAAAAATATTAGATTGATTTTGTGTTATTGATAAGCTCGCGTCTGACTACAATCTTACTTGATGGAAAGCGATGATGTGGTCGACGAAGCAGCACGCTTGCCTAGAAGTAACCTATTCACTCTTGACTTTAAAGCCCCCAGGTTGTAGCTATCAGGAAACACACTCCAGCAGGGATTTCCACTTAACATATAAACATTTATATAATTTTAGTAAATATATGACTTCTTCGTTGTTTTAGTGGTCTTAAGAAATATGTGCATGAGTTCTGGTGTTTGATTCTCTGGGATGTCCCTGTAGTAGCCCGGAGTTAGGATTTGCCTAGTTGATGACAATGACATGAGACTTATACATGACTAGTGAAACGAAGATACACTAACGGCCGGTTTCAATAACGTATGTACCTTTAAAAAATAAAATAAAATAAAAATCTTGTAATTCAGACAGAGTCCATTAATTGGTAAGTATACAAAAATTAAGAAACGGAAACGGTGTTAGTATTTATAACTACCGGAAAAATACAATTATATACCTACACTACAGTCACATGCAGGCCTATTCAATGCCCCAGTGTGGGGCTGTCCCACCTTTAATCAACTGTAAATTAGCTACCAACAGAAGCTGAAACGTCATATTTGAAAGGCAAACATGACGTTTCAGTTACTGTTGGTTCTTGATAAACAGGCGTATGTGATACAATTTTTTGTGCAGTTGACCTATACTTGATTACTTTTAGTAAGTAATTTAGTGTTGTCTTGATGTGGGAGTAATTTTGGAAAACTCTTTCAACTATAAGTTCCAATCAAAACTGAAAAGCTGCAAAGGTATTTACGTCAGACATTTTGAATAACGAAATAAAAACGAACACCGCTTTTCTTTTTCGCTGAAGCAATACAAATTTGCTATCCCATTTAATTTTTAATTGAATGAAAGTTTTAAACCCTCAAAATAAATAAGAATTTTATTTTAGAAATTTCATTTCATTTGAAGTTCTAATACAATTTCAAACCGCAGCTTGAATAATAATTTTAACTGACTTCAAAATCAGATTTTTTTATATACATCTATTTTATGTATGTTCGTGCATAACTCCGTCATAAATAGACTGATTTACATTTTTTTTATTCGAAAGAGGTTTATTCTAGAATGGTCCCATTTAAATTTCGTAAAGATCTGATGAAGAACTTCGGAGATAGACAGCTAAATATGATATGGACTGGTTGGAATTTAATGGGGATAGCACTAAAAAGTCAAAAATAATAGATTTTTACAAAAAAATAAAAACCACTACAAAATACAAAATAACTTTAATTTTGGGAGTTGGTTAAATTTTGTGATGCGATTTCTTGGTTGTTTGAAAAAAAAAAGTTACAAGTTATTTACTACTTTGTAGTGGTTTTAATTTGGAAGCCGATTTAATTTTTTTGTAAAAAGTTTTTTTTATATAACAGATCTATGGGTAAATAGATTGAATGGTGGTGGAGGTATGGCGGTATGATATCCGGTCATCATAGGGTGTGTCAGACTCGGGAAGTTTGTTGCCTGAACAGATACAGCGGCCCAGAACGTAAAGCGCATTTGGAGGAACACGGATAGATTTTAGTCAGTAAGAGTCTGACAGTGACGATTCCTCACCCAAAGAAGAAACGGTCGCAAAGAGTGACGGCACCCACATGAACTCACGCGGTTAGCAAGAAGATGAATGTAGATACTGATCCTGTTTGCAGTCGGGTAATCAAATCGAAATGACTGCAAGCATAGATCTTTATACAAAACAAAATTAGGCGAAAGATGAACTAACAGTGGGTCGAAATAGTACTCAAATAATCATAATTATGAAAAGAAAGAAATGATAAACGCGGTGAAAGAGGAAACGAAAAGTGGGGCGAACACGAAAAAATAAACATTAGGCGAACTTTGTGGGCGAATCTGGAACAAATCGTATATATATATTTTTTGTATATTATATTTTAGCAAAATAAAATAAAAATACAAACTACTTTTAAAGTACCCGCTGTACCAACCCATATTCTGTGACAAAGTCCTAATCTGTGGCAGAGGCAATGTTAGTCGCCCCTCGCTAGCGGCTGGGGTGTTAATACGATCTAAATGAACCGTAAAACTTTAAGGCTCATGGCAAGTAATTTAAGCTCACTGGATAGCGTACCGCTACGCTCTCGGTAAATTTTCGATACAATTTTCGACACGACATGTTTTAACTATGTGGGTAAATTGTTTCATGTTTTATCAGTACACCTGTATAGTGTATAGTGGTAATTACAAAATCCATACTATAATATTATAAACTTGAAAGTACCAAAATGTCTGTCCGTTTGTTATCTATTGCGGCTGACCGGATTTAGATGAAACTCGTCACACGGGTAGAACATGTCAGGTAATAGGGATGTTGACTGGGTCAAAATAATATAATTTAATTTAGTCCGTCAGTTAGATTATCGAAATATTGGGTTCTAATGTTTGCCATAATTTCAAATGCAATAATTTATATACCATACTTGTGTTTGCCATAATTTCATTAGAAATAGCGCTTCAGTTGCCATAATCGTGAAATAATATAAAATTATTTTCATTAATTTCATTGGTCATAATTGTTCAAGTGTCATAATAATTTGGTTCATAAATTTATTTTAATTTCAATAATCGTTAAAAAATATCGTTTGAACTTTAATTCACACCATATTTACTAAAAATAAACCTAATCTACCATGCATGCTTGCTTTTCAAAAGAGGAAATCTGGCGTTTTGTGGTCACAGTTCTAACCTAACCTAGCCATTTCGAATTTGACAAACTGTTTATTAATCACAATATTCATCACTCCAATTCGCACCATAATTACTAAAAATAAACACGCTTGCTTTTCAAAAGAGGAAATCTGACGCTCGGCGGCCGCTCATTTTTGACGTATCCTATCCAATATCTCTTTCGAAATCTATATGACGGACTAATTAATTTTTTTATTCAAATACATGACTGAAATCATTCTTTTTATTGCGGTGCTTGGCATAATAACATTTAATTACACGCGCGCGGAATTGCTCTGAGAAGCTATTTATTTTAAATACGTTAGCTACAGCACAACCCTCAATGAATTTTAATCCAACGTTTACCCTATTAACATTAAAAAACGGGTGTGAATGTCAAGCATAGAGTTAGGTGTCTATTGGTAAATGAGTCACGCCTCAACAGCTTAATGGAATTTGAGTTCGAACACAGGTTGTACACCGTAGGGGGAGAAATGACTTTGATATTGGAACCGGGTAAATATAATTTATTTATTTGATATATAGTCCTCCTGACCGATTTCGGCCATGACGGCTAATCTCAACCGAGACTAGTCATCGGCGCAGGACATATTATAGTGCACAAGTGTGTGTGCAAACACAGGTGCACTCCCTCTTCAATCAGTATCATATTCCGATGGGACGACAACTCGACACGACCGGAGAGAGATCTGGTGCAGGACCAACGGCTTAACATGCTTTCCGAGCAGGAAAGCATGTTAAGCCGAGCCCGGATATTGAAAGTTGGTGGTGTTGGTGACCACCACCAACTTTCAAACTCCGGCCTGTCACTGAGAAATTCGTATTGAAAAAATCCAAAAACACTTATTGCCCGATCTGGGAATCGAACCCAAGACTCTACGCTCGGCAGTTGCGCTTGCGACCGCGAGACCACCAGAGCAGTTTTTTTCATAAACAGAGACACTTTGCAGCAGTGAGACATAATTTGCTAAATAGATGGACTGGATTACGTCATATCCCATTGTTACGTTTCCGTGGGATTAATTTCGACTATTCCGCGATCAAAGCCGGGAAGAGAAGTGATTTCATTTTCATTCTTTGAAATAAACTGATCTTCAAATAAGGTACAACTAAGGAATAACTTTATTTTCAGTTAAAGCTTGTTACGGTTAACCCCAAAAAGTAATTGAACCAATCACCTCTTCAAGATCACGTAACAGATTCTGATATTGATCCAATTAGGAAACCCTTAAAATTGCCTTGGACCTCAGGGATATTATATATTTACCCGTTCTCTTACTTTACCCTTTCCATCCTTTCCGTTAAGTCGAAAGTTGCCCCTGGAGAAGCATCAAAATAGCGATCAAAAACAGTTTAAAGTTTTCTTAATTCGAATTTAGTCGACACACAAATTCCCCGTTAAATAACTTGTAATTGAGGTACTAAATGTTTATTTTTGGTTCTAGCCTATTATTGTTTAAGTGTGGATTCTGAGCAGTCAATTTAACTAGGAATTGGTATTATGGTTATTCATGGTCCATTTGTTTTTATTTAAATAGTTCTTTAGGAAAATGTAAGTGTTTATTTCATATTGAGGTACCTATTATTTTCGACTTACCATTGCCTAATATCTAGGTACAACATTTCGGCTACCACCAACAAAACGCCCCCATGATTTATTATCACAATTAGATAAAACCTTAAAGCATCAACTCATGAATTCAAACGCAATACTAACAAAGTAAATTCACTAAAAGAATAATGGAGGAGATTATCGTGCCTCTTGAAAAACATCGTCGACTCGAGCTCCGAAGAGTTATTCACATAGAGTAATCTTTTATTTCCCGAGAGTGAACGGAGTCTTACCGCGGCGGAGATTTGCAGATTCCTCGAAGAAGGAAGCAAATCAACGTTAGCTTTGTTTAGGCGGAATTACCTCCCGCAGAGGGAAATGTTGTGTTTAAAGGTAAATGGCCGTCTTACTCAGCTGCTGATTATACAATATTTTATCATCTTCCGCTGGGGTAGCTAAAGTGTTGTCGGACGCAGCGATAACATTCACCATTGTATTAATAATTGTGTCGCCAGCACCTGTAGCTATCAGTATTTCCACTAATTAATTCATGTAATTTATAACGCTCGTTGAAATATTCTAGCTAATGACACTGGTAACTGGATAACTTGAATATTCATTGATGGGAATATTTTATACACGTTTCTAAGTAAGCCTTGGGTAAACATCGTAGCAGACGATAATATATTATTTATGTTCAAAATTAATATTGGTAGCATTTATATTAAAATTCTACGACACAAAGATACTATGAAACAAACAAGAAGATCGTAAAACTAAATAGAAAAACATTTTTATTACAAATTAATATCGAGAATTTATGATTAAGAATGCCAATATATTTCGCCGCGGTTAAACGAATGAATAACATTGTGTAAAAAATATCGCAATAAGTGTTTAAGCCAGCTTAAAGGTAAAAAAATCAACACGATAGTGAATGTTTACAAAATTCACGGTTTTAATACTGAGTCCAAAAGGCGGCGAAAAAATGCTTAAAGCATTCAAATAAAGTTTGGCCTGACCGAGTGCAATGGTTCGGACTTAATAGCCTCGTTACTTTTATGTTTCTGGTTCATAAACCATGCTCCCTTAGCGTCGCTCAGGAAACGAAGCATATCCACAGATGCCCGGAGATTCTACTCAGATCCAATACAAATGGATATTGATTGCTATTCTAAAACCCCTGAGAATATGTGTGTGCATTTTGCAGTTGTGGTTTTAAAAAGTGGGGTTACAATAGTCTACCTAAAATGTTGTGAAATCTTAATCTGAACTAATATTATAAAGAGTTGGAGATTTATTTGTTTGTCTGTTTGTTACGATTTGTCTCAAAAACTGCTCAATCGATTTCTAAAATTCTTTCACCACAAGAAAGCTACATTATTAACGAAAAAATAAACCATGTTTTATTTTCGAAAAAATAAGAGATCCGTACGAAAATTGCAATAATCTAACCCAAAGTCCATAGGACAATCAAGAGTGTAGAGTAAATCAAACTGGTTGGCATAATGTATTTAACTATTTAGATGTACTTTTTTGTGTATTTTATTTTTCTTTTAAACCAATCACACTGTAAAATCAATTGTTTGCAATATTTGTAAATATGTGAGTACCATTTATTGTAAAACTTTTATTTGAAAAGAGAATCTACCTTTGTAAATGGACAGAAGAGTCGAATTTTTATACATATTCTTTTAACTGTAATGTTGACGTTCAAAAGTGCCTTTTAATGGCCTAATTGGAATAAACGTTTTGACTTTGACTTTGAAACTAGCAAAATTTTGCCTCATAATTTATTATTTGGTGTGCGCTGAGAAAACTGTTGTTCCTTTAAATGCCCTTTGCGTTCCAGGGCCGTGCTACACTTTCGAACAATTTCGCAACCCAGGGATGGATGGCAAATTAATTTTGTAGTTGTTGTGCATCTGCCTCTACATGCACTTCACTTCATTTATTATGACCTAATTATAATAATACATTCATTTATGCAGGTAATTTACACCCATTGCACAGTAACATTAAAAATAAAAATTAATTCGGACAGCAAAACAGAAATAATATAATAAAATCTATATTTAATAATTATAAATAATCTAATGCTGGAAACGGCCGACTAGAATCACAATTAAGATGGTAACGCCCTTCAAAAAACGGTGGCACAGCATCCCGTGCTAACCTAACAATGCTGCAATGACTTTAGTAGTAATTAACGGTACTCTCAGTTGTCAGGAAAACGTGTAGGTAGGTTTCATTAAAGACAGTACCTTTTAAAGTCTCCCCAGAGATGTGGCCTAACAAGTGTTGCTCAGAAGGGATTCCGAGGTGATCTTTGAAGAGGTCACGGAACCCCTTCCATGTGCTGATAGTGATCACGGGGTAGTTTAAGTGAGGTAAAATTCCAGATTCATAAAAACATTGAAAAAAAAAAATACTTAAAAAAAATCGACGACAAAAACTACTAAAAAGCTCCAAAAAAACCAATTTTAAGGTGACATTTACTTTAGTTCAATGACAGATTTGATGTCACCAGCTGCATCAGATATCTTGAAAAGGGGTGCGTCTCATATCATGTAAAGTTAATTGGTATATTTTCATTTCAATAACTTTCACAAGACATAATAAACGTGAGTTATACCAACTGTTGATATAATTTCTTTTGATATAACATTTGTATACTCTAAAACTTATTTCGTATAACGTTATTTAATATAACGTTAATTTAATCGAACATCTTTAGGCCTATCGTTTAAAATATGTTTATATTGATACCATCTTTATGGTTTACACCCCGATTCAAAGAAATCCGACTCGGATGGGTTAGGTTGCCAGATTCCCTCTATTGTTGGTGAATCATATGGGTTAGGTTCAGTGACCATTAACGCGCGTAGGCGAACAAGTGAAGCGAGCGTGTTGCGGGAGCGGCGTGACATAAACGAATCGCTGCAAAACCGACTCCACGAAGTCTTGTCTGTCCTACCCCTAGACTGTTATTTAAACCCACGTAGGTGTGGAGCCCCGCGGCGTGGCGTGGGACCACCGGAGCCCCGCGGCGTGGCGTGGGACCGCCGGAGCCCCGCAGCGCCGGAGCCGTAACAGAAACCATGCCTGCTGCATGCTTGTCTTCATGTTTCTTACATGGAAATAAAACCACATGTTCACAATCAACTGTTTTATAATAGACGTTTTATCATATTAGACTAAATAGTTTTTATGTCTTTTGAGTGGTATATCAAACGATTTTATATTCAATGTATATTATGCTTATAAAAATGTTTTGCTTTAAAATTATATTAATCGTTTATTATATTAACTGATCATTATATCAAATAAAATTATAGATTCATTCAGATATCTTGTAAATATTAAAGATTTTGTTATTATATCATAATATATGATATAATAACAAAATCTCTTGAAAAATCATTTGTTCGGAACTTTTTGGTCGTTTTTTGTGGACGATTTTTTGAAGAAAAGTTTTTGTTTTTCTATAATTCAGCTACCCAACATGGCCCTTAAATATGACCACGCACTTCTGGAGCACCCTGTACACCTGAGGTCTGCCAGGGTTGCGGAATTTGTTCGAAAGAGTCACCGCGGCCCTGGAACGCAAAGGGCTTTAGAAGGAACACGGATGGGTTTGAGTCAGTAAGAGTCTGACACGCCCTTCCGCTCCACCCAGAGCGGAAGAAGTCATTTGATGATTTCCCAGGCTTAAAAAAAAAAACACCTGTGGTGATATATACACACAAAACAAAATGATAGCAATATACAAGTTCAATTAACTTAGAAGGACAGAAAGCGAAATACCCCAACGTAACAAATAAAGCGCTTTTCAAAGAGAATTTCAGCTATTCATCCTAATAATACAATATCAGGAGGTAAATATGATTTCATTAATTCAATATATTGTATACCTATGTTCCAATACAACGAATTAACACGGAGTCCCAATTTACTTAGCTTATTCCACGAGCAGGTGTTGATTCAGGAATTCCGTCAATGAATCTACGTAGGTATGTATGTTTGAGATCTTAAATTAAGGAAATCTTATTACGAAATTCCGACATGTGTCGCAAGCTAAAAGCCGGGGCGGGGGATCCGTGTGGCCTTAATGAACGTGCTCAAAATTTATAACACCCTTAACCTTTTAGTTACTTTGCAAGTAAATTGGACCTCAAACGCGCTTACCTTAATGGGCAATAACTTTTGTATATTTTGTACATATCACCGGCGGAATGTTTGCGGAATAACTCGCCTGAAGCCTGTCAACTCCTTAATGAAGTGCCAAATTTTCCGCGATGAATCTGATCGTTGAACGCGTTCACAGAGGGTTTTTTATGTTCCTATAACGGCTTATCGCCATTGAAATTTCGTTTTTCCCGACAGACAGCGGTACAATATTTTCCATGTAATCATTCATATTAAAAATTTTTAAACCCTTTGTTCGTGCGTTTTTACATAAACGAACTGTAATAAAAATTAAGCCAGAGATAGCTAAAACGTATATCATAATTAATTTTGTAACAAGTTAAGTAATCCGTGGTAACTGAATATTCAGATATTTACAAGCATGTTGTCAAGCGTGATATTGCTATCAAAGCCCATTGTTACTGTAATATGCATTAATTTTAGATAGGTACACGAACACTCTTAGCGTATAGGGAATTAAATACGATATGTAAATATAAAAAAAAATGTTTATTTAAAATAGACACAAATATAGGTACAGGTACAAGGTAACCTTACTCTTAGGCGCCGGCCCCACTGCGCGCGGTATAGCGGTCAGAGTTCCGAGTTCAGCATTCCGCGTTCACTGTAATCTATGCGGTAGTTTCGAATCCTATACACAAAAGCGACGGTCAAAGTGAACGCGCGTTCTGTCGGAGTTCCATTTTTTCCAAAATCTGGAAGGTGTAGTGAACACAATTGGTAATTAAATACTTTTTAGTCAATATTTGCCAAATCATTATAACATTGAATTGACATCCGGAAGTACATGTAAAATCTATTTTCATCCTCAAGCAGCTCGGGAAATAATGTAAAGAATTCTCCATCGCGTTCTCTCAATTCATTTATAGGATGCACCCAATACTTTCTCTTTTTTTTAGACTGTACAAGGATCCACTCTATAATAGAATTTCATCTTCCAAAGATGTAGTATTATAGAGATCAAGTGCGACAAGTAACATTTGGTTTTCAGTAAAAGAAGCGTGTGACGTGTTATCACTGCTAAGGATTACTGAACTCCAAATTTCTAAACCGCTTGCTGTGTGCGAACGTGTGAACGCGTAACGCAGAACTCGACTGCAGAACTCAGACCGCCTTGGCAGTTTGTTCGGCCCCTTAGAAAATAGGCACTGACAACACATTACCAGTGTCAACTAGGACAGACAGACATGTAATAGAGGGCAACCACCCGCTTAATTCCTAATAAAACAAACATATTTAAACATTTTCTACGTTAGTGCATAACAAACATAAAAAAGCTCGGTGACAAGTTATTGTAAAATTATTTCCAATATTTTTGCTAGAAAAAACAAAAGAAATGGTTTTTATTTTTGTGTAGAAGCAACTTAATAAATCCTTAGCTAATAATCTTAGCCGTTATAAGTTGAACTACAGTGAACAGAATCAGTGCAGCAAGTCCTGGCTGGAAGGTGGAGGCCCCTCCTGTGACGTTTCTTATCCACGTGGTGTAGTTTGCGACTCGGGTGTATACTTCAGGGAACGTATTCACTGTGCAGTAGGAAGACATTGAAAGAATACCCGCCAGTCCCCCGTTGCAGACTAATCCGTTGCCATAGTCACCCTGTTAATAACATTATCATTTTTTAGAAACAATTAAATAAAATGTAAAAAAAACAAGCAACGGATGACAAGACTTAGCCGTTTCAAGTTTAATTTGATCTATGTTTGGCCTCATAGTAGAAAAGATATATAAAGGTGGATACTGACTGGTGTTACGGGCCGTAATGTATTATTCACAGCGAGCATGTTACGACATGCTGCGTCCTAAAATCCGAGTATTATGCACGTGTTCGTGCTCATTTCCACGTACTGACTGCACGAATGCTCGCTTTGCAACATGTTACATTACGCCCCGTAACACCGGTCAGTATCCAAATTATGATTTTAAAATACAAATCTTGTTTTAAGAAGACAAAAACACCTCGAAATAACCAGCGTTTTGATAAGATTTTAACATTGCTAAGATGATTAATCCAGTCGCTTGAATTTTAATGCTTTTTAAACACAAAAGTTAGTTTAGATAAATGACGTACAATTGTTGAGTATATCATCCTATTCCAACTTGCCGTCACCACATTTTTTTAATTTTTGAACCAAAAATTAGCAAATAAATATGTGATTTTCTGAAGTACTACGCTGTACGTAGATCACCCTAGTGATACGCCCACCAGTGATACGTCCACAAGTGTTGATCCCCAAATAATTAGGATAAAATAAGGCCGGAAGACAAATCTATATATATGTATATCTTGGATAAATATAACCATGAATATTTACTTCAGTTAGTTCAAAGATCTCGTCATCGTCATCACAATAATTTCAGTCGTAAGGCGTTCACTGCTGGACTTAGACCACCCCGAGTCCTCAAGCGTCATTATTTGTATCAACTGGTCCTTTATGTTTCTCGTATTTCGCGGGTGTCAAAGAACTTGTGGGAAAATGGACAATAGAATTTTGTGGTAGTACTCACAACGCAACCAGCAGTACGACCGTCAAGCGTCGTTGCACAGAGCATAGACGGTAAAATGTTGGGTCCTTGGACTGTATTGTACTGAAGAGCGCAAATTTTCTGACTGGGGATGACCTTTCTTGCAAACAGCATATTCACGTTAGCCTGAGAAAAAAAAAATCCAATTAGCATCCATCTTTCATAGTTTTGGAATCTGCTCCGCAGTGTTTGGGTGAACATTAGACTTAATAATTGCACTGGGAGTAATGTGACAGTTATAGGCAGCCAAATATAAAAAAAAAATTGAAATGCTTCGGAGGCGAGTAAACTAGACCTATTTCTCTGACCTGAGGCTTTAACCAAGTGTCATTCTGTCAGCAGTAGCGTCGCAAAGGCGACAACAGGCTTTCCAAGGGTTTTTTTTTGAGTTTTTCATCGTTTTCAAGTTTCAAATTTTGTTTATACATAACTTTACACTTCACGTGACCCAAGGGCTGGCTTTTACCTTGGTCAAAGAATAAGCATTGCCATACAACGTGGCAATGCCGCCAGTCTTTTGGGTACACTTTCAGTCGACAGCGATGCGGATGAATTTTTTGACGCCATATTTTAGGGTTAATTTAGTTAGGAGTTTTTATTTTTATTTCTAGTGTATATAGTTAGTTAAGTATTTATGGAATAAAGACTTTACTTATAATATCGCTAGGTTTTGTGCTGCTATTAGGTGACTTACAGAGACGGTGGCTTCTTGACTACCCCATCCAGCGGTAACACATTCAGCACCTTCAGCGGGCTGGAAGGATTGGTGTGGTAATGGCAAAGGAGTTACGACTGCGTTGTTGAATGGCTCGTTTAGCTGAAATTAAGATTTAAAGATTTTTTATTTTTTATTTTTATTTAATGTGGGTTTGCTCTTGACTCTAGTCTAGGTCATAGATGATAGAGACAAAGTCGACGATGGAGCGAGCTTACCTAGAAGAAGCCTGTTCACTCTAATTTTGAAGAAATTAGGGTTGTATGCGTTCGGAAACACAGACGCAGGCAGAGAGTTTTTTTTTTAATTGAAACATATTAAACGTCCCTAACAGCTTAAGAACCGTTACGAACATATCTATGTATCAGTCGGAACGGACGCTGATATAGGAAGTCGGAAGGTAAGTGGTCGACTACAAGGACGAACTGTCGTGTTTGTTTGCCCGTCTGTCACTTTATTGTACATAATTTACTGGATTGATTGAGTAAATTTTTTTGAAATATACTGCTGTAAGCTGAAATTTCCAGTTGGAATGTATGAAAAACTATGTTATTCAATATTAAGTTTCTTTCAATGTTGGAAAAATATTCATCGTACGGAATTCTCTCCACGCGAGTCCAACTCGCACTTGGCTGGTTATATTTTTTTCCACGTAAGTACACATTTCTCCATATTACATCTAACATTAGCAGAATGTTTACATTCGGTACAATATCATCAATATCTTTGAAACATTTGCAAACATACTACTGTTGATCGATGACGTTATTTTTAAGTTCATTCCAACTTGTATCGATATCGTGATATGTGATAATAATAAAAATAAGTTTATTGAATCACTGTTACAATAATTGCCTAAAAATTTGCATTATTTAACGTAGGCCTGTGAGCAATCTACACATACGGTGGTCCCCAAACTAGGCGGCGACTGTATCTTGGGGACCATTGATGTGTGGGTATCTGCCCTTAGTTGTAAAAGTAGTAGCTTAGTAGAATACTTACAGTAATAACAGCAATGTCGTTGACAAACATAGGAGTACCAATATAATTAGGGTGTCTAGTGATGTTTACAACCA
This sequence comes from Mamestra brassicae, assembly GCA_905163435.1. NCBI lineage: Eukaryota > Metazoa > Arthropoda > Insecta > Lepidoptera > Noctuidae > Mamestra > Mamestra brassicae. Next base: position 8,258,903 of record LR990991.1, on the reverse strand, counting down.
TCCGGAATAGCTCAGGAGAAGAATTGTTGGTGAGAAGGACAGAACCAGCAAATACCCTGTATTCGCTTGGAATGATTGGTACTGGAGAAGATCTGCAAAATACAAGATTATTATGCATAAAACAGAATATAAACCATTTGACGACACGGGCGTCCGTCATACACAACAGCAACTAACACAAAGTAAAGGACATAATAGTGAAGAATGATCGGTTAAATTATTTGCTGGACGTCGTACATCCGCTTTTTTTTTATTTAGCGCTCTAGTTTTCAGTTAGCACCGCAGTTACACAAGGAGGGTAAATAAAATAGATACTTAATTATACGCAGGTACTAATGTTTTCAAACCTGTACCTCCACGAAGAGTTTGTTTGTTTATACGCTCTAATCTCTGGAGCTACCAGTCGGATTTGGAAAATTATTTTTCCAGGTATCAGGAAAAAACGGGATTGGCGCGTACGAAGTCGCGGGCAAAAGCTAGTATGTAAATAAATTACGAAAAAAATATGAAGAGAGTACATCAGCAATCAATCGACCCAGCCTTTGGTCAAGAATGTTGTTGTCCCCTTCAAGTCTAACCGGACGCAGCTCAGTAGCAATATTTTACATGAAGCAAAGATCAATCTAATCTGCATAACCTAACTAGGTAATTTAACACTGACAGCCCTAAATCTATCTCCTTTCGTTCATTCCATTCACAGGTTGCCAGGAAGAGATTGCCTTGTGCGATAAGACCGCCCATTGTACACTTTTTATGTTTGATTGTCATGTTCTAAACTTCAGAAGAAAATCCCAACACTCCCACACTCGACTAGGGAATCAAACCCAGAGCTCAGCAGTATACCTACTCCGTACTGTTCAAACCATATGATAACCATGTGGTTATCATATGGTTTGAACAGTACGGATTGTATGGACGTTAAAAAAGACTTTGACCTCTGAGTTTGTTTCGATGTTTCTTCTCAGGGTAGTAAGCTAGGAAACATCGGCCTCATCTAGTTTATCGACTAATAAAAGTGTTACTTTTAACCTGTTTACACAATAAATGTCATTCACTGAAAGTACAACGAAAACAGGCAAATCTAAGAACATTTTGATTTCTTATCAGTTAATGTCACATAGGAGTTCAACATACGACAAATCTGATGTACAACACAAGTGAATGCCTAAACAAGTTGGAATAGATATGCGTAAGTTAATCAGATAAGTTATCAGCATCTTCGATAAGTTTATTAGAGTCGCTACAAGATTTATTAGTTCGAACTCAGTTTTGTCAACTATGTAGCTCAGTTATAGGGTAATTGGCTAAAGTGAAGTTATTGTGTTCGTATTACTCATTATAATTAATGGCTTGGAGCTGATGGTTAGTTAGCAAAATTATAAATAAATTTGTGGAAGTACGTGTAATCCTGAATATAAATATTATAAATGCGAAAGTAATCGTGTCTATCTGTCTGTCCACGTCTTCAGCTCTGAACGGACTTTAATTAAACGTGGCACAGAGTTACTTCTGTGCCAAGTTTGTGGTCTACACCATGTCTTGGTTAATTAAAAGTATTCTATTCTATTGTAAAGCATGGACTTTTATTTAATTGAAATTAATATTTAATACGCATTTCTGAAACAAATTGATATTATAAGTTGAAACTACTGACAAAAGTAAATATTTAAAGAATAGAGAACTACCAGGGTTGCGGACTTTGTTCGGGCATTTGGAGGAACACAGATGAATTTTAGTCAGTAAGATTCCGCCCAGAGCAGAAATCATTTTATGATTTCTCCTCCAAAAAAAAACTACAAATTTTCTTAACTGTTTAATGTTAAGTATTAATATACTTGAAACTCTATCTATCTTTCAGGCAAAGGCGAAAGCATATTTGACACATTCATCCACGACCACCCCGGGTACAGACCACTTTCATTCCCGTCCAAAAAAAAGGGGTTTAGAGAAGGTATAGCTTTCATCACGGACCGTCTTGCGCGCAGATTTGACGACTTCCGAACAAGCCGGATTCCGAAAAGACTTCAGCTTCACCACATGCATACGCTGCGGCAGGTTATACAGAAGGCCGGAGAGTATAATTTGCCCCTCTGCTTAGCGTTAATGTACGACGAGAAAGCCCCTATGTAGCACCCAATCCCATCAAAATCTGAGACTCTACACCCGAAGTTGTATATGACTACGTCTACCTGGGACAAACGGTCCAGTTAGGTAGGGCAAACTACAAGAAAGAGGTCAACCATCGAATCCGACTCGGCTGGGCGGTGTTCGGGAAGTTGCGTGGTATCTTCGTCTCACATACTTACTACAGGGTCTCAAGACGAAAGTCTACGACCAGTGCGTGTTGCCAGTGATGACGTATGGAACTGAAACGTGATCGCTCACAATGGGCCTCATCAGAAGGCGTAAAGTCAAGGGCAATGCTCGGAGTTTCCTTGCGTGATCGAATCAGGAATGACGATATCCGCAAGAGAAGCAAGGTTACCGACAAAGCCCGAAGGATTGCCAAACTGAAGTGGCAGTGGGCAGGGCACACAGAACAAAATAATGGTCGATGGGACCGAAAAGTTCTGGAGTGGCGACCGCGTACCGTAAGACGCAGCGTTGGAAGGCCTTCCACAAGGTGAAACGATGGTGAGGGTCGCGGGTAGCCGATGAATGCGAGACGCACAGGACCGGTTGTTGTGGCGACACTTGGGCGAGGCCTATGTCCAGAAATGGACGTCTATGATGATAGCTTTCATCCACCTGCCTGCAACGTGTCGCGAAATACTTCGGCCACAATGCTCGCAGACGTTCCAATAACATGGAACATCTAATGTTGACTGGGAAAATAGATGGTAAAAGACCTAAGTGCAGTAGCCCAAACGGCGATTGGATCAAATACCTTGGAGCTAGAAATACCTATCAGAGCCACCCTCCACCACACAGCTGATCGTAACCGATGGAGAAGTACCGTTGAAACAGAGGAACGATTCTTAGCAGTGAAAAAGCGATACGGAATAAAAGAGATCTCTGATAGAATAATGGACCTGCTTTTGTATTGAGCCTTGAACCTTACTCATTTATATTATACTAGTTGCCGCCCGCGGCTCCGCCCGCGTGATTGTCGAAAACTATCCTAAGGGAACATATTCCCGGGATAAAAAGTATCCTATGTGTTATTCCAGACTATAATCTACCTCTGTGCCAAATTTCATCAAAATCCATTCCGTAGTTTTTACGTGAAAGAGTAACAAACATCCATACATACATCCATACTTACAAACTTTCGCCTTTATAATAGTAGTAGGATTTTGAAAAAAATCTTACCCAGTGTTGACGTATGAGTAAGTGCAAGAAGCGGTAGTCAGCACATGTCGCAGTGTTATCAAAACTCCTCCACATATGTGTCCCCTTGTATTCTGAAGCACTTGACTGAGTTGTTGTATGGAAACCTGCAAGACAAGGGTTTTATAAGTCATTGTTGCTTCTGCTACGGAATAGGTATACTCGTGCTATCTTCTACGAGTATATATACTTTTTTTTTAAGACTGGATAATCATCAAATGACTTCTTCCGCTCTGGGTGGAGCTTAAGCTGGCTGAGTGGCACACAACGCTCGCCGTCCGCAGGCCCGCGCCTACGGTGGCCGGGGATCGACCTGCGACTCCCGTCGCCCGGGGCGTATTCTTCTGTAGACGATTATATACTTACGATTTATATCTAACAAGGTGAAGTGTTATCTCGAGTTCGTACATAAATAGTATCATTGACCTTCGGGATTTTCGGAAGGATGCTTTTGAAAATAAGAAATTGTGCGGTAGCAGATCAGTAATAGTGGAAAACTATTATGTATCAAAAGCCTACCAAATCTATCATTATGTATACGGTTTCAAATCAGAGTTACTTTTAAAGAACATTTTTTTATTTGGTTTTAGTTATTTTGGTACATAATTAACAATGAGCCATGGTTCGTTTCTTATCACACAGGTTATTTACTTATCACTTTAAATCATACATTAGTATCAGATTTTAAGAAGATTATAGGTAATAAAGCATTTTTATCAGAATACATGAGAATTAAATTATCTAATCAGCTGTAGAAAATACCCGATGAATCACCTTTACTAAAAATGTTTTTGCTTTGGGATTTGTTTTCCTGAATTATTGTTGATCCACCAGGTGTTACAATAATACAAGTACTTGCAGGGATTAATCTAAACTTAAATATATTACAAGTGATCTTGTTTTTATGTTTGTTAAAGGGTATCTCTGGAAGTACTAGCGAATCCGACTTAGAAATTCGTTTATTGATAGAAAGCTTTACTGTCTTGTAGAAAGCTTTTTTTTTACTCCGGACGCTTCTATCCTTCACGTCTTTTACATCGTTCTCACATATATGTATAATTTGAACATGAATGATGTAACCATAACTTTCTAAAAAAATATGATTTTTAAAAGAGTGTCCGTGGAGTTTTTTGTACGTTCTTCTCCATAGAGATGTACGCTTTGGAACGTGCACGACAATTCAAATGTGCTTGTAAATGGTCTAATTGAAATAAATGCTTTAAGTTTTTTTGATTTTCTTGAGTTTTATCGTCGAGTGTCCATTACTTAAATGAAAGTACTTACTGAAAAAAAACTAGTAGTTGCTATATGTATAACATTACAAAAATGATAAAGAGGTACCAATTCTTTATCATTTTTGATGAAATAAATGCTTTAAGTTTTTCGGATGGGTTTTAGTTTTTAAATTTTTTGAGTTTCTTGAGTTTTGTCGTCGAGTGTCCATTACTTAAATGAAAGTACTGAAAAAAAAACTAGTAGTTGTTATATGTATGTGTTAATATTATAAAAATGCTAAAGAGTACCTCTTTATCATTTTTGTTATGTTTAACATTTTGACTTTTATGTTGCTTATGAAAGCAAAGATAAACTTTGCTTTCATAAGCAACTAGCTTAGCCCAGCTAAGCCTTTCATCCGTAATAAAACAGCTACCATTGATAAGCTAAATGATTTGTTGCGGTAACAGGAACCGGGCAATTAAAACATGGTGGCAGGCATTTGGCTCATCGCCACACATACCACGGGTGCGACCCATTCGTTCTCACACTTTTCGATGGATGATTAACGGCTAATGTCCTGTAATATTTTCTTTTATTCCATATAGATAATTGCAGAGTTTACAATAAAAAAATTCAACGTCAGTTGCAAATGACAGTAAAAGTTTCCAGTGGTTCAATCTTAGTGTTTTTGACTGGCCTGTTGGTCGAGTGATTAGTGACCCTGACTGCTAAAACGGAGGTCGTGGGTTCGATTCCCACCCAAGACAAATCTTTGTGTGATGAGCATGATCATTTGTTCTGTGTCTGGGTGTAATTTGTCTATAATATGTATGTATTTAGAAATATATAAGTATGTTTATCACTTGTCTGGTTGCCATAGCACAGGCTCTGCCTAGTTTGGGATCGGATGGCCATGTGTGAGTTGTCCCAAGATATATTATATTATTATATTAGTGAAGAACATTATTATAATCGATATTGAAAAACGGTAATTTTCCCAACTTTGTAAGTAGAGCGTCATCATAGATGTTTGTCTATGATACCGTTTATAACTTAATCAGCAATGGGTGGAACAAGGTTATGTTTCATCCATTGCTGATTCAGTTATAGGCCTCCGTTGTTTGTGTCATGCTATCCCCCTGGATATGACCACAACGAGAGTAAAGAAATAAATAAATTTGTTTACATATATAACCAAATATAACTAACATAGGACTCTTTCTATATTGGAAAGGTTACTTGTGATTCAATCCTCATTGTGTATATCATCATCGTGACCGTGTAAGGTTATATTTGTAAACAAATTTATATTTTTTTATTATTCTCTTATTTCAGTGTCTACAACTATTCAGACAGAAAAGTTTAAAATAACATAAGGCAAATCCAATATCCTTAGAATGCCAGGGTTGCGGAATTTGTTCGAAAGAGTCACTGCGGCCCTGGAACGCAAAGGGCTTTAGAAGGAACACGGATGGGTTTTAGTCAGTAAGAGAAATTTTCGATTGCCATTTTTAAAACATTTTGTGAGAGTTAGAGGAGCTACGTCAGAATCTACAAAATACTCATTAATCATAAGATTATCATCATTAGACTTGCATAATATTATGATAACGTTTTTATTATCAATTAATGCGGCACGTGAGCATTTGTTTTGATTCTAATTCCAACGTGATTGCAAAAAAAGATTCGATCTTTATAGATCATTTGTTGTTTTTTTTAGCATTGCTACTTGGTTTAACGCAGAGGTCCTCACACGTTTGTGTTTTATGGAACCAATATTTTTTTTCTGATCCCTGATTTTTAATGTTTATTTTTTAATTTGAATAAGCTTTTAATACATATATTAAACATTATTACGGATAGGTGAGATTTTACGAGCTACTTTAAATGCATATACGTAAAGAAAATTCGTCATAAGTAAAGTAATGCGGTTGGCCCTTCTAGAATATGGGCTTAGATAATTCAATACGGAAAGTGATTTTATAAACTGAACAATAGTAAAACCGTAAAAGTACTTACAGCGTATGGAAACTCATTTTCTCTTGCTACCGATCCACCTACTATACGGGTTTCCGGGAGGCGGGTTTCCGGCAGGGATGCAGCGCTTGCACCTGTTGAGAAAGAACACCAAACATGTTTATTTATTTTATTTAAAAAAAAACGTTGCCCCACACTAGGAATTTCTCCTGTATCGTGGGTGCGTTTACAAACATACAAAGTCACATACATAAACAGCCAGACCCGGAACAATTATCTGTCGGTCATGCAAATATTTGTTATGCCGTCCGTTAATAAACATAAAATAAATTAAAATACTACCGGATTGAGAACCTCCTCGTTTTTTAAGTAAGTCGGTTAAAAAGAAAGAAGAATGATTTACAACACAGTTAAATTAACATAATTTGTAACCCACGTAATCGCTGTTACTCATTGCATCAGTAATTATACTCATAATTGAAATAAATCAGTTATGACGTTGACTTATCAATTCGTCAACGTTTACGTATAACGTATTTAAGACATTACGGTGAAATCAAGATAAGATCGTGATATCAGTTTTATAATGTAAAAATCACATCATCTTCCATTGTCCTTTTTCTACCCCAAAAATTCACTCATTTATTAATTTATCCATTTGCGTAATACTCAACTGCATGCAGCCACATAGTTAAGTACTTATTAAATTCCCAATTATTATATACCTACAAAGAAAACGAGGATGTAACACTTACCGCATACAGCGAGCATAAAAAAACACAAAAACTTTTCCATAATTTATAAATTAAATCACAGCAATAATACAACACCCTGATGACACACAGCTTTCATAAAAGTGAGACAATCATCGTATTATACCGAAAAAGTCAGTATCAAAAAACAACTCACTATCTTATCTACATACGCGCGTTTATTATCAAATATTATCAAAGAGTATTTATCGACCAAAAATGTATCGTAACATTGGCCGAAAATATTTGGCGCGCATTTTCCTGTTCCGATAAGCATGACTCACGTCGTCTTTTGGGGGAAATAGTTTTCCTCTGATTATCACATTTTTGCAAATCATCATCAAGATTATGACAACTAAAGCGGAACTACTTTAATACACGGACAGCTCATACATACTGGGCATTGCCGACTCATCTTACCTAGGTACATACTCCTTTGATCCTTGGGATCCAGAAAAAATAAAATTCTATCGATTGTCGAAATGCCAAAATGTTTGGTATTGACCGCGTGACTTTTCGATAGCGCATGTCAATCCCATTGTACATTTTTGACTTGTTCAAAAGAAAGTAAATAAAAAAAAACATTTATGACTTGTTCAAATTAGACTGAGAGTCAGCGCTTTTTGAATGTCAGTTTTACATAAAGACAGTCCCCCAAATACCCCCAAAGCGTAACCCACTTCCTAGTATTTTCGTCTTTCCGTCACTACTTCCCTACTAAAAGGGTAATCTAAATTTCATACTTAAATCAATACATTTTGCTTATTCTTCCACATTGCTCACTAAACTTAGCATAAAAATATTGCTACCAAGTCTGGTTATTTTCTCCATAAACATCTCACAATTTTAAACTGTCACCATATCAGACTATCCATCTTATGAATAAACATGGAGTACTCTCTCTCCAGTTTTTTCCAAAGAATTTTCGCCCTAGGTTTTAGCTTAAGTAGTAGATACAGTAATTTGGTCCGAAGTTGAGAGGTTACCTGGAAATATTTCGGGAGTTTAAAAAAAATGGTAATTTTATTGATTTCGTTGTTCTCTTTTCGAATCTTAACTTTGTACCCATAACCTGGCCGTACTGACTCCGAAATGCAGATATATAGGAAAACGTCGCCTTTTTGTCAAGCCCTTCTGTCTCTCCCTTCTGTTAAGATAAAAATGTTATTAAGTAGGTAGTATATTGTAGGCTTTTTTCCTGTTTTATTTTGTATATTAAATTTATTAATTTATTTTACTTTTGGTTCAATAGTGGTACATGGGTGGACTTAATGCATCAAGGCATTCTCTACCAGTCAACCTTTGGGTTAAAAACACCACACTGTGATGAAAAAATAAAAAAAGAAAAACAACGGGTTGCACTCCGGGAAGCTGCAGTTAGCTCCGGCAGAAGTGAAAACTTAATCATTAACGTTAAGCATTTTTGATATTTTGGAATGGTTTGGAAATAATTTCGCACGAATTGCTTTAATTATCAGTATAAAAGTACTACCATTTATGTGGTAAAATACAATATTAATTTATTGCGCTATCGTACACAAACATGACAATTTATATTCCATTAAAAATTTAACACTTCAGAACTTTCCCTCCGTCTTACGAATTTTCGATCAGGTCGCGTGCCCTGGCGCGAGTTTAACATTTTTACCCATACCAAAAAGTGCACAACGTCGCTAAAGAAGTTTTCACTTCAAAAAAATTAATTAATTATGTATATTCATGTTTTTATCGACATATGAGTTGAAAAGGAGATATTGTATTTGGCAATCATAGCATAATATCATGCTTGACCTGAGATATGTTTCATTATTTTTAAGGCTCTTATTAAAACCGGACATAGATTCTGGGCTGTTACTGAGACACTCCAGGCGATAAAAACCTAAGAACATTTCCCGACCCGTGCCCTCGTACTTAGCAATAGCGCTTGCGACCACTGGACCAACAAAGAGTTTGTGATAAACGTTTTTTAAATTCAAAAGTTCCTACAATGTTGGTCATTCCCTCGCATCGCATAGATACCTACAAACATTATGTGCTGGTAAGGCGGACCAATATAATCTTTTCCTCAAGTTCTTTCAGCGACCTTGTGCGACGATGCCTATTCTTCTACTTTTATTATCATAAGAATATTGTCTGTTCTTATCAAAAATTGATTTCCTTGTTGTCACCTCATGTGATATCAGTTTAGCGTGTATAATATTTAATAAGTATAATTACTGGACATTAGTCTGCGTATTGTGGTAGATTAGATTTTATCGCATTAGGCGGCGATGCGTAATGTCTAAGCAAGGTTATATCCGTTTAAAAGCTAGACTAAAACGTTTACTGAAATATGCATCTTATTTTTTCAAAGTTCCATCGCATCTTGTCGCTGTTTGTCACCAGAGTTCCAACGCTTATACAAATATACATATGTGGCAACGCGCATCGCTGTCGCGTAACCGTGGCTTTAGTTTTGCATAAAAAGCAGTCTCGAAGCTGCAGTACTTAACGAGAGCGTCAGCTAAATACTTAAACTTACGTGTGCACTCACCGGCACCGCGTTCTCGGAGCGACTTCCCAACGTATGATGTTGAGAACGCGTTATACATGTGGTGTACAAGTTGTACAACACATACAACATACACGTAGGTATATGAACCAAACGCCGCACGGTTTTAGCATACGCGATGCGGTTAGTGTTGTCATGTAATGCATATGAATAACGTCCAATTATAACTGCGAGATGACTATGTCATCTGAATATTGGGGTATAACATTAATAATGTAGAACTCACTCATGATCTCGAACAGTTTGGGCAATCGCTGAATAAAGTTGAATTTAAAATCTAAGATATGGCAAGAAATAAATGTCCATAGCAGACTATCGTACACGGTCCTAAAAATGTAGTCCTATCGAGGTCGGAAATTCTACATTCGAAATTGTTGACGATAACATTTACAAACGGTCCAGTCAAGTAAGTCTAACTTTGAGAATGATGTCAATCGTTGAATCCGACTGGACTCGGCAAGAAGATACTACTCAGCTTGTCGGATTGCAGGTAGCATTCGAGAATCTTCTCGTCTCATATACAAAGCGTCTCAAGGCGAAAGTCGATGTCTAAGTCATTGGTTTCAGTTTAATATGCCAACAACGTGATCGCTCACAATGGACCTTATCTGAAGCTGTTAGTTCACCCAAAAGGCAATGAAATATTAGTAAGAGGGGTTTTATTTATTTTTTACGCACACAAATGTACAGAGGCGGACTTAATGCCATAGGTATTCTCTACCAGTCAACCTTTGGGTGATGCAGATCACTATACAGAATTTATGTTAGAATTGTTGTCCCATTTCTCAAAACTTTTTGTATCAACGATCTGCACTATATTAATTAACATCTCATGTCTAAGCACAACTCGCCCCTCAACAACATGGTTTTGCAGCAACAAATCCACTGTCACTAATTTGGTTTCATATCTCGACGGATCTGAATCAACGTTGATTCTGGTCAACAGATTGATGCTCTGTATACAGATTTCAGCAACGCTTTTGACAAGGTCGACCACTAAATTCTGCTACTAAAGCTACATGATCTTGGTATCCACGATTCCCTCCTAGAATGGCGCAGATCACATTTGAGCGAGCGTACACAAAGAGAGGCGGTGAACGGGTATGAGTCTTCTACAGTACATTGCTACATCCGGTGTGCCCCAAGGATCTCATACCGGGCCCATCCTCTTCAATGTGTTTATTAATTATACAGTCCACTGCACCAAACATAGCCAATGTTCTTTGTTTACTGATGACCTCAAGATCTTTTGTTTGAAATCGCCGCCACTATGCTGCCTTTACATTTTGACTACGTGGTGACTAGGCAGCCTCTACGTGGTAAATACATTATGACTACACGGCCACTATTAGGAGACTAAGCAGCCATTACGAGGGCACGAAGATAGCTAATCTTGCCCTCATGCCCCGTAGTCAGTGTGCGTTTGCAGTCCAAGACCAGTTTGGTTTCGTCCAATTTAGATTTTTCTTACATGCACTAAAATTTTACTACTTTATCAACAAGCCTGGCGGTCGTATTAATCCATATCTTGAAAACTTTTAAGCCAATTTTGTAGAAACTTGCACTGCTTAAAGTTGAATTAAATGTATTATTTTTACTTATTCTGTCCTGTCAACCGTCATGCTATCACTGGCTCCCTTTTCTTTCATATCACTCTACACACAATCCATCCTTCTTTTCATTGGCCCCTCTCCCTCTCCAACACAACAAAAATACAAAAATATTAACAATATTTTTAATTTATTTGATATTATTATATATTATCATTTACCTACTACAGAAACTTTGCAGTCTAAATCAATTGGTATTTACGTACATTTAACACCAGACACATTATACTGAAAATTCCACAGCAATCATATTTAAGCTACGATTAATTCAGGTTATTTCCCGGTATTTGTCTCATATACAACTTATCTTTTGTTTCAAATGTCTCTTCATAATACATTTTGTATATCTACCGTATTTTTATAACTTTTAGGTAGGTATGTATGCTTATAATAGGTATGTGTAAGTGCTATTTCTATACTACTATTGCAATTTTTACCTTAGTTATTACCTATTTTGCTTTTGCATGCCGTTTTTATATTGTATTATGTGCAATGGGCATAAATGCATGTCAAAAGAAATGCAAGGCATTAAGGTATCTCTTTTAAGGAAGATCTGCTGCGTTGGTTTTACGGGGAGGAGTTTAAAACAAATGAACGACCAAAGACCGAAAATGCTCATTGAGCATACAATAGTTTTAAAAAGTTGTAGCTTGGTCCAATCGTCCATGTCGTGGCGCCACATAAGTAGATATTATATTGTAAGACATGGCTCAGTCATTCTCGGCCACATCAAACCTAACTACGACGACGGAGCAGAACTCCTATTTCTGTTTGTAGGGTTTAAAGGAACCTAACAGGAATGGTCTCGATTTTTGGGCGTAACATATATATACTAGCTTTTGCCCGCGACTTATCCCGCCCTAATCCCGTTTTCATAGGAATTTCGGGAAATCGTCTCATAGTACTCCCTTAAACTCCCCAAGGAATCTAAATGCCAAATTTCAGCTTTCTACGACCAGTAGTTTCGGCTGTGCGTTGTCTGTCAGTCACTCAATTACTCAGTAACGGAAGAATTTTATATAGGTATATTGATTGGAAAACTGCTAATTAAGCCCTTTCATTTGATACTGAAAACCAAATACACTGACTTCCAGAACGGAAGTTATTTTGCACTTTGTCGTGTTTTTGCTTCCGAGGTAAGTTTATTTTTATTTGTTTGTAAAAAGTTTTTTTTTAAATTATGTTTGCATCAATCAGAAGGTCAAATAGATGTTACAAGCTATTCGCGTAGTAAGTTGCCGTTATGGCCATATGAATTAGGGATATACGCCATTCAACCGAGTGATTAACGCAACACCTGATTAGCATTGGCTCAATTTCAGCTAACACCGTGTAGATAATATAATAATAATAATTTATATAAAAAAACCCTTAATCACAAAAACAGATTTGTTTACATCAAATGACTTAAGTATACAATGGTATACATTGTAACATTTGAGGTAGGGCTTGAAGTTTGGCTCTGAAACTAGGCAATACCTGTATCTTCAAAGTCAGTGATTACACTGATTACTATTGGTAGTTAATTTTAGCCTGAAATTAAACAAGGACACAGATGTGACGAGTAGTAGTGGTAAATTTTTTTTGTAAGGCTTTCGTTGTTGATCGATCTAAAATATCTAAAGTTGGAAAATAACAGAGACAAAGTGGAGACGCCTTATGCCTAAATTATTTTTTTTTGGTTTCCAAATATTACATAAGTACAACTAAAATTAATACAGTAAAAGAACTATCGAATTCACTTCCTGTTTCTTTAGAAAAAGAACAGTAAGTAAATATATTTTTATTGTTAAAAATCTCATTTATTCAGTAGACCACTGGTATCAAATAAAAAAAATAAAGGTAATCTTCTTATCTTCGTTTGAAAGATGTTAGTAAGCGCGGAAGTTAATGTTATTTTCGTACCAGCAGATACTTATCTAACAAGGTAAAGGTATAAACAAAACAATGTTATAGCTTTTCATACCATTTATCATTTTGTACAATTATGGGAACAAATCGTAAACACAAATTCATTTTAATAATGATTAAAGTCACCAATCTTAAGAATTATTCAGAATATTATATCCGTTGAAAGTTGTCCCTTAATCTGAAACGCTAGTGTTCATCAGGAACGGAGTTTTCCTTGTCATCGCAAATATGTAGTATATGCGGTAAGAGAATTAAAATAAATTATAAGGAGATTTTCTATATTATTTATCTTTAAACGATTTTTTTTGTACTTAATATCTTAAGATCTTTCAAGATCAACTGAAGTAATAATTACATATTTATAGTATGACAATAATTCATTTTCATGATCTAATTATAAGTTTAAAAATGAAAGTTCTTTAAAATATTTTAAGAGCCAAGAAAAAAAATCATAAACTTAGTCAATAATCATAACAAGTAGTTGGATTATCAGAGCAAATGTCAGTCCAGGCAGTTATATTGTTACAGTGAAACGGAGTCCATAAAATCAAGTCAAGATCCAATAAACAATAAAACAAGCATAGGTCAAAAATAAACAATTTACTAGTCAAAAATGCGTACACAACTTGAGGAACAAGAGTGAGTGATACACGCATAACGAAAGCTTGGAATGCTAAACACCTCTCTACCCCTTAACCCTTTAGTCATTGTTTACCAGTGACAAGCAAAAGCTAGAAAGAGGTGGCAAGTTTTGGCTAGTCTGGGAAACGAAAACGTGAGGCGGATACAGTTCTTTACCTTAAATAATAACAATAAAACTATTGTCTACTGTTTTTTTGAGAATCTTCTCCTTTGTTTTTGAAGTCTGTTAATAAGGATAGATAATTCAATTAGTTTACTGTATTAATAAAATTAATATTAAATATCCTGAAACCCGGAACAAATATCCCGGAAAATATTTTTAGTCGTAAGGAAGTCTCCACTTTTTGTCTATGTTCTTTAAACTTTAGGTATTTTAGCTCACTAATTCCGATCACTGGTAATAATAGTAAAGAGTGTGTGAGTGTGTGGTGAGTGTGTGGTGAGTGTAGTGATAGGGTAAGAGATAGTATGAGTGTGTGGAAATATGTTTGTGGGGTGAGATTGCACGAAATTTATGGTAAAACATACTAAATGTGCAACACTGTACTGGTTATTGAGTGCGTTCCTTCAAATGGAATGTTCTACAGCTTATTTACATAACTTCGGCACAAGCCTTTTGACTATTTCAGAACCCAATTGTGCTATTTTCGAATAATAATCGCACTTGTTATGTTTTTTTGGATTTTTTCTGCCTCAAGGCCAATACATGCTATTTGTCTGAAATCTACCCTACTCTAAGTAATAAACTGACACTTTACTGAAAGCTCATTAATTAATAAATTACTCGAAAATATTTCAACAAAAATATTGAAAAAATATCCATTAGGTACTTTGGAATTTAGGCGTAGTAAAGTCAACTTGAAACTTCTCAAACTTGAAACTTCTCTCGTTTATCGAAACAGTTAACTCAAAGTAAACGTGAGTGCAAACAGAAGGTTACATATTATAATCTAACTATTTTCAAGATAACTACGGTTGATTCACATATTACTATGTTCATATCGCATTTTGGTCGACTCAAGTACTGTTTTGCTTACTTAATTTTGATTAAACTAACATTAATCGCACTAACGAACAATTAATCGAATGATTTTTTAAGATATTGGATGTATCAAGTATGTTTGGAATACCTAATGGACGACTCGCCTACAGTTTATTATACTGAGCGCTGGATCGATTTCTAAGGGTACATATATTTGAACGATGAAAATTAAAATACTTACGAGTAAAATGACAATGTTCAAAACATCGAAAAAATTAATATCGGTTATAAATATAATAGTTAGAATACGTTTAGATATTATAAGATGGAACCAAACAGAAGGTATTTTCTTGTTTCAATTTTTTTTTAAAAGAGGTAATCGTGCCCACTTTTTTCACGTATTAGGTACATAACAAACTCAGTTGTTCTCGACAATGATTACCTTTTTATGTTGCTGACAGTGTATTACAATACTGTTTTTATCATACACTCTCAGTCATGATTGACATTACCACTTAGATATGGGATTACAGGATTACACATCACTCAACTATCCAATGCAGTCACTAAAAACATTGCTAATGCGGGCAGCATTAGCAATGTTTGGTCGAATTCTGGTCAAAGCTATTACATGGGCAATGATTTTTTCATCTTTATCTTCAAGACTCTGTATCATAAATAGAAAAAAAAACACTTGGATTCTTCGATATCTAAGACAATGTTGTCTTGGTAAGATGGTACAGAACTGTGATGAGGAGTGACAATAACGATGTTTTAAGATCGGTTATCATTACCGATTGGTCAAAAAAAATATTGTATATTTCTGAGCCAGGCCTTGACTGTTGCTGTTTTTTACATCTATTCAGTTCGTGGCATATTATTGTTACGAGCTTGGGGTTCGTGACAATAAAAACAGCCGATTAAATAACCAAAATGACACTTTAATTTAAAAACACTAATTACAACTTTAAACTCACTAATTATAGAACACAACTTCACCACTGATTACTTTAATCGCACTTGAAGATCGCTTCCGAAGTATTCGCTTGTATCGCTAATCCAATACTGACTCGGTCGCGGAATACGCGCTCCTTTTATAGGTCAGTTTATTCTAGAAACTTCCATTCTCGAAACATCTGGAAAGTACTCGTAACTACCGCTGCCGACTGACCAGATACCGAGAAGTGTAGAATGTTCTAGCAAAGAAATGTCTAGAAGGTACTTGACTCTACTAGTTCTGCTACTCGATACTAGATGGCGCTAGTAGTAACTTAATGTACCCGACATTAATTCTGGCGCGTAACACTGCCCCCTCCTAAGACATGCTCGTCCCGAGCATTATCGGTCCCATAATAACGCGCCAGTCGATCCACATGGACGATCTTGGGAGCACTTCTTGTACCTTTCTGTATACGGTAGGTCACGTCGTTAATTTTTGTCACAATCCGGTACGGCCCGTCCCATTTAGCTTGAAGCTTAGGAGATTTCCCTTTACTGCGAACTGGATTGTGCAACCACACTAGTGAACCTTCGTCGAACCCTTTATTGTTCATTTTGCGGTCATAACGGGTTTTCATCTTTTCAGACATTTGCTGGCCCGATTGTCTGACGTGCTCATAAATGTCATTCATTTTGTTCCGCAAGTCATTCGCATAATCGGTTATATTGCGTGGGGCATCAGGTGGTATTCCGGTGATCAGATCTGCAGGCAGCCGCAATTCTCTTCCGAAGTTGGCGAAGGCTGGTGTCACCGATGTACTTTCGTGAACAGCACTTCGGTATGACAGCAAAAACGGTTGTATATGCTTGTCCCAATCGCGTTGCCGGTTTTCCACGACTTTTGCCAGGTATCTCTCCAATGTCTGATTAAATCGTTCCACCATTCCATCCGATTGTGGGTGGTAAGAAGTTGTTCTCGTTTTATGAGTACCCATAACTCGACAAGTTTCCTGGAATATTTGGGACTCAAAATTCCTTCCTTGATCGCTGTGAATCTCCAAGGGTACTCCAAAACGACAGAAGACTTCATGAACTAGTTTATCTGCAACTGTTGAGGCTTCTTGATTTGGAATGGCGAAGACTTCCGGCCACTTAGTGAAGTAATCCATTACAACCATGAAATACTTGTTACCACTTTCACTTTCCGGAAAAGGTCCCGCAACATCTAGGGCTATCCTTTCCCATGGTGCACCGACGTTGTACAATTTTAATGCACCTCTACTGCGAGTCTGAGGTCCTTTTACAGCCGCACAACTTGTACATTTGCGACACCAGTCCTCGACATCGTCACGACAGTGGACCCAGTAAAACCGTTCTCTTATCTTCAGTAGAGTCCGTTTTACTCCCATATGGCCTCCTGAAGAACCATTATGGTACAGCTGTAGGACATTCGGTACTTTTGCTTTAGGGACAACCATTTGCAAATGACAGCTGTCTCCCCGAGCATTTTCCCATTTACGGCACAGGACTCCATCCTGAATCACTAAGCTGTCCCATTGGGCCCAATAACTTTTTGTGATCGAACTCATCGCTGAGACGTCACTCCACGTGGGCTTAGGAGCACTGGCCTTCATCCACTCCAGAATCGGCTTGATGTCCGAATCTTCCTGCTGTGCACATTGTAGGCTTTCCTTCCACTCGTTGCTGAGGTCTGTCTTGAGCATCCTCACAGGTACGTCTTCTTTACCCTCTTGCCTAGTACAATGCTTGCAGGCTTCAGGGCAAGGTCTTCTTGACAATGCGTCTGAGTTGCCATGAGATCTTCGGCTGCGATGTTCCGTCACCAATTCGTATTCCTGCGGCCGCTTGGCGCTGTTGTTAACCACTCTACCTTCTGGAGATCGGCTATCTTCCCTTTCCGCAGTTTGCTTAGGGCAACTAGATCGAACGTGGCCCCTTTCACCACAACCGTAGCATCTAGGACGGTACCCTTTAAATCGGTCGCGAACTGTAGCTGCTGCAACCTCCCTGCCGCGATGGGAACGACTATCCTGACACACAGCTTCCCTTTCCATTGTTCTCTTACGGCAACTAGATCGAAGGTGGCCCCTTTCACCACAGCCGTAGCACCTAGGGCTGTATCCTTCAAAACGGTCGCGAGCTGTAACCGCAGCAACCTCCCTGACGCGATGGGAACGATGATCCTGCCGTACAGCTTCCACCTCCAGTGCATGAGCCAAAGCGTCCTTAAGCGTCCCGTGGTGCCCGAGCCTCACAGCAGCTCTAACTTCAAGATCGCGGATTCCATCGGTGAATGCCTGCACCAGGTTCCCTTCGATGAGCGCAGGTATGGACTGGTAAGCTTTTCGAACCAGCTTCTCCACTTCAAGGGCCCACTGCTGCAGGTTTTCACCGCTGCGTTGCACGCGATCCTTGAGCTGCGCACGAAACACGTGTTCCAGATGAGCGTCGCCATATCTAGCTTCCAACGCCTCAAGGAGTTGCTCATAAGTCACTTCCTTATCGAGAGCTTCCAGGACAGTTAAGGCCTGGTCGCGCAGGCCTAGGGTGAGAGCAGTCATGGCCTGATTTTTACTCCACCCATTCGCCTTCATAACAGCTTCAAACTGTCTTTTGTAGGCTGACCAGGAAGATGTCCCATCGAACGGCGGCACTTTGAATCCACGTTGAGAAGGTGTAGTAGCTACGGAAACTGCCATCCCATCTCCAACCTTAAGGTTGCCCAACTCTTTCTTAACATCAGCAATGACGTAATTAAACTTGCTGATCTGGGTTTCAGCTTTTGACAGGCGGTTGTCATGCTGAGCAACCTTATCCTTCACCTCCTTCATGTCTTTTCCAAAGGTAGCGTGAAGGTCCTTCATAAGGAGCATCTGTTCTTCCTGGCGGCGCGCCTGCTCCTCCTTGTCACGCTGCAGCTGTTCTTCTAACCGGCGGGCCTGCTCCTCCTGACGGCGGGCCTGTTCCTGCAGCATCAGCATCAGAGCAGCAAAGTCTGGTGCTGCAGATGCTGGAGCTGCTGTGGATGGACCGGCCTCCATAATCGGCAACTGGCCCTCCGACGTCTGCGGTGTTGTACCTCCAAAACGCCTCTGGTCCGTCTCCTGCTGACGTTGACTCCGGGTACGGATACCCTCCGTGTCGTCCTTTGGTAGAATCGGCATGGTTTAAATATCCACTCTTCTGACACCAATTGTTACGAGCTTGAGGTTCGTGACAATTAAAAACAGCCGATTAAATAACCAAAATGACACTTTAATTTAAAAACACTAATTACAACTTTAAACTCACTAATTATAGAACACAACTTCACCACTGATTACTTTAATCGCACTTGAAGATCGCTTCCGAAGTATTCGCTTGTATCGCTAATCCAATACTGACTCGGTCGCGGAATACGCGCTCCTTTTATAGGTCAGTTTATTCTAGAAACTTCCATTCTCGAAACATCTGGAAAGTACTCGTAACTACCGCTGCCGACTGACCAGATACCGAGAAGTGTAGAATGTTCTAGCAAAGAAATGTCTAGAAGGTACTTGACTCTACTAGTTCTGCTACTCGATACTAGATGGCGCTAGTAGTAACTTAATGTACCCGACATTAATTCTGGCGCGTAACATTATAAATATTCAATTCGAATAATTTTTCAGCCAACTTTACGATTTATCTTATCCAACTCGGGGACTTATAAAACGATTATGACCAATAAAACGTCTGAGGAAAAAGTCCCCTCTTATCGATCTATCACAAGTGTATTTTCGATAATTGCTTGGAAATAAAAAAATGCTTCAATATAAAAGATCCGGATCGGAAAAGCAGTGACCTCATTTTTAGCGGATGCTTTTATTTAAGGTTGGGAAATCTTCAAATGACTTCTTGGCAGAGTGGAAGTGAGTATTAGACTCTTACTGACTAAAACCCATCCGAGTTCCTCCTAAGTTCCTTTGCGTTCCAGGGCCGCGGTGACTCTTTCAAATATATTCCGCAATCCTGGCAGAGTCTGCCCCTACCGCGCCCCGTCTACTTTGCTGACATCTTTTTGAGGCGCGCGTGACTGCGACTCCCGACGCGCGTCTCCTTCTGTTGCAGCAGCTGGGGCGTGAGCTTTGCATCTCCCTCACGCGGCCCGCCTCCTCCTTCGCTAGCATTACAACTTTGCAGAAGGAGGTCACTGCTTTCCATGCCTCTTTGCTCCGAACCATGGATTGAACCAGGGCCGGACGCGAGAGGTACTTATGTTTCACCGTGTCCTTCGGGCGATCCTCACAGTTTCTTAGTGGATGCTGGCATTATAAAATAAATCTTCATATCACAACCTCTTTCCAGACTTTTGGCTGTGCGTTGATAGTCAGTTAGGACAACTAATGATTGTTTGAAGTACAGATATACCTGCTGCTGACAACGACCTGTGACTAATAATTATAATCATTTCTATACAGTAATGTCAATTAGTATCTATGACGATTAATAAAATAATCTTATTTGTCACTCAAGGTTATATAGGACACTTGACGTGAAATCCATACGGAAATCCGTGTAAGCAATTCGGATTAGTCAATACTTTGAGCCTCATATCATGAACCCATACAAAGCAGGGCAATAAATCGCCCTGAACTGAACTTTGTTTAAAGTGGAACAGAGTGCAAATAATGTGAACGCATCCAATATAACACAGTAACGGTATAGCCTCTGTATACGACCACAGTCGTTCGTTTTGTATCGTACGTTAACGCTGGCAACTGCAGTTTTCCGTAATAATCCTCGGAATGGGTTCAGTAGCGCGATTTGAAGGTTTATGCGTGCGTTATCTCATTCCTTGTTACGATTCTCTTTGGAAAAAGCAATTTCAGTTAGTTTTTTTTTCAGATAAAAATATCAGTACTATTGTTTTAATATTATTGTATGTACCTACGCTAACGTGCACAAAGCTTCATGAGATTACAGTAACACAACGTCAATATTAATCTGCCTAGCCTTTTCCAACTATGGGTCGGCTTCCAATGTAATCGGATGCAGCCGAGTACCATTATTTTACATGGAACGACTCCACAACCCAGTAACTGGGGAACATGATGCCTCTTGGAAAAACTGGTATCAGATTTTCTGACTTGTGACATTTTATATATCTTCAAATGACGACTGCACGTGCTTTCAGAGGCTCAGATTAATCTTGGAATGTAATGGATGGTCACCCATCCACGGAACGACCTCGTGAAAGTGTCGCTTATTCACGAAGATCGGCCCGGCTGTTAAGTATTCTTCACAACACGAGATACAAAATTCTGCAAGTTGAATAAAATAAACAGTAGCAACCCAACATTGCAAAGATTTCTAAAAAGAAACCCGACGGAACGCTTCATCGATTTTAGAATGGTTTATGTATGTGGCAAGATCTATTTGGTTCACTTGAATTTGTATCCTAATATTTAGATCAGCTGAGATCCCATTTATTTTTATTACGGGTCTGATATCAGCATACGAATGTGTAGCCAAAACGCAATAAGATGTTTCTCTCGCGCCAATGTTACTATTTTATTTTTATTGGAGATAAAAGGTTTTATTTTCAATTAGAAAATTATCTCTACTTGTTTTGGGATCTTTTTTATGTGAAAAATGTTTATCTACTGACTTTGAACAAAGTTTCATTCAGTAGGTATGAAACTGTTTGCTAGGGTAGCGGTATTTGTTAGAAAGAGTCATCGCGGCCCTAGAACGCAAAGGGCATTAGGAAGAACACGGATGGGAGTAAGAGTCTTACACTCCCTTCCGCTCCGCCCAGAGCGGAAAAAGTCATTTGATTATTTCCCGTCCTTAAAAAAAAAGGTATGAAACTTTAGTTATTGGAATATTTTCGTTGTTAAAGTTTTCATACATTAAAATCTGAAAATTCCAACTCCTGTTTGATTTTGATATTACTTAAAACATTTTCCTTTAAGTTTCTCAATTTCCTTCAAAGTCCTGAACTGCCACGTTGAAACTTGAAAGATATGAATATTTTTTTGCTTTGAATAAAGATATCCCTTAGGAATACATACCTATCAGTTCGTTTAATTATGTATACTGTAAAGAGGATATCCTTGTCTGCAGGTCTCTGGCAGACAAGATAGCCTTTGGAAGCGTCAGGTGAAAACTAAAAGAATTTGAAATACGAATGTGAAAATATGTTTCGTTTTTTATAAGAGACTCTGGTTCCAACGTTCGCTAAAGGCAGATGCCAAATATATTTAAAGTTTTAAATCTCCAATATCGTTTCATTTTATAATAATCACAATAAGTAACACTAGCGGAGTCCCTGGTGTTACAAATGGTGGAGGTCCGGTTTTTTCCCGCGTGTGCAAGGCGTGACATTGCATGAAGAAACCCCCATATAATAAAAGCATCTCAGAAGATTGCTATGTATTTTGATGATTGCGTCAAGCGCTGTACCGACGCCTGGAGTAAAGCTAAGTGGTTTTTATATTATGAGAAAAGATTGTGAAATGTCAATATGTTAATGTTTACCGGCATAGACCGAGTTTGTTTTGAAGATTTTTTAGTAGACTTTAGATTCATCGCCACCGACGGTGAATGGCGAGAGAGCGATTACGCAAACATTTTTATAACTACACATACCATGATGGTATTGATTTTGATGTGTTGTGTGATAAAATTAGAAACGAATTCCCGTGCAAATGCATGTCATGTAAACAACGTGCACAAAAGGCATCTTATGTTGAAACGACGACCGCCGTTGTATTGGAAAAACGCGAACGACAAGATTTTATAGATGTTGAGAATAATACACCCTTTTATTCTAGCGTGATGACGAACGTCTCACAAATTGAAATTGAGGAACCACACCATGATGACCATGATGACAATTGTGACGATGATGAACAGAGCTGTGGAGAAAGCAGCCTACTCCATGATACAACATTTGAGCAAGATTTGACGGATGAAGATAAGGAAGCGGGTGTGTCTATTCCAATATTTAATAATAGTTTGATTCCAGAAAATCAAGAGAAGTTATTGTCGGAACCTCTTTGTAATCCAAACAACGAATCCAATAATTGCATTAAAATGAATGACATGTTTGAGGATAATGGAGTCGAAGAATCCGTTGTATTGCAGACCGAACCGAAGGAGATGGTCCAATACGAGGTTCAATTCCCCATGGTGTCCATGGATTTGGATGAATCGGTCATTTTAGTAGACTCAGCCGTTGAGCCAAATGGATGTACAATAAATATTTCTAGTAATTTAATTCTATTCGATGGGGACAACGCAAACACCCATACCACACAAACAAATATGTCTTTGAATACTAAAATCAAATTTTCTCTTCATGCCCGAACTAAAATAAATAAGATAAGGGTAAGAAGAAAGACAAGGAAACAAGCCACATATATTTATACAAATAAAATAAAGTCGTATTCATCAAATCATTCAAAATATTCCATTAATGATTTGGTAAAACAATCACTTGAACTTAAGTGTTTACTTTGGAAAGGTTTTAGAAAGAAATTCGAAACAATTTTATATAATTACAAAGTCAGGAAACGTAATATTTTGAGAATTTTATAACTGTTTGAGTTTCCACTTTTATACTAGGTAGATTTAGTATGTTAGATATTTTTCCAGATTTCTGCTGATCTCTTAGCATTATACTTTATCAAGTTCGAACATTATCGATTTACAAATAATTTTATTTTCTTGCATTCATAGGTTGTCATAAGATGAAAAATCTGTCATGTTGTGCTATAGTTAATATAATAAGCACACGTTGAACAGAAGTCCATGTATGGAAGTGATGATTTATACTTCTAGGCGACAGACAGTTAGGAGTATCAAACTACGTAGGTTGTATATGGGCCTTTTAAAAAATATTTGTTTGTATCCGAAACTATCATCGGATGAGTTTCAAGTTCATGTAAATAGGTTTCATATTAGAAAAATGCGATGACAAAAGGGAAATGTCAATTGCATTGACATTGATTAATGTAAACAAACCATTATTTTAGTGTTTTTTGTTAAATAGTTTATTAATCAGTTTATTCTTTTTCATGTGGATACTGAAAATGGACTCGTACGTGCGTGAGGGACGCAGCCGGCCGAGGAAGAGAAGGTCACTTGTTCAAAGATGAAGACAGAATGTTATGGTCAGATAGGTTGAAGTTACTCCAGTTTGAAAAATATAAGTTAACTATAGGGAACTATGGCCCATCCTGAAGAGAGGGGAGTAAAAGGGCGCCATGGAGGTTGATGCCAACTCTGCTTACGGGGCATAGCCTT
This sequence comes from Mamestra brassicae, assembly GCA_905163435.1. NCBI lineage: Eukaryota > Metazoa > Arthropoda > Insecta > Lepidoptera > Noctuidae > Mamestra > Mamestra brassicae. The sequence continues at coordinate 8,234,699 of LR990991.1, read as the reverse complement.
TCGCAGAGGGTGACTAGTTGTCACCATTGGTTCAACTGATATTGGTGACCCACAGTTCTTAGTTAATGTCAATTAATGTATATTTGATTTTCTTCGTTATGTGCGGATCGCTGGAGTAGGTTCAAGAGTTAGGTATATTTATATTAGTATGACCTTCTTTTTCTCTGACTCGATAGCGTCCGAGGAATTTAAAGTTATAATATTATTATAAATTATAGAAATAAATCCCATCTGGAGGAATGTGAGTTTTCACATTATTTGTTAAAGCAATCGCGATGTGCCGGAGCTTTTCTAGCGGTTTTGCCCCGGCAGGGCTTCGGTATGACTGCGTTGTTGATAAGCACAAGTGGTGCATAGTAAATTTTAATAAGATTATTGATCGCAGGTCATAGTGTAAGCTGCTTCTATAGAAGCATACGCACCCCTGTTCGTCCACATCCGCTTATAGGTAGGGACGTCTTTTTAGGTATAGGTAGGTTACGCTTGACCCTTCCAAAGATTTGGAATAGATGATTGCGAGGCATTTCCTCTTATCCTCTATTCGTAGGGGCGTAGCTCATGTAAAGAGGATATCCTTGTCTGCAGGTCTCTGGCAGACAAGATAGCCTTTGGAAGCGTCAGGTGAAAACTAAAAGAATTTGAAATACGAATGTGAAAATATGTTTTGTTTTTTATAAGAGACTCTGGTTCCAACGTTCGCTAAAGGCAGATGCCAAATATATTTAAAGTTTTAAATCTCCAATATCGTTTCATTTTATAATAATCACAATAAGTAACACTAGCGGAGTCCCTGGTGTTACAATACCTAGGTTTCTAATCTCCATTTTCCCGTCCCCTACAATTAAGATTAATCACTAATAGTAATATTACAATTTTAGTATACAAGAAAGCATATTTGGCATATATTGAATGCATTATAATATAATACCTATGAGTCAAGTAGTTCAATATTTTTAGTGATGATCCGATTGGTATTCGAAATATCGTTATCATTTTCGAAACACAATCAACAGTCACTTTTTACCTACCCGAATAGAATGAAAGGGTTCCGTAAAATTACTTACTAATGCTAAATAAGGTTTATTCACATTTTTTTTTTTTTTTTTTTAAACGTTGCCCCACACTAGGAATTTCTCCTGTATCGTGGGTGCGTTTACAAACATTCAATCTCACATACACAAACAGCCAGACCCGGAACAACTATCTGTAGGCCATACAAATATTTGTTCCGTGCGGGAATCGAACCCACGACACGAAGCGCGGCAGCCAATCGTTCAACCACTGTGCCAACCGTGTCGTATGTATTAGTTTATTACTGTTTAAGATTATTTTGTGTATTTTGTCTATGGCCTCAGTAGCCTGATAATAAAATGATTTTTTTTTTATTATTTTTTTTTCATTTCGTAGAATCATTAAATTGTTTTTTTTTTTTTAATTTTTTTTTTTTTTTTTTAAACAATTCAATTGTTTTGTCCGTAATTCTGATTACATAAAATGCTATCGGCCACAATGAGAGCATCTATCTATTATTATTTTATCATCTATCGATTATTATATTTATTATATAAAATAATAATAGATAGATGCTCTCATTGTGGCCGATAGCATTTTATGTAATCAGAATTTTGAGATTATTTTGAGCAAAAAAATTGAAGGAATTCTTTTTTGTTGTAATTACGTGATAAACTAGTGATACACCCTTAATTTGATAAGATTGTAGAACCTATATATTATAGCCCAAGATTAGCGATATAACCAGTTATCAGCTGAAGTTTGTTCAACGATTGACTGATATAGCGCTTGTTTAAAAAAAATGAACAACTTCGTGTTTTTATTAGTGATTGCTCTTTGTGGTAAGGATTTCATATAAGTGTAAAATGTTCAAAAAAAAAAACAAATACTATTATATTATATTATGTTTTACATTTTGACAAGTGGGCGAATTTTGTTATTAAATCACTTTAATCAAACTTTTATCTTTATATCGATACCGAAAGTACCTACCTATCAATTAACACGACGGTAATTTCGGGTAAATACCTCTTATGTCGATTGACGTAAGGAAACATATTGGCATTTTGGGAAAACATCTCTTACGTTAATTGATAATTCAGGTCAAAACTCTTAAATACGTAAGAGTTTGGTCAGTTTCCTTCATTGCTCCAATGATGCGTACAAAATTCTCGCACTTCAAAGTTTTCTTTCTCACTGTAGTAAATAATCGTAATTTATTGTATTTAGAAATATTAATATTATTACCCGTTTGATGAACAGGCACACGTGCAAGTACTTTAAATGTTGACGTGGCAAACAGAATAACAGGAGGAACGCCGGCAAGTGACACCCAGTTCAGATATATGGTAATTATATTTTTTTAGATAGCACTGATCTGCGTGCTAAATAATAATCTCGTTCTCTCGGTCGATTTTTGGGAGTAAACAGCACTTTCTGAGGTCGGTTCGTGGATGGGTGACCATCCATTATATATCGTGACTCTTCACAACTCAGGAAAGCACGGTGAACCGTTGGTGCAAGCTGTCATTTAGGCATCTTTGACGGTTCAGATACCTACAAGTCATAGCACATATATCAACTCGGAAAGGGATCGTCACCGTAGGTATCGCCTTTTTCACCGTATTGCCTCGAGGCGAGGCGATTACGTTACGATTCCGATTAGTGTACGTTGCAGTAGGGAGTTTTATACAAAGAATACTGCGGCTCGAGTTGATACGGTGACGATCCCTTTCCGACCCTTGACGATACCTTACCCGTCCTGAAACCTAAAATTACTAGGTATCTATTAACAGTTTCGCGTTCACATGATCCTTAGAAATGTATCAATGTCAATCACCAATCACTAAAACGAAATAGTCATGTTTTATATTCTTTTAGGTCTCATTACAACAATTAAGTCAAGTAACAAATTATATGAGAGGCCACAGATGTGGAGGAGCATTGGTCTCGTTACGTCACGCAGTCACAATCGCATCTTGTCTCCATGGAGCAAATGGGTTAGTACTTACTATTTTATTTTCTTTGAGTTTGTTCTGTCCCACTGCAGGGCAAAGGCCTTCCTTTCTACCTTTCATTTACCCCGGCTTCAGGCAGGTGAGGACCAAAGCGATGGGCGTCAAGCTCGTCCCGCTATCTTTGCCTGGGTCTAGCGCGATGTTGTCGGGCATTTTCTGCGACCCACATTGTGGCTGCTTTAGACCATGAATATCTCGGCATGCGGCAGACACAGCATTTACTGTTATTTTTTCATCAGTATCAATAAAACTACTAGTTACTTGTCCATGCTTTGATCTACTGATAAGGTGACATCTCAACTAATAAACTTAATGCTAAAGCTTTAATGTTAGTGTCAATAAATCGTTAAGAACTAAACAGAGTTGCATCAAATTCTTTTGTCTAGTCTAGTTTCTAAAAAAATATCGACTGTGTCTACAAAATGTTGATACATGAAAAAATAAGGTTGATTTTAAATAGGTACCTATAGCATTTACTTTTGAATCGTCGAAGTCTGTCAGTCGAACAGATGAAGCTACGAGTAGTTCTTATTCTACTTGATTTTATACGATTTAATAATATGCTATAGATGATGTAGGTGTGAATCTTGTTACCAAGACAAGGCAGTTCTTCCGCAGAATAAAGAGCAAAAAGGTTCCCGAATGTTATCTTGCATTAGCTAGCTAGATGATATTTTTTTAGCCCCCGACGCAAAAACGACCGGCTGTTATAAGTTTGACGTGTGTGTGTGTGCGCGTGGGTCTGACTGTGGCATCGTAGCTCTTGAACGGATAAACCGATTTTGATTTTGTTTTTTTTTTATTGAAAGGTTAATTAGTCGGGGGTTGTTTTTAGCTATGTTTGATGAAAATCGGTCCAAGATGGCCGCCGCCACAAAATGGCGAACTATATATTTTTTTCACAACTCTCTCAAAATGGGCCAAGCGTCATCGTGCCGGGGGACCGCTACTATACTAAGTATGTAATTACAAAAATTTGCGGTCTCCCGAGGCCAAGACGCTTGGCTCTACTCTTACTCAAAGGGTCATACATTTTATTTTTAAAGATTTTTTGTCGGAGGTTTTTTGTTTTTTTTTTTTTTAAACAATATCTATTTATTCGTTCAGGACCAAAAACGTTAAAACTTAAACTGTTTTTCAGGGCGGTTATCGATCCGGCTCAATACAGGGTGTTTGCTGGAGCATCTGTTCTTACCAACGATACATACGTTGATCGCCATCGTCGTATAGAAAAATTCACGATACATCCTAACTATCGTACGGCTACCCCATATGTTAACGATATCGCCGTGATAACCGTGAGTAATGATTTTGTTATTTTTATTTTGATAAGACGACACTTTGAATAGTTAAAATGATGTTTTACACAAATATTATTTTTAATAATTTTTGCTTGTCTTTTGCACTATTTATATAGTCAGCACTATTTCATGGATCAACATACATCTCAAACGACATGGAGTTTCGTTATTGTTATCTCCAATAGAATATATCGTCGTGTGAAACTGAAAAGTGATCGGAGTTTTACCTTAACTACCCTGTTTTAGTGAGATTACAGCATTTTATTATAAATTGTTGCGAAACGTCGGATTCGCCTTGTTTATTATTATAAATGTTATTATTATTTTAACTGTTTCAGCTGGCTAGTGCATTCCCAAGTAACGCAGTATCGACAGTGTCACTGTCACAAAACGATGCCACCACACAACAGGGAGCGATTTGCCAGTCTTCCGGCTGGGGATCCCAAAACGACACAAGTACTGTAAGTAATTATGTTAAAAGTTACTGTTGTTTTCTTCACATTTCTGCAATACTAACTTAAGCTGGATACTGACCGGAGTTGCGGGGCGTAATGTAACATGTTACAAAGCGAGCATTCGTGCAGTTAGTACGTGGAAACGAACATGAAAACGCGCATTTTACTCGAATTTTGGGACACGGCGTATCGCAACATGTTCGCTGCGAATGATACATTACGTCCCGTAAAACCGGTCAGTACCCACCTTAATGGTATGACAAATGAGACAAGCGCGATGATGACAACTAGGTAGAGTCACTATTATATTTTATTTTCAAACTGTAAATTTGACGTACAAAAGTACCTTTTAATGGTCAAGTTGAAGGAAATGAATTGATTTTGACTTTGACACAGACGCAAAACAAAATGCACAGAAAGCCTTGTCGAGACCTACGCTCCAGAGTGGTAGCGGTAAGTTTCGCTTGGTAGCGCGCTTTATCCCGCCGAGTATATGGTATGAAGTTCCGCGGCTAAAGCAAAATGGGTGAAACCAGTAATATCATATCATTCAGGTAGACGATATATTTTCACTAGTACTTTGGCCACGGCGGTGGGGCTGAATTGCGCTACCCATAGCGGCAGCGATATCCTCTTATGATTGAGCAGAAGGAATACCGCATACTCGGCTTTCACTCTCGCTTTGGGTAGCGACAATCACGTACAAGCCTTTATTGTGTATGTGTATTAATTTTCTTTTGCATTGCGAAAGCAAACGATCAGGGATTCGAATTCCTCTTGGCTGTCAAAAACTCAATCAGGGTCGTCTATTTGATTAGAATATTGATTCTACTAACTCCATCGTGTCCTATGAACGGCCACGTACAATTTATAGAAATCGTTATTGTTTTCTTGATATATGTAATAACAACAACTTATCATTTGTTTTAGGCCAGTACGCAGTTGATGTACACAACAAAGTATGTGTATGAATCGCAGGCTTGCCAAATATTTTACTCTGGGATAGTACCCGGATTCTCTCAAATGACTATACAAAATTCCATGATCTGTGCAATGCCAACCACAATATCGTCTTCATGCACGGTAATAACTCATTTGAATTACTTACTATTCTGAATGGTGCCAGACGTAAAAGAATAGCACCATTCCATCACTTCCCATGGGTGTCGCAAGAGGTACAGGGAATGGGCAGCAGCATTCTCTGTGCATTACAACAGCTACACTGCGATCGCCAACCCGCCTGCCAAGCGTGGCGATTATGGCAACCTCTCTCTTGGGCTTAAATTAAACCAAAATATTGTATACGCGTAGGACATTCAGTAGTATTATCATTTACCATAGATATACTTTTTAACCTATTTAAAAAATAAATATTGTTACCTATCTTGTGAATAAATTACAAATAACATTAACATGGAGTAAGAAGACCCAGAGGCGTCTCGGATTCTTTAGTAGCGCAGTTTCCTGATGAATGTCTCACGGATAACGAAATCGAATGCCTTGGACAAAAAAATGTGCAAAGCATCGCATTTATCTTCCCATGCATTATATTATGTTTAGTTGAACACAGTCACAGTTTTAAAAGTTCACATCAGTTGTTGAAAAACCTTATAAAACAAACTGTTTGTAATGTAACAATTTTTATTTGTCAAAATATGTTTCTCAAACATTTGACTAAAAACCATAGGCCTACAATTCCGTCTGGGTCATTAGATTAGAAAACTCACCAGGATTGTAGTTGCTACAATATTAAAATGGTTTTGATGACGTCAACAAAATTTCATACATCTGAATCAGTCTCGTTTAAATAATAAAAGTTTTAATATGGAAATTACATTCGTAATTAAAACTGGAATATTTTTTTTAAGTATCTGCAGCAGTGGCTGATGAATTGACAGATTTAGTAGTCGATATGGGAATCTCTGCAAAATAGACATACATTTTTTTTTTTTTTTTTTATTTGATTAAAGGGCTTTGTCGCTTAAATAGACATACATCAGTTTGACTATCATTTTGGGATGCAAGATGAACAAAACATTACATTGAGTATTATTAATATTTATGTTATTTTCAGGGTGACTTAGGCAACCCATTAGTGTGCAATGGGAACCTCAATGGTCTTTTGATTGTGAACGCGTATGATTGCTCGAACGCAACCAGCATCATTGCGCGACCTGAGGTTTACACAAGGATCTCCACTTTCCGCTCATGGATTAATACTACTGCAGGAGCATCCACTTTCCAACCAGGAATGGCAGTCTTAGCATTGATCTCTATTGTTCGATTTTTAACCTCTTAAGTTTTGTATTAAGATACTATAGAAATAAGTGAAATAATACTATTTCAATACCTACAGTGCTTGTTATTTTTTTTTCAATTTCATTCATTTAGTCCACTTTATGGGGAAATTCAAACTGTACCTATAAATATTATATGATAATAGTAACGTTGCCAGCATAAGTTTCCTTCTATATTATTATTACACCTCAGAATTAAAAAATGTCTTGGTTTTACACAAAAAAGATGCTATTCTAATAATAATTAACATAATGTAAAGCGTGGAGAGATTATAGAATCCGAGGGAATTCAACTCGGTCGTCGGTAATGATACTGTATATCCCGTGAAAGTGTAGAGGTCGAGGCTTTTTAAATGCTAAGACAACCTCAACAATCGCGAGATATGCAGTCTCAGGGAATATTTCCTAGCTGTCGACGTGGGTACGCTTTTTCCGGGCCTTACATGGGCCCAACGTAGATCAATTAACGTCCGTAGATCATCTCTTTGGAAAATCCGAAGTTTTGTCTGTGCAATTATGGATGAAGTTATCATGACGAAAAACTACCGGAGATTTATTGTGAAGGATGGCACGGTTGACATCTGTCGGGCATGTCACCGTCCGGGAAAATTAATTCGCCACATTATCTCTGGTTGTTCTCGTGTCTTCAGCTCAGCTCTGTTCATAGTTTTCTTAAAGCCAAAAATGTATATCATCTGAGGTAGGGGCTTACTAATTGAATCTTTCGACGTTGAGCTACCATGATTTAAGCCTAAAATCAAATTAAAACAGAAAAATTAAAAAGTAACTAAAACTGGCCAAGTTCGAGTCGGACTCGCATGCAAAGGGTTCCGAATGAATTTCATTTTTGTAACATGTTAAGTATATTTAATCTATAAGTAAGGAACTATTATTTGCATTTTTTTCAAAAATTTAGTCTCAGTAGTTTCGGAGATAAGAGGGGGGAATTGTCATTTTTGGTATCATTTCTTGAATAACTTAAAAAAAATATTTTGAAAAATAAATAATTGAAACACTTACAATGATTCCTTTCATTTAAAATGTCACACGGTACAGGTTGAAACTTTTTTTTAAATTTTCTAGTTTTGGGGTTATGAGGATTATGGTCACCAAAAGTGACCCCCCATAATCAAAATGTATTTATTTACGTAACGCGTCCGTATTTGGGTCACAGAAGCATTTGTGTACGAAATTTCAACAGAATCGGCCAGAGGTTCGGTGGAAATTGAACAGATGGCCAGACAGACAGACAAATAGATACTCGAGTGATCCTATAAGGGTTTCGTTCCTTACGGATGTTCGGAACCCTAAAAACACACCACTTCGAGTCCCCGGGACACACATCCGATCAATTTTCAATAAATGTGCGCACGCGAACCGCTCATCCGCATGTTCCACGCTTCTCTGCAAATAGTAGTGGAACGCGCAATTCGAATCACTAAAAAATTGTCTTAATTTTGGTTCTTTAAATGTAGTAGTGAGTCCCGTGGTCTCAGTGTGGTCAATTGAGGATAAATATAAGTTATTATGATCCTTAAGAAGCGTGAAGCGGGGCTCCACTGATTTTGTTATTGCGAAACCTTATCGTGGTACCACAGACACTTTTTCTAAATTCGCAAAAAAAAAAAATCAACGAACACAAACCAGAGGCGATCAGGGATTTCCAAACTATTTTGGGCAAGAGACCCCTTTTTTAATTACATATTTTTTAATCTGTTCCGTTATAGTGAGTGACGTGATTCGTTTGGGCCCCTTTCTAGGGTTCCGTACCCGAAGGGTAACCAATTCCAACCCATTCCTAAACTCTACTAAGCCTCCGCTGTCCATCCGTCCGTCCGTTTGTCTGTCGAGAACCGTAATACATAGAGTTTAAATTTTCACAGAGTGTGTATTTAGTTGCCACTTAAACAACAAATAGTATTAATTAAATTAAATTAAAAATTTGCTGGTTTTTTATTGACCTCTCGTTTAAGGACATATTTTAAAGATGAATACTACTTGTAGTATTTCTCTTCATTATACTAAATAGTAAAAAAAGAATGTTTTTTTATAAGACTATGCTTTGTCCGCTTAGTATGACGTTTTATCACTCTCAATCTCCGTGACTGTAAATTAGTTGTGACTGAATGGCTTAAGACTAAAAAACCTACGACGACATTGAGGCCATGGTAACAGGTTCCTTAATTTGTGTAACAGTAAATATGACCGCAGCAACGGAATGGTTAGTGTAGGAAGATGTTACTGGCCTGGCTTCCCTCGATCCCAAGACATTGTCGCAGGTTTAACCTAAACTTAGACCTAAACCTGACTGAAATTTAAACTCATATCTATATACATACAGGTAAACGAATTTAACTCATACACAACGTAAACTCTCCCTATTGCACACACTCACGCACACTTACACACACAACACCAACAACACACCTCACATAAATCACACTAGTGCTCTCCTTTTTGCGGTTTTTGTATTTTCTTTATTTTATTATTCTGTTTTCTTCTTGCTTAAAAGTTGATCTCCAAATATCCGTACGTTGGAGACGTATATAATTGAAATAAACATTTTTATTTTATTTTATTTTATCACTTCCCTTTGATGTCATTATAAGCGGATTCGGATAAAGATAAAAAATAAAAAGTATGCGTCAGATACAGAGCAAGTCAAAACGTGTCTGAAAGACTTGTAGGAACGCTCGAACACATGGTTTTGCGCGAACTTGTCACCGCTTATCGAGTTGTTGAGTTTTTTAAAAGTACAACAATGATACTTCCTACTAAAATATTCGTCATTCTTAAAACATGTTGGTACACGTAATACAACTTATACAGTATCTTGAAAGTTTCAAAAAAGAACTTGTGTTAATTAATAATTAATTAGCTACCAACAGTAGCTGAAACTTCATGTTACAAAGACAAAAATAATGTTTCAACTACTGTTGGTAGCAAATTTGACAGTTGGTTAAAGGTGGAACGGGTGTAAACACAGCCGGATTTTAAATTACATTCTGTCCACCAGGTTATTCCTCGTTAACTTTTTGACAGATGGAACTAGTGATTGCAGCAACGTAACATATCGATTAGTGAAACCTTGGTTTATAATTAGTATCGATGAACCATCGATATTTGTTATCAACCAGAGAAGATTATGATGTGCTGGCGAACGAAATGGCGTTTATTTTGTGCGTGCGTAGAGCTTGAGCATTCGCCGTTTTAAGATTGCAGTTTTCGGACAAACTTTAATGACGAATGGAAATGAAAATGTAGTCCGAAGACGATGTCTTCGTGGAAGACGACGAATAATAAATATATATAGAAGTACCTACTTCAAATAAACTACTTAAACTTTTTTTGGTTTAATTTCGACGTACAAAATCCACAATATAATACAAAAATGAGTATATCAAGAATACCCCTTAATATAATATTATAAATGCAAAAGTCAGTTTGTTAAGGTTAATTTGTTACGTTTTTATGCTTAAATTGCTGAACCTATTTTATTGAATTTTGGCACAGATATAGATGGAGACGGGTAAAGGCTATTTATTTTTGTGAAAATAAAACTTAAACGCGTGTGAAGTCGCGGGAAAAAGGTAGAATTTTGTACATATGAATGTGATCGACGATTTTTTTAAGTTGCAGCTAATACATTCCATCCCTTTTAAGTAGGTACCATAGAATTAATCTTTGGTAATATTTTTTTAAACGTTGCCCCACACTAGGATTTTTCCTGTATCATGCTTGCGTTTAAAATCATAATAAAACTCACACACACAAACAGCCAGACCCGGAATAACTATCTGAAGGCCATACAAATATTTGTTCCGTGCAGGCATCGAACCCGCGACACGCAGCGCTGCAGTCAATTGCTCAACTACTGCGCCAACCGTGCCGTCAAACACAAACTCAAACATGACATACAACAACACCATTACTATAATATGCATTATAATTACTTTTTTAGGGTTCCATACGGACGTTTCCCATACATACACATGTACGTCTGTCTGCCTGTCCGTCGGTCACATTCAATTTTCTACGGATCTATTTAAAAAAATAAATAGTTTTTAAGTTATGAACGTTCATCTAAAAGAGCACTGAGCCTAAAATTATTAAAAATATTGAAAAGAAAAAAAAATCATTAGACAGGACAATTTTTTATGGTTTTAAGGTATATGAAAAAAAAATGAGAAACCCTTTGTACGCGAGCGCGACCCGCACTTGGTCGTTTTTTTAAAATAAACATCTAGTTTCATATATATGATCAGAGGCATGAAATGCTAAAAAAAGTAGATAATTTTATTACGTTATGGAGTTTCCAAATACGATTAGATTATTGACAACCCTATATAATAATGATAAACCCAAGATTAGCGACAGAACTCGGGCGACAAGTGTGTTACGATAATTTGTCCAACAAAATTACTGATTAATAATTAATATATTTTATTTTTTATTTTACTGTGTTTTTTTTAATAATATGAACGAGTGTTTGTTGTTATTTGTGATTGCCATATGTGGTAAGAATTTTACTACTTAAAAAAAATTTTGGTTTCAAAATATTATGTTGAAACTTTCCTGTCTTTTTATTGGCGATGCAAAGATTACGCGCGCGCCTCTAGCGGTGAAATTAAGAAGTTACATAAGAACGACACTTGCAGCGTTCCCAACACTAATTTTTAAAAAATTCCGAAAATCTATGTCAAATTCCCCAATTTGGGGACTAAAAATCTACTGATTCCCCTCAAAGTCCTCTCAATTTTTTTTAGGAAATGAAACGCTGTTTGAAAACTATCAAAGTGTGGTTCTTAGACAGCTTCACAATTTGATACTGAAGGCGCTAGATAGATGCAAAGATTATAAAATCTTTGCATCGCCAATGTAGTTGCTATCAGAAGCTTTACTAGAGTAAAATGTTTTATAATGTGTACATTATTGTTGTATAATGTGTGTGACACATACATTCTAGTGCTCAGATGTGACTTTGTCTGCAAACATAGGACTAGAACAAGATAGAGCAAGATCATTATACTCTTGGTATGCTACATGGTATAAAACTGATACAAGGATGAGAATAGAATCAATTATTATCATTGTTGGTCGAAAAATAGATTTACGACTAATTGTAAACCGACTTAATATACTTGAAGCCAAAATCAAAGATGTTGCCAACGACAACTTTTGCATGCGTCATTTTTATGGTTCCGGGGTTCATTTTAAAAACTTATTAGTTTATAACGAAAATGAACGTTGCAATTTAACATGATAACGCCCACATTTTTTTTTGTTATGTGTTTCATTTTCATGGTTTTCGAAACGTGTGACGGAGTCCTTCGCCCGACTTGTACTTGGTTGCTTTTTAATGCATAGAGTTTTTCGGCAGACGGTGCAACTATGTCACTATTAATCGCCATTTATAGACCACTCTATCTTAACTGTATCTAAACGAGTCTTGATTATTTTTCCTATATACTTTTGCTAACTTATAGTTATTTATTTCATGTACAGGCACACACGCAAGCTCCATAAATGCTGAAAGAGCAAATAGGATAGTAGAAGGAGCGACTGCAAGTGTAAACCAATTCCAATACATGGTAAAAATACATAATATTTTTTTACAAACTTTTATCAAATATATGGGTATTCTTAGTTTCCGTACTGATAAGTAGAATTTTTTACTATTTTCTTTGGAGAATTTGAATTCAGAATCTGCTTATCAGTGTACAAAGCATAATGTTTAAAAACTTTATAATAAATAATCGTGCGTACTTATATGACCACTACACACATTTAAACATGTTCTATTATTTTAGGTTTCGTTGCAAAAGATAAGTGAATTACAAAGTTACACAAGAGGACACAGATGCGGGGGAGCACTGGTTACATTGCAGCATGCTGTGACTGCTGCATCTTGTAATTTTGACATAATCAACGGGTCAGTACCAACTGAAAGTATATTAAAAATATTTTATTTCACATAAACTTACATGTTTGCTTATGACACGTCAGAAGTTAGCTTTTGTACGGTTCCAATTAGCCGTTTCGTATGGAGAAGAACTGGCAAAAAACTCTTAAGGTTTTTATTTTTTACCTACATATTAGGGTGACCAGCAGCTTAATAGCGTATTACAAATAAGATGTAATCAGCTATAATATTTGCACTCATTTTGACATTTCAATCGCGTTCAGGTTTCACGTTATCTAGCAGATGAATATTTAAACACATGAAGCAATGGATCTGGAATTTCATATACATATTTCATATATTTTACTGACTCAAGTAACAAAATTTGGTACTATAAGGGTCCTGAGAACGTTTTGGAGGGTGCTAATTAGTGTTATTGTAGGCCTACAATGGTAACCACCATTATGGGCCTGCTATATCACTGTTTAGTGATAAAACGCCGTGGTTATAGAAGCGTTTGTTACTTGGGTATTTATTTATTTATTTGTCATTGATTGTGTTATTGTTTAAAGTAACAAAATATATTTAGATTCTACTTTTCTTTATTTAATTATTTAATTTCAGTTTTGTTTTTTTAGCCTATATGTATCTTCTGTGTGTAATTTTAAAACTTGAAATAATTTAAAGTGTAATTATTACAGTACCTCAAAAAATGTATTAGTGAATAAGTCGTTGGAGTGCCATAATTAAATAAATAAGTAAGTTTAGAAATTCGTTGAAAATAATTTAAAAATGATCATCAATTCGAAGAATCTATGAATTCTTCTTCTACTGTTTATGTTTGATCCGTGATTCGACTATTATAACTTTTTACTTAGCAACTTTTACTAGCAAAAAGCTACAGTCACACAAACATTCTTGAGATTCCATCATTCTCTGAGCAGTCAACTCCAACAACAACCTTTCCAATTGATTTTGCCATTCAAGTTAAGAGTTTTATTAAACTCTTGATTTATTTGACAGGTACCAAAACACTAACATTTATACTATCCAAAGAGTATAGTAAGTAATAGATACTATCCCACAGTGTCTCCGTGGCAATTGCTCCAGTTGAACACAGGGTGTTTGCTGGTGCTGTGACTCTTACCAGCGACAACTCGCCATATCACATTCGGAATATTATAAATATCACCGTGCACCCCGACTATTACGCGAGTTCCCTGTTAGTGAACGATATCGCTGTTATTTTCGTGAGTTATGTTTTTTTTTACAAAAGTATTATAACAAAATGGATTAGGCTCACAATGCCATTCGCAAAATGACATATTGGAATTTCGCAAAAGGTCACATTCTGAAATTGTCATAATCTGAAAACGCGACATCGCAAAACGTCACATTAGCAAAATGCCATTTTCGCTAAATGCCTTTTCGCAAAATGCCGTATAATGTCGCATAATGTCAAATCCTCTAAATTCCTTTCGAATAGTTTTTTTTTTATTAGGGTGTTTATGTTTTTATGAATACAGCAAATCGTAGAATTAATGTTGCAATTCAATTCAATTTAAGGTACACGGACTATGCAATAGATGCCGCATATGGAAAAAAAATATAAAAGATACTTTGATTGAATCTTATTTCTGATTATACAATATGTAACAGAATACTTATCATTATGAACAACTTTCACTATGGGACCAAGACTGAAATCGCGAAAAAAAATCTACTGTGTGAAAATACTGTATGAAAATGTAATACACTTATGTGCGCAAAACTCGACAAAATGTACGGAACAGCAGATTTTTTTTCGCGATTTTGTTGTTGGTTCCATTGTAAAAGATGTTCATAATGATGAGTACAATGACCCCTTAAGAGGTATTACGTTTATTCTGTTACACGTTGTATTGTATGATATATCATTATATTACATTTTCATTCAATTATTATTATTAGTATCATTATTTCCATGGAAGATGGGTAGGTTTTAGTGTGGGACGACATCTTCCTAGTTCATCCAGATGTGCTGTAAAAAAGTGAAGGTGGGTACTTCGAATAAAAAAATATTAGTTTACTTACACGGAAAATAAAATCAGTATCAAAAAATTTAGCTCCTTAGAAAAAGTTTTTTGAAAAAGTACAATATTTTGTTATAAGTGTTTATGATTCTCAGCGGCATTCCTTGCTTCAGTTTTTATTTTGAATTTTATTTTATGTTAAAATAAATGGAAATGAATAAACATTGTGATTAAATACTGAAACTATTAAATTTGTATTATTTTTTATTCATAAATCATCGGCCTACTGGGAGAAGTCACTCAGAAACTTTAACAATGTCATTAAAGTAAATCGCACATTATGTGATATGGCTGTTTGAGATTGTGTCTTTTTGAGAAAAGACATTTTGCGAATATGTCATTTGGCGTCAATATGTCATTTTGAGAATGTGGCATTGTACGCCTAATCCAACAAAATCACCCGGTCGTTATTTGTTATTTCTTCAAAGTTGCGGTGTGCGTTTATACTATATGTGTCACAGCCAAATAGCTTAATCAGCCGTTTAATTGGTTGCCTAGCCTTTTCATTTAACTGCTCTGAGTTTTGAGCGACCTCAGTGACATCTTTGGTTCAATATCGTTTAATGACTTGCCCATGTCACTTATGTCGCTGATTAATAAGCGCAGTTAAATGAAAAAGCTAGGCTTATAATGAATGCTGATTGGTTGATTAAACTAGTTGCTGAGATATATGTGTATCAAAATACCTCCCGAGATATAGTGCCTTAAAGTGTCGCGTTAGCGAGATACATATCTGAAAAAAGGAGTAATGTCAGCGGCCTAAAATACCTATATGAGTTTTATAGCGCGCCGTAACTTTGCGGAAAAATCAAAATGGCGATGGAGTATAGCCACTATCGCAATTTTGACCAAAAGATGTCGAGACCCCATCCTACATGCATTTCAATTTCAGCTCGAGTCTGCATTCTCATCGACCATTGCTCCAGTGCTACTGCCAATCAGGGACGCTGGCGTTACCGAGCCAACTCCTTGTTATGTGTCCGGCTGGGGAGCACAAAACGATACAGCTACTGTAAGTTACTGAATTCAAATCATCCCTTCTGGATGTACCAAAATGGTTCCTAACAGCTACTACATAACTGCTATACAATTAATAAAAAATCTCTCTAGCTGTCACGATTTCTAATAAATTAGTAATCACTCTTTACAACCAATAAAACATGTAAATTGTTGTTATGATAACATAAACTGCTTTCTTACCAGGGTACGAAATTTTCGGTGAATGTGTCCGACACTCTCTCAATATCTTACTGATACTTCATACTTTTTAAAACATCTTACTTTTCGTTTGTTACAGGCCAGTGTGCAGTTGATGTACTTACAGAAGCGGATACAGGAACAGCAGAACTGCCGCGCATATTATGGCAGTTTGCCGGTCGGTCCACTTAATGTTGTAGATAACATGATCTGCGCGTTTGGTGATCAGCAGACACCGTTTGCAGGATGCACGGTAATTTAAGCATTAATTACAAACTAGCAAAGGACAGAGTTGAGTGGGAAAGAATGGTACTTGCCCAGAAGTGGGAAAAAAATAGACTAGATAGATAGAATAAAAAATGTCACCGTACGGGCACTAAATGGATTGCGAAGTCGAAAAATGAGTGTCGGCCCTTACGATAGGTTCTTAAAAACTTTGTACTCTTAGATGTCAGCAGTAGCTATTAACTGAAAAAACTGGCTTTAAATTTTGCATTCGAAGACACAATGCGTAAATTCAAAATGCTAAACGCGCTTAAAATGTTGAGATATAGTCAGTGGTAGACCCTTAATTGTTTTGAATATACATACCATCGAGATTCTAAACCCAGATCAACCAAAAAATTATGCAAAATATTTAATTTTTCAGGGCGACATTGGCAACCCATTAGTATGCAGCGGTTACTTAAACGGTATTCTAGTTCGGAGCAAAAACTGCATAGTTTCCCCAGACTCTGAAGTGTACACGAGGATCTCCAGTTACACCACGTGGATAAATGGTACAATCACCGGGCAGGGCTCAGGCGCAGCTTCCACTTTCCGACCTGGAATGGCAGTATTAGCAGTGATCGCCATTGCTCAAATAATTATCGCTAATGCCGTAAATTAAGTATTTATTTTTAGAACTAAGAATTAAATTATTTTGGATAACGAACCTTTCTCTTATTTTTTTCATGTTATATTCTGTAGACTTTATTAGTATATTTTAGATTTATTTATTTAAACTTTATGTACAATAGTGGTACATGGGCGGACTTAATGCATCACGGCATTCTCTACCAGTCAACCTTTGGGTTATAAAGACTATATTAAAACTAGACTAGATTAATGATTTTATTATCACAATAGGAACTTATTTTAATGATAAAATAAAATAATAATCTTTAAGTATCTCCAAATCAGATTATGATTAGTGATTTACATGGCCGTCGCCAATTTGGTCACTGGCACTGGTTATTAAAATGGCTGTCATGGATGGTAGTATCTATGTTGTGTCAGCCAGCGTGATCAATCGGTTCGCATTAATATTTACCAACAGAGTTGGACTACGTGCTTAAAATTAAAACTTATAACTTTTACCGGTTTGGGAATAATTTACATTCCCGAACGGGCCCATGAACGATGATCTTCCTCAAACTATCAAACCTGAAATTATAAAAAAATAAAGATTCTCCTTCTATCTGTCTGTCTGTTCGTCCTTGGTTTAGCTCAATCAAATAATCACGCCGACAAAATGGAAAAATAAAATGTTGAAATACATTTTTTTTCAGAGTGGCGATGTTTTTTTTATCGTCTACCCCATGGTTTGGGGTGTTGTTGGATAAATCGTTTAAAAATATTGAGGGTTTGCTAAAACTATTTTTCTGTCCAAGAAATCTGCGACAGAATCAAAAAATGTGGGAAATATTTAGCTTTAAACAGCTAATTTGTGTTAGAATCAAGTGTCAAAACAATCGTTTAGCTGGCAGATGCCCCCCCCCCCATCTGCCAGCGAAACGATTGTTTTGACACTTGATCATCTGCCAGCTAAACGCTTGTTTTGACACTTGATCATCTGCCAGCTAAACGATTGTTTTGACACTTGATCATCTGCCAGCTAAACGATTGTTTTGACACTTGATCATCTGCCAGCTAAACGATTGTTTTGACACTTGATCATCTGCCAGCTAAACGATTGTTTTGACAATTGACCTGTGATCACAGGTCAATTCTAATGATTTTGTTTTAAATTTTGACTGACTATCTAAGAATATTTCGATGCTGCTTCATGCTGCACAGGCCTTATTGTAGAGAGTCAATATTCTGTTTAGGGGAGCATGGCCAGCCTAGGTTTGTACGACAAGCGTTAGTAGCAAACGTACTAATGGTTCGCTTGGACCGGAGGTGAGAATAACGAGATACGTCTAATCTGACTTTGCTAAGTAGGTCTGGCGTTGATGATATCCCATTGACAGTTTTATGAAGTGTTAACAGATCGTTTAGAACCCTTATTTTTTTCAATGAGTCTAGTTTGAAGTGACATAGCCGTTCTTCGTTATCGGCACTGTAAGGGCATTTGTGGTGACGGCGAGCGTTGGGTGGCTTGCTGTCCGATCACCACCAGGCCCGGGTCGATGGCGCGTTGTGTGTCACGCGCGCCTCAAAGAGATGTCAGCATAGAAGACGGGGCCCGCTAGAGCCAGAGCCTGCCAGGGTTGCGAAATTTGTTCGAAAGAGTCACCGCGGCCCTGAAACGCAAACGTGGCTTTAGAAGGAACACGGTTGGGTTTTAGTCAGTAAGAGTCTGACACGCCCTTCTACTCCACACAGAGCGGAAGAAGTGATTTGATGATTTCCTATCCTTAAAAAAAGGGCATTTGTGGTCTTTAAATAGTAAGCTCCTTTTTTTTCTT
This sequence comes from Mamestra brassicae, assembly GCA_905163435.1. NCBI lineage: Eukaryota > Metazoa > Arthropoda > Insecta > Lepidoptera > Noctuidae > Mamestra > Mamestra brassicae. Next base: position 8,215,774 of record LR990991.1, on the reverse strand, counting down.
GTACACGTACAATACGATCAATGTGAATGTTATAGGTCGGACTCCAGATGGGAGATGCATGTTCTACCAGACTGCGCACAAAGGTGTTATATAACACTTTCAAAGCCAAGGTTCCCCTAAATTCTTTGCCTACTCTATTGATGAATCCAACCATTTTTGTAGCTTTTTTAATTATATTGACAATGTGTATGGTGAACGAAAGGTCGCTGCTAAGTACTACTCCCCGATCTCGTATGTGTTTAACTTGTTGCAGTGATGTTCTGTCGAAGGAGTATCCATGAACAATTCATGGTGAGAGGAGGAACAAATAAGCGTTGACTAAGCTAAAAAACCGGCCAAGTGCGAGTCGGACTCTCACTGATCCCTAATGTTGTAATAAGTTGTTAAAAATTACTGTACAATTTACTGCATACAAGCACGTGATTAGTTATTTTTTTTAAATTTTCATTGTTCTCACATAGCGAGATGATTTTTGGAACGATTTGTTACGACAAATTAAATTTATCACAGTACACCGGAAACAAAACAATGGAAAAGACCCAGTTCATCACCCCCTAAAGGTTGATTCACTTACACACAGTTTGCAGTTGAGCAGGGACGGGACCGGGCAGTGTCAGGGCGGTGACCGTGCAGGGACCGTGCATGGGTCTGTGACGATAAGCTCGCGTGGGATCACCGGAGCCCCGCAGCGCCGGAGCCGTGACAGAAACCATGCCTGCTGCATGGTGCTTGCATGCTGCATGCTTGCTTGCATGCATGTATCAATATATATTTTAAACGATAGGCGTAATGATTTTCGATTAAATAAACGTTATATCCAATAAAGTTATACGAAATAAGTTTTAGAGTATATAAATGTTATATCTAAAGAAATTATATCAACAGTTGTTATAACTCACATTTATTAAATCTTGTGAACGTTATTGAAATGAAAATATACTAAATAATGATATGAGACGCACCCTGATAAAACGCCTAGTAAAAAACACAGAAACATGCAAACAAGCATACACCATGCATGCAGCACGCAAGCAAGCATACAGCAGGCATGATTTCTGTCACCGGCGGTCCCACGCAAGCTTATCGTCGCAGATGTGTTTCACGCTCGCCACCGCGTCTGTGGCTGGCGAAGCCAGCCAGCAAGCCAAAGCTGTTAAAACCACCTGCTCCTCAGCTCCCAGGCCGGCTCGCCCCTCCGCGCCTACGCGGGTTTAAATTACACTCTAGGGGTAGAGCAGACAAGACTACGTGGAGTCGGTTTTGCAGCGATTCGTTTCTGTCACGCCGCTCCCACAACACGCTCGCGTTACTCGTTCGCTTTCGTTAATGGTAACTGTTCTAACCCAACCTAACAAAAATGATTCACCAACAATAGAGGGAATCTGGCACTCCGCTCCGCTTCCGCCTTAACCTTCTAACCTAACCCATCTGAGTTAGATTGCTTTGAATCGGGGTGTAAACCATTAAGATAGTATCAATAAATATTTTAAACGATAGGCCTAATGATTTTCGATTAAATAAACATTATATTCAATAACGTTATACCTATGAAATAAGTTTTCGAGTATATAATTGTTATGTCTGAAGAAATTATATCAATAGTTGGTATAACTCACGTTTATTATATCTTGTAAACGTTATTGAAATTAAAATATACCAAATAACTTTATATGATATGAGACGCACCCGTGCAAATGTCACTCTCACACCATTTTATTTTCGTGGGTAAGTGTAATGTGGTGAAATAGAGATTCGAAAAAAAAACATTGTTCATCATACACTGTACACTAACAACCCTAAATAATATATTTCCTATCGTTTAGTTCATCCATAGGTTGTCCGTATAAGATTATCTTGTGCGATACGATGGCTCATTGTACACTCTTGTTTTTTTTAATGTTTGTCCTGCACATGGTATAACACCTTATACCATCTGCAGTGTGCAGTGTGTGTGTGCATGTGCAGTGTTACAATAAAGTAATAATAAATAAATCATGACTTTGATTCATACAGAGGAGTGGATTATAATTGCAGTTGTTCTCTATGGAGAGGAAATGGAAAAGTCACAAGAACCACACGAAGTGGCTCATGAATTTGAAATCAGAGTTGTCGGCAGGATAGAGAATCACCCACCTCATCAAACAAATATTTCTCATTAATTTATATTTAAATATAGTTTTATTGTTTTATTTACATTCCTTCAAAGTAATTAATTTTAAAATAGGTAGGTAGTTACAAAGTAGATACATATAGAAACACACACATCAGATTTTGAACATAAGTAAAGTCACATACAATAAATAAAGGTGATTAGATACTGATTAGTAACTGTCAAAAACCAATCCCAGGTACATATTGTTATTATCTTATCAATATCCTTTTCATTCCAATCCAATCCAGTTTGTAGTTATTTACAAAGTTATCTTGCTCATCAGAAAATACATAATAAATGACTACATCTTATTATATTATATATTATATATTATTATATTACATCTAATTTTGTATTTACTGGATAATTTGTAGTTTTGTTATGAATTTGTTTTTTTTTAATTTGGATGGTCCAATAGTGACTACGCTGCGTAGAAACGCAGATCATATTTTTTTATGCACATTGATACTTATACGTAATTTAAAAAGAACATCTTTTGGTACTTACATTTTTGTAGGAAACTCTATTTTATCTCCAAAACTATTAGTACAGACGGTAGAATTTTTAGTACAGGCGAAATTTTGATCGAAGTATTTATCATCTTGCAATTACATAACGTCGGAGACACCAGTTTGAGATAAGAAAATGCCTTTTCAATTCCGTGTTGTAATGCATCGCAATAAATGTGGGCAAATTAGCTGAATATCCAAATGCGATTCGTCTAGGTTTTATTTTTATATCAATTTTAACATGCAATTTCGTCTCAACAGAAAAATCTTCGAACCGTCAACTTGATATGGCAAAAAACAACCAGCCAGATCTGAAACTGATGCATCGAAATAGTTAGTGCATCCTATCTTTTATAGCCATGTTGCCAACTCAAAATACGTTACGTACGAAATAATCGTCTGGGAACGTCACAGACGCTAACACCAAGAAATCTCTGCATTTAATTATTTTTCAATTTTCCTGAGTCGACAATTTAATCAAATAAAAGGATTAAAATAAAAGTGGACTTTCATTCAAATTCGTTTATAAACTTATGACAGTTGTCTATGGCAGTTGTTGTCTCGTATGGACGAGACAACAACGGCTACAAACTTTGGTGGAGCCATACATAAAAAAAGCCCGGAGAGCCCGGATGACGTATTGCACGTCCGTGAATCGGCCCGGGCACGGACGAGTGAACGAGTTCATATTTAATATATGCAACGATCTACGGCACTGGCACTGGCACTGCCCGGCCACGTCCCTAATAAGTGCGAATCAACCTTTTAAGTTGATTTTGTCGATTTTATCAGCAAATAAGGTAAGGCTGCAGTGTTTTGGAACTTAAAAGGTGTGGTCATTATAAATCATCTTGAAGTAGGCCGCACTATAAGCTCTGATTACTATGGCACCTTACTGCGTCATTGACTTGAGAAAATTAAAGAAAAACGACCTGGTAAGCTCAGAAGAAAAAATGTATTTCACCAAGACACAGCACCTGTCTGCACATCTGCCATCCGGAGATGAAATTCATAATTGTGCCTTTAAACTGTTGCCGCATCCGCCTTATTTGGCACCATCCAACTTTCACCTGCTTCCAAATTTCTAAAACACTTGGGTGGCCAAAAATGTTCCATTAATGACGAAGTCATAGCAGCGGTGGACACCTATTTTGTCTCGATGGAAGTATCAATTGTTTTCAACGGTAAAAAAGCTTTGTGGCAAAAGTGCATTGAACTTGATGGTTATGTAGAAAAATAAAAATATAATAGAAGCGAACCGCGTACTGGATGACAAAGCGTTGGAAAACAAGGTTGACCGATGACCTGATGAAGGTCGCGGGTATCCGATGGATGCGAGACGCACAGGACCGGTCCTTGTGGCGACACTTGGGGGAGGCCTATGACCAGCAGTGGATGTCTTTTGGGTGATATGATGACGATGATGATGATGATGATAAAAATGAAAAGTCACCCACTCACTCATTTATTAATCATACTGAGTAATCACGAAATTTTAAAACTAATGAACCCATGACAACCCTTAACATTATTTGTAACACCTTTATCAACCTGTATTATGCAAATAAAATATTTCATTGATTGATGACAAACAAAAGACAAGACAAAGATGAAACTTGGCATGGAGGTAGATTATGAGCAGGAGACGTCTGATATGAAAAGACTTTAGGAAACTTCCCTCATAAAGGGGTGAGGTAGAGGGTTGAAGTTTATATGAAAAATCTTATTGGGTTTATGAACTTGAAACTTGGTACAAATACTGACCTAAGTGAATTAAAAAGCATTAGTTTTTAGAACTACCCCCAAAAGACGATTTAGGGGATGTTCAAGTTTGTATGGAAGGATCTTATTCCTTGGGTTTATAAACTTGAAACTTGGCACGAATACTGACCTATGTAATAATAAATAATGTAATAATGCGTTTTTTAAAACTACCCTTCAATGGGGGTTTATAGGGTGTTAAAGTTTGTATGGAAGAATCTAAAACCTTGGTCCGATACAGTTCAAACTCGGCATTAACAATTTAGATAAAAAATGAGATATATGTAGGTACTTGTTTTTGGATTTTTCCAAAATCAACCCCTGAAGTGTGAATAGGGCTGAAACGGATTTTTTCATAATCAACCCTCAACGGGATGAAGGGCGCAACAATTACGCTGATCATGCAGTCTCAGCAGCAAAAAGCCTGGGTAATTAATGAAAATCGGTGAGATTTCTGAGTGTGTGTGCGTTGAATTTTGTGGAATATCTACATAATCCGCGTGAATGAAGTCGCCGGCAAAGTGCTATAGTAGGTGCCAGATAATCGTGGAATATCAGTCATTGACCCACCTACATTTATTGACATTGTTAATTTGAAAAACGGAATTAATGACACAAAACTGTCCCGAATCATCATCTCTCGTGATCCTTAACATTGTCTAATAATGAAAAACGATTCATATTTAATTGTTCAGGTACCTATGGGCAGTTATTAGGGAAAGGTCAATATACTTTATTCCACATTTATCTGGCGCCTACTATAGTAAATATTTTAAATATTTTCTACATTGTATGTACCTTCCAAATTTTGTTTGTGCATCACCCAAAGGCGGTGAAAGTTAAAAAAATGCTTAACGCACACAAACGTGAAGGAATGTAGGGAGAGCTTTGCCCAGGAGTGGGCCAGTTCGAGCTGACTAAAAAAAAACGTAATATTAAACAGGTTGCGTGTGTGAGCTGCCAGCTAAACTCGAGGGAAAAGAAAGTTATACATTATTGTAAAATACAATACAAGATCTCTTAAAATAAAATTTTGAAATAATATATAATAATAGTAACATTAATTACAATGTTAACCGTTAGGTAACCAATTGTTAAGAGAGGTTAAATGACTATTTAATTAAAATGAATTGTCCCCTAGTAGCATGGTGTATGTCTAACCCACATGCATACAGTGCATTTGCTGGTGGAGTGAATCTTGTCGACGATACTACTGCCAATAATTTTCGGAGTATATCACAAATCGTCAGGCACCTCGACTATTCCCCGGGTGCGCCGTTCGTGGACCTGGCTGTTTTCTTTGTGAGCATCAAATTATGACGGATTAGACTTACGATACATTTTTTTGTTTTTTAATGTATTTTCTCTTCCCTCGCAATTAATTCATTTTTGCATTCGCTGATATCATTGTACATAGCAGTCTTCCTTAGCAAATTAAAAGGTGTTCTCAAAGAGTTCCATTTTCGAATTTCATAATTGTTTTTTTCATTATTTTGTTGTAAGTGGCCAGATCCAGAAACTTTCAGTATGCCCCACGTACATAACGTTTTCGTATAATATGCAATGACAAAGTACCGTCATGGTGTTGATATCCTTGAACAGTTCCCTTAGGGAATCGCACCAACGATGATTGTTAATAGCTCTGATAGCTCTTTTCTGCAGAATAAATATAGATTCGATGTCTGTATCTCGTCCCCATGATAAGATACCGTTAAGACATAATAAAGTAACTAAAATAGACCAGCCTCGCGATATCCATATCAGTAAATTGACAGATTTTTGCTGCTGAACTTTGCCGTCCCGCAAAACCTGTTAAATGAGGCCCCCATTGTAGTCAAGCGTGATCCTTAGGAAAACCGTGTTTTCGACGAAATCAAGTTTACCTTTGTTCAATACTATGTCGCAATTATTACTTTTCGTGCGGAAATCGAATCCGCGACACGCAGCGCTGCAGTTAATCGCTCAACCACTGCGCCAACCGTGCCATCAAACACAAACAACAACATAACATACACCATTACCATATAACATGCATTGAACCCCAAAAAGTTTATTGTATAAACTTTTTGGGGTTCAAAACGTCCATATGGAAAAGCGGAACTCTTGCAGGATCACTTATGTGTCTATCTGCCTGTCCGTCGTTCACTTACAATTTTCTCCCAATCTCCGAATCTTAAAAAAATAAATAGTTTATAAGTTATTTAAGAACATAAATGAAAATTGACCATTACTCCTTTGAACATTAAGTACTTAGCCTAAAATTATTACAAAATATTGTTTTTTTTTTCTTATAAATAAAGGACAGTTGATATGGTTTTAAGCTAACATGTTAAAAAATTATCTTCATTCGGAACCTTTTCTATGCGAGCGCAACCCGCTTTTGGACGGTTTTTTTAATCACAATGCATCTTATTTCCAGGAATACATATTTTCAGAAATACGATGTGTGTCAGGGAATTCTAAAAAAGGTAGATAATTTGATAACGTTATGTCGTTCCCAAATACGATAAGATTATTGACAACCCTATATAATAATGATAAACCCAAGATTAGCGACAGAACTCGGCCGACAAGTGTGCAGTGTGTTACAATAATTTGTGCAATAAATATTATTTGTTAGTGTTTTCTTTATTTGACTATTTTTTTATAAAATTATGTATTTGGTGTTATTTGTGATTGCCTTGTGTGGTAAGAATTTTGTTTACCTATAACAAGAAACATTCTGGTTTCAAAATATTATATTGAAACTTCCTTGTCCTTCTGATAACACCTATATGAATATAGGTGTTATCAGAAGCTTTACCCGAGTGAATATTGTTATACAAAATGTTTGTATAAATGTGAGTGACACATAAATTCTAGTACTCCGATGTGACTTTGTCGATCGGTAGGTTTAGACCAAGCAATCATAGGACTGGAGCACTATCATTATACTCTTGGTATGCTACATGGTATACTGATACAATTAATTATTGTCAGTGGTAGAATAGTAAAGTTTACAAAGCCACCAAAGATGCTTGAAATTAGAATCAATCGATATTTTTTTCAAGCAACATTTTCATTGTTTTCGGGGTAGTTCATCATACGTCAACAATATTAGCTACGCGGACGATGTGGTGTTGTTGGGCCCCTCCTTAAGCGCTTTTCGAAAACTGCTCGCTATATGTGAGGAGCATGGCGGGCTCAGGTACAATGTAAAAAAGCTCTTGATGTTCAAACCACTTGGCCATAAGGTCACGTACGTACCACCCGCCTTCTTAGATGAAGTGTCGTTACCCCGAGTTTCCCGATTCAGGTACCTGGGCCACTGGGTCTCGGAGGACTTCTCTGACTACAATGCTATTGAGAGGGAACGCCTGGCTTTGGTTGTCCGATGCAATATGTTGGCTCGTAGTTTTGCGTGCTGTTCCAGGGCTGTAAAAGTAACCTTGTGCCGGGCGTTTTGTCAATGTTTTTACACGCGCAGTCTATGAGACAAATACACTCAGAAGACAATCAACGCCCTACGCGTACAGTATAACAACGCTTTTAGGATGCTGATGCGGCTGCCGCGGCACTGTAGCGCATCTGGTATGTTTGCCGAAGCGTGTGTCGATGGCTTTCATGTCATTCTTCGAAAGAGAGCGGCATCCCTATGCGCAAGTCGTGTCCGCGGCAGTGGCAATGGCTTCCTGGGCGTTGTGGCTGGCCAAACAGACTACCGAATACTAAAGCATTGTGTGCAGTGTGTACATCTCAAGATGGGGTTTTAATTTATTGATGGATATAGTTAAAATAAATACAATTATTTTAACTGATATTTTATTTTGATTGATTTGGTTATTTTACTTTTAATATTTTATTTTCAACATTGCATATACTTAAATATGAAGTAAGTTAATAATTTATTAAAAAATCATTAACTTAACAAAATATTATAATTAAAATTAAATATTTTATTTTTTATTAATTGGTTCTTTGCATCTAATTTACTGTACTAACATAGTACCTATATAAGTTTTTGACTAATAAACATATGGATCACTGTTGCCCGAAACAAATAAATAATAATGAAATGAGCGTCAAAATTTAACATAATGACGCCAATAGTTTTGTAATCATGTATATCATGGTTATCGGAACGAAAAACTACGGAACCCTACACTGTTCGTGCCCCGACATGCACTTGACCGGATTTTTATGCCAAAGAGTGTCAAACAGGCAGGCCTGATGACAGTGCCAGTACAGTTCCATCAGTATTTTAATTCTATCTAAACCAAGTCTTGTTTTTTTTCCTTGATTATTTTGTTTGCTTATATGTAGTTATTTATTTAATGTACAGGCACACACGCAAGCTCTATAAATACTGCAGGTACAAACAGAATAGCAGAAGGAACGGCTGCAAATGAAAACCAATTCCAATATATGGTAAAATTACATTACTAATTTTGTACTTTTCGTATGGGTGTGTAATGTTTGGTATAATAACAGATCGTGTAAATGTAATATGTATAAAGTGTAATAATCACTTGAAATAACGTTCACATGATATAATTTTCATATGCTATAAAAAAACATAACCTAGTTTCATGTGATCTAATTTTATATTTTATGTAACCTTCATTTGCTCTAATAACATTTAATATAACGTTTGTTTCATACAATTTTCAATTTATGCAATGCTCTTTTTATTTAACTTGCATTTGACCTAATTTTGATACTAACCAATTTTCTAAGGTAACGCACCGTTCTTGAGAAAAAACAAATTATGTAACCTAACCTCAAAACACTAAAGTTGCTTCTGCATCGTCTCTGGTGCTGCGGGAAGTGCAAACCCTTCGCCCTTACGTAACAAAGGATGGGCATCCATGCTTTATGCTTGTATGAGTGCCCGTGCTTTGTTACAGCGTGCGGGGATCGCTCCCTCTTCGCACTTCCAGTTTTAATATACACTCTAGGGGAAGCAGCCAAAAGACTATGTGAAGTCGGGGTGCCCCGATTCGGTTTTGGAACAGATTCGACTTATCTAACTACAAATAAAATTATATTGAACGTTACTTATAGATTTTGAATATTATAGTAACTGAATATTATTTCAAACTAGTGGCCCGCCCCAGCTTCGCTCGGATGCATATTTTTTTCAAAATTTTCTTTCCTAAGAACCTTCTCCTGACAATAATAGATACAACAAAAAAAGAATTATCGAAATTGGTCCTGCCGTTCACGCGTGATACCTCGACCAAGAGAAATAGAGATTCATTTTTACCGTTTCAAATATGCATTACATAAAATGTTCAATAAACCATATAAAATTAGGTGAAATGAAATTATATCAATAATTCACTATTTATACTTTGATCGTTATATTAAACAAAAGTGTATTATATGACATTCGGTCATATGATCATTGGAACTTTTGTTATTATTTCAAACGTTACACACCCTTTTCGTATAGCCAAGAAAAACAAGTCCTTAATTACAATAAGTATGTCAAACAAAGCCAATGTCTAGTTAGGTAATATCTGTCGAAAGCAGTTTACAAACTTTTTTAACCATACCATACTAAGCTTCCGTGCTGATACGCAGATTTTTGATTCTTTTTTTTGGAGAATTTGAATTCAGAATCTGCTCATCAGTATACTAAGCATAATGTTCAAAAAGTTTTTGTATAAATAATCGTGCGGATGACACTACACACATTTAAATGTTTTATATCTGAAAAATAAACATGTTCATATTGTTTTAGGTTTCGTTGCAAAAGATAAGTGAATTACAAAGTTACACAAGAGGACACCGATGCGGAGGAGCCCTGGTAACGTTGCAGCATGCTGTGACTGCTGCATCTTGTAATTTCGACTTAGTCAATGGGTTAGTACCAACTGAAAGTAAATTAAAAAAAATATTTCACGTAAACCTACATGTGTGCTTATGAAACGTCAGAAGTAAGCTGCTCCGCGGTTCCAATTTACTGTTTCGTATGGAGAAGAACAAGAAAAAACTTCTTTCGGTCTTTATTTTATTTTTTACCAACAAATTAAAATGACCAGCAGCCTAATTGCGTCTTACAAATATAGATGTAATCTGCCATAATTTAACATTGCAACTGTATTCATTGCAGGTTTCACATTGTCTAGCAGATAATGTTAAAAACATATGAATAAACGGATCTGGAATATCATTTGGTGGTGAATGACATTGCAATTTTATAATTTACCCAATTAGGGTGCTGGTATGAGAGGGGCAGTAATTAAGAAATACTTTGAAAAAAAAAACAATATATGTCTTACAACTCGAAAATTCTAATAGTCTATGAGGTTTTTTTCTACTATTTATGTATAACCCGTGACAAGCAGGTCCGACAACAACCTTTCCAACTGATTTTGACATTCAAGTTGAGAGTTTTATTAAACTCTTAATTTATTTGACAGGTAACAAAACACTAACATTTATACTTTCCCACAGTGTCTCCGTGGCAATCGCCCCAGCTCAATACAGGGTGTTTTCTGGTGCTGTGACTCTTACCAACGACAACTCACCATATCGCATTCGGAATATTAGAAACATCACAGTGCACCCCGACTATTACGCGAGTTCCCCATTTGTGAACGATATCGCTGTTATTTTCGTGAGTTATATGCTTTTTTTACTAATTGTCACACTAAAGCATTATACCAAAATCACCAGTCTAAATCAGCCGTTGAATTGGTTGGTAGCCTTTTCATTTAAATGTGCCGATTTTTCAGCGATCTCAGTGACATCTTTGGTTCAATATCATTTAATAAACGGCGCAGTTCGAAGAAAAGGCCAAAATATCTCGTGAGATATAGTACCCTAAAGTTTCGATATGGCGAGACACATATCTGAAAAATGGAAGTAATGTAATCGGCCTAAAATACATATATAGAGAGTTTTAAAAAGCGATGGAGTATAATCACTATCGCAATTTTGACCAAAAAGAGTCCAGACCCCTTATGCAAGCATTTTAATTTCAGCTCGAATCTGCCTTCTCATCGATAACCAATGTTCCAGTGCTACTGCCAATCAGAGACGCTGGCGTTACCGAGCTAACTCCTTGTTATGTGTCCGGCTGGGGAGCACAAAACGATACAGCTACTGTAAGTTATTCAATTCGAACTATCCCATCTGGAAAAATGGTATCAAAATGGTTCATAAGAGTAGAGAGACCTAACCGCTATATAATTAATTAAAAAATCTCTCTAGCTGTCACGATTTCTAAGAAATGAGTAAACACTCTTACAAACCCATAAAACATGAAAATTTTTACTATGAAAACGTAAATTACTCTTATACCAGGGTACGAAATTTTCGGTGAATGTTCATACTTCTTAATACATCTTCCTTTTTGACTGTTACAGGCCAGTGTGCAGTTGATGTACTTACAGAAGCGGATACAGGAACAGCAGAACTGCCGCGCATATTATGGCAGTTTGCCGGTCGGTCCACTTAATGTTGTAGATAACATGATCTGCGCGTTTGGTGATCAGCAGACACCGTTTGCAGGATGCACGGTAATTTAAACTTAAATAACAAACTAGCAAACGACAGAATTGTGTGGGAAAGTGAAAGGATGACATTTGTTAAGAAGTGGGAAAAGATATAATATAAAATATAGTCTAGATACATAGAATAAAAAATTGGAATAAAACTATTAGGCTATCACCGTATGGGCACTATTAGGATTGCGAAGTCGCAAAACAGCACTTACGATAGTTTTCTTAAAAGTGAGATGCCAAAGCTTTATACATTAACTGAAAAAAGTTGGTTTAAATTTTGCGTTTGAAGATACAATAATATGACATTCAAATTGCTAATAAGACCTAAAATGTTGAGATACAGTTAGTGGTACACCCTAAAATTGGTCTGAACATACAAACATACATATAATTGAGATTCTAAACCCAGACCACCCAAAAAATTATGCAAAATAATACTTTTAACAGACAAATTAATGTTTCAGGGCGACATTGGCAACCCATTAGTATGCAGCGGTTACTTAAACGGTATTCTAGTTCGGAGCAAAAACTGCGCAGTTTCTCCACAGGCTGAAGTGTACACGAGGATCTCCAGTTACACCACGTGGATAAATGGTACAATCACCGGGCAGGGCTCAGGCGCAGCTTCCACTTTCCAACCTGGAATGGCAGTATTAGGAGTGATCGCCATTGCACAAATTATTATCGCTAATGTCATAAATTAAGTATCTATTTTTAGAATTAAGAATTAAATTATTTTGGATAACGAACCTTTCTCTTATTTTTTTCCTGTTGTATTCTGCAGACTTTATCAGTATGTTTTAGATTTATGATTTTATTATCACAATAGGTACTTATTGTAATGATAAAATAAGTAATCTGTAATTATCTCCACATCAGATTATGATTAGTGATTTTAATGGCTGTCGCCAATTTGGTCACTGATCCTTGTTTCTAATATGACTGTCATGGACAGTGTGATCAATCGGTTTGCATTAATATTTATCAACAGAGTTGGACTATGTGCTTAAAATTAAAACTTATCACTTTTGCCGGTTTGTGAATAATTTACATTCCCAAACGGTCCCATGGACGATCAAACTATTCTCAAAAAAAAAAACAAGTAGTTTATAATTTTTAATAATAGGTTATGGTTACGCTAAGAAAAAGTTTTGATACTTAAATTTTGTTTTTCGTCATTCACTTCCATTTATTAACACCCGACCAAAAAAGAGGGGTGTTATAAGTTTGATCGCTATATGTGTCTGCATGTGATACCGTAGCTCTAAAACGGGTGAACCGATTTGGATGTGTTTTTTTTATTTGAAAGGTAATTTATTAGAGAGTTTTCGGTATAGTTCAAGAAAATCGGTTGAGTCGTTTGAAGATCATCAGCTTCTTTCTAGTCGATGAAGGGATGTAAGCAACTTCCACAGGTTTGATCGATTCAAAAATTGGTATTCTGATACTTCAATGATATTGCAAGAACATAATATTATTGACCTGACCTGAGGTCTGCAAGATACCCAACTCCTCACTTACAGCAGACCTTTCATATTTGTATTAGTTTAAATGGCCGCAATGAATAGTTTACAATTAGATAATGATCAGGGTCTGATGATGAAGCTGAAAAGAGAAATTAGCGAATACATTGGTGACAGATGCATGGCTACTTTCACTCGTTCTACCGATATGATTATTTGGTATACGATGTAGTGTCGTTTAGGTTAGTGTAGATCATAGGGTTTCTATTAGTACCTTTTTGGTAAATTAAGTTTGAAAGGCATGAAATAAAAATTAAAAAAAACCCCGACAAAAAACTCAAAGACTTGACATCTAAATTTAATGTAAAATGCGAGTTCTTTTAACTCAACAAATAAAAGTGTTACTGGAGAGTTTGTTGCGCCACTTCTTCTTCCCAGCTAAACTAGAAAGTGGTGACGGGCGGGCGTTTTTTGGGGACTGTCTTTCTGTAAACGTTGACGTTCAAAAAGTGCTGGCGCTGAGCCTAATTTGAATAAATGATTTTTTACTTTAACTTTGACTTTGGCTATAAATATACAAAAATAATTTTGCAAATCTGACGGATAGTTAAAGACATTAGCGCGTTGAAACACACAATCAAAGTCTTCACCTTTATTATATTAGTTTAGACCATAATTATTAAAAGTAAAAAATTCATTGTAAAATGTAAAACAATATTGTTGTTGAAATGTTAAAATAAAAAGAAAGATGACACGGTTGGCGCAGTGGTTTAGTTATAGGCTTTTTTTCGGTTCGATTCCCGCACGGTTCAATTTGAATGGCCTACAGATAGTTGTTCCGGGTCTGGCTGTTTGTGCATGTGAGTTTCTATGTTTGTAAACGCACACACGATACAGGAGATATTCCTAGTGTGGGGCAACGTTATTGTGACTAAAGAAAAAAAAATACTGTGTCAGGTAATTACATCGCAGTTTCCAATATTCAGTTTCAGATTATAATATAGCATGTCATGGAACCCTGTAGTATTATTTGATACCGTTTGGTTCGTTCCTTCATTAGATAAGATTGTTGGGATCTCGTATATTATAATGATTCAGCATAGATTATTTATAAAGCAGAGCTGTCAGTTCTGTAGTGTGTTACATTATTTTGTACAGCAAAGTATTAGAAAATATGTACAAGTGTAATTTATTATTTGTTTTTGCCTTATGTGGTAAGGATTTATATTTTTATATAAAACAACATTAAATAATGACAATTTCATTAATACATAATATCAAGAAAGTTAATTAATTTTCAATATTTTTTTATGAAACTATAATTTAAATTGAATATTTTATTTTGAATGATTTGATTAATTGTGTATTTGCACCTAATTTAGTGTACTAACATAGTGTGTAAGTTTTTACTAATAAACATACCGACAACAGTGGTTGTCTGAAATAAATAAATAATAATAATAATTAGTTTTTAGGGTTCCGAACATACGTAAAAAACGGAACCCCCTATCACTCGGTTGTTTGACTGTCTGTCTATCTGTCTTTCTGTCCGTCTGTCTGTCACAGTAATTTTTTTCCGAATTATCTGGACCGATTCTGTTGAAATTTGGCACACATATGATATTCTGTGACCCGAACGCGGACGCGTTACGTAAATTAATAAATTTTGAGAATGAGCACTTTTGCGGGGTAAACTAGAAAATTTCAAAAAAAGTTTTTCTTACTGTCTTACATATCAAATGAAAGGGCTTATCGTGAGGGTTTTCCATACTTAAAAAAAAATAGTTTTGAAGTTATTCATGAAATAACTTAAAAAATTACCATTGCCATTCCCCCTTATATTCGAAACAGTTGAGCCTAAAATTAAAAAAAATTGCTGATAAAATAGATCTTAAACTTCACCTATAGATTACAATAAAAGCTATTAGAAGTCTATAGTGTTAAAGAAAATGAGATGAAAAAATGAGATTCGTTCGGAACCCTTTGCACGCCACTTTTGTTTGCACGAAATCCTAATCCTTTTTCTAATTTTAATGTTCAATCTAAGTTTCCCTTTATAAAATCAGCTATCTGCGATCTGTCGAAATCGGTTTAGCCATTTCAACGATTAGCCGGACAAACAAACAATTTTATTTTTTTTGTTATAGTGCATTTAGTAATTTACAAACAGACACTTCAATTTTATTTATTTGTAAAGATAAAAAACGTTTTAATAATAAATAAATACATTTTCTCTTTAATTTAATTTAATCCTTTATCTATCTAGAGCCCATATAATAAAATACACACATAAAGCAATAACTATAAATAAATTAATACATTTTATTACCATTAAACTATTAACTACAAGCACACGAAATATCGGCATCGTGTTTCGCTGACAAGTGTCGCGCAGCTGGCCGCGGAAACGTCGATAAACGACACCCTTCCGCCAAAAAACTGCTTTGGGTAACATCTCGTGCTGATGAGTTGTAAATCCGCACCACAAACGACTTCAAGTTTGTGTTGTGGCGCGACTCCATTTTCTCGACCCTCGAAGCCAACATCTCCTCAACCGTGATATAGCTGAGACACGTACAGCTGCGTCGTAGGTGTTGCTGGACGCAGCAGCATGTTTGGTCCTGCCAGCGCGTTTCCGCACTGGTTCTGACAAGTAGGCTTCTTCTTCTTTTTCTTCTCCACCTTTATGAAGCCATTCTTGTCACACGTCTCCTTGTCTGGATTCCACTGTTTCGAACTCGTGTTGGATGTAAAGTGACTCTGTTTATCCCTCTTTGTTATGAGCGCTTGAATTACCTGCGACTTTTGCGACTCACCAGTTTGCAAGCGGTGACGAATAGTGACGATGTCTGCGTAAGCACGTTTAGGGATCGACGTACCTACACGAGTTGTTTTCTCTGCCGGTGACGCTTTACTGGGTACAGTTGAGGTGGCTCACAGATCTAAGAAAGCAGAGGTCTTTCCAGGGTTCAGAGTCACCGCGGCCCTGGAACGCAAAGGGCTTTACGAAGAACATAGATGGGTTTTAGTCAGTAAGAGTATGACACGCCCTTCCGTTCCGTCCAGAGCGGAAGGAGTCATTTAATGATTTGATATCATATAAAAATGGGTTAATCTTTAAATAGGACATTTTTAATTCCCTTTTTACTCTTACTCTGTTAACAGGTGCATGCTTAAACTCTATCAATGCCAAAGGAGCAAACCGAATAATAAACGGAAGCGAAGCAACGTATTATAGCCAGTTCCCATACATGGTACCTATATGTTTTTACTTTTTAAATTTATACCTTAAATATGTACGAACAATGACTTTTAAATAAAACGCAACTCCAAGTTTTGAATTAGGCATTTGAAGTAGAACATTTTCCAAACTCTACCTTTGCCTGAAAACATGTCAAAATATGGCAATTAACTCAAAATACCATTCAAAAACCCGCCCTTAGTAAAGTTACCAAGGGCGTATAAGCGACGAAGGTTTCTGATAAAATTATTGATTAACAAATTTTAGTTGAATTTCATTTTATTTAATTACAAAGAGGCCACATTGTCGCTTTAAATAATTAAATTAAATTTCGACTTTTCATCAGAAACAATTACCGTACGCCTGAAAAAAAAAAAAACAAAAGAAAGCGACACGAAATATTAAAAATAAAATGTACAATCAGTAAAACAAATTCATAAGTTGATTTAATTATTTTAGTAGGTATATATTTATCTATTTTGTATTTGTTGTATATGTAAAAAGTATACCTAAGACTACCTACATTACTGTCTTTTCTTTTCTCTTTTAGCGATAAGGCCGCCCATTGTGTCACCCTATGTATGCAATGTTTTCTTCATCTAACTTTTCTGTAACATGGTGTACATAATAAAGAGTTTTCTATTCTATATTATTTTTAGGTTTCGTTGCAAAAAATTATCGAATTACAAAACGACACAAGAGGACACAGATGTGGGGGAGCACTGGTTACCTTACAGCATGTTTTGACAGCTGCTTCTTGCAGTTTTGAACCAAAAAATGGGTCAGTACCTACCAACAAATATTTTATGTATTAAGACGAGTTTATATTTTATTTTATGATCCGCACATATAACAGGCACCTCCTGACGCAACGAACTACTATTTTGAGCTTGGGGGTGCATTTACGGAATTTGTTCGAAAGGGTCACCGCGGCCCTGGAACGCAAAGGGCTTTAGAAGGAACACGGATGGGTTTTAGTCAGTAAGAGTCTGACATGCCCTTCCGCTTCACCCAGAGCGGAAGAAGTCATTTGATGATGTCCCAACCTGCAAAAAAAAAGAAGGGGTGAATTTAACCAGGGTTGCGGAATTGTTTGAAAGAGTTACCACGGCCATGGAACGCAAAGGGCATTTGAAGGAACAGGAAGGAGTGTGGAGTGAGGCAACTGATTGTTATCTAAAAATGAGATTAAATGACTAATGAATTAAAAATGAATTGTTCACAGTGGCATGGTATATATTAACCCACATGCATACAGAGTATTTGCTGGTGGAGTGAATCTTGCCGATGATACTACTTTCCATAACTCACGGAGTATATCTCAAATCGTCAGGCACCCTGACTATTCCACGGGTGCGCCGTTTGTGGACTTGGCTGTTTTTTTCGTGAGTAAAGTTAAAGTTTCTGGATTCTGATAAATAAGACTAGATATAAGACTTACGACACATTTTTTGTTTTTAAAGTATATTCTTTTCCTTTGCAATGCATTTTTGGATTCACTGAAATCATGATACAAAGCAGTTGGACCAGTCTTCCTTAGGAACCTCTTCAATGGCTTCATGAAACGCATTCGCCACCGTTTCCGGACTCGTAAAACGCGTGCCTCTAAGTTTTTCTTAAAATTTTGGAAACGAAAAGAAGTCGCAGAGTGCGAGATCCGGGCTGTAAGGCGGATGCGCCATCAGCCCACATTTGAAGCCTTCAAATACGCTTCCGTTACCTTAGCGGAATGTGAGGATGCGTTATCGTGGTAAAGAAGGACATTGCTTCGAGGACGCTTTTCGCGAACTTTTTCTAAGACTCTGGGCAAGCAAGTGTTGACGTACCAATTTGTAGTTACTGTCTGCTTGTGTATCTTTACGTGATACTGTAGTGTAATCTCCTGATTTGCCGAAAAAAAAAGCAACCACTGCTTCAACTTTTCTTAACTTTCGTCGAAAAATCTTTAAAAGAAAAGACTCACTCTGGAATGAATGGCTTTTTTTCGGGTTCAAAGCAGTACACCTAGGTTTCGTCATCTGTCACGATATTATAGACTGTTCACCATTAAACTTTTCTTTCATTTTACGGCACCACTGGACACGTAGTCGATTCTGGTCCTCCGTTAAGCCATGCGGTATCCATCGAGTGCAAATCTTCCGAACCTTCAGATGCACATGTAAAATGTTTTGCTCTTGGCTCATTCCAATGCCTAAAAAAATACAAATTTACTGACAAGTAATTTTTCATCAGTTTCAATAAGTTGTCGTATAGTATCAATATCAGATTGCGTGACCGCAGTTGCCAGCCGACCTTTGGCCGAATAAACAGAGCTGTGACATGGTGCTTCATCACCAAATGCCAATTAATGTCTCTGGTAACTCTCTTGTTGACTTAAGCCGCAGCAAAATAATGAAAAAATCATTGAACGAAAATGTTCACGAAATTAATTTTGAAAGCGATACACAATTTTTGAAACGACGCCACAATAAAAAAGCAAATGACAGTCTCGCAAATTAAAAAGTAACATGTTCCCAAAGAATTCAAGTTTCGAATTCCATAATTGTTGTTTTTCATTCTTTTATTGTAAGTGGTCAGATCCAGAAACTTTCAGTATGCCCCAGGATTACACCAAGATGGCAAAAGGTGATTTTCAATCTGCACTTTCAGAATTATGTTTCAGGTATAGTATCAATATGATATTTAGGAAAACATGTAGTATCCTATGCAACAATGAAATAAGAGTCTTGTGTTCTATGCTACTATCAAATCCAATGAAACTTTCATCTAATTTGATCGCCTCTGACTGTCAAGATTTTGACATTGAAATGATGTCCAAGTCTTGACAATCAGAGGTGATCATTTGGAGTTTTGGATATTTGTGCTCACTTTAACCTGAAGTGGAGATGCCAAATTACCCATGTGTTCATAATTTTCAGCTCTCTTCTCCGTTTTCATCGATCACAAACACTCCAGTACGACTGCCGCTCGTGGACACTCACATTTTTCTATCAGTGTGTTATGTTTCCGGCTGGGGAGCACAAAACGCTACATCCTCTGTAAGTGTATCAACCTATCGCCTTTTTTTTCTATCACCGTCCATGATCTTCTATATAAATAATTCAGCAGCGACCTTAGTAGTAAAGATAAACAATATGTAACAAAAACCCTGTGGTTCCTTATAGGAGTGCATGTGAATTATTATAAGCTCATTGTTAATAAAGTAACAATTAAAAAAGAAAAATTATTGGCCAAAATGTACACAATCAGTTTGTTATGAAATTCGAAACATTGAATTTAAATGAGTTTCTCCTATATGTATTTTATGACCTTGTGCAGTAGTTTGTGTGCGGCGGTAACACAGATGACGGTGCAGGTGATTACAATCAGCTTTAAACGCCAAATATGAATTATTAAATAACCAATATTAAAACCATTTTTTTTATTAAAGACAGAAATGACATTCATAGTTACCATCAGATATCGATTCAGAAAACGCTCTTTTTTTTGGATGGGATTTCATCAAATAAAGAGTCATCAGTCCGCTGTGGGCAGAGCGGAAGGGAGAGTCAAACTCTTGCTGACTAAAACCCATCCGTGTTCCTCCAATTGCGTTCCAGGGCCGCGGTAACTCTTTTGAACAATTCTGCAACATAATTAGATAAGTAATTACAATGCGTACCTTTATCTTAGTCTAGTGCACCTTAGTCCAAGAGCATAGGCCGAAGTGCCGATCCCTTTGGTCCCAGGGTCGGTGTGAGGGGCGCATGAAACTCATCAATGGGCGGCCGGTGCACGCGCATGAACTCGCTTACAACAGGGTTTTTGTTACATACTGTAGAAGCGAAATCTTTTTATCAGTAAGTAATATTGTTTTGGAAATAGTTTATTTATACAACAAAGAACATGACGCTATTTGCTGATATTTCAAATGAGCGCACATTAGTTCAATTTTATTAGTTAAAAAGTTATCTATGGCGTACTTTACGAGTGCGAGTAAGTACAAAAAAATACACGCATGAGAAATAAACTAGGTACATTATAAAAAAAAATGAAGACGATGAGAACCACTTTTTGAGCAAAACTTTCAACACCGTTTGAAAGTTTTTCTTTCAAGGTCCGGAACGCACTTTCTACATATGTATTTGTATAATCGTGCCTTATTTATCACCAATCATTACTTTTCATTTATTACAGGCCAGTGTGCAGTTGATGTACTTAAGGAAGTGGATTGGTGAAATTGGAGAATGCACTAGATATTACGAATACCAACTTATCAACACTAATAGCTTGGTCTGCGCACGTGGTGTAAATTTTGCAGAGTTTGCAGGATGCACGGTAATAACTTAAATATTAATATGAATACCAACTCTTTCAAATAAATTATTCAGCTGCATCTGGTTTGTCCGAAAGCCGACCCTAAAAGAAGATGATGATTCTTCCAAATACTATAATTTAGGCTGTCTCCTAATCAGCACATAAAGACCTGAATTTTATAATATTAGTTTTATTTTGCTTAAAATAAGACAATTTACTTTGCTGAACTTATTATGTTGAGGCACTGTCTGTCATAAAATTAACCATTTCTGTTTCAAAATAAATAAAATATTGTTTTTTTTTTCAAAAATCCCGACAAACAAAAGACGACCAAAAAGTTCCAGAATATTTACTTTTAATGCAGGCTGATGCAGTTGGTGGCGATTATTTTAGTTCAATCACATATTATTTGATGTCACCGACTGCATCAGACTGCTTGACAGCATCAGACTGCTCAAAACGTGTTTCTTTTTATTTCAATACTCCAAAAGCTGTGAAAACTTAGAAGAAGGTTAGCATGAAGTGAGCTGTCTTTCCAATTGATGTTAGGGATTGACAGCTCACTTCACCTTAGTTATTTATCACGGTGTAATTGTTACAAAATTTCAGTACTGTGCACTTACCGAACAACTTTTTGGAACTACATGCTTTGGCTGGATATGTACAAAATGCTCTATTAAAATTTAATTTTCATAATTATTTTTTAATTATAATTCAATTTTTTATTCTTTATTATTGATAGGCTCGCGTTTGACCACAATTTTACTGTCTGTCAACATTACTCACCCGCATCTTGTGACTCCTTTTTCTATGTGGAACAGGCGAATTCAATTAGTATTTTTAACTGATTCCGCTGAAGAAGTATCGACATAAC
The DNA here is from genome assembly GCA_905163435.1 of Mamestra brassicae. NCBI lineage: Eukaryota > Metazoa > Arthropoda > Insecta > Lepidoptera > Noctuidae > Mamestra > Mamestra brassicae. Next base: position 8,193,985 of record LR990991.1, on the reverse strand, counting down.
AATAATTATGTGTTACAAAGCAAATAAAGTAGATATAACAGTTTTACAGCAATCACAAATTTATTTGAGAGATTGATGATTAAAAAATGTTTTCCTATTTTTCTTGCAATCGGGTACTTTTGAAGTTTTTTTATACATAATAAATTTTTGAGTCGAATAATGTTTGAATTTTAGTAAAATAACTACAGCAGCTTGTTCAAGTTAAGCCGGATTTGGAAAAAATCTTTTGCTGTGTTTAATATGATTAATTTATTTTCAGGGTGATATTGGCAACCCGTTAGTATGCGAAAATTACTTACACGGTATTCAAATTTTAAACAAAAACTGCACAGTCTCCGACGCCCCTGAAGTGTACACAAGGGTCTTCAAACACAGATCATGGATAAATGGTTTAATCGGGATGGACGAACCAGCTCCAGGCGCAGCTTCGACTTTCCAACCTGGGATAGCAGTATTAGCAGTAATTGTCATTATTCAAATTATAACTGCCAATTTCATACATTAAAAATTTTCAAGACAATTAAAATTAATCATACTAACCTTTTTCTTGTTTAATCTGATATTTATAAATTCCAATAGTAGTTATCTACCTAATCCTTCGTGACGGTGACAACATTTTATCACTCGCATTTCATCCTTATTGGGTAGTAAGTACTTACTCTCGTGCTAACGAATTCCAAGAGAATTTGACCGTAAAGATTTATCATGTAACACTTACACACATATTGTTATAAATAAATATAATATGCCATCTTCGTAACACTGCTGAAATGATGTTTTTGACGCAGCCTTAAGCCCACACTAGGTTTTATTTAACTTATTTTTGTACCCGATGGACTGTAGTCAAATAAATGTTTTAATTTATTTTTTAATGTATACTCTATTTATTTAAACTTTATGTACAATTAGTGGGACATAGGTGGAAATTCTCTACCAAACACATACTATAAAACACTGGTGTAGTCGGTGTGCAACAAATAAACAAAAAAATACGTTAATAAGTATACTATAGTAGGCGCCAGATAATCGTGGAATAACGGTCATTGACCCACCTACAATTATTGACATTTTTAATTTGAAAAACGGAATTAATGACACAAAGCTGTCCCGAATCATCATCTCTCGTGATCCTTAACATTGTCTAATAATGAAAAACGATTCATATTTAATTGTTCAGGTACCTATGAACAGTTATTAGGGAAAGGTCAATATACTTTATTCCACATTTATCTGGCGCCTACTATAATAGAAAACACACAGTTCACATTAATTATGGTAGGCGCCAGATCAACTTGCAATAAGTACATTGACCTTTCCCTAATATCTCTTCGTAGATAACCGAACAATAAATTATAAACCGGTTTTAACCGACTCCAAAAAAAGGGGAGGTTCTCAATTCGGTTGTATTTTTTTTTATGTTTGTTACCACAAACTGTCCATCATTTATGAAACGATTTAAAAAAAAAATACATGTTAAATGATATACGTTCCGATTAGTCCCATCGAAATTTCATCAAAATCAGTTTAGTAGTTAGATTTTTAAATCAGAATAGCTTGAGGAAATAGAAAATGAATCATCCGAGTAAGTAAACGAAATTGCGTGTTTTGCTTTCCTGTGACTTTCCAGTGTTGCTTTTAGGTGCGGGCAGTGTGGAGTACTACTAAAAAGTGTAAAATAAAAAACTTACAAAATAAAATACAACCGACTTCGTTCTTTCTTCGTTTTTTAATACTAACTTCCGAAATTAAAATTATTTTATACTTAAGTGTTTTTTTTTAAATTTGGTAGCCGTTTGTATTTTTTTTGTAAAAAAGTTTTTAGTGTTCCGTACCTGTATCTGAAGGGTAACCAACGGAACCCTATTACTATTCGCTGTCCGTCCGTCCGTTCGTTCGTCTGTCAGCGAGCTGTATCTAAAGAAGCGTAATAGGTAGACAGTTGAAATTTTCACAGAGTGTATTTCTTTTGTCTCTAAAACAACAACTTATAAAAATGAAATGAAATGAAATTTTAAAAGGAATTCCAGGAAGAAATCCCATACAAGAAACTTTCTTTTTCAATTTATGGTACGGAACCCTCCGTGTGAGAGTCCGACTAGCACTTGACCGGTTTTCATTCCTAGAGAACGTAAAGGATCACGATAGAAGTCGAAGTGACTACTGTTTTTTATTAAAGAAATTCATTAAAAATGTAAGTGGGTCAATTACCGTTATTGCACATTTATCTGGCACCTACCATTGTACGCTTTTCGTTCTGGAGTCGCAAACAAATATGCTCAATTTGACGAAAGCCACAGTTTCTTGCACTTTGCAAATAATCAAAGATTATATCACCCAAATGACCAAAATTGACAATATCCTTATTGATGAGGAATTTGGTTCTCACTGTTTCCCTCAGGGAGTATTCTGGGTCCCATTTTTATTCCAAATCTACGAACATTATTTGCCAGAATGTCCCTCTCTAATAGTAAGATATTTGCTTATATGCTGATGACTGATCAACACTTACACAACACTCAAAGTTATAAAATAGCTTATCTGGTAACTGTTAACTTCGGCTACATTCCATTCTCCTGTCGTCATAACACCGCCTCTGACCAAGGCTTCTCGATTAATAGTTCATAGCTGTTTACAGCTGTCAACATTCATTGGAACTGAGAATGTAAAATACAAATGATGTACAAATGGATGCAGATTTACGATGGGATGTATAGGTTAATGCCCTAATCTCCAGGACTATGTGACTGATACACATTTTTAAGACACTCAGAGAATCGACCCACAATGAAAGCTTGAAAAGTTATTCTACACTCTATGTAAATCAGTAACCAACAACTAAAACCAGTTTTATAATAGTTGATACAGCACATAGAACACATATGAACCCACTTTAGCCTGTAGATTTCTCTCCAACAGCGGCGGTGCCTGTCTTGGAGTGTATAAATATGTTGCGGACTTGGTAAATCCATTTGATCGTCAGAATGCTACGCTCCATTGCTCTTAATTAAACCTTAAGTTTGGACTTCTCAGCCTCAGTTAAAGATCATGTCGGTTCATCATGTCATGTTCATAGTTTAAGATAAGCAAGCAAATGTCGACGTGCTTGCGCTTTAGTGACATGGAAGGTTGCCCTTAATGAGCACCTTCCTTCATGAACGAGTAGCTCTTCTGGGTGTTTTCGTCTCGACAATCGATTTCTTTGTCCTATCTGCTCGGAATGGAAACTATCTGGCCCAAATTTGTGTATTTGTTGTCCTTATTTCCAAAAACTCAAAAGTATTTATGAACAACGAAAGTACATCTAGCACTTTCGTTGCCATCGAGCTAGCTGAGGGATGTATGTAGTCTGAAAGGAATGTTACGCTAACGAGTCAATCCTTCACTAACTAGCAGCTGTATTTCCTATATCACAGCTAGCTGTATTTTCTATATCATATTTTAAGTGATTAGTCGTGTATAGAGATAAGATAGCACGCCTTTGTGTTCAATAAATAAGCCAGTGATGCCAACATAATTCAGTCAATAAAATTACATTGGGCGGTGTACCTCATAACTTGACATATTGTGTTTATTTTTATCATTCCCTTATAAGTTACTCGTCTTTTAATACTAAAGATGAAACCAATTGTGTTTTTGTTTGTGATTGTTTTAAGTGGTAAGAGCGTTGCGATGGGCGTTATTGTGTATAATATGGATACTTTCTTAGTTACTAAAGTATACTTAATGGCTTAAACATAGTTTTAACGCTTCAGCAGAAGTAGACGTGAACTCAACATTGTGCGCAAAAAGACACGGTTTATACCCAAAAAATTGTAGTAATGAGATGGGATGTACATGACTCCCTCATGTCAGATAAGTAAACAGTAGGCTTAATGATTGTGAAATCCTATTGAACGGTACCTAACTGCAGAAATGATGAGTAGATGGCCAAGGATTGGTAGTTTAAATCATGTTGTTTTTCCTCGCTATCCATTTATAGTACAACTATTTTCTTAATATCCTTCGGCATTTTCTATGTTCTATTTCTACTTCTTCTTTACTGTACCTACATGATGTGTTTTAATTTGATCAACAGGCGTAAACCCAATGAATATACAATCAAACAGGATATCAAATGCACTTACCGCAGCAGAAAACCAGTTCCCATATGCGGTAAAGATTTTTTACTTTTGCTGGAAGAGCTTGGTTGGACAAAAAAAAAGAAAACTAATCCATTATCGTTGTTGTTTTAGATATCGTTGCAAAAACTAAGTGAAATACAAAGTACCACAAGAGGACACAGATGCGGGGGTGCACTAATTTCGTTGGAGCATGCGCTGACAGCGGCATCCTGTACTTTTGACAACAACAATGGGTCAGTCATCGTTATTTCATCATTTTCCTGCCCTAATACCAATTTATTAGATGCTGCATGTTTTCTTCTTCGAAACATATCTATTTAATGAATAATTTCAATAATTACTTCGTTTTTGGTACATTATACTAGTATACACATGTAAAAATTAAAAATCCACAAACTTCCCTTGATGAGTCAACTACGCTAACCACTACTGACGGTCTATTCTGTCAATTTCTCACCGTGAAAACTTTGATGAAGTGACCGTGACGTGAACTGTCATTCCATCTTATTTGTATAGTTTGACAGCTCACTTCATGATCACTTCACTTAAGTTCACACGGTAAGATGTTAACAAAATCACACTGATTCCACCTAAGCGTGGGGTTTTATTTTGTTGACATAGTAGAAAAAGAATAATGAGATACCCCGACGACGGAAATGATAACTAGACTCGGCAATTCCGTCATAACCTCGCATGTAACCTTTGCTACTTCATAGACATAAATAATACGAAACCATTATGAATTCGCAGGGTCATCACGCCGATCAACCCAGCTGAATACAGGGTGTTTGTAGGTTCAGTGCGTCTTACCAACGACACGTCTCCTGACCGCACTCGGAATGTGTCATTCATCTCCGTGCACCCCATGCATAATATGAGTGCGCCGTATGTTAACGATATTGCCGTTATTACTGTAAGTAATCAACACCAATTCCCGTGCTAAATTGTGATGATATTATCAGAATTAGAAAATCAATTATTGTTTTTTGTGGTAATTTTAGTATGGGAACATGATAGCATAGCAGATGTTCCCTTATAACCTTTTACAAACTTTCACATGTAAAGAAATGTGGCTTTCCACCTGACGTTTAATATGAAAGTTTAATACTCTTACATGTAAATTTTGATTTTTAGCTCATCTCTCGATTTCCCGAAAACGCAGTGACAATAGTACGTTTATCAGTTCCTTCAGCCGACCCTTTGTACGGAAGTTGCACTGTTGCAGGATGGGGAGCCCAAAGTGTATCAGCTTCTGTAAGTAATTTACAACCTTTTCAAATTATTCACGACATAGACGAAATTATTTGTAAATTAACGTTCATCTGCCAAGCTAGATGCGTGTCATCAGAGAACGCAAGATAAAATGCTATTCGACTGAACCTTTCGCGGGCAAATAATGCGAATGCTGAAATCTTAAAATTCGTTTTATAGTTAAATGTCTCATTTCTAGCGACATAAAAGTTTAGCGTCTGAAATCAGTTTGTACACTTATTACATATATAACTGCTTTATTTTTTATTAAATCTTAGTCATAAATAATATGTATTATGTAGGTATACGTTGACTGGATCCGTATATTTTTTCCAATAATATATGTTTTATTGTTTGTTTTAGGCGAGCACACAGTTGATGTACTTGCAAAAGACGATATATAGTCTAGACAGGTGCACTACGCTCTTCGGCAATCTTAATTATACCGTAGACAGAAACATGATTTGCGCAACATCAGGACAAACGGTGGCTTCTGGATGTGCGGTAATTTTTTTAATTTATTTTACAATATAGCGGCGGTTCATGGCGAAGATGATGAGACGAGATTGACTCTAACCGAAAGCACTGGCCCGCACCAGCAGAACACAGGATTTTGTGGAAAAGGGAGAAGCGGCTTTTGCCCTGCAGTGGTACAATATACTAGTAGGAAACTTAGATTAGATTACTAAATACATAACTTTTTTTTCAGGGCGACGTCGGCAATCCGTTAGTGTGCGAAAATGGAGGCCCTCATGATATTCTCCTAACGGGTCTTCTCACCATTACTAAGAACTGTATAGCCTCTGAAAACCCCGAAGTATATTCCCGGGTCTCTACCTACTATCAATGGATACTTGTAGCAATGACCTATCTACCACCAGGCCCTGCCCCTGGCGCAGCATCCAATTTTCAACCTGGATTAGCTATGTTAACAATATTCGCTCTAATTCAGGTTTACCGCTCATGTGCTAAATAAATAATGTTTGGAATATTTATAGATGATTTTGTTTCATTTTTTTTATTGACATATCTCTGAGTCCGAACCTTTGGAAGGGTTACGATTACGAGCGGTTGAAGCCAATTCGCAGAGGCCTTATCAGGCAAATGGGAACGGCACCAACCGATATGAACAATATAAATGCACCCAGGGACAACACCCGGTTATTTTGAAACCAAGTTTGAAAGTTACGTCGACCAAAAATGCTGCCATAAAAGTTAATAGCTAGCATTAATTGACAGGAGCTGCGTTTGCTAGCTGCGTTCGCTTAGTCTAGGTCCAGTCATCTCCTTCGAACCTAATCTGTCCGCCACGGAGTACTCCAAGCTTCGTGGTCCACTTTGCTGGCTCTAAAATAGTGGACTGTATGGGGATGCGGGGTTTGAAAAAGCATGTAGGTATGATGTGCATGACCTTGCAAATGCGATGCGAATTAGGACGACGGAAGTATGACACTTGACAAAAGGAAGTTGGTTGGGCTTTTGACTATAGAGCAAATATTATTAGGTACCTATACAAAATTAACGCACAAAAAAAAAAATTTCGGAGAGTATATTTTTTTTGTAGGTGAAAGCTTGTAATTGGCCATTTTTAGGTTTCCGTACCTCAAAAAGAAAAAAACGGAACCCTTATAGGATCACTTTGTTGTCCGTCTGTCTGTCCGTCCGTCTGTTCGACTGTCTGTCAAAACCCTTTATCTTAGGAACGCGTGGAGGTATCGAGTTGAAATTAAAACCATACTCAGGTCTATAGTTCTTTGAAGCTGTGAAAAAATCAAACTTCTAAGTTGTCGTAAAAAACAGATGCGGCCGTTCATGCCGCAAAAACGTATATTTCGACACTCTCAAGTGAATCAAAATTTATAGGGTACCTACCTACATACTTCCCGTTGACCTAGATTCATGAAATTTGTCAAGAAGATAGATCATAGAGTACAAATTTATCGTTTTATAATGTAAAAAAAAAAAATTCGATTACTATTTTCCGTTGAAGAATCGACCGTGACGTAAGTACATTGATGTATGGGAGAACATTTTTTCACCAACAATGTTAAGTTTGTCCTTCAATCTTACCTGCTGTATTTTGCTTTCATAGTTTATAAACTTCCGTAGCTAATGTATAGGTACTCGGAAAAAATCAAGACTTTGAAGAAGAAATTGAACCGACTAACCGGATTTAAAGAGCAGATTGCGATTTCAATGCGCTGATATAGTGTCATCACTAGGCCATCTACTCGACAAAGTCATCTATTAAAGCAAGCAAGTGATGAAATCAAATTCAGAACTGAGAAATTGATAACCTCCTGTTAAGAATTCCTATCTCATGGAAATAAGGAAAACACCTTTGAATCGTGTTCATATCTTTGCGTTGAATTCGTCATTAAGGCCGTTGACGTCAGACTTGACATTTTTAACAGCTTTATCATTAGGTACAATATCGCAACATGGATTATTGTGCCTCGATATCTCAGCTTTATCATTTATCACACTTTATTTTAGGATTCTGAAATCAGCTACTTGCCATTGTCTTATCTCATGACTTTTGTCTGACCGGTACAAGACAGCAGATCTTACCATTGCTTTAAATATCTTACGCCCTAATTAAAGGGTATTATTAACAGGTCCGTGGTAAGACGTATAAATCGGCATGCTAGGCTAAAAATGGTTATATTTTGGAAGAGAGAACATCGAGATAATAGGGTAGAGTTACGAAAATGAATAAAGTAAAAAATTAACTTATAAGAGTAGAAAGTACAGCATATAAAAAAGTTTTTTTTTTCTTGGTATATACGTGCATTGAGGAGGACTAAAAGGTAAAAGGGAATAATAGAAGTAGATGAAGAAAAGAAGGTGTTTGTTGCACCGCCCAGTAACTTCAATCTAACAGAACAATGTTTCAGTCGGAGATAACCTGCTCCTTAGGGGTTCGTACCCGAATGGTGACCAACAAGACCCTGTTCCTTACCCTACCCTATTTCGCTGTCCGTCCGTCTGTTTGTTAGAGAGCTGTATCTTATACATGAATAGATTAACAGTTGAAATTTCAGATTGTGTGTTTCTGTTGCCAATATTACAACATTGGATCCCGAAAAAATATCACATCATACATTTATGAAAAATGAAAATGAACACCAGATTTTTTTTTAGCGATTTCAGTGTCGGTCCCATTGTAAAAGTTATTCATAATGATGCGTGTAATGACCCCTTTCAGACATTGCATTTATTCTGTTACATGAGGTATATCATTAATTGTCTAGTCTACATTTTATTTTGTTAATTTGTCTTAAGTCTTAATTATAAATAACATAATATTTATTTTAAATAGAAATAAAATATTTATATTATATGTATGTCGCGGCTATATCGTAGAATTTGGCAATTTCATGATTAGGCCGGCCATTTTAAAAAATGTTTGGATCTTTCACAAAATGGCAACTTTAATCTTAACTTAGACGAAGAAGTTCCGCTGTGCTACTCTTTCTATCTGCAGGGTTGAAATGAACCTTACATAAATGGTATGACGGGAGCTAAGATAGAAGATCGCTCGCTCACTCATCCAATTCGAACCTAACCTATTCAAGTCGCGATCGAGTTCCCTCAAACTCTACCTAAATTTGTTACGTATCAAGGTTGTCCCGCCAACTCTGCCTTAGCAAACGTCATGTACAATAACCTGACTATAGTCCTGACTATAACCTGTGTTTTTTTATTTAGTAATTCGTCTGTAAAAGAAACATGGAAGATTTTTTGTTCTTGTTTATGATTGCTTTAAGTGGTAAAAATGTTTATTTTCATAAATACTTATTATTATTTTCTTTATGGTCATATCTACATTTTCCGTCACTTAGAGATGTGCTATTCTCGTTGATCTCACATCTTATCGTATTCAATACTAGTAAAGTGTTTTTTATTTCGATTCATCTAGTAAGTGGTTTTTTTTACGCAAAGTTAAGGTTGTTACTAGACAATTATCAGCCTATTTGTAGCATTACAGATGTCCTTTCTGTGACAGAGAGCCTAGAGCTGGATATATCCGTCACATAAGCAGTGCTGTGTGTGATAAGCTGTCTACCGGCCGGTCTCAATAACGTATTTACCTTTAACCAACTGTCAAATAAGCTAACACTAGCTGTCGTCGTCGTCAACGTCATGTTTGAAAGGCAAACGTTTCAGCTACTCTTGGTAGGTACTTTGACAGTTTGTCAAAGGAAACCGGCCGTAAAAAACACAAGAGATTTAGACAGATACGGTGGGACCATGGTGGGACAATGTTGACAGCTTTGCTTTAGTGAATAAGAAAAAAAAAGGCTTTTATCATTCAGTAGAGTAGTAGTCCATAGTCTTATAGACTGTCCACTCCACTCCTACTTCAGATTTATAGGTCAATTTATAATGTAATTGTCTTCACTATACTTTTACATGATCTATTTTTAATTTGATTAACAGGGGCAAGCCCAATTATGAAAGTAGGATCAAACAGGTTATCAAACGCAATTGATGCCGAAGAAAACCAGTTTCCATATATGGTAATTATGATTTAAAACTAAAACTGGGAAGAGGTTTGTTAAAGAATTTATGGAAGATTTACTGTTGATATTTTTTTTAGATTTCATTGCAACAACTAAGTGGAATACAAAGTGACACCAGAGGACACAGATGTGGAGGAGCATTAATTTCGCTGCGTCATGCATTGACAGCTGCTTCCTGTACTTTTAACGTCAACAATCATGGGTCAGCACCTACTGATTATGTCAACAAGATTTTGTCACAAGGAATGTGCTCACTAATTGCGAATAACCTACCTAGCCTTATTCCAAAATCATATTTATTTTGTTTTGATGAGGTCTAGTCTTTGTGTTACTGCTACTACCCGTAACATCATTTTTCCTTTAGCTTGTAAATTTCGATTTTTTTATTTTTCAATGAAGAGCATATTTTTCAGTTTAATGAGTTATTTTATTCATATATAATGTAGAAAAAGTGTTCAAATGATTCTGTCAAGTTTCTTTACAGTTATGGTGAAATTATTTTTAAAACTCAAAAAATAAATTATGCACCATCAGATTTAAAAAAATGTAAGCGTTATTTTGTTTTTTTTTTAATATAAAACGATAGTTGAGTATACTGACATGCCATCTGCTACACAACCAATCCTTTAATATGATAACGTGCCTGAATTATTACCTGAAAACTTCAGTTTTCGCCTAAAAAGACCACTTCAAAATCATATTACAGGAAAACTGTTCGTGTCTCAATAATTCTAATTTCAGTTTTATGATACTTAAGCATGTTGTTAACATAATTAGTTAAAAAAAATCTTGTGACACACAAAAAGTGTTTTTTTGTTGACCATATTCTCTGCAGCAGCATTTCGTTTTCTTATCTTAAATGTTTCTATTTGCTGTCATCTATTGTCAATCCTTTTTACCCATTTCATATTTAACATAATCCATTCATTTATAGTCATATTTTTATTACATAATATTTTATTATTAGTATTTTAAATTTGATAATAAATTAAATCCGTAGTTAATTGGTAGAGACTGCCTATGGAACTCGGTCTGCTTATGCGCTTTTATGTTGCATTAAGATTTGATAAATATACAAGAAAGAATTACCAATTTCCATGCGATACAATACGTACAGCAGCATGCAAATTGGTCATTATTTTTCACTTTAGAGTGTCGTTTAATTATTTGTTTTGTAATTTTTATTAAAACGCTATCAAATTTACTATTTATCAGGGTCATCTCGCCAATCAACCCGGCTGAATACAGGGTATTTGCTGGTTCAAGACAACTTATGAACGACACTTCTAGCGATCGCCATCGTAATGTTTCATTCATCTCCGTGCACCCCTCGTTTGAAATGAGTCGACCGTATGTTTACGATATTGCTGTTATTACGGTAAGTAAAATCAAAATCAATCTCATCCCCACGTTTTTTTTTGTTGCATTGCTGAGGAAAAACAACTACTTATATACTACTTAACGTGAATCGAAACTGTAAATAATTTTTTTTAGCTCGTCTTTCAATTTCCTGAACGCGTTGTACAACCAATAGGAATGTGGGCTTCTTCATTAGACCCAATCTCTGGAGATCAAGTTTGCACTGTTGCTGGGTGGGGAGGTACACACGCACCAAATTCTGTAAGTCATACCCTTGTTTTATTACTTTCTTCCAGCTAGATATCGTCTGTCTAGATGTGACACCTCGGAACTACCATTTCTTGGTAAAATTTGATTTTTGTGCAAAATGTTTCAAACGATAATTGTGGAGTTAGCTCGGAAATGTCTTTTGGATTTGACAGAATTTTCATTCATTTGACTTACAGTGATTTACAAAAATGTGTGAGTGACTTACAAAAATGAATTAGAGTGACCTCTCGCAACAAGCATAATAACAAACTTAATTTGGTGTAACCTCGTGAGATATACTAGTCTAGTTAGATATTACGAGGTTATACAAGATAAAATTAATAAAAGATGTGGAAAATATCTTCTTTGTGAAACAGTTTTTTGTCATTCCTGAAAATTTCATCAGTTTGCATATACGAGGAGTCACATCTAGACCGACGATATGGCACCGCCAAAACAATATGGAAATAAATGTCCATCTGCTTTGGACTGGCGTCATCAGGGGGCGCAAGACAGTAATCGTACACAATGACCTATTGAAGAAGTATAATCTGCAAAGTTTAAAGTCTAGACGAATAATGTTGGAAACGATGTTCTTGTTTGATCTGTGCAAAACTTATGATTGTATCGATATTCGCAACAAAATTAATTATGTGGTACCCAGAACAACGATTTGTCGTGGGGTGCGTGCAAGACCTTTATTTGCAGTAAGTTCCTGTCGTAAAAACGCAGGTTTGCGAGCACCCTTACGCCGCCTTACCAATCAATACAACAAAATCTTTGAAGACACTGACTTCTTCTCTGTCTCTGCTTCAAAGTTTAGAGGTCTTGTCTACAAAATAATTTTGAATTATAATAGTTTAGTATTTACTCATTCTCTCTCCCTCTTTATTTATCTGTTGTTTGGATGCCTGTTTAAGGTTTTGTTTGAAGTTAACTACTTTTCTGTTTTAACAGCTTAGAATAGCGCACTGTTATATATAACTTTTAATATGTTGTGGAAAATGTCGTAGGTATATGTTATTCCTATATATTTATAGCTTAGTATAAGATTTGAATGTACTTATATCTGTTTATTTTCCCGAACAAATAAAATAACTGATATTTTTTCAAAAATCGAATGATGCAGTTGTAGTCTTGGGTCCGATGTTGATTAAATCTAAAACTGAATCATAGATTCCTTTTTAAGTTTTCAGTAGATTTTTTTTTTTTGTGTTCTGATCCATGACACTAGGCACTGGTGTTTTTTTCAAAATCAACCGGTTCTTCGGTATTTCTAGCCAGGAATCGAACCGGTGGGTTCAATACCGATTTTTAAAAAATCCATTGACATAGTTTTAGTTTTCATCAAAATCGGGCTCGAGACTCCTTTAATTGTTTTTGCTTATCTTCGTAGTTTCGGATGTGGCCAATTATACATATTTAAAAAAAATACCCTGTCCATTCTCGTTCTCTACTATAAAATTTTTGTTTTGTTTTCGTAGCTGTATAATTTCTGTGGCCTTTTTCAACTCGGTTGTATTTTTTTATGTTTGTTACCTAATATTAAAGCATCTTTTACCGTTTTTTCAGGCGGCCACAATGTTGCAGTATTTGCCGAAGTCGCTATTTAATCGGGATTCGTGCGCTACACTATACAGAAATATTTTTGAGATCACTATAGAAAGGAACATGATTTGCGCGACATCAGGACAATCAGCGTCTTCTGGATGCGCGGTAAGAACTTCTATGGTACTTGTTATTGAAATAAGAATTCGGTTTTAATTTTTGGCTGCATCAGGTAACACAAAAATCAAATGGAATGAATGATATCAAATGGATAGAGACGACAAAATAAATTGCCAAGATATTATTTTTTACCATAAGAACTTTGACTCCAAATAATTACACAACAAACATCATATTTCAATATACATATAGTAGCAAGTTGGTATAAGAGCAGGAGTGGCTAGTGGTATATGTCAAGATTTTGGACCATTTTATTGGGGTAAACAAGACAGTATAATCAATAACAGGGTTTTATTACACCTTTAAAAACACACACACAATATATAATTAATAAAAATACAGTTACTCGAACAGTCCTTTAAGGTCACAGTTCGTACGCGGCCTAAATCACCCAAATATAAAGTGCATCAGCAAGCCAATACAGCTGATGTGAATATACAGCGGTTCTGTACCAGATAAACCAACCGTTTTGTGGGGGGCAGGTGCTCTTCATTTATCATTTATCACCGAGTAGTCAATAATTTAAATATTGCACAATAATTGATAGTTACAATCACTTAATTAACAATAAGAAAAACAAAACAATACTGTTTGCATAATACAAACTCCGTCAACTACTCACAATTGTATAATCAACAAATATATAACCAACTCCGACATATAAATGTATATTTAATTGTACTCTACCCATACATTACAGTATCAATGTGCACCGCAACCTTGAAGAAAAATCTAAATAGCAAACCGAGTTTAGCCTAGACCCCAGGCTAAACTCGGTTGTCTTCTATATTTCAAAGTGCAAAAAATCTTTGTCCTCATTTGATCATATTGTCTTAGACATTGTTCAAACATTCTAAACACTACATTTGTTGATAATATCATAATAATAATCATACATTGTTATTATAACGGTATTATTTCAATAATTAATCTCTTTTTACAGGGCGACGTTGGCAACCCGTTAGTATGCTATAGTAGTTCTAGTAATACACACTCTATTGCGGGTATTCTCACCATTACGATGGACTGCAGATTTTCTGACTTGCCTGAAGTATATTCCCGGGTCCACACCTACTATCAATGGGTACAGGTAGCCATGACATATACAGAACCAGACCCCGTCCCTGGCGGAGCATCCTTTACACAACCTGTAATTGCTCTGTTAGCAATTTTCGCTCTCATTCAAATTTACCTCTGAAATATGCATAAAATGATAGGAAATGCATTTGAAGAAATTAAGTTGTATTACTGTAGTAGTGGTTGCGCGGTTTTTTCTAATAAAACTTGATTTTGTTTTTGAGTTAAGTCGTTCAAAGGTTAGGTTAGGAATGGAGAAGCCTTTAGCACCAAATATAACGAACATACTGCGAATAGGCTAGTCTTTTTACCCTAGTAACCTTTCGGTTACCAGGGTGAAAGAGCTAACACATCCAAAATTTAAGATCACTTAAAATCCTTTTGAAAGAAAGGATTTCAAAGGGTTCTGCATAGTTTTATTTACCCGTTCATGGTAGAAAAGAGTTATTAGAAGAAGAGATGTTCAACAACTGTTTGATTTGAAGGGGTTATTGAAAACCCCTTAGTAAAACTATTTTTTTTTGTTTCCGTCTTCTTATCTTTTGTATTGTCTTATCTTAATGTTTGTACAAAAATTGTTAAATAAATAATAATAAAACCATTAATATTACGCAAAACTTATTTCCTATTTGTTCATATTCCTTTTATACCTACCAGGTGTTCTGCAATGTCTCTAACAAAAAATTATACACTAAACACTTTATTTTATGATAACATTTATTTTTATTGAAAATAATCTTGTTTTATTCGATACAAGTAAGGAACTGTGTGGTTCGAGCATGAAAATAAATTACATTTTTTTTTTTATGTAAGGTAAAAATTTAAGTTGGTTAAGTTACACTAACCTATGCAACGTCACGTCAGCCGCGTGATAGATGAATACAGGACAAAATGGACCACGCAATGGGTGCCAGAGGATAGACGGCGTCGCCGAGGCCGGCCTAGAACATAGTGGTGAGTTGACCTGGACGCGCACAACGAAAGCTATTTCGAGGCAGCGCAAGAAAAGAGTGCCTGGAAAGAAACGAGGAGGGCTTTTACACACACACACACACTAAAGGCTAATAAAAAAGTCCGTGCAAATAAATTCATAAATACAAACAAATTGATGTTGAAATTCAGAAGACGAAAAATTTGTCACAGTTTCATTATCAATTCATAAATCAACAAATTCCCAATTGGGTACAATGTACTTGTTACATAAACCACATGCTAAATGGTGGTTGACCTTAATTAGTGCAATCCCCAAGTATTAGATGAGGAGGTAATCGAAACCGAACTCTTAAGTTTTACAACACCTAGTACAAATACTACAGGGAATCGACTCTGTCACACAGTTTACATTCCACTAATGATTTATTAATACATTGGCGATTGAGTTTGGCGATCATAAATCTTCATAACGTTGTTAATAAAAGTCGTTAGCCGTAAATAATGAAACAAAACTGGGCCAAAAAAATCACTGGCCCCATTGACGGGATAAATTGACTGGATTAAAAACGAAAATGATACCTAAAGGGCACTTAGTACATATTTTGTATGTATCAGCTAAAAACTGTGTTATGATATTTTAGTTTGAATGTTTTGTAACTTTTCTTTGCATTCGACATTAGAAAATATTAAAATAATAAATTAAAATGACAACATATTACAAAATTTCTGTTATGCCTAACTTCCGTTTTGTTTGCAATAAATTGCTATAGCACTATCTGCAGTTACATGTTACGTTCCTTATTTTTTGTTCTTCACATTTGTCTAAAATGTATTTACTCGTACATCTGTTAAGTTAGTTGAGGTTTCACATGCACGTATTCCACATTTCACTATAAAGTGCATCGTAATTGAATCCTTTTGTGAACGAACGGTCTGAGAGAGAAGTAATTGAGTCACCACTACTGCTGCCACGCGCCTATTGCGATAGAGTTTGTGAAACAGATAGTATGAAATGCAAAGGACGTAAAGTATTTCTGATAAGCGAAACAATTTAGAGTAAAAAAGAATTTGGTTTTGAAAATTTGTCGAGCCTTTTTACACGACCGAGGGCCAATTTTGCCAATTTTTAAGTAACGTTCGTTTTGCCCTACCTTTTGACAGATTGCGATTGAAATGCGAATGCGAAGGTTGCTCAAAAATTAGTAGAATTATCCCTCAGACTGTACCTGACTTAAATGCCCTCTTTGTTTAGAGGTTTTCAGATAAATCTTCTGCAGAGTCTGTCATTTTCAGAAGCAAATTTTGACCCTAATGTAGCGTTGAACTCGTTTTCAGATATATTCTTATTACTGTACAAACGGTTCTTCTCGAAAACCATGGTTTCAATAAAAGTCCACAACAACAAAAAAGGTATCACGTGAAATTAAAAAATGCTGTGCGAAGAAACGGCAATTACTTTGGTAGTTTCAATTAAAACCCCTTAACTCAACGAGCTCACAATAACCATTAAATAAAGACATCATAATTATAATAAGTCCAAAACTACATGGTAAATTATAAACCGGTCAAAGTTTAGCAAACTTCGAATTAATAATAACGAATTTATCTCGGATCCAAAGTGCATTTGTAATATATTTAATACTTATTTTATTGACAAAATTCAGCCAGGCGACAGAGTCACTAAGCATATTATAAATAAAAAGGATTATGTGTGTGTGGCTCCAAGTTTACAAAATGTTGTGTTAAAAATTATTCGAGCCCTTAACAGTACAAACAGTGTCGGTTACGATGGCATCTTAACAAATATAATTAAAGCAATTGCTGAGGAAATTTGTTGCCCGTTAAGCTACATCATAAATTTGTGTATTAGTGAAGGTATTTTTCCAGATTTCTTTAAAAACTGTACCAAAGCCACTATTCAAAAAACAAGATAGAGTTAATAGAAATCTACAGGCCTATTTCATTGATTCCAATATTCTCTAAAATAATTGAAAAATAACATTTATACAGAACTTAATTTATATTTGGATACAACTTAAATTACAACGAAGAAAAAGGATTTAGAAAAAAAAACCTAAAATTAAAATGGCAATTTATGACTCTTCGCGTACTGTTATGACAAATATAGATATAAATACACCGGTTTGTGTGATATTTTGTGACATGACCCAAGCTTTTGACTACGTGCAACATAATATTTACTACAAAAGCTAGACGCTTATGGTATAAGAGGAAACGTCCAAGGAAAAGCTCAAGCTTTTAAAATCGTACCTAACCGACAGAAAAAAAGTATCTGAAATAAGCAGACTAAATACTATCACCAAAAGAGAAAAAATATTTCTATCAGAAAAACACAACTTTGTATACGGAGTTCCACAAGGAAGTATACTGGAACCACCGCTTTTTACTATTTCCATAAATGACTTTCCAATGGCAATCAAACATCCGGTAACATTATTCGCAGATGAAAGTACAATTTCAATACCGTGCAATCATAGAGAGTTTTATAAAGAGGGCATAAATAATAATTTGCAATATATAATGGGTATAGCATGGGTAGATAATAACCATTCAAAAAATAATTTAAAAAAGACTGTTATTATGCGTTTTATCTAACGCGCACTAACTCTTCCCAAACTTGGGATAAAGAACGACAACATTACAATTTACACAGTTAATACAACTAAGTTTCTAGGACTGACTATAGATCAGAATTTAAATTGGAAGGTGCACATTGATGACCTGACTAAAAGAATAAGCAGTAGTGCGTACGCCTTGCATATGCTGTCACGAACGGTTAACGTAGATGCGTTATTAACCGCTTACTACGGCCTAACTAAATCTGTTCGCAGATTGGGGTTATCTTTTGGGGTAACTCAACTCAAAAAGAGGTGCCTCAGAGCCATGTTTAAGTTAAAAACTACCGATAGTTGTAAATCTTACTTCATACGCTATAGAATATAAATATTGGCAACTTTTTATATTCTGGAAACATTAATGTTTGTTAGAAATAATAAAAACTTGTTTCTGCGAATGGCAGATGAATTCCCTAGAAATAGGCGAGATCACACTAATGCGAAAAGTGTTTTTTGCATGGCTCCTACTATATATAATTAGTTGTCGAATAGTTGGAGTGAGCTTAACGGTGTAAAATTGAAAAGAGAACTAACGATGTTTATTGAAACAAATAAATATATCTTATCTTATGTAAAAAGAAAAACAGAAACGAAATCAGACAGATACTGAATCAAGACCGGAATAGATTATCTCCTTTTACGAATTTGTACTAAGGTATATCATACGGGAAACATCTGCCACACATGTTCACATTATTTATCTTTGTTTTATAGCTTTATCGTTATCAAAGTCAGCGTGATTATTTTCACGGCAGAGTTCGCGTCAATTTCTAGTTTCACAAGATACTCATCATCTTCATCCAGAGCCCGACTATTCCCACTGCTGAGCATAGGCCTCTCTTGTCTTGTACCAATCCCTACTGTTCTGTGCCAGCCTCATCCAAGCTCTACCCGAGATGGCAATAATGTCGTCTGCCCATCTCTCTGCCGGACGACCCACTTACACACAAGATAAGTAGTACAAGGAGTACCACAATACAAGGAGTATTTCGGTCCACCTATGAGTGACCTTGCAAAGCTGCGTCTTTTGCAACGCTGCCGACCGAATTTCGGTCACGTTAGCCGATCTCAATAGTGATTAGCCATACGAAGGAATAGTATAGTTGGCTCTGTATTCTTTTACTCTCATAGTCCGATAGGACGCCAATCTGACACGACCGGGAAGAGATCAAGCGTAGGTCCGACGACTTTACGTATTTTCCAAGTAAGGGGTTTCACTACACTAGCTTCCATACTCCGGGATGTTCTATAAAATTTCTAAAGGAAAAACCCGGTACCTACACGAGTCAGTTGCGTTTGTGACTACGAGTCTAACAGGGCAGTTTAAAAAAACAAACAACTTAGATGTAAAGAATATATTTGATATTGTACACCATAAATAGTTCAGATCCTCACAGATCCAGTCAATGTGGCATCACTTAGAAGAGGCCTATGTTATCAAATCACATAAGTAAGTGTATTATTTGATCACGAAATTATTCGCTCTATTGGAGCTTATCAGCTTATTATAATGCGTAGAACTAATCATTTAGAATGACGCAGACTGGGATATACTATGACAAGCCAAAAAACCTACGATAACTTATAGTAGATACTAGCTTTTGTCCCCGACTTTGTACGCGCATATCCTGTTCTTTCCCGTTCGTGCTCCCCTGCGGAGTGTAGGGAAGCTACAAGCCTAATTTCAGCTTTCTATGACCAGTAGTTTCGCTGTGCGTTGCATGCTGTCAGTCAGTCAGTCAGTAACGGAAGAGTTTTATAAATATTGATAATATTTGTGATAGTACTAGCTGTATGACATTGAAATTGTGACCATCAGATTAATGTAGATAACTGTTGTAATCAACACTGACCAAAAGCAGTTTGAACTATCTGCTTTCAAAACAGTTATTAAGTTATAATGCGTTATTTTCAATTAAGTACAGTTATTACAAAGGCTTAGACCCGATCCGGGATAATTGCTAAAAAAAAAGATAAAGATAACTAATCAAAACTTATACACTAGAAATAAGTCAAAAGAGGTCCTGTAAAATAACAGATTTTTTAAAATATAATTACTTAAATAAGATTTAATTACGAAACGTCCAAGTTATCATATCTCATTCTCTCTCGATCAGTACGAAAAACAGTTTTAAGGCTTTACAAAAAAGCTTTACCAATGGTTTCAAATAAATTCTAGTTATTTTAAATAGTTTTAACTGGTATAAAGAAGTTTTGATTTATTAACATGTGACGTAATTATCCAAACGTTCAGCAAAACACGGCTGACAACACTCTAGAAGCCGAAATAAGGTCTCAAAAACCTTAACTAGAGACATTCTAATTGCGATCTTAATTATACTTAGTTGCTTAAAACACTTTAAAGCTTACAAGATTAATTACATGTAAAAAATTGAACCTGTAATTATTCTTGTAAGCTACCTCGTAGCGACCGGAGCTTTTTTACAAATTTATAAGGAGACAAAGCACACAGCTATGCCATTATCATCCATTTGGTGCACTTACAGTACTGTGGTTCTGCTATTCTGTTAAATAACAAAACCACGGAGCAAGTTCTTACGGTAAATGGGTGTACAGTCCCCATTTATGAGCCCCGTGCGACGTGACTCTGGCTCTACTCTCCCCACCTTATGTATTATAAATTCACCTAATTCCAGGCTGAGTGAATTTCTAGTGTTGTTCGCGACAGATTAATTAAAAGTCTACTTTGTTTATATTAAAGTTAATCTTAATTATTCAGAGCTAAGTGCGAAGTACGCTCATGTCTAACTTAGTGTCTAGGTTTTTGCTTAAAAGGTTCCATAATTTCTGTTTTATGTGTTAATGTAAAAGCAGTGGTTACCCTTGGGGTTAGAACTAGAAATATTCATGGGACGTGTTTTTAACTCGACGTGCCACTCTCCTAATTGGATCCGATTAGTTTGTTTTTAGGATCCCGTAGATATAAATAAAAAACGGAGACCTCATGGGATCGCGCGTCTGTGTTTTTGGCACAGCCAATTTTCTTGGTATCTACTGGACCGATTAAGTTAAAATTTGATACTCTACTTATAATGGGGAATACTTTTGAGGGAATATTGTTACATATCCATTGAAAGGTTTTTTTTAAATCAAAAAATATTTTAGAAAATAGGGAATAGCTGACTGTTATAGTTTTCTTTCCTTATCTAATAAACAAATGTGCCAACAATTTTGGAAAATATACAGAAGATTGTTCTGTACTTATAGATTAAAGTAAAATCCATAAAAAATTAACATCTATACTATAATATTATAAAGCTGAAGAGTTTGTTTGTTTGTTTGTTTGTTTGTTTGAACGCGCTAATCTCTGGAATTACTGGTCCGATTTGAATGATTCTTTCAGTGTTGGGTAGTCCATTTATCGAGGAAGGCTACAGGCTATTTTTTTTTCAAAATTAGGGATCCGTAATAAAATTGCTATTTCGTAACACAAGGTGTAAAATCAAAAACCTTTTTTTGCGTGCGCTGCAAAAACTATTGACAATAGAAAAAAATGATGTACTACGGATTACAAGATCCCATTAAGACCTACAAAAAAGTCCGCGAGAACATATATCTAGCTATCATGGTTTAATCACAATAACCCATTTTGTGTTCAAAATAATTATTAAATCGTCTAAAGAAAAAAAATCTACGTTAAATACGTATCGTAATATTAATCTTTATCGAAATTAAGCATTATGTTATCAAGAGTATTTATGTAGAAGTAAAATACTTTTTGTTTCATCTCAATCGGATATTTCGTTTAAAAGTTATCACGTGTGTAGGATGTTAAGAGTTGGTACCTATTAATGAGTTATGGGCCATAGAGTTTTTTATCAACATAAAATCCTGTAAAAATCTTTTTCGAAATATATTTGTTGATGATTGTAAGTATAAGATCTTTGAAGAGTATAATAAATACATTTCTAAAATAACTCTGCTAAGGAAATCCACGCGCGCATTTTGTTTTGAACAGTTCTGAAGACATTGATAATTGCATTAACTTCGGTAATGGTAGTTGAAACTTCTAATACAATTAAAGGAGTTTTTTAATCTAATAGAATTGAAAAACGCCCCAATTTTTTGGGTAACGTAATTCCTCCAAACTCACGAGATTCAACGAATCCTAAATTTAGTTTCTAATCTTGAAAATTAAAAGCAGAATATTTTTAGTATTTATTTCCTTTGGGCCAAGTTCTTTTGCAATTGTATTGAGTGCTTTTATCATTTGTATGTTCAGTATTCCACAATCACCAGTAAATTCTATAAAGTTCAATGAACTTATTTGATCTTTATTATGAACTTTATTATAGCAATACAGAATAAAGCGAAATAGTGATACAAAAGCGGCTTTCAAATAATTCTCAAAGAGATATTAAAAAGTGATCAAATTAACACAAAGGGCTCAAAACAGCTATTTTATAGGAACTAGCACTAACAAGTCTAAAGCAACTTGGGAGGTAACCAATTCTATGAAATTTAATATTCTTAAAATGATAGCAAGACATTTTAATGATTAATTTATAGACTCAGTTCAATCGAATGCCGATAATTTGCGAATAATACTCAAACAGACACATCATCAGGATTATATATCTAATCTATCTAAACTAATATTATAAAGAGTAAAGATTAGTTAGTTAGTTTGTTTAGAATTAAGGTTGATAATGTACATGTAAACTACACTTCAAATTACTGAAATCGGACCTTTCGTTTTAAAGTTACGACGGGCATAAAAATGGTCTAAGTAAGAAAAATGTTACGGTTTGAGCGAACTGGGGAGAATCTTAACGCTTAGTCCGATGAAGCTGAAACACAGCATTAATGTTTTGGATAAAAAAAGAAAAATAACAAATATTTGTATTTTTCGATGCTCTAAGTAAGAAAAATGTTGCGGTTTGAGCGAACTGGGGAGAAACTTAATGCACGGCATTAATGTTTTGGATAAAAAATTAAGAATAACAAATATAAGGGGCGAAAAGGGTTGATGAATTTTTCAGGGGAGGATATTATTGCTTACTTCAATTTACGTGGAAATTGGAATGAACAAGCTAAAAGTGGGAAATTTGAAACAGATCTAACAATATTTACATAGTCAACCTCGGGCGGGGTGAACGGGGTGAACTGGGTGGATAGTAGGCTGATCCTGAGACCGTTGAATGGATATCGTAGTGCTTAATTTTCCAAAACTTACCTTTAAAAAGGGTTTGAGGGGGCGTTGAAGTTTGTGGAGTACCTACTAAATCCGCGCGGACGAAGTCGCGGGCGAAGTGCTAGTGTTTAAATACAATTCAGAACCCTTAGAGCGCGAGTCCAACTCGTACTTGGCCAATGTTTAAATTTATATTCAACTTGAAAAAACAATAATTTTCACTGCAGTTAATAACACAAATTGACGTTTATTTTCATTTAACGAGCAAAATGTAGCCGTCAATAAAATAACGACGGCACTAGGTAACTATTAAGTGTCGGTGTGTTTATTCGACACCGTGTCGGCACACGAGCATGTTAATTCGCCCTCACTTTGATCAATCCACCAGAACTTAGCACATAAAGTGCAGGCAATTACTTAATCATGTCGCACCCCGCCTCATCGCACAGTCAGGTCTTTGAGGTGTTTGAGAACTTGTACCTGTTTGTGTATACAAACTCGATGTAAAGATAGCTAATATTTACACAAAATAATTCCCGTGCAAATATTTGAGAGGAACCCTAACAATGTTGTACAAAGAAGCTTCAATGCGCACTTAAGGTTTAACAATCGAAAGTCTTTCACTGTGTAGGCGCCTCTATCGATTTTTGTAAATTGAATTAAGAACAAATTTGACACATGTCAACTTGACTTAACACTAAGTACTGAGATTCCCGCCAAATAAAAAAGTAACGGTCTTGTCGAATCTATCTAGAATAGACGATATTAATTTGTGGAATTGTGATAAAACTTGGAAATTAATACAACTAGAGTTAGTGGATGCTTGGTACTCATATCGCACGTGCTTGGTATAACGTCGTATAAGTTATTTTCAATAAGGCTTTTTACGATCAAGCTGGAATCAGGTCTTTCTATCACGGACCACCTACACTCCCTTAAGCAACTTATTGAGAGGGAGGCATTTGCCCAGCAGTGGGATACAACGGGATAGATGACATTAAATTTAGGCTTTTTATTTGTCAGGAAAGGCTCATTATTGCCTTTCCTGAAAAAATACAGTATTGCCTATAACTTTATTATTGTGTTATTGAAAAACATAAATGCGAATATTATAAATATAAAAACAATTATCCTAAATCCCCGTGCCGGATTAGGAGTTTTTATAGGTTTTATAATTTTATCCGTTCATAAGTAGATTAAAAATAATAACATTTTTCGGAAAAAGACATGGTGCAGAGCAAAAGAGGCTGCGAAAAGGCTTTATAAAAATAAAATATGTGTAGAAAATATACTCCGGGTTGAGCAACATTTTTCCCTTACAATACCTCGCTCGCATACCTGTTTTGTCCAAATCCCTATAAAGCCCCATCATAAATCCATAGTCCCATACGGGTCAAAGGGCATAGTTTATGTATTATGTCTCTCTGGAGGTAAACCGACTAATTAATGTGCATACATATTTGGTAAATCTTAGCAACGCTGCGGGTAAACCCTTGATTTCGTCCTGTTTAGGTTTTATCTCAGCCGCGGCTACTAATGGTTTTGAAGCTTTTAAAGACACTTATTAGGACGTGGAAAAACAATATCTTTGTTTTTCAGCGGGTCTTTAGGGTTCCGCATGTCGTCGGACCTTTATAGGAACACTCGTGTGTCCGCCTGACTGACCTTCCGTCTGTCTCTCTGGCTGACTGCCTTTCCCTTTAAGAAACTCTTGTTTTCAACAATGAATATCGAAAATTCAATCCGATGGGTTAGCTTTCGAAAATGACCTGTGGAAAAAAAACTACTATCTACCACTGTCAAGGCTTTTCAAAGTTTTACAAAAAGACTGTCAAACGGGTGACAGAAATGTAACAGTTCAATACAATTTTTCATGCCTGAAAAACCCGTTCTTGCTCTCTGTCTCGCCTGATGATAAATGAGTCCAAAGAACCCTATTCATTCTCGTTTTAAAGGCTTACGGGTAGTTAACAACAACACAGTAACCAAGTATTTATTATTTAGGTACCATAATTTATAGTCAGTTACTACACCACTTAGTTCTGGTGGTTTATTTAAACGTGCATCTAACCTGCAACGTATACCTACCAACAAGACTGTTACAGACTTTATCTACATTTAATTTTATAAATTAAAAAAGAAAGAAAGAAAGAATTTTTTTTATTTGGGACTCGCACAAGACAAACAAACCAGTAAAATAAAATTAATAACTAAACAGTATAATAAAATAATTATCTGTGCGAGGCCAAAATGGTCCCTTTCTCAGTAAATGCGAAATGTAGCGCTTTGAAATGGAATGTAATCAACGATGCTAACGTCAAGTGACTAAATATTACTGCCTTATAGCAATTCACTTTGTTTACTGTTTCTTGCAGGTGGAAAGTCATTAATGAAATATGGGAAGTATGGGCAAATAAGTAGAGCATTTTACTAAAATAGCTTGAATTCTCTACGTCTTTTAAGCAAATTGAGAACACTTTAACATATTATATAAGGAATGTTTCAGGAAACTGCAGCCATATTCTACCCTTTGTAAACCATTTTCGATTGGCATAGGGTTACTTCGTTACGTATGTAGCTGTTCATTGATGAGTAAGCGTCACGAAAAATGAATGAAACAGTTTGTAAGTGAATATTTTGTGAACTCTGCAATGAGGAAATTGGCTTCGCTGACAAGGTCGTCCTTAAGATGACACCTGTTAAATGCTTAAATAAAATTGTTACACAAGTAGGTATTCTTCTTAAACTATGTCATTGGAAGGATCGCCAAACTGAAGCGGCAGTGGTCAGGGTACATTGCTCGCAGAACAGAAGATCGATGGGGCCGAAACGTTCTAGAGTGGCGACCACGTTCTAGAAGACGTAGCGTTGAAAGGCCTCCCACAAGGTGGACCGATGACCTGGTGAGGTCCGCGGGTAGCCGATGGATGCAAGACGCACAGGTGCGGTTATTGTGGCGACAATTGGGGGAGGCCTATGCCCTGCCTGCAACGTGTCGCGAGATACTTCGGCCAAAATGCTCGCAGACGTTCCAATAACGTGGAACATCTAATGTTGATTGGGAAAATAGATAGCAAAAGACCTAAGTGCAGTATCCTAAATGGTGATGCAAGCAGATGTAATATTTTGTAATTTAATTAGTTTTAGTACATGGAGGACTTACAGCTAATAAAAACAACCAAAAGAGGAAACCATAGTCACCAGAAAGCCAATTACAAATCCTCACGTATAGACTTATAATAATAATTTACAAGTAAATACTGGAGATCAAAAGGAAAATTTACGGAGACACTATCACAAAGCTCAGTAATCTTTAAGAAGAAATTAAAACTACAGCACATAACACAGTCTCCCTTAAGAAAGGATCTCAAACCTAATCACGAACACGGCCATTTCAATCCTAAAAGTAATCAACATTTTCTTAAAGTACTGACATTTATTACAGAACATTACACACGATTCGACTCCTTATCTTACAGGAAAAGATCTTTTCCCTAACACGTCCTTTGGCTTCACGAATTACCAATTAGGGTTGCTTAGCGTATAAAGGAGAAAGGTAAAAGCATATTCAACATTTACAAGACATTTGACGCGGCTCTACTCGACTCCTGGCCCTTAGCAAGGCTAGCTCGTTAGAGCTCGCCTTCGTGTTGCTGGGTAACCTAAAAAGCAGGGGCATGCCTAAATTACTAGTTTTGAGATTCATAAATATTAGAACAAACACAAATTTACGGGGAAATAATACTTATACATTCTAAGTGCTTTTGAAATAAATTTCCTCCATTTTACTCGTCTCAGTCGTGACTTCAACGGAAAACTCCACTATTAATTAGAAACAAAAAGTTATTAACTGTTAATTTGATTGGGAAAGTTACTTATATACACCGTGTAACAGAATAAACGCATATCTTTTACGGAGTCATTGTACTAATAATGAACAACTTTTACTAAAGGACAAACCGCGAAACCGCGAAAAAAAAAAACTGCTGCTCAGTACACTTAAGAGGTATTGCGTTTATTCTGTTACACGTTGTATAGGAGTAATTCTGGTTATGATAGAACTACATGAATATAGCTGACGAAAGTTTGCGTGAACTTCATAATAATTAAGAACTAAGAAACAAAAATGGCTGAGCGTTGCCACTGACTTTCTGAAACTTGCTGCAGCAAACAAAAAGCATATATAACTATTAAATATTTTAATTTCAAGCCCAATTTTAAACACACCTGAAAATCCGCCACATTACCTTAACTCATGTTTCACGGTAACATTCATAAAGTGTTAAGTTTACTTTTACGCGCGGCGTCAGGTGTGCTCGCATCAATTCTTCTCATGGCTATAATGTTTCCGGAGATATAACACGGATAGGAGTTAAGGAGCTCTTCCCGTGTAATCTGTAGCTACCTTTATTTTGTAAAGCGTCCTTAGCAAGCGTTAGTACAGATTATAACTGTTCCGTTTGTAATTAATGTTTGTTGTTAACGGGAGTGAAGGAATAATATTTGCTGAAATTGAATCTTAAACTGTTTTTCGGTTTTACATCATGTGTCCCGGGAGTTTTTGTTGTTGAATTAAGACATTTGTCTATAAAGGTATTTTATAATCTTGCCATCTTAGATATCTAACTCTCAATTTATCACACACTAGCGATCCCCACAGACGTCCTGTTCAAATTTTTGCTTTGTGTATGACGAAAAATCATAGAAATCGATTGCAGCGCTACTTATCGGATCCAATTGTGAATCTAAACCATTCTCAAATCCACTGGAACACACACAAAAACTTAATCGAAATCGGTCCAGCCGTTTAGGAGGAGTTCAGTCACATACAGACGCATAAAAGAATAAGATATATTAAGAAGTAATCACAATTATTAAATTGTGATTACTTCGCTCAAAAATCAACGATTAACAAATAATAGTCTTCATCATATAATATCGATTCGGATTAGACATTTAAGTTTATAAGTAGGAGAGTGAACCGTTTTGTTTTCAAGCTTAATATAAAAGTTTATTCTTTAAAAAATGGCTTCTAATATGTTCAATAGCCACAGTAGCTATAACCACACAATATAAACCCTTTACCTCGTACAACCCACGCTAGTTCGAAGTTTTCAGTAGATAAAATAGATAACCCCTTGTAATACTACACTCAGATCGGAATACTGTAAAGTGGCTATGTTAAACACGGCCAGTTTATGCAGATAAAACTGACTGTAGTTATAAGGTATTCTCGGAATAGTAGGTCGAATTAGAGAGGGCAAAACGACGTTGTAGGAGCATGAATAATAAATGGATGTGCATCCTGGTCCGTCCCACTACAGCCTTGTTAACAAAAATCGGTAACAGCAAGCTGCCAGGTTAAAGTGAGATTAGAAGGTACAATGCATAAGGATAGATGGACCAGAGTCGTTGCGCAGTAGAAGCCAGTGAGGGGGACCAGCTGTAGGACAAATTTAGATTGATAAAAAAATGAAACAAAGGACTTAATGAAAATATTTTGTGTTTGAAATACGAAGATGTATGTTCTAAGTAGCACTTACAAATGAAGACAATCTACTATTTCCAAAACACTTTAAGTTGCATGAAAACAAACCCAACGATCGCGTGGATAAGTGGTTGGAACTGTGAAAACAGTCCTCTATGGACGTCGGAAGCTTGCGTCGACTCTCGTAACCGATATATTTTTACCGATAAATTTACACTAAATCACTTTATATGGGCTAATTAATTACACATGAACTATTTTCGTGTTTATGTAAATAACTTATCTTTTATTTCGAGCATTAATGTTTGTTTGCACCTTTCCGTATAAAATATGCATCACACAGGTTACTGATTTATCAAAATAAAAACCTCAGTTCTGCGTATTGGCGGCTTTGCTAAAGCTTTTACACGCAATTATGAAACACATTTGATAATGAATTCTCGGAAACCGAAACAATGTTGTTGTGAAATTCTCATCATTGTTGTGCGAGATAATTATCTGACAGCAAGTCATGTTCGAAAATACAAAAGTACCCAATACATCGACTTCGGTGGCAAACTTCATATATTCACTAGGTATTACTCGACTTCCATTATAACCCTAGTATTTTTCTCTCAATAGACAGCTAACACTTTCTTTCAATTAATAAAATAAACCTCTCGTAACTCTGTTTGTTGCAGTACTCACCATTATTTAGCAGTAAAATAGCAATGTTTCACATTATTTTTATTGCAGCTTTCGAGTTTGTTTTTATTGTCAGTAACAATAATGTTTATGGGATTTACTTTTCCTTTATTTATCTGTGTAATTAGTTTCTGGCAGCGGCATCAATGAAAGAAAGCAAGTTGAAAATTATCCCAAGGGAAAATAATGCCAGGATTAAAGTATCCTATGGTCTTCTTATGCTATTCAGGACATGGTCTGTGTGCCAAGTTTCATCCATATCCGAGAGAGTAAACAGTTGGACAGGCAGACAGAGTTACTTTTGACTTTTTATATTAGTTATGACGAAATATTTGAAAGTGCTTTTTGATAAAACCTTTGATGTTAGAGAATACGATTTTCAAATGGATGGCAGCATCAGCAGCAAACTCTTCAGAATATTTACTCTCGTCCTTCAAATTATTGACGTAGGTAATACTACACCCATTTATTTTGAAGTCCGTTTTGTTCAATTTTCATTTTGATTCACCCCTATTAGGTACATCTCAACTATTCAACAAAATGTTGGTAACAAAACCTTTAAAATATGGCTTCGTGAAACTATTTTATATTGTACGTGGCAAATGGCACTCATTTGGCAAGTTATGATGCCCCGGAGGCCAATTAACTTAGACCGCACCTAACCAAAGAGGATTTTTCTTATCCATTAAAACTTTATGGTATGCCACATTTTATCTTTTTCATTTTGAAAATTGTGTCTGTGATTTTTTTTATTTTAAATGTGCTGGGATACTTAGCGAGGGATAATAATAATAATCCTGACCGATTTTGGTCATGGTGGCTAATTTAAACGGAGACTAGCCATCGTCGCAAAATATATTATAGTAAAATCGGTGCGCAAGCACAGATGCAGTCTTTCTTCCATCACTGTCATAATCCGATGGGCCACAACGGCAAAGAGATCTGGAGCAGCACCATCCTTTCCGAGGCATGGGTGTGTCAAACCAACAATTTATTAACTTCGGGATAAAATGTATAGAAATATTAAATAACTAGATTTTTAACATCTTCACCTAAAACAAACAACATATTTTGTAATATTACCTTAGAATAAAAAATAAATTGTGTCTCCTTTTGTAACAATAAAATAACATATTTAAGTAAAATTGTACACAGCTCTATTTTTACTATACAAACAAAAAAGTCAATTTCATTTGTGGTGCTGATTTAAAATATTCTCTTTTTATTAATGTCACAAATGAACCATCATGATAATAATATCAATTTGATTTATTATGTTTGCCTCTGTTTTGTTCATTTTTATATTTTTTGATGTGGATTAAATGGACAGAATGTAAATATTTTACTATCTGCTATCTAGTGTTATGTACATCTAACAATCTTTGAGTGTATAGAATAGAATAGAATATTTATTTGCGTAAAACATGGTATACAAGGGTGTTATATACAAATTGAGGCACAAGCATGTTTAGCTAGGATAAAACATAGCATGCAAAATTTAAAAAAAAAACAAGTTAAGCAACAACAACCTTTTTTTTTTTTTTAAAAAAAAACATCAACATTTCTCATCTATAAATTCTTTTAAACTATAAAAACTACACTCGATTAACCACTTATGAAATTTTACTATAAATAATTTTGTGTTTAAAGCTTTGAAATGCCTTGGTATTTTATTATAAATGCTCACACACATTGCCAAGCAGTTACTATTGTATTTAGACAGTCTAGGCAAATCATTTAACACTAGTTTATATGGATCTCGTCGATTCCGAGGATTTACATCATTTGCAGTCTTAAATAGTTGCTTATTTTTCATAACAAAAACACATATTTCGTAAATGTAAAGCGACGGTAACGGTAACAAACCAAGTTTTTTAAATATTGGTCGACATGAGTCGTCGGGCTTAAGTCCACAAATTGCTCTCATGCACTTTTTTTGAGCGATGAATGCTCTTTGGAAGTCAGTGCTGTTACCCCACATTATTAGTCCATAACGTAACAACGATTCGACGTATGCGTGGTATGACATTACAGCAGTTTTTATATTAGTTATATTTTTTACTTTTTTTAATGCATAAACAAATTTATTAATTTTAGTGCTAACATTGTCTATGTGCTCTTTCCAGTTTATGTCTTTATCTATTATTACACCTAAAAATCTGGTACGCGTTACTTCATTGATTTTATTAATATTGAGTTTAATGTCATTTTTGGAATTATTTGATCGATTAAATTGGATGTAAACGGATTTATCTAAATTTATCATCAAATGGTTAATGTCAAGCCAATGCAATAATTTGTCAATTGTATTATTAATGTCAAGTTCATGTTCTGAAATAGTATTTAGTTTTTTATTAGATGTCACTATAATAGAAATATCGTCAGCAAATAATACGCATTTATGGTTAGTTATTTTTATGATGTCATTTATACAGGGTGTCCCAAAACTCAACGTCAAGCCGAAACGGGGTGACAGGATTGATCATAACCATCACGAGAAAAATCTGAAAAAAAATCTATCCCATGCAGTTTGAAAATTATGGGCATTTTAAGAAAAACCTAGAAATTTGATCAAACTGTACCATTTTTCGGTTATTGTGGTTATTATTTTTTATTTTTGTTCATTTGAACTTTAGAAACGTAATCCTAAATAACATTTCTAGAATCCCAATTAAAAATAATGACACAATTGCCTCAAGTTCCCGAGAATTGAGACTATTTGTTAAACTACGAATTTAAAATTTTCAAGATTCGTCGACTTTGACAGGCCCTCCTATAAAAAAAATGTACTAGAGTGCCTTGGCAAGTAGCATTAAAAGTTGGCGCATTTAATCAGAATTCTAAAATGGTACAATACTTGTTAGTTCCATACAATAGAAAAGAGTAAAAAAATTAAAACCTCAAGTAACCCGATTTTTGCTATCAGATTTTACTCAGTTAAAATGTTTTTAATTCGCACAAGCTCTAGGTAGGTTCTTAATTTTAAGGCAAAATGATGAGAGAGATGGATAATGGGTATGTTTGCCATGAGTGAGCGAGACAGATAGTGACGCCACTTTTACCAAAGTGAAAAAAAGTTAGTAAAAGTGGCGTCACTATCTGTCTCGCTCACTCATGGCAAACATACCCATTATCCATCTCTCTCATCATTTTGCCTTAAAATTAAGAACCTACCTAGAGCTTGTGCGAATTAAAAACATTTTAACTGAGTAAAATCTGATAGCAAAAATCGGGTTACTTGAGGTTTTAATTTTTTTACTCTTTTCTATTGTATGGAACTAACAAGTATTGTACCATTTTAGAATTCTGATTAAATGCGCCAACTTTTAATGCCACTTGCCAAGGCACTCTAGTACATTTTTTTTATAGGAGGGCCTGTCAAAGTCGACGAATCTTGAAAATTTTAAATTCGTAGTTTAACAAATAGTCTCAATTCTCGGAAACTTGAGGCAATTGTGTCATTATTTTTTATTGGGATTCTAGAAATGTTATTTAGGATTACGTTTCCAAAGTTCAAATGAACAAAAATAAAAAAGAATAACCACAATAACCGAAAAATGGTACAGTTTGATCAAATTTCTAGGTTTTTCTTAAAATGCCCATAATTTTTAAACTGCATGGGATAGATTTTTTTTCAGATTTTTCTCGTGATGGTTATGATCAATCCTGTCACCCCGTTTCGGCTTGACGTTGAGTTTTGGGACACCCTGTATAAATGAGGAATAATATTGGGCCTAGCACACTTCCCTGTGGAACGCCATATTTATTATGTTTATATTCCGATGAATAGGATATTATTACATTATTTTCATTTTTTTTATTGATAATAACACATTGTTTTCTATTGCTTAAATAGGACGACAGCCACTGAAGTGCCGGTCCTCTAATACCAACAGATTCCAATTTTTGTAGCAATATGTCATGAGACACCAGATCGAAGGCTTTCGATAGATCAAAAAAGAGGCCTGTAGTTATATAATTATTATTTATATTTGAAAGTATGGCTTGCATGAGGGAAAAAATTGCTAACGATGTGGACTTGTTCTTTTGGAATCCAAACTGCTGGTCTATGGCATACATTTTTCAAAAATTTTAGACAATATGGGTATAAGAGTTATAGGTCGGTAATTGTTGATGTCACATTTATCTCCCTTCTTGAATAAGGGCTTTATTAAAGATAGTTTTAATTTTTCAGGAAAGGTGCCTTGTGAAAATGACATGTTTATTAAATGCGTCAGAATACCAGTCAGTTCGTTGCAACAGGCTTTGACGATTTTTGTATTGATCTCATCATAGCCCTCCGACCTAGTGTTGGACAGAGACATTATTTCCTGTCTTACCTCGTTAGCTTCCATTGGTCTAAGAAACATAGAGTTGACACTCGTACTTTTGAAGCGGTTTTGATTTGTGCTTCTTTCCCCTTGCACATGCGTTAAATTAACATAATTGTTATTAAATATAGTAGCCATTTGTACAGGGTCTGTAGTTATTGTTTCATTGAATTTAATACTTTCTATGTTGTCTTTGTGAGTGTTACTGTTTATTTCGGTTTTAATGACATTCCATGTGGCTTTACACTTGTTATCATGATTATGAATATATTTTATATTTGCACTCTTTTTTGAATTATAAATGCATTTATTTAGTAGACTGGAGTAGTTTTTATATTTAGTTTTATTAATTAAATTTTTATTTTTATAATATCCGTACCGTAGCATCCGTTTAGTTTTACAACTTTGTCTCAAACCTTTGCTTATCCACTTTTGTTTGTTTTCCTTATTACTATTGATTTTAACTCTTACTTTAGGAAAACAGAGACCATACAACAGACACAATAGCTCATGAAAATAATTGAATGCACAGTTAGTGTCAGTTTTGAGATATATATCGGACCAAGAAAGATTCTCCAGACATTCTTTAAATTTTCGGATGTTGTCGACGTTATAGTCTCTTTTATAAATATAGTATATTGTTGATTTCTGTGGTTTCTTTTTGATTGGAAAGCTTAACATTTGTGCTGTGTCGTGATCAGACAGATACAGGGGCAGTACAGTGGCAGTTGCGTTGGCAATGTTGCTTAAAATATGGTCAATACAAGTCAATTTGCGCGTAGGTACATTGATGTGGATTTTTAAATTATGATTGTTAGATAAATCTTGCAATCCATTTGTGATGTTACCTTTTTTAAGAGTATTTATGTTGAAATCACCGGCCACAACTATATTTATTTTTGACTTGTATTTATTTGATAAATCGTGCAAAAGATTGTGTAATTTTCTCAAAAACAGATTAGGATCAGATTGTGGTGTTCTATAAACACATATTACTATTAATTTATTATTTATCATTTCTATGCCACAAACTTCAAAGGTGTTTTGAGTTGCATAGTTTTTCACAAATGACAGCTCTTTATAAAGTAAACCCATTTTCACCAATATGCATGTGCCACCTCTTTGCTTCTCTCTACAGTAGTTGGTAGCCAACTGATAGTTGCAGATTTTCACATAATTTTCATAACCTTTTTTTACAAAGGTTTCCGATAGACATATAACATCTGGATCATTATTCGCTTCTTTTAACTCCTGAATTGTAATTTCTAGTAGTTCTTGTTTAGATAATAAACTCGCTATATTTTGATGGAGTATTCTAAACTGGTGTGTTTTATTAGTTTGAGATACGAAAAAAAGAGTCACGCTTGCTTAACACAGGAAAGTAATAAGGTATAGTCCCTATTTGACCTTTTGAGTTGTGTTGCAAAGAGGAACTATGTTCGTAGGGCGTTGTACACTCAATACGACCAAAGTAGTAAGGGATTGTCCCTTTTTTGGGTTTATCAGTAGGAACGTTTAATTTGGAACTTGATTTGTTACTCGCTATTATTTTTCGTATTTCCCTCGGATTTAAATACTTATCACTATAATCGCAACAATCTATAAGATAATTTATCGACTTACAAATACTGGATAGATCCGTGGATGTTTGATTTACGAAGTGACAATTTTTATAACTATTACAAACATTTTTTATAGAGTAGTTTAACTTACGTACATTGAGGTGTATGTTATTGACGACATTTAACACAATAATAGTGTTATTTATAAATGTATTTAAAACAATTTGCAATTGAGACAACAAAAGGTTAGGGTTATTGTCATTTTCACCTATGCATATTACAAGTTTGTCTTCAGTGGTCAATTTAGTGTTTCTGCAGTTTGCTATAATTTCGTTGCTAGGCGCATTTGGCTTTGTTTCAGCAACGAGCCTGTATTTTTCATACTGCGTATTAGTCCTTGAGTGTGAGATAGCTGCTGCTAATCCGACGCAACGCTGAGTACCGAAGATAAATATCTTCCTTTCTGGGATATTATTCCCGTCTATAGCAACGTATGTCTGAGCGCTGGCGGTGGCCACAGTCTCTTGCTTCTGTTCTTGACTTACGGCAGGTTCACAGACATTGCAACTACTTTGCATTATGATTGCAATGCGTTCTTGGAGGGCTGCAATCTCCTGCTGTGCAACCTTTAATTGCTGCTGTAAGGTTACGATTTCTTGTTCCAGGGATGACACATTGACATTGTCATTGGGTTTGGATTTCAACTTTCTGGATGATGATGGTAAAGAGGATGGTGTAGAAAGTATGTTGCATGGAGTTGACAGAGCTGGCCTCTTTTTCTTAGTGTTTGGACCAGGACTTGAAAATATGGAGGGCGACTGGCATAAAGATTTTAATGTTTTGTTTTCTGAAGTTAACTTGTTTATTTGCTTGTGTAGATCGGTGTTTTCCAACAATATATTTCCAAGTTCATTTTCGGTAATTTCGAGTTTTAATGAGAGTTGTGCAATTATCTCCTTCATTTCTGAGGCTGATACTAAGTCAGACACAGTACCGTCAACACTCATTGACAATTTGTTGGGAGTACTATGCGATTCAATAGATGTTTCGCACTCAGTCAATACGTGGGAATCAAGTAAATCTGCAGTATTTTGAACCGTAGATTGACGTTTAAACGAATCATCACGTACTACATCCTTAGTGCTTTGTGGTTGTTCCGTTGGTGAGGGTGTTTCCATCGGTGTTACTTTTTTCCTCACGGTAATATTGGGTGTATAGTCGGTATTAGCGTATTTTTTGCTTCTAATGCATACCTTACATCTCCACTTTTTTCTGGATTCCGCGTCTTTGAGGCGATACGTATGTTCTGGATAACCATCGCAATCCAATTCATACCGGTTATCACAGGCAGAACACAAAGCAGTGCTTTTTATGTTTACTAATTTTTTGCATTTATAACATGTTACTAGTGCTGCCATCTTGCAATAATTGTTGTACTAGTCTCTTAATAAATTCCAAATATGAATTTTGGAACTTACGAAAAGTGATGTAGTCACTGAGGTTCGAACCCGCGGCCACTCGTGTGAGGCTAGTTTAACTGCAAAAGTGGTGGTGTTAGCTATTACGCCAACTGAACGTTACTATGGCTTGCTAAATTTGTCAACCTATTGCAGCAGATGTTTTTTATTTTGAATAGGCAGGTCAGCGTGACAGTTTAAATTCAAATCACTGTGTGAGTCACTTTTTCACTCTTGGTCTTTGTTGTTATTTTTCTCCACACTTTTTTTCATTGAATTAAGTCACAGAATATTATACATTTTGCAATCTTTAGTTTGTTTTCATTGGTATTGTTGATTTTATGGTCGTATTTGTTATTTTAAAGCACAGTTTATTGTTCACAGTATAATTTGTATTAACTTCACAGTTTATGTAAGAAATCCATGGATAACACTGTCACTTAAGTATTAGGTGATGTTTTATTAGTTCACTTATTTTTACTCACATAAAAGCACAAATAGTATTTTTAACTGATATTTAATAACAGAGCGATTGTTTCAACGTTTGGCTAGACGCAGCGCCATCTGCCGATCCTGTAAACGATCCTGTAAACTGCAGAGGGCAGCTCGGTCGCCGGTAGAACAACTTCCTTCAGTAATGAAAACATCTTCAATATTAATCTGCATTCAGGTTATTGGTGGAAACTTGGAGAACGTTGGATGAGAAGTACCTCATAAAGTTTGCTCCCAGGCATCATTGTGAAGATCTATTGCTGAAACTGGGTCAATGACTCTAGCCCCGATAGAATAGATGATTCGAAGAACGCATTCGTGCAGACTGACTGTAAAATGGTTATGGCTATTTCACTGGCTGCAACATAAGTAGCTCAGTTTAAAATTAGTATGGGTTTATTGAATACTTATTTCCGCATCCATTTAAACAGTTTCCATTCTTTATCTTTAATAAAATTGCTTGGATGGTATTTGGCTCACAACTTATGAAAGTGACAGGCAGTACACTTCTACGAAGGTTCAGTTGAAAACTAGCGTCAGGCAACTCCTAGTTGTCTGGCATTTTGCTGAACTGGACCTATTTGGCGCAGCCGCGGGACATACAATGTTTTTGTTTTAAAATTAAGCTGTCTTTTATTTGTATCTACAATGTGTGTCTGTGTGTGTACCAAATAAACTAGTTTTCTTTCTTTCTTTCTCTTTCTTTCAGAGTTACTAAATTCAACATTGATTCCTTTCTAAAAACTTACTTAACCCCGCAACGGACTTTTTTTTGCTTCTAGCACATTGTTCTGCTCCTTTTAAAGTATCTAATCTATGGTTACAAACAACACAGTGCTAAAATCAAAACATACGCACGTTTCAACTAAAACGGAACATTTACTTTTTTTCTACTACCGAATAGGTATCTATTAGTGTGCACTGACACAAACAACAGAATCTATCAATCAATGCTAAAGCCATCTCAATTTTGGCCGCCATTGCTCCGTTTGTGTTCAAGACGTCAATCAAACGTACAATACAAGCTCGATCCGTCAATGGACTTCAAAGCAGAATTATTGGCTATTGTTTGTAGCTATCAGCTTTGACACGGATCATATCATAAAACAAATGAAATATGTTGAATTCATTGTTCCGAATAAAGAAAGTAAACCTTATAGGACCACTCGCGAGTCTGTCTGTCCATATTTAAATTATTAACAGTTTTGAATATGGGTCACTTTTCGGAGTCAAAACAGAAAATTCAAAAGTAGTTTTTCAAAATGTATCGCGAACTTTGACCATTTTTTTTGCAAAAGTCAGATCGTTGGGTATTTCTCACATTTCATTTATAATGGTATTCCAAACATTCACAAAAATTTTCAGATCAATGCGAATTATTGTAACTTACCTCAATTGAATGAGCTAACTTGACCGGACTACAATCTCAGTTTTACATTGATTCGCCGAGATATCAATGCAACAATTTTTTTAACGTTCTTTAAGTACAGGAATTCGTTTCCACTTATTAAGTGGATCTGTTGACGTTTGTCTTTTTTTGTCACGCTAGTCCAAAAATAGAATGACCTATGTATTTTGCACAGTTCCAACATCTTAGAACAGCTTTTATTTTAATCTCTACTTTATTTACATCTTTATTACAACCAAACGAGCTCACCTTAAGATTAATTAAATATTAATCAAGCACGGCATTAAAGTTAACGCAGGTTGTATCTTACTTGACATCCCAAAATGTAGGTACAGTAAATTTACTTTAATCTGACCCACAGACGTCGTTTTGGGCATATTCGTCCTTTATAACCCGACCCACAACGTTATCTCGCGAAACATAATGCCTTCTCAAGTTTTGTTTTCATTTTTACGCACACATTTAATGTGTAGTACCTACCTATACCTAAACTGAGCAAATATTTATGAAAATGTAATTTTGGTTGTGATTATAAATTTACTCGCAAGACTCAACCAAATTCAAACTCGGTAGGAAAATTCTATGAAACAAACACCTACAAACATAGTTTGAGCAGTCTGAGAATATCAAAATATTTCAAACAAAGATTAGTTGTTAACAAATTGGCCGAAACAAGACTTACAAAGCGCTTTATCATCACTCAAATTAGCTAAGTCCATCGTACAGCGAAACTTAAATTGAAAACATAACGAGAGATGATTTACAACAAATAGACCCTTCAGCTAAATAAAAGGATGCCTTTCAGACCGGGACCATTTGAGACGAGCCTGTATTCTTCTCACGAGTTTCGTATTACAGACCAAAAGTGTATAAGTAGAGACGTCAGGCGACCGATCTGAAGACTTCGTAACTTTTGCTTTGATGCCAACCAGAATCTTTTAAAAGTTTTAGCGTCAAACCTTCAAACAAACAAACTTACAAACTTCTGCTCTCGAAGCGTTGATCGATTACCTTTATTCAGAATTAGTTTAGTTGAAAAATTGTGATATTCTTCAAACAGTTCTAAAGGAGGAGCTCCTATCACGGGAAGATTGATATGTATAACTTGTGCGAGTTAACTTGACACCTGGCTCGACACATTTCGAATGACATTTTGACGTTTAAATTCAAATTGAACGATTCGATTTCAATGAACACAATATAAACGCGTTAGCATCATCGTACTGTAGCGTTTATATTATTTTCATCGAAATCGAATTGTTCATGTGTAGTAAAAGGTTTAATGTGCAGTCTGTGAACTTCGCTTAGGTAAATGTATTCAAAAGTTTATAAAGTAAAGGACTAGTCAACTGCAAGACGCTTGCACACTTGAGATGTTAACAACAACTTTTGAGAAACTGTCTAGACTAAAGATAGCAAAAGCTGTTACTTCAGCTGCATTGAATATGAGTCTGATAAGGTAAAACAAACAGCATTATTGAAATTTTAAAGTTTAATAGAAGAGAATAAAACAATAGAACTGTGTACGAGAAAAACTACTTTTTCGCTTTGCTGCTTATTCTCTGAATTATGTAATGGAGTTGATGATTTTTCCTCTCTTTTTTAAATGACCTTTGCAGAGGGCTTGGCACGATTGTTTTTTACGTATAGTAACTTAACGTAAAATTTTACTTTAACTATAATACTCGTTTTGCACATAATATTTATTTGAATTGGATGCTATATTTATGTTTTTGTCTGATACAAATTGTGTATGTCGCATAAAATTTAACCAAAATATTGTTTTTGGGTTGTATTTTTTAAATTTAAAATTCACTTACGTTAACGATACTGTAACGTTACTATACGTCAAAACATACGAATTTTTTGACGTTTGGTAACGTAAACTGTATACTTGTACTTGTGTTGTATATATTTTATCAGATAAAGTAGTGTTGTTTTGTACCAAGTTTTATAAAATTGAAGTACTGTAACACTAGCGGACTCACGCTGGTGCTACTTATGATTTAACCTAGGCAAGGGGCAGTTGTCCACCAGACACAACAACCGTGTGGTAGGAGGATCCTCCCATTTTCAGTGGAGGTGTGCGGGACTTTACTCTCTGTACCGCATACCTCTTTAATATATTTGGCGTCTGCCTTCAACAAACGCTGGTACCGGAGTCCCATATAAAAACAAAACATATTTTCAAATTCCTAATTCAAGTTATCTTTTACTTTTTGCCAGACGCTTTCAACGCTTTATTTGATTAATAAATATTGTTTTGGAAAAATATATTATTTTAAGCAAAATCTTGATCGAAAGGCAGCACGACTACCTACGCACATTTTGTACTGATTACTGCATAGTGCAAAACTACTTCACATACGAACCAACAGGCTCATCGGCTGTGATGCACTGCTCGAGTCAAAGCTACGAAGCCTTGCATATCGACGCCGAGTTGCCAGTCTGTCGGTTTTCTATCGTTTGCACATCGGAGAGAGTGTGTCGGAATTGCACAGTTTAATTCCGCCAAGCCCGTTTCATCATCGTACTACAAAACGCTAGGCGATGCGTTATCAGTACATAGTGGAAATCCCACCCATACGCACATAATTTTTTGTGACAACTTTCACTGTGTGTACAGTCTATTGTGCACACAGTGAAAGTTGCCCCCGACAGGGATTTTTTTTCCATAGTATCTATACTATGGAAGAAAAAAAATCCCTGTCGGGAATCTACGCCTGAGATGAAAAGTATCCCATGTCGTATTCCAAGACATAGTCTACTTACCCGTGTGCAAAGTTGCATCCAAATCTGTTTTGCCGTTGAGATATAAGAAACAGACGGAGACTTTCAAATTTGTAACATAACGTTTTAAAACATAAGCATTGATTTCTAGAATTAATCTGAATGAAACTGGTTCAATCGTAAATTAATGAAGTAATATCTATGTCTCTTGCAGAACAGCATTGACATTGACAGTTTGACAGCCATGTCAGGAATAATTATAACGTGGAATCGGATATCTCTGACATTTACGTGAAACTTACGTACAACGCGACGGTCGCGTCAAGCTGTCAAGCTTCGACGTTCTCGCGTCACCAATTCGTATAAGTGGTTTTCGCAAGGGAACTCGGTTCAAAAATGCAAATGAAATAAAAGATGACACATTTTTTATTTCTTAGCCCGTGTCCCGAGTGCAAAGGCCTCCCCCATATGTTTTATGCTCACGTCAATGATACCTGTTTTGGAGAAAAATGATTGTTCATAATATAGTCTATTTGAATCGATCTTATTACATATTAGCACACGCATATACCTAATTATTAACCGCATTGACAAAACTACGCAAGTTTAGCGGCTGTTTCGATTATTCACAAATTGATTCGTAATGGATATTGTGGTGTAAAATCGGTGTAGTTGTGTCTCAAGTGTCCACGCAACTGGTATAAGGATCTCGGATAAGTGAAATTTATTGTAGTATTGACTTCCTCAGCGAAGCTTGGCGAAAAGGCTGACTCGACATATTTGCTGCCAAATATAATAATAAACTAATAAGAATGTGTTATATCCGCATGCTGATGCAAAACAAAGGTTTTATTTAAAAAACTTGCAGCCTTATTTATAAAAGCTTTCTAACCACATACTCAGTTTAACTTATGAATTTCAAATTGAGTAGCAGAAACCCAAAACGTCCATTGGCAGCGAATGCTTAGGGCTAGGCATGCGCTTCCAATCAACTTATTTAGCGCTCTTGTATCAACTTTAAATTCGTGGTGTTTTCTTTTTTCACGGTAAAAATTTTAAAGGTAAGAAATTGTATTAAAGTCACCGTGATCTAGAGATCATAAGGAACAAATCAATATGCGTTTCATTATTATACAGGGATACCGCGAGGGGGACTGACTGCTATTATACCGCGGAACGTCTTGGCTTTTTACTATAGCGGAAAAATACAGAGATCCTGTGGGAAAAGCAACATGAGCAAATCCACAAAAAAACAGTTAATATAGTTTAAAACATACACAATATTTATTGAAACTTCTCGTAGAGTTCTGATATATATTAAGTCATTCATATGCAAGAACAAACGTAAGGAATGAACAAAAATCTCAGCGCGTTTTTTTCGCAAAAGATTCGTCGCCTTTGGCCAAAATGAGGTCTTTTGGCAACTGACAGCTTGACGACGTTTCATCCTCAGAACAAAAATAAAAGTTTTGATTTCATTCACGAGTGACTTTTCGTGAGTTTTCCGCTTCTGTAGCGGCGGTTGAGGCGAAGGCCTTGTCTTTCCCTTGCGCTGTCCGCCTCCTCCTTCGCTAGCATTACTGCTTCACAGAAGGAGGTGGCCGCTTCCCAAGCCTCCCCAGTGCCCACTACGGACCGTGGATTTAAACAGTGCCGGACGCGAGAGGTCGCCGCCGCCGATCGCCTCGATGAGGACCGCCGCAATTGTGGCGTGCCCAGCGCTGGGTCGCGAAAGTCGCCGTCCCCATCATACCGCCATGGTATCCTGCCGGAGCTCCGTCCGTCGCGCTGCAATTTGCCGCGGCAGCGAAATTTTGACCCGGCGAAGCGCCTCCACGTGCCACGCGTGAACGCGCGAGGGGTTTTGCCTCCAGATCCCATGGCTGTAATCCGGCAAGGAGGCTCGCCGCCTCGCGCGTTTACGCGTGGCGCGTGGAGGCGCTTCGCCGGGTCGAAATTTCGCTGAGCTGGCGGGCAGGTCGCCCCTTCACCGTAAGCGCCCACACCGGGGCCCCATAAAGGGCCATGGACCGCAGAGCCTGCGGCAGGAGGCGTTTGGACCTCCTAGATTGGGCAGGAGCCGCTTAAAGACAGCCCTGGCCCGCTTGGTACAGGCGATATGGATGTGACTATGCGTGTTCATGAAATTTACATTAAATACCTCTACGAATCAGAAAAAATAAAAAACGTCTCATTGTCGAGTCAACCCTTCGAAAGAAAATTTAAAAAACTACACAAATTACATTTGCCTACTTACATAAAACTGTTCGTTTTGTTCGAATAATCTGCGATTGACCCTGAATACCTTGAATATGAGCATACATTAAGGCGTAAGTAACAAACTTAACCCATTTGAAATTCTTCTAAATAACCATGAAACAATGTTGTTCCCTTTTTGTGTGAATATAAAACGAGATACGTAAATAAATAAAGCTCCTACATAAAGTACGTTTACGTCGCTCAACGGTCATGACCACGACCACAGAATCAATTAACTGGCTTTTATCCTAGTTATTTTTTAAATCTCGAATACCCATGTTTACCTGGTGCGTTGGTCATATCGTCTTACGGCCGATCTCAATTTCAATT
This sequence comes from Mamestra brassicae, assembly GCA_905163435.1. Lineage (NCBI taxonomy): Eukaryota > Metazoa > Arthropoda > Insecta > Lepidoptera > Noctuidae > Mamestra > Mamestra brassicae. Next base: position 8,150,209 of record LR990991.1, on the reverse strand, counting down.
TCAGCTACTGTTGGTAGCTAATTTGACAGCTGGTTAAAGGTAGATACGTTATTGAAACCAGCCGTTAGAGGTAAATGATTTAGTCATTATGTATTTTTTTTAATTTCTAGCGTCCAGCAAACCCCTCTTGAAACCTATAACCGTCTCCAGGGTCCTATCTATCTCTTTACCAAAGTTTATCAAAATCAATTGAGCGATTTAGGCGTAAAAGCGTAACAAACAAACTCATTTTCATATTTATAATATTAGGATTAGGATAGTTATTCTTTTTTGGATTGATTGCATTAAATTTAAGAGTTTAGTAGAAGCTAAGTTAAGTTTAGTTAAGTAATTAATGAAAGTAAGTTAGTTTAAGTAATGAACTTCAATATTGTTTTATCTTTAAGCTTATGTGTCGCATTGTAGCGTGGCATCAGATATACGACCCGGTTGGCGCAGCGGTTGAGCGATTTGCAGCTGTGCTGCGTGTCGCGGGTTCGATTCCCGCACGGAACAAATATTTGTATGGCCTGCAGATAGTTGTTCCAGGATTGGCTGTTTATGTATGTGAATTTATATGTTGAAAAAAGGTCTTTATTTAAAAAGCTTGTTTTTTTTCTTTTCTGTAAACCTACGTGTGTACCTACCCTAGGTAAGTAGGTCCTGACATTTACATGAACTTAGAATAGAAAGGGCCAGCAGTTCTGAAAATAACTTGTTTATTTAGTAACATGTGGACCTAGACTAGTGATTCAACACGGTTGAATGAAAACAGCTAAAACATACATGTTTAGTACTTCATAAAATTCATGAATTTTTGCTATGCTACATATATAAATTTTTTTCCTAATAAAACACATAAAAAAATAATCATAAAATAAAATATTCCAAAGTTGACTTATTCAAAGAATAGAAGAGTTGTGTTTTATAATGAGGTTTGAGATATCTTTATTTCCCATAAGAATAACTTCACTTTCATGATAAATTTTTAAAATTAGCATTCAGACATTATTGCACTTAAGAACTTCCGCACAGTAACAATAGTTGTGTCAAAAATTATAACATACAATAAATATTTATAAATGTAGGTATAACACAGCTAAAACGTAAACTTACACGGAGTCCGCGAAACTGGAAGAGTTATGTTCTAAGGTTCGCTTGCTTTATTAAAATTATACAATTATAGGAGTTTTTTAAAGATTGACATTGATCTTGCATTTTTTTATGTTATTTGGCAATTTATTATACAATGCAGCACCTTCGTACATTTTTTTAATATAATACCCGTGCTATCTATAAGAATCAGGTAAGGCTGCATACAGTTACGACGCGATGCTGCAATGTAACAAAAATGGGGCTAAGCGTTTTAATCGACTTCAAAAAAGTTCATGAAACTGATGATGAGTCTCGGAAACAAAAATACAACTGCTCAATGGATGAAAAAGCATTCTACCAGATTTTCAGTTATTTGCTATTGTCGAGAAATAAGGTAACCATACAGTTACAAGCCGTTTTAAAATTGTAGAACTTCTATAAATACTCGTAATAGTTGTCGCATTGTTGTGACGCACCTCTCTCTCATGACTTTATCATTTATTCTATATATATTTTGTAACATCTATTGATACGTTATCAGAAGCATGAGTCGTTATCGAAGATTAAATGTTAAGCCAATCACGAGCATGATAAAAAAATACACAAAATATCCAGTCATCTATGATTAAGACTGAAGGGTAAATTCTAATTTCCGAGCGTTATCAATTTAATTGTTAACAGGAGGTAATAATATTCGTTGTTTTGTGATTAGTATCTTAAGATAAGTTGCGACTATGTTTGCAGTAGGTACCTAGTAGGTACATAGTGCATATAAGCGGTTAAACGATGAACTCATCGTTTAACCACTTATGTGCACACGCATGGTCTGTCCCATGACGCACCATGTCCGTTTTCTCGCCAAACCAAATCCGTTAGTGTACAAAATCGCCATCTACTGGCACTATAAAGGTTGATCTGGACTTTCATTTTATGTAAACTCGTTCATACACTTCCGTATTAGAGCCGTGCCTGTGACGTGTTAAACCACGTTGTAACGGACCACGGTCCTGACACCAGGCAAGGCCCTGATATGTGTGGATCAACCTTTTAGTGCTTCATAATAAACATGCGTCATAGTAAACCAACACGCAATTAGACTTCCCAGCCTGATCAAGAAGTCACACTTATCATTGATCGTTTAGAAACGCTGTAAGAGCGCTCGAGCTGCGACATGTTTAAACACCTTCGTGCTTCGTCCGTGTAAACCAACGTTGCTGATTACATTTCCTAATCTGATCTCTAAACTCAACTAAATCGTACGTGACAGCTTTATGCAGAGCCGTGCGATCATTCACATAGTCGAATAACTACGCAGAATAACACCGCGTAACGGAACTCAAATCTGTGCAATCACTCGAGCGTATGTAGAGTACTGCAGAATGGGGCTTGATCGCCACTTCTGTGCGATAAAACTGATATGGTAGGCGCCAAATAAACTTGCAATTAAGTATATTGACAATTCCATAATCTCGTTTCGTAACCAAACAATAAATTATGAACCGTTTTTCACTACTAAAGGACGTAACGGATCACGATTTAGGACAGCTTTATGTCTTTATTTCTGTTTTTGAAATTAAGAAAGTCAATTAATGATGTGGGTCAATGACCGTTATTGCATATTTATCTGTCGTGTACCATAGGTTTGCACGCTTTGAAATTGCGTGTCAGAAAACTCTTTGGGCGGCAAAAACCTGTTATTCGCAGAAGTCTTAACAGGCGATTAAGGAGAATCGGCTTGCGCTATAATGATATTTGTGGGCGAAGGGCGACTACACAATGCTATTTAGCGGATGATTGGAATCTGTAATACCCATTACCCAACACATTCCTACACGTTACTCGGGTAGCTTGGGGCGTGTGTTCGCACCTTTATCTTTAATACCATTGCTGATTTCCTCATTACAGACAATCTTGATTATTAAAAGATATTAAAGGCGAGCCCGGATTTGCAAATTTGCTTATCATGGATTAGTATTTTTGTCTATTCACCGAAAAATTTGTTTCGTGTGGTGAACAGATATTATAGATAGATACTGACCGGATTACTTTGGGGACGACACGAATTTGGACAGCAGAGAACTCCTGTGTCTGCCGCATAAAACACATCCGCCAAGCCGTTGCGTATTTCTTTTTTACCGTTATTACTCCTATTGGTCACTGTATGCCGCACAGATATTACACGTTTAATGCCTGACATAGTCGGATTGAACATATTTATTAATAACTGCTCAGAATTAGACATCAAGTCTTTCGCACATACATTGAAATGTCGATTCATAGTAGACCTCTAAATAACCTTTTATGTACTCCAATGAAATAGAAACAAACAGGAAGGGCCAACAATGATTGAATCCCTAATGTGTTGTGCGAAGGGCGCTCTTCGGCTCGACGAACGCGTCACAGTAATCGATAAGCATCCCTTTTCTAAATGATTGATGTTCTAAATTGGGCGGTAGTTACCGCACACCTTGCCTCGTATAATCAGGCTGCGAAAACATGTTCAAACTTCAGGTGAATATAGAAATAGTGAAATATTATTCGCAAATTTAATGTTTGCGAGCTGAAATAGTAGTAGTCTCGCCTGATGGTAAGTGATCATGTTGTCGACGATGGATCGATCACGTTTAGCAAATTCCAGGTATTATCATCATCATCATAAATCAGCTGAAAGACGTCCACTAGACGACTTAGGCCTCCCCAAAAAATCGCCATAATCGCCACGCTTTGTGGGCGGGTTGGCAATCGCAGTGTAGCTGTTGCAATGTACAGACGCCAGTACATGAAGCTCCGACAATCTGTCAAATTTCTTTTATAAATTTTCAACTTTATCACTGAAGTATTAGGTCCAAGGTTGACTGAAAAAATTTGAAAGTTTTGTAGAAGTACAGAGAATGCTGTTGCACATTCCCTTAGTTGTTATTAGCTGTCAGGTAACTCAGACTCAGGGAATTCCACTGCTTACCTGTAGGTACGCAAAATAAGAGAATCCCAAAAAGTGTTGTCTATATAGGTAGTCATCGATGACGTATGAGTTTAAGTAATATCAGCAATTAAAAAATTGATTTCGTGAAAATGTAGCAATCCGTGCAAACACAATTTAAAAAAAATGGGAATACAAATAGCACTCTGTTGAGAGCCAACAAAGAAGGTCAAAACCGCATGTCATTAGTTTTTATAGTTCTAATTTTAAATGTTTTACTTTTTCTTTTGTTTTTTCTTTTCACATTTTTGTTTTATGTATGTGCAAATCGAAATAAATATCATTAATAAATATGCAGTATTGAATTACTTATTCCTAGCACACATGTGTACGTAAAATTGAACAAATCAGCGGTACCCATTACAATTTATATGATAAACAATCCTTTTGCATCGAAATATATTTACAAACATCCCTATGTCTACCAAAATAATAACCAGTCCTTTATCACAGCTGGAGTTGGGTTAGTTCTATCTAAATAATCAATTCAGCGAACAATAACAAATGACATAACACGGCGGTAATAATGCCTGTTATTAATAACTGGCCACTGACAGCGGTAGATAAGGTACTCGCATAATAGGGGACCAAGGAACATACCCATTTTATTACGTCATTATCGTTAGGCGAAATTGTACGCGATCAACCTAAAACTTCGAACTAAGTACGTGCACAAAAAATTGTAGTAAAATTAGTGTTTCTTGATGCTGCTGAAGGTTTTACGACATGAAAATATCCTAAAAAAGAAATGGTTACCTTTATTAGCGGTTAGGACGTAAAATATAATGGTACGTTCAAAGTTGGCCGTGTAATATTGTTATTGCCCGAATGATGGCGATAAGAAATAGATAAAATATAAAGTTCTATTTCTTTGGGGTCGAAATGTCCTATTAAGTGTAGGGCGGATTTCGGGACTGACCTTGTCACGGAGAATATGGATAATTGAGGTTATTCTGACCCATGACTCGTATGCTATAGGCACCTAATATTTATAAAAAAAACGTTTCATGCAAAAGGTTGATGTACAAGGGAGTTAAGAAGGCTGGTTTTAGGAGTCTAGATGCATAGTGATACTCTTTCTAATATAGTTTAACATTATGAATACAGTTATAGTAATAGTAACTAAACTGCTACACATACAATCTTGATCAAATTCCATACGTCCATCCTACGTCAACATTCCAAAAACTTTTCAAAAGACCAGCTAAGCATTCCTTAAAGTTTCAATCAGCAAGAAAACGCTTTAACAGCACAACAATTGTTTCGACAGCTCAAAAGAAAATTGAATAAACAAACAGGATTAGTAGCGCTAACCCCAATGTTCTTAAGGCTCATAATCAATCAACACGCACGCACGGCTGTAATTAGCGGGTTCCTTGATAGATCACCGGAAGGCCCGCCGATGGAAACAATAGGACAGTCCTGAAGCTTGATTTATTTGCACTACGAGCCATTAGCATTGGAAATGTTTGTTCTGGAGGCCGCTAAGATTGTGTTTCTTAATTCAATATTTTATTTTATTTATTAGGTCTACCAACAATTGTTTACACTAATTTATAAACAAAAATAAAACATTCCTTTAAACTTTACACAGTGCAACAATTAGGCACTTAAAGGTGCCAACCACGTGAACAAAAGCAATATTAAGTAATTGTGTTAGTTGTAAGGTACATATTTCATAAGTAATAAAACTCTATGTTTGTAATTTATGCTAAATTTTAAACGAATTATTATAATTTCCTCAAAAAAGTTCCGTACAAGAGCAGTCCAAAAACATTTACAACAAATCTGTTAAGCAGTTCAGAAATTTAAATTTTTGCTGAATCAAAGTGCAAATAAACCCTACAAAACCTAGCAAATGGAGAGAATATTGCACTGACTTGGCTATTAAGATGTGTTTAATTATGCTAAATAACCTTCCTACAATGACGGAATATAATTATATAAACGCATCACAGGCTGTGATGTTAATATTGGCGCTGTTTTAAGAGCTGTAATTCACAGCTCTTTAAAATAGCGCAAACGCCATCGGTATTAATCGGTAGAAAGATAGCTACGTATACACACGCCAGTTATATGATCGCAGTAGTTACCTTCTTTTTATGTTGCCAGTCTTGAGTAGTTAAAGGTAAGGCATTTATAGTTTTTATGTCATTGCCTTCCTAACAATGTTTTCAATCTCCAAGTACTATATTTCAAACCCCAATTTACGTATTGAATGGCAAAAAGATTTTGAAATGGAATGGAAACTCGAGCAGTTTCTTTGATATAATATCGCTCAATCTTGTAATTTAAATTGACGTTTGAATCTATTTCTCCGTTTTGAATTCCTTCAAGCTAAAGACACGCCACAAAAACTAAATTGTACAGTGTTTCAGACTTTTATTAAATCTCAGACATTTTATTTCAGAGTGATAGATAAATAGCGGTCTGGATTCATTTATATTCCTGGGTAAAAAACGCCAATTCATCATTTTACTTTTTTGTAATAAAAATGTAAAATAATAACAAGGTAGGTATCTATCCAGCATAGGCCCTGTCCTTATATCAAATAGGATCCAAAATAAAAACGTTTTCTGAAAGTAACGCGCGGTAAACTTAATATTGAAATTTTTGAAGTGGCTTTTCACATCATAATATTTCGGCTATTTTAAAGGCATACCTTTGTAATAAGCCGATATATTATTAAACTTTGCAATATTTTATCCTGGTAAGTTATATCAGTAGGGTAGGTACTGTTACATGTGGGATATATAAGAGACATTAGTATCTACGGGAAAAATATCATCCATTTGGATTCAATTCCTTTGAGTCTCATTTTAAAGACATTGATCGATGAACTCGTCCACATGCAGTTTTCAAGAAGCGATGCAAATACCTAATCTAGTGAAATCTACCACTCAGTAATAAATTTGAAACCAACATGTCAGTAGGTATTTGATTGAGTTCGTTTTTGAAAGTTGGAGACAATATTAAATCACTGGCGAAACGGATTTTCCCATGGGATATTATACATTAACGATTCCATGTAAAACATAAGGACGAATAGAGTTTGTATGTATGTATGTATGTATGTAACTCGGGCTGGTTTCCGCAACTCCACGACTAAGCGCGTATTTTGCGTGCAGGTGGGACAAATGTGTCATTCGATCCACCCCAGCTCCCCAAGGAAGGCCAGCAACGCCTTGGTGTTACTAACTATCTCACAAAGGGTACCTGGGTTACCGAAGTACTTAGCCCTGTAATCAGCGACTACCGGGCAGCTTAGTAGCAGGTGTGCTGCTGTCTCGTCCTCCTCCATGCAGGCTCTGCAAAGTGGGCTGTCGGTGACTCTTATGACATAGAGGTGTTTATTAAAAGACCCATGGCCAGTTGTGACGGCTGTGACTGTACGCAACTGCTGTTTAGTAAGTCTTAGGGCTTTTTTCGTGAAACGGCCATCAATAGAGGGAAGTGCCTCTTTGGCCTGCCTGCACTCACTATGGTCAACCCATAGCTTGTGATGTTTATCATTAGTGCGTTTTCTTACCAGATTGCGTAGGTGACCGAAGGGGAGTGGTACAATAGGTTCAGGTCCTATCGTTGTCATACTCGACCCCCTTCTGGCGAGTTCGTCCGCTGCATCGTTGTCTCGGGATTCGCTGTGTCCTTTGATCCATTGAATGGTTACCTTGTTGTATCTACCAACCTGGTTGAGACGTTGGTGACACTCGAGAATCAGAACAGAGTTAACTGTGTGACTGTTCAGAGCTTGCAGGACGGCCATGCTGTCCGAGAGTATGCGTATTGAGTGGTCCTTAACTTCCCTGTTTATGATGGCTGAAGTCGCCAGGGAAATGCCCATGCACTCAGCTTGAAACACTGTGTTGTGGACCCCCAATGGTGTGGCTATATGAATGTTGAGATCCTCTGAGAAGATTCCCGCACCCGTGCCAGTACCTGTTTTTGATCCATCGGTGAAGACCCGCAGCTCTGTGGGGCACAGCCCTTCGCAGCGGTGATCTTCATGCAATTGGATTTTGTATTTTTTATCAAAGATATGTAAATTGCTTGGGTATCCGGTCATTGATTGCTTTTGTTATGGGGAGTTCATTGTTGAGCTCCTCGAGCAGAGCGGTGTGTTGTGTTTCTCTCTTACCCCAGAGATCCAGTGTTTTAAGACGGACTGCTGCCATCGTCGCTTCCTGTTGTATGAACAGGTGGAGCGGAGGGAGTCCCAGTATGGCTTCCAGCGCCGCAGTCGGAGTAGTCCTCATGCAGCCCGTCGTTGCCATGCAGGCTAGCCTTTGCATGCGCTGAAGTTTGTTTACGGCTGTACCTAGCTTTGTGCGGGTCCACCACACCACGGCCCCGTAGGTCCCCCGATCATGGGCCGAATTATTGCGCTGTATAGCCATAGTATTATTTTGGGAGATAGGCCCCACTTCTTACCTATCATTTTCCTGCATTGCCAGAAGGTGATGCATGCCCTGTTTAGTTTGTAGTCTAGATGATTGCTCCAGTTTAACTTACTGTCTAGGATGACCCCCAGGTACTTAACCTCGTTAGATAACTGGAGTTCAGTGTTAAAGAGTTTGGGTAGGCGGTAGTGGCCTAGAACTCGCTTTTGTGTGAACATGACTAATTCAGTTTTAGTGGGGTTTACTGATAGATCAAATTCTCCGCACCAACTCTCCACGATGCGTAGTGCTTGCTGCGTTAGGTTGCAAATCGTACCAGTCACCTTCCCAGGCACAAGGATTGCGAGGTCATCTGCATAGCCTATTGTATAGTACCGATGTGCGTTGAGTTTGGTGATAAGGTCATTTATCACCAGATTCCACAGAAGAGGGGAGAGCACTCCTCCCTGCGGGCAGCCTCTGGCTATTAAGGCCAACTGCTGCTCTTCCTCAAGTCGAACTACTCGCTTACTTAGCATATTAGTTATCCAGTCATTTAATACCTGTTCTACTCCGTGCTTGGAGAGGGCGGCACTAAAGCTGGAGAAGTTTGTTTTGTCGAAGGCTCCTTCGATGTCTATGAAAGTGCCCAGACTGGAGCCTTTCTGGTAGATCATGTCCTCTATTTGGCTCACCACCAGGTGAAGAGCAGACTCTGTCGACTTACCTGAGCTGTATGCGTGTTGGTTACCATGCAGTGGTAATGTTTTTAAAACGCCATCTCGTAGTTCTCTTTCGCACAGTCTTTCCATGGTCTTTAGCAAGAAGGAGGTCAGACTGATTGGTCGATAGGATTTGGCGTTTGTATAGTCACTCTTACCTGGCTTTGGAATGAAAATGACTTTCACTTCCCTCCATCCTTTAGGCACGTATCTAAAAGCTAGGCACGCTCTCATTAAAGGCACCAGTCTTGTTGCAACAGAAGTCCCGCCCCACTGCAGTAAGGCAGGAAACACTCCATCAGGACCTGGTGCCTTGAAAGATTGGAAGCTTCTGATGGCCCACTGGATTTTTTCCAGCGTGATCATCCTCTCTGCATAATACCAATCAACTTCTGCTGGTGCTTGTATAACGTCTAGCCATTCGGTTACCTGCGCGAATACGCTTCCTGGGAAGTGAGTTTCTATTAGGACACGTTTCGCTTCTTCAGGTGACGTGGTCAGCGTGTTATCGGGTTTCCGGAGCGTGGCGACCTCGGGTGTGTTCTGTTGCGCCAGTATTTTCCTTACCCTGTTTGCTTGTTGGCACGATTCAATGTTACCACAGAATTTTCGCCATCCAGTAGTACTTCTGGATCTGATGCATTTCTTATAGCTGGATTTGGCCGCGTAGTAAGCATCCCAGTCCTCATCTCTATATGTATTCATGGCTCTGTTTAGAGCCTTTCTTACCTTACCGCGTTTGCGCTCAAGTTCCGCGCCCCACCAGGGTTGTTTTCCCGGTGTTTCGCGCGGAAACGTTTCCGGGCACGCGGTCTGGTAGCTGTTTATCAGTGATTCGGTGAGCTGTGTTACTCTCGCGTCGATCTGTGTCGTGTCCGCAAGAGTCATCGAATCGCTTAGTGGCGCAAGTCTTGAATCAAGGCCGCGTTTGTATGCCGCTAAATCCGTATTGCGCGGATTCCGCCGAGGTTGTTTGGGTGGTATACTGACCTGGATGTCGAAGCGGATCCACCTGTGGTCTGAGCAGGAAGTCTCATCAGAGACCTGCCACCCAGTGATCATTTCTGAAGCGCCTTCCGTTGCGAGAGTGAGGTCAATAATAGTACGACTGCGTCTCGTTACGAAAGTTGGTTCAGAGCCTGTATTTAGTAGGGATAGGTTAGTTGTGAAAAGGTATTCAACCAATGCCTTACCCCTTTCATTTTGCGTGTCCATCCCCCACAGCGGGTGGTGTGCATTGGCGTCGGTCCCGATGACAACCTCATCTCCGCTGCTTTCACACTGGGTGACGAGACGGACAAGGTCGTGAGGGGGCGGTTCGTCCGCCTCAGGCATATAGACCGAGGCGAAGACGATCGCAATGACTTTGTCGCCACGCTGTATGTTCAGCCTAGCTGCAGAGACATCTCTGCAACAGAAGTCGTTTAAGAGCTGTGCTTTAAGGTTACCTGTGACATAGATACACGATCTAGGGTGATCCTGGTCCGTAGTAACAAGGAGCTTACCGTTAAGGTTGGATAGTCCTCGTATTTGGCCACCCCTAATCCACGGCTCTTGGATGAGGGCAATGGCCGTGTGTTGCACCTCCAGCCACTTCCTCAATTGAGCCGTCGCAGTCTGGCTGTGGTGGAGGTTTGCCTGCACGACTCTACAGGCCGATGAAAGGGACGCCATCGCAGGCGAGGCCCTCCTCGTCACCCTCTAGCCGCAGCCCGGCAAACATGTCGCCCTCGTCGAAGCCATCCTCCAGCAGGCCAGAAGCCGGGGACAACGTAACGTCGTCCAGCTCCCCACCCGATGAAGGGACGGCACCCACGGTGGCGGCAGGGGCAGCCGACACTGCTATTTCAGCAGGGTCAGCCACTGTTGCTTCCGGGTTGTTTGGTTGGGGGATGGTCTCCCCTGCTTCCTGCTGCTGTCCCGTAGTCGGATCCCAACCCCGAGGGACGTCGACGAACCTGCCATTCGGACCCTGGAACTTCACGTACACCGATCCCAGACCAATTGAGAGTCGCCGTTCGGAGCTCAACAGGGTCGGAACCTGGTCCTCGGGGATACCCAGCACCACGAACCAGCATGCCCTCTGCTTCTCGGCGTGCAGCACCACCCACCTTTTGACGTCGATCCATGGGTTCTGGTAACAGAGGGCTCGTCCAGTAAAGGTCGAGTCCTCGTAGACTCCTTGGTCGTCCGGGATGGCGATGCCGCAACGCACCCGCTTCTGAATCTCCGACTGACTCTTCACGATTAACGAATAGAGTTTAAGATACTATCTAAAAAAACGGCCAAGTGCGAGTAGGACTTGCGCACGGAGGGTTCCGTACCATTATCTATAAAAACGGCAAAAAAATCAGGTCTTGTTGTACGGGAGCCCCATTTAAACATTTGTTTTATTTTAATTTAATTATTTATGTTTAAAGTGAATATGTAACTAATTATTCTTTAAATGTTTCAAGCGTCTACTTGTTGCCGTTATCAATATCGAGTAAAAACGAGCAAAACAGTCACGTTTGTTGTATGGGAGCCCGCTTAAATTTATATTTTATTCTGTTTTTTAGTATTTGAGTATCTATTTCAACTATCTAACTATCACAGTCCATGAGATACAGCCTGATGACACACGAACAGACAGACAGACGGACGGACAGCGGTGTCTTAGTAATAGGGTCCCGTTTTACCCTTTGGGTACGGAACCCAAAAAATTTCTCTTAAAGTAACATACGAGGAAGGTATATAACATACAACGTGGTCTTAAATGTCAATCCATTCGTAATATCCATGAATACCAACATCAAGACACGGCTTTTCAGTGTTCACCATTCAACATTATCCCTATTCAACGCTGCTGTAGCCCCGACAAAGCGAAATCTCGAGTGCGAAATTTTAACAACGAGCCGACAAAATTAATATGAAAGGTTCTCAATAAATAATGGTCAAAGGTGACCTCGTTTTTAGCTTGGAGGCAGCCCTCGCGTCAACTACTCACTTAACATTCAAGTTGTTAGTTAGTCATCAATTTTCCATCCCTAACGAAGTCTCTATAATTAAGTTATTGTGACCCTCATTCCGACCCCTTTATTCGTGTCGGGTAACGCCATTCGATTTAAATATTATAATATATGAGACTTTGATTACTACTCAGTCATACATAGGTATACCTACGCGAGCGAAATTAAATGTCTATCTAAATGAAAAACCACATTCAGTTTGAAGTTCAAAGAAGCAAAATAACGTCAAACATTTTGAGAAAGTCTTAATCAAAATATTCTGTGTATACTTTACTACTCGTCATTATACTGGATTTCTTAGATAAGTACCTACTCATTTATTTGATGGATACTGCTCAAACGGTTCTGTTTAATAAACATCTCCCAGTTCATACTTACGTTGAAAACTTGAACCACATAATGTAAAATTCCGGAATACCTTCGTAGCTGAGCGACGGGTCTAAGGAGAAGTTTGCAAACATTCCACTACTGTTTTGACATAAAAGTTTAAGTTGGAACCGCTGAACAAAATAGTTGGCACAAACAAAGATGGGTTCTTGGTTACCTTGGTGTATGCGAGAGGTGCTGTATGCTTTGCAACATATTTGTTTATAACTGGACTAAGTTTGGGCTGAACTGGATAAAGTGCGTTAAACTGGAAAGGGCGTATTTAATTGGACAAAGTCGTTAATCTGGGCTAAAATTATATGTCTAGACGAGGGTTTCTGCGAACAGTTATCTCGTAGTCATAACTAACATAGCTTTCCTACAATAAATTGTTCCATAAATGACTTATTTCGAGCTTGCGAATTTCGCGCCTTTGTGAAATGTTGAATAAGGCGTCGCAAATAAACTGCTGAATACCCAATTCTACTTTATCTATAAATAATTTGTACTGACAAATATTTATTTACCTTGAACAATTATTTAAAAACCAAACCCAGCGCTAAATAAATCCAGACAAACAAAGCCGAATACATTTTGAATTCAACCCTAAACGAATAAATAATATGAAACATTATAAAGAACAAACATTACACAACGATTCAACGAAATATTTTTCGAACAACATCCCGTGGAACATTCGCGAGCGATACGGCGGTAACTGCATCGGTTTTGATAAACTTTTAACGATTTATGATAGAAGCGGTGACGCGACGCGGCGATTCAATGCAACCGTTCTCCATTGAATGGGTATACCGATAGTTCCGCTATTTAGAAGTTAGGCTGGTAGCAGCTTGGGGCATTTTAATATATTTTTGTTGATATTATACTTTATCAGGCACAAGACTTGGTGCAGTATGTAAAATCATAAGGATGGTTAAAATGGTCTGGAGAGATGATTAAAAGGGAAAGAAAACAACAAAACACATGGAGACACATAGAGCTAAACAGTTAGGTAACCAATGTTAATCAATAAGTGACCATAGAAAAGGTAAGACGATTTTTCATGAAATCAGACTAGTCCCTGAGACAAAATAAGATAGAAGTATACGAGTGACTGAGACGCCACTACACGCGCCAGCTTCCGCGAGACCGCGCATGCGCGTTGTTATGATCGGTTGTAAAATAGACTACTGCGCCGCGAATTGTGACGAACTTCAGAGTGGCAAAGTTGTTTGACGCTTAGTATAGCTTCAAACTATTCAGCGTCTTACATAGTAGTACAATTAGGTTTATTGGCGCCTTCCGACGTTTAGTTCCCAGACTGGAGCAGGCCGGGGCTGCTTTAAAGCAGCTCCTGCCCAATTTAGGGGGTCCAAACACCTCCTGCCGGAGGCTCTATGCGGGGATCGTTCGGTCCAGGGCCCTTTGTGGGGCCCCGGTGTGGGCGCTTACGTTAAAGAAGCGACCTACCCGCCAACTCAACGCGTTCCAAAGGGTCATGGCCATCCGGCTGGCCCGGGGATACCGCACGGTCTCCGGCGAGGCGGCGAGATTCCTTACCGGATTACCGCCATGGGATCTGGAGGCGAGAGCCCTCGCGCACGTCTACGCGTGGCGCGTGGAGGCGCTTCGCCGGGGCGACGGAGTTCTGGCAGGATAACATGGTGGTATGGAGACAGCGTCTATCGCGACCCAGAGCTGGGCACGCCACTATTGCGGCGGTAAGGCCCCTCTTTGAGGAGTGGCTGGAGAGGCGACACGGCGTCCTCACCTTCCGCCTAACGCAGGTACTAACCGGACACGGCTGTTTCGGGAGGTACCTGTTTCGGATTAAGCGGGAGGACACGCCCGGGTGTCAGCACTGTGAGGATCGCCCGGAGGACACGGTGGAGCTTATTCTGGAGGTCTGCCCTGCTTGGGCGGTGGCTTGAATCCATGGTCCGGAGCGAGGAGGCTTGGGAAGCGGTCACCTCCTTCTGCGAAGCAGTAATGCTAGCGAAGGAAGAAGCGGGCCGCGCGAGGGAAAGGCAAGGCCTTTGCCCCAACCGACGCTACAGGAGAGCCAGTAAAAGTCTGACGCACCCTTCCGCTCCAGCTAGAGCGGAAGAAGTCATTTGATGATTTCCCATCCTTAAAAAAAAGGCTTAAATTACGGCGCCTGGCGGCCAGACCCATCTAATAAAATTGAATACGACGCACGAAAAAAATCAGCATACCCTAAGTGCGCGCGCCTAAAGCCTGTACTAACAAATATTTATGTGTAACAAAATTGTAGTTTGATACCCACTTCTCATTACATTTTCAGCTACATAACGACCACACCTTCAGCTTCGCCGCCAATTTGGTACCAGCAACAAAAACAAACACGACGCCCACTTCCAGCAATCGGTCTAATTTAAAGACTAATTTTCCCATTAAGAGTAGGACCGCTGAACATTTATCGCCACCCATAAAGTGCATGGAAAACCACCCTATTAGTTAACTAAGCTTAATGATACTATTACTTATTTTGTGATCGATATGGATCAATACGGCCTTGAAGATAATAATTCAGTTGATACTCGTAAAATTCAGAGGAGACAAAAAATGCAACGCAAAAACTGACAGTGATTGGTCACTTCCCCTACCACCATCTTCTAAATGAGCAGCTTTCAGCCTTAAATTAATTAAAGTTCTTTCTGTTAATAATATTAACTCAAGGAAAAATTAATATGAAACTCACAGATGGGTATAAAAAATCTTGTCGAAGAACTTTGTTTTGTCGTAGGCTTTAAGTAGGTAGGCAGACCATAGTCTGTTAACATCATTATTTTATCGTCGGAAAGAACCTGTTAGGTACCCGGGTACCTAACAGGTTCTTCGTCCTTGTGTAATATAAATAAACTTACTGTTTCGTAAGCAAAAACCACGAGTTAGGTATGAATGTTATTTTCACGATAATAAGACTCATCTTTTTGGTAGTTCTCATATACAGTAAAATGCTTAATATGTAAAAGATTTGCATATAAATAGGCTTGAAGCTAAAATAGAAATTGTATTCCCAGTCGTCACCAAAAAAACACATTCAGTTTCGTGCTAAGGGAGTAATAAAGGCTATTATTAACAGGATTATTTAGTAACAACTTTAATAGCATTAAGTTTTGTATTCATTTTTATTTTCATTCTTATCCGATTTCAGCTGTATACGATCGACAATTATTTAATTTAATCTGGGCAACAGCCTACATACTTAAATTTTCGATCGTAGTAAAAAAAAACTTTATGTAGGGAATGAAATGGAATTTTGACTTAATATTACGTATTTCCCATTTCTTTCTCATTTAAATTCCACTATTAATTGACCATTAAAAACTTGGTCCTTCAACATGTTACTACTAACACATTTACTTAAATTAACGTGATGCTTGATGGTCTTTGTTTTAAACAGATAATAAAATCGCAACGATCTATTTATTCGCTTAGCTTATAACTAGATTCTTTACGCATGGAACTTACTGCAAACAACCCAGACGATGCTAAGAACTTATAGATTTAAAATTCTACTGGTATCTTGAAGCTTCGTTGGAATTCTTTTTCTCGTTAAAATGTAATGAACATTCCTAGAAAAACTAAAAAAAAATTCATGAAATATTTGTAACGTCTGCTTCATTTGTCTTGAAAAATATTGACTGAAGTCATCCGACTCCCGATTTGTTGAGGCTCGTCAAGTAATTACAAGCTCCTGGAGGGTCAATAACAGGTCTTGGTCAATATTAGGTCCTCCCTTTGGCATTTATTATTCCTATGCCAACAAGGACTGTATGCTTTGTATCGAAATTTAGTCAAATGTTTGCTTAGCGATTGCTTGTATAAGTATAATAAAATCATTCAAATCTTGACAGGCAACGCACAATCTAAATCGCTGGGTCTAGAAGCCTGTAATTTTTCCAAAACGTTTGTCAGATTTTTTAAATGTATCCCTTAAAGAGGTAAAATAGGATGAAAGTTTCTATGTAATATCATCATTTTTGAAGATGGAAAATCTGATCGAGTCTTTATTACTATAATGCAGTTTAAACATTCCTATGTGAGCCAGTAATCGTCCAACATTGCCCTTAAAATTTGTCCAAAAGTCCTTGAACATCCGAAACCCTCGATTTGTCTTAGTAATTTGATATATACGTAGGCGTAGGTAATTATATTGTCTCATATCATTACGTCCATCAATCACAGTGCTGCGATAGACGTATCGTGTACCTAAATACACCCCTGAGATCCCCTTTCACTCAATTCTAATAGGATTACATATTCGATCAATCTTTGGTAAACTGCAAAGGTATGCACGTTTTTGTGATTTTACTGGAATCGTAACTTACGGGAAATCTGGCTTGTCTACAGAGAAGTTCTTTTTGCACCTTCATCCATAACTTGCTTTTGCAGCTGCGTCACAGGTTAATCCAGGCTATGGTCTACCCGTATTCATCTTAAACTAATCAGCTGTTGAGGCGTCATTAATTGGCAAATCAAACATTCGAACATGTCTGTATATGTGGTTTGTTTATTAATTTGTGTGGAATACTAGACCAACTAGATACTGGCTTTTGCCAGCGGTTTCAAACGCGTGAATGTCGAAAATTATCCCAAGGGAACAAACGATATAAATATATAATTATGTGCTATTCCAATATAAATCTCCTTTGTGATGATGAGATGATTTTTACGATTGAACAGATCAGGATCTGTTCAGTCGTTAGTTTATATGATAAATTTATAAATATCAATTTATATAATTTATATACATATATGTAAAGAAATAGTTTTCTTTAAGTTATGTGTTAGGTTTACGCTAATGTGGTTTGCCCTAACCCGCTTTAGACGAACTAATTTGGCCGAGGACAAACTAGATCGTACTGAAATTGGGTTTGGCCGGTAATTTACAACTGTAAGAGTAGTTTATTATGCAAAAATGCTTTTTTCTATAACCTTAATAATGCTACATTTATAAATGCAAAAGTTTGGATGGATGGATGCTTATTACTTAATCACGCCAGAACGACAGAACGGATCTGGACGAAATTTGGCACAAAGATGGTTTTGTATGTTATGGTGTAGCCTTTTTCAATGGGAAGTGAGAATATTGAGTGCCACGTTATGTGTCATAACCACGCTCTTGACTGCATTGCATTTCTGCGTGGTTCTTCAGAGTAACGATGAAAAGCGTTAACGAGTAAACATTATGACTAAAAAAATCTACTGGTCCAAGATTCTGCTCGACCAGTAGTTTTTTGAACAAAATATAATATTATGTCTTTTCGACGTAATATTATGTCATATAATGTGTCTATATTCTCAACACTCATGCAACAGGCTGCACCTCGTCTTGTAGCTTTAGCCCTCCTTAGGCCCACGTGCATGAGAGTCAAACAACTAGTAATTTGTAGTATTACTTTCAGCTTTGCAATATTTCGCTAGTTATGGCACTAGCTGTGAGATCCATTGCAGTTTTCTCTAAAAAACAGAACTGGAATCAGTATCTATGTGCCCATTGAATTTTTTTCGATAACTGAGATATTAAAGCTCTTCCCATTATACAGTACTTGCAGTGCAAAGTCACTCGCAAATAGATGATATTCAGTGTTAATTACTGCAGCCGCGGGATTATGTCTAGTGGTAATACACTCACGGTAGAACTTGTCTCCAAGTACTACTATGTAATCAATGTCACTTTTAAAGCATTAGTTAGTTCCGAACAAACAAAATGCCACACAGGCTACAACGGCTATGGCAGTATATTGCTTGCCACGAGATTGTAAAATTTTGAACCCGTTTCATGAAATGTTTCGAGGAGCAGGCTTTAACTCTGTGGTCTCACCGCAGTTCATAGGCTACTCAGCAATTTAAACAATTTCAAAAATATCAATAACGTCATTGGAACGTGGGGATTGTTACAAGAGAAGAGAGGCCAATGCTTAGCAGTAGGCGAAGTCGGGGTGTGAATGATCATGATAATTGGAAAAGGTTCTAACATCTCTGTAGAGTACATGGTTGGACGTTAACCAAATAAGAGCTCGATGGAATTTATTAACGTCCACAACAAACTCTTGTGTGCGTTGCATGCAAAAAATATTTTCGAGACTTTCCACATCCAGAACTAGTCCAGTTTGGTTTGCTATTTTGCAAGCAAAATAACCTGTCCTTTGCACCAGTCTTGACAGAAATGATTTTGAAGCTTAATTATTTTGAAGAACGGTACAAAACTCTACACAAAAACCGTTATTCAAGCTTGCTCAAAGCTAACTCTTGAGTTATAGCAGCGGGTGCCATATTATTTCAAAAAGCTGTCGACGGAATTTTGCGTTTTCTAATATTATTTTGACAGCGGGAACATGATGTTATATTTTCCAAAGCAATCAGTCCTATAAGTAATAATGAACTGAAAGTTGCATTATGTAAATTGCAACGTTGTTGTGGATATAACGTTTTAATACAAACGGCACTTGGAACGTCGGCAAAACTATTTCGCCTTTTCGAAATTATTTTACAGGATCAGTCCCTGCGATCGCGATTGGCTTGTGTCATAGCGTTTAATTGAAATAATCATGATTCAGTTGATTTATTTGACAAACGCTTATGTATCAAACCGAGTAGGTGAGACCGCTGCTCCCTTCGATTCATTCGACAAACTTTCGCGAATCAAACCGAGCCGGTGAGAACATTGTTCGTCCGACTCGTTTGACAAACGCTCACGAATCCAACCGAGCCGGTGAGATTCATTACTTCGAATACAATCATTTTTGAGTCTCTGTTTACGTTGCTCACTATATTCTTTAGATATAGTAATAGACTTTCTTTCCCTTTCTTTTCTTAAACGGTCAGCCTTACCGTTCGTGATGACTCTGGAAAACAGCTTATAGACATGGCTCAAAATGAGATGGGCTTGTAATTCTTAAGCAGAGCATTGTCGCCCTTCCTAAGAAAAGTACCACCACACCTCTGCTCCATGCCTGTGGTGTTTTCCCCTCGAGTATCGGAATCGAACAGTTTCTGAAGGGCCTTAAGGATCGGTTTTCTACCCGCCTTCAGGATTGCGGCCGTAATTCCCTCCTCACCCAACGCATTGTTGTTTTTAAGCTACTTCAGAGCCATCCTAATCTCATACAGGCTGACGAACTTTACGGTTGTCTTCGGCATAGTGCCGGGTCAATCTAGCTCTTGGGTCGTTAGCTAGATTCGCAGCGGGTATAGTCATTGACGTGTACAACTATACCCGCTGCGAATTTGACGTGAACTGTCCATAGAATGTCTCGACCTCCGTCAGAAGCTCCGATTAGTTCTACCATCGTCGGTCTTCAGTTTCGTGAGCTGACTCTGCCCAACAAATAGATCTCTTGCAAAAACCTTGGAGCCCTTATTCCACTCTATCGCGTCGTTAATATTTTCGGTATTTAAGCGTCTGAGGTTGCTTTTCAAGGACTTGAAGATCTGTCTATTGAGCTGCCGGTATTTGCACGCATCGTCTGCAGAATCATCTACCGCCTCTCCTTCATGAGCTTGAGAGAAGGATTAGAGAGCCTCTTGTTCTTATCTGTTCGGCGAGTCTTGAAAAACTTAGATCAGGCCTTATCGTCAGTTTTCAAGAACGCATTGTTATATTCGTCCACGGAGCTCCCCAGGCACTCAAAGTTCGAGCTAAAACCTTTCGGATTTTTGGACCTCGATCTGTGCTGGACGGAGCGTAGACTTCATCAGTCGAGAGCTTTCCAGCTTGATATTTAGATTCAATGTGCCTCTTACCATGCGGTGATCACTTCCGGTTTTCACCGCGTTGCTCACAGAGACATTATTGGACATCTGCTTCTTGATCGACATGATGATGTCAATCTCATTTTTAGTTGTAATACTCATACCTTATCAAGACATAGTATTCGGCATACCTAGTCATTTCTGCTAGACAACTAATCTAAAAAAAATATTTTCAAAATCGGTTCATCGGTTCATTCGGTTCATCCGTTCGGGAGTTACAATGCCAAAGACAGACACACACACAGACACGTCAAACTTATAACACTGTCTTTTTGCGTCGGGGTTAAAAATTAACCACTTTTTCTTAAGAATATTCCATATAGGGACTTTATTAAAACCGCCTTCAAAAATTTCCTGCCTAATTAGCTCACTAAAAATTTGAAAAAAAAAATGCTTTCATATTGTTCAATAATTTAAAATTAATTCGTAAGTTTTGCAGTCGGTCAGTTTTAGTACCAGCCAAGGCAAGAAAAACAAATAGTGCCAATAAAACTAAAGTAAACAACTAAAACATGTTGGTCCTCAGTTCTTTTTGCTTCGTGTTTGCTTACTTGTGGAAAAATTGCTGCACCAATACAAAGCTATAATTATATCGATTAGTGCCATACTACTAACAAAGCAACTGTTTATAAAAAAAATAGTCGGTTCCTGTAGAATGTTTAACTATTAAACGTCTTAATTATTTCATCAAATTTCCGTTCATAATTTAATTAACACAGCTTTCTGAAACTAGTATATTTCGTAAGCCGTTCACGTTGTTCGTTATCGGTTCACGAATCATTTCGTGCCCATCGCGACACTCTGGCGCACAGTGCAAGCCTTTATACATAGTGTAGGCGAGGAGCTGGCGTTGTAATTTCGTATGCAATTGAATCGTATCAGTAAATCGATGTACAAATACAAATGTATTTGTAAATCGGTTCAGCTTTTACTATATTTTTTACTATTACTCTTTAACTATTTGGCGTGGCAACACAGATTAAATATTACAAAGAATTGGGCCATGTCCGAACTGAACTCGCAACCATAAGGTTCCGAACAAATCATAATTGGGCTAATACAAGTAAGTAAGTTTACTGTAAAGAAGTTAAGAACTTTAGGGTTATTTTTTTTTTTGGTAATTTTAAGCTCACTCACATAGTGTCCTATTTTTGTTCTTTTTTTTCTAATGATTAAATTTGTCCCCCAAAAGTGACGCCATGTTACGTTAGGACACAGTATTTCATTTGTGATCTAAACACGGACCAGTTGCTTCGAAGCAAATAAGCTTCGTTCGTACGGAACTCTAACTATATTAAAAACACACACATAATAATCGAATCGAATAGGAATCCCTAAACCGAATTTGCAAAGAGAAACCATTAGTACCAAAAAGTAAAAATGTGTTAGTAAGTTTTTCATTATTTTGGAAGTGGAAACGTGACTAGCAGTGGATAGGTATCTGGGAATGTATGTGTTGCCTTCTGTATACTCTAAACTATCGTAAACCATTTTGTAAGATCTAATGGACGACTTTATAAAACAGGATGCAGGCTCTTAGCTTATCCTTCCACTTTATCGAACCTCGCGCGAATGCTCTATTTAACATGAAACTAGTAGTTTACTACGTAATGAAAACTATATTTCATCATTATTTATCTTGCCCAAAGCCGGGAGGAATGGATGGAAGAAAGGGAGGCCTTTGCCCTGCAGTGGGACACAATGGGCTAAACTATAATATAATCTATATATGTATATAAAAATCAGTTGCTGTTCGTTAGTCTCGCTAAAACTCGAGAACGGCTTGACCGATTTGGCTAATTCTTTTTTTTTGTCTGGGTCACCAGATAACAGGGAAGGTTTTAAAACAAAAAAAATGGAAAGTAGGGTAGGTATGTAGGGCAGGTATGTAGGGTAGGTATGTAGGGTAGGTATGTAGGGCAGGTATGTAGGGTAGGTATGTAGGGTAGGTATGTAGGGTAGGTATGTAGGGTAGGTATGTAGGGTAGGTATGTAGGGTAGGTATGTAGGGTAGGTATGTAGGGTAGGTATGTAGGGTAGGTAGAGTAGGGTAGGTATGTAGGGTATGTAGGGTACGTATAGTAGGGTAGGTATGTAGGGTAGGTATGTATGGTAGGTATGTAGGGTAGGTATGTAGGGTAGGTATGTAGGGTAGGTATGTAGGGTAGGTATGTAGGGTAGGTATGTAGGGTAGGTATGTAGGTTAGGTATGTAGGGTAGGTATGGAGGGAAGGTATGTAGGGTAGGTATGTAGGGTAGGTATGTAGGGTAGGTAGAGTAGGGTAGGTATGTAGGGAAGGTAGAGTAGGGTAGGTAACGGTTGACGGTTGTTGGTGAAGGGAGCGAAGCCGCGGGCACAGCTTGTATATAATATGTTATTTATCTAAGAACAATGTTCTTCATAGCAACAATGTTTTACAGTATTGTGCTGTGTACATCATCAAAGCGAGATTGGTCAATAATTTTAGAAGATCACTTTGAACATGAATATAAAGATGGGCTGGCTTGACATGGTTATAATCAGTTATTAAACATCGCCATCACTTGCACCACGAGTGGAATTTCCTGCCGGATTCTGTGTTTCCTGATAGCTTCAATCAGGCGGTCTTTAAGTCAAGAGTGAATAGGTACTTCTGGTCAAGCGTGCTTCAACGTTGACACATCGCTTACCATTCGGTGAGATAATTGGTCAGACAGAGACAGAATTATATTTTTAATACGTTTAGGGTGAAAGTGGAACTTAATATTGGTCTATTCTTAACGGTCAGGTTAAGGAATTACTTAATTAAAATACAAAAAACTACTTTACAGGAAACACATAATAAAGGTTCATCCGAACCAGTAAATACTAAATTAATATTTATTACGACAAAACTTTTCTGTTTGTGTTACTCTTGTTACAGTCATATTTCATAAGAATAACGATAATATTTTCCAAGAAAATATTTTTTTGTCCAAGATTGTATTAGGCGAATGAATAGAGTTTACTCATCCGGATAATGAGCAAAAGTGCGTATCTAGGATGATATTAGCCTCTCTGAAAGACTGCCATTATTGGCTGAAATGAGCAGAGTACGGCTCCCTTTATGCTGTCTATAAAGATATATTGAGGTCCAGGTATAATAAATAAGAAAATAAAATGTTGGTAGCGTATATAGCGTTTTGGTCATGGTATGGCTTTAAAATAATATAGCTAACTATGATCACTTTGTAACCATTTACTATGTCTAAAATTCTCAACACATTTTTTACATTTTTATCAGATCTATATCTTTATGTTTTCCTTAACTAATCACTAAGGAAAAAATCTCATAAATTTATAACATTAGATTTCCGAATCATCCTTATCATTCTATAAAAAACTCAAACTAAGTAATAGGATTAATTATGCCGGCTGGTAACACCTGGTGACTTTAGACAATCGTTCGACATTTTTAATCAATCCCAGAACATAATGACGCGTCATGCTCGACCCTTGTCATATACAGAATTTCACGATATTGTGAAATTCCTTGAGCGCTAATCGTTATCTTCGATCTGACGTCGACTTGTTTCTTAGATAAACTGATTTATTTTTAGTGAAGTATGAGTGTTACTTTGTCAATAGGATGTGTGAGTGATTCATAAATATGATTTATATTAATTAGATTTCCAGTTTATTGGTCTACTCATACATATCCGGAATCTCTAATATGTTATTTTCCTGAAAAAAATTACAATAAGTCCGTCAGATGGACACGTATTTTTTCTTTTCTCACGTAATCAAAAAATGAAGAGGATACACTGCGTGGAAAACTCGAATGACGTCACGTTTTAATACACTTTTAAAGTTAAAGGTATTTTACGAGTCAAGCATACCGGGACTAGAGCACAGAGGGACTAACCGACTTTTAACTCAAACGTGATGTCATCAGCCTTCGGTGCTTGATATTCATGTATTTGAAATGGCAAAAAGTACGTGTCCAATATTTTTTGAAAATCTAATCGACTGACTAAATAGAACTATTATTTTTCCATCAAAGAAATTACCCAATTGTTTAAAATACTTACACAATTGGGTAATTTTTTTGATCCACCAAAAAATAAAAATGTGAAAAAAAGCCAAGTTCCTATCCCCAAAAATTCGGCCTATAAAAGTAGTGAGATCAATAATAAGTAAAGGAATCAGAACTGCAGAGTAGTCCATGACTCTTACATGTGTCTTTTGAGACTACCAGTGAACAGAAAGCTTGGATCTTTTCTGACCATATAAAATTATGAAACACTCGAAAAATCGTTTTCTTTAAAATATGACTATTATCAACTTTGCAGGCTTTTTTCTTTATCTCGGCTTGACCGATTTGGCTAATTCTTTTTTTTTGTCTGGGTCACCAGATAACAGGGAAGGTTTTAAAACAAAAAAAATGGAAAGTAGGGTAGGTATGTAGGGCAGGTATGTAGGGTAGGTATGTAGGGTAGGTATGTAGGGCAGGTATGTAGGGTAGGTATGTAGGGTAGGTATGTAGGGTAGGTATGTAGGGTAGGTATGTAGGGTAGGTATGTAGGGTAGGTATGTAGGGTAGGTATGTAGGATAGGTAGAGTAGGGTAGGTATGTAGGGTATGTAGGGTACGTATAGTAGGGTAGGTATGTAGGGTAGGTATGTATGGTAGGTATGTAGGGTAGGTATGTAGGGTAGGTATGTAGGGTAGGTATGTAGGGTAGGTATGTAGGGTAGGTATGTAGGGTAGGTATGTAGGTTAGGTATGTAGGGTAGGTATGAAGGGAAGGTATGTAGGGTAGGTATGTAGGGTAGGTATGTAGGGTAGGTAGAGTAGGGTAGGTATGTAGGGAAGGTAGAGTAGGGTAGGTAACGGTTGACGGTTGTTGGTGAAGGGAGCGAAGCCGCGGGCACAGCTTGTATATAATATGTTATTTATCTAAGAACAATGTTCTTCATAGCAACAATGTTTTACAGTATTGTGCTGTGTACATCATCAAAGCGAGATTGGTCAATAATTTTAGAAGATCACTTTGAACATGAATATAAAGATGGGCTGGCTTGACATGGTTATAATCAGTTATTAAACATCGCCATCACTTGCACCACGAGTGGAATTTCCTGCCGGATTCTGTGTTTCCTGATAGCTTCAATCAGGCGGTCTTTAAGTCAAGAGTGAATAGGTACTTCTGGTCAAGCGTGCTTCAACGTTGACACATCGCTTACCATTCGGTGAGATAATTGGTCAGACAGAGACAGAATTATATTTTTAATACGTTTAGGGTGAAAGTGGAACTTAATATTGGTCTATTCTTAACGGTCAGGTTAAGGAATTACTTAATTAAAATACAAAAAACTACTTTACAGGAAACACATAATAAAGGTTCATCCGAACCAGTAAATACTAAATTAATATTTATTACGACAAAACTTTTCTGTTTGTGTTACTCTTGTTACAGTCATATTTCATAAGAATAACGATAATATTTTCCAAGAAAATATTTTTTTGTCCAAGATTGTATTAGGCGAATGAATAGAGTTTACTCATCCGGATAATGAGCAAAAGTGCGTATCTAGGATGATATTAGCCTCTCTGAAAGACTGCCATTATTGGCTGAAATGAGCAGAGTACGGCTCCCTTTATGCTGTCTATAAAGATATATTGAGGTCCAGGTATAATAAATAAGAAAATAAAATGTTGGTAGCGTATATAGCGTTTTGGTCATGGTATGGCTTTAAAATAATGTAGCTAACTATGATCACTTTGTAACCATTTACTATGTCTAAAATTCTCAACACATTTTTTACATTTTTATCAGATCTATATCTTTATGTTTTCCTTAACTAATCACTAAGGAAAAAATCTCATAAATTTATAACATTAGATTTCCGAATCATCCTTATCATTCTATAAAAAACTCAAACTAAGTAATAGGATTAATTATGCCGGCTGGTAACACCTGGTGACTTTAGACAATCGTTCGACATTTTTAATCAATCCCAGAACATAATGACGCGTCATGCTCGACCCTTGTCATATACAGAATTTCACGATATTGTGAAATTCCTTGAGCGCTAATCGTTATCTTCGATCTGACGTCGACTTGTTTCTTAGATAAACTGATTTATTTTTAGTGAAGTATGAGTGTTACTTTGTCAATAGGATGTGTGAGTGATTCATAAATATGATTTATATTAATTAGATTTCCAGTTTATTGGTCTACTCATACATATCCGGAATCTCTAATATGTTATTTTCCTGAAAAAAATTACAATAAGTCCGTCAGATGGACACGTATTTTTTCTTTTCTCACGTAATCAAAAAATGAAGAGGATACACTGCGTGGAAAACTCGAATGACGTCACGTTTTAATACACTTTTAAAGTTAAAGGTATTTTACGAGTCAAGCATACCGGGACTAGAGCACAGAGGGACTAACCGACTTTTAACTCAAACGTGATGTCATCAGCCTTCGGTGCTTGATATTCATGTATTTGAAATGGCAAAAAGTACGTGTCCAATATTTTTTGAAAATCTAATCGACTGACTAAATAGAACTATTATTTTTCCATCAAAGAAATTACCCAATTGTTTAAAATACTTACACAATTGGGTAATTTTTTTGATCCACCAAAAAATAAAAATGTGAAAAAAAGCCAAGTTCCTATCCCCAAAAATTCGGCCTATAAAAGTAGTGAGATCAATAATAAGTAAAGGAATCAGAACTGCAGAGTAGTCCATGACTCTTACATGTGTCTTTTGAGACTACCAGTGAACAGAAAGCTTGGATCTTTTCTGACCATATAAAATTATGAAACACTCGAAAAATCGTTTTCTTTAAAATATGACTATTATCAACTTTGCAGGCTTTTTTCTTTATCTCGGCTTGACCGATTTGGCTAATTCTTTTTTTTTGTCTGGGTCACCAGATAACAGGGAAGGTTTTAAAACAAAAAAAATGGAAAGTAGGGTAGGTATGTAGGGCAGGTATGTAGGGTAGGTATGTAGGGTAGGTATGTAGGGCAGGTATGTAGGGTAGGTATGTAGGGTAGGTATGTAGGGTAGGTATGTAGGGTAGGTATGTAGGGTAGGTATGTAGGGTAGGTATGTAGGGTAGGTATGTAGGGTAGGTATGTAGGATAGGTAGAGTAGGGTAGGTATGTAGGGTATGTAGGGTACGTATAGTAGGGTAGGTATGTAGGGTAGGTATGTATGGTAGGTATGTAGGGTAGGTATGTAGGGTAGGTATGTAGGGTAGGTATGTAGGGTAGGTATGTAGGGTAGGTATGTAGGGTAGGTATGTAGGTTAGGTATGTAGGGTAGGTATGAAGGGAAGGTATGTAGGGTAGGTATGTAGGGTAGGTATGTAGGGTAGGTAGAGTAGGGTAGGTATGTAGGGAAGGTAGAGTAGGGTAGGTAACGGTTGACGGTTGTTGGTGAAGGGAGCGAAGCCGCGGGCACAGCTTGTATATAATATGTTATTTATCTAAGAACAATGTTCTTCATAGCAACAATGTTTTACAGTATTGTGCTGTGTACATCATCAAAGCGAGATTGGTCAATAATTTTAGAAGATCACTTTGAACATGAATATAAAGATGGGCTGGCTTGACATGGTTATAATCAGTTATTAAACATCGCCATCACTTGCACCACGAGTGGAATTTCCTGCCGGATTCTGTGTTTCCTGATAGCTTCAATCAGGCGGTCTTTAAGTCAAGAGTGAATAGGTACTTCTGGTCAAGCGTGCTTCAACGTTGACACATCGCTTACCATTCGGTGAGATAATTGGTCAGACAGAGACAGAATTATATTTTTAATACGTTTAGGGTGAAAGTGGAACTTAATATTGGTCTATTCTTAACGGTCAGGTTAAGGAATTACTTAATTAAAATACAAAAAACTACTTTACAGGAAACACATAATAAAGGTTCATCCGAACCAGTAAATACTAAATTAATATTTATTACGACAAAACTTTTCTGTTTGTGTTACTCTTGTTACAGTCATATTTCATAAGAATAACGATAATATTTTCCAAGAAAATATTTTTTTGTCCAAGATTGTATTAGGCGAATGAATAGAGTTTACTCATCCGGATAATGAGCAAAAGTGCGTATCTAGGATGATATTAGCCTCTCTGAAAGACTGCCATTATTGGCTGAAATGAGCAGAGTACGGCTCCCTTTATGCTGTCTATAAAGATATATTGAGGTCCAGGTATAATAAATAAGAAAATAAAATGTTGGTAGCGTATATAGCGTTTTGGTCATGGTATGGCTTTAAAATAATGTAGCTAACTATGATCACTTTGTAACCATTTACTATGTCTAAAATTCTCAACACATTTTTTACATTTTTATCAGATCTATATCTTTATGTTTTCCTTAACTAATCACTAAGGAAAAAATCTCATAAATTTATAACATTAGATTTCCGAATCATCCTTATCATTCTATAAAAAACTCAAACTAAGTAATAGGATTAATTATGCCGGCTGGTAACACCTGGTGACTTTAGACAATCGTTCGACATTTTTAATCAATCCCAGAACATAATGACGCGTCATGCTCGACCCTTGTCATATACAGAATTTCACGATATTGTGAAATTCCTTGAGCGCTAATCGTTATCTTCGATCTGACGTCGACTTGTTTCTTAGATAAACTGATTTATTTTTAGTGAAGTATGAGTGTTACTTTGTCAATAGGATGTGTGAGTGATTCATAAATATGATTTATATTAATTAGATTTCCAGTTTATTGGTCTACTCATACATATCCGGAATCTCTAATATGTTATTTTCCTGAAAAAAATTACAATAAGTCCGTCAGATGGACACGTATTTTTTCTTTTCTCACGTAATCAAAAAATGAAGAGGATACACTGCGTGGAAAACTCGAATGACGTCACGTTTTAATACACTTTTAAAGTTAAAGGTATTTTACGAGTCAAGCATACCGGGACTAGAGCACAGAGGGACTAACCGACTTTTAACTCAAACGTGATGTCATCAGCCTTCGGTGCTTGATATTCATGTATTTGAAATGGCAAAAAGTACGTGTCCAATATTTTTTGAAAATCTAATCGACTGACTAAATAGAACTATTATTTTTCCATCAAAGAAATTACCCAATTGTTTAAAATACTTACACAATTGGGTAATTTTTTTGATCCACCAAAAAATAAAAATGTG
Organism: Mamestra brassicae; assembly: GCA_905163435.1. Taxonomy (NCBI): domain Eukaryota; kingdom Metazoa; phylum Arthropoda; class Insecta; order Lepidoptera; family Noctuidae; genus Mamestra; species Mamestra brassicae. The sequence continues at coordinate 8,120,722 of LR990991.1, read as the reverse complement.
AAAAAAAGCCAAGTTCCTATCCCCAAAAATTCGGCCTATAAAAGTAGTGAGATCAATAATAAGTAAAGGAATCAGAACTGCAGAGTAGTCCATGACTCTTACATGTGTCTTTTGTGTATTTATTCGTGTCATGTGTATTTATTCGTGCAATATACACACTGCGTGTTAACACGCAGTGTGTATATTGCACGAATAAATAAAGAAAAAAGCCTGCAAAGTTGATAATAGTCATATTTTAAAGAAAACGATTTTTCGAGTGTTTCATAATTTTATATGGTCAGAAAAGATCCAAGCTTTCTGTTCACTGGTAGTCTCAAAAGACACATGTAAGAGTCATGGACTACTCTGCAGTTCTGATTCCTTTACTTATTATTGATCTCACTACTTTTATAGGCCGAATTTTTGGGGATAGGAACTTGGCTTTTTTTCACATTTTTATTTTTTGGTGGATCAAAAAAATTACCCAATTGTGTAAGTATTTTAAACAATTGGGTAATTTCTTTGATGGAAAAATAATAGTTCTATTTAGTCAGTCGATTAGATTTTCAAAAAATATTGGACACGTACTTTTTGCCATTTCAAATACATGAATATCAAGCACCGAAGGCTGATGACATCACGTTTGAGTTAAAAGTCGGTTAGTCCCTCTGTGCTCTAGTCCCGGTATGCTTGACTCGTAAAATACCTTTAACTTTAAAAGTGTATTAAAACGTGACGTCATTCGAGTTTTCCACGCAGTGTATCCTCTTCATTTTTTGATTACGTGAGAAAAGAAAAAATACGTGTCCATCTGACGGACTTATTGTAATTTTTTTCAGGAAAATAACATATTAGAGATTCCGGATATGTATGAGTAGACCAATAAACTGGAAATCTAATTAATATAAATCATATTTATGAATCACTCACACATCCTATTGACAAAGTAACACTCATACTTCACTAAAAATAAATCAGTTTATCTAAGAAACAAGTCGACGTCAGATCGAAGATAACGATTAGCGCTCAAGGAATTTCACAATATCGTGAAATTCTGTATATGACAAGGGTCGAGCATGACGCGTCATTATGTTCTGGGATTGATTAAAAATGTCGAACGATTGTCTAAAGTCACCAGGTGTTACCAGCCGGCATAATTAATCCTATTACTTAGTTTGAGTTTTTTATAGAATGATAAGGATGATTCGGAAATCTAATGTTATAAATTTATGAGATTTTTTCCTTAGTGATTAGTTAAGGAAAACATAAAGATATAGATCTGATAAAAATGTAAAAAATGTGTTGAGAATTTTAGACATAGTAAATGGTTACAAAGTGATCATAGTTAGCTACATTATTTTAAAGCCATACCATGACCAAAACGCTATATACGCTACCAACATTTTATTTTCTTATTTATTATACCTGGACCTCAATATATCTTTATAGACAGCATAAAGGGAGCCGTACTCTGCTCATTTCAGCCAATAATGGCAGTCTTTCAGAGAGGCTAATATCATCCTAGATACGCACTTTTGCTCATTATCCGGATGAGTAAACTCTATTCATTCGCCTAATACAATCTTGGACAAAAAAATATTTTCTTGGAAAATATTATCGTTATTCTTATGAAATATGACTGTAACAAGAGTAACACAAACAGAAAAGTTTTGTCGTAATAAATATTAATTTAGTATTTACTGGTTCGGATGAACCTTTATTATGTGTTTCCTGTAAAGTAGTTTTTTGTATTTTAATTAAGTAATTCCTTAACCTGACCGTTAAGAATAGACCAATATTAAGTTCCACTTTCACCCTAAACGTATTAAAAATATAATTCTGTCTCTGTCTGACCAATTATCTCACCGAATGGTAAGCGATGTGTCAACGTTGAAGCACGCTTGACCAGAAGTACCTATTCACTCTTGACTTAAAGACCGCCTGATTGAAGCTATCAGGAAACACAGAATCCGGCAGGAAATTCCACTCGTGGTGCAAGTGATGGCGATGTTTAATAACTGATTATAACCATGTCAAGCCAGCCCATCTTTATATTCATGTTCAAAGTGATCTTCTAAAATTATTGACCAATCTCGCTTTGATGATGTACACAGCACAATACTGTAAAACATTGTTGCTATGAAGAACATTGTTCTTAGATAAATAACATATTATATACAAGCTGTGCCCGCGGCTTCGCTCCCTTCACCAACAACCGTCAACCGTTACCTACCCTACTCTACCTTCCCTACATACCTACCCTACTCTACCTACCCTACATACCTACCCTACATACCTACCCTACATACCTTCCCTTCATACCTACCCTACATACCTAACCTACATACCTACCCTACATACCTACCCTACATACCTACCCTACATACCTACCCTACATACCTACCCTACATACCTACCCTACATACCTACCATACATACCTACCCTACATACCTACCCTACTATACGTACCCTACATACCCTACATACCTACCCTACTCTACCTATCCTACATACCTACCCTACATACCTACCCTACATACCTACCCTACATACCTACCCTACATACCTACCCTACATACCTACCCTACATACCTACCCTACATACCTACCCTACATACCTGCCCTACATACCTACCCTACATACCTACCCTACATACCTGCCCTACATACCTACCCTACTTTCCATTTTTTTTGTTTTAAAACCTTCCCTGTTATCTGGTGACCCAGACAAAAAAAAAGAATTAGCCAAATCGGTCAAGCCGTTCTCGAGTTTTAGCGAGACTAACGAACAGCAACTGATTTTTATATACATATATAGATTATATTATAGTTTAGCCCATTGTGTCCCACTGCAGGGCAAAGGCCTCCCTTTCTTCCATCCATTCCTCCCGGCTTTGGGCAAGATAAATAATGATGAAATATAGTTTTCATTACGTAGTAAACTACTAGTTTCATGTTAAATAGAGCATTCGCGCGAGGTTCGATAAAGTGGAAGGATAAGCTAAGAGCCTGCATCCTGTTTTATAAAGTCGTCCATTAGATCTTACAAAATGGTTTACGATAGTTTAGAGTATACAGAAGGCAACACATACATTCCCAGATACCTATCCACTGCTAGTCACGTTTCCACTTCCAAAATAATGAAAAACTTACTAACACATTTTTACTTTTTGGTACTAATGGTTTCTCAGTAATAGGATTAATTATGCCGGCTGGTAACACCTGGTGACTTTAGACAATCGTTCGACATTTTTAATCAATCCCAGAACATAATGACGCCAAAAAGCCAAGTTCCTATCCCCAAAAATTCGGCCTATAAAAGTAGTGAGATCAATAATAAGTAAAGGAATCAGAACTGCAGAGTAGTCCATGACTCTTACATGTGTCTTTTGAGACTACCAGTGAACAGAAAGCTTGGATCTTTTCTGACCATATAAAATTATGAAACACTCGAAAAATCGTTTTCTTTAAAATATGACTATTATCAACTTTGCAGGCTTTTTTCTTTATTAAATTTTATTGTAAAATTGACGTTATTTCCAGTAATCTTTAACTAGGTGATAGTAATAAATGGTCCAAGCTTCATCAAGTTGTGATTATTACAAGCAAAGTTATGAGGAGGTAAAAACAGCTCGAAATGATTCGTGCAATATACACACTGCGTGTTAACACACGCAGTGTGTATATTGCACGAATCATTTACTTAAGACATAATATCATATTCACATAAGACCGGAACTTGGCCTGGCGCACTTCCGTGTGCCTAGATTTTAAAAGGATTTAACTTTGTCTTGAGGTAGGTCATCCAAAATTGTACACGATTCGTGATCATGTGACTACGGTCGTCGAAGGTTCACCTCCTTATTTTAAATTAAGAATTTGAAATTGAGTATTTATCAGACTCTTTTTTAGTCTGAAAACGGGCCCTAAGAACCAATAAACAAAATTTAATGAATGAGGAATAGGCAGTTATTATTAACAATTCGCACGGAACAAACGATCCTTCCACTTTTGAAGCTCTAAATGAATAAAATATCTTCATTTCAGACCTAATTATATGAGTTCTGAATAAGTTTGTTAACTAACAATCTAAGCCTAACCAAAACTCAATCCTGTTACTGACTCACTAATTAGTAACAGGGATTTAGAACGATCCCTGACATCAAATCAGCAAATAACTTGTTAACCTTTGATTATTGTTTTATTACCTTTGAATTTTATTTTATATCTGTAAAATGTGCGTTTGTTTGAACACAATAAAAAAAAAATCTTGAGCCGTTTGTGGTCGAAACATGTGATCCGAGTAACAGGGTCTGAGTGCGCGTCTTCTTTTAAAGATATTTCTCGTTGACTAATCGACGATCACTTTGCGTGACCAAAGTGGCTGGATTGTACTTTGCCAAATCAATTAGCACTGCCATTCAACGTGGCAATGCTGCCAGTCTTCTGGGCACGTTTCTTGATGACAGCGATGTGGAGAAGGAAGTGTAATATCTTGTTTTTATATGCTATGTACGTACTTTGGTTTAGCAGATACAAATAGTTAGTTAATTTTTAGGTTATTCATATACATACATAAGTGAACAAAAAAAAAATTGTATTCTTTAAAATCTCAAAAAATTGCAAAGCAGCTTGGTGGTAAGCTACTGGTAAATATAGACGTTGGGTTTCTAACTGCCCCAGGGACTCAGTCGAAACCTTTCAATTCGTGTTCGTCTGAGCTGGCTTTTCAACGCTGATGTCAATTAAGCCTAGCGTGTCTGACGTTGCATTGTCTGGTTTTCCGAATACTTCCTACATATTTTTAGGGTTCCGTAGTCAACATGGAACCCTTATAGTTTTGCCATGTCCATCTGTCTGTCAGTCTATCTGTCCACGGTTTAGCTTAGAGACGCTTACCATTAGAAAGTTGGAATTTAGTATGGGATATTTATCATGTACAAAGGGATTAATAAAATCTAGAAAAGTATTTTTGGACCACTGCCGCAAGAGCCAAAATATGGTCCACAAAATGTTTAAATTTCAATTTTTTCACCTCTAAAATACACATTGATTTAATATTTTTATTAACTTTTGGCTGCAAGTTTTGAACATCTCTATAATATCAGCTTATTTTTAGATTAACACAATTTAATTTCATTCTTGATTTCTGGTCCTTGCTAGCAAAAAAAGAAATCAAAGAAGTCGCGGGTCAATTAATGGTTGAAAACCACAGATTTAATACAATAAGCAGGTTTTTCAAATGATTGTTAAGCAGACTCAGAGATCACAAAATAGTCAACTCTTCATAGGTTAGTTAATTAAGGTATTATTTTTACCGATCTCCTGCGTAGAAGCCTGACTAGTGGCGAAGTTAAGGATCGACAGTTCGAGATCCTGCAAGTTTTTTGCTGCGCGACTGTTGGGATTACAATTCGATCTCCCAGAGACTAGTTATACCACAGAACGAATAGGAAGCTACGGTACAAGTCATTTGTAGAGGCTTGGTTCTTTCCATATCGTTTTAAATCGACTTCATTACTTTTGACTTCACACAGTATGAACACAAGTTAATAAAAAAACTCATTCAGAATTTCCCTCATAGATGAAACCGTCCGCATCGTTGTCAATGTGAAAACCAAAACCTCTATTGCTACGTCAGATGGCATTAAATAGTGATCAACATTTTGGGAACGAAATTGAGTAACCAACAAATACTCAATTGTAGGAGGAGTGCATTCACACGCAGATTTTGCAACTATGCACGAAAACTGATTGAATGACGTATCTACAGTCGGTGGTATGAACCACCGCGATCGATTTTCAATTTTTCCGCTAGCCAACTGAATTCTGAGAATCTCTGAAATGTAAGTCTACGTTACCATTGAATTGACTTTAAATGTTATCATTAAAATTTGAATGTTATCATCACTACTATTAGAAATTGTGTCTATCTAGTGTTAAAAGTATACAGTACTAGGTAGAAACATCGCAAAGTATTTTTTTCACATGAAATATTTTACAAAAAAATAGTCTGACAACATTCAGAACAAACCACAGCACTATTACCAACCTAAATGTTCACAACCCCTGTGCAAAAGCGTGATATTACTTTATATAATTCAGAAGGCCGTCTGAAACAGGGATACTCAACCTGCGGTGAGCCTTTCTATGCGGCCCGTCGAGCTTTTATGTGCCACGAAACATAAAGTTAATTAAATATACAACCAAAGTTATCCGGGCCGAACAACGGTCGAGCAGGAAGGTATGGTATCGGTTTATCCCATAAGGGTACGAGCAACGAAGAGATCGCCTTCAAAATTATTAAACAAACAGCTAATAAAAGAACATTTAAAAACTCTTTTCTGAAAATAAATAAAACGATTGTACGTATTTTACAGCGAGTTAATAAATAAATTACAACGAAAATGGCCATCTCCTTAATCTCTTTACAAAAAATCGAAATAATTGTCAGAAGCGTTAGCTTTAACCAACCAGACCTACTTTGTTCCCATACAATAAAACCTGTTATTTTCTCGGATAAAAAGATATTACATTTTAGAGCAGCTTTGAGGACCGTCTAACAAATATTTCTAAGACGCCAAAGAATTTCTGACGAGAGAGAAAACATTTACGGGTAGACACATGCTGGAATTTGCCAATTATTTTCCTTTTAAAGGATCTTGTGAACACTTCCAAGAAAAATGTTACACTTAAATTAAAAGTCAGGAGGACTTACTACGTATTTCACTGGAATTAAATTTTTAAGTACATAAATCCACCGCCCTACTCTCACTCTACCTACTCAGAATATATCCTACTAACTCTAGCCACGAAATTGTTTTCAATACCTAGTCATTTCTGTTTCTTGGAAAAAATGTGCCTCTCGTATCGCGAGATAAGCTCTAAGCTACTTTTAGTACAAAAAAAAAATGTCTCTCCACATACATCCTTACAAAAAATTCTTTTGCTATTCAAAAGCCATAAGCAAATCTGACAAATAACATTATTCAATATTGAAATGAGGTAGAAGTTCTTAAACAAACACTCTGAACTGGGGTACGTGTGCAGAAACGAGAACTGAGACAGTTTACTTAACTAATTAGTGTCTCTAAGTAAACTACTGAAGTTCTTTTACTGCTCGATACGTGACATTCTTTTCTATTGTGATATCGAGGCACGAACGGATTGGAAAAATAAAAAGAAAAGCACTAACATGCGCTGATCACATCAGAAAGTAAAAACCTTATTCAACAAACGACCTTTTTTCTATACACAAGACCGAACCCCTCTCGAATACAACGAGATATAATAATGCTGAACTGTTTAATACTCCAGCAGACATATTAATATGCAGGGAGTCGGAAACTTTGTTCTTTTTTCCTTAAACAGGGCCGAGTCGAACACCATAAAGTTTGGTAACACCCCAACCCAGATCGCCTTTTACAATTCATGCAACGTTGCCAAACGATAATACGATGCGGTGTAATGATTAATTAAGTTGTAGACGGTACCGTTTATAAATGGCTTATTATATTCGTATAGATTTGTGCGTAACGTTCACGTTCCATTGTTCTGAAGAAATTTTCAATTTAAACACATTTCGTTGGCAGTTTACGACGCCCACGCATTCAAATGCGATACATTTAAGCACCACACGGTCTTAAATGGGCTCAAGGCAGCTAATAAAAGAAGGATCGAGTGCGGGGAGCGCCGAGCGTCGTCGCTAAACACCTGTTTGTTATTCCGTATTTATTTTGCTGAGTTTCCGACTTTTTATTTGGAGTTTGTTCTTTAAATCTTTGGAAAGTTCCCCGTTTCTTGTTGTTTTTTTTGCTGTTTTCGCTACTCCTTGGGTGCTTAACGGTAATTGCTTTTATTAATACAAAAGCCGTTTAAATATCCTGGTAATAAAAAAGGGGAGCACATCTCACGGTATACATATTTTTAGAGGACCTTGTTTATGCTTCGTATTTGATGTAACTTTTTTTTATTAATGGCATGTCAATAGTCAAGATATTTACTATTTAATCAAATTTATTGAAGTATATTGTAAAATGATTGTTGATGTAAAATCCGTTCTAGAAATATATGACACAATTTTCGAAACATTAAAAGTAACGCTCAACATTTAATTTTTTTTTAACCCTACTTTGAAATGGATTGTAAAGAACTCATGAATATTTTAACAAGTACCGAATTATGGAAAAGAAAGAACTTCGAGTAAGGAAGTGGAAGAAAAAAGTTAAATTGGCTGCGTCATAATCTGACGTTGCGGCGACGACTGTCGGGTAAAGTAACAAAGCCTTAGATTTTAAAATTTAAAAAGTAATACTTTCAATAACATGACAGAATGATGGACTGAGAACGTCTTCTTTTCTGATTAAAAAATTAGATCTGAACAACCACTTAGCAAGTAGCAGCTTTAAGTCCTTCTTTTTTTTCTTGGACTCAATACAGTCGTCATGACATCGCAAACAACTCTACGAGTCGAGTACGTTCATTTCATTGAATAATACATTACTAGCAGTAACTCCATTTTATTTTTATTAACAAGGAGGGGTCGGTTTCGAGAATACGGGTGTAGAAAAACATTACCAAATACTTCCCTTATAAAGTTATCTTTATTAATCAATGGATTTCAATATCTCACATCCCCTGAAAAGATAACTGTGTAAGATTTTTATCTAAACGACCCAAAAGTGTCTCCAAAATATGGCACAGACGTCAAGAAGGGTGGAGTGGATATCTCAGCTTGTAAAGGGTGCAACCTCTCTAAAACTTTCCAAGAGTGGTTTTAACGTTAAGACCTGCGGTTATTTCAAACCTTAGTTTTAGAGTTTTTTTTTGTTTTTCCTGTCTAATTTCATGAAATTCAAACAGATTGTCTCCTTTACTTTCGAATATTTTATTATTAAGTGCAGCAAGTTTTGATACGTTAGATGTGTCATAGCAAAATTGATTTCATTTGAGTCATGTTTGGAATTTGTGAACATATTGAAAGTTTATCTAAACAAAAATATTGAAATCCTTTTCTGGTTTTCGATGAAAATTAATTTTACTTAACTCAAAACGCCGCTGAGTCATATAGTAAAAATGCACCAAAATCCTAAACTTACACGCAAAATAAACTCAATGAAATAGGCAACATGCGTTCAGACTTTTAATGAAGGTAAATTCGCGTGCAAGGCGGCTTTTTCGAGTTGTCAGTTTGGATATGTATCATAGCTATATTTTTTACTGAAACTGACGTACAGTGAAAAGGACGTGGTAGGTATTTAGAAACTTGAACTTGAAGTTGATTTCGATGTAAGTTTGAAAAGAAACGTTTGTGCTGGCAAGAGTTATGTTTATTTTTTCCACTTTTTTTTGTTTTGCTCATTTTCCTAGCTCGAAGTAAAGCCAATGTTTAAGAATTTTAAGAATTATGTTTAAGTTCATAGCAGACACTATAATAGTGGCTGAGGTGTTAATAGTAAGTGGAAGTTTTTTTATTAAACTTTTGGTAAGGACACACCACTTTCTCACATAATTGCCAATAGGTTAGGTAATTTATAAATTTTCTATGCTTCGAAAGTTTAAGACAAAACTGACGAAGTAACCTAACACAATCCTCATACACCATAGCACATATTTTTCATACAAAGTCGACATTACGTAACTCTCGAAGTTATACAGAGTTTGTTGTTTAACTAAAGCCGAGACTACACGCCGCAGTATTCGAAAAGTAATGTGTACAGACCACGTCAAAGAGAAAGTTTCCATGTAATTTGTATTGAGTGCATACTGTCGGACATCGTCTGACCAAGTACCGCTATTACCAAATGTTACGTGCAACTGCTGTCAGAAGGTATTCATTACTGTCTAGAATTCAGTTTGTTGGCAGTTGACATGGCTTTAGTTTAACATGACATTACGGGACGCCTTCTCCGAATGGACAAGCTGAGGGATGGTACGGTGTAACCACGTTTTACTAGATAATGATTACCTATGTTGAAATTCTGTGTAGTAAAGAGCGAGGGATCGGTAAACTTTATTCATAACATTGCCTACCTGAGGGGCAATGCTCGCATTTTTAAGCCGCGTTTGCATGCGAATCATTATCGCAAACTGTCAAAAACTCCACTAATTTCCCTATATTTTGACATTGATTGTTGCTGTGAGATGATATTGTGACTTGAATTAAAACTCTTTTTAAAAAAAAGAATTGGCATTCAGAGTGCCAACGGGGAAGACATTTGCCAAGTTTAGCCGCTAGTGGCGCTGATATCGCTTGACTCGTCGCAACGTTCAAGTTGAGTGAAATACCATACAAAATTTAACATCGATGTGAAATCTATTTTTTTCTGACATAAATACCTCGTAGTGCTGCTATTGGCTGCAATAATAATGATTATGAGAATAATAATAAGAAGATTATGGGAGACGGCTTTAAGGAGACGCAACTTTTTAAGACGGTAGATATCATGCGATGACAGGTCTATTTTAACATCATCGGCTTTATGTAGTTGCGGTATTCCAAAATTTAAATTACAGTCGGATGATTCGCGCCTGCAATAGAAAAACAACGGAATAAAAATAAAAAATAAGATTTATAGGTTATGTTCCACTTCATGTGTTCCACTTTCCACAGTCATGAAATTGATATTAAAAAGTTCATTTAATTGTTATTTGAAAATATGTTTCATTGTGCATAGTAAAGAGAATCAAACGAGACTAAAATATAATATGGAATTGGAGGCTTTTTTGACAGATTGCGTCTGGTGATGGCGACCAAAGCTAGGACCAAAGATAAGTGTGAACCGTACTGGTTCAATACTCAGAATTAAGGACTTTGAATATGAAATACTCTTTATAATCTTTGGAGATCAGCTTTATTACTATAGTTGCGGGGGTACAGTAACACAGTTTAATTTAGAGATACAGTATAAGGTACTAGCACCGATGTCGTAGCACGAATGAACGATGCATGTCGGGCATACCACTGAAATGCCTGCCGACTAGTTTATTATTCCCACCATTTTACTTGCTTTTGATTGGTCGACGATAACTGTCAGTCTCGATCAATCACATGAAGTCAATACAACTACTTTTGATCAAACAAGTTCATAGAAATGGTTACAATTAGTCAAAATAAACATAAATAATTATAGGCATAATTTAAATATTTATAACATAAGGTCCTGGGTTGAGTAATCTCAATCTCTTCGCTTAATTGTATAAAACAAAGTAATTGTCTGCCTCCCTCTGTTTCTCTTCTTAATTCATCTAAACCATGCAACGGATTTTGATAAGGTTAGTTTGCACTCATAAAGATTTTTTTTCTATAAATCACTGAATATGTAACGGTATAGTAAAAGACGATAGTGTCCAATGAACTCCGAAATAAATTATTAATTTAATTAATTATATATTCATTGTATGATTCTTCATTCAATGAATTTATAATTAATTAAATTAAAAATTAGAAATTGAGGAAAACGATAAATGAAGGCTTCTGCCTTCATTTATCGTTTTCCTCAATTTCTGTACTATTTACAGAAATGGATAAAAGATACCTAATTTTTAAAGCGCTGACCTTCTTTCTCTACGTGTAATACGAATTACTTCGAACCTACATAGGTACCTACATAATGTTGTTTTTTGTTTTTGAGAAAAAATACACGAAATGGTTTCTCTATCTTTTATATCATTTGTTATCATAAACAACTAACTTCTCCCAGCAGCTTCGCCCACGTAAATGCCTTAATTTATTCCAAGGAAACATACTCCCGGGATAAAAGGCCTATGGTTATTCTAGACTTTAATCCATCTCAGTGCCAAATTTCATCCAGATTTGTTAAGCCGTCTTAGCGTGATTGAGTAACAAACATCCGTCCAAACATCTCAACGCTATTACTTATTTAATATTGTTAGTAAGAAGGAAGATGAAGTGGATTAAAATAATAATAAATGCATATAGTTTTTACAACAACATCGTGAAAAAGGAGATAAACAGGAATTAACTAATTCAATTTTTTACTATCTTACAAAACTATTCTACTACTAACTGCACCCTGCGGTTTCACCCGCATAAGTCCCGATCCCGTAGGAATATCGGGATAAAAATAGCCTGTATGTTATTTCAGGTCTCCAGCTATACATATCAAACATACCAAGTTTCATTGTAATCGGTTTTGTAGTTTTTGAGTTAAGGAGTAACTAACATATATCTAAAACCTTAATGCAATAACTTTTTTTGTCTTAACCTTTTGCGTATCTTAAGTTACACAGTCATCATTTGTGAACATATGGTTTTTGTCAGCAAGCAAGCATGCATGCAAGCACGCAGCATGCAGCATGCAAGCAAAAACGCAGCATGCAAGCACGCAGCATGCAGCATGCAAGCAAGCACGCAGCATGCAGCATGCAAGCAAGCACGCAGCATGCAAGCAAGCACGCAGCATGCAGCATGCAAGCAAGCACGCAGCATGCAGCATGCAGCATGCAAGCAAACAAACACGTAGCATGCAGCATGCAAGAAAGCACGCAACATGCAGCAGGCATGGTTTCTGTCACGCCTCCGGCTCACCGGGGCTCCGGCGGTCCAACGCTAGCTTAAATTACACTCTAAGGGTAGAGCAGACAAGACTGCGTGGAGTCGGATTTACTGCAATTCGTTTCTGTCACTAAAACCTAATTTGTAGCAAATATTTTAGAACTAAAAAAATATTATTAATGATCATTCGGAATAATACACATTATTTAACACAATACTTAGGACATAAATGATTTTAGGTCATGTAAAATTAGGAGATTTAATTATTATAGTACTCGATATTATGACAGAATACTTTTAGAACTAAAGATAATTATGTTGATGATGTCATTATGGTTACTGAAGTTTATAGCAAACGTGTTATGGATAATGATTTTTGGTCAAACAATTTTAGGAGAAGAAAGAGAGTACCACTGAAAACAATACGCAACATATTTTTGCTGGTGACTGTTCTTTAAAGCTTTTATAGGAGGTGGGACATAAAATAATATTTAATTATTATTTTAAAGAAGTTTCGGAGACCGAGGCAAAAATAAAGCTTCATACATACTATGTATGAAGCTTTATTTTATCGAGAACAATAGAATTTGAAGGAATGGGAAATCATTTTCTACTTTTCGTGTTTGGAGTACTTGCTCATATTAAATGTTGCCCGAACAGTAGATATTTAAATTCATAAATTAAAAAACTAACTTAAAAACATCTTCATAAAAATCACCAGATTTGCCTCCAAAATATTTCACAAAAACAGACTCTAAATTCGCTGACAAGTATTGTTGAATTCCACATACACGTTTTGGCTTTAAAAATCCCTGTCCGTCCAAAGAAAAATAATGTAAAAAGATTAGTCTAGTGTCGTACGGAAGGCTTTTTGGCTAAAATTATGATGTTAGCAAAGTATGCCCGCTTACGTATCCTGCACCCGTTATGGCACTTTAAAACAATTTTTGCATACAAGTTTTTGTACGTTTTTGCCCAATTAGCATAAGTTCTGTTAGCAACACTGGGAATAAAATTATACTTGAGTTGGCTATTTATTTCACAAACGAAACATTGCTGTTATCTCTATTTAAGAAGAATGAAATTATGTTTAGAAGAATAACACTTACGGCGTAAATTAATGTGTTTTGGAGCGTTACTGAGATCTCATTTTGTGAGTTATTACAAAAGCAAATCTTTACTGTCTACTATACTGAGTTGGTAATAAAAAATACAGTCGCACATTCACATGAAAGAAGGACGGATCCTACTACTTACTTTGATAAAAACAAATAGGAAAAGAATGGCTGGAATGACTTGAAGGCCTTTTGAATGCCATTGTCACGAATACATGACAACAACTTGGACTTTAATAGTTCGATACAAAAACGAGCTGCGGTTGCTGTAATAACCGTTAGAATTTTGAGGCGTCATTGAAAGTAACTGTAGATGCTATAAACAGCTATTGCTATGCGCAGAATATGGTGCGACATATATACATAGGTTGTAAAAGAGTCGAACCATCCAGTTCAATTTCCCCAATGAAAAACTATCATCTTTCTTTTCTTTCTTCTTATTTCTAAATCATAATTCATTCTGACCATCGTTACTTAATATCTCAAAAGCAATTATGAGAAGAATATATAAAATGCCGTTCTACCTACGCGTTATTTAATTTTCGTCCAATTTTCCTGTTTTCTATGCTTCATTATCCATTTATTGTATCAGACTTCCTCATTTTACATTAGATAAATAAAAATTCTGTAACGAAAATATTTTGCAGGGTTTTGTGCCACAAAAGAGGCAGTTTTTCAATAGGAACCGTTCAATAAAACCTTCTTATGTACCGTTGTATAGATCAAGACATTGTTACCTCAACAGTGGCATTCAGACAATTCTATTTCCAATGTATCTCGATGGCCGATCGGTTTCGCCCAGGGGACTCGGACGCTAGTACTGATCCTGATCAAATTACATATTTTATGAATCCACTGAGAATTTTATTGGAACGCCTAACAAGACATCTCGTTCGCTCACACTTCTTTGTGAGGAATCAAATGACTCATCCATAAACACTGTAGTTTTTGTTACCTGGGTAATATCGGGTATGTTTTTTTTTTTTGGGAATATTTCCTGCGGATGGCCGTTGATGTGTCAACGGACCCCGTTGATGTGTTTATAAAATCACGTCAAGGCATCCCAGCTGTCATTTGTCCAGGGTTCCGGATTTTTTTCAAAAGACAGCACGGTTGGCGCAGTGGTTGAGCGATTGACTGCAGCGCTGCGTGTCGCAGGTTCGTCCCGCACGGAACAATTATTTGTATGGCCTACAGATAGTTGTTCCGGGTCTGGCTGTTTGTGTATGTGACTTTGTATGTTTGTAAACGCAAGGAGAAATTCCTAGTGTGGGGCACATTTTATAAAAAAAAGAGACAAAAATCATCAAATGACTTTTTGAGCGGAAGCGAGTGACAGACTCGTAACTGACTAAAACCCATCCTTGTTCCTCCAGATGCCCTTTGCGTTCCAGGCCCACGGTGACTCTTTTGAACAGATTCTGTAACCCTGGCCCCGCCTATTTTGCTGACATCTCTTTGAGGTGCGCGTGAAACACAGCGCACCGTCGATTTTCAATCACAATATTAGACCCCAACCTATCAATAAATCAAAAACAGAATATTGAAGACAATATTGAGTTACAGTTAAAGCGTTGGGATAGATACGTATGTACCTAACCAGTCATCGATATCTATTAGATAGTTACGGCAATACCACTGACTTCCCACAGAGGTAAACATCCAGAACCATCTGGTAGGTACTAAATGTAGCGTCTATATTCAAATAACTATTTAGAGGTCTCGAGTAAAATACTGTAGCCTTGACTTTAATCAATGAAGAAGGTCAAAATTCCGACCCAAATTAATTTTCTAAAGTAATGTCGAGAGGAATTATCTAGAAACGGTTTGTTATCTTTGTCCAAAATGGTTGTATGGAATATTAATACTTAGTTTGGTTATACATTATAAAGTAACTAGCTTGTGCCCGCGACTTCGCTCGCGTTAATATAAATTTTCGCAAAAAAATTAAAAACGTCTCCAGGGTTCATCTATCTTTGTACCAAAATTTCATTAAAATTGGTTCAGCAACTTAGGCGTGAAAGCGTAACAAACAAATATTGTCACCAGAACCGACAACAGAATTATTATAAAGACGTTTACATTTTTTGTTCGTGTATTTATACTTTTGTAAAAAATAATCTAGAACCTAAAGTAACGCTGAAAGTCGTTGGCTACTTACTTTTCACACAGGAAAAAATGCACATTTCTACAACATAGACCACTAGAGTAAAACCGCGGCAAAAAGCTAGTACGTACCTAATTAAAAAATTAAAAGCGTTAAAGAGTATGTCAGAAACCAACGTTAATGAAGTCGCGGCCTCTTGTAAACAAATAGAGTTGCTGAAAACAAAAGAAAAAGGAGAAACCCTCAAAAACCGCAACAAAAGATATCGAGCATTGCAACCAACACCACTTACAAAGACTCTACATTGAGAAAAGGCAAGGAATGAAACCGCGAGCTAGGGGAAGCCGGAACAAGGAAAATAACCAGGGGAATTAAATTGCGTTCAACTTTGAGATTTTCTTCTTCATAATTTTAATTTTTGCCACTGCAACTTGGTTTTTAATGTAGGTTTTCTAAACAACTAATTAAACTATAATTTATACGTAAAATAATCTGTTCATCTATCTCATCATATCCCCCAAGTGTCGCCACATCAACCGGTCCTGTGCGTCTCGCTTCTATCGACTACCCGCGACGCTCACCAGGTCATAGGTTCACCTTGTCACGCGGTCGCCACTCTGGAACGTATCGACCATCTGTTCTGCGAGCAATGTGCCCGCCCTGCCCACTGCCACTTCAGTTTGGCGATCCTTCGCATCTATCAGCTACCCTCGATCCTCACCAGGTCATCGGTCCACCTTGTGGGACAACGCTACGTCTTTCGGTACGTGGTCGCCACTCTGAAACTTTTCGGCCCCATCCAGACGGTCGTTTGCCCACTTCCATTTCAGTTTGGCAATCCTTCGGACTATGTCAGTAATCTTGGTTCTCTCGCGGATAACATCATTCCTGATTCGATCACGCAAGGAAACTCCGAGCATTGCCCTCCCCATTGCTCTTTGGGTGACTTTAAGCCTTCTGATGAGGCCCATTGTGAGCGACCACGTTTCAGTTCCATAAGTCATCACTACACCAGTTGGCACTATTGCCAATCTGATCTGCATAATTCAGTAACTGAGTAACACTATACCCGTTGCCAAGATTAAAGTCAGATAACCTGGATTATTGTAACCCGTGACGACTATCAAAGATCTACAAAATGACTGCCAGAACGAATAGCTTAACGTCAAGAGGAATCCCAGTATGTTAAAAAGGTCCACGAACCGAAGATCAACCCGGTTGTTGTAGCTAAATTGATCACGAAAATTATTTAAGTGATAGTTAGCTACGTTATCGCTGAATTGCATTGGCCATGAGAGCAAAGCCGCGGACAAAACCTAGTCGTATCATCAAGCATATACCTACTTTGCAGATACAAATTCTCTACGAATATGAACACAGTTTGGTTTCATTATTGCTCGCAGAACAGATCATCGATGGGGCTGAAAAGTTCTGGTGTGGCGACCGCGTACCGGAAGACGCAGCGTTTGAAGGCCTCCCACAAGGTGGACCGATGACCTGATGAGGGTCGCGGGTAGACGATGGATGCGAGTCGCACAAGACGGGTTGTTGTGGCGACACTTGGAGGAGGCCTATATCCAGCAGTGGACGTCTTTCGGCTGATATAAAGAAAGAAAGAAAGAAAGAAAAATGTTTATTTGGGACTCGCACAAGACTAACAAACCAGTAAAATAAAATTAAAAACTAAACAGTATAATAAAATAATTATCTGTGCGAGGCCAAAATGGTCCCTATCTCAGCTTATGCTGCTGATATGATGATGATGATTGGCAATAGCTTCATATAAAATACTGGTATTCAGCAAAAGTTAACTAGAAGCTGACTCCAACATGGTTGAGAAAAGGCAGATTGGGTTACAGTTACAAACAGTAACAAACCACCACTTTATACTTCTGTATAACAGTAGTTTATAGAATTCAAAAGGCACCAATACACAGTTATCGTAATGTTACACCGAAGTATCTTGCCAATGTTTTTCGGTGTTGGTTATGAACTTCGGCTACTGCCAACTGACGCAATTTCAACTGAAACTTGGCGTTATTAAGCGGCGCGGTCAACCAGAAGAGTATTCACTTGGCTTTGAGGGAAACACGCTTACACAAATCCATCAAAACTTTAAGTCAATCGGTCACAACTCACAACAAATTGTTGTAAATGTGTAGGTAGGTCCTGGGGAATCTAAATTTAAACATTTGGGCGAGCTTTTTAATATATTGTTAGTTAGTGAACATAAACTGGCTGAATTTCCCCAGTGTATAAAAGGCCAAATTCAAAAGAATTTTTTAAATAAAACAAGTATCAAAATAGTCTCAGTAATCAAGAAGAATATTATTAGATTCACATTATTGATAAAAAAATTAAAAATAATCCGCAGTCAGGCGCGAAGCGACAACGGGATTTTCTGAAATAATTTTAGAAAAAATATCTTTGTCGCATTGTCGCGTCGTACCTATCGGCGGGAACCTTAATAAGTACCTTCGACAAACACAATTTACGATATCAGATGTATAAAAAATATTCAGGGTACTCACACACGTTCTTAACACACGTTATAATCTTACTAGAGCAATGTTCATTCATCATTATATCAGATCATTTAATACGAACGTTTGCCATGCAAAGCCTACTTTCTGCCCCGACTCTTGCTCTAGCCAGCTCGCGCCGCTGAGCCTGTACTCAATGATAATCCTAGTTCGATCCAGCCCGTCCCTAGCTGTCCTTCCCCAAACGGCGCCCAAAGCCGAGGCCCGTAGCCTACAGGGGGTGCCCATAGCGTGTAGTCGCTTAATTTGTAAGTTTTTTAATAAACCCTGGCTGGAGGCTTTAATAT
Source organism: Mamestra brassicae (assembly GCA_905163435.1). Classification (NCBI taxonomy): domain Eukaryota; kingdom Metazoa; phylum Arthropoda; class Insecta; order Lepidoptera; family Noctuidae; genus Mamestra; species Mamestra brassicae. The sequence goes on along the minus strand of LR990991.1, from coordinate 8,102,173 downwards.
TTATATTGAAGCCGCCACAGGCAAGTCCAGCTAAACAGTAAACTATTTGAAAAGAGTAACTATGGAGTTTTTTGTCCGTTCTTCTCCATAAGAATCTACTTTTTGTGAATGGACAACTAGAGTCACTTATATTTTAATTTTAAACTAAATTTGACGTTCAAAAGTGCCTTTTGATGGTCTAGGTAGTTGAAATAAATGAATTGACTTTGACTTTGCTGTAACAACGCTTTTAGTTCTTTTAAAACGTTTTTTAGTTCTCTCCAGCTCGAAAATATAAATTCAGCAATAATAAGCAAAAAGGGCGCCTTTTTGCAATCCTGGTTTAATTTTTATAACATGATTTAAAAAAATAACTTAAATAATGCATTGACGTTTTAGGCTCACTTTTAAAACACAGTTTTAAAATTACCTTGATCGACTTCATCAATGTCATATAATAGCTAAATGCTACACAATTATAAAGTCATTAATCCAAACACCGTTATAGTACCTACTCAGTACAAAAAATATAAAACTGAAGCAATAACCAAAAGTTACAATAAAAAAAAAATGCTGTAATATAGTTTAGTTTAGTTTTCTATATGGTGTTGGACGTAAAAGAAAAGCATCATCCCATCACTTCCCGTGGGTGTCGTAAGAGGCGACTAAGGTACTCACCAGGCAGTAGATATGGGCAGCAGCATTCTCTGAGGTTCTGTGAATTGCAACAACTACATTGCGATCGCCAACTTGCCTGCCAAGCGTGGCGATGATGGCAAACCCCCTTGGGGGAGGCCTATGTCCAAAAGTGGACGTCTTTCGGCTGATATGATGATTTTAAGTTAAGCTTCGACTGTAAAGTTTGGGTTGGGACCTTTTTTAGCAAAATGGACCAATCATACCACTTGCACTATTATTGTTCTTGAGTTGGGTACTTATACTAAACAAAATTAGGCAGAAAATGTTGTCCTTCTCAATCATTCATAATTAGAGTAAAACCTTTTGTGCCAGTCTCTCAGTTGATTTAGGACCGTTTCGTTTCAAGGTTTTGCTTTCACGAGACTCGCTCAGCGATTAACTCTTATTCTCTTATTTGGGAGGCTTTACAAATTCTTATCAGACAATTTAGGATGCGGCAGACGTTGCTAAATGAAGACTGTAAGTAGAGAAACGTTTAACATTATGCTAAGTTCAGTATCAGCGCTTACGTCCGTACTTCGCCAGTTTTTGCTGTTCGTGTTGCTCGTAGATACTAAATCGGATACGGGCAAATTACATAATTAGCTGAAGTTCAGGCAGTTTTTTGACATTTTCCGTTGTGACTTTGTACTGAACAGTGTCAATAGTTTTACTTTAGAGCATGCTCCTATCTGGGATTTAATTTTTTTTCGACAAATTTGCTCAAAAAATGCATTTACGACGGCTGTATACATTGTTCGAAATTTAAAAATTACGCACCACACATTGGAACGTGCGGTAAAGTAGGTACTCTCATCTAAGTACCTATTTTACCGCACCCCTCGTTATTTAGTGCCGCGCGTATCCTTTACGGTTTTTTTTTAAATTTCCATGTATAAAGTATGAGAATTCCACCAAGGAGTTTCAAATTACTAGAATAAATAAGCTGAATGATCGAACCTCGTTGGAAGCGCTTTTGCTCAATACGTTTGTCTCACTATAATACTAAAGAGAAAATGAGACGAATAGAATAGAATGATTTATTTTGCGTAAAATATGGTAAATAATGCTTTTAAGTTAAAATCATATTAGGCTTCAGCATGCAAAATAAATAACAATAATATAATACAGCAACATGAGATCATGCAAGACAAAATTAAAAGAAAAAAAATTAAACTATCACTTCAGATTTTTCTAAGATTCAAACAAAAAAAAGAAAGACATAATATCTAGTTTTAATTTTCACCACGCGCACGAGGCCTCGTTCGCAAATTCGCGCTATTTTCAAACGTGAAACGAACGTCAAAGATTTCGATTTTTTGCGACTTTCCGACTGATATCTAAAAATTAAAAGTTTGTTTCATTACCTATTTGTACTGTTTTCTCGCAAATATGTTGAAAAACGCTGTATGACACACGTCCGGAAATTGGTTTATACAAACTCGTGACTACGGTAAGCCCTCGACTTTGTCTCGAGCTTACATTCGTCTACTCGTTTGTAAAAACCAACTCAATTTCATTAAAAAAATCGACATGTAGTTTCGGGAAAAAACGGTATATGCGCGTACGTCCCAGGCAAAAACTACTGTCACCTCACACCTATCTTTTGGAACATTCATTTAAAAGTATCTTGCAAGTCAGTATTTTTTTTCAATTTGGTAAACAATAATAGATTAATCTATACTAATATTACCAATGCAAAGGTTTGGATGTCTGGATTTATGGATGAATGTTTGTTACTCAATCACGTCATAACGGCTGAACGGATCTTGATGAAATTTAGCACGGAGGTAGATTATAGTCTGGAATAACACATAGGATTTTTCGAGATTGTTCTAGTGCACTTGTAACGTTATGATAAATAGGTACGTACTTAAACAGATCCAAAGCACCGTATTGTACACGAAATTCAAAACAATGTGAAGGGTTCAGAGATGTTAACCTTTAATGAGTCAATTTGTTAAGCTTGTTGTTCTCACTTTGATGACAAACAAAAGCTGCTCGATAGCTATATTTTGAATACGTTTTAATAAACATTATCTTGTTAATGAAGTACCTGAGGGACTTCTATGTTTACCAACAATGTCCGAGAATAGCTATTAGTTAGTCTCAATATCCAATATCGAAGTTATTGCTTACTGATGGCGTTCTGATTGTTTATATTGGTATTCTTATTGTTTTGTGGCTTTAAGCTTGGGATTTTTCCGTACGTAAAATCAAAGTTAATTATTTTTTTATTTATTTTTTTTTATTTTTAAAGCGTGCTAGTAACTTAAGGTGGACATTGCAGAAGAAGAATAATAATATCTATGCGTATTCTCAATAAAAATCCAATATCTTATTTTAATGGACGAGTTATTGTATTCTCATTAATTGTAAATACATTACCATTATTCCGACAAAGATTTAGAGGACTACAACCGTATACCAACTCAAAAAATCTTCAAAAATTTATATTAGTAGGTACAGTAAACCTCTCATCTTAGGCAACAATTAAATTTTGAACTGGCGTATGTAATAAGGAGTTTCAATAAAATGCGAGGCCAGCTTATTACGGTTTTGTTATCACTGACGTACGGTTTACTGTACATGTAACGGGTACATGTTTCCACTTTAGTACAAACACAATAAATTGTGATGTGGGTGCGGTCCCGGCCGAAATTATGGGCAAAAAGGGTAAACAAACTAATCACAAGTAAGTCCTCAGAGTCAGTAATGATGTTTTAATTATGTGAATTTATGAAATCATGTTTTATTTATACCGCATCATTTTTTATTATTTTATTATATACTAGTGGCTAAATAATCACGGTCATTTGAACATCTTTCACAGTCGTTACGGGTCAGAAGCCTTAAAGTTTGAGAAAAGCCTTGCCAAGGGATATCATGTTACCCAGTTACTAGGTTGTGGAGATCAAGCCAGCGGTCACTCTATGTAAAGATGTAAAATTCTGGACTTCCGCTGCTGTCGGTTAGACTGGATACCGATCCTAAAATAGTTGGGCAAAGGCTAAGGTAGATTGAAAAGCCTATATTGTCCCTCTGTAGGTTTGTTCTCCCTTTTTCGCCTCGCATTTTTTAAAAACAATAAAAAAATATAACATGCATATACAAAAAAACACAAGATAACAAAATAAGAAACTTGGTACTTCTTGGACTAACCTTCAGGGTCACGGCCTACAGGCAATGGATCAACAGTGCTGGTGGGCTCTCTCTCTCTTAGAGCACCGAATTTATTTATATTTTCTACATTACTTTCATGGTCTAAAATGTTTATTATTGTTGTTGTTTCAATGTTGTCGTTGTCAGGCAGTCGGTCTGAGTCGGTCGTCATGCCATAGACAACTGCTGAACTGTGTTCTGTGTTGTCTGTGGTGTTACCAGAAACTCGTTTTAATTAATGTCCGGTCCTGACATGGGTTGATGGTGATGCGTTTTTTTATTTGTTTTTGTTATAATTGTAGTTGCTAATTTTTTATCTTTAAGTATTTCTGTGCGTTTTTTCCGGCAGAATACAATTATTTTCTTTCTTTCTTTCTTTTCTTTCCTCTTACCCGGTCCTGCGATAGTAGCACAAATTATTTAAGGCCCAGCTTATCCGACTAAGTCTATATGGACCTACCGTGTGCTGGTTTTATCCATTACGCCTCCAACATGCGACAGATTTGGTCTGCCCAATCCCATTTTAATCTTGAAACTGCGCGATTAGTATTACTATTAATGTTTTGGTATAAAGTACTCGATGAGGTCTGCGAGTTTGACAACCTTTTTTTTTTTTTTTTTTAAGGATGGGAAATCATCAAATGACTACTTCCGCTCTGGGTGGAGCGGAAGGGCGTGTCAGACTCTTACTGACTAAAACCCATCCGTGTTCCTTCTAAAGCCCTTTGCTTTCCAGGGCCGCGGTGACTCTTTCGAACAAATTCCGCAACCCTGGCAGGCTCTGGCCCTAGCGGGCCCCGTCCTCTATGCTGACATCTCTTTGAGGCGCGCGTGAAACACAACGCGCCATCGACCCGGGCCTGGTGGTGATCGGACAGCGAGCCACCCAATGCTCGCCGTCCGCAGGCCCGCGCCTACGGTGGCCGGGGATCGCCCTGCGACTCCCGACGCCCGGGGCGTCTTCTCCTGTTGCGGCGGTTGGGACGAAGGCCTTGCCTTTCCCTCGCGCGGTCCGCCTCCTCCTTCGCTAGCATTACTGCTTCGCAGAAGGAGGTGACCGCTTCCCAAGCCTCCTCGCTCCGGACCATGGATTCAACCAGGGCCGGACGCGAGAGGTTGCCGCCGCCGATCGCCTCGACGAGGACACGGCGGTGCTCAGCCCAAGCAGGGCAGATCTCCACCGTATGCTCCACCGTGTCCTCGAGTTTGACAACCTAATACCTGTACTTCGTTCCATAGCTTTTTGACATAGCTTATGTTCCGTCGGTGGGAATAAATACACATGCCTGTAAACTTTCAATCACAAAAGCTCATGTATATCATGCAGTCTTGTGTGTTTTGCTAAATACAACGTGTAACAGAATAAACGCAATACCTCTTAAGGGGTCATTGTACTCATCATTATGAACAACTTTTACTATGAGACCCAACACTAATCTTTTTAAAAGTCATTTAAAGTGCTTTCTTGTAAGACTACTATTCTATTTCTTAGTTTTTGGAAGAAAAAGTATTAGGAACTCTTACTAAAAATGTTTTGTGCAATGGTTATAAATGAATCTGAATCTGACTTTGACATTGATTATTATTATTATGTTATTGTTTTTTTTTTTACATTTGATTGACATTTTATATAATTGGACATACTAAATTGTATTGTAATTTTGACATTTGATGTATGCTCTAGATATATTTGGCATATTTAACACTTTTTAACGGTTCAAATTTGTTACTATAATTTTTTATATTCATTTCTTATTATTTTTTAACATGCATAATATTTTTAATTTTATCCTATGTGCACGTTTTTATTCTTGTATGTGTACACATGTTTAAGCAAATAAATATAATCTAATCAAATCTAACACTTAATAATTCGCGAAAGAAAAATCAACTCCCTCATACATTTGTGCGCTCATAACTCGACAAAATATTATACTGAACAGCAGATTTTTTTATTCATTTTAATGTAGGCTTCATTGCTCAATTACATATTACAGCCTACGAGACATTTCACCCCAGATTATTGATCAGAAACAGACCCGTATTCGAAACTGGATTTGAGTAGAGATTAGCATGAAATCTGATAGATTTGTATCCAGAATCAAGCTTGAACGGATGACTGGCTTTGAAATAAGGGTCCTCCGACTATCTTTCCTATTTCTATATTCTGTTTCAGATAGATATTAACAGGCTTTTAAGAAAGATAACTTCGTTGACTCTGAACCAATTAGGTTGGTACATAGAAATAGATTGCTTTAGTACTATATATATTTGACGAGATAAAATTCTTCAGAAAATGTGTCTTGATTTTTTTACTATTTATTGGTGATAACCTAAAAAATAATTAAAAGTTTTTATTTATGAGCAACAAAAACCATTTTATTTATGAGTCTGATACAGATTTTCTTCGTGACTTCAAATAATATCAAAGAAAGTAACTACAAACGTTTTTCTAATCAAAATAATTGAGTAGAACAAATGGAAAGTAAGCTTTGTCGTCGCAGTTTTTTTACTTATGTTTGTATTATACAGTACACAAAAGAGAAACGTTTGCTTTTGTATAAGTTAGCGTCTTTTCCTTGTAACGTGAACAGAATGCTAAGCGATGCCAATTACCTACTTGTTCATTTGGTTCACTTTGGAGCCAATAGTCGGTAATAACGATTGATAGTTAAATTGCTTTAGAATCCCTTAACCCAGTTTTTTATAGAAATTTCATCGGCGAACATACACGTGATTACAAGCAGGAAGCTGTTCTAGACAAATTTAAATTATATCGGGGATAGTGACATTTTAGATATATTGGATTTAATATTTGGACTTGACCACCACAAATAGGCCCGATAATTAATAAAATTGACTGGTGTGAAGTGACAAGCGACTATCTGACTATTATACAATTTTGTACGTTTATTTCATACATTCTTTGCTTTATACAACCGTCACATCAAGTATGTCAGTTTTTAACAAATTTGCCATATTGATAGAATCGTGTTGTCTGGAAGTCTAGGTCTGAAGCTGACCTTCACAGGTGGTTTTTGTTTTAATCAGCAAATATTAAATAGAACACCGCTAACCAAAAATGCTACGTAATCATTTAAACAAAAAGGTTGTATCCTATTTCACCACATCGACAACTAAAAGTTCCATTGTATTCCCAACAACATTTAGTCGCGTACATTTTAAAAAGAATTAATATAAAATGGGAATTTTCGTTTTGTTGCAAGAGACAAACAAAGCATAAGAAAAAAAAGAATGAACGGATGAAATGTGAATTTAATTTTACAGTTGGCCGGTCTTCGAATGACAAGGGTGTGTGTGGATGTGTCGCGGGGATATTGCAGATTCGGGCTTTTCTTAATTTTACTGTTGTGTCGTGTTAGATTACGAGTATGTTCGGTTGTCTCTTGGTGTTTTCCAATTTTTTGTTAATATGATCCCTTCACTGTAGCCCACAAAATAACATTATCATAATCTTCTATTTAGTTTTTTTTAAAGTAGCGCTGTTTTATGGCAATAATTGAAGCTAATTTTTTTGTTCAGTGTTTGTAGAGGGTGCTGATCCGTTTTTCTTTTCTCTGATAGAAAGCTGGCTAAATGTCACAGGCCTTTTATCCCCAAAAAATGCTCGGTGTCTGCTGCGAATGTGAGCAAAGCCACGAAAAAAAGCTAGTGTTCTCTATTCATAAAACACAAAACGCCGCGACTGATGGCAACAAATAACTACATAAATATGAGTTCTCCAAATTACACTTTCTGCAATAAGGTGATTTCGTGAAAATATTTCGATTCCCTGAGGTTCCAATAAACCGTAAGATATTTTGAATTCCGCGAACTACCTTGACGGATCCCCTTAACAAAATCTTTTTACTCTTTCTAACATTTTCTTGGTACAGTTAATCAAATGTCAATCACTGTGTTGGATAACGTGAACGCGATATATCCACGTCGTGTTGGCTTTAATGTGAACGTAAGGAAAGCATTACATTCTATTATAACATGACACCTTGGGTTATTCATGATATTTTCTTGGGCATTTTAAGTTGTTCGTGATAAATTTTTAGTGAAAAGTGAATTCAAGCGAGATGGTTGGAGATCAAGTTTGACTCTCTGCTTTTAAGTCTTTTAAAATGACCTTCTTTTTTGTAAGCGTTTTCATAGTAAATACAATAAATATCTACTCAGATGTAGTTAGGCCTATGGTAATAACGATCACATTACTCAATTAAAATAATGTAGCTGTCATATTATCTCTTCATGTTGACGGTTAGAAATTCTTCATGTCATTAAGAAGGCAATTTTGAATTTTTATTAGTACAGGTTTTTGCAAACGCTGTAGTAAATTAAATGCAACCATTATAATATTTTGTCGAAGTCACAGAGAAAGATTAACACAAGGGGCGGTCAGTGTGCAAAATATTAGTACAATTTCCTAGACATTTATAATATTGTCTGTTGGACATTATTACTGCAACTCACGTAACTCTTTAGTATATCCTTTGAGATGCTTTCTATCTCTTTGCTGATTCCTTTTAGAGACAATAAATAAATTATATTACTTACGGACCTTACTTATTTTCTTTGTGACTTATCTTAGCAATATCTAAGTAAATAATGGATGAAATTCATACAGAACAAACACTGATGTTACTCTATTTGAGACAAAAGATACTCATATATTGCTAGCCGATACTTTCATCGTTGAAAATGATTCTTCAAATATTAAATTAACCTCTCTCAAATATTAAATGAACATCTCTCATTTTAAGCACAGCCCACGCACTCTCGTTCCTATAATATTATTTTGTAGCATGGAAGGCCTACGCCGTAGCACGATAGCCACCGTAGGCCGGCGTGCAACGAGCCTCTCGCAAACTATGGCGAGATATTTGGGTTCTGAAGAAAGAGGTCCTATATTAATGATAAATGATATTTATTTTGTAAGTAGGTCAAACATAACACTTTTACACGTCAATCTTTTTTATATTATAACATATTGACGGCAATGTAGAGAGCAATATAACGAATATATTGTGGCCGTCCTATGACCGCTATCTTAGGAAACCCAAGCATTAAACTTGCCATACACTCAAACAGCGTCATAAATGTCAAACACATTGTTTTGTTGGCAAATAAACTGGCAGTATTGAGTGTCGAGTCGAAACGTTGACGTTTGTTATGTAGTGAACACGGCTCTCTATCCCCTTTCGGGCAGGTAACAACTTCTCAATTCAAGACCGAAACCGATGCACTTACTTGCGAGTATGAAGGCGGGACTAAACTTGAATGTCGTGTTTCACTTCTTCACAGGTTCGTCGATAAAAGTTTTATACTTTTCTTCGCAATAGGAAGCCGTCGCGCCGTTGAACTTTATGTAGAATGAATATGTATTCATTGTATACTGTATATAACAGTATGTTTTCCTGCTTATCGAATATCGTTTTTTTCACAATGGGGCACCGGCAATTAAATCATGAAAATAAAATAATAATCAGATGTTGCCTAGATGGCGAGTGCAAGCAACATGGATGTACTTAAAAGCATATTTCAATATTTCATTATTTTTTGTAATTCACAAATCTAATTTACAATCACACATACTAACACTAAATCACGATAAAAATATCTCTGATTGACAGCTTCTAGATGTGAATCTAATATGCACACTCAAGTTGACCTCATAGTCAAAGTTGATTATTATGGACGAGTACTTCCATCTTCTGAAAGATTCAATCAATCTTGACGGCACGTTTGGCGCAGTGGTTGAGCGATGGACTGCTGCGCGTGTCGCGGGTTCGATTCTTGCACGGAACAAATATTTGTGCAGCCTACAGGTAGTTGTTCCGGGGTCAGGCTGTTTGTGTATGTGACGATACAGGAGACATTCTAAGTATGAGGCAACGTTTAAAAAGAAACTGCTCAGCTTTTTACAAACTATGTAGGGATCGGCTTCCAGAAAGATTAAATACTGTTTTCCTGATAACATCTTAACGATTGCAGTCAAATAGGTATCGGCCTAAAAAAGTTGGCAATATTAGCGATACCCAAGAAATACTTATCCCATTGTGAACCACTATGTAGCCTTATTATCTTACTATCAACAAGAACCAAACATAAGAACATAGGCACATAAATTGATAAAAAAAGCAATCCCCATATTTCTTCTAGCACATTGCTATCTCAGTTTCGGCACCAAGAGGGTTATAAACGAAGACGTGACGTCATCGCATCGTATCCGAAACGTGCTCAACACCTCATTCGGCCACACTTGATGCGAACGGAAAAATTACTTCTTATATCTTATAGGAGACGTAGCACATTTTGTTGACTTTCTAAATTATAAGATTTACCTAATAGTAACTTACCTCTTGCTTGAGGAACTCGTGGTTCGGAAAAAATTGTATATGTTTGATAGTCGTTGCGAGTTGTCAGAAACTAGTCATGCTCATTGTGTTGACTGCTCACTGACTGCGCCATAGAATTGGATAACAATATCGGTGCGTACATTTTACATTAACTCGTTCATTCAGGGCCGTGTCCGGGGCAAATCAGACCAATCTGTGACCGACCACAGCCCGGACACGTCCCATTCACGGCCCTGATATGTGTGAATCAACCTTAAGAGTGCGCTATGTTTTTGTTTCATGATAAAAGAAGCCATCAAAGCTTGAATGAAAGTTCAATGCACTCACACAATGATGTATGTATATTTGCCCGATGTTATGCTGGAATTTCAAGAAGAATACAAAGATGTTGGTCATATATTTAATAAGTATATTGTCGTATTTTATTTGATTCTCTAGTTTAAGGTTCACATACTCTTTTTCTCTTATTCTTACACACTATTGTCTACATTTCTTTTACATTTCTCCTTTCGCAGGTGTGCTGGAAGAAATTTCGTTAGAAATAAGCATTTGCTTTATAATTGTAATGTTATTTATTACTATATTTCTGTGTGTACATAAATAATTCATAAAGAATAAAAGTAGTCAGCCTGATCCAAAATATTGCCAAGATCTGCAATTTGTTTTTCTTCCTTCTCAAAACTGAATGTGGTCTATGTTGGCACCAGTTTAAGGAACATGACACACTTTATGACAATGTTTTTTAAGAACTTTACGTCTCTCGCTGGATAGAACATGAAAATGATTAACTGACTCCAAATTTTAAGTTTATTTATTTTATGTTACATGCTGCTTTATTCTGATGCTATTTAAATCAGAATTGAATTCTTTTTAGACGCTTAAAAGCCAGCCTGAGGCAAATATTTTTGATGGAATTAAAACAACTTTAAAAGTAATAGACTAGACAAAAGCCTTTAAAAATAATAAGATGCCAACAATAAACAGCTAAAAGTAAAGTACGTAAATAAAAATGAAGACCGCGCTCGAGGCAGCAGAAGAAATAAAACTGAATCTTAAGTAGACAGATAAGACGCAGAGTTGCTTTATAAGAATGACTTTCTGTTCAGGTGCCCTACTATGACGTGCTGATGCCATCCAATTCCGACGATGTAAAAGGGATAGTGCTATATGCTATGTATAGCTCCGTCTCTCTCTTGGAGCGGAATCTCGATCGTTTTAAGACTTCATAGTAGGGCCCCAAGTCCGATGATAAGAGCTCAGTTAAATGGCTAATTAGGATTATGAAAGGCAAGTGAACAAACGAGATCGTAATCTCTTTATTTCTCAGTAGGAAATAGCTTCTTTCAGGGAATTATTTTATTTAAACATAATTGTTGTCCTAAAAATCCAAAACTGTTTCGAATGAAAAGAAATTATGTCGAGTCGGCGCTGTCGCTCATTTTGTACTAATAAATAAAATTAGGATTAACTTTGTTATTCTCCTGTTTTTAATTAAAGAATTTGAAAATAATTGTTTGAAGTTAAATAATAAACGTTTGCGCAGTACCTAGTCTTTTAAATTTAAAGTCAGTCTGTAAACTGTATTGTAAATTATAAAGCTTATTATTTTAATTCAGTTCCATTCGAAATTGCTGTCAAGAGTGACTTTAAGGTCACCCTTCTCAAGTTTTACGAACTTGAACTGTCCTGAGAGATTTTAACGAGATAGTTAAAATCAACGAACAGCGAAGATTTGATTATATTTTTACATAAAATATTTTTTACATAAACGCTGGAAATGTAGCGACCACTGAAATACAGATTAAGGCTGCGGGAATCATCAAGATATGAGAAGCACTGGACCGGTCAATGTGGCGACAGGATGTGGGTAATGAGAAGGCGCTGCAGAGGTTGCCTCTTGGCTAAAATTACGATGACGGTTGGACTCTAATAACCGCTACTATGAACGCCCGAAAGACCTTAAAAACTTAAGAATGAAGATTCGATTGAAGATCGCAGTAGGTTGCAAAAGGCAACGCTGCCGCTAGTACACTTGAGATAATCTCATTCTGAATTTTTGCGTATCATTTTGATAAAAAGCATAAAAAAATCCGCAAAAGCAATCCGTCCAAATATAGTATATATTCAGTAGGTGTACTTAGTTATAAGTACGAATAGCATCTCCTATCCGCTATCCGCGGGTATAAAAAGATTTTTCCACAACGTTCGTGCCCGAGACGGAAGAACTTCTTCAACTATTTATGAGCCTTAAAGTCTCCCGATAACGATGAAATCCGGGCAAATTACCTCTTATCTAGTTCACCCTTTGTCGCGTGTCGTTTATACGTTGTGAGCATAATACTATTATGAGTGGTGAAATGGGATGGTAAACTTACTACGGTCTCAATGTCGCCCCGATGTGGCGAGTTGAGACAATTATCACAAGCGAATCACAGTTTTACACGATAAAGTTCAGAATTTGTGACACAAGCAATTGATAACATCACACATATTGTGCGGATTTCAAACTCTGCCTGACGCTAAGTTTCGAACTTCGGATCTGGTTTTCTAACTGTGTTTCGGTTTCTAGGATCTCAAGTTTTCTCATTAACTAATACGTTATTAAGACCGCTAAGTCTGACAGTTTTCATCGCAGAGTTTACCAGGTACTGCTAAGTCGTGTGTCAAATATTTTCTCTTTACTTTAGCGTACTCCGGTTTCAAGAGATTTTCTTTTTACCACCATTTCAACGTTATAAAATCTTTTTACCGCAGAATTCTAAACATAAAAGACTGAAGCTAGAAACTGTAGTTCACACCAACGAACTATAAATTTAAAATTAAGTTGAAGTTGAGATACTTCGCGAAGAAATTGCTATTTGGAGAGTGCAGTTTAATATTTAGAATGTAACAAGCTGTCGACCCCAAAAGCACTGTGGTGAATTCCGGAGACTTGAACAAGAAGATTAAACTAATATTACTGAGACAAAAACAGCGAAACAACAGCGCTGTGGAAATGGTTTCTTGTTATTTAAACACTAAGAAGTAGCTGATTGTTTTTCTGTGTATTGTCTTAGTGTTTAAATACAAAAAAGAACAATCAATTTTAGTTTGCTTTATCAATCGTCATGTAAATATTTAACTATACAAACTAAGTTAACTTTCGTGTCTGTTTGGTCGTTTCGTTTAAATGTTTTCTCCATCGCTTTGTAAATTTCTTTCAAAAGATTTAGGTTTAACACCCAAATCAATATTTAACATAGAAATAGGCGAGAAATCTCAATGTTTTAAGGTGTCACCCCAACTAGCACCCCGCACTTGGGCCTAGTTCGTTATTCACAAATGATATTATAGATCCATTTCAGCCTTTAATAATTTTTAGCCTTTAGTAATGTCTACCTTTCCTGTATTGAAGAATGTAAGACATTTCCATTTAGGAAATTATTCAGGATTATCTGTAAAAGTTAACTCTTCAATAAACCAGAATCTGTGACCCAACTCTAATCCGCCGCGCAAACCACATTTTCTCAGCCCAAAGCTACCTCGCAGCAAAAATATAACCGCGTTCAGATAATTCATGTCGTAAGGCAGTTTAAATATCGTTGTTTACATCTTGCCGGATAAATTCATAACTGGGAAAGGCTTAGGACAGTAAGCACCTAAATTTTGTTTAGTTTCAGTAAAAAAACTGTGGCTAAAGTAATTGGTACTTTGAAGTTGTGGCTTTTATAAATGAAAGGTATAGACCACATGCCTCGGAGTTACAGTGCCAGTAGCGACTAAAGACCTATAACCTAAGTTTCCTTTTGGTGTACAATAAACAAATTACTATTAAAATTTGGACTTAACACGTTCACAGTCCCCTCAGCTACATACTAACTAATTTCACTAGTCCGTAGCACCAGAGCCCTTAGAGTTACACTGGCTCCGTGTACTGTATCGAGTACACAGAACTGGAATTAAGCACATGGCTCTGCCATATGTATATTTTTTCGGATTCCTTAGTCATAGTCACGGTAAAAATTGTCAAAGGCGATCCTAGGAATAAACAATAACACTCACACCCTACGATTAAATGGAAAGTTTCAGTAGCCGCAGCGTCCCAATGCTGTGTGGGTATAACACGTCATATTTCTATGGTATAGCGTGGGCCAGTGAAGGTGACGTCAACCTGGCTTTCTACGTGATAAGGGTCTGGTCAATCCGTGTAAATTCATAACAAAGATAATATTTCAGATATCTATTACACGGTTCAGAAGCGAGCAAGAGTTTTTCGACTGACACTGAAAGAAATGTGCTTTTTTTTTTCTAAGGATGGCAAATCATCAAATGACTTCTTCCGCTCTGAGTGGAGTGGAAAGGTGTGTCAGACTCTTACTGACTAAAACCTATCCGTGTTCCTTCTCCCCTTTGCGTTCCAGGGCCGCGGTGACTCTTTCGAACAAATTCCGCAACCCTGGGAGAGTAATGTGCTTCATTTCAATTTTCGTTGTCTCCGAAATTGAAAATTTCATTTTGACATGATTTAATCATGTCAATATGGCTTATTTCAGATGTCTGATATGACGCTAGGTAGGTAAATCGTATTTTTTTAATAATAGGGTTTATTTGTCGACGATACGAAAGGGACTACTATTAGTTAGGACTATGCTAAGTTTTTTAATTTTATTCAAGCTTTAACCTAAAGGATTTTTATTTTTTGCCTTATAAATCTTTTTTAAATATTTTTTTTATATTTCTTTATTTTATTATTCATATAAACACAGAAATATAGCAATAATTAACATTATAATTATGAATTTTTGAAACTCAAAGAAACACGATATTCTCGTAAAAATCGGAAAACTGTAGAAAGTTACTAATTATGTACCATCAACGAAGAATCCACCGTGAATCCAGTTTCTCCTGAAAAAACACAGAGGACGTGCACTTTAATTAAATGTTTAATTGCAGCTTTCTGTAGTGATACAAAATAGATGGGTGCAGAAGATCAGCTCTATACAATGTATGAGCGACAAGGCTCGTACATAACACGCTTCACGCAAAGTGACCAAGTGACCAAAAATGTCTTAGCTACTTGCATGCAGTTTCATTTGGGTTTAAGAGAGATCAAACAAATTAGAACAAGAGCCAGAAACGTTTTCTTGACACTGAAGAATAGTTAGATAAGCGAAAGGATTCCCGTTTACACACAAGTAATATTTGTAAAAAGGGGAACATAATTTGTTTTTTATTATTTCGTTAAAACCAGGCTCGAAGAGCATTCACTCTTCACGGTATTTCAAACGAACTCACAATTTCTTGGATATGAATGGACTTTTTCGAAGGGTTTAGAGAGCAAGGGGGAGGAATTTTTTACTTTTTCTAGAAAACTTAAAATTGCTCACTCTATCTTTCTACCTACCTAGAGAGCACTTGTGTGTGCGTATTTAATTCTATTAAAATAGGTTCATTTATTTCTAAGAGTAGTAAAAGCTCTTCAGATAATTTGAGATCTCCAAATCTACGTAAGCGTCTATATATATATATATATATATAGACGCTTCCGAAAGCAGGCTGCTTTCGGAAGCCTCGCTGAAATAGACTCGTGGGAAACTGACCTTCTGTAAAAATAAAACATTTACGTCAGTGAGTAGAAAAAGGTGAATATAAAGATAATTGCCGAGCAGCGGTTCGTAAAGCCGGTGATTTCAATCTAAGGAGACTGGATTGTGCTATGATTGCCTCCTAAGTACAGTTTATTAATTTGAAACCCGACTAGTTAGTTCAAAGAAAATATTTTATCAAAGCTGAGGTATTTATTTTCTTATTTCGTACCACGGCAAGCGATTTGCTTGTTAATGGTTTAAAATTGTGTTAGCCAATGATAGCGTATAAACGTTTACGTAATATTAGCTAATCAATGTAGAGTATTGTAAAATGACACTTATTACCATTATCAGCCAAGAATTTGCACCGAGAATGAACCGCAGGTACCATTCTCGATGAAAATGGTAAACGGTAAACGGATGGTTAAACGGTAGAAAATGTAAAGAAATATTAAGTCCATTTTGCTTGAATATAATAACTCAAATACGATAGAGCCCTGATTTAAATACTATTGCTTTATTATCCCAGTAAAGTTGATTGAAGTGAAACCTGGCGGTAATTGCTTCGGGAAACTACTTAAATACATAAAGCAATATTATATTTGATTCAGCGATTCTAAGATAACTAATGGAAATTTGGCTAATTTAGGTAGGTATTCATTTTTTCCAAGTAATGAATCCAATCTTAATCTATCTACCAAAAAAATTAATGAAAAAACGTATAGACGAAAAATCTAAAGATTCAAAGATACCAAAAAGTACAATCGGTACCTACTGTATAGTTGAGCGTTCCACTTTGACTTTAAACATGAAACTTAAAGCGCGAACAGTTCAGAGCAGTTAAGTTCAAAACGTTTCAAACACCGGATACGGCTGATATTCTGCACGTAGACGGTAGAATCGTTGAAACCACGGCAGGCGTATGACTCCTAAGGGAGGTAAGAAAATGTAAGTTTCATACGACTGAATTGGATTCCCATCTTTTTCCCAGTGGGAAAAGCAGGACTTCAAGCGAAGCCAGAATGCATACACTCGGGGAAAAAATAAAAAGGTAATGGAAGTAGTGCAACGTACGTAGAGAGCATTATAGGGGCGAGGAAGACTGTTCATAGTTTTTGAATTTAAGGCTAACGTTCGAAAAATTTGATATATGGTATGATATTATTTTTTTACCACTGTTTTTGTTTCAAATATGAGATTAAGAATACTGGCAGGGTAAACGGACTGACATTCTTAAGTCTAATTGAATAGCCGTTTTGTTGGGTTCAGTAACCTATTCAGTATGAATAGCAAATAGGTACCAACACGGTATACTCGCCTTACGCAAACAGGATTGTGTTCAGCCCAGCAACGGGTCCCACTAATACCGCTAGCTTGTAGCGGAATAAGCGCAACATACAATATTGGACACATCATGTAGTTACAGAATTTGGGTAGCGTCTGCGTGACCTACTTAGGGTTTGTGCAGACGGGCTACAGTCTCACTACAGGCGAGGATATTATGTCACTGGGAAATTGTTAGTTCGTGTGAATGTGTATCACTGGCCACTGCAACTGCTTGAAATTGCGTTGTGGCACGGTATAACAGCCGCAAAAACTCAACAGTTATTATATAGTCGATCGCTAGCGTATGTTGTTGCATATGTGGTCCCAATGTTGTCAATATCTACCACGTGTTTGTGACAGCCATTAAACATGATAGCAAAATGATTTTGTGGTTGGCCACATTTTTGTTGCCATGATATAGTTGTGGCTGTGGCACGTCTGGATATACTTTATTCTTGTTTGAAGAGATGTGACGGCAGTGAGAAAACAAAGTTAAATTTTAGTGACAGAAAAAAACTGGAGCGTTTTCGTATGGAGAGGGAAAATACCACTTATTATTAGTTTATATTCACTGATGCGTTTATTTGTTGACTAAGAGCCCGTTCCAATTAAGACGGACTCTATATTTAAACGGAAGGCGGCGGCCAGACGTGCGTGTTCACACTAGACGGACTGTTGCATCTGTTTAAACGAAAGACGGCGGCGGACGATCGGCACATTCATTAACACTACATCGGATCCGGGAGTTTAGACGGCTCTTTGCCACTGCAAAACGATCCGCTCTTTTTCTCGGATCCGTCTAAATGTGAACAGTGTCATATAAATTGTACTGCCACTGGCATATCGGCCTCCTTAGTCGGACCGAGAAAACAGATAGTGGGAACGGGCACTAGGCTCATATTTCGACACAAAAATAACACAATCATCTGAGGTGATCGACATGACGTTAAGGGTACGCCTTTGCCTCTTAGAACAAAAAAGATGCAGAGTCCTAAAAATAATTACTTAAATAGTAAGTTTGACTTCAACAAAATATTTTTGTTAGGGTTACCACCCTAACATTACTTATTTTCCAGTTAAAAGTAAAATTTTTAACTAAATTCTTCCTATATTTTTCAAGCAATTGTAAAATAAAATACCAGCGTTCCGATATTTCTGATCTAAGCTACAATAACACAAGGCGGAATCAATTACGGAGTCCAGTCGTAAAACTTCCTAAGGTTCACTTTATGGAGACAGGGTCAAGGCATCTGCTTCTAATGGCCGTATTTTTATTGCTATCTGTAATATCGACTTATGGCTGACATATTAATTTCACACCAATTTCGTAATGAAAGTACTAAGATAGATAGAAAACTCATTACTGTACACCAAAAATAATACGTTTTTTAACTTACACACACCACCACCATCTTTTTTGTGTGTCCTCCGCACTCTGGGGCCTATCAGACTAACACTGTCTAAAAACCTCACGATGCGATTGCCTTTAACCAGGCTGCTAGAGATATGATATTATGTAGATACGTGTATTTTGTTGATTACTTTGTTGCATTTGAACGGTTGGACATCTATTATCAATCTTATAATAATGGAATTTAGGAAGGATTTAGCCTAGTTTACGTAAGTGTGCCAGCATTATTTTGTTATTTTGTCAGAAGTCTTGTTCAACATCTCCAGCTTGTTTTTATTGGCCGGCCGGACTGTTCAGAATTCGGCGAAAAAGGAAATTTTCTTTTTTTCCAAAAGTGGGCAAACAAAGATAGGCGAAAACGGAACAAATCATATATAACCTACCAAAGACACTGTCTTTATATAAACGATGGCGAACGTCTTCGGGAAAATGAGTTCGGCAGAATGAGTTCATTAGAGGTAGTTTAAAAGTGGCGCCAGTGACGGAAAAGTTAAAAGGGAACCGCTTATCTTGGTATGGTCATGTGAAGAGGAGAGATGAAATGCCTAAAAGAGTTATGAATATAAAATGTGGATGGATGAACAGGGAGATCAGGCCAAAGAAAAGATGGATGGATTGTTTTAAGAGTGCTATGAAAGAAAGGGGAATTAGTGATAGCGTGACGGCTGACAGGACAGAATGGAAGAAAAAAACGTGTTGTGCTGACCTCAAGTAACATGGGATAAGGGCAGGATGATGATGATAGTCTTCGGCAAAATATAAGGCATTGCTCACCCATGCAATTCAACAGCGTTTGTCAATCCCATACATTTTTGACATATTAACATTCGCCTAGACACGCTGCCAGAATGTCAACTATCCAGGGCTTCTTACGTATATCATTGCCTCAATCTCGGGTTTCATAGAAAAAAAGCACGAACCATCTGGCTCTTCTAATATGAAAATATTAATTATTCAAATTCAGTACTAAAACATTCCTGAGATATATTATTAGGTAGGTAATAACATTCCATCGTGCGAATTTGCAATTAAAATTATGACTATGTTCTAATCAAAGGAAATGCCGTCACGCGGTATTTCCGCATCGTGAACAGGCGATACATTCTACATATTACGTTAATATCATGTACAGTATATATACCTGCGTCAATGCTTTTATTTGACGGTAATTGAAAAGTGGGATTTACGAGTTTATGAGTAATTGGGACGCCCTAGAAATACATAAATCGACCATATTGTTGGTAACGTCGTACTCACAACCGTACGTGTACTAGCCAGTTTTTTTTTAATCATCTCAATGTGAAAAAAAACAATTATTTCGTCTTTAAAAATCGATGTTTCTAATCGATTATAATATTACAAAAAATCTATTAATTAACAATCGTTTTTTTTTTGGTTCACTGTCGATTTATTATTTTCGTCCGCAATCCGCAAAGGGTGGTTTGCCATAAAATCAAAACAAATCACCGATAAAAGTTATAAATTTCTTACTTTCTCCATGACTTTTGTTTTATAATGATAGATATTTATTTATAATTTTTAACTCATCACTCTTACCATAACATATAATAGGTATGCAGGAGAAAGAAACGCAGGCATTATTTCAAATAGTAGGTTAAGAATCTTATTTTTTTTTCACAAAAATCGATTATTTGTAGAACGAAAAAGATTTCTCCCAAATCGATTATTACTGAAAAGAGAAAAACAAATTTTTAATTAATCGATTTTTTTTCCTCAGTGGCACATCCCTAGCTTCACGTCAACAGTAAATGCCATTCCACCTTGCTTGGATTGATTGACTGATTTTACAGATTACCTAACACTACAGACTCATGAACGTGAAGGAAGCAAAAGGAGCATGTAAGGATTGTTGTAGAATCCGTTCTGTAGTTTGCGGCCATGGCAAATTTCGTGAATATTTATATATCCGAGTATTTATAATGCATGGTTACTACAAAGAGTTTGAAATGATTAGCAGTGTTAATAAAACAGGTTGTTATACCTAATTGGAGAGGCTTAATCCCCTAATAACAGAAGTTTATACAGGTTGAATCTACCTCGGATTTACATCTCATTTACGACGGTTAAAATACATAAAACGAGCCAAACAAGGGCAATAAGGTCGGAGGATGATAGAATTTGTTACAAGTTTATAGCAAGATTTGCAATTTTGCTACGGTTGAGCCTAGAACAGTTACCTTTTAGGACGGCCCTTATACTTTGTTACGGGTGGTTGAAACTATTAACGTGGAGTTGGCATGGACCTGTTTATTGGTTATTGGCCTTTATCTACCTAAAGGTTGGAGTTGTTTGCTTATTTGAACAAAATAACGTTTTTAAACGTTTCCAAACGTCTTTTATAATGCGCACAGCAAAGGAGTGGAACTCTCTTCCTGCGTCTGTGTTTCCGAATGCATACAACCCTAATCTCTTCAAAATTAGAGTGAACAGGCTTCTTCTGGGTAAGCTCGCTCCATCGTCGACTTTGTCTCCGTCATCTATGACCTAGACTAGAGTCAAGAGCAAACCCATATTAAACAACAAAAAAAAAAAAATAACAACCAGTGCTGTAGGCATGACCGTGAATTTTGAATTTGTAAGTAAGAAGAAACTAGCGGGATAGTAACCGGTCGGTTTTATATTTGTTACTACAGTTTTATTTCAGTTTGGCAACTCTTTGTCATCATCAATAACCAGTTTGTTGTTCTTCCGCAAGCCCGCCTGTACTGAACCTACATTAATCACAGTGAATGCCTGCGCCACGTTGCATAAAGTTGGCACGCGATCATCGCCGTTGTTCACTTATATAGCAGTTTTATTACCACTTCCCACGGCCCAATATTTCACTTCCTACTTTTTTCAACATACGCCATCAATGACAAAACTACTTTAGCAATCAAAACTTTTATCTCTTTATAAAGCGGCGCATTAACGGCATATGTCAAACCAAACTATTCTATCTCTAGTCCCTTCTTAAGTAGGGTGGGAAAAATAATAGTGTCGTAAATTCATAAATGACACTTTTCGAGTACACTACCAAACTTTTTCCTAACTTTAAGGTCACAATAAAAGCGTCACATTGAAGGCTGCGTGGTAATTTATTGAGGGTAAAATAAACATGTGAAGTGCGAATAAGAACTTTTAAAGTGGGACTTGACTTTATTAGTTTGATGCTTCCTTTGCACTTATGTTGGAAATTGTAGGACTAGAATAGGACTAGCTTTTTCCCGCGACTTCCTACGCGCTAATCACGTTTTTTTCCGTATTTCGGGAAATCAATCCTCTTTTAGTGGTCCTTTACGGAGTGTAGAAAAGCTACATGCTCACTCACTCAGTAACGGAAGAGTTTTATACATATATATTAATGATTAATATTGATTTCCCGAGTCATACATTAAAAGGTCGTTGGACTGATAACAAACATACTAGCAGGTATCCATTAGTAACCAATAGTGATCAACTCAAATCTGCAAATAAACATGTGGGTGCTTGAAGTTAATTGCATTGTTGTGTCTCTGTTGATATTTAGTATGTTATTATGATACCTTTTTTGTCTTGTATTAATCGACGATGAGTGTGGTGAAATAGACACTACCGAAACCTACCTACCTGTTAATTTTATTTTACTGTTTTTTTTGTCTTGTACGAGTCCTAAATAAACATTTTTCTTTCTTTTCTTTTTAAACCAAAACAAATAACAGTGCTAAAAAATACTGAAAATAGCCATACATGGCCATTGCGAAGACTATGTGGCACTGTCTCTCACGTGAACATGCAGTGAAAAGTAAGACACAAAAAAATGCTATACATATTCCACAAAATCCTCTGGCGCCATGCGACCATCAAGTACCAGTACATTACGGAACATTCGGTACAGTAATCAAGTCACCCGCGGGAAATACGCTCAAATCCAGCGGTTCACAAACTTGTTTGACTTACGACCCCTTTACTTCTCAAAAAATAATATATTCCTAAGAGTTCTCCGGTGAAATCTATTGTATACTACAAATAGAATGTGAGTGGGAGTGTAGCGAGTCTATGATTGTTAATTTCCTAGTTTTTATACGTGCTTCTTTTTTGGTCTTGGTTTATTTTACGATATTTTTGATATTTTAATAGGAACGAGTCTGAATTAAATGAAGGTTTACCTCAATTTACCTCAATTAGGTTAGTTTATTTAGTCTAATATTAGTCTAAGTTCTTTAGAAATATTTTAACCGTAAAGCGAACTATAAAACTTCACATCGAATGAATACTGTCTGCTAAGTATATGTTTAGTTCAAGTCACGCAATACCCGATGATATTTACTTTGAGCTTCACACACATAGACCCAATAGGTATAGTGTATCACCGCGGTCGATCAATGGCCAAATTAAATTTACTGCCGCAAGCCCACCAGATCGTCGTAACGATACAGCGGCCGCCATTTATTGGCAATAAATATTTTTTACTAGCAGCTTTTACAGGACCCCGCATCGTCTTTCAAGAGGATCTTACACCCAGTATTATTTCATAACTGATATTTTATTACGGTAACGTCAGTTCTACGGTATAACATTTAATTTGTTCTTGTTATTTCGGTATCGGGTTGGGTATGACAGATTTTATGCTGCTCGTCTTATTGGAGCATCTGACCTTTTACTCAAAATTAATAACTGTGCCACCGGCTGAGATATTACAGGACCGATCAATAACAGACTCACGAATGCAGAAAGTATCTTTAAAAAATTTACGAAGCTCTTTTTATTCCTAAATTGAATTCAAAATAAGAACCTCATAGGATGCGAAATCATAGCTGTACTCATATGAGTTATTTTTGTAATTTTATTAGATATTGTAAATCAAAATTTTGTTCGATTGCACCTAAATTATTAAATAATTCAAGTATATATTTAATTTTCCATCACATTATTAAAATGGGTGTTACGTAACTGCCCATTAAAACGAGACAACAAAGGGTTTCTTCCTTTGAGGCTATGTTTATATACAGAGAGTTTTTACCCTAGCGATTTTATTAGTGTGAATTTTATGAACCCTTTGCGAAACCCTTTGATAAAATAATCCGGATGTCGTAAATTATTCCCTAGGGAAGTTTAAGCTGGGTGGTGTAAATATGACGGTGGTGAGTATAATTAGGCTTTATTATTTTTTCTGGTCAATGTTTTCAGCCACATTGACCCGATCCGTTCCGTTCCAGAATGGCAAAATACTGGAAGACGCGGCGTTGGAAGGCCTTTTACAAGATAAGATGGACTGATGTCCTGGTAAGGGGATTGGAAGGACGCTGGATGTGAATAGCACAGGACCAGGTGATGTTTCGACGCTTGAGACAGGCTGGCATGACCAGCAGTAAACATGTTTCGGCTAAAAGCGTTTATTTCTGAACTTACCTGCGGAACAAACGTAATCCCGTCCCATCAATTAAATAAATGTCAACAATAAATTTCCAAATCAAAGCATCTAAAGTCTTCCTCAATCTTATAGGCAAAATAAATGTATTAATATGTAGATATAGTGTATTTTAATCGATTCCGACGCTAACCCAAAATATTTGAAGAGCCGGGTTATGCTAAATTATTTTTAAGGCCAAAAGTAGTCGCCTTTCGTGTGAAGCAACATTTTCTCCACATTTTTTTTTCGTAATTGCTACTGTATTTTTTTTTTGTGTTTGTACTTAATTATGGTTTACTATGTTTTTCTTGTCAAAACCGACCAAAATGATTAAGAAAAATTGTTTTACATACGAAGAATTTTTTTGAAAAAAAAAAATGGTCCTTTTTCTCTTTCAGTAGTCGTTGCTTTGTCTGCGCCTTTATTTAGAAACACACAGGAAAAGGAAGTGACAGCGATAACGTCAGTGCAGTGCAGCTGTAAGCGCTGTATTGTCCGCGATGCGCTTCTATAAGGACGACTCCATGATAACGAGAAGAAAAGTCGGACAAAGTTTGTACTTTAGATGTTTTATCAGAATTGGATTGTGTTCTTTAGTTTCATTTTAACTTTGGTTTGCACGAAATTCTGGTTGAATTTTCAGAGAATTCCGTATAAAAAGACCAGAAACAAGGGAGCAATTTTTCGTGAAATTTGATATCCTGCTTGTGATGCCTCCAACAAATGAACACACAGGACGAGCACAGAAAAAAACCAACGTTTTCCCACGAAAATATATAAACCTTAGCAAGACATATCTTATTATTTGTACGCAAGTGTAAATAACGGGATAATTAAGCCAAGAAAATGTTATACCCAACTTAATTTCATATTAACCTCGGTACAGAAATAAACCAATCTACGTCCACCGCTGAACTAAGAGTATGTCTGCTTCAAATGACCAGTAATGGCTGTAATACATCACTTTGAAGTCTGGGCAGGATTCAATTAAATTCGGTCAAGCAGAGACCTAAATGTTGTGTGATATTGGTCCAGTGACCTTTTTTCTAGAAGTTCTAATAAAAATGGGGTTCTGCTGTGAATTTCAAGTTTAGCTTACGACTGGGCTCATTTAAAACAGAAACAGTCATGTCAAGTGTTTTATGCAGAAAAAGTGAAAACTATGTGCCATTATTTTGTTTGGCTATAATACTGCTCTTCCCATAATATTTTATCCTATTTTACAGTATTCCATGTGAATTTACAAATGTGTGTGAAATAATACAACGACGATCGTTATAAAAATTTTAATACACATATCATCAAATATAAAAAAGCAATAATATACAGATACGATTAAAGTGACATTGGTGTTACGTATGTACTTGAATGTGCACGCAGCTTAATTTTCAGATGTGTGACGATCCTTATCCGAATTATTATCTTAATATGCATGAATGTGCAAATATTTGTACGTTTTAGATAAAAGTTATAAAGAAAGAAATATAGCTATAAATCAATGAACGAATGTTTGTAATAAATTAGACCAGTATTTCCAGAGATGATGATCTCAGTTTAGATAGTGTAACATGATTTTTTGGTTGGCTTACAATTGTGTTTAATTCCTGGACGGCGGCCTCTTCTTTCTTCTTCTAAACATCTCTGTCTAGGATCACCTCTGGCCAATTTTGCCCCGTAAAAATGATCAGCCCGTCACATCACCTTCGCTGCTTCGTCCTTCCACAGGTATCCAATTAGTGACAATTTTCGCCCAAAACAGACACAGATTAACAGCCTAAAAATGAATAATATTTCTAACGGGACTACTAAATCTAACAGACAAGATCAAGTCATCTTCAATCATATCAAGTCAAGTCATGCCCATAGCTAAATATATACGGCTCACAATTTAAATATGTTTCTTAACTTTTTGCCAAAAGAGACAATCATTGTAGTAACTACATTTTATTACACCTTCTATACTAGTTGAGCCTGCTGACAACATACGAGATCATACCTGACAATGCTCTTCAATTAAAGGAATTGTCCGAATTATTTTGACTTCTAACCAACAGTGGAACGTCATGCATTTGAATAGCGCCAATCGACCTCGGCTTCAACTGAGAAGTTCCTGAGTGCTGCTCATAGTTGAATCTTACTGGCATGTTGGGAGAGGATATACATAAAGAGGATACACACTATTCCAAGAACCATATGGTAACTTGACTCTTCAGACATACGGTTTCTTAACAGTTTAGAAGTCAGAAAACTATTTGATTATAATATTTTGGATGATCTATTTCATCGAGCAATTCGATTGTTGAGAGTTGTTTTGATGAATTTTGTATCTATCTTCGTACTTCTCCCCCTTAAAACTGTACGAAATATCTCGGATAATACAGTTTTAAGACAGATAAAGATTAATGATATTGATAATTTGATGGAATTCAAGTATGGCGATGGTATTAACATAAAAAATCCACGTTTCGCAACACTTTCTGCTACACTGTAGCTTTACGCGTGACACAGCAAGAAGAACATGAATGTGGTTATTATTACGTCTTTAATGTTTGGGACACAATCTGTTTAAGGATCACCATCGACTTGAAAAAAAAAAGAAGGATCAAGCATTACGTAATATTTGAAAAATCCATAAATGAAGGTGAAAACAATTTGATATTGAAATTGTCATTAATTAAATGATTTTTTTGTCCTTGAATTCATACTTGTACTCAAATTGATTGGAAAATAATTTCTGACCTTGGTAAATAAAGCATTCAGCGTATTGTAACCTTGAGCCAATATTATTGGTAGTTTGGTTTTATTACTTAGAGCCATTTTATATCTTCTCACGACATTTCACAGATCTTTAGTTCCGTGTCATAAAATGCCTTATCGCTATCATTACAATAATACTATTACTGTACTTTCCTTCAAGAATAGTAAGCTTCAAATACAATGAACGACCAATCAGTAAAAGAGAATGAGATTCTTTGTTTTAATTTATTTTCGAACTATTTTCTGGTGTTATGCCTACTTGCAAATAGAGGACTAGGTCTCAGATAATTTATACATAATTATCACATCAAAATTCGATAAGTGATTCCTCTTCTGTCAAACCGCAAGAAAGGTCAAAGAGCTCGTAGGACCAAAAACTTGGGGGTCGGAAACGAATCCGGCTCGAAGCACCAGAATATGTAAAAGGACGTACGCTTTAATGATAAAAGGTTATGAACGTAACTGGTTTAATGATCTGTTTTCAGCGCTTTTATACACATTTATTTAAAAACCACATGTTTGACAAATATTACGATTCGTTCCTCTTTTTATTCATTTAAAAAAGTAAAACGAATTCCAGTTGAAACCAAGTCAATGATGACGACTAACATACTAAAAAATTGCACTATTTTGGGGGCAGGTTAACAATTTTCATCTGCCCAAAGCTCGTTTGCTTTTAGTAGAAACTCCAGTTCATCTGTAAGCCAACTGAAACATAATTAAACAAACCAGAACCAACACAAATATTTAAATAGGAAAAACAAACTGACGCGCACATATAAAACATGCGTAAAACCTGTTTACTTTTGCCAATATTTTTCATATCACCCGTACGCCGACATTAAAAACGGAATAAATCTGGAACTGACATAAACGCCAATAAAATTGTATTGACAAGTCTTTTAAATATCAATCTATGTTTACGGGATATAGAAGAAGTATTAATTCAAGCCTCAGAGGCACGTTTTGTGTATATTGTTCACTATATTATTAGGAATATGATGACTGGTGTTAGTGATAGTTTGTATTGTTGAGCTAATAACTAAAATTTCATATTAATATCCACTCTTTATTGAAAATTTTCCGGAGTGGGGGAACCTTTAACCCCTCGGCAACTGAATTAGAGTTATACTTTTTGAGCATATATTATGTATGTACCTTTATATGTGTTTTAAGGGTTTCGTATTTCCGATTGAAAAAAATAAAACCCTTGTAAGATCACTCGTGTGTCTGTCTCTCTGGCTGTCTGCCTTGCAGGCTGTCAGTCTATCACAGCACAACTTCTCCGAATCTACTGAACCGAGTCAGTTCAAATTTACGGCTTAATAAGTTTTTATAACTGAGTTGACATTACTAAGTGACATATGTAGGCTGCAGCAGTTGGCTTATTTTGTTTTCCGTATCCATGACGATTTGGTAGAAGCTTATTTTAATAAGACTATTGATAGAAAGTTTCCAGAAAATGAGATGCTCCATTGGTTGTTGGTGTAGTTAAAGAACTAAATATAAAACCATTCAGCAAGTTCTTCTGGTTACAAACCAGTATCGCCGTCGGCGTCGCAATATATTTCAACCGCAAGCCGACTCATCGTCAACGGAAGCAATAGTGCCATTATTGCTTCCCTACAAAGGCGGATACAATTACGTTTCCAATCACGATCTTGAAAAATGAAGATCTGAAGTATTTTCTGTAATTTTTTTACATTGCAGAACCCTGTGTCCAAAAACTTATGTAATGATTTTTAAAGCATAATTTGATCACTTGTGGTCAATTTCTGCTCTACTAGAACCAAAAATTCCACTACTAATCTCTCTGAGTCAGTAATTTTCAACGTTTGTAGTAATCAAAAAGTCCTCAGACCGATAGTAATTCAGTCGAAAATAGTTTTAAAAAAGTGACATATTACTTGCCGTCATTTTGTTTTTTAATTTATATTTTATGTTTAACTACAAACGCAAGACAATCCAATAAGAACGTTTTCCTATAAGAGAAAAACTTTTTTTTGACACTACTACTAACAAAGTCAGCTTCGCCATTATCCACTACTTATCGAAATCTATCAAGAAAACCTAAAGAAAAAATCGGGTGCCAATTTCACACAGGTCAGATAGCTCCATAAGAAAAAAAAACAGGATCTGTCGAATCTGGTGGTGAAATAAAGCTTTTGATTAGATGCCTAGAATTTTTTGTCCCAACTTCCACATGTGTACGATACATAACTTACGGCGACGTCTTATTAGAGCCGGTTTTCTTAACTAGCTGATATAGATAGGTAGAGACGAGCCATCTCGGTGCGTGGCTACATGCTAGCGAGGCGGTTTAGCCGCTGTAGTGACGCTGTGAAATCGCAGCTCTTCATTAGTTAGGTACTGCACAAGCGTCTACACAGTTGAATTGTGGGCTACCTACACCAAAGCTGCACTCAGCGACATGCGAATATAGTACAATGACGCGTGGCGCGCCATGTTCCGGCTGTCTCGGTGGTGCAGCGCGAGCGCCATGTTCTGCGAGGGCCGCACGCCCGGCTGGCCGGCCCTGCTGTAGAGCCGCTCGGCTGCCGCACGCTCCGCCATACATCGCTCCGCTAACTCCTTGGTGGCCGCGGTGCGAGACTGGGACAACAGCCCTCTTCATCGAAGGTGGCAGTCCTACCATACGCCGATAACATGATTCGCGGCGTCTAAGCTTGCATTTGTCATGTTTTTGCAACTTATTTTTTATTATTCACTGTTATTTATGTGTGCTATTTGGATGTTAATCTGGCAATAAACAATTTCATTTCATTTCATTAACTCCATAAATTAATTTGATAAAGAAAAACATGGAATTTCAAAAACGATAGCCATCACCAGTCACAGTAACAGCAGCCTGCATGCACCTGCCATGTGGATTATTTTAAGAAGAATAGCGAAATTACTGTACTTAATTCGTCAGTCGAAGTGGATAAAGGGATCTTACGTGAATTAGCAAAGGATGCTCTTCCGTCCAACAATGTTTTTTTTATAGGAAATCTCATTTCAATTACATAAACGGGATAATCAAAACCATTTTTTTGAAAAAAAAATTCAAAATTTCCGTCGGAATTGTCAAACTAAATTACTGAAATTAAAGGTTCTTTCACTACATGTAATAAGGATACCAAAACTGCAATAGGGGTTCGAACATTTTTCTATAGGCGCTGGTATATAATTTACAAACAATGTTGTAAATGTGCAACCAATGTTCGAAATTGACAACCTGTCTTGAGCAAGCGTGCTGATGAATGCCCTACAGTGGAATATTAATAGAATGTGAGCTATTTAATACCGTAATCATGAAATCAACTATCTCGTTAATGTGAATAACTACTGACATGCTTAACGGCACATTATGTAGACCAATTACATCACAGTGCCACTATTTATTGCCTAGTGAATTTAATTTGGCAGTGTTGTATAAATCGGATTCAATATCACCTAGCTGCAAATAAAACTCACTTGCTTAAGCGACGTTCTACGATTTTTCTCTGCTCCTAGAAACTGTGAGGAATAGCAGCATTTTCCTTCGAGTTTCGACACTTATCGAATGTCAGGTATCATTAAAGCTACTCTGCTGTGCAGCTACAAGATGTTTCGGACAACTACTGCTGTGCTCGTTTCAACCAGTGCAAGATTTTCGTGGAGGTAGATATTGTAAATCGTACCTACATTTAAGGATGTTTGAAACGTTATTGGTATGTTTATCGAGTGTATCAGTTATAACTCTCTGGCGTCATGAGCATAGGTCTGTTTAAGACACCATCAATAAAAAAAAATATTTCAGCCGAAAAATGTCAACTGCCGGACATAGACCTCCCTCAATTGTCGCCCTATCGAAGGTTCCTTATATTGCTTCTTCATCTTCTTCGATCAGGGTAGGTCATTCAACCTACCCTGATCCTCCGAACCAATCCTAAAAAAACTAATTATATGCTAGCGGAACCGCGGGCGGCAGATAGTTTTAAATAAGACACATATCACTTTGGATCATTATGTTGACAGTGCAAGGAAATGCTGTTGTTTCATAAAAAAACATTCAACAAGAGAAAGAAGCATCCGAAACCTGACGTTTTTATTAACTCACGTGACAAATGTTCCCGGAAACAACCCCAAAATGTGTCATTCAATTCTAAACATGGCTCTCCCTTTGAAATTTTAAACATGTTTGTAGAACGTAAACATCGCGAACAAACGGGAGTTTGGAAGAATTTTGACAGAGTGACGTCAGATGTTCTGTAAGAGGGTACGAGTTTGTCGAGAATTTATATTAATTCGTAATTTTGTAATAAGATTGTCTTCTTCTTTACCCTATCCCTTTATTCATCAAAAGTTTTCTAACTGAATTGCGTTCAAGGTTATTGGCCTCTAACTTTGAACGGGATGTACGTTGATAGTATTTATGAAGCGTCTTCGTAACTGTTATTTTAAGAGTTATGTCTATTTTCTTTATTTCAAATAAAAATAAATGACTTGTTTTCTCGACTATACCTTTTGACAGCGTCGTTAATATTTCACAATACTATTCTTATGAGATGATGACCAAATTCAGGTCGAAACGCATTAATCATTTCAACGAAATATGACGTGAAGATTTAACATGACTGGCCAGAAACTATGAAGAAAATTCTGACCAATGCTCATCTATTTTTAAATTAATACATGCGTTTTCATTTTAATATGATTTAGTTAAAAGTTACCCAGCAATTCGTCTGCTAGAATACTTACTCAGATACTCCGTCTGTTTAACGATCCAAATTATATTGGATTTTCTCGTCAAGCAATCCTTGACGACCAGCCTACTGTATCAGTTCAGAATAATACAGTTATGAGTGATAAATATTCACAAGAAAATAATAACACAAACATCTTTCCAATGTCGTATATTCAGTTTCAATTTTACCGTACAATGACAATACGAACGTTAATTTAATATCACAGTCCAAAAAGATTACGTGTAACAACTTACATTGGAAATAATCTTAGCTAAGAATTTACAGTGATTACAATACATGAAGATTAAAAAATCTCCGAACAGTATTTACAGTTTCTGCTAATGGCCCTCATACAACGAGAAAAATCCTTAAAGAGTATTTACGTGGCACATACAAATTTCGAAGTTCAATGTTGAAAAAAAATCAATCTATCTAGACTCTTTTTCGAACAGTTCTCACCTAATTTTTCAGACCTAGGACGCGTGCATGCAAACCTCATGCCCCACCCGCCGCAACAGAAGAAAACGCCCCGGGCGTCGGGATTCGCAGGATGATTCTCGGCCACCATAGGTGCGCCGTCGAACCGTGCCTGGTTCTTATCGGACGGCGAGCCACACACTCTCGTCGCCCCACTCGCCGTCCGATAAAAACCAAGCCCGAGTCGACGGCGCATTGTGTTCCACGCGCGCCTCAAAAAGATGTCAGTATAATAGAGGGGGCCGCTAGGGCCAGTGCCTGCCAGGATCGCGGAATTTGTTCGAAAGAGTCATCGTGGCCCTGGAACGCAAAGGGCATTTAGAGCAACACGGATAGGTTTTAGTCAGTAAGAGTCTGATTCTCCCTTCCGCTCTGTCCAGAGCGGTATAGGATATTATCAAATGACAAGGAGTCATTTGATAATTATCCATTACCCATCACCCATGTTATACATTTTAAAGGTTTGAACCAAAAATATTTAAAAAACCACATGTTTCATACTTTGTTAAAAATGTCGTATGAAATTTACACATTCAAAAAAACATAACATTCGAATGAAGCTACAGTTCCAATACTCAGCAACAAACCAAGAAAATATTTACATAACCGAAGCTCACGACTTTATACAGGTATCGGCGATGTGGGCAATAAGTCAGTCAGGCTCAAGTGGGATTCACGGGGACCCGTCTGTTGGATGTCTCGGGGAGAAAGGTGGGTTGGGATCGGCACGCAGTCGCACGAATGGTTCCAGCTTGCGTTATATTCATTTCACACGAGCTGATTATGTTGACATCTTTGAAAGGACTTGGAATGTTTTGAACTCGTCTGTCTTTGAAGGACACCGGGGCTTTAGAGATTTAATATCGTGATTTAATTTAAACGTGATTACATTTTAGTTTGGCTAAGAATAATTTATAAAAAAATATTTGCCCTAGAGTACTCATGTAAATAATAGCGAGCAATGTCATAATATCTATATAGGAACTAATGGAGACTAATAAAATAAAAAAGATTATATTACTTGTATGAGAGCCACCAAATACAAAGGTTTCAATAAACGGGTTGATAAAGAGGAATGCCTCACGGCCACATTTATGAAATTGATATTTTTTATTGTTAACATACATAGTTATAAATTTTCACTAACTAGTATTCAGTTCTCATCAAATGGTCAGTTTCACAGCCAACTCACTGCTATCTGTGAACAAAAACAAGAGGTTAAAACAAAAGTTTAAGATGAACAAAAACAATAGACGATCGACGAAGGTTGAATACGAACCGTTTGATATAACAAACCGATTTCAATTCGACAATAGCGCAATTTACACGAGCAAAGTTTATAAAATTCTCTTCGAAAATGTAGCTTTTCAATAGTTGTATCAACCCTAAAAAAATGTAGTACTAGAAATTTGCATTCGTTTAGAATCTTCAAAGTTTATTCAAAATTTTGCGCCTCATTGTTATATCATAATTTACAATAAGCTCTTGCCAAACTCAACTTCGTAATAACATGTCAAACATCTGTACAATGCTAGCTATACGCTAAGTTCAAATCAGTAGGTACTTCAATTTCAGTTAACATGCTCATCCAATAAGCTGTTCACAATGTGTTATCAGTCAACCATTTCCTGCCACACATGCGAATAGCGCATTCTAGACTAAACCAATGAAATAGTTTAGATCACAAGTAGCACTGAGCATCTGAACACTGCCACAATCAAATCAATTAATCAGTCTTCACAGTTGCAGGAGTCCTTTACCAATTTGATCATAAACAGTTCCTGTGTGTCAGTGCATAATAATTCAATAGTCCTGTTACATTAGTATCGCTATTAATTAAAGTGATTTGAAAACCAGCCAGTGATTGTTGCAATTTGATATTTGTACCTTTTGTAGAGACGTGCTTTTCTCACATGCATTCCTACCCCGTTGTCATTTCATAGCACTCTTTCAAGACATAATATTCTCTTTCACAGAGTTCATTTATCTTCTTTAGTCTACTGTATTTCTTATAACCACATCCATATTTATGTTTGTTTTTTACTAAACATCACATGTCCGTGAACTATAGTAGCTATCAACATAGTTTGAATACATAAAGTTTGAATTCGGTAGTGAACAATTTCGCCAGATGGAAATTGGGATCACCTACGGACGAGAGTGCGATGCGATTAGATTTCCAAACAATTTGGTCGCTGATCGAGGAAAACAGAGTGCGAACTAGTTTCATTTGTTACTCGATATGAACAACAACAGAACTGGTGAGTTGACGAAGTTGAAATATCCTTTTCACTAGATTGTATCAAACAGTTTTATTACAGTGTCAAGGCAATCAGCACCTCAACTGAACCCCCTTTTTGTTCGAATGATTTTGAAGGGTATTCCAAGTACAGGGCTTCATATGTTTACTTGACAATGTAAATATAACGTAATGAATATTACAATAGAGTAGTCTTAATAGAAAGAACAGTTACTACATAGAACTTCCTTATTTAATTTTACCCGAGATTGAATTTACAATGGGTGGCACTAAAGTCAACGACAAAAACCACACTCTTTTAACAAGACTCGCTGACAGAGAGTTTGAACAGATGTGATTATTTTGCATATCCGGATGAATTGTACCGCTCGTGTCCACAAAAGCTAAAAAGAGATAGCACATTAAAGTACGTCAGCTTCGTTGCCACTAGTACCATTAACAGTTCCATGACGGAAATCTTAAAATAATGGAACTAATGGTGCATTTGTTATCACTAGTTCCACATTCATATTTTAGGCACTTGTGACATTTTAACACTAGAGGTAAAAACACTTAGTTTTTACCTATTGTGTGAGTGTTTAGTGTTATACTGAATAACATAACCATATCAGCCGATTGACGTCCAATGCTGGACATGGGCCTCCTCCAATGGGGTGTTGCCATAAGCGCCATGCTTGGCAGGCAGGTATATTCAATAAAATCAACCAATATTTATTTTTTGTTCCTTTCCTTTGTTTCACAGTACGACTTCTTAACATCGTCACAACCCCGACACATAAAGATGTTTTTACAGCGCCTTTGCGTTACTGCTGAGTATGTCGAATGTCAAACGTGATTTGGTTCCGGGTTTCAGTAATTAATAGTCCCTGTAGCTTGGCTAAACGGTTCGTGAGTTATGACCCGGGCGACAGACGGATAGATGGACGCGGCCGCAAACAATAATCTCCTAAGGGTTTCCATTTTCCGATTAATTCCAGCTAACAGAGTTTCAACTTGGGAGTAAAGTTCAGCTGGCTTGTATAAGTTGTTTGTTACGTTTAGTTGGACATAGAATAGTACCTACTTGAGATTATATAATTTCATAAGATACCTACTTTGTAAGATTTGAGAGCTCGAAGTGGTAAATACATTTATAACTTTGCTTAGTAAAGCAAGAATAACAGTTCCACGGAATGGTTTTGCTAATTAAAGGGATTGATAAATGATTGATTAACTTTCTAAATTAACTCGTTTCTTTACCTCGCGTTTGACCAATCTTATACCTACCTGATGGTAAGCAATGATTTGATCAACGATGAAGTACGCTTCTTCTGTAAACATGTCGAAGGGATCACGAAGTGAGCTGTCATTCCATCTTGATTATATGGATTGACAGCTCACTTCGTGATCACTTCACCCAAGCCTTCACTTAACTTCAACATGTCTACAGAATCGACCGGCTGGCTACAGCGGTTACCAAACACTAACTGGCTGGTAATTTGTATGGGTTTAATTTACCTATCGCTGAGCGAGGCTAGGTAAATGAAGTGTTTCTATTAGTTTATACAAACACATCCCTCGCTACGCATCCTCGCACATCTCTGATGAAATGCACCTTTAGGCTGAGCATAAATGTCCATAAACTTTTCCTTAATATAAATAAGAAAAAAATATTTTCCTCGCTAAATATTTGACAGTAACGATGAGAAAATTTTAATCGACATTGTTGGAAAGGTTACTCTGTGCTTGGGGCTATGAGATGGCTCCGTACTTTAAAAAATTAAGGTCAAGGTACACGCTCACATTATTCACTCATTAAGTTTATCCTTAGACTGAAAAAAAAATAAAAAAAATTGGTAGTTATGTTCATACCAGCTTTTGTCTGTGTCTAGCTTAATGTGGTGATAAAAATAATCTTTAATCCTGATCCAGCCCATGATCTGTTTGTGTTCCAAATGATCTTAAACTAAACCTGTCCACCCGATGACGCGTGATCGATTAAGAAACATGCATATTTTTTTTATAATATTAATAGGCTGGGGTAGTAAAGTAAGTGATATAGCATTTCATATTGAAAAAGTATTAAATACATAAAAGTATTAATAACAATCTTGTTTTTCTTTCTCCTCTCGGCAAACCCTTTCATTGATACCCAAAAAGTAATTAATCCGACATCTTTAGCAGTCCGCCATATTGGATTTAGAATGATGTTATTAAACGTACCGTGTGTTGTCATACAAATCAAACGCGGATGCAAAATTGCAGCTCAATCGGTAGGAGATAACTGTTTAAAAATTCGGTTGCTAGATTGGACACACGTACTAAGAAGTTTGTAAAAATACTTCAATGTAACAAAACTTTTTAAGAAATCCTAAAGAAACACTAAAATAGAAATT
The DNA here is from genome assembly GCA_905163435.1 of Mamestra brassicae. NCBI lineage: Eukaryota > Metazoa > Arthropoda > Insecta > Lepidoptera > Noctuidae > Mamestra > Mamestra brassicae. The sequence continues at coordinate 8,065,694 of LR990991.1, read as the reverse complement.
CGTAAAGTATGGAAGATGTAACCCTTATTTTGCCTTTACAAATTTTAGCCCTACGCCCGCACAATCTAATTTCCGTAGCGTTGATAAAATATAAGTACGTGTAGTGGTTTCATAAGATATCATTTTATAGGTACGATGCCGTATGTTGTAGGAATCTTTTGTATCCTTCTGATATTTCGTGAACGTCTGTAGATAGATATATTTAGCTATTTTATTAATTAGGCCTCAACGGTGGAACGGATGTGGTTGTATGGAATAAGTAGACCATAGCCTAGATAAGGACTCAGGTTATCTACTTTTATCCCAGTAGTATGTAAGCGAAGCCGCAATCCAGTAGTTGTTTTTGTTGTTACTAAAGTTCATAAGAGAATATCAAAATAGTTATAACTTAAAGCTTTAAGTAAAGTTACTAGACGCTTTTTATGTAAAATAAAGTTATTTTATAGTACCCTAGTGTGCAAATCTCAACAAGCAATTCGACGCATTGTATATTAAGTTTCAAATTGTCTACGAGATTGCTGCCAGTTTCATTTTACTAAAGAATGAATAACATATTTCAAACAAAGTGCCCTGGGGAAATGGAGTTAGAAATATAAACATAATGTAAAATGCTCTCATAAAGCACGCTCCATACTAAATTGTAGTTGCTAATGAAGACCGAATGAGATTTTCCGGAAAATCTGGAGTGAAGCCAACAATTTCTAACGTCAATACTGACTGGAGTGAAAATTCCTAACGTGTGCTTTATTCCTTCCTGCTCATTTATTCATGAAAATTTATTTGTACACGTAGAGGCATCGCAAAATGCAAAGCAAAATGTAAAATAATGAAGGAAGGCAATTTGTGTAGGTACCTGAAGATAGTTTTCCAGTGTGGAAACTCTCTTTGTTTCCGGTTGTATTTTTTTGTAAAAAATGAATGTTTGTAACCTCATAACTCCGTCATTTATGAAACGATTTGAAATTCTTTTTTCATGTGAAAGGATATATGTTCCGATTGGTCCCATAGAAATTTCATCAAAATTGGTTTAGCAGTTTGGTTTTTCAATAAATTTCATAGCTTGAAGAAATAGAAAATAGGTATATCATCCAAGTAAGTAAACGAAATTGCGTGTTTTGCTTTCCTGTGGTGTTGTTAGGTGTGGGGTACCACTAGGGTTCCCATCCATACTGTTAAAAACAGTATTATACGTTTTTTCGCTCGTTAATACGTTCGAAAGTTTGATGCAGTTTTTTCTCCTTACTGCATACAAGATACTCTGAAACATTTAGTACCTATATCTATGTTTCATAATATCTAATTTATAGATTTTCAAAAAAAAAATGAGTTTTTGACGTGACAACGTCTATAGTAGGCGCCAGATAAATGTGGAATAAAGTACATTGACCTTTCCCTAATAACTGTTCATAGGTACCTGAACAATTAAATATGAATCGTTTTTCATTATTAGACAATGTTAAGGATCACGAGAGATGATGATTCGGGACAGCTTTGTGTCATTAATTCCGTTTTTCAAATTAAAAATGTCAATAATTGTAGGTGGGTCAATGACCGTTATTCCACGATTATCTGGCGCCTACTATAATAAATCGTTGAACGCCGGCTACACGCACGAAAAAGGATGACTCATTATAACGTTACGCTCATTGTAACGTTACGATAATTTCATCAATGTTTTGTTATGACGTTGTCACGTTAAACTATCGTCCGTAAACCGACTTTACAGACAACCAATTTTTTTATGATAAGACTTTATCATAACTCAGGAACGTAATGGGTTATCCGGTAAAATCTTAGTTTCCCGTAATATAAAGTCATGAAAATGGAATACAAAGAAAAAAGGGTTTGGCCCTTTTCTGTGATTTGCGACTGAAATAAAAGCGGTGTCCTTTTTATGACGTGGCTTAAATATGGTTCTTTGGCATCCCAGCTGCGTCGCTCGTGTGTGTAACTGCTGTATGTATGTAAAATGAATTAAAATGTTGTTACATAAGTAAAGTTTTAACATGGTAGGATGATTACTCTCTCATGTTATGATAATATTTTATTATATGTATAGATAAGGAAGTTACCTCTCTACTTTAATAATAAAAAATCTTAATAAGTAATAAAAAATCTTTATTATGAGAAATAGTTTAACAGGTAATCTCCTTACATATTTTATACTTAAAATAAAATGTACATTGAATGCAAAGGAATGCTTTGGCATTCGGACTAGGATTACTCTGTATCACGAATGGCGTCACCTTCCTGTTTGTTTTAAATTTTGCTGAATACTTTATTTATTAAACACTAATGTCTACTATGTTTAAATTAATGTTATGTCCATCAACAAGCCTGCAAAAGTAAATGATTAAACACGTTTTTCGGTTTCAATAAAAGTTTCAGAGCTCAGGTCCAAGAGTCCCGTGGTGTAAGAATATCAAAACCGCGCGTGGTGTTAATCTTAAGCATCGTATAAAGTAGAATACAAAATAAACGAATTTATAAAAATGCACACTTGTAATGCGGCAAGTGCCAGGTCTGGACTACTCGTATTACTGAATTTGAAGTGGCGGAATGAGCCTCAAGGACCCAACATTTTTTTTTAAAGAATTATGTAAATTTTATCCAGTTATACCTTTTTATACAAAATTACCAACATTTTTTAATTAGTAAGGATACTTTGTTACTACAAAAAATTTGTGTGTTAAATTCAGGATTTTTTATCACTGGACACAGTCGTTGTTTTTAGAAACTTAAATACATAATTAATCTGACAGTATGCCAACTTTTACCGAACTAAACCTTATCTCCAATAAATAATTAAACCACGTACGAAACCCTGACCGTTTCAGACTCCTAGGTTCAAGAAAAGGTTTTAAATAACACCCTTGGGCTTTCGAATTTGCAGTTTTATTGAAGATCGTAGAGAAGAATAAGAAATAGATTCCAATTCTAAAATGTCCGCTTTTGTATTTATAGAAACAGTATAAACTGCGGGCGAGACAGTATCGGTAGCAAATAAACACGTATTGAACACCCCGGGAGAAACAAATGTAGAATACATTCTAAACTTCACGAATGAAATCGAATCGGTAGCTATGGAGAACAAAAACGTATCTTGATGTTATTCAATTTGGCAAATGGACGTGAATAGCCAATTTATGATTATTAAAATATTAATAATCCTCGGATATAGTTTTCGATAACCGGAATTGGAAGTAAGTTGTATTTTTTTGTAAAATCGTTTTTTATTTTTCACTCTTTAGTGGTATCTAGGGCTCCCAACTTTTTGTACGAGAATTAAAGTATATCGTGGTCGAAGTACTAAAATGGACAGTATTTTAGAAAAGTAAACAGTATTTTTAATTTTGTCGTTTTCAAAACATATTTTTTGGAGTTTCTTGCACAATTTAATATTATTTAAAAATATTCATAAGCAATATCACAATTTAAGTTAATATTAAAATAAATGCACAGCTTATTTTTAATGGAACCAATGCAAGCTCTATTTCGGTCATCCCGCCACCTTGCAATCATTACGGAAAACACTGTTTCTGTAAAGGTTAAAATGGCAGCAATACCAGCATTAATAAAAACACTGTTTTGTTTCCTTTTTTTAATAGAACAGTAAAACGTATTAACGAGCGAAAAAAAGTACAATACTGTTTTTAATAGTGTGGTTGGGAACCCTAGTGGTACCCACACCTAACAACACCACTGGAAAAACACAGGAAAGCAAAACACGCAATTTCGTTTACTTACTAGGATAATATATTTTCTATTTCTTCAAGCTATTTTGATTGAAAAACCAAACTACTAAACCGATTTTGATGAAATTTATATAATAGCACCAATCGGAACGTAAATCCTTTCATATGAAAAAAAAATCAAATGGGTTCATAAATGACGGAGTTATTAGGTAACAAATATATATTTTTTTTTACAAAAAAAATACTACCGGAAACACAGTTTATACACTGAAAAACGATCTTCAGGTACCTACACAATTTGCCTTCCTTCATTATTTCACATTTTGCTTTGCATTTTGCGATGTCGTTACAAGTACAAATTAATTTACACGAAAAAGGATGACTCATTTGTAACGTAACGCTCATTGTAACGTAACGATCATTTCATCAATGATTTGTTATGACGTTGTCACGTTAAACTATCGTCCGTAAACCGAGTTTACAGACAACCATTTTTTTTATGTACATATGATTTTTGCACAAATCTTAACTTTGATTGAGATACGGATTATACCACCAGATTGATATGGGCTATGAGTCTCATTAACCATAATACCGAGTCTATTGTTCTTCCGTCTCAGGTATTACCTTAACTACTCCTATCGTGCCAATATCTAACGTCTGTTGTAACATCACAAAGCAGTTAATTTGCATGATAATCATTTCTAATAGGGTCTCATGACCTGCAATTCTAATTACACACAAACATTAATTAGTATTCCTAAGTAAAACTCTCAGGGGATTTGAGTACCTATATAAATATTTTATCGTTTAAACCGAGGTCTGTTTCATGTTATATTCTAAGGTAGAAAAGGGCTTGCATCAACAATTAGGTAATTAGGTGTTTAAATATTGCAAATGAAAAACGGAACAGCACACCTGCATTCCAAATTGGGGTAAGCAGAGGTATAATAGAAGTAGTACCTACAGTCTCTTTTCACCAACCAGATACCTATGTTAAATATTCCTATGTTATATGGGCCAACGACCCAGTAAAGCCATTTTGCGGGCAATGACCTAGACTCTCAACTGAGAATTTTATAATGGAGTTTGTAACAAATCCAGTTTGGGGATAAAACATTCAGCGGTCGTGGGACTATAAGGGTGCTTTTTCACTAAAGATGTACATGTTAGCTAGGGTGTGAGTATGCGTAGCGCGGCGCGCTGTGAAAATGTGTGACTTTTTCTATCAAACCTGTGCGAAGAGCTTGTGCGTAGTGAGCTGTAAAATAGTGTATAGCTGAGTGGTGCGAGGATGCGTAGAGAACTCTGTTTAGCTGTGCGATTTCCCTCTCACCCTCATCCCACACACCTCCGCTTTAGAATGTAAAAATTCTTTGAAGCTTTGCTAGCCCTGTTCCACCAGAGCTGTGCTAAGCTTAGATCAAGGCATCACAACATTTTGATGTGATATCAATGGTGACTTTTTTCTCCCGCACCGCCTGTCTACTTCACACATCATGTGCGAAAAAAACCCTCAAACAAAAAAATCCAACAGTTTTGTGACAATTTCCTGTAAAAACTAACGCTTACGTTTAAGCGTTACTTTTTAATTATAGTATGTCTCCTATATATATGGCCATCTGTACATTTTCGTATGAATTTCATACGAAAATAGACACTTTTCTTCTCTCATAACAATAGTTGAAGGAAAATACAAACTGGAAATGGAAACTTCAACTTAATACTCAACAATAATGAATAATCGGCATTAATATTATAATTATGTTTAGAGAATGCTGCCCGAATTGATGCTATTACGGAGTTGGTCCCCCGAGGCTTGATTTACATAGAACAAGGTACTTAGGAACTAGTATTGGTATTAGCTTGCTACTTCGCCAACAAATAGAATATTATTCAGACAATGTATAATCTGGTGTTTTCAATTTTGTTTTTGAGAATTATTTACCGAGAAACTAAACTAATGTCCATAAAGTTTAGAAATAGAACAAATTTTGTTTATGGTCACAGTTTTTTTCTATGGAAATGGAAATAACCATACAAATAAATATGTAACAACTAAACGTACGTCATTCAAATATTCTGCCTTGACCACGATCCAAAAGTTTCTGGAAAACGTCCATCACCGTCAAGGTGATATTGAGGTCCTTAAAAGACGAAGCCTTAAGGCGTCCATCTACCAACATCCGTTTCATAAATTACTTTTAGTTTACATATCAGTCAGAGCTTATCTATCTTATTTTTTTGTCTTGCATTTAAATCTTCAAATATTTTCGAAGACTTACAATCGAGACTGAAGTTGAATTAACACATTCTGCAGTACAAAATTTTCACAAAAATTTAAAAAATAAATTTTTAATTATTTGTCAACTCGAGACAAAGTGAAATTCTATTATCATTAAAATGTGTATGTGACGTACGTCTTCTTTTCAAGGATATTTGCCTCGTATTGAGCGACACTTTGCGTGATCAGAGGGCAGACTCATTCTTTGCCCAAAGAATAAGCATTGCTATTCTAGTTGGAAATATTGCAAGTCTTCTGGGCACGTCTCCATATGATAGCGATGTGCAGGAGTATTATGTCTTTGTACTTACTTAGTTATGTTTAGAATAAATAGTTAGTCATATTTTAAAAAGTAAACTATTGTTTTTGACAGTCGTTATTGCTGATAGAAAATACATTTTTCTCGATCTTGTTCCACAGCACTCAAGATTTGCTGATAATGATTTGTTATATTTTTTTATTACCTTGGATACATAGCATGTAAATCAGGATGCACAGGAACGTGTCTCGTCCGAGGCGACATGGCGGCGGCGGCCGCGTTGATCGCTCTGATGCGTGCGCGCAACCTCTCGTATTGCTCCGGCTGGTACTGCGCCGCAATTGTCACTGTGGCCCCCGAGTACTGCTTGGGTGAAGGGGAGAAAGGATGGTCAATATAAAGTACAAACAAAATATTAAGTGTGTCAAGTAGGTAAAAGCTAACCAGTAAATTCAATAAAAGTATACAAGAAAATGTGCAAGAGAAATGGGAGAACATAAATGTATGACACATTTGTGTTCTATCCATTTCTCATTCTCATAAATAATCTTTAGTCAAGCACATAACTACGAACACTTGGCGAAGACGTCTCGATGTCTTCGGTGCTGTCACGCATAGTGTTAGTGGAAACGGGCATTTAAATTTAAAATATTACATAACTCATAAAATCCAGCTCGTTCAAGTTCTGTTGAACATAAAGTGACCAAAATATGAAATAGATACCTTCAACGCAGCAGCGGCTTGTTCATGCGTAGCCCGTGTAAGGTCCCTTCCGTCGACGCTCAGTATCCTGTCGCCTCTATGTAGCATTCCATAGGCAGCACCACCCACGGAGACGCCCGATACGAACACTCCGCAAGCGTCCTCATCCGTACTCCCCTCCACTTCACCCCCCAGTCCGCCGACGATATCCATGCCGAGACGTGAACCCGAGCGGACGAGCCGGACCATGCGGACACATCTGTGTGGTGGGAATTTGAAATTACTAGACGTGTATTCAGAAAAAAAAACGATATAGGAAAGATTTGGACTTTGGTTGTATTTCACGGAATGAATGTAGTATAGAATTAGATTTAGTAATTTTTGCAAGTAGAAATGTGATATGCCTAAATTCAATAACTTTTGGAATATAATTTTACAGACTAGTACAAGCAGGATATAAGAAATAATAAATTTGACGATAATGCTCAAACAGTCTGATTTCCATAAAAACTGAAATTACTTTTTAACTAAAGATTTGCAAAAGTTAGGGAGTTCTAAAGACGTATTCAGCGGTCTTGCAGCAATAGCAAAGGAAGCGAAACTTTCAATGTCCGAAACTTATTGTCATTGTTCCGCTGGCGGCATGATTAATATAATAATTCTTACTAACAATTGTAAGCTCTTTAGTTAAAATCTTATTTGTTTGAATGTTTGCTTTCATTGGAGTTCAAAAACGGTTTTAAACAAACATTTCAACTCGACATTATTATTAAATGAAACTACACCACATGTTTAAAACCAATAATATTTTTCTATATTACGAGAAAACGCGAATTCTAAGCATTATATTTAAGAAGAAGATTGAATAAAGTAAATTAACACTAGGCTATACAGCTGCCAAAACGAGACTAGTTCAAAGATTTAACGTCTTGTAGTTTCAGGATTAGTGCCAAAAATTGACTAAGTAATAACAGAAAAATGTTACGATAAAAAATACACTTAGCAAGATTCAAAAGGCAGATTTTAAATGAATAAGATCTATGCTTAAGGAATATTATGGAAAACTAGACGTAATTCAAGTCGATTTATAAATTACACTCGTACTTATTAATAAAGTGGGAGACAATTTGGAAAAAGTATTTCAGAATAAAGACAAAACATGTGATTTTTGTGAAGTAAAAACTATTTCTTCTGAACCTGAATTTGAATGAAAACATCATGCTCATAATACAAAATCTGTCTCAAAAAGATGCTTTATGATAACGGAATATATGGGTTGAGAAATTCGTGTAATAAATCTTCCCCACAAAATGTAGGTTACCTTGAAAATGAATGTAGTAAGGGTCAACATTACCTCGGTATTTCACTTGGCTCCTCTTCCAATAGCTCGTGAAGCGTTGAACACGATGTGGCTTGTGTTCTAGCTGCACAAACAATATCTTGATTAATGGCTGTGTTTACTTATTTATTTACTTCTACTCGATATTTAATGTTAATTAATTTATTGTTTTTTGTAACACTACATTTTTCGTAAACATGTTAATTTATTTTAAATCGGTTATTGCGGTTTTAAATTGATACTTTAATGGTGTATTGTAATAGTAAGCAACACAAATTGCGCATAATATGAAATCAGTTTGCATACCTTTTTCATATAAATGTAATTTAAATCAAATAGATAGATAGATGGAGTATGCTTTATTGCACACAAAAATAATTGCATGGTTACAATAACAAAAAAAACTCAATTAAACCATTTACAGGCGCTTTTGAATTATTGTCAATGGTGGTTTTATCGCTAAGAGCGAAATCTATTAGACAAGTCTAAAGTTATGTTAAGCTGCACTTACTTGAATACAGTGGAGCTGTTTTAGCGACGGGTGGAACAGCGCTGCCGGCTGATAGGACGATAAGTGTGACTTGATCCCCTGTACTCCTCAACGCAGACACTGCATGAGCATGTGTTGAACCAATAAGGGATGTTTCTATACCCTAAAGAAAGAAAATCCTTGTATTAAAAGAAATAAAGAAAAATAGCACTATTTATTTTTTGTTCGGAAAGAAACACTTTTGAGTACCGCTTTTTGTACCGCTGTCCATCCTATTTAACATCATCTTCATCTTCCTATTTTTATACATCTCTATCAACAGTCATCTGAGTTTACTTCCTTTCAAACCGTTTAAACTTTCACAAAATTCATACATCATTTCTTTTGTCTTTTTCTATTGTTACGAGCGTTAGTTTCATTTGTTTAAAACCGACTTCAATAAAGGAGGAGTTTCTCATCCGGTTGAATTTTTTTATGTTTGTCTCCTCATAACTCCGTCATTTTTGAACCAATTTGGTTTTTTTATATAGATATTTGAATGTTAAGGAGTATACTTTCCCATTGGTCCTATAGAAATTTCATCAAAATCGGTTTACTAGTTTCGTTTTTAAATCGAAATAACTGGAAAAAATATTGATCCAAGTAAACGAAATTGCGCATTTTGCTTTCCTGGGACTTTCCAGTGGTCCACAACAAGCAAAGTTGTGTAAACCACTAAACATTGAAAGTTAAAAAAATATACAAAACAATACAACCGACTTCTTTTTATTTGGAAGTCGGTTGTATTTTTTTTGTAAAAAGTTTTTTTTGTACATTACTCACGTCTTTATCTCTAACAGCCAAAATTTTATCTCCTAGTCTTAATCTGCCGTCGTGATGGGCTGCTCCGCCAACGGCAATGTGCGAAACAAAGATGCCACCACCACCCGCTGCATCGTCCGCTCCGCCAGCTATGCCAAGGCCTAGTCCGCGCACGCCTCGCCACAGTGTCACTACCCTGGGCCGGCGAGCTCGACGTACTCGCTGGTTTGAAAAAAACAGTTTAGTTTTAATGAATTCGTTCATAAGCTTTGGCTGTAGCAAACAAGATTTGGTAACATCTATACTAATATAATGAAGAAGAGTTTGTTTGTTTGTTTGAAGTTGGTCTCTGGAACTACCAGTGGGATTAGGAAAATTCCTCGTCAAAATGTATATAATAGCAATATTCATGAGGAATGCTATAGGCTATGCGGGAACGGGAAATTCCTTAGGGAACGGGAAAAAACGGGATATGCGCGTACGAAGTCGCGGGCAGAAGCTACTGCATTAATATTAGGCAAATATGAGAGCTCGTGATGCACTCATGATATGTATTCGTGTAAGTATAAGTTTTTTTTTCATATATAAATTAATAAGTGAGTACTTTATCTGAATAAAGCAAATAATACCATTGACCTACATGAGTACCAACCTAATCGATCATATTAACATAGAGGTAAAAACTAAAACCCGACAACGATCGATAAACTTGTCGATAGATCGCGCTAGTAGTATTCATAAACTCTGGAATATAGTAGAATTGTTTTTCTTGCGCTGAGAGGTTTGTTGAACGCTATTAGACATTTCAGTAATTTTTAAAGTAGGCGCGTATTAGTTTTTAATAAATGCAAGCTTAATCTCGTTATTTTAAGAAAGACATAAAATACAATAATTTCAGGCAGTACGATGAAGAACGTTTGCTTATTATTTTACTAACGAGTTCAATAAGTATATTAAATACATTAGATTCATAACATATTATAAAAACATCGTCTAAAGCTGGGTACTGACCGATGATACGGAACGTTCTGTAGCATTCGCAGTGAGCATGTTGTGTTACGCCGTGTCAAACAAAACACCTATCGCACCCCCCCGGTGCGACACTGTCACTTATGCAAAATTGCAATTTTTCAGGTATTTTTAACTTTGACATCTCAAAAAATAATGATATTTAAAGATTTAGACAAGATGATGATACTACAACGTCAAACTATGTGTACTACGAAAGTAACGTTATCACACCAAGTAAAGGGGAGCTTTAGGACAGTTATTACATATTTTACTCATTAGGTATCGCATTTTTGCATAAGTGACAGTGTCGCACCGGGAGTGCGATAAGCAAATCATGTTCGTGTTCGTTTTCACGTACTGACTGCGCGAATGCTCGCCTTGAAATATGTTACATTACGCCCCATAACACCGGTCAGTACCCACTTTTGTAAGCCCGCTATATAAGCAAAAAAACAACAAGAAAGTACAGAATGTTTTTTAAATTCTTATAAAATGTATTGGTTTTGATAAAATTAAATTCAGTGCTGCCGTTAATGTTTAGTTCAGCGATTTTTCAACTGGCAAAGCGCCAGGCTTCCCTCGTCAGCTGCAGCATCAGGTAATACTGTTTTTGCAGATACTGTGTCTTTTGTGTAGTCAGAATTGTTTTAATAATGAATTCCTTGAATGTTGCCTCTATTCTCGTGTTTAGTTTAAAAAATTCCAAGGTTTTTTTCACATTTTTGGTCACATTATGAAATATGTTCTAATTAAATAAGTACTGAAATATTGCCACTGAATGAAGTAGTCACCCTGTATACCACTTACTCATCGGCCTAGCCTTTTTCCAACAAAACTGGATACAACTGAGTACCAGTATTTTACGTTGAGCGATTGCCTTCTCACCACCACTACCCATCAACTGGGTAACACGATGCGGTATAACCCTACAGCGCATACTGTGCCTCATATGGGCCATACAGGAATATTGCTCATAGTTTCGTACAAAACGTAGTTAAGCGCCATCTAGTGAAAATTATGATAATTACGCACTCCAGTGAAGTATAAAATAGGTCACCTTTTTTGCCACAGTGGCGGTAAAGGTTAGGGAGTAAGTTTGAATTTGAATTTGCAGGCAGTTGAAAAAAAGTTCAATTACGTGAGTTTCGATCCAACAAAATAAATTGAAAATATCGGATTTTTGTACATATCAAAATGTCGAAGGTAAGTTTATGTTATTATTGTCTTGTGAATTACTTTTATATACAATATTTATAGTAAATCAATGATTTATCGAGGTTTTATTGTATGTGCCCAATGAGGCACAGCGTGCAATAAGGGTAATATAAAACTTTGTTGCTATTTCAGATGAAGCCTCACAAATCGGTGACAGAATCAGAAATTGAACACTTTTTGAATGTGCCATCGGGGAGTGAAGATGAACTGGAATAATCTGATGGGGAAAGTGGTGATGACCTGATCAAACTCAGTGATTTGGGGATAGATGAAGTAGTAAGAACACCTCAACTGCTGCAGGATGACTTTTTGAGTGAAACATTCGATTTCCTTCACGTGCAGGTAACTTGTCAGCAATTATTGATAATAGCACTAGTCAAACCGAACCCAGCGTTTCGGATTGCTCGTTTGGGATTGAATATTCAAATGCCATCTCAAAAAGAGCTCCTAAAGGCCAAAAAACCACGTGGTTATTCTGAAGAGTGGCAAACTACTGTTGAAGGAATACCAGTGGTCACTGTCATGTGGTTAGATAATAAACCTGTGACACTTGCGTCTTCATTTGTCGGCGAACAACCTAAAGATAAAGTCAGAAGATTTTGTAAGAAGACTAAGCAGTACATCGATGTCGACTGCCCTGACATTATTCGTCACTACAACCGCCATATGGGTGGTGTAGACCTGCTGGACTCTTTCATCGGAAAGTATAAAATAAAAATGCGTACAAGGAAATGGTACATGAGGATATTCTACCATCTGCTCGATCATAAACAGTTGGCTTCTTTACAAGAGAGTTGAACAGCAGAAACAAAATAATACAAAAATAAAACTACGTGAATTTCGGCTAGAAGTTGCTAAAGCTCTTTGTCTATCTGGACCCTCAATTACACGCAAAAGAGGAAGACCGTCATCGTTCGTCGCCGATATGCTTGAGGAAAGGAAGAAGAAAAAGCCAAAGCTGTAGTACCACCTAAAGACGCCAGAACTGATGGCATCAACCACTTCCCATTATGGTCCACTGCTAGACAACGTTGTAAATTACCTGCTTGTAAGGGAAAATCATTCATTATGTGCCAGAAATGCGGAGTGGCACTGTGTTTGAATAAAGATAAGAACTGTTTTTTGGCATTTCATCAATAAATAAAATAATTGTAATGTCAAAGAGTAAATAACTTGCATTTATAAAATTTTGATCTCAATTTTTTCCTTTTTTTAAAAACTTTATTTCATTGTTTACTTAACATCTACTATAATTTGTGGATAATTTCATTAGTTTGTTTATACTTTCATTAAAGTTTGTTTATAATTTCATTATAGTTTAATTAAATACTATTTTGTTTAATTCCTGCTGAGTATCCTACATAATACTTTTTAAAGCCTTAATGCTTTTTGGGACATATTGGGCACATACACAAAAATCGATATAACTCAATAAATATTGCGTAATGTTTTTTTTAATTATTTTTCCATGTATAAGAATGGCATTTTAAATCATATATATTTTTTTTGTAGCTTAATAAAAAATCGTGCATTGTAGGGTTAAGGGTATATAATATAAACTACCAAAAGTCTAGTAAAAACATAATAAAATAAAGATATTGAATTGCAGCAACATTTACGGATTAATTGCGTTCCATTAATTTTAATTGGATTCAGTTTGCGTAAATTAATAGATATTTATTATGTGTAGGTATCAGATCCCGTTGGCAGTTTTACACGGACAATTAATATTAACGCCACTCGTATTGGCTACAGATATACAACAATCTATTCCTTTCGTGAAAAGATTAGCAAATCAGAAGTACTTTTGTGACTGATGTGCTCCTTAAAGTTGTAAGTTAAGCTACAGGATCCCTGACAAATGCTTGCAATATATTGACAGGTCACACTCAAATATGTATGGTCCTTACCTCAAAAATCACCTCAGACATCAACCTACATGGTTCTAATATGATTGGACCATAACATGTAAACATTTTTATGGACTTAAAATGTGACGTTGACCTTTAAGTTTGTGTTTGTGTTTAAACCAACCAAAAAACATTGACGTGTAAAATAGTTATTTTTAACCTATTAACAAAATAAATATCATTACATTTAAACTAAAGTTAGAGAAATACAAAAGCCAAGCACCATTAAAACAAATAGAAGCCGAACTAAAACTCCATCTTCGTAGAATTTCACAGAGATCTCGTAAACAACAGCGCGCCAATCTGGCAGTCACGCCATTAGTGAAGCGACAAAAGTGCTAGTGAAGCGAAGTATAAAGCAACCAATTAAACAAGAGCATTTTAAAGAGAGAGCAAGCGATGCTGAACTTACTAATCTAACGACGCTCCCGGCTTTTTGAAGAGCGTCAACTGCGACTGAATGAGGCGCACCTTCCACGGAAATGTCGTTTACCTGCACAGAATATGGGTTTCAAACATAAAATAATTCGTTTCTAATCAAGGATTTTTTTAAACAGGGTAAAATTTAATAAGTCATTAACACTACGCAGATGTTGAAGGGTATTTATTATTCTTAGGTCGACGAACGATAAAACAAAACAAAGGTATATTTCCAGTCACCGATAAAAAATAACAACTAACTTCGGAATGAACTGCACCCTTAACAAATAGTCAGTAGATTTTTTTCCACGTCTAATAATATTTTTTACGTTCGTATTATAGTGAATATATGTGTAATAAATAACACTATGCCAGAAACAAGTAAAATAGTCTATTATTATTAAAATAAAATAATATACTTACTAATTTACCTGTTTCTGGTACATAGGTATGTAGGAACAGAAAGTTTTCGTTTTGTCGTCAATATTTTTAATACCTTAAAAATATTGACGGAATTCGTCGGTAATCGTTTCGTTGCATTTAACGACACTCAAGTAATTGAGTGCAAATTATTGTGGTGGTATTTTATTGAAATTAGAATGAGATAAACAATTTTTACTTTACGCATCCGTGTTTTGATAAGATTATATGTATGTATCTCAAATGAATTTATCAGTTCAGTAGATTCGAAGCAAATTGGCTGTGGCAGAAAAACGTCAGACACGATATGCTGGCACTTCATTTGGAGTATTTGGCCAAAAAATCGCGTCGGTCAAAATTAAACGTATTTCGAAAAGCATAAGGTATATTTTTTATTGAACAAGTGAAGCGAATATTTGGCCAAATACGCCAAGTGAAGTACCAGCATTAGATCTTATAAGAATAGGTATCTTTTTATACGTACAAGAGAACCTAAAAAATAAAATAATATGTAGGTAAATACACCCATAGTAGGTAATAATTACTGTCGTTTTATTTTCTTTGCCTAATATATCTGATGACATTGTCTTATTAGTTCCTGATTTACATAGTCGTTCCGACTAAACTAGTCACTTTAGTTAATTCCAAACACGCAAAATAACAATGTTTTTCACGCGTTTCATGCATTCATTGCATTCATCCTCCTAATTTACATTCACATTGTGAATCCCATTGAATAAATAGCACGCTCAGATTTATTTTGTTTGGACTAAATGGCATGAATATTTCTCAGGGTAATCGCTAAACATAATATTATTTAACAAAACGTGATAAATCATTTCTATCAATCAATTTAACAAATTACTGCCAGTCTGTAATATTTTTTGTACAGTTTCTAAATAATGACATTTTTCAGGTTCAAAGGTTCATACCTTTATACTCTCTCCGTTCCCTCCAGGAAGAAACACACATATTGTAGACTTCATTAAATCTAATACCTTTAAACGAGCAATTCTTGTTTATGTAGGTAAATATACATATAATCTGAATCTCGAAAACGGCTCAAACGATTTTCATGAAATTTAGTATGCAGGGCGTTTCGGGGGCGATGAATCGATCTAGCTAGGTTTTATTTTTAGAAAAAGTTCATCCAGGTACTTTTTATTTATAAGAGGGTGGGCTGATACATCTCTTTCGTTGATAAACTACCTATTCATCAACAAATCTATCCCGCATCTCTATGTAAGTCCGAGTATTCATGGGCAGTGAAAATGCGATGACCATTAGGGCTTTACTCTTATCCATTAGTTTGGCCATTCATTGAATGAGTCGTTAGTGTATACGCATTTATTTCCACCCGACAATACGTAGATAGCTAAAATGTACCTATATTTATACTACCTTCTATTAGGCTGGTTTCACAGCTGTCCGGTTTAACTGGACAGAGACATACGTGAGGCGCTAGAACATTGTTTCACTGCGACGCGGATTGGTCCTTACGCGACCAGGTCCGGATAGAGCCCGTATGGCCGGTATATTACCGTATCGAAGGTACTAAACACTCGTTTCAGAGCACTGCGGGCGCTACCCGTACGGGTCTCCCGTAGGTATACGGACGACCAGTAGGCTGTAGGCCAGTAGGCCAAGATTCTATTCTTGGGTCGAGCAAAGTACATTATTTATCTGGATTTTTTCAGTAGCAGCCTGTAGTATGGATTTGTGCACGATTGAAGGCAATAAGCTCGCCCCTTATCACATAGGTAGATGTCTGCTCCACCTTTGGAGAGGCTTATAGGCGTGATGTTTTCCTGTTTTATTACTATATGGTAACATACAAACACACGTATATCTACGTAATAAAATAGCTAGTGTACTCGTACATAATTACATTGTAATCTGCAATAGTTTAAACACTATAATAACAATATTGGAGCAGGATCTTATCTACGAAGACAATTTATTAGCTACCTCACTCAGTAGGGAATTACTACGAACGATGTCATTGCAAAACTGAGCTCAGTAAAACAATTCATTGTTTAGTAAAACAATTATTTGTCGTGGAAATACTTATAATTGAGATTTATTTCAATGAATGTATTCTTGCTGGTAACGGTTATTTTTCTCGATACAATATAATTAAGTGTATAAAATACAGATACTTCAGATTGTATTGAATGAACACAAAGTTAATTATTATTGTATAAAAGCTTGGTACGTTTAATTAAAAAGTAATATGATTAGATTGTTGGGAGTTCGTGAAACGTTTCAGGGTTTCATCTTAGACGGATGTTTAAGATTTTTATCGGTTCATTGGCATGTCTGTGCAGCTCTGCACACTATAAACAATTCAATTCCCGTATCTACGCATTTTAAATCTGCAAAATATCTATCTAATAATCTTCTAAGATTTATAGAAATAAAAAAAAATATTTCTAACGGAGTAGGTAGTACAAATAAATCAGAATTCCAGGTTTTTGTAATATTTCCTGCCAAAAATTAAAATTTTGCGGTCTACGAATTTTAGTCTACTACTCAGTTTAATTAAGACTTTTACTCCCTCTCAGAAAAGTTCAATGTACCCTTCAAAAGGTCAAACTCGCACTTAACCGGACTTTGTCATTAGCAATTTCATAATTATATCCTTTCATAATTAGAATATCAACAGCTCAGATCAGATTTACTTTGTAACTGCTCTGAAAATTAACCTTTACGAAGTTAGGTCGACACTTAATAGTCATATCTGAGCACAGCGATAGTAACATAAAGTACGGCTATTCACTTTAATCTGCTGCTGTTAATCTGGCCCTTTATTGCTCCTAGTTCCATCATAATTCATTTCGAAACACCGGGACACTTTTATCATTTATTTATGAGGACGGAGAGTTTACAATCAAGGAAAACAAAATGCGGAAAATAGGTATTTGGAGGTACATAAAAATATTAAAATGAACCTGTCATATTAAATATTCGACCTTACGCAGAATTTCATTAAACAAGAAAAGTTTCGTGAATGTCGTTTAAGTAAATTCTTTGAGGAGTATTTTAAATAGCTATGTGAAAAAAAAAGTTTTCAGCGTCATATTTCCTGGCAGGAAATTCTTTTTATTTTATTTTTACCGGAAAATGTTTACATGACATCTTATAAAATTGGATACAGGGAATGACATAATTTATTGGAGCCTTATCATTTTTCCGTTAAGTCTTTCCCGTTCTGTTCCTTTGTTCTCAGCGGAAATACGCGGAGCGGAGTATATTCTCGGGATATTGATCCTGACAATTACATTATTTATTACAAGCTCGGTGTAAGAGAGGTTTAAATGAATAAGCTTCTTGCGAAACTGGGAAATAATTCTTATTATGTTCATACAATTAATAATAAATCATTTTGTGCATTGGTAATTAATTCATTAATTAATTTGAACTAAGTAGGTACCTATAGTTAAAGAACTAAACAATTATTTTTTTTTGTGTTTTTATTTTTCTGTTGACTCATACACTGTTGTTTAATTAATGGTTCCAATGTTTGTAAATATGTGAGTACCATTTACCTAAATTTCTTTAGAAAATGAATAAGTTTACCTCTGCTGGTGATACTTTGTTCTTATAAGTAGCATACTCTGGGTGCATCGTCCTCACATAATATTAAATTAATTTTTGTATACCAAATTTTGTAAAATCATTAATTGAAAAGAGTAACTATGGATTTTCTTTTCCGTTCTTCTCCATAAGAATCTACCTTTCCGAATGGACAGTAGAGTCACTTTATTAATGTAACATTATTATTTTACTGAACTGTAAACGATGACGTTCAAAAGTTCCATTTAATGGCCTAATTGAAAAAACGTTTTGACTTTGACTTTGACTTTGAATAAAGGAAGCTTATTAAATGGAAGTACAATACCAGACAGAAAAAGAATATTCCTAAATTTAAATTTTCTACGCTAGTTAGGTAGGCATAACATCAGGCCCAATAATCAAAACGCGGTACCTTTATTCCTAATTTAGCCTCCATTTCTTCCCCTAGTTCCCAAAAGCTTTATTATAATTCAGGACGAGTTTCTCTTCCAATTGTAGCCCATTGTTAGTTTGAATCCAATTCTCTCAATAGCTTAGCTATTTCATTTTTATAGTTGAAAGTTTTCGGCATTGTGTGGAGCGGCTGAATTCTCAGGTAATGTTGTATTTGCACCTGTGCCTTTAGCGTAAGCATAATCTAGACTAGGAATGTGTATGTTACTTTAGTGGGATTTGTTTATGGTACCTATCAGGATTTACAATATGAATACATGCTTATATTAAAATGTTGTAGGTTTCAAACCTCAACCTACTACAAACAAAACGGTTACAGTAACTAGAGAATTGAATCGGTTACCTTAAAATAATGAAATGAAATCGATTCTAGGCTTGGCAACGCCACGATATCAGTCCATCCAGAAATTACCTTGATGATTCTTTAATAATGGGTTTCCAAATAGATGTTAACAAATGTCCAACTTGAAATAATATCAATAAGACCAACAAACGATCGAGCTCATTTAGTTTCCTTACAAGTGAAAGTAAATAAAACCTTTAAAATAGAACCTTCAACGAAATTCAGATACAATTATATCAAGTTCACTCGACCTTGTTCAGTCGATATTTGTTTAGTTAAAAATCTGTGGGTCCTGGTCCAGGTAAGGGTGACTACTGACTGTTCTAATTTGCTAGAAGTTCACGTCAGGGTTACTGATCCGTAGACAAACCTATGTTAAACATATTATGGTCGTTCGTTGCCTCTTCAAATTTACATACACCTATGTTACGAGGTGTGGGCTATTTTTAGCAGTGAACCACAGGGCTTTTACGAAGGTCCATAAAAAGGTTTGTGGTAGACGAAGGTAAAATATTTTACGATAAAATTTGTTACAGGTAGATAAGTGACATTTAGAACCTTTTTCAGCACAGAAAGTGTATTAATTCAATTGTTCACTTCAATCAGAACGTTTTTCTACGTCTCGCTAGCAATTAAATAATGCTTTATTTTGGCACATCTTAGGTAGATATTTTTAGACGTTGTGACATTCTGTCAGCTAACACGAAAGTTAAAAGTCCAACATTTTAAGATTGACCACGAGAAAATTCGCTGGCATTTATTAATCCCATATATTTAAGATTTGTAAATTAAGCATTTGAAGTTGAGTGCTTCTTAAACTCTTCTTTAGCTTAAAACCTGTCAAGATGAGCATTGAAGTTGGGGTTGACACATTATTTACTCAAAATACTCATTCAGAAATCCGCCCTTAGACTAGACTCCATATTTGTTTCAAGTTCTTTCTCAAGATGGCACTTGGTAAAAGATTAACTGCCCACTTAAATGATTTATTACAACACTCACTTGTAATAAAATATCTCCTATTTGCAATCTCCCATCTTTTTGCGCCGCTCCGCCCACTGCTAGCCGTGTTATGCTGACGTCACTGCCAGTCTCTCCGCCTGCTATGCTTAGGCCGAGCCCGCTCGCACCCCGCTCCAATGTCACATCAGCTGTCTCCCACACGGCTTCGCTGTCTGCATCCGAAGGACACTGCCGACAATGACGTATTGTGAGATCAGTGAGAAATGTGTTTGGGTGAAATAGTGCGTTTGTGAAATGAAATGATGGCTTGCTGTCTTTGTTGGTGTTTGTGAAACGTTGCATCGTCATCTGTTTGATGTATTGACACATACATTGATAAAGACACTGTGCCTAATAATGTTTTTTTTGACAAACAAAAATAGTGTTTGTTATAGAAGTTACGTGTTATATATCTTGTTTAGGAATACACTGAATTTAAGAGTAATGCAAAGTTTTTTATTCTTGCATTTGAACTGGCATAATATATCCTTAAAGAACTGTAAAATATTATTCTCTCATAACAATAATAAATTATAATAAGGTTGTAAAATGTTTCTATATGAGAATTCAAGATCGTACAGCCTTTTCGTACAATTTCGATGCAATGAACTGCGGATTGTGGTATCTCATTTGAAACATAATTTTATTAACTTTTAACCTCTTTCAATGTCATAACCAAAAGTTATGCAACTTATGTCATGGAAAAAACACCATATTGTTTGGTAGTCCTGAAATCCTATAAAAAGTGTGCGTTTATGAAAATTGGTCATCAGTTCAAAGTTTGACATCACTGGGAACACCGAAGCTAAAAGAAAATGGAAACCACGCTTATAGAAGCCGCTCAAGTCGTCATCCTTATCCAGCAAGGGTTGGCTCAGCGTAGGTACTATCGCTCGACCGCTTCATCTGAGCCAGTCTTGTGTCTAGTCGCCATGAACGTCTTGTATACCACAAGAGGTTCCGGGCGACTAGACCTGGACGACAGCGATGCGCTTCGGTGAGAAAATACCGATAAATTGTGATTCATCTCTTCTCTCCGAAATCGACACTTCACCGTCGTGGAAGGGCTGTCAGCGAGTGGACAGTGAGGAGAAGCGAACTTGACCCCAAAAAGGCCAGCCACGGGACCCAAATTGTCTCCAGCCCACCGACTAGCCCGGCTTCAGTTTGCTCGCGATCACTTAGAATGGGATATGGAGCAATGGAGCCGAGTCCTGTTCTCGGACGTAACCAGGATGTGCCTGCATGGTAGCGGCCGTCAACGGAGAGTCTATAGGAGACCGGGGGAGTGATTCTTACAATGCTGTTTTGCGAAAACAGTGTCATATGGGGATGGGATCTGTATGATGTGGGCGAGGATTTCTATTGAAGCAGAAACGAAGCTGACATTCGTACCTGGTGGAGGTCGGGGAAGGGGGCTAACCGCAGAAAGAAACGACATTCTGCATTGTCACACCACTGCAGTGGCTATACAGTACCTGGAATAAGTCGGGATTCCCACACTAAACTGGCCAGCCCGTAGTCCTGACTTGAATCCGATTGAACTATGTGGTACTAGCTGAAAAGGCGGGTACTAGGAAGATGTGCAGCTCCGGCGTCGATAAAAGACCTGAAAACTGCTTAAGTCGAAGAGTGGCAAGATAGCCCACAGGATTCCATCAGGAAACGAATTGATTCCAGTTTATTACTCCCTTAAAATTAATGCCGACGATTGAAACAAAACAGCATCAAAACAAATAAGAATCGAAATAAATAAAGGAAAAACAAATCACTACGAAACGCTTAAGGACTTTTGCTGTTTTCTTATCCCAAATAACCGAATGAGGGAACTAAAAAACAAACTAAACTAAAACACACTAAACATAACAGTTTCGTAACTAATAGTTAGTTATTAGTTTATAAACCTGCATGTTGTTGTTAAAGTTGAAACTTAACCTGTTAGTTAAAGCGTAAATCACCTTTTGTTGGTTCTCAAAAAAATTGATTTCTTTGTTTACGTAAATTATGTAAGACAAGTTAAATAAAACTTAAAAAAATATTTTTTTTGATTATTTTAAAGTAAATACTCTAAAAGCAATACTTCTTTTTCAACAAACCTACTTAGGTTTGTAAAAGTTGAATTGTTTTTGCCTTCGAGGCAAGTGAGCTGAATCGTTGCTCGTTTCATCTTTTCCTTTTAGTTGAGATAGTCATCAATTCTGGCCATCAATAATAATAAAACCTCTGCTTCACTGCTAAGCGACAGTTTTCCTACAGGTTTAAACATCCATCTTTATCTGCTGCCTTCTACAACTGATATTGCTATCGCTATGTTTGAATTAGCCACCAAACAGCGCCTATCAGCTCAAGTACAAACTCGCATCCTCAAATTCTTTGGACACGAATTTTTCTTGTTCGATGGAGTCACTTTCTCACCTAGAGACCTAGGTGAGAAAGTGACTCCATCGAACGCCTCGTTGTGCAAGGCAGAGTCGAAGGCACCAGGCCGCGCAGTAGATCACCCATGCGATGGACCGACCAAATTGAGTTTGCTGTGGGCGGCCCATTGCATGAATGTGCCAGGATGACCGCTAATAGTCAAAAATGGCGAGAAATTGTGAAGAAGGTCGTAACTGCTCGGAACACTACATGGCGACCACGACCGCTCTGGCAAGAGCGTACCGACAGAGAAGAAGAGATAGCCGATTCCTCAAGGATTCATCAAAATCGTCTTCCCTTTTTAATCTATTTAAAAATAACAAGCAGAGTCTTGGAATATCAACACTTCTTATGTTCTGGAGCGGGGTAGATTACGGAAAACTGCGTTATTTTCCTGTTAGATAAATTGTCAATTATACACCAAGATCGGGATGGTACAACATGGAACAATATTTTGACATTTTTCTTTAATTTTTTATATCATATTCCGAGTTTTTTAATTAATTTGTATACAGGGTTACTCAACGATTTTAACGGATAGGAAAAAAAATCTACTCGCTTTTTTCGGTTTGAAGAAGATTGCATTGAGTCGAACTTCAGTTTATATATACTGAACTAAACATGTTCATATTAAACTGACAATATCAAAGCTTGCTAGGTGGAAAAATACAATAAAAAACACTGAACATATTTTTTTCACAATTACATACATATTTATCTGTAAACATCGATCATGACAGAGAGTGGCTTCAACAAATGAAAGAAACTACAAAGTCATTGACCCTTCAAAGCGACATTGCCGTCCCTTCAAGTTTGAATGGCATAGACACCCACGGATGTAAGCGGTCGAAGTTCAATCGAACAATCTGGCGAGAGGCCCAAAGTTTTCGCAGTTCAAAGGGTAATTTATGTTCAATTTGACCGTGTGATTTAGGCTATTTTAGATAAAATACAGAGCGTCTAGATACCATTACAGCTACCTGGGTAGCGGAATTGGTTTGAAAGAGTCACCCTGGAACGCAAAGGGCATTTGGAGGAACTCGGATGGGGTCTTAGTCAGTAAGAGTCTGAAGGACTCATTTGATGATTTCCCATCATAAAAAGGTACCATTCCAGAACAATATTGATTGAAAGTTTCTGTAGCCTTTACAAAGTAAAATTCTGTCAGCGATGATGATATTCGAAAAGTCTCTCTTATATAAGGTACATTTAGTTTTTCGAATATATTTTTTTAATTTCTTATGCTATCGTATATTTCTTGAAAGCCATGGAGCTTACAACCCCCTCCTGGCGCCCATGGCCCGCAGTGCACCCTTGGCGCCTACACGAGATCAATGCGGCTAGAATTAAATACAGTACTCATAACCTAACCGCACTAAATGTCACACACTGTTTCTAATTAACTTCACCTACAAAAATAAAAGCTACGTTTGAACGTTTATGCTAAGGCTTTTAGATGTGGCGTCGCCAGTTACCTACTTACATAATAAGGACAAAACGTGATCACGAGTGGAACTACCCAAAAACTGTTATGCTACGTTATATGAATTCAGAAACATAATTAAACAGAGCTTCAACATATACATATTCCAGTGGTAAGTTTAAAATATTCAGCGTAAAGTATTTGTGGCTTGGCTGGCCCGTCGTTTCAATAATAACTTTTAAATAGTGAAATCCGTGAGTGATCCAGAAGGATTAAAACCAAATACGCGTGACCGCTACCGACAAAATTCAATATGGCCGGACGAATTTTCGTACTGAGCTGGGAGTGCCAAAAATGGACGTGCAAGTTTCATCAGTTGTTAAAACCACCGAGCGTGCATATTTTTTTGTCAAACGTACTAGCCTAAGCCAGCTGGTTAACTTTTTAATTGGACCAGATGGATATTAACACAGAAATGGCTCTCTAGAAAATGTTGTGCTGACAAAAAAAAAAACTCTTTGCCATAAATATTAGAGTATTTTAATTAAGTAGACGTAACACAACTCTAATAAAGTTCTTATTACACGACAGCTAAGTTTCAAAAGATGTATCACTAAGAAGTGAACAAGAAAAGTATCAAAATCAACACTATGGGCGTATCCGCTTTCTCAGGAAAAGAGTAACGGAAATGTTTACACAGATCTGAGTGAATTGAATCACGGAGTATTGCGGGTACATTCTCAGCTTGAGCATGTTCTCTATGTAGAGGTTTACAAAATGCTCCTCGGAGGAAACCGCTTGTACCTATCTTGTGAGATTTCCTTCCTTAGCCGAAGAATTATATTTTACTAGCTGGTGTCAAGGTTACGTGTCAAGTTCTTAAAAATGTTTTTAGGGACGGTGTATTTTTACAACTATAAGTGAAAATTTGTACACTTTTTTGCAGGGGTATCTAATTTACAACATACTTGTGAATGTCCAATCCTATCCTTACAAATAACTTAATAATATTATAATGTGAAAGTGAGTTTGCTTGTTTGTAATGCTTCCAGGCCTAAGTAACTGAAACAGAGATAGATAATGGGTCCCTAGAAACGGCTACAGGCTATTTTAAACGAACGAAGCTGCGGACATAAGCTAGTTATCAATAAAAGACTTCCACACCTGTACCTATGTATGAGACCCATTCACATGCATATGCACACACACACACTCACCCACACACACACATCCTCACACACTCACTCACTCACTCACTCACTCACACACACACACACACACTCACATAAACTCGCCATAAACACACACTTACACGCACCACACTCTTTATTACACTATACTTTTCTTTTCTTTATTGGTTCTTATATAAAATGTGTAACTTTTAACGATCTGTAAATCGAGGGAGAGCGAGGCTTTTCCCAACACAAGTATCTTCGGATTACTTCCTGGGAAGCCCCGGCAACTTAATTGTAAAGATTTTAAGTTAATAAACACATTTTATTTTATTTTTTATTTTTTTACCTAGGTCCAGTTTACAAGCGTATGTCTTAAATACACACAAATTAATCATGATTTCACTATTTTGCACTGAAAACCCACTCCAAAAGGTAAACACAGTCCTGAACAGAGTTTGAAGCTCTATTGTTGAATAGAGCTTTAAAATCTGTTCAGGACTGTATAACGCGACGTTTAGGTTCATCAAAGCATTGTCAGGGTTGCCTAACACTGCTTCGGTGAACCTAAACGTTGCACCGCGTTCCCAGCTAAAACACTAGGAAGTGGTGACGGGCGGGCGTTTTGGGGGACTGTCTTTATGTAGAACTTTGACGTTCAAAAAGTGCTGGCACTCAGCCTAATTTGAATAAATGACTTTTGAATTTGAATTTGCACGATCATAATTTGGAGTCTTTTAATCGTATAGACTAAAGGTAGTCCTTTATTCTATACGAGCCACGTCAGCTCCCTAACTAACAAAGCTTCTCTTAAAACTGAGCGTAAACTCAAACTTGATGTTAGCTAAGTTCAAATCGTTTTCAAAAGGAGTACTTGCAGTGTATGGGGAGTAACTTCCTTGTTCATAAACAGCTTATTCTGAACTCGTGTTTTAGACTAGGTACCTAGTACGTAGACGCGTCTAACCCTGACCCTTATAGTTAACGGCATTATTCCCGGCTTCTAAATAATGAACTAGTTAATTTATCAAACTCTATTTTAACATCAAAACTGTAGTATTCAAGAAGAGTTTGACACGCCTAACTTTAAACTGTCAATTTACAAGCTGGGTTTTATTCTAAGCCCTTATTACGCTTTACAAGAAAAAAAAAACACAAAATCCGAGCTTCATATTAATTTGAAACAATTAACAAACTGAAATTGTTAAAAAAAAATATATAGGCCGACAAGAAATAAATGAAAGCGATACGAAGATAAAATATTTCATGTCAGCTTGGTTAGATTTTGAGGCTCAGTTCCCTTAAAAGTAGTACTGTTTTTTTTTTTTGTTTTTTATAAACTTCTCTAGTAAAACAGGATTTAATAAGAATACGATAGCGCGTTGTGTTCCATGCGCGCCTAGAGAGATGTCAGCATAGGAGACGGGGCCCGCTAGCGCCTGAGCCTGCCAGGGTCGCGGAATTTGTTCGAAAGAGTCACCGCGGCCCTGGAACGCAAAGAGCTTTAGAGGGAACACGGTTGGGTTTTAGTCAGTAAGAGTCTGACACGCCCTTCCGCTCCACCCAGAGCGAAGAAGTCATGTGATGATTTCCCACCCTTAAAAAACTGTACATAAGCAGTAGCGCATAAGATAATGAAACGAAATAGGTTAAAAGGTAGAAATTGGCAAGAAAACAAAGAGGTGCGATTTAGATCACGTCGACATAACCCATTTTACTCTTAAACCCAAATGTTATTGACTAGGCCTTGCTTAAACAAAACAAAAAAAAACGAAACACAGCATCTCCCTGATTAAAAACATCAAGAGCTAAAAGCAAAACAGAAAAGCTGAACCAAACGGATTGTTACAAGCAATTTCATTACACTTTCCTCGTTTTATCTACTCACAAAATGTATCCAGTTCTTCGCGTTATTTCGCAAAACCTTTATCACACCATCATATTTACGTAATAAAACGTAATGGCGGACTCTAAGCGATATATGAAGAGAAGTTGGGATAATAATTTATTTAAAATTGTGCCTACATTTTTCAGTTAAAGCTTATTAATATATTGTTAATTCATGTACTGTCTAATTTTCATTATTTTGTAATTTGTTTTTTTTGTGAGTGGCGTCTCGCAGTTCAACCTACAAGGTTGTCGACTGCTTAACCGGGCTTGCTTGTGGTGTCCTTAATATAATATTAAAGCCTCCAGCCAGGGCTTATAAAAAACTTACAAACTAAGCGACTACACGCTAAGCGACTACACGCTAAGGGCTAGACTAGACTACACCCTGTGGGGTACGGGCCTTGGCTTAGGGAGTGGCTGCGGGGAGGACAGCTAGGGACGGGCTGGATCGAACTAGATTGTAATCTGTTTTGTGAATCGAATCTGAGAATAAATACAATAAAATAATAATATAGTAATAAAAGTCATATAGAAAAAAAAAATATATAATAAATGCTCACCGCCAAAGCGTCAAGGAATTCTTTTATGAAATATTCAGTCTGGAACGAGTCAATGGAAACCTTAAATTCGTTTGCCGAATAGATGTACCTTCACACAATGAACGAACGATAAAACAAAATGTTAGCTTGCCGTGGAATCTGTTGTGCCAAAATATTTTGTAGTCAGCAAAAAAGTGATAAAAGAAGTGCTTTTGGCAAAAACTGGGGTCGCACTTTGCTATTCGGAGGTAAAATATTTTAACAATGAAAAATATCGCTTCCCCACTGAAGTTCTGCAAAGGAAACGGGCTATAGAAAACGGTAACGATTTTCGCACGGTAAAATGTAATAAGATGCAAATTGTATAATAAAATTAAGCATTTGCTGCTTTTTCTTGTTTTTTCGTGTAATTTAGATAACTTGAAAAACAACGATGGCTCTGTATTGAACGAAACTAATTATTATATTGTTGTTGGTGTATTTTGGCACAGTGTAGGTAGATATTTTACTACCTTCTTGGTAAGATTAGCATTTCATTACAAAATAAAACTTTCTTATCTAGCGCAACTAAAATAAAGTTCAGATGTGACACATCATTAACTTCCAAGTTTCTTGTTTCCGAGCCAAGAAAACTAAAGAGAATATTAAAATAAGTAAAATTTGAAGACAAGCAAATACTACGAACTGCCAGACACGTTTGCAACGCTGGAAAGAACACGGTAGTTGTAGTATTTTTAAAATATTTCTCAAGTAACAGGTTGTGAATGTATCATTTAGCAATGAAACTGACTATTTATTTTAAGTCTAGCGAATATTGTGGAAAGAAAAAACTAAAAAAAGTTTATTTGCGCCAAATTGCAATTTAAAGCAAGGTTTTCACGGAATTGCAAGAAAAAATAGATATAAACAAGAAGTATCTAATAAAGAATAATTATCTTGTTATGTCTTGCTGAAGTTTTTAACTCTGAAGTTCCGAGCACTTATTCATATAAGACAGATTTAGAAATGTAAAAAATATGTAAAATTGAATGTAGAAAATGTAGAAGAACATTTAACTTCATAACGTCGGCTTTCTACTCGCTATGGGTAATATGCCGTAGTAACCGATGCAAGCCTTTATAGGCTATCTCGGATCATAGTCGATAACAGACGCATTCGACCGGAAAAATTCAAGTACACAATATTCCGCAAAGCAAACGCTGAAAGTTCTCAGAATTCTACAACCAGTCGCTATTATTTTGTCTTTTACCCGTAAATAATGGTGGACCGTATTTCGGAGAGAAACTTGAACTGTGTCTAGTTGTCTACAGAGCTAATTTGATTGATTAAACACATATTTAATTACAACGTGGGTTTAGACGAACAAAGAGAGGTAAATTACAATGTTCATGACGGGGGAGACGACTTTCCCCAAGGACGTGTCAAAAGCTTATCAAGAGCAGCGGAGCGTTTTACCGGAGATCCCGTGCCCTTCTTATATGTTTAAGTCGGTAGAAGTCCGACCCTCCGCCTTCCGGATACAGAGAGTAACCGTGTGAACTTCCACACAAAAAAGGCTATAATTTCGTCAGCCAATACTAATATTTACTATGTGGAAATCTGTATATTTGTATGTTTAGATATTCGTCAATCACGCTTCAACAGATTTGGATAGAACTTGGCACACGAATAAACCATATCCTATATTAGAAGGCTTCCATCCCTGTAGTATGATCCTTGTAATAATTTATACTTACAAGCGGGTACAACCGCTGGCAGAAGATAGTATTCCAATAATACATAAAACGGAACATTCGCAATTTATTGATAGACTACTATTCTATGCTGAGCTTCAGAAAATAAAGTTACACGATCACACCTGCGGTGAGTCGGGATGGTTCCCGAAAATTTCTTAGGAAAATGCGATACTTTCAGTATACGTTTTAACAAACAAACAAGGACTTAATAAACAGTAACGCTTGTTGCTTGTACGCGCAGTAAAGGGTATCTAGGTTTATTAACCGGACAAATATAGTGTAATATTAACAGTCTTAGTTGTCTTATTCATAGCGCTAAACATTTGCGTACCCAATTTCATGGCATCAAATCTTTATTTTAATACTTTCCTTATACAACGTATAACAGAATAAACGCAATACCTCTTAAGGGGTCATTATACTAATCATTATGAACAACTTTCACTATTGTGCCAACACTGAAAACACGAAAAAAAATCGAATTCCCCATACATTTCTGAACGCATAACTCGACAAAATGTATTGAACAGCTGATTTTTTTATTCACGATTTTGGCTTTTGTCCCATAGTAAAAGTTGTTATAATGATGAGTACAATGACCCCTTAAGAGGTATTGCATTTATTCTGTTACACGTTGTTACATGCGATTCCAGTCATGTTATTTTGATATCAGTCGTATTCTTTATCGTGTAGCCGACCAATAATTGAGCGGTAAAATTTAGTTACACAGAAAAGTATCTTATTTTCGATGGAATATGAAAGTGTTACTGGTTTGTGATATAAATTTATTTTTACTCAGAGGTAAAATTGGTACAACAGTAGGTTCGACTGTTACATTTTACCAGATTTTATCATCAGAATACGTTCCCACTGCTGAACATAGGTCTCCTCTCTGCGAAGAAAAGTAGGTACCTACACTACAAGGGCCTATTGCGGATTGGCATGACACCTGACTACAAAGGGCCGCGTTCACAGTTTTAAGGAATAATACCTGTTTAATTTCTTCTGAGTCATTATTACCTAAGTTCAAGTAGAGTACTTTATTTTTTTTACCGACTTCCAAAAACAGGAGGTTCTCAATTCAATGGGTATTTTGTTTTTTTGGGTTTTTTCTTTTTTTTTTTTATTATGTACACCGATTACTCTGAGGCTTTTGATCCGATTTTCGTGATTCTTTTTTTCTTTTGATGCAATATATTTGCCCTTTGATCCCGTAAAAAATGTATTCAGTTTGGCCAAGCAGTTTTTATTTTATGAGCGTTTTGCTCACTCGTTGCTTACTTGGATGATGTAATTACGTCGTCCAAGTAAGCAAAATGACGTCGGGTAATTAGTATCCCAACTAAAAAGTTAAAAAAAAACTTTCTCACAATAAAATACAACCGACTTCCAAATAAAAACACTACAAGGTCTAAAATAACTTTAATTTCGAAAGCCGGTGTCAAAAACTAAGAAACAAAACCAAAAACACCGACTTCCGAAATTAAAGTTATTTTAGACTTTGCAGCGTTTTTACTTGGAAAAAGGTTGTATTTTTTTATAGTGTTTTTATATGGTCTAATTGGAATAAATAATATAGTTTGACTAAGAAAGCGTACCAATTATTAGTACATTTTAATTTTATTTTTTATCTACCCCGCTCCAGTTAGATTTTATCTGTGTGCAATCAAAGTGCATCAAATGTGGTTCTGTATAGCATAAAGTGGTTGTATTGCCTCTAAATACATAAACATGATTATTTGCGTATTAAAATAATATCAATGACAGACCACCCACAGAAACAAACATAATTGTAAACTCAATAGAATCGCGGTTTCGACTACTGATTTCAATAATAATGTCACATTGCAATTCATTTACAAATGTTTGTCCATACAGCTTTAGTGTGTTTGCCAATATGACTGCGAAGAGTAGGTTTTATTGTTATAGTAGGTGCCAGATAAATGTGGAATAAAGTATGTATGACCTTTCCCTAATAACTGTTCATAGGTACCTGAACAATTAAATATGAATCGTTTTTCAATATTAGACAATGTTAAGGATCACGAGAGATGATGATTCGGGACAGCTTTGTGTCATTAATTCCGTTTTTCAAATTAAAAATGTCAATAATTGTAGGTGGGTCAATGACCGTTATTCCACGATTATCTGGCGCCTACTATATACAGCACGAATTGGCAAAATGTTAGACATGATTTTACGGTTCGATATTCCAATATCAACCACGAGATTTCTACAGTCTGTTTAAATGCAAAAGACTTGTCGATAACTCATGAGGCGGTGTTTTATAGGTATTTAAAAAATCTGATAAAGATGAACAAGATTTTATAGATCGGCCGGATAATTGCAACTCTTCGCGCAATAGCTCAAAACCCCTAATATTACTCTAACAATATTACATATTTATTCAGCTGTTTCTAGCGTAGCTGCAAAAACAAAAAGTGGAACAAAATCTCCCCAGCAACATGTAGGTCTGCCGATGACTGACGACCTGCCAATTTGTAAAAAAGTCAACTTTTTTTCTCGTCTCAGATACAAACTTCTGTCTGCCGTGAACATTGGAAATTATCTCAAGGTACTTCTGAGATGAAAAGTATTATATGTAATTTTCCAGGATATAGTCAACACATATGCCAAGTTTCGTCCAAATCCATTCAGCCGTTCAGATCCCCGGGCTTCGGGAGTCGCAGGGCGATCCCCGGCCACCTTAGGCGTTAGGTGGCTCGCTTTCCGATCACCACCAGGCCCGGGTCGATGGCGCGGTGAGTTTCACACGCGCCTCAAAGAGATGTCAGCAAAGAGGACGGGGCCCGCTAGGGCCAGAGCCTGCCAGGGTTGCGGAATTTGTTTGAAAGTATTACCGCGGCCCTGGAACGAAAAGGGCTTTAGAAGGAACACGGATGGGTTTTAGTCAGTAAGAGTCTGACACGCCCTTCCGCTCCACCCAGAGCGGAAGAAGTCATTTGATGATTTCCCATCATTAAAAAAAAAATAACAAAAAAAAAAGCTGTTCAGATGTGAAGTGGTAACTAACAAACATACTCACTTCCATATTAACTATAGAATTTATAATAGTTAGGATAAATGGATAACTTCTAATAGGTACTCCACAAGCCCACAATGAAACAGGTATTTTATAAATTAAAATTTCAACAATTTGTCATCCTGACATGGGTCGAATAGAGTCACTAAGAACGGTATTTTCCTCATTCAAAATTAAAGAGCCAGTTTCAGTGCAAAAATCAATACCTACCTATCCGCGTCGAGACTTCAGCAATAAATAGCAGCGATGTAGGTCAGATTAACAATCTTGTGAATGTGATAATCGATGCAGCTATTTCAAGCGTACAATTTGAGCATAAGCCTATGCTCAAATTGTAACGCCTGTCTCGTGATATTGACTACGTTGGCTTATAAATTTTCATTTTAGAAGTGATATGATATAATGATGTCAATTTTTGCATTCTACTATAGCTTATAGAGCCAGAAATAATCCCCATTCGAAAAAACACATGAAAACTAAAAAAATACAACCGACTTCCAAATTAAAAAAAAACACTACAAAGTATAAAATAACTTTAACTTTGGAAGTCGGTGTTTTTGGTTGTTGCTTCGTATTTTAATACCGACGTCAAAAATTAAAGTTATTTTTACTTTGTAAATAGTGTTTTTTTTTTTCAATTTGGAAGTCGGTCGTATTTTTTGTAAAAAAAAAATATTTTACTCTTTTTAGTGTTGGGGGTAACACTAAAAAGAGTAAAATATTTTTACTGGAAAGTCACAGGAAAAAAAACACGGAATTTCGTTTACTTGGATGTAAATATATTTTCTATTTCCTCCAGCTATTTTGATTTAAAAACCAAACTCCTAAACTGATTTTGATAAAATTTCTATGGTACCAATCGGATATCCTTTCACATGAAAACAGAATTTTCCAAAAAAATACAACCGAATTGAGAACCTCCTTCTTTTTTTGAAGTTGGTTAACAACCCTACAAGAAAAAGCTATCACTTACGAACACCGTACAATAAATAAAAACAATACATACTAAAATCCTATAAAACCAATTCAAGAACAGAGAAACACAGAAACAGCAATACTGTCACAAAGAAGCCAATAACGAAAC
The DNA here is from genome assembly GCA_905163435.1 of Mamestra brassicae. NCBI lineage: Eukaryota > Metazoa > Arthropoda > Insecta > Lepidoptera > Noctuidae > Mamestra > Mamestra brassicae. The sequence continues at coordinate 8,032,469 of LR990991.1, read as the reverse complement.
GTTACAGAACCATTATTACTACCCGTAGTTACAGGAAATCGAAAAACGGTAAAAAGCTAGACAGTGTAGTGCGACAACACAAAGCGCGACATGTTTAGTCGTGATAATATTATGGGGCGAACCTGGTAGCTTGCAGCTTGTCGCCCGCTTCCAGGACTGTTTGTGGACTGCTCTCGCCCACACTCGTAGTTCCCGACGTTTGCTGCGGACAAAACAGACTGTTAGTAAAAATCACTTTTGTAGGGATGAATCTAGTTTTTAGGGTTCCGTACCAAAAGGTACTGAGCCTCCGCTGTCCGTCCGTCCGTCCATCCGTGCATCCATCCGTCCGTCAGTCCGTCCGTCTGTCCGTCTGTCTGTCAACGGGCTGTATCTCAAGAACCATAATGGATAATATACAGTTGAAATTTTCACAGAGTGTATTTCTATACCGTTATTACAACAAATAATAAAAATGAAAGTGGGCTCTCATACAAGAAACGTTTTTGAAATGTTTATTTTTTCGGTTTATGGTACGGAACCCTTCTTGTGAGAGTCCGACTCGCACTTGGCCAGTTTTTTGCGTTCCAGCGTGCCATTGACCCACCTACTTTTCTTGATATTCTTACTTTCAAAAGTGTGTGGGGTGTGTTGCTCTGGTTAACTGCAAGTTGGGTTAATCGATGTCAAGGATTTATTTCAAGGTCATAAACTAGGTTTTGTAATATTGACAATTTCCCTAAACTATTTTTTTTTTCGTGAAACAAGCGTGTTGTCATATCGAAATCCTTCAGTTTCCAAGTGGAATACCAACTGAATAATTGAATACAGAATCCGCAATGTAACGATAAGTACGTCATTGTTTTGTGAAGGTCGAGATTACCCGATGTTTGAAATACCTATTCATAATTAATAACCCACTTGTGGTCTTCTCCATTGAGCCCCACCTGTTCCCTACCGGAAGCCTTGAACAGGCCATGCTTACTGAGAGCACTGGGCTAACTTGTACAGGCTGTAACATATTAAACGCAAACCTGAAAAGGGGCCATTGTCCTCCATTGTGTGCATAACTTGACAAAAATGATCGAACAGCAGATTTATTTTTCAAACTTTATAAGCAAAGCTTCTGACTTGAAAAGGAGTTAGATAATCAGAGGAATGTTGCCTTGTTTTTAACCATATATGATTCTTCTATTTAGTCCGTCAACGTCTCCAATATTTTTTGGAAATCTATCTGTCGGACTAATTCGATGTTTTTAGTCAAGTACCCTATTGTTACATAAATAAGCACTCAAAGTACTCATTACACGCATTTTAAATTATATGTAACTATCAGTCTCGCCACATAAGCACGGCCGAGGGACCTTGCAGACCCGACAATTGCTAAGTATGTATGTATGTGGTGGGCGACATAACCGCTAACATTGTGAATGCAAAACTAAGTTGTTTGATCCAGTTTCTGAACTAGGTTGTTACTATTTCAACGTTTATCCCTCATGACATAGATTCTGCTTAAAATATAAGACTGTAGTTTGGCCTTGTGAAATCAAATCAAGAAGTTTTCAAAGAAAAATAGAGCTCTTTATAAAAAAAAGATACACTTGTTTCGGAATCTCACGTAAGTAGGCGACAAAGTTTGACCCAGATCAACAAAAAGCGGTGTAGATCAAACTACGACTCGTAATGGTGAGAACCCAAAGTTTCCTGCAGCCCAATTTGCCAGCGTTGGCGTTTTCTTTGACGTTTCGAGGAAAAACGCGTCAAAATATTTGACACCTATTGTAATTTGATTCACAAAGTGTGACAGAACTTCTTTTGTTTTGTAATGGTTCGGAAATTGTTTGAAGTTACGACTCTACTACACGTGCTGTCATTATTTGGATGGGCCCCTAGTTATTTGAAGAAGCATTGGGAGGATCTTGACTGTCTTATTTAGTGCTAATTGGACTGAAATGGCGAAAGTGATGTAGTAGATAATGATATTCCTGAAAAAAGCATCTTCAAATGAACGAGGCTTAATCACAAATATCAAATTAGCACGTTTATAGGTGAATGGGAGGTGAGAATTATCACTATACACTCTAAAATCAAAGACACTTCACCAATATGAATTGAAAAAATTGAAGACTCTTGTCATATAGACTCTATGGTAATCTGACTTATGAAATATTAAAAGACACCAAAATCTAAGTCAAAACGAAAAAGCTAGGCAGATGACGACAATTCTTTATGAAATGTGGTTTAGTACTTTCAAGCTCAAAATTTCATACTAAAAGATATGATATTTGTGATAAAAGCAGTTCGAAATATCATGTTGTTCATGTAGGAAATGTTATAGGTACATAACAACCAGCTCAAAGGATAAGCTTTGAAGTTTTACGACTTTGTTACGGAGATGGAAAGAAAATATAGCCCAATAACTACCGAGTACCCCTGTTTTGGTGTTTGTCAAAACACGAATAGCTTATCGATACAACCGTGTATTTATATCATCAGTCATAAACGTGATATTATGGCCTTTCTGAAAACGTTGGAGCGGAAAGAAATCTATCAGGGAACAAAAAGTAGGTAGGTATTGCAAATTATGCAAAAAATACAGCAAACAATCCTCAGACAATACACGTTTAAGCCAATAAACATTTGACTTGTTGGTTAAATTTGATGTCTTTTGCATACTTCTTTGTAAGTTTTTGTGCTTGAATTTGTCTGAAACTATTCAAATTTATGGTTACTTGATATTAGTTTATTTATGGAAGTTAGAGCAGGTTAATTATTAAAAAAATGGTTAGGTTAGGTTAAAACTGTGACACACGAGCCGAGCGAGCGAAGCGAGCGGTGCCGCGGCAGCGGCCGGCCAGTGCCAGAAACGACTTGCATTAATAGAAAAAGAGTTTGTTTTAGTAGGTCACCCGGAACTGAACTATTTAGATTAGGATAATTTCTTATTTTAAAAAAATGGTTAGGTTAGATTTTGCGTAAAAACTATTATTCCAACTGAAATATTTGACTAAATAAAAAATGTTAAAAGTACTAGTTGGTAAACAAGTTATAGTTTAAACGTTCATTTCCCAAACATTAGGTTTGCGTTACAATTTTTTGTGAATAGATTTTTTGCTAAGTAATAATTTGGCAAATGCAATTATGCGAAAAATTTTTTGGGAAGTGAAAATTTGTCAAATTCCTTTCGGTCAAACAAGGGAGACCCCTTGACAACATATTTCAGAGGGTCTATTCATAAAATGTATAAAAATGAGATTTTTTGACAAATTGTAAAAAGTAAAATTGGCAGATATCTCGACACTTATGCAAGTACATTCTTTTGTAAACTAGATACTAGTTCTATGTAGATAAGCATATATTGGCATAGTTCGATATGACGTCATTAACATCTTCATAAAATTTTATTTATTCTGGCCTGTCAATAAAAAAATAAAATAAAGTGCTTCACGATTATAAATATTAAATATGATGTTATCGTTTTCTTCATGAGCTTTGCGGTAGTCAAACACCCTTTTGCGATACCTATTTTTAATCATCAAGTTCTAATAAATTATTTACATAAATAGCCTGTCTTTCAATACAAAACCTAACCACTCGTATCATCTTCCTCCTTGTCCTCTGAATTTCATATTTGAGAAATCGGAATTGTGATTTATAACTGGCTTCGTCGCCTGAGTTTCATTGTAAGTGGTTTCATTCTAAGTACCTTATATTAGCCGCAGAATAAAATGGATTTTGTCAGGATATTTTATTACTCGAGGCAATATTTTATTTCAGTTGAAACTTTTTCACTTAACACCTTACAAGAAAAATGTGCGATATGTTTTTATTTCGCAGTCTCTCATTTATATTTCGTACTTTCTTGGAAATAATTTCAATAGACTACATTAGGCTTAAATAATTTTAATATAAAATATTTTGTTACTACCAATAGAGGTCGCGCCTCAGAAGTCACGTGAAACTACAGGAATTCGTGGATCTTCAAAAGACATTATGGATTGTCAGATGCACGAAAGTTTGATATTTAGAGTATTGGGGGTTACCGTATTATGTTAGATATCAAGTAACAGTTCGAAATGTGTTGGTTTATTACTACTTCATCCCATTGAACTAGATGCCGAGGACGGAAGAGGTAAGGCACGATCACTTTTAGTAAAACAATCAATAATCTGCCATCAGATTTAATGACATGTGCATATCCTTACAACAGCTCAGTAGAGGTGAACGGACCGCGTTAGAAACACAGTGCTGCACTCCAAAACACAAATTGCCGACGTCAGCCTAAAAAGCAGCCAAGCCTAAATGGGACTGGACTGGACACGACTGCCACATGTCGAATATTTCATGGGCTGCCTTAGCCCATGAAATATTCGACATGTGGCACCACAACTGGGGGTCCCAGAAAATGTCCAGCGCCATCGCGGCAGACCCATGCAAAGATGGCAGGACAAGCTTAACGACGCTTATCGGCAGGATTGGTGACACTAGCCCAGAGCCGGAAAGAATGGAAGAAAGAAAAGTAGGTCTTTGCCCGGCAGTGGGACCGAGCAGACTAAAATAAATAACTGATTAATCAATCATCTGTTAGCACTGAAATTACATTCTCAGTCGCACACTTGGCTTTGTAAAAAGTCATGAGAATTGAATTGAATTGACTTGAGAATTTGGATCCAATACTGTGTCCAATATACATCCATACTTTACTATCTAACTTACTATCAAACTTTTTCAGGTTTTGAGGCAAAGCTTGAAATACTAATACACACCATCAAAGTTTTAATTTAGACATTCGAATATTACCTACTACAAAGGCCGTTGCCATATGAAATAATTTTCCAGCAAGTCTTCTTCTGTCCATCTAATTTTGTAAGCAACAACTATTTTTATGTACATCACAATCTCCCTTGACGGGGCTTTGCTCTGGAGCTTCATTAAAATATGCTTGTTACTCTGAGTAGCGTTGGCCGATATAAAGTATTTTGTTCTTTTATTTATTGTTTTCGCTAGAAGTCTTATGTCGGCTTAGAGGGTACATGAAAGGTCAGCATATTATAATAGTTTATTGATGTAAGTTGAGTTTTCGTTTTAACATTTGTTTCTTCTATCAAGGTTTACTGCATTATTATTCTTATTGCTATAGACTACTTAATTTATTTACTCTTTACCTTACTTATTTTTAACTGACTTCAAAAAAAGGAGGAGGTTCTCAATTCGTCGGCACCTTTTTATGTATGTTCCCCGATTACTAGAAGATGGCTGGACTGATTTGGTTTTTTTTTTGTTTGAAAGGGTGGTCTCATGATCATCAAGTCAAGATCTGATGATGGGATCCTGGAGAAATAGAGAGAACTCTTCAAATTTTATAGGCACACTTGAAGCGATTTGGGTAGTTATTGGAAGAGTAATTTCTCGGAGTGGTCCCATTTCAATGTGGTGAAGATCTGATGAAGAACTTCGGAGATAGGCAACGGAACTCCTCAATAAATTATAGCAAATGGACTGGGATTGCTGAAATTTCATGTCTGTCTATTGTATAACATAACATCACGCCGGTGCGCTGTGAAGGGGTAAGCACATGTGAACCACTAAAAATAAACTAAAAAAAAAAAATACAATCGACTTCCAAATAAAAAACACTACAGAGTATAAAATAACTTTAATATCGGCAGTCGGTGTCAAAAACGAAAAAAAAAATACCGACTGCCGAAATTAAAGTTATTTTATACTCTAATCCTAAAAACCTACTCGTGGGAGGTAATCCTTAGTTTTATCCTGCGGGAAATATTGGAATGATGTTGTATTTTTTTTCTGTTCTGCTGTTAACCAATTTTGTGTTCGCATATTTTTGCACTATTCTCTTCTTTACGATATGTTGAAACTGTCTGTTTTCTCTACTAATACCCCAACACATAGTACCAGAAAATTAATATTGGAAGCTTCTCCGTGATAAATAAGCAGTGTATAAACGCTGGTTGTAATTATTAAATTAAACCCGAGCTTTATGCCATGCTAATTTATTCGATACTAGGTATTACGAGCGGTAATTAGGCTCGTTTTATAGATTGATACTGTTGCTTAGGTTTAGTTACTGTAATTTTAAATAATATATCTAATGCTTTCTTTAGTAACTTTGTTGTCTACGTATATTTGATTGCGTAATTAGTCTAGTCATTTGGGCCTCGGGAACCTAACAGGTTAACCTGGAAATTTTGACGTGCTCTTTTTGGAAATACTCAAACATAGCCATGAAATAAATAATAGTTCAGGATCACCGCAAAGCCGAATAAAATGAGTGCCAATCCTCCACTGAAAACCAGATAAAAATACTAAATTATTAGACTATTTTGTATCTCCTAGCTTTTGCTAGAAACGATGCCAACAAGGTACATACCACTGAAACAAAAATACAATATCCTTATCCATACCAAGGTACCCGCTAGAACTTCGAGCTTTTTGTCAGCGGCGTTTCGAAATGATTTTTAAGTACAGACTTCAGACCAGAAATACAGACTTCCACATGAATTACTTTAGCGAGATACAGAGTAGGTTAGATGATTAAAAACTTAGGTAAAAATTCGATGTTATTCGAATTTTCATTGGGTCCTTTTTTTTGTGAGTGGCGTCTCGCAGTTCAACCTATGAGGTTGTCAACTGCTTAACCGGGTTTGCCTGTGGTGGCTTTAATTTAATATTAAAGCCTCCAGCCAGGGCTTTTAAAACACTTACAAACTAAGCGACTACACGGTACCCCCTGTAGGGTACGGGCCTCGGCTTAGGGCGTCCCTGGGGGAGGACAGCTAGGGACGGGCTGGATCGAACTAGTTCATTGGGTCCACAAGATTCAAAATCCACGCGCTTTCGTATTTTCTACAAGTACTTCCAAAATGTAGCTCAGCTGCTGAGTACCTAAGGCTTCTCTGGAATACATACCGAAACAGAAAATACACAGAAAAAATAACTTAACCTTTTTGTCCACTGCTATCTGTGAACACTTACTTGTTAAAGATTTTATTTGAGCATAATGTTCTACTTCACCAGAACCTGATTTCACAATAGTGAAACTATTGTGAAATCAGTTTCTGATGACCTGAGAGTTCGGGATTACTTTGACCAGAGGCTAAGTTGCCAGTGCTGTTGTGTGGCAAATGTTCTCCAGTTTCCGTTTACACTAGGTGTTTTCGCCTTAAAATCTAAGTTTATGGTTAGATTTATTTAGTTAGGATATCTTATCGTTTCTTTTGTAAAATGTCTAGTTAGTTACACAAAGCATAATATTATTTTATTGTATTTAATTAAATATACTATTAACCGCTTCACTGGCTACTTTTAAATGCAGTTAATTTAAATTTCGTTGTGAACTTGCAACTGTATTGAAATAAATAATTTAAAGTAAATTACTCTACTTGCAGGTATGTTGAGTATGCCGACGCTCCGTCGTATATGGTGGGTCAGCGCCGACACAATATCTTGATTCATTAATTACCTATGCACCTCATAATACTTGCATGTTCAACCTGGTGCCAGCACTGCCAGCACCTGAGTGTGTGATATTACTGATTCGAGCGAAATTTTCATATACGAGCTCAGTTCTCATAATAATTTATGATAATATTCAACTGAAATGAGTTTTCAATGCAGCATTGCAAACTGCTGTTTGATAATCTAAATGAACGTTTTATTTTAAGTTGAGTTTAATTAGTATTCATTGGATTTCAACTAATAATGACAAATACTAGCTATTTTCTAATTTACATACCAACAGCCCACACTTAACCGAACTTTTTAATTTCTATTTGTGTAAACCCAAAATTAGAAACGTGAAATGAAAATATTATAAGATGAATTAAACAAAAACCTGGAGCTAAACATGAAATAATTAACACAATTAGTTTCCATTGGCAACCACCATTTAGAATCACATTCTGAAGTTTTTGCATATTTTTTTTAACAAGACAGTTTTAGCTCCTTCCTTGAATTTTATTCAGTTCCCGGCGGCCGCAAGTGGAGTCGCAAACACAATTTATATGGATCTACCAGTATTTGAATTTGGACAGAGCCCGAGAAATATCAGCTGCAAATGTGTGGACCAACGTTTTGTCACTGCCAAGTGCTGCTTAACCAGTGCAAGTGGGCAGACTTAAGGAAAGTGTCCTCTTTGCTGGAGTAGGAAAATATCCGGCATTCTGCTGAATTCAAGCGTAAATGTTGGCTCTCCTAGTCATAGAATGCTTTCTTTACTGACGCTTTGCGTTGGTAAAACTTTATCTTTTATAGAATCGAAAAGTAGGTACGATCGCATGTTAATCCTGAAAAAGGACAAAGAATACTTTTTCGGGATAAGGATTGGTTCGATACTAAGCCGTGATATCGGAATAAACAACAAACGAATTATTGGGCGGCAATCACCCTATTACTCTGTAGCAAAGATTTTTAAAAGAGTAAACCAATTTTTGTTTTATGTTTTTTTTCTATTTCAAAAGTTATAAAAGATTTCCATTTTAAAACATAACAGAAATCAAACAGTAATAGTACAATAAAAACATATCCAATTATTTTAGAAGCCTAGTCGGTACACTTAAGTGATTGAAGTCTAGACCCTAAATAAAAAAATAAATAAAGAAAACATTGAGAGCGATTGACTTTTATTGTAATATTGTTTGATAGAGCTTTTATTAAAAATATTTTTTGTGTTACTTTCAATGATTGTTTCTGAAAAAGTTTGATGGAGTTTCTTTATAGTTTGATTGATTGATGTTAATATCAGTGCAATCTTTATTTCGGTGGTTCATGTAAATTAAACCCAATGATTTTTTTTAATAATGGCAACCGCATAACCAAATCAGTTTGAAAACCAAAAAATATACCATAGAATTTGAGATTTCTTACCCGAAATAATATCATGAACTATTCAAGCCGGGCCATGTCTCACTATGACTGGTCAGAAGGCTATAAATAGCGTACTGCCAGCTGGCACAAGATTTGTAGGTGATATGTTAAAGGTATAAGTATAGCATTACTATGTTGAAGCTATAAGTATAACCAACTTTACGACAAGTTTGATCGTTACAGGAAAGCCAATATTATAAGAAAAAAACCACTTACATTCCTCAGAAATCTGCATTTCAATTTTATCGAGATCCTCAACATCTTCATCGTCGAAGTCGGTCTGGACGGTGACGTCACGGGTGTAATGTTCGAGCGTGATGACGTCGAATGGGGCTTGCTCCTCGGGGCTGGGCGCGCGTGGGCTGGGCGCGCTCTGCGACTCCTGCGCATCGTGGCGCGCGCGCCGGCACGCAGCGCAGCCGCAGAGCGAACCACGCACGCGGAGCAGCCACACTAGCCCGAATAGCGCCATCCACGTGGTCATGCTGTGACTACTACTGCCACCATAACACGCTACCCTTCATCGAAATATTCCTTCACTTTTGACTCTGTTTAGTTGTTTTTATTGATGGTTTGGCACTTTTTAGTAGAACATGTATTTAGTGGTTTTTGTGTTATCTTCACTTGCACTTCACATATTTGTTGCTGTTTGATTTCCACATAACTTCCACACAGATTTCTTTCGATTTATAGGTACAGTAATATTTTGGATATTGATAATGTTTTAATGTTATTCAATTGTCAGTGTTAATATTTTTACAGTTTGCTACGTGTATTCAGGCAATGAAGCTTCTTGACACAAGCTGAAATATGTAAAATTTGAGTTAAATTACATACTGATTCAACCTATAGAAGTATTCATTGAATTAAATGGTGATTTAAATATTATATTGCGTTACAATGATAATGATTGACAGTTCATTACAGCCAAATATCAACTGCACGAAGCTGCGAATGACGAACGAAAATTTACAAAATGTTTTCGATTTTAATGCATGTTAATTCTATTTTAACTGTACCAAATATTGTTGATGAAAAATGGCCACTTTAATCCCAAACGAGTTGAAAGGACTTATCAGATATAGAGCATTAATTAGGGCGATATGAGGGAGGATAAATAAAAGGGCAACGCACAATAGACGGCTCCACTGCGATATGTTAGGGTGCTCCAACTCGATGAAATGATAAATGACAGTAATAAATTGCAGAACCCATGATATAAATGGCGCTCCTTACCGTGGAGGACTCATGAAAAATATCAATTCGTCACAACCAATCGTCGAAATTCGCTTCGAAATAAATTAATGATGGAACACTTTACCGGGATAGAATATTTTTGGGCTATCGGTATTTGAAGTTCCCGAGGGCTCGGTTACACGCTTAGCCCTCCGAAATCAATATTCGCGACGATTTTTCTCCTCGCAAGAAATTATTTGATCTTAGAGTGATATTGGAAATCATATTCTTGGATGTGTTGACCTTCTGAAAATCCTTAGAGTTTAGTAAAATATTCTTTACTAATGCGGGCATCATTAAGAGGACGATAGATAAAGATAATTTTAGGTGCCATTTTATCAGTTATCCCTACTCGAAGCTTCTGAAATATACATTAATGACGTCAACTAAGAAAAACACAAGACCGTTTAGAATACGACCTTCTTTTGGGTGGTTGTTCATTTCATTTCAAAATAACAAACTGAAAACTCAACCTTTATACATCTCATAAGAATAGAATTTTAGTAGTATTCTAAAGGTCAAAGTTGAAATTCCCATGTTTGAAATTATACTCAGAAAGTCACATGTTTAAACAGAGTTTAATGTAAATGTGGGTATTGTCTGTCCTTGAGACCAGACAACAAGACAAGCTTAGTGCCCTTGAAGTCCGTTCTTTTTGCCTGATAAATATTTTGGCCTCTAACAAAACAAATGCTAGGGAATCTCATCTAAAGCCTTTAGGTTTTTGCTGTCCCGGCACAAATTGAGAAAGAAGGTTAGCTAGAAAAACTAAACTAGGTAAACAGTATAAGAATATATGAGCAGAACGAAACCATTTTATTAAAGGGTTTGTCTAAAAATATTATGTGTGAAGTAAAAACATGATCCGCTAATCGCTTTTTTCGAGTTTTTTATTGCGTCCATGTCAACAAAAAAGTGGTCATTTCCCATCTTTAAAAAAAAAGCTGGTACAGAGCCCTACGTCGTCGTTTGGAGTACCAGTTACTATATATATTTATTGTTCTACATATAGGTAGCAACAGGCAGCCGAATCTTATCAACATTGTATTGTGACGCAATATGAACGACACATAAGTCTTATAGCACATCAGAGAGCCAATTAATCGCAAATGTGTCAAAAATTTATGGAAATTGAGGCTTTTTACAGTTTGCGACTGACATGTGTAATTTTAAAATCAGTAGAATTGGTCCTCTACTCAAACGCGAAACATGATTTCTACCATAGTGCAGTTGACGTTCACTGCCAAAGACTCAAAGGATAAGGTCATGACGCCATATGCTCATAACAGCTGACAAGCTTTGTTAGTCAACTTTAACATTATTTGTACCATACTAAACTTACATTTGTATTTGTACTTGTCAAGCCCTTATCTATTTTTTTGTTTTCGGGGGGAAACCTTCAAAAGGCGCCTGCACTTTTGGGGTAAAGACCAGGGAGTGTGGGATTTTTACCTCACTAAAACCACCCCGGTAATCACCATCCAAATATAGAAGGGGCTCCGTTACGTCTTGAAAGACCACTCCGGAATCCCCTATGTGCAACGCCTGTTAGACTGGGGAGACTGTAAAGGGGTCTCCCCTTAGCCTCGCTGTGCACGGCAGCACGTGACCACTGTGCCACCGCCTTTAATCAATAAAAATCGTGTAGACACATCTGCTCAAACGCAAAACATGAATCATGATTTGTGTAGAAGTGTAGCTGACGTTCACTTTCAATGACTCTAAAAGATTAAGCCGTCACGTGACGTCACGTCTTCAATTCTGCCAACAAGCAGTGTTAGTCAGCTTGGATTTAATACAGTTATATCCGACATTACTATGTCAGAAGATACCTTATAACTGCACCGTCCTGATTGAGCGCATAAACTAATTGGAATTTCAAGTTTTGATTAACAGCGGAATCTAATAACGTATTGTCTGAATTCAAAATAGAATCTGCCAACTCGCTTCAGTCATGTTTGTTCAGGCGTGTACATATGGACATGGCATCGTAATTTCATTTTGAAAAAGGATAGTGCTACTTATTTTTACTGTATAGTTCTGTCTCTTTCTTTCACATTGGAATCATGGCAGCTTTTACGCGTCGCCATAGGGTCGTAGACCAAATAACGAGTAATCTATAAAGCTATACCTGCTGATTCGGGAAGTATATTTAAAAAATAAGTATTTACTACAATGAGCGGTCTTATACACCGAAAACATAAAATACACAAAAAAATAATTTATGTAATTAAATATCACAAAAGAACATCACAGATAAAGTTAAACACACCGACTTTTCACATCTGTCGCAGCTCGTTTGAAATATTATGGCATAATTTAAATTTCCCACCTAATATTGTGTCATTGTAACTTTGTTTCATTTCGCCCTCACGGGTTGGTTACGAAAAAGCCGGAAAAGTCTGAATACGGCTTGGTATTAAAGATAATTCTCTTGTAACTCGAGCTGAAATAAAGCTTGCTTTTTATAAGCCTCTTTGTTTTTACACGTACCATTCGTTTGTTTAGTTGGTAAGTATGAAGTATACGGTTTACGATGTTACACTATCTCTTCAGAAGATAATGAAAGAAAATGTTTTTTAGGCGTCCCTGTAATTTATTCTTATATCATACTAGTAACCGCTGAAGTTGAGCTTCCTTATGAATATGAACCTTTGCAATAGTCATTAATGTACTTACACTCTTAATGAGAACAAATATGTTATCTCACTGGATCAAAGAAGATAGAATTAAACCTTTTATTTATTTAGAATCAAATGCGTATCCTTTATCGTGGATAAATGGAAACATTTTCTATACCATTTAGTACGAAAATTTATAATTAAAATATCTAAGCACACGATTAGTTTAAAGGTGTTCCCTCACTTGGAGCATTCGCCTGTGATATAACATTTGAGTATTGCATTACAATACTGCCTCCTTGACTGATGAGCATTCGCCTGTAATGTAACATTAGATTCATTCGTTTATGTTACAAGTTGTATCAAAATATTACACATTGTATCATCAAGTTGCTCACTGTAACGCTTGGTTCTGTTCCCTCACCAATGTAATGCTACATTACATCTCATATCATATCTGTAACGTTACATTACTACGCTCCAGGTACCGTTATATACTGATCAGATTCTAAATTCAAATTCTTTATACATTTGAATAAAGAATCTGCTACCTAGTTAAAATAAGCACATGGTTTAATTTTTCCATGAATGAACGTGCCAGTATGACATCAAATGACACTAACATCGAAATATTTAATGGAAAAATTTCAGTGTAAAAGAGATCAAATCCTAAATGTATTTAGTTTGTATTTTTATCTCGATCGGTTTTATTTATTTAGTTTGGAAAGCTAGTTGGGCAATGGTTTATATATCCCGTTAGCATGCCTCGCTGAATAAATATGAATGAAAAATCAATGAAAGCAAATATGTGGTTTTGGTTAGGTTCGAAAATATTCAAGTCACACTCAAATAGGTATTTATTTACTGCATTCTGCTAGGTTTATTTGTTAGGGATTTTACTAAGATTTTAGTATGTGGGTACCTCTAAAGAATTGGTCTTGAGATTTCCGTAAATTGAATTGAGAACAAATCTGACAGATGTCAAGTTGACGTAACACCAAATTCTCAGTACCTAGTTGGTGTAACGTCCAACCAAAAAGAAAAAGAAACCGTCTGGTCGAATCGATCAAGAAAAGATGATATTGATTTAAGATTTCTGATAAAACTAGCGCGAGATTTTTTTTATTGATGTTCATATCCCACAAGCTTAGTGGATCACTGTTTGGGTTATTTTCTTTTTCTTAATCCGATTACTTAATTTTTGTACTTTAATAAAGGCGTTCATTTCTTTTACATTGCTGGTCCGTAAAGCCCGCACAATATGGCCTTTCTGGCAAAGAAACCGTGATACCTTGAAGGAGATTTTATCCATATGTTTGGGATCATAAAAGTTCTTAGATGCCATTTTCACGTTTGCGGATGCTACATCTTACTTATTGAGAAGAAAAAAATTTTTACTCCTTTAGAGAAAATCTGAACTAATGGCACGGCACGTGCATTGAGCTGGCGAGATAATCAGTTGCTTTTGTTCCTTCTTTGTGTAAAAAGAAGAAACCCCTTTGCATTAGAACAATCATGTATACGTAACAGTAAACTTAAATCTAAACCTTAGGCGTAGGTTTCAAAATCGGTTTACGTTGTCTCTGAGGAAAATACATAAAGCAAATTATGAACCTAAGGTTTGTATTTAATGCTACTTCAAATTTGTTTTTTTTTTAATTTAACTATATTTCAGATACTGACTTAAACAGGGAAATAATTTTTTAATCAATCGAATAATTGCATGAAATGATGCTGGTCGAGTCAAAGCTTCCGCGTTTTGAACATCGTCACCGAGCAGCCAGCATATTGGTTTTCTATTGGTAAGGATTCGGGGAGTGTACGTTGGAATGCACGATTGAATTCCACAAAGCTCTTTCCAACGGTCAACAAGATGTATGGCTATGCGCCAATGTTATATGTTTGATATCCCTACAATTAGCACAAATCATTTTGTTAATACTTTCAGTGTCCATTTAACTAAGGATGTGGAATTTCCATCTGGTGTCTGTATTTTTTATCTATAACTTGAGGGTCCTTAACTACACAGTAATAGAGGCACTTTTCAGAAAGCTTCATTAGGAACCACAGCATTGTTTAATATCCGATGAGATAGTGGTCGAACGTGAACGTGTCAATAATAAAAATATGACAATTCCTTTCAAATTATGACGATAAGTTAACCCCTAATATTTGATAACGCAAATTAAAAAAAAAAACAATATAATATATATTTATTTAGAAGCGTCAAAAAGATCACTCAATTGATCAATTCACTGTTCTCAATTTCACTCACTTGTACTAAAATATAATACGGCTATGGGTCAACAAACATTAACACAACGGATAGGCAATAATATTCCTAACGACCACGGAGCAGAATGGCCATCCAAAGGTCGCCAGTTCAAATGCTATCCCATTAAACTATTGTGGAGGAGTCACTTATAACTCCGCCGTAGATTTAGCTCTGTTTGAGGGCTGAAAGGATTATTACGATGAGTGAGAGTCACATAATGTACCTAATGTGCTGGCAGGCAGCAAATATGCCAGGACCTAATAAAAATAAAGTTGTGAAGGCACTTTGAGAAATGACAGTTTCATCAGGCATAGAAATAATTCTTCATAGTTTCTCACCTTTAGTTATTGACGCGATTGGTGCGTCCCAATTACGTCAGAAGGTACATCACAGTGTTTTCAGACAGTTTTTTTTTTATCTACACTCATATTATAAAGAGGATAAATTTGTATTTTTGTAATGAATAAACTCAAAAACTGCTGTGCCGATTTCAAAATTTTTTCAACAATGGATGGCTACATTATCAGCGAGTAACATAGGCTATATTTTATCCCCATACTCCCACGGGAACGGGAACTACGCGGGTGAAAGCGCGTGACGTCCGCTAGTTATTGATAAGATTACATCTGACCAGTATCACACCTGGTGGTAAACAATGATATCGTGTTTAACGATGGAGCAGGCTTGCCTACTGTAACCCACTTATGACTCAAACATTACAGCAGGAAATACAGACTCCGGCAGGGAATTCTGTTAGCTGGATCATGAATGTATTCCCAAAATGGTTTGTGTGTATGGATTTCGCTTCAATACGTACATATATAATTATAGTTTATTTTTCTATGAACAAACTTGGGAGTAAAATATCTGCTGTAAAAAAAATTAAGCAGAACATGTAGAGCTTATAGGTTTGCTGAAATAGTGGGGAATAGAGTAAAAGGACTTTTGCTAAGAGTCCAAAGTTAAAGTCAGACAGACAAGGTGTTGACAATGCTATTGTTGTAAGCACATTGTGTTCGCTCCACAGCTTGAACGGAAGCCGCTTCCGTGGAACGCTATAAAGCCAGCGAAGAGATATGAACATTTCTATGACATTAATATTGTAGTTGTTAATAGATAACAAAGTAGGTAGGTATCTATACGCTAAATCATGGATACCATTTCTGAAATTTCACAGAACAACTCAAAATTTAACCTAGTCTTACTGACAAAAATACGAAGTATTCCTCTGTTTCTGACTTTTATAAGCATTGACTCGGTATAAATAAGATTTTACCTCAGAGGCACAATGTTGAAAGATAGGCATGTCTATGAAACGTGCTTGCAAGCTGTTGCCTGAGACATGTCACACAGGTCAGAATCATCTAAGTTTCTTAGTAGGTTTATTTAGCCTTACCAAACCATCAATTTAAGGGTTTCCGAAACCCGAGTTTGGTTTCAAAACTCATTAACAGCCAGTTTCAATAACGTATCTACCTTTAACCAACTGTCAATGTCATGTTCGAAAGGTAAACATGACGTCTCAGCTACTGTTGGTAGCTAATTTAACAATTAGTCAAAGGTTATTGAGACCGGCCGTAAGTCAGCTGTCTATTTGTATACACAAGTTTGTATCTTTCATGGTTTAGACTCAGTCCTGTTGACTGTCTGCAAGCTCACCTGTGAGTCTCTGAAATTTGCGCCATTATAAGATTATTTCAGTGACTCACGGGTATACCAACGTATGTTATTTGCCAAAGAAAATTATCAAAATCTCTTCATCACTTTACAAATTATTATGCATAACAAGAAGATCCATTAAAAATTCTACAGTCAGAGTAGAGTAGCAAAATATAATCCTTCATTCTCAGGGAGTATCTCACCCGGAGCGGATTTGTGCAGAATTAGGAGTGAAATATTAAATTTACGTGCCACGCCTTTTCGTGTTACACGTGCAGACAAGCACACTGACGAAAATATCGTTCAACTTTAAAAAAAAATGTACCTACAATTTAAACCAAGACTCTCGTCGAGTCCATTGTATTATAATTCGTCGCGATGTTGACTGGATTTAGGTCTTTGTGGTCGAGAGAGGGATCTATTTATTTATTTGTTTTGTACTGCTTTAATTTTGTTCGCTGTTGTATATGTCACCGGAAAATTGCAGACTCCATGAAAGTGTAACAAATCTTTACTAGATTATAATTTTTCAATACTTTATGACAAAATCGGTTTGTTTACAATAAATCCCATCAAATTCAATAGTTTACAATATATCCGTGTTATTAAGAAAAAATATGTAGTTTTTAATTTCACGCGATATTTAACAATCTTGCAGCGTTTGTAATTTTACGGTGACATTATATGTAATTTATCTCAGTAAAATTAAAATTCTATTAAAGCTAGTGAGGTTGTAGTAAATCCAGCAATTTCTTTTGTAAGTATGGAAAATCGTTTGCAATGTTGAAATCGTTGTTGTTGACGTTTAATTTTACTCTTACACTCATGTTTAGTTTGAAGAGTTTCTTCACAGCAAACAATACTTCGTTTTGACATTGTTTTAAAATAAAAAAACCTTTCATCATCTGCCTAGCCTTTTCCCAATTATATTGGGGCCGGCTTCTAGTCAAACCGGATTCAGCTGAATACCAGTATGTAAAATCTCCAGTATTTTACATGCTGGTATTCAGCTGAATCCGGTTTTGACGGTGGAGCGGCTGCCTGCCAGACCTCTACAACCCATTAACTGGGTAACACGGTACTCCTTGGCAAGACTGGTGTCGGATTATCTGGCTTCTGACTGGCTTTCTTCAGGCTTTTTTCTTAAATAAAAAACCTTTAATACATTAAAAAACAATAACATTGGCGGTATTCCTGTAAATTGTGACTCTGATATAGGCCTTAAAAATCACTTAAAGTTGTCAACTTGTTGTTTTCCATTAAGTATAGCTAAATCCTAAAAGTTTTAAAGGTACAAATTACATAAAGCTTTAAGCGAACTAAAGCGAAATTAAGACGATAAAGGAGGATAAATTGTGATATACTTAATGGTCTTTAAAAAATAAGTAAGGTTCATCCCTATACAACATGATACCTCAACCAAATAGTCACAGGTGTAACCTGTATTAAAATGTATGGGATCTTATTCGTTCCGAATTCTGCTGTTGGTACCATCTAATCATTTTATCAATGCTGCAGTCCTCAGCTTGAAGATAAATTGATTCCGAGGGGCTATTTGTTATTTCCCTAAACCAAAATGAACGTAAATCAGGAAACGAATTATGTTTACCAAACCGATCAACTGAACCACTTAGTTTTATTTTCCTTATCGATTATTTAATTCTGCTGTAATGGTCCCGATTGCATTACTAAATAAATGAATGATGGTATTCCGCGTCCATCCTTTTGATCCAACTGTGAAAAAGTTTTTAACCCCATTTTTAATGAATTTGACGCATTAAAAAACCTTGTGGACGACTGACCACATGCAAACCAATTAATTTACTGAATGCACCAAAAGTTTTGAAAAGTGAAAAAAAAAATACGAAAGCCCGCACAACTTTTGGCAAAGAGCCGAGAAAATACTGGTAAGTAGAATAAGTGAACATTATTTCTGTACAATTTAGAACGTTACTCAAATACGGGTATTGCAAAGTTTGGAGTTGGCTGTTTGTGTAAAGTTTGCTAATCGGCACGTCAAAACTCATAACAGTATTTCGCTTTGGGAGCTCGCTTACCCAAAACGTTGAATTGTGGGCGTCATAAAGATAACACAATTTGTCGACGCTCTTTAAATTTGCATAATGAAAATTTGATGTCTGAACCCTCGTAACCATGAATTATAGTTATATGTTCCCATATTTCTAAAAGGCAAACAAAAAAATTTCACAACCACCCTCGCACCAAAATTTTAAGCATTAAAATGCTATTTTCATATTATACCTGCGTTATTTTGCCCAAATCCCTTCCGCGACCCTTTCAAAGGGCTTATAATATTGAATGTAACTGTGAAGGCATTTCCCATAACAATCTCGAAAGCATTTTCATAAACGGGAGATAACTTATTCTGTTCTGAAAATACGATTGTGTTTCGGGACAATTTTGCTAAAATGTTTTGAGCAACTGGCATGCTTGATGTTTCCTTAGGGAGAAAGAACATTTTGTCGGATTTGCTGTAGCCTAGAAACACGGTCCTGAATAAAAGGTTGTCAGAAAGAGGTTATTTGTCGGGATTACTGCATCGGAATGACAATAGATAGATTAAGGCGGTGATAGAGTAGTGAGCGAAGAGAATGACAAGTAGGGGATCATCGCTGTGCAAACGACCTGCGATGCGATGGATGGATATTAACGTTACGTAAAATGGGAAACATCTTTTGCCTTATATTACTACGGTTTTCTCGGAAAACTTACTATCATTTACTAATGACATAATCTATACGAAAAAAATAATTAATTACAGCTCCTATGGAATGCACGTTGCCAATATTTACATGTTCACAAGCAAAACTTAGTTTAAGCAAACCTTTAATTTTGTATTCACTATTTCAAGTGAAAAAATGATCATAAATTTACACCACAAATCCTCGCAAAATGTTTTAATTTTATTTTTTTAATAGACGTTATTGATTATTTAAAAATCACTGTCATTTTTTATTGTTTATTACACAAACACTTTTACTATTTGAATTATTATTTATCACAAACAGTTGAAGTCTGACTTGGATCGCGATCGCGAAATATGTGACGTCGGCTATCCCAGGGACGGGACGTGTTCCCGCCCCGGCGTCTGTCTAACACTGAATGTTCTGATACGGTAGAGGGGTCTACGCATGCGAATAATAACCCTGACGGACGAGCTTCGTGGAGTGTCTGATAATGAAACCCAACTGTTAAACGATTTAAGAGATGCAAACTTACCTCGTTCGACAGACACCTGGTATTTAGGCTACTACTGTAACTATGTTGAACGTCAGCTTTTTGAATAGCTCTTTGTGTGCTGAGGAATAAATTTAAACTGCGAAAATATATGTGTTGGTATTTTCTTCGTTTTTCCGTTGATTAATGTTGGCGGTTCACCTACTTAATTTTTCCTGTTAGCACGTTTTATAGTGATAAAACGGAGGGTAACAGTGCATTCAATTTTTTTTATACAACTTTGTGTTTGTAGAAATTTTAAGATGTGCGTTTGAATTGAATGATATTTGTAAAAGTTCGTTTAATCTCTAGAAATTAACTAAATTGACCATAACTTTTTAGGCCGAAGTTACAATTACTTACTAAAAAACACCCACATAAATTTAAGTAAGACTTTAATAAATCATTCGAAATTAAATGGTTCTATATTTAATTTACGTTTTTATAGGTTGACAAAACTTATGGAAAGAGGTAACTGCTTAGGCACCACCTTCTTAGTGGAATAAATGCATTTTAGTGCAGACGACCTCACTCCTTATGATACAACTTCACGCCCGGGTAAACAAAGGTGCATATTGTACCTACATTGTGTTCTTGTTTTTCACGGCGAACATTACATACAAACGTATCTTGTTGGTACCAAGTTGTAGTTATAACTTCAAACTCTTCCAATTACTGGTACCACCTCGCTCAGGAGTCAGGGCTTCAATCGAAAATGCAACTCCTTCTTTATTTGAACATGTTTATTATTATAATTATTACTACTCTTAGGAAACTTAGGGGCAATCGTCGTTTTAATAAGGAACATTCGAAATTGCATCGCAGTCATTAACATTCCAAATATTCTTTCCGAAATGATAAAGTTCTATTTTTAATTTTTATTTTGATTTATTGTACACCTACCAATGTATAGTCTTTATAACCCAAAGGTTGACTGGTAGAGCATGCCTTGATGCATTAAGTCCATGTACCACTATGGTACATAAAGTTTAAATAAATAAACCGTTAAAGAAACGTCTAATATTCCTACACTTTGTCAATTTTCACTCGAAATTAAACACTTTTAAGTACGACGATTGCCTTTCAGATTTATGATAAAAATAACAAAAGAAAACAAGAAAATCTAATACGATATAAATTCAAACAGTCAGACTGACATTCTTGTATTTCAAAATAAAATGAAAACATTCAAATTTTTCATAAAACTTCAATACCAACAGAATATTTATCAAAGGTTTTGAATATCAATATTGTTGGTCGTAAGCTTCAATAAATCTTGGCTGAGTTTTCGTTGACACAGAGCTGTGTAATGTTGTCCTGGCAAGTTTATTTCCGGAAAAAAGAGTGATGTGTTGGTCCCGATACAAATCTGCAACTGTACGGAATATTGCTACAAATTTTCTATTGTGTGTGTATTCGGTATTCCAATCACAGTTTCAGTTCTGTTGCGAAAAAATGTTTGTGACCCCGATAAAATATGTTACAGTGATAGAACATAAATAAACAGGAGTCAAACAAGTATCTAATTATAGAAATCAAAAGTGGAATTTATTAACAAAAGACTTCAAAGGAAACCAGTTGAATAATTCCTTTGACCGACAAGTACAAAACCAAAGGATATGATTCAAAGAACGCTATGCAAATTAATTCATTCGCTTTACTAAAAGCGGGGGAGATTTCATTTCCCTAAGGAGTCAAGGCTCAAAATATCCAATCTCCCAATAAAATTGAAAAGCTTACCAGCTCAAGCTTGTAACTTATAGCCAGATTACCATAACTTAGTTTTGCAACCGATGCAAATCGTTGAAAATTCTCGGCCCATCTGCATGTCTTCCATCGGACTAAAGTGCAAGATTGGAATTTGAAATGTTCCTCATCTTGGAAAATATTTGTGGAAATTTATTTCCCTTTCAATTTGAATCTTACTTTACAATTTCATATCTTTGATTTTATTCCACGGACATTTCATTGAAGATGGTCATGGTCAGTTTTTTATTACGGAATGGCAATTTCAGTTTTGAATGTCAATTCAAAACTTTAAATGTAGAATCGGGTTGGGAATGAAAAGATTAATCAATACGAGTTTATTTCCAAAGGACACCCTGTCTTGCCAGTATTCAGGTGCACTCTGATCTGCAGCTGATTAATTCCACTCTTTTAAATCTACCTTCGAACTGATGAGAGAAATATATAACGAAACCGTTGCGATTATAGACAAGTTCTAGTGGCTTTTTCAATGCATAAGTTTTCCAAGGAGACCGATGTAAAAAACTTTGCTTTTAAATTTTCAAAAAGTTATTCTGCTAACCCTCCAGAGATGCGCCGAACTATTTGCAGTGCCGCAAGACGCCGAGATGCAAGTCACCGAAAATTCGCCATAAATAGTTTTGGATGACTTCCAAGACGTTTGAAGTAGTTGAAGGCAGAAGCTCTTATGAGACTTTTCTGATCATGAAAGGCTTTTATTCGAGTAGAATCGTCGTCTAGGGTTAATTTTCTTTCAACATATTCGTAAAATCTGTTATTTAAGTTGACTCCTCAAATGGCATTACAATTGGATATTCATCACGGTGAACAATCTCGCCCGAAAATCGAGACTCATTTAGGGTCTGATGATATATTTATTCTCTCACAACTTGTTTAGGCTATTATAACTATTGATATTTTTAATATTTGTATACTGAAAATAACAATAGCAACAACTTTTACTATGGGACCGGACTGAAATCAACAAAAAAAACTGCACCGTGTTATTATCTACGCACAACTTGACAAAATGTACTGAATGAAGAGCAGGTTTTTTTGTTGCGTTTTCAGGGTGGTCTCATAGTATATCACCCCTGTTCAGGTATTGCGCTTATTCTATTGCACGTTGTACATCAGTGAAGTTATTTGTTTTTATATACTACTGTCCCACCGCTGGGCAAAAGTCTCTCCCAAGTCCTTCCAAGCGTTCTTTTCCTGGACCACCTCGCACCAGCTGTTATAATACGCGTCTAGGTAGTATCACCACCTCTTTCTGGGCCGGCCTCAGCGGTGCCATCCATCTTCGGGCAACCATTGATTAGAAACTTTTGCCCAACGGTCACAGTACATGCAGCTCACGAGACCCGCCCGATCCCATTTAAGCCTGGCAGCCTTTTACCCATGCCTATCATTCTCATTTTGGAACGCAGCGTGGTGTTTCTAATTCTATTCTGTCTGTTTACGCCTAGAATGCTGCGTTCAATCTCTCTTTGGTAAACTCCAAGCCGGAACTTTTGTGAATCGGTGAGCGACCAGGTCTAAGAATCGTGGGTTAGGATGGGCAGAATACACATGTCGATGAGTTTGCACTTCTGGGAGATCGGCAGATCACCCTTCACTAGCGTCTACATGGAGTAGCTTTTCCAGGCGTTTTCGCTTCGGCGATCGATTTCCTTTTCTGCCTATTTTCAAAAGGAACTATCTGTCCCAAGTAGATGTTAAAGTCATAGTTTTGATAAAAAAATCTACAGTTTCTAAAGGGTAAATATAATATTATATAAATATTTGGTTAATAATTGTAATTTTTTGCGGTGATTTAAAACACAGTAATCATCGAAATTGCTTGTCGTGTTTCAACAGGCGCAAGTAATTATAAATATATTTGATAGGCATGTGGTCATTCCAACTTTTTATCACGTAATCATGGTTTTTATGAATAGTAAATTATTTTGCTATTTAATTAATTCATAACAAAACAAATTCATTTAATTTATAACTTTAAATTTATTCTGATTTTAATATTAAAGTAACTTCACTCAAAGTGCGCTTATTGAAGAATATTTAAGATGTGTTGATTGTGAAATATATTTGGTTTCATTGTGTAGGAGAAAAATTCTTATGTTCTTTTACTTGCTTATTGTATTTAATGTAGTAAGTAAGTACTTACTTATTATATGTAACAACATGTATATTATTTCTATTCCTTATTTAATTCTTAAAAGCCATGAACCCAATTACAGTTACTAGTTATTCATATTTAAATTATTACTGGATTATGTGAGTCTACACAATTTAAGCCTTTTATCTACATATATTTATTATTATTTTTGAGCACCTAATGAAGCCATGCGTAGGTCAACCTTTTTGTCCTAACAATGACCTAGTGTTTTACCTCTGTCTCACTGTCTTTTGTTTCATAATTTACTTGTTACCAGAAATAAAAGCCTATTCGTGAATAAGGCACCAACCAACTTCCCTGAATTCATTATCTTTGCTGATAGTCATTTAACTCAGCCCATACTAAAATATTTATTAAGTGTAGGCACATATTATGTTAACGTTTTTTCTCCGGCAGGGAACAACAGTTAACGGGAAAGAGCAATGGAGTACGTATACGACTGCACTTTCAAGTTTCTGGAATTTTCACATAATAAAACAAAACATCCTTAAGTGTGTTGTAGTGGCTATTAAATCTTATTTTTGTTTAAAATGTTGCAACAAACGAACCTAACCTTCAAGTGTTTTGTATTTAAATATGCACTAAGAATTAAGTTTAAGTTTTCATAAAATCGGGCTCGAGACTCCTTTGAGTGTTTTTCGATATACCTCATGGAGCGGATTTGGCTATCCATTCACACTTTAAAAATTCACCCTGTCGGTATAATAGGAAAAAAAACAATGTTTGCGCTTCATAACATCAGTTACCTACTGAAGGTAAGAATTAGATAATGTTAAGTAGATCCAGAATGTCCCT
The DNA here is from genome assembly GCA_905163435.1 of Mamestra brassicae. Lineage (NCBI taxonomy): Eukaryota > Metazoa > Arthropoda > Insecta > Lepidoptera > Noctuidae > Mamestra > Mamestra brassicae. The sequence goes on along the minus strand of LR990991.1, from coordinate 8,007,856 downwards.
GCTAAGGGGCAGGTGACACTACCTTCTATGTTATTTTTATCGCTCCCAAACCACCATAGAGATCGCACTTTACAGCCGCTATCTCCTGCATTATTTTGCCCATGGCTTTGCCCACCTGAAATTATGTTTTAACTTAACCCATGGGAACTATAAGTTTCTCCCAGATAAAACGGATGGCTTTTCCATGGTATCAAAACTGAAAGTGCTGGTTCAATTTTATTAAGAAGATTATAAAGGAAATACCTACTATCAAAATCTGTGAATCGACTAATGTTTGTGGAAGATAAGAATGAGGGTAGCAGAAGTGACTTTAAGGTTTAACATTCAACAGTAAAACAAGCAAAATAATATTATAAGTTAAAATCATTATTTCTTATCTTTTTACTTAATTACAGGTAACTTAATAATGAACGCCGATAACGTTTATATTTTTTTAATTAGCTTGCTCTTAATATCAAAATTACTGAAAATATTTAAAGACTGTATTCGTGATTCCTGATATCTCTACGAACCATCAAAGTAAGGACATTCTGGACCTGCTTTCGTCTCGATGTTTTTTTAAATCTATTCAGGCACAGAAAAAGAAAAAAAAAAGTGTTCATGAAGGTCTAAAATAGGCAGTTTTTATTTCTAGAAAATATATTTTAGCAAAAATTCTTTACTAACGGAATAATTTATGTCGCGCTAGCTGTAGCTTGCGGCGTCGCTCTCATAAAAGTCGCAAATTATCTCACAGACATGTATGTATTACCGGGATAAACAGTATTTTACATATGTATACTCTGGAGCTGGTTGAAATCCAGTCAGCCGTTGAAACGTGATTGGCAAACATACAGAATTCCACAGTGGAAATTATCTAGAATAGAATTTAAAAACTGTATTTTTCTAAGCGAATATCTGAACCAATCAATACGTGATTGGAGTAGATAGTCGCTTAGATACAATTTCAACATTCACCACTTCAAAGAGAAGAATATTTTAAACTGTTATATTGAAATATTTTAACAGAATGCACGTGAGGCGTGTTACTAACTCAACAGAGCTAGAATGGGTTTGTAAGTTAGTAACTGGTGAGTTTCGATTAAAACCGCGTGCTGTTAACAAGAGCAAAACATTGTATCTCAAGGAGTATTGTATGTATTTTTCAATCTACGCCAAAAAACCGGGCAAAACAAGTTGTACACGCACGCGAAGGTTTTGAAACGATTCATGTTCTTTTTTTAACACGTTACTTTGTAACCATTGAGTCCTTATAGCTTATTTCCTATGATACTATCAGTGAAAGACTATTGTATTAAAATAAAAATACTGTATTTTTTCAAAATTTTGTGCGGAGTAGTTTCGGAGAGAATGGGGATTATGGTCCATTACGTAAATTTTTTTGGATTGCTCATTTTCTTGTTTTTCCCTAAAAAGTCACAATGTACTCTAAAGGGGATAGAACCTTTGTGGCTTTGAGCCCCTGTCGCCATTTTGTTTTTTTTTCGAAATCACGGTTCCGTTTTTCCATTAGATCTCTAAACCAACAGCTCGGACCAGCATTCTGTTACAATTAATAATAATGTGGATATATCCACTAATCTTGCACGGAAACATAATAACAAAAACCAACCAAGTGCGAGTCGAACTCGCTCGCAAAATGTTCTGAACAAATCATCCTATTTTAACATATTACTTTGAAACCATAGACTTATAGTGGGTTTTCCTGTGATCTATTAATATTGATTAAGTAACTGCATTTTATTCAATGTTTAGGCTCAGTGATAAGGAAAATAACCAGGTATATACATCAGGTATTGGAAAGGAATAATTGATTTTAAAACGATAACAATGTTCAGCAAAAAGCCAGTCGTTTCGGAGATAAGGGGACAAGGGTCCATTTTATCTATTTTTTTAATGTCTTTAAAAGTACAGTAGGCCCTTTTGATGTCACCGCACAGTCTGAAAATATATGTTTTATATTTCCTATTATTTTAGGATAATATTGGGGTTTGAACATTTTTAGATACAAAAAATGTTGGCGGTATGCTATCCTAAATTGTCAAACTGCCGAGTATTTGGAGGAAAAGTCGTAATTTAAAATAAAAATCAATAAAAAATAACTAATTACGTGCTCACATGCATTAGTTTAAATACAAATAATAGTTCCCATGTTGATTTAACCATTTATATAAATAACACACAATTCTTTTGAGATTGTCGTACGAGGTAGTGGGCGAGTAAAAGTAAAGTGATTTTAAAACGCTTTATTTTTATTCTCTTTTAATAAATAGTTAAATCAAGCTGGAAACTATTATTTGAATATAATCTTTTGCATATACTTACCTAAGCACGAAATTATTAATTTTTTTTTAATTAAAAAATATCTCGGCAACGTGACACTTAAGGCAACTAATATTGCTTACATGTTTTGTTTGTTTAAGTATCCTCTACCCATATATGTATACCCGTTTCATCGTGCGCCACGGCTTTGAAAAATATAAAAACAAAATGGCGGCCGGGTAGCTATGTCACAAAGGTTCTACCCCCTTTATTTATTTACATTCCGCGTCCGTATTTGGGTCACAGAATTTTATATGTGTACGAAATTGCAACTACATCGGTCCAGCGAATCCGGAGCAAAGTGGCTGTGACAGACGGACATACAGACTCACCGACGACATGTAAGGGTTCGGTTCTTTCATACAGTCGTTCGGAACCCTAAAAACTGTGATTAATTATTGCGATTAAAATTGAAGTTTAGTGACGTATTTGATTGCGTACAATAGACTTTGTTCTAAGTAGACCTAATTGCTTATTTTATCTAATAAATAGGAAACCCACTTCGCGGTCAACTTAGAATTAGTTTTCAAAGATCTTAATTTAAATGTATACCTGAAACTGCAACTTTTTTTTATAGCAGTGATATTAGTAACGTATTCAGTGTAGGTAGACCCACCAGAGCCTTGTTTTAGTTATTACATACGATGCGGAGCACGAGTGGAATCAGTGTGAACAGGGTAGTTTTGATAACTCTAAGGTAAGACAAAATTTCATTTGTGTCTTTTTTTAATCGACTTCATAAAAAGGAGGAGGTTCTCAATTCGGTTGTATTTTTTTGTATATTTGTTACCTCATAACTCCGTCATTTATGACCCGATTTAAAAAAATCTTCTCATATGAAAGGATATACGTTCCGATTGGTCCCATAGAAATTTTATGAAAATCGGTTCAGTAGTTTGGTTTTTAAATCAAAATAGGTGGAGGAAATAGAAAATATATCATCCAAGTAAACGAAATTGCGTCTTTTGCTTTCCTGTGACTTTCCAGAGGTGTTGTTGGGTGGGGTGTAAGTGTGAACCACTAAAAAGTGTAAAATAAAAAACTTTCTTCTTTTTAAAAAAAAAAGTTATCTTCAAATAATGTTTTCATCAATTTAAGGGTAACTGTATTATAATGTACCCACTAACAATGTAACATATTGAAAGAAGGAAGAAAAATAACTTTCTGACTCAATTTACTTTACTGGACTTTAATCTGAAGAGTCAGAAGTTGATTCTTCTCATTTAAAGCAACTATCAGTAAGAAAACTAAAGGCTATATATATACAGTAAGGTGGCGACTTTAGTCTTTTTTTAGTTATTTGTAAAAAAAAATATATTTAGTATTCATAAAACGTAGAGTTTTCACACAAAACTAACGTGATGTGAGTCAATGACTATTTTTATGTAAATTCGTTTGTAATATTTAGTTTGCTGCAATTATCACGGGGCTCTGGAGAAGACTTCAGGCCGAAGAATTACTCGTTCCCTGACGATTTTATGTTTGGAGTCTCAACATCTGCATATCAAATTGAAGGAGCATGGAACGAAGGAGGTATGATTGCATTTCATTTGTGAAATTAAGCTAAGACTTGGAAAATGATTAGTGTAATCTCAAATTTTACAGGCAAAGGCGAAAGTATATGGGACACACACCTTCACAATAATCCTAATTTCACCTTGGACCATTCAAACGCAGATGTTGTTGCTGATTCTTACCACCATTGGATGGATGACATTAAAATAATTAAAAGCTTAGGCGTGCGTTACTATAGATTGTCCATTTCGTGGCCAAGGTAAGAATTTTACTAAATTTCACCGATTTGATTGATTACTGACTGACTATTTAAATTGATTTGTGATGTCATGAAACTGAATGCTATTTATTTAATACTTTATTTATTTTTATCTTTCCTGTTCCTTTCACTTTTTTCTCTGGTGCAATTGCATCAGTACAGAAACATGATAGATTAACATTAAAATGACTCACCGATGTTTTTGCAGGATACTGCCAAACGGTACCGACAATAACATAAACCAAGAAGGTGTAATGTACTACCGTACATTGTTTGAAGAACTCCTTAAAGTCAACGTCACTCCTGTAGTTACATTATTCCACTGGGACATGCCCACAAAATTAATGGACCTCGGTGGCTGGACCAACCCAAAATTAGTTGATTATTTCGAGGACTATGTGAGGGTTGCATTCAAGCTGTACGGAGATTTAGTCAAAATGTGGATCACGATAAACGAACCTCACCAAATTTGCTATAATGTAAGTATATGCTTTATAAGAAACAGTTGATATACACGTTACGGTTATTTAATATGATGGCACTCTTTTTAACATAGCTGGTTTGATTAATTTTTGCGTAACAGATACAAAATAAGACTGGTTCCACAATGGCAATTCAACAAAAAAAATTGCACCGGATCATTCCATTTTTAAAATTGTGTTTATGATAGCCTACTTTTTTGTTTTAAGAGTTTCCTGTGATTAATAATGTATTTTATAAAATAATGTTCTTTCTTTTTTTATTTTTGCTAGGGCTATGGCCAGAAAATGTTCGTACCAGCATTGAATTCACATGGACTTGGGGAGTACTTGTGCAGTCACAACATCTTGTTAGCCCATGCTCGGGCTTACCGCCTGTATGAAAAGGAATTCAAACCAAATCAGAAGGGTAATGTATTTAATATTATTTTTAAAGTCACCTTTATAAGTACAAACCTTTCCACTGCTAGACGATGGCCTCGGTCAAATGTTCCCACTTTCTGTGGCTATTTATTATTACGGTAAAGTCCCTCATGAAGAAGTCTAGTTCATCTCGTCACGTTAGCGGGGGGAAAAAACCCTACTAAAAACCTTTACTTTCTGTAAAAGAATATAATTTAAAGGTTTTACACCTTGATCTTATATTGAAAAAGCGGACACTATGTAAATAGACACTTATTTTTCAGGAAATATTGGTATAACACTAGATTGCTTTTGGGCTGAGCCAAAAGATCCTAATAAACCAGAAGATGTTAAAGCGGCACAGGACTATCTCCAAATGCACGTCAGTTCCAATAATAACATAATGCTTTAGTGAACCATAAGTTTTTTTCTAAGTATAAAGACAATTCATTTAAGTATTGTTAACATCACATCGCAAAATCATTTTTAATGTCCTATCGGTGTTGGCAATAATAAATAATAAAAATGTGTGAGATTAACATACCTTCGAAAGCACCAAACAGAAAGGCAGTTTTCGGAGGCCACGAAAACACATTGTACTTAATAAGCATGTTCTGTATATTTTTAGATGGCAATTTACTCCCATCCAATTTACTCAGACGTCGGCGACTATCCAAGTTTTGTTCGTGAACGGGTTAACAATATGAGTCGTCAACAAGGATACTCGCGGTCACGTCTCCCATATTTTACTGATGAAGAGGTTTGTAATATGTTTCAACAGTTCACATAATTGTTCAACTAGCTGTGCCCACGAAAGCATCCTCATGTATGCTGTGTCGTGTCGTTTCCACTAATTAAACGAATCTATGCAAGCCTACAAGCCAAATCAGATTCACCTGAATGTTAATTCGGTTTTACGAATATGACGACGTTAGTTAGCATTTTATTCTTTTCCAGATAAAGGCACTTCATGGCAGCTCAGATTTCTTCGGTCTAAACCACTACACAACATTTTTAATGAGTCCATTATCAATGGAACCGTACTGGAAAATCCCTTCATTAGACCACGACACTCAGGTCAAGATAGAGCCAAACCTATCGTGGCCCTTGCCAGGCACTATCTGGTTATCAGTAAGTTTATTCTGTTTTATAACATATAAGTACTTTTACAAATTATAACAATGTTAATTGTATTGTGTCTCGTAACAAATTAGTCGACTTGTGTAGCTCATGTGAATAAAAGTTGTGAAAGTTTCGTAAAAGGAAAGAAGTCAAACTAAACAAAGAAATATCATTGCAGGTTTATCCACCGGGGCTCCGCAGATTGCTTAACTGGGTCCAAGACAACTACAAAATAGTAAAGGAAAAAATCCCAATAATTATAACTGAAAATGGAATGTCTGACAGGGGTCAAACAGAAGACTACGAGAGGGTTTCCTATTACAATGACTATCTCTACCAAGTGCTGCTAGCTGTACATGAAGATGGGGTCAATGTTAAGGGATATTTTAGTTGGTGTCTTATGAATGACTTCGAATGGGACGAAGGGTACACGTGAGTCAAAATTGCTTTATTAGTTGTGGTTAAAGAAAACAGGCCGTGAATAAGCGCTTTAGTTTGAAGATATCGTCAAAGGAGCGAAATGCACCTAGATGAAGGACCCATGGAACCGGAAAGTATGGCAGCAGAATGGTGAGGTCCATATCCAGCATAGTGTAATTTCGGGACAGCATGATGATGAGGATACAATTAGCGTTGCTGCACTTGTTTGTTGAAACAAAATTTATTAAAAAAATAATCTCTGAGATTTGAAATTGAATGAAAAATAATAAATAAATTTATTGATTAAGTTAGGACTAGATTACATTGCAAAGTTGAGTTATACAGGTTTAGGATATAAGCCTGATAGTTGCCACATTTTGCAATACTTTATTTGTAAAACGGGTAGATAATTTGGTTTACTGTCTTCAAATTTGTGAAATTAAAAAACATTATCTTAGATATTTCAGAGTATTGGCGATGTTGATTTAGGGTCTCTAAATGTGACAACTATCCCATACATTCATATATCTATCATACACATATGGGGATAGTTGCCCAATCCATATAAATTACGCTTTTCTTGCTCTTTCTTGGCGGTGCATCTATCGCACCGCCAAGAACGAGTACCTTTATCGCCCAAAAACTTTGATCGCACCGTGCCTTCCCACGCAATCGCACAGACACATGCAACACGGTCAACGTAGTGGTAGTTGTAGAGACTCGATTGATAAATCAAATAACATATGATTCATCCGCGCAAGAAGAGTAATAAAGATCGATGCAACTTTACCCCTTTTTTTATGTCGGGGGGAAATCCTCATGGATGTCCTCCGCCCTGGGGCGGGCGAAGGGTTCTGTCAGACTCTTACTGACTAAAACCACTCCGGTGTTCCATCTCCCACCTACGCCGGGGATCGCGGGAACGGATGCGACTTCCGTAATCCCCGGCTGAGGCAACTATACCCTTGTGCCAACTATCCTGGTTTTACCCTAAAGTTTTTAGTTCTGTTCACTAACTAGATCTAGAAACTTCCGAGAAGAACAGTACTCCACCCATTGGTGCAGTACTGTTCTACAGAGGTAACCTGGGTTTAGAAGAAACAGTTCCGATCCTCTGTGATAACATAGTGGTTTACTTATACCTAGTCGGAAAACGTTTAGCAGCAAGTCAGAATGTATTTAATTTACATACAATAAAAAACAATACTTTAAAAAAACTGAAAAAACACGCTTTTATAGATAAATCCAACTAAAAAACAAAAAATAAAATTTAATAAATTTGATTAAGAATAGTGTAAAAAATAAATAAATGAATGTACATTCATGTATTTTTATATTCATGTTTTTTTTAGTTTTTTTAAACTATTATATTTTTTATTTTTTGTTAAAGGTTAGTTAAATAGAATATGACATGGTGTGTTTTTGTTAACAATAAAAAAGTGTGTATTTATGGATAATGTTTTGCTTTGTTAGAATATTTTTTAATTTTAATTAATTACTCCTGGCGAATCTAATTAGGATAATCGGATATTTTAATTGAATTCTTGCATTGTTATCGATCCTTGACAGGTGTGCAAAGTTTGAACTAAATCTGATCATTCAAAGTAGGGCAAAATCGAGCTCAAAAGGGTCGGTTACAGACAGACATACAAACATACATAATAAAAGCGTGTTAAAAAATAGTATTTAATAAACAGAGACGAAAGTTAAAACCAATGGTACTTAAAACAAATCAAATTACAGTTTTGTAGATTTTTTTTCTACAAAACTGATTAGTCATGTTCAGTTTTACTTTGTGAAGAGTAATTGTAAATTGTGTAGTGTGTTCGGTTTTTATTATTTGTATGTTGTGTGATGATGCATGAATTCAAATCACTTCTTTAGGAATTCTTCCGTTTCGTTGTGATTGAGGTTTAATAAGTAGGAGCAGTCTTTTTACAATTAATAATATATTTGAAACCGTAAACTGAAGTTTTTGCATTAATTTTATTATAAAGTGAAAGGCCCAGGTATAAAGCGGTTTTTTATTTAAAAAGTGTTCTAATAAGACTATTTGAGGGGTAAATTGTTGTCTAACATTAGATGTTGTTGTTTTTAAAAACATTAGTTAAGCTGATGACATGGCGCTATTGAGCCCATCCTTGGCGGGTCTTAGAAAATTAATACAATTTTGTGAGTGTTACGCTGAGGGACACAGTTCAAGATACAACACGTCCAAGAGTGAGTTGCTCATCTTTAAGGCGGCTAATAAGATATCTGCGAGCTGCCCAACTGTCTCTTTGAACGGTGGTGTCTTAAACCGTGTTCGTCTGTTCAAGTATCTAGGGCATATTGTTGCGGAGGATTTCAAGGATAGTCTAGACGTGAACCGGGAGCGGAGAACGTTGGCGGTAAGATGTAATATATTGATTCGAAGGCTCTCACGTAACACGGGCTCTGTTAAAATAACAGTTTTTAAAGTATACTATTTTAGACGTGTAACCTTTGGACTAGCTTCACTCAAAAGCCGTTAACGCTCTTTGAGTCCAGTACAATAATGCATTCAGGATGCTGGGCTGCCACGCTTCTGTAGTGCTTCGGGGATGTTCACGGATGCCCAGACTGACAGCTTCGCTGCGATCCGAGGCACAAGCGAGCAGCGTCCTTGTTGCATAGGGTGCGTGCCAGCACCAACAGCCACCTGAGTGTCCATTGCCAACAAACTGTATTGTCCTTTAATCGGGTACTACATGCAATAATTTTATATACCATACTTGTATTTGCCATAATTTCATTAGAAATAATGCTTCAGTTGCCATAATCGTAAAATAACATAAAATCATTTTCACTAATTTCATTGGTCATAATCGATCAAGTGTCATAATAATTTTAATCCATACATTGATTTGCTAAATTTTTCATTTTCTATAATATTTATTGACCATAATATTCATTTGAACTTCATTTCATACCATAATTACTAAAAATAAACTTGACCTACCATATATACATGCTTGCAAAAGAGGAAATCTGGCGCTCGGCGGCCGCTGCCGCGGCACGCTCGCTTCGCTCTCTCGCCTTCGCGCGTTTTGTGGTCACAGTTCTAGCCTAACCTATCCGTTTTGAATTTGACAAACTGTTTATTGTTTTAAGATTGTTTACTGAAATAAATCATTTGATTACAGACCATCATATATGCCTAAATGACATATTTTTTTTGTACAAAACATTAAATTCTAAATTATATTAAATATTGCTTATGTCAAGTACCGATATAGAAAGTAATGATTACGGAAAACAATAATAGTACAAATTATATTATGAAAAACAAGACAATACCCCAGTAAATGCTGTGAATGTCTACTTACACAGTTGTTAAGTTATTATGTTATAATATCTTTGAATTTTGTATCCTTGTATTTTTTCTGAAATAAATGGATTATTATTATTAAGTAAATTCCATGATCTATATGGTTCGGTAATTGAGAAAAATATCGGTCTGAATGTAGCTACTTTTAGAATAGCTCTGTGAGCGATCTCCAGTGGCATAAGTATGGTTTTTACAGCAGCACCCCAGCAAGAGATACAATAATTGAGGATTGACTGGCAGAGAGCAAATTATATAATTCAGATAATTAAATGATTGTCTACATGTCGCAGGGTTTTAAAGGTATAAACAAGTTTACGTAAGCGACCAGTAATAGTGTTGATGTGTGATCCAACATTAAGGTTTTTATTTAATACTATACCAAGATATTTAACTTATTCCATTGAGGTTAAAAAGGACATTGACAATAAAGCAATTAAGGTGATTGTGTGAGACAAAAATGGGCATTTAAACAGGTTGAGGTTTTGATTGTGAGTAGTTGGTGATTGAAAAATTGATGAAGTTAGTTTTATTGGCATTGAGAGTCAGTGTGAGTTATAAGCAGTTCAAGGCAGGCAGAATTAAAGCCGTCTTGTGTCGTTGCTTGGAGTTCCGACCATGAGTTTGCGGTGAAGGTGACGTCAGTATCGTCTGCAAAGGGAACTATTGTGGCATTTGGAATTCGGAAATTGTATAGGTTGTTAATAAACACAAGAAACAGTGTGGGTCTCAAAACTGTACCCTGAGGCACGCCATACTAAACGGATACTTCTTCACTTTTGTGATTATCTATAGACACTAATTGGGAGTGGTTGGTAGGATTAATCTTGAAGAGATCGAGTGAAGCCCGCCGTCAAACCTAAACTTTAAGTTTAAGTAAAAAGTGGAGACGGGAACGGTGTCAATACCTTCGCACGAACCTTTAGCTGGTCAATGGTACTGATGACTTCATCAGGATTTGTTTGGCATAAGATGATAATATTTTTAAGTTATTTTTTTCCAATATTGACAAAGAATTAGTTTATCTTATTGGAAGACTGTCAGAGGTATTAGGAGTTAGTTAAGAGTTGGTTGGAATACATATAAGCTTTGTATTTATGTTTCAGGACTTTTTTCGGATTATTCTCAGTGGATTTCGCCAGCCCAAATAAAACACGGACACCTAAGCTGTCAGCATACAACTATGCCAACATTGTGCGTACACGCCGAATTGATTTCGACTACATCAAGCCGCCCTTGGTTTTTAGCTGAACCGAACCGAACCGAATTATGATATAGTTTCAGATTTGATAAATCATAAATACCTACATTTTTTTTTGTTCTGTCATTTATCTATTTTGTATAAATTGAAATGCAAAAAATTGTAATAATATAAGGTACTAGCTTTTGCCTGCGACCTATAGCCTTATAGCCTTCCTCAAGAATGTGGCTATAATAATTTTCCAAATTCGACGAACAGTTCCAGAGATTAGCGCGTTCAAATAAACAAACAAATTCTTTAGCTTTATTGTATAAAGTATAGATTTTTATTCTTTCACTGTGTGTGAAATTATTATTTAAAATTTAAATTAAGAAGCCAAATCTAATGTACCTATGTGAAATGTATTGGTATTGTATACAAAGGTATTTTGTGAAAATAAACTTATTATTTCCTTTATTCATAGTATATATATTACATTTTTATTTATTAAAATACAAAGATATAAAAATATTTAGAAATATAAAAAATAGTAGCCCACCGGTATCGGAAACAGGGTCCAAGCTACCGGTGGTCCAGGGCCCCTGAGAGAGAAAACTCCTAACTATGCGCGCTGTGTCCAGGAGTACTGCTTTCTGGATCAAACCCTTATTATAATTATTTTATGTCTTTGAAAATCTCGGCACCCTGGGGTCCCGGTCCTTTGGTAGGCGTACGTGGGGCCGAAGCTAACTCACATTTCGTTCGCAGCCCCAGTTTGACATTTCAAATGGAATGGGGCATCACCCGACAACTATCCCTGTATGCACTATAAAAGTAAACCCAAGGACAATCCCTGGTTGGTGCAGGACTATTGCAGAATATGGAAACACAAGATGAGAGGCTATGGGTTTTGGGTGGTTTAGTGGACTGATTATCGAATAATATGGAAGAACTATTGGCCTCTGCCTGACCACTGACAATATACATGGGTTTAAAATGGCAGGGGTTGACTTGCATACTCAATAAATGGGCCCTGAAAGCGGTCGCTAGCACAAAGTGACGTAGCGCCACGGGGGCAACATATCCTGATGTGCTAGAGGAGTGGAGAGGTATACCACGTCTATCAGGACAATCCCGGAAGTACCTTCAAGATCCCTACCAGCATCTTACTGGATTATTATACATCCTTCTCCCGAGCACGTTTGCCCTTGCGAATCTCCACCAACCTTCTCTCTCCACTAGACTAACCAATTAAGGCAAGAAAGAGGTGGGAGCTCTGTTCCTCGTCAGTCTTCACTCCGGCCAGTCAATAAAGGCAAGCCGTACATGAGGAATGAGACTCCCGGGAGATCAGGTCCTTTGTTTTTGTCTGGCCCCTCACCCTAGGTATGATCTAAGGTTCAATGGGGCGCGCAATCCCCGTCAATGTAGAGATACGGCGGTGGGGTATTATTATGGATATAATAGTTTGTTATTATTCACTGAGTAAAACAAACACAAAATTATGAGACCCATCCAAAAAATAAAATAAAAACTGGTGTTCCATTTACAAAATGTAATATCTACACGAAGAAGATCTATTGACACAAATGTTTATAAATGAAAATCGAGTTGGGTATCAAAACATTAATCAATAGCCAAAGAACACACTGTCTTACCGACTACTACTGTTTTATATCTACCATCGAATTTAAAAAACTAGAGAGATGCGATACCGTTGCGGTTACAGTCTAGTTCCTGTGCCGTCTTTTATTTTATTTTATTTTATTTTATTTGGGAAAACAAACAATCGTACATTGTATATTATATCTAAAAAAACATAGTATGCTATATTATGTAAATGTACAATCCACTACGTTTCCACATGTTACAAAGTTAAATAAGATACAGTTTTGGTAAAACTAAATAAGATCAAAACAACAATACAATTATTCGCTAACTTAAAATCTAATTGTCTAGTCTTAAAATAAATAATTAAGTAATAGGTACATAATAGTTAGGAATTTTGAGCAAGGCGCTTAATAATTTGTTTTTTAAATTTATGTTTAGATAGGGCAAATACATCGATATCATTAAAATTGTTATTGTAGGCTTGAGCCAATCTATGGAGCGGCGCTCTCTCTCCTGCATTTGTACGACAGTGAGTTGTAGCAAACAGTGGATAAGAGCGCGCCTCTCGTCTCGTAACCATTCTAGGAACAATATAACATAGTTTACTTATTAATTCAGAGCAATCAAGCTTATTGTGTACAAGTCCATGGAGCATCAATCCTTGGAGCAACAATCGTCTAGAGCGTAATGTTAATAATTTAAACTTGTTCAAAGCGTTTTTATAAGATAAACGTTCGATACGACATTTGTACTGCATTGAACTGAGGAACTTGCGCTGAACTCTCTCTATTGCAATTTCATATTTAATATAATAGGGATCCCAGATCATACAGGCATATTCAACTTGGGGGCGAACTAAAGAATTAAATAAGTAAAGATATGTTGTTGGTCGTTTAAAATCTGACGTAGCTCTCATGACAAGATTATACATTTGAAATGCTTTGGAAGTAACTTTATCTATATGTAGATTTAAGTGAAGTTTGCAATCAAGGAGAACGCCTAGGTCACATATATAGGTTTCTTTAACTAAGGCCTTATTACAGAGTGAATAATCATAGGTTATTACTTTTTTATTTTTAGTAAAGTTAATATATTTACACTTAGGGATGCTTAGTTTCAATTTATTTTCATTACAATAATCCGATAATCTATTCAGGTCTTCCTGCAAAAGGCCGCTATCAACAGTGTTTTTTATTGTTCTAAATATCTTAAGATCATCAGCGTATAATAGGAATTTACAATTTTGAAAGCAGTTACAAATATCGTTAATGTACATAATAAACAACAATGGGCCCAGAATAGATCCCTGGGGAACGCCAGAAGTCGCCAGAAATGAATCTGATTTGTATCCATTGCTCACTACAGTTTGATTACGATTGCTGATATACGAACAAAACCAACGCAATAAGTTACCTCTGATGCCGTTAAAGGCTATTTTATTTAATAAAATTGAATGGTCCACTCTATCAAAAGCCTTTTTAAAATCTGTATAAACAGCGTCGGTCTGATATCCTGCGTCCATGTTATTAAATAAGTGATCAGTAAAAATCATTAAATTAGTTACTGTAGACTTATTTTTAACGAAACCGTGTTGCTCAGGTATTATATTGTGTCGCAAAAATGGATAAATGGCCTGATGAACGAGTTTTTCAAATAGTTTTGCAAGAGTACAAAGTATGGATATAGGTCTATAGTTTTCTATGTTTTGTCTTGATCCACTTTTATGCACTGGTATTATATTTGCTTTCTTCCACTTAGACGGAAATTCACCACTTTGTATACACCTGTTAAATAACATGGAAAGAGGCTTACAAATTGTTTCAGCTGTCCTCTTTAGAAAATAGGGCGGTATGCCATCAGGTCCCGGTCCCTTGTTTATGTCTAACGATTTTAGATGTCTGTGAACTTCATGGACAGTGAAACTCAAAGTACAGAGAGAGCTGTTATTGACATTACCCAAATCAGAAGCTGGGCACCATCCGGGAGAGAGACTAGAGGGCTCAAAAACTGATTGAAAAAAATCCGAAAACAAATTACAAATTTCAACTGGATCACTAGAAGTTACATTGTCATAGAACATGCAGGTAGGTATACCCGACTTGCCTTGCCGATTCGCGATGTAAACCCAAAAGTGCTTAACATCCTTGGGAATACCATCCTCGACACTATTAATGTATTTTTTAAAACATTTGTGACATTCCTCTTTAAAACGCGCTCTGTACAAAGCAAATACTTCGTAGTCACTTATATTATGGTACTTTTTCCATTTAGACCAGGCTTTTTTCTTATACTTAAAGATGTGGATGAGCGGTTTTGAGAACCAGACCGGGAAGCGCGAGTTTGGTGGTTTCGATAGCGGTATGCGGTTTTTTATTATACCATATAAATAGTTGTAAAAAGTATCTATGCACTTATCAGTCGAATTGCTCTCCAAAGTGCCTTCCCAGTTAATCTCATCAATGTCTTCGTTAATGACTGTGTAGTCTGCTTTGCGGTAATTATATTTCGGTGAATGTAGAGGTTTGGATAAACTGATATTAATATTTAGGGATAAGAGTGTGTAAAATGGAGGATGGTGACTGTCAGCCGGTAAAAGATCTTGATTAGGTTTCCAAACAGTGCACTTCGCATCAGAGATAAGGAGATCAAGTATGCGTCCATTCGAGTTAGATATATGATTGAATTGCTTGAGATTGTGAATAACCGAAAAGTCCCTTAAACGGTTACAAATCAGAGAAGTGCCCAGGCACGTCATATGGTTATCAGCAGGGTTGAGTTTAGTCCATTGTGCTGCAGGTATATTGTAGTCACCTAGTAGTAATATATTATCAGTCTTTATTGAATCGATTAAATTGTCCATATTATCGAAAAGAGTATTGTATACAGAAAAAGGAATATTGTTCGGCACATAGGCTGCGCAAATAAGGGTATGTGAAGAATTGTTGTTGCTAGGAACGATAATAGTGATTTGTTCAAGGTATTGGTCTAATGTACCAAGCTGTGGAAAAGGGATATAAACAGGGTTATATTTTCGCAATACCGCTATCAATACACCACCACCCTCCGATTTCCTAGTAGCAGTCCTATTCCGGTCACAGCGAAAAACTAAATACCGATTATCAATAAATTCGTTGTTATTAATTGTAGGAATAAGCCATGTTTCTGTTAAAATAATAATATCGAAACAGTTAGAGAGAATATTCATATACAAAGTATTTAATTTAGTGCGAATGCCTCTACTGTTTTGGTAATATATACTGAAATCATGATTTGTTGTAGTATTAGACATTGCAATAAGTGATAACATAAATAATACCTAATAAAACGAAATTAACTTGCTATAAGTTAATTACTCGGAGCATTTTTAATGTTTTTAATATCATTTTTACATTTAATGGCTATAGTGGGCGAGGTTTCAGATTGTTTAACAAGAATGGTGGCATGCTTTATCCAGACGAATTTATAGCTATATCTTTTTGCTGCCTCTCGGGTCTCGCGTAGCAACTGTTTTTTCTGTAGGGTTAAGTGTTCATTTACATATACAGTGTGAGGTGTGCCAATGATGCCCAGGTCTTTAGAGGTAAATCCTTTCTTCAGGCGGCATGCAGTTATTATATTGTCCCTCAGAGTACGTGTTTTTATAGTGGCAATTATATTTTTAGGTCTTTCGCTGCTTGTAGCATGTGGCACGCGATGTATTGATGTAATATCGTCTCTTGATATATTATGGTTGATCTTTTTACCTATATCCTCTAATAACGCAGGCAGGTTTTCTCCTCGTCTCTCAGGAACATTGGAGATTTCTAAGTTACATTGCCTGCCCTGTTGTTCCAAGCTATCAATCTTTAATTCGAGAGCTCTGACTGCATCTGGGCTCACGCTCAGAGTTCGCTTATTTATGTTATTTATTTGTTCCTGGAAGTCGTCGTATTGGTTAGAGATATGTTGAGCAGATATTTTAACCCCGGCGACTTCTTCAGACAGTTTTGAGACCGTATCCTTTATAGCGGCATTTTCGGAGCGAAGACTGGCCATTTCTTTTTTAGATTCACTCATATAGGTTTCCAAGTCACTTCTAATCGATTTAATGTTGTCATTGATTGCAGCCAGCTTACCATCCAAGCTTACCTTCCATTCATTAAGAGTCTTCTGCAACTCCGCTTGGATAGATGAAGACTTTTGGAGGTCCTCCCTAATAACTGAGAGTACAACCTCATGTTCACACTCAGGTTGTTTACGTTTGCGACATGTAACATTAGAGTCGACTTTTGAGGGTGAATAATTTACCAAGTCGGATTCAGAGAGTGACTGTTCATGTCGCAGCGCGGTTTTAGGTGGCGTCCGCTTAGGGTTAAACATGTCAAAGCCTCTGCAGTTAAATAATAGCCAACAAAAGCTTAAGCTTGTATTGCTCGTCGCTACGTCGTAGGCGCTGCTTGCAGTGAAGTACCGGCACAGTGGCTTGCGGTGGGGCGCGCTCAGCGCGGTCGGTTGTTTCGACAGGTGATGACTAACCTTGTTGGTGCGGTGGCAGGTCGGCCGACTGCGAATCCAAGTGGCACGGGTTCGGAGCTGGGCGGAGACACGAGGATCGAAATTCACAAAAATATTTTCGACTCTTTCTTGCGCCGCCTACTGGGTGGGATCAGTCCATTTAAACTTCACAGGAGCAAACGAGAAATGATATTTAAACAAATTGACCAATCACAGAAAACACCGAGAACAACTGTATTATGCGTCCACTCTGTATCAAAGCTTACGACGGAATGATCTTCAAAGCAATACTAATGCATCCTTACAATTGGACATTCAAATAAGTTTACAATCTCGCCAGGAAGTCGAGTATCTTTTAGGGCAGACCTTCGTAAGCAATTGAAACCTAAAACTTTAAGTTAAAAAGTTGGCATTTTCTGTAACTTTAATATTTACAGAAAATGCCTGACAAATAATGTAATTATTTCATGGCTGGCCATACATAGTCTTTGTCGTAAAGATATGCCTGTTACGACGAATATATTTTTTTTTTACATTGGTATGTCGATTATGCAGAGGCCTTCGACAGCATAAACCACGACTCACTCTAACGCTCTGGTCAACAAAAACATAAAATCCCGTTGTCAACTTTTTTTAATCAAATCGAATCCTTCCGCTCTGGGTAAGCGGACATTTCAGTAGTTTTCCTCAAGTGTGGCAATAAAAGGCTTTTATTTTCACACTCGAGGAAAACTATTGTATGCCTCTAATAATAATATATCATTTATTTCAGGTAACAAAGACCCATAACATATATATATACCTTACAGACTATCTATACTATATATTTATAAAAATCACAAAAATATTAATAAACCATTGTACACGGAATGACGGCGATACACGAAACCCTTCGGCCAAAACTCTTCCTTGAGGAAGGTCTTAATATGAGATCGGAACTCGCACCCCGAACGACTTGAAATTCGTGTTGTTGCGCGATTCCAACTTCTGGAGCCTTAAGGTCTAGCTGGTTTTCGCGCGAACATACTCCACGATCTCCTGAACCTTCGTGGTGTGATGTGGCCGGGACACATAGAGCTGCGTCGTAGGTATTGCCGGACGCAGCATATGGGTCCCCCATAGGTGCATAGGCGTAAAATACCCGAAAGCCATTAGAAAACAATTTATTTTGTTTATTTGAGTTCTCTCGGTTCTTACGTTAAGAATGCACAACGCTCAACGGGTTACAAACTTGGCACAAAACTGGGCAGAGAAGCATTGGTGAAAAGCGATTATAAAATATCCGCTTCGTTGATGATAACTTTCTTTCTCCTCATAAGCGGCTGATTTTGGTAACATGCTCGCAGACCTGTACAAGGCAAACGTCGAGATTGGGCTTAGGATGAACATATCAAAGACATTTATAGAGGGTGAGGAGATTGCATAATCATGTCCAAGACTATATTCATCCGTGCAAAATAGTCTCCTTCTAGGCGCGACAAGATAAAGCAGTTGTTCGACGTACAGAGCTATTGGTCAATGAAAAATCTTTTAAAAAGAGATTTCCCACTATGTCTTAGAAGGAAAACTATGGACATGTGTATTCTCCCTGTACAAACCTGGTATTTGATGCTTCAGCCGCGATCCAAGCTCGAGGTTTGCCAGCGACCCATAGAGTGCAGTATCCTATGATTCCGTCTCCCGGCCCGAGAAACCTATAGGAATAAACTTGAATGACCATAGAATTTTCAGATTACAAAACATACTGTTGTGGTCTTCAAATTTTATTTTCACCTAAAAATATTGCAGCAACTGACTTTTACTGTTTTAAACTGCCTTCCAAAAAAGGAGGAGGTTCTCAATTCAGTTGGTAAATTTTTTTAAATGCTTTTAGAAGCAGTTTAGGGAGGGACATAATTGTGTGTTTACGAGAGGAAAATTTATTCCCGTAAGAAATTAAAATTATACAGCTGCTATCTAGGTGGTATCTATTTTGCGAGTCCTGGAGGAATCGTCATGACGTGAAGAGATATGAAATGTCGATTAATGTAGGTTCAATGACCATTAGCATGGTAATGGTCATTGAACCTACATTAATCGTATAATAAAATGTAACAGCTATAGGTATCTAATTAGACCCAGTTTTAATCAAAACAAATGAATGAAATACTGTTGAGGTGCTCGTGGCCTCGTGATCACTTCACCCAAGCCTTCACTTGTTTACAGAATCGACTGGCTGATCTGATTATGTATGTATTGTATGACATAAATTGTATGTTAGTCTTAAAATATTGTCATTAATCTGATGCCAGGTGCAGTGCTACCATGCAGTTTACCATTACTCATTATCGACAGACAAAGGCTAATAATAATCCTGATTTATCATAAAAACCGTATATCTGCTAAGAATGCCGTTGTTATGAACACTAAGCAACGCTATATTTTAGATTTTTTACTGGTTGCTATAACAAGTGTAAAGTAAATCTAAGAATTTTAGCTCCGTTTGGAATTTTACTGTTGAAGAAACACAATTACACAGAAAACTTTGTTGCATTATAAATTATGGTGATGATGTATTACTTCCTTATCTATACCGCTATGACTTACCGTCCCATTTAATATATTTCCGTTGTAGATTATGACATGATTGATTAAGTTGTTCTTATTAAATAGATGAAACTAGCTAGCAGAACCTAGTTGTTGTAAGCACAATGCGGAGCTCGAGTGCCCTGAAAATTGCAATTTTGTTCACTCTT
This sequence comes from Mamestra brassicae, assembly GCA_905163435.1. NCBI lineage: Eukaryota > Metazoa > Arthropoda > Insecta > Lepidoptera > Noctuidae > Mamestra > Mamestra brassicae. The sequence goes on along the minus strand of LR990991.1, from coordinate 7,987,971 downwards.
TGGTAAGACACAAGTGGGTTTTGTATTGAAAAAAGTCTAAGTGCTCTGTGCTAGTTATTTATTTATTTTCAAACTACGAATTGTCATTCGTTTTTTAGTCTTTTAGTCCGATAGCGTAAAATAAAGTGCCAGATATTGGTAATGTAACGAAGAAAACGTGTGGTTTTTTGTCTCCTGGCCCAGAGTTTCCATGACCTTTTCCACAACCTAAAATAGCTACTCGACCAATTTATATTATTTTATGTACTTTAACTTCTACATTTTTCTTTTTACAATCCTGAAAAAGCCTGCTGAATATGGCAAGAGGAAGCCAAGAAGTGACATCTGGGGTGAGCAATTACTCATTTCCCGACGATTTCATCTTAGGAGTGGCCACAGCCGCATTTCAAATTGAAGGAGGATGGAACGAAGGAGGTAAGATTCGATTCGGTTTGTTTCGGTTTCCTTTCGTCAATTGTTTCTTTTTAGGGTCAGTGTTTAATTGGAGTCTACCTTTAGGTGTAATGATTTGGGGATCCGAATAGTAAGCGCGAATATTAACGTGTTTATACGTGGAATTACTCTTCTTTACCAATTTTCCCTCGATTTAAACATGTAAAATTTGAAGGTAAAAACTTGTCAAACTCTACTCTAATGCAAATTTTGACCAAATTTTCAAGCTAATGAAGTGTTAACATGTTTTCACCTTCAAATAAATGCAGAAACAGGTTTAGTCTGCAATGTTAACAACCAATTTATTTTAGTACTTGAAGTTAGTTAGTTACCTGTGTAAACCTACTATTGATCTTCCCTAGGCAGAGGTGAAAGCATATGGGACACATACCTCCACCACCACCCGACGTTTACCCTCGACCATAAGAACGGAGATGTAGCAGCCGACTCTTACCACCGCTACATGGAAGACATTGAAATGATCAAAAGTTTAGGTGTGCAGGGCTATAGAATGTCTATTTCATGGCCTAGGTAAGAAGTTCATATTTATTTTATGATTGTTAATTTTTTATCCAGTTATTTTACAGAAGCTAACAGAAATAAGTAAAAAGAACTGGTGGTTACCAGATCTTTCTGTCTTAGTCTGCCTCTCAAAATTAACATTGGAACGAGTCTCACGGTACTAAGAAGCTGCTTTTCATAGACATGGCCTAATGGCTAATGCCAACAGTATTGATAGTTTGAGTCCGCTTTGGTTTTGCTTAGCCTTGAATCCTCTATACACGCATATAGAGAATTCAGGTGTAGCTAAGGGGTACACCTAAATGTTCCAGTCGGTTGACGAAAGATTTTAATAGATGTATTTTTTTTAACATTAACGGGTATTTTTTCCGCAGGATTCTCCCAAACGCTACTGACAACAACATTAATCAAGAGGGAGTAATGTACTATCGTAGAATTTTTGAGGAACTCCAAAAAGCCAATATCACTCCTGTGGTTACATTATTCCACTGGGATCTGCCCACAACATTGATGAACCTCGGAGGCTGGACCAACCCAAATCTAGTTGATTATTTCGAGGACTATGTGAGGGTCGCATTCAAGCTGTACGGAGACTTAGTCAAAATGTGGATAACGATAAATGAACCTCTTCAAATTTGCTATAGTGTAAGTATGCTAAATAAAAATAAGGCTGATCAAAAGGAAACTCCAGATAACCACGTTTCGACTTGCAGTTATTCATTATGATTGTTTTGAATGGCACTCTTTTTGAACATAGCTCACCAGACTAGTTAATTTGTAACAGGCTTCAAATACACTTACACAGCACTAGATTTCTAAGTCCGTGTTTAGGATAGTCAACTCAAGGTAATAAATGGATGTTGTTCAATTGCTAAATGCAATATTGAGCAAGAAGGCTGCAAGATTACTTTAACTGTATGATTATGATCGCAAGTCATTAATAGATTGAGACCTTGGTTTTTTTTTGAGCCCGTTCCTGACCACGGCTTCGCTTGAAGGTAAATGATGGATTAGGTCTACTATGATGGAACGAGGATGTCCAGGAGACGCCTGTTCACTAAATTTGTGTTAAATGCTTATGGGTTAAATGCGGTAAGGTACAAGGTTGGCAGTGAGATATTAATTGGATTTCCTGTGTCAAAAGTCAAAACGTTTATTTCAATTAGGCCATTAAACGGCACTTTTGACAGTCATCGTTTTCAGTTCAGTAAAAATAATAGAATTACATTAATAAAGTGACTCTACTGTCCATTCGGAAAGGTAGAATCTTATGGAGAAGAACGGACAAGAAACTCCATAGTTACTCTTTTCAAATAATGATTTTACAAAATTTGGTTTACAAAAATTAATTTAATATTATGTGAGGACGATGCACCCAGAGTATGCTACTTATAAGAACAAAGTATCACCAGCAGAGGTAAACTTATTAATTTCCTAAAGAAATTTAGGTAAATGGTACTCACATATTTACAAACATTGGAACCGTTAATTAAACAACAGTGTGTGAGTCAACAGAAAAATAAAAACACAAAAAAAGAAACAGTATATCTATAAAGTTAATACATAAATCAACCAGTTTGACCTTCACCCTTGATTGTCCTATGGAGCAGGACCAGTGTGAGAGTCAGAAATGAGAATTATTCTTTCTTCCTACATGATTGCATTTTTGCAGGGTTATGGCCGGAAGGTCTTAGTGCCGGCATTAAATTTACATGGAGTGGGAGAGTACTTGTGCAGTCACAACATATTACTAGCCCATGCTCGGGCTTATCGCCTCTATGAAAAGGAATTCAAACCACATCAGAACGGTACAGTATTTTATATCACTTTCAAAGTTACCTATCTATTGTAGTAAATTGTCCTCTCGTATTGTACACATAACTATACTATATCAGCATAAACTTTTCTACTGTTAGGCAATGGCTATCTACACTGTTTCCTCGTTTTTTGACTGTGTGCGGCGCAATACTTCATAAAGAAGTCTACTTCTTGTCGCAATCTTAGCCTCATGTGTCGACATACCTTCCTCAGAGTCGTTTGTGTTTAAAAACAATCTTTCATTTTTATTTTTTGCAGTTACTGGATAAAAGTTTGGTTGATGAACTTTGGTTGAGAAACTTTGAGAAATGTTTCAGAAATATTGACCGCACTCATTTTTTCAGGAAAAGTTGGTATAACACTGGATAGCTATTGGGCTGATCCAAAAGATCCTAATAAACCAGAGGACGTTAAGGCGGCAGAGGACTTTCTACAAATGCACGTCAGTTCCAAACATAACACAGTGCTTTAGTAAACAGACACCCAACACCTATATACACATTTATTTATTTATTTAAACTTTATGTACAATAGTGGTACATGGGAAAACTTAATGCATTCTGTACCAGTCAATCTTTGGGTTAAAAGACTACACTGTAGTAGGTGTACAACAAATAAAAAATTAATTAAAAATAGAATTTTGTTTCGGAAAGGATATAGAAATAATATATATACCTAATACTAATAAAATACAGGTATAAGCTAAAATAATAAACTAATAAATGTGGTGTTTTATAATAAATCTTTCTGATTAAGAGAACTCATAATAATCATGACGAGGAATAACAACTAAGAACGACAGGCTTTTAAGTCATGTTTTTGGATTTTACGCTTAAAGGAAAATTTAGACTCAGCTCTTGATGTCAAGGGGTAGCATATTCCAGAGTTTAATGCTAGAAATAGCATAGGACACAAATACACACATTGTTTTGGGTTTCGAAATAATTTATACTATACATACAGAAATTTCAAACTGTACATAAGTCAATCCCATATGGATTGACATACATTTAACTTTTCGTCATTTCAGCATTCGTTATCGCTATAGTTACTTTGTCTAGAGCTCAAGAATGGTATTGCAATAATCAATTTCTGTATTTTTTTTTTCAGTTGGCAATTTACTCCCATCCAATTTACTCGGATGTCGGCGACTATCCAAGTTTTGTTCGTGAACGGGTTAACAATATGAGTCGTCAACAAGGATACTCTCGGTCACGTCTCCCATATTTCACTGATGAAGAGGTTGGTACCATATGGCAACCGATCACATTGCGTTTCAACTAGCTGTGCCCACAACACTATCCGATTGGATATCCGCTGTGTCGTGTCGTAATTCGGGAGGCACAAATCTAATGAATCTGTTCAAGCTGACGACTAATAATGTAAATTTTAATTTTAAATTTACGTTATATTCTCTTCTCAGATAAAATCACTTAAGGGGAGCTCAGATTTCTTCGGTCTCAACCACTACACTACACATTTAATGACTCCATCTTCAATGGAACCACAGTGGGAAATTCCTTCATTGGACCATGATACTCAGGTTAGGACGGAGCAAAACGAATCTTGGCCTGTACCTGGTACTCTCTGGCAGTCGGTAAGTTAGATTTTTTTGAGAAACGAATAGGTTGGCTGAAATTTGGAGTTCTCAGACGTACTCGAAGTTTGTTATAGATAAAGAACAAAGAACTAAATAAAGAAATGAAGTTTTGAGAAAAAACTACACTAAAACCCGTTAAAGATGATTTTATAGCTCCTTAAATAATGCCTGGGCGTTTGATAAAATCTCAGACAAAGTGCGTATGCGTAAGGAAACGGGTGCAGCGTGGCAGGGTTGTGAGCGCTTGCGGCTGGCAATTGCTCTTGCTCAGTCAGTCGCTGCCAGCTGTCGACATAGACTAATATGTAGCTTTTGCTTGGTATAACACGTGTACAGATGACGTATTGAACGAGATGACGAATCGTATAAAGCGTAATCAAATACATCATAACATGGCTCATTATGCGGGAAACCGTATTAAGCGCGTTTTATGTGTGAAAAACAATGAACTATTTAATAGTTTAAAAAAGTTTTATACTTAGATTACTAGCTTGAGCGCGCGACTTCGTACTCGCATATCCCGTTTTTTGCCGTTTCCGTAGGAATTTCGAGAAAGCCTCTCTTAGTGTTCCCCTACGGAGTGTAGGAAAGCCAAACAAAAAGAACCTTTTAGCTTTCTACGACCAGCAGTTTCAGCTGTGCGTTGTCTGTGTTGTTGTGTAGTCACGCAAAAGTTTCATATATATTGATTGGCATGTTAAAATACTTATGTAGTGTCACAAATAAATAGATTGTTGTGGGTAATTTTAACTTTTCTTTAAACGAATAAACTCAACTAATAAAACAAATTTATTGCAGGTTTACCCACCGGGCCTCCGCAAATTACTTAACTGGATCCAAGATAATTACAAAATGGTAAAGGAAAAAGTTCCAATAATTATAACTGAAAATGGACTTACTGACAAGGGACAAACAGAAGACTACGAGAGGGTTTCTTATTACAACGACTATCTCTACCAAGTGCTGCTAGCTGTACATGAAGACGGGGTCAATGTTAAGGGGTATTTCAGTTGGTGTCTTATGGATGATTTCGAATGGAGCGATGGGTATACGTGAGTTAACGTTTGATTTATTAGACATACGCAGGCGGAATTAGCATTGTGGTCAAAGACGAATCAAAGAAACCAGGCTGCTCAAAAGCACAAAGGTAATTAATAATGTGACAATAAAAAAATGCTTTCTGTTTTTTCAGGACTTTTTTCGGGTTATACTCAGTGGATTACGCCAGCCCAAATAAAACGCGGACACCAAAGCTGTCAGCACGCAACTATGCCAACATTGTGCGCACGCGCCGAATTGACTTCGACTACATCAAGCCGCCCCCGGGTTTGAAAGCGAATTAATGAAATCTTATTATATATTTATTTTATAATTAATTTAATTTAATCTAAGAAAGCATTTATGTTTTCTTAGACTTTTCTATGTGTAGAAAATTTTTAAGAAGCTGCAATAGTTTGTTTTGTTTTTATTTAGTTTCTTCTGATTCATCTAATCATTTTATCAATGTTTAACTATTTTAAAATCAGTTTTAAAAGCATGATTAAGTGTGATTTTTGGTAATTAGGCTGAAGGTTTCAAATCAGCTAAAAAAAATAATGTAAAGATTAAAATATATCAGTAAGATATATTTTAATCTTTGCATTATTTTAATGGAAAATACTTCGTGAAGTGATTCAAATTAAATGTATGGCGTACCTACTAGCTTCTGTATTTTTATTCTACGGAACCCAATATTTTTTCTAAAACAAAAGTCTACGTTATTATTATCTGCTAGTAAAAGTCCCATCAAAATCGGTCCAGCCGTTTCATAGATTTGCCGGAACTAACGGGCAGACAGACATACAGTTTTGCTTTTGTTGTAAGCATCGTATAAACTTTCATATGCTATAAGTAAAAAGCTGTTAGTTTGGTATTGCATACAGACTCTTCCATTTTATTTATTTGGATAGATGATTAGTTTATAAATCTATACTTATAAAATTGTTTATCCTGACTGCCTGACTGTTAAAAATTCTAGAAAGTTGATAGCGGATACCCTGCAGGGTTTATTTATAATGTATTAAGCAAATTTTGTTTGCCGTTTCATCAACGAATTCTAGTTTCTCTTTGTTCAATACTATGTCAAACATTTGACATTCGGTAAAGTAAATTGAATGCGTCAAGATTGTTACCATGTCTATTTATTTTAAAATTAACGATGTTTTGTCAGCGAATAACTCCATATTACGATCATTTTGTAATTATTAAAGTACATCATTGATATCAACTAAAAATAAGAATGGACCCAAATTTGAGCCCGAAGTTACCCCCCATTTTCACGTGTGTTCCCAGGAAATGGTTGCAAATTATTTGGTCCAGTTGCCATCAATCATATTAATACAGTTTTACTATGCTCAAAACTGCTTTGCCCAATCTTTAATGATTAAGTTTCAGAATTATGTTCCGTGGTTCACATAGTCAAAAGCCATTTGCAGGTCACGCCTCTTCCCACGCATTAAAGATACAATAAGTGACACCGGCAATTTACGTGACTTGTAGGTTTTTTGGTATAAGTTTATAAATATATATTGGTAAAAATCCTAAATAGCGATTTGCGGAGTTTTACCAGTAAGACTTCAGATTTCAGGCTTCAAACCGACAATAATATCCCAGATCTTGTACTAGCCTCGGCGTACATGCCAGGCGACGACGAGAACTGTCCACCTAAAGAGATGACTGATTTGGTCCAACACTGCGAGAACGCCAACCTGGACCTCATCATCTGCACCAACTCAAACGCTCATCACCCACTCTGGGGCAGTGAAGTATCGAACACCAGAGGTGAGGCATTATCCACATATCTTTTCTCGACTAACCTTAACATCGTAAACCACGGCTCTGAACCCACTTGGGTCACCGCTAGGGGACAAACGATCATAGGGCTAACGCTAGCCACTGATAATGCGACAAAAATCATCTCAATTGGCGTGTATCCGACGAACCCTCTTGCTCTGACCACAGGAAAATTCGTTTCACACTAGTAGCCAACACAAAAAAGCCCACACCCAAGCGAAATCCGCGCCGAACAAATATACCTCAATTTAAACGCCTCCTAGCTTCTCTGCTAAATGGGCACCAGCTGCACCAAGCTCCAATCACAGACCCCACAGAACTAGAAAACACGGTAACAAAACTAACCGATTATATAACCAAAGCATATCACACGTGCTGTAAACTAACAGCATCACACACCAAGGGTAAGGGTAACCCCTGGTGGAACACAGAACTTAAAAAACTCAGAAGTACACTTCGCAAACAGTTCAATAGAGCAAAGAACACTAGACTCCCTGAAGACTGGGAAACGTACAAAAAAACCCAACACACATTTAAGAAACAAATCAGAACCGCCAGGAAAACTGCTTGGCGGAAATTCTGTGAATCCATAGAATCAAACAACGAAGCCGCCCGAGTAAGGAAAATCCTATCAACTGAACAGGACCGCACTCTCGGCGCACTAAAGAAACCAGATAATTCATACACACAAACAGACCAAGAAACCAGCAGAGTCCTTCTGGAAACGCACTTCCCAGACTGTAATCTTCTTGAGAACAGAGTGTGGGCAGGCGAATCAAGACGAACCCCTGCTGACCAAGACTGGTCTACAGCCCGGAATATAGTAACAGAAGATCGAATAGCATGGGCTATAAAGACCTTTCAACCATATAAATCCGCAGGACTAGATGGCATATTCCCAGCCCTGCTATAATGGGGGGAGAGCATCATAACACCATGGCTGCTAGCAATCTATCAAGCCTGTATAGCACACAGATACGTACCCCTAGCATGGCGCGAAGTGAAAGTCATTTTCATTCCCAAACCGGGAAAAACAGACTACACACAACCCAAAGCATACAGACCAATAAGCCTGACATCCTTTTTACTGAAAACCCTGGAGAGGCTCTGTGACAGATACATTCGGGATGGACCCCTACGCCAATACCCACTCCACAGACAACAACACGCCTACTCCGCGGGGAAATCAACAGATTCTGCGCTGCACAGCGTGGTCTCAAAGATCGAAAGCGCTATAAATCATAAATACTCCTCACTAGCTGTCTTCATTGATATCGAGGGCGCCTTTGACAAAACCATGTTTCAGAGTATTAGCAAAGCCCTCGGAAAGCACGGTGTGGACACGACCCTGAGCGGCTGAATCACAAACATGCTCAAGCAAAGAGCTGTACAAGTCACAATAAATAACACAACAAGGGCCATTGTGACGAAGGGCTGCCCCCAGGGGGGGTCCTTTCACCATTACTATGGAACCTCGTCGCAGATAATCTAGTTAAAAGACTCAATGATAAAGGATACTTTACCGTTGGCTACGCAGATGACATAACCATAATAATAAACGGAAAACACGAAAACACGATATGCAACCTCATGCGCCAAGCCTTGAAAATAGTAGAAGACTGGTGCAAAGAATATCAGCTAGCAGTGAACCCTGCCAAAACCGAACTGGTCCTCTTCACCAAGAAGAGGAAGTTACCAACACTAGAATTACCACGGTTCTTCGGAACCACCCCCAGCCTTTCAACTGAAACCAAATACCTGGGTATATATCTGGATAAGCAGTTGAATTGGGCGAAGCACACTGAATACACCACCACAAAAGCCAGTATATGCATGTGGCAATGCAAACGTATGCTAGGTAAGAACTGGGGTATTAGCCCCAATACAACCCACTGGTTATACACCACAGTTATCAGACCGATAATCACGTATGACGCCTTAGTCTGGTGGCCCAGGACCGACTTGAGCACAGCACAGAAAGACCTTGAGAAGCTGCAACGGCTCGCCTGTGTGGCAATCACTGGCAGTATGAGAACGGCACCCACTGCGGCCCTTCAGGCTATGCTGGGACTGCCACCACTGCACCTTATAGTGCAGGAGGAAGCGGCCCTAGCGGCCTTCAGGCTCAGCACAGCTGGCACTTTAGGTAAAGACTCTAGAATCAAACATACACGCATCATGGAAGATGCTGTAAAACGACAACCCATGATGTCATCACCCAATGACAAAGCTCAAAAGATGCACATAACATAACATAACATGCATATAACATAGTGCTAACACAAAAATCGGATGACCACTCAGGTTCCAAAGAGCTGAGAATCTACACTGATGGATCAAAGACAAGTACCGGAACCGGAGTTGGAGTTTACTCCAGCGACCTCAACATTAGAATATCCAGACCACTAGGAAAGCTCAATACCTTTTACCAGGCGGAATGCGTGGGCATTATCCTAGCGATTCATGCCATAGAAGCCAGGGGAGTCATGGACACTCATATTGGTATACTCTCCGACAGCGCCTCAGTTCTCCAATCCCTAAATAGAAACTACACCACCTCGAAACAAATACAAGAATGCCACGATGCACTAGAACGCGTCACGGTGACAAACCGCAACACCGTGACGCTGCAGTGGATAAAAGGTCACAGCGGATCACTAGGAAATGACGCGGCCGATGAACTGGCCAGGAGGGGGTCTGGTACGATGGCTGTTGGACCCGAACCCATAGTGCCACTCCCTTTCACCCAGCTACGCACGTGGCTACAAGAACATACCCACACACAAGCAGAACGTTGGTGGACCTCGGCACCAGGCTGCAGGCAGTCCAAGGAGGCTATGCCACTCCTAAACAATAAACTTACCAAGCGCCTTCTGCGACTGGATAGGGGCAGCCTGCGAATGGTGGGGGAGGTCAGGGACCATCACCGGACACTGCTCACTGAATAAGCATTTCCACACACTAGGTATAACAGACAGTCCTCTGTGCAGAGCATGCATGGAGGAGGAGGAAACGGTGTCGCACGTGCTCCTTGAGTGCACAGGCGTCGCCGATATACGTAGACAAACGATAGGAACACCAAATTCACTCACAGACACCCTGAACTCTTTAGGAGGACTGATCTGCTTCTGGAGGGAGGTCGGCTGGTTGGAATGACGGCCGCCATGGCCCACGCACAATGGTCCAACATCAGGACTAAGTGCGGAAACCATACCCCAATAGATAGATAGATAGACCAGTAAGACTTTGTATATCTTAAAATATACTGAAGTTCTGCCTTTTGCAGCAACGTAAATACACATATAATTATAAACAGTACCTACAGAGTGAGTGGTAATTGAGTGCGTTCCCATTTATTTATTCGACACAGACACAACACAACTGTTTTGTGTCTGTGTCGAATAAATGTTTTGTATTATATGCTACAAGTTGGTGCTTTAAACATTTCAACCACGCAAAAACAAAAACTATCATTTCCAGGTTTATTGTGTGTGACGAATTTACACAGTTTACTTGGTTAATTTTATACCATTGTTGTGAAGCATTTGTATCGCTATAATTAATCGTTCCATTGGATATTTTTCCATTGTAGTTTATAGTATGATTGATTTAGCTGTTTATGTTAAATACCTAGATGAAACCAGCTAAGTATAGTTTTAGTAATTACAATGCGGAGCTCCAGTGAAGTTGCCCTGAAAATAGCACAATTGTTAACTTATAGGTAAGATAAAATGTTTTTTAAAATTAAATTTTAAGTATTTGGTATAGTATCAAAATGTTTCAGTGTAAGCGATTTCTAAAACGAAAAAAAAAAATAGCCACTACTGTTTTATTTCATTGTATGCAACTACTTTTTTAATTGTTAAAAGCCTACTGGTACTGGCAAGAGGAACCCCAGAAGTGAACTCTGGGGTGAGCAATTACTCTTTTCCCGATGATTTCATGTTCGGAGTGGGCACGTCCGCATTACAAATTGAAGGAGGATGGAACGAAGGAGGTTAGTTTCAATTCGTTTTCACTCAATTTAACGTTTTCTTTCGTAAAGTGTTTCTTTAAGGTGTTGTCAAACTCTACCACAATGAAAAAGTTTGACAAAATATCACACTAAATGCGAATTTGAAGTGTTAGCTACTAATTTACTTTGGGCACACCACTATCGTGCAATAAGTTCTCTCTATGAGAAGTGGCTAGGGAGGCGCCACGACAAGCCCGGGTGCCACCACTGTGTGGATCGCCTGGAGGACATGGTGGAACATATGATGGAGGTCTGCCTTGCTTGGGCGGAGCACTGCCGTGTTCTCTCGCGTTCGGCCCAGATTCAATCCGTGTTCCGGAGCTAGAGGACATGGAAAGCAGTAATGCAAAAGAGGGTGGAGGCAGGATGCGTGAGGAAGAGGCAAATGTCATGGCCCAGCTGCCAAGACAGAAGAAGACTCCCTGGGCATCGGGAGTGGCAGAGTGTCCCAACCACCCTAGGCGCGAGCAAACGGACGGCAAGCGATGGGTAGCTCGCCATCCGATAAGGACTAGGCCCGGGTCGACGGAATGGTGTTTCACGCGTGCCTTAAAAAGATATTAGCATAGTCGACGGAGCCGGCTGGGGTAAGTGCTTTCCAGGGTTGCGGAATTGTTCGATAGAGTTACGACGACCCTGGAAAGTAAAGGGCATTTGAAAGAACACGGTTTTAGACCGAAATAGTCTGACACACCCTCCCGCTTCGCCTAGAGCGGGAGGAGTCATTTGATGATTTCTCCTCAAAAATAAAAGCTACACATTTTTTAAGTGTTGAATTTTAAGTATCAATTTACTTAAAACTCCATCTATCTTCCAGGCAAAGGCGAAAGCATATTTGACACATTCATCCACGACCACCCCAAGTATACCCTAGACCAGGAGAATGCAGATGTAGCTGACGACTCTTACCACCGCTACATGGAAGATATTGAAATGGTAAAAAAATTAGGCGTTCAGGCCTACAGACTGTCTATATCGTGGCCAAGGTAATATGTTTATAAAGTCTACTACTTCAAAGTTTATGCTGACTGGATTTATTTTGTAAAACATAGTCTGATGCACTTTCTTGATAGCATTTATTTTAGTCTAGATATAAAATTGTGGTTGGACTTAAATAAATTACTTGAACTTTATTAGATTTCTTGAAAAGTGTAGTTTCGAAATTTTTAATAGTCCTTTTGTGCGGTCCGATTTTTGTACAAGTTTTTTTTTTATTTCCTACATTTTCGGGAATGACATTTATGGAATCTCTTCTCGAGGCTTTTGTTTTGATACTTCACATAACCATGTCACGGAAAATACGACTTCACTTTCCTTTTTGCGGCTGTCGCCATCTTGTTCTTTTTTACCGACTTCTAAAAAGTCTTCCTCTTTCCTTTTCCTTCTAAAAGACTTCCTCAATTTGGTTGGTATATTTTTTTACATATTTTCACCGATGACTCCAAGGTTTTCTGTGATTCTTTTCTAGTTTGATGCGGTCTGCTCGCCATTTAGTTCCGTAAATAATTAATTCAGTTTGGATCAGTAGTTTTTATTTCGTCATTTTCGCATACTTGGACGATGACGTCGTCCGTTTAACGGCAAATAGCGAACCACTCACGATGGAAATAATGAAAATTTAGTTGTGGGTATAAACCACTTAAAAGTGAACAGTAAAAAACTTTTTTGCCTAAAAATACAACCGACTTCCAAATAAAAAACACTACAAAGTATAAAATAAATTAATTTTGGAAATCGGTGTTTTTGGTTGTTTCTTCGTTTTTTGACACCGATTTCCAAAATAAAGTTACTTTATACATGGTAGCGTAGTATTTTTAAGTCGGTTGTATTTTTTTTGTATGACATATTTTTCTTTTATATAGCTTACTTATCTGCCAGTGACTTAGGCCGCGTAGAGGGAACATAATTTCGGGATGTACTAATCCAACACATGGTCTACCCATTTGCCAACTTGCACCTAAATCCGTTTTGTTGTTAATATTGACCGCATACGTACAGTTTCCTGATTAGGAACTCAGATTCGGAATTCCGTGAGACTATAAATTTATATTTCGCAGGATACTTCCAAACGGGACAATTAACAACATAAACCAAGAGGGCGTAAAGTACTACCGTACAATATTTGAAGAACTCCAAAAAGCCAATATCACTCCTTTGGTTACAATATCCCACTGGGACATGCCCACAGTATTCATGTACCTCGGTGGCTGGACCAACACAAAGATCATTGATTATTTTGGAGACTATGCGCGGTTATTATTTAATTTGTACGGTGATATAGTCAAAATGTGGATAACGATAAATGAACCTCATGAGAATTGCAAAAATGTAAGTACACAATTAGGCAGTGCAATTGTACCTAAACACACATACGTAAATTATATTTTATAAGAGGAGCTTGTCTAAATAATCGCAGCCGCACGGCTTAATGGTTAAGTAACGCTTGCCGAGATGGGACCGTGGATGAGTGACCATCCATTACATAACAGGTCTCCTCCTTGCCTCAGAAAGCACGTTAAGCCGTTGGTCCCGTCATCTTTGACATACGTTACAGATAGTCTGTACCCCGAATAAGTCTATAATCTAACACCAGTCTTGCCAAGAAGGTATCGTATTGCCCAGTTACTGGGCACTCCACATAAAATGCTGGTATTCCGCTGCATCCGGTTAGACAGGAAACTGATCCCATCATATTTGAGGAAAAGCCTAGGCTGGATCGGTTAAACAGAATCTCATTGCGTGTTATTGTCTATAAACAAACTATATTTGTCAAAGAGTGTTATTTTAGATTTTGGATTTATCATGATTATTTTCACAGAGTTATGGGTTTGACATGTTTGCTCCGTCTTTGAAAGCGAACGGGATTGGTATCTATGAATGTACTCACAACAGCTTGCTAGCCCATGCTCGGGTTTACCGCATGTATGAAAAGGAATTTAAACCAGTTCAAAAAGGTAAAGTGTAACTAATTTACTTTTTTGCCCTTCTTCATTCTTTTGAATTTATCTGAATTTATTTGAGCTTGACGTAAAATATTATCATCTTATCCTTAGTTTCTCTTTTGTAATCTCAGTAAACACTTGTTTTCTAGAAAATTCCTACATATGTCGAAAATAAACGACGAATGGACTGCGTGCAGTCGTTCTTTGGTCTATTCTAATAGCCATCCATATTCATAGTCAAATTTTTCTCTCATTCCTCCCAATGGCATGGCCATAATTACAGAAGTACACTACTTTTCCTGACATTGCCGAATTTTCTTACTTAAAATTAGCTACTCTAAGCACTTTGATCTACAGTAATATGGAAAAGATAAAATATTTCCAATATGTATTTTTTTTTTTCAGGAAATGTATCCATAGTGCTTGACGCAATGTGGGGTGATCCAAAAGACCCCAACAATCCAGAGGATGTTGAAGCTGCTGAAAACTATATCCAAATACAAGTTAGTTACACTAAAATTTTCGCGTTACTAATGATCATACAAGATGGTCATCGTTCTAATTATTTATTTTTTTCTCTAATTTTTTTCAGATGGGAATGTTGGCTCATCCAATTTACTCAGAGGAAGGCAACTACCCTAGTTTTGTTCGTGAACTAATAAACAATATTAGTCGTGAACAGGGATTCTCGCGATCACATCTCCCATATTTTACTGATGAAGAGGTAGGTACTTCTAAACATTTACGATAAACTTTCTGCATAAAATTCAGAACATTTCAAGAGACCCAAAAATAGCGAAGCTTTATAACGTTTACACTTTGTCGGACAGTAAAGGTACAATGTGTGCACCTCTAATTGACTGGGAATTCACAAGACTAGAAATATGTAAGTTTGAATTTTAATCTCTTTCCAGGTGATAGCACTACGAGGAAGCGCAGACTTCTTCGGTCTCAACCACTACACTACAGAGTTAGTGAGTCTAACAGGAACAGAACCTGACATGAGGCTCCCTACTTTGTTTCGCAACACTGGAGTCAAGACGGAGCCGGATCCATCTTGGCAAATGACTGGTCCCGGCTGGCTATATGTAAGTTTTATATCAATTTGAACGTGACACGTGACACGTGACGTGTTACAGCATTCACATTTTGTCAAAAACCACTGGCCAACACTACCCGAAGTGTAACGGATAGAAAACCAGCAGGCTAGCGACTCGACGTCAATGTTCACAGCTTTTGGAGCTTTGACTCGAGTGCATCATTGCCGATTAGTTTCTTTTTTCTCGTTTCTCAATCAACTCAAGCGCACCAAGTTGGTATTTGGCAAATACGTTCAAGAGATGAGAGCATCCCATACATGATTGAACTTGCACGTGATCAAGTTTGAGCAGTTGTTCTGGCGGGTTTTTGCTGAGATTACCAACTTTTTTTGCAGCCAGTTGAGTCTTGGCTTTGATATGTGGACCAAACTTTGAGGTTAGATGTCAAGCCACGCGTCTTACAGCCAATAACGTGTTTACCATCAAGCGTGAGAAGTTTGTGAACAAAACAGATAATAATAATTTTCTGTAGTTTAGTTGAAATCAAACGAAATAGCTGTAACTCGGGAAGCAACTAGGGCATCATATTCTTATGCCCTTATACTAACATATTTGGTCGAAAGACAATGTCTTCTTGTATTAGCAGAATCATCATCATTCATTATCTCAGCAAGCAATTTTCTATCCCAATAGTCTCTATTTATCTTCGGAAGCCACTACTTGAAATAGAGAACAATACGTAACGTTTATTATAATTTCGTGGTTCTTAAATATTCAAAATTTAATATAATTATAATCACACGTTGATGTAAAAATAAGGGCATTGTTCTTTAGGTACGCAACATAGCGTCACAAATTATATAACCGTTATGCGTAATGTGAGTAAAATGAAGGTTTTTTTTTAAACGGCTCCACAAATGGAGGTCTGCGAGTTTTCAATTTACTTACCAGTCTAGAATAGACTAGAGGCTCGGGGCATCCAAGTTATGTTCGTAAGTATTTCCGATTTGTTAAAACTTCCAAAATGCTTTAGAACCTCTTTGATTGACTTTTAAAGAATTCACCGACAACTTTTTGAAAATATAGGCTCAAAAACCGAGTCTTATTTTTAGATCTTGTTTTTCTTTTGTGTTCCCATATTGATCTTATTTAGTAAAAAAAAAAACTGTACTTACCGAATTTTAAACAATGTTACTAAGAATGTGAGAAACCAAATAACTTTCGTCAATCAGGTTTTTAAATATAAAAAATCCTTGCAGTCATATCCACCAGGCTTCCGGAAACTCCTTAACTGGCTCCAAAACAGCTATAAAATATTGAAGACGATCCCAATAATTGTAACTGAAAACGGATTGTGTGATCTCGGTGAAGAAGGAACAGAAGACTATCGAAGAGTAACATATTTTAACGAGTATCTCAACCAGATGCTGCTAGCTATACATGAAGATGGTGTTAATGTCAAAGGATACTTCGCTTGGAGTCTTATGGATGACTTTGAATTTGCAGACGGCTATACGTAAGTTTTTAACGTCCTTTACTGCACTACTATGGTATTGAGCATGGCATCGTAAGGCCTGGATACCTTGACATCACAAGCAGTCGCTTGTTTTCGCATGTTTTAGAAACTAATCGTTTTAGATTCAACTCTTTTTAAAACTTTCATTAATACTTATTCTTTCTCATATGACTCACTTCTTATGGTGGTTTTGGTCACATCATAGAAACCTAGTTTACATGCATTTCGTGAATCATTATTTGCAACGTCAAATCAATCCATTTTTTTGCTTTTTTTTTCATTTTTTTTTTTGCAAGACCATGGGGTTTGAAAAAAATAACTCTTGACAAAATTACATTATATCGGCGATATCGAAGAGATTTGTCAAAAAGTTAAAAAATATGACATTGATAAGGGATGGCCAAAATGTGATGTTAAATGTAATATGTGATATAATAAACAAATAGGCTTGCTTTTTGAATACAATACCTCGAAGTCCACTAGATAAAAAGTACTGTTTAAATGATTGACACATATGATCAGTGAATCTTAGAATATTGGAAAACAGATAAGATTTAATTTTTTTCTTTTTTTATTTCAGGACGAAGTTCGGCTTATTCCACGTTGACTACGACAGTCCGAACAGAACGAGGACTCCGAAGCTATCAGCATACAACTATGCCAATATTGTGCGCGAGCGAAGAATTGACTTTGACTACATCAAGCGGCCCGAAAGCCAAAACATGACCAAATGACACAACGATACCCAGACTTTAAGCACTCCATATACTCCTCGGATATAAAAAAAGAAGACGAACTTTAAGAAAACACCGGTTTAAAGCAACAAAATTGTTAAAAAAATAATAAATTTGCCTTAGTTCGACATCGGAAACAGGTGTTTCATTATAACAAATTTCAAAAGAAGTATGTATTGAAGAAAAGTCTATTTGAGTTCAAAACATACTTATTTTATTAGTATGGTCAATGGTGAATCAGAATTAGTACTTTAACGACGAAATAACACTTGTAATTCTGTAAAATAATTACTCTATCAATGCCTACATTGTCATCATGCTCGCGTAGTCCTCTTCTCGACACTTGGAGGAGGCCTATGTCCAGCATTTGTCGTCTTCGTCTGCAATTATGCTAATGATGATAGATCATATTTTATCACATAATTACGTCTATAAACCAATTTATATGTAGATGTTGCCGCATTGCTGTCACATTCTTCCATTGCGTCTGTCTGTTGTGTCTTGTTGATATGCATCACAAAACTGAAACATAATATGCAAACTGAATTCATAACTTTGACTTAAATAAAGCTGTGTCTCTCTTTAAATCAGTGGTTTACCAACGT
Source organism: Mamestra brassicae (assembly GCA_905163435.1). Classification (NCBI taxonomy): domain Eukaryota; kingdom Metazoa; phylum Arthropoda; class Insecta; order Lepidoptera; family Noctuidae; genus Mamestra; species Mamestra brassicae. The sequence continues at coordinate 7,969,915 of LR990991.1, read as the reverse complement.
TGAGTGATCTACACTCATCAACATTGCCTAGAGTTATTTCAGGGGTAGTATTATAACTTTGAAATTACTGTCAAAGTGGGGAAAGTTATCCATTGTAGGCGAGATGGAATTGACCTAACCCCACTTGCATCAAACGACGTTTTTCAATTCATTTCCTTAAAAAAAATAGTTATGTTATGGTTCAATGAAACAGATGGTGGAGGTGGCACAGATGATATATATAAAGCCGTGTTGGTTTTTTGAAGAAGAGGCCAGCTGACATACATCTTAATATTTAACATGTAAAAATTAACACTTACTCCGCGACGTTATCTGCGCAGATTTAGTACCAACAATGTTCCCGCTTTTCATCCAAAGAATTAATAAACAAAAATCTTCTAAGTCCTCACCGCCATCATAAAAAGACCCTTTTGCAAAATTTCATGTTCCTCACACAGTACATAGTTATAACTTTTCGTTAATATGTCAGTCTTCTACAACGTGTACCTAATAGAATAAACGCAACATCCGAAAAGGAGTAGTTATGAACCAATTTTATTATGGAACTAACCCCGAAATCGCGTAAAAATACTGATGTTCAGGACATTTTGTCGAGTTATGCGCACATAAATGTTTGGGGCAGTCGATTTTTTTTTGCGACTTCGGTGTTGATCCCATAGTAAAAGTTGTAAACAACGTGTAACAGAATAAACGCAATAGCTGAAAAGGGGTTATTAGACTCATCATTATGAATAATAAAGGTTGTGTCATGGGACCAACCCTGAAATTGCAAAAAGGTAAAAAATTTGTGCAGATATACAAACCCTCTCACTATCCACAACAGAAGCACCGGGCGCCAGAGAGCGCGAAATGATCTCTGGCTACTATGATATGCAGGCTGCAGGTAGTACACTCTGGGAATCAATCTGATGCCTGAACAAACAAAGGCCCGAGATGGCGGTGCGCCGTGTTCCGCGTGCGCCATTCTAGAGAAATACCGGCTGTATGCAGTCGCAGAGGGTGTCGGGATCCAGCCGGAAGAGCGTGACGAAATGCGCAATCACTTTAGGGCCCGGCCAAAGGTAGCTGCTGAATACGGCGTGGTTTTAGTTAGTAAGAGTCTGATAACCCCTGCGCCCACCTCGTGGTGGAGGACATCCATGAGGATATCGACACTAAAAAATAGTATATGATAGTATAGTGACTTGTAGAATAAAAATGTAGATGATGACCGTTAGGAACAAAACCATAGCCTTGTGTTTCTTGCGCCTTGTTAATTGTCATAGCAAAGCGCCTTCTTACTGAATAAGCGTCAAAAATAAGGAAAAATGTCGTCGAGAACGTCGTCAAAATAAAAATTGTAAAATCTCCAGCTCTGTAGCCAAAACCATCTTTGTAGGCTACAATTGCATGTGAAGCTGTGTGTGTGTGTATGTGTTGTGACACATACTAGTAGCCCAGCTCATTGGTCTCTTAACTCTGTAGTTTAGAAACCATGCTGCTGGGCAACAACTCACGTTGCTCGGCCATGTGATCATGTTATTTATGTTGTGCCATAAGGAGTCTAATTTAAAAATACTTGCACTATGTCTTACATGCTTCCTGAGTTATTTGTTTAACTTCGTTGGTCCAGTTGTAACCAGCGCTACACTCCGCTAAAGTCCTGTTGGTTTCCTCATATGGATTTGCTCAGAAGCAAACCTTTTTAAGGACATATAATAAATGAAGGATGGGAAATCATCAAATGACTCCTTCCTCCTGAGGCGGAAGAAAATGTCACTCTTACTGACTAAAATCCATCCATGTTCCTCCTAATGCCCTTTGCATTCCAGTGCCGTGGTGGCTCATTCGAACAAATTCCGCAACCCTGACAGGTCAGCAGCCCAAGATCTGAATTTATGCCCGGTTGATGACAGTAGGCTCCTCGGAGGTGGGGAGTTCATCTGTGTATAAAGTCCCTAATCATTTGGGGAAATAGCGTTTCGCTTTCAAATATATTCAGGTAGCGATGAAATTGGTCGAAAAATATATTCTGCAAGGTGTAACTTTTTGCTGTGGGCAACTTAGTTCTTAGGATTTTTTTGCCAGAGCATAGTAAGAAACAAAAGATTTGTGATGCATAGAGCGTATTACTTATTGTTCCATTGAATATTTTTCCGATGAAGTTTATGGTATGATTGATTTAGTTTTTTGTGTTAAATAGACGAAACCAGCTAAACTTAGATTTAGTTGTTACAATGCGGAGCTCGAGTGAAGTCGCCTTGAAAATAGTACTATTGTTAACTCTTAGGTAAGAAACAAGTGACAAGTGATTTTTATAAGATTTTTGCATAATGCCATTGGATAAGGTTTCAGTCGCGCCATGCTGATTTTCCCATATAATGATGTAATCATTGGTAATTAAGTGACGGATTGTAATTGCCAACGTGTAGGTGATCTAATGTTTCTTTCTGGTCGTCAGAGTAGCGTAACAATGAATCTTCAAGCATCCCGGATAGCTAAAGAATATTATTGTGTTTTTCATCTCCTCCCGCCCAGTGGTGGAGGATATCCAATACGATTTTAACACAATAAAACAGCCACTTTACTTACTGACCATTTCATTTCATTTTTTGCTCTTATCTATATCTTTTTAAATGTCAAAAAGCCTCCTGCAACTAGCAAGGGCAAGCCAAGAAGTAAACTCGGGTGTGAGCAATTACTCTTTTCCTGATGACTTCATGTTCGGAGTGTCTACGGCTGCAATTCAAATTGAAGGAGGTTGGAATGAAGGAGGTAAGATTCTATTGGGTTTGACTTGATTGGAGGTTTTCTTTTGAAAAGTGAATTTTGTTAGCGTTTAAGTAATCGTAGTTAAAAATCGCGATGTCGAGCCAAATATTATTCGAAATCTCGAATTTGCCAAAGGACATAATTTTATAAAATCACCATGTTTCAAAAGATTTCGGAGTACCCCAGTCAGTGTGTGGGTCTGATATTTTTTACATAATTATGGTAAATTGAGAGGCTATTTGGACCGATGATTTGGGGCTCCAAAGAGTACGTTCGAAAATAAATGTCTTTAAACGTGGAATTACCTTTGTAACACTTGATGCACCAATCAATATTTTTGCTCGGTGCTCCATCGGTTTATCTCTCTATCTAATCTTCAGTGTTAGCTACCAGTTTGTTACATCTATGATACACTATTATTTATCTTTTTTAGGCAAAGGCGAAAGTATTTGGGATACATTCCTCCACGAGAATCCCAAGTTTACACCTGACCACAAGAACGCAGATGTAGCTGCCGACTCTTACCACCGCTACATGGAAGACATTGAAATGATCAAAAGTTTAGGCGTTCAAGGCTACAGAATGTCTATATCATGGTCCAGGTACGATGTTGTTTATGCAGTCTCGATTATTTTGAACAACAACTATTATTTTAAGGGTTCCTTAACTGAAAAGGAATAACGGAATCCTTATAGGATCACTTCGTTGTCCATCTGTCTGTCTTTCATTCTGTTACGAACCTTTTTCTCAGAAATGCGTGGAGCAATTATGTTGAAATTTACATCAAATACGTAAGTCTCTTTTTTCTGGATGGGAAATCACCCGTATTTCTTCAAATGCCCTTTGACTTCCAGGGCCACCATAACTATTTTCATAAATTTCGCAACCTTGGAGGTCAATGGTGGCTTCTAAATCAGCGTAATCTATACTTATATATTTTACTATATAAATGCGAAAATGTGAATGTTTGGATGGATGGATGGGTGGACGTTTGATACTCATTCACGTCAGACCGGCTGAACGGATTTTGATGAAATTGGGCATAATGGTAGTTTTGTCTGGAATAACACAAAGGGTATTAATTTTATTCCGGGAGTATCATCCCTTGAGATAATTTCCGAGATTCACGAGGGTGGACCCGCTGGCGGCAGCTATTAAAATACGGCCTGTATGCGACATAATTTTTATAGCTACAAATAAATCAAAATCTACAAGGTACTGTTCTTTGACCTAGAACCATGAAATTTGGCAAAGAACAGTGTTGCAGTGCACGTAAAGGCAATTGCTACTTTACTACACAAAAACAAAACTTTTTTTTTACACACTACCTCGGAACAAATCGAGGTTCGATTCCAGTTGGTTACAGACAAACTATCTACGTATGAGTTTGTACAGAACATTAATGAACGAACACATGAGTCATTTTCAACGATACGAATATGCAATATGCAATTGAGAATTATTTGTACCGTGTTAACTCAATAGTTCAGCAAGTTGGCAAGCTTTTAATAAATAAAAATTAATTAAATCTTTCATAAATTAATTATTCAAATCTGTTTCATTTTTCTCAGGATACTTCCGAAAGGGACTGATAACTACATAAGCCAAGAGGGCGTAAAGTACTACCGTACAATATTTGAGGAACTCCAAAAAGCCAATATCACTCCTGTGGTTACTTTGTCCCACTGGGACATGCCCACACAATTCATGTACCTCGGTGGCTGGACCAACGCAAAGATCATTGATTATTTTGAAGACTATGCGCGGATAGTATTTAATTTGTACGGTGATATAGTCAAAATGTGGTTAACGATAAACGAACCTAATGAGAATTGCAAAAATGTAAGTATAGTGTACTTGTATCTAAATATAGCGTCTCGTTCGAGCGAACGAAATCCTCAAAGAAGGCGTCTAATTTTGAATCAAATCAATTTGAAGATTTCGTTCCATAACTGGTCAAGTAGAACTTCTTTGAGTGATTACTATTCTTAGATTGTCTCTACACAGATTATATCTCAAAGAATGTTATTTTAAATTTTGGATAAATAACGATTATTTTCACAGACGTATGGGTTTAACATGTTTGCTCCAAATTTGAAGGCAGACGGAATTGGCATGTTTTATTGTACTCACAACAGCTTGCTAGCCCATGCTCGGGTTTACCGCATGTATGAAAAGGAATTCAAGCCAGTTCAAAAAGGTAAAAATTAACTTTATTTCACTCTTTTACTTGTCATCTCAGTGATTTATAGAAATAAAAAATGGTTCAAATTGTTGTACCAAACAGCCTGAGCTTATTTGTACAAAAATTAAAACCATTTTTCTTAGTTTAATTTAAGTACTGCATAGCAGATTTAAAGTTCAAATTCTTAAAGAATATTTTAATTACAAACTCATAAGTTGATTGAAGGAGTAGGTATACCCATTAGCATTCTTTGCCTACTTATATCTGCATATCATGAGTAAAACTAAGCATATTATGGTTATAAATGTTAATGAATAACACTGTACTGTTTCACGCAGTCCATGCATCGTTTATTTGGTCTCCCCGTACTCTTATAGCCATCCACATTCATAGTCACCCTTTCCTCAATACAATTTGTCTTTCTTCCATATAATATGGCCATATTAAAAAAGTTAGTGTGTTCACTTGACCTTGCTGATATTCCTTATTAAAAATAGCTATTACTATGCACCTTGAACTAAATAATATGATGAAAACATAATTTAATAGCATTATGTGCACTTTAACCTAAAAGATATGACGAAAAACTATTTTCACTATGTTTGTGTTTCAGGAAAAGTATCAATAGTGCTTGAAGCAACTTGGGCTGATCCAAAAGATCCCAATCAACCAAAAGACGTCGAAATCGCAGAAAAGTATATTCAATTGCAAGTCAGTTCCATTTTAGAAATTATCCTAGAAGACCGTCGTCGTTTTCTCTCATTGATTTTTTGCTCTGAACTTTTTTCTTTTTCAGATGGGAATGTTAGCTCATCCAATATTCTCGGAAGAAGGCGACTACCCTAGTTTGGTCCGTGAAATTGTCTACAATATTAGTAGCAAACAGGGATTCTCGCGGTCACTTCTTCCATATTTTACAGATGAAGAGGTTTGTAAAGCTTAACATATACGAAAAGCCTTCTACATTTTGAATACAGTTATTTTGGGCAAGCTTATGACCGGCCCAAAAATTTGGAGTTTTGCCGACTGGGAATGAAATCTTGTTTATTCTAAACAGTGGTTGGTTGGCCGCGGGCGGACTTAATAAAAGTTTGCATACCAAAGTTTATTTGAATTTTACTGATGAGGTAGACCGATCAGATTAAATCCGTAGTTGGATAACCTCAGACTAATCTAATCATCTAAAAGAAGTAGATGGAGAGAGATCGTGAGGCTAGTTACAACGGCACCAGCGATTGGACAGAATTCGTAGTGAGCACGACTACTCTGTCAAAAGCGAAGCGAAGAAAATGATGTAAAAAGGAGAGTATGCTCCTGAAGAATAAATATGTCTATACCGTAGACTAGCTTGAATCCCTCGCTACATTCAGGAATCTATTATAAACTCTCATACGAAGCTCTGAACTACCTCGCTGTGCTCGGGAGTTAACTGCGAAATCCTTCTTACGGACGGGATTTAATATGACACCCGTGACATAAAACACTTCTTTATCCCCTCGATGCATACTACTATTATGTTCTGTTGTGTGCACTTCAGAGGCCTGAGAGAACGCATAAGACCAGAAATATTCGAAACTTGAAATTTAATTCAGAAATGTATTTTTCTTACAGGTTAAAGCATTACGAGGAAGCGCAGACTTTTTCAGTCTCAACCACTACACTACACAGTTGATGAGTATATCAGCAACTGAACCTGATTCGAAATTTGTCCCCGCTTTGTTTCCCAAAATTGGGATCGAAATTGGGCCGGATCCTTCCTGGCACATGTCTGGTCCTGGATGGCTGTATGTAAGTTTTATATTCATTTGAAAGAGAAGCACAACAGCATTTCTTCTTCGAAAACAAAACGAAAAACGTACTGTACCATAAGGTACGGATTTCTAAGTTAGTTAGTTTATACCGAGTATCTCGTTCTTTGTACGCCGCCGTAAGATTGTAAAATATCGCGTGAAATTGTAAACTATTTTTTCTAAATAAGATACGGATATATTGGAAACTATTGAATTTGGATGGGATTTATTGTATACAAATCTATTTTTTCATAAAATATCGAGAAATTGTAATCGAATCAAGATTTATTACAATCTTACGGAGTCTGCAATTTTCCGGTGACATATACACTATCACAACTATCACGCTTTAAAGCTTAAAATTAAAGGAGGCCCCCTTTATTTTTAAGATATAGCAGCATTATACTCGTAAATACACACTCTGAAAACTATAACGGTTCAAGCGATAGAGTCTGCAGCCTGCTGACAGACAGACGGACGGAAAACTCAGGTTACCCTTCTGATTAACCCTAGACATGTCTTACAGCCAATGGCGAGCCAACCATCAAATATGAGAAGTTTGTGGACAAAAGAAACTCAACATTATTTTTTGTTGTTTACTTCAACTCGGGAAGCAAGTACTTCATCATTCTCTTGCTCTTCTATGAACAAAATCATGATCATTCGTTGTCATCTCAGACAGCACTCTTCTCACTTCTCACTTTATTAGTATCTATGCAATCACAATCACTGAAATAGAGAACAAATACGTAACTTTTATCATAATTTCGTACGTTAAAGTAAATTAAGAGTATTATTCTTTGGATACGCAGCATAGCGTCACAAATTACGAAATTAGATAAATATGATACAAAATGCTTAATGACTGAAGGAGGTTTTACATTCAACGAGTTTTCAATTTAGTCACGTATCAGTCTGCAATCAAATTAATATTAATAAGTATATTATTAATTAATAATAATATCTTGGGACAACTCACACACGGTCATCCGATCCCAAACTAGGCAGAGCCTGTGCTATGGCAACCAGACAACTGATAAACATACTTATATATTTCTAAATACATACATATTATAGATAAATTACACCCAGACACAGAACAAATGATCATGCTCATCACACAAAGATTTGTCCTGGGTGGGAATCGAACCCACGACCTCCGGTTTAGCAGTCAGGGTCACTAACCACTCAACCGACAGGCCAGTCGAATTACATATTGATAAGCGCTACCGAAATATCTTGTACCGTTGATGATTGAAGTATGAAAAATCTCTGCAGGATTATCCACCAGGCTTCCGGAAACTCCTTAACTGGCTCCAAAACAACTATAAAATATTGAAGACAATCCCAATAATTGTAACTGAAAACGGATTGTGTGATTTCGGTGAAGAAGGAACAGAAGACTATCAAAGAGTATCATACTACAACGACTACCTCCACCAAGTGCTGCTAGCTATTCATGAAGATGGTGTCAATGTCAAAGGATACTTCGCTTGGAGTCTTATGGATGACTTTGAATGGACAGACGGCTATACGTAAGTTTTTTATTATTTTTGTTTTTCTACTAGGAATTTCTCCTGTATTGTGGGGGCGTTTACAAACATACAAATTTACATATAAAACAGCCAGACCCGGAACAACTATATGTAGGCCATACAAATATTTGTTCCGAGCGGGAATCGAACCCGCGACACGCAGCGCAGCAGTCAATCGCTCAACCACTGCGCCAAACGTGTCAAATGAGCAAATAAAGCCAACGAACAGTGAAATTTGACTTTTGGAAGACCCCACGCTACACTAGCCCCTCTTGCGGTGAATTCAAACGCGATAGCCTCATTGTCTTAAGACCCATCGCCGCCGCCCGAGAACAAGATGAAAACTGCAAAAACTCGATTTTTCTGCAAAAATAACAAACCGATAATTGTTTGTAACTTGCTGAGCATCAGGTGTACAGAGTAAAAAAGCGTTCACTAATAGCTATTTTTTTAACTTTTATAATGTTTTAAAATGCGTTAAACTAAAGTAATCCGAACTGAAGATATGCAGAATGTAAAAACTTACTAAAATCCTGTTTTTGGGGTAATTTACTAAGAACTGACTGGCCCTATCAGAATACCAGAGCTGCGTTCTTTATTTTATAGATATCGCAGCATAAGCTGAGATAGGGACCATTTTGGCCTCGCACAGATAATTAGTTGTGCGAGTCCCAAATAAACATTTTTCTTTCTTTCTTTCTTTAACACTTTTTTTTTTAATTATGGGAAATCATCAAATGACTTCTTCCGCTATGGGTGGAGCGGAAGGGCGTGTCAGACTCTTACTGACTAAAACCCATCCGTGTTCCTTCTAAAGCCCTTTGCGTTCCAGGGCCGCGGTGACTCTTTCGAACAAATTCCGCAACCCTGGCAGGCTCTGGCCCTAGCGGGCCCCGTCTTCTATGCTGACATCTCTTTGAGGCGCGCGTGAAACACAACGCGCCATCGACCCAGGCCTGGTGGTGATTGGACATCGAGCCACCCAACGCTCGCCGTCCGCAGGCCCGCGCCTACGGTGGCCGGGGATCGCCCTGCGACTCCCGATGCCCGGGGCGTCTTCTCCTGTTGCGGCGGTTGGGGCAAAGGCCTTGCCTTTCCCTCGCGCGGCCCGCCTCCTCCTTTGCTAGCATTACTGCTTCGCAGAAGGAGGTAACCACTTCCCAAGCCTCCTCGCTCCGGACCATGGATTCAACCAGGGCCGGACGCGAGAGGTCGCTGCCGCCGATCGCCTCGACGAGGACACGGCGGTGCTCCGCCCGAGCAGGGCAGACCTCCACCATATGCTAAACCGTGTCCTCCGGGCGATCCTCACAGTGCTGACACCCGGGCGTGTCCTCCCGCTTAATCCGGATAAGTACACGGTTGCGGTATCCCCGGGCCAGCCGGATGGCCATGAACCTTTGGGACGAATTGAGTTTGCGGGCTGGTCGCCCCTTCAGTGTGAGTGCACACACTGGGGCCCCATAAAGGGCCATGGACCGCACGATCTCCACATAAAGCCTCCGGCAGGAGGCATTTGGACCCCCTAGATTGGGCAGAAGCCGCTTGAAGGCAGCCCCGGCATTCTCCAGTCTGGGAGCCAAACGTCGGAAGTGCTCCTCGAAGTTCCACCGGCTGTCGGGAGCACCCAGTCGTAGCCGATAAACCGAACCCTGTAGAACACCACACGACATCTCTCGCCGGTTCCACTCACTCCGGTGACCGGGGTAGATGACGGCCCTGTCCGTCAAATAGGCCTCGACCACGCGACGGAGGTAGGTTGGCATCCGGTGATACCGGAGTGCCTCCCTAATGCAACTCCAGGGCAGGGAATTAAAGGCATTGGCGATGTCAAGAGACACCGCCAAGACGACCCTGCCCCAGGACACCGCATCCCCCGTCGTGAGGGCTCTCACGCGTATGATGGCGTGGCCCCGTGCGGAAACCGAACTGGTTCACCGCCAGATTCGGCCCCACCCTCACCAGGTGCCCGACAAGGCGGTTTGCAATTACTCTTTCAAAGACTTGCCCATCTCGTCGAGCAGCACGATGGGCCGGTAAGGGGACGGAGAGTCCGCAGGGCGCCCAGGCTTCTTAATGAGTACTTATAACACTTGGCATTTAATTCTCGTTACTTTGACAAGACACTGTCAGTATTGCATTACTGTTTTACAATTTACAAATTACAAATTTTTTATTCAATTATTAGTGATTGAATTACAGGAAAAATATAGATATCACTTGGCATTCTGTTCTAGTTAATACTGAAAATACATTGAACGGTTATTTCTATAATCGTTCAATGTATTTTGAACTGAACTTTTATTCCGAGGTTTACAATAAAACAATGTTATACTTAGTTATCAACTATTGGTTTATTGAAAATAAAAATAATTAAACATACAAATGTTACTTAGCCTAAGCGGATTTTTACGAGAACAAAATGACAATAGCGTCAACAATTTATTTCGCCGATTTTTTTTCCGAGATAATATTGAAAAAGTTTTTGTCGTGTCGTGCCGTGGAAATGTTTAACTAACTTTATAGAGGAATGCGGAACAGAGAGTAAAGTCCCGCATACCTCCACTGAAAATGGGAGGATCCTCCGACCAGACGGTTGTTGTGTCTGGTGGGCAACTGCGCGATAGTTGATATTTGGACTGTTGTATGTGTTCAAATCGCACGGAGAACTTTGTTTGCGTGATGCAGTATTTCGTTGTTAGTTTGTCGCTGACAGGATAGGTGGCGTTGCGGTTCTTTTTGTTGGCGTACAAATTTTTCTCCTGAGTTTTTCATGTGGCGGCGGCATTGATGATGCTACAACTTTATGTAATTTTTTTCAAGAAGCCTTATTTGCTTGAAAAAGTGGGAAATAATATTGCATTATTCTATAGCCTTTTAAATTACGGCTGAAAATTCACGAACAAAATTCAGCACCTGCTTAAGGTACCGCAGACTTCAAATATGGGAGAACACTAAAACTATAGTAATATCAGTAATAATTTTATTTTCCGGAGGCAGCGCCATGTCCTGTGATCGTTTTACTCTCATCATAGAAACCTCCCAGTTTAAATACATTTCTTGAATTCATAAGTCAATTGTATTGTGTTTTTTGCTTTTTAAGATCGTATTACTATTAATATTACGTACTGAAGAGGGTGCTGGGTTTAGGAAATGTTATTGATTTTGTTTTGACACTATATTTTTAATTATTCCAGGACAAAGTTCGGCTTATTCAGCGTTGACTTCGACAGTCCGAACAGAACGAGGACTCCAAAGCTATCAGCATACAACTATGCCAACATTGTGCGGACGCGAAGAATTAACTTTGACTACCTCAAGCGGCCCGAAAGCCAGAACACGACCAAATGACGATAAACCCAGTCCATATAGTATTTCAGGAATACATTCATCCAACGCAACATAATGTTAGAAAAAAAAAAAGTTGGCTTTTTTCTTCTAAAATATATTTTTATTTTATTCATACCCGTTTCAAAAGATTGTTACCTATCTATATCTGCAGGGTTTGAAGGAACCTTACATGAATGATATGACGGGAGCTAAGTGCATCCCATTCGAATCTAACCTATCCCATCCATGTAAAAACTAAACTTTCCTTCGCGACTTGGTTACATTAGTAATGGCCCAGAACGTGTCATGGCTTTTCTTCATTACCACAACGCAATGTGACTATTTTCTCCAAAGCTGTTTTTTCGCTTAACGAGCGTTTTCGGTCTGCGCATAACATAATATTACAGATAGATTTGGATGGCCGTAAGGAAAAGAACCATAGCAACTCATAAAATAAATGTATTTAGCAATTAAGTAATGCTTTGTTAGCAAAGCGCATTCTTACTAAATAAGCCTCTCGGTAAAAAAATATAAGGTCGCCAAAAACTTCGTTGAAAGAAAAATATTAATGGATTCTCCAGTTTGGCTAGCCAAACTACAAAGTTATGCTACAACACTATGTGTAGATAGAGTTTAGAGACCATGTCGATAGGAAAATACTCTCGTTGCTCGGCTATGTGATCATGTCTGCAAAGGAGTGGAACTCTCTGCCTGCGTCTATGTTTCCGAACGCATACAACCCTAATCTCTTCAAAATTAGAATGAACAGGTTTCTTCTGGGTAAACTCGCTCCATTCTCGACTTCTCTCTGTCATCTATGACCTAGACTAGAGTCAAGAGCAAACCCATATTAAAAAAAAAAAATGTTATTCACGAGTGTATTATTTCTGTCTTCGTGTTGAGACCTCGTGCTCATTGTATGCGTGATTGATAGATTGAGTCCATCGTATGCACTGCATACTTCCACCGGGAGCATAGGATTCTGTCAGAGACCAGTGGACTTTGACGTTCATAGAGGTACGGCAGCCAGCATCCTCTTCGTCGCCATGCAGGTGTTGATGTCGTGAGCGGTGAGAAGCACTCATCGCTCGAGCTCGAGGCAACTGTGACGGCCTGGCGGAGTGTGTTACATAGGTACGCGCGGCTTGGTAACGAGGCCGGAGGTGGTAGATGTGCTCGTCATCATGATCAATCTTCGTATTTCATATTTTTGCTGTCGTTCGGTATAACGCAGTAGTCTTCCTTTATTGTAGTTTTCCTTTTATACAACGTGTAACAGAATAAACAACTGACGAAAACTGACTGACATATGCCAAACTACTAGGACTAGGAACTTGAAATTTTACTTGCACAATGCGTTCTTTTAAGACCACTACGAAGGGGTTTTTGGAAGTTCAACCCTTAGGGGTATGTAAAGGGGGCAAATTGTTTTTATTAAACCTGTGCAGATGAAGTCGCGAGCGAAGTGCTAGTATTACTAACTTAGCTATTATTTGAATTTTTGATTTGGAAAATTGGAGGAGCTCGTGGCTAAAATATAACAGCCGCACGAGTCAATCTTCAAGGTAAAGTAATGCTTGTCGAGGAAAGGTTTTAACATACCGAGATTCCTTCGTGCCTCGGAAAGCACGTTAAGCTGTTGGTCCCGGCTGTTATTTGGAGATCTTTGACAGTCGTTACGGCTTGTCAGAAACCAGAAAACCTGACACCAGTCTTGCCAAAAAGTACCGAGTTACCCAGTTAAAAGGTTGTGGAGGTCTGGTAAACAGCGGCTCCACGTAAAATACTGGTATTTAGCTGAATCCGGTTTGACTCTGAACCAACCCCAATATAATTGGGAAAAGGCTACCAGATGATTTAATTTCAGAAAATTGGAAAAGAAAAATTTACTGTCACTGAATTCATAGTCAAGTCACAAGTTTTAAATATTATTCGACGAATTGACACAAAAAACGGTTTATTTATGAATAGTTATTGATAAATAAACCGTTTAACCGCTATAACCAATTGTTCCATTGAATATTTTTCCATTGAAATTTATGGTATTGATTAGTTATAATTGATTAATTTCGATTGTTGAATTAAATTGGTGAAACCAGCTAAACCTAGTTTTAGTTATTACAATGTGGAGCTCGAATGAAGTCGCCTTGAAAACAGTACTTTGGTTAACTTTTAGGTAAGATACAAGTTACAAGTGATTTTTTATATGAACCTTAACAATTGGCATAGTTGTTTTTTTTTTGTTCTGTAGTCACCCTTTACAACACGGAACGTCATACCAATTTACCCTTACAAAGTTATAATAACTTGAAGTTACGTACAGGTTTCTTCTGGGTAAGCTCGCTCCATCGTCGACTTTGTCTCTGTCATGACCTAGACTAGAGTCAAGAGCAAAGCTATATTAAATAAATATTTTTTTTCAAAGAGTGACCAATTATAATAGTTAAGGTGGAAGTGATGAACGTTTCTTTCTGGTCGAGAGAGCATGACAAAGTGTGCAGAAGTTTCAGCGTCCCGGATTGCATCTCCTTTCGCCCCGGGGCGGAGGATATCCAATAAACGATTTTTGTAGAAGAAACAGCTACTTTACCATTCCATTGTGTGCACTAACCTATACAATTTTCTTTTAAAAATTTGAAAAGCCTGCTGCAGCTGGTAAGGGGAAGCCCAGAAGTGAACTCTGGGGTGAGCAATTACTCATTTCCCGATGATTTCATATTCGGAGTGTCCACGGCTGCATTTCAAATTGAAGGAGGATGGAACGAAGGAGGTAAGATTCGATTCGGTTTGACTTGATTTGAAGTTTTCTTTCGGAAAGTGTTTCTTTTCAGTGTCTGAGTTTAATACGAGTTAAAATTCGCGATATTAAGATAAATAGCTTGTCTACAAGCTATTTTGCTCAATATTGCTATTTTTACCTCTAGGCTATTTGACTCGATTACCTCGAAAATATCAAAAACTGATCAAAGCTCTATGTGGCTCAAAAACTTGAAATTATTTGGTTAATTTAAGAGGCTATTTTAGTGATTTGCAAAGAAGAAAAAGTATATCTCCAAAGAAGACTTTGTAGAATTGCTCTTCCTTATACTTATCCCCTGATTTCTAAAAATAAAATTCAAAATTAAATACTTGTTAAACTCAACTTTTACGTTGATTTTGACCAATTCTTACGCTATAGGAGGATTCACAAAGTTTTCAACTTTAAATCAATCGGGAAACTGAGGTTTAGTCTTCAGTGTTAGCTATCAATTTATTTAAGTGTTTGAAGTTACCTGTGTACTTACTTATCTCCCCAGGCAGAGGCGAAAGCATATGGGACACATACCTCCACGAACACCCGACGTATACCCTCGACCATAAGAACGGAGATGTAGCAGCCGACTCTTACCACCGCTACATGGAAGACATTGAAATGATCAAAAGTTTAGGCGTTCAGGCCTACAGAATGTCTTTATCGTGGCCTAGGTAAGATGATTATAAAATCCACTTTTTCAATGTTATGCAGTCTCAATTACAACCACCAGTTATTTTTAGGGTTCCGTACCACAAAAGGAAAAAACGGAACCCTTATAGGATAACTTCTTGGTCTGTCTGTTTGTCAGTCCTCCACGATCCTATTTCTCAGGTCAAGTTAATACGTAGTAGAGTAAGAGCCCGCGGCGATCAGACCTTCGTTATTTTTTAAAAGCTGAGAGTTTCTCTATGTATGTCCCCATATGGGTAAGATTAATTCCCTTATTATGAAGTGTGGAACACGGTGGCTTAACGTTTTTTTTTTTTCGATGGGAAATCATCAAATTCCTCTTTTCGCTCTCGGCGGAGCGGAAGGGAGTGTCAGACTCTTACTGACTAAAATCCATCCATGATCCTCCAAATGCCCTTTGCGTTCCAGTGCCGCGGTGACTCTTTCGAACAAATTCCACAACGCGGTGGCTTGGCTAATAACATATACTTATCAAAGGTATATAATTGATTTTGAAATTAGTAATGTACTTATATATGTAAAAAAAAATACCCTTATACTTTAACGAATTTGAAGTACGTACAATTTTATACAGAAGAAGAAAGTGAAGTGTGGTGAAGTTTGGATTAAGCCACCATAATCCAACCTTCATAGTCGGGGTTTGATCTTACCTGTATTGGGAACATATACATGTAAACTTTCAGCTTTTATAAAATAACGAAAGTCTGATTATTACGGGCTCTTAGAATTTAGGTAAATGGTCACTTGACTTCTAAGACGACGCGAAAAAATATAGCCATTAAAAAAATACGGGCATTATGCATCATTTATGCAACATAGTTTTCAGCAAACACGTTTAGGAAAAAGTCTAAAACTCGTTAATTTGTTCTGTTATCACTTAAAAATAGCCTTTTTTTGCGATTTACTGTGAATGTACTGTACTATTGAATCATTTTTTTTCAACTATTTATAATTTAGGTTTTTCCTCAAATCTACTAATCTTTTCATCAGAGTAATGTGAGTGCAGTAATGTGAGTTTATAAATTTAACCTAAGTAATAATATTTACTCGGCTAGAATGATTGCTTTTTGACCAGTTTTCTTTTTTTTTTAACTCATTCCAATTGCCATTTTAGTGACTTTCTCTTTCGTATCAGCATGCACTGACTCCAATAATGTAATTAGTTTGACACGCCATGAGCCATTCTCAATAATATAATTATGTAATTGAGAATTGTATATACCCTTACAACTCAATTATTCAGCAAGTTGGAAAACTAACTAACCTACCAATCGATAACTAAATGTTTATAAAATCTATCATAATTTCATTGCTCAAATTTTAAAATTTTCAGATAGCATTTTTTTTTTCTCAGGATACTTCCAAAGGGGACTGATAACTACATAAACCAAGAAGGCGTAAAGTACTACAGAAAAATATTTGAGGAACTCCTTAAAGCCAATATCACTCCTGTGGTTACTTTGTCCCACTGGGACATGTCCACACAATTCATGTACCTCGGTGGCTGGACCAACGGAAAGATCATTGATTATTTTGAAGACTATGCGCGGATAGTATTTAATTTGTACGGTGATATAGTCAAAATGTGGTTAACGATAAACGAACCTCATCAGTATTGCAAAAATGTAAGTATATACCTTAATTGTATGTATCTAAATTCCATACCAAAATTCATTTATAGTGCGTGCAAGTAGAAACTTTAATGACATGTGTAAACAGCATATTTTGATCCTTTCTTAACGGGTGTGTCCTCGGCCAGAAAGTGTCTGAGCCTTAGCTTTTTTAAATAAGATTTTGGTTGTTCGGGTTTCTATTCTTCTATTGAATATGACATGTGACTTTAGTTTAAGGTTGAATGTTTTACTGTTTTTCCTTTTTTGGTAGCTGTGGTGTTTTTTACACTCTTTCTTTCCAATCAGTTTTTTAGAAGTGATGACTTTTAATTGGCCGGCAGTCTCACATGCAATTTTTTTTAATTCTGTTTGTTTTAGCGGTAAGTCATCCATAGTTGGTAAATAAATAAATTCAGTATCCTGAAGAAGCTTTTGACTTTGACTTACATTAGATACCGTACTTCTAGGACTTTGAGTGTAATTGTCAATATTTCGCAGATAGTTTGTAGTTATAATCAGCTGCTTTACATAACCACTACCGATATTACAAAACAGCTCCGTTCTGTAAAGTCGCTGAACGACGTTAAGCAGTTTTTCATAATTACTGAACTTGAACATGCAGAATTACATAAACGTAGAATTAAATAGTCCAAAAGCGAGCGAAAGGAGCTCGGGATTTTAGGGCACCCCGACACGGACAGGTTAGGTTCGAAGAGGGTTGCTGGGGACTGAAGTGACCGAGCAAAGAGAACTAACGAAGCAACTGACGCTCAACTCTATTTTTACTGCACATAAGCGACCTGCTGCAAAAAGGTGCCATCGGGTACGCAGTAATAGCACAGTCTTAGAAAGATACCTATCCAGTGCAAGAGCCAGCAGGGAGGAAACAGCTTCTCTTAGAGAGGCCATGGTAGAGTGAATGAATTTGACCTTAAATTTCGTTTCCCAGTAGGGCGACAAAAATCTGGTCAAATTCAATGCTTTCAAAACACAGGCGTGTCTTTTCATTGCTTAAAAGAGTCTGTTTCAGTTATGTCCTACTTTCCGAGGTACGTCTCTCAACTTCGGCTTAACCATCGAGTCAAAAGCACAAACTGCAGCCAAAAAGCTGAGCATCCTAAATAGGGTGAGGCGATACTTTACATCTGGACAGCTTCTTAGTCTGTACAAAGCCTGAATGGAGTATTGAAGCTACTTATGGGACGGCTCAGCAAAATACCAGCTTGCTACATTGGACTAGGTGGAACGCAGAGCAAAAAGGCTTATAGGCGACAAGACGTTGGTGGCTAAGCTTCACATCCTAGCTCATCGGCGTAGTTTTGCTTGCCTGACAGTCTTCTACAGGCTGTACTTCGGAGAGCGCGGCGCAGGAACTCCAAGACCTGATCCCACCATTGCACTTTTTCTACCGGAATACCAGATATGTACTGCTGGGTACCATCAGCACTTGATCGATATCCCGACTTTTTGTACTCAGCGCTTCTCCTCCACATTTATTATGCGCACAGCCCATTGGCTGTGTGCATAATAAATGGGAACACAGAAGCTGGCAGAGAGTTCCACACTTTTGTGGAACTCTCTGCCAGCGTCTATGTTCCCTTCCACATATAACCCCTCAGAGCAAGAGTGGACAGGCATCTTCTGGGCACGCTCGCTCCATCATAAACCTCATACATCGCTTTCCATCAGGCGTGATCGAGGTCAAGAGCAAGCCTATTCCTAAATTTTAAAAAAAAATGTGATTATGCGGTTAATTCAGCTCCGGGTCTTTTACACACTACATTATTGCAGATACGCCACTCTGCATTATGTCTTAACGTGGGTAGCAGTTTTGTTAAAAGTAGCACAATGAGAAGCCATTTTTTTTTTGTAAAATCTTTAGCGGTTATGTAAAACAGCGGATTATACAACGCATTTGCAACATATACACAGACTATATATCTCAAAGTATGTTATTTTAGAGTTTATGTTGATCATGATTATTTTCACAGGTTTATGGGTATAACTCGTTTCCTCCAGCTTTGGAATCGAATGGGATTGGCATGTTTTTATGCACTCACTACAGCTTGCTAGCCCACGCTCGGGTTTACCGCATGTATGAAAAGGAATTTAAACCAGTTCAAAAAGGTAAAGTCATAAATACTGACGTATATGTTGCCCTTCGTCATCATGGGTTATTCTCTTGATCTTATCCAAATCAATTTGGGATTGGCGCAAAATATGTATCATCAAAAGTCAAAAGTCAAAGTCAAAAACGTTTATTTCAATTAGGCCATTAAACGGCACTTTTGAACGTCAGCATTTACAGTTCAGTAAAATATATTAATAAAGTGACACTACTGTCCATTCGGAAAGGTAGATTCTTATGGAGAAGAACGGACAAGAAACTCCATAGTTACTCTTTTCAAATAATGATTTACAAAATTTGGTATTCAAAAATTAATTTAATATTATGTGAGGACGATACACCCAGAGTATGCTACTTATAAGAACAAAGTATAACCAGCAGAGGTACTTATTCCTTTTCTAAAAAAAAATTAGGTAAATGGTTCTCACATATTTACAGATAATCTTAATAACCATTAATTAAACAGAAAATAAAAACACAAAAAAGAAACAGTATACTGTTTCTTTTTTGTGTTTTTATTTTCTATCTATCTATAAAGTTAATTCATAAATCAACCAGTTTGATTTTGTCTACACCCTTGATTGTCCTATGGAGCAGGACCAGCATGTTTCCAAGCATTCTTATCCTGAATGTAATCTTCTAATTTGTAATATGCTTGTATACAAAGTGTACTTTTAACATAAGTTTTAAATTTTCTTTCATTTAGCTCTAATATGTCAGAAGGTATTTTGTTGTAACATTTAACACAATACCCCATGAAAGAAGTGTGGACTTTAGCTAATCTAAAAAATGGTTGATCTAATTTGTCTCTATTTCTAGTATTAAAATTATGTCTATCACTAATTTTACTAAAAAGATGTCGATTTTTCCGCACATACATAATATTTTCATAAATGAATTGGCAAGGGACTGTCATAATATTAATCTTTTTAAAAAGTTCCCTAAGAGAATCACGGCGACGAAGATTATAAAGGGCTCTGACAGCTCTCTTTTGTAAAATAAATATGGATTAAATGTCAGCAGCCCGACCCCACAGCAAAATACCGTACGACATAATGCTGTGAAAGTAACTAAAGTAGACCAAACGTGCGGTTTCTACGTCTGTTAACTGTCTTATCTTTCTAACAGCATACGCGGCTGAGCTTAAACGACCCGCAAGAGATGTTATATGAGGCCCCCATTGTAATTTCTCGTCCAATGTGATACCTAGGAAAACCGTTTGATTAATGAACTCCAGTTTATCTCCATTCAACATGATGTCACATTCGCTACTTTTAACATTTGGTAAAGAAAATCTAATACATTTAGTTTTTTTTTTATTTAGAGCCAAGTTGTTTACCGTAAACCAATTTTGGACCTGATGAATAGAACTATTGACGTCGTCAAGATTTTGTGAACGTCGGTCTATTTTAAATATTAGTGATGTGTCATCCGCAAATAATACCATCTTTGGTTGATTTTTAAGTAATTGGGGCAAATCATTTATGTAAACTAAAAAAAGGAATGGACCCAATATTGAACCTTGAGGAACGCCCATTGTCGTTTCCGACCCTAGTGAGTTTACACCGTTTATCTGAACTTTAACCTGTCTGCCCATCAAGTATGAACTAAGTAAACCAAGGGCTTTATTCCTAATCCCATAGTGCTCAAGTTTCAACAAAAGCGTCTCATGGTTAACGCAGTCGAACGCTTTCGAGAGGTCGCAGAATATTCCAATGGCATCTTGCGACTCTTTCCAGGCGTTAAAAATGTTTTTTATTAGGGTGACACCGGCGTCAGTTGTACAACGCCCTTTGGTGAAACCGTACTGGTGTTCATGAAAGATGTAATTTTTATTAAAGTGACGTAACATCTGTGTGTTATAGTGACGGTTTAATACTATAAATGATTGGCTGAAAACTAACATACTCACCTTAAATTTCAATAAAACCAAATATATAGCCTTTTCTTTAAGAAACAGCCCACAATCATCACTCCAACCTTTCTCCATTCTCGCTCACACCTGCTCATCCCCTCATAACAGTGATTGTTCTTGTTACAAATTGCAGAAAGTCGAGAATATTAAGTATTGGGGATTGTATGCCAATCTAAATCAGTAAAAACCAAATTTGCCCGTAATTTCTTTTCTTTTCTTGGCCCATATCTATACAACAGACTAAATGATTTACTCTCTATACATGCCCTAAACAAAACAACTTTAAAAAAATATATAACTGACTGGCTTATCACCTTAGATTATACCCAAATTGAAGATCTATTCAAAACCATATCCTAACACACTGTTCCCTTTACAACGCACACAAAAATACCCCACACCAAACGCACTCACTCCACATCACACACTCGCCCACACACCACACACACTCGCCCACACACCACACACACTCGCCCACATACCACATTCATCGACATATATCCACCCTTGCATGTATCCTAACTAAATCATTATATTTTTATTTTTGTTAATCAAATTATGATCTAATCAATATTGTAATATTATTATGTATGAGATTTTTATTTGAATATTATATGCGAATCTGATCGTCTCCAGTACATCAATAATAATGTGGAACTTTGTTTAGGGGGCCTGGTGACCTGACATACAGGTTTTGTAAAAAACTTAGTTTAGGCACCAGTCTTCCACAAATTATTTATAAAATTGTGTCTGTAGACTATTGAACTACTTTCTCTGTTATTTGTGGTAAGAAATAAATAAATTATTATTATAAAATTATTATTATTATCTGACTAAGCATTAACTTTTCAAACACCTTACTGAGAACTGGCAGAATTGACACCGGTCGATAATTGTTGGGTTCTTGAGAATCACCCGATTTGAACAATGGAACGACTTTACTGTGTTTCATGAGATCCGGAAATTCTCCTTTGTCTACACTAGTGTTAAATATGACAGCCAAGTAGGGGGCATCATCTTAAATGTCATCCACATTCATAGTCAAACTTTCCTTGCTACAATTTCAAATAATAGTTTGTTTACTTGCCGTTGCTGAAATTCCTTATTTAAAAAATGCTATTATTAGGCACTTTGACCTAAATAATATGACGAAAAAATAATTTCACTATGTTTGTGTTTCAGGAAAAGTATCAATAGTGCTTGAAGCAACTTGGGCTGATCCAAAAGATCCTAATCAACCAAAAGACGTCGAAATCGCAGAAAAGTATATTCAGTTGCAAGTCAGTTCAATTACAAAATTTTGCTTTAGAAATGATCCTAGAAGACGGTTATCGTTTTGTCGCATTAATTTTTGCTCTGCACTTTTTTTCCTTTTTCAGGTAGGAATGTTAGCTCATCCAATATTCTCGGAAGAAGGCGACTACCCTCATTCGGTCCGTGAACTAATTAACGAAATTAGTAGCCAACAGGGATTTCCGCGGTCACATCTCCCATATTTTACTGATGAAGAGGTAATGTAAACCTTAAAATTTTCGATTAACCTTCTACATTTTTACTGTTATTTTGGGCAATTTTGTTAGAGGCCCAAAAATATTCCCTTTAACAACTAAATATGAAGATTTACTAGTTATGTAATTGTAATAGCAATATCTCTTTACTCAATAAATAATAATAGATTATGCATGGAGGGGATAAAGCAGCAGCAGAGTCTTATGTCACGGGCGTCACATTGAATTCCGACTTTATCAAAGGATTCCAGATACCCAAGGCCAAAACTAGACTTGCGTATTCGTTCATTTTAGTTCGCTGCTCCTTGACAAACTAGTTCGCTCTTTAGTTCACCAGCTCCCGCTTCAATATTCGGAGACAGGGGCTGACTAAGCTAGTGAGCTGAGAGAAACGCAATCGTTCGCACTCTTTGCAGTTTGCTGCTGCGAGCGTGTTAATGTTTGTTAATAAGCTATTTTGCCGTTAGCGTTGGAAAATCGCTTTTAAATAATACTAAATAACGTATTTATTCTAAATTTGTTGCTAAATAGCTAATAAGTAGCTTGTATATTAAGTAGCATAGCGAGTTAGTGAGCGGCGACGCAACTAGGTCGGGCAGCTTCGCGCTCCCGCTCACTCTCGCTATACAATTAAGTCGGTCATATAGAAAGAACTAACGAACTAAAGAACGGTGGATCTGGGACCTACTTTGCGTAGTTCACACGTGGGAGCGTCCTTACGAACTAGTTTGTTCGCGAACTACGCAATACTAATAAAGACATTTTATCCCCTAGGAGCATTTTCACTTTTCACACGTACAGACTGCAAGATAATTGTGCGTACACCATAAAGAGCGGTGGATGGCCACTTGAAGTGGTGTTGGTCGTCTACCACTGCTAGGTGCGGCAAATTCGTACGAAGGTTTAGTTGATTTTTACCAATGGGGCCCTGTTGAATGACAGCAAAATATCATTTTATAGAAGTACATGGAAAGAGATCGTGAAGCGAGTTACAGCGATGTCAGTGATTGAAAAAGAATTCAAAGTGAGCACCACCGCTCTGTCAAGAGCGAAACGTAGAAAAATGTGTAAAAGGTAAAGTATGCTACTCAGGGATAAAGGTGTCTGTACTTTGGGCCAGCTTGAATCCCTAGCTACATCATGATCCTAGTATAAATTTGCAAGCGTAGCGAGGAGTTTAAATAAAAACTAGAATTTTTACAGAATCAATCATAATCAGGAAATCCATATGAGATTCTAGAACGCTTGCAGAAATTGCAACGCTTCCATTGTGAGTTTAACTCTAAACAAACTCGCTATGCTCAGGAGTAGGACACTGCTTAATCCCCTCGATGAAAAATCTACTATTATGTCCCGGTGTGAGGTATAAACATAATATATTGTGTGCACTTGAAAGTGACTGAGAGGACGCACAAGACTAGAAGTATTTGACCTTTCGAAACGTTATTTCGAATTGTATTCTTCTTACAGGTTAAAGCACTACGAGGAAGCGCAGATTTTTTCAGTGTCAATCACTACACTACAGAATTAATAAGTATATCAAAAACAGAACCCAATTCGGAATTGGTCCCTCCTTTGTTTCCTGACATTGGCATCAAGGTAGAGGCGGATCCTTCTTGGCCCGTGTCTGGACCCGGATGGCTGTTTGTAAGTTTTATATCAATATAAAAGAGAAGCAATACAGCATTCCCATTTCGTCAAAAACAAAATCAGTCAAGTACGAATTGTACTCACGTACAGAGAAATCCGTACCACAAATCAAAGATCACGTTCCTTGTATGGCCTTCTTAAACTTTTTAGTTAGGTATAGTGGAATTAGAAATACACTCTGTGAAAATTTCAACGGTCCTTGCGATACAGCCCGCTGACAGACCGACGAACAGCGTTAGAATCCCTTCGGGTACGGGACCCTTGGCATGTCCAACAGGCAATAACGTGCCACCCAATAAGCGTGAGAGGTTTGTGAAAAAACCAAATATTCTGTTGTTTAGTTAAATTCAAACGATATATGTAGCAGAAACACAGGAAGCTACTACTCCATCATTCTCATGCCCTTATACGGGCCTACTTGGTACAAAGGTAATGTCTTCTTCTATGAACAGAATCATCATCATTATTGTTATCTCTGTCTGTCCTGGGAAGCAATGAATCTGAAATGAGAACAAATACGTGACTTTTATCAAAATTTCATGGTACAGACACTCACAGTTTAAACTTCTTATAATCGTACGTTCAAGTAAATTAAGAGCATTATTGTTTAGATCATCATCTGCCTAGCCTTTTCCCAACTATATTGGGGTCGGCTTCCAGTCAAACTGGATTCAGCTGAATACCAGTATTTTACGTGGAGCGGCTGCCTACCAGACCTCTACAACCCATTAACTGGGTAACACGGTACTCCTTGGCAAGACTGGTGTCAGATTATCTGGCTTCTGACTATCCGTAACGACTGCCAAAGATCTACAAATGACAGCCGGGACCAACGGCTTAACGTGATTTCCGAGGCACGGAGGAGTCTCGGTATGTTAAGATGGTCACCCATCCACAGACCAACCTCGGCAAGCGTTGCTTAACCTTAAAGATCGAGATTAGATAAATGCAACATAATGTCGCAAATTATGAAATTGGACAGCAAGAAAATTATAAAACAAGTTTAACAAACTGTACCGTGTTATCAAATGAAAATACTTATTGTGAGGGTTTTGAATATATTTTTTTTTATAATTTTACTAAAAAAAAAATTAATGATATTCAAGAAATTAGACAAAAGACGATCATTCCCCTTCCCTTAATTATTTTCGAAACCAATAAGCGTACAATTTTGAAAAAAATGCAGATAATACTTTTTAACCTAAAGATTACATGATTTAAAATAACATGTAACAACAATAAAATTCGTTCGGAACCCTTTGAACGCGAGTCCGACTCGGACTTAGCCAGTTATTAATTTATTAAATACTTACAGGTCTATCCACCAGGCTTGCGAAAACTTCTCAACTGGCTCCAAAACAACTATAAAATTTTGAGGGAAATCCCAATAATTATTACTGAAAATGGAATGTGTGATTTTGGTGAAGAAAGAACAGAAGACTATCAAAGAGTGTCATATTACAACGAGTATCTCAACCAAGTGCTGCTAGCTATACATGAAGATGGTGTCAATGTCAAAGGATATTTCGCATGGAGTCTTATGGATGACTATGAATGGACAGAGGGCTATCCGTAAGTTTTTAACGTACTTTGCTACCCGACCACGGTATTGAGCACACAAAAAAGTTTGTCCATCTGAGCTGAGTAAAATATCAAACGAAAGTGCTCAATGGTATTTTTTTATAATTTTTAGATATTTAATTCAATACAAGTTATTTAAGAAAATAGATGAAAATTTACGATTAGTGTAGTTTTCTAAGGGTTTTTTTTTATGTATGAGGTGTGACATAAAATATGTAATAAATAAAAAATAAAAAGAAGGCTCGTTATTTCGAATACTAAAGTCGCAGTCCAGTAGTTAGAAAGTACCTACTATATGACTGATGATACTAATGAACAGTGGATCTTAGAATATTCTAAATACCTTAGATGTGATTTCGAATATTTTATTCAATAGTCGTTGACAATAAACTTACTTTTTTTATTCAGGTTGAAGTTTGGCTTATTCCACGTTGACTATGACAGTCCAAATAGAAAGAGGACTCCGAAGTTATCAGCATACAACTATGCCAAAATTGTGCGCGAACGAAGAATTGACTTTGACTACATCAAGCGGCTGGAAGGCCTGAACACGACTTAATGAGATTAACTGGAAAAAAAACAGACCATAAGCTGTCCATACACTCCTCATAGACAAATATAGAATAGAATAAGATTTATTTCAGAAATACATGCATGAAAAACACAAAATTCTTTTAATTTACATGACTGGCCTTAGTATTTAAGGCGATATAAAAAAAAAGATTTTTATATCGCCTTAAGCAAACCTAAGAGGACCGTAAGCAATAACACAATAACCAGTGTGCTATTGATTATATTATCAGATCTGATTATAAAATTTCGGTAATGAGGCGATACTACTTCAGTTGTTTGGCACATCTCTCTAAAACGTTACAAAATCCATTTCTTTTTTCTCAAAGTTCTTATTTACATTATGATCTGCGTAAATAAAAAAAGTGTTCCTTATTTCAAAATTTCCTAGAAAGGGGAGCTTGAATTTTAGGAGGTAAAATTAGATGCACTAAATATCCACTATACGAGTATATTATACGCCCTATATAAATTAATATTACATCAATTTTAACCAACATAATTACCGACCAACATATTACTGAGTAACAAAATTTGTTACTCAGTAAAGATGTACCTTTCTAACAGCGAAAGATTTTTTTAAATCGGTCGAGTAATTTTTTAACCAAATCGTAACAAACAAACAAACAAATCTTTCTTCTTTATAATATTAGTTTAGATTAGATAGTTTAGACTAACAATTTATGATACTGAATACTATATATAATTAATTAGTCAGCAAGATTGCACACTATTTTTTTTACTTATGTACTAATAAATATTCATTAAATGTACTATTATCTTATTTCAGAAACATATTTCAAACAACAGGTAACGTATAGGTACAAAAAGAATAATAATGTGATATTAAGTTTTTTTTTCTCGGGATACTTTTGTAGCGGCATCAATGGCCACATGAAAAACTAAGAAGCGAAATTTATACGGCAACAAAAAGAACCGCAGTGCCATCTACGACGAACTTTCTTAGTGGCATCGCATCGCTTTGAGATAAGCTTACGAACTTTAAGCGGCGCGTGATTAACTTGCGTTCGTCGTCAGCATGTTTACGTCTCACCATCCCCACGCTTACGTCTCGCCAGCGTGGCAGCCCGCTTGCCCCTACTAATACTGTCTTTGGGAGTCAGTCTACTACAGTGCGTAGTCTAGCCACAAGCACGGAATTCTCTAGCCGTGTCCTTGACAATGTGCCGGAGGTACTTGCCTGTGTATTCTGTCAACAACTCACGGTGTCAACTTAGGTGGAGAGAGCATGAAGTGAATTGTCAATCCATCTTGTTTGAAATTGACAGCTCACTTCATGTTCACCTCACCTAAGCATACAAGGTGAGATGTGCACTGAATCGCACTGCTGATTCTCTACAGTTACGTGCTCGTGTTAGGTTGACGCCTTGTTATGAGCTTGTGGTGATGACAATTCGTTTCCGAGTTGATAAATGTGTTATAATTTTTAGTAAACGATTTCCGTTCGTAACCCAACCGGTACGGAACCAATTAATCAATAATGTGCCGATTATTATTAGGTATGCTTCATAGCGTTACATATAAATATTGTGCGCAATGGGAATAAAATGAAGGCTGTGGGTATCCATCGCAGCGTAGCTAACTAATGTTATGAATATTGTACCCACTGATCGTTTTTTTTAATGTAATAGACCAGAAGATTAAGTAATTATTATTTAAAATAACTTCTATGTTATTACACGTATCCAGTACTATCTAGAGTAGGTTTAGATATAGTTCTACAAAGCTAAATTCAAGTATTCATTTACGTCATAATATAATGTTTCCGGTCTTTGAAGTTATTGAATAAATGTCACCACGGTTGGCGCAGTGGTTGAGCGATTGACTGCTGCGCTGCGTGTCGCAGGTAGATTCCCGCACGGAACAAATATTCGTTTGGCCTACGGATAGTTTTTCAGGGTCTGGTTGTTTGTGTATGTGAGTTTATATGTTTGTAAACGCACCGACGATACAGGATAAATTCCCACATTGGGCAACACATACAGACTCCAGTTACATTTTAAAAGATAATCTTATAAGAATTATGTCGATTATGATGTTATGTTCCCAATTTTCACTAATCAGTATTTATTTGGGTGATAGGTTGTATGTTTAAATAAATAAAACCGTTCCAAAGAGTTCCGATAGTGAATTATTATTAATTCATTTAAGGACTCCTTACCGTCCGCAGCAACTTGTTATACAGGTACAAAGTGTACATTTTTAGTGCAGTCATCTGTAACATTATGTACGATTCCATTGTCTTCACTCACACAAAGCCGTCTCCTCCATAGGAAGCAGAGCCTCCTACCTTAACCACATATAACAGGTTCCAGGCAACATTGTCGTTTTCTAACTGGCTGCGAACCAGGCAGGGTGTTGAACAGTACTATTTTTGTCTTAGGTAGTTTGTGGTTTTGTGTCATAAAATCTAACATCCATTCCGAATGCTTTACGTTCTTATTAAATCGTTGATTGTGACTTAAAGTGCGAGCAGAACGCCTAGATCACGTATTTCATTTGCTTTTGCTATGGAGGTATTCACTGTGTGTAGTAAGTAGGGAAAGAAGATTTGTTTGTGGTGAAACAGATAAAGAAACATCGAAGATTATATTGTTTGGTATGCACCAGTGTTCGATGCTACTTACACCGGTTTGAAGTGGCACGCTGTCAGCCGATCAATTGATTATTTTGTAAATCAGCAGGTCATCGGCAAATAAGAAGGTTTATTTGAGACGTCGTTTATGAATAACGAAAACAAAATTGGGCTTAGGTGTGAGCCCTGTGGAACACCGGACCATACTCAAGAGACATGGTCATTAACACCAATGAATTGTAAGCGATTTATGAAATACGATGCAAATCACTTCAGCAATGATCCATGAACACCACTCAGCTCACATTTTGCTAGTAGTACTAAATGACTTACCTTGTCGAATGCGTTGCTGAAGTCGGTGTATTTTGCGTCGACTTAGAGTTTGCCATCGGGTGCTTCAGATAGATCTGATAAATATGTAATAATGTTAGTCTCTGTAGATTTCCCAGATCGGAAATTCGGAATTCGTGTTGGCTGCCGGAGAGCTTAGGATCCAATAAGTTCGATATCATGGAACAAAAAAATATTGATGTACAATCAAATGTAATATGATTAATAAATAAATAGGATTTATAGGAAACTTTAAATAATACAGTACTTTGAAGTCCAGTAAAAAGAAAATACTGCATGATTTAGAATTTTGTAAAGACAGACGAGTCTCACGAATCCGGCAATTCAGTATTCAGTATTATTCATAAGTTCAGTACTTCAGTACATCCAACAATCCAAAATTTATATGTATTTCTTAATTAAATAAGGACATTTTCATAAGGTTACTGTTATTTATTTTGATTTAGTTTCTAAGCAATCCAGTGATCCGAACAATCCAATGGGGACCTCCTGGTTTTTAATGGTGTCCATTTAGTGAGACTACTGTACTTCAGATGGGATTTCGAATATTTCAATAAAATGTTAAAATTATTGCAAACATTTTTTTTATTCCAGGACAAAGTTCGGCTTATTTAGCGTTGACTTCGACAGTGCAAATAGAACGAGGATTCCGAAGCTAACAGCATACAACTATGCCAACATTGTAAGCACACGAATAATTGACTTCGACTACATCAAGCAGCCGAAAAGTCAGTAAGCAACCTTTTTTCAGAAATTATATAAAACAATAAAATTAGATAATCATTCAAGTTTTAAAATGTTATATTAGTAATACCTTTTACTACATTTTTTGGTGTCTTTTCTTTATGTGTGTTCATAAATTGTAAATAAAGTCAGCTGAGTTTTATATTAAAATAGGCATATCTTTTATTAAAAAACGACTTTAGTAGAGAAGTAAGTTTAAAATAGTACGGTCAAAAGTAGTACTAGTAGTTTGAATCCGAATTGTACTTTTGTAAATAAAGGCGCTCCGTCAAGGACACATATTATTAATCACGCTTCATGTACAAGCGTGACAATGCGACAACAACGCGGCAAAGATGGATAAACTTATAAAAACTCTACGGATACTATAGCCGTAAAAAATAATTATTCATATGGAAATGGGTTGCCACATCGCTATCATATTCTCGCATTGCATTTTTCTGTGGGACCCTTGACCATTCAACATTAGATATGATACGCATCAAAAAGCAAAAACTAAGGCAAACTAAATTCATTTCTACGGAATAGTACCCCTAGTAACGCTAAGAGGACCGTAAGCAATAATACAATATCCAGTGTGCTATATATTATCCATCTTCGAAGCAATAAACATCTTGGTGAGACAGTCGATCACGTCACGCTATAATTTATATGGCCCAGCTTCCATCCGGCTGTTCCTAAGATCTATGAACTGAGATAGCGAGAGAAATGGATGGATTGTCTTTGGATAAAATGTTTACTAGGGCCAATTAGTCCAACTAAATAATGTGTTGTGAAATTAGGACTCAGGACTTTAAGAACAGGGAGGGCTAGAAATGTAGAGAATAAATACTGAGATGATGGCCAATGGAGATCACGAATGATTAAGACATAGGTACTTATAGCACCAACCAAAATAAATTGAGATAGAACAGAAAGATGATGACAATATTTTTATAAATTAGATCATATATATGAGATCGATAATATCAGCTCTTGACGATGATCTTTTGAACGGTTCAATTCTTAATGCGATAACTTTAGTTTGACTTAGAATTATAATTAACTTTATATTTCTATGCACATATTTGTAAAAAAAAATGTATGTATTTGTTTCTGAGGGGTTTGGTTTTACTTGCTATTTTTTTTTTTTATATTCCGGAAATCATCGAATAACTCCTTCTGCTCCGGGCAAAGCGGAGGGGAGTGTCAGACTTAACATATCCGTGTTCCTCCTAAAACCCTTTGCTTTCCAGAGCCGCGGTGACTTTCGGACAAATTCCGCAACCTTTGCAGGTTCATATCTACTACACCTAAGGATTACATTCGGGCCATGATTCTGATCAGACTTTTGGCAGTATCACCATATTATGATGACGTCATAGGTACCCGATTTTAAAATAGCAGATATTCTCATAACATAACATAATCAGATTAAAAGTAAGCACACAAGTTATGCCTTGTATGTACCTTTGTATCCGTTTTGTTCCTTTTTAAAAGTCATAGCAAAGCGCAGCCTCACTGATTGAGCGATAGAAATAAACATAATAGATCGGTTTTACTGTAGTAATTCGTTAAAATAAAATATTAGGCGTTTCTCCAGCTTCATGGCCAATAGCACAGAGGTAGGCCAGGTAGGTCAATTATATAGATACGGATCATGGCGATAGGAACTACTCTTGTTACATAGCCATGTGGTCATATTATCTATGCGTATATGTACTATGCTAAATACAAACCCACCACATTATTTCAAACCACTGCAGCTCCTGAGAGACAAAATCAACAGTAGCGACCACCAGAATAAAAGCCGAGTCAGTAAAGCTTGACGGGTCTCAGAGAAACTATCTTGGACCAATTTAATCCATACTTATATTATTATGTAATGTTTGTTTGTTTGTTTGAACGCGTTAATCTCTAGAACTGTCAGTCAAGTTTGTTTTTTTTTTTAATTTTTGTATATCATAGCCTTTTCATGACCAAGGCTATAAGCTATATATAGGGACATAAGCTATATATACTAGAACGAAAAAAAACGGGATATGCGCGTACGAAGTCGCGGGCAAAAGCTAGTAATTTGATAAAGCTGACGAGTTTGTTTGGTTGGTTGAACGCGCTAATCTCAAGAACTATTGGTTCGAATTGATTTTTTTTTAGTGTTGGGTAGCCCAGATATATAGGCTACCCAACACTAAAAAAAAATCAATGGAAGGAAGGTCATATAATGCTATAAGACACGAATGTATTTGAAATTATTGAAATTGTATAGGATTTATACACAAAAAATCAAGAAATTACAATCTAATAAAGATTTATTCCAATCTTATGGAGTTTACACTTATCCGGTGACTTAAACAGTGTTACCCGGATTAACACTAAATGAGGCATTTGATTTACCCAGTTTCCTAAATTATCAGGTTTAAAATGAAGTTGTCTCATCAAAAGGCGTATAAATTCGACTGTTTGTAGACAAATGTGTCTGAACCGCAACGTGACTAGAATAATATTCAAAATAAAATAAACATTATGAACAATTGTCTAACTTATGGAATAAACGAATCATAAAAAGTTGAATATGAGTGTCAGCTA
Source organism: Mamestra brassicae (assembly GCA_905163435.1). NCBI lineage: Eukaryota > Metazoa > Arthropoda > Insecta > Lepidoptera > Noctuidae > Mamestra > Mamestra brassicae. Next base: position 7,937,616 of record LR990991.1, on the reverse strand, counting down.
CTTTATTTAACTTTGCAACTGTAAGAACTTATTCTTAAGATATTTTAGTCAGACGACAAGCCGCACAAGGGACAGAATAGTCTTTTTACCCGACTGCGCAGAAGAAGGGTATTTTCTTAATAGATGTATGTATGTAGGTTTTCATGTATGTATAGGTAGGTATATATTTATTTGGCACGCTCTGTCGCTTTCTAGTAGTCTGATGGCTGTTAATTTGTAAGTAATATTTCCAGGAAAATATTTTTTTCATCAATGTATATAATATCAATTTGCCATTCAAATTAAATTCAATGCTTTCTGTTATGGTTTTATTGGATAAACTATTCTAATCAATAAAATGTTACTTTGTTCTTTATAACTTACATTTTTTTTAAACAATTTCTTTGTATCGTGTTTGCTTATAATTGTTGACGTATTATGGTCCTAGTTAGGAAACCTTGAACACTTGAAACAATTTTTAACAAAAATACAACCGACTTCCAAATAAAAAACACAACAAAGTATAAACTAACTTTAATTTCGGAAGTCGGTGCCCAAAAACGAAAAAACAATAAAAAACAACGACTTCCGAAATTTAAATAATATTATACTTTGTAGTGTTTTTTATTTGGAAGTCGGTTGTATTTTTGTTCAAAATTGTTTTATTTTATACTTTTTGGTGGTGATATCCCCACAACTAAACTGACAATATTCCCATTATGTGACGTGATTGGGCTATTTGTCGTTGAGGAGTCACTTTGTGTGCCTTTGCAGTCCAAGTTCAGACCAGCTCATAGTTAAATATCTACTTTGCTTTGGGATTGACATAAACCTATCAAAATGTCACTTTACTAGATCTTTGAAGTTCAACGTCTAATGCAAATACAATATAGCTATAACTAAACCCAACGCAAAAGGAATAATCAAGATCGGTTAATAGACAATAAAGTTATGCCCGAATATAATAACCCCAAAAACATATTAATTTAGGTTAACGTGTTTGCATCTGCGTACCCCTTCACAGCATACTGGCGTGATGTTATGTCATGAACTGATGTAAACAACAAACAGAAATGCATTTCAGCAATCCCGGGAGATTTGCTATCATCGAAGTTTTTCATCATATCTTCACCAAATTGAAACGAGATCACTTTGGAAAAATACTCTTCTAAACAAAAACAGAATCATTCAAATCGGTTGACAATTGGCTAAAAAAGGCATTTTTCCTGGGATCCCAGCATCAGATTCTGACTTATACCTTACACCTGTTGATTATCAGGCATAATTATCTGAATTGCGTTGTAAAGCAAACGTGGAACATTGTATGTGATCCTATCATCAGATTCTGACTTGGTGCCAATGGAACCACCTCAGGAGTGAAGGCTTTCGAATAAAAAAAGAATTATCAAAATCAATTCATAATTAGCGGATAAATCGCGTAACGAACAAATAAAAACAAACTTACAGTCGAATTCACAACCACTTCCTTTTTTGAAGTCGGTTATAATAGCAATTTTCTCACAAATAAATGCATTCTATTCTAGAATGCATTTATTTGTGAGAAAATTGTACAAAGTTGTTATGTGCAATATTCTGGCGTTTCCGGCGTACAAATATGGTTTGTAAAATTAAGGGTATCATTACATTAAATTTAAATTATTAATAATTAAAAGAATCCAAAATTCTAGAGCGTCTGACGTAACTTATTTCTTCTGTATAAAACTCTGCGGGATAGTGTAGTGTTAGAATGTACTTGAACGTAAGCAATTCTTTTAGCTCGGGCTATAGTTTTTTGGTCTATGTTTATGAACATTTTATTACTAAAAACACGGAGGGAGTCCTGCACCCTCCAAAGTCCTGACAGACTCTAATTTTCGCTTTTACCCAAAAACTATAAAATAAATTATGCCCAGATCCCTTAGAGACCTTATGAATAGGACCTCCCATGAAATGCATCATGCTGAGCGATGGCCGTGTTACGCGAATGTGACGCATATCTTCCGAACTTGCATAACTCTTGTAATTTCTTTTATACAATTTTTTGGTATGCATCATGCTTGTCACAAATAAACTCTTTTTCTTTCTTTCTTCCTTCTTTCTTTCTTACTTCTTCCTTCTTTCTTCTTTCTTTCTTCTTTCTTTCTTCTTTCTTTCTACTTTCTTTCTTCTTTCTTTCTTCTTTCAAATGGCGACTAGCTCTTTGAAATAAGACGATTTTTTTTTGGACGGGGACCACTCGCAATTCAGCACACTAAGGCTGGTTTTACTGCTTAACCGGACTAACCTATGGTGGCCTCAAATGAATTTAAGGCCCCCAGCCAGGACTTACAAACTAGCTAAATTATACTAAATGACCGCTCGCTAAGGCATCCCCTGCGGGATACGGACCTCGGCTTAGCGGCGTCATTTCGGGAGGACAGCAAGGGTCAGGCTGGGATATATAATTGTTATTATTTGGGGGATTTAAAACTACTCGCTCAGCGACGCGGGCTGGCTCGGTAATCTATCAAACAGGAATAAGTATAAACTGGAAATATTGAAGCAGCTTTCTTTTTTTTTTTTGAGTGGCGCCTCGCTCTTCAACCTATGAGGTTGTCGACTACCTAACCGGACTTGCCCGCGGCGGCCTTAACATATTTATTAAAGCCTCCAGCCAGGGCTATACCGAAAGAACAGTGAACCAACTACCGAAGGTTTTCATAAAGAGCTAACTCCTGTCACAACTATGATCCACTAGGTCGCCGGTCGTGTAGAAGTATTGGTAGACCTTGGTGAATGGTGCAATCCGGAAGTGGTAAGTTACTTGGAACATTATGCACCTGACGTAAACGTATCTTAAACTGACGTACATAACCACGGAAAAACTGGTCCAATCTGCGATTAATTTTGTAAGAAACAAAAATATTATGCCTATTTCGCGGCCATATCTTTAATTTTTGTTAAACACATAGTTCATCAGTCAGGAAGCCCGAGAAGGTTTTTCCGTAGTTAAAAGGTTATATTAATACTGTCGCATTCAGTAGGTAGACGCACCCGTGCCTTGGTTTAGTTAGCACAATGCGGAGCTCGAGTGGAGTCGCCCTTAACAGCGCACTTTTGGTGACTCTTAGGTGAGATCGAAGTGACTTGTGTTTTTTTTTCAATTTATTAAAGTGCGGTGTTTTTTGTTAAGTGACTTGTTCAGATAACTAGAGAAGACACGAGAATTTAAGTGTAACAAATTAGTTCTTAATTTTTAGACAAAAAATGTTTTGTTTTGTTTTGGGGTTCTGTTCGAACCTTGAAAGTATTTCTGTTTATTTACATTAGTGTTCCGTGCCAAAACAAGTTAAGCAGAACTCTTATGGAATCACTTCTGTGTCTGTCTATCTCACGCGTATTTCTCTTAATCGATTTGACCTAGTTATTCGATATTAAGTTTTGACAGAAAGAGGTATCGACAAAATCAAGCGTATAAAAGTTGAATTTACTTTTTGGGGATTTTAAGTCATGGAGGCAAAACGAAGTACTAATTTGAAAAATACAAATAATCCGTATATGGTGTTAATTAAAAGCTAACTAATGCGTGAATTCCTCGACAGCTTCCTACAATGTGTATAATGAACATTATGTATAAGCTTATATGCAAAGAAGCAACTCGCTTTAGAACTGCACTCAATTTTTTTTTGGTTGTTTTAGTTTTTGATGACATTTTTATCTCTCAAACTAAGGTCAACCTTGAACCTTAGTCAGACAGGATCTATCTATTATTAAAAATAACAGGTATTTCTGCATCATAATTATTATCATCGTAACAGAAAAAATGACAACTTAGAATTTTAGATTGTCTTTTTAGAATATTCCATTTTTGAAAGTCACTAAACTTTCAAAAATAGAATATACTAAAATGACACCGCACTTTATGTTAATATTTATTGAACTTCATTAAAGTACTGGCCATACCAACTTTTTTATTTTATTTTTTTGTATTGTACAATAGCTTGCTCCAATGTACAAGTGCGAGCCTAGGAATGAACTCTGGGGTGAGTAATTACTCGTTTCCGGATGATTTCATATTCGGAGTCGCGTCGGCAGCATTTCAAATTGAAGGAGCATGGAACGAAGGAGGTAAGTGTATTATGTAGGTATGCATTCTTGTCATACTTCATTTGATAGGTAAAGTAAATGTTGTTTGAATAACTGAGTTCTACTCGTTCTTCCACATAAAAGCTTTGCGGCAACATATAAAACAAAAATATAACTATAGTAGGCGCCAGATAATCGTGGAATAACGGTCATTGACCCACCTACAATTATTGACATTTTTAATTTGAAAAACGGAATTAATGACACAAAGCTGTCCCGAATCATCATCTCTCGTGATCCTTAACATTGTCTAATAATGAAAAACGATTCATATTTAATTGTTCAGGTACCTATGAACAGTTATTAGGGAAAGGTCAATATACTTTATTCCACATTTATCTGGCGCCTACTATACCCTATACGCAGCCATAGGTCACGCGTTATCGGGCATAACATAACCCAACAATTTTAAAGAAACAATAATATTTGAGTGCTGGAATGTCTGCCTTTTACAGTTATACATAGCTGATACAAGTTTACTAGAAATTGTGAGTTTAGAAAATCATAAATGGTTTTACCATCCATGTACCATTTTTTTTCTTCTATAATTATAATTATTCCTAATCGGGTGTCAGGCAATAAGGCGTCCATTATACGCTCATAAAAACGTCAATCAATTCCAAAAGTTATGATTGACGACGATTGAGTGATGGAATTCAATCGACATTACCGTAAACTTAAAAGTAATCTCAAATATGGCGACGATATATTATTGGTAAGCCACGTATACGAGATCCGAAAAAAGACCCATTCAATAAACATATAAAAAACAGACCCATTCACTTTAAAGTCGTGACAAATCAAATATCCCGATTTTCGTCAGTCAATTTTATGCAACCACAGTCACTGTATTAGACGATAGGTTATCCGTCAACACAGCCTTGACTGTGGTTAAACTGACAGCATAACCTACCGTGTAATGGGCGCCTAAGCCAATGCTTTCTAGTATTATTTTATTTTAGCCTACTTAATCGTACTTGCTTTAAGATGATAACCCTTGTGGTGAAGCTATATCAGTGTTTTGAACTTTCAAGTTGAACTCCAAGTTTATTATCATGGTTAGGTTTTCCCTGTGTTGTCATTTATACCAATCGATTTCAAAGTCTGAGTCACCTGACAATGTGACATTCACCAGCGATCATGACTGTCGATAAATCACTTGAATTTTGACTTTTCGATAATATCTCTCATTTAGTGTCACTTTGTTAAGAGTCTTTATATTAGGTCTCATTAAAATAGATGGAAACATTTTAACACAGCGTTCAGTATGTCTGACCAAAGATATCCAAGCAAAAAAAACGGTGATTCATGTGATTTTATTTTGACTTAAAATAATAAATTGTCAGCACACTAGAATAAACAAATCCATTATGGGTAGGTACTTGACGTGGTCACGTGCGCCTGCACTTTTGTAACATCAGAATTATGAGACAACAAAGACAAAGATGTTTTTATACGTTGAGTAACCAACATTTTTGGTGTATTTTCGTTGGCAGACGTTTTTTTCTCTTATCTATTATATTTTTTTGCCATTGTCTTTATGGCGTTTGTCTATCTATTTTCATGGGACCTTATATAGAGGTAGCGAAGTGTTAGTAAGCTATGATTAGCAAAGGAATTCGTAGTTTAGGTGGATCATGGTTATGGGGATCTTCAGACTTAATCCGTTTTTTTGCACAGGCAAAGGGGAAAGTATGTGGGACACATACATCCACAAACACCCTAATTATACCGTGGACAGTTCAAACGGAGATGTGGCGGCTGATTCTTACCATCGCTTCATGGATGACATCGAAATGATCAATAGTATAGGCGTGAATTACTATAGATTGTCCATTTCGTGGCCCAGGTGAGAATTTTTATTCGATTCACTTTTAATTTTCCAAGTAGAAAGGCATGTGGGTTATTGAATTTTCCTTTTTAATATTTCGAGGTAAATTAATCATTGATGAAACAAAATACCTCTGTGGGATTAACCATTCAAAGAATTTATATCTCAATGTTTGGATTTTAATTAAATTAAAATACTTTTTTGCATATATTTTGAAGACTACCTTTTCCAGTTTTTATACACCAAAACCAGGGATACAAAACTTTAACACAAACAAAACAAACACACACTACAAATGCTTATTTCTTCTCTCTGTCCTTTGTATGGTCCATACATTTGTTGGGCTCCACTATTATATATGTCGTAGGATAATTTGATACTTCGAATCTTCGCGAAAATCCTAGGGGTTTTGCGAAAACGCGGATAATTAGACATAGGCGAAAAATTATCAAATCTTACTGGACAAAGTCAGGATTTTTGCGAAAATACTCGTTATTATAGCAATATTGCGAAACGAAACGCTGGCTGTTATGAAATAAGAACGCTGATTGGTCGGTCAGCGCGTTCAATAAGAGATCGTCTCTGATTGGTTGACGTCTTAAATGTCAATCATTTGTTGCCGCACGTTATTAACTAGGAACCAATTAGAAGTCAGCCAGCAAAATTGTAGCCAATCAGTGTTGAGCACATCAAATCTTACTATAGTAACGAGTATTTTCGCAAAAATCCTGACTTTGTCCAGTAAGATTTGATAATTTTTCGCCTATGTCTAATTATCCGCGTTTTCGCAAAACCCCTAGGATTTTCGCGAAGATTCGAAGTATCAAATTATCCTACGACATATATAACAAGCTACCCGTTTCCTTTCTAGTATTGCCTTTTAATATTTTTAGAGCGAAAGTTAAATGTATCTTTTCTCCGAAGGTATAATAGTCCAACGACGTGTTTTTTTCAGTAAATCAATTTGTGATTATAACCAAGAGTTTATTATCTTTTTGAAAAAGGTTTTTTCTTCTTCATATAAAGGTTTAAAACTATGTATATATATAAATATGAACGTATTGAAGACCATAACTGGAAATACTACTTTCAACAAAATTACGTGACTCCTCTACTTTTTTTGGGGATATGAACAATAAATCTTCCCATCCTAAACAGTGGGTCCAAGGAGAATTATCTCCTTTATTTTTCTTGCAGATTACTGCCAAACGGTACTGACAACAACATAAACCATGAGGGCGTAAAGTACTACCGCACATTGTTTGAAGAACTCCTAAAAGCCAACATCACTCCAGTAGTAACGTTATTCCACTGGGACATGCCCACACCGTTAATGGACCTCGGAGGCTGGGCCAACCCAAAAATCGTGGATTATTTCGAGGACTACGCGAGGGTCGTATTCAATCTGTACGGCGATATTATTAAAATGTGGACAACGATAAACGAACCTCATCAACAGTGTTACAACGTAAGTAGGTAGAGTTGCCATATTTAATTAGAGCAGGTCCCAAATTAACCCTGCAGTGGGGATTATAATAGTTATGCACGCCTTAATCAAAACTATAGCTACCAACACGTGTACTCTGGTTTTGATTCTTCGAAAACTGACTTACTACAAATTATATTTGTTTTAAAATTATTTTTATTAAGAGTATCGTTAAATTTCTGGTGATCTACTGTAGCTAAATAGTCTAATTTGGCTATATATTTTACGATTTCTTTATTCTTCTTCTATGCCTCAGGGTTATGGCCGTAGTTACTTCGTGCCAGCATTAATGTCAGGTGGAATTGGCGACTACTTATGTACTCACTACACTTTGCTATCTCATGCACGGGTTTACCGCATGTATGAAAAGGAATTCAAACCCTATCAGAAAGGTACTGTGATTTATATTACTTTGAAAAGCTTGTCAATTCATTTTTTATTCACTTTCCAAATCAGTGTTGTGAAAATTAGTTGTTAGAGACATACTAATATTATAAATATAAAAGTTTGTTTATTTGAGTGTTTGTGTTAAACGCTAAAAATTTAACGAATTGGGTGGAGTTTCGAAAAACACAGATAGTTAATTACCTGGATTAACGCATGGAATATTTTATATTAATGTAAATGGCTTAAAAGAGACTGTGGAGTTGTGGAGGAAGCAGAAGTTCGGAGACAGGATGAAATCATGAGAGGTAAAGCCTCACCAACTATAAGGACACCAATATCACCAGTGTTTTAAAAACGGAAAAAAATGTTTATCATCACTATATGACAATTTTGTCCCAATTTTCAATTAGGTTTGTTTTTCAGGAAAAATGGCAATCACGCTAGACGCGTTTTGGGCTGATCCTAAAGACCCTAACAGTGCTGATGATGTAACGGCAGCAGAGGATTATCTTCAAATGCATGTAAGTTCTATTTATAAAAATGATAAATGTGATTTTAGTACACAAACAACTTAATGCATAAAATAAAAATAAAACATATGTGGATGAGAGGACGAAAAACAATTTGGTTTATGGTTTTGGTGCCAAAATCCTTTTTCACTTACGAAAAGGTTTAACCACATAATTCAATCAATTGTATACAAATTAATGGGGTTTGCAAAGCTTGATGACACATAAAATGATGCGCCAATAATACCAATTAGGAGGAGGATAAATCTGAATTATTGATTCTTATCTTTTAGTTGGCAATATATGCCCATCCAATATACTCAGACTTCGGCGACTATCCCAGTTTTGTTCGTGAACGGGTTAACAATATGAGTCGTCAACAAGGATTCTCACGGTCTCGTCTCCCATATTTCTCTGAAGAAGAGGTTTGTATACTTTTTATGTTAAGTACGACAAACAATATATAGTAATACTTGTTAAGATGTCACTCTCGCTTTATAGGAGTAATTTTAGAATGCCGACAATATTCTAATTTGTAGGAAATTCAAATCAAAAGCTATATTGTGTGCATGGATGGGGTAATAACCCCAAATCCCGTCCTGCCACCGGGTATCATATTCGTTTTATCCAGTAAGTGGGAACTGGAAGTCACCCAAGCATTTGCTCCAGGTTTTATACATATACTAGCCAACTCGGATTGTTTACAACTTAAACCCTAATTTTATGCCACCATCATTTCGATTAGAGGCCTAATTTTAGTTGTATGGCATCTATTTATGAGTTATAGTGCGGCAATTTTGTTCTGGATGGTTTTAGGACCATGATATTGCATTAACTGTAGTAAATTGTGTTCCATAGAGATAAAGTTCCATAGACGACTAAATGTTTTTCAACAAAATTATTTCAGCGAAATACATTTTTTTTCTTATTGCAGATTAAAGCTCTTCGAGGCAGCTCAGACTTCTTCGCTCTAAATCACTACACTACTTTCTTAATGTCTCCTTCATCAATGGAACCTGATTGGCAGGTCCCATCGTGGGACCAAGACACTGGCGTCAGAATAGAACAGAACCTGAGCTGGCCCAGACCTGGTGCTGACTGGCTTACGGTAAGTTTCATCATTGTATGAAGATTTCTGGAGTCAATAGTAGTTCAAAATGCGTACATGTTTGTCGCCTATTCACCAATGATACCTATTCGAGGTATCAAGGAGGTGCACAAATAAACACCGACTGATATTCATAGTCAGACTAAGTGCAGCTCGGGCGAAAGAAAATCCAATTCAATACAAAAAAACTAAAGATGTGTGCAGGACGCAAGCGAGGAATGTGTGTGCCCGGGCACAGCTGCACAGAGTCAGTTAGCTTCCTCGCACCTCTCAGCTTCACACCGTTTTACTGCACAGCTACGCATCCTCTAATCGCGTAAGCTCGTCGCACAGCTTCGGTGGAAACAGTCACACATTTTCACACCGAAAAAGCAACCTTAACGGCAGGTTATTGACCACAAGCTAAGTTCGATATGATCAGTAAAATTGTCCAAAGGTATGTTAGTAAAGCTGAAGATGACTTGGCTTACCTCTAGGACTACAAACGGTTTTATACCAGTACAGATGTTCCTGTCGGAACAAAATAAGTTAGTAGGCCGCTGGTGAAGCTGCGTGTTTAGTACGACTATATAAACAAAAAGGTATAAAATAATGTGCAATATTATTATCGCGTGAAATCCTTGAATGCATATTATGTATATTTATGGTATTTTTTGTAAAAAAATATCTTTACCTTATTTTTTCCTCATTGTAACTTCAAAATCACCTTAGCCCATTATGCTTAAACAACAATGGGAATTTTATTCTGAGCAAAGGCGTCAGGCAGTAAAACAAATGACTTGACCATGTAGATTATAATGTGAACCATAATCTTTCAAATAATAGTTATTTATGATACTAGTGCGGTAAGTTGGTTTTTACAAACAAGTAGAGTCGAGGGCTTACCATTGTCACGAGTTTGTGAAAACCAATTTTCGCACGTGCGTCATATAACGTTTTTCACCACATTTGCGAGAAAACAGTACAACAGGTAATGAAACAAACTTTTTGTTTTTAGATATCAGTCAGAAAGTCGCAACAACCTTTGACTTTCCTTATGAAAATAGTGCGAACTTCAAAATGGCACCACGTGCGCGTGGTGAAAATTACAACTAAATATTTTGTCTCATTTTCTCTTTAGTGTTAAAGTGAGACAAAAGTATTGAGTAAAAGCGCTTCCAAGGAGGTTCGATCATTCAGCTTATTTATTTTAGTAATGTGAAACTCCTTGGTGGAATTCTTGATTTTTTTTATGGAAATAAAAAAGCCTTAAAGGATACGCACGGCACTATATAACGAGGAATGTGGTAAAATAGGTACTTCGATGATAGTAGCTATTTTACCACACGTATGGAACGTGTGGTAAAATAGCTATAGTGCGTAATTTTTAACTTTCCAACAATGTGTACAGGCTTCGTAAATGCATTTTTTGATTAAATGTGTTGAGGTTATTTTCATTTACCTTAGTATGTGGTTTTATATCTCCAGTTACTACTTGAAAAAATGGAAAACAGAAGGCCAATTGATGTACTTAAAACGTTCAAATTCAAGTCGTAGTATCATCTCAGCGACAATCAATTTCAAAAAATAATCAAAATCTAGGGAAGTATGAAGTAGACAGTTAGCGACTGCGACACGAATGCGAACGCTCCTTAATAGTAAGGTGTTGCCACATCAATCGATCGATCGTCGATCAATGCAATCGATCGATGGTAGAATGAATTCGATCGATAGTTTCTACCTCTTTCTTCGATCAGCCAAAGCCCTTCAGAACTAAAAGATTTGGTAATATACTACTAGTGCTAACAATTGTCTATGTCATAAAGTTTGGTATAGAATATACATATTTTGGTAGCGCATGCCGAACTCATACATTTTGGACTTTCTGACATATAGTTACCGATCGCCAACCGACAGATCATTGGTTTTGGTCGAGACTGTCATAAAATATAACTTCATCTTCCGCCAATCTTATTATTATCACTGAGAGAAAATAAATAGGACTAGTCCAAGTTATAATAGTTCAAAAAGGTTACAACGTATCAAAATATCCGGTGTCCACAAGACGAGGAAGTAATATCGCGGTACGGTACAAAATCTTGCAATAAATCTAATGGGTAGACAATCATAGGAATTAATAATTCTTTATGATTTCGATGTCAACCTAACAACTATTCTATAAATAAGGTTGTATTCAGTATGTATATTTTACTTGGTATTCTAGTTAACGAGTGATTTGTATGCATATTCTTGTGACTAGGATAAAAACTCGTTTTATTTTATTATTTCGTGATCGAAGTTATATTATTATGTGTAGTGACATTAAATTACTTCTGGGTATTATTGATATATCTGTGACTGACTGTAACTAAATTACTTTTCACTAAATTAACTAACTTGACTTATTTAAAATGGTGTAGGTCTCAAGTAATAATCTAATTTTTTTTTTGTCTAATTAATTAATAAACAGTAAAATTGTTTGTACTGGTTTGATTACGAAAAATCTCTCCATGATAGAAAACTACATAATATTTGTGTGAGATTTTAGCCTCGCAAAAATCCAAGATCCCTGTGGAATAAGAAACTGGAGTGAAGTCGCAGATTAAAGCTAGTTAATATTAATTCATAAATACATTGGTATTTTTCGCAGGTTAACCCCCCTGGCTTCCGCAAACTTATCAACTGGATCCAAAATAACTATAGAAAAAAGCTTAAACAAATACCAATCATCATTACCGAAAATGGTATGGCTGACTGGGGCCAATCAGAAGACTACGAGAGGGTTTCATACTACAACGACTATCTCTACCAAGTGCTGCTAGCTATACATGAAGATGGGTGCAATGTCAAAGGATACTTCAGTTGGACCCTCATGGATGACTTTGAATGGATAGATGGTTACTCGTAAGTATGCGCAAACAATATAATCGTCCTGAAACTCTAGCCTTCATCTCAATTTGTTTGGGATTGGCGCAACATGTCTCCTTTTTAAATATTTTTATACTCCTTTTTTACTTGTCATATCCGTACTCCGGTCACCCCCTTTTTAGGAAGTCAGTTATTTGTTGTGTTTTATTAGAAAAAAATGTCATGTCACTAGTAATATCTCAACCCGTAGACGAAATATATTCAAAAATGAACGATCTATAAATAAATATTTTGCAGTCGGTCGGTACTGTTTTGGCATGAATAAATAATGTTCAAAAAACAAATAAAATAAATTCAAAATCGGTTCGCGAGATCGAAAAGCGGAGCAGTCTGATTCAGATATGTTAGGTTTTTTTCTGCTTATTCATTGTCATAAAAAGTGGTAATTCTAAGGGATGATCCAAATTATCACCGAGTAATAATTTCATGAATTTTATATGTCATTTTTATTATTTCCAGAGTAAAATTCGGCTTATTCAAAGTAGATTTTGACGGTCCAGAGAAGAAGCGAACGCCGAAATTGTCTGCGCACAGCTATGGCAACATTGCGCGCACGCATCGAATTGACTTTGACTACATCAAGCCGCCGTTAGAGCTAAATAAACTACTACTCGAGTAGGTTATTAGCATGTGATAATTTATAAATATACCTAGTGATAATATAATTTATGAAATATAAATTAAGCAGCATTCATTTGTTTTTTTTACTGACCGACTATTTTCTAAGTACAGACAGACGCCAGCACATCAAACTGTTAAATTTCTTTAATTGATTTTCAACTTTTTCGCTAACGCTTTAGGTTCAAGATTGATTGGGAAAATTTTACGGTTTCGGATAGCATATTGTGGTGTTGTGTATTTTGCTGTGAATAACTCCGTACCTGTCTGTTAGTGTGCAATGCTGCAAAAGACCAAAATACTAGAATATTGACGATTTGTTTTTAAAGAAATCGAAGCGCTTATCGCTGCAGCCAATTGCCGAAGCCCCGGGATTATTCCATAGAAAAGTAAAAGTAGTAAAAGACTATAATTAAGATTTTCACATTCGATAGGCAGACACACCTGTGACTTGTTTTAGTTCGCACAATGCGGAGCTCGAGAGGAGTCGTTCTGAATAGAGCACTTTTTGTGACTCTTAGGTGAGATCGAAGAGACTTCTGCTTTTTTTAATGTATTCAACGGTAGTGTTCTTTTAGTGTCACGATAAGCATTGAGGATGTGTAAATTCAAGTGTAACAAATTAGTTCTTTATATTTTTAAACAAATATCTTGTTTTGGTGTTATGTTAATTAGAACCTTGAAATATTTGTGTTCCAAACCAAAATTAGCAACCGGAACACTTGTGGAATCACTTCCATGTACGTTAGTCACACGTGATTTTTCCTTAAATATCTATTATTTCAAATTTAACTTAGAATACTTGTAGAAGTGAACCACGAGTATAGTAGATGCATTCTTATTCTGTGGGTTAACATGATCCCGAACAAATAAGATACCTGACAGGAAAACTTTTTTCAAACTTAATGTATGATCTGTGATAAGATAACGAAAGCCCGAGTTTCTCTAAAGGTAATGCTTTTGCCTGTTAAAAAAAACAATCGTTTATTATTGAAATTGCGGTATTTTTTTTAATGGTTCTTGTTTTTTTTTAAATGTACTTTAGCTGAACCAGATTCTACAAACTGATGATACAATTCATATTTTTCATAAAACAGTAACTGTTTCAAAATTTTTTATTGTTAGTAAATTCGACAACTGACGTTTTCGTTTAAAGAAATCTTATTAACACCACACATAAAATGATTTTTTTTTTAACTTCTCGTCTTCGTTAATTTTATTTTATTGTATAAAGCTTGCTACAAGTAGCAAGTGGAAGCCTAGGAGTTAACTCTGGGGTGAGCAATTACTCGTTTCCGGATGATTTCATATTCGGAGTTGCGTCGGCCGCATTTCAAATTGAAGGAGCATGGAACGAAGGAGGTAAGTTTTTTTTTTCATACGAAAGATTTTAAACTATCATACTTTTTATAATGATGGGTATAGAGTAGTTATTGTTTGTTTATAGTAATAAGTATTGTTATAATTTGTTTATTATGGTTTTATTACTTTATGAATCAAGTTTCAACATTCATTTATGGGTAGTGTGTACAAAATAAAATTAACTGGCCAAGTGCGAGTCGGACTCGGATGCAAAGGTTTCCAAACGAATTTCATTTTTTTAACATGTTACTTTCAAACCATGAACATGTAATAGGTTTTTCTGTTTTTTTTTCAAATTTTAGATTAGGTAATTTCGGAGATAAGGGTATAACTTCAAAACTATTTTAAATTATGAATATTATATATTGTTATAATATATAATATTCATTATATATTATAATATATAATATAATAATAATATAATATAATATATAATATTCATTATATATTATATATAATATTTTCAAAACTCTCATAATATGCCCCTTTACTTGAAATGTACACACAGTACAGTTGGAAAAACTTTTATTTTAAGTTTTCAAATTTGCCCCCCAAAAAGTGACCCCATTTTCGTAATTTAGTTTCGTTACACGTCCATGTTTGGGTCACAGAAAATGTACAGAAAATACGTAAACCAAATTTCAACTGAATCGGTCTAGTAGATTCGGAGAAAATCGCCTGTGACAGACGGACAGACACACAGACAAAAAGCCGAGTGAGCCTATAAGGATTTTAAAAAAAATCGGCCAAATGCGAGTCGGACTCGCGCACGAAGGGTTCCGTACTATTATCTATAAAACGGCATAAAAATTATGTTTGTTGCATGGGAGCCCCTTTAAATATTTATTTTATTCTGTTTTTTAGTATTTGTTGCTATAGCGGCAACAGAAATACATCATGTGTGAAAATTTCAACCGTCTAATTATCACGGTTCATGAGATACCGCCTGGTGACAGACTGACAGACGGATAGCGAAGTCTTAGTAATAGGGCCCGTTTTACCCTTTGGGTACGGAACCCTATAAAAGCACGTAAGGAAGTACGCATGTAAAGTAAAAGAGAAAAACAAAATGCCAAACCGCTGGGCAAAGGTCTCCACGCAGTGGGTGCCAAAGGATGAACAGAGTCACTGAATTCGGCCCAGAAAGCGGTGGTGAGATGACCTGAAGCTCTAGACAAGTGATATTCTTCTGACGTCTCTCAGGGTTGAATGCAAGAAAAAGTACTTTGGAAAGATATGGAGGAGGCCTTTTCCCAGAATACTCCTTATTCTAAATTAAGAAAACAAAATGTTTTTCTTTTATTTCGACAGGCAAAGGCGAAAGTATGTGGGATACGTACATCCACAAACATCCAAATTATACTGTGGACGGTTCAAACGGAGATGTAGCGGCTGACTCTTACCATCGCTTCATGAATGACATTGAAATGATCAAAAGTATAGGCATTAATTATTATAGATTGTCCATTTCGTGGCCCAGGTAAGAATTTCAAAAAATCACGTACATGTTTCGTGTTTTAAAAATATTGCGAAGCGGGACAAAAAAAATTGGTAGGTATATAAGTAAAAAAAACCGCTTGCCAAGGTTGGTCTGTGGATGGGTGACTTTGGATCTTAACATACCAAGTTTCCTCCGAGCCTCGGAAAGCACGTTAAGCCGTTGGTCCCGGCTGCCATTTGTAGATCTTTGGCAGTCGTTACGGATTGAATACTGGTATTCAGCTGAATCCGGTTTGACTGGAAGCCGACCCGAATATAGTTGGGAAAAGGTTAAGCAGATGATATAAGTAAAAAAAAGTAAAGTCCCTATGTAAGATTAAATGCTCTAATGCTGGGGCACCATTATCTCGCGAATATTCGTGTTATGTTGTCGCGATAGTTTACCGACAGTGCCGTGATAAGCATTCTTGTTCACTCAAATACATCGCGATTCGACGAACTACTCGGCCACATTTGTCTCGATAACGCGAATATTCGCCGAATCCCGCAGCATAAGAGTTAAAATGCAAATCACAAGGTATATTTAAATCAATACAGTTAATAATGACAGATATCTAGTCGTTAACGTTTTCATTTTCTGAATTTATTTTGCATATCTTTTCAAGTTTTATAAAAGTCACATATAACTGTATTTTTCTATTTATGATAAGCTACTATAAGAGGTTATTGATCTTTATCAAAAAAACTGCCTCGTCTCTAATAGGTATAAATAAAAACTAAGGTCACTTAATCCATTATAAAATTAATTAAAACTGTTGCGTTTATACCGCTATTTGAATACTCGATGACCCACCGATATTATATTGACATTATTTTATAGTTTATTGCTTAAGTTGCAAAGAAATATTTTTGAAAGGGCAATGACCGCTATCGCCATGCCAAAACGAAATAACTATACATTATTTGTTGGTAGATACCTACGCATTTTGTATTGCAAATTGATATTTAAGAAATTTGCATTTAGATAGATTAGTTTAGAAGTATAGCAATTTTGCACTTTGATCCTGTTCCATTAAATTGTCAATAAGCTTGTTTGTTCATTTATGCAGCCTTGCTGATATCCTTCGATGAGTATTTTAAATATTACGTTTTGTGGTACAAGATCTATGGCGGCAAATAATATTCATAAGTCTATTCGATTGGTTTAATTGTACCTACTTGAAAAAAAAATAAAAAAAATACAACCGACTTCCAAATAAAAAATACACTACAAAGTATAAAATAACTTTAATTTCGGAAATCGGTCTTTTTGGTTGTTTCTTCGTAATTTAACACACCGACTTCCGAAATTAAAGTTATTTTATACTTTGTAGGGTTTTTTTTCCATTTAGAAGTTGTTTCTTAAAATGTATCCACATCGCTGTCAATAGGAACAGTGCCCAGAACACTGGCAGCATTGCCACGTTAATGGTAATCAATGCTTATTCTCTGACCGAAGAAAAGTCCAGCCCTCTGGTCACGTGAACAGTCGACAAATTATTGCTGATGTCGATGAGCACTCGGACCCCCATGGGCCTTATGTTTCCACCTTAAACGGCTCAAATATATAACTCCCAATAAGGTTGTTATATTTGAACCGTTTGATGGCGCAAGGGTGTCGACAGATGTTGCATCCGACACCAAAGTCCTACCCACCTTCCAAGGCATTATGTTCATCCCATCTGGCACCCGGCAACAGCCCGACGGATGATGTCATTAATGCTGGCGTGCCATGCTAAACGACCAGCGCTCCTACTACAGGACAGGCCATAGTGTCTCAGGCGGTCGACTGCTTCACCGCATTGACAACGATGTGGAGCTCCGCTAGGAGCATCCAGACGCAGACTAGTAGCAATCCGGAAAGTACTGTCACACAGCAAAGTACCTATATTGGGTGACGGTAGTGCCTGTAGCCAAAGACCCGACTCCCATTCACCCACAGCCAGCAGGCTGGCACGCTCCGCAGTCTTGGTGGACTTATTTATGGACATTTTATAGTTATTATTGCGATCTCATATTTACGTCCATGGTAAAATTAAATGAACTGGCAAGTTCACTCTCAGTGACCCCAAGTAGATTTAATTATCAACTTGAAGTTATATTTCTAGAAACAAACATTTATTTTTGTTTTAATCCATCATGTCCGATAACTTTCGCCACTAGGTTAATTGTGACAACTTCTATTCTATAGAATAAACTCTCTAGTAACAATTTATTTCTCTATTGTATTTTCAAGATGCCATACCTACTTCATTATAGAAAAGGAATTTAATACAATTTCAATTAATTTTACCGAAATTGTAACTGAAAATTAATTTTATTATCTTCGCAGGTTACTTCCAAGCGGTTTGGACAACAATATAAGCCAAGAAGGCAAAAAGTACTACCGCACATTGTTTGAAGAACTCCTAAAAGCCAACATCACTCCAGTAGTAACGTTATTCCACTGGGACATGCCCACACCGTTAATGGACCTCGGAGGCTGGGCCAATCCAAAAATCGTGGATTATTTCGAAGACTACGCGAGGGTCGTATTCAATCTGTATGGCGATTTAATTAAAATGTGGACAACAATAAACGAACCTCATCAACAATGTTATAATGTAAGTATTTTCTGGTTAACATTAACAGCTGCTTTAATAAATATTTAATTAATACAGACTTAAAATTCTTAACTAAGTAAACCCTTAAATATGACATCAAAAAATTCATCCGCATCGCTGTCGACAGGAAATACAAAAGACTGACGGCACTGCCAAGTTGTAGGGTAATGCTTGTCCTCTGTCCAAGGTAAAATCCAACTCTTCGGTCACGCAAAGTGTTCGAACATCTACTAGTTCTTAGATAATATAATAAGTCAATGTTTACACATCATTAGAACAGGTCTCAGATTAGACACGTCGTTGTTATAACTCATTTAATATGTTTTTATAACCGTTACTTTTAATTTTAATAGATGATAATTGACATTATGTCGTAAGAATTACGAATGTTGGAATCGGTAAGTAATGTTTCCATGGCTCTCACTTCGGGTTGAAACACATTAGATATTGATAAGATTACTTATTCATATATGATTGATGTCGAATTAACCGTTTCTGTTAACGTTACAGCAAGAGGAAAATATTGACATGTTAATATAATTATTATAGTCTTTTGAATATAAATATTTCGTTTTCAAAAGAATTTAACATTGATCAGTTGGTGAGTGCTGCACGTAGTTTAAGAACAAATTGTAACAGTAGCCTTCGGGTATATCTTTCATTGTTCCTTTAATCTTTATCTGTGCCTCCGTGATCACTTTGTGCCAGCATTAAAATCAGGAGGAGTTGGCGACTACTTATGTACTCACTACAGTTTGCTATCTCATGCACGGGTTTACCGCATGTATGAAAAGGAATTCAAACCTTATCAGAAAGGTACTGGGATTTATATTACTTTGAATGGCTTGGTAATTCCCTTTCTTTATCATTGTTGCATTGTTTCGTAATAATTTGTTATCTTATGTTTTATAATACTGCCTAATCCTTTATTGTTCACAATATCGTCTCCTTGTGTTATAAATTGCACTAATTGGATAACATTGTTGTTTTTAATTAACTGTCGGAGATAATGTTCATCATCGCTTTCACTAAACACCTTGAGCCCTTTGTGGGTTATCATGGAGACAATGGTGACCCAATTTCTTATGAATTTTGTTTTAGGACAAATTGCTATAACTCTGGATGCGTTTTGGGCCGATCCTGAAGACCCTAACAGTCCTGAGGACGTTAATGCAGCAGAGGTTTACCTTCAGATGCATGTGAGTTCTTTTAATAATCATGATGAATATGAGTAGGTTTACAAACACCTACACATTGCATAATATTATAATAATATCTCAATGCTCGAAGGAACGATAAACAATTTGGTTTTAGTCCCAAAATCCTTTTACACTAACACAAAAGTATAACCACATAATTATAATTCAATGAAACATAATTAAATGGGCTTTTCAAGCTTGATGAGACACACAAATGAAGCATCAATGTTACCTATGACCTAGAAGTTTTGAATGATGATTTTTTTTTGTTTTTTTAGTTGGCAATTTATGCCCATCCAATATTCTCGGAGGTCGGTAACTATCCCAGTTTTGTTCGTGAACGGATTAACAATATAAGTCGTGAACAAGGGTTCTTGCGGTCACGTCTCCCAGTTTTCTCTGATGAAGAGGTTTGTATACTTTGTAGGCATGTTGTTTATTTATTATATTTATTTATTTTAGCATGATGGAAGACTTACAGCTAAAACAGACAGTTATGATACTTATGAAAAATTGTATTTAATTAAATTGGTTTTTACTCATGCTTCATTAAAGCATGGCAAGGTTATCGTTTCTTCAACCGAAATTTGAAAGAAAGAATATTTTTTTTTCTTATTACAGATTAAAGCCCTTCAAGGCAGCTCAGACTTCTTCGCTATAAACCACTACACCACTTTTTTAATGACTCCCTCATCAATGGAAGCAGACTGGCTGGTCCCCTCGTGGGACCAGGATACTGGCGTCAGATTGGAACAAAATCTTAGCTGGCCCGTGCCTGGAGCTGACTGGCTTACGGTGAGTTTTACCATATTGTTAATTTTTGCGAGAGTCAGTATTACGTAGCTCAAAAAAGTTCATTTTATATCAAGGTCGGTGCTTACCGAATCTTTTTATTCCAGACTAGGTAGTCGCGTATTGCAGGGCTAAGTACTTCGGAAACCCAGGTACCCTCTGTTAGATAGTTAGTAACAGCAAGGCGTTGCTGGCCTTCCTTGTGGTGCTGGGGTGGATCGAATGACACATTTGTCCCACCTGTACGCAAAATACGCGCTTTGTCGTCGAGTTGCGGAAACCAGCCCGACTTACATAGACATATATTCCAGACTAGGACACTCAAGTTTTAGAAAGGTTAGCTGGATATTTTTCTTTCTTGGTCGACACATCAATATAATTATAAAATGCGGTCCGCTATGTTGCTTTAGCTGACATGGTTGACCACTGGGTTAACACACTAATGATATTGTGTCTCGCGGAGTACTTTTTCTGAAAAAAAACCTTGAGCTTGCAATTGTTGACTTCAGGGACAGTGTCCAGGAACTCAACGACCTCATTCCACTGCCCCCCTTCTATCATCGGACATCTAGACGCACTGCAAGTTACTATCCCTATCTTGTTGCTATTCCACCAATTCGCACTAAACGTTTCCAAACGTCTTTTATAATGCGCACAGCAAATAAGTGGAACTCTTTGCCTGCGTCTGTGTTTCCGAACGCATTTGTATGCGTTCGCTCCGCCTCGTCGCGTTCGTTGCCTGTTCACTCTAATTTTGAAGAGATTAGGGTTGTCCCTAATCTCTTCAAAATTAGAGCGAACAGGCTTCTTCTGGGTAAGCTCGTCGTCAACTTTGTCTCTGTCATCTATGACCTAAACTAGAGTCAAGAGCAAACCCATATTAAATAAATAAGTAAAATGTGTTCTCGCTCATTGTATTAAGACAACATTTTTTTAATTTCATCTTGCTTACTATGACGTCGAAAAAGCTATGAGAAAAAAATTAATACTTATCACAAACAATGATACGGCTATACTTTCAAAGTGTATGACTGTCAGTAGCCAAATTGACATTCTATCAGCAATTTCGAATGACAAAAAGTTAAAATATGCAATTGATATGCGCTGCCGAAATGACACACTGGTCAATGTTCTATCATAAAGATTAAATGGTGATATGGGTACGATGGGGCTGGCATATCTTTGATAAAAGCCCGTAAACAAAAATAGATTAAAACAAAAATGGTGATTTAATAAATAACACTGATATAAGTGGTGATAGCTCAAATCGGCACAATATTTTTAAATAATAGTAATGTTTTTTATTCAAATGAGTATCAAAACATCGGGTATTGTGGTCCAGGAAGTAAAATCGCACAAACAAGCTCATTTACTATGGTAATATTTGCTCTGTAATATGAAAATACTAAAATGACGTCACTCGTCGAGAAACACAACATTTATATTTATTCAACATAACGTGAGTTTGTATAGTTGCAAATGCTGTAAGTAACAACTTTTGTCCAACATTCGTTTATCTAAAATTAGATCTAACCGTTGAACGGAGAGCGAGCGAAGCGAGCTCGGGAACTTAGGACACCCCGACACGGATATATTAGGATTGAAGGGAGGGACTGGAGTTAAACTGAGCGAACAAAGCCCGCGCCATCCCCTCCATGTGTAGTTCCTTTAAACTCTAAAATAAATAGAAGCCACGTAACCTATTATTATTATACTTACCTAGTTTGAATGCCACAGATAGTTTTAAAAAACACCAGAAATTCTTTGAAAAAATTAAAACATCATCGTGACCTAGATCAAAAAGTGTGTACCTCATTTGTTATCTGAATAAAACAGAGGTTAAATCTGAAGCTGTTTTATAATTTTACCTTTGAATTATTTTTCCCTAACTGCCCCGTGTCAGAATAAATACGATCAGAAGCATCATCAAATTATCTTAGGCATTATACAAACCGGCGGCATTTTTAATGAAGAATTATACAAAACGCCATCGCAGGCGTTTTGTATAATGTGTGAATTGGTAAATTTATTCTAGATGTAATTATTCGCTTGCGTGCATATTATAGCGACCAGGATAAAAACTCGTTTAATTTTATTGTTTCGTGATCGACGTTTTATAACTATGGTTTAATAACTGTTATTTTATTGATATGTCTAGATTTAACAGATCTACTTATCGTTAAGCTAACTTTATTTTAAATTACATAGAAATAAAGCAACCTTGTCAAAACTAACATTATGAAGAGAACATTGTTTGTATCCTTATGTGCCGCGTGAAAAAGCTAGTTCTAAAATCCAAGCTTTTAACAGGTTAACCCTCCTGGCTTCCGCAAACTCCTCAATTGGATCCAAAATAACTACAGCATGCTAAAGGAAATCCCAATAATAATAACTGAAAACGGAGTTTGTGACTGGGGCCAAACAGACGACTACGAGAGAGTATCTTATTACAACGACTATCTCTACCAAGTGCTGCTAGCTATACATGAAGACGGGTGCAATATCAAGGGATACTTCAGTTGGACCCTCATGGATGACTTCGAATGGATAGATGGTTACTCGTAAGTAAACGCAAACGATATGATCATTGACATCATTAATCTCTAGTCCCTTATTGCCTTTTTATTTTATTTATTTCTTTTCCTTTTTATTATGTCTCAACATTGTAAATTGTAACCCATGGGAAGTTGCAAGGTAACCCAATCACAAGTATTCAATATAGTAGTCAATATTGTGCAGTAGAACAATTGTATTAGAAATAATAAAAACCTATTTTTTTATTTCAATTTATTTAATCTTTATATACATATTATATTTAATAATAATACATCGTAATTTCCTGTCATCGCAGTAGTTATATCATTTTTAGGTACATCATTTTTCATCCATCGTTTTTGGTCTTCGCCTTCTTCCAATAATTCTTAAAGAAGTAGACCAGTCGGTAGATTGAACGTTATTGAAGACCTTGGCATACTATACCATTTAATTGTCGACAAGCAAGTGAAACAGGAGTTAAGTACATGTAATACAATTTTTTGATTTGAATGTTATACGACACCTCCTGAGTAACTGAAGGTTTCAGCCAAGAGTATAAACGTACGGCGTGCCCCTACGCCAAGCTACAATTTCGCCGTACTTTTTGTTACATATTTGTGACGTTTGGCGTACAGGGCACGCGCTTGCTTGTCATGTATACGTGGCAATGGCGTTCAAAAGGTTTTATATCACCTATCATGAATTAAACAGTCAGTCTACATTTATTTATCCCGTGTTAGAGTCATAATGTAGCGTATAGACTTCAAAAGATGGGTCAAATCGTATTTTTTAGCAAATAAAATCAGCTATCCATGAATAGCCGTACTGTCGGTCTTGTTTGGGCATGAATGAATAACACTAAACAAACAAACAATATGCATTCAAAACCAGTTCTTGATGGTAGAATGCAAATTAATATGAAAATTCCAGTGCTCTAAATGTTTATGTTTACAAACTGTAGAGCAATTAATCTATTTGCAAAGCGTTTGGACTCCGATTTTGTAATTAGTATAAACCATTTTGCTGTGGGTTAGTTTGCAATATTATCTAAATTGTTGTTTTTGTAAGATTATTATTGAATATGTGCCAAAACAAATCGCTGGATATAACATAACAGTTTATTGAACAGACTATAATATAACACAAAATTATTTCAATTAGTGCCTACTCAAATAGTTAGTTTCAGACAATTTTCAAAAAAAAATCTTTTGTATGTAGACCATTAAATGCAAGAACGAGCCAGGTGAATTTGAAAAACAGCTGGTCGATTCTGGGAAAAAAAAACACCGTGTATAGTTAGGTGAAATGGCTGTCATTCCAATTGATGCTCACTCTACGCACCTTTCACCTAATTTATCACGGTGAGATTGTAACAGAATAGCGCTACTGAATGTTCTGACTGTGATATGAATAGGTTAGGTTTACTTGTCTTTCATTGTTAGACATAACAATACAGGGATATGTTCTTAAGGTTAACAAACATTCGGTGAGTTGTCATCATCTTCCTGCCCTTATCCCATGTTACTTGGGGTCGGCGCAACACGTTTTTTTCTTCCATTCTGACCTGTCAATCGTCACGCTATCAGTAACTCTCTTTTCTTTCATATCACTCCTAACACAATCCATCCATCTTTTCTTTGGCCTCCTTCTCCCTGTCCATCCATCCACATTTATATTCATAACTCTTTTAGTTACCTACGTGCATTTCATCCCTCCTCTTCACATGACCATACCAAGATAAGCGGTTCCCTTTTTGGCTCTCCCACATTCGGTGAGTGATGATAAGATATAATTATTTTGTTTTTTTTTCAGAGCAAAATTCGGCTTATTCAAAGTGGATTTCGATAGTCCAGAGAAAACGCGAACACCAAAGCTGTCTGCGCACAGTTATGCCAATATCGCGCGCACGCGTCGCGTTGACTTCAATTACATCAAGCCGCCTTTAGACTTAAATAAATTACTACTGGAATAGAAAATTAGGTTGTGATAATTTATAATTATAATAATAGTGTAATTTATGAAATAAAATTAAGCTGCATTTATTAATTTTATTAATTCATTTCGTGGTTTGCAAAGTAGCCAAAGTATTTCTTTCACCTTTTATTTTATTTCCCAAAATACTAATAATACCCTTCACATAGCACAGTTAAATTTGAACTACTAGTCAGCAAAATGGAGCGAAGGACGTTCTCAAGCCATTTTTCAAGCTATCGACTGAGAATCTTAATAAGATTATAGCGTGCTGGGGTAGATTTCATGCAAACTATGTATCAACTTGATAGATTGATTAGTTAAAAGTAGTGAAACTTAAAAGAGTAATGGCATACCTACGAGTACCAAGAGTTCCATTGCACTCAGCTGTCTGAAAAAAACAAAGAACTACAGGTCGCAGGCCGCGACCAACCTGTAGTTTATTTTTTTCTTGAGGAGTTTTTATTTGAACTTAGTATAAAATACTTAAGCAATTATTTATTTACATTATACCTATTGATTGAATACTCTTTGGAGCAAAGAATGAGCCAATTCTCTTGTTGGTCGAAGAAGATAAAGAAGAAATAATAGTTATTTATGATCCACTAGTTGCCGCCCGCGGCTCCGCCCGCGTGATTGTCGAAAACTATCCTAAGGGAACATATTCCCGGGATAAAAAGTATCCTATGTGTTATTCCAGACTATAATCTACCTCTGTGCCAAATTTCATCAAAATCCATTCAGTAGTTTTTACGTGAAAGAGTAACAAACATCCATACATACATCCATACTTACAAACTTTCGCCTTTATAATAGTAGTAGGATTAGTTTAGTAGGTTTCTACAAAAGAGTAGACGAATGTTACCATAGTCACGAGTTTGTAAAAACCTTTTTCCGCACTTGTGTCATACAACGTTTTTCAACACATTTGCGGGAAAACAGACCAATGAAACAAACTTTTTGTTTTTAGATATCAGTCGAAAAGTCGCAACAAGTTTTGACTTACGTATGGTAAATAATTTTTAACTTTCGAACAATGTATAATACAGCCTTCGTACTTGCATTGAAAATGATCAAACAGCTATCAAAAATCGACTAATCCCTGTTTTGAAAGTCTCATAATCGTTTTGTATTCGTGCACAAACATTATCGTGCTACATCAAAATATTTAAATCGGTACAACATAATGCATTTTCTCAACTATGTTAAGATTATAAATCTTTGTTAAACGTATAATTGATCCGATTAACATAAATAAAAATAAGCCGCAAATCCGTCTTAAAATTATGATTACTTTGATTAATTGTGACGTCAAAATTACGCAGTACAGTTTGGAAAACGTTGTACGTGAATGAAAAATAATTGCTTTAAAACAGTTGCTAGCTTCCAAAAAAAAGATATAAATTTAATGAAATGTAAATCGTATGATAAAATTGAACAAATCTGTAAATGTAAAAAAAAATGTTACGTTGTGGTCCACCATTTAAATGCCAAGATCGTACAAGTAGATGACAACGATTTGGAACTCAACATAAATATTAGATAAGGTCACTAGGATCTGAAATTAGTTTTAATTTTTCTCAAGTCTAGATATTCCATCCTTGAACCACACCGTGGATCAGACTTGTCTTCAATGACTCACATACCTACGCGTAAATATCCTTCTCTGGGCATACAATTTCGAACATATTTATTTTTTTACTAATAAATAATAACCTATCTTTTTTTAGTGCAATGCAAGATATACGTCCGTTGAATAAAATGGAGTTTTTCCTTAATAAATAACTTCTTCAATAAAATGTGTGTGTTAACAACTTTTAATATAGGTATTATAATTAAATAAAACCACGTTATGTTTTTTTCTAAGGTGAATTTGTTGTACAAAGACTGTCATTAAAAATGCGTCAATGTTAAGTTGTGTCTCTTTGTCACGTAAACATCGTATCTATTCGTTGGAATCGAGAATAGCTAACTATTCCACCCTTGTGTAGGTATAGAAAGATTAAAGCCAACAAAACTCAGTCATGTTTAGGAATTTTAATCTGACCGTAACAAGACGTTAACCGCGGTCAGTATTAGAATGCATTGAAAAGAAAAGGGTTGTACCATATACAACCTTGTAGTACAAACCCTTGCAATTTTTTGCAAAATATTAAATATGTTATCGATTGACGCAAGAATGAGTTTAGTTTTTTAAAATTGAATACAACCGAGTGCATTAATATGTGATTCGATTCTTTTATTAATTTAACGGACGTACATAAGCCAGTTATTAAAGTTTAAAAGGTGATTTGGAAAAAACCTAGAAATACAATTGTCAGAAATATAATGAACCTTTACATTTTTTCCGCAATCTTGAAATAAATATATTTGGCAATTTTTTTCACCAACCAGTATTTTTTGAGTTTTTGGAGAATGACATCGCCTTTAAATCAACTTTATGTCAGCATATCACAGCAAAAAAAAAAGATTTATTTAAAAAAACTGACAGTAAGTTGTCTTGATTGGCCTTTCAGAAGCTGGGCGTTATTCTAAGGGTTAGACCACCGTGGTCAGCTAACTAGCTACCATAAATGTATATTTGGACTTTGGATAATAGGTAACTATAACAGCTGGCTGAATAATCTTTTGCCATACATTTCTGTCAATCAATTTATCTAAAATTAAATCTAGTATCCTGCCAAACAGAACTGATAACTACATAAACAGGGAAGGAGTTACGTTCTATGAAGGTTTTTCAAAGAGCTTATAAAAGCTTACATCCCCTATCATTATCAAGTAACACTGGGACATGCTAACAATTTTCTTAGATCTGGGTGGATGGTGCAATCCGAAACTTGGGACTACTTTGAAGATTACGCACGAGTTGCTTTTCATCTTTTTGGTGATCTTGTAATGAGTTTATTGATGGTAAACCTAAACAACACCTACTACTAATCGCAATTTGCTGTATTTATTTATTGGTTCATGTTATTTTTCTTTTTTAGTTCTTTCCAAATTACTTTCAAACTTAAATTTAAAAACAAATAAATTAGTTTATGTTATCACTTGAATAGCTTTTATTTTGTTATAGTCTTATTATGGTGGGATTATAGTACTAGGGTTGCAGTGATCGGGTGTAGCTATATATCTTTACACTCACCACATGCTTCGGGCCCACGCTTACCGTTTGTATCAACGGGATTTTTTTCAAGATCAAAGAGGTTGGAGTATGTCTTGTTAAAATTTAAAGCTTCCAGACTTGAGATGATTCTACGGCTAATCTCTTCCTCTAGTTTCTGAATATGTGTGAACACCTTGTTCTGTGTTGTTGTTGGATTCAATTTGCTGTTTTTAAAACAGAATAATAATATTTGGTTACTTCAGGTAAAGTAGCAATATCGTTGGATTGTAACTGGAGTATGCCAAAAACTCACGATAGTTTAGAAGACCAGGAAGCTGCTGAAAGACGTCTTGAAATGCATGTATGTATTTTGTTCTACAATATTATAATAAGGGTTTTTATTATAATATTGCAGAACAAACAAAATACATACAATGTTTACATTTTTTGATTTGTTCTGTTTCCAGTAGATTTTGAGAACAATTGATTTCTTTGATGCTTGCTTTAATCAATCAGTTGATCGTAAAGTAATTCTAACATAATATCTCTAATGATAAGTGAACGGCCGCTTAAAATACTTAGCCATTTTTTTTATCGCGTGGGGCTGTTTGCTCTTCCAATATACTTCAAGGCTGGTGACTATCCAGCATTAGTTCGAGAGCGTGTTGGCAACGCTAGTTACGAAGAGGGGTTCATCAGGTCCCATCTACTATATTTCACAAAGGATGAGGTTTGTGATTTAAATTATTATTTTGTGACTCAAATAAACTAGAGCCTTGAGTGCATCATCGTTAATTTTTCTTTGCTGACGGTGTATCGAAAACCAGTATTATGGTGAGTGTCTCATAAGAGTTAGACTAACATTGTGTAAGGCAACAATAGATTTCCTATTTTATTTTTTACTAGTTTTTGCCCGCGAATTCGTCTGCGTGGAATAGTTACTTGGGGCAGACATTTTGAAGTTTATTAAAATTTCAGTTAATGCTACTGAACAGAGAAAGAATAGATTCTTTAAATTGGCATAACTTTTTTATTTATGAACCGATTGACATGAAACATACACTAAATGTTAAGTGAAGATTACCACAATGTATAAGTGAACCCCACATCTACGCCGTTTCTGAGATGAACATGCACAAACGCATAGACAAACAGATAAACATACAAACAGACAAAAATTCTAACAATCATTTTTTTTTTCTTAAATCTTCCATGTACAAACAGCCATTCGTTACATTTTATTACATTTTTTATTATATATGTATAGAAGATAGATTGTATATATTCTATGTTTAACCATTTCGTTTCACCATAACTATTCTGTCACTGACTTTATCTACAACCGATATGTTAATTTCGTAACGCCAAGTACAAATTACAAAACAACTTTCAAGTGGATGCTTGGACTTATCGAATACAATCGAACACTCCCATTTTCTATTATCGACACGAGTTTCTTACAATCTGTGGCAGCAGGCAATGAGGCCAAGGTCAAACTGCACTGACTTATCAGTTTATTACCAGTTAACACTGCATTGAGTCTCTTGGCCGAAACTGGTCTCTTTGTTTCAAATGGTATAGGACAGTACAATATAAATGCTTTTAAGAAGCTGTTTGGGCTAACAAAGTTTTATGATCTATAGTATTAATGTATCTCAAGCTGTCCCTTTTTTTTCGTGTGAGGAATCTTCGTGCAGACGGAGGGTACCTGAGAAGTAGGGTTATGTTGGACTCTTACAAAGTAAAACCATACGGTTTTTACCGCTTCCACGAGTCTGAGACCGGGAATACATTTTTGCTATATTATTTACCAGCCTAAAATAACTGTCTAACTATTCATTTTTATACATTTTACCTGAACTCATTTTTCGGCAGTGCGGGGAAGTTCTGACTTCTTCAGCATCAATCACTATACTAGCTACTTGATAACTACACCTTCTTTTAATGACAAATGGCAGATGATTCTATGATCATGACATAGGAGCAAAAGTAGAACAGGATTCGACATGAGCTGTAGGTTTAATGGTTATCGGTAGGTTTACAACGATGTAAAAATTGTCTTCCCACACCCGATAGCCTGGCGCAATTCCTATTAAGAACCGTAATTCGTGCGTTAAAGGAATGGAACTTTAGTCAACATTCTAAGAAATTTGAATCCATAGCCACAAACATCTTAATTCATGTTATTTCAAACACCTTACTAGAAGAAAAGTTACTTACAAGTTAAATTGCCTTGACGTTCTTTGAAACGAAACTTCTAATAAGAAAAGCCATCTTTTATATAAACTTATATTTACAGGTTTACGCACCAGGTTTAAGGAAAATTATCAGCTGGTTGACAAAGACATACGATTTGAAAGTACCAATTATTGAAACTGAAAACGGTGTGGGTGTCCGGGGTCAGTTGGATGATTATGACAGAGTCTCGTAACTTCAGTGAGTACCTTCATGAGTTGCTACTATCAATACACAAGGATGGCAGCAATGCCTTAGGCTATTTCGCTTGAAGTCTCATGGATAATTTTGAATGGGAAGATAGATATAGGTTAGTAATTATTAAATTTGAATATTCTCTCTCTCTCACTTTGCCTAGCCTTATCCCAAATTGTGATAGGCACTCCTTATAATTTTTCGCCAGATGATTCTGTGCTGGGTCGACAAGGCATCTGAAGTTTTTGTACTCAAGTCATTGTTATGACGGAAATCCGGGTAAGAGAGGATTTTCCACGCTTTTTAGGACCGGTGTCTATGCTCACAACTTGTCCGCTCATGTGATCTTCAGGCCTTCTCATCACATGTTTGTACCATCTCAGGGCTGTACTTAACCGAATAAGAATGCTGATAAATAAAACACGATCAGCTATAAACATATTTGTTAGAAAGCAGTTGCTCTTAACTGCTTAGATATTCTCTCCATTATCTCTCTTGTTGACTGTTCTTGCTTATTGGTACTGTAGATACAGTTTGTTGTCTATTGTACTATGCATCCAACTTTCAATACAGATTGGTCTCGATATCAGGAAACAGTGTTAGATATATATTGATGTGTACATTATTAGGGCGATGGAATACTGAACAGCAATTGATTCAGGACGCATGGCTGTGATTACTAAAACGCGTATTGTGAAACATGACTAGATATCATTCACGAAAGAAGGGCTGCATACAATATTGTACATTACACAATGAACTTGATCCCATGTGTGTAAGATTATCCGCTGACAATGTAAAGTTAGGTGAAGTGAGCTTGAAGTGAACTATCATTCCATCTTGTTTGTATGGATTGACAGTTCGCATCATGTTCACCTCAGCTAAGCTTACAAAATCTTAATGAAGAAATTAAAAAAAAAATTAAAAATGTTTGTCTATGAATGCTGAAAGCTGATATAAATAAATGCAAAATGTTGTTGAAATACAACAATGATAACAATGTTGTTGGTAATGGCGTGTTTCGCAATTGCGCTACTATTATTCTCCTATATTTTTTTAAGTAATGGGTTTTGTGGTAAGATCAAACCAAAGCGAATGACGATGATGATGATCAGAGTCACGTAGAACGCCGAAGCTATTTGCAAAGAATTACAATAACAACATTCGTACGCGAACCGTAGGTACGTAAAACCACCTACGGATCATCATCGCCTAGCCCTAGATTTGTTGTAACAATAATTTTGGTAAATTGTCGGCTGCTGCTGCACTTTGGTCTCTTTATTCTTATAAACCTGCTCTTGATTTCGCTCTCCCCTTAAAGTAAGCGATGAATGTTGCTTTCGATGGAATGAGTGTGCCCAATAATGAGAAGAAGAAGAAAGAGAAAGAAGAAGATGCGAAGTTACATTGTTCACTTTTCCTTTGAAGGCATACATTTTTAAGCGGTAGGGATTACAGACGCCAACAAAGTTACCGTATTTCGGTATAATAGCAGTAATTATTCAATTGATGGTTTATAAAGTTTGACATTTAGAAATTGATACTTTAATTAAACAAAGTACATACAGTTACAACGATATTCAAAAACCAACCAATTTAGCGCTTAATTTAGACTGAATCAATATTGAAAATAGCCTGCCTCAAGACGATCGGAGTTGCGATGTAATGTAATATGGTAATTCCATGATGGAGTACTACTACTATTAACCATACAAATAAAATTGCATGTGATTTGAGCTAAGCGTTGCTTTTTTTTCCTGTACCTATTCTGGTTTTAGTGCAATAATAGTCAAACCATTTGATATATTATACAAACCATTTGATATATTGAATAATAGACAAACCAAAAGCCTGGAACAACTGTGTTGACACTGTTGACTATACAAATATCAGTTCCGTACGAAAACTCAAACCATAATAATTGAGCAATCAATCTGAATAGCATTTTTCCATTCCATTTATACTGGGGTCGTCTTCTAGTCTGACCGGTAGTCTGTAGTAGCTACAATACTGGTATCATCTGACGCCTATCATCCATTAATTGGGTACCACGATACCCCTTACCAAGACTGGTGTTAGATTTTCCGGCTTCTGACTACCCAAACAACTGTAAATGGTCTACAAACGACAGCTAGGGTTTATTGCTTGACGTGCTTTACAAGGCACGGGGGACAGAGGATTCTGGATATTATATGGATGGTCACCCATCTACGGACTGACCTCGGCATGTTATTATCATCATCAGCATCATAATTAATATAATCTGAATGTACACACTCTATGTTTCCCTCGCTTCAAATAATTGCCTTTTACGTCAAGTTACTGGAAGGTACGGTTGACCCATCTCTCCGTGATTATATTATTATGCAAACTAATAACTTAAGAAACTGCGGTAGGTCATGTATATTCAAAATATTTAAATAACTAAGCTTAAAATATCTCAATATCGAAGGCGTGTCGTGTGTTTCGTTATTTCTGGTCGACCTTAGTGCGAGCGAGATTCTAGGAAACTGGATTGTTTCAGTAAAAGTTACTTATTGTGTGAGCGTGGGTACCTATAGGAAATCTTGGTACTTTAGATTCAATAGCAGTAAATTCTTTAATCGTTGCTGGGTTTTAAATGGCAACATAAGGCGGTTGTTTCATCATCCGCTGAAGGTTTTTCCTTGTTTGGATTTTAGGGTCATTGTACTCCTCATTGTTATTTAACTTTGGGACCTACTCCGAAATCAGAAAAAAGAATCAGCCAGTCTCGATATTTTTATGTTATGCAAATGGATAATGTATGGGTTTGGTGGTGTTTGGTTCCATAATTAAAGTTGTAAAAAATTATGATGATGACATTTTTAGCTATTTCAATATTATTTCTTATACTTAATTGAACCGCCACATATGGATCTGGCGACAAGCAATAAGCACCAAAATTTTTAATACGGGGAAAGCAGTTTTCATTGCGATGCTCCAATTAAGCGGAAAAATATTTTCAATAAAACGTTTCAGAATCATGTAGTTCTACAGGGTTTCCCACATCGTTAGCTACTAGGTTTACCAAGCAGAGAATAGTTTTTATGTGGGAGCTATGTGAGTTCCTGAAAGTGGTCAACCGGGAGCTTAAAACCCTGTGTCTCACAAGAGTTGCAGAATTATGCTGAACTATAAATTCATAATCTCATGGATCTGTTTATTAACTGCAAATTTTCTTATTATTAAATAAATAAAATTCATATGTACTTTACAATAGGCGCCCGGAATTGGTACCTGTTTTTTTAAGGATGGGATCCGTGTTCCTTCTAAATCCATTTACGTTCCAGGGCCGTGGTGACTCTTCTGAACAAATTCCGCAACCCTGGCAGGCGGAATTGTTTCCTGCAGATCAGACACTGTCCCGCAGACAGATCTTTACAGAATGTCACAGATATCGAAACTAAGTTTGAGTCATTCAGTAAAACAGAAAATTAATATAAAACACCCACCAGATGTCGTGGCTCTGTATTTGCTATAAAATAAAGACACGATACCAAAATAATAAAAAAAATATTGACTGATAAAAAACCCGACTGCTTCAACAGTGTTGTTCTGGTGGATTGTGTTCTGTAGCTGCCAAGCAGTAAAGACACAATATCAAAATATTGACGTTTTTCAACAAACCCGACTAACCCAAAAAAACTACTAAATAATAAAACACTTTCCAACTAGTCTGATACAGTTGCTGGAGTCCATTTTAGTTCAATCACAGATTCGATGCCAGCAACTGCATCAGACTGCTTGAAAAGTGTTTTTTTTTTTACTATTTAGTAGTTTTTTGAGTAGGTTGGGTTTGTTGAAAAATGTCAATATTTTGATATTGAGTCTTTACTGTATAGCAGCTACAGAGCACCATAATTAAATTATAGAACTACGTACTTCTTGAACAGCATGTATAAGGTAATTTAGGAAACTTTCACTGACGTAATTCTCTTTTCCAACATTGAGGAATAAGGGTGTTACTACACCAATCGAACGATTGGTGTAGTAGCTTTGGCTGTTTGACGGACACCGGGTGATAAATAATAAAATGACCGTCGATCGATGTCATCAATCGACATCAATCGTTTGGTGTGGTAGTTTTGGCCGATCGAAAAAAGAAGTAGAAATTATCGATCGACGTCGATTAATTCATTTTAGCATCGTTCGATGGCATCGATCGACGATCGATCGATTGGTGTAGAAAAAACCATCGATCAACGTTTCAAACAGCTTCGATTGTGAACTAATAAAAGTTCGGTGTTTGCACAACAGACAGTTTCACACAGCTTGTGGGGACATTAATAGAACCTATTTACTCGACCAAACACTGTCGGACGGTACCTAAATACGTTCGTTATACTACTAATTGCTTCTCTATTTAGTCGGTTAATAGACTTGCAACAAGTTCGCGGCTATTGTTAGCTCATTATCGCTATTCAATGGTTCTGCGGTGTTCCTGTATCTTTCGTTTAAAGTCTGGATTTTTCATCAGGTTTCCTTTTGCTACAATACGACTTAAACTGTGGTTAATTAAATAGAAAAGGGAGATCTTCAATCTAGAAAAGTAATCCACATTTAAGCGTTTCAATAGAAAATCAAGGGAGAAAAACTGCAAATGATAAATGATATTCATTTTTATTAAAATAGCTTACAAAATAACTCTTACACGTTAATCTTTTTTTCTAAAATTAATCTAGATGAGGAAATCAACACAAGTTGAAGATAATATTTCCCGCAGAAATAATGACTTCAATGTGTTACTGGGTTTTACAACGCCGCAAGAAAAAACTCAGTTTCAGATTGGCGGAATACGATTCGTGTTGTTTCCGGCAAATGATGATTTTGGTTCGCTCCGTATCTAAGACATGTTACCCTAAATGCGCAAATGATGCGGCTACAAATGAACGCAACGCATCCCTTAAATGAGAAAATGGTGCTATTTGTTCCATTTTAAATGACGTCATATAACTTCTCCTGGCTCAACTCCTCCAAACAAAACAGCTTAACAGAAACAAAAATATAACAAGCCACACAGTACAGCATATTCTGACATAGCGAAACTCCGGAACAAAGCTGAAGTTAAACTTTCCCTAGCCGAAGATATTGTTGTCTCGGTATTAACACAAAACTACTAAAGTTGGTTTTAGTTAGGTCAGATATTTCTAAAGTTCACATTTTCTATTCTCGCACCCAGACTGGGATCACTTTGCGAATTGAAATAGACCGCTGTGTTCTGCATCGAGAATTGGGGTCCATATTAAAGTATCGGGGCGTTTGTTTTCTGACATGAGTATTTTTGAGATCGCGACCTGGTTTCAATGAAGAAGTATTTTGAGGTTTGCTAGAAGGAACTTCAGTATTGATCGAGACGTATTTACTGTTGGTCGTTGAAAGGTTTCACTAACCAGTATTCTGGATCTTTTTGGATCATGATCGTTTCGTTTGGTGAGCTAGTAGTAGTAGTTCAATTAGCGATTAAGCGAAACTAGTAGTTTTTTGTGAAGGCTATGAGGGTGGCACAATCATGTCAGATCAGACCCTCTTAAAAAACAAATATCTTCGATAATAAGGATCAAGAAACTCTTCACTCAATTTTCTTCAAACTGTCTTCGAATGTGACTCTGTATGAATCAACACTCGTGACATTCGATTTTAAGTATTTATAATAATCATCAATCTTCCATTCAGTAACGGGCAGTATATTTATACAAACACTGTTGACATAGTCCATTCAATTATGACATGTCAATGTAGGCTTTTAAATACATTATATAGGTTGTTCCAGAAGTACGTGGTCATATTTCAGGGTAGTGTTCTTTATCTGCTACACAGTAGAGAAATAATATCAAATTAAAAAAATACTGTTTTTTTTCAAAAAACTCGACCGCAAATAGTGACTTAAAAGTTTCAAAAACATCACTTTGCAAGCAGTCTAATACAGTTGATGGCGTTGATTTTAGTTCAATCAAAGATTCGATGCCACCAACTGCATGGAACTGCTTGAAAAGCGTTTTTTTTAATTTATTCACAGTATTATGAGATCGGGTTTTAAAAAAAGTCATACATTTTTTTTTACTAAATCGTTCTTTACTAAATAGGAGCTACAGAACACCTGAAATATGACCACACACTACTGCTGGAACACCCTGTATGAATACAGGTAGGTATGTATAATTACATGCAACACAAGGTAGGTGTACGGAATCGTACATTAATTTGCAGACCCACGCGCCGTGCATTCTGCGCGCTTATTATTTTGTACCTATCATTAAAGATAATTTATGTAAGTACACTAATTCAATAAATCAGTGTTAAACGAACATTCTCGGTGATCGGTTTTATTTCATGATCATCTCTCATAGAATCGCCCCGGCAGTGTCATTAAGTGTAGGGATCCCCCACACTTATTTTGGTCCTTTGAGCCGGATGTTCTTAAGCTCATCCTCAACTCTTTTATTTCGGTACAGTGTGACTCAAGTGAGGCTTATCGAATTTGTTAAGTACAAATTGTCGATTGTCAATGTTAAACTGCACACGGAAAAAGATGCGACCTTGCTATTGTCTTTGGGCAGGGCTCGTTTATCTCCGTAACCGATCGGAAATTTTAAGTAGTACTTACGTACCTGTATAATTTTGTAATAAAAGTGTTTTCTACAATCTGTACCTATATCAGTCATACCCATAACGTGATCTATGAAAGCGTCGACATTCCCGCCTAACCATGCGTCGTCGCACCGTGTTGGTAGAAGCGACGAGCATCGAAATTACTTGGAGTGAAATGAAGCGTGAAGCACAAGACAGTTCGTGATGGAAGACACACATCTAGATGGTGGACGCCCTCGTTCCTACATTGGCGTATGTGTTAAACCTGTACAAGCTCGGCAAACTAATACACTACTAATACAAGACTTTCATGGCAACCTAGGGTTAAATACTACGGAGGGCCAATTCTACTCATTTTTAAGCAACGTTCCCATTCGCATCTCAGTCGCAATCTGTCAATCTGTCACTGAGATGCGAATGAGCCCTCAGTTTTCACGACTAGACAAAATGCTACTCTATTAGCGAATGTATTTTCGAAATTCCTAAATAAAAGGTATTGATCACGTGACATTTTGACAGCGTTTGTCAGTTCCATACATTGTGATGTTTTAACAATCGCCTTGGCCACGCTACCGCTGCAAGAATGCCACTTGTCTGGAGCCTCAGGGCATACTATGACGTGCCAATTACATCATGATTCGGTTGTGTGAGAGAGAAAGAGCTAAGCAGGTCGAATATAATCTCTTTTCACAACGGGTTCATGATGGAAATGACGCGTCTTTGTAGCAGGATCTACCATCGTTACCATAACAACATGTGTGGGGGTTATAAAACAACTTCGTTTCTGCCTCCAAAATTACGGAAATTCCGCAAGTAATTGTCGTACCGATCCGTCTCCGCAAGTAGTAAGAATATTTGTTTTATTAATATTATTTTCCACCTCCAACACTTAGACTACATCCGCTTATATGGCCACGTGACATTCCTACCGCAGGTTAAAATAACCGCAACGACAAACATTTTCTTAATTACAATACCTATAAACTGTCAGTGTTACATCAGCCTATCAATAACTCAGAATACATTAAACAAATCCTTTAATAACTTATCATTATTGGCCATTCAAGATTATCGTTCATGTAACAATTACTGCAACATTGTAGGTTACAACTAATAACCAGCTGGTCATACATTATTTATTGATTAATTATTAAATAAAATCCTTTTGATTATCTATACATATGATAAAATGTAACGGATCGCCGTCTGTACATGGAAAATATATGAGAAAAAATATTTTTGGGACCTCATATATCAACGCAAATGCACCCAAAACAATTTTTGTTAGAATTTTTGTCTGTTTATGTGTTTGTCTATTTGTCTGTGCGTGCACGCTAATCTCAGGAACGGCTTATCCGATTTAGATATGGTCACTTATACATTGTGGTAAACTTCACTTAACATTTAGTGTTTGTTTTATGTCAATTGGTTAATAAATAAAAAAGTTATACCAATTTAGAGAATCACGTTGAACATTTGTTAAACTATCTATATTTTTATCTATCTATTCTTTCTCTGTTAAGTAGCATTGACTGAAACTTTACTAAACTAATGTTTGCCCCAAGTAACTATTCCACGCGGACGAAGTCGCGGGCGAAAGCTAGTACTTAAAAGCTAGTACATTATTATTACGCGCATTCCTTTAATAAACCTGGTATGTCGATCGATGATTAATTGTGGGAATATTTGCATTGAGGCTGACCTCAATGGTAGCTTTACCTCCACTGGGACTAAAAAAGTTATAAATTATACAAAATCGGCCAAAAAGTTGATTTATTAGCTTCCTGTTTCCCCAGGCGCCGAGTTTTATTTTCTTATTAATTTATTTTCCCTTAAACTAGTTATCTAGGGAGTGTGCTTTAATTTAATGAACTTGGGGGACGATTGGAATAAAATTGATAGACAAACAATAAAAAAACTTTTTTACAAAAAAAAAACCGACTTCCAACCGTACCAATTTCGCCAGTCGGCGTATTGAAAAACAACCAAAAACACCGACGGCCGAAATTTAAAGTTATTTTATATTTTGTAGTGTTTTTTATTTGGAATTGGGTTTTTTTTTTGTAAAAAAGTTTTTTTTTATTTTTACTTTTTAGTGGTGATACCCCACAACTAAGTGACATTATACCCATAATTAGTGGTTGTACTATTTGCCGTTAAGGAGATTCTTTTGGAAGTCGGTTGAAAAAGGATTAGTGATCGTAGTCTTTTGTAATTAAATATTGCAAAGGTAGTACAATTTCCAAAGCCTTCATCAGATCATTAGTCAACTTCCTGGAAAGTTTTCTAACTCTTCGCATTTTCACTAGCCTCTAGATCAGTGGTTCCCAACCTGTGTTCACGAACCACTGGTGGTCCGCAAGGGCCAAAATATCAAAAATGTCATTGATACAAACTGATTCTAAGTTTCTTTAGAAATGTGTCTTCTATGACAACACTTTTAATTTTGATTTCAAAGCATAGTTATACTACAAGTTTTGAATGTCTATATGATATAAGTTTATTTTTAGTTTAACATAGTTTATTTTTTTCATGATTCCTGGTCCTTGCTAGCAACAAAGAAATCAAAGTGGTCCCTGGTCAAATAAAGAATGGGAACCACTGCTCTAGACAGAGCCTTTCAGGACCATCGGCCATCGGTTCTTGAGACTTCTGTCTAGAGGCTCTATAGCATGTGAGACCAGATAATTTGCGAAGCTTTCTTTTCTTTATTGATAGGCACTCGTTTGACCACTAAACTCTACTAAGTACTACACTAAACTAAGCGATGATGGGGTCGAGGATGAAGTACGCTTGCCTGAAAGTAACCTATTCTCTCTTGACTTAAAGACTTCCAGGTTGTAGCTATCAGGAAACACAGACTCTGGCAGGGAATTACACTCCTAAGCTCCCCGAATAAGGTAGTGGTGACCGCTTAGCTTCTAAATCTGTCTCGTTTCTTTCGATATAGTGATTATCGCACAGGATATCAGAATTTTTTATCAATTGATTAATTTATGATATGGAATATAAAAGTGATTTACATTATAGAAAGAAAGAAAAGAAAACAATTACGACAGTCCGGACACACACAATATATATTTTTTAAAGTAACAATAATGTGGGTTACAAACAATATTCCAATTTGTCGTCTACGCCAACAAGATTTTGTACAACAGGAACGTAAAGCATAACAAAGTGCACAATGTATTAAGTTCACAGTGCACTAAAACCTTATAATAAGAAGTTGTAATAAAATATGCAAATGGTATGGCTCCTAAAATGTTAGCACTCTACTATTAAAGTTCTGATGTTTTGCATAAAGTGACACAAAGTCGTATATATGTAGATATTAATAAACGTTTTTAAGTTAACTTCCTAAAAATCATTTGCAACCAATTAACGATCACAAAATCGTAGATAAATATTAAAATTAATAAAACTATTTCCGTAAATATTGAGCTACCTACGACTCAAAATAAACTGGACAGTTCACATCAAAACAAAATTAAACTAACTCTCATAATTATAATATCCTTCATTAAACTGAGACTTTACCTTTTATTGAGGTATGTTTAAATAATGGTTTCTGCATAGTAAAAAAACTCAAAACCTGTCTGTAATTGACTGCCTTGGCCATGAGTTAGTAGTAATTGGCAGACTGTGTATTATGTGTTTATTGCGTGCAAGCGCGACTACCGAGCGTGGAGTCCTAGATTCCCAGGTCGGTTCAAAAGTGTAATTGGGTTTTTCGAATAGGAATTTCCCAGTAACAGCCCGGAGTTTGGAAGTTGGTGGTGTGACACCCCCGTGCCTCGGAAAGCACGTTAAGCCGTTGGTCCTGTGCCAGATCTTTTTCCGGTCGTGTCGGGTTGCCGTTCCTTCGGAATATAAGAGTGATGGAAGAGGGAGTGCACCTATGTTTGCGCACGCACTTGTGCACTTTAATATGTCCCGCGCCGATGGCCATTCTCGGTTGAGATTGGCCGCCATGGCCGAAATCGGTCAGGAGGATTTTTTATTATTTTGCAAATAATCTATTTTAGTTTTATTGCAACTTTCAAGCAATATGTTCACCTAGGACTACATACATATACCTCTAATGTTGATACATGTATGTACTATTTTAAGATACCTCTGCCTTATCTATTGACAAAATTAACAAGCGTGATGTTATGGTATTTATGTATGAATTTATTTACTAATCAACTGCTTACGTGTCCAAATACAGAAACTTTTTCATCCGGAATAACCGACATGATTATGTTTGGAAACGTTCAAAAAACATTTAT
Source organism: Mamestra brassicae (assembly GCA_905163435.1). Lineage (NCBI taxonomy): Eukaryota > Metazoa > Arthropoda > Insecta > Lepidoptera > Noctuidae > Mamestra > Mamestra brassicae. The sequence goes on along the minus strand of LR990991.1, from coordinate 7,896,312 downwards.
AGAATTAATGTTTATTCGTTTTACTGCGAGCTCAAAGCAAATAAACCATGTGAAATCAATCGTGGATCTATCGAATTTTAATCTGTTTACGCATTACAAGGTTTTGCGTTTAGATTGTAGCAAACATTAATAAATCGTAATAAATTGCTGTTTGACGCAATTTTTCAAGGTTATGTAGATCGTTTTATTTTATCGATTCTGTAATAAATGTTCGTTGTCCCTGGACAGGTACCTACGACGATTTATTTTAGCGACTGGGGTTGAGGTCATTTCAATCAATTTATTCAAGCAAAAGTGACTGTGTGTTGTTTTTCTGAGCTGACATACAATTACTATAAGGTTTAATCATGATTGAAATTCGGAAAAAATAATATGATTTGGAATAAATAGCAAACCGTTGAATGTGCCCCAAGCTCTAAATATTTTGGCCGCAGAGGCCAGCCCACTGAATGCGGTAAATTACAGAGGTATGTAGCTGCAAGTCTATTCTGTTAAATTGTCATCGCAATGATATAAGTGAAGTGAGCGTGAAGCTGAACTGTCATTACACCCGAAGCTGTCAGTTCACGTCAGGCTCATTTCACCAAAAAGTCAACGGTGAGATGTTGACAGGATTGCTATCCTATCAACATCTCACCGTTGACACTTACTGGATCTTTCGTAAATACTAGTGTGACTGAAACGAGCTCGTGGCTACATCATGTCAGCCGCTCAGTTCGACTTTCGAAGTTAAGCAACGCTTGCCACGATCGGCTCCTCCGTGGCTCGGGAAGCAATTTAAACTCTGATACTAGACTTGACAAGTAGTTTCGCTTTACCCACCCTCTACTGAATTGTGAAGATCAGATAGGCAGTCACTCTGTGTAAAATACTGGTACTCAGCTCCATCCAGTTAAACTGAAGGCCAACAAAAATAGTTGTGAAAAAAACACAACCGACCAAATAAAAACAAAATACTACAAAGCATTAAATAGTTTTAATTTCGGAAGTCGGTGTTTTTTGTTGTTTCTTCGTATATAACAAAAAAACATAACCGTAAAAGAAATATCCTTTCACATGAAAAAAATACTTTTAAAATCGGTTCATAAATGACGGAGTTATGGTAACAAACATAAAAAATACAACCGAATTGAGAACCTCCTCCTTTTTTTGAAGTCGGTTAAAAAGGCTGGCAAATTGATTACTAAACGCGAGTGAAACTCACGCAGTAGAGGGCAAAAATAATATTTACTATATTAATTAATAATGATGATCGCGCTACCAGCCTAATGAAGTCATTTCTAATTAAACTAATAAGAAAACTCAAGAAAGAAGAGAGAAAAGTAAGAGATTATAAAACCCTCAAAGTTCCACATTTTTCATTCAATTAACCACTCAACGCCTCTTAAAATCATCTTGATAACCACTTTACCCTTTTAATGAAAATTTAATCACTGACCGAGAAAATTATTTTAGGCGGAAGAAGCGCCCATTGCAATTTTAATTTTTAGGAAAACTTTTGAAATTTTAAATGTTAGAGCGGATATGCACTGCATTCGATCCGAATCCGTGAAAATACGATCCAAAGTAGTCATAAAACTATTTGTATGGTAGTTTACGCACTACAATTTCTCTCCGTTATCCGTGAGTCTCCAATTCGGACCGAAGAAGCCGTAGTACTGTTTGTGTGAATGCTTTCGCATTACCTCGGATTTAAATCGGACATAATTCCAAAGATGGCCCCTGAATAGCTTGGATTTGGATTAGAGATCGGATTAGTGCGTAAGCAATATCCAAATTCACCCAGAGTTGTTTAGACTCTAGATGAATATTAAAATATGGCCTCAAAAAATTCATCCGCATCGCTGTCGACTGGAAGTGTACCCAAAAGACTGGTGGCATTGCCACGTTGAATGGAAATGCTTATTCTCATCTATGATAGCTCTACCTAGATATTTTCTGACATCAGCCAAACAATACTTAATGAAAGAACATGATAATAATTTTCACAAAACAGAACTTTTTTATAATGACAGTTGGTACGTAATACGTGACCTTTTTTCTAAAGAAAACTTATCTAAACGCTTTTCGTACTCATCTGGGATTTCACAAGAAACTTCTCACGCAACTTGTAACCGCCTAGGGACTAGGGTCACTTGTGTAGGTACCTATCCTTTCGCCATTAACTCAAACGGAATAGAAGTTACTTTGGATTTAGTTTCACTGCCCAGTCAATGGTTTGCAACGTTCCAATGTCGGGCAGAATTTGCTTATTGGCTCCGATTCGGGTCTGGTTGATGGGCATTTGTTTTTTATGGAGCTATTTTTGTTTATGGAAATTGAACTTTTTTCAGTTTTAAAAGAAAATATTCGCGGTCGGAATGTATCAGAAGCCTAAACATATCACCGAGATAATGATCCCATGTCGTAATCCAGGTAATAATCTAATCTGGTGCCAAGTTTAGTAAAAAAATCGTTCAGCCGTTAAAGCGTCATTGATAATTAACAAACATCCAAACAATAATATCAAAATAATAATTTAAGAAAAAAGATATATTTTTTAGGGTTCCGAAAATTTGTAAAAATTGGACCACTCGGCTGTCTGTCTGTCCGTCTGTCACAGCCAATTTTCTAGAATCTTCTAGACCGATACTGTTGAAATTTCGTACAAATATGAACTTCTGTGACCCAAGCACGGACGCTCACAGATCACTTTTGGGGGATAAACTAGAAAATTTTAAAAATAGTTTTTCAGACTGTACCGTGTGACATATTAAATTAAAGGGCTTATTTTGAGGGTTTTATAATTATATTTTTTTCATCATTTAAAATAAAAAATGCAGATAATAAATGGTTATTTACCTATAGATTACAGGAAAACCGATAAGAAGTCTATAATGTTAAAAATAACATGATTGTGACAAAAATTAAATTCGTTCGGAACCCTTTGCACGCGAGTCTGACTTGCACTTGGCCAGGTTTTTAATTTAAGGATAATATGCAAGACAAATGATAGTATGATTGCATAAGAAATTAAAGAATACCGTAATGAACGCCGCGAGCTATCACAAACATTTTTAATTAATCTTAGGGTAATTTCTACAAAGATCTATTCTGGACCGGACTTAAGAATCTTGCTTGCTCTCAAGCTTTAAACTGTTTGCGTTTCTTAGCGAGAAAATGTTTTACTTCTCATTCCTCTCTTAATTAGTGGGTATTAGTGGTCGGGTGCGCTAATTAAACCAAGCGTGTAATGGTCACAATTAAAACGAAAGCTGTAGAAGGTCGTTTATTATCGAAAGGGTGAAACTTTGTGGCCGCATCCCTTCATATTGTGCTTCTGTGAAATGTCATAATTTATTTTTATGGAGTTTGAGGAGTGAATGAGGAAGTAAATTCAGTAGATGATTGTTGTGTTTCAATTGTTAATATCAGCTGTTTGAGTGTGGAGTGGCGTATGCTGAATAGCGAAACTTTTTATTCTTATATCCTACTTATGTTATAAACGCGAAAGTTTGTATGGATGGATGGATGTTTGTTACTCTTTCATGTCGGAACGGTTAAACGGATATCGATGAAATTTAGCACAGAGGTAGATTATAGTCTGGAATAACACATAGGATTTTTTCATCCCGGGAATATGTTTCCTTGGGATAATTCTCAACATGAACGCGCGTGGAGCCGCGGGCGGTAGCTTGTACATAATAATTATGTAAGTAAGATGCTATTCCTCAATTTAGTTGAAGCTTGTATAGTTTCGGCAAAAAAAATGGTCCACGCTATATCCAGCCCGTAGCAAATATGTTTATGATTGATCTAGCAAGATTATAGAATGGCTATCAGTGACATTAAAGTTTATCCACACATAATAATCATCATCATAATTTCAACCTACAGAGATGGACATAAGTCTTACCCTAGCGTCTCCTCATCGACTGGTCCTGTGCTTCTCGAATCCAGTTCACTCCTGCCGCCTTCGCCAGGTCATCAGTTCACCCCGGCCTTCGAAGCTGCATCTTCCAGTCCACGGTGGAATCCAAACCCTTTCGGAAATGTGACCTGCCCTTTGCCACATAAGTTTAGCAATTTTTAGGGGTGTCGGCCACACAAAGGCTTATAATAGCGCCCAATTCCGTTTTATACAATTAATTAATCCAATACTAAATATTTACCTTTAAAATGAGTTTCAAGCTTAAATAAATCGATGTAAGTAGTTCTGTTTGTACCTTTTATTCCATTAACAATTGGTCAGTTATTAATAACGATTTTATGTAATTACATTACTTATTCATTGCGTTATTTATTGTCCACTCCGCATTTATCTGCTCGCCAAAATAATATTATAGAGGTAGCCTTTAAAGCATGCTATGAAGTGGACTTTTTGAATAAAACTAATTTATTTATTATTTTTTTATTTGAGATCGGTTTGCTCTTGACTCTGGTTTAGGTCAGAGATGACAGAGACAAAGTCGATGATGGAGTGAGATTACCCAGAAGAAGCCTGTTCACTCTAATTTTGAAAAGATTAGGGTTGTATGCATTCGGAAATACAGACGCAGGCAGAGAGTTCCACTCTTTTGCTGTGCGCATTATAAAAGATTTTGGAAACGCTTAGTGCAAATTGGTGGAATAGCAACAAGGTAGGTATCGTAACTTGCAGTGCGTCTAGATGTCCGCTGGTCGTTGGTTACAATCTGTACAAGAGAGAGAGAAGTAGAAAGAGAGAGAAGGAAATACAGGTTGATACCAATAATACAATTGGAGCATGCTTTACGTGAAAACAATGCTGATGTTCACTTTTTTTTGCAAAATATTGTTGATTGTGAAAATTATCTCGTGGCATTTTGATATTCTCTATTGCCGATGGACTGCCACTTTGTAAAAAGAAAAAAGAGATACCGTAATATATCGAGTGTTATAAAGTTAACATTACTACATGCCTTAAAATTTGGATTGATTTCAAATTACAGATAATGCGTAGATAATATTTTAAACGCGGAACCTGGGTCAAATCGACTGAATCATTCATGTCTCGACAAAATACACTAAACAACTGATTTTGTGGAACAGGGTTGTTTCCGTAGTTAAAGTCTCACCATTTTAGGTTTTGCGTTCATTCTGTAACACGATGTATAAGCGAGACAAGACTCACTAAAATACAAATATAGGTACTCCAGTCCGTCACTATAATCGGCATCAAATCAGAAAGGTTTAATAGGGATGATTACTGAGTAAAAAATATGATTCTATTTAGTCCGTCAGTCTAAATTATAGAAAAATATTGGACGTATTTTGTTGCTTTATCAAATCAATCAAAAATGACGAAAATAAAACGCATCAAAGATCAGGAGTGGGCTGTGACGTCACGTTTCGGTAAAATGTATACTCAAATGTGACGTTGTCATTGTCAACCCATTGTCGTATATTTTGCTGAAAACAAAGCTGTATTAGATCAGGATGGGAACACAAACGACCTTCCCTTTTATCATTTGTGTTTGAACATGACTTGTCTGTCCCACAATCACGGTCACGAATGACTTAATAACTTAACAAACAGAGCTCCGACCGCGTGGAATAAATTATTTTCCGTTACATTATAATCGGTCAGAGTCCGAGAATAGTGCAGAAGGTCGACTTCTTGAACGTCTTCGACAACGATTGAAAACACACTTACTTAAATGCATACGTACAAAAAACTTCGCGATACGACAACCCATGTTTATGGGAAAATTTGTAGAATTGCCACGAATTATACCGAATACCGAATATTCGGCTAGGCTCTCGACCGAAGCGCAAAATATTCAGTGACACTTAGTACATTTTGCGGGTGATAGATTCCGACCAGCATCATTGAGTGTGCGGTAACTACGCCGTGAGCGTATTTGTTTCATTTTCGAGTAGGTCGTGTCACAACACGCATCAAATTATTTGTTACCCAGTGTGTTAATCGCAAAAAATATAACTACTTATTCGCGAAAAAAAATGTTTCATACATCATTAATTACTTTCCACTGATAAATTTTAAGTATGGGTAAATTTGATATTTTTTTTGTTGTTAGAAATATTATGCGTTTTTTTTTGTCATGATTTGGGATTCGGTATCCGGTCGAATGGTTCGTTATATTCGGCCGAATACCGAATATTAGAAAAAGAAGCCGAATAGGCCGAATACCGAATAGTGACCGAATATTCGTGGCATATCTTAAAATGAGTGTTTTCCACAGCTTTAAACCAGAAGCTTATCACATGAGAAACGTAATTTTGTTCCCAATAAAAAGTTATACTCACCGGTAATCTCTATTTCGATATATTAAATAAATTTTTAGATAGATCAGTAAATCCAGAGATTTTTTTACATTAACAAGCATTTAGAAAAATAAAAAATACTTATGCGTAATCGCATTTAAACGTCGCCTATGTTCGCGATTGCAATCACTGTACGTTAAGCGCGTATGCGTTTTCACTCGTTGTGTGTGGACTCAACCTTCTGCTCACCTTTGTTTTGTGCAAGAGTTCCGCTAAAAAGGAAACAAGGACCCTTCGACTGGATAACTTGATATAATTAAATAATAACGCCACGAGTTTTTGAGGATATCCTTGAGACCCGGAAAGGTCTCTTCATATGCTTTTATTGCTCTTCACTGTGACAAATAGTCCTCTAGATATTTAATTAAAAGGCAATTTAATTAGCAGTTCCGTGATCCAAAATTAAAGTCCACTTTTATACTAAACTAGTGACTTACCCTGACATTGCACGGATGGCTCTTATTTTATGTATACAGCCTGACTTCTTTTGGGCGGTCTTATAACGAAATTTTAGCATAATATAGGCAGCCTTCGCGAGAAATCGCTAGAAAGCAAGCATCCTACGGCCGGCTGCGAACATTTTAGATTGTGGGTATTTGAAATAGGTCAAATAATTCCAAAAAAAAACCAATTGAGAACCCTTTTCGAATAACTAACTGACAATGCAACATACTTACCAAAAATATATCTAACTGTCACATTTCCGCGACAAGTGCTATTTTTAATACATCACAAAATTAATGAAAGGAACTAACGTTAAGTTAACAGTCGGTTTTAATAAAGGGCCCAGTTCTCAACAAAATAAAAACTTTCCTGTATAAAACAATACAGCGACCTACTCGTAATAACGCGGAACCATTCGTGTGAACTGGCACTCATGAGTACTCAGACCGGATCTGAACTTGGCTCATAACTACCGTCTTTGGTTCCGGGTTCCGATGTTTATTTACTTACCTGCTTGGTATTTGGGTATGGAACTCGTTTATTTATGGATAAAAATGTTAAGTATATCAATCGACTTGTGTGTATTAAGGTATTATTTCAATTCTATTCAACTGATCGTGCAGTATAGGTAATTTGCCCGCGGTTTCACTTTGTTTATTTAGCGCTCAGAAAGAAAGTAGCAATCAGAAAGAGTAGCTAACTAAGTACAAGAATAATATGTTTTATTTATATCTTTAATCTTTATGTACAGACGCCAACACAACAAGCCCGACACTGTCAAATTTTCCCAATCAACCTTGAATCTAATGTTTTAGCAATAAAGTTAAAAATATATTAAAGAAATTTGATAGATTGGAGTAACTTGATGTGCTGGTGTCCGTACAATAGTGGTACATGAGCGGACTTAATGCACCAGTCAACCTTTGGGTTAAAAAGACAACACTGTAGGTATACAACAAATAAATCAAATTTAAAATAGAAATTTTCCTTATCGAAATCACTATTTCAGAATAGGCAACTCCTACAAAAATATTTAACACGTTTAATCATTTTTTTTTGCACATAATATTTATTTGAATACTATACATAACTAACTTAAAACTATTTAATAATAATAAAGAGATTTGATAACATTAAATTGTCGAAATGAAAGGGATTACGATCATGTTACGCAATAAAACCGCTGTAGATTCCATCTAACATGGGAAAAAGCATTGAATTTATGCAAATTGTGAGATAATGTATGACTTTATATACCTCCACAATATTTTATGTGTTATAGTTATAATTAAATATATTATTTCACACAACAGACAAAAGTGTCATTGACTTGCATCCACGTGTAACACATTAAGTCATCTCTAAGAAGATTGAATGGCTTTCCAAGATTAAATTAATTATTTTCATCTTATCCTGTCTGTGTAAACTAAGTATTACCTATATATTGTTTTATGTTTAATTAGTAATTAATATGTGCATAATCTAATCTAATCTACACGATTACGATATTAAGACACTTTATTATGCACTCGATTCTAATAATAAAATAATATTATTGGTCGTTAAGTTGATTTTATATGAAACTAGCACTTTGCCCGCAACTTGCACACATATTTAGTAGATATTCCACGAACTTTAATGACCCATCCACCCCTTAACAGGGTAATTTTTTGAAAATCAATAATCATTATTTTTATTAGTAACTCAGCCATTTTTGCAGCACATACCATAGAATCAGCGCGACTGTTACATCCTTTATTCCGTTGACGTTTAATTATGAAAAAACCGTTGGATCCGTTTCAAATATTGCACTCTTAGATTGTTTATATCAATTTTCGACTTTAAGCAGTTAAATCCTCCCATAAAAAATCATCATTCGTTTTTATCCCTTTAGGGGTTGATTATAGAAACATCCAAAACACATATTTCCTATTTTTTCATCAAGATTATTAATATTTATTGGGAGTTTCAATATATATAAATATTTTTATTTCATATGGGTTTGCTCTTGACTCTAGTCTAGGTCATAGATGACAGAGACAACAATTTCATTGGACCAAGCGTTAAGATTTTTCCATACACACTTTAACACCCCCTAAAATGGAACCCCCTGAATTTTGGTACAGATTAGATGAGAGCCGGTTTTAGACTACATTTTTTTGCAGAAATCTACATTAATGCGAGCAAACCCGCGAAAAAAAACAAATGCTTTTATAAATTCCTAACGAATAGGAGATGATAGCAAAATTGTATTAAAACCACTCCAGTCGATACATCTTTCAAAAGCGGAGTATATCCATGGGAGGCTTTACCCAGAAGCTTCATCAATCAAATGACTGGCCCTCAAATCGGTAAAAGAATTTCCCATGGTTGATGGCTACAGTTCCGTCATATAAGTATGTGTGCTAGTTGAATACACGGAAAATGGGTCACAACTCAATATTTGGTTTTACAAAGGGTGGAAAGGCAGGGTTAAAAGTATACGTTTCTGTTTTAAAGGAATGTGCATAATTGGATATAAGATAAATAAATTGGTAGGCAATTATGAATCGTTTCAGTACTACTAAATCATAATATGGGACTCATTTTAAAGGACCCATCTCATCATCATCATCATCATCTGATGAGATGGATGAGATGGGTCCATTCGTGGTCCGTCTTTCGGCTGACTGATGATTCATATCAGCCGAAAGACGACCACTGCTGGACATGGCCTCCCCCAATAGGGGGGGGGGGTGCCATAATCGCCACGCTTGGCAGGCGGGTTGGCGTTCGGAATGTAGCTGTTGCAATGTCCAGAGAATGCTGCTGCCCATTCTCTGGTGAGTCATGTTACATGAAGTGACTATCTAAAGAAAAAAAAACGGCCAAGTGCGAGTCGGACTCACGCACAAAGGGTTCCGTACCATTCATTACCTATAAAAACGGCAAAAAATCACGTTTGTTGTATGGGAGCCCCCATATATTAATTTAATTTTAATTTAATTATTTATTTTTAATGTTAATACTATAACAAAATATTCTGTGAATATTTCAAACGTTGCAGTTATCAATATCGGACAAAAAATATCACATTTGTTGAATGGGAGCCCCCTTAAATATTTATTTCATTCTGTTTTTTTAGTTCTTGTTGTTATAGCAGCCACAGAAATACATCATCTGTGAAAAATTTAACTGTCTAACTATCGCGGTTTATGAGATACAGCCTGGTGACGGACGGACAGACAGACAGCGGAGTCTTAGTAACAGGGTCCCGTTTTATCCTTTGGGTACTCGCACAAGACAAACAAAACACTAAAATAAATTAACAACTAACAGTAATAATTAATTAATATAGGCTAACAAACAGGGATATTATCTGTGCGAGGCCAAAATGGTTCCTATCTCAGCATAAATATCTAAAAAATTAATAACGCAGAGTTGGTATTATGATAGGGCCAGTCAGTGGTGCCAATAATACACTAACAGAGCTCATACTAAAATAAATATACAAATACAAAATAATTAAATTATTATTATAAAATTATGGGTACATAAGCAACAATTTAAAAATAGATACATACAATAGATAAGCTAACACCCCATGGGCCAGTGCTTCCAGTAGCTTTTGTCGATGTCATAGACAAATGTACGGAATGCGCGAGCGCAAGTGAATAAGCGCAACTTGGTAAGACTGATTTTTAGGCTATCGGGCTACTGTCTACCCGGAACGTATGCCAAAGTTATTCGAACGATTGCTTACACCAAAGGCTTTACGTGCTTTCTGAGCCTCTGAGGTCTCTCAATATGTAGTGGGATGATGGTCTTGGACGACTGTCCTTGCCACCAAAGCCTTGCCTAGCTTGCGACTTCCCTCTCAATGTTCGCCACGTCCCTTGCTCGAGCCAGTCTGCGCCGCTGACCCTGTAGTTTTGAATCCGTAGGAAATAATCAAATTTGATACCGCCCCTGACTGTCTTGTTCCCAGCGACGCACTAAGCTGATGCCCAGACCCCTCGGGTGCCCTTAGCGTAGCGGCTTAGTTTGTAGCCCTGGCTGGCAGGCTTTATTTTGTATTAAAGCCACCTCAAGCAAGTCCTGGTTGAACAGCCAAAAGACACTCATAGAAAAATCTTTTTCCACCATCATCAAACTGACCTCGGCAAGTGAAGCTTAACCTTAATTCATGACTTAGCAAAAAACCCCTGGGATAAAGCTGGTTGTTAATTGTAGGTATATTCTGTTCAGATAACTATAACATGTATACCATCACTGCTTTTAGTGTATTACACAAATATAATCTTCATCATTATGCGAATGTATAGACACAGTGAGGCAGACACGCCATCGATTATTGTTAGCAAACAGAACTTAATTAACACGACGAACGCTAAATGTATCCATTAAACTTTGACTATAAATACTCACAATATTCTAAGATATAACATAATATATCATATTCTAAAACCCTCTTACATTATCCCTGAGGATATAAAGAGTTATATTTGCACCTAAATAATGAAATATGTATAATGACGCAGTATTTATTAAAGGTAATATAAAATACGTGTCCTGACAAATCTCTCAGATGGAATTACGATACGATCAAATAAAGGAGATACTTGTAATGTAGATATTTCAGGTTATCATATATGGGCCTTTATCCACCACGTGGGAACAGTGGTTTGCGTTGATGGATTCCACATGTCTTCGAATTTTTGGATCTTAGGCATACTGGTTTATCAAAAAAAAAGGCATAATATATAATCAATATAATAATCAATTTATTTCAAGTATCAAGACTCAATTACAGAAAAATAATATACACATTAGTCACAATGGTTTACCAATGTAAGTAAAACATTTGGGACTGAGTTCATGCAGATAAGTATGATCTTGCGAGACACGAGTTTTAAAGATAAAAAAATATATTCATATATTTATTTCAAGAGCAAGACCTACAAGGGCGATCGTAGTCACAGATCTCATACAAAATTAATATAAACATACTTATACCTACACTAATACCTACTTCAAAAGATTAAACATTAACACTACCTATTAGTCTTTGATAAAGCAGAATTCTTATTTAATATATTACTAACATGAAAGTAAGATGTAATATTTCAGTGTTTTACAAAATATAAATGATAATATTACAACGATAATATGGATCATTCCAGATTATAGATTTTGTTTCAAAATTTCTTTTACAGAAACGTACTTTATGTTCGAATCCTTTAATTAAAAATGTTATGTTGATCCCTAATTATTTATGAAAATAAATATAGCCTATGTTACTCGGTGAAAATGTAACTTTCTTACGGTGAAAGAGTTTTAAAAAATTGGTTGACGTGTTTTTCAGTTATATCGTTACAAACAATCAAATCTTTCCTCTTTGTAATATTAGTTTAGATTGGCATTATATTTTTCATTACATAAATGTGAGTCCAATTTGAAATTACAGTTGATTGGTAACACTAATAGCTATAGTTAATTTACTTTTTTTTATTTATTACACTACGGAAAATCACACGTGCAAACATTTATTAAATATTTAATACTAGCTGCGTCCCGCGGTTTTATCCGCGGTTTAAAAGTAGCTTCTGTGTTAAGCCCGGTTGTCAGCTTCCTGCATACCAAATTTTATCATAATTGGTCCAGCCGTTTGCGCGTGAAAAAGTAATAAACATACACACACACTCACAAACTTTTGCCTTTATAATATTAGTGTGACACAAAAGTTAAGTGTAAAAATAATATCATCGTTGAATGCCCCCACAAACCACTTCTAAGCTAGCGTAATACCTTCGTTTAAAGGAATAAATCCACGATTTTCTGTCTGATTTATTAACCGGAAAATACTGATTTATGGCGAACCTTTTCCTCTCAATACCATTCGATATTTTTCTTCTTTTAGCATTAGCCGCATAACTGATTGAATTCTAAATTTATATCACTGCGATTTTTCCAATCATATTTTTTATTAATGAACTTTTTTATCAGATTGCAATAATCGATCTACAACTACCTTCAATATTAAATTTCGTGATCCGAGTAATCCATCAGACACTTATAATCACCATTAAAAATGTATTTTAGCTGCTGAAATCATTAATATTTTAAAACATGCCATGAATTATATACTTTAAAAAATAATGGCAGCTGTAAGCTACTTGAAATTTTACTTGTACGAATAATTTACAAATATGTATCGAACGAGGACGCTTTTAAGAGTGGATAAAATTTGAATGACATGGATATTGCGGCAATGCGCGCTGGAAGCTATAATTATAATATATAAATACTTACTTACTTACTTGCTTGCGATACTTGCTTGAGAGTGTTTACATGTTTGTGATTAATATTTTAAAGACTTTCTTGATTTGTTTACGACTTCATCATTACTTTTGTGTTTCATATTATGTTTACACTGTTGATCGTTCACGGAATTATTTTCAACTACGACACAAGTAGCTGCTACGGAAAATAAAAATATAACTTATTAAAAAAATTGATAATTCGTGTTATCAGGAGTTCAATCAAGGTTTAATTTATTGTTAACCAAGGCCTGGATTAAAATGTTATCATAGGATTCATTAACATCAACTTGAATATTTATACTTTCATCTTTACCATAATCCATTTTCCTTCATATATTATACTAGCGGATGTCACGCGGTTTCACCCGCGTAGTTCCCGTTCCCGTGGGAATACGGGAATAAAGTATAGTTTTTCAATGGTGAAAGAATTTTTGAAATTGGCACAGTAGTTTTTGAGTTTATTAATTACAACCATACACACACACAAAAATGTTTTTTTTTTCTCTATATAATATTAGTGTAGACTATAAAATCCATTCCATTCCACTTTTCATCTAGCATTAGCAAATATTTATGGACACTAAGATCATTAAGTGCTGAGTAGACACCAGCGTGCAGGATCGTATGCAGTAAATCCTCAGAGATTTACGAGCCATCTAATGGACAGGTAAAGTGACAACACAAACATGGTCGAAGATTAGTGTCGACACTTAAAGAAAGCTTTCGAAATTGCATGATTTTACAACGAAACAACTAGATGGAAGAAAAATAGAGTTAAAGATCTGTATTTCTGTAGTGGAAACATTTTAAATTGGATCGGAAATTCAATCGAAAAAATAAACCAAAGAGAGGTTTGTAGAAATCTTGTGTAAATAGTAAATTGATTTCTCAACAATAAATGATAGTACATACTATTATATTATATACAAGGATACTCCTGGTTTAAAGAAAAAAAACAAGGACCATATTTAGCTCCAGTATCGACAAATTATTATGCTTTTTATTAGTAGATCATTAGATGCTGTATTTATATTGATCCGGTATTCACAATTAAAAACCTACGTCATCTGATAGACAAAGCCAGCATTCTTCGGCTCGAAAAGAAATCTGAGGGGCATTACTTCGTCAAGTTAACTACTTAAGAACAACAAGTATGGCAAAACACAGAGATTAGGTTTAGCCAAAATATCTTAGCAATCGATTGCACATTTTTCCTGCAAAAGTGCTTAGAAACCGAAGGCACTTTGCCAACTGCATGGAAAATAATATTCGTTGAAGGAAATCGCCATCGAAGATTACGACTAATGCTACCGGCTGCAGACAAGTTACGTATGTCTATAATCCCCTAATGCTACATGATCAGTGCAGCCTTCAGATGCCCAGGGTTGCGGAATTTGTTCGAAAGAGTCACCGCGGCCTTGGAACGCAAAGGGCTTCAGAAGGAACACGGATGGGTTTTAGTCAGTAAGAGTCTGACACGTCCTTCCGCTCCACCCAGCGCGGAAGAAGTCATTTATGATTTCCCATCCTTAAAAAAAAGCCTTTGGTGTTTTGTTCTACGGCGGTGTGTGACTAGGTACGAGGTTGCCCAAGTTTGTCGCAAGCTCCATGCCCCGACAGAACCAGAAGATGTTGCAGTAGACCATGCTGAAGATGTCGGGTCGACTCCGGACCGAAACAGCTGGACGGAAGACTTTGTGTAAGTATGCGATTTAGTCAAGTAAATACTACGAGTATTTACCTGTACTTACTCGCACGCAACGCAGTTATGACAGTCTATTAAAAAACAAAAGCGCTGTGCTATAACGTGGAAAACCGTTCCTTCCACATAATTTTGAGCTACCAACTATGATGTATCATTGTCATTATGAATCCGTGAAAAAGGGATAGTATTATTCGTCCTGAATAGCTCCATTACTCTTCCAGAATGGAATCAGTCGAAGTCATGATAGGATGGGAAATCGGCTTGTACAATGTACATGTATACTTTAGAACTATAAGGTGTTGAAATTAATCTATATTATACTAATACTATAAATGCGACAATTTGGATATTCGGATGGATGGATGGAACTCAATCACATCAGAACGGCTGAACGCATCTTGATGAAATTTGGCACAGAGGTAGACAAGAGTCTGGAATAATACATAGGATATACTTTTATCCCGGGAGTATGTTCCCTTGGGATAAATTTCGACTTTCACACGGGCGGAGATGCGGGCGGCAGCTAGTAATGTATAATGCTAAACAATATAAGCACTCCACAGCTCCAAGAATTTCTCCAACACATGAAGAGTAATGCGGTAATACCGGAGAGTCAGGCTTGTGAGGTCTGTCGGACCCATTACCTCTGAGAGGCAAGTCGGCAATGTTTCATTAATCACGCCGAGTTAAATGCGCCAGTAATTCGGTGCCTCGTTCAGTCGTGCTACTTGTTATGGAACTTTGCGGTTTGCTGCACATTTGCAACGTAGACTTTTGAGTTAGACGTCTCGTTTAACTACTTCAAAAGTTTTATTTGCGGTTAACCAAGGATTCTAAGGTGTTTAATTTTTTTTAATGGTCTGTTATGGGTTTTCTTAATGTATCCTCCTGGGTCGTATTGTGTCGTTTATTCATGTTATTATTTCTGTTTTGTCATTTTTAGAATAAAAATTAGGCTTTCCGTTTATTATTCTAAAAAAATAATTTAAAATGCTCGAATCAAAAAGAAAATAATACAGCAAGCATTATTTTAGGTGTCGCGCACGGTATGTGAAAACGTGCGTTAATACCCACACTAACTAGGTGTGTAAGTAGTACATTAATTATTTATTAATTCATAAAATACACAAAATATAGCTACAGTATAAATACTACTTATTTTCAAACTGCATTGTAAAAATGCACAAACACGACTTGTTTAGACTCAAGAATCCTTTGTGACTTCTCATAACACGAATAAGTAGTAAATTTTACGTAAGTAAAATACAATATGAGTTTTATACGTGAGTATAAAGCTCATATTGTATCAAATCATTTTGCCCAGTATTTTGACAACTGCCTATGTTAAACTCGGCTTTTGTCGATCCGGATGCAGGTGAGAAGGTACCAGTGTTTTACATGGAGCCCTTCTGCCCTCCACAACCTAATAACTGGATAGTGTTGTACTGTCAGTCCGGGTAGAAACCCGGAACGACTGTCAAAGATCTACAATACTTTCTGAGGCACAGATGAGTCGCAGTATGTAATGGATGATCAGGGTCACCTATTTTCGGATTGACAAGCATTGTTTAAACTTGAAGATCGTCCCTCTTTTTTTTCTGTGGCGTCTCGCAGTTCAACTTATGAGGTTGTCCGGACTGCTTAACCGGACTTGCCTGTGGCGGCCTTAATATAAATATTAAAGCCTCCAGCCAGGTTGACAATCGACCCATGCAGTTGTTTCAAATTGGCCACAAGCTCCTGCATATAAAACAAAGATACAAAATAAGAACAATTCATGCTCATGTACATAGGTATAAAATAACTTTCTGGAAATTGAACTATATATCTCTTTTGAATGTATAATCCAGATATTTTATAAAAAGGAACAAAAAGACGTCTCGCGGAACTTGGGGTGCGGAACCCGCATTTATCTTTCCTTGTTATTACTAAAACAATAAAGGGCAAAAGGTTCCATATCATAAAAACAAAGACGTATAAAAGTGCTATCTCTTTGATTTGTTGTAGTCTCGAGTTGGGCAGTGTGTTTTGGGTTTAGTTTGATAATGGTTTGTTTTTCAGTAAGAAAAGGGTTATTATGATCTTGTAACGTAAATCTTTATAAAGGTATATACAACGTGTAGCAGAATAAACGCAATACCTCTTAAAAGGGGTCATTGTACTCATCATTATGAACAACTTTTACTATGGGAGGTAACCCGAAATCGCGAAAAAAAAACAGCTGTTCCGTACATTTGGCCGAGTTATGCGCACAGAAATGTATGGAGAGTCGATTTTTTATTCGCGATATCAGTGTAGGTGCCATAGTAAAGATTGTTCATCATGATGATTACAATGACCCCTTAAGAGGTGTTGTGCTTATTCTGTTACACGTTGTATACACGTGATATGTCACACGGTTCAGTTTGTTTTTTTTTTCTAGTTTTTTTCTCACTGAAAATGTATTTATATGCGTGCCGTGTTTGGGTCACAAAAGTTCTTATGTGTACCAAAAATCAAAAGAATCGATCCAGGAGGTTTGGAGAAAATTGACTGTGACAGACGGACAGACACCCGAGTGATCCTATAAGGGTTTAAGGGTTCCATTTTTTACAGATGTTTGGAGCCCTAAAAAACAATTTTACCTCTTTGTACCAAATGCCAATTTAGATAAACCCGTATCAAGATTCTTACAATACAACCAAAAGTAGTTCAATCCGAGAGTTCAATTTACTTAAGTTCTCATTGGAGAATTACAGACTTACCTACTCCATTTCACACGTAAGTACCATTACCTACCTACTTAGCTTTTAACGTAAAGAAGCTTGTTATCCCGACGAACAACTTAGCACTTCAGGGGCTAAAAGCTACGTCGAATATAATCTAAAACACAAGTCCGAGTATAAAATTATAATATACTAGCGGACGTCAGGCGGTTTCACCCGCGTAGTTCTCGTTCCTGTGAAAGTACGGGGATAAAATATAGCCAATGTTACTCGCTGATAATGTAGCTATACATTGCTGAAATTTTTTTCAAATCGGTCCAGTAGTTTTTAAGTTTATTCGTTACATACAAAAATACAAATCTTTCCTCTTTATAATATTAGTATAGAAGTATAGATATAGATTTGTCAATGACACTACGACCCCGAATCCACTGAAGTGGAGATGTGCGCAGCGGAAAGGAGGTACTTAGCAGTTTGTGCTAAGCTGTGCAGAAATGCGCATTGGCTAAGCCGGAGCAAAGATGTGTACTGGCTACAGCGGAGCTGCGGCTTAGGATAGGAAAGTGTTGGATATTGAGATGGATGGCTATAGGCCACTCGCTGAACGTCGTTTACGTCGCTCATCTCCATTGCGCCTGCATGCTAGGTACACCTCATTGTTTCGTCCATTAGCTCATAAAAGACTCCTAGCATACCGAATTTCATTTCGAAGGAGAAGAATTTCGGTAAAAGGAGAGACATGAAAATCAAGCGTAACCACTGAAGCTAAGCGGAGACAAGATGTTTCAATAACGAAATTGATCTCTCCTCTCGCCACGCTCAGCTTTAGTGGAGTCCCAGCCTAAGCAGTTATCACTGAAAACCCGCCGCAAAATTAAATAGACGAATTACTTTTTCATATACATAAATGTATGTTGTTCTCTTTTTGCATGGTTGCCAGCTGCGTATACGTGCCAACGGCATAAACTAAGTAGAAGTCAGTGTTTTACAACATCACCTGTGGCTGTTACTGGCTTACCCCAGTGGTTCAGAATGACGTAAGACCGTGTCAGATTTACCTAGTGCTAAACCGCTGGCTTGAGCTGAATTATGCTAAGGTGTTATGTGTAAATATTACAAGGTTTTGAGCCGTGAGTATGACTTGCTAGTTGAGTTTAGTTTCAGTTTTGGTTTATATAATACGAAGTTAGGTACCTTCGCCAAGATTTTTGTCAAAGTTTATTTAGCCAAAGCAGTTAAATGTTACGTGTTTGTATAATAAAGCGATCACACAGCGTTCTTTGAATTAGTAATTAACAAATTAAATACAATTTTTACAAAAGATGAATGTATTTTTTCATTTCTTTAAGAAATACAAAATATTGAACTGTAGTCGTTTGTTCAATCAAGTATTTATTATCTGTTCAGATCATGATCCAGCTAATATATATTTGTATACAAATAATATTTAGACAACATATTCTATTGACACCAAATTAATAGATTTTTGCAGATTAAATTTGCCGAACTGATTATATTAAAAGTTGATTCAAACATATCAGGGACGTGACCGAGCCGTGTCAGGGCCGTGACCGAGCAGGAACTGTGCATCCGTGTCCTATCAGGGGTTTGCTGTTTACACACGTCAGGGGCGTTACCGGGCAGTACCGGGCTGTGACCGGGCTGTGGACATGCCACTCTCTCACTTTTTTATTTTCGTGGGTATCGCTTTAGTGTAGTCTGTTGAAATAGAGATTAGAAAAAATATTATGGTCCGGATGACGTATCCGCAGGTCCGTGCGTCGGCCCGGGCACGGAAGCTCCATCGCCTGCCCGGACATGGACGTGTGTGAACGAGTTCATACAAAATGTATTCAACGATATTTTTTTAGCTTCTGACGGTGCCTCTGGGCCCTGATATGAGTGAATCAACCTTAAAGCAGCATTTGGCTATGATTATTTTTTAGCTTTAGTAAAATTCATTTTGTGATTTAATTCTATTATTTTCTTTTTATTTATTTCACCACTCATTAATTCATCTATTATAGTGCACTTACGTCTCACATGCGTTTTATTTACTGCATAACAAAATGGACGTATGTAAACAGACAAATCTAAAGCAGAAACCAGTTGAGGGTAA
Organism: Mamestra brassicae; assembly: GCA_905163435.1. Taxonomy (NCBI): domain Eukaryota; kingdom Metazoa; phylum Arthropoda; class Insecta; order Lepidoptera; family Noctuidae; genus Mamestra; species Mamestra brassicae. The sequence goes on along the minus strand of LR990991.1, from coordinate 7,876,752 downwards.
TTTTCTTACTTTTTCCACAATCAAGCGGTGATAACAATGACCTGTTGACTGAAAGATGTGATGGTATGTACCGATACATCTTTATTATCATATTGACAACACAAACGTACAATAAATATCGTCCTATATGTCGTAAACATGCTACAAAATATGAAACTTCGAGTGAGGAGACACATTGGTTTGTTTTGCATGAGTGACGTGAGATGATTCACAAGTCTTGCACAAATCCACGACGCATCTTATATAGAAATCTTTCTCTGTCGCGGCTTCATTCACGTGCAACGTTTTTAGTTTTTCGAGATAAACAATTCCTGCATCATTTTATATTCTACCTATTCTATGTGTTAATCCTAGATAAATCCTTTGCAGTGCAGCCAAATCTACACAGCTGTAGTTACGACGCCGTTAAGTTCCAAGCACACATGCATATTCAAGCAGTTTCTTGCAGACTTTGTTTTGTTATCCTTAAACACTTGAAATGTTTATACCCATACTTCTAATTGCAATGACTCGCATACAACTAATCATAAGTAAACAAGCTACATGTTTTGAGCGTGCTCAATTTTCCCTCAGTCCCTCGAGAAAAAGTAAAGGCACGCTCCACCAACAAACATGCGATGTGTAGCTATAAATATGAGGCGGTTCAACACCGCTGATGACACATCGCGAGGCACATCGCCTCACAAACCACTTCGGCGAAGGTTACCGAGAAAATTGCCATCGAAATACGTTACATATTGGAAATTGCCGTAATTTGTTAACGTTATGCCTCCCAAGAGTACTCCATACTCACATTTTTTAAACTTATTGCAACATGTATTTTTTATCTACTCCACACTACCTGCGCCGGATTTCGAGTAATGAGAAACGAAATGAGCTCCAACGTTCTCCTGACGAGAAATTGTGCTGAGTTTTTTTTTGTTACGTAGTTTAAATGGCTTATTAGGCACCTCGAAAGCGCGGGAAATGGCCAGCAGACAGTTACAATTTATTCGAAATAGTTTCGTGTATTTCTACGTAACTGGTCTCTTATATTTTATCTAGGGGTTTTAGGTACTAACGAGTAACGACTGCAGTATTTTTCAGCGTGTAGAGATAAAATTTAGAGAAAAAGTGTTTGTTTGGTGAAATCTGGATGTTGAGGATAATATTGAATTAAAAGTGGTTGTAGGAAAGAATTTAGACGTTCATCGTCTCAATATTACCTGTGTTTTTTTTTTAATATTGGAAGGAAAGAAAGATAAATACGTTTATTTAGGACGCACAGGGCAAATCACTAAATAAAATAAAAAAATTGTACTTAAAGAACATAAAATACTTGTGCGAGGCCAAAAAGGTTTCTAACTCAGCAAATGCTGCGAAAACTAAAAATATTATAATAACGCAGCGCTGGTATTCTGATAGAGCCTGTGATGCCACGGCATACATCAAAAATGATTAGAAATAAATTCTATAACAACTGTTATATATGTCACCGGAAAATGGCAAACTCCGTAAGATTATAAAATAACTTGAGAGATAGTAAAGTCTCGATAAATTGTCAACTGAACATTTGGAATTCTTTTTTACGCATCAAAATTTGATAGGCTATAATATCTCGAGAAATTGTGGACTGACATAAACTGGCGACCAATCAGCACTCTGGTCTACAATTCATCTGTTTTGTTGTGATCATTAAATTGGAAACTTGGCCCCTCATCGGTCTTTGTTGGTGTGAGCTCATATCTGAACAGACAAATGAGAGCCTTGTTTCCAGGTTTATTATCACACGAAAATGCACTTCGAAAAGATTTAACAGAAGTGGTGCGGGTATTCTTGAATATTATGGACTGTGAAGTGTAGTGATGTGTTGTGCTGGTGGCAAAAAAGTTATCCTGCTAACTTGCTGCTTAACTTAAATTCCATGTTCTCAACATGGAACTTAAGTCAGCAATATGAACTACGTGTAGACCCTGGGTAACTTCATGCGGTGATTCTCATTTGAATGCGTAGTAGTTTCTTAGTGTTTTCACCTAAAAGTACCAACCATTCCCCACAGCCACAAAGTTCTCCAAGAGTCCTTATTTTGAATATTCCTAAATGTGTAATTACGATGTCGTACTTTCAAACTCATAAAGTAAACTTCTTCTTTAAAAACTTTTCTAAACAATTTTTCAGGCTTTCAAGAAATAGAACTCTTTCGAGTCTGGTTTGAGCGTATAATTACGCAGATTTTCTGATAAACTTGACTAAATATCCGAAAAATCTGGTATATTTGGCCACGACAACAAGGATCGAACTGGGTGATTAAATTCATACTTTAACAGATCCGATTACATGGCAGGTACAATCAAAAGGAAATATTGTTTAAAATAAACAGTTTTGACAGTATTAAAATATGGCCATTTCTGTGATGTTAAGTGTATACCTAAAGAATTATCGTATAAAAACAACTATAAGTCCACTTACCATAAAAGGAACAAAATACACTTTATCCACTGTTTACAGGAGATATAATATTCGTCCGAGCGTAGAATTCAATTCGGACCACGGTAGAGAGTAAACACTAGGAAATCAAAACGCGTAACAACGTTTGCTTCACATTTTTCTTTGTACATGTTCGTTGTAAAGGTAGAATTGAGAGAGGATTTTGTTGCACTGGATCTTTGAAAATTTAATATTCACTTTGTTTTCATCCTGTTATTCGTAGCTGAATCCGGATGGACTGGAAGCCGACCCCAAAACAGTTGGATAAAGGCTTTGTTTTCACTCTCCCATCCATCATCATGCCCAGAACAATGTAAGTGATAGCTTTTCGTCTATTTTAGTTCTGCTGAATTTTACATTCGAACAATATTTAACGCTTACGGGCCAGCCCCAAACTTATTCTGCGCTATGTGGCAAACAGACTCGATTGTTTATTTGTGGGTCGCTGCTGCAAGCTGTCCACCTCGGTGTTAGCGTGTTGCAGTGATTCCCATGTATTCATGGTTTCAGGTTAAGTGATTAGATTAGGAATACTAACATAGGGGTAAGGAATATTGATACTAATACAATTGAGTCATGTTACTTGGATCAATAAAGATATTAGTATTATTAATGTAGGACGACTGCTTATCTGAGCTCGACAACCCAGTAGGTAACTCGATAACACCCCCATAGTGGTGACTGGTGTCAGATTGTATGTCTTCTGACTGCCATGCCGTACCGGCGACCTGTTAAGATGTTCAAATGACAGGTGGAATTAACGGCTTAACGTAGAAATCTTGGTATGCAATGGATGATAGACTGACCTCAGCAAGTGTTTCTGGCCTTTAAACTTTCGAACCGTATGTTATAACTCAGCCATTAGCTCTCATAATCTATTAAAACCTAGATCCATTGCAAGGAAACAAAAAAATATTTTACTCATAACTAACGAATGGTATGTTTGTGAAGATGTCTTCATAACATAAAATATTTGAACTGCTATTTTTCGAGTAAACCCATATTAAAACTAAAGGGTTTCTCTCTTACTAAAAGATATAATAATGTACGTACTATGACGAAATTTGCATACTGCTGCGTTAATCCTTAAAGATACTTACGACATTGTTAGCGTTACTACAAAGACCCGAACACAAGAGTCGATCGCTCCAACGTAAGCAAAATCAAAGCAGTATCAAAATACCTCCTCAAGAAACTCGAAGGCATCTTATCATATAAAGCTATTGGCTATAATTAAGCTGCTAAAGCGACTCCAACAACAGTCTGCTGACGCAAGAGTCTTCTCTTAGTCACGTTTTTGCCTCGTCATAGAGCGTTGAAGACTCTACAAATTGTGCAGAGCATTGGAACAAAGCCAACTGTTTATGAATGCAGTGTTTCGAGTAACGAGCGAGTCTCTCACTAAAATAATATATTTTTCAAGCAATTGTATCAACACTTCGTAAATATTGTTTTGTAATTAACGCGGCGAGGAATGGTCGGGGGAAAATAGATATACTTATGAGAATTGGTTTATTTTTTATTAATTAATCTACTCTATAACTTTTGCATTTTCACTGGGATATAGTTACTATGTGTTTCGTACCCTAGATGGTGAAAAATCATCGAAAAAAATACTTTATTTGGGGGAATCCCAAACCTCACTAATAAGAAATACGTGGCGAAAAGTTATACCCTAACTCGTTTGCGCCTGTATCCGATGTCCCACAGGAGCGGCCCCAGAACAGAACCCTGTCCACGTCCTCCACCAGCTGGGGCCGGAGACTCTGCGTCAATGGGGGCCCAGGTGCGGAGTTTATCTCGCACCATTTTGTAGGAGCGTCCCCATGGGTCCCCGTTCAGGGACTCCAGCGTCACCTTGCGAGCCAGTTCCCTGGCCCGCAGGATCCCCGCTTGGACGGCGGCCTTCGCCGCTCTGTACTCCTCGTATAGCTCCGCCTCGATGGCCAGCGCATCCGGAGGGCAGATGCGGAGCCTGCAATGCCTAGTGTACGGGTGCCGTGCAGCAACACACACCTGGCCAGCTGCCACGACCACTAGTACACCTGGTGGCGGGCGGGTCCTGGCCGTACCCGGGCATTGCCACGTCACATTTCTCGGACATGGTCTCCCGGAACCACTCCGCCTCTTTTTTGTTGTCAACAGGCCTGTCCGGTGGTGACACAGGCATGCACGTTCGACGCTCAGGAGAAACTCCCAGTCCAGCTGCTTCAGAGCCCACCGTGGACCACTCGGAGCTTCTCGGACTGGCATAGTTGAAGTCTGGGCGGAGACGTCAAACCGAATATACCGGTGGTCTGAATACGTCTCCAACTCCTCCATGACGTGCCAGTCGACGACACGCGGTGACAGAGCAGGGCTGGCGAACGAAATGTCCATCACGGACTCACCCTGCATCCGCACACACGTGGGGACAGAACCCCGGTTAAGGCTGACCAGGCCTGTCTCTAGAGCCCAGTCCTCAAGCATCCTGCCCCTCGCGTCCATGTAACAGGAATCTCAAGTCAAGTGTTTGGCATTAAAGTCCCCGAGGTCGAGCACGGGGAGGGAACGATACCCGGCAACGACGACAACCAGCTCCCTAAGGGTAAAGGTAATTGAAAAAATGGTAAAAATAGAATTAAATTTGGTTAGGTTAGGCTATGGAAAAAATTAAAAATGGTGGGGGGCAAATAAACTTGCAATAGCGGCCTACCTACATTTTGAACATTATTAATTCCAAAATCGGAAAAAACGACATGAAGCTGTCCTGAACCTACATCTATCGAGATCTTTTACATTTTCTAGTACTTAATTAAAGAATAATTTATTTTTCGGGTACCTATAAGCGAAGGGTCAATATCCTTTATTGCAAATTTATTTGGCCCCTACCATTGTAACTTAAAAGAAATTATCGACTAAAATAAAAAAAATGCTGCGGTCTTGTAAATGTATGAATAATTAGCCAGTGTGATTTAAAAAAAAAACCACAGCGATGACGCGATGTGTGATCCCGCCAAATTAGTCTTTTTAAAATTTTAAATGTGTTAATTTTTTAAAGATTAATTTGGCGGGATACTACCTAACTCTGTAAGATGTACCGAAAAACAAAATTTCGGTTTTATAGACTAGTATTTGATTAAAATGTGTTCAATCGATTCTGAAATGTTGCCCCAGATTCGGTTAAAGACGAGGAAACTACAGTAATTGAAAATCTTTTGCCAGAAATTTCAAAGGAAAGGTACTTAAATACTACTAATATGCATTTGAGCAATTTTCACTTTCACTTGTCTACGAATAACACGATAATATCTAATCACAGTCCCACAAAAAGTATGAAAAGGGAGGTTTATATAATTCGAAAGTGTCCACCGACGTATGCGGTGCACGTAGTCGGGTGTTGTGCAGCGTTCCACATACAGTTTTTATTTCCGGACCAATTCCAGTAGCAAACAAACTTTGGTGCGCCCATTCTAATGTATATTACGAATACGTGCTACATAGAAATTGTTTTTAATAAAGGTTTTTCTATTATGTTTTGTGGTATTGAAAGGATTGGTAAAGGTGGTGGGTTAATACCTGGGTATTAAATAGGTTGAAACACTATTTTCATACCCATTGAATAAAAATATCCTGTATTTTATCCAAGCCATGGCTACCCGGTTCATTAAAAAAACCAACGAACAAATATTTACACTTACATGAAAATGCCTTAGTCATTAATTTCCTTATACCACCCAAAGACCGAAAACGCTCACTGAGCAAAAAAACAGCTCACAACGTGTTAAGGCTTGTTCTAAAATTCCACATCACGAATTTCGCGTCGGGGCACTTAAGAAAACGACCACAACGCGTTGCGGCAATGAACAAAATCCATAACGCGTTCTGAGCCCTGATTGATGCAACCACATTGCTAAATAATTATATTGTATAGACATGGCTTTGACATTCTCGGCGACCTCAAACTAAACTATGACAACGTACGATAACGTACCGATTTCTGTATGCAGGGTTTAAAGGAACCTAACAGACATCAGCGCAGCATGTCTGTCCTTTTCGTGAATTTCTATCAGACAGCATTTCAGTATTGACTCGTTTTCTAGCCAAATCATCTTTCCCACAATGAATCCATCATTTTTAAGGTTCCGTACCCAAAGTATAACTAACGGAACCCTATTAATAAGCCTTCGCTGTCCAGCCGCCTGTCTTTCAGCGGGCTATATCTCAAAACGGACAGATAGTAGACAGTTGAAATTTTCCCAGAGTGTGTATTTCTATTGCCGCTTTAAAAAAAATAACAAAACTCAAATTAATTTAAATATTAAAGTGGGCTCCCATACAAGCAACGTGTTTTTTGGATTATGATAGGGAACCTTTCGTGTGAGAGTCCGACTCGCACTTGGCCGGTTTTTGGGTCTGCGTCTTCCCTATCCACATTCATAAAAACACTTCACATTTAATTTCAGTTCATTTAATATCCAACAATTATAGCAAATTGGCCAATCTCCAGAACCCATCCAAGGAAAATGATATTTAAGTAATATTACTATTTATTTTCAAAATCTACAAGCTCTACTTATCTACAAACTCCTTCCTGGAAAAGGTTGCAGAAACTCTTAAACTAAAGAAACAATACTCCATTGTATCGTGTTAGACGTCGAATCTTAACTGAACTTGCTACACGCGGCTCAAAGCAGTCACAAGAAACAAACTTTAACTTCGTACATTCTTTAAAACCAAATGCTTTTGAATCATTGAAGCTGTTTAGTTTCTTTGAAGGGAAGAACTTTAGCGGGTCCTTTTAAACTGGTTGAAGGAAAGCAAATAACTACTCCTTACATGAGTTCTGTATGAGGAAGCTTGAAACACTTAAGTTAGTGCAATGAGTTCGTTTAGATACATACCTACTTATATAATATTACACACTAGTTGCCGCCCGCGGCTCCACCCGCGTGATTGTCGAAAATTATCCCAAGGGAACATATTCCCAGGATAAAAGTATCCTATGTTTTATTCCAGACTATAATCTACCACTGTGCCAAATTTCATAAAAATCCATTCAGTAGTTTTTACTTGAAAGAGTAACAAACATCCATCCATCCATACTTACAAACTTTCGCGTTTACAATATTAATAGAATTAGACCAAAATTAAAATTTCGTTTAAAACTGTGCTTGATATTTGAAAATGTGCACATCTACTGCTGACAAAAAACCCTTTTAAATCTGAAACTAAACCTTCAAAGTAAAGATTTTGTTAACATAATTAAAAGTAAATAACCTTTAATATGTAAGAAAATTTATTTACAGCATTCAATGAGCAGAAAGTGACGTAGACAGAGAATAGCTGTTGTAGAAACAGGGTTGTCAAGAAATAGTGACTAAAATAGAGCAAAGATTTAATTGATTAATTTGTTTTGAAGAGCTTAAATTCGTAACTTAATGTTGAAATCTATGAGAATATGATAGACGGACGCAAGTCAGATGACGATCGAACTTGACGATATTCAAGATATCAATAAACATAAAACTCTTCCGTTATTGAGTGACTGACCGGCAACGCACAGCTGTAACTTCTGGACGTAGAAAGCTATAAATTTACAAGTGGCAAGTTGGTTCCTTGGGAAGTGTGAGTAAGCACTAATAGAGGATTTCCTGAAATGCAAACGGAAACGGGAAAAAACGGGATAAGCATGCTTCAATTTTCTAACTCATTGGTTTAAATAAAACAAAGTTTAATGTTATTTAGTAACGTAACATTCCAATAAAATAAAAATTGAATAGACGCGTCAAATATTTCGTAACCAAAGTTTAATTCATATTTATTTTTACTTTGAAACATCAATGAAGCAAAAATTCCGTTTAATAAAGTGTTGTGTCCTATCTAAACAAGGAAATACGATAAAGTAAACAAAACAGGGCTCGGGGTTATTGAAATACTTTGAAAAAAGGCTGAGCGCACCCCTGTTTAAAAATAACCACTCTTTTTTGAAGGTACCTGAAAGTTAGGTGAGAGTCAACACAACAAATTAATATCAGTGCAAATAACAAAATCGACTGATTACAAAAAGTATATTTATATACCTTTACAAATGATACTGGTTTATTATAAAAATTCTCATAATATATTCAAATTCTCTATAGATTTGAATAATCATTCTTGCACAAACAATGATAATATTAGAGACAAAAGATGATGGACGATAATTCATTGCCATTAAATGGAGCACTCTTTGGTTACACCTTTGGACATAAAATATGTACAAGGACAATAAGGATTTTGATAATTTAAAACATTTTTAAATCATCTTAAAATCTGTAGCAGACTCAGCCTTGACAGATGACAAATACGGATTGAATCAACAGTCATCGTATAAACTTCAAAATTATGCGCTTGGAAAGCAGAGCCAGCCAGTTTTTTGTTCCCATTTCAGACATCTGAACAATCCACTTGCGTCGCTTTGCAGAAGTTTTGGCACGTTTCATCCAATAGGGAAAACTAGTTTGGTAACCTAGTCTTTAACAAATTAACTTTTCTTTCATTTAATTAGACGATGATCCTTTTGGGTCGATCCCATAATATCCTAATAGTATCACGTTTTTGGGTAACTGTTACATAAGTTTGAAGAGTAAGTTTTACTTAGGCTTTTGACTTTAGAATAGTTGGATGAAAAACAAGAATACCTTAAATTTTATACCGTACCGTTAATTTATTATAGTATTACTAGCTGACCCACGCAACTTCGTCTGCGTCACATTTTTCATGTGACCGCCGAGAGTAGAAAATAATTAAAGCCCTAATATCGCTATTAAAAAATAGGGGTTGGTGATAGAAGGGTGAAAATTTAGCGTTGTATGTATTTTTAAATGCCAAAAATAATAAAATAAATTTTAGGGGTGGACAACCCTTATCACTTCGGGGTATAAAAATAGATAATAGCCGTTTCTCAGACCTATTGAATATGCATATAAAATTTCATAAAAATTGGTCAAGCCGTTTCGGAGGAGTATGGTAACTAACATTGTGACACGAGAAATTTATATACATATAAGAAGATCTTATCATCATCATCAGACTACAACAGTTTATTAATGGGGTAACTTCTATAATCTCACGTAATTCATCACGATTCTTAGCAAATATACTCACCCAGCATTGCGTTAGCTAAATTCGATAAATTTTGTAATAGTGCTGGGGCCCTAACATGACAAATTAAAACCATCATCATTCCTGTGTGACAGAGTGAAGAAGCTATATGGATCAAAAGCACTTTCTCTTATTCACGAAAGAATCATGATAGCATTGGATCTGGTAAGGCCCCAGAAGTCGACGCGTAGCAGTTGCCACACTTTTTCTCCGCTAAAACGAAAGAAAATCTAGACAGTCTCACTAAATTAAAAAAAAAATTATTTGTTCCTCTTTTTTCTGTTTAGGACGCAAAATACATCCAATTACAGAATTCATTTGAAGAACGGTTCTAGACTAAAAAATTCTCCAATTGAAATCGCCAATTTCAATCACTACCCACGTTCTCACCACATTTTCAAAGAAAAACCGCCCCTCAGCCCTACATGGTGAGAATGGCGCAGTTTTGAAGCGCAGCCTACCGGAAACAGGACGTGCTACTGACGTTTGCCTGACTACACAATGCGGACTCCGCCGTGAAACAACTACAGGCTCGTACAATAGCTTCACATCTTTAAAGTGTCGCTATTCAGCGTGTGACGTGTGACATGCGACGACTAGTGCTGGGACAAGAGAATGTGATGTAACGTGGTTTATAGTTGGCTTAATTAGATTTTTGAGGCTGCCATTGGGCTTGAAGTCTTGAAAAGTTCCATACCAAGTCCACCCCACGCATGAAATAATATGGATGCTGAGCCAGGAGCTTTTTTGGCCTCGCACAAGTCTTTTTATATTTTTAGGTTATAATCACAATTTTATTTTGTTGTTTGACCTGTGTGCAAGTCCCAAATAATATTTTTTTCTTTCTTTCTTTAAATCACAATTATGCAATATTCTTTGTTTGAGGGATAAATTTTACTGTCTTTATAATAAAATAATTTCTTAATAACACAGTTAGTATACAAAAGCGTACAAGCGTGGGCCTTAACAGTAGGATGTGTCTGAAAATGATCCTTAAAGAAACAAATTAAAAAAGAAATGAAACATCTTGATCAATGACCTTCTAGCCTGCTGGTCGGCAAGATCAAATAAAATAAAAGTAGGTTTCTTCTGAAACTAAGTTTTGTTCCATTTTATCATCGGATCCAGATCTGTAAAACTTATTATCAGCTTAATCGCCTAACTTCCTGAAAGTTAGATCTGGGATACGAACTTTAGCAGACGTTCGCAAGAAATCCTAAGTTTTCAATTTACGTAATTGGAATCAACTTCCCACTTAGTATCAAGTGTTTATTATTCCACGGAAATTATAAGAAAAGCTTGTACCAAATCTGCGTTATTATTTTGATATTCTACTGTGATTGAATTGTTTTGCTGGAATCGTAAATGAGCACGAGACTTCAGTGGCTGTTATAGATGAAGCCTTATTTCAAGAAACCACTCAATACAATCTATTTTGAGTATTATTCCATTTTCACAAGAATAAAATTTGTTGTATGAGAAAATCGGATGACAAGCATGTGAAAATTTCCATTTCTAAAGGTTGATCCACACAAATCAAGGCCGTGACCGGGACGTGTCCAGGCCGTAGTTCTTCACAACGTGGTCTAATATGTCCCTAGCACGACTCGGATACGGACGTTTGAGAACGAATTCATATAAAATGGATGCATCGATAATTTATTGAACTCCAGACGGACCACGGGACGGCCACGTCCCGGGCACGGCCCGGTTATATGCAGCCTTAAGATTGTCATTGAGAAATCTTGGATTTTTTTTTAAGCAAATTAGGAGACTGTAATATTATATATTATTATGCTGGTGAGATCCTTAACCCTCAGGACACTTTCCAAAATAACTTTATTTAGAGGGCAGTTATAACTGCCCTCTAAATAAAGTTAGAAAAATTATGTCTGTATAGAAAAAATATTTATAAAAATAGTTTAGGTATACCTAAACTATTTTTATAAATATTTTTTCTATAAAACGAAAAAAACAACCAGTCAGAACAAAAAGAAGATATACAGTTTCCGTTACTAAAACTTAAGGTAAAGGCCTTTTTGGGAGACGATAAAGTATTTTGTTTTGACAACAACCTCGTATTCATACAAAACCAGAGACCAGGGTATTTACATAAGTATATTTGCGTGGTTAAGCAACTATGTGGGCGCGGCTAAGCTCCATATTTTTTGTTGTTTCCTCTTAATAGACACGTGGCCCTCCCACGTGAAACAGGATTTTTTTTTGTTTTAAGTTTTTTTTTATTATTACTGAAGCTTGGATGGCTCAAACCGTATTCCAAAATATTTATGTAGGGATCAATTCTTGTACCGAAAAAGCGTTCAAACCCAAGTCGCTATATCCATTTCAACGACAATCAATAAAATTGATGTCAGAAACTTGTCAGAAAAAGACTGCAATTTATGTCCAAATGCGGACGCTTTCTGAAAATTCGAGAAATGTCAATCTGCTCTGTCTTTATAACCGAATTCAGAAAAGGAAGTTCACAATTTTGACGTGACAACGTCTTATAAATTGGTTTGCCGGGTGACACTTCAAGAAACTGCGTTACGCTCCGCTCACGTTATGCGCTCACAATGAGAGCGAGTGAGAGGCACGCGTCCCTTCCACTCGGGCATGGTTAGCCCGCCTAAGAGCGAGAGAGACAGACATAAAAAGTGAAAGGCACGCGTCCCTTCCACTCGAGCACAGTTAGCCCGCCTAAGAGCGAGACAGACAGAGCGAGAGAGAGAGAGTGAGAGAGATAGGCATACACACCGGTTCATGTCTTGCGCTTCTATTTCGAAGTAAAGGTAAAAATAAAATTTTGTTAATATGAAATTCAGTGCGAGATTCTTTGTATAAATTAATGTTTTAAATATAATTCTTTGTATAAATAAATGTTTTAAATTGTTACTATTATTTCATCCTTCTTCCTACTATACGAATGAATATTCACATTAAAATTATTTTACCACTCAAAGTCGTTGTCACGTAAAACTTTCGCCCGTATACCGACTTTACAGGCAACCAATTTTTTTTTTTGTTATGCTATCATTCCGTCAATTATGAATTGATTTTGATGATTCTTCTTTATTTGAAATCCTATACTCCTGAGGTGATCCCATTGGCACCAAGTCAAAATCTTATGATGGGATCTCAGGGATCGAGGGCAACCCTCAAATTTTAAAGACACATACAATATTTTTGTTGTACTTTCTGTGACTTTCGAAATTAAAGTTATTTTATACTTTATAGTGTTTTTTTATTTGGAAGTCGGTTGTCTTTTTTTGTAAAAAGGTTTTTTTTAGGTTTCATTCACACGTACTGCAACCTAACCACAACTCGTGGGCAGACAAATTAGTGTTGTATGAAAATTAATAGTTTAATTCACACGTGATACATTTTGCCGTCATTATCGACTGCGTGTGTGATACCGACAACATCGCAGCCACGTCACGACCACAACGCAACCACCACCGACACCGCGAACTAGCAGCCGGCCACATCGCAAACACAACCATATTTTGTGGGTACCACAACGCAACCGCAAGAAGCCGCAGCGACACTATTCACACCTAACAACAACTTGACAACTTTTTGTCGCGACGGTGTGGTGTGGTTATGGTACGTGTGAATTAAGCCTAAATAATTAAAATTAAAATAATATTATGAACATATAAAACTTTGGCAGTAATCTCGAAGGAATGATCCTATTACCAAAAAATATTCTCTCAGGAAGAGGAATAGACGTCATCAACATTCAGTATGGGAAACTCGGACCCTTTATTGATACTACGTAGGTCGGAGCATTTTAACTAGTAATTGGTATCAAGATACAGAATCCCCACAGTTACTGCTGCGAAGTTCAAAAACTTATGCGATACTTCGACCTTAGTAAGCGCAGTACACAGTGCTAGCTAAGCTATGATTTAGATATTAAATATAACATAATTAGCATTTAAAGTTTCAACCGATAAACCATGAGTTTACTTAGAACTTACCTCATAAAAAGAGTGGTGAGATGAGTGTTAAAACTGGACAAACCAAAAATTCCATCAGTAAAGTTTTCAGCTCGTCCTTTTACCGACATCTTTGACACCGACTCATTTTATTATTTTTTATGGGAAATCATCAAAAGAATCCTTTCGCAGAGCTGAAAAGAGTGTCAAACTTTTACTGAGTAAAACCCTTGCCTAATGCCCTTTACGTTCCAGGCCCGCGGTGACTCTTTCGAACAAATTCCACAACCCTGGCAGGCACTGGCCCTAGCGAGCCCCGTCTTCTATGCTGACATATATCTTTGAGGTGCGTGGAACATAATGCGCCGTCGACTCGGGTCTGGTTCTGATCAAACGGCGAGCGTTGAGTGCGATTCCCGACGCCCTGGGCGTCTTCGTCTTGTAGCGGCGGCTAGTGCATGAGGTTTGCACACCGACTTACAGACAACGGCACATTTTCGCGTCAAAACCTTCCTTGGCTTCGGTTGTGTGCGCAGGGTTATGAGAAGAGGAGGTACACCCATATTTTAGAAAGTAGTTAGCAGTGACATTAAAGAAAAGGGATTCAGTGATAACGACGGCATGGAAAACTTGTTGTTCCCCGGCAGGACAAAGCCATTCCTTCTCTCCTTTTACTGCTTTCCTGGTCTACTTTGATCGAAGAGAAGAGAAATGCTCTCTGGGTCTGCAGCTTTAAAAAATCATGTTTCGCCGGAACCTTTCTCTCTTTTCGCTTCGTGGTCGCTTTTAGCTTTGCTGTGACTGACACTTTAGTCCGACGCCTGAACTAAACTCAAATCTCAAATCTCAAATAGTTTATTGCAATCCATAATGTACACATAAACAGGTGTTAGAATTAATAAATAGAAACAATTATGGACCCTGTCGGGCACAGCAAAACTTAAAATAATTAATTAGGAGAGAGGAAGAGCGTTTTGTAAACTTTTCTTGTAAAATGTTTGTGTAATTATTTCCTGTTCATCTTGTATCTATTATTAAATATTTTATACATATTATTAATAATTATCTGCATTGGTATTAGCATTTTTTATCAGGTATTATTAAAAAACTCCGTTAACAGGAGCATATTACATATATTTATGTTGTAATATTCCGTAGTTGAAATGATGAATACTGTTTGTACAATGGCTCACAGTTATCTTACGATGCTTCTATATTTTCTGGGTTCTATATTTGAAACGATTCAACTGTGTTGACAACAAAATTATTCAGAAAAGAGAAAAAATATAATTTTCCTTCCCTCCCTATCAAGCCGGAGATAGAATAGAGCTGGGCCAATAGACACTAAGAGAAAATTTAACATTTTAGCGATTTTAATTAATCCTTTACTCGGTGAATAGCTTGCTCCCAAGCCTTTGCTCTCAAAAAATATCCCACAAAAACCTTTCATGTTTCTGAGATTAAAAGTACCCTATAATACTCGGTGATAATGTTGCTTTACAGCTATGATTTTTTTTTAAATCGGATAAGAAGTTCCAGGGTTTACCAACCTTCTAGCTTTATCTCTTAGAACGTGACACTTACGGAATAGTCCAAACCGGCTCGATTGTCATAAACAAAAAACTTATCTCTTTCTAATAGGAGTACAGATTTAGAAACTTGTTTTCTGAAATAGCAGAAATATAAGCTGATATTATTGACAAAGTAATAATAAGGTATTTCTAATCTGTTACGTATTAATCCATGCAAACACTCCATAATACTAAAATCAACGGTATATTAATTAAATAATAGCATTATATGTAACAATAACATTATTATCATTCATTCTCGCTCAACAAAGCTGGCTCTTCAATAGTTAATCACGATAATTCTTGGTATTAATCAGTATCAAATAAGTAATTCGGGTAAACCTATTGTAACTAACAATATAATAAATAGTATTATGAATTCAATATGGATGAATGACTTGAATATGTTAGTGTCCTTTAGCTTATGCATGGCATAAACAACCGATTTTAATTGGTATTTGATTGAATATAACTGAAATAAGAAATCATTGATTGAAGTGCAGCTTTTTTGATTTTATTTATCATATTAGCTCATTAATACATGGACCAGGGCTTTGAAAAAATCCACATGAGAATTAAGGTAACCGCTATAGTATATAGACTTAGTAAACTCAAGTAGCAGTGAGCAGGAATACTTGGTCGAAGGTATACATTCTGGAGTGATGACTGCTTACCAGAAGACGCAGCGTCTTTTGGTAAGCAGTCGGGACGCCTCTTACCAAAGAGGACAGATGGCCTGATTTTTTAACACCAGAAACAAGCACAAACTACATGCTCCTTCCCACCGTCTCCATAAGATCCAGGGCTCGTTTGTGGGGCTTGGAATCCGCTTTTACAATAAACTACCCCTTTCTTTTCTTGCCGTGCCTTTTAATGCATTTCAAACTAAAGTATACATAGCATACTATTCTATCAATGACTATTTAGACGATTTATGAGTTGTATTGCAACAGATGATGAACTACTATTGTCCTATAGCTGTTTTATATTATTTTTGCCTGAACAACCGGCAGCAAGTTCGTCATGCTCCCCTAGATGTCACTGCTTGCGGTAGCGTCGGGGGTCGGGTTACCTCCTTCCCTCAAACATGGCGAGGGCGGTAATGGCTGATCTTTGCGTTATGCTCACGAACGGGTGCTGCTTGTGGTGACTGGTTGTCTTGCTGGTCATGGTATTTTTTTGTTATTGTTAATGATATAACGTTAAACTACTGTTTATTATTACTATTATGTTGGCTCTACTTAATCACTTGTGGCTCCAGTCACAATCCTATTGTCAGATTATATTATTGCACGTGTAAGCGGGCACACCAGTTTTGCCTGACAATATTTAGTTTGATTTACTTGTAAATGATTGAGTTCGTCTATTTCTCATGACGGGCGCCGTTTTTGGGGATTATCTTTATTTAGAACTTTGACGTTCAAAAAGTGCTGGCGCTCAGTCTAATTTGAATAAATGACTTTTGATTTTAGATTTTGTTTTTTTTTTTGGTGAGGACCATTGGAGTCCTCCGAATACGTGAAGCACTCAATCAGTTCAGTACCGATCTTTGAAAGAAACGTATGTCTGGAGGGGAGGCCTCTCCAAGCTGCTGCTGGCATTGAACGTCATCAAAGTGTGCCAGAATAATTAAAATGTGTCTCAGCTTTTGTCTTTGAAACGGCAATGCGCTCAGAATGCTCCTGGTATTGCATAAGATAATAAGTGAGGTGACTATCTACGCACTTACTATCAGTTGTATCACCTACATAAAGGCGACAAGCGACAAAAATAAAAGCTCTCCAAACTAAGGATTTTACGGAAACTGTTTTAATTATTATTCTTTCGTAGTTTTTATTTTCCGCTGCATGCACCAGCAATCTATATCCACACGATTGATGCTTCCCCAGATTCATTTCCATCGTAAATCAATTAAAATTCAAATGAGATTTTTCATTGCCTGGTTACCCTATCCGCCTCTCAATGAATTTATAAGCAATCAAAGAGAAAACGAGTAGGTAATTTATTATCTGTTGTTTTTTCTTTCAGCAGTTTTGCAGCTTTGTAGGGAAACTTTAATTGGATAAATTAATAAGTTGCAATTAAATGTTTGCCGTCGATTATGTTTTCGAAAAAATTGTAAGCTATTTGCCATTGATATTTATTTAATTTTGACATAGTATCATTATTTTTATTATAAAAAGTTATTTGACATTGCATTATTTGACATTAAGATTTATTTAACTTTGACATTGTATTAATGCTGTGATTTGTTACAAGTGATTTCATTCTTCATCATTATAATCGATGACATTACATTTCTTGACAACATAATTTGACATTTAATAATATTTTACTGTGATGTTTGTTTCTTGGCAATTTTTTTTTTTTTGACATTTTAATAATTTTGTACTGTAATGATTATTTTTGAAAACCTATTTCATTTTAAATTATGATAATTTGCATGCCCCTATGTTGGCAAAATATGGAGAACTTTTTATCTTATGACATCAATGTATAAATACCCATGTTTGCAAATGAATAAATTATTATTATTATTAAAAGAAAAAGAAATAGGCATTCCGGTATAATTATTAACCAAGTAGAGTTTTACTGTATTGTAATTACTTTCCGATTCCAAGAAGGGACCTGTTTAATTATGAATCAAATTAATGCCAATGGAAATACATCTATCCTATATTAAATATATAGCTTTTGCCCGCGACTTTGTACGCGCATATCCCGTTTTTTACCGTGCCCGTAGGAATATTCAGTTCCCGTATAGCCTATAGCATTCCTAATGAATGTGGCTATAATATACAAAATAATCCAAATTCGAGTGGTAGTTTCAGAGATTACCGTGTTCAAAGAAATAAAAAACCTTCAGCCTTATTAATTTTATAAGGGCTGATTTTTCAATAGTTAGATAACTGAAGAACAAATATGGCCGTTTGGCATATTTCCCGTACAAAAACTGTCAAACCTCCATTTTTATTCCTTGGATAAAAGTTATCTGCCTTTCGAAAATTTAAATATATAGAATATGGCGTTAAAGATTTTAATCTTTAACGCCTGATCTTTCAAATAGCACTGAACCAAAATCGAATTTCCTCTATTATAACCACCTAAATCAAACCAGTAAGATCTTGTAACACGGAACTAAGACCGGGCAATCCGGCAACTATTATTCCATCGTGTGCAATATCTAGATTACTCTCAGCTCAGCTAGACCTAGATATGCGGCAAACTGCCCGAGTCTGCCCGAATGTGCCCGAATGATGCACAAACTGAAGCACGAAATCTGTCTGGACGGGCCAAATTGAATTTCTGGTGTTTAATAGAATCGCTATCAATATCGTAAGGATATCGCTTGAAAATTCTTGGAAAGGAATTTTGTATGAGCATTATTTTGTGAAAGGAGACGTGTTCCTGCAAGTTACTTTTGGGATTTTAAAAAGGTCGTTATTTTTGGAGGTCGCAGCTTGGCCCAAATTACTTAGTCGCTAAACATGGTTAAAAATAATATATTTTGCATTGTCTACTTGTATTTGATTGAATGCCAAAGAAGCGTGTGTCCCACCTAGTTAACGGCTTGCGTGACATTTCGAAATCGCTAATAGAATGTCACTTTATCTACAGTAGCCATAGTCAACATGCGGCCCGCCGCCGCCGTCTGTGTTGCCCTGTAGCCTAAAACATTATAGGTGCTATGTTGACTCAGTGTCGTTTATTATAGATGGTCTAGAGCCTTTTTAGGGTTCACAACATTCGTAAGAAACGGAACCCTTATAGGATCACTCGGGTGTCAAAGCTCGGGTGTCTCTTGGTCTGTCACAGCCAATTTTCTCCGAATCTACAGGACCGATTCTGTTGAAATTTGGTACAAATATGAACTTCTTTCTGTGACTGAAACACGGACGTGATACATAAATAAATAAATATTGAATATGGGGGTCACTTTTGGGGGATAAACTAGAAAATTTCAACGGCTTATTTTGAGGATTTTTTCATAATTTTTAAATGGTTTAATTTTCAAGTTATTCAAGAAATTAAACGAACCATCCATTCCCTCACTCATTTCCGAAACTACTGAGCCTAAAATTTTGAAATATGCAGAATAGACTTATAGATTACAGAAAAACCTATAAGAAATCTACAGTGTTCAAAAAACATGTTACAAAAATGAAATTCGTTCGGAACCCTTTGCCCGCGACCGTCCGACTCGCACTTGGCCAGGTTTTTACCGTTTTCCCAATTTTTCTAATTTATTCTGTTGCACCTACTATGGTAGAAGCATGCTTGAAGGCAATCTCGCTTACCAAACAAACTGGTAGCGTTTATTGTTTTGGGTCAGAAAACAATCACCCCGATGAACCATGCTTGGATTTATATATTTTCTTAGTATAACTTTATCCAGATAACAAACTGAGAATGAATAACTGAAGGTACTTCACACAAGCTCTGATTTAATGTTGTTTTGTTCCTATATGGAATCATCCAAGTTTCATTATTTATGACGCAAGTTCTATGAACTTACCTACGGGTTTAATTATATCATACTAAGAGAGCTTCGGGCTATACATGATCGTTTATTCTGATAAAACGTTCTGGACTAATGTTATATATTGCGATTATCAGGAAGCTTGCATGCTTGTTTTTAGAAATAGAGTCAGAATTATCAACAAAGGGCCATGTAGTAACTTTATCCTCTTTTTTAATGTGTTTTTTATTCATCATTTTTTTCTGTTAGTGGTGTAGGTACATAATAAAGAATAGGTATTCTATTCTTTTATGGTACTCAGAGAGCTTGGTGTGCAGTGTTTTGTGTTTAAAGAAAACTGAATTTCTTGAACTTGAATTGAAAAAAATGTTCGTTTTATTCTTTATCGCACTAACACATTTATCAGCAAAACTGATACCTACCCACCTAACACACAATTTTCACCGTTTCAAGCCATGCCCAGTTCCAAAAGTTTTGAATAATGCGTCTGGCGTGCATCGCGATGGCTACCGATACCCGTCTTTCATTTCCGGGCAGCCCTCGTGGAAATTGCGAGTCCATCCGATGTCGATGTGTCCAATGGCTCGACTCGGTTGACATGTTTTGTGACAGCATGGTTTTATAAGGATCTAATTGTTGTCTGCTTTGGTGGTTTAAAGCCGTCAAATGGTGTTGAAGAGAGTCTCGTTGAAATTGAGTGACAGTTAGGGATAAAAATGAAATATTGTAATTAACACTATAGCATTGAATCGTTGACTTTGAGTTACTTCGGATAGTCACTATAAAACTTATATATTATTTAATTTTTATTCCAATTTTTACCGTACTTTTATGTGGGATAAGCCATCTCTGCCAAAAGTCGAGCATCCCAGGCCGTGTGGTAAAAACACAATATTTTGGCCGCTACCAGTGGTTTTTACCACAAGTAGTAGCCAAAATATTGTAGCATCTGACGATACATAGGTTGGAGCACAGGACCTGGCCGCAAGCCAGGATAAGACAAACACCTACACATTAAAAGCATAATACATTATAGGTACCTACTTATAGAATATTATTTTGATATTATAACTTCAGCAGACCAGGTTGATGTTCTACGCGGTGGTCCACGCGCGCCTCAAAGAGATGTCAGCATAATAGACCGAGCCCGCTAGGGCCAGTGCCTGCCAGGGTTGCGGAATTCGGTCGAAAGAGTCACCGCGGCCCTGAAACAAAAAGGGCATTAGGAGGAACACGGATTGGTATTAGCAATAAGGGTCTGAAACTCCCTTCTGCTCTGTCAAGAGCCATCTCAATTTCCTATTATTAAATAAAAAGGTCAGGTTGATGTGGCGACGCTTGGGGGACGCCTTTGTCCCGCGATGCTTAAAGGTCTTTTGGCCGAAATTATGATAATCATATTTATACTATAACAAGCTTTTACCCTCGACTTCGTACGCGCATAATCCGTTCGTTCCCGTTCCTATAAGAATTACTCCAATTAATAATTAATTAAGAATAAACATCCTACATGCCAATTTCAGCTTTCTACGACCAGTAGTTTCAGCTGTGCATTGTCTGTCAGTCACTCAGTCAGTAACGGAAGAATTGTATGTATGTATATTGATTGTTTACTATCCTGCCGGTCGATTCTGTAAACATGTCAAAGTGAAGGCTTGGGTGAAGTGATCACGAGGTGAACTGTCAATCCATAAAATTAAGATGGAATGACTTCTCACTTCGTGATCACTTGACATATTGATTATATGGATTAACACATCAACCAGTGATCACTTCACCCAAACCCTCACTTCGACATGTTTACAGAATCGACCGGCTGTATCTCGGTAGGTACAAAACCTATATGTCGACATCGATCACTTATAATCGACTCACGAAGTCACGATCTCGCCGAAAGTCACATTTGGTTTAGTCTAAAATAATCAGGTTCGTTCAAAATAACACTGTCACAGACTACCTAATATGTCTTATACGAGTATTAAGGTCATGTTTTTCCCGAACCTATTTGAATTTAATCCTAAAGGCGTCGATGTAAACAAAATGATTTGCAAATAAGCTTTTATGTCAACTCGAAGATGTAAGAATACTCTTGGAATTATCGATGAATACAGAATTTCAATTCATCCGGGTCGACATACATATGAAATTGAAATTACTGAAACGTGAGCGCGCACTTCCAAGCTGTAATGAAATCTTATTATGATGGAGTTGCGTCTAAGATTTTCAATCACTTTAATATGCGTTTCGATTAAGGCTTTGCAAATAATCATAAGTGAGGACACAAAAGGAGACGAAAGGAGATATTGATGAAGAAAGTAAGGGTACCTGGTTAACCTTGAAGAAAATTTTGTAAGTAGAAAATGAATTTGTTTGAACCTCGTAGGTGGTTATATTTTCGAGCCGTTTAGGGTTGAAACTCTCGGATCGTGGTTCTCGACTCATAACTCGTTTAAAAGATCTTTCCAGATGCTAAGTTGACACTTCGCGTGACTCAAGTGCTGGCTTTTATCTTGGACAAAGAATAAGCATTGCCATACAACGTGGCACTTTTGGGACCATTACCAGTGGCCAGCGATGCAAAGGAATTTTCGACGCCATTTTCTAAATTATTTTTAGTTTTATTTGATTAAGAGTTTTTCATTTAAGTGTATGTATTTCGTTGAGAATTTTAATGAGAATATTTATATATGTCACCGGAAAATTGCAGGCTCCGTACGATTGTAGTAAATCTTGATTAAATAAAAATTTTAAATTGTGAAAAAATCGTTTTGTAAGTACAATAAATCCCATCAAAATTCAATAGTTTCCAATATATCCGTGTCTTATTTAGAAAAAATTGTTTAGAATTTCACGCGATATTTATCTTACGGCGCGGCGTTTGCCATTTTCCGGTGACATTTACAACAAACTTATCAATTTTATTGAGAATTGTTTTATAGAAATTGAGGCTGTCAAATTAAACTTCTGAGTAAACCATATCTATTTATTCTTAATAGAGACACGCAGATCTTTTAATTAAAACAAAAAAGTAGATAACTCTTCCTTTCATCGTCTTACTTAGAAGTTGGCAGATAAACAAAGAAGTGCGAAATGAGACACGTGTCGCGAAAATGACATGCTTGTTATTTGGGTCACGTTCCTTTGCGTAAAACATTTGCCTACACTAACGTAAAAGCAACGAATACACTAAAGCCTACCGAGTACCCTCTCGAGGTACCTATTATTGTCATGGCCTGCCCCAGAGTGGGATTTTGTTTTATAAAACTTTTTGCTTGTTAGTGGCGGGAGCGAGTGCATTTTCCTGATTCCACGCCTAATGTTATGGAACTCTCTCTGGCGAATATACGCTAGAAAACACTCGCACATTCACTACGTACTTAGAATGCTTTTTGGGTTTTATTTTTACTTTCACATTTTAAGAGCAGGGTTGGGTATGCAAATGAGTTGAAAGTGTGTTGGCGACAGGTAAAGAAAGAGTAATGAAAGAATCTTAAAAAGCCAATTTTGTTTGATAAGACGCAAAGTTAAGGCTGAAGTAGAAAGGAATAGGCCAGTGTAAAATTTATTTGAAACCTTGTACTCATTTGTTCAACATTCAAAACAATTTTTAATCGAACAGAAAGATGAAAATCGCTTTAAAATCAATGTAGTAAAATGGCGATGTAAACTCAATATCGCCAGCAACACGTCATATCCTGACATAAACATCCATTTCCTTCCATAAATTCGCCTTATTTGAATGTCGAGTTCAAATCATATTAATGACAAAATGCAAGTGAAGCGTAGAATTTCGATTTCTCGATCGGAGTGAATTTTCACAATGTCTGCACTCTGGCAGATATTCAACGTTTAATATTCATGTCTAGTGCTACGGCAGCTTTGCTTCCTTACTCAGAAATTAGATATTCGTTTCTCAGCAGGAACTTCGACATTAGCCACTGAATACCAAAGTTTACTTTCGTAACGTATGTTCTTTGTTCGTAATCATTGTTTATCCTCCCATGTGTATTAAACGGCTGGCATTACTCTTAAATTACTTTTGTGTTTTCTTCGTCCTTCGACTCTGATATTTCCAATTCTATTTCTAGTATTAGTCTTGTTTCATTTCAAAGACTAACAAACGTCGACGCAATATTACGGTTCCTCGCGTCCAATCTTTTTATTTTACAAAATATAAGTTTCAAAAGATGGTTCTCTTTTACGTCAAAACATCAGATGAAAATGTCCAGCCTGAGGCAATGAGATTTGAAAAGGAATAAAAAATATTCGCTTTAGAAAGTAGAAATCCAATCCACTTTAATATTCAAACATGTTATAGGTATCATAGGTACGCTATTTCCATAAGAAGCCACTGTGAAAAGAATTTAGGAGCGTACGTTTACATATTCAGATTTTACCTGCATTTGCTTAGGATACCTTTCAATGTTGTTTGACTACTTTATCTATTTTCTAACTCTGATATTTGCATGAAAGATTTGCTAATATATTTTAATACTGGGTTTAGATGCTTTTATTGCTATCTTCGCTAAGAAAAATATATTTCCAAAGAAAGTTCGTTACATTTTCTTGATACATTTTTTGTCGGGCATTCACTTTGAAAAACAAAAGAAAAACATTTTTCGCGCTCAAAAGTTTAATTTGAAAATAAATTCTCAGAAAATGTAATTCAAGGAAAAACATCGACATTAATAAGCAGTATAACATGAAAACTTAACGAGGTTACAGCAACAAAAATTAAAAAGCACTTAATTCATCGCCATCGGGTTCCAGCCCCTCCGTTGTTTCTTATTATCTTTTATCACCCAACCATACTCAAAATGAGTTATCTATTTCTGTTTCTACTTTACGAATCTTTTACTGAGATCACCATGTATAATACAATATTGTTTACTTTTGAAATTGAATTTCCGCTTATACAACCACGTACATGTTGCCATTTGTACCGAAATTTATATAAAGCCCCGATGAAAAATGTTCTCAACGACAACGAAATGAATACAGTTAATTATTCAAAAATTCGACAACGATATGATCACAAAATGATATCGAATGGGAAACAAATGATCACTCGATGACACTGCGGAAAGGTTTCCATATTGTTCACGAAAGCTATTAGATCTCGTGATTAATCTTGCTCAATATAGATCCCTGCGAATCATCACTTGTTGATTGCCTTGTGAAATGAAAACAAATGAATATCTATCTATTTTCTATCGATCTATATGTATCCTTATTCTATATATCTATCTATATATACACGCTGAAATTTTAATGGCTGTTTTCCCGCGGCAGAACGATAAGCCATAAGATAATCAGTAGTACCATCGAAACATAAAGTTTAACTTAAAAAATATAAATGTTTTCAAATAATTTTCATAAACTCGAAAGCGCGAGAAGCAATAGTAACTCACTAGACGTGACGTAGGTACTACTCAACACACGCACGCGCCGCCGTTCACTCTTTTCACTTTGTCGGCAGAGCGGCGGTGCCATTAAATCAGGAGTATCTATCAGCTGGTTGATACGCGAAGGGTAACGACCGCGGCCGCTTTGCACGAAACTATCGCGATGTATAAATATTGGTACGAAGTCGCTTTAAAGTTTTGTTTATCATAATTGTTATTCTGCCGTTTCTTGATTTTAAATTTATTATTTTTCATAAATCGATTGTATTACCAAGACAAACTCATTTCGCTGCGGGAAAACAACCATTAAAATTTCACGCTGTATATTTAATATATTATTTATTATTATATTATATAAAAAAACTATGATATTTTGACAGTAGATATCAAAAAGCCAACATTGATCTCAAACCTTGTTTAACTGAAAACAAAAGAAAAGAACCCTTGATACCCTTTGATATTATTAATACAGTTTTGGGTTTAATAACAATAAAGGTTATATCCGTGACTGACTCCGTTTCTAACCTGAATTTCGTTTCAGTGTGACAAGCGACCTTGAACGTAACGCAAAATGTTACGTTAAAATGCGTAATTTCAAGTTTATTTGGCAACAGAAAAATTCTAATTAACAGACTGAAGTGGGAATTGTCAGTGTCATTTAAACATTTAAATACATTCTTAATGAGCCTAAAAGTTGGGTTTATGACCCTACAGAGAATTAACGGGTCACGAACAATTTTACTTTACAACAAAGGTTTGATCAAAATGAGGTAATTAATATAAACAAACATTGTTATCATTTTAAATCAGAATTTAAATTTTTAAATCATTGATGAATATAATTAAACTGACTTCACTCGGGAGATAATTCTGACAAATAATTAAAAGTATCTGGGCGATAAATGATATGCTGGTGAACTTTTAGTAACTGTCACGATGGCATATCAAGGTCGTGGATATCGGGGTCGGTTCTTATTGAGGTATATCTCATCATCAGAGATCGGAATAGGTCGACTATATTTACCTACTAACTTAGAGTTGCTAATACCTCTCGATTCCTCGATTTCTCGATTGTATATAACTGACTAAAACCCATTCGTGTTCCATTTAAAGCCCTTTGCGTTCCAGGGCCGCGGAAACTCTTTCGAACAAATTCCGCATCCCTGACAGGCCTAGCGAGCCCCGTCTTCTATGCTGACACCTCTTTGAGGCGCGCGTGAAACACAACGCGCCATCGACCCGGATCGGACAGCGAGCGATTTTATATACCTACATATTTCACCCAGTTATCTGACTCAATTATCTATCGCCATTGTCGCTTTAGTACGAACTTACTATTAAAACCACTAGGTACTACTCGTTATTGGAGTGCAGCCCACATTTCACGTGAAAAGCCGGTTACCCTCGTTATTTAGTTACTAAAACTCTCCCATACATCAATGTAGGTACGGTACGACACGGTCAATTCTTCAACCGAAGATATAAGTTTGTAATCGTAAAAAAATATATATATATATGATAAATCTATAAATTCCCAATTAAAATCCCAAAGACTTTTTTCCGGTACTTGTACTCTAAGATCTTCTTGCCAAATTTCATGAATCTAGTTCAACGGGAAGTTCCCTATAAATTTTGATTCCCTTGAGTGTCGAAATATACGTTTTTTTGCGGCATAAACGGCCGTATCTTTTTTTTTTACGTTATCTTAGAAGTTTGATTTTTCACAGCTTCAAGAGACTCTAGACCTGAGTATATCGTTTTAATTCCTCCACGCGTTCCTTGAGATCTTGACAGATTGAGGCCTTTACAGACAGACAGACAGACGGACGGACGGACGGACGGACAACAAAGTGATCCTATAAGGGTTCAGTTTCTTTCCTTTTGAGGTAGGGAACCCTAAAAAGCGTTAAAAGGAGTTAGTTACAGAGTTTAGTAAATTAAAACTTGAGCAATTTAACTTTTTGTGGTTCCTCGATTCATAAAGTTAGTGGGAGACTAATCTTTAACAAGTTTAAGGAAGGAATTTGTTTTGACACCTTGTTTGACATGAACGAATTCTCATGACAGGTGTATTGATTGAAGTTAGGGAAGAAAAACTCACGCTAAAGTGGGTTGATTTAATTTTGTCTTTTCGTCGGTTTGTAAGGCAGATTACTTTCCTTTTTTTTGTTTATTTAATAAGGTTTGCCAAAGAGCGATGGAGCGTTGCATTTTGCAAATCAACGGACCGACCGGATCCGCAACACAGTTATGGGCTCCAAGACTATCGCGGATGTTGGAGACAAATCTGCGAAACTAAAATGGGATTAGGCCACATCTATAGGATGCACGAGGACAGATGGTCCAGGATTACTACGCTATGGGTGCCTGAAGATGGATGTCGTAACCGAGGCAGGCCTAAAAAAGCTTTTCTAGAAGGCAGCTTTTTTAGAAGGCAACAAGAACAGTTAGCTGGAAGAAAAAGGGGGAGGCTTTTGGCTAGCAATGGGACAACACAGACTAAATAAAAAAAAATTGTGTCCCACTGCTGGGCAAATACCTCCTTCATATCTTCCGAGAC
Source organism: Mamestra brassicae (assembly GCA_905163435.1). NCBI lineage: Eukaryota > Metazoa > Arthropoda > Insecta > Lepidoptera > Noctuidae > Mamestra > Mamestra brassicae. The sequence goes on along the minus strand of LR990991.1, from coordinate 7,849,204 downwards.
ATTCTATTCTTGCGCCATCTCAAACCAGACCTTGCACATGCCTTACAAAACTGTACTAAATTTCCAAACTTCTTCTCGTCCACATAGACATAAGTTACCTCCGATAGGGGTTTAAAATTTGACTGTTAGTATATCATTTCTCAAAATCTAGAAGACACAGTGTAAAAAACGTCATGACGTCACTCGTAAGTTACCAGTAAGCCATCCAGTACAAACGACATTTTGCGTGACAAAGATAGACGAATAATTTCAAAACCGTTTAACTTCTGTATTTTCACCCGAATTTATTTATTTTTCAACAAATCGTAATACATTGTAGAAACATTTTTCGAGAAAGTAATCCTCTATGTAGATTTTTGTGGTTTTTATAATGAGAAAAGGTTTATGAAAGTTTTAATAGAGTATTACCGTATTTCTTATCTAACAAACCACACTGTTGTTCCCAAACTGCATTACATAGATACAGGAAAACATGATTAACTTGTGCAAGTACATTCAGGCTGCGTGACAGCCGCTGTCATGTTAGACGTAATGGTTTCGAGCTCCGTGATTGATGCTAGCTATACTTCAACGGCAATATTGGATTACTATTGGATAGGAATCTTGTATTCTGATTGGTTAATGGATATAATTATGAGAGTATTAGGGGATAGTGCTGCGTTTGTGTTAAGGTGAATAAATGATAACTTATACATTTTGTGAGTTGGTTAAAATAGCACTTCACATCAGGTGAGATAGTGGTCAAACGCGTGCCTGTGTGTATAGGCACGCGTTCAATTGCGGTGTTTTCTAGATATCTACGTTGAAAAAACGCCGAAATAAACTCATACAGTATTATTACAGTAACTGTATGGTTTTACAGAACATAGTTGGGAAAACTACTGAATATACATAGTTGGACCCCAATATCGTTGGGAAAAGACAGAGCAGATGATGATTTAATAATAAAATTTCAATTCGGTTAAAATACTTTGATCTTGAAAATGCCAATGGTATTACGTTAGTAGCAATGTGGTGCAACTTGAGAGATCGACACTAGATGTCGATCTCTCAAGAAGCAGTGTGCTTTTTTCTATGAAATACGAATAAAAGTATAATAAATAAAAATAATAATGTTATTTTCTATATTATTCTAGATAATCTATGTAACATATACAAGCTTTCCCGAGAAATTATATAATCCATAATTTTCAAAAAGAAGACAAGTTAGGACCTAACTTAAAATGCATTTTTCATCTCAACAGACAAAGTTCTTTCGCTCTCGAAATAGTCTTAAGAGTACCTTACTTTTGAGCTAGAAAACCAGATTTACGTTATTCAGAACGTTTCAAGGCATTCTTCTCAACGAAAATAAATTAAAAGCAGTTAAATTCTAAGAGTCTCTTTACCTAGAGCTATCAACATGAGCGGAAAACACATGAATGAATTTAAAAATACCTCACTCAAGCGAAAATGACTGTAGGTAGTATTAAAAAAAAACCGGCCAAGTGCGTGTCGGACCACACACAGTGTAGGGTTCCGTAGTTACCCGTTTCCTAAACCATGTTAGAAAAGTTGTAAAATGTACTTCACTATTATTAGCTTAAAAAGTTAGAAATTTACGTGGTTTTAAGTAATTTTTATGGAATTATTAGGAATTTTTTACTTACCCAGTTCCATTTTTTAAATTGGTCGACTATTACTCGTTAACTTGTTAAGCCTACTTAGCTGTGTTAGTTTTCCTTTAAAATTCATTATAATATATGCTACTACCATGAATTTTTCACGTCTCTAAAAACAATCGTTTAGCTGGCAGAGGGGGACACACTTGACTCTAACAAAAATTAGCATTTTAAAGATTTATATTTCGCGAACAGATCCTTGGATGGAAAAATGGTTTGAGCAAACCTTCAATATTTTTAAACGAGCTATCTGACGTCACCCCACACCATGAGGTAGACGATGAAAAAAAAATCATCGCTACATGTAGGGGGTCCCTCTACATGTATAACCCTAAAAAAATATATTTCAAGATTTTATTCTACCACTTTGTCGGTATGATTAATATGTATACCCATGCCAAATTTCAACTTTCTAGCGCTAAGCGTCTCTGAGCTAAACCGCGGACGGACAGATAGGCAGACAGTCAAACGGACATGGCGAAACTATAAGGGTTCCTTGTTGACTACGGAACCCTAAAAATGAAAGGTCTATTTTTCGACTTGCAACATAAGATTAAGTTTTATGCTAGAATATGCTGTTATGTTGGTACTTATGCGCATTAATTTGCAACTTCATTACGTACCTACGTAAATCAGACCAAAGTTCTGTGAAGCTAGAAAAGTAAAAATGCTATGCTCCTGTACACAAACGTCAATATTACATACCAGATAAACACACTCGCAAATATTTAAAGTATGAAAACCAAAGAAAACATACGACATTATGACATTTACGAAAATAAATGTTCTATCGCTTGGCCATATTTCAGAATACCAATAAAAGTTAGAGCACCAACAAAAACTTATCTTTATAATGGAAAAACAAAAGTTCTATAGTAACTGTACTAAAGCATACTATTCATTGTTGTCGCACGATTATAAATCTCCATTTATCAGGAATATAAAAGAGACTAGAAACGTTTCCAGTCCATTAATCGTATAACAAGAGAGGCCGATATTTCGTTCCTCAAGTCTGTTAGGTTTTAAAGAAACAACTTTTTTACATTTCCAGCACTTGGTACTTTATTATTTCATTCACGTATTTCAGGAATCGGGACAAACGTGATTCGGGGTCTTATTGAAAAGAGAAACTGTTTTTTGAGTATTGAAAGCTTGCGGTCGACGGGTTTGTTTCGCAAGCTGTGTTCTTAAAGTTTGAGGGTAAAAATGCGAAAAGAGGAAAATTATTTCCAAATATCTACATTTCATTTTATTGATAGAAAGTTCAAGTGTATGGTCAGTCACAAGAGAAAGTCGTTGACGGTCGGTTGGATAGGGATTTCGTTTCGAGTCGCGGGAATTTCATTTCCCACGATATTGGCTTTAGGTTTATGTCGATATCTGTTAGCCAGATAACGACGAAAACTGAAGGTGAAAAAACTGAAAGTGAAAAAAATGAGTCGAATATCTAAAGCTGGTCTAGTCAAACAAGTAAAAAAGCGGACTTTGCAAACAAGTCACCAGATAATAAGTGGTCACCAAAGACGCTGCTTGCGCATCAGTTATAGGACCAGAATCGTCACAGGCTCATTGATAAAATAATTGAAGTACTCGTAACTCAATATACATACATTATGGTGCGTACCCTGGCTACCTGCGCGATCGTTTCTCGTTTACTCGCCCTACCGTTGCGCTGTGTAGATGCCACCTCAAACATCATCTAAACTTCCCATTGTACAAAACATGAATGTAAAAAAACAATCAAAGAGCACTCTCTTCTATACTGTAATCCACTATAATTATGCTATAGGTGTGTATTATTTTACTATAATGATGTATTTAGGTTAACCTATTCGTGTATATTTATTTGTATGTTTATTGTTTGACGACTATGTGTACTTTGTTTTTGTATATGTACATACTTAGGTTTAGTAGATGTAAATCATATGTAAATAGTTTAAGGAAATATTTTTAAGATAGTTCTATTATTTGAGTAAATTATAATGACTACAAACACAAAATAAAGTTATCTAAGATAATATATAAATTATAAGCAACATAAAATGGATTTATAATGTTTATTGTACTTTAATTTATTTTTCTCGAAGTTGTAGACGAGTACGTCTACCTGGTACAAACGGTCTAGTTAGGTAATCCGACTCGGCTGGGCGGCGCTCGGTAAATTGCGTGGTATCTTCTCGTTTTACATACCACAGTGTCTCAAGACGAAAGTCTACGACCAGTGCATGTTGCCAATGATGACATATGGAACCGAAACGTGGCAATGGAGAGAGCAATGCTCGGAATTTTCTTGCGTGATCGAATCAGGAATGGTGATATTCACAAGATAACCTAGGTTACCGACGTAGCCTGAAGGATCGCCAAACTGAAGTGGCAGTGGGCAGGGCACATTAAACACACGAAAAGTTCTGGAATGGTGACCGCGTACCGGAAGACGTAGCATTAGAAGGCCTCCCACAAGATGGACCGAATGACCTGGTGAGGGTCGCAGGTAGCCGATGGACGCGAGAGGCACAGGACCGGTTGTTGTGGCGACACTTGGGGGAGGCTTATGTACAGCAATGGACGTCTTTCGGCTGATATGATGATGATGACTTATATTTATGAATGGATAATAATGTGTTTTAGTCAAGGTAGTATAGTCTATTTTAAGTTTCCTTTTCTTTCTCTACGTTTCTTTTCCCACTTTTCTCTCGCAGGTCTGCTGGAAAAAATGTCTAATGAAATAAGCAGTACCTTTTGTGCTCTTTTCTCTTTGTGTTCCTTATTTAATATACAGTGTGTGTATATATAATATAAATAAATAATAATTATGCTTGCAGTCAATAAAACTATCAACGCGCTTTAACAAACTCCACTGTTAGATATACATCACTCTACGAAGTTTGAGGAGATCATGGAGTACATGAGTGTGAAGACCTACTGTACTTTGAGGGTCGAGAAGTTGGAGTGCTGCGGCTGCTGGAGGAATTACGAATTTACTACGCTTCGAGGATATTTTCACTGTTATGGAATTTGATAAATTAGATTATGTAGCACTATGAAGTTCCTAAAATTCATATTTATTGTTGAGATTCTCTCAACAATGTTGAGATCGTCTTTCGGCAGTCTAAGCAGATGCAGCCGAATGCCAGTATTTATGGGGAGACTGCAATAATAGAATGCCTTAAAGGCTCTTTTTCTTCTAAGGTGTAACTTAAGCTCCTTTATATCAGGTCCTTCGAGCCAAACTCTTGGAAGCGGTCCTAAGTTCCTATCTAGAGGCTCGTTTCAAACTAGGCTTCAGTTTACACTTGATATTACAATTTAATTAAGTTTCAGGTAAACTAAGGCAAACTACTCGAACTGCGAAGAAATTACAAACTTAACTGGTGGCCAATGCTTTGACCGAGCACTAACGCCTTGCTCAAACTTCGACTTAAGGCATTTACGGCGTGTTGTTAGGCTATTACATTATAATAATTTTGGAGCTGGAACTTTGAAGCAGCGTTCCTGACCAGTAAATCAGATTTCGTAGTTCTCTGTTAAAATCGTTTCAGTGCAAAGAAGACAATTTTCAACATAGTAGTAGTAGTATTGTAGCGGCATCCACATGAAAAACTAAAAAATGAAATTTGTACGGCAACAAAAAGAACCGTAACGCCATGTAGCAGTCAGCAACGTACTACCAACGAAATCCTGCATCGCGCAAGCAAAGTTCTCCGTGCGATTTGAACATATGTATACAACACAACTATCGCGCAGTTGCCCACCAGACACAACAACCGTCTGGTCGGAGGATCCTTCCATTTCAGTGGAGGTATGCGGGATTTTACTCTGTGTACCGCATACCTCTATAGTAAACATCAAATTTAATTATACTTTTTGCTATCAACACGCTAAGAAGAAAATTTAAAGGTAAAGGAACCTTGACCGGTCCGAGCTAGAGAAAGTAGTAGAGACTAACCTAAGTAGGCGCTATGATAATAATACAGTACCTGGATGACCGAGCTTAGTTCGTTTTTTTTTTGGTTAACGTTTTCTAAAAATGAAAACTAGCTCGATGGATTTATCGCCCCCGAAACCCCTTGCATACTAAATTTCATGAAAATTGTTGGAGCCATTTCCGAGATTCAGATTATATATAGACAAAAATTTCTCGTTTAAAGGTATTAGATACATACGTACACCGTAGATTATTTACCTAAATCCCTAATCGACTTGGTTAAAAATGAATTGTTTAGAAAATATAAGATCTGGTCACCGAACCAATTCCGAAACTTATTTTACTGATTAAAAGAAAGTATATACCATAAGATATGTCTAAGGTTAAACCACGAAGACCGATGCCCGGTTTCTCAGGTACTTTATCGGTCGGTCGTCGCATAAGTCGCGAGCAAGTATCAAATAAAGAGTGAACTGTTTTCCAAAAATGTTTTTCTAAATGACCGTAATCACAGAACGCCTAAATAAATTTATGTAGATTCGACTTTGAAGAACGATTCCTGAATTGTTTAAATCGTCAATCAGGATTGGTCGATATCCCTCCATTAAGCCGGACATCGGAATAAATGGGCGTTTTCATTAGAGCCCGCTCTATAGCCGGCCGAAAGGCGATTTGTAAGGCTTTTGCCTTGATGGGGCGGCATTGTGAAGTAAAAAAACAATTCATCAGCAATCCATCACATTTTTAAGTGAACAAAGGAATGGAGATTTTTGAATTCGTATGCAATTTCTAATGTTTTTTTTATATCCTCGTCCTGCCCAAGCAAATTAGAACCTGTTTGGTAATTCTGCCCACTGTTCTCTCCAAAGTACAAAATCTTACAAGTGCTTCCTGCCCAGAATAATTTGAACAAAAAAAAAGGTCATGCATAAGATGTACATTTTTTATATTTTTTTATGGCAGTAAATAGATCATAATGAAACAATTCACGCTATTTTTAAAATCATACATTTTGTTCTTTTTACAGTACACTGGGCAGAATGCTCTATTTTATATGTCCTTCATAAAAGACACTGGGTACAATGAGATAAATAAAACTGACTGGTAGAGAATGCCTTGATGCATTAAGTCCGCCCATGTACCACTATTGTACATAAAGTTTAAATAAATAAATAAATAAATAAATAAATAAATAAAACAAAAGTAAAATTTTATGTTATTTATTATGTATTCTTAATCAGTCTTGAATTTTCATCTCTTTATTTAGTAATTAATGTACTAACTTTTATTGCAGCCTCTCTGGACTTCAAAATAATGAAACAATTTAAACAAAATATAAAAATACAACAAAACCTTCTCTTAATTTTAATAAACTTTAAAAAATCAAATCCTTTTAAAAAAATAGTTAGGCATGGAAATCAGCAAAGCAATTTCTTTGCTTTGTTAAGCACAAGTTTATATGACATGAACTACATTTAAAGTATGTTTTGTTGTAATGGTAGGACCTGCACCTGGACTGTTTTTCTGGTCCATCACTTTCTTCCTTCGTAGAACTCATACTGCTTTCTGGTCGTACGAATTCCGGATTGTGGAAATCATCATCGGAAGATATGAAGTCCCCAATATCGGAATCTTCTAATAAATTGCCGATGGCTGCATCGTCCAATTCTGCGAAAAAAATCTCAATTTACCAAAAAGTTCTGCCCAATGTGATTTTTGCATCACATAATATTATTTATGTTTACTAAAAATACAATTAGTAACGAAAATCAAAAATAGTTACAAAAGTCAAAGTATTGATTATTTAACTTTAATTCTGTTTATTTTTAATAAAGAAAAACCACCGATCTAAATGATAGTAAGAGATTAAACATACCTCTTCTCCGACGTGACTCCATTTTTAACACGTGAATGGCTTCTGACGTTAATCTGTTGTCTATTACTCGAATAGATTTCAGGTTCACTTATTGGTTATAACCTAATCAATCACAGGAAACTTCAAAAACGACAGCTGAGTAGAAAATACAAATTCTAGGCGCGAAATTTTAATATGTGATTTTTGTAGGACAGTGGGCAGAATTTAGAATTTTACAATATTTTAGATGGGCAGGAACCGTGAAGTGTGTTTTGTGATTTTGAAATCACAATGGGCAGGACGAGGATATACTAGAAATTGTACAATCATGCCTTTCTCCTATTGAGAATTGACATAAACTACAGAACGCCTAACACAATCCTCACATACTCTTTTCACTTCGTCAAATACGCACGCTAGAACCTAGCGATTATCGTAACATACCTTTCCGTGAGTGACCAGACTCTTACTGATTTAAACCCCTCCGAGTTCCTTTAGCCGTCCGTTAGACGCTCATGCAAAAATTAACAATCAATCTCAAAAGTGATTAACGAATGGTGAGTGATGGAATTCAATCGACAGTACCGTAAACTTAAAATAATCTTAAATATGGCGACGATATACTATTGGCTGATATACTGGATTTCAAAAAGGACTAGGGCCCATTCTATAAACATAGACCTATTCACTTAAAAGTCGTGATTAATCAAATAACCAGATTTTCGTCAATCAATTCATATTCAATCAATTTCATGCAACCACAGTCACTGCATTAGACGATAGGTTATCCGCCAATTACAGCCTTGACTGTGGTTAAACTGACAGCAAAACCTACAGTGTAATGGGCGCCTTATGGTAACTTCCTGCCAAGCACTGGCCCTAGTGAGCCCCGTCAACTGTACTGACATTTCTTGATGGACTTTGTACGAAAGAGTCACCGCGGCCCTGGAACGCAAAGGGCTTTAGAAGGAATACGGATGGGTTTTAGTCAGTAAGAGTCTGACACGCCCTTCCGCTCCACCCAGAGTGGAAGAAGTCATTTGATAATTTCCCAACCTTAAAAAAAAAAGAAAAAAGCACTGGCCATAATCAACTGTGCTGACATTTCTTGACGATTTTGAAAAACCTCACCAATAAGGTCTCTGTTCTATCAAGGGCGACTGTTCTGAATGTTCCATTCACATCTGACTTTTTTAAGACGGACAAACCACTCAACAACTGAAAAAGAAGAAAGCCATAATTCTACAGCTGTACCAACTGTGTTATGTTCCTTATCTAAGCCAGTCGTTAAAGCCGCTTGAAGATAAGCATACCTAATTAAATACCTACTTAATTAACGCTTAAGCAAAACAATACCCCTCATGCCTTTACAAAAGCAAAACGGGGATTTGCAAGAATCTAAAGGGAAATATTGTAGCACAGCTAACTTTTCACCGTGTCGCAAAACCGCCAGAGAAAATACACTATTTAGTTCACCTAGTTAAACTTAAATATTGCTTCCCACGAGAATATTTCCCTCTCTTTCGCACGTTCACTTTTCATTGATCTACGTGTATTTGATTTTTCATGCAATTTCTGAACGAATTTGAAGTCATGGCTGTGGTGTAAAGGTTTTGTGGGGTGGAACTGTGATGTATGTGTGTACCTACGCTGTCGTTTACCATTGTGTGAAAATGTTCAACGTTTACAGTGGCGCTCACAAAAATTTATCAGTTCTTCAACGAAGACCTTTTTTTAGGAATCTAAATAATTATTACTTTGAGTTTTAAAGGGTAACTTAGCCCTAAAACTAAAACTAACCCGTGGTAAAATATTTTTAAGTTATAATTACCAACTAGCAGACAATACGTTCGTACGTACATTCTGTTATTATATTTACATTTCATATCGTAATTTTCTTATTGCGATAGATTTACTATGGTAAGGCGGGGCGTACCCATAATAAATCAATCGCAGTACTAACTAAACATACAACAACACTTCCAAAACTAAAAGCAAACAAAAGAACTACACAAAACGTGCTTCATGCAAGACTAACAATTGCTTTTTGACAACGTGGAAACTCATTTATGTAATGAAAAAGCGCGGAGGTTGCACACCTATTGTAATTTCCAGCTCAGTTTTTCACGCTCTTTTTGTCAGCTTGCATTTAGTAGGGACAGCATTTCCGTAAGAGGTGGGGCCGGGAAAAGCACACTAATTAAACTAGACGGGGCTCAGAGAGCTGTTCACAATGTAATGTAAAAAAACCATCCCTTTACCTGGTGGACCATTATGCGTTATTATGCACTTTTCAAAAATAAATAGGTTTTGATATGATTGTGTTACGTTAGCCGTACAGTGTTTTGGCAGCAGAGTATTGTAGCACACTCAGTGTGTTTATGCAATTAGGCGTTTTGCAACAAACCTTTTTTCAAGAGTATTTTTTGTTCTAAAACTACAGTATTAATATAATAAGCATAATCTTATCACAATCAGTGATCGCGCTCATATTTGCTGTCATATTGAAAAATGGCTGAAGCTTAAATTATTCATAGCAAAAATGACAAAAATACTGCTTGTGTCCATCTAAATCGCACCGCGAGTGTAACACGTCCGTCAGTGATGGCTACAAACATGGGCGGGACACAGTGCCTGGTCGTGCCACCTCGAATAATGAATGCCAACGACTTCTATTCCATTGTAATGCCCGTGACATATTCACCCAAATTACCCCATGCTCCACTCACGAGCAGGAAGCGAAAAAACATGTTAAAAAAACATAGAAAGATACCTTCTCTTGTAAATACACAGGACCGGGTAGAAAGCGTTTTATTCCTTTTTTTTTTCTACACAAGATGAGATATTGTCGTACACGACATTAAGCGACAAAAGAAAATAAAAGATTTGTTACTACTCAAGTTTCCGACACAGAAGCTGCTCTTGCATGGAGAGAGCGTTCCAATAGTCTTTATAACGCAGCCAGTGACATGAGACCTACGATCTTTAGTTAATTTACCCTTCTTGTATAGATTATTAGTAGGACTTAGAAGGGGTAGGGAGGTCAAGATGGGTGGCTTGTGAACTATAAAACGGCAAGCCTTGTTATCACTAGAAGATATGATAGCCTCAATGCAGAGTTTATGTGCCGTAAAAGTCCATTCGTTAGCAAATTAAATAAAGAGTAAGTGATATGCGAAATTGTTATTCTAGTCACATGATTTGTTCCAGTGATTTATGCACTGGACTATAAATTCTGCTCGCCAACTTATGTTATACATAGTGCAGCTAAAACCTGAAGAGATATTAATACGTTATATCTACATTTTTGTTTTGTTTATCCATGTTATTGCTGCTATGAAATAATTAGTGGATGATTTCCTTTTTTTTTTTTTTGATTTCGGGGGGAAATCCTCATGGAAATCCTCCACCCTGGGGCGGGTGGAGGGGTCTGTCAGACTCTTACTGACTAAAACCACCCCGGTGTTCCATCTCCCACCTACGCCGGGGATCGCGGGAAAGTATGCGACTTCCGCAATCCCCGGCTGAGTGGATGATATCCTTTTTTTTTTTTTTTTTTTGATCTCGGGGGGAAATCCTCATGGAAATCCTCCACCCTGGGGCGGGTGGAGGGGTCTGTCAGACTCTTACTGACTAAAACCACCCCGGTGTTCCATCTTCCACCTACGCCGGGGATCGCGGGAACGTATGCGACTTCCGCAATCCCCGGCTGGTGCCGGCCCGCCTCTGCGGGCCACCTCGCGTCGGCGAGGGGAGTGAGGTGTTTAACTCCCCTCGCTACGTCAAAGAGGGGCGCACGGGAACACCACGCGCCGCCGCCTCGGGTCCGGATGAGTGGGGGGCGACAGACATCCCCAAGTCCGCCGCCCCTGGACCCAGTTAGGGGGGCCGGAAGAGGGCAGCGTATGCCCTCCTCCGACGCCCGATGCGCCTGCTGCGGGCAGGGAGAGCGGTTGTGATCTCCCTCTCCCTTTCCGCAGCCTCCTTCTGCGCGATAACTGTCTCGCAGAAGGAGACCACCGCGTCCCAGGACTCCTCACCGCCGACCATAGCATGGACCACGGCCGGCAGCGAGAGGTCACCGCCTACAACAGAGATGAGGGCACGGCGCGGCTCCTCCCAAGCTGCACACTCTGCGAGCGTATGCCGCGCCGTGTCCTCCCGACAGTCGACGCAGTGGTGGCATCGAGCGTCCGGCTCCCTGCGTATGCGACACAAGAACCTCCCGAAGCAGCCATGCCCCGAGAGGACCTGCGTCGCACGAAACGACAGGGAGCCGTGCCTTCTCCCGAGCCACAGGTCGAGCACTGGCCGGATGGCCTCGATGGTGATGAGGCCGGCGGTAGGGCTCGAAAGCCTGTCCCGCCATTCCGCCACCAGGACCTCGCGCAGCTGCGACCGACGCAACTCCAGGTGTCGTTGCGTCAGTCGTTCGCCGCGCGCCCGCGCGTCCTCGCGCCACCGGTGCAGTGACGCGAGCACTTTCGCCTCCAGGTCCCACGGCGGATATCCGGCCAGTGCGCAAGCCGCCTCGTAGGAGATCGTGCGATATCCCCTGATGACTCTGACGGCCATCACCCTCTGCGGCCCCCGCAGAACAGTGATGGTGCTGGCCGTCAGGTCAGCCGCCCAGATCGGGGCCCCATAAAGGGCCATTGATCGCGAGTGGATGAAATCCTAACCTAACTAATATTATAAATGCAAAACTTAGTTTGTTTTATAGAATAATTTTCATCCCGGGAGTAGGTATATTCGTTTAGAATAATTTTCTACAGCTACACGGGTAAAAGCGCAGGCGAAAGCTAGTAATCAATTTAATTCAATTACTAATTGCACGCTGGACTGTTAATATTAGTAGTTTAGTAAAATATAATTATGTACAAATTTAATCATATGTAAATTAATAATTTGTTAATAATTATCCTATTAATAGACTTTTGATAAAGCTAATAAATGCTAAATTGCTAATATTAGTCAAATAACCGACATTTATGAATATCAAAATTAAGGCAAAAGCAGCTTGATGAATATAGAATTAAAAGAAGTATAACAGAGAGAAATAATTCCACATAAGTGTGTGATTTTTACCGTCCTCCAAATACTCTACTGTTTTTCTAAGAATTCCTGCTCTTTTCATGTCGCTATGTCTGGTTTTTATAACACATATTTGTTCACCTCCCATTGTACCGACACGAACAATAATAGCCTCAGATGAGTGGTTCAAATGCAAATAGGTAACTACAACGTGAATATGAAAATTTTATGTAATGTTCACGAAAATGGCGGGAGGGAAGATATAAAAGAATTATTCATCAAACTTCCGGCAAGTAGATGCTGCCAAGAGGCGGACGGCCTTTAGGAGGGCTGTCTGCCGCTTCCTTATTTTATACCTCGCTTATCCCGGGAGCTGCAATTCTTCAATTTGCCAATATTACAGCCGGTTTGATGGAGTAGTGAAATGCGATAGATTGTATATTACAATCTGCTTGGATTTCAGTGTAGTTTTGTTTCAGAATAAAACTGCAATACAGAGCAAAATTGAAATGCGGTGTTTGCAAATAGAATCATAAAAGTATCTTCTAAATTCATAGAAAGATATGGCATACAATATGATTTGCGTTTTTATTTTCTATCTCAGCAACCACTTTTAGATTATCTTCTATAAAAAAGCGATAGAATTAGAAATGTTTCAGAAATACAATACTTTTATTTTGATCAGCTTCAATACGTCATCCTAGGCAATTAGTTCCGCTACTAACCTTACCGACTATAATACTATCAAAAATTACTGATATTGTCGTGACGAAAATACAAAAAGACTTCGTTTACCTGTTCTTTTTTTTTCATAACAAATAACCGCTCATTTCTTTGATGTCCACCATTTGCATAACGCAAAACAAAAATAGTGAAATATTTATTAAATAAATCAACTCGCTTCCTCTTGTCTTATCCAGTGTAAACAACAACAACAAAACAATAGATAAAAGCCAATATTATAAAAAATCCGTAACATGTATCTAAGGTCATCATTATTCTCTTACCCTTGCCCAAATCTATTTTGGGTCGGCACAACATGACACATCAAGGCATTGTCTTTTATTCCACATTTACTTCTCTAATTGTAGTCTCAATAGTCACCCTTTTTCTAAAAAAGGAGGAGTTGCTCAGTTAGTTAACGATTAGTTACATAGAAATTCCATCAAAATCGATTCCGTAATTTGATTTTTAAATCAAAATAGCTGGAAAAAATATGTCATCCAGATACGAAGAAACGAAATTAATTAATATGTATTTTGCTTTCCTGTGATTTTGCTGTCCTGTGACGTTTTTCTTATTTGGATGTCGGTTGTATTTCTTTGTAAAAAGTTTTTTCTAGTTACATCTTCAATCACAGTGTTCACCCATAGCTCCTTTGGCCAAGTAGCCATTTACATTCATAGGTAGGTATTCTAAACTTTCCTAAGTACCTCATAGACAGCTTCTCATCACATTCCATGACAACCGATTTTCCACAGCCTTTCATTCGCCGGTGCCACTTTCAGACCTCCTCTTATGTCGTTCATCAATCATTTATATTCTATCCGTTCGCGTAACAAAAAATTTCCTCCTGACATGTTCGTCAGACTTTATCATCGCATGCCCACAATAATAGTCCTCCTGACGGATTTCGGCTACGGCGGCCAATCTCAATGAAGACTAGCCATCGAGGCGGGAGATATTAAAGTCCACAAGTGCATGAACAAATAGGTCACTGGAACAACTTGCGACCCACGGATGCCCCTCAAGTTAAAGGGCAAAATCTATAAGTCCATGATAAGACCTGTCGTACTGTATGGATCAGAATTTTAGGCTGTGAAAAAGACGGATGAGAAAAAATAGCATGTAGTGGAGATGATAATGTTGAGATGGTGGTGTGGAGTATCGAGAATGGATAAAGTGAGGAATGAGTTCATTAGAGGTAGTTTAAAAATGGCGCTAGTGACGGAAAAGTTGAAAGGGGACTGCTTATCTTGGTATGGTCATGTGAAGAGGAGGGATGTAATGCACGTAGCTAAAAGAATTATGCATATAAATGTGGATAAATGGACAGAGAGAGGGCGGCCAAAGAAAATATGGATGGATTGTGTTAGGAGTGATATGTAAGAAAAGGGAGTTAGTGAAAGCGTGACGGCTGACAGGACAGAATAGAAGAAAAAAACATGGGACAAGGACAGGAAAATGATGAAGTGCATGAACAAACACAGTAGCACTCTCTCTTCCATGACTCTCATAATTTGAGAGGGAGATTAGGCGTAGATGAAAGGTTTCACCAATACAATTCCAACCAACTACATGCTACGTACAAAATCAAAAATAGATCTATATAAATATTATAAAAATCCTCTGTATGGAAGAGAGGTCTGTTATTATTATAATAGGCATGTAGCGACATTTCCGGGGTCACCCTCCGTGATCCAAATATTTGCCGTCACGTTCCGATGAATGATTTATTCGGGTACAAGGGTCCTCTCGCTAAACAAAAATCCCACGATTACCTTCCTCGCGGTTTCGGTTAAAAGCTCTCGTGTTAACCGTTTAATCGGGAGGTATTTTGAGTATATTTTGTAGAACACGTTGTTATGTATGTACTACCAAATCAAATTAGCAATGGTATTTTAACAGTTCGGACGTACCTAATGCAGTTGGTGATGGTAGAACGGAACTGATCAATATTTTTTTTTATATACCCCGTGGCCGTCGGTTCAAGCTAGGAGATATGCATACTTTAAAAGTAGGTATATACTAACACTACTCTATCCCACACATTTAGTTAGTGAGGAAATAAGTAAGTTCTAGCGGCTCTGTGATCTTGGAATAATAGTGTTATTACATAAAACCTTTTTGGAACGTGTCAGCGTTCTATATTAATATTTATCTTACTGCAAATCTCCTTATCCTATGACGCATATTACATTTCTTTCTTATTTTTTACGCTATATTCTACTTTAATATCACAGAGGTCTGTCAAAGGTTTTGGTAAAAGAAAAATAATTTAACCGAGGGTCTTTCATGACGTGGGACGAAATAATAAGAATGGCAAAAATATTGTCAAAAACATGTTCACAGCAATATGCCAATATCAAAATTTAAAAATTAACTGATGCACTGATAGACCAGGCTCATTGAAATATAAAAAAACAACAGAATTTTTAATATATCAATAACAAGGCTTCATTAAGCTAAACTTGTTCCATAACTCAATGCGGTATAATGCTACGTTCTCGCTGTTCTGCGCGTTTCTATAAAAAAATGTTACAAATTTATTTCTGACGAAACTTTCATGGTCAAGTTTGGGTCACCAGTTTCGATTACGAGAATCTGTAAAAGAAAAAAATTCTATCTATGCCTCATCCTGACCGAGAGTTCGATAAGGGTCTCAATATGACAAGGACAAGTGGCATCTGTAAACACATAGCAGGATATCCGTCATACTCAAGTGCTTTATTTACAAGCAGGGGACTTGGGAAACTGATTTTAGTCAACAACACGTTACACACGATATTAAGGTGGGCTTACACAAGCAATAAAAATTGATAAATTATAAGCAAAACTGGTCGATTGTGACGTCACAGAATATCAAGCAATTTACGGCAACGGCAGCAAGCGCCAATTTAGCGAAATGTTTTGCAATGGTAACATTGAGCGATATGGAGAACCACCAATAAAATAGACAATGAACGAGTAATTTAGTTGGAAAGAAAAACACAACACAGAGAGAGTAATGAATATATATAAAAACAATATTGCTGAAACAATTACCGCATTTTATATTTTCTGGAAGTTGCTGCTCATTGTTCTACTAATTGCTATATCTCTTAATTGATCCTTACGTGTTGTCAAGCACCTTTAAAGCCGGTGGATACATCTTCCTACCTCCAAGCACTGTTTTTTTTTTTCATAGTATATTTTGATTAATTCTTTATATAACAGTACTTTTCTTCCCATTGAGCAGTCTCTATATAACATACAAGGTGAATTTTTGAGTCGGGACTGTAAGAGCAGGTACCCTAACCGTTATAGTTATAGAAAACGTTCCCAGGAGAACATCCATAACTTTTTGGCATATTCTTAGATTTTGGAACGAAATGTAGTCACCGAAAAAAAAAATACCAATAATAAAATTGGATGCTTATCGATCCTATTTCATGTAGGGACCAAAAGATTATATGTGACCATTTGAGGTATGAGTTCTAGAATGACAAAAATAGCTGAAGACAAGGGGTATCTACTAACATGACGAGAAATAGAGCGGCAACCAAAAATAAATGATGACGACGATATGAAGAAGTATCAATATAGAATAAATAATAGAGCTGACGGATTTGTTAAAATACGAGTAAATATTCCTTCTACTAGATATAATACAAGTAATCCATAGGAACAAGCAATTTCTACATGAACACATTACATCCGAACATTATTATCGAAAGGTCATAAATAGTCCGAAGTAATGAGATCGTACAGCCTGAATGGAGTTCATAAATAAACATAAACAATTATTCGTTACTGCGCAAAGGAATTTATTCTTTAAATCTGATATGGTAGGCATACAACTGTATTGGTTCTTTCTCATTGACTTACAAAACAAGTGTTGATAGCCCGAATCCCGTTTTCGTATCACGTAGTAACTTTACTTTTTTTTCTATCTTCTTTGTTGGATTCAATTACCAGTTACAGGCATTGGCGGGGTAAACGATTTCCCCAGAAATGGATGACTTAGTTTCTTTTGTTGTTTCAAGTTCATAAAACGTACAATGAATGTTACTTTTGCAGGTTTTGGCGAGAAATTATGGTCTTTGTAGCAGTTTTCTTTGATTTTGAATATTAAGTTGTTTGCTACAAGTTAATCTTGCGTGAATAGAGTATACAATACATAAGGATGTGACTCATCAATGATGGTTATTTATTTAGTTGTTAGGAATCCATATCTTCTTTTTGTTATCTAGTAATAATGTCAGCCTGTTACTGCCACGACGCTGGGCCAAAGCCTCTTCTCATATAAAGAAGGTCTAGAAGCATTAATCATCAAGCTTGATGGCAGCACTTACTTTGAGACTTATCTTTTTTCTGTTACCTTCCTTGCTTGATTGTTTAAGGCAAAGTCAGTAAATCTACCTTTACTTCAAAACTCAACTCAACTGTCGCTTAGCCCCTGTTAAACTACTAAGAACAATATTTTTCTAGAAAAAAGTTCATCTTCAGTAGTTTTAGCTAATATTCCAACAGGCGGTCTTGTAAACGGCGTTAGTAGGTAACAGACGTCTACAAGAAAACCGTTCGCTCATAAGATAAATCTGCTCAAAATAACAGCATGTTACCCAAATAGTAGCATTAACGGCTAAAAAAATTGAATTTTTGAAACGGGGATACAATACCTGGGTATCCTACTACTATTATAAAGGCGAAAGTTTGTAAGTATGGATGTATGTATGGATGTTTGTTACTCTTTCACGTAAAAACTACTGAATGGATTTTGATGAAATTTGGCACAGAGGTAGATTATAGTCTGGAATAACACATAGGATACTTTTTATCCCGGGAATATGTTCCCTTAGGATAGTTTTCGACAATCACGCGGGCGGAGCCGCGGGCGGCAACTAGTAGAATATATTTTATGCCAATAATACGAACATCTTAGATAATTTTCGAAATTCACGCGGGCGAAGTCGTGGGCAGAAGCAGGTTCACTATAATTTACTTTACAAAGTAAATGTTTTCGACTGTTTAAACACGTCAATTTAATGATTCTGTCAGAAGTTTGTAAAGGTATCAGCTGTAAGACAACTTATTAATACTTCAGTAGCTGGTGTCTAGTTTACTAATTAGTTTGATGAAATTGGACTTAATTATTTTGATAGTGAATCAATTTTTATTATATTTATTATTTATTATATGAATATGAATTGTTCTGTCTTTTATAATGCGCACAGCAAAGGAGTGGAACTCTCTGCCTGCGTCTGTGTTTCTGAACGCATACAACCCTAATCTCTTCAAAATTAGAGTGAACAGGCTTCTTCTGGGTAAGCTCGCTCCATCGTCTACTTTGTCTCTGTCATCTATGACCTAGACTAGAGTCAAGAGCAAACCCATATTAAATTAAAAAAAAATGTTATTTCTTAACATTCTGCTTTCGTGATTAACTAATGAGACTTTTTACTTGTCCAATGAAATGGTTCACAGTAGACAGTATGTACCCCTTGTGTTTGGCGATTTCTGTGACTTGTAGCACTCATACCTTAAATGGTCACATAGACATACAATTTTTTTTTGGTGTTATAGGTATCATTTTTTTCGGTGACATTTTTTGTGAATGCAGTTCAGAATATATCAAAAAGTTATGGATGGTCTCCAAGGAACGTTTTCCTGTAACTGTAACGGTTAATGTACTTGCTCTTACAGTCTCGACTCAAAAATCCATACTCTATATATATATATTATATATAAATATAAATGAACCCCTATTCCTCCTGGTCACGCTATAACTTGAGCGATTTGGCTGATTCTTTTTTTTGTTTTGTTCGCCAGATTACAGAGAAGGTTTATAAACAAAAAAGTAGTTAGGTCGGTAGGTAGGTAAGGTAGGTAGGTACGTACGTAGGTAGGTAGGTAGGAAAGTATGGTAGGGTAGGTAGGGTGGGGTAGGGTAGGTAGAGTAAATACACGTAGTGATAGATAAATCAAATGATTTTTTTTACTACATCAAACTTTTAGCTTGAACTTACCCATAAGCCATTTCGACATAGCCCTCAATAATTTAGAACTTCTCATATCTCATGGGCACAACAGTAACGTTCTGTACATGAAAAAGTCATTCCAGACCATGCTCGTGCCATGGACAAAAATACTAGCCAGTCAGCAAAGTTGGAAGTGGAGGCCGAGCGACATTTAATCCTCCGTCGCAACAATATGTAGGTACACACCTGCGCTTAACGCTTTGAACATTATGAGTCCCGTTTGAACCGGGATAACCAATGTTACACAACCTTTAGGATTAAATCTATATGCCTAACCTTTCTAACGGGTTGGCTTGCAGTTTAACCACATGCAGCTGAGTATCGGTCTTTTACATGGAGAAAGAAAGATAAGAAAGAAATATGACCCATTTATACCGCCCGAAATGACGCACAAAAATTACAAGAATAAAACCGGCCAAGTGCTCGTCGGGCCACGCGCAAAAAGGGTTCCGTAGTTGTTCGTCCAGTAAACCATAGCTAATTTATCATTATGAATTTCACTGTAAGAATACAAAGTTACAAGTTCATGTAGTTTTAGGTCATTTTCTATGGAATCATTACGAAGTTTTTACTTATCCAGTTTCAATTTATAAGTTGGTCGACTATTACTCATAAACTTTTTGAGTTGAGAAGGGAACTAACTCCCGGGATAAAAAGTATCATATGTGTTTTTCCAGACTATAATCTACCTCTGCGTCAAATTTCATCAAGACCCGTTCAGCGGTTCTGACGTGGGCAACAAACATTCATCCAAACATTCAAACTTTCGCATTTATGATATTAGTACAGATCAGGTCACCTATCCACGGACTGACCTCGGCTAGCGTAGCTAAGACACTTGTCCCACCACCGACGAGGAAGCGATTAGCTATCGACTATTTTCTCGCTGAGGAAACGGACAAGAGATATAGATCCCGTGTGAGTAAAAGAGACACATACCTACATTTATAGTCGAAAGCGGCCTATTCAGACTGCAGCGAGAACTCGCTTACCACTAGTTTGTCTCAGCGACAAGAGTTATCAAAGACAATACTCGCTCAGCGATGTTGCTTGACGGTCAGAAGTCAGAATTCACGCCGAGCGACCAACTGGCAGTAATTTCTACCTATAGGTAGTGACTTACTTGCTGCTTGCTGCTCGCCAACTCGTATCCAGTAGCTAGCTTTACTCGCTTCTCGCTGATCGTCGGCGGTTGGGTATCTCAATCTCGGAAATTAAACCCTGCGGCAGTTATTATTTTTGAAATAAAGAAACATCGAAATTCAACGTTTATTCCCAAAGTTAAAAAGTAAAGCAAAAAACCCTGTCTACACATGCTTCATTTCACATCAAAACCGAAATTAAACACATTAAACAGGCTTCTTTTTGTTTTATATTTTCAATTAAAGAGCAAAGTCACATGTCTCTGCAAGGTTTTTTTTTTAAGCCTGGTAAAATGGTTAACGAACCGCCAAATGAATAACAAAGCAAACGTGCCCTCGCCGCATAATATATTCACTTCCAAGTTCGTATAAGTAACGAAGCTTCCTGTTAAAATCACACAGGATCGAATTTATGCATATTTTATGCCCCCCCCCCCCCCCCCCCCCCCGAGTTAATATCGAAGTCGTGTGGATTTTTGTTGGCAGTTAAAAACTTACTTTATGTTGTATTTCACAATATTTTGCATAATTAACGCCGGAAATTCAGTTTACCTGACATAATATTTCAAAAGAACTTACTTATTCGTAAATTGTTTATGCATCAGTAAACAGATGCACTTCATATTGCAAGGGCATTCCCAGCCGTTCAACCTTTCTCATCATTCATCGATTCAATATGAAAGTAGTTCACTACCAGAGCCAGTTAATGGGATGTGGAGGTCTGGTAGGCAGTCGCTCCCCGTATTCAGCTGAATCCGGTTTGACGGTTTGACTGAGAGCCGATCCCAATATAGCTGGGATAAAGTTAAGCAGATTATGACCTGGCCGGAGTAGTCTCCAGTAACCCGTTAATGAGCTCTATCCTCGGCTAATCACATTCTACCTGGACCAGCTACCCTTCAAGATCATCCCACTTTATCTGTGTCATGAACATTTTATGCACTACTGTACAATCCTCTCCTTTCTTTTACCATACCTCCCTGTTTCGTACGTCCATCATTTTATAAAGTTCGTTAGGCGGAAAGTAGCTCCTTTAGTTTGTACATCGTTGCCTTCCATTTGTTTTGAGTAGTATAACTCCTTAGGCAGGAAAAGTTTCATACCATTACGACACTTCGTCGCCTGAAGTTTCTTTTTGCCTGCCCACTTATTCATTATAACAGCAAAATATAATTTCAACATTTCGTCACATTCAGGAGAAGTATCGATCGAAAGATCAACAACTGAGCTACAGGTAACAAAATGTTCCTAATAAAACGTTTCAAGCATTATTCTATCCACAAGCCATAGTGCAAATTCATCAGAATGGAGGCACCTTTGCTATAGACCCAAAGCTATGAATAGCATGTGGTGTGCTAGTTGAAATATGGCGCAATATCTTACCTGCCCTCCTTACCGCTTCTTACGATCGAAGCCCGTTTATTAAGACACTAGAGCCTTGTAAAAATATAAAAATATGCCTAGGAAGTAATGATTTATGGTGGAAACTGTAGCTAACAAACATGAGATTTTTTTTTACTTTGAAATAAAAATAAACTTGAGGTGTTTTTAATTTGTGTGTCGTTATAGCATATTGCAGAGTAGTATCAACCTTTCGGTAATACTTCGAAGGCGGCCAAACATTGACTTAACGCAGCTTTACTTTGTTTCTATGTAACTCTATGAAAACGACTTCATAAATGGCGACATTGCCGGTTGCTGCTGCGGTAGAACGGTGACTGCAGACCACAAACAGTAGTGTCGTCACTGACGTGTGGCATTAAAAGAGTTTTAATACGCATTTGTCTGTTTGACAATTGACTTTCACGAAAGTGAAGAAGAGAACCGCTGTTGTCCTTTTAGTTGTGATGCGACTATGTCACTTAGGGTTTTTATCAACAGTTAATACGCTCCCGTCTGCGACGTGTCATCATCCTGTATATGCATAATAGTAAAAGTTTTGGTATTATTATATGTTGTTTTATCATCAACTAGCGGACGTCACGTGGTTACACCCGCGTAGTTCCCGTTCCCGTGGGAGTACGGGGATAAAATATAGCCTATGTTACTTGCTAATAATGTAGCTATCCATTGCTGAAAGAATTTTTAAAATCGGTCTAGTAGTTTTGAAGTTTATTCGTTACATACAAAAATACAAATCTTTCCTCTTTATAATATTATAATATATAGTATAGATTTCGATAGATATGATCAATCACGGCTGTGAAGTTTTCGACTTCATATTCTAGTTAAACTTAACATTCAAAGTGCTTTACTACCGCAGGTGCGCGAGGAATAAATGCAACGATGGGACGACTTAATTTTTCTGTTCTGGTGGGAAATGGGCTTGGGGAGTATTTGTGTCACAAACAAAAAAGCGAGCGATGTATGTGAGGGATGCGAGCGAGGAATGTGAGCAAGGATATATGCAAAACGATTTAGGGATCTAGCGCTCTAGACTCATAACGCTCTACTAATGCATCCTCGCACTACTCAGCTACGCAACATGTTACAGCCTCGTGACGCATCCTCGCTCCGCGCAGCTTCTCGCACAGTTTTGGAGGAAACAATCACACATTTTCACAATACCGGTACACCATAGCATCTGAAGTGCAGTGGTATATATCGAAAGCACTCAATCGGTTGCACACCCAGAGCCTCTAGGACAAAGGGCCATTTTATTAGCGAATGCGACTGTCGAAATGCCAAAATTTAAGGGATTGCTAACGTAACATTTCGACAGCATTTGTCAATCCTACACATTTTTGACGTTCTGACAATCGCCTCCGCCACGCTATTGCTGACAGAATGTCACTCGTCTAGAGCTTCAGGTATTCCACTGTACACGCAACTTGACAAAATGGGGTTTTGGACCAGAAGCCAGACGTTGGAGTGCCCTAGGTGCCCATATACCTATACATTTGGGGACTTAATGAACATCTTTAGTGGAACAGCACCCTACCCAGAATGATTTACTTCTATAAAGTTCGAGTTGGTTTACTACAGCAATAGTTTTTCTACGGATTAGTTCTAGTTATTATACTAGGGAGGAACAAGTAAATGGGAATAAATCACTCTGCCCATCTCGACGCTTTAATTACATAACACAGTAACTCCCAACGCAAGATTAGCAGCAAACAATACGAGTACCTACAGGACTAATACAGACTCCATTTTATTATCTATTTCTTGATATAGTTGCCCCAGCCTGTTGCCAACTGATTAAAGGTCAAACAATGTACATTTCTTTGTTGTTGATATGACCAATTCTGTCCTGGCGATGATCACTGATTGACTCGACTGTCCGTACATTCGACATACATTTATCAATTTAGCAATTGTCATAATCATTAATAAAAATGATTTAATTTATCTTAAAACTTTCACATTTCATACCACGTGTTTCGACATAGTACTTTTATTATTATGATTTTATTTATTTATTTTTGAGCAGGTTTAATTTGACATGCCATATCTTATTATGTGATAATAATGAGCTATTATACATTAATTTTATTTTTATTATGACGTTTTAACCCTTGTCTGTGATATTTAACGTAACAATTTTATTATTTAACATTTTATTATGACGTTTTAACCCTTGTCTGTGATATTTAACGTAACAATTTTATTATTTAACAAGTCCTACGCCCGATAAAAATTCCGATCGGCAACTTCTTAGGAGCCTGTGTGAGTCTCGCTCATCGAGTTTATCCCGTTGGGAAACGTGCTTAATCTATAGGTACTTAAAATTATACCTAAATTCGAAAGTAACTTTGTCTCTTGGTTAGTTTTTCACATCTCATGTCTCGCGGTTAAACGTAATTGATAAATGAGGAATTATATTTATTTTGTAAGTAGGTTAAACATAACACTTTTACACGTCAATCATTTTTGGTCATTTTTAAACTATGAGGCCGGTGTTTCCTATCTGACTACCCTGAGAAGAAACACCGAAACAAACTCAGAGGTCTTAAAATCCATACAATCCATCAAACCATGTAGGTGTCTGAAGTGGTCTTTTAAGGAAAGTACCACACTGATTTAAGTGCACCTGTTCAGACAGTGCAAGCATTTGTCAGTTATCGTGTAGCTCAAGCTTAGATCTTTAAGGAGCTCAACGTTTTGACAAACAATTCCAAAGTAAGGACATTTGGGTTGGCCGCATAAAAAACGCAAACTGCCATTTGATCAAACTTGTCACACGGTAAAACCATGTCCTCGAACTCGTACTGGACCCGTACTTACTCCTCCTCTACCTTCCTTACAGTTCCGTATAAAGATTTTCCAGATATCAATTGAACTTAATAACAAGAAATGGTCACGGTGTATATGTCGCAGCCAAATAGCTTAATCAGCCGTTTAATTGATAGCCTAGTCTTTTTATTTAACTGTGCCTCACTCTGGTTCTCCGGTTCAACTCTGGTTCATTATCATGTAACGACTTGCCCATGTCACTTATGTCGCTGATTCAAAGGCGCAGTTAAATGAAAAGGCTAGGCTTTTAACAAAACGGCTGACTTATCTAGTTGGCTGCGACATATAGATTGCAGGCAGTAAGAAATCTGCCAGGGTTGCGGAATTTGTTCGAAAGAGTCACCGCGGCCCTAGAACGCAAAAGTCTGACATTCACCCAGAGCGGAAGAAGTCATTTGATTTCGCATCCTTAATATATATATATATATATATATAAGGCACAAATGGCAATGCCAAACCTACACCCACACACAACAGACCGAATGGGAGTCTAAGTGCAAATAATGATCAGTTCTTATTATGAGGTGTACAATAAAGTATATATTACAAATGATAAACAAAATGAGTCCCCAATCTAAACCATTTCCTTGACTAGAACATGGGATCATGGGATGCTTTTTATCCCAGAAGCATGTTCTCTTGGGATGATTGTCAACTTTGTGTTTTGTGTCAGATGAAATAAAACAAATATTTTACAAGAAAATAATTTTAATTTTACAAAGAAGGTCCGGTGAAATAAAATCAAAACATAATAGGACGAATAATTTACTTTTTAATTTATTCTCAAATTAATTTTACTAAGTTATTTGAGAAAGTATATTATTTGAGAATGTATAATTATTTGACAGGCGACTAACAACTTAAAGGGCGAATAAATATTTGCTACAAAAAAAAAAAAAAAACTTGGCAGCGATTAGATGAACTTCAAAAAATTATAAAAATTAAGGAATGCAAGGAATTATAAAAACTAAATAATGGCTGTTACTTTAAGGTAGCGAACATATTAAACAGGGCCGATTGAAATCATTGGTACTATAAATAATGACATGGCAACTAATATTAACAGTGGAATAACAACAAAGTTTACGAGATCGGAACTTAAAGCACCCCGACTCCGACAGGTTAGGTTAGAAAGCCAAAGGTTATTAGACATTTCAAGCTTAGGTAAAGCATTTTTAGATTTCGATACAATCAATATTTAAATCGAAAATGGCTTCTCATCTCAGTTAACTTTATATAAATATTATGTCACCGGAAAATAGCTAACGCCGCAAGATTGTAAAATAACGCGTGAAACAGTAAACTATTTTTTCTTAATAAGACACAGATATATTGGAAACAATTGCATTCGGATAGGATTTGTTATATACAAAATGTTTTTTTTTTATAATATATCAAGAAATTATAATCTGATAAATATTTTGTAATAAATATTTTTACTGCTTACGGAATCTGCAATTTTCCGGTGCCATTTACAATTTCATTGTATAATTTAGAATTTCTACTTTTATGCGCCGTCAAGTGTTCTTACAATAAATTCAGTTACCAAAATAAAAAACTCGATGCCAGCTTAAATGAAAACAAAATTAAGAACTGATTATGGCTACTTGCTACTTAAAATTATCCTTCGCTGTGTAGCAGCCAAACTACTATTTTTGCTACCGGCTTTAATTATTTTTTAATCCTAAATCCAGATAAATTTGTCGCCGCGGTTAATACGCCTTTGAGTAATAGGTAAGCTGTCAAGATGTAAAGTCGCAGGTATTGCTTAAATCTAAAGAATGTTTTGTAGCTGAAAATTTTTAACCTACATTGATTTCAAGTTCCCTTCTCTGAACGTTGAGTACTGCTCCGCAACTTCCTTTTGCTAGGATCAGTCTAATTATACTCCTTTCTGATGCATAAATTATTTTTCCATCGTTTTCTATGGCAATGCCATAAACGTCCTTTAGTTTAGCCGAATGCTCAACATTTTTCGTTTCATCATTAAAAAAGTAAATACCAGTTGGACTTGAAATATATATATTGCCATTCATATCAGACGCGACTCCATTGGCAATAACATCATTTATAAAACTGTGTTTATCATCAGCTCTGCTATACAGAAATATACCAGAAGAATTAAAATACAACAGATCTTTTTCATTAGTAACAGCTAGTAGCATGACTTTGATGTTTTGTAATGCAGGCACTTCCACGACTTCATTATCTTTATAGAAATACGCTATCTCGTCTGGGTAAGTGGTAAAATATAATCCATCTTTGTAGAACATTTGCCATACATTTACGTTGTCCTTTATATGTGAATTGCTTGCTGTCTTCGTAACGTAATCAAAAGTGTATATACCATCTTCACCACCCATGTAAACTGTGTTACTGTCAACAGCG
Source organism: Mamestra brassicae (assembly GCA_905163435.1). Taxonomy (NCBI): domain Eukaryota; kingdom Metazoa; phylum Arthropoda; class Insecta; order Lepidoptera; family Noctuidae; genus Mamestra; species Mamestra brassicae. The sequence goes on along the minus strand of LR990991.1, from coordinate 7,822,223 downwards.
TTTGCAAACCCTCCTCGAATGCCACGAACTATACCGTAACGACCAGTTTTCAAACTGAAATACGCAGATTTAAACATTTCATCTGTTCGTGCCGTGTAGCTGAAGAACAGAGTATTCGTGTCATGATCGATCGCTAGCTGGTATGGACTTTCAATATTGTTAAGAAGGACTTCCCTTTCGTAATTTCTCATGTGAATCCTAATACATTCTCTGACATTAGCAGGAACACCGGTTTCTGCAAAGGCCAATACGATTGCCACAATGAAGAACTTCATCTGAAAACAAAAAAATAATGTCAATGATATAATTATTTAATTCGGGTATACTACAACTAACATAGAGCGTAAGTTAATGTGATTTTTGCATTCAGACTGGCTGCCTGCTGAATCGGTTCTATTATGAATGTCATAGATCATTTACAAAACACCATTGTTGTTTTTAATTGCCATACAAAAGAAGTTTGTTCCTTATTCAACAAGCATAGGACATTGTAAAATCAGTAGTTTTGTTTTGTCAATAAATGTGTAAAAGTACTTATTATGAATTCGAAACCATAACAGCTGTTATTGATTATATTAAAAAAAACCGGCCAAGTGCGTGTCAGGCCACGCACTGTGAAGGGTTTCCGTAGTCCCATGAAACATGACAAAAAAATGATGTCACTTAGGCCGCTGATTCAATGAAAAGGCTAGGCAGCTAATTAAATGGCTGATTAAGCCAGTTGGCAGCGACATACATAATAACTATCGTGCATTCTTTTCTAAAAACTAAACCATAACATAGGTTTAGTTTTTAGAGTGGAGGACACATGATTCTAACAAAAATACCACTTCTAAGCTTAATATTTCGTACACGGATCTCTGAATCGCAAATGGTTTCGGATAACCCCTAATATTTTAAAGAGACCTAACCAACGAAAAAATACAGTCGAAATACGTCCACTGGTCATATGCTTCCCAAGCGTCACATCGACCATCCAGTAAACCGAAATAATACAATTTAACAATTTTGGAATGAATTCATCTCTCTGATAATGTTTCTTTTTTTTGGTTTTAATCAACTAATATTGTCTCTCTGCCGGGCAAAGGCCATATCCTTCGACTATCGGTGTATCGCCTTCTTCTTAACATTAGGTAACCAAACTACCTATTGGGATATGGTAAAACAGAGAGGACCAAATTTATTCTACTCATTTTTAAGCAACGTGTCCATTCGCATCTCAGTTGCAATCTGTCAAAAAAGCCTCATTTTTCATACATTTCTGACAGCTTGCGACTGACATGTAAATGCCAACGTTGCTTAAAATTTTGTAGAATTGGCACCCTGCAGATAAAAATATGAAATAATCCCAAATTGATTTTACTCAAGGACAAATTAAAAAGAGTATAAAAGTTGCAAATTAATATAGGTAAGCATCCGCAAAGATGGTCGAGGCCTATTTGACGGACAGGGCCGTCATCTACCCCGGTCACCGGGGTGAGTGGAACCAGCGAGAGATGTCGTGCGGTGTTCCACAGGGTTCGGTTCTGGGGCCGCTCCTGTGGGACATCGGCTACGACTGGGTGCTGCGTGCTGAGGAGGCTTGGGAAGCGGTCACCTCCTTCTGCGAAGCAGTAATGCTAGCGAAGGAGGAGGCGGGCCGCGCGAGGGTAAGGCAAGGCCTTCGCCCCAACCGCCGCAACAGGAGAAGACGCCCCGGGCGTCGGGAGTCGCAGGGCGATCCCCGGCCACCGTAGGCGCGGGCCTGCGGACGGCGAGCATTGGGTGGCTCGCTGTCCGATCACCACCAGGCCCGGGTCGATGGCGCGTTGTGTTTCACGCTCGCCTCAAAGAGATGTCAGCATAGAAGACGGGGCCCGCTAGGGCCTGAGCCTGCCAGGGTTGCGGAATTTGTTCGAAAGAGTCACCGCGGCCCTGGAACGCAAAGGGCTTTAGAAGGAACACGGATGGGTTTTAGTCTGTAAAAGTCTGACACGCCCTTCCGCTCAACCCAGAGCGGAAGAAGTCATTTGATGATTTCCCATCCTTAAAAAAAAAAAAAAAAGCATCCGCAAAGAATAATATCCTTGTATAGGCTTATTATATATCACCACTCGATAATCTCATTGATTATCGAGTGGCGACAAGACAAGGCTTTCATCACAAGGAATTTCATCATTTATTTCCAATAAACGAGTTCATTGTACGAACTCATTAATTTTAGGTAAGTCTGCCTACCACTTCTTACACTAAAGTGTTTATCGTATAAATTACCTAAAATGTCATGGTGGTTAGGTACCTACAAAGTTAAATAGCTGATACTACATATTTGCACATGTGATTTATCGTTACATTGCAGAAAAACAAGAATTTTGTTATGGTTTAACCAAACCCTAATACTACGTCTTATTGGCCAACATATCACACTGCGTAACAAGAAGCAGACGGATACTTGGTCAATAATATTACTGTCGAAAACCTTGGCTTGCTTATAATTTGATTAACGTGAGTTTGGTTAACACATTAAAATAATTTAGCGAGAATAGAGCAGATCAAATCCTGCGTCCGCTAAACAGCCACGTAAGGCGAAAACTGGCTCAATAGTGACACAGTCAAAGGTGGATAGAGAAATATAGAAATCAGAGACGTGTTGCACCGTCCCCAAATTAATTTTGATAAGGCCAAGAGAATACATATTTATGCAAACTAAGAAATTTACATAGCACGAGAAGATAAACAGAAACTAAGCAGTAAAAAATACATACCATTAAACTTTTTACAGCAGCTGACTTTAAACTGAATATTTTATTTGTAACGAACACCTTTATTCCAATGACTTCGAAGCTACACTAATGTTTATATAAACATTTTGATTGATATTTATATAATATTATTATTGTGAAGTTATTGCAATTATAGAGGTTATAACAAGTTATCAGAAGTGACGGTCCCGTCAACATAGTGAACAATGTACTACCTACCAGCTGATAAAAATGTACCTATATTTTTTACGAGGGAATTTGTGAAACGCATTATACTGAAGTTAATAGTAAAAATGTAAACTATATGTGAAATTTTATTTTACACTTTTTTTGTGGTACACACCCTCACCCACGCCTAACAACACCACTGGAAAGTCACAGGAAAGCAAAACACGCAATTTCGTTTACTTGGATGATATATTTTCTATTTCCTCCAGCTATTTTGATTTAAATACCAAATTACTGAACCGATTTTGATAAAAAGATTTGGCTATGGGACCAATCGGAACGTATATCCTTGCACATGAAAGAATTTTTCAAATCGGTTCATAAATGACGGATTATGAAGTAACAAACATAAAAAAAATACAACCGAATTGAGAACCTCCTCCTTTTTTTAAGTCGTTAAAAATGTAGAAACATGTGAAAAATTTTCTAAAGAAGAATATTTAAGCAAAAGACTTTTTATAGAATTAATAAGACGTTCAAATTCATGTAATTAAAATCGGTACGCAAGATCCAGAAAAACCCGCGTAACAAACATACAAAAAACAAACAGTCGAATTGAAAACTTTCTTTTTTTAAGTCGTTAAAAATGTAGAACCATGTGAAAAATTTTCTTAGGAGGAATAAAAAGATCTTTTTATAGAATTAATAAGACGTTAAAATTCACGTAATTTATTTTCGTGTAAAGTTACTGGTAAAAAAAAATGTTATAAGGAAGTCTCCGATTTTTGTCTCTGTTCTACAAACTGTAGGTAAATACTCAGCCTATTCCGATTACTGTTTATAACAGATGAATTCATAAATCAATGAATCATTCATTTCTTTGCAAACATGGGAATTTGGTACATAGATGTTCTTTTTTACATAATAAAATCCTCTATGTTCCGTTCCATCGCATGGGCATGCTAATAATCTTCAATTCCAAAATTAAATAAAAAAATTATAATTCGAAAAAAGATAAATGTCAAATCATAAACATTATAAATGTAAAATTTTGTTACATAAATGTCAAATTTAGCTCTAGGTTACAATAAAAATTCACACACACAAAAAAAAACAAATCAAATTCAGTTTTCAATTTAGTTCTTATAATTGGATTTATTTAACTTAGTGTTCTAGTAGGTACTACTGCTAGCTTATTATCGCGGCTTAGGCTGTGGCCTATCCCACAGAAACCGTGTTTTTTTTTAAATAAGATGTACTCAGCAATAGTTTAGCTTTATGTCAGTAAAAAAAGAATCACCTCCCATGAACAAACAAACAATTTTACCTTTTTAAAATATAAATATAGATTGAAGGTGTTATGAGACATGACACTACTGATTACTTATTCAGTTTAATGAACTAAAGACCTTCTCAAAGCAAAAACAATTTTATAATGACTGAGATACATAAATTATCACAATGTTTTAACATTACCTGTCTAACTAAACATTTTATAATTGAAAAATGGACCTTAAACTGAATTCCTAAAAATGTGTTTTAACCGCGAAGGCTGGTTCGAGGTGGCGCAAGAAAAGAATGTCTGGAAGGATATGGGGGAGGCCTTTGCCCAGCAGTGGGACACAAAAGGCTAAGGAAAATAAAAAAAAAGTGTATGACCTATATACTAACTATCGGCCAGTATTGGGCCACGCGCAGTGCAGGGTTCCGTAAATGCACGTCACAAATGCCGACTGAGAATGGTGCATTTTGTTTGATTCTTTGAATATATTTATTGAGTTTACGGTTTAACGGTTAAAAACGTCTAAAGGCGGGTCCTAACAGGAATTTGCGAAATTTTCCTTCTCTAAGTACATTTTATAGGTTGATTGTCTGTTACGCGTCAACTTGTAAAGCCTACTTAGCTGTGAAAATTTACCTTTTAAATTCGTTATATATGCTACCATGATTATTTTTACGTCTCCAAAAACTACCGTTTAGCTGGCAGAGGGAAGACACTTGATTCCAACAAAAATTAGCACTTTAAAGCTTATTTGTTTATTAACACTTTACGCACACAAATGCACAACGGCGGACTTAATGCCATAAGCATTCTCAACTAAGTCAACCTTTAATATTTTTTTTTTAGTAACGCCTAATGACAAACGGATCCTTCGATGGAAAAATGGTTTTGGTGTATACTTACCAAATTTCACTTTTCTAGTGCTAAGCGTCTCTGAGCAAAACCGCGGACAGATGGACAGACGTACATAGCGAAACTATTAGGGTTCCTTGTTGACCCCTAAAAACGACACTATAAATCAGGGCCATCGAAATAAAGATAATTTCATAGCATCAACGAGAACTAGTCAAACTAAAGGAGACACAAGAAACATCAGACCATACAGTTTCTAACTCTCAGTACCAACTATCCGGACATATAACGAAGTGTCTAGAAAGCTGGGGCACAAAATCGACTGCGCGCGATAATATTGTAATTTATTGCTCCATATTTCACCCAGCATGGTCCGGTGGGACCCCAGTGACGACCGCTCTGTTCCGAATCCGAAATGCGCTAAAGATATTATATGTAATGTTGGGTAAATATATTGTTTAATTATAGTTACCTTTCCTCATTTGGAAAAACTTATATGAAATTGTATTTTGTCAATATATGAAGGTATGTAATGTATTGAGAGTGACTGGTGCGTTCGGGTGCGGTCCGTCAAATGAAATGTTCTAGAGTTAATATGCAACGATTTTGACTCCGATAACCTGTATTGTCATCTTTCGCGGATTGCTTGAAACGACTTATTTGAAAGTCCCTAATAGTAGCATAATAAGTTTAGTGCGTTTGTGTTCCTGTGCACATCAACATAAAAACTACTGAAACTATCGTCCCAATTAAGTAATGCCCTGTTTACAAATTCAAAGATGATAAATAACACATTAAATTCCTAAAGACATCAAAAGTCACAACAAATACCTTCGCAAAATTTTGATTTCCTAAGTAATTTGCTGTGAAAACGTTCCCATCAAATCTTATGAACAAGATGGATTGTTTGAAATCTCACAGACATTTCTTCACTGACAAATACGGGTTCCGCATTGTCTCATCCATCATTTCTTGACAACTTATGGCTGTAGTGTTCCCACTTCGGTAGACAACATAACATATCGTCTACAAATCATTCCCTGTTCTAGATTCGATCACAGTTTTCTTGACATATATATATTTGTCTACATTTATACCTACATTTATCTATAGGAGAAAAATAGGTTATCGCATGTTGTAATGATTTATCTAGGGGAACAACTATTTCACGTTTGATTGGAGATTTTACTTCAATTATATCAAGACTGCTTATTATGAAAACATAAGTAGGTACCTACATACTAATTTAAGAACTTTTTTTTTGGGATGGGCTTGCTCTTGACTCTAGTCTAAGTCAGATGGCAGAGACAAAGTCGACGATGGAGCGAGCTTACCCAGAAGAAGCCTGTTCACTCTAATTTTGAAGAGATTAGGGTTGTATGCGTTCGGAAACACAGACGCAGGCAGAGAGTTCCACTCCTTTGCTGTGCGCATTATAAAAGACGTCTGGAAACGTTTAGTGCGAATTGGTGAAATAGCAACAAGGTGGGGATGGTAACTTGCAGTGCGTCTAGATGTCCGATGGTAGAAGGTGGTTGATAGGAATATAACTATTTTGGTTACAGTTATATTCACTTGGAGCGAGAGGAGAACGTATGGTGTAACAAGTTTGTATTTTGCAGAAGTTTTGCTGTAGTATACTTACTCGTTGGTAATCCTTAAATAAATAAATAAATACGAACGAAACTATCTTACTTTCGTGGAAACTAAATATGAGATGGTCAACAAGGTGGTCCGATTGTACTAGGAGCCGATTCTAAGACCGGTGACAAAAAAGTAGGCCTATATAATTTGTAAGGTGATTTTGGGATTATCTGCTCAGGGTGTGCCAGATGTACCCCAAAAAAGCAAATAAGCTGGTTCAGTATCAGGAATCAAATAAAACTCATTCGTAAGTACTTGGCCGAACAATGTAGGCCCTAAAACAACTAACTACCGTTATAACTTTACGGCAACAAACTTAGCGAAAGAAAGGAAAGCAAACATTTTATTTCGATTTCTCTAGGGTGCCCTTCGCAATTTTAGTTCACTTGCGCAGTTGATGGTCATTATCTTTCATCATAATATTGTGAAGAGGATCCTTGTCTGCAGGTCTCTGGCAGACAAGGTAGCCTGTGGAAGCGTGGGCCAGCGGACGTCGAGCGTTGGGTGGCTTGCTGTCCGATCACCACCAGGCCCGGGTCGATGGCGCGGTGTGTTTCACGCTCGCCTCAAAGAGATGTCAGCATAGAAGACGGGGCCCGTTAGGGCCAGAGCCTGCCAGGGTTGCGGAAAATGTTCGAAAGAGTCACCGCGGCCCTGGAACGCAAAGGGCTTTAGAAGGAACACGGATGGATTTTAGTCAGTAAGAGTCTGACACGCCCTTCCGCTCCACCCAGAGCGGAAGAAGTAATTTGATGACTGCCTTCCCATGCTTAAAAAAAAGCCTTTGGAAGCGTCTGGCGAAAACTAAAAGAATTTGAAATAGGAATGTAAAAATATGTTTTGTTTTTATCTGTGACTCGGGTACCAACGTTCTTTGAAGGCAGACGCCTAATATATTTTAAAGTTCAAATTTCCAATATAGTTTTATTTATAATAATATAAATAAGTAACACTAGCGGGAGTCGATTCCAAACTACAGAACCGATTTTTATGAAATTTCTATGGGAGAAAGTAAATCCTTTCATATGTTTTTTTTTTCTTAAATCGGTTTATGAATGACGGAGTAATGAGGTAACAAACACAAAAAAAATACAATCGGATTGAGAACCTTGAAGTCGGTTAAAAGGTTAGAGAATAGATCAGAGATTAGCAGAAAAAATCTTGCGACTGCCTTGTATAATATCTGTAGTCGTCAAAAGCGCTACTGCTCAACGATATGTCTTTGAAATTTCTCAGTAACAGCCTAAGATCTTTTGTGCCTGGTTGGGGCTCATCCCCTACTCGGCACATGTGATGAAACGTGTACAACACGCGAAATGGATTTATAAAAAATAATAGCAATGGGCTTATTATAGAGCTACATCTCTGCCTAACCTTTCAAAGAAAACACGCGTGATATGATGATGTGTCAGTACTAATACCCTAATAGGTATTAGAACTGACACATCAGTATGTCAGTAGATAAACACTAATAAGGAAAATTATCATGTTAAATTGTAAACTATTCTTCTATGACCTGCATCAGCATGCGTCGCACATTAACTCACTCACGCATAGGTACCTACTTTACATGAACCCCGCCATTCTTGTTCCAAATCTAATAAACAAATAACTGTCTTTACTAACCACTAACTAAACGTTCAATGGTTATTTTTGGCCATCAATGCAGTCTGGAAACAAGTTCAATTTGCGCAGTGCAGTCGAAATGTAAATTCAACAGTGTACTTGCAATTAGAGCCCAACCAAATTCAACAATGCATAGACAAAAGGGAATCTCCGCGTCCAATTAACTTTATTATTCTGCTAAACGTTGTAAAAACTGATGGAATGCAGCGCTTTTTAAATGATTGGTTTGGTACTGTTGTGTGGAAATTAGTTGTTACGAGACATGACAACATACATATGTATGTCATGAATTGATTGAGTACGATTTTAATAAAGTCTGCATTTATCCATTTTACCACACAAGTACAATTTCGCAAAAATACAAAGTAATTAAAGCATTAAGGATGGGAGACAGGAGCCCATACTAAGTAAAACCTGTGCTGTGGGACTCCTGGTCTCCTAATCTCAGATAACGTTATAAGATCTCAGGTGAAGACAGGAAATACAGTAGCAGGAAGCGCTCTAACTAAATAATTGTATAGAAGAAAAATATAAGATGTTTTTTTGAGTTTGTGAACTTGTTGGGTGTGTCTTGCATGTGTCGCGGTTTTGTGGGTGTGATTACTGTGATGAGTAGTGCTTGTGAGACATTGGGGGTGTGTGTAGTGCATATGTATGTTATATTTCTATGTAGCTGTTAAATAGTTTCTACGAGTCATCATTGTTAAGTGTTGGAGGAACCATTTTGAGACCTTTGCCTGCATTCAAGTTTTGTTGATTAGTAAATTGTAAGAAACTTATTTACAGTATTATAAAGACGTGGCCCTTGGAAAAAGAAAAGCAACGGCTGGAACAAGTCCTGGCTGGTTTAGCTTGTCAGATCTGATGAAAACGGCTTCCCTTTAAAACTGAGTAGTAGTATGGTTCAAAAGTCAAAATGGTTTGGAATTGACAACGTAATATTTCAGTAGTGCATCCATTTCAATATTGGTTTTTTTGACAATCATTATCGCTTTGTTTCCTGACAGCTACTTGTTGAAGTCAACAGTAAATAGGATACTTCTAGGCAAGCGTGCTCCATCGTCGCCTTCCATCAAGTGAGATTATGGTCAACTTCAACGGATATAAGTATGTGTGTGTGTGTGTAACTAACCTTAGTAAATATAAAACCATTATTAAAACCTTCGTACAGTATATAAAGTTGTTGGTTGGTCAATTATAAATAAATAAAAAAAAAAAGGACGTAAGCCTAGATAATAAAAAAATAAATGTCAATTTGCCTGTAGCCGTTTGTGATGTGGTGTGAAGGGGCAAGGAAAATGTCATGAGGAAAGTTTTGAGTATGAATCCGGCTGATTGTAAGAGTAGGGGGAAAACCAAAAAAAAATTATCAGACTGAGCGAAAGATGATGCCTATGTTTAAAAGGGGGAGGCTACTGAGATGATTACTAATAGTGAAGAATTGGCGAACATGTTCACAGCACATGAACTAGAAAACATATGAACAAGAGAAGGTTATGTAAACCATTAGTTTTTTGGCAATAAGTCTCGTGAAAGTCAAGTCAGTTTAGGCATGATGATATTCGGAGTGTTGCTAAATAATAATAATATCTTGGGACAACTCACACACGGTCATTCGATCCCAAACTAGGCAGAGCCTATGCTACGGCAACCAGAATACATACATATTATAGACATATTACACCCAGACACAGAACAAATGATCATGCTCATCACACAAAGATTTGTCCTGGGTAGGAATCGAACCCACGACCTCCGGTTTAGCAGTCAGGGTCACTGACCACTCGACCAACAGGCTAGTCAAAATAAATAAAATATTTATTTACTGTGTTTATCGGCACGTATGATGCCCAAACGCAGCTGAAGTTCGTCTAGCACGATGCCTAACTTTCGAAAAAGCTTTGTTTTAGGTATAAATCTGCTATCGCATTTTATTGATCACTGTAAATTCAATAGTTCCCAATAAAATAACTAGCGCCTGAAATAATTTTTCGGAGACTTTGATTAAAAATTACTCAATAAATTCCAATTTACGTTCTAAACCGCGGCATCACGGTAAATACCTCACGTTTTCTCATAAAAAGACTAGAACTAATTGCCAATAAATTTAAATTCTCATTTTATTAAATAATTATTAATTGAAGAATATCATAAATCTGCGAAGTAAGATTAAGTGTAACATTCAATTTAAGCTTGGTAAAATAATATCTTGGAATAAAATTAATAGTCCGTTGGCCACTCTTAATATTCATGACGTGACTTCAACTTGGAGTCTGTTTGCGTCACATCGATATCTTGCTGATGATAAACTTAAATTTTACGTTGAATTAGTAATTTACTTTGTATCACTAAAGACTGTTATTATATGGTCAAAATCAGGTAAGAGAAGCAACATTACTGCCATATAACATCACCCTTGTATACTAAGAAGAGTTGGGGAGAAAAGTTACCCTGTAGCAGGTCCACGCACATCAAAAGAACAAAGGACCGAGTCAATATTATCCCATCTACGTGCAAGTGTCTATCTGCCTAGCCTATTCCCAACTTTGTTGAAGTCAGAATTCTATCTATCCGGATGCAGCTTAGTATTAAGTGGTGCTGTGAACTTGCCAACAGGGGTTCGAAACAACTAGGCCCAGCTACAGGCATGTGTGACAAAAAAGAAGCCTCCTAGTCGGAACCAGTGCGGGACCGCGCTGTCAGGACCCAATATGCTGCGTCCAGCATTTTCTACGACGCAGCTTTAAGTGTCCCGGCTACATCACAATACGATCGAGATTGAGGAGATCATGGATTATGTTCGAGCGAAGACCAGCTAGACCTTAAGGTTCGAGAAGTTGGAGTCGCGCCACAACACGTATTTCAAATCGTTCGTGGTGCGAGTTCCGACTCATCATATTGAGACCTTCCTCAAGGAAGAGTTTTCCGAAGGGTGTCATGTATCGGCGGTTCCGTGGAAAGCTACGTGAGACGACGCCGTCACTTCGTGTACAATAGTTTGTGGTTTTTATAAATATGTATGATAGTCTGTTATATGTATGTTATGGGTCTTTGTACTTACACGTACTTGAATAAAATGATATGTTATTATTATTGATATTTGACATTGAGCGGCTGTCGATAATTATGACCTTCACAACGTAGTAACTGTGTAACGCAATACCCCTTAGCAAGACTTATATCACTTTCCGGGGTTCTGACTACCGTAACTACTATCAAAAATGTTCAAATGACAACATCGACTTGCAAGTATACCAAGCAAAAAGTTGATAGGGTGTTAAAATTAACGGTCAGAGATTTTTATTGACAACCTTTGGCTGAAAGTAAAGAACGAATATATTCATTTTTTTAATAACGTCTCGGTCTTTCATAAAACGGCATGACTTTCAGTAAAGGTTTTCCACACCAATCGACCGGAGGTATGTATGTCATAAAAACAAAAAATTTAAACTACTCCACTAACAAAACCTTTGCAAGATATAAAGTCTTACAATATTACAAGTTACTTGTATTCCACAAAACCCTGAAATATTGCAACAAACAACGGACAACATGAAAAATTGACAACTAGAAATAGAGACAGGCGGCACGAAACGAATACATACACTATCACGACCCTCACACGTCAGAAATATGTTTATACAATGGACAAACTGGAGCGCGATGAAAATCGATGTTTCCAGCAAATCGGGAACACATCGACTGTGTCGATTTACCTAGAAATAGCAGTCAGCCCGCTATCTAGAATTTAAACATGGATTCAACTTGGAAAATCTTAGAGAACTCCGCTTTTATTTTCTGTGAATCGGTTTTCGATTGTACAAACATGACGCGCTATTTTTCATTCCAATCTGAGAATAATGTGAGGATATTTAAACTTCACGTGTTTTCCTGTGCAGTCATACATCACACGTATCATACAACTTACTCGTTTTCTTTTGAATATTTCCGGGAAATATTTCTTTTTCTTTTTAAAAATGACTTTCTGCTCGCGCCCCATTCGTTAGGTACACGTTCGAGGCTCTACGCTGCAAATGATTTGACGACAGGCTATGTAAATTTAACATGATACACGAGGAGCATCATATACGGCGAGGTCATACCAGATTTCCCTAAGGGTTGCAAAGGTCAGGTGGCAGTACAACCGTCCAGATGTTAACCACTAAGTACGGGGACCAGGGCTGATTAATGAGCGGTAAATAATAATATTTTGAAAGTAATCAGTATTATTACGTAAACATATTTCAAACGAAATATGAGAAGTATTCAATGCTGTGAAATAAATCCCTCCCGTTCAACTATTGTGTTATTTCAATTGCAATTTACAATAGCATATTTTATTTTTAGTTTGCTGAATTAAACGAAATTCTGTTCGCTCGTACCACATTCCTAGAACTCCAACAATACACTCTTTTTCGCTATATATATTTAGCTACCTACCCTACAGTCAGGGAAATCATCAGTTTAGTAGGGTAGCACTGTGTTATTTCATCGTTTTGAACATAATATTACAGATGACAACGACTGACAAATAAATCTCTTGCGATTTAAATTAGCGGACCAGCTTTTGATATTGGCTTCGTCCGTGTGAAATTACGAAATTATCCCAAGGGAACGTACTCCCGGAATATTGTTTTTTCTTTTCTTTGTGTTTATCCTGATTATAAACTATATACAACGTGTAACAGAATAAACGCAATACATAAAAAAGGGTCATTGTAACAACTTTTACTATCTATAGGGACAACACTGAAATCGCGAAAAAATATTAGGCTTCCCCATACATTTATATGCGCACTCGACAAAATGTACCTAACAACTGCTTTTTTTTCGCGTTTCCGGGTTTGGTTCCGTAGTAAAAGTTGTTCAGAATGATGATTACAATGGCCCCTTTTTCAGGTATTGCGTTTATATTGTTACAGATTGTATATGCTAAATCCATTCAGTACTTTTTGCGTCCAAGAGTAACAAACATTCGTCCATCCATTCTGACAAACTTTCGCATTTATATAATAATAGGATAAGATATAAGTTGAAAGTCCTAGGCTAATACATTTCATTACATAGGCCAACCCTAGGAATATTGCAATCCACACAAGATTGGTAATCCCACTATGTTATTAGTACACAGTCACTTCTTACGACGCCCAGGGGGAAAGATGGAATGGTCTAGAATTCTAGATCACATTACAGCACACATAAATCTACGTTATAGGTTGGTATATCACTAGACAGGCGAAGCTTATTAAACGAACGAGCTTGCCAGCGATCTTTGTTTTAGTAAGTCTTGAAAAATTGTGCAGAAGAGAAATTGCTTATTGTTTTCCCGAAAGCATAAGAGAAGACTAATCGGTTACCAATGATGCTTCTATATTTATTCACATAAGCCAAATATGTGCCACAAGTTTCCAAACGTCTTTTATAATGCGCACAGCAAAGGAGTGGAACCCTCTGCCCGCGGGTGTGTTCAAAATTAGAATGAACAGGCTTCTTCTGGGTAAACTCGCTCCTTCGTCAACTTTGTCTCTGTCATCTTTGACCTAGACTAGAGTAAAGAGCAAACAGATCTCAAATAAAAAAAATGTCAATAGAATAATATCGAAGCACTGGATTTCGAACAATAAATATCAAGTTTCTTATATTGTGAGTGTCATTTCATTATTGTTTTTACAACATTGGCGTGAGACATTTAATTGATTTTAAATTTGTAAAATTATTTGTATTAAATCTTAGAAACAGCCACGTAGGCAAACAATCCTTGTTCGCCTCAAAACGTGGCTGTTAGTAAACACAAGAAGAAGATAAGGCTATTACAGAGCAACAGGAAATTATCCAAGATAACACACAAAGCGATAATCACGCTCACCATTGTTCGTTTGTGATGCTAATTCAAACTTCTGATAGCTTTATGAATTCGAAATTAGGTCGTCCAAGAAAAAGTAGGTAATGCATTAAAAACCTTTGACGTGGCGCGGTGTCCCGTCAACTTTTCTTTCTAACTTAAGAACCTTTTCATTACTCCACCATTCAGTGACGGCCCGAATAATTATTACGTGCGGTGAATACTCTTCAATAATTAGCGACGACACTAATGAGAGCGCGGCTCCCCAAATCGTCTAATGGTAACACAATTATTCAATTAATTTCAACTTATCTTAATTATCTTCGTTCGCAAAAAGACTCATTAAATTATAACGAGAACAAATGAGCTGCGGATTATCGTAGCTTTGAAGACGTCTTGTGGATATAGTAGAGTAAGAGTTAAAAAAAAACCGGCCAAGTGCGACTCGGACTCTCACACGAAGGGTTCCGTACCATAAACCCAAAAAAAACACGTTTCCTATATGGGAAGGCAGGGGGCCTTCCCATATAGGAAACGTGTTTTTAATTTGATTATTATCATTCTTAGGGTTCTGAACCTCTGTATGGAAAAACGGAACCCTTATAGGATCACTCGGTTGTCTGTCTGTACATCTGTCACAGCCTTTAATTTTAGCCGAATCTACTGGACCGATCATGTTGAAATTTGGTTCACATATGTCTTTCTGTGTCCCAAAAACAAACAAATTTTGAAAATTGGGTCAAATAAGAAAATTTAAATAAAAGATTTTTCAACTGTACCGCGTGACATATCAAATCAAAAGGCTCATTATAAGTTATGAGTCCCAAAACTATTTTTTTCAAGAAAATAGATGAAAATTCTTTCGAAACTACTAAGCCTAAACTTTTGAAAAAAATACAGATAATACGTATTTACTTAAAGATTACAAGGTTTTTTTTTATTTTGTTTTTCCGAAACCCTTTGCACGCGAGTACGACTAGCACTTGTTAGGTTATTTTGTTATAGCGGCAATAGTTGTTATTTTGTTATACACACTCAGTGAAAATTTCAACTGTCTACCAATGACGTTTCTTAAGATACAGTCCGCTGACAAACAGACGGACGGACGGACAGCGGAGGCTTGGTAATAGAGGTCCGTTGGTTACCCTTTGGGTACGGAACCCTTAAAAATAAATTTCAATGGCACAACCAAAGGCATTTAAAAAAGACATGCTATCGGGGATAGCAATGGTCGAGAGGTCAAAATATAAGGGATTGACCTCGTGACATTTGGGTGCCTTATTTTACCCATTTATCGTTTCTGCTGATAGAATATTACTTGAGTGCCAGTTACACTCATTTTCAAGCAACTTCGCATTCGCATTTAAATAATTTGCATATAATTTAAAAAATGAGGTTTTTTTGACAGATGGATTGGATTTGCGGCAGATGCAAATGCGAAAGTTGCTTAAAATTTAGTAGAATTGACCCTCTTGTGTGTCAGCGATAATCAATATCAAAAAAGTTCTAAGTTTGAGTTACACTATAACTGACAAATGCTTGCACGGTCTGGATAGATCCACCCAAATCTGTGTGGTACTTTTCCTAAAAATACCACTTCAGACAGTAACATACATGGTTCTCATATGATTGACTAGTACGATTGTATGGACTTTAAAAGAGACTTTGACCTCTGAGTTTGTTTCGGTGTTTCTTCTCAGGGTAGTCAGCTAAGAAACACCGGCTTCATCTAGTTTAAAAATGACCAAAAAAGATTGACGTGTAAAAGTGTTTAACCTGCTTACAAAATAAATATCATTTATCATTTAAAATTATCGGGAAATGAGAGATTCTTTTGACAGTTTTCGAAAAAACCCGAAGATTGCCTCGCTGAACAAAACAGAGTAAACACAACACGAGACAAGGTTAACCGAACAATTATTATTAATAATTACCTTGTTATATATCGGGTCCGGCAGTAGGAAACTGGCACACTGGTCTAGAGTCAAACGAAAACTACGACCTAAGTACTGAATGTTTACGAACTTAGTCCAGGGACACTCATCGTTGTGAATCAATGTTGCAAGTTACAGTCATGCGTATTTAAACATAACTAACTAATACAATAACAGAGGTATTACCCTTTTCCTTTGCAAGAAACAAAAACATGTCGCTGACGTGATTTTATGTGGGTATGCTTGCCCGATTTAAGTTATCAGGCGTCAGAATCTGGAAAGAAAATAAGGAAATGCAATGACATATTATTAGGTCAAATACATTTACTTAATTTTAAAGTAAATAATTTCATAGGAAAACATCTCTAAAGTCAAAAGTAAATTAGCCGACGCAATGACGTCACCGGAAAATTTCAAACTCCGGAAGATTGTAAAATATAGCGTGAAATTGTAAACTATTTTTTCTTAATAAGGTTCGGGTATATTGGAAACCATTTAATCTAATTCCAGATTCAATAGTTAATTTCTCGATATACGAATACGTCGAGAAATCATTTTCTAATCAAGATTTATTACAATCTTAAGGATTCAATTTTACGGTAACAACGCTATATAAAAATAATACATACCTATTATTTATCACTTTTTACAAATGTTTTGTCGGGGTTTTTTAACATTTTTTATTTTTATTTACGTAATGCTTTTATACTTTATTTACCTGTCAGTTACTACTAAAAACCCCATGATCTACACACACCAACGCAACGGCATTACATCGTATACCAAAATATCATATCGATTGAACGAGTGAAAGTAGCTTAGCATCTCTCACTAATATATTCACTCATTTCTCTTTTCTACTTCATCGTCAGACCCTGGTCACAATAGGTATATTTATAACCTATTAATTGACACAATTTTAATTAATTTTATTTAGTGATGCGGATTTTTTAGTTTTATTTATATTTGTTAAAATTATTGTTGTTGGTAAGTTTTTTAGTTTTTAGTGTTTCTGTGCGTTTTTTCCAGCAGAATAAACTGATTTTCTTTTCTTTTTTTTTTTCTTTTTAACCCATAAATGAAACGTTTGCTGTTAGTAAGTGAGGAGTTATCTACCTAAAATCTGTTCATTGAAACTATTCTAGTGAGCCCAAACACAATACCACTACTGTAACTAAGTCAGCATTATGCTGAGCGATGGCCGTTCCGAATGTGACGCATATCTTCCCAACTTGCATAACTTTTGTAATTTTATTTATTTTATTTTTTGGTATGAGTCATGCTTGTCGTAAATAAACTCTTTTTCTTTCTTTCTTCTTTCTTAGTGAAAATTTGGGTATTCTTCAGACTTCAGGTCACGCTGCAGCATCAGGTCAATGTTACCATGCTCTTGCAATATTGAAGGAACAGAATACTAAATTTGGAATCGATCAAACCTATAAAAGTTGCCCACATCCCTTCATCAACTAGAAAAGGACTGATGATCTTCAAACGGCTGAACTGTTTTTCTTTAATCATAGCTAAGAACACCCTCGATTAATGTTCAAACAAAAAAAAACGAAATCAAAATCGGTTCATCCGTTTAGGAGCTACGATGCCACAGAAAGATACACGGTTACGCAGATACACACATAAGTATAAGTTTGACGTATAGTTTGGTCGGAGGTTAAAAAATAGTTTCAAATTAAACATTCCTTCTCCGTGGTCTCCGAAACTACTCGACCTAAATTACCATGAAAAATTTGAGTCGCACCAATAGAGGAAAGTAACCAAATATGGAATACCATTTTGTTTTATGTACAAAAAAAAACCAATCACAAATCAGAAGCGTCTGATTGAAATCCTAATCAGTTATCTATCTATTCGAAGTCAGTAATTGATATTTGCATGTTAAATATGTTAATTAACAAAGTAATATCTCCATTTTAACAAAGTAACAAATGAGGAACCGAATATGGAATAGGGTACCAAAAATGAAATATGGGCTTGAGAATCTGATAAATATGGTCAATAATATAAATTACTTGTTTTTCAACATAACAAACTTAGAATATGTTGAACCCCGCACATTCAACACATGATTTAAGTTTATCTCCAAATACCCTCGGAAAATGTAGTTTTTGTCAAAACATACATTCAGCATCATCCGAGTCTAAAGATTCTCGCTCCATGAAATTAATCAAGTTCACTGTCAGTGCCAAGCTGGATAGCATCTCCTCTTCAGGGTATTATCTTCAAATTCCAAACTTGGTCCATATTTGGATTTTCGCACCGGTTCTATAATGTGCTCATATTTTGCAAACAACAATTACATCAATAGTAAGATTTTCCTAATTATAAAAACAAATATTTAAACGACATGATTTATAGTGTAACACATGGAAATACATAGGTAACACCATAAAGACTTGTGTTTTTTACCATACCCATTAAAGTTATTCGGTGAAGACAAAACAAAACACGCCTGTCACAAGCAAACCTTTCCTGTCACTGCTACGGTGGTGGGTGTGCGATAATAAGATGTGCTACTGAAATAGAAGATAGGCATGTATTTCGTGTACAAGATTAATCTTCGGAGAAATCATGGGATTCCATATTAGGATACTATTCCATGTTTGGTTACTTTCCTCTAAGCTTCCTTTCATGATTCCAAATGAAATAATCAAGTGTACACACTTTACTTGACCGAGTCGTGACAAAAAAAACTGGTGGAATATAAAAAAAAATCCATTACTCATTTCAAGCATTGTCATAAATACATAACTCAACTTCCCCTTTGTCTGCTAGCGCCTTCAATTAAACGGTCCGCAACCAAACGTACGTCGTTTGTTATTGCCGAATCGGCAGAATGTGGTAATGGCTTTCATAATACACGGATTATCAAGTTCTGATGCGAAATTATTCGCATTTGTATTGGTTATTATATTGTTTTGGTAAAATTGTTGTTTAGTTCGACTAAACTAGATTTTAGTGCAGGAAGAGAAGCGCTGCTACTGATCGACTCACTATAAATTATTATTGAAGTTTGAGCTTATAGGTAAAGTCGGCTACTCAGGAATCTCGACACTTTCAATATCGCCTTTCCTTGGGTGTGTACAATGTGACTTTTTGTCAACGATAACAGTGTTGCCAAAATTACGAAACGGGATTATAACGTGCCGTTTCGGTAGAATATGTCAACCCGAAGTATCATTTGAATATCCCAACGTAACTAATACTACAAACATCGAATTAGCAATTTAGGTGTGAAAGCCAAACGATCCGATTTTATAGAATTTTGGTAGTTATAAAGATATGATCTTCAAACGGTACAGCTGTTTGAAGATCATATCTCTGAATGAGACCCTGGAAACAACGGTTCTGGGCTACTTTTTTTTGCCGAAATAATACTTGATCGCGAGCAAAGCCGCGGGTAAATGCAAGTGAAATTATTTTTTTTCTATGTTTCATAATTGGAATAATATGCTTTTTATTTTACATTTTAAACATATATATTTTATCAATCAATTATTTTTAACTTTCTTTTCTCTCTTTAGGACTTCCTCCTTTTATTTTTGACTTTACTCACGCATTCTGCTACGATATAAAGACACTATCGTTACCAAATTGTTACCACTAATGTACCGACTTACATGGTGCCCTATATGGCAGCCTCATGCATGCTTAACTGTTATGCATTTTATATGGGAAGGTAGTGATGAATGAAGTCCCTTGCGGTTGCTTGAAAATATATTGCCTCAACATCATAGTTTCCCAAGGGATCAGGAAGCGGTGAGTTAGAAATTAAATCAACAGAATGTATAGCAAAACACACCTGTGCTAGAATATACTGCGATCAGTAATCTTCTAGCCAAGCGTGGAAATATGTACTTAAATTGTTCAAATTGTCCGCATTCTAGTCCGTAGGGATTACTAGGGATTTAAACGAAGCACAAAGTAGGAGAAACAAATGAACTTTTTACAAAAAAATACAACCAATTTCTAAATAAAAAACACTAAGTACAAAGTATAAAATAACTTTAATTTCGGAAGTAGGTGTTTTTGGTTATTTATTCGTTTTTAACACCGACTTCCGAAATTAATATAAAGTTATGTATCTTTTGGGAATAACTTTTTTATTTTTAACTTTTTAGTGGTGAAATCCCAGAAATAAATTGACATTATTCCCATAATGAGTGGTTGTGCTATTTGCCGTTAAGAAGTTACTTTGTATGCCTTCGCAGTCCAAGTACAGATCAGGTCATAGTTAAATTGAGTACAATGACCCCTTAAGAGGTATCGCGTTTATTCTCTGTCACCGGAAAATTGCAAACGCCGTAAGATTGTAAAATATCGTGTGTATAATTGTAATCTATTTTTTCATAATATATTGATAAATTATAATCTAATAAAGATTTGTTACAATCTTATGGAGTCTGCAATTTTCCGGTGACATATACAATACATTTCAATGTTAACTTCTCTTGCCACTGTCTCTGCTTGACAAACTCTGTAGAGCAACTAAATAACTTAAACTAAATTTTGCTACGGCTTATAAAACTCAATATCTAATCTTGAAGTTTATCGACGGAGAAAATTAATAAAAATCAGAATTTTAATTAAAATAGAGGATAACATCACTTCAAGTTATCCGTAACTAAACTCTAGCTCATAATATTATATCCTACGGGTAAGCAAAAGCCGTTCGTTTGCTCAACGCCTCCTGATTAAAATCTTTCATCTAAATTAAAATCCCGCTATCTTAAGCTCCGTTCCAGTTTATCTAACTTTGAGAAAATCATTAGAAATATGATCTTATATTTAATTTTCAAGATTTTTAACCTAACTAATTTTTTTCTATTTTTTCGAGCCTTCTTTATTAGATTTTACGGATCGATACAAGTAGTTTTAGAAGAAAAAAAAGATTTTGTGTTTCAGGGACAAATTGCCGCGAACATTTTTACAAGTGATCATATTTTGCAGTTTTTTTTTGAGTGGCCTCTCGCATTTCAACCTAGGAGGTTGTCGACTTAACCGGACTTGCCTGTGGCGGCCTTAATAAAAATATTAAAGCAGCCAGGGCTTATTAAAAAAACTTACAAACTAAGCGACTAAACGCTAAGGGTACCCTGTGGGATACGGGCCTCGGCTTAGGGCGTCGCTTAGCGGAGGGCAGCTAGGGACGGGCTGGCTCGGACTAGGGGTAATACAAATAAAAACGAATATATATATACCCGAAGCTACGTATAATAAGACGAAACCGTTCTGTGCAAAATTCAGTCTCAGTGTTCACCAACTTATAAAATTATTCATTCCAAAGTTATTCGAAAGCCAAAAGATTCCAGTACCTATTGAAATGATTTTACCATGCCACGCTTCTTATAGGTAAAACACCCTTAACTGGAAAATGGATTAGCCAACGTAAGCAGTAAAAGATCAACCAACAAGGAAACATTACCCTCCTTCTAGGGGAATCGGGTAAAATACATCCACGACCATAACTTAACTCTCGAACTCCTAATTATGTCCTCTTCTAAACTCGTTCACAGTGGAACTCCTCTCGTTTCGAAGCAAAAATACGTTGCTTTTAAGTAAACTAGTGTTACTGCTAGCAGTAAATTTGCAAGTAGCTACATGTTTACCCCAATAAAATATGCATTGTAAGCCAATGTGAGCATCTCAAGAAAATAACCGTGCGTGTTGGACAAAAGCTTTTAGAGAGCTGCAGCTTCGCATACATATTTGTGGAGTTAGGGGCCTGACACACAGGCGGGGGCGTCGGGTTACCGCCGACTTTATGTAAATAGTGCTCCGTGTTCAGTTACTATACAATTCTTGGACAAAAAATATGGACTCTTTCTCGCTACCCACTTTACGAGGACCTAAACTTTTAGGATTATTTAATTTACGATCCAACTTTTCTGACGAGCGGAATTTTTAAGCCCGCTTCTGACTTGAATGTCTTTTGTTAATTATGGTCTAGTTTTAAGGAGATTCTATTTTCATGAATATTTTTCGTTATTTTCTCCAAAAATACTGAAAGAGCTTTGTAATATCTCTACACGACACAGACATAAAAGAAATATAAAAGTGTAAAACATTTCTAGGAGTAACTGCGAGTGAATACAAGTTTCGACAGTAACGTGTGTACTAGCTCTAGCTGCGAATACAGAGTACATTTTCATGAATCCCATTTAAATGACACTCTCAGGCGATGAATGACTTACACTTCGCTCCTACTCCGCATTGAAATATTTATTTGTCTGCCGGCGTATTCAAATGTTTATGTGGCGCACAGAAGAGTCTGAACCTCAACGGTATTAAGCTTTTTACACGTGTTTAAACACGAGTGTATCAAACAGTCTTTTCAGTGCATTTACCCTCTAAGTCTAGCAAAATTCTGATGAAGTTGTTCAAAGCAAAACTTTACACATTTAACACACTCAATGCTCCCTTTGCAATCTAAATAAAAAATTAAGAAGTACCTCGTACTTTGCAATAGTGTGTAGCTTTTTTACACTTCATAAGGTCTGAGTACCACTCAATTGAAGGGAGTTCTTTGAACTTGGCTGCATAAAGAACTATTCCTTGGAGGGGTTTTCTTTTTGTAGTCGTGGAAACGCTCCGACAAGGATTGTGGGAAATGATGACAATTTCCTTTTCTGTAACTGTTTTTACTTCCATTCAACACTCGTCTCTTGCAAATGCTTGGAAACGACTCCTTGTTTACACAAACTTGAATAAGATGCAGTGATCCCGCACATTGTACAAAGTGCTTCAAGGTGATGTTTCAAAAGTATACCATTACTGATGTCGGTTTGATATTGAAGTGAATTTGTCACTTTCCACCGTAAACATGTGAAGTACCGATAGCATATTCTCAGAATTTTAACTTAAACTTTAGAAGGTAACGGCTTTGCGTCAATAAATTCAGATAGCAGGCGCAGAATTTCAATATCGAGACTCCACATTACGAGTATTTACATGCATAGCAGACAAGTTTTCAATAAATATTTGCAAAGTTCGACGGCAGAAAATTTATTGAACTCGTGTCTACATTGAAGGCAACTTTTTTCTAAGCTGAGCTGCACTATATTCCACAACTCATGATCTTTTTCATTGAAATTGTGTGACGAAGTTTCGTCCTATATGGGTGACTATTTTTAAATACATCAGTAGCAGGCAATAGGTTGTCAAGTATCCGAGAAAAGGAACCCAATAACATCTTTAGACTTATCAAAGTGTTAAAAACAAATTCATTTTTTATTCCCAATCTCTGTTGATATAGGACAGACAGGAAATGATGTCGCAAAACCGTAAACACCACAAGCCCATCAAGGAAATTAAACAAAAAGTTTATTTTCTAAGAAGGATATAAGTTCTCAATTTAAACGGGAGATAATAAATACTTTTCTAGAACAAACTGTCCTGAGTGCAGACACTGGGTCCTAAGTAACTCGCGCTAAGAAATAAATTGAGTGCAGGAATAAATCAGGCGTAGACGCAATCAGGGTTCCTCCGCGAGAGTGAACGATACCTCCCACGTGTGCGCTTCCAACAGATTTACAACCTTATCCTGTAATAATAGCCACGGTCTTCATTATAACACAAATAGCCCTTAAACACCTTTATAGCCAACACAGAATTTGTACGAAGTGCTCTCCAGAGGTCAATATGTTTATAATCCTTAAAGCCCGCTTAAATGCCTCTTTCATTAAGGTAACGTTTTCCGTAATGCGAGACAGTTCAATGTCATAAAACTGCCAATTAGTTTACTGGAAACTTAGGGACGAGAACTTTTTAGAAAAACAAATAGTTTCAGGAGAATAGTTTTGACTTATCCTTAAAATACTTTTAGTAAACGATAAACGTTTACTAAAAGTATTTTAACTTTAGCAAGCGTTATAATAAACCTTTCTTTCCAATACTTAATTTCCAGTTTCAGAAAACAATAAAAAGTATACAGCAATAAATGTACGTTCACACGATACTGGACATTACACGTTTCGCGCCAAATCGATGTGTAAAAACGTTTCCAATAATTAAGTGAGAGTAGAACGAACGGTTAACTGTCAGAAGCGTTACGCTTAAAATGTGATTCGGATCCCAACGGAAATTACGTTTTCCTCCAATTTTTTTACAAGTACCTTCTTGTTTATTTTAGGATTATATATTGTGAAGCTGCTTCGCGTGATTTCTTATTTCGTTTTGTCAATGGATTTGGCTGTCGTTTCAATCACTATCCGATAATGGAGGGTGTATTAAACTTTGTTTGTTTGGTTGATTTCATTTCTTTTTTTCAATTTGCTGTTTGGGACAGTTTAATTCTGGAATCTTTCAGTCAAACTAAGATTAAATGGAATTTTATAGACACACCTTCTGCTACACAATCAAGAGCATCATCAATTCTGAAAAGACACTTAATCCAATTTTCATTCTCCTTTTAGTCTACATTCTCTAACATGAAAGTCCAATAATCGTAGCCCTCTTTATTACTCTTGTGAATCGAATCGAATTGAATATATAGCCAGACAAGCAAAGTACCTACCACGAGCATCTCGCACCACGTCGAACAAATTCGACTTATTTAGCACACTTGGCGTTGGCCAGCGAGCCATCACGTAACAAAATAGTATGCTCAGTCGAAGTTATAGCACTGACATGACGTCACGTTCGACTACAAACCACCCTCAGGGAACGTTTGCAAGCAAAGGCGTTTGTAGCCTTAACACGCGCGTAAGCCGGGTATGCTCACTATAAGCATTTGAGCTAGCATAGAACGAGGCATGCAAAGTGAGCGAGAGATTCGAGACACATGTTAGCAAACGTCTGATCACGCCTTTAAAATCCCGATAAACATATTTGGCAGCATTCAGCGAAAAACTAATTCCTTTGAAACCTTAAGTTCTTAAGAACAATGAACAGGTAAAAATATTAAAATTGTAACAAAGCCATTTGTTTCAGTAATGGCATCTTCCATCATGAAAACATTGTATTGAAGTTTAACAAAAAGTTTCTCTAGCTTTTGAACTGATTACATTCTGAATACTAAACAATATTTTTTCGTGCTTGGAACCATTTTTTGTCGGTATTCCGAATTTTGGTTTAGTAGTAAATAATAAATAACTTATGTGAAATATGTTTCTTTGTAGTAAATCGTTTAATATTCAGTTCACAAAAACATTCAGTAGTTAACTAATTTCCAAACAATTTGCCTGAAAAAAGAAACTGAAACACGCACAAAATAAAAACCGCCAAGATATATGCAAATAACATGTCCCAATGTTTTCTTTAGTATTTTTTTTTGCCCTTGCAAAAGCACCCAGGGCCCAACAAAATAAAAAGTTTTGGTCAAATGTAGATTTATTTGATATCGGTTAGTTCCTACGTAAGGACAGAACCGTTTTGTTAGCCGACCCGCATCCATTTGCCAAAGTCCACCGAATCGGGCCAGACGGCTCAAACTCGTTCACCCTACATATTTTATACGATTGTTAAAATGTTTTAGTTTACTGCAAACATCGATCAAGCGTGTGAGAACCAACAAAGTTCTTTCTATCATCCTTGGGCATTGTATTAGGTGGTTAAGGATATAAAAATCAACTGGTAGACGATTTGGGAGGCAATCCAGATTTTATGAAACAAGTATTTTGTTATGACGACTCTGGGAGCTCTAGACAAAGTGACATTTTATGGTTGACAGTGACTGTCAAAAAGCGACGGCGACGGACCACACGGCATTTCGATAGCGCTCTTCAATCTTATATTTTTCGACAATCGTTATTAGCATTACTTTTTATTAGCCCGAACCACTCTTAGTCAAAAAGCTACCCATTTCTCGCTGTGTTGTGCTTATTTACTTCAATACACTAAAAATCCGTCCAAGGTCGTCCGTCTCGCCATCTTCTCCTCAGTCAGCCACAACCCCGTGCAGCAGTGTTAGGGCTAAAGGTCTTTGGGCACGCCACAATTCTGGCGATAATTCCTTTCGGAGATTAGAAAGGCGCCAAGCGTCCTCATCTTCCACTTGATATCAATTTAATAGTTTATTTTTAACCAATTTGTAAGTATTAAGACGTCGTAGTGCTTAAGTGTAGTCAGAAAAGTTGGAACAAACTTTACCAGTTAAGTCATTCATTCATAAATAAACATTAACAACAATGTTTTAAAGAAAACTTCTCAAACGAATTAAGTAGCAGTATTCAAACTTAAAAGAAAAAGATTGCTCGTAAATCAACCTGCAATATAAATGTCGAGAGTACCTGCTTTTATTTTTTTATGAAAATAAATAAGGAACCTTTAATATTAGAAAAGATTTTCAAATCTAAAACAGAACTTGAAAATGTTGCCTGAATTAACGTACCTACTGCTCCTATTTCATAGAATTTTCTTAAAATGCTCATGTTAAAATATTTAGAAAGCCCTCTTCCGCAGTCAATGTAAACCTGTGTCGTTAGTATAATAGATACAAGTATGATCGGAACTTGTAAATCAGGATACAGGAATGTTTATCTATTTTAAAAATGAAAATGTTACTTCCGTTTTCAATATTGAACATAACAGGATTTTCATTGAACTTACAAGCTCTCGGGAGAGCAGTGAAACGCTTTAAAATAACATTATTAAAGAATTAAAATTAATAAGCATTGTCGTAGTTACAAACTTGGCTATTACAAGCTCAAAAATCGCGTTCACTATCGTCGTTTTAGTACATGAAAAATCGGCCAAGTGCGAGTCTGACTCGCGCACCGAGGGTTCCGATCGAGTATAGATTTTTTCCGAGGAGGCATTACCTACGGAAGTTTATCAACCATGAAAGCACTCTTACTACTCTGTCAAGAATATAGCAAGTAAGTTTGAAGGACAAATTAACTTCGTTGTTTGATAAAATGTACGTCACGGTCAATTTTTCAACTAAAAATATGAGTTCGTAATCGCAAAAAAAGATTTTTAAATGATAAACCACGAGTTCCCAATTTGTAGACGTTTTCCTTGACGTGTATTGTAAGAACTTTCTTCTTGCCAAATTTCATGGTCATCGGGAAGTACCCTATAGTTTTTTATTTACTTCCGAGTTTAAAAATATGTAGCAAAAATGAAGCATAAATGGCCGTATTTTTATTACATTGACTTAGAAGGCTTAGACTTATTTTAAAGCGTCAAGTCGTTCCTGAGAAAAAAGGTCGTAACAGACCGACAGACGGACAACGGAGTAATCCAATAAGAGTTCCGTTTTTTCGTTTCAAGGTACGAAACCCTAAAAAAAAAATGAAAAAGGTCATATAATATATTTTCTTCTTTTACTTTACAAGTAAGTTTCTTGTTTTCAATTTATTTCAATAAGCCACATGAGACCAAATTACATGAAACAAAATAAATCGTCTGTCACATTTAAGGATACAAAGTTAATATTATTATTATTTCTTACAGTACAATAAGCAACTTATTGTTTTTCTGCTAGTAATGTGGGGTCTTCTTTCACGGCCATTTTGAGCTGAGCAATGAAGAAGTCAAACTGTGACGTTAATCTATAGTTAGCCCTGAACTCTTCACAATGTTTCAAGAACACCGGGTATAGATGGCTCAAAAGAGCGTGGTCCAAGGTCGGGAACAGATGATGCAGCGCATGATCACCGAAGAAAGTCATCACTTTGAAGAAATTATCGTTGATGTCATTGCGGTCCATTACAGCTTCGAGCTCGTGCATGCCCCAGTCGATAGTAGTATCCCTAAGGAAGAATAAAATACGGATAAGCATTTGGACAAGAACAAATCAACAGTTAAAAAGTTAACTTTCACGTCCTAGCTATACTTGTTCAAGAAGTTGATTCTAAGTTTTTCTTATTATTGATAGACAAGCCCCCAAATTCACTATTTATTTATTATTAAATATATAGTACAGTGAATTAGCCATTTATACTAAATTAATTAAAATCTTTCACTCTGTCATTTCACAGAACAACAAAAATTCACACTATGTAGGCAGCATTATAAATAAATTAATCTAAATTAACATACTTCACTTGATCACCATCCTTAAAGATTTTCGGGTGATGATGAGCAGCGTTGGAACCGATCATAAAGAAGATAAAACTAGCGGTGGTGTTAATCCACAACCACATAACAAAGGCGTGGTAGAAGGTAGAACCACTGGCGAGGTACATCCAGACGGGAAGAAGGAGACCAATGCCGTCGTGCCATCTGTAGTGGCGTTTGAAAAAGCCTTTGCGGATGAAATTGCTGATGAACCTGAAAACAAAAACATTTGCATTTTGAGTATAAAAGATGCAGAAAGTCTTTTCAACTCTAACAATTCAACTTTAAATGCTACCATACCTCTTTGTAAAGTTGATCATAAACATGAATGGGAACACCACCAACTCAATCAAGAGGGTTAAGAATGCATAAGACGGCTTCTTCCTTGGAATCCAAAACACTAGAGGCTCAAATCCACTGATCTCCAAGTCTATCAGTGTATTTGGATAAACATGATGTGAAAGTGCGTGTGATACTCTGAAGTCCCTGCAGATAAACAATTATAAAATTAATATTATCGTTATTGATAACCGCTTGATGTCAAGGTTTGTTTATAACTGTGTTTTGAAAACAATTACTATTTTTATTAAAACAATCAATGTCTTTATTTTAAAAGATTCAACACGAGATGTTTTATTTAAAAACATTTGATTAGAAATACCTTACAAGCAAACATGTTGTTAGTCAGGAATTACTTGCAAAATTCGAAGATCAGGACGTTTTTGGGCAACTTATTATATATATTATTTAGCGATTTGTTTAATTTAGACGAGCAAAATATGTTCAGTTAAGTCTTATATTTACCTATACGACCACAAACTGAAGTTAAACAAGTACATCCTCCAATTTGTTCTCATATGGATGTAGTTATGTGCGGCAACGGTGGTCCAAGCTAAGGCGAGCGATGCTACCAAGTAGGAGACCATCACAACCCAGTAGTCGGTAGCCCAACAGGACAAGGCCGATGCTATTAAACACGTTGAAAATAGCCCATCAATAATCAAGTTGGACCATCTTTTCTCAGTAGGAGGAATTTTCTTTAATTCTTCTATAACCGATCGTTTCAATGTTTTGTAAAAACCATCTTCTTCAAAAGTAAACGGAGAATTTCTGGGCGTTTGAGCATCTCTTATGTAATATTTTTCTTTCACTTTTTCTACAACTGGATTGAAGTGATGGCACTCGAATGCTTCTGTTATGTCTGTTCCCTGTAAATATTTTGTTTGTTACACAGTTGACACAGAAAAAAAAAACATTCACAATAGTCTGTTATAACTTATTGGTCTGGACACCAGGTTATTTATATAAGACCTTGAGAATAAAGCATGGTTTTCAATTTGAAAAATTAACAATAGCAGTGCTTATCTTTACCTTTGTACCGGCTTAACTCACTATTGAAACAATTCTTCTTTCTTAGAAAATATTCTTACCTTAGAAAGCTCCAACCACTCCTCGCCGCCGGGATGCTTCTGCATAAACTCTGTAAAGTCGTAAAGTCCATTTCGTATTCTCCATAAGCCTTCAGCTCCATCGTCCATGGCTTTTCCTTCCAGCCATTGTACGGGATCCCTTAGCCCTCCGTCTCTGAGAGAAGGGTACTTCAGTTGCGGGAAACTCACATGAGTCTTTTTTTCCGCTGCTGTTTTATGGGCCCACTCAATGTAGCCAGTGTCTTTTGGAGCCATTTTGAACAACTAAACTACACCAAAATTATTTTTCTCACTTAACAGCACTACGATGTAAACTGTCCCAACTGTAGAAACAGTTTAAATTGGGAACCTATCTTCGCCAGTTTTTATATCACTATGCTTTTGTAAACAGCTTATTATCTATATTTGCAAAACATAAAAATTAATTACTATTCACTTATCGACTTCAACAAAAAAAAAACGGCCAAGTGCGAGTCGGACTCGCGTGCAAAGTGTTCTGAACAAATTTTTTCAATAAATTTTAGGCTCAGGAGTTCCGGATATAATGGGGGGAATGGTAAATTTGCTTTTAATAACTTCGGAAAGAAGTATTTCGAAATAAAAAAAAAATCGATATACCTATACCAAATTTCAATTGAATCGATCGAGTAAATTGAGAGAAAATCGATTGTGACAGCCAGACAGACAACCTAGTGATCCTATAAGAGTTCCATTTTTCCAAACAGTGGTTCGGAACCCTACAAAATGGCAAAGTGTAAACCATCATTGCTAAAAATGTTCCATGGAGCGATAATCTGAGGGCACGTGAGTAACAAAGTAAAAACAATGTTTTAAGAAATTTAATTTAACCATTTGCGAGGGATTGCTTGGAATTGCCTGATTTAAATATGTGCCTGATAAAAAAAACTCAAACTAGTCAAGGATAGTGACTACTATTCTAACGAAATATTTCAAGAAGTCTGTTGCAGTTAGTGACATCAAATCTGTGATAAAAGACAACATATTCGTATGAACTAGTATTGCAAGTGTTTTGAATTATTGTCGTATCGTTCTCCACCCTGTATAACATTTCAATGGAAATATTTGTATATAAAAGCTAGTTCTAATATACATTACAAAAATAGTTCCTTTAAAGAGATTTATTTCAGTTTCGAGCTGTGATATCTCATTGTTAATTAATAGGAGTCTGGCTGAAAGTGATGAAGATCTTTCAACAGACTTAATGAGCCAAAGCGCCAGCAACTAGTTGGATTAGCGTTTGTAATTTAATAAATTTATTTTCCAGGTACTTTGAGTAATTCAGTTCTCGAAACGATGAAGAAAACATAACGTGAGGAAACCAGCTTTTACTAGAACTAAAAATTCTAACTTGCATTGTGCCTGGTGTCAAATATATCTGTCTGTTTAAATGAGACCCATTAAAACGAACACAGATATATTATGATGTGTGTGAAAAGCAGTTCATGTCTGTAAAAGGAAAAAAAGACAGAATTTAACAAATCGGAAAATCCGTGTTTTGGTATTTTGATCGGAACTCATAACGCTGCGGTAAGTGCAGCTATTGCAGCATTGCTGTCTGTGCGTAGCAGCGTCAAAAATAATCATATCGAAACTTGACTCACACCGCAGCGAATGAACGAGCAAGACGCCGCGCTTTGTGCGAATTACCCGCTTCCTACAAACTTACCCGAGCTTGCTCTTCACCGCTAAAGCAGCAGGTGCTGCAACGGAACCATTCTAACCATTTGTCATACGATTATGAGTCCGGTACCGTATACCGCAGACTAGTCAAGTGCTCAAACCTTAATTCTATTTACCTGCTGACGCCTACTGCGATGTACACATTCTAGACGTTTTTAATAAGATGAAGTGTATGGTTCCGCATACCGCAGCGTTGTGCGTTCCGAACAAGAGACCAAAGCTTAATCCGCCTCACCGTCATCGTATACTGTAACGAAACAAGAAACCATTCTAGATGTTTTTTGTAGAATTATGAGTGTGCAATCCGATGAAGAGACAAAAGTTTACGATGTCAGAAGGTCCGTGAATTTCATGTTCTGTCAAAGGTGTCTGTTACTCCCCTAACAATTTCTCTCACGACGCGTGACCCTTTACAAACCATGTTATGTAAGGAAAACTTGATTGCGATAGTTGATTTATTCATTGACTTTTGATAAGCGAAGTCACAACGCAAACCAAAGGTCGTGCTTATCACTGGTACACACATTTGTGAAACAAAACATTGCGATATTGATTATAACTATATACTTTACAAGTTAATATAACGCCGAAGAAATCCTATTGACTCTTTTTATCGGCCAATTCAACATTTTGTTTATTTTTGTACATAGAAGATATGTAGGTATGTAGCTGAGGTATTCATATTGTTAGGTATTCATTATGTTTAGGGCATTGACAGGACCTTTAGATACCATATTTCGAGATAATTCAAACAAACAATGTGCTATTATTTCAATAGTAGATTTGATGTATCTTCTATCTAATGTAGAATAACAATTTTGTATGTAAACTTTTCAAGATAAGAAAATAATTAACGATCCTAAAGAAATCTCAAATGTTTGAATGTTCCACGTGTTCCAGTAAAATACGGAGAGAGAAATTAATGTTTACGAAACTTTTCCTATATGATGTAATAATGAGTACCAGGTATACACTAAACTAGTGGTCTTTATTGCATTATAATTTAAAAAAAAATAAAAGAAAATTATTCTAAGGCATTTTAGTATTTATTTAATTACAAAAAAGAAGTACATAACAATCTAATAGGATAAAATGTAAACATCTAAATGCAGTCGATGACCGGTGGACCGGTCGCTTAAGCCGCTGATAGACTTGAGTTTCAGTATTCACTTGTAATGAGCATTTTAGCGAACGACAGTAAATTTGCTTCGAGCTTTTTGCCATTGTTTATTTATTTATTAAAACTTTGTGTAAAAACACTGTACAAAGGCGGACTTAAAGGACATCTTAGTGAAAATACATTTTTTAGAATTATCGTAGAAATGTTCATAGCTATGTTTGGCTCTATGCTCGGCTCAGTTCGTTATTCAGTTAGACAAATTTAAAAACGGCGAATGCTCTATATTTTGTTACAAGTTGCTACAATGCTCAAGTCTATCAGAACCTTTACATACAAAAATTATATCGTAAAGGATGCAAAGCTTTTCTAACTGATAAACTTATATTTGGTATATTTTATCTTATGTTTCTATTTCGATTTGTCCAAGACATTGGGGTCTTCTTTTACAGCCATCCTCAGTTGGCCAATGAAAAGGTCTAAAGATGATGTTAACCTGAAATTAGCTCTGAACTGTTCGCAACGCTTAAGGAACACTGGATACAACTGTTTTAAAGTAACGTGGTCCAGAGTTGGGAACAGATGATGCAGTGCGTGGTCTCCGAAGAAAGTCATGGATGTGAAGAGGCTACTGTTAATGTCAGTGCGATCCATCACAGCTTCGAGCTCGTGCATGCCCCAGTCTACAGTGGTGTCCCTGAAGAAAGATAAAATATATCGCTAAACGTCAAATATGCAGTAAACAAGTTTAATGTTTTATGATCAAGCCATAAAGTTGTCATGAAAACTGTTTCTGTTCAGTAGAATGCTCTCAGAGAAGACATTGTTGTTTTAAATGAAATAATAAAATTATTATGAATATAAAATGTATGTAAGTAAAAATATTTAATTCTTAGAAATAGAAGAAGGGCGGGACAAATTAACCTCAATTAAATTCAATTGTTTCTGATTTGTTGACATCAGACAATTGCATGATGCAACTGCGATTTAATGTTTTTCCTTGAGTCTAATTTAAGATATACTGTCACATGATGATAGTGTATTCCTTGACCTTAAGATACATCCATGTTTTTGTATGTAAACTGCATCCAACTACATATACTCGTAGCTACATTAATAGTTAAACAAAGACAATTTAACGTTAATATACAGGGTTAGTTCGGAAACATTGCGTATTTTTCTTCCATGCAATCAGTATCGTTAATGGAACTTAAATCAGGAAAAATAACAAATATTTTGGAAGACTTGGCGTCACTAATTCCGTTGTTAAGTATCGAAAAGTGTGGTTACGGTTAAACAAAAAAATAAGTGTCTATTTATTTTTAAATGATCTTGCTATACGTAAAATTTGCACACTGTCTCCGAAGTAACAATAAATACAACATATACAACAATATTACATACTTGAGTTGATCACCATCTTTGA
This sequence comes from Mamestra brassicae, assembly GCA_905163435.1. Lineage (NCBI taxonomy): Eukaryota > Metazoa > Arthropoda > Insecta > Lepidoptera > Noctuidae > Mamestra > Mamestra brassicae. The sequence goes on along the minus strand of LR990991.1, from coordinate 7,788,445 downwards.
AGATATCGGGGTGATGATGCGCAGCGTTTGTGCCAATAGCGAATGTGATGAAACTTGTAGTGCAGACAATCCACAGCCACATATAAACAGCATGGAAGATGGTAGTGCCACTGGCAAAGTACATCCAGAGAGGAAGGAGGAAGGCAATGCCATCATGCCATCTGTAATGGCGGGTGAAGAAGTCCTTACGGATAAAGAGGCTGACGTTCCTGAAAACAAGATAAAATTAAAACATTCGCAACAGAATATTTTTGGACATTTATTACACATTTTTTACTAGTGAAAATCCTCTATTCATTTAACCCCATCGCAGTTCAATGCTAGACATAAACATCTTATACAAAATACTACGGCCCCATGTATGCTTGCCGATCAGCGGTCTTCACTCCAGGACTTTTTAGCTCCTGTAGCTATTGGTTCCTTATTGGTTTATTCCTACTTTGAAAATATACAAATTGAATACTTTACCTCTTTAAGAAATTGATGATACCGATGAACGGGTAAAACACAAGTTCGATCGGGAAAGCAAAGTATGCGTAGAAAGACTTCTTTCTTGGGTTCCAGAACACAAATGGCTCAAAAGCACTGACTTCTAAATCCATAAGTGTATTCGGATAAATATGATGCGAGAGTACGTGCGATACTCTAAAATCTCTGTAAATAACGATAACTTTAATTATAATAACATTATATCTATCCCCTGTAGTTGTCTTTGTTTGTTATTCATTGGTAACCACCTGTTTTAACTCTTTGGTCTGATTACTGCATTAACAGAGTGTGAAAAGGGGGTGAATATCACTAACATGCGAGTCATGTCTTTCATTTTCGGAATAATTGTCAGCGAAATGAATATGTTGTTGTAGTAAAGAATTATAACTATTGAAATTCTACATTACTACCGTCATTGTTTTTATTTGAAAGACACTTTAATTTTGTTTACTTTATCAGCACCAATTTCATCTTCGAACTATAAAACACTAAGTTATACAATTACCTGTAAGACATCAAAGTCAAGTTGAAAAGGTACATTCTCCAGTTAGTTTTCATGTGGATATAGCTGTGTGATGCGACGGTGGTCCACGCTAAGGCGAGAGATGCGGCCAAGTATGTCGTCATCACAACCCAATAGTTGGTAGCCCAGCAAGATATGACTGTTGATAACAAAACCGTCGTAAAAAGACCGTCAATAATATAATCTGCCTGTTTTCGCTCACTTTTTGGAATCTTCTTTATGATCTCTCTCACATCTCGTTTTAATGTTTTGTAAAAACCATTTTCTTCAAAAGTAAATGGAGAGTTCCTTTTTGTCTTAGCATTTCTAATATAATACTTTTCTATCATCGTGTCTACAACGGGATTTAAATGATGACACTCGAAGGCTTCTGTTATATCTGTACCCTGCAAATATTTGTTTGGTTGTTAAGAATAGTCCTTTCATAGTCTGGGTCTAAGTTCTCCGTAAATAGAATAAGAAATCACAAATATAGCTTTCGCAAATTGACTTTCATATTTTATTACTGCGGGCCTAAACCCTACTTTGCTCACAACAAAAATATATTTCAACGGTAATTAGGTTACCTTAGAGAGCTCCAACCACTCGGCTCCGCCGGGATGCTTATCTTGAAAGTCGTCGAAATCGTAAAGCCCATCACGTATTCTCCATAAACCTTCAGCTCCATCGTCCATGGCCTTTCCTTCCAGCCATTGTATGGGATCCTTTAACCCTTCGTCCCTCAGCGAAGGGTACTTCAATTGAGGAAAACTGACATGAGTCTTTTTTTCAGCTGCCGTTTGGTGGGCCCATTCAATATAATTTTTATCTTTAGGAGCCATTTTTATTTTTATAAAATATTGTTTCACAATATTATTATAACGATTTGTTTGTTATCACTTTACACTGATGCGAACTGCTCAAACTTTACATACTGTTTAAATGGGAGGGACCGTAATCTACAGTTTTATATCATAATGTAATTTGGAATAGCTGATATTTTTAGAAAAGATAAGATTACATAATATGTTCTTGTCAATTACTACACAATGATTAAGCATTTTTTTATGTTCCTATGAAAATTAAAATAGATCAAACGGACGTAGTTGCCTGGTCAAACATGGCACATATTGACCAGGCAACTAGGTACGTCGTGAAATCACGTACGTTCTTGAATCAGTTCTTACAGAAAATCTAAAATAACCACTACTCGGTAGCTATGTTTATCGCACAAAAGGACACTGTACTGGCTAGAGCCGCTTGGTTGGAAAGTGGCTGATACCGACATAGTAAGAACGCAAATAGTCCCAATACATACTCAAAGTACATACATTTACTTATTTATAATAAGCTCACCAACAGCACCGTCACTTTAGTTCAAATAAAACTACGTTCAAAATCGGCATTTCAGTTACCATGCAAATGACAGGTATGCATGACATTGAACATAATGAATATTAGAGACAAAAAGAAAAACTAAAAAGTAAGTCCAGATCAGAGAAAACACTTACTAACAACCTAGTGTTAGTTTTCTAAACAAAGTTTTGCCCTAGTAAGTCGAAAATATGCTAGCACCAACTTTCTTCGTAAATATGGACTCTTTAGTTCTCCAGAATCTTAAAACATACCTCCCTGTTACTACGAAAGTTTACAGCAACGTACTCGTACATATCAAATTGAGCCCTGAAATGTGTTTTTTACGATTCTTGGCCTTTTTTAAAGAACTATAACCGCAAACCGAAAGCGAGTCAGCTGGCAAACGTCCTGTTACATATTCTACGACTGAAATAGAATATTTTATCGTACCTAAAACTACGTGCCAAATTTATGCTCTTATTTTTTGTATTTTTCAATAAATACTTTAAGCCAGATTGTATTATGACAACAATAACTAATTTTATTAATACTAAAGTGATTTTGTTACACCTAAATCGCCAAAAGCTAGAGGAAACCCTGAAGATACTATATGCTGATTGCGAAAATCTATATCAATGGATAAAATATAACCATACTAGCTTTTACTAGTATGTTTGTATTTTTACCATGATTATTATTTAATTGAAAGTTAAGTTATCTTTTACGTACTCGGGAACAGTGACGTTCAAAAGCAGCTATAAAAAAGAAATTAAACTGATGGAAAAGCATAGTAGCCCGTCCCCATGACGCTGGCAGAGTAGTCGACATCGGCTCAGTTGCCAAAAAGGAAAAAGCATGGTGTGGTCAAATGCGAAGTCATAACTCAGTAATGTAGTCGTAACATATTTTTGTGAATGTATTTACACAAATGTTATCTTAAAGGTTATCGTGATGCACATGACTTATTAAGGCCTTTATATACTGGCCGTAAAACATATTTTTTCATTCAAAATTGAAATGTGTGTTTCGTGAAAATGTTAACTCCTAAACTGCTAGAACTTCTGTCAATCTGGTGAATATTGGCATAAGCTCCAGCCAATTAAATGATAGTCGTAAGAAAAATAATTAAGCAGGCACAAAAGGCCAAGTCAGTTTGTCAATCTCAGTACTACTTCATGAAATAGCAGCCCAAAGTAATAAAAGACCAAAACTGTTTCCGAAGCAAATTGAGGTACCCGAAAATCTAGCACACAATGAAATCTCAATAGGCGTTAATATAAATCTTGTCAGTTACTACCATGGAATAAAATCAAAACACGTCATTTAGCTAATGTGTTGGTAATTTAATACACTCTACTATTTACAACATCAAAGGAACCAATCAACTACATATTATTGTACTAATGAACTAGTCATTAATGTAATAGATCTGACATTGATGTTGAGTTCAGTGCAACAAACATTACTGGCCAGTCGCATACTGCACGTGAGTGAGAATTCGAAAAGTGTTAAGAAAAAAAAATGCCTCCTAATGCGGAGTGGGAAGAAGATGCTCAGCAGAGAGCCATTGATAAAAATACACATGTCAGTTTCCCACAGCTGAAATACCCGTCTTTACGAGATGAGTACCTCAGGGACCCGGTGCAATGGCTCACTGGAAAAGCCTTGGACGACGGTGCCGAAGGATTATGGCGTATTCATGACAAACTATACGACTTGACGAGGTTTATAAAACGACACCCGGGCGGCGAAGAATGGCTGGAACTTACCCAAGTAAGTAATACTTAAAATTTTATTTTTAAACTCATTAAAATGGATATTTATGTACGCTACTGTCATATCCACCTAGTTTTATTAGGAGTGCTCGTCTCCATTTTTGAGACGTCGCCAGACTTTTAGTGGAAATTTTACGTAGCAATTAATTGAGATTTCCTTTATTATAGCCATTTTTTTAGAATTTTGACGTGTTGAAATTTTATATTTTTAAATGTACAACGTCGTGTTTAATTTAATTGAATCTTCTGTTATTAAAACTGTAATGTTATCAGAAACAACGTTTACATGAAACTTTTAATCCTAAAGCAATACAATTTAAAATTTATGTTTTCAGGGCACCGACATTACTGAAGCTTTTGAATCTCATCACTTGAACCCATCCACGGAGAAAATTCTCACACAATATTATATAAGAGATGCAAAGACTCCCCGTAATTCGCCGTTCACGTTCAAAGAAGATGGCTTTTATAAAACGCTAAAGAGAGCGGCTTTTGAGCAACTCAAGAAAATCCCTAAGGATGCATCTAAAACTGCAGATAAAATAACAGATGGCTTATTTCTATCTCTTCTTATAAGTTCTGCTTTCGCCTGCTGGGTAACTAATGTTTATGCCGCTAAGTTTTGGTATGCCTACGCGTCGGTCAACTTGGCTTTCTTGACCGTGGCCTGCCATAACTTCATACATAGAAAAACGAATTGGAGAATGTATTTATTTAATATGAGCATGTGGTCTTACAGGTGAGTGTCTTTCAATATTTTAATAAACTCAGTAGTTATTTATGGCTTCTTAAATTTAGTGAGTACCTTTGAAGCACAGGACCGGTCGATATTGGCGACGCTTAGGGCAGGCCTATGTATGTCATATGGAAGACTTTTGGCTAAATTGACGTTGATCATGATAACCTTTATTAAGTGTATGTTTTCACATATTGCTTGGAAGACCATACGACATTCAGTCTTAATCAGGCATTCTACATTGATCGCATCACATGTACACTAAGCTCAACTTGGTAAAATCAGCATTCGTAAACCATTTTAACTCTTTTGCCACCGAACAAAATGTTAACCAGCATGATTTCTCGAGCGAACTTCAAACTACGTAGTTTAATTATGCTGATGAGAAAATTGTAGAGTTTTTAATCAAAGCGAGACGTCTCGCCAAGAAATTAAGGACTTAAAGCTTTCGAAGTTTCTTGAAATGTTTTTACCCTTGTGACGTGTGACATTAAAACGCACGTTGTACGTACGTTTTAATTGTGTGACGACATATTGTAGAACTTTGTTCAAGTGTTGAGTTAGATATTTTTAAAACTTCACGATTACGAGGATCATAGATTTTGAAAAAAAAAATATTTATGCATTGGAACAGTTCAAAGAGCTATTCTTGCGGGAGGCCGTTACCTTCCATTTGAATGCCTTATAAATAAATAATGTTCTCAACCTAGTTAAAACGTCGAAAGTTTATTGGTGGGTATAAATAAGTAAACATACAATTACTTATTTATATCCAATATATATAATAATAAATAAGTAATAATATACCAATAAACTTCGAGAATTAAATTGATACTCAGAAGATAATGATGTTCTAAACAATACATTTTGGTTTCGTCGCGCGCCTTTACCAATATTATTTCATACCATAAAATAAATCTTTTAAGATCTGTTTAATCACCTGCGCGCACTGTGTAGCTTATCTGGCAGGTAATTTCTGATAGAAATCCATGATTGTGTTTTGTCTGGACAAAACAGAAAACTAGAACCAAGTTACAACTATCTTATTTTTGTATCTGCTTATCTGTTCTTAGATAAATGGATGTAAAACTGACTTACGCACGCTCTTCTTTAAATTATGCTGCATCATTTTGATAACGCATTTGGTTTACTCATGCTAAGTTGGATTTTATGCAAAAAATAATAATAATTGAATGTCAAGGGAATGTCACGAATATTTAGGATAGCACCGCTGTTGTCAAGCGTTTTTTATATGGATTTGACTCAACTACAGCCTCAAACGCAAGTAAAACTAAAGCCAAATTTACTATCTACACCTTAACCATTCCTAATTCCATAAAAGAGGAACCAATAACAAGTTTCAAAAAGAAACTAACTGTACTTTTAACAAATAAATGCTATTATCCCGTATCGGATTTTCTAGCGGATAAGTTTTAGTTGTGTATCAATGTTTTTGTGTGTTTGATGATGAACTGCATCAATGTTTACATGCCAAAATCGTAGAATGTACAAGGATTCTTTAATACTATTGTAACCACCTCACTGTAAATACCTACATTCTGAGCAAATAAATAAATATTTTATTCTATTCTATTCTATTCTACATATATCGTTCAGTCACTGGATGGTTTAGACTCCAGCTAGAGACTCTAGACAAAGTCACATTATATCAGCAATAACGAGTGCCGATAAATAATTAAACAGCTACAGAAAAATATAACATACATGCACCACACATACACCCAATGTCTCACAAGCATCACTCATCACATCCAAAAACCACACATGCAACACGCACCCACGAACAAGTTCACAAAGTAAACAAAACATTCTTATTTTTTTTCTTGTATACATGCTGAAATTTAAAAGGTTGTTTTCCCGTGGCAGAACGATTAGCCATCAGTAGTACAAACAAAACATAAAGTTAAACTTAAAAATTAAAAACGTTTTTGTTTCATATAATTAAAAAAAAATCATAAACTCGAAAGCGTGAGAATCAATAGTAACTCACTAGACGTAACGTAGGTACTACTGGCAGAAAAGCGGCGCGCCGACAAAGTGAAAAGCGATTCATAAATGTTCAGAGCAAAATAAGCTATCGCGCGGCATTAAATTGCCTGCAAGCACGCGGCGAGTGAGGCCCCGCGCATCGCGTGCTGCATCCTTTTATGTTATACCTATCAGCTGGTTGATACTCGAAGAGCAACCACCGCGGCCGCTTCACGCGAAACTATTGCGATGTATAACTATTGGTTCGAAGTTTTGTTTATCACAATTGTAATTCTGCCATTTCTTGATTTTAAATTTATTATTTATTATAAATCGATTGTATTACCAAGACAAACTCATTTCGTTGCGGGAAAACAACCATTAAAATTTCCCGCTATATAATTATTTAGATATAGTGCTCCCTGTTACTGTATTTCCTGTCTTCACCTGAGATCTTATAGCATTGTCCGAGATTAAGAGACCAGGAGTCCCAAAGCACATGTTTTAATGGGCTCCTGTGTCCCATCCTCATTGCATGAATTACTCTGTTTTTGCGTAATTGTATTTGTGGGAGTAAAATAAAATAATAATTATTCACAATGTATGGCCACCGTGTGACATTTCGATATCCTATGTGAATCCATCCATACTCATAATTTTGAACTATTTTAAAATCATTATCGCTGATAAATTTGTAGTTTGTCATTATCCTGGAGCAAGTTTTGATAGAAACAGAATACTGACGCGACCTTGACCCGAAAAAGTGCGAATAAGGCCTTATACAGATTTATCTTTTCCAGAGATTTCCGAGTATCCCACGTGCTTTCACATCATCTTTACACAAATACCCTCATGGACTTGGAAATCAGCTCCCTGGAACCTTTCTTGTTCTACAACCCAAGGAAAGACAAGCCTCTGCACGCAAAGCTGGGATTTATTACTGAGATCTTCTTCTTTCCTTTTGTCTTCTTGTTAAGTTTTATTAAGAGGTAGGTTATATTATTTTTAATGGCATTGTGTTAAATCAACTTGTCTAGTTCAATATAGATGTAACCAAGCTTATCAAGCAATTCATTCTGATTGCATCTTCAGTGAAAACTATCGATCAATGTGTTATCATTTTATGACTGGATCATTACCTACACTGGCTACACTATCCATACCAATATTATAAATGCAAAAGTGTGTCTGTCTGTCTATCCGACTGTTAAGTTTCACGCCTAAACCGCTAGATTAGACCTTGGAGAATGACATAGTCTGCCTTTTGTCCCGAAAAAAGGGGTTGAAGCGTTTGAAATAGGGGATGAAAGTGCGTATGGGCATCCGTCGTATTGAAGCTAAAACATGAATCTATGTATTTAGGAACCTGATAAAAAATTAATAAACATTATTACGCGTTTTTTAAAAAATAAAAATGGCTGCCCAAAGTAACTATTCCACGCGGACGAAGTCGCGGATAAAAACTAAGCTAGTCTAAAATATAAGATACATCCATTATCGAGATCATATTACTTTCATTATTTCAAAATCAACAATATTGATAGTCAGTTTTCATTTTAATCTTTTTCATTTTAATATTATTATTTCACGTGTATAATAATATAAATATAACCGAATAGTATAACAACGATAGCGATAGCCGTACCACATTTAATTTAATGTCATTTGGACTCTCAAGATTTCTTGAAGTTATAACTTCGTATGGGAGGGTAAACCGCTTCGTAACGTAACGCGTTACGGCGCCATTCTGTCTGGCTTCCCTTTCTCTCATGCATACGGCAGCGGAAAGCAGGCTCTTTTTCTCTCACTCTAACACACAGCTAGTTCAACTTAGATTAGTTTAAGTTATCACTTCTGTCGTCGTCCCGGGACTCACACGTTTTTTTTTTTATTCTAAGAGTTGATGTTAGAATCAGAGAGAAGATGTGGAAATCAACCAGGTTCAAACTCTATCATACATAGGTCCCTTTTCTTGCCGATCTATGCAGATATAAAGAAAGAATATAGCTTCTTTATTGTATGTAAACCAATATTGTAACACTATTCTGTAACAAAAATTCTTAATTATAATTGTACAGGTGGCCTTATACAGGCTGTTTGAAAGCTGGATGCAAAGCCGGTGATAGTTGACACTATTCAGAAGCATTTTGAGCCATACATGGCTTAGACGATGTATATCTTTTTTATTTTTAACTGCAAACTATTAGTAAAAAATAACACAACAACTTTAACTCAAGCAAAAATAAAAAGAAATACTTCGTCTAAGACATGTATGGCTCAAAAATGCTCTAAATGGTATCAACTATAACCGGGGGGTTATAGTTTATATAAAGGCTTTGCATATACAGGGTGTCCCAAAACTCAACGTCAAGCCGAAACGGGGTGACAGGATTGATCATAACCATCACGAGAAAAATCTGAAAAAAAATCTATCCCATGCAGTTTGAAAATTATGGGCATTTTAAGAAAAACCTAGAAATTTGATCAAACTGTACCATTTTTCGGTTATTGTGGTTATTATTTTTTATTTTTGTTCATTTGAACTTTAGAAACGTAATCCTAAATAACATTTCTAGAATCCCAATAAAAAATAATGACACAATTGCCTCAAGTTCCCGAGAATTGAGACTATTTGTTAAACTACGAATTTAAAATTTTCAAGATTCGTCGACTTTGACAGGCCCTCCTATAAAAAAAATGTACTAGAGTGCCTTGGCAAGTAGCATTAAAAGTTGGCGCATTTAATCAGAATTCTAAAATGGTACAATACTTGTTAGTTCCATACAATAGAAAAGAGTAAAAAAATTAAAACCTCAAGTAACCCGATTTTTGCTATCAGATTTTACTCAGTTAAAATGTTTTTAATTCGCACAAGCTCTAGGTAGGTTCTTAATTTTAAGGCAAAATGATGAGAGAGATGGATAATGGGTATGTTTGCCATGAGTGAGCGAGACAGATAGTGACGCCACGCATTGAGACGGAGATGCGTCGTTTAAACGAGTGCGAATGAAACAGATAGATGCTATGGCATCAATCTGTTTCATTCGCACTAGTTTCAGCCAAGCAAATGGCTACGCTACCAGTCCGACACCAACCAGTTAGTACGTTTCGCTCATTCGTCTACTGCGCACGTTCGTATTCGTATTAATTATTTTACTAATTTTACTAACTTTTTTTCACTTTGGTAAAAGTGGCGTCACTATCTGTCTCGCTCACTCATGGCGAACATACCCATTATCCATCTCTCTCATCATTTTGTCTTAAAATTAAGAACCTACCTAGAGCTTGTGTGAATTAAAAACATTTTAACTGAGTAAAATGAGATAGCAAAAATCGGGTTACTTGAGGTTTTAATTTTTTTACTCTTTTCTATTGTATGGAACTAACAAGTATTGTACCATTTTAGAATTCTGATTAAATGCGCCAACTTTTAATGCCACTTGCCAAGGCACTCTAGTACATTTTTTTTATAGGAGGGCCTGTCAAAGTCGACGAATCTTGAAAATTTTAAATTCGTAGTTTAACAAATAGTCTCAATTCTCGGAAACTTGAGGCAATTGTGTCATTATTTTTTATTGGGATTCTAGAAATGTTATTTAGGATTACGTTTCCAAAGTTCAAATGAACAAAAATAAAAAGAATAACCACAATAACCGAAAAATGGTACAGTTTGATCAAATTTCTAGGTTTTTCTTAAAATGCCCATAATTTTTAAACTGCATGGGATAGATTTTTTTTCAGATTTTTCTCGTGATGGTTATGATCAATCCTGTCACCCCGTTTCGGCTTGACGTTGAGTTTTGGGACACCCTGTATATATGTTATAGTAAGGCTTTGCACCCAGCTTAAACAAAAACCCTGTGTAATCAATTATTAATTATACCTACCAAAATACCCACCAGATGAACAAATGAAAAATACCTACAGATGAGAGGAATAGAGACAAGCAGTCATCTGGACTTGGACCAGTGTCGACCCATGTTTAGCTTCAAGAGAAAAAGCTTTTTAAGCTTAGAAAATCCCCGCAATGTCCAGCAGTAAACACTTAATTTGCAAATAAAAACATATTTAGAAAGGATATTAATAAAAAATCCGTTTGCTTATTCCAGGTTCCTTTCAATATTCCTCCGTCAAGGGTTTTTCAAGAGACATTATCGTTGGCACGATGCCATTGGCCTACTCCTTCCCGTGTGGATGGCGTTCACTAGTGGCGCCCCCATACTCGACGTGATCTCAACTTGGCTATGGATCAATTGCACGGGCAGCTTACTGTTCTACTCCATCGGCGTTAATGCGGCTCATCATCATCCTGATGCGATCAAAGATGGCGATCAACCTGCGTAAGTTATTTTGTCATTCTGATAAGATCTACATGAAATGATATTTTATCACAATTTCGGCACGTACCCGAGTATCTTATGATTGTAAACAGATTAGGTATGCAGTTAGTAAGGTGCACCGAATGTACTTACATCTATCAACACTTGTTTTATAGATAATGTTTTAATCCCATTCTATTACATTAAATAAATTCGAATAATGTCAAATAATAAATTAGAAACGTGTGTGATTTTATAGTTCATACATTTTAATCCAGAGTATAATTTAAATATTGTTTTTGAAGATATTTATCAGTAGTTAATAAATGGAAAGATGATTTTTCTTTTTTCACATTGCTTTGATAAACGATAAATGATATTTTTTTTTTTTTTTTAAGTAGGTTCGACATAACACTTTTACTCGTCAATCTTTTTTGGTCATTTTTAATCTAGATGAGGCCTTTGTTTCCTAGCTGACTACCCTGAGAAGAAACACCGAAACAAAGTCAGAGGTCAAAGTCTCTTTTAAAGTCCATACAATCGTACTGGTCAAATCATATGAGAACCATGTAAACCACTTTATAAATCAAATACTGCTGTAAGCAGTCCTATAAATAATGCTATAAAAACATGTTTCAGGAGCGAGACACCTGACTGGGGGATGCACCAAGTAGAAGCCCTTCTTGATCGAAAGGACATCAACGGCAACGTCTTTGCCGTCATGACCTTATTCGGAGACCACGCCCTCCACCACATGTTCCCCACTCTGGACCACAGTCTTCTCAAGTACATGCACCCAATCTTCATCGAGCTCTGTGAGAAGTATAAAGCAAACTACAGAGTCTCCACACAATTCAAAATGGTCTTAGGACAAATAAAGGAAACTATGCGCACAGAATTCAAAACCAAAACATAATTTCGCATCTAATTTCACAGAAAAAATAGATGGTTTGTTTGTAATATAACGAAATTAATGGACCGTAAAACAAGCTTAGAATAACATTCTCAGTAAATGTAATGTTTAGATGAGCCGCCATATATCATTGATGGAATGTTTGATTTATTTTTTTATTAAACGCGCTTCTGATTTCATTCTTATATTTTTATTAAATACGTTTTTTCTAATATTTCTTGTCTAGCGGATGCTAGTGAAAATCTTCTGTTTCAGTCAATCAATTGATTTCGTGGTCGATAAAATAACCAGTGAAATTTCGTATGTTATCAGTGTTTATAAGTAAATAGTAAGTAAGTTTTTATTTACAAAAAATGTGGTAAGTAAAAAGATGTCACATAAATTTTTGTGCAAGACACTTCCACCATACTATGATATGCAAATATTTATACATAAATTGTAGCTTTATACATCACACGACAAAGTTTGTAATGATGGTTACATATCATGAATTATCAAAAGAACAAATTAGTTATACTTTAATGAAACAACATCACCATGTAACATAAAATAGGTAGGAATTCACGAAGTAAAATTTAAAAAGGAAAACAATAAAAGTAAAAAGATTACAATGCATTTCTAAAATGATAGTTGACCTCATACTTATCAATCAGATAAGTACAGGATATTAACATAATTTGCCAAACAAAAATTTCATCCCATGATAAGTTTCCATGGAACGGAAATTTTGATTGGCATTACTGTACGAGTAAGTACCCTACCTATCGTCCTTTGGCAATCTCCTTCTGAATCAGAGTCACAACCTCCTAATCTGTCCTCAGCCTCTCACCATTAAAGGTATACTACTGACCCCATAAAGAAAAATAGAATGACAATTTAGCCCTTAATTCCCTTTACGCGACGTTTTAACCCCTAATTTAAATTCACGCAACAATTGCGAGAGCTTTCGGAAGGCGCGATGGTACTGCACTTTAATTTGAATTAACCTCGACAGGAATGTAAAAACCCCGCAGCCGAGTCGAGGGTTCGAACCCTAATTTAAAACGGGATCAGACGAGATGTCGATAACACGAAAACGTATATTATTGGGCATATAAATTATGAGCTGGGTTATGAGATTCATGCATTTGGTCGGTAGATGAAGTTTGACCAACTCGTATTTTGTAAACACTAATTGGACAAAATGTGTTCAACGGGCTGTAAAATTAATGCGGATTGCTTTGTAGTGAACTTTGGCTCGTATAACCTTCCTCGATACACTGGCTCCGTCAGTGCCCTCTGTTTTGAGGACATTCCCTGATTTCCTTTGTGCCATCGGCCTCACTAACATCTTTGAATGTCCTAGCGTCTATAGTAGGTCATTATTCCATCAGATATTTACTTTACCTGTCATATCTGCCCTATCCTGCATATTCTAGAGTTTACTTAGTATTATCATCGAAAAGTTGGTCAGCCGTGCTGATGATTGGTAGTTTCCTGCCTATTCCAAAACTTTGTCTTATCGTAGGTATTGACCTACTTGTTAGTTTACAAGTTGATATAAAATAATATGGACTACAGGTACAGATGCACTTATTCATAAACTCATTCACGTACTCCGTTGCTGATTGCAGTCGCAACAAAATTAGGATTAGCATAAAATCTAACCTGTATTAGTACCGAGTACATTCTCTAAGAGACTCGTTACATCCTCATGTAAATTAGACTGGCGCGAGGTTTCTAAAGAGTTCCTCATGTATGACAAATAACCTCACACGTGTATTCTAGAGAAATATGGAAAATAGAATGCTTTTTTAGTAAGTAAGTAAATATACATATTTTGTACGAGAACTATGTAATGTGAATACAAGAACTCGCAAAAAAAAACGTGCAAGTGGGCAAACTTTATCATTGCAGTCGAGCAGGATAAAACGCCCGAGCTGAATGCAAGGCCATTATGGAGCCGAGAGACTGCAATGACAAATGCCCACATGTATCAAACGACTTTTTTCAACACATTTGCGGAGCAACGCTTTTCCGTACGAGTGCAAAATACATTTTATTGCGGGCCTAAAAGGGCAGGAACAAGTTTTTAAGTAAGTGTATTGAAAACATAATCACTATTGAAGAGAAACGCAGAAAGGATTTTAATTCAACAAATAATAAACCCAGCGAAAAGTTATTTACTCCATCTGAATCCTTACTTAATTTAGAACACAAATAAATTCCTATTGCCTATGGAACTCCCATAAAATCTACATGTTTTGTTAGTTTATTATGTAATTTCCGTAACCTGCGAATCCCCTCTTATTTCGAATGTGCAGGTCGAAGTTATCTTCAGATCTGGCAATCCATTCCACGCAAATTGGCTATTTATCCTGACATAAGCGTGAGTTATTGTGGATCGTAATTCGTATGTCCTGTGTAAACATCTCTATTTGGGGATCTTATAGGATCTGGTACTAAGAATAGATGGAATTCTATTGTTCGGTAGATTATCCGATTTTGTAGCTACCTATGTATTTATATACGTCCAGACAGAGGTATTCAGTAACACTTTGAAATACTTTAGTAGTCCGCGGCATCCTATGGATATATTCATCATCATCATCATCATCATGATGGCCATATTATACTTATTAAAATACTTAATACTTAAAAAGGGGTAGCTAGCTGATGACGCTCCAGGGTTGCGGAATTTGTTCGAAAGAGTCACCGCGGCCCTGGAAAGTAAAGGGCTTTAGAAGGAACACGGATGGGTTTTAGTCAGTAAGAGTCTGACACGCCCTTCCGGTCTATCCAGAGCGGAAGAAGTCATTTGATGACTTTCCATACTTAAAAAAAAAAGAATCTGACGACGCTGATCCTACACTTCTGGATTTTTGTTAAGAAGTAGAAACTATTTAAAAAGATGCCAAGCACCATTTTTTCGATTGGTTTGAAGCTTGTCTTGCTTCAATTTCAATGCATTCCGCTTTTCGCTTTCATGGATTCCCCTGTTTGTTTGCAACCTTAGAAGGTATGAAGGTCTACCGGTATATTCTGTCAACATCTCACCGTGTAAACTTAGGTGGAGTGAGCGTGAAGTGAACTGTCATTCCATCTTGTTTGTATGGGTGGAGCTCACTTCATGTTCACTTTACCTAAGTTTACACGGTGCTGCTTACAGAATCGCACTGCTGAAGAGTATGAAAACCTGATTCATGACTGCAAATAAAACGGAACAATAAAGGTGAAACAGCAACTTCTTAAAATGCAATATAATTATTTATTAATTATTTTTAGCCAATTGTGTCCCACTGCAGGGCAAAGGCCTCCCATAAAAAAATAAACGGTGCAAGTGAAGCCTGGTACAAAGGACACAAAGGGCGCTGTGACTGCTCTTATTGTTTGCCTCACAATATAAAACTTCCTTTCACGCCAAAAGACTTGAACCAAAAAAACGATAATATATTTTTGTAAAATATACGGATTATTTTCTCTCGCCGCGAAATTATAGCAGCACCTGTAAGTGACAAACGGGATTTTATTCAGGAATATAAAGTTATTCTTTTGAATATATTACGTCTTAGGTAAGTATACACAATATGTCTTTATTTACTGAGTAGCTTTTTCCCGCGACTTCATAGACTACAGGAACCGTGTATTTTTATAAATGGGTTAGTTTAATATTTATTTTGTAAATAGGTTTTAACACTTTTACACGTTTATCTTTTTTATTAATTTTAAAGTAGATGAGGTCGGTGTTTCCTAGCTGTCTAAACTCAGAAGTCAAAGTCTCTTTTAAAGCCCATACAATCATACTGGTCGTAATCGTATCAGGTTAATGTCTGAGGTGGTCTTTTGAGGAAAGTACCACACAGATTTGAGTGTATTATTAGATATTTATTTTATTATATATCCTACAGAATGGAACCAGGTGTTTCATTGATAATCTAAGAGTAACTCGAAGCTTCAAGTCTTCCCTCCCACGTGAGCTTGACCTCTCGTAAGATTTTATCCTAAAATTCTTGAAAGGAAAAATCTACATTGTACAGACGCCAGCACATCAAGCTACCCGAAACTGACAAATTTTCCCAATCTACCTTGAACCTAATGCTTTAGCGATAAAGTTGAAAATCTATTAAAGAAATTTGACAGATTGTTGTTGCATGATGTGTCTGTACCTAATGTCGTTTTTATTTTCTTCTAAGGTTTTTAAAATAATTATTAAGTATTTATATTTACATAGATATTACAACTGTTTTAATAATTAATACTTATACTCCTAACTAAATGAACATTAAAATATGGCGTCAAAAAATTCATCCGCATCGCTGTCGACTGGAAGTGTACCCAAAAGACTGGCGGCATTGCCACGTTGTATGGCAATGCTTATTCTTTGACCAGGATAAAAGCCAGCCCGCTGAGATGGACTCCAATGCATCCCTAGTAAGTACATACTACACAATAAACTAATGCTCTTTCAAACAGCCCCTAGATTCTACTATTACAGCTCGCTCATTGCAATCCACTGCTGCAAATGGAAACCAATCAGCATTCTAATTGCGTAACACCCTCGCAATGGCATTAGCTTCCATTTTGAATGTGCAACAATATCCAGTGCGTTTATCTTGTTGTTATCAAGACGGACGTTTGTAACTACAGTGCAGTGAACAGCTCAATGAAGGCTTTGAATGTGGTACTTATTGGAGCTCCTTCTTCTTCATCTTGTATGCTACTTAAGGCTCAAGAAAAAGGGACAATAATAATCAGCGATAACTATTAACGGATGGCCAAAATGTTTGGGATTGTGCAAGTGACATTACTGTAGCGCATGTCAATCCCACACATTTTGAATTTTTGACAGCCGTTATTGCTAATACAATGTCACTAAAACTCACTGTTGAGGCCTTTTTGATGGTTGCTATGATTTTTTTGCTTCTTTATTTCAAGTCTGCTTTCTTCTCATTTATTCTGGAGTACTCTGTCATTACCTCCTTTATTCCACAACCAGCAGCTATCTTAAACTTGAGGATTCGAGAGTTAAGATCGCTTACTTCTAACCATATTTCGTACAAACTCGAAAGCCTTATCGAAAGTGAGGGCAATTTTAAAAATTTCTATAGATAGTGAAAAATCTCTCTCTCATTGCCTCGAATTTTTTTTTTTTATTCTAGACTAACTTCGGGTATATTTAAAACCAAGCTTTAAATCATTTAATGTAATTTACAACCAAAATTCAAATTAATGGCCAGCTTTAGGATATTCACACCCAATTAC
Organism: Mamestra brassicae; assembly: GCA_905163435.1. Lineage (NCBI taxonomy): Eukaryota > Metazoa > Arthropoda > Insecta > Lepidoptera > Noctuidae > Mamestra > Mamestra brassicae. The sequence goes on along the minus strand of LR990991.1, from coordinate 7,771,125 downwards.
GCATTTAATAAATTTTAACGTTCGATAATATTTTTCGACCGAAATGAGTAATATGACATTATTTTAAACACGTTGCAGCTTTAATGATTTTAACCCAACTTCGTTAACCAGCTTCCAATCTAATCAGATGCGGGTATAAATAACATGGAGAGACTATTGACCCGCTGCAGCCAATTTTCTGTTAATTACCTACCGAAAACCGAAGCTTGGATCTGTCGATATACTTTGGTTGTTTGCTGAAAGTCAAATTAGGTAGAAAAATGCAGTCTCAGAAAAACAACAGAATTTGCTTCTAGGATATAAAAAAAAAATAGTAGTTATTTAAGTATAACGAATACATTGGATCTTATAAACTAACTTATAATATGTACATGATATACAGGTGCAACTCACACCGTTCCACAGCATACATTTTTGTGACGTGACAACGTCAAATAAACCGATGAACGCCGGCTGCACGCACGAAAAATGATAACTCATTGTAACGTTACGCTCATTGTAACGTTACGATCATTTCATCAATGTTTTGTTAAACTATTGTATTTAGTTAAACTATCTTCCGTAAACCGACTTTACAGACAACCTATTTTTTTTTAAGGATGGGCACTCATCTAATGACTTCTTCCGCTGTGGGTGCAGCAGAAGGACGTGTCAGACTCTTACTGACTAAAATCCATTCCACACCAGTTCATCCTAAACTCTTTGTGACTCTTTCGAACAAATTTCGCAACCCTGGCAGGCTCTGGTCCTAACGGGCCCCGTCTTATATGCTGACATCTCATTGAGGCGCGCGTGGAACACAACGCGCCATCGACCCGGACCTGGTTGTGATCGGACAGCGAGCCACCCAATGCTCGCCGTCCGCAGGCCCGCGCCTACGGTGTCCAGAGATCGCCCTGCGGCTCCTGACGCCCCGGGCGTCTTCTTCTGTTGCGGCGGTTCGGGCGTAGGGTTTATCTTTCTCTCACGCGGTCCACCTCCTCCTTCACAGCATACATGATACAATGTTAGTTTTGAGAATTCATCACAATATTATCCATTAAATTAACAAATTTGTATCCAGAGGCTTTTTATGCTTTGCAATTCCGTTGCGAAATTATTAGTGGGTATTGCCGCTCGGCCGCCGCACGCTCCGCCATACATCGCTCCGCTAACTCCTTGGTGGCCGCGGTGCGAGACTGGGACAACAGCCCTCTTCATCAAAGGTGGCAGTCCTACCATACGCCGATAACATGATTCGCGGCGTCTAAGTTTGCATTTGTTATGTTTTTGCAACTTATTTTTTATTATTTACTCTTATTTATGTGTGTTATTTGGATATTAATCTGGCAATAAACAACTTCATTTCATTTCATTTTTCATTTCATTTCATTGCAAATATGTCCAACTCAAGGTTTCTGGATATTTCCAGATTTCTCTCATCAACTGAAGTATTTTAAGAATGTTTTTTATAGAATTCAAGATAATTACAAACTTGATAAATTGCAATAGAAAACAGAAAGAAAGGTCAAATTGCGAAAACAATTATGAGATACTGATGACCATATTGACCATAAACATAGCAGTTATCTTGTGACCCATGAGATAGTAGTTGCAGAGCCATAAGCTAGGGGAACAAAAAAACGTATTTTGTTAATAATAAGTTATAATATACTTATCTACGTATTTCAGGGTTAGCAACATGGTTATACTATTAATATTATAAATGCGATAGTGACTTTGTTTGTGTCACCTCTTCACGTCTTAAAGGCTGAATGGATTTGGATACTTTTCTCCCGGAAATATGTACCCTTGGGATAAATAATTCCCATCAATGTGGTTACTGCTTCAAGAGAATATACAGGCTGTCTCAGAGGTGCGTGGTCATACTTAAGGGATAATAATATTTGCTGTATCAATATACAACGTGTAACAGAACACCTGAAAGGGGGTCATCGTACTCATTATTATGAACTACTTTTACTTTGGGACCAACACCCGGATCGCGAAAAAAAATCTGCTGTTCAGTACATTTTGTCGAGTTTTGCGCATAGAAATAAAAAAAACCCCTGTACATTTATGAAAAATTTACACCACAAAAACAACTAAAAAGTTCCAAACGAATCATTTTTCAAATAATATGATGCAATCAGTGGTATCAAATCTGTAAATTGTTTTTTTACTGTATTTCAGATACAGAACATTACTACATCACCTTTAAATATCACCACGCCCTCTGAAACACCCTGTCTCACAAAATATTTGAAAGCATCATATAACTTTTTATAGAGATGAACAAAAATACTTTTCGGTTTAAAAATCCTCTAATTTTTAAACGTACAAAGAGAGGCTTTTATAATACCTAGCGTTATAAAAATAAAAATTCTATTAGCCATAAAGATAACGAGACCATTTTTATTTGTCTAGACCTCACAGTTCATACCTCATTATTTTGTAAAGAGGCCTTTTATCCCCGTTATGGATATGGGTCATAACACAGGCTCTCTGTGAAACCTAATTTTATTCATACTACAAATGACCACACACAGTGGTACACATATTTTTCCAACTTTATGTGATGAAATGTATGTATATATGTATTTCTAATTTATGTTTGTTTTAGGATAATGACCGAAAAAAACCTATTAGATGATTGTACTTACTCATGGAAGCAAAAAATACATTTTCGTATAAATAAAACAGACTCAAATAAAATTTACAAAGACGACGCCATTTTATCCACCGTCATTTTTCCAAAACTCAATGTGCCTTAATACAAAGATAAAAACCTAGTTCTACACTTACTTAACTCAAATTCACAAATATTAGCCCAAGTAATAACAGCGTATCTAAGTAGAACGTTCAAGCAAATTACGTCCATAATGTTTAAAAAAATAATTTTAATGAGCAATCGAGGAAGGCGGACCGGCCGGTCATTACACGGAATAAGCCGAGAGATCTCCCACTTTTCTTAATGAGAAGACTCCTGACGCCGCAGAGCCATTCGGCTATTTGAATTAATAGTATGAAATGAGACAGTCTATCCAATTGGTTGATGGGAAGGCAATTAGCGAAATTACTACTCGCATTTAGATTATGAAATTCTGTCAAGTAGATTTCATTATTATTGGTATGATTTTGATTAATTAATCAAACATAAATTACGCTATTACGCTTCAGAATGTCATCACATTTATTAAATAAAGCTGAGGTTCAGCACTGTTTGAATGTCAAAATTCTGCTGTCACATTTTTTTTTGTATATTAGCCGGGAAGAAGTAGTCTTTTAGACAAACTTGAAACTACACAATAATAAGTATGATTCAAAGAAAATGGTGATCAACTTTTTAGGGCACGTTTCTAATAACATGCAAACGTGTGGAACTTGACCAAGCTGTCAAAAAACGGAAGATCAGTGTATGAACGCAGTGGTTAGATGTTAGCAAGTTAGCTCATTTTAGTAGCCATTAAAGCAACGAGTTATTTTTGATTCAACATCATGCAAAAGACGAAACCAAAAAATCCTCTTCTAAAAAATTCTATTCCATCCCCTGATCTTGTACTCTGAATTCTGAATTCTCAAGTCTCGATTTCAATTGGACCGGTCCTTCCCTATAAAAGGATAACGAAGTTACCGCCAGCTTCAATGTGAAAGCCAATCGAATATTAGGTTACAGCCATGGAACCTCCCTAATGGAAACCATCGCACACTTAGGTCCCATACATAATTGGGATAAAAGGATTTCCCTTCCCCACAATGACTTGTCATGTTATATCTTCATTGATTTTCTATATATCCGCTAAAAGCTCTCGTTTTTTCTTTTGTTAGTTTTTGCGCAGAGGATTAGAGGCATTTTCAAAGAAATTTACGCCCAGTTTTTGTAACTTTTTTTTTTTTCAAAATAACTGTTTACAGAAAATAATCAATATATGGTTATTATTTGTTATGAATAAATCGTCAAGCCACACCGCTCGATTTGCGTTTAATTCTAGACATGTAACCGTACATGTTAATATTACGTTTACTTCTTTTTTACAAAAAACAAACGAGAAAGAAAAAATACTATGTTTACTTTCTACAAAAGAAGTACATTTATGTTTACTTTCACCAGATATTCAAAAACTTTTAAGCTTGAAGTGCAATTAGGTCAGTGGATACGAAAATTTGAATGATTGCATTTGCCAAGCATAGTAAGCTTGACAATATTTCTTAATGATTCATCACAGCTATTGATACTAATAATTCAAAGAGTCAGGTCACAGATAGGACTCTCTCTCTCTCTCTTCTAATTTCGAACCACTGTAATCTGCAAGATACATTCGTTACGGAATTGAATGGTCTACTCAGGTGATCAGTATCTATTTGGCAAACAGCCAACATTCTATTTACATGGTTGCTAAATGCAATATTGTCATTTTTATCTTCTACTAGTGGCCCGCCCCGGCTTTGCCCGGATGTATATTTTTTTTTCTAAATTTTCTTTCATAAACTCAAAGCATTTAATTCAATCACACCATTACAGGTACTTTTGAATTGTCAAGGTCGATCTGTCCAAAGAGACCTTTTCCTGACAATAACAAACACTACAAAAAATAACAATACTGGTCCAGCCGTACACGCGTGATGCCGTGACCAAGGTAAATAGGGACAAATTTATATACAACGTGGAACAGAATAAATGTAATACTTCTTAAGGGGTCATTGTGCTCATCATTATGAACAACTTTTACTGTGGGACAAACCCCGAAATCGTAAAAAAACAGCTTTTCAGTACATTTTGTCGAGTTATGCGCACAAAAATGTATGGGGCAGTCGATTATTTTTTATCGATTCTAGTGTTGGTCCCATAGTGAAAGACGTTCATAATGATAAAACTTAAGAGGTATTGCATTTATTCTGTTACACATTGAATCTAGATAGATTGAAAATATGCAGCTCAAAGCTCTGCTGAACACACTAAGAGTAATTAAATCTTAAATTGATGTGGAGAAAGGATTTGGTCATTTGTCATTGACTTCAATGTTTTACCAGACGGCGGATAACGGCGAAGAAGCAACGCAAACATAGCCATGCCATGTACAGTCAGCAAAGCTATTTGGTATGCAGGTAGCTAACTTGCAACTACTTTTAAACAATGTTGCGAGTGTGTAAAAATTATTGTAAACCACACTCGTAAGTATGACATAATTTTAAAAGGTTATAATGCACACATTAGAAATAAATATTGGCAGTGCAGTGTACAAAATAATATCTTTGCCTTATACCGAATAGCTTTCAGTCACTTCAATGCAATTCTTTCTACCAAGTTCACCATTTCCGTGGCCAAAATTAAACCAGCAAAACCACAGTTTATAGTTTAAATTATCTTCTACTTTTAAATATGAGCAAAATACGAGGCTGTTTTAAAAATACATTTTTAATTAGCTCGCCACATTAATGAGGAGCACGGCCTGTAATCGTATTTGTTGGGCCCGCCTATCCGGTTAACGGATGCCCGGAAAACGTATCAGCTGAAAAATTAAACAAGTTTTACGTTCAACATTTGTAAATTAATAAGAGATCTTGTTAAAAGAATAATTTGTTAAAAGAAACAAAATAAGTTGTTCAAATATTAACAAAGGCTTTTTTTTCTTTTTTTAAGGATAGGAATCATCAAATGACTTCTTCCGCTCTGGGTGGAGCGGAAAGGCATGTCAGACTCTTACTGACTAAAACCCATCCGTGTTCCTTCTAAAGCCCTTTGCGTTCCAGGGCCGCGGTGATTCTTTCGATCAAATTCCGTAACCCTTGCAGGCTCTGGCCCTAACGGGCCCCGTCCTCTATGGTGACATCTCTTTGAGGCGCGCGTGGAACATAACGCGCCATCGACCGGGGCCTGGTGGTGATCGGACAGCGAGCCACCCAACGCTCGCCGTCCGCAAGCCGGCGCCTACGGTGGCCGGGGATCGCCCTGCGACTCCCGACGCTCGGGGCGTCTTCTCATGTAGCGGCGGTTGGGGCGAAGGCCTTGCCTTTCCCTCGCAGGCGGGCCGCCTGCTGCTTATTTCTTACTGTTACAACTTATTATTCTGTTTTCTTCCAACACTATCTACGTAATGTTATCGTAAATATAAAAAACTTTTAGACAAAGCTTAAGTGCGTCAAAAAAGTTTGTGAATCCTATTCCCACAAGTAGGAGGTGACACTAAAGCGGTTGTCAAAAGATTTTTATTTCCATTGTTTACTTAGAACTTGTTTTGTTTCATTCAGTAAGGAATATTACGTATAGTAACGTAACGGTATTGTTAATGTGAGTGAATTTTAATATTTAATTCTCATTTCGCACATAATATTTATTTGTATTGGATACTATATTTATATTTTTGTATGATAGAAATTGTGTATTTCGCGTAAAATTAAGCCAAAATAGTATGGTGTTGTAGTTTTTTATATTAATTTCTTACGTAAACTTACGTTACCATACGTCAAAGCATTCCCGCCAGGCCCTCGTTTCTTTGTTTATAAAAATAAGTCAAAAATCTATTTTCCTTGTTCTTGATATTTGTAACAAGGGTGAGAGTGTAAAAGGCCCAATAATATTTGTTTTTTGTGTCCAAATTTAAACATGTCAAATACAAAGCCACACATAGTTTACCGACTGAGCACCGCAAACACGTAACGAACGTGTTATAGGTACCTAATATTAATATTATCTTTAGATAAAGTGCAAAATAAATAAACTGTGCGTGTGTATAACAACTACAGCAAACATTTTTGTCGAACCTCGGTTTCCAGTCCAATCTCCAATTTCTGAAAAGGAAGTGATACCAACTGTATACCAGTTATGCTACTATTTGCTTATAAACTCAATAAATAAATATTTAAATCTCAATCAAAAATCCTGTAATACCTGGTGGTTTAATATCACAATTTTAAACATTCTTTTTGACGCACACGGGGTTATGATTATGAATGAAGGCATGCCAAAAATTGATTTTTTTTCTGGAACTCAATTACTGAAATGAAAGCGTTATTAATTTCGAGTCGCCAACGCAGCCATGCATCGGGTATATAGTGACAGAGGTAGCGTGTGCAAACCCTTCAGATTAATGCGCTTTAACTACGTTTCCTGCTAATTTTATTGACCGAACATGAAGTAACTATTTATTTACCATACAGTATTTTTCAGGTGGAAATATTTCCTAAAACAAAATTAATTCGAAAATAGTCGTTAGGTCTGAAGTAAACCGTTTTAGACAAATAAATAGGACCAGAGATGAAATAATCAAAATATGGTCGAGGTTTGAGTGCGTGTTAGGCAGTATAAAATGCTGAGGAGTCAACGAAGCTAAAACATTTCAGCTCATTCTTTATAGCCGTCTTTTTTTTATCCTGCCAAAAAATAAGGTGAAAATTTGACTACCTTGAACACATAATGTGTTCAAGGATTACATTGCACCCTTTATTTAAGCAGAATTGACAACACCGTTTCTCCCTTTTTTAACCGACTTCTAAAAAGGAGGAGGTTCTATGTATGTTCCCCGATTACTCGAAGATGGCTGGACCGATTTCGATTTTCTTTTTTTTTTTGGTTGAAAGGGTGTACTTCCTAGGTGGTCCCATGATCATCAAGTCAGGATCTAATGATGAGATTCTGGAGAAATAGAGATAACTCTTCAAATTTAATAGGCTAATTTAGTAATAATAATAATAACTTGAAGCGATTTGGGTAGTTTTTGGAGGAGTACTTTCTCGGAGTGGTCCCATTTCATTAGGTGAAGATCTGATGAAGAATTTCGGAGATAGGCAACGGAACTCCTCAATAAATGATAGTAAATGGACTGGGATTTCTCAAATCTCATGTCTGTCTATTGTTTACATCAGTTCATAACATAACATCACGCCGGTACGCTGTGAAGGGGTAAGCACATGTGAACCACTAAAAAGTGAAAAAAAAAAACTTTTTACAAAAAAAATACAACCGACTTCCCAATATATTAAAGTTATTTCATACTTAAGTCGGTTGTATTTTATACAGAACTATTCCCCGCATCATTCTCTTGTATTGTTACTCGATGTTCATTGCCGAGGCTACCAAATTTATTACTGACCAGTCAAATTTGCCACGCGCGTAAATTTAATAAATGCTAGCATTTAATAGTGCTCATTAAATTGCGTGCGCCGGTTCGAGCCTGATGTATTATTTTCTGATTGAGCAACGATTGTCATTGTACGTGTATTAGTATCATTTAGAATTCCTGTTTACTGTTGACATGCTCGTATGTTTTATTTTGATTGATGAATGTGCAATGTTTCGGTGTGTTAACACAACTGTTATTTGGAGAGTAAATTACTGTTTACGCTTTTGTATGCAGCTTTTGGGTGTCGGAATTATACGTTAAATAAGTGGTATTTGTTTTGAATGCCTACTTCGTGGATGTAGTAGATTCCAATAATAATTCAACACATAAGTCGTAGGTAGGTATATATTTCAGATATTACATTTTCAAAAGACATCTAAATGTTAGAATTGCCTTTAAAAAATTGAACCGTCTTTTTCTTCTACTAACAATTTATATTTACAACCGTATCTTATTCCCGTACCCTAAAGGGAGTAAACATAATTTCAAACACTACTTCCACTGCATTAAGAACGATGACGTCACAACACATTAAATACAAACTCGAAGCAGATAATTAAGTCGTCCGCAAACGAAATCAGTCCAGAGGAGCGCGGAGCAAATTGCTTAGAATTACCGACGACGCCGACTCGACGCGAAAAATGACGTAAACTCTACAATATTATCCTGCACGTAGAACATGGAATCGCCGTGCCGTCAGCAATTACAGGTTTTAGATTAAGTGACATTATCTGATATATTGTCACTTGGTTTAAAACCTATAATTGCTGACGGCGCCAACGTTTGTCAAATGTTTGTCATGATTACCATACACTACCGCAACAAAGTGTCATTCTCGTCGAAATGCCAAACAATTTTGTATTGACCATGTGACATTTCGGTAGCGCATATCAATCTAATACATTTTTGACTTTTCTATCATAACTAGTGGTTACCTACCTAATATCTCCGTTATTTATGACAGATTTGAAAAATTGTAATATCAAAAAATTCTTCATTTGGATATACGTTCTGATTGGTTCCATAGAAATTTCATCAAAATCGGTTCAGTACTTTGGTTTTTAAATCAAAATAGGTGGAGAAATAGAAAATGATTTCGTTCACGCAATTTCGTTTACTTACTTGAATGATTTATCATCCAGTAAGTAAACGAAATTGCGTGTTTTGTTTTCCTGTGACTTTCCAGTGTTGTTGTTAGGTGTGAGGAACCACTTAAAGTGAAAAATAAAAAACCTTTTTACAAAAAGTACAACCGACTTAACAAACAAATTTTTTTTTTTTGGATGTCGGTTGTTTTTTTTGGTTTTTTTTTCACTTTTCTTTCGGAAGTCGGTGTTAAAATACAAAGAAACAACCAAAATAACCGACTTCCGAAATTAAAGTTTTGTTTTTTTTTATTTGGATGTCGGTCGTACTGTTTTGTAAAAAAAATATTTATTTCTTTATTATTATTGATAGGCTCGCGTTGACCACTAATTGACCTGATGGAAAGTGATGATGTGTTCGACTATGCAGCACGCTTGTCTAGAAGCAACCGATTCACTGTTGACTTTAAGATCCCCAGGTTGACAGCTATCGGGAAACACACTCCGGCAGGCATTACGGTTGTATGGAAAATTTTGACAAGGACGTCTGCAGCTGTTGCCGATGAGGTGTTTCGGTGCTCTGTGATCCTACAACACAAGATAACCTCGCAATTAGACCCCCACTTAATAAATATTCGGCCCACGTCGGCTTATTGTTGTTGCTGTGTTATAATGCTTTTATTTTCCATGAATTTATGTGGAACGCGTATTTTTGGACCAAATTGGGTGTAATAAAAAAGTAATATACGCGCTTTTGAAGGATATTAGCTGCGGTAAGCATCCTTGTTGAATTTTATCAGAAGAGATAATTAAATAATGAAGTTTATCTTGAATCCTTTCTCATTCATGTTTCAGAAGAAAAATCAATACAGTAGCTTATTTATATTATCATCAGTTGGTCTAGCGTCACAAGCTACTGCTGAACATGAGGTCCTGGGTTTGATTCTTGGGTTGTACAAAATATCATTGGCTACTAATTTTTATAACTTAAAGAGCTCGGAGCCTGGATTTAGATCTGATTATGGAATGACAATAGGCTTGCAGACTAGAAAATAGGACTTACATACATAACTAAAAAAAAAAAGTGAGTGTGCACCTCCGCCTAACCCTTTACGGAATTCACAGGTGTGATGTGATGTCTTTGAAATTGTACAAAGTAAAATCAAATGATTTGAAGACCAGCAAACCTAAACAGTCATTTCTGATGTCTTGCTCAACATATTGTTAATTAATATACAAGATTGGAGCCCTAAAAGCGATGTTCAAGATGTTTAACTGCTAGACTTGCTGAGTATAGAACAAGCACTTAAGAACTAAGGCCAACATGATCGTATATCGTACCATAAAAAACATTCCTTTTCTAAATGGAAACTGGGCAAATGATGTTATGTTCCCTAAAGAAGCTACCACTCACTAGCCAAGGTCAAAGGAGCCTTATGTCGGGTAATTAGGTTTTTCTTTTAGACACACTCTGAAGATCGGTGTTGCTAGCTGGAAAAGTTGACTTTGTTATGTACTCTGTTACTTTTTCGGTTTTTTTGTATTACTATCTTTAAGCGAAGAGTGAATAGGTTACTTCTAAGCAAGCGTGCTCCATCTTCGACCACATCATCGCTTACCATCAGGTGAGATAGTGGTCAAACGCATGCCTATATGGTTTCTAAAAGTAAAGTATTGTCATACATCGTGACAATACGACAAATCTCTATAGTCTAATGGGCACATTTACAGTCAAAAGCGATCCTGAAAAAAAATTTTAAAGGCCATATTTTGTTTGCTTTTAGATTTAGTTGGTTGTGATATTGATTGTGTTTATTTTTAAGCGTAAACATTTTTTTGTGTAAGCTGTAAACAATACTTTGGTAACTTTTACAAAAAAGTAAACAGAAATATGTAGGATCTCTATCGTGGAAAGCCGACGGAATGTGACATGCGCTCTAAATAACTAAACATTTTATTTATTTAGACTGCATGTCACATTACGTCGGCTCGATTTTTAACGATGTCAGTTTCTTACAGATTTGCTTACTAAAATACAATGTTGATCATCTGTGTTGCTCGTGTATAGTCAAGAAAAATTCTTTAGGCACAGTGTTTCTTTAATCATTATATTTTTAATCGTTTTTATTTTTCATTGTTCTCACATAATCTTAGAAGTAACAAGAAAACGTTACCAAAATGTATAGAAGCGTGTTGTATACAAGAATGTTTTGGAGCGTGAAATGAAATAGCTTCAACTGTCTGACTAACTGACCGACCAATGACATTTCAAAAGTACATAAATACGGTTTAGTTGAAATAAATGCTTTGAGTTTGCACCTTAAATGCTGTATAGTGTCGTCTTTAAAGCCGTGTCCGATGGGTCGAGGGCTCGTAGGACACAGCGCGGCTCGAAGGTAAATAACAAATTTTTACCGTGGACGAAGCAACAATGTGGGCTTTGAAAGGACAGAGTACGCAACTAGTTTATCGAAGCATTACCGCGGCCCTGGAACGCAAAAGGCATTGCGAGGAACACGGATGGGTTTTATTTAGTCAGTCAGAGTATGACACTCCCTTCCGCTCCGCCTAGAACGAAAAGAGTCGTTTGATGATTTTCTGTTATAAAAAGGTGGCAATATTATAATTTAATATATCATCACCAGTGATCGGATAATCGGGCGCTTATATACCTAAACTTCTTCCCGTGAAAGAATAATATGGACATTCCTTTCTGAATAAATAAGTAATCCCAGGCTCCCGGGATTGAACAACTTTGTAAAACCGACTATAACAAACTTAATGAAATTATAGCAGTGGGTATTTTGATTTAGTATCTTTATTTTATTCAAAACAAATGGAAAATCATAAAAACTTTGTTACCTCACCAATCGATCGATCATCGGTCGATGGTAGAATTGATTAGTCGACGACGATCGATAGTTTCTACTACACCAATCGATCGATCGTCGATCGATGGTCGAATGAATTAGTAGACTTCGATCGATGGCATCGATCGACGTTGTCAATTGGTGTAATTTTATCGGAATTGCACAACTCGTTTGATTTAATTCAAAACCAGCTTGATGAAACCTAACTGCACCTCATTTATGTAACATATTTTGTTTTTGGCCTTAGAAAATACGACCATGTCTCTCAGTTCCGCAAGGATCCTATGTGGCTCCCTATCCGTCTTCGCAGGAACACTCGAATTACTAGCCCTACCGATGCGCTGTGTAGATCCCACCTCAAACATCATCTAAACTTTTCATCCCATAAAACTCATTTATATTCCCACTCCTTCTCTTTTCTTGCAGTACTATTGTGGAACTCACTTCCATCTATCATACGTGAATGTAAAAACATTTCCATTTTCAAAAATATCTCTCTTCACTATAATTCACTAGGTATATATGTATAACAATAGGTATGTATTATTTTATTATAATTGTGTATTTAGCTAAATGTATTTGTGTATATTTGTTTGTATGTTTATTGTAGTTTGATATATTTATTATTAGACTTTAATATGTTTTAGTTTAGTTAGTATAGTCTATTTTAAGTTTCCTTCTCTGTCTCTTAACACACTGCGTTTCTTATCCCACTCTTCCGTCGCAGGTCTGCTGGAAGAAATTTCTAATGAAATAAGCAGTACCTTTACTACTACTGTACTCTTTCCTCTGTATATATATATATTTAAAGTATATTGTGTGTACATAAATATATAAATATTTTAGAAGGAGACTGTAAATTTTGTCAGGGTGTGTAGGTATATGTGGAAGTTGATATCTGGAACCACTGAATGTACTTGAATATATATTTTAATTTTTTTAAAGTCATCATCATCTGCCTAGCCTTTTCCCAATTATATTGGGGTTGGCTTCCAGTCTAACCGGATTCAGCTGAATACCAGTATTTTACGTGGAGCGGCTACCTACCAAACCTCCACAACCCATTAAATGGGTAACACGGTACTCCTTGGCAAGACTGGTGTCAGATTGTCTGGCTTCTGACTATCCGTAACGACTGCCAAAGATCTACAAATGGCAGCCGGGACCAACGGCTTAACGTGCTTTCCGAGGCACGGAGGAGTCTCGGTATGTTAAGATGGTCACCCATCCACAGACCTACCTCGGCAAGCGTTGCTTAACCTTAAAGATCGACCCGTGCGGCTGTTATTATTTAGCATATATTTTTAAAGTACGTTAGGCTATATATGCAAGGTAGAGACGACGAAACGACACTAAATCATAACACTGGCAATACTAGTTCATACGAATATGTTGTCTTTTATCACAGATTCGATGTCACTAACTGTAACAGACTGCTTGGAATATGTCGTTACAATAGTACCTAGACACTATCCTTGACTAGTTTGAGTTTTTTTGACGTTTTATGCAATCTGAAAGTTTATTTTTAATTTCGATGACAGAATTTATAATAGTTTGAAAATATTCCGACAGACCAGTATTGCCACTGTTTTCATTTATTATCGTATCGATATATTCACTTTGTATAAACTAGGCAAAACCGAGCTTACCTTTAGTCATGTATAAACCAACCTATGTTAGAATATTTAGTTTGTTATTTGATAAACCAGTTTGTTTTCTTAGATTAAAACAGCTGTGAAAGTTATTATTAGGGATCCAATTAATTGGTGCCATAATATTGGGCAGCTATTCTTGATTGGCTTTCTTTTTCTTTTTGTGTAAGAATCCCTTTTGTTAAACCACTAAGCGAAAAAGAAAGGTCAAATCATGACTTTCTATTATTAGCTACTTAGTTGGACAACAAAACGTCTGTGCTTTCCTCTCGTTATTTACTAACAAGTTCGAAGAAACATGAAATATACTAAATATATTTTACCTATCAACTTGCTCTGCTTGCCACGGTTTAATGACTTGTATTACACTGAGATTTGTTTATTAAATTTTAGTTTTTAATGTAATATGTGCTAAACCGTATCGGGATAAATTCTCTAAATGAAGTAGACAATTGCTTTAAAATCAGTTGTGGTGTTTAGAAGAATAAAGCGACACCACAAACAGCCACGAAATGCGAATTTATTTATTACTAGCTTCACGGCGGCTTAACTCGTCTTTGTGTTTTGTTATAATAAGAGAAGATGGCTTATTGCCTTAATTGCCCTTAGAGAAAATCTAAGGAACTTTTATATGTTTAGATATTATAATATAATTATATTTATTATTTATATTATATTTATATATTTATTATTTGTCATTGATTATGTCATTCTTTAGAGTAACAAAGTAGATTTAGTTATTACAGTGACAAATGCACTCCAGATTTTAAGTTTAATTGTTAAATTACCCCAAAAAATGTATTATAGTAGGCGCCAGATAATCGTGGAATAACGGTCATTGACCCACCTACAATTATTGACATTTTTAATTTGAAAAACGAAATTAATGACACAAAGCTGTCCCGAATCATCATCTCTCGTGATCCTTAACATTGTCTAATAATGAAAAACGATTCATATTTAATTTTTCAGGTACCTATGAACAGTTATTAGGGAAAGGTCAATGTACTTTATTCCACATTTATCTGGCGCCTACTATAGTGAATAAGTCGTTGGAGCGGCATAATTAAATAAATAAATAGATAACTACAGATAACATCAAATTAAGAATGAATTTTTGCTGTGTTATTTTGCAAACATTGAAATTTTCTAAGAAACTATCGCAGTTAGCATTGAAAGTACGCATTGGAATGCAAAATATATTCGAAGTACGTTTTGCAGTTACGTTGTGAACTAGGTATGAATTGGCACGTCTGCAGCATTTACATAATTGTATTAGTCTGGGGTCGAGAGTTAGCTGGCCTAGAACCACTAATTGACAATGAAACATCATTTTTATAATATAGCAAGACTTAGAAGGTTTTAAAATTCGTTTATATTGAACTTGCTTTTGCCCGCGAGTTCGTACGCGCATATCCCGTTTTTCCCGTTCCCGTAAGAATTTCTGTAAATCTTGTAGATACATGCCAAATTTCAGCTTTCTACGTCCAGCAGTTTCCGCTGTGCGTTGTCTGTCAGTCACTTAGTCACTTAGTCACTCAGTTACGGAAGAATTTTATATAGCTTGTTTGATTAAGGTTTGATAGACTCACATCTGAACATAATTGCATGTAAAAGAGAAAATAAAAGTGGTGTTGTGCCGGACTCGTCTGTCGCATGTCTGTTATCTGTGGGCAAAAAGAACAACAAAGTCAAAGATGGAGGGACAGACAGTTGGACGCCTATCTAAAAATCAAGCATACAATGGACAGACGTATATTGGTACGAAGGAGGTATGTCCTCCTTCGCGCAAGCTAATTGGGTTGAATTAGAGGGATACACTAAGTCCATATGAGAAAATATTTAGAAAAATAGCAATAAGGTTTCTTGAACATTTTAAATTAACATATACATTTTTTTTTTGACATATTAACCAAAAAATATATATTTCGATTTTGTTCGTTAAAGTAGGACCAAAATTTCTATTTACTCTTCACCAAAACCGTAACGTTTATACTTTTATAACGCTCATTTTATTCGGGACCGTAACAAAATAAATCCTGTCAGCAGACGCATTGAATTTTATTATAATCTTTATTGCCGCGTCCTAATTGGCCCTCAGTTCTTTAAACATCACGATCTTAACTGTTATTATGTAATAGAATTAATTACAGAAGTTAAAACGTTCACGTGAGATATGCATTCGTATTATTGCGGAGGTAGTGGCTTTTTACACCGTAAAAGGAAAACTGGTCCTGATTGGCTATATTTAGATACTAACAAAACAAATGATTCGACCCCTTTAAGTCTCAGGGGGACGAATCTTTTATTGTTTTGTTAGTATCTAAATATGTCTACTTTCAGTTTGGTCGACCTATGCACGCCAACCGACGATCGATGCCGTTGAAGTGCCTAAGGCAACAACATGTAGTTGTACCACCGACACGAAGAAGAAAACACATCTAAATGTTTAAAAATAAGTATCGTTAGCTCAAAGCCGAAACAAACTCGAACACCCTCGAAATCCGACACCTTTTGTCAAGTTATACTTGAAATAACATTCCGTGAAATATAATAAAGCTTTGCCCATTCAAAATTCAGAATATCAACATTAAATCAAGCAGTTCCTTCCCCGAATACTTTTACTTCGGTTTGTTTATTTGGAGCACAAAATGGCCATCTCTCGAGATTTTATCGGAGTGGTTTTTAAAGCGAAAGTGATGCCTTGTCCGATTTATGTTACTGAAGAAAAACGAACCTCCCTCCGTGAAAATAAAAAGGTTCGAGCAATAAAAGCAATTTCGATTTTTGACATACATCTCGACAAATTGTAAGTAATGATGGGAAGTTGATGGTTGGTAAATAAAAGACGGTTTTTGTTCGTAATAAGTTTGGTAAGTAGCGACTATTATTTCAAAAGGTTAAGTAGTGCATATTGTTTCCAGGACAATAAAAAGCAAGAATATAAAAATTATGCGCATAATAATGAAGCATCGGAAATCTTAAAGGTATCATAATTATCTGAGTGATGATTATTTATAGTGTCATAACATCATAATTATTTCGTGAGCGGTTTAGGACCAACAGGTATGAAAATTGAGAATTTCCAGGGAGCAAAGATATTTTCCGACGAAAGACGCTTGTAAGCGGCTTAGAGTCGCACTGATCCACAATCCCCGACTACTCTTAACGAATGAAAATATAAAAAACATTTCATTTCATGTTCCTTCTAAAGGCTTAGAATAGATAGTTGTATATCAATATACAAGTTCAAGTTTTATGTAAAGGAGATCCGGGTACATAAATCAAAGTTGAGATCAAAAGAAAATCTTCAAGCGGACTTGCAAATTTGGATTTGTGAACCCTTTTAGGTAATAGTCGGTTTGTAAGGGTAAACGCCACAGTAATAATTCAACAAAGGTGGGTAGCATCCGCCGTTCGTCAACGTCGCTTGGCTAATCCACTTACGAAGCGGAGTCCAGTTTGGTCACTGACAACGAAAATTTGGTCAACAGCAGTCTGAACATAAATTTTGGTCACGTCTCCTCACAATGCAATTTTCCATGAATAAGTCAGACACATGTAGTGTCAAGCCACAGAAATTAATAGTGGACTTTATGTCGGAGCAAAAAGCTGTGTTTTTGACACGCTCTTTTGTTAACTGTTTTTAAACGAGGTGCACTACGCGGGTATTGTTGGTGTGCAGGGTGCGAGCCAGTTCCAACAGCATTCTGGGCATGTTTGCTGGCAGACTGGACTGCCAAATTGTAAATCGTGGCTCCAGTATCTCAGCTGGAATGCAGAAGTAATGATTTTATTTGTTGTGTGTGTTTTTGTAATTGTTGTTGTGATTGTATCACTAACATAGTTATAATTTTATTTATTGTTACTAACACTATATGAGTCATCGTTGCTCTCAATAAATATTTTTTTAGTATTAAGATTACAGTAGTTTGTAGTTACAGTAATATATATCTGAACCACGTTTATTTTGACGTTCTGAAATAACGGTGGAAAAGGTTTTATGTTTTCATTCGTAAGTTATTATACTCTTCAGGAATGCACGTTTGTATTGGATAATTAGAATTAATAAAGCAACTAGCATTTGACAATGTAAATGCAATGCAAATTATTCCACGGAACATAGATACTTGCGAGTTCGTCTAAATCCATTTTATCCAGATTATCACTGGGAATTTCGGAAGATAATCTCAATAGAGAAGTTAAGCATACCTGCAGCTGCATTATCTACGTATATGAAGCCGAATGGTAAAGCCCCTTGATCAATAATGAGCATCTATACGACTTAATATACTACCATCACTATGCCCGTAAAGCACTTAATCCGCCTGTAGGCCTTTGACTGAAGAGCGTTTAATTGCAATCAGGCCTTGTACTCTACCTAAATGCATCGGAATTATAGAAGTTTCGCCAAATGCCACACAACTGGTAGTATCCTGACAAATATATATATATGACGCCTATTTCCCCCGAAGACTTAGGCAGATGTGTGCTTATAGTAATCCACATTCAACCACTTATGTTTAAGACCCCTGTAACAGGGGGCGAACTTTAAGCCATCGACTGGGCACAAATCTATGGGGTGCTTCTGAGACATTCCAGATGGAAAAACCTTGAAAGACCTCATGCTCAGCCTGCAATAGCTCAAGATCATCCCATCCTTAAGAAAAAAACCTTTATAATAAAATTTATCACATACTAAACGCAGATATTTATTAGACGTCACAGAAGCCATGTCTTTATAGTTTAATTAACTGCAAAGTGCACTTTTAAAGCTCAATAAAATGATAGTTAAAAGGATAGCCCGACTAAGTGCTTGATAGCTAGCTTCAATACAGAAGGGGTACTTGTAATGTTTTTTATCGGATAAAATACTCGTACCACCATTTTTATCCGATTAAAAACAATATTTAAGTGATGAATTTAATTGATTAGTGATTTTGAGAGAGATTACCAGCAGGCCTTGGGGCGTAGAAACCTAAAGGTTCAAAGTTTAAACCGTCTGAGGAACACCATAATGCGCGCCAAAACTAAAATCACATTTAAAATCGAAAAAATGCTCATTTTAAGTGGAGTTGGGCGAAACAAACCTGCATCATGTGAAATGAGCAGCAGACACTAGACGACATGACATAGATCACGATGGAAGAACAGAATTAACTCCTACTGGAAGAACTGGCCCGCAATGGCAGAGGACGGATGTGTGTCGAATGGGGTAAGAAGCCTTCGTCCAGCAGTGGGACATAACGGACTAGTTACGTAGAATTACAGTATGTTTTGTTAATGATAATTATCTTCATAAATTCAATTAGAACAAGCACGAGTAGATTAAAGAGGTTGTATTTTCTTTTTGAGGAAACGTTACGTAGCCGCGTAGCCCTGACGAAGCAGCGTAGCTCGTAGCAAAACACCGAGCGTAGCCGAAAAGTGCTACGAGTAGCGAAATCGAAGAAATATTTTATAGTAGCTTTCGCGAGCAGTTGCGCCCGCGTGGAAGTCTAAAATTATCTCAGTGGAACGGTCGGGATAAAATGTGTGTCATGTTCTAATTCAGGTCATTGTCTACCAGTGTACCAACACAGGTACACCATATTCCATACACAAAGTGACGTTCAACCTGCGATAGGGATTGTCGAAGTGCATTAGTGTTTGGGTTTGACCTCGTGTTATTTAGGTAGCGCATGTCAATTCCATTCATTATTTGTCATTAGGCAATAATTTTCTAACGGTAACAATTATTGTTACCGCTAATATAATGTCTAAAGCCGAGAGAGACCTATTTCATCCGAATCCATTCAGCACTCTAGTTTGATTGATTAAGAAACAACTCAACAAAAATATTCAATTTTGTTCATTTAAACACTTTACTTAAGTATGCACTAAAAACAAAACTTCTAACAAAATAAACCCTAAAATAAAGCGTCAAAATTTAATAATATAATTCTTCTGAGTCGATGTCGACTGGAATTTTACCCGAAAGACTGGCCGCATTGCCACGTTGAATGGCAATGCTTATCCTCATGACCAAGATAAAAGTCAGCCTTGGGTCACGCGAAGTATCAAACATCCAAACAGACATTCACATTTCAGTATTAGTAGAATCTCCGTGAAGCTACACTGTTTACATATTTATTTTGTAGCAACAGCTTGAAACTCTGCGTACACTGCGGGAGCGTAAAATTGTACATGCTGTAAATTAATAATTTAAATTGTTTGTGACATATGTATTATGTACAATGTTGGAGTTTAACATTCTGTGTCATATGAGTGGAAGGCTGGTTGTCATAAAGTTTTGTTTGGTCGGGACATTAAATGTAAACGTTTAACAACTGAATATTATTTATTATGATTATTTGGAGTATGATGGTAGTGAAGCTCGTGGCCAAGTCATAACAGACGCACGGTAGATCTTCAAGGTTCGGCAACACAAATATACAATAATAAATACTTTTTATTTCTTTCTTTGTCTTCCTTGATTCCCGTGAAGATAGAGGAAGACCAAATAATCGGTGAACAGATTGTGTTTAAGATGATACCTACCGCTAAAAAGGAAGAAAATGGCTTATAAGAATTTGTTTATAGAACAATAAACCGACTTCAAATGAATCGGGACATGGATGGAAGGCGATAGTAATGATTAATAGCTGTTAAAGAAATGTACCTAACCTATAACTTTTTGCGTTCCACGAAATTCATTCATTATAATTATTAAAATGTCAAAGAAACATATTACATTGAAATAATGACGCATCAAAAAAGGTAATTATTTCATTTTATTTAAGTTGTTAATAAACTAAGCCACAACTGTCATCATATAATAAAAAAACTTTCCATATTTATTTACTCAAAGTTGCCGCCCGTACAAACATCACCCTTTGTACAATAAATGTTAATTTTCATTTTTGTTTCTTGTTTTTTAAAACCCTTACATTTTCGTGATGGTTACATTATACGCCTTTGTGAAAAAATACATTTCGCGAGTTGAGTATTAAACAACCCAAAAAGGGTGCATAATTTTCTATATGAAGGTTTTTAATATCAAGCTTTTTTAACCTATAAGATGGTCGGTGGTGTACTTTAACATAATCTTTCATGGTACAAGCCAGAGCACAGCCATTCAGTGGGTTTAAAACAAATGTAATGTGGTTGAACTTTTTAAATGGAATAATCATTAAACATTGTGAGTGCTCTCGCATATCTAAATGTCCAAATGAAATATAGTCCTCCTGACTGATTTAGCCATCTAGCCATCGACGTGGGACATGTTATAGTGCACAAGTGTGTGCACAAACACAGGTGCACTCCCTTTTCCATCACTCTCATATTCCGATGGGACGGCAATGAAATATATAATACAAAAATGAAAACAAACAAGTTGTATTTTGTCAACATATATCATGTTAATACTTTATATGGGCTTATTTTTTTTCTTACTTAAACCCAAATTTATGGTTTGAATAACATTAACCTTATTGGATAAATAAGGGTGTACGTAGATACAAACAATAGGGACACGTCTGTCTAAGTCTACGGAAAATGCAGTCATGATGATATGCCATTCACTGGCATATTTCAGCTCAACGGGATTTGATTCAGTTACAAGGCGAACCATTAGCCGAGTACCTATTTAACTATTATGCTTTCTAAAGCCACTAATTATAGTACACACCTAATTAGACCATTAATTAGACGGCTTGATACGTGTTGACAGATT
The DNA here is from genome assembly GCA_905163435.1 of Mamestra brassicae. NCBI lineage: Eukaryota > Metazoa > Arthropoda > Insecta > Lepidoptera > Noctuidae > Mamestra > Mamestra brassicae. Next base: position 7,749,705 of record LR990991.1, on the reverse strand, counting down.
ATTATTACCTTATAATATGACGTATTACCTAATGCCATTAATTTTGAAATCCTCATAAATCATATTTGAATTCAGAACAGCACCATTTCTGTGACACATTGTGCTGGCCGCTGTGCCAACAATATAGCTTTTTATTTAAAAAAAAACTATCCTAATCAAAAATACTGATTGCACAGCAAAATATTGGTAGTTACCGCAGAATATAATGATTTTAGCAACAATTTGAGTTCGTGATGCATCGCTATTAATTGAAAAGCGGGGCTTTTTTATGAACGCAAAACTAATAATATTTTTATTTGTTAAAACAAAGCTTCTATTTTTAACGTTGATGGCAATTTATTTAAGCACCATTTATTTATCATTATATCTCGTGACCATAATAATACCATAGAATTAGCAATTTCATGATGTTGCCGAAAATTTCATGAAATGGTTCTATTTCATGAAATGGCCAGCGAAAACTGACAATATCGTTTAAACGTCAACGTTTGATCATATCATGAATGTTCTTGGTCACATCATGAAATGACAACTTTAAACCTAACTTGGGCGATGGAGCTATTCGGGACTCCTATTTCTGTCTGTAGGGTTTTTAAGGAACCTTTTGATTTACAATCTTCTAAGGTAGTCCCAACGGGGACTACCTTAGAAGATTGTAAATCAAAAGTGACCGAGCGTGGCTGCAAGCCACACTACCCTCTCAAAAGTTGACCAAAAGGATTTTAACTCCTTCATTGGTTAACTATGAAGTGCCGTGCTTGACCGATGGAGTGAACGCTTGGAAAGCGGCTTGCCCGGACACGGCGTTGCCCGATAACCCATTCTCCCAGAGACAATGGGACGAGCCGCTCTGCAGGTTGGTACGAAATAACCTCATAAATACGTCAACCAATACTGCGGAGCGTATTGGCTGTGGGTGAATAGGAGTCAGGTCTTTGGTTACAGGCACTACCATCACCTAATATAGGTACTTTGCTGAGTGACAGAACTTTTCGAAACGCTACGTGTCTGCGTCTGGGTGCTTCTAGCGGAGCTCCACATCAGTGTCAATGCGGCGAAGCAGTCGACCGCCTCGGACACCATGGCCTGTCCTGCAGTAGGAGCGCTGGTCGTTTAGCACGGCACGCTAGCATTTATGACATCATCCGTCGAGCTCTTGTCACCGCCGGGGAGCCAGCTGTTTTAGAACCTAATGGCTTGGCACGTGACGATGGGAAGAGACCAGATGGGATGACCATAATGCCTTGGAAGGTGGGTAGGCCTTTGGTGTGGGATGCAACATGTATCGACACTCTTGCGCCATCCCATCTTCTTACGGCGGGCTACGCTGGGGCGGCTGCTGCAGGTGCAGAAAATCTCAAACGGCGCAAATATAACAACCTTATTGGGAGCTATATGTTTGAGCCGTTTGGGGTTGAAACATTAGATCCATGGGGTCCGAGTGCTCACCGAGTCTTTCGGGACATCAGGAAACAACTCTTCGACTGTTCACGTGACGAGAGGGCTGGGCTTTTCTTCGGACATAAAATCAGTATTGCCATTCAACGCAGCAATGCTGCCAGTTTTCTGGCCACTTTTGCCATTGACAGCGATGTGGATGAAGTTTTTGATGCCCAATGATTTATTATGTTTTTATACGCGTTTCTTTATAATTTCGCGATTATTAGTCTAGTTGTTACTTGTACATATAATTCGTGAAATGTAAATAAACTGTCTATGTCAAATCAAAAGCGATTCACCGATATTTTTCATTATTCAATATAAAATCTCCAATTAGTTATCCGCGAGTAATTAACCGGTGACACATAAAAACCAATACTCGCTATCCGCGCTCAGTTGATTCACAAAATGGCGCCAGCACTATAATTTGAAATCACGCGAATGCAGTGACGAGCATGAGCGTCAAATAACGAGGAGTAAAAGAACACTAGAGTAGCAGTCACTCGGACGAAACGTGAGCATTTCAATGAGCACCAAGCACTTTACTGACGTATCTGCTGCTTCAATCATGGCAACATCATGAATATGCTGCGAGGTTAACTTACTATGTGTACTTTGCTGTCTATATGTCCTTTTTTTGATGCAATGGTACTGAGACTAAGTTTCCCAGTTTTTGCATGCGATTTTAATATTGTATTGAGAGAATTTAGTGTACATATTTATCTTGTATATTTGAGTATTTATTATTTTATTCTCCAGTAGCTGCCGCCCGCGGCTTCACCCGCATGAATTTCGAAAACTATCCCAAAGGAACATATTTCCGGGATGTGATCCTATGTGTTATTCCAGACTATAATCTATCTCTGTGTCAAATTTCATCAAGATCCGTTCAGCCGTTCTGACGTGATTGAGTAACAAACATCCATCCATACTTACAAACTGTCGCGTTTATAATATTAGTAGGATATTGCACCTACCACTATTATCTGCATCACCAAAGGTTGACTGGTAGAGAATACCTATGGCATTAAGTCCGCCTCTGTTCATTTGTGAGCTGAAAGTGTTAAATAAATAAATAAATATATGGTAGGCTCAAAGACTGAAATCAATACGGCGCAAAGACGTCACATGTTGTGAGCATTCTTTCGCTCATTGAGGAACGAAAAATTACGATTCATAAAATACAGCCCACTAGGCGGACTAACTGACAGAGAATTGGTTAGCCGTCGGGTACAGAACCCTAAAAAGATGATGTTTAGAAATAAACTTACTTGGCAAGCCAAACACAAATATACAATTTTATTCTAAACATTTCCAGTCTTAATAAAGACTACATACACTTACCTCACCTACGATTAAGTTTAAAGCATCGCACTCAAAGCGTCCCATAATTTTGATGATGCAATAAATACCTCCCTGAAAACATTCTACGTATAAGCGTTTTCTACGTAAAACGTTCTGTAGTTAACTTTATACTTCTAAGCTTCAATACACTATCAGGATATTTAATTTAGCTAAGAGATTGAAAAAGTTTAAATTAGAAAATATCAAGGAAATTGTCAATTTAATGGCTGAAGTATAGGAAGCTAAATGGCCATTGTTCAGTTTGGGGGTGGAAATAAATTAAAGAGGAATTTGTGATGCCGTTTAGAAAATGTGAGGGTTTATTCTTTTTCAAAATAATTTTCACGTCTCATACTGAAACATGACATGAGTGCTCAATTGATATAGGATAGCTGAGACCTACAACATCCCCCTTCAGACAAGTTTATAATTGATAACTGCTCCGTTGGTCTCGTTGTCGCAAGTGCGACTGCCGAGCATGGAGTCCTGGGTTCGATTCCCAGGTCGGGCAAAAAGTTTCATTGGGCCAGTTGGGAATTTCTTAGTGATAGCCCGGAGTTTCAAAGTCGGTGGTGTGACACCCTCATGCCTCGGAAAGCACGTTTGTTATGCGCCATCCGGTCGTGTCGGATTGCCGTTCTATCAGAATATGAGAGTAATGGAAGAGGGAGTGCACCGGTGTTTGCGCACACACTTGTGTACTATCCTACTACTATTATAAAGGCGAAAGTTTGTAAGTATGGATGTATGTATGGATGTTTTCTTTCACGTAAAAACTACTGAATGGATTTTGATGAAATTTGGCACAGAGGTAGATTATAGTCTGGAATAACACATAGGATACTTTTTATCCCGGGAATATGTTCCCTTAGGATAGTTTTCGACAATCACGCGGGCGGAGCCGCGGGCGGCAACTAGTAATTACATATATCCCGCGCCGATGGCTAGTCTCGGTTGAGATTGGCCACCATAGCCGAAATCGGTCAGGAGGACTATAATTCATGTTAACAACACCAATTCAATGAAAACTACTGATAACCAACATTTACAAGAAAATATACCAACAATAGCCCCCAAACACACTGTAGTAGATAACATGAATACACAGAACAATATACACAACGATTCATCACTCCCCAACGATGTGCACCAACCCTAACATTAAGATAAAGACAAATAACCTCCACATCATACGGTCCCTTAACTTCGGACGTTTTCGGTTTCAACCCTTACGATTTATAACCTATCCTATTCTGAAAGTCAATAAATGCCCCATTTCTTGGACCGTTAAAGTTCAATTAACGTGGCCTATGGACCGTAGAATGAAATATAAAAATGAAACCATCACATCCAGTCGTAAATTCCTGTGTTTTATGTTGTTGCGTCCATTAGTTCAGGGTAGGTGAGGATAAAAGCTATGTACTTGTTGCTGCTGTATTCGTTTTAACAAAGCTAGCGTACCTAAATTATTTGTTTATTTCAGTGGCTATACTCATGTGTCCTTCAGGTATCATGTATTTTTTTCGGGATTAAAATGATCGTATGGCTCTCAGGTATGGTAATTCTACTTTAATTAACTACTGTAATCAAAGTAGAATTTATTCGCTGATAGTGAGTCACACCGTACCTGAGTGCCATTCGATAATTTTTTCGGGAAAATATGAGGGAATGGCACTCAGGTATGGTGTAACTCACTATCAGCTAACTTTTTTTCGTTTTCATTTTTCATAGAAAATAATTCGACAGTCACGATTATTTATAACACTCTTACGTGAATCGTCGCATTTTTTTAGCCTTAATTTGAATGATTGATTGAAATGTAAATTATTTACTCGTACTTTTCGATTAAACTACTACTAGATACACTCATCGAGAGTCTACTGTTAGTATTATCTTTGAAACTATGTATTTTTGGAACTAACACGTTTACTAATACTAACAAGAAATTTACTGTCCCAAAAAAACAATAAGAAAAATGGTTTTCTTTGCTCATAGTGCCCCTTAGCATAAGCTAAGGGGCACTATGAGCAGCAAAGAAAACCGAAATCGTCTTAGGGGCGAAGTTTTAGGAGTTAGAGTATAAACTCTAACTCCTAAAACTTCGCCCCTAAGACGATCCACTGATCGACGCTGGCAAAAACTAGTAAAAATATATTTCTTACTACACAGTTAGTCTGTAGGTACTTACATGGCTTTTCAAATCAAGGCAAACCAAGCAAGTTGTCGCAACCATCTGTAGATATTGCGACTACGACGGACCAAACGCAAAGCGAAATACTACCTTTTTACTTGATTGAACTTTTACTCAAACGATATTCTTGGAAACTGTAGTTGAAACACTCTTGTTTTCAAGTGAATTTACAATATATAATCTCTCTTTAATAGTTTTTTTACTAGAGTTCTCTGCGTTTGTTTCATCATTATTATTGTATATTATGTATTTATTGTATATATATAATAATGGTACACCTAAGACTACCTACAGTACAGTCTTTCCTTATCTCTCTAAAATCCATCCAAAGGTTGTTCTTGAAAAGATCACTTTTAGCGATAAGGCCGCGCATTGTGTCACCCTATGTAATGTTTTCCTAATCTATACTTTCTGTAACTTATAAGGTGTACATAATAAAGAGTATTATATTCTATTCTATTCTATATATTCAAAGTTCTGAAAATTAAAACCGTCCATTAATTTTAAAATGCTTATGTCTACTGACTGTCTTTGAAACATCTGAGAGCCATTTATCCATTTTTTATTAAAATTCGGCTTTAAACATCATCTGCTTAACCTTTACCCAATTATGTAGGAACTGGCTTTCATTGCAGTCTGAATGAGTGCAGCTGAATACAGGTATTTTACACGGAGCGTCGGGATGGTTCTGTATGGTGTCGGACTTAAAAGACTAGCACCATCCCATCACTTCCCGTGGGTGTCGTAAGAGGCAACTAAGGGATTCACCAGACAATGGGCAGCAGCATTCTCTGTGCATTGCAACAGCTACACTGCGGTCGCCAACCGCCTGCCAAGCGTTGATGCCTATGTCCAGCAGTGGACGTCTTTCTGCTGATATGATGATGATGATGATGATGCCAAGGAGCGACTACCTATCTCATCTTTACTCGTACGACCCTGAATCTGGTAACACGATTCCCCTTGACACGGCTAGTTTTAGATTTTCCTTAATGACTATCACAGGAAATCTGACTTTTGTAGGTATAGCTTATTTCCTGAAAGCATAAGGTATAATATTATCAACTAGACAGCCATATTTTATCGCAGAATTGAAAATCATTTATTGCAGAAATTATTTCCAAGGAACTGAAAGAGATGAGAACTAGCTCTTATAGTTCATGAAGATAATAAACAGTGCACTTTAATTACGAACTGAGTTCTGCACCAAACACTTGGTAGTTGTGTACAATACTCTCATAGAGTTATGGAAATTGACTGCACTGAATGTAATAGGTTCTCATTTTGCTATGCAAATAACTCAATAAATCTTCCTCTAAGTAGATGCTGTGTTTATTTTTTTTTTGTTTTTTGTAATTTTTCATTTGTGCTATGTGTTACTACTAACATAGTTTTGTAAGTTATTTTTGGTAAAACTAACACGCTATGGGCCGTCGACGCCTGAAAATAAACTTTTTTTTTATCACACTTTGGTGTTGGTCATTCTGTCTGGATACAAGTGTCTGTCATTTTACTGATATTTAGATTTTATAAGCTGATAAATTATTTTACCCGATTTAAAAAATCAAAGTTTATGTTTTTAGTTCGTACCTTTATGTAAAAGGTTTTTTATGATAAAGATTTGAACCACTTTAACAGGTTCTGCCAGCACAGTGGACACAATAATTAAACAATCAGCGAAGATCGCATGTGGTTTATGGGACTGTGAACCGGTAAAGGTACGAGTAGGTACTTGGTTTTCGTTTATCCATTTTCACATTCAGCGTTATTATAATTAAATATGTTATATTCAACGAAGATCTACTTAATACAAGTGACTTTCGTCGTCGGAGAAAGTAGGCCTGAATTTCATTTACGTAACTATTTCGTTTACTTACAAATAAAAGAAAAACAAACGTATCTGATTGCCAGACCTTTAGGTTTTTCTAAAGCTTCGCACGATAGACCCTAAAATACGTGAGAAGCACCTTAGATCAACTAACAAATTCTAAGCCCATTCTGGCAAGAAACAATCCATTACCGGCAGAAAAAAACATTCGTTTTTCAAAATAAGAAACAGTCATCCGTAAATAGAACGACCGGTAAGTGCCTCATCTATAATTTCAATTTCAGAATGCGAGGAGCATTCTAGCGATAGTCCACTTCTGGCTAAGGTTAATGCAGGTCTCCATTAAATGTGCACTTATGTGCCTGTTGAATAGGCAAGGCGGCTGAGCACCCTTGTGCGGGATAATAATGGCATGCTTAATCTCCTAGATAATGTTTGCCTTTTCAGGTGAGCCATCTAGCTGCTATATTAGAACTTGAGTTTCAGCTGGCAAAGTCGGCTTGGTAATTGATGCAACTATTTATACTTAGATAAAACTGTGTCATTTCGTAAAAATGTACATAGAATTATTGATAGGGCGCGTTTGATCAATATCTCACCTGATAGTAAGCGATGATATGGTCGACATCCGAGAACGCTTGCTTGGAAGTTTCCTATTCAATCTTGACTTTAATACTCAAAGATGGTGGGTTATTTTCAACAAAAGCCAAACAAATTATGGTATAATTATGAAGTCAATGCTACCAATTATAAGAAACAGAAAAAAACCTACCTACAAATGGGGTCAACAAAAATCTGGAAACACATTCGGACTATTGTGACATTTTTAATATCACATTTTGGTATCTAATTTCTTAGCTAATAACGAGAACGAACAATAACAGGCTAGTAAAATTCTGATATTACATCGCGACAATCCGACCCCAATATAATCTAGTCCAGACATATAACGATGATAACATGTGAAACACTAATCAATTCCAAGGTTCCAGTAAGAACAGATCTTGTTATGTTGCCAAATAGAGATGTTACGACTAGTCGCCGCTGGGTAGTCGGCTTTCCCTACTAGTCGACAATTAGTAGGTCCGTCTCAAACTATTAATTAATTAAAGCTTTAATACCTTTATGATATTGTGACTAAATTAAAAATTATAGTTTGAAAGAATGCAACTTCTTGTAACTAGTATTGAATTATTTAATGTATAAATATGTACTGGCGATTTGTGTATATTTTTAACTAGGCACCTGTTATCCTGTTGCCAACTAGTCATCCTTTGCTGACTGATCGCCGACTATTCACAGCCCGGATAGTCGGCATTCTCGACTAGACGGCTACTAGTGGGTCTATCTCTACTGCCAGCAAAACAATTGTAGTACAATTTCTAATAAGGGAACAATAAATCACTAGCTTTGCTCGGCTGCTGGAGTCATGTGCTTACAAACTTCTTTCCGGTACTCATTAATCAATTTTTTTGGACCTTTAATTTTAGCCGGGTTCAACATGTGCGTGATTTAAAAATATTTAAGTTTTTTTTAACAGAGGTTAGGTATTTCACTTATTATACAAAGTATACTAGGTAAATATAGGAATTCCAGATTTTCGTCAGATAATTTGTCGAAAACTCAATTCTTTATTAAGGTAAAGTTATCAGAGAACTAATTCTACTATGGTCGAAACAAAATCAATTTGCAAAAACGGTCATTGACCCACATTAATTCACATACTTAATTCCTACAAACAGAAATAAAGACATAAAGCTGTCCTGAATCGACAGCTATCGTGATCCTTTACATTTTTAGTAATGAAAAAGGATTCATAATTTTATTTGTTGTCTAGGTACCTATCTTCGAAGAGATATTTAGGAAAAGGTTGTACTTTAATGCAAATTTATCTAGCGCCCACCAAATTTAAAGCAACGTTCACATTCGTATGTCAGTCACAATCTATCAAACATTCATGGATTTTGAGCCTTTTTGACACTAACAAACTTTTTATTTTGATTCATCAGCATTGAAAATTAATAAATAAAAGTTACAAAGATAAATCTTTTTTAATAGTTTCTGAAACGCCTAATGTAGCATAATAGCAAACACTTTCAAACGATTAAGCAAACCATAACTTTTCTTTAGGCACACTAATATAAGTATAGTAAGAAACTTGTGAAGACAAGTCTAGAAGGTTTAGGGCTTAGTCTACGTTATACACAAGAACATAATTATCTATTTGAAGAACTTAAATATATTACAATGAACACTTTTTTATATTTCTGAACTACGTGCGAATTATAATACAGTTGCATCAATTTTAGTTTATTATGTTTAAAACCGTTTGTTCCGTCACTCATCTAAGGTTCCTTGAAAGACCAGGGCAGCATCTGTCTGGCAGCATTTCTATAATAAGCCTTTTTGGCGCAGCCGTGAGGCACATACATAGTGTAGCATTTTGCTACAAAGACTTATCGTTATAGCCTTTTTTTTGAGTTGTAAGACGGTTACATATTTTGAATTCAAAGTTCTATCGACAAGAAAAACATAAGACAGAATTTGGAAAGAGAAAACGTCATAAAAACAAACCGTTTTGGAATCATTTTCTTTGGGTACTAAGCCAAAATTTGAGTTTCAACATGGATTTCTTGTGTGCAGCTCGTGCTGTCCCGCGATTATAGCGTAAATAAATTAAGCGTAGTTATCACGAATTTCGATATGTATTCTGGTTTCTTCCTATTTTTTCTAAGGACTTTCGTTTTTTCTGATTTCTCAGACTTTTTTTGTAACGTGATGTTGATTAGTCATTTCTTTGTTTGTAGATATTAGTTAGGTATTTGAAACCGAACTCCGGTTTTCCCGTGCTGAACGCATGAGCTTTTGTGGGCCTGCGGACTTCTTGGTTCCGTGCTTACATTGTGCAGGCTTAAGGCGAGAGCCCTTGTGTACCTGCCGGGTCCGAAGATCCCGGGCGTCGCTCTGCTTTAAGATTTGCGGGTCTCATTCGGCCCGTAATGCCAGCATTGGAGCGGTATAACTGAAGGCGGATTATTTTCGTCTGGCGCGGATCTCCGACGAGTGGCTGACGTATTTTTCTTATTACATTTATTTTTTTGCGTGAGACTTAACCTAGTAATTATGTAGCAAATTTCCACGGATTAACACTTAGCTCTACAACATTAAGGATTCGTTTCCACCTGAATGCTTATGCCAGAATTTAACCGGTTGCAACTGTGTTGAGGATAGGCACGTGCATTCAGTGTAATAGTTTGAAACCTAACTAAAAATTTCTTTCCTTAGATTTTTTCTTAGTAAACATTGGAAATAACTAAATTCGATAACGATTTGCGAAAATAATCAAATTATTTTTATTCTTTTTGCGCTCTTGTTTATAATTTCGGAGAATTTTTACAGTTGAACAAATTATATGTATTAACGTGGCTTATTTAATGTGTCTTATTTTTTATACGTTACAATTGGTACCTACTATGTTTTATTTTGTTGTTTTAATTTTCCCTTTTTATTTAATTTATATGTTTTTACCTGATGGACTGTCCTCAAACAATTTTTTTTTTTTAATAGTTTATTTACCATGGTTTAATTTTTTTTTAAGTTTTTTTCTTTTATCTTTGAAACGTGTGAAATATGTATGTGTGCCAATAAGACACACATATTTCACATTTAAGTTATTGTACTTACTAAAAAATATTGGTGAATATTCCTTCTAATTTGAAAATGTCTCACTATTACCTACGCCAAGTCAACGATCTTGGGTTGTCGATATGTGGAATTAGTTTTTCTTAAAGTCAATGAAGCTCCACCTGGTCAATTGCTCCTCTCCCTCGGTATCGGGTTCAGTACAAACAAATAACAACACAAATAGGTATGTACTTAAGAAAAGTTATTTCAAACACGTACCTATTTCATGAATATAATAAGATTCAACGTCGGGAGACATACCTAGACATGGAAAACTTTATCGCTTGTAAAATCAATTTTGTCAAAAAGACGGCAATAAGTTCCACTAAGTGTCGGTACGAGGGCAATCCTGAAAATGTTTACATATGAAAATTATGAAACACTCAGCCTAAACCTTAAGTAAGGAGTAATGTAAATTGGGGAAGTGTTCAATTTGAATTGTAGATGATTTCAAATAAGTTTATAAAATGGCCACCCTAGTTAATGGAGCTGTTTCCCCTGCGTTACCTTTAAAGCTCTTAAGGGTCCATGAATTTAATCCTGTTTTTTTTCTGGGCCCTAGATAAAAAAATCTTGTTAATGTTCCTAACATTTACAAGAAATTTTGTTTTTTTTTAAAGCGCTGGCAGGAATTATCTCCTAATAATGTCAATAATCCTATGTTCAGTGGAAATACAAAATAAAATCTCCTATCGAGAACTGAGCCCGTGTAAGTGTAAGTTCTACACAAACTTTTGAGACCAAAGCAACTTGCGTAGGCATATACAGTTCCGTTAAAATCGGTTCGTTAACTTCCAAAAGAAAGGTCGAGTTTGTATGAGAAATCGTGAGGAGTCAACGCTCTAAGGTATTTTAAAGTATTCGTGTCTGCGAGACCTTTGTGGTCTAGGAATACTTAAGACTAAGAAATTCTTACTCCGTCGGTATAGATCAAAGGAATTACTAGAGAGATTAAAGAATTTGCAAAGCTTACACTACTAGGTAGATTTTATTAATATTCGTGAAGTTATAATTTCGCTTCTTACGATTCAAAAGCAGCTCTTTCAATCTCCCTTTGCCCCGTGATTATGAATTAAACTATTTCTATAAAAAATCTACTAACAATTAACGTTTTATAAAGATTCTTTCAAGTCACATTCAGCCATTTATTTTAATTATTTTTTGACAAACACTCCTTAATTATTTTAATTAACACTGAAGACAAAACATAATTTGAATAAAAACTAACAACATAATTTTCTACAAAGTTCTTAAGATTAATGATATCATTACCCAAGATATTTAAGCTATTAATTAGTAACTTCTCAAGTGCACTTATTAAAAAATCCTTTTAAAGCGGGCTATTAATTTTTTCCTCGCTCTGTGATAAACTTGGAAACATACGAAGTTGAAAAGAAAGTCGTCTCAAGACTTTTTTGCTCGAGTTTCGTCATCTCACGCTGCTTATTAAAAAGACAAAATTTTGAGAAGGAAAACTTAAATTAGTTTAAATAAGTAATGTGTGTTGGTCCGGCCGAGAAACTTACACGTACACACGGGAGAATATGTCTCAATATTTGTACAATGCATGCTATAATAAAGTTTTAAAGTTATCTACTTCCTTTATTCTACTATGCGGCCACTATACCGTGAAGACCAGTTTTTTTTACGAGCATTTTATGAAACCAGACTTTAATACCTACTTTAAACGCCATAATTCTCTGTTATACAATAAAAAAACCTAAGAAACTAACCGCAAACAGTTCGAAAACAATTAAGCATTAAATTCAACTTCGTAACTAATTCGTGAGCCGAAAATGTCTTCACATTTAAACCCGGAGGCGGTGATGAGAAAAACAAAAGTGCTCTTAATTCTCTACAAGTCTAGCGGATTTACGAGGAAGCGCTTAAGTGAAAAATTGCTTTCTTTTATTATATTTTCTATGAGATCCACCGACGTTCGCAACGCTTTGTTTTCTACTTCACATGGTGATGTTATGAAGCTACTTCACTCACTTCATTTGTTTTTTTTTTCTTTTGTGTTGTACTTTGTTTGTGGTATCACGTTAGTTACTGGCCGCTTACAGGTGATTCTAAAATTAAAAATGTGAGTTCATGTTCATGCAAAAAAAATTGGTCTTCAAACAAAAAATAAAACTATTGAGATATGATGCTGGTGCAATTTTCCATCAAACTTACCTGGCGAAATGTAAGTTTAGTACTGATACACCTCTTGCAAATGCGTGATTTTAAACTTGACCCGTGCGATGTACCATCCTTACTTCTGCCCACTCCGATTCGCAGATGAGTTTAAATCCCAGAAGTGAGAACATTATATGCAGATTATACAGATTTCCATTTTATTCTACAACGATCCAATCAGTTATTCAACAGGCAAAACACATCTAACACATTCGCTTTCAGTCATGACTATCGTAAACAGGTCCGTCGCCATTTCAAAGAGGTCGCACAAATGAGTCGCCTAGCCCCAGCATTCACTAAAGGGTACACTGAACAAATTCAATAAGGTGAGCAGTGTAAATCTCAATTGTGTACCCGACTTTATCAAGATAGTGGACGGGGGATCTCGTGAATTGCTAGAAATGTACTGAATGCAGGCTGTGTTTGTTGACAAAGGTTCATTATGAGAACAGGACGTATTGTTCTGGGTAATTCTAGCCATCGATGAGAACTTTTGAAATGCAACTATTCTGTTTTAACCCTATGGGTAGTTTGAAAAAGTAAGTACCTACCTCAATGAGTTATGAAATAATTGTACAAAGAAATTATTTTGTCGTACTCAAGGTCTACCTTGAATAGATTGTTTTAAGGCGTAATCGTGTATTCCGTGGGGATCTCAGTGACTGCTTCCATGTTTGGTACAAGGTAATCGAATAGCATTACCAGCAGCCCTACTATGACGTGCCAATGCCATCCAATTACGATGATGTAAAAGGGATAGTGCAATTCGCTATGTATAGCTCCGTCTCTCTCTTAGAGCGGAATCATTATCGTTTTAAGACTTCATAGTAGGGCCCCTGTATTAGTGATCGCTGCAGTGTCCCAACAACATCGATGGCTTTCGTTGTAAACCAAACTAATGTTACAGTGATACAGTGCGTAACATAGGTACATCTGGATGGTAGATAAGTACTCGGATCTAGCCAAGTGAATAACAAAAATATTTACTTAATATATAACTATGTAAATCTGTTCTTACTATCAATTTTCTTCGTATTTAAGACTTTTTCAATGGCTTTGCCGGCGGCGCAACGCTTTTCCAAACTTCGTGAAACATTATACATGCCTCTAGAAAGTAGTTTTTTACAAATTTTAGGTAGGTACTAATATAGGAGAAAGAAAGTACTAAAGTAAAAGTCAAGTAAATAAAACAAAAGAGAAGAAACTAAGTACATCGTTGGCCATTGTAAACCCACAGCCCGTAGGTCGAATGTAATCCGTAGAGCTTACGTCTGTGACTCGAAACATGGTCTTATTTATTTTTAATATCATATCAGAATATTATTTATATTGTAGATACTGAGATTATGTGTCTAAGTTACTCGAAGGACAAAAGACTATTATGTGCAAACAGTTTTGCCCATTATTGCCGCACGATTAGGCTACCGATATTGATGGCACCCGAAGTTTCTGAACAGTCTTTGTAGGCAAATAAACAAATTATTCTTATTTTATCAATAACTGATACTTCTCCAGTTTAAATTTAAGGGTTTATGAACCTAACCGGGCATTTTTTTTAAATCGAATTAAAATTACTTGGGTGCATCAATTGTTGTCCAAATTTTCAGCTATATTTTCCAAATAAATTACTCTCGCTAGACTGTGGCAACTCTTTATTGAATGCACTAGTCTATCGCCTGCCGAGGATCAAATGAAATAAATCCGAAGTGTTCTAACACCTATCCAATTTATCGACTCAAATAACGCTGAAAATGGACTCCGTTAGTATCGTAAACCAGGTTTTTACTTTTTGTGTGTACTCCCATATTCACACTCAATGTACCACGAAATGCTCAAACGTTCGTTCGGTTTAGTAGTATTTGTTGGATACTGAGTTTATTAGTAAGCACCTATACCTTTTATAAAAGTATCAGGTTGTAAGTATGTATCGTATGTATCAATGTACAGTATGTATCAGGTTTACTGGAATTTTGTCTCCACAGAATTAAATACAGCATTAATTACAGCATCAAGAGCACTATAAATCATTCAGGTTCTTCATTTATTGCAAACTTAGACTTATTAGATAGTCAATTATTTTAAATCACCGAATCAAAACGAGACCTTGGCAGACACAGGCTGGTTTTATTTGGATTTTCCATGCTTTTGTAACCATCAATACAAGTTATTTTACAATAATAATTCCTTGTACAAATCAAAACTGAAAACTGAGATTGCAATCTGTTGTGATATTTGGTTGGAATAGTATTAAATATATTATTAGTAAAATAAGAGTTAGAAAAAGATGCTGAATGACAAGAGTGTTTATTTCAAGTAACTAGGCAATACATTAAGAAACAATATATCTATAAAAACAAGTCCGCACAACAGAGGTTATACTTTTCTACAACACAATCTACGAATATACATATATTTCTCAAATATCAAAGGGTTGAACCAAGTTTTACTTACAATTCATTATTCACAAAAGGACGAAACTTCAGCACTGATGGCCACAAACCCGAATTCATTTTACATCTTTGACGAACTTCGGATAATCTTGTTAAAATACTGGCTTTTGAAGCTGACCCTACTTCAATTGAATGGAGTGTTATTTTGCCTAGTTGTCTCGACCTACCTAGATTCTAAATATAGTCCACTCATCTATTATGCTGATGGAAATATTATTTGGGAAAAAGTAGGTAGTGTCTGCTGCTCAAAGGCTCTTATTGAATTGAAAATCGACCGTTGATGGAATATCCATACATGAAAATGTTTTACTTGAAAGCGATGTTCAATTTAATTTAATTAATTAGTTTTTCGCGTTCCTGACAGCAAAACTTACATGACGGGAAATAACGTAGGCACATGTTTCACGGTAGTCAATTTTCCCATTTGGCTTTTAGGGAATATTATATAATATCTTGGGACAACTCAGACACGGTCATCCGATCCCAAACTAGGCAGAGCCTATTTACTATGGCAAACAGACAACTGAAAAACATACTTATATATTTCTAAATACATACATATTATAGACAAATTACACCCAGACACAAAACAAATGATCATGCTCATCACTCAAAGATTTGTCCTGGGTGGGAATCGAACCCACGACCTCCGGTTTAGCAGTCAGGGTCCACGACCTCCGGTTTACCACTCGACCAACAGGCCAGTCAAATGTGAATATGCGACAAATGTTAGTTTAGGGGTCCGAGTGCGCATAAATGGTTTAAAGATCTCTCAAGACGCTTAGTTGACACTTTGTTTAGTTGATTCTTTAACCAAGGTAAAGCCAGCCCTTGACTGGCTTGTACCTTGGTCTAAGAATTAGCATTACCATACAACGTAGCAATGCCGCTAGTCTTTTGGGTACACTTCCAGTCGACAGCGATGCGGATGAATTTTTTGACGCCATATTTTAGGGTTAATTTAGTTAGGAGTTTTTATTTTTATTTCTAGTGTATGTAGTTAGTTTAGTATTTATTAAAACGATTGTAAATATCTATGTAAATAAACACCTCTCGTTAATTAGTTCCAATGTTAGTGTATTCGATTAAATTTTCGGATGGATATAATAATATAATAGATATATAAGTTTATCCTTAGCTTATGTTACTAATGAAGTGGCTTTTGACTCAATAGTTTTGTAAGGAATTGCAGTTTTAAATATTTACACCTGATTCATGTACAGTTGCTACATTCAAACGCAATTATATCCTTCACTTAATTAAACAAAGATTCACATCAGTTTTACCAACACATTTAAAGTGTTACGTAATAAAATTAAAGAATAATTTAAACTTATCATTGTAATTAACCTTAAAACGCAGTCGGAATGCGTTTTTTTAATGACTGGTTGAAAAACCTTTGTCTGACGCAATTACAGTGGATTTAAATGTATTATTACTAAGTGAATTCAGCGTTTTTATGAATCCCTATTATATCCTTAGTATTCCCCACGTACAGTCACATCGTCCAGACCTTTGCATCTCGCATACAGCGGTTTCACGCAGCTTTTACTAGATCATCAGTCCACCTTATTCCCACAAGAGAGGCCTTCCAACTCAGCGTCTTCTGACACGTACGCGGACACCATTCTAGTCATTCAACCATATCGACATTCGTTCTGCGAGCAACTTAAGTTTGACGATTCTTCGGGCTATGTAGGTCTCCCGCAGATATCCACATTGTAACTATATATCTATCTAGCCTATTTTGTCGCACTGCTAGGCAAAGGCCTTCCTCTCCCTTTTCCAGACAACTCTGTCATTTGCAATGTCAGGCCAGTCATTTGGATAGGAGTCGTGCTCGTCCCGCCATCTTCGCCTTGGTCTGTCTTTTGGCCCATTTCTCATCTGACATGCGGCAGACATGTTCGGCCCAGTCCCACTTAAGATTAGCAGCCTTTTGAGCAACGTCCATGATTTTGATTTTTGAGCCAAGTATTGTGTTCCTTACTCGGTCCGAGAGAGGGGTCCGTCTCTCGGACCGCGTAAGACCAGGTTTGAGCTACAGTGTTTTTAACTACCTACTTAAATAAATTTGCCCTTGATCTCATCTGATGGAAAGCGATGGATGAAGTCTAGGATGGAACAAACGTGACGAAAAGATTCATGTTTTCTTTTGTTTTGAAGCCTTATATTCCACGCACGAATATCTGATGGTTAATGGCGAACGAAGGTAATGTATTAAGATGGAGCCATGTTATACATATAATATTTTAGTGTCTTTTATTTTACCGTTTTTTCCAATGTGCTTGACAAGATTTTCATAAACTCATAATTATAATTTTCTCGAATCTCTAATGTGCGAGAGAATTTTATTTAAATTGCTTGCAATTGTTACTAAAATATTTAATATTCAAACACTCATTTCAGAGTCGTAAAATCTTTATACCTACGTTTTAGAACAAAACGTCGCAGTATTATTTGTATCGGACATGTTGGCACGAAAACGCTGCAACTCTTTATTTACGAAACCCAGTCAGCCCTAAGAGCTTTGTTTATTATTTCCAACATGAAATATCGATATGAAAAAGTGAAGTTTCGATGGTATTTGTTTTTTCTTCGCCTGTATTTTTATGCTCGTCATTTTGTGCGAGCAATGACGATTGTCTTTAATAATAAAAAGATTACCTATGTATGTAGAAAACTCTGAATTGTAGGTACACCTGTACCTACAATTAAGAGGTTTATTTAAATTACTACATCTATGGATATTTTCAAAATAATCATGGCGAAACACGATATCGGAAATCTTTGGATGGATTTGAAAGCGGTGGAGATCAATATAGCTGGTAGTCCGGTCTACTTAATAAAAAAACACACAACAACTTTTATACGTACATTTACGTAGATTATTATTACTTGGTGAGTGTGTTTTATATTTACAAAATAAGTTAATTCGGCGTTCCCAAGACAGATTCAGCTAAATAGTTTATAAAAACTCAACCCTTAATATAAGTACACAAAACACAATGACGTTTAATATTACTCACACCGATTAACTTGAACTCTTATACACACACACACACTATACTCACACTGGTCGGGACTTGAAAGAATTTGTAAATATTATTGCACTGTTAAATTTGCAGCAGTCGGAACTTAAACTTAATAATCCAATTTTATACACATACTGTGGCAATAATTTAGGTTTAACCTAGTGACAGACTCTGCCAGCTTAGCCACCATCTAAGTAACAGACAAAGCTCCAACAGTCATGCCGACCGATATATTATCATATGTTCTTGGCCCGATTCATACGCGCGGACCGCTAAGCTTTATATGCAGATAGCTGCCCTTATAAATGACCCCCTTAGCTTTATGCAGAGCATGTTTCAAGACTAATCCAGATGGACTGACTAGCTGAAAGCATATTGGATCCTTGAGACTTGGCTTTTGTTTTAACTGTTATTGTATTAGCCTTTCTCGTTTTCTTCTTTTCATCTCAATGGTTAACTTTAACATAATTTAGACTCAGAAGGTGGCTACGCTTAGAGCGGCAACAGTTGTCATTTGGTCCTCAAGAGTGCAGGTATTCGGTCTCTTTGGGGAACTCTAGCGCTTCATGGTTAGACGGATGCATAAGGTTGCCTGTCCATTGACGCGGAGCGGAGCAGCGGAGCGGAGCAACGGAGTAATATAGAGCGGAGTTGCGGACTGTGTCTGTACATTGATGAAGAGCGAGGTAGTGCGGAGCGAGTTGCGGATTATGCGGAGTGGAGTTGCAGACTTTGCGGAGGCCACGTGACGAGTAATTTTAGCGGGCGGCCGTTTTTATCCGCTTTCCGTTTCCCCGCTCCACTTCCCGGTTTTGTATGATTTTTTAAACTAGCTCGCAAATCTCTGTCCACTAAAGCGCAGCGGAGATTTGATACATTTCTGTTGGTTAATATTGGCACAGCTCCACTCCGCTCCTCTCCAGTCCGCTCCTCTCCTCTCCACTCCAGTGGAAATTCAGCCTTAAACCCCATTTTGCGAAGTTGTGTTTAGGGTCGAGAAAAGGACAAGGTTTCTTTTTTTATTAAAAAGTAACGTATTAACAAAAAAAGATTAATTTAATCCATTTTAAATTAGGTAGTTCTTTTCAAATCTGATAAAAACAGAAATAACCTAACAGAAAAAGGATACACGACAACCAATTTTGAAGCTATTTTTAGAAAACGATTTCGTTTTAGTGTCATTTGTTGTCTCGTATAATATATTGTATAAAATAGAATCAGGGATAATACTACAGTATTTTCCTGAGTATATTTTTGTTCCGAATTTCCTGTGTCTATTTTTTTGCACATGCGATGCGTTAGAAACGAAACCTGATATACCTGTTTTTATCATTTAATTAAAGAGAGCAACATCCTTATTGATATGTCAGCAGTTATGGGCTCTTCAACTTTGGTTATGTATTTTTTTTATCAGCTAAATGCTAAATTGACGCATGTCATGAGAACTGGTTTCTGACTGTTTTCTAGGCGTAGAGAATAGTATCTGGAAGGGCTGTTGCGGTCAACCAACGCTAATTTTAGTTTCTTTTTCTTTTTAAGTAGTTCCTTATGGTTTTTTCTTGACCTTTTAGGTCTATAAGGCCTTCCCACCCTGAGGTGGGAAGGCCTTATAGAAAAACCCACGCCAATAGAAAAACCCACTCTGTGATTCAACCATCGACCTATCACGGTCAAGAGATAAAGCCCTCTGACAGACAGACGGACGGCGGAAGTTAAGTTGTAGAGTTTCGTTGTTTACCCTATAAATTCAGGCCTAAAATTATTTACTACTTAAAGATTACAGCCACCGTGTTTCTACTATTAGGCAAAGGCTTCCGTACTCTCCTTCAAAAGTCAAAATAACCTTCTGTAAAGTTCTACTCACTCAGTCAACCTGCTCATAAACCCTTTTCTTTCACCCGTCAGAACTTTCTCTTCTGGTCTAAAGATACTATCAAAGCTTGAATTACAATCATGTAGGTAAAAATGTCATTGTACCGCGCTTCGGTCGTTTTTTGTCCAAAAAGACGGCTACTAAAGTTACTGTTATAACCTAACCATAACCTAGTGGAGAGAAACAGTAGTTAGACCGACCAATAAATATTTCGCTGAATACCTAACAATAATGTAATAATAATAATATCTTGGGACAACTCACACACGGTCATCTGATCCCAAACTAGGCAGAGCCTGTGCTATAACAACCAGACAACTGATAAACATACTTATATATTTCTAAATACATACATATTATAGACAAATTACACCCAGACACAGAACAAATGATCATGCTCATCACACAAAGATTTGTCCTGGGTGGGAATCGAACCCACGACCTCCGGTTTAGCAGTCAGGGTCACTAACCACTTGACCAACAGGCCAGTCAATGTATGTAGTGATAGTAAATAATAGCGAGATATAGTAGGAGTAACTTAAACTAAACATGCAGTGGGTAGTTTAGCTATCTCATTCGGATTGACCTGTGTATTAAATAAAAAATAATTCACAGACATTTTTTTTTGGGTAAATCCCCAAGCCAACTTTTGAGAGCCAGAATCAACAGAGGCGATCACCAGAAAAGCGCCGAAGAAACGATTCAACTGTCTTGGATCTCGAATTGAAATTAATAAGAAAAGAATTGCGGAGAAGTAAGAAAAATATTAAATCCACTTCCCTTCTTATTAAGCAGGAGACAGACTCTTATATGAGTTGTTAATCATAAGTTTTCTCTCTCTTCTTCAAGACATACTCAGCCAAGGCGTCGATATCCTCTACGGTACGCCACTTTACCGGTCTTGAGCGTTCCGCATTCAACACTTGCCTGCCATTTTATTTATTTATTATATACTTAATTGTACACCGGCGAGAAAACTACAAACTAAAACACATGTGCAGACACCAGCACGTCAAGCTATAACAATCTGTCAAATTTATTTAATAGATTTTCAACTTTATAGCCAAAGCATTAGGTTCAAGGTTGATTAGGAAAATTTGACAGTTTCGGGTAGCTTGATGTGCTGGCGTCTGAACAATTGGCGGCCTTATCGCATTCCGCGATTTTTTCCAGGCAACCTGGAATGGATGTAATTGCCTCCAGGCTTATCTGATGACCTTAGAAATTTAATATGGGAATTACAGAGGAAATGAAAACGTTTCTATACCTAGGTAAAGAGAGGTAAAAGGGGAAAAGTATAAAAGAATAGAATAGAATAGAAAACATTTATTCGGCAGAGACACAAACATACAGCAACCAAGACAAAGTAACAGGCAAAAAAGGGAAACAAGTCTACCCGGGTCTTGGACGAGTATCTTCTAGGTCTGTTTAAATATTTATTAAACATAAGCTACAGGTAACAACCAACAGTAAAGAAATGGATAAGACTGAATTGTATTTTATACTAGTTGCCGCCCGCGGCTCCGCCCGCGTGATTGTCGAAAACTATCCTAAGGGAACATATTCCCGGGATAAAAAGTATCCTATGTGTTATTCCAGACTATAATCTACCTCTGTGCCAAATTTCATCAAAATCCATTCAGTAGTTTTTACGTGAAAGAGTAACAAAAATCCATACATACATCCATACTTACAAACTTTCGCCTTTATAATAGTAGTAGGATCATCAGAATTAGCTTGCAACTTATCTATACTTTAATCAGGAACATACTGCTAGTCATCTTTCATTACCTAACCTGTTGGAATTTAAATTAGAATCGTTAATCAAATCAGCCATAGGCCGTACCTGAGTTGCGCTATGATTACCGATCTACCCATCTTCCGGCAGTCTACCCTAGATGTCTTCAGGTTATTGGCCTATCTTACTGCGAGTTCCAGTTTTGTAATTTGTTGATTATTTTTTTAATCAATTCAATATTTATTTAAACAAAGCTGCCACCCGTGATTAAACATTAAGATGCCGATTGAAATCCGCTTGATCAATCTTCACAAAAAAATACTTTAGTAAGGATTGAATATTAACATCAAAGTATGCAGTATCTTCCTCGTCAACAGCCATTACTTTAGCACTACCTGTTATATTGTTGTTATCAACAAAATTGTTTCCTGCAAAAATATTTTTATAATGCTCCAAAAAGACAAGGCAGAACCCACTGATATAAGTAATTACGTTTGCTAAGCGTAACAGTTGCGTATCAACGGAACTCAATCGTGCGCGCGCGCAGTCAGGGCCACCCGGCGCCGATTGGCGGACGCATTCACGTAACGTTCGAATTTAAAAAATAACTGTTCTACTTAGTGTTTATTGTGATTATAAACAAAACACTGGCCGAGACACTGGGAAGTTTAATTTGAAATTGAAGGTCTGTTGTTTTTTTTTTTTGTAATCTTTAGAAAAAATATATGTGTACTTTGGATTCGCGATAAATAATTCTTATCTATGTTTTCGTCAAACTCATTTGGTAAACAAATTGCAATGTGTTATTTATATTTTCAAATTGCCGCGCGCAAGTAACAACTAAAAAACCTAGTGTGGAGCAAAGTTTAAAAAAAAAAACCAGTAGATATTCCAACTTTTCAAATATGAAAGCAGCCTGCTTTAGGAACAGTTTGATTTTTAAAAGATAATGGTTTTAATAATATATATCAAATAGACCACACTGATGTATTGTTTTCTGAAGTTCTAGACAAATAAACGTACTTTATTACCATACCTAATACAAAACTATGTTAATCATAAGAAATAGTAAGAATGTTCCACCGAAGCAAAACAAAAGCATCCAAATAAATGAATGCACGTTCTATTAATTTTGTTCTAGTTTGTTTGCTCTCATTTCCCGCATTATCGTATCCAACTTGCTGCAGCTGCAAGAAATGTTTAATATACTTAGTAAATAACAAAATGCTTAAAATTTTAATTTAATTACAACTATAATGCTCATTACGGTTTAATATTATTTGTTTTATTCATAATGCAAAACCACTGTTGAAATAATATAAACCGCATAGATAATTAACATTACACATTAGTGTCTAATTGCAGGTAACTTTGATGGGCGTCATATAAATGATAGTAGGTAGCCACAAACCTAGAGCTAAGTTTCTAGCCATTGTTTGTCTACCTAGAGTTTCGACCTAGTGGTTAGAAGATAATTACAGTCTCATTATTCCGATTATCCTAGCATATTTCCTGTCGTTTACCAAAGTCCGCATTAGACGCACGAAAACTTCATAGAGGTAGGCATTTGCTTGTCCAATCTTCTTTAGGCATTATACTAAAATAATTATATCATTTATTTGCATAAAATGTGGTAGAACAGATGTTATGATAATAATTTTTGTTCAAAAACACATTCCGCCATTTTGTATTGGCATGCAAATAAAATCTACTAACTTGTTTTAGTGCCACTAAAACAATAACACACAATAGGTACTCGTATATTACACAACTACACAAAATTCTGTTCTACAGAAAACAAAAAAATATAATTTTATCAAAACATTACCAACATTATATAAACTAAAGTTTTAACACACATCACAAATCGTTGGCATAATATAGAATATAATATAACTGTGCCTACATAGATGGATGTAGATATAAATATAAAGCAATCATAGATTACTATAGCTTTAATTACGAAGTGCATTTGCGCAAAAAGTGAGTACCTATCCTTATATCAATAACACCTTCTGAGTCAGTCAATTTCTGAACGTTAACGTCATGATTGACCTTCTTAACCCTTGAGGTAAACAGGTTCTTAGACCCTACCAACGCACACAACGCATATACAAGTGTTAAGTGCATTGCATTTTATACGAACAGTTTTGCTAAAACCCTCGTTTCGAACAGAAAGGTTTGCCATTTGAGAGTTACACAAAAAGTTGTTTAAACATTGTTTTAGTCTACTAAATAAAATGTTGTTGTAATACTAAAAACAAATGTTGTAGTCAGCAAAAATTGTAATGGCCTGTTATTTTCTGAACAGCAGCGTATCATGGTATACTTAATAATAATGCAAAACAATTGATTTATTATCAAACTTTCTAATCCAATCCAATATTATAAAGAGGTGTGTTTCCGAACGCATACAACCCTAATCTCTTCAAAATTAGAGTGAACAGGCTTCTTCTGGGTAGGCTCGCTCCATCGTCGACTTTGTCTCTGTCATCTATGACCTAGACTAGAGTCAAGAGCAAACCCATATTAAATAAAAAAAAAAAAAAAAAAAAAAAAAAAGGTATCATTGACTATGCGTTTTTCGGTACTATGTTAGTGTTAGTGACGCGACGGCTCTACTCTATTTCGTCCATATTTGTACGGATGAGCCAGAACTTATCTTAGAATTAAGTACGTGTAAGTTTTTGATAGTGTTTATTACTTTGTTTTCGTTTGGTTATGCAAATGAGCCATGCATCCGATTCCACAAAAAAAAACAAATGCTCGTGGTATGTTTAGATTTCTGTATTTTTTTTAAAATTAGGCTCGAGGACAATTGTATTTTATATAAAATAACGGTGAAAAAGTAGAATGATAATTAATTTTTGCTTCAATAGATGATTTCTTCTCCATCATTAGGGAAAAGAACTGCATCGATGATGAGCAGGGTCCGTGGTAGCACCAACACTGTCCTCAGAAAGTTAGCGTGCAAAATAAACAGCCCGTTTATTGTGTACTGGGCAAGTGTACACCTGCACAAAAATAGGAAATAGTTTTAGTTATAGTGTTTAACTTGATTTTGTTTACTAACGTATTACTAACACCTTGTTATTTTTATTTTTGTGTGTAGGTACTACTAACAACCCTATTAACATTTTCTTTGTAAAAATATGGACGTATGTCCGAAATAAAGATACATTATTATTATAATAAATAAATATAATAATAAACTCAAAAATAGATCATCATAATGTGTCTTTTAAACCGACTTCAAAAAAGGAGGACGTTCTCAATTGGACTGTATGGTTTTTTTTTTTGTGTTTGTTATTTGATCGTTCCGCCAATAATTATGAATGGATTGTGATAATTATTTTTTTATTGTGGTCCTATTGGCATCAAGTCAGAATTTCATGATGGGATCCCAGGGAAATCGAGGGCAACTCTCAAATTTTAAAGGCACATACAATGTTTTTCATATACTTTCTAATTTAGATAACTGTGCATGGTAATCACCAGATGCTGATTACCATGCACAATTGATTAACAAGCTCAGCAAGACGAGATCATCTTGCTGAACTGATGATGGAAGGTATAAGACAGGATCTGATGCTGAGATCCCATCAAAAATGTTTGTTCAGCGATATAGTCGCCAATTGCCGACCGATTAGAATGATTATTTTGTTGTTTGGAAGAGTATTTTTACAAACTGGTCTTGTTTCTATTTGGTGAAGATCTGATGAAGAACTTTGGAGGTAGGTAACGGAACTCTTCAATAAATGATAGCAAATCTCCCGGGATTGCTGAAATCGCATGTCTGTTTATTGTTTACAACAGTTCATAACATAAAATCACGCCGGTACACTGTGAAGGGGTACGCAGATGCAAACAAGTCAATCTGAATTAACATATTTTTGGGGTTATCTATTTGAGCACAACTTTATGATTTATTAACCGATCTTGATGATTATTTTTACGTTGGGTTTAGTTATACCTATGTTGCATTTGCATTGAACGCTGAACTTCAAAGATAATCCAGTGACCTCTTCAACTTAAAATCAATTTAACTATGAGCTGGTCTGGACTGCGAAGGCACATAAAGTAATTCCTTAACGGCATATATATTTCGTACTTGTGAGCGTTTTATTCCCGGTTATAACTTTACATAAATGTTTGAATGCAGTTAAGCAGTGTGTTTTTGAAAATATGAAATGTTTTTTCTTGAAGTATAAATTAGCATCATGGTCATTAGGGTACCTATATTCAGTTGTTTGATAAATACAAAACACATCACACACTAAGGACCTTTTAAAAAAAAACGAATATTTGTGTCCGAATTATTTGTTATTGTCCAATAATAAATCATTGTCCCATTTTCCTGATCTTCATTCCACATTAATTGCCATTGGTCATTTAAAACATCAATTTTACCTGTTAACACTTTTAACCACCTAAAAGGGGTTTTAAGGTGCTAATGAGTTGTAAATATTCATTTATTATTGATCTTACATATGAGCAATCTCTCGCTTGCAATCAGTAATTATTAAATAGTTCGAAACACTAATATATCCTGAAGACGACCATGACGTCTAGTTATTATAGTAGTATATTGGGTTAAGGAGTTCGTGTGGCAGTTATTTATTTTTGTATATTTTATTTTTCGACTAAATCACATATTGCATAAAGAAATTCTTAAACTATAAAACCAAAAATTATCTAAATACATAAAAAGTAAGTAATTACGTAATGAGTTTAAAATACTTTTTAAACTTACTATACAATTCAACTCTGATTTAAATTACACTAGTTTTCGACCGCTTCCATCCCAAGTACCTCTGAACCAAAATTCATCAAATTCGGATCTCCGATTTAGACTGGATTAAGATAAGAAAATTATGTCTTTTGTCATTTTAGTGTTTTAAGTTTTACTATCAATAAAAACGCACCATGTATCTCAACAAAAGCCTATTCATAAACACCACTTTGATCAAAAACCAAACAGGTTCAACATCTATAGATACTTATTTAAACGTTCAAGATATTATGTTATTGTTTTTGTGATTGTATGGACGTCATCCTACAAAAACTGGCCCAGCATAAATTCGTGGGATTATTCCAACGTCACGAGAAAAAAAACATGGATATTCCATTCCTTTCAATATGTTTTTGGTGTTTTTAATTCTTAAAATATGATAATTACATTGCCGTAACCGCAAACCAAACCACTCAAAATTTCCACGACCTAATGTTATATGTTATGTTTGGTGCGCCACTTTTTCCCAGCTAAAACAGTAGGAAGTGGTGACGGGCGCGCGTTGCGGTCTTCATGTAAATTTTTTGACGTTCATTAAAACTCGGGAAGAGTTTGAACGAACGACAGGGTTTGGGTCGGTTTCCAGCAAAGACGAAGTTTGGTAAGACTGGCTGACAGACTTCCGGACTTCTGACCTGAAAAACTGAACTGACTTCTAAACTGTTAAAGATCTACAATATATATTTATTTCTTCTTTACGTTTCTAATTTCTATCTCATTTATTCGCAGTGACAAGCCAAAATGGCGCCCAATACAGAAAAACGTCAGATAAGCTTCCCCCAATTGGAGTACCCGATCCTAAGGGAAGTGACGCCAAAATCGGCCCAAAACTGGTTGAAGGGTAAACAAATGCAAGATGGCGCCGAAGATTTGTGGAGGATACATGACAGCCTGTATGATTTAACGGACTTTGTATCGGCACATCCTGGAGGCTCCCATTGGATATCTGTTACTAAGGTACGCAAGTTAAACTTTGCAAGATCTAAGTTTTCTTAACCACGGCTTTTTATTGTATACTTGCAATTTAATTGAATTAATGAAGACAAGCTTCCGCTAGACGAGTTCTACGGTTTAATTACATCAACAAAAACTAGTTTTTTTATTGATATTGAAGACTGGACTATTCCAAAGTCTTAAATAATTGAGCTAGAGGCGGTAAAACCTGCCACCGATATTTTTTATGGAAGCTATTGCTAGAGGCTTTGCCCAGTTGAAGGTCGAAATTATTTATCCCAAGGAATACCAGGATAGAACAGCTTGAATTCAAGTCATGGTATATTCATGTGCCAAGTCCCGTATAATTTTTTTCAGCTGTTGAAACGGGATTATTTAACAAACATCCAACCATCCAGACTACCACATTTTTAATAATATTAGGTGTAGTAGGACTTTCATAGTAATCACATGCATGCCAATTCAATTCTATCAAAAACACCTCTAATTTTCCTACATTTTTTAATTGGCCCTCTGAACTTCGGACATACCGCATCCTTTTATCAATATATATGTCACCGAAAAATGACAAATGCCGTAAGATTATAAAATATCGAGTGAAATTGTAAACTATTTATTCTAAATAAGACACAGATATTTTGGAAACTATTGAATTTGGATGGGTTTAATGTATACAAAACGATTTTTTCACAATACAGGGTGTCCCAAAACTCAACGTCAAGCCGAAACGGGGTGACAGGATTGATCATAACCATCACGAGAAAAATCTGAAAAAAAATCTATCCCATGCAGTTTGAAAATTATGGGCATTTTAAGAAAAACCTAGAAATTTGATCAAACTGTACCATTTTTCGGTTATTGTGGTTATTATTTTTTATTTTTGTTCATTTGAACTTTAGAAACGTAATCCTAAATAACATTTCTAGAATCCCAATAAAAAATAATGACACAATTGCCTCAAGTTCCCGAGAATTGAGACTATTTGTTAAACTACGAATTTAAAATTTTCAAGATTCGTCGACTTTGACAGGCCCTCCTATAAAAAAAATGTACTAGAGTGCCTTGGCAAGTAGCATTAAAAGTTGGCGCATTTAATCAGAATTCTAAAATGGTACAATACTTGTTAGTTCCATACAATAGAAAAGAGTAAAAAAATTAAAACCTCAAGTAACCCGATTTTTGCTATCAGATTTTACTCAGTTAAAATGTTTTTAATTCGCACAAGCTCTAGGTAGGTTCTTAATTTTAAGGCAAAATGATGAGAGAGATGGATAATGGGTATGTTTGCCATGAGTGAGCGAGACAGATAGTGACGCCACGCATTGAGACGGAGATGCGTCGTTTAAACGAGTGCGAATGAAACAGATAGATGCTATGGCATCTATCTGTTTCATTCGCACTAGTTTCAGCCAAGCAAATGGCTACGCTACCAGTCCGACACCAACCAGTTAGTACGTTTCGCTCATTCGTCTACTGCGCACGTTCGTATTCGTATTAATTATTTTACTAATTTTACTAACTTTTTTTCACTTTGGTAAAAGTGGCGTCACTATCTGTCTCGCTCACTCATGGCGAACATACCCATTATCCATCTCTCTCATCATTTTGTCTTAAAATTAAGAACCTACCTAGAGCTTGTGTGAATTAAAAACATTTTAACTGAGTAAAATGAGATAGCAAAAATCGGGTTACTTGAGGTTTTAATTTTTTTACTCTTTTCTATTGTATGGAACTAACAAGTATTGTACCATTTTAGAATTCTGATTAAATGCGCCAACTTCTAATGCCACTTGCCAAGGCACTCTAGTACATTTTTTTTATAGGAGGGCCTGTCAAAGTCGACGAATCTTGAAAATTTTAAATTCGTAGTTTAACAAATAGTCTCAATTCTCGGAAACTTGAGGCAATTGTGTCATTATTTTTTATTGGGATTCTAGAAATGTTATTTAGGATTACGTTTCCAAAGTTCAAATGAACAAAAATAAAAAAGAATAACCACAATAACCGAAAAATGGTACAGTTTGATCAAATTTCTAGGTTTTTCTTAAAATGCCCATAATTTTTAAACTGCATGGGATAGATTTTTTTTCAGATTTTTCTCGTGATGGTTATGATCAATCCTGTCACCCCGTTTCGGCTTGACGTTGAGTTTTGGGACACCCTGTATATCGAGAAATTATAATCTATTCAAGATTTATTACAATCTTACGGAGATTGCAATTTTCCGGTGACATATATAAAACTGTTCCGTTACTGATTGAGTGACTGACAGACAACGCTCAGCCAAAATTACTGGCTGTATAAAAATTAAATTAGGCATGCAGCTTCCCTATACTCCGTAGCACTAAAAGAGGGAAAAAACGGGATATGTGTGTACGAAGTCGCGGGCAAAATCTAGTCTTAATCTATACAAATCACTAAATATTGTCCTTCTATTCTATTGGTGTAGAAAAAAACCGTAAATTATTTTCCTCTTTCATTGGACGATAAAAAATGACCACTACTGCCCGAGCTGGGATCCGATTGCGATAAATGGCGACGAGCTCCGTTTAAATCACACTGAGACCTGATACTGTCAGTTGCGAGCTGCGGGTGTACAACAAATAATACTGCTCTGTTACCACCTCGATGTGATAGGCTTCAACTGGTATTTTTTAACCAACTTCCAAAAAAGGAGGAGGTTCTCAATTCAATTGGTATATTTTGTTTTTTATAATCAGCCGAAAGAAGTCTACTGCTGGACATAGGCCTCCCCTAAAGGGGGGGGGGGGTTTATATATATATGTAACTTGAGAGAATGTAAACTCTCGATAAATTGTTACCTGAACATTTGGAATCCTTTTTTACGCATCAAAATTTCATAGTTTGTAATCTCTCAAATCATTCCGAGAAATCGTGGACTGACATAAACTGGCAACCAATCAGCTGTCTGGTCAACAATTTATCTGTTTTGGTCTAACAGTTAAATTGGAAACTTGGACTCTCATTGGTCTTTGTTTTCTCTGAAAAGAGCTTTGTTTCCAGGTTTACTATCACACGAAAACATAAATTGTAGACTTGTGCTCTGATTGGTCGCCATTTTATTATAATCTACAATTTCTCGGAATGACTTCGCGCTTTTGATGCGTAAAAAAGTAGTCCAAATGTTCAGTTGACAATTTATCGAGACTAAAAAGTGAAAAATAAAAAAACTTAAAAAAAACACAACCGACCGGAAATCGGTGTCAAGAAACGAAGAAACATTAAAAAACACCAACTTCCTTAATGAAAGTTATTTTATACTTTGTAGTTTTTTAGTTGGAGGTCGGTTGTATTTTTTCTTCAATTCATGTTTGTAAAACTTTAATTGAATAAAGTAATACATACTCAGTTACTTTTTCATTATTTCGTAAAGAGCGACTCAAAAATGTTTTGGGTTAAATGTTTTAAACGGTTAACTACATAGATAGGCACTTATTCAAAAGGGTCCTTTTGCCCAACAGATTTGGGGTCGGTCTAGTCTATCATACCTATTTCTCTCTTACCTTACAGGCTAATGTTGTTCTGATTGTACAGTAGCAAGTGATAAATGAATTCCACGTATAAACCGGGCCGTAATGTAACATTCGCAGCGAGCATGTTATGTTACGCCGTGTCCTAAAATCCGTGTAAAACAAAACACGTTTCCACGCTGCACGAATGCTTGCTTTGGTCAGAACCCACCTTTAGGCTCTAATTAAACAATCAATGGTAACAAGTGGTTCTCAAATACACTCTTAATCTTTATATAGAAAACTTCTATTCGACCCAGATACAACACAACAGCAACAAACACATAATAAAAAATCAAAACAATAACATAACAATGAAACAGTAAACCTGTGCTGAGCGTGCTCATACCGAAAGGGTTACCATCTCAGCATATGCTAGGCGTCAGACACCTAGCGCTGGTTTTCAGTTGGTAAGTTGGCATATGAAACAATGGTTAATATTAACTTCCAAGTACGAACTCCTTTATAAAACCACTTCTTAATGACTAAACTCTGCCTCAGAAAACGTCTTATTTAGTTATACTGTTACATAAATAATGAATTGTCTGCTTGGAGTGAGACCTGTCTAATCTAGAGACTAAGTACACACAATGCCTTAGCTTGTTCCTTCAATTATTTACGAATTTAATAGTTGATTATGTTAATTAATTGTCAATTCCATTTGTGTTCTAGTAAGTACTTTGTCATTCGTAATTTAACTTGAACTATTAACTAATGAGAAATTGAGTAATTGGGGAACTTGGCCTCAAAATTAAGTCGATTGTTGATCATGATGAAAGTTGCAAGAACGTAAATTAGAGGATGGAAAACAATTCACCATGATGGTGTTTGTTTTTGGGAATCATTAAATGACTTCTTGGCGCTCTGGGCGGAGCGGGAGACTCTTACTGACTAAAACCCACTCGTATTCCTTCAAAATGCCCTTTGCGTTGAAGGGCCGCGGTAACTGTTTCCAACATTTCCGCAACCCTGGCATAATGAAAATAGCAACCCTGGCATAAACGAATAGTAAAAACAAAACTTTTGAAAGGTCATATTTAAATTTACATTGTTAAAATTCTAAATGAGCTCAAGAATATTGAAGGAACTGAATTATTGATTATGATAATATTACAGAAATACTAAGCATACAATTTAATATTCATTTACGTAAATGTTTTTCTCACTAACAAACATTTTTTGGTGTTCCACAGGGCACGGACATAACAGAGGCCTTCGAAACACATCACCTCAAAGGCGTTGCAGAAACCTTCCTACCAAATTACTACATAAGAAGAGCAAAAAAACCTAGGAACCAACCGTTCACATTCAAAGAAGATGGGTTTTACAAGACCTTGAAGTTAAAAGTCATGGCCCAACTGCCAGAAATACCGAAGGACATAAGAAAGAAGAGTGATTTTGTTTCAGACGGCTTACTCTTAGCCCTGCTCATTCTAAGTCCCATGAGCTGTTGGGGCTGGACCCAGAGCTTCGTTTTAGGAGCCTCCTTGACTCTCTTAAACAGTTTAGTCCTTAGTTCCCTCGTCACTTGTGCTCATAACTATTTCCATCGCAGTGACAGTTGGAGAATGTACTTATTTAACTTAAGTGGAATGTCGTATAGGTGAGTTATTAATTATTAATTACATTTTACTTATCCATTAATCAAACTTAACTAGGGACTCATTTGAGGATCCCATTTATACTTTGAATAATTAACATTAAATACAATTTTTCAAAAAAAAAATTAGTCAAGTTTTTACAGTAATTACAAAGGCGTATTTCAATTCATATTTGAATAAACTAAGCAAAAATAAAGCACCGACATAGTTGTTGTTGTTGTAGTTGTTCCAATTAGATTTTTTTCCTGTTTAGTAACAGGAAAAAAATCTCATTGGAAGTAAGAAATAAAACCATTATAAAATAGTACGATTGCCTTGGACTTGAGCTACTGACCTCCAACTTGAAGCCACAGTGTAAGAAATAATGATCAACTAATAGCAGTCTATCGTGTACCCAGCTCATTGTTACAGTTTCAAAGTATTGTTATTTTAGTACTCGGTTTTTTTCTGTGCTATTCTTAGTTATTTAACTGTAGGGATACTATAAAATTTAGATTTAAATTCACAACGGCATTGCTGTCGGCTTCAGTCGTTGTTCTTTCAGCTATATTATTTTTTATACCAACTTGTTTTTTCTGGCTAACCGAGAAATGGCTCTGCAGCAGTATTTTAAGGGCTCGCGCTTGACTATTTTCTCAACTGATAGTAAGCGATGATGTGGTGGCACTCTTGAGTTTATGACACCTAGGTTATATCTGTCAGAAAACACAGATTCCAGCAGGGAATTCTTAGCTGTACGCATAATGAAAAAAAATTGGTTGTCTGTAAAATCTTAATCAAATGGGTTAACGGACGATAGTTTAACGTGACAACGTCATAACAAAACATTGATGAAATGATCGTAACGTTACAATGAGCGTAATGTTACAATGAGTCATCCTTTTTCGTGCGTGCAGCAGGCGTTCATCGATTTATAAGACGTTGTCACGTTCAAAATTAAACATTGCATGAAACGGCGTAAATAGCATTTTATTTTCCATGGAAATCCTTAGTTTAAAGCATTTTAAAATATAAAGTATCCAATATGGAGGTTTATTCCTTAAGATGGCTCGCAATGCAACATAAAGCTGGACTGCAGAGTACGGATATTGCGCGCCATAAACTAATATTGCTGTTGACTTATGAAAACTTTACAAGATAATTTCGCTGTTGCTTACTTGAAGTACCTTGAAGATGCAAAGATGCAGTGTAATAAATATGTTATCTTTGGGTATTTTGTTGTAAATTAAAAATAAAAAAGATAAAATGAAAAAAGGTTTGCGTCCTTGTACAAAGAATCTAACAAAAACGTGACGCTCGCGAAGCGCATTTAGCATCATCCATTGTCTAGATCCAAAGACGTATTTTACCGTACGTATCTTGACTGCGATATTTTTTTGTTACACTTTGTACATTTTAACTCTTAAGAATATTAATACAGTTGAATTACTATTCTTAATGTATCGCATTTTTTATCCTCTCCGCTTTCTTTATCTACTCATCGTAGGCCAGGTATTTGTAAGAACAATAAAGAGTAAAATTGTCTGTCCGCCTTCATGACACAGACTTCCGTGTGTCTAATTTCGTGTCGGTCGGCTGAGGCGTGAAAGCAGCACAAACAAATATACAAAGTCACTTTCACATTATTCTTTCTTTTGGTACTTATGGATTTAGTGACAAGTATGATGTTAATCAAAACACTGATTCGGGAAAACTTAACACTTTCAGTGCCCAGAACTCAGCATATTGGTCGAACAATAATTTGTTTCTTGTGCCCACGAGTCACCGCTACATATAACGACGACTCGTGGGTACGAACAAATTATTGTTCGACCCATATGCTGAGTTCTGGGCACCGAAAGTGTTAAAAACATTACATATCGCTTGGGCGTGAACAAAATTGGTTCTATTTTAAATGTTTTGGTTCTTTTTTTTAAGTATTTAACAAGTTTTCTAGCAAATTAACTGCGCCAGAATGACACGACACCACACAGGCATCTAGACACGCGGCAGCGTGTCCAGCCAAGTTCAACGAAAAAAGAACTCGCAACGCAGCAGTGTGTTACACGAACCATTTAGAGCTGCTTTTGACCCCTTCACAATTCGAAACCTATTTAACCTACATATAAATACATAAAATTTGGCACATTTATTTAATATCTTTAGCTTGTCTAGAATCCAAAATTACATAAATGTTGCTCAAACAGTTATTGATCTATTAACATTTAATGACTGTCTGACTTACTCACTCACCGACATATAGATCAAAAACCTAACCCACTTTCAAATTTGGCATCCAGCTAGGTAATTGTTTGTATACAAAGGAAATATTCGGAAAAATGGGATTTTTAGATTCGATTTTTTTTTCAATAAATCGTTTTTGTTAGGCAACACTTAGCGCCTTTAAAAATTATAAGAGCAAAAATTACTGCTTTCGTCTTCGCAAGAAAATAGTTTTTTGATGAAAGGTCATATTTATAGGTACTCACGAATTATTGATTGAACTTAAACAATCGATAATAATTAATAACACAAACTGCTCCTGGCAGCGCCGGCTCAGATGAAACATTTGCGTTATACGAGAGAAATACGTTCTTAAACAATCTTGCATACGGTGCGGGGTGCGCGGGGCGGGCAACACAATACGTGCACGGGAACGCGGGGATTCGTGTTGAAAGATGTATAATAATAGTTTCTTTGCAAAAAGTAACGGTGTCCCATCAAAATCATAAATGTGAAAAAAGGAGCCAAGTTCAATGTTATCTAATAATATGCGTGATTGTCGACTTCAGCGACAAATGAATTGAGATCTAAATGGGTGCCAAGTTCTGTAGATAATCCTGAAATAAATTAACTGAGATAAATTAATGCTCAAGAATTGACTTCACTAGTTTTACCAGTAAATCAAATTTTTAGAAGAGTAAGATATGTTGACCTTTCAACATATAAACTGTAACTTGCGTATAACATAAAAATAATTACTTATTTAAGATAAAATTAATGTGAAAAATAGCCAAGTGTGGCTTTAAATATACAGTCGAAAAGAAGCATAGACTGAAACAATATTCCATTCTGGGCTACTGGTACAATCTCATCAAGGATTTAAACTCTCCCTCACCCAGATTTCATCCGCAAACTGAAGTTTAAGCACTTAATTGTTACGGGTTTTAATTGATCAATTAACGCAATGAATACTTGCTTTGTAATCTTTTTCTTAAAATAGATAAAGTGTACTTTAGTTATAGATGGAGTGTTTTCCCTGAGCTGGTAAAAGTGTGATTATCTCAACACAATATTTCGGTAACATTCTTAGAACATACTGAAATCCAATTTTTGCACAATTAATGTTGACATGTTTTAAATTGATCACTTTGGAACTTGAGGGTT
The DNA here is from genome assembly GCA_905163435.1 of Mamestra brassicae. Lineage (NCBI taxonomy): Eukaryota > Metazoa > Arthropoda > Insecta > Lepidoptera > Noctuidae > Mamestra > Mamestra brassicae. The sequence continues at coordinate 7,713,698 of LR990991.1, read as the reverse complement.
ATTTGTACACACCCATAGTTTTTATTATTGTGAATGTGAGGACTATCTGGATTATTTATCAAAGATATTCGGTTCGATTCATTAGAGAATCTCATTACTGCAATATTAAAATGAAAAAATCGATAAGCGTCAGCTAAAAAACGGCCAAGTGCGAGTCGGACTCTCACACGAAGGGTTCCGTACGATAAACCGAAATAAAAACACTTTTCTTGTATGGGAGCCCCCTTCTCATTTTTAATCTAATTTAATTTTCATTATTATTTTTTTGCCATCACTTCCCGTGGGTGTCGTAAGAGGCGACTAAGGGACTCACTAGAGAATGGGCAGTAGCTTTCTCTGTACATTGCAACAGCTTCACTGTGATCGCCAACACGCCTGCCAAGCGTGGCGATTATGGCTCTTGAGACTATGTCCAGCAGTGGACGTCTTCCTGCCAGGGTTGCGGAATCTGTTCGAAAGAGTCACCGCGGCCCTGAACGCAAAGGGCTTTAGAAGGAACACGGATGGGTTTTAGTCAGTAAGAGTCTGACACGCCCTTCCGCTCCACCCAGAGCGGAAGAAGTCATTTGATGATTTCCCATCCTTAAAAAAAAAAAAGAAACAGTGGACGTCTTTCGACTGATTATAATGAATATATATACACACTCTGTGAAAATTTCAACTGTTTTACTATTACGGTAGGTACTTGAGATATAGCCCGCTGACAGACAGACGGACGGACGGACAGACGGACAGCGGGGGCTTTGTAATAGGATTCCGTTGATTACCCTTTGTGAACAGAACCCTAAAAAGTATGTAACCCAGCCACCTCCAAACTAGGTAAAGTTCTACGTGCTATATTGGCTTCTGCCCTTTTGACCATTTTAATTTTCCAGTGACTGGCGGGTCTCCCACGCGATGTCCCATCACTTGCACACGAACACAGCTCAGGATATTGAGCTGTCCATGATCGAGCCGTTCCTACAGTTCCTGCCCTACAAGGACAAGCCTATATGGGCTCAAATGGGCGCCTTCTACTACCCAGTTGTTTATGGAGCGTCGCTGTTAACGTTGTTAATTACAGAGTAAGTAATAAGGGATTCGTTTGGTAAGAGCTACATAGCGATAATGAATTTTATGTCACTTAAGAGTGATGAACAAATATTAATGTTGATCGGATGGAGAGGCAGAGAGAGCAAAAAAAAAAAAGTGGAAGGATTGTTTTAAGACATGAACAAAAATGTGAATCCATGACGTTTGTGGGGAGAATGGAAGAATAAAATATTGTAACCACCAAAGCAACGTGGAACAAGATCAGGACGATGATGAATAATGTTCTTGAAATATTAAGGTATATTACGAGTATTACTAACCCGTTTTGTCTCACAGCTAGGCAAAGCCCTCCCTTAATTCCTCCAACAATTTAATCTCATGTATTACTACGCGACTTCGTACGCACATATCCCGTTTTTCCCCGTTCCCGTCTAGCTTTCCACATGAATGTTACTGCCATATACAAAAAGAATTTTCCAAATTGGACTGGCAGTTCTAAAAGCGCGTTCAAACAAACAAACTCTTCAGCCTTATTATATTAGATAACGAAATAATACTTTGCTAGTACGAAGTAAATGTAAATGTAGTACAAGGTCCAATGTTATCAAGAATACATTAAATGCCCCGTGAAATTCATCAACACTTCAAACAATATCGATAGTATTGCAAAGTTCATTGCCTTCAATAAGTCGTTTCAATTGCTTTGATTACTGTTAAAATTAACTAGGACGATTGCTCATTGCAACTACTCCGCCTGATTTCTAAACGAAGCTTCATGCACTCATGTACTCAAAATGTGAACTCCAAATTTTATAGACGTAACAAAATAGAAAAATATGGAAATCGACTCTGTTCCCAAACAAACTACTTGTTTAAATAAAATTTAATAAATTTGATTAAGAATAATGTAAAAAAGAAATGAATGTACATTATTGTTGCGTGGGGTGCATTTAAAGTGAAGATATTATCAAAGTGATGATTCTTCTACTCATTATCTGTCAATAAAATGTTTATAACTATTGACACTATGCACCCCACGCTTTTTTACAATAATGTAAGTACATTCATTTCTTTTTTACATTATTCTTAATCAAATTTATTAAATTTTATTTTCTGTTTTTTAGTCGAATTTTCCTATAAAAGCTTGTTTTTTTAGTTTTTTAAAATACAAAAAAAAACTATTTTTTATTGTCAAAGGTTATTTAAATAGAATATGTGTGTTTTTGTGAACAATAAAAAAGTGTGTATTTATGGATAATGTTTTGCTTTGTTAGAATATCTTTTAATTTTAATTAATTAATCCTGGCGAATCTAATTAGGATAATCGGATATTTTAATTGAATTCTTGCATTGTCATCGATCCTTGACAGGTGTGCAAAGTTTGAACTAAATCTGATCGTTCAAAGTAGGGCAAAATCGAGCTCAAAAGGGTCGGTTACATACATACATACATACAGGTAAAGCTAATAAAAGCGTGTTAAAAAGAGATGTGAAATAAAGAACACACGCTTACTCTGCTCGAAATGACCCACAAAAAAATACAAAAGAAAACCGAAAACTAATACTAACACTGTTTTTCGGATTTCACTCAAATAGCAAACGAAATTACCGTACCAAGGCAAACAATTATAATGAACTCGAGGTTGAGTAGACACCATCGGTTAACTCTTCGGTCGGTATACAGCAGTCGGAAAAATGATCTGTCGAGAGAGCGTTCGTCGGGATTTCGTCTGTCGGAGTAATGTGGTACAATCCCTCGACTTAACCTTAAAGATCGAACCGTGCAGCTCTTATTATTACCCAGGATCTCAAGCTACTTACTACTAACTGTAGCGCTCGCGATCGCGAGACCACCGCGTCAGACCACGTTTTAACGAACTCGGAGTTATTGGGTGAACTGCGACGGGATTATCCCGTTTCCACGTTATTCGATTGCGTTGTACAGGTAGTTTAATTGGGTCCAATAATATTTGGAAACAAGATAAGTTTTTGGTTTTAATTAAATCGGGTCCCGGGCACAATAAAAGGATTACGTTGCTTACAGATTCGTATAAATAAAATTTGAGGTACTGTGTATGGTGTCACTATATGTAGATTTATTTATTTGTTTGGATCTCTACCAAAGGATACACAGAATAACATAAGTTACAGTTATACAGGTGGTTCATTTACGTGTGCTCCTTCTGTTATAGGAGACCACAGCATGCACATATAACTAGGTTTACAAAACAGAATAATCTTCCATACACAGAATTAAATTAAAAAATAGGATAAGATCATTCCATTACATTAAATTAAATTAAAAAAATACATTAAATTAAATTAGATTAAATTATTCCAACAGATTAAACCAATAGATAGTACATAAATTGACGAATACCTAAAATATTAAATAGTGTAAATAAATATTAGAATAAAACTATTTAAGTAAAGCTTTCAATCAACTCGGCTGCCTTATAAAGGGCTTTTAAGTGAATAGAAAAAATATGAGTGACAAAGTTTTAAAATCATTTTGATCTAGAAAGTTTAAAAAAAACAAGTTTCTACAACGTCTAAAATAATCATTTTCGAAATTCCAGACTAGTACTCTGCGCAACGAACCATGAAGGCAAGTCGTTAAGCTGGAAGAACTTGATACCATTCACGGTACCAGCCTGGATGTACCTGATGGGAAGCCTTCCACTACACTGGACTGTCGTTGTATGGCTGCTGACCATGATACCAGCCAGTCTGTTCTTCGTTTTGTACGGGTTGACTGCAGGCCATCACAGTCACAGGAACTTTTTTGAAGGAGATGTCCCGAGGTAAGATTTTCCTGGCTGCCAGTTACAAAAAATCTTGTTAATAGGTATTCCTACTATCATTTTCTTTCTGATTTTTAAATTAAGAATTTAGAAGTAAAAAAATAAAAGGGTCTGATGGTTATGATGAGGTCTTTAACAATTCGGACCTAATTCCGAAAATAATGAGATAGAAAAGGAAAAAAAAAGTTTAAGGTTTTCCATGTTCTAAAACGTTTTAAATGGGCTTTATGTAATTCAAATTGTTAGTTTTTATCTACATTAATTATAATGAATTATTAAGTGAACTTTATTGTAATAATTGAATAACGTTCCATTGTATCTTATAACCTATTCGTTTCAAAGATCACAAAACAAATAGTAATAGACGTGAACTACGTCTAGCTTTTTCTTTCATTCTTAGGTGTAATTTGCATTATGTAAATATTTTGTTGCGTCATATGAATTAAAAGCGCATAATTAAATGTCTGAAAAATATTAACAATTATTATTGTCTTGTTATAAAATCAGTAAACAAAATCAAAAACTACCTATTTAAAATAAGCTGATAATACGCACATTTTGAACTTTTGAACAAAACAGGTTTCCAAAACGCCCACCCGTCACCACTTCCTAGTGCAACAAACTCCTCAGCTACATCATTATTTTTATACTTATTTTTAAACTGAATTGGACTTGACAAACAGACACACGAGTGAGCCTATAAGGCTTCCGTTTTTTCATTCGGACGTACAGAACCCTAATAAATCATAACCCGTGAAATATTGTGGGACAACAAACCCTTCTTCTTTTTCATTGGCCTCTTACGGTACGCGTACACCGAGTCATCGACCGATTTCGGGTGGGAACTTATCGGACTGCTGTCTCGGACGTTCGTCTGTATATACTTCTGCCGACATCAGAAGTTGCCAGCTTTATGTGTAGTCGCACTGTGTAGGGCACAGAATGAAAACGCGTTTTTAAAATTGGAGAAATTCAAAGAAATGGATCTTTTAGAAAATTCGTGGCGCCATTTAATTCGTCAAAGTCACGTCGCCGACGTCGCCCGACCTGGCACATAACCGTTTTGCAATATCTCGATTATATACTTCTGGACACATCTATTGGCCCACGTTGTATTTTCAGTTTCGTTTGGTCCTAGCTAAAATTAAATATTAGGTCGAGTAAAAAGTTTTCATGCAGTTTTGAACCTGGCACATTCACAATTTCATTCAATAGTCTTTTTTTGAATTTCGAACACAGAATTTAAAGAAACAAAATACAATTTGGAGCCTGTTTGTTGATATCAAACAATCGAATACTAAGAAAACTTGGTTTTATTGGTTTACTTGGATTTAATTCTTGATCTTTGGTTTTGCAACAAACATTACTTATTCTTAACATTAAGGTTACGGTTCTATCAATAATCTATGGATACTTCACCTGAAGTCGCCGCCCAAGCTGTGGCACTTATTCAGGCCGGACACAGCCATAGAAACGTGAGTGCTCAACTTAATTTAAGTCGATCTGCGGTCCGAAATGTTTATCGGAGGTACCTAGAGACTGGCGGCTTTGTTCGTCGCCAAGGAAGGCCACGATCTCGGGTCACAACTGAAAGGCAGGATTGATTCATCGTGACGACCAGCTTGAGAAATCGTCACTTACCTCCATTGAGATACAAAACCAACTTCGCGACTTCCACGGAGTATCTGAGAGCGCTCGAACTGTTCGGAGAAGGTTAAAATAACGCGATATGGTACCACACAAGCCAGCTAATGGGCCCAAACTAACGCGAGCCCACCGAACAGCGCGCCTTCATTTCGCACGCAGTCATTTAAATTGGACACAGCAAGATTGGAGCCGTGTACTCTTTTCTGATGAGTCTAAAATTGTGTTACATGGCAATGATGGAAGGAAGAAGGTCTACCGACGTATGGAGAGCGTTTCGCACAATGCTGCTTTGAAGAGAGGGTTGCTTATGGCGGTGGCTCATGGACTGTCTGGGGCGGTATATCCGCGAGCGGCAAAACTCAACTTGAGGTTGTTACAGGACCACGGCTGCCAACATTAAATGCTGAAAGGTACATTCGTGAGTGCTTAGAACCTCACGTGATACCATACGCGGACTATGTGGGCCCAAATTTCCTTTTTATGCGTGATAATGCAAGAGCCCATGCGGCCGGCATCGTCAGGGAATATCTTCGGGATGTGAACATCACAGTTATGGACTGGCCAGCCAGAAGCCCAGACATGAACCCCATTGAGCACATGTGGGACGAGCTAAAAAGACGTGTTAGGGCTCGTCAGCCAGTTGCCTAGACGATGCAGGAGTTGAAAACTGCCATAGAAGAGGAATGGGAGATGATCCCTCAAAATTGCATAGAGCGGTTGATAAACTCTATGCCTAATCGTATGAGAGCTGTGGTAGATGCCCATGGAGGCAACACGCGTTACTAAATTAAAACTTTATTTGATAAAACATGTTTTTTATTCAAAAATCATTTGCCTTTAACAAGGCGCATATCCGACTTGTTAGGCGTAGCTCCATGTCGTATGGTATTCTGAATTCAAATTTAAAACAATACGACCGAAAAAGATGGTAAAATGTATCAGGTTTAAAACTGCATCAACAGTTTTTGTTCAATCTAGCAATCATATTTCGGTAGGGGCCACGAAACCTAAACTCTAAGGTGGGCCAATAGATGTGTCCAGAAGTGTAGTAACTTTTTGAATCTTTGTCCCACAGCGGTGGCCTATTATAAATGCCACTAATAAATTTTTCAATATCCATTTTTTTAAATACACTGCTTAGTAGCCGGAAAATTGGCGAGAAATCCCTTTCAATTTCGGACTCGCTGGTTGATCAGCCATTTTAGGGCGTCATCGGACGATGGCGTTTGTAGTATGTAGTGTACGCCTTCTCTTTCTTTTGCATCCATTTGATTCGATCGGCCGAGTTTAGCCGATACCACCCGAGCATACTTCGTCCGATAACGGATTAGGTGTACCTACGCGAGCCGTTAGTCTTCCGACTGGTAAGGTTACCTTTACCTACCATTATAAGTCAGAAGTGTACCCCTAGGACCCTAGGACCAGCACCAATACTGCCTCAATCTGTAAATGTATTTCATGCCAATCGAATGTATTTAAACATAATTATGTTTTTGTCATCTTCCAACGAATGAGAGAAATAGTAGGTACGATGAATAAAATTAATTTAATAATACATGTAAGTACAAGAGAACCTATGAAATTAAAATTAAATTGCCGTGGCTCCACCATTGTATACTATTTGTGTCTCAAACAAAAATATACAAACCATAGGCTCTCTTCTATTCACAGTTATCGCACGTCATCCATCATTATATTGTGGTTAACCTTACATACCTAACGGTTAACTTTTGACGTGGATGTAGATTTGATAGACGCATTCTGTCGAATGAATTACAAACTTTCTTTTACAACTTAGGTACTCTTGAATACCCTGATTTGATTGAACGACTTAACATTTTGACGTGACAACGTCTTATAAATCGATGAACGCCAGCTGCACGCACGAAAAAGGATGACTCATTGTAACGTTTCGCTCATTGTAACGTTACGAAATTTCATCAATGTTTTGTTATGACGTTGTCACGTTAAACTATCGTGCGTAGACCGACTTTACAGACAACCAATTTATTTTATATCGTATTAGTTATTAAGGTTTATCATAGAAAGATATACAGGCACAATATCTTAAGAGAGTGTGGTTAGCCAAATCGGAGACAAAAATGTATAAAAAAATACTCTAAGGTATTTCGAGTCCGATTTTGATGAAAAACTAAAACTTCAACATTGGATTTTTCAAAAATAAATATTTGTAGCCAGACATCAAACCCGTTGGTTTTGGAAAAAAAACAAACTGTATTTTTACAACATCTGATAGGCGAGTAAGGATCCAATTCTGGAAAATAATGACATACCTACCTACAATAAGGCAAACTTCAGGAAAATATTGAATTGGAAAATTTTAATAAACAGATTCACATTTTTCTAAGTATGTCTTTTATTAAGGTACACAGTTACACACGTAATGGATATTGAATAATATTGCTTGCATGCTCTTCCTTCCATTATTTGTCGTCATCTCAATAGTGCATTTCATCAAAAAAGTCAACCTTTAAAAAAGTTCTAGAACTTCAGCTTCGTTCTCAAAAGGCGACAAATTGAACTTTACACCAATTAACACAATTTAGCTGGGGATCGAAGTTTTATCGTCAGAACCTTCCGGTCAAACCGAGGCAACTTTTGGCCGTTCCCAAACTGCACCTTTCACGTAATTACAATTAACTTTTACTACGAAAGTGTTTCAAATACTCGATTCAGCATTTTCCAATCTGTAACGTGTCATTCGTTTAATAAAGTAATCACATTTGGCCATTAAGGTTCTACCTAACATTTGCTCCCAGTATTTCGTCAGGCGTAAATTTTTCTTAAGTTCGTTTCAACGATGGTTAAAGTAATGCCAAAAATAATATACAAATCGTATTTCGAATTTATCAAATTGATATATGGCTTCAGCGGACAAAAGTGTTAGCAATAGCAACGTTACACAAATCTTAAATCATTCAATAAGAAGGCTTCGTACGAAAATAAATTCTCAAAATCCTTTTTATGTCAATGTCTATTGAAGGCTTTGACATTAAAATTAATTTCTAAGATTGCGCAAAAAATGAATGATAAAAAATACGTCTGCAACTTGTTTGACTTTTTGTATATTTATTTATTGGGATAATTGACTAATTTATTTAAAGCAATTTGTTTTTTTACAGAGACGAACATATTGATTGGGGTCTGCACCAGTTGGATACGATCGTGGAGAGAATCGATTACGCGGGCAACCATTTTAAATCGATTACTCGGTTTGGGGACCATGCCCTCCACCACCTCTTCCCCACACTAGATCACGCAGAACTGAAGTACCTATACCCCACACTATTCGAACACTGTGAAAAGTTTGAATCGCAACTAAAAACTAATACATTTTATGAAGCCTTAATAAGTGCCAGTAAACAATTAATAAGAAAACGTCCTTATAATTTTAAAGATGGCAAAATATTAAAATAGTTTTTATATTTATGTTACCAAGTTATTATTAGAAAATAATTTATTTGAAAAAATCCTACTATTTGATACATTACGAGGCTGGTACAATTGTTGTATAATATTTATTTACTGAACTAGAAAAATCTAATGTAAAGTTTCATGAAGAAAGTAGAGTGATGGAAAATAAATACCTACTATAAGATTTAAAATTAAACATACAAGACGGTTTTTAAGAGAAACATGTATTATATTGTATGTTGTACTAATCTTAAAAGTGAAAGAAACGAAATGTATGGAAATTGATCACATGTAAACAATTTAGTATTAATACGGTGAAGGTGTGTAATTTAGTCGGTGAATAATAACATAGACTAAGAACGGCTGTGGATGTGAAACCAATAGACTGCTTCATTTACTTTATTGTATTATTTGTCATTTTTGAAGTCATGGTTATAAGTTAACAAACAGGTGGGCCATGTGATGTTCAATGTCGCCAATTGACATTTCAATGTTATAGGCATATATATCCAAGAGTCAATAAATTAGAAAGCATAGTATAGGGCGATATATATAATTTTGTTCATAAATTTGTCATGAATAAAGGCCCCGTTGCATTCGCTAACAGGTAAAGCAATTTGCAATAATATGCATTGGTTAACAACAACAACAAAAACACTTTATTTAAGTACATAAAATTATTTATAACTATCTAAGTAATGAAACATAGTAAGTCCAAAAACGGAACACCAAGTTAAACTTTAATCAAAGAATTCAAAGCAACACGAAGTTACCTCCCAAATAGTTGCAGACACAAGTAATCTACTTGCACAAGTTGCAACAAATGTTTAATAAATGTCGGGCATCCCACAATAACTTGCACCAGTCTTGCTGAGTTGTTCACAGCACTCGCGTAGTTGACGGGACACATTTGAAACTAGCCGCAAGTCTGATTGTACCGATCCTCCTCTTTGTCGACGAAGTTTGGAAATTGCTTTACACATCCGCTTACACACGAAGAGTTATCGATTTCGGTTGGTTACTGGTTACGATACTCAGTGAAGGAAGATTTATATACTTTACCTACATAAATTGGCTACTTGATCTCATGGGTATATGCGGGACCTTTTTTTTGTTTTTATTTGAGGATGGTAAATCAAATGACTTCTTCCGCTATGGGTGGAGTGGAAAGGCGTGTCAGACTCTTACTAACTAAAACATATTCGCGTTCCTTCCAAAGTTCCCCTTGCGTTCCCGGGCCGCGGTGACTTTTTCGAACAAATTCCGCGACGCTGGCAGGCTCTGGCCCATCTATATATGCTGAAATCTCTTTGAGGCACGCGTGGCAACGCGCCATGGGTATAAGCAGGACCTACAAATCGATATCTGACCTTACGTGTACGTCACTAAATGTTTCATATGAAGTAGTACATGGCTGTGAATAAAGTTAGTCTATTTTCTAACTGGAGATAGGTATAGGAACATTAAACGACACACCAACCACAAAAATGTTTTTTTGTTTATCTTCCAAATGATTCAACAATGCACCTGCCATGTTATCTCTTCACCACCCCCTTTGGTTACCTGGTAGAGTGCCTAGGGCATTAAGTCCACCTTGTATCTGTCACCGGAAAATTTTAAACACCGTAAAATTATAAAATATCGCGTAAAATTGTAAACAATTTTTTCTTAGTAAAGCACGGATATTTTGGAAACCTTGTTTTGAATTTGGATGGGATTTATTGTTAAAAAAACGTTTTTTTCAGAATATATCGAGAAATTTTAATCTAATAAATATTTATTACAATCTTACGGAGTCTGAAATTTTCCGGTGACATATAAATACATAAAAGGATCGCTTGACAATGAATATTCAGACAACAAGCTGTACTTAATCTTTATTTAGCCCAGGGCCTGAGTACATACATACGTAGTCTCAAAGACAATACATATTTGCGCAGCATAACAAAGTTATGAATGCAAAATTCTTATCTCGCTCCCAATGACTCATTTTGCCCAATCCAACCTAACGAACGTTTTATCCTCTACATATACCTGCCAAGCAAATAAAACATAATTAATTTTCTAGCTAAATTATTCACGTGTGCACCTAATAAATGACCAATAAACGTTAAGATAGTGAGGCAGACGGCCCTGTGGTTGTGGCTCGTGGCTACCCACTCCGCGCACGACACTTGTACGGGTAGCCACAAGCCCTGGGACAACCACCCACTTTAGAAGACCCACCCTCTCGTATGTCTCTTGTTAGCAGGTAATGAATTACCAAAATAATCATGTTGCCAACATTAAGAATCTAATTTTAACTTGGGGTAAAATTAGCTTGGATAACGTTGTGTTTGGTGGTCCAAATTATTCCTGGTGAACCTTTATTGAATAGTGAGAAATTGCTCAAATTCTATGAATACTTCTAGTCATTATTATTCAGTTTTCAGTACCTATCTGCTATGTCCTGTACCTACAAGTCTCAAAATAGAACCTCTGTTATCAGTAACGATTTACTTCTAAAACAATTGAATATTTCTTTCGCATTGCATGCAGTCCGTAGCCGTATCTTTAAAGAATAGGGTTGATTTATCTTAATGATATTTTATTGTACGTATATTAAATAAATAGATTGCGAATCAATCTATTTACAAGTACATATATTATACTTATTGTATTGATTTAGTTCCTAATTTTTTCAGTTTTTTTTCAGTTATTTCATATATACCACTCAGTATACCAGTAAATCAATAATTACAAAAACTATATCACAACAATCAACTACTAAATATACCTAACTATATGTTATAAATAAATGTTATTTATAAGATCAAACGTTTTCATAACTAGAAGTTTGATGTTTGAAAAACTGCTTAGTAGGTAAGTAACAAAATAAAGTACTAGCAACAAGCTTTGATTCTAGTTCTAGGTATTTATAATAAAAGCTTACATTTCGAGCGAAACTGCTTTCCGCTTTACAGAAAAAGCACAAAGTGATTGTTTCTGTACAGCTCAATTATAAACATTCCGTTGAATAGGTTAAATTTGAAATCCTGCAAGAGAGAATTCCGTCCTTTCGGTTCAAGAAACACAGAAGATTACTGCGTCACAGTGGGCTCACGTCGTTAAGCAGAGTCCAAATACTCCCAACGATATCGTGAGGTGGTGAGCAAACCCAAAGTCCAAGGGTGGCAGAAGACTACGAGGGGCGGCTGAGACCGCCCCTTGCTGGAAGCAAGCTTGAAAATTTTAAATACCCCACTTGAACAGGTTCGAGTTTCTTTGGGCAGTTTATTTAACAACTAAAAAATTTAACAGTAATATACTCTTAAATAGTCAAAATAGTGTAAGTTCTATTTTTCTTGTCGTCAAGACAAATATAACTACACGATTTTTTCACCACCAATTCAGGTGTGGTATTAAAACGGTATTAAAAATGTTCAAGCTTGCTTCACTCACTATTACATAATTTTTTTTGTGAGTGGCGTCTCGCATTTCAACCGGCGGTTGTCGAATGCTTAATTGGATTTGCCTGTGGTGGCCCTGATATAATATTAAAGCCTCCAGCCAAGGCTTATAAAAAACTTACAAACTAAGCAACTACACGCTATGGGCACCCCCTGTTGGGTACGGGCCTCGGCTAAGGGCGTCGCTGGGGGGAGGACAGCTAGGGACGGGCTGGATCGAACTAGACTCACTATTGCATTTCTAGTTTTCAATCTTATACTATACTTAAGTGAACACACACCTAACTACCTATGTTTTTATAAATGGTAAAAACCGTTTCTATCAAATTTTTGAGCTCGCTTCCCTCGGACTCACATGAAATTGTTTTTATTTTTGGGAAATCATTACCATTGTGGAGAGTTGGTTTAGTTTTTCGTAATTATGTGGCAGCTACTCCTATAAGGCCCGGGGCGCCAAAACTTTAAGTACGCCACTACAAAAAACCCTAACATTTCGGAAGTAGTGAAAGAAACAACATATTCCAAGAGAGAACCGAGAGGGTTGAACTTGTGACCGATTAGTTACAAATACAGTTTAGTTGGGCGGACTTCGATGTTTACTTCGTTCCATTCGAAACTCTTCAGCTTAATAATGACGGAATCTATACTAAATAGATTCCGTCATATTATATTGTACCAGGTCACTGGCGTGCAAATATCAAGGAATATTGGAATGTATGAATTTTTGGGTACAAAAAGTTTACATAATTCTAAAGCACAATTCTCGTGACTTATGTAGGATTGCTTTTTAATCCACTACTGAGCGTGGGATCGTGACAGAGGCGGATTATCCTTAAGGCACACTAGGCACGTACCTAGGGGCGACAGATAACAAAGGAGCGCACGAGGAAGCATAAACCGAAAAAAAACAGTACCTAATTTACTTCAATACCTAAATACTTTGTATAGAGCTTCCGAAGTACACTCATATAACAAACGTGCAGGATATAGGTTGCAGCTCAGAAATGTCATTGTCAAGTATATTTTACTTATTAGTTACGAATTGGCAACGCTAGATGGCACAGCCTATTTCGTGCACGTTCCCCTAAACGGAGCATGCAGGAACTATAGGTGGCGGTACAGACGCGTCAATGTCAAGCATATTTTACTTGTAAGTCTCGAATATTAGAAAAGCAAGAAAGAAAAACGATTATTTGGTACGCACAAGACAAACAAAAAAGAAAAATAAATAAAAAACTAACAGTAATATAAATTAATAAATAAAAAGAAACAACAAGAATATGCAACACTAGAGGCATACTAAACGCCGTGCACGTATATTACAACCTAATTACTCCTAGATGGCCCGATCCCAAAAACCAATCATCTGCCAACTGTTTATGGCATTCACAATAGCTCTCTCATGCTTATAACTGTCTCGTTGGTCTAGTAATCGTAAACCACGACCGCTGAGCGTGGGGTCCTGGATTTATATTAATTATCGGGTTGGGCAGTGTCATTCTGTTTTTATATTCGTAATTTTTCAGTAGCAGCCTGGAGTTTGGAAGTTGGTGGAGTCTAGCTGACATTCTATAACTTCTAGTAACGGCTGGTCCATAAAATCTAATCTACCCAAGACTGGGTGTTAAAAGTTTATAGCTCGCTTCGCTTGCTTTTTCATCATTGTAACTCAGGTTTCTAGGCATAGATTGACAAAAAAACTACTATAAAAGTATGAATGGTTAAGAGAAAATCAAATCTGATCCGAGGCGGGGTGCTAAAATGTCGAGCTCGCTTCGCTCGCTCTCGCATCTGGAATTTTCTGGGATTTTGTAGTCTTCATGATTAAGTCGCTAAACTTAATCCTGTGTCTGTGCGAATGGTCATAAAATTTTCTTACATATAAAGTGTCAAGCCGCATTATTTTTTCAATAAATCTCCCCCCACCCGCCCCCCTCAAAACCGGGTCAAATATTGCAATCCTCCCTGAGCGAAATTCTGGATCCGCGCCTGCTCATGACCACCTTAAGGGGCGCCGATAAGGTGCTTGCCTAGCGCGCTGGCAACATTTGATCCGCTTCTGGATCATGGGTTAAATCCTAAGTTTTTCACTAGGTGTTTTTCATTAGAAAACAGGAATCTGGATTCGCCCATAACATTCGGCTTCTAGGTTTCTTGCATTTTGCTGAACTGGACCTATGCGACGCAGGCTTGGAGCACACAATATTATTGTTTTAAAATGATGTCTCCTTATTTTTATTCTAAGGTAAGTATATTGTGTGTCAAATAAACATATTTTGTTTCTTTCTTAAAACTTTATACCCATCTAAAGACAATGGGGTCGCCGCAAAATGTGGGTCTCCTCGCCTCACCTCTACCTACCATTTCTTGGTAAACATAGTGATATAATGTCAAGTTCGTTTAGTAATAAGCACAGGAACCCTTTAGCACAGTGAAGATAGGTGTCAGGCCTAGGTAGGCGTCAGAGCATTCCAACTTCGCAGAATCAGGAGCCGCTGACATTTATCACCAACGACATATTTACAATGCACAACATTCTCTATGAAAGATTATCAATTCATTAGTACATTTGAAACAAAATAATAATAATTAAATTTAAACAACGCATTACAAAATAAAATAAATTACACTTTATACAATTGTTATTTTTGTTAAAAAATTTCGTTTATAAATTAAAGATGTCAAATATAGGTATGTCACATAGCGAATAAGTGAAATTAATTACAATAAAAAAATTAAAACAATTTCAAAAGAACAGTTACATTAAATTAAATTCGCAACAAAAAGAAATCAAGTACAATAGAAAAATTACATTATCTTCTTACATGTACGACTTCTAGGAAACGCCAGAATCCCTCCGTAGACTTTGATCTTGTATGTGTGAAACTCGCAAAGTAACCACAAAGTTATCTCACTAATAATATCCGTGATTCCCAGAAATTATTGGTGTCTTAGGATTGCAGAGAAAGCCGTAGGGACAAAAGAGAAGCAACAGCCAAAACACTGGCAATACTAGTTCATACGATTGTTTTATTTTATCACAGATTTGATGTCACTAACAGCAACAAACTGCTTGGAAAATTTCCTCAGAATAATAGTCACTATCCTTGACTAGTTTGAATTTTTTTGGCGTTTATTATGCTATTGGTACCTATGTTTATTTTTAATTTCGGTGTCAAGATTTATAATAGTTTCAACAACTACCAATGATTCAATATTGCCAGTGTTTTCATTTAATGTTGTATCGATGTCTTCGCATTGTATATCCGCTTATGTTTGACAAAAGTGATAAACATGGATTCGCAACCACGATCCGCGGTCATTGATAAGCAAAAGAGTGGTCAATACAAAGGTAAAGTAATATGTACAACATAACATTTTTATAATATGTCACCGGAAAATGGCAAACTAGAAGATTAGAAATTGTGCAATAGCAAGTGTGTTTACAATTTCAACATTCTATCCTTGACGACGGGCTCCTATTTCTGTCTGCCCGTGTCGAAGTGCCCTAAGCTCCTTGTGCCCCATGTTCTGCTACTTGGCTAGGCAAGAAAATCCGATAAATTGTAGAAACGTAAACTGATTGGTCGCCAACATGTCGTCAGTTTATGTCGGTTCACAACTTCACGGAATGAATTGGAGAGATTTTAGACTATCAAATTTTGATGCGTAAAAGAATTCCAAATGCTCAGTTGATAGTTTATCGAGAGTTTACAATCTCTCTAGATATTTTATAATCTTACGGAGTTTGCAATTATCCAGTGACATATACATATCATAATTTTTCAGCCGAAACACATCACATCTACTGCCGGACAATAGGCCCCCCAAACCTAGGTTTTATGTATGTGTGTACCTTCTAGTAATCTCAATCAAACGCTAATGAATCCTGATTAGATTTATCTTTCGAACGACCACATTTCACGCCAGTACTTATTAATGGACACAAAAAAGTTTCCATGGAACGAAGAAACATCAGTCTAACTTGTAGCAGATTAGAAAATAAATAGGATACAATACTTTCCTTTTAAAAGTTCGAGCGGCGACCAGCATTGTAAGAACTTCGACACAAAACGAGGAACAGTTTTAGAATGTACACTGAAGTTTTCTGGAGAAAATTATGAAGAAAAGAATTAAAATATGATTTAAACGAAAATTACAAAAAGTTACATGTTTTTCAGCTGTCGGCGTGTTGCTGTAAGCCCTCGGGCTTGACGACATCTTAAAATCATAATGATTCCGATGTAGAAGGGAGACGGACCTATGGAGCACCTATACATAGCACTCCCTTTTTCGCAAAGGAATCATGATTGCATTCGCACGTCATAGTAGGACCTACTGGTAGGATCTACTAGGTGTTCTTTATTTTCTGTGCCTGCCTATCCTCCTCAAAGAGAGAAAGGCCGTGGCTCAGCAGTGGGAACAGAGCATATACTAATTAAGCTATTAACGTACATAGTGAATCATCATCATACATCATAACAGCCGAAAGACGTCCACTGATGGACAAGGCCTCCCCCAAGTATCGCCACAACAACCGGTCCTGTGAATCTTACATCCATCGGCTACCCGCGCCCCCTCACCAGGTCAGTGATCCACCTTGTGGGAGGACTTCCAGCACTGCGTCTTCCAGTACGAGAAATACATGGTTTCATGTTTTTATTTACTAAAAACATTCCTTTATATTTGCAAAAACCAGATTGCCTCGTTTTATTTTCAAATAGGTAAATTGTTTTCCTAATAGGCCTCCAGCCAACACTTCATATTAGTACAATTTACCTGAATTAGTCGGATAACAAGTGCTATTGTTGTTATAAGTAAATTCGTATTGAATATTCAAAACTCTCATTCGGAAACCAACAGACTCGAAAGAATAATACATTAAATATTAATATTCATTCGTTTTAATTACGTAGGTAGGTAAACCAATTGGTTTTTTTGGAAAGTGGATGTAAGTTTTGAGAGGACCGCCGAGGACTCCCTATGTTGATGCCAATTAACATGCCACACGCAATAGAGACATTAAGGGTAGTTGAAAAATAACCTTCTCTAATTAAGAGCTCATACCTACATACTCAAAACAACTGGAAAAAAAAGAAAAAAAAATCTGACTTAAAAAAGAAAAATACATTCGACCAAAATCATTCTAAAATCCTTTTTTGACCTAACATACTCTAACAAAACCTTGAATCACAACCTAAACATACAAAATTAACAATCAACTGAGCAAAAGTCGCTAATTACCGCTACGTGTCATCGGTCAATTCAATAAGAGGTAATTGGAGTAATCACCTTCAGTCTGGAGGGCGCTAATTACAAACTGAACGTGAAAGCATGAAATATAAGGTGCAGAAGGCGAGGGTCCGTACTAAATATTACGAAGTGAAAATGCCGTCCGCTGTGAGAAAAAGATAGTGCTACTCTTCCTGTATAGCTCCATCTCTCTCTCGGATCATGTTGGTTTACACACGCACTTGTAGACACGTTGCATGTCCTATTATAGGACTCGGAGCTATTCCTACTATAGCATCGAGTCCAAGTGGAATTGCGACCGGCATTTGTTTGCAGCTTATGTTTTTCAAACAAAACAAATTAATTAAAAAACTCTTACTTCCATTTTTAAAAGTAGATTGCAGATTAAATTCACAAACGAAGTTTTTGGTGTGTAGCTCGAGATATTTTGGGATCTTCACATCTACGTATGCATCGTGTATAGAGAAGTATCTCGAGTTTATTTTGCGCCAAACTTTAGTTTTTGAACCATTAAAAAGCGAATAAAAACAAAATGAATAACCTCTCTAATGAAAAGAACTCTGCAGATGAGAATACATAAGTACATGACATCTATTCAAAACGGCCATCACTCAGCATAATGCTGGACTCCTGTGCGAGACAGAGCCAGAGCATGCGTTTGTTTTCTGCTGGTCTTCTGCACACTACATTTTTTGTGACGAATAGCATACACGGTCGCGACTCGCGAAGCGTGAATCCCAGTTATTAGCAATCAATTTTATACGGACTTTTCAGCGGCTGAATACGTTTATTTGAAGGGGATTTGGAAGTAAAAAAATGCGTCAAATTGGTGCTCTTTGCGAATTTTGTAGAACATGGTGATCACGTGTTCAATCAGATGGATAAAACGGGGCTTTTTAAACTTCATAGTTGTATAATGTGCTCTCTTGTTTTGAAAGTTTGATCTTGATTTGGTTCTTAATTTTAGCTGTTATTTTGACAAAAATGTTTTTTTTTTTGGCTAGGAATAATGCTACGAATGGTGACTGTTAAGTAATAAATTACCTACAGACGAACAATACTCAGTTTAGTCAGGCCTTATTTAAATAATTTTATAAAAGCAAAGCTGAATAAACAAACAGGTACATTTAAAAAATCAGCCATTTGGGTGTCGGACTCTTACACGAAGGGTTCCGTACCATAAACTGAAAAATCACGTTTCTTGAATGGGGCTCCCATCAGTTTTTAGTTTAATTTAATTTTTAATATGTTTTGTTATAGCGGAAATAGAAATACACACTCTGTGAAAATTTCAACTGTTTACCTATTGCGGTTCTTGAGATACATTCCGCTGACAGACAGACGGACGGACGGAATGCGGAGGCTTAGTAATAGGGTTGCCTTGGTTGCCCTTTGTGTATGAAACCCTAAAAATCAGCTACAATACCAAACCTAAACAATACACAAAGCGTTTTTATCTGGGTGCATATTCTGCGATTGAAACCTGGTACAGTTCGTAGAACATATAAAAATCCGTTCAAAAACATAAAATCACAGGAGCTTTTCTAACATTCAGTGTTGTGAATACAAATTCCGATTTTATAAAAACGAACGTCAAAAAAGGTTACCTAGATATGAACCACCTTTTAACCAGCTTGCTCTGTGAATATGTTGTATGTACTACACAAAGGATTCATAGAATAGTCCCGGATTGATAGCTCAATTTTTCCACCTATATCTAAAAACGGGTCTCACTTACTCATACCCTATTGGTTGCGTCCATTCTGTCTATTCCGAGACACTGGAGCTCGGTTCTCAATAAAACATCGGAAATATATTTTAAAATTTTAGAATTTATTTTAGACAGAATTTAGTAAAGAAAACGAATGAATAATTATGTGCGGACCGATCTTTCCATGTACTAAATCAATTTATCAAAAAAAAAAACAGGTAGAAATTTTTCCTTAGCCGATAACATTTTGTGCGTGAACTACCGACACTTATGTGCGCCTTTTCGAACCAAGTTAGCGGCAACTTGACACTGATACTATAAAGTCACTAAAAGCTCAGGCGCAAACTCAGTCTAATAAACCTTCCATTTCGTTTAGAATTTATGAATCAAGTAAAGATGTACTGTTTCACAAGAGGCTTTATAAATAAGATGATTCGAATGATATAATGACCAACACGCTACCAACGTTAACTTTTAAGCAAAACTTAGGCAAGTTAAATTTCAAATAACTCAAGGACGCATAAAATCAAATGTTATACAAAAGGCAAAACACGACAAAAAACGCAATCAAACTATATGAAAACCGCATTAAACTTAATTCTAAACAGGTAGGTACGTAGTCAAAGGGGAAATGACACCGGGAAGTAGTCTACTGAATACATTTAATATTTAAACGCCTGTAAAATAACTTTGAGCAATAAACTAGAGGACGTCCTAGCTATAAGTAATTTTTAAGTACGGACACACATTTCAACTTTCGTTTAGACACTAAAACCCTTTTACATAAAATGTGGAATGGAATCTTCTTCACACATAAAATTAAAGTATTAGGGAGCAAAGTTGAAACGCGTTCGTGGCTCCCTCATTACGCTGTCTCATAATTTTCACACGCTAATTCAGCATAACCCCGACAAATCACCTGTTATGGCGCACAAAAGGAATTTATTTAGACAACTATAAATTCAGCTAAATGTAGACGTGATGGAGTAAAGTTGTGAGGTGTAATAAGTGAGGACTGTGGGGGGTTTCGTCTACTTTACATTTGATGAGTATGGATCGTGTCATTGAAGTTTGACTTGTGGTTCATCACTGCTTGTGACCCTGCCTAAAATTAACGATCTCTAGGGAGGGTCATGAAGACTGTGCAAGAATACTCGCCCTTAAAACAGCATTGGAATCAGTTAACCTTATGATTTTAAAAGGCCTATTTTCAGTACCTAAAGCAATGGACGACTCTCGATGCACATATGATACACATATACATAAGCCCCATTGTTAGGTAGTACATTTTAATACATACCAACTACCTACTCTAAAACTAAACGTCGAAACTAACTTAGAAGTTACATTCCCTTTTTCTAGGGTTCCGAACGTCCGCATGGAAAACCGGAACCCTCATAGGATCAGGATTTATTGTAGTAGTAATCCAGATATTATCTTCATCTTATCGATGAATAGGAAGAAAAGACATGGTCGTTGTAGAATGAACAAGCCCTAGAAATTTACACTTCTGCTGTCCTCTTCAGAGAATACAGGTGTGATGGTATATGTTACAGCTCCGAATTGCACTATCAAAACTTTATGAACAATGTAATCTGCATCGTAGATAATCCCGCACGTCTGAATATACTTTACCTTCTCGAGTATAAATATTCATAGTCTTGAATTCTGGACTGCTCACCTCACGTTCCAACTTGGAATATGAAATGGGATTGGATTGTGGTGAGTACACAATATATTTGGAGTTCTATGTACTTACGTTAAATTATTTTATAATAGAAGTGCATTGCTGTATTACCTATACATGCTTGTTTTGAACCGCATGCAAAAAAAGGAGGAGGTTCTCAATCGGTTGTATGTTTTTTTTTTTTTTGTATTTGGTACCTCATAACTCCGTCATTTATGAACCGATTAATAAAAATATTTTAGTTCAAAAGATTGTACCTATTGTAAAGGTTCAATGGATTTATCTATAGATTTCATGAAACCTGTAATAAGTATATGTACCTATGTTCTTAAAGCAACATGTTAAAAAAAATCGTTCGGAACCCTTTACACGCAAGTCCGACTCGCACTTAGCCGTCAGCGTCAGTGGTCTTCATTAAATCATCAAAATGCAGGTGTAAACTTCGGATTGGGGCACACTGGCTTGTGCACCGCACTCACATTAGGTATCAGACAAGTCTACGAAACCCAATGTTGCAAAGTTGTGTATTCAGCGGCCATTTGCTTACTTGACTAGGTAACCGATTTAATTAATTATAAATTTCTTATGTAAATGTCTCGTTATCTATCACCAAAGCTTCTGATTTTAGAGTCAGCAGTATTATTTATAATCACACAAAATTGTGATTGATCAATGGTAGACCAAATACTCAACCGTGTGAAACAGACCTTGATAAGTCAGTAAATTCTGAGAATTATGAATAAATCAAATAATACCGTTATTTAAGTCAACAAGCTTTAAGTGATTGATGTGAATTCAAATGAAATTAGCGATGAAAGCGCTTTATGAACACGATTCTGCCTCTGAAATCTGGAGTGTAATTAAATATTAGGTATGTTTGTATTTATACGGATTTGTTGAAACAAATAAGTTTTTGTAGAGGTCGAACCTGAAACTCCACTTTGGATCTGGGTTAGTTACTGTTATATGTTGTTTTTTATAACTTCGAGCAATTTGCATTTGGCAGGAAAAATACCTAATAAATATAAAATGTAAAGGTTGTTTTGTCATTTAAGATGGTAGGTACCTATTATCATTATTGAAAAAGTATTTAAATGAATAATAATGTTTATTCACGTCAATATGTAAGTACATTTCTTTTCTTAAAGTATAGTGCTTAATCTAAACTTAAAGTACACAAAAGTATTAGCATTTGAATTAACCACCTGTATGTGTACATTATGGATTGCAATAAAACATTTGAGTTTTGATTTTGTGGTTTTCCAGCCCTCAACGCCGATCCCCATGAGTTACAAATTAAGTATTTTTATTATGATATTGTATTGATCTTATGTATGAGTTTACGTAACTTATACAATTTTATTTAAGAAAATTTGGAAAATAGATGAAAATATTTAAAAAATAACATTACAGGTGTGAAATGAGTCCTCTCTTTGTGTGTGCTGGATGTGTGCGTGAACGTGAAAAGGTGTGTGAGAGGGTGTGTACAATTACTATGCATGTTTTTTTATTATTTATTGTAAGTTATTTATTATTTATTACTTGGCTTAATTTAAATAGTTCAACAAATGTTTGAGTCTTTTATTGTTTATCTAGGTACCTGAAGCAAATTTTCTATCTCCTCATACCTGAGTTTCTTTAGGTACTCACTTACTGTAATTTTGCAAGAAATTTTCGTCATCGGGTATATGTTCAGGTTTTTATTTATTTTGTTGTTGATGTAGCGGCCAATAAATAGAGACAAGGCCTGCGCCCCAACCGCTGCTACAAGAGAAGACGCCCCGGGCGTCGGGAGTCGCAGGACGATCCTCGGTCACCGTAGACGCGGGTGTGCGGGCGGCGAGCGTTAAGTGGCTCGCTGTCCGATCACCACCAGGCCCGGGTCGATGGCGCGCTGTGTTCGACGCACGCCTCAAAGAGATGTCAGAATAGGAGACGGGGCCCGCTAGGGCCAGAGCCTGCCAGGGTTGCGAAATGTTTGTGTTCGAAAGAGTCACCGCGGCCCTGGGACGCAAAGGGCTTTAGAAGGAACACGGATCGGTTTTAGTCAGTAAGAGTCTGACACGCCCTTCCGCTCCACCCAGAGCGAAAGAAGTCATTTGATGATTTCCCATCCTGAAAAAAGGGGCCAATAAATAGAGCAAATCTAGTGCTATATTTTGTTTTAAACGCGATGGGTTGTGGGCAAACCAAGTGCGCCTATTTAGAGTGAGTGGGTTGTAAAAGATCTTATGTTGCATTAATATTATATTGAGAATGAAAAGTTGTCTTACTGAAAGGACTCCACAGTATTCGTAAAGCTGCGCGGAAGGAAACAATCTTGGTTTGAAAGTGTAACCTTCAGGATGGCACGTTGGGCAACCTCAATAGGTTTTATGATAGTTTTTAGGGATCCTTCCCATGATGTAATACCTACAGTAGGTAATGAGGGATTGGCAGAGGGCAAAGTATATCCTCTTCAACACGGTGACGTATCGGAAGGTCTTAAAGATGTAAATTAGCTTTCTGATCCTACCACAAAGCGCCTTAGTGTGTTCTTTAAAGTTGAGGTTATTGTCTATGCCTAGATATTTTATCACTGTTACACGCTCTAGTTTAGGACAAAAAGTAAAAGTTTTCATTAGAGGAACACTCGTGTGCTAAGATGTCATGGTAATCATTACTGATGTCTGTGTTTGACCGTATACTGAAGACTGAAACAAACATATTTTGCTTTATCCACATTTAATGTTAACACATTGTCCTCCAGCCATTCCCTCACAGCATTGAAACCATCTTCGGCAGCTTTGTAAGCTCCTTCCCATGTTTCAGCACAGAAAACGAGAGCAATATCATCTGCAAAGGAGATAATTTTGCCTTGGCGAAGCTTGAGACTCGTGAGGTCGTTTATTTCGCCGAGAAATAGGGTTGGACCCAGTATACTGCCTTGGGGAACCCCGTAGGTGACTGGAAGGTCTCCACTATTGATGTGCCAATCCCAGCACTCTGAAGCCGACCAGTCAAATAAAATTATTTGTGATTTGTTTTTCTGTTTTATTTTTAATTGTAATGCTATTCGTATGTTTTTTTTTTAATTCAAATTGACATTATAATATTTTGTTTTTTTTTTTTAATATGCATACCTAGTAATGAATATATTTTGTTTTTTTTTTTAATTTATATTTTTTTTTTTTTTTTCGTTACTCCACCCTCAAGGGTGTATTAACGTCTATGCCAACTTTGTTTGTACTGTACCATCTTTTAGTCTTCGTTTTGGCTCCCTTGGCCTATCTTTAATCCGTTAATTTTTCCAGTATAAAAATAGCCCCACTCAGCAATAGATCAGCTTTCTATCAATGAAATAATTGTCTTAATCGGATCAACACTTCCAGTAACTAACCTCTTACAAAACAAATACTCAATTTTACGGCTTAAAAATATTTATTATAGATGTTTTATCATAGATGCTAATACAGATGGGCTAAATCGGACGAGTATGAAAATCGAAAACAATCTATAATCCCACAAAAGATCTCAACCAAAATGTAAAACCAAAACAGACGTAGTCTGGTTATAAAATAGAAGAAAAAGAAGCATTTACGTCCTATATACGCGGTATGCAGCGTTGATTACAATATGGTCTGGTGGACCAGCAATCCGCCATGTCTGACGTGATTACTTCCGCCCTTTGAATCCACCTTGCAATCTACTGCCTGAAAATACTTTGAGCTTCAATTTTTGTCGAATATGAAAGCCACTGGGATTGCCACCTTGCAATAGCGCCACTTTTTACGTTAACTTTGAAAGGATACAGACTACTACAATGACTAACAGAATAAAAGAAGAGTAAAAAAAGAAAGAGTAGATGAGAGAAAGTCCTGAAAGCAGTTTTTATTATGGTTCCAAAGGAATTTATTAAATTAAATAAGTGCCTCATTTTCAGTTTGGGCTTCAAATAGTTTTAATTATTAGTAAATGTTTTGTTGTGTATATTACTCAAGTAAATATTTTGTATATTCCAAGGACCTGCATCATTTAACATTCCATAAGCAACATGAAAAATGCTGTGCAAAAAATCTTCTAAAAAGTCACACGTATTGCAGCAGGTAAATAAATTCCATTCAAAAAGGTGAGGTGGAAAATGAAACCAGTCTGTGAGTATGTTGGGCACAAAATTTTCTTCCCATGCAACATTGAATATTTTCAGCTGCCCGATGCTGCAGGCATTCCAACTTAGCACAGGCATTCTTTTGGCTATTGCCGCAGCCCGTAGCTAAAAGTAACCAGGGGTTTACCATACACTCGTAGCTGGTGTCAATACTAGGCAAATTGAGGTGTCATGCGATTTTTTGCCTTGTGTCTAAATCATTAACTATGCTTGGCTTGTGTCGGGCACATCAACTGGGTACCAATTAATGCTCGATATTGACGATAAGTTGTGGAGACTTAAAAACTTTGGACAGTATTTGCAGATTGTTAATTCAATTTTTATAGGTACATTTAGAATTTAAGTTCGAAATCTGCTAATCTAATTACTAATAATTTGGGTCTAAACCTGACATTGGCTAAATGCACGAACCGTGCGAAAGAAAAGAATAAAAAATAGTTCGATTTTTTGTTAATATTGCCATCTTCTAGAATTAAGATGGCACAATGGCAAACGATCTTGAGCCTCACGCTTCTTTATAACTTGAATAAGGTACACAGAAAACAGAAAATAAAGTAAAGTTGCCCAGTTTACTTTACCAGATTTGTCCGATGGCGTCATCGTCATCGGACAAATCTAAAAGCTTGACGCACCCTTCAAATTGGCTAATGCATTTTATGCCGCAGTTCGGTCGCTAAGTGTGTTATCAGCCTAACGAGAGACGTCACAGGCGTGGCTAGTTCGAATATAAACACGAGCCCAAATAAATCCGTTGAGCAGTTAAGCTTATCACACACAGGCAGACTATGAAAATAGTGGAGATAAAGCAATAAACTGCGACTTTTTTCTTTATTAAGTTCTCTTTTGGTTATTAAGTTCGCATGTTTGAGGTTATTTTTTTGTTTTTACGTAAAAAACATCAGGTTTGGCAGACGTTGATCAAATTCAGACCATTGCTAGTTCAAATTCCTAAAACCCATTAAAACAGAGATCGGACGAAGTTCTATGACTAAAAAACGGACGCGTTGTGCCAATAAATAAATTTTGAAAATAGCATCACTTTT
This sequence comes from Mamestra brassicae, assembly GCA_905163435.1. Taxonomy (NCBI): domain Eukaryota; kingdom Metazoa; phylum Arthropoda; class Insecta; order Lepidoptera; family Noctuidae; genus Mamestra; species Mamestra brassicae. The sequence goes on along the minus strand of LR990991.1, from coordinate 7,687,490 downwards.
GGGGAACGAAAATCTCAAAAAACAAGTTCTTAATATTAGGGTCTTAAATATGTGTTTGTTTCATAATTAAAAAAATAAATGGTTTGTGATAGAACGTGGTTTTATGAGTTTTGACGTTACCCTGTCCGTTTTTAGTCATAGAACTTCATATGTGTACCTTACATTTGAATCATTCCAGTTGATTAATCTACCTGTACTGTGTGCTGTACGAGCAATATACCAGCTAGGGTCAAGGGTTTCATTAAGAGAACTTTTTAAAGAGATTGGTATTCTCACGGTGGCACCTCATTTCCTTTTTTCAAACATTTTATATATTAGGCATTATACATTTATATACTAAAACCAGCGATATCCACAATTTTAACACCAGAAACAAGCACAAACTACATGCTCCTTCCCACCGTCTCCGTAAGATCCAGGGCTCGTTTGTGGGGCTCGGAATCCGTTTTTACAATAAACTACCCCTTTCTTTTCTTGCCTTGCCGTTTAATGCATTTAAAACTAGAGTTAAATCTAACCTTTGTTCTAAGGCATACTATTCTATCAATGACCATTTAGACGATAAGAATTGTTGGTCGCAGAGTTGAACGCAAGATATTTGTTATACTTAATGTTCTTTCTAAATGATTTAGCTTATAACAGGTTATATGAGTTCATATAGTACATATATATATTATTATCTTTTCTCTGACCGTACTGATCAGTTATCTTTTACTTTTTTCTTTTTTGACATAATCTACTCGTTACAATTGCTTTTTGTATGAGTTGTATTGCAACATATGATGAACTACTGTTGTCCATAGCTGTTTTATATATTATTTTTGCCTGATCAACCGGCAAGTTCGTCATGCTCCCCTAGATGTCACTGCTTGCGGTAGCGTCGGGGGTCGGGTTGCCTCCATCCCTCAAACATGGCGAGGGCGGTAATGGCTGATCTTTGCGTTATGCTCGTGAACGAGTGCTGCTTGTGGTGACTGGTCGTCTCGCTGGTCATAGTATTTTTTTTATTTTTTATTATTATTGTTGTATTATGTAACGTTAAACTACTGTTTATTATTAGTATTATGTTAGTTCTACTTCATCACTTGTGGCTCCAGTCACATTCCTATTGTTAGACTATACTATTGCACGTGTTAGCGGGCACACCATTTATGCCCGGAGGCATAATTAGTTTGGTTTACTTGTTAATGCTTGAGTTTGTCTATTTCTGATGGCTTAATGGAGTGTGCTAGCTACCAAGTGTCAATTAATTTAATTTCATTTGATTTACAGTTTGAATATTTTATTTTCTGTGTCATGTATTGTAAAATACTTTGCATACTATTGTATAAATTCAAGTTTTTAAAAGCTTAACAGACAGATGTGTTGCTGGGGAGTTTGTTGCGCCACTTCTTCTTCCCAGCTACAACACTAGGAAGTGGTGACGGGCGGGCGTTTTGGGGGACTGTCTTTATGTAGAACTTTGACGTTCAAAAAGTGCTGGCACTCAGCCTAATTTGAATAAATGACTTTTTGAATTGAATTTAACCGTTTTTTCATTCGAACGTACAGAACCTTTAGTTAGTTAGGTTGGTGTAATTTGTCTTAAACCATACGTTACTTTAGTTAGCTACTTTGATTTGGAGCTGTAGGTACCCTCTGTAATCCCTGGCCGTACCCCGTGTTACTTGGAGTCCTTCTTCTTCCATGTTCCCTGTCACCCGTCACGCTATCAATCACGCCGTTTTCTATCATGTCAACTCTCATATAAATCAACTACTAATCATTCAGGGTTCCGTACCCGAAGAGTGACCAACGCAACCCTATTGCTAAGCCTCCCCTGTTCCTCCCTGTGACCGTGAGACAGTTGAAATGCTAATTAAAATTAATGCTCCATTCAAGAAACATGTTATTTTCGCTTTATGCTACGGAAACCTTCGTTTGAGAGTCCAACACGCACTTGGCCGGTTTTTCAGCCTTCCTAAATCATGACGTAACCAAATAAAATAAATTACTAGGACTTCATTATGAAGCTACACGGTAATAAAGCTTTATAAAGCATTACAATATTTGCTTGGATAACATAAAACGCAAATAAAATTAAAGATGTCGCCGGTCGTTTTAGCAATTAAGTTCCCGTCGTAATTAGGTCGGCGTGTAATTTAGACCCGTTGCCGCTGTCTGTCACGTCGGCCCGGGAAACTTTAGAATTTTCATGAAAAATCTTAAGTTTAATGTGAATCTAAGGCCCACTTACTCAAACCAGAGTTATCTTTTAATTATACAATGATAATAAATAAAACAGTTTATTTACCATAGGTACCATGTACTAAAACACTAATTTATAACCATGCAGTTTTACAACAACAATAAGAGGTGTTTTCGTTGAGCTCCGGTACCCAGTATAAGATTTAACTTGTGTTTAGGGTACCGGCGTTCTCGCATACAGTTTGAACACATATCAGAAGTTGTACACGTATGACGACCACAGTATATTAATCTTTTTTTTTTTTTTTAATCACTTAAAGTTAAATACCTATTTACTAAGATTTAGCCTCATGTGTGTGTTTGTTAGGATGTGTGTGTTTGTTATGTAAGTATGTACGAGATATATTTTTAAAGTGATTTAAAAAAAAAACTATGAGTTGGTTGCTAACCTTCGGTCTTTATTATAAAATGTTTGTTATTGAACCACTTTTTGGCTTTCGCACGTTGGCCTTAGCAGGCCTACAGGTTCTTTTTCAGTTGAGGAGACTCGGATGTAAAGTCATTATTTTCTACAGATATTTCAAAAAATCTTATTCTGCATGTATGGGTTCTGACTGAAAGATTGACCACTCATGAAACCATCACTGACATTGGTGAAGGAAACCTAGAATTATTGTAATTACGTAAATACAAACATAGATACATATTCTGCTAAAATCATAACCATTCCTTTTGGGTTTGGCGTAGTCGGGTAAAAAGGACACTTTTTGTTAAAATTACGCGCGGATAAAGTCACGGGCAAAAGCTAGTTGACAATAATCTAATTCGTTACCTATTTAACATTGTTCAATAATATTTGTAACGTCCTGCGCGTTCCTATTTAACATCACGCCTGCCTGCATGCATTCACCAACGGTTACCGAATTTTCTATCGACATTGAAAATTACAATTCTTTATGAACCTGAACTGCATGTGTCATAACTTTGAAGTTTACTAACTTTATTATTTCAGGTCAAAAGAACGAAATTCGTCCCCATAAACAGCAAAAGTTAAAAGATGAAACTCACACCGACAGCACTCAAACACCGCAATCCACATCTAATCTCCTACATTGGAGGCAACGTCCTCTGTATAGCACCTCACTGCAAATAGAAACACTCTACTACAAAGTCACAACATATTCCGAAAATGACGACCAAAACCGTATGTTTCTGTATTACTAACAATTGGCTCAAGGGAGCTAAACCGTCTTACTTTATCTAAACGGTTTTAAGCCAACCCAGTAAGAGGTTAAGCTGTCAAGAACGTTTTACAACATGGACCTCCATATATAATACGGATTTATATTCGAGGAATTGTCCTCTGTTGTGGAGATATCTAATCTAACTGTCACCGGGATGGCGAGCTTCAAGCGTCCCTCTGTCTCCGTGATTAATGCTTAATACCTTTCATAAACAGGAGCGAAATGTACTAGTTTAGAATAATACTGGCCGTAATAAAACAAAAGGTACCTCAAGAAAGGGCCTTAAGAAAGGCCTTAAGAAAAAAACGTTTTTGGTGTATTTAGGTGTGTACCACTAAAATTACAACCGACTTCCAAAACAATACACTACAAAGTATAAAAACCCACGACAAAAAAAACTGTTAAAAGTAAAAATAAAATGTATTGATCCTTTTAATTTAATATAGGTACGATTCTTTGGGCTAAGCGTCATCGTGTCATACCTTGTTGCTTCTATATGTGAGAACAATGTAAAGAAAGACAAAAACAATTTTTAGTATCAAATATTAAATAAGCCAGAGATAAATAGATAGCTTGAAGTTCCAAGTCATATATTTAATTGCCATGTCTAGACCGTTAAACCGTTTAAGCCTAATGCGATCCACTATACGAAGTGATAACGTTAAATGTAAACCTATTTGGGCGGTTACCCCCAATTTACATAAATATTTTCAGGCTATCAATCTTCAGTGAGGTTAGATCAAATCAGTTGTGGCTGGAATTATATGAGGTAAGAAATTAAGGGCAGCGAAATCAGCAGTCAACCGGCTATTGATTTCATGAAGTCTAATTTCTACAGGGGCCTTCATTATCGAGAATATACAAGCACGCGAATATACAAGCGTTTTTAATATTTTCTACTTTTTTTTTTTAAGAATTTCGGTTATACACGCTGAAATTTTAAAGGTTGTTTTCCCGCAGCGAAATGAGTTTGTCTTGGTAATACAATCGATTAAATGAAAAAAAAATCAAGAAATGGCAGAATGACAATTGTGAAAAACAAAAAAAAAATACTAGGCGCGAGAGCTAATTTTTCTCTGAACATTATGAATCGCTTTTCACTTTGTCAGCGCCCCGCCGCTCTGCGTCACGTCTAGTGAGTTACTATTGCTTCTCACGCTTTCGAGTTTATGAATATTTCATTTAATTTTTGAAAAAAAATTTTTTTTCAAAAATTAAGCATTAAGTTGAATTTTGTGTTTCAATAGTACTACTGATGGCTAATCGTTCTGCCGCGGGAAAACAACCATTAAAATTTCAGCGTGTATAACCGAAATTCTTAAAAAAAAAAGTAGAAAATATTAAAAACGCCTGTGTGAAAACAAATAGTTACTTATTGTTAAGTAGACTCATCATAACGCAGAAGTTGTTGTTTCATCCGAGCACTGAACTAGCGTCCAGAAGCGTCATCATCCTTTAAATTACATAACTATGACGAAAGGAGGCTTTATAAAGAAATATTTTGAAAGATGGAAAACAGTTGTGTTCTCCTCCTGAGATCATTGTATTGGTAGATATGGTAGCAATTTGCCTTTCTGCAGTTTATTGCAGTTAATATTTACGAGTGGTTGGATATATGGGGATTAATTCTAAGTATCTATGACGAAGCCCTTTTAAATAGATGGATTAACAAAACTGAAAGTCTCTCGAGTCTCAACGCACACGAGCAAAAACAACGCTTCAGTTTCAAGCGCCACTAAATCAAACTGAACAACAAAACCAACTCATATAATAAAGAACGAGTTTCCAGAAAACAATTTACCATAGTAAACGGCTCGCAAAGTGAAATGAGAAAAAATAATGGCGCAGTATATGCAATTATCCCTTTTCATTGGGCTGAAGTCGTGCCGTGTTTGGAAGTAATAACATCTCCCCACCCAAGCCATGCAAATAAATCCTTAATAGCTGGTGGGGTTCTTCACATAACATTTATGGGGCCATTTTGTTGCGTAAACGCCTGGAAAGCGCATTTTTAATGATACGTGTGATAAATATTCTAGGGTAACTGAGCGTTCACATTATTTATTTGAGAGAGATACTGTTTTAATAGGCTCTTAGATTTCTTGTGCTGTTCGAAAGTTCTTTTTACGGAAATATTGTTCAAGCGAGCAAGTCTGGGAACTGAAAAATAAAATAGGGGCAAGTTTAATTTCCCCTGAAATAATAACCCTAAAGTTTCTACTGAACCCCTTCTTTTCCAGGAAAACCTTTTAAAACCTCCTCCTTTTAAACCTCCACGATCCACGTGTGACATCCATGGTACCCTTTTTGATGTGTAACATCTTTCCTCTCGCTTTCCTGGAATCTGTGGGAGTGATTTCGTGAAATGGGACGGAAGTGTGTAACAGAAAGCCGAGGAAGAGCGTGCTATTTGATTTGACCAATGAGCGCGCCCTATTCAATTTTACCCATGAGCGCACGCGGTGGTCGAGTTGGCTGTCAGTTGGTACTTTTAATGGTAATTTTGCTTTTTACCAAGGTGAGACGTCAGATGTTACACATCCCATGCGACTACTGTAAGACTCGCCCGTTTTTATCTTCTGGATATCCTCATGGATCTCCTCTACCCTGGGGCGGGCGGTAAGGACTTACCGACTACGCAGTGGGTTCTACAACTACATTTAGCAAGTGCGCTTTAATGCTTGCGCATTTCGTCACGCTCTCCCGGTCCCACCATAGACACTGAAAATGCTGATTGTTTTTTTTTTTATCTCAGGTTCTAACAAAGCACACAATACCCAAAAAAAGGTCAAGTTTTCTTCGTAAAGCTCGTTTTGATAAAACAGAAAAAATACACTCAATCGTAAATAAATTAAAAGCAAACAAACGTATACAGTTATGGAGTAATAAAACAGAAAATCTCGACAAAGTTCCGGGATAGTGAGTTATTGGAAAGCAGTCCTTTACAACATATTGTAGTTTGCAGTCGCAACGGCAGGCAGTAACAGACGTGCAATTCATATTAATATTCATGCCCACGCTGACTCTAGAACAAAGCGTCTAAATGCATGAGAACCTCTAGTTTAAAACAGGTATCTATACCTAGTTTAAAACAATAAACTCAATTGTGAAACGAGTTTTGTTACTGCAATTTCGGCGGAATTGATGTTCACGCTTCATGCTTGTTTTTTGACAGGGATTATCTTATGAGCATTATATCAAGCCTGTATTACAGGTAATAAGGGGTTTACTCGATTTAAGACTAGTTTTTTTTTATGTGAAACATATTGACGCGCCTTGACAGTAAAACCAACTCGTATGCCCCGACGGCAAACAGCATGACGCTGTCATGCCGTGATGCTCCCAATACGACGCCGCTCTGGACTCTCTCCCTAGAAACATCTATTGGCGCCTTGGCAGTTAAACAGACTCGTATGACAACATCAACATTACAATAAAGAACAATATCCCAACAACAACAACCCCAACAACCCCAACAACAACACCATACCAATAAAAGCAACTGAATTAAGAACTATCTACATATGGAACGACAATCGATGCTGTATTTTCAAGATATCTTGATAACATGACATCTAATAGTTTTGGTACCTAATCCAGTTAACATCGATCAATCATTTCTTTAAATACCGTCCAAATACACCTTCAACAGCTACTATTACAGAAATTACAAAAATACGTCAAATAATGTCCGTAGCTCCATTATAAAACATAAGTACTTTATATTCTATTTATGAATATTATATATTCTGTAATTATTACAAACAAAATAATACGGAAAATAAATTGATTTTATTAACGAAACTCTTTTTTATTTCCTTATTTCATTCCATCATTCGTAATAGATTTTTATTAATTAATTAATTAATATTCTTACATTAACTTAGATGTTTCACATCAGCCGGGCGTCCCGTGACGGCCAACTGGTATTTAATAATTATAATTTCTTTATAAACATTTCAAGCGCACGTCACCCGCATGCACAGTGACCGCCGCTGGGCACTAGTCTGAGTCTAGTCTGAGGACGTCTAGGCCCGGGCTAAAAGAGGTGGCGAGACGACCTAGGCCTACCGCAACGGCATGTTAAAGGTGGCTCGGGAAAAGAAAATGATAAAGTTTTTGGAGGATTTTTCTCAGCAGCGAGACAGTATTAAATAAATATAATAGTATAAAATAAAAAAAAAGTGTATTAAGAAATACACTAGCTTAATTAACAAAAACCACTATCGCCACCATCCCTTTATTTATCTTGCCTGAAATTTCTGTGACAAAACACTGAAACCTTATCAGGAATAAATCGAGTAATTTGTACCCAGGAATGCTTAGGCCTTGTTTAGGGCCAAGGGCACGACCTAATCACAGGCATTAAGTTCTGTGGGCCGACACTTTGCGTGACGAGAAGCCTAGACCTTTCTTGAGATAGGTAGTATTAACATTGTCATGTCATGTCGCACGTTTTGATGTATGTACTTACGTGCCTAGCTAAGTTATTTTCTCATGTAAGGTCTTTATTTACTTGAATTTACACTTGAATCATGTAAAACAAACGTGTCGGGTGAATCAGAAATGTTACGGTTATAAATGGCAAAGTTTAAATTAAATTTAAACTTTGACATTTTAGTTTTGAATTTAATTTAAATTTTGACATTGTTATTTTGAATTAAATATCGACATTGTAATAAAAAATTCATTCATTTTTGACATTGTAATTTCTTAATTTTTTTAAAAATTTTACGCCATATTTGGCAAAACATTTAGCTACCTCATAGATATTTATATTTCTATGAGCTACCTCATTTTAATTCTAAGACCTGTATACTATACTCATGTTTTACAAAATAAATTTCTTGTCTTATCTTATCTTACGGAGGTTCGATTGCGATTCCGAAAGTTCGGAACTTCCGATTGATTTTGCTCTTCGATTTCGGTTCCGATAATTTTTAATCGGAAGTTATATCGGAGTTGATGCACAGCGGCGGCGGCATCTCCACCAAGCTCAGTATCAAGCGAACATAGTGCTGGTACCTAATCTATGACCCGTTGAGAAATAGACTGAACGGAGATATAGCTGCAAAGATTTTATTTATCTATATCTATACTTATATACATATACTTATATATATACTAATATCATATTATATATACATACCAATATCATAAAGAGGAAAGATTGGTATTTTTGTATGTAATGAATAAACTTAAAAACTACTGGACCGATTTGAAAAATTCTTTCAGCAATGGATAGCTACATTATCCGCAAGTAACATAGGCTATATTTTATCCCCGTACTCCCACGGGAACGGAAACTACGCGGGTGAAACCGCGTGACGTCCTCCAGTTAAATATGAGTTGCTTCTTTTGGAGTCACTGAATTTAATGTAAAGTACTACTTTGTACTGTTTATTTTTATTTTCAACAACTGCCTGTTTTATTTTTTTAACTGATAATAAGAATATAACTGACTAGCTTTTGCTCACGACTTCTTACGCGCGTATCCCGTCTTTTCCCATTTTCTTACGAATTTCGGGAAATCCTCTTAGTGTTCACCTACACTCACCAAGGAACCTACATGCCAAATTTCAGCTTTCCACCAGTAGTTTAGGCTGAACGTTGTCTGTCAGTCACTCAGTCACCAGTAAAGGAAGAATGTTATATATTGATGGATAATGTTTGTAATTTTATCTATCTTCTGCTTCCACCTCCGATTTCAGTTCCAATACCGGTTCCAACAATCCAAATTCAAAAACTCCGCATTCGAATTCGGTTCCGATATAACCACTTCCGCAACATCCCTAGTTTGAATAATTTGTGAAGCCGGTTTTCGTTTTGTACTCGCAGCATTCCAAAATATTCACTCCATAGTCCATTTGAAGAAAGTTATATGTCACATGATAACGTTTCCTAGTTTTTAAATGAGAAGAACACTACTTGATTGCCCCTAACTAAAAAAAATATTCAGTATACTTGGGGCACACTGGATTTCACCATATTGGACTCTTTTCATCTCCGCATTATCTGCATTTGTAAAGCGCAACGCAACGAAAATACAGGTGGCTTAAAAATCCAACACAAACGCCAACTGGCAACAGACCACTTACAAGTTACAATGTTGGAGGCTTAAAACAATGTAATAAAGTTCATTCAAATAGTATTACTAAAAAGTATTTACCTCGAACAGTCTGTAAAAGCAATAAAACGGTGTATCACCCGCAGAGGCGTAAAACTTTTTAATCCGGATAACGCCAGTATGTTGCCCATAGGTTTTGTGCCATAGGTTTGCGCACATATTGGAATTTGGAAAAATAAGAGAAAAACTTTTTCAATTTGCTTGCGTGAAACTTGAGTACAAAACGGTACAGTTTTGAAATATTTCTGGAAATATTTCTGGTTAAGACAGCTTGAATACTATTAACGCTCTCTGTTTCTTCCCCCTGAGCTCTCTGGCCTGTTTTTGAATTAAGAATTTGTCATTTGAAGAGTTAAGAACGTGTGTAACCCTTATTTCATGCTCAAGTTTAAGACAGGTTTTAAAGTGCAGTTTGACAAAAACTCAACTTATTTCTAACCTCAGAAATCAGGGGTGCCTCTGTACTCTGTGGAAGGTTTTTTGTAAATTAGTGATGGTTGAACTATCGAACAGGTTTTATTAACACAACGGGCCGTAAATACATTCGTTTGCTTTTCCAACAGAATTAGGCAGAGATATTTAAGTTCCACGTTAAGTAAGGGATCGCCTATTGCCCTCACACGGCCATAAATCCCGACTAATACCATACTACTGATGAAAACACTTATACTTTTGAATGCCTTCTTTTAGGGTTTCTCATATTTAGCCGCGCTTGTAGTCTGGGTGTTAAAGTCAAACCACACATTAACTTGACTTGATGATATGGAGATTAATAGAAGCATGTACAGACACAATGCGTGATGCGCTGTGTAGATCCACCTCAAACATTATCTAAACTTTCCATCCCATAAAACTCATTCATGTTCCCACTCCTTCTCTTTTCTTGCAGTACGATTGTGGAACTCATTCCCATCAACATACGTGAATGTATTTATTCACTTGGTAGTGAGTTCCACAACTAACATACGTGAATGTAAAAGTATTTATCTTTTCAAACAAGCAGTCAATGAGAATCATCCTGTCTTCTATACTGTAATCCACTGTATATGATAGATAATATACATAATTAAGTAGTTAGGTAAATCTATTTGTGTATATTTGTTTGTATGTTTATTGTAGTTTGATTCATATTGAATGGATAATAACATGTTTTAGTTAAGGAAGTGACTTATTATAAGTTTTCTTCTCCGTCTCTTTACACACTGTGTCTACGTCTCTTATCACACTCTTCTATCGCAGGTCTGCGGGAAGAAATTCCTAATGAAATAAGCAGTACCTTTGTGCTCTTCTCTCTGTTTAAAAATTTCATTTTTTAATTACATTGTGCGTACATCAATAAATGTAATTATAGATTTGAATAGTAACGATTCAAGCCGTCCAAACGTTTGCTTAAACGCGTTCATCGTATAAGAAAAATGTCTCGCACACACGACTGCTGTCTTTTTTTCGCCCGACGCTCGCCCGTGACGGACGTGCCGCTCCCCGTCGCTCGCCCGCTATCGTGTTGTGTTGTGCTCTACATCGTTCCGTCCCGCTCTCGCCGTGACGTCATCTGTGGTCGCTGACTACAACTCTAGATCCGAAGCCGCCTTTTTCAAGGCAGCGGACGATTATCCTGTTTCCGTAACGGAAAAGTCAAAAAACGTAGTGCCCCTTCACGGAAAAACCACAGTTTCGTGGTCCTTGGTGGGAAACCTTACGGTGCCAACGAAACCAAGGGGGTGTTGACCCAACACACCCGCTGATCCCCTTCAGGGTGAAGCAGTGAATTGGCGTCGGGAGCTAGGTTTTGGCCTTGGGGGATCTCCTAGTCAAACCTAAGTCTTCGAGTTCTCTTCACAGCTACACACCTAGTGTCGGTTGGGTGTGTCTACCCCTTCGCACTAGACCCAAATAGGGCCCGGTTCGCACATTAAGACTGGCGACCGGTTACAAGCTTAGGGCTCACCAATAGGTACTCACCTCCCAGTCTATACCCGACTGGGAGGGTCACACACCCCCGGGCCCATCCACCCGGGGAGCTAGGTTGTTAGGGTTTAGGTCCCTCGTGGGAAATAATCCACCACCATTCCGCGATTTTAGGTCCCCCCTCTCATGATGACGGACGCTATAATTTTAGCGTTCGTCAAGGAGGTCCTTTTAAAGGACCCCGAATTCCTCGCCAAATATGGCACCAAACTTGCTGCTATGCAGCAAACCAATCCGGCAACCTCGGCTGAAGAGGCTTCCGTCGCTGGTTTCAGCGACGTCCTGGACAGCCCGCTATCTCCTCCGCCTGCGGAACAAAACCCGGCCTCAAATTGGGTACCGAAAACGGTACCTAATAACAGAGCCCCAGCCCCCGCGCCTTCCGCGAAACCCAAATCGGCTATTGTCTCCAAGACAATAGACACCGCCGCTACCCCTTCCGCGAAACAAGCTATTGTCCAAAAGACAATAGATGCCGCCGCTGTCCCTTCCGCGAAACCAACTATTGTCCATAAGACAATAGACACCGCCGCCGCCTCGTCATCAAAGACGAAACCGACTATTGTCCCGAGGACAATAGACGCCGCGCCGACCGCTCCCCAACAGCCCATTGAGCCCTTAATGGACATGGACACGTCAGTGCCGTGCTCCAACCCTCCCTCCGAATCGGAAGAATCTTACGACGCCTCTTCCTCTGACGACGGCTATGAAGTCGCCGGTAGAAAGAGGAAGAAGGGTAAATCTTCCCAATCCAGCAGGCCAAGAAGTCTGTTGCGTCTCCCCCCTCCCCCTCCCCCACCACCTCTGCTGCCCCCGCCTCACAGGCCAACCGTCCGCGCAGCCCCAACGCCCCCGCATCAGCTTCTCAAAAGAAGCAACGCCCTCCGCCGCCCTTGTACATTCAGGACAAGGCGAAATGGACCGAAGTGTCCAAGATGTGTGTTGTTCGTAAGATCAACTACACAAACGCCAAGGCCTGCCAACTTGGGATCAAAGTAGTCGTTCCGTCAGCAAATGACTACCGCGACCTTGTCCGCGCTCTACGTGAAAGGAGCATCTCCTTTCACACTTACTCCCTTCCAGAGGACACGCCCACCCGAGTGGTGATAAAACGTGTCCCCAAGGAAATAGCACAGAGGACATCAAGGATGACCTCCTCGCCCAATCCATCCCCGTCTCCGCCGTACACCGCTTACACAAAGCGAGAGGAGGAGAATATTACGACATGGTCCTTGTCGTATGCGACCCCACCGAGGGCCATCACCCGATCTTCAAGATAAAATCGGTGTGCTCCCTTACCGGCATCCAAATTGAGAAGCCGAATCGCCCGACTGCAATTGGCCAGTGTCACCGCTGCCAACTATATGGACACTCCCAGCGCAATTGCTATGCGACGCCCAGATGCGTTAAGTGTCTGGGCGAGCATAGCACTAGCGAGTGCGAGCGTCCCAAAGACCGCTCACAATGCGCAGAACCTCCCAGCTGCGTATTATGCGGCCAGTCCGGTCACCCGGCAAATTACAAGGGGTGCCCTAAGGCCCCCAAAATCGCCCCCAAACTGGCTAAGCGCCACAACGCCCGCCAGCAACGCGAATCTCCACCCGAGAGGATTCCCTCCTCGGAAATGCCCGAACGGCTCGCTCCACAGAGACCCTCTCCATGGAACCGGCTGAACCACCAGAAAGCGTTCCCAGCTTTGGTGGCCACTACTTCCCAGCCCATACCAGCGCTAATGGACACGCCCGTCCCAGCGCCGATCCCCGTGCCCGTGACTCCAGTAGTCCCGGCTGCTCCCCTGCCTGCGCTCCAACACACCGCTGCACCCGCAGCTGTGCAGGAGCGCTGCACACTCCCCCTCAACAAGAATAACTGTCCTAACGTGGGTGAAACAATCACCGAAGCGTATTTGTTATTCATGACCCGTGAGGCAAGGTCCATGAGTGCTGAACTCAACAAGTTCAGAGGAAACGATGGACTTTTACATCTATCTCCAGTTCAGGCGAATAAAATCTTTAACGCCTACAGGCCCATCTTGGACCAATTAGACGCAATGGCTGCGATTGATGACTAATCAATGGATAAGCCACGCACTAATTTTAACAGACCCCGATCCCTCAAACTAGGATTCTTTAATGCCAATGGCATTAACAACCAAAGAGACGAGATCGCCAAATTCCTCCGCGACCATCAACTAGACGTCCTCCTCATCCAGGAAACCTTCCTAAAACCCCATCGCAACGACCCTAGAATTGCCAACTACCGTATAGTTCGCAACGATAGGACGCGTTGCCACGGTGGAGGTACCCTGATTTATTATAAAAAGGAGCTGTACTGCATCCCCTTGATTCCTCCTGCCCCCCGCTCGTTACTCGAGTACTCAGCCTGTCGGCTAGGTATGACTGGTCATCAACCGATCACCATCATCTCTGCCTATTACCCACCGCCCTCGACCTCGTCTCCCACGCCTGACGACCCCATCGCACTCAGTAGCGACTTCACCGCCCTCTTTGGCTTGAGTGATTCCGTTATATTAGCGGGAGATCTCAACGCCAAACATCCCGCGTGGAATTGCAACTCAACCAATGCAAGAGGCAGGGTGGTGTTTAACCTAGGTGCAACCCTCAACTATGACGTCATCGCTCCGATGACGCCAACTCACTTCCCGCACGATCCCAACCAAAGGCCCGATGTTCTCGATGTGGCGTTGCTAAAGAACGTAAACCTCCGTTTGCTATCTATAGAAACGACACACGAGCTCAACTCAGACCACCGTCCAGTGATCATGCACCTAGGCCCTCGCTCGGGTCAGCCCGACCCCGACCAACCTCCCCCGTCTCAAGTGATCACCGACTGGAGGAAAGTAAGCGAAAGGCTGAAATCCACTACGTCGCCTCACCTAGACAACATCCCCGACCACATCGTCTCAGTAGCTGACACGACGGCGGCGATCGACTCGCTTACGGATCACGTTCAATCCGTCCTGAACGAATGTTCAAGGGAGGTTCCAGTGGTGGAAGACCACCGCTGGAAAATGCCGGACGATGTACGGAATCTGATAACCGAGAAGAACGCAGCCATTCGTGCGTACAGCGCTTTTCCCTGCGACGCGAACAAAGCTCACATGCGCAACTTACAGCGAGCTGTGAGGAAACGCACTGCTGAGCTGCGTACCGCACGCTGGGACAAGACGCTCAGCGAGCTCGAGCCCACCCATCTCGCCTTTTGGCACCTTCAGAGGAAGTTACGATCCAAAGAAGAGGCCACAATGCCCCCTCTCATCCGCCCCGACAAGAGTGTCGCCTTTGACAACTCTGACAAAGCGGAATGTCTAGCCGACAGTCTAGAGGCCCAATGCTCTCCTAGCTCTCAACCAGTAGATCAAGCTCACCTCGACATGGTGAATGCTGAAGTCGAACGTAGAGCTTCCCTCCCACCAGTCGAAGATCCTGATGATCCTCTGCCCCCCGTCACGCCCGACGAGGTACAGGAGATCATCAAAAGGCTCCAACCTAGGAAAGCCCCAGGCTCCGACGGCATCACCAACAAGGTGTTTAAACTCCTCCCCGCCCAACTAATAGTGCTTATGACTGCCATCTTCAATGGCGCATTAAGCAATAACATGTTCCCCCGAGCGTGGAAACAGGCCACCGTTATCGGTATCCCCAAACCAGGCAAGCCCAAGTCTGATCCCGCCAGTTACCGTCCCATCAGTCTACTCAACGTTCTCGGTAAAATCTACGAGAGGCTTATTTATAAGCGGCTCAAGGATTATGCCGAAGCAAAGAGTCTTATCCCCGACGAGCAGTTTGGTTTTCGAACCGAACACTCGTGCATCCAACAAGTTCACCGCATCGTCGAGCATCTAAGCGCTGGTTTCCAGCGTGGCTCGATGACGGGTGCCTTGTTCTTCGACATAGCGAAAGCATTCGACAAAGTCTGGCACAATGGCTTAATTTACAAGCTCTACCAACTCGGCGTGCCAGACCGTCTCGTGCTCATCTTGCGAGACTTTTTGTCGAACCGCACCTTCCGCTACCGCATCGAGGGTGCACTCTCGTCCCCTCACCCCATCCGAGCAGGAGTCCCCCAGGGCTCAGTGCTATCCCCCCTAGTCTTTACGCTGTTCACCAGCGATATCCCCAAAAGTAAAAAGGCGCAGTTGGCCCTATTCGCCGACGACACCGCCATTTACTACACCGGTCGCGAACCTGACGCTATCGCTCGCACTCTCCAAACATCTGCAAACATCTTGGGCAGATGGTTCAGGAAATGGAGAATCGAGGTTAACCCCGACAAGAGTCAGGCGGTTCTGTTTACGAAACCGCGGCACAAACCCCCTCCCCCTCGTCCGATCACCATGTATGGCAAGCCGATCCCCTGGGAGAAGCAAGCCAAATACCTGGGGGTCATACTGGACAGCCACCTCACCTTTGCTGAGCACATAAGGCAGGCCCGTTCTCGCGCCGCCTTCGCTCAGGGAAGGCTCCATTATATCACGACCGCCCGTAGCAAATTGTCACTCAAGTGCAAATTGCGACTCTTCACCGCGGTCATCCGTCCCATCATGACGTACGCTTGCGCCGTCTTTGCACACGCAAAGCCACGTCATCTCCACAGGATGCAGACGCTCCAAAACCGTTTCCTGCGCAAAATCACGGGTGCCCCCTTCTACGTCCGAAATGAGACTCTACATGTAGATCTCAAATTGCCCACCATACAGCAGTTCATGAAACGCATAGCCAAACGTTTCTTCGACACTGCTGCAAATCACCGTAACCCCCTTATCGCATCGGCCGCCCGATACGAACCCTCCCGCATCTCCAAGGTACGCCGACCGAGGCATACCCTCGTCACGCCCGACGACTCTACCACTCTCCTCCAAGAGAGTCGCAAAGAGACCAGCACTCTTCGCAAACCACGACCGCCGTCCTTCCGCCCTCGCCGCCGAGGCCCGCCGCGACGTCCCCGTCAAAATCCGCTCCGACCCTTGCTCGAGCCAGCCCGCGCCGCTGAGCCTGTAGTCTTAAATTCGCCCCTAAATAATAATTCCAGTTCGATCCAGCCCGTCCCTAGCTGTCCTCTCCCCAGCGACGCCCTAAGCCGAGGCCCGTACCCCACAGGGGGTGCCCTTAGCGTGTAGTCGCTTAGTTTGTAAGTTTTTTATAAGCCCTGGCTGGAGGCTTTAATATTATATTAAGGCCACCACAGGCAAGCCCGGTTAAGCAGTCGACAACCTTATAGGTTGAACTGCGAGAAGCCACACAAAAAAAAAAAAAAAAAAAAAAAAAAAAAACGACTGCTGTCAAAGTAAGCTGACCGCATGACGAGTTCGTTTTGGCCAAGTAGGGTGGGGCCGAGGGGCCAATTTGTGGCGTCAGCAAAATGCCCTGTCTTTACTATATAAGTCCATGGATAGAACACAGACATTTATAATGTAAAATAAGACTATAGAAAACATAAATATTGGAGCTAAAACTTAAATACAACCACGCATCCTATCAAACAAATATTTACAAATTACAACACATACTTTCACATAAACCATCCTCCACTGGCCACTGGGTACATACTCATAGTTGTGAGTAAGTTCACGTGCCAGTGGATCGGCCTCCACATACAGATCACCTCAGGCGGAAAATTCAACGGACTATCATATCCTTGTTGTAATTCTGAACCAGATGCTAAGCAGAATAAAGATCGGGAATGTATGTATGTATAATATGTAGTTGTAAGAAACGACCATTATTTGATACCTGTTACGCCTTTATGAAAAATGATTTTTATTTTTTTTTCTCAGAATAACTATAAAAAATACTTTTTTTTTCACCTGCGGTCAGTGTCTAGACTATAAGCAGGTGGGTGGAAGGTTGATTGGCGATTGGGGTCTGAACTCCTTTGTCCATTTCCCTTCTTATTTTAGGTGTCAAGGACGTGCCGTCTTTTTATCCTTCTTGTTGGGCTATTTGGATTTTGGATTAGACCACGTGCCGGTGGATTGGCGTGATGTCTCAGACGCTCCAGGTAGAGGTTTTCCCTGAGCTTTATCTCCTCAGCCACAGTGGGGATACAAAATACTTACTGAAATCCATTGTGCGTGTCTCTTCAGTTAATTAAAACAAATACAGACGGTATATTGCAGTTCACTACATCAACATTTATCATCATCTTCGACTAAAAGACGACGACACTGCTAGACCACGCGATTCGGATCTAGCTTAACATATTTCCAAAAAAAAAAAAGATCGTGATCTCTAAATAACATTGTTGGAATAATAGGCGCCATCTTCTCTCCTAGGCATGCACCATCTTCGCAACATCAAGCACCAACAAAAAGGAGTAACTGATATCCAATTACACAGACCGACCGCAAAATCAAACCCAGCACACATCGCAGCTACGACTTTCAACTGAATGAAGTAATTCCCGACAACCGCCAAGTCTTCTTCAAAACTATTCCGATTCTCGAGAACTCCCCAAGTCTGCAAACTTAAATTAAGTCGGTTTCTACGTACAACATGTGTAATACATCGGTCTAAAAGGAAAAACTCTCTAATCTACTGACTCGTTTGTCCTGTGACCCTAAAAACGCGTAATTAAGATCTCGCCCGAGAGACCAAACTGAGCCTTTATGAATAAAATCGTATTAGCACGCATTTCGTGTTTTTGGCATTAGCAACATAATAACTGAGAGATATGGAAATTATTTATTATAAAACGCGAACGTTGCAAAACAAATCTGTTCCAAAAAAATCTGTAAAATACAGCTCTATTATAGAAACAGAAAACGGCTTTTTCGAAATATTGTTTTTCATTTTGGAGTTATGTCTTTTATTTTCTGCTGTGTTGTGTTACAGATTAATATATAAGAATATAAGTCTTTAGGTATAAAAAAAGAGTGGTGCCAAAAATTCCGCATCATTCAAGATAACTGGGTCGATCATACAATATGGTATTTCACAAAAATGTGTGAGCAAAACAGTAGAACAAGGAAACACAAAACATGGTGGAACAATGGAGGACTCGTCCACTTAACGTTTCCTACTACTATAGTATATATGGGGTTCTACTGATAGCTGGATCAAAGGTACAGAGTACACAACATTTTTCACTTATTCCCTGGCTTATCGGCCTGTAACAATCAACTGCTAGGCCTCACCAACAGCAGGCCAAATATTCGACTCTTTCCCACTCTTATCTAGTTACTATCAGTCACCCTGCCAATATTTCAGGACGTTCTATAGAAACCATTATAAGATTATACTAACAATATGGACAGTACATTATTAAGTCCATAACAAAATAATTATAACAATAGCCAAACATAATTTTCTCTTCTCATGAAGCATCCGTTCATGTGTGATGAACATCCGCTCATCTTCTCACGACCTTTAACAAAATAACGAAGTCGGTTATTGTAATTTATGATGAAGTGGTTTTGATTAACAGTTCTACACTTATATCTCTTTCATCACATCATTTTAAACTTAATTAGTCCTAACATTCTCTATCGAGCCTCGTAAGGTCGCTATCATTCGCGCCACACCTCAAAGCACCCCGTTCGCACTCTCCCACGAAATTAACAGACAATTGTTATGGGTTTTGCAAGTTCCACCAGCAATAATAACTTTTAAAAAATACGGAATTACACGCACACGTCGTAATAAGACAACATCGTAACTACCAATTCAAATTAAGCTAAAATTATACACTTTCTAAAATCTCCTCGCATACAACTGTCAAGATTTACAATTTAACATACCATTTGATGAATCTATAGTTATATATCAAAGCTAATTCGCATAATAAAAAGATTAGTGAACTTTATTGACACTTAATCAGATGAAAGTAAAGATTAATTGGTATGCAGATGTTTTAACGAGAGTTATGAAAAGTTATACGACATGTTGCGGAAGGCTTATTCAGAATTAAGTGCTAAAATAAACTGTATTTAGGTCTACATAGAGATGTTTATATAAGCTAGTGGATTGCCATTCTTAGAAGACAAATTGGACTAAATAAAGACAGGCTTAGGAAGGACCTTGAACAATGTCTCGGATTTGTAAGGATAAAGAACTGTAATAAATTCTTGCCGGTCTTTTAACACAATTATTTTATCCGATTCTTTTACTTAGTTCAACACAAGAAATACATCATAGTAACTAATATCATTATAGTCTGAAGAAGACGAGAGAAAAGTTTTGACGCTAAAAATGGAACTTGAATTTGTTAGCTTAAAGTATGAGAGATGACGCTGACACGGGTGAAAATTATAAGAGAATGAATTTCTGCGAAAATGGTTCCGACACTTCCGAGTTCCGACGATGTCTGTACTAAAGGTGAAGCCGTAGGTGCCGAATGTAGTGTTCAACACACATAAAGACTGAAATATAGTGGTTCATTTGTCCTAAGAGAGTAAACTAATGGTGCAGAACAGCTTAAGTTTTCACAGGACTATAGTTATGCAACTTACAGCAATGGGTGCCAAACTACCAGAACTTTGATAAACTTGCGAATATCAGAATGTCCAACTGTTTACATATTACTGATACCCAACACTGCGTACGAAACGTTTCTAAAAACTGTTAAACTGTAAATAAATAATGCACTGTTTTTCATAGCTTTGCATCACTAAAAATGCTAAATAATTTTGGTAAGCCTGAGTTGTCAAAGTATCTAGTCCTTTATTCAATTTCTGATGTCCCGGAATCTAAGACAAACAATTGCGCGAGTTTGAGGAAGTTCTTGGAATCTTATTTGTAAGTGTGCCCTAGGTCGGACATAATTTGGGACATCAAACGATCGGTTGCGAAACGGAAATCTTTGTAATTGACTAGCGAGCTGAAGATAACTATTTATAGTAGATGTCTTTTGTTTTAAAACAAAATCATTAAATTGTTGATCGATTATGAAAAAATTAGGGACTTGCAAAGTTCCTACGGACAAAATAAAAACCGATATTAAAACTACAACGAACAAAAACTCCAACAACACTTGAAGTGATTAATGAACCGATTATTACACAACAAACAGAGCGCTAATTTACCAGAAAATATTCCGGAGACGCGTAATTACTAAAGTTAGTGCATGAACCTTACGTAATCGCGATCCAAAATTAACTAATTTGATACTCCCAAACAAAACTACCGTGACATAATTAGCCAGCTAATCAGAAGGTAAAAGTAGTTTTTGGACATAGTAGGTAAACTTCGTAATTAACAAATTGCTGGGTTAGCAAACTTCCCTTTCGCACTTGTGAAACAGACATTTATATCCTTATGTCGGGTCGGCCTCGACGTTCTGAGTGCAGGAAATCCCTGAAGGCATAAGATCTGAAATTGTACTGACCTTTCATGTTAGAAACTGTGAACTTTTGACTGGTGGCTTATTTTAATTAAATCTTCAGCTACATGATGAATCTTCATCGTACATTGTTTAATGTATTATGATCAAGTAGGAATATGTACATACTTTGGAACTAAAAGCTCGACGATCTCAAAAAAAAACTAGTGCTACAAATAACTAATAATAATTGGTATGCTATGTATGTATAATTTTATTATGAATTAATTATAGTATTGCTCCAGAAATCACATTTAACCTACCACAAAAAGGGCAAACACCAAATAAATATCCACTCCTAAACCCTTAAAGGAGTAATGAACAAAACACGAAGCTAAAGTTGTAAGCAAACCCGCATGAACATTTTTCCTTTACCACCATTATCCCGGGCTAAGTGGACGGGTCCAATTTATATAAGGATGTGACAGTCCCGTGAATTATGGTGATCGGTTACTAGTTGACGTGATCCCGGTATTCTATAGGCTTTTTAGTCACTATCGACCGCTTGCAGGTTTGCGAGCAAAATGTTTTTGTCTGGATTAGAAATTGACTTACGGCGGCAATATGGCAGTTAGAATAAAAGCGGTTGGGACTAAAAAATATTGGCGCTGGCATTTCCATTTTTCTCGCGTGACTTTGAGTTTTTTTTTTAAAAATAAATAGGGAATAATACGTTTTTTCGTGAAATTGTATTAGATTCTTCTCAATTTCGGTAATACTGCGACTAGTTTTGCTCGTTACGAAGCAAACACATCGAAATTGCAGTCCATATCTTACACACTTTATGTTTTTCTGCCACCAGCACCGCATTAAATATATACTTTACGAACCCCCACAAAATCTTTATCTTTATATTGCAATTTTTCCCTTTCTCCGCTATTCCGTACAAATGACGTCACCTTTTAAAATCTTCCCATTCCACCGTGTTAGATCAGTATCGGGTCCACACAAGTTGGCTCAACATTCATGGTTGCACCATAAAAAAAGCACCAAACTACGTTTGGTTCGTTATTTGGACCCATCCGGGCCCCTAATCGGGATCAGGGTCCAGAATGTAGGTCATCGTACTTCCGCATCCCATATTCAAGGAAATGAGTGGGTTGGAAAAAGTCTGACGTCACACATCACATATTATGAAGATGTAAAGTTTCCCCTTTGATTCATGATCACAGCCCAGAGATTTGCTGCAAAATGTCCTTGCGTTGTCGTCTGATAAGGTTTTGTGTTTCAAGATATTTTTGAAGCAAACGAGCCGTGGTATGAAAGCTCTTTTTCATGCCCTGAAATAATATTATGTTCATGTTTACACGAGCAACAGGGGTTACGAAAAAATTGCCTCAAAATTAAATTAGGAATACTGCTCTACCATCACTTAAAATACTTATTAACTTACTGATAAAATAAGATACTACAGTCCCTTATATTAAGTTACTAATTTGGTTATTCGGAAAATTTGTCCTCTTCGAATACGGAGAATTTAATTACATTTGAAACTAATGAACGCCCACGTTTTAGCTTTTACGAATAACACCTGTTGTATTTCAATGAGACCTTTGTTTTCATATTATTTAACACTGTTGTTCTATATTAGTAGACCGAAATTGCTTCTAACGTAGTTTTTGTACAAATTGGCATTTCTTTTAATCATAAAAACGAAACGGTACATTTCTGGAACGAATCTCTAGACAATATTTGCAGGTACTTAGTTACCAAGTGAGGACCCTTCGTCCTTCCTACATTGACTAAGTACTCGTTGAAACGTTTTTACTTTCTTTTTTAACTAATTGCCTTGTTTCTTTTGTTTATTTTAATGGCCCTTGCAAGACCATAATGGAACTTCTTTTCTTTGTTTTTATAATAATCACCACGCTTACCGTTGGTGGTCGCAGTTGTCACAAGCACTTGCTTGCCTTACTCGTTCCGTACATCCTCTACAGCTAACGGTTTCGTGTTTATGGTATCCTTGTAGCATGAGTCGTCGGCCTGAATAGTGACGTCACACGGCGGGGAAAGTACCACATTCTTAACCCATTGTCACAATATGTGCCACTTAGGATGCCTGAGGTACAGTCATTCATGTAAATTTAGTGTTATTGATATAGGGCCGGTTTCTGAATTCGCATTCGCATCGCAGTCAAAAACAGAGTTGTTTTTGACTGCTATGAGAATGCGAATTAATTTTATTAACCTTTTGAAGGCCAGATTATAAACGCCGGAGGGTACGCCGATGCGGTTATACCCGAATTTGTGTACTTTTCACTAATTCGTCATACTTTTTGTCACATATTTGTGAAGTTTGGCGTACAGGTCACGCACTTGCTTGTCACGTATATGTGACACTGGCGTTCAAAAGGCTAAATTTCAGTACATTTGACAAGTTTTTGACATTGATTGTTGCTGAGATGATATTGTGTCTTGAATTTTAACGTTATTTTTAAGTGTGCCTTCTGGAGTTAAGAACTTGTCAAACCCCACTTTGGTACTAAAGTTTGTCAGATTTTCAGGCTGAAGTAGAGTTTGACAAATACTGAACTGCAATTTATTCATTCTGAAATAGGGGGTTACATTATTGTTTAACGTTTTGGAATTTTCAGTAAGTAAAATATATAAGAGGGCGTACATTTATAAACTGACTGGAGAATATAAAACATGTTTACGCTGCTATATTATGAAAGGATAAATAAATAAAACCACATGGTTGCTTTATTTGTTTATACTTCAATTTACAATGGTAGTTGCTGCTCACAATTTTATTGAAACAAAATTGTTTTCAGATGTTTTGTGTATGTTCTGAAATTGTTCGTACGACGTACGTACCTACTTTTGGCATTTAACTAACATTGGATATAAAAAGACCATACACATTAATTTATAAAAGTTTTTTTTTCTCATATCAGGTTTATGCAATAAGTTTCTAGCATACATTAGAGTTCAAGTTTGGTCTAGTCTTCTATTGAAATATATCATTTTAAAATTCAGCTGCAAGATTTTAGTAGGTACAATATGAAGTCGTTCTAACTGCTTCCCAAAATAGATTCTATGTTTTAAAATAAAAATGTGTTATTTATCATTTTAAAAATTCTAGTCTTCTTCAGTTTTAAACTTGTGTGAGTATGCCGTTGTCTTTCGCGTTAAGTTGAATATTAAATATGTAACCCACAAGTGCTTAGCTTGTGTTAGTGTGTACGGATAGTAGAGGCGCAAGAGTGAGATAGTGGAGCGGGGAAGCGTCGCTGTTCAAGTTCTAGTTAAATATTGATTCGATTTTTTAAATGAAATTTGATACTTTTGAGAAACTTTTTATAAATGTAAGTTTTGACCAGATCACATACGGAAATAAATGATTAAATCAACTGTTATTCAAAGTTCAATAATTTGTCAAGTTCAAAACAACACCGAAACATGTTATTGAACTGCATTAAATAAGACGTCACGAACATCACTACTATTGTCTCGACAAAACCGTTACAAACAAGTATTGATACTAATGAACTCCAATGAAAACATCGACACTTAAAATTGGTCTAACATAAAAAGTAAATACACGTGCGACTACAATTCTACATTATCTGCTACGCTTGCAGTGCCATTGTGTAAAAAATCTCGAATTAAAAACTTAGTTTAAATACGCTGTCAACCCTTAAGAAAAGGTGGATAAGAGCTCTTCAAGCTCATTTTATCTAACTTTTCATGGTAAGATGTTTACAGAATAGACCGGCTGAAACACGTCGATGCGCAAAGTCAACGCACACTTACGAAGCGTTCGTAGCGGTGTGTAGGTAACCGTAGTCTCATTCTTACCTGCGCACGCGCGCCGTCGTCTCGAAGAAAGCCTCAGTGCTGAACTGGCGGCCGTCGCGACCGCACCGGCCCGCCGACATGTGGCAAACCTTGTGACTCAAGTGTAGTGAATTGTGTACAAGCACAGTGGCCGTGCGTTAACCCCAACCCCTGATAGTGCTTAACCGGATTTTTAGTTGGAACGCCCCGCGGCGTGCAAAAGGTGGGTCTTAATCTGTATTATCTAGCCGTATCAGTGCTAGCTCAGTCGAGTGTTAATTTAAGGTAATGTGAAAGTTGTGACGATCGATCGTCGAGTTCGAGGAGTCAGCGATGTTGACACACTTTTGGTTCAGGTGTGGTTGCTAGCAGGTGGGCGCGCCGGCTGTATGTCAGTAATACGTGTCCGACCAAAATTCCAATCTCGAGAGACCGCTTTCGGCCGAACAACTTTCTTCCGTCCGAGGTTTTTGACTCTAGCGTTCTATGGGACTATTATGTCGTTCTCAATGAATACGAATGTTGACAAAACTGTGCGGTAACTGCCAATTGCTCGCGATTATAAAAGCTCTGGATTATGCCATCAAGCGGAAGACATCAACGCGCTCCGCTATGCCTTGCATCTCAAGTGTTTGTTAGAGAACTTTGTTATCTTGACTATTATCCGGAATAGGATTATAATGAAATTCGGCTTTATCATAATCTTATGATATATCTTTTTCAGTTTTTAGATTGACTTTGCTAATAATAATATTTACGCCAAATCAAAAATGTATAAAGTCATCAAAAATCATTTAGTTTTACCATATATTATCTTTATTACATTGTCATGAGCATGCCATTTATGAAATTTCACATCAGTGCGATAATTAGGCAATATCACTGAAGTTTCTAAAAATAAACCTTGAACCAAAAGCCTCACAAATAAATTTAAATATATCTAGCAAACACAATACTTGTCTGTGACCTAAAAATAAACCAACTCTACGAGATTAATTAACAAAAAACAAATGAATTATTGAATGGGAAATCAAAATTATTACACTATAAACATGAAGTGGAGGTAAACGGGGACAGAGCCGTGTATACTAGTGACGAGGTTGAACCGGTCTCCCCGCGCGCCCGCTACCCCGCGTTTCCCTCCGCACCTCTTCACTCGTCGCCTCGGTAACTCGCGATGCGCCTGAGTGCATCCCTCGCATCTCTATTTTCATAAATTATGATAAACCTCTTACATATTCTCTGTTGATTATAATTAAAGATCCATAACAAAATCTTCCCTCAAACAAAATAAAAAACAGAAGAAGATACAAAAGAAGTTCTGCAACCAAAAAGGAATAGAAGGGCTTTGTACACCTTTCTTGATGACACAGAAATCATTTTTTTATTAACAGAGGCTGTAACTATACACCTAAGGACGACAGAACTTGTCATAACCTCAATTGGTACCGATAATAACTTAATCAAAGAAGACAGCTATTCAAACCTAAATAAACCACGTTTATGATCCCTACACTTAGTGCCAAAGCACCAAACAGTGCCAAAAGTGGTTCACATTTGGCACAGCCCAATAGGATCCTGTTCAAATGAATATCTATCTAGTAACCTGATAATTTAAACAAGCTTATCTATTAAGCATACCTATACCTTCCAGGCAAACCTTAAAATATTATGAAATCTTGAGACATTTCTGGAACTTATTACATGATAACCGATTAACTTTTCTAAAGTCCCTAATAGCGCTAATCTCTTGACAATTGCTGCTCAGTCCCATTCCAAGAACCGTGCACGAGTATATTTAAGCTGAACTGGAGTATTTTCTTCTTTTTTAATTCTTTACCACTCAATCAGACATAAGTAGGATCGTCCGTCATCCTCATCAAGTAGAAAATCGTCACTTATATACCCTTTCAACATCCCAAGAGCTCGCTCGTTCTCATTCCTCGGAATTAATTATAATACAGATATTCAATTCCATATCAATCATACTACTAAATTAGGTTTGTGGTACCGATAGGGTGTTGCCGCGCTCTGATGAATAAATCATTTTCTGCGAGAAATTCGTATGACTCGACCCAAAGGTTGTTCACAAATATCCTCTTGTGGTATAGAAATTGTTATTCTATATGATATGAATTGAGAATTCTTGATGAATACCGAAAAACATGTAATGAATAACATTTAACGATAATTAAATAATCATCGTTACGAAGATGATACAATCAACTCTGATGACTCAGAACAATTCACATGTCTTATCGATTATAAGGTCGTTACTTAAACGTAAGTATATCATACGTATCAAAACAATGCGGCTGCTAAATCAACTGAAGCCCATTTAGAAATAAATCTGTTGGAGCAAAAAACATGTCAAACCTTCCTAGATGCAGAAAGAACAATGACAATAAGCAGGAACTAGACGAAACCAGAAACGCTTCATAATAACGCATTACAAGATGAACTAAAATCCCACGTTAGTAAAAACCTGCACATATTTCATGTTGTGCTATAATTATGAACAAAGAGAGCATTATAAGCAACGGTTGGCAAAAAAGGAGCAGACAGACAGGTCATTGAGGGCAAAATAAAGCTTTATTTGATCATCGCTTAAGAATCCAAAAAAGAAGTTTAAGATCGTGCATATCGAATTTGAGATATTCAATTGATACGATTATAGACTCATACGTATTTTGCATTTTAAAAATTTAATGAAGAACAAATGAAATTGTGAATTGGCTTTTAAATTGTTACAAGAAATTATTGATGTTATGATTGTGATAGATGATAGTACACTACTGAAAATTGGAGCAAAACGCATACAGATTTGATAAACTACTACTGCCATGTGAAGAAATCCCATAAGAGCAGCCAAACATGAATAACTCTACGAAGAAAGTGTTTTATTGCTAGCAAGTACATTAATTCTGTACTTAATTTCTCAAGATTTTTCTACGCTCTCGCCTATAAAGAAAATCTGCCAACAAATCCCATCGAAAACTATTTTAATGGGAACCGTCTTAAGGCCCATCGACGCGTAAGCGGACATTTCTATATTTATTGCGTTGCAGAAATTGATACAATTACTCGATTCATATATGGTTATGATGCTCTAATTGCCTAAACACCATACCTATAATTATGCTACTAGTTTCGTGCGCAAGGAGAAAGTGCTACATACGCCCAAAGATACTTTAATTTTCACTATCCACGCCACAAATCGGCCCGCATGGAAAGTAGAGTACCTGCATTTTGCATTAAACCAAACTGTGATTGTTGCAAAAACTGCACAAAGTAAAACTGTGTCTAATTGTTGAACTCTTCGAGAGTTAAATCTAAATATTCTTTGGATTCTTTATAAAATTTCTTTTCGTTGTTTCTATACTTCGACTTCAAACTTAGTAGCGGAATTTGTTAATATTTATAACAACCGGTTGCTGGTCGGTTTTTGACGTCATTTCTAAATTTGGAAGATCTGGGGACTGCAAATTAAGTGTTACCTGTATTCAAGAACTTCTAAATCCGTATCGAATACATGCCATTCAAGAATAATTATTATGGGTTCTTCATTCGGACAACTTTTGTTGTTTATTGCTTCTAGCAACTACATGGCATGGCAACAAAGATGCTTTGCAACTTCACTCCCAAATATATCATTATCGATATCCTGTTCTTCTTTCTTTGCACATACCTCTTATCTTCACGGAAATGCTTGCTAATGAGTAAATATTGGTTCACGACTCTCGAAATTTTCTAAGGTATCTTGTCTCCCACGTTGGACCCTCAAAATTACTCAATAGTTACATAAGTCAAGTGGCTAATACCGCAAAGCGATACGTCTGGCTCCGAAGACGTGAGCCGAGCCAACGGTTACCAGTCCGTTAGTGCTAAGGGGGTCATGCGCGCTCAAGTCGCGTGCGCAACTTTCAACACACCCGACATTACTTACTATTCGACCTGGAATACGCGAATATTTTCTTATAATAGGAAACGTGCACTTACAATTGTAACGAAACCGATTCAACTGAAACTTTTACTTGAATTTGAGCAATAATTTGGAAGAACTTGGAGAAATCAGTCTAATTCACGCATAAGTGCATGTTATAACTTACCACATTATGACAATTAAGTAATAAAAACGTCAAGTATGTAAGATGATATTCGAGAGACGCATTTTTGGAAAGTTTTCAGTGGAAGTGAAAGTACGGAAATGGCATTATGCAGAATAGATGGCCGCCATAACTCGATTATCATGAAAGCTATTTATGCAAAGGGATTTAAATATTACGTAGCAGAGAATGACATACAAAAGATTATACCGACTGGTATGTACAAGAGAAAAACCTTTAGAAGGAATTCTTCGCCAAAAAGCAATAAGTCAAAAATGCTGCTTCCCTGCATATTCGAAATTTCTGGTTAAAAGATAAAGCAATTCCAAGAAGCTGTTTACAAACCGTGACAACTAAGAAGGTACAAAATAATAAACATCTACATTTTATCTAATTCAAAATATTCTAATTTTACAATTCAAAGATAGAAACGTATCTTCGTCTTATTTTACTCAAGTTTTATCTTATTAAAAGTTATCATCTCTGTGGCTGCTTTATTATAAAAATATCAATATTAAGAGAAGGCCGTGTGCTGTAATATTGCTTTAAGCTGAGGATATTATCTTTCCACTTTTCATTAAAATGTTTTTATTATTTTTGAGGAAGCACGAGAAGTTTATTTACTTAACTTGTATAAAATTTAGTTTTTCAGAATCATTACACCTGGAAGCCAAGACTTTAGAAAAGTTATTTAAACCAAGGTCTCAACCTCAAGGTCTCAACCAATGCCTCTTAACAGTTAAATATGAGTTATTTGAATTCAGTCACCTTTTTCCAAAAATGCTTAAGTGTGAAATACCAAAGCACGCGTACGCTGAAACAGTTTTAAACATGTCGTGCGTGACAAAGATACAAAGAAAAGTAACCTTCACAAAATTAATTTCTAAATCGGAATTAGTTTCTTGAGACAAATTGTCTTTTGGTACATAAACGTGTCTATTTTGAACTTAATTTTAGACATTGCAGTCACGAGGTCCTGTGGCGCAATGGATAACGCGTCTGACTACGGATCAGAAGATTCCAGGTTCGAATCCTGGCAGGATCGCAACTTTTTAACAGTTTTAATATAATTTTCTGCATTTTTCTGCCAATTTATCTGCAAATACTATTGTTTTTATTTTATTCAGAACTATTTAAACTATACGAACAAGTTTAGACGTTCCGCGCTATTTATGATGTCTCAAAGACTGCTAATGAATTCGATTATCCAGAGAGAATTCGCTTCCGCATACGCTTCCGACCATTCAGTGTAACATCTAGACTGAAAGTACAGTTTCCCTTCAAGTGCCAAACTTGTAAAGCGGCCTTATTGTAAGGGAATAAGGCTGAAAATCAAATGATAAAGTTGTAACAATTTAGACTGAGTAGAACTAAATGGACGATGTAGCTTATGGCGTTTTAGCGCAGAGTTTACAAAGCACCCACTGAATTGGTTCTCTGAGCTAGGAGTCTAGGACGTTGATATTCCAGCAGGACAAGTTATTTTTAGTGTTTTGTGCTTTCATTGGCTACGAAGTTACTATAATTGAATATAATATTCAGATTGTAAAATTTAACGGAGTCGTCGGTAAAATAAACCTTCCCGAACAATATTTATCGTAATAAATTGAAATTTAAACTGTATTTTTACCTTTTAATCACCTATCGGCTAGCTAAGGGAATTTACACGCAGAAGACCTAAGATGTAATGCTAATGCACAATGCTTAGGTACTCAAATTCACAATAATGTACGAAAATAGTAGCATCTGCTAAAGATAAGTAATCAAGAAACCAACGCAATAAACGACTAAAGCGATAATATTCTTTTAATTGCCTTCGAGAAACTGGTGTCATTATTAAAATGCCCGCATAAGGTCAAACTGGCGATTCAACAGTAAAAAAAGTTTTAAAAGAAAAAACTCCAGACTGGAACGAAAAGATAATTAATTACACTTTTCATCCGTCAGGCAGTGACATCTGCAGATTATATGGAAGAGAAGATTAAAGAAGTATTTATTGGAACTGATGAACAAAACTTTAATTTGAACAATCATGCAAATAGTTTTGAGAGAAAACTAGATGAAAGATGCACTATGGTCGATAAAGGCAGCTGATATAGTCTGACATTTAACTTCACAGAAAGTAAAGATGCATAAATACACAAAGTTTATTACAGCCTACAAACACTAACTTTTACAGAGTAAACAAGTAGCATAGCACCTTCCTTTTCGAATGCTGTAACTAAAATTAATTTCCTGGAGACGCTAAGTGCAGTGAGCCTTTCTAATGAACTTAATTCTCAAAAGCATTCCGAGAGACATCTCCTGTAAATGTTAATATTTTGCTAACTGATCAATGGGGTGTTTACTTGAACTGTTTGTCGCTTAATTCAGCTAGAGTCTACAGTATTATTTACATCACTGCTTTCAAGAAAAATCTCAAAGGAAATTTCATTTTTAACCCCAATATAACCAGAGTAGGTATTATAGACAAATAAATATTTTAAGATGCGGCACTCAATGCTGAGCAAATACCATCGTTACGTAGTCCCATGAATATAAAAAAAAATCTAACAAGAATGGCAAACGCTAAAGCATTCTTTAACGTATTTTTATCCCTAGCTAAACACAATTCTTTTTGTGTTTAGTTGATACGATTTCGATGTGTCTACGATTACTGGTCCACATAAAAAACTTGTTAATTTACATTCGTGCCATCTCGCATTCAAGCAGCATTATTTAGGAAACGCCGAGGAATCTCTGTGTAACGGTCGGTTGACCTGTCGCGGTGGCCAGTGGTCGTGCTATACTTGGACAGCTACTGATTCGATTTGATCGCTTTTAAAATCTGTTTTGATCATTAACGCTGGTTTTACTTAAAACTCTATAGGTTTTAGTTGACAATTATGTCCATGTTTTGGTTTACAAAATTATGTGTACTTAATAATTAATTTGACTAGTTGTTTCGATGTTTTACGTGTGTTTTTCAAATTAATTACGTGTAAATCTTTGATTTTTTTTTTCTTGTTACTATGTTTAAAAATATCGTAACTTGGTTCCACGTGTTACCTTGGTAGTCGTTTCTCAGTTGTTTATACCATTAACAACAAATTGAGTCCAATAAATATCAAAGTAGCACAATGGTTATGTTATCCAGCGTTATCTATATTTATAGTTACTACAAAAGTCTGATTTAGTAGCAGTTAACGTTTATATTGGATTTGTAGCTACACTTGTAAAGAAAGCTTATCCTAATGGTGTAAATATAGAACGATCGTGAGCATCGGATGTCGCTAGAGATTAGGACTTATTAAATATTTTCTACGAACTTAGTCACAGGCGACCTTATTTTCTAGATTATTTGTTTTACTTGCCTTTATCGTCTCTCTTAGAGTTTTTCATCTCATTGCTTTAGGTCCTAAAAAAATGTTCAAGCATAACGAGATTTATACTTCAAGCTTAACGTCATACAACGTCATACTACATAATCTAGACAAGGCTCATTTAATGAACCAGTAGTGGCACAAAAAAAACATTTGTATAAATCCGTTCAATGCACGTGGGCGTTAATGATAACCTGGCCACTATTCAGACACTGGTTTACAGATATAAAAGCATGACTGATATTCATACGTAGATTTGTTTGGTTCACTACGCCAGTAGGTAACCATACAAGTTATTTATTTCCATATTAAATTGCATTTGTAATCGCCTTGGCTCGTTGTAGCTTCGAGGGTCGATCAATGCCCAGGTCGAGCAAAAAGTATAATTGGGTTTTACGTTTTATTCAACTCCTTTATTTCTTGTTAGCCGCACATCTTATATTCTTGTTGTCGAAAACCAGTTTCGAGGCAGCTGCATACAAATACAAGGAAGTAGGTTCAAATAGCTGAGAAGGCGTTAATATTGGTTCTAGAATACGCTCGTAGACACGTAGGATTATCTCAGGGTTGACACGAGTAAATTGAAACATAGGTTCAGGTTTGTCTGTACCATAGTCATATTATCGACCAATCTGATCGAATGCAACAGTTAAATACAAAAAGACATCATTATAAAATTAAACACCTCTCAACTTCTTCATCATCTTCGCTTTTTCGGAGCTACTAGACCAAACCGTGTCAAATATTCAATTTCAGCTTCAAAATAGTGCTACAACATTAAAGGGACTAGAAAAAACAGTAGTAAACATTGGGAAATTATTTAGTCGTAATTCTAAATAGAGCGTCGACCCTATTTCAGGTCTCCCTTCACAAATGACCTTGTGTGGTCACAAGGCCTGCTCTCGTTCGCCTCGGAGGAATGCGAACATAATGCCACCATGTTGACGAACCTAAAGATAAATTCCTGCATAGAATACATTTGCCCAACTAGTTGTGAAAGGCTATTGGGAAGTGCATGTATACTGTATAGCTCTTTTAGGTAAGGAGCTGATGCCATCCAAAAATAAACCATCACTTGACATCAATAATGGTGTAAATATAATTCATGTTGATGAATAAAAATGTAAGTTATCATATACATCAATAAATATCTTTAAAATAATACATCTGAGCGTGTCAATGTTAATCTCGGAGCCTCAGGTCTGCTTGTTATGGCTTGAACTTTTCAACCAATTGCATTATTATCATCATATCTATTTAGATTCTTGGAATTGTCAGGAAAACCAGGACGAGATGTAAAGGGTTCCATCGTTTGTGGAACAGCACCATTATAAGCCTTTATAAGACACTATTAGCCAACACAATTTTCTCAGAGCTCGTCAAAATGAAATCTTACACCGACATGACCTTTCCATCTGTTCCGTTCATTATTGTTATTATGTCGTTGTGTCATTCAGTCTTGAACTTTTGAATTTAAAGTGGAATCTTATATAAATACTAGCTTGAAAAATTCACCTACTCATTTTACAACTTGGGTCTACTTCTTAAACTAGTTTTTAAAGAAATTGGACTTTACCTGACTCTTGTGACTAATGCAATATTTACCGAATTTTTATGATTCAGCATTTGAACTGTGTCGGCCATCATAACGGATATCGAGATTAATTCCTTTTATAGAGTTAACTAAATAATAAACTAATGAATTTAATCTTTTATCGTAGTCGACCTCCATCAGTTATTTCGAACGTTGCTAAAGAACCGGTCTCTGTAGGAGTCGAAATAAAGCTTGCTCCTAATAATTTGCGAACGAAACTGCAATTGGCGCAATCCACGTTCAGAGTACCACTGATTTCGATACCATTATGCCTACAGACAACATTCATTTTAAAGTTATTGTTCAACGTACTACTAACAAAGTATTTGACGTAGCGTGCGTTGGCATCCATTCAATACGTGATAAAACTTTAATACATAATTGAACGAGGTTTGTGTAGCCTAGGAATATTTAAGTCTCAAGTTTTCTAAACAACACTAGGTACAACAATATCGATTAGAAGTTTATTACCCAATACCCAAGCATTTTAGTTTATAAAGCCAGAATAACATAAACATCATTTATAAACTAATACAAAGTCAAACTAACCATTACAGAAGTAAGTACATGCATTTTGAAGAAGATTCTTATCTCAAAGACAATTCAGCTTATGAATAAAATTACGTTCGTAAACGCTTTCAACGCCTCCAATGAGAGCACAAAGGCTTTACACAATATGTTCAACAACTTATTATACGACGGAACGGGTTGTCTTGTCTTTGTGTTCCAGAACACAGTAGGTATCAAGCCTCGAATTCAAGGTAATATTGTCCAAAGTTATTCTAAAGCATGTCCGCACTTCAATCAACTTGGATTTACAGCGTCTGAGCCGATATTAACCATAATGTATTGTCGTCGGACGCTTTTGGCAACTCTCGTCGAACTATATCACTGTTTTATGATATTACTTGTCGATTTAATAGGATCGTGTCGAAGATACCAATGATAAGTTGGCCATTTCTCATAACATAGATATATACATTCTCATAGATATTCTTTGCCCCTTTACCCCATCAAAGAAATGAATATTTTTGTTTAGGAATTTCATCATCTTTCCGAGATATTAAATTTCGTTTCGTCTCAAATTCACTTGGCAGTATTTGGCGGGTTTTGTTTTAACAAAAAAGAAAGGAGAAAAACTGACCGTAAAGTCCCACTTACTCCGAATTCGTCGGCCGTGAATATTTCCGTAAAATAAATATACAAAAACTGTATTCCGTGAACAAGTTTGAACGCCTGTTACGAAATGGATATCGTGAAATCAAAGTGAACCGATTAACTTGACAAGTCGACAGACAACTGCCTGTTAAAGTATACCAGTGATACGCTAGTACTGGTCTTTGGTGATAAAATCATTGTCTGTCCCATTACCAACCAGTATTCTTGCCTTCAACGTCACTAAGCTTCAAATTTACATAAATAAAATTAAGGTTCCATCTATCTTTCAATACAAAATAAAAAAAAACCGTTCAACATCGAACAGTAGGTACTGCATTCTTGCTGCACTGACTAATTACTAACCCGGTCTCATTCAAATAAAACCTTCGAATAGTCTGGCCGTAACCGCAAGCACTGCAGTGGACTCGGAACGCCAGAAAAATAAAATTGAAGCTGTAAACGAGAAAAATCCCTCCGTTTTATTTAAGTGTTCACGTAACTGTAACTGTGGTAACATTCCTTAGAATTATTTAATCGAACTCCACTACAGTTGCTACTTATCAAAATGCATAGTTGAGCTGCCAAGAATTTGGGTCAGCGTTAATACGTGCATAGTTACTTATAACGGCGTGTGACCAATATATTGAAATAAAGCTATTACGTGGAAACACGTAACGTTTCATGCTACTGATTTCATATTTAGGAAATATTAAACGACTGGATACACGCAATTAAACCTACTGTTTCAATCACTTGCAAATATGTGAGCGAGGTAGCGGATTATACAAATATTCTCACGTATACCAGTCAATAACCATTCGTGTAGATTACGTGACTGTCAGCTCAGATACGTGTTATTCCCGAGATATATATTATTTCCAAACAAATATCTATAAAGTCGTAATTGACAATTTCTTACTGAACTTCTCTCATGCTGAAGACATGTCAGTTAGACGACGAATATTATTAAGTCTAAAAATAAATTTAGACATTCCAATAAGCTTTTATGTAAAAATAAAATCTGTCATTCGTTAACGGATTGCTTAACATTCTTATATTATGACAAGTGGACTGGAAGAGTTAAGAGTAATCATTGAACTTCAAACTGTTGCAAATCGAATAGATGCTATTTACGCAAAACTAACACACTAGAGCCAAATATTTTCCAAGCCCGTTCAAATCTGAGATTGAAGTCATAAAGATGCTTATTATTCTACAACCGTCTTGCGGCCACTTCCAGAATAATAAATGTTAACACTACACTGCCATTCGCCAAAGAAACTGACGATATCACCGCAGCACTTTCGAACACCATCGGAATATAAAACAACATGAACCTAGCACAGGTAACAGTTATATCTAAACCTTAAAAGCTAGATAATTGAACGAAATTTATATTGTGTGTGACCTCGATATGACGCCCATTTAGATTTGCCAAATGATTGGGCGTTATGGTTATTAATATTCAATATTTCATCATGTTTTGCTGTTTTCTGGCTAGATTTACCTAAATGGCTATTCTGTTGTGTCAATTGTTTTTCGACGTGTTCCTATTGTAATATCATTAGAAAATATTACAGTTTTTGTGATAGTTTTTGTATCGATTACTGGTTTGACAGTTTGACATGCTATAAAACTGGCAAGTAATAAACCAGACTTAATTCGACATTAATCTGTTTTCATTCTACATAAACACTTAACGGGCCTTAACTTAGTGTTTGCGTGTTCATAATTACCTTCAGTTGCATGTCACACCGCAAATATCTGCACTGGCCATGTGTTAAAATAAAAACTTAGCCAATCATAATTACTCTGTGAACTTCAAAGATTAGAAAAAACCCGTGGAACTGTTTCAATCCAATTTGTCTTCACAACCGCACTCGGATTGCAGAAGTTTATCAAGTCGCGCGGACCAAGCAAGGTTGTCACAGCCATATTATTTCTCACCAGTCGTAAAAAATAACAATTATTGTCAATAGTTTTTCATCGGTAATTAACAACATGCAATAACAGTAAGATTTTATACTTTACTGTTGAGCGGGATTACGAAACGGTATGCATTGAGAACTAACATCTTTCTGGTTATTATCATAAAATCATAATACATAACCCGTCGTTAGTCGGTACTTTACTTCATTCTGATATGTCATTAATTGTAATGACGCTTGCATTCTAGTAGGTAAAAAATAAAAACAAGGACTGTATAGAATCTAACACCAATAGTTTTGTTGTAGTCGAGTTGATATCATTGTCTTTCATCGCCCACTTTGTCAGTAACTTCATCATAAGTCAATTATTTTAAGTTGAAAATCAAGTTGTGACAATTTGGGTAGTTCAGCAGCCCTAGACTAGTTGGCAACGGTGGGTAAAGGCCGGCCGCACCTCTGCGCCATGCGACGTGAATGCCTCTCCAGTGACATCTTTAAACTCTTCCACTCCCATCAAAGGCATTGTGCTTTGACAATACGAA
Organism: Mamestra brassicae; assembly: GCA_905163435.1. NCBI lineage: Eukaryota > Metazoa > Arthropoda > Insecta > Lepidoptera > Noctuidae > Mamestra > Mamestra brassicae. The sequence continues at coordinate 7,650,155 of LR990991.1, read as the reverse complement.
ACTCCCGCAAACTTTTCCTATTTCTGGTCCCAGCTGTATTTTTTATTAACGACGGAGATTTTTCTTGTAACTGATGTAGTTAACGGGTAATCAGTCTTCCAGACTTTGTTGGCTGAAGGAAAATGTTGCAGCACGTTTTGCTAGCAGTCAAGTAGCAATTACGGACTTATGGGTGATCTGGACGATATCATTAAAAAGTTTCTTAAGGTACATATTATATACAGGTCAAAGACCTGAGTATAGGCGATGTAAACGTACATTAAAAAGTTAACCTAACTCTTGCTTTTGAGGACAACGCACACAAAAATATTTGGTTAAGGTACATACTCCAAGTTACAGGTCAATGTTTGGTCACACAACAAACCTATAATCAGCTTTCATGGCTCAAAAAAGAAAACGCTGTCCAAAATCCATTTCATTTCAGAGACACAGACTTTTTCCTAAATTCAGCCATCAGCATCAGCACCTAAAAGGTAAAATGATCTGATTTTCATATCTCGACAGTAACATTTAAGAGCGAGCATGCAAAACGTGTCAAATGCTCTTTGCGCGAAAACAAAACACGTATTGTATTTGTTTTATGAAATGTGCGAACGTCAGCGGAAGGGTTGCGCCAGCAAGGTCGCGCGTGAAGCCTGTGTCCGTACGCGTCAGCAACTTCACACACAACTTCACCTTAGCATCTACAAAAGTAAGAGATAAACCAATACTTTAATCATTTAATCTCGCGAAAACAAAAGTTTTGTTTGTTCGTGTAAAGTTGACACAAAAACTGCTGAAAGAATCTGGGACTTGCCTGTGTTAGTTAAGGAACTGTCCAAGAAACTCTAGTTAGATATTTATGTAGTTAAAGGAGAAGTGTTTAAGTAATGTTTTTATCCCTTCTAAATTATACGTTCTCAATTTGGCTACGAGCATTCACATCACTCTTGTTAGGAGTTCGCAGCAATGAACTGCAAAATTCTGATTAAACAATTACTCGAGGAAAGTTTTATTTTGAGCAGTATCAAAACTTCTTTTAAATTGAGTATAAACATTCTTTGCTCCCAGTTTTATTTAATTGCACGTTTAATTTAATGTGGAGGTTCGCGAACGAAGCGTCGTCATTATTAATTTAACTCAGCTTTGCTTGAATCAGAATCAGAGAGGCTACTTTAAGCTCTTTTCCTCATTATCCTAGATTCGCTCTCATAATGAACTTGGCCTTTGTTGTGATTAATTATTCATTTTAATGTGAATGGCGATAGCATAATCTTGAAGATTGCGAATTCAAAATTTGGGAGTTAAGTAATACGACCATCAATCGAGGCTGTGACTTCTTTGGTATTTGTTACTATAAACAGTTCTTAAGAGAGCTAGCCTGTACTGCCCACTGCTGGGCAAAGGCCTCCTTCCTCTCCTTCTGTTCACAAATTAGTCCTTTGCTATTGTAGACCAGTCGTTTTGGTAGGAGTTAAGCTCGTCCTTCCATCTACCTCTTTATCACTTACGATGTTGCCTGCCATTTAATTCTATGACTCAGACTATTAAAATAATGTAGTTCAGGTAAATTCCTGAAACCGTCACCCCTAAATCAAAATAAAATTACAATCAAAATAATGACACCTGTAAATTCAAGAAATATCGTAAATCTTATCTGATTCACAAAGCAAAAATTCTTCATCGATTTCTTCACTTTTTTTATGAGTATCAAGTTTCAGCGACTGTCTAATGTTTATTCAATGGCTCGTTAATGTACGATGTAAGTACATATTGCAATACGCTTGGTGTGCATCATACCTTGAACTTTTCGCCTCACGAGAGCTCCGCACCGGTTAGGTCATTTCGAAATCAAGCAGTGAATAATTCACTGCATATTTTTCATATACTTGTTGCACGATCGTGGAATATTATAAGTTTATTTGCTGTGGTGCTGTTGCTGTTTTACAGTCTCCGTTTTATTATTTGGACTCGCACAAGACAAACAAACCAGCAACCCCAACCCCCCCCCCCCAGATACCTCAGCATTTATTAATGTGATGTTACCGGTATTTTTACCTATGCATTATTATTGTTAGTTTCAAAATTTACTGTTATTCTGCTAACTTCTTGGTCAACTGATTTTATTATCACTATAGTTAAAAGTTGAATTACCTCCGTCGTTGTGGTTGAATTATGAAAAAACATGCTCTATATAATAAACTATCTTGAAAACTGAAGATTGAGCAAGGTTAGGCAATAATGCATTATTGAGTTTTTCATGCTTATAATTTGTTTCTTTTATATTATTTAAGGAGGATATGGCTTTGTGTTCCTTATTACTAATGAAACCTGCTTAATCTAACAGCGTAAAAACAATTACCTAGAAGCACACCCAAGTTCGTGAGGTAACACAACAAATCCGAGATATGAGGTCGATACAAAAATATTTTAAATCATTACCTACTAAGATTCTGACGACGTGACTCATGCAGAATCTTGAATAACTTTATATAAAGTTAATCATACATATTAATAAGAATATCCTCAAGCTCTTAGTCATGTTATTATCCATATGTAACTTAATTGCTTCTATACACTTTGTTTACGCCATACTTGATCTTTCGCCTTCCGCGTTCAGTTTTTCACAACTACATACCTTCCTCTTTTCAGAACTTTTGACTACGGTTACTTCGGTAGGTTAGATAGAGAATTACGATGTTCTTCGGCTAAGTCAAATTAAAATACCTTACAAAATTTTACCAGCGTTAATAAGTGTATAATTAAATTTTTTGTCTATTGTCTTACAAAGAAACTCCTAGGAATCTCATTATATTGACACAGTCTGTAAGTCGCGTATTAAATAAAGTAGTAAAGAATAATTTCGCATCAACATATTATACTATTTCATTTTACTGGCGGGAGAGTAAACAAAGCGCAAGTGCATTAGAAGCACAGTTTCATCTTCACGTTTCTCGTCTTCTCCATACTCATTTCTCCGCTAATGCGCTTAAAAACGCAGTGCACTAAAGGAAGCACTATGGAATTTAACACAAAAGGTGTGCTAAATGTAAAAGATATTTTCTGGTGCACCCCACAAAATAGCGGGCATCATTCGACGACTGTCTCGTTAGCCCCATTCAAACACTCCATAGTTCTACGGACTCTACGAGCTACCAGACTTTTGTTGCTCTTGCTCATTCAACTGTTGGCTTTTATTTTTGGATTTCCCACTAGGATTTTTATGTTCACGTTTGGACCATTATGTCGTGATTAGAGATAGCATAAGCCAGATTCTAGGTTCTAGCGGAATCGTTGCTTTAGCTAAAATGTAGGTTTACCTATTTGCGGTAAAGCCGACACACCGATCACGAGTACAGATTTATTCATTCAGAATTCAAAATAACTTGATGTAAATGTGCCAAGGAAAATCCCAACGATTAAAAAACGACATATTTTCGATGACTACAAAGCCGGTATTTTTTAATGTTGTCGGTAATGTAAAGATAGCGAGGATAATAAAAATCTTTTTGGTGGGATACCTCAAGTATATACTGGGACCGGTTGGCCTTGTCCAAGCAAAACCACAGCCACATTATCAGTAATCTACCATTCCAAGCGAAGCTTCTGTTGCTTTTGGTTTACGTTGTCTTGAAGGACAACTCGAAACGGGTTATTCCCAGTTGTCGCCACTGGTGACGCCACCACTGGCGACAAATGGGAATATTTTTCAAAAAAAGTCCCAGTTGTCACCAGTGGTGGCGCCACCAGTGGCGACAACTGGGAATGGCCATTCTTCTAGTTCCCAGTTGTCACCAGTGGCGACAGATGGGAAATATAAAGTGATACGCCTCCGGTGGGGGCGATGCTAGAGCTGAATTATAGTGATGGGGTTTCATTATTGTATCACTAACGAAGTTTTAAATAGGTATATTTTATATTTTCTTAAATAAAACTTTTACACGTTACTTGGGAAGATATATATTTTTATAAATCACAATATTTGTATTCATTGAGATTAAAACTGCACAAGTACAGTTTCCAGTACTACAACTATTACAGATCGTATAATTATTTTACTTAAAACTATATTATTAGGTTCTTATCACAAACGTGACGTCTTTTTATATAAACTAACGAAACTTCACCAGAACTGCACGACGCACTTGACCCTGACATTGTTGGGAATGCACTGGTAAGTGTTACGTCACTGGTCTACGAACCGACAACAGCATAGTGGAGGGGGTTGATCGACAGGATCGGAGCGCGGAAGTTATGGCTGATTGTAAATATATTGCAATTATGTACATATTCATTACTATTTAGTTTGTGATAAGAACCTAATAATATAGTTTTAAGTAAAATAATTATACGATCTGTAATAGTTGTAGTACTGGAAACTGTACTTGTGCAGTTTTAATCTCAATGAATACAAATATTGTGATTTATAAAAATATATATCTTCCCAAGTAACGTGTAAAAGTTTTATTTAAGAAAATATAAAATATACCTATTTAAAACTTCGTTAGTGATACAATAATGAAACCCCATCACTATAATTCAGCTCTAGCATCGCCCCCACCGGAGGCGTATCACTTTATATTTCCCATCTGTCGCCACTGGTGACAACTGGGAACTAGAAGAATGGCCATTCCCAGTTGTCGCCACTGGTGGCGCCACCACTGGTGACAACTGGGACTTTTTTTGAAAAATATTCCCATTTGTCGCCAGTGGTGGCGTCACCAGTGGCGACAACTGGGAATAACCCCTCGAAACGCGTCTTCATCTTTCCCATTTTGCGAAACTGTTGCTGGCTGACTAAGGATTACTAACAGGATTTACAGTTAAACGATTTCTCTTAAAGTTGCTCGCGGAGATGTTTCGGTTAAATTTGTTTAACTTCGTTATCCAAAAAACCAAGAAACCTATATCTTCTCTTTTTTTGTAAATGGAATTATGGGCAGAAGAGCATTAGCTAATAAGCGTAACTTGTCAATGCTGGAATATAACAATAAGCCGGATACGCGTAGACAAAAATGAAGAATACCAAAAACGAATCGACCAACTTTTTCAGCAAATAAAGCCGAGTCCTACCACGTAAATCCTCATTGAACACGTATCGCCTATACACGTACGAACAGGTCCCGAACAAATACAAAGAAACAACAATAAATTACACAGGAATCGCTTTCATAAAAATGTATCACGAGTTACCTGCGTTAGAGGTCAAAACATCAGAAATCCCACGTCTCAAACAGCCCAGTACGCCACCCGAATATGAGGATTAGGACAAAAGCTTTCTCGGTGACTCAACATCTCAGGTAGAAGTTTTTTTCAAAAGGCCGTATGTCCGTTCGGAAAGTAATACACGGTAATTATAGCAAGAATAGTTCGGCATTATAGTTTTCGGTGAAATTTTGAGGCGTTTGTTAGCTATTCCATAAATTACCTGTTCAGACATAAAGTGTAAACCTGTTCTATGTTCACGGCGACATACCACATTTGTGATAAAAGCCGGTTCATTGTCGTGACTCACTGGACATTTTCTTTGGAGTAGGTATTGCTTTTTGGTTTTTTGTCCTTTTGGCATAATGTTTAAATAAACTGCATTGTTTAGAAGCGATGACAATTTTTGAAAAATAAGAATTCTATTCTTACTTTTCAAAAATTGTCATCGTTATCGCAATCTGTATTCTTCCTTTTTCACAACATTAGATGTATTGATTGATTAATACTTATATTTATATAATTCGGACAACAGTATAGTCTATTTAGTTAGTAAAATACCTTGTAACAAGTGTGAGTAGTACACAAATAAGGATAAAAACAAACAATGAAGTAGGTGTCTGAGGCAGGATGTGCGGAGAACGATATAGCAAGGAATACGATACCTGACCGTTCTCTCCACATAGTGCCTCAGAATAAGACTGATAGGGACGGGGAGTTAGGACTCTCCATCATTGTTTTCAGGATGCTATTGTCACTGACCTGCGTTGGGTTATTCCCAGTTGTCGCCACTGGTGACGCCACCACTGGCGACAAATGGGAATATTTTTCAAAAAAAGTCCCAGTTGTCACCAGTGGTGGCGCCACCAGTGGCGACAACTGGGAATGGCCATTCTTCTAGTTCCCAGTTGTCACCAGTGGCGACAGATGGGAAATATAAAGTGATACGCCTCCGGTGGGGGCGATGCTAGAGCTGAATTATAGTGATGGGGTTTCATTATTGTATCACTAACGAAGTTTTAAATAGGTATATTTTATATTTTCTTAAATAAAACTTTTACACGTTACTTGGGAAGATATATATTTTTATAAATCACAATATTTGTATTCATTGAGATTAAAACTGCACAAGTACAGTTTCCAGTACTACAACTATTACAGATCGTATAATTATTTTACTTAAAACTATATTATTAGGTTCTTATCACAAACTAAATAGTAATGAATATGTACATATCTGTGATAGACATCGCAGTAAATTAATGAGTAACATAATACCTGTAGATTTAGAAAATTATAAACGTCAATTATTGTGGTTAATATATACAAGTCTGTTTTATAAAAATAACCTAAGAACTACATAATGCCATACGTTGATTAATCTGTGATAAGAACCTAATAATATAGTTTTAAGTAAAATAATTATACGATCTGTAATAGTTGTAGTACTGGAAACTGTACTTGTGCAGTTTTAATCTCAATGAATACAAATATTGTGATTTATAAAAATATATATCTTCCCAAGTAACGTGTAAAAGTTTTATTTAAGAAAATATAAAATATACCTATTTAAAACTTCGTTAGTGATACAATAATGAAACCCCATCACTATAATTCAGCTCTAGCATCGCCCCCACCGGAGGCGTATCACTTTATATTTCCCATCTGTCGCCACTGGTGACAACTGGGAACTAGAAGAATGGCCATTCCCAGTTGTCGCCACTGGTGGCGCCACCACTGGTGACAACTGGGACTTTTTTTGAAAAATATTCCCATTTGTCGCCAGTGGTGGCGTCACTAGTGGCGACAACTGGGAATAACCCCCTGCGTTCTACGCATCAGTGATGCGACTTTGCATAGCGTGCAAACCGTCAACGTCTCTAACAGTCATTTCTCCACTAATACAAATGCGCGGTGGCACAAGATATTTATGTCCTGTTATAATATTAACTGGACCCACATGGTATATAATGACGGTGTATATAAAATCATTACATAAACCAGTCTCACAGTTATTCATATAAAAACTTCTGCTTTGCATGTCCACTGGGTGTCGGTTAATGTTCTTACATACAGGCCACCTGTCCATCCAACATTTATTAGTGCCTCGACGACAACAGCCAACAAGAAACCTAAAATATAACTAAACATACCATCGCCTTATATTCGGGATAAAAGGACCTATTTCAAATGCCAGTGCAAAAGTTACGTGGCATTTAATGTAAGTCCCTTTTTCCGAACAAAAAGCCTATTGACACGTAACCCTCCCGAAATTAGATGATAAAATATTTGCTCCACCATTTTTTCAGGTGGTTTGTTCATTGTATGGCAAGTTGTTCGTTGAACTCGGCATCAATCTGTCCGCTGGTTGAGCAAATCAACCGTCCGTTGGCAAAACAGCCCACGCGAAAGAGAGGGGTTGGACTTGGAACTCATAATCTGGAACGTGTCTCATGTTTTTTAACATGGCAAGGTTTCAGTGATCAAAGATAACAATTCACATGGAAAATTGTCGTTCACAACGAGAGAAAAAGATCTCCAAAAATGCTTACGAAAACTAAACGACATTCGTGGATCCAGTCAAACCCGTTCTTGTCGAAACGCGTGAAGAAATTCTTCGTTTCTAGTTTTAGCAAGATCGGCAGATACCGTGATGTTTAACGGCCAGTGTTATTAACATTAGACACCGGTTGTAAGCAATTAGAAACGTTTTCATAATATAACCCGATAAGTGGAATAGGTCTTTGCATTTTTACTAGAGACAGAAATAGTCAAGAATACTCGATGACAAAGCAGGAACGGTATAGTAGTTTCTCTATATTGTTTTCGATGATTATTTTGTGAAATGGTGAAAGTTCCTTTTGTTAAACACATTGTCAGTTAACCGCATCAATCATGATGGGCAGGGCAAAGGAAGCCAAGATACCTTGTAGTTAACTTTAAGTGTCATTCAACCATCTGGGGGCACCACGTAATCTCGGTTTCACTTTTGCCATAAAACAAGACAATTCCGCGCCGCGACGCCGACGCCTCCCCGCAGGAATACAAGATGGCGGAGCAAAAAAAGCGCGAAACCACAAGCGCGGATGCGTTCATAACTGTCTCGTTTGAATAACAATGTTGTAGCTTGAACCATTATCTGGCTTTTACCTCCAATTGCTATAATATCTTCATACTACAGGTTTATTAAGTGCGATTGTATCTCGTAATGCGTTTATACTACACCTGTCACAGTTATTGAGAACAGTTCGGACACACATCGCACAACCGTTACTGCCTCCTAAGAGAAGCAGTAACCAATTGGCCAATTGTTATTTGTGTCATGTCGTATGGCAGTCGCGAGAGCTAAATGCGTAAACGGAGTAACGGTGTCGGTTCAATGAACGGAAAGTGGTACTACTAATAATAATCATCACCTGCTCTGTAAGGGAAGTTCGAGCGATGTGCTCGCCATATTCAGCCTATCCTTGTGAACGAGGAAGTGCAGCGGGGAAGGGGGGAATGTCGCTGCCAATAAGGCGCTACTCCGATTAATCTAAGGTCGTTATTGCCTTTACCACATATTTCACCGCCACCTAGGAAGGAATGTCCTAATTCCATAAATATTACGGTATAAAATGTTAATCTAGAGCCTGATTATATAAATGATCTGTAGGTACCTAATAGCCTATTCAAAACTATTTGTAATAGACAACGCGTCGTTAATTCATTATGCAACTTTACAGCATAAACAATGACTTTGAGAAGTAAAGTAACCAAAGTAAAATCTGGTGGGGTCGGGTTAATGTGCATTATGTCTCCCACCTGACCGCGAATTTCGCTTCGTGCTCGGAACTGGGTTTTTGTTCAAACGAGCACTTGCTAGTCCAAAAGGCACGACTCGCACGACAATCTCCTTCAACACTCATTACGTTCTGTACTTTCGTTTATTTCACCACTTGTTACTATTTAAACAAAACTTTTACTTTTTTGCATCTTGTCGGGCTTGACTCATATGACAATAAGACTTCTTAGATCCGTCATCAAATAAATGAGTTAAGTAAACTAAAAATACTTATACTGAGATCATACTCGTACAACTAGTTTGCAACTGTTGGCTTCCCATTTTCTAACGAGATTTTTTCACTCGATAGAAGCGCGCAAGTCGTTTAAGAGTTGGGCTTCTTCCGCACCACTGCACACTGCAGCGAGTGGAAAAAGCCACTAACATTACGCTCGAACAACTTAAGTTCCTGACCAGTGTTCATTTTTATCCAGTACTCTGATATATGTACTACTTTTTGCAGAAGTTTAATAGTCAGGGTGAAAGATAACGGCATTCTTTAACGCGTTCGTAAATCTGTAGTTACGAACGATTTAAACGCTTTTGTTTAACTCTTCTGCAGCTGTCTGCAGAAGAGTGTTTTTATTAATCGAGTCTTCAAACGATAAGCCAAATGGGACTTCAAAGTCGAGGTCAAAAAACCGAATGTATCAATCAAGAGATTTCACCAGAATCATCAGAATAGAATAGAAGAACAATCGCAAATTCTTTAGCGTCAATAACTTTCCCGCGGTTCACTAATTACGCTCAGTCCACATTTCACGTACCCAATAAGAAAGACTAGATAATTGCCTCAGAGCCACTCAACCAATCACAGGAAGCTGGTAGATGTTAACATGACACACTAACCGACTAAGTCCTTCAGTCCCTAGTCTCGTCTATGCAGAATTCCTACTTAGTGTCATGTTTGCTTTCTCGAAGCTAATTACTCGCTGCGAACGGAAAACACCTCACGCTCACTTCAGTTATAAACTTATGATGATACAGGTATGCGGTGTCATGAGGATAATCGTCTAAATGAATCATAGCTTGGATCCGGGCCAACTACGATGTGTTTCTCTCAACTGCTCACATAATACGGCAATAAAAATGCATAGATGTCAATGTCGACTAATATAAATGCGATAATAACATTGAAAAGTCTAGTGGTGTCAACTTTCAGTGACCGGTCTCGGTAGCTCTTTCACTTTGGCGCATGAATATTGAAGTCGCGTACATCACCATTTAGGGAGGGGAGGTATAAAAGGTTGTAACTGTTAAGCAGTCAATGGACGAGTGACACTGGCAATGAGGAGCCGCGTTCCGTTTTAGGCAAGCATCACGTATGCGACACGTATCTACGGACGTGAATCGTTTGCGACCGACCCGACCGGCTCACGTACGACTTTCCACCGCGTCACAGACAAAAGAGTCGTGAAAAAGTTTTATTCTGTTTTAAAGATTCAATAGGCTTTTGTTGTTTCTGTATTGTGTATTTTGTTGGTCAATTTACAAAATTGTAAGGCTTGTAGTTTCACAGCTGATCGGGCCTTTCCTATAAACCGCAGTTACAAACAATTTTGAGAAAACAAAGCCACAATTACGCTTGACAGGCAAATTGATGACGGCAACATGATGTCATCAATGTACAGGTCAATATACGGTTACATAATATAACTAAGTAATGAGTCACTAAGTACCCAAGGTACTTAGAGACAGAATGTCTTTACTAAGAAAATCTACTTAAACTCTAAGAAGTCCAAGTATCACCTATAAGCATAATATTGCTTCACAATAGTAGCTGGTGGGTCGGTGGCAGGTCGGCAGAAGCTATAGTAATCTAATTTGTCATCATCACAGTACACTTTCATATTAATATGTTTTACAAGTTCTTCATAATCTAGTTCAGGGCTATGATCAAAATAATAGTAGTTACATGCAGTTAAACTTGATAACGTGATCATTTTTAATGCCTTTCCTCCATATTTAAATGTAGATGCAATGAAATGATATCGTAACTAACTTCCGCGCTGCAGTCCGCTCCATGGCGATCGCATTCCGTTATACGCTAGCCCCTACTTAGGTCGCCAGCTTGATTAACGAAGCGACAAGTGGCGATAACTTGGAATTGTTTACAATTCAAGTTAAAAAGGCACTAACCTTTACAAATGACGTAGCTATCTTAACAAAGATAAAAACTTAATAGAAACAAATGGAAGTCGTTACAAATCATCAGTTATTTAGGATTTGGTCTGACTTCAGAATCAATAAATCATGTATCAAAATCACTAGAATCGAAGATCGTTACAAGAGAGAACCGACTTATTGCTTTGTGCAACGTTGATATTTCGACTTAACTATACCTTTATTGTACCAGGTATGCATCCATCTTTTTTGCTCCTATTACCAACCAAAGAGGAGAGACGAAACAAAAAAGTTTGCGTGACTAAACCCAATCGAACATCGCTGGCCAGCCATTAAAGCTTTTCATAAACAGTCAATTTTTTTCGTCGGATCAAAATATGGCGATGTTTCGACGCCGCGTTGATTGCTCGCTCGATTCAACGGTATCGAGACGATTGAATCGAGTAAACGACGCTTCGTGCAAAATACTTTTTAATATAGCCGTGTAATTCGATCTTCGCCTTGTGGATTTATCTTGACGAAATTTCCTTTTTTTACCGTGTATCAAGCTGGATCAAACTCTGGCAAAAATACCATTTTGCTTCCTATTTAAGATATTCATTTTGAGGAAAAAAATGCGTTTATTCCAAATTGTTCCAAATTTATGAAGCTCGCTCAATTCGGAGGCGCTGGAATAGGTTGCAATAAAATATAAATAAAATGAAGTTTTTAAAAGTCATCGATTTTAATAACATCAGTATTCCTCAGACCTATCACATAAAAACTAACAGATTCAGTTAATCAATGGCCACATATTACATCGTTACTATATTTCTAAAACATTGCAGTTAGATACTGTTACGCAAACTGGGTCACAGACAGTTTCATACCGTAAAACGATAACATCTTCGCACAATAAAATGCTGCTATGCGCTTTATCGCTGCAACTACATGAAATAAACAGCAGATTGAGTGCTAAGGCGACATAAACACAGTGCGTATTTCATAGAATTTAACTATTTTTCGTCACTGGAACATACTAAGTTAAGACATCGTCAGCTTTACATTTTTTTACTTCAATACTAAACTATAAAACAACTGGCCTAGTGCAAGCTGGACTTGCACACGAAGGGTTCCGTACCATAAGCCGAAAAAAACATGTTTCGTTGGCCCCCATACAAGAAACATATTTTTTCGGCTTTTATTTTTAATTTTGTTGTTGTTGTTGTTATAGCGGCAACAGAAATACATCACATGTGAAAATTTCAACTGTCTAGCTATCGGGGTTCATGAGATACAGCCTGGTGGCAGACAGACAGACAGACGAACAGTGGAGTCTTAGTAATAGGGTCCCGTTTTTACCCTTTGGGTACGGAACCCCAAAAATTACAACACTTAATGGAAGAATAAGAATGAGATGACGAGCATATTTCAAACATTCTGCAATAACATTATTAAGAGGTTATTTCAAGAAGAGTATTTTTTATGCTCTTGTTGAAATAAGCTTTAAATAAAAACATTCAGTCCTCTTTTTCAGTAGATATCTACTCGAAGGAAGTTTATTGACCAGACCAACAAACATCCCGTAAGTTTTTAAGACCACGCAGAAAATCCAGTAGGCATTACACGCTCTGCGTTACCATTAACTTCCAGTGACTCTTTACTCTGTGTTCCACCACTGCACTCAGCAAGATACCAAGTTTTTTTACAAGGCATGTTTGTTCAGTTGCTTCAGCCAGTTTTATACCCGCATGTTGGATCAAAGGTTCTGTCAAAGAGAGGCTTTTTATCGCTTTGGCACGGTTCGACTTAAATTTGTGTGCAGGACGTATGTTTTGGGAAAGATTCTGACTCCCAATGTTGATTGTGTACTCTCGTCTCTTGAACGTTATTTTGTTTCAGCGTGCGTTAAACTTCTTCAGTTTTGATATTTTAACTACAGTAGGTACTAATTTACAAATTTGTAGGTATCAAAATTTGTTAACAACTAAAATTATCGTATGTACAGTGCGTGTGAACTGACGTTTTTTTTATTTGGATCAATTGCAGGGTAGTGATCTCCCTTTCTTCTTCCCATTTCCCCCGGTTTTGGATTGCAAATTAATAATGTTGAATAATATGTTTTTAAATAGTTAGGTAATGTGAACCTGAGAATAATGTCTAAGTGAACTTACAATCGTAACTTAACCTTAATGAATTAACTTTATAACTTTGTCGACCTCATTCCGCGTTTAATTTACTATTAAGATAGAAGTAAAAGTTTAATGTTATTAGTACAGAATTCTATAGCATAGTTTGAAATCGTATTTAATTTTTAATCTTTGTGTTCTTTTTGCAGGTAATTGCCATTTCAATCGCACCAAAGTGGAGTTATTCGAGAGAATTGAAAGAAGAACAGGTAACTAATAATAGCAATAGGTTAATTCTTTAATTAATTATTTTACACAATTATTCTTTATTATTATTACTAGCTTGTACTATCCCACGGCTGGGCTATGGCAGAGGATCCTTACTTCCAACATTAATTGTTTTCATTCTTAAGGTAACCTACTCAAGTTTAAAAGTTGTTTAATCATCAAGAAAAAAGGAAATCCTTGCTTGCTCTAAAAGCATAAAAGAAGCACAAAATAGCATTGAATTTTACTCAGCTTTTAAAGTGACACGAACAACATCGCAAATAAAGAATTCCATTCATGATTTTTCCCGGACATCTAGAATGTACCTACTTCCGACCGGTCAGCAAGTGCTCAAACAGTTTGAGTAAAGAAAAAGTTACGCCTCTCACTTTCTTCGAAACATATCTCAAATACAGACCCACGTGCTCGAGAAAGTGAATATACGTCGGCAGACAGCACTATTCACTATTCTCAACTATCATTTATTGCCAGCCAGTTATTGCAATTGATTGTCCGGCGCAAACGACTTTCCCATTAACTTTGGAATTTAAACAATCTGATTATGTAAAACTAATTTGTTTGCCGATTTTCTATTTCTACTTATCTATCTATTTCTACTTATCTATTGAACACCTGTTTTGTTTGTGCAACTTTTTTTGTTAAGTAAATAGTTTTTAGTTGAATGTGAGAATTAGCGTTTCTGCTCAGTTAACAAACAATCTTATTGAAAAAGTTTTGCGATATAAATAACTCAACATATTTCGAGCTCTTGAAAAATACCAACAATTCTACTCCATTCTTGTGGATTTTGGGTAGAATGCAAATTTAGTTGCAGCGTTTTTCATTTAGAACAGCAAACAGGGTAATTTTATAATCAAAATAACGTAGCAGTACCGCAAATCATGTTGCATGAACTGCGCTTTTTTGAGACCAAGCTGTGCTTTATGTTTTATACGACGGTTTTTTTTAATCTGCTTATTTTCTCATTTATTTGTTGCAAAATTGAGATTATAATTATACTCCTTTTAAGATGTGAAAAGGGCCAGTCTCTACATTAATATTATACGTTATGAAAGTTCATAGTGATTTATTAACTAGATTCAATCATTTATTACCCAATACATGGGTTTAATGAGACTCATTTGTGAGTGGTTGTAAGCATTACACAAATAAGTATTAATTTATCACCGAAACCAATGATTAATTAGTAAATTTTACCACCAGCAAGTAATGAATTGTACTGCGTCAATATTATGTTAGTAGCTGTAAAGTATTTTTGTATTTCTGAAATTAACACAGACATATTTAGACTTATTGACAGATTCATCCCTGGAAAACTTTTGCTGGGTTAAAATGTTCCATAAATATTTTTTCAGTTAATTTAGGTGTATCTTTTTAAATGTATAAAATGGAGTGATTGAGTGACAATACTGACAACACATTCAGCATTAATTACAATATAGCGGTTAATCATGTCACAACATACTTAATTTGTTGCAATTAATCCTCAAATTTAACATTGTTTCATTCATCTTTTATTCCAAACGCCTTCTTAAAGCTAATTGTACGTGACATATTCACAC
Organism: Mamestra brassicae; assembly: GCA_905163435.1. Lineage (NCBI taxonomy): Eukaryota > Metazoa > Arthropoda > Insecta > Lepidoptera > Noctuidae > Mamestra > Mamestra brassicae. Next base: position 7,635,066 of record LR990991.1, on the reverse strand, counting down.
GCTTAGGGAGATTTAGTGAACGAACATGAAACACATTTCCATTCACTCAGTTTCAATCACAATCCCAATCACTTCGCGTATACAGTTTAACACATACAGATCGTATTATCGAAGACAAAATAAACGGATTTAACAAACCAAATAAAGTTCACCTGTTAATATAAATTGCTTGTTGAGTGGTAATTGAAATAATTAATTGGAATTTGTATTATCTTTACTGCTGGAGGCGTAGGATTGATTCCAATGTAGGCAACGTATGTTACTCTAGTATTATTATATTAACAGAACTTGGGGGATGGGTACGTGTGAATACGTATTCTTTAAGCTTACAATTAGGAGTGGTATCGGTCTGATCTTCCCCCCTTTTTTAAACTGAATAAGGCTTCGAAATTGATTTACAAAATAAAGTGTTATTGTTTTCGAATTTTATTCAGTCAGTTTGAAGTCCCTTACAGTACTTTTAAATCTGCTAATTTCTATAAGGAATAAGCGAAGAAACGTGGCGTGTCTAAATTAATCATATCATAACGGTAAAATATCAGAGCCATCGACTATAATATTTAAAAACAAAATTAATATTCAGGACTTATACGACAACTTTCCTTTTACATAGTCCTTAACACATAACGGGCACTAATCGCTATATTGGCCTTAATTATATGTGTTAGAAACTAGAATTCTTTAGCACTACTTTGTCAAATGACACGCTAGGTTCTAATAGAGTTACCACTATTTAGTGTTTAAATAAGACCTTGTTCAAGAATGTGACCTTTTTCATTCATATTTTTCTTAAAATGTTGCGTGATTCTAAAAAGTTCAAGATTACGAATACTATCTACACAAGTTAGATAGCATTTTTATGAGGTTAAAACCAATCAATTCGATTCACACCAAATTAGTTAAGAATTTATTTATGCGTACAAACATTTGCGTAAATATTAATAAACGTAGTTTCGTTAGGAATATGTGAGACGTAAAAATATTTTTTAAGAATCTATGTCGGTAAAGATTTTCATGATACAATGGGCCGACTACACTTGTTGCCAAGGTATATCTAATAAAAAATCTATTTATAAGTGTCAGCCGTGACAGGGGTAAAACCAGTATAAACGGATTTGCAAAATATGCCTGTATATTTTAAAAAGCTGTACCTATCACTTAGACTGTATGAAGTTAAGTCGGTTTGTCACGTCTATCTGTTTGGAACCACATCATATCTCAAAAAGTGGCTTTAATATGAGTTTTTATACTTAAACATTACTAACATTCAATGTGATTGCGTTCACAATGATGAATGAACTGAGTGAATGAAAATACAATTAAATTACAAAAAAAGCTTAATTCGACACAAAACAAAAAAACGATAAAAAAATATCAAAATAATTACCATAATTTTACCGTGGTGGTGCCAGTAAAAAAAAACACGTTGAAATAAAGAAAGTGACATTATGTGAAAGGTAGGTAGTTAGCAAAAAAAATAAACATAAAAAAGCAACCATATTGCAGTGTGCGCCACAAGGTCGCACCAAATGGGTGTTCAGCTCAGCTTGTGTCAGGCAAATATACCTGCCGCTGATATTTCTGCTGGATCTCTGCGGTGGAAATTGAGGAAGCTGTTATTTATGTAAAATGTGTGTTATTTGAGGAGTGAATGTCATTAGTAAACATGCAATTATGTAATTCTTTTTTCAAAAAAATATTTTATGCCGTTTATAGTGAAGTTTTGCACTGGAAATTGTTCTTAAAGTGAAAGATGGGTCAGTGGGTTATATACTTTCTGCACTCGAGTAGGTAAGCATAAAACTCTCACGTATTTTATAGCCCCCGGTACGTATTTTATCCACCATTAGATATAGTCCCTCAGCAGGTGATATAATTTAATTAATTAAGTTGAAGCTTTAAGAAAAAATAATCGTGCGAAATTTTATTAAGCTCATCTGTTTGCGCATTCGCACTCCGAGAAAGCCTTGTCAACCTTGACATACTTGCCAAAAAAAGCTTGCGTAGGTGTAGAGATTAATTTGAAATAAGACATTTAAATTACAAAAAACAATATCCACTATTCGGGCGTTGCCGCAGTCGGATAAAAAAGAGCTAAATCTTGAATTCCTGATTATTAGAAATAGGCAGCACAAAAAATCTATTTCATATTCTAAACGAAAGTCTAATTACACTTATCCTTACCTATATTTATTGATCATTGTTTGCATAACAGCTTACACAGCACAGAATCGTGAGACACTATTTCGAAAAACACCTGCGATTACTAAGCCAATAAGCAGGTCAGTTCACCACAAGTTTCCCATTATGACAATGGTCAATTAACTAGACCATCGGCCTGACTTTACGTGGGAGAACTCCAAATTCCATTTTTATAATAAAAAGATCTTAATCTCTTTCACACTAACAGGCTCAGACTTACTCACACTATATTTTTTATGTGTGGACTGATGACATACATGCATACTTATATATTGTGCTACATTTAACAGTCAAAGCATTTATTTCAAACTAGTTGCCGCCCGCGGCTCCGCCCGCGTGATTGTCGAAAACTATCCTAAGGGAACATATTCCCGGGATAAAAAGTATCCTATGTGTTATTCTAGACTATAATCTACCTCTGTGCCAAATTTCATCAAAATCCATTCAGTAGTTTTTACGTGAAAGAGTAACAAACATCCATACATACATCCATACTTACAAACTTTCGCCTTTATAATAGTAGTAGGATAAACCATTATCAAGTACTTTTGATTTGTCAAGTCAATCGGTCAAAAACATGAAATATTTACAAAAATTCTGGTTACATAGCCTTATTGCTTCTATATGAGAACAAGAATTGTCAAGTCAGTCGGTCAAAAACATGAAACATTTAATATTTACATAAATTCTGGTTACATTAGCCTTGTTGCTTCTATATGAGAACAATGTAAAGAAAGAAAAAACTTTTTACAAAAAAATACAACCCACTTCCAAATAAAAAACACTACAAAGTATAAAATAACTTTAATTTCGGCAGTCGGTGTTTTTTGTTGTTTTTTCGTTTTTTTGACACCGACTTCCGAAATTAAAGTTATTTTATACTTTGTAGTGAAACAAAAAAAAAACAAAGTACCCTTTCAAACAAAAAAATAATCCAAATCGGTCCAGCCATCTTCGAGTAATCGGGGAACAGACATAAAAAAATAAAATAAAAAAAAGGTACCGACGAATTGAGAACCTCCTCCTTTTTTTGAAGTCGGTTAAAAACAATTTACAGTATCAAATATTAAAATGAGCCAGTGACAACTAAGGGATGACCAGTCTCCACTGACGGCGCCCGTTCACGAATTTGACAGTTGTTCTGCTGCTGTTGAACATAGGCCTCGGGCCATAGACCTCCGTTATTAATATAGGCCTCCTAATAGAGTGTATTCATGAGTGTTCGACGTTTTGATTAGTATTGGCAGTGTACTGTTATAAAAGATTTATGAAGCCATAATGACTAACATCAAAATTTACAACCATTCAAAGAATGTACCATCTGTATTTTTATCAATATCGTTTTGACTACGACGTTGAAGATCACCCGTCAAATCTGACCTCTGAAAATCACAGAAGAAAGGAAAGGCTCAATAAAACCAGCGTAAAAATTGTATTACATTTATCTATAGCAATAAACACAAGCTTATCAAACTAACCGGACATTCCCATTCCCTTTCATTCGGCAATGATATATACCAATACATCGAAATCATAATAAAATCAGCAATCATTTGACAAAACAATGGCGGCCCGCATTGTTTTACATACTGTTTTATCGGCTAAATTACCACGGAGGTGCTCAGCCGAATACAATGGAAGTGTCAGTCTAATTCACCCTTATCTGTGCCTTGCACGTACCTAAATAATTGGGTTCCGAGGAGAAGAATTACGTATGAAATTTCTCACACGTATAATCCTGAAGGTTTATCTAAAATGATATTAATAATTGTTAATCTTCGTTCGTGCTGGATTGTACAACAAGCTTTTCCTAGCGCCTACTTCACAGGAACCGTGCATTTCTTTGGGATAAAAAGCAGCCTATAACACTCTGGAATAGTGTAAAGGTCTCCTCATCATCATCATCATATCAGCCGAAAGACGTTCAATGATTTGCCATATTCGCCACGCTTGGCAGGCAGGTTGGCGACGCAGTGTAGCTGTTGCAATGCACAGATAATGTTGCTGCCCATTTTGTGGTGAGTCCCTTAGCCGCCTCTTACGACCCCCACGGTCTATATAGGTCTATCAGTGAAAAAAATTCGTAATCAAATGATTACTCCCAGAGCCATACAAACAGTTTTACCTCTTTATTATATTAGTTTTGGTCATGTTGCTCTCAAAGGTATTATTTATAGATTTCAATTCGTACTATTCAATTATGTAAAATAAACGTAGAAATGTAACTGTACCAGACTTTCATGCCCACTTTCGTGTTTCGCCTAGTTTACCTATCGCGACCTAAATAAACATTATTATGCTTACTGAACATAATTCAACTGAATCGTAAACTTCCAGGCAGATATCCAAATAGATATCATAAATATCTTGTATTTAAAATATTCAATAAGTAATATACATTATACAGTATAAAACTTGAATATATTAAAAATAATAAAATACATATTATCATCATAAAGAATCAGACACAAATTGGGTGCTTTAACAAAGCCCATAAATAATTGACCGTACAACCAACACTGATTATGTTAACAGTAAAGCCTGTAACACAAAAAGTCCCTAATGATACAACAGAGTAACCCACTTTCGCTTAAATAATAAAATTAATTAGAACGGAACAAAATTGTCTTATCTTCAGATGTAGTGGCATCAAAGCGTCAAGCGTCAAAGTAATCTCACGGTGCAGACGCAACCTCCAAGACAATGGGGAGGGGAGGTGTCGGCGCGTGAGAACAGGCCACGGGGGCATACGATACATCACGAATTATGAGGAAGTTGTTCCTATTGGTCTCGTTTCCTCGACACTTAAGGTTTTTTGTACTGTCATCATCATTATTGCAGCCGGAAGAAGTGCGATGCTGGACGAACGTCAACTTTAATGTTAGTGGTAGATTTAAAATCCTAGATAGTACGTATTTACAACTTAAATTGTTACTTAACAGAGCAGGAAATAGCTTATCATTAACTCTCGAATTAATGACTATTCAACAAACCTGTATTTCTGTCAAAGTTATTCGCAGGTGTGTTTAATTAGACATTTTAGTGCGCAAGTGACTCTCAGCCCGCATAGTCGGCTATACTCAGTAATCAGAACGCAGTTTATAATAGGTGCACGACTTGATCCTTTAAACAAAACGGGACATTGAAGAGAGATTAGAATGAAAATAATCTTGAAAGTGAAGCAGAGGCAAATTAAGGCTCTAATACGACCTTACTTCTTAAGTTGATGGTGTTAAATAAAACAGAAATTTCAATGTGCCTGCACATGATTTCTTTCAAAAGAACCCTCGTCAACCAGTAAACGATCAACGAATTTGACCCAATCCATCCACACCAATAGTTACCATGCAGGAAAACGTATTCGTGTTTCCCAAAACGGGGGATCGGTATCCAATCCACAGTTAGTAGGCAATCGATACAGCAAATACGATTACGTACAATCCGAAAATATTCATGGGAGGTAGTTTTTCCGTGATGTGGGAGTGAAGGAAAATAGGATGTATGCTTGGCTAATCTTTCCGCCCTACTAGCTTTCTCTGAGAAAGGTTATTTGATGCTTGTACGCAATGAACTGGCAACATGTCATTTAATGCACATGCAGTAGATAAAACAGACACATTCGTTTTACTTGACAGAGAAGTTTGCGGAACTTTGTTCTGTTTCTCTTGGTTACTTTTTTGAATTTAATTCGTAAGTCAGTCCTGTTTTAAATATCATGTTTAGCTCAATCTAGTTGGATAAGTAGCCGACCCTAGCAGACTTGGTAACAGACTCAGGAAATAAGGTTAAAAGTCTCATTTGCTTCGGACCGCTAACCCTCCTGCATTTAATGCCTTGAGCAACGGAATTTAGTTTTTCTGTTAGGAATTCTGTTATGGTCCGGAATTGGTAGTCACGATAAATGGCTAGAACTGGTTCTGATTCTATGCATAGTGAGCGCCTAATATCTTAATATCGAAACAAAAAGATGATTGTGATAATTCTTCAGAGTTTCTTATCTGTTTCTATATTTATGTGTTCTTGCATTAAGGCAACTTGATCCACAGCTTAGCATAGGGCCCACATCACGCCATCTCTGTCGTTTCTGCTTGCAAAACTGTAGTTAATAAACTCCTGACTTGATAATTGCCCGAGAACCAAGTTTCATATCAAAACGCTACCTGCTCTTTTTTACCTTTTCCTACAACGTAATTGGTTAAATTATAACGAGTTTCTTATTAACTGGCGTATGACTGTTGCAATATCCCTACAGTAATATTACCTCCTGTAATACCGATTTCCTTTCTTACCACACTTCGATATCCACATCAAACATTCTTGAATATATTCAAACACGTAATTTTATTGCTAATAGTTGTCATTCATGTTTTCGAAATTTCGACCTTGTGATTTTAAAATGTTTACTTGGATATTAATTTATTTGAATCAAAAGAAGTTTTTGTTAATAAGCTACAAATGAGAAATTGTTAAATTATGAGAAACGACATTGTACTTATGGTTGAAATACTCGTCCAAACCCCGTTTTATTCGTTGGATCTTGATTGGCAGTGTTATTTTTAAGATCTACATCTATATTCACCTGTACTTTATTCTATTCGGACATTGTCTAAATGCATTCTTCACGGGCTTGTTTGAGTAAGCCACCACTAGGTTATTCTACCGTGACATAGCTATATTCAGGTTTTAAACCAGGCGATTGTCTGACCTCTTCAACCCTGGCAGAACCTGATCTTCTAGTATTATATTATCAATATTCAGGTAGAAGCTTCGTTTCTAAACCTACTTTACAGAGAAGAATTTCTAAATTTGAGTGCAAATTGAGGGAAAAATTTCGTACGTCAAATACTTTAATATGGACCTAGTAGATATATGTTTCTTTTTCAGGACACATCACATGGTGTTTTACAGCAGTTTATTTAATGATATCATAAAATTAACTAAACACACAACAAAAAACATAATTTTGTTTACATTGTCTTGTATATCCTTACATTATAATTCCATCAGCATAAGTGAAGATGAAAATATTGTATGAATACAAAATTATATTGCTTAACATTCGTCTGTATGTTAATTAACCGATTGTTAACGTCTAAATAATACAATCGAAACCGGACACGAGTTATGACATCATCGACTGAGTTAAAGGTTGCTGCAAAGTTACTAAGCAATATTTATTTTGGAGTTACTCATCTACTTTATTAATTAAATATATCAGTCATCTAGGTACTTGCAGCATATATATTCTATGTTGAAAATAAGCGTCTCTAGTTAAAGCCCACTTTACGACTTATGTGAAAATAAACCTTGGAAGTTCGGAAAATTCTGATTAAACTTCCTTAAACAAAATTGTGTCATAGGTACCTAATATAACTTCTATATAAAACTAGGCCTTGAATCGTTAAGTTCGTAATAAAACTAGGATTATTCCCAACTCTCAAGTTGGTATATGGGAGTTAACTTCCATAACTTTTCACATTAAAGTGTATCTGAAATGCACACCGATTTGGTAGCCGCAAAATCCTTAGTTTCGATATCGACTTTTGTGCACACACTTTTATGTCACATTTTTATAGATTCCATATTTATATCCTCTATAAAATTACCTCTTCATTGCTTCTAGTCCGTTAAGTCCCGTAAGGTTTATCGAATATTATCACCAGCCATTATTTAATGGCTTTCATCAATCCATGTGTCAGTAGATTTTTAAAATTCTTCACAATTTTAATAACCTTTCATTAAAAGTACAGTAAAAACTCTAGAGTAACCACAAAATCCTTTATCCAGTATCCCGGTGGTCCATTATATGAGAGAGTATAGACTAGTATGTTATTATATAATAATCGTGTTGGGTTCATTACGCCACATATGTTAGTACCAATCATGACTGTTCATCGTTACAGGGAGCCGGGCTGTTCCATTACACTTTTTATTACTACCCGTAGTTACATCAAATCGTGTGTGAGCACAACTTATCTGTTCAATTTCTGATATACTTTTATTATCAATCAGCTCATTGTGTTTATCTACTCTGGAAGATGCATTAAGATTGTATCATTGCATGTCCAAAATTATAGATTCTACTTGAGCATTCTCGTCCATTTTGATTCCCGACGATCTGTCTTCACTTGCTGATTCTGTACCTGGCGGATAGCAAAATTAATTTCCTGCCCAAGTCATTTCTTATATTCAATGCAACCGCAAATTGATTTCCCGTCCAATCAGAATCAAGACCGTATATCTCATTGCCCTTGCTCCACTTACCACTAACGCTAATCAACCGTCCGCACGTATTTACTGACTCGACTCGCTCACGGCGGTATTCGTTGCACTATCATAATGAAACAGGTTTACACAATCACCTCATTGTGCTTTGACAAAGCTTCGTTATCTTATCTTTTAATTGTAGTGTACTATTCTCATAATTTTTACTTACGAAAAAATGTTGCTTCAGTCCCACAGTTGAATCGTGGAACCAAAATAGTAACGAGATTCAAATTCTCGTTTAGGAATTATTTTTGTCTGCAGTAGCAATTTTAATTATGTTTGCTTAATGATGTTTACTTTAGATGTGTTCTTGGACCACTAGTTTAAACTAACGCAGTCAATAACATTCTAAAAAGAATCATTGTTGTACTTTAAACAATGATAAAACAGTCACTGGGTTCCCAATAGTTAGGTTAGACTTTGGGAGTTTTTTTTTTCATATAAATTTTTTTCATCGTAACTGATTTTATCCACCCCAAATCAAATCCAATATCAATCTACACGCCTTTGTCCACACTGTCAATCATTGTGTCGCAAGTTTAAAATAGAACTGATACAGCTACTGGCGAGAATTTACAAAAAACAAACGATTGGATTATGATCGATTTCGGGGACGCGCTGACAGAATCTAAATTACAAAGCCAACCTACAAAACTGTATAGATTTGAATGTTCCCCCTACAGATGCATATCTACATTGTTTATAGTGTTGATGTTTGCAAAATAGAATGCAATTGCATTTGCAAGTACAAAACCATCCCGGTATAGCATAAACAGTACAACTTAATACCAAAACTTGTTATTATTTATGTATGGGGTTGGGTACCTCGCGCTCATACCGACTGGAATCTAGTTACAAAATATCTCTTCTCTCAGAAATCTTGAAATAAATAGACACTGTTCATGGTGAGCATAACATCCCTTGAGAGAAAAGTAAGTTTTGAACACACGCGTTAAGTACTAAACAAAACAAAAAATCAACAAAAATAAATTAAACCAGGATTAAAACTGATAACGACCTCATGAGGACGCAGACAGATTTCATACTGGCAGATTAATTTAAACGGAACATGTGCCGAAAAATACCAATAACCAATTTGTGATGAATTCCGAATTCAGACTGACACAACTAGGTAATACTTGATCAGAGGGTTAACGTGAAAATGAAAACTTTTCGTTCTCGAAACCAGATTCAATTTCGGAATCTCTGTACAAATACGCGGTAATTTCAATTAATACATAAACGGGTTGAGAATGGATTTTTGTTATTTCACTTCATAAATATTAATCAGTGCACGGAGTCTCGTTGTTGGCTTTTTGAGAGGCATTTCGTAATCGACGAACCAAGTTCCTACAGTCTGGTATCTAACAAAGTGTTTTTAACTTTTTACAACTACTTCGTCATACAAACTAAGCATTTTCAGAGCATTCGGGTTGCCAGTGTAATAAAACACTCACAAACTATCTCTTGCAAGTCCATTTACGATTATAAGCCACTGCATGAAGGACGAAGGTACACACGACGAAAGAGTTAAATATGCAAGCGAATATTAAACTTTTATGCACCCTAGAAAAAAAGTTACGAGTAGACTGGTATTTGTATTGACGATTTCACCTGCATGTATGTAGATTGCCGTAGTAACTGTGCATTTTCCTGGCTTCAAAAGTATTCTATTTCGCTAGCGAATTATTATAGAAACAATTTATATATATAAATATATCTATTTCCAGAGGAAACCTTTTACATTTATAGAAATACTCTTAGGATTAGAACTTAGATTCATGCTCCAAGAAAACTTAATACCATGAGCCGAGACGATACCCGCGTTTCAATTGTTTTTCCATTACCTGAAATAACCTGCACATTTTTCTCTTTTTTCTACTTTACCATTTAGTACAAAGCTCTGTTACAGTGTTGTTAAGAAAAGCTAAGCATTATTATGTTTTGTCCACAGATTTACGATGTTGATAAGGTGTCCGGCGACACTATGCGTCGTCGTGTGCCTGCTGGTTGCTGTGCGAGCCAGCTCAGAGGTAAGCTTTTATCACTTCTTTTATTTTGTTTACTGAGCCATCTGTGTACTTCGTGTAAGGCTTAATAGAGGATTGTCTGAAGGTAGCTTTCTTTGAGAAATGACTCAAGATAAAATGACATTTTGTCAGCAATAGCGTCTGTCAAAATCCTAAATGTTTGTGAATAACCGTAGGTAACATTTCGGTAACGCAAGTCAAAGTCAATCAAACACATTTTGGGCTTTTTGAAAATAGTTTCTGCTGATAGAATGTGACTTTTTTAGGCCCCAAGTATAAACGTGTTTAAAGATTGACGACGACACCCACAAGGGGATTTATATACAGCTTATTTATAGGTTTACAGGATACGCTTAACCGCTTATCTCGTTCTTTCTTAAATTCCTAATTGTAACATTACTGAGGGTAATCCTTCTTGCGTCTCAGAGGAGTACAATGTAGGATATCGTCGTCGGTTATAAAGCTCTCGTATTTTCTGATAAAACACTTTACGTCCAGAGTCCAGACTTGATCTTAAACTTGCCACTCGGTTAAGTGGAAATATTCATAATCCATTTTAACTTATACTTTTACAAAAGCAATTTGGATTATTCCGTTCAAAGTTACAATATATTTTTATTGCGACACAATAAAAATCTGAGCGATTAAATAGATTAGTCTACTAAAGTCGAAATGCTATTAAAATTAGATTGCGTCAATGGAACCAATAACGAAGATATTAAGTAAGTACTAATAGATATATCGTTTGTAAGTGACCTAAAAAAATAACAATATATGGAGATTTAATTAAAAATTGATCAACGAGCAAATGGAATTGTTTGGCACAGGCGGATGTTCGTACAGCCTTCTCAATCATATTAGCGGAACATCTCATTGTATGTTAATCGAACTGTTTATTTAGACAATGCAACTTCGCAACACTGTTGCAGATTTGATTACTTTTACCGAAATGATCAGCAAAGAAATACTTATTGTTCTTTCATGTTTATGGAGCGCATTGTCTTGATCTTGACTGTTACAAAATATTTACTACAAATTATCGTCCTGGCATTATTATTAGTCATTGAACAGACGAACGTGGGTACCCATTCATGACAATGTGACAAAAAAATCGTAAGTACATTGGGTAGGTATAGATTGTTTTTAAGCCGTATTTCAACATAGAGGCAAATGTTGATAATATTTCAGTAAACATTGTTGCTATTAAGTATACACTAATCAGCCTATATCTGTTCGGACCACAGTCATTAGTCGTAATCACTGAGTGTGTGCTTCCCACAATTCATGAAGCCTGTTAGTTTTGTAGGACCACTAATATTAGTATTATTATGATGGCAACACCTCTGATTAGAATAATTAATAACCATAACATGTCAATGCCGCAGACTTGAATGCCAATTATCGAGGATAATTGGAAAAGTCATGGAGATTCAATAATTGTTCGAAATTCGATACACCAACTGATTTTATAAGCTAGAACGACGTAATTATCCATAAACTTTTTAAATTCCCATAATGTTAGCTGTAGGCCGTCTCATAAGAAAATAGTGTCGTGTTGCGTAACTTTGTCAGCCAGTTCTGTGCAGCCACTCCGCGAGATCGATTACAAGTTGATTACATCCATTACACCCAGAAACCATAGACCGTCAGAATACATTAACTTTCATGTCAGCCAGTGTCATATTAGTATGTCAGCACAGATTGGCGGCTCTGTGATTTTGTAAGTAGTTAGACAAACATGGCGACTGTGAGTTTGCGCTTTCGACACACTCTGTTTGATTTGGTAAAAGCAGTGCAGTGACGTATAATTCCCGCATATATTTGAACGCATCGCTGTTATGCGATATTTACTTAATTAATTCTGAATTCAGCTTTTCCACTAGAATTTAATAACGTAATGAATGGCTGTGCAACGTTGTGACAAAACCGCAAAATCGAATCGGCAAAATTCTTTGAAATAAAACTTGACTCATAAATTCTGACATTTACTTTCCTTATCGCGCATAAAAGTTCCCGTGGACCATACTAAGTAAAACTACTATGTTAGTTTTAAAATGTAGGATGGGGAACATTGTTGATTGAAATTCACACTTCTGTTTACGAACTGTGGTTACTCCATTGAGTGTACTTTCTACGGGTCGGTATTTGAATCTCGGCTCTCACCATCCATCAGCTGGCAGCCTTATGTAACAATTAAGTGGAATGCTTCGCCGTTTTATTAATCGTTTTATCCTATAGAACTTATTGTTTCGTTTAAAACTGTTTTGTTCGGTCACGGGTGGCGAGTGTCCTCGCAAACCCACTTTCCCCAGTTTGGCAAGCCACTCGAAATGTTTCATTCTGTCACGACCGCCCGTTATATCAATTTCCGAATGGAAAACTGTGAAACTGACCACATTTCGGATTTGTTTCGATGTGTGCGGTCTAGGAATATCAATCCATTAGTTTTCTGGTAATTTTGATAATTTAGCGGTCGCCGCCGCTGGCAGTCGGCTGAAACGTGTCAGTTAACATAACAACTAATAGTTTTATTTCATTCAATAACAGTCCATCGGTCATTTATTCGTTACGAATCGAAAGGTTTATTTAATATAATCCATCTTTGTACATGCGTTATAATTTTGCCTAAATTCAAAATAAACGAACGTTCATTTCATTTCTTTCAAAAACAGTACAAAAAGAAGAGAAACTATTTTATATAGCACGTTTTTTTCGGTACTTTCCTATTAAAATTAATTTAGCGTCCAACCTCAAACTGTACGGCTACACATAAGCCCATAACAGAGATTCATTGCCGTAATGTTGTCACATACAAGCCAAATTGAGTGGCGGTGTAACGAGATTCCCAAATATGGGCTCGGTAATATGACGGCGGCCTACACAAAGTTTACTTCAGCATAAAGGGGGCACGAAGGCTTACTAGCCCATTTATTAAGATACCAAGTACCTAAGTTGCCTAGATCAACGAAGCGGTTCCTATGTACAAAGCTGAGAAACTGTAACATAACAGGTTACGCTGCCTGCATTGGAAAGCACATTACATAGCCGACTTAAATCAAGTACATACTCTACTTAATAGATTACGCTAATCTCTAATCTCGTACAATAAATAACCACATTCAGAATGAGAGCAAGAATTTAATTAGTCAACAGCCGGTCGTTATAAAATATGCTAAAGATAACTCTTCGTAAAACTCTGACGTTTTTTTTAATATGCGTGAAATGTCGCGATTTCGTGAAAAAGTAATTTGTCAAAACAAAAGACGAGCGGAGAGCGAGATAGAGCGTTGACTTGCATCAAAACATGGATGCAATGAACCATTATTATTCTTTACACATAGATAACCGAGACCGCTTTGTCCTTCGTAAAGCTCGTTTGCGTACCGTTCCGGTTACCATACGTAGCTACATCAGTCGTAATAGCTCGTCGGAAGCCTGAAAGATCACCAGAGGGACCTAGTAACTGAGTTTTGAAGTTCAGATGACAGTCTCTGTGTGGAATACAGGAATGCAGCCGCATCTAGTTGGGCTGAAAGCCTTCCTAATTTGGGCAACGAATATGTAGACCGGCAGGATTCGTATCCAAGTTCTCCTTACTGAAAACCTACTACTACCTAAATAAATCTATACTAATAGAATAAAGCTGAAGAGTTTGTTTGTTTGAACGCGTTAATCTCTGGAACTACCAGTCGGATCTGGAAAATTATCTTTTGGATATGATAGCCGCATTTACGGAAGGCTATAATCGGCTATACGGGAACGGGAAAACACGGGATATGCGCGTACGAAGTCGCGGGCAAAAGTTAGTAATATATATGTATAGCGGTAACTGTGAAAATAAGCCATTCATCTTTTCTCTAGTGGGTATCGGAACTGATTTTCAGGTGAATAGCCAGCTTTGATCCTCCTTTCAAATTACTTACTATGAATATTTCCTCCCCACAATCGTTAACAGTAGGTATCTACCGGTTCGAGAATACTTCAAAACTTTTCAGGATCAAAGTAACGCAGAGTGCCCGTCTGAAACATTTCCTGAAAACTTTTCAGTGGTAATATCTAAGGGAAATATCTAATATTGTTGTTTTTTGTTCACAGGGCAACCTTTTCACGTGTCCGAATGGTGAGTAAAATTTCTTTATTGTTTAATACCTACTTATTTTACTTCCTATAACTTTTACCAATACTTCAAATACTTCGGCAGGGGATCCGACTTTCTATTTAATTAAAATCGGGGCCAGTGGCTCGGTTTACCTTTGGGAAATATAAAACTTGCTAACATTGTTGTTTTAGCGGTTTAATGAACAACATGTAGGTACATGAACTTTCATTGTTTTATACACACGACTTCTTGTTGTTGAGATTAGGTTTTCCGAAGTAAGTCGAGGTTAACTTCCAGTTAATCCAAAATGTACGAATCTGAATTAACATTTTGTTATGGTGATAATCTTAAAATCTATTTAGCCAAAGTAGTAACTTAATTCTGAATATTAACCAAGTCTTTGGCCTTAATAAAAAGGCTCCCCTGATTACGTGAAACTTAATCTGAGAAGAAATTAGTAGGCGCCAGGGATGCTCAGTAACTTCCTTATATTGTGAAGGGAGGTGGCCAGAAAGGGTCTCATTATACTGGATTAAACCCACCACTAATGAAGTACCTCCTTTATTTGTCCTCAGTTTGAGTATTAAACCAACTGCATAAGGACGTAGCTCCAACTACATTACTTTGAAGATATAGGTACAAAGTTTGTTTGTCCCAAAATTCATTAGGAGCCGATTTTTCAAGCGTCAGATAACTTTTATCTGAGCAATAAAAATGGCGGTTTGCACTAATATTTCGATCCGCAATATTCCGCAATTTTTATTCTTCGGCTAAACATTAAATCTAACTTCTTTTTAAAAAAAACAGCCATATTAGTTTTTTAAGTAAATATTGTATTATTCCTCCAATTAAACAGCATTGCTTTGTTTTCATTGTTGCCAAGCACAATAAAACTGAAGTATGGCAGCAGTAATCCCAAATCCTTTGTAAACTAGCAATTAATATCAAGACTTGATTATAATGAAGTAAATGGCTGAAGTACGTAAACAGTGTGACAATTAATCACATTTATTAACGCATAACGCTACAGTATTTAGGCACTAGCAGTAATTAGGGTGTATGTATGGTGGTAAGCTAAGGCGGAAAAACAGAGCTTGTCGTGGAGAATCATGATCTACCTGCCATTATCCCATGTCACCTGGGGTCACGGTCAACTCAACACTTTCTCGTCTTCCATTCTCCCCTGTCAACCGTCATACTATCATTCCCTCCCGTTCGTTCATTTAACTTGAAAAACTCAAGAATGCGTTTTAAAGGTCACTTTAAAACGCATTGCAAAGACATACGAGTTGAAAAAGATTGAATACTGTTTAAGTGTCGTCGTCTGCGTTGCCTATCCTCAAAGTACTTTATTTGTTTACTTTATTTCTGTATATTCCATATAACAATGCTTGTGTAATAGGACAGTCGAAAATTAAACTAAATGACTCCAACCTTGTCAACACAAACAAACCACTCAACCAATTACTGTCTAATGTTTTCGTAAACGGTTCTAAATGTGCAGACCTGCAGAATAAGTCTTAACACAAAATTCTTAGAAAACTGAATGTGAGGTCGGACTTTATCAGCAATTTTAACGTTTTTTAGTATTTTTCTGAATATGCCTCAATCTTGATAAATAGAAAGGAAGGCTAACGAAAATAGAGATATATTGCGAGAAGAATGATATAATGAATTGAAAATCAATGGTGGCGAAGACGTTGACAAAACGGAATAAAAGAGCAAAAGTGTTGAGCCACACGCAACATGGGTAAGAGCAGGAAGATGATAATGATGCACACTCCAACTTATAACTAATATTTGCGAAAAACAAGGCTTCCTAACAAAGTATATTTAACTTACAAGGATATATTGTAGGATTTGTACAAGTTACCAAATCAATTTGATTTGATTTGATAGTTTCTATTAGAAGCCAGACTAGAAGCGTTTCTTCCCCTCTCAATAGGTTCTCGCTCCCGCTTCACACTAAAGGAACAACCTTATCAGGTACTTGTACGTAGTGAGTGCGTAATTATTAAAGCTGCCTACGTCGCTTAGAACAATGTGTTACGAAACTGTGACGCGAGCTTGTAGTAAGCTTTCAAAGCAATCTTTTAACAGCTGGTTTCATTACTGCTTTACAAATTAAGCGTATTGAAATTATAAATTAGGGCAGGATATTATGTGACTTGGTTTTGATTTTTCTTTCTTGAGAAACAGGGTTATAAGTGAAATTAGCGATGATGATGGTGTTTTAACCAGAGATGTTTTGAGCATAATTATGTAAATTATGTTTCAGCAAAAACAAAATCAAAATGCAATTTTATTTAAACTTATATTTATGGTATTATTCATCAGAAGATACTATTAATAAATAAAGGGGAATTATAAAACGAGCGATTAAAAAAAAGCTTTGCGACTGATGATGACATGCTGTATTAATAACTTGAGCGGTATGAATTTGAGTAAGCGAAAAATTAACTAAACTAACGACGAATATTGATTAATAATAAAATCCAGAACGAGCTTACAAAAAGTGGATTGTGATAAATCCATTTCATATATTAAAATTTTATCCGAGCGACTACATTACTAAGTGAGCGACTGGAAATACAGAGAGGGCAACTTCAATATTAAGATAGAATCGATTTTTCTAAGTGAGGTTATACATAACGTACTACTAAAAAGTTCACTTTGAGCAAAGTTTTGTAAGCTGCTTTATTAATGATTATTAGTTCCTGATATTCTATTTGAGGGCTTATGTTTTTTATTTTGATACGTTTTTTAATGAAAACTAGATTGTTAAATGCGCGCGAATTCAAATGGGGGCGGGAAGACGAATCGTTGCTGTCAGGTGAGTTGGGCTGCGGACCAATAGCGTTGCGTGTTTACCATTGCCATGCGCTCGCACCACTGGTTAGGTTAGGTTAGGTTTATTTTATTTTTGTTCATTTGATTTAAGTAACTGCATACTACTTTAGTTTTTACGGAGTATGTTTTATTTAATTACCCTTAAATTTCAATAATAAAATTACTTAGCTAATAGAATAGTGTTTCTTCAAATAGTTATTTCATATTATTATTTTTTTAATGTGAGCTCCTTATACTCTGCTCATTAGTGTATTTTTCAAAATGGTTTTTGTATTCGAAACACTTCATTTAAGATAAAATGCCGCTCAGTATAAAAAATACATTTGCCAAATATTGAAAAAAATGCAGGACGTAACGTTGACACTCAAACAAATATTAAGTCGCTCAAATATTATGAAGCTGCTCATTTTGTATTTTAAGTAACTCAAATTAATGTTTGTAAGATACTGTTCTGTTGATTTTTCGTCACTTACAGTCAGTCGCTCACATAGTAATTATATAACCCAAATTAATTAATTTTGACACTTAAAATTGTAATTTACAGTCACTCGTTTTATTGCTACCCATAAATAAAAACGGTTTAGTAAATAAAATTATTACCTAGTAGGTAATGGAAAACCAGGGAGCTACTCTCTAAGCCCGAAGTCCGTAGTTTCGGGCTTAGTTGCGGGCGTATTCTAGTCCGTATCACCTAACCGCTAAGAATGAATGACAACACGATTTGACAGTTACTGTGAAATCGTGTTGTCATTCATTCTTAGTTCGGATTCGGAACTAATCGTAGGTGATATGGAGTAGAACGCCCGCAACTAAGCCTGAAACTACGGACTTCGGCTTTAGAGAGTAGCACTACAGATCGCAGCAAGTAATCGTTGCTTGCGTACAAAATAGCTACTTTTCATCTTGAACAAAGCCAGAGGCAAAATCTATGCCAATATTGTCGACCATCTGCAATATATGATGTTCATGCGGTTCGATTTCATAGCGGTTTCTAACGACCTTGCGACGCATCCGCCTGTCTAAGCTAAATAGGCGGTGACTACATCTCGAGGAATTTCGCGTCGCTTTGAATAACGACTTGAAGAACTAACCGAACTACTATATTTGTACACTGTATTACATATAATGTATGTTCTCAGTTGTGTTGTGTTGTAATGAAACAGGTAAACGTAGTGTCGAAGTTAGTAATTATGTGTCTAGCCAATCATTTTCTCAATGGCTAAGATACCGGGCAAGATCGAGAAATTGTGTCCGTGCTTTATGACTATGATGAAAGATTTTGCAATATATTTCCTCTTAATAATATACATTTTAATACTCATTGTACTTGTTTAAGCAGTACCGTAGTTAAAATATTGACACACTTTTTGCTTTGCTTAATTTACTTAATGATCAAAAATTATACCTAACTAGCTTTTGCCCGCGACTTCGTGCGCGCACATCCTGTTTTTTCCCGTTCCCGTAGGAATTTCGGGAAATCCTCTCTTAGTGCTCCCCTACACTCCCCAAGGAACCTACATACCAAATTTCACTAGTAGTTTCGGCTGTGCGTTCTTTCTCAGTCACTCACTCAGTCAGCAGTAACGGAAGAATTTTAAATAAATTGATAAATTCTTAATAGTTACATTAATGCACAATCACCTAATTTTGCATTATTACAAAATTATATTGTCGACATGTATCGTAGAGCTATTCTATAAAAATGTCACCGTAAAAACCAAGGTGAAGGGAACTTGAAGTGTGCTGTCATTCCCCAACATCTGTATGACAGACGACAGACGTGAGTACGACGTAGCTAAATTTTCACGGTGACTTTTTTGCATAGACCGACTATTATTTTTTTATCCTGCAGACGACGTTGTGAAGGCACCAAAGAATTTTCTTTTTGTCCTGTAACATGGAGAATCGAACTCGGCACACGACCACTAGATTAATGATGCGGTTCCAGTAACATATTATGTATAGTTGCTCTACGTGTTAAGTTTAGATAACTTTAACGTATTTTCCGCATATGCAAAGAGAAAAGAAAGTGCTTTTCTTATTCGCAATGAGTTTTCTAGGTGCACCTATTGCATAGCAAATACAATTTTCTAGCATACCTATTTATGTTGGCATATTGTGTTAGGTACTGCTACAATTTAGGTACACTTATGTAAATGTTTAACGATTTATGGACTAAGACTATTTACTTACGATATAGGATAAGTTCAGACAGCCTTTGCAATATACTCCGTCACCATGATAACGTTAGAAAACCCTCGAATTCATTCCAGTGCAGCAGTGGAGGAATTCTGAGGAATTCACTTAGAATATGTGGGTTACTCTCGGTTTTTGAAAGCCTATTTTATTCAGTCGGCTATTACAAGCTAAGGAGTGGAATTCTCTGCCAGAGTTTGTGGCTTGCTTGCTAGCTACAAACTTCTAAGCAAACATGCTCCATCATCGACCACAGCAACGCTTACCATCAGGAGAGATAATGGTCAAACGCGAGACAATGATAGGTAATTTAAAATAATGTCAATCATCCACAGCTGTTGATATGAATTTGATAACGTTTACAATTCAAAGCTGCTGTTCAAAATCCGGATGAAACTCTTCCAAAACGTTTTATGCAAACAGTCTCATCAATTCACAGAAAATAATATTCAGTTACTTTTGCAATTAATTATAAGAGAGAAATGAGGTCCTTTCATATCCGTAATTTTATGTCAACCCTTTCAAGCTGTTTGACCTACTAAAGGATTCTATTTCCAATCAAGAGCCGAAACGTGGGCGAAATGAATTGAGTTTGTCACTCCTTCGTCGGTTTTCATTCGCCACATAATTAGCCTAGGAAATTGCCTCCAGTTCGCCCGACACACGGGAACGTTGACAAGCTTGTGTAATCAAACGTGGAGTCCCTGCTCCCTACGTCATCGTCGGAGTGTTAAAATATTACCTTTGATTGGCTGTCGGATAACGATTTAATTTGACAGGAAAGGAAAGGAAATGGAGACGAAAAATTTGGTGTCATAGAAAGAGATTCTGTTTTGAAAAGGGTTAACTAACCATCAATTAGAAACAATGATAAAAATTTCAATAAAATTTTATTTTTGCTTGATTCATCTTAGGTAAAATCAGTAACACGGATACGATACGTAGGTCGCTGAAGCTACACACACACAAAACAAATACACACATGTATCTTTAAAAAAGTTATGCAACCATAAAAAAAACAATGAAGCAATTACTTAAATGAAGATTTGTTCATAAATTGGTATTTCATTTAACAGATTCTTAAGTAATAATGAAAAATATTAACCCAGATTTGTGATACATATGGAATTGATCATGTTCATTACTACTTTGTTTTTTATTAAAGCATCATTAAAATGTCGTTGACTCCGTTGCATTATCTCACGTATTTCCTACAACGTAACACGTACATAGTTTAACATCTAGATTATTCAACAGAATTCTCAAAGAATCCAACATTACACAACATTGCACAAAGAACAAAGAGGTACCTAGATAGTACATGTTATTTCCACATTTTAGATCTAAAAATAACACTAGGGCGTAGACACAACCTCTTACTTCTATTCCTGTAATTAAATAACGCTGGATATTGAAGCAAGAGTCGCAAATCGCAACGTTCCTGCAGACAGATTGAATTGAAATTCGCTCCGAGTCGGAATTAACGCGACTGACTTGTGATTACACGTAATTCGACGGAGTTAATCTCTCAAAGCTGTTGTTTACAGTTCTACAAGTACATATATATAGATATAAATGCCTTGGCAACTCAAACAGCAATACAGAACAAAGTTTTCGCGAAAATGCTTTTAAGGCGTGTTTTGACACAAAATTACGCCTTGTTAATTACTTAACAAAACAATTGATATAATCTAATTCCATTTACAAACTTATAATACACAACAGCTTGATTTGATTAAGATAATTACAGAAGAAAATTATATAGGAAACTCAGAACCAAGGCAGAATACAATAAAATAAAATAATGCCACAATAACACCATAAAACAAAAAAAAAAAACAAAAGCTAATTAGATTTTAAAAAGCGAAGGCAACAATGGTTGACGTCACGTTATCGATCGAGGCTGTGAATACGTTAATTTATACTAACCGGATTACAAATCTATTTATTTTGTCTATGAAAGTAAGAGCTAATTAGAACCTTAGTACCTATGATTTAGTAGTGCTGTGTAATAATGATGAAAATGGATGTTAATTAGTTATGCCTATTGAAGACTGGAGGCTTTATTATGTAGGTACGCAACAATTTATATCTCTGAGAACACAAACATCATTGAAGATGTGTAACCTCGAACTCTGATCCTTCGATAAGATGGATTAAAGTGCACCTGCAATTACAAAAGTTTTAAAAATATACAAAAGGTAACTTCTATTAGTCATGCTTCTAATAACTATGTAACCAAAAAAGTTCAAAAGAAAAGCTTCAACTAAGTACACTCAATTTGCATAAAAAAGTAATATACAACTCAAATAAATCTGAAAAGATAATTTAAAACTCAGCTTCTCAAGTTCTTAAGCCAATAAACGTGAGATGCTTTAGATATATGATAATCCTTATTATTTACACTCTCTGAGATAAAAGTGAATTATATTATTCATGTAAAATATACGATTCTCTCTCAAATTTCAAATATATTACACTTTTATCTTTCTCTCTCGGTTTAACTTCAGCTAACTTAACTAGGAGAACTATGTTATCAAACCCGATTTGTAAAGGGGACAGGTACTGATGCTCTTTTAAAAGATGCACACGATGTTTATAACCGTCAATATTTTTACTTGGTTAGCCTTTATAAAATTGGTAAAAAGAAAAAAAACGGCGAAACCTCCTTTAGTAAATAAAATATGGTTACCGAAAATTACTCAAAACCTCTTTATTATATATATTATTATTACACAGTATTACACAGGTATCATAGAGAACACAAACTTCTATGATTAAAATCAGCCAATCTCTGCTCCGGCAGTTTCGAACGTGGTTTAAAAATGCGGTACACCCACACGCAATTACGGAGGTCGCCAACATATCTGCATAAATTACCGACAGCTCTCCCTTTTGTTTGCTTTCCGAGGGTAATTAATGTCAAAGGTCAATTTGTCAGATCAAATAATTTTAACGAATAACTTTACACTGAAAATAAATGATATGTTGTACAAAGCCTCTTTGATATTTGCAGCAGATTTTCAAATATTGAATAGGTACTTAGATTTGTTTTTTTTACTCAAAAATGGTTTATAATAAGTAATATTTTCACTTCCAATACCCTTTAAAAACTCTGTGAATGATGGTAAAATTCATAATTTCTCTTAAAGTAGGTACAAAATAACTTGGGAAAAATCGCTGAACTGCAGCACAGCTAATAATTACTTGAAAGCGTATGTAAGTATTTAATTTTTTTTGTAATTAACTGGATTGTATGCTTATCCTGCAGGATCCAGCAACATGGACGTATATGCAATCTCGATTAGTCAATAACCTTGTTTGAATAGCTTCTTCAATGGAAGCACTATCTCTCTGGCTTATAGCCTGGGCAGTGGTTCCCAAACTACGCCTTTTCTACGCGGCTTTTTTATCAATTGTCAAGAGGGGTTACCTAACAACAAAACCAGCCAAGGGCGTGTGGGGCCACGCACAGTGTAGGGTTCCGTAGTTACCCGTCCCATAAGCCATGACAAAAAATAATTTAATAGTAATGTCATAACATTACAAAGTTACAAATACACTTAGTTTTGAGTTATTTTATTTATTACGAAATTTTTTCTGATGATCAGTTACATTTTACAAGTTTTTTCGACTATTACTCGTTAACTTGTAAAACCTACTTAGCTGTGACAGTTAATTTAACTTTTTAAATTCCTGAAATATGCTACTACCATGATTTTTTTCATGTCTCCAAAGCAACCGTGTAACTGGCAGAGTGGGAGACACTTGACTCTAACAAACATTAGCACAGCTTAATATTTCGCAAAAGGATCCGTGGATGGGAAAATGGTTTTCGCACACCCTCAATATTTTTAAACGACCTATCCAACGACACCCCACATATGGGATAGACAATAAAAAAAAATGATTTTTTCACCACCTAAAAATATGTTTTATTTTCAAGATTTTATCAAATTGATTTTACCAAATTCCAACTTTCTAGTGCTAAACGGCTCTGAGCTAAACTGCGGACAGACAGACAAACGTGGATGGATATGGCGAAACTATAAGGGTTGATTCCTAAGGTTTTCTAGTACGATACACTGGACTCAATTAACCTGTAAAACGTCTCTCACGACATTTTAGTTTGGTAGTATCTAGAAACAATGTCCCTGATTCTGCATGGAGCCTTACTTAAATATATATTTATAATTACGCAGCTAAATATACAAGATAAATACGGACATGGTGATAATATTTAACTACATCTACACCTTAATATTGTTAAACACACATCCTTTTGTTTAACCACTAAAAGAAATCGTCGTTACGCATATATCTTCCTAGCTAGACAAACAACGACTTCTTTTCTTAATGGCCTGCGTGACGAATAGAAATCGGGCCCAAAAGATTGACTACCATTGAAGGCCGTCTAGGCGTCTACAGAGACAAATTAATGCTATATTCCTCAGAGACAGTGCGAACACTAGAAAGGTGCTTGCCACTGCACTGCATACTAATAGCAACTTGAGTGTGTGTCGATCCTATTGACAGTTCAATACGGTCCTCTGAAACTATCATCAGAACCAGATCTATAAACGCTTTGTAATAGAATTCGGTGAACCAGAATTTAATTATGAACCTCGGTGGTTAGGAAATTAATTTTAATACTCTGCAACACAATCAAATGAGAACTCCTGAAATGAATTAAATGATCAAGCTATGGGTATATTCCGGGAAGAGTTTTATTCATTCAGAGTGGTCCTAGAATATCAAACGATGTGATGACATATTAATTAATCAGAGCAGATCCTGGTAAATACACGAATTAATAAGAAAGCCGTTTGGGGGTATTCGGAAACCCAAAAGACTACTGTTCTGACCATAGAATTTGAAAATTTCTCCGTAATTGGGTTACGAAAATCAGATGGAAACCCCATATAAAATACGGATGATCTGCTGTTTCGGTTAGTCATGAATAGTCATAATGATCGACCTCATCCTCGTTGACAAATGGGATAGAAATATGACGGTGATACCAATGTTTAGGAAACAATCTGCCCAGGCTTCTCCAAACTATATGTTGGCGTGGGGTTCCAATCTATTCAGATATAGCTGAGTACCAGCATTTTACATGGAGCGGCCTGCCTATTTGATCTTAGTTCAGGTATTCTGACTTCTGACTACCCGTAACGATTGTCAAAAATCGATACCTAAGAGACAGCCAGGATCAACAGCTTGAAATGCTTTCCGAGGCACGTATAGGTTTCGGGATGTTTGTTTTTCGTGTTTTTGCTGTTGGTGACATGGATGAGCTAGATGAGATTCCATTGTTACACTGCCGGTGTCTTACCATTTGGTGAAGCCTTATAAACCTACAGTTTCATTTATTGTTCCTAAATGTTGTTAACAATAGCATGTAAACACGATGTGCAATATATGTCAGCATAGTAATTTACGTTGGTTTATGATTGAGCAACATTCACGCCTAAGCAACGCCGACGTACTACATCTTGGTGGGCTGCCTTGTAAATCATAGCTGCATTTGAATGCCGTGATTAAACACTAGCTTTGTTCTGATGTGCAAGGTGATATTTTATATGCAACGATGTGGTTGTATGTGTTATTTGATTATATTATTTTGACGTCGTTATCATTTATATTTGTCTTTGCAACAAGCTTTTTCGTGCGGTTTCGCGCCCAAGGTGTATCCCACAGGAGCAGTGCATATATTATTAACGTAATCGTATCAGTATCTACTTCCAGCGGTTACTTTTAACAAACAAGCAATCAATTTGCTTAACTTTTTTATAAAATTAGTATTTTTTTTAATGTAAATTTTACGAACTGTAATAAGTACAAGTAATAACTAAATACTTAAACAACTAGACTAATAATCGCCAAATTATGTAGGTGCAAACGCGTATAAAAACAAACTAAATCATAGGGCATCAAAAAATCATCCACATAACTGTCAATGGAAAAAGTGCCCAAAACACTAGCAGCATATTAGTTTAAATCATAGGGCATCAAAAAATCATCCACATAACTGTCAATGGAAAAAGTGCCCAAAACACTAGCAGCATATTAGTTTAAATCATAGGGCATCAAAAAATCATCCACATAACTGTCAATGGAAAAAGTGCCCAAAACACTAGCAGCATATTAGTTTAAATCATAGGGCATCAAAAAATCATCCACATAACTGTCAATGGAAAAAGTGCCCAAAACACTAGCAGCATATTAGGTTAAATCATAGGGCATCAAAAAATCATCCACATAACTGTCAATGGAAAAAGTGCCCAAAACACTAGCAGCATATTAGTTTAAATCATAGGGCATCAAAAAATCATCCACATAACTGTCAATGGAAAAAGTGCCCAAAACACTAGCAGCATATTAGTTTAAATCATAGGGCATCAAAAAATCATCCACATAACTGTCAATGGAAAAAGTGCCCAAAACACTAGCAGCATATTAGTTTAAATCATAGGGCATCAAAAAATCATCCACATAACTGTCAATGGAAAAAGTGCCCAAAACACTAGCAGCATATTAGTTTAAATCATAGGGCATCAAAAAATCATCCACATAACTGTCAATGGAAAAAGTGCCCAAAACACTAGCAGCATATTAGGTTAAATCATAGGGCATCAAAAAATCATCCACATAACTGTCAATGGAAAAAGTGCCCAAAACACTAGCAGCATATTAGTTTAAATCATAGGGCATCAAAAAATCATCCACATAACTGTCAATGGAAAAAGTGCCCAAAACACTAGCAGCATATTAGTTTAAATAACAGTCAGTCAATTCATCCTCAAAGTATTAATCTTAAAAAGTTTAATCTTGAACAAACAAACATCCCTAAAAACCAATAATAGCCTCGCATTTTTTGACGTCCACTAAGGAATTTTCAATTAAATTCTCATCTCAATTTCTTCAAGCAATCACCATGACGTTATTGCGATGACAAAGCAAATACTTTAGACTTCATAAGCGAAGAAAATTAACTCAAAATGTTGTACAAACAGACGTGGCTATTGTTCAGTGGGAGACAGGGCTGAATTCCAGCGCTTTCACCGCTGCACCCGAGTTATGAAGCGCTAAGATAAATGCAACCGACAGCGCTGTGCACTCGTTACACACTTTATACGACACGACGTGTTTACGATTTTCTCATAGAGTGCTTTGCTTTTTAAATGCTTATTTTTCAGGTAAATAATATTTTTGTCTTTGGCCAGTTGGAAAGTGTAATAAATAAATCTTTATTTTGTTTTTACCAAATAATATTGAGCCGTTTTATTATTAAACTAAACAATCGTTTGTTCAATACGTAAATCAAGATAATTAAACAACTGTTTTTTTTTGTCATTCCTAAAAAAAATAAATGTTAATTTTAAGCTTTTAATCAACAAAAGCCTCGATAGATTATAATTCGTATTGAGATCATCAAAAAAGTTTTATTTAATTAAATATTTTCGCTTATACGTCACTTAAACTTAATAAACTAGTCGTAAAGCATAAAAGTAACCCCGTATCGCGAATGAATGCTGTGTTATCGATCTTTAGTAATTGCAGCCCTCAGTTTTCTATGCGGTTCGCATCGAGGCGTACCGTTAGATCCTGGCCTACAACTGGGCTAATCATAACCACAACCCAACTACCTACTTGGTACGTAAATATAATTGACCTCGTTTAATAGGTAGTAAGCTTTACATGTGGCTTGGATAAACGTGGGCTAAGTATGTATCCCTGAGGCATTCTTGCAATATGTTCATTTGTTTGACAGGTTATTGTATTTCTTGGAAGTTTAACAGGTGAATTATGGCTTACAGTTAGTCTTAGTCTTTGATATTGTCTGTTTGTTATATTTGTATGTAAAATAAACTTAATCCACGCCACACTAAAGTTTGATAAATTCAAGAATGAGATCGCAGTCAAGCAGCGCAAACGTGATAAAAATTCTAAAGATTTGCGCTTCACGAGCAAACTAAACAAAAGCGCATCTAAACAGACCTTCAATTTTAAAGAATATAAATATCAAGTAGATACTTAACATAAATACAGTAAAATGTTTCTAACACAAGTTAATCGCTGTCAATTCTATTGTTTATTCGAGAAAACGTAAGTAAAGTATAGTTTGTTTTCGTTACATCAGCGAATGATGACTTAAGCGAGGTGACCTTAAGTTTCTTCCGTGAACAATTTATAAAAATAATCTGTCTGAGAAAAAACGTTAACGTGAACTTGGAACACTAATTTGTTCAATAATAGCCGATTTCCAAAACCAAACGTCATTGGTTAGGTTAACGATCGTTTTGATTTACCAGTTTTAAATAAACATTGCAACATTGGTATCTAGAAGTGCTTTTCATCACCCACAGATAAAATTAACTACCGAGAAAGACATAAAGCCTGGAAAATCCTCCAAAACTTAAATCAAAATTGTTACCGAAGATGATAATGAAAGTAGATTTCTTAAGAAAACCTATTCTACCATAAAGACTTAGTTATAAGTTATAACTTGTAGAATAAGTTTTTCGTAGAAGCGAAGATATTTGAAATTCAGGAAATGATTAAGTAGCAGCTGAAACAGTACCTTATATTATAATCACAGTTTATAAGACAAACTTTAGGTTGTATAACTTGGGTAGTGGATTTTGAGGAGTAGTCGATACAGTTATGCAAGTATATGTATGTTACCAGAAAATTGCAAACACCGTAAGATTGTAACTTATCGGGTAACTTTTTTTCTAAATAAGACACGGATGCATTGGACATTTTTGAATTTGGATGGGATTTATTGTATACAAAACGGTTTTTTCATAATATCTCGAGAAATCAATCTAATAAAGATTTATTACAATCTTACGGAGTCTACCATTTTCCGGTGACATGTACTTACATGTCATAGACTAACCCTCGATTAATGAATTTTGGACTCAGTATTTGTCAAACTCTAGGTACCTTTAGCCTGAAAATCTGTGAAACTTCGGCATTAAAGTGACACGTTCTTAAATCCAATACTCAGTTAACCCGTCAAAAGAAAATACGGTTTATTCAAAGAAACGTCAAGATTCCAGTCAATCACAAAGACAGCTGTTTCTTTTGACATTACTTTGATTACCTATCCGTCACCAACTGTCACATGTACGTCAGTTGCGTCAAGCATCGCCTGTAAAACTATCAAGTGTATTCTAAACTTGGCACGCATCTGCTCGTCATTTGGAGCATCACAATCTGGGTCAGTTGCTTAGTAAGGCGCGCTAGCTACCCGCCTACGTTCACTGCCACCAACAATACGTCTGATCATTCGATTACGACCTACAGGGCTGCAGGATTACTTACCTCCGTAACTATATACGGTTGGAATTAATTACATCTTCATAACATTGCACCTGTATTCCTCAAAGGTTTAGCAAGAAGTGTGTGTAAAGGACACGTCTGCAATATAAATACATTTTTCCAATTATGAAACAGTCCCATGCAATATGGGGCCATCGAATGTATCCAGACGCTGAAAAAATCGATTCTATTCTATTCAAAAAAATATATAGAAGAAATTATTTAATCTTTACAACCCTATTGAAAAAACTATAAGTTAAAACTAATAAACCACTCTTGTGACTATAAAATCACCAGCCTCCAATTAGATAGATAATAATATGTATTTCTTCTTCTTTGCTGAGATGTCTGATTGCTGAGATGATGTCTTTTTTTCTGGAGACATTTTGTTTTTCCAATTTTGGTCCAATAAAATCATTAATTTATTTTCGTGATTGGATTACGAATTGACATGCTATGAACGTCAAGTATGTCGTAATATCATTGACTGACATTTTTTATCTAACAAGACAATGTAGGCTTTGTGCTGCTATAGTCAATTGAGCGGCAAACTGGTAGCCTTGGAGGTTCACATTTGTAATGAGTGAAAGGCAGCGCCTCGATCATACATAGCCGGGACGTGACTCACAGATGACGTTTTATTTACGAATATATCGACCTCTGCACCTTCAACATAAGAATAGCTATTAATAATAATTACTGTTAGGAGCAGTCCGACATAAAAAAAGACCACAAACGTAAAAAAAGAAAAAGTTTTAGCTGTATAAGGTCACCTACGTACTACGCTGATCCAGCAAATGGTTATTAATTTTATTATTATGCAAGAAAAGACAGAGGAACACATGTTTTCGGACATATTTTAATTTTGTATTTAACTATCCAGTACCTAGAGCAATTTTAAATCAGTGAACAATACCATTTGCCAGAAGAAACAACAATTAGGAGAAACAATCCCATTAAAGCAAAGTTTGAAACATCATTGCGTACGATTGCATTTTTCCCACGAGCGCTCCAATTAGATTTACCGATAACAATATAAAAATTAGCGCTGCAGTCACGGTACAAGATGCAGTTACGGTACAAGATAGAATCACGTTAAGTTGCTAAGCCTCAGAGTAGGCGTCTCGTCTACTTGGGTCTAAATAGAGCAGTAAGTCAATCTCCGGTGCAGAGGCATATCCGTATATCCTTCAAAGGTTTCAGGTTCGCCTCGCTAAGAGGCACTCGACACAATTGATCGGCAGCCACCGTGTCGGCGACCGGTCGACATTGCTCTCCTCCCGTCTGGTGCAAGCCTTATTGACGCATAACAGTTTTGTATGCATTTGGTAACGTGGGCTTTAGTTATTGTTTGAGTGGGCTTTAGTTTGAGTGAATAATATGGAGCGGATGACCTAAATCATTTCTGAACCTACTAAGTCTTTACGTGGAATCTTTACTATAGTAGGCGCCAGATAATCGTGGAATAACGGTCATTGACCCACCTACAATTATTGACATTTTTAATTTGAAAAACGGAATTAATGACACAAAGCTGTCCCGAATCATCATCTCTCGTGATCCTTAACATTGTCTAATAATGAAAAACGATTCATATTTAATTGTTCAGGTACCTATGAACAGTTATTAGGGAAAGGTCAATATACTTTATTCCACATTTATCTGGCGCCTACTAAAGTATTTAGGAACTAAGTACAGAATATGTTGTCCAGTCCACCTCGACAGATTGCTTTAGATTAATTAATTCTATCTAACAATAGGTCAAATTTCTCATATTTCTTAATATCACAATAATTGTTAATCATTAAATAAATTATTACAAAATTAAGTTATTATGTTGTAAAACTTATTATTCGTGAGCACGAAGGCCCACCATCAAAGTATGTGCTATTTTCTCTTAATTATTCGTACATTATTTTGCAATATTAAATGTCAATGATGTCGTAACTCCATCCATATTACATACACACGCATATTGGCGTATCTAACTAATCGATAATGTGCGTAAACGATTAAAAAAGTAGCTTTCTCCAATGAGAGAAGTTGTAAATTGGTATGATCCGCGTTGATAGAAAGCCTCGTATCTCGATATTCAACAGTTACAAAGCTCAGTCATCCGAGGCAGTAGACATGGGAAATGAATGCGATCCCACTGAAACCCATTACTATGATATTCATGATGTAATATGTTGGAAAGTACGTATAAGGAGGAGTAACTGTTGTACCTGTACTATAGAAGAGCAGAAGAGCCGGCCTGGGGCAAGTTACCCGACCGACTCGTATCTCATAAAATATCTAGTTGTTGGCTATTTGATTTAATCATGAATCTAGTCAACACAACAACGATAATGATCGATTTTGTTATTTTTTATATAGCTGTTAATGTTTTCTGAACAACGCAGTGCGATCATTTTTTAAAAGCGTTTCAAAGTACATTTAATATCAATGGAGATTTATGTAGATCTAATAACGTTCCACTTAATATTGCCTGTGATATTTCTCTCATGATGTTGGCGGATATTGATCTGTAGAGATTTCCCGCAGCCGCTATAAGCTACAAAATCAATGAAGCTATTCGCTTTGATCGCTACTTTGCGCTTTAGGCTATTCAGTAAAACCCAGTGACTTGTCGCTATGCGAGATAATTACGTCCAACATACGTAACTATGTGTTACCTGCGTATGTCGCTGTTCTCTCGCGAATTGTTTCATGCGATACGATCATTCGAACAATATCGTGATGTATCGAAAAGCAATTCTATGGACGATCCGTGGGCCCATATTGTCACTTCATTTCTATTGTAAAATACCGTAACTTCAAACCGGAACCAGTCAAATTTTCAAACTCGTCACTTACTCATTCATCTATGCAAATTCATTCAACTTTAAAGCTTTAATATTTGTGCCATTGGCTCGCCGAAAACTGCGTCCTCTCTCGACTAAATTGCTAAATTGCATGGTCGTGTTTCCGGATACGATTTGCGAAAAAGGCGGGCTATAAAACGCCGAGTTTATGTTTACAGTTTTAGGCAAAAGCGTACAATATACTCGTATACAGAGTGATTGCATTTCGCTGCAGTAACATAACTAGCTAAGTGGGTCAAACACATTGCATCGTGTTGCGGGCGCGGCGCGGTGGAGCGTGGATACGCCGCGGTCTTCGCGATACCTCGTCAAACTCGCACGCTCTATTTATGCCTATTTACTTTTTTATCTTATACGATAATGCGCGGAAATTGAATGATCATTATATTGGTTTTTCTCGGACTTTATTTGCTGTCTTTGAACTTTAAGACTTGCGGGACACTTTGCTGATTCTACGAGGAATTCAACTTTCAGGCTTAATCCTCAGATGCCTCGCATTAAGAGAAATCTTGCAATTACAGAAGTTATAACCCGTAGAATGTCACATTGCGCCCATTCATTAAAAACAGTTTAGTAGTGGATAGTTACAGAAGTTAATAACTAAAGACGTCTGCAACAATATAGTTTTTTACTTACTGTATAAATCGCTTCAATTTGAAACTTTAACTTAGTTATTAGTTTTATTATCAACCAGAATGATATCATTAAAATCTAAAAAATAATAATTCAACAACGCTGTAAGTATTTTATAAATTTTCTTTTTACAATCATGACATTTACGATACAACTGCAATTATCGTCATCGCAAACGTTTTGGAAAATCGTACCAATTTCATCACAGCTTAGTAACTGAGTTTCTGTTTTGAATTATGTACGTAGAGTAGTTGTGGCTTCGTGTGGTAAATCCTTGTACAAAGCGGTAAGCTTTCAGAACTTGAGCTTGTCTTGGCGTCTATTATGTTGAGCTTCAGCTTAAGAAAGGACTTCAGGGCACGTCAACAAACCGACACATACGAAAACACAGGCTAAATGTACGTACATTAACACAAGGAGCTTCTTGCTAACTTCACAGAATTCTGAACTTAATTTCTATTCAATTTAGGAAACGCAAACGTAGACAGAGTAAATAATGTTATGAACACTGGATTTCTAACTGAGTTAAATACTGCTTTCCAATTTCTTCAAACACAATTAAATACTTCACAACGAATTGTGCCGTGAATTCTACAATCTCTAATTCAATCTCCCATTCGACGAGTTCCATAGGCTAGTTAAGCACACCTGTTGAATCACTAATTCCGAATTAGTAATCGCTTTAGGCAGGTTCAACTTCACAATCAGGACGAACTCAACTTTTGCTTGAGAAAACGATTCGATCCGTCAGCGAGTTCCTGACCTGGTGATTCGACATTCACGACCCATAGCCGCCCAAATAACTGTGCGGTTACTTTATTACCTCACGTATATTTTTCGCCAAATTGTTTCCCGGTACTCAAATAGTTTCAGTACACAAAGCCAGTATAAACACGATTTTGTGTGCCTTTATTGCGAAATGAATAGCTTTCACCAAAGCCCTTTGAATGGAGAAAGCCTTCACTTACTACTTGTCCACATTTACACAAAATTTCTAATCTTATAACATTTTGTATTCCTTACATAAATATACGCTAAGTAATTTGTAGAGTCAACATGTTTCTTTGTAAATAAACTTCGAATTTCTCCTCGTCTTTATACTTTATTAAAATCTTGCTTTGTCTTTGTTTTCAGGATGGGAGTTGAAAGGCTTACACTGTTACAAATTCTTCAACATCAGGCATTCGTGGGAGAAAGCGGCAGAACTATGCCGAAGGTAATTAATCGTAATCGATCACATGCAAGATTGTTTGCAAGCTTTCTGCTTGTTAATCAAGTAACACGATCTAACAAAACATAATGTTTCAGATATGGCAGCGAACTCATGGTTGTAGATAGCTATTCTGAAAACAACATGACTGCCAACATGGTGCCAACCAGTCCCAGTAACAACCACTACTGGCTTGGACTCGCGACGGTCGACGACCTAAGAACGAACACACTCGAATCAGCTGCCGGTGCTCTAGTCTCGCAGTATGCTGGTTTCTGGGACCTGCGACAGCCAAATCCCAAGGCAGGAGAATGTGTCGATGTCCACGTTACATCCGATAGCCAGTCGTGGGAGCTGACAACCTGTGAAACCCTTCTGCCTTTCATGTGCCGAGCTACCGCCTGCCCTGCCGGTAAGCAACATCACCAGACTATTGTTTATCAATCATCTTTTACATGCTTAATTACAAGCTTAGTCATACAATGTTAAGGTTACAGAAAACAATACTCACACAATTTCAATTTGTTTTAGGAACCTTCCATTGTTCTAATGGAAAATGCATCAACGCAGCCTTCAAATGCGACAAGCAAGACGATTGTGGTGATGCTTCCGACGAAATGGACTGTGCTTCCGAATGTCACTTCTACATGGCCAGCAGTGGAGATGTGGTCGAGAGTCCTAACTACCCTCACAAATATCCTCCTTTCAGCGATTGCAAATGGACTCTCGAGGGGCCACAAGGTCAAAATATCGTCTTACAGTTCCAAGATTTTGAAACTGAAAAGTCTTTCGACACTGTTCAAATTCTGGTTGGCGGCAGGACCGAAGATAAATCTGTAAACTTAGCGACTCTTTCTGGAAAACAAGATTTATCTAACAAAATTTACGTTTCCGCTTCGAATTTTATGATCATCAAATTCAGTACAGATGGTTCAGTAGAAAGGAAAGGATTCCGTGCGGCTTGGAAAACCGAGTCATCTAACTGCGGAGGCATGCTTAGAGCCACGCCTCAAGGTCAAGTACTAACCTCGCCTGGTTATCCAAATGGCTACCCTGGTGGTCTGGAATGCGTATACGTTATAGAAGCTCAGCCAGGTAGAATTGTCTCATTAGAGGTCGAGGATCTAGAATTAGGAATGAACAGGGATTATATTGTTATTAAGGATGGTAATACTCCATCTAGCCCAGTATTAGCAAGGTTGACTGGACCAGGCGAAGAAAATCAAAAGGTTGTAGTGTCCACAACGAACCATCTGTACATGTACTTCCGAACGAGTCTTGGCGATTCCAAGAAAGGATTTAACATGAGATACTCTCAAGGCTGCAGAGCAACAATCATTGCAGCGAACGGTACCGTTACATCACCTGCTTACGGTTTGGCAAGTTACCCGAATAACCAAGAATGTTTATATAGAATAAAGAACCCTAACGGTGGTCCACTGTCGCTGAAATTCGATGAATTTAGCATTCATCCATCCGACGTAGTGCAAGTTTTTGACGGAGCCAGCACAAGTGGTTTAAGATTGCATTCTGACAATGGATTCACTGTGAAACCAAGAATAACACTGACTGCATCCAGTGGCGAAATGTTGATACGATTTATGTCTGATGCTTTGCATAATGGAATAGGTTGGAAGGCGACGTTCTCGGCAGGTAAGCTATTCACGCTACGACGAGAAAAAACGAAGAACAAATAGACGTGTATTCAATTCTTTTATCTTACGTTTTATTTTTCAGATTGCCCTACTCTTAAATCCGGACTTGGTGCGTTAGCGTCCAACAGAGATACCGCTTTTGGGACAGTTATAACATTCTCTTGTCCGATTGGCCAGGAATTCGCCACAGGGAAATCTCGTATCACAACAAAATGTTTAGACGGAGGAAAATGGTCAACTACTTACATTCCTAGCTGTCAAGGCAAGTAACAAACGAGGAATGGTGGCATTGCACAATGCTGTATTAATTGAGGTTATCTGGGGTTCTTATGTGATTTTATTGTTACTTTACAGAGGTGTATTGCGGTCCGGTGCCTCAAATCGATAATGGATTTTCAATTGGCTCTACAAACGTTACTTATCGAGGTGTTGCAACTTACCAATGTTATGCTGGATTTGCTTTCCCAACTGGACAGCCAATCGAAAGAATCTCTTGCTTATCTGATGGGCGATGGGAGAGAACACCTACTTGTCTGGGTAAGTTGACAGAATCCTGAGTGTTTTTCCTAAATCTTTTGTTTAAATAACAAACCATGACATTACAATTAAAAAACTGTTATTGACTCATTCGACAGTTATTTATTTTGCTTTGTTTCCTCAGCATCACAATGCGTGGCCCTTCCGGATGTCCCTCATGCCAACGTTACAATCTTGAACGGCGGCGGCCGAAGCTACGGCACTATTGTCCGTTACGAGTGTGAGCCTGGCTACGTCAGATCTGGTCAGCCAGTACTACTGTGTATGAGTAACGGAACTTGGTCTGGAGATGTGCCAACATGTTCCAAGGCACTGTGCCCGAAATTCCCCGAAATCAAGAATGGGTTCATCGTTGACCAAACTAGGATTTACATGTTCGGTGATGAAGCCCGTGTTCAATGTTTTAAGGGTACATATCACTTTCTTAATTAACTACACTGACGATACAGTATTCCTACGAAATTAAGGGTGATTCATAACAACTATTTATAATTTCAGGATACAAACTGAATGGACCTAGTGTGCTCAAATGTGGACCTAACCAAGAATTCGATAACCCACCGACTTGCGAAGATATCAATGAGTGTGTCAACAGCCAATGTGACACAGCCTCGACTGAATGTAAGAACACCCAGGGTGGTTTCTACTGCCCCTGCAGAGCTGGCTTTGCACCAAGCTTAGACTGCAGACCTGTTGGTGATTTGGGATTGATCAATGGAGCTATTCCCGATGAATCTATTACTACTTCTGACCCAGAACCCGGATACGTCAAAGGAGTAAGTGTTCTTCAAAATTACTTTTATTAACTATCAATATTTAATTTTTGTCGTAAAATATTAATTCTTATTTTCCTCTTCAGATGATCCGTTTAAACAATGGAGGCGGCTGGTGTGGTAACAACTTAGAAGCTGGAGCCAACTGGATCCTCGTCGACTTGAGAGCACCCACAATCATCAGAGGATTCAGAACCATGAGCGTGATGCGCGCTGATGGCAACATCGCATTCACTTCAGCGATCAGAATTCAATACACCAACGACTTGACTGATTTATTCAAAGACTACACCAACCCTGATGGCACTGCTGTTGAATTCCGTATATTGGAGCCTACCCTATCTGTTCTCAACTTACCAATGCCAATTGAGGCGCAGTATGTCAAGTTCAAGATCCAGGACTACGTTGGCGCACCATGTTTGAAAGTTGAAATCATGGGATGTGCAAGATTAGACTGTACAGACATTAACGAATGCAGTGAAAATAATGGAGGTTGTGAGCAGAAATGTCTTAACACGTAAGTATTTCTTTAACAAAGAAGACGACCTCGAGCTTATTTTTGGTTTAAAAATTATTCCTTACCGAGTTGATTTTACTTTTCAGACCCGGAAACTTTTCATGCGCCTGCAACATCGGTTACGAACTTTATTCTTCCAACGGTACAGCTGGTTTTGCCATCGAAAAGTCAGAAACTGGTGAAAGGGACGGAGACACGTACCAAAGGAACAAATCTTGTGTACCAGTCATGTGCTCGCCTCTTGGACCTCCAGAAAACGGAAAACTGCTGTCCACGAAGGATGCTTACCACTTCGGAGATATTGTCCAGTTCCAATGTGATTTCGGATTTGTGATGTCTGGTTTCACTTCACTGCTTTGTACTTCTAGTGGAACCTGGAACGGAACTGCGCCTGTATGTCAATGTAAGAACAAAATATCAATAAACAAGAAATTCAGGACCTAATTTTTTCAATTTAAAACCGATATTAAATATTTTTTCTTGTTTTCAGATGCCCGCTGTGTTACATTATCAGATGATAAAAACGACGGTCTGAAGGTAATTAGAGATGACCCTGAAAGCGTGCTGGTTCCATACAGGGACAACGTTACGATTACTTGTACATCTCCCGGAAGGCAGTTGAGAAACACTGTTAGCTCATCCTTCAGACAGTGCGTCTACGATCCTAAACCGGTAAGTCTCATCATTTACTATTAATATTCGTAAAACTACTTGTTTCCTACAAATATTATTTTACGAGTTTATTCCACTACGATTAGAATTTTAATACAATATTAAAACTGTACATGTTATTTTTCAGGGTCTACCCGATTATTGGTTCTCTGGAGCCCAGCCTCAATGTCCCAGAAAAGACTGTGGTGTTCCGATGCCTACACCTGGCGCTGAATACGGCCAATACCTTGACACCAAATACCAAAGCTCTTTCTTCTTTGGTTGCCAAAACACTTTCAAACTTGCTGGACAAACAAGCAAACACGATAACGTAGTCAGATGTCAAGCTAACGGCATTTGGGACTTCGGAGACTTGAGGTGCGAAGGACCAGTGTGTGAAGACCCAGGCAGACCGGCCGACGGTTATCAAATCGCAAGAAGCTACGAGCAAGGATCCGAAGTGCTTTTCGGCTGCTCCAGACCAGGATACATCCTTATCAACCCCAGACCAATAACTTGTATACGCGAACCCGAATGCAAAGTCATCAGACCTCTTGGTTTGGCATCTGGTAGAATTCCTGACTCTGCTATCAACGCTACTTCCGAAAGGCCTAACTATGAAGCTAGAAACATCAGGCTTAACTCAGTGACAGGATGGTGTGGCAAACAAGAAGCCTTCACCTATGTTAGCGTTGACTTGGGCAAAGTATACAGAGTTAAAGCTATACTCGTGAAGGGTGTCGTTACTTCAGACATTGTAGGCAGACCCACTGAAATCAGATTCTTCTACAAGCAAGCTGAAAATGAGAACTACGTGGTTTACTTTCCTAACTTCAACCTAACAATGAGAGATCCTGGAAATTATGGTGAACTGGCGATGATCACTCTGCCTAAATTTGTGCAAGCCAGATTCGTTATTTTGGGTATTGTAAGCTTTATGGACAACGCTTGTCTTAAATTCGAACTAATGGGTTGTGATGAGCCAGCCGCAGATCCCTTGTTAGGTTATGACTATGGATACTCTCCTTGCGTTGGTAAGTAAATACTATTTTTCAATTTAAAAACTACTCGTATACGTGTCTTACTAAATTACACGAATACAACTAAAAATCTAAACCTCTTACAGATAACGAGCCACCAGTATTCCAAAACTGTCCTCAACAGCCAATTGTAGTCCAAACCGATGTCAACGGTGGTCTCTTACCAGTCAACTTTACTGAGCCTACAGCGACTGACAACTCTGGTGCTATTGCTAGATTAGAAGTCACACCTCAGCATTTCAGAACACCTCTCCAAGTTTTCCACAATATGGTAGTGCGCTACGTGGCATTCGATTTTGATGGAAACGTAGCTATTTGTGAAGTCAACATCACTGTACCAGACTACACTCCTCCAAAACTTAGCTGCCCACAAAGCTACGTTATCGAACTAGTGGACAAACAGGACAGTTACGCTGTCAACTTCAATGATACTAGGAGGAGAATAAACGCAACAGATGCCTCAGGCGAAGTCTTCCTTAAATTCATTCCGGAAAGAGCCGTCATTCCCATACGCGGCTACGAAAATGTGACTGTTATCGCTTCCGACAAATACGGCAACAGAGCTCAGTGCAACTTCCAAGTAAGGATATTTCTCTATAGAAACATACTTTTAAAAGAAGTACTTGAATGAATGTTTCTAATGTTTTTAATTTTTTCTAGGTTTCCGTGCAAGCCACGCCTTGTGTTGACTGGGAACTCATGCCACCAGCACATGGTGCTATGAACTGCCTGCCAGGAGATCGCGGAATTCAGTGTATTGCTACTTGCAGTCCCGGCTTCAGATTCACTGATGGAGAGCCAGTCAAAACATTTGTTTGCGAAACTAAACGTCAATGGGTGCCTACATCTGTTGTGCCGGATTGCGTTTCTGAAAGTATGTAATCATTCGCTATCTACCTCAAATAGGTCTTCGCTCCAAGAATGATTTTGTAATAACTACGTAACAACTCTTTTACAGACACCCAGCAAGCCGCCTATCACGTTGTTTCTACCGTTCAATACCGTGCACTTGGAGCGGTTTCCAACGCTTGCTTACCGCAATACAAAGACTTGGTCGCTCAATACGACAACGTACTAAACGACAGACTTACTCAACGTTGTTCGGCCGTTAACGTGAACATAAACGTTACATTCGTGAACGTAATACCGACACTTCTTGACGAAAATGTTGTGAAAATGGACTTCGTGTTGGCCATCATTCCTGCTGTTAGACAAACTCAGCTTTACGACCTTTGCGGTTCGACTCTGAACCTTATATTTGATTTGTCTGTACCATACGCCAGTGCCCTTATTGAACCAGTACTTAATGTATCGTCTATTGGCAACCAATGTCCACCGCTGAGAGCTATCAGAAGTTCTATTACTAAAGGATTCACCTGTAGTACTGGCGAGGTATTAAATATGGATACGAATGACGTCCCGAGATGCTGTAAGTATTGTTACTTTAACTGTAAAATCCAAAAATGTTTTATTTTTTTAGAACAAATTACTCATTATTAATTTGGATTTCAGTGCACTGTCCTGCTGGAACCTTTGCTGAAGAAAAACAAAAGACCTGTACAATGTGCCCACGCGGATTCTTCCAAAACCAAGCTCGTCAAGGTTCTTGTCTCAAGTGCCCTCAAGGAACATTCACAAGAGAAGAAGGCTCCAAGGATATCAATGACTGTATACCTGTTTGTGGATATGGTACATACTCGCCAACTGGATTAGTTCCTTGCTTGGAATGTCCTAGAAACAGCTACACAAGCGAACCACCACTAGGAGGATTTAAGGATTGTCAAGCCTGTCCTGTAAACACCTTTACATACCAACCAGCTGCACCTGGAAGAGATAGGTGCAGAGCCAAGTGTGCACCAGGAACTTATTCTCCAACAGGATTAGCTCCGTGCTCTCAGTGTCCAAGAAACTTCTACCAGAACCTTGTAGGACAAACCTTGTGTATGGAATGTCCCACAAACATGAAGACTGTTGGAACTGGAGCAACAGGCTTAGAAGAATGTCTACCGGTAGAATGCTCAAACAGCGCTTGCCAACATGGCGGTCTTTGCGTACCTAAAGGACACGGAGTTCAATGCTACTGTCCTGCTGGATTCTCTGGACGCAGATGTGAAGTTGACATCGACGAGTGCGCAAGCCAACCATGTTACAACGGTGGTACATGTACCGACCTGCCACAAGGTTACCGATGCTCTTGTCCTACTGGTTACGGAGGCATTAACTGTCAAGAAGAAAGATCTGACTGTAGAAATGACACCTGCCCTGAAAGAGCCATGTGCAAAGATGAACCAGGATTCGATAATTACACTTGTCTGTGTCGGTCAGGATACACTGGCGTTGATTGTGACATCACGGTACGTTATTGAAATCATATTGCATCATTGTTTTAGCTTCTTTTGTATTTATTGCAAAACAACTAGCATAGAAAATTCAATAATAACATTCGTTTTCGCTTTTCAGATTGATCCGTGCACTGCTAACGGAAACCCTTGCACGAATGGCGCAAGTTGCATTGCACTGCAACAAGGACGATACAAGTGCGAATGCTTACCAGGCTGGGAAGGACAACTGTGCGAGATCAACACTGACGACTGTATCGAAAAGCCTTGTCTCCTCGGCGCACCTTGTACGGATTTAGTTAACGACTTTAGTTGCGCATGTCCTCCAGGTTTTACAGGAAAACGTTGCCATGAAAAGATAGACCTCTGCTCAA
The DNA here is from genome assembly GCA_905163435.1 of Mamestra brassicae. Classification (NCBI taxonomy): domain Eukaryota; kingdom Metazoa; phylum Arthropoda; class Insecta; order Lepidoptera; family Noctuidae; genus Mamestra; species Mamestra brassicae. The sequence goes on along the minus strand of LR990991.1, from coordinate 7,593,499 downwards.
ACGAACCTTGCAAACATGGAATATGTGTCGATAAACTCTTTATTCATCAATGCATCTGTGATCCTGGCTGGAGTGGTCCTTCTTGTGACATCAACATAAACGAATGTGTTAAATCACCTTGTGAAAATGGTGGACAATGTATTGATGGCATTGACGATTTCAACTGTATTTGCGAGCCTGGTTACACAGGCAAGACATGTCAGCATACCATCGATGATTGCGCTTCCAACCCATGCCAGAATGGTGCATCCTGCGTTGATCAAATTGACGGGTTCATCTGCAAATGCCGTCCAGGATACATAGGACTACAATGTGAAACAGCGATTGATGAATGTCTGAATGAGCCTTGCAACGCTGTGGGTACAGAGCGATGTATCGATCTTGATAACAAATACGAGTGCGTCTGTCGTGAAGGCTTCACGGGAGAGACGTGTGAAACTAACATCGATGACTGTGCTTCGGACCCATGCTTCAACGGTGGATCCTGCAAAGATGACATAGGTGACTACAAGTGTGCCTGCCAACCTGGATGGACAGGCAAACGCTGCGAGAAGGATATTGGCAACTGCATGAACATGCCTTGTCAAAACCATGCCAAATGTATCGATCTCTTCCAAGACTTCTTCTGCGTGTAAGCACTTAGTTATTATGAATATTTAAAAATATAAAATGTATCATTATGAATTGTATAATAATCTTCACTCTAATATTTCAGATGCCCAAGTGGTACCGACGGCAAACAATGTGAAACAGCTCCCGAAAGATGTATCGGCACCCCATGCATGCACGGTGGAAAATGCCAAGACTTCGGTTCTGGCCTCAATTGCACATGTTCTCTGGACTACACTGGAATCGGTTGCCAATACGAGTTCGACGCATGTGATGCTGGTCTTTGCCAGAACGGAGCTACTTGTGTGGACGAGGGCGAAGGTTACAACTGTATCTGCGCTCCAGGCTTCCAAGGAAAGAACTGTGATGAAGACATCGTCGATTGCAAGGAGAACTCTTGCCCACCTTCTGCGACATGCATTGATTTGCCAGGCCGCTTCTACTGCCAATGCCCATTCAATTTGACTGGTGACGATTGCAGAAAAAGTAAGAATTTTTCATAGTCCATTTCCCTTATGAAACTAATATCAACTTCATTTTACGAGATAATAAATACCCATTTATTTTTATTTCAGCAATCAGTGTAGATTACGACCTCTACTTCAGTGACCCATTGCGTTCAAGTGCGGCCCAAGTGGTGCCATTCGACACAGCATCGGCCGATAGTTTGACTATAGCTATGTGGGTCCAATACACGCAACAAGACGAAGGCGGAGTGTTCTTTACTGCATACAGCGTTAGGTACGTAACAAAGTTCTACACGTATCATACCGATACGTACCTACTATCTTGTAAGATTTTTCGAACGCGCGTCAATCATTGAAATATAATATACTTTATAACGATGCCATAAGAGTTATATGATGCGAGTTCGTGACATGCATATTATTGTTAATACGACAAAGACGGCTTTTGAATTTACACTTCCTGTTTTACTTTTCCAGCAACTCCCACATTGCTCTAAATAGAAAGCAAATAATTCAAGCCCACTCGAACGGCGTACAAGTTTCCTTGTTCCCGGAACTCCAAGATGTTTACCTAAGCTTCGGTGAATTCGCAACGGTAAATGACGGCCAGTGGCACCACGTTGCGTTGGTCTGGGATGGTAACAATGGCGGAGAATTGACACTCATCACTGAAGGTCTGATCGCTAGCAAGATTGAAGGTTACGGCAGCGGACGAACACTACCACAATAGTAAGTTTTTTTATTTAACACTTCGAAATATTTGTGTCGGTTTATACAACAATGTTTTAACGTTATGTTTTCTTTCAGTGTTTGGGTAACACTTGGCAAGCCTCAATCTGACAATCCAAAGGCTTACACAGAAGCTGGATTCCAAGGTCATCTGACTAAAGTACAAATATGGAACCGTGCTCTTGACGTGACAAATGAAATTCAGAAACAAGTGCGTGACTGCAGAACTGAGCCAGTTCTGTACAGCGGTCTGGGTCTTACTTGGGCTGGATATGACGACTTGGTTGGAGGAGTCGAGAGAATAGTGCCATCTCATTGCGGCCAAAGAGTGTGTCCTAACGGTTATTCCGGTTCTAAATGCCAGCAATTACAAGTAGACAAGGAACCACCGCGAGTAGATCGTTGCCCTGGTGATCTCTGGGTAATTGCAAAGAACGGATCTTCTGTCGTCAGCTGGGACGTACCTGTGTTCAGCGATAACGTTGGAGTTGCTAAAGTTGTGGAGAAGTCTGGTCATCGACCTGGACAGAACCTTGCTTGGGGAGCTTATGACATTGCTTATATCGCGTATGATGCCGCCGGAAACGCAGCTACCTGCACTTTCAAGGTTACTGTACTTGGTAAGTTTTCAAGCTTTACCAAAACTTTGTGTTTTTTTCGTTTGCTAAAGATATTTAACAATAAACTCCTGTTTCAGCGGAATTCTGTCCACCGTTGCCTGACCCACTCGGTGGTTACCAATCCTGCCGCGACTGGGGTGCCGGTGGTCAGTTCAAGGTGTGCGAGATTGCTTGTCGTGACGGACTTAGGTTCTCACAACCTGTGCCACCATTTTACACATGTGGCGCCGAAGGATTCTGGCGACCAACTGCTGATCCTACCCTACCATTGGTTTATCCTGCTTGCTCACGTAAGAAATGTTCATTAACCTTTTCACCTACATTGTTTTACAAAAGAACCACCTTACATGCCATAGGTACATATCAGTTATTGCATTCATTTTTTTCTTCTCATTACAGCGGCCTCACCAGCTCAGCGAGTCTTCAAGATATCAATGTTGTTCCCAAGTTCCGTACTTTGCAATGATGCTGGTCAAGGTGTACTCCGCCAGAAGGTTCGCAGCGCCATCAACCAACTTAACAGAGACTGGAACTTCTGTTCTTACGCTGTTGACGGTACGTATCCACACAACAAAACTGTGATTTTTCTTCTTACCCAGCTCAAATTTGAGTAGAAGAGGAGAGGTCTCCTCTTCTAAAAAAATGTCCGTCTATTCTGAATATTTATCCATTTTCCTTGCAAAGTATAGTAACTCAGTGACACTCCTCTCAGGTACAAGAATCAGGACTTTTCAGTTTACACAGCGTGCCATGCTATTCGGTTGGCCCTTCATTACCATGAACACTACATAAGTTTACTAATACGATTGTTGGACACAGGAACCCGCGAGTGCAAGGAACTGGACATCAATGTAAAGTGCGACCACCGCGCGAACAACAGACAGACGAGACAAGTATCCACCCCTCCCACCGTACCTGCTGAAGATACCTACGTACTGGACGCCATCATCCCCGTCGAAGAGTAAGTTCTACTCCATCACTAATCACTATTTAGAAAACCCAGAGCACGGAATCGCCAACTGCGACTAGAGACGCATTCATTCCCGCGGAAATTGCAATGAGCGCAAGTTTCAACTGTCACATGCATAGTCAGAGTCGTCACGATTCCTCAGTTTCCATGAGCAAACGGCGACACTCACTTATATACTTCATTTGTGTGGGAAGTGTTGACAATACCGTCTCCAGTAGCGGCCGCTGAGGCGTCTTCGTGCCCTGTAAACCCATTTAAAAGTAGGAGTCGATAAAAGGTGACGGCGTAGTTACACAAATATTACGCAGAACTTGTAAAAAAAACCTCATCTATGTAGTGCACATAAAGCATGTGTTCATATAACACAGGAAAGCACTTTGGTTTCGTAGCAAAATTTTGACGTTTCCATTCAAAACAGCACTTTAGGCTTCATACAAATAAAGCATGATGTTCTTCTATCACAACTGCATGTGTTTTTGTGGCACTTAGGACTCGAAGCAGTAGGGAGGGTCGTCAGGCCGGCGATACGTACAACGTTGAAATCTCTTTCCCGTCTGTCAAGTAAGTTGGAGCATGGTTTGGAGTAGCACTTTAGCACTTATTGTTTGTAACATAAAGTTTGTATTTGCTTGAATAAAATAATTACACTACCCTGACATAAATATGACGCATCTAGCTATTTATAAAAAGGCCTGTCACTTTGATTAACATAGACATGCTCTAAAAAGCAGAACTTTTTCTAAAAGTCGATAAGTCATATTTATATCGAATACTGTAGTTACGTTGCTTTTTGATACTATGAACATATTTTATACTAACAATAATTTTATTAAAACCCACCCTTAATAAGATAAACTAACGAAATTTTAAATCTCGTAGTGACCCCGTCATCCACAATGGTAACAATGAGCGCTCAACTGTGCAAAAATTGTTGGAGAAACTAATTCTCGAAGATGAACAATTCGACGTCAGGAACATTCTTCCTAATACCGTGCCTGACCCGGCCAGTTTGAGCTTGGTGTCCGACTACGCCTGCCCCACTGGACAAGTTGTTATGGCTCCTGATTGTGGTAAGTACTTACCCACAACATCTCTTAAAAATGTACTGTCAGTAATGAAAATCCGTCATGACTTCAGTTTTCACATCTCTCAGCCTAGCCTTATCCCATTATTTGATATCGGCTCTGTTAGTCAGTTTCTTTAACCTGATCACCATAAATGAACACTCTTTTATTAATTTATGGTGTTCAGGTTGAAGACAAGAACAGAGACCCACTTTATTAAAATAACACAAGTCCTTGACAGTTAGAAATACTAAAAAATGACTAGAACCACTCCGTAAATCTACCAATTTTCATTGCTTACCGGTCCGCGTTTTCATAACGAAATTGCAGTAGGTACAATAAGAATATGGGTTACTAAACCAGTTTTTTTTTTTCATTTCAGTGGCTTGCGCAGTCGGCACATTCCTGGATGCTGCCAGCGACACCTGCAAGCCTTGTCCTCAAGGCACATACCAGTCTGAAGCAGGACAGGTGCAGTGTACTGCTTGCCCTGCTATTGCCGGACAATCTGGGGTCACACAATCTACTGGAGCCCGAAGTGCTGCTGACTGCAAAGGTAACGATTTATGAAACTCATAATATCCTGATTTTCCGAAGACAAAAGTTTATAATACAACCACATTTTGCCAGTTGTTTTAATCCATGTGGTAGAAGGCCTGTTCCCATTGCTATACACATGTCCACACTCCAGGCTGTAACTGAGAGTTACGGAAAAATCCAATAGCACTGCCAGAACTGGCAGTCGGGCCCAAGATCTCTACGCTCTGCAATATGGCTTTTGCAACCACTAGACCTTTTCTTCTTCTCGTCTTCTATTTTATGGAAATTATTCTGGCTCTAATATCTGTTTCGTTTATAGAGCGGTGCGCTGCCGGAAAATACTACGACGCTGAAGCTGATCTCTGTCGGCCTTGCGGCCACGGTTCATACCAACCACGCGAAGGAGCCTTCTCTTGCATGGTCTGTCCTAGGGGACAAACCACTCGAGCTACGGAAGCTGTATCAGCTGCTGAATGCAGAGATGATTGTCCTTCAGGTAAGCACAATAAAATGCACAACTTGTTTCCGAAAGATCTTCGACAGTAACAGCTGACCAAACTTACCTTCTTCATTTTATAGTCTTAATGAAACTAACGCATTCTTGATTTGTAGGTGAACAGCTAAGCAGTGACGGTGGCTGTGAACCTTGCCCTCGTGGAACGTGGCGCGCCAATGGATCAGGAGCCGCGTGTGCCCCATGCCCGCCCGGAACCACGACCCCGAACGCCGGAGCTTCATCCGCCGATCAATGCTCCCTACCCGTCTGTCGACCTGGTACTTACTCATTCCTAAAACTTCGATACAAATAATTCTCGCCCCTAAACTTTCGTTCATAAAATTACGAATTGACTTCGAAACAATCCTCTCAAATGTTAAATACTTCGACAAAGGAATTCTGATCTTCTGAAGTCAAGGAATCCAGTCTAATCCGATTCCTATTGTTGAATATTGAAAATGAAAATTCTAGATATTTATTGTAACTGAAATCTTATTTTACGATAAAAATGTTAAGACATTTTCTTGTAATTTCCAGGCTCATATCTCAACGTCACCTTGAACACATGTGTACAATGCAGGAAAGGAACCTATCAATCAGAGGCACAACAGACAGTCTGTGTTCCTTGTCCAATCAACACGAGTACAAGAGGCCCTGGTGCTGTAAGTAAAACCTTACTTATCCTTAATAACGTCCCGAATATATCTTGAGTGGCTTTTTATCATCGTCGAAACGTTTGGGATGACAATAAAAAATAAAAGCGCTCTTCTGAGATATTTGTTCGAGATCAAAGTACATGCCAAATTGCTCAACTTAGGGGTTAAATTGCTAGAAGGTTGTTATGGTTTATGCCCTTGCGAAATAATTAATCTTAGAGGAAAAAGATTTCTTTGTTCTATTCTTATTTTTCCTTATACGTAACCTAATGATTACTTCCTTGTAAGCTTGTATCCCCTTTTTTATTTGAATGTTAAAATAACCTTCATTGTCATATTACTTTCACAGACAGCGGAATCCGAATGCACGAACCCTTGTGAGATGAGTGGCCCCGAAATGCATTGCGACGTCAACGCTTATTGCCTTTTGATACCGGAGACAAGTGAATTCAAATGCCAGTGCAAGCCGGGCTTCAACGGTACCGGAAAAGTCTGTATAGGTAAGTAAGACGTATTATTAGAAAAAACCGATATTTGAATCAAGTCTTTTCAAGTATCTTCTGTCAACTTTGACGTGAAAATTAAGCTTCTATTGGAAAAACTTCATTCGAAACTTGATGCCTGTATAATGAACTGATTTTTGTACGACAGCTAATTTGTATTCATCTTGGGAAGTTTTCATCTGAATTGCTCAAATTTTCTTATACCTCTCAAAACTCTTGAATACTGGAATTGATTTCGAAATAAATTCGGAAAGAATGTTGTCTCCTCTTGACTTTTGGAGCTAAATATTCCTGAAAATTGTTCATTGAACGTGCATAAATGTTGTAATTTCAATTATAGGATCGGTTATTCGTTTTACCCTGATCCTTAGGATAACTTTTCATTCGATATAAACTAGCTTTGCTTCAACATCGGTTGTTCCCATTCTTGCAAAAGTTTAACTTCTATACACAGCCGATTATTCTCTTCATTGATGTCTTCCTACGTTCAGTTTCAAAGAGCTTTTTAGCTTTTTACTAAAGCTGCTTACTTAGATATAGTAAAATGTCGGACAGATATAGAAATTGAAGCATGTTGAGCATGTGCACGAACGTTTACCGACATCCTTGCTTATACGCTTAATAGTTTGAAGCCTCGTGTCCTTGCTGGACAAAAACTATAGACTCATGTTTAGACAAATGATTTCAATTTACTGACGATCGAACGTTTATCCGAAGCCACGTCTACTTCCATGAGATATTTTACTGCGCAAATTAGGCCAATGTAGTAATAATTGATGAATATGAAATCCGAGTTTGTGAGACCATACATTCTTTGGACCCACTTGTTTTGTTATAATTCCTTAATGCAATATTCCCCTGACCATTTACTTCCAGACGTATGCCAAGACTTCTGCGACAACGGCGGCGAGTGCGTGAAGGACGCGCGAGGAGATCCTTCATGTCGCTGTACTGGCTCCTTCACCGGCCGCCATTGCAGGGAGAAGAGCGAGTTCGCTTACATAGCAAGTGGGGTCGCGGGAGGAGTCATCTTTATCATATTCTTAGTGCTGCTTGTATGGATGATTTGTGCGAGGTACGTTGCATCTGGTTTTTTTTTTAATTAAGTCTCTTTTACATTGCAATTTGGACTTTGCAGTTTAGGACATGGCGTTTTGTTTCCCAGAACTTAATATAATATAAAGCGTATAAAATTCAATAATACGCTAAAATATTCTGAAACATTCTCTAATTTTCTTCGATGTTTCCACCAGATCAACAAAGAAGAAGGAACCAAAGAAGACTTTAACGCCAGCTATCGACCAAAACGGCTCCCAAGTGAACTTCTACTACGGAGCACACACGCCGTACGCAGAATCAATAGCGCCATCCCACCATTCGACGTACGCACACTACTATGACGACGAAGAAGATGGCTGGGAGATGCCCAACTTCTACAACGAGACGTATATGAAGGAGAGTCTACACAACGGCATGAATGGGAAGATGAACAGCTTAGCGCGGTCAAACGCCAGCATATACGGGACCAAGGAGGATCTCTACGACAGACTAAAGAGGCATGCGTACCCTGGTAAGAAAGGTCAGTATGTTCGGCACTTAGTTAGTGCGCACTTTCGTTATTGAGAATGCAGCTTTTGCACGTCTTGCTTGGTAGTTGCGATAACGCTTTGCTGATAACTTTAGACTCATAAGTTCATACACACAATATTGTATTTTGATTGGCACTTCTTCATCCTTTTTCAAGCACCGCCTACTTACCAACTGAAAATCTTCTTTGCTTATTATCCCACAAGTTCCTAGCCTTTGTTAAATTCTATCTTTAGATAAAACTAATGAAGGCTGAAACGTCTTGTTCGCCTTTGTAATTTGACGTTTCAGCTACTGTTGGTAGGTAATTTGACAGTTGGTTAAAGGTGACGTTATTGAGACCCGCTAGTCTTTTCTACTCTAACTCTGTTCCAATTAGTCTCTCGTAATATAAAATGATAGTTTGACTTTCTCTTGTTCTATTTCATTTAACAAAGAAATTACTCATGCAATGCTTGTTTTAATTGAAGACTTAATAACAATGCCTATATTATGTCTCTGTTAATTGTGAAGGTGCCATTGGCATACCTATTATCACGATAAATACGAGAAAAATAATTTAATTCCCTTTGTTCAAATCATTAAGCGTAACAAACATCAAAGACGAAACCCTTAAGTAAATAAACACAGAAATGAACCATTATCACAATAATTGTTTGTCCTACGCACATACAAAAATTCCACTTGCACAAACAACATTATCGGTCACTGGGGCGCACATGCAAAACAATGATGAAACCGTTGACTAATAAGTGTTATTTTCGTTTGCAGATAAGAGTGACAGCGACAGTGAAGGTCAGTAGGTGTAACGAGGGACTGCGTTTTGTCGTATTCTGGTCAATCTTACATAATACTTCGTACTAGTTTCAATTCTCGGTGTACCGGCAGTAATAGGCCTATTATTGCATACTAAATAGACGGCGAGGATGTAGCGCTCGCGACTTCGACCTGAGAGTTCAGTATGTCAACGTAGAATGTCGTATTCTATTAGCTTTATTAAGAATTTATAGTTGTAACGTTATGTGTATTAACACACTCACTGTTTAAATTACAGCCCCCACCAAATATACTTTATTTAACAAAATCGTCACAAAAATCAAAGTTTATTAAAAGGCGTTACATTATTTTGAAAACAGTGAATGTGTTGATGTTCTCAAATAATCATCAACGAACAAAATGCTCAAGTACTTTATTAAGGCGAACACTGCCATATCCGAAGCAGGGAGTACTCACAATTTTTCAACGAATATTGTAAAAATTACATTCCAACAACATTCCGATTTATAATCGTGTAAATATAATGTTATGAAATATTTTGTATATTTTTTAGGACACTGTTCTTGCAATGTTAGTAATAATTACATCTTTAGAACAGTAATTAGGGTACGATTGATTATTACTAACATTAGGGATGGCTAGGTAATATAAATTAACGGTTTATGTTTGTATTATAAACTGGACTGTATTATTATAATTCTGTGTATGAATGAGAGTGCGTGTTAATGTGACAGTGAAATGTATAGAATGATATTTTTATAATTATCACGTGAATATATGGGACATGTATTATATATACGTTTTGTATTAAAGTATTTTTAAGCTGATATAATTTATAGTAAATACATAATCAATCTTCCTAACACTGAATATTGGGACCGTACTGTATCGACAGTAACAAAGTATATAAGAGAGTTTTACACTAGTTCTAGATGACATGTATCCGTTATGTACGTACCTAAAGAAACATTATATTGAAATACTCAAAGAATCTCCGGGTGGTCAATATTCCATCACAATCTATTACCACATTAGTGATTACATAATAAAGATATTTTTTTACAAAAATTTTTAATGAAATAAATTTTTATACGTATATTTATTAAGAATTTTATTTGATTTAGAACTACCTACTCCTTAACCCCTTTATAATATATACCATTTTGCAACATCATAATATTCTGGCATAAATGACCCCTTTTAATAAAAAAACCCATCTTTAAAGATACCAAGATCGAAGCAGTTACTAACTCTTCCACTCGGGGTCAAAGCTATATACAAAGTATCACCAAAAAAGCAATAACATTCAACAAAAAAAACTACTTATCTACAATGAATTGTGTCAATAAAACCAGTGATTACGTACTCCGACCCGAGACTACTTTCAATTAATGTCATCGGTGTCAACCATCGAAACAAACTGGTATAATGTAATCTTTTAGTTACAAGTTGCCACGCAAGAATCACATGATGTTTTTGTTGTGACTGGCGTAACACGTCACTTTGTTTTATACCAGAATAAACTATGATAAGTACCTAAGTGTAAGTTCGTGTGGTTTCGTGTTGGACGCAAACTCAGAAACTAAACCGATTGTCGTACTATTCAATTTTTTTTCTCTTAATTGAGCATAGTCGTAAGGATAAGGATTGTAGTGGGTGGCGTAGTGTCTGTTTACTCGCATAAGAAAAAGGCATATAACTTTATGTGAGTTTATGTACGTATGAGCATATTCCACTTTGAAAAGAATTTATGAATGTTCTTATTCTGGTAAAAACCTATTTCTCATTCGCCACAGGTACTATCAAAGTAAAAGAATATAACTATCTCTTAAAAAACTATGATTTATTCTGAATTTCAGCACAGCCAATACATTGAACTTAATTTAGTAGCCAAACAATACGCGATATTCGCCGTAGACCAAAGTAAATACTTAGTACTTAGAAGTATAAAATAAACTTAAATTACTTGGCATGTTTGTTCTGGAACTCTTTCATGTATTTCGATAGAGTTTCTACTTCTTCCACCGTTACGGCATTGTAGATTGATGCCCGGATACCACCGACGTTTCTGAAAAAAGAATATTAAAATATCAGTGCCAATTATTGAACAGAATGGGCCTAAATCCAATAACTCAACTATAGCAGACTGAAGCTTGACTAAGGGCTTTTCCAAAGTCAGGTTTCTCACCAGGTTCTCATGTTCTGCACCCAATCTGGTAGAGCGGCCTACTTGAAGTTATTGGTGATAAGGTTCCTAATCTTTATTGCACACAAAACATACACACAAATATAACAGGACAGCTTATGTGTGCTTGTGTGTCAAAGGCGAGCTAAATTAACATTTAGGTTTCATAACAGCAAACCCCAGTGCGAGTTCTTAGTGGACTTATCCATTAAGAATGAGAAGTGCTTTGGGCATCCTTATGGGATGATATGAAGAAGATAAAAGAAATGATAATTTTAAGGCTTCAAGATTGCTTGTTCATGATAGTAGTCAAATATGATGTCATTGTATTGTATAGCTACCTGTGTCCTTTCAGCTGAATTAGACCCAACGCCTCAGCACCCTTCAGGAACTCCTTTTCCAAGTCATCGTTGGGTGGAGAGCCAATTCGGAACGGCACATTCATTTTACTCCTTGCGTTCTTAGCTACAGGTATGGAATAGAATCCATTGGACTGTTCCACAGTTTCATATATGAGGGAAGCTTTCTTGGACGCTAGTTTGGCCATGCCTTCGACTCCTCCATTTCTTTCTACCCATTCTAGGACTCTGCCCATGACGTAGATACTGGAATAGAGAAATATGTCATTTTAATTGAAACGTTTATAGAATAACGAAGTTTATAGAACCAGGTGCCCTACTATGACGTGCTAATGCCATCCAATTCCGATGATGTAAACGGGATAGTGCTATTCGCTATGTATAGCTCCGTCTCCCTCTTACAGCGGAATCATGATCGTTTAAAGACTTCATAGAAGTTGTTACCCGACGTACCATTGAACAAGAGTAAGATAAAGAGGCAATGTTATTATTTTGACTTTGGAAGGTAATCGTTAGCGATAATACAATAACTTCATTATCGAACTGTCATTACAATGCACATTTTAGGTAATAGCGATGCCCATCCCAAAAAGTGCATTGTAATAAATGATTAACAGTAAAACTTTATCAAATTCATTATGTTTTCATTCATATACCTCTTCATATCAACTTTTAATTGAACATGACCTACACCAACGCGGTAATTCATAAAATACACGACATCCTATTTTTATACTTAATGCTTAATTCAGTTACGTGATATCAGGTTTTTTGACTTCACTAAAAACCTTATAAAACCCATTTAAGCGATATCTATTTTTATCCAGAATCATGCGACAAATTTGCCGAAAAAACAAATAAGATAAAAGTGTTTTTCAGCAAACTTATCACAAAAAAAGAACATTATAATCTTTATAATATGTTAAGGTATTTTTTAATATGTACTACCATAACACAAATAGTTCAGGTGGCATGATAAAACCGGTTGCTAAGGAAATTGATAGACAACCAGTGAGATATTATTAGCAAAAATATTATGATTATCTACCTACCTATATTCTATGTTATTTGTACTTTTTATTGTACGTTATTAATATCTGCCAATTTTCATTTGTTTTTCTATTCAAAATGTACAGTAAATGAATGTTGTTTATCGGCAAACAAACATGCACCTCACTTGTTTATAAGTACTCACTGACGTACCTATATCAAGATCTGGAATACCAAAGGCATTGCAGAAACGTGCCATCACTAGGATGAAAATGTGGAATTTGCCTCTAATTACACTGGAACCCTTCAAATTCCTTCATCATTGTCCCGGGGTCGACTTCCAGTACAAACGGAAACAGCTGAATACGGCTCATTTACATGAATACCCTTCAAATTCAAACTTATAATATCTAAAAGATACTTACGCGAACATAGGAGGAGTATTGAGAATAGAGTCGGCCTTGGCATTGGCGGTCCAGTCGAATAGCGATGGGCATATCGGCAGGGCCTGGTTCAGCAGATCTTCTCTAACGATCACTAAAGCTACACCAGCTGTGCCAATGTTCTTCTGTGCTCCGGCGTAGATGACTCCAAACTGGAAGCAAAAAGACATTATTCTGGTAGTAGCCTCAGGTTACATTAAAGTTAACTAAACTAATAAATTTAAAATTGTTTTCTTTGTTTGTACGAAGTAATTTCTGGATGTTCTAGATGTATCTCTAATTTAGAATTATTATTTTAGTTCTGGTTCTGGTTAACGAGCATGGGCGTATATAAGGGGGATGTTTAGGGGGTCCGGAACTCCGAACCCCGAAACGTTGCACGCTTCTAGTTCGCAAACGTATCCACTATGTGGAGCAGTTGCAGGAGTGCGGAGCGCAAGAGGTTCGCGAACATAGTGGATACCACTTTGACACAATTGTAGCTGCCGATATTTTGAACATAAATAAATCGGTAACGCCTGACCCCCAAATCATAAGGTCAACATTTATTTATCGTGCACCTCTAGCGCTCTTTATCAGGCATCAGCAGTTTATTATCTTATCATTTCTTAAGCTTAGTATCGTCCGACTGATAAAATTGTAACCCAGAAACAAGTCAATTAATTCCCTAAAAGACGCCATGTAGAAAATACTTTGTGTTTTCCAAAAGACTCAATCAAACGTTCGGAGAAAGCGCAGCTACTGAATGTGGAGTCCTGGATTCGATACCCAGAAAAGTCCGTGTTTGTTAGATTTTCCGATGAAGATTATTACCTTTTTATGACCTGGTTATTACAGAATCACTGGCGAAATAAGGCATATTAAGTGTAGTACACACGTCTGCCCTGTGGCTACACCTTCAAAAAATGATGGCCTAATATTATCCTCCTTATCGACCTGAGACAATACTTTAATCGTATCTTAGAACAAAAATTAGCCGAAAGTCATTGTTGCTATGTAATTTGTTGCCAGCTACAATTGAGGGCGTAGCGTACGTACAGTTAGGTAAAGTCGTGATTTGTCCAATTAGTTAGAATCCTGTGCACGTGTATACTTACACACATGCGCAAGCGCACAACTTAGACTTCCAATAGGCACATATACCTATGTACTTCGTGCGCCCGCGTCATATACACTGTCGTGGTTTGCCTCGAGGCCAAGTTAGACGCATGTATCGTAAGTGTAAGTAAGGCACACCAGTGACCTAGAGGTCTGTAGATGTAGTTTACTTAACTAAAATAGAATAATGCAGTACCAACAAATATTTCATCAAGCCAAGAAATTGATAACAAGGATTTCATAATAATTTATTAATGAGAACATTGGTTATCTGCAGCAATTAGTATTAATGGCTATCAGTTTGAACTGGTTAGCTTCACAAAGTAACTGATTGTGTAATTCAGAAAAAAGTTTACATAGAAATTTATTTTTATCACTTTCAATATGAAATTATGCTTTATTATATTTAGTGCTGATAAAAAACTTCGTGAAACATGAACAGAGTGCCAATTCTACTAATTTTCAAGCGAAATTCGAATTCTATCAAATATTTAGGGAAATTGAGGCTTTTTTGATAGTTGACATGCGAATATGAATGTTGTTTTGAAATTAGTGGAATTGGCCCACAGATGATAAAGTCTAGTAGGAGCCTTGTTTAGGTACTTGTCCCACCGCCGACGAGGAAGCGATTAGCTATCGACTATTTTCTCGCTGAGGAAACGGACAAAAGATATAGACCCCGAGTGAGTAAAACAGACACACACATTTATAGTCGATAGCTAGCTGTTCACACTGCCGGCGAGAACTCTCTCATCACTAGTTTGTCTCAGCGACAAGAGCTATCAAAGATAATACTCGCTGAACGATGCTCGCTTGGCGGTCAGAAGTCAGAACTCACGCCGAAAGACCACCAGCAGTAATTTCTACCTATAGTGCGCCGCACGTCGGAGCGAGTGGTGCGTGTAATCACCCGTCTCACAACAGCACTCGTTTATAGCCGAGCGACAAAACTATCGGAACTACACACTCGCTGCTCGCCAACTCGTATCCAGTTTCTAGCTTTACTCGCTTCTCGCTGATCGTCGGCGAGAAACAAGTGCCTTACACTACTTAATTTGAATTATTCAAAATTCAAGATTATTACATCTTGAAACAACAAGCTCAATGTCATATGTGACAATTAAATTGCAACTCATGCTTTTTAGGGCCTTTTTTAATGCAAATGGTCACTTGTTCTTCTCAATATTAAGTAAATGGTAGAGTTGGTGATGAATTGAAATTATTGTATTAATTGCACTTAATTATGCTTTTTTTTAGCCTATGCTGTACCACTGCTGGGCAAAGGCCTCCCCAAATCCCGAATCCTTCCAAGTATTCTTTTCCTGCGCCACCTCACGCCAGCCCTCATAATATGCGTCCAGGTTGTCTCACCACCTCTTTGTATGTAATGTAATGTATGCTTAAAAGTAAAATAATATTCCAAAATTCTTACCTTAGAAACATCAACTTTCTTGGACATAATATTTGAGGACATATCAGCAACTAGAGGGACTCCCTTTGTGTCAGGAATAAAGTCGAACTCAACTCCTGAAACATAAAACACATTTGATGTTAGAATTTGCAAAAACAAATACATATTGAGTCATTCAGGCCTTGTGCTAATTAAGATAAATTATCTCATTGAAACTAATAAAGAAGCTACTCTCTCTGTTTGAAATTGCAATAGCATAATTAGGGTCATTAACATGTTCTTTCACAAGAGTACAGGAAAAATGGTATCAATAAACATCTTGTATTTTCTATATCTTAAAAAAGGATTTCTAAATAAATGTTTAATTTGTTTAAGCCAATAGTAATTTGCTGTTACTATGTGTTTTATCAGTAATCATAATTTTGCATTTGATATGCTTACTGATGAAGCATTTAGGTTACCTATTGCCAATTTCTTACACAAATAAACTATTTACATGAACATTTACAAAATAAAATAATGGAGACAGGGAAATAGATAAATGTAAAAAAGGGATAGTTAATAGCAATAATGGCGGAACATTATCTGCTGATAGTTACCATGAATAGTCTCATTGGTACAAATGTGTACATATGATGCATTGGGATCAAGGTTCCATTTTGATTGATCAGGGATGTCGACATAGCGGTCCACAGGAGGCAGGACCAAGTTCACTTTACCATATTTCTTTGCTTCTTTTGCTGCCTTTGCTGACCAGTCACCTAAAAAGAAAAGAATATTAGTCCATATACGAGCTTCTAATTAACCTTTCCCATGCGGCTAGCGTGATATTACATCCAACCTAAGACCGTTTACCGCCATGGTCGCATGAAAACAGTTAAATCCTTACTAAATCAACTTTCGGTCATAAATACTAGCACTAGCGTAAGTACAGTAAGTACCGGAAAATACAGACTACTTAAGTATCGACTTTAATAATTACCAGTTACGACATAGTCCGCTGTTCCGGTCCTGGAGATCAAGTTAAGAGGAACTGCAGCAAATTCACCAGTTCCTCCACCAGCCATGAAGATAATTTTGTAGTTTGAAGGCACATTTCTAAAATGAACATTAGCGTGGTCAAATTTCAAAGTAAACAACACGTTATTTGTTTACTTTGAAATTTCCCGAATATTTGAATGAAAACGTCAGCAAAAAATGTCAGATGTCAAATAACAGTGTCAAAATTTGAAATTTGTTCATTCATTCTCTTCCTTTTTTAAAACCATTTGCGAGGACAAGACAAGGATGCTGCGGTAGGTGACATGCGGCGCTAAATCAAGGACACAGTGATTTGTCATGATTACTAATGAAAACTAAATTGTGCCCACCAGCTAGTAAATCACTTAAGATGATGTATTGTTTGCTAAAATTTAAAGAAAAACATCTAATAATTCAAAAGCCGTGAAAAAAAGGTGTGCACAACAAATTATACGACTATACGACGATTATACGACGCGGACCCGCGCGGTATTCAAATATTGTTGTCTGAGTAAATCAATCAGCAGAGTTTTAATAACTGGTTAACCATTCACAGATATTGTCGTTATATGAGATAATTTATTAAATACTCACAATAATCTTCTCACAACATTTTGTACTTCCGTGTTAAACTGCATGTATCCTTTAGTTCGGTGGCTTGTCTCAAGTAAACTTATACCGGAGTTGTCGAAGTTTGTTAGTTCTTTCCGTATGATATCGTATACCTGACAAATCAAACATAAATAGGTATTATAAAATACCCTTGCGCGCCGAGGCTAATAATTTGACATTCAGATTTAAGTAAAAAGTTAACATTGTTAAATGACTTACTTCTTCTGGCATTTTGGCTGGGCCAGCACCAAAGTTGTGAATTTTCGGCATGTTTTTAATTGAAGAGATTTCTTTTTACACGAGTAATTTTACTGACTTATCAAACGATACTGTTTCGCAGGGCTTGCGCTGTGCGTCTGCTCAAACTGAATCGCTGGGTTATCGCCCTGCCTTTATTATGTGCGCGACGACCGGTTTACTGAGCACATGAACGACATTCATTCGTGTGCAAAACATTGAGATCGGCACGAATTTTTGCTGGAGTTACGCGTAATATTGCACCCAATGTTGTTTATTTTTTCGGCATTAATGCGTAATCGTTGGATCATTTAAGTATCAATATTTTAGTTGACTTTAACAAAAAAACAAACAAGTATGGGTACTTTTTAAAATATTTTCTAACCATTGGGTACCTACCTAATCGAAAACTGTAAGAACTGCTTTCGGTAGATAGTGTAACATATTACTATGACTGAAGGCAATTACTTTTTGCTTGGACACAAAATAGCATTTTTCACACCAAGAGTGGTGCCAGTGTCACTAAATAATTGACTCCCAAATATTCACCTTTCGTTATTGAAATGACCCTGCCAACTATCCGAGCACATGGCAAATAATAAATACACACCCACCCAAGACTACAGTTAATTGAACGAATCCTATCCTTCAATCTTTCTAGGTCCTCTACTCGCCAATCAACTCATCGGCCTAGGTGAACTGATTCAAGGTTAACTGAAGGAAAAATAATACCTACTCAATAATACACCTAGGTACTCATTATTTTCTGCTCACGTGTCTTATTCGCAATGCCACAATAAGACTATGACTATTATAATTTTGAATAAATACACCTACCCGCTTTGTTATGATGACTGCATAATATCTGGACACTATAGCCCGTACATTGAAGCACTGTAATGTTGCCCAGTTGCTTAAAAATGGAGGTACTACCGAAATTGTGTCATTCATCATAATCAACCTATATTTTTCCTAATAATGTCAGGTTTGATTAAAGTTCTTCCAGGATAAACGAAATACATTAATTTCCAAAGTGCTTTTCTCGTCAGAGCGCACAGTTGTACGCTCTGACGAGGAAAGCAGTCTTGCGCTGAAATCGCTCACCCTGTAGGATGATCAGGGCCATTCAAATAGCTGGTTAAACATGTCATATGACAGTCCACTTTGTGCACTAGGAGACGACATGTTTAGTTAAAATATATTTACCTAGCTACTACAAAAAAAAACAGTAAAATTAAATTAATAGGTATATGAAAGTGTGGGTACTCCTGAAATGGCTGCAACGTCCTCCTCATCATCGCTTAAAACTGATGAGGTGTTGTCAAACGCAAACCTACGAGAAATAAAACAGAAAAGATTAGTTAAAGAACCCGGGATAAATACCTAGTACTTTCCTAACAAAAGAACACTACTTTCTTCGTCTCAAAATTCAAAATTCAAAAGTCATTTATTCAAATTAGGCTGAGTGCCAGCACTTTTTGAACGTCAAAGTTCTACATAAAGACAGTCCCCCAAAACGCCCGCCCGTCACCACTTCCTAGTGTTTTAGCTGGGAAGAAGAAGTGGCGCAACAAACTCCCCAGCAACACATCTGTCTGTTGAGTTATAAGAACTATCACTTATACAAAGGTATGTAAGTAGTCAGTATTCTTACAAAGAAAACAATACAACAAAGGTAACACGTAAAAACATAAAACTTAATAATTCGCTACTTGTAAGCTAGCACACTCCATTATGCCAGCATAAACAGACAAACTCAAGCATAAAAACAATATCAAATCAAACTAAATAAGCCTCCAGACATGAAGGGTGTGCCCGCTTACACGTGCAGAGGGTAGAATTTAATAAAAAGATCTGTGACTCGACGCCACAAGTGATAAACCAGGGCCATCAAAATTAAACATTAAGCATATAATCGTTATAACAATAGTAAAATCCATGGCTAACAAGACGACCTTTCACCACAAGCAGCACCCGTTCACGAGCATAACGCAAAGATCAGCCATTACCCCCCTCGCCATATTTGAGGGAAAGAGGTAACCCGACCCCCGACGCTACCGCAAGCAGTAAAATCTAAGGGAGCATGACGAACTTGCTGCCGGTTGCTCAGGATAGAATAAAATCATACAACTGTCGAAGTCACTAGTTAATCACATGTTGCAATACACTCATTATAAAACATTGTTATGAGAGTTGAGTCAATACAAAAAAAATAAAAAAAAATAATAACAAATAATTGACCTCCTCGGACATATAAATTAACAAATATATGAACTCATATGTCATAAGCTAACTATGAAAGAACATTAAAAACGAAGTATGTCTTGCGTTCAACACTGCGACCAACTATTATCATCGTCTAAATAATCATTGATTGAATAGTATGCCTTCGAACAAAGGTTAGATTTAACTTTAGCTTTAAACGAGTTAAAAGGCAGCTCAAGATAAGAAAGAGGTAGCTTATTGTAAAAACGGATACCGAGCCCCACAAATGAGCCTTGGACCCTTCGAAGACGATGGGATGGTGCATGTAATTTGTGCTTGTTTCTAGTGTTAAAGTTATGGATATCACTGGTTTTAGTGTATAAATGTATATTTTGCCTAATATATAATATGTTTGCAAAAATAAATTGAGATGCTACCGTGAGAATTCCAATATCTTTGAAAAGTTCTCTTAAGGAAACTCTTGATCCCAGCTGATATATTGCTCGAACAGCGCGTTTTTGTAACACAAATATATTTTGTATGTCTGCAGCTCTTCCCCATAATAGGATACCGTAAGACATAACGCTATGGAAATAACTAAAATAGACTAACCGAGCTGTGTAAACGTCAGTGTATTGTCTTACTTTCCTGACGGCGTAGGCAGCCGAGCTGAGCCTTCCTGACAGGCTTGATATATGCGGGCCCCATTGTAGTTTGGAATCAACAGTTATTCCCAAGAATACTGCTGAGTCCACAGTTTCAAGCATCTCTTTGTTTAAGACTGGTCTGTTTGCCAGTCCCTGGAAAAAACATGGTCTCTGATGATTTCCGAGTACAAACTAGTGAAATAGAAAGTGAGAAGTATGAAGGTGGAATAACTTTTCGTTTCAATTTCAAAACTTTTCATAATTGGGCTTTTTTTTTCAATAAATATAAAAAAGCATATAAAAATTTTGAAATCTCTCGTTTAACGAGGTAACTGGTCAGTGGGTACTACCCAGATGACCAATGCTCAAGGCGCCTCTTACCTACATCAAGAAAGATGTTGATAGTGAACAAATGCATGAAAGTAGAAGACAATGAAGACATGCAGGCGGCAGACACAAGGATTACGAGCACGAAAGAAAAAGGTGCCAGAAATTATCAGCAACCATAGTTTACACCTTTCGTATTATGAATTATAAGTATGGCATAGGTATCACGCAAACTAATTATTATTAACAGTTCTCTTCATGTTCGCCATTAGATGGATGAACATAAATTATTTTGTCGGCCTAAGCTTTCTTGTGGACTGCAACATACAGGGTACTATAGATGTAAGGCCGGTTTAAAACGTATTTAACTAAGCCGTTTAAAACTAAAAAAACCGTTCATAACCGAAATGAACCATTTTTTTAAATTTATAACGGTTGATGTTTATGACAATGTTTTTCCTAGTTTTACCTAGTTTCATTTTAACTACATTTTCTTGATTTTACCGAGGGATTTAACGGAGTACCTATAACCTGTGTAAAGATTTTTAAAATGTGTTATATACCTACTGATATTGATAAAGTTACTTAGCGGGTTTAGTTAATATTTACAAGCGTAGGTATTAACTACCTATTACTCTGTGTAAGTAAATTCTTTTTTTCATTGTTTTCAAACGTTATAATTTTATAAATCAATTTTAAAACCAAACTCACACTCTCGCATTCTCGTTGACGTCGTCACTCGTGACTCGACTTGCCAGCTCGCCTACCCTACACACACATGCACATACACAGTTCTTTTATTTTTGTAGGCGAGTTTTCAACCGTTTAAAACGATTTATTTGGGGTTTAAATTGTTTTGCGTCGAAGAATAAATTGTTTTGTTTGAACATAATTATTTCAAACTTCAACCACGAAATCCAATCATTTTAACAGCATCAGCATTGGCAACTCTGTTTTTCAAAAATAAGTGGTAACACTGCACTTCGTCGTTTCATTCATTCGTTTGCGTTCCTTTTAAATTCATTCCATTCGGTCGCTTGTCTTCGATTTTCACTTGAAAAAGAGAGTTCGGCGATAGCAATCTTTTGTTTTTAATTACGGCAACGGAAACATATTTGAAACAATAAAAAGTTAATTAAAATCTGTGCTGTTAAATAGTTCAAAGGATATGCCTCCAGTAAAAGATGAGTCGATAAGAGAAACCAACTGCTTAGAAATTATAAACATTGTTGAGAAGAGTCCTGGCAAGAGTACTCTGGTTGATGTGAGAGCTTGCAACAAACCTGCCGCTAAGGTAAGAAGTAACCTGTATAACTAATTTATTGCCATATTTTATGAAAAGTCGTTTCCGTGACAACATTTTATCGATCTAGATTCTTAGTCCGTTGGGATTTCTTTACGAGCACTATTAGGGTATTTTCCGTACCAAATTTGATTTGGTCACTAGTACTTCCTTTGTTTCACTTACTGAATAGATCAATATTTCAAATGTTAATTAATCCTTCATACTTTAAACTTGTCGTAATTAATACTACATGCACGAATAAAAAACACAAGCAACTCAGCAGAATTATATCAGCATGTTATGTAGTTTTTACAACACTTTCTCATAAACTATTTTTAAAGTTTGCCTTCGATTTATATTGCAGCTTTACACATGCACAAAGTTTTGTTTTGTAGAAAAATTAACCCTTAAATACCGACACTTGGTTCAGTACTAAGTTAAAGTAAGTACAGTACAGAAATTAAAAAAATAAATAAACTTAATGGTATGTACTGAAAAGACTGAGTTGATTGATTTCTCTGAACCATGTGTTGTAAATATAGCAACAGCTGGTCATAGAATTTAGATTTAGACAGATTGATAAAAAAACATAATTTAAAAAAAAGTGTTAAAACATCACATAATATTAATAATTATTCATGCCAAATCCTCATACATAAACAAATAATAAGAATGCATTTTGATGTTCTAAAAAATGTTTATGACATGTATTAATAATCACATGTAGGGCCAACATTTTATTCTCCTTTATTTTAATGTATTAATTAGCAAACAGGTACTGTAACTTTCCAGCAGATGAACCAAGACAAGTATTACATAGTTTAGTTTTTTTATATTTTTAATAAAAGATACTAAAGTTTTCTAGATAAATACTAGCAAAGTACAGCTCATTCTACATTCAATCTGCATTTGTTAAAAAGGTATTGTTATATATATACCCAAAAAAGAGTTGATTTACATAAAAAAGTTACCTAGTTTCATTCTATTTCTTTATAATCTTTGTAGATAGCAATATCTGTAAGTACCACTCTAATTTTACTAATAGAATCCTGCTCCTACATAACTGAGGGTCAAAAAAGATCCTAGAAGAATTAATGGTTGGTGTAAAATTATGTAGGTATATAATAAATAAATAACAGATTGGTCACAGGACAGAAGCCACAGAAAAAAACTAGTACAACAAAAAGCAGCTATGAAAAATGAGTAAATAATAAAGCCATTTTAATCACATTTTTGGGGTAGGATTTTCTATGCCTCTAGCATTTATAATCATCTCATCATAGAATAAATCTATATTGACTATAAACTTGTTACAAACATGTTTTCACCATGGCTTTCTCCTCATAATTGGATGATTGATCATGAACAATGTGAGTTAGCATTTATTGAGCGGAACATTTGTTGCATATTGCTATCAGATTATATATGTAGACTCATATTTATTATCAAACTACATAATAATCAGACAATGACATATTTGAATGAACTTTAAAAAAAAAATTGTGTCTTATTTTAATGTACCTAGAGTTCTACAGCCTCGCTCCCTTGGTAGATCCCACAGCTAGGTACGGTGAGAATTGTGGGACAAAATGTGTAAGGCTCAGCTTTAGTGTAGCTTCCTTGCAATAAAATAATTGCCATGATCAGGTCAGCATTTCTTGATATTATACCTTTTAAAATCAACTAGCTTCTGTCAGTGGCTTCTCGCGCGTCAAAGTAGTCATCCTAAGGGAAAATATTCCAGGAATAAAAAAGGAGGTATTCTATGTCTTATTCCAGGACACGGTCTACCCATGTGCCAAGTTTCATCCAAATGTGTTAAGATGTGAAGAGTAACAGACATTTATAGACAAAGTTACTTTCACCTTATAAAATTAGTATGGAGTTTCTTTATTATAAATGGTTAGCAGTTAGCTCATAACTTCCTCCATGTCTGTTCACAATTTCATGGGTTTAACTTTTTTTGGGTGGAATCCTTACTTTTTTTCTGTAATAAAATTGCCAAGTTACTCCTCATATCATCATCTATCTGCAAGTGAAGGTCCTGTGAAAATCGGTCCAGACCTTTTGAAGATTGGCCGGAATAAACAGACAGAGAAAGAGACAAAAAAAACTTTTTAAAGTAACTACTCTGTAAAAAATCACATGCATTTAGTAAAAAGCTGAAGGAATCATGAACATAATATGCTTGATTCTATTTATTTGAATTGAAGAGAAGATGTTTAGATATCTAAATGTTCATTTGAAGTTCTTTACCTAAATAAATTCACAAATTGTCAACCCAAACCATCATCACAAAATAATCTTCATTTTGTATCCAGTAAAATATTTCAGGAAATGTCCATCACATCATTATAAATACAGGCTGATTTAAATAAAACAATTTAATATTTTTTGGAGGCCTACCTACCTAACAAGTATATGCATGTTGTTTACAGTTGAAAAAATAACAGACCTGATGTTCCTTTTTATTTTTTGCTCAGTAAATATTTATATTGAAACACATTATTTGAAAATGTTGTGAAGTCCATAAAAAGGTTGACTCAACAGCTTATCTAATAGTGTTTTCATATCAGATAAAATGCTTTTATGCTAATCCCTGACAAGGCAACATAACTTTCCCATGTAAAGGTATGGTAGAACTTTTGAGATAATAATTACTTTTGTGAAACAATGTTCAAATTATGTAGGCACCATTCCCAGGGAGCCATCAAGTGTTTGCTTAAACATAGCTATAACAGAAAGTTATTAACTTTCTATGTTCATTTAACAGTGAAAGAGTTTTTCAAGGGATAAGCATACTTTGGGGAGAACAAGTTCTAAGTGTGTAATAAGTGGGTATTTTAGTATACTGACAATGGCAAATTCAAATTGTAAATATACAGAGTGAGTTTGTTTTACAACATGGTGACTTAAAGCAGACCCATGCCAACTATTAAAGACAAGAAGATTTGAGGTATGAAACCTATATCAAGTGTTCAAGCATTAGAACTGCTTGAATTCAGTCTTAATACACTTGAAAAATTAAATTATTGTCTATCATCAAATATATAAAATGCTGCCATAGCCTTTTAAGAAACTCAATCTGTTTCTCACTTTAACTACCAAGTAGTTATCCAATTATGTTAATTATTACCTTAGTGATAATTACTCTGTTTAACATAGCACAAGTACAAGGTGCAATATTATGTAATTAAAGATCATCTTAACAACATAGTTACTTCTCAGATTTTGCTGTACTATAGTAGGCGCCAGATAATCGAGGAATATCGGTCATTGACCCACCTACATTTATTGACATTTTTAATTTGAAAAACGGAATTAATGACACAAAACTGTCCCGAATCATCATCTCTCGTGATCCTTAACATTGTCTAATAATGAAAAACGATTCATATTTAATTGTTCAGGTACCTATGAGCAGTTATTAGGGAAAGGTCAATATACTTTATTCCACATTTATCTGGCGCCTACTATAATACCATTACAATATTATTTTTGATATAAACACGTTAATCAATCAGCTCAGTTTAAAAATCCAATCCACTATTTAAATTATTAGAGTTCCAGCTCTTACAATTTCAGTTGCTTTCTTATAATAATTATGTATTTACATTGACACAATATTTAAGTTCGAAATGTACACAACACTACCCAACTTATAACTACGAATTGAAGCGATACAAACAAAACATCATTACAGTAATTCATGTTCACTAAAAAGTGGCGTCATAAAATCACACTTCAATTCAAACCATGACATAAGTGGTCAGGTAGGCCACTGGCCACTTCTATTGCGGTGGTTAGTTTACTGTAGTCATTCTTTATGCTGCGCTTCGCTGACTATCATGTAACATCCTTATCTTTCGAATGTACCCAGTCGAAAGTGTTACATTATTGCCAAATATTTTGTTTGAGTCATACCATACTGCTTAATTGTACTACTTAGTGTGTGTGGCTTCGTATAGCTTTATCATCAATTTAATCGTTTAATTACGTTCTTAAATTCGTCATAAAACGGCATGACATTTAAATTTTATAAACGTAGTAATATTTTATGTGTGAGTAAAATGACCACATATTTATATCGGTGATATAACATTTGAATTATATTAGAGGCCGAGTTTAGCGATGATGTTGTCAAATACAAATTATTTTGTAAACTTTCTTAATTTACATACATCCACATTATGTAACATAGTTGTATCACCGGTCGTATTATTTAATTGATGTTCTATCGACTATAATGAATTTGAATTTCTCTGAGAATCGACGACAACGACTTTGTAACGAGTGTCTTTTCACTTTTTTTTTCTCGCGCCATTCGAGACATGCGCTTCTGCCGTTAACTTCGTACTCCGAGTATCATTTGATAGCGACCTAGCGCAGGTCTGCACGACTATACCGAACAGACCATCTCAGTATTTATTCTATTGCACATTTTGTTTATTTTATTTTTATATAATGTTGTGTTAATGCATCCTTTTTGTTTCTTTGGAACTTTCAGTGTTAAGGTACAGTGCATCATGTTGTGGGCAGCTGATTTTTATGTTATTTGTGTATACGATTATTGTATGTAAAATGCACAGAACTGTTTAGTTTTGGAGTGTGCCTCTATGTAGTGCATGTATTGATATTGCACCGTAGCGCGGAGACATCATGACTAATTCACAGGTATTGTTTTTTTCATTGCACATTTTTATTGTTTGTTAGACCATGTATTTAGACATACATGGAATGCTTTTTTATGCTGTTTTTGTAATAAAAATTAGGTAGTGCGAATCGTGAGACTCGACAATGGGGAATAGATTGCAACATGGTATTAGCTCTTTATCTACCCTTGTGTTGTGTATGCTTCTGATAGTGATAGGGTTGGCAGGTGTTCGTTATTGGGTCGACACTGCTGCAACTACCTGTCAGCCGTGTGTCCACCTCCACAAACCTAACTAGATGGACCCTTTGACGTAGTTATAATACTTTGCGGGTTGATGTTTGTATTCGCGAATGAGTAAGCCACTATAAGATACTTATATGTCGATGTGCGTAATATATTACATTCAAGTACATAATTATGCAAATATATGACACAATGGATTATTATTAAATCGCCAGTCTTGCAGCTATATAGATAAAATTAATTGCTGCACAATTATCTAATAATAGTACATGACAAATAAATGCCTAGGTTTTCTATAATTTATTAAGATGTTATGTAATATGTTTTCCTACAGGAAAATGTTATAGACGGGAAATCAGAACATAAAAATGAGGAAATATCCTGTTTCCTGTGATAAATATCAAAGTAAAAGTTACTCAGAATACTTAGATATTCTGAGATCTTAAAAGTTTCCGACTTTTTACAAAACACCCTATATCAAGTTTCTTTGTAGATGTAAAGGTTTAGCGCGTCTTATAACTTTATAACTTGATCGCGCGAAGCGATAAATCATAGATGAGTTAATAACGTTTAAGCTCATCGCTCCACTTATGAATGTGGAGCGTGTGTACAAGACACTTGATATTAATAATCCGTTACACAATTATGGTTATTGCTCTTAATTCCCGGCCCATAGATAAGACAGTTCACAGACAATTTTAATAAAACCGTTTTCTCTCGTGGTCGCACGAAATTAAAATGTAGAATGTTAATCACAAAATATATAAAATAATCGGCCGCTTTATCAACCATAATCTTTAATTTTCTATTTTATTTGTTTGCAAAACCTAAGTATATGTATTTTTTTAATGTGATTTGTAAACACAACAATCGGCTATAAAAGTCGTAGTATAATGAGAGAAATTGATGCTCGTTAATAGGTTTTAAATCATACATACTTAGGTATATCTATCAAAGACTGAGAGAAAGCTATAATTTTTACAATTTTTGTTTTCTGTATAGATTGCATACATTTGCACATTTACACATAATAAATTTAATGACGCGTTTTTTTTTTCTATCCGCGTCCTTTGTGAATGAAAACAACCAAAATATAATAGATTAGAATTTTCATTTTTATCACAATGATTAAGATTATATCACTGCTATTTAAATAATTCATGAGTTCAAATCTTAGCTAATAATTTCTCTTATTGCGTGCGATGCTAATGTCTGACCGTCCATAAAAGCAACAATTAGTACCTAAGCGTATAAATGTAAGTGCCAAACCTAATAAAAAATACTGTCACTTTCCTTTGTTCAGCTAAAGTGTTTTGTTAAAAAACTTAATTACTTTTAACTCACGTTAACTGCTTCATGTTTTGTCAAAACATTTCATTTTTATTAAATGAGTTCCACATTTAATTGTAGGTATTCAGTAACTTGACAATTAAAGGACTCTTTGACAAAAAAAGATGGTGAGTTGGTACCTAATAATGAGTTGGTAATAATGAAATGAAATAAAGTACGACAGCTACAATAAACTTTTTATTTTAAATTCAATAACTTTACTTAAAAACACGATATACACACATACAAAAAAACACACGAAATACACTATTAAAAATTGTCTTTGAACTGTCAAGTTAAAACTTCTCAATTGTCAGAAGAGAACCTGGACACATTAATTGTATTATTATTCCGTTTATTACATATTCTATAAGCACATATGAATTTACATTTCTTTTTTAACTTTTTAAATAACATGAAAAAGTAAAATACCAAGCTACCGGAGGTTAGGGCTCCATAGAAAGGGACCTCCTCACTATACTAGCCGTATCAAGGAGTACTTAGATACTGATATTATTTTATAGATTATATAGTCAGCTAGGAAACACTGGCCTCATCTAGTTCAGAAATGACCAAAAAGATTGACGTGTAAAAGTTTTATATTTAACCTCTTACAAAATAAATATTATTTATTAATCATTTATTATGATTTCTTTTTTTAATTTGAAAAGGCGATAATTTAAAAATCCCTGTGTTATAAATACCAATACAATACGATGATTATGAAAAAAAAAACTTAACTCAATCGTAATGAATGCTACTCGTAAGTGATGACCGTTCATAAACGGATAGTCATGGGAGGCGTAAATAACAACCAGGATGTCGTTGTTACTCTCACTAAATTACGAAATCATATATTCGTAGTAGCTCACTACGTGTTGTCATTGCATTCTTGAGATATGTATTTGTTTTTACAAGCAAAGCCAAAAACATACAAAATTGTTTGTTTTTTCTGTAAAAATAAATCTTTCTGTATTTGTTTTAAAGTTGGAAACAACACTCAAAACGATGGCAAAATACTGGCGATTTCATAAACCCGTCACGCGAAATACACTTATACAAACTTAGGTGGCAGCTAGTCCAGTTACCTATTAGGTAATTAGTTTACTTTCGCGTTGTGTAGGTAGTATTTGTATATATTTATGAAAATGTTGTAGAAAAATATGTACTCTATCCTATGCTTTGGTTTGCAATGATTCTTGCTTTTTTGTTTCCCAACAGCTCACACTGGAAAACGTTTTTCAGGTATGGTTCCGTGGCGTGAGAAGCTCCAAATTCCGCCATGTGTACGGCGTTCCTTTCAAACGGGAGCGTTGCTATGACAACATAAAGATCACTAGGAATGCGCACGATTCTAACTTCTGCGCTGTCAACCCTAAGTTCGTTGCCATAGTAACTGAGGTGGCCGGTGGAGGAGCCTTCCTCGTTCTGCCATTGGATAATGTAAGTATTTAACAAAAAAATTACTTTTTTAACAATAATATTTTTAACAAAAATGCACCTTGTTTTTGCCCTTTTAACAGGTGCAAGGTGCATTTTAATCACTATTTTTTGCCCATTGACCCTTATCAGAATCAAATTATTATTAAAAACATTCGAAGATAAATTGCATTCTCTGTTGGCAGGTTTATTCAGTTGTTGCAAAATCTATTTTTGATTTCATAAATAAAAATCTAGACAGTAAAATAGTATTATGAAAGCGAATCACGAGAATGCAATGAATGCTCCTTATCAGCGAAAAGAATAGCCATTTGTTTGGTTTCTTCTATTGTCATTATTATGAATTGATCACTGTTGTGTTATTCAATACTACTCCTCTTCAGACGACAATAACAATGAGTTAATAAAATTAAGATGAAGCAAACCTAATGGCCGATTTTAGTTTTACTCAGCAACACCAAATTGAATAGCGGTTTTAGTCCAGTGTCAAAGAAAACGCGCACAAGTATAACTCATGGCCATCCCCATTTTTAGTAGCGGTGTTCTAGATTAAGCCAAGGATTATTCACTTCCCTTTAAAGCGTAGCCTTCAGAAAAGTACGTTTCTACCCCTGTTAGACGTCATCGGTTCGCCAAACACCAATATTTGCGTTTCTTTTACTGGCATTGTGTCTGAGTCGCCCTAGTTTGTGCCCCCATAAGCTTTGTGTACCCACACTGTTTGAGCAAGGTGTATTACTCAAGCCAGATTAATCATTTTGGATTGGTTATCTGACTCAGATATGTAATCAGATCCCAAAACAATAAAAAGTCTAATTAAGACGATAAACCTTTTTATCTGAGGTCGCCTTATTCTCGCGTGGTTTTCACCTGTCAATGCACCAGATGCCCACACCATTTTTTTCAAACATTTATTTTAATAGCTTTACGTAGAGTGGACATTTGCAGGTAGCTGAAAGTTCAGTTGTGTAATGCACTCAAACGCATTCGGTCTCATTCGTTCAGTCACCTTTTGAAACACCTGTTTAAATAATGTTCTTTACCTTGACACTTAAATAATTTACTACTATCCGGCCATCCTCCGCCTCGTTGCGATCAAAAGTATACATACCTGCGTTTATTGAAACATCCGCTACGTAATCAAATCGTGGCAATACTACTTAAAACGAGCTGAGATTGCTAATAGCGTGAGAAATGTGTATCATTTTTGATGCATTTGTAACAAAACTGCAACGTTGCAAAATTTCTTCCAGTTTCGCACGTCTGGCGCAAGTGCTTGCAAAGTAATTGTTTGTTAAAGCGGTCACTTTGTCTGATGTAAAATGATATGTTTATAAAGCGGAACCTATTATATTTCTTAAACATTTATTATTAAATCTGTTAAGGCTCGTATTTTGAAACAAAGCAGTCATGAATCTCGATTTAAAACTAGAGAATTGAGATTAATATCAAACTTGACAGTTTAAATCGAGATTTATGTCTGGCCAAATAGTAGCTAGAATATGGGCCAACACAGGGCGTTGGTAATTTAAGAACATTTTCATAATCAAATGTTTTGTCTCTTTTCTAGACTGGCCGGTTGGACTTCAACGCAAGTCGAGTGACGGGCCACAAAGGCCCCGTGCTCGACATCAAATGGAATCCTTTCAACGATAACATCATAGCGTCGTGTTCCGATGACTGCACGGTAATTTCGTTTGTGCCAATTTTTTTTACTTTTTTTTATAACCGCAATTTGTTCATGGTAATTCATGCCTATTACTCGAGGATGTTCCGTTTGAACAATTTCTCGCTTTTTGTAGTATGAAAGCGTGTAGCCTGGTTGTATAATATATTATTTATTACATGTTGCTATATTATTACGGCTAACGAGTATTGATTGTATTATCTTATCATGCAGAAGTAGATTGTCTCGCTTGTGTAGTACATAAATATTGTCATCATTTGTCTGGTGTCGTGTAAATAGGTGATATAATTTGAATAACTGCGGCATTCTGCATTTTTTATCATAATGTGCATTTGATGCTATCATTTTGCATTCCATTTGAAATCCTTGAAACAATAGATGCCTTTCATTACCAAAAGAACAACGTGAATACAATATTATTGATTTGTTGTTCAAGAATTTGACACCAATTGACTGCTTAATTGGCTGCTCTACTAAATTTTATCAGATACATTATGTTGTTTCCGTTTCATAAAAAAAACACTTCGAGTTACGTAAAAAACACAAAATGTTGTGAAATTAAGAACAGCAAAAATTCATTTTTTTTATCAAAATAATACGTGTCACCGGAAAATGGCAAATGCCGTAAGATTGTAAAATATCGCGTGAAATTATAAACTATTTTTTCTAAATAAGACACGGATTGGAAACTACTGAATTTAGGTGGCATTTTTAGTATACAAAACGATTATTTCATAAAATATCTAGAAATTATAATCTAACCAAGATTTATTACAATCTTACGGAGTCTGCAATTTTCCGGTGACAGTCACAGCAAACTTTTTTTATGTACAGGTAAAACTATGGCACATTCCGGACGGCGGTCTGTCCATGCACCTGACGGACTGGCTGGTGGAACTGCACGGCCACAAGCGACGCGTCGCCTACATCGAGTGGCATCCCACGGCCGAGAATATACTGCTCAGCGCTGGCTTCGATTATTTGGTCAGTACAACTTATTTGTTGTACTTTTGAAAAAACGGCAATGTACATCTCGAAATGGTTAACCTCCTTCTTATCGAAAAAGTCTTACCTCTTTGGTGTATACAGGGGGTTACGTACTTATGCAACGGTTTGAAGAAAAAAAAACAACGGGTTGCCGGGAGTGAAAACTTGAACATTAACGTTGTGGATTTTTTATATTCTGGAATGGTTAGGGAATTATTTCGCACGAATTTCTTGAATTATCAGTATAAAAGTACAATCATTTATGTGGTAAAATACAATATTCATTTATTGCGCTATCGTACACAAACATGACAATTAATATTACATTAAAAATGTAACACTTCAGAACTTTCCCTCCGTCTTACGAATTTTCGATCAGGTCACGTGTCCTGACGCGAGTTTAACATTTTTTACCCATCCCAAAAAGTGCACAACGCCGCTAAAGAAGTATTCACTTCAATAATATAGCTAATATATTAAATAGTTTTTATTACACTATTACGAAACCATAAGAATGTCGGAAGTACAATAGGCAGACGCAACCAAACCACACATTGTCCTTTGTGAAAAAAAAAATGCAGTTATCAAACTATTTTGATCCATCACCATTTACTTATAGAATTAATTGTTTATTGTTCTTTATGACATAACTGAACTTGAACACCAAAAATATGTAGCATACACGTGTTGTTCTACAAATTGAATCCCAAGCTAACATGAATGCTCTTCAATTCTTCACACCGTGTTTTGTTCTGATTTGTGAACACTTTCATAGTCGCGATTGCCGATACATACAAAACTGATATTATTTCCGATCGTCACGCGAGCCTCAATGTATACGGCCGTTACGACTCTTTAGTTTTGCGTGCTGCGTTGCTATCAAAGTAATATCTGAAACTGAATGTTGGGGGACCGTTTGCAGAACAGTTATTTATATGACTAAGGAGAAGCGATGCTTTAAAATTGATAACTGTCGTTGCTTTTATGTTTATTTGATGTACGGGTTCTAGAACTGTGTATAAATGTTTTATATTGTGGGCTAAATTATATTAACTGGTGAGACTCTTCAGACGTGATGGGTTTAGATATCTTGTGGCTCCCAACTGTTCCAAGTAACTAACTATACCTCGATTTCTGAATTAAGAATTTGAACTTAAATATTTGTCAAAGTCCACTTTGACCTGAAAATCTGTTAATCTTTGTCATCAAAGTAGTTTGACACCAAATTCTCAATTCGGAAACTGGCCCTATGTCTATGCCCTGGGTCTGTTGTTGTCAATGGAGTTTAGAAAATCATTTTATTTTCTTTTATCGTAAATTATATACCATCTCACATGAATATCCTAAAAGAAAAACAAAATTATACGTTATTAAAAACAGGGTTGCGTACATTTTATGTGATCTCGTTCACACATGTCCGTGCCGTACCGTACCGTGCCACTGTCCACCACAAATCCAACTGAACTGACGTTTTTTTTAACGCACCCCTTAGGTTTTTATCATAAATGATTTCTATTTAACTTCCAAACAAGTTAACATCAACACAAAAGGTCATTCAATCTTCTTAATCAACAGAATAATTGTGCCGCGTGCAAGCTCGTTAACTTTGTTTTCATTCTTATCGTCACCTTGATCTTGTATACTGGCGTTATCATTGTGAGCACGGCCCGCTCTTACTCAAGGTAAATGAATCATTGTGATTGACTGGCGGAGTTAATTATCTTTTAAATACTGTAACTATTTACCTACTGGTATTCTTAGCAGACCTTCTGGCGGGATGATTATGTTTACTTATGTTCTATCATCCAATGAAGTAAGCTTTATTTTTACCTATTTAAATCGGTTGCTACGTTGACTATCTATGTCATCTTTATTCATTGAAATAAATATTTTTATTGTATGACCGATAAATTCAACTAATTGATTAATAGAAGTTCGCAAACCAATCATGCTAGCTAATTCTAATAGATCCAAACTTATTTACCTAGAGAGAAGAGGAAGTACTAAAGAGTTGCAAAGGATAGGCAGCAGTGGAAATGGTTAGAGGAGGCCTTTGCCAGGAGGCACACCAGGCTCCAGGACATATTTAAAAAAGACACATAAAGTAGTGTAATACATGAAATAAGGAGTTTCGGGATATAGGGGCTATATTATTATTTACCTGTTCCAGAACAGGTCTGAAGGGTATGGCACCATACCAAACAAACACCATACTATGCAATGTCTAACGTAGCTGTCCACATTAGACATTGCAACATTGCCTCTAGAATGGTAACCTAATTGCAATGTTCGGGCATTTCAGATGACCATCATTGATCATAGGCTGCTAATTACCACTCAAATAACTGCCTCCCTTTTTGCCACTCATTCTTCCTGGGTTCGGCTCGCCTCGCACTATTCGCTAGACTTATATGACCGCGCTCGTCGAGACTTACCACGTACAATAACATTCCTTCTACCACAGATCTTCGTCTGGGACGTGGGCAAGGGCGAGGCGGTGAAGGTGATAGACTGCCACACGGACGTGATCTACTGCATGTCGTTCAACCGCGACGGCTCGCTGCTCGCCACCACCAGCAAGGACAAGAAGCTGCGCGTCATCGAGCCCAGGAGAGGCATCGTTCTTTCTGTAAGTTTTACTTTATGTACGTACTTTGCAGAGGTATTAAAACTGTGACTGGAAACAATGGTAATCTTTCGCGTATACACAGACAGTTTGTATTCAGATCATCATCTGCCCAGTCTTTTCCCAACTGGGGTTGGCTTATAGTCAAACCGGAATCAGCTGAATACCGAGAGGTGACAGTTGGTGTTCAGATGTTGCCCCGTATTAAATCAACATCCCAAAACCTATTGCGTGTATTATTACCTAATATCTTACAACCATAAAGTAATAGGCACCAGCATATGAACAGTGCAAATTGTTCAGCATCAATCAATAATGTAATGCATGATGTGCTTACCTGTAAGAAATTGGTACACTGGTCTATCAGTTTATTTAATGTATTACATCTCATATCTTTGTAAACGTGTATTCAATTGTTGGTGAGCCAAATAAATAAAATAATAAAAAAACTGCCTGATAGAGCCGTCTCTATAAGTTTTATTCCTTTCCTCACATTACAGGAAGGTCCCTGCCACCTGGGCACCAAAGCGTCCAAGTGCACATTCCTGGGCAGTCAAGGCAAGGTGCTGACGACCGGGTTCTCTCGCTACAGCGACCGTCAGTACGCGGTGTGGGACCAACATGACTTGGACAAGCCGTTAGTTTGCGAGACCATCGATAGCTCGTCTGGAGTAGTGTTTCCGTACTATGATTATGATACTAATATGGTAAGTCTGCATAATATTTTAAAAAGCTCTTTGTCTGTTGAAATGTATATTTATTTATTTAAACTGTATGTACAGTAAAAGTATATAGGCGGACTTAATACAACAAGGCATTATCTACCAGTCAACCGTCGGTATAGAAAGACTACCCTGCAGTAGGTGTACAAAAAACTAATAATATTTAAAACAAATTATGGATGTAAAGATACTAAAAAAAACATTTACATAAACCGCTAATATATTATATGTAATCTATACTAATAATAAAGCTGCGTTTGTTTGAACGCGCTTATCTCTGGAATTACTACTTAGTTGGATTTGCAATATTCTTTTTGTATATGAGAGCCACATTCATGAGGAGGCTATACGGGGACGGGTAAAAAACGGGATATGCGCGTACGAAGTCGCAGGCAAAAGCTTGTAAACTAATAAATATTATTTGTTTGTAATCTCAATCTGCCTAGCCTTTTCCCTGGGTTGCCTTTCAGTCAAACCGTATGCAGCCTAATAACAGTATTTTACATGAAGCGACTGCCGATCTGAGCTCCACAGCCAAGTAACAGGGTAACACAATACCGCTTGGCGAGACTGGTGCCAGATTTCATTTTAGCCATGAGAAGTAAACACTATAACAGTGCCTTGAAACCAAGGCTCGGATACCCGTAAAATTTTCAAACCGTTACTATGTACTAAACCTTTTCATTCGGGTTTCTTTCGAATAAACCGATATTTGGAGGAATCTTTACAAAAGATTTTTCGGATTAAAGAATATAGATAGCTATAAAAATCGGTTTATAGTGACGCAATACAAAGAAACGTTGCGCCGCGCATTTTCACAAGTCTGAATTGAAATGAAGTTTATTTACCGACACGCCCGCCGCGAAAAATAAAAATAAAGTTCTTAAAACGTTCACGTTCTTTAGAAAAGTTTGAAGAAAAACCGCAATAAACCAGTAATATATAATTTTTAACCGGTTCCGAGTTCCCAGTTCCTTGTCTGGAACAGCAGCAAAGGGCCGCAGCTTACCGCAATGGATATAGAGGAGGCACCCTCCTTAATAAATCTTCTGTTAGTAATTGCTAATCGCCCCTCGATTTACAAATCGATTTTATTACAATAAAAAAAAAACTAGTTCATGGTTGTATGAAACCATTAGATAGACATCTACCTGATAGAAGCCATTAAACGTCACTCAATGACACCCTTGGGACGACTTGCGGCCAGTAATGGGACAGTACCACGTTTTAATCGTTTACTTTTCAAGTACATATGCATAATATGGTAAATACGTCAAAAAATCTGCTGTTCAGTACATTTTGTTGAGTAACGCTCACATAAATGTATGGGACAGTCGATATTTTTTTCGCGATTTCGGAAATGGTAAAAATTGTTTATAATATGAAATTACCCCTTTTCAGGTACTTATTGCGTTTGTTCTGTTACACGTTGTATTGTGGTAAGTAACAAAATGAAACTAATTGTTGTCTGTTATCCATTCAGGTGTACCTGGCTGGCAAGGGCGACGGTAACATCCGATACTATGAAGTGGTGGACGAGGCACCTTACGTGCATTTCCTCAATCAGTTCCTGTCTGGTAATCCACAAGTAAGTCGTATGTTTTCAAGTACAAAAACTAACCAATATCTAAAATGGCGAGTTTGCTGATTTTGTCTCATAAGTCAGAACCAGCATTGCTTTTATAGACTGTCAGACATAACATCGCACGCAATAAGAGAAAATATTAACTAAGATCTGAACTCATGAATTATTTAAATAGCATTTAATCTTTTATCATTGTGATAAAAATTGTAATTCTAATCTATTATATTTTGGATTATATATTTTTTTTTTCATTTACAAAGGAAGCGGGTAGAAAAAAAACGCGTCATTAAATTTTAGACTGCAAGTGTATGTTATAACCAGAGATCGGAATAGGTAGACTATATTTACCCTAAAGTTCGTGGAAATAAGTAACATAGAGTTGATAATACCTTCTGTAAAATCCCCGTATCATAAACATGACGATTGTATCCCGGGATTTAAGAAATTGCAAATTATGTATAGATTGCCTATAAATAATTTGCAATTTCTTGAAGTCTGAACTTCAGGTTTTATGAAAGACAACAAATATGCATTGAATAATTGTTATAACTAATGGTTTTAAACTAATCGTAAACCTGAAGTACTCAGAATATCTTGTAATTTTTATTGTTTGACATTATTATTCTGGTAACGTATAACGCATTCACGCAGACCGATTGTTTGATGTAAGCAAGCGTTATTAATTTGACACCAGAATGAACTGAGCATAGTAATCAAGTTGCCATAATAAAATCAATGTGCTACACACACATTTATGGCTGGTGAGCACAATAGGTATAATGAAACGCAGTTTCATGTGCAGGATATTTTTGACTGTTTGCTTCAAATTTATAATTAAAACAATAGCAACTTGGTGTACCTACAATCTTTATTTCTTGATTGCTACAACCAAGGGGTCTTTAAATCAAGCTTAATATATAATATGTTAGCTCTAGGGAAGCAATCACCAGGGTGAGATTTTGCTCAAATTCGCCTAATAAAAAGTAAGACAAACAATAGAAATTGTTTTAATAAACCCAAATATGCTGGTTGTTAACTGTGTATTTAACTTCCAGCGAGGGCTAGGCTTCATGCCGAAGCGCGGCGTGCACACGGCTATGTGCGAGGTGTTCCGCTTCTACAAGCTGCACACGTCGCGCGGGCTGTGCGAGCCCATTTCCATGATCGTGCCTCGCAAGTCCGACTGCTTTCAGGTACTTTTTTTGCGGGCTATCCCCAATCATCGTAATTGTATAATTTACCACCTCTCTCAAAACGGCGAACGAAAATATCGTTCGGACGGTTCCTAACTTTTTTTTCTAACTATGTAGAACAAAAAATTCGGTAACACACGGTTTTTCGACTCACTCTTCACTGAAAAAGTGATTGTTAATTTGGTGTGCATTCATTGTTAAATAAATAAAACTGGCATCTACCAAACCGTACTGTGTTTGTGTTGTGGCTCGAGAACTTACCGGCAAGAATGAAATCGTGGTCGTTCGTAATGTTTGGTAAATGTCAATAATGCGTGTACATCGCAGGAGGACCTGTACCCCGACACGGCGGCTCCGCTGTCCGCGCTGAGCGCCAAGGACTGGCTCAGCGGCATGAACGCGCCGCCACTGCTCATCAGTATGAAGACAGGTACCATTCAATTAGTATTTCACTTTCCGACCCCCTTAGCTTTTCCTTGATATGCTGTGTTTAACATAGCTTGGTAAGCAAGTTAATTAATAACAATTTTCTGATGGTGCTGCCGATTTACGAGTGTAACTTTTATGATAATGTGTTTTTATGATCTGCAGTTCTAGACAAAGTACCATTTTATCAGAGAATGCGATTGTCTCCAAAATATAAGCGATTGTTCACGTAACATATCGACAGCGTAAGTCAATCCCATATCTTGTGACGTTTTGACAATCACTTCCCGTTAACAGAATGTCACTTGTCTAGTCTGAAGCAAATAATCGTAAGAGTTCAAATTTTTATACAATTGATTTAAAATGCAAACTTTAAATAAATGCCCATATAATTTCCCAGGAGTAACAATAACAACGCACAAGCCCCGCACCAGCAACAACGCGCCGGCGCAGCAGCCGCAGGACGCCAACAACCGCAAGAAGTTCGCGTTCCTCTCGCGCGAGACCACGCCCGACTACCGCCCGCTCGGCACCTGGCAGCCCGGCGACCACCACGACAACGAACAGCTAGATGTATGTACACTTTTGTTTCTATTTCTCCTTCAAAAATATTTCTGGTACCTATCCTACACCAACAACAGTATAATCTTTTTTTTAATCCAAAGCTTGACTGGTAGAGAATACCATGTTGCATTAAGTACCACTACTATGGGTACTTAAAGTTGAAATATATACTATAAGAATTGGATAGTGAGTAATCTCTAGAAGTATTGGATGAATGAATACTCGATTTTCCGATGCGCAATATGTTTTTCTGTTGCCATAGCCTAGTTTTTATACTGGAAAAGTCCAGAGAAGCCTATGGGTAAAAGGTTTCTTTTGGCTGAACGATAATGAGTAAAAATGTATCGTTCGTTCGTTATATCCGTCGTATACATGAGAAATGAATTTGATTTGACTTCGACAAATGTATTATCCAGGTGCAAGTGAACGAGAAATCCCAAAAGACGAGCGCCAACCAGAACACAAAGTTCCACCAGCTGCAGCGCATGTTCGGCAAGCAGACCGGCGACGCCGAGCCCGTGCCGCTGTACAAGCAGATCAACCAGGGCGACGTGTTCAGCACTGAGCATGAGGCATGTACTCTCGCAGACTATTCTAATAGGTTCTTAGAGTAATTAGGTCGTAGCGTAGGACTTCCATTTTTTATAAGGATGTCGTTGGTGTCTTAAGATGTTGCTGCTTAGATTTAATGACATTGGTTTAACCCCAGGTGCTCGCAATAAAAAAAGACAACATTGCACCCGATCTAAAAAAATATATCTATCACTCGTGCTTGCTACGATTTAAGAACAAGCAAAAGATTTTTCTTGATGCAACATTTGTTTTCAGCTAACACAACTTTACCTTACTATTTCCATTTTCGTTTCCAGTTACGCCTCGCATTCAACCGCCAAGGCGAGGAGCTACGTATCGTAAAGAGGCAGCTCCAGAACAGCCAACAGCGAGTTCGCGAGCTCGAACAGCTGGTCGCCGCGCTTCAAGCCAGGCTTCAACGCGACGGCTCATAAGGACCCGCCTACAAGCCTTTTGTCTTATCGAGCGAATACAGGCTTCAGAATGGCGGACAAGGATAGTGGAACCTCGCGCCGAAGGTTCAAGACCACTGGTCGCTTGACAGAGATGCTTGAGGCTTGGCCTTTAGTATATTTTGTGCCACACTAATATTGTAAGCGACTGGAGAGGCGGAAAAGCGCATTGGAAAATCGAGTACCACAGAAATTTGGGGCTGGGTAACTCGGGTATATGCGACCACTGGTTGTGGACTCTGCTTGCGTAGCGCGAGGTAAACGGATGTTCGTTATAAATGCTTGTAAAAACGTCGATCAAGCTTTAAGCACTTGATCTGTTTCTCTTAGCCTTCTATTCTATTATTTTAAGGTTTAGTTGTCATTCCCTAGTCTAAACCACGTCTTAATGTTATCACAAGTTAATGTACTAATGTTGCAGATAAGATAGGGTATGTTTAAGGAATGCGTGGATACGCGAGTGATGTAAGGATAAAATATTTAAGAGTGGAAGAGAAAGCAGGATTTTTTCTTCGTGGTATTGAATACTAAAGCCTGTAGTGCCGTTACTCTTCAGACATTCACCGATCAGTGATAAAGTGTTGCTACGCCTTATAACAATGAATACGAATAAGGATCTTTTGGTTTTACATATCCGTTTTGTATCGTTTATTTATCATTTTTATAGTTATTTTTACAGTTGAAATTGTTTTTCGGAACTGCTTGTTCGCCTATCATGACATTCGCGAGATATAATTCATAAATAAGGGATCAAAATTAATCATTCCAAAAAAACCTTTGGGCTTATTCGGCAGCTAAGCTTGACGTATTTGTGATTTATTTCAAAGTGTGTTATCTTTAGGCATCTAATATTTAAGGCCTATGAATTTTTTAATGAACAAAAGTCGTGTTATAGCTTTGTTTTAGGAATTTAAATGTGATAAAACCATGACATTCTATGTAAATGTTCATGTCACAAACTATTGTTTTTATTTTAACTATTAATTACTTTGTGTATGTGATTTACTTATTTTCTATACAATTATGTATGCAATCAAAGTCAGGGTTATGGATTCAATATTTTTGACGTGATGTGTTATACTGTGATCAATGATCAACTTGCCTAATCAAGCATAATATAGTTTGAATCATCTTCGTTTGTCGATTGAGTTCTGTTTGAAATATGTATTGTAAAGTAATCTTGTTACAAATTAATATTAGGCAGCTGATCTCGCGAAAAGCACTTTTTTATGTAGCACATCATAAATGTTATTCCCAGTTTATAGTTAAGTTGACATCTTGTTTGTTAGTGATTGTGTTAATAGTCTGATTTATGTAATAGTGTTACCTGTTATTTTGTGTATTGTGTTTTGTATTTCCTATGTATACATTCTGACTGTATTATTGTTTTATAACATTCTACGACGATCAAGCATTTACTTTTATTACATATATTAACGCTATGTGTATTCATGTATCGTGATTCCTATGTTGCGAATGAAATTGTACAAAAAAGTTACCTGAACTTTTTTCTGTACATTATTATAGTTAGATTAGATTTCCGAGCTAGCATCATAGAAGTATTACACACAGGTGCTAGATGTTCTCAAAAGACTATTATCAAGCTGTTTTGGTTAGCACAATTTTAAGCTTAAATTTATTATCGTGAGAAGAAAATTAAATCATTATAATATAAAGGCTTTAATAATTGTATGCATAACTAATGTATGAATTGGAATGATGCCACTTAAAAACTTATATACTTAGTGACATGTTGAAAATTCAATATAATTAATCTTTTTACTATCATTACATTCCATGTTCAGTATATTACGCATAATGTTAGTGTGGTAAGTGGATATGAAAGTATTATTGTGCATTAGCTGGATTATTTACTTGGCTAAGTCGGTATTAATATTTATTATTATGTATTTTTATATCATGCTTGTGTAGCACAAATTTTCAATAAATGTTTGGATAGTATCCAGTCCATTTTTATTATTTCCCTAAGACATAAGAGTAACGAATAAGCTACAGGTCACCACTCATTCATTCCTGAACTTTCAGTCTTCAATTCAAGACAATGGTTGCATGTAATCACACTACACATGGCCAACCTTAACCTCGTTCAGTCAGTCTTCTGTAGCTAGAGGCTAGATGTCTCAAATTGAAAACAAGGGCAATATGCGAGAGGTACATTGACAGACAGCAGAAATAGTATATAAAACAAAAACATTTATTTTAAAGTTTATTGTACAAAATACAAAGACCTAATATTTTCTAGTCAGTCAATGTATAACAGAAACTAAAATATACTGAGATTCATAATGTTTCTAGAGGTAATAAAAAAGGGGTATACAATATGTATAATTTTTGTCACACTTATTCTTAAATAAAATGGAATGTGATGTTGGACGGACGAAATTTCATATTCTATAATTATGTAGTTTACATTTCACTTACAAATAACATACTCTGTCAAGTTTATATAAAATATGTACATTATATTATTATTATTCTGTAATTGATAATTAGGCACTACATATTTTGGACTATGCAATACTGCATTTATACTATGTTGAACTGAAAGGTCACTTGAAATGTACATAAGTAAAGGTAAAAGCAGAGATAGCTGTTGGTACAATTTGATTTCTTAGTAAATATTTTTAGATCTTATAACACAAAATATTTGATGATGAAGAGTAATATTAAAGACAATCCTGATGTCTGTAAGCTTGTGGCAGAATTGCATCCGTCTGAATTACAGGTGAAAATACAGGTTCTGTATTCCAGTTTGTCTCCAGGCTGCCCTACATAGTTGCAGTAGTTCCCTAAATCTAATGATGAACAATATCTTTTTGTGCTGATGCCCCCTGAAACATAATCGGTTGCATTATGTGATGAATTGGTATCCAAACTACAACATTATCCCATCAAAATCAGTCAAATACCAATATTATTATTACATTAAGGGTCAGTTTACATATTTGCCAAAAGATTGTTCTACAAAGAATTCACACCTCTGATAAAATAAACAATGAAGGTAAATCACCAAATTGAGAGAAAAAATAGGAAAAATAATACTGTATCAAAACCCTGAAATTTTAATCATGGGGACTGACTGACAGTAGTAACATACTGCATACCTATCTTTTTTATTTCTTACCTGTGGCTCTCATAAATTGAAGCGTGAAGAAGTGCAGTACTCACCTAATTATAGGCATCCATCACCTCCAAATTAGTGAACCATATTATTGCCTAGTGCTGTAACACTCAGTAATCCAGTGCATAGATTAGTGTATTTTTAAATTACATAAAATACTTCATCATAATACAAATATAAATAAATAAGTGTGCACATTGCAAAATAAGTAAAAATTCAAATTAAAGACATAAATACAGCTTGAATATAACATACATAATGCGTGCAGTTCTATGCTAAATGCTTGCAATAACTTATTTGCAAATTAAGCAAAATTTATTGTTGAAGAAAGCATACTTCTAGAAACCAATATTTAAGTACAGCATCATCAACTGGTGCCCCTATTTCTAATGTGTTTTAATGTCCACTATCAATAGTTAATATAGTTATAAAATCATAACTTTTATTAAATCTATGAATCAGAGGGCCTACACTATTGCCTTGCTTTTGTGAACACATCACTTCTTTATTAAGGCTATTATTTTGTATATTATTACCTTTTGAACCCCAGAGCATAAACGCATTGGTGTGCCCCCGACGCCAAGCCACAAATTCGCCGTACTTTTTGTCACATATTTATGACGTTTGGCGTATAGGGCACGCTCTTGCTTGTCATGTATATGTGACAGTGGCATTCAAAAAGTTAATATTGCAACTGCAATTGTTATGCCGAGGATTTCTCATCAGGTCTGGTCCTTGTCATGGTAGGTTTCTTGTAAAAAGTATGTTTGAGGGGTACCCAATTGATGCAGCTGTCTGTATATAATAAAAATAGCAAAGCACCATATTATTTGTTAGTAGAACCTGTAAGTTTAATGCAGAATTGAGCATTGAATACATGCTCGCAAGATGACGGCTTAAGTATCCCACCATCTAGGGTCATCAGCCCGTCACCACACTCCATTGTTGATGAAGAGTTGCACTGGTAACATTCTAGTGTTGTACCTAGATTCATAGTTTGTTACATCTTGTTAGGAGTTTTATAAAAGAATC
The DNA here is from genome assembly GCA_905163435.1 of Mamestra brassicae. Taxonomy (NCBI): domain Eukaryota; kingdom Metazoa; phylum Arthropoda; class Insecta; order Lepidoptera; family Noctuidae; genus Mamestra; species Mamestra brassicae. Next base: position 7,549,007 of record LR990991.1, on the reverse strand, counting down.
ATAGAAGTGAAAAGAATAAAGAAATAAAAGTAACTCTGTCACAATGGAATAAAAGCTGAATTGCCCTGTAATATTTACATTTATGAGAAGGGTTAGTCTAACACCTTTACCTAATAAGAAGTTAGTAGGAGTATTAGTAGGTACTTGTCCCAAGGAAATAGCTCCAACAAGCAGTTTTTGTAGCTCTTATTGTTAAGTTATTTCTACATTAATAAAGTACCCATTAGTGAGGCTCAATCCTTTTATCTCTGAACTCTCACCTTCGTATCTCCCGACGTGCTTGATACAGTACTGAGCATTGTGTATCGTCGCACAGTCGATGGGTAACAAATCAACATCATTCTCTAAAAACTCATTACACTGAAACGGATCATTCGAGTCCGTCCCTGAACACTGGTAGCAGTTTATGGAATTAACTAAAAATAAAAAATAAAGATATAAACCAAAATAACAAACAAAATTAGAAATAACAACAAGAAACAACGCCCTAAAACTCTTACCTGATTTAAACGTAGCGAAAGATACGCAAAGGTAGAGAAATACTTTCTCTTGAAGGCTCATCATTGTTATGAAAGGTTTTTATTCATATATTACTGCATGTACATTTAGAAAACAATTAAAAATCAATAAAAACCCAAGCCAACAATCAACGCACTATTGTTGTAACGACGATTTGTCAAAAAAGTAGATGAAGATCGTACGTTCGTCAGCATTTTAGTTTTTAAGCATTAAAAAAACAAGCTTGGCTTAGAACATGATGGGTAAAAACAAGACCGCGCATCACAATAATGCTTAAAGTCGAATTGGGAACAATGGGAACTGGAATGGAACGCATTACTTGATTGACTTTAAAGTAATGTTGCCAAGAATACATAAAATTTAACGAAACAAGCGAAGCGGTAACATTTTTCATAAAAATATTAACAACACAACTTCGATCAAATGTGTAAATGGGCTCATGACGTAGGATTGGTAATAAACGCATCAAAAACAAAAATTGACAGTCACTGTGATGAGTGTGAAACTTACGAAGTTTGCAATTTCCCGGTGACATATTATAATACACCTGACCCATCACACAATAAATGCTCCACTAAACCCAAATGTACTCTGTGGTCGTGATCTAGCGCTTGCCGAGAGACATACTAGTATACATTTGTTTTATTATTACGTAATAAATCGATAAGAATTTTTGAACCATTTAAATAAGAGTGTCTGTCGATTTCGCCATTTTTCGCTCCGCTCTCTCCTCCGCAACTCCGCAACAACTCCAAAAAACAGTAAAATCACAAAATGTACTCAGGCACAGCTGCAGGCATACTGAGGCAAAATCTCCGGCAACGGGTTGAAAACGGGCAGTGTGTGACGGAGCTAGTATATACGTAAGCCACGCCTCTTTCTTACCGCGGTCCTGGATCGGCGACGACGGCCGGTTGCTTTCTTACCGAGCGTTCTTACCGGTGCGCGTCGGTAGGTGTGTCACGACTGGTACACTTTGTATTGCAGTCTTGCCTTCCGGTTTCATTCATCTTTTCTAGGTAGAAGAGAAAATAAACTGTAGGTGTGTGGCCGGGCTTAGAGTTGTACACGCGTGGTTATAAAGGGCGTTAATGAGATACCGGCACGTTCTGACTATTTATCATGGTCAATTTGGTTATGTTATCCGACGGCACAATAGATGACCTATCGTTCCTAAATGTAGGTATTTAGGCGTATCTGTATCGGTTATTTAAAATTATATGGTTAAATACCGCATCGATAAGCCAACTTTCAGTATCATATCAAAGATCTCTGTCTTGGTTCGTAACTTTGTAAGCCAGCCTAGATTTTGGTAGGTAATAGATTTTAAACTTTTGTAACAATAACATCAACAACACCCGAGCGCTCGAGCTGCGGTACCACCTACACGTCATACTGGGCGTTGCCTCCCCGCAAGCGGCCGCCCCACCGTGCGCCGCCGAGCTCTGCCGGCCTGTATAAGACACGACCACCGGCGTGTGCGCAGCGAGTGTTCACTGCGCTCTCGGACTGCTTCGACTTACCTATTCGGACAGCTCTGAGAACCAGTCTTACGCTAGCACACGCACGGGGTCCCGCTCCCTGTACTGTACTAGTCTACTTATAGTTTGTTTACTTTGTGATTTTTAATAAACAACGTTCCGTCTTGAACTTGTGTTTGTCCGTACAAACCTGCTACAATCTGGCGCACAACGCGAGGCCGAATCCAGGCAATAAGATCGAAAGCTTACGTCGTCTTCCACATCGCGAAATCAAGATGGCCATGTCAAACGAGCAGTTCCAGCAACTCCTTAGCGCCATCACGGCCAATAAACAAGGAACATTTGCATCGTGCACATTCACGTACAACGGGGAAAAGAACTCGGATGCAGTAGAAGCCTTCTTAGCCGCAGCAACCGTTTTTAAGTCAACGGAGAAGATAAGTGACTCAGACGCACTGCAAAGTCTACCACTTTTACTACGAGATGAGGCAGCAGTGTGGTGGCAGGGAGTGAAGACTGGTGTGACGCAGTGGGAAGATTTCTGCACTAAGCTCCGCCACACGTTCGCCCCGAGAAAACCAACATTCATGGTGTACTACCAAATTACACATGAAGTTCAGGAGGCGAACGTTACGACAGAAGCCTTTATCGCCAGGAAAAGATCCCTGTTCTCATTGGCTCCCCCTCCACCATTCACTGAATCGCAACAAATAGATTTAATCTTCCCACTCATCCGGCTGGAAATAAGGAACCGCATGCCACGAGATACAGTGCCTACATTCGACAAACTCCTGGAGACTGCACGAGGTATTGAAGAGACCCTACATGAGTACGCAGCAAGTTCGGAGACAGGCGAAAACAGGAACGCTCAGGGGAAGAAAGGGAAACTAAGGTGCACCTTCTGCAAAAACCCAGGACACACAGCAGATGTCTGCCGTAAGAAGAAGCGGGCTGAAGGCACTCTTTCTTCTACAGTGAAAAATGTCTCAGAAGGTCAAACCCAGGCACCATCTCCTTCCCAGCCGAAGTTCTCCTGCTATGGGTGTGGAGCACCTGGAGTTTATAGGAGTAATTGTTCCACGTGCAAGAAAAGCTCGTCGCCGGTCAAAAAAGAAGACGTCGGATTCTGCGCCCTTGACGCTCCAGAAGAAACGCACTCACGACCTGTGGTGTTCCTGGAGGTGGAGGGGGTAACGGGAACGGCATTCATGGACACATGTGCCAAGATAAGTGTTGCATCTTATAGCCTCTACCAGTCCCTGCTGAAGAGTGGATGCAAATTTCACGAGAAAACAGTGGATCTCACATTAGCCGATGGCATTAAGAGGGAGCAGGTGGTGCTTGTGTGCAAAGCCATGGTGACCCTGAATGGTCGTAAAATAGCCACCAGGTTCATCGTGCTACAGGAAGCTCGGGACAACCGCACACTACTAGGCGTCGACTTCTTGCAAAAAGCGGGTGTGGTAATAAACATGCCTCAGTATACGTGGTCCTTCATCGACGAACCTGACTTGCAGTACGAGCTCCACCCGGAGGGATTCACAATCTTCGAATCCACCGTCATCAAGGAAATGATGATTTTGCCAAGTCCACTCAGCGCGATGACAGTGACAGACAGTGAGGATGCTGCTAGCATATCCAACACCATACCTACGCCCCCATTAACCCCTCCTCCAGCAATCATGGCCGCGGTTGAAGCAGTAACTCCAACAAAAGACCAATACGCGAACACAGACTACAAACTGGCGCGGATTGATCTAACTTCCACACCACCAAGCAAGAAAAAGTCTCCGCTGCTCGATGGGTACTCTCCAAGCTTCGCAAATTTCATGATGCGAGATGCTCAAATAAATGTCCACCGAGAAAACGCCGAGCTATCTCCACAGAGTAATAGCCTCTTTGACGCGAACAATTGGGACGTTCGCATAGACTCGATCGACGTGGTGGTACATATTACTCCGGACCAGGTTAAGCTAGTCGATCAGCTGCTGGAGAGGAACAACGACGTTTTCAATACGAAGCGAGAACCTACGAAACTGATTGAGCACACAATCAAGACAGTGGATGACAAACCAATTTCGGTCCCCCCGTACAGATTATCACCACCTCGAAAAGAAGCTTTGCAACGAGAGATCAAGGCAATGTTAGCGGATGGCATCATTCAACCATCTGCGTCACCATGGGCGGCCCCTGTAGTGCTGGTACCGAAGGCTAATGGAAGCATACGAGTTTGTATAGACTATCGCCGACTCAATACGATAACTGTACCCGACCCATACCCTATTCCAAGGATTGATGATCTTCTGCACGAAGCGAAACCAACGCCTTACATGTCCCTGCTAGACTTGAAAGCTGGGTACTGGCAGATTGGCGTTCGAAAAGTAGACCAGGACAAGACGGCATTCATCACACCTTTTGGCGTATACAAATTCACCCGTATGCCATTTGGTTTACGGAACGCTTCAGCAACATTTCAGCGACTCATTGACCGAATGCGAGTAGGTATACCGGACGTGAAGCTGTTGGCATACTTGGATGACCTGGCTATATTTTCGCAAACGTTTGAACGACATTTGGAAGACTTGCAAAAGGTATTCAATCAGCTAAAAGAATTTGGGCTTACCGCAAATCGAGAAAAATGCCATTTTTGTTGTTCCACCATCAAATACTTGGGACACTATATCACGCCGGACGGTCTACAAGTGGACCCTGAGAAGACTGCAGCTATCGCGAAGCTACCCACGCCCTCAAACCTGAAACATCTAGTTGCATTTCTGCAGACGTGCTCGTGGTATAGGAGATTCATAGAGAATTTTGCGAAAATTGCGGAACCCCTGACTCGCTTAACAAAGAAGAATGTTAGCTGGGAGTGGACAGAGGAACAGCAAAACGCCTACAATGAGTTGAAGTATCGTCTAACTTCTGCTCCAATTTTGAGACAAGCCGATGAAACCGAGCCGTACGTCATCAAAAGCGACGCCAGCTCTTATGCAATAGGAGCAGTTTTGGTCCAGGGGGAGGGTGAAGACGAACATCCTGTAGAGTACGCTAGTCGTTTGTTAGTGGTTTTAAATTAACTCAGGGAGCTTTATCTCTGTCCGGTAAATGTAGACATATGATTGCTATGTTGATAGCATATAATATTAACGAGGTTATAGCTAATATAACAAATATTAGGTTAAGTGACGAGCCTGTGTTGTCTAGTTGCACTAACAACATTGGGACTTATTATTCTGATTCCTTGTGTTGTACGAAGGAGGACCCACCTATAATATCAACATTTTTGGAGGCCTCTACTAATCAGATCGAGTATTCTCTTCCTGATGGAACCCATACAGGCATTTTAGACTCCTCAATTGTAGCTGAGATTACTCCGGATAACTCTTTAAACTGAACTGCAAGACAACAGAAGTTACCCCTTTTAATAACCAATTATTATTAGTGAATAATAACAAGGTATCTTCTGGCGATTTAGTTCATGGTAAAAATCCTAAGGGAGGGCAACACACTTTAAAATTATTTAATCAAAATATTCAAGGTTGCGCTTCCAAATTACTTGAAGTAGAAATGTTTTTAGAAAAAACCAGGTTTGATGTAGTTTGCTTAACTGAACGTTGGTTAAAAAATTACCAAGTAGAATCCATTAATTTTGAAAATTATTGTGTAGTTAGCCATTTCAGCCGACAATGTATGATACATGGAGGATCATTAATTTTAATTAAAAGTTATATTAAGTCTAAAGAAAGAAAAGACATTGTTAAACTATCGGTTGAACACACCATTGAATTGTCCTGTGTTGAGCTAGATAAGCATGTTGTAGTATGTGTCTACAGACCTCCAAGTTACCAGAATCTATCTGTGTTTGATTCTGTAATGGAAGATGTGTTAAAAAAAGTTAGTAGGTACTAGCAATAAATCAATAATTATATGTGGCGACTTTAACATTAACTTACTAGAGACAAACTCAAATAGTATCAGATTATTGAGTCTATTTAAATCATTTAATTTGTTAAATGTTTTTATTGAACCTACCCGAGTTACAGCTACTTCTGCGACTTGCATAGACAACATATTTTGTAATTGTGATTACTTACATAAAGAAATTGTAAATAAGCTGCCCTCTGATCACAGTGGACAATCAATAACGTTTTGCACCTACATTCCTTTACAAAAAATTCAAATTAAATTTAGACCGATAACAGATAAATTTATTTAGAAAAACTTAATAATACTTTATCCAGTAAACTATGTGTCCAAAGTTTTAATAACATAGATGACCCAAATGAGTTCTACGCCGAGTTTTTTTCATTACTAAACACTGAATTTAATGACACTTTTCCAATTAAGTCTAAAAGTATTTACACTAAGTTTATATTTAACTAGTTGCCGCCCGCGGCTCCGCCCGCGTGATTGTCGAAAACTATCCTAAGGGAACATATTCCCGGGATAAAAAGTATCCTATGTGTTATTCCAGACTATAATCTACCTCTGTGCCAAATTTCATCAAAATCCATTCAGTAGTTTTTACGTGAAAGAGTAACAAACATCCATACATACATCCATACTTACAAACTTTCGCCTTTATAATAGTAGTAGGATGATTGGGCAACTCCAGGCATTCGCATAAGTAGGGAAAAGCTATACGAACTATATGGCCTAAAGCAACATGTGAATAATATAAGCTTTCATAAGTATGTTGCGAAATACTCAAAAACATTTTTATTAAACTCAAATGCAGAGGTAGCAAAGGAATTTGAAAACTTCTTTGCTGATATTCCTCGTAAAACGACAGAGGCTCTTAACTCGTCACCCGCGCTCTCTGCTGCCTTACTTCGGAAGAACGTCAAGGTATGTCCATCAGAGTTCAAGTTTCAACATACAAACCCCCAGGCCATTATAAAAGCTTTTAAAGATCTTAAAATTAAATCAACAGAAGATCTTTGGGGAATGTCTGTAAAAGTCTGTAGATCTATAATTGAAACTATTGCTCCCTACTTAGCTCTCATATTTAACTCTAGTGTGGATCAAGGAGTATTTCCTGATCTCATGAAACACAGTAAAGTCGTTCCACTGTTTAAATCGGGTGATAGTCATGAACCCAACAATTATAGGCCGGTGTCAATCCTGCCGGTTCTCAGTAAGGTGTTCGAAAAGTTAATGCTTAATCAGATGTTACTTCACTTTAATAAAAATTCCATCTTTCATGAACAACAGTACGGTTTCACCAAAGGGCGTTGTACAACTGACGCCGGTGTCACCCTAATAAAGAACATCTTTAACGCCTGGGAAGATTCAAAGGACGCCATTGGAATCTTTTGCGACCTCTCGAAGGCGTTCGATTGCGTTAACCATGAGACGCTTTTGTTGAAACTCGAGCATTATGGGATTAGGAATACATCCCTTGATTTGATTAGATCATACTTGAAAGACAGACAGGTTAAAGTCCAGGTAAACGGTGTAAACTCACTAGGGTCTGAAATGACAATGGGCGTTCCGCAAGGTTCAATATTGGGTCCATTCCTCTTTTTAGTATATATAAACGATTTGCCCGAATTGCTTCAAAATCAACCAAAGATGGTATTATTTGCTGATGACACATCATTGATATTTAGGATAGACCGACGGTCACAAAGTCTTGATGATGTCAATAACTCTATTCATCAGGTCCAACTTTGGTTTACGGCAAACAACTTAGTACTAAATGAAAAAAAGACCAAATGTATTAAATTTACTTTACCAAATGTTAGAAGCACCGAATGTGACATCGTATTGAATGGACAAAAATTGGAATTTATTGATCAGACGGTTTTCCTGGGAATCACTTTAGACGAGAAATTGCAATGGGGACCTCACATAACATCTCTTGCGGGGCGGCTAAGCTCAGCCGCTTATGCTGTTAGAAAGATAAGACAGTTAACAGATGTAGAAACCGCGCGCTTGGTCTATTTTAGTTACTTTCACAGCATTATGTCGTACGGTATTTTGCTGTGGGGTCGTGCTGCTGACATTGAATCTGTATTTATTTTGCAAAAGCGTGCTGTTAGAGCCATTTATAATCTTCGTCGCCGCGATTCTCTTAGGGAAATTTTTAAAAAGATGAATATTATGACAGTACCTTGTCAATTCATTTATGAGAATATTATGTATGTAAGAAAAAATCGACATCTCTTTAACAAAATTAGTGATAGACATCATTTTAATACTAGAAATAAAAATAATTTAGATCAAACATTTTATAGATTAGCCAAAGTACGAACATCTTTCATGGGGTACTGTGTTAAATGTTACAACAAAATACCTTGTGACATATTAGAACTAAATGAAAGAAAATTTAAAACTTACATTAAAACCACACTTTGTAAACAAGCATATTACAAACTAGATGATTATATTAAAGATAAGAATGCTTGGAAACATGCTGGTCCTGCTCCATAGGACAATCGAGGGTATAGTAGAAAAAGTCAAACTTATTTTATTTACTGGTGTACTTTCAGGTTTTTAATATGTAATTTAACTCACACACTGATCCATTGTTTTTAATTATATTGTAAATATGTGAGTACCATGTCCCTTACTAGCAAACTTAATTTTATCTCTGCTGGTATTGCTTTGTTGTACCTATAGTATATAAGTGTGTGCTGTATATTAGTGTAATGTTGGATGCATTGTGCTCACATAATATAATCAATTGATCAATGTACAAAATATTGTAAAACGTATATTTGAAAAGAGTAACTATGGAGTTTCTTGTCCGTTCTTCTCCATAAGAATCTACTTTTTGCGAATGGACAACTAGAGTCACTTATATTTTAATTTTAAACTGTAAATTTGACGTTCAAAAGTGCCTTTTAATGGTCTAGTTGAAATAAATGAATTGACTTTGACTTTGACTTTGACTTTGTCCACTACCAACCTCTCTAGATGGCAAAACATGGATTTTCATCGTGGAAGATGTGGCAACTCGTTGGGTGGAACTCTTCACCTTACATCAGGCCACAGCAGAAAATTGCGCCATGACTCTGATCAACGAAATATTCCTTCGCTTCGGTTTTCCTCGTCGTATGATCAGTGATAATGGACCCCAATTCGTCAGTGCCGTCATGCAACAGGTTGCTTATACAATGAACATCAAGCATGCCTTTACTCCTGTGTATCACCCAGAGACGAACCCAGTGGAGAGGAAGAACAGGGATTTAAAACCCCAGTTAGCTATCCTAGTCAAGGATAAGCACAGAGAATGGCCGGAGCACCTCCCAAGTATTAGGTTCGCGATGAATACCGCGAGCAGCCTATCAACTGGATTCACGCCGGCATTCTTAACCTTTGGCAGGGAACTGAGAACACCAGATGACACATCCCATGATTTCAGAAAGATTCTGCAATCCGAGAACTTCGTCCCAGAGCTCACCCCAAAGTTGATGCAATTAGCCAATACCTTGCAACAAGCTCGAGAAATTCAGGAACATGGCGAAGAACGACGTAAGAAGTACGTCGATAAACGGCGTCGAGAAGATCCGGGTTACAATCCTGGTGAACTGGTACTTGCTACAACCCATACATTGAGTAATGCCTCACGGGGTGTTAGTAACAAATTCGCACCACGACGTGATGGACCCTACATTATCAAGAAACGGCACGGTCCATCCTCTTACGAAATTGCTGATCCACAAAAGTCAGACGTTGCGATTGGGGTATATCACTCCTCAGCTTTGGTGCCTTATGTCGGAGAGTCATCCATGCTACCAGCTCCTGTACAGCCCCTGCGGAAGAGAGGACGACCACGAAAGCAAACCCTGGAGCATGGCAGTGACACAGGACAAGCAAAGAAACGCGGAAAACCCAAGAACCCACTTGCTGGATCATCGTCGGGACGACATCAGATCCAAAGGGGGAGACTGTAACAATAACATCAACAACACCCGAGCGCTCGAGCCGCGGTACCACCTACACGTCATACTGGGCGTTGCCTCCCCGCAAGCGGCCGCCCCACCGTGCGCCGCCGAGCTCTGCCGGCCTGTATAAGACACGACCACCGGCGTGTGCGCAGCGAGTTTGTATGGCAAGCCGATCCCCTGGGAGAAGCAAGCCAAATACCTGGGGGTCATACTGGACAGCCACCTCACCTTTGCTGAGCACATAAGGCAGGCCCGTTCTCGCGCCGCCTTCGCTCAGGGAAGGCTCCATTATATCACGACCGCCCGTAGCAAATTGTCACTCAAGTGCAAATTGCGACTCTTCACCGCGGTCATCCGTCCCATCATGACGTACGCTTGCGCCGTCTTTGCACACGCAAAGCCACGTCATCTCCACAGGATGCAGACGCTCCAAAACCGTTTCCTGCGCAAAATCACGGGTGCCCCCTTCTACGTCCGAAATGAGACTCTACATGTAGATCTCAAATTGCCCACCATACAGCAGTTCATGAAACGCATAGCCAAACGTTTCTTCGACACTGCTGTAAATCACCGTAACCCCCTTATCGCATCGGCCGCCCGATACGAACCCTCCCGCATCTCCAAGGTACGCCGACCGAGGCATACCCTCGTCACGCCCGACGACTCTACCACTCTCCTCCATGAGAGTCGCAATGAGACCAGCACTCTTCGCAAACCACGACCGCCGTCCTTCCGCCCTCGCCGCCGAGGCCCGCCGCGACGTCCCCGTCAAAATCCGCCCCGACCCTTGCTCGAGCCAGCCCGCGCCGCTGAGCCTGTAGTCTTAAATTCGCCCCTAAATAATAATTCCAGTTCGATCCAGCCCGTCCCTAGCTGTCCTCTCCCCAGCGACGCCCTAAGCCGAGGCCCGTACCCCACAGGGGGTGCCCTTAGCGTGTAGTCGCTTAGTTTGTAGGTTTTTTATAAGCCCTGGCTGGAGGCTTTAATATTATATTAAGGCCACCACAGGCAAGCCCGGTTAAGCAGTCGACAACCTTATAGGTTGAACTGCGAGAAGCCACACACAAAAAAAAAAAAAAAAAATGTGCGCAGCGAGTGTTCACTGCGCTCTCGGACTGCTTCGACTTACCTATTCGGATAGCTCTGAGAACCAGTCTTACGCTAGCACACGCACGGGGTCCCGCTCCCTGTACTGTACTAGTCTACTTATAGTTTGTTTACTTTGTGATTTTTAATAAACAACGTTCCGTCTTGAACTTGTGTTTGTCCGTAGGTACAAACCTGCTACACTTTAATTTAAAATCTTGAAAAAGCGTGCAAAATTGACAATACCTAAAACTATTACTTAGGCATGATTCTAAATATTCAAAACTTTTGAATTGCAGTGGCATTTGGTTGTTGCATCTTTTGTCACAAAAATGCGACCGTTCCGAACCCATACAAAGTTATTCTTACTTTCCTTAGCGGCGATTCTTGTTGCTGCATGTTTTTATTAGCCATAGTCAGATTTTCTGTAACAAAGGCATCGGCTGCTTTTATCCAACCGATGCCAATATTGCTGCTATTCAACTTCTCCGACTCATTCTTCTCATTAAAGTTCCTCATCGCAGCAAGTAGATTATCATGTACCTACGCGAGGAGGAAAGCGAGGCCTGACGAGCTTGACGACTATACTTACCTACTTCGTGAACGATTTGTTTCTGAATAAAATTTTGCAACTCTTCGAATTGACTGGATTTTTACCATGGAGTTCATTTCCCACAACTGTTGTATGACCGTCAGCAAGTTTGACCTAATTGATCCATTTGTTGCAACTTAGTGTCTAATGCCCTTACTTGAGCGGTCAACGTGGCGTTATTTTTGAGACGTTCGGCATTACAGCTGTTATGGACTTGGTCAGCATCCAAAAGAAAAGCAATAGTCTTCTTAAAATCCTCTAGATAATAATAAACACTCAGCTCACACACTTTTTAGACACGCTTAAACAAAAACTAACACTTGTAAATAGTAGATTAAATAGATATAATCTCCGGAAAATTCAAAACAATAATTTTAACAATAACGAAAAGCACTTTTACCGAACGTTAAAACAAGCTACTACTAACCAATCAATACCCAGCGAAAGCCAGGGTAACAGTATCCATAGTTTACCACCGATAGATACCTAATCTTAGACAATTTTCGTCAGGAATTTGGGAGAGGCCAATATGTCATATCGCAGCGGCTGAGTGGATTACAAAAGAGACAAAAAACTATAGCCACACGGTACAAATGGAGTCTGCACATATACCAATAGAGACTTTCCATGACGTTCTTCAGAAATTACACAACTGGAAAGAACCTGGTTCGGACTATATTCACAACTTTTGGTACAAAAAATTAACTCATATTCACCCATACCTATATAATTACATCAACACTTTTATTCAAAACCCAACAACAATGCCTGCATACATAGCGGAAGGAATTACGTACATGATACCAAAAGACACCAGTGATACCAGTAATCCAGAAAAGTACAGACCAATAACATGCCTACAAACAATATATAAAATAGTAGGTAACATCATGCATCACTCATATCATTTATAAGCATCTCGAAACAAATGAAATATTATCCGAAGAACAAAAAGGCTGTCGGAAATATAGTCAGGGTTGTAAAGAACAACTTACCATGGACTCAGTTATACTCAAGCAGGTCCAAAGGAAGAAAAGATATCTATATACCATGTACATTGACTACAAAAAAGCGTACGACTCAGTACCACACACGTGGTTACTTGAAGTTTTGCTAATATACAAGATCAATCCTATAATTGTTACCTTTTTAAGTAATGCCATGTCACATTGGATGATACGTTTACACGTAACATCGCCTACAGGAATCGTTGAAACTGAACCTATTAAGATCCAAAGAGGAATATTTCAAGGTGACTCTCTAAGCCCTTTATGGTTCTGCCTGGCGTTAAATCCCCTATCCAACAGATTGAATACAGTAACACCAGGATATAATCTACCATTTAATGACACTGCAGCTGACATAGAGACTGACAGACAAAATTTTAAGATTAACCTTCTGTATATAGATGATATAAAATTGTACGCTTCTACCCCAGATGACTTCTTTGAACTGGCAGAAACCGCAGACCAGTTTTCAACTGATATTAGAATGGAGTTTGGAATTGATAAGTGCAAAATCAACTCAGTAAAAGCGGGCAAACCTAGCACCATTCATACACTATAGAGACAGGTGAAACCATAGACTCTTTAAATGCAAACGAAACTTACAAGTATTTAGGATACATTCAGGACCGGCAAATTAAACATAAAGATACTAAAAATAAACTTATTCAACAACTTAAACATAGACTTAGATCCATTTTTACTACTCAATTGTACTCAAAATATACAGTAAAAGCTATAAATACCTTTGCTATCCCTGTCCTCACATATTCCTTTGGTATAATAAGCTGGACGAAAACGGACCTTAAAAACCTACAGCGCGCCAGTAATACCACTATGACCAAACATAGAAAGCACCACCCTAGATCTTGCGTCCAGCGACTGACATTACCAAGGAAGGAAGGAGGACGAGCCATAATAGATATTACGAACCTACACAATAAACAAATTAGTACTCTTAGGAAATATTTTAACACAAAAAGCGCTACCTCTACCCTTCACAAAGCAATTGTATATAACGACCGAAAACTGACTCCATTAAACATGCACGAAAAGACAACTCAAATTAATGAGAAACAAAACGACACACCGACAAAAATATTAGATTGGAATCAGAAATCACTCCATGGAAGACATCGCCACGACCTTTGCCAGCCTAACGTCGACAAGTTAGCGTCAAACGAATGGCTCAGGCGTGGAGATTTATTCCCTGAGACAAGGGTTTATGACGGCAATCCAAGATCAGGTTATTGAAACTCGTAACTATCAAAAGCACATCATGCGAGTCCTTCAACAGATACTTGTAGGCGGTGTCATAGCTCTCCCGAAACTATTCAACACATCACTGGAGCATGTAAAGCGATAGTTCAGACTGACTACAAACACAGGCATGATCAAATAGCAAACATAATCCATCAAAAACTTGCTATAAAATATAAATTCATTACTACACCCCCAGTACCTTACTACAAATATGTTCCTGAAACGGTGTTGGAAAACGCAACACATAAGTTGTACTTTGACCGAGTCATTCTCACAGACAAAACAACACATTACAATAGACCAGACATTACTCTTTTAGATAAAATTAATAAAACAGCGCAAATTGTTGACATAGCAGTACCAAACACGCACAACTTACAAAGTACTGTAGCAGGAATGCTGTCTAAATAGACCTGAAAATAGAATTAAGTAGAATGTGGCGACTAGCCAACGTTTCCATCATCCCTGTAGTGATCTCGACTACGGGTGTCGTTCCTAAACAACTGCAACAATCTTTAAAAATGCTAGATATAGCTTCCTCCACCTATCAAACCCTACAGAAAGCAGCTATCTTAAACACCTGCAGAATTGTCCGAAAATTCCTACAAAATGATAACAACGCAGACACATTTTCTATAACTTAGGTTTACTCTCAGGTAGCACTTGGCTTCGGCCCGTGTTATTCTTAAACACCGGCAGGCTACAGACTGCTGCGATACAAAAATGTATACCAATAAATATTAATAATAAGACATTTATTTCAGACATAGTCCATATACTGTTAGTAACACAAAATACCTTATAAAGCTATTGTTAGTACACACATAAACCACAGAAAGAAAAACATAATCACAAAGAGGTACTGCACTGGAACACTAGATCATGCCAAGCCTTGGACGCGACCACCCTCAGTGTGTAGTCGCATCCAGTGCCGCCACATCGGCGAGTCCCATCGGCCCACGAACACGATCAGAAGGCTGTTCGAGCTGGCCCGCATGCGCTTCATGACAGATGCACAGCGCTTCCGCATGATGGCATGAAAACCATCCACGCTTTTCACCGCAAACATTGCTGAAGCGCTGCAGTGGCGCGGCAGGCCGAACAGCACCCTGAACGCGTTATTATATTGTACTCGCAGAGCACTATATGTACGCTGTGTGTACTTAGTCCACATGCTGCAGGTGTAAAAAGATTGATAGAAGGCTTTAAATAATGTCACTTTGACTTGCTCGGTACACCGTGCAAACCTGCGGGCCAGCATGTTACAGCGCACAGACAGCGCCCTGCGCTCCCTCTTTTTAAATCAGTGTTGTCACACATATTCTCTAAGACCCAGTGACCCAGATATTTAAAATTAGACACTCTGTTTAAGCTGGCACCGCAAAGATACAAGGGAGGCACATTAGCGAATGATTTGTTACCAGCCTTAAACACCATCACTTCACTCTTCCTCACATTATATCTGAGTCCGTGGGTTCGTGCATACTTTTCAAAAATATCCAGCAGTCTGCGCATGGTACTGAACGACGGGCTCAGCAGCACCATGTATGTCGTCCGCGTAGCTGATATTATTGACGCACTGTCCATCTATATGGCACCCTATGCTTGTTCTGCTGAGCTCGCCGATCAGCTCGTTCATGTATAAGTTAAAGAGACGAGGAGAAGTTAACCCCCCTGCCTCACCCCGCACTCCAACCCATACACGTCCGAGTGTGAGCCTGCCCACCGCACAACATTCCTTTGACTCGAGTACCAGTATCTCAACATTGCAACAACATCACGTGGCACATTTGTTTCATTTTTTTTTTGTTTATTTCTAAGTCTTCGTTAATTGAGGAAAATCTCAAGGTTGGGTCATTCACATCCCTCTGCAAGTATCGTGTCTAGCAAATTGACTTCGTTGCTAACACGAGCCACTCGGGGCGTAACTGGTGGTGACTTCTCAGATGGCATAATTCTCTGACTATCTATTGGTTTATTGTGGCTAACCGGTCCTGATTTGGGAAAGACAAGGCCTTAGCCCAACCGCCAAATCGCAGGGCGATCCCCGGCCACCATAGGCGCGGGCCTGCGGACGGCGCGGCGAGCGTTGGGTGGCTCGCTGTCCGATCACCACCAGGCCCGGGTCGATGGCGCGTCGTGTTCTACGCGCGCCTCAAAGAGATGTCAGCATAGGAGACGGGGCCCGCTAGGGCCAGAGCCTGCCAGGGTTGCGGAATTTGTTCGAAAGAGTCACCGCAGCCCTGGAACGCAAAGAGCTTTAGAAGGAACACGGATGGGATTTAGTCAGTATCTGCCACGCCCTTCCGCTCCACCCAGAGCGGAAGAAGTCATTTGATGATTTCTCATCCTTAAAAAAAAAGTGGTCCTGATTTAGGGGAGAGCATTGGCATCGGTTCAGGCACCGCTTGATCAGTTTGTGCAGTGTGACAAAAATTTAGATAAATCAATCAACATACGCTCATACTTGGACTATGGGCCGCATTGTACTCGTGTCACTTGGAAACACAAATGAAAATAAAACGATGTGACGGTAGTCGTAAATTCGTAATACCAATATTAGATTAGAAGGATCTATTGCAGCGGTTCTAAACTTTTTGGCTGGCGACCCTAAGTATTAATATATCTGAAGCCCGCGACCCGATGTTTTACAAAAAAGACTATATGTCTCCCAAAAAAAGGTGTCCAGGGAACGTACCAGCTACCAGCAACAATAATAATTGCTGTATTTCCACATTGTCCTGATCACGACGTTTCGGACAGGAAAAATAGTGATAATGACACCCCAGCACTCCCAATCGCTTCTATTTGGTAAATAATAAGTACTAATTAGCAGTTTTCGAGAAAATCGACTTTGAAGGTGTTTGAGGATTTTTTTAGGAATTGTCATGTTCTGTGCACTGAGCTGCGAGCGACGATCTGTCATCTTGTCTGCATCTGCGTAGCGTACGTAGGGGTACCGATGCCAGCTACGCTACTAAAAAAAGATATACGACGGGCTGGAATAGCTAAGAAGTGCTCGACTATTTTGAAATATGTTGCAGGTTAGTAGGGATGACCGCCTCTCGCAGTCTGCCGCTTTGGGCCATGGTCCTCTTGGGGTTTGGGGTCTGGTAATATGGTAGGGAAGATGAGCGGGATGTGGACTGAATATCTAACTTTTGTTTCTCAATCATGAGTGGATTGGATTGTATCCAAAAACAATTAAATAAAACCAACAAATAAGACTTATTCAGAATATTTATTTCCAGATTGTTTTTAATTCACAATAAGTTTATATAAAAAATATTTATGTTTATATAATAATAAACGAATACTTATAAATCGTTCTCATTCCTGTTAAGATAGTCTAATATACTATATTATACAAACTACGGACGTCTTAGAGTCGTTATAATATAAACATTAACTTGCATTCCAATTAATATACACAGACATCTTTTACAAACATTCATTCTTAAATTTTTATTAAGACACCTAGACGTAATAATCACAATATGCATGAGCTGTACCTTAACTCATGTAGACTTAATTTGTACATTATAATTCTATTTTAAATGCATAACTTAGTTTATATCTAACCTAACTATAGGCAGTTTGAAAGTTGAAAATATTATTGTCATTAGATACTTAAAGCTATTATTTTAATATTATATTCATCGTGGAATATGTTAAACATATATCAAAATTAGGCATCTAAATATCGAACAAGTAAATATTTTGTTTGATGTAATACGTCTTATGACATAATTAAGTATAAAATAGGTAGGTACATAGATTTCTTGAGTAATTTATTGGCACTTACAACCACAGAAAATAATTGGGTACAGAAGTACAGTACAAAATAATAAGAGTATCAAAGTAGAAGAAATTAGTTTTATAAAAAAGTAAAGAATATAGTTTACAAACGCCGATACAATACTTTGTATACATTTCGATGTCATGTGATCATACATACGTGATTATCAGTGATCGGATAATCGGGAGCTTATATTCTTAAACTTCTTCCCGTGAAAGAATAATATGGACATTCCTTTCTGAATAAATAAGTAATCCCGGGTTCCCAGGATTGAACAATTTTGTAAAAACAACTATAACAAACTAAATGAAATTATAGCAGTGGTTATTTTTATCTAGTATCTTTATTTTATTAAAAACAAATCGAATACCTATAAAAAATTATAGTGTGCACAATGTGGTCAATGTGTTGTATTTATTACATGACTGCCCAAGAAAAGTAGAGTAATATTTTTTTATGTTTGTATGTAACTTCTAAACGCCTGAACCGACTTAAAACCATGTATTATATTATTAGTATTATACTTTCGTGTGAATAAAAGTAAAGTTTAGGTATATTAGCGCCCGATTATCCTAACACTGGTAAATGTATTCAGTTATTTTTCCTATTAATTATTTATTATTAAAAATTAGAGACACAACAAGACGAAAACAGGTGGGCAATTCTAAGAAATAATTAAACTATTCGTTACCGTCACCTCATTTGAATAAATACAGACATTCGAATTACGAAATAATTGTGGAACCCTAAAATGAGACACTGCCAATGGATAAAATAAAATAATAAAAAAATACAAAAACAAACACCAATGTACGGTAGTTGGGTATTCCCTGTTAAATAAATATTTCTAGATAGTGCCACTTTCACGTAAGATGACTTTCGAAACTAAGATAGTCGATTATCACTGCTTCACAGGTAAAGAAATGCTTACACAAAATTGGCACGATATTATTATCATATTTCACGTATATTAACATTACGTAGTATCTTACGTAGAAGTGGCGCAATCTAGTGATTGTTTTTCTGTAGAACTGCCCTGTGACGTATTAGTTCAGTTGCTTAGGTTCGGCCTGAGCGGTAAGGAGCCTTCGACCCAGAAGTTGGGTCGCTGCATCATGGTCTGCCATAACGTCACCTCTTTGCCCACGCTGTCCATCCAGTTGACGTTGGCACCCATGTAGGTTCCTGTGTGGGGTAGAGAATTGTATAATTAGTAATGTTATGTAGGTACAGTGTACACGAATAATATCTCTATTTTCTTGTGGATGGAGTTTCTTGTACGTGACTCTTTTCAAATAAAAGTTGTACAATATTTTGTATACATTAATCAATCCATACTTAATATTATAAAGGGGAAAGTAACTCTGTCTGCTACCTCTTTACGTGTTAACGGCAGAACGGGTTTGGATGAAAATACAGATATAGATTAGAGCTTGGTGAAGTAATAAGCTATTTATTTATTTTCGAATAGCGAAGCTAGTTGATTATGTGTGAAGATGATGCACCCAAAATAACACTACTATCCTATTAATAGGTACACAGTAATTCCAGTAGAGGTAAGATTAATAAGTTTGCTAGTTAGGGACATAGTATTCACACATTTACAAATGTTGCTACCATTGATTTTTATAATTAACAACTATGGATCAGTGCGTGATCGAAAATTAAAAAAAAAAATAAAAAACAGCAAGTATACCTGTTTACATAGTAAATATATCCACACATACATATCAAGAAGTTTGACTATTTCTACTACACCTAAGATTGTCTTATGTAACAGGACCAGAATGTTTGCAAGCATTCTTATCCTGAATATAATCATCTAGTTTATTATAATATGCTTGTTTGCAAAGTGTGCTTTTAACATGAGTTTTAAAATTTCTTTAATTTAATTCTATTATGTCACATCATGCCCAATAGAGCGTGCAGGAAACATACATAAGTAGCACAGAAGTGTAAAGGAAATCGCAAGGACAAGACAAGAGGTTAGTTTCGAATTTGCGCTACTAGATGGTACCGTCCTCGCCGTGCACGTTCCCTATACAGGGTTGCTGTCCTGTGAGTGAGTAGTAGATCTATAAGGTGATGCGTACCGGTGCCTAGCGACAGGCGCACGCCACCCATGAAGTCGTTGGATGCAAGCCGGTCCCGGTCCCACAGGCTCAGCTCCAGCGCGCGCGCGCCCAGCTCGTGCAGCGCCACGCCGCGGTACGTGAAGCTGTGCTCCCAGCGCGGCGCCAGCGTGCGCCGGCACACGCCCGTCTTCTGCTTGGCCAGCCGCCCGCGCTCCGGCAGCAGGTAGCTGGGAGGACAAAGTGGGGGTTCATAATTATTTGTTTTTAGAACGGATGTTGGTGATGTCTGGCTTTTAAGATTACTAGCATTAGCTTCAGAGCCTTTAGACAAAGTGACCTTGTATCAGCGAAAATGATTGTCGAAAATTAAAAATTGTATGGGAATCACTCATGCACTGCCAAAATGTCACGTGGTCAATCCCAAATTCAACCAACATCACTTTGACTAGAGCCCCAGAGGCTATAGAAAAAAGGTAAATAGTGAAATTCTATCAGCAATAACAATGGTCAAAAAGTGAAAAACGTGGGTTTTAGACCAAGTGACATTTTATCTGCGATATCAAAAAGTAAGAGATTAACCACGAGACATTTCGGCATTTAAATCCCATACATTTTGACACGCGTGATCGAATGTGGCTGTGTTGTGAAGATAAGTGTGCGACTAGTTACAACAATCTAGAAAAATCAATCAACACACACGCTCATACTTGGACTGTTAGGTGCATTGTACTCGTGTCACTTGGAAACACAACTGAAAAATAAAACGATGTGACGGTAGTTGTCAATTCGTATATATATAAAATACAACATACGTGGTTTGGAGGATTTTTATAACAGCATATGCTGCTGAACTCGGTCGCTCCGCAAGTGACGATAAATAAAGACCCTATTGTGGCCTTGAGTCAAGCGTAATCCCCAGGAAAACTGTTTTATCTACGAATTCTAATTTCTTATGGTTGAATATTATGTCGCAATGACTGCTTTTGACATTTGGTAAGGCAAATCTTATGCATTTCGTTTTATTTTCATTTAAAACGAAATTATTAGCAGTGAACCAATTTTAGACCTGCATTATTTACTGCGTCAAGATTGTTAGTCGGTCTATTTATCTTTAAAAATGTTGTATCGTCGGCGAACCACACCACATTAAGGTTTTGTTGCAATAAATTGCGCAAATCATTGATTTATGCTAAACGAATTGACACCGTTTACTTGAACTAATGGTTGTCTATAATTTATATAAGATTTAATTAGGCTTATAGCTGTATTGCCCAGTCCGTAATGCCCAAGTTTCAGCAGTACTGTTTTGTGATTTACGCAATCAAAAGCCTTACACAGGTCGCAAAGGAAGCCTATGGCATCTTGTGCCTCTTCACATGCATTAAAGATGTGCTTCAATAAGGTGACACCAGCGTCAGTTGTATAACGTCCTTTGGTGAAACCATACTGTTTATCATGCAAGATGTTGTGCTGGTCTATCACATCAAACTGTACACTATGCTTGTATTATTAGGATAAACAGTGTTACAATTGTAGATAGGGCAATAAATAAAGCATTTGATCAAGCATCACCTTTTCAAATACATTGCTGAACACTGGCCTCACGGATACTGGTCTATAAGTATTTTAGTCTTTAGTGTCCCTGGTTTTAAAGTGACCTTACTGACCTAAATTAGGTCCGGAAAAACTCCTTGATCCACACACAAATGAAATATTAAGGCGCTATAGTCTCAATAATTCAGGAACAAACTTTGATAGACAATTAATCCCCATTAATCTTTGGTCAATTTAATCTTGATTTTTTCGAAAGCTCTCTTTATGGGGTTGATTTTGTATTTTTAATAAATAAAATTTTAAATCAATCTGAAAATGGGTGTAGTTAAAGGCTATGAAGATAACACTAAATTAATTATGGCGCCCTGTACGAGACATTAAAAATTGGGAAGGTGTCGTGTTGGATATCAAATGAAAAGGATTAACCTTTTGCGTGTCTACCACAGATTTTTATCGTCCAATCCTGACCAAGCCCTTAAGTGTAACTGTCCGACTTAAGACATTTGGAGCATTTTTTCTTATGTCGAACTGTGTAACTTAAGACACGCAAAAGGTTAATTTTATTAGCACATCTCGAAATAATATTAATAGTTGTTATTCGCTGCCCTGTTTGCATTCACTCGATAATTGCGTATAAATTTATTAATCTAACTAGCTCATTATGTCCAAATGATGAAAATTTGACTTGTAGCTGTTAATTAACATCATTATTTTTTATACATGTGGTGTTTACTTATAAGTGATTGTTACACTGTGTAAATTTTAAAAGCAAGTTTTAGTCTGAAAGATGTTATTGTAAAACATTGTTGGTAGACAAAATAAATAAATGCAGGGCAAAGGCCTTGTTCTCCTTTTTCTACTTTACCAATAACAAATTCATAGCTATAAGTAATATCTCATGTTATTACAATAGTTACCTCTTGCAAAATACATCAGCGAGTCCGTTAGGCTTGGTGGCGACGAGGTTCTTGGCTTCCTTGACGAGTACATGTAGGGTTCCCTTCCCGCGCGCTCCTTCCGTCAGTTCCAACTTGAGGCCGATGATTAAGTCGCCGCGGCTGCCTTGGTGCTCGTCGAATTGTTCCGTCTGGAAATTAATGGATTTTGGTTAGCTATTGGAAAACGAGTTTGAATATGTGCTGGATTTACGTGTAGGTATATTCTTTATACACATATTAATGTGTATTAAGAATATACACAATCAATCATTAAAAATTACCCAACGAGTTGGTGATAAATTCTTTTGTCACAATAAAGAATACAGCTGAACATTGTTGTAATTAACCTTGCAAATCATTTAAATAGTTTTCCCCTGAGCTCAAAGTTCGTCAAGTAAAAAAATCAGGATCATCTATCTGGTAGGCTTTCAATCTAACAAACTGGAAAATAATTATCCCAAGTTGTCATAATTTCAAGTCGGCACAGAAGCAATCTTTTAAGTATATCGATCAATCTTCTTTACTCATCCCTTTTCCATCCTTATCATCTTTTGTCTATAATGCATCTTGCATATTTTTAGTTTTCTTCTATTACTTATAGATGAGCGCTAAAGAATACCCAAGCAATGCCCTGGTGAAGGCCGCTCAGCCGATGTGACGACGCGGCGGTAACGATGAAGATGTTAAAGACGACTCACTCTCTCGTGCAACTTGTACCACATGGGCGCGGGGTCGTCGAACACGACGTCGGCCAGCGGCAGCGTCACCTCTCCCAGGAAGTCGTTCCGCCCGAACATGTCCGCGTGCCACACGCTGAGCCACAGTGTCCGCGAGGACAGCGAGGCCAGCGGCTGGACGAAGCTCAGGGTCTCCTCGAACACCGGGCTGAGGGTGTTCTTCTTGACCTTTGTCTTCCTCTTGCCAGCTTTGGACTTGTCCGGTAACAAGTACACCTGGAAATTAATTAAATTAGTTCACTATTTTTATATAAAGAGCAGTTCATATCTATTAAAGGCGAACGGCAGAATTCGTACAACATACTTTTTTTGTAGTTCTGTGATAGAATTTGTACCACTTATTAAGGCAACTAAACCATTCATTTTCATGTAACATTAGTATTTTTAGAAGTCCGGATTAATTAATTATAGCAATTAAAAGATTTAAGTAATATTTAAAAACAGAAATAACAGTAAATATGATTAACCAATTATACATTATACCTTACAATGAATAATTATTGCATACAATCTTAATAATTAACCATTTAATTACTTATAGGAATTATTTTCGCCATCAATGTTTTTTTTTGTATTGGCAATTATTTTATTGACAGGTTAGGAAAATCTTTCCGAGTCTCTGTTCAGTTCTTTGTTGTTGTTTTGGATTGTGGTTTGTAAATGCATCTGAGCAATTAAGCAAATTATCTGGTAATTTTTACGTTGAGTTGAGCTACCTGCCCCTTTCTTAGATGAAATAAAATTAAGAATCGATTAAGTAATTATAAGAACAATTAAATAAAATATTTAAGTTCCTACAAAAACAAAGTTGTTTTATTTACCCACACTCAAAACTCCATCAGCACTTCAAAATCATCATCAAACTATTGCAGACCGCTGCTGGACGTAGGTCTCTCCTTAAGCACCCTACTGAATAGTTACAATTCTCATGTCAATTTGCCAACTTAATGATAAGCAAAACACTACAAAGATAGCACCAGCTATCTAGAACATATCCTTTTTCACCAAAACAATGTTATGTGCCTACACGTAATAATATTTATTGGGACATAACCTCAAAAATAAAACTGGTTATAACTTTTAGGTCCCAACTTCTAAAAATCTAAGAATTTTAAAAGGGCTTGCCTATGGTATTGTCTACCAATTAAAACAAAAAATATCCCAAAACACGATATTTTATTAGGTGTACGAAACTCCCATACAACCCTGCCGTTCGCCTTTGCTAGTTTGACGATAGTGGTAAACCTAAAACAAGTTACTTTTTAATGATTTAAGGATAATAAAATCTCTTTATTCTGATTTCGTTTCGTTTCGAACAGCACTTATCGGTCTAGAAAATTGGGGAGCTCAAATCTTCATTTACCGTTTCGTTAGTTTTGTCGTAGTCTTATTATGTTACAAAGCATGAAGAACAAGCCACTGTACCTACATATCAAATTATTACGTAACAACAACTGGTGCGGGTTGTTACCTAGTTAATACGTACTTGTGCTATATTATTCGTATTAATATTCTCGTTGTGTATGTTAATTAAGTCTGTCAGAGAGCCGGCCGTGGCCGTGGGATTGGTAAACTCGATTATTTTTAGACAGGTTTATAGTTAGCCATTAATATTTAGCACCTGAGTTTTGTGTTTATTAAATTGTAAAATTATTCTTTGACATTCAATACCTAGTGAACCGTCACCTGCTTCTATAACTTGTATCTTTGCCAATGAAATTGGTAGGTATTTAAAATTCACCTGTTCAGGAAATACCGTTTATGGTAATATTCCATGGTGGAATTTAAGTAGATGGACAAGGCTGGCGATAAAGTAATAGCTATAAATAACATGATAAGCATCTGAAACCACATTAAAAAGTTTCGGTAAATTTTATTTTGCATTCAAAAGTGAAGGTTGTTTATATGCAGGTATTTACGGTACACGAATACCTAAAAGCCTAGCCTCGAGCTTGAAAATAACTTTTTCTCCCCTAATAACTAGTAATAACTTTATTTTCGTCACTCGATTTAAATCTACATCTTGAGACTAAAATCTAAACCTACTTACTGCTTGTCCTATTATTTTTATGCCCGTACCTATTGTTATTCGTTATGGTCTACAATAAAGATCTAACTCTGGAAATCCCGATACGTACTTACGTTAAAAAAAAAATCACCGATAAAGCTACACTACGTCCAAAAGTGATAACATGCTATATTTTCCTAATGTATAAAATTCTTCCATTACTGATTGACTGACAGAAAACGCACAGCCGAAGGTACTGGTCGTAGAACGCTGAAATTTGATATTTAAGGTTCCTTGGGGAAACCCATGTCAACTGCAGGTCAGTTTATAATAGTAGCCACCTTAACGTAAGGATCGGATCTGTTCCTCTTGACGTCGACGGGCGCCAGGTCGCGGGCGCGCTTCACGCCCACCTCCAGCGCTCCCAGCCGGTAGTTGTACAGCAGCGACACCTGCACCTCGCCCCGGATCGGCACGCTAGCTCGGCTGCCCTCGCCGGCGCCGGAGTACACTGATGCCATGGATTCAGAGCGGACCTGGAACAATAACAAGAGGTCAAAGACTAAAGAAACGATACAAGATGATATGGTAAGAAAAGGGGGAAACTACTGAGATGACCACAAATAGAGAAGTATGGAAAAGGACATATTGCGACGACCTTAAATTAATTGGTATAAGGGCAATAGAATGATGAACAGGAGATCAGAGTTTTGATTCATATTTTTATTGGATGTATGTAAAATGGATAAAACAAATAGGTAAGATTAAAATGTTTACAAAAATTATTTCTCTCTAATCTAAATTCTTACCAAAATTTTGCAGGCACTAAAATTATTAATTCGGACCGACATAATTAAAAAATGAGAATAACGATGCAAATTCTGTTCCGGGAGTACAAAGCTAACGCGGCTATTCACGCGGAATTAGGTCTAATACTATCTATAAATAAAGTAGTGAGAGAACACATTGCACATTTTGCTATGATACCGCGATCACTACTGAGCACAATACGGTGAACCAACCAAACGGCATGTTTTTGTTTGCTTGCATTATCATTCTGTCACTCGATACTACCATTCCTGCGTGAATACTTGTGCGTGGCATTTGTTTTACGTGTATTTTGTATTGTAAAATCGTTTTTCCTTTGTTTTTAGAAGTCATTACAATGAGATTTACGATTTTTTCTACTAATCAAGTTAAAGAAGATTGAGACATACAAAAAAAAATCTGTACAAGAACTTAGCAACAGTCCAAGATAAAAATATGTAGATTTTATTAATAAAACAACACGAATCAGTATAAAACATGTCATGCCTTTATAGCTTTATCAACTAATGCATCAGCCAATAAAAAGATACAAACAAAAGGACCGTATTATTATAAATCTAGATCCTATCTCCTTCCCAATCCCCTTTGTTTTATCACAATTAAGTTTAATTCTATTACCTTATTCGAAACAATAGACAAAAAATGTAGTCCACTTGGGCCCACGCAAATCTTGGGAACTTGTCTTGTGTGGGCGCAAGCTCATTTTTATGCCCTATACAGCAGCAGGCATTTATGCCAAGTTACCTTAATAAGATCAGGAAATCCATTTATTGTATAACAGATGATTTAATCTGCATCGATATGTGTATTATGTTGTTAGTTATTAATGCTGGATCTTTGTTATTTATTGAATCACTTAACTGAGCATGTTATTCAGAAAATTGTAACGAAGAGATGGCTTCTTGTATGGCAGGTTTTATGAGGAAAACCTAAGCTATACGTTTATTAAATAGGTTAAGTTTATGTGATCATGGTTAGTGTTCTAAGTATAAATCAAGTCTGTAGCACCTGAACGTTTAGGCACATACAGTTAGGGAACACGTTTGAAGGCATTGTCAACTTGAACTTAACTTTTATTTTATTTTTCAATCATTTCTAATTAACTGAGATGTTATCTTTTTGTATTCTAAAGATCAGTCTAGCTGTAGTGCCTTTATATTTTGGTATCCTGCATAGATATTTAAATGTCATTGATCTAATTTAGATAAACTTTGTTTTAAATACACTTGATCGACTGGTGTAAATAAAAAGAAACAAAAGTGACAAATAATAAAAAATATCTAATATTTCCTTTTTATCAACAGTTAAATAGTGTAGGTATATCGAGAAATATTGTCGTTCTGGAAATGGCAATCTATATAATCTCTATGTATATCTGAATAAGTGTGTCGGCACAGCAAGCTAGTAGAACATCTCATTTGTTGCCAAGTTTAATGTTAAGTTAATAATAAGCGTGATTGTCGACTTCAGCGACAAAAGAATTGAGATTTAAATGGGTGCCAAGTTCTGTCAATAATCCTGATATAAGATATAGGTACATATTATTATTAAGGCACAAGATTCGACTTGGCTAGTTTTCACATACGTGTTATCTTATACATGTATGTTATACGCAATTTACACAGTTACAGTTTTTATATTGAAAGGTCAACATGTCTTACTCTTCTAAAAAATTTGATTTGCTAGTAAAAAGTCGCGTTCGTTTTTGGTATGTGTAAACTAGAATAACGTAGCTTCTAAATTGTCCCTATCATAGTAAGCTTTTAAGGACTCCCTTTCAAATCTGTTCATATGTGTTATATAAGAGGCAACACAAATGTTAGTATGTTGAAGCAAAAATGGGAAATACTCATGATTTTTTGGATCTACTCGTATTATGTTTATATACCAAGGTAGGTAGTCTACACATTGTGATTAAATGAAGTACATATGTATATATGTGAGCGCACAGACATGTGAAACGGGCCAAACGACCGCATATGGCATTGAGTAATAACGTTTTATCGTTTCTACCCACACTACGACACTTTATAAGGGATTAATATTACAACATGTCAGTGTAAACCACGATAGGCCAAGCCCAGTGCGAATTCATTCTGCTGGAAATGTATAAAACTGTCTGCTGATGCAATAGCTTCCCATTGCAATAACATAGCGAGGATTTATGTCCCTCTTTCATAAATGATCAGATCAGTTTCATGATGAACAAATACATCACATATTACTTTGCTAATTAGCATATGACTTACTATTCTCCATGATTCTAGAATGTCATCTTTGTCGTGCTGCTTGATATCCTCAAACTAATTCTCATAACTAAACATGAAGGTTCATTTAAGGACACACTGATTTACTCAGTTACTGTACACGTCCGGACGATCGTCAAGTTTACAAGCTCGAGAAGGGGCGTTTTGCACGCATTTACACTATTCATCACATAAAATCATGAAATGGCACACTGTCCTTATTAAAACAAGAGCTATGGAGACATGTAAAAGAACTAGCTGCAAAAGCTTCATCAGGTACCTCTAAATTCTTTGTCTAGTTCTCTCTGCCGAGTATACATTCAGGTATTCGTTCAAGTAACCGTTTTGCAAAGCCTCGTTGTTCGCGGGCCGTGTTGCAAGACGAAGTAATATAATACAATGGCCAACGCGGTCATCGAGACAATACTCCTACACTTACTGCACCTACAATACATAAAAGCCCTAAAGCTTGTTTCGAAAGGTCGCTTTTTGCTTACAAAAGTGTTTCTAGAACCACAGAGACGTGGAAACATTTATGCGACACGGTTAATGTAAAAGTAGGTGATTCATGTTGACAGTTGGACCAAAATATTGATTTTGTTGATCTACTGCGGTGTATAAATGATCGTATTGTGCAGCAGAAAGACAGTGACAATTAAGAAATTAAAACAAATTACGTAGCTACAATCTATATACTTCTAGATATGGTTTGATAAAACGTCACATATAACATTAACCAGTTTGATTGAACAAACGTACTACCTCGTTGGAATGCTAATGGATTTCGTGACGCAGCGCACATACGATTCGTTGGTTGTGGTGCGCAGCAGCTTAGTCTTGACGTCACCAAGCCAAGAGACTGAGGTTACGAAGTGGAATGATACAATACAGAATGGTATTTACCTGTAGTCCACTCCTGTTGAGAGAGAACCTATCCCTGTCGAGCATATCTCTTTCGTGATGCGGTGAGTTTGATCGCCTCGGCAACGTTGCATGGTTGGGCGATACCGAGTCAGACATATACACCTCATCTGGAAACAATATAAATCAACCGATATCAACATTGTTACATTCAACATAGTACGAAAAAAAACATGGTTGAATTCTGCAAAATGAAAACAGACGAAAAACCCATGAGCATTATTAATTTAATTTAGTTCACGTTGATAAAAGTACAAAAATACACGCACTTATTGCCATTAGCAACGGTTACTCTGATTCAGATAGTAAAAAAAATTATCATACTTTTCAGTAAAAAAAAACATGATAAAACACTAATGTTAGATTTGAGAAGGCCGTCGAGGGGTAATTTTGATATTTAGAAAAGTGTTTTATATATATAGAATTTAATAAAACACGGCGTAATACTGTTGTAGCGGTTACACACTGCATCCGATCCGAATCCGTGAAAATACGTTCCGAAGTAGTCATAGAACTAATTGTATGATTGTTTACGCACTAGACCCGACTTCTGTCATCCGAATTCTCTTCGCCATCCGTGAGTCTCCAATTTGGAAGAAATATTGACGGACCGAAGTACTGTAGGTACGAACGCTTTCGCATTACCACGGATTCAAATCGGACATAATCCAAAGATGGCCCCTGAATAGCTTGGATTACAATCAGAGATCGGATTAGTGCGTAAGCAATATCCGAATTCGGTTCGATTTTTTTACTCTAGATCCCTATTTTCACGAATTCGAATCGGATGCGGGGCGAAAAGCAGTATCCGAATTCAGTCAGAGTTTTTTAAGTCCGTATCTTCATGGATTGGGATCGGGTGTAGTGCGTAACCGCTCTTAGTCACTGCTTGTTTTACATGTGCTTAAATAAAAGATGTGCAGTTAGTAGTGCTTTCATTATTTGTGTCATAGAAACAAGGCGTGCCTTAAGAAGTCGAATCTTATTTTGGTACCATCGTTTTTCAGTTCTAGCCATTCGTCGGGTTTGACAAATCGACACCTTTTGCTCCTCGTCAAAGAATTATCACACCACTCCAAAGACTTTAAGAAAGAGTCTCGACACGATAAAATCTCTCGAATGAATGAGACTTTCTCACCCGATTTCAATGTACTGCAGCGACTGTTGCCGTCTAATTCCTGAGAGGACTCACATGGAGCCACTACAATTTTTTTGAAGGTGTAGTTTTGCGCGCCTAAATTGATTTCACTTGCATTTCGTTCTGAGGCTAACAAAAGAGTCGTAGTAGACGTAGAAAACTCATCATCAAGCGGCCTAGTGACAATCAATGAAGGGACACTTGTTTCTTGCTGCACTACGCTAGATTTGTTTGTTTCGTCGTTGAGAGTATAATTCCTCCCAGTAGGTCCCACGAGAGCTGATGATGGATTATAATTATCAACGGGCGAGTCAAGTTCTTCATCAGAAGTTCCTTTACAACACAAACACCGACTCAAAAACGAACCAAACGTCATCTTTTTATCACTTTTAACAACTGTCCTTCGGTAAATATCCACGTGCTGATATGTGCTCGCATTTATTTCGTCAGGGTTACAACTTTTATTTTCTATAGACGAATAGGTGGGTTCTGATTTATAACTAATTGAATAAACCATTATTTCACAGTTTACGCCAGCGCGCAACACGACTGCATGTCACTGAACTAAATCACTATTTTAATTCCACATAAAATCCGTATTTTATCGTATCCTACATGTCATGGTCGTTTCCTGTTGTTTTAGTACACACAGTGTATGTATGCTGGCATACCGATACCAGTAGAGATAGAACGCGGTGCAAAAAACTGTTGTGAATTGTCCACGTTGTTCACAATGCGTAGGATTGAATCAAACCGGGAAGACCTCTCAATAATTTACTGGCTGTGTCCATAAAGCTGGACGGACACTGATACACCGGGACGCAATATTTATTATTTTCTTCCTTATGCCTACCATTATTGAAACATTGCATGAAATTATTATTAGCAATGTAGTATGAAACGTCACTAGGTACCTATTTATATAATATTCATACTTATTTATATAATAGGAATATCTAAGGAAAGACAATGATCGAATGATAAATACAACGGTTTAATTATGAGTGATCAAAAAAACATTATACGAAAGTGGGTAATGAAAATATGAAAGTGACTATACCTATTACATACCATCTAGGCGCGAGGACCTATGCGGCAATTCAAGTGTACTCCAACGTAATGATTTCACAGGTTTATGCTCTGTATCACTGGTATCTCCACTTAAAGATTTGGTAGACTTTAAAATGTTTCTTCTCTGTGTCAAGTTGAGCACCGGCAAGGAAGATTTGAAGTCTTCCCGAGAATTTTGTGCTTGGGTAAAAGGAGTCGGAACTAAAGATTTACTACTTGCTGAATGTTTTGATGCATGTGCCATGTTTTTATTTAATGAGTCGATGTCATTTAAATCTCGAATGGAAGATCCCTCATAGCCTGATTCTGAATTATTGGAACTAGCGACATCAGTTTTCTCGCTTTCTGTTACGCTTTCTTCCCTTTCAGAAATTGCCATATTTTGTATTCTTCCTATGATCTTTCTTATATCATATTCTTTATTTTTTTGTTCGTCTGGCATATTTTCTGTAGAGGGATGCTCACAACCTTTAATATCTTTTATGTCAATATATGTTTTAGGTGTTGAAGTTTCAATTTGAACCTTATATTTTATTTCGGAGTCATCTTTGCCGTCTGTACGGTCTTGAGAAGGAGTACTTGGAGGTTCAAAATACATATTCTGTTCATTTTCTATTTGATTACATTTATTTGAAGTCTGCAAGTCTTCTTGCTCGTCGTCTGGCAAGGGAATATTTAAACATGGCATACTGTCATTTTTGTGACTTAATGTAGATTCACATTTTGAGCTTGACGGGTTCTTCTTATCTAGTTCAGACGATGTTTTTTTCGGAGATTCATAAGATACGTTTTGGTATAGGTAACGGTTCTTTATTATTGGAGTAAATTTAGTTTTTTTAGAAATGCTTGAACTTTCAAAAGATACATTCGATTCTTTAATTGATTTTGAGTTTTTAGAGTCTTCCTTAGATTGTTCAGACAGTGTAGATTTCGGAGATTCGTAAGACAGGTCCTGTTGCTTTATTACTGGTGCACATTTAGTTTTAGAAGAAACGTTTGAAGATACGCTAGATTCATTCGATACCTTATTGATTTGTATATTGCTTATTGATTTTGAGTTTTCCGGGTCCTCCTTAACTTGTTCAGGTAAGGTAATTTTAGGCGATTCATAACAAAGGTTATGTTGCTTTATTATTGGTGCACCTGTAGTTTTTGGAGACCTGTTTGAACATTCTAAAGATACCTTCGATTCCTTATTGATCTGTTTATCGCTTATTAATTTTGACTTTTCCGATTCCTCATTAATTAGACCAGGCAATGTAACTTTAGGAGATTCATTAGATAGGTTATGTTGCTTTGATAGTGGAGCACATTTACTGTTTGAAGATAGGCAAGATTCATTCGATACCTTATTGATTTGTATATTGCTTATTGATTTTGAGTTTTCCGAGTCCTCCTCAACTTGTTCAGGTAAGGTGATTTTAGGCGATTCATAACAAAGGTTATGTTGCTTTATTATTGCTGCACATGTAGTTTTTGGAGACTTGTTTGAA
The DNA here is from genome assembly GCA_905163435.1 of Mamestra brassicae. Taxonomy (NCBI): domain Eukaryota; kingdom Metazoa; phylum Arthropoda; class Insecta; order Lepidoptera; family Noctuidae; genus Mamestra; species Mamestra brassicae. Next base: position 7,516,359 of record LR990991.1, on the reverse strand, counting down.
CATTCCACAGAAACATTCGATTCCTTATTGATCTGTTTATCGCTTTTACATATTGATTTTGAGTCTTTCGAGTCCTCCTTAATTTGACCAGGAAATGTAATTTTAGGAGATTCATAAGAAAGGTTATGTTGCTTTGATAGTGGAGCACATTTACTGTTTGAAGAAATGTTTGAAGTTTCCAAAGATACATTAGATTCCTTATTGATTTGGTAATTGCTTATTAATTTTGAGTTTTCAGAGTCCTCCTTAGATTGTTCAGGTAAGGTGATTATAGGAGATTCATAAGATATTTCATGTTGTCTTATTATTGGTGCACATTTAGTTTTTGAAGAAATATTTGGTGATTCAAAACAAATATCCTGCTCACTGTCCTGCACGTCAGCATGCGATTTAATATTTGAAGTTTGAACAGGTGTCGAGGTTTTATCCTCTGATTCAGTTTGAGTCGATTCATTCTTTACGTTTTCTAAATCTTCTTCGTCATCTGAAGACGAAGGCAACGCAATATTTGCAGCTTCTTTAGCCTTAATTTGCTCTTCGTTTACTTGAATGCACACATTTTTCTTTTTTTTAGCTTCATTGACAAGTTTCTTTTCAATTTTTTTGCCAACAATATAATTTTCGCGCACTTTCTGTTTTAATGGAACTGTTTTAGGCATCGACACTTCTGAAGCCAAAATAGAATACAACTTGAACTTTCCCCTATTTTCCTGCCGAATTTTTGATAACGGAACTTCTATTTCTCTAACTTCTTGATCATTTTTATCTTCATTTTCCACATTGAAACAATTCCAGCACGAGACTTCCACATTTTTTTTCTTTACAATTTGATTACTAACACTGTTCTCAATCATTTTTGTTTGCACTAGTGTAACACAATAACACAAATTTAGAGGTATTAACCCTCGGAGAACTAAAGCTTGACTAAACCTTGTCAAAGGTGTCGAATACTTAAATAACCTGATCGTTAGGTGGTTCTATAATGTATACTAATTATTTTTAAATATTCGTGTTATAAAAATATTGCGCAACCTTATTTAGAACAACGTTCTCGAAGAATATTCCGACCAGTTTTAAAATGTTATGTAATAGTGTAACGACAACCTTTAACATAATGTATTCATAATGATAAGGAAGAAATAAGATATATTTGATATTTGTTTGTATTTAGAAAAAAACTATGTACTTAATAAGCTGTTAAAAATAACACACAAAAACTAAAGCAAAACGAAAATGTGGCCATACTGGTTTGATGCACACCCAACAAGCCGCTAATTGCTGTTGACGCGAGGTCACAAGTTCATACAAATTAGTCCCAAGCTTGATTTGTACAACGTAGTAGTGTTTTATCCTGAATAAATGTAAGTATTAATTTAATTACATACAGGTCGATCAGATTATTACTAAAGGTTAGGTTAGGTTAGTTATTACTAGGTTTTTGGTTATTAAACTAATTAAAATTCTCTACAAAATACACACACAAATCTGTGCCATGGCTAAACTAACGATCCTTGTAACCACATAAAGGATTTCAACAGATATTTTTATTTAACCAAATTAATTCAATTTATCGGACTTATTTGCATAATTATAAATTAGCATAGGCAGAATGACCGTGTTATTTATGTTTTTATAATAAATAAAACTAAATAGAACAGGTTACATACCTGATTAAAACATCCGTATGTAAGTACTTAGTCATAGGAATGTGTTTACGTGGTCTTCATATAAAAAATATCAAATTTTCAATTCAAGTCTACTTTTTTCACTGTCTCTTAAGATACAGGTATACCCTAGTTTGAGAGACAGGGTAATATAAATTTTCAACAGATGTACCATGTTCCTAAATCAACATGTTCTACCATGTTACATAACTTACTCAATATCTTGATTGTAATTAATTGTTTTCTCACCATCTGTACCCTTCTAGTTCAATAAACAACTTTTTATTATTATTATTATTACTAGTTTGAAGGTTGACTTGAAAGTTATTGTACATAATATATTAATTTATATTAAAATGTAAAGCAATGTGGAATATCTGGTTGGTATTTTCATAAGGAATTTGAATTTGTCTCTTTATTTATTTAGTTGATTGTTTTTATTTCTAATTTACCTATGAATAATTTCAAACACATAACATATGTTTTTTTAACTAGTTTGTAGTCATTTATGTAGTTGATATTAATTTATTTAGGTTAATGATTTACCTTTAATTTTATTCCGCCTCATTGGCACACTCTCCTGATAGAAAATGCAGGTGATATCTTCGCTTTCATTCAAGTTTCCGTTTTAATCAATGAATTCGTTTTTTCTACAACAGTAAGTTTCTTTATGATTGCCACAATGAGTTCAATGTGGTCAGTGTTAAGGTTGAGTATTGAATGACGTAGAAAGGAGATCAAAACAAAAACCATGTCACGAATGTGTGTGGACATAGCTATTGTTCGCATAATGTCCTGACAGCGGCGTGCAGCAGGTCCAAAACGATGTCATTGTCACTTCACAGTGTGTTGCTCTCTCTGACAGACATGTTACCTTTCTAATCATGTTTGTTACTCATACCAAATCATCAATCAAGATCTCATTACGGCATTAAGTATTCAACAAGACACTTTTTGGTTTCGTAACTAAATGTTTGTCAGTATGTAGGTTAGAAAAAAGTGGGTATCGGTGAGTGATAGATCGTGTCCCTAATATCGTGTACTGTCATCATGAGACATCATCATCGCATAAAGTACTGTGAAATTGAAGTATTGCTTGTTGGACCTTTGTATGTAGGTCTAATATTTATACATATAAATAATAGAGTGGTTACAAGTATTTGATGAGTATGATTGCATCAACCAAAAATGTCAGACATCGATAGAATGACAAACGTTTGATAGCTCCACCGTTGCTAACCAAATTTTAATTACAAAACCAATTAAGATTATTATTAATTTACACGACTGGTTAACAATTCTTTGACATACCAACTCGAACTTAAACTAAGAGAAAATGGCTGCCAACAACATGAAGCATTACTAACGAAGTAGAAAAATTTGCAAAACGTGTGAACTAAACATAATCTACGTGGCCGTTGTTGGCACAATGTGTTTGTTTCTCATGAGAAGGTAACCGAGTATATTCACTTTCCATTATTCGATTACAACAGTAGTATAGTAAGCGAGAAATAAACCGTGCGATTATTGTGGCGATATGCAAAATCATAGTATTTGTGCAACCTGCTGCATTACCGAGACTCGCGACTGCGATATGAGTTACAAAGTTGATTATTTTCATTTTAAAACACTATAAGTAAAGTGAAAGGTTATATATATAACCAAATTCTTCAAAGAAGAATGTGATTCAGCAAATTCTTTTGTTCAAATAAGAACCGGTTTAGTTACTGTCTGTTCAGCGAATCAGAATCTTGCTACTTACTATTTTTCTGTGTGAGCAATAGCCGTCACTACCATGATTTCAATTGAATGAATATACATATTATGACTGCTTGACAACAGTTAGTATTCAATATATCTAGTTATAAAATGACAACACTTCATACATTTTCTCTTACTCACTATGACATATAATTGAGCGACAATTCACTGAGATTTCACTATGCTAAACATTTGTCAAGTCTTGGCTAACAAATCAAACGCTTACAAAGTTAATATCAGTAAATGTTTTAGCAATTCTGTATTTAAGATTTTTGTAACAGCAATCGAATGTAATTTCATCAGCTATCACCACGCAAAATGCTAATGTGTTGTTTAAACAACTGTTGGGTACTGTTGTTGTGGCCATGGCCTGAAATCGTTATTGACCTTAAGTAGACGTAATTACTTCAAATACAATTGTAGCACCTTAAGCTGCTTGTGAATAGGAGATGAACATTATTAGGTTAGTTTCGTATACCTAGTGAAAAATAATGCAATTACAGGGTCAAATAAAATGAATCCGTAAAACTCCGCAGTCGTGTTTGTGTCGATATAGTTATTGATATGGACGGTGATAACACAAAAAAAGAAACAAAATTGACAACTACTTCCTGCCCGCTGCTTCGCCGCGTGAAAATCAAAATCAGAGTCACTCTCGCATTTCATCATCATCATCATTTTCTTGCCCTTATCTCCACGTTACTTGGGGTACATATTTATAATATTAAAAGTATACAGTGTTTGAATTTCAAATCAATAGACGTCAGCCATTGATCCCGTGATAAGCTGTTGTTTCATTAAATAAAATTTCTAGATATCGAAGCTCATCAAGTCTGTGAAGTTTCGCTAACTAATTTTATTTTGACCCTGAATAGTTGGTTACCAGCTAAAATAACTGCATCTTATCTCATTCGATTCACGGTCCACAACACACGTATCCTTGTATCTAGGTAGGTAATACAAATCTTGATGGGGTTTTAAACTTGGTAGTATGACATCATACAAAAGCCAGTTTGTCTCCGGGAGGGTCACATAAGCTTCGTCTTTGGCATTTTAAGGAGATATTATTGATTTAATAGTTGTTTTATTATTCCTCGGTGGTTTGGATAAATTCGAATCGTGAATCATCCATTAGAATTCTTGCTATTAGTTTGGAACGAACCGTAAAAACTCGCTTCAAGTGATTTACTTACTTACCAAAACGAGTTTACTGTTAACATGTTCATTTTATATTTTTAAACACTGTAACTAACGATATATTAATATAAGGTTTTGACACAGACTGTGTGATAAGCGATAAAGCAAAAAACGTATTAAGATATGGATAAATTTACTGATACTGTACGAGCATGCCGAAGAGTTATCAGTTTTATTCATTTAACACATAAGTGTTTTAGCTATTATTGTTTTATCGCTAGTTCATTGATCACACTCACCTCTGTTCAAACATGTACCTATTGTCCCATTGATTCACATTACCTTTGTTCTTAAAACATAAGTTATTGCTATTACGTATGAAGCTATATATAAAGCAGTGGTGTTCTAATCTAATATCATTGACGTTATCGAAATGTGTTGCGCGTGTCTTAGTACGACGTCCAGCTCGTGAGTGACGTCAGCTCAGGTAGTCACGTTACTAGCTGCCTTGACCCTGAGATGACGAAGAATTGTATATTCTTCACTTAGCGAGAGGAAGTAGCCTTATTAACCGTCACGACTTGTTTCTGGAGAGAAAAGCCTTATGGACATGGGTGTCTTGAGGTGTCTTGAGATCAGGAAATCAAATGAAAAGCGTAATTATTAAAAATGTACTAAACGTACATTGTCATTTTATAAATAGCATCGATCTATAGAGCAAGTGGTGTAAGTATAGTTTATATTATGACTAATCACTTAATCAGGTAGCGGTACCTAATTAATCATAAATCGTTGGACGTTGATATTGTTAAAGGAAATTTAAGTCACATTTGGATTATCACAGACAGAAGATGGTCCTTAAAAAAACTAGCTGAAGAAACGCATAATGCACATAACTGATAAAGGTAATTAAGCAAATACGAGAAACAATCCCATGAAAGAATTTAATATGGAATAAGTACGTTTTGAAGTGGACTGGAACGCATGCTATAAAAGTACATGCATCTTAATGCCCATATTTTTACATTAGATACGATTATATGACGTATGCTAGTTAGAGAGGGCGATCATTGGCAGTTTCTCTTTTCTTAGCGCGACTGTTTGTAAATACTCGGTTACAATGCAACAGAACAATGGAGCTATAAAACTTCTGTAAGATAAATGGATGATGAATTGTGTTAGGCAGTTGATGTCAAAACATAATTCTGAATGATCTGTTCATTATACAAAACTGGAGTGAAGTAAGTAAACATAGACGGTGATGCATCTTTCAGTTCATACATTTCTGATGTAATAAATAGTCAGGAAAACTAGTGATTGGAGTTCGGTTTGGTTTATCCTAAAACTGTGAATTAAGTTAATTAGTTGATAACACGCTACCGCATTCTTACTTTATTTTTTCCTCTTTGCCTATCGCTTATTATAATGATCAGATCATTCATGGAAATGTTTAATTAAACACTTGCTAAGTTACCGCGGGTCACTTCTAAAATAAGTGTTCCAATATAAATATAATACAATACAATATTCGTGTCATATATGTAGAAGGTTACATACGTTGATTGCACAGTAGCTGCAATGATTTTTTAGTTTTATATCGGATAGGTAACTCACGATTTACAGTTAACGAAATCATTTAAAACCTGCAATAAAATCTGGCTCGGAGATAAATTTAGCAACGCATTGAATTGCATTCTTCTTTAGCGTTTCCTAGATTATTGTTATGGTATAATTTAGTTTAAGGCTTGGGTCGTGCGCTTAGTTTAGTGAGAACTTAGTGCAAGATCGATAATTCTAGTTTTGAGGATAGTTCGGCTAGTTCCGGGAACCGTTGTTACGTCTAAAAACTGGAGGACGATGCGAGGAACAACGCGAGGAACAACGCGAGGAACAACGGCTATCGTTAGGCAAAATCTCATCTATGTATTCCTTAACATTTATTTATTCTCTCTTGGTTTATCGTGCTTTGAATAATGTTCTTAAGTAAGCATACTCGTAGTCTTACTATTACTGACGTTTATTTTTGTACGAGCCAGACTGATTGTTGCCCAGTGCCTTTAGATAAAGGTCGGTTTTTCTTGGAAAACGGTGCACTACCAGGTATATTTTAGATAAGTTATATCCTTTTTATGTAAGTCCATTGTTTTAAGTTCTTAGTAATATGCAGATAGACTTTTTAGTTTTTGTTTTTACTTAACGTTTATTGTTCTTTGTTTTGAGTTATTCTTGTTAGTTTTTATGAATCTACTCTACATTCATAATAATGTATTCGTTAATACAACACCAGGAAGGGAATGAACTCGAAATGAGGATTGTTCGCACGTGTACAGTTAGCAAACTGAATCAGAGTACAGTTTGTGATCCACGAAGCATGGAAAAGACAAAACTAAAACGTTGATGAGTTAATAAAAATAAAACAAAAGCTTACAATGGATGGGCTGAAAGTCATGTTTTAGTATAAAATGCCATTTCCCTATTGTGATTATGTGACCTCAGCTTATTTTTATTTAAAGCTATAGCCACCTTTCGTTTTTATGGATGGGACATCATCAAATGATTTCTTCCGCTCGGGTGGTGTGGAAGGGCGTGTCAGACTCTTACTGACTTAAACCCATCCGTGTTCTTTCTAAAGCCTTTTGCATTCCAGGGCCGCGGTGACTCTTTCGAACAAATTCCCTGGCAGGCTCTGGCCCTAGCGGGCCCCGTCTTCAATGCGGACATCTCTTTGAGCCGCGCGTGGAACACGACGCGTCATCGACCCGGGCCTGGTGGTGATCGGACATCGAGCCACACAACGCTCGCCGTCCGCAGGCCCGCGCCTACGGTGGCAGGCCCTGCGACTCCTGACGCCCTGGGCGACTTCCTCTGTAGCGGCGGTTTGGGCGAAGGCCTTGTCTTTTCCTCGCGCAGTCCGCCTCCTCCTTCGCTAGCATTACTGCTTCGCAGAAGGAGGTGACCGCTTCCAAAGCCTCCTCGCTCCGGACCATGGATTTAACCAGGGTCGGACGCGAGAGGTCGCCGCCGCCGATCGCCTCGACGAGGACACGGCGTTGCTCCGCCCAAGCAGGGAAGACCTTCAGCCTATGGTCCACCGTGTCCTCCGGGCGATCCTCACAGTGCTGACAACCGGGCGTGTCCTCCCGCTGAATCCAAAACAGGTACCTCCCGAAACAGCCGTCTCCGGTGAGTACTTGCGTCAGGCGGAAGGTAAGGAAGCCGTGGCGCCTCTCCAGCCACTCCCCAAAGAGGGACCCTACCGCCACAAATGTGGCGTGCCCAGCGCTGAATCGCGATAGTCACCGTCTCCAAACTGCCATGGTATCCTACTTATTTACTTATATTTATACTGTTACGTAGGTAACAGTATAAATATAAGTAAATAAGTTGTTGTGAAAGTAATTTCTTTAATTTTCTAAAAAGAGCATTAGTACTTATGTAATTTTTGATGAAAGTAGTCCCATACAATATTTATTTTCCTTTAATAAATTTAAAAAAAAAATAGCGATATTTAAACGAATAGAAAATGCAATCACGATTGTATCTCGTTGAAGTCTTTTGTAAGAAGGTATCCCAGCGGTTCTTCATAAAAGTTTTCGGCTCATTCAGTTAATCTTTATTAAAATTTTCGTACAAAAATACAAAAAAAAACCTTCTCACACTAATTTAATCTGCACATTTTATATGTATATGTCACCGGAAAATTGCAGACTCCGTAAGATTGAATTAAATCTTGATTAGATTATAATTTCTCGATATATTATGAAAAAATTGCTTTCTATACAATAAATTCCATCCAAATTCAATAGTTTCCAATATAACTGTCTTATTTAGAAAAAAATGTTTGCTAGTTTCCGGTGACATATATGTACCTATAATAATATTAAAATAGAATCTTTTCTACCTGATTGCTACACAAATTTTTGAAAATCCAATAGGAGTTGCATGCAACTTTACAGCGTAACTGGCTATTATTACTCCGGCTACCATAACATAAGTTAACACCTCTAATTCAAACGTACCTACGCTTTATCGACAAGTACCCAGCATCAGATAGAAAGTAACAGAGACGTAAACATGGATGAATGTAGTTTTCCCATGGCGAGAAAGTGGTCTCACAACAAACCTTTGCCGACATCCATCAACGTCGGCTGTTACAAAAATTATGTTGCTAGTTACATAGACTCATTATTATTCATAGTTTAGTGCTAAGAAAGTAACAGTCTACTGTTATGATTCACGTAATCTTATTGATGATACCTCTCTCAATTTTCGCGATGAAATCATCTTCTTGTAACGTATAATTTTTTATTATTACATTGTCTGTCTGTACTGTGACCTATTCTTTTCCTTTGTGAAATAAAATTGCATGTTTTCTAACATAATTTTCGATCGGCGGCGATAGAAAGCTAATCAAGTAATTATGTTTGTAATTATTTTAATAGCTGTTTGTTAATTGATTTTATGTACGTTGTATAGACATGCGTAGAAATAATTGTTTGGTGGATATACAAACGTAAGTATAAATTACAAAACTATAGGTTAGCTAAAGAGCGACGCATTATCAGCAGAACCAACGGGTTACATCTATAGCCCCAGATGTCACTCAAAGCTTATTTTTGTTAGGGCCGATTTATCATGTGCGTGTGGATTGAATTGAGTGATCTTAATAAAAAGTTAAGTTCGTTACAAATTCTTTACTGAAGATGTTAAATGAAGACCAGAGAGGCTGAGATTTTGGAATTATGTGTCATGGCATTTTGGTGAGGCGAGCCGATGTGATCTAGTTAATTGTCCAGTTGAAACTTCACTCAGTGAAATCTCAACTGTTTTCTGAGCTAGCTTTAATTTCATTACATGGGCTCTTTGCTCACGTCAGAGGGCCAATTCTTCTAATTTTTAAGCAACGTTCGCATGTTCGTCGCCATCTGTCAAAAAAGCCTCAATTTCCCTACATTTTTGACATATTGCGAATGAGATGCGAATGCGAACGTTGTTTAAAACAGCCAGTTTTAAACAAGGTGCGAGTCGGACTCGCGTGCAAAGGGTTCCGAACGACTAATATTGTTTACCATGTTACTTTAAAATCATGGACTTCTTGTAGGTACCCATTCTCTATTTTTTTTTTTCAAAATTGTAGGCTCAGTAGTTTCAGAGATAAATGATCTATTTTCATCTATTTTCTTTAATAACTTAGGAATGGAATACTAATGTTTGGGTCACAGAAGGTTATATGTGTTACAAATTTCAAATGAATCGGTCAAGTAGATTCGGAGATAATCGGCTGTGACATAAGGACAGACAGACAACCGAGTGATTCTAGAAGGGATCCATTCTTTCATAAAGAGGTTCGGAATCCTAAAAAATAGTAGAATTGGCAATCTGGTGTATTACATACCATATTTTAACCACATCTTTAATTGCAAAACATTAGTAGCATTGTTAAACTAAAGACCTTTAATTTTACAGTGTTCGTTAAACTGAAGGCCTCTAAGATTTATGTAGTTGAACAGAAAGTTACGACAGTCACTATCTCTGATTGCTCTCAGATAGCGCGACGCGTGGGTGGTGTAAACATGTGTCGTAACCTGCATGTCAACAGACAGCGAGTTTTTTCAACAATTAACATACACTCGACATTTGTATGACCACGCATACTTGCACTTTGTTGCGACGTAATCGAACTATGCAGTTATAAGAACTGCTCATATGAAGTAAGTCTAGTTCTCTGCAATAGGTAATGTAATGTTTAATAACACACCTCCAGATTTAGTAACAAAATAGAAAACACAACGTGTCGATTTCTTGTAACACATACGGTGTTACACTCAAATCAATTTTCTACTATCAAGAATTTGTAAATTCAAATCAAGCAGTAATTTAAAATTGCACGTTTCGAAAGTTATTTCCATAATATAAACTGGTATAAGACTTCGAATCAGAGGTTTTGTGGGCTAACAGGTAAGTAAACTTGTAGATATTCGTTGTCAATCAATATTTATTTCACGGCTTGTTAAGTCTCGAAAATTGTTATTTGAATAAGGCCGTGCAAGTTCTCAGAATATCTATAAATTAAAATAAATCGGTTTCAACAAGTAAACTTGAACTAATCGCGATTATGGTGACCCGAGGCCCCAGACCCAACTAAGGAGCTGTCATAAAAATACGGAACAAATTATTTGGATACTCTAGTGTCAGATCAAAAATATTCTTTATTTATAGATGTTGTGAAAAAGAATAATAAGACTGTAGATCTATTCGTAGAACTTCGGTTAGTGCATTGAAGGAACAAGCTTTACTGTCTTAGAATGAACTCATCCGGAGTCTTGCGTCATTTGGACTTGCAAACCGGTTGGCCTCGTGTCGATCTGCACTTTTTGATTTTTCCTTACAGAACAATATTGGAGAGCTGCATCAATTAGCGTGTCACTGAACACTGTAGTTCCAGTAAACACATTACTGAATATCTTAGCGAACCACAAAACGAACGAACGGGAGTGTGGCTATAAATCAGTTTACAAAAACAATATTGAAGTAGCTGCTAGCAAAACAAGTAACCCAGTGTGATTACCGTGTACAGAGGACCACGGTGCATGACCACCCCTCTGTAATTTCCCGACAATTTTCTTTTAGAACAATTGCTTCCTGTTGCATTAGTATGCATAAAACCTTAAGCAAGCAGTGGTTTTGTGCTAAACGTTTGCGCACACTGATGCGTCGCGTTACTTCATAGCTTGTACTCATTCTTCGTCTTGGTGCCGTGGTCACGACAATACTAGTTGGTTGGTATGCCTGTTTACAATAGAGTTATATTACTCGACCTTTTATTGGTTGACTGGCATTTCGGCTATTTTGAAACTTGGTTCGTGACAAATCGCGCCTTGATCGATTTTAGAATACTCGTCTCGATCGATAGTCAGTACTCCAGACGGGTTATTCGTTATTCTTCGTTTCGATTGTATTGACATTACTTGTTCGTGTTTACTTAGTATCGTGGGATGTTGCATAAATGTGTAGGTATGTGAGATGTCAAACACAATGAAGTTGTTGATATCGGCATACCGTTGAAAAACTGGTCTCGTAGTAACTATATCGTGTCATACTTATAAGCATAGGGTGATCACCAATAGAATAATCACGTATGAGAACCAAGATTTTTTTTTTTTTAACTACAAAGAGAAAACAAACATGGCGACGATGGTATCATTTACAATGTTTTCCAATCCAGCTTTTGGAAGTTATGAAGTAACATTCTGTCATACAGGCTCATTACCAATTACGATCAGCTAATTAATATTTAACCGTAATAAGTGACCTTTTTATTCGCATACTTCGACACATCGCATCGGCGCAAGAAATAGACAAAGTGAAAGCAACCGGCTTCGATAAAGTCATCGACAACAATTGGTCACATGAAGTCGATAAAAAATAATGCGGCCGTGCACAATGGTTTCCGAGTTTCATTTCTCTGTGACATGAAATATGTGTACATTTGTAAGTGTGACATGGATACAAATAAATAGATGTACTTAACAGTTTCAAGTAATTAGGCGATTCGTCGAAATCGTAAATTAATACGACTACCTAACATATTTCAACCTTGATATGATCTACAGATTTTTTCCAAGAAATTATAATTTATTATTGATGTGAAAACGCAGCTATGTATTTTTATCTATGTATCGACAAATCTGCTTACCTACGCAATATTCACTTATGTTTATTATCGATAGATATTATCAGGCCACTGAATGTCATTATCGTGAAACGTTTTATTGCAGGATGCGACTTAAATTGTGTTAAAATATATGAAATCTTTGTCAATTTATAGTTTATAGAGAACGGAGGATTATTTATAACTGTCCTTGCATACCTTGTATTTTTTACAAATAACACTTGTGTGTTGGTAGTTTGATTGCATTTTTATAAAACCACAAGAAACTTCTATTACATTTATATTTTCTGACACTCAGTGATAGTTTACTTTTTATCAGTGAGACTTTTCGTAATCGGATCGGGACTTCCAGAGACAAACTCTTTTTATTGAATATTTCAGCTCATTATTATTAGGTTCGATAAATGCGCAGATTCTGAACAAATCTTAGTTGGTAACTTCACGAACAATTGTACAAACAAGTGAGCAATGAATATAACAATGTTGTGTGGCAAACTACAATGACAAGTTTGTTATTAATGTTTTAAATCTGTAACTATTTCCGTTAGGTACCTGTATGAACGGTGTTGTGAAGGTCTTCATTCATTTTAATGTGTTTAGATATTACAATCGGTGACTTTACTGAATTTTACTGTGACCTTAAATGACACGACACAAATTACAGAACTTAAAATAATATGTGTTTTTTTTAAATCCTGCACATTATTAGTCTTCCTAACAGTTATAAGAACATTATGAAAAATAAAGTTATTTAGGTATTAAATTACCAACTTGGTGCTCTAACAAGGCTGGATATAGATAGCTAACAGTTAATGCAATGGCTGAAAAAGTTGCATACAAAAAACTGCCATTACAAACAAGGGAAACCGATGCATTGTTTCAAAAGCCAAAGGTATCAATGAATAAAGTGTCGCTGGTGCCCTTTGTAACCGGATGAAACCAAATAGCAGCCAGCCAGCGTGAAACCACCATTGGGTAACCAAACCAACCGGCCAAGATACGCCATGCGTACTTACTGCTCTAGTCGAAAAGTCGGCTCATGAAGCTGGACACAATCGATTTCTTATGTCGTAATTTTATTAGAACTGTTGCATTATTATTTTATAAATGGTATTATGGGCGAGGCGATTGAATTATTAGGTGTTATTAAGCCATCATTTAAAAATAATTTACTTAGCTCGAGTGTTGTTACAAATACAGTTGTTTAATGATACTCAATTTGAGAACGTCCAAAGCAAAACTGTGCGTTTTCTTTGTTATTTTCCCTATGAATTAGTTGTCCCACATCGGTAGTATTTATCTCTAATGGATTATAATATTTCTCGCTATGATAATTTAGTTTACCATTAAATGTCATTGCAATGTGAAGCCTCAAGGTTAGCCATTCATCAACATGTGGCATTTTAATATTCTATTCACGACAAACTTTACATACACAGTGATAATACGTCAAAGTTCCTTTTATTTAAATTATATTTATTTTTGGACATAGGTACTACACCAGGGGCTTTTAATCACCCGTGGACGACTTGCAATTTACAAATGTGTGATGGATTGATGATTTATAGACAAAGAAGGCTTCATTCATTCTGTGAAGTAGTAAGCAAAAAAATAAAGAGACGTAGTAGGATCTAAATGAATTTAGGAAAATGTCGAAAAAAAAACTGATATTTTTTTAATTATTTTTATTCCGTTCAAAAGGACACGGGCCGGATTATTTTTGTAGGTACCTACAGACGAAAATAAAAGCGTGTTAAAAAAACACAAATTATAGTCTACGCGCCGTGTCATCGCCACAGACGATTTAGAGGACAAAGTGGTTCTTTATCAAGATTTTTAGGTTCCTATTTCCAAAATGTTTTTATGATTACTCGTATTAGCCGTTACATTTTGAACTACTATCAAGTATTGTATTATTGCCGTTGCAATTGCCCTTAATGTAATTTACCTTACTTTGTAATTCATCTTGTTTGTGAATATATATATACAATCATTATGTAGATTTTTTCATCAACAATAGGAAAATCATTTATTATTATTTTAGATTTTAATAACTCTTTTCTCTTTTATCCGTTTTCTGTGAGTATCGATTATTTTTCGAAAAAATTTAAAACTTCAATATACGGTTACTTCTAAAGTAAGAAACTGAAAGGCCTACCAACAGATTTCAGTGTTTTCCTTTCAATTGCTGAGTGTTGCTTTCATGCGCAATCAAAGGTCGTTTTAAAGGCCGCAAACGATAGTAAACTGGACAGGATACCTAAGTACAAACGTAGTTAGCTAAATGTTACGTCAACCTTTAATCAATAGCCTACCAAGTACCGAATCAAGCGAGAATTGGACACATAATACATTTGCTGTAAAATTAGGACAAGGCCAGTACTTTTCGTTGCTTAAATAGTACTTAGTGCGTAAATGCATCGACCAATGAGTGAATGGCTGCGGTATAGAACTTTGCATTCGCCGCCGCAAAATGATTACGTCCGATAAGCCGGAAACATTGTAGTGAACAGGTTTTCGAAGTTTTGAAAGGTGTTACTTGGGTTACGTATGAAGTTAAGTGTCAAAATTTATTATGAAATCTATTTAAATTAGATTAATAAAATCAATAGTAAGCTAATTCGAGTGGTATTTAGTTCCGTGACAAGTCCAATTGATATTTTTTATCAGTAACGGTGTGCTGTTTGTGTAGAAAAGTGCACTCATCTTTGTTTATCTATTATGCGCAAATCACGTAGGTTTTAATATCTACCAACGTACATAAACAAGCTGGTGCGTAGGTACTGGAGAAGGTGAATAAACTATACAACAATATATTAACTTTCTTTTTCTTTTGCGTCCTAATGTAAATAACTAGTTTTGGCCTGCGGCTGTATTACCGGGATCAAAAGTATGCTAAAATCCGTGTTTTAATCTATATTATACCCGTGACCAGTTTCGCAAAAAACCGTTCAGCGGTTTAGACGTCACAGACTGACATACCGAACCACTTTCGCATTTATAATATTTTTAGTATTGATTAAAGGAAAGCTTTCCAGAAATGGCCTTAAACTGCCAACAAAAGTCAGCTTGGCGGCAATTTACATAGCATTTACGTATCGAGACAGCAAAACGTCAGCACCTTCTTCTAAAGCCAATATAAAATGTAAGTAGGCAAACACGTAAAGGCAAGAAAGACATCACAGACCTCATGTAACTTATGCCGATGCCGACTCGAAATGTCTCTGTGCCGATGAGGAAGCATTAAGGTCAGCTGTTTACCGAGGAATGTAGTCAAGAACGGAGAAATACTCTGTCTAAACAGTTACAGGCCTACTTTTTAGCAAAGCATTCGGTACCGACCGTGACGCTACAGAAACAAAGGCGGCTTACCTAATGACGCGTTCAATTCATCAGGTTCTAGAAACTTAAGAATTGTTATAGATTTTTTAAGAACAGCTAGGTTTCTAAACTATAATTTAAAGCTAAGCGACTAGCTTAGCTTATCAACAGTGCAATAGTGTTGACAATGAGCCAATGGGCATTACGAACTGCTACTTAGTAGGTACTGAAGTAAATATCTAAGCACGTTCCTAAGCACAAGTTACTATGCAAACTGGAAAATACTTAGTGGAAACCGTGATCTACGAGATGATGTGGCAAACAGAAGCAGTATGTGTACATAACCGAGTCAAGATCTAATAGAAGTAAGAATGTAATAAACAACGAACTGCAAAATATTATAGGTACAGTAGGTACCAATAGGTCTACACAAAGAAGTTCTTAGAAACCCTTTAGTATGCCTGGAATCCATATAAATTCTGTAAAAGCATTCTGTTGTCCGTCAAGCGCTCAGTCTATGTGTACAGTACGTCTACAGCTACGCTTTCTTCAGTCCATTAACCCGTAAGTACTTCTACGAAAGTTAATTAAAAGTGATAATTGAGAGCATAGGATAATCGGTTATGTCATGATAAGGAAGTGAACTACTTCCTTCCTTTAGCAAACGTTCACTCACCGTTGTTTTCTCTAATCGATTCATACGTAACCGAAATACTTATAGTTTAATAGTTCTTTGCTATCACAGAAAATTAGTTTGACCAACAGTGATGTAAGTAGCGAATTAATTTATGAATAAGAACAAAATAAAATCATGTTTTTGCGCGATTTGGTATTTAAAATCGTCTTGTCTCACTGTGGAATTCTTACTTTTCACTTGTTTTGTTTTATCAATAGTAAGTAAATCACACGACTTGACAGAATGGTTAAAACTTTTAGGTGAAACTGTTAATGCTAACTAATACTACATGGAAACACTACAAAGTACCGATCTTGCCTAGTCTGTTACATTTTATGGTTTGACCAAGTGTTCATGCACTTGCACATCACAAAAATTTAAATGATTACAAGCTGAGTTTAATAGATAAAGTTACATCACATAATACATATTTCAAGTGTCTATTTCAAATTTTATTAGTCTTGCAGTACTATTAAGATTGCTCATAACCATTATTCTCAATTTGTATTGGCACCGTATGTGCACGTTTAAGAATCTGTACATTTTTCGTAAACACAGCGAAAGGTATGCGGTGCATTGAACGTGACATTAAAACCAATGAGTTGCACATTTCGATGAAATTGCTTACCCGTTACGTCACAGTAGGTGATCAGAATGTAAACTGTGCCAATCTTCAGTGATTTGCGGAAGTTTTAGATAACCTTACTCGTGACGCGGTTGTCGAAAAGTTGACGTAAATGAGCCACAGGTTATCTTACAAAATTATTAATTTAAGGTCTTAAGGACCAATTTTCATGTCTCTGCGGGACATTTACGAAATACTTCAAGTACATTCGAGAACAAAGCGTTGTATTCAATAGTTGCTTGAAGTTGATGGGAAAACAGTCACGCAATACTTTAGTGGGTTAAAGAAATACGAATGCAACAATGATACTTTGTAAACGCGAGTGATTTGCTCCGGTCATGGACACTTGCGAGCCATGGGAAACTGAAGAAGGGCACAGAAGCACACGTCTGTTCGAGCAATTTCAGCTCCCTTCCTGACTTGAAGAAAGGTAACCTGATGGCATTGAAATAAGTAGGTGCACAATGTTTAAATATTAAATATCCAACCAGTTGTTTTAAAATAACTGTAACCTACCAATGTGTACTTACATTGTCTCGTGCGCAAGCAAAACATGAAACGTGTATATTTTTCATAACAATTGATACGTGTATGTGCGTTGGATGAACTAAAAGATGTTCTTACACATTGTTTTGTTACACAACCCGCTAACGTGCACACATAGTTTAAATTCAAAATGTCGTCGTTTATTCCATGAGTTGATGACTTGGTTCAGAGTTAATGAGCTGATTGTAAGAATGTCTCATTGATGTCATTGAGTGCGAGTGAAAATAACTTTTAAAATTGCTTAGAAAGTATAAAGCACAATTATTCATCATCCTATTAACGAGGTTGATAATTAACTGTTAACGTAACAAGGCGTATTTTAATTAACTTTCAGCTGTTAGTTACTGTTAAGAACAATCGTGACAATTCATTTGCAGCTCCATTGTCTACATCATGTTGAATTGTCATGACAAATGAAACTTCCACACATTAAAAGGCTCGTTTTGCGCTGGTCTCAAGAGTAAATAATATGCAGTAGGTAATATTTTCCGTCTATTGCTGTTTCTCATGACCTTACGTGTTAGTGAAGTGAGCACATAACGTAATAAATCTCTAGTTTGTCGGGTTTTGTAGCTTTGAATGATGAACAAGAAAAGCTTTTTCTGTAGATGCCAATTTCGACGAAGGAGAACTTTAAATAAGGTCAGTACAGTAAAGTCTCATTAAATTCTCTCATAGTGTGGGTTTTCGTGTTCTTGGAGGCTCAACAAAATGTATGTTTTCTGAATGATTACGTTAGTTCAAGACTTTTAATTGAATAACATTAAACGCGCTGCATGAGCATCATGCCTTTTACTGCAACAGGACTAACTTCCTTCAACCAGTTCACTTACTGATACCTCAGAACTCTGAACAAAACAGAAGGCGCGTTACGATCAATTGATCATCGGAGCACCTGCCCGTCTTAGCAGTTTGTCCTGTATTCTGACTAGCACAAAGCTTATACAAAAGATAACTCACCCTGCAGGCTAGGTGCAGACGCAGGTGCTGCCGGTGGCGGTTGCAGCGGTGTAGGAGGCGGCCGGCGCCTCCTGGGAGCATGCAACCCAGGAGCCGAAGCCGCCCGTGTGGCCGTGCGGAATCCTGGCGCTCGGTACCTGGCCGACTTCACCGGACCAGCCGGCACTGTGTTCGTGCCCGTGATGGACGGCAGCCGAGGCAGGGAACCGGCTCGTTGTTCTTCCTCCGACTGGAAGATAGATTTATGTTAGTTTTAAGATTGGTTTTGCATTATGTCTAACGATGTTGGAGTGCTCTGGCAAAAGTATTAGCTAGTAAGCAAGATGGCAGAGGCATTGTGTGTCTGCTAATATGAGTACACAGGTACAGTATGTACTCATATTGGCATACGCAGGCAGTTGGGACGCAAAATTTGTCAATTCCATGGTGGTAATCATCACCTTCTTTAAGCAGTTGTACAAAAAACTTTTTACTGATATTTAACAATGTCAGATAGTAACCTGATATCCAACGCTTATATTTGTTACTTGCAGAACTTCCGCAGTTTAATATTTGATACAGAAACGAGCTAGAACTAATGAGACACTTAATAATTCAACACAATCTCCCTACGATGATCAAATACAAACTTAGTTCTAAAAAAAATTAGAAAATAGTTAGTAGTTAAGAATATTAGAGTAATTAGGTTTAAATGCAGTTGAAGGGCTGATTGCTATTAGTTGAGTCATTTCTAATAATGTAACTTAATAATGTTATTAACTATTACATTACTGATGATGATTAGAATAACTTAGCCCTAAAAAGTTAAGTGCTATTTAGCTACACTTAGAAGTTCTGTGCAGGTGCCACATAATCCACCTGTCAGTCTATTAACTAAGTTATGAGTTCGATAGTTTAGTTACTCTTTGAATAATGATTGCAAAATAAAACTATGATGTATTATGAATTTATGATGTGGAGTATAATTTTGATGTGGGGAGGCCTATGTTCAGGACTAGACGTCTTTCGGCTGAAGATAATGATGATTATGACTTTTGAGGAAGATAGTTCTATTAAAAGTCAAGCAAAATATTGATTGTAGATCCCTACGTTGTAGATATTCATGTCCTAGGTTTTGCCCGCGACGTCGTACGCGCATATGCCGTTTTTTCCCGTTCCAATATAGCCTTCCTCATGAATGCTGCTATCATTTATACAAAAACAATTTTCCAAATCCGAGTACTTGCAGAGATTAGAGCGTTCAAACAAACAAACAAACTCTTCAGCTTTACTATATTAGTCAAGATTATTTATTTATTTATTTAAACTTTATGTACAATAGTGGTACATGGGCGGACTTAATGCATCAAGACATTCTCTACCAGTCAACCTTTGGGTTCAGGATTCGGTTCAGGTTCGGGATTATGTTTACTGTCTTGGTTAATCACAGGAGCGATGATTGCCCCATGCCCCATAACTAGTCAATTTTACAGAAAGTAATACATATTCCGTTAATTAGGTATTTTCTAGGTGTACCTAGAAAATTGTACGTGCGTATCACGATAAATAATATTATTGTACGAGCATAGTGTATATTGTAATTATGTTGTACATTTATTATCACTATGCAATGCCAACGCAAGTGTAGCCTAGGTTCAATTCATTGAAAGTACAGAACTTACCGATAACTTTGCTTAAGTACAATACCTATGTGTACTGGCACGTAGATAAAAACTTAAGTGTGCTAAGTATAGGGAATTTTATGTCCTAATTAAAAAGCAATAATACGTGCGTTAAACAACATTCAACATGCATTAGTGAAATAATTACATTGGCTTATTAAGTAATAGCAGTTTGACCAGTATGATGTTTCTTTAGACTGAGCTTGTATTTGATTTGCACCTAGAAGTAAGAAGAAGAAAGGTTGATCTGTGGAATAAGGTCATTAACCAAAAGGGGAATTTGATGCGCCGCGCCACGCTTCTTTTGCCCAGCTAGGGCTAAAACACTAGGAAGAGGTGAAGGCGGGGCTTTAAAAGTAGAGTATTTTGTTATTTTTGACGGTTAACAGTGCTGTTTCTCAGCCTAATTTGATATTCAATCAAATTGATTGATTTTGTTTTGAAATTGGAGTTTTGCTTTGAAAGGCTTTGGATTACTATACCTAGATTTAGGCTTTTATGTCACTTCTAAATGTTTAATCTTGACAACAATGAAGTATCATTCTAGTCTTGTGTCATTTAACTTTACAACACTAAACAGAAATGTATAACAAGTTACACCAAAGTAAACGTTTCACAGGATGCAAGGAAAGTACACGCTCTACTAGAAACTATCAGTCAAATATTTATTTATTTACCTGCCTGCCTTATCTCGTATGTGATTCATAAACTATCTCTTCTTCTAATCGAATCTTTTATCTACTAACGTGCGTTCTTGAACGCAGGTGTAGTATCTACTACATGACATTGACATTTTCGAAATACTTGCGTCCCAAATAAATTGATATGAAGAAACAGCCTTAAATTGAATAGTACTGATGACGATGCTTTGTAAAAGTCACTTTGACAAACGTGACAAAAAAATGTAAATATACAAATGAGTAAGTGTCTACTTTGTGTTTTGTTGTGTGTACTATGTGCTAATATGTGTTTTGATGGCACCTGCTGCATGTTTATTGTGATTGCATGTTTTGTATGTTTATTCCGAACACAAAGTTTAATGTTATTTGTCTTACCTCAGCGTCTGGTGCAGAGGCGCGACGCCTTCCTCGCCACAGCCTGTCTTCGCTGCCTCCGATCGCTCCACAACTCCGCGAATGTGATTTCTGAGCTGCCAAATCTGCTCCCGCAGGCGAACGCCTTGATTCACCACCACCACCTAACGTGCCACGAGAATCAGCTGCCAGAAGAGCCGATTCAAAACTACCACGCCACGAAAACCTCTCACAATCACTCGCGACACTACCCCTACTCGCCGTCGGTTCCAGTATGTCATGAGATCGACTCCGCGCTAACGCCCCCGGCTCGGACGCACTATCGTCGTCTGTGCTCGGCGACGCACCACCCGACACTTCATGCATTAATGCCACTAGTCTGCCGCCTATATGCCTCATCACTTTGCCAAACATCGGTGGTGAACCTTCACCGGCCCTGCCCAGCGTCTGCGCCAGCCTCTTATACGCTCCAACTGCATCGCGCTCCAAAGAACCTGCGTCGTTATTTCCTCGATCGAATTCATCAATTATTTCACGGCAGCTATCAGATATCTGTTTCCTCAGCGCAGATCTAGTACCAGCTGTATTGCCCTCTAAGTCAGAACCGGCGTAGTCGGACGAGTCGTAAGAATCACTCCACGTGTCCTCACTCGACAAATACTCAACTATTTCACGCACTTCTTCGTCCCGTATACCCGGAACTGTTTTCATTAATCTCGTTAGTTCACTTTCGAAGTACAGAAGTTGTGGCGGCTTGGGGGGTCGGGAACTCTCCGTAGAGTTGGAGTTAGACGACGCTGGAGTTGATGTCCGGACATTGGTCGTATGTATCATTGTTTTGAAAAATTGTCGCATCTTTGTCATCATTAAATTGGTTTCTTCGTCAGACGACCAATTGTTAAAACTATCTTTACGTACTAGTGGACTTTGAGGCGGGCGGGATGACGGTGGAACTTCCATACGTTCTTCTATATCAGGTCGGATTTCTTCGATAATTTCTTCTAATTCTACTTTAGGTTCATGAGATCGTGTAAAATCGGAACTAGAATCTCCATTTCTTAGTAGGTCATCACAGCTACCGACGAAACCGCTATCCCTACTAGTTTGTTTTTTAGATTCAGATAGTTCAGATCCAAGCGGTGGGAATTCAGGTCGAGGTGATAGTCTACCGTCTTCACCTTCCGAAACAGATCTAGTATCATCACGTGTTTCTTCGGTAAACTCAGCTGATTGCCGTCGATCGTCGGCGGGTGATCCACGTGGCTTTTTGTTTTGTTTTTTTCTCTTCGATTCGCCTTGCATGTCCACCCTTTCAGAGGAGTCATGTCTGTCCTCCGCTTCTGTACTTGAGGCGTCGGAGATTTCTTGATTATCCTGCGAAGGTTCGTCCCCCGTTAATAGATTGTCTAGTGAATTTGAGTGAGACCGTGGAGTTCCTCGGGCACGAACTAGCCTTTTTCTGCGCTGTTCAGGACTTTGTCTGCCTTCACTATCACTGCCGACGCTGCCGGAACCGTCTGAATCACGCCTTTCTTGATTAAATCCCATAAAACCGGAGAGAAAATATTTTTCCAACCGTGACGACACTAGATCATCACTATCACCACTTCGTTTAGGCTGTTCGTTATCAACAATAGATTCACCACCTTCACTACAAACACTTGATGTTTCCGACACTGCTTCCTCATCATCTCGAACATTTCTGCCGTCACCCAAACCAAAGAAAAAGTATTTCTCTAACTCCGTTGCGGATATAGGTCGTGGTTTTTTTGTTGTTTGTTCCGTTTCGCTTTCTTCGCAACTTTCTTCGACGATGGTGTGTAAAGTGAAGTCTATGGAACGCCTACAATAAGCGAAATCCTCTCCCCGCATGGGAAGGGAGGCTTCATCCCCAGAGTCGCTGTCAGAAGGTGAGGTGGCCTCGTCCTCGTTGTGGCTGACGTCCTCGACCCACGAGTCATCGTCTGCAAGCCCCTCCTCGAGGCACACGACCGCCGAGAGAGTGTCGGCATTGCTAACAACAGTCACTCCGCCCGAAGGCTGTGGCGTTTCGTCGTCGGATATTCGTTCGTCTGTGTCGTCTTGTTGCACGTCCGGGCTGGGGTCCGATTCACTCTGTGAATTGGTGTGGTGCACTATAACTTCCCGCATGAGCCGCGTCGTGTCTGACGTGACGACGGAGACGCGGTCGTGCGTTATCATAACGCGGCTAGTGAAGCGCGCGGAACCGTCCGCACAAGCCGTACGCGAGCGGCAAACTGTTGTCGCGGCAGGTGCGCACGCGCTCCCCTCCGCGTCGCCGCAAACCGGCCTGACGCCGTGCATTTTCTCCTCCTCTTGGTCCTCCATTAATTCTTTCTTCAATAGTTCACTGAGAGTGCGTTCAATACCTTTAAACAGGTCTATTTTTTCCGCGGACGATGAACTTGTGTTATCGTGACTGGGCTCCGGTGAAGGTGCTAATTTAGTTAATGAGTCAGGTTGAATTTCTGAAGAAATTAATTCGTTACTATTATGATTTTGTCTCTCGTTAGCTAATTCTACCGAGAATTTTACTTTCACGTCCGCCAATGAATCGTAGTCGGTGTTTTCGGATGATATACTTTGATATCGATTAACGTCACTATCTGTGCTATTTTTCTTATCTAGATCATTGCTCGAGCTCGAGCTACAACTTGCATTAAAACTGTTGAATCTTTCACACGTTTCACTTTGTAGCATATTTTCATCACAAAACTTGAAGAAGTTAGATTTTCTGGATCCTTCATGACTGCTATCGTCATCACTATTATTTTCGTACGGTATAACGGAATACTCTTCTGTGAAATTAACTGAGTCCAAAAGCACAATGTTTGAGTTTTCAGATCTTGGTGAAAAACTTTCATTTGATTCGGCACTAGCATTTGGTTCATTTTGCCCAGCTACCTCAACCGCAATTACTTCTAAGCTATCTGATTTCTTGTCATAGGAATCATCACAATCTATGCCACTACTGTCAGCGTTATCCTCGAGGTCCGAAGATGAGTCAGCCGGGTTAACAACAAACACCCGTGAAAACCTGCCACCGGCACCTCCTGAGTCATCCGAATCCTCGTCTGATGTCGCTGGCTCCTCAGGAGCGCCACTTGTGAGGTCGTAACTTCTCCGAGCCACCCCCTGCTCTGAGTCACTTGAATCAGCGGACTCGTTCGAGGAAGGGAAAGCTTTCTCCGCTTCCAAATGATCTGGCATAGCATTTGCTGGATCAGATAGCAACGATAAAGAGTCCTCCTCGGCAATCACCTTGATTCCGACTGACGGTTCATTTTCAACTGGCCGTTCGATAGCCTTATCGTCGTTATCGTTATCGCGGGGCTCCGGCGCTTGTGACGCCTCGGACTGTATCGCTTTATCAGTTCTTTCGACGGTGGTCATCTCGAGTTTAACTGTTTGTGGTGCAGCAGCGGAGGCGGTGGCGGCGGCGGTGACGGCGACGGCTGCAGCCGTGGTGAGGCGAGCGAGGGTTGCGGCATCGAGAGGCGCTAGGCCGGGGTATGTGTTCCAGTGTGGCGTGGGTGGTGTCTGCGTGGGGAAGGCGAGCAGTGCGGGCCAGAGGGCGGCGGGAACGGGCACAGGCACGGGCACTGGGACTGCGACTATTCGGGGCTCTGCGCCGCAGGAACAAGGTCGCGGGCAAGCCTGAGGCGCGTGCTTGGCAGGTGGTGGGATAGGGTGCGCCGCCGACGCGCCCGGCTCGAAGTAGTCCCAGTCACAGTCGTCGGGCGCGGGCGGCGCGGCGGAGGAGGCCGTGGATGACGAGTCTTCCGTGTCCTCGCGACACGACGAGTCCGAGCTTAGGAACACGAGGCGGTAGTCCTCGGGACGCATGCGACCGGCCTCCGGTTCGCTTGCCTCGCCCGGTTCACTGTTGACGCCCCACTCTGAAAATATAAACAATAAGTTAAGTAACTTGCACTAAGCTACGTATTATCATTGCTGTACATAGGAAGCTAGAAACAAGTAGAAAACATGAACATCACAAACACAAAGGGTAAAATTGTAACTAAAACTCTCATTTCGCTTGTCCAGGAAAGATTGCTAGTCGTAATAAAACACGTTATACAGGTAAGTACAAACCAGTTCATAAACTTGTATAGAATACATACACTAACCTGTTATTCAAGTGTGTATGTAGGTATATATTTTATTACCTATGCATGCTTTATTTGTACAAGATATGTTGAAGAGAAACAATAGCTAACGCCTCCAGTTTTTTTCGAGCAACGAGTGGATGCCTAGTTATACGATATGCGCGAATCGTAAGGCGTTTGTGACTGTTACTTTTCTTTGAGTTGAGCCTAATAAAACTCTTATGAATATAGTTATCTAAATATATGTATTGTTGACATCATCTGTATGACCCACATAGCTTAAAAATCTGATTAAATAGCATTATATTGTAATAACTTGTACAAGTGTTTTTCACAGATCGGTGGTTCCTTTATAGCATATGAAAACAAAGTAGTCATAACTTATAAAATTCGGTACTTATCCAAGTCATAACACTGCCAAAAGATCTGCTATCGCCTACTAGTAAAAACAATAGAAACAAGAGCAAGTCCAAGAGTCCGGAATGTCATGTTTGAAATTGCAATCATGCTAATATTGGATCTGTAGAAAGCACAACGGATGGGTGGCCCAAGCCGCGCCGGCGCAGCGCAGCGCGTGTCGTGAGTCGAAAGCGACGTGTTACACGAACCTATCTCAGCAAAGCGACGTTCTATTTTATTTGTCCGTTTATATTTAGGAAAAAAATAGAATTTGCTTTTCAAATAACTGCTTTTTGGAAGTAAGCGTAGGAAATCAAGACGTCAATCATAACAAAATTACTAGCAAGAAGAGCAAAAATCTTAATCTGAACGGTTTAACGAAGGTTGAATGTGTGTGTCATTATTTTTACAAATATTTATTCCATCTAATTTGGTGATCCTTAATTACCCAATAATGTTTTTTTTTTAATTAGATACCTAAGAAGGCCAATAAGTATTTATAGGATCAACCTTTTAAAATGATATGCAATCAAATAAAGCAAAGCATTGTGAAAACGAACAAGACAATTTCTCATTATTTTATTGTCCCGCTTGGAGCTGTCTAATAAGACAGACTGGAAAATTATTGCATATGGCAATAATCCTCCAGATTTCTAGATTTCGAGAGAAACGGTATAATAATATATTATAATAACTTTGACTTATTAATGCTTCATAATTCATTTTTATAGCCGATAAAACAATGCATAAATTAACTTTCTAGGATGCAATCAGATAAAATATTTCTTTCTTTTTTAGTACCTAATTTTATGTTAGTCGTTTAAATGGCTAATTGACCAATGTCTGTACTTATCGTTACTACGATTAAGAATTAAAGATTTGCGATCCAAATCAATCAAGCCAGTTCATTACATTTTCCTTGAGAGCACAATAATATCGAATCCGAATAATTTACGAATGTATCTGTAAAAAATAAACAAAATTGAGGATTTATACACCTATACTTTCATGTGAAATTTCAATGGTTCGCAAACTTCAAAGACCTGCTTAGGACTTGAGCAATGTGGTCATCATAATTCCACAATAAAAATACCACTTTGCATGACAGTTTATTTTTTAACATCCAAGATATCAACATCTATAACATCATAGAGATCAGAGATGTGCTCGGTTACAGAGGACGAAATTTTAGTTAATAAGCCATTTTCTAATATCGAATGGTCCTAGTTCCAACTCAATGGATTAGTTTTAGACATTCTTGTGCCTGTGAGATTATAATACCAAGAGTATGTAGGCGCCTCACGTGTGTTGATATCTAAGTAGCTAATCTTCATGTACCTACACTATCTACTCTATAATTGTTTACGAATACACAACACGCTACTGCCTTTTACAGAACGACATGCACATGATGTGAATGTAATTACTGCTAATGTGTTCATGTACACGCTATGGTTTTTTGTATCACAGCAGATGAGGCTTCTAATTGATTTAATTCACTTGGCAGTAGTGAAACTTGCGAAGTTGTGGCTCTAGAAACGATTTGATGGATCTTCAACGATGATACCCGAAGGTGCATTCATTTCTCCTGAACATTTATCGTCGTCCAATTCTGAGTTCCAGGGATCAGCTGCGGCGATCATATAAGTTCTGATGTAATACAATTTTCACCGTTAATCGCGTACGTTTAATGAGATACCGTTTGTTTGTATTGTCAGCCATTTTGTTCAGATGCACATGCGTTCAAAACAACTAAGTTACAAGCGGGAATACTAAAATTTAGCTACTTTTTACTGAGGCGAAACTCTTTCCTTATGATTTCAATGAAAGTATTTAGACCCATTAAGGTCATTGACTGTTGTGATTCATCCAGATGCATTGCCAAACAACAATTTTATTATAATTTATTAACACATTGCTACGTAGATCAGCACATAACATTTTTCTATCAGTTTCCCCAAGGGCCGTAAATTGCAGTTTACGGTTCTGCTGACCTCAAAGCGGAATGAGACCGTGAAGATCGTATCTTTGCTCTTATTACGCAAGTAAATAATGTAACGCTAGACATTTATGTATAACTTTACACCCTTTTAGTTTTCGCGGTCGGTCGTGCAAAAATGACAAAGATTTGCAAGTTGAATATGTGCATAACGAACAAATTTGTTTAAAAATGTATGCAAGTCTCAAGTGTCTGTATTTTTGGTGCAAAACAAACACTATTGTACTACAAGAAGCCTATTTGACTTCTACTGGCCAGTTTACACTATTGGCAATATTTCTGCACTTATGATTGATACGATGCAAACGCTGCATTCGGGTCGTGTCTGTGTACCTCGAAAGCACACGATAAACCAAAGAATCGTGCATAGTTGACATATTTCTGTTAAATTAATATAAAGTTTCAGCCTGACCGCCTGATGGCAAGAAAATCTCAAGGGGCTTGCCAAAACGAACTTTTGCCTAAATAAAAAGAAGGTTACTCCACATAGGGAATAAACACCATCAATAGGATGGCCTCATTATAATCAAATCAGCATTCAAACGGACAATGAAAGTAAGAGCCGGGCATACGTTGGCGCCGGCTCAAGGCTTGGTTGCCTAACTCGGCGCACGTGGGATGCGAGGAGGTAGCGAGGCCGTACCAGATACAGTTCGTACATGTCCTTAACATTACCGTGTGTTACTTAATTTGAGCACAGCACTAGTTCCAAGTGCTGTAGATACCCTATATGATATCATAGGTACTTCAGACCAGCGCCCTAATTTGGCACCACTCGAATTGAGCAATTGTGAACGCTTTGAGTGTCGTTCTGAGTGGAATAAGTTTATCGCAATATATTTGTAGAAAGATTCAATTTAGCAGGTAAGGTAAAACGTTGGTTATTTTATTGCCAATAACACCTCAGGTTTAGGTAAACTCCCTAACTAAACCTGAGGTGTTATTGGCAATAAAATAACCAACGTGTTACTTAGATTAAAATATAGTTAAGGTACTGGTTTCGTGGTAATTTACCACGTGCGATTTAAACCTTCAAAATTAATCAATTATTGCTCTGTTACTCTTTTTACTGCAGCAATTGGGGCGGTCTATCCAATGTTCACTGCACTGTAGGCTTAATTTTCTAAGAATTGAAGTTTCATTTGTTAAAACAAAACTGCTAATACGAGTGTCAATTCACCATGCAATTGGAACCCGAATAAGCAGTTTGGTTTTATGAAACGTCTCTGGTTTTGAGAAAATTAGGTTCAATTCGTAATCTTTAAGCCTTTCAAGGAAAAAGTTTAATAAACAAATCACGTGTAACATTTTATGATATTCCAGAATGAATCATGCTTTTTGGAAATTCCCTATTCCCGATTTATCTGTATAAAGTTTTATTTTTGGCAGCCAAACATGTTAAGAATATTAATGCTTTTGGATCTCTCTAAGTAACACTTAGTTGGGTTTGTTCTTCTTTGGGGAAATGGGAAGTACCTACCCCTTTATTTGATTCAATCAGCCATTACTACTTAGGTCTGTCCAGATCACAAGTATTTCGAACTTCTCTTCAGTACCATTCTATAAACAACCCAACAAGTATAAATAGTTTAGTTTCAGACCAGTTCACTATTACGAAACTGTTCGAATATCCTATTGTTTCACATAGTGCTGCTAAACACAATATATGTGGATCAGATGTTATCGATAGACTTTCTAGTGTTCGTGGACTGAACTTATCTGGCAATAAACGCTCCGATGCTTCAGATAGTTCTAAACCAGTGGGGTTTTATGGTGCGCCATATTTCAACATTGAGACGCACTAGAAATGTTTGAGGTTGTGTTTAGATTGCACTTAAATTAACACTTGCTGCAGAATGTTCCACATTCGTTATTGACAATTACAAGAAATAAAGGATGTAATTACATACATACATATATAGTAATTAAAGCTAAATAAATAAATTGTGAAAATAGACAGCTCAATAAGGAATGATTTACCTGCAACTTGGAGGAATCAAAACAGCTGACTAGAGTAGGAAGTAGATGGGGTTTAAAGTCAAGGTTAACGTTTTAAAATTACCACGATGCTGATAGTAAAACATTACCGATAGACACGCATAGGAACAAGAAATGAGCATGGCCGGACTTTTCCTTGTATCGCCCACACAAGACATAGAGATTCTTCTTTTACCCTCAGTAAAAGAAAACAAGAAACGACGAAGACGACTTCTGAGGGCCCATTCTACAAATTTTGACTTCAACGGTGTTTTTGACAGATTGCAACTGAGATCTGTCAAAAACGTATGGAAATTGAGGCTTTTTTGACAGATTGCGATTAAAAATGCGAATGCGAAGGTTGCTTAAAAATTTGTACACCACATGACACTGGCAGAATAGTCGTCATCGGCTCAGTTGCCAAAGAAGAAACAAAAAATTATAATTGACACTCTGAGGAGCAGCCAGACTAATCTGTTCGCACTCGCATCTCTGTCGCAATCATTCAAAAACACCGTTATTGACATTGATTGTCACCGATATGATATTGCGACTTGAATTTGAACGTTTTTATGTACGAAAATTGGGCTACGAAACTCGTAGTGTTGTTACATGTTTATCAGTGCACCTGTTTCGCCACCCGCATCCTATAGTAGGCAAACGTCTGAAAATAATTAATGATGGGCGTCAGTCTGTCTAGCAAATTAGTCAAACGTTTTCTTGTTTGTTTGTCTTCAACTGTAGCTAAAATAGCATAGGTGAGTAATGATTTAATAAATAAGCAGTAATTTTTCCAATTCGGTCAAGGACCTATTTATAACTCCATAATTACGAATAATTGTGATTATTAATTATTTATATATACAACTTTTGCTCAGCCAATTAGTAAGTCAGACTGTCATAAATTACAAAACACGTAACACCAACTAGTCTGCGCTTAATAGTAGTCTGATGCAGACCATTTAGCGAGCAAGAAATGAATCTTTTGTCTATAGTAGAAACATCATGAATAAGCAATGGATTGGAGATATCACATTTTCCTAAGAATCAATTTCATGTTAAATCTTACATCTGAAATGGAACTGGGCTGGCCACATCTGCCGCATGTCGCAACAGAACTGGGTAAAAGTGGCTACTGATTGGGTTCCAAACAACAGGAACTGGCGACGCGGTAGGCCCAGGAGGAGATGGCGGGACGAGTTGGACTCCTATCGAAAGGATTGACCAAATGTGGCAAAGGACAGATAACAGTGGAAGAAAAGACGGGAAGCCTTTGCCCTGCAGTGGGACACTGCAGACTCATAATAATAAATAAAAATAAAGAAATGAGATGAATACTAACGAAATATTAAAGGCGTTTGATATTATTAAAGTAGTTTGATAATATGATGCAAAATTGTAAGTATTGTGACCGTCCACTGGGCTTCCCAACAGACCGTTACAATTAACGGTCACGAGGGGATTCTCACAAACACCACGCATAGTAAACGCTTTTGGGGACTTCAACTTATCCTAAATCGTCTTTGAACAATTATTAAGCTTTCTAACAAATCTTTTAACGACTTTTTTCATTGCCGCTTATGAAATGGAGCGTGACACAAAAATACGCACGTTTCTTAGATTAGGATTGGCTAAAAGTAACTATGATTGGCCAATTATTTGCTTTTGGTAATTGATTGATCAGTCAAAGTTACGGTTTTATGCTTTTCTAAATGCCTTTCTGCAGATTTTGATTACTTTGGTTAGGTTATATGTAAGTATGTCTTAATCAAGTTGTCTCGCGTTGCTGATTAAAATCGTAAATCTGCAGTCTTATCTTATCACGATAAGTTTTTGACTGGAGTTAATAATTTTGTAAATATAATTATACTAATGTCTAGTCAGCTTAGACAATTTTCAAATCGAATGTGAAATAACGGAATCAAACAATCTAACTCAACGGCCAAGATAATGATCATTTTCTGTTGTATTTTTTGTGCGCATCATGTGGAGGCATTAGAATAGGCTGAATTTTAAAGCCTTGACTTAAAAAACATTCGTGATGTATACATTTTATAGAGCCTCAATAAATTGAAGACTACTGGGATAAAAACTAATGTTGAATGGCTAGACTTTTTATTAAGTCATCGTGACCACCTCAGTATAAAGTTAGAAACAATAACCCGTCTGATGCTAGGCCAGATCCAAACCTTACGTCATCTTCAGCCCATGCCGAATTGATTCGAAATTTTACTTGTTTGACTTAGCATGAAATAGAACTGTTGTAGCTTGAATGCCAAATGATGAGAAATCATTATATTTTGTACTATTTTTACTGCTTGTTATCTGTAATTTCTTAATAACGCACCTTCCAACTAAATGTTGGAAGGTAATGTAATGTTTTCAAAAATAAATTGAAAATACTTTTGCCATTACAAGATTAGTAGGTACAGACGTTGCGCAATTTTGATAGCGCACCTTATCCATTACACTGCTTTTCGTTATCCAATTACTTCCATACCCTTAGTGAAGTTACTTACCTATTTTCGTCAGTGAATTGCTAAGGCTTCCTCGCAAGGTTTCGCTTAAAGTTCACAACACGGGCTGTTTTCAAAAACACAGTTTCAACCGTTTAGTAAACTAGCTGGTAACTTGAAACTTTATTGTTTGAAATTGTTTTGATTTATTTTTTGTAAATTCGAACACATTGTCACAGATAAAACACTTTTCGGTCGCTTATATTTTATTTTTTTTTGTCTGTCTGGTTAGGGCTCCGGAGTGCGGGCGCGGGGCTGAACGCGCAAGCGGATGTGCGGAGCCGGCCGGCCGACTGCTGCGCTCGACCGACACAGAGTTGCCCCCTACTCGATTGTTTGTACTGTCGAGTTTTTGTCGACGTTGTTGTTTGTAGAAGGTGAAGTGTTTATTTTAATGAAGGGTGCCATGTTGAATTAAAACTGTTTTCCGATTGGTTTGTTGAATTTTTTCCAATAAAAAAGAAAGTAGCAGTAGTAGTAGTTTTAACCATAGAACACGGTGATATTTATCAAATCGATGTTATCCTTCGCTCTCATGGTTATTCAAAAGATTAACTAGTTTAAATGACTTCACACTAAAGCTGGGCTACTGAATAATCTAAAGACGATTAACACCTGTAAATAATTATTTAGCAAATGTTATAAACTGTGCTACGTTTTACCTTTGTTTATAAAACTTTTTAATGTTTATCGATAGTAAATATCGACTTTTACGCGTACTAACAACGTGACTCACCTCGCGTCTCAACGCCAACAACAAAACGTTTGCGAGAATCAAAGTGACGTAAGTGACCGGTAACGAGTCGACAAAAACGCTTTACCTCTGCCGAGGGCCAAACTTCAGTACAAAAAACAGTCGGAAAGCGCCTGGCGTTTACGACCAATGTAAATTAGGTTCGTCCGAACAATGAACTTGCACTGGCGAACTAGACCAAACACCGCGACCACCACTTGTATATGGAACAAGTTCGTTTTGAAAAGAATACTTGTTTGTATGTACAGGTACGTAGGAGGCTCTATGTACCCTCGCACACACGCGCAACAGTTAACCGAGTACCCAAAACTAAAACTTTAACTGTACTAACGATACGATGTCACAGTTTCCTACCATTCAACTAAGCGTGAACGCTTCTGTGTTTTTCAGTCAAAAAAAGACTTAATTCAAGAATATAAGTTTTTCTAAACCTTTTTTGTCGTGTGTAGAGACGAACCTTGTGGAGTTTGGAGGTCATGAAATCAAATTAATAGTGAACGAAGCTGCAAAAAGTACTATTAAATGCTATTAAAGTTATGAAGTACCTAAGCATCATCCGTGTACAAGCAAAATACCAGAAGCAGAAGCAATTATTTATTTATTGCTAAATAATGAATAATTACGTCCTTATTAACAATAATTCTGTTTTATAATATAGCTAAAGATAATTTGCTAGGGATTGATATATGTACGTTCGATGAGAAGCATCTTGACTACAACGTTTCCGTACAAAAGACTTCAACGATCCAGAAAAATATGCAGTTATCATTTCTATGTTTTATGACTGAAAGGCAAAACCGATACAAGGAATAAGTTATATTTCTATCTACATTAAGTAAATTAATGAGTACAACACTAGAAGTGCGCAAAAATATCTTGACGCTACCAAAGAATCGATAGTGATAAATTACGCTTATCTTTCAATAACATTGAATTTGATATTGTTATCATAATATGTTGTGGTGTTGGATCCCCTTGTCGGAATAAGTAGTCCATTTCCATTCCATTGCTGCATTTAGAAGTGACAAGAGAAAGATTTTCATCATGCACCAGGGGTTGAGGACATAAATGAAGAAGTACTGTATTTGATACTTGATATGCATAGATCCTGGGTTTAATTTTCTCCAAATCTTAAGCATTTATAATCTCCAAGAGTTTTAATGCGAAGACATATCTATACATGATTTTTTTAGGTTTCCTCGCAGGTAATGGCACAAACACTATGCATGCGTAGGATATTGGAGGAGATTCCTAATCCTTTTTTCGTTTCGATTAAAAAATCCTCTTTAATAACTCCGCAGTCAAAATGAGAGGCATTGCCAATTAGTTTAAGGTACACAAATAAACCACAGATTCACCAAAAGGAACGGTAAATCTTGCCTTAATTACAACACAAACAAAAATAAAAATATTTGCAGATGTTCAAAACCTTCGCTGTCAATAAAACGCCTCGTCACTGATGTGATAAAGATACACGCGGCATTGACATTAGCTGTTCATTCATTACTATCATTACGTCCTACACTACATGCTACCCACAGCTGGTAACCGAAGGCTGCACTTCCGTCCGTATTGTTTGCCCGCGGCAGAGCATCCTGTTTCATAAGGGGAAGGGGACCGATATCGGTGGGTATCTTGTTAGGGGCTTTGTTGAGTCACTTTAGTTTTAAATTATTACAAAAGGTAAAATGAAATTAGTACTGGAAGAGGTACATATCAAAGATTTTCACTGCATTACGTTTCTTTAAAAGAATTAAAAAAAAAACTGTTTAATATTAAATACTATCTTTGAAACGAATTAAGTGAGCAGACGTCTGAAATTCCTAATTATGGTTCACTTTTTTGTGACGTGTGACGGATTATGTGCATCAAGAAAATAGGACATCAGGCTGTCCTTTGTTGTTATGAAAATCCGAAGGATTCAAGAACACGATTTAAGAGTCACTGCGCCATTCTAGTAAGTGTTACGTAATTATTTGGATCAGATATTTCTTTGATTTATCCTGTTAACTTTGGACAAAACAATTACAGCAATAAATAGAATGAGAAATGTTTCTCAGATCACGTTTATGAACAATTAACGAACGCCAAGCAAGAACGCCAAGCGCCATCTATGTTTACGGACGTTCTCTGGTAAACTGAACACGCATGCAATGGCTTGTTAACTTTCACTGTGCAAAGATAGATGCCATCTACGCTGACGGACGTTCACTGGTAAACTGAACACGCATGCAATAGCTTGTTAACTTTCACTATGCAAAGATAGATGGCAGTGCGCTCGCGCTTTAAAACAGTGTTTCAAACATTTTTTTTTATATAGCTCTGTTTACTTCTTTATATTGGCGTTACGTTTTAGTATTGGTTTGCAAAATTATCAAGATGACGTTCAGAAATAAATTGGGGTATTATTTTTTTCGGACTGTTATTTGGCGCCATCTGTGACGACGTTTTAGTAACTACATGAACTCCATAGATGACGCTAGGCTCTCTTCTGTACTAAACGATTTTCTTGTGATAATTTCTTGAAACAATACGATTTCTACTGGTTTCGGTAAATAAATTATTTGGACAGGATTTTTTTTTGTGTGAATTATATTTTTTGTTGACTTTATTTCAACCTGTAGATAACACACCTAGAAGATTACCTGTTTTTTTAATCTATGACCTAAACAGAAATACTGAGACAAAATCGCAATCTCATCAATGTTGCATTCAAGCAATGCACGTACTATGTTATTGTTTGATCGTAATGCAATTATGCAAAAATAAATTGCACACAACTATTCATTATAGTTCTAAGTTATAATTATGTAAGTAACGCAATCGCTGGTAATCGCATTTTAATAATCTTTATGTAACTTCTAACTAACTATGAACATTTGATTAAGATTTTTTATATTTTCATTATAGGATCGCGTTAAGTCTACACGAGATAGCGGCGGGCGTCACGATAGTTGCCTTGTAATCAATTATTTTGAGAAAGTTTAGGAAACGGAGATACAAAAATTCATCAATCAGTGCCTTTTAACAATTTCCTAAGGCGAAGATGGCGGAACAGGATTAATTATAATTCCTACCGAAAGGACTGGCCCGACTGGAGATTGGTCGGAGAAGGTGAAATGTTGGGTGGACTGAAAGGCCGTGGATTGCGCAGAAATGGATCAACGTAGGTGTAGCGAAAAAGGGCTGACATACACGAGCAGAAGACAGAATTATGGAAAAGGGAGACCGTTGTTTTGCTTGTGGGAATACAAGCTGATTAGATTAGATTGAGTTTGAGGACAAACACAACGCGTTTGTTGATTTAAATAAGAAATTGTGTTAGGGTGTGGTGACCAGTCACTGCGAAGTGCGAACATAGCTAAACATCGTATGAGTTTTCTCCAGTAGTGAATTGAGTTGCGGAATTTGTTCGAAAGAGTCACCGCGGCCCTGGAACACAAAGGGCTTTAGAAAAACACAAATGGGTTTTAGTCAGTAAGAGTCTGACGCGCCCTTCCGCTGCACTCAGAGCGGAAGAAGTCATTTGATGATTTCCCATCCTTAAAAAAGTTTGTAAATTGAGAAATACTTAAAAACCATGGAAGGATTTTTTTGCCTCTTATTGTTACAGCTGGGTCCTATGTGCGCGGAAGACTGCTAAGCGTGACGTTGCAACTGTTTTTTTTATCTCCGTTTTTGTTTACATAGCTTCAAATGATATTATAAGTACTAATTTACACCACACATAGTCACGTGTAGAAGTAACGTGCTAGCATTAGGTAAATATTACTATTTTGCATAAATATTAACTCGGTGCAGAATAAATGTTGGCAATATTTGTTGATTTGTTCCATTTAACTTCCTTGAAGTGAATAAACTCTCTCTTCATTGGAAAAATAATTGTGTCAACATTTGCAAAATTGAGCAGATACGTCCATTGTTCTGCTCGTAAAGGAGTGTTGAACCAAACTGTTGGCCGTCGGCTTTTGGGGCAAGTACGCCAATTGCTTGGGATGGTGAACAGCTAGTGTACTGATTCAAATGCGTTAGGTACTTATAAATAATTCTGCGAGATCCTCTACTTTCTCTGTGCCTCAAAATCATGAAGTAATTTGGCCATCCTGAGAGAAACAACTTGAGTTAAGACCGGAAAATCCTCAAGTTTTTGTATGTTCTCTCTTCAATGAGTGACTTTTTGTCAGCGAATCTCTGGCTTTTATTAACATGAATAATACAGTACATAGACGCAATAAACATGAACACAGCAATATGCACAAGTGATTCTATAATGATATTCATTTCCTGCGCCAAGTATAATGCTACAAATAATGTCAATGACAATAAGCAGCACATTTTCTTACTCCAACCTTGGCTGTAGTAATTACATACCATTCTATGTAAACAATCATCATGTTCTAGTATAATAATTTTGTTTATACATAGTAATTTCACGTGTCGGATGCAAATGAATGACTGTTATTTGTTAGGATTTAGGTCATGAAGCTGTGATCATGAGAATGGTGAAAACACGAGAACTGAGTACTAAAAATCACAACGTGGACATTATTATGATAAGGATAGACTGGTTGCGGTTGGGCGGGAAATGTGAGATTCGAGATTCCATCTAACATTATTTCTTCCAAATTATTGTAAAATACACAGCGACGCATAATTACACAAACACGCACGTAAGGCTGCACTGATCTTATCTTAGTTACGTTATGACTAGTAGGTAATTAAGCTTGTTATCAAATAAGAAGTCCGTTACGTTATGCAAAACCTTGAACAGCTACGAAAGTAATAAGAAAATGAAGAACTAACCTGGATTTGCTGGCGTCCTGCGTCGCCTCGCAGACGCTCTCCTGACCACCGTCGACACGAGGGAATCCATCTCGCTCCCGGAATCCCACCGCGACCTCTGCGGCGCTGGCCGTGACAGACGTCCATCATCCTCCGTGTCCCTATCACTACTGGTAGGCGGCAGATTAGACTCGTCACTTTCCGGAGGAGGGTCCACTTTAACACTTCTATTAAACACACCGATCATGCTAACATCGCGAATATCGTCCGAACACGTAAACGGGTGGGTCAAAGTTCGTCGTATGTTACTTTTCCTATGCTTCACTTTCACTGACCCCTCGGAAAGCGAGCGCTTTCCGTTCAGCTTGCTGTCCGTTTTTGCGTCTCCCCTGGTGCATTTTAAGTCAGACGGCGATAGGGATTTCTTTCTAGAGTTTCGCCTTTTGTTACATCTTTTTTGCCTGCTTGATTCTCTTGTTGTCTGCATGGTGGTTACATTGATGATTGCTGTAACAAAAAATACGAATATGTTACGCTATGTGATTGATTTAAGTGCATATTTGTTCACCAAACAGTTATTTTAAGTGGGAGATGACATGAGGACATTTTTTATTTAATTTCATCGTTAAATAAAACTATATCTTCTAAAATTTATATTCAAATAGAAACTGCGTGATGCTCTACTTCTTCAGATTTTAACACTTTTATCTAAACAAGTTTGCAATATTGGGTTCATCGAGGGTGATAAAACTGTTCTTTTGAAATGACAAACATCACAGAGTTCGGAACTGAAATCGCATTCGCTAAAGGTCAGCAAAAACTTGATGGAATTGCGAAAAATTCTGCAAATACTACACCGGTTTATCGACTTAGCGCTATTTGCATTTAATGACAGAATGCAAGTAGTCAATTATTTATTAATTCCGCTTAATATTACACCATTGTGCATAGGAACTGCAGATTTACGGAAAAGACCAAAGGTTCTGTTGGTACACGTAATTTAAATATTGGTTGCTTATCAGCCCCTCGACGGTTATCAAGAAACAGTAAACGTAGGGAAAGGGTTAGGTGGTTAGATTGTCATCCCATATCCACTTTGGTAGATATGCTTGTGTGTACACATATTTTATATGTGTACACATATTTTATATTGCTTCTGAACTTTTGATTGAGCATACTATCCAGACAAGAAGATAGTAGGTATTTAAGTAGGGTTTATTATTGAGGCTACCGCAGAAAGTTACTCAGGTAGTTTTAGAGAAATCTCAAGTGCTTGCGCTATAAAAAAACTTCTTGACTCAAATTCCTCACTATCGGCCATAGCAGAAACTGTACTTGAGTGAAACTATAATAATTCATAACGTCAGACTACATAATTCAAACAAGGTGCCCTCGACTAGCGACTGTTATCTCAAGCGTAGAATCGCGTTTTTTCTGGCCATAAAATGAAAAACCAGAAGCATTAATTTTTTTTTTTCTGAAATACGTTTTTTGACAGCTGACTTGAAAAAAAAAAACATAATTTGGTTGCATGGAGATGACTTAATAATCATTTTTGAACACGGATTTTCCTACAATATTTTTCCCATGGTTTCTCAAACAAACAGATACTTAAGATGAGATTCTGTTTCACATAAGTAGCACATATTTTAAAATGTACTGTATATTACTTAATAATATTTAGGTTAGAGTGCGTAATTAATAACTAAGTATCTAAGAGGTACTTAAATTTAAAAAAGGTCGGCTATCGCAATTGATCCAGTTATTTTTCCTCTGAGATCCTGAACTGTCTTGTCTTGTGTTGATAATAAAGGCAAGGTGAGCACAAAACGGGATTAACTGCTCTTTATATTAGGCTTAAACTAACCTATACGGAAATTAAATTGAAATCTTGCAAAACTTTTCTGATAAAAGTTAATCAAAAGATTAATATGAAGTCCGTACTGTATAACTTTTCAAAAAAGTAATCTAAGAATATAAATTAAGCACTGAAATAAATATATATACCTCCAACAGACGCAACCGCAAACCGAGGAAACGTTATCTACACTGCATAGTTGGTATCACAACTTCGTATTTCACTAAACAAACACACGACCGCACAAAATTATCTAATGTGAAAATTAAAAAAACAATCACGAATTTACGGCACAGATAAGAACTTTATTGTTGACGTTGGTTTGGCGCGAATACACAATTGTTATAAACCGAGCGAAGGCACTGTGCGCATACAGCCCAGCGGTTTCTGAACGTCTCGTTCACTGTCGACTCGCGGCAAAGGCGTCTGCTTCAGACGGTTCTGCAAACCGAACTGCCATTGCTTGCAGCCAGGCACATAACACTCAGATTAAAATTGAGCGCGAAAAATCTTTGCAAGTTAAAAATTCCCACAGGTGTGAAGTTACTAAATTAACATGTGCTTGTACATCACTAAATAATTAGTACATTGCTAAAACGTTGGGTAACCAATAAATACAGTGCAAATAGTACCTACCTATTTTAGATAGACTCTTTTCATAAATGAAAGTGAAGTGTGAAAATTTTAATTAAGCGAAGCATAGTTAAAGTCATTTCGTTGTAATATTTTAACTAGGCCTTTGTTAAGATACAAAATTAAAATGTATGATACAAACTTTTGTGTGATTTTATTGGAAATTTATTCTAATTGACTTTATAATTGCTTCAAATTTTAATTTCAAATTACTTGGAGTAGTTGGGTAATTCTCGATATTCAAATATATATATATATATAATGTAATTCGTTCATTTATCAGTAGGTACTAATGGCCACACTAAAATAAAGTGCTTACAAAAACTAAACCATCAGTCTTAGCAATACTATAGTAGGCGCCAGATAATCGTGGAATAACGGTCATTGACCCACCTACAATTATTGACATTTTTAATTTGAAAAACGGAATTAATGACACAAAGCTGTCCCGAATCATCATCTCTCGTGATCCTTAACATTGTCTAATAATGAAAAACGATTCATATTTAATTGTTCAGGTACCTATGAACAGTTATTAGGGAAAGGTCAATATACTTTATTCCACATTTATCTGGCGCCTACTATAGTGGTTTGTCTTGTTGCACGCGAAAATACAATAAATTATGGTGATTTTCTAACAAGTCTATGTGCTGGTTTATAACGAAAGAATAGATATTTTACGATCCCTTATAGACTATACATTCATTGTGGACTTGTGCCTGTGGTATTAATTATGAACTATATAGCTACTGCCCGTGGCATCGTCCTTGTGAAGGGAAAATATTACCCCAGGACAAAAAGTATCCTATTTCCTATTCCAGAATATGGGCCACCGTGTGCCAGGTTTTATACGAAGCCGTTAGGCGTGAAAGGGACAGACCGAGTTACATTCGCATTATAATATTGGGATGATTTATTATTATGGATGGGATTACATGAAATAGTTAAATAATATTTAAGACTTAAAAACCGCAGTTAACGGAGCATGAAACCTGACCTTACGCTTTCTTTGCGTTTTTACTGCAGCTATAAATAATAGCTAGCCTAGGGTGTCTAAACATCTCGTCACGCTTGGCATTACCAAGGGGGTCAAAAGGTTTTCTTTCATAGTTTCTAGGCGATAAAATAAAGTATTCCTAACATAACCAATGATACAGCTTTTATTTATAAATGCATGCCCTTTATACTCAGTTGTAAATACGGGCCTATCGCATTGATATATTAAAAAACCGGCCAAGTGCATGTCGGACCACGCTCATTGTAGGGTTCCGTAGTTACCGTCTTCTTAACCATGTCAGAAAAATAGTAAATTATATTATATACTTCACTATTATTAGATTACAAAGTTACAAATGCACTTGGTTTTAACTCATTTTCTATGGAATTATTAGGATTTTTTTACTTATCCAGTATTTTTTTTTAAGTTGGTTGACTATTACTCGTTAACTTGCAAAGCTGTAATAGATTTCCTTGTAAATTCATTATATATGCTACACTTGACTCTAACAAAAAATAGCACTTTAAAGCTTAATATTTCGCAAACGGATCCTTGGATGGAAAACGGCTTCAGCAAACCCTCAATATTTTTAAACGACCTATCCAACGACATCCCACACTATGGGGTAGACGATAAAAAAATTATCGCCACTTCAAGATTTTATTCTACCACTTGAAACTACACTTGTGGACATGATTAAACCAAATTCCAACTTTCTAGCGCTAAGCATCTCCGAACTAAACCGCGGACGGACAGACAGACGGACATGGCGAAACTATAAGGGTTCCTTGTTGACAACGGAACCCTAAAAATGGCCAATCGACATTTTATCGGACAAAGTTCCAATTTAGGCCTGAAATTAACATACACAGTATCGGAGAACTAAATTACGGCTGACTTTTAGTTTATAAACAAACAGCAATAAATTATGTAGGTTGTCCATAAAGATATGAAAATGTAGGTTGCTCTTTTGTTTAGATACCAGAAGCCTGAAACCGTAGTCCTTACGTCCCCGTACTAGTAAGTAATAACATAAAACTGATAAAGTCTGTAATAATCAGAGTATTCGCAGTATTACCGGACCGTGGAGATATGTTGAAGAATTCTTCATAGCAATGCGATGTGATACGATACGGTCGTTACGGCAAGGAAGGCTACGATAACAGAGAACTCTGTACAGTTACACCGCTTCCCATTTAATACGCATTTCATCGAGAGTCGACTGTTGACCCGAATTACGTGATATTGCGAAACATGCACTGTTGGTAATATTGATAAAATCGACAGGCTGATAACTATTTTCCCAAGAGTTCTTACGTGGCCTGTTTGTGTCAGCTTTGTATTTTACGCGAAAGTGAGTGGCCTATTTAGTGAGTGAGCTATTGTGATACATCTTTTTGCTAGCACCTATTTGAACTTGATTTTTATTTTCGGTTAGTTTTTGCTCACTAATGTCACTAAGGATATTTTTGGCCGACTTGGCGCCAGTGTGCATATTATTATCATTAAACACGACTCTTATTAAAAAATAATCATAGATGCGGTAAACGGCGAATAAAATTTAAAAAATATCCCAAGACGTCGACTATTGACCCGATTCTGAAGATATTGCGAAAGAAAACAGAAAACACTTGTGCGAGTACCTACCTAGAGACAAAAGTAAAGGAGAATGTTCGAAGGAACCAAAACCTTGTATTTAACAACGACGATTACGTAGAAGGCTTCCAAGGCAATTTATTAATTGATTTGTGTGTATAAGGTTATAGAAGTGCATAACGATGTCAAGAAGCTTTTGTAGGTGGTTAGTAGCTTTCCTTTTAAGGAACAGATTAGCAATCTTCCTGACTCACATATCCATAGTCTCCTTCCTTTCGTTCTAGAGTCAGGTTGAGGCGGATAAAATTATGCTAGATAATGATGAAGACTTCTTATTGATGGAATGGAGAATTGGCATCTGGAAAACTAAGTTATTCTACTAAGAGTTAGTAGTACTGCTCGGCGAGAAAACATTTAATCGTCTACAAACATACCCCGGACCCCGGGTTCAATTTGAAATTGATGAATGAAATGAAATTGTTTGAATTTGAAATGAAACAGAAGGCGTCGTCGTTACATGCTCGCAGTCGGTAAAT
The DNA here is from genome assembly GCA_905163435.1 of Mamestra brassicae. NCBI lineage: Eukaryota > Metazoa > Arthropoda > Insecta > Lepidoptera > Noctuidae > Mamestra > Mamestra brassicae. The sequence goes on along the minus strand of LR990991.1, from coordinate 7,473,125 downwards.
TTAAAAGTTTAATGAAAGAGAAAACGGATTAAACGAGTACCTTATTCTGAGGAGCGAGATTTGTATTGCATCGCCTAAGCGGTTTTACCTTTGGTTACTAATCACCTACATTTTTCCATTTTCCTCTTACGTTATTGTCTGTCTTACAAACCTTTCTCGAGTAGCGTTAGCTAAAGAATTTTCATCGAGGTTTTCCAGGTTTTCCGCGAGGGTGAGATCCAGAGTGCTTACAGGTTGACAAAATTATAAGGATGCACCATGAAGGTAGGATAGCCATAGAGCAGAGTACCCTTATTTTGTTCTATAGTAAATTCTAAACTAAAGTTCCTTTATTACATAAAACAACAAACATCAAAGAACTTGAGACGTTTAAGCCGCTTTACTTCCATCTAATCCGCAGGAGGGATAGTATAACGGATATACCGTTTATAGAATCATGTTAGCTAACGGACGAGGCTTCAGCTTACCTCATCTATCATCCATAGCTATCAATATACCGTATGCCGCATAAGGCTGCGTTTGACCACGGAGCGTGCAGCGAGTATGAATTGAACATACATTTTCTATACAAATCCATACATCGCTACTCCTGATGGGTTACTGCAGCCTTAGTCAAAGCAAAGCGAGCAGTTAAGTCATGGATAGTAACTCGGGGCCCATGAGGCTTCATTGAGTTTTTGTGTTCAAAAATGTACTGCTGGCCCTGATATTCACGGTGCAAACCTACCAAGCTGGACCGCTGGAACTGCTTTGAATTTGCCCTTTTTTATCCTACTTAGTCCGTATTGAAAGAATGACAATGGATGGCTCTTCAAAAGCCCCTCCGGCATTGCAAGTGCAACCGGCAAAGATCTATTGAGACATCCGTATTTACAAGTTTGTCTCACCAATCATGGTTAACATGCGCAACGTGACATGTTATGCAGTACCGCATTACGCAATAAAACTTCATAAAACAAGTTCATTAAACAGTTATGCCGATAATGACGGGGAATGCGCGACAAGTTCAACTTCCCATAGCTAGGTGTGGCGTTCCCATGGCCCCAGAGACAATGGTATTGTAACGTTATCGCGTTATCTGTACTTGCTATCGTTAGTTAGGGCGCGAAGTAATATAAACATACGTGTACCTCATCAGGGTTAGCGAACCCCTGCCATGCCATGGACGGCTCGCAACATAATGTTAGAGATAGGAAATTCAGGTCCGTTTGCAAAAAAAATGTGCACAAGGACTATTTTGTCCATGTAAGAGTCACAGTAAAAACTCTCACTATGGAATCGCTTCGATTCTTGTTTCCAATTAATAGTAATGCGGTAGAAGAAGCAGGTTTTATTATTGAGTGAACACAGATATATCTACTTAAGCATATCACAGACTGGTTGGTCTCAGGTAAGTATAGGAAATGAGAAAAAATATCATTAGCATAATGCAAAATACAGACTGGCAAAAATGTTGGACATGTTCCATATTACGAATACTGCAACGTTTTTGGTGTCTTTTGAATATTATCATATTTTATTCTACCTACTTATTGACGTCATATTGTGCCTAGATGCAAAGTAAAACATGGAGACTAATGTTTTGCACGGAAGCATACACATTCTCTACATTCTTAGAGAATGTCATCTTTCGAGACGAGGTCCATAATATTCAGTTCTCAGTCTCTCAGTCTCAGTTCAGTTCAGTAAGGTGGTGGTGGCTTAGTTTATGGTATTTGTTTGACACCGGCCACATTATGGACTAACTAATGCTTGACACTCTAACCTTCTATTGGAAGAAAGCATTAAAAACACAGATTCTTTCAAATTGATTATTTACAGATGGAACGTGCCGGAGTTAGGATTTTGTTTCAGTCAACAAAGGTTGACGCAGACGTGCATAACAAAGGCGTCAACTTTATGAGATTTAACAATTTCTTAGTGGTATCTGTGTACCTCTACTCGCGGAGGACTAGTTGTAGTGGATCTTGGGAGAGAACTATGTCCGGCAGTTGATTGCTGTTAGCTGTGTTGATTGATTGAAACTGACGGTCCACGAGTTATGCAATTCAACTCTATCTGAGGATCCTGTGAACATCAGGATTCAATCAAGAAAGCCGTACGCAACATGACCACATAGCGGCAATGCTAAACCGACATGTGTCTATGAATGTCGTTGCAGATATTATGTCAGGAACATTTCACGTGTATTGTTTACATTATATCTAGTGATTTTTATTCTACGGTCGTATGAAGCGTATAGGAAGGGCAAAGGCCTCTTATTTACCGAGAAGAAACGACTTTTAAGAGTAAGTTTTTTTAGTATTTGCAGCTACAGGCGCCAGCGGGTCATCCCGTTATTGCTCGCAGTTGGTTCCATTTTTTCTTGTGAAGACTAGCTTTTAGCATGGACAGTTGCAAAGTCCTGACACTTTTCGGTTTTGACGATTTTGTAACGAACTTCTACCGTACCTACGTACCAAACTGACTTCGAAATCAAGACTTCATGCACGACTTTCGAGCTAAGCCTGGCTAAATCAAATAAGTGGCTAATTAATATTGGCGAACAAATCGATTACACTAAGATACTTAATTAAAAAAAAAAACAAAGCCGTTCGGTCATAAATCTGTACACGATACAAAGCTCCCTTCACATCAGTTAACGTTTTATTTCAAGCTAGCTTTTGCCAGCGGCTACATCCGAGTGAAAGTCGAATATTTACACAAGAGTACGAAAGTACTACCGGGATAAAATTAATATATGAGTAACTATCATATCTAATCCAGGTTATGATCTACCCGTGTGCCAAGTTACATCCGAATCCGTTAAGCTGATGGATCTAGAATAAACATCCAGGTTTTCACATTATAACATTAGTGGGATAACGTTAAGTATAGTGTAAACCCCCTATTTGATCCATTACTATCGTAGCATAGATAGTTTCACCACATTAGGTTAATCGATATTTGAGAGCTACTTTCTACTTACCTATATTTTATCTAAAAATCAATAAGTGACTTGCTGAATTCAAAGTGGTGCCTACATATGCGGAATTTGTAAACAATGAATATGGATTCAGATACCTGTTCATTGTTTCAGAATAACACCAGTGATGTAACTAAAAAGATTGCGCATGTATAAGGATGATTGTGTCTACGCACAACGGACCGAATAGGAGTCTAAGTGCGGAAAATGGAGTCCCTACTCTACTCTAAGGATGATTGTATAAATTATCAGTTATCTTCAACTCACAATAAAATTGACATTATTTAACCTTCAATTTCTTAGTAGCAACCGTAGATAGCATTTAACGATATACATGATTAATTAGAAACAATCGTGTTTGAAAATCACGTCGTAGAACGGTTTTTTGGTCTCAGTGGAGCTGTTATTCCAACGATTGAAGAACATTCACGACTTCATAACCTTTTCTTTTGAACTGTGCTCCGTTCAAACAGCTCCTACCGGTAAAGTTTTGGCCGATGTAACTGAAGTACGCAGCGTGTCCCACTTCTTACAAAACGTAAGATCGACACTCACTTGGACGACTTCGAGCTATGTGGGGCAGGCGAATGGACTCGCCGACTGCTCAGGTACAAGAAAACAGGCTGTTATGAAAATGCTTATTAAGAAATAACATATGCACTGAGTGGTTAATTAAATGTATTTCTGTGGCTTGCCTTACCCCTTTGATGCTGAAAGCTATACGTTGCATTCAACTTGAATGAGATTATGTAAACCGAAACAATTTAAACTAATATTATAAAGAGATAAAATTATTGGTAATCTCTACAATTGCTTATAACGGAAATTATTTCACTGAGCTACACCTATTAATGCTGACTGTCATAGGCTACTGTTTATGCCAGAAAATGTACAGTTCCTGACTGTTCCTGTAGGCCACAGGACTGATGCTTAAGAAAAAAATCTGTACCTATAGAGATTATTTAAAAAATGTGTTTATTTTTGGTGCAGTATGTATTTTATTTGTTCGTGTTATCTTGTTTCGTACAATTTGTACCTTAAATATGTATTTTTCAGCATTGAAAAATATCTAGTAGTCAAAAGATTCAACCAGACAAAATTTTCCTGTATACCATCTAATGCTGCGTAAAAATATCACGATTTTTTCTCCAATCTTATTGTTAAGTCAATAAACAATTTCATCTCAATTACAACGATTTCATAGAATCAATCTAGGTTTATTGATATAGATAGATCTTTTTGTGGTTGTAAGAAAGTGGAACAAAGTACAAATGATCTTAAAAATGAAACTGTCTTTTGAAGTCACGAGCGTGCTCTTTGTTACTTATGCTCTCACTTAAATCTTTTATGTGAGTGTAAACTGTATATGTACATAATATACAGTTGATGTACACATGCCTAATAGACACGGGTTATTCCCAGTTGTCGCCACTGGTGACGCCACCACTGGCGACAAATGGGAATATTTTTCAAAAAAAGTCCCAGTTGTCACCAGTGGTGGCGCCACCAGTGGCGACAACTGGGAATGGCCATTCTTCTAGTTCCCAGTTGTCACCAGTGGCGACAGATGGGAAATATAAAGTGATACGCCTCCGGTGGGGACGATGCTAGAGCTGAATTATAGTGATGGGGTTTCATTATTGTATCACTAACGAAGTTTTAAATAGTTTTAAATAGGTTTTTTTTATTTTTTTTTTATTGGGAACCTGCGCGAAGCAGAATAGTCCCGTGACGTCTTTTTATATAAACTAACGAAACTTCACCAGAACTGCACGACGCACTTGACCCTGACATTGTTGGGAATGCACTGGTAAGTGTTACGTCACTGGTCTACGAACCGACAACAGCATAGTGGAGGGGGTTGATCGACAGGATCGGAGCGCGGAAGTTATGGCTGATTGTAAATATATTGCAATTATGTACATATTCATTACTATTTAGTTTGTGATAAGAACCTAATAATATAGTTTTAAGTAAAATAATTATACGATCTGTAATAGTTGTAGTACTGGAAACTGTACTTGTGCAGTTTTAATCTCAATGAATACAAATATTGTGATTTATAAAAATATATATCTTCCCAAGTAACGTGTAAAAGTTTTATTTAAGAAAATATAAAATATACCTATTTAAAACTTCGTTAGTGATACAATAATGAAACCCCATCACTATAATTCAGCTCTAGCATCGCCCCCACCGGAGGCGTATCACTTTATATTTCCCATCTGTCGCCACTGGTGACAACTGGGAACTAGAAGAATGGCCATTCCCAGTTGTCGCCACTGGTGGCGCCACCACTGGTGACAACTGGGACTTTTTTTGAAAAATATTCCCATTTGTCGCCAGTGGTGGCGTCACCAGTGGCGACAACTGGGAATAACCCATAGACACTCAGTTACGGCTATGGAAATTGCTCAAATGAAAGATATATTGACATTAATTAATTAATTAATTAATTTATTTAAACTTTATGTACAATAGTGGTACATGGGCGGACTTAATGCATCAAGGCATTCTCTACCAGTCAACCTTTGGGTTATAAAGACTATACTGTGGTAGGTGTACAATAAATAAATATAATATTCAAAATTGAATTTTAACAATTCGGAAAGAATTCAAAATTCAAAAAATTCAAAAAGTCATTTATTCAAATTAGGCTGAGTGCCAGCACTTTTTGAACGTCAAAGTTCTACATAAAGACAGTCCCCCAAAACGCCCGCCCGTCACCACTTCCTAGTGTTTTAGCTGGGAAGAAGAAGTGGCGCAACAAACTCCCCAGCAAAATCACAGATAATATATATAATACTTATAAAATACATATATATGCTAAAATAATAAACTAATAAATATGATATATATTAATCATACCGATTAAGATGATAATCATACCAAGCAGACGTATGTGAATTGGCTAAGAAGTTCACACACCGTTTTATTGATATCTTAAAATATTAAATACCTTGACCAAATGGATCAAAATAACCTCGTTCTAACCCTGATGAGCTCTCCGATTAACTTTTTTGGGATTTGTGATTTTTGGCATAATCCATGCAGATAAAGTTATATGGTAAAATGCATCCAGTAAATAAAAATATGCCTGAGAACAACAAAGAACACGAGTGCACAACTTCAATTAAAATAAATCGCTTCGTAGGAGTCAATTAAGGAAATGGTTTACTGGCTACTCTATGACCAGTTAATCGTAGGGTAAAGATTAAAATCTACTCGATATAAATACGAATACAACTTCACGTGCTGTTCCCACGAGAGAAAGAGACCCTGGCACCAAGACCGCAAGGATTGCAAATCAAAGAAGAAACAGTTACACGATCATTCTCTATTGATTCCACCGACATTGAGGCTGTAACGAAGTGTGAAGATCGCGGCATCACTACAATTACGGCTGTTTTACTTATAAACAGTTTTTGTTTGTCGCTCGCAAGTCACGGCTTTGTTGGGGAAATTCACTTCCTGCTGGAGGATGTCATGTTTTTTTACTTCTTACGATAATTATTAATTTTACTCGCCGCACTTGCACAAAGACAGACTTGTTAAAACAACTTTCCCATGGCATGGTAAAGAAAACAGCATCATGTTGGCCGGTTATTACCCCTGCATGCGTCGGTTGGCCAAACGAGATAACCTCTATATATTTAAATCCACTACCAACTCGCTCTCTCGCAGTTTAATGGTTCAGTAAAGCGAAGGAGCAATGGATAGTATTAGTCAGCGTTCGTTTTCTAAGCGATACGTTCTGTAGGTATCTGATTTTCGTTTTATAAATAAACTCGTATTTTCACATAGTATGTATGCACTTCGTATAAGGTAAGTGAACGTTACACTCGCCGTTTGCCGTCATGATTTTAAATTAAGAGGCTAGCAACAATATGAATGAATAAAAAAAATATCTTAAATTCGTGCAAGTAATTTTTGAGGAAGACGTGTCCGCCAAGGCAGGCACATTTGTTAATCTTATTACGTGGGTATCTCGAAGATTAAGTCTAGATAATGTTTAAAAAATAAAAGACTAGGTACTCGTTACGAGTTCTAGCTACAGTCCAGCCTTGTGCCAGTAACAGATAAATGACAATTAACGATTTCCTGCGCTCCAAGATACCTAAATGTTAGCTAACGTATGTCACCGGTGCAGGCACCTTTCTATATCTTGAGTAAGGACCGCTAATAACCTGATGAACGGTATTTATTAATGTTTAACGATTTTGTTTCGGGGTAAATACGTTGAACGGGGGGGGACGACGACTTGAATGGGGGTTGGGATGACAGTGTCATGATATGTTCTAATATATTATAAAAGTTTGTAGTTTAGACAAGAACGGAGCCAAAAAAATTGTTCTGATATTCTATAAATATATGTCGATTGCTAAATTTTTATAATCTAATCGACAGTTTCACTTACGGAATAAGCTCTACAATCATTATAATAAACAGCCTACACCTAATCACCCTACAGTGATTACGAAACTGGAGATATTTACTCAATTGGAAACTAATGTAAAACTTGTCTCAGTCAGGAACAGATATGCAAACGTACCTATCAGATTAACATTAGGTAAATGGAACTCTGAACAGGGTATATCTAGCGGCCTATTAAATCAAAAAGATAATATTGAACCCGCACATTGTGCCAAAGTGTCAGTTTAGACAAAATAATAATATTTGAATTGCCCCGTGTTGTTGAGATATAAGTTTAAACCTACGTGGGTTTACTATCTATTAATAGGTATAACAGGTAGTCCATTAAGTAAGGTAATAATTCATTTTGCTAGAGCTGTAATTACTTGAACGACATTTTCAAGATCAGGACAAGAAGTCGGAAGGAAACGATTACAATGTAGTGTATGTATTTCTTGTAACGTTATCGTAAGTACTTACGACTTATGTCGCGAAGTTATTGTATACAGGGTTATTTGTAAAACACCGGCAACCTCTCAGGACTATGTCACTAACATCATAATCAACAACTTTTGTTCTATGACTTTTAAAAATTCATCATATTTTAGTTCATCAGATTTTCATACAAAAATAAAAATATTTAAATTGAACGCTCTAAATGTTACGAAGTCTATGCGAAGCAAAAGAAAGCGATAGGTAGTACAATAGCGAGGGGTGCGGGGTTAGGGCGGCGGGGGCGCTTGAACTTGACCTATTTACGGGCGGCCGCCAGTCGGACAGTCGGTCGTTCGCTTTGATGCGCTTGCGTCGCGTCATTACACGCGTGTCCTTGTAAAATTCGGTAGTGCGGACGTAATTCGTGATGGCATATCAGTATTCCAATGTCGAGTACACGGAAATGGTGCGAATTCTAGCTAGGTGTGATGACAATGTTTTGGAAGCCTGTCGCCAATACGCCATACGATTCCCGAACGTACGTGTACCTACCCGGGAAACAATGTTAGCCGCCACACAGCGTTTACGAGATCACGGGCAATTCCGGAATCCCATCAGGGATAGTGGTCGTCCACCGAGGCACACAGTACGAGAAGAAGAAGATATCATAGAATTCTTCGAAGTAAATCCAGCAGCAAGTACCAACGACGCAGCCCGGCGGTTCAATATTAGTCAATACTTCGCGTGGAGTGTCGTTCACGGTGAAGGAAAATATCCTTACCACCTTCATCCTACGCAGGAGCTGACTGAACCGGACAAACCAGCACGAGTCGCTTTTTGCAACTGGTACTTAGCTGAACGGCCTACAATTTTATGGACTGACGAGGCTACATTTGGCAGAGTGGGTTTATTTAATACAAGAAATGACCATCTATGGTGTTATGAAAACCCGCACGAACCCAGACCACATAATTACCAACACAGGTTTAGTGTGAATGTGTGGGCGGGAATTGTGAATTCCACATTACTAGGCCCTATCTTTTTGGATAGACTGAATGGTGCAAGTTATGAGCAATTTGTTACCGAAACGCTACCGGTGTTAGAAGAAGAAATACCACTCGCCGATTTACGTGATATGTACTTCCAACATGACGGGGCGCCGGCGCATTATGCTCGCCGAGTCAGAGACTTACTAGACAATAAATATCCTGGTCGATGGATAGGACGCGGCGGACCTCGTGCTTGGCCTCCTAGATCGCCAGATATCACGCCTTTAGACTTTTATTTGTGGGGACATGTAAAAACATTGGTGTACACGGGTCGCGTAATCACAAACCGCGACATGTTGATTGAAAAAATTAATTGGGCGTTTAATCAAATAAAAACAAACTCTGCTGTGCTTTCGCGAGTGAATGAACAGTTACTTTTTAGGTGTGGACTTTGTGTTGGTTGTGAAGGTGATTATTTTGAACGCTATGTGCGCGATACTCACCGACATCCACGAGACTTGAACTTGAGAGGTAATAATTTGTAAATACTGATTTTAATAGTTATTCATCCAATTGTTGTAAATATGCTGATTCCACTTTTTAAATACGCCTGCATTAAAAAATAAAAATAGGTATTGTACCTAGTTTCATGCCGACTTTGTTATCCGCACTAATGTGTTTACAATAAGTTATTTAAGGACGCGTTTACAAAATATGATAGGTATCGAATCGCAATAATACATTGAAACGGCTCTAACACACACACGGATACCTGTGCGGGAATTAGGAGGAAATAAACTTTGACGCGTGGACTAGGTATTTCATTAAACATTTTCTGTGCAATACCTGAATCTAGACAGTGACCAAGTAAATTAAACCTTAATTCCACCCGTTAAGGTTCATGTCTTATGGCAAAATATGAGTAAAAATTAAACGGAAACTTTTTTCTGAAACTATTTTTAATATTTTCATTATTATTTTTACTACCATTTTGAGGTGATTATGTCTGCTCCCCTGGAATATTGCAACGCGGAACGATAAGTAAACAAACATCAAATAATACTAATAACTAGTCATTGCGGTGCACTCACAAGTAGCAATAACAATAGGCTCAAAGAGACGCCGCGCGCCGGCCGCCCCGAACAATCTTTGTCCCGCTCCCGCTCCTTCACTCGCAAAAATAAGAATATCAACCTCGTGCGAGGGCAGCAAGTATGAACGGAAAGTTGGAATGTATTAGGAATCAAATCGTTAGCAACTTAACTATTTCACGTGAATCGGGCGGGGTCATACTTTGTATGACTTAATGTTTCATAATTGCATAAATCATATTTTTGACTTGGCGTAATGCAATTAGTATTGTAAGTAGTGCCTAACTTTAAAACAATGGTAAAGAATTCAATTGCACCCTTTAAAGTAATTGTTAGTTATGTTTGATTTGTTTTCGTTTGTTCGCAAAATGTACCGAAAAACAGCTTATTTACGTCAGACTTGAAAATTACGCGTCCTTAATAAACAATATCGCCGTGCATTACGTAGTGAGCTAATTTAAGTACTTACCTACATGCGATTTAATTTAATTTTATTTTTTAATGTAGCCAGTCCTAAGCCTGGTTAAGTATGAAGGGAGAGTGGATTCAGTCTATCTACAAACCAATACTTTTATCAAGTGCTATACCGTTGTAATTTTACAGAAAATGTCAGAAGTCACCTACCAATAGATGGTTTTTATTACGGTCAAGGTTTGACCGATTGTAGGTATCATTTGGCTTTAGCGCGCTTTTTCTTTCTTTTCTTTTTTTTGCATAAAAAGGCGGGAATCGTAGCGTAGTGAGTTGCTAACCCAAAATTATTACTACGAGGACAGTGCGCGGCAGGCGTAGGTAGGTACAGCAAAATACAGAGTTGAAATGTGTTAGATAGGACAACGAAATCTTGAAGGTTTGTTTTTGGTAAATGTATTATGTTTTGTAAAAAGTCATAGAACAAAAGTTGTTGTTTATGATGACAGTAATGCAGTCCTGCAAGGTTGCCGGTGTTTTACAATTAACCCTGCTGTCCGACTTAAGACATTTGGAGCATTTTTTCTTATGTCGAACTGTGTAACTTAAGACACGCAAAAGGTATATTGTGTGACGGTTCTTTGAGGAATTATTAAGATATATAGTTCGGTTAAGATTCTACGAGATAATGACAAATAAAACGAAATATACGTACTAAGGTTTATTCATTTTCGTTTGAAAATTCATCCAAGTTTCAATGGTAACGTTGTTGCGTATTCTTGTAGGTAGGTTAGCTAGGTACGTAAAAAATCGGCTGTGCAAACAATTTGTTGGAACAGTTTGCGAAACAATGGGATGTTTAGTAAAATTTACATAAATCTGCTATAAAATAAATGATGTTTGAGAAAGGTAAGTTACTTATATCAGTGTTTGATTCGATCTTCATGAACCAAAAGATGCTGATATATCAGAAGCTCCTAACATGTATCTAACAAAAGTATAAGTAGAGTTGATTTCAGGGTCGTAATAACTTTGAAAAATATTGGGCCGTAATTCTCTGCAGGTCATTTAAAACAGATGGGTGTAAGTGAACCCACACTAGCATTGTTCCATCAATGTCACCTTGATCAGCGTCGCCTCTCTAAATACAAGGCGCAAGGTTGCAGCCTCATTAAAAATTAATAATAACTACTAACCTATATGATTGGCAAACTTGATGGAGTTGCTTGTAAATAATATGTAAAGGTCTAGAAAAATAACCTATAGATAAACATTGTAACAGGAAGTGAACTGATTCAAAACAGAGATATTCTAATTATAAGTATTTTTATTTATTGATATTTTTGCGCGGCCATCTCGTCCGCTTGCGATAAAGCTTAGTCAACTTCTTGCCTGCTTGGGCGAAGATTTTAGGCATAGGGATAAACACCCGGTAGTCAGCCCCGCACCAGTACTCAGTCTTTACGGACATTATTTCCGTATAAATAGTGTTGAGATTAGTTTAAACCTTTAAAATAACGTTTAATCGAATCCATTCGGCAGACTATATGTTATGGATTTTAACGCCATTTATGAAGGATTATCCTTTTTTAGAAATTGCAACATGATGTAATCTTAATTTACAAAATGGAGCTCCCCATTACTTTATTTACTAATTTACACACTAACGAATCAATAGCGTCAGGTTGACGAGCTATACTCGTGCATTCGACATGGCTGATTTGTGGAGAAATGTGGCTGACTTGCCATCATTTGTTTAATTTTGTTTTTTTTTATGATTTGAATTTAAATTTAATATTTTGTTATTCTCCTTAGAAAATTGAATAGTTGGTTATTCAACTTTCTAAGAATCTTTTTGAAAATAATGAGTGTTTTTATTTATCGTGTTTAACGTTTACAATACAATTGAATGACATTTTTGTTCTCACTAAAAGGCTGACTACTGGGTGTTTTACCCTATTTGATCATTTTTTTTTCTTGAACATTCATTTTAACTTTCTTCAGAAGTTTTCTTTGAAGTCATTTTGTGACGAAGTTTCAAGCACGACTTACACAAAAATCCAGTCCAAAAGGGCAACAAAGTACTTGCTACTTTGCCCTTTTGGACTGGATTTTATTATGTGGTTTTCTAGGTATTCATGTTTTTGGCAGAACGAAAAGAAAACGATCCTCTTGCCTTGCTTGGGGTCAATGCAACCTCTCTTCTGCTTCCATACATTTCTATTAGTGGATATCTCAGATAAGTAATAAGAGAAGAGATAGATACACCTAGGTACTTAATAATTTCGATGCAGATAATCAAACTAGATATCTATTATGTTAATAAAAAATAATTGGATGTTTGGTATTCGACTTAAACAACATCGCATTACTTACATTAATAAATATTTTCCTGACATTTAGTTAATTGCGTTTATATTACCTCGAGAAAGTAGGAGCGCTTTCCCTAGTGCAAGAACCTCATGAATGGATATTATATTATGGTATCTGTTTTATCGTAATATGCAAATTGAAATTTCTTATGGGTAATACATAAAACTACCGAGTACTTGCTGCTTTCATCTACCTTAATAGCATCCTACTGAAGGTATAATTTTGTGAAGAAGAAAATGTAAAGACTAATAAGGAGTAAATTATGACCTAGTGACTTACTCATTCATCACGAAATCTACGGCACTTTAAAGGTTAAAAATCAATTGATTGTTGTTTTGCTTTTTAAAACTCAAGCATCCTTTAAGATCGAAACTTGATAAATTCTAGCCCTTAAATCCTAGCTTGATAAATACCTAGGATACAGACGTGGGGATTGGCACAAGAAAATAAAAGCCTATGCCCAGCTGTGCGTGAATTTAAGCTATGGATGATGATGATGAAGGTGATACCTATATAAGTAAGTACCTACCTACAATACCCGCAAAGGCAAAAAAATAACCATTTACACCGTGTAACGACGGTGACGACGACGTACGACGAGCGGCATTACACGTCTACCTTTCCTTTAATCTCTGACCGGTTGACACTTGATATCATTATCTTATGATACTAGTATTAATTGCAAAAATAATTCAGAAGACTTGATCGTTGACCTGTCCAGTAAAAAGTCGAAATAATGGCGCCAACATTCAACACCGAACCGCGATTCCAAGAGTATCGTGTTTCAACAACATTAGTTCACTTACGCCTCAGTTGATATAGAAATAGGTATTATTATAATATTGTAATTATACTTGTCTAACTTGTCCCAAGGTTATTTAGAGCGCGGTGAGAATGGACCCAAATAATAAGGATCCTGTTTTGGAGTCTTGTGAGTGTGCCAGTTTGTGGCCAGTTGATCTTTTGAATGTTCGGGGTTATTGGATGTTGTGAAATCATTTGGCCTATTAACCATAGGCGGTAGATGTTACATATTATAAGCATGTTTGTTAAAAAAAAAACTAGAATACACCAAATGCAACTGCGGTGACTTTGTGTGGACATAATCCCTTACAAAATTACTGGTAACAAAGAAACGATGGCACCAAAAACCTGTAAAGATTCAAATTCCCTGTGCCTATGCTGTGGGTGGTCAATGCGGACCCCTAAGACGACATTATTCTTATTGCCGTAAAATAATGACAAGCAGTGGACTAAGCCGTATCTAGTCATTATCTAAGTTAATAGTTGATTGATTGAACGTCTATCCCTTAAACATTAAGTCAAAATCGTGACGATCAGCACGTTATAAATACCAGGTTAACAGTACACGTAGGCGGTTCGCCTTGCCGTTGTTGTCACGTAGAAAGCCTGAGACAAAGGTCTGCCTGCCAGTTCACTTGCGTAACTTGAAATCTGCATGTCTAATGATCGCTTTCGGGTCTTACGATGATTGATTGAGCAGTTATGCAAAAGAGTTCAAGAGTGCAGGCGATTCTGTTCAGATTACGGTCCCACGTATGTTGAACGTGTGAAATTACCGTCTAAGTGCTAAAGGAAGTTCTGTTTTATGCTCGACTTTGCAGGTGATAATAATGATTTTTCATCAGACTCTATAATATCGTGCGACTCACGGGCAGGTTACACATTAAATATTTATTTCCCTGTTCCTTTCACAGAGACTCAGACTCACTTCGAATTGGCACAGTATGGTACTCGTAGTAAGTCTTTAATGGATGTAAAAGTGTTGCATATGCAACTGGGTCTGACCTAAATTGTGGAATGGAGCTCGGAATATACATAGTTTGTAGTTACGTGTAGTCCGTATTTCCTGATACAATTTAATGTTTGTAGAAACTTGCATTTAGCGTTCAGTTGGGGTCCAATATGATTTATGTCGGGTCCGAGCATTGTCTTCTTCCAAAATTAACTACCTACTTATCAGATGCAATCTCAATGGACACCTCCTTTCTAGATTTCATCCTTCACAGTCCTTCCATATTTTCTTCGGTCTACTCTTCTCTTATAGCCCTCGTCCATCCTCAAAACTTGCCTCAGGGCATTTTCCCCGCATCAAGTGCCCATACCATTCAGTCGATTACTCTAAGTAAAATTCGCGTATCTAATCCTTCAACATCTAACTCTGAACCACATTCTTGACAGGGTCCTAATTGCACGCTTATTTTGACGTCACTAATTAACATACATAGCAGCATTATTTGCAAAGATATTTAGCATACATACCAAATGAAGCGGGTGATAATTGTAGCCGTAATTGTAGTCAATCATTAAACTGACGGTGATCACTTTGAACGTACGACCTAGCTCATAATAAAGTGATCTAGATCTTAGTTCGCAACATGTCACAAGCGAATTTATAATGAAGTATCGAAACTTGTAGCACAGGATAAAGCCCGATTTGAGACAAGTTTAAAAACTGGAGTGGAATTGCGAGTTTTTTGCATCTCGTGTTTTCGAATAATAGGTGTAGCGACCTATGTTGCTGGTCGCAAATATTGACGGGTGTTTCAATCAATTGCAAGAAGGTACTTAGGCAACTTTGAGTAAGTGTGTTTCCGGTATCGATTTTGGGATACTACTTTCCTGCTGCTTTATTTAAAAATGAGTAAGATCTAGCACTGACAAAATGAAAAATAATCCCCACTAATTTAACTTCCATGTAATATTACATTTGGACTGCTTTTTTATCCCTTTTTACTTTCAACGAAGATACCATTAAACGAAACTGATCAATTTATATACACCTACAGTCGTTGTGGAACATGACGAAACTTCTATGAACTATCAAGCCTTTATTAGTATCGGTTATCGACAGACAAAATGGTAGGCGTAAGAAATTATTACACAAAGACGCAAGTAACGAATTGCTTTCAGGGGAATACCATCTGTATGTATACGTGATGAAGGACGATATTCCTTTGGATGGAACGAAAAGGAAGGAGGTGTTAGTATGCGCACCGATTTGTAGGAAATAACGGAACGACCAGTTGGTTGATGACCGTCTAAAGTTCGCTATCTATAAGTTTCCACGAACTTGTTTGAAATAAATATTCACGTTAATTATTCTATCTACTAAGCACTTCAAAGGTTTAAGGTATCTACCATTTTTAGGCTACTATCATACAATTTTTTTTAATGGGTAGGTATTAAAACCACACTAAACAGCATTCATTACATGTTTGGTAAAGTTGGAACTAATTGTTACTAAATATCACAGCAGATGAATTACCAATATTTAGTATGCAGGACTTTAGAGGATCAGTAAGTTAATACCTAATACCCAATTCCTCTAAAGGGTTAAGATACTAAATCATACATCATACTAAATAAACATCACATTCATCAATTATAATATTTTACATTTTGTCAGAACAGGAGTAGGTATCCGCTAAGGTCCTTGGAGAGTTTAAAAATATAGGTAAGGCATCTAATTGGGAAAAACTAATAAGTGAAAGAAGAAGACATATTCATGTATATGTGCATAAAAACATTCTCTACCAGTAAGTTTTTAGGTTAAAAAGACTACAGTGTGGCATCGAAGCCGCCACATGAAAAACTAAGAAACGAAATGTGGTCGGCAACAAAAAGAACCGCAACGCCATCTATCCTGGCAGCGACGAACTACCAACGAAATCCTGCATCGCACAAGTAAAGTTCTCCGTGCGATTTGAACATATAAAACCGTCCGAATATCAACTGTCGGGCAGTTGCCCACCAGACAACAACCGGTCGGAGGATCCTCCCTTTTCAGTGGAGGTTTGTGGGACTTTATGTTCCGCATAGCTCTCTAGGTGCACAAAACAAATAAATTTCATTTAAATATGTTACTAGTAGTTAGCAACGCCGTAGAGCCACTTCTGCTGGCAACAAATCTCTTGTAGAGTATTATTTCAATTTTGAGTCAAGCAGAAGTGGTTTTTTAGTTAAAAATTTTGAAAGATTCAGACAGGAATGGGTGGAAATTGTAGAAAAGGTATCTTTGGATAAGTCACTAGAAATAATAATTGTACACTTATTGAAAAATTTAAATATTTAGCTGGTTGCAGACAAGAGTTAAGAAAAGCTAGCTATAGGTTCATAGTTTGTGGTCTGCACACATTTAAATATAAAAAATATCTCAGCTATGCATGCAAAAGGAGGCATAGTTTAGAAAAGGACAGCTGCACATAATTTACTATAATTAGAGATTTTCCCCAAGGGGCATTTTGATCTGAAAGCTACAAACTAATTCATCTCATTTGCTCATAATGATTGATTGCAAGATAATAAATACAAAAACAAAATGTCAGCTATGCAAGCTAGGCTAAACAAATATGTGGCTCTTGGTCCACTACCAGCTTTATTCTGCAAAGCAAGTTTTGATGAACAAAGTATGCCAACATACTGAGGTTTCCCAATAAGTGCTTTTTTAGTTACCATTTACTTAGCCACCGCTGTCCGTCTGTCAGTCTGTCAGTGGGCTGTATCTCATGAACCGTAATAGGTGGACAGTTGAAATTTTACAGACTGTGTATTTCTATTGCCATTTTAACAACAAATAATAATAATTCACTTGAATTAAAACCGAAAGGCATTCATACAAGAAACGTTTTTTTCGGTTTATGGTATATAACCCTTTGTGTGAGAGTCCGTCTTGCATTTGGCTGGTTTTTCATATTTTAAATAAGCCATTTTAAGATAAAATATAATTTTTAAAAAGATTGGACTGATGAATAGATATTCCTAAGCAACTTTACTCTACTAGGTAATAAAAAAGGATATCCCACCTGAAACTTATTTGTAGAGCTGATACAGTGATCCTACACTGAAGTAGAAAATGCAGCATGCAAGTGTTTTTCATGACGCTGATAAGAATCAAATATGCATACCTCAAGGAAATTCATGCAGCTTGAACAAACAAGTAAACCTGAAATTAAAGAAAATTATTATGTGAGTAGGTAGGCAGGTATATTTATTGAAAATAATTTGAGACAATAAAAAAGTAATTTAGTAGGTAATGGATTTCGGATGCCACTTAACTCATTAAAAGTTCCATCTTCCATGCATGCCTAGTTTTATTAAATTATCTCCGAAAACAACACACAAACGACAATATCAATATCTCGCTCTCAGTTCAGCAAACTTTAGTCTACACGAATTTTATTCAAACCTACGTTTGAACAGTAACAGTGAGCTAACATCTTTTGTTTAATTTTGAGCAAATCAGGAAAACGGACCACGATACCGGTACCTATTTGTAAAGCAAGTCGCGAATGCATAGAGGAAAGTAATATCGCGAATGACAGGAAGGGAAGGATAAGTCTTCTCGAATTTCTGTTCTTTTTTTAATTAAATTTTTGCAACTTTCCTAACTTTGAGAAAGCTCTCACAGAGTATTGCCAGTAATTATTTATTAAGTTAAAAAAACGAAAACTAGCCAACCAAAGGGGAAAATCGTCCCTTAGCAAACAACACAGCTGTATTTTTAGCAGAGCGAAAAATCAGCGCACCAGTATGTAATTGCCTACTATATATTTATAGTAGGCAATGTACAGACGTCAGCACATCAGGCTACAACAATCTGTCTTTCTTTGTAGTATTGACTACCTCAGACGACACTTGCCGAGTAGGCCGAATCGATATAATTGCTACCAGATAGGTACTCTAAAAACCATTAGAATGTGTTACATCTGCATTCTAATGCAAAACAAAGTGAGTGTCAAAAAAATCAAAACTGCGACTGAAGGACTCTGTCCATGGTCATGAATAAAGATTTAAAAAAAAAACCTTCAAGTAAACATTTTGAATAATTCAACAGTAACTAAGATCGGGACCTACCAGGCAGTGTTTTCTTATTTTCTTTTTGTTCGTTTTTCAAAACCAAAACAAAACAAAACAACTCATACGCAATCAAATTCATTCGAATTCAGTATTTTGCGTGAGAAAGATTGGATACGGTGGAAAACTAAGTAACTAGGTACATTATAAAGTTAATATTGTAAATGTGTGTATTTTATTGTTTTCATATCAAAATGAAACGTTTTTGCGCTCCACATTTTTATTATGTTTTTAGGGTTCCGAATATCTGTAAAAAAAACGGAGGATTTCGGAGGAGGAAAGGAACGGAGGACCCCTATTAGGATCACTCGATTGTCAATTTTTTTTAATCTACTGGACCGATTCTGTTGAAATTCACAGAAGTTGGGTCACAGAAGTTCATAACTTCTGTGAACCAAACACGGACGTTTTACGTAAATAAATTTTGAGTGACAGGGTGACTTGGGGTGGGGGACAAACAAGAAAATTCAAAAAACAATTTTTTCTAACTACCATGTCACATCAAATGCAGGGGCTTATTATGAGGGTTTCTTTATGTTTTATTGTCATAATTTTAAAATGAATAATTTAAGTTATTCAAGAAATTAGATGGATGAATGATAGCATTTTTTTTTAAATTTCATGCTCAGTAGTTTTGGAGATATTTATCTGCGAAAATAGTTAAAAAAAAAATCCAGATAATAGTGAACTACCTACTACCTAGGTACCTATTACTGGAAAACCTATAAGAAGTCTACAGTGTTAAAATAACATGTAACAAAAGTGAAATTCTTTCGGAATCCTTTGCATGCGAGTCTGACACGCACTTGGCCAGTTTTTTTATATACCTAATTCATAAAAACTTTTATCAAAATTTTAAATGATGTGGTACCTACCTACCACCTACTTAATATTATTTGATCGTCTCAACTTAAGTTTGTCCCATAGCAATATCATACACTCATTCATTAGACTTATTTTAATTTCAGGCTTGTATTTTTTTCAATTGTGATGAAATAATTGCTTAAAAAGATGGTTGCTTCTTCATCACTACCCTTACTATGCTTGCATGCTGCTTGGTCTGCGTTCGCATGGGTTTGCACTGCTTCAACAAACTGTTCATTATATATCAACAAATGTTATATACAAGTGATACAGTGTAAAGACTCCTCGATCAAAACTTTTCAAATTTTTCAAAAAAACACCATTACTTATGCTTTAAATTTTCAAACTTGTTTAAACTGCTGAGTTGCAGCCAAAATAATACTTTTATTTTACTTATGAACATTTTATTTGATCATGTATCTTTTTGCTCATTCCCTGTTGCATAGGACAGAAATATGTTATGTATGGCGGTACCTGTGACAAACAGGTTGCCAGTAGAATTCTCTCCTTTATAGAACTGGTACTTAGTATTACTGTTTCTATTTAGCAACTATCTTTAGTAAAACTTTTTTAAACATTGTGTCCTGCTGCTAGCACTTTATAATGGTGGGCCAATTTGGCAAATTTTTGTTTTTACATGTTCTACTACATAGTACATGATACCTAGTAGTCTAAAAGAGTTTAAGGGGGATACATTTTTTACTGAAAATTGAAAAATTCATCCATTCAAAAACAAACAAAAGTTTGAACAGGACAATAATATTATCTGTCTTTGTGGGTGTGTCTAACCAGCATTATTAATTACACATCATTCTACGGCCTTAATTTAACATTAACAAATCAAATTCTCAAAATTGATAATATCAGTCGGTTCAAATATACAGAGTGGTGTATTTTTGCCACAATGTCCTTGGTCTGTAAAAAAAAGTTGCCTAAAATTGAGTTCATCAACTCTTGACAGTCTTCATAGTTTTGGTAACTGCCACCTTTCAAAAGGCCCATTTCAATTCATCATTTTGTAATTTTTTTCATTTGTATGTTGACAGAATATTAACAGCCACATGGGACGATCTTACTGGTTAAGCGACGCCGCGACGCTTGCCGAGGACGGTCTAAGCCGTTGGTCCTGGTTGTCATTTGAAGGTCTCTGATAGTCGTTATGGATAGTCAGTAGCCAAAAAATCTGATATCAGTCTTGCTAAGGGATATTGTGTTACACAGTTACTGGGTTGTGGAGATCCGATAGGCAGTCGCTCCATGTACAATATCGGTACTCAGCTGCATCTGCTTAGGCTGGAAGCCGACCCCAATATGGTTGGGAAAAGGCTAGGCAGATTTAGAGTAGTTAGGTGTAATCTGTAGCCTTAATCTTAAATTGTTATAATTCGATCTACTACCACTTTCGACTTATTTTGGAGAAATTTTATTGGAGTGATAAATCAAACCTTAAGGTTAAAATGGCTGCAAATGGCTGCGGCCCAATGCTATTTACTATCGTCAGTCGTCACCACAATTACGGTTTTAGTTTCAGAGCTGCGGTCGTAGACACAAGTGTGTCAAATTATAATATTATTTATACAAGCGTGTGTTGTACGTGATGAACGGGTATTGTATCGGCCTCATACTTCATTCAGGTCGAGGGTTCGCGCCAATGTATTGTAATTGAATGACATCAAATAATTAAAGAGGAAATTCATATTTTAGTGTCAGAGTTTTCCGCTGCCCTGCTTCGCTGTTAGGTAGAGACTAAATGTTTGGTTCTTTATGGTTTGTTTTGAACGATTAATTAAACTGGCTTTGCATTTGAAAAACAGTAAAACAACACTTACCACTGCCCTGCTTCTTTCCTTAGATAAAGTTGCAAATAATTTGCACTTAGCAAAATCACAGATTTTCTCATAGCTAGCCTGCTATCAGAAAATCTGTGATTTTTGATGATTATATTTCTAGTAGATAGAAATATAATAAGTGCTATTGTTTTTCCTTAGAATCGTATTTGTAACTAGCTCTCAAAACAAGAAACCGGTCAAGCGGCCAGCGGGAGATAGGTAGCTGCAGATATATTTCGTTTTGCTTATCTTCCCGCGCAGGTTGTAACTCGTGTCAGTCGTGGAAAACGGGTTATTCTGGTGTCCTGTCCATAGAGCCACAAGCCACATACAGCCTAGTTCAGATACATTAATAGATTATGTGGTTTTGTTTGATTGCAGTGTAGAATAGAGCTATATTGTGAACTACCTAGTTCATTAAACTCTTGGTTTGATTCTCCAATTTAAATTACTTTGAAAATAATACGTAGAAATCGATCAGGTTTTTCCAGTTTTAATTAGTAGCCATATATGTAGGTATCTAATAAACCAATCCATCATAATGTATTCTTCGTTCTTCTAATTTAAAACAAATTCAGTCATTGGCTCCACTGTTGTATTTGTCCCTGTGTCCCAAAGTAGGTACCTAAGTAGATTAGTTCCTAAAAAACTGTGCTAGTTTACTTAGCAAACTGTTTAGTTTACTGACAGATCATGTTTATCGGTGTCGTTATCTGCTGAATTAATTAATCGAATGCGAGAAGTTAGAAACCGGTTACTTTTTGACTTTTCCTTCTTTTTTTCGTTAGATATTTTTGGTTTTGGCTAACCTACTAAAGAATTAGTTTGGTTTTTGGTGGAGACTCATTCGATAAAGTATCTACAGCACTTTATCGCCTAGATGTTTTTAGTTCCTTATTAATTATATACTTAAATATTAATTTTGGTTTTATTAAAAATAAAACAAAAAAAGTAGAAACGGCGATTTAAAATTTTCAGTTAAGTACCTATATCAAAAATAAAATATAAGTACCTACTTGAAAAAAGTTTAATAAAGTAGAAATAAGTAGTACCAGCATAAAAAAGGTAGAAGTGCTCATAGCTTTCAGAAATATGAAAAAAATAATAACAGGTAGGTACTTAGTTACAATTTTTAGTGAACCAGTAAATTGAACCCTATAATAATTTTGACAGCAATTGTCTAACAACTCATTGTATACTACAATATCCGATACAGCGATCAGGTAGCTTATTATACACGTAGGTAGGTATTATAGAATTAAAAAGAAAGCGTTAGGCACTTTCACATAAAGCGTAGAATTTACAGCCAACTAAGTAACAATGACACGGAATAGAATTCCGCTTTTAACACACCCCTACTGGTATTCAGAGTTTTGCATCTCAATTACAATTATTTCGTACGAGTTTGCTTACAAACATGATTTTTATTGAAACTTATTTTGTGAATGGTTGTGGGTATTTGCTTCATGCTGCACGCACATACGAATAAACAATGAATTTAATTCGTGACCAAATAGCTCTGCAGCTGACGGTATCCCATTTGATGTATCTAAAAAAGGTTTAGATGAACTAGATCCCATCATCATCATTCTCTTTGCCCTTCCCAATTTATTTGGGTTCGCCGCAAGATGTCTTCCTCTCACATCTCAATAGTCCATATCTAATAGTCGTCAACTCTGAAGTCACTCCTTTTTTAGACATGTCAACTTTCACCCATAGTTTCTTAGGTCTTCTCCAACTTTTATAGTCACCCACAATTATAACGACTCAAAACAAACCTCACGACCTTTTACGAGCCCTGTGACTCGTAAAATGTCGGGAGGAAAGTTCTCTCCTCCTCCTCATATGGATAAAAAATAACCTCTCACAGCCTAGATAGGGCAACGCCACCCTAAGTGAACCTTCTCTACATTTTATTAAGTCTTGCACATCCTCAGTCAAGCACGGTTTCTGTCTGTATTCCCTTATTGGGAATACAGACAGAAACCGTGCAGAAGGACAGGAAATCTCATTTCCTTGGGTTAAACTAGAATGTTAAAGACGTCAATAAAACATTCTAGTCGGCTGTAATTAAAATCACTGTATAATTTGCCGCCCTTTCACACGCGTAGACCGGGCTTCGTGACAGATCTAGATACTCAGTATACGTAGCCTTTAAAATTTATCTTACATGCAACTCACCAATCACTAATATTTTAAGATTTTTTTACTAATCATACATCAAGATGTGCGTCTGTTTTGTAACGAAATTTACATCCAATACACATCTTACTAACGCGTTTATTCATGGTCATAAAACACTCGTTACGAGGGGTGCGTGACAAGCTAAAATTTGGCTAAAATTCCAACGTATGCGCAGATATTAGAATTCGAGAAAAAAAATAAGCCTGTTCTGTCCCACTCCCGGGCAAATCTGACCATCTTCCAACTCACTTCTTCCATCTTTCGCTAGTACGCGTGTCCTCCTTCGACTTTAAAATTATAAGTTACTAAATTAATATAGGTGCTCATATATCTGCCTCTTATGGTCGAATGGTCATAGACGTGTGGCTGTGGAGGGCAGCGTGAGAGGTGAGGCGAGTGCAACGTCCTGCGCGCTAGTCGCCGCTGACTGGCATACGTAATGCGCCCACTACTAAGGGTCTGCTCGACTATGCCACTTACAATCAAACGGATGGATTTTACTTTTGTTTTGGTTGAAAAATCAAATGAACGGTGCACATGTCACTCTCAACTGTTTCACCCAGTGTGTTGATAAAAATCATGTTCACCTCCCTTTTTGGTAGGGGCCATTGACTGCGATGAACTGAGCTAACTGTCGTACATATCTAAAAGGCTTTAATATATAAATTAATAAAAAGCTTATAAAAGTCGCTGAAGTTGATTGACCTCTTAATATTATTCTAACGTTTATTTTATTACGAAACTAGCACTTCGCCCGGGACTTCGTCAGCGCGGTTTTGTATTTTCCTTTACCAATACCCTATATTAAGTATGTGTTTAGGAAAAATAAATCATTACGACCTTTATTACTCGTATTTTAATTGGTTTGATTTCACTATCAATAGTGATCACAATGACCCTTCATCATGGTTTTGGGTTGCATCATGAATTCCACAATTTCACAGAGCATGCGTCATTAGATTTCCCGTAAATTGATGAGATTTTTCATGAAACTTTATTTCTTCTTTTAACCCGATGGGGTTGATCTTGATTATATAGAAATCATAGAAGGGTACAGGGGCAAAACAAGAGATGGCACTAAAACAAGTTTTTGTGTAATTTACATTTTAATTTTTCAAAGTGTATGGTTTTGTTTGACGTATCTTAGATATTATTAATAGGAGCTCAACTTTACTTCACTTTATTATCGAGATTATCTTTAAGTACAAAGACGCCTTGGTAATTATTTAAGCCAATAAAATAATAGTCAAATTGATTTTATGTGACAGTCCTTGTTTTGCCCCTGTATGCCTGTATGCCTTCGTATGCTACATTTTCATTATTACACTTTTATATTGTTTATATAAATTACATGGTATTCCTTCCTTTAATAAATGTTAATGATAAACTCAGTAAAAATACTCCAGTATGATGTAAATTGAGGTTTCACTCACTCGTTCACTTCGTCATTGGCCAGGCTATTGAACTGGCGAACGAGGTTAAAAAGACGCGTGTAATTAAATCAGTTCATCCCAAGAGGCTTGATTTCTCCGAGTAAGGATACAAAACTTACTGAATTAAAAAAAAAAAACAATATTTCCTCCGATATGTCCCGGTATATTCCTATGTATGTCCCGGTCAATTCGTCAATAGGCGCATGTTGCTGAATTTGTTCGACGCGGCCCTGGAACGCAAAAGGCATTTGGAGGAACACGGATGGGTTTTAGTCAGTTACAGTCTGACGCTCCCTGAGTGTCACAATGGTCCAACATCAGGACTAAGTGCGGAAACCATACCCCAATAGATAGATAGATGCATCATCAATAGTTTTCTCAGCGCACGCCAAATAATGAATTTATTAGGTAAAATTTTGCTACCTTGGCAGCTTGGGTTACATTATTGCAAGTTTTTCATTTCAAGTTTTTAATTTTTGTCTTATTCTAAGGATTTTTAAGTTTATATTAATAACATTGAAACATTCGGAAAGAGACAACATAAATAGATTTTTTTTTAAATTTTGTCTGTTTATCTGTTTTTCTATATGTTTGTGGAAGCATCACGCGAAATCCACTGATAAGAATGTTAATTGGTATCCCGAGTTACATTTAAGCGTTTATTTCATCAATATCGACCCACACATTAAAAACATATTGATTTTTTAAGTTTAATAAGAAACGTCATAGAGCGCTTAGCGTAGTACTGACTGACTCCTGGCGCCATCTTTTGAGAAAAAAAGGAAATGCATTTAAGCATGAAAATAACACCAAAACTAACTGTTGAGTTATTGGAGAAAATATTAATACGTAGCAAAATAAAAGTGAACATTTTAATACCTTATCTTTATTTATCGTTTCATAAGTGCGTTTATTTAACGTCTTCCCCTGCCAAATATTTTTTGTTAGTTTACTACATGGTCGGTAGATGGCGTTGCGCTTGACGCGTTTTTCGAATGGCTATTTTTAGATTCTCCGTTGGTTTATGACTCTCACACGATTTTTAACAGCTTTGTCGTTCGTTAGGGAAACTTGGTACAAATATTGACCCAAATCTATACTAATATAATAAAGCTGAAGAGTTTGTTTGTTTGAACGCTCTAATCTCTGGAACTCTCAGTCGGATTTGGAAAATTGTTTTTGTATATGATAGCCACGTTCCTACGGGAACGGGAAAAAACGGGATATGCGCGTACGAAGTCACGGGCAAAAGCTAGTAATAAATATGAAGGTCTATGTGTATGTTTTGATGTTTGTTGTGTCGTCAATCATGCCGCAATAGCTGTACAGATTGGTATAAAAATTTGCATACGTGCAGACCATGGCCTAGACTTACCTTCCCTTGGAATAAAACACGTGTGACGCGAGCGAAGCCGTGGGAAGTAAGAGTAAATTATACCCGAGTTTTCGTTTTTAAGTTATTTATTTTACTTTACATCATCAAATAAACAATCTTTAATCGAACTTATATAATAACAGTTCATAATTAACACACAATAATCCACAAGAATATTCACAGTATCTTCATCAGTGGCACTAATAGAGCATACAAAATGGTGATGGTAATTTCGAACTCTTCCTTGCCAACTCGGATCGCTGGCTGCCATCCGCGTAAGTTTTTTGTTGCGCCGTCTTTAATCTGAACAAACCATGATGATACCGTTACTATGTGTGTTGCTCATCAGACTTTTCTATGTTATTGTCTCCAATATGATTACTTTCAGTAGGATCTATCGGTTCACATTTTATGAATTCTACCGGAACTTCTAGTAGATTTTCGGGACAAATATTTATATTAAGGGCTTTTTCAAAAAGTTCAATTTGTTTTTGTTTTTTATATTCAGACAGTTCCACTAAAATTATATCCTTTTGCTTCTTTTGGCAATCAAACTTGTGCGGAACAACACCTTTTTTCAATTTAAGTTGTCCACCCATCTTTATGAATTTTTTGTAGTTTTTCATATCCGTTTCCACCTGTGAGAAAAAAAGATTGATCAATTCCATTTCATATTTTCGTAATTCTTTTTGTTAGCTCTGCATTAAATATATTATTGTCTAAGCGCGGTCCTGCCGGTCGATTCTCTAAACATTCACACATCATGAGGTGAGCTGTCAATCCATATAATCAAGATGTCACGTGATCACGAAGTGAGCTGTCATTCCATCTTGATTATATGGATTGACAGCTCAAAATCAAAAGTCATTTATTCAAATTAGGCTGAGTGTCAGCACTTATTGAAATTCGAAGTTCTACATTAAGACAGTCCCCCAAAGCGCCCGCCCGTCACCACTTCCTAGTGTTTTAGCTGGGAAGAAGTGGCGCAAAAAGCTCCTCAGCAACACATCTGTCTGTTAAAGTTTAAAAACTTCAAATTATACAGTAGTATGCAAAGTAAGTTTACAAAACATGACACAAAAATAATATACTTATGTAATATGTAAACATCGTGATCACTTACTCAAGCCTTCACTTTGACATGTTTACAGAATCGACCGTCTGGTTAGGTTAGTTATATATGTTACAAGCTAGTTATTATTACTAATTCACGTAATTCCAAAAATATAATTTAGAAAGCTGCCTTTCTCATGCTGCATTTAGATACTGTGCTGTAATACTTACATCGAAATGATCTTCACAGCAATATAAAGCACTTCTACTTGAAAGAGGAGTTTTATCAGTCCTCTTCATTATTTTGCACCATTCCGCTCTAATTTTGACGTGTCTCGGTACTTGAAAAAAGAGTTTTTTTGGTGTAACTGCTGTTGTATTTACACATTTAGGCACAATGCAGTATTTGTAAGCCGGTGGCATTATCATAAAATATTCGTGAATACGATAGATAGTGAACGCGGATTGAACAAAATAAGCAACAGAATGGCCGAGAGCACTGCGATCAACTGTGTGTAGAAGCGACGCGGGCTGGCGCGGAGGGAAGGGGTGAGGTGGGGAGAAGCGCGTTGAGCGACGATGGCGACCGATGACGTAATCCTTGCCAAACTGTGACTTTAGTACGCGTCACTATGCGTATTCAAGTACATTTTACAGGCAAATTCGCTGTATTATCGTTATTTTAAAAATATTACAGATTAAAATAACCGAAAAATTTACGGCACTTATTAATAATCTTTTAATTTTAAACTTCTTAAACATATTCTAGGGACTAGACTGCACTATGTTACTAAGTGGAATTCTTGCTTGTAAATTTCCTACGATAAATAGATACGAAAACTGATGAGATGGAAATCGTCAATTATGTAAATAAATAGGTACTAACTTATTAAATAACATTGCAATGAATAATGTAAGTAGATATAATATACATATACGTCTTTTACTACATTTGTAAACGGATACTTAAATGATTTTTTTTACTTATACGACATCTATAAATACACTCGGAAAATATCGTGAGGAAATTGGCATAAAAATTGGAAGGTGAGGCATCCATGTAGCACTGAGCTTGTTTGATGGATTACGCAGAGAGGTCTCTGATTGTAATAAAGTTATGCTTATGAAAGTACCTATTGGTACTTTCGGCAGACGACCATGCGTCATCGATTAGCCTTGTCTGAATCATTGGACAGGCGTTGTTATTTTTAATTATGTAGTAAGTAGGTGTTTCCCTTATTTGTGAAGTGCAAAGAACTATCGGTAAGTATTTTTTTAAATTTTGTTAAAAACTGAGTGCAATAAGTTTGTGTTCTTTCAAATACTTACCTATATTTTATGTTCAACAAAGATAAAATGGTTTTGGTAGCAGGTTTAGTAGCTAGGTTCTTTTAAAAACTATTTGGCTTACCAAATAATTTCTAACTAAGTTTCCTGTCGTGTCACTATCATTCCGATGAAAATAACTGCAAATACTAAATATTTATGATACACAGTACCTACTGCACCAGCAATTTGTGATGTATCTGTAGGGTATTTAATGGATCCTGGCAGGGTTGCGGAATTTGTTCGAAAGAGTCACCGCGGCCCTGGAACGTAAAGGCTTTAGAAGGTCTGACATGCCCTCCCGCTCAAAGAGCGGAAGAAGTCATTTGATGATTTACCATACTTAAAAAAAAAAGAAAAGGTATTTAATGGTTGGTTGGTTTGTATTTTTTGTAAATTGTAAACAGGAAATGTCAAAAAGTTAACTGCCAAGAGTACTTTAATTTAGTAACAACTATTGCAATAAAAGAGTATAAGTAAGCAGAGTAAGTTCCATCAAATGTGGTTATTGCGACTGCGCGAAAATACGGTGTGGCGATGCATGATTGGATAATAAATCACAAATGAATATGAGCGATAGGTCTAGAGCCATAAAGGTCAGATCGGCATCGATAGATTCTAATTGCTTATAGACTTCTATAGATATCGGTTATTCAGTGTAGTGTAGTGTAATATCCTAAGTAATAAGTTTTAAAGCTTAATGTTATCAGCCCGCGAGCTTTTCATAGTTTGTGTTAATTAACTTTCCCATTCAGTACCAGAATTGTGCAGGTATGTGAAGTATTTATTGTTAAATGTATTATAATTTAAGATAAAGATATGGATATTTAAAAGAAATGGGAACATATGATATTACTACTATGAAAAGGCAGTTTGTGACGGTTTTATCGTTTGTTGGTCCAATAAAGTTCATAACATTTACTGTGCTTAAATTTACAAGTCTTCTGCATTCCACTAGGGCTGCGAAGTCATGCTGCAGCGTTCACTGCTTGTTTCAACAGGCAATAAATACTTCACGTTAGTTTACCAGTAAATAAACCAATGCCCTTAACTAAGAATAACGATCTGGTTAGGGTCATTGAACATCGATTGATTTGCATTAAGTAGGGCAATGCACGGCACAAAGTTCATTGTTGTAACAAAAGTCATTACCATTATTTTATTATAAAATAGTCTTTCCATACTTACGCAAGCACCTGTAACCTTTGTTGCATTTATATAACCATGGCTAATAGCCAACCCTGTATTTGTCGATGGGAGAGAAGACTTTCGCAAGGCTCAGCGATGAAAACTTAACGCACGATCGTCACGATTCGTATCATTTTAAATGGTTGTTGTTTTAAAATTAGCTTTTGCAACAGTTGAGGCCGTTCGAGAGCGACCCAGTACGAACTCTTTTAGTCATTGCAGAATATGCAGTTCAGTTCAATGATGTTGCAATAAGTAAGGCTTTTATAGAAGTGTAACTTTGTGATGCATAGGTAATCGGCCTAAAACACTTGGACATAGGTCTCCTCCCTGCGAAAGGGATTGTGTCATATCCACCACGCGGACCCAGTACGGGGTTGTGGATGTCACATTCACATGTTTTCGGCTGTGGTTCATGCGGGTTTCCACCTGATATACCTTCACAGTTTTTGGTATAGTGTTGACGAAATAAATTGCTCTAACTAAGGTGCCTGTTTGCGTTCGACCCACAACCTACACACAATGACTTGTAGGTAAGTTGTGCCTGTTGCCACCGGGCCATCACTGCTCTTTACCCTTGAATAAGTAAAAAATATATATAAATCGAAGATCCTCGGTCTCACAACAGCTATAATATAGTTTAGAATCAATCATAATATTCCTAGATAAAGTTTTACTAGCCGTATGTGTGCATTCGCAGTGCGACAAACGTGGACGGCTTGACCATATCCGAACAAGGAAATACACGGAATCTACCTTTAACTTCCATTATGAATCAATTCCAAAGTCCACTAAATGGTCATCCATGACTAATTGCTTAAGATGTCTGTGGTCATCGCAGATATATATCGACATGTGCTCGCATCAGATTATAGCATCATGCTTGCGTGTTGATTGCTCATTATCCTTCAGGTTCCAACTGCGATGCCAGCTCATCGAACGTATTTCTTTGAGAATAATAGTGAATTGAAGGCGGATAAAGTTAGCTGCTTGACTTTTATTCGTGGTTTCTGTGGGCACCTGTGTGGCAGGTTGGATTTATGTTGTTTTCAATGACATGGGAACAGGGAAAGAAAAAAACAGGACGCCACCTGTTTATGATTGTGTTTTGATTGATCTTACTAGGATGAGTATGTATTTTTTCTCAATGTTCCTGGTGTTCTGAAAATAAATCAGTCGCACCAAAATTATGATGAAAATACTAAAAAATATATATAGCCATTTGAAACAAAAAACAAATTGATAATATTGACCTAGAACATTGAGCACAAGTTTGTATCGAGATTTTGGTAATCATTAAAATAATATTAATTGTTTAGAAGCACGAAGAGGATTATGAAAGTGTTTTAAGTGGTTTTAGAGGTCATGAGTTCACGCGATCATGGTGCTGGTATATCTTTCCAAAGCTTTGTTATTTCGAATTAATTTTAATTAAATCGTGCAGCGATTTCCGAAAACAGTTTTTTCTTAATTTTGTTTTTCACTATATCCTTTTAACTGGCCAGATTTTCGTGTCGATTCCTTGTTGCAAGTCTTTGTTACATAAGAGGTAATAGCAGTATATCTAACACTTAACGGTAATACTTATAGGTGTCTTGTGTGAATCAAGATACTCATACATAAGTCATATTTATACCGTAAGTAGACGGTCGGCGTCTAAATAAGTACATAGAGTACATGTGTAATGTCGCCATTGTTCGCCATGTGCGAGTCTTTGTCTGCTTGGCTTTATTCTTGAAGATGAAGGTTATTGATTTGTTAAACATGATACACCTGGAGGCTTCTTAAAACCCGGATAACGTTGTTTTTTAAATAAGAGTCGATGTAAAAAGTATTAGGATTACCTTGTCATTATTACCTGCCTTAATACAAAGCGCTGTGTCTTCTTTCTCCACCAAATGTTTTTTAGCAGATCGACTGGAAGAAATTTCTCAAGAAATATCGTTGTACTTACTTCATCTTTATTTAATTGTTATTATTCTTTGTTGATTTCAATTGTTCATCCTATTCCAAAAAAAATGGACTGTCTTTTTTTTATGAATTTATCAGCGTATGTGATAACTAGTCCAGCCGAAGTGTCCCAGTTCAAGTTAGAAAATCCATGAATATTTCCGCGTATGATAATGATGTTTCGATCTTTCGGAGTTTATTCATATGAGTAGTAGGTACCTAAATGTCTTGGAACTAGATCAGTCATAGAGTTTCTCAGATTCGGTATTTTATGGAAATTTAGAAAAAATACATTTAAGTCACCAAATGAGATCAATAGACTGTAGCCAGCCCCATTAAAACCAGAATGATCCTATACTAAAAAAAGATTTTGAATGTATGAATTCAAAGAAAAGAAACTGCCCATAATAAAAAGAGACAAACTTGTTCGCAATGTTGTCGTTGTTAAAACCCACGTTCGCCGAAAATGAGTCTTAAGACATCTACCTGCTGATAAACGAACCCGACCCTTGCTCTCCCAAAAAAATCCAAAGTGACTTTAAGGTGCAAGATAAGATTCTCAGAATAGTAGCAGTCGTATTCATAAAACTGAAGTAACAAAGAAAATAGTAGAATTAAGTCTCATTCATTACTTCAAGCTTTTAGAAGTCCTTATTATTATGACGAAAACTGATCGTATTAATATCAATCGTTCTAAATGTCAGCGACTTTGTATCACGTCTTATGGCTTTATATGTATCTTATATTACATACGAGTACAGCCAGTGTTGGTCAACATGAATGAAGATATAGTGAACGTGTTGGAATGCATTTCTGTACATAACATTACAAATTGTTATCTAAGTTTTAGGTATATCACATAAATATAATTTTAACAAATTTACACTTACCTTTAGTTTATAAGTCAGGCGCTCGTTGCAGTCTTGAAATTCAATACAAGATACATGAATAGGTCGACTAAACAAACAACAGAAAAGCTACTTTCAATACATTGAGGACTTAAAATCTGGTTCCGCGATACCGCTATGCACTTAAGAGAAGTTTACGAACGCATACCTTGGCTGTTTCAAACCGCGCGCACTCTACCGCACTGTTAATGTTTAAAAACTGTCTTGTTGTTCGTTGGGCTTAGAATACAATATTGTTCGTTTGACGTTGGCGTTCGTTCGATCGTTTTATCGTTGAACCGGTAGGACGGGGCGCGATACCTGCCGCGGACCCGTCGACTAATCGACTGTCTGCGCTATAGGGCACGTGTTTACATGAGATTCATTTGTGTGTGTGCGTGCGAGAAGGCTTTGCTGCGCGTGCGAGTGTTCGATGTTGCCAGCTTAATAAAATTACCAGAAATCGAGTAGTGTCGATCAGTACTGCTCTTACCGAAACCTTTCTGAGGCAATTTACATAGGCATTCAGGATTCAAATCGGTGCAAATGCTTTACACAATTTTTAGTTCTATGCTATAAATCTAATGGGCAGAGGCTTAGTTGTATCCAATACTTGGGTTATCATAAGTGGTCGGAATAGGTAGAGCTTTTTGGGGTCAATGACCTCAAATGCACATATTAATATGGATATGACACTGGGATCCCGGGATTTGAAATTTATTCTCTGACTGAAGGTAAAGATTGAATAAGTAAGATTGATCTCGATTTTACTTTACCTAATCTTAGCCATTTAAAAAAGACCTAACTTACATACCGCCACGATTTGTTTCACGTAAGTTTAGAAATAAACTTACTTTATGCGGTTAACCGTAGCATTATATGTCACAGGATAATTGCAAACTTGAGAAATGAACATTTGTGCTACAATTATACGAATCACAATCTTCTATTCTATAATATCTCCGTGCGTCCCGAGAAATTGTGGACTGTCATAAACTGGCGATCTGCTCTCTGGTCTACAATTTGTCTGCTTTGGTGTGATAGTTGAATTGGAAACTTGGCCCTTTATTTTTCTTTGTTTTCTCTGAATAGACCAATTAGAGCCTTGTTTCCAGGTTTACTAATAAATTGTAGACTAGTGCTCTGATTAGTCACTATTTTGTGCCAGTCCACAATTTATCGGAATTACTTCTGAGATTATAGACTATCAAATTTTGATGCGTAAAAAAGTATTCACTATGTTCAGTTGACAATTTATCGAGAGTTTACAATTTCTCAAGATATTTATATTCTTACAGAGTTTGCCATTTTCCGGTGACATATACACACGAGTAGCTCTTAAAAAACATCACCAACCTTAACAAGTATATTTTTTTAAATCCCAGTGTTAGTGAATCCCGGTATCTCTGGCATGTCCATACTATGAAACCTTGTCGCAAGTACCAAAAATAGCTCTGTCTACTCCGTACACCGTTGATCTTTCATCTCAGTTCTTGGAGCATGGACTGTAGTGAAAGTCGACAGGCTATTAAATGCCTATTAAGTTGTTCAAGTAAGTTGCCTTTGAAAGCACGCAATAATAAAGTCGTAGTTAGTTAATTTTTTTATTGTGTTCGAATAGTTTAGCAGTCTTAGTTTACGCATATGGCAACATCGATAACTTAGACAGCTACGTATACAAAACTGGAGGAGCTTATAAAGCACTGAAGTATCCTTCGGGTTTAGTTTTATTTTCGTTTATAAATAGCCCACATACTGGTTTGACTTCTTGGCGAACACAACAGTGTAATGGTCGGATTTCAAAACATTCTGCCATGTAAACTTTTATAATTAGGTATCGTTTTTAACACTAAACAGGTTTATCTGGTCGTATTCGATGCCCGTTCGTTGTTCTAAATTGATTAGGTAGTCAATTTCAATATTATTTACTTGTGTGTGTACTGCTGAGCATGCGTTACCCATAGCCTGTTAAACAACTGTTACTAGGAGGAAATTTCCCTATTGGCATTAGCATGATTTGCTTTATGAGTTAATAAAATATGATCTTGTTAGACATTAAATAGTAAAGTAAGTATTCTTGTTTTTATTATCTGTAGTACCTATGAATTAAATTTTTATTTGTTGAATTTGTTCTTTGTTCAATATACCTTTAATGGTACAAACAGGATCAATCGTAGGTACATAATATTTACTTATCTACATTCTTTCGAGGCCTTTGGCAGGAGGAGTTCGTATATTCTTATCGTTTTATCTACTGTAGGTATGTTATTATAATGCAAAAACTAAATGAAAGTCACACATTATAATTTTTAGATTTATTTTATTTTCAATAACATAAAAATGTTATGTTTTTTCATTTTACACATTTCGAAATGAATTCAGTGGGTACCAACCTGATTACTAAACTTTTCACATAATGTTCAAATGTTAAATACGCTACAGTACAGTTTGGCTTTGCATTAACTTCTGAGTCATGGGTCGCATGTTACCTTATTTAGAATTCTTTTTCACTTATTTCCAAATGCTGCTTATATTTGTACGAGCACAAAATCTACTTCACAGCAGTTCATCATAATATTCAACAAAATATATAATATTGTAATCATTTACTCACTTGGATGAATCATTCGCTACGATTTTTGCTATTTTTATAATGTGATATGCTATGAATTTTTTGTGATATTTTCAATTTTTATATAAACAAATTCATTACTTTTTAATTACCTAAAATAGGTAAACATGTAAAAAATTACTATTTGGTCATACAAAAATCGTTGCGATGATCCATCCAACAGCAATATTCACTACAATAAATAGATCTAGCTAACTGGAATTGAAGGTCCCTTAAAATTATGTAATTTATGCTAAAGCTGTGATCAACTAGACACACAATCAATCAACCACGAACGGATGACAACAAAAACTTGGCAACAATTCGTAAATTATTTCTAACTTGTCTGAATAATTGACCACGGCTTTGTATAATACTAATTTTATCGTTTTCCGTAATAGTTTGACTAACTCTAAGGAGGCGTCCATATTCATAGCATGACGTAAAGATGCGCAAATCATCAATTTACATATGATAGTGAAAGAGTCGACAGTTTTACACACAACTCTAATTTAGAGATATCTTTCTAGACTCTTATTAAAAATGTTAACCGTAAATAATGTTTGATTGAAAATTTTACAACATCTAAATGAATAATGGTGTCACGATTGTCATATTTTATGGGAACTTAATTCCATTTAGGAACAAATTTAGTTGACAATTTGCGCTGCGCGTTACTCTAGATATATAAAAATTAAATAAGTTACAACAAATATAATTGATATTGCTTGCGCAACATTACTCGAAACATCAAAATTGAAACAAAACATTTGAAAATACGTGAAATAAGATTTTGACAATTCGATGCTCATCGCAATTTTTTTAATTCCTATTTAGTGTATACTTAAATACTTTTAAAATAATTCATTTAACTATTGCAATACATTTATTTAATCAGCACTTCATTATTATTGCTTTTATGTACCTATCTGAGGTGGGAAAACGATACAAAATTAAGATGAGCATGGATGTAACATATTTTTCTATTAATGTTTATGTTGGCGGTTTGCACTTGTAAATAGAGAAACGTTTCAGAGCACAAATACAGTACTACCAACTTAAAGTTGCAAGTTATGTGAGAATACGTAAATAAATTGAATATGTGCGAGTGACATAGTTAAAAGTTTGCGATTTTAAAAAAAAGAAACCTATATACATGTTTGATTATAACTCAAGAGGAACTTATTCTCGTACAGAATCAATGCAATACGAAGGGACTAGTTCAATGACATAACATTTTGAAACAAATTCAACGGTGTTGAAATAGTTGTTAAAAAACTGATTAAAAAGAGACTCAACAGCTCAAAGGAAGTTGTTAGCTCACTGTACTGGGCTCCAAACGCATAGACTTGTATAATAGGTATGGTAATTTTGTATGTACATGTAAAACCATGTGTAGATTTTTTCTTTAATTTAGTAATACTATACTAAACTGGCCGTCATATAAGTATCTGCCATGTTCTTCTCCTATATATAACTAGGTAATATAATATTCTTATCTAGATTCATATTTACAAATAATACAGTTCATTACTATTTATATAGAAATTAAAATATATTTCTATCATTCTTCGATTCACATAACGCAAAATAATTTAACAGAGTTCATTTTTGCACTCACATTTACAATATACTTTTGTAACTAATTTGTTACCATTTATTTGTTGATTTCAAACAACTCATTTAGAATATATCACCCAAAAGCGAGTAGCGTTATACTCACGAATCCTATCATATCTTACCATTTAAAAATGCAGAATATGCGAAAACTTGAAGGAATATGTTTACAGTAAATGGCAATTGAACATTATAGTTCGCTCGCATCCAATAGGAACTATAAGATTCACAATGCCTCCGGACGGGCCAGCCGGGCTCGTCTAGCCTATACGTACAAGGAGCCGCCCGGCCCCGCCCACAGTACACAAAACAACTAGCACAAATAAAATAACTCCTCTTTATTATTTACACCCGGTCAACTATTCACAAATTATGGACACAAATCAAAAAACTCTAATCCATTACAGTTATATCGAATAAGAAGTTGAGTTATTAATGAAAATTTGTGTTACAGTTTATGCTAGAGTTTAGAATATTAAAGGAGCTCAGTAGCGCCACCGTGTGTGCGGCGGTGCGAGGAACTATACATGCACAACACCGCAGTGTCTATGGCCGTTTGCCTCCAATACTTTACTTATATACCTAATAAATGTTCTCCAACACCATTGTTTCAACAATCGATGCCTCGGTGTGTCGCTGTGTTCAACACGACAGCGTGGTCGGAACTTCTACTAGACGATAACACCTTTACAAGATGACAGAGATTCTGAAGACATCTACTGTTCGAACGCTCTGCGATATTCAACCCAGCGACACGTGGAGAAGGAACTAAAATCTAATATCACAATATCGGGCTTCTGGCTTCATTGCGAGTTGAACAAATGCCTAGTTTGACTCTCAGACGAACGAATCTCTGTGTAACAAGCGAGTAACGTAGACGGTAACAGATGTTAGCAAGTATTTATCCGCTCAATGAAGAGCGGAAAACATGAAAGAGGCGAAGTAGAGTATCTTCTTTAAGTACAAATAGAGATCTTGAGTTTGTAGTGGTGATGTTAATTGACAATCCTATACGTATTCCCGTCTACGTACTTCTCGGCAGGTCACAGTGTGTTCACTCGAACAGTGCCAGGAGGTCGTCGGAGGAAGGCGCTCGCGGTGGATGGCTGCCCGCCGATGACGATGACGACGGCGGCGTCGCTAATAATTCACCAAGCGCAGGTGCGTCTAAATACGACAGCAGCTCCATCGGATCCACACTTGTCTCCGGCAATAACTGGAATATGAAAATAATAGTCAGGCTTGGCTGTCTTTTATTGCTATTGATGCTTCTTATGGTAGACACCAGATAAATATGCAATAGCGGCTTTAATACCTTCCTTCATTTATTGACAATATTCATTTTAAGAACAGAAATAAATATAAAGCTGTCCTGAAACGACACTTATCGTAGTCCTTTACGCAAGTAAAGAGAAACTGTTCATAATTTATTGTTTGGGGTTTTGAACTTTATTGCAAACCTATCTGGCACCTACCTAGTAATGTTTGCATTAAATATGTTTTTTATTCTAGCTGAATGCATATTTTTTTGCTACTCGTATTTCTTACTTTAATGAAATAACTAAATTTAAGCCAGAATAAAAATTGACTCATATCATAGGTAACGCTTTTCTTTATCATTGCTATCGTCCAGCCATATTGCCGTTGTAACCCCATCGATATGATATGTGGCTATATATTTCGATCCTGAACTAATGAAGTATTTAACAGTCTGATTTTTTACTCACATTGAGATTATCTGTCCCTTCTCCATCTATGACGGCTGCAGGATCAAAATTGAGGTCGGCGGGTATGTCGACGTCGGTGAGCGAGTGGTGGTCCACGGAGGGCGGACCCGGCGTGTGCGAGGAGCCCGGCGTGTGCGCGCCGCCGCCGCCCGGAGTGTGTGCGGAGCCAGGCGTGTGTGGCGTGTGCGGGGTGTGCGGCATCTGAACAACACGTACACTTTGAGCTATGGAATTTGGTTCGCAGGTAGGTAACACTTGAAATTGAGACCCACCCCCTTAGGACCTTACTAATAATAGCTTTAGAAATTTTTGTCATGAACAAGAACGAGTGTGAACACAGCGATTATTTGTAAAGTGACATATTTTATCCTCTACTCAAGCACAATTGCTGTTTCCATCCAGCTCTTAACGTTGTAGAAAAATAAAACCATTCCGTAGGGAAATGGTTTCTACTAGAAACTTTCCACTTTATTAAATTTAGAAAATTAACTTTTGATGAGTGGCTAGTTTGATTCGAA
This sequence comes from Mamestra brassicae, assembly GCA_905163435.1. Lineage (NCBI taxonomy): Eukaryota > Metazoa > Arthropoda > Insecta > Lepidoptera > Noctuidae > Mamestra > Mamestra brassicae. The sequence continues at coordinate 7,434,009 of LR990991.1, read as the reverse complement.
TTTTTGAAACCCATGTTCGGTTTCACAACAAATTACTGCATTTCAACGTCTGATAGATATGTAGGTTTTACCTGATCGTTAAGGCTTTTCTCCATCGCGTTGAGAGGATCTAATGAGTTGACGCTCTCATTCAGATGCGAAAGAGGTCCATTTCCAGCGTACTCGTTACTGCCAGGCCCATTGTTCATCCCGAAGTCATAATTCTGATTATTCGAACTTGAATTTCTGTTTTGGCCATTTTGGTTATACGAAGAGATCATTGAGCCGCTGGCGATAGTGTTCATGTCAGGGGGAAGGTATGGTGAAAGTGCTTGATTCATGTCCCAGTTGTTCATCGTAGGCATGTTCATAGAGCCCGGTGATACTGCTTTACTGCGCTTTCCTACGCTGCCATCACTGCTATCTTCTTCTTGCTGTAAAAAGTAAGATAATGTCTGAGACACATGTAACTATTACGTACGAGTTTCAAAATAATAATTTGAAAAAATAATAATAAAATGCATTAGTCTTGTGACAAATACTCACCTTAATGCCAGTATTGTTGGCGATTTTAGTTGCCTTCCAGTTTGCACCGCTATCAATCGTGACTTCGTCTACATCTGAACTGTTCAACGTGTTAAGGATACCCCACATGTATTGGTCAACTTCCAGGCCTTCTAACTGTGCTGGTTTACTGAAAATAAATTATTTTGTAATAATTTGTTCCATTAAACAAAAGTATGATGTCGATTGGCATATCGGGAGCAGTACTTACTTGCAAACCGGACACCGCCATGACCCTCTTTCGCAGTTAAGTTGTAAATACGACTCTAGATCGAAGCATTGTATGTGTTTGCACTCGTGGCCTCGTGCTGGTAGTGTGATCTTCTTAAACGTGATTGGACATTTTAGCGATACTTTTAAAGCTGTTTGTTCAACGCTGTCCCTATCGTTAGCCGTGTTGGATCCATTGCTACCATTCGTCGGCGTTTGGTTGAAGTTCATCTTGATCTTGGCAATACAGTGGTCTGCTGTTAATAGGCGCTTTCTTAATAGACCTTGCAGCACACTTCGTACGCTCGGTCGGTGAACTAATTGTAAAACAAACAGGTGCGACTGGAAAAGAGAAAGAATATTAAGTATTCAGTTTTGTTATTTTCTGGCGTAAGCCAAAATGCTGGCAAATTCTTATTTCAGTTTAACTGATCGCGGATATTAGGAGGTACTTACACAGCAGCAGGCTGAGACAGTGATTTGTATCGTATTTCGGCCTGGCTGGCACACTTCTTTCAGGTACAATGGTTTGTGTGATGTTTTGTTCTCTCCTCTATCTATTACTAATGGAGTCGCGTTGACTGACACTTGAACACTCGCTGGCCAGTTTGTGTTCATCTGCCTATCCTCGTGGTGGAAACATTTTAATTGTAACTCAAGGTCCGATCTGCGAAGAAATAAGCATGTTAAAATCCTTGACCTCTATGACTCTCTTTAATATTTCAATAAGTATGTGTAAGTTTACTACAATATTTACCTCCATATTAACGTCGAATGGACCGTGGGTTTTAATTGAAATACATGATTGCTAACTGCTAAATTATGTTCTAATCTAAATGGTGGTAATATAATACCATCTCTTACGGGGAATGTTAACCGGAGCTCGTCATCTGAAAATAATGAGAAAGTTTAGTGGAATTGTTTCAATGCATATCGATTTGTTGTTTTACGAATATTAATTATAGAATATCCTTACTTTGCATGCCCAGTGATGGTTTGAGCTCGTTGAAGTGGGGTTTCACATCACCATTAGGGCTGATGTAAGGGGGCATACTGCTAGCGGGCGTTAGCGGCGGCGTCGGATTGCCAGGAACTGGACTGTGCTGATAGCTCATGTTAGTGCGCATAGCGACCTCCTGCGCGAACTGTCCGCCATATTGCCCAGCATACTGCGCGTTGCTGCTCTGGTGCTGAGGGAACTGGCTTGGCACGCCACCATTGAAGTACTGTCCCTGGTTTGAGTAGGGCGGCGTTGATTGCCTCATTGTTCCTCTCATAGCTGCACCGAAGTTACCGCTAGGCCCTAATGGTTGCTGCGGTGGGTATTGTCCCTGAAAGCCCGGTCTGCCACCGTATCCCGCTGGGTATTGAGTGGGCCCAAAGCCGGGCTGCCCGCTCATGTACTGCGTCTTCCTCTGACCCATAAGCATGGTGCCCGATGGATATGGCGTATGTCGCCTTTGGTATCCCGGCCCCATCTTCGCTGAGCTGCTCATTTGTCCAGGCCCCATTTGTGACGGCATCATGTTGGCGTGCATACCCATATTGGCCATCTGTGCCATTGGGTTCATACCGTTCATAGCGGCGTTTCCCATCTGCCCCATGCTGGTCATTCCGTTCATCCCGCCATTGCCTCCCATCCCCATCCCGGTCATTCCCGGATTATGGCTGCGTTGTTGACCATAGCCGTTCATCGCGCCATATTGGGGATTTCCCATAGTCATGTTGTTTTGCATCTGAAAAATGAAAATAACGACGTGTATTGAATTGTATACGTGACTGATTTCACGTCTCATTTGGAATAGCATTTTAAGTCCTTTTGATTAGTTGATTAACATTCAGTGGGGTTTGCTTAGAGTGTAGGTATATTGAAGGTTATGATTTCATAATTATGAATTTCAATATGTATTCAGTTCTTCGGTAAGGTAAAGATAGTACTTTTGACAAAACAAATTGCTATTTGTCTTAATATACTTCATTAGGTATTGTGAATGATGTTTTACCTGCGAGAAAGGCTGCGAGTCCTGCATCGCGGCCGTGGTGGCCGCGGCGACCATTGCGGCGGTGGCGCCGAACTGCGCGTTCTCGCCCCCGCCGCTCATCGCGCCCGAACCGCCGGCGCACCCATAGCCGCTATGACAAAATCAACACAATTACGTTAACTATTTGTTAAACAAACGTTTTTTGATTGATCTGAATCTTTAAATATATTATCTCAAAATAATCGAAAACTGCTCCAATAAACATTCGTAAGCGCTCTTTAACAAAAAGTAATTACTTCTTGTACAATCGATGGAGTAGATACACGTGTCATATTAAATGTGAAATCGGTCCAGTTAATATTATTTCACTCACGATACGAGCAGTTTCTATTGCAAGCGGCCTTGCAGAATCGAACATTCCACACGTTAACGCTTCGATTATTAATAAACTCAGACTCAATATTCAACCCAAATTCTATCGACGCAAGATCTTTTTTTAATACGCGCCGTGATTTTATTATTTTACTAACAATGAGAGAAAAAATCAATATGGTCGTATAGTGACGCGTTGTAACCCCTGTGTTTCTCTCGGGATGTGTTTGATTTTTTGTACGGCGCCGGAGTGGGAGAACGATTCATGTGAACTGCTTTTGGGGCGAATTCCCGAGCCTTCCCGGAGCCCTTTCTAATAATTCCCATTCGACAAATGCACGACAAACACTCGCACGGGCTACCCATTGTTGCGAGCATCTGTAGTGGAGCAACAATATTGGCCCTTTGTGAACGTGTATGAAATTATTTTAATGAATATACATTTACGTGTGTGCGTTTAGAATGTAGAGAAACATTAACTGAATATTATATGAAATTGAGTCCTAAAATTTGCCAATGCATAACAATTTATGTCAAATTTCTCTGAAATTAGTTTGTTTGATAAAATCACGATGTAAATTAACTGTCTTCTAAAATTGATTGTATATTATTCTTAATAAATCTTGGCGAAGCGGCAACTACTAGATACTTAGTAGCGTCGACAACCAATAAACACACGAGTCAACAACGCTCATCTCGACATCGTCTCTATTCATAGTTGCTGCAGATGATTTACAAGGGTCCTTCCTTAGGTAAACTCGGCCCGGCCTGCACTTCTTTTTATAGTTTTGTCTGGACCTTTTTCTTTTTGCCGACCGAAATGTGTAGTCAACAAAAAATCTTTGTGTTCTGTATCCTGGTACACTTTTTGTAAAAGTGGTACCACATCCGAATAATCACTTACGGTCTGTTCAAAATATTTGGGTTGTTGAATGCGAACGTTCGTCTCAGGCATTCTTTTGGGACAATTCTCGGAACACCTTTATAAAAGACTTATGTTTCGGCAAATGCGCGCCTGCACAGACATGACGACTACTTTCGAAATGGTACTAAGGACTGTCGATTTGTGCAGATATGACACGATCTATGCGTGGGCGCGATACAGCCGTTCTTCGACACACGAAACTTCTAAATAAATCAATATGAATGAGTAGGCAAGCCGCTATTTTGAGAAGCTGGAAGGTGTTTGGCATAGTATTGAGAGATGTGCGAGTAACGCGTAGGTATTTTGATACATAGGCTGCAGTTAATTTTAGATTAGTGCGCAGACGTGTCGGATTCCTGGTTAATTGGCAGTCGAGATAATCGTGTATTGAATCCAACTGCTTAGGAATCATGCTGCTACTTTCAGATTTGCAACTAATTATAAACAGGCGTTGACGTTTTATTTTGTAGTTACTTGTAAATTACAGTTTAAAAATGTTACCAATCAAATGTTTTGTAATCGTGTGTAACTGGATTTTTAATTTTATTTGTAGTGAAGTGTTAAATAAGGCATTAATTGTGAGTCTCGTATAGATTACTATCGCGGTAGCGTGAAGCCGTGGCGTGTTCCACCCCTGTGTTTCGACGACAGTTGGTCACCCCCATTTAAACGCCACTTCACATTGTGGCTTGTGCGCACACTGACATATTAAAAAGTTAACTAACGTTAATAATATTCGATCGATGAAATTTAGGTGTCTTAAGTACCTTTCGTATATTGATTAAAAATCTATTTCATGATATTTAATTATTTTTAAGAGATTAACGTGACATGATATTTTCAATTAAAATCTTAAAGAGGATGCAAAAAATTTTGAAATTGTCTTGCCCCCAAAACAAACTACACAAACCTATGATTTTAATTACCTCCAGCGTTATCTTATATTCTCATCAATTGACGCGGGGTCCGGAGAATGAATCATGCTTCAAGGAGCGGATTCCGGGGGTTTACAAATGGAGCTGAGCGTTCCGGGGTAAATACGGTACAATGAGCGGGGAAGGGTCGGCTACGTCGCCTAGGGTAAGTGGGGCCGGTCACGTCAATATGGGGCTTTATTACGACGACGCTCCCGATAATAATTTGTTTGGCTGCGATGATATTGAACCGAAAGGAATCGCTGATTGAACAGCATAGATTAACACGTATTTACAAGAATATATTTTTTAGTGCTCGATGAGTAACCTATAGTCACTTCGGCTTCGTGACTGAAGCATTATAGAAACATTTAAGGTTTCCATTGAGAATCCGTTCGGGCATGCCGCACGTGGTGTAATGTATGTTGTGTCAGTGCATCCGCCCCCAGACGTCTCGCTCGATTCAAACTGACGTTTTTTTCCCACGATCACTTACTAACGGTTACAAATCTCTTTATGTGTCTGCACGCTCATAACATTCTTAACACTTAAGTAATAATTTAATATTAATTTAATGAGTAACTTTAGTTCAATTTCCCTAACTTCCCTACCCTTGAAGTTAAGTAGACTTCCTGTGTTATGTTCACACAATCTCGCTGCCGGTCCCCACTTTTATTATTATTTACTTATTGGTTTTGTATAAAGGCAGGCTGCCATCAACAATATGTCGTTTGTAAAGGTGACTACTAAACAAAGCCGTTGAGCGCTTCGACTTAACACCTGCTCAGAATTTTTTTAACATTGTAATTTAGCTCATAATCATGGATCAAAAACGGTTATTCCAACAATCTTCTTTCATTTTTTATCGAGAACAGTGACAATTGAAAATATCTGAGTAGAAAGTAGAAACGTAAAAAATACTACTGGAATGAATCTTAACTGTTCGATGCTCTCGGTGTTGCTAGTTTAAATGTTTTGTTTATTTGTGTTTATTGTAAGCGCTAAAGTGCAGTCACCGCGTGCATTCCCATTATGCGCTTGTGTGAGAGTCCTGTGAAGGTGTGCGTGCGTTTACACTAGTGTGAGTGTAATGACGTGAGACTGTGTGAGTGCTGGGTGCCCTAAAGCGTTTGTGCGTGTGAATGGAGGAGCACATTTCATTTATAATTGCAGCGATGCGCGGTCGACAATGTCACACTTGTGTGTACTTTTAAAGTTATGTTTTGTTTATTAGGGGAAATATAATGCTCGTTCATTAAAAATCATGGAATTACATTTTAATGCCTTTTATCTTATTGTATTGGACTTGTAACAACAATTGCTCAGCCGATTTAACACTTGAATCGTAAGGTAGTTTAAGATATTTACGTAGATGGTGAATTTTTGATTTTATTGCTTGTTAACTACGATAAGGTGGCACACACAGGTAAGCCGAGTCACGTTTCAGCGTTTTGTTGAAATGTAAACAAACTTGTTCCGGATAAGATAAAACACAGTTAAGGCAACCAAGAAGTACCTACACAAAGCGTCAAGTTTTGGTAGCTGATAACAAATTAAAGATCTGTCCACTCATCATTTTTTCGATTTGTAATTTAATTGCTAGTCAGTTCGAGTCTTCCACTTTTATCAAAAACCTACTAAGTAGGTACGTAAAGACATACATTTTATTTTCTTGCTGCAAACAGAAATTCCAAATACATGGAGCATCAACATTATTTCTACTAATAATAAACTTATACTGTCACTACCTGTATTGAAGTTTCTGTTGCCCTTAAAATATATTTATTTAAACCGACTTCGAATTTCACTTTTGGAAATTGTTTTGCATTGTTAATTAATAGTATTAAAACATGTTTGGCCGCAAAATAAATATTTTGAACTCAAATTCAATATTTTGAACGCAAAACAATTATTTTTGGACTCACCTAGGGGCGTTGACTCTGTATCCAATTGTCCCTTGCAACGGGTTGTGTTTTCCACTATCGGGAGCTTGTGCCCCCCCGTAGGTGATGATTGAGCCCGCGTACCCGGCCGTACTATTGGAGTGCGCCGTCCTGCCGTTCCAAGGCACCCCCTGAAACACGATGCACCTGGTTTTGTTGCGATCCAAAAACATCGACGTCAGCTCGAAACTGACATCTTCACCAATCACAAAAACTTCGCAATATTTCCATCTTGGAAAATTCTAATTTTTCTTCAATATTGTACTCGTGTCAGTCGCGAGCGTACAGTCGTATTTTCTGTTATCGCGTATCGCGCGTAAATTTCGCTCCAGCCAGCCGTTCGTCGAACGTCAACAATTGACGAAACGTCCATCGTTTACCTTTGTGAAAATTTCAACGCCGTCATCATTCTATTCTGAATCACTTTTTTCTCCATAATTTCTCAGGTTTGATTATTTTTAAATTTTATGGCCAATTTCAAAACTCAACACACTATGTTAATCAACACTAAAAATCATAAGTAACTGATTTAAGATCACGTTCAGACTTTTCATGGTTCACAAGTATTTTTTCACATTTTTAAATATGTCAACGATGAACGTTTCGCGAATCTATTCCGTCTTCGAATCAGCTGAGGCAAAATCCAGCGTGTACGTTTTACGACAGGTGGTGTCTCCCAGCTTTATACCTTCCACAAGTTTTTTTTTGTTTTTATTCAAATGTATTAACCGAGGATTTTTTTTTTGCTATAGGTTTATTTTTCTGCGTTTAAGACCAAAAAAATATTTTGAAAACTTGTGAAAAGTATTAAAAACCAGGTTCAGAGTTTAGAAAAACACTGGTATTTACTTGAATGCCACTATCACGTAACACAATTCTTGAATTCACTGCAGAAATATTTAATTCATAATCCAATGTTGACACTTAGAAGAAATCCTTGTTTGGTGATCCACTTCACTGTTTGTCCAAAAATCCAAATAGTCACTTATCACAACTCATCAAAATCCAAATCCAGGGTAATGAGATCAAAACTTGTCACTGTGTTCCAGCATTCGATAGCCAATAAGTTATCGTTCACTCACGAGTCCGACTTTGAAGTCACCGAAACATCATAGACGTGTTGCACGAGTGTCGACACCGACGTCACTGGCTACGACGGCGAACGACCGCGCATTCGACCGTCAAAGGTAACACTGGATGATGGCGATGGCGAGCCGGCGACGGTGAGTGAGAGGTTGCGGCGCGGGGCGCTCCCACCCCGCGCGACGTTGCCAGCTCGCTGCGATAAGTGGCGCACCCCCGCGTCCCCCGCTCGTAAGTCGTCGTCTCGGCACTCGGCGATCGGCCGTGTTCGGGCGCCATCGTCACCGTATCGGCTCTGCCCCACCCCGCGCGCTCGACGTTTTCACGTAACGGTCCTCAATCGAGCGCGATACTGCCACTGCGATAGTTGCAATGCTCTGCCGTCATTGCAATTTCGATGATTTAAGTAGAGCGCCTTCGATAAAAAATTTGATGAATGATTAATAAAATTGCCTTAGTAACTTGACAAACTTTAAAAAATTATAGGATTTAAATAAACCATTTCGTCTTATTCTCAGGTAGATATTATGTATCTCAGTTTTTGCGCAGCGGCTCGACGCGCTGCGGCGGTCGACAAGCGTCTGCGTTGGGGCATAATAATTAGCAACGATAAACAATGGGCTTGTCGTCCTCTGGCCGCTACCTGCGCATGACGATAGAGGACGACTGACTTCTCTTGCGATGTCCTTGCGGTGTGCCGCCTTGTCGCTGTACGCATTTCGCACACATTTTTAATGATGGTCAATTGGTCACTAAAATTCTTGGTTTACTTATTTTGACACTGGTAATAAAAACCTCTGTACATTAAATTTGTACTCTGTACTTAGAAACAGAAAATTAAATCTTAAGAAATTGTGTGATTATGATCAAAAAAGCATTTGGTGCCTACTTTCTTTTGGTCTTATGGTAACTGTCACACACATGAAAAAGAAATATAAACACTTTCAGTGAAGATAAATGTTGTTTATTGTCATTAACCTAAAACAAGTATGTAGTTCGACAGCAAACAACTAGAATATAAAAAAAAACTATGTATGTAGGTTAGAATGTATAAAGTCAATTATATATTTAGGTTATAATAAATAAATATTTTCTTGTAAATTAAAATTTCCCATGAAACCTTCAGAATGATTTCCTCGAGCAATAATATTTTATATTATTGTGAAAAATGGTAAGGTAATCTCAACATTTGTAAAATGGTCTACATTAGTTTTGTGCGGCACGCATATCGTTGCGCGGACTGGAAAGTCGGGAAAGCGAACGTATCGGCGCGCGCGACTCGACTCGTCCGCGTTCCGATGCGCCCGGGCCGCCCTCTACTCCATTCATAAAAATAATTAACTACCTATCCACTCCACCGGTTCTAAATGTAAATAATAGTTGTGTAAATATAGACATTTTCACATTTATTTCGTAGTTAAGACAGCACAACGACAAACAAAATGCATTTTTGTTTTTTTATTTAAATTAATTTAGTTTATCTTCTACCACGTAAAAAATGCATCATCCGGACTTGATATGAACGAAATCCCCTTGTTTCTTGATATAAATATTTCTTATAGTCAAGACACAAGAAAGTACCCACCCGAATAACTTGCATATGAAGATATTATATGAAGTAATTGAAACAGATAATTATTGAAACACGGGCTCTGTTTACTTACATCAATCCTGAGAACAGCGCACTAGCTTTTACGGGGGCTCCTAAGTTACTCGCGTCGTCTCTCCTGGCACTTTGCACGGGAGACAATTACAAAGTTTAAATTACAAATTAGTTTCAAATATGTAGTACGTAGTGTGGCTTGTTGACTATAGATTACTCGAACATACCGAAGAGTCTCTCTTCATTTATTTTTACTACCTAATGTTTGAGAATTAGATTTATTTTGTTTCTTTAATAATTTAAATGTAAGATATTAAAAATTGTTACGTACACTTAGTATAAATAAATAGTCATCAGATTTTTAGATAAATAATCAACGTTTCCTTGCCTTCAAATTTAGTGATAGGATCGGGATGATGATCAGGCCAAACTCATGCAACGATCATTCAACATTCCTGAAACCGGAAAATTTAACCTAACAGAGGCGATTAGTACGTGTTTAGTTACCTTTCTTCCGCAGAACGTTATCAATACAGATAAAGTTCGTGACGTAGGACAAAACTGATAAGAAACATATTTCATAAATGTGTACATTAACACACGTAGCATCCATACTTAGATACCTAAGTACTGATATGTATGTTATATTCATATTTTTCGGCGCTACGTGACTACGAAAGCGAAGGTCAATAAGAAGTATTGGAGGAATCTAATCAGTGTAGATCTATACAATTTGTAACTTAATACACAAAAATAAATTATTCGGAGTTATTTTGATTGTAAAAAATAAACGTTACGAGAAAGGTTTCGTTACCTATTTATTAACTTTTCTCTCAACCTTGGGCGGGCGGCCGAAATTCCTAGCTTGCCTACTTATTCTATATTCGGTTAACGTAATTCAATATAATATATTATACCTAACGTGTTAACTAAAGCAGATTTTATAAATTCTGTCTGTGACCATTGATTCCTTAAGTCGGTGTTATCGCCCCGTGGGCGGTGAATGAGGACTCGAAGTTACTTCCGAGGGACGATTCGGGGGTGTACAGACGCAAAAGGGCACTACGAAGGCGATAAACCATTTTCATTGCAAAGCGTTATATTTATTTGCGAAACTAAAAATGTTAAAATGAATCTACTAGCTTTTGCTTCGTACGCGCTTATCCCGTTTTTCCTTTATCCGACTAGTAATTCCAGAGGTTAGCGCGTTCAAACAAACAAACTCTTCAGCTTTATTATTAGAATAGATAGATTTATGAATTTTGTCTAGCCTTCAAGCAATATAAACAATTAAGATTTCATTAGTATAAATGTTTAAATACGTACATAATGTATGTAACTATGTATTGTTATATCGTGTATCTATGTACATTTTAAAAATAAAATATTATGTACTTAATTCTTTTAATCATTATATCAGCAACTCGAATTATGGCCTGGGTTTTCCAAAAATATTATCATTATAGCATCGTTCGTATCGCTGCCATTACTTCTGAAACTAAATGACATAGAAAGAGAACGACTAAGATAATGTGGCATTTACATGCTACGCGTGTTGTTTATTTACTACATACTGATTATTGTTTATGTTTAATTGGCTTGAGGATCAATTCAGACGTTTTCGCTCTCGAATTTATATGTATTTCGTAAGTATATAAAAATCACGCACGTACAAGCATTGTTTTAAGTAGATCATTGATACCTACATCAATATATATGCATAAAAGACAAAATACGAGTTAGGTTGAATATTTATAACGATTTGAATAGTAGTGTCATCATCGAGTAGATAATGAAGTGAAATTAAGTGCCGCAAAGCATTGTTAGGTACTTTAAATAACATACTATCTAAGATTAGTGCTGAGGAGGTCACGTGCGAGCGTGCAATTCCACTCAGTAACACAACAATAGCTCATCATCAAAGCGTTGAAAGCGAAGAATTAAAAAATCAGTTTTTCCTCATATGTTGACAACAGTTATAAATCACAGTCGCCGTGTTTATTTTATGATCCAGCTATTATCGTCAACTCGGCGGTTTTGCAACGTGGCCGCTGCGCCTCGGAGCTGAAACGCGGGTATAGGGTTGTCGGATTACCAACACATCCGTTTGTTTCACACAATCCGTAAACAATGATGATATGCACCTTCGGTAAAAGTGCGAGGGCCAGGCGTGTTTTTTTTCTGTAATCGTTTTGAAACGTCTTTGGCCATCGTTATCTAGTTATTTTAAATCAGCTTAACACGTAAATCTATGCCATCCCTACGTTCGTAGAAGTCGTAAAAAACAGATATATAATATTTGTACAAGCATCAGCTATTTCTGTATCGCTCTGTACTTCCATTCCTGTGGTGTTTTGCATCTTATGGTATTTAATTTTCTGCAGCAATGTCTTACTCATACTCATAATAACAGAACCTAAATTCGTCAAAATAAAACTGATGAGTAATGTGCACTTTTATGTTGTATGCAAGTACATACCTACTTCTATGGGGGCTTTGGCTACTGTTAATCCAAAACCGGCCAAGTGCGTGTCGGGCCACGCGCAGTGTAGGGTTCCGTAGTTGCACGTCACAATTACTGACTTAACTAGGTACTGTGCTTTTTGTTTGATTCTACGAAAAGTTCTTAAAACACACTGGTACAAAGACAGACTTACTCACTTAGGCATTCTCTACTAATCAACCAGGGATGGTGGAGAGATAACATGGCAGCATGAAAATAGAATATTGTATCCATACTAATCTTTTTTTTTAACGCACTAATCTCTGGAACTACCAGTCGGATTTGAAATGTTTTTTGTATACGATAGCCACACTCATAAGGAAGGCTATAGGCTATACGAGGACAGGAAATACTTACGGGAACGGGATATACGTGTACGAAGTCGCGGGCAACAGCTAGTAATATAATAAAGCTGAAGAGTTTGACCTCGTTAAGCTCTTAAACTACCAGTCGGATTTGGAAAATTATTTTTTTATATGACAGCCACATTCACGAGGAAGGCTACAGGAAAAACGGATATGCGCGTATGAAGTCACGGGCAAAAGCTAGTTTTAAATAACATGTATAAAAAAGCAAGTATATTTAGTTCAAATAAACATACAATGTAAGTAATATATTATATTTATTATGATAACTACCTATATGTAAGGTAAAGGGAAGGGGTTCCTACTCCAACACCTAAGTAACATAAGAAAGCATATGTAATTAATTTGTATGCTTGATTTCGCGCAGGAACTGAACCTTATCGAAGACAGTGACAATGATAACGATTACACGCATTATTAGTAAGGTAATGTCACGATATGTTGCAATTGTTTTGGTCGAAGTTTGATTTCACCGCGATTAATGAGCAATCCGTTATTTTGGACTTGTTGAATTTAGATTACTTACACAATATTTATTGATACATAAAACACCGAACAAAACATAGGTCCTTGTTGAATAATCTCAAATACCCAATAAAAATAAATAAATCTAGCTCTATGTGAAGAATTACCAGCTTGATGAATGATGATGATATCACACAAATATTACAGTAGTTCAAGATTATGGTAATAACCATAATCTTGTACTTGTGGATATTTGAAAACACTTTTTTGCCCTCATCAAACGCATTATTATTGTACTTATCTATCTTTTATTAAACATACCCAAATGATGTTATAGAATGTAGAATAATGCTATTGTAAGTAAGTTTTAATTTTCTAAAATCTTTGAATAATTGAATTTAAAATGTTCATATAGAATATAATTCATTAAATACGGCCCTGAAGGCAGTTTGGTCATATACAATGCAGTATATTGTTGCAGTATGCTGATCAACATTGATTTATTTTATTCATGAGCTTTTTCGAAAGTCGATCGCTATATTTATAACACTGCTTAATTAGATCTTCTTTGGTTTCGAGATATTTGCGTCCATCTTTCCTTGAATGCTATGGCCTTGCATGCCCTTTTCTTGTCATCTCTGTTACAAATAATAATGCGTGCTTTTGTTTTAGATAGGTTTTTACTTTCCTCTGTTATGGTGTAAGTTAAGGTAGTTAGGTAAAATTAATAACATTTGAGGTCAGTCTTGTAGTTTGTTATAAGTTGGGATGCATTAATAAATCACCATAGGTACATTTATGAAAACGGTCCAATAACGTGCTCTTTGAATGGAATATTTTAGACTAGAATAGAAAACATTAATTATTCAACACAGACAACAAAACAGTTACAAACACATAGTAAAACAAAAAATAAATAAATAATGAAACGTAACAATGATGTAGTAAAATGTGCCCATACCGAAAGGGTAACCATCTCAGCATTTGCTGGGCGTCAGACACCCAGCGCTGGTTATCAGTTGGCCCCCCTCATTTTCAGTTTAAAAGTTACAGAAAGTTTGTCTTTTGGGTTAAATCATCGTATCAAATACTAATATATCAGTTTGGATATGCCACACTGGATTTTGCTAGTTTTTAAATATAAACATTAAAACAGTTACGCATAGCAGAGCAGCAATACCCAAGGTTGATTTTATTATGTGTTTCAGTTAGAACTTGTAGAAGTTATAGTTCGTGGACAAATTCATAACGGAACTTGCGCTCGGTTTACTTATCACTAGACTTCAGACGCAGTTCGGCTTCATGTAAGTATTTCTAGTTTGTAATGCAGTTTATCTGTGAATAAATTAAAAGTTATAAAATACCTTTTACAAATGGGCATTATTAATCAATTCGATTGTCAGCAGGTAACTACGCTAATGAAATTGTATCTTTTAATGTATTTTTAATTTGCAGAAGTATGATTAAGTGCGAAGGAAAGTGAATGTTTCATTGGATATTAACTCATTATCTAATAGAATGTATGAATAATAAGAAATCGCAAGTTCATTATGTATTGTAAGTGTGCTTTGTGTTAGTATTTCTGTAGTGTGCATTCAGGGAACGAACTGATATTTTTCTTTACATAGGCAATTAATGTGAGAGTAAATGAAAGCCCATATATAAAACAGTTTTGAGAGTGAATATATGGCTATAAGGGTAGGGGTGAACCAAAGAAACGATGTGTAAAAGATAAATACGTAATATATTATTATGTGTCTAGAAAGGGGATGATTTTTGAGATGACGAGTACTTTGGGGGATTTAATTAATGTTACCGATGCTGCAAATAACGTCCCTTCTGGGCCCAAACGATCTTGGAGTTGACCATCGACTTGAAAAGAAGATGGTGAATTTTGTAAGAAAACATGTTGTGGCGATCCTAAATAAATTGAGATTGGAGAATGATGATGGCACGATTGTGCCATCATCATCATCAGCCTGTGCCAAAAAAGGGCGACCGTGCAGACCCTGCTCATTATCGACCGATCGCCATTACCTCCATTCTGTGCAAGGTTATGGAAAGGGTACTGAACAGTAAGTTGCTGACCTACCTTGAAGGCAATGATCTCCTCAGTGACCGTCAATATGGCTTTCGCCGGGGACGGTCAACTGGCGATCTTCTTGTGTATGTCACGCACTGCTGGGGCGAAGCCATCGAGAAACACGGCGAAGCACTTGCTGTATCGCTCGATATCTCGAAGGCCTTTGATAGGGTGTGGCACGCAAGTCTACTCAGCAAGCTTCCTGCTTATGGCATCCCAGCTGATTTTTGTAGCTGGATATCAGACTTCCTTAGTGAACGGTCGATCCGAGTAGTCGTTGACGGCTGCTTCTCTGACCTCATGGCTATTAATGCCGGAGTTCCTCAGGGGTCTGTTCTCTCTGCAACTCTTTTCCTGCTGCACATCAATGACCTGCTTCAGCCTGGTATTGTTGGGTATGCAGATGACAGTTCGGTTTCAGAGAGATACTTGTCTAGCGCAAAAACCAGCGGGGAAGAAGTTCGTTCCTTGAGAGAGGCCATGGTAGAGCGGACAAATTTGACCTTAAGTCTTGTCTCCCAGTGGGGTGATGACAATCTGGTCTCTTTTAACGCCACCAAAACACAAGCATGTCTTTTTACCGCGAAAAGAAGTCGTTTCGACCTAACTCCGACTTTTCGGGGTACATCTGTTCCTGTAACCGATCGGCTCGAGCTCCTAGGCATGGAGTTGACAACCAGTCTCAACTTTGGTGCCACCATTGAGCACAAAGCCCAAACTGCGGCCAAAAAGCTGGGCATCCTAAATAGAGTGAGGCGATACTTCACGCCTGGACAGCTTTTAACCCTCTACAAAGCACAAGTCCGATCCTGCATGGAGTATTGCAGCCACCTTTGGGATGGCTCAGCTAAATACCAACTTGCCGCGCTTGACTCGGTGGAACACAGAGCTAAAAGGCTCATTGGCGACGTAAGACTGGTGGATGCCAAGCTTCACAGCTTGGCTCATCGCCGCAAGGTTGCCTGCTTGTCGGTCTTCTACAGATTGTACTTCGGGGAGAGTGTCCAGGAACTCCACGATCTCATCCCACCGGCCCCCTTCTACCATCGGACATCTAGACGCACTGCAAGTTACCATCCCTACCTTGTTGCTATTCCACCAATTCGCACTAAACGTTTCCAAACGTCTTTTATAATGCGCACAGCAAAGGAGTGGAACTCTCTGCCTGCGTCTGTGTTTCCGAACGCATACAACCCTAATCTCTTCAAAATTAGAGTGAACAGGCTTCTTCTGGGTAGGCTCGCTCCATCGTCGACTTTGTCTCTGTCATCTATGACCTAGACTAGAGTCAAGAGCAAACCCATATTAAATAAAAAAAAAAAAAAAAAAATTGTTAATAAAAATTGTTTTTGAGGATAAAATAATTATTGTTGCCCTTAAAGGATATTGAAATAAGAAAAGGTACAACATAGTATAATAGTTAGAACGTTTGCAAGTGGCACATAACGCGGTGTAGCAAGCAGGCGTATCGACTGCAAGTTACATGCATTTAGGGTCACCATGACAACTGCTGAACATCAGACGAGGACAGATGCCTATTTAATATTAGTGACAATGCGACTTCTTCGTCAAAAACCCTAAAATTTACATGAACTCCTGTGTTCTAAAGCCTATATTCTAAGTCTTTTAAAAGGAACTTGATTCAGGCGAGTTCCAGTAAATGATTAAGGCCCATATTCCAATTCTCGACTCTACTTCACCTCGAATCATCAAATTGTGTTTCTGCCTCTGGTTTTTTCGATGTCATGGCGGCTGAGTCGATTGGACTGGAGTAAGCTTTCTTTTAAAGGAACTTAGAATGTAGGTAGGCGTTATTTTCGATAAAACCGAAAACAATGTAGAACAGGAAAAAAAGGATTTAAACTAATAATTTTATTAAATTCATAAGCTGGGTCTAACAGTAAATAGTTGAGAAAAGGAAGAATAGAAAAACATGTTTACTTACGGCCGGTCTCAACAACGTCATAGCTGAAACGTCATGTTTGCCTTTCAAACATGACGTTTTAGCTAATGTTGTTAGCTAATTTGACAGTAGGTCAAAGGTAGATACGTTATTGAGATCGGCCGTTACTTAACAAAAGAAAACAATGGCAACCAGTTTTGACAAAAAAAACGCTCGTAACTGCATTTCTGTCTTGATAGTTTAATTTTCCAAAAAATGAAGTGATTATTATAGTGCAGCAAGCTTATCTGACCCGATGACTGTAATTCGTTAAATATTAATTGCTTCATACTAAGAAGATAGAGTAGATAATCTACTTTTAGCAGTTATTAAATTCCTGATTGTCCTGATGAACCCATTACTGTCATGAAAATCAAGAATCTCTTCGTTTGGTGACCCTACATTCGCCTCGGCGCAAACCTGTTCCACACTTCGGGAAATATGTCGCCGAGCACGCGTGCCCGCTGGCTTGTTCGCTCTTCGTTACACAAATATGTATTTTTTTCGCGATTAATATGTGTGTAAGCTTGCACTTATTTGCTTCACTATTTATCGGGATTAAGATTTGACTGTGGTTAAGTGAGCTGGAAAATCAGCTGGATGCGAGAGGCTCAGGTCAGGTCGATGTGGGGACGCTAGTAGAAAGGTTGTGTTCAACAGTGGATGCTTTTCGATGTAACTATGTCGGCCGCTTTTCCTTGGCGCTTGGGGAAAAATGGAGTATGTCAAATTCTTTTTCAGCGCAAGTGTTGAAGTTTTACGCTTTTCACATTTCTATGTTTTTATCGCTGTTCGAAAGTAGATTTTTTTACATTGCGTTAATACTTTAGTTCAGAGGTCGGCAAATTGTTTTAGGTGGGGTCCGGATACTATTGAAAAAATTAATCGAGATCCAGAAAAAAAAACTTAATGATTAAGTACTTACTATTTTTTAAGTTACATAACTGGGCACGCCACAATTGCGGCGGTAAGGCCCGTCTTTGAGGAGTGGCTGGAGAGGCGCTACGGCGTCCTCACCTTCCGCCTGACGCAGGTACTTACCGGACACGGCTGTTTCGGGAGGTACCTGTTTCGGATTAAGCGGGAGGACACGCCCGGGTGTCAGCACTGTGAGGATCGCCCGGAGGACATGGTGGAGCATACGGTGGAGGTCTGCCCTGCTTGGGCTAAGCACCGCCGTGTCCTCGTCGAGGCGATCGGCGGCGGCAACTTCTAGCGTCCGGCCCTGGTTGAATCTATGGTCCGGAGCGAAGAGGCTTGGGAAGGCATTACTGCTGTTGCTGTTGGCATTACTGCTTGCCATTAAGCTGTTGGCATTAAGGCAAGGCCTTCGCCCCAACCGCCGCTACAGGAGAAGACGCCCCGGGCGTCGGGAGTCGCAGGGCGATTCCCGGCCACCGTAAGCGCGGGCCTGCGGTCGGCGAGCGTTGGGTGGCTCGCTGTCCGATCACCACCAGGCCCGGGTCGATGGCGCGTTGTGTTTCACGCGCGCCTCAAAGAGATGTCAGCATAGAGGACCGAGCCCGCTAGGGCCAGAGCCTACCAGGGTTGCGGAATTGTTCGAAAGAGTCACCGCGGCCCTGGAACGCAAAGGGCTTTAGAAGAAACACGGATGGGTTTTAGTCAGTAAGTGTCTGACACGCCCTTCCGCTCCACCCAGAGCGGAAGAAGTCATTTGATGATTTTCCATCCTTAAAAAAAAATAATAAAGGTCCCGTCCGTAAATCTCGAACGATATTAATCTTCAAAAAAATTTTTTGTGAAAGATGATTTGCATAGGTACATATTTCGAGGCAAACATAGTAGCCAGATTGATAGCTAGTTTGATGAAACATGTTAACCCCAAAATTTTTCAGAGGATGCAGTTTTATACATTTGCAAGGAAATTTCTTCTTGCAAGTCAATTACCTCCATTTAAAGAGAAGGCTTTTAAAAACTGAACAACTTCGCACACACATCAGTCTATTCTGCCGATGCATCAACTTTATAAGGCGATTTAAGGAATTGAGACAGCTTCCCCGTCTTTGCAGTCTATGAATCTTGTATCAAATTCGTTCCTAAGATTGGACAGAAATCTTTAAAATATTTTTAAGATTTCTGTCCGATCTCAATGTCTTCTTCAGAGTTCTCCTTTTTATATTCAAGAATGGTTGGGAAATGAACAAATTCTTATTTTGCAACATATTTCTTAAAGATATCTATCATTCGACAAAAAGCTGACACGCTTTGTATCAGATCACATATTAATTTCCCATTTCCTTGTAACTCTGTGATGAGCTCATTTAAATATTTTAGAATATCTTTCAGTAAAGCCACATCTAGCATATTGCGCTTATTATGAACTCCAAGTGCTTCCTTGTTCCCTGCATATCCAAGTTTTGCAAAAAGGAGGTTACTAGTTCTTTAAATTAGCCAGAAAAGTTCAATAACTTGACCTTTACTTAGCCAACGAACATTGTTGTGTTGCACTAAATCAGAATACGCTGAATCACATTCAGAAAGAGACTCCTTGAACTGTCGTGTCGGCGCTGAAGAGCACATGAAGATGAGATATCTCTCAGAGAAAATGAGATCTCATAAAATTAATTAACTTGATCAAGCTGACCATTACTTCTTTCAGTGTAGCAACTTAGTTTTCCTTAGAGGGCTGTCTGGCGAATTTTGCACTGATACGATATTAGACCTGAAATCATAAGAATAACACTACACCTAATATATATATATATATATATATATATATATATATATATATAACTAAAATAACACTACACCTTTTTCGTTGTCAAGCATTGCTAAAGCCCCGTCAGTTGAAAGCGACGCAATTTTATCATAAATAATGTAGGATTTAGTAATAAATTAATGAATGGCCTTGAATGAATCTTTTACTCGAGTGTTAGCTTTCAATGGCAATATTGCCAGTAATTCTTCCTTTTTACATCTGACTTTCAATATAAAAAAATCTCAAAAAAATAGACATTTGATCATCACCAACAATGTCACATGGTTCATCAAATACTATGCGTAGCAAGGTGCCCTTTGGAGAAGTTTAAGAAAAGTGCTTTTGATATCAGCAGCTAAATGGTTCTTTTTGTATTACTTCTTGCCAACAATGGAATTCGTGGAATTGCGGCGACAACATCCTTTTTTCTTCAAAATGTGCCGTGGCTACTTCCAACATTACATTCTTTCACAATCTCAGAGTCTGAAAATGGTTTCTGGTGTTTATTAAGCGTCCAGCACACATATAACGCTGTTTCTGCGTATTTTTCCTGCTCGTGCCGCTCAGATATTCTTTAAAATTTAAACGGATATTATATTTATTATAAAACAATGAAAGAGTCGGCTTCCCACAACTTTAAAGGACAGAACAACAGAGAGTAAATGTTATTATTGAACAAAAAGGAACTGCAGATTTTATGAAAAACTTTTATGTTGTCGGTCGTAAAGTAATTAAAAAAATAAACACAATTAAACTGAGATGTGATCGCTACAACTAACGCTTCGCACTACTGATAGGCAACAAACACACTAACTTATTTCGGTGCGGGGGTGACGGGCTGGCGGGTAAAAGAGCACTACCTAGAACACGTATGAATATATGGCTAGATATTGGCTGGTTATATGAAAATATTCAGTATGTAAAATGAATAATATGTAAGTATAATATATTTAATAATATTAGGCGGTCCGAGGTTCATCCTTCCGCGGTCCGCCTGTTGCTGACCGCCGCTTTTGTTAATACTACTGATAACCTTGATATTTATCTATGTATGTATGTTAAAAAAACACTTTGTATTCTCGTCATGCTGTAGCCCCGCTCTCTCTCTTCGTTTGTGCCACACAGTGTCGAGTTAGACATAACGCGCGTCTATATTTATTATTTACAGGCGAGCGATGATTTCCATTCTTCGCGCTCGATGTCGCGGCTACGAGACGAGAAAGCCACACAACATGAAAATATCACATTCTTCACTCGACAAATGTGTACGTTCTAAAAATTCACATTGTTTATTATTCTTCACTTATGTACTCTGTTTAGTTAGGGTATGTTTGATCTCTACCTTTGACACTCATTTTCCATTTTCATCTTTATCATGCTTATTTAGTTTTTTTTTTTACAAACGTAACAAGATATTATTTGTCTCTTAGAATTTGCCCTTGAAGTACCTGCTTGTGTCAACGTCGTAAACATCAGATTATTAACTGTCTTGTTATGTACGTCAATTATGTTTATTGTACCGACTACGGTTACAATACGCGGTGTGTACCTACCGGACACAAAATGACTTTAACTTAAAGACAACGCGGTGACGAAACGAATTCATACGCCCCGTTGTAATTTTAATTAAGCACTACAATAATTAACAAGAGCGGAGGTAATGAAACAATGATGCGCGTGAGATGGAGTGTTTTACGAAAATAAAGGCAACAGAACGGGCACAATGACTCAGATGGAATTCAGCTTTGCCCGCCATACTGAGCTTCGTCGGAATCAGAAATACAATCCTAATTATAATCGCACGCATCCGTCCAGCACCTCAATCGGTCGCTAACGTTCCGACTAAACCGCACCGTGCTCCTGGACGCACTCATCTCTGCGGATTGTGTGCAATGAACGTTTAATAATTATTTTCGTAATACACGTCACGTAAAGTTCAAGCGTCGGCAACACTGCGAGGGAGCCCGCGCTCGCTTTAATAAGCTCGGAGGATAAACACGCTATTGATATCTTGTTAATTCTTATAATAGCTACACAATATTGTTGACTTACTACATTAGTGGCGAGTACAACGTTATTAGCGACTTGCCATCCGCGACTATAACGGACTAAACATACTCAAACGGTTAGCGATTTAATGCAGACCTTCACCTATTATGATATTTAACACTGAAAAGGCTATATTAAAAAAAAAAAATAATCAAATTGTTTAATCTAGGTAATGTTTAGTCGCCAACTTTTTTTCGATTTGTTATAATTTTAGATAGGTTCGTCATCAGCACATCATCGGCTGTTTATTGTGATCGTTTATGATACGATCTAATATTTTTACGTTCGTTTAAACGATACATTTTATAAAAACGGTGCGAGTATTAGCCGACGGAGTGGTTCATAATAACGTATGTGTACATAGGAGCAACATTGCCGCATTGCGGTGAGCCGCCCATATGTCGACATATCACTTCTGCCCTTTACTGGAGTGTGCCATACTCAAATACCTTTTAGATCGGACCGCGCGAGATTACCAACTTTTTCTTAGTCACAATTTGTTTGGCCACGTTTGATCGTAGTTTGATGTGTGCTGCGCACATTTACGAACTAATTTAATTACCTTATGTGAAGGACATTTTTCGCACTTACTAGTTGTGTAAAGAATTTTAAAGATGCAAAATCAGAGATATGTACAAAACTTAATGTTATGCTTTGTGTCAAATATTTAATTAGCACATCAGTTAATTGAATATCAAAATAACAACGGAGTCGGCTCATTATCAACTGAATAGCAAAGAAGTGCTTATCGAGAACTCGTTTCCGGGTCAGGTAGTGTTGTTCCATACAATGATTTTGAGCAGTTTGGCGTTAACCGAATAATAAAACGCGTTAAGGAATAATAAAATATGTATAAAGTTTTTAGTTGTTTTTAGTTTCACGCCTCAGACGCCATGTATCGGGTTTGTAATACATTAGTCGGGCGTTGATTTACACGGCTACATATCGTGGGCGCGTCTATTCATAGTACTAATGTACTATATTTAGTAGCGATTCCCTATTATTTCTTGCGACTGAGTCAGTATAGTTCCGCTTTCAAAAATGGGTTTTAAATTAACACGAGCTTCATTGAATTTACCTTATTGCGAATAACCAATAACCCTGGGTTCTGACTACTCAGCGTTCAAATCTCTTAATTAGGTCAAAAAAAGTGACGGTATTTATAATGTTGAATTTGCATTAAATAATAATAAAATGTATTGTTTTCAATTAAGTTCCCATTACAATGCTTGGGGATTTTACAGAAGGTATGTGTATTGTAATTAATTAAGTATCAGCTAATGTATATGACTTAGAGTCTTAGACTTAGCACATAGAGTTGTGGTTTCAAGGTCGGTGGGTGTATGTAAATAGCAAATAAGCGCATATGGAGAGGCGCCGATGCAGGTAGAGGCAGCAGCGGCGCGGGCGCGTTGGCTGCGCTTGCGCACATCTGCCGGCGCGCGAGTGGCGCGAGGCGCGTGCCGGTCGCGCCTAGCACCCGTCCCGCTGTACGTAAGCCACGAGCGACATACCGACTCAAGTCCCAACGATAATAATTCATTACCTAGGTACAGCAATTCATTCAATACTTTAATCCGATCTTATAAGCTGCTTAATTGAAATGTTTTTTTTAAAGTACGGGAATATAAAAATTCCATAACATTCATACTTTTAACACAGTACAATGATAAATCACTTGCAGTCATAGTGCTCTCTCCGTAAAACTGCGTGTAAACAACTACTATATTGTACATTAATCATTAACACCTACGTATCATAATTAATCTATTTTTCCGCCACTTATTATGATGATGGTGTGACCGATGTGTTTACTATTTTATCTTGCACGTAGTTGCGAATTATTTTATTTGTCCAGTGTCGTGAATGTTATAGAATAAATAAAGAACGAGAAAAAGTAATACCTACTTATTGCTGATTTGTATAGACATAGACTCTGGAAGTTAAATCGCTTTCGCTTATGAAATACACCACTCGCTGTGGGTTGGCAGCGCGGCTAATTATAATCTACTAAACATCATCGAGTACTTGTAACTTAGGGTCGCGTCTCGTCTATTTATTTTTAAATACATTTTTCTGGTCTCACTTCCTTAACGTATGTACCGATTTAGATGATAGAATTAGAAGAGCCGATTAAATTAAAAAATAAATGGAATCTGATTCTGCTAAGATAGAGTGCTGAAAACACTATTGGCACGCGAGCTTGATATTTATAAATATCTTAGTGGATATGAAAAACATCGGTAATATTTTATTAATAAAGGTATGTTTTACGTACGTATGGTTTAGCAGCCCTAAACCGGTGTACTGCGGCGGCATGCAGCGCGGCGGCGCGGCGGGCGGCTCGCGGCCGGTGCGTGCGACCCGATCACACATCGCATCTTGTTGAAGACTGCACGATGCCAGCCGTGGCGTATTAGCAACGGTATTACCATTATTTATATATTGATTTAAACACCCTGGCGCTCCATATCAACTTATGATTATGTTACGTCTGCTCTCTCAATCAGCACGCGCTAAACTTTTACTAATTGCTCCACGTTGACAACATGATAAAGATCTTCTTATTTAAATGCATGAATATTAAACAAAGTCATGTGTCATAATAATTAATCTGCCTACTCGTGCTCTATTTAAAATTATCTTGGGCTGATGCCAGCTATTCTAAATACCATACGTGGTCGCGTTCAAATTTGTCTATAACAATAACGAAGAAATTCACATGAAATAGAAAGGTAATCAAATTCGTGGCAAATTGCATGTATTCGAATGGCTCCGTCGCTGAGACTCGCGAGTCCATTGTTCAGTCCGTAGCGTGAAAATCAAACTTCCGTACTGCTATTAAAGATATTACAAACATTTGTAAATATCTATTGTAGTCTGTGCGATTTTTAACAGATAGAGTGTTCTTATTTTTAGCATTACATTCGCGATTGTTATTGATGTAGACAGGTATGCCACCTACACGGTTTCGCCAAAAATACAAGGCACGTGATAAATCTAAAGCACAATCGCCGTTTCTAATAAATGACGTCAAAGCTAAAGCACACGAAAATAATTAGCCGGTTTGGTCAAATCGGCGCGCGCGCACGGCGCGACGTTTGGACGGTAGAGATTATCCAGCAGCAGCACCGAATGAGCGCGATTTTTAATCTGTCGCGCGTTTCCTTGTAAATCTTAATTCGTATGTTCCGTTACAGTAATTCCAGCGTGGAGGGCATGGACGTACATTTTTTTCTCGGGAAACGTATCACCTTGTCGTCGGGTAGCCGGTTACTTACCTACAATTAAAAAGCGAAAAGAGCGCGGATTCCGAGGCGAATTTCGAGAAATATCGACGGGGTCAACGAACCATGTCGACGCATCGTGGCCGCGTCTCCTTACTTGATTTTTTTACATTTTGATATTATACGGACGATTAAGGATGAAGCTTTGTTGACGTTCTTAACTTAAATTCACTTAAATTATCAATCAGAAACATAAGTTTTATGAATGAGGGTTGGGTTTTCAAATAGTGGCAAGTTTTTCTTTATCTTACTTTGGGCTGTTACATTATTACCTGTAGGTATAGGTCCATACGCAAAATCAAAACCTTACGCCTTCAACAGGCATATTATCTTTTATAAGTAGGTAGTCTAACGATCCTACTTTTTGTTGAAGTGCGCAGACGCTCGTGATTCGGAGTCATCAATTTGGAAACAAAAACGCTGCTAATTGTGCAGGTATCGACCGGCAGCCTTTGAAGGGTTAAACGTACACCAAATATTAGGCCGGATCTTTTCGATCTGGCCGGTTTTAACTTGGAGATATGTATTTTTTGCGCGCGTCTCGCAGTAAGCCGTGCGTGATCGATTCTCAGTAGCTTAAGCGGGATGAGACCCGTAGGTACTCGTCGGAAATATATTACCAATTCACAGATCGCTTTGTTCTTTTAAACTCGCATATAAATTAGTGTTGCATATAATTCGGTAAAGAGTTCTCAAATTCTATGTCAATATAGGAATGTCTTAACAATTAATTATGCCATTTCACTAAAGGTACTTGTATTTTACCTTTTTGGAAATTCTTCAGAGGCTAAACGCTGAAAACGAGTCTCTAGTAAACTTTCCAAATGCCCCTCTGTTTTATTGCACGAACCACAATACACATTTTATTTTGTAAACAATTCCAAGTTGACTGCTTGCTATTTTTAGAATAGCATAAATATCGAGAAAAGGCTACCCAGCCTACTTAACATTCCATTAGCACGAGCCGTTGATTGCAATTGCATATCTGTAGCTTTCTATTGAACCTCTCTGTTGTGCAGTAGCTTACTGAACGCTTTAGGATCAATACCCATTCATAGTTTATTCATTCTTCGAGTCAGTTATTTTTAATCATCACAGCATCATAGAATGTGATCGTATGTAGACAATTCAGTTGACGAGTGAACATAAAAAGGTGCACACACTCGCACCGCATTTCATTTGTGACCGCCATCGCTTGCGAAGGCGAACAATAAAAATATCACCGACGTTGAAATAAATAAAAAGAGCAGCCGGTCCAGGTGCCGCAAGGGCAGGTGGAATAATTGGCAATTCTTTGTCTCAACCCATACACCAGCTACGAAAACCCACTTAAATGTCTCAAGCCGATGTCTTATTTTTGAAAAAAACTTATGCATTCTGCATATAACGATTAGATAAAGTCGAGAATTACCCATTAAGTAAATGCGGTAGCGTGATCGTCTGTCAAGTTCTTGTTTGCCATTGTGTTAAATGATATAAGTAGATAAAGAAAGTTTATCCAAGATGATTCGTGTAGATGTAGAAGAGCGACATCATTTTGGAATAACAATATCTACATTGTTGCGATACATGTGCAAGCTGAAAATAGTCAAGTTTTTCATGCGCATCAAGAAATCGACATTGAGAAGGTAGAGCAGATCTTACACTTATGTCTGCATAATGTATTCATTATTCTTTTCAGTTCTGATCAAATGTAGTTGATCAAGGTTAGTGAAAGGCAGTAAATTCCAATAATTAAAGTGACTAAAGATCTATACATGACAGTGCTGGTGAGATCGATGAAAACAATTTCTAGGGTACTGTCGACGTCGGTAACCGTAGCAACGGTACGTTTTGACAGATCGTGAAACTGGAACTCAGATGCGCACCAGATTAAGCATCAGTAATGGTTCGCGAGGTAGCCAGCTTTAGATCTGTCCAAGATAAATACGCGGGAATTTCGAAGTTAAATAATTATTTGATACAGTTACTTTAACTACAGCCTGATTAAAAAAAGAGACCTGAAATAATTAAAATTAAATGCGTTTCGTTAATGCTACTAAATAATAGCGTCACAATAATAAATGGTCAGTGATAAATAAAATAACTTGCGAACGTATTTCAAGTAAATTTACTCTAATCGCTTTAGCTGTTTGGCTGCATTGCTAATTTCCATTTAACAACGGCGCAGAATTAATCTGATGGACATCGATAAACACAGTCATTGTATCAGTACATTGCGACTGTCAACGTGAGTGAAATTCCGGAAGGCAGGAATGTGGGTGAGGTAACCCCATTCGGTTTGTGCACATGCGCCATGTTCGCAGCGATTTCTGTTGTAACCCGACCGAATCAAGAAGCGTGCCAGTAACCGTAGTGAGACGTTTACCAAGTTTTTATTTACAACTTGGTTGGATATTAACCTCATTGTGCGAGTAGGTAGCGCAACCCGGTCACTTAGCTAGTACGCATATTATCTCCATTTGCATAGCGCGGACAAGTAGCGGTGTCGACTTACGCGCCACTGCTGTCTATAATGCTGTTGCCTTCAACTGTATTAAATGTATAATACAGAATATTATATCATCTATGGTACTCACTACACTCTTACAAATACACCCTTTATGTCAGTTATGCCAACAAATTTGCTTAAATATGTTTCTTACCATGATCCGTAGCAAAAATGAGTGGTGCCTAATAAGCTCGTGTAAAAGTCCTTCCTATTCGGCCAGGGAGGTTGTAGAAAGATGATGTAGAGTACCCAGATCAGATACGATTATAGAAAATATTTCTTTAAGTCCCCGGTCTGTTCTGCAGTTTTCTTTCGCGACTTAACATGCTTTTCCTCTATCTTTTTTCGTCAATCCAAAATCTTTTATAAAGAATTAACGGGGAAATGACTAGTTTATTTCCATAAAATTATAAATAAACGAACCACATAATTTCCACCGCGTAAAGAAGATAATAGTATCTGTAGCACTTATAAAGCAGCGACATTGAACGAAACACGCGATCACAATGGTTATGAATACGTACCCGGATAACGATGTTATTTGCTTTTGCCTTCCGTCATCGAGGATCATTGCCGTAAATACGGACTAGATGTATAGATATCATTTTAAGTTTTAACTCGTTACTGCAAAACGAAATCATTTAAATAATTGTGATAGACAGACAAGGCATAGCCTAAACCGTAGGGTCTACAAGCATGATATTAAGTTCAAGATTTTAAGAGACTTGTTACGAAGATGTATATATCGCAGGGAAATGAGAATATCAGGGATTTCACGAAATCCCTAGGCATATCACGAAATTCCGGTTTCTTAATATACGTTATATATGTAATGATGAACGAATCCAGATAATAGAAAAAGGTATAATACCTGATATCACTGTCAGATTATAATGTTTAGTTGATTAAAACTTTATTATCTAATAAAAATGCCCCAGTTAATTTGTAATTTTGTTTTATTACTTTTTTCATCAACAGTATTCTTTATTTCACTACATTTAGTTTAGTGAAATGACATATTTAGACTTTATATTAGTATTTTGCCATATTACTGGATACATTTAGTAAGAAGACGTAATAAACAAGAATATTCGACATCTACCGGGATTTCGTGAAATCCCTAATATCCTCATTTCCCTGCGATTAATAATTGTCCACCCTATAACCATACCTTTTAAAACTAGTGACCTACTTCCAAATCTATGGCAGTCGGTGTTTCTGGTGGGGTTTCTTGGTTTTTTGACTCCGACATCCAAAATTAAATTAAAGTTATTTTGTACTTTGTAGTTGTTTGTTATTGGAAGTACTTGTATTTTTTATAAACGAGTTTTTTAGTTTTCGCTTTTTAGTGCTGGTACCCCAAAAATTTCAACCACTCCATATCTATTTAATTGTCTATAAATGGGACCATTTCGGAATAATCCCCTTTTGAACAAAAAAATAATTTTGCAAATCTATATATGACGGAGTTCTGGACGAACCTACATAAAATCATCGTCCAAGTTCGCAAGAATTACATCATCCAAGTAAGCAAAAGTGCTCATGAACCTCCCCCCTTTTTGAAGTCGTTTAAAAATGTTAAAAATGGACAGGAAATAGGTTCTAAAAATTAAAAAGATTGAAACATTTGCTCTGCCTTATCGAGCATTTTTGCGAGTAGGTACGAGTATTTTTTACTGAATGACTTTGGATGTACTCCTAGTCATTTTAAGTGCACATCGTAAAGTTAGATACATAATTGAATGTGTTATTCATACATAAATTAAAAGTAGTGACTCATCTGCCGGGCCACTCGTTTGTCACGATGTCAACTTTAGATGTAATTAAACCAATAAGATATTGTTATCTTTCACAATAGTTTCGACGTATCGGTCGAAAATAAAAGTTAAAATTAAAAATACATATAAAGTATGCATTACTGTCACGCTGATGCACTTACAAAAAGTAGTACTCTACACATCTTGTTTATGATGGCATTACTAACACACTTGCCATGTGTTACTCGACCCATTTGAAGTCGGTATTTGTCCACAAAGAAAACTTTTAGCTTGAATAGTAAATTGAACTCTAAATCTCCGCCAATCTTGCAATTCCAATAAAATGGAGTCACGCATTTTGAATTGATTGCTTTACCTTACAGTTCATATTATCGTATTTAAGCGACCAAAGTGTCACAGTAAAGAACGATTAACATTTTACCTTGGTAGGTACAAAGTCTAAAACTCACGTGCATTTTAGTAAAGTTCGTTGAATCTCCTATATTTAACCGCCCTTACATAACTAGGCTGAACGTAGAGCTTGTTATAGATAGCGATATTAATAATTCTGGTAAAAATAAATTGAGAACCGTGAATGACGTCATATTTGTCATGACTGCTGTACCTATCCTTGTCGCTTATCGGGGTTGTTTCAAACAAAAGCAATTCAGCTGTTTATGAAACAAGGATTTTAATAAATTAAGGATGTAGATGCATACCTACTTCAATAAAGTTAAGTACAGTTCGAGGTTTAGTCTTTTTGACGCAATTGTAATATAAGAAAGTATCTCGCTTACCTAGTTTTCCATCTACCTAATAGGATGCTGATAATGACTAGAAGTGTAGGGACGCTGTCGACGGCCCACGAATAAATTAAACAAGAGACTTGTTTCATCAGAGTGCTTACGATTTTTCTCTACGACTGAAGGCTTTTTCTATATCATAGATAGTCATTTTTAATATTGAAGGATAATAAAAAAATCATTTCATAAACCGTTAACTTGGCGCTTTCAAGATAAGACATACTTTTAATCTTGTTTGTAAAACAAAAATAATGGAATTATTATTCCATTATTTCTGTTATACAAACTAAAATAATAATTTCGTGAATTATTTTATTTACGAAATCAGGACGTTCAAGTATCTCGTTCTATTTTTTTTCTTATATTTGGCTACGATCATTCTAACTTCCCAGTTGTTTGTCTACAAAACTAAACCTTGTTTTATGTCGTCTAACGAACTGATCGTGGAGTGGATGCAATTAAACTAAAGAAGTGTCTCAAACAAATCGCTAAAATGACCAATACTGTTGACGACCTTCTGATCGGTCTTGTTCTTGTTTTAGCAATCAAGAATGCCATAAATCATTGGTTGCAAAAATTTCTTTTCTCTTCAAATTATTTCTTTTCTTTTGTCTCAGTGAAGAGAATTGGCCTTGTTTGCCTTGCAATGTGACTAGATTCTGAAAATAATATTCACTATATTTTATTTAAAGTTCTTTTTCACACAGAATAGGTAAGTAAATGTCATTGGCGTAGCTTGAATTTGATTATGGGGATGTTTTCAAGGTAGCTGTACAAGGGAAGGGGTACGATCGAAGTGGCCGATGCGTATGAAATATTTACCTACAAATAAATCAATACTGGATGCATCATGAAGCCTCATATTATGGACTTTACATAAAATGCCTGGTTTATGTTTGTACATCTTGGCTTTTATGAAATGAATGAAAGTCCGTTCATTTACTTGCCTACCTACTTTATAAATTACAGTCGTCTGTCAAGTCAATATAACTCTTGACCTTAGCCGATATACAGGTTTTATTTCATCTTCACGCGCATAGCCTTTTCCATTATGACTGAAGTATTAATGTTTTTAATTAGTTCTTAATCGGGTCAGGTTCACATTGTGTCAATACTATGTGTGCCTTGAAAATGTCCGCAGTACATATGTGTTGGTTCGTCACACTATTGGCGTCCTTGTCACACTGACCGGTGTGTATGTGTGTAGCGACGCCCGCGCCGATTGTTATTGTCAAGTATGTGTAAACAAAACCAAATCATGCGCCGATCTGACGACGACGCGTTATCCACGTTACGTTATAAATCAAATCACAATCGTGTCTTAACATTTTAGAGTACTTATTACGTTAATTTCAATTAGAGGATAAGTGAAAGGAATCTAAAGATTACTGAAATAGTAAGATTTTTCTAAACGAGAGAATTAAACAATGTTGACTTGTAATTTACGCGAGTTTTCAACGCATTGGATCGTCTTCTTTTTATTGTTTATGTAAAAAATAAATATACGTCCAATATTTTATAGCAATCTATTTGTCGGTCCATTTTTTTCAGGAATAGACCAAATTATAGTATAAAAAACTGGACAAGTGTGAGTCAGACTCGCGCACAGAGGTTTCCGATCGAGTATTGATTTTTTCCGAGTATACATTACCTACTGAAGTTTATAAACTATGAAAACAAAATATAGCAGGTAAGATTGAAGGACAAATTTAACTTTGTTGGTGAAAAAATGTTCTCCCATACATCAATATTAGGTATTCACGGTCAATTCTTCTACCGAAAATATAAGTGTAATCGTAAAAAAAGGTTTTTTGTGTGATAAAACTATAAATTCCCGATTTTCAGACTTTTCCTGTACTTGTTTTATAAGATCTATCTTCTTGTCGAATTTCATGAATCTAGGTCAACAGGAAGTATCCCATAAATTTTGATTCCCTTGAGAATGTCGAAATATACGTTTTTTTACGTTAACTTAGAAGTTTAATTTTTTCATAGCTTCACGGGACTGTAGACTTGAGTATATGGTTCTAATTTCAACTCGATACCTCCACGCGTTCCCGAGCTAAAGGTCTTGACAGACAGACGGACGGACGGACAGACAGATGATCAACAAAGTGATACTATAAGGGTTCCGTTTTTTTCTTTTGAGATACGTAACCCTTAAAACTAACGAATGTATGAATTTTACCTATAACGCGTGTCAAAACCAATTACTACTTAATTATGTTCAGTATGAAATCATGAATGAATAGAACAGGTAGGGACGACTTTGAAGACCGAGAAAAACAAAGATTTGGTGACTTTGGGTGTTTGCAGTATTATGTTTGTTCTTAAAAACGGCTGTAACCGCATGAGGTCATATGGGTATTTAGAAACAATCTGGTCGTCATGAATGACTCACTAAATTCAAGGTACGGGGACATCAAAGCTCTACCGTGCACTGTCTTTGGCGCACACGAACAGCAAACACATAATTAGAATCGTATTATTGATTTTCCTACTTAATTATGCATGCCTCTATGTGGTCGCTTTGTTGGCGGAGATCTACGACTTTAGATAATTGATTGGTGACGAAGTGATTTATTTTTGTACGTGCTTTGCGTAGATGAGTACATAACGGAAGTTAAACAATAAGTTTTTCCATTAGATTACGCATCTGAGTTTCAAAAAGTTATTAACTTAAAGCAAGAGATCGCCAAACTGAAGTGGCAGTGGGCAGGGCATATTGCCCTGCCCACTGCCACTTCAGTTCGTAGAACAGATCCGAATCCGATCGGTCGATGGGCCGAAAAGTTCCGGAGTGGCGACCGCGTACTGGAAGACGTAGCGTTGGACGGCTTCTAGCTTTCTAACGTAATTTAAAAAAAAGTATTTAGATTTACGGAGTTTGAATTGTTCTGATAGCTGATAAAACTGTTTAATGAAGACTAGGACTGATTTGAGGCCTGGGCTTCAACAAAAAAATATCTATTAATTTTGGATTTTTTTAAATCCTTTCCGTCTTGAGCTTGAATAATGACGAATCACGTTTTAGAAATAAGTCTCCCGAAACCGCAATACAAAAGACAATGTTTGTAACAATGAGTAATGATCTATGTAATTGGTATTTGTTTATAACCAATACGTACCTACATATTTTGCAACACCCGATGAACATGCTGCGAAAAGCTAGTTTAGATGTGTTTCATTTTCTTTTTGAGTTTCACTGTTTACAAGAGCTTCTTAATAATGTGTCCAGAAATAAATTTGCTTCCTATTCAGTAAATTGAAAAAAAAAGCCGGAGCTGCATTTCTTCACAATATTCTGTTAGTTTACCATTGGCGATTCGTGTGATTTTTTCATCTTTTTCCTATTAAATATTTTTACTATTTATATTTATTATTAATAACAGGAGATTAATATTGATTACCGCATGTATACCTACATATGTATCTACCTTTCATGAAAAATTATCAAAGTATGTGCGTACAGAGACGATACATTTGTGGTTGTTCTTTTGTTTCAGGAGGCGGGACGTGCTTGAAATTCTCCATTTAAAAATATAATAAGTAAGTACTACAACCAAATATTTACCTACATTTGTATTGTATTTTATTCCTTTTAAAGCCTTGCATTGCTTTAAAACGCCGTATACATAGGTAACTAAAATAATGATTTTGTTTAATTTTAAGAAAGATAAAGGCCATCCATGGACAGTTACAATACGAATACTATAATTTAGTTGTCTTTAGAGCGTATTGCACACGAGGTGATCCGTGATCCGAATGGCCGCCACGTGTCCACTATTAGGTACTTACCTGTTTATACTAATTCCATAGTTGTATTGTTAACTTAACAGTTTAATAGCTCCGCTGCAAAACGGTTGGGAAATGAGTCATTAGCCGTTGTGTGTTTACAACGTATGAGTTAAGTAGGTATATTATCGTCACTGATATCAGTTAATTTTATGTTCCTAAATATTGCTTTATTTTTTCCTACATCATCTCATCCAAAGTAAGTTAGAAGTAAACCAAAACTTCGGTTTGACTTTACACCCAATTAAATGATCCCACTTATTTATTTCTGGTCTTTCGTTTACCTGCTAATAACTTATTCTGTAGCCCGTTTATAACAAAACAATTGTAAAAGTCCAACTGTCTAGTCTTTGTATTGAGCAGTCTTAAAAAATAATTTAACAATAATCATAATGTACCAGCAGTATTACCCAATGAGAGATAAACTAGCAAAAACAAACAATAAATGGAAAAACCAAATAACTGTTTAATGTCAGTGACTACTTAGCACGTCGGCGATAAGAACCGTCCGTTGCTATTTATTGGGATCATGCCGGGTTTAACTGGGAATATTTTAACCAGGAAATCCTGCGGCCATAACCTCTACTAAGAACTCTGTACCCTTAGTATCTTAACTGCTAGGCTTATGGCTCTTGCATTTTCTAGGACTCAGCTTCTCCAAACCTTCTCTTAGATTATTAGCTCATTATTGACGGTAGGTTGTGTACGCGCCAGCGCAATTATTAGTACCTTTCTACTGCTAATACCAATACATATGACCAATGATATGTCGCTATAATTATTTGGTTAGTTTTGGAGAAATGTCTGAAAAAATATGCGTTTCTTCGGCATCTGTTCGGCTCTATTTCTGACGCAATAAGGAACTTGTTCTTATACAGGAAAATCCAGTTTTGTGATTAAATAGTAGGTAGGTAATTACTATTTATTCACAAATCGGTTCAAATTTACAGCTTATTAAAAATTCCCCGACCGCTAAAAACGACCAAAAAGTTCAAAACAAGTCGCTTTTCAAGCAGTCTGATGCATTTGGTGGCATCAGATCTGTGATTAAGCTGCATCAGACTGCTTGGAAAGCAACTTGTTTGGAATTTTTTAGTCGTTTTTAGCGGTTGGGTATTTTGACAAAATCAATTGTTTTATTTCCTACATTTTAGTGAGTTACATTTTTGGAATCGTCTCCTCGAGGCCTTTATCTTGGCTCTACCCCCCAGTCGATAGAATTTGAGAAAAAAAAATGAAGACATAAAATAGCGCCAAAGTTTTTATATACCTACCTACCCAGTGTCACTCTCACAATCAAAACCAATCTAGCGACACTTCTCAAGCTAAAACCCATCAAGCCGTTAAGGCTACAGTGCGTGCCAAAGAAATATACATACATACACTCGAAAAACATAACCCTCCTTCTTGCGCAGTCAGGTAAAATAATAAAAACTACTTTACTACATTACCAGTCAAACGACTGTTTGATAAGGCTAGAAACTAATTAAAACTGAAACAAAAAAATTTAGGTATTATTTTGTTTCATTGATTACCATTTTTTTCGTGTTTATTAAAAAAAAATAACAAAATTGGTAATCCAGTAATTTAAATAACATGGTAACCATTCGAAAATACAAGACACGTGGAGTCAAACAAACATTAAACAGTATTGAGTTGAGGACATTAATATCAGCTAACGTTACTTTTAGAATTTCATACCTTAACTGTAGTATGTAGTACCTATGGAGGAGAGGCGTACAATATCCTGCTTTCTACAGATGCCACCTCCATTGTACTCGTTAAATCCTGTAACTAAACGTAAAGATATCGGATAACGGGATATCTTTTCAACTTTCACTTCACAACAATACATTTAAGACATTCATTTAGATACCTGCTACAAAGGGATAAATAAACAAATGGGTACACCTTTTTGTCCAGGGCTGCAGGTATAGTCATTAAAATGGATTAAAGGTAGATATAACCCTCTTTCAGTTTCACGTATACAACACTAAAACAAAATATATTTGCCGATTTCTCTTAATTTTTAGAGTCCATTTTACACACAGAAAATTGTCGTCTAGGTAAAGTAAAAAGGGATTGACCTACTTACGTCTGTTCTTATTAACAAAGCTATCGAGGCTGATTATAATTCCTGATGCATTTATTTTGACTGCCTTAGAAATTATATCTTTCGACGGGCCGGCGCCATATCCGCTACTATGACAAAGAGAGATCAATCAAGAGGTCATTGAATTAACGAACATGAATTTTAATTACACAGCTTATGTAGAACTTATTATATTTATTGGAATGCATTGAGGAGGCAACTACCTTGTTACGTAAGTACCTTAGTCCTATAAACTTCTATCTTTTGGTGATTTTATCCTGGATTTTGAGGGTTAAGTAAATTAAAATGACCTACCCCAAGCCGTTTCGGTTCAGACCATTGGTTGAATTGTCCACCTATCGAACTGGAATATATATATCTGCATACTGTCGCTTTTTTCATAATTTATTTGCATTAATATAGATCAAAATGTTTGTTTACGTCATAATTTACAAATACTTAAGTGTGAAAACGAAACGTCAGATTATAATAATGATTTGCTATAAAACATACCAAAACAAGTATCTAAATGCGCTATTTAATATTAAAATATGCACTATAAAAGTCAGAATATGCAAAACGTTTAAAAATCGAGAGGAATCGCGCCGTGTGTTTAGTATAAGCGTATAATACAATGGCCACAGTTGATATTTTACCGTGCTATGACTATCCCTTCCAATGAACGAACCCTGTGAACTGCTTAAAAAACGATGCGATTTTAGGTGTAACCGACCACAACATTTCTTTTTTTTTGCCTAGGTACTCTGTTTCAATCCGGGGCAAAGGGCGCCCCCCATTAACAACACCTTACTCAAAACAATTACACCAATCAATCAATATTTACGTTACAATCCATCCACATGCATAGCAGCAAATTAATCGTAACTAAATTAATTAATGCAACTCCTATCCAATTATCGGCTCATTCATTTAAGCTAAACAATAGACATCATTGATACCTGAAGGGGGTTTCATGTGATCACCGGTTAATTGTAGGCACTTATCTGTTTCTTGTCAGGACCTGCTTATCACGACGTCTGTAAGCAGGTTTGAGTGTTTTTACAGTTTGACTGAAACATCCAGTACCTAGCAAGGGCGTCGCCAAGGAGGGGCAGGGTGGGGGGGCGTTGAAATGCCCGATAATAGCTTAAACGAATTGTCCAATTTATAATTCACGTCCCGCGCGATGCAATCTGAAACACACTTATAATGTGTGAACTTGTCATCAGTTCTTTGGAAAATCGGTTTTTGCCCTCCCCTGACTCAACGGCTGGCGACGCCCTTGGTACCTAGGCTCTTATTGTTAACCCAGATCACCAGACTTGCCTTTTTTCATCTTTTGTTAAGGCGATATCCAGTCTAACCAGACGCAGCTGGAAATCAGGATTGTTCACGGTTTGGTGGCCAAGTGACCTCTTCATCCCAATTAACAGGATGCAACCGGTTAAACCTGTCTTCAGACTTTTGGACTTCTGAAAGCCGTATGCCAACAGTTTCCTACGTGCTCTCCGAAGCATAGAAAGGAACAGTTACTTACTCATTGTGGATTAATTTTATAGAACGTTGAATAATCTCATTGCGTACATTAAATTTGATCTAGTCGTCACAATACTCACATATGAATGTCTTGTTTGTGCTTTGTAACAGTGGTTACGTGAGCTTAGCAAGTTGCGAAAGCACAGTTCGCACTGAAACGAATTTAGCGCGAGTCGAACAGGAAGCCAAATGCGCGGTACTATTGCCGAGTTATGTTCTACTAGATGTGGCATACAAAACTGTCGTAGTTAACCATCGCATCGGTCTGTATGATTTCATTCTGTATTTAGTGACTTGTCACATATTTTAGTCTTCCTTTTTTAAGGGTCATTGCCGGGCTAAAATCTACGATCGTCATAACATAATAATCATAAACAATCATGATCGTAATAACCTTTTTATTTTTTTTTTCCCAAAAACGTGTTGCGCCACGCACAAACATGGGATAAGGGCAGGAAGATGATGATTTTTTTCTAATTTATTTATAAGTAGAATAGCGACCAGTATTGCATGGGTGCAATGTATATATACAACTCTTCCTCCTTTATCGCGCCTTCTATTAGTGAAAACTGTATCAAACTCCGTAACGTAGTTTAGAAGAAGTAAGCGGAAATTCAGACAGCCACTTTTTTATTTTATACTACATACTAGCTTTTGCACGCGACTTCGCCGCGCATATCCCGTTTCTCGTTCCCAAATAGCCTGTAGCCTTCATCATGAATGTGGCTATCATTTAATTTTTTTTCCAAACTCTTCAGCTTTATTATATAAGTATATAGATTAAGAGATTTAAACAAAGTTCTTAATGAAAACTTGATATTAACTATTGTAGTTTACCTATCTATATTTTAAATAAGTTACAAATACTGCTAGTTACTGCTAGTTACCAACAAAAACACTGCTCGCGGCCCGTCATTTCTAGTCTATGTAGCTCTGGGTGCATTTGGTAAGACGCTCAGTGAAAGTGATTGCGCGGATGTCGCGTGCGACGGCGCAGGCGCACCCGCCGACCTTGCCATATAGGCGGCGCGCGCGACGCATCGTAGTGCGTAGCTACCGGTTGTACATCGTGCGAGGCTAAGCAGGGATTCAGGGTCTTTTAAAAAGACCGGTAGCAAAAATGTTGAGGGCCAAAACAAAAACGTATAACAATTGCTTACGCTTATTTAAGGGTCAAACGTGCATGAAAACTATTTAAATCAGACGTGTGACGAAATTTTGAATCAGGTCATTGTGTTCATAAGATACTGTATAAGTGCAATAATATACAAGGGCCTTTCCATAAAGGCAGCTCAATATGTTCCCTGAAGCCTGCCCTGAAAGATCGCTTACCAAACGGTAAAGTTTATCAAGCACGCTAAAGCTTATGATGATAGATAGTGGGGTTCAAACATCCAAACCCTTTCAGAGATGGAATAGGTGATTAGTATTTTT
Source organism: Mamestra brassicae (assembly GCA_905163435.1). Taxonomy (NCBI): domain Eukaryota; kingdom Metazoa; phylum Arthropoda; class Insecta; order Lepidoptera; family Noctuidae; genus Mamestra; species Mamestra brassicae. Next base: position 7,395,113 of record LR990991.1, on the reverse strand, counting down.
CAGTTGAAGAAGACGCAACCTTCTAATGACTTATCACGTTCTGTAAGATTGAAAAGAGACCCAAACTAAAAAGAGACTGTACAGGGCCGAAACTATTTCAGGTCAGTGCAGCTTGATAAAAGTTTTAGTATGAATGCAGTCCCATCACAGTCAGATCAATCGTCTTCACGTAAGTTTACTTAAATACTTTTTTTAGCGTTATGTCGTAAATCTTCTTTATTTAAATTACTTAAATTAAATTAATTTAAATTACTTATGTACAACTAACTTTTACTATAAATACACTCAAATAAAAAACTTAAATAATAGTCTTTATAAGCTTGAACTAAGATAAGTTTTGCAATTACAATAATAAAAAAAATACTGAAAGGTTTACCTCATCGCCTGAGAGTACCAGGTGACATATTTTCCGTGACTTCAGCAATTACCTACGCGCAGAGACACGCCTGATACGATCAGGATCAGTTTTTGTTCCGGTGCAGGTACTATTCATATTTATTAATAATATTATACAACAATTGTGGAGTGGTTCAAAGTGACATGTCGGCCTGAATCCTGGGCACTCGTAACTCTATACGCACAGAGCTGCACCACTTACCTTGCAAAAGGTTTTTGCTTCTTTTTCCATAATCAATATGTCAGTTGTCGTGTTGCCTCAGCCCGGTGCAACACGACCGGCCACACATGAGCATCACCCGTTATTAATATTCCTTTGAAATTACGCTAGTAGAACTAAGCACTAACCGGTTCATTTTAATATGGGTTAGTCGAATACTTTTTCAGGCGAATCGAATACGAAATGCAAATGCAAATAGATATTCGAATAAAGTCTTGATAAGGCTGATTTTTTTTGATAATCACGTTGTTTACTTAAGTCGCGTTTAGTTTTATTAGTCCGTAAGGTACTTAGCCATCACGGAAGTTTTTACGAATTACCTACCTTTGTTGTCTAATTTTCTTCGTCTGCCCAAAACCACCTTGACCCTAAATTCTGAAGTCCATTTGACTGTTGTCATTTATCAAAAGTATTGGCAATATTCAGGTGTGAATGTAGTGTAGACTGGTTAACAGATCAACAGATTGAATTAGTATTGAACACTGCGAACGATGTTGCACATGTTCGTTTGCGCATGTGCTCTGCTGGTCGTTATTGTTATAATTTGTCCACGCGGTCACATGCCCCACTTCCATGAAAAGTTGATTAATTTCATTATTAAATACTAGTTCTCCATATCTAACATTCAAACTAGTTACGGACTAACTTGCATCCAGATCTAGTTTTCACTTAACCGAAATAACTGTGCATATATTTTGTGCGCTATCGTAAATTCTAGCGATAATGACGTAATGCAGTTTTGTTTAAAGCATTTCGGCAGTTAACCTTAAATGTAGCTGGTAATAAAGGTCCAACAGTGAAACATTTCAACAAATCAGATTAGGCGTGTTGCAACACATGACTATAATACATTAGGTTAATTCATCGAGTAGATACAGAGACACAGTATTGAGATGGACGCGTATTGGCAAATAAGTGCGCGTTGTTTGGGGGCCGCCGTGTTAGAACGGGCGACCTCTCGCCTCCGCGGCCCGCGTTCTCCTTACAACTACTAGCATTGAGGCATTTACCTTTCTTAGGTCGGACTTGTCCTCAATACAGGCTAGAAGCGTTGATTTATTACGATGCACGGTATGCCGGCTCAATTTAGAGACAAATTTTGTGCAATATGCGCCCAATCCGCGGTATGTTTACATTCTAGTCCCCGTGTGGCGTCAACATTAGCCCCGTTGGCCTGATATGTCGGTTGGTAAATATTATCCGGTACAAATAGGTTGCAAGTAAATACTTTTATGTCTTATGACTAATTTTACAAGGCTGTTTATGGATAATTGGTCTACTTAAATATAAGAATCTAAGGAAAACTTCTGGTCGATTTCTCAAGCTTAGATTTGCTTGTTTTTTGGTTTCAAAGCTCTATTATAGAAAAATGAAGAACTGTTATCCCCATTTGCTGTAAATTTATCTATTCTGCTTTTGGGCGCCATTCGATTTGATTTTATTAGGTAGGTACCTACTAAAACTTTTTATTTTGCCCTAATTTGGACATTTTCGTTCTGTAACACTGCCAGTTCGCCCACGTTGCATGTATTGTTCAAAAATATGTCCAAGGTTGTATAAAAGACCCTGGACAGTATTTAAGTAACTTTTAGCTCAACAAAGATGTGTGATAAAATCCAACAAATGAAGTATGGCTAATTAGCACATATTTTAACAGACGAGTTTTGTGGAATTCGAGCACAACAATTAAGTGGCTACGAAATTATTTCTACTCATTAGTAATGTGTTGTTACCTATTTAATAACTTAATAAAATTACGCAGTATGAACAGAAAGTTAGAAAAACTGTTAAGTTAATCAACTGAAAAAGGCTAATTTATTTCAGTGTAGTAGATAATTAATCAGTAACTTAATGTTTATCCATTCACCAAAGCGATTAAAAAATGGGGTACCATGCTGAACTAGTGTTCACATGACATTGACAATAACGCCATAAGCACTTTGCTGGTGGGAGGAATCGTCGGCGCTATATTAGTGTGGCGACTAAGAAGATATTATCAACAAGCACGCAAGAGCAATACTTCGACGACCAACAGGCCACGAGAGAGGACCAAGGATATTGAATTGAAGGAGATTCCTGTCAACGGTAAAGTACGGAAGTAGATTAAAGTAGTCTTTTTCTAGAGTCTAAAGATGTATAAAAAATGCAATTTACGTCAAAACTATGAAATCATGGATGTTTAAAGTCAAGGTTGTGTGCTATCGGCGAGGCATCGGTATTGTTATCAGCCTAAGTGACTATTTACTGTAAACAAATTGTATCGGAGGAAGCGATCTTTGTCCTCTTTGAGGCAGTACCTTGTACACGCGTTGCCTTCCTGTGGAGCTAGTTATACGCTGTAGCGATTTCTAGACCAACCATGTAACTACCTACATAGATCGAAGAATGCCTAAACTAGGTATCTGGCATAGCTGCTAAACTCTTATTTGTATCATTAATCGAATAAGTAGGTACTAGAAATGCCTTTTCGCTTCTCTAGTACCTTGCTATCACTGAGATACCTACCTCTGTGATCGACATCTAGCTACAAATAAAAATACTGGAATAACAACATTCCTTTGCAATTTTGCATGATATCGAAACCAAAATACTAGTTTTAAAAAAAATATTTTAGACGAGACAATGAGAAGATGTGTGACTTCTATTTATTTTCTTATCACAATTACTGACACTGATCCTTTTAACGACTACCAGCCGGTCTCAAAAACGTATCTACCTTTGACCAACTGTCAAATTAGCTACCAACAGCTGTAGCTGAAACGTCATGTTTGCCATTTAAACGTTTCAGCTACTGTTGGTAGCTAACTTAGTCCTTTCCGGCATTCTTTTCCTGCGCTGTCTCGATTCAGCCACGTTACCTCTTTCTGGGACAGCTTCGACGGCATGTTCCATCTTCAGGTCAGCCAAAACAATATTATTATGAATAGTTGGCAAAATATAGCTATCTCGCGACATCTCTTGCCTTACATAAGCAATAAGGCAGGTGACATTGAACGCTCGATCCGATTAAGCATAAGCAGACGATTCGCGAGGTCGCGTCGCTAATGTCCAAAGTTCCACACTGTCCACTATCCTACTGTAAAGATTTATTGTTCCATCATTCTCACACCTAATTACCTACAGCTGTATAATCATTTAATCATTGTTCTTCTTTAAAAATATTCCTGTGTAATTGAGACGATGAATATTACGCTTGAAATTGGTAATACCTTTAATATGATATAAAGTCGCTTATTGAATTTGTTGTCATCATAAAGGTCAGTGAAATTTTGGTTCTAACATCAATGTTTTAAACAATAATCAGCTATAATTTTATGCTTATTAATATCACGTCTTGCTGTAATTCGACCTATTTATGGCGCTATTTTTTTTTTAATAACAATAATAGTACGAACTTTCGTTTTTCCCTCGAAGTTCAAACTATAACCTCGCCTAGGTTATAGTTTGAACGTTAGATAGAGAAGTAGATACAAGTTAGCCATTAAGCAGTTGTAGTGCTTCTAGTTCAATTAACGGCACATGACTGTTAAGATAGCGATCTAAGTATACTTATATATTGTCCAGTATTGAGGTGTAAAGGGTGAGTCGCACGCGACCGACTAGAACCTGCGACACCGGTTGTGCTCGGACCATTTCTGATGGGCTCATTGTCGGTCACTCAGTGTGCAAGATGCCAAGTTATTTATACATTGCTTACTTGTAATAGTTTTTGAAAGGTGAAGAATAAAACACAAACATAAAGGAGCACTGATGTTTATTGATAGGAGTAAGTTGAATTATTGTAATTGGGAACATCAATAAACTAATTTGAGATATTGCGTAGAGACTTAGCAGTAACTAGACAACTGAAATAAACTTACAGGGCGTTAAGTTTCATTTTAACCTATATTTTCGTATTTCTAGGAAGGAGATCTTCGCCGCCAGATAGTAGTAATGAACAATGTAAACCTTGAAAATTTGTGTTCTCCAGGGGCACCAAAAGTAAATGGTATATAATCGGGAGAAATCAAGGTATTTTGCTGATAATGTATGATAAATCGCGAATAGTCGATAACTTTTCTTCAGTACATGCAATACCATTTTTTGTGTCCTTTAAACAGTGATTAATTTTGCTGACTTACCTATACTGTTTGTCAATACCTTAGTACCAAGTTGTAAGCTGAATATTTACCATTTTGATAAATTGGAAACTTTCCAAAAGTTAATCGTATAAACGTAAATGGAGAGTCTTCAATTTTATAGAATACTTCAGCTTTCATAAAGATTTCAGTCCAAATGTTTCAATTTCAATGATAAAGGTTCATCGTAACAGGCTACAAAGAGGTCAAACAACGCGACGAACAACTTAATTTAAGATGTCTACGCCAAATAATACATTCAATCTAAAATCAACAAATTATTAAAACATTCAAATTAACAAACGATCGGCCGTTTGGTGCCAAAAAGTCTCATTTCTATCCGAAATTTATGGATTTTTTCATTCTATAATTGGGCAATGTCATTTACCAGAAAGGACGAATTAGTATTCATACACGTACGACTGGTCACATAAAAATATCAAATATTATACTTAAGTACTTAGTCGTATGTTTCAATACAACTGTTACTGACTATTACGCCATTTGTTTTGCAATTTGCTGAACACAATGCTTGTGGTCGGTGGAACGTCTGCTGGATTAGTTCATAGCCACAATGTTACATTTTCAAATTATCTACTATTACGTTATAGGCGCGATAAGCCTCTTCAGATTTCAATTACATTATATTTTATAGAATTATTCAAAAACATTTTGTTAGGGCTGTACCATCCAAATAATATTGTACTGAGGATGAACAATCTCACTGCCAAGTATTTACGACCTTATCTAAAGATCCTTCGTTGAAGTTTATTGTCAAGAATCGTAATGCCATGTATGCAAATGCAATACAAACTAATCAGCGTGTTCTTTCTCGACGCAATTTCCACGTGTAACGGAAAAATAACCGCAAAACTGATTATAATTGTAATCCGATAAACACTATTGATTTACGAAGCAAACAGTCTAAGAGTTTCCAATTTGAATCCATGTGAGGAATTGACGTGTGCGGCCAATTATTCGTTAGCACGATGAAATAGTAACAAGAGTATAATATATTATAGTGCTTGTAAATCAATAGAACGATAATGTAAATCGTCTTGATTGTGATCTCGGCTGTCGCGAGCATGATGTCACTTGCCCGTGCGCAGCGGCAAGGCCTCGACTGCCTCTTTAGTTTGAGCTATACAGGTAGATACATGAATTTACAATGTGATGTTATCTGCCTATAATATTGGTGTTGTTTTTTTGGTTTCTTTTTCGTTATTATTATGGAAAATTGAAACTACTTAACGATGCATTCGTTGCCAACAAAAAAGTACAAACCTCCTGTACCTTACCTTCCTGTAGTATGTATTCTGTCTCTTACTCTCTAGGAAACGCAGTAACATTTGCAAGTAACGTTCTTCTCGAAATTTCAAAAATTTTCCGGACAATATTTCTGATGGTATCATCTACTGACATACAGTTGCTTTATTTTGCTCTATCCTAACATTCCTAATAGTGTAGAGTTTTTATTTTAACTCTTTAATTGGAGGTATATCATCAGGTTCATCTAACAGATCAAAAATTTTATCGATTCAGACGTTTTCTTCGTAACATCGTGGGAAACATTATGATTAACGTTGATCAGTTGCATGACTGTCAGCTTCACCAATATGACATATGATTATTTTAATATAAATAACAACTACATTAGCATACCAGTTTGACACCATCAGACCCAACTTTCAGTACATCCACACATTCTGACCATATTGAGCGTAACAACTTAATTTAGAAGTTTGTGTGCTCAAGGCAATTTGTGTTTAATTTTTAAGCGGATCTCTACGTATTGAGAGTTGGCTGCCAACCTGATGTCATAATCATGCCTCGTTATTATATAACGACTGGTTTCAAGTATTTTTTTGTGTTCTCATTTTGCTTTGTTACGCGTTTATGTCAAATTGTTTGATAGCCAGCCCCCCCTATTTGTTAGCGGATTTGAAACTTCTGTAAAGCGTTCTGCCAAAATAAATGAAAGTTTGCGATTTCATAGTTTTGAAGAGAAATTATTATTGCTCGCGGTTTAAGTAGTTTTGAGCTTATTGTAATAATTAAGTTTCCTTCCTGTCACTTCTACTCATAAGTATTTGTTATACATAAATCAATACTTCACTATAAAAAAGAAAAAACCCCAGAAAACTCTCAGACTTAACCGCTGCGTCTAGAAGCATGAAACTTTGCACCAGATTATTTGAAACAACGACGGTGAGCATTCAATAGATCAAGATGCTCTATCGAGCTCTCTCTAGAAGGCTCTATCTTGCAAAGCATAGCAATGACTCCTAAATGGTTTAAAACTTTTTTCATAAATTGGTAGGTCAATTATGATGAACTGTTTTTGGTCACGCAATTTTAACTCAGTTATTTTAGGACTTCTACATCACTCAAATCTAGAACCCAATTTTTATATACCTGTCTACCTATTTGATAGTCTAGTAACGTCATCATTAAGTAGCACTCTTAAATCATACATAGGCATCCTAAAGAACGCTTGGTATATATCTATCAGTTGCAGGGAATTTTCCTACAACCACAGTCAAGGGTACTTCACCTTTGTTATTAAGTGTAAAAATGTCAAATCGTCGAATATTTAATTGAATTCTTGTAAAGCAAAAAACGTGTTTGTTCGCTAATATGACATTCCAACGTATTGTTAACATGATACCCCTCAATTTTAACGCGGTAGGAGCTCATAATTGACTACAATACAGCGTAAGTATAGTGTACCTAGGACAAAACGAGTAGTTAGGTCACCCTATTGGCACCTCATTAATGGAAATGTACTGAATGCACATCCTCATTTGTTTACTCTAGGTTTTGAAACTGTTGAAAATCCATTTAGGTACGAAATGGGTTGGGTAGGATTTTTTTAAGGAGACTGCGTGTCTTTATTTTAGTAATAGAGATAATTCTAGCCCGAAAATATGTAGTGAACATACCTATAGACTTTCCAAATGTTGGTATATTCCTAAAGAGGAAATTTTCAATATTATGACGCCTTCTCACGTTTTACGATTTTTGCAAATACTATGTTATAGCTTTACTCTACACTAACAATCCTTGCGCTCCAACTTGATCTTAAAAAAATAGCCGTTTTATCACATTAAAAACTGTTAGGAATAAATATGGACGTCCGTAAGCAAATTTTGAACCTAATAAAATAATTATTAAGTTTTCTCGCGTGTACTGTTTCGCTGGAAACAGGGATATTTTCGAGATAAAAAGTCAGATATAATGTAACGAATTTTCAAAAACGAACCAGTTCTTTCAGAAATAAGATTGTACAGATGTATTGAGAGTGCCAGCACATCAAGCTACCCGAAACAGTCAAATTTTCCCAATCAACCTTGAACCTAATACTTTTGCGATAAAATTGAAAATCTATTCAATAAATATGATAGATTAATGTAGCTTGATGTGCTGGCGTCTGAACAAAGAAAAAAATAGATAAGCTGTATCCAATTATTTCTTAAAAGAAAATTTTGAAATGGTGACCAAGGTTCAGAAGCATTTGCGCTTGAGCAGAAAGCTGAAATAGGAGACGAGGAATGCTTAACAGCACATGACAAATGCGGCATTTTAATCTCAAAGTATACAAAATATAGAAAGCGTGCTGTAAAGATAAGAATATATTTTTGTTCGTTATGTATGTAGGTAATATCCACGTAAAATGATGACGCTAACGAATTGTAAATATTTCAAAGTCATGGTTGACTACACTTTATAAGGTACCTACTTTGTTTTGTTTATTGCCATTACAAGTAAAAATCATACATAACTTATTTATGATATTTATATAAATTATATGTAGAAGTTCTATCATGTATGTACAAGTACATAACGACTCACTTATTTCTATTATGTTTGTAGAAAATCGATAATTTTCCGTAGCCTGAGAAAGCGTTCGTATTGATAAACTTCAAATATAAGCGGCATCGATATTACCTACCTACTGCAGGCTGTTTTGTTGACATCCATCTTGACGATGACCATTACTGTTGTTAACTCTAAATTGTATAAATTATATACTTATTTGTTGTTCCAACTAAGGTTATTGGGTTCAAGCCCAAATCCCGCCTCCTGGGGCACTACCTTAGTTTGTTGTAAACATAACTGCGATACAGGCAAGCTCTCGAGTTAATTCGTTATATTGTAGGGCGTTTCCCGCGAACGCCTCTAAAACACTTGTGTGATCATGTAGCAAATCCCGTGGAGCTTCTGAAGCAGCCCTGACCTCTCGTACTCGACCGTTTAAATAAATCCGAGGATAAATGATCCGAGTCAGCAATAATAACTGAGCAATTACGCCCGTAATGTGTCTGTTTTGTCTGGAAACTTGTTATTTTGTTAATTGTTTTACTATCTGCGTTAATGTCTTTATAGAATTGTGATATCTCCGTGTTAATGTACTGTTTTTTATAATAACTCGCGAGTGCCTGAACTCTTACTTTGTATGCACGGTTTTCTATTTATCACTGACTTGTACCTACTTACAGTTTAATGGTCGTGTGGGTGTTATGGACATGATTAGTAATTAATTCAAGTATATCACAGACTTCGATATGTGGGTGTTGGTATTCTGTAATAAAAGTGGCGTCCATTTGATGTTACTGTTAACATCCCGCTCGGTGTTGCATCAAGTGAAATGTCACAGAGTTACAAAAGTATTTGGGAATCGACGAAAAGTATTCAAGTGGCTTGAAGCAGCTTTTGGAATAAAATTGTAAACATTTAATTAATTCGTATATTATCATGATTAACGTCTGAGTACTATTGTACAAGTTTCCTGTAGGATATATATTTATTAGACGGACTTTTTAATCTACATGTGCTCTACTAAAAGCTCCCACTTTAAGGAATTTTGTTCACTGAGATTTTGAATGATTGTAACTGCATCAATGGCTTCAAGGCGCGATGTGTTAATAAGTACTTAATACTATTAATGATTTATTTATTCAGAATAAAAATAAATTGCTCTCTTTGGAGATAAACAGTGGTCACATTGTTTTGTGTCCCACAAAATATTGTGGCGCTTCCCTGCAATCAAAACTTTCAGAAAATGTTTTTTAAACTTGGAGAAGCTCTCAAGTCTTATGTCAAATGCCGTATCCAAAAGTCAGTGCAATCTACGTGGGAACTTGTTGTGTAGGTGGGCGTGCTCGGTCTACTAAGTACAAATAGCCGGCGCGTCGGTCAACGCGTGTAGATACACCACCGAATGATCTCACGAGTCGCGCTCCTCTACCAATGCTACGTACATTATAATCTCTAGAAAGCACCCACTGACTCGTGTTCATTTGCTTAAACTTTCAATTTGATATGAATTTATGAACGAGTCTCTGTTTTCACTCGATACTTTCTTAGTTTTACGGTTAACTCTATCAGCCAGCATTTTACAAAATTAATTAATTTTAAAAAGTGTCTCTGCGACTGGTATCTTGATGAACTAATATTTATTGGAACAGTGATTGGTAGTTATTGTTGCTACACGTGTTAATTTTCATGTTTGTTTGTTTAAACATAATAGTGTCTTGCTGTGTAGGTGTATATTTACATACATGAAATACCTAATCGTTTTGGCGTTCGCTCAAATGGAATAGACAGACGGAAAATTCGTCACGATAATGATTTATTTTTGATAAACTTGGTTTTTTTGCTCACTTTGTTTGTTGTATGTGACATGTTGGTTTATTCTATGTGGAAACACATGCTGCACGCGCCCGCGCCCGACAACGTCGAAATCTATTTGATATCACAAACCAGTGTTTACAGACAAGATGCCAAACAACTTCCTTTATCTTAAGCCGCGGTAACATTTACCAAAGATAAAATAAATAAATTAATGATAATCTCATACAGAAGTGTTTGCTTTTTAAAACGCTACAAAACTGTAAATTACAATGGAGCGCGATGAAGAGTGTGTATAAATTTCGCTGGCATTCCCACACACTAACGTCACCGGGCCGCGTACCTACGCAGATGTCCTGTTTGCCTGTGTGAGTGCACGTAGCGTAAATACACCTCTCTTGATTGACTTACCTAACATCCTTAGACTTTGTTACCACGCAGTAGAGCTCATTTTACCTTGCATTTAATTTAACAGGTACGTGAATAAAGTTGTGTTACTGTACCGTATTGTTTCACGTTTACGCGTCTCTGTGTGGCGAGGTTAAGTAGAGCGGCGTTATCTTAGAACAGAGATTCCGTGGAGTCTGGATTAACGATAAAACATTATGTTGATGTAATATTTAGTTTTAATTGCATACGCTTAAATACTTATTAATAATTTTGATAGATCGAAACTCTTTCTGGAAGACAAAATTGTGTGTATGTTTAATGGATCAACACGGGCGTAATTTAATCAGATAAGCGAAGAAAACTTATTATTCTTTTCGAGCTAATTTGAAAATAGTAATTTATGGGAAGATACTAAAAGTGCCTACCTACAAAAACGTTCCTAAAAGAATCGTGATGATGATTGCACTTGATTATGAAGTTACATCACACCATATACCTGCTACACAAATAATTACGTTTCATAATTACCGAGGGTTTAGAGCATTGTCCGTCCAGTCTAAATGTCATCGAACGGGGTTTCGCAAGAGCGTTCAATCACGGGCGGTCACCTACTTTCGCGATCGACTCGAGGCGATTAGTCGACTACATTCACCGAGGCCTCGGATCACCTCTACGCAACAATTGTTTCTGTAGGAATCTTTTATTTATGGCAGCGTGGAGCTGTGTCTGTGTGAGTGAGCCGTAAGCGACCGTGCCCGTGTTTTACCTGTATGATAAAAATCAAATTTAATTTCGACCATATTCATATCGCGATAGGGTCTCAATTCTGTCGTGCAGAACAGACACAGAAATGCCCTACCGGCAATAAGTCAACGCTCGAACTCGCCTGTTTGACAAGATTCCAACCGCGTCTGTCCTGTTTGTTTATTGTAATCGGTTTGACAATGAGCTTAAGGTGCGGTTTCGAGTGATCTCCTGGCTCGCGCTCTCTTGTGATTGTTCTCGGCTACTCGGTGCGAGACTGTGTTTGTGTTTGTATTATACGTCATGTATACCGGCTTACTGTAGATTCGCCTCTTAGCATTCATAATTGCTTGGCGACCGAGCGGCTTTTAAAGCTTGCCGTTGATTGGTTTTTGTTCGCGGTTTGAATTCAGTTTTTATTTATCCGTAATTATCGAAATCGATGAGTTATATGCCTAATACGCGTACTTATTTCATATGAATAGGTGAGGTTTCAGTTGAAAGTCAACAAAAAGCTGTTGATAAAACGAAGATAATCCTAGTGTAGATAACGGAAGGTCAATGAGGGATAGGTACGTCAGACGATTGAATTGGCGCGCTTCGGCAGTTGGTTTGATGTTGCGCCGCGCGTCGCGCGGGAGCGGGAGGAGCGCGTCGCGGCGCATAGCGGCGTCTCTGTCGCGCGCTCCAGCGACCTCCTTGGATGTGCGGCCTGCAAGGTCGGCCGCCTTAATTAATAAACTCACTGTAAAGTATTTGAGGTCGATCGGAGAAGCGTCTACAATCTTACTTGAACCTTTGTCTAGTTATTGACCCGTACGCGTCGAACGATGAAGGCTTTTTATTGCTCTGTTCTATGTATTGTGGGACTAAAAATAAATGGTCTGCTAATTAAATATTTTATTCAAACATTAGTGTTTATACTCGCTGGCTATTTGAGTTTAACTGGTGCAGTCTGTTTTCTTATTGTGTCATGAAAGTACACACATTATTTTGTTTTATTACAACTGTGAGATTAAAGTGAATGATATCACTTTAATAAACGTGCTTGTCGTTTAGAAAAGGTATTAAATAGTCATAACAATGCGCAATCTATGCAAATTGTATATCGCACAGAGTTCCCAGTGAGACTGTTAACGGTGAAATAAAAAAATGAAAGTTTTTTTTCACTTACCCTCCGGTAGTGAATTAAGACGTTTCGTCACATCCGTGTCTGATTAAATCTTTAATGCATTGCTCTGTCGCAACTAAATATTTATTAACTGGGTACAACCGTTCCTACTATCACTTACATGTTTTTATTAAACGTCACGTGATAGTAAGTAGCCATCTTTTTTAGTTTACGTTGCATTTAAAATTATGGTGAAAAGATTCGTAATTTTGAGTCTCATAAAATGGTTTTATGTCTAACAAAACCGCTACTAATTTACACATGGAGTCGTATTAAAACAGTAATGTAATAACACGGTTATACCGTGTTTAATATCTCACATAAAATAATATCAACCTGTAATCAACGCGCGAGTTTTGGAAGAGGCCTTTTCTCGTTTAAAAAAATAACGAAACTTTAGAAAACATTCTGATTACTCCATGATTCCATTACTTTCGACACACGTCGGGAATCTTGGTGGCAAATGGCATTTTAGCCAGATTGGAATATTGATAATTTCAACTTTCAAAATAAATTAAAGCTATTATCAACGGAAGGACATCAGCATCCTATGCCACGAGTTTAAATATCTGAGTTATAAATTTCCTGCCAAGAATGGCTCTTATGATGTCGAAGTCCAAAACCGTTTAGACTGGGAAAACCTACGCCCCAAAACCTGGTTTTTACAAGCTTGTTACCGTGCTTTGATGATTTTTTTGCAAGCTAATTTAAACAAAACTTTCTAGGCTAGGGTTGCCAACTTTTTTTTGAAGAAATAGAGTATTCGTAATACTCTATTCGTAGAAAAAAAAGTAAGTACTTACCTTTTATTGTATTAGTTATTGCAAAACCAAAAATTTGTTTTTAAAATAATTAGAGAATTTCAATGAAGCCACGGATTTCTTTTATCACCAATTTTCAAATTACGACTAAAAAGACAAAAACTCCTTCAGTGGAATACTGAAATGTCTGGATTTAATTCAGTTTAATTAAAATACAGAGTTCAAATAAATAGAGTATTTCAGCGTACTCTATTGCTTTTGTACATTATAGAGTACGTCTACGCAATATAGAGTACAATACTCTATTTTAGAGTACGGTTGGCAACCATTTCAGTTTCATGGATTCTAAGTACCTATTAGGTAATGAAAAACACTGCATGTGCTTCTATCACTGTTTTGTAAGCCCCAAGAAAAGGAAATAGCTCATTGTGCTTAAGACTCTGTCGGAAAGTCTTTATTTATGCACTATTGTGACGTAGGGGCTCAACAACTTATTGCACATTGGCTTTGAAAGGTGCCGCCGCCATTGTAGCTATTAGGCCTCGATTCCATTACGCACACCGGCAAAACTTGGTGACATGTGGCATATTGCAATTTATGCTTGAACAATATAAATAGAGCTGGATTTAAGTCCGGTTGTATACCTATATGTTCAGGTACTGGCTAAGCAACCGGTTTGTGTCATTTATATGAATAGAAAGAGGCTTCAGTCCCCGAATTTTGGCGGCACATCAAACGTATGGGTGGCGTCTCGCGCAAAAGCAAGAATCTTCCAATTCCTTGCAGGTAAAACTTTAACCTGCCTCGTGTTATTTAAAATCAGCATGATTCAAGTAAAAACTTTAAAGTATTTATGTAACGTTTTGACTAGCTAGTTACCATGCCAAATGTATTATTGCCAATAGCACTTCCGGTTGTATGGAAGGGACGGCAAACAGTCGGGCCGTCATAATGGGAACGAGGCCTTGCGTATTAGGTACTGCTCTCAGTTACTTACTAAAAGGAAATCGAGTGTAGAATAATGTAACTTTGGTTATCATTACGAAATATGACGTATTTCGTAATGATAACCAATATTCATTAGGAATACATAAAATTATATCAGTTGTAATGAAATGATATATTTTATTGCCTTGATAAGAATGTTTTTATTTAAATACGTAGGTACAGCGTTACAAAATTAATTTGACTTTGAAATTGCTTCAGATTAGATTATAAACAAACATTGGTTATCTTCACTTCCTTGACATCTTTGAAGACTTTTTCCTCGTATTACTTTTTAAATCAGAATGAAACGAGATTGATCTACGAGTGTGTCTAATGTCTTGCTTATGGGATTGCTATAAATAGCGGTTTTGCAAATAACTGGACTGACGCGAGAACCATGGCCGTGTCGAGACGTGTATTCTGTATAATTCCCATAGATTACTGCGCAGATACGCGTTTAGGCATAATAGTTTTCACCGTTTGGATAAGTTGACGAGCAAGTGATTTTATTAATACGGTACTTCATCTGATGTTTAATTGTTTTTAAATGGATAAACATTAATATAATACTTAGTTAGACTGCTAAACTAGAGACTTGTTAATATTCACATGTGACTAAGATCCGTTATTTTAGTTTCTTGTGGTGTTACCTATGTGCCGAGTTTCTTTCAGATACAGTCCTTAACTTCATCAACTAAAACTTTTCAAGCCTCGCAGAAGATTGTGAGGCGACTTTTCTGTAATTAAACTTATCTACCTGTATTTATTTTAACAAAAGTTCTTTTCGAATGTATGTATTTAAAAAAAAAAAATGTTTATATGTAGTTTATCAGCCATATCGTTACCATAACACAAGCATTAAGTTGCTTAGCTTGGGACTATGGCGTCGTGTGAAATGTCCAAGGATATTATTATTATTATATCGTTTATTCATTTTTTTTCTTATTTCATACATTTTTAAATATTTCTTAAAAATACAAAAATAAAAAACATTTAAAAATATTAATATTATTATTATTATTATTAATGTGGCGTCACCTGTCTGCGCTGACAAATCATTATAATCTATGCGTAGCGTTCGGCGTTCGGCGCAGGCACATTGTTGCCTGCTTATGTAAGTCGGAACGTCTTCCACTTTCGAATCAAGTTTATTGACACGGCAAGCTCGACAAACGCAGACGCTTCACAGTTACATCGGCATGGCTTTGATTCTCTGACTTACCTGTCCCGGACGCACCAATACCCCGTATCCATAATTTGGAACCACAATTATCAGACGATGAAATATTCGATGTTAATTACTAGTTCCAAATTTCAGTGTACTTAGCACCGACCATAACTCATCTGGGTGGTAAACACTAGCTGTTAATAAATTAATTCGCGTACAATTTATATACTTGTATTAAGATGTTTTATGTTAATTTTATGTATGGTCCGCCCCCAACTGTATTAATTCTAAAGACTTTAGTCGAAGCGCACTCATTAAGTTTTTTATTAGCAATAAATCTAATAGTGTAAATGGTTTCGTCGCTTCACAATCGCACTTGCTAAATGCTGACTAATCGCTGCTTAAATCGCTAAGCTGCTTTCATCAGTGCCAGCATCGACGTGCGGTCTGTCTGTGACGAACGCGCGTCACAATCACAACTAGTTACAAACATCACTTTTCAGTTTTACGGTTCATGTTTCGGGCATTTGAAAGATAAAACTATTAGCAAATATAATTAAACAATTAGGTAAATACTTTCCGCATAATTCGCTGTGTTTCCTAACCTTCTGTATTGATTTGCATATAGGCGAAATAAAAATAATTGCCAAAATTATTTCAATGTGTTGAAAATTGTGTTAGTGTCGCTTTGCAGTTCATTGTATACGAGTCGTCATTCCAAATAACTGAGCATGTTTTGGTGAACTGTGCTAACCGCAAAGTGTGCTCAGCGTAGCACTTGAATACAACTTGGGTGTTATGATAAATAAGTAATGTTAGGTCATCCGTATCATGCGTTGTTTGGATGACTAGGAGTGTGCTTATTGCTTAGCACCTGGTTACCCTGAATTCCGACATCTACTTGTATGGAAAATTAGTTTCGGGATATCATAGACACCCCGTTTATCTGAATGGTAAATTATTTGCCTATTTCCTTTGTTAAGTAAACTATAAAATTAATAGCGCTGTTAACGTATTAAAAATATTTCAAGGAGAAAATGTTACCTACAGATTCAATGAGTTGATTAAGCTGACGTTTAATAGCCTCTGTACACAATAACCGCTGAGTATTCGTGAAGGTAATGAAATAGAGGATAATATGAACGTCAAGGGCCGAATACCATCGTATATTACAGATACCATTCATGGTTTTATGACATTTAGCCACGAAAACGTCTTGCAATATAATCTAATGCTGGCTGCTGACATTTTCTGATATCTCATTACTACGTTGGAACATGAATATTTAGTCTATCAGTAGCGTAAAGGCTGGTAGCCCCAGAGGATGTAGATCGACAGATTATAATGACCGGCTGCCGAGTAGCGTCCTGTTAATATCCGCCCCTTTAATAGAGGTTACACCAACTAATATATCACGATGACTTATATACCAGTAGGTATCTGAGGTTTACTACACTGCTTGTGAAGGTCAAATGGCACCTGCTCCCTGTAAAATACTGATATTTATCCGCGTCTGGCTAAACAAGAAGTCAAGAGAAAAGACTAAAAGGATGATCTTAACGATAACTTATAACTTAAATGTAAGTTCATTAAACTTGTGCTACTGTTGAGTAAATAAAAACTTAATGAATCCCCTCTTGAATATCAATTAGCATGAGATTTTACACATGAGGTAAATAAAAATACTTTCACATTGATTTATGGTCTAAGTAGGAGTACCACGCAAATACGCCATGCCGTAGTGTAGGTCAACGACCTACGCGTGCCCGAGGAAATAGTTTCAGTTACTACGAATGCGATTAATACTGTTATTAAAAGAAATTGCTATCAAATTCGTTTATTTTCCGATTACTTAGAATATAAAAGTCACTTTATGTAGGACACAAAAACTCGGAACGTATATTATTATATCTTTTCACACTTAATGCTCTTTTCTAAACAGTATTCTTGGAAAGTAAAAAGCTGTGATTCTACGTAGCTCTGTTGACATGATCAAATATATCAAAGGCTTTTGGGGAGCGGATTAAGTGATTGTGATGTTGAGTTTTAGTAGAGTGATGTTGTTTGGCCAGACACATTCTTTGTTCATTCAGTAAAAATATTTAGGCTATACCTTCAGACGTCTCCGAAATAGGTTTTGCAATAGGTACACCAATTAACTAATAACCTGGTACTCATTCGATATTTACATTCGAGAGGTCAAAGATCAACTTGGCGATTTTCAATTCGATTTTAATACGCAACCGAACCCTAATGATAATAACAATAAATCGACATAAAAGTTATAAATAAATAGTTAATTGTGGCACATACCTAACACAAATGATTAGTGCTCGGGTGAGTGAATCCGGGTGTCTTTCACACATAGGTACACACACGTACGTTTGTTTAGATATATGTGTAGGTATATACAATGGTCTGCGGTGGAAGCGTGTTTGTAAAGTAGACTGTAATCGTTAGTCACTGACATCGAAACGCATAGCCGAGGCAAATCTTGTAGATGTGACACTTTGGTTCGCCGTATATTTCATATATTATTAATTTATTATCCAACTTTAATCAGGTTTAAACCTATTTTCAAGAGTTTCTTTTAAGGAAAGGCGTATGCTCAGGAGTCCATTGTCAGAATCTAGGAATAAAACCAACCTAGGTTGTAATTACTCCAAATCGCAGTAGATAGGAAGGTACTACTTTATTTGGGTTCTAAACTAGTAAGTTGGCTTTCTTTGTAACATAAAACTTTATTAATGTTGAAATCCACAAACTTTAAATTTATAGGCTTAGGTTAACCAATCAGTCCATCATACTAGGGCAAAATGCAAATGAAACCAATTTGAATTTCAAATAACAAAATCAACAAAACACTCGTTTAGTTAATTATTTGATTGCATTGAGCGCTTTATCATAAAAGCCATGAATGTCAATTCTGCGTACGCGTCATCTTTGATATCATCTGGAAAGCGTACCGAGCGTGTAGGCATTTACATAGATCGCGCCCACTCGGCTTCATCCACCGCGATTTTTACCGAGATACAAACAACTATTACACGGCCGAGTTGTTATGTTAATAGAATATGAGACAATGTACGGAGCGCGGGGGCTCCTTAACTCGCGAGTGTTTGATTTCACCCGTTGGGACAGGTTTGAGCCCGGAATGCGCGCCGTGCCGCCGTGCCGTACGCCAGAGGTTAATAAAGCGCGCACTTGCTCGCTACTTTATTGCTTTTTGTAGTCATAAATAAAAACGCTTTCGAGAAATGAACAATTTATGTATTATCGAGTATGTCAATTTCGGTGACCGGAACGTTGGATATTTATATGGAGTAAAAGCATTGCGAGTGTCCCTAATTAATTGAATATTCAGTTAAGAAATATTTAATCGTTCTGTATGGACTTACTTAACTGAGTTTCTTTATTAAGAAACAATGAGATGCACATTATGCAAGAGTGACTTATTGTGTTGTATTTACGTGTAAGCCTTACACGGAATATTTTATATCGAGTCCAAAGAACTCAGCGAACATGAAAGCGGTAAAATACACACGAAACTTGTGGAAGTCAAATTGAATAGTTATCGCCTTCCTGTAGCATGCCTACGCAGACTCGTAGCGGTCGTAGGCGCGCGCGTCACGGTGACGTCACGGCCCTACGAGGCGCTACGAGCGCTACGCGGCCCACGCGACACACCCTCTGCTTCCAGTTCTACCTACACAGTTAATACAAGTGTTATAAGTGGTAATATTCGTACCACCCATTTTAATGAAAGTTATTTTTAACGCCCTGTTGGACTCAGAATACGCCAACATTTTGTACTACGCGTGGGTGTCGAAAGAGATGGGTTCTTTCTATAAAACATTAAAAAACCTCTTCTAATCGCAACTCGATACGTCGAAAACCTCCAAAACTCGTAAAAATGTTTTGTTCACTTCCCTTTAAGGCCCAAAACCTCCATTACTCGAAATCCCAACCCTCTATTAGTCGAAACAATCAGTGAGTCCCTGCAAGCCATTTTGGTACATATTTTCTCCTATAACTCGAAAAATTAAATTGGACCTCTGTATCTAGAACATAGCAATGTTTTATTTTACAACCTTTACAACTCGATTATTTGAAACTTATTACCTCTATAGTTCGAAGAAAAACTAGTTACCGACTTTAAGAATTTGCCGACCAAGTAAGTACCTACACCATTGTTTCTTAGAAAATAATTTAGGAGTATAAAATAAATAGGATTACCACCATTAAGGCCACATGACTCACGTTAACACGTGCTTGCTTGCTTGGTGTTTATTTTTATTAATTTTTATTTTATTTGAACTTTAGCGAAGCAAGTCATTTGTTGTCGAAGCATTGAATACTTTACAGAATTTTATAGAGCAAACTAGCAACTCCGAAAAACAAGAATTTTCTGCTCTTTACACCTTAGACAATGCAATAGATATGATATAAAATGATCTCTAACCTCAGATATAGAATAACCGAATTTTGTAAAGCAAAAAAAAAAACTGACTTTTAACATACATATATTTTCATTCTAAGAATGTTTTGAAATAATGTTGATTTATAAAAAATAAAAATATGTTTGTTACTTGATTTTTTTATTTTTTTCACCTCTCTAACTCAAAATTAGTAAGAATGAATTTTAATCTAAGAATCCTCTACAAGTCGTATCAAAATCCGCCTAAGTCGAAAACTCTATAACTCGATTTTTTTGGCGTCTCCCTTGATGTTCGACTTTATTTATTTATTTATTTATTACTGACTTATAGAGGTTCTACTGTATTATGGATTTTTATGGCACGAGGACTATACTAAGTACCTATTTAACTCTGTGAAAGTTCTGTTTCCGGTTGAAACAAAGCGCAAAAAATACTTAAACCTATTTATCATAATATCATGCTTATTCTCTCTTAAGTAATGGTGTATACCTAGTCCTCTCGCTATCAGTGCCACATCCATTTACATTATCCTTAAACTAATCCAGACCACAGACGTTAATTTGGTAAAAGACAAACCTCATCATAAGCATAACGCATTGCCTAACCTGAGGATCTAACTCAGGTCCATATACGATCAGGAGTCGCGCTTGCAACTAATATAGTAAGTAAGTAAGTAAGTAAGTAGGTAAGTATTTATTTCACAAAAACATAGCACTTTGCATTGTATACATTGTTTGAATAAAATAATATTTACAATATGATGCAATAGTAGTCTCTATCTTTTAAACTAGGACTAGCCTGTATCTTAAAAGATAGGGTTCAGCCAAATGGATTCTGTTTATAAAAAATTCACAAACGAAACAAGTGAAGACAGTGTCAATGTTTTTACTAATAGCTGTAGAGAATATGTAAATACAACAAGCTTTCCGCCTATAACATGGGCACAACCTAAAACTTTGACGGCTGAAGTCGCGCAGCAATCAGATTCTACGACATTGATGACTATGGGTTCGGAGATCGATTCCTGTGTTAAACCTATATGCGCCAATGATAATGGGCCACACTCATTATCATAAGCTAGGTAATTTATTGATGTATTTGAACTATAGCTAAGAGGCTACCGAGTGGTGGGTTCGATTCCCAGTGGGATGAAATCAGCTATATTTCATTTACAAAAAAAAATTAAATGCATGTAGGTCTGTGACATTTTTTTTGGTGTTTTTGATCTAAAATTTGATTATTTATATATTTTTTTTAATTATTCAATTTCATTCGGCAACAAAACCATGAAGTTCAAACTTTTCTCAAAGGACCATAGACTTTCCTGACAAACATTGTCATAAAAAAATTGACATAAAAAAGTCACAATATCGAGTCTTAAAAATCTACTACTACTTAATTTAATTCATAATTAAGTAAGGAAAACTAAGAAATGCACGGTTATGATAAATTTATTATTGAACGACACAGTGCAGTGTGTGTATGCGATACCAAGAAATAAATCCCTCTCCCCGCGCCGACATCGTTGCCGCGCGCGACTCGCACGCGTCCTTCTCTGCGCCGTACTGCCGTCGCTTCGGGGGAAGCCGAAGAGCGGGGAGCGGAGACGCCAGCGGGCCTCCCGCGCGGGGCCGCCTGCCACCATTCAGTCCCCCGCAAATTGTCATAAGTAAAGCACGTATTCAAACGAACAATTTTTAACATTCATTTTCCCTTTTAACATCTAAGTATGCCGCCACCTAATTCGGGTTGGATAAAACGAGATAAAGAATTCATCGACCTGCTTGTTTTCTATGAAGAAAATAATGCTTTCGGTAAGGACTACTCAAAAGACAGCTCAGTCTGGAAGGAGATATCCAACAGAGTAAGCTTACCAGGTATGTATCAATTATTGTTAATGATTAAATTAAAAAAGGTAATAACGTTGTTGCTTTTTAGGTTTCGAAGATCCATAAAAACGGATCCTAGAGAATCACTCGGATCTTTGTCCGTCTGACACGGCCACTTTTTGGAGGCCAAACTAGAAAAATAAAATGTTTTTTAAACCGTACAGTGAAAATGATAGTGACGTGATATCACGAGAAATTAGACGAAAAATTAGTTGCCCCCCCCCACCCTCCTCTCTTATCTCCGAAACCACTGAGCCTAACATTTTGGAAAAAAAGGCAGGTACTTAATAGTTCTTTACCTTTAGATACCAGGAAAACCTGTAACAAATCTATCGTGTTAAAATAACATGTTACAACAATGGAATTCGTTCGGTTTTTAAGGTTTGGTATAAGTTTGCTTTTCTAATGGCTATTTTCTTTTAGAGTTCTGTCTGAGTATGCAGATGTTATTTGCTTAGTTCCAAATAGTGGCGTTTATATTGTAGGAAGGGGGGGATCTGTCAAATGAGTTTTCTTTCCGTTACGCACAAAATTGACCCAAAGTTTTTTTTTCAACTGGTTATTTTCATAAATTAACAAGGTCTGAAAATCAGCACCGTGCATTCGTTTTAAAAATATATTTTTAGGGTTCCGTGCCTCAGTCGTCAAAAAACGGAACCCATAGGATCGACTTTGTTGTCCGTCTGTCTATCGGTCCTTCTCTCAAGACCGTTTTTCTCAGGAACGCGTGGAGGATTCAAGCTGAAATTAATATGAAATACTCAGGTCTGCTACACCTTGGAGCAGTGAAAAAAAAAAACTAACGGGCGGTGTCAATAACGTATCTACCTTTTACCAACTGTCAAATTAGCTACCAACAGTATCTGATATGTCATGTTTGAGAGTTGCCTCTCAAACACGAAATTTCAGCTACTGTTGGAAGCTAATTTGACAGTCATTTTTGTTTTATTTTTTGTTTGGGTCACAAATATTCATGAGTGTACAAAGTTTCATCTCCATCGCTCCTGTAGCTTTGGAGCCAATTGGCTATAACGGACGGTCACAGGAGTGAGTGATTCTATACCTAAGTATAAAAGGGTTCCGTTTTTTCCATTCGCATTTACGGAACCCTGAAAAGGTGGTTTTAATAAAAAGTTCTACATGTGGGTACAGCCGCCTGGTTTCAATATACAAGTTTCAATATAATAAGTGTTTGTGTTGTTGCCACTGACGTGCAGTCAACTGCAGGCACGACCCATATTTTATTTATACCTATATAATGTAGTCTAATTAAAGCACTTAAAGTATTTATAGATTAGTCTGAAAATTATCTAAACAACCGTTTTTAATAAATTGTACATTTATTTTCAGCGGCTTATTGTAGAAAAAAATGGCTTGGTATAAAATATACCTATTTGAAATTAAAGAACATGATCAGAATTGGAAGAGTGACAGAGGATATGGTTCGAAAGAATACAAAAACAGCGAAGTATTTGAATGGGAGGCTTGATTTCCTTGACCGATTTCTCTCGAAAATACCCGATGCGGCACTACCTTCTTCTGTACATCGTTTCTTTGCTACATCGTTTGAGGAAGAAGCAAATAGATCTAAACATAGCGTTGATGCGGAAAAATTAATAAAAGTAAAAAAAAATAGAAGACTCATACAAGTAATGAAGGACTACAAACAAGAAACCGGACCGCAGCCGAAATGTATTCTGCCAAATACAGAGGAGGCAATAGAAGAGGAATATCGAATCGACGAAGATTCAAATGACGTAGAGATCGTGCCATTGCATCAGGACAATCCCATAGATGATGTTGCGCACGCCGCTCCTAGTAGCAGCAAGCAACCGAGAAAAAAAAAAGGACCAAAACAAAAAAAACTGGTAGAAGATTGTAATTTAGCCCGCTTTTTAGTAAAATACACAAATACGAACATAGAAAAAGAAGAAACATGCGACTTAAAAGAATATATGGCTGATTTGGCAGAAGTATTGTGTAACCGCTTGGCACCTCACAAACGCAAGTGTTTTTTAAGCAAAATTGATTTAATTGTAAGTGAAATGTTGGAGGGAACACATACTTAATAAAGTAAGTAATACATTTTAAGTTTTTTTTTTGGTTTCAATGATATGGGCACGAAGTTTAATATAAAACGAAAAACATAATTCCAAAGGGGCTATACCAGGATTTTGCCAGGCGTGTCTTTAAAATGTGTATTTTTTATGTTTTTCTGTATTTTGATGGTACCTACCTACATACTTCTTACAGCTTTTATGTTAGGTACTGAGAAATAAGTCTTTTCTTTTGTTAAAGTTGCAGATCTATTGATGTATTTGCGAAATGAATTCCTCAAGTACAGCAATATATAGTAGGCGCCAGATAAATGTCGAATAAAGTACATTGACCTTTCCCTAATAACTGTTCATAGGTACCTGAACAATTAAATATGAATCGTTTTTCATTATTAGACAATGTTAAGGATCACGAGAGATGATGATTCGGGACAGCTTTGTGTCATTAATTCCGTTTTTCAAATTAAAAATGTCAATAATTGTAGGTGGGTCAATGACCGTTATTCCACGATTATCTGGCGCCTACTATAGTCTGTTAAATTGTCCATACGTTGTTTTTTTTTTAATTTCCATTATTTAGATGCAAAGTATTCTTAACTTGTGTAACCTTCATTAGTTCCTTAAAGGAAACATGTTTAAGAACTGACTGTTATGTTGTTACTGAGCTTTGTTGATTTTTAATTGTAATTTCTTAAGTAAGTAAACTCATTAAACATACCCAACCTTTGTGTAGAGGATGTCTTAATGATGATAGTAAACAAATAAAAACATTAGACGAAAACGAAATTGTTTTATTTATTTTAATTCCGTTTTGGATTAGTTAGATAAGTAGGTAGTTGTATATGTAAATTTCTAGTCCTACATCTTTGTTTCAATAACATTTTCATTTTAAAATAGATAATAAATTGCATATAATTATGAATTAACCTTAACCTTATTCTTCTGCCTTCTTACATTTTGCATAAAAAAGAGTGTGCGATGTCGAAATATCAGATGTTTGTTAGAGAAGGCACAGAATGCGGCGCTCGCTCACAAGCACCGTGACGGATTGGTCGCCGTGTCTTTCAAATCGCCGTTTCAATTGTTGTGAACTGGTTGTGGCTTAATATTTGTGTTACCAAATTTCTCTGCCCACGAACGAGCCGTATGTACCGTAAGTGGTATGGTTCACCGAGATACAATCAAATGGACTTATGCTTACTACAATGAACTTTCTAAACCATATTTTGTACTTGCAAAACGCTTCTTTGACTTCATATTTTAACTCGTAGTCATTTTTGCATTAGTACCTAAAGATAATTATCAATAATTACCTACCCATTTCATTGAGAGCAGACTTAAATTATTTTTTAATGTTTTATCAAAAAGCGGTCGACTTGTTATGAAAACGATAAAGCGAGCCCAATCTCCCCTAAATTGTGTGTGGCATAAGATAACGCTGCACTAGGTAGGTAAATATTTCCCGTGATAAATGCTTTACTTACCTGTCGCGACCGCAGCGCGCGTTTCAATAATAACCGTGATATTGCGATGATACGGACTGGAAAAACTCGTTCGGCGGATGTCGATATCCTTAACGCGCACAAATCGACCGCTGATATCTACATGCTCGAGCTTTATAATTCATCCATGGCGGGCTGGACAGAAAGTGCATGCGGGAAGAGGAGAGAATAACGCGCATTGTATAGATGGCGTATCGAAGAGGTCGGTGTTTATTTGGTGTGTGGCGGGGTCGAGACGATCATAGTGTGCTGTCAGTGAGCGGCTTTCATTCATGCCGCCTCGGGCCACGTTCCACGAGATCTCATCTCCCAATTACCAACTTTGCTCAAGTGTTCTGTTCCACGATTTTTGTCATTTTTGCCCAATTGAATGTTCCATATTATTGTGGATTATCGGTGTCGAATGTAGGTACCTACTTTTATTCAATTGATGCTGATATATATATTTTTAATGGTTTTTTTTTTATTTTTTCATGATTTCACGTCCTGAAAATAGAACTTCTTGTTATTTAAGAGACGGTTACTTTGTATTGTACCGTACCTTTATTTTGATGTCACATCGTTAAGATCGAGCACCTCAATACTTAAACAGAAGGTTGCTGATTGATGCTAGTCATTGGAGGCTCGTTTCACCACAGGTGAATATTGTCGAGGGCCAGCTGTTTTGGTGGAGCATTGTGCCGGTGTATTACACAAACAGTACTGAGCGCAATCGCTCAGCGTTTCACAATCGCGGGTTCGCCGACCGACACCAATACCTAAATTAATTTTCTTTTCGGTCCCGCGTCGCCGCCGTTCATTGTTCAATTTCTGACTCCGATTTTGGAGCGCCAATGTAGGTACTATTTGGTGACACAGAATTCGTCTAGAAAGTAATCTCCAAAATTGTTGATGTCAAACATTTTCCTTCCGTAGCGAATATTTAGATATTTGAATTTAAAGGTAACGTATTAAATCATCGAGTTGATACAGACACACAACGTTGTCGCACATTTTTTGTTTACGATAGCACTAACCAGTTCGGGTTGCTCAAACACGAGCATGACATTTTATAACTGTAACAAGGTCATTTACCGTTCATATTGGGGAATAACTATATTATAACGTAGACCTCAGTATTGTACACGGTCGAAACGAGAATCTCTGATGGATTCGAATGTCAGAGTGAAGGTCTGTGTACATTTTTGTATCCGCTTTGAATGCGCATGTCATTAAAATATTGAAACAAAATTCGCTCATTTGAATGTTCATTAACATTCATAGTTTCATAGTTGTACTACATACTCAAATTAAAATACGTAAACAAGTCTCTATTTTCGTTTTTTTTTTTTCATATAAATCAATAATTGCGACATTTTAGACAGATTCAGAAATCGAAACTATATTCACAACGCGGTGAATTGGACATCAGAGCTGGCATAGTTCAGATTCCCGCGTGATTGGCGGAATTATGGTGCTTTCCCAGCGATTTGTCGGTTGCGTCGGTCGCGAGGAGCGCGCCTACGTGCGCTGCGCTTGCGACATTTTGACAATCCGAAATTACGTAACGGTTTCGAATCTGACGCTTTACTTCTTTGGATTAAGATTGCTTCCGGGGTGGTATTCATAGATATCACAAAACATGAAGGAAGGTATTATTTTTTGATAAATTATAGTTTTAGATATTTTTTTATGTAATTTATTATAATATTCTTTACAAATCTTAATAGCCTTAATATGCAACTAGGTACATAGGTAGTGTTGTACCTATTCAGTATTGAGTGTTTCGCAAATGTGTCAACAGAAAATTACCTAGGTACGTAGTTATATAAAGTTAAAATTTGCATAAAAACATCATGAAGAGTTAGTTGAGTCTCTTTTGTTTAACTATTAATGAGTAATTTAACATATTTTATGATCTACCGATGTGAGGTACTCATTTATTATTTCTGGTTATTACCTAATGAGTGCTAGAATTACTTATTGAAACGAAAACTTGTTTAAAATGCACGTGAGCATTTGTTAATATTTCTGTATGTGGTTTATGCAATGTTCGTGTTCCTGTAACTTGTGTACCAGTGTCACTAGTAAGCACGCGCGGCTCTGCCTGCCCCCGCGAGCGCACGCCGACACTGCTCGCATCAAAACAAACGGAGAAAGTCACGCCATATTATTTATACGTGCGCTTCGCACTATTTCCTACTTCCCCATGAAGCAAATAATTGTAATAGAGAATAGAAAATTAACAATAGATGTTCAAACTACACAATTGTAACACGCATCGTATGAAATTACACGATGTTTTCACTTACGATGCTCGTTATTTTGACTGCTTTTCCTCACTGCTCGACTTGATTTGGACTTGGATGATTAAGATTGACAAAAATAAACACGTTTGTTTAGATGTGCTATAGGTACCTAGATTGGACTTAAAGATACCTAGGTCATTAAGAGGTACAAAAAATAAACAGCTATTGATGCAGCTTAGGGTGAAATCAGAGGAAGTACTGTTTCAAAACTATGTGACTAATTAAGCTAGGTTTATCAAAGTTATTGAAAGATTGATGGTCTTTGACAGTGTTTCAGTTCTTTTATTGTACCCTTGGATCGGGTTGCGAAAAGTCAGGTAAGCGGTTGCTCCATGTAAATAATTGTATTTCAGGTAGGTACATCCGGTTAAACTGGAAGCTGACTCCAACAGTTGGGAAAATGCTAGTCCTGACGTTTAGGCACCAAATTAAAAAAAAAAACGAATATTCAAAGAGCGATAAGTTTGATTAGTCATCCTATTACATTATTTTTGTAATCCATACTTGATATTATAAACTTTAAATTAACTATCCGTCTGTTTGACAGCTTTTCACGACTTAGGTAACGGCTAAACGGTTTTTGGATGGAAACATTGCGACACGGGGAGAACATGTCCTGAATTAGAATGTTAGAAACTTTTATCCCGGAAGTATAATTTTCGGCTTTCACGTGTGGCGGACAGCCGTTGAAAAAAGGTAGGTAGTTCTGACACAATTTATCAAAATTATTCAAACAACGAGCACAGGTGATTAGCTGTTTAGTTTCGGGGCAACATTGTGTAATGTCGGCGCGATTAGATTACCTTCCATCGAGACGTTTCATAAAACGATTGTTACTTTCATTTCACTAGCCGGTGCAATAGTCTATTACCACAACCATTGTAGTACCTATCGATGCTTACATTTAATGTACCTATTTCCTGTATTCGTAGTTATATCTACCTTATAATCCAATTTAAACCAAATAATGTAAAGAGGTCACTTAAGTGGTTAGGCAATCTCTGGAATACCTACTACACTATCGTTGAGTCACTCAACGATGGTGTATGGTGGTCATCTATAGATGAGAAATACTTTCATCCCGGAAAAGTGCAGGGTTCATGTGCGATGGTTCACATGAGAGAAGCTATGAGAAAACGCCAGTTTATTATGTATCCTTATAATGGTGTCCATATAATTTGTAAATTTAACCAGTAATTGCTAGTTTTGAAAAAAAAAATATAAAAATTATAATATATTGATAAAAAAATATTTATATATATATATATAACATTAATTTGATCATTAGCTGATTTTTTTATTTAGTATAATGTGCAAATAAGCAAATTATGGTGACAACTACGTTATCAGTATCACACAAATTTTGTTATTGAGGTGCATAATTAGATATGATCAAAATGACGGAAACAATTCAAGGAGATCTTGGTTCTGCAGTTTGCTATTTACGATTCATTTGACTTTTAAGTGGTCTTCATCGAAAAATTGCTAATTATTTGATATTTTAATGTTTTAAGATAAAAACAATCAACAACCTAGGTCAGTTGTCTTCATTTACATTAGTAGGTAAGTCGTCAACGCTTTTCGGAACTAACAAAACTGTAGACATTTATATTACGTTCATGAATCCATGTACGGCTACAGTGCACAAGCATTCAGTTACCACTACCTACTTAAGTTTGCGTTGTCAATGTAGTATAATTTCTATTCATGTAGATAATATTGTATTTATCGGGTATCCACGCTCGCGCCAAACCACGGCATAATGGTAGGGACAAGTCCATATCTGTCAGTCCACATATTGACTGTAAGTACCTACCTATCTGCCTACAATTCCATTATTGTTTATATATTCGTTAGTCATTCGTCACGGTTGCCAATACCGATGGCTTACACATATTTGTGTTCGAACGGTTTTCTTCAAGGCCAGTTTCAAATAAATCGTTCGATTTGCGCGTTTCTATATTCTTGTGATGCGCAATTATCTAAATTATTGTAGGAAAATTTGGTAAGTAAATACATTTGAGTATGGTGAACGTTAATAGATCTGTTTACTTAGTAAGACAGAGACGCCACTATATTTGCGTAAAAAATGGAAACTAATATTAATGACATAGATTTTTTCTAAGCATAATTTTCTTGTTATTGGTACGTAACAACTCGTTTCACTAAGAGTTGGGTACAACTACTTGGAGAATTTGAGGCGAAACAACATTTTATGATGAGTAAAGTTCTACCAATACTAGCTAAAGATTACGTGTGACAAAACGGCTATTATTATGTAAAATAAAATGACAAAGGCCATCTTATGTAATACGAGTACTCATTCGCAATATGTTTTTTGTCAACTCTCACACTGCGACCTTAGGTTGCAAGGAAGTTCGATGGCAGTATTTCCCTTCTAAAGTGGGCTACAACTGGCTACAGACAGTTAACAGAGATAACAGAAGTGTCACCGAATATCCTAGTAACAAAATGAACGGCGCATGCACATCGTCCGGAACGGGTAGCCGATAGGTAAGTCATTTGAGCTATTTTTATAAATCCATCCATATTCCGCTACTTTACTGATGTCAGGAATTTTAAAATATCTGAAATGCATACCTTGTTGCTGTTGTTGTTATTTCGGTCAATCACTATTTATCATCAAATTTAATGTTGAATTTCTTTATCTTCAGAAACGGGCTTGAATTTCAGTTAAGAGTGTTTAGCATGACAAGAGTTTCAAGAGCACACCGGTGTTGCGCTACTGTTCACAGATCACTGTGCTACAAGTAAGCGTTAGCCTGCGAATGGTTAGGCTATTAGTCACTGAAAGCATTCCTTGCGAGCCGATGGTCTGGCCCGATCGGTTTTGCCGGAGGGACGAACTGAGAATCGAGGGGAACGGCCAAAGAAATGCAGCTCTTTGTTCGCTTTACCAGCAGCGCTGTACTTCCCGCAAATGTGCTGTGTTGATTTGTTTATGTTCGAGTTGATGCTTAGTGCTTATTGTAGATGATGCTGTGAATATTTTGGGCTTAGACAAGATTTTTGCGCTTTTGTCTATTTTACTCATGCTTCTTTTACCGTTTTCTTAATATTTATCTATGATGATCTTTTGGTTATAATTGTTTGTATTTTATTAAGATTTGCTTTAACTGCTTACCTATTGCATAGTTTTAACTTTTTGTTCTTCATTTAAAAAGGCGCTTCACGCAAAGCATATGAAGAATCTCCTGCCTAATCTTACCAGACAAAATTCGGTTTACATTTTTCTTTCCAATTCGTCTGCTACTATATAAAGTATCGCACTAACTTAATAAGCCAAACAAAGCAATTGCTTCTAATGTTTATCTGACGAAAGGCGTCAGGAAGCAGCGGCCCGTGAAGGTGGTGACACACTGTGGCGGTTGCTCAACGTCAGCGGCGCGAATCGCGGTGTGCTGCGCTAGCGCAGTGCGCATACCGCCCGTCCCCGATTATTTATAGAACCAATGGGAATACTAGTTCTTAAACTTAATTTATTACGTGGAAATCATTATATATCGTGGTAGATGACTGTGTTGACGACCTTAAAAAGCCTGGGACAGACTGACTTCGGAAGGCGTGAGTGGGCTTTAGTAGTTAGTAGAAACACCCTTTCTTTAGTTCAGGTCGGTTTTTGATTGGCCTCTGGACTTCAGCCTCATTCAGCTTGTGTGAAATGATGTACCAAAAAAAAATGTTTGGACTTATCTCCAAACTCCTAATTCTTAACTAAGTTAACTGTTAAGCTGGAGCAACCGTTTAGTCACTTTATTAGCTGAATCAAAAGCCTTGCCTAACACTACAAACAACAGGTCTAGGTAAATCACAGCGCGATTCAAGCCAACAAGCTGTAGATAAACGTTGAACGTGCACCGCCGGCATCTGCATAACTGAGTCGCTCCGTTCTCATTAGCCGGCGCCCGTTAGCCCGACCCAACTCCCGCGCACAACGGGACCGCCCGACCTCGTCGGTGCGCTGGCTGCCTTTAGTGTGTTTACTACACTTTACAATCATAGAAACATACTTTCATGTTGCTGTTTTAAATGAGAATATTGAGAAAAGTAATTTTTTATGGCTTTGTTGAAGGAATGTTGTGTTTTCGAACCTTTTTTTGGAGGTTAGTAAAATCATACGGAAAAGCTCCAAAGTTGCAGACGTGGGCAGTCCAAGGTAACGTTTCAACAGCGGAAAATTGTGTCTATCTTTGTTTCTTTTTCAATTACGGCGAGTGGGGGTGCTGTAAAATGTCAATTTATAAATAGAAGCGTAATTTATGCACGGCTGTGACACGGGCACGCAAAAGTGCCACAAATACTGCATCGTAGTAAACAAGCCCTGTGGAGGTGCAGGTCAAAGGCTTTCTCCGTGGGCAGTTAGGTACCACAGCGGGGCAAGAGAAGAGGGGGGCAGACGCACGCGCGAATAGAAAGTCCTTAACTCATTGTTTTCTTCATTACGATATTTATCAGTCGTCACTCCACGTTCGCTTATTGCATTTTATATACAAATTAATTTGAGCCGGGCTTGATTAAAGTCTAAGATTTTCAACCTTATTGATGTACTTAAGTAGGTAAATAAACGTTTTGTTTAAGCAAGTTAAGCACCTTACAGCAAAGGAGTTGTCTGTAAGATTTTCTAGAAACTTATTTCAAGTATATTTGTTGCAAATAAAGGACTCCTCATATATTTTTATTAACGCATTAAAGTTTTGAAAGTTCAATTATTTTTCAATATGCATACCTATTAAACACAAAAATAAACATGCATAATTGTTTGTAGGAAGTTGCACTCTTGTGTGAGTAGGAGCGTTCTCGAAGGGCGGCCACGGACCGGAAGGCGAGGCGTGGGACGCTGCTCCACTAGCTGGACTGACGACCTGGGAAGGTCGCTGGGAGCCGTTGTCGCTACTCGTCCAGAACCCTTCGTTATTGAACTATGTACTTATGGGACTTTTATAAATGTTTTGATTTTAATGATAACTCCATTCTTTTGTGATTTTTACAATGATAAAGAAAATAATAACAAGTGTTTCATAAAACCGGCACTAATCTCATAACTCTGTTAATTATATATATAACTACATAATAAAGTAAGCCGTGCTAACGTATAAACTAAAGTTTTATAATAGTAGAAACTATATATAAGCGCTTCATTAAAGTGAAGACACGGTTGCGTAAAACGAAACGTTAATTACGAAAATAAAATCGACGAATGGATTGCTCACATTGTTCGGGAGCCGACTCGATCAGGGTCATGAGAGACGATTTCGAGAATAAAAAGGTCATCGTCTAACATAGAATTTAAATCTCAATTCGTTGTCTGTCGCATGCGAGGAGGCAGACCGTGACCATAGGATTTCGGGTAACACATCATTTGTAGTTGCCAAACAGATTGGGTCATTCTTTTGTCCGCGTGGGAATGATGCAAATGAGCCGCTTCGCTATTTCTTTGTTTGATTTCGTGAAAGTTTACACGATCGACGAGGAAACGCGGTCGACGACGGCCCGATGTGAACGCCATTTTTATGTAATTGTTACGTCGTGATGTACGCCCGGCGTAAGTTAGTAGCGGCCGGCGTGAAATCTGCTCACACGCACGTTTGTCGCTGGAATTTGAGAGGTTTGGAGGAAACTGTTGAAATTTGGATACCTACCTGTTTTGTACGTGTATGTAATTGTAACATGTTGGGAACCGACGCTTTGTGTAGTACTAACACTCAAAAGAATGCGACTTTTTTACATGGTAAACATATAAGAGATAAACAATTTGTATTCTTACATAATATCAAATGTACTAAATTACCGAGGGATATTTGCGAAAATTTCATCTCAATCACAGTAATAATAAAGCCCGCTAATTCGTGGTTTAGTTGTGTGATGCACTCTCACTTAATGATTATTGCCCAATAATTATTATAATTATTGGGCAATTATATATAGTAACCAACTGTAAAACCGCTTGACTCTTGTCACTTACATCACCGTGGGCTGCGAAGGGGAACGCCCTTTATGAAATCAGCTGCACTCGGTCAAGCAGACGGATTTTCGTGCTTTAGGGAATCAAATAATATACCTGTTATTATGTCTCATTGTTTATGGACAGCCAACAACATCTTTTCTTATGGAACTCTCCATTGAATGCAGAAACAGTTATCTGATCATAATTTCTGATGCTTTTCACAGAACCCACGGTTGTTTTGTTGTCAAATCGGTGGTTTCAATAAAACTTAATGCTTTCTTCAAGAGGCAAGTGTAGGTATCGGTACTTAATTCAAACTTATAATTAGGTAACTTTAAAGATACGTACCTATGCATTTAGGATAGTTCTAATCGTGATAATTAAAATCTAACTTTCCAAAAGGAAAACAACATTGGAAACTTTCTTTTTAATACCTAATAACAAGGGATACCTTTCTAAGTTTCTTATAAAGTAATAAACTTCGTTAAGTATTAATAGAGCAATAGAAAGTCACGGATAAGTGATATAAAAATTACGTGGATGCTCACCGCTATTTATTTTACTATCCTAATCTAAAAAGGTAATTTGCCGTAACTTGAATTTAAGTTCCAATTATCGCAAAAGTAGGTCTGTAACACCATCTTCACTTTTTCTCAGAACAACAAAAACAGGTCCGTTCATCTTGCATTGAATATTACATTATGGTTCATTACATATCACGTGACATTACGACATCATGATCTTTAAACACAAAAACTAAACGAACTACATTCCCAAGATGAAGCTTAAAAACTGGCTGTTTCTTAACAGTGTCTCACCTCTAGTACTTGTAATGACACAATCTTTGTTTTTTCAACTCTTAAGGCTCACTTGAAGCTATCTGCCATGAAAATGGAGCACGCAATTAATCGAGCATCGAAGGGTTACGAAATGATCGCTAAGACGCCATTCCGCACTCCATTATGCAGTTTTTCAAACCATTTACAGTGGCGTACAGTCCATTACTCTGCCGTGACTGTTAACTCTCGTCTTCAGGCATTGTCAGCGCGCAATCTATACGTAGATTTAGTAAAAATATAGTTAGTGCCAGGTGACCCTTCTTTGCTGCATAGAAAACATCTGTGGAACGGTATGTCACGCGTTGATCCACTCACTATGCCAGCGTAATTTCCTTGACTTACTTAATTTTCCCAAATCGCTGTCCCTTATTACGACAGATTTTTTCGTTAAAGGTGTTGTTGTCAAGCCAACTCTTTGGAAAAAGAGCATTGGTAACCTTCCCAACTGGAATAAGTTACTATGAATTTGAAAATGTGCATTGATCCAGGGCATTCTGGGGACCCCATGGTTTCAAGATCATGGTTGGCAATGTCCTTACGGTTAACATGAATTGCAGTCGGCATGTTCTAGCACCATAAAAGTCGAAGACATATGACATCCACTAACCTGTATTATGCGGAATCCCGTGATGCGGCGGTGAAAACATAATATACTTACTGATTGTCTAAAAAACAGTTACTAATAGGTCCGGGACGGTAAATT
This sequence comes from Mamestra brassicae, assembly GCA_905163435.1. Lineage (NCBI taxonomy): Eukaryota > Metazoa > Arthropoda > Insecta > Lepidoptera > Noctuidae > Mamestra > Mamestra brassicae. The sequence goes on along the minus strand of LR990991.1, from coordinate 7,359,845 downwards.
GCAATTTAGAATATGTTCAGCATTGCGAGATAATTACACTAACTCATAATTGATAGACCTAGAACAATCTAAAAATATGCCTTATCGCCTGAGCCCAGTTGAAGCACGTATGAACGAGCAACATAATAAAACGACGCTTACCTATAATTAAACAATTTACAACAATGTCAACGATTGTATGCGTTTGCCTTATCATATGGACCACGCTTCAACCTTGGATCGAACTGGCACACGCTGTGATTACCTGCCTGTGCCGACTCCCTGACCTAATTCCCTATTTGTTGCTAGAGAATATCACTCTGTGACATGTAGAATGTTAGAAAACCACCTTAACTCCATTCATACCTACTTATGTAGATAAAAAAAAATAAGATAGTGTAGCATTCACCCCTGTATTTTTAAATGGACGATGGCGATGCGTAATCGGTTTCAAACCGAATACCAAAATATTTGGGCGTTATTATCATGAAGAACTTCTTCGTTAGTCTGGTGGACATAAGTGCAACTGCTGAGTACGAGGTAGTGGGTTCGATTCCGGGTCGGATAAAGTATCTACTAATAAATTTTCCGTCTAGAATATCTCAGTAGTAGCTCCACAGTCAGGATTTGTGTCCGGATGTTGGAAATACCCCTCCAGGTATTACCTACATAAAAAGACTTAAATTACTGGCAAACTGGGTGTGCTATATTTAGGTACCTTTAGGTATCCCTAATCCTTCGGGGAACACGGTTTTTTTTAAATAGGATTTTAACAATACCTACTTCTTTCACAAAATTACCATCAAGCTTCACCTTATTTCTCTGACTTCAAAAAAGAACTCGAAATGTGGCTGCCTAAGTAGATATCTATAGTTACGATTAGTTACAGGATTCTAGAACAGAAATCTAGACGTTCACAGTACCAAAAATAACAAAAACCCAAAGAAGTAATGATGGCAATTTGTTAAAATAATATCTTCACACATATTCGGGCATAAAAACCAAAACAAAAGTTCACGTGAGGTCATGGGCTTTTCCCATAGCGCAAGAACAAATACTTTTGTACGTAGAGTGCTATCTCACGAATTGGCGAACGAAGTAGGTATTTTTAAATAAATCGATCGATTAATCGATTTAATAAATTAATGGTTCTTTTTTCAACATTCTTAATAGAAGGCAAACACCCAAGTTATCATTTCAAAGGTTCCTGAAACTTTTCATGCATTGAATTTCAACAAACTATGTCTAACACCGAACAAGAACTTTTCCTGAAGATTATTATGTTTTTCCAATTTCGAGTTAATTTCGCAGCTTGAAAATGGCTATGCAATGGTTATAGATGATGAGATATTGCCATGAGAGTACCTATCTATTAGTGATGAATTGTTGATTATAGTGACTTGTGAAATGCATCGTGCACAGGTGGAAGTAATAGTTTTATAAATGGATCGATAAATAGGAAATCTCTCATACCTACCTATTATAAAACGGAAATGACGGCGCAAATATGGTGATACTAACCTTAGGAATTATTCCGTACAGTTTTATACTATAGTAGGCGCCAGATAATCGTGGAATATCGGTCATTGACCCACCTACATTTATTGACATTGTTAATTTGAAAAACGGAATTAATGACACAAAACTGTCCCGAATCATCATCTCTCGTGATCCTTAACATTGTCTAATAATGAAAAACGATTCATATTTAATTGTTCAGGTACCTATGAGCAGTTATTAGGGAAAGGTCAATATACTTTATTCCACATTTATCTGGCGCCTACTATAGCTAATATCAAAGCACATTATCGCCACAACAGTGATATCGATAGATTAGGCATGGTGCACACGATGTCCTGATTGCGATTTCAAAGTAATTTTTGAATTATTTGTTTGAAATAATACAAACATATCAGTATTATTTCTTAAAAGAATCGGTAGACGTGGTGTTCTGTAGTTTCTGGTTGTACGGTTTATGTCTGCAAGCTAATACTTGGGTTGGCTTGCAAAAAGGAAGCTTTAAGTAGTTTCTCACTGAAAACAGTAGGTACATATCGCGATAAATATTAGTCTTCAAGCCAGAAACAGATAAATACACAAACTTACACTTAAACATTTAAAACGTTGATAGGCCTAAAGGATTTAATTTTGTCTGTGAATATCTAGATTTCTGTTCTAATGAACATAGCTGAATTATGCATTATTTACAAGCCGTCAAGGTGCTTCGATAGTGAGAGATAGATAATTGAGAGCAAGAAAATTTGAATTTCTGCTAAGAAGTCTAATTTAGTTTATAAGCGAAAGTAACATTGGTTTTGTTGCTAAATATTTTATAACTTATTCATATTTATCTCTCAGCCAAGGTTGTCATGTGAATTATTTTATCTTCAAAGCGGAACTGAAGTTTAGGCTTGAATTTACATTGCATTTTAGAGCTTTTATTGCTGATAGGTACATATACCTACTAAAAACACGTATGCCTAGCTGATTATGGCAGATTGAATAATCAACCAAGGTTTATTATCAATCAGTTCTTACTAAGGGTCAATTTATACTAGCGCAGAGTCGAAGCGTCAATCTGAATCTTCACATAGCAAATTCACTCATATTTCCACAACGTAATGCATAAACTTGCTGTAAACCAAAATGCGCTACTCGCCGCGCAGTTCCCCAATCCTCAATTCCGATTCACATTCATTTCTTACTGCACAGCGACTCTCTTCGTGTTCACAATCGCAATTAATTTAGCATCTAGTTACCTAATTACTACCTACCTTTTCTTCTTTGATATAGAATCTGTAAATCATTTCACGAGCAACTTATTTTTTAGCGTGAAGGAAAGATATGATTTTGTATTTGCTTAAAATACATAATCGCATCTTTACTTCACGCAAAATCGAATCATCCGATCACGAGTAGCTAGCCTAAAACTGCATCGATTATTTGATAAATCGTATTGTTATCGGTACATAATGGCGGTCGGAGCACGTGCACACGTGAACTTAAGCCTATCACTCATATCACACGTTATCGCTCCGGTGGCCATACGGGATGTGTTTGTGAGACAATGATTTGCATGTTTGAATGGGTTCTAAGAGTCACCCATATTCCAAGTAATTTCCTCCACTAGACTCAATTTGGCAGTTGTTTGATCTCTTCCGATATTATGGCGAGTAATGGCGACTGAATCAAGTGGAGTGCAGGGAAGAAGACGCACATGTGTCAGTCAAGTGATTTAGTTGGTCTACATATTCTCTGCTTAAGTTATAGGGTAGACAAAAAATCGCCGTCTTAAAGAACTATTTTAGTTTTTTCACGAAAACAGTCGGCACTAAAATCGAAGATAAGATCAAAGAGGGTAGGAAATAAATATAAATCGTAGTCCTTTCAGTAGGCACAAGTATCTAGTGGATTTGTTTTATCCCGCGGGAGTCTTAGAGAGTCCATCTAAAATAATTTATATCCTTACCTACTCTTTATATTCTCTTGTTGTGGAAATTACGTTCAGTGTGCCTGCTAAAAGAAGTTTTCTGAAAACAATTAGGTAGGTAACCATGACAAAACTTTTAGGATCCAAGTTTTCTGTCAAGGAATAAAAATTCATCATAACCATTGCGTCCGAAAGACAATCACTGCTAAGTCCTTGGCCTCGCTCAGGCTTCGCCTAGCTGATCGGTCCTGTGCTTCCCGCATCCAGCGGATACCCGCGGCCGTCACTTGGTCATTGATGGATCGATGACCAAGTGACGGCCGCTTCCAACTATAGGTAGGTAGGTACGCCGTCTGACAGACAGTCGTTTCACTAATTTGCCAGTTTTGTGACTGTAAACACTTTTTATTCTTCCTTTAAATACTTATATTTAATTATTTTCTGTCCTTCAGTAATATCGCGTTGCCATGGTCATCCTACGATAGTATCACCGCATACCATTATCTCAAGTGCTGGCAGTCGAATTTTATTGAATGTGAATACTGTGAAATGGGTGCCATTATTATTTATCAGTTATTGATTTTCTGCTGGCTTTCTTTCACAGATGTGCAATATTTCACAAAATATTAACTTTGTAACCAATAGATAATAATTTACCAACTTAGTGCTTAAGTACGAACCATAATATCTTATCTACAGCTTCATAAATCCTTATTTCCGTTTAAAATCATGTAAGTGAATGATGGCCATTCACTTACATGATTTTAACGGAAATAAGGAAGACAATTTTAAAACGAACGATATTTTACGACTTACGGTATAGGTAGGTAGGTACATTGCCTAATTAATCAATTCCGTACATCGTTATCAATCTATTTCCGCGCAGACTAATAAGGAAGTAGAAACTCGGCCACTCAAACGTTTTAAACGGCACAAATTAATAAATCTAACACAGAATAGTTCGTATAGATTGTAAACTACAGTAGAACGGTGCAGGAGTGACAACGGAGTCCACTCCGCATAGTCGTGTGCGTACTTAATGAAACAAATTGTAAACAAATGCTTGAGTGGTTCATTAAATAGAACATTCTGTTTGCAAAAATGATATCAATTACTTACCTAATTTTAATTAGGTAGCTATCTATTAATTTGATTGATTTATTATGATTGGATAATAAATAGCATAACATTACGCCTTTAGACATCCCCCGTAGAACTAATAAAAGGAACCTTTTGAACACACACACATTTCCCCAGTATGTGCTTAAGAACCATTTAATAGTGAGCGAGCCTATTGCCATCAATCGGGCACTGTATGAACTCGTCTATTTTGTGCAGCTCTGCAGCCCTCTTGAAGTGAGAATAACTCATAAATATGATTTGGAATAAATTTGAATGAATCTAAAAACAGTTATCTCAGTTACAATCACAATCCTTAGACAGGATTTAGACATAACACACAAGTTCTTACATATTGAATGAAACAAACAATGAACACAGGAGCAATAACTAAGAACATAGTACAAAAGTCGGTTGTAACTACGTGGGAAACAGCGTTTTAACGCGTGAAGATCATCGGAATTATTAGCAACCAAGGTGGCGCGTGCGCTCAGCAACCTTGCGAATTAGTACGAATCTACAATCAACCGCAGACAGAAGCAACGCATGAACTATAACAACCTCCCTTACTGCTGAGCAATAAGGGCACAGTCTGCGTCAAATTGTCACAAATAGGAGAGGTTGACTGTCCGAGCTAGGAACTTCATATCATTGTTATGACGAATAGATGACAGCAGCGTTTAATATGTAGGAATGGACATAATTATATACAAGGTGTTACAATAATTGGACGGTACGAGATTGAATGATGCATCTGGTACTGTAGTGTTGAAAATGTGATGACTGGGTGCACACGTTATACGTTAACGCGTACATTGACGATAAGTGTGCATTTATATTTATCTTCTACGTAGGTACAATTTTATGAGATCCAGTCCTTCGGAACTTCAGGTTCCTGTTTCCTAGAATCCGAATCTATTCACTTGTTTGGTACGTTAAAATATTACCTAATAAAAAATTGCCTTGACTGATGAGGTAAAAACACGACTGGGTGACCGCAGCTTCTTCCGAAAATCGGTAGCATTGAATGCACTGCTCCACCATTTTCTCAAAGTTCAGAGAATTTTTGGCACTTAGAAATTTAACTTCTTCTTAAGATATTAAAATCAGCTTAAAGCTTAGTTCAGTTATTGCTTAGTTCATTTAGGCGGTGGAGTACTCGAGGCCTCTAGGACTCGAGTAGATTAATATTTTATAGATGTAACAAAAATGTAAGAGACCAAAACCAATTGACAAGTCTTTAAAATTTTCAAATACTAGCAATCAGCTGATCAGTTAATTTATTGCTGATATTTTATACTAATTATAGATTAATTGGTATATTATCGAGTATAGACGTTTGGACCACCTTGATGTTGACATCGATATACAGAGTGAATTTTTAAATTATGCGTGGATGGCCAATTCCGAAACTATGAGGAATTTCGATAAACACTGAAAGGAGTCTCGAGCCCGATTTTGATGAGAACTAAAACTGCATCATTGAATTTAAAAAAAAAAAATCGGGATTCCTAGACAGGAATCGAACCGGTTGATTAAAAAAACACATCCTGTATTATTACGCCATCCGAAAGTATCGCCAATAAGGATCAAATTCTGGGAATTAATACAACATGGCAAGATTGCCATGTTGTCCTTAGATAAAGGCAAGGGCTCATTTTAAACAAAAAAAATCATTCCGTATAAGCGACCGACCATACCTAGTTATTGTTGCATAGAGCCTTGGCGTTTCTCACTGACTATTTTTCTGGTCAACTATCTCCACCAACGATACCATTAGAACTAGACAACGGTTTAGTAGAGGTTACCGTTTTTACGAATGTTTTATTGCGGTTAATATGTTTACCTATTTCTTTGCAGGAGATAATAATCTCTGTTAGTATTGCCCACTACCCACTACCTACCCAATTATGTCTTTTATTTTATTTTTAACTGAAAAGTTTAGCTTCAGGAATTATGTATCTGGATCAATTTTTATTCCAAACATAAACAAAATCCCAGGTGTGTTAGGACACAAGATGTTGTCGCAAAATGAAGCTAGTTTATTAATATTTTACAACATTGAAACTTGTCCAGTTTCCTGGAGGTTTTTCAATGCCTTTAACATACCAAACACAGTTCTGTTACACACACAATCATGTATTATTGTAGTTAACCTACTATTAATACAGTTTTTCCACACTCGTGTCAATTGATTTGAAGTAGATGAGGAATAAAACTAATATGTATCCACCGCTAAACCACCCACGCAAGTCGTAAGAGTTAATTGAAAGAAATGGGTCATATGTTGGTGGCTGGGCAAGCGGGCTGTTTGTTTGTTACGCATCACTCACTCTTGGGGCAATTTTTAGTAGGCAACAGTCCGATTCATATTACAAAAGACAAACTGGTTTTAGCTTTATTAAATTAGGTGCAGTTTTTTATTTGTTATTACAACTCTTTCGGTTTTCCATACCAAGTATTGTGTAGGAACTTAGAGATAGATGGTTTTCGGTTCTTTATCCTTTGAAGCTTAGGTATATGGTATGTAGCTTATATGATAAGTGCCACATAAATCTATATATATAAAAGAAAGTCGTGTTAGTTACACTACTTATTTATAACTCAAGAACGGCCAAACTGATTTGACTGAAAATTGGTAGGGAGGTAGCTTAGAACCAGGAGACGACCATACGATACTTTTTATCCCGTTTTATTACAAAACGCAACAAACAGAAAAAGGAAAAATGTTGCCGTCAAAACATATAATATCAGTCCATTTTTAAAAAATGGTATAACAAAACGCAACTGACACCAAATAACAAAACACAACTGGCAGCTAAACTAAGAATTAAAATAAATCTAGGTGGTTCAATGACTGTTATTGCAAATTTATCTGATATCTACCATAGTACCTTAGGGAACATAACGTGGTCAGTCCCCGGCAGTCGTAAAGGCCATCAGTAAACCAGCAACAATCATTGTATCCTTTATATTCTCAAAACAGAGCAAACTCAATCTCATGGGTAAATCCTTGCTGACGTATGAAAACTGTTTCTAGAAATATCTTACAACCATCTTAAGACTACTTTTCAATAATATGATATCATAGTGCAATATGATTCATCTTTCTTTTAAAATAGAAGATGGTTGCGGGAGATCAAGGAAGTGACCTAAAATAATGATAATATTATTAATTGTGATTCAGACACAGGATTACGACACTGTTAGTTGTACTAATTGTTGCATAATACCTACCTAGCAACTGAATTTGCATCAGTTGATTTGCCAGGCAACTTAACAGGAATTACATCCTGAAGTCAAATACGCCATCACATTTTTGAACTAATAAACCATAATCAATAAACCTACATAAAACGCAAGACATAACCATCCGTTGTGTATTTAAGAAGAATAAAATTAGTAATAAACATAGGCCCGTTACGATCAATCAGTGGCTGGTACTCAGTGTGGGAGCGAGGATGACCCGTGAGAACTGCGCCGGAGTATTGTTCTTGTTGCGCCCGCACATGAGCTCATTCTGACTTCACTACTTGAGCCGATTCGAGGGTATATGTGTGGGTTAATTCGATTACAATGGCTCTATCGGACATTTAGTTTTGTTCTTGTTCATGTTGGTAACTTCTATGGTATCGGGCACGAAAACATATTTATAAAAATATTTCAACTCTTCTATTTCAATTTTCTCCAAAAATTATGTCTATGATTAGCATAGCACGAAAATCAAGCAAAATAGCTTAGTCATCCTAAGTAGTAGAACTGATAACAGTACGCATAACATAAACAGTTGGCAAAATGCTTCGTCACCGTTATCGTGCCATCATTGACGAATTTTGAATAATTTTGCTAGCGTAGTTAGGATTAAGCACAAGTTAGAACTTTAAAAAAAATATTTATTTATTGACGAGAGTTTGATCACATAGTAAACATGTCACCCTCATAGGAACCATTGTAACATGCTAAACTAAACATCTACGTTTAATCCCTAAATTAACTAATTTCTATAATATTCTAGCGGTTTTGTCTGCTGGAAATGCTAGAATAGTATTACATCATATCTTTCCGCCCCGTTCCGGACACACTCCACCATAATATGAAAAACATCTTCGATAACAATGCATTCCGTGCAGTTTGGAGATGCAATTTTGCCCATTAATGCAGTAAAACTATTCAATGGGATGTGTCCGGAACGAAGTCTCAAAATTGTCACGATTAGTTGGTTGGTTTGGTCATACTACTCATATCGGCATTATCAAACCAAGGTTAATTCTCTATGGTTGGCTGAATCGTCCGATGCCAAATACCCTTTGTCAATAACTTCTCGTCGAAATATTCTTTCCAAATTTCATAACATTTTGATCCAACGACACTAAAAATATCTGTACAGTAAGGTTTATATGTCACCGGAACACCCTCTAGGCACGCTTCTTTGGCTAAATGATCAATTTCTTCGTTTTCTTCAATGCCGATATGGAAAATGATATTTTTATTTTATCTCTTAATCTACTTATAGAATCTATTATTTTGTGTGCTACCGGATAACCACAAAAATCTCGTCAAATGTTGGGAGTGCACTTCTACAGTCAGAATATATTACGGAAGCTTGAAAATGTACTGATTTAAGGCTTCGAAAATTAGCATTATCTCGGAATATATGATAGAAATGTTTGAATTAACCTTGAACTTAAAGGAGGTATTATTTTGAGGGCCAAAAAACCCAGCTCCAACATTACCTCGTACTTCAGATTCATACGTATAAATCCTGTCCAGAATAGCTCCTGCTAAAATTCCTACTACATATTAAAATTCGAAGTTAACTGTTTTAATTGAATTAGGTATTTATCAGATTTTCCAGCAGCTTAGCTATCGCTAATGTTAAGACCCAGTTTTTGCGAAAAAATAACACACAGATTTCTTTCTTGTGTTAAGATTTAATTTGAATTATTTGGAAAGGATAATTGTAGTTTCTAAAATATATGTCGACATTAGACAGAGGCATACTGTTATACTCCGACATTTTGCAAACGACAGTTATCAATCTCATTATGATAGGGGCCTAGGGGGACCGCCTATTGCCGTTTATTGAGTACAGCTCAAACTTCGAGCTCAATACAGCTCTTGAATTTCCGGGATGAATGAAACTTATCACTTATCAAAATCTAAACTATATCATCAATATCATCAAGTTTATTTGTAGGAGGTGATCTATAGAAATACTTTCCGGCTACGAAAATTCTTTCACGGTTAGAAAGCTACACTATCGCCAAGCACCACCCCCATATGCTCATTTTTTCCCGGAAATGGTAATTATGTTGTACAGTACAAATATTTCAGTGGGGAGAGACTAAGCCGCAGGAAAATGTCCTGAAAGAAATCTTTCCCCTAGAGCTACACAAGTTATAAGATATTATGCCTACGTAAACGATTAGTCAGCAGAATGTGACTGTTCAGGGTGCGACCGTTGAACATTTGCTCCTTGGCGCTGGTGGACACTATCTACCATTTTATCTCATTGCAAAACAGCCACATTCTAACTTATCAATGGTGCGACCGCTAGCCTAATCAATCATTCTAAAAATGTCCGAACTTCATTTGTCAAAAGTGATCCGTCAAGTTTTAAGTTCGTCCATGATCGTGATCAGTCGCGGAAGTTTGTCATCTATCGAGGTCTTCAACATTTGCGTGCTAATTGCTCTCATTATTATTAAGCAACTGGTTTTGGCGCCGGGGTTCCTCAATTGGACGAGGCCTTACCGTTCACGAGACATGTGTGGGGCTAAAATGACGCTTATTGAAGTTTTGTAATGAGACGAGAAAAGACAGTCCACAGTAATACTTACGCTAGATTGTGATGAGTACCGCCGAACTACTTAATAAATCTAGATAAGAATCTATACCGTATACCTATACTATATTATCAATATAGAGCTTATTTTGCTCTGAACATTTATGAATCGCTTTTTTTAATACATAATTTGAAAAAAAAAACATTTTTGTTTAATAAGTTTAACTTTATGTTTCGATAGTACTACTGATGGCTAATCGTTCTGCCGCGGGGAAACAACCATTAAAATATCAGCGTGTATGTACAAATATAATATAGCTAAAGAGTTTGTTTGTCTGTTTGTTTGTTTGAACATGCTAATCTCTGGAACTACCAGTCGGATTTGGAAAATTCTTTTTATGTATGATAGCCACATTCATGAGGAGGCAATAGGCTATACGGAAACAGGAAAAAATGGGATATGCGCGTTAAGTCGCGGGCAAAAGTTAGTGTTCTTATAAATGTTTGTCATGTGTAATGTGTGTTTTGTTTATTTGGAATACTTTATTTTTGTTTCTATTTCCTTCCTAGGATGAAAAATATTCTAAAACAGTCTATTTTGAACCACCACAGTTCACAAGTAACGGAAGGAAAATGTGAAGATACAGAACCGGTCGATGTGCCGAAGGACCTATATCTAGCTGTGGACGTTTGTCGGCTGAAATGATGATGAGAACGGATCGTCCCTTATTTGTCAATGCTTACAGGTAGACGTTGCCAAGACTCCTTTAAAAAAATATGCGCTGGTACCTAACTAGCACACGCTACGATACAATTAATAAATTGGCGTAACTTAATTTTTATCTGTCCCTATTTAAGTTAAGTACTTACCTAGTTTTAATTTATCTATCGTCGCGCGTCGATTAGTGAAGCGTTACTTCGGTATAAAACTACAAACATGAATAGGTACCTTAACAATAAAATCGATTTTATCGTCTGACATGGCAACAGAATGTTTTCAATAGTGTTCTGTTTTTTAGACATTCGATTTAACTGTGTTCGATACTGGTGAGATGGTACCTGCACTTAAGTTTGAGACAATAGGCCCAATTCTACTCATTTTTAAGCAACGTTCGCATTCGCCAAAAACACCTCAATTTTCCTTTTATTTTGACAGATTGCGACTGAGATGCGAATGCGAACGTTGCTTAAAAACCGGCCAAGTGCGTCTCCAAGTCGCCAAGTCGGACTCGCATACAAAGGGTTTCGAACGAATCTGATTTGTGTAATATGTAGTTTTCAAACCATCTACCTAGGTAGATGATGATGGTTTGAAAAAAAGATTTGGGAAAAGGCTAGCTTTTCCCAACTATATTGGGTTCGGCTTCCAGCAATACCGGATTCAGCTGAATACCAGTATTTTACGTGGAGCGGCTGCCTACCAGACCTCCACAACCCATTAACTGTGTAAGTATAACAGTCAGTGGTCATTTCTACCAACGGTCGCGTCTGTCGCTACTGAAGTCGCCTACGCGAAACATCGACCAAACATCAAGACCCCACCGTGACTGCTCGAAGATTACTAGCTAAAACTAATAAGACAGACCAAGTCACACTGGCCGCTCGAGTCTTATCGCCTACGCTGTCAATGTTACTATGGCGCCTTTTTGCTTACTAATTAAAGCTATCGGTCTTTGACACCCGACTGATGTTTGAACAATAATTTAGCTTGTCTATGACACATACTTTCGTCGGTAGCCTCTTCATGGTCATTCTGTGCGCGACAGCGATACAATCTTGTGTTGATTAAACCTCCTTTTCAAGTAATGAAAAGTTGCGAGACGTTGTTGCCGCAACATGTTTTTGATATGCTGCACTTGCGCGAAGCACAGAGTAATGCAGTTGTTCCAGTTAAAACAATCGCGACTTACGAGTACTTTGTGTGTTTGAACCCAGGCAGGCTTTTTACTTTGTTTAAAACCACATCACAATTGCTCTAAAAACGGCGAAAGAAAATATCGTGAGGAAAACGACATGTCCTAGAACTAAAAATTCGCCAATCAACCCGCATTGCGCCCGCAGGGTGGATTAAGCCTACTTAATCCACCCCGCGGCGCTTTAGGCACCTACCCAGGTGCCTATACCTAAGGCCCATTCCTCTCACAGAGAAAATGCCTATATCCCAGCAGTATGAACTTTGTAGCCTGCATTTTAATCTTGACAGCGATGCAACACATTGACATGTTGCTGCAACAATATTGTGCGACTTCTGTACCATAAATATGAAACCTCTCAGATCATTTAGAGCATTTTGTTAACATTTGTGTGACTGGTGCCATTATTGGACATAATTTTGTAATGACGTGATGACGCGCTGTTTACGTGTGTTTACTTGTATGGTTATTTGCAGATTGTCTTGCGCATTCGATGCATAGAATGCGTAAGTTTTAAGCTGGAAGCGATTTTTAAGCTGGACTTTAGCAAAAAACTGTTTGTAGAATTGAAATAAATAGGTAGGTGCATAATTGTATCAGGAATCCATCAATAAAAAGTGCAAAAATCCTCTATATTTAGTACTTACCTAAAAGTTTCAAGAACCTACGTAATTATGTCTGTACATTTCTTCGCGTTTTTTTGTTCATATTAAATAATATTTTAATAAATCGCTTGAAGGTCATAACTTGTGCGAAGCGCAAGATATGAGGTCTCCGAGCGGCCATGACCAGCAATTGTGCCTCGAAGTATGTAGGTGACCTCTTGAGCGAACCTTCGAAATTTCGGTCTTTAAACATTGACATCCCGCCAAATATATTTATGACCTCAAGGTATCTCACTCAGGTGATGTTAGTGTCAACATTTTGAATCAATTTTGGTTTAGTTGATCTAGTTATAATAAACCTGCCATTTCCCCCATAAAATGGCATAAACAATAATAAACATATTTTTGTAAGCCTTTCCATTAAATAACGGTAAAAGAGAGTTCGTTCATTTTATTTGTTTATTATGCCAATGGTTTTTATGTGAGTTGTGCGCATGACAATTGCGGGACTTCATAAATAAAATAAAAATTAGCACTCCAAGTTACTTGTTAATAAAATGAATAAATAAATAAAGAGAAGAAGCACTTTAAAAAGGTTTATTAGTCATTAAACCGTTTCCACACGATGTGTTGGCGAAGAGTTATAAAACCTTACTTAAAGGAGAACGAAATTAATTAATATTGCTATTCAATCTTTCCTGTCTTGAAAATAATGTTCCTATTACGAAGTCTTTCACGGCAATAAATCGGAATTAAACATACAACACTGTAACCTGATTTGATGGTTAACTGATTTAAAAACATAGTTTTTAGAAAAATAATATTTTTATCCCCTACTTCACTTAAGTGGCGAAATGCGAACATACTATGAAGCTGTGCCCATCTCTTCGGGAAATGATGGCGTGACATTATATTATAACATCGTTTAGCTTTCATTATTCACATCCTAGGAGTTAGCGAGATGTACTTTAAAGCAGCACCCTACCAGTTATGTAAGTAATAGGACCCGCCTTTAGCTTGCCTTTTGCCTATGATACTAAGTCCAATAGAAAAAAACCCAATGACATTTTTCTCGACCCGGGAATCGAACATAGGACCTCAAATTCAGCAGTAGGTAATGCTGGTGAATTATGAGGCAGTCAGTATCTCTTGTAATACATACTTTCTTGCTATATTAACCTTTTTTTCTTGATGTTGAAACCTCTGCCTAACCGCGCACCGCACTCGTACATAATAGCAAATGTTATGTTGATTGAACAACGATAACATGCGCGACTGTAAAGGTCGCTATAACACTACGTTTCCACTACACAAGCGTTTAGCGTAAAACGTAGCTCATTTTTTTAAGTCGTCAATTAAGTACTGTCAGCAAAAGAGCTAAGTGTACCGGTAGCCAGGTTGCACCTACAATCATGTTAGGAGTGTGTCTAGCAGTCAAGTTTTTGATGAAGCTCTTTTAAATGTCCACAATAAAATTATACTAGCCTAATTTGTGTCCCACTGCTGGGCAAAGGACATCTCTTTTTATTTTCATACCTCTATCCTGTGCGATCTCTGGCCAAGTTTGATTGCAGATGTGACAGGGTCGTTAAAACACCTTCGCCTTGGTCGACCTCGACGGCGACATATTTATTTATTTATTTATTTTTAGCCAATTGTGTCCCACTGCAGGGCAAAGGTCTCCCTTTCTTCCTTCCATTCCTCCCGGCTTTGGGCAAGTCTGGACCAATCTGGCCGATAGGCGTCAAGTTCGTCCCGCCATCTTCGCCTGGGTCTCCCGCGATGTCGTCGGCGACATATTCCTCAATAAAATACACAAGTCAAATAACTTAAACAATAACAAGAAATACTTAACAGCGTATTGGAAAAGTGCACTACCTCATTGCTCTAGTGGTGGTGTGTTATATAAAATCCTGGCTTAGATCTCCAGGTCAAAATGTTAATGAGGGTTCGAGCATTCGGTGTCTGGATTACTGTCTGGTTGATGCAAGAGATTCACCTCCTATTTATTATAAGGTATATGAATATATAATAATTAACAATAAATTTTTCTTTACCAAGGCACCAAGTCATAATAAAATTACACAAGCTTATATACAAACATTTGACAATCACTCCAACAATAATTCCTGTCTGGCAAAATGTGGGTAGATCATAGCTGAGCTCACTGCCGGGGGGATTAAAGACATGTTATTTGCGTTTCTTTCCTGTAGGTATATATAGGCAGGTAGGTTTTATAGCTATACAAGGAATCTTTGCGCCTCGGTCGCAAAATTTGAACTAATACCATGTTGTTTTTTAATACGCAACACGCGGTAAGCATTTGCAAGTTGTCCCCTGATTATGTCATTCAAGTGCCGCGAGGTTCTTAGGCTCTAAACTAAGTGATAATCTGTCTGTCACTGATAACGACAGTCATAAAGCCCAAATGTGTAGCATTGACTTGTGCTACTGATGTACGAATTCAATACCAAACAGTTTCTCTTGTAGCACCGTAAACCTACCTCTTTTGTTGACGGTAGTACAAACATGGCCGACCGCGGTGACATGTGCCGCCGCCACGTGACGACTGTAGCACGTGCTGCACAAATCTGTCGATTCTCGGCCATTACCTGAGAGCTATAACTAAGGCTAGGCGGTCTGCGCGCTATCAACTTATACTTGTACGAAAATAATTGGGGTTGTGAAGATTACAGTTTATTCAGTTCAGTTGTATACCCAAAGGTTGACTGGTAGAGAATGCCTAATGGCATAAGTCCGCCTTATATACGACCATTGCATTGTACATTGAAGTCTTAAATAAATAAATAAATATTCCATTACGTGAATATATTTTCAAAACGATCATCAGTAGTAGGTAGAGAAGTAATTAAGTAATGTCGTACAAGGTATTTCGTGCGTCTGCTAATAATAATTATTATTTAGTGTTTATTTCGGCCAAAAAAACCATAGTGTTAGTAACAAAAAACTTAAAAATGATGCTAGTATTTAAGATTTTGGATCAGTTAACTGGTGTTCAAGAATTCTTCATGTTGGCTGGGAATTGGATGAATGTTCAGTTTAGTTTTATGTGTGATTTAGAGGTCAGAAATTAAAAAGAAACCGAAAACATGTTTTCAGCAGGTCAAACCTAGTAAATACAGCCCATGTTTCAAAGCAATGTTATTAAATTTCAATTTTATGAATTGTACCAAGTTATTGGCGGTATGCAGCGAGCCTAAGATTATTTATAACACCGCTTTGATCTCTTAGGAAACTAATACGCGAGATGCAATAATTACGACGTGATCCGATGTATGTCATAGTTCTCAGTACTCTCTCGACTTCTCGAGGTGTTACGCACCTATGTATGTTCCACACAGAGTTCCAGGAAAGGCTAAATATAGAACATCCACCTATGTAAAACGATATGGCATTATTATCACATTTAGTCTCGGCTAGGTTTCAGGAAAATCTAAGGAGAATCTTTAGATTTTCCTCGTACCTTTGCAATTATTTATCGGTTTGGGCAAAGTCCTGTATTTATGTGGTAAAACATATTATATAGATGTAACGTATAATTCTCAAAGAATTTCATGTAGGTGGAAATGATAAGGAAAAATATTTGCATTGTTAGATGAAATCATTATCACAAAACACATATAACTATGTAAACGGAGTCACGGACTCAGTCAATGCGGTCATTTGGAAATTCTATGTATCTAGGTACTTATATTATTTCGTACAGTCAACCACACGTACATTGTAATGATCATTGACTGCCAACGGCCTTTATTTTGTGCTAGGTTTTTCTGGCTACTTCCCGTGAATGTGACTAAACAGGAAGTAGCCGTTTTTCCCGCGCCCGCTCTAGTTGCCTGTCCCACAGTCACTTTTTTAAGGGATAAAAAGTAGCCAATGCGATAGTGTTGCTTATTTCTATCAGTTAAAGAAAGAAAGAAAATCAGTTTATTCTGCCGGAAAAAACGCACAGAAACACTAAAAACAAAAAAACTTATCAGCTACAATAATTATAACAAAAATAAATAAAAACTAAAAAAAAACCACATCACTGTCAGTCCATGTCAGGACCGGACATTAATTGAAACGTGTCTCTGGTCACAACACAGACAAAACAGAACACAGTACAAACTTAAACATTTTACCTCTTTATAATATAAGATTAGACTATGCCGGGACGGTATCAGGACGGTTTTTGTGCTCAATTAAAGTCTTACAACATTTGCAACTGAAAATCATTTTCTAAGAATGAAGCAGATTTCAAGTTCTCATCTTGCATCACGCAAACATGAATAAACATCGCCACGAGTTTTATTATTTTCACACAAAACCTATTTAATGTATTTTATTAAGCATTCCAACAGTTTATTAACAATGTATCCAGCTATAAACGTTTGCGGCCGTCTAGGTACACCACAAGCACTAAAATTGTGGATATCTACGAGTAAACTATAATAATTTAATTGTTTCATTAGGTATACGATCAAGTCAAACCCGTATTGTAACCGTAATGATGTCTTTATCGGACAGGTTGTTTTCAGTCGGCTTACAATGTTGGATTGTTTTTGTATTAATTTTAATTAATACAAAAACAATCCAATTATGTTAAAGTTACTTTAAAAAAATATTCAAATCATCCATCCATACGCACATAACGTTTTGGGATACTTTCACTATGCATAAGTCACCGGAAAATGATAAACTTTGTAAGATTATAAAATAACTTGAGAAATTGTAAACTCTCGATAAATTCTCAACATTTTTTGTAATTTGGGTAGTCTATAATATCTTGAAGTCATTCCGAGATATTGACTGACATAAAATGGTTTTCGTTTTCGTGTGAAGTAAACCTGGAGAAACAAGGCTCTCATTCGTCTCTTTCTCAGTCTCATTGGTCAACAAAGAGAAGTTTATGTCTCCACAATTTCTCGGACCGGCACGGAGATATTATAGAATACAAGATTTTGATTCGTATTACTGTAGAACAAATGCTCATTTGACAATTTATTGAGAGTTTACTATTTCTCAAGACATTTTGTAATCTTACGTAGTAGGCAATTATTCGTTGACACATCTAAGGGTCAAAATTCTTTGCAGGAGTATGTGTCTTCTGGTATAGGTACAATAAATATTACCTACCTATTGTCATTATTGCCATCGCTGGAAGAACCTGGATGTGGCTGGCACAAGACAGGGTTAAGCTCATCAGTGGACGAAGTCGGGTTGTTGACGACGATGATAACCTGGGGTCTATAAGTCCAGAGTGAATAGGTTACTTCTGAGCAAGTGAGCGCCATCGTCGACCAAAGTATCGTTTACCATTAGGTAAGATAGTGGTTAAATGCGAGGCTATCAATATTACAAGAAAAAATGCTGAATAAATACCAAAATACACGTGCTAGACAATTTTATCGTCATGATCATAAGATAATTCAAACCATTAAAATATATAAAGATAATCGTTTGGGATCGACCTATGTTTGATCCTTATCGTGATAATTTCTGACAGTTTATTGGAAACTGATAATTGCAGCAGTTGCAGCCACGATATTTTTTTATTTTGATGTTTTGATTTGAAAATACTCACCAATGGAAACAATCAAATTACAGTGAACAGGCTTCTTCTGGGTAAGCTCGCTCCATCGTCGACTTTGTCTCTGTCATCTATGACCTAGACTAGGGTCAAGAACAAACCCATTATTATAAAAAAATAAAAGAAATCGCTTTATTACTAGTTTAAATCTCATTCCAGAAATTACCTTTTAATTACAACTTTTCTTCATAAATATCATGTTGCCTTTTCTTTAACAAACATTTCCTGAAACCATATTCAGCTTGATATTCATAGTTTGTTTTTGTAACTACACTGGTAAGCAATAGCCAGTTGCTACCAACTTAGATAAGTACCTATTGTATTCTCAACATACCTTCATTTTTTGTGTATGTAATTAATTCGAGAAACACTTCATAGCGACAGCATTTAACACTAGACACATCAAATTGAAATCTGAACTTTTTTGATGATATGGCGATTCAGAATCATTTAGTTTTTACTTCCTACTTAGTTTGACGACGGCCTTGTTACTCCCGATTCGCGAATGTTACAATGTTTTTACAATGACGACCGTTCATTGTTGATACGGTGCTAACAAAAAAGTAATAAGCTCAAATGACCTTACCGTGTGATATTTTTGAAGTTCTCAGCGATACTGAAGAGGCTGGCCTGACGTTTTTGTCTGGTTTCGGTTACCAAGAGACTGGTTTTAAGTTTTTCAAAGGCCGTGTGCTGGTGAATTGAATTTTGCTGATAGGCAAGACAGTAGTCGGTATAGCTAAATCAATTAATTTTTAAATATAAAGAAGCAAGAGCAAATACAACCCCCTTTACTGAGATTGTGACTACTACAGAAGTATGGAAAGAGAAAACTCGTTACGCCGACACAAAATAAATAGAGAAAGGGCAGGACGGTGATCATTCGGTAAGAATAGTACTAATTGTCCAGAAATAAACGGCCGCTATTGCAATCATTTTATCTACATCTCAGTTACAAAAAGTTTGAAGTAGATTCGGCCCTCGTCACCCTCTCAACTCATAGTTTGTAGAGGCATCAAGTGGTCCTTTCATGAGGCCAACTAATCTAACTAATCCCATGTGAAGAGTTAAAGTTCAAGTGTAATGACTATTACACAATGAATAACGCTAGCCTTTTGATGTGTTCACACTCTAGCGCGTCGCTCGAAGGCGAGTATTAAGGGGCTTTCCCTGCTTTGTTTTCTTACAAAATTGTTGTAGGATGTTGAGACTAAATAATATCTAACAGCTATCTTAATAATTTGAACTAGCTTCTTCGAAAATTCGGAAAGTATACCAAGGGTTATATCCGGGATAAAAAATATACAATGGCCTTCTCCAAGGAATTTTTCACTGGTTTAGTAGTTTAGTGGCGTGACAAAAAATAGACGAGAGTTACTGGGTAAAGCAGGAATCGCTGGGAGGGCTCCAGATGATTATTGCGGTGAAATACTCAATCGAACTATAAATATTGATGTAACTCATTCGATTTTCTGTAGCATCCATTGATTTTATTCGAAAACGATAAACTTTCACTTTGAAACTTCAATTCCAAATTTTTTTTTATTAATTCGCATTTTCATAAACTTTATAAGTCATTATAAAGCAAAATGCGAATTTTATAAAATTGACATGAGTTGCAATTGAATAGCAAACATTTATTTTATTGTATCTAAGAGTTGCAACAGGTACTTAATTCACTGTAGATCATACAGAACCCAATTATAATAACTATGGACGAGCCGGGAGTTTAAGATAGTAAGCTCTACCTGACGCTACGGGTGCGGATGTGGTAGCTATTGATCGATTAGGAACTTTGATAACTTTACTGTCTTGTATAGAAGCTGACATTGATGCGATCACCAATACGCTCGCAAAGGCTGGATGATCTTAGCCAATGCGGTGTTGAGGATGGGGTCGCTGCGCTGAGTTTGACCACACGAAAACTCGGAACTTTTAGTTATCTCTGTCACCAGAAAATGGCTAACGCCGTAAGATTGTAAAATATCGCGTGAATTGAAACGTAGTTAGTAATTTTTCATAGAGAAATTATAATCTTATAATGATTTATTACAATCTTAAGCGGTCTTTTTACAAAAAGCTAAATAAACTTTGGTTTAAACCTGTACTATCAAGTCCAGGCTTATCTGCTAAACCAGGCTCTAAATTTGTCCGTATTACAAAACATAAATAAACCTAAATCTTCTTAGTACCGTCATTTGAACAAATGTCTAAATATGAACCACAGATAACTACGAATATCATTCGTTCACCATGATATCATTCTATTGCAACGTTCCTTATGCGCATAAAAGACAACGTTTTGATAATAAGGTAATGATTAAATTAAGTTTAGGAGTGTTAAAAACATTGCGAATTAGTTATTTTGCATGGACATTAACATGTCGTCGATTGCAGTTTTTTTCGTAACACTTTAATGTCGTTTTAATAACGAATAATACGCCAACGTAGGTACGTCTAACGAAACGTACTATCCTCGCGCGTAATATGAATCCATCATAGCAATCACAAGATAAGCAGTGCTTTAATTATTTAGCAAAGTCTTGAATAGCCTCTTGTTGTGTGTGTGTGTTATACTTACTTGTTTAAAATATTACCTATCTTCTTCCAAAATATTAATATTTTATGTGATGGACCAACCAAAGAAAAAACGGTCTGAAATTGGAGTACCGAGGAAAAAGTAAGTCAACTAAATATTACTTCAAAGTGAATATTACTTTAATGAAATTGATCCGAATACGATTTCTGTTGAGTTGGCGTGGCGCTTCCAACTCAGCTCAACTTCAAAATCCTCAATATCCGTCAAATCGATCATGTTCAAATCCATTTTCGGGTAAAAACAACACAAAACAATAACAAAGATCCTATAATCTGAAAGACAAACTTTGACAGATACGACTTAGACCATCGTTAAACTAGGGGTCGGCGAGGTTTAACGTTAGACCATGATTTGGTGTATGGTTTATCGCAAAACCAGGTTTTGTAATATCGTTTTTGTCTAAACCGTTGTTATTAGAAGTTAAGACCTTGGTTTTTAGTTAAACCGCTTTTAGTAATAAGGCTAAAAGAGTGCAATTTTCCGGTGACATATCTATTACATCGAGGGGTATTTACATATTCGTGGCTGATTTACTTTATAAGACCCCCGTTACTTGCCCTCAGCAAGTAACGGGGGTCTTATAAAGTAAATCATCAAGAATGATTCTGTTGTGGAAACAGAAGTAGGTAACAGACATTTGAGCCTTTGAGCGTTATTCACTAGTCGTTGCTTATAAGAGGAAGACAAAGGTCAATTCAGTCAATTCTGTAAATGAAAATTAAAGAGATTTGTTTTGTAATCTCTTTAATTTTGCTTTATTTGCTACAGTAAATAAAGCAAAATTTACCTGTTCCATAGTGCATAGGCCCAGCCGCAAACATTCGGTACCCCATCAGGAATTCCGGCTTAGGATTCCAGAACCAATTTCCGGATGCAGCATATTATATCATTGATTATATGATTTCACCGCAAAGCATCCGTTGTGATTTTATTATGGACCTCATGAAGTTGCAGAGCGTTTTATTGTGCATAGAGCGTAAAATCGCCGCATCGGCAACGTGTAGAGACGGCATTATTAATCATATTCATAGCGCTGACAGTGTGTTGTGAGCACTACTTCTGTCACTGACCGCATTCAAAGTCGGCAGCGTTGTCAAGCATTGGTATTGCCGCTTCTGGCAGCGGGCGCCGAAGACTATTCGTTATCTGGGGTACTATACTACTTACCACAGTAAAACGCTACTACGTACTTTATTACTCACTAACATCAGAAATGTTAAAAATTGATTGTTGAAAATTCCCGCTTGGTTTTTTACTTGTCCCAGATTTAAGGAAAATCCATTGTATATTGTCATGGCATGCACGGTTTCTGATTGTTATAATAGTATCAAGAATTCCTGCTTTTTCCTGTGATCTCAAAATATATATTTCTTGATCTATTATTTGGAAAAATATTATTTACAGTCGGAAAACATTAAGTTGTGTTTACCATTAACGCAAACCAACGAAATAAAATAAAATGTGAGTCACAATCACAAGTTAGATGCCGCTTACGGTGATCATTGTAAAGAGTAGGTCCTATAATGTAGAAGAAAATGATAGTTTTTATTTGGACAAAAACTAAAATGATATTAAAATAAAACTTATTTAAATGGTTTTATCATCTCATACAGCAGAATGACTCATACAATAAGTTCTCACACTATAAAGAAAAGCAGTAACAGATAAAAAACGGATATACATATATGTAACTAATAAAACAAAAAATATTCTGAATAATATCATTTTCTTTTTCAACATAACCATTATTATATTCGCAACTTGATTTCAAGTAGTTCACTTTACACACACTTAGACTACTAGTAGTATATTAAGTAGGAATTATTCCAGTCGACAGCGATGCGAATAAATTTTTTGACGCAATATTTTAGGGTTAATTTAGTTAGGAGTTTTTATTTTTATTTCTAGTGTATATAGTTAGTTAAGTATTTATGGAATAAATATCCTTTTTAGTACTTAAATACTACATACTAAAATTAGAAAAATCCATAATATAACCTTAATATTTTTAAGTAGGAATTAGTAGTTGATCAAACAAATTGTTGAAAAACTGACTGACTTATTGAACTACTTTACAACAGGATTTGAATAATCGCCAAGAGATTATGAACATTACTAAGTCATCAGATAGAAAATTAGATTCGGCGACTGGAATGAGATTCAATGTACTGAGAACGGTAAATATTTAGACAACAATTATCAGTAAAGCGTGATCCTCTAATAACAGTTGCTACCTCTTGACTCAGTGCGAAGTTATCTTACTTGAAGATATTCAACGCTTCCTTGAGAACGTAAAATATTTTGTACCGTACTACAAATAGCGTAATGGATGAACATTTGTGCGAATTGTTCTACTGGTAATGCATGGTTTGTTGGCGTAGTAACTGGTTTGATTACTACGTAATCGTCTGGTGTTGGTATGATATCATTTGTTGAACATCGTGGTCACGCCCGCTACGAGATTTGAAACGCACCAAGGCTGATCACTCACTTGGGCACTTGTCTCACTGCAACTCGACTTATGTCGATATCCGAAATCATTTTATTTGTATCTACTGTTGCAACATCGTTTAGCAAACCTATTGGTTTAGTTATTTTTGCATCGTATTGTGACCAAATCTTAGTTACTCCACGTGGCGTACTAACATGTTGTTATGAAATCGAAATATACACTGATCTTTCTTCTACATACGAGTTCTTTGTAATGTTATGTTTACCGTATTATTTTTTTAATAATACGGTTAGTTGTTTGTATTCTATTTTGTCCAAGAAAAATTGTTTTTTTCTTGTTCTCATAATGAAACAACAAAAACAATATTTCAACAATATTTTAAAGTGTTGGGCAGTTCTCATAGTCTCAACCTTCGAGCATCTAAAAACTTACTTCTTCATATCCCTTCTCACCGCACCGGGTTTTTGTCTAATTCCTACGCTATTTCTACAATTAAACTCTGGAATATGCTAAAGTTTGATCATAAGACCCTTCTCTTCATCAATAGATTTGGAACGACCAAAACAAATATATCGGAATAACTTTTGAATAACATCGGGCCTCAAAAATGTTAGCGGTTTCCTAATACGTTTTGTTAAACTTTATATCACAATTCATAGTTAGGTGTATGCAAATATCTTATCAACATCCTGCCTCGTGCATGGCATTCAGAGTGGAGTTAGCTGCTAAATATAGTTGGCGACATAATCGTTGATACCGTCGTGTCTCGTTCCACATCTCAATTGTTATTTAATTAATGTCGTCGCCTATATTACTACGGTTTCGGTGTATGATCACATTGACTTTTGTTTTTGGATGCTACAATGCCATCTTCTGTTGGTTTCGCTTGTAAAGTTTCTTTATTTTCCTGTAGATAGGTTTAAACTACCGAAGTATATTCTATTCTTCTGGCAGCAAATATTTTTTCAGTAGTCTTTATTTTATCTTTTCAAATTTTCAATTCCAGGCTCTTGAGCTTATCAGCATTGCATATCTATAGGTTTTAGAAATCTGGTTATTATGTCTGATTCTATTCCTCTAAATGCCTTCGGAATGCAATGACTGGACTATGGAGACACTGTGACTTATTCAATCGCTTGGTAATACTTTACATTAAGCAAATTTTCCTTAGTTTATCTTGTAACAAAGTAAAACTTTTCTTTGTGTCTATGACATTTATAAGAGCATTACAAAGTGTTGCACATTAAATCATGAACGAATACAACAGAGATTGAATTCAGTACCTAATATTGTTCAGTGTGTAAGTAGGTTTCTGTTATTGTATTTCCTGATGCTAGTAAGTAATCCGATTACGACACCTCTATGATAGTTATTGTTATCTTTGCTCTATGGTTCTGAATGTCGTGTGTTGATTCCAGTTCTGAAGTATGTGTATTTTTCAGAACTGTGCAGGAAAAATTGTTTTTTTCTTGTTCTCATAATGTGAGCAAAAACGTAGCCAAAATTGTTGAAAGGTAATTTGTTCAAAGGAAGTTATGTCAAAGTCTATTTGTAGCTTACTTTTTTACTTACATAAATACACACTTTAGACTTTGACCCGCTGTTTGGTACGGTTCACACAAATGTCCTTGCGTATGTGTTAATGGGTCGTAAGACGTCGTCTCGTATGATTGGCGGCAGGTTCCGCGTCACGTCATTGGACCACACAAGATGCGCGGGCGCAGGTACGTGCGCCTTACCGAGCGCCCTTTATGGCCGCCGGGAACAGCCTCCTGATTTCAATCGATCGTTCCGATTAATTAATCGTATCGATTAATTATGTTTGTTCGTGATGTTGTAGATACACTGAATTGGAGTTGTGCTTATTTGGTTTTCCTCTATTTAGTTTTTGGTGGATTTGAATGTCATAAAGTAGGTAAACAATTCTTCAAAGATGACGCCATGCGAATAACCAGTATTTTGCCAAACCCTTCCAATAATTCTTAACCGCGGCAACCCAAGAACAAACAAAAAATGTTTAAATACGTACCTACTAGCGGTACCTCTGACGAATCACATACAGACAGACAGATCTATAAAGTTTTAATTTTAAAGGGAGCAGGTAGTAAAAAAATGTCTTACGGACACCGCTTCGCTGTCGGCATCTATCAAAGTACAAGATGCTCCCACGACACTATTTATAAAATATCAAGAGATTTTTTAAAGGTTTTACAACTCTTTTTGTTGCTCCGTATGTGACTAGTATTTATTTGTTTTTTGCGCCTCTTGTTATAAAAGAATTGGATGGGCTCGCTCTGGTATGTAATCGGTGACTTGTAGAGTACATAATATTAACAATAGAACTAAGTACCTACATAATGCATGTAAACCTACTTGAGATCACATTGAGAAATTGCTGCTTCACACAGGATTAAGGATTTCGCATTTGACACCTACACCCCCCACCTACGAAGACTGTTGCTGAGGGTAGGTACGAGTAGGTAGGTACTAAACATATAAAAGAAGCCTTCTACTTTGTAAGCATGGGAAATTACAAGCATTGAACGTGGATGAAACCTTTTCAAACTAGTTCTAAAACCATCTATGCATTTGGTAACAGAACACATTGAACCCGATGAATAATGTCTAAATTCCACAGAGAGGCGCATCATCATCATAAGCCACAATAAAATAAACCACGCTTACTAATCGTTGCAGGTTAAAACCGGCTACAAATGGTAATAAAATAAAGGTACACACATACACGTGAAGTGTCGAAACGCAGTTCTCTCTTTATGATATAAATAGTGCGAGGCGAGGCGAGGCGAGGCGAGCGCGGCGCACTGACCGACCATCGACAGCGATCCCGATAATCGGGCGAATGTTTGAGTTTCTCTATTTTCAAATCGGGCGACTGCGAGTCCCTAAACGGAAATGGATGTAACGCGCGCGTTTGCGTTGCACGCGCCGCGCGTGTAACTTGCGCGGGGACAGGTTAACGCTCGTGACGCGGATGGTGTGCGGGAAGGGTATGGCGCGAGCGGCCGGTCGTGTGAACGCGCCGCGTTAATTGGCGTGCGGAGTGTCCGGCTGTCTTCGCGCCACGCGCCTGCGCGCGCTGTTCATCTCGCGCCCGTTTATATTTGAATTTAGAACAATAAAATATTATTTTATTACGGATAAAATGTAACTTGCCTGTATTTTTATTAGTAGCATATAAAATGCATGAATAATGTTCAAAAGTGTAAATGTAACAGTCGGAACTAAGTTCGTTGTTAAATAAAGCGCGGAGCTTTGGCGGCGTTTATCGATAAATCATATAAAATATTGCTCAAAAACTATGGGTATTTTGGTAAAGAGGCACGCTTACAGCGCATCGTTATCAGCAGAGCTGTTGTTATCGATGCTGTAAGTCGAACAAGGACGTCGATAGCGCACCGCACTCGTCCTGTTTGGTTACAGTACGTATCGCATAGGTACCATCTGTCATACCTACCTTCCTTGTTATCAATATTTTAGAAACAATGGTATCTATCAATATTAATAGCATATGCCTACTAAAAAGTATCTTTGCCGAAACGTTTTAAATTATAACAGCTGAGAAGCTTAAAATTTAAAACTATTTTTTCTGCTACAATGATAAACATTTTACCGGCAAAGTAATGTTTGTTTTACAGACTGTTGCAATAAGAATAAGGAAAAATAATAATTTAACGGCGCTTAAGGTAAACCTAGCCCACTCCACAGTATTCACAAGCATAGAACGATCAGCCACTAGGTATGGATAATTGAATTCGCTTTGAAATTCAGACTTTTGACGTTAGAAATACCCACCCAACAATTTAAAGTTTCTGATCTGCAAATGAAAAAAAAACTGGCCTAAGATTGCAGACACAATGAAAATACGTAATTATGTAACGATTAGTAAACCATTAAATATTATTGATCGAAAGTAACTATATTTTTAACTACTCGCAAAGTTTTATAATTCCGGCGGGTCGTTGGCCTGTCAAGCTAGATATATTTTCTTTTGTTGCCGTATGTAAGTGCTCTGTTAATTTGTGTCAGTAACTTTGTAGGGTTATGTATAGTTCAACCAAGACCGCGGCTGTACCGCTTTTTAGGTAAGTGTGCGGAGTGACGAGGAGGGGGGGGGGTGTCAGTGCAGCGCAGGCCGATCGCTCTGTCAGTCCGCCGTCAACGCTCACGGCGGCATGTAGTGTTGTTTTTTTCATGTCAGAGTAAGTGTAGTTAATTTTATAAATTTATTAACTTGAAATAATATGAATATTGCGATAAAAGAGTACTTTTTTCACTTACCATTATAATTATATATTATTTCTTAATAAATATAAAAAACATCTCTATGAAAAAATATTTTAAACTGATATTGTAAGATCTGTCCGGCTACCAGGGTTGCGGAATTTGTTCGAAAATGTCACCGCGGCCCTGGAACGCAAAGGGCTTTAGAAGGAACATGGATGGGTTTTAGTCTGACACGCTCCGCCCAGAGCGGAAGAAGTCATTTGATGATTGTGAACAGGAAAGAACATGGGGCGCTTTCCTGTCATCCCCCCGCTTCACCACACCATAATAAGGCGCGGTACAGTGGTCGAACAATACCCATGCTTGCTATTTCGAGTCGCAACCTCTGTCACAACAACCAGTGAGTAGAGTACTTTGCCTAAGTCATATTGAAACAATTTGAACTACTTAATACAGGTACAATTATTGAAAGTTGCCCCAATAATCACATAGGTATCTGTGTGCTGTTGAATATTTGTCATTCGGCTGCATTTAGTCGGAATGAAAGCCTGATATTATAATACTTGACCATAAACGAAATACTTGTACAAAAGGGTTGACGTAGGCACTTGATTTTTTTTTTTGTGAGTACCATTCCACACATTATGGATCACACTATTCCTAACTACTGCAAGACCTGAAAGCCAGAATCAACAGTGGCAACCATCAGAAAAGCTTCCGAGTCAATGAAGCTCGGCGAGTCCCGGAGAAACTATTCTAATGTCTTGCCTTGTCTGAAATTAATCAGAAAATAACAGCGGAGGAGTAAGAAAAACCGCAGGCCGAACTTTCCGCGCAATGGGTTTCAGTGGATGAACGACGTCGCAATAAAAAGGACCAGAAGCGGTCTGTAACTTGATTGTTCCGTAAATATACATATATTTACCTATACTGCGAAAAGAAATGTAAATGCTAGTTTTTAAAACTTTTAAAAACATAATAATATGACTACTACTACAATAAAGTTAAATTATCGAACGATACATTTCGGATGAATTACGTTATCTGACTAGTGATTAAGTATTAGGATTCAATTAGTGTGATTAAGATCATTTCCGCACGTTCCACTTCCATGTAAAAGTGCCTACAATATGGAAAACGAAAAACATGTTCCGATAGCAATACGTGACTTGCTCTTTTTTGTTTCCATGCATAAGTATTTCAAGCAAACTATTGCTGGATTAGGATTAATGCAACTAGTCAAATACCTGTTCAAATAAATAAATGTTTCTGTTCAGACGTACGTCCCATTTGTTGGAGTATCCCAAATACCCGTTCAGCTGCACCCTTGATATATAATGTGAACAACGTCTCCGACACTGCCAATAACGTGTCGAACTACTAGGCCCAAACGGAATGATTATAATTACCAAAGAATAGAGGGGCTCTAGCAACTGAGGTGTGACTGAGGTGAGAATCCATCATCAACCGACTGGTTGGTCTCTATAAAAGAGCGAGTAAAACCAGGATGAGACTGGCACTGAATCGTGAATACTGTTACTCAAAGAGAGGCTATATTGTGCTGTGGATGATGATGGTGATAGATGAAAATCATATTTAGGAATCTGTTCCTACCCTAGTTAAGGTATATTTGTTTGTTAGGCATCAGATTTGTTTGTATAAAGGGTTAATTAAAATGTTGTGGAAATAATGATAATACCTCAGTTGGCAAAACACGCACTTAAGAATAACTTATCCTGGACGTATTACTGGGAAAGTTTCATTGCAAGGTGTAAAAAGCTTTACATACTCTCTTCTGACAAATCTTGTAATAATGAAAATGAACTCCGAATAAAAGTGAGAAACACAGACGGTAATAACAAAGATATTAAAGTCGATAGATGTAGGTGGTCATGTGGAAAATAACCAAGAACAGCTCCTTTGTATATGTATGTATTGAGTCTGTATGACGCAGCGTCTGGGCGCGATCGGGATACGAACACTGAGCCTCCGGTGACTGCGGACTTCAGACTGGAAGGACAATCTATGAAATTCAGTAAGACTTGAACATCTCGAATTTGATTTTTGGGGGAAAGGTTTCTGTTTTTTGATAGGATGGCCTTGTTATGATGTCGCTGACGTCAGTTTACGTCTAATTAGTCTGTAATTGTTTTTGAGATGATCATGAATTTCAACGGTTTTTGACGGGATATAATTTAAAAAAAAAACGGAAATTGCGACTTAGGTAGCTAGAGATAGTTTTTATTATTTTAATCTTCTGGTTATAGCGTGTCCTATGTAGTAGAAAAAAGTATAAATTATTTTCGGAATTAAATGTAACTAACCATTTATTGAAGTCAAATCTGACTTATCATGACAAAGTAGTAAGTAGATAAGCTTGTAAGTTGTTTACGCAAATTATACATAAATTGAAATCTAGAACCGAAGACAAAGTAAACGAATCAAATGGTGACTAAATTGAGTTTTGCAAAAGAAATTATTTTAAACAAAATAAAATCTTTTTGCTTTTTTTTGTCATGAAAACGATTAACAAACCCGCTTTGATGAAGTCCACACTCTACACAGTGATCTCTCAAATACTTGTAGTGAAGTCGGTTTTGTAATCTGTATATTGAGGTATGTTTAAGTTCGGCCGGAGTCGTTCACAGAAAACTGAAGCTATTTATATTGATGCAGCCAATTTTGTACTATTTGTTGTGGCGCATCACTGATATTTGGCGCTAACTTTCTCATTTGTTTACCTTATGTGTGTTATTATTACAATATTGTTTCGTGAAATATATCAGTGTTTTCACAGTTTTTTTTCTAAAAGTTCTTTACCAACATCGGCGTTAATTTGGTCGATAAACGTGGTGTGATTCTCGACCAAAACTAAACTTCTAAGTTTGAGCTACATGATAACTGAGAAATGCTTGCACTGTCTCAAAATTACTTAATGAAATATTTCAATTCGCTAAACCAACAAAAATGAACATTATTTGTTGGAGCAAGTTAGATTTTTTTTTTGCGATATCGATTTATGCAAAAATGTATCTGAATTAAATTGGGTTTAATTTTAACGTATAGGACATGTCTGACATGAAAAAAGAAATAAACACATGTCATTAATCATAAATTTTTTCAAAATATATTGAGTAGATATTTATTTTTTAACAACATTTCGTAGGGAAAAAGTGTTTAATTCTGAGAAAATAAATTATTTTATCTATTTTTTACATATTGTAAAATAAATTGAAGATAACTTGACTTTCCTAGCTCTTATTGAAATGGTTATGGAAAATGTATTTTTTTTATATTATCAGAAGAGCTATGATCAAATACTATAAAAAAAATAGACTTAGGTATTTTTGCAAGTTTCACAAAGGTAATTTGACACACTGTATTACTTAATTGACTGTAGGTTGGTAATAAGTAGAGTCAAAGTGACATGTCCATTTATGAACTGTTACTCGTTTTGCGCTGTTGTTTTAAAAAGAAGCTCGGAGCGTGGGTATAGATGTGGTCGGGAAATTTTCACGTTAAACATTAATTAATTATTGACCTGTTCATGAAGAAACTGCATCTTTGGTCTACAGGTTGCAAACGCTACTATGGAGCATGAGATTTTGGGTGCGATTCCCGAGTCGGGCAGTGTTATTGGATTTTCCATCTAATATTTTTCATCAATAGCAGCACTTGCAAAATACCTGCGGGGAATGAAGGCTTATAGTTATCATTGTTTTGGTTATAAATGAACACACAGTTTGATGGTCCTTGAGAATTAGATATAATATGCAATATGCCAAGCTTATTCCACATAATAAATAATTGTATATATGAACAGAAAACTAATATTAGTATTGTGCATGTGTGTAAATGAGCGTCATTGGCGATTGCAACTAGTTGCCGGCTGGCCACTTGAAATAAATTTATGATTATTTTGAAGCGCCGTGCCAACGCGTCGTTTGAAGAAGGATGGAGGACCACGATGTAAGATGGAAGCTCAATAGCATTGGATGTGATAATTGTCACATAATCCTACATGCCAAACGTTGTCTCGAGTGTTGCCAAATCTCATTTTATGACACTGTTTATTTATATTTGAAGTCGGAAAACGTGTTGATGGGGAAAGCTTTCGATGTATACTCTGGGATATTTTATTTTGTGTTTTGTAACACGTAGGTAAAAAATATAGGGAAGTTTATATGAATTGCCAAATATGCTAGTCAACAAGTTAAAAACGTGTTAATTATTGATAGAGCTCCTAAAAATATGAGCGAAAGCTCATTCGATTTGGGATGAGGTCTAGAAAAATGTATCTCGAGGATGTATTTTGAATGTATTACCTATGTATTTTAGCTCATAAAAACTTGCAATTGTTGGTAACAAAATAAGATGTTAGAACCCTGTCCTGCTACACCGTGTCCTTCGGGCCATCCACACAATGGTGAAACCTGAGTGCGTCCTTTCGCCGAATCCGAAGCAGGTACCTCCCAAAACAAAACCATGTCCGGTGAGGACCTGCGTCAGACAGAAGTTGAAGACGCCGTGGCGCCTGTCTAGCCACTCCACAAAGAGGGGACTTATCGACACGGTTGTGGCGTGCTCAGCGCTGGGTTGCAATAGTCGGTCTCTCCATGCCGCCATAAAGTCACGCAGTTTCGCCCGGCGCATCGCTTCCACGTGCCACTCGTAACAGGCCTTCCAGAGGAACAACACCAATAGATCTTACTGCGCATGTTCCTCTGGAAGACCTGGTGTATGTCCGTCTAGGGCGTCCACCCTGGGAGTTTCCACTCACAATTTAAAGTATTTAATAGTTGCTAGCAAAATAACTGTCCAAGTGTGAGTCGGACTTGCGTGCATAGGGTTCCAAACAAAATTATTTAAAATAATTTAATTTAAATCCCCACAATTAGCTCTTTTATTCGATATATCACACTTACACACGTACACTTTGAAAGACTTTTTTTTTAAGTGTTTAAGTTTGTCCCCCAAAAGTGATGCTCAAAATATATTGCACGTCCGTATTTAGGTCATAGAAGTTCATATGAGTACTAGATTTCAACAGAATCTGTCCAGTAGATTCGGAAAAACTTGGCTGTGACGGACATACAGACAGACAGCCAGCCAGACATCCGAGAGATCCTATAAAGGTTTCGTTTTTACGGATGTTCGGAACCTTAAAAACAGTGAAAACTGGATCAAATAAAGAAAACTTTATCATGAAAATAAATACCTTCTCCATTTCCACGTTATCTTCATAACACATTTCACACATGAAAGGCGCTCAGTATTGACGGAGCGCAATTCTGTTATAGTTTAACGACGAAGCTGATATTTTGTGCATACGAAGATCAGCGCCGGATGCGAGTGGAATACGCTCTAATATTCGTGATGGTGAAATCTTCTAGTGAAACAATGAATTTTCATTGAGTGAAAATTAAATGTGCCTTACATCAATCAAAATGGGGTACTGACAGACTGACGGACGGACGAACAGCACAGGCTTAGTAATAGGGTTCTGGTGGTTACCCTTCGGGTACGGAACACTGAAATTCTGCGCCAACCCCAAGTAGCTTGGTTATAGAGGCTTAAGACAGAGTGAAACTCTATTAGCGAACATTAAAGAAAAAAACAAAATGTTTGCGATTGACAAGCACTAGCAAATTTTCAAATGTCAATCTCAAAGGTCATGTCTTTGACAATCATTATCGTTGATAAGGTGTCCTTGTGTAGACAAGAACCCAAGTGCAGAAGAAGAGTGATGCTGACTTACTAGTGATTTTATTGCCCCGAAACTGCGTCTTTCTGCTTAATAACACGCTCAAGTCTATCATGAACATTGCCGGATCTACCTTAGCTACAGCAGTTTTTAGTGAATACATGAAATCTGTGTTAGTTTTAATAAAAAAAGATATGTACATCATTGCATGTAATTATTTTTTTGGTTCCCGCTTTGTAATCATGATTTTATATTACCTAGGCTATTACTTCCTGGAATAAACCTTGCCAATTATTATATATATTTTTTTTTAATCTTCGTAAATAGTCTTATGAATTGTTTAATGATTTCCTTGTTACAAAATTATAATATTTGTTAAATTTCTGATTTTTTGAACAAAATTAATCTACACTTACATAATTACCAAAACTTAGATGTTAATTGCCAAAGTATTGTTTTACATAGTTTCTGCCTAATGTTTATATACAAATCAGAGGTATCAGTTCCTAAGAACTGTTTTTCAGCTTCAATAATAGTCCAGTAACCAGATGGCCTACTTTACAATTGTTAAAAATGAGTAAAAAATCTCACATAAGTAAAATAATGTTACATAATAGGTATTTACCAAGTAACATACGCTGTAGTTTCCTAGCTAATCTGAGTAGGTATTAAAATATGCGATGGCTGATAAGGTCGTGTTTATCAAAAGAGTAATTTGAAAGAGTTAGTTGCATAAACGAATTTCATTGTTGGAATTTGTTAGCAACAACTTGATCTTAAGTCAGTCAATAAAGGTAGGTTACCCATTGTTCGTTTGTGAAGCGAGATAATAACTAATTATGGAAAGTCTCTATTTAATAATTAGCGATTTGCATTGGTCTAGTACTTGTGTTTAGCATAGGCGTTTACTGGTCGATGTTGTTTCAATATTTCAATTATACTTATGGAAACGGCAGACTGTTATCGGTGAACAGCTTCATCATTCCAGTAGAATGACGTTTACAGCTTGACATATTATGTCGGACTCCTCCAAGGATCGCCACGACTAGTTCTGTGCTATCACCTCCAGTCGAATCATCGGGCCATCATGCGGAAACCTTCCAACGCTACGACCGACATGGCTTAACGATGGTGAATCACAGTTCGAACGCCAAGTATCACAGCAACCCTATCACGTTTTTCTTCGCAATTTATCTGTCAATACCAAATCAAACATTCTTAATAAATAAGTATAGGTATAAAACATCGTTGCATGTGCTTATCGCTTACTACGTGACTTTGTTTGAACGCTTACGCAATAGGAAATTTTACACCGTATAGAAAGTAATGATTTCTAATCTTATTGCCATTGTTATCTTAATATGTTTGCCAGATGTACGAACCTTTGCTTTTTGCTCAAATAAAAGTATTTTCTCGTTGATAAAATTCATGTGCTAAGTGGTGAGCCTTCGCCTACTAATTATAAGTTTGCCTTGCCTTACAAGCGATGCATGCAGTTATTATGCCACATATTTATAAACGTTATATCAATTATAGCGTGTGTTTATGGAAAATAGCGAATTGAGTTTTTTTCCATAAATCATGTAACGTAGAACCGTAGGTACCTAGAAGGTGACAGTTTACGTGATGGAAATTGGTTACCGTAATGATCTGTAACTAATATTTATTTAACATTCTTCGCTGAAATCAATGCACCAGCCATGTTATCTCTTTGCCACCCTTATTTGACTAGTAGAGAGTGCCTAAGATTAATTCCGCCATTTATTGATTGCTATTGTACCTTTGAGTATGTAGTTTAATTATATGAATAACTTCATCATGCTAAATGGCCAAAGAAATGCCAGTTTAACGAATAGAGCCCTAGAGAAAAATCTCTTAAATCCACGTGAATTTTCTCCGGTAGGTACCATATTGCCGTGACACACTAAGGTTGCATGGCGGCAGACGCTGACGCTGGTATGATGGCAGTACTTGCTACTCCCACACCAGCCTTAACATTGTAATTCAACCAACCAGCAGCGTCATAGACTGGTGGACACTTAAGTATAGGCCTTTCTCCTTTCATCATTTCCTTTGTGGGGTTATTTATCAATCTGATAAAAGCCAATACCTCATTTGCAGTCTCTCTGTATGAGCTGACGATGATTGCGCTAGAGCTGCTACAACGCTATTTTTACTACGTTCGTTCCTTATTAACATCTGACAGTGGCTGATTTGTTGATATTAACTGGCTGTACAGTATTTCTCTAATTTTTTGAGAATTTGAGTTGCCGATGCCGTATTGGAAGATCCTCCCTCGGACTGGGCCGATTCTTCCGTTCATGTCAATTTAACAAATATCAGAAAACATTAGCGTTTTGACAGGTGCCTGGACCTGACGCCTCTGTGCTGCCACCTGGTGCTCGTCATGTCAGGAAATCCTCCTTGTTTGTATTAATCACACCAGACTGGTCGCCCTTCAATCCTACGAAAATCGACATCGGCGAATGAAAAAAAATATGCGAGCCATTTTTCACGCAAATTTGTTACTAAATATTATTTTTATTTATTTATTATTAATTTTAGCCTATTCCGTCCCACTGCAGGGCGAAGGTCTCCCTTTCTTCCTTTAATACTTCTTTCTTCTTCACTAAATATTATACTTATATGAAATTTCATTTACTTACTTTTTCGAGTAGGTATGTTGAAAAACGTCGTTTGATGCAAATGGGCATTTATCATTGCAGTTTTTCGTCTCCATTATGGTTTCTCGTTCGGCTCGGGCGTCTATTCCACCTCGGCTGCAATGACAAACTCTTGTATGGTACAAAAGTTTCTCATTGCAGCATGTAATGTATATTTCCAAATGTTTTAATAAATACTAACTAACTATATACACTAGAAATATAAATAAAAACTCCTAACTAAATAAACCCTAAAATATGGCGTCAAAAAATTCATCCGCATCGCTGTCGACTGGAAGTGTACCCAAAAAAGTGGCGGCATTGCCACGTTGTATGGCAATGCTTATTCTTTGACCAAGGTAAAAGCCAGCCCTTGGGTCACGTAAAGTGTCAACTAAGCGTCTTGAGAGATCTAAACAAGTTATGTGCACTCGGACCCCAAGACCCGAGAGTTTCAGCAGGCATCGAGGCGGAAAGTAGTATCGTCGAACATGGTGCCAATGTTCGACGACGGTAGTGCGTGAAGCCAGAAACCCGACTCCCACTCACCCACAGCCAGGAGGCGCGCACGATGTGCAGTAGTAGTTGATGTGGCAATAAGTTTTTCCTGAACTTGCCGGCAGAGCGGCTCGTCCCACCGTCTCTGGGATGAAGGGTAGTCTGGCCGATTTGAATTCGGGCAAGCGAGTCTCTAGGCCACCACAGCCTCGGTGAAGTAGGTACGGCACATCAAAATCAATCAGTGTAGAAACTAGAATATTCCTGATTAATTTATCAGTGCCGTGCACCGAGGATATAAAAGCCGGTAAACTAATACTGGTAATTTTGCGGAGTATATTGAGTATGACATCACTTTTCTGGGAATAAAAACTAGTTTTTCAAACTGTGCCGTGTGACATAATATTAAATGAAAGGACTTATCGAGAGGGTCTCAAATATGTTGACCCTCCGAATCATGCGATTTGGCCTCCTTATAAACTTGTGTAACACGAATAATTTTATTATTTGTCTACTTTAAATATGAATTTAATACTATCTTTAAAAAGGTTTGTTATTATAAGAGTACCGATATATGTTAATATCATTTGCGTACGGGCAACACTGAATTAATTGGCAGTTTGAATTAGTTGACGGGTTGTCGCTATATTCGATTTTTTTAACTTTCCGCGTGGAAGTACGCGGAGTGCGATGCTAAGACATGCATTTCGAACTATAATGGTGGATACCTACGTAATGGCGTAATGTAACATGTTATAAAGCGAGTATTCGTGCAGTCAGTACGTGGCAACGAGCACGAACATGATGCGTATGTGTTTTGTTTTACACAGATTTTAGGACACGGCGTACCATAACATGCTCACTGCGAATGTTACATTAAGGCCCGTAACACCGGTCAGTACCCAGCTTGAGAAATTATTGATATACTCTCGTTAATGTAGGTGTTCATGAACTACTCAGTTTCAAATCCAACAGATCTCCCCCACACTGAGATTGAAGATAATATCCAATTCCAAATGACGCAACTAATGAACCCGTCAACAAGCATACCTAAACAAATGCAAAACAAACCACAAGTTCCTGGGAACATAAAACCGCGAACAAAACAGCGAAAAAATCCTCAGTTGCGGTGATATCGATAATTGAGTTGCGCCCGCGCCGTTATCAGCAACGTGTGTAACAATTAACTATGCTGTTAGAATTGACATGAGTTTTACCTTAACTTCTATAGTTAAGGTTGTTGAGCGAGAATTTATGCGTAAACTGATAATTTTGCATTTTGGTTTTAAAGGATTTTTAACGGGCTACATAGCTCACACTTAATACACTCACGACAGGACAGCCCCAAAAAAGGGGAAATGACATACAGAGTGTGTC
Source organism: Mamestra brassicae (assembly GCA_905163435.1). Taxonomy (NCBI): domain Eukaryota; kingdom Metazoa; phylum Arthropoda; class Insecta; order Lepidoptera; family Noctuidae; genus Mamestra; species Mamestra brassicae. Next base: position 7,321,883 of record LR990991.1, on the reverse strand, counting down.
AGAAGTGATTGGTCATATTTAAAGGTAATGTTGGGTCGCTGATATACATGGAGGAAAAGATAGCAAAACAAAAAAAAAGTCAATTTGTCAAAAACTTCGACCAATTAAAACGTCTAAAAAGTTCCGAACAAGTGACTTTTCCAGCAGTTTGTTACAGTTTGTGGCATTTAATTTAGTTCAATCACAGATTTGATGTCACCAACTGCATCAGACTGCTTGAAAAGTAATTAGTAGGGAACTTTTTAGGCGTGTTTTGTGCTCGATTTTTTTAATGTCTGGTTTTTTTTATTAATTATTTTTTCCTTAATGAATATCAGCTACCCAACATCACCCTTAAATATGACCACGCACTTCTGGAACACCCTTTATATCTCAAGAAGCAAATTGCGTCAGGTTCAACCAAGCAGTAAATACTGAGAACCTGGCAGGAATTAGGTACCTAACTACTAAACGAACAATCCAAATCCTCCAGGTCAATGACGAGAAGCAGCCTACCAGGGGGAAAGGTCAGGCTTTGCGGTCAAAAACCCATATGCCGAGCGAAGTGATTACCGTCATTATGTCCTTATTTGGAGGTGTATGTTGAATAGAACTTAGAAGAGTGCTATAGGCTCAGTTAGTTGATTGATGATCGTGATTACATAGTAATGTAGGTAGTACCTATTGGTCATACGTGTGAATGCCAATGCAGATTGGCTGGTATGACTTTTTTATCTGTTTTCAGGAGTTCTTGTTCTTATCCATATTTTTATAAAACAGATTTCGTGTTTCATAAAACAGAACCGACTTCCAAATAAAAAACACTACAAAGTATAAAATAACTTTAATTTCGGCATTTGGTGTTTTTTGTTGTTTTTTCGTTTTTTGACACCGACTTCCGAAATTTAAGTTATTTTATACTTTGTAGTGTTTTTTATTTGGAAGTCAATTGTGTTAAAAAAAAAATCACACTTTTTAGGGTTCACATGTGCTTACAGCGTACCAGCGTGCTGTTATGTTATGAACTGGTGAAAACAGACAGACATGAGATTTCAGCAATCCCAGTCCATTTGCTATCATTTATTGAGGAGTTCCGTTGCCTATCTCCGAAGTTCTTCATCAGATCTTCACCAAATTAAAATGAAACCACTCCGAGAAAGTACTCTTAGAAAAACTACCCAAATCGCTTCTACTGTGCCTATAAAATTTGAAAAGTTCTCTCTAGATCTCTCTCTAGATCCCATCATCAGATCCTGACTTGATGATTATGGGACCAACTGGGAAGTATACCCTTTCCAACAAAAAAATAAATAATCCAAATCGGTCCAGCCATCTTCGAGTAATTGGGAAACATACAAAAAAAAAATGGTTCCGTCGAATTGAGAACCTTCTCCTTTTTTTGACGTCGGTTAAAAAAGCATTCTCTTCGCTTATAATGAAGATAACTTCCAGTTTCTGTTATGAAAGATTTGATCGAGTTTCGTTCTCTCGTCTGTCAATCAAAACAATAAAATAATAAAAAATAGTTTTTCAGTCTACTTATTAGCAATTTCTAATGTTGATTATTTTTTCTAGCAACATCCAGTAAGTAAGTAAACCGAATTTTCATAATCCAAAACGCTAGAAGAACAAGAGCAAATATTATAAGGAGATAAATGGTAGATTAAATGGACATCAAATTTCAAAATTAATTAACTCTACCTCATGCAACTGATTGATTAAACTGACGAATACAATCACAAACGAAGTAAATCCGACATCGTTTAAGTACATAAACATTGGAGAGTGTCGGCGTTTCACCGTTGTCGGCATAACGCGATCTAATTCGAAAGCGATACGCCTTTCACCTTCCGACCGCGTGCGTTATGTCTCGAACTGAATACTTACGTGCGGTGGAGCGACGCGATGACGACGGGATCGGGAATTACGTAGAAACGATAATTAATAAAAGATGATCAAACATATATAATATGACATACCTACATTGGATCGCGGGGTAGACCTGGATGAGACTTGCACAGATTAGGGAATCAAGGAACAAACGGGAGGTGGACAATACCCAGCAGTGGCTTTCAAGGGTGATGAAGAATTAAATGGGATTGCCTTTTTGTGTAGATGAGAATAATCAAACCTTTCTTACATCGACGGGATGTAAGAAAAGTTTGGTTTTGAATATTCGTTCTGAAGTTTTAATAAATGACAAGGGTATAATGCCTTCTATGGATGGTATATGAACAGTAGTATCAATCCAGGAATGGGTTAATTTAATTTCCATTGACTCACATTTCGACACACATTTTTCGCGTAGGACTATACATAGAACTAGTGGTTCTTTCGCACTTCCGAATCAGTTAAATCTGTTATCAACTTATTCAATCAGGGTTTCCCATACGACGGCTTGCAACTTATGCTGAATAATAAGAGTGTGATGCATTTGTTTTACTTTCACTTTCAGATCAAGAAAATCATTTGTTTGAACACTTTGATCTGGGTTGCAGTCCATTGATGTTTTTTTTCTGTTCCATAAATCTTTTTCAGGTTTGCGATTTTACGCATTTATGACCTTTGCCATCATTAACCAAGAATAAATGATCTCTATAACCATTTTTTCTTAATATATTGCTTGAAGTTAAATTTATATTGGTCATTCTGCCTTTTCTGCAGTTTTATTTACATTCGTACTTTTTCTGTAAACATTGCCAATACCGGAAGATCACCCCAAATCCGACTCAGCTGCCAAGTAACCATCAATATAAGATGAACAATATTAGCAACGGAATATTTAAAGTGTTCTAATAATATTATATATAGCGTTGGAGCGTAAAGCGCTAATAAATCTGATGCAGGAAGCGTGGGCCGATCAACGTAAGAAGCAATAACTGGACTGAGCTACAACGGAACTTATGTACGTAACGTTATTAAGTATAACAATGAAGATTATTCCTAGGAAGCAGGAACAGTTTTTGGGCTAAGTGATTGAAAATGTTGGAGATTAGTAAATACGAACTTGATTTTGTGTTTGGAATATGTCAACAGACTTATATGTATAAAAGACGAAGCTTTAACTAACGACGATAAAGAAGTATGAGAGCAAGAAAACAGTTTTAAGTTCAGTAAAAAGAATGCAACTGTAGCAAAGGTAAAACTAATGTAACTAGATACCTAATAAACAAACACAATAATGTACTACAAGTTAATATGAGTGCCGTTAAATAAAGGAAATAAACCCTGAGTAGACTGAGCAATAACTAAGAATATCAATACGCTGACAGAGACAATAAGAAAACTTAAAGCCAAGTACGAAACAATTATTTATAGTATGTTTTTAGCGCTGCGCAGGCGCTTCCGTAAATACGTTCATAGAATCCATACTCGTATATACGTTAGAAGTACATCGTCTAATTATAACCTGATGTTTGACTTTGACGTCGGTCTCGATGTAACTCATTGTTAGAATATGACACGATTCGTTGGAAATTCGCGTAGGCAGATCCGACGCGTGGAAATTCAATTGACAAGGTCAAAACACTCGAACGGTTGTAACTTACTCAGGTAAATGAAAGGGTTTTAAAAAACATATTGCATAAAAAAAATTACAAATTTATGTACAAAGTCACGAAAAAGCATACAAAAAACGATAGATAGGGATTCATGGAAAACCGCTATAATTTTAAACAAAAACATAAAAAGGAGACGAAAAAATGATCGTGAAAACATTAGGTCCATTTAAAACATGTACATGGGCTTGGAAAACATATAGGTACATGAACTAGGTACCCAAAAAAATAACAACAAGTCCAAAGCTTCTCACTAACAGCTTCGCATTAGATCACCTTGTAGTATGGCTGCTATTATGCACACAAATCATTCAGACAAACATTATGTGGATGTTTACGAACAATCATCTCTAGACTATACAAAATTATCTTTTCCTGAAAATCTTACCTGTGACCTTGCAAAACTATGCCACTACGTCATATGAGCAAATCTTCTGAAACTGTATGTGAAAGTCACATTTAAATTTATTTTTTGTTACCTACTAAGTTGGATATTTAACTTATACAACGGGATGACTCGCTACAAAGCCTTTTCATATGAGTTTCTATTCGAGGACATAACCAGATTAGATCAAAAAGATTGAACAGCTCGAAATAGAACAATATGTAGCACTTTAAAAATGTCGACATAAGATAGGTGGACATTGATACATTAAAAGATATTTTTCATTTTTGTTTATGTCCTACTCGTCAGTCGTCATATTATCTACATTCAATGTTGATATATTTAACTGGAATAAAATATTTAATTGTATATTTCGAGACTGTTTGATAGACTATATTGCGTAATAGATGCAAAAATAAAATTTTATAGCTGTGTTTATTTATGTGATTACAGCTAGCTTAGTAGAAAAACACGGCAGCAACGGTGGCTGTTCTTACAGCAAAATTTTCCGATTCATCCGCAGTTTTAATTTTATAGCATTTAATGTCGTTGAATTTGGGTGACGTCAATCGACAAAGAGCACATGTTGGCCGAAAGTAATTACATTTTCGTAGTTATTAATGAACGTCGCAAGTTTAATCGAAGATATTGGGACACTAAAGCGTCTGATGACCTACAAAGCGATGGTTCATTGGTTATTACTACTAATCGCTCATCGCTGTTGTGCAATGCGTCTCTATTATTAAGGGAACTGGGTTTTGTTGATGAGTTTTAAGTTTGTTTGCATGATGAGTTACGGGTATATTAGCTTTTGTAACAAAAAAATAAAGCTCAAACCTCGGAATAAAAATAGGTTCCGAATGTTTCCTAGCACAGTTTCTAATGTATTACTACCAACATTTACCTAGTTTTTATAAATCTTCAATATTAATATTTATAAACAATTTCTCTCAATAATTGTGAGTTGTTTACATGTAATAAAACTAGGCCCTTAGAATCAAATGAGGTGTGATATAGTAAGGAGCGAGCATCGACTGACTGAGTGAAAGTCCACTTTCTTGCTGCCTTGTCTCAGTTGCCCGATGATAAACGAACTTACTTCTACTGGAAGAGACGTTTAGATATTGTGACCAATTGTTGAATGCGTTTGTATCATTTTTTGTTTAGATCTTCGGAAAATTTTGCGTACTTATCGTACCATTTCTATGCGAGTCCGATATGAGAAATCCTATTGATAATTAGTGTATTTATTTCATGTTACTAGTCTTATTATTTTAGTACTATTTGAACACGGAAAGTTGAAATATGCTGTCATGCTACATTTATTATCCATGGTGGAAAAGAACTACTCTGAAATAAACTAATGTCCATTTTCCATGAAAAAAGTTAACCAAGTTTTTGCCTTCTTTTATACTGTACCTAGTTAATTAAAGACATGCAACATCCAGCGGTTCTAACCCTGTGTTGTTCACTATAATTGAGCAAAACTCGTGTGACGGTTTTCCCTACGACACTGTACTCTGTAGGTTAATGTATTGTTGCTTTCTTACCTGCGTCCACGCATCTATAATTGTAAGACTTCACCCACTAATTTAAATCTCTTACGTATTGGTTTTAGAAAATGTTAAACTAATTCTAGTTCGACGTAATTGCTATGTTTCACTTGTATGACCGGTGTTTTAATTAGTTTGAGAAAACTTTCTGCTTTTGATACGTTTATTCAAGTCTTTATTACTTGGTAATGCTTGCAGGTGATCCAGACGTAACAGCTGCTGTTTCAATGCAAAAGGAATAATATAAAACAACAGTGGACAATTTAAATGACAGATTGATAGGTGCGACCCGAAATAAAGTGCTGAGTTGATTGGTAAATTATTGAGCCACAATACCCATCAACGCAAAAGAGATGTCATTGCCGAAAATAGTATTGATCTGGTAAATTCACAAACAATAAATTAACAAAACTGAGGTCTCTCCGTCGATTGAAGTCCAACAATCATTGGCATGGATTCAAGTACGTACGATGTACTAAATATTTACCTGTCTGCACATATTCGGTGTGAGTCAGCTGAATAACGTGATCAGCACACCTCGTTCGATCGCTTACTGATTCCTCGCTTCTTTATTTAGCCGGGTGTTAATGCGAGCAGTACTTTTTTCTGATAGCTGTTTATAATTAGAGTGCGGGTGTTTGGCATACATTTCATTGAATTCGTCACGTTGGCGGGAGACGAGAATGTTTACAAATCGTGGACAGGTTGCCAGGCTATTAATTTTTCACCTTTGTATGTCTTCCCTATCATCGGACGTCGTTTGCTTTCAGCGGTTGGTTTAGATTTGACATTGTGATCATGAGGGGAAACTCACGTACCTACATACTGCACACAAATGACAAATTGTAGTTTGACATAAATTCTAATATTCCAACCAACTCTTTCTGTAAACGTTCTTTGCTTTCGTTTATTTTTACAGATAAATCTGGTGTTTGGGAGTGTTGTTTGACATTACTTGATGACTTATTACAAGGACTTATAAAAAAAAGTGGTGTTTCATTTGTTTTCTCATCGAAAGTTCGTTTCCTTTTATCTGGCTTTTTCTGTGATACTTGAAGCCTGTAAATGGAACAGAAGGATGGGCGTGAAGGATTATAGGAGGAATCGATGGACAAAGAGGTTATGAGCCATGGCCCCGAATGGCTCATGCGTCACTGTGTGCGAACTGGCTGAGAGATACAAGTTGGTTTAGTTCTTATAATAAAACACGCTGTGAAATAGATACTAAACTAATTGAATATGATTAATATTGAAAATAAATCGTTTCAAGCTTATTTATTTTCACAAAGAGAAAATTTTAATAAACCCCACAAAATTTAAAATAGAGTAAACTGCCAAACCCTGTCTTTTAGAACGTTATTTATATGTTCCAAATCCACCGTGCTACTTACAGATTTAAAGAGATCGGGCGGAAGTGTTTGGTGTTCCTCGTAGTTTGGTATTCGATCATCTATCGTTGAGAATTTGCGAAGTGTCTGTGTGAGTTAGTCACGTTTATATACGTACAAAGTTGGATTACTGTGTATGTATCAACTGTTGAAGACGCGTTGTAATAAGGTCGCGGACGCGGCTGCTTGGCGCCGCAGGTCGACGCCCCCTTCTACTAAGTGAATTATATTGTAATCTTTACATATTTATTATTTTGATCATGATTGTATGTTTGTAGAATGTTAATACAGGTCATGTAATAGGTACTGGACGGTCCTGGACGTGTTTCTACGTTGCATTCGTTTGGAATTCAATTCAAAAAGCCACTATTGTCTTTTCAACCGACTTTCAAAAGAAGGAGGTTATCGTGGCAAAACTTTTAGTAAATGCAATAAAGCTTCCAAATTAGAGTTTTTAGTACCTATCTAATATTAAACGAAAAAAAAAAAAACAAGTTGACGACCTTGTAAAAGAAACTTGTATCCAAGTGTTTTTACTAACATCAACAGATGCACCTCCACACATACTCTGAGGAAAATTTCGTCAACGATACATCTATTTTTTCTCATGCTCCGATTAAAACGTCTCTCAACGACCTAGTCTGACCGACGGGACATAAATAATCATATTAAAATAACCCGTCTTCCGTCGATTAGAGGTGAGAAGTAATATCGCCCACATTATGTCTTCACAATCGTTTGCCGACTGATGTATGACCAGCCACTTGGAGAACATCAGAACAGTAGCTTTCATATGTTACACGCTCGTTACATTATTTTTCTAAATAATTATAAGTCTTTCTATCTATCGGAATTAATCTTGAATCGAAAGTCGTGTCTCATCTAGAAAAATGATTAACGCAGTTTGTTTTGCATTCCAAACTTATGCAACGGTGTAAAAGTGCGAGAATATTCTTTTTTTGTTTTTATAATATTTTCGGGCTATAAATAAATACAACTTCCTCATATACGTGAGAGAAATTGACAAAAATAAATGCCAATAAATTAAATAACAGCTTACTTACATAACTTCGAAATATGGGACAAAAGACAATCGTATAACTATTTGCTTATTCAAAACTAGGCGTGACCATCCATTGTTATTCTTGGTGGATTGCAAGCTGCTTGCAAATGACATCTTCGTAATCACAAATTGGGTTCCATGACCTGCATGTGTGGAACCCCACTTCCGGCGCAAGGCGCGTGCGTCGCGTCGTCGTCGAGATCACTTCCGGCCCGCCACTTGCGCGCGCGCTGCTGATAATGATAAGAAACTGGGGCACCTACGAGCAGTCGTGTTACCTGTTCATTTATTGGTGTTTGTATGTTTTTTTGCGACATGCGAAGACGTGTTGGCACCTAACGACAGGCTGATGTTTTATTTTAGTTTACTCGACGACGTGCTGATTTCATTTTTGCGGGATGAGTGGAATAGTTTTCTTATTAGTATTGATAAGATTCACCAATCTTTCCCAGCAAAACAAATTATATCTATCTACATTTTTCTAACTCCCAATGACGTACAAAATGACAAACAATAATTTCGCTTCACCTTTTTCGGTAAAGGGTCATGGTACATTCAAAGTTCACTTTTTTCGTTTCTACTTAATCAAAAACATTATGAGTTCTAGGTAACACTTGCGCAGGTAACATCTGCATGACGATTACGGTCAAAACTCGTGATTATCGACAACATCCTGGAATCATTGAGTTCATGCTAAAGGTGTGAGTCATTGGGAAGCAAGCCTTACGGTAATGACTAATGACTGAGGAGGATCGGTGACTTCGGTGAGTAACTCTGTTTTTGGGTTACACGGTGTCTACGTTTCGATTTATTTCACCTACAATTAGAAAACCTTTAAAAAATGGTAATTTCTTAAATGTTTAAACCTACTGTCTGTCTTCGTCTAGAGGTTGGGAATAAAACAATATACGATCACCAATGCCTCTGCCATGTTTGGTGATCAAGTAGGTATACCAAGGTTATTATAGCAAATTATATACATAGATATGTTTTATCATCATCGTCTGCCTCTCTTTTTTCCTTTTCTCCTCCTTCCTTCTTCTCCTTTTCCGTGAGACCGCCACAACCCAGTAACTGGGTTGCGCGATACCTATTTGTAAGCTTGGCTGCCCGTCTAGACTATAGCAGCCGTGATGATTAGGTCAATCTATGTATGCAGAAAACATAATTAAATATTATTCGCAATTGGATCATTAATACAGCGTCATTTTATCGGTCCTACTAATTAGTCACCTAAATTAGTAGATAATTAAATATTTTCCGGGTCTTCCCCTCATTGTTTGAGTTTCCGTGTACCCAATATGAGCAGCGGTGTTATCTTAGCGTTTAACTTCCTCTATTGTGGGGCCACACTAGTATGTCAAAGCAATTTAAAGAAAAATTCTACAATGAAATTGGCGTATGAGGAAAATCTAGCCGAAATTATCGTATGGGTACAAAAAAAAAAAAAAATCAAAGCTACAACAGAAATGGCCGATTTTGCCTGAGAAAAGGATGTCTAATGCCTAGTCAGAAGATCGGGCAATTCTCGTAATTTAAAGTGCGTTCGTATTCGCATTGTAGTCGCAAACTATTAAAAACACCTCTTATTTCCGTACAAGAAAAGTTTTTGACGCTGATTGTTGCTGAGATGATATAATATATGTATATATATTTTTTTTTTGTTAGAATGGCCTTATCTTTTATTCGTTTTAACATGACACTACCTAACCTAAAATAAACCATATGTCGTTTTTCATTAGTAAAAAGTTAATTGACTGTTTTTTGAAATTATGAATGAAAAACAATTTTAAGTGAGTTTGGTAGATATTGCTATGCTAAAATACAAATGGTATTTAAAGTATTTTCCATCCGCGCTTTCTAACCAGCCAGATAACTGTCAAGTGTAGACCTATAGGCACAGTCAAAGATGCAACAGATAAAATAACAATGTACGATTTTTTATCGATGCATTTTTTACAAAAATAAGTTATATGTAGTTGGTAAATAATAATAATTGGCGATCATGATGAAATACCTAATAAATATTATATTATTGCAGTTATTATTCTGAAGATTTAGTGAAGGTAGGCTATAAAATATAATTAAATATCGCAATTTGTCTAGTCGCATAAATTTCGATTTCGCGGCCAAAAAGCGAACATGCGACTTGAGAAAGTCAAACGATAGTTGCTAACGCAGATACTAATTCGATAAGTTTGGTTCATAAGTATTAAAGGTTATTAAGATGTTTATTTAAAATCATTGTAATCATCTTTTTATAAAAAAACGTATTGCTGAAAACAGAGGGTCTTGACAAAGATTCTATCAACGACAACGATTGTCAAAAAGTCCTATAATTGATTCACATGCATTCTAATTTCTCATGGTCGGTATAAAACATTTGACAATCGTTAAATGTCTCTTTGTCTTGAGCCCCAGGGCGGGAAGACTCGACAGTTTCCGATTGCCTACCGACCGAATGCGGGTGGATCGCGTTCGAGATTGACTGTGTATGGGCAGCCTTTGGACTTAACGACCGCATTCGGTCGGTAGGCGATCGGTGACTTTTTCGAGACTTCCCGCCCAGGATTTCGCTAATAATCGCTCCATCGCCTGGTCCTGTGTTTCTCACATTCAGCTGATTCTCGTGCCCTTTAGCCAGGTTATCAGCCAACATTATAGGACTTCTACCAGCGCTATGGCTTCTAGTAATGCGTGGCCTCCCGAACATTTCAGTCCCATCTTTTTCAGGCTATCTTTTTATGGTCAATGTGCTTTGTCCATTGGCAATTATTCTGGCCATGTTGGTTGAACATAAGTATGAAACATTTATCAATATAAATTGTGTACGTCGAGTCGACCATGGACGTGTACGGGCCTATCTTACTGTCAATTATCGCTTGGTTGCGGTCTCGATTGTGAGGTCTACCGATGTGGAGTAGGCCTTATAAACCAGTCTAGACATTTTCAAAGACTTTCGATTAGCCTAGACCACACCTAAACTATTCAGTTAGTTCAGATCTCCATAATAGTTGAAGTAGATAAAGTACTTTTGTATTCATGAAAAGTAGAGTAGTACAGTTAGTTTAGTGTGAGACAAATCTGGAAGCTTATCACGTTGTGTAGTGATAAGATTTCGTGTCATGGGTTCTTGGTTTGCCGTCGCCAAAGCACCTTTTGCTTTACTTTTATCTTTGAAAAACCGGTCAAGTGCGAGTCAGACTCGCGCACCGAGGGTTCTGATCGAGGCTTGATTTTTTCCGAGTATACATTAGGTACCTACGGAAGTTTATAAACTATAAAAGCATTTTAATTACTCTGACAAAAATATAGAAGGTATCATTGAAGCATAAACTTAACTTTGGTGTTGTAAAAATGTTCTCCCAAGCATGAATGTAGGTACGTCACGGTCAATTCTTCAACCGAAAATGTAGGTAAGTTTGTAATCGCAAAAAATGATTTTTATATGATAAAACTACAATTTCCCATTTTTTTTACTTTTTCCCCTACTTGTACTGTAAAATCAATCTTCTTCCCAAATTTCATTACTCTAGGTTAATTGGAAGTACCCTATAGGTTTTTGGTTACGCGCTACAATCGGAGCATAAACGGCCTGATCTTTAGATTGCGCTGAATTAGAAGTTTTTTCTCTGTTCCAAGGGGTAGCAGACCTGAGTATTTGATATTTATTTAAGTTTGATTCCTCCACGCGTTCCTGAGAAAAAGGGTCTTGACAGACGTACAGCATACTGATCCTATAAGGGTTCCGTTTGTGCCGACTGGGGTACGGAACCCTAAAAATGGAGTGCAACTCGTCTAGTAGATGTAAATATGTCAATTAGAGCCGATTCTTTTCAGTATTAGTCCATGTGAACAAGTAATACTGGGAAAAGCGATAGTTTTGTTCTAATTGTTGAAAACTAAGTTTGATCGAAAGTCAAATATTACCTTAATGTGTTAAAGATAAACTGTATAATAAGCGACTGTACAAAGGTGTATGACGCAGGTTTTGACAAAATGACGAACAGATAACGACATTTACATACGCACATCCGGCTTAACTATGAAAAGCAGATGGTAATTCAAATAACTTGGCTAAGTATTGAAATATTGTTTACTTGGTATTGTGAAATTTCCGCCACTTGTGACTAGTTTGATAAAATATGTCTAATCAAACAGTTGCTAAATAAGGTCATTTACAGGTAGTTACTAAAGTTCACAGTAATGATAAAATTGTAATGCAACTTCCTAAAAGTTTTGTTTTCATTGATGGACTGATATTACTGTTTCCATTTTCGTTTCCAAATTGCGTCAAACTGATAGGGAAAATAACAGCGAAGGAGGTAGAACCACCACAATTTTCACTTCTCATATCGGTAGACATTACGGAGCTAGGTTGGCACAAACGGAGGATTACGGCTGGGATAAGTCCAGGTAGTTGCCTTTCACCACTTAAAATTATTACTAATGAGTCCTTAACTGTGAGTTGCTTGAAACTGACAGAAGCTAAATAAGCCTATGAGAACTGAGCCTGTTTATTCCCGGAGGCTTGCTTAGCTCGGCCACGAGGCAAGACCCGTGACATTGGGACGTACTTACTACCAGCATAGGTACAGTCCAAAGTAACCCACATTTATTTATAAAACCTTACGTCATTGCCATGTAACGAAATAAATTGACGACTTCATTCTATTCTTAGTACGTCATAAGTTCGTAAGTAAAAACCGTGGGCGTCATTCCCATTACGTAAAGATTCTTACTTCGAACAGCCATCATTCTAGGAAAAGGGATGTTCCCCGAAACGGCGGTATCTCGATGAAAATCGATTTTCCTCAAGCGATTTTTCGTCGTCGGTAACAAGGAGGTTAACTTATCGATAATAACTTATTTGCGTAAGTATTTTATGAGTAAGTTTTCCTTGACATACGCATGAGTATGTTATGGGTATGTTAGTTTTGTGTGTGTAGTTTTGTGATTGAAACGGACGGAATATGACGTTTATATTTAATTTTAGTTCAGCGTTGTTCAGTCAACTAGAGCACATCAATGATTTTTATTATAGGCGGCATTAGGTACAAAGTGGATTAACATTTTTTGTATTGTTTTATGAAATGAAGCAAGAAATGATTATGAAGGCCTGCAAAATTATGATAATTTCTTATAATATAATTATAAATCACGGATTTAATAGTTTCTCCGGGAAAATACTTTCAACAACAGTTTTCCATTGTTTATCATTACGGAAGGTAAATCGTTGTGTCGTCAGGCTTTACCTCCACCCTACAACGAATTGAAATTACTCATACAGTTAAACAGGATATCTCGGGGAAAACTCACGATCAATTTACCTATGCTTAGATATCCTCAGCCAAATCTCGTCGAAAAAATTTTGAAAAGTAGTTCCCCAGGGCATGTCGGAAAAAATCTATATTAATATAGAATCGTGTGCATTATTAGTGAGCGATCATATCAAGGATCGTGCTTTCGTCACGCGTCGGTCGATTGAGTCATTGCTTGTCGAGTCGGTTTAACTGTGTCAGCGCGGCCGTCGCGGAATAGAATCAAGGCTGCACGATATGGATCGGTACGCCGTAAAACACCTGTGTACGCCATCTTGGATCATTTTGGGGAGCTTTTAACATGACTTTACATTCAGCTTGTATACTATGAAGAAAGGCAGAAGTGTTTAAGCCCGTATTTAACGAGATTCCGTAGGGGGAGGGGAAGTGAACGTACACCTTTGCCTGTGGGTGAAAATTAAGAACGCAGGCTATAACATAAACTTTGATTTTCTCTGTATTCGTTATTTGTGATTACCAAGGCATTTTATTAGCACATACATATACCTATCCCTGCTATGGATTGCCTGATTGATGAGATTATTTTAATGGAGATAAAATTAAAACGAAAAACAGATATTACAGAATATAAGTATTATTTGAAGCCGTGATTTGAAACAAAAATATTATTTGTTTTATGAGAAACCTTGTTGATTATTATTTCTTAACAACCGGAAGTAAAACATTTACTTTGTTTCTTCTATCCTGGGGGCGTGTGTAACTTACTATATCCAGTGGGTGGAGCATTTCCTCTTAATTAGTGGTGTTCCACATTAGTGCAGCCAACTGTTTACTGATAACATGTACCACATGTACCTACCTACTGCTATATTTGCGATAATTTTGTTTTGATAAGGGTTGCATAAGGCAGCTTAGGTACTAACGTTAGCCGAAATTCTCTACACATGTGATAATAATTTCAAAGTAATCTATATCATAAATTCTGTATGTAGGTAACTGCAAAAAATATTTAAATCTTAGCATTATTTTAGTGTCATTTGGCAAAAAAGGATTACAATAAATTTAATAGATAGGGATCGTCGTCGCACAAGTTTATGTTGATTTTTTAATTAAAAATCAATTATTTATCTTATTTCGCGTACATTTTGTTATATTCCTCTTATCACCCGCTTGCAGAAGTCCACTACTGGACAAAAACCTCTAAAATCAGACGCCATTCGTCTGGATTCTTGGCAACTCTCATTCATCTGCAACCACCTGCCAAGTGCGCCCCTCCACTTAGCCCATAGGTGTCCCACCACCTTATCTTGACATTACACGGGCTCCTGTATTTCCAACAAAATGCAAGCTTTATTAGTGAACATGCAAATCTAACGGAACACAAAGATCTTTCGCCCAACCCGTGACAATCACCGCGCGGCCTCATACCTCGACCTCGACACAATGAAGGATTCACTCGAAACCACCAGAGAACCAGTCAAAATAGTGGAATCATTATCCTTCTCACAGTCAGGGCAAATAAAAGTTCTTATTACCAATTAAAATTAGATATACTTATCAATAACTAAATGCGAGGTTTCTCAAGAAACAATAATACATAAGTTTGAAAATACAGTACAACTGGATGGATTATATTAGATAAATTCAACGCCCTTACATGAAACCGTACAGATTTCAGACGAACAAAGCATCAGCGTTCCTGAATATACGTGCTTTTCTTGAAGTCGGTTGAAACAGAAGATTACATAGAAAAACATGGTAGAAACAGCGTTGCTTGATTAGCTCGCTCAAACAAGTCTGCAAATGTCTGACTTTGTCACTTGGCTAGTCTCCCTGTTAATATTTGAAATATGTAGGTAGGAGAGGGTATTTATAGATATTTTCGGCGAGAATCCGGGTGGCGGTCGAGGGTCCCAAGATTTATGGCAAAGCGGGTGAGTCCCATCCAACAGGGATCTTCGAGAGAGGGCCACTAGTTGAAGGCAGAAGCGGAAGCGAAGGGCGTCAAAAATACATGGAAGATCACGTAAGCGCGGCAAAGTCTTTGTCCTTCAATAGCTTGGTAGGAAAAATCTTATAGTAAAGGATTTACCTATTCGAAATTAGAGTATAGTGTATTTAAAGTGTCTTCTGCTTCTTTTAGAATGATATGTAACAGTTCAGTTATAAAAGATAAAATCTCTCATCATTTCTGTAGTTCTTAAAATATGTATGTTTTCTAATTCTTCCCAATGTTAAATACCTATAGCGGTTAGTCACTGTATACTGACTATGCATAGCTGTTTAACTCACATCGCTCTCCGCTCCTTTTCTACACCACACCCTAATCTCGTCTGCCTCACACCCTCTCTAGTAAGGGCAACTCATCTCGCCGCTCAGTTCAGTGCTATCTGCGCCCCAAGATATTTTTCTTTGTAATGCTATTGTTGAAAGAAATTGACGACGAGTCTCATGAACCTCGTGCTTTACGATTACTTTGTGTCTTGCTAATCTCAATGAATTTATTTGTTCATCAACAAAATAATAATTATGGTGATAGTCTTGACCAAAATCATTAACCTAACTCTTTCCTCAAATAGTTCAGCAGTTTTACTCCATGACAAAGCAGTCGTCTTTATAAACCATATCTTTGTTGTACTCTCAAAGTATAACAAAGATATGGTTCTAATTGTTATGTCAATACAAAAAACAACAGAATGTGGAGGATAATGCCGCGGAGGTGCGTCGTTAGGCACCAGTACAAGCTGCAGTCGCACGTGGCATTGGGCCTTTCCGCTCTTTAACAGGTAAACATTTTTTACAACCAAATTACAATTTTGGGAATATTCCAGACGGGTATTGATCGAGTTGTGGATTTCCATTCAACTGTAGCGGATTCCCACATTTTGTGTGAATTTGAATCGCCTTGTTACATTCGGGAGGTGGTTTTGTGTCTCGCAAGCTTCTTTCTCACACGATGGAGATCGTGTTCATAGTTTGCTCAAAAGTTTTAAAGAGGAATTTACTTCGCTGTCTTTTTATTTCTCTTAACTCCCTCGAAATGCAAGGTGCGAGAGATAACTTGTGATCTTATTTATATCAACACAGATAGACATGTTTTCTGCTAGTTCTCCCTAACTTTATGACTACTCGAGACCATTTGCCCATTTGCGGCTTTTTGTGGCTTATCAAGAAATAACGTCAACACGCAATTAACCAGTCATACTTGAGCATCAATTACGAAAACAAGGCGCCATCGCCACTTTGTAAATAACCGTAACAGAATAGTTTCCGATGTTTTTTGCATGATAAAGTTCCATCAATCTAACTTGAGGCAAGGACAAAAGGGATGCGCCATGCTTCGAGGCTATAATTTCAACGATTTATAATAAATGCCCATCTTGAAGTTACGGGTGCAACATTCCGATGCCGATTCCCTAATTTGAGGTCCTTTCTTTCTGTTTTATGTTTTTTGCCGCAAGGGTGGCGGTGTGGCTCCAAAAAGCTTTTTTGCTCGCCTCGACAAAAGGTTGTCCTAACGGTATGTTGCCTGCGTCTGAGCATTATTCTGCCGATGCCGATGGTCCGTCAGCAAGGCTGTTAGGAATGATTGCCGTGCAAATAGAAATAAATCAAGTTGTTGCACTCCAATACTCCAAACTCGTGTTATTATTGTTTCAAAATATTAGATAATGTACATTTCCGTGTAAACAAATATCGCTAACGTAACATTTCATAACAATTCGTTCTATCTAATAAAATTTAAACGCAATAAATCGTGGGCGTCACAATTGAAAAGACATACCGTTATTTTTATTAAATATATTTTACCTCAAAGGTTATATTTTGTGTCTATTTATAAATAAAAATAGACATCGTTATTTAACGTTGTGTAAAAATAAACCGAGATGAGATTAATTTATTTACCGTGGGGAAATCGGATCGGTTCGGAAGCGTTCCCGGAGGAATTGAATCGAGTCTAGACGCAGGGATGTTTGATTTTCAGTACTGACTTCATGCCACCTACCTACATGTTGGGCTACACGTAGGCTCGGCACAGGGCTGTGCTGACACTTATTTTCTGAAAGGAAACATCTACTATTGTTTTGTTTCTATTTTCTTGAAACAAGACGCGCAGGTTTCTTGAATGGTCTTTTGTAGTAGCGACGACTACCTCATGGTTTATTAATGATCGAGGACAAAATATGTGCATTATGAAAATTAAATTAAATTAAGTAAATAACATTTATTCCAGATCATACAATCCATTTTGTTAGTAGGTAATACACAAATAATATAAAAACTAATATTAGTGGGAACAACAAAATAAAACAATTTGTTGTAATATTACTTCAGGGCACAGATCGAGGGAAGTACTAGTGTTTTGGTCTAGTGTCTTAGTATTTGACCCTCCGCCCTGTCGACCACAGTGACCAAGAGGCTGTTGGCGCTAACCCTCACCCGCCGCATCAGGGAGGTGACACACTTTCGCATTATAGATTTTATTATCAAACCTAAAAAGAAATTGAATTAGTCAGAAGTTTTGATAGATTTTAAAAAGGTTACAAATACACATATTTAAATCGATAACCCTCCAAAATTAAAATAATTCTTATGTGACCTACTCTACAAAAGTTTTATTTAATATGACAGTTGTCATATTAAATTCAACTGAAGCCTCACTAGATAAAATCTTCACCAGAATGTTATCGGATGCATGTTGTACAGAAAAGCATCAGCTTGCTCTGCGGTTACTCCCGCCACCCGGTATATGGGAAGGCCTGAAATAACTTTATTAGTACACAAATAGAGTCGGAGTGATCGCCCTCTTATTACTATTTTCAGTTTTACACTAAAATAACTACCCACTGTTAAACGTAGACAAAACTGTAAAGTACCCGGTTACTGTGTACCCAGACTGGTCATTGTAAGAAGTAGTAATGTGAGGGTGGAGATTATAATAATAGACTTTTTAGTCGTTCATTCACAACTTTGTTAAAATTGATCTTGTGTTCTGGTTTCTAGATACACATTTCTCTGATTAATATTTCAGTTTACGTGTGTATAGGTACAGTACAATGACACATGCCCCGTCGATGTGGCGTACCTGCCTGGGTTGCGGAATTTGTTCGAAAGTGTCACCGCGGCCCTGGAACGCAAAGGGCTTTAGAAGGAACACGGATGGGTTTTAGTCAGTAGGAGTCTGACACACCTTCCGCTCCACCCAAAGCGGAAGAAGTCATTTGATGATTTCCCAACCTTAAAAAAAAAAAAAAACACTTGGGGGAGGCATAAGTCCAGCAATGGACGATTTTTTGTCTGAAATGATGAAGATATCATTATTAAATAAAACATTCTTCCATTACTGGTGACTGACAGACAACGCCCAGCCGAAACTACTGGTCGTAGAAAGCTGAAATTTGGCATGATTGTCCTTGGGGATCGTAGGGGAGCACTAAGAGAGGATTTCCCGAAATTTCTACGGGAACGGGAAAAAACGGGATGTGTGCGTACTAAGTTGCGGGCAAAAGCTACTATTATGTACACAAGTATAATACTAAGCTTATTAAGCGGTGATAAAAAGCGGGCGTAGATTTAGGCAAGTAGATTTAGTAAATCATTTCCATTGAAATATTTATATATTTTTTGGGTAAAACGATATTATATGTCAAATAAACTAGTAGTTTAGCAAGTTAGTATTGACAATGGCATTATGCAGTATAATTGTCTCAACACGTATTGTAAAGGCCGGCCATAAAATAAGTATAGGAACTGAGTAAGTAAAGGCATCCGCGTGAATAAGCGGTACAAAAACAGACGCCACGGGTGTTGCGACAAATTCAGTGGATGCTTGCGACGCTGAGTGGCGCAAGTTATAATCAACAGCGTTGTTGGTAATTTTCTACTTTTGCGGGGTTCAATTTATCTAATGCTATGGTCCAAATTTACCGAAAGCTGTGTGGGTACCTACTCTATTTACGCAATACTCTTTCTTCACCAAATTTACCGAATACTGCGGTACCCATTTACCCAATGCTGTGGTTCCAATTAACCGAAAGCTGAGGCCCCAATAAACCGAATGCTAATGAAGTATTTTTATTTAAAATAACTAAGTACCACAAAGATTATAATTTTTCAAACTGGCGGATATTATATCGTAAATGTAAGTAAGAACAGCAAAATCTTGATTGGTTGCCCTAGCTATGTATTAAATAGGATGTAATATACCTTTTTGTTTTTTATCTATATGCATATTATTTGTTTAAAAAAACGGATAGCTGATTAAAAGTAAAGTTCTACCATAAATTACTTTTCTTTTTCGAAGGGCAACATTACTATCAAAAAACAAAAACTTAGTATGTACCTAAATAAAGCTAACTGCTCATCACTTACAACAACAGACAAGTAATAGACGAAAAAGTCCAACATCCACTGTTTTAAAACAAGTTAATTAGTAGGCCGATATTGTCAAAATAAGAGATCAGTGATGGGCACCCCGTGGTCAAGGGTCGCTGTCAAGCAAGTTACTCCGAAACAATTGCTCTTTCATGTCAGGCTCGTTGTTTTGCCGGCCAGTTGGGACGTTCGGGTGTTTAGTAGCGATTTCACTGTGCCATTGAGTTGCGTAGCGTTTGTTATATTTATGAGCATTCAACTTCATCAACTAAAACCGGCCAAGTGCGTGTCGGGCCACGCGCAGTGTAGGTTTCTGTCAAAGTCAAAGTCAAAGTCAAAGTCAATTCATTTATTTCAACTAGACCATTAAAAGGCACTTTTGAACGTCAAATTTACAGTTTAAAATTAAAATATAAGTGACTCTAGTTGATCTCTGTAGTTGCACGTCACAATTGCCGACTTAGAATGGTGCTTTTTCTTTGATTCTATGAATATATTAATAGGTCGACTATTACTCGTTAACTTGTAAAGCCTACTTAGCTGTGATAGTTTCCCTTTTAAATTCGTTATATATGCTACTGTTTAGATGGCAGGCCACTTGACTCTTAGAGCGCCAAAATACTTTTAAAGTGTTAATTTTTGCTAGAGCAAAAAGGGGTGGATAAATTGTTTTTGCACACACTCAATATTTTAAACGACCTAACCAACGACATGCTACCTACACCGTGGGATAGACGTTAAAAAAATCATCGCCACTTTACGACAGGTAAGGCTCAAATTTTACGCGCACTCTCTAAAAATGCGCTGTCCGACAATTTCAAGAGTAGAAATAAAATATCAAAAATAATAAGTATTTGTTTATATTAATAATGCAAAAAAAATATTATTTTGTTATCATGTCTAATTTTTTTCGTTTAAATATTCCAATTATATTCTTATTTTATACTTGAAAAATAAAAAGGTCCATGTTTGTCTTCCATGCATTTTCTTGATGTCCATGTACGTACATGTACATCAACAAATTGTTACTTCAAACACACCAACACTTCTCAAAATCCATTCAATATACACTTCTCATCAAAAAAATCGAAACACCTCGCAGTTTATGATTTGATAAGGATTATCAGAAAAATGTGTATATTTAGGAATAAATGTAAAATGTCATTTAATAGTGAGTAGTATGAGGTTTTTAAATCCTAATGTTAATGTTCTAAATTCAAATTAAGTCTTCATAGGTTTCGTATTTTGTATAATGAGTAATTTTTACCCTGTATGGAATATGAAGGAAATGGGTAAAACAACACGCGTAAATGAAAAAAAATGTAAGAAACGTTTATTTAATAACTTGTATTCCCTCCGCGAGCTCTTATTACTGCTTCCATACGGTTCTTCATCGATCGGATGAGAGTCACGATCACATGTTGTGGTATATTATCCCATTCCTCTTGGATTGCATTTTGCAGCTGGCTAAGTGTTTCTGGGGCTGGATCTCTTGCTCGAATTCGTCTCTTTAATTCATCCCATAGATGTTCAATGGGATTCATGTCCGGGCTTCTTGCTGGCCATACCATAATGGAGATACCGATTTCGGTAAGATAATCTCGTACGACGCCCGCGGTGTGAGCTCTAGCATTGTCGTGCATGAATATGAAGTCGTTGCCAATAAAATGTGCATAGGGCATCACATGAGGTTCAAGACACTATTCGATGTACCGATGAGAGTTTAGTGCAGGCAGCCGTGGCCCAGATACAAAGGCAAGTTCTGTCTTACCGTCGGCGCTGATTCCTCCCCAAACCGTCCACGAACCGCCACCATAGCTGACCTTTTCTTCAATGCAGCATTGTGCAAAGCGTTCTCCATCTCTTCTGTAGACCTTGTTCCTTCCGTCGTTACCATACAGCATAATTTTACACTCATCAGAAAACAGTACTTTGCTCCACTGAAGGTATGACCAAGTTAGGTGCTCGCGTGCAAAGTTAAGGCGCGCTCTTCGATGGTCTGCAGTTAATTTCGGCCCATTCGCTGGCTTATGCGGTGCCAATCCGCGTTCCTTCAACCTTCTTCTTATTGTAGAGTCACTTACAGCTACTCTTCGTACAACGCGAAGCTGCTGCTGCAGTTGAAAAGCGTTAAGGCGTCGATTTCGTAAAGAGGTTGTTACAATAAATCGATCATCTCGCTCAGAAGTGACCCGATTCCTGCCAGATCCTGAACGGCGCGTGAACGAACCAGTCTCCCGATAGCGTTTGTAGACTCTATGAACAGATGA
This sequence comes from Mamestra brassicae, assembly GCA_905163435.1. Classification (NCBI taxonomy): domain Eukaryota; kingdom Metazoa; phylum Arthropoda; class Insecta; order Lepidoptera; family Noctuidae; genus Mamestra; species Mamestra brassicae. The sequence continues at coordinate 7,300,031 of LR990991.1, read as the reverse complement.
TAAGCTTAGATGCAATCTTGCAGCCACAACACGCTGACTAAGTCCAGAATCCAGCAATGCCACCACTTGGGCGGCTTCTGCGGGCGAAGTATCCATATGTTTTAGAAAAAAGTTTTTTCAGACGTCCCAAAGTCACAGTAAATGAAATAAGAAACAAAAAGTTTAAAGACAAGCGCTAATTTTAGTTTTTAAACGAGAAACGTACTCCAACCCTAAATACACATTTGTCTCAAAACAGTGATTAATTTCATTTATAGGATAAACAAATGAAATTCTAATTTCGAATTTTGATTTTTTTCTTCTTACTGTAATGACCAAACTGCCAGCTACACAATAATGTTTTTTTTTTCATGGAATTAATTCTCTTTTGTAAAAAATTAGGGCAAAAACAATAAAAACGAAAGTGTTTCGATTTTTTTGATGAGAAGTGTATTTAAGACACACTTAGTTTTTTTGTAGTTTGCATATTTTATGATCTTCAGAATACTATTGGTTCGAAAAGCGGCCCTGAAAAGCAAAGGACTTTAGAAGGAACACGGATGGGTTTTAGTTAGTAAGAGTCTGCCATGCCCTTCCGCTCCACCCAGAGCGGAAGAAGTCATTTGATGATTTCCCATCCTTAAAAAAAAAGGTACTGTTGATACTTACATCCTTTGCATCCGGTCCGGTTCCGCCAATCAGTTGGGTTATGGATTGATTTTCTTCACTATTTCGAGGTCCTAGATATCCCTTACCCATTAGTAGTATACCTACTTAATTATTAATATTAAAATATATATTTTTTGGCCTCCGGAAAAACGACCATGTGTCAGAGTTTCGGACCAAATTGAAGTGGCTGCCAATTCGGCGCCGCCGAGATACCCATATCCCATCCCTTCTCTATACTATCCTGCACAATCCTAATTCTCCTCAATATCTTCGTGATCGCTTTGAGTACCTCATCCCGAGGGGTAAACCCTGTCGCACTGCCACTTCTCTTCTCCTTCGTACTCCGCGTCACACTTCCAGCCGCTATGATGGCTCCTTCTCAGTTACTGCAGTGCGTCTCTGGAACTCTCTTCCACACTCTCTACGCGACAGTCCTTCTCTTGATGTCTTCAAGAGGAAAATGAAAGAGCATTCCGTTGAATGACATAATATTAGTTGATATGTATATTATTTGTACACGGGTTCCTACCCTTAATGCTAACGATCTCTCTCTATCACTCAAAGGTTAGCTGGGAGAAAACTCAACTTTGAGCTATGACCGTTTTATAATATGCGTTGTTTTGTTGTTCAATCAAGAATTATGAATTATGAACTATAAATGAATTTAATAAACATATTTTACAATCCGTGTGCACTGCGCCTTACAAACTTGAAGTGACACTTTCCGTTGTGATTTCCATTGTACGACTACGCAATGATTTTGAACCTATAAAAATATATTTGGGTATTATACCAGTCACTAAATATACCCTATAAATACAGGAATATATATTTTTTTTCAAGATTTTATTTTACCACTTTGTCGCCGTAATTAATATGCACTCATACCATATTCCAACTTTCTAATGCTAAGCGTCTCTGAGCTAAACCGCGGACAGACAGACGGACAAGGCGAAACTTAAGGGTTCCTTGTTGACTACGGAACCCTAAAAAGGAGCGGTGTTGTGATTTATATTTGAATCGCCCAAGTTGTGGATTCTACAACAAAGGATTTTACAAAACAGTCTCACTGAAAATCAGGAGTACGCAGATTGCTTTAAGGGTTAATTTAAGACGTACCTTTCTCAGAAAAAAAAAACCCAAAGATTTAGGGCGCAGTAATTTGATAAATAAATTTTAATTACGAACTGCGACCGCGGCGGTGTCTACCGGAAAAACGAGAGCTAAATAGGGCAGAGAAATGGGAAGCTACCTAATTGTAAATTAAAAAGTTCGCGGAGTTACGACACCACAGTCCACAATGACACCCCACTGGCGGCCGGGGGTGGTAGCCCCCACGCTCCCAGTCGCCCCCGCCGGGGGTGGGAGCAGACACCCGTGGAAAGCGTGTGACATTTTGTTTTAAAATATTGTCCGCGTGAATACATTCACGTGGATCATTTTTAATCGTCTCTTTGCTTTTTCTTTTTCGTCTGTTTCGCAAAACAAAAAACGATACACGGCAAAAATGACACATTTCAGCGTTTCCATTTTTTTGTTGACTGCGATATGGTTTAGGTTTGTGCAATACCTTTTTTTTCTGAATGGTGGTGTTGGATGGTTAATTCAGCTCATCAAAAGTAAGTTTACAACAGCCACCGTAGAATCTTTATTACCTTGCAGCAATAAGAAGCGCCGGCGCATTGGACGTGAAAGCTTAATAACTGTAAATGTCACCCTTATATCATGGATCACAGAGTGGAAAATGTCTCTCTAGACAAGTTGGACCACTGTCACTCTGACTTTGATTCTAAGTGTACTTTTGTGGTCTGTGTATATTTGGGTAGGCGCACCAAATATTGTCGTGTCAAGGCCGTCGGCTTTCCTCCGGCATTCCGTTCCCGCCGCCCACAGGGATATCTCACGCTCATGTTATGTAACTGCTCACCAAGATTCGGTTACAATTGATGTACCTACTGGATGTTGGTTCTACGGTCACTTTAGGTATTATATTGCGGCTCGCACCTGTATTTGAAGTATGTTCCGGAATACAAATATAGATGACAATTTTTATGAGCAATAAAATTCGTAGGTCATACGGAGACGAGTTTGTCAAGGTCGAATAAAAACTGATTTCAAGTTAAACAACTGGCTGGTGACTAAACTTTGGACTGTTAAAAAAAAAACTTAAGAAACAAAAGAATATTGAATTTCGAAGTGTATTAGACCGCTCCTGTGCTGTTAAGGCTCTGGTGTAAATAAAAGAGACACAATTATCCCTAACGGTATTTGAGTCGGTACGCCTGTTCACACCCGTCGACCCGTGGAGAATCTCATCTCCTCGGAGCGACGGTGTGGCCACAGGGCATGCCGAGCAATGCGCCAAAGTATTTTGATCGCAAACTTTTAAAAGTTAAATTGGATGTCATTAATCGTGCTTGTGTTAGTAATTTAATATGGAGTTTATTAAAAAAATAGACTCAGTATATGTAAAGTTTAGGTACGTTATAGCCAGTATATTATATAACTATAGTAACTGATTTATTAATAAACGAGAAATTAAAAAAAAAAACTGGAAATGGAAAGATAAAGGAAATGCAGAACGAGAAACTTTTACGAGTACCTAAGCTATCGCGGTTAAATAAAGATTTAATTTAATAAATATTTTAGGTTAAATGTCATTAATTAATAATAAATATCTTCCGTTACAACAATCTGCTAAAGTAAAACCAAATTGTCATCGTTTTACCCCATTTCGCGGGAGATTTTCCCCCCATCCTTGGTCCAGTGTTACGTCGAGTAGGCAACTTGGGGCGGCCAATGCACCTTATTGACTGAGACCGACCGCGGCCGACCTCTCCCGACTCATCCCGACCGTTTACGACGATAAGGTTGTCACTACAAGAGTTTAAAGTTATTTGAAAACTTTGTTGTGTTGTCCCTGCGCCCGCCGAATTACTAATTAACTTGAATAGTTCGTTAACTTAGATTAATTGGATGATTGAGTACAGATTGTTGAGGTATTGCGTAAAAGTGGGGTAACAGTGTGAGATGATACTGATATTTTAAAGTGTATTCGTAATGTGACCTATATTTTTAATAATCAACAAATAATTTAAAAAAATTGCTACTGTCTACAGAACAGTATTGCACCCACAACACTCAATTCGCTTATAATTCCAGATTCATAGCGGCGGCTTATTCTCATAAAAAGTTGTTCCCTTCAAAATGTAGTAATTTCACAGGGGGTGGTCCACCCCTTCCCCTCCTCCCGTCTACTCGGGCTGGCCTTTTAACGTCGGAGATATTGTCTCTTTAGTTAGATCTGTATTTACTACAGTACAAGCAAGATTCGCAGAGAAAATCGCGTGTGTTATGTTACACGTATAGTATATGCGCTATGGAATGTAAATGCGGTGAATATACGATAATTTGGTTACATATAACTGGGTGTTAACTCTGGAGTTTAGTCTTGATGTTTATCTTCATAAATTATTGTTGGCAAGGTCGATAGATAAACTTTATTAAGTATATGGGTTTTATGAGACTTATTTTAAGTAACTGCTTTACCTGTATGCAGAAAAAACTAAATTTAAGAAGACAATAAGGCATTTACCCAACTAAATCGACCCTATAACATGGCCAAATAATATCTGTTTAAACAAATACACTCGGTAAACGACCAGTTACAAATCAACCAAAAACGGGACACATTTTCCCGATTTTCTCTTTAACCATAGATAAAAATTCGTGAAGCAACTTTATTAATAAAATTCAATAAAACCTACTTACATTAATTGATTTTCACTGACTCTATACTTAAGTTTGCTAAACGAGAGTTTAACCTTTCGACTGAAGATTTAAATTAACGTTTAATATAAAACAATATTAACTGGTTATGAACCTTTAGCGCCACAATTCATGAATTCAAAACAGCAACCAATAGTAGAAAGTCATAATATAACACACGGACGAATAATTTGTAAAACCTGGGAGTTTTCAAGTTTCGATTGGGACATGGCCAGATAACCACCACTTATCTGGCCATGTCTGTAAAAGAAACAAAAGCCAATGGAGCGAAAGAACCTTGAAGTGGAGACCACGTACCAGAAGGCACAGCATGAGATGCCTCCAAGGCAGATGGACTGACGATTTTAAATTTAAAGTCGGCTTGGGTCAAAGGCGGACAAAGGCGTAGGACTGGGTGTCGTGGAGCAGCTTAAGAGAAGTCTATTTTAGCATTTGACTATGATACGCTGGATTCAATTCAATATCTTTATTCATGAAGGGATGGATTCTAGGCAAGCATGCAGCGTATTCATCTATCGCATCTTCACTTACCATGAATAGTCAAAAGAGGTCAAGTCAGTAGTGGTTAAAGACTAACTTTTTTTTTTTAATAAATCATCCTTCAGTTGAGCTTAATTCGATCTGGATTCGTATTTCATTTTATTATAGTAGGCGCCAGATAAATGTGGAGTAAAGTATATTGACCTTTCCCTAATAACTGTTCATAGGTACCTGAACAATTAAATATGAATCGTTTTTCATTATTAGACAATGTTAAGGATCACGAGAGATGATGATTCGGGACAGCTTTGTGTCATTAATTCCGTTTTTCAAATTAAAAATGTCAATAATTGTAGGTGGGTCAATGACCGTTATTCCACGATTATCTGGCGCCTACTATAGTATTATCACTTTGTTGACATAACAAACATCAAAGGAATGTCCTTTACGGGCTAATCCCTCACTTCCTGTGGCTTTGGTTCCGTCACTTAAGGTGACCTGACTGTGAATTTTGACAAAGTAATTTTCTTGTAAAAAAGGAACCCTGGCCAGTTGCAATTAGATGTAGGTATGAATACTTGATGTTTTTTTTGCAAAAAAAACAAAACATTAAGACAAGTGTTGCAGAACTAATTATAGCAGTTACGCAAACGTTTTGTGAACTCTTGTGATAATCCAGGATAACTTTCAGTGACTATAAACAAAGAAAACCCCAAATGAAACGAATAAGTTTCAATTCTGCCTGAGCTTCTAACACCTCCTATCGCATCTATACTATGTCGTCTACAAAGTTTAAATTGACAAAAAAAAATGACATTGTGTTATTTTTCAGCAAACTCACAAAATTATTATTATAGGACAATTTCAAAGTCCTAATTTGGGGCCGATCCAATATTTCCAGAACATCCAGATTCAGAGATGAAACCCACACCTTCCAACAAATTCGCAATCTTTGCGCACAGTGTGTAGTCAGCCTTCACAAAGGACGAGTCTGGTCGAATTTTATTGACCTCAAAGTTCATGACTTTATACCCGTTAGAAAAAGGTTGCGCTAGTAGTGGGAGGGGTATCGTCTACAGAGGAGACGCATAAGTTACTTTTATATCATGAGTGCAGCTCCTGCACGCCCTTTAACCTTGACTATCTTTGCAAAGGAATCGGGATCGTTTTGAGGATCTATTAAGGTCGTATTGGCTTAGTGTGTCGAAGTGGGCTTAAAATCAATTAGTGTTTGATATTTATTTGACGTTTCTATAAGTGGAAGAAGCTGGTCATTTCAAGATGGAATCAGCCTTTAAAAACTGGTATTTTTAAAGACTGACTGACTGACTTATAAAACCTTCTGGACTGCTTGTAAAGTAGCTTAAAAGTCCTGAACTTTTCTACTTTACAAGCAGCAGCAGTCTTTGATTTAAGTTGGATTATTTGAGATTGTGTTTTGGTTGTGTAAAATTGTTCATCCTTAATTTGACAATATTGCCCATATTGTCAAATTATCAATCGATCTACGTGGGAATCAACTATATTCTCAAGTAACATGTTTAGTTATCCTTTCTACTGTTTTATAATTCACAGCTACCTAACCCAAGCCTGCTAGGGTTCAAAATAAGGTCCCACAGAAAGTTCGTTCGGTTCCCACGGGAAGTCGTGGTTTATTCTCAGTCAGGGACCACACGACGGTATCCCAGATCTGTTGCACAATTATATGCGAAATATTTACTTGTGACTTTGAAGAGAAGCTTTAACAATCATCTAAACTTCTGAACTAATAATATGAAGAGGTCAAATTGATTGTTTGTATATTTGTCGTAAAAGGTGATCTCTGGAAACACTGAGCCGATTGTGAAAACTTTTTCAAAATCTATATCAAGCAATATTCATAGAACAAGCTATCGTTAAGTGTCATTTAAACTACTTGATATCGCGAAAAATACATGGTTTTTGTTAAACTTACTTCTTAATCTCCCATTTCGCGATATTAAGAGCAAAAACGCGGGAAAAAGTCGTTTATATGATCCTGACGTTACCCTTCTAAGGTCGCAAAGACGAGAACAAGTGAAACTCTTACAAATTTAATTAAATCGCCCAATTTATAATTAAGTTGAGGCGCGTTTCAAAGTGAAATATTTCAAAAACTTCGACAAGTTTATATCTTGGCTCAGTGGAACAGTTTGGCTCATTCTAATCTTTACTAATCATAGAATCGTTTGAAGTGTTAAGATTACGTTTATTAGTTAAAATGGTTGTCGATCATTTATCCACAATGATAATTTCATGCATTTAGGTACTTTTCAAAATAACTGACAACATCTACAGTAACATGATAATATACAATGTCAAAAAATCAAAACTGACATGTCAGTTTAACGGAAGCCTATTCAAATTAACACCGAATAAAGTCATTTAAACGTTTAAAAATCATGTTGGTTAACTTTTAAATCTGTCCCGAAGCTGGTAATACGTTATTGATATTTGTGAAAAGGCTGGATAATAATATTTGTATATTACTTCCCAGTGTAAATTGAGCCGATTACCTTCCCGCGTTGAGTTTAAAGGGGATCAGTGAGGGGGATGATTGTGTTTGGGCAGGGGTCAGGGTATTTTGGACACGTTATAGTGGTGTCCACAATGGATGGAGTGGTAGGGTCGCGCCACAATAAGCCCTGCCGCGTAATTGTTAAACTGAACGGGGGTTGAGCGCCCTGTCAACTGTTCCGTCACAGAATAAGTAATTGAGAATGTTTGGAGATTTTGTGCCTACAACCTGGTTAATTAACGCGCTTTTGTAGGTTAGTTACTTTTTCAAATATGATTTTTGTCATCAGTGTTTCAGTATTTAGCTTCTTTTAATTAGTTATTGTTTCACATTTATAATAACTGAGGAGCATGGCACATGAAAAATTTTGGTGGCTTAAAATGAATGCTGTCGACATTATCGATACATGATCTTTGACATCACTAATAGCGACATCAGTGTGCCGTTTCATTCATGGGGCCGATTTACTTAGCAAGTTGAACTGCGTAAAATTATGATCGCGTGAATAAAAATATTAGGTTTTGTTGCTTTTGCTCATAATTTTCTGATAATAGGTGTGTTTATTTACAGATTTTATTGGGTTAAAATGGAAACCGTTATTTATTACGACATCGTGATTTAAGCGTAATGGGTAATTACCAGTTATTTAAAACTTTTGATACAATTTGCGACAAATAATTTTCATAAAGTTACCTATTATTCACCAACACGCACTTTGCGAACCTTACAATAAACTAAACAATTCTCATCGGCACAATAGACGTTAAACAATAAACCAAATACTAAGTGCTAATACCTTAATTAAACAATGCCGCCGCCATTAACCGTGAAGATGGTAATAAACTTTATCGTTACCTTTTTAAATCTCGAACGAGCCGAGTGGTCCGATACCGATCACAAACTCCGGCTCAACAATACACTTCATCCCTTATTAATTATTTTATTGTAAGCATAAAGGATGTCGTAATCGTCAGAATAATAATATCATCGTGCCGCATAAAGAACCCCAAGTAGCGACAACACAAGCGTAAAAATGACACGCCGTGCCACCAATATGTTTGTGTGTAATATTAGATTTATTCGACTGGGTCACGCATACAAGCGTAGGCAGGCTACCCCGAGCCCCGAGCGCGAACGCGAGCGGGGTGCCACGCTGCCGTGTGGGGGCACAACACTAGCACAGGCGCGGCGCAGGGCTGCCGCCCGACAGATGGCCACGCACACAGGCGCGCCGCGAAAGGGAAAGCTACACTGTGTAAACAAATCGCGGGAGCGAGTGCCGTCCCTCTCGGTTACAAAGCCCGTGTGTGTCACATCATTGTGTGCTGTCGACGCGATCCGACGTAGAACGTTCTGTGAAATTGCCAGGTAATAGGCCGAGGGACTATAGCATTACACTTACTTATCGGTGGGTTTAGACGCTCAACGGCCTAATCGAATTGAATATAGGCGACGTATTGACTTTTTGAATGTTTAAAGGATTTAGTGAGACCCAGTTGTTTCTAAACGAATTGATTTGTTTGAGCTTTGTTTAGTAAATAAACTTCTTTCAGCCCAGATTACTTTATTTTATTATTTACCCTAATTACAAACATGTAGTGGCCACCTACATTATTTACACAAATTAAATTAATTATTGGTTCCACTTACCTAAATATAACTTTTCAAGCACATTTCAAAGTTATTACTAATCATAAAACTTAAAAAAAAAAACAAAAAAAAATACAAAAATTGAACAACATAAAACTCCAAAAACATCCGTAATTTGAGAAGAAAGAAGCTCAGTTATGATTAGGTGACGTAAATATTGATACAGTGGATGTTTGGTCGAAGTGTGACGGCGCGCCGCTCCGGGCGTGACGACAGAGATTAGAATTGATCCGAGTAAGACGCCAGTGGAGCCCGACTCGACACCTATTCGTGTATACGTTATTGCCGTCTGAGCAATGCCACCCCTGAATTAAGTGGCGTACGCTCCGTCATTCGACTAGTGATGTGCAGTTACAACGACCGGTTTTATCGATAGTTTGATATCGTTTTATTTTTGATATTGCAGTTGTCTTAGGAATACTTTAAATAATTGCAATTTAAATGGTATGATGATGTTTTAAATACAAAAAGAATGGAAAAGGCTTAACTGGGCAAATGATTTTGAAAAACTTAAGTTTTATTGACAACTGACATCAATGTGTAAGCTTGTATTGCGATCCGTTGCTACTAAAAACAAAGCATTCATAAAAGTGAACCATAATTACTACGTTCAAAGTTAATAAATTGTAAACTGCTCACCTAATATGTAGTTAAAATGACGTTAAATATTAAAACAATCGTCAAACATCCCGATGAGCGCCGCAACAGGCTCGCGAATTATGACTATGGTATTGTTAATTCAGAATCGTCCCGAAATTTATTATGGGTCGACGAAGCGAGACAAAACATACCATCGATACGTACTAATGAGGGAGACAGAAGACGGTTAAATGAGGGGGTGTCGTAAATAAATTTTTGTGCTTACGTTTCAAAGATCTTTAATCAAGGGTTGTGTTGTGGTAAACGTAACTTTGTTCTGCCTACGGTAGAGTTCATAATCCTTTGCTATTCAAAAGTTAAAGAACAATGTGGTAGTCTAGAAAGAGGAAACGGATTACGAGCGAGTGTCGGAAGCTTTCACCGTATTTAACGTAGATTACAATACTTTTTCGATATTATGTTTACATAAGTGTTGATTGTTTTGTTGATTAATTTGTTAATTACTGGTTTATGTGCTGTAATAAAACCACCCATAAAAGCAGATTTAATGGGCTCAAGTTGCTTTATTCGACAGATTTTTTATTTATTAGCTAATTAAACTACAAAAGCTTGTGATCAGAAGCAGAATGATATTTTCGGTAGTTATGTTTTATGTCCTTTATTTTGAGCAAATTCTTTAAGCTTTTCAACCAACCATTACTTAAAAATTATGAAATTATAAGAGAAGGTGTCAAGTCATAGGGCCTAGCACGAATGTGTTTGACGTCTATACGTCAAAAACTTTCGTGCTAGGGTAAATAAATATAATGTGCGAAACGAGTACTTATCATAATTATAGTAACATTTTACGTTACGCTACTATTAAAGTAAAATGTTTCTACAATCATGGAACTCGTTTCGCAAAGAATATGTATTTGAATTAGATACTATTTATATATTTTTGTGTGAAACAAATTGTGTATGTCGCATAAAATTGAACCAAAATACTAAGGGGTTGTAGTTTTTATATTCAAAATTCACTAACATTTACGATACGCTAACGTTACTTTACGTCAAAACATTCGTGCTAGGCCCTCTGAAAATAAACCACCGTAACTTAAAAAACTTAATCAGTTAGAAAAAACAAAACAATAATTTACAGGATAACTCGAAAAACAAATTCAAACTGATCAATTTTTACAAGGTAACAATTTGAACTTAGAACCCCTCATTGTCGAACGTTCGCAAGGGACGATTCTCAAATCCGATAGGTGCTAATCACAAATCGAATCTCGACTGGATTCAAATGAAGCGATCAATCAGGGCACAGCGCGCGTTGACATGACGGGAAAAAACCGTCTTTGTCCAAACCAAGTTTTTTAGAGGGGTGATGTGTTAAATACCTTATTATTGAACAGATTTAGCCAATTTTATGCATGAGTAGAGAAGCGTGAATATGTAATAAACATAATCCTAATTGAAAAGTTTTTATCCCAGTGAGAGATGAGCTGTTAGGTACGTGATGATTGTAAAAAGAAAGACAATATTTGTCCCTGAAACAAACAATAATTTGAGTCACCCAAATATTTTTACTTCGACATCATTTATGACTAAAACTTACATCTGCACGTGACTGGAAGGTATATATTATATTGTGTATCTACTTTTGATACTCCAACAATTCTCGGAAAGGAATACGTACAGTCGTACAGTGACCCAGACAAAAACTACTCACAGTGCGAACTCTTCCATGATATTACAATACGCTACGTCAAAACACTCGTAGGAACCTCTGAACCTGTGACGTAACTTTATAAGTGTACTACTTTGTTTAAAAAGATAATTATCTTTTGTCCGCGGCTTCTCTCGCGTTAATATAGATTAAGATTTTAATTTTAAAAGTAAAAAGTCCCAGTGTCCCATCTATCATGAATTTTGGTACAAACCAAAATTCAGGGGTGAAAGCGAAACAAACAAACAAACTCATTTCTAATATTAGTTAGCATTGAAAATAACATTTTGAAGTTCCTCACTGTTTAATCTAGAAGTCACAAAAAAAAAACAAATATTAACATAGAATTGTCTACTACTGTAATGGCGGCCGAACACTCCACGAGTCGCTGCGCAGTAGCAAATTTATAAGACATCGGTGGTGAGTGGGTAGATACTGTCTGAGCAGCGAAAAGCGAACTTCGCAGACATAATTAGGTTTGAAAAGACATACTCAATATCTTCCTGCCTTATCCCAGTTTAGTTGGAATCAGCAGGGCATTTCGATACTTAGTCACCTTCTTTCGCCTCTTCATCACATGTCCACACCAACCAATTCGCTCACATTTTCTGGCCGTAAAAATTTTGAAGATTGGAAGAATAACCACGTCCAAGAATACCTACCTACTCCATGTCAGTTAAAAGGTAGATGTGACTTGGCTTACTTATAAAGGAAGAACCTCGAAGAACGATGATGATGACGATGTGGTGAAACTCACAGGTAAGTTACAAATTGGGTCACCAGCAATCAGAAACTAACAACAAGAAGCGCTTAAAGAATGTTTCGTTCAAGCCTAAAGAGTTGCACTCAAACCGGTAGAAAGAACAATGCTAAGTGCAAGCAATGCTAACTATTTTCATTGCACTTCCGCATCACTCCGGGCGTCATCGCAATTAACCAGGTAGCTTATAAAGCGCTTTAATCATCGCTCTATATGGTATAATGAATCTATTTAAGCTTCAGTCGAGGTGACAACTATTTTGCTTTTGTTTATTTTATAAGCATGACTTGTGTTATAATTATGCTGCAACGACAAATCCGTTAAATGATTAGCTGATTCACTCTTTTGTAGATCCTTTGCCAGCTCTCCGATTATTCTTTAAGGCTCCGGCGACAATGTGATTTAATAGAAATAGTTGAGATCCGTGGACAATTTTAGATGGACACTCGTTGTCGCGCTGTTGCATCGGGGTTGGCTACTGGAAGCTTTGAACGTCTGTTATATAGATACAAACATACAGGTGGTGTAGTAGGTACGAGTAGGTACTTATTTGATTTTTCAAAATCGGTATTTACGGTTTTATTGGTATTTTATGTTTAGGCACTAACATGTATCTATTCATTTGCTTTCCCATATGTAAGTGGTTGATTTCCTCTTGTCAACGATAAGAAGCGAGTACCTTTCGTAATATTTATCGCTATACGAATTATCATATCAAATAGGTAAATTCTACTTGACGGAAAAAACAGCCAATTCAGTTATACGGTATTGTTTTCACATTTTTACAGTACAATCTTATTGAGTATTTACGGTATTGTAATGACAAAATACGTAGGTACTATCAGTAAGTAAAAATGTCATTGACACGTACTTAGGAAATACCGTAAGAACCATTGTTATTGTAGAAAGTTGTTTGTATTTAAATAAGTCTCCTCCGTCCGTACAATGCACTGCAAGTTCAATAATAACTCCTCAATAATATAATATTTTTTTATTATTACTTACTTTATAAAACTTGCATTTGTGAATAAATTATATTTATTTACAATTAAATTCTAAGATTTCTTGTACACTTCTCACAACACTTCAACTCGGATTTTAAAACAATATTATTTCAATGCATTATTATTTTTAACAGGTCTCGATTTTCCTGTTCATTGTTATTTATTTTTTTAATTTTCCGGTGACATGTACACATTTTCGATAATTTTTACATTCAGAATCATTGGTAAACTATCCTTAGAATAATCATCATGATTCTCAGAGTCTCTTTCAAACCTCACAATTCGTTTTACTAATCAGATCAATTATCCACGTACTTGGAGTGCTTGTAACCTCTGCGTTATCCAGGAGTAGTATGAAGAAACTCTTGTGTACACTCCGGGGTATTTGGTGTTGGCGCAGCCTTCACCCCAGGACACGATACCAATGAGGTGGCTTCCTACCACCAGTGGTCCTCCAGAGTCTCCTTGGCAGGCATCCCGGGCTGGGTTACTCGAGCCAGCGCAAACCATCCCTGAGCTGATGGCCGCAATGCGCAGGTATGCCCGTGCGCATGAAGTTTGGGAGACGACGCTGACGCGAGCCGCCATCAGGGTCTCAGATGACGAGCCTTCGTACTGAAAAATTATAACAAAGTTTATTTATTTGCAGAAAATTTTAGTCAGTTGGTTTCCAATTACTACCATTAGTAATATTAAAAAAAATTGCAATAGTAATTGCAACACAGTTCACATCACGCAATTTTTCCACACTGAAATCAAGTTTTCCGATGCGCATAGCAAGACTTGTTGCAGTTTAAGTTGATCTATTAGTGCGCACTAATAGATCAACTTAAACTGCGTCAAGTCAGACCCTTGTGAAACCTACTTCATAGCAGCATACTAACATGTGGCCACCAATATTTTTAATTTTTATCTCGTTTCTGTGCTAAAATATAATAAAATGGCTCTTACCGATGTAGTCCCGAACCCTGACACTACTGCTCCAGTACCAGCTGGTAGAACAAAATGTTCAGAAGCAATTGCAATTGGAGCAACATACTGACTGAACTCAATAGCCTTTGCAGTCCCAAGTAATGCAATGTCATGCTCCAAGGTTGTTGAAGAAAATCCTTCGTGGACATAAACAACGGAGACGTCATAAGTTTTGCCTCCAGAAATACGATACGAAGTACCGACGGTGACTCGAATATTAGATGGCTGCGACACGTATCTGAAAGCGTATTGAAAAAATTTTAAAAGCCATTCATTAAAACAGAAATAAAATAGAGACTAGTCAAGTTAGCTATTCAAAAATTGATATTTTTTTCCCACATGATGAAACATTAAAAAATGACGGAGATGTAAAAATGCATAAAATCCAGATAATGTCAAGAATTTTCAATTTCGGTATAAGCAAAAGTCTAGCCTAATTTAGTTTTCTCTAGTTCAATTAAAAAAACTTACGAATCAGCACAATGGGCAGCAGTTAAAATGCCTCTATCACTGATTACAACTGCACCACACATGTGAGCCCATCCTGATAGAACCCTCTTCCTGATAGTTGCCTGGTACGGTAACTCAGTGATATCTACTGCAACCCCATTCACTATCCTCGCAGATTCTGCAGTATCAGGAATGGGGATTGACAGCACATAGCTGAAGCAAACTGGAATAAAAGGATTTTGATTTTCGTAATTACTGATAAAATGGGATGGAAAAGGAGATGAAGCTTTATTTGGCCTCATCTACCTTTCAATCGGATGGTTTATGTGAGGAAATATTTGAAACAAAAGGGAGTCCTTGATAGCGTGACAGTTGAAAAGACGTAATGGAAGAAGGAATCGTGTTTTGCTGGCAGGAGGGTGATGATGTCTGGGTAGAGTGGACAAAACGTCGGAAAAACTGTTGAATATGACAACTTCCAAAAATCGACTAAAACACACAGTTATAACAGTTTGATGATAAATTGACAAAAACAAGGATTTTTAATGATGCTCACTCACCTACAAAGAATATGATTTCAACCGACAACTGCATTTTGAGAAAAAAAAGTATCAACTAAACAACATATCGGTGAGCGAGATGCCCAACTGCCCAAATATAAGATACTTTATCTCAGATAGTCAAGATCAAGTGTCCCTTATCACGGGATAAACCGTATTGTTTATCTAACCACTTAAATATGGGAATTCTGTTTGGAAATTGTACTTCGTGTGCAATTTCTGTGTCATTACTTTTACCTGTTATTCTTCTTTTATCTTTGGAATACCTGCATTTTGTGTAAAATAATACTCTCAAATTGACGTCTTTATCAACCTATTATTTAATATTAGCACCAGTATTCATGTGACTTATTTCCAGCGGAACAGAGTCGGGCATTCCCGGTTGTTATCAAGAGCTTTATCATTCATTGATAAAACGATATACGTACGAATTTGTATTGTGTTATGCTATTTGGTTTGTACAAAAAACTATTTGTTCCTTTGCTAATTATTTATTGGAATTGATAGAAATCCCAAATCCAATGTAAATTCACAGTGTTTCAAAACTGTAACTCAAAAGAGGTTTGACATAATCGAAACGACAATACTTTTTCTACATTTAGATATTTGGATAGAATACTAGGAACAGAGATGTTGACCTTTGTTAAAATTAGTCTGGTATTGATGTCGATGATGATCTGAAGCACATATTCTATTTAAAGGTCCCTTACCCCTCCTTAAAACTGGCAAATCTTTTTCGAGTTAGCATCCAGATGTACAAACAAACCTTAAACAAAGCCTGCTAAGACTGGAAATTTTATACAGAGTGGCTTCATTTTTGAGTATCCTTTCATCCAGCTTTTGTGATTTTGAAACAACATAAACATCAAGCCTGCATAGCCGATGGTTGGACAGAGGTGAGTCATGAGTACCTAGCTAATGTGCGCCTACTTTGACCAGGCCGAGCCTATTGCCATCAACTGAATACAAATTTAAACTCCAGGCTGCTATCAACTGAAAATTGCTTGATGATTAACTCAATAACAGTTTGGACCCTGGATAAAATTCCAAACTTTCAGACAGTCTTTGTTAATCCATCACACCTACAAAGCTACGAACACCATAACCCCTTACACCTCGACGCGTTAATCTCCCATGTTATTCTCAGGACGAGTCTCGATTATAACGAGGTGCAAATTATATTAACAGCTTTTTAATACAGAACTGCCGTTGCGGCCGAGGTTTTATCGGCAATCAAACCGTTGTCCCGGACTCAGCAAATTTATGGACACATTAAACCATCGGAAATTGCTCGGTAATGAGCTTCATTGAGCATAACTTTACAATATCGTTTAGAGGCAACATATTCGCGTCTACAGCACTCATATCTGCTCTTTTTCAGTGGGATTCGGATATGTTTTTTGGCATAAAATCTTTAACTGTTATCAATGATGTTGTACTTACATGTAGGCGACTTATCATTTTATATTCTACTCATCATTATTCCCGCGCATTAACCAAGTCATCGCTCCACCTTGTGGAAGGCACTTATGCAAATTATGAGAATTGACGAGAGATGAGAATCTAACACAAAATAATTTTACTGATGGATACAACTTCTTTTTTGAAGATTAGGTTACTCACACATACTGGGCTATGGAAAGAAAAAAAGTTCCTAATGAAGGCATCCAAGAGATAAAACTATGAAATGATAAAAACATTATCTGAACATTGACAGAAATATGAAACACATTGATGTCTAAAGCTCATCACATTATAAATAGCCTGTTGTAATTAATTATTCAATAACCGGTCCGCCTCAAATGAAGTTCACAAACGAACCGCGCACACTCGTGGCGCCATCTGTTATCGTTTGAATGCACGATTTATATCGCAATTATTACGAAAACCCATGTAAGTATAATTTTAATGTTCTATTTTACTGTAAATTAATTACCTGATCCGTTCGATATTGCCCCAAGCTCCGTTGTTTTGACCATTAATTGGATGAATCAACCACGAAACGCGTAAAGTGAGCGTAATAAGCCTATTGGCTAAGATAAGATAGTGTTCATTAAATCAATAGAAAGCCGAGTGCATGGAAGTGTATGGCGGTGTATGGGATCGGTTCGTCCACCCACGCGGGGCGCATTCCGGCGGGAGCCAAAGACCTCTTGCTTCCTGGATGGTACACAAATGAATAGTAGATCAATTTTACCGATCTGTAAAACTGGATTGTTTTAATGTGACCTGTTTGAACGTTATGTGGGGACACATGTGGTAATCACGCTCCACGTATTTGGCCGATATTGGGAAATCATGGCTACTTCCAGATGAAGTAGCCATGGTTAGGAGATGCGTTAATGCATTTTACACGTGTTACCTATGTGACCCTTGATTGTGTAAAGGTCAACCGTTATTCTTATTATTTAGTACCTATCGTAAATCTCTTCTTTCCGGGTTTTGAAAACAATAGGCTGATTATTTATGATTCCACTTTCAGGTTTATGGAAAATAATTACTTCAGGTATTTCCATGATACGAATCTTTCAGATGTCTGAAAGCATCATATTTGCAGGATTCTGTTTTGATAATTAATTGATTTACGTTAACCGATAACTATCGTCAATGGAATGTTCATTATGGTGGCATGACTATTTAAGAGTAAGGTATTATTTGCTTTATACCGCAAGATGATGACGCTGACTATAAAGTCAGCATATCCGGATACGGATTCGCGGATATTCCAAAGAACCATGGACCGTCAATTTAACATACGTAGGTAAATACTTATTAACGCAATCCTGCTATGATTACTAATAATTAACAAATGTATTATTTCTCAAGGGGAAGCATGATTGAGGTTATTTGTTACGATCTTAACGATCGTTCTCATGTGCATGTAAAGTGATACGGACTTATGTAATTACGGAAATAAGTACATAAATGTTTAAATGCTTAGCCGTTGACGTCAGGAGTTTAGTTGTATTGAGAAATAGAAAACAGGTGATTAAAACAATGCTGTTATTTTACGTACATATGTACGTTGCTATGTGCATGTGGCGCGTTTCGCGTCTTGCCCGTTGAAGCGTGAAGGACGCTCGCGCGCTGCGATTTGACGGCCGACTTCTAACCGCTGCTCAACCGTGTTGCGGGGCAAGTCATGAGACGACAAGCGGGGTGGAATATAATTTGTCTTGTACAGCTATAAAAAGGAAGGATGGTCGAGTTTTTAATATTAAAGATATCTTTTAAAGTATCGTAAATTGATCAGATCAAACAGCTCAATAATCTTCTAATAACTTAGAGTGCAATATCGTGCTATTTTTCGAAATCGGATCGGATGATGTGTTTCTTGGTATTCCATTCACACATTGATAATGCCAGATCGTATCTAAGAAAGCTCGTTACTACATTGATTAATTTAATATAATAATTTACTTATTGGTTATTAAATTCTACTTGGTGGTTATTTAAAATAATTTACTATCTAATATACTGGAATTATTTTTTTTGCGACTCCGATCTCATACAGGTTCATACAATTATAAACAGAAACCCTGTATTTGTATTTGTCTATTACCTATATCAATTAATTATTTGTAAAACAACAAAACAAAACAATAAACACCTTGAATCGCTCTCTTCTTATAAATTCCGCCGCAACCTAACTCAGGTATCAGATGTCCAACAACTTGTTAGTATTGTCATTATTGCGACTGTTGGACGTTTTATTGACAGTTATTATGTTATTTTGTCATATAAAACTTGCTTCAGATTTATTTATTCATAACTTAACGTATTTAAATCTATCAACAGGTTGTGAGAGTGGTCCAAATTATTCACAAATCACAACATTTAGACCACCCAATGTTTACGGCGTGGTGATTTTATATGGCTTGATTATGACATTTATTAGAATATTTTATTTTTCTAAGCGATTTCTAGTTCAAGATTTGTTTTGCAAATACCACCGAAGCCGCTAGGATCGGCATTTCGATTCTTTTTTAAAACTAAAAGTTGTTTCCCTGGTCATCTTTATATCTAAAATAAATATTAATGTCACTTATAAAGGCTGGAAGATGGAACTCCGGATTTGTGTACAAATTACATGCGTAACAAAACACATAATAACATTGAAATAGTAACTAAAAACAATAATTGCGTCGTTGAAACTGAGCTAATCACGTGACCAATTACTGTACAGCATTATATACAATCACGACGTATGTATACGCAAGGTACATGACTGGAATATTTTATATCGTAACCTTTGTATGAAACGTAAGACTCAATGATATTGTCGCTGCTTCGCATCTTCCGTGTAATTAACTGTCTCGTTATAACGTTGTCATACAATATACATAATATTATTGTGATTGGATTTCTTTTTTTGTACGTTTTCATACAATTCCGTGTTTTGGTGGGGGATTTTTTATTTGTGTCGAATGCTTATTTAAGGTTGTTCAATGATAGAGGCTTATTCAAGTACCTACTCGAATTGTTGGTATATTGAATAAACTGTTTGGTAAAAGAAATTGATACTCCATAGAATACAGAATCGTTAAGCACGAAAGACTCAGGACTGAAACTGTCCAGGGTCCATCCCTTCTAAGTGCCCTTACAAAAGAGGCGGTTTGGAAGTAGATGCAAAGAAGGAGGCAAGAGTTGACTCATACAGAGACAAAACAATACATTTAAATAGCGGCTATTAATCGTATTACATTCAAATAACTTTTACTCATTTGTCTTGGACTTGGGACTGCAATTACGAACCTATTGATAAACATAAAATATCAATCAATAGATACTTCACTCTGAGTAACACCGAGACCTCCAACTTATTTTTAGCACTTTCAAACATTTGAAAACATATGTGTGTGTCGAATTGCATACTCCTCCTTTTTTGTGCATTGAGACAAAAAGGTCATTGTTAGGTACGTAACAACATTCTTGAACGTACGAATATAATGTCAGAGTGTAAATAAAAGGTTAATCTCGTCAAGTAACCGCGGTGAATTCCATTTGCATACAAAATTACGATTTTCATGTGAAACTCAGGTTCTTAGTGAATTATTCGAGCCAGTGGAGCGACGATTTCCTATCTATGCCTCTCCGCTATTGTACCTTTATTTGTATCAAGGTAGTGAGCGTAAAGAAATACAGAGTTGGATAACTTTTACAATACGACTAGGTAAACACCAGCTTCACTTTGTCCGCTGAAAAATGGTGGCCTTGTATGTACAAAGTTTAAGTTAACATTATTCTTTTGAATGTGTGTAAAAAGTAAAACTTTATAATATTTTAAAAACACACTTAAATATTTCTTTTTGTTTTTGGAAATATCCTTCCTCGTATGGACACAGAGAAACAACTTAATTAATCCATCCATAGATTTATTATAATCATTAATCATTCATCATCACCATTTCAGCCGCAAGACGTGTAGGTATTGGTAGACATATATAGGCCTCTCCCAAGCGTCACCACATCGACCTAGTGGATGCCTTACTCATGATTTCTATAATCTAGTGTATGTTGAGTTCCCTTGCACCTACATGCTTAAAATTATGATTCAGTCACCATTTTATTTGACTTCGTGATGTGCCAGTTCTTGACATTGATATCGTCGGTTAGATGAACTATCTATGATGGAACGATCGATTCCAGATGATGGCTGTCAACTCCTGCTTCGTTCAGATAAATAAAATTAGTAAAACAAACAAACAATTATGTTCCGACGTCCATAGTTTCCGTAGTACTTAGAGTGGGATCGTCCGATTCGCTCTCTCAAACGTTTGCGGCGATATAGTGCATGGCGCATAGCGGGAGGGCGGCCCATGTCTCCTCACACTCTCTCGCCAAGCGGTTTCTAGCATTATATAGATTACTCATTGTACATATTGTTTTTATTATAAAACAATAAGACTATAGATGTACCTTGTTAGCGTTACTGCTAAGGATGAGTTCTTGGAATGTTTATGGGTCGGGCAAAGTGATACTGATTTTCTTGAGTCGAGAAGTCTCAGTACCAATCAAAGGTGCAATTTTGGAGCGTTAGTTTTCGCATCACATTCGCGAACTATTAAAAATACTTCTAATTTACCAAAACTTGGACAAGTTTTTGAAATTGACTGTCGCTGAGATGATATTGCCACTGGAATTTTAGCGCTGCTCAAGTGCGAAAATTGTCCTTCCAACTGGCTGAGGAATCTGGATCTGTACACGGGTTATGGCAATAGGCTAGGGGAATATTATCACAGCTTTTGGACTGGACGCGATACCGGTAGTATCGCGTCCAGTCCAAAAGCTGTGATAATGCTGTGCCCCACACCCACTTGAAATAACTACATCAATCGATTATGAAAAAAGTGTAGCGAAAAAAACTGACAAATGTTAGCAACAAGCCTACATTAGATCGTACCAAATACAACTGATAGGTTCTCACTAATTATTTTAAATGCCTCCTCCCTCCGTCGGGCTGTTAAGGCTAAAATTTCCTGGAATATATTTCTATAATTTCAATTTTCCTTAAGGTTTTCTTTGATTACATAATTGTGACTAAAAATAAACACCTCGTGGAGACCACAATTACTCTCCTCCTTACCTCCTACTCAGTTCTTCTGCATGTGGGAGGTGCGAGAAGTAATTACGTTGAGGGCTGCATTTATCACTATTACTTCTAACTTTCAGCAGACAAATCCTCCAAATGAGGATCTGTTTGCTGAAAATCGTGAAAATTGAGACATTTTTGAAAAATTGGTCTTGACCGATCATCTTTTCGTCATGTTACTCGAAAAATAGATACCGTTTTAAGTACTATAGATATAATTTTGTTAATGTCCCTAGGATGTGCGAGACGTCTTTGTTTCTTCCTCTCACCTGGGCTCAAACGTTGTAAGAATAGCCCATGCAATGGTTCAACTACTAACCATTCAGATATATGGTAGCAGAACTGACTGCCGCGTCTTGCATTTAATTATCAACGCACGTGAAGGCTACTTTAATGCATCACAGCATGCGGTTATTTCATGAATCAGTATAAAATCCGAACCTTCGAATCCTTTGTTATTTTTTTGTAAACTCTCTGTCTTTGGGCAATGAATTTCCCGAACGAATTTTGAAAAATAAAAATAGCTTCAGTCTATAACACAAACAAGCGTCCAAGACTGTCCATCGTTCGTTTAATTTTCAATAAAAACCGTCCAAGAGCTGTGCGTCCAAATCCTTTTTTTACATAAATCGCAGGACAGTTTAATCGAATCACACGTCAGATACTTCCTCCATAGCATAAACGGTGACAGTCTAGTTATTTACATATAGAACATTGTGCACCCACACGTTTTCTATTTTTCAATCGCGCCGTTCCGCCTTTCGATACTTTCCTACACTAATACATGCACTAAACTAGCTTCACAAGACCTACCCTACCCCGCTCATTCACCTAGTATTGATAGTAATGAAGAGAGGAGTCGTGAAAAGTTGGGGGTCTACGGAGAGTGGTTATTTGGAAGCGGAAGGCGCCTGGACTTCGGACAATGGCCGCTCGGCGATCACCGCTACGTTCCCAGCTCATTACGTATTTACTATAAAACTTCTATTAGTTTAGACTTAACTCTTTATAGATATTTGAAGTGGAGTCATCACCCGTGTGTCTAGAAGGAGGATGGCCTCCGAAATAACGCCTTAAAAAGAAGTATTGAAAGAGAAGTCATGTTGAGACATGTTGATAAAGGCAAGAAAATGGTAATAATGATGGAGTCATCAGTAGTGAGTTATATTCCCAAATATGTTTATATAGCTAGGTATTTGTCCTTTTTTACACCTTCTATCCTCGACCCGTGAATGATTTATTTTAAATTTGATGTTGATTTATGTACGATTTGTTTTTAAGAACATACATACCTTGGTCTTCCGTGATTGTTCATATTTTGTTAATTTACAATTGAAGCTAAGAAGTTATTTATGATTTTCGTTGTTAAAATACAGTTGCTTTTTAAAGAAGCCAAGGATTTTGATGTTGCAAAAAAGTGTTATATTTAAAGTTAAAGGCAAGTTAGTTGGAATATTATCACAGTATCTGACTGTGTGCTAATGAACGATAACTTTATCACAAATCAACTTAGGCCAGATAACGATCCCTTTCACTGTCTATTCAACAAACATTACATATTTTTCCCTCTCGAGCAGACAAATTTTGAGACATGGTACAATGGATCTGGAATTTCATTCGGTATCTAGCGGTTAATACCGTGATATAGTGTTTCACGAAATTACGGTGCTGAAAAGTTTTATCATCCAAAAAAGTAAAATAATGGTTTATTTTTTCAAAAATTGTGGAGTAAGTAGGTAGGTAAGCCAAATATACTAATGCTATCTTACACATGAATAGGTCACAAAATCACAATAATTCGCTAATAGGCACAGTTAAAGGAACCAAAATCACACTTTCCGAAATCATGTAACATTCTCCGAAGTTCGCAGTGTACGTAACTGTAGCGTATTTGGTCTGTGCAAGTACCCACTCAAACTACCTGACTGCAATGACGGCCTGATCAAACACTTGATTATGCATTTCGTAACTGCAGTTAAATCGATTACCGATCACTCGGTATACTAATCGGTAATCGACTCGTTTTTAACTCTCGTGTGTTTGCTTTAGTAATTGTTTCGGCATTTGTTTATTAATTGTGATGCTTAACTTTATTTAAAGTTACTTGGTACTTGTTAGATATAAATTTCATCGTTTATTTCTTGTTTTAATTCTATCTCCTTAAGAAAAATGCCTGAATCCTAATCTTTTTCTTTTCATTTTTAGGGTTCGAACATCCACAAGAAACGGAACCCTTATAGGATCACACGGGTGTCTGTCTGTCCCTCTATCACAGCCATTTTCTGAATCAACTGGCCCGATTCTGTTGAAATTTCGCGCACATATGAACTTCTGTAACCCAAAGACGGACGTGTTACTTAAGTAAATACATTTTGAGCACGGGGGTCACTTTTGGGCGAGAAACTAGAAACCAAAAATTCAATTTTAAAAGTGTTTGAAACTGTACAGTACTGTGTGTGTGTAAAAAGAAATTCGTCCGAAACCTTTTGCACGCGAGTCCGACTCGCACTTGTCCAGTTTTTGTGTGATTATTTGATGCTGTTATTTCTATTTCTTTGTGCTTTTTGCTGTTGTGTTGTGTCTGGGTCGAATAAATGTTTTCTAATCAAATCTTTGATAATTCGAACATGAATGTATGGAAGTATCGTAATTTTTTCCGATGGCAAAGCCTATCAGAAACATGGCTTATAACTTGAAGTAAATAATCCAATTTGTTTTTCGATAAGCTTAGGCTTATTTACTCTAAGAAAACATACTCGGAACATGAATCAAAGTAGGTAAAAATATTTCTTCGATATCTAAACAAATGATTCCTAATGGTGATTTTACAGACACTAATTAAGTACCTATAATACTTCGGCCGTGACCCCAGAAGGGTGTGCACCTGAGCACGTGGCGTGTGCATTATCCTCCCACTGTTCGCACTTTATGTCATGCATATCAACGACTTAATGTTTAGTTATATCTATCCTACAAGCCGCCGTTAAAAAGGGGAAATAAATATTCAACAAGTAAAGAACTAGATTGATATATAATGACTGTCTAAGTGAAGTTTACTGAACATCCCATCTTCAGTTATTCATGTCATTCGTCAGGCAGAATATAAGGACATTCTAGAGAAGAATAACACATGAGGTAGGAGGCCTACACAGCAGTGAGCGGAAATAGGCCAATGATGATGGAAAATAAGAAAATCACATTTCAATAAAGAAATATCGGTCCCTTGAGCCTAGATTTTGCTTAATTTCTACCTCATTGACTTTTTGGCTCAGTTTCAGTTTCACCATTTTTTTCCATGAAAATCCAATTGACCTGAGAGCTACTTTTCAAACAGAATAACAACAGGATAGTATTTTTTTCCTGGAAATATCCTGGTTGCAATTACAAAACCGTATAATTGTATTGACTTTGATCCTTATAGCCTAAATGAAACATTGGAGTGTACTGCGAAAGCTCGTAAGCCCAGTCGCTACTGACACCTCTTTCTAGTACTGATGCCTGTGCCTTAAATGCCACAACGCCAAAATGCCACTCGTCTTGTATAGCACAACGGATCTATGGTGGAGTTGGCATGTCATAGTACCCCCAATGATAACCCACTCGACTACTGTTCTAAACGTGTTATTTTATAAGTATGCTATTTTATAAGTATATTTTCGTATTTTATTTGATTCTTTAGTTTAAGGTTTCACACACTCTTCTTCTTTTGTTCTTACACACTATTGTCTACATTTCTTTTTCATTTTTCCTTTTGCAGGTCTGCTGGAAGAAATTTCGTTAGAAATAAGCAGTTAATTTGTACTCTGAATTATAATGTTATTTATTACTATATTTCTGTGTGTACGTGTGTAATAAAATTTATAAAAAAAAAATATTTGCTTACAAAATGTTGTGTGGATATAATATATGGAGAATGTTAAACGTCGCACGAGCTGTCCAATGTCCATCATAATTAAGATTGGCCTGATCTTTTGAGTGATCCATTCATAAACTTTAACTTGGTTCAAGGTTGAAGATTACATGCAACATTTAATTGAACTTTGAGCCATTCAAATGTACTTAAATAAAACTATGAGTTCTACCTATAATATGATATAGCGAAACGTTGCTCTGAGTGCATAAAACCAACGTCGGGAGTTGTTGTAAAATTAAACCAGTAAGATTTCAGAAATTTTACAACTGACGATCTATTGTTAAAAACTCCTTAGTCGGAATCACCTGCAAAAGTCCCTTTGAATTCTTATAGTAGCAAGTTTTTGAATACTTACGTATACAGTATAATCTCAAAACATCAATCAACCTTCACATGAGGATTAAAGATGTAACCCCTTATATTCAAAATATTGTGTCTGCTATAATATCAAAGGGAAATTCCAATTAAACCAAGTCATAACAACCTATTGCAATCCCAATAGAACTGATACAGGCGTGACAATGAGATATGAAAACATTGGCTAATGTAATGATGGTAAAATAAGTAACGCATATGAAATACTAGTTGCCGCCCGCGGCTCCGCCCGCGTGATTGTCGAAAACTATCCTAAGGGAACATATTCCCGGGATAAAAAGTATCCTATGTGTTATTCCAGACTATAATCTACCTCTGTGCCAAATTTCATCAAAATCCATTCAGTAGTTTTTACGTGAAAGAGTAACAAACATCCATACATACATCCATACTTACAAACTTTCGCCTTTATAATAGTAGTAGGATGAAGGGAATTTTGAAAGTCAAATTACTTAATCAATGTTAGAATACATGGTCCATAGCAATGTCACTAGGTACAAGGTTGCTAATAGTTCAGAAAACAATGTTGTATCGGCGCGAATGGGTAGTAAGACTAATAAGTTATGAAATAATGATATGGAATTGCGAATTAGGAATTATATTTATAATAATTACAGATTTAAAATAGCCATGGCTGATGAAGACTTTATGTGTAAAAGATGGACAAAATATGTGGCACTGAACCATTATTATTGGGATAAGAGCATGATGGTGATGATGATAACGGGTGCGAAGCAGATTTAAATGTCAGTATGAAATAACACTACTATAGAATTGTAACAAAATGCTTGCGCAAGAAAGTCCCGCAATTACGAGGCTCTCTCAGAATCCATAAAATATACAATATAAATGACCCAAAATTAAAGAAATATATCGATGACAGTGTAGTCGATGAACAAAACCTACACGAATGACTAATGGTGACCAGTCGATATGTTTACTCGTTAGCAGTTAATTGGAATGGAGAAGTCTATTGAACTCAACGGTAAGTAGCAGTTGCTTGTGTAACTCAGCTTGTAACTTGTACTGCTTGTTTCTACTGTCTTTAGTTTCATGCACATTTCACCAGTTAATTTTAAGTCCCATTAAAATGGGGAGAGCCTTCTGCCATCTACCAAGTATAAATCCAGACTCCGAGCTGTAATGAGAAAATTCAGATGGTAAAACCCAATAACTCAGCTAGACCTAGGAATCGAACTCATGCTTAGCAGTAGCGGCCACTGGATCAACGGTGCAATATTGTATAATTTTCCGTCCGACAAATAAAGCAGTGCTTATGCCAAAGATATGCTTAACATTTATATCGCCTAGGAGTCAGGGTTAAGACTTCCAAATCCAATTCAAATCAACTGGAGTCCTTTAGAGAATCCATAGTAAAAATCCAGATGAGAAAGATACCTCCGTATTCAATATTTTCAGATAATTCTAAGATAAAAACAAAACCCATAAAACCAGAACTCAAAACTTTTAATTACAAGAAGATATGTACAACACACCGACATTTTTCTATGTGTACTATATGCAAATGTATCGTTTTACGTAGACTCGTTAAATCGAGAGACGAAGGTGCCACAGAGTGGGAGGAGGTAGCTAACTTAATGAACCACATTGTCTTATTACTTTAAATGGCTGCGCGAGTTTTTTTTTTGTCTGTACTTTGGACACATGTAAATAACGCCGTGGGCGGGTCGTATCCGCTATCTTATACGTAGGTAGCGAATTCTGTATTTTATTGTACTTTTTAGTTTTGGAAATGGTTGATGTATCATTGTTAAATGGTTGGTGACGATGCCGCCTTGTATGGAGAAATTGCCTCCAGGAACTTAAAAGTCTTTGGTTTCAACTGCTCTGTCATCGCCTTCAAATATATGTTCTTCTAGTATATGTGTATGCCATATATGTACAAAGTTCCTTTCCAATGAACGCCACAAAACCATAAAAACATGGAACAACATAAAAGTTAACGAAAAATAATAGTAAAGTTGATCCATAGATTCTTCATCAGCCTTTTCTATTCCTCTTTTCTTCTCAGTTCTCACATTTTGCTAAACTTTTTGTTCAATACTCGTTAATTCGAAAAGAAGACATTTCAGCAGTCTCTTTCTCGGTACTTTAAGAGCTATCATTATTTATCATTGTTTTAATGGAAACGATTAAAATCACTTTAATTATGACTACTTACTTATAATTACACGGTTGTGTCTACGCCTAAGATGTTTATGTTTACACGTGTCTCGTCTATCTGCGAGATCAAAAGATGGCATTATTTACACCTCTTCATACTTCAGCCTTGAGGATAAAGTCTTATTGTAGCCTGATTGTCTTTAGGGTTATGTTTTGTTCCACAGTAATGAAGTTAGCGACATCTCTGAAGTCCGTCTGTTTTATTTTTTGTACCTACACGATTATCTTCATTTTATGCTTTTTATGAGTCTAAAAACATCAAATAAGTGTATTTGTTTCACATGTTACCAAATTGAACTTGTAACTTATAAGTTACGAATTCAATTCAATTTTCATTAAACAAATACAGCTTAACATAAATCCGTGAACAACAAATGTTTAAACAATGTCAACAGATTTATTGGTCGGCTTCACAAAGGGGTTATGTTCTCGCAGTGATATGCCAGTGAGACAATTTTGCCCAATATGGTCTGGGACCTTGGTGCCCACACGAGTTGGTATTGGATCTTTTAATGTACGTAATTGCGGTCATATTAAGACCCCAGTCCGACTGCTCCTCCCACGTTTGACAGTCCAGCTAATTGTGTTTTACTTTTTTATTGGTATTCTTAAGAGACGCGAATGGTAGTGAAGGAACTGCTTGGTAGATGGCCTTGCAGAGATAATGTTGTAAGTTACAGTGCACTGATGACTGGCAACTGTTTGAATCTGAATCATATGTTAACAATTCACATGCACTTTATGCGTTCTTATTGGTTTAACTCATAGATATCCGAGTTTTATTTAATGAGTCCCTCATTTTTAGTCTAATCATAGTTGTAATTCACCGCAGTCGCACCGAAAATGGTAATGACTCCTTTCAGACGCCGAAATACCAGTGAGATTTTTGTTGTTTAGCTTAGATATTATTTTGCAGCGTCATTAGAACTGGGAAACCCTATTTTCTTGTGTCATCAACAACCCCTCTACAATTTACATTTGCGGTTAAAAAGCAGTAAACTAATCGTATCAAGTTTTTTATCAGGTGTTAACATTTTTATTTCTTAATTCGCAGTTCGCACCCCATATAATGTACTTTTAAGTGTAAATATTTTAACATTTATTGGTCATTAAATAGGCTGTGCAGCACGTAATAAAAACTTATTGAAATGACACAATAATTTATAATTATTCCTTAGTGTTTAAGTACTATTAATTACAAGTGACAAATTAGTTGTTAAGTTTTGATCAGCACTTGATTTTTTTAGATAACTTTCTAACGTATTAGTTATTGACTTATGTTCGACAATACAAGCTCCAGCTTGACTGCACTAGTACCTATGTCCCTACGGGGCGCTTATATCAAAAATTCAAAATCAAATAAGCACGGTAACTCAAAGTCATTTGCCAAAATAAATTATTTCTTAACTGTGATGATCTTCGTACATATAATTATAGTTTAAGTGTTGTAACGGTCTCATTATCGGCATTGGATTTATTCGACTACGTACCTACATATAACATCTCTCTGGCCTTTGCCGAATTTAAATCATAAGTCTTCCGCTAATATCTCAACAATCATCTAAAAATACTGACTAAGATGCTTTCGATGAGACTCACATCACAAAAAACCAGAACGAATTTATTACCCAACCTGCAACACATCAATACATTGACACAGGCAGGTAAACACTACACAGATAAAAGGACACAGTCTGATATTTGCATAGAACCCATTGTGACTGTGATCGATTACCTGAGCCTATCTGACGTCACAGTTAGGCAACGAGCCCGCTCTAAAGGTCGTCCAGCGCATCTAATCATTCAGCGAAGCGTGGTTATTGCGCAAAAACCAGTTACAAATATGTACCGAATGAATAATTCTGTTTTGACATCTTTGTTCAACAAGGTGCTATAATTATATTACGTACTTAGCCGTGTTGTTTTAACAAAGTAAGTTGTGCAAGTAGGACGGACGAGACCAAAAATAGTGGTGTTTGTAATATGTGGAGATTCGTGTGACTAAGCTCGACAATTTATAGTTCTGCCTTCTCTGGAACCTGCTGCATTAAGTGATTCCTGGACTACTTAAGAGGGTAAAGTCATCTCCTAACTGTTGTCTCTCCGGTCGTGTCGGATGATCCATAATATTTCCCGCGTCGATGGTTAGACTCCGCTTTGATTACACTTACTACCGAAATTCGGTCTAGACTTCAAAAGACAGACCTAATTGACATCATTTAAGGTCCGAAATACTCACTAGTACCGAATAGTAACGTTTTTATTGGCAGAGTATAATCCTTCAAAAACCAAAAAAAATATCAAGCATACTTAAATGTGTCTATCACGGCATAGCAGCACGACTATATCTCGTTAAATTGGTTCTTAATTAATAGTCATCGGCCAATCATCGACATATATGAGCAGATAGTAATCAGAGCGGCTAGCTTTAGAGCCATTCACATAAATCTAGAAGTCTGGGTCGTCATGCGGATTCAGAGGCACCAGTAGGGTAGGAATTTATGTAGGCAGGCTGGTATTAAAGATTGTTTAATTATGTTCATTTGGTCATCAGAATTTGGGTGAGCAAAGCATGGCTGTGCGATCTTGATATTTCTTGGTTGCGAATAAATTAAGAAGACAAGTGTATTTTCGACGTTACAGGATTACTGCTGAAGTTTTTATTTTTAATCGTCAAATATTCTTTAGTAAACAAAACCAAAGGTTAATAGCAAAACCGAGCGTAGAAAGTGGGGGCTGATCTGTAAAGTTCACTTATCATCATGCTACACTTATTTTGTCTTACCTCTAAAAGATCACCTCGAATTATCCTCATCCCAGTAGCAAGCTCGACTAGTATATAACCAATCCAGGCACCACCGCTTTAAACCGGCTCAAACGCTGGATCTACCCCACAGGTCACATCATAGCGTCATATTTCCGACGCCCATTGCTGCAAATATACCTTCTTTACCTAACTCATCTTGAATCGGATTCTGAAAATTACAGTGAACAGGCTTCTTCTGGGTAAGCTCGCTCCATCGTCGACTTTGTCTCTGTCAGCTATGACCTAGACTAGAGTCAAGAGCAAACTCATCTCAAATAAAAAAATCGCCACATGCCTCTGATTTTCCTTACTTGATGACGATCAACAGCATAGATCACTATAATCCCGTCAAACCGCTTTAAACTAGCGCAAGACTGATCTATCCCACAACATGGCGACACTTGGATCTATTTATCATCAGAGGCATGCAGAGTATCTTTGTTATGATCCTTGTGAGTTATGTGGCGTGGCGGTCACCGCGTCGTTTTGTGTCATTACCTGCCTCACGGGACCCGGCGACCGCCACTGACGCGTGACGTCAGCGATACGTGCGTTTTTAAACGGCCCATGTATTAGCATGTTTTAAAAAAAAATATTTTGCGAGAAAGAGCATTGCTGTTAATTCAAAACTTGAGACCTTGTATAATGTGCAGATTGTTTCAGATCCTAGTTGAATTATTGACTTTCCAAACCGCGTTGATCAAACGTTTTGATTAGTTCCGTGTAGGTATGAAAAGTACTGTGGTGGAACCGTGGCAGGCTGGTATTATTATTTCGTTATTTAATTATTTATGCACACAACAAAAGACATGGAGATCAGTGTTAAGTATCAATTGACAGTATAATTTGGCAAAAGTCATTGACAAATTGCAAGCCATACGTATGACATAAGACGATCTGATATTGTTTTTTAAACTACAAAATCTTAACTTATAAAAGACAACTGGTGGGATAAAACGTTCTAATCTTGTTTTTAGATCGCTATTTCATTATGTTTATTCAGAAATAGCATTCATTTGGCTATTTTGAGTGACACACCTCATAAAACACTTAATTTGAATTAGTTTTAGCGAGGTGTTAAATTAATGCATTATAAAACTTGAATAGTTATATTATCCGAAGTGGTGGTTTTATTTTCATTTGAAAATAAATGAAACATGTAAAATTTAAATACATCGTAGTAGGTACCTACTCAGTTTTTTTTTAATTAACCATTTCGTATTATTGTTCATGATCAGAAAATTCCTCCAAAAAATTAAATACAGAAATGATCTAGATACATTCTGCCGCGTTTGTGGCGCGTCAAACGCACGCAAGTGTACCAACCGCCGAATTTGTCTTATTGGGCAATGAGAATGATATGCACCAACAAAAGGGTTCTCAGAAACACCCGTCCCGACGTGTCCGTCCCATTGACTCATACTTACATGTTGGTTAATAATAACCCCGCTTCCTTTAACAGTCACTTCGGTCGGCTAACTATTGTCACGCTCCGAAGGATGTTGCAACGCGAAAATGTTACCCAAACGTGAACTCGTAACGAAGTTTAAAATCTTGAATCCGGCAGGTATGTAATGATTACGTTCAAGTTAAAATAATCTAGAGATTTCGTGTTCATGTAGGTATGTTTAAATTTTTAAATAATCTACTGGTTAGACACTATTCTGCGAATTACTACGACATTGTTACTAATGGAACAATTCTGGCTTAATTGGTGTCTAGTTTCCTAATAATTGAATTTGATATGCATCCCGTTTCCATTTTGTTTTCCGAAAACTGAGTTGTCGACTGGGTATTTATCAAAAATATTTTAAAACTTCTGATTAGTCTGAATAATTAAGGTTGAAGGTTCATTATACTGCAAAATCACAGGCACCTACAGGTGTCCAGCCGGGAACCCTTTAACTTCCGCAGAATGATAAGCAAGTGACACCCTCATGTTTCATTCCTAATCGGTGTTGAATAAATCTCTCCCGACATCCAAGTGTCTCATTTAATAAAGCAATCTCTACTGCACGTTACTGTTCTGTTGAACAAATCCTAATAAACATTAGACACTATGTTTTAAATTATTTTGAAAAAGAAACATCAGACACTGTGAAACAAAGAATCTGAATACGCAAAATATAAATATTGACTTTACATAATTTGTGATAAAAATTAACTGTCACCAAAAACCAAAAATTACTAAAAAGTTCCAAAAAAGGCACGTTTCAAGCAAAGCTGCATTAAAAAATATGAAAAACATGGTTTAGCTTCACTCCTCAGATACGTCCATAAACGATTTAAGCAATACATTCTTGAAACTGGTCAGAGTCAACACCAACTGAATCAATGACATTTATCTTAATTAATCGACCTAATAAGTCACAGTCAAATCTATTCCGTTCTATTATTGTATTACAATGGTTTATTATCAAGTCCATCTATCAAAAATATCTCATGACATTTTGTGAAATCTCATACTTATTGTTAAAATAAGGTTGACTTGTGTTACTTGTTTTTTCATACTGTGAACTACATATATTTGGTTAATTTTCCAATTTCATGTAGTCTAATTTTTTTTGTCTAAAAATACGCTAGCATTATTGACTGGTCGAATTCGAACAATAAGTTGGTCAGACTAGGGAGGTCACTTTGTAACCTGTCGAATGCATCAGGTTGACAGGATCGTCATGGGTACGAAGACGGTGATCCGAAGTGTCTTGGAACACACTTGAAGTCTTTGGTCTCGGTGACATTTGTAGAACTTCGAAGTACGTTAGTCTCATAACCAGTTAATATATACATATATGTCGCAGCCAAATAGCTTAATCAGCCATTTATTTAGTTGCCTAGACATTGAGCTGCGTCGATTTTTTAGCGACCTAAGTGACAACATTGGTTCAATATCGTTTAATGACTTGCGCATGTCATTTATTTCGCAGATTAAATGGCGCAATTCAATGAAAAGGCTAGGCTTTTAATGAAACGGCTGATTGGCTGCGATATATATAGGGTTTTGTGTTATCCAGCAACTGGGATTTTAAATACTGGTATGTACATAGCTGCTTCCGGTTAGACTGGAAAGTGACTCCATCATAATTTAGAAAAGGCTTAATAGATGATTGGCTTCTTTAAATCCCTAGTTTTTTGACGATGAACTTCAAATCCATAACAATGATCCTAAAACAGAACTTTATAAACAGTCAGTACCTACTTAACAGTTCACAAATCCTTTCCATCTCATTATGTCCCTCGCTTACATCAGACTCCTTCACTCAACAAAAGACTGGAAAAGGTTCTGTACACCTACCTACGTATTAAATACTAAAAGGTTTCGGTTTCCAAATCTTTATTTGCCTCTTATCATTGTCACGAAATGATTCAAATGTCTTTTTTTAAACCGTTTTCAAAAACGATTCTGTTGTACCTTCTGTTTATATGCGTCAACTATACGTAGGTGTCTGTTTGGGATATTTATTCATCTTTGGTTGATTAATTGGTGGTCACAGAGTGTTTTGGGAAATAAGGGTTTTTTTCATATTCGTGATTATTATCTACTAGCTGCCGCCAGCGGCTCTGCGCGCCAGAATGTCGAAAATTATTCCAGACTACCGCTGTGCCAAATTTCATAGATCCGTTCAGGGAGGACCGTACAGATTTTCTGGGAATAAAACTCAGGGTGGGATAGCATAGCGGAGAAGCTTTTACGAGAAACTAATACAGAAACAACCAATTAGTAAATCTTACAGAGAAAGCATTCATGAAAATGCGACAACCTGGGGTCTTTAAGTCAAGAGGTTTTCTAATAGGCAAGCGTGATCCACTCGTCGACCACATCATCGCCATCCATCAGGTGAGACTGCTGAAAAACGCGAGCCCATCAATATTAAAAAAAAATGAACTTAGTCACACTGCACCACTGCTAGGCTAAGGTTTCCCACTAGATTCTCCCACTTTTTCTATTTTAACGGTAAATTGGCTCATGCCTGAGTACAAAACTCGGTGTCGGTACATATATTACGATGTTCGCCACTTATTCGTATAAGCCCGCAGCTTATTGCCTAACACTCAATTTCTTAGGTCAGCCATCTTTATCGCGATTAGTTATTATTTCCTCACACGGCTAGGTGTGGTGTTAATTTCTCGCAATCATGGCAGGACTGCAGAGGGCAAAAATAAAGTTGCCAGAGTATGAAATTTAAAGTGCCTGCCTACAGTTTTTGTTGAATACTATCCTTTGATCCAGCTCAATCAATATAACTAGCTACGTGAATTTTGGATTCATTAAAGTAAGTTTTTTAACCGACTTCAAAAAAAGGAGGATGTTCTCAATTCGGCTGTATTTTTTTTGTTTGTTACCTCATAACTCCGTCATTTATGGAACGATTTGAAAAAATCTTTTTTCAATTGAAAGGATATACGTTCCGATTGGTCCCATAGAATTTTCATCAAAATCGGTTCAGAAGTTTGGTTTTTAAATCAAAAATGCTGGAGGAAAAAGAAAAAATATGTCATACAAGTAAACGAAATTCCGTGTTTTGCTTACCTGTGACTTTCCAGTGGTATTGTAAGTGGGGTACCACTAAAAAGTGTAAAATAAAAAACTTTTTATACAAAAAATACACTGACTTCCGAAATTAAGGTTATTTCATACTTTAACTGTTTTTTTTATTTGGATGTCGGTTGTATTTTTATGTAAAAAAGTTTTTTGTCTTCCGCACTGCAATCCAATATTCACAATGTGTTACTTCACAGCTTCAACTTTTTTTCACTTGTCACACCCAGTAACTTAGTTCTTCAGTTTGAAGGGGTTCTACTACCTACTAAGCGGCCATTTCGAGTAAGCAAACCTTTTTGCTGTTTTAGACGTCAGCTCAAAATAGGTACCTATATAATTGACGGTAAGCAAGCCACAATACAAAACAACAGTCCAAAATCACTCAAAAACTTTCAAACTTAATGGAAATGCACTTAATCTTGCAACACTATCCGTCAATTCTGTGATTTGCGGTATACACGGCAGGGCGCTTACGCAATGTACTTTCACCATGCGTTTAAGCGAGGAGAGAGTCCCTGAGATTGCCTATTACTAGATTACCTTGTGAAGTCGGGAAAATAAGAAAGTGTGTAATGTGTCCTCGTCTGTATAGGACGTAAACGTTGATTTCACCAACTAAACATGCAATGAAAACTGTTTATTTGTATAATCAAATCGAGTATTTGTATGCAAATGTCGACGTTCTAAACAGTATGGTGGAGTTTCAATCAATCAACTTGATCGTCTATTGCCTACAATAGCTAGGCTTTATTGCGTCACTGAGTAAAACACCCTCAATTTTGATTGTGATCCTAATTCAAATAGTTAGATCATCAGTTCTATACCGAATCCTCAATAGGTATTTATTTTGTACCGAGAATTTAGTATTTTTACTCAATCTATAAACTTGATATCGTCTCAAAAAATCAGTTAGCAAGTCTTTTTTTGTCAATGTCTAGGCTCAATTATTCCAGGTTGTGACAAAAGAAGTTGATACATGGATCAACACTACCAGATCAAGATGAAGGTTGCAGATTTATGAAGGAAAAGTTTTTTCATTAGAGACATGTTCTCAATAATATGTTATTAGTATCACACTCCAGATCTGTATTCAAATGCAGCGCTTAAATTGGACGTATCTTCTTCGTATAAATGCTGCGATCAAACAGTGTGGGAGTATTCCGGTAGTAACTAACTAAACGGGTGGTCTGAAGAAAATAATTGACACTAAATAATTGACTCGACGACTGAATGACGTCAAGGTGAAGAGTTAAAAGAAGTATTTCATTAATTTATGAGCTTCTCGGAATTAAATACATGAAAAAAGTGTCATTAACAAACAAAATAATCTTGTTGGAGTAATATGAAATATACGCAGCTTATAAAAAACAAACTAATACTCAACAACTATGAAATGTATACATATAGAGTCTCAGAACTAGTCGAATCAATGTTTGCGAGTATAATTACCTATTTTATTTTTCGTGCCATGACAAAGAACGACAAAAAGTGTTTAAGTTTATTTGGGTGGCGACCTCTGAGCGATGAGCAAGGTTGTTCCGCTCCGCTCCGGGTAGGAAGGAGGAAAACTGATTGTCAGTGTTGCCATAAGCGGCAGCCTTGCTGTGACACTGGTCATCGCGATGAACACTACATAACACACTTTATTTGGCTGGCAACCTCTTTCACCCACTTGATTGTGCCTTCGGCTATTTTTAAACCATTTAGGTAGCATAGCTTCGAAGTAACGAAAGGTTTTGTGCGTTTCTGCGCCAAGTGGGACTTGACATTAAAAGGTTTTACTTTTAAACCACAAAAGACTGACGAAAGGGTTGCACTCACAGAAATCCTTTGAAAATCCGAAGCAATCCGCCCTTAATTAAAACCTAGTTCCTAAGTGCAAGTGTTTTCTTTCAAATGCAATTCTTAAACCGTTTGCAATGCTGTCTTATTACTAAAATCTAAACGCTGTGCAAATGGGCAGTCCGATATCTAAATGCTACCTAATTATATGTTCTGTCGTATTAATTACAAACACTTTGGTGGTATTTGTACAGTATTTGCCAAGGTATCGGATAGTAGTTATCATTAAATTAGTTGTGGTAATAATCAATATAGTCTGTAACTGTTTGGCAAGATATCATAGGTTAGGTGAGACTGGTTTCTGTGAAATGCTTGTGGTTTATGCACAAAAATTGTAATATTGGTATTTGGTATTTTTAACCTTTTACGTAGATGGGAGGATGACATCAAGGAGGTAGCAAGACCATATTCGATGAGGATAACAAGGGATAGACCGTTGTAGAGAACACTTGGGGAGGCCTATGCCAAAGAGCAAGACAATTACGGAACCGGTGTCTAATACAATTAATAATATAAAATTACGTTGCTTTCATAAACAACCATGTTTAATATTAGTAGTAGGTACACAAGTAGTTATAAGATGAAATGTAGCATATAAGATTGTCAATAAAGGCTTTTATTATTATTATTATTTTATTTTTAACCTTTTATGGTTAACATTTACAATAGAAATAACACCTCTTTATTTTTTGAGGAAGAACCGTGTACACCAAAGACAAGTAACAGTTCCTGCGAAAATAATGTGACCTTTAACTAGAAATTCAATTTATCTAATTGGCAAACAAGGCTACAGGATTTACAGCGTACAGGTTTTGAATCCCAAGAAAACTGGTCCTAGTAGTCGCAGCATCGTCGCCACAAATACACCTAAGTCTCATAATATTAATTAGACAGGTTGTCTAAGACCTACATTTAATACGAGCCGTGTGTGAACGTACAGGCCCCATTACCTTAAATTGAATACTTACGCTGCAATGCGCTTGCACATATAAGCGGGTCGCCAGCGCAGATGCCGTATGACATTTCGTAATATCATCTACATGTTGACTATGTTATACGATTATTTACTGCGCAATTCTATCTGGAAGTCTATGTTTGACCTCATACATTAATGAGTTTTTCTTTGACATATGGTGATAGTTTTGACTCTTGAATTATTAGGAATAACGTCATTGAATGTTTAGCATTCAGCACTGTGTCTGTTAAATGATTTCTGAGCTGAATTTTGCAATATCAGCAGTAGTTCAATATTTTATACCTACTGGTCCTTTCATTGTCAAATCGAACTATCGAGACGGAAACATTCTGGTTGAAGTAGGTGTCTTTGACAGTTTCTGTGGAGCACGTGTGGTTGCCATTGCCCTTTCAAATTATTCAGAAAATATCGACGCAAAAATATATAGTAATTTTCCGATCTCTGAAAAAGACGTGCGCAAGAGTATCGTTAATTTATACAGTCTCGATGAACATTAAGAATCTTTAAATACTGTAAACAATATTTTATTTAAATAACAATGCATGTTAAAATGTTTTATGTTAAGTAAATAAGAAGCTTTTGTAAAAAAAACCTTTGGAAATCGCCGTATTGTCGGACGGATTTTTGTTTTAAATTCGGTCGCTGACATAACCTTGAATTGAAATATTACAATTGGTAGGTTCCAAATCAAGGAAGTATTAAAGAGCATGAGCATATAAATCATAATGCTTGACATAATGTTATTGTGATCGATCGCAGTATGTTGTGACTAGGATATCAGGCGATTTTGGTCGTCCACCTGCAAAAGTAGCCTTTTTTATGCATGGGAAATCATCAGATGACTTCTTCCGCTTTGGGCGGAGCGGAAGGGAGTGTCAGACTCTTACTGACTCATCCGTGTTCCTCCAAATGTTATTTGCCTTCCTCAGGGTTTCCTACCTCAGGGTCGCGGTGACTCTTTCGAACAAACTCCGCAACCCTGGCAGGCTCTGGCTCTAGCGGGCCCCGCCTACTATGCTGACTCTCTTAGAGGCGCGCGTGGAACAATATGCGCTGTCGACCCGGACCTGATTCTGATCGGACGGCGAGCAACCCAACACTCGCCGTCCGCAGGCCCGCGCTTACGGTGACCGGAAATCGCCCTGCGTCTCTCAAGGCCCGGGGCGTCTCCTTCTATTGCGGCGGCTAGGTTAGTTAGGTTTGCGTCTGCCTCACGTGGCTCGCCTCCTACTTCGCTAGTATTACTGCTTCCCATGCCTCCTCGCTTCGGCCCATGGATTGAAGACTTCGCAGCAAATTACAGCGCGGCGGACGGTGCACCGGTAAGATATCATGGTGGTATGGAGACAGCAACTGTTGCAAGCCAGCGCTGGGCACGCCACTATTGTGTCGATAAGTCCCCTCTGAGAGGAGTGGCTACAGAGGCGCCACGACATCCTCAACTTCCGCCTGACACAGGTACTCACCGGAAACGGTTTTTTCGGGAGCTACCTGCATCGGATTCGGCGGGAGGCCACGCCCGGTGTCAACACTGTGAGGATCGCCCGGAAGACTAGGTGGCGCATACGATGGAGGTATGGCCCTGCTTGGGCGGAGCACCGCCATGTCATTACGTCGGCCGCCGCCTAGTGCGATTCTCCCTGCGCTAGGACTAGCGTTTCGTCAGCGTACTACGCTGACGCCACTAGCGAGGTCGGCGCGCAACACAAACCGAACTCTGCGGTATTCCATCAATCGCCGGTTCCACTATTCCCGGCGACCGGAGTAGATGACGGCCTTGTCCGTCAGATAAGCCTCAACCACGCGACAGAGGTAAGTCGGCATCCAGTGATACCGGAGTGCCTCCCTGATGCAACTTCAGAGCAGGGTGTTAAAGGCATTGGCGATGTCAAGAGACACCACATTCAGAAATAGCCTGCGGTACAAAAATAAGCTTTTAGTAGATTTTGAGTATGATCTTGAAATGCTATCTATGATGTCAGAGATAGCATTTCAAGATCATACTTACCTACATCTTCAAAGCTATCCGTGGCTTGATAGTTTTATAACTTTAAGAATGTTCTAAAAGTTATAAAACTATCAAGCCACGGAAAAGCTTTGAAAGAGTATTAAAAGTGTTACCGTTTAAACTACGAGTATAACCGACATCGATACAGATCCGAATATATTTAACCTTCAATCAACTTACAGTCAGACACAAGAATTATCCATTAAGCTATATCTTAGAGTATCATTATCCTTATGCAAGTCACAAGTACAATAGTAGCAACATTTATATTTACAGTTTATGAAAGGTGATTGTAATCTCAGTCGACGGTCCAACTCTTTCAAGCGTGTCGACTACCGTAATATTTTTTACTTAAACTAGCGGGTCATAACGTGGATATTAAAAAAGTTGTTTTATACTAAGATAAAGCGTCTATCTCGTGATGAACTGGAGTTAAAAGTACCTCTTTGATGTTTAAGGGCGTGTGAACTAAGATTTGAAAGCTGAAAGAGAATTGGGGTTGAAAAATATTCGTGCTTTTAAACTGCAAACTTAAATATCATTGAGTACAAAGTCAATCCAAAGAATTGTGATTGTACCTAATATGTTTTTGGTAGTCAATGTGATTCAACTAAGTAATTCAACTTTTTTAAATTATCAAATAAATTAGTTAAAAAATCATGTAGACTCAAGCAGGATTTAGCTGTTTTTAACTCTAAACAAAATGAAGTAGTGACAATATCCTTCAAATTGACATTTTCTTTTTAAACCTGCATTTGTGCTCATCTACAAACACTGTTTGGAAAAATCCGCTGTCAACCGGATCTCTACCAGTAAAGAAGTAGGTACAACAATAAGACCTTGTACACGTTAACACAGGTAGACACAAGGCTCGCACATACAATGAATTAACAGAAATACATGCATACGTGTCAAATAAACAGATGTCACCGTCACAGCTCTCTTAACGAATATCGGATTCTCACGGTCAGAGCTGATATTCGCGGCCGAGACGCTGATATACGTTGTAAAATGGAGGAGGACGAAAAAAAAAAAGGTTGTTTAGTTTCAAGGGAAGCTGATCAAGACAAAGGGAGGAAGTCTAAACTCAGCAGTGGGTGGAATCCCAATGATAATGATTTATGTTTCAAAGCCCGATGGAAGAAGAAAGGTAGTAGGAGCATTAGATAAGGCTATGACAACTGGCTCAGACTGAAACTAACTCAAAAATAGTTAGGAAAGGCTACGGATCTTAGTTATCTGAAATAAAATAATAATTATTATTATTATATGAATCACTGATGAGAAAATATTATGCGGAAAAATGCAATTTTTATATCTACTAATTAAAATAATAATTCATTACGAAACGTCTTTTTCAATAATATTCTTATTAATATTTATTTTTATTAATATTTTTGTCCTCACCTAGAATGAGGACAAGACTATTGTTATTGGAAAATTCTAGATTTTTCCTTTTATCTAGCCGATGACGGAAGTACACATGGAAGTAAATGGAATAATTTTCCACAGCTTTAGTCATTCTATGTAACTGGCGCAAGTGTTGCCTTTCTTTTTTAAATATTATTTGGCTTTGTTACAGGAATCTACTTATTCACCGCATCCATATGGTTTGAAAGTCAGTGTATTTCCCGCGTATCTGCGCGTACGCCTCACAACGTTCTATCTGGGTTTATTTATTTAAATATGCGTGAACTGCGCTTGCCAGTGCTCTTTGTCTTGGTACCTTGGTACTAATATAGCCGGCTTCCTGCTCATCTCGGTAGCTTTTTTGTTATTTTGCTTCGAGGCTATTTACAACATTTTTTAATAAGAAAATACCAGCTATAAAGAAGTAATAACCATATTTTTATTCGCGATTTACGAAATAGAGCGAGACATTACGAGAAGACACGTCCAAATTACATATTTTCCACTTTGCTTCCATTTACGGGGTCTCATAATTTGGTTTAGGTGAAATACTTGACTAAGCCCAGGCGGAATCTATACAATAGTGTGTTTACGTCCTAATTAAGTAAGTATTTATGTAAATCGATAAAGTAAAATACCGATTTCGTAATGTGGCATTTAAAGAATGATCCCAAATACATAACGAAGAGAGACACGCAAGCCTCACACAGTTGAACCATAAAATGCTTTGCATACCGAAAATAAAATAAGACGCTCGAAGGACCAATATTATGAACACGAAACAAATGAGCCAACTTAGATTTGCGAGTTGACTTTTGTTTTACGTGGCCCTAAAAACAACTACATAAGACTGAAATTGGGAAATCAAGACGAGAAATTTGTTAGGCAGGAATTTTCGAAACTGAACAATTGGCTTTGCATTTTGCGTACTTTCTCAGCAATACTCACGTCAGAGATATGCGTTTAAAGGGTTTCTTCGGAACCGTCACGTAAATTAATGAATACAGAGCTTTGTAAGTTGCGCAAATGATCCAATGGTTGCGGTAACTCATCGTGGTTCGCTCGTAAAATCGGCCGCGACAATCATGGTTCGGCTTATGGATCTTTATTTCCATTTTTTCAACTTAGTAACCCCGGTTTGTACCGCTCAATTTTATATGTGCTTTTGATCTTCGTGCGGCGGTGACGTAATGTCGGTTTCAATGAATTCCATCGGCAGCAAATATGCATGCCATATTCGTGACAAACACGGCCTAATTTTAATAAACGATTTCAGGATTTTCAATTAATGTATGTACTTTTGTAAATTATTGTGGTTATATCCGCATTGATATTAATTATCACATTGAGCTAAATATTTGATAAAAAATTATATATATTGTTATTTTTGCTTGTGAAACCGCAATGGTTTATTTTTGTTTCGGTCCCAAAAATATCGACAGTCGATTGTTCATGTAATCAGGATACCTATTTTTCGTTTCGAATGTTTTCCTAGAAGATTCCTAAC
The DNA here is from genome assembly GCA_905163435.1 of Mamestra brassicae. Taxonomy (NCBI): domain Eukaryota; kingdom Metazoa; phylum Arthropoda; class Insecta; order Lepidoptera; family Noctuidae; genus Mamestra; species Mamestra brassicae. Next base: position 7,256,715 of record LR990991.1, on the reverse strand, counting down.
CACTGGTAGCTTAATGCTTCATGAACAAATTCAACGGTCCAATAAACAAGACGTTTTTGAATAGAATCCGAGCACCAACACTACACATGAGGTACATGAGGTTTCTTCAGTTTTTGTATTGCAAACACCAATCCGCCCCCATCATAATTTGTTACATTTGATTTTGATATATCTACCGTGTATTAACTTGTTATGTTTTGTATACGGCTAATAACTTAATAGCGGGACTAAACTAAATTACTCCTCGACATTGTTAACGCGGACTTTTTATTGTTTTTTTTAGCGACATGATTCAGAGCGGGCATTTCGTCTCCGGGTCATATACCCACAATCGTTTAGCTGTCTTTGTTAGTAACCTCTGAAACATATTCCTTATATTTTACAACTTATTTTAAAGCTTTTTAATATCTGTTAAAGTGTTAAGTGTATTGCGTTGTACGCTAACATTTCTGAATGATTTTTATGGCTAATGATTTTTTATTAATGAGACGTTTTCATCTTGTTTTGATTGGAATTTGATCTTTATTTCCTTCTGTCTTTTAATGAAAAAGTTACATTCTTGAGGTTTCGTTTAGTTTATACATTATGCTAAATTCATTGTTTCGATCTTATTAGGGTACCTATGCATTAAAACATTTGATGCAAGTTTGTAAGCGCCGCTGCAACAAATACAATTTTGAGCGTATTTATTAAACATTTAGTTTCTAACATTAATAAATGTCATTTTCACAATGTAATAACAATAAAATCTTTAGCAATATGCATTTGAATGTATTTGAGACGTGACAACATTCCGGGGTTTCATTGCAGCACAATTTACAGCCTTCGTCGTATCGTCACCTATTCGCGTGTGTCCCACACCTATAAGCATAAAATCGGCTACGATTATTGCATCCTGGTGAATGTGTGGGTGAATATTATTGGCAGGTCTCCGACACGACAAACGTAAACCCACCATTCACTGGCCGACTCTTTTCTGAGCCCCATTTGATTATTTAAATCCACCGTACCGAAGGTTCGTTTTTGAACAGTGGTAGAGATCGTTTTGTGCATGGGAGGCTTTAGTCCCCTCTGGATGCAGGAAGGCTCCACAAATAAAATATGTGACTTGAAGGCGACGGCGAGGTGCCGGCGAGATGAGGCTGCGCAAGCTGGTTGGAGAGGGACGGACTGCAGTGTCCTCGTGAGTGGGAGGGAGACAGAAGCACGCTTGGCTATCTGGAGAAACGCGAGCACCTCATTTAATCGGTACGCGCTTCGTTTTGTAGGATAAAGGAAAATTTGCGATGCTTTAGATACGTTGGTATTATGCGTGTGGGTGTGTGATGGAACATTACTGTTATCGCTACATCGTCTGTCCAGGGTTCAATCAGTCTATTCAAGATGAAACAGAATGCATGCAGTAAACCTCTATTTACTCAACAGTTAAGAAATAACCGTAAAGTTTTTATAAGCAAGATTTAACGCGAGTATGCAAATGCATTAACTGACACCTATTCGACGTTTCATAAATTGTCATGCCGACTGTTTGACATTAAAAATATCGAAAACATAGTTTACACGAAATGGTTAACTTAATCAAATAAGCGTTAACTTGTAAACTAGGCTAATTAAGTAGCTAGCCTTCTGCAAGAGAACTACATTTATTAACCTTATAGTTGGCCGCTGTTTTAGTTAATTCAAGCTCACTAAGTGCTTTGATTTTTTCTTCCTCATTTTGCGTTTACTCTCTTTAGATACTTGAGAAACTTAGTTCTGCATTTTTAAAAGCGAAACACAAGTTCGTTTTCTGTCTTGCATTTAATAATTATTGTTTCCTTAGTTCGTTTTGATTAGATAATTAAATGCATAATTCTAATTAACCAAGTACCTAGACGCCTTAAATAGATAACTTTAAGGCATATTATGTAAGTAGTTTTGGGTGTTAATAAATAACAAATAACAATTTCCTTCGATCAAAAACTTAACTGCAGCCCCGTTTCACAGCATATTTTTTTCACGAGATAGGTATACCTATTCTACACTTCTGGCTGAAAAAATGGGTTACAATGTCGGCAACGCCCCAGCGATTCATAGCTACATACCACTAAAAATCGTTACATTTCTTCTTGGCTTTCCGGGACTTGAAGCTGTACTAACACCATAAGCGTTAAAGGCAAAAGCACTGTAATGTTCAACCTCTTTTTGTAGCAATCTTTGTTCACTAACTTTTGAAAATTTCAAATAAAAAGCCGTTATAAAATCGTATGTAAAAATTATATAAAATGTATATCACAATTTCAAGTGTTCTATAGTTTTAAAAACTTATCAACAAAAATAACTTACTGCCCGATGGCGACGGCTGGGCACAGGTTACATTATTGTCATAAACCCACACTTGGATGCTCGCCCGGCGTAACTCGACCAAATACGATCATAAGGAAACTGCACTGAATCACAAGCTATATTAAGCACTACATAAATCTGTCGGGTTACCAATAATGATATGTACTGAGAAAACTAAACGTGTCTAGTAATCTTCGTTTCGTTTGTACCTTTGCTTATTTTGAGCTTTCGACTTTCAAATGTTAATGAATAGGTTTTGGGTCACAATTTTCTTCTTGCCTACTTCTCGGATCCTGGTCAAGTCGGTTGTTTTACATTTGTATAAGTTGTAAATTGGCATTGATGTCATCGATATAATCGTAAAGTAAGTCTATAATATGGCAGAATTTGCTGAAGCTTACTAACATGCATTTAACAAGCAGTACAAGTTCATAATGGCTGCCTACCTATGCACAGAAACCTATTCATTTTCGCACTAGTTTTATCGCCACACCTACTCATACAAAACCTTTCAGGATATAAATAAAATGGCCACACAATAATTATTGCAAAACAAAACCTTAATTTCGATTCAAATACGCATGAGGGTTCATATCGCGGCGATGGCGGTTATTCGCCAAGTCGGCACCATCAGACACACACGATATTTACTGCCCGTGGCTGCTTTCATTTCAGCCCTATTCCTGTGTTATGACTGCGTTTTACTTAATATTTTATTAGCCTATTAAATTGTTTTCCTTTATCCTGGATAGCGGCCGCCTGGGTGCGCGCCCAGAATTAATCAGCTTACGCTTCCTGGAAAATTTATAAAAGAAAATTGTATCAACTTTTGTTTAGCAGTTTTTGAGATATGTCTAGCAGACTGATGGAATGAAAAGTTTAAGATATAACAAGCATGTAATTATGTGACAACGGAAGCATTTTCTTGCTGGTAACACTCTTTTAGAAAGTGACCAATTATTTACCTTTTAAAGTGAACAAGATTGCGATATAATCGGGAAACTCGGTAGGCTGACCGGCTGTCATCGCACACAATGAGTACAACAAGAAATTTCACCTCATGATTGACGCCGTGTGAGAAAATAAAGCCATAATATTATAATTATGTGTCAATCCGTGTCCACAACATGATAATGTTGTTGTAGTTAACATTTTTGGGTTATCCACCAAATAAAGGGCTTGGGTGAACAAAGAGGACGGATCAATGGTACGGATGCATGCTAATGTGGGATAAATACCGACGCATAGCTTGTTGTCCGACCCACGCACACAGTGCTACCAACACAACAGCACATCCAGTATTGTGCATGTGGGAACGTAAGCTTTTACACACACAGCCACAGTCCTGCTAGGGTTGAACATAATTCAGCAAAATTAATTTTGTGAGCATATGTAATGTGGTCGCTGAAGATAGTGATAATTTATCAGTTGGGTTTATATTTTTGTCGTTAAGCACGTTTTATTTAATTAAGGGATGCTGAGCTAAGTATCATCAAATCACTACAAAACTGTGGCCCCGGCATGAACGGGAACACGACATGAAAACTAGACAAAGTAGTTGTAGGTCTTGCAGGCAATTATTATGAGCGCAAATGAAAGTCTGATTCGCGTACCGCTTTGATTAATCGATCGATCAACACTTCCGATAGGGACCTAAAAACTTTTAGTTCTTAGATTTCACCAATTAACAAGGAAAGTTAAATGAAAGCTTGAAAAAACAAAAGCTAAAAAGGTGGGGGGAAATCCTTTAACCAAGGTGTTTCATTTAGAACACTCTAAAACGATCTTAATAAAGGTAACAAAACTGAAAAACAATGATGTAACCATATTATTATTTTCAATATTTTTTCATTTACAGAAATCCTGTAAAACAATTTATTATTCGACGGCATGGTCCTCTACTTTTCGTTTCTCAAAATTTTCACGTTGGTACAACTGGTCATTGATTATTAATGAATACTACGCCATACACTATTATTCAGAAAACTGTTAAGTTTAGGTAAACAGCAGGCTGACGTAAGGACGTCCTAGATAATTGTTTACTAGAACTTTGTGTTGTACAATATGCCCTTGTCTCATATTGTCACAAGATTTTCCTCAACTCATGTCCTTGCTGTATCACCGGCATTGAAATATTTATAAACTTAGACTGTTAGTAATTGAAATACATAAAGCCTTTTAATTTTGTATGCTTTCTTTTTGTTTTGTCTATTTTTTTCGAAATTTGAATGCGAGAAGTTACGGTTGATTTGACGACTCAGGAGTGGACATTTATTGGTCAAGAATCATCTTGACTGAAAATGATTCGGATGATGATAAAAAACTGAAGACAAAACTTTTGTTGTGTCAACCCTGAAAATAATCGTATACATTTTATTTTATTATAAGAAAGCAATTGTTTTTGGCTAACGAAACCAATATTGCAAACAATTTTAATACAAATTAAACATGCCTTATTCTTAAGTACCTGTATTTATGAAGTAATTAAAGGAAAAATTTGGCTCATAAAAATAATTAAAATACACGCAGATGACACGATCGCAGTTTAAAATTTCTTGTGTGGCATATGGCAAACGCTTAATGCAAGAAAAGCTCAGGTAACATACGCGACAAAAATGTCTTGAACAGCATCCATTGCTGATTGGTACAGTGACGCTTTCTAAAACTACGAACATACCTTGCAATGGAAAATAACAACAATTCATTTCGTTTTTTTACGCTTTTAAAGATTCAGTTTAGTAACTCACGTCGCCAACCTTGCTGATTTACTTTTTTATCTGTTTTTGAGGACACACATTGCCATTTAACAACATCAAAGTTAAGGTCCTCTTGTCATTCATTTTTTACCTGTGAGAGGACTTGTGGTGTATAGGTACCTTTTGTTGTAAGATGACCTTGATAGAGAGGTAGCAAGCAAGGACAGGTGATAATGGTTAGGCACACATGTATTTAGGTTGCTAGTGGACTACATTAGGTGAAGGCCACACTTTCGAGTTTGAATCAGGGCTGATTTCTAAAGGATAATACATAGATAGACGAAGTCTTAGGCAAAATGAAAATTCAACAAATTCTAACCAACACGAGCAAACCGCTTGAGCATTCAACTTTAACACCAAGTTATTCAAATCCTCGATACATAAACAACAGCAACTATTTATTATAGGCAAGTGCATGTAGATTAGCGCGTGCAAGACAACACCGATAGCACATAATCCACAACGGTGAACGTGCAAAACAATAAATAGCACGGTCGGCGCCACTTCTAATTTCCTATGCTCTAGGCGCGTTTGATCCTGAATCGCGATTCCGTATTCCCTGGGAGTCCGGGGTCAGCGAGCTAGCCCGGGAGGCAAACCAGTTTAAACATTTCAATATCACACCCATCCTGCAATAAAATGTATACAATAAAGTTTTATAATTTATTTGTCACACCTCTTTATGTTTTTTCGGAGATGAATTTTAGGGCTTTCTAATTGAGATGGTTTTTGGTGGATGAATAGTTTTAACAGTACCTTTTTGGGTTAATCTTTCATTAAATAATTATTTTTTGCAACACTGCTTTTTTTAAAAGCTTCTAGGTTTAAAAACGTTAAGACAGATCTATGTTTATTTTGTACGAGTAGTACGTACTTTTCCAACACATCCTTCTCTTCACTGTAAACTTACAACATTATTTGTGGTATGTATTTATTTATTTAAACTTTATGTACAATAGTGGTACATGGGCGGACGTAATGCATCAAGGCATTCTCAACCAGTCAACCTTTGGGTCTTCTGGTGTATCAAATTATGTGGTGTAGTAGTTACATATTAAATTCAGTGATATAAATTCTAAAATATGAAGCAAAGCTCTAAGCTTGCAGCCTTAAAAACGGATGTACTGAGAATAATAAAACTGATATGAAACAGCTTACAGATAAATGCCAAATATTTTCTCTAAAGTCGAAAAATATGATCCAGCTTCTTCCTAGAAAAATACTAGGGCCTCATTTGTTTAAAGAGGCTGAGGATTATAGAAAACTTTCAGGAAATGGTGGAAAGTAGAGGAATCAATTTCAAGATTTCAAATTAGATGAATCGGTGTCCTGAATTTAGTATGAAAAGAAATGCAAATGTAAAACTGCTAAAGGTAATGCCGATATAATTCTTTAACAACAATAGAAAGACATGCAGTGGATATTGAACTACTACAGGAATTCGAAATCGAGAATCATACTACCTACCACTAATGTCAATTAGCTATTGCATAGAGATTGTATCATGTAAAACCACCGCTCTTCACTACCGCTTCAACTAAAATGAGTGCCCAAACGGACGGGATACATTAATAACCGCTAATTGTCTCGTACCCATTCGCGATCCAATAAGTGCTTGAAATGATCAGGCTCTAATTAATTACTAGAACCAACACAATTATTACTCAGCGAAGGTTTGTTTGTACTTTCCAGACCCTACAACTCTCTCTAATAGTTTAAAGAATGTCGATGTTATTAAACGCTGGTCATTTCCAAACCAGTTTTTATTGTTAATATAAAATGTGACGCCTTCGTTGTTTTACGATAGATCTAAGAAACGTTTATTTGGAATGTAAATTTTGTTTGCGTCTGATATTCGAACCTCGGTACTTGCGACCTCTATGACTTACCGTCTGCACCGTTACTGCAGACATTCTCGTGTTCGTATTATTTTGATCTATTTGTTAACATCAGTATAAACCTGGGAACAGTTATTTTGAATTTTAATATACTATTTTTCTCAAGACTAATAAGGTTCAACAGACTTTTGAATTGTAAAATTGTGTTCTATCAACCGACTATTTTTAATTCTGGCACGTGTGTGTCTGCTTCCATTTTTTACTTGAGTAAGTACCGTTGTTGTACTACTGTTGTGATTTTGGTTCCATTGTAATGGTATTTAATTTAGTTTAGACTTATAGGACCATCAGGTCTCAGCTACCAAAGAAATTATGAAGACTTTTCTTGACAACGGCATGTGCGGAAAAAATGTGGAGTTCGTCAACATGAAGACAACAATGAGAAATGCAAAGAGTTACAAATGACAATGGTGTCGTCTCGCTGGCCGCGTTCACGATTCGATAATAGTGAATAAACACGGCGATGAGTTATCGGCGGCAATCTCGGGTCGTCGGCCGCGGTACCGTTCCACTTGCCCCTGGACGACGAAACTAACGACATTGAGGTAGGATGCTCAGGGGCAACTGTGGATGTGGTTTAACTGAGAGTGCTGTTGGTGTGCATGGAGATGAATAAAAAGAATCGAAGAATGCTATGATATAAGGAAGAAAATCAAATAAAACTTCTACAAGTCAATAAAAAAAAATACAACCGACTTCCAAATAAGAACACAAAGTAGTATAATTTTAATTTCGGAAGTCGGTGTTTTTAGATTTGTTTCTTCGTTTTTGACTTTCCCTGGGATGATGGGATGCTCATCCTCAGATCCTCAGATCCTCAGGAGTACAGGCTTTCGAATAAAAAATAATCATCAAAATCCATTCATAATTGACGGAATGATCGCATAACACAAAAAAAAGAAACACACAGTCGAATTGAGAACCTCCTGAAGTCGGTTAAAAACGTTAATTTTTCAACTAGCATAGGCATGTGAACCAAACCATCGTCTAACAAGTTAAGTGGTAGGTACCATTGCATCGCAAGTTAATAAAATCAACTAGGAATATTCAGCGCAGTATTTGATAGAAATCGCATATCGTGTATTTTCAAGAGCATGAGTCACTTTCAGATGCCGCATCTACCAACATCGATGCTCGACATACCTCACAGTTTTCACTATTAACGTTCATAGACGAATTCCGACGTGACTATTCCGCTAATCAAATTTTGTAACTGCGGTATTGTAACCATTAGTTCTCGAACCTAAACTTTTTTCAGACGCCGTCAATTATGTGTTACCGTTAAGGAGTACAGATTGTTGCCCCGAACTCATTCGAACATTTAAAATAATGCGATGGAATAAAATCAGTTTGTACGAGTTCAAAAGTAATATTTCGGTAAATTAAATCGGAGAAAGCGTGGCATCCATTCTTATATCTATCCTCTTTTGATGTGGATCATAAAGATTAGTTACGGATAAAATTAGCACCTCGTTCTATTCGTAATTTACCTTGTAATGATTAGATAAGTTGGTTCTGCCTATTTATAACTTTTGAGGCCAAGTTTGAGGAAATAATTTATATAGAGGCTTTTTTTCTTTTTTGTGTTTACCGTTAAAATCTTATTTTGTCGTATATTTTTGCTTTGGTCTGTATAAAATGGTTTGTTGTTGTTATTTGGCCCATGCTGTCGTATTGTTGGGCTAATGCTTTTCTTTGAGTCGTTTATTTCCTCTTATTGACAGCTTGTCACGTGTTTCTGTTAAAAGCCTTGACATCGTCTCACCAACTTGTTTGTCCACCCCGGTAGGCACGGCCTATAAGGACGTTTATGGCATGGCCATGACAGTTCTGCATCAAATGTAGGTACTACATTTTTGAATTGTAGATATTTTTGTAAATAATAGACAAAGTGTAACGAGATTTTGACAGTAGGTACAACTATAATTGTGAATGTTTTTCTTTCCAGGCCAGGTCTGACAAAATATTATTTCCTACTTGATTTTAATTATTAATGCTACTTAAAAATCGTTGAGTAGCAAAACATATAAGGTGTTAAATAATGCATTTAAATTTTAAATTTTGGCCGTGTGTTAAGATTACAAAAAAAACATGCAAGGTCTGTAGGATTTTGTGTATTTTTACTGCGTAATTTATTTTTTACTTGAAAGAATTAAACGTAGTGGGTTAATAACTTATGTACTGACAGTATGATCAATGTTACTGCAAGGATACTGTCGTGTTTCCCCCTGAGCGCTGCGCTGGCGCAGTTTGCCCATGAAATCTTTATGTCTATTGTTTAAGGTTAATTTAAAGCTAAATTACAGCATAAATTGTTATTCAATAGAAACAAATTATGTAACTAACTTAACCTCAATATTGGTATTATCGAGTTAGTATAATTATATATTTTTGCTTTTTACGTGTTCGTGTTTAAAAATGAGGTCTTCATAGAAATACAAAATCTTGTTTTACTGACAATTAACTTAATATCACAGCGAATTCAGTGCCGGATTAAGCTAGTGCGGGGCCTTTAGCAAATTTTACTAAGGGGCCCCCTAAACTTGGCTTCATAATCCTATTAGATAAATTGACTACCAGGAGATGAATATTTTGTGTAGAATAAATTATATTCACCATAAACATCTTTTTGGTCAGAGAGTCGTCAGATTTGGGCCCACCATTTCATCGTCAAATTTGCCTTTTTAACCTTTTGAACGCCACTGTCACGTATAGGTGCAAGCAAGCGCGTGCCCTGTACGCCAAACGTCACAAATACGTGACAAAAAGTACGGTAAATTTGTAGCTTGGCGTCGGGGGTACGCCGATGCGTTTATGTTCTGGCGTTCAAAAGGTTAAGTATGGACCGGACCCGGAGCTTATTTGTGCGAAGTATGACCCATACCATAAATAAATAAACAAAATTAAAGACATACAGGTTGGGTTGCGTCACATCTCCGCAAAAAGCTATCGCTCAGTATGGTAGGGATTAGAACTCGTGTGTGAGACAGAGCCATATAATGGTAGTGATTTTCAGCGACATATTTTTGGGGCCCCCCAATGCGCGGGGCCCGTAGCATTTGCTACTCTTGCTATATGGCTAATCCGGCACTGAGCGAATTGTTGGTAAGTATCGGTGGCAAAAACGTAATTAATTACGAAGAAAAGTAGAAAGCAAACTGTCAAAAAAAGAAGTAGAATCACTCAGTATTAGAATTAAATTGTCAATATATTTTTTCTGTCAATTTATCTAGAGTTTTGCGTTAAGTGGGCAAACGGCACACGGCCATAACTTTACGGTTAGTTCAATCAGATGACTTTGCGGCGGCTCAACGCGGAAATCAATTGGAGTTCCCTTTATCATTTATGGATTGCGAACCCGTGGGCATCACGCTTTAGTTACACAACTTTGATAGGTTATGGATCCAGTCTTCTTTGTTGATATTTTTGGCAATAAATAAAAAATGGCTTAACAATATTAACTGAAAAATGTTCAAGGAATATTCCGGTTAATAAACAAATAATACGTACAGGGAAAGAACAATCATTTGAATTGAAACAAATGAACCCCTTCTACATTCAAAATTACTGTTTACTCTATCCATTGTTTTTTTAAGGTAAAGTAGAAACTTCCAGCCTACACAAAACAAGTGAAGAATCCAGGTTAATGTGATGCTCGGTGACAGGCTAACAACCTCGCACTTTTCACTTGTTACTTTTGACCTTACACTTCGTCGCTTGCTATTAGCATACATTGCCAGTACAGAATCACCGAAGAATTTTTTCCTGATATTTCCAAAATATTTAATTGGTAAATCCATAGGCAGTCCACTGAGAGTTTTTCTCATTAGGTTTGGCTAAAGTGTGTGATTTTTTTTTACACCGCTGGACATAGGTGTTCGCTAACCTACTTTATGTCCCACAGATGGGCAAGCCAAGACACGAAGGGTAGCAGCTTTTTTTTTTTGCCAATTAGTGAAAATAAATTTTAGTTTTGCGCATCCCTGCATTGCTGCAGGCCTGCTACGTACAGGTTCACAGACGCCGACATAATCGCATGTCAGCTATTTTAACACGGCACTTAGAACAAATAAATTAATAGGCAATTACTCGTAAGGCACCGCTTTGGGCCACAATGGGCGCAATAAAAGCCATAAACGTCACAATGTTTGGCGTCCTATGGTGCGCGGGCTGATCTGTTAACGAGAACGAAACACGTCCTAGTGCTACTGCCATAGATTAAGTTGTAGAGGGGACAACGTGAAGGGCTGGGGTACTTCCGTATGTGCGAGGGGGGGGAATAGAAGGTAATACGAAGAAAGAATGAGAAGATAGCCTTTCTTAGAACATCCTGTTTAATGCCCGTTTTTACTAACATTTTGTTAGGTTAGATTAGACATTCATTTTAGGGTTAGTGAAATCAGGCACAAGTCTTCAAAGCCTTACTTGCACCATTCAAAAAAAATCCTGTGTGTGAGCAGCCAGTGTGAGTATTTACTAGACGAGCAGTCGGGCACTTTTCTCGTCATTTCAATGACAGTTTTTTTATAAGAATAGTCCAAGAATGATAAAACAGTCGAAATAAAATATTATATTAAGCTTCAGGTTAAAAAAGGAATTACTATCCACTACCAAAACTTTTTTGCCTACCCACACATCTACTTGGCTACCTATTCTACCGAACAAGTCTGTCGGGTAGGGCGACGACAGGCGCGCGCGCAGGTCGCCGCGGGGTCATTGACCGGCCCGTTACGCGCTTACGTAACAACGTAGCTTACGGGCACGGCTACGCGTTCACGACTACCCCGAGCCCGTAGCACAGCGTTTAGCAACTAATCGCGAACGCTGTCTCGTGGCTATTTTTTTAAGTTATTCATATTTTTTGAGTTCAATTTAAATTTTGATTTTGATCGTGGATTGTTATGGGGATAGAGGAAGACAAAAAAAACGATGAATGGATTGAGTGAAAGATGATATGGTTAGAAAGGACTATTAAGATGAGATCTATGAAACAGAAAAACTTCTGCACGAACTCCTTAATAGGGATAAGAGTTAAATGAGAGGAGGTCAATGAAAAAGGTGATTTATTTTGTGTCCTTTTGACTTGTATGCAGTTTTTGGTGAAGGATTGGTTTTAATTATTCACTTACTTTTACCAGAAGGAATGACCGATGGGACTGAATTGTTCAGAATTGGCGATCGTATCACAGACAAGGCGGGTCGCAGACATCTTAAGGCCTCATATAAGGTGGACTGGTGAGCTGGTGGGCAGCCGTACGCTGGATACGAGAGCAGCTCAGAACGTGGCGATGTGATGAGTGTGATGACACTTAGGGTAGTCTTATTATGTCCAGTAGTGGACGTCTTTCGGCTGAAATTATGTATGAGTTTAGTTTAGTGATAACCAGTTAAACTTCTGATTTACTTCACTATTTCTTGGTTGGCATAATGTAACTTATCTAGCCACGTTTATTAAATAAAGGGTTGAGTAAATCTTGGTCAACTAGAAAAACCTAATCAATATAATTTATTAATTTGCTACAAACACGGAAATTCCAAAGTAATTAGTAGAGTGTTTTTTTTTGTCGTTAATGAATCCATATTAGTGTTACGACTTTCCGGAACACATTTATTTCAACAGTTAGAATTATTTTTAGTAAATAGAGACGGATTTTGCGGTCAGGTTATATTATTGGAATTCAATATTTGCGTACACAAAAAAAAAAACAGTAAAAAAAGAAGAAAAAAGAGAGGGGTTGAAGTTTTGGAGACATAGATGAAAACCTAGGGCCCGGGAGTCTGATAATGAGTTACCAGCCCACTAGATCCCGAGCACGTGAAGTCACAATCACCGACTTCATGACGATGATGACTGATGATCATCATTATTGCAACTGAAACACATTCACTGCTGGTCATACTCGTAAGTCTACCTCAAGTGTCATCACATCGTGCGTCTCGCATCCCCCGGTCCTGGTGATAATAAGGCATGCTTTAAATAATAAGACATCTCTGACTAAGAATTGGAAGAGAATATTCCTAACCTTCAAATCCAAGAATCATCTTCAATAGCTTCGTATCCTGACTTTTTGTAGGTATCCTAATTAATTTGTTTGTCGATCATAGTGATGGGCAAGCAGATGGATAAACACCTAGCCAGTAGTTCGTATTGTTGATTTCTCACTAGAGTCACCACTCCGGTACCGAAAACGTTTCTCGGTTCAACTCTTACTTAGACACTCCCCGCCATCTATCGGTAACTTTATGAATGTAATTTTGTATGTTTGTGTAAAACAAAAGACGCAATGCTAATTACTTCTCAACGCTTGTTATGATATAATGGTTACTTTTACCGGTTCTTAGCTATTTTTGTTGTTTCAAATTAATGTTAATTCAATATATTCGTTTTTATGTAACGAGGCCCCGGAAATAGCGATTTAGCTGATATTGTTTGACAACCGAAAACAATTTGTTGATTGGTTATTGGATTACCACCAGGTAGACCGTAGTCTCCATGCTTATTTAAGAGACTGGTTATCCCTGTTAAATGGTTGTGGTGATGGCTGTTTTCCATGGGGTTGACGGGCAGTTGACAATTGCTATCTATTTATTCCCGAAATTTGTTACAGTTCGGTTTCTCTTCCAGAAAAGACGAGCTTCACTTTATTAAGGTTCATGGTGACCAGTCAGTAAATGGGTTGACCAACCTGGGCCTACTCAATTAAGAAAATAAGCGACAATCTGACGATCTGATAATTCAGTAAGTTTTTTTTAACTGCACCTATCGCGTAAATTTGTCAACTGCTTTCTTTTTACAAATTTGTTGTATTGTCAGTTGTATTATATACCTAAGGCCAGAGGGTCTAAACAAATTTAATTCGGTGAGCAATATTAGTTGTTAAAAATTCCAAAATCTTGATACTATGCGCTACCGAAATAACACACGTGATCAAACGCTTGCATTTTGGCATTTCGACAGCGCTGCAAGCATAAAATGTCACTTTGTTTAAAGCCCGAGTTTACGCTGTACCTACAGGTATATTACCTTTGAATTCTATGATATTCATATGTTATTCATTTCATAGAATTGGCCATTTCATGATGTGGCCGGAAATTTCATGAAATGGCTAGCGAAAACGTGGATTGATATATCATCAAACGTTGACGTTTAAAGTTTAAACGTTAACGTTTGATGATGATATTAATCCACGTTTGACCATATCTTGAAATGCCTGGCCACATCATGAAATGGCAACTTCAAACCTAACTTAGGGACTTCAAGGACTCTAACATGAATGGTATAACGGGAGCTAAGTTCGCTCGCTTCGCTCGTTAACTCTAGCCGTCGCCATCCCATTCGAACCTAACTTATCCGTGTCGGGGTGCCCTAAGTCCCTCAAACCATACCTGAACTAACTTTGGCCACATCATGAAATGGCTTTTTGTTGTCTTATATTTTTTATGTGAATGTGGTATGGTAATGGTCCACGCTTTGATGCATCACAAAACAGAACGATATTACCGTCTCTAACGATAGATAATGTAACTACACATTTTACGATATGATCACTAATGTTTGATCATATCATAAAGTGGCCGTTGCTATCGACAAATGCTGGGTTATTGATTGATCCGGCCAGACCATATCGTGATATGGGCAGCGGGTATTTTCCATTTCATGAAATACAACCGTTTCATGAAATGGTCGGCCAAATCATGAACTGATCAATTCCATGATCTGGATTAAATTTTCAAGAAAAAATATAAATAATGCAAAGGAATATATTGTGTTAACCCTACAGCAGGAAGTAATTAGAAGAAAATGCAAATAATAAGAACATTAAAACTCAAAAAACAATCTCTCGTATGTTAACACAAATCACCGCTTGTTTCGCTGCCCTACAATCACGTCTTCCTACATCTATTTAATTTAATTAATTTCACAATTCACACACTGAGTGCGGATGAAAGATGTTTTTGCGTTAATTACTATGAGTTATTACATCCATTCTTTGTTCACTGTTATTGTAAGCCGTTGACTTCATTAACAACTAATTAATGTACCCACGATACGAATCTAATCTCTTTCTGTTTTGTGTGTACGTTAATATTGCACTAAACGAATGTTGAGCATAAATTATGAAACTGCTGTTTTAACTGATTGTTTTATCGTGTTAATCTATATAACTATTGTAGTTTTGTTAGATTTAAACCCTGATCTACATAACTGAGCCGTGTAACTGTTATCGAGCTTGTAACGTTTTCACGCTCGCCTTTTACCCGTTACTTTTAATATTTTGACAACTTTATACTACCATGTTTTGACATTGAATAGGCCTTTAATGTACCTTTTTTTTTTTTTTTTTTTTAAGGATGGGAAATCATCAAATGACTTCTTCCGCTCTGGGTGGAGCGAAAGGGCGTGTCAGACTCTTACTGACTAAAACCCATCCGTGTTCCTTCTGAAGCCCTTTGCGTTCCAGGGCCGCGGTGACTCTTTCGAACAAATTCCGCAACCCTGGCAGGCTCTGGCCCTAGCGGACCCCGTCTTTTATGCTGACATCTCTTTGAGGCGCGCGTGAAACACAACGCGCCATCGACCCGGGCCTGGTGGTGATCGGACGGCGAGCCACCCAATGCTCGCCGTCCGCAGGCCCGCGCCTACGGTGGCCGGGGATCGCCCTGCGACTCCCGACGCCCGGGGCGTCTTCTCCTGTTGCGGCGGTTGGGGCGAAGGCCTTGCCTTTCCCTCGCGCGGCCCGCCTCCTCCTTCGCTAGCATTACTGCTTCGCAGAAGGAGGTGACCGCTTCCCAAGCCTCCTCGCTCCGGACCATGGATTCAACCAGGGCCGGACGCGAGAGGTCGCCGCCACCGATCGCCGCGATGAGGACACGGCGGTGCTCAGCCCAAGCAGGGCAGACCTCCACCGTATGCTCCACCGTGTCCTCCGGGCGATCCTCACAGTGCTGACACTCGGGCGTGTCTTCCCGCTTAATCCGAAACAGGTACCTCCCGAAACAGCCGTGTCCGGTAAGTACCTGCGTCAGGCGGAAGGTGAGGACGCCGTGGCGCCTCTCCAGCCACTCCTCAAAGAGGGGCCTTACCGCCGCAATTGTGGCGTGCCCAGCGCTGGGCCGCGATAGTCTCAGTCTCCATACCGCCATAGTATCCTGCAGGAGCTCCGTCCGCCGCGATGCAATTTGCCGTGGCAGCGGAGTTTCGCCCCGGCAAAGCGCCTCCACGCGCCACGCGTAAACGTGCGCGAGGGCTCTCGCTTCCAGATCCCATGGCGGTAATCCGGCAAGGAGGCTCGCCGCCTAGGAGGCTCGCCGCCTACCTTTAATGTACCTTAGCCTTTAATGTACCTACCATGGAAACATAATAATTTTGTAGCATCAGCATCAAAATCAACAGTAAAAATCTTGATTTATTGCACCAAAGATCTTTTTTAATTCTACTACTATATAGGACGTATTAACCATTCGTCATTCCGGTTTGGCAAGTGTTGATGTGCGAAACTTCAATTTAAATTAATGTACGTACTATGATTCATACAATAACCGGTGTGAATTAATTCACTGTATCATTTATTTTTAATTTACTTTTAAAACACTCACAGTGTTTTATTTGTTTGTTTTAACGTAAATTATGAGCATAAATCACGGGCCAACTGACGCATTCATCATTGCATCCCTTTTATTAAGACAGTGGACCAGCCGACTCAAACTATTATGGGGATCAATATCGGATACAATGGGATTGTAAAAGGGGGCTCATATTTTGATATTCACAAAAAACTAACTCTTCCGCGAGCACCCTCTTACACGTCCATGGCGTGCCTATTTTATGTTGTTTTACTTTGTATTAAGAGCGAATATTGTCCAACAGGATTTTTTTGTTGTTCACAATGCCAGGAAAAAATCATATCTTTTTCCGAATAAGACATTTAACCTTATACCTAGGAAGTTAGGGTTTAAATTCCCGTTGTGAATCGAGAAGAAAGCTTTTACATCATCTAGTAACGTGTATTGATTGAAGAGACTCCCGTTAGGTTTTTACATAATATCTGTCTTCTATAGGGGGTGGAGTACATGGATGTGAGCTACACTTTATATTTGCTATTTTGTGTCATTTTTATGGGTATTTTGAACTCAGTTTGTTTTTCCGGTTGGAAGGGAAACTATATAATTTATTTAATATTGATTTCCTTTCAAATAAAAGGGTATTTAGTAATACATTTTTCAATACATCACAAAAAAGCAGACAATAAAATGAAATACATCTTAAATCCAAAATTATGATTATTATGAGCGCCTTTAACCTATAAATTAGCAAACATTAAAATATTCAATTTGGAGATAATGATTGCCAGACAATCCTTTAATGGCTTGGAAAAGCTAAATACTACTTGGAAAATCTTAAAAACTTCACTTTTCGCACTTTACGCCCTTGCCATGTTACAGCCCTTCAAGAATCTTCCCTTCCAAACGCAATGCAACCATCGCACGTCCGGTCTCCGGTCATACGCAGTAATATTTATGAAACCCATAACATTAATATGAGAGAATGTCGAAATTTAGCAAGTCCAACACATAAATACCCTCAATGACGTTGATTATGGCAAGCGCGAGGGCGCCGGCGGTCCTCCGGTCCTCCGCTTTTTACTGCCCCTTTTATTTATTGCAACGAAGATTGAAAGGGGCTGCGAGATGATTGTGACGGCCCTACAGCGTTGCATGCGTTCCGAATGGGTTGAAAAATATTTTTACTTATCTACACGGAGAATGAAATGACTGTGTGAATGTTAGACGTAGCACAAACTAAGACAGCGAGGACTGAAACGTGAACTGTTATTGAGAAGGGTAATAAGACATGATTTAGCAAAAATCAACCCCTTGGGAAGTAAAATGGGATCAAGTTGAGTGTTCCAACTTGAAACTTGGTCTAAAAACTCTTTCTAACAAATAAAGCACGCATATTTCGAAGGCTGAACACGAACAGAACTGTAACAAGGTATTACAGTTTGAGCAAATCGACTGGTTAGCTCTTATCCGACATCCTCGCGGACAAAGCCGTGGTATCACGCTAGCTTCTCATATACATACCTAGCTATACGTATTCTGCGTGCAATGCATGGGACGCGTGCAATACGTGCTAATATTTTAATACCGCTGCGGTGACTTCGTTAGTTGAAGTTATACGCTTTGATCTGTTTGGAGATGAATTACCCCGCGATTGAAACGCTTTTTTGATTATTATGATTAGGGGTTAGGGTGACGGGTGACTCATGTAACATGTTGTCAGCATTTTGGTTGTTCTGGCTTGTACTTATATGAATGTGATGAACGAAATAAGGAAGTGCGGAGGCAACATGTGGCTACCGCTAGTAAAGCAGACTTCAAGGTTAGACGATGTTAAGGCTAATAGAAAAGACCATGGGGGTAACTGGGAAAACATGTCTCTCCAGGTGTCAGGCTCGTTGTAGCAAGTGCGTGCGGAATGATAACCATAGTCGCCTATACTAGAACAGATCAGCAAAGCTTGTGACTCCAATCCACTCACGAATGTTCCTCAACTTTCTTTAGTACAGAAGGTATTCTCCAGTATAACGGCGAACAGCGTTATACTTAAATTTTATAACGTGACAGTAGAAGACAAGACAACCGTCTGTAATCCATCATCAGCCTTTAAAACAAGAGTATAGAACATAATCTAGGCTCACGCGTTCTATCGTAGATCTAAACCTTACCATCGGGTGTGATTGAGGGCAAGAGCTGACTCATCATGAAAAAATATAGTCCAGAGCAATCTATCAGCTTAAATAAATAATTACGAGTATCTACCTGTTTCATCAACAAAATCCCATCACTACAAATAAGCGACGAAAACACAAATGAACATGTAATCAAACCTGTTAATCCGACAATCTGCAAAATCAATACGTTGTATCAAAGTGCCTATAAACGGGGTGCACTTTCCCAAATTTATGTACCGAGGGGTGAGTCCCCATAAAGTTCACATGTGCAATAACGAGTCGGCCGGTTTAAACCACCGATATTGCTCCTATGAAATATTGATGGTTCCACAACGAAGGTACACCATTATCATGTCAACTAGCGTACTGGTCGGGATTTATTTTTATGTGTCCATTCAGGGTCGTGATTGGATAGTTCGTCTGCCTAGTTGGAAGAAAATGATTCAGGTTAAGCAGGTAGGTGCCGATGGGCTTTGGTGTTTCTTGAATTATCTTTTGGGGTTTCTTCAAATAACTTGGTACAATTCCGATTATGACAATCAAAATGAGAGCGTTATACCCTGCTTCTTCTTTTGGTTCTTCTGCAATAGTGAAGGTTAGCCATCAACTTGGAATAATTTCCTTTGTCCTTTGCGAGGTGGAATAGCTGAGTACTACTCAGCAGCACTCATCACTCAAGTCAATTATTTGATTGTATTTATTTTTTATTTTTTATTCTGTTTACAGATAACATGATGAATAATATCCGAATGTACAGACAGAAGTCTCTCTTGATTTGGCTTGCTGAATTACTCAAACAAACCGTAAACATCCACAACTCGACATAATTTACTACTAACACTTACTACTACGATAGCTAATATATTTTTATCAACAAACTAACACCATACATTGATATAAGTTATATTATGTTATTATTCAAAATGAGTTAGTACCCTAAACAAGTTAGCGTGTTTGGTGCGAATACATGTTTCATGCGAAGTGGCTGGGGCGATACAGGTTTCAAATGCCAATACTGCTCTGCCTGAATGAAATATAGAAGCAATGCGCGCATAGATTCGAGCGTCGCAGAAGCGACACCGTATTTTGAACTTAGCTTGCGAGATATTGCTAAGTAGAACTTTGTCGTTGTTTGGGGGTAGTACATAACAGCCGCTTCATTTTCTGGTCCGTTAGCATGCTTTTATAAAATGTTGTGAGCGTTTTGTGTTGTGGTAAATATCGTGAAGATCAGCCGAAGAATACCTACCTGAGAACAATGGCATAATGTTATACATCTACCCAGTGTGCAGAGTATGTATGTGGATCGGTTATAAGAGAAAGGGACAAAATAATCAATGGTCTTGCTATGTTATTTCTTCACCAAACTTGGTAGAGAATGCCTAGCGCATTCATTCCGCCTTTATTCCTCTGTGCATGAAGTTTTAATAAATAAATAAAGCTATAAAAGGGGTGACTATAGAGATGATGATATAGAGAAGTATGGAAGAGTAAGATATTATACGCAAGCTAAAAAAATGGCATAAGGGCAAGATATTGATGATCTAGCTACCTTGTTGAGCTGGTAGAGCCAATGCCCCAAGACTTACATTTCTATCGCTTTTAGACTCCAGTATTTTGAGCGATAAATTGAATTGTTTTCTCGCTATCCATCAATCGTCAGATCCTCGATGTTTCATAACAGGATGCAACGATCTAATGCCAAAATCATTGAGGCACGTGCTACTAGGTTAACAACGTACTTATTTACAATAATTACTATTTATAGTACTTCATCATCATCATTTCAGTCGAAATAAGTGTACTGCTGGATATATAGACCGCCTCCAAGCATCGCCACATCGGCTGGTCATGTGTTTCTCTTATCTAAGCAGACTGCCTCGGCTTTCACCGGATTATCGGTTCACCTTGGGGGATGCCTTCCAACGCTACGACTTCTGGTACAGGGTTGCCACTCAAGCTCTCAGCCTCATCTGCCACCCTTCTGCATATAATACTTATTTATAATATCATTAGTAAACCTATTTTATAAAGTGTACTATCTACGTAAACCAACAATGCACTAATAATCTTTGGCATCCATAACTGGATTAGCGTCCGCCGCGCGTATCGGCGTAATATATCGTTTCGATTGAGTTTTGGTGTATCATTCGAAATTCCAACTTGGAAATGATTCGGAGGACCCCCTCGCCGCGGGTAACATACGCATCTTTGTAACTTTTGTGGCTGTTCACTTGAGAATATTGGGGTACTAAGGTTCAATAGATTGAATAAAATGTAGTTAAGATGGGTATTCAAGTAGTTCTAAATAAAATATCACAGTGCCGTCACTGTTAAAAAAAAGTAGTTAGTTTGTGTTGAAGATCTATGTTCAGATAGATATAGTTTTTAAGAAATTTTCATAATAAAATGCGTTTTTTGGTAAGCCAGTCTTGAATATTTTTGTAACAGTTGCATCAGTCAACGGGAAAAGTTCAAAACAGACCAATACACGCGATTTATGAAAATCAAACCACCAGACTGGAAAAACTAGTTAAAAACTCAACGATCTCATTGAAAACTTGAATCAAACAACACGCTTGTTCTTGAAAGTCTGCGATTGTTTTACACGTGCACAATAACACATAACGTGTGAATCCGATGCACGTGCGTGCGCGAATTCTGAGCACATGCCACGAAAATAGAAAACTAGCGGATGAATTCTCTACGTTGAGGATTTGCATATTCGTGTAATGGTCTGTAGTATTATTTCATTCATATTACCATCTGCCGGTAAGAAAAGATCGACTACTCCACAACAACGCAAGATTTAATTACCACTTTTGTAATACGAATTGATGATTACAAAACGTCTTTGTCTATCTTCTTTTTGTCATATTATAAAGGTCTGTTTGTATTAAGATGGTGAGGGTCGTGGATAACCGATGGATGCGAGACGCAAGGGACCGGTTGTTGTGGCGACACTCGGGGGAGACCTATGTCCAGCAGTGAACGTCTTTCGGCTGATATGATGATTATGATAAAGATCTGGTACGGGGCTAACCTTTATCAAACCATAATCCACTAGGTAGGTAAGTATTGTTATGATCTACTCCAGAAAGAAAAGGGTTGACCTTTTCTCTACTATGTATACCTTTTCGTCGGAAAATTGTGTAACCATCTGAAATTTTCCATTGAAAACATTGGCTTTCTGTGAGTCACCTCAACTAAAGGTCATGTGACTGCGATCTTTTAATTACCACTCTTGGCAGACATATTTGTGGCTGCAGTATGACGTTATTAGCTTCAACTAGTATCTACTAAGTCGTCCTTTCAATAATAGTGTAGTTTGCTGAGAGGTTCGTGCATTAAAATAGAAGATCTACTTATTCTTCTCCTTGTTTTCATTATTTTGTGTTCATATTAAAGAATTTTTTTTTTATTTGTGGTGCCTATTTTCTGTTACTTGTATTTGTTGTTGTTGTGTTGCTGAATAATTCCTATCATTATTTATTTTTTCATACGCTCACGACTAGATTCTATCGAGCTCTTTTACTGAAAGTCCGAAATATGTGCCTATTAGTTTGTCTGACCTTGTCAAACTTTTCTAAATCATAAAACATTTCCATCCACTTAATAAACTACCCACAAAAACCTCTACTTTATTTGAATTTAATCATCTGAAAACCAAAGTTTTATTAGTATTAAAAGAGCTAAAGCATTAGGTGTGGCTAAGCGTTCGTCTGGATGCAGAGACAACGATTTAAAGGGAACAGTCCGTCAATAAGTCTCGCCTCGGATCGGTCAGGGTTAGTAATTGACGGGGGTGGGAGTGCGGGACGTAGGGCTGACACTACCACGAATGGAGACGGGTTTGTTTATGTGCAGCACGATTGGCGAAGAGTATAGTCCTGAGGCCTCTATGGACCATTCTTGAAACTATAGAAGGTAAAACAATTATGATTAGCATGGTGTGTAAGAGTAAAGCGCAAGCGCCGCTGTTACTTTAGAAACACCATTAAAATAAATATATTCTAGGTAGGTACTCATTCAGATGATGAAGAGTTATTAAAAATACTTTTTCTTATTTACGGCCATTATTTTCCAAAGCAACAAAGTGCAAATTCGAGTAATAAAAATAATTTACATATCGCGTGAAATGATTTACGCTGTCTCGTCGCGCTAACCCTACGCTGCTGGGGCAGTTACAACGCCTTCCCCTAAAACATTGTCATCTGAATTTGTGCCCGAAGTAAATAAGAGTCCCGGGGAGTCCTCCGCTCTAATGGCGGTAGATTTATAGATTTTCCCTGGATGCCCCGCCGCGCCAGGATTAAATTACGCCAGCCGTATTGGCCGGGCGGAATATTAGCACTTCTATTTGTTTCCGCGCTTTGGTTTCAACTGATTTGAATGGTCACTTCATCTGTGATTTTAGCTTACAGATTTCGAGGATTTAGTGAATTAATTGATCTATTATTTGGGTGTTTAAAGGTGACCCGAGTTTTAGGTGATAACGGCTCATTTTTTCATCTCATCTTCATGTGAACTTGCGATATTCTTACATGCATTTACTACAGGAAGTGGGTGAGTGCCAATGATTTATGTAACAGGTAATATGCAAGTCACGTTGGACATAAATATGCCGTAAGAGATATCAAAGAAAACAGTTTTCTTGTATACTGTTTACAGGAAAATGGTAATTATTGTTGCATTTACGATTTGTTTATCCGATGAGTGGTTAAAGTATCTAAGAGAAACATTTTTAATTACATGTTCATTAGGTATATTGCTATGAGTCTCCATGGGGCAAGTACTGGTCCTGTTTCTCACTAAATCTGCATGAAACACACGCAACGTAAATTTTCTTGTTTTTTGCGAGAAAACTTACCAGAAAAATCCAACAATAGATTTTTTACAAAAAAGAAAACCATCAACTGAACCTTACTGATTAATTCATTTAAATTAACCTAAATATTACTAAAATTTGTAAATTTCTTAAACTGAAGCCTTGCAACTAATCTCTCTTGTTTTTTAATAACAGTTTTCTTCGGGTTTGTCCCCTGCCCACTCCCCGGCGCGACAAGGGGTGGTCGGTCGCGGCGGCCCTCTCCTTCTGATTTTTAAAATCGCAGACGGGTTAAGTCGCGGGAGCACGGCATATAAAAGCTCGCCCCCCGGCCCCGCCTGGTAACCGTTGACTGTGCGTATCATATTTTTCTCTGTCTCTCCCCATAATTTGTTCGTATTAAGTACTTATTTTTCAATGCTTGAGCACGTTTTTTAAGGAAAGTGGTGGTTAATTAGTTAATAGTATGATTGTATTTTGCAACCGCGGTGGTTTGATTTTTGTTTATGGTGTCCTCTGTATTCATGATTCATTGGTTTAATAACATAGATTAGATTAGACTTGACTATCAAATTTAGCAATTACAAATAAGGGTGATAAAGACAAACCTACTCAAAATCTAAATGTTAACTTTTACCGACGACCCTCTGTTTTTAAAACGCCAAAACACCCAATATTGTCTCCCCTTTTGAGTTTGCCGTCCAATTTACATGCTATTCTTGAACACAGCAATTGATATCAGCACACATTTCGACGAAATGAAGGGATGTCAGATTTTCCTTATGCGTTCCCTGAGCGCCAAACACGGTGTTCTTGCGCAGTCTTTTGTGTCTTTCATACAAAAACGTGGACGAAATCGAACCGTTGTGAATGGACACCCCTTCATTCAGCTTAATAGCTTTCTAGGTCTCTTTTTAAACTCCTATATCAACATTCACATTTGAAAAACGGCCCGTAAAATTACGTGTGGAATGTTTTGTAACTGCTAACCGATTGTTCGCAACTTTTTTGTTGTCATCAAAATCAGTAAAATAATTTTTAGTGGTCGTTATAATTATGTTTACGAGTCGCGCCACACGCCACCGCATAAAAGTCCTTTGAGCGTGAGTTTTACTGTTTGCAGGTTTTGTTCAGTAGACTTTACGACTTGCTAAATTACGATGCGTTATAACAACACTCTTTCTTTTTAATCGTTATGATTATCAGTCGCTATTTCTCTTAAGATGTCGTCCGGAATATCAATTGATGCGGCGCCTGTTGTCATGCCAGTAAATGCGTCAGTAGCCTGAAAGAGTATGTGAACTGGCTTAACCTTAGATTACATACTATGGAAAGGCACCTGTCATTATTTCGGTGGCTCCGGTAGAATATCATTCAACAACAATAAAAATAGCTCTTGATTTAGCACTCCTTCGTATTTAGCAAACTAATTGTATTGTATCTTTCTATCTCTCTATCTGTAAGTATTTCTCATCATCACGTTACACTCAAACCTTTGTCTTTTCATGATATGATTTTCAGTCAAACATTATCTTCCTGTTCTTGTCCCACGTTTTTCTTCTCCATTCTTCCCCCCCTGTCAACCGTCACGCTATCATTCACTCCCTTTTCTTTAGGCAATTACTCATATTATTTCATCTATTGGCTTACCAAATGACCGCTACTTCGAAAATGGTCGTAATACTGGTAACTACTGATTTATTAATAAAAATTATGTAGAAAAAGCTCGAGTCACTGACAATAATGTGAGTGGCGTCCATCAATATTGAACGTCCTTGACAAAAGAACTAGAATACTTGGCTGGCATAAATCGATTCATGATATACTGGACTTGAATTAATAATCATTCTTGTACTAGATAAGCACCTATAGGTAATGTCACCATGATTAGTAATAGTAATTTTCTTTGTTGTGTCGCCATAAAACATATCTATCTCCTAGCGACCCGCCCCGACTTCGCACGTTTGCCAACTTGTATAAGTACCGCTTAAATTAACAAAGTAAACATCTAAGTACCAAACCCATTATTATATCTATGACCAAACCTTAAATTCGAATCAATAATAATGTGATACAGGCCGAACTAAAAATTGCAATTTCAATACAACCGTCAATGAAATCTGCCCCACGTCCCGCATTCGCCACCGAGGCGGCGCAATAGCCGCGCGCCGCTCGCGCCTTGTTCATAAAATGTCATTATTTGGTTGCGTGAGTTCTTTTTATTTTTAGATATCTCCTAAGATATTCATCCAAATTAAACGGCAATTTTGCTCTTAATTAAACTGAAGATGACTAACAAATTTATACTTTACTAGCACTTCGTCCGCGCAGTGCTCCACAAACCTCAACCCCCTTCTTTTAAAGGTTTGTTTTGGAAAATTAAGCACAACGATTTTCATTAATTAGGTACCGAGCCAGTCCAGAAAAACTTTCTTTTTTAAGTCGTTAAAAATGTAGAAACATGTGAAAAATTCTCCAAGGAAGAATATTTAAGCAAAAGACTTTTATATAGAATTAATAAAACGTTTAAATTCACGTAATTAAAGTTCTGGTGGTGGAAAAAAAAAAATTGTTATAAGGAAGTCTCCCATTTTTGTCTCTGTTCTACAAACTGTAGGTAAATATACTCAGCCTATTCCGATCATTGGTGATTATAATTAAATAGTGTCCATAGTGACTGCTGGGCAAAAGTCTGCACAAAGTGACTGACGTAAATATATTAATTTTGGGTACTTACTCAAAATTAATATATTTACGTCTTTATTTATTTTATTTTTTTAATTTTCTATATTGTTTCCCTTACTTAAGGGAGACAATATAGAAAATTAAAAAAAAAAAAATTCAACTAGTACCGTGTGACATATCGAATTTAAGAGCGTTTTGTGAGGGTTTTAATTATTATTTTTTTTATAATTTAATAACCTATAAATAACAGGAAAACCTATAAGAAGTCAATAGTGTTAAAATAACATGTTACAAAAATGAAATTCGTTCGGAACCCTTTGCACGCGAGTCCGAATTGCACTTGGTCAGTTTTTTTTTAAACATCGGCGTCGCCAGGTACTCTATCATGCGCAACCGCCTGTAGTTCTATTTTGTGGATCTAGAAGTTTTTAAAGACATTGGTGTTACAGAAAAGCAAATTTGCTGTTAAAAAATACTCTGGGTCTTTTTGATAACTTCTCCGCAATTAACGAAGGTTTTTCCTTCTGTGCGTTGTGGAAAATTTGTTATCATCTAGGTATCTTATCATTACCTAATTTAATAATTAAGAATTTAATCAATATGCAATAATGCAGATAATGCGAGTGAATGGCCGATTGAGGATAAATCCGGAATTTGTCAAAACAATGATTGTACCCTGATAAATACAATACCTACTAAATAGTAATGCTACAAAACCTACGTAGGTCGACTAAACTGTATCCCGGCCATTGACTTTCCTCCGCTCCTTATTACGAAAAGGTTAATTTATAATACTTAACAAATATTTTTCCTCCTAAAACTATTTTAAACATTCCGTTGAACATCTTTGATTACCAAAGTTGAAGTCATAAATCAAAACAAGAGCATCGGTTCCCAATCTCTTGTTGCTATTACATGGAGGTACAGACACATTAATCATTTACAATTACGTTAAACGGCCCAAGGATCCAGTGGAGGAGACTCCGGCCGCATTGTGAATAGGTACTCAACTGACAGTGGACAAATAACAAAACTGGGTTAATCTTTTGCCTCCCGCATCGGCTGGAGGTGGAGGATCACCCTTCGCTCCCTCTCGCTCACCCCACATCCAAACAGAAAGGGACAAAACACCAACATCCACAGCCAAAAGGCTTTAGACCAACAAACTCTCCGCATCGCTTGACTCCTATTCACCAACAATCTAAGGTCCTTAATGGAATGCACCTTGAAATTTTTACCTTTGGAATTCAAAAAAGATTTATTCTATCAAAACAATCTGCACCCTGTTTTACGAACAATTGAGTCGGTTTTTCGATACACACGAATAAATTCTAGATTTTAGTATTATATTCATTTATTTGTTCCATCACGTCTGTGTTGAGAGATGAAAATGCCATGAAAATGTTGTCCCTCTTTTACTTATCAGATTGAATAGAGAGGGGACGATATTACATTAAGTCACTGTGGAGTGTACGTATTGCTACCATTTACTTTGTTTACTGAGCAGGTCTTAGCACTAGAATTTTCGTATGAATCTAAGTAAATTTTTGTTCACCTTCAAGAGTCCAGACGATTTTCGCTGCAACTGTAACGACTTTGAAACTTATTCGATATTAAGATACACAATCGTACTTTAGTCTCAGATATCATTGCTATTATTGAATCTTCTCTGTTGCCTAGGGCAGGCTGCCACTGTTGCCAACCTGATTTGCCTAATAAGCTCATTATATGCGCACGATATTTGCAACTGTCCTCTACTGACTTACCTAATAGGTTACTTTCAATCTTCTTATAGTTCACCCAAGTGATGTGCAACTTTCAGTACCTACTTGTGATGAATTTGTTTTAACAAGCGGACAACAACAGACTACTCAACTTAGCAGAACACAAAACATCTGAATCACTGCCGCAAAAGGAATCAAAATAAGAGAGTCTTTCACACAAGCCAGTATTCAGGTTTGATTTACCTCCCCATGAGAAATTAAAACAAAGACTCAAAGCTTCTAACGATACCGATTAATTTCGGTTCGATTTTTTTTTTGGAAACCGCTTTTTAACCCGTCTAGACCCTCTAAATTACGCCGAGACGAAACCGATTCGAACAATAAAAAGCTAAAATTCCACAAACGGTATAGGACGAGATGTATTGAAATATTATAATATGCTTCAACCTATAATTTGATTAAATTCAAGGCGAAAAAGAAAAGGAGTTGATTCAAATGGGTCATTAGAATTCGGGTCAGTAATGATCGGACGAGCACCGCCAGTTTTGTTTGTTATATTAGCGTTCTTAAAACGCTCAGGTATTTTATTAAATGTTTGGAGGACGTGGTCTTCGTCTCAGCACTACTAAATTTCATAAACACTTTTACCAAATTTCAGATAGCCCGAATTTTCTTTGTTTGCTTTCATGCAAGAAGCGTCCAAAAGATATATGGGGTCAAAACACATTACGTGAAAATTTTACTGCTTCCTACAAGTCCCAGATTGATTACCGGCAAAAAATAACCAATTACCTCGTTATTAAACGCTTACACAACAATCACGATTATAGAATCGTCGCTGCAAGTAGTTACGTATCGCACTGCGCCCGCGCACAGCTTACGTCAAAATTGTAAAATACAGCAAATATTTTACATAAGCATGCGGAACTGTTATTATTTTGATACTCGTAACTGTTTGGAACTTTCTCAGTAATGCGCTAGAGAAGGAAAGAGATGTTTCTATTACCTTCTGGAACATTGTTATGGAAGTTTATTGTGAAACTTTGTTGACTAAGGGTTCCACTTATGATGTAAGGTGTCGGTTGTTGTGAGTTACTCAAAATAGAATGCAATTTTAAAACTGTATAATAAAGGAAACTCCATTGCTCTTGAGCTCTGCAACTCCTTTTAAAACAATGACGCTCATCATATAATGGAAAGGCAACCACTTGACCAGCATTGGCACTCGAAGCAAGAAATTGGCAATAGCAGCTAGATGATGATGTGATGGATGTACATCAGAAGATTAGATTTATCTATCTGAAGTACCAAAACAAATACACACCCAGAACACACATGACCATCTTTCCCTACTTTACACTGGGACCAACAGTTTACAACAATTAGTCGAAAATGTGTCGGAACAACAATGCCAGGAACGTTTACAGATCCGGACAAGGCAAACGTATTGAATTATGTTGGTGTTTACGCCTCAAATGTGGGTATCCATGCGCGTATCACGCCCAAGTATTATATGCAGTGCAACGGTATCATTGGTACGGGGTACGGCAAAAGCAATTTCGAGCGGAGACTATTGGCAACTGGCCAGTTGAAATAAGCTTGCTACGACACCCGGAGAGCACCACTACATGCAGCCTGTGATCTAACCAACTTAATTTATATTTATACCTTTATGATTTCGTTGGTTACACTCTACTTACTTACCTTCTTTTCTTTGGCTTCAAATTAAAGATTCGACGTGTCCTTAACCATAATATAAGCGCGCCTTTTCAGTGAATATAGACAAACCACAGGTATTTTATTAGTAGATATAATTAACGATCATTTTTATTCAGTGCTGTTAATGTGTACGCGCATTCTTTGGCACCAGGTATTAGGAATGTTATCTGTATTCCTAGACTTAAGTCACCTTAAGCGAACTTGGGTTTTAGCACTTATTATGAGGCGTTAGGTAAGC
The DNA here is from genome assembly GCA_905163435.1 of Mamestra brassicae. NCBI lineage: Eukaryota > Metazoa > Arthropoda > Insecta > Lepidoptera > Noctuidae > Mamestra > Mamestra brassicae. The sequence goes on along the minus strand of LR990991.1, from coordinate 7,226,807 downwards.
TTTGACATCAACTTTTAAGTATCTGTGGCGTGTTACTAAATGAGAATAAAAATAACACACTATTTGCCTTAAGTTCATATCTGTGCACCTAAAAAAATTGTGACGTTATTCCACAAAAGCATGTGAGGGAGAGGGGTGGAAGCAATTTAAACCAAAGTAACCTGGCGAAAAGCCAGCCGTCCAACGGGTCTTAGGTTACGACAATGCTAGGCATCGCAGATAAGTGTTCCAACTATATCATCTCTTACTTAAACATCCGTTTCACTTTGATCTTTGATGATATTCGTCTTTTTGTTCAGTCAGAGTTTGCGGTTTATGTTTGAAGCCGTTTATTCTATCAAATATGGGTACTTAATTCACTAATTCCACTTCTACAATAGTTCCTTTATCTTCCTTCGGGTTTTATTTCCTTGTCTACATTATTGCTTTTATTTCAAAATCCTTTGCCAAAACCACTCCCAATTCAGTCTGTTTCCAACAATTCACAAAAGAGTTTATTTATTAGCAGTCTGCTCGAAACAGTGTACCTTGCCATAACTTCCATATTGGTGTTCATTAGGATCACTGATGCGACTCGTGCAGCTATGCAAACAACTCGACATTATTCAATAATTGCCTTGCAACTACTGACCGAAAATTAATTAACACTCCTAATGCATGCAACGGGAGCAAAGAGTTTTGGTACAGCAGCGGCAAAATCAATTTGAGGCCGGAGTATTGGCGAGTGGCCAGCCGGCGTCCGCTGTCCGACAACCGCAAACCTGCATATTATACGTAATACCTACACTACATACATCAATCACGAAACGTTTAGAGTGCATCTATTTTGATTTATACAGGTGAATCGTTTGTAGAGTCCTTGTGTGTTGCGGTTGCGCGGAACAGCGCCAGCGAGTGTGTGATCTCTCTTTGTTGGTTGGATAAGTAGATCGGAAAATATTACAAACATAATTTTTGTTAAAAAAATATCATTTACATTCATCAGTCATCATCATATCTGACAAAAGACTTATAAGATATAGGCCTCCCCCAAAGGGGGGTTGCCATAATCGCCACGCTTAGCAGGCGTGTTGAATACACATTACCAGTCACCAAACAAAACTGTCAGAATAAATAAAATAAACTCATAAAAATACTATTCAACTATCCATATCTAACATCCACCAGTACAATTTACCGAGACACAAAAATAATGAATATAAAACAACTATATAAGTATCTACAACACATGTATTTTCATTAAAAATATTCTTAACAAAAACGTTCACTCAAACTTAATACTCACCCAATTTAAACAAGTTAGTCAACGGAGCACACGGCGAGCAAGTTTGCTAGTTTTACCTAAAACAAGAACTAACTATGGCAAAAAAATGCTAACTTTTGAAGGAGCACAACTCTATAATAAACTACCGTCCTGTATAAGAAATGTACACTCTTTCAATGCATTCAAAATTCAACTTAGCCAGCACATAGTTGCGGATCAGTCACTTCTGGAGAAATGAATGCATTGGACGAGTACTATAAAGTTGTAACGCTGCGGATGAACTTTTTGTAATCTATATATGTATGTTTTTTTAGTATCGTTCTCAAGTAAGTGACATATGTCTTTATTGGGAATAAAGTTTCTTTAAACCGAAACCGAAATATGGTGTATTTTTAAACAATAGCCGGAAGTGTAAAAATATGCTTGCTTCAAGAAATCAATAAATTTAAAATTTTACAAGAAACTATATCTAGCTTCAGTCTTGAATACTCTACAACACCTTGATTTATTTTTTGGAATGTGGGAAAGTTACCGGTGAATCACGACATTGAGCCACTAGCAAGGAAGCTTAAATAAAGAAAAACTGTCAGCTTACTAATGTGGTCTACGCGAACGAAGTTGCAAACAAAAGCTAGTAATTAATAACGCAAGACAGACTTCCTCCTCACACAATAAACATTAATAAAACATGTTAGTCTCTAGTTACAAAATGGAGTGAAACTCGATATATTATTAGCCGTGACTAAATCGTGTCATTTTGGAGAAACTCAACAAGAAGACGTATGCAAATGCGTCAAAAACGTGAAAGATGGAGAGTTAAGATAAAAACTTTTTTCACTGCACTAATTAAAGATGGTCGCATTTTGAATTACTAAATCAAGCTCGATGAAACAAATTCAACAACAGATTCTACAATGATATTTGCAAAGACACAGAGAAGACCATAAAACGCATGATTCTTGGCCAAAAGGTAAAGCAAATAGCTGATCTAATATTGACACTCAATTGTATTAAAATATTTAATATAATACAGTTATATCAATTCCAACAATAAAGAAGAATGCATTTAGTTAACTGATAAATAGGCATGTTTAGCTGTTTACGATATAATTATTTTATGATCTTGACACTATTGTCGTTTGATTTTATTAAATTGTTCTGCAATCTTAATAAAATACGTAAATAATGGATCTTTAATGTGTGTAATCGTAGTAACATCATAACATGCATTTGTATTGACCTTAACTAAAATGTTTTCTGTTTCAACAAGGACTTAGGAAGAATGATGAAAATAATGAATCTCTGTTGGATTAAGATTAAGTAAACTTTCCTCTTCGGGATTTCTTTTCTCTTAAGGATTTCTGGCAGTTCTTTGTATTTTAACTACTTTAATATGTTACACTTGATTTATATATATGGCCCTATTATCTTCCTTGATTTGTGAATCTTTATTTTACCGTGACTATCTTCGTTTTCTCTTTACTTTAATATTGATTTTATTTCATCATGTTAAATTACTATTTTATTAGTTCATAATAATAAAACGGTCTAAACAAGCTGTCCTCATCGCCGCATCTCTACGTTAACGTCGTGGTGGGGCTTGCTTGCCTCAATAAACCTTAGATCATACCTAGGGTTAGGGGCCAGACAAAGAGAGATACAATCCGCAAGGCAGTTTTGTGGCGAACTGTTGGGCAGTAGCGACCCCACTCAAACTCAAAGCATTTATTTCAATTAAATACAATACAGGCACTTTTGAATAGTCAAGGTCGGTCTATCCAAAGAGATGAAGCTAATTACACGTTCCAAAGCGTAGATCTCTATGGAGAAGAACGTGAAAGAAACTCCAAGGACACTAAATCAATGTTTTTTACAATGATATGGTTATATCATTCGTGTGAAAATTATACAAAAATACATCTATGTGAGAACGATGTAGAAAAACTTCAAGCGTCCGAAGTAAAAAAAGAGCAACAATTCAAGGAACAAATAATTGAAATAAACCGTGGCAGCTGAGATATGACCAGTCCTAGCTGACGGCGCTCGCTCAGCAATATGACGCCTGCGCTAGCACTATTTGGCTCAACCACTTTGAAGAGTGCCAAATGATCCAGCACCATCAGCCAGACTTTTCAGTGAGCCTGACACTCCCAACCGCCAGGGCACATTCAAGTCAAAGAATAATTATAGTTTAAGGTACACAGTACTCACACATGTGCCGTTAATGCATGAAATTATACAATGCTAAATTAATTGAGTCTATACAATGAAAATTGGATGGTCTTACAATATTCAGCGAGTCTTACAAGTGCTAAAAGATTAGTTTGTGCGCCCTACTGGCTGTGGAGCAGGACCAGCATTGAGCCAAGCATTCTTATCTTCGAACGGACCTGATCTCCCGGGAGAAATCCTGTTCCTCATCTCCGGCTTGCCTTTATTGGCTGGCCGGAGTGACGACGAACAGAGTTCCCACCTCTTTCTTGCTTAAATTGCGGTCGGACCGAGTGGAGAAAAAAAAAGAAGGATGTTTAATCCAAAAAAATGGATCTTGACCGTACTTCCGGGATTTTCCTGATAGCCGTGGTATACCTCTCCATCTAGCACCTCAGAATATGTTGCCCCGTTGGCGCTACAGCACTTTGTTTTTTCGGGGGCCCATTCATTACGAGTGCAAGTCACTGTCATGTTAAAGCCGTGTATATTGCCAGTGGTCAGGCAGGGGCCAACTTACAGTTCTTCCATAGTTTACCATTACCATATACAGTCCACTAAACCACCCTAACCCATGGCGTTCCTCTTTTATTTCCATATTCTGCAATAGTTCTGCACCAACCGGGGATTATCCTTGGGTATACTTTCATAGTGCATACAGGGATGTCCGTCTGTCATGGGTGCCCCATTCCATTTGAAATGTCTAACGGGGCCTCTTTGGGTCAAAGAAATACTAGCTGTAATTATTAATTTAATAAGAAGCGTTTCCTATAAAATCATGATTTTTTCACTGGGAACACGAGATACACGTATACTTTTCAATGGGATAATTTTGCTTTCAGAGCTCTCAATAAATTAACAATAATATTGAAACATAGTTAATTCGAAAAACAATCATATTTCCAATAATTCCTCGAAGGCCTATATGTTGGAATTCGATGAAACAATTTTCAATAAACGAAATAAAAATTAAGCAAATTGAATGGAGGCGAAAGAATTTTTATTCCCATAAGGCATGTTTGTCATTCATAAATAAATTCAAAATATTCGTGCATGTGAGATATGCGTGCATGAATCTGCTTCTTCGGAAGCCATAGGCGAAGATTAGCTTACATGAAAGAATATACAATGATCAATTTTATGGTAAACGTAATGACTCAAAATTATTATACGAATTTCTAATGTGGGAAGTATGATCGCCATTTTAGTAATGTGGAGAACGTTTATCAAAACATTTCAACTGATTCCCCGTAAAATAATGGCGCAGCACAATAATAAGTTCAATAAAAAGGGGGTCCCTGTTCACTTTTCTTGAAAGGTGGGAAAGATAATCATTACCTTATGCATGTGTAACCTATAATTCTAGATTGTTTAGCTATTATGTGTAATTGGATCAATAAACATTATTATTATATACCATTTATTTATTTTGTACACTTATTATTTAAATTTATAAATATTTCTAAAAAAAAAACATTTAAAATTATAAAAAATAGTAACCCACCGGTACCGGGAAAAGGGTCCAAGCTGTCGGTGGTCAGGGCCCCTGAGAGAGAAACCTCCTAACTATTCGCGTCATGTCCAGGAGTGCTGCTTTTTGGATCAAGCCCTTGATCCAGCTGCCCAACGGATCTCCTCAGATGTTGCTCGAGGTTCTCGGCAATTATGCAATGAGCCATCACGATTATCGGCACAATGACTGCTGTGTTCATATGACACACGTCGACAACCTCGCGAGCCAAGTCAAGATACTTAGTTTGTTTATCTTTCTCAGCCTTCACGAGGTTCTCGTCATGCGGGACTACTTTATCAACTATCATTGCGCGACGCTCTAGTCGGTCTATCACCACTATGTCAGGCTTATTGGCAACAATAGTCCTGTCAGTAATGATCAGAGATCGGAATAGGTAGAGTATATTTACCTACAGTTCGAGGAAGTAATTAACATAGAGTCGATAATATCTCCTCTAAAATCCAGGAATCGTTAACATGACGATTAAATCCCGGGATTTAAGAAATTGCAAATCTCTTATTGCGCTTTGAATACATTTGAACTAAATTATTATGTTGAAAAATCTTAGTTTTTTGAGTTCGATACTAAAACTACTAAATTAAATCTGTTTTACATACAAAATTAATTCTTGAAAGTTCTTTTGTTAATTAGCTGATTATATTGTAATCTAAATATATTTGTATATAATCCCGGTTTTAATAATCACGGTTTAGAGGAGGTATTATCTACGCTATGTTACTTACTTCTTCGAACTTTAAGTTACCTATTCCGATCTCTGGTGATGATAGACCGATGATGACCAATCCCAATACAATGTGCAATTGCCATTTTCGAGAACTAGGTCGGGCACATACCTATAGTACCGTACTTCCGATTTACTGTACTTTCCTACTAGATTGTATTTAAGAGCAAGTTGCTGGTGGATAATCCTGGCTATAAGGTTGTGCTTGTGCAAATAGTCTCCGTTAGCACGACTAGAAATAATGTTGCGGACGGATTCCCCGGGCCGGTGACATGCCCGACATATGTCAACCGTACCGTCCTTCACAATATATTTCCGGTAGTTGTTCGTCATCATAACTTCGTCCATAATCACACAGACAAAACCTTCGGTTTTCCCGAAGAGGTCACCAAAACGTAGCCAGGCTACGGACGCTAAAAAGTCTACATCGGGCCCATTAAGGACCCGATGAAGCTCCCTGCTTTGCCATACCTTCATACTTAGTATCTAATACTACAGGTTTGCGCCATATTTCGTTAGCCAAGGAGAGCCCGGTAAGGCCTTTGCTACCACATCTCGATTCATACCCACGTAGGCCTTTAGGAAGTACTTCCTAAGGCTGCTTATCTCGCGGTTGTGCAGGGTCTTAACATTTAAGAAGCCACGACCCCCGCACTTTCGCGGTATATACAGCCTCATCACCGATGACCGTGGGTGATGCATCCGATTTGCGGCAAGAAGTGAGCGTGCCCTCCTATCCAGGGCGTCAAGTTCCGTCTTAGTCCATTTGAGTACCTATGCCGAAAGAGTACATCAATACCGGCATGACCCAACCGTTGAAAGCGCGCACCTTGTTTCCGCCTGATAAAAGACTGTTAAGTACTTTATTCAGGCGGCCAATGAAGCGCTCCTTCAATGATTGTTTGAAATTAGCAGCATTGATGCCCAACGCTTCCGCCGTACCCAAAAACTTGTAAGTTTCGGTTGAGCTGAGGGATCTAAGGTGTATGAAATCCGAGAGTTGGATTCCCACGGATTCCATAATCTCCCCTCGCTTCACATGCATGACCGCACATTTGTCCACACCAAATTCCGTACTGATGGCGCTACTGAAGGTGTTATTTATTGTTATTAAAAAGTATTCAAATTTATTTCTGACTAGCCTCCGCCCACGGCTTCGCTCTCGTAAAAATTGTTGTAATGCCAACCTGAATATACTTCGACATGTTTCTGGTCTCCAGGTAAGTACCAGCAGACCAGAAACATACGTTCCGATTGGTCCCATAGAAGTTTTCCCACAAAAAATATTTTTTCATGTGTAAGATATTACCTTAAAATATTACCCCTTTCACATGAAAACATTTTTTTTCAAATCGGTTAATAAATGACGCAGTTGTAAGGTAAAAAACAACCGAATTGAGAACCTCCTCCTTGTTTGAAGTCGGTCAAAAACAAGTATACCATGGGCGGTCTTATCGCACAGATAACCTTTGAATGGACTTAACGAAAGGTGAACTGTTCTGTGATGAACTGATGGGGTTCTGTCGGTGGGGAAGTACCAGCATGTCTACCATATCCAATCTAGGATTCCAAAAATTGGATGTGGGGTGCCGTTGTAATTTTAGGTTCTGAAACATTTTAGTGTTTTTCTGAGATGGCAACGATCTTGCTATGTCTTTAGAGTTGCAGGTGTTTCTTTTTAGGGTTCCGTATCCGAAGGGAAACCAACGGAACCCAATTACTAAGCCTCCGCTGTCCGTCCGTCCGTCTGTCCGTCAGCGGGCTGTATCTCAAGAACCGTAATAGGTACACTGTTGAAAATTTCACGGAGTGTGTATTTTTATTGCAGTTTTAACAAAAATTAACAAAATTTTATTAAAATTAAAGGAGGCTCCCATTCAAGAAATGTATTTTTTTACACTCTCGCACGAAGGTTTCCTACCATAGTAACATAGTACGGAACCCTACGACTGAGAGTCCGACTCACACCGATTTTTTGTAATAATTTAAATCTTTCTATATATGAGTTGTCGATACGTCATTAATATAACGTAGGTTTAAAAGTCCTGAGTAGTTGGAATATAGGGTATTCAGATCACAAATCGTGATCTGAATAACCCTATATTCCACAGTTAAACCATTCGAGTATCAGATTATTCCTCTGTAACCCCATAATATACTTAATTATTCAAAATTTTCGTTCAGTTTATACCTCTGTTTTTCAATCCAAGCCACTTGTAACCATTCTTTCTTCGTCAAGTCATAAAATGGTCTACTAATAACATTTATAGTTTTCTATTCAAACATATTTTTTTTTTTTAATTAAAGTCCTGTATAGTAGTCGCATACTCATCAGTAGCATCTGTTCGAGTGTGTAAATAAACAGAGCAGTTCAATATGAACTGCTGATTATAAGAAGCGGTTCAGTATGATCAGCTCATTATAACAAGCTGTTCAGTATGAACTGCTCATTACCTTTAACAAGCTGTTCAGTATGAACTGCTCATTACCTTTAACAAGCTGTTCAGTATGAACTGCTCATTATAACAAGCTGTTTTTGCTTTCGATGTCGAACTATAATATGTGGTTGGCAGGTGGTTAACTATATTAATATTTTTAGTGTTAAAGAAATAAAACTCGCAAGTAGGTCAAGTTTAAATATTTATTTCTATATTATTCAAATATTGTTTTATAAGCAATGATACATTTCTTACATTACTATTACTTACATTTTCACTAACCTAAATAATAGAATATGTGTAAGTAAGTTTGTAGGTTTAACATTCTATAATCATTTATTCGTAAAACTAAGATCGTTCTTATTTTATCTTACTGACAAAACACTTGATTTTCTTTACACCATTTATTTAAGCAAAACACATTTTTTAAGGCACATATATTGGTATGATACATACAACTTATAATGTCAGATGAATCTGAATAATTGTTATATAATGTCAACAAACTCGGGCAGTTCTTACTTTCTAAATTGTATACATTATTAATTCGGAATATATCTTTTATCCATAACACTTTTTCGTTTCCTTTCGTAAATATAGATTTATTTTTTAAAAAATCCCCAAAGATTACTTGATAATTAAAATATGGTACAAAGCCTTCGTTCCAGTTTATTCCTCTGTTTTTTTCAATCCAAGCCACTTGTAACCGTTCTTTCCTCGTCAAGTCATAAAATGGACGTGGTGGTTTTATCAACAGTACTTGTACGTGTCCTTTGTACATTATTGCTATTTCTTTTGGAATAAACTCATTTTCTTCACTCTTAAACCCTTGAACATCTACGATGACATTCATGATAGTTTTCTCACAATATTACTCAACGGCTTGTATTCGAACAGTCGATCGTTTATTATTAAACAATAGGCAGATGTATTATTTTGAATATCTTCAGAGCATTCAATTTCTAATCGCACGTCAACTGGTCCAGTTTTAAGTGAATCGTTTTGTCTTGAACAGTCAATCACAAAAAGTGGAGCAATTTCTTTAAATTGGTCTAAGCTAAGCAATGGATCAATGCCTAAGTTGTAATACGACTGACGAAAATTAGCATACATTTCATATAATATACTGTATTTACCTTCATCAAATTTCAGATTAAGTGAGTCATACGGATAGTATTGAGAATTCAAATATAATTTAATATTGCTTACATTGCAGTGATCAAATATAGAAGAACTTCTAGTTTTATTATTTTTTCGAGCTGTTTGCAAACCAAATATTACAAACCTCGGTTTTTCTAGCTGGGAAGTTGTCTTTACTGACCAGGAATGTTTTGTTGTTCTTGGAAGTAATGGATATTCATACAAGTCCCAATTTCTAAATGCTATCTGTATAGAACGATCTCTCTCCAAGCTTTTGAGCAATAACAATTTATTACGATCAGAAACTTTAATATGCGGCACACGCCATTGTATTTTTTGTATATCTATTTCTACGTTATCATTTTTGTCTATAAGCACACAGTTCAATGCTGAGCTGCTTCGTTGTAAAATAAGTTCATGTTTACAATTGATTATTATTTTGTTGTAATCTTCTGCAAATCCCAGTATTCTGTTCAATGGCACGATAACACTAAAATATTCGTTTCTTAATTTCGTACCACCTAAGTTCCATCCCCAGACTGCTGCAGCTTTACTTTCACCTTCATTCATTGAGATATACGATTTTAAGGTGGTTGTAATACCAACATTTTTAATCCGATCGATTTCAACACCATTTATTTCGTATCTAATATCTTGAAACAAATATGAAATGGGATTATTTATAAAATCAACATCTTTTTTTACTAATTTTCCCGCTGCATCTTTAGTTGACACATTTACATATCCTTCTATGTAAATGGAACTACCTGACGGCAATACATATAAATCTTGCTGTTGTATGGGTATTCTAATTTCATCATTTTCTTTAAAGCTATTATTGTATGGATTGTAACTGTGGATCTCATAACCCTCAATAGAGGTATCATATTGTGGTAAATCTGTAATTTGAAGCATATTATATTTTAAAACCGATATCTTGAAGAAATCTTTTGTTTTCCTTTGAAACTTTATTAATTCTCACTGCACTGACACGTCTCACTTCTTTGGATATTGGCAGTCTTATGTTATATTTCCCTCTCTCATTAGGAGTTTTATTAAGAACAAGCATGATGTTGGTATGAATAAAACGAAGGAGGTTACTTTAAATAGGTAATAAAAAATCCTTTTTCAACACTAGTGACTTTTATCACCAACAACGAAAGAATGTATGCGTATGAACTAGCAATGTCATTTATATTTTTATAGTTTAACGAAATTTGGAGACGTAAGAAATAAAAATCACTCACTTAATTAATAAATTCCTTTATTACTTTTCCAAAATAATTTAAGAAATTTTAAACATAAGTGTCCACAATTATACAAGTGATCATGTTGTACATTTTCATAATTGTACTGAATATTTTTTCCTAAATATTTTATTAATTCTTTAGGTGGTTTTAAGTTACCATAACTGTCAAAGTATTCAATGTGATCGTATATTTTGGTATAGGCTACCCAATGAGTGCCAGAGTTTTGAGAAATATCAAGATTAATCACTCCACATTCTAATGGTAATGGGTTACCTGGTAATTCATCTCTCATAAATACACCTCGAAAGAATGGGATACTATTTGAATGCTTCAATATATCAATATTAGTTAAAGCTCTATTGGGTAGTCGACCATTTAGTTTTTTTTCTTTGTAACAAAAATTCCTAAACCTTCTTTGTAAGGCTTAAGATGTAATCCTTTTCCAATAATTAAAGCTTCTATTTGCTTGTTGTGACGTTCCGATTCAAGCAACTGTTTCTTAGCTGTTTTATATGAATTAATAGCTTTCGCAATCCCAGCAGCACCCCCAGCCAAACTTCCAGCGGCAGATAAACCAGCAAATATTGGTACTAAAGGAAGAAATCCTCCAGTTTTAGGTACTGGTATAATTCTGGGTAATTTTATGGGTAAATCAGATGCAAATTCATGAGCTGCAGCGCAGGCTAATTCCATTAACGCTTTCTTACAGGTGGGTTTTAGTTTCTTGATGTGTTTTTTGGTATGTGATACAATATTTTTAAGGGTTTTTCTAAACCCCGCTCCAGATCTTACTTTATCCATTTTGAAAGATGATAAACCAGCCATTTCTTTATTGCTTGTACATAGTCCTCGTGCTTTTTTCATTGTTATTATATTTTTTAATTATTTTACATAAACCTGAATTATAAAGTATGTCTTTATTGCATTAAGAATAAAGTGGAAGTGAATAGATAATTGTTTGTAAAATGCTTAAATATTGTTCAGGAGTTATAATACATTTGATTTATCAATCCAGCTATTTTCACTGGTCGGCAGCCCCAACCATTTAACATATACTCGCTTTCCTTCTCGTTTCAAAACTTTTTCAACGAGGTATATGTCGGGATGATTGGTTTTCTGAAGTTCTTGTGCATAAAATGCGCCTAGTATTGGTCGACATCTACCATCTTCTATTAAATAAGTTGTTGGATTTGTTCCTTGAATTTTTGTTATTTTAAATATTTCAGTGGACCAGTTGGGATAATAACCTTTATCAAAACATCCTTTATATTTACTTACTCTCACAAAATCTCCTACACTAAATTTCTTACATTTCACTTTTTTTCGAGACTGAGCTGCGTCTAAGTATCTTTGAAGTATATTTGTTTTATTCCTTTGATTTATTGAAGCAGGTGACTGACCGACAGTTCTATGAACATCATTGTTGTACTCATGTAACTTTTTTTCTAACATACCGTTAAACCATTTATAATTTCCATTCAAACTAAATTCCTTGTATAGTTTATTCTTTAACGTTCTTATTAATCTTTCAACAATTGAGGCCTTTTTAGTAGAATAAGTAGAATAATGATTAATTTTATACTTATTAACAACACTTTTAAATTGATCATTGTAAAACTCTTTCCCAAGATCGGTTTGCAAATTTTTTGGAACTCGTCCTGTTTCTATTACCGTTTTAAACGCCTCTGATACCTGTTGCTTATTTTTTTGTTTAAGTGGAATCGCCCAAGCATATTTTGAAAAAGTGTCTATAATCACCAGTATGTATTTATAACCTGCATTCACTTTTGATATTGCTTGCATATCCATCAAATCTGCTTGCCAAAGGTCATCTATATCTTTAAGTATTACACTTCTTCTTGGGAAATTAACTCTAGCGTTTTTATGGATTTCATTTATGACGTCTATTTTGCTCATAATGCTTGCTTAACTTCCCTGCTATTTCTTTTAAATCAATGGTCTGTTCAATGTTATTTAATCTGCTATTTAAACCACTAATTAATTTGTTCAATTGTTCTATTTTAATTAATATTTCAACTTTGTATTTATTAATATCTTTGCAGCATTCAGTTTCGGTTGATTTGTCTAAGATCTCAATATGCTCAGAGCTTATTTCATTAAAAGACAGCGACGTTTGTTTTGTATGAACCTTCATGGTTCAGACTCTCTTAATAACTAAATATAAAATTAGATACAATGCTTTTTATTATTTTATTATACCGGCTTCTTTTAACTCTTCAACAATTGATATAATTTCATTGTCATGATTAGTATTACCAGCGTTTTTTGAAGCCATTAATAGTCTTAATCTATCGATTAATTCATTAGGGTCATCCCAATAAACATAATCTGTATTACTCTTATACTTTTTTTTCAATTTAGGTAAGTAGCCACCACTTTTTGACTTAATGACTTGTTCTGCATGTTGAATGTAATTTTGTTCAGAAAACAAAGGTTTTATGATTTGACGGTATTTCAAACCTTTATCACCTTTTAATTGGCCGTTTGGATTAAAGTCACGTTTGTGAGCATTTGTATTATGGAGCATATCTTTGTAAACAATTTTATCAGTTTCAGTTACCAGACTGAGGTCAGGTCTATTACGTAGTAAAAGTTCTTTAAGTCCAGGAGTTATTTCATAATGTTTGTCATTAACTGTGGCTATAATTGATTTTAGGGAATTGTTAACGTTGTTTGTAAAAGAAAATGATACTTTAGAGTTACCCATCATCAAATTTTTGTTTTCACTTCGAATCCCGAAAGGTACATTCATGTTATTATCATAGATTTCAATCATATCTTCTTTATTAAGTGACATAAATGTATCGTTCTCGCTATCATCACCTGTGCAGCTAAAGGATGCAGAACCATCATTTGAATGTTTCTCTATAAATCCTTTGAAATTTTCAAAATCTACGGGTGAGCTACATCTTCTCATTATATTATTATCACCTTCACTCGTATCCAATATAGTTCTATTCTTATCATTAACTTTAATTAAAGTCTCTAGAGGATCTGTTATTGGCTTAAAAAGCTTCTTAAATTTCAAATTATCGACATCTTCTGCATTTTGTATTGTTTTAATTTTATTTTTTATACTATCTACGGATTTTATCAATTGTTCTTTTATATTGACCTCCATAATGATTCCCGACAATATCCAACCGTTATTTACAGATTGTAGACTACGATTGATATTTTTTTTACAGTATTATGGTTTTTATTATGTTTGCTCAAAAGTTACGAATATGTCAAACCCCTGTCTATATCTACCTTCATTTAGAGAACAATCTTTATTTATCAATACAAAGTCAAACCGATCTTGCCATATAGTAGAGCAAAGTTTTTTAAATTGAAGCCACTCCATATCCGTATTTACATGTTCATTATAAATATGTTTTAAGTTTATGTCGTCTTGTTTAAAGATTAACAAAAGATTAACATTATCTCGTATTAGTTGTTTAGGTATTTTGGAATAGGTTTGTGATAAGTAAAAACAATCTATCTGTTTGTGTCTCCCCATTGCGAAGTAGTTACGAATATTTATTTGATTTTCACATGCGACATCGTCGAAAATCATTATTGAATTGGTTAAGGCGTCATTAGGATGTATAACTTCTTTATTATCATGGAAGATAAATAACTTTGCATTGGGTATGCACCGGATGACCTGTTTTAAAAAACAATATTTTGGCTGGAAAGCTGTCTTCGAGTATAAATAAATATGCTTGAATTTTACTCCATTTTCATGTAATAGTAAATTAAGCATTATATTAGTTTTTCCACAGTTAGATGGACCGCATATAATACATCTTATAGTGTTAGGTAAGAGTGTGCTATGTCTCACTTTTTGTGAATGATTTTCTAATTTTATATTATTTATTTTAAAAGTATGTGATTGCTTAACGAAATTCATTGTGAAATGTGAGGTAATAAGACATGCCCCGAGTATATATACTTCTTATTTTACTAAAAGGTGCTATGTTTTATTTTTAACTAATTCTTAACTTGTAAGTAAAGTATGAAGAATATTGTACTAAATCTTTAATTAGACAGTAGTGTCCGATAGAATTTTTTTCGATATAAAGTAAATTAAAATGATTTTTTCTTCTATTTTGCGTTGCATAAAGAGGTCCGGTCACAGTATTATTTTGTAGGCCATATATATTTAAACTGATGTTGGGATTATTTTTTTCTAACGTTTTAATATCATTAATCGTAGGAGGAAATGACATTCCCTCAATATTTAAAACAGAGGTATAATGGGGGTATGAACTTGTTCTGCATACATTAATTTTAGCTGGGTATAATCCAGCAACTATACTCCATAATAAACAACAATTATCTTTATTTTTAATATTTATACAACTTTTAGACTGCTTAATAGCTGACGGCAGTTGTATATAAGACCCACCTCTCATAGGGGAATACTTGTTTACATTAATTTCGAGATGACTCATAGAAACAAATGTCCAACCAGATTGACAGTGCTGGAACTCGGTTAATTTATTATTTAGTTTATTTATTACTTTGATTAATAATTCATTCAAATCAGTGTTCTTATAAATAATTTCATATTTGGTATTAAACGACTTTAATTGTTGTTCGTCTGATTTTGATAACATAAAATAGGCAAACAATTCGAAATTCAATTTTATGCAATTGTGTTCATTAAGTGACATTTTTATCAATTCTGTTATATTTATTAGATGATCACCCAGGAACGCCTCTAAACCGAGGTACTCGTCTTCCTGAGTGACATTCAATCTGTATGTCATTAATCTGTTTTTGAATGCTGTTGCAATAATATGAATATCTGTGAACTTGGTATTCAATAAACAGTTTGCTTTGTGTATATTCGTTCTCATATGATAGGAATACTGATTTTCTGGTATTTCAATTTTACATTTATGACAGGTTATTGACTTTCTAGGGCTCGGAGCGTTGATTCCTTGCAGACAGGTTTCGTTCCAGAGAGGAATTGTGCCGGAGACTAATTTGCGAAGCGTTTTTATAGGCCTAAAATCACGTCATTCAGTCCAAATTTGTAAAACTGCATACTTGCAAAAATTGTCAATTGCGTACACGAGCGTATTTATCGTAGCGGTTAAGGTTTTAAGTTTACAGCGTTTTATATAAGACAAATAAAAAAGCGATTTTTAATCTTGTGTAGGTACTCACTTAAATCAACAATAGGGGAAGCTCATACCTACTTACAATTATAAAAAATGTTTGTAGGTTGTTGTTTTTTTGCTGAATGTTTTCGACGTCGATGACGGCGACGGTACAAACGCTGCGGTTTGCACGCTCGCATGCAACTCCTAGACATGTGGAGAAGTGGAGATATGACGAGTCAGAATCTCATATTTCGGTATACAAGAATAATCTTGTTTTTATCTTATAATTTTGAACCTTATTACAAAAATCAAATAAATCTGAACAAGTATAAAATCAGTACAATCTCGAAAAAAATAATCACATCATCGCTAGCGTTTCTTCACCAATAATGTCGGTAAGTAAATTAGCGACACTTTTATTAAATTAATTATTTTTTCGCAATTTCTATGATAACTGCGCCCGTTTGCGCACGCTGTAGGAGTTGTAACGTCCTGTACCTATTTACTTTGCGTCTATGTTGCTATTTTGTTTTGATCGGTCTCCTTATAAAGAATTACTTACATTGCAAAACTCATGATTAATGGTAAACTACTAACATACGATGACTTTGCCTGCCATATCTTCTCAATAAAATTTGTGGGACAAGGACAGTGAATAAACTTCAATGACAATTTACAATGGATGCGTTTACATATGGGATGAGCATTAAAGCCCGAGTTACTTATAAATAGCTTACAATCAGTTAAGACGACATTACATTCTTACAATTCGTAGTGTGAAGGTTCTCGCGAAAAAATATTAACATTACAATGTTTAATCCATTAAAATCTGATTTAGAAGGCATTCGTAAAATTATTTGCAAGAATGCTAACGGTGAAATTATATTTACTCAAGATATGCAGACTGACCTGAAAATACCGAATGTAAGCTCATCTAATCACAAGGATAGTGATACAAGCCAGACAAAAGAGTTATTTGACCTAGAGATGATTCAGTATCTTATAGTCAAGACTGAGGGCCATCATGAAGATGTTCGTACATTTGTTCGAGTTAGCGACATACAGACTGATCGTGGAAAATGTAATGCAAGCTCACCAAAACCTAGTGAAAGTAGTAAAACAGAAACAGCAGACACAGCTCTACCTGATTTAGAAGATGTTTTATGCTACCAGATTCAACCAGGAAATGAACTTTTTTTCTTTTAAACCGTTTTATCTTCACTGTAACAGTGTAACAGAAAGACAAAAAACCTGATGCCAGCTGTCAAAGATAGGCTAAATGTTGTGTAGTGCGTTCTGCAAATTGACCAAAACAATGTAAATATCCTCTAATAAATTATGTTCTACGATATTTATTGTTTCATTTACACAAAATACCTACCTCGATTTGGTCTGCATGATCTTAATATACTTCTTATACCAAAACTAGGACGCAATCTAGTATGTTATATAAACAAATAAGATTTGAGAACAAGAGCCATTTCACAACGAAGTGTGTGTTAATTCGAACACAATATAATTTTATCTACACAATAACTATACATGAAGCCTGCATTTTACACAGGTAACTAGATGCTACCCTATATAAGGTGTCGGAGGAACACATCTGTGCACATTCCACTCCAAACTCGTTGATGTCTGAATAGACTATTCCTACTGAATGATCCATTGATAGGTATGAAGTGACTGCTCTTTTCATTCTGAATAGACCATTCCTACTGAATGATCCATTGATTGATATGAAGTGACTGCTCTTTTCATTCACATGAAACTACTTTCAATGTATTTAGTCAAAGTCTCATTTCGAATAGTGAAATATAGGAATACTCGAATGGTTAAACTGTGGAATATAGGGTTTTTCAGATCACGATTTGTGATCTGAATACCCTATATTCCAACTACTGTCCTGAAATCAATAAATAGCTCTTAAAATAGATGAAAGCAAGCAATTTTTCTCTCAGACAGGCAATGCTCTGTAAATGCTACTTATGTTAAAATACGCGTTCAATCGACTGATTGGTTGTGTCTAAGTTTTCTTTTATCGTTTCAGTTTTTAGTTTAATACCTACCTACTCAGTTTTGATTTTTATGAACCTTGAGGTAAAGACAAGAGAAGTAACTATTTGGTTGGCTTTTGTTCTTTCAACTTTATGTACAGTAGTGGTACATGGGCGGACTTGTTGCAACAAGGCATCAGGTGTACAAGGGTGGAATTGTGTGTGAGGGTGATTGTTTTTCATAAATTGAATTTGATTCATACATAAAGCATTATAGTTGGGGATGTTGTAGACATTCTTTTTTCTAAGTGCCTCGTTAGTCGGTAGTGGTCGCAGGCGTATTCGCTGAGCATGATATCCTGGGTTCGGTTCCCGGGTCGGAGAAGTGTTATTGGGTTTTTCCATCTGGAATTTGTCAGTAGCAGCACAGTGTATGGATTTGTGTCTGGTTGGGGGCAATAGGCTCGCCTAATTTAACATGGGACTTCAGAACATAACTGGCGAAATTTGGTTGTATGGCCTAACCTGTCTTTTTGCTGACGATAGTTTTTATAAAGCAAATACTAAACACAATGAAGCTAACAGCTGTATCTGAGTACATTAAAGCTTTATCAGTTTGCTGTCGATGATCATTATAATGACTCATTTTCTATTGATGACTCACGGGGTTTCCGAATGAGATAACATGCTACTTAGTTAGGTGTATTATTATCCTTATCCAAGCGTATATTCAATTTTTATAAACCAACCTCGATGATGTTTCAGTCATACAATGTTTGTCATCATCAAAGTACCTGCTACCTCTCTGTATTACCTAGGCAATAAACTGTTTCTACTTTTCCTATCTTCTATTACAGCACTAAATATATCCCCGTATGTATCAGAAGTCTTCAATAATTTTCTATGATGTCGTTACGTCACATGCCACGTGCGCCGCTCAGAAAAAAATCTTACACGCGACCACTATCGCCGATAAAGGCGAATCGTTTTTCTCAATCGGTACTCCATCGATACTTTCTGCGCATTTATAACCCGATATACACCCAGAACATCGATTGAAATCGTTCCGGTACTTTACGACTTTATTTCTGGCGAGCGTGTTTTCTTTGACTGCGTCAGTTAGGTTGGGACCGAAGCATTCGGCGTGTATCGGATAAATATTAATAAAGCGCGCCGGCCTCGTTTCTGGGAAGTTGGGAGGATCTTATTATAACCGCAATAGCACCTATAATTAGCAACATCCAAATTACTCGTGGCGTGTACGTGTTGCGCCAGATCGATGTTACGTGTGGCTACTCGATTCGGACCTATCGTTTCGTTTGTTACATCGATCCAGCCTTTGTCAGCTATCATTTATTAATAAATTTAGTTATGGACTAAACATCGTTTGAATTAATATCTTGACTTCGAATAAAAGCAACATAACAAGCAGGGTGTTGTGACTGTTCTGTTGGGAACATTGTCTTGGAATATTTCCCATTTTTTGTTTGTTGAAGCAGCTAGAGGCGTCTAATTTATTGTATTAGATTAATCACACAGAAAGGGCAACGACTTTAACTGTTTAGTTAAGATAATTAAAGCGAGATATTATACTGGAACTCAAAACTGATTGTAGAGGTATTAGTAATAATGGTAGCTAATCCGAATTTGATTCTTTACTCGATTTATATATTGGTGAGTAAGTAAAACAAAAGAATGAGTCAGAGATGCCAACGACCCGTTGCTCCAGGGTGATCTTTTGAAATTCCCGAATAATTGTCGACGCGTAAGGTGGCGACGAAAATAACGTGTGAGACGAACAGTGTCGTTCCCCCGCGCTTTCTTACAAATTAATTTTATTTATATATTGATGAATTGGCTTATTTGTTTGGTGTCTTAGAATTCCTCGGTCCTACATAATATATTTGATTTCATTTGGATCTAGCCCAAAACAACTCCTTCACGTGAGTATGAGTTTCGCTGCTTTAGTTAGGTGGCAAGTATGTTTTATAAATTGAGTAGGCAGGAAACTAATTTGTTTAAGTCGAATTTGTATTGGTATGTGGTTAATATTCACCATCAAATGTATCAATATTCTTTTGGATTATTTTTCTATTAAGAAATCTAGTAGTGCAACGGATTGTAACTTTGAATTCTGTTTAGAAAAGTATTTATTACACGTTGAAGTTTATTACATTAGAAATAACTCTGTGTGTAAACAGAAAGTATTCAGTAGCGAAGTTTAACTCTATTGCGTTTATTCTTTTACAATAGCCGAATCTGCATCTAGGTATTATGTAGAACGAGGCGTTTTAGCAATAAATATGAAAGTATAATGTCGGGGGAGCATGATACCGCTTTGAATGCTAAACCCGTACTGAACTACAAACACAGGCCAATAAGGGGGGCAGGCGATGTGACGGAGGGGGCGGGGGAGCACACACTCAACTAACCGTGGGAAAAGCCTGCGTATACGGTGTGAACTGTATAACATAAAGCATTCATTTGTTATTTTGATGCGAATTCTTTCGCACTTTTGTTTAGAATACCGTGTATTTTTTATCAATCTACTCAAACACTCGTTATCTAACTATCATCATAACTGCCTAATTGTTTGTAAAAATGTAAACAATCCCAATGGAGCCACTAATTGCTTTATAATACAACTTCTTTCATAAAATCAAATCAAATCACGAATATTGACCGTTCGTCTCGACTTGGATATTCATTTGGATAATGATATTCTTCGAATTACTCTGTGTTTATAACCATAATGCTTCGGTTCGTAGTGTGTCCGAATCGAGGTTACACACAAACAAGCGTCAGACCACAGTATGCCTTCACGTGGCAACAACGAACACATAGTTACAGAGTAATCTGGCCAGACGGTGCAGATCTTTGTGGAATCGTGTATTTTCTCCGAGATGGCGTGAAAAGCGTAGGTTTGCGGGAGGGGCGGGGTTCTTGGGAAACTGGACGATAAGGCGTGCGGCAGACGTCACTCGCACACACGGACGAGGCACGCACACCACGGGACGTGACCGTGGCATTCCATCGGTATCCACACATACACGTAGACAGCGTACCTTATTAAAACGAGACGCGAATCGACGACTTATCGGGCAATTAGTCGTGGCTCACGTCAAATATTACAACGACATGAAATCTTATTCGCTATACATTGATTACTGTCTCCAAAACTTTATTTTCGGATTTTTACCCTTGTAATCATTTTGTAATATTGAGTATATAAAACTAACAATGTATGACACTATTAAGAAGTAACAATAAAAACAAACAAATAAGAATAAATTAATAGCTAACAGCCTTAATCCTATTAACAATGTGGCATAACATATGTTAGTTTTGTATTAATGCGTGATTTGTATGCGTAAATCGTTGATGAATTTGTAAAGCGTCAATGTAAATCACGTTCTTCGAAAGGTTTGTTAGTGCGGGTGGCTTGTTTGTGAGCGTGGTAGGCGCGCGTCGGAGTCGGCACGCGCGGACGAGAGAGCGATCATACTGCTCAAGTGCGCCTGATAACAACTCGCGTCGCGAATTATTCACGTGCTGTCAACTTATGAATTATTATTCTGTTAACAACACCGGCTTAATGTTAAAACGTCGTATGCTCCGTAATTAGAGTTCTCGATTCAGATTTTGATTTTTAATTACAAATTTACAACGTTGATTCATTTGCTTCGTTTATCCTTTAGGAAAACAGACTTCTTAGTAGCAGTTTCTGATGTTTTTGCCCCGTTCGAAGTCAAATAAAAGTCAAAGATGCTGCGACAGAGCAATGACAGATTAAATGGCTCATCGAGTCGCAGCCTACATATTCATAAAGCATTGTACCTCGCGTCAGTGGGGACTGGACATTTGCGCGGGAAAATAAACAGACATTGTTATAACCTCACAAAGTTAGTTTCAGACTCCAGTGTCCGTTAGCGTCATAGCTATCGTCTTACTGTTTGTTTAATAAAACTTAATAGCACGATTAACGGACATTAAATCAACAATATCAAATCAAACTCGTAATCATGTCGCATTAATATTAATGAACAAAATGATTTAGTTGATTTAAGATATCTAAACATAGAAAAACTTGATGTGGTTCTGACAAACAGGTCTGTCGGTTAATAGAAACATAAAATTATGCATATTGGCCGTAGCAACACCTACAAGACGGCCCCCAATGGCGGATGAAGCTATCGTAATAACAAATGAAGAGAAAAAAAACGCCAGATACTGACAAAAGTAGACAGTTTAAGTCATCGAACGAGATATAATGACCCTGTAAGGCAAACGATATTAATTCTATAATACGTGTGAATATTTGCAACTCTTAACGCTCAGCGCTCCTTTGATAACATTGTTACGAATATCATTGGTATAAAAATAACGAGTTAGGTCAAGAAATACTCGTATGCAAATATAATTATCAGTGTTTTTATGTGTGCTATTCCGATATAGCTTTGTTGCAAATGACAGAATATGTGGCTTCAAGGACGCCGAGCTCTGAGCCTTGGCGGCTAACGCTTAACCAACGAATTTTTTTGTAATTGCTAATAAATAATATTACCTACTTAGGTAATTCAAAATAGTTTTTTTCCATTATGTATAAAATCTACCAACAAAAATAGACTTAAGTATATAATAAATAAAACGTTTTTAAACGTCTAATACAATATTAAAAAAATAACATGTTAAATTGCATGAACATTCATAAAAGTTAAACACACTTGTAGGTATATTGAAAGTCATATTATTTTTATACAACCCATATGCCTTTGAAATTGTTATCGGTTAGTTTCTTACACACATAATCCGAATACACAATAACAATATAAGTATTATTTGTTTAACAGACAATATGCATAATTAAAAACTACAAACACAGCAGCGAGCACGAAGACAAGGAACATCTTGAAAAAAAAAGGTTTTTTAATGCGAAAATTAAACAAACTGAAATGTACCTAATCTCGGTGTAATAAAGTAAACATTTACAATAAACAAAATGTTAAGAGTAATAAATTAAACGTTGAATAATCGATGACTTTATTATCCACCATAAATAACATTTTATTCAAATAGTTGCAAATATAACACATTAATTACTTTGACGTTAACAAGAAGTGATCAACAACGGCTTAGTTTCGTAACAACAACATAATTTTTAAATAATTTATGAACTAAGGCATAATTTATCTGCACAGTTTATAAAATTGAATATTTTCGCGCCTTTTTCATATCATTGAAATCAAAGTGCCACAACGGAATTGAATGAAAGTAGCAATAAATCTTTAATACAAAACAAGAAATATTTTTATTAATAAAAACTAATCTGATGACTTTTTATAAAACAAAAAGAAAATGTAAAGTTGAGTGAGAGCGACTACTAACGCCATCTATTGAGATTGATGTGAATACTATGAAGCGTTTCTTGAACAGACGTTTTCGGGAAAATTTAGAATGTTTCAAAGCAATATTTAGCTTTATTAATATCTAGATTTTTTTTCTTAGAATATATTTAATTTACGTGATGTTTTCCTGAATATTCAGATAGGTAAAGGTACCTAAAGACAAAAAGTGCGCAATTCAACCAAACTGTTTTTTTTAAACAATTATTTCCATATCGTGGTTTCGAATTTTCCTATTATATATTATTGTCAAACTTTCTGTTTTAACTATAAAAAGTCTGTTTTTCAACAGCAAACTGCTACCAGTCCTACAAAAAAGGTAGGTACCTAAGGATCTAAGAAGTTTCCTAAGTACATTTGTACTGTGTGTGAAGTACCTAATTTCCCCTCACACAGACTCACAATTGTTAAATCGAATAATTTTAACTCTTTGTTTAGGTATATAAATAGCGCATTTTTCATAAATTTTACGGTTTGCCTCATTACGTACTTACATCGATCGCGTCATCATGATTATATGACCAAGTTGTGTGACGTAGTACCAAAGTGCTTAAATTATTTTCAGCAAAGAATAACTGGAAATAAAAATTTATTTCGAGAGTTTTTGAAGAAGATACCTAGTGAGTAACAGAACCGCGCTGACTTTAGCCAAAACGCAAAAATTAAGCCTCAGGGTTGAGTTTTCAGGATGTGTACCTGCGTTAGTTCAAGCTACTCCCCGCTAGGGGGGAGCTGTTAGGTCAAGATTTCATAGGTACCTGTTTAAAACGCAGGCGCATTCAATATCACTAACCGACTCCCATAGGTACTAAAATAGTTTCAAGTTTAGTACCACCCACATTCTCGGGATGTGCAGTGATTTTCCCAGGTTAATGGTGCAGGGGGCGCTGCTTGCGTGATGCTGCTATCGAAACTAGCGACATCTGTCGCATTTTTCGGATATAAATCAAATTATTTGTTACATTATATCAAACATTTAAACTAAATTTCCTACGTTGACCTATTATTTTAACAGTGAAACGTTAGGCGGCTCATATGTTTAATTCAAAATTCCAACCTAATTAAAAATAATATGCTTAGATACCTTGAAACATACCTATATAAATAATTACAAAATTCAAATGAACCAACGCCACCAATAAACAAAGCAGCTAATGTGTAATATTTATACGTGCATGCGATAGAAACTATTTTATTAGTACGGAACCCAACGGCCGAGATATAAAGTAGCCGGTGGACTTGGTAGGAAATATCCCAGTGTTTTGAATCTAGAATCTTCGCTGGCTGCGGAGAGCACGATAGGACAACGCTCGTAAACTCACAGCGGAGACACAAACACAAATGACTTCGTAGGACTGCGAGTCTAGTAGAGAAGACGGTGTTTATTCGAAGCTAAATTTAGGTAAATAATTCAGAAATAAGCCGGACGCTTTGTAACTTTTTTTTTGTTATCATCTTCTCTGTGTGAGAAGAGGTTTTTGCCTTACAGTGGGACAGAACTCTTATACATAGTGTCTCTTTGGAACAATCGAGTCTTTTCACTGATCGGAGAGATTACCATGGGAAGAAACAGTAACTTGGCATATTAGAAAAAGTATAACTAATGCCAAAAACGGTGAAGCATCAAGTGACAGGCTAGTAAAACTACTGAAAAGTTGGTCTTCCTAAAAATTAAAGCTCTGTTTTATGTCATCAACTTATTGACTGTCGCCACCAACCAGCTGAAAAGTAGGAAACAATAAAGTTGATTTTCCGACTTGTAGGTAATAATGAGGAATTGATTTTAAAAACTCTGGAACTGACCTCCTTCTATTGATGCACTGCTGAACTGTCCTTATTTGAGATAGAAAGAAAAATAAGGAAAGAAAAAAATGTGTATTATGCAGCTTGTCTTCAAAGTCAAAGTCAATTCATTTATTTCAACTAGACCATTAAAAGGCACTTTTGAACGTCAAATTTACAGTTTAAAATTAAAATATAAGTGACTCTAGTTGTCCATTCGCAAAAAGTAGATTCTTATGGAGAAGAACGGACAAGAAACTCCATAGTTACTCTTTTCAAATATAAGTTTTACAATATTTTGTATGCATAGGTACATTGATCAATTGGACCTACTTATGCAAAACAGAATCAACCCACACGATGACAGTTTTGAGAAAAAGCCAGTTTTGTCAAAATTTTGTATACAGTGAAATTTTTTGTAATTTTGAATGAAGTTTATTTACAATATTGTTCCAAATAATTTGTTCTATGTAAACAAATATCATATTGATGAAAATCATTAACACTTTTAATAATAATTAAAGAAAAACTCGTTGGTTCCTTTTTGCTAAATTATCTGTGTGTTTGTTGGTTCTTTGTTAATTTATCATCATGCCATAAATTTATAGGAAAAAAATGAAAAATCCCATATTTATTTTAAACATATCGATTTATTATTAAAATAAAAACAAATCTTAAATCCTTAGAATTATATATATAATATGAAAATGTTAAAAACTACAAAAAAGTTTAATTGAATATCAAAAATAACTTAATCTAAATCCAATTCTACATCAAAATCCGGTTGACCTGAAAAGCCTTCAAGATCGTCTTCTATATCGTCATTTCCGACAAGTTTGATCGTTGATGTATCAGATACACCTTCAGTGTTCGGATAGTAATTATCCGTTGCATCAGCTAAAATATGAAACAAAGACGACTGGAGACATAGGAGGAAGCGGTGAAACGCTTTTTTCAGCAGAAATCTCGGTAAGTGATTTTGAGGTTAGTAAAGCATTATTGATATCTGCCCATAAAGCTGCAGAAGTTTCGTTACTTTTAGGCGATTCTCACACTGCCCCGCATGATGCAGCGTAGCGCGTGGATGCGTGTTCTTCCGTTGCTTGTAAGTATCTCCGTTTTTATGGAAAACACGCGTAGTGCAACACACAGAAAACGCATTCACGCGCAGTTTATTCTTCGTCCGCCACGCACCCCGCTGCGTAATGAATGACATGACGTGAGGTCAGCGGTGAGTATGGAGGTGTTTATATGCTTTTTTCAACAGCTGTTTCAATATCATCAGCATCAGTATCAATAGAAGTAAGTATTGTTTTATTTTCCTTCACCAAATTAGTAGCTAAAGACAGCGGAGAGGCAAAGGACACTGGGAAGCTTCAGCAGAGACGGTAAGTAATGTAGCAGAAAAATTAGGATCGGATATAGCTCCATCACCCCCTTTGCAAGCCGTTCTTTCATGTGGATTATTAACCTCACCATGCGTACTACATCTTCTTCGCTTGCGCAGCAAATCTAAAATAATAGCCCGCTTTTAATCAAAAATTGCATTTTTAAATATGCCTATGTAGCCTTTTCCGTAATTTATGGTGATCGCACAATTATCCGAACCAAACGCGTCGAATGAATCGAAGTCAAGGAAGCTTTGCACACATATCCGCACCTAATGAATCGACCACGCCGAAAAAAAATAATGAAGAAATAGTACTCGCGTTTTGCTATATTCCACGCCACTGTCAGAATGCGAGCACATCAGTTGATTCTGACCGCATCGCCCGAGCCTAATTTGTTGATAATCTAGAATTTCCGGGGGTTCTTCCAGATTTGGACGATTCGAATCGGTGATATGCGGGTGTGCGAGGTTTCATAGGATTTCAAATAAAGAATTCTAAAAATTGTTTCGTTCGGCTCGTTCGTTGCGTTCGGCTGAGAAAAATGTGCGTTCACCTGTAGAATGTTATTTAATTTATAATTTGAAAAATAGGCTTTTTATTTAAAAAAATCTCTACTAATATTATATGCGAAAGTAACTTTTTCTATCTTTCTGTTACGCTTGTTCGCCTAACCCACTGAACAGAAATGTAGTTAAGTATCTTTTTCGGTGAAGTACCTACTAAAGCAACAGCACGCATTCAAAATGCAAAATATACAGAAATAACATAAACAATACCTGAAGAAACCTGGATTGGACTGCCTAGATGACCTAGATGGCCTAGATTTATCATAAAAATCTGAAAAAGGAATAATATATACTAAGCAAAGTAGTTTAACATTACTGCCTATAATGTAAATACACATATCATTATGAATGTTAATGAACATTATTATGTTCCGGTTTGTTGAAAACATGGTGTAGTTATAGTAGAACCGTGCCACAAACTGAAGAGATGAATAAGTGAAAAGTTTCAAGAAACAACAAAAACCTTTTATAACCTTAAAATTATTTACGTACCTTGATTGTCGTTCTCTTTATTATCTGAATGGTTGAGGCAGCTAGAAATCATAGTTTGTATCCTGGTGTTCACTCTCTTCATTGTTGGAAACAATAAATCAATTATTACAATTTTAATAATCACACAACGTAGACGTACCGAACGCTCCTGTTTTTTGACACAGTCCACTGTCAATATTATTTCATTTTAACTACTATAAAGTTTAGAAAGAGTTGTCATATTCATACCAAAACTTATCACAAAAATTATAAAAAAATATAAAAACTAGTGAATTCCAATAGTGTATGTAGGTATCTGATTTGGATGAATAATTTTATCAGAGTTTATTACACAACACAGATTCAAAGGACATGACTCCTTAAATGTTGTAAATAAAGTTATATCAACAAGGAACCAAGTAATGTGAGTCTTTGTAAATAATTACGATTATGCCTATTTTAATATGCAAACAAGAACCAACCTGCATGGTTCTACTTCTTTGATTAAAAAATAAAAAATGCAAGGGACCATGTGGTATGAGTCTTATTGAAAAAACCAATTTCAACTATTTTTTACGATTGTTGGGTGACTATGGGGCATGGATCTTGTTAGTTTATTGAACAACTGCGGTTATGTTGGTTGATAACCTTGTCATAGAAATGTTTTGTTCTGTCAAAATTGTCAGATCATTTTGATCTTTACAGGGTCGATAGAAGCCTCATTTTTGAAAGCTTCTGTGTCCTTATCTCGATTTTGGCATTTGTGTGGATTGGTTCCTGCTTGCATAAGTAGGTCCAATTGATTATATTATGTGAGCACAATGCATCCAACATTACACTAATATACAGCACACACTTATATACTATAGGTACAACAAAGCAATACCAGCAGAGATAAAATTAAGTTTGCTAGTAAGGGACATGGTACTCACATATTTACAATATAATTAAAAACAATGGATCAGTGTGTGAGTTAAATTACATATTAAAAACCTGAAAGTACACCAGTAAATAAAACAAGTTTGACTTTTTCTACTATACCCTCGATTGTCCTATGGAGCAGGACCAGCATGTTTCCAAGCATTCTTATCTTTAATATAATCATCTAGTTTGTAATATGCTTGTTTACAAAGTGTGGTTTTAATGTAAGTTTTAAATTTTCTTTCATTTAGTTCTAATATGTCACAAGGTATTTTGTTGTAACATTTAACACAGTACCCCATGAAAGATGTTCGTACTTTGGCTAATCTATAAAATGTTTGATCTAAATTATTTTTATTTCTAGTATTAAAATGATGTCTATCACTAATTTTGTTAAAGAGATGTCGATTTTTTCTTACATACATAATATTCTCATAAATGAATTGACAAGGTACTGTCATAATATTAATCTTTTTAAAAATTTCCCTAAGAGAATCGCGGCGACGAAGATTATAAATGGCTCTAACAGCACGCTTTTGCAAAATAAATACAGATTCAATGTCAGCAGCACGACCCCACAGCAAAATACCGTACGACATAATGCTGTGAAAGTAACTAAAATAGACCAAGCGCGCGGTTTCTACATCTGTTAACTGTCTTATCTTTCTAACAGCATAAGCGGCTGAGCTTAGCCGCCCCGCAAGAGATGTTATGTGAGGTCCCCATTGCAATTTCTCGTCTAAAGTGATTCTTCTTCTCCCTTCATATCTATTAGTCTTGACCATGCGATTTAATCTTCAAACGTCTGGAATATTCAAAGCTGGCCAACGAGCTTTTAATATTCCAAATATTTCTAACACAAAATCTTTATAGTTCTATGGCATTTTGTAGCACGCTTTGGTCACCTAGAGGTAGGCTCTGGCCGGTTCTGAGTTGTTGCACTAAATATATATAGAAAGGCTTTCTGTCTGAATGTGTACTAGGGCCCGGTTTCTAGACGGAGTTAAACTTAATCAACAGGCACTTACTTCTGTCAAATGGTTGTGGAATACCGTAGTGTGGTGGCCGGTGAATTGGGGTTACTTTCGGAGAAAATTGTCTTACTTGCCAGTTCTTGTATTCTAGGCATGGCTATTTTATAATTAAAACAACTTTAGGTGCTGAAGCAACATTTACCGCCATTAAGTTAGTTTAGGTCGTCATCGGAATTTTAATGAAAATTTATGCTTTCATTTTCGACAGCAATAAAAATAAACTTAAAGTTTGATTTCTTTTTTCAACTTTTCCCTGCTGTAGGTCCAAACAGGCCAATTAGATTCGATTGACATTTTAAATTTTACACCGTAAGTTTATGAATATGCAGTCTATGAGATTTGCAGTTTTATAAGCTCGATATACACTCGCGAATAAGTACCTACTATGTTGATGTCAGGCTTCAATATAACCCTCACATTATCGACTCAACTTTCAACTGAGGGTAGGTACACAAATAGCAATAGCGTCTAACAACATCAAAACGGGTTATTCAGTTAGTCGATAGTCTGTGCAAGCCTTAAAAGTGTTAAAGGCCGATCAACTATCGATCGTTTTGATTCGCCATTGTTTCGGCATGCGGGATCACTCAGACCCAAATATCGGTCACCAGTCCACTACAATATGTGTGTATATTTAACATCATTATGGTTTAACCACAGCAATTCGGTGCTGAATAAGCTTTTACTATTTTATTTGAAATGAATTCAGGAAGGTTTAATTGTCATTTACAGTGTTATACTGTGGAATAACTTTGTTGCAGCTTTGAGTGTAAAGTAGTAAGTAGTAGTACTTATTTAAATAAAAATATTCAGATCATCAAAGCTTTTGATACGAGACAGTTATTTTTTTCTTAAGGCTACATTGTTTTCACAACGAGTCGTAAGCTCTGCGCTTGAGTCAGTAAGTTCCCGTTTAGACCACTGTAGACCAATCACAGAGAAGTAAGACTGCGCTAGTGCACACTCCGACGAATAGGTATCTAACAGTAAACCCAAAAATAGTGACACTATTAAATGCAAATAAACCTTTATACTACTCCTCTATCTCCTTCACGACACTAATCATCAAACCATCACTTCATTGTCATCATCATTTCAGCCGAAAGACGTCCTCTGCTAGATATACAGCTCCCCCAAGCGTTGCCACATCAACGGGTCCACCCATCATTTACTTCAGCATAATCCAAACTAACGACAGCTCCTTGACTCAACTACAGCTTTCAAAACACAGGTCTTCACTACTGGTTAATTTATTTAACGGACTCGACCTGAGATAAATGGCCATAACAGTTTCATCATTACAGAATCATTGGCCGGTGGAAACAATAAGGTCCATGGTACCCCGCCCACAGGCTGGGAGATAAATTTCCTTCTTGTTTCTATGTCTCCTTTTTACATTGAAGCACTTTATACGCAGTAGGCTCTCGGTTAGAGGACGTTTGGTACAAGTGATAAGCGGGCATTATGTGAAACATGATTTATTTTCGTTGGTTGACATTTTTTTTGCATGTGTTTTTATCAGTAAGGTTTGTGGTGGGTTTCGCATACCAAATGATAGTTACCAAATCTCTCGTTGAGATCTCCCTTGTAAGTATGTAGAAAGTTAAAACGTCAAACGAGGCTTGAAAGAGACGAAGAATATTCCTAGCTTTCGGCACAGAGATAGCTGGTAATGTCCTCATTCAACCCCATTACAAGTCCGTTATCTAATCACGAGTCTGACCGATTACAATAATCGATTTAGATTAAAAATCATGTCGAATATCTCACTACTCTCTACACTGGGAATCTCAATGTTTTAAACCTTTATAGCTTTCACATGAAAAATCTTCCCTTGCAAAGTTTCTAAGCTTTAGAAGCTTCTTTCACAAACCCGCTGCCCGCGCTTTACTTAGATCCTCGTCTATGCTAGACATGCGTATGTCTATGCAGGATACAGTCAATGAACTGGCAGAGGTCAGGTGAAATTATCTCGTACGGTGCGTCTTACGCGACATGTGACTCACAATGAACGGATATAGCTTTATCTCGCGTCTGATGCCCGAGAATTTGGTGACAACTCGTCACACGTTCAGCCAAGCTTTGGAAAGTTCGAGAAAGAATAGCGGTAGTCCGATAGTACATATTTAATCTAAAATGGGTTAAAAATCGTGGTTGGAAGGAAGTTATGGCGTGTTTAAGGCTTCGATTATCGGAAAACTCGAAGTTAAGAAAAGTTTGTGAAGTGACTCGAGTTACGCAGGGTTGTAAAGTTTTTAATAGGTTTTAAAATATTGGCTTATATTAAGGTTTCCAACTATTGTTTGACCTTGTTAACAGAGTACGTCTATGCACATGTAGCTACAACTTAAATACATAGTCAAGTTGTAGCTACATGTAGCTTATTAGCACCTAGCACCAGCTACAATAAAATTTATCGTTTAATCTGCCGAATGAAGTGACACGAAAGTCATTAGGGTGCCCTTAGTCTCACATTGTATTTTGCATTCGTTAAGATTGCAATAAGCCGGTCCACGCCAAGACGTTCAATGACACTCGGTGAGGTAGGGGCGGCGGGGGCAGGAGGTGGAGGGGGTTAGAGGCTGCGACAGTGCAGCCGACATCTCGCCCGCTATCGCTTCATGATCTGTCCACATGAGTTTTTAAGGAGATGGTGTAGGTATGACTAGTATCGTTTTAGTGTGACAATATTCTATTGAAACTCCAAAATATGTTTCTGTAGTATAGGCGAAACACTGTAGGTGCCTAACATTTTTATATTCGTAAGCTTTTCCTCACGAATTTTGAGTAGGACAATTGGGACTACTAGGTATAGCGATTGTGAAAATTATGTCGGTGGCCATCGGAAATAAACCGCTAACGAACTAGCCCATAGGTATCTCAAGAAAAAACTAATTTCTGAATACAATAAAAAAACGTTTTTTAAATGAATTTGATTTGAATTTGTACATTGTTTTTCCTTTACCAACAAATAATCGAATATAATAGGTAAGTATTATATTTTTTACATGTGACCGCTATCTGACCGAATGATAAGTGACGATTCGTTGCGGTTGACAATGAAGCACACTTAACTAGAGTGTTCGTAGGTAAGTCTATTTATACTCGTGACCATAGTTATCTACCTATTTGCATATGGAAAATTTTACAGAAATAACTAACAATTCAATTAGCTGGAAAAGTTAAAAAATAACATGAAATTGTATCTTTTATAGGTTTTTATTATATATATTTAGGTACTTATTGCAGTGGGTCTAGGTCAGGTTCTAAGAAGGAAAACAATTTTAACGAGTTATCATTTGGATCGTCATCGATGTCATCAATTTAAAGTTAAAAACTTTAAATTGATGACATAACTGTTAGTACACCTTCTATAAATTGTAAGATAATAACGAAGCAGGACCACGCCACCTTACTGGTATATTTTCCTGTAAGTTATGACAGAAATTACTTTTTCGATCATGAAAAAAAAATTGTAGATGCACACCTATGTTCCTCAAACTTTTTATTCTTTTTAATTTTTCGTGTGTACGAGAAGGTTCTTAAGGCTTAGGCCCACTCTATATAAGATATTAGTTAATAGGCGCACAGTGAGGCGCGGAGGCTGCGTCGATAGCCGATGCGATTCGACCGCCTCATACGCGCTACTCCTTACACTTATTACGAAGATAACCTCCAGGGTTTAGCTGAATACTTAGAAACACTTTAGAGTATTGAACTGTGGAATCTAAGAACTGATTTAATTAAACATTCTTGACAGCGTCTGAGGAATGGGATAATAGAAAAACTGTCTAAATGAAGACGTTTTTAGAATTTTATTCAGAAGTTTACATTTAAATCTAATTGTTTTTTCCAGCAGGGGACATCTTTTAAATGTGAAATGATTGTAAAATCTATTTGTTTTTCTTAAAGACGTACTAAACTTTCATAACGATATTCAAGAGCAGTCATTCAAACTGAATCCTACTGGTTCTATCTTTTGATAATTGTTACGTAAACCGTGCATGGCTGAATGGAATGGAATATTCCATTCAGCCATGCAAATTGCATTATCAGGATAGGTACCATATCAACCAGAATAGATGACACTATCTTTCCCTGAATTATAATCCACTAACTAAGTGGTCCTGTAGTGGCCTCTTAGGTTACTGATGACGACTGCCTTGTTGACCTATCCACAACAATCCCGCCTTAGGTCAAAGGTAAACGATGTGTACATGAAACACCATTAGGACCCCTTGAAATTGATAGGAACCTAAAGTGCAGTATCTATTTTTAACTTGTATGCTACCTTACTACCACGAAGGCTGGTTGGTGGCATAAGATAAGAGTTTTTGGAAATATATGGTGGAGACCTTTGCCCATCAGTAGGACACTAAAGTCTTAAATTCAGTAACACCCAGCACACAGACTAAATCGCTGGGTCTAACAGCCAACTAAGGGAGGATTTCTGAAAATTCATACCTTAAGGGGACAGAAGTTGATAGATGAAACAGAGGATAGATAAATTCCTATATAAGTACCTAAGTCATTTTCGTCGTTTGGATAACTCGCCAAAATCAGGGAATGTTAAAAAAAAAAAAAAAAATAACACTGCAGTAAAGCTGCTTCGAAAGTAAGAAAAAAAACAGTTGTTCACTTGTTTAGAATGCAGGTCATGTCCATAGATTTTATTAAAAAGAGAAGCTTTCTCTTTACATAATGACGGCTGGCATCCATTCGTTGACGAAATCAGTGCAGTGCAGTCTTTACTTATGCAACAACTTTAGCAAGCATACGTGGAGAGTACTAACAAACAGTTACTTATGAAAGCGATGTAATAATCCTCTTTGTCCTGCTTATGGGGCAACATAAAATAAGAATGGTATCTACATAAATATCTACTATTATTGTTTACCGTGGTACAAATCAAGCCTTTATGTATTTTTGCTTTCACCATCACGTCAACCAAAAGACGTCCACTAGTGGGCATGGGCTTTCCCCAGGCTCCGCCTCATCGATTGGTCCTGTGTATCTCACATCCAGCGGATTCCCGCAGCAATCATCATCATTTGATCAGTTTGTGGGAAGTATGATATAATAGAATACGCGTCCAATATTTTTTTCAAATCTATCTGACGGACATTTCAGCTAAATACCCTATAGGATATTAAATTAAGTCAATATAATGCTCAGCCTTGAAACTCTCTTCCATTATTTAGATGGTAGTATAGTAGGTAGGAATTAAAATCTGCGAAAACCCCATAAAGGTTTAAACTGAAAGCCAATCAAACGGGGAAAAAATGATGAAATCGAATAAAGTAACACAAAAGCGAATTGGACAGGATTCTAACAACGATAGCTGGATCATCAGTATAACGTTACTCCACACCTCGGATGGGCAAAGAATAATACCCGTAAGTACTCCATTATTATCATTATTCATAATCGCATTTTCTAACCACACTGGTTGATATAACCTTACCCATTGTTATAACATGCAAACCCCATTATATACATAGATACCGTTTGAATAACGCATACTTAAGGTCAACTGACAAACGCTGTTCAACTTGGTTGTGGTTGTAAATATAAAGAGATGCGCCAAAAATGTATACAAAAATAAACGGCAAAGGTTTTACGGAGCGAAATCTACGTGGAAATATCAACGCGGCTCTTGCTCTGATGACGAGTGCTAGTGTTGGGCTACGGCGCTTTCCAAAATATCGATATTTGGGACCGGGATTGTTGATGAAAATAATGTCGATAGTTGATGAAAAACTTGTATATTTTTGCTGTCATGTCTTTAAATCATCATAATTTTGGTGTGACAGAGACGGAGTTACACAGAACGAATAGCAGTATAGCCTTTTCACGATGGCATCATAATGGTATTGGCACTACGTAAAACGGCCCCTGTATCTACTTGTACCGAAACAGAAGTGCGATTCTGTAAACATGTCGAAGTGAAGGCTTGGCTGAAGTGATCACGAAGTGAGCTGTCAATCCATGTAATCAAAATGGAATGACAGCTTACTTCGTAACCGGCTGGGAGCCTCAAGCCTGAAAGGGAAAAAGGAATATGAATTATGCTCCAGTCAGGCTGCGTTTCCACCAAAGATGTGCGAGAATGCGTAGCGAGGGATGTGTTTATTAAGAACCAATAGAATCGCTTCTTTTACCTAGCGTCGCTCAGCGCAAGCAATTCTATTGGTTCTTAACAAACACATCCCTCGCTACGCATCCTCGCACATCTTTGGTGGAAACGCAGCCTCACTGGTTTAGGAGGTCAGAAAGACATTTCATCCATGTAAAATATTGGTATTCATCTGCAGCTGGTTAAACTGCTAGAATAAAACGGTTAAGCAGATAGATGATTATAGTGGTCTGAATAGTTTATGAAAACAGTCGTGTAATTTTCTCAAAACGTTCTACTGTGACAGTCATCATGAACAATGTACGAGTATGCCATAGATTATATCATTGCGGTTGCCCTTCAATAAAGCTAAGTGCAGCGTTTAATGTATTATTATGTAGCTGTAGCACGTGTAATGGTATCGAATAAAGGCTTACTAGGTAGGTACTGGGAAGACTGTGTTTTTTTTCAGTAAGGTACTGGAATTTTGTCAGATTATGACACACTAGCTGCTGTCCTCGGCTGCTCTCGCGTGGTATTAGTCCTACCTCCCTTTATAAATTATAGCCTTTGTGTTAATAGTTAGGTTTAGTAGATATAAATAGTTGAGTAAATATCTTTAGTTTGGTTATGTACATTACAAATTAAAATACATTATTCTGATAATGTAGTGAAAGTCAGAAATGTAGCTTATAGCTACATTTCTGTAAAGTTTTACCAAAATCTGTTCAGTAGTTTTTGCGTGAAAGAGTAACAAATACCCATCCACTCTCACAAAAATTTTACATTTTGTAGTTTTAGTGGAAAGTAAGATAGTAGGGCAGGTGTTGAACCTACCCGCAGACTGACGCAGAAGTCTATGAGTTTTATGTCAGTGTTTATGTTATGGTAATAAACTAAACACTTCGAAAGTCACATCGAAAACATTCTTAGTAGATAACAAGAATGTATCTTAATTTTATATGATTCTCTATCTAGAGTCAATGATATGATCTCACGTTTTAACATTCAGTATTCATTTAGCGACTCAAGCATAAATTAACAATTTGAAACAACTTAATAGCATGAACTGAGGTTAGTAGCAATAACAAAATGAATCCACAAAAAACCCAAAGCCATGATCATTAACCTCCCATGAATACCAAAACAACTAGAAGATACTATTTTACGACATCAGCAAACATTTTGAAGTGTAAAACGATGATTCAATTTAAATAATTTATAGTTTACTTGTTCGCCAGCGCTAAAGACAATGAAGGTGACTACAGCGAAATAATTGCTATTGTACTTCTCACACCCGACGCACTTGACAATACGTGGCATTGTGTCCGATATATCGGATCCTAACCTCACTGCGGAGACCGAGCAGACGTGATCCGATTTATTAATCATTATTTTCGTCACGGATCAACCTTCGGTGGCAGTCCAACACTTCATTAAGCTAATTATAGCCTGGCCAATGTTCAACCTAAGGTAGGTGGGTGACTCCAAAGCTTCAGTAATGAAGCCATATTTTTAAAGCACTCATTTAACTCTATGTAAATTAATTGTACCCACTTTGCACTTTAATTAAGCCAGACTATGCATACATAGTGCTGCAATTACATGCCGATCTTCATTAAATTATGGAACAAGAAGGGTGCAAAAAGTACATCCATTTTCTTCCAAAATTATGGTATCGTTTCAGTCGATCCCCTCACTATAGACAGTTGAGTTCTCCGTTGTTGCTTTTTTCCCATTTACGAGTTTCACGGCGACCGTTGCCTGAAACTTACACGTACCCAGAATATAAATGCTAAGCACCATCTCTTTTCCACCAGTACATACAGACACGCTCTGTCTCGTTCTTCCCACAAATAAAAATGTGTAGCCACCTCAATGTTCAAATAGAAATTGCAATATCCATTTTCCCAACGCGTTTGAAACTGAACCTTGTTCTCAGTAGAGCTAAGGCTGTTATTTCTGTATCTTGGGGATACATTTTAAGGCACTATACATTTGCGAAAGGAAAATGTTGTCTTTTTCGAACCAGTTGCAGTTAAAATCCTCCGTCCCTGTTGCCTGCCCGTTGTGGCTGGGCATATCTAAAATCATCTGGACCAAGTAAAGCGATTACTTCAGCAGCGACTTTTTGAAAATGTGCAAACTTATTAATTCTGGCATTTAGGCGGCAAATTGCGTTCCCAACAAATTACTTTGGAATTAAATAACATCAAACAATTTAAAATAAGATCCTCTGGTTTACGATGCTGTGGATTTATGAAGCGAATGAAAAGTGTAGGTAGTGCGCAGTGTACCAGTTATACGGTACGTCATCCCACACGAGTCGTAACAACCTACTGAGGAAAACTAAGATTATTACTCTACCTACCTGCTTTATGAATGTTTTGAGCTTAACGATGCATTAATACATCATGTGGGTAAACTTTAAGGTTCTTTGTGGCTTATTTCGCACATTGCTTAAATATACCTTAACTATTTAGATAGACTTTGACGTCATGGCGACAATCTCTGAGAACAAGCTCAGACTCCATTCGGAGTAAATATTGATGAAAGGCATTTTTCCTAAAAATAAGCCTTTGTTTTGCAGTAGGACAATACAGGTAATATCTATATATATATATATATATATACATCCATAATCTGAATCAACAAAACCTGCGAATTTATCGTAAAATAAAGGTATCCTAAATATTTATAATTATCGTTTCTCCACGGTTGCTTCAAAGCAAAACAAACGTAGTCCTTTACAACAAGAACAAAAGTTTGATCCCCTAAATTCGAATCGTCCACGCATCTAAAATTCAGACACAGCATAACTGTTGGCAATAAACCATTACCTTAAAAACGCAATGTTAGCGATTCAAGACAAAAACAAGGAACGTTTAATTTGCAAAATTCAAATCTCCCGCGCGTCGAAAAGTCCAAAGCGAAATAGTGCAATTGAGTGCGTGAGCGCATCCAGGAATGCCGGGACTCAGGACATCGTCCCGGACCGGTTTCACACTTCACCGCTCGAACTTACCGTATTGCACATTCAACTAACTGGTGAATATCATAATGATGTGATATTTTCTAATCTTTATGTGAGAGAGCTGAGGTTTCAAAATGTATTCCAGTGCAAACTGTACCTTCTATGATTTTTAAATCAAAGAAATGCTAACAAAAATAACGGCTCTGGCACGAATTGCAACTTATCGGACATGCTAACCTATTCTCCTTCAAGCCGTGGCCGGTCTAAATCAGGATCGATATAACCGGGATCAGTATCAGTCTGGATCAACAGTTCCCCATTGCATTGAGTGCCTAAGGACATCTTCTTCGAACTATTACAGAACAGACAGTCCCATTGGAATGTCACTGTGATCTACTAGGATCGAACAGGTGAGCTCTGAGCAACATTTTCGGTCATATAACACTTCTGCAAAGAACGGAATGGAAGACACAGCATTGAAAGGGCTTTTCCACAAGGTGGATCCATGGCCTGGTGAAGGTTGCGGGAATCTGCTGGATGCAAGGAGCACAGAACCGATCGATGTGGTGACACTTGGGGGACGCGTAAGTCCACCAATGGACTTGTTTCGTTTGAAATGATGATAAACATTTCTGAACCCTGGCCATCCAATGACTGCTTAATGTCATAGCTTTACCGAACAGCTAGACTTCATTAACTTTAATAACCACTGAAACCAACCCAATTTCCTACAAACTTTCAGCAACAAATTGCATTACAAAGCCTCATCGCTTCCACGTAGACATTAGCAGGCATAAGTTGCAAGAAATGCCAATTTGCCCGTTGACATTTGAGTACTAAGTAATGCATTCAACACACTAATGAACTAGTATTGATCTTCAGTCGCCATTGTGAGAGCCATGTACGTGATTATATATAGGGTGGCAGACTCACATACCTATAATCGAATTAGCAGTGCCCATTACGCTCGACTCGGATGGAACTCGTATTGTTAATTAGTGTTAACCCTAGATTATCTTGCTTGATTTTGTAGTGTAAATGTTTAATTGGTAAGTTGCATGTGGACGAAAGTCTTGGAGGAAATTGATAGGTATAAAAAAATCTTTAGGTTAAAACGACAATTCTAATTTATTGCTTTTATAAGGATTTGATGGTTTTTTTTTTGAAGCGCACGTGTCTCAGGGCTGACAACCCAGGACATACAGATAATAAAATGCAGCAGGCAATTACAAGTAACAATTATAGTCTGAAGGCACGCACCCAGATTACAAACAGACTTAGTAACTAGGACGAGAGAAGCAACATCAGCAGATTATCAATTTGGTCCTTCCGCCACAAAGGACCATATTCGAAGTTTCCCTTATAAAAATCTAGTGTATTATCATCAATCATGACACATGTATGTACATAAATATTTGAGCACAACACGTTAAGCGGTACAAGTAAGCTCGCGGACAAGATTTACGTTTTAGCCTCCCGCTGTTACGCTAGCCGCCTCTATACAATAAATGTTTAGTTTTAATAAATTATTTTGCGACTTGTAAATTACACTTTATGGAGATAACGAGGACTGGTAGCTAAGTGTAAACCAGTGTACCGTACAGATATATTAGAGGGAATAACAACTATGCAATTAGGATTATTCCATTTCACCTGCCTTTGCAATCAAAGACTTTGGACGGTGGATTTTGATTCATGTTGCCACCTCGTTTTCTTCTGCAGATTTTGGTAGAGATGCTATTGTACTCCCTCGTAAGCCTAACCTCTTAAAACTATCATGATTACGGCGTTAGTGGGAAATAGAGCCTTACAAGATGCATAGCACATTGCTTTCCACTATCTTTTCAACGGAATTATGATGGCGTTGGCATGCCATAGTAGGCTGAAATAAAGCTACTGCACATTCCGGGAAAATATGCAAACTCCTTTTTGCCTACAAAAAACCCCGATTTCTAATTTAGTCAACTTGCAAATCTTTTTTTTTTTTTGCCACATAACGACATACCCACATACATCATTTTATTTTTCTTAAACTAAACCCTAAACGGTAGTGTTAGTAGTTCTTAAATTATATTAGTAAAGACACGTCTCGTCAATCTGAATCAGGACCTCGTGCAGATTAACTTTCGACCAAGATCCATTAATGCATTTAATCAATAGTTACCAAGCATAACGAATAATACTTAGGAAACTAAATTATTTTTAAAAGCTGTACAAATAAAGTAACATTTCTGAGAACTTTCTGCTGTCTTAATTAGCCCTAAAGCATTGAGGAGTTGAAACCTGGACGAGAAACCTTCCTAAAAGTCATGATGAGGTCGGAGTACCGACATCTATTCTACTTAACCTTGTTCTTGGAACTGGAAACTTTGTGGATCACTAAGAGCTTTCCAGAAAAACTACCTTGAAAACTTTTTCAAAATCTACCCAGTAATTTACCAGAATTTCCGAGAACTTTCCGATATTCTACTAATACTGAAAAATGTAAGTTCGTTGAAAGGTTGTTATTTATCAGGTCCCAATGGCTGAATGGTTCTGTATGACACTTGGCACACGAGTAGACCATGACTAGATAAGGGTGCGGGTTACGTTTATCCCGGTAGCATCTTAGGCAGAAGCTATAGTCTTCTAGAAATTGAAACTACTTTTGAGAAACTTAATGAATGGCCC
This sequence comes from Mamestra brassicae, assembly GCA_905163435.1. NCBI lineage: Eukaryota > Metazoa > Arthropoda > Insecta > Lepidoptera > Noctuidae > Mamestra > Mamestra brassicae. The sequence continues at coordinate 7,185,809 of LR990991.1, read as the reverse complement.
AAAAAAGCAGTTATTAAGTAAAAATAGTTATTAGAAAAATAACGTATTGAAGTAAATCTCTCATCAATTAAACCGTGGCGAATAGCAAAGCAAACACAATTCGGCTTCCTCATCACACAACAATACACTAGGTGCGTAGTTTATGACTACATTAATTATGCTTAAGCATATCCTAATTACTGTAATGGTATTAGCCTGAAAGGGGAGGCGGTCAGCGGAGGGGGCATTCACGTGCCTCGAAACACTGATGTGATGATGTGAATTCCGTATAATTATGTGTATAGACATAAATACTTGGTATTATGTCGGAAACAAAGCGATTTAGTGCCGAGGTAATTAGTTAAGACCACGTTATCGTCAGCTGGTATTGAGGAAGTTAGTTAATCGTGCGACGCATTTTGTATTCTGTGGTTTTAGGAAATGGAATTTGGTGTGAAAGATTTTTTTTTCATGACAGATTTAAGGATCTTTTTTCTCAAAAGTACATTCAAGGGGTCGCCATGTCAATATAATGAAAATAGTCCTTACATACTTTACAAATAGGAAGTAGACCGCGTAATGATATTCTTCGATTTTTGGACAAAAATCGCAAACTGTGAACTTCATAATTCTTACGCCTAAATTCCTCCAGTGACGCGCATTAAATAACTTTGAGTAGGCGTAATTGTATGGCGATTAATTAAATAGGACGGTTCCAACGAGCTTTTGATGGACTTATCAACCAAATGAACTTTTTATGGACATGTTGCCGTAGAAATGCCTATGTAAAAGTATGGACCTTTAAGTATCAACAGAAGTAATTAATTATCACGTGTCGGATCTGACCTTTTAGATAGCTAAATAAGTACCGGTCACTGATCACCTGTAACTACAAATACGTCGCAGAGGGCTCACATAGTTTCGGTAAGAGCCACTTTTCAGAGCAACCGTTCGGTACTCACACTTAAATTTTTAAAGAGTTATGGTGTGAGGAAAATCACACAGTGTGTCGTCTTTGTAATTAAGCAAAGAAGGCGTCAGAAGACGGGGGGTTACGCCGAGGAGAATGTTCTCGGATCTCATTTCCATGCAAATGAGGGTAGCACTTGTTATACATCAGATGACGGTAGGCAGACGCGATAACAGCCTTACCGAGCTGCGAGGCGACGTACAACTCGGTCGGGTAATACTTGATCGATAAGTAATACGTTATGATAATGACTTCGACTTCCCTCACACTATTTGATACGAGGATACAACTCCTAATGAAAAACAAATGAATTTCATTCTAAATCGAATCTTTACCGACTTTTTGAACTGCAAACTCTTTTCTTGCTAATCGATGAAAACTGATATAAAATTCTGAGCGATTTAAACAGTGAAGTGGTGTATAATCTTTGGGTAGAAGTTTACAAACTTCTAGCTGTAATGTCAGAACAAAGTTTTTCTTTTTTACCACTCTTGGTTTTTGATGAAGCATGTACTGCCATACTTCATCTTTTAAGTTTTCTTGTGTCGGTATAAGAGTATGTACAGCTGAGGTAACAAGTTTTACTAGAAAAACATTTATTCAAAAAAAGCTTCAGTCATTCATTCAAAAATATGTACTAAGAAATAGGTTCTCAAAACTTAAGTAAGTAATAATTAAGTATTGCTAAAATCACGCCTATCTACTGTAAAAAACAATCGAAATTCTCTCTCACGTCTCCTTATCTTTTTCAATTTCATCAATTAATTGCAAGATTCCCATTTTGAGTTTTCTTTTCTCCTTAATTGTAAAATTTCTGATATCTGGTAATATACTTTTGAAAAATGTTAAGTCTTCATTATCGTCGTCGTTTGAAGGTCCTTCGAAAGAGAATTTTCTTTTCTTGCTCACAACATATGGTTCACTGCTGCTTGCGGCATCTGGATCTTGCTTTTCTAGCCTTCCAGTAAGATCTGGCTTGATTTCAATCTGATTCCATTCTTCAACAGAATATTCGCTAGCTTCAATGCCATCAGCATTTACATAGTTACAAGAATCGTTGATTGATGTTTCAGATTTGTCTTGATCTTGTGCTAACCTAAAAGTACAAAATGAAGTTGGTCAGTAAATAAACAACATCTAGCAAATGTCATCATCTTATTCCAATATTCAAGTAATAATGTGGTGTAGTTGTTTATTGCGCTTTCATCCATAACTTTTGCACAATTTTCAAGTTGCATTTTTTTTTTCAGATGATGAATGATTTTTTCCTGTTTTCAGGAGCTAGGTAACTTCAAGAGGACAGGTTACGCAGATTTGTGAAAATTGAGCTAGTGGTGCGCCTGCGTCGCGAGTTACGTCACGCAAATTGCAAAGGCTCTTAATTCTTCCCATCTATATTGGCGTCGGCTCCAAGTCAAACCGGATTCAGCTGAATACCAGTGTTGTACGTGGAGCGGCTGCCTACCAGATCTCCACAACCCATGAATTGGGTAACACGGCACTTCTTGCCAAGACTCTCTCTTCTGACAATCCATAACGATTGCCAAATATCTACAAACAATTGTAATGGGTCGTATATTTGTAAAATTTAACTGTAAACGCTTTTATTTAAGTAGCATTTCGCCCGCGACTTTGTCCGCGCAGATTCAATAGATACTCTACAAACTTCAACGCCCCTTCTACCCTTCCTTTAAAAGGTTAATTTTGGAAAATTAAGCATAACGATTTTCAGTAATTTCTACTGCTGATTACAGAATCAGCAGTAGAAATGTCTGGGGGAACAGAAACGCTGATCGTGAGACCACAGGGTCTCACGATCAGCGTTACTGTGTACCCTGTTCACCCCGTCAGGGATTGATTGAAAATTTCCACGTAAATTGAAGCAAGCAATAATGTCCTTCCCTAAAAACTTCATCACCCCTTTGAATAATTGAATGTGTTATTTACATATACATAATCAACCCTAATTATCAAACTATTTAAATAGTTTCATTCATCAGGATTAATATCATAATACCAAAATCACCACTATTCTATTCCACCCAGGTTTTGATTGAATAATTTGAACAAAAAGCAGTAATTATGACTTAATCTTAATAGTTATATAGATAACCTCGCGGACTTGTTTTAGGTCACAACGAGTTCTTTCTTTTTGTTTTCTTTCTTTGTTCCGTATGGTGTCGGACGTAAAAGTATAGCACCATCCCATCACTTCCCGTGGCGGTCGTAAGAGGCGACTAAGGAACTGCTGACAAGAGAATGGGCAGCAGCATTCTCCGCATCAGCGGCGGCGACCTCTCGCATCCGGCCCTGATTAAATCCATGGTCCGGAGCGAGGAGGCCTGGGAAGCGGTCACCTCCTTCTGCGAAGGAGTAATGGAGCTCCAGCATAACTGCAAAAGAGGAGGCGGGCTGCGCGAGGGAGAGACATGGCCTTCGCCACAACCGCTGCTACATAAGATGACGCCCCGGGCGTCGGGAGTCGCAGGGCGATGTCCGGCCACCGTAGGCGCGGGCCTGCGGACGGCGAGCGTTGGGTGGCTCGCTGTCCGGTCACAACCAGGCCCGGGTCGATGGCGCGTTGTGTTCCATGCGCTCCTCAAAGAGATGTCAGCATAGAAGTCAAAGACAAAAGGAGCGGAAGGGCGTATCAGACTCTTTCTAATTTAAACCCATCCGTGTTCCTTCTAAAGCCCTTGACATTCAAGGGCTGCGGTGACTCCCGAACAAATTCCGCAACCCTGGCAGTGCATTGCTACCCTAGGGTTGAATATAACTTGCTTTAATAACATTTCAGTGTATATTATTGCTTTATGACCTTTATGTACTAGTTGCTAAGTTAACTATTTAGATATACCTAATGTCAAGAGTGGTATGACTATAGGTTGAATTACAGTAAAAATATTTAATAACGTAAAAGCTGTACTTACGCTTTTAGATTACATTTCAAAAAGGGTTCTAAAAATCTTAAGTGGTCGTAGAGGTAATATTTCTTGCAGGCATTGTCATTTTGTATCATATTCATTCTGGTTCTATATCTGTTGTATGAGGACCGTATACCTTTCCACTTCATCTTCAGTTCTTCAACTGTAACAAAGTGATATGAAGAAAATGAGAACACAAGCTTAAAGTCTGGCCTAACCCCTGGTTTGAGAAGGTTGGAAAAGCAGTCGGTCCAAGTAAAATCCGACACGATCGGGAAGAAATCAGGCGCAAAATCTACGGATTAACGTGCTTTCTGAGGCACGGTGGTGTTACACCATCACAATCCGGGCTGCTACTGAGAAGTTCTTAGTGGAACTTTTCCCGAACTAGGAATCGATGCTCAGTAGCAGCGTCATTGGCAACCACGAGACCAACAGCAGTTAAGCTAATATGCTAGGTGCTCATAAATAATTAACTGTATTCTATTCCATTCTACTCACGTGTGCATTCCTCGTTGAGTTCGCTTTTGACTTGGCTGGCGACTTTTGTCCAGGCCATCTCCGAAAACCTTGATCTGTAGGTGTCCAAAGTGGCATCGTAGATTTCAGGGTATTTTTTTATTATGTTCACGAACTCAATCATCAAGGTTTGGTTGTCTCTCATGGTTATTTTCTGTTGAAAGATTATTAATTCAAACAATGAAGCTATCATAAAATTTTTGGAACCACTATTAAAAAATGCCTAAAATATTCAACCACTGCTAAAAAACTGCCTTTTTACAGCAGTTAAGAAAAGGCCGCAGGAATCCACAGAATACGAGTATCTGAGAAGCACCAGACCAAAATGTAGGTATCTACCGACACAAGCGGGACGTCCTGTGCTGAACATGATCAGCAGAAAGCGTCTATCGCCAGAAATATGATATAACCTTAATGTCTACTGAAAACCTTAATACTGTGTCTTAAGTTATATCTAAAGAAACGGATCCCGTGTCAGTTTTTTTCAGAAGTCCAAAAGTGCAACATGAATAATGTATCGCTGCACGTTGCCTTCAGCAATCGTAATACATTTATGCCAATGCTCGTGATACGCCCACACTGCCACGTGTTTAAAGGTCACTGAAAGTAGGAACTGCTTTTGTTTAAAGCCATATATCAAACCAATTATAATTAGCCCTTAGTAGCATTATACAAAGAGAAATTGAAGACGAGTTAAATTAAATAGGATAATAAATAAAATCAATCTGGATTGGGAACCAGTCAAGCAGTAAGAAGAGAAGTGCGAAGAGAAGTGGACTAAAATCCACTTCTCTTCCCAGCTAAGCAACTTTTGACGATTTATAGCTGAATTTTACATACACTTTAGACCCGGAACAACCTATGTATTTGTAGACCATTGTTTTGTTTCGTCCGGGAATTGAACCCGCAATGATTTGGGCATTAGGTACAGTGTTAAACGAAACCTAGAGCAATTTTTTTGCATTCTGTTTTGGAGCTATCCTACAACAGATTTTAGAGAATTAAATAAAATGTAATAGTTTATTAAACCAAATAAAAATATTGATAATTAATCCTGCTTCTTAAACTTGTGTAAAAATAGGATTTAATTTCTATTTTTTTTCTTTTTGCGAATAAATTTTAAAAAGCTCTTATGATAGCGAAATAAAATATAAAAATATAGTAACGTGATAAAAAAAATCAATAGGCATCGAGGTGTACAAATATTTAAATCGAAGTTAGTAAGGATTAAAATAAGCAATCAACCACATAGCCACAAATATGTACGTATTAACGCCACATAACAAGCTTAACTGTTGATTAAATTTGTTCTACAATCAAATTAATGTCTTAGGAAGGTAAAAACATGCCTATCTAATGACTGGTCGTTACTATTTTGGTCAACCAATCACAGCATTCACAACTTTTAGCGATTGTTGTGATCCGCAACAGCCAACATAACTTTTGATAGTGACAGTTGGGTCACTGAACACTTCAACAGTGCTGTGTCCGTTCAACATTAGAGTTTAGGACGGGAAATCTGTGGCTTAGTCATTCACATTTATTTATAAAAAGTAATTAGATATAATGATAACACTCACGTTGACAGTTCCAAAGTTCTTATAAGACAAAATATTTGTTTCCACAATAAAACACTGTGACCTTCCCCTCAACTCGTGGCATACTGACGCGCCACACGGCCACGCAGCGCTCCCTCCGTCTTGCTCTAATTCATACGTCAGACAGAGACGCAGCGATGCGGTCGCGCGACGCCACAGCGACGCGATGTTGCCACGCCGCTCTAACGTCACCCCACATGTCAGATATTTGTTCGACGAACACATTTTACGCTCAATGTAAACTAAACTCAACCAGCGTTCAATAAGATTCAGATTACTATGACGATTTCCTCGAGATAAAGTTTGTTGCCGTTCGGCGCGAAGCTCTTCGTGACTCAGGTTCGTATCGCTGCCACAGTCACTTGTCAACGAGTATTTTTAGTGTTAATTATACATTCATGGATAATCACGATTAGTGTTGAACAACTACCTACTGAAAATTATATTGTATTATTTAGATTTTTTAATTGTCAGCTGTTTTTGTCACGCTTTCTGTTCGTGTTAAATTATTGCAGATTTTTTAATGTTGAAGTTTTTACGTTTAATGCTTTAATTTATGTTCTTTGAGGCCATTATTAGTTTGTTCTTATTTTTATTAATATTGCTTCGTTGATCAGCTGTGTGTAAAAGAAAAACGTGGAATGTATCAGCTGCTTATGCAGAGTGTAAAGTCTGAGGGAAAGGTTTTTTTGCTCTAGCAGTTAGGGAATCGACTACAAGCCTGTCATTACTTTGTGCGATTTTATCAACTTTTAGCCCATCACACTTATGCTGAACGCGATTTTAAGTACTTTTAAGTAGTGCTTTGACACTAAATGGAGCTTTGCTTACCAATTATTAGTTCGTAACACAGAGATTGAGAGATTAATAAATAAATATGCGTAAATTACGACGCATTTATTAATCTTTCAATCTCATATCTCACAAGGAGTAATTGCATGTGAAGGGTTAAGAAAGTAAAATAATATGTTTAAGTAATGATAGTTAGGCTCCTTGCAGTTCCCTGTTAGGAATAGGGCCACCCCATCGCTTCCCAGGGGTGTCGTAGATGTAATTAGGGATTATGCAGGGGTAGGCAACACCATCTTACTTCAAATGAATAACTTGACGGTAACTAAATGTTATTTTTGCTAATCAAGTGGATCTATTTGGGGGTAGTTCAAGATCTCCGTAGAAAACTATTTTTTTTTTTTACTTAATCAAGACTCTCGTTCTCTGTTCCCATATCAGGCCCATCCAGGAAAAATTGGCATAAGCAGTGTACAAAAAATACTTGTTCGGTACCCATCGAGGTTTTTTATGCAATAATATTAAGAATCCTTTGACGAACACTAAGAAAAAAACAAAAGCAAAACCACAAATCGTATTTCACTATAAAATTAGTTGAACGTGTGTTCAACTCTCGGTCGACCACTTTTCGCCTTTATTTGCTAGTAATAAGGTTGAAAAGTGATTGACAGGAAACTTTCGCAGGTATATTGATTACTTGCGAGTGTAAGCGTATGCGCACACATGCAACAATCGCGACATCTGCCGGAGAGCGTCGCACGTGGCACGAACACCTTTTGTCTACTGTATGCACCCACCTTTTTACCAATGAAACTATTTTTAAACTGACACTGTTCTAAAATTACATTTTTATAGTCGAGTGTGCGTGAGTGGAAAGGCAAATAGTCACAAATAAATGCATAGGCTGGACATCTTATGTAGTCAAAAATAGCGACAAATTACATGGTGAAGTGTTAATGCGCAAAGAATGCATGAATTTCCAAAATATTTTATGGCCTTTTTTGCATACTCAAGACGAAAATTAATTTGGAGGTTTCTCTTTTCTTTCTTTTGCGTTTCGAAAGTAAGAATCTTGCTTGCTACTACATCATAACACTCTCCTATAAGGAGACAAATTTGTTTGGAAGAATTCAAGCAAAATTAAAAAAAACTTAGTGCTGTCAAACGTCTATTTTTTTTCCTGGGTAAAAGTTATTTTATTTGACTATTGAAAAATCGGCACTTAACTTTTAACCATTGTTTTATGTAGGTAGCTGAATTCGTTGTAGCAATAAATGGGTAAAGTTTGAAATAATTGTAATATCGGACCTATACTTTTCATTTCACTCACATTTTAAGAAATGTATGTTTAACTTTTGAACTAAGTAATTATTTATTTTTTAGATGACCTTCAACATTTAATGTGACAATTTATGAACAACCTGCACACTGCAAATTGTTTATAATATAAATTATTGACTGTTGGCTTATTTATCCCCGTGATGTATCCATTGGCGTCCGTCATCCGTCACAACACTGATGAGTGAAATTTGGAAGCAAAGGGCTAATTCAGAAGAAGGATAAGAATAATAAGAATAAGAATAAGAATAATTTATTGTCCTTAAAATTTACAATATATAAATATACATTACTGTTAAGGTTGAAGGAAATTCTGTTTTAAAGATTTTAATACTGTTTCTTATCCTTTTCTTTATATACTGAAGGTGGGTTTTACTAATATTACGTGATACGTGTGATTTGGGTTGCCAACTTTTTTTACAAGAAATAAAGTATATTTAGGTCTGAGAAGAGTATTAATTAGTATTTTAGAAAAAATAAACAGTATTTTATTTATTTAATGTTTTAAATAAATATTTTTAGAGCGTCTCGCACAACTTATTAATTTACAGTCTTTTTTAAAAACTTCATACGCCTCACCACAATTATAACTAAAATTAAAATAAATGAGGAGCTCATTTTTTTATTCATTTGGTATATTCATATCCTCCCGCCACTTTGCATTCATTACTGAAAAAACTCTTTCAGTAAATACTGAGGTGGCGGGAACAGAAAGTAGATATGAGACAATTTTAGTATTATTTTTAAATTTTTCTGAGGTTCTAATAAATGGCTCCACTTTTGGCCAGTACTCATTTCAAGAAAATGTTTTTTTCTCCCTCTGACTAATTAAAAAGAAATGTGTGAGCATCTAAGTCTAACACGATGCTGACAACAGTATTTGTATACTTTATTTTTGTTCAACAGTATAATGTAGTGAAAAACAGTATAATACTGTTTTTAACAGTATAGTTGGAACCCTACGTATGATCCCCAGCAAATTATAAGCATGATAGTACTTACGTACGATAGCAATGAAATAGTATCATAATATTGTAATACTTACCTACAGTGATGTTTACTTTTCACCCGCACCACACTTGTAATGCGAGCTCGACCACGGTGGTGACGGAAGTAACTGGTGCTTATAGCACAGGAATCCTCCTAGTTTAAGCCCAGTTGCACAGGTTTTGTATCTTGCCACTAATTAAAAAAAACATGTTATGTAAGGTGCCACAGTAATTGTAAGGTTTAAGTCTGGAACAAATAAATATTGTTAATTGTTTATTATTATTATGTACCCCAGCAACGTTTCGATTATCTTAACCTTGATATGAATGTTTGGTCCTTTTACATATTAGTAAAAGGAATAAGCATTCGATTTCTTTTGAATTTGCTGAAGATTTTTTTTTTATTATTATTATTTATAAGGAGGCTGTCTCGTTTGACCACAATCTCAACTTATAGAAAGCGATGATGTGTTGTCTTGTCTTGTCGTGGTATTTCAGTGTTTACATAAATTACCCGAAATACCAAAATCAGGTTCAATAGTTATAATACCTGAGTCTGCCCTCTGCGAAGGCTTTAATAGCCAAATCCAAACCGAGTACTCGAATGGAAACGCGCCCTTTTCTCGGCGTCTCCTCGGCAGGTGATCATATGACAGGTGTTCTAAACAAATTGATAACTTGCAGCTATACCTACGCATCGGAATATTTAACGCAATCATCGTGGTTTTTTTGCAAACCCTATCTTGCATCATTTGTTTGAAATTTATAATAAACTAAACTATTTCAAATAAACCGCCCCGTATTTTAAAATTGTTCATTATACTTAAGTAGAACATTTTATGGTGACTTTATTTACTAAACTAGCTTTAAAAATAACCTATGCAATAAAGTTACGTTCTAAAAATAACTGTGGAGATGAATCATAAACTCAACTACTAAACTTAGGTAGGCGAGTTATGCTACAGTGTTATGATATTGAAATTTAAAGATCATTGCCACAATGAAGAGTTCAAGACTATCATAGATTAGTGATCTCACTTAGTTGTAATTAATTCAGATTAGAATGTTGATGTTAAAACCGTCATTTTTAGTGTTGGAGTTGAGGAAAGCAATTTACTACCCCATGGAGTCAGTCCTGGGTTGGTAAATATTCAAGCTATTAAAATTAACACTTAAAAAAGAAGCAAAGGATTCCTATGCTTTACACAGGACCCGCAAATGTGGCGACGCTTGGGGGAGGTCTTTTTCCAGCAGTGGACTGGTCTTTTGTCTGAGATGATGATGAAAGTACTTATCTACTTACCCACCAAGAATATGTACCTCTTTTCAACATCAATGGTTAGTTTTATAAAGACAATGTTGTCATCAGATAAGTAGGTATAGAGTGTAACGACCTCAGCGCCCCCAATCCATCAGCAGACAATCATAACTAAAACTAATCAATAAACAATCCACATCGGTTACACTTTGAATATAGCAGACATATGTTCAACACCTTTCATAAACCGGTCGAACGAAGGACATCCGGTTTTTGGTGGTTAAAAAAAATCGAGTTCAACATTCTCACAGGAACCGCTGCGTATCCGGTGCGCGGGCGCAGAATAAAAACGATCATTTGTTAATGTCGGAGTATTGGGCCACCAGGTAACCGCGCCTCGACTTGTGCACGTGTGAATCCGTCAATGTCATATGTGCACAAAACTGATACAAGCATCTTGTTGTGTGCCATAAACACAGTTGTGATCATCTTGCTTCATCATCCACAAAAAGCTTTTTGTTTCATTTTCCTTAAGGTCAAAAACCGGATTCAAATATATATATAGAATATTTTTAAATTGTTTATCTTCCTTAGATAAGGGAGCTCATTTTCTAAGAAACACTTATATTCTTCCTCCGTATTCCTGGTCTCGTTATTAGGAATCGAATCTCCTCACTTACGTCACCACTTGCGTCAAGTTTTTCGGGCTTTTGCTCTCTCTTCTTGGGCTTTCTTGAGGTCGCCTTCTATATTGAACCACTAGCTGCCTTTAGGCCAAGGCGGCCCCTACTCTTTTGTTCAGGTAAACGCAGGATCTGATCGTAAAGATTAGATTCTGCGTCATCTAGTCATCACAACGTTTCTTGAAGTGCCCACTATTAATACCATCGAAGACTGGTGTTCATTTGTGACTGGTGCGACTTTTCCTCGTAAAGAAACTCATAACAGAAATAAAGTTTGCTTTGCCGGTTGCTAGAACTCTTCAACCGACTTAAAAAAAAGGAGGTTCTCAATTCGCCCGAATTTGTATGTTTGTTCAGTGATATTTTCGACAATTGTCAACCGATTTAGATGATTCTTTTTTTGTATGGAAGGGTATTTTTCCGGACTGGTCCAATTTGGCGAAGATCTGATGAAGTACTTCGGAGATTGGCAACTCTTCAAAAAAATGTTAGCAAACCCTCCAAGATTGCTGAAATCGCATGCCTGTTTATTGTTTACACCACTTTATAACATAACATCACGGCGATATACTGTGGAGGGGTACGCAGATGTGCAGGTACAAGTCAATCATGTTTTTGGGTATATCTATTCGGGCATAACTTAATTGTTTACGAACCGGTCTTGATGATTCTTTTGCGTTGGGTTTAGTTATATATATTGAATTTGCATTGGACGTTGAACTAAAAATTAAACTAGTGACCTCTTCAACTTAAAATCAATAAAATGTAGTTTAAGTGAGATATTGTTAGGTTTATGTCAATTCCAAAGCAAAGTAAATATTTAACCATGAGCTGGTCTGGCCTTGGACTGCACCACTCATCATGAGAACAATGTCAATTTAGTTGTGGGGTATCACCACTAAAACGTGAAATATAAAAAACTTTCTTTCAAAAAAATACAACCGACTTCCAAATGTAAACACTACAAAGTATTAAGATTTTGATTTAATTTGATTTAATTGACTTTAATTTCGGAAGTCGGTGTCAAAATACGAAGAAACAACCCAAAAATACCGACTTCAGAAATTCTAATCCAATAATTTTGATCAGTAAGCGGGTCCTGCTTTGCAAAACCTATGTTTTATCTTGACGCCTATCGACAGGATTGGTCCACACTAGCCCAGAGCCGGGAAGAATGGAAGGAAGAAAAGGAGGCCTTGGCCGTGCAGTGGGACGGAATAGGCAAAAAATGAATAAATAATGTTTTATCACAAAAACAGACTTCTTATTAATGATACTTACCGTTACAACAAAACTGACTTATGAACAGCAGCTTTTAACTTTCAAAAGTAGTGCAACTACGTCCATGTGTCAACCGTCTACCAAAAATAATGTAAGAACTCTCTATAGAACGGTATGATGACCTCTAATCTACATACATACAAATGACTTCCACGCATGGACAACAACAATAATTCGAATGCTTCACCAACTTATCTGAGCAGCTAAAAGGTAAAGAACCGGCTCTTATGGTTAAGAACCTAAAGTTCAAAATTGAAATGCAAATTAATTCAAGACTCGTAGAAGCTATGTCGTTTTTGACGTTTGGTAATAGTTAAGTGAAAGGCTGGATACGTGAGAAAACCGACGCCTATTCGAACAATGCCATATTTTGCCGTCATCTGGGCCAGTGATCGATCTGAGTAAATATTTTATTCCCACTGTTGCATGCAAAGTGATTGTAGATTACTGTGTTACCATTTTAAGGCTTTTTATTAATTAAGCGTTGCGTATGCAATAGAAATTCACAGTTTTCACTAATTACACGGTGAAAGGTATTCGTAATGGAAAATTTTATGGTCTTTCTGTTACCTTTCGTGAGTAAAGAGAATGTTTTATTGAGATGATTTATTACAAAGATTGGGTTACAAATTCGCATTTTACTACTTTATTAAATCAACAACACAAAAATGTAAACAAAACGCGCTGGAGGTAGGTTACTTCGACATTGAGTTGACCCCATCTGTCACATACATTTACGTGGTCGAAACAATGCAAGATTGGTTTCCAATAAAACAATGAACGCTTACGTTGACATAACTAAAATACCGAGCAGGCTCAATGAACTTGATGCGAAAATGTATCAGGAACTGGAGCTTTAGCTCTAGCCGGTCTATTCTGTCAACATCTCACCGTTTAAAGTTAGGCGGAGTGAGCGTGAAGTGAACGGTCATTCCATTTTGTTTGCAGCTCTCTTCGTGTTCACTTCATCTAAGTTTACACAGTGGTATGTTTACAGAATCCACTGCAGGAATAGTGAGATCGCGGAATGCGATAAGGCCGCCCATTGTACAAGTGTTTAATTTGGTTGTGTGGAATAAACCATCGAGCCTTTTCGCTAATAGAGTCCTAATTTCCAGCCAATGTGGATCTAGGACATCAAATGACAGTATACATACTGTGAAAAGAGTAATTTATTGCCATTAGTCAACGCAAATAAGCAAGCTTTTGGTAACGGAAGCTAACTTTGCATTTCTACGTCATTGTTGGTAGTCATGCGATCCTATATTTAACATTTCATTGTGACCTGAACTAACTTGACCTTTTTGAAAAAGTTCGAGGACCGTATTGTTCACTTTTGAAGGATTTTTAGAACTTATTTCACATTTTTTTTGTGTGTTATTGGTCCAACGACTTTGGATGTCTTGATAGTCATTGATATGGTAGGTGGATTCGTAGGACAATAATCTTTAGATAATGACATGGATTATTTAAATTTTATGCAAAACACATCGTTTGACAACGCAGTTTCTTCTAAGTCGGACACTCTTGTTAGAGTGACCATCGTTGCACAGGTGAGGTAACGCAGTTGAATGAAACACAAGTAATTGAAAATTACTCACAGCTACCTACTTCTTAATACAAAAGAATAACCGACCAAGTGCGAGTCAGACTCTCACATGAAGGTTTCGGTTTCGTACCATAAACCGAAAAAAAGGGTTCTTGAATGGGAGCCCCCATTATTAATTTAATTCATTTTTCATTATTTTTGGTAGGTATACCGGCAATATTAACACATACTATGTGAAAATTTCAACTGTCTACCTATAACGATTTTTGAGATATAGATTGCTGACGGACGGACGGATAGACGGACGACGGAGGCTTAGTAATAAGGTTCCATTGGTTAGGTACCCTTCGGGTACGGAACCCTAAAAAGGGCGTATCTCCACAAAACAAAGTACCTAATCGATTAACGACTTTAAGTTGATTTTCTTAATGTCGGATATCGGTTAAGTACTCCGTTTTTTGTGTAGATACGTATTTTTTTCTTATGACGGCAGAATAGTAGAGCTGTCACTTGCCAAATGGCAGAGCAGTACTGATAAACAAGAGTAGCACGACAAAAAACGAAAAATGTCTTCGGTTAAGATCGTTTTCTCCTCTCGATATTTCATACAAACTCTGTAGTTCTTATTCTTGGAAGTAAATAAACCAATTTTAATTATACTTGATGCGCAGACACTGGATAACGAGTTAGTCAAGAAGTTTTTGAAAAGATTCAGTGAGACACTGAGGACAAATTAAAATTTTCTATAGAAACCGAAAAATCACTCTCTCTCTTTATTCCTAAACTCCTTTTCGAAAATGTTCTTAGCTATTAATTTAGAACTATCTTCCGTATGCGTAAAAAGTTACATTAAAATCGTTACATTCATTCACAAAAATAAGTACTTGCAAGTTTGTATTAAATAGCGTGAAGAGTACCTACCTACCTAAACACTATCTATAAATCAAAGTGCTTCTTTATTGAAAGTCTTGACTTAGGGTTTTTCCAGGGTTTCACGACAGCAAGGTTTTTAGAACTAGTGCAGATAAATATATAAAGATAATAGGTATTCTTTATACGTTCACGTAAAACTAAGAACAGCAATCATCTGATGGCCTACCTAAGTTGTAAATATTAAAAAAACTCTAGCTGGAAATTTACAAAAAATTCTAATAAACTGAAACATAATACAAACTGAATGTTAAAAATTTGTCGTTCGGAAGAAAATAACGCAAGAAAACGATAAGGCAAATCGTACAATTGCTGTGTTATGTAATAGTTCATGGGCTAACCATGAAGGTTGTTTGCTATTCGACCCATTGTTACGTAATCTGTCACGTTAAGAAGTATTAATGCCTTCGCGTAACAATATACATACCTACATAAGTAGATTTCTATATACTTTATTGCACGTGCAAACATATTTTTATTGGTCGAGTAGGTATTAATATTATTTTTAACAAACTTTAAAACTTAACACTTTTTGGTTCAAAATTCCGCACTCGTGCAGAAAAGGGCTTAGTTGCACGCGTATATATGTATACCTATAAGTATACATTTGGGCATTTGTCATTGCAGCTGAAGTGGTCAGCCAGTCAATAGTCTAGTAAGTTCTCCAAGTTGTACGAAAAAGTTAATATTATTATATTGTCCCACTGCTGGGACACTGGTCAACAAAAAAACACTTTTTGTGAGCCACAAGATTTTTTTAAACTAATTATGTTAAAAACATGTTTAAGTATCATATAACTGATATTAGAATGATTTAGACACGAACAGTTTTCCTGTAATATGATTTTGAAGTGGTGCTTTGAGGCAAAACCTGAAGTTTTCAGGTGATTCTAATACAGGCACGTTTTCATATTAAAGGATTGGATGTGTAGCAGATGGCACGTCAGGATGCTCAACTATCCTTTTATATTAAAAAATGCCAAAATAAAGCACACAATTTTAAAACTGATAGTGCAGATTTTTTTTTCGGTTTTAAAAATAATTTCACATAATGTAAAGAAACTTGTTGAATCATTTGAACATTTTTTCCACAATTTATAAGAATAAAATAATTTAGTAGCAGCTACTTCATTGTAAAATAAAAATAAAACAGAATTAACAAGCTAAAGGTTAAATTATGTTACTGGTAATAGCTATAACACAAAGACTAGACCAGAAAAAAAAATGATTTTGTAATTTGGGTAGGCAGTTAATTCGCAATTAGTAAACACATTCCTTGTGGCAAAATCTTGTTGACTAGTGTTAATATAAGGAAAAATACTGGGGTGACAGTCACACAACAGAATAAGAAAGCTCAATAGATGCTGATAACGTCTATCGAAGTGCCTCTGATCAGCAGAGAAGACGATCTCGACGTTGCAGAAGGCGATGAAACAGGTGTTTTGGCGCAACTTAGGAAGGGTCCATGTCTAGCAAGAATGCATGCATGTCTGGTTCAGGAACTTGTTTAGACCATGAATTCAGACGATCGAAGTTACTAGTGAACTCCACGACATTGAACAAAGCCAAAAGAAAATAGTCGACACTTACAGACTGCAATTAGTTAATTATGCAATGCACCACATTGGATCAGTCTGAACGGTCGATATCATCAGTCGATTGCAATATAGTTGCATGTTTAAGGTAGAAGTCATTTCTAAAACGATTAGACGGACATAACACTAATACTGGCAGCATACGACATGCCACGGTCGTCAGCAACCATGACAAATTAATTGCAAATAAAAAAACTGACGTAAGCTTATAATATATTAATACGCATGTCTGTACACTCATTAGTAACAAAGAAGTAATTAATCTCACATTGGATATGCTCATAATTACAAGCTTTTGCGTCGGCTTTGCTCACGTGGCCTTACAGTTACCTACGCAAAATAGTTTTATTGCTAAATTCTGTTTGAGTGAAATGATGATATAATATCTATTCTATTAGACCATTTCGACGTCACAGATGAAAAATAATTCATAGTAAGTTAATATTATCATTCTGAGATTTCATCAGTAGTATCCCTGCATTTAGAATTTTAGTTGATGTTAAGAGGTTACCTACTAGCAGAGCTTTTTCGAGTTTATTTTCGTGCAAAGCATGTACTTGTTAGATAGCACACCTAGTAATGAAACTGTCGATCCTTTACATTAAATAGTACCTATTGGTCTAAAGTCTAAGCAATCTGTCATAGTTTGGTCCTCGATTTCATAGGATGGTTTGAAGAAGAAGAACACAATTAATGGAAATACCTCAGTAACAAATATTTATTGCTTTCTGTGTCATCATCATCACCTGGCTGGCCTTTTGTCAACTGTATTGGGATCGACTTCCAGGGCTTTGATGTTGTAATATTAATATAGTAGCTGTTATATAATTATGTGTGCATGCGGCACACACCCGCCGTGTTATTTCGTGAATACATGTCAGTACGCTAACAGCAAGCTATCGTTTTATTTGTCCCCATCCCACGTATTTATCAGTGGCGACGAGTACCTACATTATAAAAAAAAACATAACGGAAAATGTCCGGTGCAATATTCGGGATTTTGTCATCGTTTGACCATAATACCCAGTCTTGGGAAACGTACAAGGCTCGGATTTCACAGTGGTTCATCGCGAATGACATAAATCCAACTAAAGATACGGCGGGAACAAAGCGTTTGATTGTCTGCCCGTAAAACGATTCGACACTCATTTGGAAACAGCACTCGAGCCCATTGGTCGCGGGTCCAGCTGGCGTATTCACTTCGAATTGCAGTCAAGCTACTCAATATCATCCGAGATGTCCTGGACCGAATGCTGGTTTAGGGGCTTTTAAATTCACTTCCCTTATTCATCTTTTTACGCTCACTAACATTCACGTCTCTTGCGATTCGGAGCCGATGACGTATCTCGACAGCGGCCAGTAAGCGGTTTCTTAAAATTTTCAGGAGAATAAAGCTGTCGTCCCGGGCCGATACGCATCTGACACATCTACTGCTTGGTCTGCGGGAGTAGTGGTCTGTCTCCCGGTTTGGTTGGGTGCTCATATCGCATTAACGAACGTGGTACATCAAGCACTACAGCAACTTCACGCTGTGTCAACCCTTGGTTAATTAATGCTGCAGCCTGTGCCCAGGTAGCACTGCTACTGATGCGGCTGATGTTAATGTATTTTTTATTGGTTTAAGAGCATCTTCAGTCATTCAATCAAAAGTAGGAAACCACAAAAATTCAATAACCTACACGTAAAATTTATGGATACACAAAATTAAACTTGCAGCTTAGTCACTCAAGTGACACTATTCAACTAAAAATTAAAAGTGTCACTTTAGTGCTCTCAAACATAATGAATTACCCTCTTGAACTTAGAGTAAACATTTCTTTGAGCTATCCTCATAAAAAACAATAATTGGAAACACTTAAAAGTGGTGCTCTCGCGAGTATTTACAAAATAAGCGCTTAGTCAATTCCATGCCGCTGAGTGTATATTGATTGATGATTGATTACTTCTCCTGAGTGATTTGTCAACGCAGAGGTTAAAAACTTGAAACAACGAAAGCACAGGCGCTGGCATGCAGTTTCAGCCACGTCCGCATGAAAGGCGAGTCTCACCGCTCGGATAACACTCTTAGGATCCCGTTCGAGCTACCGCGACTGCGGCGCAGAAACGACGCACTTATTTTTCTAACAATGCAGTGGAAATCATCGGTTCTAGCCTCAGCGAACATAACTGACGCACTTCAAAACCGCGGCCGCCCCAACAGAATACTGAACGTGTTGTTGTGCTGGACACGTAGCCCGCTGAGTCAAGTTGGTTCACAGGCTGCACGTGTAGAAGGTCTGGCATTACGCCTTGAAAAGGGTTACCTTCACCTGCGTAGAACAGCACACAAACCTGCAAGCCAACATGTTGCAACTGACAGACAACGCCGTCGTTCCCTCTCTATGTCCGCATGTCAGACAAATCATCAGTGACTCAGTGACCCAGATATGATACACAAAGTGACAGGAGGTACAGTTAAGTAGCTTTTAACACCCGCTTTAAAGATCATGTATTCACTCTTCTTTGGGTTATATCTGGGCCCATGGGCCTCCCCGTAAGATTCACAACCACTCAACAGTTTACGTAACGCCGAAATCGAAGGGCTCAGCAGTACTATATCATCCGCATAACTGATTTTGTTTATACAAACCCCGTCAATAGAACAACCGACTTTAGACCTGCTGAGCCCCCAATGAACTGGTTCATATACACGTTGAAGAGACGCGGCGAGGTTAATCCCCCCTGCCTCCCGCCACACTCCAACCTGTATACGTCTTAATGCGTCCCTGCCAACCTGACACTGTTCTGGTGATTATTGTACCAATACTGAAACAGCGATATAACGTCACGTGACAATTTCGTCTCACATCGCAATTTATGCCATAACTTATCATATGACACCATATCAAAAGCTTTTCAAAGGTCTTAAAAGCATAGATATACGGGTGTATTCTTGTCAGTATAGTACTGAATAGTCTGCTTGAGACAGAGAATGGTCTAAAGCCAAATTGAGCGTCATTTTGATTTAGGTGCTTTTCCAACTGTTGGTCAAGCAACTACTTATGACAGTTGCTAGCGAGATGGGTCTATAATTAGAAATATCAGCAGAATGACCAGTTTGATTCTTGATAGTCGGAACAACTACGGTGAACATTAAATCATCAGGCAGGTAACTATAACTCACACACAAGTTGAAAAACAAAGCAAGAGCTCTCGGCAGATGAACACCTGCGTACCTCAGATACTCGATGCTGAGCCCACCGTGACCCGGTGACTTACCTCGGACCATCCGACCAATAACAGCAGCAGCAATAAAAATAAATGCATACGTGTTTCGTTGTTTTTGGAAATTCAATCCAGAACAGGAAAAATTAGGTGAAACATTAGTATAAAATGAAAAAAAAAAATCAAAACCTGATTGACTTATGATGATAAAATTCGACACGGAGGTATATTATGAGAGGAAGACGTCTGTTACGAAAGGATTTTAGGAAACGTAAAGGGGTGAAATGGTGGGTGGAAGTTTGTATGCAAAATCCTTTTGCCGCTATATTTGAAACTTGGTACGAATATTGGCCCAAGTGAATAATAGAGGTTGTCATTATTGGTGTTTCACAACTACCCCCAAAAGACGATTTATAGGGTATTAAAGTTTGTATGGAAGAATCTTAACGGTTAGTTCGATTAAGTCGAAACTCCGGCCATTAATGATCCAAATTAAAAAACAAACGAAAAAAATATGTGTATTTGCATTTTTCGAAAACTTTATAACCCCTTTTCACCGCTGTAAACCCTAAAGCGTTGAAAAGGGGTTATAAAGTTTTTAGTAGTTTCTTCAATTGAATAGAAAATTGATATAAACAATCAAGAAGAACGAGGTAATCAATTAATCATCTTAGCAAACCTTCGAATGGAAACATCTATTGCGCAGATTGTCTTTTGGCTTCGGGTTCGTAACAATAGGTATATCCAGATTATCCAGCTTTCAACAACTGTTTTTTTTTTTAAGGATTGGAAATCATCAAATGACTTCCTCCGCTCTGGGTGGAGCAGAAGGGCGTGTCAGACTCCTACTGACTAAAACCCATCCGTGTTCCTTCTAAAGCCCTTTGCGTTCCAGGGCCACGGTGACTCTTTTGAGCAAATTCCGCAACCCTGGCAGGTTCATCACCTGTTACGATGTCATATACAGCATTCAAGTCACCTCCAACATACTTTTCAAGCATTGAGCGGCACTAGTCTCTTTTTTTTAAATATACATTGCCCCACTCTAGGAATTTCTCCTGTATCGTGGGTGCGTTTACAAACATATAATACTCACATACACAAACAGCCAGACCCGGAACAACTAACTGTAGGCCATACAAATATTTGTTCCGTGCGGGAATCGAACCCGCAACACCGCCAACCGTGCCGTCAATCTAAACGACGGCGTTTATGATCTTCCGTCAAATTATGAGGTACAAAGCTTTCTGACGCCTAAATGTTCATATAAGACTTTTTGTACTTCAGTCATATCAATGCCTAGAGCTGCTCGAATCTGTTGTCTTGCCGATATGTCATCCTTCTATCGGCTTATATCATTAGCCGCACAGCATTCACGCTTACTTCAGTAGTCGCCGTAGAAGGACGTCCTTCTCGCGAATCATTAGTGAGTTTTCTTCGACGTTATCTAGTCAAATCCATTTCGATGCACAACAGACACTTTTTAAATTGCCGCCAATTTGTAAAAACAAATGAAATATGAATTTATTATTACACATCTATAGATTCCAAAAGAGCTTCTAATTTGAAATTCTCATAAATTTTTCATCGGCTGCTTTTGTTACTGCCTACTTAGTTACACTTACTCATGTGAACTTTACCGTTGTGAAAGTATGGATAAGTCTTTGATCGCGCAGGCTGAAATTTTGAGGAAATTTTTTGAACCCCCTTCCTCCTCCATGATGTACCCATGTCTACGATATTAGAAGTGCACTAAGAGACAAGTAGCGTTGCCAGGCGTTCGGATAAAGCCGGACACAGTCAGGATTTTTGGTTGTGGGTCCGACCAATTTTTAGGGCTCCGTACCCAAAGGGTAAAAACGGGACCCTATTACTAACACTCCACTGTCCGTCTGTATCTGTGATTTATTACAATCTTACGGCGTTTGCAATTTTCCGGTGACATATACACTATTTTATCCTCACAATATCCCAAAAATGCCAGCACCAATTTTTTTGCGACCAACGATGCTTCAAGTCTCTGGTCTATATCTAAACATATGCAATACTTGCTAACTACGTTTGTTTGTATATAAAAGTAATTATGATCAGTATCATCATTTTAAATTACCTACCTTAAAGAGCGATAAAGGGAGTGAAAAGAAGTAAGAAAATCGGCGCAGGCAAAGTCGCGAGTTAAGTGCTAGTATATATTTTTTTATATACCTTGACATTCTTGGGGGATTCAGTAATAATCAGAAAATCAAGGACTCCTCTACTTAAATTTTATTACTCTTTGACAAACCCCTGACGCACCTAAGCCGAGGCACGTATGTCCACGCGGGGCGGTACGAAGGAGATCGAAAATAAAAACTCCCCCCGCGAGGAGGGATTCATCCCCAAACATATTACGGATATGTTGGTAGCTCGAGAACCCGGGAGGTCCCGATTTTTTTTGCGATAATCAACCGCCCGTTTCCCGCCGCGGTTTATTGCAAATTGTGGCTAAAACTCAAAATGTGGCCACTTGAATCGTGCGATAAAATCTTATTCTGATGACGGTTATTTTGGAGGCTATCACTTGAGAGGCTTTGAATATCATCAGTGATATCGTTATAGGACAATATCTTCGGCACTTGAAAATTACTGTCATGATCATTTTTGAGTACCATCCAGTCCAGAAAGTACCGTAAACAGCAGTAACTCAAAACAAAGTACGTTTAGTAGTGATTCAATCACCAGTAAACTAATTTTGCTTACAACGTACGGGCTTGAAAGTTTCGTAGAACGAGGTGACCCATAACGTTAGGAGGGATGACCGCCTGAAATGAATACACGGGGAAATCCATCACGGACGCGGGTCAACAAATACGGTCTGAAATCTCTATTTTCACAGTTAACGTGAAAAACAAATCGTGAATACTTGAAAAACAAACAAAGGACGATACTAACCTTTTAAGCCCTCGCTCTTTTTATAAGCAATATAAGCAGGTACCATTCAAGTTTGCTTCACTTCCGATCTTAAAAGCGGGAGCTTAATAAAAATGGTAGCTTGGCAGTCACATGAACATCTTTAGGTACTCTCCTATATTAAGCTGGTGTTTTAACTTCACTCAGGTAAATAAAATGAAGATAGCCGTGAAAGCGAATGCGAGCCGTATCAACAGAATTCGTTCGCGGCCCCGAAATGGCTTTTCTATTCAATTTTCGATAGAGATTTTTTACCTACCCGCAGTTTTGCGTACGGCGGAACCAATAAATCTCCTCTCGAGGTAAGGGGCGAATTAATCAGTTGACTAGTTCGACGACCGATCCTGCGACGAATCCCTTCCTCCACACAAATGTGAACCGAAATGTGTCACAGAATAGGTTGATGTTCCGTTGTACGGGCCATTTTTATTTACCGCAAGCAAGGTGAAAATAAGAAGTGGGAATAAATAGTAGGGCCTCCGCCGATACACTCTGAGGAGATTAAAGTGTTCTGGCGGTTAGGGATCAGCGGTGTAATATAAATTAGGAAAATGTTGATGTTTGTTCGGCTCGGAAAGTAACGGTCAACTTGAGTAAGCACCGCACGCGAGCGGGTTCCGCAATGCCCCGAATTAATAAATAATAAAGCTAATTTTACACGCCATAAAATGAAAAAAATCACTTGATTAAATTTTAGGAAAGCCCGAAATTTAAAAGCCTTGTTGTTTCCCGCCCATTAGGGTTAGGGAGGGAGGCGGGATGGCGGCGCGGAGCGGGTGGACATCGGGCACGAATTAATAAACAAGCCGGCCAAGGGCACGGGCCACATGACCTTTGGGTCTCTCCTTGTCCTCTTTACCTGTTACTAAGTACTGATTATTTACTTGACATGCTTATAAAAATATCGGAAAAAAATATAATAAACACAAGTGTCAGCATCGTTCTTGAAAAAGGGGGAAAGCAAGCTAGTAAAAAAATATACATTAAAGAAGATGATCGTTACAAAGAGCAAATCCTCAATTCGCTATAAAACGTCGCGCTGAGAGTGGGTGCTCCCGCGCGGCCGAGGAAACGTTGTCATTCAAAATCAGACCACGTGTACAATATTTCATCATCAGGCTGGGTGGCGGCCCCCACCGGGCCGGCTATCCCTTCCCCCCACCCCGGACGCCGACCCAAAAAGTCTATCTGCACTTGACACGGGAGGAAACGGGACAGATTAACCGTAGTGAAGGGAACAAAGCTAAATATGTTTCAAGCTGATACTTACCCTTGCACAGTATATACTTGATTTACAGAATAAGGATTTAAGATTTTCTCAAGTACGTGGTGAAAAATATTAGGGGCTGACCATTTTCTTTATATATGTTAGTATCTTTAACTTTTAACTGCTTTCAATCAAATTAATATGACTGATACAAAAAGGTTTGCTGAAAATTCGAAAAACTTTTCAATTGGAAAATATTTTTTCATATACAAATAGCAACATATACACTCTCAAATCTGCGAATTTCTCTATTTACTGCAGCACCCCGTATAAAAGTAACACAATGCTGAAAAAGGATGGAGGAATGAAATGATGGAACCATTTTCAGTCCACCGTGAGATACGCACACAGGCAAGCGTATTTACACAGCTTTTCACGCCCACATTGATACAAAACTGGCGTGAAAAGTTGAGCAGTAATTTATATGACGGTTTAAATAATTACTTCGCGTTTTCGCCTCAATTTGTAGATGAGCTTGCGCCGTATCTGTGTTGCTGACATTTATTCGCATTACTTTTGCAGCGCGGTTTGAATATGATGACGTCACATATTTTACTGGTAACTTTATAGCGTGTGGAGGTGTGTTAATTAATATTGTTGTGGATTTCATGTTTTTGGGTTTGCATAGATATGCATAAATCTATTGTTTTGGCTTGAATATGAATATTTTTTAAATGTTTTTGATAAATTTAATAAACGAATAAAAACGTATTCTTAGGTATTTGGTATTCATTTTCAGTTTAATAAAAACACACAGTTCAATAAAAACGCTGTTTATTTTAAAGCAATATTAATAAAAATTATTAGTTCTAGAAATTTATTAACGAGACTTAATACAGTTAGCGTGATAAAATTTCACCCTCCGACGTGAAGTAAGTGAGATGACAAAGCATTTTTGCTATTATATGCTTTCGTGTTTTCCGCTACATAAAAGATTCCTTACTTCCATTGCCATCTGCTTTGAAAATAGATTGCTTGTCAATAAAAATGTAAATTCGCCGCTTCAGCTCTCGGCTAATTCATTTCCCAATGGAAAATCCGGGAGCGAGTCACCGGAGATCGATGGACCGTTCATTTCGACGATATTTTTTGCTTTTTCACATTTCATATTGACGAGACGACCAGTTAGTTTGCATACAACGTTCGGCTATGACAATGTATGTAGGTAAACGCTACCGTCCGCACGGCTCCGCGCGACTCCGCCGCACGAACCCGACCGGCCATTCTCGACTCAAACGACAAGGTCGCGCTTTTTGTACAGAGTTCAGATATTAACGTCTTTTTCGATGATTTATAGAGGTCCTCTCCCATGAAAGAGATGAAGGGGCTTTCAGGGGACTCGATATGAATTCTAATACGGCTTTGCGATAACAACTATTGTGTCCTGACCTCTTTACTCTGACTCTCTTTTACTTTGAGCAAAGTTTTAGAAAAAAAAAAAACAATATGTTTGTTTTACAAAATAAAAACAATTTCACGTCAATTTACGGGGGCGGCAGTATAAGCAAAAAATCGAAACACGCAAATTTTATCCAAAACCTCGGGATCCGCGCTCACACTCTCGCGGTGATACGCCTGACACCCTAATCAAATAAGTACCTTTTACCGGGACTGTGTCTGCGACATTGTAAACTGAGCCTTGGGCTATTGTTTTAGAGGTTGTATTGGGGTGGAGTTGTGGAGTCTGACTGGCTTCCGCATAAAACGTATTTGTAGGAAGGACGACCCAGAAAATGGGTATAATATACTCACACTACCGCCGCTTCCTCGCCTTATTCTCCCGGCACGTCCCCCAGGAGTCTGCAGAAATTTATATAACAAGCTATCTCGTCCGGGCTCGGTTATTGTCGAGGAAACACTGCCTCAGACATTATTTTTAATTAAACACAAGTACTGTCCGCTAACGCCCTCGATCCGAACCGCGATTTCCCTCCCCGTCAATTGTACATTTTTTTTTTCATTTTTGCGGTGACTGTCAACTTGAAGAATGTTGCTTAATTGCCGTATTGTCTGGCAGAAAGGAGTGGAATAAGCGGGTACGTTTATTTTAAATGGCTTCTGAAAATGGCTGTGAAACCTCTTTTTGATGAAGCAATTTTCAAATAAAAAGATACAAAGAAATCTGAAATTCGTTAAAAAGCAATAAGAATTCGCAAAACCTAAGTCGAAAACAATAGCTCAAAAGTCCATACACAGGTCTATAAAAAGTAACCCTTAAAAAATTGTGATCTTTTAACAATTCCTCATTCAATCACGTAAAACGAGTGGGGGGGTCACCCCTCCCACCGCCCGGTATTCGTGTCGGGGACGACGTAACCTACCCCTACTACGGGTTCTATGTTCATTTAAAAATACATCCAAGCTGTGTTCTATTGTTAGTACTATCGGGTTATAAAAATCTGTAGTTGGATCCATTTACATGATTGCGGTTTGTAAATAACCGTCACTATTATTATAAGTGCTAAAAATAACGTGATTCTACTAATACTAAGATCAGCATCAAGTTAGCAGAGTAACTGTCAATTTACCATTGCCGTTTTCCTCAATGTTTTTTTTTGTCAGCATCAGGCTTTTCCACCCCCTGAGTAAAGGCCAAACAAAGAGACAAATGAAAGGAATTGGGGGCTATTTATGTATCTCTTTGTTGGCCTTCTTCACGCCAATAAGCTATGTAGCACTCCAAGGCGTCCTGCCTTCTTCTCCTCGATCACCGCAACCTAGCCATGTGAATGCTCTAGTTTTGCGATATACGGGCACACAACTTTGAAGGCATCCGGCGGACAAGGCCGGCCCAGTCCCCTAAATGATACATTCTCTTTTTAGTTGAATGTGGTAGGTAGCTGCAGACTCTTATCTTACTTTAATAGAACGCTTACCAAAATCTTCTCTACTATAAACTTACTTCCTATTTGTTGCACCAATAATAAGACCTTAAAATAGTGACAAATGGGAACGAAAGCTGACAGCGTACAAATTAACCTAAAGCAAAATTGCCGGAAACAAACTATCCACGAGACAGGAAAGAATGGCATACTTATGAAAATGTCTAACAAGTCTATTAATCATAAGTAAAACTGCATTTTTTGTTCCTCGAGATTGACTGGTCAATATCCGTATTGTCAAAAAAACATTGACATGTATGGACAATGTGTTAATGTAGCCACAAAATTGATATTGATTATGTTACGGAAATTTTATTCATGCCACTATATTATAGATCCGTTAGCTGTCTATTCGCTAGATGGTTTACTGTAAATGAATAAGGTTTCAAAAAAATTGGTTGTCTGTAAAGTAGGTTTACGGACGATAGTTTAACATGACAACGTCATAACAAAACATTGATGAAATGATCGTAACGTTACAATAAGCGTAACGTTACAATAAGCGTAACGTTACGTGAGTCATCCTTTTTCGTGCGTGCAGCCGGCGTTCATTGGTTTATTAGACGCTGTCACGTCAAAAACTTTTAGCTCAAGATCTGCGGTCACATAGTGTTAAGCTTGTGGCACACGTATTGGCCAGGGTCTAAGTAACTTATAACCCGTCCACCTTCAAAGCAAGAGTGATCTGGCTTCTGTTGGGTTCGTTCGTTTCGTCGTAGACCTTATCCATCGTTTTCCTTTAGATGAGCTGAATGTTAAGATAAAGCTCACTTTAAAAAAAACTGGCCCGGTGAGAGTAAGACTCGCCCGCGAAGAATTCCGTACCATAAAACGAAAAGTGATTTATCTTATATGAGGTGTTCCTTTACTTAAGTTCTTTTTCATTGTTGTTATAGCGGCAATAGGAAAACGGGTGCCGCTCATTAAGATAAGAACATTTGCTAATTTTTCAAAAGTTGTAACGCTCAAATGACGTAACATTTACTTCATCTATCAACACTTTACATAATTTTCATTTAATATAACGTTCAGTATATATATATCAGTACTTTATTATTATTTAGTATAACGTTCTTTTGATCTTATTATCATCTTGTATAATTGACATTTGACCTAACCGCTGAACAAAGAACGACTGCGCCAGCTCGGGAACTTAGGGCATCCCGACACGGATAGGTTAGGTTCGAAAGAAATCTTATAAAATATGAACATTTTAATTATTAGTTTAAGTATACGAAATGTTAACTGAAGGTTATATGAAATGGATTTATATCTCTATGATGTATATCATAAGTTGTTATAACAGTAGATGAATAAAACAAATGAAATTTATGTCAAACGAAATTATATCGTTTCTTGATATATTAACTTTTACCTCTAGAAATACACATTGTGGAAATCTCAACTGTCTGCCTTTTAGATACAGTTCATGAGATACAACCCGCTACTGTTAGCGGGTTGTAACAGACAGACGGACAGCGGAGGCTAACATATATGTTAGCCTCCGCTGTCCGTAGGCCGTCGCTATTATAATAGGAATAGTCGTTTTCCATTTTTTTATGTAATCGTACCTAATAAGTAGACAGTTAAAACTTTCTGCCGTTGTAACGAATAATAAGGATACAATTAAATTCAAAATGAAATGCTTTCATTTTTCCTTACAAGATAAGTATATTTTTTTTCAGGTTATGTCATAATGGTTCTATGGATGCATTAATAAAGCAATTCTGTTATGTAATGGGTTCGTTTGATAGAAGGCTGGAACTTGACGTCATTTCTAAGCTCTCGCCAAGATTATGACGCACCTTGAACACTAAGGTGTGACCAACACTGCAAAGGTTTAATTAATGATTGATTTGTATTGTTTGGAATAGGAGCATGACTAGAGACACATATTATTTCATGATTGCTGTGGTCGCTGTTCTTTCAGTTGAAATTGAATTGAAAAAATTGACAACATATTTCATCTTTTCACTAAAACAGTTTTAAAGGATTGGATGAAATCACATTTTTTCCCCACAGAATTGTTATTAACATTTTACGTGAATTGGCAGATGATCAATTTACGGAAAATGGTAAGCAAATATCGATACTTAAACTAAGCTTTAGTTCACTTTTTTACCTACATGCTAAAAAAATGAAAACAAAAACGCACACGAGAAAATAATGCACGCCAGAAAAGCATATAAGAGTACATTATCTGCACATACACGACCAGTGATTCTTACCTCCATGATTTGTATAGACCAACGACAGCTTACAGTAAGTATTGATCCTCTACTCAATATGCGACCAGACATTGGTATAGATAAATTTATATTGTCTTCTAAAAATCTGAAGAACTATCGGCTCGAAAAAACGCTTAGCCATAAAATATGGCCCCAATATTGTACTTTCAAATTACAAGCACTTTTATAGCACAATAAATAAGTTAAATTATAAGTATGTGTCATTGAGATGCCATTCGCAGACCAAGGGCGGCTACTGAGGTAAACATAATTATTTGGAAAGCAAAACGCTAGCGGCTATAAACTATTATAAGTGAAAGCCTGTACTATTTACAGGTTTACTTAGTTGCTAAAATATCCTATTCTGATATTTTTAATGCGAGTCTGTTTGTGACCTCTTCACGCGTTAACGGTTGCCAGTGCCTGTCAGGGTTGCGGAACTTGTTCGAAAGAGTCACCGTGGCCCTAGAACGCAAAGGGCTTTAGAAGAAACACGAATAGGTTTTAGTCAGTAGCAGTAGTAGTAGAGTCTGACACGCCCTTCCGCTCCACCCAGAGCGGAAGAAATAATTTGATGATTTCCTAGCCTTAAAAAAATGGTCTTAACGGCTGAACGGATTTGGATGAAACTTGGCACATGAGTAAACCATGTCCTGGGACTTCTCTCAAAAAGCATTCTTTGTCCTAACTTAGGAAACTTTTATCCCAGGAGTATGTTCCCTTGGGTTAATTTTCGACTATCACGCGGGGCGAAGTCGCTGGTAGAAGCTATTATCATGATACTGGCTTGTGAAGTTCAGGTAGGCAGCCGCTCTACGTAAAACACTTGTATACAGCTGCACCGGTTAGGTTAGGTTCTCTAAAACCTTTCGCCCCATCAGCCATTTTCTTTGTTTGTTTAATTTTAGCAAAAACAGTTATTAACCAATTATATTACTTGCAGTTGAAATGGTCGTCATTCATCCACGAACAATTCACAGTCAGGATTTGCGTCCGAGAGAGCGTTTAGTGCTGCGAGAGCCTTAAGTTTTGCTGTCCTGTCTGCCCACTGCCACTTTAACTCATTACTCATCCCTATGGTTCTGGCTTGTTTGGTCCAGATCAGAGGTTTTTTCAAAAGCTGCGCATACGCAGCAAGGAAGCATCTAAACTAACCATGGTCAAATTACAGTCATAAAGTGTTTTGTAAATTGAATTCTGTACGAGTTATCGACAGAGGATTCCAATAATTTGCCCATAACAATCTTACTCACAAGTGGTAGTTGTGATGAAGTTAATAAGAGGTTCCTACTTATCTATCAGGTACGAATAAGTTATATTTTCTTCGAATAAGGAATAAAAGTTACGACTCAAAATAACGAGCTATGTTATATAATGTTATCCTCTAGTGTTATATGATTTCAAAATACCCGGCGGAATGTTTTTTAAGCACGTTAGCTGCTTCTGCTGTCCAACAAAGGTTAGGTTGGATAGGTTTTGGTTTCAAGAGTATGATAATTTTAGGTCCATGGCTATGAGATGTTTCTTAAAAGAGTAATAAACCTTTAGTAATACCTCTGGTATTGCAGATTGACACCAAGGTGACATATATAGTCCTCCTGACTGATTTCGGCCATGGCGGCCAATCTCAACCGAGACTGGCCATCGGCGCGGGACATATTATAGTGCACAAGTGTGTGCGCTATACTACACACAGGTGCACTCCCTCTTCCATCACTATTATATTCCGATGGCACGGCAACCCGACACGACCGGAGAAAGATCTGACGCAGGACTAACGGCTTAACGTGCTTTCTGAGGCACGGGGGTGTCACACCACCAACTTCCAAACTCCGGGCTGTTACTGGGAAATTCCTATTGGAAAAACCTTATTACGCTTTTTGCCTGACCTGGGACTCGAACCCAGGACTCCACGCTGGGCAGTCGCACTTGTGACCGCGAGACCAACGGAGAAGTTAAAAGACAAGGAGGTTAAGGTGACAATCAAAGGGAGCGTTTTTCGATCAGTTACATATGTGCTGGCCCTTAGGTTTGCACGATGTACTAGAGACCTGAAACTCAAGGCGTTTTGGCAGTCTTGTACACGTGCAGACTGTGGGTTAGACATAGGCAGAGGGCCTACAACGCTCTTCGTGTCCAGTGTAATAACGCTTTTGTGGTACTTTTGGGGCTCCTCGGGCATGTTTGCAAGATACAGATAGCTTTCAAGCTATTTTGCGAAAAAGAGCAGCATCCCTGATGCGAAGGATTCGGGGGAGCACCGACAGCATTTTAAAGGTGATAGTAAATAAGCCTGATTGCCCGTTCCTGGGGCACTGGAACCGTATGCACAGCTGCAGGTCTGGTGCAGCGGGAAGAGAACATAGTTATAGTTATGTTAGTACATGAGTTTATACTCCTATATTTGCATAATTTACGAGTATAACCTCACGCCTTTTTCTCATGGGGCAGGCAGAAACTACACTAACGCCACGATCATTTGCTACGATCCTTACTTTACACATCTGGTCATACAACCTCGCTAGTTCAATGTTTTGTCGCTGGTGAGTACTAAGCACCTTGCCCTTCTGAAGAACATCACCAATAAGGTCTGTGTATGTCCTCCCACGGACTCTTTCTTTATACTATAAGCATTTATATTAAGCTAGTTATGGAATTAGAGCAGCACACCCTTTGCGGCAAGGGTGTGGAGGAACCAAAACGCCTACTCATCGTCTGACCACAGAGCCCACGTTTTATGAATATTTTATCACTATCGAAGTTAGTAATGAGTTAAAAGGATATCAAATTCATACAATGTGTAAAAGAATAAACGCAATACCTGAAAAGAGGTCATTGTACTCATCATTATGAATAACTTTTATTATGGGACTAACACTGAAAGCGCGGAAAATAAATCGACTGCCCCATACATTTATGTTCGCATAACTCTAAAATGTGTGTATGTGGGTTGGTCCCATAGTAACAGTTTTTCATAATGATGAGTACAATGACCCCTTTTCAGGTATCGCGTTTATTCTGTAACACGATGTATAATTATCAGAAGGCAGAGTGAATATCACTTTTTCAGTAACTTTAAAATTCCACGTTTTATGGGTTGCATTTCCAAATCCAGATGCTAGAAAAACCGTAACGGAGAATCTCGATAACACTGCTGGACCCAGAATTCGAACTCAGGACCTTGGCAGTAGCGCTTACGACAAGACCGACAACAACAGTTAGATAGCGTAATTTTACTTTAAAAAAGCATGGATTTTATCTATGAAATAATATAAATGTCATCGGAAAATGGCTAACTCCGTAAGAATTTAAAATATGTTGAGAGATTGTAAACTCTTGATAAATTGTCAACTGAACATTTGGAATACTTTTTAGGCATCAAAATTTGTTAGTCTGTAATATCTGACTTAAAATGGCGATCAATCAGAGCACAAGTCTACAATTTATTTATTAAAACTTTATGCACAAGTAAAATCACTGTACAAAGGCGGACTTAATGCCTTAGGCATTTTTGTGTAATAGTAAACCTAGAAACAAGGCTCTCATTGGTCTATTCAGAGAAAACAAAGACCAATCAGGGGTCAAGTTTCCAATTTAACTATCACACCAAAACAGATAAATTGTAGATCAGAAAGCTGATTGGTCTAGTTTACGTCAATCTAAAATTTCACGGAACGCACGGAAATATTATAGAATAGAAGATTTTGAGTCGTATCATTGCAGAACACATGTTCATTTGACAATTCATCGAAAGTTTACAATCTTTCAAGATATTTCGTAATAATACATAGTTTGCAATTATTCGGTTGCATGGCAGGCATTTCTAAAATTAACTAAAATGTTGTGCCTGCTGAGTAAAGGTATCCTCATATCCCTCATACTCTTCCCGGTGTGTTGCTTCCGCCAAACAATTTGTCATAAACACCTCTAATTCGTTTAGTTATATTTAAATAAATGCGTTTTTATCAAACAAATCGTATAATTTCCTTCTAATAGGCAACTAAAAAGATATTTCCACACCAGTAGATAAACTCCTAGAACAAATGAAGGTCAATCAACGTGTTCGGTTAGTTCATTTTGTTCACATAGTTTGACATTGCAGGTGGCAAAGTTGCCCTGTAAAAGTTAACGCTGAAAAAGCGAAAACGTGGCCGGATCATTTTCATTGGAATTCAAACTTTGACATAGGGGAGCAAAACTATTCAAAACTCCGCAAAATGTTGTGACTTTTATGATCGACTGTTAAAGTCAAAACACCACGTGTTGAATCGAACTAGCTGCTATTACAAACATATTCTACGTTGTTGTTGTTTGTTTGCACAAAACACCTTTATAAAGCCAATGACACTTAACTATCCATCAGTGAAATAATTTTCGTAATCAGATCAATCTATCCAGAGATTACCTGTTTGTAGCAGGTAAACTTTGGAAGTATTGACCTGATTACACATTTACAAACAATAATTTTACCTTTCCCTTTAATGTACATAAACTCTTTTTCTTTCTTTCTTCTTCTTCTAGATAAAACAAAGTCGCCGTCTGCCTCTATCTGCTTCTCCGCTTAGATACTACTTCTAACCTATGCAATGGATTTTGTTTCGGTTGTCACTCTTGGAAAGAGTGATAAACGAAGTAGGAAAATTAAGTTTAAAATATATCTGAAATCGCCAATCCGTTAATGAGCAATCTTGACTACCGATACTCGTTTCTAGTGTGTATAAATCAAACCTGTAATAAATTAAATACAGTATTTAGGACTAGCCTTCCAATTCAATAAATTATTTATTGATTTATACAAATTTACCTACGCAATAAACATAAACTCTCAGTCAAATCTTTTAAACGAAATAAAGCTTCAAATTTATCAAAGTGATTCTCGATAGTATGGAAAGCTTTCAGAAGTTAATCGCTTTCGTCTTGTTTTCAATAGAAACTAACAGATTTTTTGTTGCAGCCAATAAGCTGGGTGCCCTTATTCGACCTGCAGACGTTCTCAGTACGAAATGTCATACAGATTATCGACTGACTGACGGCGACCCTACTATGTGTCGGGAATGTTAAATAATTAGATTCCACTGCTTTCGTTTAAACTCTATCGTTTTGCGTTTATATTCTATTTTTCTTTTTAAAGACATACTTGACATGGATGGATTATGTCGATTTTAACCATCAATCGATGACATGTCTAGGAATTATTTTACTGCTGAGACGGCTACAAAGTATTAAGTACTATGTACCTACAACTAATAAGTAGAGAAGTCCTTTTATGGCCACATGTATTAAGTCATCAATTGTCATAGGTATTAATTTCAATTTTTATCCCAAAAACAAAGAATTTACTCAAAAATTTCCACATATTCCTGCCTATAAGTACAGACAAGTAGGCGTTAAAGGTCGTCCGCCATTTTCCAATGAACTTCCAACCGCAATGTCTCCTAAAATCCATTGATTGGCAGTAACGACACCCACTCGGCTATTAGTCACATTACCTGTGGGATTGAAGAACATTTATTGTAAAAAATAAACATGTTTCAAATACAAAGGTTGATGTTATGGAATATCACCACATCTATAAATAACTAGTTAATAATACATGTCCTTCGAAAGTTATAAATAGCAGCTATTTTCACACTTTTGTTCGTTATTGCTAAACCGTCTCAATAACTTTACCGCAAATAGAATTTAAAGATATACGAAAATAAAATTTAACATCATGACTATATTCCTTGGGGACGTACCATCATCATCCTAATTTCAGCCGACAGACATCCACTGCTGAACATAGGCCTCCCCCAAGAGTCACCATATAGAGCAGCCCTGTGTGTCTTGCATCCAGCGGTTTCTCGCGCCCTTCACCAGGTCATCAGTTCACTTTCCAAAGCTGCGTTTTCCGGTGTGCTATTCAGTATTTAAATGAGTAGATTTTTTAAAATAAATAAAGCCTAAACAAATTTCCACAGCTAAGCTTTACTAAGTTAGCTAAGCTCATGATCTGCAATCAAAGTAAATGTGTAGGTATACGTATTAGCATCTACTCACGTGTGCCAATCAATTATTACAGACGTACAGATGACATAACCACTTAACCCATATATCATCTACATGGTTTTACTCTGACCTTTAGAGATTTGATTACCGCCCTTGTTATTGAAACTGAAAGCTTGTCATTTGCGTTTCTAGGAACGATAAACGTTTTCAGGAACTGAATTCTTAATTTTATATAAAATTATCTTTTCTTAATTATTTTATATTCCTTGAATAAATGACAATGCCTATACTATTATGTGTGCTGATTTTCAGGGAAAAACTGTTTCTAATTAATATAGTAACACTGGCTTTTGCCCGGGACTTCGTACGCGCATATCTCGTTTTTTCCCGTTCCCATAGGAATTTCCCGCTCTCGTATAGCCTGCCTCATGAATGTGGCTGTAATATACAAGATTTTTTCAAAGATTAGCGCATTCAAACAAACTTATAGATTTTTAGAATCACTTTAATTATGATAATAATGCTCAGCCCCTATATATCTTCTCGTCAATGTTCCCTGCCAAAGTCAAAGTCAATTCATTTATTTCAACTAGGTCATTAAAATGCACTTTTGAACGTCAATTTTACAGTTTAAAATTAAAATATAAGTGACTCTAGTTGTCCATTCGCATACAACCCTAATCTCTTCAAAATTAGAGTGAACAGGCTTCTTCTGGGTAAGCTCGCTCCATCGTCGACTTTGTCTCTGTCATCTATGACCTAGACTAGAGTCAAGAGCAAACCCATATTAAAAAAAAAAAAAGTAGATTCTTATGGAGAAGAACGGACAAGAAACTCCATAGTTACTCTTTTCAAATATGAGTTTTACAATCTGCAATCTGTAACCCGTCCACATTAAAAACCCGAGTGATACATCTAATGTAGATTGTTCCATCGTGGAAAAAGCGAGCTCGTCTATCGCTTTCCATCAGCCGATATAAAAGAATACCAATTGTTTTTATTTTACTGACGAAATCTCATTCCCTCTGAATGATCTCGCTGGCAGATTTTCGCGAGCATATGTTTGGAAAAAGAGTCGACAGCTGGGTCGACATCCAGTCTAACCGGGTGCAGCTGAATACCCGTATTTTACGTAGAGCGACTGCCTATCTGATCCTCCACAAACCAGTAACTGGGTAGGTAATACGGTAACCCTTGGCAAGACTGCTTTCAGATTTCCTGGCTGGACAAATGACAACCGGGACCAACGGTACTAACGTACTCTCCGAGGCACGGAGTAGACTCGGTATAATAAGATGGTCACCCATCCACGGACAGACCTCGGCAAGCGATGCTTAACTTCAAAATCGATTCATGCGGCTGCTATTACTGAACTAAAAATTAATCTGCTTATTAAAAAAAATTGGTATTTCATTCAAATTATCTTCCTAAAAAATCGTACCACCTTCAAATAAAACCTTCCAATTTCTCATACCCAAAAATCAGTATTTAGTTAAAACATATGCGTATATTGGCTGGGCTTGGCCCATACGCAGATTAGCCCACTTTTTGTCCATCGTCGTATTAAAAGCTTTCAAATAAATTAAATAACATTTCAGGCGTGCCTGTGACGCTGAAGTGTTCGGATATTGATGTAGACCTAACAATGTACTCGATTTACCATAAACAATATGACTGGCTTATCTCCCAACAGGTTTTATTTTCAATGTTTTTAGTGAGTTAAATGCTGAAACATAGTTTTAGAAATTGACGTGAATAATTAATTATTACAATGAATTTAACTTCTAGACAATCAATGACAATATAGCCTTATTTCACATTTTCCTTTTAACTCATTTGCGTTTAGATTTAAACCCTGAACCCTTTCCAAGAAGAGTATTTCAAGGATACCAGTCGATCAAGGTTTGTTTAATGGTTGAATCGGACCGAGTGCCAATGTCTATATAGTCATTACCTACTTCTTATTTGCATTTTTTCTAGTACCTGAAACAAAGGTACTGTATTTATACAGTAAATGCAATAAATACAGCAAAGTTATCTTATCGGCATTACTTTCGTCTGTAAAAAATAAGCTTTGTTTATGCCCCATTATTTTTTCAAACCAAGTCCTGTCAATCAAACCAGCCAGTACTCTACCACCATTCGATTTTCAAACGTGACTCCGTACAAACATTACGCTACACGTCAAAACAAAACGACGTACGAGTATGTACAAACATAATTTGAATATCGTGTTGGCAAACAATTTTTCCGCTTCTACACCTTTCAAGGTCTACAGTTGCAAGGAAAATAATCAGTTAAAGCGTTATTATTGGTTAACAGAATGATAAGGGGGCACGATAACGTTTTCCAGTTATTACGTACTCGTGGACATGCTTTTAATTGATTAAAAGCAGTTATTGATGAAAAATTGGTATTGTTGTTACATCGTGATGATTAGAAAACAATGAAGCCTGATGAGGGAACCATAGCAGTAGAATTGTAGATTCATTTATGATGTTTACTAGAGTTACATTAGAAAAATACGCACTCTCTCTTTATTCTTTTACGCATTTGTCCGTATGAAATAAAAATGATATTAGTTTAAACAAAAAGAGTAGGTTTTACTTGACTAGAATAACCTGAAATACACATTAACATTATAAAAAAAAACATTTTTTATCTTTAGTCAACTGCAAAGTTTCTCGACAGTGCAACCCTTACTATAATAAGCCTGTCCTCACATTCACATTCCCAAAAACACATGGTTAACAATATAAACACCCGCATTCATGACTACAAAATGACACGAAACAGGAAAATGAAACTAATTACAGTCGATAATTATGAGCTAAGTACGGCCCGGGCCACAATAACGTCGGGGCAGCATCCCGGGCCAACTACGTGCTCTGCAATCTTATAACTTATCTTACGAAAGAGGAAAACGAAGAAAAACACACATTTATAACAACCGAGGAACCTTAACTTGACTATCGTATGATGGCGAATAATCTCTCTTATTTATTTCGTAATAAAATGCCTGAAATACCTTAAACCTACACGTAAGGGTTGATGACGTACGAAAACACTTTTTGGGCTATTTATGAAAAAGGACAAAATACTTACGTAATATCGATGCTTGTATTCCCCAAAGTTTAAGAAAGAGGTGTGCCTTATAGTACGCCCACGTTCGCCATTTGTGATTAAGTTCCATTTAAATCCCGACTTCGGGCTGTTACTGAGAAATATAGATGAAAAACCCCAGTAACACTTTGCCCGACCCGGGAATAAAACCCAGGACCTCATATTCAGCAGTAACGTTTGCAACCACTAGGTCAACGAGGCAGTCAAAGGTCCTATTTATTACATAATAAAATTTCTGAATTACAACCGATGGTTGATCACGTATGAAGTATTTGTCCTTACTGAGAGCTATTTATAAATAAGGACCAATATACTGAAATAAGTTTCGGAGTGAAGGGTCGAGTTATGTAGCTATAAAGGGATCAGTTTTTAGGGAAATGTGGGTAGTTTTGAAGTATCTAGTTTGAAGGACTTCATGACTGTGTCGAACTACCTTTTAAGTCCACTTAGAAATTGGGTACTGTGAGGTTCAGTACGAACTTCAACGTGTAATACCCTCCGGTATTGAACTAAAGATCTTATCACCGGGCAATATGTCAATGACATAATGCTGAACTTAGAAAATACAATAAGAAAAAAATATATGAGGACATTAAAGAAAGAAAGAAAAATGATTATCTGATACTCGCACAAGCCAAAAAAAAAACGTACTAACATTAATATTAATGTATAATAGCTTGCAAAATGAATCTTCCTGTACGAGGCCAAAATGGCCACTATCCCAGCATATGCTGAAAAAAAGTATTCAAATAGCGCAGCCCTT
Organism: Mamestra brassicae; assembly: GCA_905163435.1. Classification (NCBI taxonomy): domain Eukaryota; kingdom Metazoa; phylum Arthropoda; class Insecta; order Lepidoptera; family Noctuidae; genus Mamestra; species Mamestra brassicae. The sequence continues at coordinate 7,147,003 of LR990991.1, read as the reverse complement.
CTATTCTGACAGGGCCTATTATGCCACGGATATAGAAACATGCACAGAGCATCGACTAAAAATATAAAGAACACAAGCAAGCAAGAATGATATATTATGTTTAATATGTGATAAAACAATTAAATTCAAACAATAAATAAATTGATCATCGATCGATTTTCCGATGACGACAAAAGACAATGGAACGCGCGTGCAAATTGAAAGTTATGGTTGGAGGTGAAAATAAAAACGGTGGAACGTGACTTAAACAAAAAAAAAACCATAAGGTCTTTTAGGATCTAAATAGCGTTAAAGTACATACATACATATCAAAAGAAGTAGTGTGGGTGTTATTGAATAGTTGCAGACTTCGAAGTGTAGTGTTTTGTTGCCCTGGTCGCAAGAAGTCAGTCAGTTATGCTGAGGAAATAGCCAGATACTAACTACGTGCGTAACCTGGGTAAGTTAGTTTGATGGTTTCCGTTTGGATGCGTAGTATGAGGTGAGGAATAAAACTATTACTTTGAAAAAAGAATGAAGTATTTTAATCAGCCTGTGCTCGAAGTTTCCTTACGTAATCGAATCAGAAACGATCATATACTCAGGAGAACCAAGGTTCCGTCCGGAAGGCCGCTGGAAGGACCACAAGGTAGACTGATGTCCTGGTTAAGGCCGCATGAAACCGCTGGGTGCGAGGCGCAAGGGATCAGTCGAGCGAGTGTCCAGCAGTGGACGTTATTCAGCTGAAATGATGACGATAATAACGAAATTATGAATCATTGGGTAAAACAGACATTTTTACTTAAAGTAGGTACTTTAAATTGGGTATAATTTAGACGGCCACCAAAAATACTTTTAAGACTCTAAGCCTAGCCACCAAATAAAATAAACAACTCCAAAAAAAATCAATTGACTTTATTATGAGGGCCCTAAACTATATAATATTATGATCCAAAATAAATGAAATAACTTAACTTAACGTTTAGAATTTTTTTGGTTGCGAAATAGGTACTTTTTTGGGCGGTGTTTAAACACAAGCCCTTTAAATTAAACTACAAAAACAAATTAATCATCTGCTATGTTATCAACCTACTGCCAACTAAATTAACGAGTCACAATAACACCTAAAACAATCCAATAATTACAGATTAAATGGAAATGCGACACCAATTCCTGAACAAGCTATCACCATTAGAATTCCATTTTAACGATTGAGCCACGGGGCCCATAAACGTATAGTAAAGGTCAGACGTCAGACCAAGCCACTATGACCTAAATAAACTGCGAACATCGTGGTAACAATTCAATTCAATCCAATTACGAACATATATGGGTATGAGGTGCGTGTTTATATGCATGTAAGTGTATGGCCACGGCACAATGCTGGGCCTGTGGATTTGTTTCGAACGCGGCGTATGCACGTAAAACTATAGTAGGCGCCAGATAAATGTGGAATAAAGTATGTTGACCTTTCCCTAATAACTGTTCATAGGTACCTGAACAATTAAATATGAATCGTTTTTCATTATTAGACAATGTTAAGGATCACGAGAGATGATGATTCGGGACAGCTTTGTGTCATTAATTCCGTTTTTCAAATTAAAAATGTCAATAATTGTAGGTGGGTCAATGACCGTTATTCCACGATTATCTGGCGCCTACTATAGTAAAGCTGGGGGCGCCTCATGTTAAAAAAAAGGGTCGATTTTTCGGTGAACAAAGCCTGATAGTTCTGCTAGTATTTCTAAATTCACCATCATTTAATTTGCCAATCTGAAGTAAGCTACAACAGACTGCGCACCAGATAATTTCAACGGAATTAGTTCAGAAGATTCGCACCAAATTGGCTGTGACAGACGGGTAGCCAGACAGACAGACACACGAATGATCCTATAATGGTTCCGTTTTTACATTCAGACGTACGGAACCAGAGGATTTGAGAGGATGGATGGATGGTTACCAGCGACTGACAGGCTATCAAAACTGATGTATATCCATTTGTAAGTTCAGCATCATGTAAGTTTGCCAATCAGAAGGAAGCTACAAAAGACTGCGCAGTCAGTAGTATTAAATCACAAACCAATCAGCTACTCACCATGCCATGCGCATCGGAAAAGCTGCCCCCCACTATGTCGTGTCAATACCATCATAATTCCATTGTGAAAAAGGGATACTGCTATACGTCATGTATAGCGCCGTCTCCCTCCCACACTGAAATCATGACGGTTTCAAGACGTCATAGTGGTTACGGAGCAGCGTACTTACGCGACGATGGTTGAAATGCCTCATGTTATATTAAAGAAATAAAGATACACAATGAAGTTTTCTTATGGTTTTTGTAAGCCTGACGATTTATAGCGACTGATGTACCGTCAAACTTCTGTAAGCTGTTATGAATACTGACAAATCTCTTGACATGAGATTTGACTGTCATGAAAATGAATAGAGGGCATCACTAGCCTGCTAAAGCTTACGTAGATTAATCTGGTGAGTTATTTAGTTCTATTGAGAGCTTTAGTCCTTATGATACCCCTTAACTTCATTCCATTTCAATCAATTATTTTAGCCTCCGAGCAGTGGTCAAATAAACTGAAACAGCTGACCTTTAAGACATTCAGAGACTTTTCAGTTTCAGTCCTAAAGGTTACAGAGTATATAATGCAAAACAGTAACATAGTTTGTACGTAAACTAATTTTAGATAAGTGCGAAAATTGGATAACACGAGCAATATTTCGGTCATAAAACCTGTTGCTCAATTCATAATTTGCTGAACAAAATATTTGCAACGCCATCGCTCCACCATAATACGCGTACACCTTTAAATGGCTTCCAGTCCCCGTGAAAAATAATTAATCAGAGGTGAAAGGTTTTTAAACGATTCCATCCGGCCGTTGATTCTGTCATTTAAGTACAATTTAAAAATCGTTTTACCAATAATATATTTACAAAATTGATTTATTACTCGTTGAAGCGCCGAGGTATTTAAAAGGCGTGCATTTATGATTGAATAATAATTATGTCTTATTATGTTGGTGATATTGATACTTTGGGTTTTTGCTCATGCTTAATGATATTTTGTTTTTATTAATTTAACTTTTTTATATGTGGTTTGATGAATCAATCCAATTTAAGTGGTTAAGCCTGAAACAGATTGCCTACTTGTCGGCCAAGAACTAAGTAGTGACTGACAGTTCGGTTTCCACTTATATTGAGTCGGATAGTTGGTTTTAATTTTCACTTAAATAAATATTTAGCAAGAAAAAGACAGGTAGAAGTCCAGAGTCTATATCTAATCAGTAAAAAGGCCAGATCCTCCCAATTGAAAATTCTTATGGACCATTTTTCCTAATTCTATGATGAAATCAGGCTTATGTTACTGACATAATAAAGTTCTTAGTTATAATTCAAACAACTAAAAACGGTAGGTACTTCAACATAGCCAATAGCGATTACATAAAACATGACTGTTCTATTTTCGGCCTAATCAATTACATCATAAATCAATTCAATAGAACCTAATTCAAAAGGTATCATGAATTTGTATGATGATAATAGGAAACAGAGAGGTTCAGTTACTCTATTTCTTCGATAACAGTCTGGAGGTGAAATACACCGGGGTCAACAAACGACGACCTAAATACTCCGACTATAATCCAATTATTACGATGTGAACGTGGCATATACTAAGGTATAAACATAGAGTAAGAAAAATGTACAGAACCGAACTCATAATTTTCGTTTATACCTATGCCACTAGTGTGTAACGATCCACCCTAAAATTGAATATGAATTAGAGCTGTCAAAATGTCAATACGTTGATGAGTGACCGCGGACCAATGATGCAAAATTTTACAGTGCCGGGGATATGCAGAACAGGTGAAAGTTGATGCCCACATGGCTCAAAGATTTTGATTGACTTAACTTTTCTGGTTATCACCACTATTGATTCTGGCTTTGGTTGGAAATAGTGTTGCGAAATAATCTCATATATCAAGTCCACTGACACAGTATTGGCCAGTTTTAAATGCAGGCATTTACACTGCGTTCCTAGCGCGAGTGTCGCCTCCACGCATTTATACTCTATGGCATAGGTTTATTTCGTGTTAAGAAAGAACGAAGACGCCATTTTTCTTTTTAATGTATTCGAAGATTGAGATTCTAATAAAGTGTGAGCTGTTTGCTTTGAAAGTCATGTGAGGGTGTTTGATTTATGCAGTTTTCTTTTGACCTGAACGACATTTTGTATGTCATTGTTAGAACTTTTCCAATCAAAGTTAAGCAGTTCTAGTCATACATACTTTAAAGAATTGTGTAATTCCAGTTCAACATCATAATATTAGTTCAATTCTATAATCTGACAGACTGCATTGCTGATGAATTGTATATTAGTGTAATAAACGTAACTCCGTCTTATAATACAGATATTTGGTAACCAACAAGTGAATAGATTCCATTTATTGAAAACTTGATGAATAGTATGAATTTGTTTAATAAATTATGGATTAATCTTGAGAACCAAGTCGATTTACTTGATTGTAAAATTTAAAATTATAATAATTCGTCCATAACATAAATATCAGTTAATCCTGGCCTATTCCACAGGAATCGTGTATTTTTAAGGATATTATTATTTATTTGAAAATTGTAACGCATACGGCAAAAAAAGAAATAAAATAAGACTGACTGACTTAATTAACTTATATGTGTTGAGAAAATATGCGTCACGTCCGCGCGATACGGCCATCGCTCACCATAATGCTGGGACTCGTGGGCGAGACCTGCAAGTCCAAAGCTGCCCATGATACTCATCTCATGCAGACGTAGTTCATAACTCCTCCAGGGAAAGAATTTTCATAGTGAGATCGGTTCAGCAGACTTCCTTTTACAAAATATAATTTTACCTTTTCATTGCAGGTATTAGTTTAAAATTTTGATTTAGACATGCATCGGAAAATATAAAGAGGAAACCTAATTTTCCATTTTTGATTTTTCATCATATTTGCACAGTCCACTAAATAAAAATATTTTACCGCTGATGAAATATTCAATATATGAAATCTATTAGGCCGGAGGGTTATATGACCTATATAAAGGTAGAAGACAGTTATTCCTAGACCCGTCATAACGAATATGGGACATATCCACGTATTACATGTTTTATATTTATATCCACTTACGAAAATAGACTGTACGTACATGAGTGTGGGTTTCAATTTATTTTTCAGGTAATAAAACTGAAGGGAAATTAATTTAGGTTCAGGCAGAAGAGACACTAATAACTTCAAAGTAAAGACGCCAGCACATCGAGCTACCCGAAACTGTAAATTTTTCCCAATCATTCTTGAACCTAATGCTTTAGCGATAAAGTTGAAAATCTATTAAATAAATTTGACAGATTGTTGTAGCTTGAATTTAAAAAAAAATATTTGCAAATAGGTTGCAAATATCTCTTTCAAACGTCAATATTTCTTGAATAGTCCTGATAAAGTAGAACCCAGTAGTGCCCGGTTGATGGCAGTAGCCATGCACAAACCCATTTGACTTACACGTAACTGGCGAATTTTGGGTGTTTTATACGAGTGTGTGCACGACTTTATATCCCGATAATACAGGCGTGATGCTTATTTACATGTGCCATATAATCGATACTGATATAATAAAACTGAAGAGTTTTATTGTTTGTTTGAACGCGCTAATCTCTGGAACTACCACTTGGATTTGGAAAATTGGTTTTGTTTATGACAGCCACATTCATGAGGAAGGCTATAGCCTATACGGGCAAAAGCTAGTTAAGACATAAATGGTGAACGCGCACCACATAATAATATGCAATACAACAGTCATAAAAATAAACTTATAAATATTGATTCAGCCACACTACGTCACACTGAAAACTTACCATTAATATTGAATCTAGTGTCGTCATTCATGCCCTTGTACGACAACACGACCTGCCCTAGACAATTTATTGATTCACATTGAGGGAAATATTAATGGAACGTATGGAACTGGTTCATAGGTTTTAGTCATAGCCCCAAAATAAGCATTGAAAATTGATTGGAGGAGTCGCAAGTAACGAATATGTTAAGTACATACAATTTTTGTATAGCGTCGGGCGTAAGAGGCGACTAAGGGACTCACGAGAGAATGGGCAGCAGCATTCTGCGATCGCCAACCTGCCTACCAAACATGGCGATACCATGAACCCCCCCCCCCCCCCTTTGGAGATTGATTTTCAGATTAATTCTCCATAAGAATCTAACTTTCCGAATGGACAGTAAAGTCACTTTATTAATGTAATACTATTATTATATTATTTTACTGAACTGTAAATGATAACGTTCAAAAGTGCCGTTTAATGGCCTAATTGAAATAAACGTTTTGACTTTGACTTTGGGGCTGGAGGCCTATGTCCAGCAATGAAAGTCTTTCTGCTGACATAATGATGATGATGATACAACTTGTTTGTCCAAGTGGCTTTGTTTCATAATTTATGTAATGGAGCTGAATTTTTCAAGCTTCTACATCTTAAACCTTAATTAACCGAACTAACCTTCGAATGACTTGGTAGACAAAAAATATACTTGACATGGCGCAGTGGCATTCGATATACACTTACGATACTATTTCACTGGCTAAGCCAGTAACCCGACTGTGTTGTTAATACATCAACCGACTATCCTCCATTCACTACACAAACTAGTAGAATAGATTCGATTTTAATTTGTTAAAATGCGCTTTAAAATGAATGACTTTATTCGGATTATAAATTTAAATCGAATAGAGATCTCTATCTTAGTAAATTAATGCTGATTTGCAAAGTACGTTGGCTTTAGTGTGAATTATTTGATTAAAGCAGTAAAATGTACAAATCAAGGCAATATTTCAACGTTAAACGGTGACTCGTTTGCATAAATAATTTATTATATTCTACACCTCAGTTGGATTTGTTTGTATTGATGGTCTCGAGAAAAGGCGTTAAATATTAAATCGACGTATTCGTTTCAATTTTATCAACCGTCAATATTTGAATAAGCTTGTATCTTTTTTGTAGAATCACGTGCTAACGTTTCAAATTGAAACACATACCTAACTTTTGAATTACCCAAAAGTCAGACAATTCCATTTCACTGCAGCGGCGGCTCTATATATCTCCAAGTCTACCGCGCTTGCAAGGACGGGTCCGCTTCAAATATTCATACTGAGATCGATATGAGTAGGTACTGCTATGCGCCTGCTTGAGACCCGAGGTCGAACTACACTAATCAAAACGTAATTTTGATCTAATATTGTATGCTAGCCGATATTAGGTGGCGCAAATGTTAAAGGTAACGTTAAAGAATTTGATCCTTTCGAAATGCAAGTGTTTGAGTGACATTGTGGGTTGGATATGTGTGAATGTTTCGCGAGTGTGTGCCCTAAGGCTTGCATTTTATGCTCAAAGATTAGGTTTTGAATTTGTACTTAAAGCACGCGTAACAAATGTTCTTAGCAATGATGTATGGAGCCGGAAAAGTATATGCGCATGCGACTCGTGCGGTTTACTTTATTATTATTGGTAGGCTCGCATTTGACGTGATGGTAAGTAATGATGGAGCCGACGATGGAGCACATTTCATCTTAGTAACATATGCACTCAGGTTGTAGCCATAAAAAAATACACTAACTTTGTGAGTATAGTATTATAATCTTTTGGAATGTGGAAATAGATAACACATTCTCATATTATGACATTAACCTAAATAAAAAAAGTTCGTGAACCTGCTGGAAAAATATCCGAAATTCTAGACATAGCTTTGCACTTTATCGAATTCTAAAAGGCTGTAAAACTGTACTCACAAATGCATCTCAAATACATATATGAAATAACCATCCACGTGACCACCCCCACAAAAGGTCAAGAAGTCGTCTCTAGTCAACTGCTAGAAAAGGCAAGGTCATGTCAATGTTACGGAGTACCAACTACTCCGTAACATTGGCATGACCTTGCCATTTCCCTGAAAGACTGATTTCAAGAAACCATTGAGTGGGTCTTCGAAGAAAAGCTCCTCGTACGTGGAGTAAAATCGATAGCTAATAGAATGTCTGGTCTTGAAATTGTTAGTAGGTACTTTTATGCTTATGAGTATCACTTGAAATATTATCAATGTTTTGTGGATTCTCAAACTACATATTATGTACTTCAATCGTTGAATAGCTTTTCCCTTGGATTTGCATTCGTAAAAATTATGTATATATGGTTATTTTTCAATGACCCGCCAATTTCTTTCCGGGCATCAGTTAGAAATCAAGGACACGATATTTATGCAAAAACACCTGAATTACTCTATGATACTCAGCCAGAGTATCTAACTATCTGTTAAAGATTTTTTTATAATCGATACGTATTTCCAGAGATTACCTTAGTTTTTCAACCAATGTTTTTTAATTATTTTAAATGCCTGGTATACAAGGTCCTTCAAATAGACTGGATCGGCATTGGCTTTTCACCGCTCTGGAAGTTCCAATACTGCCACTTTGGACTCCCGATCGCTGATTTAAAATATTTTTCCTTCGAGCAGGCTTTGGGCAAGGCTTTAATAAAATTAAGCAAATTGTATATAGCTAACCTGCCCCCACAAAACTCATAACAGAACATAGTAATTCTCTCGTAAACCATAAAAATAACTGTAGCGTAAAAGGTCATCGGGTTCTGACGATTGAAAATTTGACCTTTAAGAAAATAAGATTCCAGCTTCCAAGAACTTGCCAGATTCATCAGGGACAAGTGTCTGCCCAAGTTGGTGTACAGCATCTCTTGACAAACCAATAATTAACAATTTAGCAAGACCGAGTTAGGGAGCAACTTCTACGCTTTACTTAATACCTAACGTTACAGATTGACTATCGGAATTTAAAATATATATAGAGGGGTAAATAAAATTAAAATAATTCTCTTTCTTTCTTTTATTCTTGTAGGAGCTCGTGTTGAAATAATAAATTATTAGCCTTGTTGGTTTTGCGGTACAAACGCGACTGCACAGCGAGAGATCCTGGATTCTGTTCCGGGGTAGCGTGGAGTATTTTAGCCTTTTTGGATTAGGACATTCTCAGTAACAGCCTTTTAAGGGTTTCTGTAGTCCCTGGCCAATGGCAATAGGTTTGCTTGGCGAACTGTGAGTGTTTGATAGATGTACCTCTGTCTAAACCTTGAGAGAAAAACACGCGTGACGTTATGTTTCTTTGTTTAGAATTTTCAACTCCAGCGTATTAAGTCTCAAAGCTTACCTATGCTAAAAGCACTTGGAACTGCTGAAAACCTCATGTAACAATAATGTCTCCTACTTTGTCTGGCATTTTCTTGGCATTGGGCCAAAAGATCCTGTGTTTAAAGAAACTACACTACTAGTTGTTATACCGATACGAATTAGTTCCTACTTGTTTAAGAACCAAGGAGGGTAGGCAGCGTCGTCTTCACTCGCTGGCAGCTTGAAGTAATCACCAATTTGTTTGCTAAAAAAAAAAAAAATTCTTTATGATTTTTAAACACGGACTCTGGCATTAGTGAACATCGACGTCCTAGGGCACTAACATGATGTCGTAAAGCCATCATTATTCCGATGTGGAAGGGAGACGGAGATCTATAAAACGCATTGGCTTGCACAGTAGGGCCTGTTATGATATTGGCACTAGCTTTTTCGCGCGGCTTTGATCCCTTGACTTTTTCAACAGTAGACAATTTATCTTTTTTTTTATTTCATTTACCCACGTCCGTGTATCACTGCGGGGTGCCAACTGAAAACCAGCGCTGGGTGTCTGACTCCCAGCATATGCTGAGATGGTAACCCTTTCGGTATGAGCACGCTCAGCACAGGTTTACTGTGTCATTGTTGTTATATTATTGTTTTTATGTTTTACTATGTGTTTGTTGCTGTTGTGTTGTGTCTGTGTCGAATAAAAGTTTTCTATTCTATTCTATTCTACTAATGAACTTTCTAAAATATTTTTTCGGTTAGTACTTGCAGATATCACCTCAACAACATTATCTTAGCAGACTGGTCACAGTATAAAGCCGTTGTGATTTGCAAACAAGGTCGTCACTTGACATCGTTACCTTGTTATGATATAACGACATTTGGAAATAATAAAATTATTGTACAGATGAAAGCTGCCATTTTTATCCTCAAGTCGTAAATATATCTTAAGGAAAACACACGCCCTATTTTGGTCGGGATACAATAAGACTAATCTTGACTCACAAAACAAACAATAACGTAACCTGTGTTATTTTTACAAAAAAAAAATACAATTTACCTGCCATTTTAAGATTGTAATTTTATGAATATTAGGATAATTTAAAGCTTCCCACAGCCAATCATGTGACCACCATTTTTAAAGAATGTTCGTGTATTTGGAAACAGTGATTCGACGAAGTATTCCCGAACGAATCTCTGACACAAAACAAATGAAACATAGAACAGAAAAAAAAAACAGATATTTTCGTTCATGGTACGGTAATAATATCAGCAGAACATTAAGTGAGTATAAGGTAAGCCTCCAGTGTTGCAGCCGGGACGTAGGCTGGCGCCTCGCCTCCAGAATTAATAACTTTCTCGGCCCCACAGACGCTCAACCCCTAACTCCGGCCTCACCCCATAGCACCCCTACCACCGGCGCCTATCTCGATTAATAAAATATCCCTTACATCACAGTTTACCGTACTAAATGCTCTTTTGACACCGTAGATAAAAAAAAATCTTATATTTTTTGTTAATGCTTTTTTAATACCGTCATACCTGATAAGGCATACAAAATGGATCTGTACCTATTTTTATCCAATAACTGTTTGCTTTCATGCTGAACTTGCTTATCTAGCAAATATTAACATTATATTATCAAACTATTATTTACCAAACTTCTTTTATAAAATAAACACACTGTTCCGATATCATGACAAAACAAAAGTAACCTGAATTTCTGTCATAATTCTAAACGAACATAAGAATTCACTACAACAGACCTAACATAATAATCCCGCCACTAATCCCATAATAAAATAAATGTAATCGTATGTTCATGGTAGGGGCTCACATCTTGCATCCCTCTCTAACGGCCGGAAAGCCTTCGGAAGTTTCAGGAGTGTTCGGTTTGCCTCTTTGACTCTGTTTGGGAGTGTAATGATTTGGCGCGCGTGTAATTTGCTGAAAAAATGTCCTCCCGTCTTTCAGGCAAGACTTGTTACATCATGTTCATGATACCCCATGTTCTGATTATTGCTATTATTTCTATTATTACTAGTTTGTTGTGTCATTATGGTATTATTTACGTAATGTAAGGGTTGCTGAAGAGCTGCTTGTTATCATGTTTTATGTAGTGGATTTGGTTGTAAAATATTTCGGTTTGACTTACTTTTTGAAGATAAAAACATGAGGAAACATATAAATATTTTTTTATGGTAAAAATGCAAGTAAGTTATCTAAGCACAAAAAATATAGAGTGGTGGTCCCAAACCAGACAAAAACAAAGGAAAACGAAAAACTAGGCGGGTTCATCGGCTACCAAGATATAATATATAGGCTGACGTATTACAAGAGAAATTGCTTCGACTCACCTGATACTGTAAAAATTTACATGAGTGTCTTCTAGCAAGTAATCGTATTTGCGAACAAGTTGCTTTTGTTTGAAAAAATAGGTCAATAGGTTACAAGATATAAAATTTCCATAGCATTCGTCTAACACTACTCTTATTGTTTTAGCCCTTGATTGTCTAACCAGTCAAAACAATTATAACAACTGGTTCAACAAAACAATACATACAAGATTCACTTTATAACATCGGTGGAAAAACTTTTGTTACATCGCGAAGTAACGTTGGCCCACCCTGCGACATTCCCTCACCCTAATAAATCTACCCCGAAGGTTTGCCGCTCGTCCGATATTTGGAAACGCCGAAACGCCGGATCAATGCTTTCTACATAGTTATTTTAGGGTAAGTACCGCTATCCGCGTCCTAATGCAAGATTTGGGGTAAACTAAACAATTGCTCTTAAGGGGGTCGTAAAAGACTGTATGTGTGTGGATTTAAATTGATAAAGTTTTGGATCAAACTATTTGTTGGTACGTGAAACAACACTCAATACAAGCATTCTTGTTAAGAAATAGAAAACATTGTTGTCATATTCAGTTCTCAAAGGCATACGTACCTACATAATATTCACTTACCATCAATAACTCAAAAAATAATATGCACAGGGAAAAAGGAAAAAATATAATTAGAAGAAAGACAGCCATGGAAGCTATTTAATTTTTTAGGGTTCTGCAGTCAGAACCCTTGTAGTTTCGCCATGTCCGTCTGTCTGTGGGCATCTCTGTCTGTCCGCGGTATAGCTCAGAGACGCTTAGCTCTAGGAAGTTGAAATTTGGTATACATATTAATCACGCCGACAAAATGGCGAAATAAAACATATATTTTTAGGGTACATTACACGTTAAGTGGCGATGATTTTTTTTAAATCGTCTTTTCCATGGTGTGGGATATGAAGTTGGATAGGGCGCTTGAAGGTGTGCGAAAACCATTTTTCCATTCAAGGATCCATTTGCGAAATACTAAGCTTTAAAGTGCAAATTTTTGTCAAAGTCAAGAATCCCCCCCCCCTCCTCTGCCAGCTAAACGTTTGTTTTTAAATATAACGAATTTAAAAGGAAAATTATCACTTCTTACCAGACTCAAAACGTTTATCACTTCTTACCAGACTCAAAACGTTTATCACTTCTTACCAGACTCAAAACGTTTATCACTTCTTACCAGACTCAAAACGTTAATGCGTAATGGTCGACCAATTTGTAAAATGAAACTGGAAATGTAAAAAAATCGTAATAATTCCATAGAAAATGACCTAAACCTACATGCACTTCTTCATCATCATGTTTTCATCATTCATCTTTGCATTCTTACAGTGAAATTCGTACTAATTATTTGGTCATGGTTTACGAAACTACGGAACCCTTCACTGCGCGTGGCCCGACACGTACTTGAACAGTTTTTATCAATAGTATTGTCCCACTGCTGGGTAAAAGTCTTCGAAAATAGCTCTCCATTCTTCTCTATGCCTTCTCCGACGACCTCCCAATAGCCTTTTTTTAGTATCTTTTCCACGACCGAGACTAATCTTCAATTTGACCACAGAACAGAACTACTCATAAGTATCAACTGCAAATCTTTATCTATTCCTACTCCAATCCTAGTGAATGTTAGAAAATCAATTTATCTGCTTAGCCTGATCCCATACATGTTGGGAATAGTATTTTAGATGGTTACTCCATAACCCAATGATTAGGCAACACTCCTTGGCAACACGTTTGTCAGATATTCTGGCTTCTGCCTACTCGTAACATTTCTCGGACTATCGGCTTAGCATGCTTTCCGAGGCCCTAAGGAAACTCTGTTCCTATTAGATTATCCCTTCCACGGACCGACTTCGGTAGCTTAACCTTGAAGTTCCAACCATGCAGCTTTTTTGATAAAGCCACGAGTTAACCTCAGAAAATCTTCAGAGCTTTATTCCATACGAGCACATTGATTCTATTTGACTAAACCATCAACTATCATTCTTATCCATTCGCATTCAAACCTTTCGAATGTCAGAAGACCACCTAAGCCACTAACCAAGTTACATTGATGCCATTGGACTTTATACAGTAGGTACTCCAGTAAGTCTGCGAATCTCGTAGCGTTCGTAGCGTTGTGCGGCGTAGCGGTACATTGTAGCACTGCCGACAGTCGAATATTACCACCTCTACGCAGTATGTAGGTACTAAGAAAAGATTTGCACCTGTGATACCTTTATAGTGGAAACTTGTTTGTTTTAAGTTTTTTTGTTTTAAAGTTTATTATTACCAGCATGACATAGTTTTTCGGATGTCACACAGGACCAGTGACATGGTGAAGACTACGGGAAGCCGCCGAATGGGAGAAACACAGGGTCAGTTGGCGTGGCAATGCTTGGGAGGTGCATGACCGACATTGAATGTCTTTCACCTGAACTGATGATGATATTTAGCCAGTAACATCCTCGTCCAACCACCTTCAATCTCACACAAATGAAATGAAGTACATTCTAAAAATATTTTCATCAGGTGCGTAAATTTTGGACAGTCTCAGAAAAGGTCGTGATACCCATGTTCAAATATATATTGACGTTTTTTTTTGTGACATTTACCATTACGTCTACTAGGATCTACTAAAAATAACTTCACCGCCCGAAAATTTCCACTTACCCTTTACACAGGTAGATACTCAATATTTGTATGAAAATCACAGTATAACAGAACACATGGTACATTATGTAACACGATAACGTAACTGGCTTCTGTAAGCTTAACGCGAGCCTCGAATTCTCTGGTATATAGCATCGAGATTGATATTAATATATAATAACTAGTGTGGTTTGGGAGTAACCACTTGTGTTGAGCAGTCGCTATAGTTAGTGTATGTTGCTATGTTTGTGTCTCAATTTAAGGTGGATTTGCTAAGCTGATTGTAGATACTAATTAGAGGTTTATAGTTCCTGCTCTTTAACAAATTCGTGCACTCTTGAGAAAAATTTAAGAGATTTTTAATATGGTTAATTTTACTAACAGAGTTTCCTATCTAATTTTAAATGCTTCGACCAAAGGTTCTTCGTATCGGGACCTTCATCATTGTAAGAAGTTAAAAGACGAATAAAGTCATGATTATAATCTAAAAAGTCTCCTTATGCCTTATGAAAACTGCTAAAAACGGCATTCGAATCCAAACTCCAGACAGCCAGCTTACACTGATCCATGTAAAAACTATTTAAGCGGAATTTCAAGCCAAGTGATTTACTCGATTCGATGCGAAATAAACTAAATGAGAAAGTGAACGCTTGATTAATAGAAAACATTCTTTTCCAAAATCCTAATATTTCAACAACAAATGATCGCCTTCTAAAACAGAATACTCTCAAGCAATTCCGCAAAATACAAGTACAAATAAAACAATGAAACGTCTGTTTTTAAAATCTTAAAGGGAAAACTAAGAAACAAAGGGATCTTAGCTAGTGACGTGTAATCAAGCCTCTTTGAACAATGTACTCGTTCTTTTTTAATTTCACCGCGGAACAACCAAGGAGGTTTTTAAGATTTTGCCATACTGCTTTTGTGTGTGTATCCTTTATATTTTCTTTTTAAAATAGCAAATTAGGCACGGCGGGATTTTTCTGCGTTACCAGCTAGCTAATGGGTTGTGTTCACTTTTTATGTGGAAAATGGAAAGTCCGAAGAGAAATGTAAAGGCGTTGTCAGGATATTGTGAAGGTCGATAAGAGAGTAGTAGACGATGCGATCGGAGAGGATGTACAGGATGGTTGTGCAATATGTGTCTTCTTTTTGTTTGTCGGTAGCTGTAAAATTATTATAGCCTGAAATTTAAGCAACCTGAAGAAGTTTGAGTAGATGTATTGATCTTTGCAAGATCTCTTACGAAAATTCAATATTTTCACACACCCAGTCACTTTAACGCTTCACCTGACAATAAAAACAAACAAAGCACCCCTACCTCTTTGAGACATTATTTTTCGACTACTCTCAACTCCGTTGTTTGCGAAGATGCATTAGCAAATCATACGAATATGTACAAGAGAAGTAAACATAAATCCCATCTCCCCTGAAATTCTCATCTAACCAAGCTATATTATTACCTGATACATTTTCCCCCGAACAGAAAAACACCCTTTAATTTTACTCACACAACACCATACCTGAAAATTACACGAGCTTAAGCGACTGATACTTGCATCGAAATAATGAACTTATGCTGAAGTACGTAAAGTTCATATGAGAATGAAGTAGGTTTGTCGCTTATGTGTTTCTGAAATAGTTAGGTGCGATATTGCTATAGAGATTCAATGCAAACCATAGTGTCTTTTATTCTCTTTTCAGATTATAAGGACACGAATAGTCTTTTAAAGTGAAAAGCTGTTTGCAAAACATCGAACGTTTTTAATCGTTCGCGTAATTGGTGAATTAACTGAATACGTTGAGTTGTAAATTGTTCAATTAAAAATAAGGTACTTAATGAGTGTGATAGGCTTTTTAAGTAATTATGTAGCGTTTGTGCATTACCGGAGTTTCTGATTGATTAAAAACCTGAATACCTTGATTTTCAATTAAACAGGCTTAATGAGCGTTAATAAAGATTTATACGGGAACTGTGAACTATCTTTTATGTTAATTAAATCGCGGGGAATGAAATAGGTACTACCTCGTAGTATCGGCTATTAGCTGGTCTAACCAGAGACCGCTGAGTACCAGTATTTTACATGGAGCGACTGTAATCAATCGGCCTAGGCATTTCTCCATAATGTTGGGGTCGGCTTCGAAACCAGCCAGAGGCAGCTGAGTACCAGTATTTTACATGCAGCGACTGTAATCAATCGGTCTTGACATTTCTCCATAATGTTGGGGTCGGCTTCGAAACCAACCAGAGGCAGCTGAGTATCAGTATTTTACATGCAGCGACTATAATCAATCGGCCTAGGCATTTCTCCATAATGTTGGGGTCGGCTTCGAAACCAACCAGAGGCAGCTGTGTACCAGTATTTTACATGCAGCGACTGTAATCAATCGGCCAAGGCATTTCTTCATAATGTTGGGGTCGGCTTCGAAACCAGCCAGAGGCAGCTGAGAATCAGTATTTTACATGCAGCGACTATAATCAATCGGCCTAGGCATTTCTCCATAATGTTGGGATCGGCTTCGAAACCAACCAGAGGCAGCTGAGTACCAGTATTTTACATGCAGCGACTGTAATCAATCGGCCAAGGCATTTCTCGATAATGTTGGGGTCAGCTTCGAAACCCCACCAACCTTCGAAACCAGGCAGCTGAGTACCAGTATTCACATGCAGCGACTGTAATAAATCGGTTTAAAAATGTCTCCATAATATTGGTGTCAGCTTCGAAAAAAACCGGAGGCAACTGAGTACCAGTATTTCACACGGAGCGACTGTAATGAGTCAGCCGGGGTCAGTTCCGGTTTACATGCAACAACTGCCTATATGACCTCTACGACACAATTGTTGATTTGTATGACATCCCATGGCAAGACTGATTGACAGACTTTCGAGTTTCTCACTTCTTCAAGTGTAAAAAACATTACCCGCTTTCTGAAGCAGTCTGATAATAAGATATCCACATAATTTCAATAACCACTGCAGTTAATGATCTCATTATTTGGTGATCGCAGTCAATCACCAATCCGTCAGTCAAGCATGGTGATTAATAAAATCCGGTACAAATGCTCCGTAAAAAGGTTACCTACAAAGAATAAGGTAAAGTAACATATTACTGTACCTCAACTAAACGATGTTTTTAGACCCAATATATATTGCTACGACCGACGCGCGTTGAACTCTTTCATTCGAAATCCTGTTCCTCCATTAAAATACCGCTGAAATACCAATTAATCTACAAATTGGAAGTAATGTTAGTAGGAAAATAAAAGCCTGTATTTGTATGTAAGATTCTAGCTGAATAAATCTCAAGGTCATACAAGGTCGTGATCTGAAAACTAATCGGAGAAAACAAGATTTTCAGTCTTCATTTTCTCACCATCAAATATTTTTTACAAGAGTTGAAATATCGCAGACTATTTAGAAAGAACAAAAAAAGATTGAAAAAAAAAACAGCATACGCAGAATTCGGAAAAGAGTTTTTATTTCATCGTCGACATTGTCCAACAAAATAAAAAAAGGACATATGCAAAAAAAAACAATTCTCAAAGTACTAAGACGAAATATTAGGCGGTAGTCTGCGTACTTTTATATCCCTTTAAGCATAATGAACAAAGACAAAGACGGCAGGTAGCGGTGCGGGGTGCGCGGTGCGACGGGCAGGGGAGGGGGACACATATGCACCACCATAAGTACAGCGATATGCATCACTGCAGTCGCAGAGCTGCATTCCTGGTGCTGGCGAACGCGAGAATAGGGAGGACATTACTGTGGACTGACCCTTTTAGCTCAGGTGGGTGTAATGGATCCCATGTGAAGAACCTTGTTCAGCAGAATGGATTGTAGAAAAGTGTTTAAAAGCCTTCTTTTTATTGAGATGTATTCCTTTTTTTTCTGTGAATTAAAAATCAACAAAATTGTTTATTAACAATTGTGCAGTGAATTTTTATTTTCTACAAATCATCATGTCTGTTTAAACAACTTTTGAGGGCGCCTGTATGTACATTTCGTGTGTCCCATTTCAAATCACGGCATATTTTTGTCAAGTTTTTTCATCGCTTGAAACACAGGAAAAATATACCAAGTACCCATAGCATTTTATAAGAATACCTATCTTAGAGAGGAATAATGACTGAGGAGGCTTACATAGAAATGACGCTGACCTATGTACTTTCACACTTCTTGTTTCTGTATTGTAAAGAAGTCAATCAATTCAATTCGACTCAAAATTCAATAAATAAATAAACACGATGATTTTATAAGCAAATACCAACACCAACCTTTTAATTTCATCACCACTTCAAGACACAAACATCTGTAGGTACGTTAAAGTTGACTAATGTATTCAATAACAGAAAGCTCTCGCACCGGATCCCACGGTCGCATCCCCGTTAGCCTTTCGTGGAGTCGCATCAGTTGAACTCCTCTTAGTTATAGTCCGGTCGCTCTCTAATTTACTTGCGCCTGCCAGTGGACTCGATGCCACAATAATACCGCCAAGTATTAAACGTCGCACTGTGGGCTGAAAAAGACGTGGTTTTTGAGGAAAAATCATTAAAAGGCATGAATTTAGAATATAGGTTTGAGTGTGGGATGATAGCCACATAATGAATTTTAGAACCCTTTCTAACTACCTATCTAGCTAACTTCTTAACTTTGACTAAGTTACGTATGAATAATATATGTATGTACAGCTTTTTAACTCTTATCTTTGTAAACAATAGTACAAATTGGAACAAAAAATATGAAAGACGATATTTAAATAGAAAAAAAAATATTCCACTTGTATACTTAGGCAGTCTTAATATTTGTTAATAAATTCCGTGAATGTTTTAAACCAAAGGTATCAAGTATTGATATTTTGTTAAAAAAATATTTTCTGAACCTAAATATCATATAGTTACTAATTGAATCTAAAAAATAACATACCTTGCCAGTATTTTTGTCAGTCACAGATGTAGAACACACCACTGTGCAAGTGCGCATCGCCTGAACTTTTTAAACGAACTGCGCTTGCGCAAGCTTTTTAAAAGCGCAACTACGTTTACGTAAGTTAACAATCTTAAGATCAATTGTTGGGTAATGGGGGCTCATTTGTGACAAATATACTTGTCGTAAGATGAAAGATCTTTTTATTTATTTTAACCATTCAGTAAAAAAATATAAGGGTGCAACTACTTAACGATGGCCCTGAATTGAATTTTACTTTAACTTTCCAAGATTTGAAGTTGGGTTCACTGGCAGATCCAGTGAACCCGATAAGAAATAGACAGCTTAAAGATGATATTCTTTAATGCTTTGACAAGGATTATAATGGAGGTTTTTGTTCACAATTCAATCATTCAGTTTGTTTAGCAGATGATAATAATTTATCTTAAATACTATACAGTGTTTTTCAACATCTTCATGTAAAATCTAACTTTTCACATCTTAAATTTCTATGTAGACGTAAAAATACTCTGTCTGAATAAATTGTCTCACTGAACTGACGTATCAGATTAACCCTAACAGTGGTTGCACAATAACCCGGAACCGTGTGCAACTACCTGTGTCCCCACACATGACTGTTTGACCTTATGCAGCCGAAACTACCGATAAACACGCCACAAGTCTTCATATTATTATATTCCGGGAGGGTTGGAGATGAGCTCGTGGCTAAATACAAACAGCCGCACAGTTCGATCTTCGATGATGGGTGACTATCCATTACCTATAAATCGAGACTCCTCCGTGCCTCGGAAAGCACGTTAAGCCGTTGGCCACGTTTGTCATTTGTAGATCTTAAACAGTTGTTACGGATAGTTCTCAAAATCTGACATCAGTGTTACCTAATAACTGGTATTTTGGAGAACAGGTAGCCAGTCGCACCATGTAAAATAATGGTGTTCAGGTGATTGTTTTATGGTTACGAGAAGGTAAGAGGATATAGAAAGGTCAGAAGAAGACCAACAGATAGACAACAGTGGTTTTTTGGGCAACAGTTGTATTTTTAGCAACAGTGTTCTTTTTAGCAATACCCTGTGGTATTTTGGCAAAACCAAGTTCTATTTTAAGCAGCAAAAAGGATACTCCTCTTTGCAATACCTATTACCTAGAGGTATTTTCGGAATCGGTCGTATAGCAACACTGGTCTTTTGGTAATTGTTATCTTTTGGCTACAGTGATATTTGTGGAAATCATGGTATTTTCTAAAACAGTGTTTTTTTTGCATTCATGGTATTTAAGTCTAAATAGTATTTTAGTGATAGTAGTATTTTTGGGAACTGAAAATATTCTTTTGGTGGTCTTTTAGTAACAATGGTCTTCGACCAATAGTAGTATTTTTTGGGAAAGTTTGAGCGGCAGCTAGTGGTCTTTTCAGTAACAAACTGCAATCACCACTTTATTTGCCAGGGGTGGTGATCATGGTGCTTTCTTCTAAAACACTATAAATAGCAAGTAATCTATCTATACGAATGTAATAAAGCTGAAGCGTTTGTTTATTTGAAAGCGCTGATCTCTAGAACTACGAGTCGGTTTTCGAAAATTATTTTTGTATATGATAGCTATATTCTTAAGGAAGGATATAGGGTATACGTGAACGGGATATGCGCGTACGGAGTCGCGGGAAAAAGCTAGTACTAAATATAGCTTTTAAGATTAGAAAAATGCCTAGTTGTTGATTGACCGTTGTGGTGTGATGATGATTACCTCCTATGAAAGTCGTGAAGTTTTTAATTTAGGCAATTAATTAACTTAAACAAACAATTTAAAAAGACTGTCCAGCTAATCTTAAATCTATAAAAAGAAAATTTCAATTTAGTAGTGTTGCTATGTTGTCAGCTAAAAAGCCATACCGCGGCCCACTCCAAATTGTGATTAAACCAACCTAATACACACAATTACAGGTCATGCTACTACCGACACCCGTTTTTGTGCCAAATAGAAAGATTATAACCCAACTGACAACCTTACTTTCAAAACCAACCTTAGTCTGAAGATTATAAAGTCGAAAATCAACTGTAGCATTTCTGACGAAACCCGCTTCGCTTGTGTGCCCTCGTGAAAGCTACACATTTCATTTATAATATTAGGTACAATAGCAGACGTCATACTGTATACACTTCTACTACTGTACTCATAAATGTTTCATATGTGTGAGCACAATCGATGGTAGGAAGGTCGTAAGTGGTGAGCATGGGAGTTTAGACTCTACTGGAACGATTTATAACTGATTTTTGGTTGTGTAAGGTACTTATTAAGGCAATAAGTGTATGTTTGCGTATGTGTGTACCGCAACGGCTCAAACGGAGTATCGAAGAATGCGGAGCGTGAATTACTGTGTTTAGGGAGTTGTCACTTTGACAATTTGCTCTTGTAAGGATTCGCGCCGCTTGTTTAGATTAATAAAAGATTAAAACCGGGTTGGTGATTAACACGTTTGAATACAAATTTAATTGTCTTAGTTCTTAACTAATTAGCGACGTATCTAGGCTAATTAAAAATGTTCAGACTGTACAATGTTTTTTTTTTGTATAAATCTGTTTTTTTCCATGATAAGCTCAAGATTTTACATTATCTTGTAAAAAGTTTTTATTAAGGAGACAGTTAAATGAGAGACAGATAATAATAATAAACAAACATTTTTAATTACATTAAAATAAGCATTAGGTGGACGTTGATGAAAAGTGATAAAGTCAACCGACAAACGTATCAATTACTAAATTGAATTAAACGCTATAAACCGCGCGGCGCTCCACAATAAGCGATCACAGCGCATCGCATTAGCTACTGACAGGCCGCGTACGTGTGTATACCACGCTCGTTACGTTTACGTGACGCGCACACACTCAGGCAAACTTATAACTGCCAACAACACAAACAAAAATAAACCTAAACTCTCACGCCATAAGTGCTCTCTCGCCATACCTCAAACTCACCAGTTTATTGCTTGCTCCCGCCACCACACCGGGTGGCGAAGTCCGGCAACGTCGCGCCCAAATTATTGTGACATTTATGCCATACTGCTTGCAGAACGGAACCCCTAGCGACATCTATCCACGCTCTCGGAACTAAACACTCGGCTTCTAGAAAGGGACGGATGTACTTGACAATATCACTTTCACGGTCTCGTACTTAAAGCTAAGCGGTTTGCTGTACTGTTTGTTTGTGTCTGTAAACAGCGGCCTGGCGAGGTGTATCGCGCATGAATGAAATGGATGACCGCGCGAGAGAGACAGCGCTTTATATGATATGTGCGTGGGAGCGGGACGGCTGAGGAGCGCGAAGCGTGCAGAATACATCGTTTATCAGATTACAAGCGAAGTATCGCGAGCGTGGCGATGTTTTGACACGCGATAATCACAAGATAATGCGGGCGATCTCAGCGGCGTTTAGGTTTATATTGGCTTTTTATAGCGCCGAGTTAAATGTAGTAGTGGAAAATATTAAACATACAATAATATCAACGACTGCTCAGATTATTTTGTTTGACTTGTGACGTCAGGGATTCTCACGAAACTATAGCGCGCCATTTTAGTTTTGAATGTTAACTTCTGTTATTTATTTTATTTACTAAACCTGTTTATGGTAGCTAGTGTAAATTGTTAGTTAGTCCTTTATTCTAATGACATAGATTTAATTTATCAAGTTAAATTAAAATACATCCGATTTATTATACACATTTTGGTTAATTTAGATTTATAAGTAACTATCTATACAGTGCGCTGTAGGTAGGTAGGTACACAATTTTTTTTTTCAAGTTACATTCATTTAAAATAACTACAGATAATTTTCAATCTAGATAAGCAAGCAAGCAAGATAAGGTAGGTACACAAAAACTTACGTAATTTATTCAAAGTAACAAAAATGACCAATACCTACACAAACCCTCAACACTAAACTAAGCAATTAGTACGTCGAAAGTGTAGAGCTTTCGCAGAAAATCCGAGCTTTCCAAACTTGTCGGGGGCAGCTTGCCAAACGAATGTAGTGTGAAAACTTGGTAGCAACTTGTGAAACGGGGGAGGGGCGTTAATATTGTTACTGAACACACTACCAGCGCCATCTAGTAGCGAGTAGCAGGAGCTCGGATTTTCAAATGTTATATTACGGATTGTGGAACAAAGTGAAGACGATATTTACCATTCAATAGTTTGGTATTTTTCAGGCTTATCATTTGGCTTATCTTTTTATGTATTTTGCAATTTTATAATCAGTGATAGTTAAAGGTTCATAATAACAGCAACAAACCAAGCCAAGAAAATAAATTATGCGCTTAAACAAAATGCTGCTATATCAATTTCCAATTTGTACAGTAGAAAACTTAAATAGAAATCGTAGACAAGGTGTATGCATTCTAAATACCTTGACCAAACGTTATTTCTGGAGGGGCAATGTTTATCTTATGGCAAGCGTTAACTCCGCGTGTTATTTCAGTATCGGATTCGTTTTCTTTTATTTCAGTAATTTTATATGACTTCGAGTCTACTAATCGATTTTAATCGAATCAAAATGTATTTAAAACACCCCTGCTGAGTTGCAAACAACATTCCCTGTTTATTTTCATAATGACGTGTGCGCATTTAACCTGTACCTACCTAATGAAAGCATTGATGATGCAATGCTTGAATAATTTCATTTTGACATCGGTATTGGCTTCTCTTCCAATATTTAGTTACTTCTGTAAACTTGTACCTTTTACAGTCGTACTTTAATTGATGTTTACATAAAAACTTTGTAACTCTCCACGTAACGGATTACTTTCCCATAGTTGATATGTAATTTTCTATAAAATTACACTAGCTATGATTCACGGTCACCGATACAAAACAAAAGCTTGTTCTTAGGAAACATCAACTGACTTACCTACTTAGATCTTGTTTCCAACTTTTCTTTGTCTATTGAATCTTGAAAATGACTTTAAATTTCAAATTAGAATTTTCTATAAAAAAAATACCACGAAAGCAAGAATTGACAGGAGTCCGACGTAGGTACTGGCATACCACACGGTAGAATGCTGGGTCCTTCGTTAATCTTATCTGTAATATACCCAGAAGTAGGTATTACTATTTTTATTGATCTTAATCTAGTTTAAAAATGCTACATGATTTGTAAAATGTTTGATTGAATTTTTCAAAAAATACAACAGATCTTCGTTAGACTAGCACTGAATAACACAAGTCCAATATTCTATTGGCAGAAATTTAAAAATAGTCAAACAACAAGGTAACTCTAGTCGTAGTTTTATCGTTAGCACACACAACGACGTAAATCTTCCCTTGATTTACGGACATATATGTACGTAGGCACTTTAATTTACAGCTAGACCGTTTTAGCCGACTTTCATAAGTAATAAACACTACACAATTGAATATCTTGTAGGTGGGACTTTATTGTACGACTAACAATTGATCTGGCACTTAAAATGTGACACTTTCGGATGTTGGTTCCTTCTCAAGATCAACCTTTAGATAAAGTAGTTATAATTAATTTTGGCTGCCAGTATTTTAACATCAAATCAAATCCAGTTTTGATAGAATTTTTAAATATCTAGCAACACAAGAGGCCTAGTTTTCCCGAGCGATTTCAAAGAAACGATAATTAGCTACAATAGAAACAAAAGGAGAAAGTTGTCCATAGCTCTACAAAACTTCCCTTCTTAAGAGCATAAAAATGAACCTTTTGGACAGATATTTGATGTAGATATGGTTAGGTGGCAAACTCATATAATTTATTATTATTGTGAGTCCATAGTATCCAACACGGATTGTTCAAAGCCAATAGCAATTTTCACATTAGCCTTCTGCACTGTAAATGCACGGTATGGTTAATTTTTCAAACATGCATGTCTCAAAATAATTACATTCATGTTTCCAGACAGCTTAATCAAAACTACAATTAGTATTCTAGCACTTGGAATCACGTTGACAGAAGTATTTGTCGGTTGACGCTGTTGATTACAATGATAATTTCATGAGCTTTTTTAAAGATCCTTTATGTTTATCTGAAATATTGAAATTATCTACCGCTCAATGATTATTTGATTTCTCTCTCGATAAAATCCTTTTTTCTTCTATAGATATTGCACAAATCGTTTTAAAATTCGTGGTAAACATTCCTATCGTGACCATTAAACTCCTACACATCGGTTTTCCGAAAAATAATCCAGAAAGCTGTAAAAGAATTGAGGTGAAAACCAATGCGATGTGCTGAATAAGCGAGCCGACCTACTTCGACACTTCGTTAGTGTTTTTCGATATTCCACTGTGATTTATTATAGATATAAAATCTACCAGATGCCAGATCACACCGACCACATATTGGGAATACGCGGCCGTGTCTTGGGTGGTCTATCTATGGATCATTGTTTACGAAACGAGACGAGATGCGTTACTTGTGTGACGTTTAATGTTTTATTGCGAAAAACATGTGTCTGTGTGAAAGAATAAGTGCGAGCAAATAGTCTAGCGGTCACATGGAACAAACTTGTGAGAAATGTATCTGCCGCGCCCATGAATGTTGACGCGTGAAGATTTGTGGCTATACGATATAACGTATTTACTTAGGTCTGCCCAATAATATTAAGAGGTAATCGGTTCAAATGATATGTCCATATCGCTCGCCTTTGGGTTAAACTACTTAAAACAGGTGATTAGAACGTATTTGTGGAATTATGTCATCGCTACGTTCAGGTTTTTTAAAGGCAGAAGTATGTTTGTTTGATTTACTCTAATATTCGTCCGTAACCGTGTTGCGCCGTGACCTCCCCGCTCATAATATTCGTTTACATTCCCAAATACGTTAACAGGTACAACCTCCGGGGTCGGACCGCGGTAGGGGAATTGAAAAATTGTAAAACACACCTCAGGCATTGTGGTGTGAATAAATTATAAGCGAGCACAAGTTATCCGCGCCCAGTGCCACTTGACCCACCGTGTCTCTTTCACCTGTAGAAATCACTTCAGTCGCTTGGAAATGGTGAATTTACGTGAGACCTAAATACGCTGGTCATTGCGCGACCCACTTACGCTTGGTAGTCTCAATATTGTTGTACCAGATCTGTACTAGGTTAGCGGAACCCTAGTTCTAGGATTATTAACTTGACTTAATGGAAATTCATTCTGGGTAAAAGTGTTCCTATAACATGAATCTAATTTATTGTAATGTTTTGTTTCTCTTAGTTTTAAATTATGAGTTATGTTAGTTGAAAGTAGATGTAAAATTTTCTCACATACCTACCTATACCTATAAGCGACGGCAAATTTTTACGATTTCAGTTCTGGCAACGGTTTCCTCTGAAAATTGCAGCCAAATGTCGTCGTTGAGATGCGACTATCTTCTTTTCAAATATAATTTTAATTTAAATCTCATTTTGTTAAAATATTTTGAATTTTTATAATGTCTATAATTCGTCGAGTCACGCGTTAAGTTTTTCCTATATTACAATGCATTATCATCTTCCTTGTCTGTTTAAGATAACGCTCTAACAATTACGTATTCATGATATTTTACACCTACATAGGCACCTATTGCAAAACATTGTGCAAATAGTATCACAGTGTTGTCTCTGAAAAACTCAACAGCGTCATGATTTGCATGAAAACCTACGTACAATAATGTACCATCATGACCCTCAGGCTCCTTATCTAATCACATAAAACGCGTGACGTCATCGAGCACGTAAAAACACCCGACCTTTATACGAGGGATTTGTAATCTTCACGAATTATTGGACTGATAACTTTGGGACGCTACTGGAGAAATTATTTTGAGATTTCTCTTCACATAAGGATTTTTGGCTGTCGAGTCTTACTTTTATGAGGTCTTTACATATCCTCGGTTTCATTATCAGCCAGTATCTACCATTATTCAGCAATTTAAACCGTAACTACTATTACAGTTTGTTAAAGTTAAAATTAAACAGGATCATAGATACAATTTCCATAAAAGCAGGTAGAAATCTTTATCAAAATGTCACCTTTATTGAACTTATGTAAAAGGTGTTCGACATTCAGTTACTTACATACAAACCACACAGCCAGTATATTTCAAATATAAGTGTCTTCTGTCTTTAAACGTATTTGAGTGGCTTCAGTTGACCTAGAAATAAACTTTTATTAACTAAGTAAAATAAACAGACATCAATATATTTTAAGATCACATAAAATTAAAATAGAAGGTTTTCGTAACACTTGTATTCAATAAATTGCGCAACGAATACCAAAATGACAGTTCAGCAATATTTTGAAATTGGGATTTCTCGCCTCTTCAAACTGCTAACGCCATCTAGTGGCACTGAAATAAATTAAACAAAACGGCGTTCAGGAAAAATGCTTATTTTTTTTTTTAATCGCCATTAGGTAGGTTCTTAAGCAATAATTATTTCATTATTTTTTAGTAGGATAGTGAACTCAATCAACACAACAAAATAATGTACCAACCTATCTTTTCAACTTGAAACACAATATTACCCTTGAGGGCACATCCCTTAAATAGGACAAACTTGGTGATCCCTCCGCCCTTCCATCGCACTCCGGGGTCCCGGGAAGAGGAATATCTAAGACGAAACCATTTGTATGTAATATTTAACATAACGGTATCTTCACCGAAATATTTAGATATCAGAAGGTTGTTGTGGCACGTGCCGAAACCTCTTAGTAGGTACTTTTATGATGTGTCTATCTTATGACTACGTAAAAACTGAAAAATAAAGCACGGTTGAAACGGTTCGAGTAAGAACGTTTAAATAAATTGTACAATACTCAAACTAACCGCATAGCAAGTTTTACCTACGTCCATAAACGCAATCTAATTGCGTATACAAAAATAAAACTAAGATAACAATCAACGAACAAATTCACTATTATTTTGAAACATAAACTCGTGTCATACATGGCGTAAATAGTATACACCATCACATTAAACTTTCAGGGAGTTTACCTACAACGCTATACCTACGTGACAACCGAAATTGGGTCCGAAATTACTCGACAGTAGAATAATGGCGTCTGTTACTAATATACGGTTATCCGGAAGTGGTCTGAGCGGCGGAATTCGTACCACAATATGTATGTAATTTATTCAGGCGATACCATCGCGCGCTGTCGCCGCTCGTCAATAGATGGCTCTGTACTCAATTAAGTTGCTGACGTAATATTAATCTAGTGCAATCCGGTACGTTTATGTACAAATGCATTAGTGATTCCACTGCAGCGATGTTATTGTGGTGATGATATATTCATTAATGTTCTACAAACGATATAGGGGTGTAAAATAATTAATAACATTGAGTGTACAATATGAGTGTTTTCAACAATAGTTAATGGAGTTTTAATAATTTTCTTTATTGATAATTTGGCATGTTGTACCTAGTAGGTACCTAAATTAAGTATTTCATGATAATTTCTTTAGTAACAAAGTGACAGAAGTATTTTGCCCGTCACGCTATTTGGCGCCAAAACATGTTTTACAACACACTTCGTAAACACTGAAAGCTTTTAAAATATCGCAGGAAAAGCTATTGATTTTACAGTAAAACCAGTTTTCTGCTTCCTAGATTTCTGCATAAAACCCATTGTGCGCATTTCCTGTGAAATACAGCGGCCGTACCTTTCTCTCTAACAAAGTTATAGTCTAAAGTTAGTTTTACCTCCTGATTCCTGAACACCAGAACAATGCTACTGCATTAGTAGGTCATCTACACAGACATGTACCTACATAAAAAGATTATTATTGGTGCACTTTAAAGCCACATGGTTTTGATTTTAATTCAAAATTGAGTATAAAGCCCATAGTCGAAGTTTATCCTTCAAAAGAGCAGTTTACAAAAGATAGATCAGAATACATAGTAAAAAGATACAGGACACCGAAAATATCACCAAAACATCTAGTTAAGGTAAAGAAGATCCCTGTTATTTATAAGGCACTTAACCTCTTTGTTTATGACGAAGCTAATTCCGTATTGAGACAACGCCGCCGGAATTAGGATGTTGAAAATAAACACCACCACAGAAGAGGAAATTTTAATTATCTTAATGTTACTATAACAAACAATGTTGCCGGAATCTTTGATACTCGGATATTTAACTAGGATTAAACTGGGATTCTTTGTGATGTGGGAGGTAGTGATGTAGGTACACCACATTATTGCAAATATAACAAACGGGGAACAACCATCATGAAATATGTAAACAATATAACAAAAAAAATTACTACGGAAAATGAAAGGGAATCGATCCTTTAATTGGATGCGATAATACCCAAGTCCCTAGCACCTAAGATTTGTTCCATTGTTACTCATCTTCTAGAAAACGACAAAGACTTTTGTTGAGAGATAGCCAATTCTTTGTCGGAAATACTCGGAAAGCATACTGTGCCGCTACGCCTTCCACCGACTTATATCCACAGAAGAAAAGCCTTTTTAGAGTCAACAAAATGCAGATTTTTCTTAAGCTTCAAACTTCTAGTAGGCACTTCGTTCTATCCATCATGAATTTGTTAAAATTATGTGTGTCCTTGTCGAACTATCGGTTAAACTTTTCCATGGTGTTTATAGTCGTTGAAAACTTTGTCGGGAGCATGGGAAATATTTAAAGTGATATTCATCGACAGTGTCTGTCTGTCTTCTAGAAAATTTTATTCAGACCTTGGGTGCTGGTGAACTACAAAGAAATTACAAAAACTTGTACAACTCAATCATCTTGCACGTAAAACTTTCGTGCCCAAATTTTGAATTACACAAGTGTCTTTGTTTGAGTCATGGGCAACTGATGGAAAAGTATCAAAAATAAAATGGCCTCAATAAGACGCTATTGTTTAAAAAGTGCCACTTCATTCACTCACATCTGACACGTTTTCTCCAACTACACACGTTCTGAAGGGTTAAAATCAATTAGACTACAAACAAGGTACACAAAGAGCGACGTATCTAGTGTAATGACGTCATCGGTACCACGCTGCGCCGGCCCGCACCCTCGCGTCATCTCTCTAATCGAAAATACTGTTCAGTAACTATTCTTTATTTATATCTCCGTCAGTGTCTGGAAATGTATAGAGCGGAGCAAATTACCGATTGTCTATCTATAGACGCAGTGTTTGGAGCATACCATGCTCTTTTAAGAATGGTATGGGGGATTAAAAAGTTAAAAGCAAGTATTTTTTCCGATTCGTCTCATTGTTCATTCTTATCATCTTTCTCACCTTTAGCACCTTGGGCAGTAAGATTTATTTCCTCCAAAACTTTATGAACTCAATAAAATATCAAAACAGGAACAAATTGTTATTTTTCTTTTGCTTGGCGTTGCTCCAACTTATTGGTATGGGCCACTGCATCTTTGTCTTCTAAACTTTGTGAGTTTCGTACGCAGGTGCATCTTAGACGGTTGAAACTATACCAAAGACATATACTTCATAATAATCATTAGTTATGAAACTTCTAATAAGTCTTAACTCTCAGCCATAACATATTTCAATTATTCCGTTTTATTTACAGATATAACAATTTGTTGCCGTCGCTGCGTCTATGTATGCAAATCGGTTGCTTATGCCACATTCACACTGCAGGGGCGTCTGCTCTTTTAACAATTAAAATATGCAAATGGGAGATATTACCCACTACTTTTCATTCCGGCTCGATGGAGTAGGTATCATTGGGGTTGCGAGGCTTCGAGCCACCCCTAGCTGTGATGACGATGTCAAAAAATATGGATTGAACAGCACTCCCATAGGGCAAGCGGCGAGACTGTTTGTTTATATTATCACTTACATAGACACCTGTAGTTAACGAGGGAACAGGGAATTTAAATTGTAATACTATTAGGTTTGTGAGGTGTTTAATTTGGTTTTGTTTTGAAATGTAAGCTGAGATTATAGGATAAGGCTTCTGGTGTATCTCCTCAATGGTATTTTTATTTATTTAGAACTACTGTTTTTAATTTGAGTTAAATTAATAATGCACATTATTTTTTTTTCTGGCGAATTAACTGCCAAAACAAATCTTGAATCTCCTTTTTTCACCCAATGGTTCATTTAAAGATCTACATACTCTTTTGTCCTACTAAGGAAATCAAGGCCAATTCCTACTTTTAACAGCATTACTCATAATGCGTCACATTACTATTGATCCCAATGTCGTTGACCGTCCCTATAACCGTGTCACCAAATAGAGTGATTACGCTGTAGGTCGCCTAACAACGAGACAACGGCTAAACAGCCAAACAGCCAAATTACACAGATTGTGCACCGTCGGGGTAACGTGGCTATGTAAATTAATAATATGTAAATTTCCACGCCCGCCGAACAGTTAGGGCTAAGTTGCCGTTTACACGGCACTCCTAAGCGATACATACAGCCTATAGATTAATTTTAGCGACGCCTTTTTAATTGAGGTCTTTGGTAGGCAGTTTTGGAGGACCCTCTTGTCTGACAAAGGGACTAGGTCTCGACCAAAACCTGTGGGTATACCTACGCATATAGGTATTGGAGATCAGTTAAGACACACGCAAATTAATTTAAAAAGTCATGTTTCTATATATTTCTACCCACTTCTCAAAAGTTTCTCGCTTTCCGTTTGTCGTTATTTTTCCACCATCTTACGCTGTTTTCTTCAAGTCCTGGAATGTTCCACTGTCCAGCACTTATCTCAGCTGATATCCCGTAGTTAAACATTTTATTAATATTTAACTAAATGTCTCTTGATGGAATCAATACGTAAGCGCGCTGAAGCCGCGCGGGCTTGGCTTTAATAGTTAATACGAGATATAATAGATGGCGCTACGCATATTTGAATCATGAAAATGTAGTTTGTATATTGGGAGCTATTCTTCATATTGCGTAAATCTAATATTTAAGTTACCACATAGATATGTAAATTACACTTTTGATTTATATCGTAAATTGCCTACACCTATTTATTTGCACAGAGGCAAAATAATTTGAATGAAAGCACAGCTTTTTCGTGAAAGTACTTTCATAAGTAATAGCTTTTAAAGAATAATATAATATGGTTGTTTTATATTTCAATTACTAACTATATATAGGTTACCTTTGTCACAATAAATGTATATTAACTAAATAAAACATCATAAGTAGATAATTTAAACAAAAAAAAAAGTTAATTTTCAAAACTCTCATACGTTTATTTAAATAATCGTTTAATACTAACTCTACAGTAGTGAAGTCGGTGCTCCCCGAGGCGATCAATTACTGCGAATCAACTGCGAATCAACTTCCATGCGCCTCCCCTTGCAATGTCATTGCGCACTCGAATGTGAATCAGTACCTACACCCTAGTCGCAAACTGCATGTAAATTTAGTGTAAATTATTCCGAATTATAATAAGAAGACTTTAATGTATTGAATCGGGAGCGCTACGCTAATTTTCGTTTAAGAAATAAGTAGTGTAGGGAAGTTTATTTTTAATTTGGTCTTCGAATAATAAGAAAATAAGTATGTCACTTTTGACGTGCTGGTTTGTGAAGGTCAGAATTCTGGCAGGCAGTCACTTCATGTAAAATAGATACTAGTAGGTACTCAGCTGTGTTCGGTTAGAAGCCGACCCCAATAAAGTTGAGAAAAAAGCAGATTGATGGTGACGCTTTTTATGTGATGTGGAAATTAAATATGTATTTACTTATTTGCATAGGGTTTCTATAGCATGGCAGGGATCTGTGCCCCTAAATTATAGAACCTGACATTTTCAATTCATAAAATTATTGCATAGCACACTTCGAGTAGATAATAACCACCATAAATATCAACAGCTAGATTAAGTTCTATTGTGAACCTTCACAACCACAAGTATCGAATCCACGGTCCTCGATACAGGAAGTAAGCCAGCCACCCTTGAGCCATTGGGGTTGATTTGGCGTCCCGACGCCGACCGCCTTCTTTGCTCAACGCTGCGCTTTCGGTTCCGCACCCAAACAATTATTTATGCAACAGATTAGAAATACAATATTAATGTTATTTAGTATTCATTTTTGTACACTGTCAAATGAAATCATGGACCTATATCTACGTAAAGGTATTTTTTATGTGGACCACAGAAATACTCACAGTTATAAAAACGACTCTATAACGCATATTAAAGGTACCTTATAAACTGAAAACTATTAGAAGAACTGATTAATCAAGTTCAAATTATTTATCAAAGACAGTGAAACAATTGACGACACAGAAGAAAAATCAATAAAAGACGCAAAACCAAATGAACAAGAAACAACACTGTAACAGAAGGAAGGATTAACCTAACAAACATAAACAAATGAGCGTGTTCCCAATTTCGGCAGGAGACAACGCTTAATTACGTTCGCCTGATACAGACAGGAGAGGGTAAGCAGTTATTATAAATAATTTAGCAAATAGGCCACCCGGGTCGCGCGGCCATGATTACACGAGAAATCTATGTATTATAACACTCAATTTTTGGCTGTGGTTACGAAAGTTGCTTGTACTTCGTCTGACCTTTTTGTAACCCAGACCTGTTGCCATGCGAGATTTTTTCTTTGTTTTCGGCATCTCTGTATTTAGCTGATATTCCAACATCTTTATGTTAGGTATAAAAATAAAATAATCGACCCACTGACCCATCCTTCAGCTACTATTTAATAATTACGAGTAAATGTAAATAATTGCAGATATACTTACGACGGCTACGTTCAATCCTCACATAACACTAACACACGTAATACACAAACATAATGTCTTCTACCACAAATTCAGCTCGTCATCCATATGCTACCGCAAGGATTCAGCCGAATATCAGCGTCAGGTATATTTGCCTAATACATGCTGAGCTGGACTCCCATTTGATGCAACCTTAAGCGCACTCCGCACTAAGGCTGTTCTTTCTGTAAATTGGTTTTGGTAACCTTTGACATAATGTGACTTACTTTATTTCAACGTATTCTTTTTTATGCTGGCACCACGTTTAAAATTGTAATTATTTTGATAGATATTTGTGACCATTAAAATTTTTATATTGTACCTACATTTTGTTTTGTTGTGCTGCACCAAATAAATGTTTTATATATCTATTTTTCATTTATGGATAAGTAAATGTTTAATCCCATGTATTACGCCTGCATAGTCTGAACTGAAACTGAACTATAGTTCAGTTATACCTTTGCTGGTCTAGTCTCCTGACTTCTACCTTCGTTAACTTGTCTTTGCTTTGCCCATAAGGTTAAAGAGTAAGCGGAATGTACTTCTCTGACACCGTCGGTATCGTCAGTGGCGTGCAACTAACATCAAGGTCATGTATTGTTTCACAGAAAACGTTTCATGTTAACGTTGCATGTGTTTGAACTATCCTTGGCTTTAAATAGAATTTACTGCTAAAGGTGACATTATGATTTTGTGCCAAATCTTCATATTTATCTGCTTCACTAAATTCTGCTTTAAACGCATAAGAGAGGTCTTACAGCCCATTTCGTTCACCACTTCTGATAAATACTTTTGATCAAAATACAATTCACAATGCAAGGCTTTTGAAGAAGTGTCGGGTGTATATATTAAATTGATCCGCTGCGAGGTCACTACTCGGAGGGTTGGATGCAATATGTCTGGGGACGCTCACGTGTCGAAGGGTCATAATCCGACGGAAAATATAGTGTGTCGTGTGTCCGTTTTAATTGAAAAAGTTAAATACTTTGGTATTATACGATGTGAGTGTACTGCTTAGATTAAATGTGTAGTAACGCTTTGTTTGAGGAGACAATTCAGAACTGTCTGTGGGGTGTCTAAAGTAAATATACAAAAAAAACTGGATCTAAAATGCCATTTTTTGTCAGTACATACTTCATTATTTTGACAGCCAGGGAACGTTCTCGCAGCGGCAGTTGGTACAGCTTATTTAACTATGTCTACCACAACCCTTTTATACACATTGCCAACTTCGTAGTGCAGTAATAAAATTAAAAATGATTTTCTTTTCATAAAACTTATTTAAGTTAACTCAGTTTCTGTTTCAAGTATCAACAACCCTCTTTAAGGGTTAACTGGACCCCTATAGGGCTCAAGCGTCTAGACACAGATTACTCGACGCACTTAGCATATTAATATACTAATTACATTTATCCCATCCGCATGTTATTCTGACCCTCGCCGCAAGGGAAACCCTTACGAAGTAAATCTTGCATCCAGGTTATTTAAGCACCAAAGATGAGGTTTCTAACTGTAATGAACTGATATGGATGATACAGTAAACTTGATTCTGCACTCAATTTGAATTATATATGAATTAAATTGTGCCAGTAAATTCACCTGCGTGAACATCGAATATTGTCCCAAGAAAACATTGTCCCGGGACAAAAAGCACCCTATACCAGGATATTGTCTGCCCTTGTACTTAGTTTCAATTTTTCTTCCAAAGAAAGTTTACATATCAGAGAGAAATCGTTCAATAGAGAATACCGAAAAAAGTTGAGAAGGAAATCAAGGCTCCAATATACCAGCTATATAAATCAGTCAAATGGACTGATTTAGTCATGAAGCTTTGCTAGCGAGAACAGGGAAGAAAGTAATGGAACAGGATACTAGTGTTTAGTAGTGGAAACCACTGCAAGAAAAGAAGAAGTCGCCACAGACGACAGTCAAATTTAAAATGAATCAATTCAACATATTTTTAAAGCCCCAACTGATCCCACTATCCACACATAATCCATTTACAAACACACGCACGCGTAAAATGACTGCATTAACCCGATGAGGTTCGATTGCAGACATTAATTACCATTATTAATATCAGTAATTCACGTTCGATGCGTACGTGCAATTAAGTGGAACTATGTAATGCCTACAGGCTAGTGGGTAATCCGCAAACAATATTAGGGAAATCAGCAGCGACCTGTGACGTATGTATGGTAATGGTCGCGTGCCATTGGATGGACGCTCTTGGTATGCCGGTTACGTAATCAAGCTTGTGATGTATAGGTTTAGTGGTGTTAGAGTTAAAGGGGTAGTTGTAGCAATTATTAGTTTAAGGGCAATGTTATAAGATAGATTTGTGGATTATTATACTTATATTAGTTATCATTATGAGCTTAGATAACAACAATCATTGGAACCGATCTGCGTTTGCCCAACTTTGCTTGAGTTAGCTTCCAGTCTAACCGGATTCAACTGAATTTTATTATTTTACATGAAGCGACTATTATACCTATCTGACATCCCACCATCATCAGTCCGGTTCAGACTTTAGACTACCCATTATGACTGTCACAGATCTACAGTTACTTCTAAACTACAGCTTACGCTTTATTGATGTGCGCGGGGTCATCTTCAGATTCGTTCCAAAAGAGTGTTTTTTTCCTCATACTTGTCCAAATATTATTTTCTATTGCGCTTTGTTCAAAATTGGCTTAAAGAACGCCAGGAAAAATATATTGCATTTTAGCCACCTCTTTTATTAGACACATGATGCCCACAAATAATCTGACACACATGACAGATGGTTCAGTTTTGCTCATATAGATTTTAGTGACACATAGTTTTCCAAAAATTACCCGCCACTATCGTAGATAACGCGTGTTCCAGGAACTCAACTTTTAATGAATTCATGCCAAAATGGTATGATCAACATTTCGTTTAACTATTTATCGAGCTTCCATACTTCCAAATGGATATTGCTATCAATTTATCTGTGCATAGGTAGTATCTAATCTGCTTGAATTGAAATATGTCGGTCCAGATATCGAGTTACTGGAAGTTGCAAATACGTTTTTTTAAACTTCGTTTTTTGGGACAGTGATAATAAAAACCTAACAGTACCTATATTTGTAAAAGTTTTTTTTTCAGTTGTATAAAGTTATAGATACTCTATTTCACGAAGTCCGTTTGACTATGAATGTTGTAAGGTCTGTACGTGCACACTGTTTTAGTGTGCGTAACCTCGGGAGCGCTCAGTCACGATCGCGACGCGGTCAGAGTCACTAGTGTTTTGTTTCCGCGCTAAAAAATTCAAAGAGTAACGTCAGCATGGCAAGTAAACGCAGAAAAGTTGTCCACAGTGAGGTAACATTTTTTTTTAACTATTGTTACTACTTTTTGTGTGCTATTAAGAGTTTATCTATCTAATATTATGAAACTTGTTACTTAAATAGGTATTTCGATTTGGTTTTGTTCTAGGGTCGAAGCATGATAGCTAGCGTTTATCATTTCCTGCGAGAAGAGTATGAATTCACAAAATCAGTTGCGGAACCTAACTGTGATTTGTCTCATTTACGAGATATTACAAGGCGTACAGCTGAGGCTACAGGTGTTTCTATGAAAACTGTTCAACGGATATTAAAAGAAGAGAAGGAATTGCCATCCTGCTCATCAAATTTCACTTCTCCTATGAAGAAAAGAAGAAAGCGGGATAGTAAGATAGAAATAGATAATTTTACAGCCGATGTTGTTCGCAGTACTATACAAAATTTCCATGTCATCCATAAAGAAATTCCAACGTTGGCTAAGTTAAAAACTGTATTAAATGAAAAAATTGGTTTTGATGGTTGTATCGAAACTGTTCGTCAATTCTTACTGAAGTTAGGTTACAAGTGGCGTAAAACAGAGAATAACCGTAAAGTTTTGACGGAGCGTCATGATATACAAATGTGGCGTTTAAAATTTTTGAAGAAGATGTCAGAATATCGCAGTCAAGGTCGCCCAATTGTGTACACCGATGAAAGTTATGTCCTTTCAACACACGTGCGAAACAACACCTGGGCACAAAAGAAAGAGAGTACACAATTCTTAAAAAAAAATAGCACAGGCACTCGCTTTATATTAGTGCATGCGGGTACAAAGGATGGATTTATTGAAAATGCTTCATTGATTTATAAAGCCAACTCAACAGCTGGCGATTACCATTCTAATATGAGCTACGATAATTATGTTAAATGGCTAAACGAAAAACTTTTACCCAATTTATCCCCACGGTCTGTCATTGTCTTAGACAATGCTTCATATCACAACACACGGACTGAAAAACTACCGACGTCGGCTATAAAGAAAGCAGACATGCAGCAATGGCTCAGGGATAAGGGTATAGCATTTGAGCAATCTCTCCTTAAATTGGAATTGTACGATATTATAAAAAAACACAAAGATGAACACATAACGTATAAAATTGATGATTTTATTAAGAGCAAGGGTTTTGATGTCATACGTCTTCCCCCCTATCACCCAGAATGAAACGCTATTGAAAATATTTGGGGTATTGTAAAAAATTATATCGCATCAAAGAATATCGAACAAAACATGACGAACATGGAAAGACTGATCTTTGAAAGCTTGGATAGAGTAAGCAGTGAAACATGGCAAAAAAACCTGTGCTCATGTTGAAAAAATTGAAAAAGAATACTTAAAATACGTCGACCTGGATTTTGAGTTCATAATTAACTAAGGGAACGATTCTGACGAAAGCGAATCAGAAATTGAATTTGATAGTGATTAAGTGCTGATTTTTTTGTTTCTTCTCTGTAATAAATAAAAATATTATTTACTTTCAACTGTTGTTTCTTTTCTCTGCAACTTATCATTCTAATAGCTAAATATTATTTACGTAAATTGTCTATATAATTTATTAAATAAATATATAATGCGTGTCAGATTTCTTTCCTAACGCTACCTACGTTAACACACACTAGCGCGCCTATCACTACACGTCACTACTACAACCAGAGCCAAACGGACTTCGTGAAATAGAATATCTGTAATGTTTCTAGAGTCCTACATATCTAGCGAAATACCCTAAAATCACCATTACTGTCCCTAACCTGCCTAGGAACCAATATCTTTTCAGCTCCAGTAGAGCACCGACTTAATTACTGAGAAGGTAACTGACTCAGCGTGAAAACAGAATAATTTACTTGGCGAGGTAACGTTCCAAAATGAAGCTGTTGTGAGGTTTTTGTTAAAATAGCTTTTTTTGCGGCTTCGCTAAGATCTAACAGGAACTGTGCATACCTAGTTAAAAAGTACCCTATGGCACTCAATGATGATGGCGATAGTGTAGTTCCGTACCCAAAGGTCATCAGGACCTCTGTTACTAAGTCTGTATCTAATGAAGCGCAATAGGTAGACGACAGTTGGAATTTTCGCAGTGTGTTTCTGTTGCCTCTATAATAACAAATAATAAATATAAATTAAAAAATAATGGAGCTCCCTTGCTAGAAACGTGTTTTTTTGGCGTTTTTTGTTCGATCCTCATAATGGCATAATGGCAACAGGTTGATGCTTGAAATTCTCAGAGTTTGTTGTTATATTCGTTAAATATATATATATATATATATATATATTTAAAAGTTAAAGAGCCGTGTTTTTTTGGAGTTATTTTTGCTCGATTTTAACGGCATAATAGTGGATTATAATAATGGCGATGGTACGGAACCCTGAATGCGCGAGTCCGAGTCGCACTTGACTGGTTTTTTTGTAATCAACCAACCAACCAACCAACTCAACCAACCAACCAACCAAACAACCACCCAACCAACTATTTTAATATAAATATTTGCATTAGTTGGTTCGAGGCAACTTTGGCTAAAAATGTATGGAAGGAGTTGAGGCAGGACTTTGCCCAGCATTGGGACAGTAAAGGCTAAATAAAAATAAAAATGAAAATGGTTTAAATTAAGCATGTCAAATAACACACAATAGTGACAAAAAAGTTCAGATAGAAAATAATAAGTAAATAAATATAATTTTCTACAGTGTTACAGAAAGGTGAAGATGATAAGCTATTTTTCATGGAAGTCACAGCCAGTCTCCCAAAAGAATTGTACGACACATACTATTTTTATTAGCTCTTGAAAACGTTGTATAGATGTGGAGAACCAATTTTTAAAATATGACCCACACCTTTCCGTTACACTCTGAATATCGCAAGTAATCAAGTGCGTCCCAAACTCCGGAGCACATCTAGTTCGGTCACACATCAACGTATCATCCGATCCGTCGACAGACGGGGGCCAATCGAATTATGTTCCCATTATTATTTGGGGACGCTTTGCACCGTCATAACTGGGGTGACATGTGTAGTCAAATCTGCGAACGGTTTGTGTATTAATTAGGAAACCAATTTATACACTGCCTATGTTTAGCTACCTGTAAATGAAGTTCAGGGGAGGTTTTGATAGGGTTGGACTGAATACTTATACTTTCTATCTTTTTATTGCATAATAGGTATTGTGACTATGAGATATAAAGAGAAGGGAAGGAGGAGGAGGAGGGGAGAAGGGATGGGTGGAGTGCGTGAAACGTGATGTGGATAGAAAATAAATAAAGACACACCATAAAAAAATAAAAAATAACAATTCAATGAAATGTATGGAAGAAGAAAAAAGGTTGCGATAGTCGATTGGTTATTATTGTGAAATAATTGACTTTTTTATTACAGGAGATCTAGACGAGTCCTTGAGTGGGAGACAGTGAGATGGCAGACGTAGCGTGGGACGCCCGACCAACGACCTAAAGAGGCGGTGGGACTAGACGGGATGCGGAAGGTAGGTTAAAATGGTGGGTATGAACTCACTATTTTATTACCACTTATTCCTTAAGCTAACTTTTATGAACCAAAGAAAATATCACTCTGAAGTTAACTCTATATCTCTCACATGAAACTATCACAAAATATTCGACAGCAAAAATGCATTAAACCCATTCGATCCTCTAAATAAACAATACTTATAGCTGTCATAGCGAGGCAGTAAACTCTCAAAACCAACCAGTATTCAAACGATTTTTAATTTTACTTGTCATCAAACTTGTCTTAATAATTATAATTTTCGTAATATTTATTTATAATTTTATTTAATTATAACTATAAATTTATTAATTATAATTATTATTTTTTTATTATAGTTTATTTATATTAATTATAATTATATTTTTTATTAATTATAATTATAATTGTAAATTAATTATAATTAAAAAAATATATAATTGTATTAATTATAATTTTCGGTATTATTTATCACGTCCATATTCATTCTTTTACAGATGATAAACTTCCAATCACCACGCGCAACAGACGCTCTTGTCCTCACAGAGTAAAAAAAATCTGTCGGAAAGCAAGTGGATCTCAGAACGCTGCTAGCGGAGCGCTACGCAATGTTCCTACCGCCACCCGACAGCCCCGCTGAAGATGGGCACCCCCTTCGTACTTAGCAGGCGACCATACGCCCCTGTAGCACAGGGACACTCCGGATGGGACCATGGGACAGAATGCGTCATGCTCTGTAGGTAGGTAAGTTTGATTTATTTTTCTTTGTCTCGTGTGGCGTCTATGGCCTACAGCACTGTCTTTCCTTTTCTCTCTAAAATCCATCCAAAGGTTGTCTTGAAAAGATCGCTTTTAGCGATAAGGCCACCCAGTGTGTCACCCTATGTAATGTTTACCTCATCTAGATATTTTCTGTAATTTATATGGTGTACACAATAAAGAGTATTCTATTCAATGGAACTTTGTGGTGTTACTTAACATCAGATACTTGAATAGTGGTCGCCAAAAAATATTGGGTGATTTTATTACAAATTTTTCTTTTATGCTTTTAGAATGTTTTACCATATAGTTTTATTTTCTTGCGGAAAGTAGCGTAGATACGCAATAGTATAAAAAGGTCCTCAGTCACAACAACTACGCAAGCGACATAAATCACCGTCCTACATAACTAAAACTCGCCCAAAGCGCCCTCAATTAGATTAGTCAATCGAGTAACGCGTAGTTGAGCGACTCTCGCCCAAGTAATGAAGAAGTGAACCCCGCATCGCGTGCCTCCAACACCACCGCCACCGACGTCAATAAAAACAAATATATCACAAAACACACCAACAACCCCCCACCACCCACCACATATCGCCACTACGCCCTAAATACCTTATATAATTACATATCACGCTTCATTGTCGTGATAAATACTTTCTCACAGTTATCATTTACCAAATCTACGCCACTGTCCATTTTAGATAATGGTGCGACAAAGACGCCGCATACGCAGCCGCCGCGAGTAAGAATGGAGTGGATATAAAATAACATATATTATTATAGTGTCCACAAGCCAAGCGGATATTGATTATCTGCCACAGCTGAGAGCCACGGAGCTCCCCGCTTGCCCCGACCGGCTTGAGCGCCCACAAAACTTATGTTGCCGCCACCTAGAGTAAATTTTCCACCCTAAACCGGTTCGCAGATGGTGCATTTTCCTTCTGCTTCTCTCGCGAACATAACCCGTTTTCGCAATCTGCGCGATATTCAATATTTGATCTCTGTCTAACCGACTGAACTGCGTGTGACTGCAATATCCCCGTCTCGTTCGAGCACATTCCATAATCATTTTCGATGCATTCCCCTGCCATGATTTTCCAGCGAAACTCGGAGTGCGATTTTACCAGTAAGCGCGGTTAAATTCATAAGAAATTGGTTAGTTTGTAAAACATTTCATGTGAAATATAAATTTAACTATAAATTATAAGTGAGCTGGTATTTGCACGTATTATACATATAGGTAACTACTATTTTAACATATTTAGTCCACAAAATATTTTTGCTTTGTTTACAAACTTATTCCACAGCAAAATATACAATCGATAGGTACATCGAGAGACACGAAAATGCTATTTTGCGAATGGTAGTTTTTGTGAAAATAATTTAATTAGTTGTGTATGTGACCCATTCTAAGTTGTTTGTTAATCAAATATAAACAAAATATTTTCAATTGAAAAATACGTTATTGCGAAAAAACATAATTAACCAATTTATTTGAAACTCGATTTTATTTGTATTAGGTTCATGAAAGTCTGGAAGGATTCACCTTTAACTTGGAAGCATGGCATGTCTAGACACTACTAGTGAACAAATTCTGTACTACAAAACTTTTCGTGGGGCAAGGGACTCACTACATTCGTCTTGGTACGCTTGTGTGCGTCGGTGTAACCTGTGAAAAATTGCTGTTATCTATGTGTGCAATGCACACAGACACAGAAAGTGGGTGAAAGGGGAGGGGGATGTATCTGTGTGCCACGGGAGCCCGGGCGGGAAAGGGGCCCGACTCGTGAACTAAATAGCTTAGTGTTAACACATATTGACATCAAATTTACCGCGATGTTATCATTTATTCAGGTAGCAATACACTCATTGTTCTTTTAGTTTTGAATACTTTTGCGTGGTCACCAACTTTTTGGTCTGTTGTACTTTTATACGCGAACATGTCAACGATTAATTATTTTCGCTGCTTTGTTTAACTTTCGTTGACTTTGGAGTTATTATGAATTTAAATTGCTCGTTGGAGCTTACAATTTTTAGACTGCCATTTTTATGACCCGAAAAATCGTGTAGGCTGTTTTGAACGGGTTAAGTATTTTATTAAATGTAAATCGAACACTTACATTTGCTTTCTTATTTTTAGCATTGACTAATGAAGAATTTAATGATCTTGTTTCTAATAGGTAGGTCTCATACGTTAATAAATAAGTCATAAGAAAAGCTGCAGTTACGTGAGCATAACTCAAAGTTACTGCAGCGACTGTAGCTAAAAGTATAAAAGATGCAAACTGCGCACTTGATGGCAACTCTCGTCGCGGATACAATGTTCGCGAGTATGGGGTATATCGGTATCTTTATAGGGACCAAAATGTAGTGACGATGGCATGAGAATTTTCTTGTTCCAGACAGACCTCTTAGATTCATAGTTATTGGTTGTGTTAAATCATTTCCCACAGATTCACTCCTGTGACCCATGTTACAGGAACAGTGTTTCCCGGAATAAAAAGTAGCCTATAGCACTTTTTACCTCTCAAATAATCTTTTTAATCAGATCAGGACTTCCGAAGATGTTCTATAAATGGTTCTCTTTCATGAACTTTGTGCGCGGAGTATAGTGGTTATTAGCTTGACACTGTCACAAACGCTGAGAAAATTGGCGGAAAATGGACAATAACCAATCAAAACTACAGCTTATGACGCGACACTATCCTTCAACCAATCACAGAGGCTCTTCTGTCCCGCTCTTCCTGCAACCCGAGAGATTCGAACTTAATAGAGCCATACGGAAGTTAGCACTTCGTTTGTTCGCTACTCTGTGGCGTAATGGCTCATTTACATGAGTCGATAACTCGGTTTCAGCAAGCTGCTAGTCCATGCGTTTAGGACATTTGGGCCGTTTTATGTCCCTAAATGCGAATGTAACATCTATGGCTTTTAAATCCATTGTTTACTGTTTTTGTTAACTTAATTAACGTTGCTAATATATGTCGATAAGGTTAAAGGTTCATAGCTTCACAAGCCCTCAAGTAATTTTCAACTTGGCTTGGAAATCAATCACAAAGTATTCACCCTCGAAAAAAAACCAGCACGTTTTATACCATCTGTTAAACA
This sequence comes from Mamestra brassicae, assembly GCA_905163435.1. Classification (NCBI taxonomy): domain Eukaryota; kingdom Metazoa; phylum Arthropoda; class Insecta; order Lepidoptera; family Noctuidae; genus Mamestra; species Mamestra brassicae. The sequence goes on along the minus strand of LR990991.1, from coordinate 7,102,459 downwards.
AACAATAAAATTAGAAAGACCATAGACAAAAAAATGCAAATACTCACCCATTATAAATTTCGCAGTCTGTGGCTTCAAACTTGCTGTCATAATCTCCCCTAAAATGCCATCGAGTAACTCGGTTGACACCAAAACTCCACCCAATTCTAAACCTTACTGAATTGGAATTGAGTTGTAAGTTATTTTACGATTTATACACCCGGAAGTGTATCAGTTTGTCTGACATAAATATGAGCAAAGTAGTGACAACAAGAAAAAGTTTTGATACGAGAGATTACTTTAAAGTTAGAAGTTCTAGTAACATAAACATGTTAACTGGATATGGAAAAATATTTCTTTCCTTAAATAAATGGAAAGGAATAATGGACAAGTGGCGAGGTAGACAAAGTGTGGAGGCAAGTGCCTGTATCTACATTATACCAAAGTTGTTGGTGTGTTGTACAATTATAGCCTGCCAGGGTTGCGGAATTTGTTCGACAGAGTCACCGCGGCCCTGAAACGCAAAGGGCTTTAGAAAGAACACGGATGGGTTTTAGTCAGTATGATTCTGACACGGCCTTCCACTCCACCCAGGCGGAAGAAGTCATTTGATGATTTCCCATCCCTAAAAAAAATAGCCTACAATTATAGCAGTATTGGTTATATGAAGTTGTGGACTAAGATCCCAGAGCTGCCATGCCTCCCTTATTTACTTACTAACAAAATGTGTGGGACAGAGTAGTGTTAGTATGTACTATTATTGCTTGGACTGACGGCCGATTTCCAGGGATCAGGTGCTAAAGCCATTGAATCACTTTTTTTACGTCTGGGTGCTGATTTTTATGTATGTTTTACAGAATATTGTTAAACAATTAGTAATTAAACGACTGATTAGTCATTGTTATAGTTTAAGAGCTGGGCGCCACCTCGAGTTCGAGTGGGATCCTATTCACAAGACTGAAATTTGGGCAAAATTTAATTAGTAGGTGCAAAAAACGTAAGCGTCTTCCAGAATTTGGGAGGATGCAAAACTACCTCCTTGACTACTGAAATACATATGAAATATCACAAATAAATATTTTTAAAAATTGGCCGTCGCGTCGCCCGAATCTAGCAGGTACGCGTATGTTAAAAGTCATACCAACAAAACTCAATCCCACACATTTTGTTAGTGAGAAAATAAGAGAGGTCTGACAGCTCTGGGATCTTAGTCTATTGGTTAGACGTTTATTGCACTGCACACACACCACTACACCACTTCTGCTTTCACGCTAAATTCCATTAAGTACATGGTTGTTTTGGTGTTTATTCATTTTTGGACAGACAGTCTCAACTAATTGATTAGGTTGCTTAGTTAAGTATTTTATTAAAGTTTATTCATAGTGACAAATCAGTGCCTTTCATAGATTTACGCGTTTCACCATACAACAAACACGGCCTTTTTCTGAAATCTACCTACCTACAAACTAATACCTGCGAGTCATAATGCGAATTCTGGTCATAATCCGCATTCTAACAAATAATAATAAAATGGCTTTGGCTAGTGTGCAGTTTCCTCAAAATGAGGATAGATGGCGTTACAATCGCTTTACAACGAACCACAATAAAAATTGTTTAACCATTTTAGTTTTTACGAACTAACATGGTATTATAATGCCACTCCTTATAATACTTTACTATAAAAAATAAAAACTTCCATATTTTCAGGTTTTCATGCGTCAAACCTATGATGCTTCGTTTCTTTGTTTACACGTTGACCCAAATAAACCGAGAGCAGCCAGGGCGACTGACTAAATTGTTTTTATGTATCAATGACGCAGCCACCCTTGCAGGTTGAGCAGAGATTCTATGGAGTCGATAATTGGCTGTTGTTTAATATAGTTACTTAATTAAAAGAATAATACAATGAATTAATTTAAAAAAAAAACAACTGTACCTATATCTATTTTGAAACTCATAAATATATGAATGGAGAAGTAGAAGAAATTAAAAAAGATGTATAGATTGTGTGAGGAACGATATGAAAGAGTGGAGAGTCAGTGAAGAAATCGTATTGTGCCGACCCCAAGTAACAAAGGACGAGGGTAAGAACATGATAATAACAAATATTACAGAATTTCCGAAATTTAACTTCTTCTATTCAGATTTTATCTAATAAATCGTAATCAATGACGAATATCTCATGTTATAGGTAGAGACTGCCGTAAACCTTGTAATTACATCCAGAAACATATCGAAAGGAATCTTTAATCAACATTTAACAGCTAATAGATAAACAGGCTTCCATAAAACGTTACTGGCGGACGTTAAAACCTAAGTAGTTACATGAACGATGTTTTAGCAGTTACTAGCAATTTTTTTTTATAAAAAGTTCACTTTTGACCACTGATGCAGTCGACGATGAGGCGCACTCGCTTTAAAGTAATATCTTCACTCGAGATTTAAAGACAGGTTTCAGCAGCCGTAGCAGTATCTGGAACAAGAATTGTCGCAAAATTTATGTGATGAATTGTCAAACACGCCTTAGCTGGTGCGAACAATTTTTCAAGAGCCTATCGCAACACTTGATTTGTATTTAATTTGTAACGTGTCGGTAATACCTTTCCAAAAACAAAATGGCTTAATGTCCATAATAATAATAATTAAATATCAATCCAAACAGATTTTCTGATTAAAGATTTACATCAACAAAAATAAATACAGACATAAGAAATGGCAAGTTGACGGCCGCAACGGGGTCTTAATGAACTTGTAATAAAATTATTGGCCACACACAGGGCAGCTCAGGCAACGCCCCAGGACGAGTTAACCTGTTTAGTGATGTGACATGTGAATGTCGACGCAGGGTGGGACTATCGATAGATTTCATTAAATCTAATCTAAGAATTGTAAGTTACAATTCTTTTTATTTGATCAAAATTTAGGTAATTAGTTTAAATATACTTCGATTCCAGAAACCAACAGATAGAAAACAGAAAGATGGACAGCTTGACCGTAAAATTTATAACGCTGAACGTAAAACTCAAAATTGTTATGGAACAGTGATAAAATAGCATCTTCTAAAGAGAGTTTAACCCCATTCCGTTCAACGATGTTATACAACAATTTATACGACGCCTTAAAATCCGTATTTACATTAAAAGTGTTCAATTTCAAAGCTTTATTTAAACCCAAACTTAAACTGTAAATATTTGCTATTAAACTGGCCATCCAATCCGGGCGCAGCTACACACAACCGGAAAAATAACAGCGTCATTTACTACGTTTATATCGACATCGATAAACCGACTCCACTCACAGTCAGTAGTATCTAGAGAGGCAAGCTACAATAAAATGTACCGAAGCTAGCTACAAGCCTGAGCAGTTACTCGGGTATACCCCACCCCCACCCCATCCCCTACATGCCATATGCGCAGTTCACTCACACATATACGACACACGCAAACACATCACCTGCAAATCGTGTCCACACATTTGATTATCAATAGTGACGTATGCAACTGACATTCTGTCGATAGATGCTAACAGTGTCCGTCCATGGACAATTATGCGACTAATTGATTTTGATATCGATAGGTTTTTTGAGGGATCTGTGATGAATATCAAAAACTGACGCTTCAGTTTCGGTAAGTTTTGCTATAATTTTTTTTTCAGATGTAATTCGTTATCTTTCCAGTACAAACGACGTTTTGCGTAACCGAGATAGAAGAATAAATTCAAAAGCGTGTGACTTCTTTACTATGCCAACGATTTTATTTAATAATTCACTAATTGTACTATTTTAGTTATATCTTGCAAATAAGTATTTATTCATATAGATTTCTGGTAGTAGTCATCAATGGTCGGAGTACATAGAACTATTTATTATACTTGCGATAGGATCCCGGGATTTGAAATATGTATATTATTATTAAATAAGTTAGAAATAACTTTGTAAAAAGCTATACACGTCTTAAGGAATTATGAACGAACACGTACGGGTAAGTATAAGATGGACACGTTAAAGTTACGGTGCGCTATTACATTCTTTTGTTTCCACTAGTCATGTCGCACGTTACACCTGAGCGGCAACATCGCGCGTGTGCGCATTGTAAATTAGAAACGCGTCGCTTTGGCATGTTAGTTTGATAACGTCTTACGCTCACTACCAATACATAAGATAAGCTTTCTTTTATCCTTGTTACTAAAAAAACAATTTATTTTTTCGAATCCCGGATTTTCAATTAGAATCTCGGGGAATGTCCATAACGTTGATGTTAACGTTTGCGGTCATTGAACCAAAGTAGCTCTACCTACTCCGACCACTGGTAACCATACACAACTTTTAATCTTCAAAAATAAAATAAGAAACAATAGTTGAATTTTGGAACTGTAGGAGACTCTTATAATTTTATAATTTTGTTAGGTGCAAACTTCAAGTTACGTAATAATATAATGGTAGCTGTTTATTGTACGGTTCGTTACATAGTTGGAAACTATAATCATGAGCGTCTAGGTAGCGGTTTTAGGTCTAGTAGTTAAGCACTCGTGTAGGTGCTATCGACCATATACATAAAAGATTTTGCTATTCCTCTTCTGTTCTGATTAATAACGTTGTGAAATAGTCGTTTCTTATAAATGAGTTGTTTCTTCGTCAAGCTTCAATACCTTGGTGCTTTTCTGATTGTCTCTAGATTCTGGCTTTCAGGAGTTGCAGAGGTATGAAATAGCCCTCACTACAGTCTACAGGCTGGTCAAATTATAATATGTAATAGTTAAGTACGACAGAACTGCTATTGAAGAACTTGAAAAAGCAGAAGTAAACTCTTGTAAGCATGAAACATTTCAGCATACTGCTGAACCTTTAACGGAAAATGAGCGGAAGATAACTAAGTAAGGCGAAGTTTAAGCGGGACCACGTAATGTTGTTGGGAACTAGGAACAACAATAACGTATTGAGTTTGAAATCGCGGCTTAACAGCGGCAGGATGTCGCTAAATTACTTGTACGTAATAAATTAATTTGTTTCGAGTATATACCGCTTTTCTTTTCCTTTTACCTCATCATCATCATATCAGCCGAAAGACGTCCACTGTTGTACATAAGCCTTTGCCAAAGGGGGAGGGTGGGTTCCATAATCGCCACGCTTGACAGGCGGGTTGGCGATCGCAGTGTAGTTGTTGCCCATTCTCTGTTGAGTTCCGTAGTCGCCTCTTACGATACCCACGGGAAGTGATAGGATGGTGCTATTATTTTACGTCTAACACCATACAGAATGTTTCCTTTTACCTACAGTGCTCGAAGTATCTAAATAAATTTTCAGCTTCTTCTTATTACCCTAATAACGACTAAGAATTAAGGTATTTCACTTGATGGCCTACTCATGATTACAACCTTTGAGTCTAAAACTCAGTGATTTCTTCCATTTCTTCAATTCTGTCTTCTTCCACTTCACTGTATCCTACATTTTTTTCTTTCCCTTTTGGTAATCTGAGGTGATCCACATAGATAAAGAGATGACACGCTACGCAATGTTCAGTTGAAAACCAGTGAAAGGAAACTTCTAGTTGTCTGGCATTTCCTGAACTAGACCTGTTTGACGTAGCCGAGCACTAACGGCTGCGTCAAACAGGTCAAAAGTCTCCCTATTTTTTATCCTACATTATGTGTTTCTGTATGTGCCAAAAAAATATGTTTCTTTCTTTTTTTCTTATTCAAGCGCGTCTGTCGACTACGCCATTGGCTGCAGCAGACTTATTGGTGTCTTCTCAGGTAGGCTCTTCAACTGACGGCACAACACAATCCATATCAACGTCCCTACATTTAGCACCACCAAAGCAAATGTTAGCAACCCTGCTGTCTAATCAAGGTTCATGGTAAATCGATACGAGATAACAGAATTTACGAGCACCTACATCTTTTCTTATTAAGATTGAATGGACGTCAATAATCCCAAGTAAAGAAATTGCGACAATTTATTGACCACTTATTACCAACAAAAGAAAGGTCGCGCCTTCAGTTTATTTTCATGCGGTGTGGGTGGCACCACTGGGTGACGTCACTGTTATGTGCCTCCACGGTGTATTGAGGAAGGTAGAGATGTTGTTTTATAATCTGATGTTGGTATTAGCTGCGAAAATCAATATTTTCACTCGAAGTGTCTATCTTTGGAATGTACTGTTGAACTTCCTTTCTGTGGATATGCCTTACGCTCGTCCATCCTCCAGAATAATCGTCCGTCAGGACATTTAGGCTTGATTTTGTGCTTTCGTCTACTCAAAATATTTCGACACTCGAAGCTGACGAAATGACTCCAACTATTGCAGTGGCATCCGAAAATGTTGTGCAACTTTAAGAAACCAACATGGTTGGCTAAAAACAGCTGATGCAGAAAAAAACCGTTCCAAAATTAAATCCTTCATTCTTGTCTACTTTCCCATAAGAAATTTCCTTTGTCAGTTCTTAGTATTAATCCTATTATACTGATTTAGAGATGAACTCAATAACCACACTCCGGATACACTTAATTACTTACCATTCTTCCATAAACAAGACCATGTTTGTATACAATGCTAATTTGCTAAGTGTGCGTGAATCGCTAGGGTTGGCAATTCTGCTTTCGTGAAGAAAAGAAAAATCTTTCAGAAAATTAGAGGTCATACTTAGAGCACATATACTATTAAAGAACCAAAACAAGCAAGCAAAACTTCAATTTTGGATCTAAAATATCAGTCGGCGTGTGTTGAACATCAAGTATTACTTTTGATTTTTTTAAGATCTAACTTGAATTGGAGTCGGTTCAACTCGAAGAGACTAAGCCCGCAAAGACAAAAAAAGACAAAAAGGGAGAGGGAAGCCAATACCTCCCAGCCAATACCTAACAGTGAGACATAACAGGCCGAATAGGTAGTAATAATTACTTAGTAGACCTGAAAATGTTCACTCTCCACGAATTTAAAACTTATATTTAGAATAATCGTTCATTCACAAAAATAAGGTTAATCAGATGTCATATTCTATCTACCACTTTATCGATCCATTTATCAAAGTCATGTCATTTAAATACATGATGTCCATTGATCACCTTTATGTTTTCACAATAGTTTCACGATCCTCTTCAAATTACATCGGCTTTTCGTTTACTTAGACTCAACACTATTAATATTAATAAGTGCTCATCCCATTTACTTGAAAATAAACTACAAATCCGAATCTCCAGATTCAAGATTTCAAATATCTCATCATAAAAACTTTCAACTGAACATTTAGCAAATGAAGTTTCTCTACTTGATATTGTACGCGCTGTCTGCGGGTACCTTTCGTTCTGACTTTAATCTGCAGCACATAATATACAATGACATTGGTTGCTCGTTGCATTCTTTCTGTCTCGGGGTATGTACTGGGTACACCCACCCCTGGGCAGACGGTTCGCCGGCCGTCGAGGCATAACGTTGAGCAAGAAATCGTTGGAGGTGGCAAAGATTAAAACATAGAGCTCCTTTTTTTTCTGTATTGATAGTCACGTGTTTGACCACTATCTCACCTGATAGTTAGCGATGATGTGGTCGAAGATGAAACACGCTTGCCTAGAAGTAACCTATTCACTCTTGATTTAAAGACTCCCAGGCTGTAGCTATCAGGAAACACAGACTCTGGCAGGGAATTCCACTCCTTAGTTGTACGCACAATGAATGTGTTCCCGAAACGTTTTGTTCGTGTGGGTGGGATGTCCACCATATACCGGTGGCGTATAGCCGTACGTGTTGTGGTCCGATGATGGAACGGGCTTGGCGGAATAAAACTATGCAATTCCGTCGCACACTCTCCAAAGTGCAACCGATAGAAAACCGACAGGCTCGAATGAATGGCATACGCTAGATCCCCAGTTGCCTGATTTTGGCGAAAGCTGTATTGTCGGTCTCTAAGGATATCGTTAGCTTTTAGGTATGTCAGGAGAAGCCATTAAGCACGCGTTCCATACTTTTACAGAGTATGGAAGTTACCAAGATGGGTCTACAATTTAATGGGTCAGCTCGACTATCCTTCTTGGGCACGGGCTGCACGTCAGCTTGCTTTCAAGCCATAGGTACTTTCAAACGAAAAGCGAAATACGCGTGATCGAAGACAGCTCTCATTAGTGCAGTTATTTTTCCGCTTCAATAGTATATCCACTTTGTTACTAATTAGAAAAGTAAAACTAATCTCATTGCCTTCTGTCCCTTTGTCATATGTTCCCTTACGTTTCTACGGTGCTGGATTTTTATAATTGAAGAGGTGAAACGAAGAGCGTTTTTTTTTGTAAATCGTTTTTTGGTTTATGCTTCTATGGTCGTATTAAGAACAGTACAATTTTCATACTTTATCATAGACAAAGACGACATTTCGCACGCTTAATAATATACTGACCGATTAGTGTTTCGGTCAAAATTTAATTAAGTATAACAAGAAGTTTATTTTAACGCCTGTTTCGGCCGATCTCGGTTTTTTTTTATATCTTGTTTCAAGGCGGAGTTAAACCTATATCTGTCTCTTTCACACACAAACGTTTCGGCAAACGTTTTTACGAGACAGAGACAGATATCAGCATGCGTCAAGGACTAAGATCATGAACATCACGTGTTTTAATAAAATACGGACTCATTTCAAAATATGTCACCAGTATTACAATTTTTCTTCATAGTATAAGGACCCATATCTTAATAAAAACTATTCTTCAGTTACATATTAAATAAAACACGGAATCATTTCAAAATGTGTCACCAGTATTAAATCAATGTAACCTTATCTTTTATATTAAACTGACGCATCTTGAGGAACAATGTTTTTAACCGACAAATTTATAAAAAAAATTTCTAAATTTCTTTAAAATTATGTTCAAACATTAATACTCACTTTATCAACTATCCCTACAATACATTATTTCATTATATATAGCTATTTTCTTTGAGTAATAAGCCATTTTGTGAGTTAAGTCAGGTTTGCTAAATCGTTTTTTGCGATTTCCCGAAAAACGTCTTTTTTGAGTTAAGTATGTCAGTATATGATTAAGCGTGCGATTTGTTTATTTAGTGAATCGAAGACAAGCCATTTTTTTTAATTGGGCCTTTTATGTACCATTACTGAATATTTATAACTACATGTATGCCAACAAATAATAACTCCAGTGTTGAAGAATAACTGGAAGGCAGGAATGTGGAATTCGATTCTAAATAGTTCTATTTGCCTGTCCAAATGACTTAACGGAAGGTTTAATTTCGCCCAAAGGTACATATCGATTAAACGATAACTGAGTCTTGTCTACACATGGAAATTAAGTTATTTGAGTTTCCACTCTCGCGACTTCAATACTCCTAATAAAAATTTGTCGGCACTGAGTCTGACTCAAGTCTGGTTATCGACACTGATTGGAGGATATTTAGTCATGTCCTAGGCAACCACTGAAAATCAGCACCGTGCTGTGGGTCCCCCACGGCACAGCATTATGCTGAGTGGAAGCCCTTTTGCCACAACCACGACATGCATCTACTTTATACCAACTCATACTTTTGTTATTTTTTATTTTATTTCATTTTCTTATTTATTTTTAACGTGTCTTTACTAATATAATTTAAGAACTACTAACACTCGTTTCGGGTTTAGTTTAAGAAGTATAAAATTATATCTGTGGGTAGGTATGTCGTTTTGTGGCAATTAAATGCCTTTACTTTCTTTCTTTCTGTTAATTATTATATTATAAGAATGAATAGGCTAGGGCCTACAATGCCGCATCCATTCTCCTCACCTCCTCTGACAAAGCTATTCGCAAGTCTGTAAGTGGTCAGCCCAAGGTGACATTATTATAATACAAGATGTTATTCACATAGAGGTGAAAGAATACATTCATTCATCATGCGATTGAAGATTCAACTTTATAAACGTCTATGCCATATTATCATTCAAAAACTAAAATGTTACTTCATTAAAGTTTAACCTTTCTCTGCTCGTAAGGTATTTTTAGACTTGTTTTCATAAATACTAAGAATTTCTAAACGTTATAACTTGATAGCTCGTGTAGAAATGAAATTTTCTATTTTCATGAATTTTACTACCTACTCGATCAGTCCAGTTCATGAAAATAGAATTACTTAATCTTTAAATATATAATTCTTCTGTGCGTGTGTATGTGACTGAACTCCATCTAAACGGCTGGACCGATTTTGATGATATTTTTTTGTGTGTGTTCCAGTGGATTCGAAACGGTTTAAATTTGCAATTGGATCCGGTAGGTGGCGCTGCTATCGATTTCTATAATTTTTCGTCATACATAAAGCAAACGTTCGGACAGGACAACGTCTGTCGGAACCGCTAGTGTATTAAAATAGGGTTGATTACACAATAAAAGCTTGATATTGTTTCGTATCTATGACGACTTTCAACAGGGTTGACAAATACTGCTTTTCGGTAAGTATTTAAATAAAGTCTGTGTCTCAGTCGCATACATTTTTGTTTTTTCCATCATTGTTATCGCTGATAGAAATTCGACCAATGCGATGCGACGAATCAAGTGATGCAGTTATAGTAGGCGCCAGATAAATGTGGAATAAAGTATATTGACCTTTCCCTAATAACTGCTCATAGGTACCTGAACAATTAAATATGAATCGTTTTTCATTATTAGACAATGTTAAGGATCACGAGAGATGATGATTCGGGACAGTTTTGTGTCATTAATTCCGTTTTTCAAATTAACAATGTCAATAAATGTAGGTGGGTCAATGACCGATATTCCACGATTATCTGGCGCCTACTATAGCTGTTAAAAATTCGTTAAACCAATTTCAAAAGCCTGAGGCATTATATTATTTTGGGAAAATATTTGTTCCAGAAACTGAGCTTCCGTCTCAGCCCTTAAGTCATGTAATTGAGGTTTGTGAAAACATTGCCAGGTTTTTCAAAATATCGATTAACATAATTGTTAAAATCTAAGGGGCAATTCGGTACATCAAATTGCGATAGTTAAAATCAAAGGTTTGCGAATTTAGTATTCGCAATCGATCAAAAACACCCAATTTCCCTACATATTAACAATTTTTTAACAGTGATCGTCGCTGAGATGATTTTGCGTCTTGATGCAATTTGAATTTGAAGCTGTTTTTGCCTTTTCAGGACCAACAAGTTTATTAAGGTAATTTTTAAAAGAAACGCGTGCATTCACATCTCAGTTGCAATCGGTCAAAACACATATAATTTGTCTACATATTTGAATTGGCCCTCTCTTCCCTCTATAATTTTACCAGAGATGATTTCGCTAAGTTAAGCCTTGTCCTCACCGACGTTCATTTTTATTGGCACAAGGTCTCGCCACTAGCGACTGGAGAGGGAGAGAGTTGGCACGTGTCACCCAGCAACAGACAGCGACAGACTGTCTCAAGGTATGTAAACATACTTTTTGGGAGACAGTCCTGTGGGTACTTTGTTAAGACATAAATTATGAACGTAGGGAATAAAGTAAGATGATCTTAAATCAACTCAAATGAAATTGTTTGAAATTTACAGCAACATATCCTACAGCTTCGTCCTCTTTCTCACTGAAACCATACAATTTTCGTGATAAAAAGTAGCTAATCTCATTCAACGAAGTGAAAGAATTTTCTTAATCAAATCAGTATTTGAAATCAAATCAAATGTAATTTATTCAAATAAGGCTGAGTGAAAGCACTTTTTAACGTCAAAATTCTACATAAAGATAGTCCCCCCAAAACGCCACTTCCTAGTGTTTCACCTAGGAAGAAGAAGCGGCGTAACAAACACCCCAGATTTCCAGAGATACAAAAAATTACCTCCTACAGGTATACAAAAAATAATTTTACCTCTTTAAGATTTATTACAATGTAAACAAACATTTTTGAATCTCAAATACAAAAAAAAACATTCTTAAATCTCACTTTTAAAATTCTATGTCATTTACTTCAAAACTCAGATCTCGCACACTATTCCCAGATTTCTTGTTACAATACACAAAGCTCCACTTACCTCCTGCGCTCCTGGTACCTACAAACGTAGAGTACTAGGAAACTATAAAGGGTTACAGCGATACGCGGAAATCAAGGACCAACGGCACGAGCATCGCTTTCCACTCTACTGACCGACAAGTGATATCTACAATCAAAACGACATGTATTTTGTGACAAATTTTTCTACCCAACCTTCCTTTCATCGCACGTCCCGACCATCGTTTTGCGTTTTGCATCTCTCCAAGTACGAAAGATGAAAGAAGTTCAAGCGTCCTCCTAGCAGCCGCGTCCTTGGGGAAAGGGAAAGGGGAATCATTGCCGGAATCCGTCCCGGAAAAATAACTGGAAACTGAGCAGGGAGGGTCGCCTTAATGATCAAAACGCCTTCAATATTGCGAAGGCATGAGACTTATCATTATAATTTATTCACGGCAAGCAGCTGAGAAACGTCTTCCGTCCCACCTCCCTGAAGGACAGAATTAATTTTCTTTTTCAGGAGTTTGATGTAAATAACGGTGTCTTGTCCCTTTGCAAAATGGTGGAAGATTTTCCTTTAGCCGGAGCCGATGTTAAATTGTTACCACATACCTATCCAATTGACCTACTTCTTTTTCTTTATAAAAAAATCCTTTACTTAAATAAATATCCTAAACACTACACTGTCACGTCTAATCTCTTTCAGACTGCATTACCGGAAAGTGTTTTCAATATTTTCATTTCAAAACTTTCCCACCGTAACGTATGCATATCATAACTTCTGACATAAGCACAAATCTCACTTCTATCGTTATCAAGACAAAGTTGAAAATCGATTGGCAGGTATCACCGTATCTGTATTCCATACATCACAAAGTTAACATCAGTAAATCAGTTGACTAGCACACACTCCCGGGAGGCCTGCCTCTAATAAAGGCTGTCCCGGTCTATAGGTAGCCGCTTTGTCTACAGCCTCATCGGTCGAAACTTTCCTTTCCGCAGTCAAACTTAGATCAAGCTTGGAATCTTGGAGGAAATTGTTGAGAGGTTAGCAAGGTGTGTCTGGTATCATTTTAGTGTGACAGTTTTGGTATGGAAGACAGACATAATTTCGAACTAATTTTATATTTATGCAATTATTTAATAAGTCGTTTGGCAAATTTTTCAATCAGATGTAGGTCCACCTTTCGTTGAATAGCCTTTCTGCATTGCCTTCGTATTACCTTAAACTGTAAATCCTAAATAAATTAAACAAAAAAGAAAGTGTTCCATCGTCGACCACATCATCGCCTTCCATCAGGTGAGATCTAGGTCAATAATAAAAAATGGTACCTATTCAAGGGCATTAAAGAATAAAATCTTCCTTCAAGAGTTCATATTCAACAGATCAAATAAAAACGCCAACTTCTACTAATCTTATTTACCAAACAAAATCTAAATTACACTGAATTATTCCATTCTCATAAACAATGCAGGCTAACAGTACGGCGAGGCGTCTTAATTAAACTTATGTACTCGCTCTATATACTTATGTACTCAATCTCACTCGTGGAAGTTAAGAAAGGTTAAGGGGGGGCCCCCTCCTACCGCCCGACATTCCCGAATTTTCCCAAAGTATCGTTTAATGCAAGTTTATTATCTACGGTCTTGGCGCGTTAATTAATTATTTTATTTACATGGCGATGTTTTTATTTGTTATAGTTCATTGTAAAGACAAATATTTAATAGGATTATTTTTATTTATTTTGGGATCTTAATAACAAAATTGTAAAGGAGTTGTTTTACTACTATTCATCGCAGCTGCAGTATTTTTTACCAAACTACCCAAGAGGGAGTAAAATGTTTTTCATTTCTGTTACTTACTTTTTTTCACATAAACAAGCGCCACATACTTTATTTATTTGATTTAATTTTTGCCTGTGTTGTCCCACTGCAGGGCAAAGACCTCCCATTCTTCCTTAATACTCTTATAATAAGAAACAATAAATATGTGTTCAACAGATTTCCAGGGCATTTGCAGAACGTTTGCGCAGTGATCTCGTCTGAAGCCGACTGTAGTTAGTTTAAGCTCAGAGTCAGCGGTCACAGATCGTCGACAGAGGTCGACACAAACTGTCTAAGTAAAGAGCATCAGGCGCTCTATTAAAAATATGTCATAACCGCAAATTAGTGAATTATCAATTTGAGTAATTGTCAAAGTCTACGTCAGCCTGAAAGCCTGTCAAAATTTGGCAAAAAAAAGTTCCAAAGTAGGGTTTCACACATTTATTACTCCAAATGCTCAACTCAGATTCGGAATTTGAAGATTCAAAATTAAATTAAATAAAGAACGTGTCAAAATTCTCTACTTTGTTCACAAATATTGATTGGTAATGTTAAAGTAGAGTTAGAAAAGTACCCATGTAACTTGATTTTTCTTCATTCAAATCCCAGGAAAATTACACCATGCGTTCTTAACTGATAAACTTCAACTTATCCCTTTCAAGAGATGTATCCATATTCCTTTTAACAGATTAAACGAGGTTAATAGGCCAGTGTAAAGCCAAAAAGCGATCATACACTCGACTGTCAAAGTTATCAACATTCGAATATCACGCATAGAACAATAGTAATTTAATTGATTCACTTCACTCTAAACCATTTAGCTAAACATATGCCCATGAATGTTAATTACATAATATTCGATTGTATTGTCCCAAAAGGTAAACAGTTATGACGTAAGCGACAAACGAAAAGCGCTTTTATAAAAAGTACTTTTCGCTTGTCGCTTAGCGCTTATATGTATTTAAAACTGCGTTGACGCTAACGGTCTGACAAATTAACACATTGTGTGTGCCATTGAGAAGCTCCCATGACCATTTAATAATTTCATCAATCTAATCTCTAACAGGCTCAAATAATGGCTCTTTAATGTAGCCTACTTTATTAAACACATGAAGCTGCTTTAAAATAAGAAAACAAATACAAAAATAAACTCGCTGTTTTGAAAAACAGACTAAATAGCTCGATAGAGTTTCAAGAACAGCGAGTTTATTTTTGTATTGGTTTACAATTTTTAATAAACAACTTGTGGCCCGCCCCGGCTTCGCCCGGATGTATTATTTTTTTTTTGCATAAGTACCTTCTCCTGACAATAACAAACACGACATAAAAGAATTAGCGAAATTGGTCCAGCCGTTCACGCGTGATGCCGTGACCAAGGGAAATAGGGATTCATTTTTATATAGAAGAGATAGATATATAGATTATAGAGAACTTCATGAGTTAAAAAGGTAACACATGAACATAAGCTGCTAAAGTAAAAATCAAATACTGTCGTTGATAATATAATCACTTGAGAATCGGCTAGACCGATTTGATTTAGTTTACTTTTTATTTGTTCGTAGGTAATCTCAGATCAGACATTACAAATATTTAAAGGTTAGGTTTTGTGTTACAGAAAAAATGGAAACTTTACCCGTCTCATTCATGTTCTTCAAGTAAAAACGAACTACAGAAAGAACTCGTACATAATAAGAGCTTGTCGTACGTTTAATATGATGTATCTGGATGACGAACTTGATTTATTTACTAGCAGCGTTAAGAAAGTAAAGAAAAGTTTGACTGATTGCTTTTTTGGTATTACTTGACCATTGTCTTTTGTTAAATTGTTGTTGTATATTTTTGAGCGTGGAATGAGCGTATAGAGCGTTAGTCCTAAGCTCTTTTCGTGAAATTGTTATATTTCTTCACATTATTATGAGTGAAAACTTGTGAAATGGCCGTTTTTTACATATTGTTACAATATGTTAAAATAAAATAAATAAATAAACTGAGACATTTCGGGAAAAACTAAAAGCCCTTTTCTATCTGGAATATCACAAAAACGTCTTACGGATCAGCTAGTCATTAATCCCCCAAACTCGCGGTCTCTCATGACTCACACCAAACGCATCACCGACCCCTATTAATAACGGACGTCGATCCTAATTATTATTAATACATCTATCGATGTCTGCGATCAGCTCAATTTGTACACTACACCGGCATTTAGGAAAACTATTGTTTCAATTCAGATAGAACAACAAATTAAAATTAAAACATATTTTTTGTTCATTTTTTTTTCTTATGTTAGGTGCGGGTATACTTACTGAATGCTACATTGATATTGGGATCTAAAGCGGCCCACCAACTCCAACACTTCTTGCATTCCAGTAGGATTCTCATTCACAACCCAGCTAGGGTTGTGAATGAGAATCCTTCAGCACGTCGAGTAACATATGATGAATGACTTACAGCAAAGGCTATATGATTCCGTTCTGCCCAGGATATAGATTAAGTGCTCCCACTTTCTGTTTCTTTCTGCTTAGGTATACACAATAGACACACATACTCGCTATTCAGGAAAACTGAAAATAACACAATTTTAGTCTCCAAATGTAACCTTACTTAAAGCTACCAAAGGGTTAAAAATAGCTTTATATAACAATATAAATAAATAAGTGAAGCTTACACGTGCAAAAAGGCACGCGCCATTCTAACCGCACGTGTATTCTGCATATTTAGTAAGTATTCATAAGGAAAACTGTTGTTTGAAAACTTTGTTGTAGACATTTCAAGTGATCTACACTATTCTGCTAAGTGCAATGTCCTCCTAACACGGATCAATCTTGGGGCCACCACTAAATATTGGTTCAAACATGCTTACGGCCATATCCCACCAAAAGATCATCATATTGAACGCAAATGTCCATATCTGCAGGAGTCTCCCCCATAGGCCGCTACAGCGGGCTATCCCAGGGGAAACACTCTAACCGCCCCGCTCCGCAAGCGGACCCGGGTTCTCAATTTAATATTATTAGTAAGTATGCTGGTTTTGATTCTATTGCCCCTTGGTAGGTAGGTACATATCCCTTGTAAGTGTCATAACGTGTTTTGGTCGCCATGATCATATTACATTATTTTCATAACTATTTGGGGGTAGTAATCAAATCACAACGCGATCGTAATTTTAATTAAATTTACTGACCAACTTATATAAGAAACTCTGCCTCAGTAGTCCACATGTTATTTTTGGCAAGTATTTTGTTTTTTGACAGAATTTCTGTTGCCTGCTTGCATTTATGCAATGCATTGTATAGTCAAACGATCTCGCATTTTTTGTCGTTGGCATTGCTAACGTTGTGCTTTTTCACATACCTACTTCTGCTTCTTTAATCAAAAAGAGACAAATTTCCATGACTTAGTTCGGACTCATACCTAATTTACTTTTCTCTTCATCAACCCATAAAGGTAGATTACCATCAATACCGTTATAATATCGTCAAACACAAATCACAACTAATCAAATTAATCGGAAGGCGGACCGATATCAACATTATTAATGCAAAACTCTCCCTCCCCCTCCCCATTCCACTCGCCGGGCCATGCCACCGTCTTCTATCTTTTAAGAAAGAGGACTGCCCTTAAAACTCTTGTGTTGGAAGAGAGGCTTAGCGTTATGGCTTTTTTGGAACGTTGCTAAGATTTTACAGGTTTTATGGATTTGAAAATGCGTGTATATTATGTAGGTAAATATATGTCATGTTGCTTATGACCTTGTTTTGATATAACTCTGCATCAAACTCTTCGAAGAATGTTTTCAATGACCATAGACAAAAAGATGTTAAATCCTAATTTTCCAAACCTCTTAGAAATCTATTACTTAGAAATTGTAGTTAATTAGGATAATTTTACCAAAAGTACAAGCAAGACTGTTTCGTATGTACAATATGGCTGCCCAAAATAGTCTCAAAATAAAAATAGGCACAACATCAATAAAAGCTCCTTCTTTCAGTTTATCCGTAAATATATCCTTAGTATATTTCCTTCCTTACCCGGAAATGATCATCTAACATAATACTAATTATATGAAGCGAAAGTAACATTGTAATTAACTGCGACAAATCATCTAAAAACTTAAACATTAAGATTAACAAACCGTGACAAAAGTTTACTCTAGTCCTGTTGCGTGAGCGACAAAATCCATTCTAAGTTTATTACCGTCGTCGACTGTGTCAATTAACTCCATCTGCCCTTTTCTCAACATATTAGGGGTGTTTATAGTGGAGAAATGTGTTTTCAAACTGCAAATCTAACGTTGGCTGGATGCCATCGTTGCCACCGTTAACTTTCGCATCTCCATCTACGGCTGCATCCTTATCTTCAAGTGTGAAGGGTGATATTCGATTGACTTTTTCTTTTTCCTCTGCCTGTTTGTGTGTTTTCCCGCGCGGGGACTGGCCGCCCGCGCCCCTCGCCCCAAACTCCACATGTTATTTACGTGTGAACACAACGCCGTGGAGGGTTCAATTTATCTGACCTACTGGGCCTCCCACTAATATAACGCTTGGAATTGCTTGTACCCCTTTTCGGTGGTAATTTTTCTCTATTTTGTTTATGTATTTTGACAAAGAATCCTTTGTTGGCATGCTAACGTTATTATAAATAATATTGTCGTTAAACTAAGCATTCGTTACATAAAAGGTTGAAAGAAATTTTAAAAAATCTGAAAAATGTGACCAGAATTTTCCAAATTACACAACATTAGGAACTTGAAAATTGGCTAGACATACAGGGTGTCCCAAAACTCAACGTCAAGCCGAAACGGGGTGACAGGATTGATCATAACCATCACGAGAAAAATCTGAAAAAAAATCTATCCCATGCAGTTTGAAAATTATGGGCATTTTAAGAAAAACCTAGAAATTTGATCAAACTGTACCATTTTTCGGTATTTGTGGTTATTATTTTTTATTTTTGTTCATTTGAACTTTAGAAACGTAATCCTAAATAACATTTCTAGAATCCCAATAAAAAATAATGACACAATTGCCTCAAGTTCCCGAGAATTGAGACTATTTGTTAAACTACGAATTTAAAATTTTCAAGATTCGTCGACTTTGACAGGCCCTCCTATAAAAAAAATGTACTAGAGTGCCTTGGCAAGTAGCATTAAAAGTTGGCGCATTTAATCAGAATTCTAAAATGGTACAATACTTGTTAGTTCCATACAATAGAAAAGAGTAAAAAAATTAAAACCTCAAGTAACCCGATTTTTGCTATCAGATTTTACTCAGTTAAAATGTTTTTAATTCGCACAAGCTCTAGGTAGGTTCTTAATTTTAAGGCAAAATGATGAGAGAGATGGATAATGGGTATGTTTGCCATGAGTGAGCGAGACAGATAGTGACGCCACGCATTGAGACGGAGATGCGTCGTTCAAACGAGTGCGAATGAAACAGATAGATGCTATGGCATCTATCTGTTTCATTCGCACTAGTTTCAGCCAAGCAAATGGCTACGCTACCAGTCCGACACCAACCAGTTAGTACGTTTCGCTCATTCGTCTACTGCGCACGTTCGTATTCGTATTAATTATTTTACTAATTTTACTAACTTTTTTTCACTTTGGTAAAAGTGGCGTCACTATCTGTCTCGCTCACTCATGGCGAACATACCCATTATCCATCTCTCTCATCATTTTGTCTTAAAATTAAGAACCTACCTAGAGCTTGTGTGAATTAAAAACATTTTAACTGAGTAAAATGAGATAGCAAAAATCGGGTTACTTGAGGTTTTAATTTTTTTACTCTTTTCTATTGTATGGAACTAACAAGTATTGTACCATTTTAGAATTCTGATTAAATGCGCCAACTTTTAATGCCACTTGCCAAGGCACTCTAGTACATTTTTTTTATAGGAGGGCCTGTCAAAGTCGACGAATCTTGAAAATTTTAAATTCGTAGTTTAACAAATAGTCTCAATTCTCGGAAACTTGAGGCAATTGTGTCATTATTTTTTATTGGGATTCTAGAAATGTTATTTAGGATTACGTTTCCAAAGTTCAAATGAACAAAAATAAAAAAGAATAACCACAATAACCGAAAAATGGTACAGTTTGATCAAATTTCTAGGTTTTTCTTAAAATGCCCATAATTTTTAAACTGCATGGGATAGATTTTTTTTCAGATTTTTCTCGTGATGGTTATGATCAATCCTGTCACCCCGTTTCGGCTTGACGTTGAGTTTTGGGACACCCTGTATAAGATTATTTTGTTGCAAGAAACTGTTGGGAAAAATAATAAAATATTTGTCTGAAACACATAAGTAAAATAAATATACACAATTTTAATAAAATACGGATTCTTGACCTACCCAATCGAAGCAACTAAATGAAAATTCCATCATTCATAACAAAGAAATAATTCCTACACAAAAATATTGAGTTGACATCGAAAGTGAAGGGGGCAACGCGACACCTCCATCCACAGCAGAGCGTCCAAGTGCCGGGGCAGATTCACGATTACAGCCATTTGAGGGGACGCGCCCCGAACTATATGATGGACTGGAAATATTCCATAATATCTAAAGCGTCGTTACAATGCCTTAGCAGAATATTTTTCTTGGGCAGAAAGCCGATATTCCCCCAAGAGTTACGACATTTCAATTTGCCAAGGCGGGCGGAAAATGGAATTACGATTGAAGCGAGAACGCCCGAATGTCGACGAGGGCGTCCCGCTCTTCACCGAGCGCGCCCGAGCGGCCCCGAAGCGAAACGAGTGAACAACGCGCCCGCCGCGCCGCGCCGCACCAAGCCGTGTATTGATTAGATGCGGGACGTCCGATGCCATATAAATTAGGCCGCACAGAAAAACAGACTTAGTAAGTACATATTTACGTAAATACTAATCTTTAGCTAAACCTACAACTTGAAACTTCGTGTACTATATAATATTCCTCAAGATTTTTTTTTTCAAATTTTAAAGCTTCTGAACGTAATCTTTTAAGTTACTTACATAAAATATGCATGCGTCGATTTTAGTTTCGAAAGTTTCACGGATGCTGATATTCAGCTGCGCTCTGTGAAAAGCGCGGCAAAAATATTTCGGTTGCTGTAATGTAACTTTAAAATATTACTGTGTCGTTGACATATTAAACTCAATTGTTAATTTGAGGCACCCTTTTGTGTACAGAATGGAATTTATAAACTCATTACGAAGTGTCAGTTAAAAAAGACAATAATAATGGTTTCATTTCAGCCTTAATTAATATAAAAGCGATCCTATTTGATGCAAGCCGACATCGAGGCCAAAATAATGTAGACGAATAAATATACATTACATTATTAACGAATGTTGGCCTCGTTTCTCGCTCTCTTTGTTCGTTTCACGATTTTCCGTGAGAATTAATTGAAAATAAGTTTTCCTCATTGCGGTTTCAAGGTTCAAAATAATTTGTTGGGTGGAACATTCTGTTCCCGGCGATCGAGCGTGAATGTTTACCTGATAATCGACCCTAGTGAACGGTACATTGAGTAGAATATTGTATGGAGCATATGCGATGGCGCTTTTCATGATTTGTGAGTTTATAGCAACGGTGAAGTGTCGGTGTCGGTGGTTAATGGTGGCAGCGCGTGGCTCTCGCCGGCCGCCATATTGAAAAAGTTTGGCGCGAAAAAAGGGCGGTAAAAATACAAATCGATGATGACAATATGAAGTTGGATTCTTCGGATTGTTATCGTTTATTCACTTCCATATGAGTGTCAGTTATGATTTTATCACATCTATAAAGACTGGATATTATGTGCACGAAATACATACTTACTTAAGTAGTTGTTAAGTACTATTTTATTTTCCAACATCTTTTACTTACAGGTTAGCTTACAAATAATAACTGCGTACAAACACAGTTGGGAAAACATGGAAGAGTTTGTCTCCTCTCAAACATCTTTTCGGTAATTCACCTCAGAATCCCTCGTTCGGGAGATTTAGATGGAATACCGCCGCCCTCCTCTCCCCAGGGTGACCCAGAGGTAAACCCGTTGTTTCTTGGAGAAGTTCCACTTGAGCCAACGTTTTCTCTGGCTAGCAACATTCTGTCTTAATAAGAAACACAGCTTTAATGGAACGGCATAAGGTTTATTTTGCTTTAGATTTTAATGGCGGTTAATGCTTTTTGCAGTTTATTATTTATTGGCACCTTTTCAGGTACTTAAGGTCGGATCGCCGCGTAGGGTTCGCTGAAGATTCGGTCTCGCATATTCGTCAACAGAACCTCTACTATGTGTTTAATACACTGGGGAACTTCTTAAAACGTATTTTCAATAAGATTTTTGGACACAAATTGATTCTTCAGTAAACTAAAACTGATTTTTAGTTTGCTCAGAAAATAAATCCTTATGGATTTATATAGTTTAATGAAAGTTAAGTGTTTATACCTTAATCTATCCAACATATTTTATTGGTGACCTCGATATCCAGCAGTACGAAGAGTTGATTGATATTATGTTAGTAGGTAATCATAATTAGAATGATCAGGGTAAGTTCCAAATTAAAATAGGTCACTGGCTTAAATAGGTCGTTAATATGCCATCGCATTTATTTGAAATGATCAAACAAGCCACGATTTTGCCGATTTGGCATCTGCATTTGACACAATTGATTTCAAGGAGCAACTTGTAATCAGGCAGCCATGAATACAAATAACAGATATTAAATTGGATACTGAACTAGCTCTGAATAAAAATCATAATCAAAATCAGGTCCCTTGAAAAAAATAGTCTAGTGACATTCTGTTATCTTAAAGTAACAGAATGCCACAAGGTACTATTTTAGGTCCCATTTTGTCTACTTTTTCAACCATGGTCAAGCAAGCCTTCAAT
The DNA here is from genome assembly GCA_905163435.1 of Mamestra brassicae. Classification (NCBI taxonomy): domain Eukaryota; kingdom Metazoa; phylum Arthropoda; class Insecta; order Lepidoptera; family Noctuidae; genus Mamestra; species Mamestra brassicae. Next base: position 7,079,851 of record LR990991.1, on the reverse strand, counting down.
GTCTTCAGATGTTCCTGAATTTTAAGAAACATCCCTGGCCTGTTTCTGTTATGAGAAACAAGTTTTAAGTAAATAAACAACCCTTGATTCAAATCGATAAAAATATTCTTACCTATTTTCCTCGATAAGTTTCTCAGAAGAAGCCCGATAAAATCACGGTTGTAAATTTTATCTGTCAAACTCTTGGTTGATTATTTCATTTGGCCTTCAATTGACGTTTAGGGGTTGCGTTGCGCATGTTTTCTGCACGCCCTATAGCCAGCGCTCGCATTCCTTTTGTAATCGAACCCCAACAAGCTTTTTAACCTTGATCAACATAGCAAATAGATATGCCAACTCAAGGTTGGTCCTTCGAATAATGAACAGTTCACAATTTGTTGACTCCCTTATATATTTAGGTAAAGCATGGAGCAAAAATGCAACTGGAAAAAAATACTATCCAGTTTTTACATTGAGAATGTTAGAAAATAAACCGAGGAACGATGACACCTACATTTTAAGGCTTATATTCTAAGTCCTTTTAAAGAAACTTCCTTTAAAATAGAACGAGAGTAGAAAAAACCTAATAAATAAATTAAATAATCAATTCTTTAGTTTAGCAATTCACCCAATTATTCGACAGCTAAATTCTAAATGAAATGTTTGGTATCTCGATGATGGAACCATTGGAGGCGACGTAAATTCGGTTTTAAATGATCTTAATTTTTTTTTAAATCAACTTCATTCCATCGGTCTTGATCTGAACTTTTCTAAATGCGAATTATTTTTATCTGACAGTACTGACCGACAACTCACACTTTCGAAATTCAATGCAATAGCCCTTGAAATCTAAATTATGGACAAAAGCTCTCTTCGCCTCCTTGGGTCGCCAATCTTTGAGTTTCGGAAAGATTGTTCAAAATGAACATGCATTCGGCCATCACTATAATTCTTTACTGTTGTTTCGGCCCTAAATTAACAAATTTCCTTCGTGCTTTCCATCTATGAAGCACCCTCAGCTTTTGGAAAAAATGTACTAAATTATCAAGCATACACTTTCTTCACTTTTATATGTGACCATGGACGACCGAGTTTCGATAGTTAGTATAGACATAGATATATATATATATATATATTCAAGCTTCCACACTGATTGTTTCTGATGTGCCGTTCTTTGCCGAGGCTGTGAATGCCAGGAGAGAATTTCAGAAGGACATAATTGCCAGTTCTGCTACCTCTGCGGAGCGTGCACGCCTGCTAGCTGTGTGTGAGTGAGAGTCGGGCCTCTGGCTTCACGCACTACCGTCGTCGAACATAGGCACCTTGTTCGACGATACTACTTTCCGCCTCGCTACTTCCCTTCGCTTAGGCGCATCCTCTTGTTCTCCTCATCGTCACTGCGACGCTGTCAACAGCCTCGGGCACCACGGCCTGTCATGCAGTCAAAGTGCGGGTCGCATAGCGCGGCACGCAAACATCAACGACATTATCCGACGCGCTCTTGTCGCCGTCGGCGTACCAGCCGTATTAGAACCCAATGGCCTGGCACGTGACGATGGCAAGCGATCGGATGGTATGTCTTTATTCCCAGTTGGGTAGGGGACGCTACTTGTGTCGATACTCTTTCGCCATCTCATCTTCCTAGCTCGTCGTGCTGTGCTGATGCTGCCGCTTGGGGTTGAAACTCTTGGATCGTCGGGTCAGAGTGCTCATGCGTTATTTATAAAGAACTTGCTAAACGTTTAGTTGACACTTCGCGTGACCCAAGGGCTGGCTTTTACCTCGGACAGAGGATAAGCATTGCTATACAACGTGGCAATGCTGCCAGTCTTTTGGGCTCACTTCCAGTCGATAGCGATGCGGACGAATTTTTTGATGCAATATTTTAGTTAGGAGTTTTTATTTTTATTTTAAGTGTATATAGTTAGATTAGTATTAAAAATATGAAATCCTCATTTGTTTAATGCCAATATAAACAAGTTAGAACTGTCAATAGTATAATTTGATATCAAAGACACGACTCCTTTTGCATTATTTCTGAGCATCTTCGAACCTTTCACTTACACACTTCACGCGGCAGAAGCGCCTTCTTCATGCGACTTGAACCAGCGGTAGGGGAGACTCGATAGAGAACTGAAGGAATTGTCCGTGTAATAAGTTAACGAAACCGACTACCAGTCTACTAGAACTTTGGTGGCAAGCTTCACCCCTACAATGGATTCGATATTATTAATTAAATAGCCCGTTAGAGAGCTTCTTGAATGGAATATTAGGTGACGATCTTTTAGATGCTTACCCTCACCAAGCCAGTGAAATTCCGCTCAGATGTACCTACCTATAGGTATCTAATGAAGATATAACACCTAGTACCTATGCTTAATTAAGCTGTAGACCAATAACTTGTGTTTCAATGCTCATCTTACATTCACAAGTAAATTAGAAACCAGAGGTAGATTTTGAATATGGACCTATTATACCAGCGGACACAAGATTAAAGATTGCAGGTGCAATTCGCACATCACTGTGACTGAAATTCCATTCCAACGAGGACAAGAAAAAACAGGTTATTTAGACCGAAATTCTTTTCCCAGCACTGACAATTGCGACGCAAAAGCTCTCGCTCTTTTGGGAAAGTAATTAATTAAACCATTAAAAGAAAGCAAACCCTTTTAACAATAAGACACCATATTATATTTTATAAACAAAGCTTCATACCAAATTGGCCTACATTCAGTCCTTTTTTCACGAAATTTGTTCACAATAACAGTGCTGCCATCTGTGCGTTGACACCGGAGTTACATGTAATGGGCGGGAGGCGCCACGCAACAGCGTCGATAAAACGAACCAGTGTGTTTACTTTGTGCTAGTAGTCAACCAAGCTTAGGGAGCGTACACATCGGGAAAGCTTCGGTCGCTTTGGCCACAGTTTTGTAGTTGACGCGATGTGTCTGCGTAGCTTTTGTCGTGCACTATTGTATACGCTCCCTTAGCTACATAACGCGGTTGGGGGAGATACAAAATGTAGTAAATCTGGTAATGGGAGCTATCCTGTTCGGTTCTGTAATGTGGTTTGCGAGTGAGTTGACTGAGCGGGTGTAAGAAGAACATCAATAACTTTTCAAGATTCGTTTGCGAAGTTAGAAGAATGGACACGTAAGTCAGGCTAAAAAAAATATTTTTCGTTTGACATAGCGTAATGCAGATCCTTGACTCTGGTTTTTCCTAGAAGAATAAGTTTCTGGAAATTTAATTACAGTTTTTAGGTCATAAAGGTTGGCCTCTACGCGTCGAATCAAGTCTGAAAAATCCGCCCGCCTACGAGACGCGCCTACCTATGTCTGTAAGTTGACTACGGCGTGCAGCGGTACGGGCGAGTTGACAAGCACCGGTTCAACACCCGTCAGGTGAATTTATTTAATACGTAACTGTAGACTATTCAAAAGTTCTGTCATGTGGTGACACGACAGAATTTTTACCTCTATCCTTCTTCTTTATTATCCTGGGCATTCGAATAGAGTGCAAGTACAAGGGTCAGTCTTACCTAAGGGCATTTGAAACAAAATCAAATACCCTTAGGTAAGACTGACCCTTGTAAAAAACTTACAGGAGTCAATATGTACTTAGGCCCTAAATACTTTTTACAGGCTCGACTAGATCTATTTAGGAGCAAAATACTTCTTAAATAGGAACCCCACTAGGTACAAAATCCTAGGTTTTCTTCCAAAAATTGCACTTACTAAATTTATAAATAGCAAAAGCTGCATAATTACAAAATTACGAAACACAACAAACAAGGCGCACACCTAAACACCGCAATATTGCGTCGAAATAACACACGGATGTTGGTCGTTATAAAAATGTAGGATCTAGGGAAAAGATCATCCTTGCCGTGGTGTGGGAGCTGGGGTGGAGAGACCCCTCCTGATTTATGGTAACATGTCGCGAGGAGCAACCGCTCGCGTACGCGAAACTCGCTTTTTGTCATTAACTGATTTTTATTCTATTCGCTCTTTTTTTCGTTTATTTTGTTTCATCTAGAAGGCCTATTGGGGTCTATTGTTGAGGTTATCAAGTAGCTACATATTCGAAACAAAAGCAGTTGGTAAAAAAAATCTATTGTTGGGTACTTACGTCAAAGTTAGTTTCGGTGCTGTCTATATTAGGTACGCAAAGCAATACGAAACTTTATATACTTTCATAAAAGCCAAACGCTTTTACTTATGTAAAATGTTATACCGTAGTACGGTTTAACATTTTACATAAGTAAAAGCTGTTATGTAAACTGTAGCACAAAACTTTTTGAAGTTCAGTCTGCTGTAAAAGGTACATTTAGCGCCATCTGTTATCGAGTAGCAACATCAACGAAAATTAGGCTGAAAATAAAAAATCAACGAACAGTCAACTACACCAGAAATGCTAAATTGGGAATGATATATTAAAACATTTTTTAAAGCAATTTTAACTGTTTTTCCCATTGTCAGTATGATTTTGCTGTTACCGTCATCTTGTGGACATTCGTGTAACCATATAGCAAAGTAAAGAGAAGAAGTGTGTATATTCTTCGGTAGATGGCTTTCACACAACTTAGGAAACATTTATTTGATAAATAATTTGTTTTTCGCTATACATTTTGTGCAGAACAATTCATACCCACATTACGAAAAAAATATGTTTAGGTATCAAACCTACTATAGTAGGCGCCAGATAAATGTGGAATAAAGTACATTGACCTTTCCCTAATAACTGTTCATAGGTACCTGAACAATTAAATATGAATCGTTTTTCATTATTAGACAATGTTAAGGATCACGAGAGATGATGATTCGGGACAGCTTTGTGTCCTTAATTCCGTTTTTCAAATTAAAAATGTCAATAATTGTAGGTGGGTCAATGACCGTTATTCCACGATTATCTGGCGCCTACTATAGATAGCGCAAGTTCATAATTTTGTTAATATGTGTTTCTATGCTGATTTATTGTGTGTAATGTCCATTCGTTGTTACTGACAAACAGGAATTGCCAGGAAGTCAAAACTACGATAACTAGACAAATAAGTAGGTACTTTAGTTTCTGCATAATCAAAAATCTGGCTAATAAAGCCTGCGATTAGATTAAAATATAATCAATACCTATCAATATTTATAAAATTCTTCCGTTACCTACTGAGTGACTGACAGACAACGCACAGCCGAAACTACTGGTCGTAGAAAGCTGACATTTGGCATGTAGGTTACTTGGGGAGTGTAGGTAGGGGAGCACTAGGAGAGGATTTCCCGAAATTCCTACGGGAATAGGAAAAAACGAGATATGTGCGTACGAAGTCGCGAGCGATTTTCTTAACGGACAGTGTTATAAAACAACCGAAATCCCTCGAAACCTACGACTAAGTAGGTAGATAACTAAACTTTATTCAAGTAAAGAAAATATGTAAAAGTAGTCAAACTAGTTTCAGAATCAATCCTAGATCTCCTACCTCCGGTATTTACAGCGGCACACCGCTTTAAACCGTCGACATGCGATCGTCGAGGCCATATGCAGTTTACACATCGGTTGAAATTCCTACAAGGATCGTGATCGTGCACTTGTCTAGTAGGCATCAGCTTTGTTTCTTCCTTGCTCTTTAGAAGAACATTCAGAGATCCGCAATTTGTTGACGTGCAACGTCTAATAAATTGATGAACGCCGGCTGCACGCACGAAAAAGGATGACTCATTGTATCGTTACGATTATTTCATCAATGTCTTTTTCTGACGTTGTCATGTTAAACTATCGTCCGTAAACCGACTTTACAGACAACCAATTATTTTTATGACTGATAAGATACGATCGACCAAAGGTCAGATTTAGGAGGTATGGAGGTCAAAAACGTATGGGCTTGATATGCGCTACTAATATGTCATCACATGGTAATTCCCTTTACTTTTAACTTTTCCATAATAATGCATTCCATGGCTTTAATAATCACCATTGAGGTTTTTTATGTGTGTTTACATTTTGAATTAGAATCAATTTGGCTCACCCTGGTAATATTATGAGTGACCCACTTTCAAAAAAATTAACAAAGTTGATAGGAAGGCTTTTGAAAACAAACTATCTCACCGATGGCCGAAGGTCAACATTATAGGTACATATATATAAGTAGATACCTACCTAGGCTTGCACTAGGCAGTAAATATCCACTTGCTAACTTTATCGTCGCCAATGACATAGTACACAGTACTCTGCCTGCTTTTGAGAGAAAATCCGTATGAAGCTTTCATACTTGGCCTCATTTGTAAGTTTCGCCTAGCGCCATTATAGATACACTTTAGAGAGACGTTAGTATTTTACTGAGTGACTTTCAATATTAGACGCAGGTATCCTCGAAAGTGTGAGCAGAGTGACAGTACTTAGCAACATGGGATAGGGTGTTGTGGTAACCCAAGGTTAGAAAAATTAGAATTCTACTATACAATGAGATAGGTTGAATTATTATTGATGGCGTCTAAACCACTTAGATATGACCGTATTAACTCCTCATACTGATTTTGTTGCTTAATTTCTATATTTTTAGGCGCACTTACGTCACATTTATTACAATTGTAACAAAAACAGGCAACCACAGATCTTCAATTCTGTCTATGCGAAAAAATCATAATAAAAGATTTTTTTATTTTATTGAAAATCTATTCATAGATAGAAAATAGACATGGAAACAAGTAATTATACTGCGATATATGATTTTATGAAAGTTTCATTGCTTTTCTTTTCTCCTCTCCTGTACATTATTCCGTGTTTCTACACAGTTCTCGCAATTTCACGGGACCAGTGAATTACAATTATGACTTTCCAGGGAAATGGGAAATATCCCTGATGGAGCAATTCTGAGAATAACCTACAGCACATCAACTGACGAACGATTTATACTGAATTATTTTTCCGCGAAATTGCTGTCTACTGCTAACAACCCAATGGAAACCATCCCAGCAATCGAACCAAAGACTAGACTAGTAATACAATCACTAGACTAGTATAGCTCTTACCTCATTACTGATTACAAAAATATGACACATTTTTACGAAACAAAATTCACCGCTTGCCCAACTTTCACTAGCAATTTGTCAAACTGAGCTGAACGTATTTCTAAGTTAGACAAGGTTGGCGAATAGCCAGCTTCTTTTGACAATTAGTTAGGGTACAACCATTCATAAGGTGCAACGTATTAGTTCAGTTACGGGAAGTGGACTGCAGAGAGCCGTGAATTATCAAATGATTTCTCCCACTCTGGGCAGAGCGGAAGAGAGTGTCAGACTCTTTCTGACCAAAACCCACCCGTGTACCTCCAAATGCCCTTTGCATTCCAAGGCTGCAGTAACTCTTTCGAATTATTCCGCAACCCTGGACCTAAGCATCATCATCATATCAGCCGAAAGACGTTCACTGCTGGACATAGGCCTCCCCCAAGTGTCGCCACAACAACCGGTCCTGTGCGTCTCGCATCCATCGGCTAGCGGCGAACCTCACCAGGTCATCGGTTCACCTTGTGGGAGGCCTTCCAACACTACGTCTTCCGGTACGCGGTCGCCACTCTAGAACTTTTCGGCACCATCGACCATTTGTTCTGCGAGCAATGCGCCCTGCCCGCTGCCCTTTCAGTTTGGCGAACCTGCGGGCTGTGTCGGTTACCTTGCGGATATCATCATTCCTGATTCGATCACGCATGAGGAACTGATGAGGCCCATTGTGAGCGATCACGTTTCGGTTCCATAAGTCATCACTGGCAACACATACTGTGGTATGTAGGATGAGAAGATACGCCGCAACTTTCCGAACGCCGCCCAGCTGAGTCGGATTCGCCGGTTGACCTCTTTCTCGAAGTTAGCCCTACTGAACTGGACCGTTTGTCCCAGGTCGACGAGTCCGTTTGGAGCCTATTCCGATCACTGATCATCAGACTACAAGACGTACAGCGATAGGCCACCGGTACACGATGCACAACCCACCCATGCGCACAAAACCCTTTGAGAATACTTGCATTGTGCGTTTAGCTGGCTAAGAAGTGTAATTCCCTGCCCGAGTTTGTGTTAACAAATAGCCTTGGGGTATTTAGGTCAAGAGTGAACAGGTTCCTTCCAGACAAGCGTCGCCTACATCATCGCTTTCCATCAGGTGAGATTGTGGTCAAGCATGAGTCTATTATAATAATGAAAAAAGTTCTTATTCATTTTGCATTTCATGGCTGGCATGAAATGCAAAATGCATGGCATTAACCTAAGAAAACTCCTTAATAGGAAAAAAAATATTATTATTTCAATGTGCTCTTTCTGAATTTTAACTTTGCCGCCTCGTATCTTAGCCGCTCGCGCCGCTATATTGGAACAATGGCGTCTAATAGCAGTTTTTTGACAATAACTCCTTTTCAACTCATTTTACGATAAAAACATAAATACTAAATAAAACTAAAGACAATTTCCTACAATTTATGTAAAACTTTTTTTTGTAAAATCAGTAGTTTTAGCTAATACGCTAAAACGCATGTTGAAGTACACTTTGCGACACTCGTACAGTGTCGCAAAGTGTACTTCAACATGCGTTTTGGCTAAAAAACACAATCATAACTTTTTTTATTGTACCAGGCATCCGTCATTAGCTTAAACCCTATTTTTCGAAAGCAACCACAGGATTGCCTTATTGGCAGTGGCGGCAATTAAATATCATCACCATATTTTTTGAGAAGTGTTTTCACCGTTTTAATTTTGGCCAACAATTCGTCCAGAGAAAACTGACACTCATTGGAATTCTGCTCGAGATAAGAATATAATGTACTGCATCGAAGTATCGATCTCGTTTGCATGCGCGTGCAGTAGGCTACAGTAAGGGTAGGCCAGCCCATACATAACGCCTAAAAAAAAAATCGCAGTATTGTGATTTCAACCGTAATAATGTGGTGAGTTTTTTTTGTGCATTATGTATGGGCTGGCCTACCCATACTGTAGCCCACTGCACGCCCATGCTCGTTTGCATACGGACCTCCTTTTTATGTCTTCATTTGGTGGCGCTTGGTACAATTTATTCGTACAGAAATTGCGACCAAATCATGAACATGCTCGAGACATTCAACTATCGCTCGACCCCAATTATCATTACGAGCTCCAGCAAGTTCTGAAACACTGTTTTGATCGATATATTGCGAATACTTACTTACACAATAATACGATTGCACAAATGTTAAATTTCATGGTCTTCCTTTGGTAGTAGATGCTATGTTATTTAAAAGAAATAAATGTATATGATCGAGCCTTTCCATCGGTACATTAAAATAACAGGTTTTTTTTTCACATTTAGCGGGTTCATGTCCCGGTTCCGACAGGAAATTATTTAAAATTGTTTGAATATAGTTCGTATTGTTTTAAAAATTTAATTAAATCTTTATGGTACTTTCCCTCCAAGTGGCAAAGTCGGAAGCCCTGTATACCTGCAATACATACTCAGTGCGGCCTGCCTGGTTAAATAAAAAAATATGAATTCGTTTTTGATCTAAAACGCATGTTGAAGTAAATTTAAAGTAAACTTTGCGCCACTCGGACGCTTAAACTATTGATTTTACAAAAATATTGTTTGCACATAAATTTTAGGAAACTTTCTCTAGTTTAATTTTGTATTATGTTTTATCGCAAAAACGGTTGGGAAGGAGATATTGTTAAAAATCTGCTGTAAGCGGCGTTTTTTCAATATGGCGGCCCGAAAAACGTTCCAAAACCTCTTTATTTCGGACCAAATGACTGGACTATTCAGAAAAAGAAAATCTCTTTCATTTTCGATTACACCTTATCTGTCTAGCCTTTTTACAACTATATTGGGATTGGTTTCCAGTCAAACCGGATTCAGCTGAATACCAGTATTTTACGTGGAGCGGCTGCCTACCAGACCTCCACAACCCATTAACTGGGTAACACGTTACCCCTTGGCATGACCGGCGTCAGATTTTCTGGCTTCTGACTATCCGTAACGACTGCTAAAGGTCTACAAATGACAGCCGGGACCAACGACTTAGCGTGCTTTCCGAGGCACGGAGGAGTCTCGGTATATTAAGATGGTCACCCATCCAAAAACTAACCTCGGCAAGCGTTGCTTAACCTTGAAGAACGACCCGTGCGGCTGTTATTATTTAGCCACGAGCATTGAACCTTAACCATTAAGTCTAAAGATCTCTCAAGACGCTTAGTTGACACTTCACATTACCCAAAGGCTGGCTTTTACCTTGGTCAAAAAATAAGCATTACCATACAACGTAGCAATGCCGCCAGTCTTTTGTGTACACTTCCAGTCGACAGCGATGCGAATGAATTTTATGACGCCATATTTTAGGGTTAATTTAGTTAGTAGGTTTTTTTTATTTCAAGTGTATATAGTTAGTTAAGTATTTATTAAAACAGTTTAGTATATATTAAATGTTTCAAAATTAAGCCTAAATTGTTACATTACTGATGATCAGATTTAAAACCCTCAAACGACGTTTTCAAGCTTAACTCCCGGTTTCTGTCAAAAAATTATCGACGCGTCACGAATTAAACGCAAGTCAAGTGATTCATAATTTTCTTTTCAGAAATTGAACCCTAAGCCATCGAACCCTCAGAACGAGGTCCTTTTGCTCGTTGTTTGGAACCCTACCCTATCTTATAAGAAGACTACAACCTTCGAGCCCCCGAACTCAAAACTTTAAAAAGGAGGCTCGATATTATTGACATTCCTTAAGGGTCAAGTAAAAAGAGCAGAGCACCAAAAAAGATGGCTGACCTCACCATTTTATTGACAGGAAACCCGGAACCATGCGGAAGGCCTAGCCGAGAAAGGTGATAATTTATTTTGATGGCTCATTAGTAAGCTGTAGCCATTGTATGTTTTTTTAAGGTATTAAGGCACTTTATGTTCCTTCATGTCTTGGAAGTTCAACAGTTTAAAAAAAATATTTTATTCATAAATACATACATTCAAATTGTAGTAGGAGACGTTCTATAGTTTTTGCCTATCCCCTGAAAAGAATAAATGTTTCTAATTATAATTTAAAGGTATGCACATACACAAAGGTATTACAGGTATCTATTGATCCAGAGGTATAAGGGATTCCTACAGGTAATACTTATATGAAAGAATATGCATGTCCTTCTTTGAATTATACAAAATCGCCTGACAGTCAACCGCTGCTTTTTTCCAATTCGAATAAGTCTTCAAATCCAGTTACTATCTCAGCAGACAACCGTAATCAAAATGAGTAAAGATAACATTCTAATTAAAGTTAATTGATCTACCTACTACTCGATCTTCTTTAAATTTAATCACGACATATTCCATTCCCAAAGAAGTTATGTTATGAAAAGCCAACACTATCAATCACAAGTCACACTCATTTACCCAATCTGCAATTTTATTGGACTATGGTATCTCAATAAAAAACTACTAAAACTAAACTACATATATACTACATATATACTACATATAAAACTAAACTACATATAAACATTCTCAAAATTCAGAAATCTCAGAGTTGAATAATCCCTAAATTGTCATCTGCAACCATTAAAGGTACCGACAGCTGTTCGATGCACCACAAGGTCGCTTTTAACATTTATCAAGATAACGGGAAATGCATCGGAAGCAGCAATTTTTGACCCGGTGCAGGTAAATGTTGGGGACAAATAGTAAAGGTCTACTTACCAACTTTCTGCGCGCGCGCCGGCAAGCAGTAAGTCGTGAGTCGGTTGCGCGCGCCACAACGGTGCGCACGCGAAAACGATTCGACGAAAAAACTTCACAGTGCATTCTATTCTACAGTTTAATACAACTTGAATTTAATTGACGTGAATTTTTTTTCTGTAAGTATTCGTGATGCGACTAATTTTATTTGTTTTAAAATCTGTGTTTTTAATAATTTAGAACATGCGTCTTTTATAGATCCGCAGTTTTCTCTTACTAACGATCTGTCGATCTCACTTACGTTTGAGTTTAAGCACACCATAACTATTGAAGTTATTAAACGAATAGATTATAATAAGATAAAATATTAAAACATACATACCGTGATTCTCATATCATAAACAACTTACCGCGTTTTCGTGTGAGTTTCACTTTACGCACGCAAAAATATTTGAGTTAATTACTAATCATAAAGTAATAACATAATAATATCCATGATAAAACTTACCAGAGCATTCGTATCTAATATTGTCTAAATAAAAATACTTTTTTCAATTTCAACCGGTTTACAATGATTTCGACATCACATTACTGAAGTGCATTCTTAATGGATAGTTCAATATAATTTTATAACGATCTTTGACGCCTTTTAAGACCGCTTGCGCATATTATTGCTTCAGTACTGCATTCTAGTGCAGTTAATATTTAGTGTTTGATACTTACTGATCAATCTATTTCAACCAGAGTGGTTCTAAACCTTACTTTAACCATGGGAAATTGTCTGCAGAATCTTTGAAAATACTTCAAATGATATTTTTTATCACATAAGTAAGTACTTATTTTATGGATTTCGTTACCCTATTAGGTTTATTCATAAAAAAACCACAAGCTTAGTTTAGTAATCATTATGGTTAGATTTTGTTTAAGTAAGAAGAGTAGGTACTGTAAGTAAGTGTACCCACTTTTTAAGTTACTTCTTGTTCTTATCTCTATTGTCAATAAAATCCTGCACACACTAAATTCATAGTAGGTATCTAATCGGAGAAAAAATAAATTCCGGAGTATACGAAAATTTCACTAATCAAAAATTGGCAAGCTATAATTTATCTCCAGAGAATTTTCTGGCTACTAGCGGTGATGAAAGGCAAGCCAGCATCCAAACGAGTTTTCCAAAAAACTGAGGTATCCATTTGAAAATACTGGGCAGTCAGTAGCAAGAATAATATGTTATTATCGTTGTTATGTAGCAAGAAACCCGTTCGAAATAAAAAAAAATTAAACGTCAGATCATCAAGCAATAAAAGCAGAAAGATATAAAGAAATGCTGCTATTCTTAGTTCGATTTCGTGTTATCTCGTGGTGTAATGCCCGAGGCTGCAATAGCTACTTGATATGCAACATTATCTATATTTTTAGAATGCAGAAACAAATATAACCAGACCAATTACAAAAACTTGTTAAAAAATCGGTTGCAAAACATGGTTCACTGACATAACCTTGGGACATCCATAAATGAGACTAGGAAGAGTTTATTATAAACGTATAATTCCGCATACTGTACTTTTTATGCAACACTATATAACTAGTTCTGCTTGCGCTTCGCGTGAAATGTATTTTTGTGAGTTTTAATGAAAGTCCCGTCAAAATCAGTTCAGCCGTTTCTGAGATTAGCCGAAACCAACCGATAGACAAACAGACCGACTGACAACCAGATAGACAAAAATTGTATAAATATTGTTTCCGTTATAATTATCGTATTTTCATGTGCATTGAATAAAAAGCTGTTATTCTGATATAACAAACAAGTACCATTCAATTTTATTTACAAGTGTAGATTGTAGGTATAGATAAATTACGAAATTTTAACCAACTAAAAATAGTACCTACCTTAAATATTGAGAACCTGATACCGAGAAGTCAGTTGAAACTATATGGTCCATTAACATTTTGTCATGTCGTCGAGACATCAATGTTAAGTTAATTTTGTGGTCTCACCAATTACAATCCAATTACTCGAAATACGTAGGTACCTACTATGCAACATTATGTAGATTTTTAGAAGTGAATTTATGGGCCGATTTTTCAAGAAATGTTAACAATAAGTAGACAGATTACTTTATACTATACGTAATACTTTTGTTTTAGCCTACACTGTCCCACTGCTGGGCAAAGGTCTCCCCCAAGATATACGTTATACTATTTTATTATTATTCCTTTTATTAATTGAAATATACCAGTAAATTCCATATATAAATATATATATATAAAAAAATAACTTTTACCTGAGGAATAAAATTGGCGTTTTGACAGCCTGGTAAACTGCCATATTTTTTCTTCAGTGAAAAATATATGTTGAAAATTTGCTCTTAAACAAACAAAAATAAGTTCAATAATAAATCTGCTCCTAAAAATTCGTTTAAAATACGTAATAGTCCAATGACGTGTCCTTGAGCTATCAATCCTCACTGACTGGGAAGTGTTACGCATACCGAGCCACAGTTTAGAAAGTCAAGTTGGTGCACCGACTTATTGTTATGTTCCTTCCGCCGATTACTTCACCAGTTCTGCGATTTGTCTGTAAAAATTGGTATACTGAATCGAATCTAGGACAGGCTGCAACAACAATCAGTTGCAAAAATGTTTTGGTAGAGGTTTTCGAAAATTTGAAGTAGATGTTTAGTAGAGAATACATAATTTATTTACATAGATATTTACAACTGTTTTAATAAATATCTAACTAACTATCATATCAGCCAATTGCCGTTTACTGCTGAACGTAAGCCTCCCCCAAAGATCGCCAACCATCCCGATTTTGAGCGGTCCGCATCCATCCGCTGCCAGCCACCTTCTTCAATTCATCGATCCATCGTGCCGCAGGACGTCCCACACTACGTTTGCCCTTTACGCGGTCTTGCCACACCACATGTCTGCTCCATCGACCGTCTATTCCACTACAGACATGGCCTAACTAACTATATACACTAGAAATAAAAATAAAAACTCCTTACTAAATGAACCCTAAAATATGGCGTCAAAAAATTCATCCGTACGCTGTAGACTGAAAGTGTAGGTACTCAAAAGACTGGTGGCATTGTTAGCTCGCCAGTGTACTCACAAATATGGATGTAATCGTAAGATAAATGTGAAATAAATTATTTATTATTATTATTGCCACAGTGTATGGCAATAGGTAGATGATAGGTTCAGATTGTATTCAGATTTGCCCTAACAGGCGTTGTACAGAAGAGGTTCCGGTGTGGGCTTTAAAGAGATCACCCGTGATCTCCCAAGGGTCACCCCTTGCCATGTGCTGATGGTGATCACCGGGGAGGTTTTAGTGAGGTAAAAATCCACGCGCCCTCGTCTTATCCGCAAAAGGACAGTCGCTAAGTTTCCCCAAAGAAAATAATGGTGTTTATTTAATTAAAGAACGGGAAGACGATCTAAATAGCCCTTCATGAAACATTAAATCAATTGCCAGTAGGTGCACAGCGTTGGTAGGCCCCACGAAGAGGACCGATGCCCTGGTGAAGGTCGCTGGAATCCGCTGAATGCGAAAAGCGCCGGGACCGGTCTGACAGGCAACACTTACGTAACCATTTCTTCATATTTGACATTTATTTGCTGATTTAATTTCGGGTAGACGCATTTCCGGACACTGACTAGGTATCACAGTTTACTAGGTAAATCAATCTTAGTTCAGTTTCATTTCTCTGAACTTCAAGCTTTTCGTTACCAAAATTATTGTACCTACTTGTCGCAAAATAATATCTATAAGTAACTACCACATTTTCTGAAATCTTCAGCTTTTTCCGATCAAAACTAAGTCGGCGTTGAGAAGTTGAATCAAACTATGCCGTTTATGTACTTAAAATTCTAATTAGAGCTTAGATAAATGTAACCCAATTTTCAAATGAGTTTAATGCTGCCCTGACTGCATAAATAATGTTATGCCCTGACTGGCCTGTTGGTCGAGTGGTTAGTGACCCTGAACTGCTAAACCGGAGGTCGTGGGTTCGATTCCCACCCAGGACAAATATTTGTGTGATGAGCATGATCATTTGTTCTGTGTCTGGGTGTAATTTGTCCTATAATATGTATGTATTTAGAAATATATAAGTATGTTTATCAGTTGTCTGGTTACCATAGCACAGGCTCTGCCTAGTTTGGGATCGGATGACCGTGTGTGAGTTGTCCCAAGATATATTATATTTTTGTATTATATTATTATTAATGTACAAAGTGAATTTTTCGTGCGTCGTTTAATTATGTTTAATTAAATGTTATTGTAGACATTTAAGACAATAGAGTATGACATAGGTTAATAAACCTACCGCCTTAACGGTCTGCAATGAGAATGACAACGAATTTTTTCGAACTCAACCACACTTTTTGAGAAGTCCTATGAAAAAGTTTCTCCCTAGCATTCCAAGCTTTGTAATGTTTTTATTTCCTTACCAAACTGCAATCCAAAATGCGTTTGCTCTTCCCAGTTTTTCATTCAATCTCGCAAGTCCTTATTCTTGGAAAAAAAATACCGACAGCAATTTTAAGTTTTAAGTTTTTGCAAGTGTCTTTCTCCTCAAACTCTTTTTCGCCCAAACTTTTAACATCTCGGTACCTATCTTTCGTATGCGTATCAAATTCAATTAAAATCATTTCATTCATTTCCAAGAACAAGAACTTGCGACTGTATGAAATATTGTGAGGAGCAGGTCTCTTAAAATCCTTTGAAAACTAAACTACCATTCATCCTAATTAGTATCTAGCCTGAAGCTTGTATTGTCTTGCTGCAGAGCAAAGATCCATTTTTTCACACCACTTATGTTCGCTGTTAATGCGGATTACCTTACATGGGTAATCCGCATTAACAGCGTTCTTTTGGTAGTAGAAGTGAAGCGCGTTCTATTAATTCGCTTTAATAATATCCCATAACAACTTGATCATCGAATATTGCTGGGAAGTTGGTTGCGCCACTTTTTCTTCCCTGCTAAAACAGTAGGTACGAAGGCGGGTGCTAGAATTGGGGTCTGTCTTTTTGAAAACGGTGATGTTCAAACAGTGCTGGCTATCAGCCTACGTTTGATTGTGATTTTAAAATATTCCAACAGCTATTCAAATTCACACCTACCCAAAGTATGAAATTCCTAAACTGATCATTTCAGCTCCACGAACCAAATGACTACAAGTTTTTTGACACGTCCGCTTCTTCAAATGTCGAACAGAATGACGCAAAAACGTCATCAGCAAACAATTCTACTGTTGATCTACCGACCAGCATGTATCTGAGAAAACACTGGCATGTTTCGCAAGGTGCCTAGCCTTACTGTAGCTTGACCAACTTGCTTAGCAATCCGATTGCTTCACGGACTCTGTACTATGGTAGCGTAGATTACTTCACTCGCGATTTATCTCCTTCCAAATGTGCTGGGGTATGTGACTTAGAAATTTGTTGCGGTTAAATGTTTAAGTTTGTACACGTGCATATTTTTATCTTTGTGGCTAGCCGCTGGAACCACCATTACCTAAGACTTTTCGACTTCTAAAACCTTTTTGCCTTCACACTAATACGTAAGTGCCCTGTTATTGTTAAGTAGACTTGATCGAGTGCAATATTTATTACAATCCAACTTACCTCTATTCTCTCACTGCAGCTACTGCAAGGCAAAAGCTAGGGAGTCGTTTCCACATGATTCTATTTTCTGAAAGAAAGAAAAGTAGTTTATTTGGCATGCACAGGATACACACAATGTTGGTACAAATAAAAGGAAACTTAATTTTAACCGATTTCAAAAAAAGGAGGAAGTTCTCAATTCGGTTGTATTTTTTTTTCATGTTTCTTACCTCACTCCGTCATTTATGAACCGATTTGAAAAAATCTTCTTTCATGTGAAAGGGCGTTTATACGTTCCGATAAATCTCATAGATTTTTTTTTTAATCGATTCAGTAGTTAGTTTGGTTTTTCAATCATAGGTTTTGGGAATACTTTCAGCGTGCGAACAGCTGAGGAGTGGAACTCCCTGCCGGAGTCTGTGTTTTCCGATAGCTAGAACTAGGGAGTTTTTAAGTAAAGAGTGACTTCTAGGCAAGCATGCTCAATCGTCGTATCGTTTACAGAATAATCGCTTATCATTTGATGAGATGTTTTTTTTTAAATATTGATAGGCACGCGTTTGACCACTATCTCACCTGATGGTAAGCAATGATGTGGTCGAAGATGGAGTGCGCTTGCCTAGAAGTAACCTATTCACTCTTTACTCAAAACTCCCAGGTTGTAGCTATCAGGAAACACAGACTCTGGCAGGGAATTCCACTCCTTAGCTGTACGCACAACGAATGTGTTCCCAAAACGTTTTGTGCGTGTGGGTGGGATGTCCACCATGTACCGGTGGCGCATCGCCGTACGTCTTGCGGTCCGATGATGGAAGAGGGCTTGTCGGAAAAAAAACCGATAGGAAACCGACATGTTAGCAACTCGGTGTCGACGCCGATGTTGATCAACCCCGAGCCTACAAACAAAAAAAAAACATGGAACAGCTACCAAACAGCAGCCACCAAAGACTAACTGAAATCTTGAGCAGTAAGCATGAATGATCAATTCATTCTTTTCGTTTATCCAAAGAGACCTTAGCCCTGCAACCGTACATTCACTGGCAATTTACCTTTTTTTCCAAGTACCTTTGTCTTTGAACATTACCTACTCGAGTGGTATTAGTAAATATTGCGCTAGCCCTCAATGCCAATACGTTTAACAGTGGGCAAATGCCAATAAATAAACATCCACATACTTATTGTGTGCATCCTTCTGTGCTATCCAAGGCCCTTGGCTACTTTACGAAATCATTGAATTAACTTTATTGCTTCGATGGACTAATGGTTGTTCGCATTGTTGCTGAGCACGAGGTCCTGGGTTCGATTCCCAAGTCAGGCAAACTTGAGTTTTTCTGTCTGGAATTTCGCAGTGGCCACTTGGAGTCTATAATCATGCTCGCCTGATGGCTACAGGCTCGCCCACATTTGATGGGACCTATCTGTCGAAATATACGTAGGCGCACCTCTGCCAAACCCTTCGGGGAAATACAGGTGTGAATGATTCTATTAAATAATTTATAAATCAAGTACAACTTATTGCTCTGTATAGACAGTTTATTGCTCTGTATAGAGAAATTGCAGTAGATTTAAATAAATAGTGAAAAGTTAGTGGCTCGACGCCAAACGGTAACTTAGTTTCCTTTTCTATTAGCATTCTTACTTGTGTATTAGAATAGGAAAATTCTATGCCGGTGTGCCCTTGCATTTCTAAGGCTTATTGCCAGTATCTAGTTGCTTTCATCGTAATGATCTTTATATGATTAGGCTGTGAACGTTATTTTAACTCATTGAGTGTCGAGCATCGAATACCAACCGAGCCAGGGCGACCGTGTTTTTCGAACCTATGGCTTTGGCTGACATTTCCAGCGCATTTTTTTTTAACCTTTATGGTATCTTACCTATGGAACCTGTGCGGTAGGATACAAGGTTGTTTTGCATGCATATATTTTTGCGCCATCATTTTACCTTAATCTTGGTGATACGGACTGATACGCCATCTGGTCCGAGGCCTTAGTGCTAGTTTTTTAACGTTCTCTATCGCGTAAACGTTCGCTTATGTCAAATTGTATGGAAAAAAAAAGGTTTTCCGTGAGTGTCACCAGACGGCGCTTATTTAATTTCAATATAAATTGTCGTTAATAGACGCTAACGCAATCGAGGACGTTAAAAACCTCGCACTATCCACACAGAAGAAAGGTTAAGATAACTTATTCACTATCAGATTATTTTCACCGTAAACAAAGTAGAATAGAATATTATTGATTTGAATAAAATATGGTTCATAATGGTCTTAAGTTAAAATCGTTCCACATATGTGGCTTACTCATTTAAGCATGCAAAAAAAAAACATGCTTATAAACCGCCTTGTTTAAACCGCTAGCTTTAGGCGAAAGCAATGTTTTTTACTTTCTCATGTAACTTCTCTAATGTACATAATTATTTGAGGTTCTAGTTCCTTCCTTGAAATATTTTGTAATGACTTCACAAGAAATAACATCTTGTCATAAAGGCATGTTACTACATACCAATAACAATAGTTACTAGGAGTTCTTGGATGGACTGTGATAATGATGGGAAAAAAATAGCATAAGACGTGCAAGAGAACTATGATGAGGAGAGATATTCAGTACTGTCAGTGATACCACTAAGGGACAGTATCCTTACTTTTTTCTATGTTTTATAATAATTACATACTTATTGTAGATGTTCGATATTTCTTTTGAATATATAAACAACCAAGTTTAGATCCTCCTCCTTTTTTTAAGTCGGTTAAAAACAAAGTAAACGCCTTCGTACTATAGGTTACCACGAGGTTAACAGTACAGGCCAAGACACATTGCATTGAAATAGCTTATCATTAGGCATGATGGTTATCTTGTTACGGATCATGAACATCTTGCACATAACTTCCCCTGCTGTCGTAAACATCTAATTAGACATATCAGAAAAATATGCAACTAGCAGAGTACCAACTACTTACCTGCCTATTATCACCAAGCCTTCCCAACTATATCTTGGGGTCGGCTTCCAGTCCAACCAGATGCAGCTGAATACCAGTATTTTACACGGTGTGACGGCCAATCTGGCCTACACAACCCAGTAACTGGGTTGATGATTATCAGGGTTTCTGACTTCTGACTACCTGTAACGACTGTCAAAGATATTGAAATGACAGCCGGGATCAAGGGTACGACGGAAACTCGTTATGTTATGCATGGTCACCCATCCATTTGTAGGTAAGCGTAGTTTAACCTCGAAGTTCGACCCGCTATTGTTTTTAGCCAAGAGCTCCTCAACCCACTGAAACTATCATCATCCGATCAGCCTGGATTCACTTCTAGCTGGGTCTATACCCAGCAAGGGGTGAATCCAGACTGATAGGATGATGATGGTTTCCAGCCACGCTTAATAGTTTCCTACGATTTGCTGATATTATCGACATATTATCGATTTTGATTGCCCAAGTTTGACTATCATACAGTCAACACCTAACTCCAGCGGTCATCTGCGCTTCCTAACTAGGTACATATACTCTCCTCCGTGTCTCCGCCTGATCTCTCCCGGTCACGTTGCTCTGCACTCGCAGGTAGTTTGCTCGTAAACTTTCGTTAAACTAAAATGTCATTGCGGCTGTCTGTACTCACATGTATTTTGCTCCAATATTCTAAAGCAAACTGTATTTCAACACAGACATTGTCTGTGCTGAAAAACATTTGGCTCTTTAGTGTTACGAGCACAAAGTGGGCCAGAGTATGGACGTCTTTGACAAACACAGTTTGGCATTACGCCTCCCAGTCAATTTCGGATTGTCGTCCCATTGCAGCACTGGGATATAAGAGTAGGTACCTAAAGGAACAGAGACTATACCTGTGCGTGTGCACATCACTCTTTTGCACTATAGAGGTAATATCTCTATAGTGCACAAGAGTGCGTAGATACTTGGATAATCTCCGTTGAGATTGGCTACCGAGATCGAAATTCGGTCAGGAGGATTACCTACGCATGTAAAGTAGGTAACTCAGATTCATATCATGAATCTCGCGTGCATTTAAACGCGTGAATGGCAGAACACGATTATCTACTAAGTATTACTATGTAGTTATTTTAATAGGGACCAATGTACCTAAGTAGTTATAGATGTTTGTTCGTACCTAGGTCTACCTAGCCTAGCTGATAGAGATAAATCAATAATTGTGTGAATCAGGAACGCAGCTTCGTACCTATTTACATGATGTTTATGTTATGATAACATCTATACACGTGTACAAATACTCTTTGTTGGAAACCAACTATTGCCTATCCAGAATACCATGGCAATTTTTCAAAAACTAATTTTGGTAGAATCTTTATACTGTAACCGTCTGATAATATCTGTAAAATTATTTTTGAAATGATTGTAGGATTTCCGGTTTGTTTTTTGCAACCGCTAGGGTATAATGATAGTGTTCAATGTTCGCAGGTCAAACGCTGTCATTATTGTGGTTTATACCTATTTTATGCGTTCATAACAACAATTAATTTTATGGTACCTAATAAAAATGCAAAGGGTTGAAAGTACAAAAACAGCAACGAAAATTTTCAAGGGTGGGTAAACCAAATAAACCCTTGCTTCTTACCTTTCCTACGTATACTATGGGATAGCTAAAACAAAATACGTATAATTATTTCTAAATTATCAGTTATCGAATGGTACATCTTTATTATTTGCGAGAGAACTTTAAGCGGTAAGGCGGTAACTAAATTAAAATCTCAACGATCACTTGAAGAAGTTCATTCACCTCTGAAAGTTTTCCTAGCAACTGAAAAACCAATGTGGAACCAGATATCATTCTTTAAACCTTGACTTTGCTATATTAAATAGGTCTTATCTTCAACAAACGTCAATACCAATTATTATCTTCGGTGCCACAATCTACCACCTGCAATTAGTAAGAAAGGTATAAAAAGATATTTATTGAAGTAGGTATCTAGAACATTATTCATACAAATCTAGTGCGTTTCCCGCGACTTCCACTGCGTGGATTTTGGATTTTCCCTATTTGATCTTCCTAATTTAACATCCTATTTGATCCTCTTTGATTATGGAACGCAGGAGAAACCGGGAACGGTTGCCTCATGGGTTGGTTGTTACAGCGCCCATAACAGAGAACTTACCGAAGTTATGAGTAGGTAATAAATAAAGTTAGATAATAGTGAATGTTTTTGAGTGTCTTTGAATTTTTTATTGCTCTAGGCTCAAGTTCATCAACATCGATTCAGCGGTTTAGCTGTGACAAAGTAATAAGAGTCTTATTACTTTGTCATTGCTATTAGATAGGTATACTTATTAATCGACTTCAAAAAATGAGGATGTTCTCAATTTGGTTGTATTTTTTATGATTGTTACCTCATCCGTCATTTATGAACCGATTTCAAAAAATATTTTTATGTGAAAGGATATACTTTCCGATTGGTCCCATAGAAATTTCACCAAAATCCGTTCTGTAGTTTGGTTTTTAAATAAAAATAACTAGAAAAATATGAAATCCAAGTAAACGAAATTGCGTATTTTGCTTTCCTGTGACTTTCCAGTGGTGTTGTTAGAGGTAGGTAAAAGTGAAAAATTATAAACTTTTTTACAAAAAAATACACCCGACTTCCAAAAAAAAAAAACACACTTCCAAAAAAAATCACTACTAAGTATAAAATAACTAATTTCGCAAGTCAGTGTTCAAATACGATGTAACAGCCAAAAACACCGACTTCCGAAATCGAGGTTATTTTATTATTCCTTGTTTATGGACATTGTGACGATGATATCTAACTATTCTATTTTTCTCTGGTGTTTGTGCAAGGGATATGCTACAAGACACCGACAATAACGTAAACTAGTAATTAATATTTACAGCTAATCGTAAGGAAATCCAAACCTTGAGGTTGCGCGTCCGGCGTGGTTAGTTCGTCGCTTATGTATTAGTATGTACACATTCTGGTGAAGCAGAAGTAATGTTTACTTGGCAATTAATAGCGTTGTTTAATTGATAAATACGTGTAGGTATCCACTTTGTGCCTACCTATTTAACCATAACTTCAACAAACCTTGATTGGGTTAGCAACGTGGTCTACCTCAAAACCTTCAAAAGATTATGGACTTCTAAAGGCTTGACCAACTTGAACCCAAACTTAGCAAAAGTTTGGGATATTTTGTTTTTGACTTAACTGCTGAGAAATAAAATACCAAAACGAACAGCACCAGTTACTGAGTAGTAAATACTAAGCCATCTCCCTTCGATATTATAGAATCGACACAATCAATTCTGGTAGTTATTAGCTGATAAAATAAACTGCCATCTACAATCAGTACACACTAAACACATGCTCTTAAAGGTCATTTAAGATGACCTTTAAGAGTTACTCAAAGACGAACAGTTTAGTAACATTTTTCTTATGATAAAAGGTATTTCACAAGATAATTATTACGGAACAGACAGACAATGATCGATAACAAATTATTCCTAAAATTATTCACAAAGCGACGTTATCAAAATGACTCGTTTATCGATATGAGAGATTTATCATCACGTATTTATATTGCACAAAGACACATTACTAATAATGTTTAAATAATTACATCTAATTAGCTGATTAATATGCAAGAAATGTAAATATTCTATCGGATGATAATCATTCCAGAAACTATTAGTGAAAACGTTGACTTCTTCAGTGGCGTATTTGTATTATAGATAGACAAGTAAAATTTAAAATTCAAACTAGAGAAATCGGTTCCAAATTATTTATTTTGGAGGATATTTTAATAGTCTTTTTCAATGGGCTCTCATTAAAAACCCTGGCACAACCCAAAATTATTGTATCTAATTACTAAGAGTACTAAATTTATTAATAGCGCACGAAAAACCAGAAATATAATATCGAAGAAATATAAAATTAATAATATTATTAATATTTATTAATAAGTCCAGCATCGAAACACGCACATGTACTTTCTTATAAGAGAAAGTCCATACTTTTTGGATAGTCGATATCAAACACCAGTTGAACTTTGAGCACGACAACGCCCGGTAGTTCGTAACTCCTACCATTCGTCATTTGTACCAGCCGTTACTTGAACGCGTGTAGTATCTTTTATTTGATAATGTACTATCGGAAACTAACGTTAGCGTAACTCAGTATGTTATCGGATGCACGTAGGGTAACATTATAAAATGATAGGGTCAATTATTGCTCTTTACATTTCGTGTTTTAATGCGGGTGTCAACTTTTTTACTAGACTTGTGTTGATTCTGCTTACGGCATGCGTGTATCATGCCTTCGTTTTGGCTGAAGTGTTCCTGAATAGTTATAAGTTAGTGTATCCGCCGTATTTGGCTAAGCCTTTGGCTCATGTTCTAAGTGTGGTTTCCGATGTAATGAATTATTTCATAAGGATTTCTGTTATACAGGTAAGCAGGGCGTAGCATGACCTAAATGAGAGCTAGTTTGGTGTAACTCGTTTCGTGTAAACTCATAATTTCACATGCGAAAAACTCTTTTACACCCATATTGGCCATATTCCAAGTCCTTAAGTCCTCCACTGTACTCGACTCAGTCGCCATGACATCGGAAAAAAAATCGAGTCGAAGTTGCTAATAAAAATAACGTCTCCTAGATAATAATATATCTGCCAACTTGATTGAGGGAGGCTGAGCCGAGTGAAAGAAATGCCTTAGAATCTACTAAACTTTTCTCTATTTTTTTTTGTCCTTTTTTCACTTATCAGTGTCATTCTAAATAAAACAAGTGGCGTATGTAATGACAACATTAGAACAGCTGATGATTATCAGCAGACAAATATGCTTGCAGCATTGTTCTTAATTAAGTAGAAGTCAATAACTGGTCATATAGTAAGACTACTTTTAAAGTTTTGAGACCATTGACTGGCGGAAGTTATGTTATAAATGTGAATAAATTAAGTAAAAAAAGAACGTAATATGATTGTTGTTACAATATTTAAGAGGAGAAAGTCAATGCAGCTTGCAGACCTTTTGCAACAACCTATTTTTAAATTTTAATCGAATAAAGTATTTGTGACACATAAAAACGTACGTGTATCTTTCAAAATTGCCCATTAATTTATTGATAAACACGATCTTCGAGTCGATCGGGCCAGTTTCAATCTGGTCACTCGCAGTCAAACCTTTCCGTGAATGACCGACTGGCAGACTGAAAATTTAAGCCTCTATTGTAGATAGTGTACTACTGTACTTATTAAAGAAAAGAAAGAAGGTAGGGTTTGTATGGAGATGAAGATTATTTTTAAAGGTATGCAATATCTACCCCCGTCTTTTACAAGGAAAATATGGACGTGTAACAGATTAAACGGGCATGTTCAATTATGCAATTGGCTTTTTAAAAAATACTTTTTTGAAGCATTTATCAGATTGTGTGTGGACATTTGGGACACTCCAACAGATGAGACATACATACACTAACTTTTGCCCGCGACTTCGTATGCGCATATCCCGTTCCCGTATAGCCAATAGCATTCCTCATGAATGTGGCTATCATATACAAAAATAATTTTCCAATTCCGACTGATAGTTCCAGAGATTAGCGCGTTCAAACAAACAAACAATCAAACTCCTCAGCTTAATGATATTAGTATAGGTATAGTATAGACAGTTAAACCAGAAGTACCGCACAACATATTGGATGAACTGATAAGCCCCCATTTCGCCAAGTTACGTTTGCAGCCGGCTACTTACTACGGTAAATTATTCAAACTCTACTTACAACAAATAAAACAGAAACGAAATGCCCTCTACCTTGACCTCGTTACGTGACATTAACATTTAGAGAACTCCCGGGCTGTCTGAACTTTCACGAAATCACGACTGTTGCCATGGAGATATTATAAGTTTCTATCATTACCTATGTAGCTATATCGTAAGCATGATGGGACTTTCAATTCTGAGTAAGCCGATAGGCCGACAGGCCGCCAACCTATCAGTGTTCACTAGGGGATTATCGGTAATCCCTGGTTGCCTGATGATCACCCGGCTTGCCAATCTGAAGGGGTTGACAGGCGAGCCCATAAAGCCACCAACCGGCAGCAAATCTGATGCCGGGCTGCTGAACACTTCTCCTAATGACACAACTTCATCGTCGATGCTCTTAGTTGCTGAGCACTTAAAACTAGGAAAAACCAAAACAGTTTGCCTGATTCGATGTTTTGGTTCCTTGCTCAATAGTTGCGCTGGTGACTAAGGGCGAGTTTTTTTATCCGTACTTAACCAACCGTTAAACATTATGGGCACCTAAATTTCGCTTATGTGCGTTTCTGATCAATACCTATTTAGCTTGACCAATGGTCGAATAAATAACTATTAGTTAATAACTAACAGCTGATAGAAAAACTAATTTTTGTAACACAAAATTAACCATTGGTTGAGTTAACTACAGATCAAAAAACTAGATTTAAGTAGAACTAACTAAATCAACAATGTAAGTAGTGAAAAAGGACTGCGCTGCCTAATCAGTTTCATGACAACCGTATTAAACGTGATGTTCTCTTGTTTCTAGACAATCATGATGAACGCGTTCATGCGAAGATTCCTCCGGTTCCTGGTGTCACTGCTGGCCATCATCGTCCTGCCTGTGACCTACCTGCTGAACATTCGGAGGAACAAGAAATGTCCGCCTCCCATGAACCCCTTACTATTCAAGTCCGCTACTTCGTTAGCTGCGATGATTAGGACTAGACAGGTAAAGTAATTTTTTAACAAAAAAGCTGGCAAAAAAAATTACAGAAATTGAACAAAATAAAACTAAAACCTATTCAAAAACTCAGTGTTCAAGGATATGTAAAAAACAAGGAATAAAAATTAAAAGTTAAAGTAGCAAATAAACTAAATTCATGAAAGAGCTTCTTAATGCAAACAGAGTGCCAATTCTACTTATATCAAACTGGCTTTTGTGATAGATTGCGACTGAGATACGAATGCCTACGTTGCTTAAAAAAAAATTGAATTGGCCTTCTGGCTGATAATAGACACCTGCAACACTTGATTCTATATCAGGCTATTGGCTATGCAAAAATGACGTTAACGACCCGTCAAAGCGACGTCCTATTTGATACATTCAAGTGATGTACTACAGTGAGTACACGTCATAGCGGGACGGCTACGCGGCGTAGCACATTGGCTACGTGGCGTAGCACGGTGGCTATGTGGCGTAGTATGGCGACTACTACGAAAACTGAATAGGTTTTAGCATGTTTAATCATGGACTAATGGTGAAGCCATAAATCTTAAATTAGAATAGAATCGCACAGTTTTATCCTTATTTTTTTAATACAAAAAAAAATAAAGTACGTTTATGTAGGTAGTAGGTATATTAAGAACTGAACAATATAAAATATAACAAATATACAGATAGGTGTATTACCAACCTAAAACATAATTTTAAGTTTTAATGAGATCTACAAAAAAAAATTTAAGCCTATTTACTATGGCCTATTTTTTTTTTATGCCTATTTTCCCAAAATCGCGAAAAAATTAATCAGCTGCTTTGTTTGAAATGTATGGGGCAGTCGATTTTTTTCTGCGATTTCAGTGTTGATTCCATTTCATAATAAAAGTAATAATGAGTGCAATGTTTAAGGTATTGCGTTTATTCTGTTACACGTTGTATAGTAAGTAGATAGGTATCTATACTAATGTTATAAAGAGGAAAGATTTGTATTTTTGTATGTAACGAATAAACTTAAAAACTACTGGACCGATTTGAAAAATTCTTTCAGCAATGGATAGCTACGTTATCAGCGAGTAACATAGGCTATATATTATCCCCGTACTCCCACGGGAACGGGAACTACGCGGGTGAAACCGCGTGACATCCGCTAGTCATAAATAAATTAAATCATCAATAAATATTGAGGTCACATCAAAATAACTTCCGAATGCAATAAATACATCACAGGAAGCTTAAAATGTCACAGTTAAAAGTTCAATAATATTCTTCCTACAATAAAGTTTAAGAAGCTTATTAAAAAGAAAGGTTTGCCTTGTAAAGAAGGTAATTTGACCTTTACAGTAACCGTGACCCTCTCATCTTATGCCATTGGCCCATTGCTGTGCGGCCATTTACATCGTTGACATTATCTAGGGATGTACGGAAGCCATTTTCGGCAAGTTTTTTGATTCCTGATAGTTAACTTAATCAATGGTTACAAATTGTTTTAAATGTTGTTAAGATACATTTTTCACACTTGACACAAAAAGTATTTTGGAGTTTGTACCTTCTAGGCGATTTCTTAGTGGATCCTAAAATAAAGTGGCACAACTGAAAAGTTGCTTACTTGGCTGGACTCCGCTTAAAACTCGGTAGGGTCTTTTGCGGAAGTTCCGCACTTGTGGAGTCGCAGGCGCAGTCCCGTAACAACCCTTCTTGAAACTACTCGCATCAGGTTGCAAGACCCAACGCCATCCGCATTCCTGTCTCATGTTATGTCTGATAGGTTAATTACTGATGCAGAGCAGATGTGTGATAAGATTATGTAGGTGACATTATAATTGCTGCTTTAACATTTATTAAATTAAACCAGTTTAGAGACAAGTTCACACTTGGTGACGTGGTTTACAACGATTAAAATGGTTAATTAACAAAATAAAATTGACTCATAAAAATAATGAAATAAAAGTCTTACTTTACTTAGAGATTGAAGCAAAGAAAATAAAGTACTTATTTGAACTTTGAACATCAGTAGGTTAATAATTTGATTTAAATTTGGATCCTCACCTGTCAGCTACACATTGGCGGCATAATACTTACAACGCCCTCTGGTGCCAGAAAGAGGTTTGCTTCTTCATATCGTTGCTATTTTTTCGAAGACGTAACTTATATTGTAAGACTAATTGGATACGTGCAGATCATTGTATAAAAGGATTAGAATAACACTTAAAACCATCTATAGTCGATTTATCACATTTATGAATTAAAAACTATTTTCTCGAGCGTCTCCTATAACGTTCTAAATTCAAAATGCATACGGCCAAGCGTCCGAACCCATTGTACCAGCGGATATAAAGCCCTTTTTTATTAGGTTGAACAATAGGCGCAAAATGCAGAAAAGTAGCAAAAAAAACAAATTCGAAAATCCGGTTGATTGTGGCCAAGTGGTATACCGAGTGGAACGCAAAAAAGCCGGGAATATTGCAAATCCTTATGCGATTTACCTAACTTTTTAGAAGTGTACCTACATAGTTCTAAAAATATAGCAACTGTTTGTAAATTTTATAAATACTTTGATTGTAGTAGTATCGCTTCATATTTTCCCACAGTGAGTGTGAAAAGTAGAGTATCCTCCTCCGCCTCCTCGAGGAAAAAGTTGTCTTTGCCTTGGGCTAGCTTGAATCCCTCGCTGCGTTCAGGATTCTTGTACTATAGTAGGCGCCAGATAATCGTGGAATAACGGTCATTGACCCACCTACAATTATTGACATTTTTAATTTAAAAAACGGAATTAATGACAGAAATCTGTCCGGAATCATCATCTCTCGTGATCCTTAACATTGTCTAATAATGAAAAACGATTCATATTTCATTGTTCAGGTACCTATGAACAGTTATTAGGGAAAGGTCAATGTACTTTATTCCACATTTATCTGGCGCCTACTATAACTCCATCGCTGCGCTCGGGGGTTACCTCCTGAATCCTTCATTACGCTCGGGATTCAATTGACGCCCGTGACATAAGACACTGCGTTATCCCCTCGGTGTATAATCTACAATTTTTTAGGGTTTCGAAGGTAGAACCTTTTTCAAAAATAAAATGTTTCTCAACGTGTAAAATATCAAATGAAAGATAAATTGCTAGTGCTTGTAATAAAATGCTTTTTAGCACTGATTTTGTAGCCTTATTATTTATCATTAGAATGTACTGTACGGTGGAAGGACACTACGTAGGATGCACAAGTGGAGCTTTATGATTTTGTATTGCTATATAATAACTTATGGGCACATTTATTTACGAACCAGATTGTTATGCGACAAATTCCAATACTTTTGCGAAACGTGATAAGAAACTTTGGCAATCAACTCCTGCAATTTCATTCGAACCAGTACTACATATAGGTACATAGACGATGTAAATATTTCCCAGCCATGACCAACTATCTATCATTCAAGAACAGGGAAAAACAACTAAAACATGATTAATTTATCTTTCAGATCACGTCAGAACAAGTTGTAGAAGCTTATATAGAGAGATGCAAGGAAGCCAACCCGTACTTAAACGCTATAGTCGAGCCAAGGTACGATGCCGCGCTGAGGGAAGCTAGGGGCATCGACAAGATGGTCGTTTCGACTGACAGGACGCCCGAAGATCTGGAGAAGGAGTACCCGTTGTTGGGCGTCCCTATGACTGTCAAGGAGAGCATTGCTGTTGAAGGTAAGGAATATAAGGCGAGGGTTATAGCTATCTTGGAGGAATTCGATTAAATAGGAACGGCTAGCCACAATAAATACCGTGAAATCATTCTTCATCAAACGCGAGCATATCTTTTTGGTAACCTCGCGTTTGACCACAATCTCTCCTAATGGAAAGCTATAATGTGATCGACAATGGGACACGCGTGCCTAGAGGTAACCTATTCACTCTTGACTTAAAGACCTCCAGATTGTGTATAACCCCCAAGAAACACAGACTCCGACAGGGAATTCAACTCCTTAGCTGTATGCACAATGAAATGATTCCCAAAACGTTTTGAGCATATGGGTGGGATGTCCACCATATACCGGTGGCGCATCGCCGTACCTACGTCTGATACGCACGTAGGTTTTGCTGTTGGAAAATCGCGCCATTCTACGAAAGCTACCTCGAATTTTCCACCTTGCTTCTTTATGCTCTTTATGAAAATTTGCTACAATCAAATGTCTTTAAATTATTTCAGCTTCGTTGAAGAATGCATCCTCTCTGGACCGTAAATGTTCCAATTCAATCTCCTTTTGGGTAGCACTTAAAAAAAAGATATGATTTTCTTGAATTAAAAAATGATTATTTTATACGATATTGACCTTTGTTGCAACACCGGAATATTTCTTCGATATTATTAGTCATAATCGATGCAAATTAATGTAAGCCCTGCGTACTTCCCTGCAATAACGATCCGAACTACATCATACGAATATTTTGTCACTTAATTAAACTTCGACATGAATCTGATAATTAATAAGGAACCTGATTGCTGTTACCTACCAGGTACAATGACTGTTACATAAGATCATTTACATTTAAAAGAAACAAGTAGGTTACTTTCGGTCGGTCGCCAAACTACAAGGACTCCAGATTAATCATATAAGCACACAAATCACAAATATCATAACGTGCTTAATGAGGTAAGCTGGTAGGCTGGATGTAGTACCTACATACTTATTTATTTATAATATACTTAATTTTACACCTCGTAATAAGCACGGCACAAGTTAACATTATAAAACAAGTGTGCAACGTATCACCGTGTGTGTAGGTAAATAACCTAACAAAACAATCGAGGTACCTACCTATCTAATCACAAGTACGTCCACTTCCCGAGGGACTTACTTACCCGGATAGCTATAATTAACCATTGATACTTCCATTGTTAAAACCATAACTATTCAATCATGGCTACAGCGGGTCTTTAATTAAAGAGTGAATAGATTCCATCATCGATAGCCATCAGGTCCTCACTATCGATAGACTCACGTTTAATCTGGTCAAACAATATGCGCGCCTATCAATTATTTAAAAAGAAAAACTTTACTACGCATTACGCACCATAACTACAAAAACCCATTAAAATTAATTTACAACCCTATCAAAACCATAACACAATCAATAAACCCACTATCCACTCAGCATATCAAAACCTTCGACCTAATTAATGAAACAATTAAAATTCTAGGCATGAGCAACGACTGCGGTACGGTCTACCCATATAGGAACCCAGCTAAGAGAGACGCGGCCGTTATTAGGCTCGCCAGGGCTGCTGGGGCTATTCCTATCGCCGTGACGAACACACCACAACTCTGCATGAACTGGGAGACCTATAACAACGTTATTGGGATTACGACGAATCCTTATGACCAGAAGAGGACCACTGGTGGATCTTCGGGAGGAGAAGTAAGTATAATAAGTTATTTGGAAAATTATTTAGGTTTCAGATGAAAATTCAGTAGCGTAGTTAGGGAGGGGTGTGTGGCCCGCCCCGGGTGACACCCATTTAGGGTTGACATACGGCCGTTCGTTGACTGGTTTTGTCAATGTCGGGTGTCACCCCTAAACTGTTGACGCCATTAAATCTGTAGGAAAAGGGGTGCAAGAATGTTCAGCTCGCTTTGCTCGCTCTTGCATTCTGCACTCTTTTACTTCTTAAGCTTTTCTGTATAAGTCAGCAAAATTCAATTATTTTTAAGTATGTATGATCATAAGATGATAAAATCTTCCCGAGTTGGGGTGTAAAACCGTTCGAGCTCGCTTCGCTCGCTCCTAAATTAATATCTGTCTTAGTTACTAAGCTTCCCGCATCAGTCAACGAAATCACTTCATATTAAGTATGGATGATTAATAGGAAATGAAACGTATCCGAGGCGATGTGTAAAATTTTACGAGCTCGCCTTAGCACAAATATGTATATAGATGATAAACCAGCAGACCCTTGCTGATTGCTCGATTTCTTAAGCATAGATTGAAACCTACCTACCTATAATCACTATGACTTGAATATTAGGACGTGGTGATATTTTTTGGAGGCAGGCTTTATCTCTTTGAACGCGTTTGGCTGTGCTGCATTGCACTGCATCCACAGCCTTTTAAACAAGTCTCTTCTTAAGAAACTGACTGTGACATCTGATGGAACTTTCGATCGAACGTATTTGTTTTTGATATCAAGGTACATTTTAAGAGGAGATCGTAGAGATACTGTTACCGCGCCTCTCACAGCATTTCTCTGGCTATACCTACTAGCCTTCATTTTGGATTTGTAACTCCACTCAAACATTTAAAACCCAGCCATTGTCACCTCAATAACAACATAAGTCATTAGCTGTAGATTAAGCAAGAGTTTAACTCTCCAAAGTGCTGGTCAAAACCAAGTTAACGCAATAGTCACGACTCTTTTACGTAATATATTCACTCAAGTGCGCAACTTAATTTAGGTAATACTTATTTCTTTACTAAGTGGCTACATGATAAGTGGTTCTATTATAACACCGGACAATGTGACATTTTACGACAGTATGCCACATTTGCATGACGACATCAGGATGTTTTTTCAGTGTGGGAATCACTTCAGTTATTCATAAAAAACCCTTTACTTATATCTTACAAATATTTTTAGTGTTAAAATAAATAAAAGCGGTTAAATAATCCCAGTTCAAACCGCAACCTATTGACACATTTAATTTCTAATAATAAGTATGTAGGTAGGTACCTACTCGTATTAAAAAGTTGAAAACCTATTTCAATAATTTCCTTGAAGATTATTTTTGAACATAACCCAACAATTCCATCACACAAGCTTCGATATTTCTACTCCACGGCTAAGACATTTGTACTTGTTTTCAGTCGGCGTTGATCTCAGCAGCAGGATCCATCATCGGCATAGGATCAGACATCGCTGGATCACTCCGACTGCCGCCCATGTTCACCGGAATATTTGGACACAAACCTACACCTAGACTCCTCTCAGTTGAAGGTAAAGAGTTACCTAGCAATATGATCAACGTCGGTCGATTGTATTGACGGCAGCTTTTGGCAGTGGGAACCTACCGATCGACATCGACTGATCTATTCTACGATCGATGAATTGGTGTAGATCGTGAAAATCATAAAAAATCTCTACTTTTTGTGGCATTCTTGGGGTACTCAAAAGTAGCAAAAAGTACCGGGCACTAGTTTTGTAGTGGCACTTACAGAATGTTTAACCATTGGAGTTTTTATTGCATGTCTCTTTCGAGACGAAAGATTAACCACGCTTAAATGCGATACCGAGAAAGAACTTTAAACATAACTTTCCTCTTTCTTTCAGGTCACGTCCCAGACTGCTTAGACCCTGACTTCGAAGAATATTTCACACTTGGACCCCTCGCGCGGTACGCAGAGGATCTCACACTACTCTTGAAAGTTTTACGGCAACCAGGTGGCCCAGAAGTACCTTTCGATAAGCCAGTAAGTTTTGATAAACGTTTCTTCAGAGAATTAAACCGATATAGTAAGTACCTAGGTATTCCTAGTTGCAAGAAAATCAAGACTGAGTAGCTCTGTAATAACTATAACCACAAAGGCCTTTACTTGAAGGTACGCTTGCAGTAACACAGAATCAGAAACGTCAACTAAAACGAAAACCTAAACATCTTAACCGAGCAAGTTACATTCCTAATTACCAATACAACTACAACTGAATGTATTCACAGGTAGACGTTTCAAAATTGAAGTTCTACTACATGGATGGAGACGGCAGCAATGTATCAGACCCTATGGGCCCTGATGTCAGAAGAGCGATGGAGAAAGCCAAAGATCACATTAAGAATACGTATAACATCGAAGTTAAGCCCGTTAGTATGAACCTGTGTACCTGTCACAGGAAAATTGCAAACGCCGTAAGATTGTAAAATATCGCGTGAAATTGTAAACTATTTTTTCTTAATGAGCCACGGATATACTTATTGGGAACTATTGAATTTGGATAGGATTTATTGCATACAAAACGATTTTTTCATAATATATCGAGAAATTATAATCTAATAGAGATTTATTACAATATTAGGGAGTCTGAAATTTTCCGGTGACATACCCAATCCCCAAAATATAAGAAAGAAAAAGTTACGAACTTAATTTTCTGGTAAATTTGGACAACTGATGGTTGAGCGCTTTCCAAGGCGTGCACAGCTTAGTTCCACTGTGTTTTTGTCTTTTATCGGGAGGTGCCACCTAAGTCCGAGTTTAGGCAACCTGGCAGTTACTTTAAAAGGATAGCCTAGTGAACTATCTCCCCAGATTGCCTTAACCTAATTGTTCTATTCCTTTCTTCCAATGCATTCTTGCTTCAATTTCAGCTCAACATCAAACATATAGAACACATGTGGGAGACAAGTATCAGGATTTTATTGAACATAAAACACGTTAAGAACATCTACACGGACCCAGAGAAACGCGACCAATGGGTGTCAGTATGGCCAGAAGTGCTGAAGACGTTAGTAGGCATGTCGAACCATAACTTTATCTGCGTATGCTATGGACCACTGACAAAGTTCTTCGATGCATTGCCAAAGAGTTACTACAAGAAGCTGCTCTCTATTTTTGATGAAATCAAGGCCGAGTTTGAGGTATGTCTGAACTTATAGAGATCTATAAGTAATATCTGTAAGTAGTAAAAGCGAATACTAGGGGCTTCCCTAGAATTCGGTTTTATGTAAGATTTCTAAAGCAATCTTGATTCTGAAGCTGGTATGATCGCAGTCTGATCATACCAGAATACTGCCTACCTATCATTAAAAATATCGCTGAGTGAGCTCAATGCCCTTGACAAGGAAAGAGGAATGACCATACCATTGAAAGATGTGCTTAGTATCACGTCATTTTTTCTAAATTATAGTTTATAACTCTGATTACAGAAAATGCTATCAGGTGATGTAGTCCTGCTACACCCAACGTTCCCGACCCCAGCACATCTACACTACAGAATCTACTACAAGTTCCTCAACTGTGGGTACCTGACGATATTCAACGCCCTTGGACTTCCCGTCACTCAATGCCCAATAGGACTCACAAGAAAAGGTCTCCCTGTGGGCATTCAGATCGCTGCCAACAAATGCAATGACCACTTAACGATTGCCGTCGCAAAAGAATTTGAGAAAGCCTTCGGAGGATGGATACCCCCGAACAAAGAACTCGCCAACAACATAAAGACTGTGTAAAGATATTAGTTGTAAGATGTTTTGGATTGAACTTTTTCGCCTCCAGGTACCAAAAATGAAGCTCGATATAATTTCGGGACCGGATGCTATTTCCATTGGCAGTTCATAAAAAGGTATCTATGTGAGGATAGCAATGTATAATCACAGGGTAAGAAAAACATACAGGTTATGGTGTCGATAGGAACCAATGTAGGTACAGAGCACAGGATGATACTTGTCGGGATGTATTTATCTAATTTTCGTCTGCACTACTACTCAGCAGATAAAGTTATTTATTCTTTAGTTATCATTATGATTGGAAGAAAATATATGCCAAAGTTCGGGGATCGCAAGGAGCCATTTATCTCCATTTTATTTTAAACTTTTTATTTGATGCATTGAAACTATGAAGACCACCATCCATCAGCAAGCACGTTTCTATTGCAACCACCTACACATTTTAGTTATTCAGAAAATGATCTTAGAAACCTCTTAGTTCGATGTGGAGTGGAATGGATGATTCTAAATTCAATCCAATATACGAAATTTTAGGTTTGTATCGAACATTTTTGAGCTTTGATTGAGCTACCTACTATAAGGTGTAGGTACCTTCGAGGAATGATGCTAATAAACTTACTCTCCTTGACTAAATAAAGTATTAATGTAAGACTTTAAGTTTGAAATTAGTTCTTAATTCTTAGCAATAAGCAAGACATGCCCGATATAATAAAATATTGATATTTATTTTGTAAATTATTTGAATAAGTCATGAGGTAGGTAAGATACAAATGTGATTTTAAGACATCATTTCATTTTGATCATCTACCCAATTTATTCGAATCAATTATTTTATTAAATTTTATTGTTAATTACTTTCACTTGTTTTATTTTGAGACAGCGCCACATTGCAAACGCAGAAGGTAGGGTAGGTACTTACCTACATATTTTAAAATGGAACCATCGAACCTGGAATCCCGGAGACAAGAAGGGTTTAGACCCAATAATCCCAGTTCAAAACCGATTAGATTCTAGGTTCAGCTCATCTCTAGGTAGGTATAGTTAGTTACTGGATTTATGCCCGATTATTGGATTTAAATCCAACTGAATCCCCCTATAAAGCGTTGGGTTTAATATAATATAGTTTCATATTATTTTAAACCCAATTAGACTTTCATAGACTAATATAATATGGATTAAAATAAAAATTAGTAGGTACATAGGTATAGGTATTTCAAATCGGTCGATAACCCATTTCTAATAGAAAAAGCAATGTAATGAATATGACCCAAAGCGGCGGCTTAACGTGCTAATTGCAGCCTTATTATTACAGACATTTTTGTTTGTAAATCATAATAACAATCGCAATCGTAAATGAACAATACTTACTAAACACACAATAAACTTTAGATAGCATCCAATAAGCATCCACCTTACTTAACCTATTGCCAACCTTCAGATTTGAAGGACCTACAGAAATATAGTGTGCTTAGTATATCTTAGAAATGCATGACCGGACCCACAAACGCTACAGACGTTATAGGCCACATGGGTGGGTGATTTTATTCTATAAATTTATCAACGTCCCTAAATCGATATTTTAATCTAAAATAAATAAGGCCTATAACGTCGTGTGTCACTAGTGTACCTGAAGTTAAGTTAGCGAGATAACTTGACACAATATGAAAGGACTGTGAAGAGTGTGTCAAAGTTACGAAAAAAAGAAAGAATCATTTACAACTGTCAAGTTTTACACGCATCTACTATACTTACACAGTACGTTAAGCAAACTTCCCTTTTCAAGGTTAATCTCTGTCTAGGACAAGCACACGACATTGTGCGGCAGCCGAGTACCTATTACGTTAGGTTTCTAGGGCTTCTTTGTGCATCATTGCTAGAAATCGTGCTGTTTGTTTAGTATGCCATAATACCAAACAAAAGTAATTAGGCTGTTTGAAAAAGTGCACAGTCACAGAACTCCTGCGATTGAGTAATGTTGAAGTGATCAAATATACATTTATAAGTGAAATACAATTTAAATATCTAATGAAAATGAGAAATAGCCTCATTGAACAACAATATTACACATAGGTAACAATAATTTATTTTCGGATTCGATATCGATAGACAACGATTACAAAATCGATTCAAAAAGGCCTTGACATGCCTCGACGGTAGAATCACGCAGTGTTGCTATGCTAGAACTATCTACCCTACGTACATCGATACGAGCACATTTGAAAACAAAATCTGCTTTTATAATGTCAAAAATTACTAAATAAAATCAAACGAATAACGTAGCCCCAAAACTGCAGTACCGGTGGTAGCCCGGATGTATGGGGTACGAAAACAAGCTTTGAAGGGCGTGGTGAAACTGCTCCGGTAAGTGATTTGATAAAATGCATTTTGGAAATACCAAATAGCGGCAAGAATGCAGAAACAAAAGTTATAATTTGGTGTTTTGTTGCACGATTTTGCGCTGGCAACTATAGCATCACATCACGCGTTCTATGGCTGAAATCAGAGACAAAAGTATATGTTTTTAATATTCAGAGCTTTGGCATTTCAGCTACTCAGTAGTAAAAATAAAATTCGTGTACAATAGACTGAAAATTATTATAATACCAAATAAATGCAAACATGAAAGTAATCTCTGTTAAATTAAATTTTATAGCATTAGTCACTCAAGGAAATAAATTATGTGACAATTGAGTTGACAGAATCTGTCAACCAGTTTGACGAATATGAAAATTAGATTGATTTTCATTTTCAATAAATAAAATTTATCGAGACTTGATCAAAATTTATAACTTTAGTAATTTTTGCAACGTTCCATCCAATTTTAGTCTATTATTTTTTATTTGCTAATACACGAACAACGCACGCGCAGAACACCCATCGCCCAAAAATCTCCGAGCGCCATATTGAGAGGCAGACGTTGTATGACTTGAGTGATTAATCGTGGTTAGTGCAATAATTTGAAGTGGATTATTTGATCTTGCCCTATGGATATACTCTCGGGTACGTAATAAGTGCAAAAGTGTATTTACAAGATGTTAATACTCACCCAGTGAGCCCTGGCAAATCACATCGTAACCTAGACATAGGCCGTTCTAGTTATCAGTAGATTACCTAGGTATCATCAATCCACTGTTTGCTCACAGTTTTAATCTTATTAATAACACGTGTGTAGAATAGCCATAGGTTTCTTGAATCTAGTTACATTAACAAGATTATGCGATCGCTTCGCAAGGTTCCACGCTCGTATATAAACGGATTTCGATGTGTTTATGTCGGCAGTTGACAGAAGCGTTTATGTATATGACCGATCATAAGTCACCACACCCAGTGACCGGATTGTCGGTTTTAGTATTTGATCGTTTTTATTTCGAATGATTGTTCGCGCGTTGTCGCGTCGGTGCGTGTTTTGTGATATTAGTGTCGTGTTTAACGTGATACAGTGAGTGTAATAATAATGTAATTTCTAGGAGTGGTGTGCCTCGGTTGAAAGGCCTGCCGGAAGGACAAGGCTCCACACAAGAGGAAGGACTGCGGCACTCCGCTCTTGGGCATCATGGAGTGCTGCATGTCGGAGGAGGCGAAGGAGCAAAAACGAATAAATCAAGAAATCGAGCGTCAGCTTCGGAAAGACAAACGAGATGCTCGACGGGAACTCAAATTGCTGCTTCTTGGTGAGTGCTTTTGACATAGCCCTCTGTTTCAGCTGTAGAAAAAATAGAGTCCATAACCATTTACCCATGTCATGCAAGCTGATTGGTCTATTCACCCAAATCATCATACACATTCCTGATTGATTGCTCCATAATTTACCTACTCATTTTAGACGCCCTACATTTGTCTGAGGTCAATATCAAGTACATGAGTATGACTTTTAAATAGTTAATGATGCTATTAGAGAAGTGAGGTGAGTCAGATGATTCCGGGCCAAAGTTCACACCTGATCTGTGCACTTGTTGAGCTATACTCATGGAAAGTTAATTTTAAGTAGAAAGGTTTTGTATGGTTCAACATATTGTGTGTCTATCTCTTCTCTTGCAGAAATATCTCCACTTAATTTTCAATACCTTACTCAATGTATAGGTACGAAAATAGTGTAAAAATAAAATATTATAATGTGGCAATACCTAATAAGGCTTTACTTTATCCAAAATTTTGTAAATGATGAGCTTGACAGGAAAAAAAACACCTACCTACTGGTTTAGCATTGGCTGTCAAAATGTGTACAAATAGTTATAGCGGAGATATTCAACACTAATTTCAAAATGGCCACTAAAAATTAAAAAAAAAAATTAAAAAGAACCATAATATAATTTGTCCTTTGTACTTAATGCTGTAAGTGCCTATGTAAGGGATGGAAGCAGACCTAATAATGTAAATATGCTAGAAAAATTAATATTTGTACAGAAGATGTGAGATTACGTACTATGATTAGGTACCTGCTGGAAGTCAACAGCTTCCAGCATACTTTCAACAGAGTATGCACGCATGTTGCTCAGTTGTTTGACACTCCTTACTGTTTCATTATTTTTTAACATTTACTTGTTCCTTCTTTTAGGTTAATTGTTTGATACAAAATTTAATCAAACTTAGGCTGTTTCCAGCTGGCTAAATAGGTAGCCTATGTCATTTTATGGTATCCTTCTGCCATCCTTACCCTTTAACCATCTATTTTATCAAGCAACCATCCTGTTCTATTTAAAAAATATTTTTACCTAAAAATTTTACCCTTTGTCATAATAATAAAACTTCACACCTGTATGTCCTGTAGGGTATGACAGAGGTGTACCTATAAGCACACGCACATTTCAGCATTCACATCCCATTGAATAGGGTTGAGTGAAACTATTGCCATCAATTAAGCACAAATCTAGACACTGATTGGCTACTAAGAAAACCTATGCACTAGCACATCCCTACTGAGGAATCAAACCCAGCACCTCATAGTTAGCAGTAATGCCACCAACAACTAGACCAATGGGGCAGTAAGGCCCAATGTCATGAGTGTAATGAAATCCAAACACAAATATCATCATCATTATCAGCCTATAGCAGTCCACTGCTGGACATAGGGCTCCTTGAGCACAAACACATAATTAGGGATTATTATTTAAAAAACCTAACCAAATAACTAAGCCTTGATATCCCAACAGGATACTCCAACCAATATCAAGCATGAATGTAGATATTTGATAACATACCTACTAACTTTCTTATCACCATGAATCATGCTGTGTGTAGTATTTTTTATAAGCGGAATCAAAATTGCAGTTTATATGAAAATGTGCAGCCTACCAAGCATTTTGTACAACGCCAGCATTGGCTGTATAACTTTTTTTTTGTCAACTATACACACAGTATGTTCACAAAATAAAACTGAACTACCTACATTTATGTTAAAGTTAAGTTTTGATTTAAACAATTAAAAAAATATAAAAATGTCACATAGATTTTTCTCTCTTTACAAAATGAGTCATGAAGCCTTGACCTGCTTGTAACCATTTTATATATATCTACTTTTTGATCCATAAATTAGGTTTGTTTCATACTGATTAACAACTACATTCCTCATTATTCAATTAAATCACATAAGCACATTTTTCAATTAAATTGCAAATATTTGTTTTGATAATATTTCATATTAAGTGTTATTTAAGCAATATTTTATGCACAAGTGTTTTATTTAAAACACAGGTTCAAAATGTAATTTCATGATATTTTTAAATTTGTGTTTACATTAGTAAATGGGGTCCCTAATATTAAAATATATCAAACAATGCTTTAGCCAAATTCTGCTATTGACAGTGTTAATGTT
This sequence comes from Mamestra brassicae, assembly GCA_905163435.1. NCBI lineage: Eukaryota > Metazoa > Arthropoda > Insecta > Lepidoptera > Noctuidae > Mamestra > Mamestra brassicae. Next base: position 7,037,864 of record LR990991.1, on the reverse strand, counting down.
GACAGAATGTTTTATTTATAAACAGTAGAACTTAATATTTTGCAGTGACTAGAACAAACATACTTACGATGGTCAATGCCAGATAAATTTACAATAATGGTTATAGTAGGTACCTGGAAAATTATGAACCGTTTTTCATTACTATAAAACGTAAGTGGGTAAAATGACCATTTTTGCTAATTTATCTTACATCGACTATATGAACACAAGTGCATTTTAAACATTTCTTAACGAAGATTTAAAAAATTGTGATAAATCTTTGTAGATGTGTCAAAAACAAAATAATCCTCTTTTACCAAACATAATTAAATGGGCTAAATATGTGTATTACACCTAATACATTTCTTTCTAAACCATCATGAGAAAGAGTTTTAACAAATGTACCCACTTTTTGAACAAATACAGTGAATCTGATATTTGTCTTCACATGTAATGTATGCATCATGTAATTGATATATATGAGTTAAGTCATGTCAAGGATACCTTCATCTCTATTTGGGGCCCATGCTGAAAATACTTAAAATTGCCACATACATACATCATTTACTTTTTAAATATTTGCGATTAATATTATAATGTCAGTTTGATATTGCCCGGATTTGCTTCATTAAATAGCGAAATCACAAAAGGCTTTTAATATTTTATGTATTACTGAAATAACCTGTTATATATAACTTTTTTTTACCTATCAATTTAATTCCAATAGCAATTTAAAATGTTGGCATTGTAGTATGAGATACATATCTACAAAGTTTATAAACCTACTAGAAAATTCCATTTGGGTATAAACACCCATATGGATATATTAATGAAACAGCTTGTTCCATACCTAACTGCTATCAATTTGATTTCAAATAAATTAGGTAGGTACCTACCTTAATAACAATTCAATGTTTGACATTTCAAACAATTTTATAAATACCAAAATTTTAAATCTAGGTAAGAACATGGTTTGTTTGTTTTTCAGGGAATCAAACAATGTTATCAATACTTACCAACAAATTAACTTTGGTGCCTATTTACTGAAGCATTAAATCTGCCATCCTGAATATAATTAAATAAACCAAATTCATGTTGAAATCATGATTTTCTGCTGTTTTCAAGGCTTGGTTTGCAATCCTATACCTCACATAAAAAAATACAAAACATTAAATAAATTATTAAACTATCTTAATCTTAACTATCTTAACTATCTTATATGTTGTTTTTATGAATATAATGTGGTAAAACTAAATCTTCAATACAGTCAGCAATAACAATCAATTTCAGAAAAGTTAATGATTAATTAATCATTAACTGTTAATAGTAATTATTGAGCAAAATATAACTTAAATTGGGACAAAAGTCAAATTTAAATGATATTGTGAACACTTAGCTGTTATAATATTAAAGGATTAAAACAATATTCTCAAATCATTTTGTGTCAATTTAGATGATGTGTAAAATCGGCAGTGTTCATTTATTTATCCACCATCATTCACAAAATATGCCATAAAAATGCAGATTAGATTACAGGCTCCAAACCCTTTAGAATAAAGTACTTTCAGGGATTATTTGGCATTAATGAGCACCTTAGTAAATAACCGGCAAAGTCCGAGTCGGACTCGCGCATGGAGGGTTTTGTACCACATCACCATTGTTATAATCCACTAATATGCCGTTAAAATCAAGCAAAAACTCCAAAAACCATGTGTCGTGTATAGGGAACCCCTTTAATTTTTAAATATTTTTTTGCGAATATAGCTATGCAATCTCTGTAAGCATTTCAATTCTCTACATGTTTTCATTATTAAAATCGAGCAAAAAAACACGTTTCTAGTAGGGCGACATCAGAAATAAACACTGAAAATTTTAACTGTCTACCTATTATGGTTCATGAGATACAGCCCGCTGACAGACGGACGGACGGACGGACAGCGGAGGCTTAGTAATAGTTAGTCCCGTTGGTTACCCTTCGGGTACGAAACCCTAAAAACAAAAGTTCAACGCGAGACTCCGCTGTTTTTCCAGAATACGCCAGATGGACCGAACATACTACATACCAAGCTTTTTCCAGAAGTAGTATTTAAATGCCATTTATAGTCATTTTCTGAAAAAGGCTTGGAAGTGGTCAAAGCATATTAGGAAATTATCACCAGGAAAACTGCAGAAATGTTCAGTGTTAGTAGTAATTCATGAATTTCCTTTAAAGACATTGATGCAGCTATTGCAGCAATTATTAGTTCAAAATATGATACTACAATGATCCCCATTTTGGAGCTTATGTATTGCATGTGCTCTCTCTACAAGTTATTCAACTAGGTAGAACTATTTCTCTCCAACACTAAACTGGTAGGGAGCGTTTGGTTCTATTTATGATGGATGGTTGGTATTGATGATTGATTATCATCTTCGGGAAATCCAAATTTACTACTGGCATCAGCACGCGGCTTTCGTCTGCGTAAAAAGTTTACTACAGAAAAACTTGAAAAAAAAAGTTTTTTTTTACTTACAAATTTTGCCAACCCTTTAGTGTTCGATTTTCTGGAATCGTAAAGGGAACCTCTGCAAATTTCAGCTTTCTAAATTCGAATGTTTAGCATGGGCGTTGATGAGACAGTCAGGGTTTCTTTTCATAAAGTCAAGTCAAAGTCAAAGCATTTATTTCAAATAAACCATTATCAGGTTCTTTTGAATTGTCAAAGTCAGTCCGTCAAAAACATGAAACTATATGACGAATCGAAATATTTTCTGCCATTTCAGCCTGACACCATTTATGTCATCTGGGTAAGTTTGGTCATTGGCGTATTAGGTGTCTTACCACGGATTTCTGAATTAAGAATTTGGAGTTGAATATGTGTCAAACTAGTTTTGCCTGAAAACCTGACAAACTGCGGCTTCAAGTAAGGTTTGACACGTTCTTAAATCTCAATTCAGAAGGCCCGCATAGGCGGCGATAACTACTTCATATTTTTAATCCAAATCATAGCCTTATGAAAACAGATAAAATGGCTGACTGTAGAACACACACCAAGTCATTCGCTTTGTCCTTTTAGCCCTTCACTGCGATTCTATTGATATTATTTATAGTTAGCAACAGATCATAATGAAGCGGCATCCACAGTATGATTTATTTATTTTCTTATTGTCGGTAATCATAATAATATTGCATTGCTCAAATGACTCAATAAAATAGGTAGGCACTTATAAGTACATAATTATCCTCTTATGGAAGTCTAGATAAATTATACAGATTCACAATATTGAGAACAAGCTTATAAAGAACTAGATTTTGCCCCCGACTTCGTTCGCGCATATCCCGATTTTTTCCGTTCCCGTAGGAATTTCCTATTTTACAAGTCCGACTGGTAGTTCCAGAGATTAGCGCGTTCAAACAAACAAACAACTCTTCAGCTTTATTATATTATAGTAAAGAAGATAGATTATGGTTAACAGAATCATACGAATTCCAGTACCAAGTTCCAAAAAATCAGCAGGGAGTGACAAAAATAAGTAAACCTTAATGTACTGAATATCTTCAATGTGCAGTTTATCTTAGCAACAGAAAACTAAGAAACTACACTTAAACGTAATTTGGCATAATTGTTGAAACCACCTGCCGACAAATATAGAGAACTCTAAAATCGGGGCGCGTTATAATTTTCGGGGTCGACTGTGGCCGAAGTAGCACAGCGACGGTCATGTGACACCCTTAATTCTGCACGCGATGTACCAACGTGAATAGCCGCTTCGGGTCTTAATAAAATAATCTAATTAGTCACTAAGTCGAACACTCCAACGAATACGTAGAACAGGTAGGTACTACCTAATGTATCCTCGTACATTCAAGGAAGCTACAGATGTAATTTTAAATTGAATAATTACCCAAACTCATGACTCATTTTTGGTACGACTTCCTATCACTAACAAAGATCATTCATTCAGTTCACTTTGAAGCTAGACAGATTTTCTCAGCTATTACATGGATAATAAATAAAGGTGCATATCTGTAACTAATTAATTGATAAATCCGCAGTCGGAATATATAAATCTTATTATAATTATCAATCGTGTAACGTTATCAGCAGTTAATGAATAAATCTACCTACTTTACATTGCACTGCTTAGCAACCACACGATCACATTGCCATGCGCGGTATAAATTAATTCTAATAACTATGATGATTTCCACATGTATTGTTACTGTTTTGTTTAACCCTTAAAATGTATCGTTTGTCAAAGTCAAAAGTCCGAAGCCCGTCTTAAAATTGGTCATCTCCAAGACAATTTTGGTATTTAAACCCTGTTTGGTAAATAACCAAGTACACAACCTGGTTATCTTCTCGCCGCGCTTCTTTGATAAATCTTCATCTATCTACTACCAAATTGCATTCTGTATCGAAGATGAAATGGCAGATTCCGCCCCAAAGTTTTATAGAGCTATGCGGAACTCAGAGAGTAAAGTCCCGCAAACCTTCATTTAAAATAGGAGGATCCTCCTACCAGACGGTTTTTGTGTCTGGTGGGCAACTGCTATAGTTGATGTTCGAACTGTTGTGTATTGTTTGTTACTTGTTGTGTTCAAATCGCACGAGAACTTTGCTTGCGCGATGCAGGACGCGTGGCTGACAGGATAGATGGCGTTGCGGTTCTTTTTGTTGCCGTACAAATTTCGCTTCTTAGTTTTTCATGCGGCGGCATTGATACCGCTTACACTACTACTACAGTTTACAGGAAAAAATCGGTGATACCAACGAGTCACAGATTTTGCTAGAATGAACATACCAAAGTGGCCTAAGAAATCATGAGTTCGATTTCAAATCTTTGTTGTCAAGCAGTTTACTTTCAGCAGAAATGTATTTTCAATTTATTAACAACGTTCTCTATCAATCAGAATGCATTTCAACAACTAACCAGTTTTTATCTAAAGCCCACGGCAAGAGGCAGCCCTATGAACACCTCCGTAAGAAACTGGCTGCATTCTCTTCCTCAGACCTATATAATATAACTCTGTAAGAAAATATGGCGTCACTAATATGTTCTCTTATTATGTCTCAGGTACGGGCGAGTCAGGAAAATCCACGTTTATAAAGCAAATGAGAATTATCCACGGCTCCGGCTACAGCGACGATGATAAAAGGGGTTTCATAAAGCTCGTGTATCAAAATATTTTCATGGCGATGCAGAGCATGATAAGGGCTATGGAATTACTTACTATTCAATATGGAAATCCGTCCAACAGCGTGAGTATATTTTTTCTTTTTTTATATTTAGATAGTTTTCATGCTCATTTTATGACAGCAGAGACTTCACTAGAAGATGATGATTTAATAGTAAATATCGACGGGTAACCGCCAAGACATCATTACTAAAAAAAAAAAAATATTTTGCTGAGTGCAGATATTATTAATATTTATTTTCTTCTAAAAAAGGTTTTTGTGCTGAATTAGTAAAAAAAGCTGTTTTACAAAAATGCCAGTTTGGAGGTCAAAGGAGATCCTTTGAAACGCCTGGTTGATTTATTGCTGGGACAATATTAATGTCTCAACTCTCAAGCAATAGAACTTTTTTACCATAATCAAAGGATGTTTACGAGTACTTCCCAGCACACAACTCGAATACTGAATACTGATGATTTCATAATAAACACTGAAATAAGCTGCGCGATGACTATGTGCAAACATATATAGACATTACATATTTATAACTACAGCGAACTGAATATCGACGAACTTCAGCTGCAAGTAACACATCAATTTATTATCCCATTTGTCCTGATGACAAATCGCATATGTATATGGGAATTTACAATGAAGCAATAGCTCTCACGAAAACAGCATTCCATTTATTTATTTACTTGTTTAAACGCCTTCCAGAAAAATACCTATTTTACTACCAACAAATTCGACATTCCTGCCAGAATGGATAAATGCTCACTAAAAGGCGAAGTTGGAGACCCGCTTTGCGGTGCTTTAAATGATAGCGGGGTCTAATTCGCTCGCTTCGCTCGCTCACTAGACCCCGCCATCCCCTTCTAACCTAACCTGTCCGTGTCGGGGTGCCCCAAGTCCCGAGCTCGCTTAGCTCGCTCTTGCATCAAAGTTCTCCTAGTAAAAGAAGTAATTCAGGAAAACAAGATTTGGTGGGAATTGTAGCCTTATTTATTAGCCTGTAAACCCCACTTCATGAAAGCCTCCATTTCTTCTTTCCATTGTTCCCGATTTTGGTCAAGTGTGGACCCGGTGTCGAGCTGGTCCCACTATCTCCGCCTGTGTCTACCGCGATGTCAGACATATTCCGAGACCCACAATGTGGTAGATTAAGCCTATGACTGTTTCGTCATGCGACAAACGTGGCTGACCCTTAAGCTTGGTTGTATTTGGAGCACCTATAATCAAATAAAAATTTTGCAATTACAGGAGAAGGCGGAGTTGATATCATCGATCGACTTTGAGAGTGTGACTACGTTCGAGAGCCCCTACGTTGAAGCCATCAAGGCATTGTGGGCCGATGCAGGCATACAGGAGTGCTACGACCGCAGGCGAGAATACCAACTCACTGACTCCGCCAAATAGTAAGTTGTGTTATAAAAACTAACTAAAACTTAATAACCATAAAATACCATCTATTATGCCATACGAACAATGATTGCAATCTGGAATTGTGATTAGTGATTGAATACGTATTCATTGGTATTGTAGGTATGCTATAGCAATACCAACACAATGAATAATCATATTTGTAGGTATTTATATTTTAAAATTAAATATAATTTCCTATAATGCCAGTGACATTGACTCACAGCCATATCTGCAAATCCCGGTTACAGGAAACTAAATGATGGCCGGGAATGTCGAATAAACCGCGAAAGATTGCTACTTTTGTAAAATGATGTCATAGTCCAAATTAGTAATAATTCAATAAGCTGAGTGCTTCAGAACGTTCACCTTACCCTATTGTCTCAGTTGCCTAGTTTCTTGGGAATACTTAGAACTCACGAGGTATTCTTTGCAGTAAAAGTAATAAGACGTTAATTTTTATCAGATATACCTTGCCACGTGTGTACCCAAATACACGTACGTGTGCACACAGTAAGCGAGTTCATACATGAAGGACTGAAGGTGACAAGCACAATTTTCAGCTCCTTTTACTAATGAAAATGACCAAGTAGCAAACCTTTGAGTCTGTCTTTACAACAATAATGCACCTATTGGTTACAATGAAATAAGCAAATCTGTTCATTGGCAAATATTTATTTATTACTATTTAACGAACTTTAATATGTACAAGTAACCTTAAGTAACTACTAGAATAATAATCGCGAAGTTATGTACAAACTCGTATAAAACCAGAATAATAATCATTGGCAGCATTGCTGCGTTGAGTGGCAATGCTGGTTCATTGGCGTAACCAAAAGGCAACAAAAAACTCAAATCAAAATTGGTTTATTTCTGTACACTATAATAATGATAAATTGAACCCACACTGAGAAAAGATATTTCTATAGCTACTTGCAGGAGATTGACCGCGTGGCGGCACCAAATTACTTACCAACCGAACAGGACATACTGCGCGTAAGAGTCCCAACAACGGGCATTATAGAATACCCATTTGACCTGGAAGAAATACGATTTAGGTAAAACTTGAACATGTTGGGCTGTGCATGACTCGCTTTACAGGTGCATGGTAACATGGGACTGACTGTACTGTCTCTTTTCTATTTCATTCTGCAACTTTATTTTTATGTGTACGTGTAACAGGGTATTTATAAGTGCATGTGTCTGCGTACTGGCTGTTAGCGCTGCATGATCTATATTTCAGCTATTTAAGTGATTTGGCGAGAATCGAGAAAGACGATTACCTCCCCACCGAGCAGGATATCCTGCGAGCTCGTCAGCCGACCACCGGCATCCTTGAATACCCTTTCGATCTTGACGGGATCGTGTTTAGGTATGTTCAAAACCACAGGATTGTTTGGTGCGATTAAAGAACGCTATTAGTATCCTGAGAGCTATTTCCCCTTGACGTAATATTGTGAAACTGTACTATGTACATTCCGTATTAACGCTATGAAACAATGTGTATTGTTTACCTTAGTAATTGAATTTAAAACCTAAAAACAGTATTGATTGAAGTTCTTCCCTTTAAGCTCAAGGTGTGGTTTTGATATCCTAATTGACGGTCGGCCCTGCTTTTTGTATTTGCTTGTTTACTATGCTTGGAATAAGACTGGCAAAATGTTGACGCGCACTATTTTATACTTCTATGTGTTGTCATTAATTTATGCTTTTGAGCACAGTGCTTCGCTTGTTGCTTGATTTGGGAACAGCATGCATTTGAAGGATGATTTTCATCTTAGGAATACTAAGATGTGTATTATCTTTCTTCAATGGCGGAAATGGTGGTGGTTAAATTAAAGTCTCGAAAGGGAATTTGACGCACGTGAAGATCACGCGGCTGTCATTATTTTGTAATGATTATGGTATTTTTGAACCGTTTATGAACCACAGAACATTAGCAGAACTTGTTGCTAATAACGGATCCAATTATATCACGTTTTCCCTTATAATTTTAGAAAGTCATTTGTATTTTTTGCATACTTTGAACAAATCACAAGCAATAATCATTACAAAACTGTGAATTTTGTTGAATATTATGTTTTACCATTGTTGTGCCACCAACATTTCCCAGAATTATATTTTTTTATCCACATCACTATTTATCACAAAAAGCAGCACCTTTTTTAAATTAATTTATTCAATTTTAGACACTAATACTGCCTGAATACGTATTAAAAGTTGTCAAAGTGCGTCAAATCGCATCCTTTTTCATTACTGTTACCATTTCAGAGATGCGCGCATAGTCATAGACGATAACAGTTGCAGCTAATCTGCACTGCCCGGAATCCCAATATTTTTGCACACCTTTTAAACATTTGTTTTTTTTTTGTAGTGGCATTAAGGTTTCTTTCATTCATAGCACTAAATCATGTAAACATTAAATTCTAGCATGTTTGGCGTGGCGAAGATGCCAGTTTTGATTAGGTCAGAAACATTCTTTGCACTTTCACATTCTACCACTTGTCAACATTGCTGTATATTGCTTGCCATAACATTCAAATTCACTGTAATAATTCCCTTATTTTTAACACCATCGTACTTCTGCGTGATTCGTGAGTTTATTCATTGAATTCTGAGTACTTAATTAATTCTTTGAAAACGGTACCAATAGGGAATATGCATGAAAAAAAATATAGTTTCTGTACAGTTTAAAATACAAAAATATAATACTAACAGTGAAAATAGAATCAAAATTGATCGAAAAATAAATGAGATATAACTATTTTAAACAAATATGTCTATCTCGCTCGCGAAGACGCCGTTTTCTATGGCAGCTGTATAGACAACATGGTATTTGACGTTAGAGTTCATATTTCTTTCTCCATCGCTGAGCTAATAAGTATTTCATTTGGCAATTTAAAAAAATGCATGCATATTCCCTATTTGGCTCGGAATATTTCCGCCCCAAGATTGCACTTGTAGCATTTTGCCTGCCACGACTAACTGGACCCTTTTCAGGTTCCATTTTGGAAAACAAATATATGTTGGATGCTTTTAAAAGTAGGTAATCAAATTTCACTAAACCACGAATAGCAGAGGAACACCATAATAATCTATGTTGTAACCCTATCCTGCACTAAGACTTAATAACAATTCTTTATATTCCGGCTTGTCTGTCTCTCCACGTTGTATTATTATTAATGAATCTTGTACATCTCATATAGAATGGTCGACGTCGGCGGACAAAGATCCGAGCGAAGGAAGTGGATCCACTGTTTCGAAAATGTGACCTCAATCATATTCTTAGTAGCTCTTAGTGAATATGATCAAATTTTGTTCGAATCGGAAAACGAGGTGAGTGACTACTTCTTTATTTTATACACATTAAATATAAGACTCCTTTTTGTAGTATGAATATTTGGAGAAGTAGCAAGCGACGTTGCTCGTCGCTGTAAGTACTTGTGTAGGTTCTCGACATACTTCTACCGTCAAGCAGCATCGCTTGCTTTCGATTTGGAAGGTACGGGTGCCAGTAAACCAGACACAAGAGACAGTTCATCCTTGCGTCTGAGGTAGCAATGCAAATGTTTATTTCTGGCTTAGGCTGCTTCATAATCGTCGTCATTTGGGCCGAAAAACATCCACTGCTGGACATAGGCTTCCCACAGCGTCGCCACATTGTCTGAGCCCAGTTCCAAGGCTGCGTCTTAGGCTGCTTGGATACTTCCAAATAATATAAAAAGTAGCATTATGTCACACTATATTATGTGGTATAAGTACATAAAATATTTTCCCAGTCCAGCCAGCATTGTACCTCACAACGTGTGTGGTAAACCCAACATCTACCAGATAAAAATGTATTTTTATCCGGACAAAGTGTTGTTTTGTATGAGGTATAACTTTGAGTAACATTTGAATGGCATTTTCCTGATGTATTGTTTACTTAGCTTTCTCCTTTAAGCCATGCGGAGTTTCCATGTACGTCACTGTATTTGTTTATTTAACGAAAACGCAATATCTAATTCTGTTTTGAATTTCTGACTACTGATTTACAATACCTACTCAATGCAATGAGGAGGATAAATAATAAACCAACAACAAGGTTCAAATATCAAGCTACTGTTGCCGTAGTCAGTCCGTGGATGGGTCACAATCCATTACCGTGCCCCCTGCACGGTACGCAAGGGCAATGCCATGCTGGCTGGACATGCGCCAGGGCGTCCTCACCTTCCGCCTGACGCAGGTACTCACCGGACACGGCGAGCGTTGGGTGGCTCGCTGTCCGGCTCCAACCAGGCCCGGGTCGATGGCACGTTGTGTTCCACGTGCGCCTCAAAGAGATGTCAGCATAAGAGTCGGGGCCCGCTAGGGCCAGAGCCTGCCAGGGTTGCGGAATTTGTTCGAAAGAGTCACCGCAGCCTTAGAACGCAAAGGGCTTTAGAAGGAACACGGATGGGTTTTAATCAGTAAGAGTGACACGCCCTTCCGCTCCACCCAGAGCGGAAGATGTCATTTGATGATTTCCCATCTTTAAAAAAAAAAGGGTAGTGCCGTGCAATGCGCGTTCAGTCATTGGTCCCGGCTGTGTTTCGAAAATTGTTGTCAGTCATTACAGGTAGTCAGAAAGCAGCCCGTCAGTCTCACATACAGCCTTATTTAGGAATCAAATATCTTGTTAATTGCGAATTGCGATTAGGAAAAGGCTAGGCAGATGATGATTGCATGCGCGGGTGGGTCTTGTGACGCAATTCGGGAGAATCCTTTGTCTGCAGTGGACTTCGATAGACTGAATTGATTGATTGATTGAGTGCGGTCACGACCTCTTGACCTGGTATGACATACGTTTAATACTAGCAGGCTAGCGACAAAAAGATCACTTAAGATGCACTTGCTTTATTTAGGTCATGCCCCAATAACCATAGGGATCACTTGTGTACTTTCGGCAGGTTTTACCGAATTGTGGGGCCCAAAAGTGAATAATACCTACGATGCTATGACCTTAACTCGCACAAATATAATTTTAACTTGTGTAGTCATGGAAGTCGCTTGTGGAAAAGTAAGGACTCCTTACAGCTTGCAAAATAATATGGTGCAATATTTTTAACTGTTATGAACGTACCTTGTAAGATTTGACAGATTTCGCCTTTTAATCTCTTGATGATGAACCACAACTCCCTTTGAAAAACCACAAAAATATCAGTCTTCGACAGATACGAGTAATCAAACACTTGAAAGTCTGACAACTAGTTATACACAGGTGTATCGTGTCTCCCAGCGACTGTTTTATGTAGTTTAGATATGCTGTAGCTCCATGTTAACTTTTTGAACGCTATTGTCACGTATACATGACAAGCAAGCGCGTGCCTTGTACGCCAAACGTCACAAATATGTGTCAAAAAGTACAGCGAAGTTGTGGCTTGGCGTCGGGGGCACACCGATGCGTTTATGCTCTGGCGTTCAAAAGGTTAAACACTGGTATTCAGCAGCAGCCCATTAAACCTACTGAAAACCGACTACTAAGAAAAAAGGCCAGGCAAATGATAATACAATAACCTATATCGCTTTGCGGAAACTAAGATTCAAACTCAGCTCATATCCCATTTCCTGCCTTTACAGAATCGAATGGAGGAGTCGAAGGCGCTGTTCAAGACGATTATCACGTATCCATGGTTCCAGCATTCATCTGTAATTCTGTTCCTCAACAAGAAGGATTTGCTTGAGGAGAAGATCATGTATTCACATCTGGTCGACTACTTCCCTGAATACGACGGTATGTTCTCGCCTTTATAATTTTGGTTTTATGTTTTTTTTTATTATAACCTGACTTTATTATGACCTTCCACATCTTCAGATAATTGGTTCAACTTAGAAGTTGTAATCGAATATTATGCAACTGTGTCACTATGTTGACGTTAAAACGTTTCTGTCGGCAGAAAAAGAGGGTTTTATTTTCTGGCTCCAAGTGACAGTTTTGGGGTATTCTGTTTACACAAATATTAAAATCTTGTCTAAAGTAGTGACAGTGAGGTAATATTTGACAACAAATACATAATGTCTATGATCATCATATTTCGTTTTTGTTTATTTCTCTCAAAGATAAGTGAATCAGTAAATATTACCTATTTATTACCCTGATTCATTCTTGAAATCGTTTTATTTTATAAATTATGATTTACCCACATTTGATTTATATTTCAACACGGTTAATCAGTTTTATTTGATAGAAAGATACCTAAAACTCCTTTGGGCTATCTTGAAGTTAAAAAGATAAATGTTACGTGATATTTACAATAAAGATATGATATCTGTAACGTCTTTAATGTACTAGCAGTGGAGTAATATTTGAAATTTAAAAAGGGAAAACTGATTTCATTTTTTGTGCAACTTGTCAAACCCAGAAACGGGATAAATTTAACAAATCATCACTGCCTCTCAATCTATTAGGTACTATAACAATTAATGTATTTCTAAACAACTAGGTCCAAAGCAGGTCGCACCACCGGCATTAGATTACATTCTTCAAAAATATTTGAAAGAAAACCCGGATCCTGAAAGATCGTGCTACTCTCACTTCACCACTGCCACAGGTTGACAAACATATCCTGTGTGGTATAAACAACGTTAGAGTTGGCTAGATAACGCTAAAATTGGCTAAGTTAGGCTAGAATAAAATAGGCACCGTGTGATGTGATAAGCTAGATTTGAAGTAATCTTTATTGGTTCATGATGTTGCCAACATCAAGCCAAGAGCGCAAATAAAAAAAAAAAATACTAAAATTCTCAACCGAATATATTAATCCGAGTCTACGCACAAAGATGGACAAGATAGTATCCCACTTTTGATGTGATTGGTTGGCACAGTTTTGTCAGCTAATCAAAACGTTAGACGCAATTCTTCGGATGGTCTATGTCCTTGGTCGCATTAAAAAAAAAGTAGAACAATTCGAAATTCTAATACAATGTTGCCAATGAAGATTACTTCCCACTGTGTATGTAAAACCGTAGTGCTAGATATGTGTATGTTGTCCCGAGCACAGGTCCGCAACGCGACGCCAACACAGCGCGCGAGTTTATACTGCGAATGTTCGTGGACCTCAACCCGGACGCGGAGAAGATTATCTATTCTCACTTTACTTGTGCGACAGGTTAGTACATGTTCATAATACTTTAGTTCCTGTTGTAATCGAGGGATATCACAGTATAACTGATCTAAATAAAGGTCAACCGCCTTTAGTGTTAATGAAGCCTTTTGATGTAGCCAACAAGGTCTCCTTGTAAAAATCTCAAAAATCATAGAAGATAAAATTTGTACTTGTGTAGCTCAGTGCATCAGACAGTGGGTACATGCCATAAGTGTGCACTTTACACAGTTGCTATGCAAGAGTCCTTGCGATGGATGGCAGCAATGGAGTTATGCTGTGATATAACTAAGATTCTAAGAATTTAATTTTAATCAAAGTCAGCTAAATCGTCTTTGTAAGCCAACTATGGAACATAATGAATATGATGTTCGATCCCTCATTCGCATTTGGAAAGGATGAAGATTTAGAGCGGTTGCGCACTACGTCCGATCCGAATCCGGTCAAAATACTGTCCGAGAAAACTCGGACCGAACTCGGATATTGCTTACGCACTACCTCCGATCCAAATCCGTGATTCAGACGTCATTTTACGCGGAGCCGCTCACAGAGCGTTCACGTTACTATATTATATTACTCTGGTTCACGTCGTTGATCATGAGCCCTTTCAATCGGCGTCAACTTCTGGCAATGCTATGAGACGCACAGCAGAAGTAAAAAATTCTGGTTGCACCCTCTATTGCTGGACCGATGTTTAGATGGAGCTTTTTACAATCACCACGCAGTGTTACGTCAATACGACGGGAAATTTCACAATTGCTACTGAATACCGAATCTTATCCGAAAAGGAGATTCTGGGATGACGGAGAGAAATCGGATGACGGAAATCGGGTATAGTGCGTAAGCTACCATACAAATTGTTCTACGACTACTTTTCACGGATACTGATTGGGTTCGGATCGGACGCAGTGCGTAAGCCGTGTTACCGGGTCAATTTTTATTTGATACTACAATATTGAATATGCAATAAAAAATCGTGTCTTGAGGTAAAATTATCGCTGTCAAGCAATTTAGCTGATTTTGATGCCACCCACATAAAACACGACTGAGTTCACAATTCGGATTCAAATTACTAATTCAACGAAATTAGTCAATCATGCATTCGTGTATTATATTCGTATCGACCTGTCCCATGTTACGGGACCCATAGATGCAGAGAAATAAAAAAAAATACTTGGGACATTAAAATTTTAGATTATTTGTGTAAACCATGAAATGACAATTTTTTTTCAAAACGAATCGTTTTTTATTATAAAAAACAAATTTTTTACTTGCAAAATGATTTGCATTATTTTATGGGTGTGTCACTTTGGTTACATTTATTTGTTTGCATAAATAATCTGAAATTAAATTGACCAAAATTTTGTTCTCGATTTGGGTCATTAAAATGTGGCTAACCATGTGAGTTCCTTACATAAATCTGGTCTAATTGATTCCTGAGTGATTCAACGCATCCTTTATATTGTAATTGGTTTCAAAGTTTCTGCACTTGATAAAATATGAGGAAATACGTAAGTTATCCTTGAATTTCATGGCAATGAAATTCTATCAGTTGTTGTGGCAACATACTATTTATGTTCTTAAGTTGATTTCTGTCGGATTTATAAGGTAAGCTGTAGTCCATTAGCTATTTAATTTTTGTGTTATTGCTACTTCTATCTATTGTCCAGTTTAGTTAAAATATTTGTACAAAATAAATATACCTAGTCATGCTAAATCGAATTAAACAAACTGCATATCTTTACCACTGTCCAATTAATGATTTATGTTACTTACATACATATTTGGGCACTTTGATATGTATGTTATACGGGGGGGACACCTGACACAAGTATGTATTTACATAATTATAACCATAAGAATATTCACTCATAATTGAATATTCACTTAGATTTGATGCATGTTTACTAGATTTCGGAAATCTAACTAATATGCATCAAATCTAAGTCAGAGTGATGTATTGATTATTCTTATTTTTATAATTATGTAAATACATACTTGTTACTGTCGCGGATAATATTTTGATCAAGATAAAACCGGACAATTGACCTGCAAATTGCAAAAAAATCAAGAAAAATTGAATTTCGCGGGCTACCACTAGGGGTCCCCCAACAACAGTACCCTTAACCTTTTGAACGTCACTGTCACGTATACATGACAAGCAAGCGCGTGCCCAGTACGCCAAGCGTCACAAATATGTGACAAAAAGTACGGCGAATTTGTGGTTTAGCGTTGGGAGCACGCCGATGCGTTAATGCTCTGACGTTCAAAAGGTTAAATATGACCACGCATTTCTGGAATACCCTCTATAATAATGTATGTTGTCTGTTGCTTATGCATTTATTTGTGTGTGAGTAGAATAATGTTTATTTAGAGCTTGATGTTTGTTTCATCTGATTTTACTTGTTTTATATGAATGAAAATTACTCCATTTTATAAAAAACAAACGCCAACATAACGTGAGATTTCCGTCACAAATAATATTAATCCTCACAATTTTTTGCCTATTCTTTTTTGGCTTTGACTTATTCTACAATATTATTTTAATTTGCGAAATCTCTGCTTGTAAGTTTTTATCTTACTCAACTTACACTTTTATTTATTTTGTTTATTTTGCATGCTGCCTTGGATGTTTTTAAAGACACCGAAAACATTAAGCTTGTATTCTGCGCTGTGAAGGATACTATCATGCAGTCAGCTTTAAAGGAATTTAATTTGGCATGAATTTTCAACTTACATTATCATTATACATATAATATACTCTGTTGAATAATTAAATGTCTATTTTTAATACTAACTTGCATGTTTTATTCATTTATCCTGTTATCATTTTTATATATTATAGTGTTTTTTTTCTTTTGCAATTTGATCATGTTCAGATTTTGTTTAAAATAAGTTCATATTATTTATTTATTTGCATTCATGTTGTTTGCAATGTGTTACAGAGTTAAACATGAACTCAATTAGGGCATTGCAAAATATTTGTACGATGAATAAATAATTTATGTATGATACTTTCATGAATCATTTTACCTAATATATTTTTATATACATGTATTTATAAAACAAATGATTATGATTTGCACTGATTTGCTTGAATGGATTAAAATTTGCAATTTTTTTGTTTGTAAATCGAAAATTTCAATTAGGAAACTGAACTTATCTTATGGTTGTTATTTTTATAAGGCTCTTTTTAATTTTATTAGGTTTACAAGTTCTAAATTAGAAATGTTCCAAGACATTTTTGCTTGAATATCGCGCATGTATTTTATTCTCAGTAACGTCATAATAAACTAACCCGTTATAACAATTACATACTTAATTAAATATAAATAGGTATGAGTTTTATGCCATGTATAACTATCTATTAATTCTATGCATTTAAATCACGTAGTCAAATACTAATTATAGTACATATTTTATGTTGTGTAAAATCGTACTTACGTGTGGTAAGCCACAACTGTACTTAGAGTAAACCACAAGCTTGTCCTGTCGATCCCCCGATTTTTGAATTAAGAATTTGAAGCTGAGCATTTGTTTGACTCTTCTTTAGCCTGACTACCTATCAGACTTTGGCGTTAAGGTACGGTTTGACAAATTCTTAACTCCAAATACTCAATTCAAAAGTCAGTTTTTCCACTGGAGCGGAGCAATTCTATTGGTTAGTCTCTCAGTTGCTCTTTACCCCAATATAAGGGTAAAGTCCATAAAATAAAAACACATCTGTAGCCAATAGTAGCAAAAAGAAGGAACAATGCGTTCTCTATTATATTAATGTAGGATCAGAAAAAAGTGCAGTAATTTTGAAACCCAAAAATTATCTTCAATCTAAGTTATACGGACACCTGGTGCATGGTAGCAAGTAAGAAATGATAAGTATAATTTAGTACTTAATATAAAAATACACCTTGATTAAATTAAAAACCAATAATATATTTAATTCCAGACACTGAGAACATCCGGTTCGTGTTCGCCGCAGTCAAAGATACAATCCTACAATCCAACCTCAAGGAGTACAACCTCGTCTAAGCGAACAACAAGGTCACTGATAAGAATCTGTGATTGTGTAAAACACATAATTTAAACATCATCACTTCACGTCAGAATGTGTATGTAAATTCGCGAACTGAGACCAGATGGACGAACTAATTTCAACTTAAAATGTTTAAAGAAAATAAGGATAGATTGTAAGTCATTTAACCCAAAAATTATAGTTGGGAGTGCGGCCATGCGGGCCTCGCCAGCCGCACTCCCTCCGACAGATTCGTTCTCGATCCGACGGATGACGGATCGCTCGCGACGCGTCAGGATTTTTGACAAGTTTTTTTATGATGAAGTTATTCACAATTTATGTATGTGTCTGTATTGGTGAATATTAAATTGTGCATTTTTAAAGTTATGGTGAGTCTTGGCCTTACCATGAGCTGCTTTTAGTCATTGTTTTAGGGTTTTTTTTTTTGTAAAGTTTGTTGCCATAATATCTTTCTACATTAGTATACATTTTATTATGTCCAGACGGATGGATTTGAACAAACTAGTCCAATGAAACGCGTGTTAAGTATCATCCTCGTGGGTCGAGACAGGACTTCCTACTAAGGTATTGATCGGGATGCTTCTGTTACTATTACGTATTTATTTTAGCTGTGGTAAGTTGTCTGGTTTGCTCGCTCGGCCCAGAGAAGCGCGTGTCGGGCTCGCCTAGCCGGCACTCTCTCTACCTACCGATTATTAAATTCACTAGACGTAATTATAAATCGGTACCCTATTTTCTGTTAAATTGAAAGATTATAACTTTATTACTGTATTTAATATTTCGTTACTTTTGTACATTGGATTTTTTGTTACTTGAATATATGTTAATATTTAAGCTGTTTATATTTAAATATGGTGTTTTTCTACACGACTTGACTTCACGCAAAATGTTTTATGTTAACTGTAGGCTTTGTGTACGCTGTGGTCTGGTGTATTTGGTTTCTTCCTAACGTTATCCATGTACAATATTCATTAATAAACAGTATAAAATATAGGAGTTACTATGTTAGTTGTTTAAGGAATTTTTGAATGCATTTGATATAAACTTTTTTTACTAGAGAAACCCTCGGATAAAGCGAAACGTGGAATGTAAAAACCGAAACCGAAGTTTTTTGCACGAACGCTTTTACCAGTATGTAAAATATTGTACATTTGGTATAAATGAGCCGTGTGAATTGAGCTGACAGTTCAGTGCCAAGTTTTGCTATTGGCATACTTTGTATCGTAACGTAACTTAAAGCACAAACTATAAACTATATAACTACATTTTATAATTGTTTTCCATATTTTAGAATATTTTATCGTACCATGCTTAATTAAGAGTGTTGCTTCGTGTTATTATTTAGTTTTATTAATGTATAAGAAACCAAGTTTCGTTTTGAAGATATATAATTATTTGTATTATTTGTTGTTGTGTCTTACTTTCTCTTCTATCCAAGTTTCTATATGGACCGCTAGCACAAGTGACACTGTCAATAGCAAAACTCCATGCTTTAATTAAGATACAGCTGTCTGATGCTCAAAGTACTGTGACGTTGAAACTTAGCGCACAATATTGGAAAATTTATATTTGATGTTGACCCACTGAAGTGTAATCTGTGTATGCCGTGTACATAGAAACTATTTTTCTTTTGTGCATTTGTACAGCAATATTGTGAATTAGTTTTGGAACCCGACACGACGAACGGTTGAGTTCTTACTGTGCGACGACGCGGCACCTCAGTGTAAGCAAACTGACATGTACTGCACACGAATACTTCCGAAATGTACCGATCTGTCGCTACTAACACGACGCCATCGACACTCGTCTTCCTATCCTATCCCGCGTACCTATGTACATAATTACATTTTGATATGTTCGAATGTAACATTAACTTTGATAGATATCGACGGTATGCTATTACTGGTTCACATTGACATTCAATGCATGAGCTTGAATTTATATTTATTTGCAGTAGTCTCAAAACAAAACAAAACAAAGCACAATGAATGATCCATTGGTGATTAGTTACATATAAGACGAGCGTCGAGCGGCCGGGCTGCTGTCGTCCGAGCTACAAGTACCGCCACTTCGTATCTTCCTTACGAGTGTACTGAATATCGTGTACCGGTGTGTGGTTCTTATTTGTTTCTACGGTTGGGCTACACAAAATATTGCTATAACTATATTATAGTCTAACGTTGCTTTACCTTTTGCGTGAGATTGTGAGAATTTTAGCTTAAGTTCCGACTGAAGATGGATGCCTGAATGAAATATTGTAAATTATAATTTCTCATAAAATATAATTTTTTTCAGCTATACGAGTCGTTTCATTTAACTACTCACTCCTACATTTTATTCTAACTTCACCTGATTGTTTGTGACGTTCAGTCTAGAACACGCAAATGTGTTCCCTCCCATTGGCGTGATTGACTAGTGATGTTTGCAGAATGTCATTATAAAACTATTATTACACAATAATAGGCCATTGATATAAATCTTTTACGTGACATGTCCGGCGTGATTACGATGGCACATAAATGCCGAACCAAATGTGTTTACGGTCATTTAACAGTTAACATGGCGATAAGCGAGTTCAGCAATTTTTTACAATCGAACGCCACAGCCGGCAGTGATTTAGGCGACATGGCTGCAAAGGTCGCCATGCACAATTTTGATTTACGCTACACGACATTGCTGTTATTCAATTCAACTTTTTGCTATGGAGTCGAAGTATTTCTACGTTTATATCATCACAATATCGTGGTGAACAGAGCCACATTCAAACCAAATTCATTGACTCGAAAATCACGCCAGTTTGTGCTATTTGCAAGTGACGTTGCTGATGTAGAACAGTTACTTGACGCCATTATCGAATTTGAAATGGACAATACTGGCAAGTTTATCATAATTTGCGAATCACCAGTGCCAAATGAATGTGATGAGCAAGATATAATGGACCTGTGTTGGAATTATAGAATAGTCAATATTCTCTTCATCAGACAAGAAGCGACAGAAACAATTGGCTTCACATATTATCCAGTAGCAGACGGAATATGTTACAATTTAAAACCAATACAACTGGACTGTAACAATCAGTATACACATACAACATATGGTGAAGTGTTCAGAAATAAACTTAAAAATTTCAATTCATGTCCTATAACTGTCTCGACATTTATACAAGCCCCGTACATTTTGAATATAACGAACGGAATTCCAATAGGCGCAGATGGAGATTTACTACGAATTTTGATGTTTGCAATGAATGCAAGTCTCAAAATGATGACTCCAAATCGCGGCTTCGGATGGGGCTGGCGGCAAAAGAACGGAACCTGGATGGGATCGCTCGCAGACGTTTACGAAGATTTAGCAAACTTTTCAATGACTTCAGCAGCCATCACATTGACGAGGTTCTCCGATTTTCAGATATCCTCCAGTTATTTTTTCTCGCAAGTGGTATGGGTCACGCATCCTGCTCAGTTACAAAATGTGGCTTTGAAATTAACGCATCCATTTGAACCAGACATGCGAATCGCTCTAGTGGTCAGTTTTTTCTTCGTCGTTTTCTGTGCTTTTCTCATCAAAACCAATTCTTGGACGTCCATGTTTAGTAGATTTGAAGAAGACCAACCAACCAAGAGCGTTGTTTTCTTTGCTTGGATGATATGCATGGGTCAGTCAGTCATGAAGTTACCCACAAGATCTGCATTTTTACAAATGACCTTTATCTGGATATGGTACTGTTTTCTCGTCAGAACAGCATATCAAGTATATCTGATAAGTTCCTTGAAAGGAAAATTTTATGAAAGTCAGTTTGAAACAATTGATGATGTTATAAACGCTAAATATCCATTCGGTGGGGGCGCAGCGCTCAAGGATTATTTTATTGACTATCCGCTTGTTTATAATAATTGGAAAAATATAGATTCCCCACAAATCGTAACAACTGCTGTGAACTTAACAAAAGGCATGAATTTTGTTCTAGCGATGAATTCGGATAACGCTCAAATAATTATTAAAAATAACAGAGCGGGACTGCACATGTTGCCCCAAACAGTAATCACAAGTCCTACTGTAATATTTTTTAAGAAATATTCCCCTCTTTCGGAACCAATCAATTTGATCTTGAGTCGGCTGTGCTCGGCTGGATTTCCGGATAAATTGCACAAAGTATACACAAGTTTGTTTAAAACGGTGGATATTGATACTGAGGGAGAAACTTTGAAAATAAGACATTTTACAGCTTGTTACGTTATATTGATATTAGGCTGGATAGTTTCCGCTATCTTCTTTTCCTTAGAAATTTATTTTGGGAAAATATATCGACATCCCACACAGGAATTATAAATCACCATAATTACATGCAGGCCATCAATCAATGCATAGGTAGGTACCTACAATATTAAAACATAATCGGGCCCTATCTCTTAAAGGATCGACAATGCATTACGCGGATAAAAGTACTAATGGCATAGTAGATGCATGTCCACACACGCCCATAACATGAAAATCAGCCATCAGCGCATATAATGCATTTGTGGTAAATTACACTAGCTTGCACTTTCAATTTTATGAATTTTGTATCATTAGAAGAGAGAATTCGTAACCGTCACCAACGAAGATGGATTTCAGTGACGAAGAACCACACAACCATACTATAGAGCACTTTATAATCGATGACCCAGCGTCGGAGCTCGGGTTATTGGCAGCTAAGGTAGCGTACTATAATTTCGAGTGGCGCTTCCTTACCATTGTAATGTTCAACACCCTGCAAGCAATAGGTTTGAACACATTTTTGATGCACTATCAGCAATCCGTCGTAGTAAATCTGGGCAGGTTTCTCCCTGCAAAACGGTCCGCTGTACCACAGTTGGTGATATTTGGTGAAGACTCGTCAGAAATATCAAGCACTCTGCGATGGACCGTCAGATCGAAATATGATACCAATGGTAAATTCATAATTATCTGCGCATTCCTCAAGCAAGACTGCGATGAGCAGAAAATCTTCCAAACGCTTCAATCTCTCTTCATTTTGAACGTGGTGCTACTGAAAACTTCACCTAAAACTAACAAGTCTCTAGCCTACTCATATGACTTTGTATCTGATGGAAAATGTAAGAACAACGTACCATTTCAACTTGATTTATTCACGTCCTGCGAAAATGATAAATGTTTTAAAGATTTATATCCAGAAAAGTTAATGAACTTTCAAAAATGTAAACTTATAATGTCAACTGTAGAACAACCACCCTTTATGTATTTGCATAACGGTACCAAAAGTCCATCGGGGATAGATGGAGACATCATGAAGCTTGCAGCGAACATGCTGAACGCTAAACTCGTGTTGATGACACCCGCTGACGGCGGAGATGCTGGTCACTACGCCAATAATAACTGGACTGGGTCTTTGGGAGACATCTACAATAGCCTCAGACACGCTTCTGTGTGCTCGGCACCGCTTACGTCCAATAAATATGGTAATTTTCAAATATCTTTCACATATTTCTCTATGGACATTGTGTGGGCCACCAGACTACCCACACAAAAGGCTTCATGGGAAAAACTATTAAATCCCTTGAATATTTACCTCCGAGTCATATTATTATTATTTTTTGTTGGTATTGTTTTCATGAATATACTTTGCACAACAAATATGTGGCGCCAAGTGAGAAGCGCTTTTAAAATGGAGCCTCCGAAGTACAGTTTTCTATTTTTTTCATGGGTATTATTCCTTGGCCTGCCAATACTCAGAGAGCCTGCAAGAAAAAGTTTCCTGGTAACAATTTACACTTGGATATGGTTCTGTTTTGTTATAAGGAGCGCTTACCAAGCCGCTCTCATTAATTCTCTGAAACAGCCGGCTTATCTTGATAACCTTGAAACTTTTCAAGATGTTCTAAGAGATCATTATCCTTACGGTGGCCTAGCTTCTTTGAGGGAGTATTACACTGATGATCGTGCCATTTACGATCATTGGAGAGTGGTAGACCTAGTCCATTTTTACGAGACCCTGGATGGCATATTGGATGGAACAACGGATTTTGTTCTAGCTTCAAACAAAGCGGCTTTAAAACATCATCTCATGAGGATTAATGGTACGAAGCAATTGCAAATAATTCCGGAGAAAATAGTGAACAGTCCTACGGTGGTGTATTACAAGAAGTTTTCACCGCTCACCGGGCCGCTGAACACCGTTTTGCGAATTGCTTTGGAAGGAGGCTTTATACAGCGAATTCATGACAAATACTTGGATCGTGATAAAAAACTGTTTCAACGAGTACGAAGTAAGCAACCGGAACCGCTCAGAATGAACCATTTTACCGGCTCTTTTGTTTTATTAATAATAGGATGGTTTGTATCCGCTACTTACTTTGCCGTAGAATATGTTTGTGGAAATCTTAAAGACTAAACCTTATACACTGAAACACTGTCTTTTTACTTGTGGTGTTAGAATTGTACCTACCGACTTATTTAATTGTTTGTTAATAGTCACCTATCTAAAACCTTCCGGTAAAAGTAGGTATAGATAATAAACGCACGTCACTTCCAAATCTTCTATTATTTTAAAACACCTTCCATTTTTTTTAAGGATGGGAAATCATCAAATGACTTCTTTGAAAGTGCGTGTCAGACTCTTGCTGACTGCAACCCATCGGTGTTCCTCCGAATGCCCTTTGCGTTCCAGGGCCCTCGCCCCGAAGAGGACACGGCGGTGCTCCGCCCAAGCAGGCTAGTATGCTCCACCGTGTCCTCCGGGCGATCCTCACAGTGCTGACACACGGGCTCGTCCTCTCACTGAATCCGAAACAGGTATCTCCCGAAACAGCCGTGTCCGTTGAGTATGTACCTACCTGCGTCAGACGGAGGGTGAAGACGCCGTGGCGCCTCTTCAGCACCTCCTCAAAAAGGGGACTTATTGCCGCAATTGTGGCGTGCCCAGCGCTGGGTTGCGACAGAAGTTGTCCCCATACCGCCATGGTATCCTGCCGGAGCTCCGTCCGCCGCGCTGCAATTTGACGCGGCAGCGGAGTTTCGCCCCGGCGAAGCGCCTCCACGCGCCACGCGTAATCGTGCGCGAGGGCTCTCGCCTCCAGATCCCATGGCGGTAATTCGGCAAGGAGGCCCGCCGCCTCGCCGGAGTCCTTACGGTATCCCCGGGCCAGCTGGATGGATGGCCATGACCCTTTGGGACGCGTTTAGCTGACGGGCTGGTCGCCGCTTCAAGATCATATTTCTCAGACTCTTGAAACTCCAATAATAAAGCCAAATATACTAAAATAGCGTCAAGAATCCAAGTGTTAGGTCCTCCATACCGTAAAGTAGACCGACCATTAAGACATGCGCGCTCTACAGCCCTGTCTACACCGAACCCTAAACCAAGCCCAGAATCAGTCTGGGATAGTTTGGATTATCTTATCTGGGATAGTTTAGATAGAAAGGTAGGTACCTAATCATCATACAAATATGATGATTAGGTACCTACCTTTCTATCTTATGGGAAAGGGTAGTTAGTACAAATATAAGTTGATTGGGTTTGATCTGAAGCGGGGGTGTTAAGGAGCTCCGTAACCGTAAGGAAAAACTATAGGATATCCGAAATAAAGATCTATCCGTAACCGAATCCGACCTGTAAAAGATTCGGAAAATTTCGAATAGGAGTCCAAATGAGATACCTACGTTATGACAGGTTGTTCTGCTCGGCCGAGCCGGGACACTAGCCAATTTTGTGTTTTACTTTTACGTAACCGAAACTTACGGATAATCCAAATAAGTTTACACAAAATTATTGATTCACAAATCTGCTTCTACCTATTTTATATAATAATAGATAGTAATAATAATCATTTTATTATCAGGCTAATACACAAAATAATCTTAAACAATAATAAACTAATACATATTTAACCTTAATAAACTATTGCACACGAAATGACGGCGTCGTGTTTCGCTGACTGGTGTCGCGCATCTGGCCGCGGAAACGTCGATACACGACCACCTTCGGCCAAAACTCTTCTTTGAGGAACATTCGAGCTGATGAGTTGGAACCCGCACCACAAACGACTTAAAGTTTGTGTTGTGACGCGACTCCAACTTCTCGACCCTCAAAGTATAGTTGGTCTTCACACTCATGTAGGTACTTACTCCACGATCTCCTCAACCTACCTACTTGTCAATATTCTAATATTCTTTAAATTTTACTTCTGTTTCTATTTAAATTAAACATTTTGCTCAGTCATAAAGATCTAGAAAGCTGAAGCAATAATCGATTTTCTTTGCTGCCTGTACAGTCGTTTCACATTTTTATTACGAAAGAAACCTAGATTTTTTTTGCTACTTACACGCGTCGAGGCACTTGTAATGAGCCCGTTATACTTGAATATAGGCCAGGGATAGTCTTATACAATTTTTTCCATCGTAATTGCATGCTACCGCTGCCAAGCCGCGTTATTCGTGCCGTACGATCACAATGACCGATTGCGCTATATCCCTGTTAGGAAGTCAGCCAAATGCATTATTTTTATGAGACAGAGCCCATTAAGTTGCTTCCTATTTCAACGCCTAGCTTACGTAATATGAATTTGTCATACCTAATGCACTAAGCTCTATACCTAATGACTTTTATTAGCCATGCAAATGGCTTAGGTACCTACTGTAGATCTTTTCAGGAGAAAGTTAGGCTAGCGGTAACTTAGGTCTCTGAATCCTCATTATTGTTGTATTTTAGTCTTATTTATAGACCCTACTAATCCCCAGTCATTATTTACGAATAATAATTGTATCAATATTAGTAGAAAAGTAATATAATCAATTAAAAAAATACCCAAACACCAAGATAGATTACCTATTTAGGAAAGTTATATGTGTATGAATCGGTCCATAATACGAGGGTCACACTGGTAGTTTATAGAATAGGCCCGTAACAAATGCAGCCAATGAAAAATTTATTTAAATTTCGAATTAGGAACTCTGACCTCTGGGTATCTGCACCTAAATGTGTTATGAATTTTCATGTCATTTGTTTTTTAAAATTGGCGGCATTTTAAATGGTTACCAAGACCAGCTGTCTTGGAAAATGTTAGACAGCAGCGCCCAAGAAGCTGGATCCTACTCCACCAGAACAACGCTCCAGGTCACTCCGCCAGACGGACTATCGAATATTTGTATATCGAAGGTGTGAAGTTAGTGAGTCATCTTCCTTCCTTACAGTCCCGACCGCACCTTGTGACTCATACCTATTTATTTCTAAAAATAAAATATATTGGTAGGTAGGTACTTAGAGGAATTCGTTTTATGAAGCCTGAAGATGCCGTGGTTGCGTTTGAAAAATGTGTGGAAGAGAACCCTAAAGATGAGTAGGCCCACTGCTTCAGTCAATGGTTCCATAACATGTGACGGTGCTTAGAAAGGAACGGAGACAACTACGAAAAGCAATAAAATATTGACAGGCGTCAACATCATTCCGTTTTTTATTTTCTAAAAACTTTCAGTGTGACCCACGTAGGTATTAGACCAACAAGTATAAGTACCTAAACATGAAAATATTTACTTAGGTATGTGGTGTATTGACATCACCTTGCGCACAGCCACTAAATCATCGTCGCCAAAGAAACAAAAATGAGTGCTGACGCTTCGCGTCACCTGACGCTTTAAAGACGCACTTTACTTGCACTGTTAGTTATCTCTTTTACTTGCAAAGTTATTGCCATCCGAACACCTTACCTCGGGAACTTCCAGCCCCGCTCTCACCTAAGTACCTACTACTTACCTACCTGTAACCTTCAAGTAGGTACCTGGGTAAGGTCGTCAAAAAATGTAATATAACGCACTGGAAGATATAACACACTAACACAAAAACGCACTGGAACAATGTAAAGGTCATTGTTCACTTAGAAATGGGTCAAGTAAAATCCAATTTGAAATATGAATTATTTATTTCCATGAAATCAAAATCCAATAATAAAAAACTAATCTTACACAGATTACAGCTTGCAGGGTTTGTGTTTGCGAAACTAAACACCAACAAAAAAACACAATACAATATTATAGAATTATAAAACTTTTTTAAATAAAATAATGTGCTTCCAAATTTTAATAGTTAAAAAAAAGGAAAGAAACATTTTAAAAAAAAAAACAAGAATTACATACGTATACGTCAAGATCAAGTTACATAAAATTGTTTTCTAGTTTATCTACGCAAGTAACCTTCGTATTCGCAAACATTACTGTGATGAGGTTTCGAACGCGCAGAGTACCTACAGAAAAGTCATACGAATATGGGCATAATGTGTAACAATATTCATTATAATTTAAGCCACTACAAACAAACAAGCTCTTCATACGAATATTTAAGGTTAAGGTTTTATCGCGACAAGCTTTAATAAAATATAATTTTATTCAAATATCGAAGTAAACATAATTGTCATCGCTAATTAAATACTCCTTGGGTTTTTCATTATTTTGTGTCAATGTAATTTTTTTTACTATCGATTCCGCCGTGACGATATCTCGATCTATTTTCTTTGTAACAACGAAACGGGGTTGGGGCTTTTTTTGAGTTTTTAAAAATAGTATTGTGTAGTAAGTTTCCTGATCTGTAATATTTATGTTTTCTACAAAACCAATATAGTATTTCCAAGAGTTCCTTTGGAAGTACCTTACTAGCACACTATCATTTGTTTGTAATTCCATATTATTATCTATGTGTATGTCTGATGGTGTCATTGAAGCCGATTTCATACTAACGTTTTCTTCAGTCATATCCTTAACATTATTAGTCTTATTATTATCATTTGTTCTTTGGTCATGTTCTGTGTTTAAATCATTATCTATACCTATATCTGATATATTATTAATATATTCTTGTTTTTGTGACATCCTTACATCATCATTGAAAGTGGTATTTTCTAACTCCATGCCATTGTCTTCACTAATCTGGTTTTTTTCAGTATCAGAAATAAAATAATCGTCTTCTGAAGAATTATGCAGGGAATATTGTTCATCAGTATCTGTATCTGTACTACTATCATAATATTTTTTTGCCTTACGTACAACTGATCCAGTAGAGCTTTTCGGCGTAATGCACTTTTTTCGGTTAGTAAATTTTCTGGAACACGATGCGATGGGGTTTTTGTAAATATCTTCATATGGCATAGCGTTGGTCTGAGCTTGATTTGCTTTAAATAGTTTAGTGTCTGGTTTAACAGCTGTAAGCGAAAATGGGCTAAATTTATGTAAATCAAAGAATGCTTTGTTTTCCAATGTGTTTTTGATATCAGCTAGAATTGTTATTGCTGGTTTTTTCGGTTTTGTAATTACACGTTCTGTGTCTGTCGCTTGTTTTGTTAATGTAGCTTGTTGCAGATCTAAGCAGTTACAAAAACCTGGTTTAGTTTCTGTTTGTGGACAAAAACAGCTTAAGCTGCGATATAATATTGTCTCTTCTGAATTCATGTTAATTACTTGATGTAATGTCATGGTCCCTGGTACTGGTATTAATTCCATTGTTTGTATTTGAATGGTATCCTCAGGGATGTAGAATAGTTTAATTTTAATCCCAGATTTCTTCAACAACTCAAATGCTGATTCAGCGTTCGTAATATCTGATCCGTAAGCTACTAAGGAATCCATTTTTCTTTTGATGGTACCGCCTATGCCGTCGGCAGCACCCTTGCCGTGCGAGGCTTCAAAAAAGTTCCACGTAGCTCTGAAGCCATACATTGTAGTGTATTTTGCAAATAAATAGAAATTCTTCTTTTGCCTATACTGGCTGGTGGGGCCGTCGGAAAAAAAATGGACTGTATCGACAGTGGGATACTGATCTTTAACATAATTTAAAACCGGTTTTAAGTGTTCCCAAATAGCTTCCGGGCCATGATAATTGTTCGCAGAGATAGAGCAAAACGGAAGAGGATCTCGATTACTATATATTAAGCCAGTATGAAGGGTAATTTGATTTCGAGATGCACCAAAATGCATTGCTTGAATTTCTGTGTTCATTTTAGTGGCATAATTTTCGGAGAAATCAATGTGTATTGTTACAGTGTTTTCATCTAAATTTTTAACACACCGCTGATGTTCAATATACTGGTGATGAATGTTGTAGACGTGTTTTTTAAATTTAGATAATTCTTGTGTAAAACCTTTAACCAAATCTTTCAATAGCCCAGTTTTTTCAGTTTTCGTAATTTTTTTCGTAGTTTTTCTTTCATGTTTATTTGCTTTATCATTATACTCATGTGTTTGCATAGACCATTCTTTCCATTTTACAGTGTCTTCTAGATTTATCTCAACTAAGTTGAATTCTAAAGACTTCTTTTCGCAAGTAGAACATTCTCCATAGGAGCATTCTTTTGATTTTGGATTACATAAAATTAAGGAAAGTATTTCATCAAGAGACTGACTTTTGATCAAACCCAAGGATTTTAGTACTTTCGCTTTCATAAGAATATTTTCATGCTTTATACAAGCGCATGTTTCTCGCCTATCAACTTTAGGTGGTAAAATGTAGAATGGTCTGTATTTTTTAAACGTCGTCAATTTGCATTTCCCTCCTTCAGATTTATATTTTATAAAAAGATTTTCCAAAGTGTTTAATAAATACCTCCTCTGTCTTTTGTCTTTATGTAACGTTTTAAATTCTTTCTTGCCTGCCGTGGCCCGACTTACGTCATCCCTTTCGAAAAAATCTTTAAGTTGATTTAATAGAGCATAATTTTTTTTCTTCACTTGTATGTAACGTATTTTGCCTTTCAAGCCTAAATTACTAGACATCTTACCCTTCATTTTATATTTTTCTACGATTGGACCATCCACTACACTCTTAATAATGCGTTTCGAATAATTATTTTGTGAGGTTTCGTAACACTGCTTTAAAGAATCTATTAAAACATTATGTTCTAAAATTCGTTTTTTAACTTTGTCTTTTTGTTCTATAGATATGTTTGGTAAATTTTGATTTATGAAATTATCTGCTTTCGTTGAAGGAGTCATTTCGTGTTGAAAAACTGCTTTATCTATATCTTGTGTTTCATTATTTACGTTTTTTAGCTGTTCAATATGTTTTAGCAATTCTTTGTTTTTCCGCTGCATTCTGTTGATTTTTTTTCTATATTTTTTCATCTCCTTAGTTACTGATATTACTTTAGCTTTTAATTCTATGTTTTTCTTTTTTAATCTATAGTTGACTCTATTAATTCTTTTTTGCGTATTTTTATTTTCGTCTTCAATATTATTAGATTTCTTGATTTTTTCCTTCTTTTTATCCTCCCTCCATTTTTTTCGCATTTCTTCTTGTTCCTTCTCAGATTGACAATCATTGATCCTTTTCCTATTTCTGTTTGTCCTTTCTGCATTTTTCTTTTTAATTGCTTCATATTTTTCAGGGTTTTCACGTTTTAAACGTTCTCTATATTGTTTTTGCCTTTCTGCTTGAGTAGGCATCTGTAAAAAATAAAAATAATAAATTACAAACCTAAATGAATACACACCATTAGCGAAAACTTCGGATCCTTTTTA
Source organism: Mamestra brassicae (assembly GCA_905163435.1). NCBI lineage: Eukaryota > Metazoa > Arthropoda > Insecta > Lepidoptera > Noctuidae > Mamestra > Mamestra brassicae. The sequence continues at coordinate 7,006,656 of LR990991.1, read as the reverse complement.
CGAATATTGCGCGCACAGAGGAGTTTACGATTTGTTCCAGTTAAAGTGAGTTCCTGTTATGAAGAGCAGAAAGCTAAAATAAAAACAGACGAATTTCGACTACTGAGGGACCACAAGTAAAATCAGAATAGTATAACACTCGGGTGAAGTGTCAGAATTCTCTAGGTCCGTCAGAATAACGTTACCCTTTTTTTATTTCGCCGTAGTCGGTTAAGGTATGTGAATAGTCTCCTTTATAAAATTCCAGTGTGTTACATAACGAACACCATAACACACATAACGAACTGGAACAAACACACTCGAAAATTCTAACTAAAACAATTCATACCGGTCACAAATCAAGCGCGATTTTCCTAATAAAACTTGATATACTCTCGTCATTGACTATACATTTCGAATTAGGAACCTTGTAAACAATATCTTTGTACTTACCGCGTAGAATTCACAGATACACAGCCAGAAATATGAGCACTAAATTACGGAATTTACAATTTTTTTCTGTCGAGACCACAAATCAAAAAAATATGTCAAAATTGACATTTGACCGTACCGTGAAGGTGTTGCCACATCAAAATTGACTAGATGATGTTGCCTACTGTTGAAAATAAAAAATCTACCGCATACCGAATCGGAATAACACACTGGATAACTTTTGGAGACACAAATTATAATAGGTTTTTTTTTCAGTAGCATTGTATTATTACAATAATTTATGCATTATGATACAGCATCTTTATTGTTTTAAAAGTAAACTACAAATCTAATTCCATAATTCTTATATTTATTTTTTTATGCAATTTTTTCGTCCTCTGGGTTGATAGGAGACAAATAAATTTAGTATGCAGCTGAATTTTGTGGGTTCAAAAATATTTTTTATTTTTTAAGTTTGTGACTGTCAAACATTCTCGTTATCTCTACATTATTCTTAGCATGATTAACTATATATTATCATATAATAATATTAAGATATTATTAGTTAGCGCATGGTATTCGCAATCAAACATAGGGTCACCTCAAATCTTTTAAATAGTACATTTTTTTATGACCTTACCCACCTACCTACAAGTACAGAAGGAAAGTAGATACCTAGTAGGTAATGTGAACTTAGGCAATCTTCTTTTTCCTAAATGAGAACGACACGAACCTTATTACATTAAGATCTTATCAAAGTTGATGTAGGAACTAATTAAGATTGAAGCAGGTTTCTGCGAATTACTTAATTAGATAACTCTTAATACTTATGTTGTAGATACCTACCTACCCTACCTACGCAGTGCTTACCTATCATAACAAACTCCGTATGGTATTTTACATAAGTACCTACTTAGCAAAGAATCTAGGTAGGATACAATAGCAATTCCTGAAATTCAGCGCCGAAGCGATTAAGCGAACATTTTGAAAAATATTTTCCCAAAAATCTGGAGCAATATGACTGGGTTTCCAAACCCTTTCCTGTCTACCTCACCGTCAACAGTTCCCAGAGGAAGAATAACAATTAATAGAATTTTCCTGTGACTCCAGCCTTAGGTTTCAATACAACAAAGGCAAACTGCTTGAATTTTGGAGTTCACTGCAGCATTGAGGGTTCTATTACCATTTGCGACGAGATGATTTTGTGATGAGTGTGGCATTTTCCAAACTTGAGCCCCGTGTTGAAAAGCTATGCTCAGAAAAGCAAGCACAACCTTCCCATTAGTAGCCAGCCAACAAAGTGAAATAAATATCTATTTTCGTTCATGTTTTGTTTTTTTTTCGTATTTTAAATAAAAATTATAAATGTTATTTGTTGTTTTTCTGATAACTTGTTACTAGGTTAGAACTACAACTGGTAGGTAGGTACTTTTGAGGGACGGGACGGGGGGGACGCCAAGTAATGGCAAATTCCCGAGAGCGTCACAGTTAAAATAAGTTTAGGAAGTTAGGAGGAACAGAAAGATTTCGGTCGAATAACTAAGAATTTCATTATACTTTGTATTGACGACTACCTAAGTAGGTGGGTTCCTAAGTGGATTCTGCTCTTAAATTATATTTTAGGTAGGTTTTCGCTTAGGAAACAAACAGGGCGAACTGTCTTTGTGATTTAGCGGTCGTAAGTGCTGAACATGAGGACCTGGGTTCGAATTCCTTGTCAGCAGTAATTTTTGCGACCGATATATCAACGAGGAACCTCAAGAAAATCTATGGTTTCTACCTGTCTACATGCTTATAGGTACTTAGCTATGTATCTAACAGGTTTAGGTTGGTGGCATTTATTTTAGTTAAATCACAGATATGCTGCCACCAACTGCATCAAACTGCTTGCAAAGAGACTTGTTTGAAAAATTTTAGTCCTATTTTGCACTCAGGTCTTTCTTCAGGTCTCACCTAGATGCGGACGGCGAGCGTTGGATGGCTCGCTGTCCGGTCACAACCAGGCCCAGGTCGATGGCGCGTTGTGTTCCACGCGCGCCTCAAAGAGATGTCAGCATAGGAGATGGGGCTCGCTAGGGCCAGAGCCTGCCAGGGTTGCGGAATTTGTTCGAAAGAGTCACCGTGGCCCTGGAACGCAAAGGGCTTTAGAAGGAACACGGAAGGGTTTTAGCCAGTAAGAGTCTGACACGCCCTTCCGCTCCACCCAGAACGAAAGAAGTCATTTGATGATTTTCAATCCGTAAAAAAAAAAGTACTTACCTAGAAGTTTTTTTCTTAATGTCATTTACTGTAGAATGCATCAGGACGGATGAGCCAGAGTCGTTACGCAGTGGCAACCAAAAGACCGGCGTCATCGCCGAGGAAGGCCAAGGAAACGCTGGCGTGATGGCTTGGAGGCGTTCATGACGGAGAAGGCTACACACCCGGAGAGGAGACCTTTGCCCAACAGTGGGATAGGTTGATCGAAAAATGTTCAAATTCCGGCGAAATAATCGTTTGCAGATTGTATAACATAGCACTTAATCATATTGACAAGCCTTAAATTGATATCATTAATTAGTAAGTGAAATAAATCGGCTTAGCAGGTAAGTACCTACCTATAATCTAAGCATAAGTTACCCGATAAGTAGGCTACTCATGTCGTTAAATTAATTATTCACTAAGTATTAGGCTTGGTGTAATTAAGTAATACCATTAGTCATTACTTAGGTAAACATTAATTACCTACACCTGCTTATACCTATTAGGTACGTACTTTGAAGTTATGGTAGGTACCTACATTAAAAACCTGTGTACGGTATGTCGCTCGAAGAGCTTATGACTTCAGGGTCGAAACTAAGCAGACAATCGTTTGTGTTTCGAAAATGTAATTAAGTAGGTAGGTACCTAATCTTTATTTTTTAATGGCGACTGTCCGTCACCGCTGAGCAAAGACTTCATGACTCCCAACTGATTCAGATCTGCATAGTTGCATAGCTATTCGATTCCATCCCGAAACGAATGGTTGTAGTTCTGTAAGGATCTTTTAGGGAGAATGCTACAAAATGCTAATTAAATTAAATAGAATATATTTCTTTACTTCGAATAACTTTCGTTTAGCGAGAATGAAGCATTCTCCCTAAACGATCTTTACACAATCCCAACCATCCGTTTCAGGATGTAATCGAATGATTGTGAATAGCTATGCAGGGCTAGTTTTCTCTTTTCGTGGGTAGGTAGGTCCCTTATTTGTTTTGTCTAGGTCGTCCCGCCTTCTGCGCCGAACTCTGCCTCAACGCCTCCTGGCATATACGTTTATAAAATTCCTTTCAACCAAAAAACTTTGTTAGGATAAAATTTCAATTTAGTACCTAAGCAATGCCGCCGTAATCCCAGAGCGTCGACGAACTTAAACTGCATTAAATAATTCAACCTCACCTTTGTAACCGCTCAGTTGTCGAGGTCGGCCTGAAAGAGGTTTAATACCAGGAAGTAGGTGGTTCAGCTGAAAGATTTAGTGCCTGCTAAGATTGAGAGTCAGTGTAAAGAAATACTGGAGCTGAATTTCAGGTTTCTCTAGTGCCTTAGCTCTAAGCTAGGTATAAGTAGGTAAATACATAGGTGCGCTATCTGAATAATAAATGGAGTTAAGTTTTTTTAAATGAAAAAAGGCTGCCTGCCTCGTTTCGTTGTGAGGCCTACGAATATTAGGTAAGTTAATGAAACTTAACCTTTTGAACGCCATTGTCACGTATACATGACAAGCAAACGCGTGACCTGTATGCCAAACGTCACAAATATGTGACAAAAAGTATGGCGAATTTATGGCTTGGCGTTGGGGGCAAGCCGATGCGTTTATGCTCTGGCGTTCAAAAGGTTAAAGGTTCATGACTGACGCAATGTGAACGTTTCCAAACGTCTTTTAAAATGCGCACAGCAAAAGAGTGGAACTCTCTGCCTGTGTCTGTGTTTCCGAACGCATACAACCCTAATCTCTTCAAAATTAGAGTGAACATAGGTACTTCTTCTGGGTAAGCTCGCTCCATCGTCGACTTTGTCTCTGTCAGCTATGACCTAGACTAGAGTCAAGAGCAAACTCACCTTAAATAAAAAAATGTACCTACATCACTGCCTATGCCTACCCTTTCGGGAATAATTCATCCCTTGTGAAAAGGGATTGTGCTATTCGTTTTGTATAGATCTGTCTCACAACGGAATCATGGTATGGTGGCATTGCACATTATAGTAAGTAGAGGGGCAATTCCCTGCCCCCAGTTTAAGGTTAAATTATTACAAAACAACACTACAAACTAGGTACCTACCTACTGTTACCAACAATACGGGTGTTTTTTTGGAACAATTATTTTTATCTTCAACTTCATTTTAGACATAGGAAGGTACCTATTTATTTATACTTACCTACTTAAAATATTGTTCGAACTTGATAGATAAAAAAAATGTTATCAAATGACACGCACCTAGGTAACCTAGGTAAATCTAGATAGGTACCTAAATACTAAGGTTTCTATGTAAGAATTAAGTAATAACTAGCTAATTTAATTCTACTTTGAAGTTAAATAAACATTTGTCTTATCAATTTACCTTCCCATAAATTAATTCAATAATACAGTTTGTCTAAGAAGATAAATAAGTACCTATTTTATATTCATTTACAAGTTAGCTACCTATTTCAATTCAAAGGCTTGGGGATAGTTATTTAAAAATCTTAATAATAACTAGGTAGGTATTATACCTCAATGCGAAAGTGAGTTTGTTTTTAGGGTTCCGTACCCGAAGGGTAAGCAACGGAACCGTATTACTAAGCCTTCGCTGTCCGTCCGTTCATCCGTCCGTCTGTATATTAGCGGGCTTTATCTCGGTTATAAGAAAAGACAGATAAAATTTTCACAGATTGTGTATTTCTATTGCCGTTACCTATACCTACCTAACAAAAATAATAAAAAATATACAAGAAACGTGTTTTTTTCGGTTTATGTTAGGTAGGTAGATACGGAACCCTTCCTGTGAGAATCCGACTCGCACTTGGCTGGCTTTTTTGTTACGCTTTACTCGCTAAACCGAATGAATTTTGGTTCCTACAGCGATAAATGGGTCCCTGGGGAGGGTTAGAAGCCGCGGGAAAAAACCTTAAGTTAGTAGATAGCCTAAAGGATTCAGTCGTCAAGGAATATAACTGAAATACCTAAATTAATAAACTTTATTTCATGAGAACTAGTTTTCATGAAATTCAAATAGAATCCCCAGTTCAAGTGTAGGCAGATGTTTCTTGGAAAAGTGTTATTAGATGTTACCAGTAGATAGTAGGTACCTACCAACCATTTTATACTAGACTTCTTGTGACTTGGACTAATGAAACCGTAATTACATTTTGTATCCTAGGTCAAACAGTAGGTGAATAAATACTTATTCATCAGAATCCTGACTAGATAATTTTATAAAGGTGAATGTGAGTTCCAATAAATTTGCTGCCAGTACCAGTGATTTAAAAAATGATTCTTAAATGTTAAGGTACATATCTTGGTACCAGTAAATATCTTGGTACCAGTAAATATCTTGTGGTAACAGGTGACGCAATGAAACCTGTCCCGAGGTGGGGTGCAAAAATTTTCTCTCTCTTAAAGGTACCTTTTACTCTACACTCTTATATTCTACACTCTCTTAATTCTTGAGTTTTTTAGATACACGAACGAAATCACTTCTATTAAAATATGAATAATTTATCAAAAGAAATTCTAACCTACAGGTTGAGTGCAAAAAAATTCCAGCTCAAGCTATTCTACCCTCTCTTAGTGAGCTTTCTTGCGTAAGTCAACAAACTTATTTCTTGAAAATTCAAAAGAAAATAAAACCTAATAACACCTATAATCACTATCTCTCTTTATTCAATCGCCTTTACTTGGGTTCTCTGTTTTAATAATTTTTATTAGGTATATGTATTTATCTTGGGAAGCAAAAATAATCGAGCTCGCTTCGCTCGCTCTTACATTTTTATATGTCGACATTACTGAGCTTACCCGCATCAGTCAACAAAGTTTCTCTGAATAAAGTATGAACCATTAAAAGAAAATCAAACCTATTAAAAAATAATTTTGCGCCCCGACTCGGGCTTTTAAATCTTTCGAGTTCGCCTTCTCTTATCATCACATTAATTCTAATGGAACAACCCCGAAAAATGAATTGCAACTGCCGTCGAACACTTGAACGCAAGTCTCAACCCATGGCACAACATGGGTTGAGACTTTCGTTCAGGGTGTCAATAAAAATGTTGAGGGTGTTCGAAAACCATTTTTCCATCCAAGGATCTGTTTACGAAATACATATTAAGCTTTAAAGTGCTAATTTTCTAACTAAAAGTCAAGTGTTTTGGAGACGTGAAAAAAATGGTAGTAGCATATATAACGAATATAAGCGTATATTAGGAAAACTATCACAGCTAAGTAGGCTTTACAAGTTAACGAGTACCCCTAATGGTCGACCAACCTATAAAATGTACTTGGAGAAGGAACATTTTGTACAAATCTTCTTCATCAATATCATCGTCCTATGTGGGCCCGTGTTCAGACTTTTTTAACAGTTAAACCGTGAACTCAATTATTATATTCATGGAATCAAACCAAAAGCATATTCTAATTCGGCAATTGTGGCGTGCAACAACGGAACTCTTTTTTTTAAGGATGGGAAATCATGAAATGACTTCTTCCGCTCTGGGTGGAGCAGAAGGGCGTGTCAGACTCTTACTAACTAAAACCCATCCGTGTTCCTTCTAAAGCCCTTTTGCGTTTCAGGGCCGCGGTGACTCTTTCGAACAAATTCCGCAACAAAAACGGAACCCTACACTGCGTGGCTCGACACGCACTTGGCCGGTTTTTTTCATGTTGGCACCACCGCGGTAAAATTATTGTGTGTAGGTAGATAGATTAGTTTATTATCTTTACTTATACCTTTATAATCGTTTTGTGTATTATGTTTTATTTTGTGATACATCAAATAAATGCTTTATGTATCTTTCTAGCTACGACAAAGAGCAGCCCATATTTGCCTTTCGTAACAATCTCATGTGTAGCGAAGATATCTAAAGTTTGACAGAGAAAAAAACGAAACACTACAGAACAACAAAACTTTTCAAAGTTACCAATTCGTTCATCCATTTCAAGAGACAAGAAAAAAACTAAGGTAAAATCATTTATTTGCTAACACAAAGGAACGAGAATTTGAAACAAAGCTAGACCACTAACCAATGGAGAACCAATAGAACTATCGTTTCTTTGAAAGCTTTTATGCACACAAATCGTTGACTTCAATCATTTCAGGAGGTACAGGCACCGACAGTAATACTAGCCTATGTCACAAAATAGTGCAGAAGGCTGACTCCATATACTCGTAGAAACGTACGTACGGCGAACTCAAACACAAGTGCGCTTGTACTCACTGTATTTACGTGAGTCATGTCTGTGTGTGCGGTATAACGAGCATAGGTACTCGTTGTATGGACCTTCTGATTTTTTTTTTTGTAATGCGCACCGCAAAGGAGTGGTACTCTACCTGCGTCTGTGTTTCCGAACGCATTCAACCCTAGAGTTCTAGCTCTTCAAAGTTAGAGTGAACAGGCTTTTTTTTGGGTAAGCTCGCTCCATCGTCGACTTTGTCTCTGTCACCTAGACTTGAGTCATGAACAAAACCATTACAAATAAATAAATAAAAAAGATTACTGACGTTCAATCATCTATAATTAATATTATAAAAATGTAATGTTTGAGAGGTTGTAGGGGGTAATCTCTGGAAGTACCAGTCGGATTTCGAAAATGATTTTTGTATATGATAGCGACATTCATGAGGAATGCTATAGGCTATACGGCAACGGGAAAAAACGGGATATGCGCGTACGAAGTCGCAGGCAACAGCTAGTCTGTTAGTAAAAATGAAATGCTCTTCGTTGATCTTAAGAAAATCACTGGAGGACCGCTGGACTGATGAAAAAGTACCCTGTAAAATATGAAAATTTGGGAAAAATAGAAAAAAATACTATAAATTCTGTTGGATTGGACAGCACAACCCCTGTCGAGTCTCGGGTCAGCTAGTTGCTAATAATAATAAATAAACAACACTTTTAGGTACACGTAAATTTTATTTGTTTTATACTTGATTGAAAAAAAAAAATCCAGTTTTTCCTAGCCAACCTTCTGTTCGTAACTATCCTGTGTTTATTCCTCTGACGCGTGCGCGATACTTACAGACTATTCATTCGGCAGCCTGGAATTTCGGGACAGCCACGGCCAGTGTCGGTTATGAACTCGAGGCTCGCTCTCGTTGACTGTACCGACAAAGCGCTCCGTTTGAAAGTTTACGTAGCCCGTTTGAAAATAAAGTGCAAAAGTATTAAGTTCTTGAAAGTTTTTTGTGTTGCAGTGTACTTTTGAGTTTTCAAAATGCAATTGGTGTGTTTGATTTTACCCGTGTTATTGTTTTGTGTTGTTTTTGCGAAAGGTAAGTTTATAGGTACTTACACTTTTTGTGTTTAAAAGTTGTTAGTAGGTCTGGATGGTGAGTTTTGGAAATACTTTCATTGTGCATACCCATCCTACCGAAACTGCAGCTAAGGAGTGGAACTCCCTGTCGAAATCTGTGTGTCCTGATAACTACAACCTGAGGGTCTTAGTCAACAATACTTTGAGGCAAGCGTGCGCCATCATAGACCATGTCACCGCTTTCCATCAGATGAAATTGTGGCCCAACGCTAGCTTGGAAATAATAAAAAAATACTTTTAAAAATGCGAAAAAAAAATGCAAAAATTTTACATGATAGCTACGATCAAAGCCCAAAATATCATAAATCAATATTATTTAAATATACTAATTTCAATTTCCACCGACGTTTAAAGCATTCTAGGATGTACAACTATTAATAAGTATTTCGTTGAAATACTGATAAAATCATGAAAGCTACCAACAGAAAAGAGTTAAAATTAAAAATCCAGAATTTTCGCTCCGACCTCGTTTTGGTTTATTACACTTCCCCAAAGACTTGGTAGCATAATATATTAACTAAGTTTCAGGATAAAATCTAACTTTTACATCTGGATTTATTACAACCTAATTTAAACTTTTTCCGTTAGTTATTGGCTACTTAAGAGCTATTGATCCCATGGCTATAACTAATACCTCACTTAGTTAGACGAATTACTACTTAGTGATGGTTAAATTTATATCTAATGGCAATTAATTGGTTATTGGAAGTTCTAGGAATACTTTAATTGTGCGCACAGGTAAGAAGTGGAATTCCCTGCCGGAGTCTGTGTTTCCTAATAGCTATAAACCTGGAGGTGTTTAAGTCAAGAGTGAATAGATTACTTCTCGGTAAGCATGCTTAATCATCAACCACTTCATCGCTCTCCATCAGGCAAGGTTGCAGTTAAACGCGATCCTACCAATAATAACAAAAAAAGATCATGAACATCAGTCACACGGTTTGATTGAAGGTTAAGTTACGCTTGCCGAGCATGGGTGGTCACCTATCCACGGAGCGACCTCGGCCAGCAATCCAATTAACATTGACCCCTGTGTCTTGGTTTTCACATCAAGCCATGGTGTAGCTGGTCGGCCAACAGCTGGTAGCTAACCCAACTAAGAAATAGCTAATCAGAAGATCTGCACTACCAGACCAGACTGTAGCGGCATCAATGTGGTGGCCACTAGCTCGAGCGGCTAGTGATTCTGGTAGTGCAGATCTTCAGACCAGGCAGGATTCTGCGGCATCAAGGAGGACTAAACCAGCGAGATGTACTCAAACGTTACTACTAATACTAGGTCTCAGTTCCCCCAACGAAAATTATTGTGACAAATTATTAAATGCGAGTTATTTAGCAGCCGACTCAACTTGCGTTTATGACGGATCAACAATCATATGCAACGAAATATGTTATGGCAAGATCGCTTATTAATAGTGGCATTGCTTCATTACCATAATTTAAAGGATAAATAGAAGCCATTTCTCGGTAGTGCAAATATCATTGGGGTTGTAATCGCGCGTAAATTTACCTATTTGCCCGCTTTTGACATGACAATGTCTAATAAATCGATGAACGCCGGCTGCACGTACGAAAAAGGATGAGTCATTGTAACGTTACGCTCATTGTAACGTTACGATCATTTCATCAATGTTTTGTTATGACGTTCTCACGTTAAACTATCGTCCGTAAACCGACTTACAGACAACCATTTTTTTTTATTTAGTGAGCTGATTATTCAGCAATACAAAATGTTTATACAGCTGTCGCAAATTCCCAAGACATTTCAATAACTCCGTTGCTGCTGCGTCCCTGATACATCCTACCCGATGTTTTCCAGAAGCCGGGGGTAGGAACAATATATTCCACGGCTACCGCCGACCCACACTGGACCTGCGTACATAAAGGACCGAGGTCTGATTCCCAGAAATGGGAACAGTATATATGTCACCGGAAAATAGCAATCTCCGTAAGATTATAAAATAACTTGAGAGATTGTAAACTCTCGCTAAATTGTCAACTGAACATTTGGAATACTCTCCGTGACGGTTCGAGTAATTGTGGACTGACGGAAACTGGCGACCAATCAGCACTCTGGTTTGCAATTTATCTGTTTTGGTGTGATAATTAAATTGGAAACTTGGCCCCTCATTGTTCTTTGTTGGTGTGAGCAGAACAGACCAATGAGAGCCTTATTTCCAGGTTTTCTATCACACGAAAACGGATAAATTGCAGACCCAGGCTCTGATTGGTCACCATTTTATGTCAGTCCACAATTTCTCGAACCAACACGGAGATATTATAGACTATCGAGAGTTTATAAACTCTCAAGTTATTTTATAATCTTACGGAGTTTGCCATTTTCCGGTGACATATACATATATGTTGATTTTACTGTTCTTTGCTGTAACAACTATACAACTTGGTATTGTAGCAAATTCATCGCTAATCCTGCAACCAGACGTGTTGATCATAGCAATGAATTTTATGTTCACCGTAGTCATATCTACTGGTCGTTTACGCTATGATAATTAATTATCAGAGAGCTAAGTCTAAATTTAAAGCAAACTAATTTAATTAAAAAAAAAACAACGTTCGCGTTCGTATCTCAGTTGCAGATGCACATGCAAACGTTGCTTAAAAAAATTGGCATCCAGATAGGTTATTGTATATCTCTGACTTGACTGCAACGATATTATGTGCACTCTTATTGAATTTTATAAATAAAAAGATTCTCTGAACAATTTGCTTTTCATAAAAGACTCTTTCACACAATTCACGATATTTAAATTATTGAACTGAACCAAACTCTAACAGTTCCAAGAAGACAAATTTAATTTTGAAATTCTGAGTAAATTTCTTCACAAGTTTGAGCGCAAATGCGCCATCTATTTTGGTGGTGACAAAATAATTGAAATGTCACATGTGAGAAAGCTCCGTAGCACCGTAGCTCCGTAGCTCCGTAGCCCGTAGCGTTCGTAGCCCGTAGCACTTAGAGAAAATTGCTATCTTAACTGCTACACTAAAATAATGTTCCTTTATGAATTTTATATTTTGCATACAAAGCTGCCATTTAAATTGTCTCACTTTTGAACTGTGAAATACTTTGTAAGGTACCAGCATTGTGAATTGAATTAGTGTAGCTACAATTTGGGAGTGTTTTACAGACTTTCTTTCCGAACCGCAGGGTAAGCCTTTTCCGGGTCGATGGCGCGTTGTGTTTCACGCGCGCCTCAATCAAAGAGATGTCATCATAGAAGACGGGGCCCGCTAGGGCCAGAGCCTGCCAGGGTTGCGGAATTTGTTCGAAAGAGTCACCGCGGCCCTGGAACGCAAGGGGCTTTAGAAGGAACACGGATGGGTTTTAGTCAGTAAGAGTCTGACACGTCCTTCCGCTCCACCCAGAGCGGAAGAAGTCCTTTGATGACTTCCCATCCTTAACAAAAAAAAGGTTAAGCCTTTAGTTTCTTCCAAAGATCGCAAGAGTAAACTTGTCATTATCAACACTCTTGCCAAATTAGTGACTGGCAAATTGTTATGCCATATAACATACACGTTCAAATAATTTAATGAAACGGGCTGGATCAAACAGTTTTATAAAATGTGTACGAATGTCGGTGGGTTTTTTTTATTTCAAATTTGAGTTGTCAAATGGCAGAAGTAATACGAAATTTAGTATTTATATTTGATCAAACAGTATGAACCAGCCTGTTTGATCAAATTACTTTAACGTGATTCATGGCAAACGAGATAGTTTCGTTATTAAGGTGTTTTTAGTAAAGAATTGATTTTTATGTAGTACTATTACATTGATCGCCAAATTGAAGTGGCATTGGGCAGGGCACATTGCTCGCAGAACAGATGGTCGATGGGGCCGAAAAGTTTTGGAGAGGCGATTGCGTACCGGAATACGTAGCGTTGGAAGGCCTCCCACAAGGTGGACCGATGACCTGGTGAGGGTCAAGGGTAACCGATGGATGCGAGAGGCACAGGACCGGTTGTTGTGGCGACACTTGGGGGAGGCCTATGTCCAGCAGTGGACGTCTTTCGGCTGATATGATGATGATGATGACTATTACATTCTTAGGTAGCGGATGAACTGGACGCAAAGGCAAAGGACAGGCATTTGCTCAGCAGTGACATTAATAAGATAGATTATTACAGTCAGATTTTGGTTTTAGCGATAAAGCCGCCCATTGGGGTACACAATGGGCAGCTTTATCGCTAAAACCAATGTAATGTTTTCTTGTTTTCTGAAACTTGTATGATGTACTAAAGAGTATATAATATATTCTATTCTATTCAATAAAGTCAGGTATCAAGCTGCACTGCGTTTTCATGAAAAATGCTAAGATGATGATATGGTATATCCGTAGAACAATTTATACATATAGCTACAATATGATTGTTGCATTGTCGCGTCGCGCCTGTCTGTGGGAGCTTTGATACGGATACATTTTTGCGTACCATAATGTAGTTACCTGTCACTTACAAAGCATTAACTTGGGCTTTTAAAACAACCCACATACCTACGCTTGTCGATGAAATCGAATCAGTGCCGTGTAGTTTGAAAAAAGGGTTTCGGCTTGGTTTTAACTTTCTGGCTTTTAACTTGTTTGTCATGGGCACTGAGCGAACAATTGATTTACCCTCGGTTTCAAAATTGAGAATTTAAAGTAAAGAAATTGTCAAACTTTAGGTACCTACTTAAATATTAAACTTTGACAAGTTCTCATGCTAAAGTAGAGTTTTAACAGTTCATAACTTCGAATTCGCAATTCAGAATCCATCGGATACCGTCGGCCAGAATCTTACACGAGATATCACTATCACTTTAAGATACGGGATCCGAGGGATAGTGAATGATTGGATAGCTAGCTATCTTTCTAACCGTCAGCAGAAAGTTGAAATAAACTCAACTAACGAAAATAGCGAGTCCACATCATACAGTTCTGATTACAATCAAACCAAGTCAGGAGTGCCCCAAGGAAGTATTCTTGGTCCATTACTTTTCCTTATTTACATCAATGATTTACCTACAGCTTTAAAACAACAGTGCATACTTTTTGCTGACGATATATCGGTCATAGTTACAAATGATAAGAAATCAGAAATAGGCCACGAAAAAAATATTAATGTAACAATAAACCAAGTCTTAAAATGGCTCGAAAACAATTATCTCTGTGCAAACATAAATAAAACCAAATACATAAAATTTCAAAATTACAACTCTAAACCTAAAACATTTAAAATTACCTGTAACGGACAAGAAATCTTCGAAGTTCATGATTACTAATTTCTTGGCCTTATTCTCGACCAGAATTGTAACTGGAAATTACACATAGAACACGTTTGCAAAAAAATTAATCAATTTGTCTTTGCCCTTAAACGTTTAAGGAGTACAGCGAGCGAAGCAGTTGCTCTAACTGCTTACCACGGATATATTTCCTCTTTATTAAGATATGGACTCCTACTGTGGGGAAACTCCACAAATATAAATGATGCCTTTCGAGTACAGAAAAAGTGCCTACGAGCAATCTATGGAATCAGCCCTTTAACATCCTGCAGGCCTATATTCAAAAAATTAAAAATTCTAACCTTAACAGGTCTTTTTATAATGCAAGCTGGTGTTTTTGTTAAGGAGCACTTAAAGTTTTTCACAACGTGTGAATTACACTCAAAATATACCCGTCGCGACCCTACACTACTAAGAATACCTACACATAAAAGCACATTATGCTATAAAAATAGCTACATCACTTCAATAAAAATTTTCAATAATATACCAAAAGAAATAAGAGAACTGCCTTTGAAACATTTTAAATCCAAACTACATAAATGGCTGGTTGGTAATTGTTTTTAACGTTTTAAAGAATTTACTGACAAAAAAGTAACAGACAAATATGGTTACTGATTACCAGTACCTACTGTACCATATTTAGTGTAAGCATACAGTCTGTCAGGTACATCCTGACAGACTTGCTAGTATAATTGAAATTGAATTTATATAATAACTTAATTAATTATTGTATCACAAAACATTAGTTTTATAATTATATAACAATCGTTATTTTTGTGAACAATTTCTCAAATATTTGTATGCCAGTAAATGGCAAAACATGTTAGATCATGATTATAAAAATAAGACCTTAAATGTACCATGTTTTAAAATAATGCAAATAAAATATTCTTATTCTTATGTATATGTAGGTAGTTACGTACCTACCATGGTCAAATACGGCATTTTGCAGCGATCGTATTGCAAAATGATCGCGATGCTGTCACTACTCTTGCTCATTTGTTGCGTATGCAACGCACAACTGCATCGATGCAAAAGTGTGACTGTACGTGTGTGTAAGTTATATTCAACCCTAGGGTAGTAAAGCACTGCCAGGGATGCGGAATTCGTTCGAAAGAGTCACCGCGGCCCTGGAACGCAAAGGGCTTTAGAAGGAATGGGTTTTAGTCAGTAAGAGTCAGACACGCCCTTCCGCTTCACCCAGAGCAGAGGAAGTCATTTGATGATTTCCCATCCTTAAAAAAACAAAAAAAAAATGTGAGCGTGACGTGTGTATCGCTGGTCTTATACGTGCGCCCACGTAACCACGATGATGCATCGCTACTATAGCGATACAGAAGTGCGCTATAGTAACTACCTGTGATCGCCTGCTGAAGCTATTATTTTCATCGATGCAGACTCGTGTTAAAAACGATGCAGCATCGAGGTTACGTGGGCGCACGTATAAGACCAGCGACAGCATACATTACACGATGCAGATTCTGAATCGATGCAAAAAGTCGAGGTAGGCGACCTCCCTTAATAGGATCTACCTTCGATAGCTACAAACCGATTCCTAGAGGTGCCATTGGTATTAACAAAAAACAAAGTTTGGTTCAAAGAAAAAGAAATTCCACAACACCTCAAAGGCAGGTATTTGATCAATCTGTCCCTGTTTCCTATATCGACGATTTTGAGAAAATTCCGGGATGTTCGCAAAAAACGTTTGTGCTACACTGGTGTTTTATTTGGTTTTTCTGCGTAGGTAAACGTCCACCTGACTGGTCTTCGGTGTGGAGTCTTCGGTGAGCAATTACGGTAAATAGATATTGCCATCAATATCTTAAGTAAAAATTTGTGTAGGTACCTAATATTTACAAGTATTTATTTAATACTTTATGTATTCAAAAGTACAAAGGTGGTAATATTAATTAGTAATTATAACATTAATTTTAATTTTATAATTCAACTAGCGGACGTCACGCGGTTTCACCCGCGTAGTTCCCGTTCCCGTGGGGGTACGGGGATAACTCCCACGGCCTATGTTATTCGCTAATAACGTAGCTATCCATTGCTGAAAGAATTTTTCAAATCGGTCTAGGAGTTTTTAAGTTTATTCGTTACACACAAAAATACAAACCTTTCCTCTTTATAATATTAGTAGATATAGATAGATTATTTAAATTCTATTGATTTAATTTAATATGAATTTTAACTCAACTAAGAATCCTATTAATGTTTCTTTAGGTGTTACAATAATTCCGTATAAATTATTCCCAATTTGTTAATGTTTTTTTTTACTATTTTATTCAACCATTTTCATTCTTATTTCAAAATAATTACAATGTATCACTCGCTCTACGAAAGTTGTGGATGCCTGTAAGTGGCTTATTTACACAGGACCCTCGATGTCACAATTGATATTGTTACGCGCCAAAATTAATGTCGGGTACATTAAGTTACTACTAGCGCCATCTAGTATCGAGTAGCAGAACTAGTAGAGTCAAGTACCTTCTAGACATTTCTTTGCCAGAACATTCTACACTTCTCGATATCTGGTCAGTCGGCAGCGGTAGTTACGAGTACTTTGCAGATGTTTCGAGAACAGAAGTTTCTAGAACTAACTGTCCTATATAAAGAGTGCATAGTCCGCGACCGAGTCAGTATTGGATTAACGATACAAGCGAATACTTCGGAAGCGATATTTAAGTGCGATTAAACTGATCAGTGGTGAAGTTGTGTGTTATAATTAGTGAGTTTAAAGTTGTAATTAGTGTTGTTAAATTAAAGTATTATTTTGGTTATTGAATCGGCTGTTTTTATTGTCGCGAACCCCAAGCTCGTAACAATATGATTAATTTGGTAAATAAGCTATTGGTGTGCCTTAAAAAAATAAATTTAAAAAAAGTGATGCAGGACAAATAGTGGTAGGTGTTATAAGAAAAAAGGAGATTAAATTTATTTAAATGGGTACAAATGTATAAAAATAAACTATAAACATAAACTATAAACATAAACTATAAACATAAACTAATTTATATTATACATATATACCTACTCAAATGAATGAATAAAATATATATTCTAATTTATAAATTTCTTCAGGTATTGAGTAATTGAGTGACTAACAGACAACGCACAGCCGATATCGTTGGTCGTATAAAGCTGAAATTTGGTGTGTAGCTTTCCTACACTCCGTAGGGAAGCACTAAGAGGATTTCTCAAAATTCTTACCGGAACGGGAAAAAACGGGGTGTGCGTGTATGCGTCCTGTGTGTGTTGTAAGCTATACAGTATATGTATACTGTGGTATAGCTTTTGCTCGCGACTTCATAGCGTACGTTATTTTCGATAATTTATTACATTTATCGGTAATAAGGTTACATTATTAAGATAAAAGTGATATTCTTTTTTACTTTTACCGCGACTTTCGGTAATTATTAAAAAAAATCAAATTTATCACATTTACCGTAACATATGTATATATAAAAGCAAAAGGTTATTCACTGATTAATCAAAATATCTAAAACCTACCAGAAAAGAAGAAAATGACATTTGGCATGGAGGTAGTCCCCTTAAGGGTTAAGTACAGGGTGGAAATTATTTTTACTAAATCTGCGCAGACGAAGTCGCGGGCGAAGTGCTTACTTACACTTAGGTATATACTTAACAATAATACTTATTCAAAATAGATGATTGCAAAACTATCTACCATATAGATCCTTAAACAGTTTAGGTAACTGAAACGATCGCATAGCAACCTTGCTGTCGACTCACATTTACTAATAGATTTAGTAAATGCATAGTCAAATCTGATGGTATTTAGGTGGTTCTAATTCGTACAGCTACAGGGACATTGCTGCATCAATTTTGATACCTACTTAGGAAACATGCTGGTCCTGCTCCATAGGACAATCAAGGGTGTAGATAAAATCAAACTGGTTCAGTTATGAATTAACTATATAGATATACTGTTTCTTTTTTGTGTTTTTATTTTCTGTTTAATTAATGGTTATTAAGATTATCTGTAAATATGTGAGTACCATTTACCTAAATTTCTTTAGAAAATGAATAAGTTTACCTTTGCTGGTATTACTTTGTTCTTATAAGTAGCATACTCTGGGTGTATCGTCTTCACATAATATGAAATCAATTTTTGTATACCAAATTTTGTAAAATCATTATTTGAAAAGAGTAACTATGGAGTTTCTTGTCCGTTCTTCTCCATAAGAATCTACCTTTCCGAAAGGACAGTAAAGTCACTTTATTAATGTAATATTATTATTTTACTGAACTGTAAATGCTGACGTTCAAAAGTGCCGTTTAATGGCCTAATTGAAATAAACGTTTTGACTTTGACTTTGGCGGTACACGCAACCCATTTTCTATGTAACGCATGGTGAATTAAACATTATTTTAAGTTTTTGTAACGTAAAGCAGTCATGAGTATTTAAAATATATAATACCTAAAACCAAAAACCTAAAGTTAATTAAATCGGGATGATCATTATGATTCCGGGATTTTAGAGGAGGTATAATGTCGGCCTAATGTCCGTGGAAGTAAGTAACATAGAGTTGATAACTCTTACTTACTTCCACGGACATTAGGTAAATATAGTCTACCTAGTCCGATCTCTGGTGATGGCAGAAGATTATACGCAAGGAAGTACAATCACAATCATAGTTATGGTATCATATCTGAGAATAGTATTATGAGACGATTCTTAACAACACAATATTAATACTAGGAATTACACTACCGTTCAAAAGTATTTGGCAACTTAGAAAAAAAAGTATTTTGTAAAAGTTCGTTGATCTGAAAATAATGTGATAGTAAGAAATTATTTATTATACAGGATGTTTCAGAAGTGCGGGGATATATTTAAGGGTTACGTTCTGTAACTGATACCTATAAAGTAAAGAAACAATAGCAAAAATAAAAAAATATCGATATTTTTCAAAAAACCCGGCCGCAAAGAACGACTAATGAGATTTCTAAAAAACACTTTTCAAGCAATTTGATGCAGTTGGTTTCATCAAATCTGTGATTCAACTAAAATAAATGCCACCAACTGTATGAAATTCCTTGAAAAGTGCTTTGTATGGTACTTTTACTTTTTGCAGTCGTTTATTTTTTAAAAGCCGATATATGTTGCACCCTTAAATATTGACCACGCACTTTTGAAACAGCCTGTATAACAATTCCTTCAATTAAATCAGGCTTATAAAACAAAAACATAACCCGATGCTTAGCTTCAGATGAGATTTAGTAGCAGATTCTTTAAAAAACAGTTATAATAACAGTATTTAAACTAAGTGTTTTTTTTATGAATGCCTATTAAACAATATCTACTGTTTTCAAGTTTTAAACTCATCTACCTTTGTTTTTAATGACGCCCTCACAAAGCTTTAGCGTCACAAAATGCAGGTATTTTTTAAGGCAAAAGCTTTGTGGCCAAATACTTTTGAGCGGTAGTGTATTTACTCAATATTATGCTAACAGGCAACGATATCATATTTATTAGGAAAACAATGCCAGCTATTCTTCTGACCTCGGATCCTTTTTGTAATGAGATTGTAGGGCCAGGGGAAAAAATGATACAAATAAAAGTTAATGCAACCATGGGTCCTATGAAACTTACGATATGACATTCCTATATCATTTTTTATGTATGTATAAATATTTTATCGGGAAAAATGAGAATGTACACCTACTACTGTTGGTAGGTAACCTATTTATTTATAAAAAATAGCAGTGCGATTCTGTTAACATGTCAAAGTGAAGGCTTCGGTGAAGTGATCACGAAGCTGTCAATCCATGTAATCAGGATAGAATGACAGCTGTCCTCGTGATCACTTTACCCAAGCCTTCACTTCGACATGTTTACAGAATCGACCGGCAGGTGTCCAAGTCAGATATCTACAACGTGATTTTTTCTTCACCTTCAAATGTTTTCGCAGGCATTGTGCTTCAATATCAGTCATAGACAATAGAAACAGCAATATTCAGAGCGATTTTCACTCGCCTTTTTTGCAATTATGGGCTTTCTTGAAAGTGTCTAACCCCCGATTTCTGGAAAAAATGTCGATCAGACAGAAAATCGACAGAAAATCATTCGATTCGACAATGATCCGATTGGCTGTTGAAAATTGGCTTTTGAATCGCTATAACTCAGAAATGGTGATTTTTTTTAATGTAAAATAACTTTGTAGATAGGTAATTTCATGTTCTACAATTATTGAAAGCTATTTTTATAATAAAACTTCTTAACCAATTCGCGAAAAAATTCAAAAAAAAAAAACATTTTTGCGTACTTTGACGTTGAATATACCTACATTGTTGCACACATATGGGATCGATGGATCTTTTCGAATTTTATTATAATGGTATCCCTAACCTTGAGAATTTTCGGCTTCTTGGGAATTTACGCAAACCCCTATTTTTCGGGCTAACTCGACCGGACTATAAGGAATGGGTCACGTGACATTTCGGCAACGTTTGTCAATGTCATGCATTTTTGACGTTTTAACAATCGCCGTCGCACCGCTACCACTGACAGAATGTCACTTGTCTATAAGTACGTCTGGTTAGCCACCTTCACTAAGGTCAGTGGTGCCCAAACATCACTGACCTCAGTAAAGAAAAAGAAAGGTATTAGTAGACTTGGAAAGATAAAACCCCGGTAACCCTTCACAAATCTACTCGAGTCTTTTTCAAAACGTTGAAGAACAACAATTTATTAAATACATTTTAAACTAATAGGTAATGGCCTATCGGGTAATTGTTGAAGAAACTATAATGGTTGAAGTTCCGTATTAAGTTCGTAGTTTATGATAGTTTGGAAGTTGAAACCTCGAATGCTAAGTTACGGAGCTGTTCGGAAGGAAACAATTTAAAGTATAGCAGCTAAATAATAATAGGCACATGGGTCGATCGTTGGGGTAAAGCGACGCTTGCCGAGGTCGGTCCGCGGATGAGTGACCATCTATAACATATTGAGACTCCTCCGTGCCTCGGAAACCACGTTATGCCGCGGCCCCGTCTTGAGATTTCCGGTCACTATTTAGGTTATTTCTCCATATAAAACGCCTCTATATAACAGGTAAATGGACGGTCCATTGACATGCTTTGGTGTATCAGTTTTCGTCAACAGGTATTGTGTTTCGCCAAAATTCCAGTCAGTATTCATTACCTACGTACTTACTCAGTGCTAATTTAGTTTAATAAACATTCTTATATTATCTGTTATTTAGTTAACTTGACACTCACTCCCTACCTTAGTACTTACATTTATCTCTCCAGACTAATAAAAGTTCTGGGTCCGACAGTACGAGTATTTAAGCCCAAAAATATTTCCTGAAAAATAAATTCCCTTGATTTACTACGAAACGGGAATTAAGCTTTAAATAACAGCAATCTAAAGTTCGTATTGTTATCCGATGGAAAAATATTTGAGTTAGGTAGGTACCTGACACAAATACTTAAACTAATTAGGTTATGGTGTATATTTTTTGAGTTACCTACCTAGGTACTAAACTCAAAAATATAGCTTTTGGACTGTTAGGTCAAGGACCTAACAGTCCAAAACAGCGTTTTGAGTAAAAAACTATATTTAATAGTCACCGCGGCCCTGGAACGCAAAGAGCTTTAGAAGGAACACGGATGGGTTTCGTCAGTCAGAACCTGACACGCCGCTCCACCTAGAGCGGAAGAAGTCATTGGATTTCTCATAATTAAAAAAAAGGCTTTAATAGGCGAAATCTACCTTTGTGTACACAAGTGTAGGTACCTACATCAGAGATTAACATAAGTATGTACCTAGGTTTGATTATGTATCATCGTCTGCCCAACTGTTTCCAAACTAAATAGTGGTTGGTTCCCAACTGTACCGAAGCGCCTGACTCTCTGATGAATCCAATAACGGGGTTACACTTGGTTTCTGTTAAGATATCATTAAAAAAATTGGTACACAGCTGAGGCGAGACCATCAGTTAAATTGCGTAAAGCACAAGTTCATGCAATTCATCGCATATTATTCTATTCTATCTTTCCAACAGTACCTACTTATTCATTGCGTGTTTTCATTGGTGAACAGACGATTTTTAAACAAAAGAAGTTTGAATCCAGATTTTTTTTATTGTGATTAATATCATTCAATATAATAAAACTATGCGATTTTTGTTTGTTTCGAATTAGGGTACCGATAACGGACAAAAGAAAAAATTAGAGTCTCTTTGTTTATCCCAAATAAGATCCTGGTTCTAGTGTTTGAGTAAACCCGGACAGCGGATATAGTTCTTCGCCGTTTCGGACGAAGATGATCATATAATTAGGTTTTTTATTCAAAGAAGAACTCAAACTATCTCGTTCCACTTCGCAATTTTAAGAAAGCATTATTCATTCCTTTTCAAGACTCTTGAACATTGGAGTGACACTCCAGCGAATTGTAATGTAGAAAATATTATTACCTAGTTGAATTTTTCATGTCAAGGACCGCAGACGACTTTTAAAGATTAATTTATTCACGGAATTGAAATTAGGTACCTATATTATTTTTTTTTGAGAAAAAAAATTGGTTACGTTCTATTTGGCTTTAGGATGTATTGAAGACCCGCCCCGGCTTCGCCCGGATGCATATTTCTCTTTTCAACATTTTCTTCAATATGAACCTTCTTCTGACACTAAAAAACACAACAAAAAAAGAATTAGCGAAATTGGTCCAGCCGTTCACGCGTGATGCCGTGACCAAGGGAAATAGTGGTTCATTTTTATATATGTATTGAAGATAACAGTAGGTATCTACTAATTAAAGCTTAGCCACTAGCTACTTAAAGGTAGGGTTGCCAAGTCTTAAAAATGGAAAGCCAAACAGGCTAGCCAATTTAGCCGGACTTTTGGGTACAATTAGATAAAAAGGCCAGACAACTTATCCTTATCATAATTGTGTGTCTTTTAAATAATATTTAGCAGTATTCTTGTAAGTAAATCCAAGATTTTTGACACGTCAACATAAAATTGATTTAACTTATATTAAAAATAATAAATGGCGATCAGTCTTCTTAATTGTGCAATTTTTAGGGAAATCTAAGTGACTGGTAAAATTCAAAAACCCTAACAAAAAGCGGTCAGGCCGGACACTAACTAATTTGGCCGGACGCTCATGCTAAAAGCCTAGCTATGTCCGGCTTTATCCGGCGGCCTGGAAACCCTAACTATAGATATAACTTAATTAGCCTTACAATAAGGCTTGTGACGGCCGGAAAATCTAAGTATGTCCAATAATATTATATTGGAAATTAACTGCGGCACCTGCGGCACCGCCCGCGTGACCATAAAAAAATATCCCATGGGAACATACTCCCGGGATAAAAACATCCTATGTTCTTTCCCGGGACTCAAACTATCTCTATACCAAATATCATCTAAATCGTTTCAGCGGTTTAAGCGTGACAGACAGACACACTTTCGCATTTATAATATTAGTATGGTTGAACAGAAAAGCTATGCGTTACGACCTAACTAGAATACTGTTTCTTCATAATCGAGCGTATTGAGTAAATTTTAAGTCAAAACACAGTCAAAACGACAACGTTTAAAATAAACAATTGAATACCTACTTGTCTTTTTAATTTTATTTTCGTGCGAAATTTTATGGCATGGTAAAAATAAGAAGCTTACAGCATTAGGGAAATTATTACAATTTAAGCGCAAAACGCTGTACAATCGAAGACAATATCGCTATTGAAATTGCTGAGTAAGAAAAGAATCACATTTTCCCTTTAATACAAAGTACAAAAAATGAGATTACCAGTTCGCTTTCGATTATGACGTAACGTAAAATATGACTACAACACTTTAATACTCATTTCGCACATAATATTAATTTTAATTAGATACTATATTAATATTTTTGTATCATACAAATTATGTATGTCGCATAAATTCAATCAAAATACTATGGGGTTGAAGTTTTCATATTCAAAATATACTTTCGTTAACGATATTGCAACGTTACTATACATCTACTACAACGTTACTATACATTTACTATAAAGAGAAATTAGATCAACCATTTTTTAGATTAGCTAAAGTCCACACTTCTTTCATGGGGTATTGTGTTAAATGTTACAATAAGATACCTTCTGACATATTAAAACTAAATGAAGGAAAATTTAAAACTTTTGTTAAAAGTACACTTTGTGAACAAGCATATTACAAATTAGAAGATTACATTCAGGATAAGAATGCTTGGAAACATGCTGGTCCTGCTCCATAGGACAATCAAGGGTGAAGGTCAAACTGGTTGATTTATGTATTAACTTTATAGATATACTGTTTCTTTTTTTGTGTTTTTATTTTTCTGTTGACTCACACACTGTTGTTTAATTAATGGTTCCAATGTTTGTAAATATGTGAGTACCATTTACCTAAATTTCTTTAGGAAATTAATAAGTTTACCTCTGCTGGTGATACTTTGTTCTTATAAGTAGCATACTCTGGGTGCATCGTCCTCACATAATATTAAATAAATTTTTGTAAACCAAATTTTGTAAAATCATTATTTGAAAAGAGTAACTATGGAGTTTCTTGTCCGTTCTTCTCCATAAGAATCTACCTTTCCGAATGGACAGTAGAGTCACTTTATTAATGTAATTCTATTATTTTTACTGAACTGTAAACGATGACGTTCAAAAGTGCCGTTTAATGGCCTAATTGAAATAAACGTTTAGACTTTTTTTTTTTACTTTAGCATACTCTGGGTGCATCGTCCTCACATAATATTAAATTAATTTTTGTATACCAAATTTTGTAAATCATTATTTGAAAAGAGTAA
The DNA here is from genome assembly GCA_905163435.1 of Mamestra brassicae. Classification (NCBI taxonomy): domain Eukaryota; kingdom Metazoa; phylum Arthropoda; class Insecta; order Lepidoptera; family Noctuidae; genus Mamestra; species Mamestra brassicae. The sequence continues at coordinate 6,981,628 of LR990991.1, read as the reverse complement.
CTATGGAGTTTCTTGTCCGTTCTTCTCCATAAGAATCTACCTTTCCGAATGGACAGTAGAGTCACTTTATTAATGTAATTCTATTATTTTTACTGAACTGTAAACGATGACGTTCAAAAGTGCCGTTTAATGGCCTAATTGAAATAAACGTTTTGACTTTGACTTTGACATCATAACATTCTTCCCAACTTGCATAACTTTTGTAATTTAGTTTATTTTATTTTTTTGGTATGCGTTATGCTTGTCGCAAATAAACTCTTTTTCTTTCTTTCTTTTCTTTCTTATTCGTGATAGGCCCTCAGTTCGATTTTGACTTTTGTACCGGCTATAACCGCGGTTCTGCTTGTCTGTAAAGTTTTTGGGGACGAAAATAGAATAGAATACTTTTTATTATGTACACCATATAAGTTACAGAAAATATAGATGAGGAAAATATTACATAGGGTGACACAATGGGCGGCCTTATCGCTAAAAGCAATCTTTTCAAGAAAACCTTTGGATGGATTTTAGAGAGAAAAGGAAATACTCAAAATTCAAAAGTCATTTATTCAAATTAGGCTGAGTGCCAGCACTTTTTGAACGTCAAAGTTTTACATAAAGACAGTCCCCCAAAACGCCCGCCCGTCACCACTTCCTAGTGTTGTAGCTTGGAAGAAGAAGTGGCGCAACAAACTCCCCAGCAACACATCTGTCTGTTAAGCTTTTAAAAACTTGAATTTATACAATAGTATGCAAAGTATTTTACAATACATGACACAGAAAATAAAATATTCAAATTGTAAATCAAATTAAATGAAAATAATTGACACTTGATAGCTAGCACACTCCATTAAGCCATCAGAAATAGACAAACTGAAGCATTAACAAGTAAACCAAACTAATTATGCCTCCGGGCATAAATGATGTGCCCGCTAACACGTGCAATAGTATACTTAGTCTAACAATAGGATTGTGACTGGAGCCACAAGTGATGAACTAGAGCTAACATAATACTAATAAACAGTAGTTTAACGTTAATACAACAATAATAATAATAAAAGAATTTAAACAAGCAATAAATGAATTTGAATTTGAATTTGAAAAAAAAAAATACTATGACCAGCAAGACGACCAGTCACCACAAGCAGCACTCGTTCACGAGCATAACGCAAAGATCAGCCATTACCGCCCTCGCCATGTTTGAGGGAAGGAGGTAACCCGACCCCCGACGCTACCGCAAGCAGTGCCATCTAGGGGAGCATGACGAACTTGCCGGTTGATCAGGCAAAAATAATATATAAAACAGCTATGGACAACAGTAGTTCATCATATGTTGCAATACAACTCATACAAAAAACAATTGTAACGAGTAGATTATGTCAAAAAATTAAAAGATAACTGATCAGTACGGTCACAGAAAAGATAATAATATATATATATGTATTATATGAACTCATTTAACCTGTTATAAGCTAAATCATATAGAAAGAACATTAAGTATAACAAATATCTTGCGTTCAACTCTGCGACCAACAATTCTTATCTGTACTGTAGGTATTGTAGGTAGTCTTAGGTGTACCATTTATATATAAAATAAATACATTATAGATTAAATATATAACTATGAAGCAAAAGCAGAGAACTCTAGTAAAAAAAAAACAATTAAAGAGAGAGATAGTGGTTTTTGACGAAAGTTTTAAAATTATCGAAAATATTTATGTAACTACCTCGTTGATTACTTTTTAACAACAATAATTTGACTGCATTGATTTTTCTAAAGTCTATGTAGTTCCTACGAGTAGGACAGTCCATAAACGATCTTCTTTTTTCTATGTTTGTATTGTAGCTGTTTGTTGATCCTTATAAATAAATAAATTGGCAGGTTCTGAATTAAAATTGTCTTTAGAGAATTCGAATCTAATTCTTGTTTTTTTTTTTTTTAATGGGGTTGTAAATTTGTCAGTACCAGCCCGGGGTATGGATTTTTGCCCGGTTATTGGCAATAGGCTGATCCTCAATTACGTAAGACTTTAAAATACTTGGGCCAAATTTGGACCTACTATATGTAGGTATAGGTACAGTCAACAAAGCAATACATTGGTATACAGGCAAAAAATTATAGTTATCTACTGCACTGCCAATACTTATTTCTTACGAGTATGGTGTACAATAATTGTCTACTCAGCACCTGTACATCTGCCCCACGCGTGATGACATGTTATGTGTTTAACAAGGTATTTAACTTGGTAGTCCGGATATATTTAAGCACTTATGTAAGAGCTTTTGCTATGTGATTTTAGAAAGAAACACGATAGACAGGTACCTACACTTGAACCAATAATTGTTGTACTGCGTACTTGTACTAAATGTACCTATACGTTATTGCCTAAGTACTCGTAAATAACTAGAAAACGAAGATACATTACGTTCAACAAAATAAAGGCAAGGTAGCGCCGTCTTTTGTATTTGTGGCTCGGTAACTAGACTGAAAGAAAAAATAAAATACCTGTAAATTCTGAATTTTCCCTACTTAACGTTTAATGTCTACCCAACTAATCCCTCTGCCAACAAGATATTAAATTTGTGACAGAGAACTACGTAGACATGCCTACTCATACTTCGATGCCTGCTTGTATTAAAGTCTGCCTGTCCTACTTGAAGGCAATGAGTAAAAAAACCACTTCTCATAAAAAAAAAAATGACCAGTTGACTATTCATTATCTCGTTTCATTGTTAGTCCCGGTTTTCTAAAAGCGTTTTTCTCCACCTTAAGTCAATGATGACAAAGAACGGTAGCTTTATAGGTAGATACATTATAAAGCTGGAAATATTACAGATGCCGATGTCGTGCCTACTGGAGACTTCGTAAGCAGGTTACTTAATCATATTCCTTCGCCAACTCTTGGATAGTAATAAATTTCCAGATTGATATCTATTGTGTTACCTCAAAATGGCACACTTCAAATACACATGAATTTTCTTCGAACCGCGAACAGTTCGTATGCCGCGCACAGTTTTGAAAACGTACGCCAAACGCTCCGCTGCGGAGCCATTTTTTGATGCATGTCACAAAACGAGGTGGTATCTGGACATTTATAAAAATGTAAGCGTCGTCATTATCATTACAAACTTACCTATCGGTAAATCTAGAATCTCGACTGCTCATTCAATCAGCCCTAACAATTAACCCGTCAACAAAGACGTTGCAGCTCGCTAGCTACCTACTCGAAACTGAAACTTGCCTCCTGTCGTGCTTCAAATGCTCAAATGCCACTCAACTGCCGGCCGGCTAGTTAGCCAGTGTGACACTAGCCAAGTGGAAGATTAGACGGACAGTTCTATACAGTCAATCAGAACTGACTGGCTAGCGTAGAACACTGCCTTTGTGCAACATGTGTGACGCGTCAGAAATGTACGAGCACGACTAGGGTTCAATTTATTAATTCCACCAGGGAGTGATACCCTATTCAAAGCAATTAGGTACTCACTATTATTCTCTTGAAGGTAAGAATTTGTCAATCTTTATGAATTCTCAATTTAGAATCAATGGGTTGGTTTGTGTTTGTTATTAATTACTTTTACGCAATCTTAAAGCTACCCCATATGTACACACATCTGAAATATTTAAAATTATGTAGCTATAGTTTCGAACTGTTTATACCTACTTATTTATTCTAGACGAATTTATAAAGGGATACAGTTATTTGTTTGTAGCTGATAATCTATGGAAGTACTGATCTTATTACGATATTCTTTCAAGGAAAGTTGGCACTTTATATCGCACAGTAATGCATAATTCCTGTGAGCACGGGGAGCGAAACTGACATGGTGCTACCATAAGCGTTTTGCCGCTTCACTACTGCCTTACTATGACGTGCTAATGCCATCAGATTCCGATGATGTAAAAGGGATAGTGTTATTCGCTATGTACTGCTCCTTCTCCCTCTTAAAGCGGAATCTACTAAATTCTTTAGTTTAACTTGTGTAGTCAATGATAAAACCGTTAATTAGTAATCTAATGATACTCTATATAGTACTCAATTTTTCACTTCGTAGAACTGAAACAGTAATCTGCTAATACAAATTATAGCAATAACATTGCTACAACTACAACAAATAGTTTAAATAACTCCCATTTATTGCCAGAGAACAATGTTAATTGAACAAACACAATTTATTTGTGCTCAAAATCATTAAATCTATTTCGCCATTTCTATTTTCGTTGTAGAGGCCAATGTGTTAATTTATCTATATTATTTTTGTTCGTCACAACTGAGGGGCAATATGGTATTTGACTAAAAGAATATAATTAGTCCGTCAGTTAGATTATCGAAAAATATTGGATACGTATTTATTTTTTTATCAAATCAAGAAAAAATTACGAAGATAAAAGGCATCAAAGATAAGGAGTGGGGGCTTGTAACGTCACTTTCCAGTAAAAAGTGTACTGGTAAGTGACGTCATACGTTTTCAACGCACTGTATCGTCTTAATTTTATGTTTACGTGACAAAACTCGTATTTTTAAGGAGCGATCACATTTTAGACTGAGATCCCAGAGTGTTGACTAGTGTTGAGTGCGAGCTAGAGTGAGAGCTAGAAGTGATTTAATGGCTTTAGCCCCGGCCGTCGTCTGCCCAAGCTAGCAGGTATGCGTATGTTAAAAGTACATAGATCTTAGTCTCTATCCCACACATTTTGTTAGTGAGAAAATAAGAGAGGTCTGGCAGCTCCGGGATCTTAGTCCGTTCGATTCCTGCTCATAAACTATCAAACACCTCTAATTTCCCTTCATTTTGACAAGTTTTGGACATTCATTGTCGCTGAGATGATACATTGCAACTTGAATTAGTATCTACGCTTTTTAAGTACGAGAATTTGTCTTCTGAGGGCTTAGAGTTTTTTAACGTACTCGATCGCGTTAACTCTTGGTAAAATACTGGAGCAAAAGATGGAATGGGCGTCGGTCTCACAATTCGTCGGTCGCCAGTTTAACCGTTGAAATTAAGCTATTGTGGTTTTTATTCGAATTTTCGAACTGATTAATTCATATATTTTTCTTTTAACAGATGAACCCACATTCGTCGGCAGAGAAACCAATGTCACGGTTGTTCTCGGTAGAGATGCAACACTTACTTGCAAAGTGGAGAACTTACAAAGTTATAAGGTAAAGTAGCTTTAGAATCTATTTTAACTACAGCCGAATGGACTGAGATATCCAGTCGTGCTGTTCTGTAAAAATCGCACCGTGATAACTTAGATGAAGTGAACGTAGCATACAATCCTTTCTATCAAGGTGGAATGACAGTTCACTTCAAGTTCTCCCCACCTAAGTTTTACGATGAGAAGTTAACTGAATTAATTGGCTATATATTGGGTTGATAAAATACGGGGAAAAGACTGAGAGAAATAAAACGATCGTACAAATTATTGTGACTTCAAACGCGTGTTATTTCGCTGTGATTGGCTGAATGAATTTTATACCGACAGTCGCATCACCTGACTTGCGTTTAATGTGTTACGGGTTGATAGGTATAATTTTTTCGGAAACCGGCGGCTAGAAGTTAATCATAAAAGTGATAGAGCCTCGATGCACATTTACGGCTGATTTCAATAACGTATCTACCTTTAACCAACTGTCAAATTAGCTACCAACAGTAGCTGAAACGTCATGGTTCAAAGTCAAAGATGACGTTTCAGCTACTTTCTTCGTCATGTAAATATTTCCAGACATATATGTTTCCAGACTATAACAAAACATAGCATTACGCCTATTGGCCTTGAAGTGTAAAGGTGGGTATACTGACCGGTGTTACGGGGCGTAATGTAACATGTTATAAAGCGAGCAACCGTACAGTCAGTACGTAGAAACGAACACAAACATGTGCGTATGTGTTTTGTTTTACACGGATTTTGGGACACGGCGTAACATAACTTGCTCGCTACGAATGTTACGTTACGGCCCGTAATAACAGTACCCAGCTTTAGGAAAACGTGTACGGTACCCGATAACAAACACCAAAACTAGCCAAGTGCGTGTTGGGCCACGCACAGTGTAGGGTTCCGTAGTTGCACGTCAGAATTGCCAATTTGGAATAAAGTTTTTTGTTTGATTCTATTTTAATGGAATTTGTACGAAATTTTCCTCCTCTAAGTACATTTTATAGGTTGGTAGACTATTACTCGTTAACTTGTAAAGCCCACTTAGCTGTGATAGTTTTCCTTTTAAATTCATATATATGTTACGGCTAATACCCGAAGTGCGGCTGCACCTAGTTTTAGCCGGTTAGAACTAGGTGTAGCCACTTACTCTTGGTTAAACCTAGTACGAGCCGATTGTTTTCGGGTAAAACTAGGTCTATCCGTCATCATGCCGGCTACAACTAGGTCCGGCCATTCCCCGTTGGATAAAACTAGGTCTATCCGATATCATTCCGAATAGAACTAGGTCCAGACAATCCCTGTTGGATAAAACTAGATGCAAACAAGTTGAAACAAGTAACAGGCGCCTGGCTCACGCGAGTCACGTCGCGCTCGCGCGCCCCTGCCGCCCGCCACCCGTACACCCGCGTTTGCCCTTGCGCTTTGAGTTTAGTACGTGTTGTGCCGTTGTACAAAACAGACGTACTTTCTTGTTTTTGCGCACTCATACGTTCGAATTCAGAATGGCTGTGAATGAAGACCTACAGACTATGAAGTCAAGTTTTTTGGAACAGTTTCAGTGTTTATTAGCCACAAAACATGGTGAAAATCAAAGCTATATGAATGATGTGCAGCATTCCAAGTTTATAGAAGACGTTAAAGCTGCCAAAATATCCACGAAACGTTCTACGTTACAATATCGCCGTTTGAAGCGCTTCGATGTTTGTTGTATTGGCGACATCGAAAAGTTGATTTCTCCTGTGTCGAGCACCGAAAATTCCGAAAATATCAAATATTACGTCAAGAATGAAGACTTGTTTGATGTTCTTCATGAAATACATCTGTGTGTTGGGCACGGCGGAAGAAACAGAATGGTTGCAGAAGCTAAAAAGAAGTATGCAAATATTACTCAGGAGGCGATTCTTTTGTATCTTCGTTTATGTAAGCCATGTCAAATGAAACAAAAATCTACCAAAAGAGGCCTTGTTGTAAAGCCTATTTTATCCAGCGAGCTAAACAGCCGTTGCCAAGTAGATTTAATAGACATGCAGACAAACCCAGATGGTGACTACAAGTTTATACTAGTTTATCAGGACAAGCTCACGAAATTCGTACAACTTCATCCGTTACAAACTAAGACTGCGGAAGAAGTATCAAAGAAATTACTTGATATATTTTGTATCTTTGGATCACCCTCTATACTTCAATCCGACAATAGCAGAGAGTTCGCGAATCGAGTTGTGGAAAGTTTGACGCAGATGTGGCCAGGTTTGAAGATTGTGCATGGGAAACCACGACACAGCCAGTCACAAGGTAGTGTTGAACGTGCCAATCAAGACATCGAAAAAATGCTTACGACTTGGATGGCTGACGAGAACTGCCAAAAATGGTCAGAAGGCTTACGATTTATTCAGCTAATGAAAAATAGAGCTTACCATCACGGAATTAAATGATCGCCGTACCAGGCAATGTTCGGTTCTGATGTAAAGGTCGGGCTGAAATCATCTGATCTACCACCTGAAGTCCTTGCAAATATAGAAAGTGAGGAAGATCTTGAGAAAATTCTTAGAGAGTTAGTTGATGATGAGAGTGACGAAGCTACTAAAGAGAATGAGCCATCAAAAGAGAATGAGCCATCAACATCAGGAAGTTGCCAGAAAGAAATCGAAATGACATATTGCGGGCTCTGTGACCAGAATGAGGAGAAAAAATGTAAGCTGTGTGAAAAGAAACTAAAAATTGACACTAACAGGAAAGGCGCACAGGAAGGTTTGGTAAAACAAGCTATAAAAATGACGGCTTCATCAAATGAAAAGTTTCCCCCATGTAAAGTCGGTGATACAGTCCGAGTAAAAATTCCTGACGTGGACAGAGGTAGAGGCGACTTTCCCAATGTTATAATGGTTGTACTTGAATGTAACGACAAGGGGTTATACAAATTAGGAAACAAATACGGCACTATAACAGAACTATTTTCAAGAAATCAGTTCACTGTGTGTGCCTCAAAATTTTTAGATATTGACATGGTTTCACCCGAAAAGAAATCACTACGCCAAATAGCCAATGCACAATCGACCTCTGGTGGGCAAGGCTATAAAAGATGCCACTGCAAAACCAAATGTGGCAACAAAAAGTGCCTCTGCAAAGCTGCTGGTATTTTGTGCAACTCAAAATGTCACTCAAGTTTAAGTTGTTCTAATAAATAGTTTATGTTACTTTATAAAAGTGTGATTTATAATTATAATAACATTCTTTAAATTATAATATGCAACTATTGTCTGTTGTTAAAAAAATGTTCCTGATTGTTCCTATTATATTAAAAATTGTGCTCCTAATAATTTATTATTATATTATTACAATGTGATTTATAAGAATAAAAAAACTCTCTACGTTTCTTTTTATTGGATGTTTTTTTAATATCTAAAAAAGCTCTGCCGATAGCATGCCGGCTACAACTATGTACAGCCTATCCCTGTTAGATAAAACTAAGACACGCGCTGCTGCTGCAGACGCTGTGAGTCACACTCGCTAGTAGACTTGCAGTAGATCAGCAGCACCTGGCGCTCACAACCTGCAGAGGCGCGTGCTTCGCTATGCCCTACACCCCGCGCCGCTGCTGCAGATGCTGTGAGTCATGAATGTGACGCGGGGCGGAAGGCTTGGCGGGACACGCATCTAAGTTTTATCCAACAGGGATTGTCTAGACCTAGTTCTAGCCGGAATGATATCGGATAGACCTAGTTTTATCCAACGGGGAATGGCCGAACCTAGTTGTAGCCGGCATGATGACGGATAGACCTAGTTTTACCCGAAAACAATCGGCTCGTACTAGGTTTAACCAAGAGTAAGTGGCTACACCTAGTTCTAACCGGCTAAAACTAGGTGCAGCCGCACTTCGGGTATTAGCCGTAACATATATATAATAGGTATGCTGCTACCATGAATATTTTCATGTCTCCAAAAACAACCGTTTAGCTGGCAGAGGGGGAGGGGACACTTGACTCTAACAAAACTAGCTCTTTAAAGCTTAATATTCTTGAATGGAAATATGGTTGTGGCATACCCCCAATATTTTTAAACGCCCTATCCAACAATACCGCACAGCATGGGATAGACGATAAAAAAACATTGCCACTTTACGTGGAAGGGCAAATTTTTTTTTTCTAGATTTTATTTTACCACTTAGTCGGCGCGATTAAAATGTATACTCATAACAAAATCCAACTTTCCAGTGCTAAGCGTCTATGAGCTGAGCTAATCCGCGGACAGACAGACGGACATGGCGAAATTATAAGGGTTTCTTGTTGACTACGGAACCTTAAAAACAAGGAATTTCTTTATAAATCTTGAATATTATTACGCCGATGTATTCTTATTGTTAACTTTGCATTGCACTTTAAAGCGCGCTAGGTAACATGAAATCTAATACGATGGTTTTTACGCTCCGTGATACCAACCGTCACATTTCATACGACACTGGTGACACAAGATTATTTGTAAAACATTTAATTCACACTCTCACGTAGCATCTATTTGTATTAGGTACTTACGACTAATTAGTTTACATTGTTTTCTTTTCATATCTATATGCTAATAATAAAGCTGATGAGTTTGTTTGGACGCGCTTATCTCTGGAACTACCAGTCGGATTTGGAAAATTCTTTTTATAAATGATAGCCACATTCATGATGAATGCTATAGGCTAAATGAGAACGGGAAATTCTTACGAGAACGTACGGGATATGCGCATACGAAGTCGCGGGCAAAAGCTAGTAGTTAATAATAATGAAAGACTGGAAAAGAGTCAGGTTTTACAATTTTAATTATTGAAGTGAAAACTTCTTTATGAGTACTTTTTGGGTGAACAAAAATCATGGCACTCGCGTCATCGTCACCGAACGCTTTGGCTTTCGCTTAGTTTTTACTTCTATCGGCAGTCCCCAAAGACTGCCCTGCATGTTTTTTCTGTGAAAGACTAGCCTGTAGTATTAATCTAAGTATTTTTAATAATCTCCCTTGCAGAGTTTTCAATTAAATTGAACATCAGTTTCAAGAACTCATTCGAAAATAGACCAGTCTCTTTCTGTAATTTTTCTATCCCATTTAGCCAGATTAGCGAACAATAAAAAACCTTGTCCCCATAGAGAACTTAACAAAGCCCCTCCATATGAACTAATGGAAAACAGGATAAGAACGCATAAGATAGCTTTGATGTCTGTTTCTATATTACACCTCCGGGACTTACCGGTAACTCCTCGTCATTCGTTAAGCTAATAGGAACCATTATTCATTTCCTCCAGTACCTAATGCGTTACCATTCACTAAGTAACGTGTGCTCATAGAAAATGTTATGTGCTTCCTTAGATTACGTGGCGTAGTACAGTCAACCGTAACACTTGAACTGCGAAAACCATTCTTACTGCTGCGAAATAAAAGCGTGCAAAATTGTTACCAGTTCTACCGCCAGGTAACTGTACGTGTGGTCGTAAATATTAGTGGAAATGTCGGCTTTGCATTTTGTCGTTCCTGAAAGCAATTATGAAGGTACAAGCGACCTGTCGTGAAATATGTCAGTCTGCCCTAGTGGTTACGTGCGATGTGTATGTGTAATGTCATGTTAGTGTCTAATGTTGATTACATACTATGAGGTATGAGAGTATGAAAGGAGAGGCCATAACCTAGGCCCAAAGCATCACAATGTTTTATATATTTCACACTAGCCTGTTACATAGGTGTATTGTGATGCTTTAGGTATGCCTTTTCACAATTTTTAGGGTACAAGTACTACTTAATTATTCGGTTGCTTGTTATTTTTCAGAATGGAGATATCTGATCAAATCAAAATAATAATTGGTACGCAAAATGATAATTGACAAATTTTGTTTCGGTTTTATTTAAGCCACCCCCTTCCGATTACAACACGAATTTACAAACTTAAAACTCAAGAATAACGTCAAAACGCGTGTAATGCCGGAACACTTCACGTTCACGCCGCAGCGGACTTATATCCGCAATCCCAGAGTCTGCAAAATATGAATTGCTTTACAGCTGGGGTGCTCAAACAGTCGATCGCAAGGGCTTTCCGCGTCGATCGCCGATACTCCGAAAAATCGAGACGATTACTCATACGACCTCAACGGTGCTATTCTTTATAATGTTACCTTGAAAAACAAATCTTTGGTGAAGTGATCATGTAGTGAACATTCGATCTATTTTGTACTGTAGCACCACGCGCAACACCACGCGTAAACTTCAGGCAACCGAGAGCGTTGCCTGAAGTTTACACGTGATGTTGTGAGATGTGTTGGGTATCGTTAGAGCAGGTTGGCAGCCGATCCCTTGCCTGTAACGCTCCCACTGGTGGGACACAAACGTCCTAGAGAGGTCTTTGTCCCACCACCTACAGCCCACTACACCACAGCACAGAGGTGAGAGAGAGTGGGCTGTAGGTAATTTACCACACAGGCACTGTGCGGATTGGTAGATGTTACATTTCTTCGAATAGTTGAATGTTGAAGACAAGCAAGTTACCTCACAAAGTTTCATCGTTGTGATTCATCACTTGCTGCCTTAACATTATGAGGTCGATCGAGCAGCACAATAAGTCTGAGCACCCCTGCTTTGTAACCATAAAACATGGTGGTTTTCAAGCCAAAGGAAGCAATTTTCGCGGAACAAGTGCCTTTGTTGGGCGGCACTTGATTCGATCCTTGGCCGTGCGTATTCGCTTTTCATAAAAGCTTAAGGCTAATCGTTCACGTACCATGTAACGTATACTAAATCGACTTGAAAGAACCTGCTAGAAGTAGGGTTAACATTCTTGATAAAAACCACCAGGGGGAAATAAGTTTTATATTTAAGTTCTAGTTAAGCATGCTCCATCATCGCTTCCGAGATGGTAGTAAAAATCAAAAAAATCCTTCTGATTTTGAGCACCTCGAAAATTTCGATTTTTTCTCCCTTAGTCAAGTTGTCCGAAAGTTCTTTGACACTTTGACTGCCAACGACTGTCAACGACACCTACATACGTGGTGATTTCGCGAGTTGTTTGCGGCACCCGCAAGGACTTTATGAAAATACAGGTGTCTCAGAAAGTGTTAATTGATAAATGAAGATTGCTTACCTCCGGTATGTTACGCCAAAATTCAAAACATGACTGAAATAATCCTGACACTTGGTACAAACCTAGTTACAAAAAGCTAGCTAAAATAATGTTAGTCTTAATTCTCTTTATTCGATTAACATACATATATCTTCATAGTACTTATTTGATTTTTACTCTATAAATAAAGTTTATTTGCAGTTATTTTGCGTAGGTTCTCGGTAAAGAATCATGAGAGTATTGGAAATCCTTACCGGAGATTATTAAAACAGCTTCATCAAATATCGAATTCAAGCTGGTTTATTCTGAAACTCCGGGAGAGTAAATAAGAGATTTCTGTATATCAAACAAAGTAGGTCTTACCAAGGTAAACAAAACCACACTGGTAAAGTTCATTTGGTTGGGTCACGTCATTTAATAAAGTTAATCAAAAATTAATAATAAACACGATGGAAACATGAAGCGGCACGGAAGGTAATTACTGTTTATATGTTTGCCACAAATTTTTACTTGAAGAAAACATTCACTTTCCAAATTATTATTTTTTTTGGTAACCCCTAGATGGGAATTGAACCAAATCTCCGTGCCAACTTCAGCTTCTCACCCTGGAAATGGTATAGGTATGTCCGGTCTGTCGGATTGCCGTCCTATCGATCTATGACTAAGGAAGAGAGATATACTTGTATTAGTGTTTCTGCCGCGCCGATGGCTGGCCTACTCATTAATGATTAAACTACTAATGGTTGGCTAAATCACCACTTATTTCCCAGGTGGCATGGCTCCGCGTAGACACACAAACGATCCTGACCATCGGCCACCACGTGATCACAAAGAACCACCGGGTCGCAGTCTCCCGGAGAGACCAGACCTGGTCGCTGACGTTGCGTGACGTCAGACCTGCTGACGGGGGACACTACATGTGTCAGATCAACACTGAACCTATGATCACACAGACACATTATCTGCATGTTTCTGGTAAGTGTATGTATATTTATGTCGATGCTATATCGTAAAATTGGGCATCTTATGAAGTGGTCGGCCATTTAATGAAATGGTGGCCACTTCATGAAAGGGCTGACTCAAATCTCCTACAGACAGAAATAGGAGCACCGCGCACGCATGCAGAATTTATGGATGGATGGATATTGAGGGCTAATGGGGCTACCATTTGACTTTTGACTTCTGTTGTATTGTTGACCACGTTTGACTTTACACGTTCAGACCGGCGTGTACCACCGGTGGAGCACGGAGTATTTGCTGGCACGGCGAAGTGTACCACCGGTGGCCACGTCACACTATACTTTCAATATACTAAGAAATTCGGGCCGCTTTGAGAGAAGGTGTTGTACTTACCGTCCCCGCCTAGTAAAATTGACAAATTTTCATAGTGCAGCTTAGGAGGTGGATATTATTTCGAAAAGTAAACAAAAATCAGTATTGGAAAATTGTATTTATTAGAAAAAAAATGACATAATCACGACATAAATTGTTCGAATTATTTATGATAACTTACGTTGAGAAAATGTAATAATAAGAAAATTAAATCAAAATTGAAAAAAATATAAAATGAAATGCCATCATGGATGGTATAAAATGAAAATTATTTTGTATGAATCGTATTGAAACAATCCAAACACATTGGTTTTTCACACGTAGAGCATTGTGCAACAGAAAATCTCAATAATTAGCTGGCGGTACACTTTAGGGTTTTTCTAAGGCTGGTATAGTTTTTTTTTTTTTTTTTTTAAGGCTGGGAAATCATCAAATGACTTCTTCCGCTCTGGGTGGAGCGGAAGGGCGTGTCAGACTCTTACTGACTAAAACCCATTCCTTCTAAAGCCCTTTGCGTTCCAGGGCCGCGGTGACTCTTTCGAACAAATTCCGCAACCCTGGCAGGCTCTGGACCTAGCGGACCCCGTCTTTTATGCTGACATCTCTTTGAGGCACGCGTGAAACACAACGCGCCATCGACCCGGGCCTGGTGGTGATCGGACAGCGAGCCACCCAACGCTCGCCGTCCGCAGGCCCGCGCCTACGGTGGCCGGGGATCGCCCTGCGACTCCCGACGCCCGGGGCGTCTTCTCCTGTTGCGGCGGTTGGGGCGAAGGCCTTGCCTTTCCCTCGCGCGGCCCGCCTCCTCCTTCGCTAGCATTACTGCTGTGCAGAAGGAGGTGACCGCTTCCCAAGCCTCCTCGCTCCGGACCATGGATTCAACCAGGGCCGGACGCGAGAGGTTGCCGCCGCCGATCGCCTCGACGAGGACACGGCGGTGCTCCGCCCAAGCAGGGCAGACCTCCACCGTATGCTCCACCGTGTCCTCCGGGCGATCCTCACAGTGCTGACACCCGGGCGTGTCCTCCCGCTTAATCCGAAACAGGCACCTCCCGAAACAGCCGTGTCCGGTAAGTACCTGCGTCAGGCGGAAGGTGAGGACGCCGTGGCGCCTCTCCAGCCACTCCTCAAAGAGGGGCCTTACCGCCGCAATTGTGGCGTGCCCAGAAGGCTGGTATAGTACGACGAAAGAGAGAGAAAGCATAATTCCTAGTCTAATCCTGCCCGTGTCCATCGGTGTCGCACCCTGCCCGGCAAGACTTTTGGTTCATGGGGCGGTGATGTACCACCGGTGGCCATATGAAGATTTGCGCCGTAGGATATAAAGTACCTACTCATGAGGTGCCGGTCTGAACGTGTTAAAATGCACAGTAATATTGGTCAACTCACCAATTTATTCTGATTTAAAAACATCCATTTCGCATGTTTGTAAATCAACGTTTACGAGAACCAATTTCACGCAACTGACGGGAACTGTCAGAATGAATGCGATTGTTATTGCGAGTCGGGTACACGGTAATCGCGTGCTTTTCAGGTTCCATTTAGAAACCGTTTTAGTACTTTTTTTACACCCAGCACCCAGGCAGTCAGTGACACACTTTTTGTGAAAATACATTATTTATTAATTTATAAAGTTAACTGAAAAAGACTGAGTCCATACTGATACATTTTTGTTTGTTCATCGTTATTGAACACTTCAGCCAAATAAATGTGAGTGGAAATTACTTGCCAATTAGACACAAAAAAAAACGGATATGTTTATTCCATTTTTATAACTTCTACCTACACCAGTTGGTTGCATCCAAAAGTATAATAAACTATGAGTTATAGTCACTTGGCACCTGACGTTTATTATCTTGAGTTTCATTAATTACTGCACACGGAGCTAGCGCTTAATCCGCCATTCTCTCCCAAACAAAAGAATTGACAATGCACCAGATATTATTATTGCTCTTTAGTCTGTTGAAACGGCCATTCAAGGATTTTAAAGTGCTTTTGTCCATTCTGTTGTATATTATTAACATAATGATCTACTTATTCTGAATGGTTGTTAGGCTAATTGAGATGCAGAAATGTTAAGTGAGCTTAGAGTTCCTCAGAGTGAGGTCTTTCATAATGCACATTAGATATCCGCCACTAACCCTCACTGGGTCAGTTTGATAAAGAGGGGAGGCCCGAGTGTCTGAGTGAGAGTGATTCTAGCTAAATAAAGGCAGGCTATTCCTTGTTTACCGCTTTTGGTAACAATTCCCTCAGGAACTTTCTCTGAGGAACTATATATATAATTACTGTCATATAGGCAAACTAGCTTTTTCCGGCGACTTCGTACGTGCGTATCCCATTTTTCCCGTTCCCGTAGGAGTTTCGGGACGAATTATACCTACACTTTAACCTTCCTCCTTCTTTCATGAACCCCATCCATTGGTGCCCGCATGAAAATCCGGTCAGTAGTTTTTGAGTTTATTGTGAACAGACAAACAGATGCGGCGGAGGACAATAATATGTAGTGATAGTCTTTTTGTGACGTGCATCACGCTTGCATGTGACAGTTGACCTTAGTTGTTTAACAATTAATTTCCTTGACTGTACTTTTATTGCCTCGTATGTTCTTCTGCTGTTCACTAGAAATAGGTATATATAATATTGGATAATGCCATTTTGAAGTTAAGGGCGTGTTTATAAATCAGACGAACATAGGTGTATTCTATTAAAATCTCACCATCATGCAATGCCAGTTCACTTGAAGCTCGTGGTTTTGCCAACGCACCGCGTTCACTGCGCAACGTCCACGTGATTACCGCGTATAGGTACCTGTCTAGAGACTACATTGTTACGTAAAAATACCTAATTACGCTTTATTATTAACAATTTCTCACCGTCTCTATGCCTGACTTCGTCGAGTTCCAAGCGTTCCGGACGTTTGAGATCAAACGATTCGACCGCGTGACAGGCGTGGTCATCGAGCAATTCGGTACATGATTCTGATAAATTTGAATGTTTGTAATTTTAGGTAGTATATTAGAATTCACATTCGAAATAACCATGACGTGAAGTTGAAAGTTAAATAATGGACATTCGCATCGCCAAAGAAATACTAACTGAGGCGTTAAACTGCCCTGAATGTATGCAAACACCGCCTGTGATGAACAAGTCAGGGTTCCCAGAAATACGGAGCAGTCATTTAACCGAATAGATTCGTATGGACACGCTTAACAAACACGTCACTCCGTTCATTGAGGGTTCGTTGAAACAGTAATGATTAGACAGGCAACGGTATTACCCCTTAATACCCTGCATTCCACAGTTAATTCCTCTTATATACTGCATTTAAATTTACTGATATCTGGCATTCCTTCTTCGTTCGATAATGTTATTCTCACATACCAGAATACACCCTTTCTTGAATATCTGCATAGTTATTTCCTCAGTTTAAAATTTCATCCGCACCACGGCATATATCGCAATACAAGTTTAACGACTTGATGAAGAGAGGTGGCTGTTCACCGCGAGCGGCGCGCATCGGCCCCCGCCGCTAGCCGTTAGGATCAGGTCACGCATTCAAAGCTGTGCCCACGTCCACCGCCGGGCAATAACATTGTATTGATTTTCATTATTTATAAACCACCGGTCAATAATGTGATTTGAATTTGAAACCTCATTTTGACCGCGCGACCTACACCTAGCAGCGGAGACCGACGGGCGCCGCTCGCGGGCTTAAATGACGGATTTTAGGTTAGGTTTGCATAGCACTTAATTTGATGTTTTCGTGCAGGTGATTTGAAAAAGTCTTAATGCTATTCTTTATATTGTTCTGTACAGTGCCACCGGATATCGTGGACTCGGACAGTAGCGGAGAGGTGATAGTGTGGGAGGGAGACAACGTGACCCTTCACTGTGCCGCCTCGGGCACGCCACAGCCGACGATACTCTGGAGACGAGAAGACTCTGCTGCCTTCAAAGTCGGCGGGGAGACTGGTAAATAAAGGAGGAATTGAGTTTTTTTGACAAAGTGGCATTTTATCACCGTTAGCGACTGTCGAAATGCCAAAATGATGACGATGATGAAAAATTTTTAACTTTTCGACCGACGTTATCGCTTATAGAATTTCACTTTGTCTAGAAGCTCTGCTCTGCTCTCACATTGGCATAGATAAGTTAACCTGTTAATGAATGAGCTTGGTGGGCTGTTATAAAAGTGTTAAGTAACCTATCCCAGTCATCCATAAATGGGATATTGAGTTGCAACAACAATGTTGAAGTAATCACTAAACAAACAAAAATAAAAGATCATTTTCGATAATTATTATTATATTTTACATCTTTGACAATCTCGGGTAGTGGTAGGCGTACGAGGGGCTGAAGCCAACTCGTAGAGGCCCCGTTAAACATAAAAAATGGAATGGGACACCAATATTATTACTAGGTCATACTGTCCAACTGCTGGGCAAAACCTCCCTCCATTCCTTCCAATACTCACGGTGTTGTGCTTCTTCCTTCCAATTCGTAAGGAAGACATCCAGGTCGTTTGGCCATCGTCTTGCCGCGGCCTCTTCTCGCAGTTTCAGGTTTCCAATCTTGTATTTTACGGGCCCAAAGCTTGCGGCAGACATGTCTTGCCCAGTACCATTTAAGTCGATGTGGCTCAAAAGGCTGCCCGCCTTTTGAGCCACATCGACGATTTGCGTTTTGGAGTGCAGTGTATTGTTTCCAACCTAGTCGTGTTCATTTAAGCGCTATACTAGGTGTATAGCGCTCCACAGCACATTGGCAAACCTTGACTTTGTACTTTTTGATCACCGTAGGTCAAGACGGGGAGAATATTAATGTCTATCAGCTAATGCTTCAATGACATGGGCAAAATGCCCGTAAATAGCTCCTTCATGGACCAGTAGCTCTTCCAGGCATTTTCCGTTCGTCTTGCAATTTCCTTATCTTGCCTTGCCTGGAAAGAGACAGCTTGGCCCAAGTAGATGTATTCTTGGATGTATTGTATATTCTCCCCGCCTAGGTACATGTATGTTCCTTTTGTAGCTGTTGGTCATGATTTTGGTCTTCGACGTACTCATCTTAATTCCAACCTTCCGTCCGTTCCAACCGTCCGTCTTTTTTCATTTGCTCTAGTCCTGTGGCTGTGGGAAAGAAAAGAACAATCATCATCATCATATCAGCTAAAAGACGTCCACTGCTGAACATATGCCTCCCCTAAGTGTGTGCGTTTCGTCCATCCATCTGCTACACGTGACCCTCACAAGTTCATCGGCTTGAAAAGCACAATAATATCAGCGAAACGTAGATTAGTTAACCTCGCTTGTTCGATGATAATACCCTTCTTCCCATTTGGCTGCCAGAGTCTGAAAGACTTCTTCCAGGGCTCTGGTGAACAACTTCGGGGACAGCGGGTCGCCCTGTTTAAATCGTAGGACCTTATCTCTCTAACTTGATGGTAACTGTGCTATGGGTGTATAATAGTATATAGTAGTTGTATATATAACTTGGTTCTATGTGTTGTGTCGTAAGGGCATTGAATATCGCAGAATGTGTGATGCTGTCAAAGGCTTTAGAATAATCTACAAATGCAACATACAGAGGAATTTAAAAATCTTGATATTTTTCAATTATTTAGTTGATGGTGATTAAATAATCAGTAGTATAGTAGGCGCCAGATAAATGTGGAATAAAGTATATTGACCTTTCCCTAATAACTGTTCATAGGTACCTGAACAATTAAATATGAATCGTTTTTCATTATTAGACAATGTTAAGGATCACGAGAGATGATGATTCGGGACAGCTTTGTGTCATTAATTCCGTTTTTCAAATTAAAAATGTCAATAATTGTAGGTGGGTCAATGACCGTTATTCCACGATTATCTGGCGCCTACTATAGAATTTTCGATTTCAAAAGTAAAAATGATTCAAGAAATGTTCACGATCTTCTGACCAATGGATTGAACTTCAAGTAATATCAAACAAAAATAGATCAAACACTTAAAAAGTTCGCTCAAAAAACGTACCATACTCAAAACTTTATAAACGGAACTTCACGCGAGCAAAGCGACGTACAATTTCACATCCTGCTTTGTCACCGTGCCAATATATATCGGCACTTGTCCGCATCAATGCACATTGCACTTTGTAAGCCAAACTCTTTACAGTGTCCAAGTGGAACGGGGCCTGGCTGAACCTGACGTCAGTGAATCGAGACATGAATGGGGCCCTGCTCTGCATAGCAACGAACGGAGTCCCACCTTCTGTCAGCAAAAGGATTCTTCTTCATGTCCTCTGTAAGTAACTACCTAGGTACATATATTTAAATACTAAAGATACCGTCGTCCGAACATTTACTTAATACGCGTGACTTGCCCTGTATTCCTTTTTTTTAGGATCTTATTCCAAGTCAGTTTATAGGAATTATTCCACTGAAGTCAGTCGCCATGAACGTCGACACAACGGATAAAACCTTTGATGAATGAAAATAAAGAACAAGCTATGGAAGACTGTAATTTTGATGAATCGACGTGATGACGAATCCCCCCATACACGAAGCAAATTAAAATTGCAGAATATTGGACGTATTCAGACTTGCGCGGGACGTCCTGATATACCCTTGATCGGGAATTACTTGATTCGATATTTTAACAAGAAAAACTAATACAGCTGTTCACTCTTACTACATAAAAATATTTTGCCTTCTCATATTTTCTCACCAAAGGAAGCTACTTAAATTTTCGAGCTCGCTTCGCTCGCGCTGCCAACCTACATGTTCCTGAATCTAATAGTTTTTTTTTGCGTGAGTTCACAAAGTTACTGCTGTTTCTATATCAATGGGTAAAAGAAAACCTTACATAGGTCGAGGCAGGGTGCTAACATTTTGATCTCGCTTCTCGTGTAACTTGTAATAAAATAGTTGTAGTATTATGTAAAATTTACGAGTTCGCCTCGCTCGCTCCTGCACCAAAAGTATCGTCTACTTATATCTATTTATTAATAAAAAGTAAACCTAAACTTTCCGAGATGGATATTAAAAATTTTCGAGCTCGCTCCGCTCGCTCTTTTAATATTCGTCAATAATATTTTTCCTATAGCAAAGTATTTTTTTTTTTCTGTGTGGATGGCCAACTCAAAAGAAAAGCTGACCTTTCATTCCAAATGACCTTCCATTTCTTAAAATAAAAAAACAATCTTAAAAGTTTTGCTTTGTTGTACCATTAAAAAAACTGACCTTACGAAAAAAAGAAATTGATATTCTCTAAAAACTGCCCCCCCGACATCATCGCGGATCCCCCCCGCCCGCTTGCGAATGCTATACCTACGCCCCTGCAACTTAGGATCTTCTCATCCAAGCATCCGACCGCGTGGCTAGTTCGCTTCGTAGACCACGTTAGCGAAGTCATTTAAACATACGGTCACTCGGTGCGATGTGCACTACATAACTAACTCAACGTGTAAGCAGGCACCTATCGGATCTCATGTCCAGTGTAAGTACCTACCAAACTTTGGATCTTCGGATCTCGACTGCAATCTCTCACATGCCTGAATTCGGGATGAGCATGTAACATGCTTCCATTCACGACCGGAATCCAGTTCCGAATGAAATATTTTATGTAGTTGTTTGATATACGTGTCCGCTGGTGTGTGGAGTCTTAAATATTGCATTTAGCACGACCTCTCTCGATATTTCCGCCATTCTCATGTTAGCTGTGCCAGGGTTATAAAATATTTGTGTTTATAGGTATGTGATGGTGTGGAGCGTGTTTCATTCAATAATTGGCAGGGTATCGATTGGATAAGTCCGTTGCAGTTTCGTGACATGTTCAGAAGCCTTCGCCATATTGCGAGTTTTTTTAACGTACTCGATCGCGTAAAGTGAGCATCAAAGTTTTTATCCATTTTTGCTTTTTCGTCACGCTTTTTCGTCACGCTTTTTCGTCACGCTTTTTCGTCACGCTTTTTCGTCACGCTTTTTCGTCAGCTATAAACCTGAACTCAAATCAGACACCTGATACCAAGTCAAATAACACAATTAGGAGGTATTGAAATTTCGAAATAACCAGGTATTTAAACAATAGCAACTCTAAGAATTTATTTATATCTGGTTCAAATAGCACAATTAGTACTAGGTTTCAATAGGTCCTATTGAAATCTAAACTATTGAAATCTAGAAATAACCAAGTATTAAAATAATAGAAACTCTAAGAATTTATTGATTTTGACAGCAGGCTTTGTTAATGCACATCAGAAAGCACAACGGGCACCTTGTGAATACATATATACTATTATCTACATTTCAGTCTGAAGTAATTTAATATCTCGAAACTAATTACATCGTATGATGTTACCCTTTCTGTAATAGTTTATCGAGGTATGTCTTAAATTTAATTACATGCATTCTCAGTTCTACAGACCGAAACCTCTTTTAGATCCTAAACTTCTTTCACTCAAAGATGTTCACTAAACATATCTAAGTATTTTAACTTGCTATGGTTCATTAATCAAAGCTTAACTCACAAAGTCGTTCCAGTTACAAGTATTTAAATTAGGTAAATGTAATGTTAACTAACTTTAAACATGTGAAGTTTATATTTGTTCTTACTATAACAACACACTACAAATCTAGGTTTTTTTTTTGTGACTGGCTTCTCGCAGTTCAACCTATGAGGTTGTCGACTACTTAACCGGGCTTGCCTGTGGTGGCCTTAATATAATATTAAAGCCTCCAGCCAGGGCTTATAAAAACTTACAAACTAAGCGACTACACTCTGAGGGCACCCTATGTGGGGTACGGGCCTCGGCTTAGGGCGTCGCTGGGGGGAGGACAGCTAGGGACGGGCTGGATCGAACTAGAATTATTATTGAGGGGCGATTTTAAGACTACAACATAGCTAGTTTAACGAGCATATTGACTTATATACCTAGTAAGGATGTCGGACAGCATGTTTTTTCTGACGCCAAACATAGGCCGCGCATTGAAGCGCGCTCCCCACGCGGTCGGCAATCTTCGGGAGCGGTCGTGTGCGCAAGACAATAAAAATGCCGCATTTCTCCAATGGTGAACGCGTTTCCCTTTAAGCAAACTTTCGGAGTTTCGGACAGTCCTATCTTTACTATTTTAATCTGTGACAACGAGCATGGTATGTCTATTTTTGTAATAATTCACATTGAATAATATAACTAGCACTTCGCCCCGACTTCTTCCGCGCGGATTTAGCAGGTGCTCAACAAACTTCAACAAACCCTTTTTAAAGGTAAGTTTTGGAATATTAAAAACTACTATATCTATTCAATGGTCTCAGGATCAGCCTTACTATTCATCCCGTTCACTCCGCCAGGGGTTGATTATGTAAGAATTGTTAGATCTGTTTCAAATATCCCACT
The DNA here is from genome assembly GCA_905163435.1 of Mamestra brassicae. Taxonomy (NCBI): domain Eukaryota; kingdom Metazoa; phylum Arthropoda; class Insecta; order Lepidoptera; family Noctuidae; genus Mamestra; species Mamestra brassicae. The sequence goes on along the minus strand of LR990991.1, from coordinate 6,958,700 downwards.
TTTAGTTTGTTCATTCCAATTACCCAATTTCCACGTAAATTGAATTAGGTAGCAAGTCCTCTCCTAAAAACTTCATCACCCCTTTTTCACCCCTTAAGGGATTTATTTTTGAAAAATCAAAACATTTGTTATTCTTATTTTTTTATCCAAATCATTAATGTTTCAATTTCATCGGACCAAGCATTAAGATTCTCCCCAGTTCGCTCAAACCGCAACATTTTTCTTACTTAGAGCATTTTTATACCCATCGTAACTTTTAAACGAAAGGTCCGATTTGGATAATTAAAGTGTAATTTACATTTAAGTACATAATCAACCTTAATTATCAAACCATTTAAATGGATACGGATTAATATCTTGATTTCAAAATCATCACTCTTCCTTTTTGATTAATTTTAACAAAAAGCCTTTTCTAGGTAATAATGAGTAGGTACTTTAATTATGTAGTACCTATACTATTTTTATGTATAATCAAAAGTTTTCGCAGCGCATGCGATGAAAGATTTTTTTCCCCTTTGTGTACCATTATTCAAGTTTTAGTAGGGATCCCCAATTATTTCTGGAAATAAATATAGCTATGTTACTCGGTGAAGATGTAGCTTTCTAACGGTGAAAGAATTGTTTAAATCGGTCGAGTAGCTTTTGAGTTAAATCGTAACAAACGTAAATTTAGTTTACATATCCGATCTAAATAATAGAGGGGCAATTCCCATATTCACCATATTGTATACCTGTCAACCACACATCAAGTTTCCCTTTAAGACATGTTTTTGACATGGTAACCAAGATGAGATTGTAACTTTGATTGTTTTAGTACGAGAATTGACCTCCATCATCGAGCGATCCGAATTTTAAGTTATGCTGTCAAAATGTAAAAGACATCTCAAGCACACCTAGCCACCAACTGTGTTATTTTTTATTCGATTGGAACTTTTTAGACGTTTTTTTGCGGTCGGGTTAATTGATAAAATTTATTTGGTTTTTCTTTTGCAATTGCTTATTTGGGGCCATCTATCAATTACGTCACACGTTAAGGGGGGGGGGGGGGGGGCCGACGAAATGTGACATTGTGTGACAAGGGGTGGGAGGGGTCCTAAATTTCGTGACGTCACATTTCAAAATCAAATATATAAATGAGGATTTAAAACGTAATTTGAACTGTTAACGAAAAGCTTAAAAATATTTTCAGTCCTATCTGTATTATCATAACGTTTAATTTTTTGCTTTTTCATTTTTTAATGTTTGATTTGATGTTGATTATATTAAAAATAAATAAATCTGGTATAAAATAATGTCGGAAGTGCTGTTTTAATTTAATAATTTCTAGATATTTACAAAATATGTCACGTCACACTAGGTCACATTTGTGTGACCCCCCTCGGGTCTCACAAATGTGACCAGCTGTGACAAGGACGGGGAGAGGGTCATAAACACATAAAATTTGTGTGACGTAGTTTACGGAGGGACCCTTGCCTGTAGGTACTCGTATATTAGAAAAACCTTTAAATATGACCACACTTCTGAAACATTTTGGAAACATAAGTAGATATCTTGAAGTGAAGTGGTGTTACTTTGGACTCTTAAATACGATATTCATTGGAACCGTTCAATGATAAATGATATTTATTTTTTAAGTAGGTTAAACATAACACTTTTACAAGTCAATATTTTTGGGTAATTTTAAACTAGATGAGGCCGGTGGTTGTTAGATGACCCTGAGAAGAAACACCAAAACAAACTCAGAGGTCAAAGTCTCTTTTAAAGTCCATACAATCGTACTGGTCAAACATATGAGAACCACGTAGGTTAATGTATGAAGTGGTCTTTTAAGGAAAGTACCACACAGATTTGAGTGGATCTGTCCTGACAGTGCAAGCATTTGTCACTTGTCGTGTAGCTCAAACTTAAAACTTTAAGGAGCTTAACGACTTGATGAACAATACCAAAGTAAGGACATTTGGGTAGACCGCGTAAAGAACTCAAACTGCCAATCTTTGCTTTCATATCTGTCACAACCATTTAGTTAAGCTTCGTTACTATTAATCAACTACTGTCCCATATTGATGCTAAAACATTACTTTTCATCATCATCTGCCTAGCCTTTTCCCAACTATATTGGGGTCAGCTTCCAGTCAAACCGGATTCAGCTGAATACCAATATTTTACGTGGAGCGGCTGCCTACCAGACCTCCACAACCCATTAACTGGGTAACACGGTAGTTCTTGGCTAGACTGGAGTCAGTTTTACTGGCTTCTGACAATCCGTAACGACTGCCGAAGATCTACAAATGGCAGCCGGGACTAACGCCTTAACGTGCTTTCCGAGGCACGGAGGAAACCCGGTATGTTAAGATGGTCACCCATCCACAGATCAACCTTGGCAAGCGTTGCTTAACCTTGATCGACCCGTGCGGCTGATATTCTTACTACTTTTTTTTCTTTTTTTTTCTTATTACTTGTAACAATAATAAAAGCCTGCCTTTTTTAGCTTCCGTCATTTAAATGGATTTGGATCATAAATCTTCATAAGTGAAATGGTTTTTGTATGATTATATTTAATATTGATGTCATGTTTTTTTTATTTTTTGTATAGAACCTACTTTTTTACGTCACATGGCGTATCGAAGAACCGGAAGCGTATTAGCGAATTTGAGCGACGAGCGTATCTTTATGAATACGCGCGTATTCTCGAGCACTCCACCGGGTTTTGTCGGTCAATAAAAGCGATTGTGTTTTCATTGCAATGTGTAACTAATTTTACTATATTTTTATACCGATAGTCATCGGTTCAGTCGAAGTTATTCAAGAAGTTAAATTTTATATTTATTATATCTCCAAAACTATTAAGACTAAATTTAAAAAAACAAAAACAGGTAATAATTCTTTAGATTACAGGAACACCTTTATGAAGTCTATAGTGTTGAAATAACATTTTACAAAAATGAAATTCGTTCGGAACCCTTTGCACGCGAGTCCGACTCGCACTTAGCCAGTTTTTATATTTCTGAGTTGGTCCTATAGTAAAAGTTGGAGATATTTTCCTGAAAGAGTCGATGTTCCTAAGATTATTTCGTATTGTTGCGATTACTTTTTTATAACATGCCATTTTTGCCAGGTAAGCCGACAGCTAGAATCTCACAGAAGATGATGGGTGTATATGTCGGCGAGACGATGCAGCTGAGATGCAGGATCGAAGCCAATCCCCCGCCCACCGTGTACTGGACACATATAGATCTAAATAAACTTTATAATGGTAAGTTTATTAAGGATTCCTACCCCGACCATTTTTACCAGATAACTTATAGCCCCACGTTGTAGCTACCAACCAGCAGCAATAACGTTCCAATGCTATCACGATTCCGCTGTGCGAGAGAGACGGACCTATAGAGCACGAATACCACTATCCCTTATTCACAACAGTATCATGATGGCATTGTCACTCCACAATAGGGGGCTAGCAGTAATAACCTGGGGATCTATAAGGCGTATGCAAACGACAATCAATTCCAATAGTCATGAATGACGAATGATTGATGGTGAATGACGGAATTCAATCGACATTACCCTAAACTTTAAACAATGTTAAATATGGCGACGATATATTATTGGCTGATATGCGGGATTTAAAAAAGGACAAGGACCCATTCCATAAACAGTCCCATTCATTTAAAAGTCGTGACCAATCAAGTATCGAAATTTTCGTCAATCAATTATAAATTAATAATTCAAGAGAGTCAGAGAGCATACCTATCAAAAAAATAAAAAAATGACCTTGTGGTATAAAATTGCAGAAAATACAAAAAATTACGAATTGAGCACATAAAGAAGGTACGTTCTCGTGCCTCTTTCGCTCTCGGTAGGCTCCACTCCATGCTGAATGCACGCAGCAAGCTGTCCCTAAGATGCAAACTGCGCATCTTCACGACGTGCATACGCCCCATAATGACGTATGCGTGCGCCACTTTCGCGCACGCAAAGTCGCACCATATCCATAGGATGCAAGTAGTCCAAAATCGATTTCTCCGAAAGGCCACGGGCGCCCCGTGGTTCATTAGGAATGAACGACTCCACGTCGACCTCAAAATCCCGACAGTGAAACAGTTCATGAAACGACTATCGCAGCGTTTCATCGAAACTGCTTCAAAACATCAAAATCCCCTTATCGCATCGGCCACCCGATACACTCCCTCACAGATCAGTAGGATTCGCCGCCCGAGGCATACCCTCGTCGAGCCCGACGACCCCATCACCCAGATTCAAGAGAGCCGTAGGGAAACCAGCACTCTTCGAAAACATACACGACACAGACCGCGTTCCGTTTTCCGGCCCCGCCGCCGGGGCCCGTCGCGACGTCCCAGTAATAACCCTCCCCGACCTTTGATTACCGAGCCAGCCCGCGTCGCTGAGCCAGTAGTTTTAAATTCCCCAAATAATGTTACGACCCAGCCTGTCCCTTGCTGTTCCTCCCAAATGACGCCGCTAGCCGAGGTCCTTATCCCGCAGGGGATGCCCTAGCGAGCGGTCATTTAGTTTAGTTTTATTTAGTTTGTAAGCCCTGGCTGGGGGCCTTAGAGTCATTTAAGGCCACCACAGGATAGTCCGGTTAAGCAGTAACCAGCCTTAGTGTGCTGAACTGCGAGTGGTCATCGTCAAAAAAAAAAAAAAAAAAAAAAATTACGAAAGCAATTCTTGTACAAATAAATATTGTTTTAATCTTTCTTTGAGTTTTATGCGTTTAGTCACAATTTGTATCACTTTAACATACTCCATTAAATTCATAATTTTCCGTGGGTCTTTAACCTAAAACGTGGGAGAGCCAAAGAGTAATATCTTTTGCCTAACCTTTTAGAAGCACTGAATTGATCTTTTTGGGATATGAATTTATTTCTATTATAATATTTCTAACTAATATAAAAAGCCACTCTTTGATCTAAAAAATGCGTGTTTTATATTATTAAGTTTTTACTTTGCGTTGTAGCAATAGCTGTCTAAGGGTCGTTGAGACGACATTAGATTCGAATTTTAACGTCTTTTAAGTACGCGAATAGGAATAATTTTAATGTCTTCTTATAATACTCTTAAATTTCGTCATTTTTCTGAATTTATCTTCTTCATTTAAGCGTACCTAATGGAAGTTCTGACTCGATGTAAAGATAAGTTACACAGCCCAGCCTTACACCAAAGTTAAGTTTTTTTTCTTGGACAGGATCAAAGTACCAAACGAGTCTAAAATCACAAGGATACAAATACACAGCTTTGCTGCGAGTGAGAAACATGTCCAGAGAAGATATAGGATCTTACTACTGCTACGCGGAAAACTCCATGGGGTCTACGAGGGATGACGTCACAATTTACAGTAAGTACTTGACATAGGTGAAAACCTACGTGAAGTGACCATGAAGCGAGCTGTCGATGGATAGGTAGCTCACCAAGGCTGCGTTTCCACCAGTGATGTGCGAGGATGCGTAGCGAGGGATGTGTTTGTTAAGAACCGATGGAATCGCTTCATTTACCTAGCCTACCAATAGAATTGCTTGCGCTGAGCGGCAAGCAATTCTATTGGTTCTTAACAAACACATACCGATTCAAACACATTTGACGGTACGGTTGGCGCAGTGGTTGAGCGATTGACTGCTGCGCTGTTACCTATTTGGGTTATAAGGTAGCCAGTTGCGTCCAAAACCAAACAAGGCAGTAACTAGTTTTATTGAAAAACTATAAAACTCATTATTACGTTCAAATCTCTACCTGTTTCATATTAAGACATACCAAATCTCCTCAGTATTTTAGTTACCAACAACATGTTAAAAAGATTCACTATTGAGCTAAAATAAAAAAATATTATATATTGATGAGGTTCCGATATCAATACACGTTCGTTCCCAACCGACCTCATTATTTTTTATTCCGTTGCCATTACTCTCATTCAGTCTCATTTATTAAAACTTTTTAACCATATGCTTAGTTTAAATATTGATTAATAGTGCTCTATTATAATATAATATAAATATATAGGTATAAATCTTATAAATATATTATATATCTTTATATTAAATAAAGAAACTATGACACTAATTATACATATTTTATGGTTAGATTTCTTTATGAATAAGGCTGATTTTATTTAAAAAAAGAAACACTCCAATATATTCCTAAGGACGTTTTAATACCAGATTTACTGAATATAAAGCACTGATAGAAAAACTTACGACACGACCTAATAACGGCAAAATGTCGACGCCTCACATATTGCTCTAATACCCGTTTTCGGAGCCCTAAATACATATTTTCATATCAGTTGATCCAAGCATATGAGTAGACACACATAGTTGAGAAGTTATAACTTTATTCAGCTGAACAACTCTAGTTTTCATTCACAAAGAATATGAATGTTGATAGAGCTGTTCGACTCAATGCCTTTATGAACAGTTCAAAAAGCCATCGAATCGAAGCCTTGGCTAAAACATTTGCCTTTTTTTTCGTCCATACTTTTGGTTTCATGTGTTCATCTATTCAATTCAAATCCGTTTGAATAGAATCAAAATATAATTGAGAGTTTGGTATGTGAAAAAATATTTGTGTTGCTGAAAAACTCCAAGTAAATAGGGAGAATTCTATTAATATTTACTATTTTAATACAAAAGAATTTAGTAATCTCATATATGTATGTATAAATGAAGGTCAGGGCCTTCTTTAATAAAACAGACAATTCGACATATTTTTCTGAATAAATTACCTAATTACGCACCACATTTTTGTATATTAAAGCAGAAAGTTTTGAAAAGCTTTGTTTACCAGTCGAAATAACAGAATATTGTATGTCGATTTTGTTGAGGAGGCTCCAGATTGACTTGAGTCAATTAAAATAGAGCTCTCTCTTGCTCTGGAATAAGAATGGCATTAAAACGGCAACAACTTAAATAACAGAGTATTTGACTACTATGAAAAATCTATATAAATGAATATCTATCTATATAAGGTACCTACTTATTTACTACTTGATAGATGGTTTTAAAACAGTAGAATTGGTGAAAAATTTATAAAATTGGTGGAAAAATAGAGACGTTATACGATTTTGATGTAATTTCTATCCTTGTCACACAAAATATCGTTTGTACTGGATGGCTTCAATTAAATATGGCGGGACTTGTAAGTGACGTCACACGCAATTAGTGTTGTCTCTGTTTATCACATATTTTAAAACGCTGACAACACCGCCATTTTTTGAGGTTTTGTGGTGGAATCCGCGAAATTATGTATTTTGCAATTTGCCGGTCAGTGTTAGGCTGTGTGTTGAACAAAATATGATTCACGACCGTAACACGTACTTATTTACAAAATTATAATCATCAATACAACACACAACAAAGTTCATTTAATCCCATTGAATGATAATTTCATAAAAAGTGATTCAATGGGATTAGATGAACTGATACAACCTGTATTGATGATTTTAATTATTATAACTCAGTAAAGTCATATTTTTTACGGTCGCCAATCGTATTTTAATCAACATACGAAGGTTACTTCGTATTGTGATTCAATGGGATTAGATGAACTGATACAACCTGTATTGATGATTTTAATTATTATAACTCAGTAAAGTCATATTTTTTACGGTCGCCAATCGTATTTTAATCAACATACGAAGGTTACTTCGTATTGTGTAGATACATCCTTTTTTCAAAAACGTAAGAAAATTTGAATTTTGCAGGCTGCCAATGGCGCTTTCACTTTAAGCATTTTTTTTATAACTGCGTCTTGTCTGCTCTCTAGGTTTTGAGAAACGTAATAATAAAAAACCAGTCAAATACCCTATTCCGAACCAGAACTGCTCATAATGTTCTTTATCTTATTTACTGACTACAAGTCCCAAGTATTCCGTAAAATACTACTTTATTACATTCCAAAAAGGTTGTACCGTCCAAAAATAATCCGACCTTTAATTTCTAAACCTAATCAGTTGTCTGTGGTTTTGTTAATTAGAGGATTTGTAATATAACCCTGGAACAATACTAATTACGTACCTTACCAACAATGGATTATTGTTGTTTTGATATAATTTCCGAGAATTATTATATGAATAAGGTAAATAATGTAGTTTATAATTCCAAAAACGTATTAAGTTGAAGATCTACTTGATGCATGTAGAAGGAGAAGAACAAGACTTGTTCCTTGTAATGGCTTTAAATTCTGGTACACGTTTTATACTAATACTTTATTCCACACACATAACTCGAAGTTTTACCAATGGTTTTTGGTACCAACATGTTTACAGCCTCTATCTATAAAATCTAGACGACTGCAAAAATAAAAATATTCAAATAAACATTTTACGATTTCATAACTAAATAAAACATTTATGTTATAGCTCTAGCGACCACTACCTCGACACCGACGGAGGTTACGACTGCTCTAGAAGATGTTACTACCACACCACTTCAGACATGTGAGTGAAATAACAAAATATATATATTCTTATTAAAGGTACATTTCCGAATATCGCGGCCGAACGCAGCCGCGCGCGATCTATCGCTTGTATGAGAATGTATGGCCCATTTCCGCGGTCTGCGATAGACGCGCGCGGCTGACTTCGGAAGCGGTGCCTTACATTTTCATACGCTGACTATTGTCGCATCAGCCGCACGCGACAGACGCGCGCGGCTGCGTTCGGCCGCGATGCACAGAATTGTACCTTTAGACGTTTCAATTTTATTTTAAGTATACTATTTGATTTATATTCTAATTTAGGTATATTGGAAGAATAAATTGGAAAATTTAATTACTTGTGTAATTAATTGAAGTTCGAATACAAAAACAACAGAAATAATTGTTTATTTCTGTTGTTTTTGTATTCGTACTTCAATCAATTTCTGTTAATGTAGGTATACTACAACACAAAATGCTGACCTACAAAAAGAAGAAGAATAAAGTTAACCTCTGACATTATGTTGATTTTTCTTAACCTAGATCATTGGTTATGATGTAACATACAAATATGTTGACTGAAACTGTTCACTGTTCCATTCGTATCAAAACATTTAAGTACAATGATATGGAGCGATTTTAGGAGGAGTTTAGGTACTAAAGGGTGGGTAATCAAAGTCAATGCCCACTTACCAAAGTTTCTATTATTATTATTAGACTCTAATAACTTTGTATGTTTGGGTTATTCCCACGCACTTGGTCTCAGCCGGGGATTGCGGAAGTCGCATACGTTCCCGCGATCCCCGGCGTAGGTGGGAGATGGAACACCGGGGTGGTTTTAGTCAGTAAGAGTCTGATAGACCCCTCCACCCGCCCCAGGGTGGAGGATTTCCATGAGGATTTCCTCCCGAGATCAAAAAAAAAAGGTAATTAAAAGATAATCTGTACGTTCTCATGGCAGGCATTTTTTAATTGTAAATCGTTTTGTATCAGTGTTGGGGCTGATTTTCCAATAGTCATATAATTTTAAACCAAAAAATCAAATAGAGGGCTGTTTAACATATTTTCTACACTAAAGCTGTCAAAAGGCTATTTTAATTCCTCAGGTAAAGTTATCTAACAACTGAAAAATCGGTCCTTAATCATAATACCTACGATTCTTTAGCACGAGCAGAAAATGTTCGTTTAATTTAATATAACAACTTAATAGACCCAATTCACGTCTTATTTCTTCAACAGATGCTGAATTAGAAGTAAAGGAACACGATCCTGACATCCACTTCCCTCACGAGGACCGTATCGTGGTCGTGTTGAGCCAACATCAAATGCAGAACTTAGGTAACCAACCAATCAAGATGCTTATCTCACTGTTATCTACCAATCGCCGGTAAGCTTGCGAGTTTGTTGGCCAATCATTATCCGCGTCTGGCTTCATTGACACACTAATGATCTGTTACTATATTTTACCGGTTTGTTTACGAATGGTAATCCGGTAAGGACCCGTTGCTCCAAAGATCTTTACAATAAAAGAATGAGATTTTATTATTTTTGGTTTGACTGTATGCTCGGACTATAACAATATAAAATAATAGAATACTCTTTATTTCCACACCATATAAGTTATCTACGGGAAATTTAGATGAAGAAAACATTACCTACATAGGGTGACACAATGTTGCAGAATTTGTTCGAAAGAGTCACCGCGGCCCTCGACCGCAAAAGGCAGTAGGAGGAACATGGATGGGTTGTAGTCAGTAAGAGTCGGACACTTCCTTTTGCTTCGCCCAGGGCGGAAGGAGTAAAAAAAAAACTCAGAGCATTTACGTCAATTGGACCATTTAAAGGCACTTTTGAATTGTCAAGGTCGGTCAATCAAAGAGGTGAAGCGATTTGCACGTTCCAAATCGTAGATCTCTATGGAGAAGAATGTTCAAGAAACTCCACCTACTCTCTTTTATTAAATCAATCTTTTACTCTCTTTTATTAAATCAATCTTTTATTGTTGAGCTTGTTCATATTTGTGAGAACGATGTAGAAAGTCGTGCACTATAAAAGCGTCCGGAGACAAAAAATTGAAATAAACCGTGGCAGTTGGGAGATAACCGATCCCAGCTAACGGAACCAAATGATGAAACACATGCCATCAGAGAGGCCTTTGTAGTGAGCATGAGAGTCATTTGATGATTTCCTATCCTTAAAAAAAAGTTATACACAATGGACGGTTTATCGCTAAAACTACCTTTGGATAGACTGGCTGAATCTCGGTACTCAAAATATTATAAGTAAAGACTTCCACGGAAATCCCGTAGAACAATTTCTATGAGTATTGTCTCACCGCGTCTGTTTGCAGGAGCCGTAATGAAAATATCTACTACCAACTGTCTCAGTGTAGAGCAAAGCTGCTTCCTTATAAAGAGAACGAATAAAGTATAATCAAGATTAATCATCAAGTTTACCCACTGTATGTGGGCGTTTGGGACCATTTTCTTTAAACCGTAATTAATTTTAATGCAACTTAGATCGCCGTATTACTACTATTTCTGTTAAATCTCACATCAAATTCTATGCGTCTAAACGTGATTATATTTAATTTCAATACTACATTCTCCAAAGAATTAGGCCCCTTGTCAATAAAATCAACAATATACTGGTATAGTAGAAGCGGTTTCAGAAATGGAGCTCCTCGATACATGATAATATTATTATAACCTCTCCTCGACCGCACTGCAAACTACCAATATTGTACAGTTCTGCTAACTCTAAATTGATTTACTTCGAGCTACCTCTGTAACTAGTTAGTGTAAATTCAAGAGCTCGAGCTTTGTATCTATTTGATTTCAGTTAATAGGTACAAATTCGAGCTCGTGGCTAAATAATAATAGCCGCACGGGTCGATCTTCAAGGTTAAGCAACGCTTGCCGAGGTTGGTCTGTGGATGGGTGACCATCTTAACATACCGAGACTCCTCCGTGCCTCGGAGAGCACGTTAAGCCGTTGGTCCCGGCTGTCATTTGTAGATCTTTGGCAGTCGTTACGGTTAGTCAGAAGCCAGTAAATCTGACACCAGTTTTACCAATGAGTACTGTGTTACCCAGTTAATGGGTTGTGGAGGTCTGGTAGGCAGCCGCTCCACGTAAAATACTGGTATTCAGCTGAATCCGGTTTGACTGGAAGCCGACTCCAATATAATTGGGAAAAGGCTAGGCAGATGAGGTACAAATTAATTATACCGATCGAGTCTTATTTATATTTATATCTTATATAGCAGTGTTTTATTTTCAACACACAACTGAACACATACACCCACACCACACACTCATTTCAAGCTAACATAACTTTAAAATTTTAAAAAGTGTTATGTAGACAGTGATAGACTAAGTTGTACCTATGCTTAAAATAATTCCTACAATATGCAGAAAATTGTAAATCAACAATTAAATAGGAGGAAGGCTCCTGTGTCTGTAACACAGTGTATACTACCACAGACACAGACGTTCACTCTGTCTCAAATAATACATAGCTCTGTATTTCATATAATAGCATTCTTATATTCTAGTTGAGATGGACAAATTGTGTTTGGCTTTTTGGAAATAAAGATTTATTATTGTGTTACGTCGCATCTCTAACCTACTTCATTGTATTGATGCAAGTGGGCAAACTTAGTGCAATGATAAATGCCGACGAGTATGAAACGACTTTTTTCAACAAACTTACGGGGAAATTATACTAAAATGTAATAAGCTAGTAGCGCGAGCGGTGCGATAGGAGTTAGTTTTCGAGTTATGGTTTTGCAATTTATTTTTTATTCGTACTCTAACAGGCAATGCTTTCATAAACTGCTGGTCTAGCTTGTGTTACAAAGGTGAGCTATAAGGCACGTGTCCCACCGCCGACGAGGAAGCAATATGCTATCGACTATTTTCTCGTTGAGGAAACGGACTAAGATATTTAAGATTACAAAAAAAAGGGAAAAGGACACATACATTTATAGTCGATAGCTGGTTCACACTGCCGGTGAGAACTCTCTTACCACTAGTTTGTCTCAGCGATAAGAGCTACCAAAAATAAAACTACTCGCTTGGCGATCAGAACTCACGCCGAGAGACCAACCAGCGGTAAATTCTACCTATAGTGCACCACACGCTGGAGCTAGTGGTGCGAGTAATCTCCCGTCGCACAAGAGCACTAGTTTATAGCCGAGCGACAAAACTATCGGAAGCACACACTCGCTGCTTGCCAACACGTATCCAGTTTCTAGCTTTACTCGCTACTCGCTAATCGTCGGCGGTGAGACAAATGCCTAAGGGAAGGTCTTGGATCCCCTTAATGTGGTAAAGAAAACTTTATCCGCCAAAAAGTATGTATGATATTTTTTCCATCGGACAACTATGTTGGGAGTATGGCTAATATCTACTAATATAATTATTGTAATAGTAGCAGGAACTAGGGCACACTGTCTCAACCGCCTTATCTCTTATTCCGAAAATTTTGTCTAAAGGACACCAATATGCTCTGCTAAGCAAATATAGAGATGATAGACGATTTTCTTGGAAATTGGTAACAAACTTACCTACAACCTCGGAAAGCAGTTGACTAACTTTTAACGAAACTTGTTGTTTACTGCAGGTAACTAAAGCATTCAGTTCGCCTTTGTAGGTGTAGTTATTTTTAAGTGTGCTTATAGTTTAAATCCCTAACGGCCAGTTTCAATAACGTATCAACCTTTAACCAACTCTCAAATTAGCTACCAACAGTAGCTGCCATGAAATGTCATATTTGCAAACATGACGTTTCAGCTACGGTATAATTTGACAGTTGGTCAAAGGTAGTCCTGAAATTAAAAAAAACCGGCCAAGTGCGAATCGTTCTCGCGCACGAAGGGTTCCGTACCATTATCTATAAAAACGGCAAAAAACATGTCTGTTGTATGGGAGCCCCCTTAAATATTTATTTTATTCTGTTTTTTAGTACTTGTTGTTATAGCGGCAACAGAAATACATCATCTGTGAAAATTTCAACTGTCTAACTATCACGGTTCATGAGATACAGCCTGGTGACAGACGGACGGACAACGGAGTCTTAGTAATAGGGTCCTGTTTTACCCTTTGGGTACGGAACCCTAAAAATATGTTATCGAGACCGGCCGTTAGAACATAAAAGAATATTGAAATAATTCCTACATACAAATTTCCTTATTACGAAGGGATTATTTCTGAACACTTTTCGAAGGTCATGATCAAGTTTTGAACTAGTCTCCTCTGTGCAAACAAACATACTTCCTACTTTTACATATAAGGGCAGAGGTACATTGTTCCCTATCTGAGCATCTTGCTTAATAAAAGCCAAATTGATTTATCACTACGAAAACTTAGACTACCTGCCCATGGAAAATTACTCTCGTAACTTTGTCCTCATTCTGAATATTCTTACGTTATGAAATCTTCAGAGGGTTGTGATTCCATATTTCTTTTATATTGTCATGGTCCAATTTCTGAAGCTCTGTTTATAGAATTGATTTGTTATACTTTGTCATTCCCTACTATATGTTCAAAGCATTTTTACTCTTTTTTTATGTAAATGCAACATAACTAATGTCGATATTCGCAACGTAACTGCGCTACAAAAGTCAAAGTCAAAGCATTTATTTCAAATAAACCATTATCAGGTACTTTTGAATTGTCAAAGTCAGTCCGTCAAAAACATGAAGCTATTTGCACGTTCGCAAGCGTAGATCTCTATGGAGAAGAACGTGCAAGAAACTCCACGGACACTCTTTTAAATCATTTTATGTTTACAAAAATCCTGGTTACATAAACTTTGTTGCTTCTATATATGAGAACAATGTAAAGAAAGAAAAAAAAAACAATTTATAGTATGAAATATTAAAATGAGGCAGTGGCAACCAAGGGATGACCAGTCTCCACTGACGGCGCCCGTTCACGAACATGACGCGTGCATCAGCACCATTCAGCTCAACCATTTTGAAGGGAACTGAATGATCCGATACACGCGCCACCATCAGCGAGACATTGGAGTGAGCATGACACACCCTCAACTGCCCCTGCTATTTCATGTCAAACAAGGAAACTATCTATTAACATAATGGTCCAGGGTTCTCACATTTACAGAACTTGAAATAAAAATTGCTTCTAAATTATATAAAACTATGAATATCAATCTGAAAAGACAGAAAAAGAAAAGTTTATTCCAAACATAATATAAGATTATGCGGAATAGTATTATTAGACATAAAAGAGGGTGAGCATCTCTTCCAAATATAAAACCTAACTAGTGGAACCAAGCGGCTGAGGCTGTGGAGCAGGACCGGCATTTAGCCAAGCATTTTTATCAAGGATATTATCTTCCAGTTTATAATATGCCTGTCTACATAGAGTGCGTTTTATGCATGTTTTAAATTTTTTCTCATTCAGTTCGAGAATCTCACGTGGTATTTTATTATAAAACTTAATACAATATCCCATGAAACACAAACATTGTGTTTCAGAAGTGAGTGGCCATATTTAAAGGTGACCCAAAAAATGCACTCGTTTTTCAATCAGAACTGGACAGGCCTGTTGGCCTGAGTGGTTAGTGACCCTAACTTCTAAACCGGCGGTCGTGGGTTCGATTCCCACCCAGGACAAATCTTTGTGTAATGAGCAAGATTATTTATTCTGTGTCTGGGTGTAAATTATTGTCTAATATATGAATGCATTTATAAATATATAAGTATGTTTGTCAGTTGTCTGGTTGCCATAACACACAGGCTCTGCCTAGTTTGGGATCGGCTGAACGTGTGTGACTTGACCCAAGATATTATATTATTATTATAATCAGGCTGATGCAATTGATGGCATTTATTACAGTTCAATCATAGATTTGATACCACTAACTGCTTACAGCCGAACCTATCCCTTTAATATGAACATGTAGTTCTAAAACACCCTGTATTTAAATCCTCATCCCACGCAAAAAGTCGTAACATGTTTTTTGGCAAAATGAGATTTAAGTAGATACTTTAATTATGTAACGCAATATTAGGTTTATAAATCCCGCATATTCACTCGATATTTTCACTAAAAATCGAGTTTCTAACACGCTAATAATCTTGTTTTGCGGCTGATTAACACAAAGATGAAGTTGAAAATCTCCCTCCTGAAAAATCACAAATCTAATGCGCAGGACGTGTCGATTTCTAAGTAAAACTATTAACATAATGTGTTTTTCCAGATTTCTCGCCAAGTTCGTGACCGGAGGACAGTTCAGACCAGTCTTCAATGTGGTCTTCAGGATCAGCTGTCAGCTCAAAGACGCATTTCTTCATCGTCGCCGTCTGTGTCACGATAATGTGGCCAAGTGTGTAAATAAACAAAAGGACTGTAAAACTAATATAAGATATGTATGTACGTAACACGACATTGTGTTCAAGAATTAGTAACTGAAGTTTTTGTAATTAATTAAGAGCTTATTAGTTGTTAGCGGGTTATAAAGTGAGCAACATCGGCAAAAATTAGAAAAATACGAAATTAAATGCGGAATATTGGAGTCAAGAGGGCGAGACGATATATATAATCGAAATATTTTCATTATTTTTTCAATTTTCTTGTTTTGTGTAAATAAATTATTACCTGTTTGACAGATCCATAAATGCAGTAATGCGAAACATAATTGAGATAATTATATAAATTGTTTTTCATGATAATGTACTCATGCGTAAATTATATACTTGATTGTTTATTGCACTGACTCTACATATTATTATGGCAAATATCTGCTTGTATCAATTTATCAAAGTTTTGTAAATACAATACGTTAACAAAAGACACGAGTTTTATAAGAAAATGCAAACTGTATGTTATACATAAGTCAATTATTATGTAATTTTAAGTTTATTGTTCCATTCAATAAATAGGCAATATAAGAAATTTTTTGAGTTTTATTTGCACGCCGTCTTATGAAGAATCGATTAAATTGTATCTTAGCTGAGTCAAAGGAATCTCTGGTTTGGCTACTAATCTATTGATGGAATTAACAATATATAGGTACTAATATCATATATCTATACTAATATTATAAATGCGAAAGTTTGAATGTATGGATAGATGGATGTATGTTACTCAATCACGTCAGAACGGCTGAACGGATCTTGATGAAATTTGTCAAAGAGGTAGATTATAGTCTGGAATAACACATAGTATACTTTCATCCCGGTAGTATGTTCCCTTGGTATAATTTACGACATTCACGCGGTCGGGGCCGAGGGCGGCAGCTAGTATATTAAATAATATTATTTAAAAACATACAGCATTTTTTGCATAGATCGAGTCATTGATTATTACGTAAAGTCTGAGAAAAAATTGAATAAACATGAATATATAAAGAATCTGGTTGAATGGTAACAATGGCTACAATTTCTTTGTTGAAATTCTTGGTATTCGGAGGCTTAGCTAAACTAAAGGTTACTTACGATTTTCTTTTCTCGATTTAATTTCGTAGGTTCTCACATAAAGTTTCCTCGGCTTGTAGGGTATTTTTAACTGGGTACTATGTATAAAAAGAAGATGATGATGATGTTGATGTTTGTTCAGTGATATTGGAATTTTCCACCTGGTATTTCTCAGTAGCACTTCGGGAGTCAGGTTATGTGCCGGGCTGATGGCAATTGTATCGCCCCCTATCTATCACATAGCACTTGTCTAAACTTGTGTGTTGTCTTGTGTTGTTGTATTCGCGGAGGTGGAGATTGATGGTTTTCATGCCATCATGCGCAAGCGTTGCGCCTCCGCCATGCGTCGGGTACGCGCCAGCCCTAACAGCATCCTGGGAGCTATAGCGGACAGATGGGACAGCCCCATACTGGAGCATTGGATAAGCCTGTATGTGAGTTTAGTGTAGGTATATAATTGTATATTTTCCGGTAGTTATAAGTACTAACACTAGTTTCTAAATTTTTGTATACTAAACAATTAATTGACTCTGTCTGATTTATAATCCTATCTATGTTTTTCATCAAAATCTCTCGTCATTAAAAACGAGGAAGTTTTATAGCAGTCCCAGCCGGCACGCATTGATGAATTTAGCCACTGGCATACATTTTGGATTTACGAAATATTCTAGGAACGTATAATGGGCACACATCCTGTGTCTGACATTACAACGACCGAGCAATGACATGAGTGGGTGGATGGAAGTACCGACTATTGAAGAAACATAAAAATGCGCTTAAAAAACTTGAACCCAAAGACCTGTTCTAAACAAGCACTTCTAAAGCATGTTGTTCACACGGGCAGAGCCGCTGGCAGAAGCTAGGAAAATCCATACTAATATTATAAATGTGAATATATTTTCATCTTCTCGAACCTTACCCTTGGTACAATTTTCAACTTTCATACTAGCGAAACAGGAGCTGTATGTTTGTCAATCAATGACGCCTAAGCGGCTGTGCAGATTTGGATGGAATTTGGAACACGGGTAGACTATGGCCTGGATTATGCCATAGGATAGGTACTTTTGCGATCTTACTGTGCTGCTGATACAAAATTATATTTGTTTCGTGTTGGTAGTTAAGTTTTGTAATGCTTGTTTTACAAGGCGATGAAAAAAAAGTAGGTCCCTGTAGCTAATAAGACGGGAAACACAGGTCAGTGGGTCGTCTTAGGGGCGGAAAGTCGTCAAAGATATAGAAAGATATAGATATGGACATTTTCTTTGATATCCGATCATACTTATTTCCATTGTAATTTGATTTTCGAAATTTAATTCAATTTCAGTTGTTGTAAATATTATATTACCTATTTCAAAACATTAGAAAATGGCGATGTTGTATTTATTTGGCTATATCGCATACCCATACTGAGTTATACTACTACTCTCTAAGTATCTTAGTTATTTAAGACAGTAACGTATTTACCCGTAAGCCAAAGGGGCCATAGCCCGGGGCGACAAACTGCAAGAGGCGGCAAGAGCCACCTATATTCATCTGCCCAATTTCCTGAGGCAAGCACTTCTATGCTCTTGTATCCTGCCGTTTCGTTGCTCTCTTATGTCAAAAGAAAATCGAACGTATCCGAAACAACAACAGGCAGGAATCTAAATTGTCGAGCTCGCTTTGCTCGTTCTGTCATTATTGCTTTTATTGTAAAATTTAAATGCCTAAGGGGTGCTAAGATTTTTGAGCAAGCTACGCTACCTTTTGCATCGTCAGTTTTTATTTTTTTACGCTTAAGTCAACAAAAATAAAAATATACGTATGAATGCTTAAAACAAGGCCCAAGGCCTGGAACGCTCAATCTCAAATACGCCACTGATGTAAGCACGATTATCCTCGTTCTCGACAAAGGCTAAGTCGAGGGCAAAATAAATTCAGATCTAAAAGTTCCAACCGTTCATAATTACTCCAGAAATCCCCAATTAAAATCAATTAATTAGGAGTGCGAGAAAAGCTGAGCTTTATTGGACACATTGTGGGACCACAGACAGCCTTGAAGTTTATCTAAGTTAGTGTCGAATGGAGTTCACTAATTGGCGATATAAACTATTATGTCCTTTAAACTGGGATTATCCTGAAACTTCAAGTCTGATATCGCAGATTATTAGTTGGTTGGTACTTAGGCATTAAGCCGTTTGAAATGGCCTACATATCTTCACACGGTACTAGGTACTTACTTGTAAAATTATAAAAAATAAGACCTTAATCTTTTGTTGGTCTCGCAAACAGGTGCGACGCGACAAAGCGACAGCGATGCATTGACGAGTTTTTATAGAAATTGGTCTATTCCTCTAGATACAAGTTTTATGATAAGGGAAAAACCAAGGGCACTTGTCTGTTTACAAGCAAAGAAAACCAGTACTACTGTACATAGGTAAATAAAGTCGTAGCTAAGTAAAGTCCTACCCAATAGACCGCCATTTAAATGGATACTCGGCCACACTCAAACAGTTGCTACCAGTAGCTAACGAAGATCTTCACAGGGTACCCTATAAAGATCCTCATTTCATGTAGCCTCAAGGCATCCTCTTACCAAAGGTCTCCTAAAAGCAATTTTATTTTTACTGCTTCTAACAAAATCAAACAAACCATAAATTACCTACACATTATTCTTATTCGTGATTACATTTTTAATTATACGGAACATGAAACAAATACCCATAATGACCAACTCATAAACTTAACGTTGATAGCAAACATGGGGTGGGAAACATAAATATTTTCCAAAATTCTCACACAAACCTTACTTACGGCTGTTCGCCGATGAGATATACAGAGAAAGATTTACAAGACAAACAGACAAACTTATCAAGGACTGTACCAAACTCCTGTAATGGTAATACCACGCCAATCGATCGACGTTGATCGATTGGTGTGGTAACTTTGGCTGATCGAGGGATACCGGGCGATAAACAATTGAAACCACACCAATGACGTCGACTAATCAATTCTACCATCGATCAACGATCGATCGATTGGTGTAAAGTGTACAGAGAGTAAAGTCCCGTACACCCCCACTGTAGTGGGAGGATCCTCCGACCAGACGGTTGTTGTGTATGGTGGGATATTCGGACTGTTGTACATGTTCAAATAGCACGGAGAACTTTGCTTGCATGATGCAGGATTTCGTTGTTAGTTCGTCGTAGATGGCGTTGCAGTTCTTTTTGTTGCCGCACAAATTTCGTTTTTCTCGTGGTGGCATTGATGCCGCTACATCACCCTAAGTTAGGAACAGTGGTTAGGACACTGGCGACCATGAAAAATATGCCAAGTCTGTATAAATAAGTTCAATGTGTTGCGACGGTGGAAAAAAGAACCTGTACCGAAACTGGGCACAATTTCAGGCTACTATTGTTTTTGTTTGGATAGTCCTGCCACATTATTTCTAAACAATACAACACCTGAGGGCCAGAATCATCAGTGATAACAACCAGAATAGCGCCGAGTCAATGAAGCTCAACGAGTCCCGAAGATGAGAAGGAGGAGAGGGATCCAACTGTCTTGGATTCCACAACGAAATCAATCATAAAAGAACCGCAATTTCCACTTCCCTCCACAAATAGGAGACAGAACAGAGCGAGGCCAAAAGGCCCCAAAGGACGTTTACAGATGAGGCAAGCCCAGTTGGCAAGCACCATGGATTAAAATTAAAACTAATATTAATACGTCTTAAATTGTGAGCCGTGTTCTGGCTGCACAAAACACTTTTCCGT
The DNA here is from genome assembly GCA_905163435.1 of Mamestra brassicae. Classification (NCBI taxonomy): domain Eukaryota; kingdom Metazoa; phylum Arthropoda; class Insecta; order Lepidoptera; family Noctuidae; genus Mamestra; species Mamestra brassicae. The sequence goes on along the minus strand of LR990991.1, from coordinate 6,938,072 downwards.
CCTGAGGAACAAACCTAGCATGCTTTGAACATTTAAATATTCCCCATAAATGCTCATACATAACATTGGGGCAATTCGCTTCGCCGATATTGCATTGTAGAGCAGGCGAGCTAGCACTCCATGGATTCAATATCGGGCAAGGAAGGTTTGGCGCAATAACTATGCGCGTGTGTCGATGGAAACTCAAGTTGTTTGGTAAACGATATGTGCATTGACTTGTTTTGAATAGGAGACTTAATCACGGTTGAGCTGATTACGTGGTTGAAGCCCTTGAGAGAATCTGTGATAACCCCAACCAAACTCATCCAGCAACCTTTACCTTCTACCTTATAATATAATTATGTTATATCTGTCATTGGATTATTGCGAACCTCGTAAGACTACAAAATGTCAAATTATTAAATATAAATATAAAAATTATGTATATGTATGACAAAAAATAAAATTTTTCGTCGACGCCATCTTGATTTTTCATTTCGAACTTGCTATCGGTTATTCCCACGACAAAAAAAAACCCAACCAACAGCGGACAAGGGAGGTATATTTTGTATCTCTATGGCGTACACGTGAGCTCTGTAAGTGCTGCCAACACAACAGACCTATGTTTGCAAGTTTAAAATCAGAACAAAATGGCTAAATTGTAGACTTATGCACTGATTGGTCACCGGATTAACTATGTCAGTTCTTAATTTCTCAGAACGTCACAGAGAGATTATAAACTAAAGAAATTTGGTTCTTGTCTTTGTGGAAGAAATGTTCAGTTTTATCGAGAGTTAAATAATGTCTCAAGATATTTCATAATCTTACGTAATTTAACCTGTGACATATCCACTGAGAAAGTGGCGACTTCAATAACGAGATCAAGGAAACAATTAAGTGCCTAGAAGTGGAAGTATTCTTGGTATATTTTAAAGGAGGTATTCTATGAAATCATATTATGATGATGTATAATTTTCACCTATTGAAACGTAATGAACCCGTTTTGGATTACCTTTAATTAGATTTAATCAAGCCTTGGTACACCGGGATGTAATTAGGAATGTACTTTTTTTTTAAATACCTTTCGGTCGGTTATATTATAAAATGAGGTGGCTCTCAAGTATTGTATTTCTACTTCTAAACTGTTTAATATAAAATACTCGTTAAAAAAACCGTTCTGCATTTTTAAGCAGGTTTAACATCAACATAGGTATTTATAAATATCGATATTCCCTATTCAAATTAACAATGCTTGTTTTTCCGCCGTCCGGAAAACAACAATAGCCTGCCATTATTCCTCCGATTTTATACCCCTCGATTTAGATTGGAAATTACTTACCGCTTAGCTTACCGCGCCTCAATTCTAAAAGTTTGTATCCCATTCTGGTAGCGCACGTTTTAAGGCTGTGTTTCGTCTAGCAGTAGTTAAGGATGACGTCGGTGGTGCAGGGTTTGAGGCAGCACTCGTCGACCAGGCCAGTTCTCTTGTACCGAGACCAGTTGGCAGTCAGGGAACCTCGGCGTCCAGTCCAGGGCCAGTCGATCTCGTTCGCCTTGTCGGAAGGTAGGAAGTCTGCTACTATGGAAAGGTCAATGTTAGTAAGTATATTCAATTTCGAGAAATGATAACAATACATAGAAATGAATACAAGCTAAAAACCAAATAAATATATATAAAAAAAAAACATGATCTTGGAACTAGACTTTTAACCAGTTTGATTTTTTATGTACTTATGTCACAAAATAAACTTGCTGTGTGCAGAGTTCACCGTCGAATTTTTTTTTTAAATTATGGTTAATTTAATTTCAAGTACTACGGACTTTACAAAGAAAGAACTTCTTTCAGTTTTCGTGACGATGAATATTCTAACTCCGTGATATTATTATGCATCTAGCTGAATAAACATGGCCTTCCAAAAATTACAAAGTACAATGCATTAAGTTCTATAAAAAATCCATGGGCTTAATAAAATCAAGTTCCGACAATCTTTTGCATTTAATAAAACTTATCCTGATAATTTTCTGGTAGCTACAACCACGGGAACTTTAAGTCAAGAGTGAATAGGTTACATCTTAGCAAGCATGCTCCATTGTCGACATCATCATCGCTTTTCATCAGGAGATATTTTGATCAAACGCAAACCAATGAATAATTTAAATAAACTTAGGAGAAGACTATTTTTATGGTAGTTATGCACTAGATCCGACTTCCGTCATCCGATTTCTCTCCGTCATCCGTGAATCTCTAATTCGAAATAAATATTGACGGACCTAAGTAGCCGTAGTACTGTTTATATGAACAGTTTCGAAATACCTCGGATTCAAATCGCGATAGCTTGGATTTAGATCTGAGATCGGATAAGTGCGTAAGCAATATCCGAAAACGGTTCCAGTTTTTTACATCCGTATTCTCTCGGATTCGGATCGAATGCAGTGCGTAACCGCTGTTAAGCCAGCCCTTGGTAGACATGTGGCAGAAGCGGTGATGGGAAATACATAGTTCTTATGGATTGGCCTGTTCACTAGGTGTTGTTAAAAATAATGTAGGTACTGTGCTGAGGAAAAAAAACTCAAAACAAAAGGTGTTTTTAACAGAAATTTTAACCTTATCTGGAGCTTTGAACCCAATCCTTTTTAATAAACCTCAATTAAGAATATAAAAAGCATATTGTACATATTTCCTTTACTGTATATCGGATATACACATAACGTCATTCACCCTTAAATATGAACACGCACTTCTGTCCCTTGTATAAATATTTTTTTATAATTATTTTTATTATATAAAATGTAAATGGTGTATAAAATTAATAAAAATACCAACTTGACATAGTCCGTGATCTTTTGTTGACATATTCGGCACCGTAGCAGAGCAGCACCCTCGTGTTTGCAAGCTGCCTGCCGCAGAGGATGACGGGCTGGTCTGCCGCCACGTACGCCAGCGCCAGCAGACAGGACAGAATGAGCAGCCTCATGGTGCAGGGATCTACAGGCGAGCGGAACATATTTTAATGAAACGATTATTGTTTTATTGTTAAGGATCGCCAACATTGTATACACTGCTGCACTGTAATATTGACTTAACATTACTTATAAATTATATTCTAGTGCCGCTACACCTGCAGACAACCACAATATTACTATATAAAACTTTTAAGCAAGAAAAGGTGTTAACATGAATAATAATAATAATTATTTTAAAAAAATAAGCAATTTTTCTAATATAATTATTATATTAGAAAAAATGTTTATTTAAATTAATTGTAGTCCTGTTCAAACTTAACAGAAATAAAATCCCATAAAAAGATTTAAAAAACAATCTAAGGTTAAGACAATTACAAATATAGTGAAGCAAAAATGTTTCGAATCGGCCCAATCGTTCTCCAGTGATGCACTCACCAAAGAAAAGCATTTCATTTTGAATTATATAGATATGAAAAAAATATTCTTACATTGATGAAATGAAAACGTAAAAATAAACAAAACGCAATTAAATGGTCTCCGCTTGAATGACTAGCTCTGTCTGGTTTTCCATCTCTGCTGTGAAAAAATAAAAGAAAAAACAAAAATGCAACGCGAAAGCTCACAGCCAGAATTGTAAGGTACATACGTACGGGGAAAGACTTTTTTTATTTTTCACCGAAGTAAAGCTGGTAAAGACGTGTGTGGACGTACTTCAGAGAAAAAATGTGGGCGCAGTGATTTACAAGAAAAGCCAGTTCTAGTACCGGTTTTTCTCTGCTACATTCTTCCATGTACGTAAAATAGTCGATTTTTACCCGACTACCCCAGAATGAGTAGTTTTTCCAGAGTATGTTATTATATTTGTATGTCTATCTTTTTTCACCAACCCGACCGCAAAAAAATAAATTAATCAATACATATTGTTACCATATTGTTATATACTTATCTATTCTATAATATTATAAAGCTCAAGAGTTTGTTTGTTGGTTTGGTTGAACGCACTGATCTCAGGAACTACTGGTTCGAATTGCAAAAATGTTTTAGTATTGGATATCCCATTTCTCGAGGAAACCTATAAGGCTTTACAAAACCACGCTACGACAAAAAGGAGCGGAGCGTTAATGATAACTGTGACGCAGACGAAGTTGCGCGGGTCTGCTAGTAGTTCTTACAGTTAATGCCATCGAGTCTATGATTGAGCTAAAACAGTGCTACTAACTGCATCATATTGCTCTAAAAGTGACTATTTTGAATCTTGTATCGTGTTTAGTCGTTTTTGCAGTGGGAATTTTTGGATACAAGTCAGTTTTTAGGGTTCCGTACCCTACGGGTAACCAATGGGACCCCCAAAAAAGCCTCCGCTCTCCGTCCGTCCGTCCGTCTGTCTGTCAGCGGGCTGTATCCCAAAAACAATAATAGATAGACAGTTGAAATTTTCACAGAATGTGTATTTCTATTGCCGCTTACATCAAATAATATAAAATGAAAATAAACTAAAATTGAAGGGGGTTCCCATACAAGAAACGTGTTCTTTTTTTTTTCGGTTTTTGATACGGAACCCATCGTGTGAGAGTCTAACTCGCTCTTGGCCGGTTTTTTTTCACTTTTCTATCAAAGCGAACACTTTAAATTTTCCCTCGATGTAGGTATTGGTCGAAAGCCAGGCTTTTATCAACGGAATCGCTGCGGCAGGCCAACACATGAATTGGGGAGAGCTTTCGCGTTCCAGGGTCGTCCCGCACTAATTAACTTTCAATCATCCCTTTCAGCTTTTTGTTTTTCACTTCTTCAGATATTGTTTTACGTGAAAATATTTATAAGGTACTTACGGATATTCCTGAAAGGGTGGAATTAAATTTGTCTGTTCTCTGATGCGTAATTTCTCCTGTATCGTGGGTGCGTTTACAAACATAAATCCACATACACAAACAGCCAGACCCGGAACAACTATCTGTAAGTCATACATATATTTGTTCCGTGCGGAATCGAACCCGCGACACGCAGCGCAGAAGTCGATCGCTCAATCACTGCGCCAACCAATTTATAATCTACTAGATTTGTTTAAATACTGATTATTATTATTTATTACTGATAAGATCGCCCATTGTGCACTTATTTTATGTATGATTGTCCTGTTCTTATTATGAGGTGTACAATAAAGTATATAATAAATAAATAAATATTTAAACAAATCTATCTACTATCTATCTACTAGATTTGTTTAAATACTAGTTAGTTTTTTTTTAATAATAAGGCCCCAAGTACAGAACAATAGAAGGTACTAAAATTGAGTGCCTAATGCTCTTACCGTGTTTAACGACACTCAAATACAATTTCTGACGTCCAAACATCTTCAAAGACATAAATGAGAACTCCTCTTACTCTCCTCCATATTACTTCACTCTCATTAAATTATGATACAACTAGCTGATGCCCGCGACTGCTTCCGCATAGATGTCGATATCACGATACAAAGTACCATTTCCCCCCTTAAAGTTTAAAATATACTTGTATATGTCACCTGAAAATTGCAGACCCCGTAAGATTGTAATTAATCTTTATTAGATTATAATTTCTCGATATAATAAAAAAACGTTTTGTATACAATACAAATTCAATAGTTTCCAATATATCTGTCACCGGAAAATGGCAAACGCCATAAGGTTGTAAAATATGACGTGAAATTGTAAACATTTTTTCCTAAATAAGATACGGATATATTGAAAACTATTGAATTTGGATGGGATTTATTGTACACAAAACGATTTTATCATATCGAGAAATTATAATCTATTCAAGATTTATTAACAATCTTACGGAGTCTGCAATTTTCCGGTGACATACCCACGTCTTATTGAGAAATAATATTTTACAATTTCACACGATATTTTACAATCTGACGGCATTTGCAATTTTCCGGTGACATATATATCCCAAATTTCAGGTTTCTATACTTGGTAGGTACTTTTGGCTGTGCGTTGATATTCCAAACATAGTATTAAAATGTAATACATTGTAGTGAATGAAAGTTTTCTTACCGTTTAAGTTGTAAGGTGCGGTTTGAAGGAAAGTGTAAAGCTGTATGTAAATTCTAAGAAAATTCGTCTTTTATACTCACTATGCGAAAGATAGGCTGGGGTTATATTGGATAAGCGAGCGGTTAACTTTAAATATTTCAAATGTCACGCTCGTCATGGTAACGGAGGAAAGCAAAGAAATGCAATAGGTACGAAATGATTAATTAGATACTAACATCTAAATTCCATTTTCTGTACTGCAGAAATCTTCATATGTAATAAAAAAAGTTATAGTTTAAAAAAACTAAAAAACACGCTTTAATAGCTAATTGAACTGAAAAGCAGAAAATAATTTTAAATTATTGATTATTCTTCAACAGTCATAGAAAGTGTACTAACTCAATATAATTCTTGTAGTTAAATTTTTGTATTGTCATCGGTCTTTGATACGTGTGCAAATTTTCAAATCAATTAGACGTCTTGAATTTGATGAACATTGCGCTTTAAGATTCCTTTTCCTTTGTATACATACTTACAGGTCAAGCTAATAAAATCATGTTAAAATCGGCCTAATGCGAGTCAGACTCGCGTGCAAAGGGTTCCGAATAATATATTTTTTAAATGTTACTTTAAAATTTATAGGTTTTACTGTAATGTATAGGTACCAACGATCTGTATTTTTTCAAAATTTTGTTATCTTCGGAATTTTTTTTTTCCAAATTTTGAAAATATACTTTTGAGACCCTTACGAGTCCTATCACTTGATATTACACGGTACAGTTGGAAAAACTATTGTTTTTAATTTTCTAAGTTGCCCCTCAGAAAGTGACCCTTTGTATCAAATGAACTGAATCGGTACAGTAGATTCGGAGAAAATCGACTGTGACAGATGGATAGACAGACAACCAAGTGATCCTAAAAGGGTTCCGTTTTTTCATACAGAGGTTCGGAAGCCTAAAAACATTTGCTTTATGCTAGAATCATTCAATAAACACGGAATCTGCCTAGCCTTTTCCTGACTATGTTGGGGTCAACATAGTTAGGAAAAGGCTAGGCAGGAAAATTTGGCTGCCAGTATGACTGGATGCAGCTGAGTACGACTGCCTGTCTGACCTCCTCAACCCAGTAACTGGGCAACACGGCTACAGTGCAATAAACACAGCTACCCATTAAATAGCTAGAGAATAATTTCATAAATCACCATGTCCTCAACTTTATTCTTATCCAAATGTTTACTTGCCGTTCAACATGAAAGCTTTTACCTGAATGAATTTTGATCTTAATTTCACATGTCATTAATGAATTCATTTTCATCGAATTTCGTAAATACGTAAACCATGTTACGTCACACATTTCCCTTGTTATTTTCGTCCCGTTTGATAAAACAGGGAGTGCGATACCTATTTATATACTTGGCTTCATAATTCGAGATAATTTTTTATCCTTCGTCACCAACTCAAGTATCGACTTAAGCGTAGTGAGTTTTAAGTCGATTTTTAAGTTACCATTTTTATTCAAAATAATTCTATTTGCACTCACACTTTTTCTAAGAGTATTAAAACATGGGTTGCAATGGAATTTGATTTTTGTTATGTATTACAAAGAGTTTTTACTCTAAAATTTGAATCTGATCCCGAAATATAAATTTAAATATAAATACCACATTATTGCAATTAATAGCATTTTTTGTTAAAATTAATTCTTTTCTTTCTTTTTTTTTGAAAACGTTGCCCCACACTAGGAATTTTTCCTGTATCGTGGGTGCGTTTACAAACATACAAAGTCACATTCACAAATAGCCAGACCCGGAACAACTATCTGTAGGCCATACAAATAATTGTTCCGTGCGGAAATCGAACCCGCGACACGCAGCGCAGCAGTCAATCGCTCAACCACTGCGCCAACCATGCTGTCCTTCCTTCCTTTGTTCGTGGACGTTGGTGGGGGGCCCTATTACTAAGATTCCGCTGTTCGTTCGTCTGTCTGTCTGTTTGTCTGTCCGTCTGTCACCAGGCTGTATCTCATGAACCGTGATAGGTAGACAGTTGAAATTTTCACAGATTATCTATTTCTGTCACCGCTATAACAACAAATAGGTACTAAAAACAAAATAAAGTAAATATTTAAGTGGGCTCCCATACAACGGACATGTTCTTTTTTGCCATTTTATAGATAATAGTACGGAACCCTTCGTGCGCTAGTCCGACTCGCACTTGGCCGGTTTGTAAACAATACGTGTAGTGTGGTAGTACGTACCTACATAATTAGTGGATGTTCCTGGAAATAGAGATGAGTCTGTTTGTTTGTTGTTGTTTGTACACATTGCGGGACATCATTAAATATTCATTGCTGTTAAGGAAATCAACGTAGACAAATAATAAATAAGATTATTTATATATATTTTTTTAAATCGTCACACAAATCGTTTATACAATCTTAGATAACACTCAATCATAAATATTTTTTTTCTCCAGAGATATGGTACAATGGGTGTTACAAGAAAGTAGGTAGTGCTTTACACATCTCACCTATAGGAGGCATGCAAAAATTTACTAGTAGGTGCAGTAAAATAGAATAAAATAGTTCACAAATACAATAATAGAACGACACATAATTTACAGAGATTAAGTCTTACAGTTAAAAAATCATCTAAGGCATAAAAGCAGTTCTCCATTAACCATAATTCAGAAGAAAACAGACGTGGAATATGATTGTAAATTTTAATGAACATCCTATAACTATGATACTGTTAAAGCAATAGCAGATATTTAATAACCGACTACTAGAATGAAATAAGTCGAACGAAAAACTAAAACTTTTTACTTTTTCCAAATCAAATTCACAAAACAGCTTTGATATATTCACAGACTATCAAGAAAATAAGCACAGCAATAATCACCCATCTTCTTACCCATTACAAGCAAAATGGAAGAAATAAATGATACCTCAGAATCAGCGACAAAAGCAGGAAAACGTTCAATTTGTATTCTAGAATGGTTCCACATAAATAACGAGTAAATTAATTTCCTTCGAGTCGGCCGCGCACACAAAAATGCTGACCAAAGGTTGCATAAAGCGAATAAGAAATATTTTTACCTTAAGATACGTAGGTACCAACTTCAGTTAGGTATGTACCAGAGTTAATCTAAAATACTTAACTTATTTGAGAAACAAGGAGATTAACACTTAAATAGCTTAAGCATGTTTTGTTTAAACATTGATTATAATCAATGTTTTTTTTTATAGAATATTGAATTTAGAATCTGATAATAATTATTATCAGATTCTAAATTCTCTATAGAAATGAATAAAGAATTTAGCAAATTCTTAATTCATAGGTATATATTTTTCTTAAGGTTTTAAGCTCAAAATATGTTGGTTCGAGGTTATTTCGGGAAGTAGATACTAATGTGATAACGACTGTTTTAACACTATTGCGAAGTATGAAAGGTAACGCTAAAAGACTTATTCCGAAAAAACGAAACGAAGCCTCGTGAAAATAAAAAAAAAAACAGTTACTGTTAAAATATTTATAATACAGTATGTTAATCCCAAGTCTTGTTTTGAGAAAAAGTAGTGTAAAAGGAAAATATTTTATTTGCTTTTGCAAATCTAATTCAAACTAATATTATAAAGAGGAAAGATTTATTTGTTACGATTTGGCTCAAAAACCACTCAACCGATTTTATAAATTTTTTCGCCATTAGAAAGCTACATTACCTATTTACTTAAGCCATAGGCTATATATATATATATCTTTTTAAAAGAGGTCCCTACCAGAACTGCAATAATGTAACACAAAGTAGAAAAATAATGCCTTATAAATTAATTATTTGGCGTGCGTTGAGAAAACTATTAATGATCCATAAAAATAATGTACTACATGATTAAAGTACTTATCTCTATAAAAAGTCTGGTTCTGGACCGTTTTTGTTTAAATTATTCAATCAAAACCCGGAATGGAAAAGTGGTGATTTTGGAAACGATACTGTTTATCGTGCAAGATGTTATTCGTGTTAAAATGATTAAGCATCACCTTTTCAAATATCTTGCTGAACACTGGCAACACGGAAAGTATATGTGAGGACAATGCAAAGAAAGAAAAATAAACTGTATAAAACAATTCAAAACATAAAGATTAAAATAAGCCAGTGGCTGTTAAGAGATGACCAACTAACGGCGCCCGTTTACGAACATGACGCGTGTTTCGGCACCATTCAACTTAACCATTTTGAAGGGAACTGAATGTTCTAACACACTCGCCACCATCGGCGAGACATTTGACGGTTGTCTGGTAGAGAATGCCTTGTTGCATTAATGCCAGGTTTCTCAGGTTTTTTTCGGCCGTCCATCTGTCCGTTAACGCTATTTGTCATAACGCCATTGGTGAGTTAGTGGTTAACGGACAGATAAACGACCTATAAGAACCTCAGAAACCGGCCAGAAGGCCGCCTACGTGCCACTACGTGTCACTGGAACATGGCAAACGCCGTAAGATAGATAGTTTACAATCTTTTCTTAACAAGACACAGATATATTGGAAACTATTAAATTTGGATGGGCATTTATTGTATACAAAACGAGTTTTTCATAATATATAGAGAAATTATTTATTATATGATAAAGATTTATTACAATGTTACGGAGTCTGCCATTTTCCGGTGACATACATAAAGTTTAAATGAATAAAATTCGACTATAGAAATACTAAAACAAACTGCGAAAATCCTTTTCATTTTTCATTTCATATGATATTGAAAACCGGTCGATATTGAAAACCTCCTTCATAAAGACGTTTAAACTGGAGGCTAACTGCCGTCATTACTGTGTGATTTAAGATCCCAGTAGCTAAACTTTTCCTAGTAGCTGCACCTAATATGACAATAAATCTCAGGTGTCCACAATCAGGTACATTAGCATTTTTCAAAACTTCCGCTAATATATGGGATCGCTTGCCACGGCAGCGCCATTTTGTCAACTCTCTGAAATATTTAACGTTCCTTAGTAGGATTTTTTCGAACTTTTAATAGATTTTAAGTTTAGTTGTATTAAGATATGGTGTTAGATATCCCACTTCAGAGTTAAGCTCACCTGTGTACATTATCCGACCAATAAAAATTGTGTAGGTACAATAAAGAATATGTTTTTTTTAGACGGACTTGATTAACGTAAGTAATTAAAAGAATTGGGATTATTTAATGGGAGAAACCTTTACGCATAAAATATTGTAGACGTATGCGTAGGTTACCAATTAATATTAGAATTAGATAGGTTTATTAAAACGCATTTAACAATAAACCACAACGCAAACCGCATGGCCAATATTACCATCAAACTACAACAATACAGGAAGTAGACACCAGAAGGCCTATTCCCGTTATTAAAAAACGTTCAAGTTACAATATCAACTCAGCGAAAATTTTAATTTTATTTTATTTATTAAAAAACACCAATTACACATGGTTAACAATGGCTTATAATCTAGGTATATCAATGTGTATATCCACGTTATACACATGTTACATATTCGAATTGAAATTTGGAAGAGTAGGAATACAACATTACTAATTAATCATACAATTAATCAATCTTAATCTTATTAGACTAAAATGTATACATATATGAAAATACGGTTTACCCACTTGTTACTACTGACCTCTGTTTTTTCGATCATTTGAAGTAGATCAATGCGAATTTTGTTAGCTGACAAAGAAAATAAATCTAATTCTGAAAAAAGGGTAGAATAATATTTATGAATGAATGTCAAAAACGCAACCAAAAACTGTTTTGTTTTCGACCCGTACTCCGTAGATCCGCGATTTTCTCAAAAACTACTGATCCGATTTGGATGGGGTTTTCGTTATTGATAGTTTGCGACTGCGATGCGAATGCGAACGCTCCTTAAAAAACGAGAACTGCCTCCAAGGTAAAATAAACTTCACAAATTCCATACAAATGAGCTCAACATACTTTATTCACAATTAAATTATTCATGACAGCACACTTTAACATATTTATAATAATAATACTCTTCTATGGAACTAGCTAGTAAGCTGAGAAATCAATCGAATATATCTGGTCTCTCCTGCAAGAGCTTCGCGTCGTCGGGACAGTACATGATGATGTCTGCCACTGTGCAGGGGTTGAGACAGCACTCTGTGGCCACTTGCCTTCGGACTCGTCGCCAATGGCCCTCGTCCACTATTCGTCCAACAGTTGTTTCCTTCTGTAAGTCTTTTGGGGCCATTTTTTCTGGAAAGAGGAAAAAAAAAAAATCAGGTAATCAGTCACATATTATCAGGTCTGGAATTGTATTGAATAGAACTGTTCAAAAGGAAATGAACATTTAAAAAAGTGGTAGCTAATTTGTGTACGGTATTTCGATACACTATAGCCTCCACGCGTTCTACCCAATAAGTTAGGTTAAAGATAAGTTCTCTGTCTACAAAAATGAAGGAGGTACTAATATACCTCGTGTTAAGTTTTGAGACGAAGTAAAGCTAAAATTACAACTACTGACATCTAGATATAAATATAAAAATAAGTCATTAATTATGACCTGTCTGTTGTATGCAACTATGGCGGCACAAAGCTTTTCAATAGGAATCTCATCTGCACTTGAAATTGTTGATCCCCAATTCACGGGAATTTTTCGGCAAAAAAGTGCTTTACATAATAGCCAACATCTTAACTTAAGGTAAATATGCATCCGAATATCCGATCTCTAGCTATTAGACATCCTACGTAGTTATGTTGTATCGACCCCAACTTTTACAACGTGGAACAGAATAAACGCAAAACATATTATCCATCATTATGAACAACTTTTACTATGGGACCAACCCCAAAATCGCCAAAACAAAATCAGTGTTCAGTACATTTTGTCGAGTTATGCACACAGAAATGTATGGGGCAGTCGATTTTTTTTTTCGCGATTTCAGTGTTGGTCCTAAAGTGAAAGTTGTTCATAATGAGTACAATGGGCGCATTGTACTCATTATGAACAACTTTCACTTTCAAGAAGAAATGTGTTTATTCTGTTACACGTTGTCTATTAAAACAATAAGACAATAATTACCTATCATTAGGGAAGTATCCCGCTTGACTATTTTGTAAGTATTATTACAAAAATTAAATATAATTGTTGATAAATATCCGCTACAGCTTAATACTTCATCGTTTATATTATAGACTTGGTCGGAGTTGACCAATCTTTCGTGAGTGTAGAGTAGCATTACTATACAGACCTGAAACAAAGAGAGAAACTGTTAAATACCACAAAGTTGATAAACATAATTATACGACGACGACGTAGAAAGGTTAAGAACGAGAAATACTTTATTGGATAATTGACTTTAGAGAGAGAGAAAGGCTTTATTCATTTTGATGTATCTCTCCTAAGCTTTTGATATGATAAGCTCACCAAAGGAGCTAAGGAATAATAATATTGATAACTGAAACCGACGGCAATTCATGACCACATGTAGCTCTCTATATTTAATTACAAGTGACAGAAGTTTGACATACATAAATATTATCAGAAAATGTGTTAATCGAGATTTTATGTCAAAGAACCTCATTTGGTATTGCTCAAGAAAGTGATCTTGGTCCGAAAATATTAATTTCATATCATTCGTAGAATTTTTGCTTATGAGAATCTAAATAATTACGACACTCATCCATAATCACAGGATTACTATTCATCTTGTCATTATCATTATTAATATTAACTGAGTAATTAAAATTACATTCGATAGATGAGTATAAAAAATAAAAAGTACTTATACTCAAGAAATTATTAATAAATCTTAAAGAAAGGGAATGGAAATACACAGAGCTATAATTAATAAAGAACAAACACGTTCTTTACGATAATACTTAAGAGTCATTGTACCTAGAGGTAAGATCGATAACCTGCCTACAACATCTCGATTCCTTTTAAAACTTATTAAAAAGCTATGCTTATCAGTTTAATGACTTCTTATTAAAATTATATTTTAAAATTAAGACACGGAAACTCGTGACCTTTTTTATTTTATTTTTTTGAAATAATTCGATTCTCTAAAACCCTTGAGATAGTATATTGAGATACCGTTCTTGATAAAAATGTATATAATAAAATTGACACAATTATTGATTTCAAACCCAATATTCAGGTCATTTCCAATTAAATAACTTTTACTATAATCGAAGCGTTCATTGACTAATTGTGTCTGTGAAATGTAATTAGCAATTTATTTGACAGACTGAATAACGTTATTATTAATAAATACTAAATTGCTTCTAGTACCTATATTAATTAAATTTATTAGTAAATAGGCATACACATTTAAATATAATGAACATTTCTTGTACCTATCTAACATGATCGTCGATTTCAATAGAACTAACAATAATTGAATTTTTGTGTTATTTTCATAGAAATTATTATAAAATCAAGAAGGTCCTGAACCAATTTTTCAAACATTTATTAATTTTATTCGATTCGATGCTATGGACAAAATTTAAAAACAAATAAAAATTAAACACACTGAATAAAAATATTCAACAAAAAACACAGCCCTAAAAAAAACACTATGCACCAAAAAAAAAGATTAAATAAAACTAAACGAAAAAAAACCAAATTAAATAATAAATAAAAATTAAACATACTGAATATTTTAAGTTCATCCTTGATAATAAATAATTCGGATTCACAGGCACTGTCCACTGCTGTTTGTCCCCTCAAACAGACACCTGATGAATGAAACTATTATAACATTGCAGCTCTAAAAATAACCCCCGCTGGTCCATAGTACGGAATTACTTAAAACTTATTTACATCGATAAGCACGTTTACAAAACATTGTCATGGTAATAAGATAAGGAGATTCTTCTAAACAACACGTGATTTATTGAACTGTTACAAATAGACTAAAGGGTAATTTAGAATCGAAATGTTAATTGGTTCCCTTTTTATAAATTACACGTTTTGTCTGCTCCCTTAATTTGCTCCTTGTTTTATTAATTAGATTGTTTTTGGATGTTATTTGTTGTCGTCATGCTTGAGGTAGCAATGTTTATTTATTTATTTCACTTTTATTATTTACAAATATTTTTGCGTTTACCATATGATTTGATACACTTTGTACTTTTAACACTGCATTATTTACATTTTTATTTATATTGAACACATAATCAAAGAAGAAATATTTAATTTAAAAAGCAATAAACATGTTCAGTTCAATTAAATTCTTACACCGCACTGCGTTTTTAGCAGCTTTAATGATATTTATATCAATAAGTGCAAGATTAAAAACAATAACACACGTTATATTTTTATCGTTTCCGTTATTCTTATTGCTCTAATTGTTTACAATTAATGAACTTTTAATTTCTATAAACTGTTCATTATTTTTTACGACATCTAAACTTTCGTAATTAAAACAATTGGGAAGGAATTTTAATTTGATCCTGTCTCTCTAAAATAAATATTTTTATCATTGTCGACGACTCTAAAGTCTTTAACACGTTATCGGAGTACATATTTCGTGCACATAGCAACAGGGATGGTATCAGGCAGATAGTGGCAGGAAGCGGTACACTTACTAAAAATAACGAGTGGGGTCACAGGTCATTGTTTACTCACAACTCTGAGCGTATCTGTAATTGTGTTTATAATGTCTATAATGTCCCACATATTGACAAGGATACTGCTTCACTTGTCTGGCCACTTGATTTGTTTATTTAGGTATTTATATTTAATTGTGATATAATATTGGAATGTATAGAATTTGAATATGCTTTGGCAGATTTGAGGCTAACGGACGATGTATAGCAATCCAATTACGTATTTTCTACTTAACTTAAACAACAGCAGGTTAACAGATAAACATAAAGCTATATGAAACTTAGAACAACATATCAAACAGCAATAATAGAAAACAACAAAATTTACTGTCATTAGCAATTGAGTAAACAAGAAAGTGAGTGCAACAAACAGACAACAGACGTATTGATTGTTCATTAGTAAATTGACTAACCTTAATTTGTTTTTGTTGTCGAATTGATAAGAAATGAGACATCCCCAGCAAGCGGCGCCTGATAACTCCACTCGACATAAACAAGTCGATCGCCAGCAGGGCAGCGTATGCGCCGCCGCGGTCGCCAGATAATAGATAGATAAATTAAGGATCGATTGACACACTTCTCGATACAAATTATTATTCTCATCGTACCCGATCTGCCGTGACCCTAATGATAAAGCTCTGTTGACTCATTTGCGAAACATCCTTGTTTTTTATTTGTTTTTGAATTTTAGTTGCTGCTGCAGATCGATGACGCCTTTTTGTTTTGAGACAAACACGACTCTACTACCAACCATTGAAACTTTTGAAAGCCAGAATCAAAAGTGAAAAATGGCGCCCACCAGAAAGCCCTTACGCAATAATATTGCCGAACTAATTTCAGAACCTATGCTAGGTCATAGGTTCTGAAATTAGTTCAAGAGACGACAAAGAAGTGACAAGAGTCAAGAGCAAACCCATATAAAATAAAAAAAAGGATTCGTTTGTCTTTTACCCGCAGCGAAATTATTCTGAAAAGAGCAACAGAGGAGTAAGTTCGTATCTATACATATATATAGATGTATACTAAGAACGACAGAAAAAAATCAATTATACTATTAGGTGCTGTTGCCAGTGCAAGCACAAAAAATACCAAGGGTATAAAACTAGTGTTTTCTTAAATCTTGTGACTGCAGTTTTTTGCCACTCGATAATGTATTTTAACCTTATTCGTTCATATATGCGGTAGCTTTATTTTATTTCTAATTCTATAAAAAAAAAATATCTGACGCAAGAGTATATTTTAATATTTTAAAGGCTGATACAGGGCTTATTGCGTCAGATATTTTTTCATCACCGTTTTGCGTTGCCATCAGTGAACGATCACTGATGGCAACGCAAAACGGTGATGAACATTTTTATTGTCGACAATGAAACAAATTGAACGAGAACTTTATGAAAAAAATGTGTTTAGACCATGTAGGAAATAATTTCAAATAAAAGATTATTTATATAAGGTAAGTATGATTCATAGCTTGAGAATTGGAAATAAACAATCTGCTAAAAACTCTTCCTGTGACTCTTGCGATATAATATGGGATGAAAGTCGATGATGGGATATTGACCTATCAAGTTAAAAAAAGGACCATCAAATACATTTACTCCTCGTAGTATCGGATTTAAAACTTTTGAGAAATAGCATCTCTTAACACAATGTTATAATAAGGTTTTTTTTAATTACACTGAAAAACGTTAAGATACGAGTAAGGCCTGATATGGTAGCAATGCCTACTGGGTAACAACATGGTTACCGTAAATTACATTTCCAAATAATTATAATAACATGAAGCTTAATCCGTAGGGAGGATTGGAAAAAATATATAATTCTGGCGGTCCCGACGGACGTTGTCTTGCCCGAATGTTGGCTTTTCGTAAGAAAAGAAATCTAGAACCAGGTTCTAGCGCAACTTTTTTATGGATGGGAATTTATCAAATGACTCCTTCCGCTCTGAGCAGAGCGGAAGGGTGTCAGACTCTAACTGATTAAAACCCATCCGAGTTCATCTTAATGCCATTTGCGTTCCAGGGCCGATTCGAGTGCCACGGACCGGATCCAATTATTGTGAATTTAAACTATCCAGGAATCCACTCAAATGGATTTTTTAATCAGCCAGAATGTCCCTGGACAAAGGCTGGGCTTCTTCACACCAATTCGCTAAAAAGAGATCCAATGCGTCCCGACATCTTAATGTTAAACTTCCTGACCTTATAAGAAACACGACGCTTCGCTCCAGAACGCAAACTGCCAACTTAGCTCAAAACCTACAAGGCTAAAGTGGGACTAGCCTAGGCATGTGCCTTGCCCAGATGTCATGCAATATGCCCTGGCATACATCAAAGCGTCAAAGCTGTATTCGTAAACCGCAAGACCCAGCTAGACGAGGTCGCGGCGGACTCAAACAAATATTTTTTTTTAAATCAAAATCGGTAGGTACAGCCGTTTAGCAGGAGTTCAGTGGCATATACAAGGTACTTACAGAATTATTAATGTAAACTTAAAATCTAGCCACTACACTTGTCATCGTCTCAACCCAGCTTGTCTTCATCTTCCATACTATCCTATATACTATATAGTATATATAGTATAGTATATATCTTATATACTATATGCTTTCCAGCCATATTGTTATCCTCACAACCCATACATCGTTTCTCTATCTACCAATACTCTTTGAACCATCCTCATTCAAATACTAAATGAGCCTGTTATTACCCGACATTTATACTACTGGTAAAACTGGTGGATGCTAAGCTTCACAGCTTAACTCATCGCCGCAAGTTTGCCTGCTTATCAGTCTTCTACAGATTGTACTTCGATTAGTGCACGAACTCATCCCACCGGCCCTTTTCTACCATCGGACATCTAGACGCACTGCAAGTTATCTTCCCTACTATTTGTTGCTATTCCACCTATTCGCACTAAGCGTTCCCAAACGCCTTTTATAATGCGCACAGCAAATGAGTGGAACTCTAGAGAGAGTTCGGAAACACAGACGCAGGTAGACCTGCGTCTGTGTTTCCGAACGCATTTAACCCTAATCTCTTCAAAGTTAGAGTGAACAGGCTTCTGCCAGGTAAGCTCACTCCATCGTCGACTTTGTCTCTGTCACCTTTGACCTATACTAGAGTCAAGAGAGCCTATCTAGATCAAGTCACTCTTTATAAATCCCGGCAGATTACAACATCGTTTATAAGACAGATTGTCTGGGTATTTTTAGTATGTACAACAAATAAATAAAACACACATCCATACCTAATTGTGTCAGCGATAAGACATTGATATTGCATTGAACTTTGTGAATAAGTACTACGAAAGAAATTAATCTAGCCACTTCACGATTGTAGACAAATTGTTTTGATCTTTTTGCTGTTTCTGGTTGGGGGAGTTTTAATTTATTCTGCCTGTGACTGTTGGCTTTTTCTTTCTTGAATTCTATTTAACATCAAGTGTTTAAGAATAAAATCTAACAATGTTTTCGGTTACTTTGCTAGATTTGATCAGAATTTTTTTGAAATAGTATATATTGTATCATACGAAAAAGACCGTTGATAATTATTTTTTTACTATACTATAAGGCCCATGGCCCATGGCAAACCAGAGTTACCTATCTTTTAACTTCATACATAATCAGCCCGGGTTAGCAAATAACTTCCGAGTTAAAATATAAATCCCCGCTTTAGTACGTTGAATATGAAATTGATTTGAAAATAGTCCAATAATAAAATGTCAAAATAGCCGGTTCTGTCATCTACCTACATGATTGAAAAGAGGTCAAATTGATAATACGATATATTTAGGTATAAGGTAGAGAATCTCTTGAGGTTTCGATTACGAATATTCTTTTTCAGTAATACTTTAAGCATCTTGTGTTCTTTACAATGTTAATATTTTTTTGCCGTGCCCTGGTCGTTCATTGCTTTTTAGGTAAGCTTAGAATAGAATTATCGGAAAAATCTTCGGATTTCCCAGAGATCCTGCGTCATTGCGACTTAGGCCAAAACACGTGTAGGTAACTAGCAACCTTCGAAAAATAGTCGTTCGCCTACTTTGAAGTGAGTACAGTCATCCTGACATCATTGGTGGCATGTTCAACATTGAAAGTACATTTATATATCGTGTCCTAATAATTATCAGATTACACTACATGATGCTCTCAGAATAGTCGTTGTCATCGCCTGAGTTGCTAAAGAAGAAAAGAAAAAAAATCAGATTAGTTAATCTAATATTATGAATATTTGGCATAATTGCAGACATAAAACACAGGCCGTAAACGAGTAGCAATAGACAAGTGAGTTTTTCAAAGGAACATTTTGCAGTGCGAACAATCTATGAATATCAGAGATGTTAAGGAGCTCCGTAACCGTAGCCGTCGGATATCCGAAATAAAAATCTATCCGAACCGAATCCGATATAAATGTTTTGGATAATTCCGGATAAGGGTTGAGTCTAAATGAGACACGTTATGACAGATTATTTGGCCTGGCCGTGCTGACACACATTATTTCTATTGCTCAGTCATAACTCAAGTGGTAATCATACTTTTACAATTTCTTAAAAATCCGATATACGTAATCTAAAAGATAATCCGAAATAATTTTATATCCGTAATCGTATCCGAAGCCGGTATACTATTATTTCTATATCTGCATCCGTATCCAGATCCGAAATTGCATATATGTCACCGGAAAATTGCAAACGCCATTGACATTGTTAACTATTTTTCAACATATTTGCTCAAAAAATGCATTTTCGAAGCTTGTATACATTGTTTGAAAGTTGAAAATTACGCACCATACATTGGAACGTACGTGCGTAGTCTTTACGGTTTTTATTAATTACCTTTAAAAAATATAAGACACATTTCTAGAAAAAACAAGGGAATGATCGAACCTCCTTGGAAGCGCTTTTGCTCAATACGTTTGTCTCATTTTAATACTAAAGAGAAAATGAGGCGAAAAGTGTAGTTCTAATTTTCACCACGCGCACGTGCCGCCATTTGCGAATTCGCGCCATTTTCATGTAAGGAACGTCAAAGATTGTTGCGACTTTCCGACTGATATCTAAAAACAAAAACATTTGTTTCAATACCTACAATGTACTGTTTTCTTGCAAATGTGTTGAAAAACGTTGTATGGCACACGTGCGGAAATTGGTTTTTACAAACTCGTGACTATGGTAAGCCCTCGAATTCGTCTCAGGCTAACATTCGTCTACTCGTTTGTAAAAACCAACTTACCGCACTAGTATCATAAATAACTATTCTCTTAATAAGACACGGATGTATTTAAAAAAAACTATTGAATTTGGATGGGATTTATTGTAAACAAAACGATGTTTTCATAATATATCGAGGAATTATAATCTAATAAAGATTTGTTACAATCTAACGGAGTCTTAATTTTCCGGTGACATATCCATAACATCCAATGTTAACAACATTGGATGTCAAATGTTATAAGTAGTGATGTGGAAGTATTAGTACGTATGATTACGTATCTTATTTTAACACTATGTCGTACCACCCCGATTTTCGTGGTTCAAGTGTTAGGTACCGATAATATGTTGACTGTACCTATCTACAAGTCGACAGTCGTTAGTGATTAATGTAAGATGTCAAGAGATACTCTTGAATCGGCTTGGTCCATTAACTTTAGCGTCTTCGAGAAGGTATCTTTCTTGCTTCTTAAACTTATGTCACCGATCTCCCGAACTAATGGAGCTTTACTTAAATAACGTTCACTATTTTTGGGGATTTTCAAACAGTTTTGGCCTGGTTTTTAAATTGACCACGATTTATATTTAAACCAGCAATATTATAGATATTAAAATGGTTTCATTGCACACAGTGAGAACCTAGTGTTTAAAAAAACGTAGAGGACAAGGAATCTTTCTTCACTCTATTATTAAAAAGTTCTTAACTAACTTTTTAGACCCAGCCAGTATCATGCGTATGCATATCCAGCTTAATTTATATCGTGTCATTAATTTCCAAAAACAAAGACTTGCTAGTTTGTAAATACCGTGACGAGTTAACACTACTTAGCGTTATTTTAACAAACAATTTCATGAATGTCAGGTACAGCCGATAGCGCCAAAAATATCTCTTGTTTATTATTGTAAATCCTTAAGTTCTGTATACCTACGAGCTAAGTTGAAGGCACTAGCTAGTTCTTAATAATAAAGTCATTTTTATTCCAACGCCAAATAGACTGACTGTTGAACAATGGAACACCGACGCGATCGCGACGCGCCGGCGAAAATGAAAAACGAAACAAGTCATTGAAATGAAACAGACCGAACGGAATTTAGGTATTGTTATTCATTTTACTGAAATCGTCAATCAAAGTCGAATGTGAAAGGTTTTTACTAATAAAAACAGTGAATAAAATCTAGAGGCAAGTCTGAAAGTCAAGATGAATTTAGTTTATTAATTATTTTAGAGTAAAATTAGTGCTACTGAGAATGGGATGGGTATTATGCACCGAGTTCCGCACAAATGCTCGAAGAATTAGCCATCAAACAGCGCCTATCAGCTCACGTACAAACTCGCATCGTCAAATTCCTCGAACACGTCTCTAGGCGGGATAGTGACTCCATCGAACGCCTCGTTTTGCAAGGCCGAATCGAAGGCAACAGGCCGGGAGTAGATTACCCATGCGATGGACCGATCAAATCAAGTCTGCTGTGAGCGACCCATTGCATGAGTGTGCCAGGATGATCGTTAATAGGCAAAAATGGCGAGAAATTGTGAAGAAGATGGAAACTGCTACATGACGACCACAACCGCTCTGGCAAGAGCGTGCCAACGGAGAAGAAGATTAAGTTTAATTAAATCCGTTCATTCATTTTCAAGGATAAGAACTTACGAGTTTGTTGAAATATCGTGAGAAATAAGCTCTTCTGAAACTTAATAAATTAACCTCTGTCCGTTTCTCAAAGAAGCTCCTAAATATACTTACATCAATTAATTTTACCTCATGAAGACATCAAGTCAATCATTAAGTTCCTTCCGTCTAGGTCCTTTCGACTCCTGATGACACATGAATGAGATGACTTATTGCGAACAATGACTAAAGTTGGACTCTTTTAATCCATTTATTCTCCTTATAAACAGAAGATTTATTCATCTTCTTTAAAGTGCGCTAAACAGGGAGAATGGCGTTTCAAGTCTCACATTATGATATAATCCAATTTACTGTCAACTGTTAACACCTCATAAATGGGCCGAAGTACTTGAAAAGTCCATATTACCCGACACGTTGGGTGCTTAACAAAACAACACGCTTTAAAAAGTCGTTAAAAGAGAGGGATCGTCTCACCAATGGATACTACGATCGAAATGCGGTTTTAAAAGTTTGTTTTACGTCCCAATCGTTTTTAACTTCGAACTTTCTAACTTTTCGATGGATTTTCATGGTTACTCGTTTTTGATATTCAGGGTGTAACTTTGAAAATTTTGCAGATTGGTGTTTTTACTTTGTACGATAGCAGTAGGTAGGTGACTTTCATAGCTATATAGGTAGGTCAATAATAATTAAAACAAATTGAAACGGCGCATGGAACAATAGAAATGGATCTCATCTATCATTTTGAAGTTTTCAGTTTACTAAATGCTGTATTCAAAACATTCGCTTCAAGTACCTACATATGGTTGTCAACGCTCAGTAGTACCAATCATCTCTCTTCCTGTAATGATCAACAAGGCAAGGTTTATTGTAGTGAAACGTACAGTAAACTTCCAAAAATGCATAAGCAATCTCTTAAAGTTATAGCTTGACGTTTAGTTTGACTTACGACCTTCTATTTTCAAGTTGTCATTATGCCGTAAGTTCAAATCCCACGCATGATCAGACTTTTTGTAAGTTCTAGTTGTTGGTTAGTGCGCGTGTATGAGTATCTTAACATTCCACCGATAACACACACTAAGGAACTGTCGTCGCACTACGCGTAAGAACATCATATTATTTCTGTGTCATTAAGAATACCCGTCACACAGTCACAGAGGCGGCCTGTTGTTACCATTCCATTGATAAAATTCGCGTTAATATATCATGTGCTCGTAGCCGTTTGGGCTAAATGTAGGATTCGCAATCAGGGAAACCTGAGTTCCAATCTTAGTAATGGCCCGTTGCTGTTTTTTTTTTCTTTGAAAATACTAAAGATATAAAAAACAAGTTGTTTTATATTTCTATGAAAAATTTATCGTATTTTTGTACTAAATACTAGTTGCATATTACGAATATAATTTATTAATCATATTCGTAATTTGATATTATTTAGTAGTGACTAGTGATCTGTAATTCATCTTTTCGATGATGTAAGGTGGAAATAATAAAGTCGTGCTGAATAATAATGAAAATGTTTATTCGTTATACTTATTTATAAATAAAATTAACAAACATGAGAATTGTGACGTCGAATTGTTACCTAGGCAAAAAAAAGTTCTCTTGTAACCGTTGATAAGATTGTTTGTTGGAAGTATACCCACTTAGACCATTCATAATAACATAACAATGAAAGGATATTTTAATAATACAAAATATATAATTGTTGACAGCCAGTTATTAAAGGTATTGCTATTCAACAAGTTTTATTGAAAACTGATATATGATTTAGACTTTGTAAACATGTTATTTTTATGTAACGTCACATTGAATGCATTGAGGTTATAGCTTAATTGTTCATTTTCTTGACGAAAAGAAGATTGAAACTAAACCTCAATTTCAGTTCAAAGAACTTTAGTTCTCATGAAGACAATCGTCAATTACATGAGAAAAATAAATCTAACTATTAATTTATGTTACAACAGTGCGGGTAGAAGAAACAAAAAACAAAATAGAATCATGATTATTGTCAACAAAATTCGTAGCAAGTTCACGGCATTCCTAAGATAAGGCGATGGCACAAGTTAAAAGATATAGCTGTTTTAAACTAAAGTAAACACAACATTATTAATATAGTGTTGCGTTAACGATTAAATAATCACGGATATGATAAAATTACCTACTAAATATTTAGTTACATGGTCTGATTATTATAAAATAAACAAAGAAAAGTAGTATTAATATTTTGTATAACCCCCATTATTTTCGATGCAGTCAAGTTTGCGCGTGGACACAACAATATTACTGCATATTTGGCTTCCTCTTAAATTTTCCCACACCTCCATGCAATGGGTTTTTAAGTGTTCCGTAGGCCTCTCATCCCGCGAGTCCCACCTTTGCACCATCGTTTGAGGTCGGGTGATCGCGCTGGCCATAAAACAAGAATTACCTCCGGGTGATTGTGAAACCACTCACGCACAGTACTCGCCCGGTCAATAGGACAATTGTCCTGGACAAATGAAAATTGTGCTAACTCATCAGCTGGGTAAATGTTGCGCACAGTAGGTAGCATGACTAAGTCTAACACTTCCACATAAGTCCAACTGTTTGCGCGAGGAGGAATGAAAACCAGTTCTCCTGGTCCTGCTGCACTCATCCATCCCCACATATTAATTGTAATTCGACCTGATTCGGTATTAGGGATTACGTTTTTATCACACCAGCGAGTATAGTAATAAATGAAACCTGCCTTTGACTGGATTTAAATGTTTTTTCATCTGAAAATGTGGCAGTATTCCAGTCAAAATCTAAATAATCTCGTGCGAAACGTAATCGTTCTTGTTTGTGTCTCTCTGTTAAGTAGGGCTTTTTAGCAGGTTTTCTGTGATGCACGCCTTCGGCGTGAAGCGCACGGCGAACAGTTTACAACGAGGTGTCGTATAATTCCGCAAAGTGTCTCTTTGGTGTGAAACCATTTGTTTCATACTCGTCCACCATATGTCGTCGCTGCGCCTCGCTAATAAGCTTCGGTCTTCCACATCTCTTTCGGCAAGCAAGGCTACCCTCTTCCTCATATCTTTTATCCAAAGACTTACAGTATTTCTCTAAAACAAAAAAAGAATGATATTAGGCAGCTATACTTAACAAAATACTAAAGTGACTTAATTTTTAAATAATATGTTAATAATCATATTCATTTGATATAATTTTAAAATAAAACTCGGCATTTATAAATCCAATAATAAACACTAATATTTCTCTTTTAAGCCTCATAAAGTTATGATTCAAAAAACAATAAAAAGAATTAAGCCATATGTTACCAAATAATCTCAGGTATAAATTTTAAATGAAAGATTAATTTATAAAGTTACAATTCATTAATAGGTATTATACTCACATTCAGTCCGGTTTCTTCAGATATTTGTGTTTTATTAAGACCACTTTTATGCAGCGCAATAATAGTCGCCCTCACTTCAATGCTAATATTTGCCTGCATTTTGAGAATATTACAATACTGTTAATCACACGTCACTAACCAACAACTTCAGCCAACCGACAGTTCATTCCGATCAAGCTAAATATTCATAGCACTCATGTCTACATACCTCGCAGAACTCTAAATTTCTAATTTAGTTTTTTGTGATCTACCTTTCTAACTTTACGAAATGTGTGAACAAGTTGAAGAATAATTTAATATATTGCTAATCTATTACTTCCAATCGGGTAAGAACTTACAAAAAGTCAAGTCATGGGTGGGATTTGAACTTACGACACATTGATTTCAATTTCTCTCTGAGGGCGCTAAACTGTTAGGCCATCTTAACTCATTTTTCAATGACGAAATTATGAACGACAATCACTTGTTGAAGACAACTTGAAAATAGAAGGTCGTAAGTCAAACTAAACGTCAAGCTATTACTTTGTGAGATTGCTTATGCATTTTTGGAAGTCACTGTACATACGCCTATGCGACAATTTAGTGCTTGGACGGAATAATCCGGCAGAGGTGACATAGTCAGAGAATGGATCAGTCAATCAAGTGATTAGGCTTGTGTTCACAGACTGACCTAACTATGTTGCTCTAATAAATTAGAACTATAGCATACATGGGTTACTTAGGTGATCAGATCACGGTTCTGTAAGATGGAAATCTCACTGGAATCTGAGCAAGACGCAAAAATTAGGTAGGTATATGTACAAACCAAAGTTTCGCGCTCGGCTATGTCGCTCCAAAAGAAATTGCGCTTGTGTGAACGCAACCTTATTTATTAACAAAACCCAACGACAAAACATACCTACGTAATTTTAAAGACTGAATTAAATTAAACGTTTATACTTTAACTTATATTGGCAAGTTAATCCAAAGTTATTACAGTTCAAAGTGACCGGTTTAATTAATCCGGAAATTTCATAGGTAACCAAACCCAATATTATACCTACTTACTTATTTTTTTACGATTACTTTAAGTACTGAAATAGAAATATATTCACACCACACATCACGCGCTAAATCCCGCAGGTACTTATTCTATACTTTATCACGTACGTACCGACATTCTTTCAACCTTGTTATGCAGATTAAAATTAAGATTCATACGACATAAGTACGTCACCCATTTACATATTCAAATATCTCCAGTTTATAACATAAGCTCCCTCTAACTCCCACCTGAAGTATTAGGTACTAAAAGAACTTATAAAAATACGGTCTTGAACAAAAAATATCAATCTGCGAGGAAAATACCTACACATCTCAGTTGATACAGAGAGAACGAACCATGTTTTTGTTCGAATTGAACGTAGAAATAGACGCTTTAAATGCTCATAACATATTTTATTTTCTCGCAGCAAATGGAAAACTGTATGCAATACTTAGAACGAGCTTTTAAAATAAGTTTATTTTATTTTATTAATAAGCTTACTGTGAGTAATAATAAAAATACCATCCAATATTTGAATTAAAACAATGTGTAAATAGCAAGCAATAATCTGACGTAGACCTCTGCAGCCCACGCGATTTATCGACTTTTGCGTGTGTGTCAGAGCTTGCCACAAATCAAATCAAATCAAAAGTAATTTATTCAAACTAAATTGTCTTAAATTACCCTTGGCTGTTGTAGCTTTCAATATCTCACTAGACTAGGGCAATGAGATATTGAAAGCTGAAGATGATGAAATAAAGAGCTTAAAACTTTAAGAAAAAACACAGAAAAAAATTGTTACTTTCATGAACCCTCGATTATTTTCGGGACAACCTTATGAAAGGAAATAATAATTAAATGCAAATACGATAGCATTGAATTTACCTTCCTCTTGACAAGTTTAATA
The DNA here is from genome assembly GCA_905163435.1 of Mamestra brassicae. NCBI lineage: Eukaryota > Metazoa > Arthropoda > Insecta > Lepidoptera > Noctuidae > Mamestra > Mamestra brassicae. Next base: position 6,910,354 of record LR990991.1, on the reverse strand, counting down.
CTGTAATGAATAAAGGGAAAGAGCTACAAAGGTGAAATACAGGCTTAAAGGCATTATTGTAAGCCCACATTTCACAGGAAATCGTTTTCAATTCTGAGAGTTTTCTTCACCTAGGAAAACAGGTAATATCGTACATACTAAAGTCGGGATTCAATTATTTTTAATTGTCCAAATGGATGAGAGTGAACCTACCGGAAGACGCAACGTTGGAAGGCGTCCCACAAGGTAGACTGATGACCAATGATCATGGATGCGAGACGCACGTTCGATGTAGCGAAACCACTTTGTTCCTATAAGTAGCATACTCTGGGTGCATTATCCTCACATAATATTAAATTATTTTTGTTTACCAAATATTGTAAAACCATTATTTGAAAAGAGTAACTATGGAGTTTCTTGTCCGTTCTTCTCCATAAGAATCTACCTTTCCGAATAGACAGTAGAGTCACTTTATTAATTTTATACTACATATTATTATAACTGTAAAGGATGCCGTTCAAAAGTGCCGTTTAATAGCAAACGCTTTGACTTTGACTTTGAAACTCAGGGTAGGCCTATGTTCATTAGTGGACGTCTGTGGGCTGAAATGACGATGAGATACCTACAATCTACGATACATTTACGTACAATAAATCCTATGTGGAAGGTACGTGAATGATGAATTCACTTGTTTGTCATTATCATACCTATTAATTATCCAAATGACGTCAATTGCTTCACACCATCTCTCAGAACAGCCACAACGTCCAAGTCCATCATGAATATTTCTTCTTCGATTAACAATGACTTATTACAGCCGCTATAGGACACAATTAATCCACAAAAACAAAATAATCTCTTTGATTTCAATGCTACAATTCCATTTGAGATACAAAAAGATTTTTGGCAAGGAGTCAGAAAAAATGTTATTTGCCGTTCGTCCCCTGTGTAATTTGAAATAAGCAAGAGCGGCTGAAACCGGGGTTCAGGTAAAAAAAAATCACTTTATACATATAAAAGGATTTGCCCTAACTTTCTTCGCTAACCCAGATATGATTATTGGATCATGATTATATGATTATCTAGATACTTTTTGTCTTTTTGCGTAGACTGCGAATATGTGTGAGCAGCGTCGTAGCTCTGGTCCTGAGAGCTCTTGGCAAGTTTTGAATTTTGCGCCCCAATTCTTATTTTTACCTTACTGCCCCAGAAGGAGGGTAATGTTTATTTTTTCATTTGCACGCTTTGTAGCCTAAACGACTGTATAGATTTTGACAAATGAGGTATCTTTGGATTCGCTTTAAGTGCCGAAATGTCACAGGCATTAAGAATTTTGAAAAGAGTTAACAAGATGGCAGTCGCTGTTACGTAGGTAAGTGAAGTCGTCTTTTTTCCTGACATTATCATGTGGGGTATCAGAAACACCATAATCATATAAGGTGTCCGCGAAAGAGTTTACAACTTTAAAATGTAGTAGTAGCCGCCCACCTTGCCAACCCCTAGCTACGACGCTGTGTGTGGGCGTCTCTTTGGAATCAGTAGTTAGCAAGCAAGTATTTCCATAATGATAAAATTAAGAGAAGATTTAGTGTACATTTTGTAAAGGTTATTCCTTTACCACCTTCTCTTATATGGTTAGGTACAGTCTGCAACAAAAGTCGATTAACCCGATGTGTAAATAGACTTTTGTAGCTTATTATCATCTACAGCCCGACTTCACCCACTACTGAGAATAGGCCTCTCTTTTCTTGTGTCAATCTCCACGCTCCTGTGCCTGTTTTATCCAGATTCTACCCACGATGACAACATTGTCGTCTGCCCTTCTGCTAGACAATATCGAACTGAGTAAATTCAGTACTCAAATGTTTATTCATTCAAAATCCAGCGGAGTAAACATTTTAGTAGATATTACGCACCTAATTGGTAACCTTAGTACATTTTCCATCTCATCACAATATATTTATTCAATTCATAATAAAGCTTTGATGTTCGACCAAAATAGAATAATAACCCGAAATTAGGTATTCTTATAAAAATATTCCATCAGAATCCGAATTGGTCATAAGGCTAAAGACAATAATAATATTATTAGAGTCGACAGAAAGGATAATAGTTATTCTCCTAAGAAAATCCGTCACGATGCTGTGCACATAGGCAGGCACTTTCCGAATTGCCTGTTCTCATAACATAGGTTTATTTATCTAATTGATTCTTGTAAAATCACCATTGCGTGCAGCATTTATTGTTACTAAGAGCGAACAGGAGACAGCACCCAAATAGTATCGGTTCAGCTATGCCCTTGGTCTCAAACCATGGTTGAACTGTTGGCAAATAGGATTCTGAATCACAGCACTACCAAGAATATTGGAAGTGTGTCACCTTGCACCAGGGTGACGCAAAAGCCTTTACTTATATACGCTTTTTTTCATTTAAGACTATGGCCCATTGATATGAACTTATTGGAAAAATCTAGCCCAGGAAACTGTCAGGACTTGTAAACAAAACATGGTCTTGATGGTAATGTTCATATCTTGATTATAACGAGGCTCATTTACAGCCAATTGAACCCTATTAGAGTAGAAGCGCCGAGTACACAACTTAGTTCACTAAGTATTCAGATTATCATCCCAATGAGTTTATCATACATAAATACCCAAAGTTGAACTCATGAATTCGTCGGAATTGGCACTGATTATGCAAACGAGATCTAATCCAGCTTTGTAAAAGGCGTCGAAGTCAAATGGCATTGTATAAATGTCCATCTACGACTTCTACCAGATATTTTAGACTTGGTCCCGGTGCCGATGAGAGAGGGTAGAAAAAAGATTAGATTTTCTCTCATTTGGAGGCAAACGTGACCCGCTTCGGTAAGTGATGAAGATATTGTTACAGTGGAGGAGGTTCAGAGGTGTAATGTTCGTTATCCCCGCACGACGTGTTTCGAACAATTTGCTCTATTGTATCTGTATGAAATTACTATGCAATGAGTGCAAGGAACCCTTTCAGTTGTGCTACTGATTGCCTCGTATGCGGCGGATTCGGATTATTTTCTTGCATTTTGTAAAGAGATTGGAAATGTGTGCTCAAATAATATGACGAATCATCATATCCATGTTGCAGCTAACGAGCTTAATCAACCGTTTAATTGGCTGCCTAGCCTTTAATTGAACATTTTGAACCATTTTAATTGAACACCTAGGCAAATGACTTGGTTAAATATCGTATAATGACTTACCTAGCCAAGTAGCGGAACATAGTTACCCTACTCTTTGAACGACCTAAGCATTCAGCTAGCCCGTTCGTTTAATGTTATATTAGACGCGTTGGCTGAATGTCAATTAGGCCACTGATTAAACGGCGCCGCTCAATGAAAAGGCTAGGCAGCTAATGATGAGGCTGATTAAGCCAGTTGGCTGTGACACCATACCGTCAATTTCTACTACCGATCGATTTAAAATACTACAAAGTACTTATGAGTCCGGACCAAAACTATGTCTATAATAAAATTAATTATAAGTTTTTTAATAGGTAATTAAAATCTATCTATCCGTATCATAATAATTATACCAGTGGGAACATAATATACCTACGAATATTAGAAACTTCTGTAAAAATAATACAAAAATCACTTAACATTTCTAAAAATATAAATTAAAAATTTAAAAAACCCCCGGCAAAAAAACTTTGAAAAGTAAAAAATAAAATGTATTGATCCTTTTAGTTTAATATAGGTACGATTCTTTGGGCCAAGCGTCTTCGCCTCGGGAGACCGCAAATTTTTGTAATTACATACTTAGTATAGTAGCCGTCTCCCGACACGATGAATCTTGACCCAAAAAATCGTACCTATATTAAACTAATAGGATCAATATTATTTTTGTTTTTTTATTTCATGCTTTTAAAACTTAATTCACCTATAATGTATTAAAAGTTAAATAAAAAATAATTCGTTAGGTCCTGGGTATCAGTCGTCACTCCACTTTCCTCATCAATCTAGGGCATTGATCAGACAAACAGTATTAGTATAGACATACATAACATACATATATACAAATCTTTTTATTTTCATTTCGTTAGTCAATATTCCTTATTCCCTTTCAATATAGTGTTTATTATTCTACTAGCCCTCTAAAGCCCTTTCATTTAATACCCATATTTAGGCAGTTGTGAAAAAAGTATAGGTAATTCGCCATTTTGTGCTGGCGGCCTACTTGGATTTGAAATTTGTCATAGTGTATAGTATTCTACTAGTCAAGCCCTTTCATTTGATACCCATATTTAGGGAGTTGTGAAAAAATATGTAATCCGCCATTTTGTGGCGGCGGCGGCCATCTTGGACCGATTTTCATCAAACATAGCTAAGAACACTCCCGACTAATTCACCTTTCAAACAAAAAAAAAACAAAATCAAAATCGGTTCATCCGTTCGAGAGCTACGATACCACAGACAGAAACACACACAAACAGACACGTCAAACTTAAAACACCCTGTCGTTTTTGCGTCGGGGTTTAAAATCTATTTGGCAGATTCGGAGAACTCAAAAATATGAGTCTATTGACATCGTTTTGAATTTTTAGTTGAAACTAGAATCATGAATAAATAAAGTTTTGTCATCAAAATAAATCACGCGCTAGCTAGAAACATGGTTTATTATTATTTATTAACTAAGAGTATTTTATAGTACCTACACATGGTTTGTCGGTATGGGTATTTCTACAATCTCTATAATAAAAGCCTTTGGTTTGACATGATTCACCAGAATACATCACAAATTCACAAATACCAATAACCCTTTTGCCAATCCAAAAAAACATCAAATACGTCACCTGTCCTTGTAACCACCAATCCTAATGAAGCATTCCTTTGTTTACGATTGTTCATAAAGGGTCGCAGAGGGAGGCCGTCTTAAATAATATTCAAACACCGCAACATACCCGTTGATAAGTTATAGTAGCTTAGCCGAGGATTTGCATAAATTCAGGTGGCATCTGCAAGTACAATTTGGGTATGATCTCACGGCTCGCAAACTTTGGATCCCGCCTTCCTCTCTCGAATTGATACAAACTTCGAACGCCACTGACTGCGGTTGTAACCAACAATTATTTTCGCCTTTACATTGTATTGGTTAATACCTATTATTAAATCTTAAGGGAAAGTTCGGGATGATGAATATTTAAATACTGATTACAAGGTAGGAACTGTGCAGAGATTGCTAATATACGAACCTTTTATGCAACCATTACTTGTCCTGATTGATCTGTAGGCCCTCAACCATCAGCTGAGGATCAGCTGATGGTTGAGAGTGAGTTTAGTTTGTAGTTTTATTTTGTTTTTTTTTGTTTTAATCTTATATAAAATGCTTCCGTTACTGACTGACTAAGTGAGTGACTGAGTGATTGACAGACAACGCACAGCCGAAACTGCTGGTCGTAGAAAGCTGAAATTTGGCATTCAGGTTCCTTGGGGAGTGCAGGGGAACACTAAGAGAAGGATTTCCCGAAAATCCTACGGGAACGGGAAAAAACGGGATATATACGCTTACGAAGTCGCGGGCAAAAACTAGTTAAATCAAATCAAAATCGAATAAGTTTCTGCCAGCAAAAATATCCCTATCTATCTTATGCTCTACTCCACGAAATGGTCTGCACGGGTAGACCATTTGCCTTGTTTCATCCAAATCCATTAAGCTGTTTAGACGTGAAGAAATAACAAACAGACAACCAGAGTTACTTCTGCATTTATAAGATTATATGGTTATGGATAGTATGAATGTACCATTAAGTTCTCAAACCTTTAAAAATATACTGATGAAAGAGCATATCTACGGTACCAACAACGGTAGCCTTTCAGCGGTAGCTTTTGTTACCAAATTAATTTTATCAGATAACAGGAACGGAAGTTTGAAAAATATATCATTAAAAAAAATACTGACATTATTATCCGCCTTCTTGTCACAAAATGTCCAAACACGAGTGTTGGTTTATGACAAGAAAACACGACTAAATAAAGCAAAATAACTTTGCCATCGACCTTATAAAAAAGTCTTTCCAATACAGAATCTTAATAAGCACGAAGTCTTTACCTTGTTGATAAGATAACTTTCTTAGAAAACCTGAAAGCTGAAGCCATTTAAGTTTTATTAAATTTAAAAACATGGCAAGTGCGAGTCTTACTCGCGCAATGAGGATTCGTACAAACTCGTATGTAGATAGATCGTCCATTACAAGAATCGATTTTAGATTTTTTTTCGAGAATACATTACAAACCTATTGAAGTTAAACTATGAAAGCACCCAATATCTATTACTCTGAGAAAAGATGAGTAGAATTGAAGTAAAAACTTAACTTTTTAGTGGAAAAAGTATTCTCCCATACTACGATACGATACGACGACACGATACGATACGATACGATACGGTACGATATTCGTCACGGTCAACAGAGAGAGTTGACAGAATGACTGACAGACAGACAGACGAGTAGACAACACAGTGATCTTAATAGGGTTCCGGTTTTTCCATTTCAGATAGGTACGGAACCTTAAACAAAAGCTTGTAAGCCGTAACGCATAGTAAGTTTCGTATCGTATCATAGGTTACGTTCAGTACCATATTCTACTAATTGAACCTCTGAATTAACCAAAAAGCATACATATAGGCACACAAAATCAGAAGCCAACTCTTCCTCTTTTTTGACACGGAACACTGAACATTAATTAGCTCCCTATTTCTACTTCCTATTTAGGTTTAAACTGAAAAACATACTAAGTCAAAACTAAAAATGGATTCAGTTTCCCGGTCTTAACTATTCATGGTACGTATTACTGGGCATAATCTGATTCTCAGTAGGTGTACGGGTAAGCCTGAGTTCGCATTAAATTAAGCTTTAGGCGGAAGTTGGTGCACACCTGTGTACACCGGCCTAATCTCTCACTTATTGTAGGCTGTCGGGTTCCTGCTAATTGCAAATGCCTCCTTCAGAATACCTGCGGCCATTTTTCTTTTTCATAAACCGGGGAAATTGCGTAGGTAAAAAATGATTACCTGAAGACGGATACTTAATTTAATTTCAAGTCAAAAACAAAATTAGTGAGATATTTTTGTATTTACGTGATTGGGAATTGCATTATGTGATGATTCGATATAGATATGAGATAACGATGATTTTATATAGCGGAAACGTCATGTTTGCCTTTCAAACATGCCGTTTCAGCTACGTTCAGATTGAGACCGGCCGTATAAAGCCATTTTTTCATTATGTAAGGTTCTTATTCAAGTTTAGTTATGAAAAAGACTGCAAAGTTCCCCTCACATGTCGTTCTGGTTACATGTACCCAATTGAGTGTTGACATAACCACATAAATGGTTTTGAAATACATACCTACCTTCCACAGTTTGATATAAAAACAGGTCAAGTACGTATCGAACGAGGTGAAGGGTCCCGCACACCAATTTTAAAGTAATACACTCTTGTTTGTTTTGATTAAATCGTTTATCGCAAAACGAAAATTCTGGGCTATTATTTGTTTGCGCGGTGCGGCCATACGTTTTTCATAAATTAAATGGTTTGGAAAAGTATTATTGGTATTTTCAATAGCTATAAGTTCTGTTGTAATATCTAAGCTCCCCTAAACGTGAAATTTCGAAGCAGGTAGATTCGATTTCTAGATTCGGATTTGGCCGTTCCATAACGTGGACGTGGTTCCATTGCAAAAAAGGGATGGCGCTATCGCACATGTATCTATAGCTTCATCTCTCTCGTGGCCTGGAATAAAGATAGCCTGTCATGTACGGCCCCTAATCTGCAGTGGACGTATTTGGGCTTAAAATAATATCGTGAGTGGTTTCCTATAAAAAAAAATTGATATGCTTTGAACATATCAGAAGTCAGGAAACAATTTTGTGCATACATCTTTATCTTACCCTTCTGAATTTTAACGCAGAAAAGCAATAAGTGTAGGAATATAATACCAACCGTAATAAAACGTTACCTCGGGATTTCTCGGATCCTTTACTTCTCCTGGGATATCACATGAATGATTCCCAATACTTCACTAGACAATCTAATCTTACTGATTGGTCCTACAACATACCTACCCACAATTTTTTTTAGATTTTCATATAGTGAAGTATATCTTTAAGGGCCGGTTTTTTAATAATAAATGGAGCGTGCAGGAACTATATGTGGCACAGAAGCGTGCATGTCAAGTATATTTTACGTATATTATAGTATGTTTACAGTATGTTCAGTTAAAAATTGTCTGAATATTGATAAATTTGCCCTTAAACTAAAACCTCTACGGTGAAGCTATATTTTAGTCAAGCTCGGGCTTGACTAAAATAACGAACTTCCACACAAATTTTCATAGCCTATTTAACTTTTCTTTATGCTGACCTTAAGAAGCTCTTATGCAAAACTTCATGCTTGTTTGTATGCTTGTGTTGTAAGTTATCTGTCAATTTATGAATGATGTAAATCGGTGATACTTTATTTTTTTCGCTAACCTCTCAGTAATTATTTCATACCCGTATGAAGGAGTTGCATAAAATTAATTGGTCCGCCATCTTTGAAAGCCCGCCATATTGGATTAAGAATAATATGTCACTTAGCTATCGTGCAAGTGTACAAATTTTCTGTTCAAATGATTGGAGATAACCTGTTTTAAATTCATTTGGAAGATCCGACCCATACAAACAAAGGTACTTACAAACTTTAAGACAAGGCAAGTTTTAAATAAAATCTTGTGAAAAGGAGGCATGTTTTTAAATTGATGTTTTTCTCTACTGGATTATAGGCGTTAGACAAAAAATTCGCCTTTTATAGAGCTTCATATTATCTGATATTATCTGAAGCTCATACCTCTGTGGTAGTCTTTCCGAAACCTGATGTGATATATCTAAACCCTGGCAACCAGGCACTCTACCTGCCCATTCTAATTAATACCAGCACCGGACTTTCAAACACACCGAATATTCTGCACTAAAACTCACTCGCAAAGTTCGTTTACAAGATGTATCTTACGAACTACTTGACTTGCTTTCCGTAAGTCTACGAAAGATACACCCTGCTACCTACCTTCAAACATACAGGTATAGATAGGTATCTCCTTCGACATTAGAAGGATTACCTGCGAGTCTCGAAACAAACTTTGAGTCCTCTCACTCTTCTACTCACTTTTTGTTTTACGTATTTTTTATTTGCGAACCCTAGTCTGAATTATCTCGACCCAAACGTGACAGTCCTACGTGATTGGAGATCCTTCCCTTGCGCAGGATGACATTTTGCTGAATGGTGGTTGTACCTACACATGCAGTGATATGTACATATATGCTTGCCGAGTCATTTCATGATGTATTATAGCAAAATGACACGTCTGTGTTGTTAGTTTGAAGAAACCAGTTTTTTTTTAAATTCTGAATTCATACCTCAGGTCTCGGGCATTGCGTAGGTAATCTGTTCTTTTTATACACTGCGGAAGCAGCCCAGATGTGAAGGGTTAAATATTAGTGTGAGAACATCTAAATATTGACGTAATACTTGCTACGAAAAAGAAAAGTCGTAGACGTAAACAGAACAAAGACAAACAGAATTTGAAAATATAGAGAGATGACCGTGTGCGAATTTGCTATTTCAATATTTCAGGAATTTTTCCCCATGTGAATCTACCTATATTTTTTTTTACTTACTTCATCTGAACTATGAATTATCCGCAGGAAACAACAAACAAAAATGCTTAATTTGGGTAGCTACTTATTTTTCTGGCCTACCTACTTTTGTGATGTCCAACTAAACCGTGTTAGAGTTCACCGTAGGTGAATGTATTAACTTTTAAAATACTTAAGGTATTCTTAGTTAACCCAATAGCGCTGATCCCAAGTTACATGGGATAAGGGCAAGATGACACCAAAAATTATTTTTATACTTCATATAAATCGGAAACGTACGTTTAGTTCCTACCCTACTTCCTACTGTTACTAATATAAATGTGACAGTCTGTTTTTCTGTATGTTTTGAAAATCAATTACGCCTCAGCGGCGAAACAGATTTTAAATAAAACTTGACAAACAGTTAAACTATGACGCGTTTATTTCATCCCGGTAGTACCTACGTTCCTTTGGGACATTCTCAATGGTTAAAAGCAAGTTTAAAATAAGCTTTCAGCGAATTGCTTACCAAGTTCTACAGAAATCATTTATATTTTCATTTTGAACGACACCAATTCTCTCTGCAGTGTGCGCCTGTCAGTTAATTTGGTATCAAATTGAAACTTGCTTCGCCAAGTTAATCATGAAAGTTTCCCTGTACACTTAACTTCAGAACGAAGCGAAATAATATTTAGTTTTGTTTCGTGTCCTTTTCACTCTTGGATCGTGTCTCCATTTACGAGCAAATCTCATACGCTGAATGTATTTACGTGAGGGACAATGTCAGTGCATGGTTTTGATCGTCGCTCTGCAAATGACTGACTGACTTCCAACGTACGAGACAGTTGATGCACTAGATTAGGTAGGTACTAAGATAATATTTTCGCAACCTCAACCCGGAAAAAATAATTTCTGGAGTCTAGGTGAACATCTAACATAAGTACAGCTTTTATCTTGGACAGAAATTAAGCATTGCCATACAACGTGGCAATGCCGCCAACCTTTTGGGCGTTACCAGTGGACAGCGATGCGGTGGAATTTTTGGACGCCATATTTAACACTACTTTTAGTTTTAGTTAGTTAAGAGTTTTTTATTTTTATTTAAGTGTAATAAACGTAGTTAGAATTGTATAAATAATTATATATTTGTGATGAGAAGTAAAAATGGGATAAGTTCTAGTCGGACACGAAGCAATCATAAATCGCAAAAGTCACGTTTCTTGAATTCTATTTTATAATTTGTTGTTATAGCGTCAACTGAAATAGACATTCTATGAAAATACGACTGTCTACCTATTACGGTTCTTGAGATACAGCCGGCTGGCAGGCAGATGGACGGATAACGGAGGCTTGGTAATATGGGTCCGGTGGGTGTTTGTTGACCATTATTTTACTGATAGAAAACGAGTGTCCGCGGAGTTTCTTACGCGTTCTTCTCCATAGCTCGATCTACGCTTTGGAACGTGCAAATAGCTTCATGTTTTTGACGAACTGACTTTGACAATTCAAAAGTACCTGATAATGGTTTATTTGAAATAAATGCTTTGACTTTGACTTTGAAAGCCACACTGGACAAAGCTAACGCTGAGGGCTAGGCCAATTTTTATTCCGGAATTATTATTGAGTCCTGTGGGATAGGCCAAAAAGTTAATTATTTACGTACTTATTATATTTGATTACCCGTACCTATCACGTGTATATTATTATGTTGGCAATACAATTATTAAAAAAATCCCCAACTAATTAGGCTCCCATTGCTTTGTTTAGTATTAATTATATTCAAATACATGGAAACTGATTTACAGAATTGGTAAATGGAAATGCAATATTAATATTTGAACTATGCATGTTTCATTCAATCTAAGTATATAGCTTTTTCCCAACTAGAGGAATGTAGGCGCCGGCTTCAAGTATAACCGGATTCATCTGAGTACCAAAATTTGGCATGGAGCGGCTGCCTATCTGACCCCTGCAATCCACTAACTGGTTATACTGTAGGTATGGTACCCCTTGGCAAGACTGGTGTCAGGTTTTCTGGTATCAATACCAAAGATCTACAAATGATAGTCGAGACTAACGGCTCAACGTGCTTTCGTAAGCAAGCAGGAGTCTCGGTATGTAATCGATGGTCACCCATCCACTGCTTAACCTCGAAGATCGAACCGAGTGGCTGATATTATTTAGCCACGAGCTCCTCTCATGTTAAGGTTTATTTAAAGAAAATAAAATGGTATAATAAGTAGGTGACATGATAAGAATAGGTACTAAGGAACTATATACACTAGAAATAAAAATAAAATCTCCTAACTAAATAAACCCTAAAATATGGCGTCAAAAAATTCATCCGCATCGCTGTCGACTGGAAGTGTACCCAAAAGACTGGCGGCATTGCCACGTTGTATGGCAATGCTTATTCTTTGACCAAGGTAAAAGCCAGCCCTTGGGTCACGTGACGTGTCAACTAAGCGCCTTGAGAGATCTTTAAATAAGTTATGTGCACTCGGACCCCAAGACCCGAGAGTTTCAACCCCAAACGGCTCGAAAATATAACTACCAACAAGTTTATTATATTTCCGCCGCTTGAGGTTCTCTGCAGCCGCAGCAGCAGCGCCAGCACAGCACGAAAAGCTAGGAAGATGGGATGGCGCAAGAGTAAAAGTTTTTGTTTAAAGGATAAACAAAAACTGCCAGGGTTGCGGAATTTGTTCAAGAGTCACCGTGGCCCTAGAACACAAAGGGCTTTAGAAGGAACACGAATGGGTTTTAGTCAACAAGAGTCTGACACGCCCTTCCGCTCCTCCTAGAGCAGAAGAATTTGATGATTTAGCATCCTTAAAAAAATTATACACAAAAAATAAGTATGAACATTTGCCAACCCTTTTGTTTATGTAAGGGGTTCACATCTTGTAAGGTAATTAACAAGTTTTAATTCAATTCTATAGGGCAAATCGTTGTCGTTGGAAACGTTAACTTCAAATAATTTACATATTTAGTAATCAAATAAAGGAGAATGTGACAAAATGGTCCAAGTAATTAACAAACAGCATTGTTGCTCATATTTTCTGTATGGGCTTTTTAAGCAGTTCATTACATGGTATGAAAGCTAATGTCAATACTGTGTCCCAGTTATGAAATATTAAGGTAAACGTACACTGGCATTATTCGATTAGTTAAGACAGACTGCAGTAAGACTATAACATTTCATAAAGGGCTTCATTTAAGTTTGATATTGTTACGCTCCAGAATGATTGCCGGGTACATTAGTTACTACTAGCGCCATCTGTATCGAGTAGCAGAACTAGTAGAGTCAAGTACCTTCTAGTATTTTTTATGCTGGAACATTCTGAGTTCTCGACATCTGGTCAGTCGGGACCGGTATTTAGGGAAACTTTCCAGATGTTTTGACAATTGTAGTTTCTAGAATTAACTGACCCATATAAGGAGCGCGTAGTCCGCGACCGAGTCAGTATTGCATTTGCGATACAAGGGAATACTTTGGAAGCGATCTTCAAGTGCGATTAAAGTAATCAGTAGTGAAGTTGTGTTTTATAATTAGTGAGTTAATGTTTTTAAATTAAAGTGTCATTTTGGTTATTTAATCGGCTGTTTTTTATTGTCACGAACCCTAAGCTCGCTACAATATGTTGTGCAATTGTGTCATACTTCTGAAATTTTGAGGTTTTACAAGCACTATTCGATGGAAATGTTGAAGACAATTTATTTTTTCATACCGCCTGATTATAGTAAGTTCATGTGTAATAAGTAGAACTATTGGGAGAAAACTTGAAAACGTTTCGTTAAAAAATATTATTTCTACTCAGTTGGTTGGTCTCCTTCTCCTTCTGTCGTTGACCAACCTTAACTATCTCCCTCCATTTGATTTTTGGATGATCTTTGGCCTGTTATAGAGCGTCACAGAGTTTGGTGTATGTCTTAGGTTTTCGTGTTCGTATAAGTTGCAACATATTTACATCCATACTATAATTTATTATAATGTGATAGTACCACTATTTGTCTATTTGTTTCTTAGCTACCTCGTCACGTCTTAACGGCTGAACGGTTAATATGAAACTTGGCAGATGGGTAGACCATGTCTTCAAATAGAACAGCTCATGTCGGTCGTGTCACTTGACTACTCGAGGAAGGTTCCTCGTTGGCACTGTGTTTGGGATGGGTCTATGAACCTCCATTCGGCTCGGTGGTTTCTCCAGCGGACAACCTGGGCCTGCAATCGGTTACCAGCTACCAACAGTAGCTGAAATGTCATGTTTGAAAGGCAAACATGACGTTTCAGCTACTGTTGGTAGCTAATTTGATTATTTGTTTTATAATTCAAGGAAATATACTTGTTGGTTCCTAAATGGGAAACCAATTTAAGAACCAATATTTTTATCATGTCCTCGAATACGCTGATGATGACTTTAGCTAGAATTCGTTCATTAAAAGCGTTTTAATTACTATGAATGATGTTGTTGTAATATTCCCAGAATTATTATAAATCCATGAGAAAACAACACGATATAACACGAATGTATGTACATAAATGACAATAGATAAAAATAATGTTCTAATAGGTAATGTAGAGGCTTTTGTTGACCTACAAATTTTTGGTTTCATTAAAGATTTCTAAATGGTGCCAGACTCTCTTTTCAAGATTCTCTATCCACAAAAATATTTATTGTTTAGTTGCCTCTTTAACTATTTAGCAATTGTATTCGTAGCTCTTTTATTTAGGGTATTTTAAAAGCTCAGAGTATTTACATAAATTTGTTTAAAAGCGTTCACTCCTTCGGTATGTCATAACAAATATCTATATTTTTTTTGTGAGATATCATTTTCACTCTCCAAGCTGGATGCGTACACTGAATGTAAATGAGTTCTATAATAGAATTTGATAAAACTTTCTTTTAAACAAAAAAGTACAAAGTTGGCCTTATAATATGAAAAAGTTGTTAACGAGGCCAGCGGTAATATTATGGTAATAATGTAAAATTTCGGAAACCAGAAGGTTTCCGTTTTCTCTGGGTCATTTAATTCATTTGGAAGGTACCGTCAAGAAATAATATTTAGATATCCCAAAAGCCAATAGATACGTCGAATGTTTTTCGAGCGTTTTCAGCAAGTTGAGCTTCTCTTTAAACTTTGTCATCTCTGAAAATGAATCATGTTTAAGTTTATGGCATAATTTTTATCTCCTTTTCTATAGATTTATGAATTTAACCTAACCCGCTGAAAAAAGTAGCCAGACATTTAATGATAATATATATTTTCGTAATCAGGTCAGTACCTCTTTACAGATATAAGGAACCCACATTTTACAAACATATTAGTCCCGCCTGTCATTAGTAGATCTATGAGAGTCGTTATGGGAAGTCAGAATCCCAGAAATCTGACACCGTATTGGGGTACCAAGGTTATCGCGTCTCCCAGATGCTGGGTTGTGGGGCTCAGATAGGCAGTCGTTCCACGTAAAATACTGGTACTTGCTGCGTTGGAATAGACTGGAAGCCGACTTTTATAAACAAACAAACGTTTTCAAGCCTTTATAATGTTGATTTACACAATACCATAATAATACAAACCGACAGTAGGTGATACGTCATGTTTGCCTTACAAACATGAAGTTTCAGCTACTGTTGGTAGCTAATTTGACAGTTGGTCAAAGGTAGGGGAGATCCTTGTACCTCGGGACACCTTGTACCATGGGACAAGCTCATTGAATTAAAAATATTGCATCTAGAAGGGGTACCTAGCGACATCTAGTAACTATTTCA
Organism: Mamestra brassicae; assembly: GCA_905163435.1. NCBI lineage: Eukaryota > Metazoa > Arthropoda > Insecta > Lepidoptera > Noctuidae > Mamestra > Mamestra brassicae. The sequence continues at coordinate 6,894,957 of LR990991.1, read as the reverse complement.
CATAAACATTCAGGAAGCATCAAGTAAAGTCGGCCATTTTGCGTTGTTGTTTAGATGTGGCATGCTGTGTGATTTTTTCGTCCGATCTTTTTTTCACAATCCACTTAAATCTGTGTTAAAATCGAAATATTTAGAGGTAAGTCGTTTAATTATGATACAATTAGTTGTTATCTATATTCGTATTCATGTATTTTATTTCAATTGAATAGATTTCCGTAATTTAGAAATTATAACCCCACTTTGTTTTATACAATTGAAATTTGTACCTCAGGACAGTGAATTTTTTGTACCTTGGGACTGTCCCAAGGTACAAGGCGTTGCTTTTTATAAACAATCAATTTTCATTTTACATTTTTATGTTTGTTTTTATGTTTCTAGATGCCGCGAAGTAAAAATAAAGTCACCCGGCCAAAACCTTGTGAGGAAAACGTAAAAAAAGCAATTGAAATGGTCATTCAAAAACGTTTATCTATTCGGAAAGCTGCCGAAGAATTTCATGTTTCAAAATCTTTAATAGGCCGTTATGTGAAGCAAAACAAAGAAAAAGAAAACGTTGAGGTCGTCTATCAGCCTCAGAATGCTGTCAAAAGAGTATTTAGTGATGAAGAAGAAGAGCAATTAGTAAAATATAAACAATATTTTACTAATTGCTCTTCTTCTTCATCACTAAATAAAGGCATCCAAGTTTCACTATGGGATATGCAAAGATGACTTTTTAAAATTTGTTATTATTTGTTATTTATTTGCATTTGTTATTATGTTTGTTTAACTAATTATCTAATAAAAAGTGATTATAAATAAGCTTTGTAACGATGGTTGTTTTAATTACTACAAAATTCTTCTTAGATGATTTTTCTTACATTTTCAGTGTTTTAAATAACTTTAACAGCTGCCCATTAATACCTAAATTATCGAGATATATAACATTTATGTCAGCTGATAGAAATAAATTAATATGTCGACAGTTTAGTTTCACAAAAATGTGTCCCTAGGTACGAGCCATGATTGTACTTTGGGACAAATTTCTTAAAATAATTAATTGTCAGTTTCTCATTAATATAACGTAGTAAGTCGTTTGTTGCTTCATAATATTGTGATCTTATTGGCTAGTTAATAAGAATTTCAACATTCATAGTCATAGATCAATCTGAACTTAAATTATGGAGATTTAAAGAAAAGTGTCCCAAGGTACAAGAGTCTCCCCTACATATACCTTATTGAGGCCGTTAGAGATTAAGGTCGGATAGGCACTTGTTTTGTGTAGCAAAACATCGACTTATCTCTTAACCAGGAGGAGTAATAAAGGTTAACCCAACACAGCTAAACGCAAAATCCCCTAAAAACTTACATACCCACATACAAATCGTGCGCATCATACATCAAGCCACCAAAGTTGTTTTCGTTTATCTGCGTTGTTCGAGAGTTGTTCCCCTTGGCCATTATTTTCGAAACAATCATAACAAGACAAAACTACCGTGTTTTAGAGAACAGGAACTGTCAACTTAATTCGTACAAACGAGCGGGCTAAGTAAAATCTATTCGCGGTGCGTTTTGTCGCAACTTTTGTCTACCACGAAGTTTTAATGTGCGGCTTCTAAGTACTAGTGGAAATGATATAAAAGCTTAGGTAGAGTGTATCAAAGATTTATAGCAAAGTATTTACTTTCTCAAGTGCGTAATTAAATTGTTTAAAAACCAATTAGGTAACTCCTGAAGAGAACGTACTGGTTTTCTTATGTTTATTCGTACCTGGCTGGTTTCAAAGTCATTTGTTACAGCCAGACAGGTTATTTTATCTAAGTATTTATTTTTTCAAATACATACCTAGAATTTTAAGGCTGGCCGAAATTCACCTCATTTTTTATGAAAACAATATACAAAAAGGCAAGGAGTATTATTAATAAGGGATCCTTATTCTCAATTGATTTGTTTTTAGATATTTTCAGTTTTTTTCAAAAGGTATACAATTAGGTACCTACAGTAAACATACGATGCCCAGGATGCCAGGATAGCGAGCGACATTCGTCGCATGGTGGTTGGTAGCAATTGAATGAGCGTGGCTGAGGATCGAGCAAAATAGCGAGCAATTGAAGAGGTCTATCAGTAGTCTTATTAGATAGGTACAGGCTGGTGATGACGAGACAGAGCGAGAATTGTTAGTCCGAAAAAACTGGCGAAGTGCGAGTAGAACTTTCACATGAAAACCCTTCATGTGAATAAATCGAAAAAAGAACACGTTTCTTGTATGGGAGCTCCCTTGAATTTTTAGTTTATTTTTATAGCGGCAGTAGAAATACACACTCTGTGAAAATTTCAACTGGCTACCTATTACGGTTCTTGAGATACAGCCCGCTGTCAGACGGACGGATGAACGGACGGACAGCGGAGGCTTAGTTGGTTACTCTTTGGGTACGGAACCCTTTAAAACAAAACCTAGAAACCTATAATCTACTAGACTAATTCAGTTGAAACTTGGTGCACCTATAAAATGATGATGAAATAACCCTTTGCGCGCGAGTCCGACTCGCACTTGACCGGTTTGTAGACTCAGCCCTAGCCATACATTAAGCTATTAATGTACACACATAGGCCCTAAAACAGCCCTTAAGTAGCTACGTAAAACATTACGGTAGACCTAAATAGGTACGACCTTGTAATTTACACCGGTAGTTTCCTATACACTAAAACACACCGAGGTGATTCCATAAAGGCCCGTTTTTGTATACCCACCTTTAGCCTAACAAAGTGCTTTATTCAATCTAATTAACTTAGTCGGCCTTGCTAGCTTTTTCCGTCTTTAATACTGTGATCAACAAAAAAATATGGCAGTGAAAATGTTAGAAAGGACATTGTAAAGCCTATACAATATCTAATAAAGACGTGTTAAGTTGTAAAGTAAAGTGTTAAGTTTGTGAGTGTGTGTATGTTGTTACCTACTTCTTCACGCGCAAACGGCTGGACCGATTTAGATGAAATTTGGTATAGAGATTGTTTGAGTCCCGGGAAAGGACATAGGATAGTTTTTATACCGGGAGTATATTCCTTTGGAATAGTTTTCGACATTCACGCGGGCGGAGGTAATAATATATAAAATTAATTAATTACATTATTATGACTTACTTAGATACCTACTATTTATATGTACTCTTAGGACAATTTTCGAAACTCACACGGGCGGAGCCGCTGGTGGCAGCTATAAGTATGGCTATATAGATTTCTAGGAGCTCGTGGCTAAATAATAAAATTCACACGGGTCGAACTTCGATGCTATGCTGCTATGCTTGCCGAGGTTGATCTGTGGATAGGTGACCACCCATAACATAGGTACCGAGTTTCCTTTGTGCCTTGGAAAGCATGTTATGCCCCGTGATGTCATTTGAGCATCTATGGCAGTCGTTACGGGAAGTCAGAAGCCAGAAAATCTGACAACGATCTTGCCAAGGGTATATTATCTATTACTGTTACTGGTCATGGAGGTAGACAGTCGCTCCATGTAAAATACAGCTACATCCGGTTAGGTTGGTTCCACCGAGTCAAGCGCGGCAAGTTGGTATTTAGCTGAGCCATCCAGTCGTTGTCGCAGCCGTACCTGTCTGTGGGAGAGCTTTAAAAATAATAGGTTTAAAGAAACTTTATTCTCAATAAAACATACACAAATGTCACTTACTTGAGAACAATAAATTAATGTTAACAATATAAAAAAGGTTCGACCTCACCTCTATATGTACAGTTTCACAAAGACGACCCACCCAACGCATTCATTTCTGTGAAAGTGTTTTACTTGCTGTTAAATACTGGCCGAGCTGAATTTTGAATGCATTGAGTGAGTGTACATTTCTAATACTTGATGGTAATTTATTATATAGTTGCACTCCTTCAAATGTAACCATTTTTTTGCCATAGTTGGTTCTAGTTTTAGGTAGCACTATTAGGCTCGCTCGTCGTGAGCTTCGTTGGCTGACTTGTCGATATTGGGTTAATATAATGTTTGTGTGTATTCTTTTGTTAAGCACTTTATTAATGAATATACATGTATTATAGATATAGAGTTGCTTGATTTTCATTAGTTTTGTGTCATTATAAATTTTTGAAGTTGATGTTAAATAGGGATGGTTAAAAAGCATTTTTATTAATTTATTTTGCGATCGTTGAAGTTCTGACAGTTTTGTTTTCGTAGCACTGCCCCAGAGTTCAATCAAGTATAGTAGGTAATAATTAAACCCTGCAGAGTGAAATTTTACCCAGGTTGCTGCTGGGTTTTACCAAAGTCAGCAGATCTTCCCCATTTCCATGGCTGTTACAAGATACAACACGTATAGATAAAATACTTTAGATAAAACAAACTTCAAAATATTCGTATCAACATAATTGACGTGTATCTTAAAATAGAAGTGTGATATCGTAAAAGATTAGGTAACATTCAAATGAGCGATACTGTAGGTACATACATATCTTTAGGTAGGTAAGCTATCGAATCAATACGGAAGACAAACACTAGATAGGTAATTCCCTAAAACTATTGCCCATTGAGTGAGTATTTTGATTTTTATTTCAGAGTCATAGTAGCTTATGCACATATAAAATAATTACATAAAATTAAATCATCTTTCTTAAAACATGTTCACCCGGTTAGGTAAAGTACATTTTAATGGAGGCTGTTATGGAGCCGTCAGACTGCAGTTTTCAACTTATGTGGGTACTTAGATAGTAATTCGGAAAAAAACATAAATTAAATATTTCGTGTATAAATGTTGTGAGTGTGCTCGATTTTCGTGCTAACCAGTACCGCAATGTTGCCTCCGCGGCGACCAGCCTGACCTTCGCACTTTTCCATACTAGTGTGAAATACACTTCATTGCATTCCTAAACCGGTGGAGTAGGAGCCAGTTTTCGAGTAGTGTGTTAAAGTGAATTATCTACACTTCACAAACTAAATGCAAGTTAAATGATAAATATGATGTTCTGTTGACAATTTGTCACATTTATGTTGTAATCATTTTCGTCCCACTGAGGTCATCAAAAGAGACTAACTTAATAAGAAATCTTCTAAACTCTTGACATAGACTACATAATGCATTTTTAATAAAAAAATAGAAAACCGAAGGCTTCACCAAAATATTTCAAACTGTATTTTCTGAAAAACTGAAAACGTAAGTACACCATGCCATCATTAATCAAGCAGTCAAGAAATTAACAACTCATGACAGAACATAAATATCCACCTGTCATCTCTGAAGCAATCATTCTTTGAAAGATATTCGTAAAAAAAAATAGTTGGTAGGTATAGTATGTTTTTCTTTACATGCATGTCTGTATTTTGTAAATAAAAGCTTAAGATGATATAAGGTTAGATAGTTTACATATCAACTAGAAACAATTTAACCTAGAAATATCATTTCATTTTTTTTTTTTTTTTTTATTTGAGATGACTTTGCTTCTTGACTCTAGTCTAGGTCATAGATGTCAGAAACACAGTCGACGATGGAGCGAGCGTATGCTCCCTCCATCGTCGACTGTGTAGATGAAGCCTGTTCACTCTAATTTTAAAGAGATTAGAGTTGTATGCGTTTGGAAACACAGACCCAGGCAGAGAGTTCCACTCCTTTGCTGTGCGCATTATCAAAGACGTTTGGAAACGTTTAGTGCGAATTGGTGGAAAAGCATCAAGGTAGGGATGGTAACTTGCAGTGCGTCTAGATGTCCGATGATAGAAGGGGGCCGGTGGGATGAGGTCGTGGAGTTCTGGAAAGGTTTTGAAGATATTCCCATAATTAGGTAGAAAATCATCCTCAACTAGCTTAAAATGACCAAAAAAGATTGACGTGTAAAAGTGTTATGTTTAACCTACTTGCAAAATAAATATCATTTATCTACGTAGGATTCTACTTATACATCCATTGTCTTGCATCCTCTTTTTTTGCTAACAATATGATCGTTCATTGATTTTCAATTTGGGATTTGTTTTCTATGGACGCATTTTAATTGCAGAAGTTTACGTAGGGACGTTTCGAATTCTAAAATAAATGCTTTTTAGAGTTCCGTAACCAAAGCGACCCTATTACTAAGCCTCCACCGTCCGTCTGTCTGTCAGCAAGCTGTATCTCATGAATTATATAATCATTAGACAGTTGAATTTTTCATAGAATATGTATTTCTGTTGCGGCTATAACTACAACGAAAATAAATTAAGAATGAAAAGGGGAAAAAAGAAAAGAAAAAAGCTTTTGTTATATTTGCTAAATAAAACAATAATCAAATAAAATAATATTTAAAAAAGGGAGTCCATGTCTTGTCAATGTCCAAATTATATTTAAATATAAAAGACCTCCTTTTATATTCAAATATAATTTAAAAGAACTACAAAAATATGTCTTTTTTGTTCGAATAATAATGGCGATGGTACGGAACCCTTCATGCGCGAGTCCGACTCGCACTGGTTTTCCTACGTACTTGGGAAATCCCGAAAGATATTGCTAGGTTGTTTACGTCTCTCTCTACTATGAAGTCTTAAAACGATCATGATTCCGCTCTTAGAGAGAGACGGAGCTATACATAGCGAATAGCACTATCCCTTTTACATCATCGGAATTGGATGGCATTAGCACGTCATAGTAGGGCCAAGTTCTATAAGTGGAATAAAATCTGCGTTAAAAAAAATTGGGTATGTTTAGTTTATTTATAGGTAACCATTAGGTAACCTTTCTATCAAACAGTAAGATAACTAATTCATAAATTAAGACAAAGATAGGAAGGAAACTGTGATTTATATTTAAGTACAAATTTTTCTCTAATTGATTTATAGTCCCAAAACACTGAGCGAACAATAGAGATTAATGAACAGCAATTCATTTTCTACACTTTATTGATCTTAGAAGCCATTCACTCATAAACTCAAGATGCCTACGCGCAAAACGGGAAATTACCCACAAAAATATCACATGGCGAAAATTAAATTACCTTCATAGAGTAAACAAGTTATGGTTGAAGTAAGTATTGTCCATCAAATGTCAAGTCGTCAAGTCGTCATAATGCAGTGAGACCACAGTGATGGCTATTGTCTCCGCAACTAACAAGGTTAAATGTAAATCACCGATGCTGTGTTTCGCACCACCACTCAATGTAACTAGTGACGCCCATGATAAGCGTTATATCGTACAAGTGCAGATCTCTGATAACGTATCACCGTACCTTATTTTAATGTATCAAAAATGTTCACGATATTCAGCTAGTGGATGTGTGGAGTGCGTTCGTAACGAAACTGTTTTATAACAGCGCTTGAAATATTGTTAAAATGATTGTAAGGTTATAAAATGTGGAACCGGATCGTTTTTTGTTGTTTGTTTTTTGTGTTAGTGTGTGCTGAGATCGGTGATGTCGAAGGTAACATTTTTATAATTATATCGATCTGTTCTGTATAAGTAATTAAGACGAGATGAACTTCTATCACAGATATATTTTTAATGGCAGATCATGGTTCAGCCAACTGTAGCCCTTAATACCTAATTGGCACGCTACGGAAAGTATTGGATACTACTAAAAATCGACTCATAGCTAAGTTTCAAATGTGCCATTGCGCAGGAACAGAAACATATTTCTGGAAAACATGTAGAAACTTGTCTTGCTTTATTTCATGTTAAATCAAGCATACGATTGGCAACTTAGGATACCCTCTTAACAATAATACTATTTTGTTATGACCAACACAAAACAAACTTGCATCCCTAGCCGCAAAAGCCTATTACCTAATTATCAGATAACGTATCTTGATAAATAAACATAAACAATGTTTTAAAGTAAACATCGCACAGTCATGTCTTGTCAAAAGACTATAGAAATAAATAAACACGAGTTTACCCAACATATACAGGTACGCAAATCTTCAGGACGTACGCACTTGAAACAGCGTATTATGATTTCTATAATGATTATATCACTTCACTGAAAAAAACACTCGTGTCTAGTGTCTGTAACTTATTTCCACTTCCTTCTTGAAAATATTTTTTGCTTTTCATACATTTGTCTTAACCGTCATACCTACTAAATTGCTGGCTGAGATCAGGAAACCCCAATTATGTAGTCTTCAAAAAAAGCTTGTTTGTGAATAATAACGCTCCAAATAAAATCTGAACTGTCAGGTGGACGATTAACTTCCGCGGCACAATAAGACAACCCACTGGCCGGATCTTTGGTTCGATTCCCAGATTCCCATACGGATCATATTTTATGAATAGATACATGTAGGGCCATCACATTTTATCAATAGATACATGCAGGGCCATCCCTGTCTCACCTATGGTTGTTTGGGTGTGTGTATTTGTCTTTTTAAGTACATGAAAAGTAGATCTGTGTTTCGTGAAACCTAAGCTTAGATTTCGCCACGCCACGCTTACATAGATCTACTATTCCATAAGTCCATAACTACCACGGTAGGTACATATGAATTTCCAAATCGTATTTCTATGCCGAAATGTACTTGAATATTTCAGACAAATGTTTGGAGATCAATTGCTATGGAGAAGAATACGAATGCATTGATGGCACGTGCTATTGTGCAAAAGGATACATACCAAACCACTTCCAGAATAGATGCATGAGATGTCCAGGTAAGCTACGATTAACTGCCTTTGTCATCATCATAAACCACTCCGCCAACTAGGTAGGTACATTCCACTGCTGGACATAGATCTCGCTAAATGCACGCCACTGAGTTTGATCCTCGGCTTTCATTGTGCGGTTGTACGCACAATGAAAGCCGAGGATCATATAAGGCGTGGAATTCCCTGCCACAGTCTCGTGTACCCTGATAGCTACAACCTGGGTATCTTGAAGCCAAGAGTGAATAGGATACTTCTAGGCAAGCTTGCTCAATCTCAGACCACATCATCCCTTACCATCAGATGAAATTATGTTCAAACTCGAGTCCATAAAAAAAATATAATTCCTATCTATGTACAATAGGTACATTTGAAACCAAAAATGTTTCAAATATTTAGTTGTTCAGTCGACTGGTGCAAACATGTTACACTGTTGATACCGTTATTGATAAGCTAAAAGTATGTCAATAATAATTGAGCCTTTTACCAAGTGTAATTTGCAAACCAATTCAGGACAGCATTATGAAAACAAATTCTGTTATATGAAGTTGGATGTTGATCCCTAAAATTCAATTGAGAACTTAATTCAGACCCTTGAAACCACTCACTACTTGAGTATAAAAGATTCGAAAATATGCAAACTCTTTTCTACTTCTGGATGTCATAGGATGTTACCACACCAATTGAACGATCGTCGATCGATAGTAGAATGGATTAGTCAACGTCGATCGATAGTTTCTACAATACCAATCGATCGATCGTCGATCGATGCCATCGATCGATGGTAGAATGAATTAGTCGACGTCGATCGATAGTTTCTTCTTCATTCTTCGATCAGCCAAAGCTACCACACCAATCGATCAACGTCGATCGATGACATAGATCGGCGGTCGATCAATTGGTGTACCTAGTAACAACCATAAGGTGACTACGATGGATGGGGAATAGTGTCCTATTCCCTATCTATCTATTTTAATTTCTTGAATTCTCAATTATCTACTAATTCAAGACTGCCGGGAGTCTTACCTTGCAAGTAGATATAAATAAATACATATCTCGGGCATAGGGCCACACACAACCTTTTGAACTATGCTGGGTTATTGTACTGATACTGGTACTTACGTAAAGCTACAGTATCAGTACTTATCTCGTAAAGCTTAAACCGACGATCGATTTTTGATAGAACTATAATCTCAATGTTACATTCCGAGTTTTGTCTCTTTTCAATAGAAATACATAAAAACTCGTTATATTCAGAGGTCAACACATCGGGTGCATCGTTTGTTTTTTTTTTTTTGAAGGGACCCTTTTCGACTGTTCGGCTTGAACTGCTACTCAGATTTCACTTTCTTCACTTTCCACGGACCTAGATTCGGCTCTGTAAATGTAACCTATCCATCTAATATTTTCTTCAGTCTACATTGAGAGTATGTTAATATTGTACAATTTGTACTGTCTCTGTAATGTGGCTGTGTTTCTGGGTAAGCCGTTCCATCGTCGACTTTGTCTCTAGAGTCAAGAGCAGACCCATCTCACAAATAAAAAAACGTAATGTTCATGTCCTGTGTATCATATTATCTCGGAAATTCATTGTATATTTATTACCTTGACACACATTTTTTCCTCCATTTTTTTTGCGTGCTAAGTATCTTGTGGTCTTCACTTACAGCCGTGAGATGTCAAGGGAAAAATAAAATAATGAATGATTATTATACATATATCTAAAGGTTTTTTTTAACTTTTACGTGTGTTGTGTAATATCGTGCCCAAAAGGCTTTAGAATACCTACTTCCCTTCTATATCTAAAGCCTCGGCTATAAATGTAGGAGCAGCGACCGTCGAGGTTGGCTTGGCTGCCAAATCTGGCGCATTTCTGACTTATATTGGTGTTTATTATCACTGTGTTAGTAAACTACTCCTATTGGAGTTAGAGCCTAGTTTAAATAAAGTATAATGACCGAGGAAAATATATCTTCGTTCTGGTAAAAGTCGCATCTATTTCGTGTGAATAGACGCCAGCACATCAAGCTACAACAATCTGTCAAATTTCTTTGATAGATTTTCAACTTTATCGTTAAAGCATTAGGTTCAAGGTTGATTGGGAAAATTTGACAGTTTCGGGTAGCTTGATGTGCTAGCGTCTGTAGGTAGCTGCCGCTATTTTTTAAGTCACATATTTGTCAAGTTGCAGTCAACATGCGTTCAACATAAATGGTATTAATTAAAACACAACTCTGGAAACACCAATCATCCGATTATGAACAATATATTTAATTAATAGAAAGCTACTGAACTACACTAAGCCGAGTGCCACTTTTTCCCCAAATAAATATGCACGATTCCCGGAATCAAAGCCGCGAGAATCAGTAAAATACGTATCTAACACAGAATACTATGCACAGCTGTCCCAAATAAACCCGAAACTACCCGAAAAACTGAGCTAAAAAGTTAAACCCAACATAGAATCGTAACTAACAATAATAATTAAAACTCTGCCCATATTTCAGGCTTAGGGGAGAAGTGCTTGGGGCCGTGTTGCAACGTGTTCGGGAACGGAACCCTGCAGTGTTGGCAGGGGACTTGCCAGCCGTGTTACGATAACCTCGGTAAATGGACTTGCAGGTTCGCATACACGTTTATAAGCAGGATATTGAAGATGGGAAGGATTTTGCGGCAAAAGAGAGGCTTTTGTACTCCGGATTTTTTGGAAGAAATTAATGCGCCGATTTTTTGGGAAGTGCATTGTGTATAAGTGAATTGGATTGGGTAGTATCGTAAAGGTTTCCAAAGCAAATGTGTTTCAAAAATGGCATGGCAAATATACCTATTCGGCAAACGAGGGACTTCGGGACGCGTCGAGCTTCATTGACTCGGCGTTTTTTCTGGTGGTCGCCACTGTTGATTCTGGCTTTCAGGAGTTACAGTGGTTGGGAAGGTGTGGGGGCTTGTCCCAAAAAAAAAATTGGTTGTCTGTAAAGTCGGTTTACGGAAGATAGTTTAACGTGACAACGTCATAACAAAACATTGATGAAATGATCGTAACGTTACAATGAGCGTAACGTTACAAGGAGCATAACGTTACAATGAGTCATCCTTTTTCGTGTGTGCAGCCGGCGTTCATCGATTTATTAGACGATGTCACGTCAAAAAAAAAAACGGTATAGAAGAGTCTTAAACGACAGTACATTGCGCAACATATAATGTACCTACCTACCCACATGAAACTTATAGCTACAGTGGGAACTTGTTACCTATGTACCTTACACGTACAAGTTGGTATGAGAGCGTACAACTCGAGGAACATTATGTGGCCAACTGTTAAAAACATCTCTCTTGTTATTTAAAGCAACTCTGTCTCATTGATTGATAGACTGTCTATCAGTTTACTTAAAAGGATTAGTGGATGTCTGTTGTCTGTCATACATAGACAATGTTCACCATCACTGACGTTAAATGAATGACTGATGTTGTTTTATCAGGTCGCTGAAAAATCGGCACATTAAATGAAAAGGAAACTTAAACGGCTGATTAAGCTATTTGGCTGTGACAGAGACATTAGAATTTATAATCAATGACGTATTTAAAGGTTTGACGCCCGGGCCTGGCCATATAGGTAGTCCACCTCATAATTGACAAAACAAACTATGGCAATTATCTAAAAATAATATTGAGGAAGCGAGCGGAACGAGTTTGAAAACGTTTAGCCTTCCTGACGCCGATAAGTTAGATTTAGGTATCTTATTAGATATATTTATTTATTTAAATCTGATCTTATCTGTTTTATCTTTAAATAATTTGATGAAATAATTAATACGGGCTGTTCCTGAAGTGCGTGATCATATTTAAGGGTGATGTTGGGTAACTGAAATATATTAAGAAAAAATTAGCAAAACAAAAAAAGGCTCTGTATTAAATCGACCACAAAAAAACGACAAAAATGTCCCAAAGAAATGATTTTTCAAGCAGTTTGTGACAGTTAGTGGCATTTGTATGATTGAACTAATGATTACTTACTATACTCTTTGAACTCATGGTTCAATCATAGATTTGATGTCATTTTGGTATGTTTATGTTATAATATGTTTTCTTAATGTAAATCAGCTGTCCAATATCACCCTTAAATACGACCACGCACTTCAGGAACACCTTGTATATTTATGTACGTTGTTAATTTATTAGCCCAGTTCAAAATATAATATACTAGTAACCCGCCCCGGCTTCGCCCTTTTTTATCTTTATCTTTTCTTGACAATAACAAACACAGAAAAAAAAATTGTGTAATTGGTCCAGCCGTTCACGCGTGATGTCGTGACCAAGGGAAATAGGGTTTATTTTTTATATATATAGAAGATTCACAAAACAATAAGACCTCAAAAGTGTTGCAACTCTTTGCTGAGATAAAAATAAACCTCACACTGTCAGAGGTGAACGGTAAATAGAAATTGCAAAAATAACTTGGAGGGACAATTAATAAAAAAAAAACAATTGTGTGAAATTAACCTAGCAGCAAAAGCCAGTTTTCGAGTATATGTGTTGAAAAACGTTTTTCCTAAAAAATCGCTTTGATAAAGAAAAAAGGCTGCAAAGAATTTGATTTCTTGTACCTTACGAAGTTTCACGTGTACAATGTGGCGAAAAAAAATCCGGTGTTTTCAAACAATGGCAAACGCAGAGCAAATCAATTTCGTTTCGGTAACAGACATTCTTCAGATATTTAGGTATGTAACTGGTACCTACTTATTTTACAACTTAAAATATTATGAGTAAGTAGGTACTTAACCTAATAGAATCTTACTGTGGGATTATATTTTAAGTACTTATATGATTTGGTCGACGTTTTCAATTTAGTCATAGCATTTAAATGTTGCCTAGTATTAGTGAAAACAGGAATTCAACTCAAGACCTTCGTGAGTTTAAAAACAGTTTCCATTTCCGTCGATCAGTAATCGGATGTCAACAATGCCGTTAGTTGAGACTGGTCATCCCTTAGTTGCCACTGGCTCATTTTGATATTTGATACTATAAATTGTTTTTTTCTTTCTTTAACAAGCAACTTTTTCTGCAACAAAGTTAATGTAACCAGGATGTTTGTAAACATAAAATGATTTAAAAGAGTGTCCGTGGAGTTTCTTGCACGTTCTTCTCCATAGAGATCTACGCTTTGGAACGTGCAAATAGCTTCATGTTTTTGACGGACTGACTTTGACAATTCAAAAGTACCTGATAATGGTTTATTTGAAATAAATGCTTTGACTTTTGAACCAAAAATGAAACTTAAGCTGATGTGCTGTAGCTAAGGAGTAGCCCGCAAAAAACGCGGATCCCCCTTAACTAACTAAGATACATAGCTAGTAGGTGTAGTTGTAGTCCGTAGTAGAATATGTCACGGGCTGTAGCAGACTGTGTCGTAGGTCGTAGCTGGATACGTCGAAGCCGTAGCAGCATATATTCGTATGCCGTAGCAGCATATGTTCGTATGCCGTAGCAGGATATTTTCGTAGGCCGTAGCAGGAAATGTTTGTAGGCCGTAGCAGGATATGTTCGTAGGCCGTAGCAGAATATGTTCGTAGGCCGTAGCAGAATATGTTCGTAGGCCGTAGCAGGAAATGTTCGTAGGCCGTAGCAGGATTATATCCTGCTAAGGTTATTACGTCAAAGGGCGCTCAGGATTCACCGTAGACCTTAGTTGGATTATTCAGACCATAACCTTTGTCGTAGACCAAAGACTAAGGTTAATGTTCTGATAAGATTTTTTTATTCGTTCAAGTTTCTGCAGTCAGTGCGTTCCTAGGCTAACTTCATATTTTTTAATCAATTTCGTATTCGATGTTACGTTCCAGGGAATCCCTAGAACAAATTCTTCTGATTTCCAGTACCCAGGTGATTATGGGCGCGGCGCTAATCCTGGGGATTATTGCCACGTTCATACTTCTCTACAAGCTGTGTGCTACCACAGATCTAAGGTATCGTAGACCAGTTTTATTTACACTAACATTTTAAGAAGTAGGTAAATAGTTGGTCTAGTCATCGCAAGCACGATTGCTGAGCATGAGTTCCTGGGTTCGATTCCCAGGACGAGCAAAAAGTGTTATTGGGTTTTTAGGGTTCCGTAGTCAACAAGGAATAGGTCATTTCAAAATATTAAGGGTGTGCGAAAGTCAAGTGTCCTTCCTGCTCTGCCAGCTGAACAGTTGTTTTTGGAGACGTGAAAAAAATCATGGTAGTAGCATAATTTATGAGTTTAAAAGGAAAACTATACACAGCTAAGTAGGCTTTACAAGTTAACGAGTAATAGTCGACCAACTTATAAAATGTAGATACCTGATTAGGTAAAAATTTCGTTGTAACCCCATGGAAAATGACTTAAAACGAAGTATAGGTATTTGTAAATTTGTAATGTCATAGTAAAATTTGCTACTTTTTGTAATAGATTACGAGACGGGCAACTACGGAATCCTACACTGTGCGTGGCCCGACACGCGCTTGGCCGGTTTTTTCCATTACGATTTTCTGAGTACCCGGTGTTTGGAAATTGGTAGTGCGACACCCACGTTTCGGCAAGTACCTACCTACGTAAAGCCGTGGGCCTGCGCCTGACCTGTCTCGGATTGCCACAGTAACAGAGCCGCACCTGTGTTTGCGCACACATTCGTGCCAACGACATTGGCCACCATGCCCGGAATTCGGTCGGGACGATTATAATATCCTAGCAAAAATCGCAGCTGCGGTGGGACAGATTTGTGAGAAGAGGCCTTTTTCTTTTTTTTTTTTTAAGGATGTGAAATAATCAAATGACTTCTTCCGCTCTGGGTGGAGCAGAAGGGCGTGTCAGACTCTTACTGACTAAAACGTTTCAGGATGTTGTTGCTCTATTACCACTTAGGTTTGTGACAGTATTTCTCATTAATCATACCGAAATTGAATTGTTGTTTGTCTCTGCTTGTTGAAGAGCTTTCGGCGGGACCAACAGTGATGGCCGACTGTCAATCGGAAGTCTACAGCTGTATGTCGACGAGAGATTACGAGACGCCCCGCCAAGGTAAATTAATCTTTTGAAGTTAAAAGAACCTAACAGATTTTGAGGCAGTTATTTAACGGTACACTAGCTTATGCCAAAGGTTCCACCAAAGTAGAAGTAGGAAACTATCGTACGGAAATTGAAAAAGTATCTTATATCCTATGTGAAATTTGAAACATAGGTAGGGAAGACCATTTCCCTACCTATGTTTCAAATTTCATCCAAATCTGTTTAGCCATGGAGACGCAAACTTCTAAACAAGCAAATCCACAGAAGAACCTTTGACATAAGTACTTAATTTTAAATTATGCAATTGATACAGATATCAATTGTTTGCAGTGAGTGTGGGAATCAGAATTCCCACATATTTTTTGCAAATCGGGTTTCACTAGGTACTAGGTATTTTGAGTGTATTTTTTAAATTATCAATGAAAACTTCGAAACTATTCTACACTGGTCATCACAAAAATCGACCCACCCGAATGTTTTTCGATATTCCCACTTTTTTAATTTTGAATGAAATAATTGTCTTACAACTGTTTTGTTTTGATTAATTTTGTTTATTTTTACAATTTACGCATAAAAAACTAATAACAAGATGAAACTTAAAAATTTCAGCAATAAAATTAAAATCAATAATTTTTACCCGATTTTTACACTGGTTTTCAAGTCCCTGTAATTTTTAATTCTTAAAACTTATCTTTCACTTTAATATTCTGTATTTCCTCCTCTTGCCCTTATGACAGCCTGCATTCGCCGTGTTAGGGATCTGATTAAAATTTTAACGGTCCCTTGAGGAATTCGGTCCCATTCTTCCTTAATAGCCGTTTCCAGATCTCCTAAGGTTGTGGGGGCTGGATCTCTAGCTTCTGTTTTAGCGTGTCCCACATGTGCTCTATGGGATTGAGATCCGGACTTCTGACTGGCCACTGCATAACCCTAATGCCGACATAATTTAAGTACTGAGTGACAATGTGCGCTACGTGTGGCCGTGCATTATCGTGCATTAACTCAAATTCTTCTCCGATATAACCAGCATAAGGCATCACATGATCTTCCAGGATCTCCGTTATGTAACGTGCAGAAGTTAGAGCACCCCTGCTGATAAAAACAAGCTCGGTGCGCCCAGTCAAAGAAATACCACCCAAGAAACCGTCAGTTACGGTGGAGGCTCGGTAATGACCGAGCCTCCACCGTAACTGACGGTTTCTTGTATGCAGCACTGGGCATAACGCTTTCCTGGTCGTCTCATGACATTGTGACGCCCATCAGGACCGTATAAAGTCATGCGGCTCTCATCAGAGAAGAGAACTGATGCCCATTGGTCTATAGTCCAGTTGAGGTGATTCCGCGCAAATTGAAGTCTCACTTGTCGATGAGCTGTGGTCAGTTGTGGTCCAGTTGCTGGCTTATGTGGTCTTAAATTCTGTTCACGAAATCTCCGTCTCACAGTACTGTCACTTATTGCCACCCCGCGCACTTCACGTAAGCGTCGCTGAAGGTTCACACCGGAAAGGTGACGATTTCTGAGAGCTGATGTCACTATAAATCAAACATCTCTCTCATTTGTGACCCTTTGTCTTCCTGATCCTGGTCTTCTCCGATACTCGCCAGTCTCCAGAAACCTTTGGTATACTCGCCGAACCGCTGATCGGCTCAGATTTTAAAAAAATCGCACTAAGAACAGTTTATGATAAAAAAAATTGTTTTAAGTACCCTCAAATGCACTAAGATTTATGGTACCTACCCATAATATGTCAAACATCTTATCTGACCCTAGAAATAAATAGAACAGTTCGAAACCTGTTATTTATGAACCCATAACAAGTAATAGTGCAAAACCAGGGGGGGCCGATTTTTGTGATGACCAGTGTATTTTCGGCAAGCGAAAAGTGATTAGCTACAATATGGGATGCGCAATATTCAAAGCAAATAATTATTACCCATTTCTAATTCCTATGGAAAGATTACGAGTCCTACCTGCATAAAAGATTTTCGCGAGAAACATAGATAAGAGCAGATTCCTAAGAACCCAGTGTATATAAGTAGGTACCTAATAAGTAGATAATAAGTTCTCAAAGCGTAGGTACAATTCCCAGATCTGGATAAGAAGGATCGTACAAGAATAGATGCGTTTCTGCGAAACACTACATAGATACGTAATTAGGTCTACTTCAAAGATTTAATCCGGAGCCCCGGAGGGCATATAATAAAGAGGACTCCGGACGGGTCCTGGCATGCAGATTAAATAATAATTACAGTCGGCCCACATTAAACGCTTTGGGATTAGGTAATTTCCCTCTACATGATTGTAAGTTATTTCTATTTAAACTAACAATAAATTTTCTAAAGAATATTGTTGTTTTTAACTTTACTGTTAGTGTTATTAATTGTGATCTTGTCAGTCATAGAGGTCACAATTCTAGAACAATGGAACGATTAATCGATGTTTTGTTCATAGGAATGTAGTCATTATTTATAGTAGGTAATACCTACCATAATACCAAATAGGTACCTAGATAGGTACCTAGTAATAACACAGGTACTTTCTCGCTTGAATAGGTATAGATACCTAGCTCAATTCTAAACTGCTACGGAGAATGAAATCTTATATGTCGGGATAATAGAACGCATGATCCATTGATCTCTGACTCCACCTCTTTAGTCTTGCAAGACTAAAGAGATGGAGTCGATCACTAAAGCTTAGAAAACTTAAACTTAAGCTTAAAGGGTGCAAAAACCCCAAGAGCAGTCCTAGGGGGCGCAAGAAGACTAGCATATATTTTTACTAAGTAGGTACTATTGCAATAACCCTTACAACAAAACAACCTTAGTCCACACGAGTAGAGCAGTAAGCACAACTAGAATAAAATACTTAGATTGCTAACAATGTTGGGATGCAGACTGGCTCCCGCGACCAGACGACGTGGTCCTGGTTAAAACTATGGCCAATCTATATTTTGAAGGACACAAATTGCCCATAGAAATAAATGTTTCTACATTTTCAGATATTCACGTACGCCAGCAGCAGGATCAGCCACGTATCCTGCCGTAGCATTTCTCAATGCTGGATTTGTAAGTACCTACCTCAATTGATCTAAAGGAATCCGCTATTGGCCCGCTTATTTGCAACCCAAAAAAGACTGGAGACTATGTATGGTAAATGTAGACACCACATAAACTAGCTTAATTTCATTCCAAATAAATTTAAAATAAAAAAAAACCTTTAAAAGTAAAAAAATAATATTTACCTATTGATCCTTGTTTAATACATATAGGTACGATTCTTTGGGCCAAGCGTTTTCGCGTCGGGGGATCGCTAATACTTATATTTTTTTGTAATTACTTAGTATCTAGGTATACTAAGTCTTGTAATTACAAAAAAAAATATTTTAGAATATGATGCATTTTGTTATTGCTATAAGTCTAAGATGATGTCGGGGTTTTTTATTATTTTTAATTCAATATTCATTTCATGCTTTTTAAACTTAATTTACCTAATAGGTACTACTGGAAACCCTATGATCTACACTCACCTAAACGGCACTACATTACATGGTATAGGTACCATAATATCATATTGATTGAACGAATGAACGAGTGAGTGAATTGCTGAGCATCTCTCACTAATGTTCACTCATTTCATCAGACCTTGGCCACAATCTATTTATCACCTACTCATAGATATCTTTTTAAATAGCCCAAACACGAAGCATCTGCTCTCTAACTCAACTTTTAGGTCCCGATGGAGGTCATCATTTCGTATGTACCAGGGTTGCATTTAAAATTTTCCGTAGTAGTTTGTTCTTAAATCGTTGGATGATCAAAACATTGGTCTAATTGGCATCCCCACAGCTCAATACAGTCAAAACTGGCAGCAGCACTTGTCTGTATAATAGCAATTTGTTTTGCACAGACAGCACGGAGTTTCTTCCATGCAGCCAATACATTCTTTCGAACCGTAGTCGTAGGTCGAGTTCATCTTTTTTCTTCTTTACCCACGTCGGCTTCCCAGAGTAGCTTTACATCAAGGGCCATACCGAGATACTTGGCTGAATTCTCGTAAGATATTTATTTGTGTGTATATAAATTGGAAAATGCTGTTGTCTTTTGTTCGTAAAGTCTAGATAATGTGTACAGATTTGGCTTCGTTTCATTTAATCCTCCATTTTTTGGTTCAGACTTTAGGTAAGTATTAACAGCCATTTGAACCTTTTCTACTGTTTCTTCGTGGCTGTTTCCAAAGGCCATTATGGCTGTATCATCAGCAAAGGTCCCAAAAGAACCAGTACTAGTAGTACCTATACTCTATCCGTTTAGGTAGTTAACTAAAGGTAAACAATCTTGATGTAACTTTTTACTTAAGTTTAAAAATAAATGCAAGTAAAAACCAAAGTAAATACAACAGTAACGAATACTAAATCAATTGAACCATAAGTTTGAAAAGTAGGTAGTTTATTTGATTAATATGAATTTGTGTAAAAAAGACACATCAAGATTGTTTACCTTTAGTTAACTACCTAAACGGATAGAGTACTTATAGTAGTTGTTTTGATTCAGGAATATCGCAAGTGTATAGAAGGTACAGAACCGGACCTAAAACACTTCCACTTTTATTTGTTGTTTAAACAGTCTCTGTTTAGAATGCAGGATTCTAATATATCTGCAAATTGTTTCAGTAGCAGGCTCAGTTTATGTATAAGGCCTTCGTGCCATACTTTGTCAAACGCTTGAGCTCTTTCTTGTTTTGTAAAGCGTTCTACCTAGATGACGTTTGTCTTCACTTGGAGTGTTTTTTCTCGAAAACCAAACTGGTGCTCTGGTATAATGTTCCTGTTATTTATTATTGGTTTAAGCCGTTTGAGTAGTAGGTTTTCAAACAGCTTTGACATAATGGGTAGCAGGGAAATCGGTCTATATGATGTTGTTTCGTGAGCTGGTTAATTACTTCAGCAATGTTTCCATATTCTGGTACATATTTAAGTCTCAGTGCGGCATTAATAAGAGTTGATAACTTAACTAGACTTTTTCTTGGTAACTTATAAAGTATTTCCCCTGTTATTAAATCGTAACCTGGCGATTTTCGTGGGCTTGTTTTCTGTTTTGTTTCTGGTGCGACTTCTCTTGGTGTCATCTACATGATCTGGGATCACTATATTAACAAGGGTACGGTCTTCAATGATTTCTTTCAATTATTGGTTGATAATTATTGTCTAGGTTCTCTGCAAACCTCATAGGTTTTTGCTCATTTTAGATTAATAGGTATATGGGTACGAATATTTTGGCCCAAGCATCATCGCGTCGGGAACTACTAATAAATAAAATAATACTTAGTACTTAAATACAAAAAAAATGCGCCCTAAGTATATGGTTAGGTACCTAATTAGCCATCTGAGATTTTGAACTTTGAGCAACAGCTGTTTCCATGGCCAGTTATATTATAAAATTGTGTCATATCGTCTTATTGTTTCAGATACACGATAGCAGTATTCCGCCTCCGCCATACACAGCAGAAGACAAAACCGAAGATAATCATAACACAATTAACATAAATACAACAAACCAAAGTATGATCAACCAGAATACGATAAACCAAAGTACGATAAACCAAAGTACGATAAACCACAACACAGTAAACCACATATGAGAACCGTTCTGTATTGTACAAAATAAACCTTAGCTTACTGTAATTTAGGTAGGTAATTCTTCAACAAGTGATAATAATAAAGTTGTTCTTATTTATATTTTTATTACGTGTGTATTATTTATTTTTGCCTTCTGAAATAATCTGACAAACTGAGGTCGAGATAAGGCTTTTACGACAAAACATCAAAATAGCAACAGGATTGAAACGATGATTCAATGTGCAAAATAACTTGCAACAACTACGGCTCGATATAGGCCCCTAAGGCCCAAGCGATCAGTTTGCTGAACGCGCTGATTGCTCAGCAACCGGAGGTCGAAATATTTATGTGCACTCATAGATCGATGTGAAGTGTTTTTTTTTTATGTTTATAAGATGAATTCTATGTTGTTGGCTTACTGTACGCTTTAGTGCAAACTGTTAGTATAGTAAGCAATTGTTACGAAATAAATAAATAAATGTTTTTTTCTGGTCTGTCGAGTCTATTGTACAGACGCTACACATCAAGCTACAAAAATCTGTCAAACTTATTTAAGAAATTCTCAACTTTATCGCTAAATCATTAGGTTCAAGGTTGATTGGGAAAATTTGTCAGTTACGGGTAGCTCGATTTGCTGGCACTAGTTTGTACAGTCTGTACATAGTTGCAATTTTTTTATCAATTTCATCAGTCTATGGGCACCTCAATTTTATCAGTTGATGTGTAATCGATAAAATACCATAGGTACTTGAATTCCAAAGATAAATATATGTCAAATAAAAACCACGCGCCAATATTGATACGAAATAACATGTGGTTTTGCATGAAATACCCTTTATAAAAATGGCGATATACTTATCTACACAATTTTTTTCGTTATTAACATAGTCAACAATAGGATATTTTATTGAAAAATGTAATTCGTCAGATAGATTTCCAAAAAATATTGGACACGTTCTTTTTTCACGTTAAAAAATGATGACGATAAAGTGCGTTGAAAACTCGCGTGACGTCACTCGATAAAATAGAACACATTTTACCAATACGTGACGTCACCAACCCCCACTCTTGAACTTTGATGCGCTTTATCTTCATCAATAAAATTGTTATCGATTTGAAATGGCATTGGCATACCCGTGCAATATGTTTTGAAAATCTAATGGATGGACTAAATATATTAACTATCATTTGTCTAGGAAAATACACTTTTTAAGAAAATTATTATTAAAATAACTGTTGACTATTTAAATAACGTGATCTACAAAGAATTAAATGAAATCTTCAGGCAAGTGAAGCAAATACCTCAAGATGCTAATGTTTGATAACAAATATCAACAATGCTACCTATTCATAGACAACTACATAGTAATACAACTGAATTCAACTAAACAATAATTCTATCCTACTTAATATTATTAGTGTGAAAGTATGTATGAATGATTGTTAATCAACGCCTGAACAGTGGAACCAATTTAAATCTCTCTATTTTTATTCCTGTTGTATGTTTGGAACAATTTTAAAATTACGATTGCTTATTTTTGACCAAACATACAACTGTATTTTTCAACCTACTGACAAAAATAATCAAACCACTCTCAAAAGAAATAAAAATTTCAGAAAACGAGTTTCAGTTTCTGAAGGTGCCCAATTGTAAGACTGCTACCACCAATCCATGATTTATAGGAGTTGAATATTCTTTATATTCCAGCAAAATTACCCTACTTTACAGCTACAGAAGCATTACTGTGTCGTGCCGTGTTGTAGCACGGGATGTGTGTACCTATGTAAGTCGGACAGCTGTTTCGGACAATTGCTTCAAAATCAACCAAAGATGGTGTTATTTGCTGATGACACATCATTGATATTTAGGATAGACCGACGGTCACAACTTTTTGATGATGTCAATAACTCTATTCATCAGGTCCAACTTTGGTTTAGGTACGGCAAACAACTTAGTACTAAATGAAAAAAAGACAAATGTTAGAAGCAACGAATGTGACATCGTATTGAATGGACAAAAACTGGAATTTATTGATCAGACGGTTTTCCTGGGAATCACTTTAGACGAGAAATTGCAATGGGGACCTCACATAACATCTCTTGCGGGGCGGCTAAGCTCAGCCGCTTATGCTGTTAGAAAGATAAGACAGTTAACAGATGTAGAAACCACGCGCTTGGTCTATTTTAGTTACTTTCACAGCATTATGTCGTACGGTATTTTGCTGTGGGGTCGTGCTGCTGACATTGAATCTGTATTTATTTTGCAAAAGCGTGCTGTTAGAGCCATTTATAATCTTCGTCGCCGCGATTCTCTTAGGGAACTTTTTAAAAAGATTAATATTATGACAGTCCCTTGTCAATTCATTTATGAGAATATTATGTATGTAAGAAAAAATCGACTTCTCTTTAACAAAATTAGTGATAGACATCAATTTAATACTAGAAATAAAAATAATTTAGATCAAACATTTTATAGATTAGCCAAAGTACGAACATCTTTCATGGGGTACTGTGTTAAATGTTACAACAAAATACCTTGTGACATATTAGAACTAAATGAAAGAAAATTAAAACTTACATTAAAACCACACTTTGTAAACAAGCATATTACAAACTAAATGATTATATTAAAGATAAGAATGCTTGGAAACATGCTGGTCCTGCTCCATAAGACAATCGAGGGTGTAGTAGAAAAAGTCAAACTTGTTTTATTTAGTGGTGTACTTTCAGGTTTTTAATATGTAATTTAACACACTGATCAATTGTTATTAATTATATTGTAAATATGTGGGTACCATGTCCCTTACTAGCAAACTTAATTTTATCTGTGTGCTGGTATTGCTTTGTTGTACCTATTAGTATATAAGTGTGTGCTGTAGGTATATTAGTGTA
This sequence comes from Mamestra brassicae, assembly GCA_905163435.1. Taxonomy (NCBI): domain Eukaryota; kingdom Metazoa; phylum Arthropoda; class Insecta; order Lepidoptera; family Noctuidae; genus Mamestra; species Mamestra brassicae. The sequence goes on along the minus strand of LR990991.1, from coordinate 6,870,829 downwards.
ATGTTGGGTGCATTGTGCTCACATAATATAATCAATTGATCAATGTACCTATGTATACAAAATATTGTAAAACTTATATTTGAAAAGAGTTACTATGGAGTTTCTTGTCCATTCTTCTCCATAAGAATTTACTTTTTGCGAATGGACAAATAGAGTCACTTAGATTTTAATTTTAAACTGTAAATTTGACGTCCAAAAGTGCCTTTGAATGGTCTAGTTGAAATAAATGAATTGACTTTGACTTTGTTCGTAACGCCACGTCTAAGCGCGGTGGCGCGCTAGGTATACACCAATCAAAACAACTCCGACAGAGTGAGATGATGGAGGATTGGACGGAGTCATTCTCTCCAATCCTGTATCATCTCACAACGAGGTTTGTAGCCAATCAACTGAGGCACTAGATGACAGACACTACACAACTCAATAATGTGAACTTTGCTTTACTGATATAAAAGTTGTGTTGTTTGTTAAGTTTTGGTTTAGCCACCTGATAGTTTGTTTAAATATAGTATTCCTAGATGCTGGAGTAGTATGGATGTTCACTCCTTTGTCTACAGAGAAGGTAACAGGCATTTATTCTTTAGAAAAGAAAGAATAAGTGTCTATTTGCTTCAAGCAAGAGATGTATCATTAAAAAGAGCAAAATTAAATCCGCGAAAAACGGCCATCACTCAGCGTAATGCTGGGACTTGTGTGAAACAGTGCCACAGTGCCGGTTTAAAAAAGAGACTAGCGACCCGCCCCGGCTTCGCACGGGTGCAATGCTGATACTAATATACTACAGAAGTCTTTATATACAACGTTCACAGCTTTTTGGCCGGTACCGCCGCAACCGCTGTCCCTGTATTTTAAATCTGTAATATCTTCGAAAATTTTCATTTAAATTACATGCCGTAAAGGGCCATATTGATCTATATTAAATACACAATGTATTTAAGGTACTTAATTGGATAAGGATTAATGCTGTATTGCTTAAAATCGCTTCGTAAATAAGCCATTATTTCTTGTAAAAAGTAAAGGATAAAAATGGTTATTGTGGCTTATGCCTAAGAGATACACATATGCCATCATGGAATTTTTTGTAGAATTTTTTAAGGTGTACAATACTGTAGGACATTATCTTGATCTATCTCGTAGGGTTCAGCCAGCGTTTGCAATGTAAGCACAAAAAATGTGTTTATTTACGACATCACATTAGAAATCTCTAAAATTATCAGTGTTCCTCTACTATATTATGAATGTATTATACATATAAACCTCGTCACTCTTCTATTAAAAAAACCACATCAAAATCCGTTGGGTAGTTTTAAAGAGCTACATAGGGACAGACAGCAAGAAGCGACTTTGTTTTATACTTTGTAGTGATGACAGCTAAAAGATACAGTTTTTTTATTGTTTTGTTTCACCTGCAGTCAGTCTCTTGACTATAAGCAAGTGGGTGAAAGGTTGATTGGCGATTGGGGTCAGAACTCCTTAGTCCATTTCCCTTCATATTTTCGGTATCAAGGATGTGCCATCTTTTTAACTTTCTTGTTGGGTATTTGGGTTTTGGATTAGGCCACATTCTAGTGGATTGGCATGATGTCTCAGGGACTCTAGGTTTCCCTGATCTTTATCTCCTCAGCCACAGTGGGGACCTCTAAGTACTCCCGAATTTTGGTGTTGGTTGTATACCATGATGCAATAGAGAAGTATGGAAAAAAATGTAGTTTAAACCCCTAATAAATTAGGATAAGAGCAAGAGAATGACTACCAGAATTAGATTCAGAGGAGCACAAAGAAAGTAGGTTTCTTTGGATAGAAAAAATCTATTCACTTAAGGTCTGACAATTTGTTTGTAACATAGCTTATAAATTAATATAATTTATGTTAGTTTGTAAGAGTAGTCAATGCTGCTACCACATCTCCCCGGTGCTCCCTTAGAGTTCTTTCTGCTAATGTTCTGGATATCTCCATCTCTTTTACCTGAAATTGATAACAATAATTTGTATTTTTAACCAACTTCATAAAAGGAGTAGGTTCTATATGTCTGTTTTTTTATACCATTTATATTATAAGATCATAAGATGTTAGTATGGAGCTAACTTTATAATCTCAAACAAAACTCATGTGCTAAATTATTGTAGGTTTAAATTCCTTTCAAAAACTGGCACAACCACTTTGCATACATTTTTAAATCAATTCTATGCCACACAGATCAGCATTGAAAAAAAGTACATACAATACTCTTGTTAACCAATAATATCTTATTCTACATGGAAATTAATCCCACATTGAGCTATTCTGTAGTAGGTTTGTGTATTTCTGTAATTGTACACCTCAGTAAAGTCTTTCCTTTTCTCTCTAAAATCCATCCAAAGGTTGTTCTTGAAACGATCGCTTTTTAGCAATTAGGCCGCCCATTGTGTCACCCTATGTAATGTTTACCTCATCTATATTTTCTGTAACTTATATGGTGTACATAATAAAGAGTATTCTATTCTATTCTATGGTAGTAAATTTGCTCTTATTGCTAGATACTTACAATTAATTCTATATCATCTTTTTTCACTGAGACTTTTTGTAGTTCCTTTTCTTTTTCAAGACGCTCAGCAGCCTCCTTGTTTCTCCTGTCTCCGATTAATGACAGGGCCTGGAATTATGAGCAGTAGGAACTTGTTTAATAATTAGGGATTGGTGTAGAATGATAATGTTAATGTTTATATGGACATGTCCCAGGATTCCTCAGGATATTTTTCTGAATGTTGATGTATTTAATGAAGTTAAACTGTTTAAAACTTATGTTAAAAGTACACTTTGTAAACAAGCATATTACAAATTAGAAGATTACATTCAGGATAAGAATGCTTGGAAACATGCTGGTCCTGCTCCATAGGACAATCAAGGGTGTAGACAAAATCAAACTGGTTCAGTTATGAATTAACTTTATAGATATAATGTTTCTTTTTTGTGTTTTTATTTTCTGTTTAATTAATGGTTATTAAGATTACCTGTAAATATGAGTACCATTTAAGTACCTAAATTTCTTTAGAAAATGAATAAGTTTACCTCTGCTGGTAATACTTTGTTCTTATAAGTAGCATACTCTGGGTGCATCATTCTCACATAATATTAAATTAAATTTTGTATACCAAATTTTGTAAAATCATTATTTGAAAAGAGTAACTTTGGAGTTTCTGGTCCGTTCTTCTCCATAAGAATCTACTTTCCGAATGGACAGTAGTCACTTTATTAATGTAAAGTTATTATTTTACTGAACTGTAAATGATGAAGTTGTGCTTTTTGACATATTACTTATTCTAAGATAATAGTCACTAAATCCCAGAAATAGCACTGCCGGTCACTTTTATTAATACTAGTATTTAGCAAGTAATGCATATAAAATAAATTATGTTCATGGGGCAAGCATCATCAAGGTTTACAATAATAATTGAGGGTGGTCAAATGCTTCAAAATGAAATAGTTTATTCTAAGACAGCTAAATAACATTACTTAACAAAGTTTGCACTGAAAGCAACAACTTGCAAAAATAACCTATTGAAATATGTTTCAGCGAGTAGGTAATTCAAAATAAACGCCACAATACTTACGCCAGAAATGTCCTGAGAGGATATCTCTTTCTCTTCGGCATAGTCCGTAACCTTTTCCAAGTCAGCTACTCCACTATCATGTTTAGCAGTCTTCTTCTGAGTTTTGTCTTTATCATGTTGGATATCGTCAGTATCACCATTAATTTCTTCGTCAGCCATTCTGTTCTCTATTTAATATTATACTACCTTAAGGCTTCTATAGGAAATTAATAATTTTCTCGCAAATTCCAACTAAATAAGCATTTTACAGACAAAAAATACTATCTGCCAATCGAATTCGAAAACGAAAATGAGATCGTTTATTTGAGGTTATTTTCATGTTTCGTTCGGAAATGCATTTCTTGGAATAGCAAAAATTCATTATTTCCGGACTCAAAAACTCCAGTGTGCTCACTCAGTCTACTTTGGCCGTGAGTCTTTTTGTATTATTAAAAAAATTAAATGTTTAGTAATATAAAAAACGAGGAGCTGTAACAGTGCTGTACCTAGCATGCATGGGTGGTAATGGTGCCACACCTGGTGCGGATAATGTGGTGTCACCCCACAATTGGAGACACCCCCTTCTTACATCACTGGTTGTGAAAGACAATAATTATGGACTATTTGTAGGCAAATACTGGTTGATGAGAGCATTAAAAGTACTCTGTGAGAGCATTAGACCGCATCCCCGCCACCCTTGCTACACTACTGAGCCGTAGGTCAGTAGTGCACCTGTGTTTGAGCAATTTAATTTAATATTTCCCGCGCCGATGGCTTATTTATCTCTCTTTTGCCCCCTTTTTTTGGTCTTGATTGGCCGCCATGACCGAAACCTAAACAAACAAATTCCTCCTGATTATTATTGTTTAGATTTCCGAACAACTAACCAAAGACAAAAATAATTCGAAACGTTTAGTTATCCGTTTCGTCTCGTTTTTTTTGGCGCCCAGATGGAATAGTTGATTTAAAAAAAAGTGGAACTTGGCGTCATTTTTATAACTTAACTCCAATTTTTGTTTCAAATTAAAATGATTGTAACTATATTTATGTAAATATTATTATAACTTATAAATACATTTTGATATTGCTATTACAGAAAACTTTTTAGATTTCCTTCGTTGACTGACACCTTGACACTCTTGACAGCGTAGGCTTTGCATTACCCCTTCCATACTACTGTATATTTCTTCTTCTTTTGTTTTTAATTCCTTAATTTTAAGGTAGAACGTAATTAATACACTATTTATCTCTTGAGTTCATCATTTTAAGTGTGTGGTGATCTTCAAAAGGGCGGTTAATACGGCCGAAATTGGTAAGTGGATAATTTTAGAATTCGCGAATTGTCAAACTAGTCATGGTATTTCGCCCTTGACGTTTGATTTTTATTACATTTTAACACATTTACGAGTTTATTTTTCAATGCTTGACACAAAAATAATACATAAACTGTGATTCGTTTCATACACCATTGTTTGGTATTTCAATGTGACGTCAAGGCAATATGGAGAACGTTTTCCATTGCACGCGAGCGCGATAGCTCGTGTTTGCTTCGCACACCTTTGCCTTTCTAGTAATTTCACTAGAGGTCCCTTCGTGAAGATAGTAAAATAGACGTATAAAACAATGTCACTGCCTTATTTTGAGTAAAGAAAATGGTAATCAAGCAGTTAGTGACCTTGAACCATGGTGTTTTGAGTGTCGGTTTGCCATGTGTTAACTAGAAAGAATATCATACCAGGTAACTATGTTTTATTTTAATAGTAACTCACACAAATATTGTATAATTTCATATTCATTGGTAAGTATTATAAATATTTAGAATACACTAAATTTTATTTTGATTATTACTACTGTTTACAGCTAATGTTTTGTATACTTCCTTTCAAAATGTGTAAATGATGCCATCATTCTTCCATTGGTGTCAATAAACATTATAATATTTGTCTAAATTTCTATTTAATCTAGAAACAAACCACATTCAAACAAAACATTTTAGATGCAACAATTTTTAAACTGCACTCAAATATTATGAATTAAAATCTACCTTTAAACAAGCAATCCTTGTATATACATATATACAAGGATTGCTTGTTTAAAGGTAGATTTTATATAATCGGAATCTCAGAAATGGCTCCAACGATTTTCATGAAATTTAGTATGCAGGGGGTTTCGGGGGCGATAAATCGATCTAGCTAGGTTTCATTTTTAGAAAACGTTTACCAAAAATAAGATGAGCAAGGCTTGGTCATCCAGGTACTAATGATTAAAAACGAAACCTGAAAGCATCTTAAAAAAAACTTGAAAGCAATATTATAAAACAAAAACACACCAAAATTTAATACTTTAAAATAATTCTAAATGCAGACAAAAAGGTAATTAGGTCTACTTTCAGATGATAAGGGAACCACAATGGTATCAATTCTGTAGGAGTCTGAATGAAAAATGACCGTTCTTCATTCATTGATTAATTAAATAGCAGCAGGGACTAACCCCTTTTATTTTAAGTTCTTTTACTCCAATACTCAATATTTATTTGCATTCCACAATGTTAGCTTAGGTGGTAGGTACATATAAAATATACATACTTTTAGATTATTGTGGACCCTGTCAGGCACAGCAAGTTAGGATAGAGGAAGGGGTCATCTAAAGGTTGTCGGGAAGAAATCCCTGTCAGCACCTGATCACCATTGTACCCATAGAATTAAGTTTGTGCAACTATTTTTACTGTACAATAAAGTTTATTCAATCTTTCTGTCCAAAGATAGAATAAACTTCAGGCAAACTTTCTAATACTAAAGGCTTGTAAGTTTTTTTTATTCTATATTCTACGACTTTGATTTTTTAGAGGGTCTCTCTTTCAAATGGCAACAAAATACATCATTATTCATTCAAAAATTTTTTGTGCCCAAAAATTATTAGGTATGCATTGAATATTTTTTCTATTAAAAATCTCTTACTCCTGTTCTCATTGTAACTGGATAAAAATGATGTAATGTGTCTGAGAGTTATTTTTTAGGTCTTTGATTCAAAAGAAGTGGTCAGCGTACCAACACTAACATAAATAAAAAATATCTGTGAAAAAAACATTGGTGCAAACTGAGTCCAAGTTTCCATCAGGAATGTTGCATTTCTTATGACAATATTTGTTACTTTTAAATCATATTCCATGAAACTTATTTTTAGATGAACACAGTTACATTTTCTTCTAGACTTCTAGTGTGTGCAAAAAACAAAACAAATCAAAGTGTTCCCAAGTGAAAAGGTTGGGAACCACTGTTCTTGATTCTAGATAATTATGTTGCAAAATCAAATTTTGTAAAACTTAGGACATAATGGGTTTGAAACATGTCTACATGTGTCAGAGTATTGATTGCTACACACTCCAATTTTGATGTGATTTTATCATGTATGTTTATACTCTAGCAGTCTTGACACTATTCCAAACTCTCCTTGACCCAGCTCCTGTTGCAGTCATATATACATTTTAATGATGGCTGCACTGCATCGGATTGTATTCAATGAATGTTTTAACCCTTTTACCCTGTCCTATATTGAATTGCAATTATCTTTGCAAAACATTGTGTGAAGAACTTTGATACAGTGGGGTAATTTTCTATAACAAGACTAAGTAACCTTGCCTTGCTGCCATTTTAATACTTTAAAATAATCAACTTTTTTTACAGACTTATTTAAGTTTTTGTACAGACGCCAGCACATGAAGCTACCCGAAACTGACAAATTTTCCCATTCAACCTTGAACCTAAAACTTTAGGGATAAAGTTGAAAATCATAAAAAGAAATTTGAATATTGTTGTAGCTTGATGTGCTGGCGTCTGTACAACAGACTCGACATACCAGGAAAAAAAAACATTTTTTATTTATTTCGTAACAATTGCTTACTATACTAACAGTTTGCACCAAAGCGTACAGTAAGCCAACTACATAGAATTCATTATAACTAAAAAAAAATAATACACATTTTGATCATCGATCTATGAGTGCACATAAATATATCGACCTCCGGTTCCTGAGCAATCAGCGCGTTCAGCAAACTGATCGCTTGGGCCTTAGGGGCCTATATCGAGCCGTAAGGGTACGTGACGGTGGAGCTGCGAACAGGCATCGGGAGGTACCGGCGCGCGCCACCCGCTGTCGATCCGGAGCGAAAAGTGAACAGCGAGCTAGCGTGGTCGCGTCGTCGACCTTATAGTTCAGCAATAAGTAGTTGTGCATCAACAGGGCACATCTACGTCGCAGTTCTAGCGTGTACAAATACACACAGACAAATAGAGACGGATACAAATAGGGATAGTACCCATTTAACTTTCAATACAAGTAGCGAACAAATTTTCAACTCATTCTATCACCAGCTTATATATTTTTTCGCGCGGATCCCATGCCAGCAAATTGTATTCCAGTTTACTGCGCACAAACGAGTAATACAAGACCACAATAGCATTCCTGTCTTATTTATGATTTGTGTAAATAAACCCTGACATGGCCATCTGAATTTGATGTGGCCACCATGAGTAAATAAAGTATTTCCTAATGAAAGGAAGCCAGAGCGATATCCTGTCTTTCCCAGTGGCAGCCATTATAATAACAATTGAATATTGTAGACTGAATAATAATGAAAGAAAAAAACACGTCTTTTTATTCATATAATATGCTATATTATAGCAGAAGTACCTCAGGGGCCCTTGTTGGATCTTTTACTTTTACTGGAGTATGCCTACTACAAAACACCAATACTAATTATATTTAAACACATTTTCATAATCTTCACAGATGTACCTGCATTTTCTCTGTCTGTCATTGGCGCCTAAATTGTAATCGTAAAACAAATTTATTCCAATAGAAAGGTAGTAATGTACGTTTTCAATCTATTTTCATCACATCATCGGAAATTATTATTATTTATCCTTGTTGGCATTTTCCGTTCCATTTATGTCCTTCGTAATAAAAATATAAGGAATTGTGTGTGTGGAGAGTGGTTATGGGTTACTAATAATAATTATAGCTCATCATTTTATTATTAGCTCCTCATTACACAGTTGGTATGGGTAAAATTGTCTGAAATCGAATTATGGTTTCTTATAGATTTCGAGGTGCCGATCAATGGAAAAAATATTAAAAAAAACCATCACATAAGGTTTTTTTGAAATCTTAATAAATGCTTACCCTAGTACAAATATGATAACAAATCTTATTTTTTGAATATTTACTTTACTTGAGGGTAGTTTTAAAAAATATATGGTAGGTAAAATGCGATTGACTGTCGTTATAAATATCATTTAGTACTTGAACGTGATAAAATATAGGTGGCTTCTTTATTAGTGAAAAAGATTACTTTTCAAAATTGCTTCAAGTTTGAGACATTGCACTAATTCACCACAACACTTGTGGGGAATTCGTCACGAAGAAACAACGGAGAAATGGAATATAACAAGATTTGTGGAAGATGTCTATTGTGCTTACTTTGGTACTACTATTGCGAATCAAGACAAGCCATGAAACCCCCACCAAGTATGTTCGATGTGCTTAGAAGAATTACGTCAGTGGTTTACGGTGAAAAACAGGCCAAGTGCGAGTCAGATTCGCACAAGAAGGGTTCCGTACCATTCTCTATAAAAACGGCAAAAAAACATGTCTGTTGTATGGGAGCCCCCTTAAATATTTATTTTATTCTGTTTATTAGTACTTGTTGTTATAGCGGCAACAGAAATACATCATCTGTGAAATTTTCAACTGTCTAATTATCACGGTTCATGAGATATAGCCTGGTCCTGGCCCTTCTTGTATGGGAGCCCCCTATAGTTTTTAACTTAATTTAATTTTTATTATTTGTTGTTATAGCGGCAATAGAAATACACTCTGTGACATCTTCAACTTTCTACCTATTACGGTTCTTGAGAAACAGCCCTCTGACATACATACGGACGGACGGACAGTGAAGGCTTAGTAATAGGGTTCCGTTGGAGACCCTTTGGGTATGGAACCCTAAGAAATAAACTTTGGATTCAGTGCTCCGATAATTTGGATGAAACCACGAAATCACTACGATGATTATTCTGCTGCACTAATACAATAGGATTCAATAAAAAAAATTCAGAATCCCATAATTCAGTCTACAATACGACCCATACCTCAAGATCCTTCAGTTGCTGTACCTGTACCTCATCAAGTTGATTCTGAAACTGATCAGAGTGATACTGATACATCATTTGAAAAAGGGAAAGATAATGATTTCTCCATCGACAATACCGAGCCGCAGCTATTGACACAACCCGAATTGAATAACTTGGTGCATGAATTAGCTTTTTCTAAAATTGAACTTTTGAATCTGTACTCGCAGAAAAAAAAATTGGCTACGGGTACTACTTTTTTATGGTATATGTCGCAGCCAACTAGATTAATCAGTAGTTTCATTAAAAGAATAGCCTTTTCATGGAATGCGCTGTTTAATCAGCGACATAAGTGACGTGGCCAAGTCATTAAACGATATTGAACAAAAGATGTCACTGAAATCGGCTCAGTTAAGTGAAAAGGCTAGGCAACCAATTAAACGGCTGATAAAGCTATTTGGCTGTCACATAGACATAAAGCAAAAGCTTTTGTCCCATTTTTTTTTCTCAAGACGGCGTCTTCATATACTTTAAAGATATAAACGGGCTTATGAAAATGTTTGATGGCGAATATGACTACGACACACTGTCTGTGGAGGCTTTTCATTGAATCTTCAAATAGAAGCCTGAAAGCGGTACTTATACAAAATGGGAATCAATATGCTTCTTTGCCTGTAGTTCATTCCGAACATCTGGTAGAAAGTTACGAAAATTTAGCACTAATTCTTGAAGAGATCGACTACCAAAATCACAAATGAGTTGTATGTGGCGATTTAAAAGTAATGCCTTTATTAATTAGACAACAACGGAGCTACTAAATTTCCATCTTTTTTGTATGAGTGTGATAGCCGCAACAAAGATTTGCACTGGATAAGAAAGGATTGGTCTTGTAGTGAAAAATGAAATTAATCATTGAAACCTGGAATGAAAAATATATTAAAAAAAAATTTGGTCGATCCAGCCAGTGCTTCTAGCCAGTCCACTTCATGTAAAAGTTAGACTCATGAAACAACTTGTGAAAGCATTATCAAAGCAAGGATAGTGTTTCAAATAACTCTGTGATAAATTTCCATCACTTTCAGAAGCCAAGCTTAAAGAAGGGATATTTGTTGGTCCAGATATTCGAAAACTCATGAAAGACGAGGACTCAAACTCTTCGTTTAACGTCTAACTAAAATGAACTTTGAAGAAAAGGAAGCATGGGTTCCTTTCAAAAAAATAAAAAAAAATATGGACACTTAAAAAGTTCAGACTGCGTCCAATTAGTGGAAAACTTGTTAGAAAATTTCAGGGATTTGGGTTGCAAAAAAAAGCTTAAACAAGTCCATTTCCTGAAATCTCACTTAGACTTATTTCCGGAAAATCTTGGGGATTTAAGTGAAGAACAAGGAGAGAGATTGATTTCATCAAGGTATAAAGGCTATGGAAAGACATTACCAAGGGAGATGGAATGTTAACATGTATGCGGACTATTGCTGGATCTTGCAGAGGGACACTCTCAGACTAAACAAAAAAAAACTAAAAAGAACCTTCAGTGACAAGTAGAAGAGATAACAAACATTTATAGCGGTTTATTTTGTAAGTATCTAAGTTTGGTGCTATCGTCATAAAAATCTAAATGAGTAAGTAATTTTTGTTTTCAATTGTAATAAAACATCGCCTTGAGGCATACAAAATGTTTTTTTACTATATCTCATATATCCAAAAAATCTTACGTGATACAAAAAAAACCAGTAGCATATTCGAATTCAGCGTCCCACCCAACCTTTCAGACAAACAATTTTCAAAAAGGTCAATTTTGTATAATGCCTGTTTTGTCATACTAATTACTATTATTCATAAAATAATTTATATGAAATCAGTTCAAAAAGCTCATCCACCGTTAGATGTAGCTAGGGAAACCAAAACAAAAAAAAACTTTGCTCTACCTGGTTTCATTTATACTTTAGTTGAAAGTTAGTTCACTAGATGGCGCTGAGAATTCAGAATTTTATTATTCATCGATACGAATTCATTGAAAGTAGGGCGCGTAGCCCCACGTAGGTTGAGCTTTTATTTGCAAATTATCTTCGAGAGTGCAAGTCAAGTTTATTTGTTTGTTTGTTTTCTTGATGTTTTCTTATAGTTTTTTATTTTATCGCAACCATCAACCACGCGTGTTCTTTCAACTGAGTTTTGGTTCAGAAACATTTTGTATCTCCTCAAACCATTTTGCTAAAATTGTATTATCCAAAGTCTCAAAAATAAAGTCAAAAGATGAGCATGCCAATTGAAAAAATAATGCATACCTACTTTACTTAGATATTTGGATTAATATGCGAAAAAATGCCATTAAATTGTACAAAATTGGATAAGATCTGCATCAAGGTGATGGGGGAATATGTATAAAATCTGAAATTGGCACTGGCGCATTGGCCGACACGTTTTATGGAAATCGGTTGTTTTGGTATGGACATGCGATGATGTGATGCAGAGAAACGAGGAACAAGCAGTGACGACAATTATTTTTATGATGAATGTGGAAGTTAAGGTTATCGTAAGGGTAAAAGAACAGCAAAGAAACATACGTATGGATTGTGTAAAAGTTGATGAGATGAGTATTGTGACTACGTAAAATAGAGATGTGTTGAAGATGAAAATATCGTGTATTCTATGTATTTAGTATTCGGGGTATTCCCGTTGTCCCCGTAGGGTATTGTTTACGTTTTAGGTAATTTTGAATTTCATGTGTATAGCTATTATTTAGATATTATGTATTTTTTCATTGTATATGTAGGCATTTGTATGAAAAGATGGATGGATTGTATTAGGAGCGATATGAAAGAAAAGGGAGTTAGTGATAGCGTGACGGTTGACAGGACAGAATGGAAGAAAAAAACGTGTTGCGCCGCCCCAAGTAAAATGGGATAAGGGCAGGAAGATGATGATGATGTAGGCATTTTTATAGGTATAATATTCTCTCTAAGGCACTCTCACTTATAACTTTACCGCAACGGGGCAACGTGCATAATTTGAAAAGTATATATTACAATAAATTAACGGGGACAGCGGGAAGTAATTTTAATTATTTTATTATTTCCTTTGTCCCCTTTAACGGGGACATGGCCTACGGGGACAACGGCAAGGAATATACGGAAAATATTATGTGCCTAGCCCAAATACATTCGTATGAGGGCAGGAGGTTGGTATAAAATCGGTATGTAAAAAAATAATTCAGAAAAGGCATGTTATATTTGTTTCTAATTATAGAAAGTAAAGCATCTAACGTTACTTCAACGCGGAAGTTTGTAGTTTTTAAACAGACAGGGGCACACTCAATGCCGGCGCTACTCGACGTTGAATCACTGGTTTTATTTAATTTCCCTAGGACACGCGTGATGTGTGGCATTGTAACTTTTTTAAGATCACAGAGATAAATTAATGATTTATATCGCTCTTGAAAGCGGCTTCGGTTGCATGCAAACTGATTTACTAAAGATACACAATAGTTTTTGAAAAGAATAAGTAGGAATTTTCCAGTATCCGCTTTACGGTAGTAGCAGTAGCTGAAACGTCATGTTTGAATAGAAAATATGACGTGTCTGCTACTGTTGGTCGCTAATTTGACAGTTGGTTAAAGGTAGATACGTTATTGAACCCGGCCGTGAAACAACTAGTAGTAGTAGATGTATAGCTATCTCTCGCGGCTTAGATCACATGGCCTATCCCGAGGGAATTATGCATTCTTCCGGGTAAATAGTAGCCTTGGTAACTCAGAGATAGCTTTCTGTTAGTAAAAGAATTTTCATAATCCGATCATATCTTCCGGAGATTACTTTGTACAAACAAACTTTTCAATTCGGTTTAGATTCTTTCCTGCAAACACCACAGTTATGGCCGGCCCAGACTGGCGGACGGGATGGCACAGGATTTTTAAATTATCAATTGAAAATAATAGTTATCCAATCGATTTAAGATATATATTTCAATGCTCGGTGATCGGCCTCGGAGCATCGCAGCGCAGTTTTCTCTGGATCATCGAGCATTGAAATAAATACCTTATGTCGATTGGATAACTATTAAATTCAATTGAAAAATTAAAAATCCTCTGATAGAAAGAAAATCGTGTTTATTGGCATTATAAAAAACAGAAACACCTTAAAATTAAAATTTTTAACACTATATTTTTATTAATCATAACCATAATTATAGCCTAATGCCAGATGGAAACACAAGGTATACCACCTGACGCTGATTTTCAGCTGCAACCCACGAGTGCCATACCTACCTCTGCCGTGCCGTCCGCTGGTCTGCGCAGGCCATTATATTACTCATGGTTAAGACATTTCTGTAAAATAATACCCTTACCTATCTCATCGTTTATTTAGCCATTGGCAGCCATGGACTTTCCCTGAAGACAGCTGCAACACACAACATTCACACAACATTAAAAGTAGAGAAACTGTCATAATTAGTGTTAAAAGTGAATTGATTAAGCCATTCCCCTGTATTAATCCTATCACCGAAGTCGAGCGTTAACTAGATGAGATTAAACAGTGTTACATTTAAAATATCACCCTTGAAACGGCGTATCATTGAAGTAAAGTGAAACAATTTGCAAACACCTGCCGTTTCAAAGGTGTTTTTTCATTGCTATCTTCGTAAATACAACAGGTGTGTTGTTGGCAAAGAAAAACCATAAATCTTTCGCGCTAAAGGTTTTACAATCTGCTGGAGATGTCGACACGGGGTCCTGTAAAACAGATGCTTTTAATTGGTAGTGTGACTTGGGCTTTAATGTAGCCTAATTATTTTATAGAGGATAAACATCGTATAAAATTTCAAAAGTTTTATCAAGACTTCTTTGCAATTTTTTATTGTTTTTCCACCTTGCCGCTAGATGGCGCTGTACGACTAAATTCAACGTTTGCTAACGTAAAATATTTTAATAAATAATGACCTCGGTGTTCTTATCCTACTTGATTACAAATTGGCTATAGCTTTCCACATTTTGGTTTGGCCTGATTTTTTATCGTATCCTCTGAATACGGGAAAAAATATTTTAATAATGGATGCGAACCTTGACATAATTTAGATACAAATTCAGGAAATTACCGTGTGGTTTCCGTGATAACCCAAATAGGGACGCTCCCGCCTTTTTACTGTTGTTGCCATGCCATTAAAATAATTCTCGATAGAAATAATGTACCTAGTCAAGTACTCACATGTAAGTACCATGATATCACAAAATAAGAAAGTTTAAAGAGCGATTGTTAATTGGATTTCGTCAATCGTAACGGGATATTTTGTTTTATTACATTCGGAAAACTTACAGCTAATTACAATGCATGCTTACTTATTCTAATATAATGAAGGCCAATTACAAGTTTTTACTTAAGCATAGTACAAACGAACAAATAAAAATGAACATCCAAAAATGACTTTAAATATGCGTGTACAAAACCGCGGGCAAAAGCTAGTTTGGTTATAATTTTAGTTTGGTTATAATTTTTTTTTTTTTTTTTTTTAATGTTATAAAATACAAGAAGAATGCGTAGACCACCGTAGCTCCCATGCTACTCTAAAAACAAGTATCTACCTAAATTTAAATTCACAAAGAAGATTATAAATATTTTCTACAGCTGGGGTGTTGATATGTAACGGTCAACCTTGGACATAATTAATATGCAAAATTTTTATAAGAAACTGTATAAATCTTACCATTTTACTTATACAAGCATCTTCACACGAGAATTGTCAACCTAATTACTATGCACTGCTTCTCGTTGAATTAACATAAATATACTTATTTAAAAAAGTAACGTGTTTTTTTGATCTAATACATAAGAATGTATTCATAATCATTTTGTATTAGATAAGCATTTTTTTGTAAGTAGCTGTATGCTTATTTTCTACGCTTAATGTTTTCAGTGTTTCTGTGAAATTTATTTCCAGCCACTTTACCAGTAAACAATCTGAACAGTTTATCTAGAAATATACAAAAATATAATACTAACAATGAAAATAGAATCGAAATTGACCGAAAAACAAACGAGATAAAACTATTTTAAACAAATATATCTGTCCCTCTCGCGAAAACGCTGTTTTGTATGGCAGCTGTATAGTCGACATAGTATTTGGCGTCACAGTTGGTTTCGGACTTCTCTTTCTAATTGTCAACTTTGAAGCTTAATAACTTCATCGCTGATGAAGGCATTTTAAAAATTTATTTCATCATTGTTTACTAGAGATAATAAGTAAGTACTTATTTTATTTTGCAAATAAATAAAATGCATGCATATTCCCTATTGTCACAGACAAATTGACAATTTGATTGCCCACTTAGACTTCTCTTATTTCTCTTATTTGGGGACCAACACAATCTAGTTGTAATATTAAAAATGCCATAGTTTGGATGTATGTTTGTTATTCAATCACACCAGAACGGCTGAACGGATATGGATGAAATTTGGCACAGAGATAGATTATAGTCTGGAATAGCACGTATGCTATTCCAGACTATATGCTTTTTATCCTGGGAGAGTTCCAATGGGATCATTTCCAAGATGGCAGAATTAAAATACGTAGAAATTTAGTTTACACATGATTAAATATCTCCCTATCCCTGTTTATTAGTTACTATCTCTTTCTAACACAGACAAATTCAGAACACAAAGAACTGTATGTACCAACGTTCACAAATACCGCTTCCTGCACCGAAATGAAAACAATTCTAGAGAAAACAAAAGATGCTTATTTTTATCAAAATTAAACGTGCCACATACATTTTGACTACATATTTGGACCAATGAGGGGCCAAGTTTCCAATTCAACTATCACACGAAAACGGATAAATTGAAGACGTGTGCTCTGATTGGTCGCCATTTTGTCAGTCCACAATTTCTCGGAATGACTTCGAGATATTATAGACTATCAAATTTTGATGCGTAAAAAAGTATTCCAAATGTTCAGTTGACTATTTATCCAGAGTTTACAATATCTCAAGTTATTTCATAATCTTACGGAGTTTGCCATTTTCCGGTGACATTTATAAGTAGTACATCCTTTGTACTCTTAACCTCCGCAGCTCTGGAATCACACAGGTGTATCCATGGACTAATCATTAAAAAAAATGGTTGAATCGATATTATTATTTGCAATCTCGTGGCTGAATAAATTAACGCGAAGGTCTCTAAGACATTTAATAACACAGTACAAAGAACTTTGAAATAACAAAATACGCAATGACAACGAATAGAAGTCAAATCGTAGTATAGTATATTGAACTTGTTTTAGTTCAGAGATACTGAGAAATGTTAATAACCTGAAGGAGTAATAATTAAATCAAATAGATATTTTGTTTACGATTTCACCTTTAAACGCATAAAATTAACAAGATGATGAGATTTAAAAATATCATAAGATACTCTTTAGCTGTTTAGCGTCCTTTAATTCTACTTCCATCGTTTTTGTTATTTATGTCTTTAAGCAGAATTTCTTGGGTAAGCTACATTTAGCTAATAATCACTTAATAAATAATCCTTTCGTTCATCTTGTATCTTATTTCAATACTTGCAGGCAGAAAATCTTTTGTATTCCTTGCTCATTGTTGTATTAACATAGGATAAGACTGTTGTTACTAACCCAATTGATCTTTGTTTCTTTAAATAAATGATTATTATATTGTTGAAATGCATTATCCTTCCTAATACCTCACCTATACCTGTTCAGCAAGGATCCTCTCTCTACCAAAATCATGTCTTTGTTCAAATCGGGTGACAGGTAAGTGACTAAAAAACTTGAAAATGTAACAAGGGCGTCTCCTCAATTTGATCAATCTTTCATAATCTGTGTTCGATTCTAGCCCTTGAATAAAGCCGCACTGAATAAAATAGTGTATCGGTACCTGATTTAGAAACCCTGAAGATTGCATGGGTACAAACAAGCATCACCACCCCTAGCTACAACCTTGACCTTAAAAGCAAAAGTAATTTAATAACTCCTATGTACGTTTTAATAGTAAGCTATAATTTTATTAATGGATTAGCAATGGCCAGTTGACGATAGCAACAAGCAAGAGCCGAGGTCATAGAGAAAAGAGTCAAACACAAGGAGAGAGTGCCTTATACCAGTTTATACAGTGCGTAGACTCAAGCAGGCTAGTAGATCATGAAGGTGAAATCTTCATAAAAATCATTTATCAGAATAAAAGAGCGTCGCATAGAAAAAGCTTGCGTAAATAAAACAACCTCCGATTTATTCACGTTCTATAAACTTGCAAAGCACTCAATGAATTTATCGTTAAAAGCTGTGCCTACTGAAATATTTTCTGTAACCTTGTTACAGTAAGCTGGATCCGTGGACTCATCGTGCGACTGGTAGGCCACAACTGTAATGAGGTGACCTTGTATTGCGTAGCGTCCAAGGACTTTACCCGCTCGAAGGATATTTTCGGGCCTACCGGCCTTGGGCAACTTTTGTCTCAAGGACTAGAAGCTCCAAATGATAAATGACATCATTTCAGTTTCTAGGTCGGTTCACCCACTACCCTGAATACGGAATTTTTGTGTCAAACCTAATCTAGTAAATATCACAATATTACTTTTTGTGACTCATCCATAAGCTGAGTATTTTCCGGTATCTTTTGTTCGGGATTTGTGTTAGCTTATGGTTGGTTGCTATTTTATGCACTGTCTGCGTTTTTCTTTCTTCATTCTTAATTTGTAGATCAAAGACTACATACTAAAATATTTAAACCAAAATTTTCTAGCTAGTTTGCTTTATTCTGTAGAAAGTTTCAAAGAAAAAGCATTTAAAATTTTAATGTAAACATATTTTTTTTTAGTAAGTAGAGATACTTAATATTACAAATGTCTGATGTAAGACAGCATTACGTATTGAAGTAGCTTTTTATTAAATTAACAAAGAAACACCTGAGCTTGAATAAACAAACCGAACTTAAACATTTCGTTACAAAACAGAAGCTTTCAACAGTTTCGACAGCATCATGTCATGATTACCTACTTTTCTTTAGTAGAGAGACTAGAAACTATGCAAATAAAATCTTGTTGCGTGGGAGACCCTAGATTCTCAGTACAGGATTGTCGGTAATAGAAAAGTTGCTAAGAGCCACGGGCGGGTTAGTGGAACACCTCCACCAGGACAGAAATGTGGAGCATTTTCAGAAATTCTAATAAAAGCTAACATTATTTTGCTTATCTCCTAAGTAATTACTAACTTCCTAGAGTGCAAAGTAGGACTCTGATTTCATTACTTTCTAACTTCATTTATGTGGACGAAAGGGTGATAGGTTCGTACGTTTTGTTCTATAAACCAGCGTTTGGCATTCCCATAGGAATACGGCACGAGTTATATGTAGGTAAAGTGTAGTAATTTAAACAAAGACCACTAGTACCCTTCGATTAAGGATACACCTAGGTGTATCATTAATCGAAGGGTACTAGTGGTATTTGTATAAACATTTTATAGATAGGTACTAGTACCTATCTATAAAATGTTTCCTTCTTCATTTATACCTCTTCCAGACAAAAAACAACCTAAACCTACTACAGTTTCCAAATAATAACCACAAAATTAATGACGTAATTAACTATTATTATCCTTGTAGTAACCTCAAACCGTAGGCAAAACACGTAAATCATAAGGCTAAAATATTGATTCAATATCAATTCGTGACGGCAGACGACCCTGCGGAACGTTCATATATAACAGATAACAATGTTGTTAGAACAATACTTCCTTGTATACTTAACTGATACTCTTATATACCATTAAGTATTTAGTACGTTTTAGTAGCGTCTGTTAACGGCCTCGCCCGTTGTCGGAAACTGTTCCAAGAGAACGTGCTACCGGAATAAAAAGTGGCCTTAGTCCAAAATCCAGAACATTGTCTTTTTATTTTCTTTTTTTTTTCAATTGTTTCCTAGGGGACATCTTGAAAATACCATTGTGAGATTGTCCTCTTGTTCACCTTACTAACATCACATCATGGTGATCCATCAGCTCATGAGAGGACGTGGTCTACCTCTGTACTAGAGATGCCGCGAATACTCGCTATTTTTCGGTATTCGGTATTACTGCAAACTTTTTGTTACTCGTCGAATACCGAATAATACTGTCTATTATTCGACATTTGGCGAATAGTTGTCTAAATGAAAATAAACTTTTAATGAACAGAAAAATAACACGTAAAAATAATTAAACTTTTAAAACCAAAAATCAGTTAGGCTTTTTAAATAATAATTTAATATTTAAAGTCCAGAAGGGGCAGATTGTGGTGCAGTAAGTTCGAGAGACTAAAAAAGACAAATGTACTATTATGTATTTATTATTTGAGAATAAATAAACTATTTTTATATTCCTTTTTTAATGGCGAGTATTCGACTATTCGCCATAGGAAATGGCGATTAATCGGTATTCGCTATAAAAACTATTCGCGGCATCTCTACTCTGTACTGTTTGATCCAGATCCGTTCTGTTTGATGCATGATCGACTGTTATACATCCAAACATACAGACTTTGACATTCATCATATTAGTACGGTTGTTGAAGTTGTTCGAAGCAAACTGTTTCGCGTTACCAGTACTGATAGATAAGTTATCACGTTCACTATCGCGTTGTTCATCGCTTTACCTCGATCTAATTCGGAACAACGGCACTACATATCTAATGTTTTAGTTTTTAGGGCTATCTATCGAATAACGGTTAACTGAGACGTCAGTTAACTGTATAATTTTAACGCGACGATGAAACCTAACCTGAAAGTCAAATGGAAGGCCTTTTTGTCTTCAGGTTAGGTTAGTTACCCTTCGATTAAGGATACACTTAGTCAAAAGTCAATTACCACAATTAGCTGACCCACCTTTGCATTTATGGTTGAGGCTTTTTAGAATACGATCGATATAATTTATAAATCTTTTATATTTTTACCATTTCAACAAAGTAAATGAAATATAAAAGAATTATGAAATTCTATCGATTCGTTTTCAAAAAAAATCTCAACATTTTGTGCAAAGGTGGGTCAGGTAGTTGTGATAACTGACTGTACCTATCTATAAAATGTTTCCTGCTACATTTATACCTCTTCCAAACAAAAAGTAACTTGAACCTACTAGTTTCCAAATAATAACCAGTAACCACAAAATTAATGACGTAATTAACTATTATTATCCTTGTAAGTAACCTCAAACCCTAGGCGAAACACGTAAATCGAATGTTTCAGTTTATGTGTATTTTTAATGTTGTATCTAATGTTTTAGTTTTTAGGGCTATCTATCGAACAACGGTTAACTGAGACGTCAATTAACTGTACAATTTTAGCGCGACGATGAAACCTAACCTGAAAGACAAATGGACCTCGTTAAACAGTTAGATACTTTAAACTATGATTAATTAAGTCGCTGTTAGCTAGTTGATTCACTAAACTCTTTGTGGTTGCACACGTCTTATAAACTGCTTTTAAATGCGATGTAATTGCATTGAATTTCCTGGTCGTTTGTCATCGAAAGTGCGATGACAATTTTATTGTGTTCAAACGACTGTTTACCTCTATCAATGCGCAAACACCATACACAGGTATGCGGCATATTACAAACATCTCTACAACTATTGATTTCCCAGCATATCTTAACTTTTTCTGCAAGAAATATTGTTTTTGCTAGTAGCACGTCGTACAAATATCGTTCCTTATTTAATAGGATTGTTCTTCAAAAATGTTCAATACGCACGTTACTTCCTGCATGAATATGCCGTTGATATCTGCTAGTGTTTGAACTTTCAAAGTTGTGGTTGTTCTAACCGGTAGTCAGGTCATTGTAAAACGGACTTTATCCTTATGTGGATCGAGTCGCTAGTGTATTGTTGATAGTATGGTGCGAGAGGGGTCAGTATTCCGCGGTTAACTCGTCCGCCGGCAGGGCGTCGACCTCGGATTGCACGCGGACCAGGCTCTGGACACTTGCATTGTCCCATCAACTTGCATCGCAATAGTCCTGACTACACATACGAGTACCGACATTATTATGTCAACAAAGTACTTACAAAACTTTTAAGCTCTACCATGGCTTCCAGGAATGCCCTTTAAATCAATATGTTTACCTTTCTAGAATTTGTACCGAAGCTTTGCAAAACACGTCACATGACTATGTCTACTACATGTCTAAACTTAATATCAGTTCTCCAAATTAGGTAGTTTATAAATAAATTCCTATGAATTAAGATAACGCCACATGTGACACCGCATTAGGGTTTGATTACTCAACCGCGTAAATAGCGTTAGGTGCGAGCGGGACAGTGGAAGCGCATCGAGAATCGAGATAGGCGTGGTAATTAAACATTAGTTAATTCGGTTATATCGGGTGAATCATGGCTAGTGTTGTATGAGTAGTGCAAATCAGGTTATCGATTGGTAGTGTTCGCGACACAGGCCGGGCATCGACCCTCGTGACTGCAAGCCAGGCCACTTGTACTGAAGCGCATCGTGACCCAAGGAGGAGCGACGGTGCCTGTCTTGAAAGCATAAACAACTTCGAAGGTTTTACAGAACAATTCATTTTAAATTCACGACGTGGTAATTCTTTGATCCAATTGATTGCAGTGACAATACCTTATACGGGATACCTAATTGTAAACGGGATTGATAAGTTAATGAACCTTGATTGCTTTTTTAAATGAAATGATTTAAGGATGGCATGAGTGCAGATGGTAATTAAAAACGGCGAAAAATAATAATTAAAAATAACTGTAACCCATAACCCCTGTGCAGATTCCGGTGGGTCCAAAACAAGCAATCGTCAAATAACTGCGGCTATATTAATATCATTTTCACTTTATGATTTCTACATGGAATATTTATTAATGCGTTTCCGCTTTCCACCGTAGAAACTATTCGGAATGAAATTAAAGGCAGTCGGTAAATAATTGACAACCTTCCTTCATTAAAACAAAAATGTACTCGATTAAAACGAATAATGTGCTTCACCTGTTACCGCTTCAATAATATTATTACTTAATGATTCCTCGATAAACGATTACCACTTCCGGTACATGCTTCATTATGTACAGTGCTATCTGGAAAACAGGAGTAAAAACAATGTTAAAAATTCATGAAAATACATTCACGACAAACAAACATCACTTGCAAAATTATTGTAAATTGGAGTCTTTTTGAAACAATACCTGGCTGCGATGCTTCACTCCACGTTAACGAACAGGCCGGTATTACCCCAACCTCTTTTTGTATGTACAATTACTGAGCAAGTACCCATTCAGAAGGTAAAACCTAGAGTTTTGTTATCTAACATCGTTTGACGTCGCGGGGCCTCAAAATACAACGAGAGGTCGGAAGGGAGGGGGCTGGGTCACGAATTTTACGGGTCCGGGTGCTCTCGACCCCAGCCGTGTCGGTGTAAGTGTGCCAGCGATGTATGTAGGTTAACATCGGACGCGCTCGATACGCCACCGCTGCTGCCGCCGATGTCGACCACATAACCTAGATCAGGGTGCGGAGAGAACGCTTATGAAATCTGGCGCACGTTGACTGCATAAATGAAAAGCCACTTTATATGTCCGTTTGAGTTAACTTGATACGCCATTAATGTATTATACTACGGCGTTTACGACTGTGACGAGGTGAAACATTATTTTTTTGTAAATTCCATGTCCCGCTCATGAATGAATCTGTGTCAAATGTTAACAACAGATTTTCAATTGTGAGCGTTCTAAATCTCTTCGTCAGCGGTTAGGAAATCAGTAGCCTGAATTAGAATATTTTGACCAAATCACAAACTACATTCTGATCAGTCCATAATTTATCAGTTCCTAACTTTCTCATCAACACATTTCCAAGTATCTATTCAAACAGTATCTGCGTTGCAATAATAGAAATGCTTTGTTTCTCTATTGTGATTAATTTAGAAACGCTCTTTCTAAGCCCACACTGCGAAACTGGCGAAATTATGTCACATTCTCCATGTAGCGGTTAGTGTAACACGAATTGCAAAAGTCGCGAGGCCTGGTGCACAACGTATGCTTATTAGACGGGCCAACTAAAATTGTAACCATCTACTTCTGAATGAATATAAGTACTTTGAAAAGCAATTTGTGAGAAACTCTAGGACCATTGGCATTATGCCGTTCTCTATCATATTCATCTTTTACGACCCAGAATCTCTAGACTTTGGAACAAATTTCTTCACAGCCTCATCACGACAAATTAACAATCATAACACACACAATTAGAGTCATCCATGTCGAAAGTCTTTTCACTAATTTATCGGTAACATTATGTAAGTTTCAATTATTACCTTCTAAATACCATTTTGAAAGTTGTCACGATCATCGATCACAGCCAGTAGAAATTCTTTTCATGGCTAACTTTCAATAGTTTTAGTAAAAAGTATACAAACGAAAGTTTTTACATGGTTAATTTTATTTTAGCAATCTCTTCATTGCCTGTTTTTATGTTTTGATAGTTATCGATTACACAGCATGAAAGTTGTTTGACAAAATGAAATTTTATTTAATGAAAGTCGGTTTTTATCTTTGAAATCAAAATTAATTAGTGTATGCTAGTTAGATGAAAATTAGCCTATGGATAGAGAGTTAACAAGTTGACTCATTTCTCCGCTTCTCTCGCTTTGAGCGCTATATTTCGGGTGTAACTGGTGCGCAGGGGTGGTGTGGTAAATATAGATGACCTATAAAGTTGCTAAGTTAAAATTACGATATAGATGTAGAGAGGGTGAAGGGTGTGTTTGTCGGAGGCACAGGAATGTGCAGGCGAGTGCTCGGCCGAGCTGTGCACACGCACGCTGCAGCTGGTCCGCTTCTGTCTCGATACGGCCAATTGTGCGCGCCGATTTCAAAACGAAAGTACCGCGCATCTAGGACGGTGAACGTATTTCTCGCTGAGATCTCTTGCAATTTACCAGCGAGGTAGGCACTTTGTCAGAGAATGCGGCATAGCCAGATTGTTAGATATTCATAACTTGCAACATATTACAACTAATCAACAGCATTAGAAACTTGCAAAACAAGCTAGTTTCTAATCTAGAACGTTTGTTTATTTAATGTGTGAGCTTTTAGCCTTATCGATGGACCAGTTTGCCGACCCTAGAGACAATCATGATAACTACCTGCTCTATCCCCGTTTCGAACAAGTTTGGTAAACGTTTCTAAAGTCAACTGTTGCTATGCCAATATGTTTGTACTTCCAAGTTTGATTGCTTCACTTAGTGTTATTAAATTGATATCTAGATGCATTGCAAGTTTCTGGGGCCGTGCCATTAACACAGATGCCTTAATAGGGAAATATAATAACAGCTAATATTGTTTGTTTTTGTATTTAGCAATGAGTCAACATGAAAATCTACCTACAAAGAGACACAAAAGCCAGTTACAATTACAGCTCAACCCGGTCGAAATGTTCATGGATATGTTAGCGGACTTTGTCAGGCTTAGCCAATACACAGGACTGTGTAGGCAGAAATGGTTGACAGAGGTATAACAAATAGCGGGAAGTGTCCATTGGTATTGCCCAAGGGTTATTTACAAATGCCTTTGGTATAAGTGGAAAAAGAAAACAAAACGTTTTAGCTTTCGTTTGAGTCCGATCGGTATAGATTCAATGGTTTCGAACTTTCGATATCACCAGTCTTCTTTTATTTATCAAAACAGGAAGCAATCACAAGAAAGTTTCACAGATTATATCCGCAACTTTATATATTGACGATTCCGTAGAAATTGTGCGTATTTTAGAAGGGTGTTATGAAAGGCGAATGGGGCGTGAAATCGGTGTATAGCTCGGCTGTACCGCAATGTACAGCACAGCGGTTATATCACACGAGATATCGTAACTTTTGCTCGTTACTTTTGTTCCATGTTCTAGTAGAAAGTGCACGAGCCTCTCGCCTTTCTGATACTATTTATTACTTAGGCTTTAGATTGGTACATTTGGGAGTTTATTATGCCTGCACACCTGAATGTTTGGTAACCAAGATGTAAGTATGCAGATTCTGTGTAATTTTCAGGTTCGGTGCCTGAAATTTTGATCGCGAAAATTCTGTTAAATCAGAATATGCTGTATCTCTTACCGAATTTCTAGGTTGCATTGAGAGTTGAGAATTTAGGAGTCATTCAAATTCATATTCAGCACTTTTAAATAGAAATGCATTATTCAATCCACTGTGATCAACAATATCACAATTATTTTAATTGTTATTGGTTACAATACAAGGCAACGAGCTTAGACTATAACAAAAAAAAACATGTTAAGGTAATGGTACAAATTAACCAGCGACAATTGTGTCTATTACGTAGTTACCTACGTACTTACGGTAATTATTACATTAATTAATAAAGCAATAATTGCGCCATCATGGTGCAGTTTTTATGTCATAAATTCATAAAGTTCATTACTGACAATCACAACACATCTTACACCGATGAGTTAATGAGTCTTTGTGATATACGAGTGTACTAGACGTGCGTTCTCTCAACCTACTTCTTGAATGCCGCCATCTTGTAAACAGAAGTCGACTCTATTTTAGAGGATATAAAGATTAAAACATTATATATTCACTAACGTTCTCAATCCTACATTTAGGAACTGCTTCTGAAGTGCCATGGCATTGTGAACGCTACGGTAGTGGTACAAGGTGTATAATGACGCGTAGCTAACCATTTTAACACTACAGTGTACATGTTCCATTCAACCATGAACTCCTTTGAGGAGCGTCCCGCGTTGAGACCTCAATTTTTTAACTCTCTCACTTATTGGTCAATCGGCGTGACATTTGTATGGCATGGTATTACTATTATGTGGCTATAAAATGCTTATTGCAAAAATACCTTTACTCATCGCATGTAAACCGAGTTTCTAGTTAGCAAATCTGGCTATAGCTAATTTCATATTTATTCAATTTGAAGAACACGTTTTATACAGGGTTAGTGAAAATGGAAACGCGCGCAAGCAATTTTATTTCTATTTATAATTTTGAATCTAGTCCGACTGTTTATTCTTGAAGTTATTTTACTATAATTATGACGAAATTTTACGAGTTAAAAATAAAAAAAATACTATGTCAGCTGCATGTATTAGTAACAAATAATCCGTGTTTTCAATTATTATTTATCATTGTAACACATTTTATACAGACACGCATCCGTCGGTCTGTAAAAGCAAACAGTGTCAAGGCGGCTTATATTGATTTCAAGCTTGTAATGAGTACAAAATGTCTACACAATTGATTTTATTATTGTATATCATTCGCTTTTGATCTTGATGATAGTGGGAACTATCAACATAATGTAAAATATCATTATAAAGAATGACCTACGTGAAGAGGAGAACTGCTGGCACTTTTGGCAATTTATCGGCGGGCTCAAATAGACGAGAGAGAAATATTGCATTACCTCCACTGGGATCCAGGATATCGTTTACAATTTTAGACTGGTAAATAATTGATAGTGACTGGGCAGTGAGCTAAAAATAGGCAAACCTATGCTATTCGTGGACATAAAATCGATATCGGGAGGCTGGATGCGCCTGTTTGAAACTTGTCCAAACTATGAAACAAAATGATAGTCAAATGAGATTAACTAAATTAATCATCGTCCTTACCTTGAGCCAGTACGTAATTTGGATTTCGTAACTCCAATATTTTGTAACGTTAAAATTGTGATCTCCTTAAAAATTTCATTAATAATGGCGTATATTTCCGGTAGTTTTAAGATGCTTAGTTATAATTTTTAATGTTGATCTTTGATTTGAGGTTCTTCATTTTACTTACAGGTATTTCAACAGGGGCCGTCGAGCGCCGTAAAGTGTAAGTATATTCAAGTTGCTATAAAACCGTGCGTATCTTAATATCAGAGATGCATGTACGTTTAACGAAGCACCTCGTCCGCCGTGTCAATGGTTGTGCAAGCGCATTGTAAAGTTGATTGCTCAATCAGATGCATCTTGTTTCGTGTAGCCATGCGTGAGAGTCGAATTTCCCAATAGTCAGATGTGTAGAGAAGTCGGGTGCTTGTCGCGGCGGTTTCCCAATAGAAAGTCCTCAGATGCAGGAAGCGCAGCGCTGCAGCGCACGTGCATTTGTTCGGCGGCGCCTGGTGGGGCGCCGGCCGATGCACTTTCATGCTGGTGACGTCACACCTTACCTTTCGTCAGCGTCACACCGCAGCTCGTAAGAGCTGTTACGCAATGGACGCACGCCACTCAACTTTCCAATTTCGACAACGCGCTATTGTGTAGCGCTTTCAAATTTTACTATACCACCGCCCGCTTGAGCGGCGCTTTCTTGCATTTCTCTCTCTTTTAATCACGACTGAAAAATGCTCTAAACTCGGTGCGCGGCGCAATGTAGAGATGCACTTTCACTGGTGCGTTCCGCCTCTCGTCTCTAATTAATAATATGTTATTTATTAGAGACGAAATTATTAACATTTTTCTGCAGTATTATAATGAATTGAAAACCAATTTAATACTTTCAAAAAGCAATTAATGCTTTCAGGAGAGATTCGAAAATTTTTATAATTTATTCAATGATTTTTTCTTTCATTTTAAGAAAAATAATTTCTAAATCTCTTCAATTTATTCACACGTTTTGCTTACTAATCTGAAATAAACACGAAAGCGTATACAGCCTTCTGTGAATTAAATGCAAAGGTAACAACGACGATATTGTAGGATTTTCACCTAGACGAGATAGCGAGCTTTCCACGCAGCGAGAGTCGAGTTGAGTGGAGAGTGAATCACGGCTCTCTCCTTACCTTAATCTCGTACATATTAATAAAAACATTTACAACGAAAACACTACATATTGATAAACAATTCTGTAGGCATATAACATCGTTCATGAACTTAGTGCTCTCTATAAAATACTTATTTCTCAATGGCCTCCTTTCGTTTTAATGTAGGTTATGAACTAAAATTTTGATTTCCATGTTAATCAATATGATTATTCAGTATTTAAAATCACTTTGCTGAATCACTAAAAATGCTTCTTTGTTCCGAAAAAGTTCACATAAAAAAATAAACTATACCGCGCCATGGTTTTATGTGTCACCTGTTCAAATCGAACAACATTAAAATTTAAAAAAAATAAAGTTTTTGTTAAAAGATCTACCCTTTTTTTTGGAGTGCCATAGAAACGAAAGGTCAACTCGTATTGTAAATGAGAAAGTTAATCGTGGAAAGTGCGATCTGCGGCACCTGGTGCAGTTTCTAAAAAAAATATATAATGTACCTGGTAGCCTTTCGCCCCGCTGTGAGGTTTAAATTGCACGTCGTCCTTATCTAGACTAATAGGAAAGCTGTTAAAAGGGTTCCCTAGGCTTTGTTTAAAAAAAAACAAACCGAGCTGGGTAGAAAATATACTTATCCCATATCTTCTATAAAAGTAGCAATTTTTTCAGAATTTGAACATTCTGTCGCTGAGAAAAACCAGTTTTTTAAATTTTACCATCACGCACATTAAAAAGGAATTATAAACCAACACCAAATGATGACTTAATTAAAATAAAATGCTACTTGATTCAATAAATGAAAAATCGATTCCATTATCAGAACAATATCGTTCTGCTACTCGTACATATATTTTATGTTGCCGAGGAATCGGCCGACCTAGTTGATAAAAAAAATAAAAATACTTGCCACGGAATTCACTCTAGGTACCTAATAAACGGAATTTCTTGGATAGGTTTGCGTAACCATAGAGCAACAAAAAAAATGGTTGCCGAGCTTTCTATACCATTTTGTTAATTTGTTAAACTCACTAAATTGGTGCGGATTATACAAAAATGTGTTACCCATACATAGTAATACAACACAGATTAATGTGTTTTCTCCGTTTTAAATTATATCAATTTCATTCGGACTGCGTAATAAATATACTTTCCCTTTGGATATACATATAGATTTAGCTTCCATTTTGTAACCGTAAGCGCATTGTGTTGCAAATCTTGTTAAAAAGGTTCTTGGCAGCTTTTTAATGTGTCCTCGAAATGTGTTTCTATTTTGATCTTAATTCTTCAAGTCGTAATGACAACAAATAAGGTTTAGCGCTTGTCCACAAACAAACACACAATAGTATGCAAATTGTTGACGCATGCTACGCATTTTAAACCTATGGGTCCACCGACATCGTTTCTTTATAGTATGCTCACTCGAAAGGAGAATTAACGACTATTTACTTGATATATCCCTTTGTTATTTATGCTTTCTGGTGCTTCCTTGTAGATTTCATCCTTATTCAATTATTTTTTACCAAAAAAAATTACAGCACCATTATCTCTTTTTCGTCTTAGACTATTTTATCAGAAGCAGCCACAAGCTTGGAAATCACTATAAAACGCAGGAGATTTTTCAGTAATCTGGTAGCCATTATTCTATATTATCTTTACTCTAGATCTTTTTTAGACTAACTTGACAATAAACAAGTCACCTGTAATACTTTCCTATAATAAGGCCACGGATCAATTTCTAAATAAGTCATCATTTAAATCGATAGAAATGTCACGTATTTAATCAAGACCACATTTTTCGCCAAGCGTAATAATTTGTAAAGTGCTGAATCTTCTTTTGCAAGAAATATCTTTCGCATTTTCGCACGTAGTTTCTTGCAAATGTAGATGCACTGAATGCTTGCTCTCATGAATTTCGAAACAACCGAGTTTTTCTTGCTCCTGCTTTTATTAAAATCATTATAGTCAATTCAGTATTTAAATTTTTTCAATCGATCGTTAACTGGCATTACTTCTTCATATCATATCATCATAAGCAAAATCTTTTCTATGCCTTCGTCTAACATTTATTTGTGTTGCCTGTTCTTCTTTAGCAACCACGTGGTTGCTAAAGAAGAGGAGATTTCTACATAATATCGCGTTGCATATTCATGCATTAAGTTGATATACATAGAGTACGTTAGAAATAATATTCAGTATCAATATATCTTGGAATAATGAATGAATCTCAATATCCATTAAAATTAATTAAATATTTGAGTAAAACCAAAACCATTTCTGAGTCAAATCGTTGAAATAGATATCCTCTGGCAAAAGGTATCACGTGGTTGGAAAAATCCAAACAGTTCATTCACAAGTTGAGAATTATGTAACAACCACGTTTGAATTCATAATAGATATTCTAAAATACACTTCTCATCAAAAAAATCGAAACACCTCAGGAGTTTGGTTTTGTATGAGTTTTATGTATTTTTACTTAAAACATTTAAAAAAAAACAATTCCAGGTAACTGCAGATATTATAAGGTATCGTTTAACGACTATTAATATTTCAAATGAAAATTCAATTTCTTCAGCTATCGTGTTTTTGTTTGTTGAATTGAAAGAAGAATTTGTAAAATGTTAGAAACAAAGTCGTAAAACAAAAAAAAAATGAAAAAAAGTTTATTCAGTATCTCGTATTTCCTCCCCGGGCTCTAATTACTGCTTCCCCATGCGTTTCCTCATGGAACGGATGAGAGTCACTATAATATGTTGTGTGCTAAACAAGAAGAGTGGGATCACTCTTCTTGTATAGCTGTTTTAAGCTCGCCAAGCTTCTTCGGAGCAGGATCTCTCGCTCTGACTCGTTGTATATAGGTATCATACCATAGGTGTTCTATGGGATTCATATCCGAGCTTCTTGTTGGCCAGCCCATAACCGTAATACTGACTTCACTCAGATATTAATTTACAATGCCTGCATGAGCCATGGCATCGTCCTGTATAAATGTGAACTCTTCGCCCATAAAATGAGCGTACATTAGGCTCCAGGAACTCCTCGTTGTTACGTGACTCATTTAATGGCGGTAAGCGACGTCCAGATACAAAAGCAAGTTCGGTTTTTCCATCGGCTTTTATGCTTCCCAAACCGTCCATGAACCGCCACCGTAACTGACTCTTTCTTTAATGCAGCACTGTGCAAAACGCTCTCCCTCTCTTCAATACTCTTCCTTACTTCCGTCGTTACCATACAGCATGATCTTACTTACGTCAGAAAAGAGAACTTGCTGCTCCATTGAAGGTATGACCAAATTTAAGTGCACCACTTACTTTTTTACGTCGGTTTCTGGCCACGCTCCGCCAAATCTTCTGATGGGAGAATCGCTCACAGTCACTTCTCCAACCTCAAGGAGCTGCTGCTGCAGTTGAATAGAGTTAAAGTGACGATTTCATACCGACCATATTGCTCAGACGTGGCTCGATATCTACCAGATCTTGGACGGCAATTAAACATATCAGTCTCCCGATAACGCTGATACACTCTATTGACAGCAGAGAGGCTAAGATGCAATAGTGTAGCTCAACACGCTGACTATGCCCTGAATCCAGCAACGCCACGACTTGGGCGGCTTTCGTGGGCAAGGTATTCATATTTGTTAGGAAAAAATCTCTTTAGTAAGATGTCACAGAGCTTAGTTAACAATCACTATTAAAAAACGAGATTTTTTGCAAAAAAAAAATGTGATTCCGACGGAATTACACATTCAAAACAATCTCTACATTCATTTATTGGATGAAAATTCGAAAATTTTAATTCAAATTTCGAATTATGGTACACCAATGTGTAGAACTGTAGATTAAACTGCCAGCTATTTATTGGCGTATTTTTTTAATGATATCAGTCCTATTTTTCATTAAATTCCGGCTAAGTAGTACTTGCAGTACTGTTTCGATTTTTTAATCAAAAGTGTATGTGAATAAATTCTGTATATCTTAAAAATGCTGTTGTAAAAAGTACAGTACTCATTACACTAAACTATAATCTGATTTATCCAAAATATTTTCAATGGCCGTTTAACATAATGAGCGCGGCGTATCCCGAATATTTTCTAAGAAATACAACAGCGGCACGATTCAATTCAAACAAAGGAGCAAATAATCTGAGCAGGTAAGGTGGGTTGAGGAATCCGAGGCCGAGGGCTTTTTCCCTTCGGGAGGTTAACCCTGAAGACTCGAACCAAGGTCGACGAGTGTTTGAGCCGCCTTTGAGGGCGAGATGACTCGATGACTTTGACTAACCCTTGCGGTCATATTATTTATATATTCTGTTGTAGCAGCCAATGCACGCGTTATTACTGCAGCTAACCTCCCGGCCTTACCAATCGACTTCTTTCATTCGCATATCTCTGAATTAACATGTTCGCATTTATTATGCATCTGGACTGATTCAGTTTTAAATGAAAAATTCTTTTAGTTTGAATTAATGACGAATTCTCTCGACTTTTATTTAACCTTACTGCAGAACAAAGTTTTATTCTTATGAATGCATAAAACCAAAAATAGACACCATTTAATAAACATGAGGAGAAAAAGTGAATTAACAAAGACTTGACTACGTTGAAGCACCAATAAAATATCCAATTTTTTTATTAAATAATGCTTTTCCATATGAATATCTTACTTGAGATTACAAAAATGTAAGCAGTTTTCATGAATCTGTGTTATTTAATAACCAGCACTAACGTGACATGACCAAAGTGGGGTTTTAAGTTCATTTAAAATACACCTAATTATTTTTCAATGGAAACTAAGCAACCTCGGCATTAAAAGTTATAGAACCTTTCACAAAGTAACCAGACGAAGTACTCGTATAACCGAGCGAAACTTTCAGTTTAGCATTACTTTCTGTGCGGCGAATATTACCAACACTTGATCCCTTATAGAATTTTTAGTAGAACTAAGCATAATTTAACAGAAATCGGTGTTAAAGCATTATCATTTGAATGTAATTCACATCTATTTGTTTGCCGTGGCGAGCAGGGCGGCTCAAGGCTCTACTCGGGGGCAACAACTTCTCCCTACGTGCACTGAACGAAGCTGCAGTCAATGTTCAAGCTTGATATCTCATTGTTCGGTAGGTTAAATATAAAGTAGCAACTGGTGTGTCTGCTGTTATTATACACAATATGTATTGTGTTACTTTTACATATAGACGGGCATATATTACTTATCATAATATATCCTTTTTGATTTGATAGATTTTAAATTTAGATGAAAATGAAAATAGATCATTTATAGTATTCACCGTGACAGATTTGAACAAAAATAATTTGTCCTGCTAGTTATGTAAAATTAGGCAGTTGCTCAAGTTTAACTTTATAATCTCGCATCCGTCAAAAAGTCGTGTTAAGCATATGAACTGGCTAAAGCTTTCACCAATACAATGAAGACTGAACGGAGAAAGGGTCTGTGGTGCGCAGCTGTCCTGCGGGCGCCCGTTGTCGGGCGCTCCGCCCTCGCTGACCCCGCGCCTCCGCTCCGCTCTCCGCGAGAGAAGCGCTCACATTCACAATACAGTCGACTCCCCGAGTCGCGCGGCATTTGAGAGTCCAGTACAGTCGCGGCAGTCGCCCGTCATTCGTCGAGCGCAGCGTACGTCTGTCACGTCACCGCGCGCAACTTACCAGCCATGTGGTGAAGTGAAACTGTCAAACGTGATACACTTTCGCATACCGGTGTTATTCGGTTTTAGTGGACTATTGCACTTTTTATTTAAACTTGACTTGTGGTTGTTTGTGATAACGAAGTGGTGCAACTATTTTGGAAAATTGGATTATACGAACGTATAATGGCCTTAGCCAGGTGAGCTATTTTGGTTGTTGGAGTCAACGCGGAACTAGTTTATTTTATCATGTTCATCGAAGGACTTTTCGTCGGTTGGATCGTTACATGAATTAGAACACTCACGTGTACGATCATCAGTTTGCAGCCGGGCAAGCGACGTTTTCCTTGTATGATGTATTAAGCGTTGACACTGATGTATTAAATACTGTCAGGTATGCTTTCATGATCTCCTAATTCACAAAACTGTGTTGTTTTGATGAAGTACTTACTATCTCTACAATGGGCGAAAGTTGCTTTGCCCCGCACGCGCATTTAACTTTCCTTGTTGTGTAAGCTGAACGTCAAACGACAGGTAGAGGGAGCAACTTAGAAATCGAGTCACTTTTACTGCAACCATTATCATTAGTAATAATGACTATTTTCTTAATCGTTTCATTTATTGAGTTACTTCGTTATTGGAAATCAAACTTCTTGTGCCTGTCACTCCCAACTCCCAACGCGTTCAGTTTATGGTGTTTCGATGTTTTATTTTTTCTTGGCACCCTCATTCGTCACGGCTACCCCAAACAGTTGAACCCCACTGTTGCATGTCGGCGTGTTTTATTTGGAACGCTATGGGCTTCTAAGCAACGTTATGTTCAATATCATTGCTGTTATAACTGTTTGCATTTTAACAATTTACTGATTATATCCACATCCACAGGAACCATTACCGTTTTTGTTTCGTTTGTAAATCCCTAGACAAGTTACTTCAGCTCTTTGTTTGTATAAAATCTTTGT
Organism: Mamestra brassicae; assembly: GCA_905163435.1. Taxonomy (NCBI): domain Eukaryota; kingdom Metazoa; phylum Arthropoda; class Insecta; order Lepidoptera; family Noctuidae; genus Mamestra; species Mamestra brassicae. The sequence continues at coordinate 6,835,782 of LR990991.1, read as the reverse complement.
AACAGTACGTCTGTTAAATGGTTTGGGCTTATTTTACCTGTATTGTTTAAATCGACCCAAACAAGATCTGTTCCAAAGATAATATATAACGAGATAGCTATAATACAGTGTCATAACGCATGGGTTCGTTTCTTTCCTTTAGCAGGTAGTCAGTCAACCGAGGCCGGAAAGCGCTCACCTTCTGATGTTCCAATAGCCCTTTTTTCATTCATTCATGTTCCTCTTTTTGTGAAAGCAAATGTACTTAACGTTCTAGCTTTTGGTAAGAGCTTAAAAGAAAAAGTTGAAATTCATTGGGTTTAGCAATTTCTACATCCCTGTCTACGATGTTATTACATATTTTCTGTATTGATATCAATATTTTCGTTTCCTTAATTATTTTTTAAGTTGCAATAATCTTCGTAGAAAATGTATTAGTTATCGTCATAAAAATCTGGACCACTCTTCAAAGTTGGCAGTTAATTTCTGCTTGCATGTTGTGTAAGCGCATTTAGCACAACACAGAAGATTAACCTACATGTTAAAGTAATACATATGATATTGACTACTTATTTCACAACGACTACAAAATACTCGCATTATCAAACCGATTCACAAATCCAAGTAACTGCGTCGCTGAAAACACCTCCATCGCCTTTATCCTACCTTACAGCTTTACAATACATATTAAATTCGTCGCAGCCATCTTAAGTCTCCCCCAAAATCGTGACGTCTATACAAAGTTAGAATCGTTCCTTGCTGAGCAGAAAATAAAGATTTGCGGAGATGCTCCTCCGCGCGGGTCGTCGACCTTCCTCCGCGCAGAATGCACGGAAGAGCATACAAGTGTGGGTAGATGCCTTCGTCTCGACCCTCTTTACTCTTATTTGTAACGAACACCTCGGAGCCCTCGCACCCCATATTATATTTATAACCATCCTCTTAAACTTCAATTTAAATCACATTGACTTATCGCGGTCTTCAGTAATCCCTCTGGTATTATACCTTTGCTAAATTTATGTTAATGCATTTATGAAGTTCACTTGAACACTTTGTACATACCTTTATTGATATTGAAAATCTACATATTTTTAGTTCTTGAAAATGCTATTTCTTTTCAATCATGTGACGATTCTGATATTCTTTTAACTACTGCGGGATATTCTTCACCTTTCGTCAGTAACATATTCTATCAAATGTTTACAACCATCATTATCATCATACACATGCATGTTTGCAAAATTAACATACATATTTTGCATAAAAGTAGTCGTTGTAATTGGTTATCAGAGTATGTCTTGCATATGCCAAGCGATAGCAAATTTATGCTTTACTAAATATAACTTTAGTTGCTAATGCAATGAACTGTAATAAATTACAAACTAGAAAACACTAAGAGTTATGGTATTTTACTCAATTTCGATTTAGGTTTACCAACCAAAGTGACAGCCATTACTAAAGCAACTTACGCTGGCGCATTAAGCATTGAACTAGCTCAAGTTTCGTTAGTCACTGTTGTGTATTGAACGTATAGCCTAACAATCTAGTATGATTGTTTGAATAAATTGGGCGAGGTTATTTCGCAAGAATGTATCAATTTAGTCCGAGGGCCGGTGAGCGTTTACAAAGCGAAAGATTGCGGCCGAGCCCGCACTCAGTGCTCCTGTTTCGTTGACAGCGGAATGCGATAACTAAGTGGGTTTGCGGCACTGACGCTGAATTTTGGTTACGATAACGCCAGGTTAAACATAACTATCCGTTACCCGAATAGAAATGCTGTTACGCTAAAACAATGAAACGTAAATCGTGAAGAATTTAGTCATTGAAAGATAAGATTGTTAGCTCTGGCTGGCTGTTTTAGTGTCTTCTACGTACTGTTGTTTATGAAATGATTTACGGTATATTGTATAACTTTTAACGTGGTCACGTGAACACGTACTTACCCGACAAAACAGAAGATTATTTACCTGACTGAATACTGTCTGATATTTTCGAAATGAGCTTTTTTAATTTTATGAGTCATTGCCCCAATTATTGTCATACTTTGGTAGATCACATACGAAAAATCGGCGTCATATTAAATTAGTTCTTGACCGGACGCCCTTCAATCAACCTAGAGAATCTTTAAAACGTGAATAAAATTGCGATTTCTGAAAACAATATGGCTGAATCAATCACCGAATTCAAGTTTTTAAATACAGTTTGTTACTGGAGCCACGCCTAGTTACATAATAATGTTGATATAAATAGCAAATTTATTGATACAGCGATTACATACGTATTCAAAGTCTTCCTTATTATCGTGATGTATATTACACAAGGTCAAGGCTGAATCTTGTTTGGGAAATCAAATTTATTCTTTTCCGTTTTTATGCCATCGTACAACTTTTACGAAGGAAAACATAATTTCATATAGAACAGTTTCCGATATTAAGGTTGTTTATGCTCGGATTACTTTCGAATCAGTGTTACAAATCTGTTCGTGACCGGGTCTAAGAAATGGGATATCATATTATAGCCGTTTTATAGCGATGCCCATGGTAGTAAACTAGAAAGTGATTTAGATGTTGAACCCAATCTTGATAAGACATTTCAATTTGATCAAAATGTTAACAACTCATATGGAAATGATATAACTCTGACTAATGTAATAACACGAAATCAAAACGATTTCTGGCTCTACTAATATGTAGAGTTGAATTGTGACGAAAGAATAGAGAGTAGAGAACTTGATCCACACATGATAGATTTGCTCACACTAACTGGCTTTCATAGGGAAATATTGTCGTAACAGCACATTTGACATTTTGAATAAATGAAACTGCCATCTAACTTGATGTTTTAGGTAACCCTTATTTGCCTCTTACAACACCCACGGAAAAAGATGTAGCCATATTTGTAGCAGTGGCTACGGCATGAGACTATTGTTAAACTCGTGTTTCTCTTTTGGAGAGAATGGCTCTAATTTGTTTTGTGGCCATTTCTCAGGTGAAACCTCATAATTTGAATATAGCGTCTTTGTCGATGGAAAGTACGCTACGTCTTTCTTCGGCACGGTGCGTGGCGCTCTTTGTACGATGATCTCGATAGTTTCACCAACATACGACTTGGAATAGCTCACTGCTCAGATTTCTTTTAATATCGGTCTTGTTATGCTATGCTAGCTATGTGGTATCGTTTATTGAGACTATATGTTGGGACATGTGTGTTTTATTTATGATAATCGGGAGACCATTATTGCAAATGATGTGATTTTATAAAGATCAATGGTGTATTTATTTAATAGGTTCTGCATTATAGTATGACTTTATAAAAAAATATAACGTCCCGATATTATTCTCGCATCTTAATTAAGAACTGGGGAACGTGTGATGATTCTCAGGTGAATAGTGTCGCAACTTCACCGTAACTCTCGACCGATGACATATTATTACTCAGCTGAAAGTGGCCCATGAAACTATGATAAGACCCACTCACGTAAGATCTAAATTATGTGCCCACGCCATTCTACATATGTAGCTCTCAAAGCCTATTTGTTAATTATAAAAAAAAATACATTTCAAAATATCTGCTGACATAAAAGTTTTTGGAGTAGGTGAGGCTGTATGAAGAGAATGTAAATCAGAACAAAGTGTATGTCAATAATTAAGTGTCAGGTAAATAGCTGTTATTTATTATTTTATCTGTAGCCGATTTGGAGCACAGTAGCGTGAGGCGTTAATTTGCCGAGGGAGCAATTCGGAACGGGGACATCGCGCGCACTCCAACTTGGTCGGAGAGCCGCGCGCGTTGACCCATTTTGTGCGTAAAGCGGTATGGTGCGTAGAGGAATCGATGATATAGCAACCGAATCTCGAGGCCTTCGCCGCTTTACTGATGAGTTTGGATCTGTGTCAGGGTCCTCCCCCGGCGTCCCTACGCCTTCTGCGCTCGGCCTCCCTCCGGTAAGCAGCCCCTGGCGCCCCTGCCTCGGTTGACCCGTAAAACTCTAGTGTTTGCGTTATACTTTCCGTGAGCTCTTTAATGATTCGGGGTCACTCGTGTTAGCATTATTCGTACCTACCTGTAAATTAGGATAATGTTTTTTGGGGGTTGGTTACTCATCCTACCAATCTTTTGGCTTGTCAACTGATGCCATGGCATTGAGGTAATTAAATTAAGGTGACAGCTAAAAGTTGCAATACGTTGTTGGTAGAAGTACTTATTATCTAGCGGGAAAGAGTACATCATAAACTTAACATAATACAACAAAGACAATGATATAATCTATCCATAAAGGTGTAACAACGCGAATATTGCGTTAGTATTGTTTAACTATACATGAATTCATTTTGAGAAGCTTGAGCTAACAAAACTGAGGTCACTTATTTTGGGCCGATGTATACTTGACCAAGTTTTTGTTATTCATAATTCCTCCATAAAATACATAGAATAATCAGTTCAAAAGGCCTTAAATCGGTTCGTGACTGTTTATTTTTCTGTCGGGTAATAAATTTAATAATTATTATACAATAGTTTTTGAAATCAATTAGTTCACATTGATAATTGAATGGAAAGGTTTTATTAGGTACTAAATATTATGAGGTTGGTAGAGTCATGCTTCAGTAACTGAATCGTGACTAAATTGAGACAATCTAGTGCGCTGAATGGGTCGAGAGAGCCGAGCTTCGGGTTAGCGATGGAGTGGTGATCGACCTTTGCAGCGCCGTCACCTTCGCAGCAGCCGCCAGCGATGGCATTGTCGCCTCGACGCCAATAGGAAGCAACGCGGCCGCAGATCGCTATTGGGCTTAAGGCCATTTTCAATGCACCATCTTTTACCTTGTGCCCCTTACTGTATAGAATGACCCGAAATCGACTTCGGCGGTTGTAGAGCGCGACGAAGATCTCCATATGTCTCGCTTTATCGCCCAATTTTTAAACAAGTTAAATGTAACCCGTTTTATCATCGGAGACCTCGTTTATTTACATTAATTACTGTCTGCTAATTATCAAAAACGTAACGTGTGCAGATATAGCATTGATTCTGTTAACCAAATCGCCATGTAAACGATTGCCCTACAAACATAAAGTCGTATAATACACACGTAGGCCTTGCCCAATTTTTTTCAAATGCCACTCTTTTACCATGTAGGTCAAATGCATTACGATGTCAAAATTGACCCGGTTCTTTTTGTGCTTAGAAGAAGGTTTTTTGAAAGTCTCGAAATGAATGATATAACGTTTTTGAATAAATTAATGAAAGTAATATTGTTTAATAAGTGCTAATGATATAATTTGCACCTGCACCAATTCGTTACGTCCAGACATGTGGTGATTAACGAATTGTAAAGATGTAGGAAAGTAGAACGGGGGCATCAATTTCAAGGTCGAACGTAGCTGAACAAATTTATTTTGAACGGTCAAATTCAGCGTTAACATTAAAACACCTTGGAGAATACATCCCGTGTGACACACGCGGATGATGTTTTAGTAAAGTTTGTATAAAATAATCGAGGTCGTCTAACTATTAGGACTTTACTAAAACTTTGCCTTTCTCTATTTTGGTGTGCGCTTTCAATTTGACCTTCCTTCATAATAAAACTTCAAAAATATGCTGCAGCCGAAAACCAGCCTCATTTTCACTAAGGGCCTTCCGGACAAGAATGCCTGGAAGGCGTCGCTTGGCGACATGTTTAAGGTTTTCAAAATCATATCAAAAATAATATGAGCTTGTGTGTTTAAGTAAAGTCAGAGGTGTTTGTTTAAACCGCCTTTTCGTAATTGACGGACGGTTATACCGTTTTTGTCTAGTGTTTCTTAATATACACACGGTGCGCATACGAAGACTGAAAGTGTACGTCCGCCTGGTTGTGTGCGCGGCCTCAACCGAGTTTTGTCGATGCTTTCTCGAGCGGCGAACCGGGTCGCGTTCTCGATGCCCCGTGCTGAGCTGCCTCGTACCTACCAACTGCTGCCAGAGGCTCGCCGAGCTTGACACACGCACACCAGCGCGCCTGAACCTTCTACACGCACACCTACACCTATCCGAGATGTATTGTGTCAGGGCTAGTAAATAATTTTAATAAACGTGCTGAGCGAGAGCTCGCAATAAGAATAATTCAACCTACCATAGATAGTTTGTGCAGCACAATAAGTAAATTGCGAAAAGGAGGGCACAGCTATATTTGCATATTTTAAGGTTAAAGGTAAAGATTGAGTTTACCTGTAAGTATAGACAGATTGCTTGGCTATATGATATGGGATAAATGTGTATTCGATACCCGATGTTTTTATTTAAATGAGACATAACAAATTATTGTATTATTCAAGATTATTTAAAATGACCCCGCTGGTGTAATAGCTTGTATTTGCTAAACAAAGCACAAGGTTTTACTGTGTTCCGGCTCGGCGTATCTTGTGTAGATGTGCTGACACTACCGGCCTTGCCCATACTTAATCCTACTGGATTCAATGTAATCCTTGCCTGCTACATTATTTTCAGTAGACGGAGATTTCTTAAGTAAAATGGGCAAATTATCAGCTCATCAAGGCGTTAGAGACTTTAAGTCGCCAAGCGATTACACTGCTTTTACATTAAAATGACAACCGGTGAATTAAATATCCATTAAACTAAGGATCAGATTCCGTATGACCATCAAAATTGTTGAGTACATTTAAAGGCAATCGACAGTGACGACCCTCGCCGGTGTAGGAAGTAGGGTCATGCAATTTATATTAGGCTGAAGTCAAGGTCCCGCCAATCATTTTGGCCATCTAGTAATTCATAGGACAATAAAAGTTGAGGCCGAATCATTTCAGCCTTCTTTGTCATTTCATAATGAAACGAAAGGACTTGTCGCGCTTCCTGTTGAAACCATTCCACTATCAAGTTTTGATTCAAAACATTATTAATTCTAATCTTTATTATCTATTTGCGATTGCATATTCATGGCAAAACAATGTAGAACTCGTAGGGCCGAGGTGGCACAGTTTCTTGTTTGAGTTATAAATCAATCTGTCCTAGTTAGATTAGCGTCTGCATGTGCTACACCGTCGTCGATGTCTTCGCTTTCCAAAGGCGATGTTGCCAAATACTGATGGTGTATGGTGGTTGGCGGGGCGCGGACCGTGTATCGGTTTCGTTTCCCATTCGCCCACCTTTGCGTGCGCTCTTACATAACCGGCTTCGCAAACTCCTGCTCGCGTCACTCTTTGTATTTAAAACGTGTTAAGTGTCGTTGTAATCATTTCAAAATGATTTCCCCGAGAAGTCGGTAACTTTCACGCTTTGTTTGGTCTTGGTGCTGGGTCGCTGGCGGTTTTTTTGGCAATATGTAATGTTTCAGAATGTTTGTCTTACATGTATCTACAATTGAGTAGCTTTAATAACATACAACAATGTTATGTTGAATGTTGATGTAAATTAAACGCCCAAATATAAAAAGCAATGTGGGTTTACAACGTAACGGTGGCAAGTAAAACCGCTTCAGCGTTCACATGCGAGGCATTCTGTTTGATTCAGAATTGGCCGTTCGTCCTCGGCCTCGCTCGACCGCTTCCGCCTTACAGCTTATCCTCGCCCGTTGTGCCCATGATAATCTTTTGTAGTATGAGCCTTGATCCTAGGTCTCTTCCAAAGTCACCCGTCTATTTATTACTATAACAATATTGTCATTTCCTTTCTAGGTATAATCAGCAAACCGCGCGCGCCTCTTCGTTGAAGTACGTAATAATTTTAAGTCATTTATTTATCTTAACAACTTTGATAATTTGGGTATATATTCTATTTAACATATTGCTAACATATAATGTTTTGTTGGGTGGTGCATCAATCTTTGAAGTAGAGTCCGTATCTAACTGAAAGTAGTTGGAAAAAATCAATCATACGAGATAAGTACAGTAACGTTTTTCTCCATTTGCAATTTCCATGTGAACAGTTTCAATAATAACGTTGGTTTTATTTTGCCACGTGCAAACAGGTAGGCGTGAGTGCGGCTACGTCACAGCCCAGCCTATGAAGGTCATGACGTAACGACGTTAGTCTCACCATTATTCAGTTTGTCGATCCATCGCTCGATTCCTCACGAGGCCAAACGTTCTATTACTCGACAGCAGAGGTTATGCGCGCTTTTATAATTCTGTCTCGTTTCCTTAACTTCAAGACCGTTGGCGGGCGGCAGTGGCTCCCGACATTAAAGCCTAATAGTAGTCGATTTACAACCAGGAAACATAAAGCCGATACGTAGCAACACGACGCCAATGCTCAGACTAATTATTCTCATGTTCAAGTTAGACATCTCTGCCATATCAATGCGTATGACCATTTCGACATGCCTAGTGTGAATGAAGTGTGAATTATAATGTTAAATATTTCACAGCAGATAACTTTCGTAATATTTGTGTGGAAGAAGCGTTCGCTGATATCGCTCTGGAAGCTCGCCAAGTCTTAACCGTCGCTGCTAGAGAAGGTCCGGAATCTAATATAAACACAAAAGATTTCAAGTAAATTGTAGATACTGATACTCAGATCTGTGACCACGGTGACCTTTGAAAAATCTTCTGTTTTTTGCGGATGCTATGAACCACGGACGGTAGTTAAATTATTCATAACAACCTGTAGATACATAATTAATAAAAATGAGAGTTTGTATAATTGTAACATTAATTGGAAAATGGTTGTCAGAGATCTTTAAATAGCCGGGGTAGAGTTGGAAACCTTCTGAAAGTCATAGTGATTGTTATTTTGTTTCATTTTTACCAGGTTATAAACTTGTATTTTTCTTAAGCTTTACTCTTGTATTTGTCGTTCTTATCCATGTTGGTATTGTTCTTCTTAACAAGTTCCCTGGTTATATGACGGAAATAGTTGAAACAGATAATTGCCTTATCCGATAAAGGTCCAAAATCGATGCTATATATTCTTCTTATTGGTGACTTTCATTGATTAATTTTATCTTTCAATGTCATAACGATAAAGCCTTGTTCAAACAAGCGCGATACCGTCTCTTCGCATACAATATTACTATTTGTCTTTACATAGAACTGAGCAAATTTTACTTGCGCAGTTTTGTTAGCCAAATTACAATATATCATGCAGTCATTGGTTGATTTTGCAATAGTGTTATGTACACGCATTAACGTTTCGCAATTATCATCTCTGACTTCAACATCTTTAGATAATTTCATAAAGCATTTTCCTCAAAATCTTTGCAAATTTCGGAAAATTAGTTTTTCAGTAAAAAGACGTTCTATTGAAGCTTCAGTTTCATATTATCTGGCTCATAGTATTTTCATTAGGGTTGTTAATTTGAATTCTGTGATAAGTTGGTAATATTGAGATATGTAGGTATTGTTTTCAAGTTTACATCGTTGACGATCTGTTAAGATATTAATGCGGAACTGGTTCCAACAGAGTTTTAGATATCAAAACACACAACGGTACCTTGTTTGATTGCGGAAGGCGAGTTTTATACTAAAATAATTATTGAATAACTTGTTTGTAACAACGTGTATTAGGTACTGAATACATCTTCCTAATCTACCGCTTACATACTTTTTCACGATAAGGTGTTAATTACATTTTACCTGGTATTTTATCAGAGTATCAGTAGGTACCAACTGTTAGCTACCTTGCATATACATTTTCCGGGTTTAGTTTAGATCTTCGATAGATTTTAGATACCGATAGAACTTTGTTTCCTTATATTTCTAAAATTAACTGTGTCATGTGGCCTTGAAAAATTTCAAGATAAGCTAAACAAATAATTTATTTATGAAGCATTTTTTCATTTAGTTAGATATCTTGCAAAAAAATATGAATTTATCGCACACATTTGGTCACGTACGACGAGCAACTATTGAAGTCACATGACGTAGCCTCGTTGCGGCGTAGCACCGTTGCAGATTTCTCTTGTACTTAAATTGACATGAAATACAAATGATACGTGATTATCGAGATCTACTTACGGCATATTCCATAATTGTCAGGTTGCCACGCGCATGAGCACACGTACGGCCATCATCTATTGAGATGACGTAGCCCGTAGCACGGTCACCTTGCGCGTCCTCGCACATCGCGGACAAATAAAGGTGGTGAGCATTTAGTTCCGTGTTCGCGTGCTCGCTCCAACTGCGAAATATTTTAATTATGTAACATCCATTTACATATAATCACTAACAACAGTTATATTCTATTCATCACCTTCTAACACACATATATCAACATATTCAACCTAATGACCATCTACTTTTATCACAAGACCTGCATGTTTGTTGTTTTTATCATAACAAAGACGTGTATAAGTTATTGTCTCCTAGTTTACAAAATCGGTTCTTAAATGCGTCTACAATATTATTCATTTCATTATGATTGTCGTCAACAAAGGCGAATAATAACAAATAATGTGAAGCGCGACCGCGGGACTCGTAGCTACCAGCATTCAACTGCCAGCTGTTACATTTACAGTGATACTTAATGCTGAGGACATAAGAGTCATTTTCACTATAGATAATGTTATAGCTGTTTCTAGTGTCTCTTCAACCCCTCTGACTATTGGTGCTAGAGGGTGTAGCTATCCCTTTCCTGCTCCATCTTCCATTTCTGGCCCGCGAAGCAGCGGAGATAACCGGACGAAATTGAAGTAATATTTTATAGACTTATACTTTGTAGAACATGCACTTCCACGACTCATTTGTGTATATCTTCGCTTGAAGAGGTTTCACTGTTTACTTTCCCATATTGCGTATAATGTTACACAAGGTCTGCTTGCAAAAGCGCTTTGGGGTTGCATGCGACATATTGAAGACTTTTTCTTTTGCTTGAAACAATGGTTCTGCGTAAGCGTAAAGCAATAACGTATATACTTAAATGAGAAAATAACATGTATGTTTTCGAGGTCTCTTTATAAACTTAGTTCACTTCTACAGTTCATTGACAAAGAATGGTATCCAATATAGTGAAAGTCACGCTACCATTGCTATTGGCAGTAACATTTAAAAGGTTATGTAGTTTCAGTCACAGTAAACTAATTTCGTGTCAATAAAATATGGTAGTTATTCTGAACTCAGCGGTTTTATTGTTATATTTACAATGGCTACGAGACGATGACGGCTACCGGCTACCGCAACCTTGAATACATCATGTGTTTGATTATTCCACACGTCACGAGAACTGCTGTTTCTATCTGCATCATATACCATAATACAAGCTATTTTTGTTAATATATTTTTCTAACTGTAATAGCAGTGCTGGCCCAAAAAATAAATAAAATATTTTAAACTTTTTGGCAGTTCTGCGTTGCAGACCAATTAGCTAAGTAGACGCAGTCAATTTTAATTGATTCTTTTAATGTTTTATTTATATAGTTTAGAAGAAAATATTTACTGCTACAAGTCAGTATTTTTTTGTATTCCTTACTCGATTTTCATTCCATTTGTCCTGTGTAAAGAGGTCGAGTGTTAGAAACATAATAATATGTAATTCCAAGTTAATGTTTACTATAGCTAACAATATCTTTCAAAGCTAACTCAAATACGTCCAGGCAAATACACCTCATATTTATGTAGCCAATAATATAGACGTAAACAATTACTTTAGCAAATCACGAATTCATAAAGTATAATATAATGCTGACTAGATTATCTAGCATCGTTCGCAATGGCTAATTTACGAGCTTGTTAACCACAAACGGTTTTGAGCTGCCTGACCGCAACTTCGTCCGACAGAATTAAGAACAAGTACGCTTTAATGCTAACATTGTTTTACATATAATTTCATAGTAATTTTTATTAATATATAGAAAATGTAGGACGATGTTATGAACAAAGGACGCGTGTCCATTGTCAGTTGTTACTCAACGTTGGAATTACTCACCCTACCTCCGCTTAAATTAGGTTTTGTCATTTGGAACACTAGATGTGTCTCGTACATAAGTAACCTCGACATCTGTACTTGTTGCGTCACCACCGGACATGATACAATACCTCTATTATTAAAATGTCACAGAGAATCGCTTACTTGCTTTGTGTGCAAGACGAGGCGACCTCGTATCCACTTAAACCGTCTTCATTTCGATGCAGACTAGACTTCTGTAGGAAAACTGGCACGAAATCAATAGTACGTCTACGTTGTGCATAACGCCCCCTTTCTGGCTCTCTTTGCACATAGCAACATTCCTGGAAATCTCTCTTAAGAGATATACATAGGTAAACCTTTTATGATGTTGCTTGTGTAATTAATTCAGAGTAGTATTATCAACCAGTATTTTTCCTGTATACCTACCTATTATGGAACGTGCATACAGTATGTGTTTTTTAATCCATTCAGACCATATTTCCAATAGTTTCCCATTGTTATTGTCACATTGTTTTAACCAACAAAACGAATGTAAAAAATATGTGCAATATATAACGATGCCGATATCGTAGGACTATTTGCTCGCTGTAAACAAGCCGTCCTTCAGATCCCAGTCGAGGACCCTATAATGTCGGCTCGTCCTCAGGGCGTCTGAGTCACAACACGCAGTCATCGTTAAGAGGGCATTGCTCACTTGGTTACTCCCCCCTTGGCACGCCCGCTGCATCAGCGAACCACCGTTTGAAAAATAAAACCAGTCATATGCGTATTAGTACATTCATTGTTCTATCGTCCTTATTCCGATTCCATTGTCTCGACTAACGTCCGCCATTATTATTATTGATTGCAAATTTATGGTTGTACAGTCTTATTGTAAACCTTTTCAGGGTTTAACATAAATAGGACATATATACAACTAATTGTAAATAACAATGTTTATGGGTGCGGAAAACCGCAACGGTTGTTATTTAAGCTTAATAAATGTTTAAATAATAACGCAACCTTAATTAAATGTTAACATATTCACGCTGAATATTATTTTACAGGCATATAAATCAGGAATAATATGGAAAATTAATTGCGTATGAAAATGTAAACGCTGTAACTGCCGACGTAGTGATTGTATTTGCAATATTTCTTTGTTATGCTAATAATAAGCTTTCACATGACCGTATAGTATTTGAAACACGGAGATGGTTACATAGATAGGTGTTTATCTCATAATGTAAACTCAGCGGCCGTGACACAACACAAATTGATGTAAATGTGTCGAACGCCAGTGCTGAGGTAGCAATAATTCAGTCAGCTAAATGCGACAAAGTCCCCGTTCCCTGTTTTTTATGGCACCTACTTACGGCTTGAGATTTACCAACCGATCCCAATAATGTAGTGAAACGACGTCGGGAGGACTTAAATATAGAAGAGGATGCGCGCTGGTCGGGTGACATCTATAATAAGACCACGGGAGACCGATGCCGATGATACGTACTACGTATATTGCTCAACATTTCACGGGTTGTTGACTTCTTCATTTCATATCAAACTTATTTATTTTGAACTGTAATGTATCCAATTTGACTTAGGTATTCGAACAATGTTGATTTCAATAACATGCTTCAAAAAACAAAAAAAAACTGTATCTCCAAGGTATTGTTGTAATCTAATTTGCTATTTGCTAGTTCAGAAGGCTTAAATGCAAATTATGATCTTTAAATAATCCTAAAAATATAATAACCTGACAAATTCTATTAAATTATGGCGTTTATGACTATGCTAATTCAAAGATCTTGTATCCTTTTCAGATACTAAATGCCAAGTAGTATTAACTGGTTAACTTCATTAGCTTAAGGAAATAGAATAATAAGAATTATTTAAATTCAAAATTTTACTATACATAATTAGTTTTTAAGAGCATCTTTGTGAAATCATTGAAATAGATTAAATATCTTAAATCCTTCGAAATAACATTATTAAAGTAATAAATCTGTCTTGACAAAAACGCTATCGTTTACGATACTTAATAGTTTTTTATGTCGTTGGCAAGGTGGTCCCATCGGTGGGTGGTCTACCGCAAGGGCCATCCGGCCGCACCGCAGCCTTACATCAATATCCTACAATCACCGTGAAATCCTACTCGTCTTACACTAAATACGCCAAAATATGTGGGTTATGGCTACATTTTTAAATGTAGGCCAAAAGTAATAGATGAGTTGATATGATGATTCACCTATTGTTAATCGTCATAGGAGCGGTTTACTGAAGCTGAATGTAGGTCGCTCGGGCCGCTCCATTTGCTACAGTGGCAAATTGTTGATCGACCTCGGAGTGATCGTTGCTCGTGCGATATCTTATCTACAATCCAGCGGTATGAAAAGTTATCCACATATTAAAAGTTGTCATGAAACAAATATTTAATTTAACCACAATGTGTAATATTTTGCTTAAACTGGTTAACTTTTGATTTCAATTTGTACATTTACATGGTTTCATCATGACACATTTTAATTGTGAGTTTCGCAATTTTGATGAGATTAGATTTAGTAAATAATAAATTGACTTGAACTGTGGCAAGGGTAATCTTCAAATGACGATAAAGTGTTAAAAATGTCTTCAACATCACGTCAGTCGTGAAGAATCAGCTCTCGGCAGCCGTAGTTTCTGGGTCGTGTCGATTAATTCACTTAGCCTACTTTTATTTAGTGCTGTGACACTTTTTTATGTTTGACATACTTCATTTCATTACTGCAGACCAGAACTGTCCATTTTATTCCAGCTATTCCTATGTAGGTTCAGCGGTTGCCCTGTTTCTTTTCATTCAAATTGAGTCCTGTTTATTCTTCAGTTAGTCATAAATAAATAATTGTACGAGCTATCATCTGGAACAGCTGGTGTTTACTAAATATTCCAGTTGAACAGTAAGACAACAATTTGTTTGGGTACACGCACAATGGAATGATAATGTACAGTTCACCAGAAGTCCACAGCATTCTATCATCATCAAGTTGGCATTCAGTCACAACTGTGACAATGTTTGTAATAATCGACCGCATTACGATAAATGCGGGATCATTTGATGAGCAGCAAAATACATGCTTTACATTTTTCATGATCTAGAGACAATGCAATAAAAAGGTACTCGATCGCTCTTTCTTACTTATTCACTTTAACACTTTTCTCTTCGATCCAACTGAAAGAAGATGGAAATCAAGTGTTACTTTTATATGCAAAACGAAGCCGAACTGTTGTTAAGTTAATAACACATCCCGAATTGTACGCAGTGCACGGGATTAATGATGATCTACAAACATTAGCAGTAACAATACATTGAATAAAAGAACCCATCAAAATTAATCCAGATTCCAGAGTGGATGTCGAAATTTGGACTGCTCTCGAAATAAAAAGCCTCCCGAAATATAGAGCTGACACAATAAGTATCCAGTTAACTGGCGTGATACGATTATACCTTCACAAAAAGCGACCGCACGCGGACTGTGAACGGATGCAGTGCGGTGATGAAACTGACACAGATTCTAACGCGTATTTGGTAATCGAAATACAGTTCGTGAAAGTCTCGCAGGACGGTCAAATCTCGCACATTGTAAGTGTCCCACTTCGACATACTCTCGACATTTTGACGGCATCACGGCACCGAAACCCAAAAGCCGAAAGATAGTAACGTGTAACTCTTCTTTCGCCGACTCGTCATTGTTCAGCAACCGTCCTCGGTGCGCACGTACCGGTACATACATTTATAAAGTGAGTATAATGTATTGTGTTCGCGTCCCAGATTTGGGAAGCGAAACTACGATCGTTGATTGGCGTATTACGACGTTGCTACATTTTCGCCTTGCATTCAATTCTATGAGAATTTGCAGGTATTGCTTATCGGCCACTAGGTCACTCGTTAGCGTATTGTATTTGTTTCATTTGGCTATCTACGCAATGTACCTGAAGCTCTAAAACTTTTTATCCGTGTTAGAAATTACTGGCACACCTTGGGTAACCCATTTTATCGCGATCTATCACGTTGAATTGGAACTTTGACGTGAGTCAATGGGAAACACTATCTGAAAAACTATATATATATATATATCATGATACTTATGCATCCTTATAGTAGTCCTCATCTGAAGCATGTCACATAAATGCCTCATCAATATTAGTCGAAGGCTCTTAAAGGTGTTCTGTTACTTAAGTTTTATAGAGTGCTAACTCGTAAATAACAATTACCTTTACCTTCATGTGCGTATTGCATACCTATTAGTCTTTGGAGTGCCTCAGCTCTGAAGATGCAAGCTAGACAAATAAGTTGAACTAAGTTGTTTTTCCAATAAAGCCTAAATGCCAAATTACAGATTAGTGACATCATAAGCTTGACCTGTTTGACTTAGGTACTAGTTTCGTTTTTGTCTATTTATTTCGGTTATTCTCGTCATGCATAACATCATCGAAGGATTCTTTATATTATTTATAATTAGGTTGACTATACACATCCAGCTTGCTGACCTGGAGATAATTCGGAGCGTGTTTTTATGTTATCGTGTATTTTGATTTTAGGACTAAATAAACTAACTTATCGTCTTCTTTGTTTGTAACTTACCAAGTACGTTATTCATATTCAGTAACGATTACATCTATTCTAGTATCGACGATCACATTAAGATAATAAACGTATATAATGCCATAAAATTAATTTCCTGCTCTCTTTAAATTCTCATTACTAGATTGTCCTCTACCAGCTTGTTTCTTAATTAGGCTGTCCGTCTCATTATTTATTACATGTATGTTAACATTTATGTCTGTAATTAGTAATGATCTGGATCTTGCCATTACATTATTGTAACAAACACACTTATTAGTCGGTCTTTATTATGGCAGCTATTAAATGACTTAAACCAATTAGGCCGGAGCCAGTCACACCGAGGCATTTCCTCTCAGACAGAATACTAACATGAGCAGACGAATCCATTTGTTTCTGTGCGTAATTGAGGCTATTGTATTCTAAAGTATATTCATTTGTATGGGAAAAGTTGGCAAAATTGTTATCCGTGTAGCGTAAAGTAACGTCTCCTCTCCTCCCTCTTTATTGAATCGATTTTCACCTACGTATTTATGGTCTGGCATTCCCTTGTCGTATTTATAGTCCTGGTTGTCTGGCGTGCAATTCAGGCAGGAATGGAAACTCCATAGCGTTCTTTATCTGTTTCATAATCTGTATGTGCAGCTGGTGCCAATTTACTTGTTATTCATTCATTTTTTTGCATCAAGCGTTGTGAGTTTTTTCTCTCATTTACTGTTTTTGATCCACACCAAACCGGCCATCCATATTTCTAACCGTTCTGCCTCTAACCCTGTCTCTTAATTAAGTTCCCCGTCTGGAATTTTCCTGTCATGTCCATGTTTTTCCCTTCGCGACTTGGTGCAAGTAGACTTATGTGTGGTTATGTATTGTTGCAGGCTCGGGGCAGGCAGCGAGTGCGGCGGTGGAGGGTCGGGCGGCGGCGCGGCCGCTCCGCAGTCGGCGCGCGTCTCATCCAACGGCGCCGGCGGCATGGCGGTGAGCCGCGTGCCCAGCCCGCTGCACGACGGCAACACGCCCGTCGCGGAAAACTGGTGCTTCACACAGGTAAAGTATGGTATCTATCGAACTTTTCACTAGTCCTTTCCACGACTCCCCGTTTCACCGGCCTTGTCTTCGCGTTTCTGTCTGTTGTAAGTGTGGAGGCACCTTTATAACATTTAACCGAGTCCTGAAAACTGATTGGCGTAGTGAGTTCTTTATTGCTCGTCATTGTATATTATGCTGTAAATGTGGAAGCCACCGTTATACCAGATTTTAAGTAGTCCTGAATGTTAAAGGTAGATTTTATTGGTCGGGTGATTTACAAGTGCTTCGGTTAAACAAAGGACGTTTGGGAGTAAAACGTGAAGGTTATATTGAATGGCAAGGGCGTTCCATTGCCAACGAACGAAGTTTTAACTGAAGAAGGAAAACGGGCCCTGAAAATTGTAGGCTTCAGTCACGCTACACAGAAAAATAACTTATATAAGTAACAAATTCGTCAAATACCGTCTGAAACACACACACTCAGACTCGTTAAGTATTAATACAAGTCAACTGTTGATGTGTTGCGAATAGCGATAATAATTGTTTACCAAGGCCGTTATCGGTGAACTTGAAATATGTTGCGCGCATATGCATATTGTGTTAACGTGTACATCCATATTTAAAACTACTAGGAAGAGGAGTGCACGTGTCCGCTTGTTCAAACTACAGAGGTGACTCGTGCGTCACGTTGCGGAGCTATAACTATTACTATACCGTCGCGGTATGCGTCTCGAGCGGCACGTCACCGAGTGAGTGATATTAAAAATCCAATTTCAAAACTATTTCTCTGATAGACGAAGACGTTATAACTTAGCAATGCCAAGTGAAACGTTCAGGAACGTCACACGTTACATAATGATCGTTTGTTCTCTCAGACGTCAATAATAACAGTATACTTCGAAGCGATAAGCTATCCAGTGCTGCTTCATTTTCTGCTTCGAACATCGATTAGCTATCACTTTGAAAATGCTATTTTCTCGAATGATGGTCATCGCTAAAGTAATTGGAACGACCGTTGTGCGACATAGACACACCGATCTGGTATTACCTTTTTTGATACTTTTTGCCCAAAAATCTATTTAGTCTGCAATAACGGTGGTTTTTTTGCTTGCTTTATGTCGACGCTGCCGCACGTAGTTACATTTATTAAGATCTGTCTCAAGTTAATCTTTAGGAATCTGTTGTGATGCGGTACCGTTGTTTAACGGATTCGACAATCAAATCGTTTTCTTAACGTAAGCTTAATGGTAGGCACATGTATTATAATAATTCTTGTTAAGGATACAGCTGTTCTCTACAGTCTACATATACTTCCGTGTAAGATTGTGTGTGGCATTACAGGCTCAGTTAGACACGTGTTCTCGCTCGGCGCTTCTGCTCTCCGGTACACGTGCCGCTCTCCGATAATCACGTTCTTCATTAGTACTCGGAAACGCGTCGACAATAAACCTCGCATGTTATCGCAACAATTAGAGCTCTCTTTGAAGTGAGCCATACACAAACGACGCTACTATGAAACCATTATGTATTGTAAATCACTTTAGTTTGAAACGGCCATTAAAATTACTGCAATTTACTTGCGTTTATCAACAAACTATGCCTTTGCATTGCAATACCAATACAACTCTGCACAATGTAAATGTGCTTTTGTTTCTAATAAGTATTATTTCGCGTTAAAATTCTGTCCACGCTCCTGATTTGTCATGATGATTTCAAATTATTAAAGCCCACTTATTTTCCTGCATATTGTTATTAAACCAAAACATGTTTCTCTATAAGAGAGCTGGTTTATAAGGAGCACACATATAAGGCTTTTATGTGGCGGTGGAATCTACAAACGGATGTTATCTATGTGTCCGCGAATGCGAACCGGGGATGATGCGGGCGGCCTTGGCGCGGGTCGGCGACCGGGCGAAGACCCCAGCAGCACCGCAAGCCAAGCAACGGTCGAGGGCAACGACCAGCACGGCCAGGTTGCGCCCGCGCCTTGCTCGCCTATCCTCCTGACCGACGCCGAGGCCCAAGTGTCCACCCGACGAGGCTCAGGGCCCCCGACAATGCGCCGACCACGTTCACCTCACGCACCATGCTAATTATTTTTTATTATGAATGAATTATAATCGTCACAGACGATTTTGAAGATGCCATAAGCTCATACAATAGATACGGTACGCCAAACGCGTCTTATGGACATTGGAGTTACCTGAAAGATCAAAGACTCGATAATATAAACTGTTTAGAATAAGCAACAGACGACACTGTAACCTTGAATCATGAATGAAATAATGAGTGTTGCCCATTTTTTTTCATGAAACTTTATTTGCCATAATAAATAAGTCGTTAAACTGCTTGTTTGTTTTTCATGGTGACTGTCGGTGGGACAATTAAGGACAATGTACGGAGCACTAAGCTATTATGCTTAGTTCTGTTAGGGACCCGTCCCGAGGAGATTTATGGTCACCCACTCGGGGTACCTTGTAAAAGTGTCTGCTTCCCTTACTGATTTATACTTATCCATTATTTATGAATCATTGTATATATCATTCTGACTGATGAGTTTCACTACTATGTAGATATTTATATTTCTACATTTAAAGTTACACGCAGTTCCACATTTACGCACAAATGGCTCCCGTAATTGTACAGAATAATAAATGATATAATGTATTAATTTAATTTTCCTTTGTTTCAGGTCAAAGTGGTTAAGTTCAGTTACATGTGGACAATAAACAATTTTAGTTTCTGTAGAGAAGAAATGGGTGAAGTGTTAAAATCATCGACTTTTTCAGCAGGTGCTAGTGATAAATTAAAGTGGTGTCTTCGTGTAAATCCTAAAGGACTCGATGAAGAGAGCAAAGACTATTTATCCTTATACTTATTATTAGTGTCGTGTAATAAATCAGAAGTGCGTGCAAAATTCAAGTTCTCAATATTAAATGCAAAACGGGAAGAAACGAAGGCGATGGAGTCACAACGCGCATACAGATTCGTTCAAGGCAAAGATTGGGGGTTCAAAAAATTTATAAGAAGGTGAGTAAGACATTTTTTTCGTATCCGATATAGAATACGTCATTTTTATTTGTTTTAAATATTCACAAAGCAGTGTTTTTTGTTTGGAATGTAAATTACATACAAGATAGATACAGTATAGTTTTACTACGTATTAAATCAAAACAAATAATTACTTCACGACCACAAAAAATCACAGAAGTGTGTAGATTTGGTGGAAAACTTCACGAATACATACATTAAGGTTGGGGACGGACCCCAATAACGGCGCAGTCACATAATTTTATTCCCTACTGCTGAAAATGTGGGCTTCTCGCGAGGGCTATAAACACCACATTATGTGGACCCCTGCCTACATACGCGTAATCTTTGTAGCAACAGCTGTTATGGTATGGCTGTGTAATACCCGGGGTCTTGGGTTATTGGTTGTGGCGTAAATCAGCCCCTTTTGAAGTCATGCGTTGAATGTATCCGGTGTAGTCACAAAACTAGTCACGAATATACCCCGACTATCCTTAATACTGTAGGGTTTAAAAATATCGAATTAAGTTCAACGAAGCCTCAAAAAAATAAAATATTCTTCACAAATTAAGCACAGTCTCAATCCTATTAGTAATTTTACCTGGCATACATTCTTGGAAACAAGCCTAGATTGATACAATTGGTTCGGAAACCCTTTTTGGGTCAAGGTGTCTGCGATGTTCATTAATCTAATTCTAACAATTTTATCACTACCTGTTGCCCGCCGGCTATTTCGTGGCCTTTTTCATAGTTAGCTTGAAACCCAATTTAACTTTTTGTATGATAGCGGAACTTATCGTTTTTTTTTAATTCTGTCTAAACGTTTAAACCTCTTTTGATCTACCTCATTATTTTTTCAAGTAGCTTCACTTCCAATTCTTTATGCAGTCTAAAAATTGGCAAACTTATCACTGCGAACATATAAAACCTTTCTCCCATAATAAGATATTTTACTATGATCTAAAATATCGGAAAGCATCAGTAACTCCGGAACCTCGGCTTCATTTCGTGGCCAATATAAAAGGGAGCGAGCGCCACTAACGACAGGCTTCGGGCCAAATCTTCCATTGCGGTGATGCGAATACCAACCACAAGGTTTACTTCAACTTTACTGAGTGCTAACGTTTTTACGACACCGTAAAAATGAGAACAAGAACGCTAGCCTATAAATCAGTTACCTTAGCATCAATTTTATTTGAACAGTCGGGGTGTAAACCTTAAGGCAATATTATTTGAACAAAAAAAATATAACCTTTGTGATTAGTTTGAATACTAATTATTAGATTCTAATTCTCTATAGAAATTAAATAAGTAGTTTATAATATAAGTAATTATAATAATATTATAATAAATTTAGAATTTTTATAAATAGTATACGTACTTTGAGGTACTATTTCACTTTTAAAGATGGTTTTATAACAGAAATAAAGTTGCAACAACAGATAATTGAGTATACCTAGAAACATTATCATGTTCCTATTATTCCCCGTAAATACTCATCTACAGTTCCTGTATTTATCAATTCTCTGCAATTTCAAATACAGTTAACGGAGCCATATTTCTGCGAAACGTATAAATAGGCTTCCAACAATATCTCTTCTACGAAAACTTCAGGACTAACTCGACATTTCTCCAATTTCCAGAGACTTCCTATTAGACGAAGCAAATGGCCTCCTACCTGAAGACAAGCTGACGATATTCTGTGAAGTGTCAGTGGTAGCAGACAGTATCAACATCAGCGGGCAGAGCAACGTGGTGCAATTCAAAGTGCCCGAGTGCCGGCTCTCGGACGACTTGGGCGCTCTGTTCGACAACGAAAGGTTTTCCGATGTCACGTTAGCAGTCGGAGGAAGGGAATTCCAGGCGCATAAAGCCATTTTAGCAGGTAATTTGGATTTATATTTTACTACCGACGTCACGCGGTTTCACCCGCGTAGTTCCCATTCCCGTGGGAATACGAGGATAAAATATATATAGCCTATGTTACTCGCTGTTAATGTAGCTTTCCAATGGTGAAAGAATTTTTGAAATCGGCACATTAGTTTTTGAGTTTATTCATTACAGACATATACACACCCAAAAATTTAAAATTTTCCTCTTTATAATATTAGTGTTGATAAAGTTAACATTTCCATTTGCTGAAACAGTAGTGAGCCACCAAGATTTAAATATCTTGGAACCGTTTCTTTAGGTTGATAGGAATTTCATATAATAGCAAGACATTGCGTTGGCAAACATTCGTTTTATGCACTTCTTTTCTCTCCTGAAAAGTGGTTTAAAACAGATAATTTAAATTATATACTGCTCGACTTTGTTGCAATCTTGTTTATCGCATTACGCAAATTCTTTAGGCACGTTTCACTGGTGATAGGTTCCGAGTAGGTGATCGATTGTATCAATGTCCACGTAACAAAGCAACATTTTATCACAAGATTTTTATCTGATATTAATAATGAAAAGTTGTGTCAACAGTCTTTACTCTCCTTGTGCATCACGCAACAACGAACCTATAATTCTTAATTGACTTTTACAAGCGAGAGTTTTAGGCCAAGGAGATGACATACAGCTATTTTCGTCTGTAACCCCCCTGCAGTTTCCTTGTACTAATTTCCGAGCGCAAACACATTAGAAATAATATGTACCGAGCGTTATTGTTTTAGTTTTATAATAATATTTATTATTAGAAGTAATTTTTCAAATCGGACGTAATGTTTTTTCCGCTATGACTTAAGGTTATCGGCTAACTGTAGGTACCTTATAAAACAAAAGACCACAGTGGTTAGTAATAATACCAAATATAAATTAATGTAGCTATCAAAATAAATTGCGTTAATATTTTGTGGGGAATAACCCGATCCTGTCCCATATCGTGTTATGTTAACCTACATGGTGTGAATTGGTGTGGCTGTTTCAGTGAAAAAATATGATCAACATGCCACTTTAAACAATGAGTTTAAATATTAATTATGATTCATATGGCAGTAATTTTTTCGAATCCAGATCACCCGATTAGAGAATGTGTTACAATACAAATTAAATTCTCTTATGTAGGTTGTGATAACAGTACGCCAGAGCTAATGGGATTTCCGTTATGTTTTTCCCTTTGTGGCCAAAATTGGAATTGTATTGTTGTAAATTTAGTACTGACATCAATGAACATGCAGCACAATTAAATGGTTGTTTTTTTCAAGTCGGTTCAATTTTTTGTCGCGGTCATTGGGAGGCCCTTGTTTAGTTGTTGGGGGTGTTTAATCTATTTAATTTTACGGAGATCTTTAAAAAATAAAGTTACAGCCATGTTACTCAGACATAATTAATTATATGCCGTTTATAGTATCTGCAAAATACCGGCGCAGACTTAAGATTTTTTTTTATAAGTGTTAACAAAACTCTTTTCTCCTTTCCAGCGAGAAGTCCAGTATTTGCAGCGATGTTTGAACACGAAATGGAAGAAAGGAAAAGGAATCGAGTAGACATCACAGACGTAGACCACGAGGTGTTGCGAGAGATGCTTCGTTTCATTTACACGGGCCGCGCGCCCAACCTAGACAAAATGGCCGACGACCTCCTAGCAGCCGCTGATAAGGTAAACTACATTTATCTGTTGTGGTTAGGTTAACCTATCATACTAATATGATAACTGTGAAAGTCTAATCTCCAAAATTAGGACGTTGAGGACTTTTGAACTGATTTGGATTAAGCTTGGCACAAAGCTAGCAGATCATGTACTGTAATTGGACATCAAATCTATCCCGTTAATACGTCTTCTAGGAATAATTTCCGACATGACTGAAGCCGCTGGCAATAGCTAGTCAGTGTGTGAGATTTGACGGTTGGTTGGCTTGGTCTAGCTTTCAAAAATCTGGGTCTAGGAGGAGCCAATTGACCTGGTTCTGACTCGTCCGACGTCTTGAATGGACTAGTTTTTGAACGTGGGTGTCGTTTAAGGCGACCAAGAGACATGTTGATGGGCTTTTACAGGACCTGATGATGACAAGTGGTTTAGGGTCAAACTTAGTGTATTTAAGTCCTTTTTCGAAAACTTAACAGACATGAAAATTATGTCGTGTTGTGGTCTGAAGATAGCAAAGTCAAGCCAGTTCTATTTTTTGGACGTCGTAAAATTTATTACTAAACTCCTTAGTTTGATACTCCTTATCTTTCAACGATGGCATCCAATAAAGAGTTTTTCATCCTAACACAAGCTCAATTGATTTAACTCAAAGACGCAGTAAAATGGTAAAACGTAAACGTATTTAATAACGCCTTTTATCCATCACGCGATACAGATAAAACCGCTGAGCAGAGATAATAAGGCAATTTGAGCCACGTGCATAGAAATCGGTATAGAGATTACATTCGCACGATATGTCGCAAACCCAACATGATGACGAACCATAGTCAATAATGCGAATATGCGATCAACGAGTATGGCAATAAGAAGTTTATGATGTGAAGTTAGATTGTCTTTGATAAAGTTTATATCAATAGTCATATACTTATTATAGAATGTATAATAAACTACTTAGGTGCAGTTTAGATTCCCAAATACATAAATGAAGGGTTTTTTCATGTTGTTATTTTATAAGCAATCAGTGGTTGTTTAAATTCTTCTCTACTCTGATCACCATCGCCAAAACTGGCGAAGGCTGTTTCTATGTGAATTTTGCCTCGAATATAATAATTTAGTTAGCATTGGTCGTCGATCGACTAAAATTATATTCCTCTTTCGGGTAATTCTATACAAGAGACATACAAGGATCCATTTACTTCCTGTCTCAATAACGAATCTACCTTTAACCAACGGTCTATTCTATTCTATTTTTAATATATGGCAAACAAAGCCGATGTCGACTATTCTGCCAATGTCCCAAGTGAATTGGAGAAGCAAGTGTGCAATATTTTAATGATTAGGAGAAAACGACGATTGATGCAGAAAATAATTCGATTCTTCTATGGATACAGTTGATCAGGTACTTGATGTGTTAGTACGGGACTGAAACAAACATATAAGTGTTAAAACATTAATTACTTAAAATAAATATATATTATTACATGCCACATGGATACAGACAATGATTTGGAGAGGGCTTATAGTTTTATGCTATTGTGGCGGATGAAAGTCATCAACGCCACAAGCAGGTCAGGAGAGGAAAATGTTAAAAGAGAGGGGAAATTAATTGGAAGAGGGATCTTAAATTTAGGGAGACGAAACCAACAGTCAAATTAGCTTCAACAGTAGCTGAAACGTCATTTTTGCCTTTGTAATATGACATTTCAGCTACTGTTGGTAGCTAATTTGACAGTTCGTTAAAGGTAGATACGTTATTGAAACCGGCCGTAAGTGGTTTAAGTCCAGTTGTAGATGATTACATTTTATTAACAAACTTCTTTTTGTTTCCAGTATGCCCTAGAGCGGTTAAAAGTAATGTGTGAGGAGGCGCTCTGCCTCAGCCTATCGGTCGAGACGGCGGCGGACACACTCATACTCGCAGACCTGCATTCTGCAGACCAGCTGAAGGCGCAAACCATTGACTTTATTAACACGTTAGTATTATTCATTTAATTATGATTTAGGTAATGTATGTAAGTTCAACACTTACAAACTATACCTGTGTGTGTCTATTGTCCATTGAAGGCAGAAAAGTGATCCTTCATTAAGAGTTTTTTAGATTAGTAGAGTCCAACAGCATGTTAACGTTTCGGATTGGCCCGAGAAAATAATGGAGAGATAAACATGGAAGTTCATGAGAAGGACTTGAGTGGGGAAAATTTGTTGAAAAAAAATGTCTTCAGATGTTCTAATTTTGATTTAAAATCGTATCTTTTAACATATTAGTAATTTCTACTCTCTTTCAATTCCAGGAGTCACGCAACAGACGTGATGGACACGGCGGGCTGGAAGAACATGATCTCGTCGCACCCGCACCTGATCGCCGAGGCGTTCCGCGCGCTGGCCACGCAGCAGCAGCAGATACCGCCCATCGGGCCGCCCCGCAAGCGCGTGAAGCAGGCCTAGAGCCCGCTGCGCTCGCCTCCATACCAAAGACACGCCGCCGGCTCGCTGTGGCGGATGTGTGCGTATACTTAGATGGATCCACGGATCCAGCCCTTCGTTTTACTATGATTGATCTCAAGACGATATTCGATCCTAATGTTTTTTTGTCTCTTGCGGTTAATTAGTGTACCGCTTTTAATAATTACTTTTAATGTGTATGTTACGGAGAAACGCTGGACGCTTTTTGCGCGTTGATGTAGTTTTGGATGTAGGCTTCGGGTTAAATATTTTATGTATGTCGTTTTTGTGAACATTCTCTTGCAGCTATGTATGTAAATTATTACTATGTATTAAATATGAAGCTCGTGTCTAAAACAACTATCCATGTCATATAAATTTATCATTATAATATTATGATTGTAACATTGGCTAACGTAATGGCATAAATTGTTAATAATAGTGATGTACAGAATTCATAATAAAATAATCAAATAATCAAACTGATTATTATACCACAATGCAAATATTTGAATTGGATAATCTTGGTGTTTCGTGTTCCCATAGAAATTACAAACATTAATGTTAGACATTGTATAACGTAGGCCTTTTGAAAATATTTTGAAGTAGAGTGGTAATTGAATGCAATAATGTTGTGTATGTACCATGGCTTTGTACAGAACCTTGTTACCTCGACATAACACTTATTATCGGTACGATACATCACATGAGCTGCGACTGGCTCAGAGGACAGTTGTGTACAAAGCTATGTAACATGTAGACGCTGTAGGGGACTCGAGTGATTGTATAAGTCTATTGAAATTGTTGGTATTGTATATAGATGAGCTACGATCCCACCATTAAAATATTTCTAAGTACTAACCCTTAAGTGGTATCACAGATGACACCATTAATTTTTTTATTATATCTGTAGGATGTTATTCCAATGACATATTGTGATTTTTCTATCATATTTCCATAGGTTTAAATACACGAACGCTTTTTGTTTTGTTTCATATGTGGATGATCACTGGAATAATTTAAATTTTAATGTATTATTATTTTTGTTGGTTTCGCTTCATTGATTGTACATTACGTGTCATGTCCAAGTCGGCGTCTTGTGTCGCCCTTCATTTTGCTCACTTCATTAACTTGTAAAATTAATATGATTCTAAATTACAAATTGATAAATGTTATTTATTAGTATTATTATCATTTTTTTCATTTTCTATGACAACTTAACATGTTTTTTACTATGAAATATTCTTCCTATTACTTTTTAAAATGATGGACCTACCCATAAGTACCTATTGTAATATTTACTCAATAGAAATATGTAATATACCGCGGCCAATAAATAATAATATTTAATACCATTTTATACCCACTTCCCATTTTACCACAGCTGACAGCTGTTATCATGTAATAATTGAATATTACAAAATGTCAAAAATAACTGTGATTTTCGAAATTGTCAGTAAGTTGAGCAAATAAATGAAATGATGATGACAATTAACTTTTATTTATATTTGGTGGGCGTGCAGTTACTGCGACCGTCAACGCCGAATTTATGATCCATCTGATTATAATTGGCAGTTTATGAGCCCACGGACGGTTAGGTATTATGAAGCTACACTAAGCGTCTTAATAAAAGGGGAAAGTTATGATGTCCGTGGCTACCGCCGGACCACCAACGCCAATCGCTTCCATATTTGGTAAATAATTAGTATTCAATTGATACTAATTAGTACTCGAACAACAAAGTTGGCACCTTGGTAGTTTTCGAGAAAATCGACTTTAAAGGTCACGCTCCCTTCAGCAGGATCACTATGAGCGCCGAAAAGGGGCGTGCTACAGCTATTCTCAGTATACAAATAAATAGTATCTACCTTTTAAGTGATTCATTTCGTAAAAAAACAGAACTGAAACATTTGTATTTACCGATAAATCTTTCGCATGTCCGTGACTACCGTAGGAACACCAACGCCAATCGCTTCCATATTTGGTAAATAATTAGTACCTACTCAATTGGTACTAATTAGTACTCGAACAACAGAATTGGTACCTTTATTAGTAGTTTTAGAGAAAATCGACTTTGAAGGTAGTCACGCTCCGTTCAGCAGGACCACCATGAGCGCCGAAAAAGGGGGAATGCTACAGGTATCTCTCTATGCGGGGATCGTGCGGTCCATGGCCATTTATGGGGCCCCAGTGTGGGCGCTGACGCTGAAGGGGCGACCAGCCCGCCAGGTCAACGCGTCCCAAAGGGTCATGGCCATCCGGCTGGCTCGGGGATACCGCACGGTCTCCGGCGAGGCGGCGAGCCTCCTTGCCGGATTACCGCCATGGGATCTGGAGGCGAGAGCCCTCGCGCACGTTTACACGTGGCGTGGTACTCACCAGACACGGCTGTTTCGGGAGGTACCTGTTTCGGAATCAGCGGGAGGCCACGCGGGGTGTCAGCACTGTGAGGATCGCTCGGAGGACACGGTAGAGCATATGATGGAGGTCTGCCCTGCTTGGGCTTAGCACCGCCGTGTGCTCGTCGAGGCGATCGGCGGCGGCGACCTCTCGCGTCCGGCCCTGGTTAAATCCATGGTCCGGAGCGAGGAGGCTTGGGAAGCGGTCACCTCCTTCTGCGAAGCGCGATCGCCCCAACCGCCGCTACAGGAGAAGACGCCCTGGGCGTCGGGAGTTGCAGGGCGATCCCCGGCCACCATAGGCGCGAGCCTGCGGACGGCGAGCGTTGGGTGGCTCGCTGTCCGATCACCACCAGGCTCGGGTCGATGGCGCTTTTGTGTTTCACGTGCGCCTCAAAGAGATTTCAGCACAGAAGACGAGGCCCGCTAGGGCCAGAGCCAGTCAGGGTTGCGGAATTTGTTCGAAAGTCACTGCGGCCATGGAACGCAAAGGACTTAAGGAAAACGGATGGGTTTTAGTCAGTAAGAGTCTGACTTGCCCTTCCGCTCCACCCAGAGCGGAAGAAGTTATTTGATGATTTACCATCCTTAAAAAAAAAGAAGGTAAGTATTGAATATGTTACTAGAAATACACCCAAGGTCCACATATATGTCAGTGAAAATTTGATAAAATCGACTTCAGATACTGAAAAAATATTTAGGTACTTACCTACTCTTATTACTTATGTAATCCTTATAAAATTACCTACATTATCAGTAACATATTGTTACTGCAGATACATGATTAGGTTTTCAAAACTACTGCTTGCAGCAACGGTAAATGAGTGGAAAAGAAATAAATAAGAAATAGCTATCACTCTTTAATTAATAATATTCATGAAACAACACAGAAGGAAAAACAGTTACCTATTCGAGTACCTACTTACCTACCCACCCACGTCTTTAACATTGGTATCACAGGCGGGTAACGATAAGTTACTTCTTTTTAAATTATAAATAAACTGTTGTTATTACTATTCCGTCATCCATAAATTGATGTGCACCAAAACAGCTCAATACCATGGATAACTAATTTGGTCGGGTTTATTATGCGCGGAGATTAGTATGGTAAATAATTTATGGCAAATTTCTTTGTTCAACAACGAAAAAACGCAATGAATATTGCTATACTGACACAAAGAATAGAAATGCGATCATAAAGGCCATTGGTCCATACACGTGTACGATGGCCCTTACGACCGTCGAGTGTCCTGTTACCGATGCAGTGCCCACACTGGCACTGTCTGGCACTCGGTAATAGGACACTTGCGCAAAAGACATTCTCATGCATGCATGGACTTTTACGCAAAAGACTAAGGTTTTTACGGTTTCCGAGGTTTCCTAATAACTAATATTGGACGCGAAATCAACATCCAAGATGGCGCCGACGAATTTTCCGTCATGGGACATGCCATCTTCTTGGTTTTCGGGGTGGCTGGTTACAAATACATTCTCAAAATCAACATCCAATATGGTGCCGACGAAGTTTGTCAACTCATCATTGGTGTCATATTCGTGGTTTTCGGCGTTGCTTGTAATGAATATGTCATCGGAAAATTGCAGACACCGTAAGATTGTAATAAATCTTTATTAGATTACAATTTCTCTATATTTTTTTTTAAAAAATGTTTTGTATACAGTAAATCCCATTCGAAAACAATGCTTTCTTCGTAAAAAAAAAAACAAAAATTGTGATAAGTATCATGGAAGAATGGAAATTTGTGAGTATTTATCCGGATAAATTCCCAACACACAGTTAGTTGTCTGTTTGTAATCGGTTGGTGGAGGTTGTGCTAGGCGCCCATTACACCGGGCGAAGAACACTGCCCCGGGGCCAGACGGAATTCACGGCTGCGCGTTGGCCCTAGCTCTGAAGGAGCTGGAACCCCGACTGAGAGGACTCTACTCGGCGTGCCTTGAGCAGGGCCAGTTTCCCGCTCAGTGGAAATCTGGTCGTCTGGTCCTGCTCAGGAAAGCGGGGCGCCCTGCGGACTCGCCGTCCGCGTACCGGCCCATAGTGCTGCTCGACGAGGTGGGAAAGTTGTTTGAGCGGATAGTCTCAGCCCGCCTCGTCAGCCACTTGTGCGGAGAGGGGCCGGACCTGGCCGAATGCCAGTACGGCTTTCGGCAAGGGCGCTCCACTGTCACGGCGATATCGCGAGTGAGAGTCCTGGCGGAGGAAGCAGTGTCGCGGGGCGGTGTGTTGTTGGCGGTGTCCTTGGACATCTCCAACGCCTTCAACACCCTGCCCTGGAGTTGTATTCGGGAGGCACTGCGTTATCATCGAGTGCCTCCCTACCTCCGCCGCGTTGTCGGGGCTTATTTGGCGGAAAGGTGTGTCACCTATCTGGGACGTGATGGCAGATACCAGCGCCCCATGTCGTGCGGTGTTCCGCAGGGTTCGGTCTTGGGCCCGCTCCTGTGGAACATCGGGTACGACTGGGTGCTGAGGGGCGAGCTCCGGCCGGGAGTGAACCTGGTGTGTTACGCTGACGACACACTGGTCACTGCCCGGGGGAGCTCGCACAGGGAGGCAGCGTTGCTGGCGACGGCTGCGGTCTCACAGGTGGTGAGCCGCATAAGGCGCCTCGGCCTGGAGGTGGCCCTCAACAAGTCGGAGGCCATTGTTTTTCATGGCCCCCGGCGAGCGCCGCCGCCGGGATCGCACATCGTGGTCGGAGGGGCCCGTATCGCTGTCGAGTCCACCATGAAGTACCTGGGATTGGTGCTCGACAGCCGGTGGGATTTCGGCCCCCACTTCCGGCGGCTGGCGCTCAAGTTGTTGGGCTCGGCGGGGGCGCGAGGCGAAAGTGCTCGCGTCACTACACAGGTGGCGCGAGGACGCGCGGGCGCGCGGCGAGCGACTGACGCAGCGACACTTGGAGTTGCGTCGGTCGCAGCTGCGCGAGGTCCTGGTCGTGGAATGGCGGGACAGGCTTTCGAGCCCTTCCGCCGGCCTCAGGCCTCAGTGCTCGACCTCTGGCTCGGGAGAAGGCACGGCTCCCTGTCGTTTTGTGCGACGCAGGTCCTCTCGGGGCATGGCTGCTTCGGGAGGTTCTTGTGTCGCATAGGCAGGGAGCCGGACGCTCGGTGTCACCACTGCGTCGACTGTCGGGAGGACATGGCGCGGCATACGCTGGCAGAGTGTGCCGCTTGGGAGGAGCCGCGCCGTGCCCTCATCTCAGTGGTAGGCGGTGACCTCTCGCTGCCGGCCGTAGTTCACGCTATGGTCGGCGGTGAGGAGTCCTGGGACGCGGTGGTCTCCTTCTGCGAGACAGTCATCGCGCAGAAGGAGGCTGCGGAAAGGGAGAGGGAAATCTCGACCGCTCGCCCGGCCCGCAGCAGGCGCATCGGGCGTCGGAGGATATACGCTACCCTCTTCCGGCCCCCCTAACTGCGTCCACGGGCGTGGACTTGGGGATGTCCGTCGTCCCCCATTCATCCGGACCTGAGGTGGCGACGCGTGGTGTTCCCATGCGCCCCTCTTTGACGTAGCGGGGTTAGTTAAACACCTCACTCCCCCCGCCGACGCAAGGTGGCGGCACCAGCCGGGGATTACGGAAGTCGCTTACGTTCCCGCGATCCCCGGCGTAGGTGAGAGATGGAACACCGGGGTGGTTTTAGTCAGTAAGAGTCTGACAGACCCCTCCACCCACCCCAGGGTGGAGGATTTCCATGAGGATTTCCCCCCAACATCAAAAAAAAAAAAGGCGCCCATTACACGGTAGGTTTTGCTATCAGTTTAACACAGTCAAGGCTGTGATTGGCGGTTAACCTGTCGTCTAATACAATAACTGTGATTGCATGAAATTGATTGACGAAAATTTGGTCTGTGGGTTTCCTTAGTAGTCACGATTTTTAAAGTAAATGGGCTTCTTTTTTAAATTTTTATGGAATGGTCCCTGTCTTTTTTCGAATATATATAATAATATATCAGCGCCATATTTATGATTATTTTATGTTTACGGTAATGTCGATTAATTGTATCACACACCATCAATCATTTTTCAAACATGACTTGGAATTGATTAACGTTTACTTGAGCGTGTTTCGGATGCCTTACTGTCAAGAAGTATGTCATGTGTCACTGTCAAATCAAACCTATCTATAATATTTTCATTTTACGTAACTTTCGTAAGACAAAATATCAATGATAATAGTAAAAGAAATGACTAACAAAAGATTATTGTGTCAGTTTAAAATAGTCACTGTACATATAGTAAACTTTTCGTCAAAACCCACTGCATCGGAGGTGCTAACAGCATATTTGGCTCAATGCAAAGAGCCTCCCTGGACCTCGTACTTTCTGAAGGTAATATCAGCTAGTCGCTTATAATATATCTGTTCTTTAGGTACAGACAAAAAGTTTCAATATCATAAGTATCATCGCAGACCGCAGAGCTCATAAATTGACAGTTAAAAGACAGTAGCAATTAGTAGAAGAAACTACAAGGTACCCCCTCAGTTTAGTCGTTTCACAATTTTTTTAAGCGTGTACAATACTGTACCTACTCCGGTTTGTAGCAACGATTGGCTAATATCATGGCGTTCCTGCTTTCCACTTCGTCATGACCCATGACAAGTTTCATGCAAGTTTTGGACTCAAGTGATCCCCTTGTGCGTGCTCCGCCCTGTAATGTGTCTTCAAGTATTGTGCAAGATTTGGACTCTTTTGTGAGCACTTCATTGGAGCCCCAGGCTTCATGCGCCACTGCATCTCCCGAAATGTTAAGTGTCATGCAAGTGGTGAACTCAAGTGACCTGCATGTATCCACTTCATCTTTGATCCACTCCACTCCAAATTTAAAAAAAACATACTATAGAGGAAATCAAGTGGAAGGCCACTAGGAACTCAGAATGGTAGAAGATATTTGTTTGGAAATTTGTCCTAATAATGAGAGATCAGCTGAAACATTGGTACCACTATCAGTAAACATGTTCAGGAGGATTCTTTACTGGTCTTTACTGGCACTTCTGGAAAGTATATGATTGCTTTGACTTACTGGTACGTGATACAGAGGGTAATGGGAATGGGAATGTACTTCCTATATACCTCCATAATAAAATAAAATAAATATTTGACAAGGTGGTCCAAAATGCTAGTTAAAAAATATGTCAATAAGCAAATTATAGACATTTTTACTAACCATGTTACAGTACTATATTCCTGCCCGATTTTTTTCAGTACAGTAGCGTAAAGAATGACCAATTTGGAATGTCAAACTTCAACTGGAGGGTTGGGAGTTCAAACTACCAGATACTGAGGACTGGCTGCTTCCCTTACATGAAATATCACTGTTCCAAGAAAGAACCAGAAGACCTAACAGTGTCAGATAAATTCATGAGGTTCATCAAAGTTATTAATTTAGGTAAGAAACATTTATCCCACTAATATAAAATTCCGATAGATTTTGGATGTTTGTTATTCAGGCTTCGACACTATTATAAAGTGTTGGACGAATTTGGAAAGGATATGATGTTTTTTTTTCTTTCTTCTGAGGAAAGACACTATTTGCTCAAAGTATACATCATGTTCCTTCCAGGTCTCCTTATAAAATACACTGCTAATGCCCCCTTATATTTCACACTACTAAGTCCCAAGTCAAGTCCACTAAACAGTTTTTTTAAACTTCATTATTTAGATTAAAATACTGGTTCACAGTTAACTGTAACTAAAAACAAATTTGATTTAAACTTTCAGGTATACCATGCTTGCTGTATGGCCTAGCAGCAACCCAACTGATTAGACATAAGGAAATAGTGCACACAGCCAAGGGCCCCATCACAATATACTTCTTAATGCCAGAAGACAAGGGATCAAGCTATTAACATGTTGGTGTGAGCCCAAAGACGCCCCTCTTCTGGACATAGGATGGTCTCCTTTAAAGAATATTCACAGCCTCGCGAGTTTGCGACGGATGGTTGTATCCAGGACTTGATTAGCGAAATATTAAGACAAGAATGGATATTACAATATCCGGCGTTATAGGTTTTGAATATCCTTATTTCTGTAAGCCTAAATGCAAGTAGATGAAATAAAAAATCTTGGAAGAACGAATGTATTTATTCTTTGTAGTACCACTGAAAGGTATTAATTTAATGAATGCCAATAAAAAGATGTAGATAATTAGTAGTAGAGTACTGAGTAGGAGTATGCTTATATCGTGTCCTATGTGCGCCACCCCTCCGAAATCCATGTGCGTAAGGACTGAGGGCCACAACCGTGAATTGAAAAACTTGTTAAAAGAATTTAGTAGAGCTTAGCACTCCACCTAACGATGATGCAATTTGCGGTCCAATGCGAGACAAAATTAAAAAATGGTGCAGGTTTAATTTGATGAAATTATAGGTAGGTACCGTTGGTACATGTTTTATTTGCTATATTGCCGCAGCATGTTGAAATACGAGTACGACGAACTCATACACTGAAAGAAAAACAATACAATAGGTACTTTAAAAATCATAGATAATACTACTTCTAAAGTTTTCAATTGTACTAGAAATGTTTCGTTGCTTACGAACAAAATCACAACCGATAAAGAGCTCGAAATTGGGCGTGCAAGACATGATTCCTTGATGTTTTTACCGGTCTACTAGAAGGCGGGTAAGGTGGAAAATACTCAAAGCACAGGCTGCCTCTTCACACAGTTACAGAGCAGCCCCACCTTAACGTTCAGCTCGCACCAGTCACAGCCGAGCAAGTTACAAATCCCTACTATGTAGTTTTGCTGTTACATATTTCTGCGCGGATCCGACAGCTTGATACGCTAATCATCGCTTCCACACATTGGTTTTACCTACTTAGGGTAACTTAAACAAGACTAGTTTCCCCAAGCGGCTTCGCTCGCATGAAATTCGGAAATGATCCAAAGGGAAAAAGAACTTATTACATCTTATGTGTTAATCAAGGTTATAACTAATATTGTGTGCCTTTCATCCAAATCCGTTACGTAACAAACATCCATCCTCACAAACGTTTACACTTGTACTATTAAGTAGTAGGAGTAGAATAGGATAGGATGAATGACTGCCCAATAGTGATACTTACGGAGGAGAAAGTCTCAAGCTGCACATGTGGCAGTCCGGTAAACTTGATGGTGACCGGCTGCTGAGCGCGGATGATTATGATGATGATGTCGTCGCGGATCATGAGGCCCAGTGGCGTCTCGTGCCAGCCGCAAGTCCAGCCCGCGTCTCCTACTTCAAATGCCTTGAACATAACAAATTGTTAGTGTTTTACTTTTTGCAGCGGTTGAGCGTGGTGTGCGGCATTTTTTTTAAAGGAAAAATAAAAAAGTACGAGTTGTAGGGCATAGCGGCCAATTTTAGCGGAGATAGCCATCGTCAGAGATATTTTATCGCACGCACATCGCACATGTTTGCGAAAACGAGAGTCGAGCTCAATCGAGACTGCTGAGCGTGTTAGGTCCTGAGTTCAATTCGTAGGTGGGTCAGTGTTATTGGGTTTTTCCATTAGGAACGTCTCAGTGGTACTACCGCTGTGGTAGGACGGAGTTATGCACCCACCCCCCATGCTTCCGAAGATGATAAAATCGATAAACCCTTCAATGGTCCGCCGTTTTTTTTTTGTTAGGTACCTACATATAATCGGTATACTTTCCTATCTGATAGGGAAAGAAACCATGTCGTGGTGCTATAGAATGTGCCCTTTAATATAAATCGTGACTCGGGTTTTGAGTTTCGAAACTAAAGTCACGATAAAGTTTCTACTTTCAGTCCCAAGAAATTATATAAATAGATAGGTAGGTAGGACATGTTCACACTACGTCATGAGACTTGTCGCTTGTCGTAGCGGGAATACCTAAATCGAATTCGTAGGCAGTATCCTTGCAGCGTGGTTCTTTACGATCTGTTACACATCACTATGTCGGGTGTGTCGTGATGCGGGATACACCAATCAAATGAATCTGCGTAAGCCTAAGTTTTATCACAACGACTTTTGTAGCTAATCAACTGAGTCAGAAGACGCCACGACACAACACAATAATTACTGTAACATAGAGGTTGAGGTCGCTTCGACTACGTATCACTACAAGGACTACGAGTTACGGGTCGTAGCTTATTAGCGCTGCTACGATCTGTTACTGTAGCGTATTTAATTGCCTACGTATCGCTACAAGGACTACGAGTTACGAGTCGTAGCTTCTTAGCGCTGCTACGATTTGTTATTGTAGCGCTTTAACTACGTAACGCTACAACAAAAACAACTTACGATTTTACGAGTCGTAGCTTTGTAGCACGATCACGATACGATCAGCTACTGTAGCAAATTGACTGCGCAACGCAGGCTACAAGGTGTACGAGTTACGAGTCGTAGCCTCGTAACTCAGCTACCATCTGATGTAGCGCGTTCGCTACATAGTCTGACGATTATTTGTTACGAGTTAACACAATTTAGGATGCCCTGATTAAAATATATCATTTTGGACAAGTTGTTTTTGTTTTTCTCGTTTGAATGATTTATTTCGAGAATATAATGTTTAAAATTACTCGACCGATAATGGTCAAACGTTTATCATGACGTAAATTTTAGGCACTTAACCTTTTGAACGCCAGAGCAGAAACGCATCGGCGTGCCCCCGACGCCAAGCCACAAATTCACCGTACTTTTTGTCACATATTTGTGACGTTTGGCGTACAGGGCACGCGCTTGCTTGTCATGTATACGTGACAATGGCGTTTAAAAGGTTAAAATAGATGTTTTTATTTTTATGATTTAAGTGTAGGTATGCTTTGTATTACGTCTGCTTAGTTGGTATGACATACAGCAGATAAGCGGATTGTACCTACCAGTATCTGCTGTATAATGCACATAGAGGGTTAATTTTTAAGGAACTCGTGGATCTTCAAGCTTATGCAACTCTTGCCGAGGTCGGTCCCTGGCCGGGTAAAATTTGTAGATCGGACAGTCGTAACGAATAAATTCAGAAGTCAAAAAAATCTGACACCAGTTCCGCAAAAGTGTATCGTGTTACCTTGTTACTGGGTTGTGGTGGTAAAGAAGACAGTTGCTCCGTGTAACAGGAAGCCAACCCCAACAAGGTAGAAAAGAGTACACAGATTATTTGGGAGGGTTCTCGTGAAGGTGGAATGGAAGATTAATTACTTAGGAACCTTGTTTGTTTTTAAAGTTGGGAAATCATCAAAATTAATGACGCCTTCCGCTCTGGATGAAGCGGAGGGAAATTGTAGACTCTTATTAATTTGCGTTCCAAGACCGCGGTGACTCTTGCGTACAAATTCCGCAACCCTGGCAGGCACTGGCCTTAGCGGGCCCCGTCTACTATGCTGAGATTTATTTAAGGCGCGCGAGGAACACCCTACTATCGTGTTTATAATCACAGACCTTGTTTCTTATCATGGTGCCGAGATGGCACGGGATCCAGAGTTGCAAGCACGCAGCGATGCCTAGCAGACAAAACATGATGTCCACTGTACCGTTGTCAAGTTTCTGAAAAATATGTAGGTACTTATTAGCTGTAAAAGATTAAACGCAAAACCTTAAAATGGTATCATTGAAGGTACTTCTTCTGTTATTAAACTGCTTGTTAAGGTTCAAAAATTGAACCAATAAGTCCTGGTATACATACATAAGACTTGTGGAGGTTGTGGTGGTCTGGTAGGCAGCTGCTCCACGTAAAATACTGGTATTCAGCTGAATCCGGTTTGACTGGGAGCCGACCCCAATATAGTTGGGAAAAGGCTAGGCAGATGATGATGGTAGACCTAACTGGTCCGGTATCGTTCTTACCTCGGCAATCTGGTACGCTATAAGGCATATGGCGATGGAGCTGAAAGAAACCTGGTACACAAGCGGCAGACCGTATACAGATGACACGGTGCTTACAGCGCTGAAACAATATTTTTTTTATTAGTTGGATATTGTAGCCTCATTAACTAAACCTGCTATTATTGAGGATTTGAAAGAGGTAAATTGTTTGTGACACAGACAATCTTTGAAAGTGCTGCCCCGATTACGGTAGCTTTCGTACCAAAAAGCTACATCTCTTTTTCTACCAGAGAAATGCAGGATTCAGACAGGAACAGGCAACAGATTCTCAGCCTCGGGAAAAGCTAGTTTATTAAACCTAGGCGGGAAGGCGCGTCTTAGTTACCTTTTTTTTTTAAAGGATTGTAAGTCATCAAATGACTTCTTCCGCTCTGGGTGGAGCGGAAGACCGAAAAGTCGGTAGATAAGTCCTAAGGCCGCCCGTACACAGTCAATCTCGAACGCGCCACCGATCAGATTATTGATTTTGATCGTGGATCGCGTTCGTGATACGAATACGAATTCGGTCAGTAGGCGACCGGTAACTAAGTATGTCGAGACTTCCCACCCTGACTCGTTGGTTTAGTGATTACAAGTGTAAATTATAAGGTTGAAACGTAAAGGGTTCGATTCCCTGGTTGGCAGTGGTCGGTAGAAATCTTATTTGGTTTTTCAGCCCCGAAATTCTCCAAATAAGCTTGAGGGCCGGTTTGCCCTCTTTTATTTGGAATTGGATCCATTAAAATGGCTATTTATAAGCCACAGGTATATCTACCTATACCTAACATAGTCTGGCGCCTTGCTTGTTACATGGACCTCAACTAAAGCTAGCTGAACAGGTCTGTAAATAGCAGAGGAGAAGAGGAATACACAATGTCAGTCCGTACGGCAAAATAGCAATTTTATTGCATTTTATTTATTTTATTTTTTTAGAAATAAAAAATTTATGCAAATTTATTTAAGGATCACCAACGCAATAAAATTGCTTTTTTAAAGTACTGTGTTAACGATTTTAGCTGTTTCTTTAAATTGAAACGCCACGAGGCGAAAGCAGCTAGCAGACATAGGTACATTTATGTTTCAACGCGGAAATCACGACTCCGAGATCAGAAAGTACAAGTTAATGGACTACATTTTGCTGCCGAGTCCAGTCTTTCTAAATCTACAAGTACCTACCTATTTACACCAGTTAAGCCGGGCGCAAGCTATTTTTTTTTATAATTTAAGGCGCTGGTTACCCTTTTTGCGATTTTCCGACTTACTTTACTCCATGACTTGTACCTAGTTAAGAATATAAAATACTTTTAAAAATGTTGTACTTATCTTACTTGACCTTATTCAAAAAACATATGTTGTATTTCTTCGTGGTTTTTAGAAATAGTTATTAGAAGAAGAATAATTCAGCTCGAAATGTATGGGATTTGCTCGAAACGTTACTGATTAGAGGAATTTGCTCCTTAAAGTGTTGACTTTTGTTTGTATTGACTATTGACTGGTCAAGTTAGCTCATTTAATCGTATATCTCAGAAACGGTGACTCTAAGGAGAAAAAGAGAAAAGACAATTTTATAGATATTTGCATGATCCAATTTGAGTCTAACGGGGACTTTTAAAATTTCTAATGAAAAAAAAATCTATAATATAATCTATTATAATAATAATATCTAAATCTATAATAATATTTAAAAAAAAAAAATTATAATGGTATTCCGAACATTCATACTTTTTAGGTCTATGCGATTATTTGTAACCTTGCATTTTTAACTTGACCGGGCTACCTTGAAAGGAGTCGATAGCTATATACGATGACGAGTAATATTTCAGTGATATTGTGCTATTTATGTATCGTTATCCTACGAACACAGCCGTAGGTCGAGGAGAGGACATTTCCAAGAAAGATAAATCATTGTCATGCTCCAGTATGATATCAACGGTAAAACGAAGTGGATAGGAGTTTGAGAATTGGCAAAAAGCTCGAAGGATTGGACACCGACAAGGTTTTCACCAACAAGGAAGGACCAAAATACGTCTTTGTTATGAGGTTTTTACCTACTGCCATTAGCTAGAACTAATGACATCATTCGCGGATCAACGCCGAAGTTCCAAGATAATACTTACCTACTTAATATTACCACCGTTTAGATCTGAAGTTACCACTGCCGCACTGTTAAGGTTGTTGAACCGCGTAGACAAGTAGGCACCTATCCTGGTCTTAGTAGGAGTTTTGGTCACAGTTCAGAGGTATAAGAGTAAGCGGGTGTAAGGTTACGCATCCTTCATTGAAAGTGGAAATACTCCAACCAGTGTTATGCCTAGGGTTGCCCACCCCTACTGTTGATGAATTTTATTGGGCTGTTGTAAATTTTCTAATCTTCCGGAATACTCTCAACTGCTGATAGCCAGAATCAACTGCGCAATGGCGCCCACCAGAAAAGCAACAATGCACTATACCTCGACGAGTCTTGGAAAAACAACTTAAATGTCTTGGATCCCACATATAAGTAAATCAGACCATAAGGTACACGTA
Source organism: Mamestra brassicae (assembly GCA_905163435.1). NCBI lineage: Eukaryota > Metazoa > Arthropoda > Insecta > Lepidoptera > Noctuidae > Mamestra > Mamestra brassicae. Next base: position 6,794,559 of record LR990991.1, on the reverse strand, counting down.
CACGAGTAAGAAACAACATATTATCGAGCAGGACACAGTCCAGGTTTTCAAAATTTACAAAAATCCTTGAAAAATAGACTCAAAGGGACGTTCGACAACAACGTACAACCAGGAAATACAGCGTAACCTACCTACCTGAGAACTGATAGATGCCACGTCACAATCTTGCGTATCCTTGCGTTAAGTATGACCTGTGTTTGCACCCTCCGCGCATCATGTCGAGGCAGCAACGCCACGGACTCGTCCAGACCCTCGAATATCACGTCGAAGTCTATGATTATCATGTTCATGATCGTGTAGTAATGCAGCAGGATGTGGAACAGTGTGTAGATGTATACTGGAAAGTTAATATAGTTATTTATAATACTAGTGCGGTAAGTTGGTTGGTGGTCGAGATGAAGTCGAGGGCTTACCATAATCACGAGTTTGTAAAAACCAATTTCCGCACGTCCATTATACAATTTTTCAACACATTTGCGAGAAAACAGTACAATAGGCAATTTAAAAAAAAAATTGTTTTTAGATAGGTATCAGTCGGAAAGTCGCAACAATGTTTGAAGTTCCTTTTGAAAATAGCGCGTTACATTAGTCTACTCGTTTGTAAAAACCAACTTACTTAGTAGTATCCTAAATAACATTTTTTGGAAATAAAAAAAAACAGTAAATGAAACGCATGGCGCTATACAACGAGGAGTGCGATAAAATATGTACTTAGATGAGAATACCTATTTTACCGCACGTTCCATTGTACTGACATGACAAAAGCTAACTTCAAATACCTAAACCAGAAATCAAGGGCATGACGCCATTTTGAAATGCTTACCACAAAAAGTCTGGACAAACATAATACACAGTGTCATCTGCATCACTAAGAACAGTTCATAGTTCGGTGACCTGTAGGGGTCATCGTGGGGCAGCCACATGGGGAACTGCAGGGGTCTGGCGGTGTTCTCATCAATGGTGGCGAACAAGCTTTGAAAGATCAGCCCCACCACTGGGAAGAACACGTACAAACCACCCACGAAGGAGACGAACGTGAACCATGCGAAGCACAACTGCCAGATCAGAAGTTGGCCTTCCAAGAATGGTTTCCTGAAAAAAAAAACCATCAACAGACTCTTTCTAAACGTTTTGCCTTTGTAAAACTAGCGCGGCAATGTTTTTATGATTTGAAAAAAACGCCGAGATGTTTTTGTTAGGTAGGTTTAATACATAATAAGTAAAACACCAGAAAGAAACACCTAAATAATGGTGGAAACTGCATCAAAGTTCGTTGACAGTGGAATGAGAGGCTATAGTTCGAAAGACATCAGAATCTTACACGAGTTGCTAATCAAGTGACGAATGCAACGCAATAATGTAATGTCAAAATTAACATACTTTACCTAATAATTTTATTGTCTTAATAAAAAAATAAAAATAAAAACTATATGAAACCCTAGGCACACCCGAGGGGTACCCGAATTTGGACACTGAAGTTAAGACTGTGAATCAGGAGTTATGTACAACGAAACTAATAGTTTTTTAACTAATTGTTTTCTACAGGCATCGAAATAGTGTTTTTACTTTCAGGAGGTACTAACAAGCCTCCTTAGTTAGGAATCTTGCATTTTATTACCTGTATCGAGGCCCCAGACTACAAACGAAGATAAACTCCTCATTCATCTTCACCACGATGTCACGAATCTTGTCAGTTTTGACGATGATGCTGCAGTAGACTGTCGGAATACAGCCAACGATCACCCAGTAGCAAAAGCATTCGGTGGCCAAAGAATAGTCCCTTACAGAAAGCCCGTGCCAGATATTTAATTCTTCCAATGTCATCGCGATGATGGAAAGTTGTATACAAATAGCCGGCCATATGAATCTGCAGAAAAAAATGTTATTATTAAAGTATTTAGTGATCTGACAGAGGGTTATCCAGTCTGCCGATAACAGGATTTTATAACAAAAGACAGACTTGTGATATCAATCGATTCACGTGTGTATCACTGTTGTATTTTCGGCTAAAACTTCGCACGCGACGGTTCGTGAATAGTAGGTAGTTTAGCACACAATTCTCTGATGCAGTTGGAAAAATCTAGACCGGAATTTGCGGACCACTTTTGATAACTGTATGCTGATTTCATGAACGTAAATTTAGTATACCTAGGAGTTAAGTATAATGAACTGCAAAATCTGAAGTACGTACACCTATTTAATTTGTCAGCTTAGGTATGTTTCCACCCACTGATTACGTTCACAGAAGCTTAATAAATTGGTTTATTTAAATGGTTGTATGATTGATTAGGTAAAGATCGCTCTCTCTGATGGTAAAATTGGTCATTGGAGGCTATGCTATGGAACATCTGCAACACAGAATAATCACAGGAGTTGTGAGTACCTTAATGGAGATCTCGTGAGGAAGATTTTGAGAAGAGAAGAAGTAGAAGAGTATGAGAAAAGCAAAGAAACTTTAGCTGGAATGTATGAAATATGTTATGATGGAGAAAGGGTGACTAATAAAGAAAAAAAAAGATGACGACTAATAAAGAAGTATGAAAGTCGAAGATATGCTACTCCGGCAAATAAGTTGGAATCACTAAGGGCAAGAGGATGATGATTTGGTTTCTTTCAGAAGTTTTGTTTCTCTAAATCCCCGTGAAGAATGAGCAGACATAGTTGTTTATTTTCTAAAGACCAACCGAAGGTTCGGTTTCGGCCAAAAATTTATCGAACTCAGTGTTTACCGTCATTGGAGTGCATCGTCGTTCGGCTGGTTTTTTTTTTCTTTTAAAGATGGGAAATCATCAAATGACTTCTTCCGCTCTGGTTGGAGTGGAAGGGCGTGTCAGACTCTTACTGACTAAAACCCATCCGTGTTCCTTCTAAAGCCCTTTGCGTTCCAGGGCGGCGGTGACTCTTTCGAACAAATTCCGCAACCCTGGCAGGATCGTTCGGCTAGCTGCGGGTGTGGTCGTTGTCTGTGATCGCTAGTTAGTTAAGTAGATTAGTTAGGATTTTTTTTGGACTAAGTGGACTAAGAGACTCCAGTTTAGGTAATATTGATTTTTGACAGTGTTTATGTTAAATTGTTAAAATAACATAAATAAATCATTTCTTTTTGTTACCAAGTTTTTATGTTACCGGAAAATTGTAGACCCCGTAAGATTGTAATAAATCTTTATTAGATTATGATTTTAACTAGCTTTTGTCCGCAACTTCGTACGCTCATATTATCTCGCTTTTTCCCATTCCCGTATAGCCTATTCCCGTTCCCGTATAGCCTTTAGCCTCCCTCATGAATGTGAGTGGCTATTATATCTCTAATCTCTTCAAAATTAGAGTGTACAGGCTTCTTCTGGGTAGGCTCGCTCCATCGTCGACTTTGTCTCTGTCATCTATGACCTAGACTAGAGTCAAGAGCAAACCCATATTAAATAAAAAAAAAAAATTCAATAGTTTACAATTACTAATTTAATTGTTATTTAATTAGTTAAATTACAATTTCACGCGATATTTTACAATCTTACGACGTTTGTAATTTTCCGGTGACATAATTATATCGTGAACGGGTGCTCCTTGTGGTTGCTGGTCGTCTTGCTGGTCATATTTTTTTTTTATATTGTTAGAACGATAAACTTTAAAACAATTTATTATAACTATGTTGGCTCTAGTTCATCACTTGTGGTTCCAGTCACAATCCTATTGTTAGATGGATGGTATAAACCATTGCACGTGTAAGCGGGCACACCATTTATGCCTGGAGGCTTAATTAGTTTGATTTACTTGTTCATGCTTGAGTTTGTTCGTTTTTGATGGCATAATGGAGTGTGCTAGCTAACAAGTGTCAAGTGTTTTGTAAACTTACTTTGCAAACTATGTTTAAATTCAAGTTTTTAAAACTTAACAGACAGATGTGTTGCTGGGGAGTTTGTTGCACCACTTCTTCTTCCCAGCTAAAACACTAGGAAGTGGTGACGGGCGGGCGTTTTGGGGGACTGTCTTTATGTAGATCTTTCACGTTCAAAAAGCGCTGGCACTCAGCCTAATTTGAATAAATGACTTTTAATTTTGATTAAAAAAATAATTGTATGTCTTTAAAAGTTTCGGTTTCGGCGAGAACTGAGATCAGAAACGAAGGTTCTTTATTAACGAACGTTATTTATATTTCTAGCAATCAGAAAAAGTCTCTGCTATACTTAGATACACAACTACATGTAGATATTTACGTAGTTAAGTAGGGCAAAAATATATATAAAGAAATACCAAGCTTCGAGTAGAAGTCAAATGTCATAAGTATGATGTTATCTATCTAATGAGAACAAATTATTAACAAATTAACTAATGTGCGAATCATGTAGTGTCGAGGTTAACGGACAACGATATTCACACTAATGGGCTATATTGAGACTATCAGTTTGACACTATCAGAATAGTCTTTGACTAACAGCTACAATAATATTAATATAATGTGGGATGTGGACGCAGCGATCGTTGTACCGATAGTCGCGTCAATCAATGGTTTTATTCATAGCCTCAAGCCTTTTTTCGGAGTGGCCTATGTATTGTGGCGGAGGGGTCTGTCAGACTCCTACTGACTAAAACCACCCCAGTGTTCCATCTCCCACCATCCATTTCCATCTCTCTCCCTTTCCGCAGCCTCCTTCTGCGCGATAACTGTCTTGCAGAAGGAGACCACCGCGCCCCAGGACTCCTCGTCGCCGACCATAGAATGGACTACGGCCGGCAGCGAGAGGTCTCTGCCTACCACAGAGATGAGGGCACGGCGCGGCTCCTCCCAAGCGGCATACTCTGCCAGCGTATGTCGCGCCGTGTCCTCCCGACAGTCAACGCAGTGGTGACACCGAGCGTCCGGCTCCCTGCCTATGCGACAGGAACCTCCCGAAGCAGTCATGCCCCGAGAGGACCTTCGTCGCACGGAACGATGTGGAGCCGCGCCTTCCCCCGAGCCAGAGGTCGAGCACCGACCGGATGGCCTCGATGGTGACAAGGTCGGCGGAAGGGCTTGAAAGCCTGTCCCACCATTCCGCCACCAGGACCTCGCGCAGCTGTGACCGATGCAGCTCCAAGTGTCGCCGCATCAGTCGCTCGTCGCGCGCCCGCGCGTCCTCGCGCCGCCAGTGCAGTGTCGCGAGCACTTCCCCGCGAGCCTAGACCAACACTTTATCAAACTCTCGTTAGGCGGCTGGTCTCTGGAGCCCTGACGGCCGGTAGCTCGGACCCTGTTCCCGATACCGGTGGGCTACTATTTTTAGGTTTCCGTAGTCAACAAGGAACCCTTATCTTTTCGCCATGTTCGTCTGTCTGTCCGCGGTTTAGCTCAGTTTTTACATACTAATCACGCCTTTTTGTGGTACCCACTAGGGAATGCAGAACCGGTGCTGTTTTAAAGAACCGGGGTTTTTGGGACTTTCTGGCTTAAGAACCGGGATTCCCGGTACTATCGATACTTTTGATACTTTAATAAGTCATTGTAAGAGAGTTGAAAGTGTTGAACCGGAGAAAGTAAAAAAAAGACGAAATGACAGGGCAAAGTAAAAACATTTCTAATCAAATCAAATAAAACGTTTTATTTCTTGTTTTATATACACTAAATCCGTCTTTTCATTTAGTATAATTTTACTGGTAATTACGCATATTATGCCAGCAACATTTTTTAACATTAAATGATTTTTATACCTAATCCTACATAATAACAGAAACATTTATTAAACATCTTCACTGTACCAAACAAATTAACATGACTCTTATTGCAATTCTGCATAACCAAATTATAATTTAAAACTTACGTAACATCTACAAAAAAAGGAACTATGGAGTTTTAGCGTAGCATTAATCTGTCTCAATATTTATTGATTAGATAATCTTAACAAACATTTTTTAAATTTTAATCTGATATAATAATCCAACAATAGTTTGGATCAACTTCAATCGACAAATTCTTTAAATCAACTTGACTCTAATTTTACATTTAACAAAAAATAAAATAAAAATATAACTTTAAACTTAAATATTTTTGCAAAACTTAAACATAGATAATATTCATCTTTACAATACTATAAATAAAAATATCCAACCTAAGTATAAAATTATAAAAATTTGGAATACTTGCCAATGTACCAATATTACATTGGTCTGATTCTTATATTGTAACCAATGGGGGCACTCAATAACCTAGGTACCTGTTTATTTATTTTTTAGAGTATTTCTCTCCTGCCTATACAATGATCTTAAAAATATAAGAGCGTCGAAACTCTTATCACTTAAACGTGATCTTATTTTACTACAGAGGTACCCAGCGGAAGAAAAAACTCTTTCCGGCTCTACACTTGTCGGTGGAATTGATAAGAGAAAGTCGAAAGCCTGCGACAAATAACGTCCACGATCCCCTCCGTTCTCAAAAAGAGCCATTTCGATCCTCACATTCGTACTAAGATCTTCACTGTGAGTCATTCTTGCTCTTTTACAAGCAGTAGCTTTTTTAAGCTCTGCATTAAGCTCTTCTTTTTTTGATTGAGGTTCACTTTCTATGTCTTCATCTGTATCTGACAGCAATTGAGCTGTTTCCAAAAAAGAATCTCCTAAAGTACGCCTTAGCAGTTCCACTATCTTCCTGCATATTTCGTCACTACTTGGCCGAGTAAACACTGACAAATCTTCATCACGTGCGTTGGAGAAGAACATTTCAGGGTTTTGCAAATATGTTAATATTGATGTTTCCGGCAATCGACGTTGCCTGTATCTGTTTTTCAGCATCGTCAACATTTTTGCGGCTATACTGTTATTAATGGTGGTCAATTTCTTTAATGCGAATTTTACAGCTATATCTGCAGTTAATAGTGTCGCATCTCGCTGGCATAACGCTTCCAAAATTGTTCTGATAATGTCAAGTCTCGCGCATCATGCTCTTGTATTACTAGGTAGCAATAGCAACGGTGGTAGCTAGGTATAGAATAATAGAATAGAATAGAATTTTATTTGCATAAAATATGGTACATTAGTGGTAGTATAGTAACAGTGCAGCGGTCTGATTTTAGGCAATAAAATTAGAAAAATTCTTAACGCGAAGTATCTTTTGCCGAAAGTACCGAAAGAACCGGGATTTGGTTTTGGAAATCCCGGTTCCTAAAACGACGCAAATTTCCGGGATCGACCCGGGCCTGGTGGTGATCGGACAGAGAGCTACCCAACGCTCGCCGTCCGCAGGCCCGCGCCTACGGTGGCCGAGGATCGCCCTGCGACTTCGACGCCCGGGGCGTCTTCTCCTGTAGCGGCGGTTGGGGCGAGGGCCTTGCCTTTCCCTCGCGCGGCCCGCTTCCTCCTTCGCTAGCACTACTGCTTCGCTGAAGGAGGTGACCGCTTCCCAAGCCTCCTCGCTCCGGACCATGGATTCAACCAGGGCCGGACGCGAGAGGTTGCCGCCGCCGATCGCCTCGACGAGGACACGGCGGTGCTCAGCCCAAGCAGGGCAGACCTCCACCGTATGCTCCACCGTGTCCTCCGGGCGATCCTCACAGTGCTGACACCCGGGCGTGTCCTCCCGCTTAATCCAAAACAGTCGTGTCCGGTAAGTACCTGCGTCAGGATCCAACCAGGAGGACGCCAGCGTCCCAGAGGTGACACAACCAGAGTTGAGGGCGGCCGTGACACGGCTCCGGGCGAAGAACACTGCCCCGGGGCCCGACGGAATTCACGGCTGCGCGTTGGCCCTAGCTCTGAAGGAGCTGGAGCCCCGACTGAAAGGACTCTACTCGGCGTGCCTTGAGCAGGGCCAGTTTCCCGCTCAGTGGAAATCTGGTCGTCTGGTCCTGCTCAGGAAGGCGGGGCGCCCTGCGGACTCGCCGTCCGCGTACCGGCCCATAGTGCTGCTCGACGAGGTGGGAAAGCTGTTTGAGCGGATAGTCTCAGCCCGCCTCGTCAGCCACTTGTGCGGAGAGGGGCCGGACCTGGCCGAATGCCAGTACGGCTTTCGGCAAGGGCGCTCCACTGTGACGGCGATATCCCGAGTGAGAGTCCTGGCGGAGGAAGCGGTGTCGCGGGGCGGTGTGTTGTTGGCGGTGTCCTTGGACATCTCCAACGCCTTCAACACCCTGCCCTGGAGTTGTATTCGGGAGGCACTACGATATCATCGAGTGCCTTCCTACCTCCGCCGCGTCGTCGGGGCTTATTTGGCGGAAAGGTGTGTCACCTATCTGGGACGCGATGGCAGATGCCAGCGCCCTATGTCGTGCGGTGTTCCACAGGGTTCGGTCTTGGGCCCGCTCCTGTGGAACATCGGGTACGACTGGGCGCTGAGGGGCGAGCTCCGGCCGGGAGTGCAGCTGGTGTGTTACGCTGACGACACACTGGTCACTGCCCGGGGGAGCTCGCACAGGGAGGCAGCGTTGCTGGCGACGGCTGCGGTCTCACAGGTGGTGAGCCGCATACGGCGCCTCGGCCTGGAGGTGGCCCTCAACAAGTCGGAGGCCATTGTTTTTCATGGCCCCCGGCGAGCGCCGCCGCCGGGATCGCACATTGTGGTCGGGGGGGCCCGTATCGCTGTCGAGTCCACCATGAAGTATCTGGGATTGGTGCTCGACAGCCGGTGGGATTTCGGCCCCCACTTCCGGCGGCTGGCGCCCAAGTTGTTGGGCGCGGCGGGGGCGCTGTCAACGCTGCTTCCCAATCTGGGGGACCCGAGCACCGCCTGTAGGCGGTTGTACGTGGGGATCGTGCGATCAATGGCCCTGTATGGGGCCCCGATCTGGGCGGCTGACCTGACGGCCAGCACCATCACTGTTCTGCGGAGGCCGCAGAGGGTGATGGCCGTCAGAGTCATCAGGGGATATCGCACGATCTCCTACGAGGCGGCTTGCGCACTGGCCGGATCTCCGCCGTGGGACCTGGAGGCGAAAGTGCTCGCGTCACTGCACCGGTGGCGCGAGGACGCGCGGGCGCGCGGCGAGCGACTGACGCAACGACATTTGGAGCTGCGTCGGTCGCAGCTGCGCGAGGTCCTGGTGGCGGAATGGCGGGACAGGCTTTCGAGCCCTACCGCCGGCCTCATCACCATCGAGGCCATCCGGCCAGTGCTCGACCTGTGGCTCGGGAGAAGGCACGGCTCTCTGACGTTTCGTGCGACGCAGGTCCTCTCGGGGCATGGCTGCTTCGGGAGGTTCTTGTGTCGCATAGGCAGGGAGCCGGATGCTCGATGCCACCACTGCGTCGACTGTCGGGAGGACACGGCACGGCATACGCTTGCAGAGTGTGCAGCTTGGGAGGAGCCGCGCCGTGTCCTCATCTCTGTTGTAGGCGGTGACCTCTCGCTGCCGGCTGTAGTCCATGCTATGGTCGGCGGTGAGGAGTCCTGGGACGCGGTAGTCTCCTTCTGCGAGACAGTCATCGCGCAGAAGGAGGCTGCGGAAAGGGAGAGGGAGATCACAACCGCTCTCCCTGCCCGCAGCAGGCGCATCGGGCGTCGGAGGAGGGCATACGCTGCCCTCTTCCGGCCCCCCTAACTGGGTCCAGGGGCGGCGGACTTGGGGATGTCCGTCGCCCCCCACTCATCCGGACCCGAGGTGGCGGCGCGTGGTGTTCCCGTGCGCCCCTCTTTGACGTAGCGAGGGGAGTTAAACACCTCACTCCCCTCGCCGACGCGAGGTGGCACGCAGAGGCGGGCCGGCACCAGCCGGGGATTGCGGATGTCGCATACGTTCCCGCGATCCCCGGAGTAGGTGGAAGATGGAACACCGGGGTGGTTTTAGTCAGTAAGAGTCTGACAGACCCCTCCACCCGCCCCAGGGTGGAGGATTTCCATGAGGATTTCCCCCCGAGACCAAAAAAAAAAAAAGGATCCAACCAGGGCCAGGGGAGGCTCACGCGACGACCTTACATTTATAGTGGCGATGATTTTTTTATCGTCTAATCCCATGATGTGGGATGTCGTTGGATGGGTCGTTTAAAATATTATTTTTCAATCCAAGGATCCGTTTACGAAATATTAAGCTTTAAAGTGCAAATTTTTGTTAGAATCAAGTGTCTCTCTGCCTGCTTCACGGTTGTTTTTGGAGACGTAAAAAAAATCATGGTAGTAGCATATGTAACGAATTTAAAAGGAAAACTCTGCTAAGTATTCTTTACAAGTTAACGAGTTAGGAAGGGGCCACACGGTACGGTGCGGATCGTCCGCATGAGTGTTCACACGTAGTACGCGGCGCCGCAACGTTGCGGCGCTGCAACGGTACCGTTGTAGTGTACGCTTGCGATTTTGCAAGTACGACCCATTTCTCATATCGCACAGTGAGAATGAAAGTGACCGAACTCAAAATCTCAAAATTTTTGGAAGGTTTTTTTAATGATTATTTATAAACTCTTAAGCTCTTATTTTTTCTAAACAATATATTGGCATCATAAATATGTAAATAGCTTTCCATTTGAAAAAGTTATGACATATTTTATTGGAAACTCCCTAAAATACGAAGTCAATTTTGTGATTTCCCACAAAATGCAAATTTCGTGTTAGGTCACTTTTATTCTCATGGTGCGATATATCTGCGGTTTGCGACGTCGGAACAGTGCCGCTTACACCCGCCACCGCGTACCCTCTCCTCTCTTCTTGGTCCGGTGACCGTGCGGCGCGGCGCCGCAGTGGCGCCGCGCCGGAGCCGCACCGTATCGTGTGGCCTCTCCTTAATACCCATAAAATACACTACTAACCCATAAAATGTAACTGGATAACTAAAACGTGCGTTTGGAACTTTGCTATCTAATAGTAAAATTAGCTATTTATTTTTGTCACGGTTTACGACATGGGTTACTTGGCCGGTTTTTTTTATATTTTTAAATGTTTGTAAATTATTATTAAAATATTTAATTTTAATGTAATGTACCCAATTGCTATTTGCGTATCGGCTTTTCTTACATTAATCCAGCTTCGGGAGTGCCCCCCAGTCGAGTTTTTCACGATATTGTTTGTTTCTTATTTAAAATTTATTAAATGTAGGTATAGACATATTTTTAAAATGCCAAACTAGCTACTAATCCATAATAAACCCTTAAAATAAGCTCTCCACAACCAAAAACTAATCAACCGTAAAAGTCAGCCCGTTGGTCACGCGAAGTGTCAACAAGGCCTTTGGATCATTGGACAAAGTAAAATCAAATTCAACAAACCTGATTCGAGAATTCCTGTTGCTAAAGAAAACCCCTTTCACGGCGAGGAAAATGCGCAACTGTGGGTGAAAATTATAGAGATCAATATCCGGCCTGTCGAAATCAAAACTTTCCTTTAGGAGGAAATTCCTTATAATTTGTAGTCGCATGTTTCAGTTTTCTGTCCTGCAGCTATTGTCTTATTTTATGTAATGATCTACAATTAGTGAGCAAGTAAGTTGATCGCAATTGCAACTAATTTTAAAATTATCGAGTAGTTATGGGTGGTATTTATAGGGGGACCGGTTATTAAATAAATTACGGATATTCTTATTTTCTAGTAATGATCTGCATATTTTTAAATTAGCTTGGTTATACGGGGGGTTTGAAAAGTATGATATTACCGTGATAATATATTAGAATGTGATACGGCTACAAAGGAGGTTAATAATAAAATGGCGAGTAATACGTATAGAGAAAGAAGTAGTAGCGTATTTAAAGATTTGTCGCCCCATGGCCATATACGTTTCGTGGCCCCTAATGATTTTTTTTTTTTCTTGCGAGAGCGAACACGAAATATTAAGTATTTTGGATAGGTTATGTTGTCTATGCAGTGTGTCAAACTTGAATATCAAGAATGTTTCAGTGCAAGAGTTAGCGGAGACAGCTCGTTTGCACCCGCCTCGGATTGATTTTCTTTAGACAGATAAGAAGGTACGGGCAGGCTAGGAGAGCATAGTAAAAACCTGTCTCAAAAGACCGGAAAGTGCGAGGCAGACTCGCGCACCGAGGGTTGCGATCGAGTCTTGTTTTTTTCCGTGTATAAATTACCTACGGTGGTTTATAAACTACTAGCAGTTGCCCGCGACTTTGTACGCGCATTCCCCGTTTTTTCGCATTCCCGCATTCCTAATAAATGTGGCTATCATATACCTACAAAAATAAATTTTCATAATCGTTTCAGTCCATCCAGATCCAGAGACTTCCCCCTACAACCCTCACAAACTCACAAACTTTACCTCTTTATAATTAGTATAAATGAAAGCTCTCATTACTCTGACAAAAATATAGCACGTAAATTGAAGGACAATCTTAACTTGTTGTTGAAAACGTGTTTTCCCATAGGTACATCAATGAACGTCACGGTCAATTCTTCAAAGGAAAGTTTGTAATCGCAAAAAAAAATCTTTACTTTGCGTTGACAAGAAGTTTCATTTTTTCACAGCTCCAAGGGGTAGCAGCAGAACTGCCGGTCAATTCTGTAAACCTCTCACCGAGAAACATTGGGTGGAGTGAGCGCAAGGTGAACTGTTATTCCATTTTGATAACATGAATTGACAGCTCACTTCGTGATCGCTTCACCCGTGCCTTCACTACGACATGTTTATAGAATCAGACTGCTGAGTATTTGACATTAATTTTAGATTGATTCCTCCACGCGTTCTTGTAAAAAAGGGTCTTGACAGACGGACAGGCAGACAGACAGGCGGACAACAAAGTGATACTATAAGGGTTCCGTTTTTGACGACTGAGGTACGGAACCCTAAAAATATACTGTAAAGTATACCGTATAACTATACTGAAAAGAAGTACGTACGGAGGAAGAAATCCGACTCTTTCAATAAAATTAAAATAAGGGCAAGAGAATACTGATGGGTGTATACTTGTAAACGAATATGATTTGTTGATTAATAAATTTAGAGTTTCAGTCAAAATTATTATACTAAGAAACTAGTAATTATTGATCAAGCATAGGCCAAAGGTTTGGCCCACTTGATACCATTTAACCCGGTTACTGAGCCGAAAATAATGTATAGCGTAGTAACTGAACGTAATAAATGAATTAACACTTTATAAAGACACTAGCTTTTGTCCGCGCCTTCGTACGCGCATAACCCGTCCCGTAGTAATTTCCTCATGAATGTGGCTATCATTTACAAAAATAATTTTCAAAATCGGTTCAGTAAAATTCTGACACGCCCTTCCGCTCCACCCAGAGCGGAAGAAGTCATTTGTTGATGATTTCCCATCCTTAAAAAAAATAAAATAGATCCAGAGATTACCCCTTACTACCTCACAAACTTTACCTCTTTAAAATATTAGTATAGATTGTCAATATTAGTGTAGATGCGTCAATGATAAAAAGCATAGGTGTTTTCTTTATAAGTGACGCGATAAGGATATCATGGAAATATTGAAGGTACTTGAAGCAACTGTCAGATTAGAGGCTGGGTACATTTATCTAGATAGTGTGTAATGTTATTATAGTAGGCGCCAGATAAATGTGGAATAAAGTATATTGACCTTTCCCTAATAACTGTTCATAGGTACCTGAACAATTAAATATGAATCGTTTTTCATTATTAGACAATGTTAAGGATCACGAGAGATGATGATTCGGGACAGCTTTGTGTCATTAATTCCGTTTTTCAAATTAAAAATGTCAATAATTGTAGGTGGGTCAATGGCCGTTATTCCACGATTATCTGGCGCCTACTATAGGATCACAACACGACCTTTTAAAACACATTGTTTGGGTGTTTTTGCATTTAAGACGTTCTATTACCAAACACGCAATCACACAAAAAGAACAACAATATTAATATGTGTGTACTTTTTCACCTCTTTCACTTTCAGGAAAACGATCGTGATGTTATATTATTCTGTTATTATAACCTATTTTTTTAAACAACCTGTATGTTTTGAGCTTTCATGGAATGATTGATGGGTTTCACCACTTGCAGGAATCTTAAGGAGCATTAAAAGGTAACGAGTTTTTTTTTTTAAATTTGGATTTTAAAGAAAGTTAAAGAAAGTTAGAACTTTGAAGAAAGATGGAAATTTTGCTTACTATATCTATACTAATAAGAAAACTGTTGAGTTTGTTTGTTTAAACGCGCTAATCTCTGGAACTATCAGTCGGATTTGGATATTTTTTGTATATGATATTCATGTGGAATGCTATAGGTTATACGAGAACGGGAAATTCCTACGTGAACGAGAAAAAACGGGATATGCGCGTACGAAGTCGCGGGCAGAAACTAGTATTAAGTAAAAACGAAAAACGCTTGAAATTAACATGGTTGTAACTAAAGACAGCTCTGCATAAAGTCAGGTGGCAACCCTTGGTATTGCCACCAAACGCTGATTTTCAGCTGCACCCTATGCTTGCCATGGGCTACACTAGAATGGGTACCAAATGCAGGTCATAGATTGATTTTTACTTATACTTAGACATGTAAATACAAATTATTATTTTTTGTCCCACTAAACAGGTCGATTTTTGGACTTTACTCTGCCCGACTAAAATACACTCGTATAAGGCCTAAGTATATTATGGCCCACTAGGGCTGTCAGTTTAGGTAACGGAGCCCCTTTTATGTGCGGATGGTGATCACCGAGGTGGTTTTAGTGAGGTAAAAATCCCACACTCCCTGGTCTTTACCCCAAATGTCCAGGCGCCTTTTGAAGGCTTTCCACCGAAAACAACAAAAAAGGACTCAGTTTTGGGATTAGATGATACTAAAGAAAATGTTGAATTTAAAAAAATATTTTTGAGACAGTTTTTTCGTTTTTTTTTAAATTAATTAATTAATTTGGACTCAATCTAAAATATAACCCATTAAATTCATTAAACTCTTAAATCTGTTAAACTAATGTACCGATAAGAAGGTTCTATAATGAATTTACAGATGGATAATCACCTCGAAAAAATTGAAAGTGAAGTAAAGCAGTTCACCTAATTCTATTATTAACAAGCTTCTGTCAAGGGCCCGCATGAATGTAAGAAATTGTCCCAAGAGAACATACTTCCGAAGTATAAAGTTATGTGCCAAATTTTATCCAAATCTGTTTCGCCGTTCTGGCATAATGAGTTACAAATATCCATCCATCCAAACTTTACAAATAATTTGTACCAGCATCAAACGGGCATCAAAAACGTAATCAACGTTTATCAATAACACATATCGATCGATTTCGATCTTGTGGGTACAAAGTTTAAATTTTATTGACGCATTATAGGTACAATTACGTACCTGCCCACTATTTCAACAATATACATATATCAACCTTATGTTCTTCAATTTAATAAATATTATTTACAAGTATTAATTTCTCATTCACATGGAGATTATGCAAGCTACGAGCATATCATTCGATAATTTCCCTAAGATAAGTAATTGATTTAAGATTATGAGTTTAGATTACCAATTACAATAGGTATAATATGTGACATCATTGAATAATCAAATTCATCATCGTAATACATGTTTTTTTTTCAACCAGCTTAACTTGGGACTTTATTGGCGCTGATAGATCAAGAAAAAAGTCGCTAATGATCGAAAATTCTGTACTTTTCGCGTTAGTTCCTTCTTTTGCCGTATGTCAAACTACGCTAGCATTCCTTTATTTATCTCGTAGCTTGAGTGCATATGTATTGTATATAGAGCCTCGGGATGTTGTTATTTTTGTTCAGTTAGTGTGTGGACCCGTCTGGCACCGCGTCGGTCGCATAAAGTGCTCGCCTTATTAATATATCTTTATTATTTTATCGGGTGCCTTTAAAGTGACTCTACAATGATTGCTGCAATAGTTCTCGCGTTGTTAATTTCTTATTTAGTAGTGTACTTCTATAGGAATGCATATAAAAGACCGGATAATTTCCCGCCAGGTAAGAATTTTTATTTTTTTTAAATGGGTCTTCAAATCCTTTTTATTTATTCCTGATTCGCCCTAATTTTTCGCCCAACTTTCGGGAAATGACGATCAAACAAAAAAAGAAAGCAACCCTTTAAATTAAAATTGGGGCGAATGTGAAATAAATAGCTTTTTAATTTAGTCTAGGTTTTGCACCTCGTATAATAATTTATGCACATAAAATTATTAACATAGATATAAAAAATTTCACTATTATTAGCTTTATTTCTCACATCCTTTGCTCATTAGCAGACCAAAGTCCTGTTATGACAAAATATTCGCCCCCTATGCAAGTAATAAGTAGTTATTCTACTTAGGTAAGGGCCAGGTAAAATTAATTGTTTTTCAACTATCATTTTATTGTTCTATTTGTCTATATTAGATACACTTGGTAGGTAGGCATCTCAATCTTAGTGAAGTTTAATTATAGAAACTAAAGAGAGATGAAATAATTTACCTTCATGGGATATTATAATTAATATTAATTTTTTGATCAATTTAATAGCGATTAAAATAATATACTTACAGTGTAATAAATTCTTTATTAACATTATATTAAAAATAACTCCTAACAAAGTAAACCTTAAATATGGAGTCCGAAAATTCCTCCGCATCGCTGTCGACTGGAAGTGTGACCCAAAAGACATGGTGGCACTACCACTCAGTATGGCAATGCTTAGCCTCTAACCAAGGTAAAAGCCTGGTCACACGAAGTGTCAACTAGACTTTTGGAGAGATCTTTAAACAGTGTATGAGCACTCGGACCCTACGTTCAAGAGTTTCGACACTTTTTTTTTTTTTTTTACCTGGGACAACTCAGACACGGTCATCCGATCCCAAACTAGGCAGAGCCTGTGCTATGGCAACCAGACAACTGATAAACATACTTATATATTTCTAAATACATACATATTATAGACAAATTACACCCAGACACAGAACAAATGATCATGCTCATCACACAAAGATTTGTCCTGGGTGGGAATCGAACCCACGACCTCTGGTTTAGCAGACAGGGTCACTAACCACTCGACCAACAGGCCAGTCCCTTAAGGCTCTATTTGTTACTGTTTGGACCAGGTTCCTATATTTCTACCGCTTGAGGCCCTAAGTAGCTGCAGCGGCAGCGCCAGCACAGCACGATGAGCTGTGCTGTCCAAGGATAAAAATTAATGTGTGGTTCGGGCGGGTGTTTGGTGGATATTTTTTTGTAAATTTGACGTTAGTGTAAGGTGTAAGCAACAGCAAGTAAGTTTATTTACAATGCTGGGCACAGTCGGGCGATTGTACCCCATAATATAACTTGCATGCCAGCTGGTTTCAGGTGAAAACGTGGCTAAAGGTCTTGTCAGTCAATTAGAAAGAAATTTTACTCGATTGCGAGAAAGCAGATTATATTTTCAAAGAAATGGAATACTTACTTATTTATTTGCTGTGTACATTAATTTGTGAAAATTATGTGATTTTGTTTATCGTATTTCTTGCAACGCAAATACACCGTGCAAAATGTATCGTTTTTAAACCTCTATGTGGAAAAACGGAACCCTTATGGGATCACTCGGTTGTCTGTCTGTCTGTCCGTCTGTCACAGCCGATTTTCTCCGAATGTACTGGACATCGATCAGTCCGATTCATTGGAAATTTTGTACTCAAACACGGACGTGTAAGGAAAATATACAATTTTTTGAAAATCACTTCCTTGGCGGCAAACTCGAAATTAAAAAAAAGTTTTTAGCGTGTGTCATGCCAAATAAACGGGCGTATTATAAGGGGTTTGAAAATATTATTTTCTTATTTTTAAAATAAACGGTTTTGAAGTTATTCAATAAAGAAGATGAAAAATTACCATTTCCGCCACCTATATCCGAAACTCTCTAAAAATTTTGAAAAAAATACGGATAAAAGTTCTATGCCACTACATTTCAGGAAAAACTATAAAAAGTCTATGGTTTGAAAGTAACATGTTACTAAAATGAGATTCGTTCGGAACCCTTTGCATGCGAGTCGGACTCGAACTTTGTCGGTTGTTTTTCAAATGAATTTTCTTTTCAAGTTGCTGACAAAATATTTGTTCCAGTTTTTGGCAGTTACCTATTGGCATTTTCCTTGACATAAATTCTTTGTATACATTAGATTTCAAAATTTCCAATGTCAGAAATAGACAAATACTTTTTTAGTTAGGTAGGTACTTCAATTAACCTTAAAATGCAGCCAATCGCATAGTATGTTAATAAAAATTATGTATAGTTTGTTTGTTTAAGTAGTACTAATTCGACTACTAACAGAATTTTTGTTGGTTGACCATTTCCCCTGTAGAGGCCATAAACCTCACTTATAATCTAATGTTTTGTTTAGTAAGTAATTAGTAATTAGGTACGATAAGCCTACACGTGTTTCTAAAAGTACAAAGTGAACGACCTTAAACACAATTAATCTTTGGTCATACCTAAATTCATTAGATATTCCTAATAGACAGCTTAATTCCGCGGCTTATGATACCGTTGCAATCCTATCCTACCGAAACTACTCACTGCTGCTAAGGAGTGGAATCCGAAGCAGTAATGCTAGCGAAGGAGGAGGAGGGCCGCGCGAGGGAAAGACAATGCCTTCGCCCTAACCACCGCTACAGAAAAAGACGGGAGTCGCAAGACGATCCCCGGCCACCATAGGCACGGGCCTGCGGACGGCGAGCGTTGGGTATCTCGCTGTCCGATCACCACCAGGCCCAGGTCGATGGCGTGCTGTGTTCCACGCGCGCCTCAAAGAGATGCAGTATAGGAGACGGGCCCGCTAGGGCCAGAGCCTTTCAGGGTTGCGGAATTTGTTCGAAAGAGTCACCGCGGCCCTGGAACGCAAAGGGCTTTAGAAGGAACACGGATGGGTTTTAGTCAATAAGAGTCTGACACGCTCCTCCGCTCCACCCAGAGCGGAAGAAGTCATTTGATGATTTCCCATCCTTAAAAAAAAAGGAGTGGAATTCCCTGCCTGAGTTAGTGTTTCCAGATAGCAACAATCCAGGGGTCTAGGAGTGAATAGGTTACTTCTAGGCAAGTGTGCTCCATCGTAGATCACATCATCGCTTCCCATCAGGTGAGATTGTGGCCAAACGAGACTATTATAGAGATCAAGAATAAAAAAAAACTCAATCATTTCCTGGTTACAAATTAGCAAACGATGTTTAGCGTTAGAGTATCTTTTATCAGTGAAAGAATTCACGTAAGTAGGTAATTGGGTATGTTCAACCATGAACATACAACAGCTACACGTGCCAATAACAGCAGCACAGTGTCAGCATTAGAGCGACATACATTCGCTCCACGCGCCGGCAACACCGGCACACCGTCAGCGCTAAGAAGTGACCTAGTGAGATCTTCGCTTCATCGGCTCGATACACACACAACACACTAGTAAATAGGTATCAATGTGTATTGACCACAAAATTTGTATATAATTAAGTTAAACATTGTAAATAAATTAGTCATCAAGCTGGAGTCGACTTTGATTCATCTCCTACAACTCCTCTCACTGTGGCCAAGACACCTTTAGCCGTAATCGATCCTATGAGTCTGTGGGATCGGCAGTGAGAAAACCATTTCCTGTGTACATTGCACGACGTACACAAAACCCCTATTCCTACCCCAGTTCCGTCTGTTACCGTAGGTCTCCTTGTAACAGACTTCCCGCACGTAAATCCAACGTAACATACGTTTGGTATATGGTTTGTATGGTAGGTTAGGGCGTTAGGGTTACTAGGGTGCTAGGTAATTGTTGTAGGGCTAGGTTCGGTCAGTAGGGTCTTAGGCAACTCATAGGTACTAGGCTCAATTGTCTCAGACGTAGCCATACTGGACGCATTTGGAATAGCGGCCGTACTAAGCTGCAAGTCTCGGTGCGTTCAGGGTACTTAGATACTTTCCTAGATAGAAAAAATAGAATTATATTAAGTCCGTCTTGTAGATTTAAAAAAATATTGGACATATATTTTTTGCTATTTCAAATCTATAAAAATAACAAAGAAAAGTTCAAGAGTGGGGGCTGGCGACGTTACGTTTAAGTAAAAGTGTTCTAAAATGTAACGTCACGCGAGTTTTCAACGTACTAATTCGTTTGCGTGAAAAAAGAAAAATACGTGTCCAATTTTTTTGGGAAATCTATCTGGCGGACTAATTCGATTTTTTCAGTAGTGTCCAATGATCGGGTTACGTAAATCCTTCATTCCTTTTGTCCAATATAAAACATTCGTTTTACAAAGAAACAAATTATTACGTGCTCTGTATTATTATTTAGTGTCTGGTGTCTGACTTTTTTGTGGACCCTGCAGAAAATCAAGCCCTTTAACGGTAATTTCTCGTTTCACTCCTTTTTGATGCCACTTGTCCGGTTCTGAACCACCCGAGAAAGTTGTGAATGTCATTGACTTCTTTCCACATTGATTTCAATGTTCATTAGGTACCTTCCGAATTATGTACCTACCAAAGAAATTCGATAATTAAAGTTAAATAATTTTAGAATTAATATTTAGTCCGGTCTAAAAACAATCAGAATCTAAAACTAAGGAGATGTAGAATTTCAAAATACGAGAACAACTTATTTCTGCCTTTTAGGGTTGCGACTTGCGAACGTCACGAGGAAAAACCCTAATAAGATAAACCACGTATCCGTTTGTCTCTCACCGACGGATTTCTCCTGAGTTATTAACATAGTATTTGGCATACACACTGCATTATTTACATATAATGTGACCTCATACTTATAGGTAAGCCTCAACTTCGAACGAATATTAATTCTCACATACAACCTTTAAAGATGTTATGAACGTGTAGATGCATTACATAAATATCGTAATACCTTTATAAAGCTAGAATCTTGTTCATACTAACATTGAAACGTGCTGTACATAATTAAATAGCAGACAGATAAAAAACCAATGTGACCTTAGTTCCTAAAATATTAGTTATGTATTTGCTAAGTGGCGCTAACACGTGCAGAAAGGTATTTATACAAGTATTTACGCCCGTTTAGTTTTTTAAATTACATAAGCAAACAACAAAAAAGTTCCAAAGCGTAGATAAACCTCTATGGAGAAGAACGTGTAAGAAAATCCGTTGACACTTTTTACAATATAATGGTTACCTACAAAATATTGAATTAACCACATTTCAAAAGTATACCTTTTTTTAAAGATGGAAAATCTTCAAATGTCTTCTTCCGCTCTGGGTGGAGCGGAAGGGCGTGTCAGACTCTTACTGACCAAAACCCATTCGTGTTCCTCCTATAGCCCTTTGCGTTCCAGGGCCGCGGTGTTTCTTTCCGACAAATTCCGCTACAAAATTATAGCTAAGGAGCAAAAAGCGAACTGTGGTCGACCGGTCAAAGTCAAAGTCAAAGCATTTATTTCAAATAAACCATTATCAGGTACTTTTGAATTGTCAAAGTCAGTCCGTCAAAAACATGAAGCTATTTGCTTTAACTTTAGATTTAGAAAATGTCCTTGGGCACCCCCAGGGGACATTAAGTGAGAATTGTTTCGATAATTGACCCGTGAAGGACCACAAGTAAATAGCAGGATAAAAATCCTACGGATTAAGAATATTACAAAAGCCAAGAAAGAAAAAATGTTTACTCTGCACAGACAGAATGCTATACTAAAACAAAAATTAAAATAGGTACCTACAAAAATAACTAAATAGTAGGTATCAAACAACCTTTTTTTTTTTTTTTTTTTTAAGGATGGGAAATCATCAAATGACTTCTTCCGCTCTGGGTGGAGCGGAAGGGCGTGTCAGACTCTTACTGACTAAAACCCATCCGTGTTCCTTCTAAAGCCCTTTGCGTTCCAGGGCCGCGGTGACTCTTTCGAACAGATTCCGGAACCTTGGCAGGCTTTGGCCCTAGCGGGCCCCGTCTTTTATGCTGACATCTCTTTGAGGCGCGCGTGAAACACAACGCGCCATCGACCCGGGCCTGGTGGTGGGATCGCCCTGCGACTCCCGACGCCCGGGGCGTCTTCTCCTGTTGCGGCGGTTGGGGCGAAGGCCTTGCCTTTCCCTCGCGCGGCCCTCCTCCTCCTTTGCTAGCATTACTGCTTCGCAGAAGGAGGTGACCGCTTCCCAAGCCTCCTCGCTCCGGACCATGGATTCAACCAGGGCCGGACGCGAGAGGTCGCCGCCGCCGATCGCCTCGACGAGGACACGGCGGTGCTCAGCCCAAGCAGGGCAGACCTCCACCGTATGCTCCACCGTGTCCTCCGGGCGATCCTCACAGTGCTGACACCCGGGCGTGTCCTCCCGCCTAATCCGAAACAGGTACCTCCCGAAACAGCCGTGTCCGGTATGTACCTGCGTCAGGCGGAAAGTGAGGACGCCGTAGCGCCTCTCCAGCCACTCCTCAAAGAGGGGTCTTATCGCCGCAATAGTGGCGTGCCCAGCGCTGGGTTGCAACAGTCGCCGTTTCCATATCGAGGTATCAAACAACCTACGCCTTAAATAGCAAAACATTTAGATCCTGTAAGTTATTTAAAGATCATACGTAGTTAATAATGTTTTACCAAAATAAACATTTATTTATTTATTTTTAACTTTATGTACAATAGTGATACATGGGCGGACTTAATGCATCAATGCATTCTCTACCAGTCAACTTTTGGGTTAAAAAGTAGCTACACTGTGGTACGTGTACAACAAATTAAAATGGAATTTTGATTCGGAAAGAAATTGAAAGAATATACAAATAATATACAAGACATAATACTAATAAAAACATATTTAATATATGCTAAAATAAATATAAGTTCTGTTCTAAAACCTGATGGAGGCAAACACGGATTTTAGTTTATTTATACGCTCTTTAATGTTCCAGGTCTGTTTTATAGATAATTCCTTAGCTAAATTATTCTGCGAGAATATTCTTTTACAATAAAAATATTTATCCTACAAAACTTTTTCCTAAATCAGGTTATGGTCAATCCGTGTGGATTTAATCTAAACCCATTCATACGTTTGGGCGTTGAAGGTAATACACATTTTCTTCATGTATAAAATTTGGTGTACAATCAAGCAAGTATATATGTCACCGGAAAATTGCAGCGCCGTAAGATCGTAATATATCTTTATATGATTATAATTTCTCGATATATTATGAAAAAAAAATGTTATAAGTACCTACAATAATAGTTTCCAGTATAATATCCGTGTTAAATTGAGAAAAAGAAGTTTACAGTTTCACGCGTTATTTTAGAATCTTACGGCTACGTTTGCTATTTTCCGGTGAAATTTACAAAAAAATGTTGGTTTAAAGGCAACCACACCTATATTCAGATTCTGATTGCTGATATCAGTAGGATGGTGTGTTGGCATGTACTGCAAGATTAAGTGTGGCGTGATTTGAGATGACGAGCACAAGTGTGATAGTGGTTATTGTTACAAAACTTCTACATGAACAGTCTGATACTGAGATTGGCGCTCGTATTCATCAGGTACTGGCTGGATTATAAAACCGGCCAAGTGCGAGTCGGACTCTCACACGAAGGGTTCCGAACCATAAACCGAAAAATACACGTTTCTTGTATGGGAGCCCTTTAATTTTTTATTTTTTTCTGTTTTTATATTTGTTGTTATAGCGGCAACAGAAATACATCAGCTGTGAAAAGGGGGATGCCTAGCCACCATAGTGATTTAGGCCCTGAGTGCCCACAAGTAACATCGAATGTTACTATTAGTATGTACAAATAATATATTGATAAAAGAAAATTATAGAAAATAGTTGGAGTTTCCAAATTATAAGGTTTTTTTAATGTGCCCTATATAAGTAATAATAATAATAATAATATCTTAGGACAACTCACACACGGTTATCCGATCCCAAACTAGGCAGAGCCTGTGCTATGGCAACCAGACAACTGATAAACATACTTATATATTTCTAAATACATACATATAATAGACTAATTACACCCAGACACAGAACAAATGATCATGCTCATCACACAAAGATTTGTCCTGGGTGGGAATCGAACCCACGACCTCCGGTTTAGCAGTCAGGGTCACTAACTACTCGACCAACAGGCCAGTCAAAGTCAAAAAATATAAGTATTAAAAAGTTATTGAAAACTCTTCCTACATAACATATTAAAGCTAAATATATTATTTAAAGATTTCAGATGGTTGAAAATAAAACACTATATTAATATAAAACATTTTATTCGTCATATACTAAGACATCGTCCAAATATTGAGCAGGAGGAAAAATATTACGACCTAGCAAATGTCTGTTTATTTCGTTGTATCATTTCAATATTTATTATTTATTAAAAAATGTTACTGACTTGTATCGCGTCGTGAATAGAAGAGTTAATTACGTAAAATTTACATATTTTTTTTACTAAATTAAATTTCTTGGGCATCGCAAGGCCTAAAATCGGCATTCTTCTTTCAACTGTCTAGCTATCACGGTTCATGCGATACAGCCTGGTGATAGACCGATAGAAGACGGTCAGTGGAGTCGTAGTAATTGGGTCTCTGTTTTACCCTTTGAGTACGGAACCCTAAAAGTTACGAGAGTTTGTTTGATCTTTTTACCTTACTTACCTAATACAAGTCATAAAAATTAAACCACCAAAAAGAAAGGGACAGAAATGCTAAAAAGTTTTAAATTTGTTTTGACTAGAATATTATAGTAATTACCCCCTGGATGCCACTTTGGTATAAAGTTTTCGTTATGATGAATAAAATCAGCTAAACATGAGGTAGCTGCTTTGAACCGTTGAGGAGTTCCATCACCATTATCATAATTATCAACCCGTTGATATGGTAATAGTGACTTGAAAACCTCCTCCTTGAGAAAGAGATTCTTCTCTCATGAAGCTCACTGAATCCTGACAAAAATACTGAAAACAGGGTCCAACCTTTATCCAGTTGTTTTAGAGGTCAGGTGGAATTTTTATTGTAGGTGATCATGAAGATAATTTTGATAAATGACCGGTTAATTAGATCACGTATTTTGATAAAAAAATACGGCGCGACTGCATAATACCTACTTTTGAGTAGGTATACTAGGTACCTATGGATTTTTGTACCGATATTTGTAAGTACCTAAAGTTACCTCATCAAAGTAAATAATCTTCAAATTTCAATTGAAATATATTTAAGAATAATAAATAATATAATATTATTATTCATATTGAACATATCTGCAGAAGGTATCGCTTGCAATGTCATCTTGTTATTTAAAAGACGCATTTATTTTTCTAAATAATCGTTTTAATCGATTCATAAGATGGGTGTTCCTAAGTAGGTCCGAGTCATAACTAAGTAGGTACCTAGTACTCAGTTATGACTCGGACATATTTTGATAAGTCATTTATTATTCATCAAATACCTTGATAAGTCATTTTTATTGGCTTTTTAATTAGGTTTAGAAATAAAAAGAAATTCTAATTTATTAGGCAGGTGTCCTGTTGTGACAGATAAAATAGAAATTCTTTATTTTACAGTATTACTATATCTATGTGGTACAAGGGCGGTCTTATAATATAGTTGAGATCAGACAACCTAAGGATGAACAAAAAGAACTTAAAATAAAAATGGGGTAGTTAAACATGATACTTAATAAATAGTTGGAGTTGTTTATAGTTGTTTTTTTTTATTGTTATATATTTGGTTATTATCTCCCTCGGTTGACGTAAAATAAACAAAATAATTGCATGATTATGCAAGTATCCGAATGTTATGTCTATTGTTTTAACCAATCAAAAGCTTTTAAGATAAGTTTACATTAATTTTCCATTGGAATTACAATAACTTGAGTTACGTAAATAAAGAAATATCAAGAAAAGTAAGTACAACGAAACTGCTGCAAGAGAGCACAACTTTTCCAAAATTTTCAAAAGAAAAATGAGAAATGTTTTCATGTACAGTCAACAAAGCTATTTGGTATACAGGCAAAAATATTATTTTTTCCACTGCACCGCCGATATTTATTTTTTATGTGCATGCGCATAACTTTTTAAGCTTATGACATTCTTACGAGCGTGGTACACAATAATTGTCTACTCAGCGCACTCACAACATTGTTGAAAAGGCAAAGTCAAAACGTTTATTTGAATTAGGCCATTAAACGGCACTTTTGAACGTCATCGTTTACAGTTGAGTAAAATAATAATGTAACATTAATAAAGTGACTCTACTGTCCATTCGGAAAGGTAGATTATTATGGAGAAGAACGGACAAGAAACTCCATAGTTACCTACTTTTTTCAAATACTGATTTTACAAAATTTGGTATACAAAAATTAATTTAATATTATGTGAGGACGACGCACCCAGAGTATGCTACTTATAAGAACAAAGTATCACCAGCAGAGGTAAACTTATTCATTTCCTAAAGAAATTTAGGTAAATGGTACTCACATATGTACAAACATTAGAACCTTTAATTAAACAATAGTGTGTGTGTCAACAGAAAAATAAAAACACAAAAAAAGAAACAGTATATCTATAACGTTAATACATAAATCAACCAGTTTGACCTTCACCCTTGATTGTCCTATGGAGCAGGACCAGCATGTTTCCAAGCATTCTTATCCTGAATGTAATCTTCTAATTTGTAATATGCTTGTTCACAAAGTGTACTTTTAACATGAGTTTTAAATTTTCTTTCATTTAGTTCTAATGTGTCAGAGGTATTTTGTTGTAACATTTAACACAATACCCCATGAAAGAAGTGTGGACTTTAGCAAATCTAAAAAATGGTTGATCTAATTTGTCTTTATTTCTAGTATTAAAATTATGTCTATCACTAATTTTACTAAAAATGAAGTAGTTGCAAGTAGTACTTGCAAGTTAGCTGCCTGCATACCAGATAGCTTAGTTGACTGTACCTTCGTTACAAGACGAATGTTTACAGCTGTTTTAATAAATACTTAACTAACTATATCCACTTAAAATAAAAACTACACCTAAGTAAATCCTAAGGCTGCTTTTTCACCAGATATGTGCTATGTAACGTTGCTATGGATGCGTTTGACATCCACCAATCATATTCATTGGTCCACAATAGTATCGCATTGGTGGAAACTGATTCAACGACGCTATCGATGCGTGCTATGGATGTTCACAAGTGGTGCAGCTATGAGGCGCGCGTTTGTCACCGAAAGTAGAACACAAAGTTAGTAGTAGAAAAAAAAGAACGTCGGATGGCTTGAGCTGCGCATCTTCCTCGCACAGTTACCTTGCAGCGGCGCATTTTCATGGCACATCTTACTCGCTCCGCTACATAGCTTAGCATCAGTTAAGGTGGTCACATAGTTTCGTAGCTTAGCTTTTACATTCACACACATCTTTGGTGGAAAGGCGCCCTTAGATATGGCGGCAAAAAAATCATCCGCATCGCCTTCGACTGGAAGTGTACTGGTGGCATTGCTACGTTGTATGGCAATACTTATCCTCTATCCAAGATAAAGCACCTACGTAGGTAAATACGATATATATATAAATATATATATATGATAAACACAATTTTTAAAGTTAAAATATTTTTTTTAGAAAAAAGGAGTCGAATAAACTATTGAATTGCTGACTTTTTTTTTGCACGAGTGCGTGTCACGGTGTCACTTTGGCAGTGTTTTCCTTGAAACTTCTTTTCAATCTGAATTTTTGAACACATTATATTGGTATACAAATAGATACAGAAGATACCATACACAGCTGGTTATAGAACCTACGTGAAACGTTTACATTGATATTGTTTCCTATTACTTCACATTCATGCTAGTACTGCTTAATACGGAAATTTCCTGACCGATATGTAATTTGCAGGTGCCTTGCATATCGATGCAAAACAGATTTTAATTGATTGCAAAAAAATTAGACTTGCAAAAAAATAATTTTATAAACATGTCTTATTACTTTAGGTATTTGCTAAAATTTAATTGGAAACCTTAGTTTTTTTTTTAATCGAAATAAAACCAATTAGTTTTTACAAACAAAAAAATTGAACTTGAAGCTATTAATAAGGTTAAAAACTTTCAAGGCGAATTAAAAGTTATTCGATTAACATGCTCAAAAAGAAATGTAGGTAATCAGTGAAGCTCGAAAAAGCTTCTTAGAATCTTGAAGTCCAACCCCTTACATTGCCCTACAGTAGGATTTTACCTACCCCTGCAGTGGGTGAGAAAGAACTCCCTCTCTCTTCTACCAAAAAAACTTTTTTTTTTGGGGGTAAATCAACAAACCCCTCACGCTGCCAACTGTCAAATTAACTGTTAATTAACGTAACTTATTTTTCAAAAAAAAAATGCCTTTCAAACATGACGTTTCAGCTACTGTTGGTGGCTAATTTGGCAGTTGGTTAAAGGTAGATACGTTATTAAAACTCTCGTCCCGCCTTGGTCTGCTGCGATTTAGTCTAGGATTTAATAAGAGTACCTATTCGATAGTTCTTTTAGCCCATTTCTCGTAATCGTCGTATTACATTAGGCAAAAAATAAGCAAAATGAAATTAAAAACGTTCGTGTTTCATGTACCTATTCCATGTTTCGACGTACTGTTATTTATTGTTTCATAAAGACTCATCATCTGCCTAACCTTTTCCCAACTATATTGGGGTCGGCTTCCAGTCAAACCGGATTCAGCTGAATACCAGTATTTTATATAGATAAAGACTATTATGTATTTTACGTAGCAAGCCTATGAGCATTATGTCTTAAAACCACCATGATTTCGGTGTGGAAGGGAGACGGAGCTACACAAATCACATATCACTATCCCTTTTTCACAACAGAATTATGATGGCATTGGACCGATAGGATAGGATAGGACGGCAGGTCTCATCAACTCTCGTTAGCCGTCCACATCTTGATTTTCTTCAAGACGTGGACGGCATGAGTCCTTGCTTGAAAACCTTGGACTCTTGTTAAGTGGTAAAGCAACAAAACCTTTAGAAATAACCTTAGTAGCTATTTAAACGCGCCATCTACTCAAATTAATACCTATATTGATCATAGTTATTTTCTTTTACCCAGGTCCTCCAAGCCTGCCAATATACGGTGCATTCTGGATCGTTCTGGCTCACGAGTTCAAGGACCTCGCGACGGCTTTCCGCAAGATTGGAGAGAGGTACAAGACGAAGGTCATCGGCTGCTACATGGGACCTGTTCCTACCATCGTCCTGAATGACCCTGCCCTTATCAAGGAGATGCTGAACCGCGAGGAGTTTGATGGACGAATGGACATCATTCTGTTTCGATTGAGATCTTTTTGGAAGAAGCTGGGTAAGTTTTTTGTTTTTTTTTCATATGGATTTACTCTTGACTCTAGTCTAGGTCATAGATCACAGAGACACGATGGACGATGGAGCGAGCTTACCCAGAAGAAGCCTGTTCACTCTAATTTTGAAGACATTAGGGTTGTATGCGTTCGGATACACAGACGCAGGCAGAGAGTTCCACTCCTTTGCTGTGCGCATTATAAATGACGTTTATGTCCAGAATTATGTAGGTACTACCGCAAAAGTCCTTCGATTACTTTTACGCCCGAAAAATTAAGGTTGACGTTGACAATTGGAATGTGGACTCGGCTGTCATTGTTTTTGCCTATCGATTGTCGTTACCTATCGCCATTGTAGCTGTCGTTATGCATTTGAATCAAGGGTATCATGCAGAAGGCCTACACCTAGATACGACTCGTATTGTGAAAAATTGCCTGTCTCTGGAGTGGACCCCTTACCACCGGAAGCTTCTACCCTACTTCTGACACCGGCGGACTACTATTTTTTTATAAATTAAAACTTTGCAGGTTTCGTACGAGTATCTTATATTAAATACACGAGTCACTTGTGCTCGTCAATTTCAATACAACACAAACAAAACAAAAC
Source organism: Mamestra brassicae (assembly GCA_905163435.1). Lineage (NCBI taxonomy): Eukaryota > Metazoa > Arthropoda > Insecta > Lepidoptera > Noctuidae > Mamestra > Mamestra brassicae. The sequence continues at coordinate 6,764,860 of LR990991.1, read as the reverse complement.
AAATAAACAAAATAAATGATCGATTGATTGATTGAAAAAAATTGAATTTCTTTCTTTTGCGCTTTTCAATAACACGGGGTCAAATTGGTTGAATCCATAATAATTAGTATTATTACCTACCTATTATTTAGTCGGGGATTTCCTGATGAAATAATCCTTATCAAAATACATTTACCTAATCCTTGACACAGGGATACCGATCTAGAGTTTTAGACTAAAGATTTTTACACTACTTATATATTTTTAACCGACTTTAAGAAACGGAGGAGGTTCTCAATTTCACTGTTTTTATTTGTATATTGATTCAGCGATATTTTCGCCAATTGTCAACCGATTTTGATGATTCTATTTTTGTTTGGACGCGTATTTTCCCGGACTGGTCCCATTTCAATTTAGTGAAGATTTGATGTAGAAGTTCGAAGATAGGTAACGGAACTCTTCATTAAATTAGCAAATCTCCCGGAATTTCTGAAATCGTATGTCTTTTTATTGTTTACACCAGTTCATAACACAACATCACGCCGGTACGCTGTGAGGTTTTGAGGTTTTATACCTATTCGGATATAACTGTATTGTTTATAAACTGATCTTCATGATTCTTTTTGCGTTGGGTTTGGCTAAAGCTATCATGAGTTTACATTCGACGTTGAACTTCATAGATAAACCAGTGACCTCCTCAACTTTAAATGTAGTAAAGTTGGATATTGTCAGGTTTACGTCAATCCCAAAGCAATGTAGATGAGCTGGTCTGGACTTGGACTACGAATTCACACAAAGTAACTCCTTAACGGCAAATAGCGCAACCACTCATTATCGGAATAATGATAATTTAGTTGTGAGGTATCACCGCATCGCCAATAAAAAGTGAAAAATAAAAAAACTTTTACAAAAAAAACTACCGACTTCGAAATACTTTACTTGTTTACTTTGTAATGTTTCTATTTATTTTGAAGTCTTTCTGTTGCTCTGACTTCAGACGAGGCAACTAAATTAAAGGCAAGACAACTATCAGATACAACTTGTGGTTCTTAATGTTAGTGCGACACCATTTTAAGAGTTGGACTGTTACGTTAAGTATGCAACTATCCATTTTTAGTAAAAACGGGAAGGTAGGTATCTAGGGTGGGTGGATGTACTTAAAACTGGACCTGGCTAGAAAAAACGGGACCAGTTTAGAAAAGATACTCTTCCAAACAAAAAAGAATCATCCAAATCGGTTGACAAATGCGTTAGAAAGTATATGAAAAAGAGTGTATGTGCCTTTAAAATTTGAAGGTTGCGCTCGATTTCCCTGGAATCCCTTCCTCGATTTCGGAGTTGGTCCCATAATAAAAGTTGTTCATAATTATGTGTACAATCACCCCTTGAGAGGTATTGCGTTTATACTGTTACACGTTGTAGACCTACCCACAATGACTTCCCTGTCAACTGAAACGGCCGGTTTCAATAACGTAGTTGTACGTAGCAGTAGCTAATTTGACAGTCGGTTAAAGGTAGGTAGATACGTTAGTGAGACCGGTCGTAAATCTTGTCAAATTAATGCAGTGACTGTGTCAGTTGCACTGGAGATAAAAACAGTTTGTTTACTCGCAGATCGTTCTAGTAATAAAGATTCCTACATGTTATTGATAATATGTAACGTAACACAAACCTCTAGCGTGAAGTAGCGTGTAGGTGCTCTGAATCATTACTTGCGAATAACACGTCGTGTTATTTATTTAAGTGCTCACTTTCGATTACAATATTGCAAAGCGTCAGTAGGTACATTGTGACTACTGCAGCGCACTTATTAACTAATTAATTGCACATAACGCAGGTATCTACAATAAATGATATCTCGATCGATTAATATCTTAATTTTTACCTACTTGATGTAGATATGAAGTTTAACATCTGTACGAGTTACGTGTATCGTAATAAATACGTGCCCACATTTATGTATTCTCGTCACGCGTTATTAGCGCCCGCTGCTGAGTCAATCGATCAATTTGCTTGGCAATTTCCCTATTATGTTGGTGATCAGATGGCTACCAGTCTATCCGGATGGACTGGTATTCAGCTGCACCAGTATGTTACATGGAGTGACAGTCTACCCTCCCTCCACAACCCAGTAACTGGGTAATACGGGAAGTAGGTACCTACCTCTTTTTTTATTTGAGATGAGTTTGCTCTTGACTCTTGTCTAGGTCATAGACGACAGAGACAAAGTCGACGATGGAGCGAGCTTACCCAGAATAATAACAAGGCCTAGCTAAAACCTTAGCTACCGAGTCAGATTGTCTGCTTCTTACTACCCTTCACCGTAACGTCAATCAAAGATTGACGGTTTAAGGTGCTTTCCGAGTCATGAAGAAGTCCCGCTATGAATGGTCACATGGCACATCATTTCTGCTTGTTCAAAATTCGACACATAACGATAGTCGCGTTTGAGCGACATGTTGCCGCGATGGTACTGCTTGTATCAGCTTCACATGTTTGCTATGATCAAATAGTCAGGCGCTTGCACTCAATCTAATGGCTTAATGGCTTGTGTTTAAACGCCTACCAGAATGAGAAAAGTACCTATTTTACTACCAACAAATTCGAAATACCTGACAGAATGGATAAATGCTCACCAAAAGGCGAAGTCGGGCTCTATGGTTTAAAAAAAACAACCACCAAGGGAATAGCGGGGTCTGATTCGCTTGCTTCGCTCGCTCACTTGACCCCGCCATCCCCTTCTAACCTAATCTGTCCGAGTCGGGGTGCCCCAAGTCCCGAGCTCGCTTAGCTCGCTCATGCATCCAAGTTCTCCTAGTAACAGAAGTTACATTTTTTTTTTTAGGAAAACAGAATGCATTCAGGAGAGCATTTATCCATTTTAGGTGTATCCTATGAGGCGATCGACTGCTTAAACGGACTTACCTGTGGCGGCCTTAATATAAATATTAAAGCCTCCAGCCAAGGCGTATTAAAAACTTACAAACTAAGCGACTACACGCTATGGGCCCCCCTGGTGGGGTACGGTCCTCGGCTTAGGGCGTCGCTGGGGGGAGGAGAGCTAGGGACGGGCTGAATCGAACTAGACCCTGAAGGGTTCGGCAGAGCTTTGTAGGATAAAACGCTCTCATTCCGTCAGTCATGTACTTACCTACCTCTATGGGCCTCAAATCGCCTCACTTGAGATCCCAAGGGAATTTCCGGGATAGAAAAATAATAATTTTATTTACATATCCCGTCACTTAGATTTCAAACATTGGATACGCATTTTGGCCTTTTCAAATCAATAACAAACGACATCAAAGGGCATCAAAGTTCATCAGTGAGGGCTGGTTATGTCACTTGTCCATAAAAGCGTACTAAGGCGTTGGTACCTCAGTCACGCAAAATTCGAGACTGCATCTCAATCATTTAGATAAAATCTTTACGATAATGTAGAACTTTTCCAAATTAGCAGTCATAGTTTGTTTGTACACTTTGTATTTTCTACCAAGCTATCGTCGCAACAGTCATTTTATCTAAATCACTTGTGGATTGGCAAAACGTTAGTGGACACACCTCGTAACAGGCATAGCGTAGAAACTGCGTCGATAAAATGCAGCAAACGTCGTATGAGTACCTACCTACGACTAAATCGTGGCGGCTTTTCCAAAAAAACGCACAAAACAAAAAGCCTGAGTGATTACCAGACCACTACATACGTAGGTACCTTCTACATTTGCCCTCAGTAAGGCATGTGCCTAGTTCTAGGTCTAAACACTACACACCTAACTTCTACTCCTTCAGCGTGATGTTAAACAAAATTTCATTTTGATTTCGACTATGATAGGGTTAGGTTACACGCTTATCTAATAATAATAATATCTACCTTTAAACGAGCAATTCTTCTATCTTCTACTTTACCTAATACAACATAAATATAATATAGTTATATGCTGATCTACTGTATTGGGTATCTACTGAACAGTGAAAACCATTTATTTATTTATTTAGACTTAATGCTCATAGTACTAAAGCTGCCCAGGCATTCTCTACCAGTACCAATCAACCAAGATTCACAAAAAAAGTTATTTCTATATGTAAATAATGGTTTATCTTGCTAATTACAAGTGCGTGTACAGTCAAAGGCAAACATAGCGTGATGCGGACATAATCGTCTGGTGGTTACGTACACACAATTTCTAAGAACCGTTATCTTTTTGACTTTTTCACACCTTTCTCTTCGGCTTGATTTAGGCTGATGTCCTGTTACCATGTTTTAATATGCCGCTTCGAATACGTCAACCATTTGTGAACAATTATTATAGGTAGGTAACCTTTCGTAAAAAATATCGGTACCTATAGCTCTTTGGCGAACGTTCTTAATTTGCTTGGATAATATAAATGTAATTTATTATAGGCACAGGAATTTTAATTGGCACGCAACGACAAATTTTACCCAAAAAAAAATTACCTACTTAGTATTGCAAAAACCCTTGGTCAGTAAACCAGTCAACAGTCATAAATTAACATTGTAAAAGCTTGTGTGAATAATGCTCATTTGAGTTTATCTTAATCTCAGAGACCTTGTTATTCAGGAAATCACTTCCTTTAGTAATAAACATTATTTAATTAGATACATGTTGTTTATCGTAGTTGTCGCCGTTGTAGGGGTTCTATTGAAATCACGTCTATGCAGTTCATTTAAAAATGCAAGCCGGGCGGAAAGTTTAAGGGGCGCCAAATTCAAATATAAAAAAAAAACTTATTCGTTTTGGGGTACTAAAATGTTATCCTATTCTTACTTGACCTTCAATATCTCCAGAACCAATGGTTTCCCATGTATGTTCTGAAAAAATTGATGCCAGTGATGTACAATAGGTCTTCGTTATCGTTAAGGTATTTTTACTCCCGATTCATAATACAATTAATCACAAAAGTGGAAGAGAGGGGGCGCCACCATCAAGTTTCTGCCCCATTTCGGAAAAATCGTAGATCCGGGGCTGAATAGTGGTTATGAAATAACTTAGGACCCCCGACCTAGGTCTCGTAATTCGGGCCGTTACCATTGGGCCACCTCTGTTCTATTAAGTATATTCAAGCAGAATCTGTAATCTGGGACCTCTAATGGTCGTACCATTAGAGGTCCCAGATTTTACCTACTATAAGCTGTACTTTTTGGTAATGAAAATGTGTTTTTTTTTGTATAATCAACTTGATTTATGTTGGATCTTAAACAAAAAATAATTGTTGTTAACTAAATTAACAGAACGCACGCAGCGGGTGCACTTGCACCTCCCTGGCTGTAATAAAAAATACGAAAACTGCAACACCTGAATGTAACACTGTGAAAACTTAGAAAACGTGAAGCGAGGAGCAAATTATCTCGCTTTTGCAGCCGTCTTTAATCCTTGCATAAGTCGACAAAGTTAGTCCTATCTCTGTATGAATAGGCAAAAGAAAACCTATCCTATTTGAGGCGGGGTTTCCCCCTGAAAAAAGGCCTGCCGACGCCTGTGACACAGGACGTAATAGGAGACAACTACTTCGGTTTCTACTTCGGTAGGTGGACCTACATGCTGTGTCTCCGACTGTCTATCTACAGCTACAAAGAGGTCCTGTTGAAAAAGGTCTGCTCTCACATTATTTAAAGATTTTTTCTCCCACTAAACGTTACTTTCCCTCCTTCCTCAGGTATCTTCTTCACTGACGGCTACTTCTGGCACGTGCAGAGGAGGTTCTCGCTACGCTACCTCCGAGACTACGGCTTTGGCAGACGCTGTGACTCGCTGGAGGCTGTGCTGTCCACCGAGATCAAGGAGATGCTGGACATGCGCCTTAACGGACCGAAGTACCCAGGTGAAATGGTATGACTTTTTTTACTATCACAACGCCCGCGGCTTATCTAACAGAGACTGTATTTTAACGGGACAAAAATCTATGACATGTAGTCAAAGTGTAGCAAACATAATAAACAAACAAACATACAATTTAACCTCTTTACTTTATAAGTAACATAAGTTAATTTATTTTTAGTCGTTGTGCTTTCTTGATCCCAAAAGGGTTCATTGATTACTGCCCGCTCTATGGTTCAACCGAATAATGTTGATCATAGTGAACATGCAGTTTTTTTAATGAGGGTGGGGCATACATAATTGTGTATTAAGATCTTTTTGTTATCACCATCCGATTAGATTATATCCAGTTATTGGATTTTCTAATTAAACATATTTTTTGAACATTGTGCAAGTGCTTTAAATTGGGCACGTGACTAAATTGATAACAATCGATCGATGTCCAAAATTAAGCAACGCTTGATGGATTCGGTCCGTGCATAGGGGACCACCCATCCGTGCCTCAGAAAGCACGTTAAGTTTTTGGTCCTGGAAATGATAATTCGTAGATCTTTGGCATTCATTATGCCCATGGCATTCAATATTCATTATGTGGCCAGGAGGCCGAAACTATAAAAAAGTGGGTTGTGATCCTACCGTCCTTGTGAAGGTTACATTAGGAACCGCTCAATACTGGTATTTAGCTGCGTTCGGTTAGACTGGATACCGACCTTAGCATAATCGGTTTCTTTTTTGAGTGCCGTCTCGCAGTTTAACCTATGAGGTTGTCGAATGCTAAACCGTGGTTGCCTCTGGCAACCTTAATATAAATGTAAGCTTCCAGCCAGGTCTTATTAAAACTAAGCGACTACGCGCTAAGGGCACCCCCTGTGGGTTACGGGCCTCGGTTTAGGGCGTCGCTGGGGAGAGGACAGCTAGGTATGGGCTGGATCGAACTAGGATTATTATTTAGGGAAGCATAGTCGGGAACCAGTTGGAGAATGATGACTAACGTGAGGCTGACGATTTATCATCAAACGCATTATATTGGCAGTGCAATCTAAGCGACTTCGATTTATGAAAATGTAACGGCTGATTGGTTGATGATGGGTGGCTGTAGTTGATTGGTCGATTAATGATGGATGGCATTAGTTGATCGACCGATTAGGTACTGATTCACGTGTTTTATAAATGGCAAAGAAGTACTGATTTAACGTATACTTACCTATTAGGGAGAGTAATACGATAATTTTATTTTGCCTAACCATTTAAAAATATCAGACTAATTAACTAATTGATAAGTTCATAGTTATATAGGTATTAAGGTAGGTATACTAACACATAATATAAATCTATATAAAACAGTCTTCCTACTGTCAGATCAGCTTGAAAACATCCGTTACAGAGAACTTCCCTCACAGAACATTTATAACCTTTAAACATCCTTCTTTCCAGGAAGTCGTCAAGGGCGACCTCGTCTACATGCCATTCTTCTTCTCCGTTCCATTCATCAATGGAATAGTCCAAGTCTTCTCCAGGAGTACTCTCCCAAGATCGGAGTACCATGCCCTGTGGACCCTAGCCAAAGGCACCCTGATTTTCCAAAGAAACTCGACTGATATGGGGGGCGCCTTGTCCCTTACTCCTTGGCTGAAGGATGTTCTGCCTAACTTCAGTGGTTACAACAATCTGGTGAAAGGGAATCAGGTTTTGCTGGATTTCTTTTCGGTACGTATGAAATTACGAGTTTTGTATAAAATATCTAATTTTACTTTTTTGCATTTATGGTTTAGGTTACATATACAGGATGATTCAGAAGTGTGTGGTCATGTTTAAGGGTGGTTCTGTATCTACAATTAAATTCGATAAAAGTAAATACCTAAATTCATGAAACATAGCCATATATATGGCTTGACACTTGAAAAACGTTATGTCGTTTTAGAATGCTTTTGACTGGATACCGGAAACTGGACAGCCAGCGGGTCAATGTAGTAGAATGGATAAAAGAGGCGGATGTTTTTATACTGCAAAAGGGTCTGAATACCAATGCGTAACTCGAGAACAGAAACCTTGTGAAGTTCATTAAACCTTCTAGTTTTTTGCGTTTCCTAATTAAAATAAACTTTACTTGACACTCGCGACCTTTCTCAGGATTTGAATAACGTCTTGACATCATTATTCTATGTATTTTTTTGGGTTTAATGAATAAATCGAACCATTGGCGTATCTAGGATTTAGGAGATAATTTTTACCAAAGAAATGTTTGCACACCTCGGATCGGTGTGTTTTTTGTCCTTTTCATCACACTAATATTATAAAGGCGAAAGTTTATGAGTGTGTGTGTGTGTGTGTATGTTTGTTACTTCTTCACGCGCTAACGGCTGGACCAATTTTGATAAAATTTGGTAAGCAGGAAGCTGACACCCTGAATTAACACAAATACTACTTTTTATATATTTACTGGTAAACCTCGGGTAACACCGCGGGGCGCAGCTAGTACTTACATGAGAGGAACTTTGTTGACTGATGCAGGAAAGCTCAAGATCTTAGAGAGTCTCGTCATAGACATCTCGGATAGATTTGATTTCCTATTAACCATTATATTTGTGATACTAGAGGCATTTTTGTTGACTGATCAGGAAAGTTCAAGAACATAGTGTAGAATGCAAGGCAGACTCTTACCGTAGCCTAGGCTGCCCGCCCCCTTGCCTACCTACCCCCCGCCCCCCTATATCACCCTAATATTATAAAGGCGAAAGTTTGTGAGTGTGTGTGTATGTTTGCTACTTCATCACGCGCAAACGGCTGGACTGATTTAGATGAAATTTGGTATACAGATTGTTTGAGTCCCGGGAAAGGACATTGGATAGTTTTATCTCGGGAATATGTTCCCTTGGGATAATTTTCGACATTCACTATTTCTAGTGCGCCTATGAATCTAACAGAAAATCTATCATCATTTCAGAAACTAGTGAACGAAGCAGATGAAACTCACGATGAAACTTACGACCGGCATTTCTTGGACATGTACCTCACTAAAATGAAACAAGAAATGAGAGAGAAAGGACGCAGTACATATTCAGGTACCTAAGTGATAAAGTTATACTTAAGAGAGAGAGAGAGAGAGACTATAAGAGACTAGCAACACGCCCCGGTTTTGCACTGATACAAATGGATACACACTGTATATGCATGGCACCGACTGGTTGGAGGCGCGCGGTAGCTGCAGGAGCGTAGCTTGACTTAGAATCTTACCACGACCAGGACACTGCGTTTGTTACTTGTATTCGTGTGTTACACCTTTAGGGCGCGTTCCCACTATGTCGTAACGATTTTATGTCGTGACGACTGTCACATAAATTTTGTATGTAAAAAGTCGTGGACGACGGTTAATCGTGTCGTCCTATATGTGAACACCTCCATTTAAATACACAAGCCACGACGCTTTAAACGACACGATAATCTGTCGTCACGACATAGTGGGAACGCGGCCTTAGTCGAGGCTAAAGGGTTAAACGGGACCCTATTACTAAGACTCCGCTGTCAATGATGTATTTCTGTTTCCGCTATAACAACAAATACCAAAAAAACAGTAAAAAATAAATATTTATGGGGCTCCCATACAACAAACATGATTTTTTTGCCGTTTTTGTAGATAATGGTACGGAACCCTTCGTGCGCGAGACTCGCACTTAGCCGGTTTTTATTTATTCGCTCTTGGAATTCAGCTGTCGACATAGTATCGTCAACACACACCACATTTCCTGGTTTATCGATCTTTCTATTAGTGTAAACCAAACATAAATATGTTCCTTGTTTGGAAGAAATAAGCTTTGTGTGGTATTTGTTTCGGTTTATAGGGTTCCGTACCTCAATCGGCAAAAATGGAACCCTTATAGGATCACTTTTGTCCTCCTGTCTGACTGTTGTTAGTCTGTCCATCTTTTGTTGTTCCTTTTTCTCAAGAATGCGTGGAGGAATCAATCTGAAATTAATATCAAATACCTACTCAGGTCTGCTATATCTAGGAGCAGTGAAAATCAAACTTCTAACGGCCGGTCTCAATAATGTATCTACGTCATTGAAACCGGCCGTAAGTCAACACGAACATGAACTTTGCGATGTAGTGCGAGCTAGTTAGTAGTGAGAACTGAGAGTAGCAAATAATATATTATAATACTTACCTATCCTTGTTTATTTTATGCCTACTACAGTGAGTGTTTGTTATTGCAAATTATGACAATATTACTGATAATGGTTGTTTTGTTCCAAGGGCCCTAGATATGTCACAAGACTTGCTCATATGAAATAAATAATTGGTCTTATAATTAATGTTCTAGGACATAATTAATTTTAGAGATGTTTGTAGGTACAACTCACGACAAACTTAAATTAATTTTAAGTCTTACTCAGAAATTGTTTACTCTTAAATTATTTATAAGTAAGTACTATAATTTTAAGTAGATAACTTTATTTATCACTTGCGTTGACCTTGGGTTACTTGTAATAAATATTATTAATTAGGTACAAAATCAACGGACATTTTATAATGATTTATCTTGAGCGGACACGCGCAAAAGGTTTTTATCGATTACGTTAAATATTTTATTGTATTTATGAATGACACGCTTTTCATAAATAACGCAGTATTCAATATCTACTGACTTACGACTAGGGTTGTCAGGTCTTAAAACTGGAAAGCCGAACAGACCAGCCAATTTAGCCGGACTTTTGGGTATAACTGGATAAAAAGGTCGGACAACTTATCCTATTCAGAATTGAGAAGAGAATTGTGTGTTTTTTTAATAATATTTAGCAGAATCCTTTTGAGTAAATCCAAGCTTGTTTGCCTCGTCAACATAAAATTGTTTTAAAAACTTATAATGAAAACATAAAAATATTGGCGACCAGAAATTAAAGTGATTGATAAAATTGAAAATCCTAACAAAAACAAACAAGCCGGACACCGTCTAATTTGGCCGGACACGCATTCCAAAAGCCTAACTATGTCCGGCTTTATCCGGACGCCTGGCAACCCTACTTACGACATATAGAGAGGTAGATAGGTACCTATCTACTAAGCCTTTGTAGATATTTATACATATAGAGTAAAATGTGCACAAATAAAATCCCAAAACAAATTAGTCAAGGCGTCATTGTCCATAATTATCATTATGGACAATGACCCCAATATGCTTGGGCACGTGCTCTCTTTAGGTCAGAGCATAACACAAGAAAACTGCCAAAATTAAAACAAAATATATACTAGGTCTTAAAAACGAGTTCCGAACGTCTTAATCTGTTTACTATTCTTATTAACATAATGATCTCATTAATACATTATTTATTCGCGATCTATCACCTTGGTTACGCAAGCAGCAGTTAACGACGATGCAAAGCGGAAATCTAATAAATTTAACTAAAATCGAACAGTTCATGTAAAACTAATAATTTATTAAACTAATGGAGCCTTGAATAAAAATCAAAGTATTGTTAACAAAATATTCAAAAATTAGTTTAAAAAATATAACTACATAAATATATTATGTAGATATATGTTTTTAAACGAATTTTTATGCGTAAAAATTGACTAAAATAACAATTAAAATAACGGACTAAATTAATAATAGGTACTATTTGCTAGTGAGTAGAGTATGCTCCTCGGGGATAAAGGTGTCTTTGACTTGGGCTAGCTTGAATCCCTCGCTGCATTCAGGAATCTATTATTATTAACTCCTTCGCTTCGCTCGTGAGTTAAGCCCTATACTACCTCGTTCCGCTCGGGAGTTAACTCTGGAATTCTTCATTACAGTCGGGATTCAAAATGACTCCTGATGACACTATTCAATGAAATCATCAAATGACTTTTTCTGCTCTGAGTAGAGCGGAAGGGCGTGTCATACTCTTATTGACTAAAACCCATCCGTGTTCCTTCTAGAGCCCTTTGCGTTACAGGGCCGCGGTGACTCTTTTGAACAAATTCCGAAATCCTGGCAGGCTCTGGCCGTCTTCAATGCTGACATCTCTTTGAGGCGCGCGTGAAACACAACGCGCCATCGATCGGGCCTAGTAGTAATCGAACAGCGAGCCACCCAACGCTCTTCGTCCGCAGGCCCGCGCCTACGGTGGCCGGGGATCGCCCTGCGACTCCCGACGCCCGGGGCATCTTCTCCTGTAGCGGCGGTGAGGGCGAAGGCCTTGCGTTTCCCTCGCGCAGCCCGCCTCCTCCTTCGCTAGCTTACTGCTTCGCAGAAGGAGGTGACCGCTTCCCAAGCCTCCTCGCTCCGGACCATGGATTTAACCGGGGCCGGACGCGAGAGGTCGCCGCCGCCGACCGCCTCAACGACGACACGGCGGTACTCACCCCAAGCAGGGCAGACCTCCACCTTAGACTTCACCGTGTCCACTACTTTATGCCCTGGATTCATAATCTTCTATTATAATTCTCAGTAGCAGTCCCGGAGTTTTAATTTGTGCTGGGTTCCTGGTCATAGCTTTGCCCCTTAAAACGCCATCCTTCCAGTTATAAGATTATTTCCTAATCTCTTGTTGTTTTGTTTTCAGTGGACCAGTTGATATTGACGTGCACAGACTACACCTTCCCCGCGGCGTCAGCAGTTCAGGTCGTGCTGGCTATGCTAGTTGAACGATTGCTGTTGCAGCCCGAGATCCAGGACAAGATCCATGAGGAGGTCGACCGCGTCGTCGGCAGAGACCGCCTTCCCAATCTGGATGATAGAAAAAAGTATGTGTCTTTTGATTTACTAGTTTTTATCTGAAGCTGTCCTTAGACATAGTGGAGCCATGATCTGGGCAGGGCGACTGGTAGCAATTGTATAAGAGTATGCTTATCTTATTCTTCATACGCCCGAGCATAAATGCATCGTCGTACCCCCCATGCCAAACCACAAATTCCCGGGTTTTTAATAATGTAGGTAGATCTATTATGTAGGTTAAGACTTACCTACTTAGGTCTGCGGAAATCTGAATTTGAGTTTGTTCTATCCTTTTAGGTAGTAAAATGAAGCACTTCGTTGCCAACAGATCTTCTTTTTTTTTGGTTAGTTCATCTAGATAAAATTTCCAGTCACAGATGACTAAATAATGTTTTTTTATGATTTCACAGTTACCTAGGATTTACAGATATCGATGATAGATATCCGTCTTTGTTGGATAGATTTCTATCTAATTATTTAATAGGTAGGTGCAAAAAATGATTTTGAACATATTCAATAATATTCATTTTAATGATATCGTCCAAAAGGCGTCCACTGCTAAACATTGAGGCTTCCAAACAATCGGAAGGCATAGTGGAGGCTTAGTTCAGGGTTTCGTTGGTTAACCTTCCGGTACGGAACCTTAAAAACGTGCAGACAACATTTACCATACTACCGTAACGACATTCGTTATTCTTAGTAGTTTCCTTGAACTTAAACGCCCTGTAGTCAGGCGGAGTTTGGCTTAGCCTCTAGGCTAAAATGTTCTAAGGGAAAGGCAGTGAAGGAGCCGACTTTATACGATGACGAGCCTAATATACCAGTGTTAATATAGATATCTTTGCCCCCTGCCGCAGATCGAGGAGTAGGACCTTCATACCAAAAAAGTTAAATCATTGTCATGGATACTCCAACATAATATTCAGTTAATCCCAAACGCAGTGCTAGTGTAGGGCCCATAGATATAATAAAGAAGTGTGTTTAACTGTTTTTTATATTTCTATGGTAGGGCCCCTTCGCAGGGCATGCGTCGCCTCTTGAATTGCCGGTCGTAAACAACATTGGGTGAAGTGATCACGAAGTGAGCTGTCAATCCATGTAATCAAGACGGAATGACAGCTCACTTTGTGATCACACTGATCACTTCACCCATGGCTTCACTTCGATACGTTGACAGAATCGACCTGCAGGTGGTTAAATACTGGTCGGAAAAAAAATAATTAGAGTAATTCGACTCTCAAAGAAGAAAAGAAGAAGACCATTAAAACGGGGTCGATGGTATTTCAGCAGTTAATATTGAAAAGGTAGGGTTCAGTTGGTCCTGCCAGGGTTGCGGAATTTGTTCGAAAGAGTCACCGCGGCCCCGGAACGCAAAGGGCTTTAGAAGGAACACGGATGGGTTTTAGTCAGTAAGAGTCTGATACGCCCTTCCACTCCACCCAGAGCGGAAGAAGTCATTTGATGATTTTTTTTGAAAAAAAAAAAAAAAAAAAAAGGTTTCAGTTGGTGGGTTGTCTATCAATAGAGACAATTTGCTGACTGGTGAACTGTGTGATTACTACAGCCGGTCCATTCTGAAAACATGTCGAAGTAAAGGGGTCAATCCAGGTGGGCTGTCAATCCATATATTTACGTTGGAATGACAGCTGACTTCATGATCACGTGACATCTTGATTATATAGATTGACAGCTCACCTCGTGATCACTACACCTAAGCCTTCACTTCGACATGTTTACAGAATCGACCGGCTGCTGTCAAATCCTACTTCTTAGATTGTCACGAATATAGGCTCAAATAACAATACAACCAATCAAATAACTTATTGTCACGGGCCTCTGCAGTAAATTGTAGTCGAAAAGAAACCCTTGTTTTTAACTTGATGTTTTTGTCTCGTTTTGAAAAACAGGTGTTTTCTAACACGTGCCCATTGAAACTGCGGTTTATTTTAATGTGAACTAAAACATGTTATGTCGAATTTTACATGTGACATTTAAAAGATTAATCTGTTTGTTTTTAACTGAACCATAATTTCTTTGAATTGGTTTAGTGGCATTTGGTTATCTTTTATCTTTATGCATTTGCGTCAGCGAAATCCAAGGCTTTTGGCGGTAGAGAGCGTCGAAAAGTTTTATTTGCTGCCTTAATATGTAGGTACCTACCTACTATATAATTAATTATAATATTTTAAACTACTGAACCGATTTTAAAAATTCTTTCGCCATTGGAAAGCTTATTTTCGAAAAGAATAGTTCCCTAAGAAAATTGCAATAATGTAACCAAAAGTAGCAAAATGTTTCCTAATAATTTCATTATTTGGCGTGCGCTGAGAAAACTATTGATGATACATAAAAATAATGTTCTACATGATTAAAGTACTCATTATTACCTATAAAAAAATCTGGAAGGGTATTTGTCGAACTATTATGGTTAAGTAACAATGACCGCTTTTTTTTCAAGTTATTCAAAAAAACTAGGGTGGAATGGAAAAGTGGCGATTTTGGTATCATGGCATTAATTCTTATCCATTTAAATGATTTGATAATTAAGGTTGATTATTTACTTGTAAAATTATTCAAATCGGACTTTTCATTTAAAAGTTATGACGGGTATAAAAATGCCCCAAGTAAGAAAAATGTTGCGGTTTGAGCGAACTGGGGAGAATCTTAATGCTTGGTCCGATGAAGTTGAAACCAATCGCGTAAAAAATCGACTGCCCCATACATTTCTGTGCGCATAACTCAACAAAATGTACTGAACTGCTGATTGTTATTTCGCGATTTCGGGTTGATCCCATAGTAAAAGTTGTTCATGATGATGAGAACAATGACACCTTAAGAGGTATTGCGTTTATTCTGTTACACGTCGTATAGAATTTTGTGGTGAACGGGGTGAATAGTTGCGCTGATCCTGAGACCACATAATCAGCAGCAGAAATGGCTGGGTAATTAAGTTATTAATGAAAATCGTTGTGCTTAATTTTCCAAAACTAACCTACTAAATCTGCATGCACGATGTCGGCGAAGTGCTAGTATCATATGTTTTGATAACGTCAAAATTGTAACATACAGTTTTGCTCGTCCGTAGACAGATGGCGATGTGTACCTCAAGTTAATAAATCTAACTGGGAAAAAAACATCATTAGCTACCTAGTCCAGAACATCTCACGATATTTTGAAAATGGAAAGCTTATAAGTATTACCATTCATGCCGAGACTATTCCGTAAAATTCAATATTTTTAGCAGGGATGTTATGCTCCTTAACCGTACTTAACCGAAACTATCGGATATCCGAAATAAAAATATATCCGTAACCGTATCCGTTTCACAAGTATCGGATAGTTTCATATACGGGCGGAGTTTAAATTAAACGACATGTTTCGACAGGATTTTTTTTCACCGCTCGCGCGCCACGCGCCACGTGAATCCGATTAGAATACAATAGTTTCCAATAATACCGAGTCTTATTGAGAAAAATTAGTTAAAATAGATGAGACGTTTAGGTACATTCGTGGCAATTTATATAATTTCAAACGCACCTAGATTTTAATCTAAATGGGATGGCAAGTATAGAATTAGGACAGATAAACTGGTTGTAACCTCGACGCCTGAAAATGCCAAATAATAGGTAATGGTTACTGCGATAACTGGCTACTCGTAGGTATTACATTTCTTGTAAATCCGCCAGTTATCAGTTTCATGGTTTATACTGGGTCAAATAAAATTACCTAGCGAAACTCAACAGATGTGACGGGGATATTATAAAATAGGAGTCCTACAAAAAATGGACCGATCTCTATATTTCAAGCTACGGCTGACTACGGGGTCAACAACCACTGTAAGTAGTAGGGTTCCTTCTCTTCTTTTCTATTACTTTCTTGCTTACCTTTTTTTCAAATTCTTGTTCTTTTTTAGGGTTCCGTACCCAAAGGATAAAAACGGGACCCTATTACTAAGACTCCACTGTCCGTCTGTCTGTCACCAGGCTGTATCTCATGAACCGTGATGACGAGCTAAACAGTTGAAACTTTCACAGATGATGTATTTCTGCCGCTGCTAAAACTACAAATAATAAAAATTAAATTAAATTAAAAATTTAGGGGGGCTCCTATACAAGAAACGCGTTTTCGGTTTATGGTACGGAACCCTTCGAGTCCGACTCGTACTTGGCCGGTTTTTTTATATCGCCTTGTCTAATTATAACTTTCTTCCTGTCTATTCTTATTTGTATTCATGTTATTTTTTAAAAAAAGATTAGCCCATGTACCAGCAGTGTCTTTACTAGCTACTTTTCTTTCTCTTTATGGTTTGGATGTTTCTTTTTGTTTCATCTTTATCAGATTTTTTTTTTAAATGTTGCTTCACACTAGTAATTTCTCCTGTATCGTGGGTGCGTTTACAGACATATAAACTCATAATCACAAACAGCCATACCATAATAAGACCAGAATGTAGGGTACCTATCATATTTGTGGAGTTTCGTTAGGTTTGGAATTTTGACCCTGTATTAGAGCGGTTACGCACTACATCCGATCCGATCGAATTCGACCAGAACCCGTCAAAATACTGTCCGAGAAAACTCGGGCCGAACTCGGATATTGCTTACGCTCTATACCTCCGATCCAAACCCGTGATTACCTCCTTTCTAGACATACAGATAATATGGCTTCACACATTCCATCCTTCGTTTCTTTGATCTTCTCCTACTCTTATACTTTCATCTTGTTTATCAGTAATTCATGATTCCTTATCCTTGTCCAATTAAATTGTTATAAGGTTTTTGCAGTAAATCCAACTAACCTGTACTAACAGGGCCGAGTCACGTCGCCCCCCGCCCCCGGCCCCTCTGCCCATTTTCTCGGACGCAGCTCGGATTCGGTTCTGACGTAGTGCGCAACTGTTGATACAATAATACTATGGCCACTTCGGTCTGTCAATAATCATATCCGAAATGGAGATTCTCGGATGACGAAGAGAAATCGGATGCCGTAAATCGGGTGTAGTGTAGTGCGTAAGCTACCATACAAATTGTTCTACGACGACGGCGGACCGTCTTTTCACGGATACTGATCGGGTTCGGATCGTACGTAGTGCGTAAGCGCTCTTATGCTATACCTATATGCGACGTTTAAATTGTACTTCTGAAGTATGTTGTGATTATCTCGAATTAAGGTCATATAATATCGACTAAGCTGCATATCTGGCGTCAATGACAGAGAATTAACTCAGTTGTTTTTGAGGTAGGTCGTAATCAATTTACTCGACCATGAAAAATTGCGATCAACTTGATTTTTCGACCGTATAACACGATGCAAGACAGCTAGATGTTATTAGTTAAGTACTTCCGCCTCGATTTTTCTGGAAGTTAACCGTGTTAGTACCTACATAATATGTACTTCTGGTACATGAAAAAACTGGCTGAGTGCGAGTCGGACTCGCGTGCAAAGAGTTCCGAACGAATCTCATTTTTTTTATTGCATGTTATTTTAACACCAAAACTTCTTATTGGTTTTCCTGTAAACTATACTTAGATAGTTTCAAGTTATTTATTTCACAACAAAAAAACATTTGTGACGAAATATTTGTTAAAATATAAGTAACCTCGTTCCTAACCCATCATCGAAGTTAGAAAAACATCTAAATTAAAAATACTAGGTAACTTTACAAACATTCTTATTAATACAGAACAAAGTCCCTAGCAAAATTCTACAAAAAATCTTTAAATACATTAAAATGTCGAAATATTAAATACCTATAAAAAAAGCAAAATTTATATTAAAGAAACCTGGTAAAGAACTGCTATCTGCATTTTTTTCAAATTTTTTGGTCAGTAATTTCAGAGATAAGGGGGAAAATGGTAATTTTTCATGTAATTTCTTGAATTTCTTCAAAATTATAAAAAAATATAATTATAACCCTCACACAACCATGTACCTAACTTTCATTTGAAAGTTACATGGTACAGTTTGAAATAATTTATTTTAATTTATTTTTTGTTGACCCAAAAGGGATGTAACCCGGGGCGAAAATAACTAAAATTTATTTGCTTCCCTCCACCACGAGCTACTTAATAAGAAGGATTATTTGAATAAACTTACTTAATTCCACACCTTTCAATAATGTTTTTAATAATTCTCATTCTTAATCAATCAATCATCAAAAAGGTAAAAGATACATTCACCCCACCTTGGAGTTAATGCAACTTTAAGTTATTATACCCTGTTGTAGACTATATCTAAATGTTAGTGATAAGAAAACATGTCATTTCACAAAACAACTATTCGAAAATGCTAACAAAAAACTGTAAGGACGGTTTAAATGTCACATAGCGTTTAAATACAACAAAAGCACTTACGTTTTAAGTTTTTATTAGGATGAACTTGCAATTTTGCTGTAAACGACGTGAAATATTTTTTACGGCAAAAAACCAAGCGGTTGTCAAAAAATATATAAATATAGAAGCACCATCTACACTTTATGTAAAAAAATAATAACTGCCCTACGCGTCAACAAGTGACGCGTTTTATAATAACCATAAGATTGAGTAAAAAATCTGTTACTTAGTTACTTTGGCCTCATAGTTGGTTTCGCCCCGAAATTTTATTTATTTACGTTATGCGTCCGTGTTTGGGGCACAAAAGTTCATATGTAGGTATAGGTACCAAATTTCAACAATATCGGTTCAGTAGGTTCGGAAAAAATTGAATGTGACCAACGGACAGACAGACAGACACCCGAGAGATCCTATAAGGGTTTCGTTTTTTACGAATGTTCGGAAGTCTAAAAATGGAATGGAATTTGCTTGCTTATCCGAAGGAAAAAAAAATTGGTAATGACCCGTTTCATCTTCAGATAAGCACGCGAGTAAACGGGTGAATGTAGGAACCTGTTTTGCTGTTTCTTTTTTTTTTAAAACCCAACCGTGGCCGCAAAACAAAAGAACAACGAGTGCGCGAGCGCCTTGGCCCATTTTAGCAGTGTTAATGTCGTCATGATATAAGTTCGAAAAAAGGATGGTGCTATCGATCATGTAAAACCCCATGTCTACCTTTCGCACTAGCCTCAATATGATAGCATAACATCGGCACCTGAACCTCGTTTTGTATGAGCTCCTCATGTGTAGGCAGTAGATCAAGCTACTGTTTACTGAACATCACTATCTCCTTACTGTTAGATTCTGTACCGCGTACCCGTTACCTACATTTCCGTTAGATTGCTTGTTTTTTGTTCTTTTTAGGGCCTTAATCGCGATGGCACAGATAAACCGTTTGGTTTGTTTTGTAAATGTTTGCTGACGGAAATGACTATAGAGGACGTACGCAACCTTTAATTGTATAAATCATCGATTTATCGACTGGCCTAATGTGAATTTCGGCCGATTCCGCATTGCGGAAGAAACAATATTATTTTTTCATGATCACATCCCGTAACGAATCTCGGAAGGTTGTAAATGTAGAAATTATACAAACGGCCAAACAGACTTTCACAATGCTAATTAAACAAAACATAGGTTCTTTACTCTCACGTGATATACTTAACAAAAAAAATTATAGACAAGCCGTATTCTGTAGCAGCTGCTGTAGGTACCAACTAGAAAATAAGTCGAAACGTCTTATAAAATAATGATTCTAGTATTTTTTGGGATAAGCATGCCACTCTGCTCCCAACCACTGCAACTCCTTAGAGTTAGAATCAACAGTGGCGACCACCAGAACAGCGCTAAATCAATGAAGCTCAACGAGTCCAGGCGAAAAAATTAAGTTTCTTGGGTCCCGCAACTAAATTAATCAGTAAAGAGCAGTGGAGGAAATTCTATTTTCTTAGGTACCGTTTCAAAATAATAGACAAGATTGAATCTCATGAACTGGTCGTAGAAAACAAACTTGGAGCCTATGTTTCTACGTCAACAATTTTGGTTATCCAAAATGAAGGTCATAAAAAGCTACCGTTTGTAATCTTAATCTGAATCAAGGTTTAATTAAGTCGGTAAGTACTAACCTATCTTAACATTCGGCCACGTATTAGTATCTATTAATTGATAACAATGTAGAAGGAGAAGTGATTAGATAAGTAGTCAGCTTCTAGCCAACCTTGAATGAATGATTTACCAAGGAACAAGATACATTTTTGTTTTGTTGTTACGTTACGTTATCTTAAGTACCTACATACACAGGTATTAGACAATTTACAGAGGCGTTCGTCCATTTTATTGACAAGTAAATCTTAATTGGCTTATCCGAGAGCGTTTAGCTCTGAGAGCATTTCAGAGGTCTCTGCCTAGTTGAGTGTACAAATTTAAAAAAATAGTTGCGTTGACGTTGAGTAGGTATTACTTACAGAAAGAGAATTCGCAAAGTGCTAACAGTGTCTTGGATGATACCTGACTACCTAAGACATGTTTTTGTTTTGTATATATATAAGTACCTATTTGTTTGACCCGGGGCGACAAGTATTTGAATATTTCCGAGATTAGGAGTCCCATAGCACAGGTTTTACTTAGTATGGGCTCTTTTCTCCCAACCTCATTGCTTGAACTACTCTGTTTTTTGCGTTAATGTATTTTTGGGAGAAAATAAATAAGTTATTATTAAATTTTTAGTAGGTATTTAGAGGTAAGTATTCTTTTGATCATGAAATGAACAATAACTGGAATAATGCGAAGTAATTACCTAATAGGAAATATGTTCACATTGATAAAAAAAAAAATGTTTAAGCGTTTTTGAAAAATAAAATAGCTGCCCAAAGTATCTACCTAACTACTACCATGCGGACGAAGTCGCGGGCAAAAGCTAGTAGACAATAAATTGTTGGGTTCTTGACACGCAATTTGATATCAGAAAAAGTAGGTTAATACCTATCTACTTGAGGACCTATTTCAATTCTCGTATTAGAAAATTGTTCCCGATAGATATAATCAATGTATTTACCGATTTGGCTGTAATTGGTTTCCTAAGTACTGTTTTGTTGACGGCTCGAAGCTATTAACGGCTTGGCCATTACGGTTCTATACCGGCTAACGCGTTACACCACAAAACAGTTATTTATTACTGGCTCGAAGCATTCTAGTCATCCATCAAAAGCAATTGCAAAGAAAATCGGAACAGTGGTTTTGTATGCTTAAAATAGCCGCCTGGTTGATGCGGTAAATGGTGGTTTGTGCAGTAACCGCTTTAACCACCATTATTTTACGTTTCTATAGGTATAGGTAGGTAGATTATTTCTGTGGTAGGTACCTTCTGAACTCTGATCTGTCCTTGGCAGTCACGCTATGCAAATCGTCTAAGTGCATAACCTACCTTGTTATTTTAATTGATAGGTTAATGTTAAGGTCCCATATCCCGATGCGGCGGAAATGAGAGTAGATTCTCCCGTGTTTGCGTACATACCTACCTATCTACTAGTGCTCCTAGCTACTAGTTTGGATACAAAGCTTACATGTTCCAACTCCTGAGCTTAGGACACATGTGTCCCGTGAGTCTATGTCAGGGGAGAGTCATCATAATTCACCACGCAACCACGACGAGCTCGTGGCTGAGTAATAACAGCCGCACGGATCGATCTTCAAGGTTAAGCAACGCTTGCCGAGGTTGGTCTGTGGATGGGGTGACCATATTAACATTATGGGTTGTGGAGATCTGGTAGGCAGCCGCTCCACGTAAGTACCGGTTTGACTGGGAGCCGATCCCATCCCACTATAGTTGGGAAAAAGGCTAGGCAGACGATGAATACACCACGCGGGCCCGATGCAGTTTGAATGAATAATTAATATTTATTTAGCACATAGGTACTTGCTTTAAACATGAAACTCGCACGGTACTACTTATACCAAAAAGCGTTTGTTTGATTTCACATATCATGTCTGCAAATGTTTGGTGGTTTTAGGACATCTCGTCTTCGTCGTCCTCAAACCTACTAAGAGATTAATAGCGTGAATTTCTTGCAGTATGCCCTACTTGGAGGCGTGTCTCCGCGAGACGATGAGGTTCGACACAACGGTCCCGCTCTCAGTACCACACCGGGCCATGAAGTCGACCACGATCGCTGGCTATGATGTGCCAGAGGTATGTTTAATTTGGTCATTATTATAAGGAGGTATCTGAGTAAATACAAGGCCAGCACAACCAAATAGGACTCAATTATAGCGAAATTAACAAAAAAAGCTTAAGTAGATATTCTACAGATAAACAGTTGTCATATTACCTAAGTACTGCGAAGCTGATTTCTGAGACTCCTACTTTTCCTGCACATTGAACAAAACAAAAGCAAACATTTTGTGTTTTGTTTGCAGAGGATGTTTGACGAAGACTACTAAAATTGGGTAAAAAACCGGCCAAGTGCGACTTATTACACTGACAGACAGACAGACGGACGGACGGGCATCGGAAACTTAGATAGTAGTAGGGCTCCGTACTTCCGTTGATTATCCTTCGGGTACGGAACCCTAAAAAAATTGAAGATAGCTTTGATAGATTTCCTACAAACAATTCAATTGACATTTAAACTTTATGTTTATTATTACAGGGCACAATGATCAGCGCTAATCTAGTGATGCTGCACATGGACAAGGAAATTTGGGGCGACCCTGAAAACTTCCGCCCTGAACGATTCCTCAGGAATGGTGATCTAGATGTCTCTCTCGACAAATCACTGCCGTTTGGTGCAGGTATGACCTTACTAAACTATATAGTAGCATTAATGCGAGTTTTTATATCGAGTGCGTATAAAAACGCGATGGAGTACGTTTGAAAACTCACACTAGGTGTAGGTAGGTACTTAACCAACTCTTTGAGCCTTGGCCGAAGCGAGGGAACTATTGCCACACATTTCGTCCACATGTGTGTTTCGTTTACCTTAAAACTTGACTGCTGATAATTCGAGCTACCCGAAGAAACTAGGTGTTTCTTCAGGAAGCTGGAATTTATCAGCAGCACCTTCTTGTTTTTTTACTAGCTACAAGGCTGATGCTGCAGCATGACGGTTTAGGCAACTGTAATGTTCTTTAGTCTTACATTTATAACATACTAGTTGCCGCCCGCGGCTCCGCCCGCGTGATTGTCGAAAACTATCCTAAGGGAACATATTCCCGGGATAAAAAGTATCCTATGTGTTATTCCAGACTATAATCTACCTCTGTGCCAAATTTCATCAAAATCCATTCAGTAGTTTTTACGTGAAAGAGTAACAAACATCCATACATACATCCATACTTACAAACTTTCGCCTTTATAATAGTAGTAGGATTTTTCTTTTAAGGATGGGAAAGCATCAAACGACTTCTTCCGCTCTGGGTGGAGCGGAAGGGCGTGTCAGACTCTTACTGACTAAAACCCATCCGTGTTCCTTCTAAAGCCCTTTGCGTTCCAGGGCCGCGGTGACTCTTTCGAACAAATTCCGCAACCTCGGCAGGCTCTGGCCCTAGCGGGCCCCGTCTTTTATGCTGACATCTCTTTGAGGCGCGCGTGAATTTATTACATACTTACCTACTAAACTGTCATCCACGTGACTCACATTGTCGGTACGATACATAAAATAAACGACATTTTTCCTCAATGCAAGCATGCAACATAGTTAGGCAAGAGGCATATTTCCGAGTCCGTTCAAAGCATAATGCACAAGAAATACAGTTTCCACTCGGTAATGCGCTACTTTATAAACCTGTCACCGGTTCGTTGTGCAATTCTTAATTATGTCTAGCCGCGAAACGGTTGAAAAATTGCTACAAATTATGGCTTGGGCAACGCCAATACTTAACCATTAGGTACCTATCTACTTAAAAGGCTGTGATTAGGTACCAGATATGTTTTAAAACAGCAACATATATGGACCTAATAGTTTACGGCTATATCTACCTAGATCCATGACCTGTAGTTATATTGCTTATGTTCCACGACCCGTAGTTTTTAGACATTTAGTCCGACATAGCTTTAAAAATCCTAACTAATAATATTTCAAATGCGAAACTGTGTTTTTTTGTTTGTAACGCTTTCACACCTACATAGATTGCCAAACCGATTTTGATGAATTTTGGTACGTAGATAGATGGGACCTGGAGACGGTTATAGGTCTGTAGTCTGTGGTGTCTCTAACGCGTGTAAAGACACGGGCACTTGACGCCGACGACTTCACTTCGTGTGCAGTAGTTTTTAAGTCATTTCATTTCATTTAATTTATTCATTAAACAGTTTACACTGTGTTGAATACATACACATGCGTTTTACTATCACATGCAAAGAATTAATTGTTAATTAGCATTCCAAGAGAAATTCAAGTACCTAAAGTGCTAAAACAGTTTTAGAGCTACGTATGGTATTCCGAAATACCGCTCACCGAAAGGACGGTTTTCCGATAACACTCTACTCCGACGGTTAGTTGAACGAAAAAATAATTGGCCGATGAAACGTTTCGCCGATAATATTATTCATCGACGGTTGGTAGTCCGAACGAATCCTTCGCCGATGTAACGGTTCACCGAAAACACTCTTCAACGACGATTGGTTAAAGGAACGAATCTTTCGCCGATAGCACTCGTTGTAGGGGAATTCTTTTGCCAAGTGGATAGTTTTTCTTTCAGCTTGTCAACACCCTTAGGTCTTGTAGAAGTCATGTTAAAAATACAGGTAATAATAAAATAATACATGGAAGAGTGGCAATAGAAAAAAAAAACAAAGTTTTTATTTAACAATAAGAAATTTAATCAAAAAGGAAAATTTATATTGTTTTTTACAATAAACAATATGATTATGATTTCTCTATTAGAACTGCGACAATAGAAAAAAAAATAAACTGTGCGAAAAGCAAAAAACAAATAAAAGTAACACAACGTGATACATTTTTGAAGTTATAGTAAACTGTGAGTTATTATTATTATTTGTACTTATAATTATTATAATTCTTTAAGGATATAAAAAAAATATTGATTTCTTGTTTTTCAGGTATGAATATGAATATGGGCCAATCCACCTAAGAAAGATTCAATATTCATTTCACTCTTTTGTGATAAGTGTGTGTTGTATCCTAGCATCATATTCAACCTGTGCATTACGTCTACGCTTTGGCATGGGTTCCGAGGAGTTGATTCGTTCAATGACACATTGTGTATGCTTCTGCTCTTTAGCAAATTCAATAATTGTTTTATGAATGTTCCATTTTTTTCTATGGAGAAGCGTGTTCCATCGTTCATGCCACGATTCTAATGCATTTTATTTTGGATGATTTCGAAGGCTTAGGATATCACAGCGGGCTCAAGAATAGCGAGGGCAACTAAGTGTCTGATTTTGTGCGCAAATGTGAAATCTTCAGCATATCGCCTTGCGAGACCCTCTAACTGGACATGACGCCAAATACTTTGGGTCAAAATATAGAATAAGCATAGCCTGTGGGCGCAGGCTGGAAACTGTCGTTTGACTGCATTGATCACTGATACTTCAAAATCAGTTAATATACAGGGTGTCCCAAAACTCAACGTCAAGCCGAAACGGGGTGACAGGATTGATCATAACCATCACGAGAAAAATCTGAAAAAAAATCTATCCCATGCAGTTTAAAAATTACGGGCATTTTAAGAAAAACCTAGAAATTTGATCAAACTGTACCATTTTTCGGTTATTGTGGTTATTCTTTTTTATTTTTGTTCATTTGGACTTTGGAAACGTAATCCTAAATAACATTTCTAGAATCCCAATAAAAAATAATGACACAATTGCCTCAAGTTTCCGAGAATTGAGACTATTTGTTAAACTACGAATTTAAAATTTTCAAGATTCGTCGACTTTGACAGGCCCTCCTATAAAAAAAATGTACTAGAGTGCCTTGGCAAGTGGCATTAAAAGTTGGCGCATTTAATCAGAATTCTAAAATGGTACAATACTTGTTAGTTCCATACAATAGTAAAGAGTAAAAAAATTAAAACCTCAAGTAACCCGATTTTTGCTATCTCATTTTACTCAGTTAAAATGTTTTTAATTCACACAAGCTCTAGGTAGGTTCTTAATTTTAAGACAAAATGATGAGAGAGATGGATAATGGGTATGTTCGCCATGAGTGAGCGAGACAGATAGTGACGCCACTTTTACCAAAGTGAAAAAAAGTTAGTAAAATTAGTAAAATAATTAATACGAATACGAACGTGCGCAGTAGACGAATGAGCGAAACGTACTAACTGGTTGGTGTCGGACTGGTAGCGTAGCCATTTGCTTGGCTGAAACTAGTGCGAATGAAACAGATAGATGCCATAGCATCTATCTGTTTCATTCGCACTCGTTTAAACGACGCATCTCCGTCTCAATGCGTGGCGTCACTATCTGTCTCGCTCACTCATGGCAAACATACCCATTATCCATCTCTCTCATCATTTTGCCTTAAAATTAAGAACCTACCTAGAGCTTGTGCGAATTAAAAACATTTTAACTGAGTAAAATCTGATAGCAAAAATCGGGTTACTTGAGGTTTTAATTTTTTTACTCTTTTCTATTGTATGGAACTAACAAGTATTGTACCATTTTAGAATTCTGATTAAATGCGCCAACTTTTAATGCTACTTGCCAAGGCACTCTAGTACATTTTTTTTATAGGAGGGCCTGTCAAAGTCGACGAATCTTGAAAATTTTAAATTCGTAGTTTAACAAATAGTCTCAATTCTCGGGAACTTGAGGCAATTGTGTCATTATTTTTTATTGGGATTCTAGAAATGTTATTTAGGATTACGTTTCTAAAGTTCAAATGAACAAAAATAAAAAATAATAACCACAATAACCGAAAAATGGTACAGTTTGATCAAATTTCTAGGTTTTTCTTAAAATGCCCATAATTTTCAAACTGCATGGGATAGATTTTTTTTCAGATTTTTCTCGTGATGGTTATGATCAATCCTGTCACCCCGTTTCGGCTTGACGTTGAGTTTTGGGACACCCTGTATATCATCATAAAAATGTATCACGTTGTGTTACTTTTATTTGTTTTTTGCTTTGTTCGCACTGTTTATTTATTTTTTTTCTATTGTCGCAGTTCTAATAGAGAAATCATAATCATATTGTTTATTGTAAAAAACAATATAAATTTTCCTTTTTGATTAATTTTCTAATTGTTAAATAAAAACTTTGTTTTTTTTTCTATTGCTACTCTTCCTTCCATGTATTATTTTATTATTACCAGTATTTTTAACATGACTTCTACAAGACCTAAGGGTGTTGACAAGCTGAAAGAAAAACTATCCACTTGGCAAAAGAATTCCCCTACAACGAGTGCTGTCGGCGAAAGATTCGTTCCTTTAACCAATCGTCGTTGAAGAGTGTTTTCGGTGAACCGTTACATCGGCGAAGGATTCATTCGGACTACCAACCGTCGATGAATAATATTATCGGCGAAACGTTTCATCGGCCACTTATTTTTTCGTTCAACTAACCGTCGGAGTAGAGTGTTATCGGAAAACCGTCCTTTCGGTGAGCGGTATTTCGGAATACCATACGTAGCTCACAGTTTTAAATATTATGACAAACAGTTTAAAATATGATGTTAAACAGGTTTAAAATATAATGTCAAACACAGTTTTATTTTTAGTCAAGTCATTATTAACGGACTACAAATACTTTAGGCCACTATCACAATAGAGCTTAGAAAAATAGATTATTTAAGCCAAGACCTAATCCAATTATAAACATATGTACCTACATTTAATCTTATTATAATCCTATTAACGTGATTGTTTTAGTTTCAACACTTTACCTAATATTTCGTCACGTACCTAATTACTCTATGCAAATCTAATTTATAGGTACCTATCTGTGTTGCTATGCCCAATTCAAATTTAAATAGCTCTAAGTAGTACATTCTTTAGAGGTTGGGTTGAGATGTTTTATCTCAAAGATGTTACGTAAACAGGTCGTTAATTTGGTCTATGCACTAGGTACCTACCTACTTACCCAATGATTGCCATGTTTAGATACCTAGGTACCTAAATTCAAAGTACCTCCCAAATTTTTTTGGAAGGATAAGGACCCTTGCTTATCTATATATGAGTATCTACAGGGGCTATGAAGTCTTAAAACGATCATGATTCCGCTCTAAAAGACAGACGGAGCTATAAATAGCGAATACCACTATCCCGTTTACATCGTCGAAATTGGATGTCATTAGGACGTCATAGTAGGGCTGCAGTACGTATTCTTAATTATTATTTTTTTCACAGGAAGAAGACTTTGTGCCGGGGAGACCTACGCTCGACAGTCCATGTTCCAGGTCTTTTCCGCATTTATGCAAACGTTCAAAGTATCAACCGCCGATGGAAAACCAATGCTCAAACCTTCCCCGAGGATCCAGGGCATCATCACCACGATCCCAGAGTTCTGGGTCAAGCTTAACCTAAGAAACTGAATACCAACAATATTGAATTTTCCTGGAAAATTATTATTTAAATCAAGGGTGTTTGTTTATCGGGTTCAACTTAACAAACCTACTTATTTCTAAGCTTGTATTAAAACTCGAAATTAATAATTGTATTTGAAACAAATGGCTTTTGGACTTGTAAAAGTATAAAAATAAACAGCAGCAGGTACCTACACAACCAAAACTCGGGTGTGCTGATATCGTAGGCACCAGATAAACTTGCAATAAAGTACATTGACCTTTCCCCAAATACATCAAAATTATACTACCTTTAATCTCTTTGCCTTTCCCTATTATCCCTTCGTCGATACCCGAATAATAAATTATGAACCATTTTCCATAACTAGAGAACGTGAAGGATCACGACAGAAGTCGATTCAGGACAGCGCTATGCCTTTTTTCTGTTTTTTTAATATTTAGAAAGTCAATAAATGTATGTGGGTGACCGTTATTGTTACATTTATCTGGTGTGTACCAGATAAATAAGAAATGAATATGTCATCGGAAAATTGTAGACTCCGTAAGACTGTACTTAATTCCTATTCTTTCTTTCTTTAATAGATCTTTATAATTAGAATTAGATTATAATTTCTCGATAAGTATATTATTAAAAAATCGTTTTGTACACACTAAATCCCACTCAAATTCAATAGTTTCCAATATCGGATATATCGAAACTATTGAATTTGTCTTATTTGGAAAAAATCGTTTATAATTCCACGCGATATATAATCTTACGGCGTTTGCCATTTTCCGGTGACAAATATACATACTTTTAAGCTTCTTATTAAGACTCTCAATATACCTCATATAATGAGTAGTTACATTGAATTTATTTTGACAACTTCATTTGACATTGATGTGGTAGAGTCGTTTACCTTGACAAAGGCGACCCGATTCAAACGTAGTAAACCCTGTCAAAGAATTTTTCCAACCAGTTTTTGTTTTTGAGGTTTAATTCTCAAGTTTTTTCATCACCTACTAAATCAGTGGTTCCCAACCTGTGGTCCGTGGACCACTGGTGGTCCGCAAGGGCCGAAAGAAGGTCCGCGAAAGGTTTAAAATTTCAGTCTTTACAAACTGATTCTAAGTTTCTTTAGAAATGTGTCTTCTATGACAACACTTTTTAATTTTGATTTCAAAGCATAGTTATACTACAAGTTTTGAATATCTATATGATATAAGTTTATTTTTAGTTTAACATAGTTTTTTTTTTATTCCTGGTCCCTGCTAGCAATAAAGGAATCAAAGACCCGGGACCCGGGTCAAATAAAGGTTGGGAACCACTGTACTAAATGGAGCAAGATCCCAGAGCTGCCAGGCCTTACTTTTGTTCTCAGTAACAAAATGTGTGGGATAGAGTAGTCCTAGTATGTAGGTACTTTTAACATAGGTACGCAGATCTGATAGCTTGGGCTGACGGCCGATTTCCTGGTATCAGGTGCTAAAGCCACTAAATCACTTTTTTTTAAATCTGGGTGCTGATTTTTATGTAGGTACTTATGCTTCACAGAATATTGTTAAATAATTAGTAATTAAATAATGTTGTAACGACTGATTGGTCATTGTAATAATCTAAGAGCTGGTCGCCAGCTCGAGTGAGATCCTATTCACAAGGCTTATATTTGGGCTTAGTTTATTTACTAGGTACAAAGATACAAATAACGAAAGCGATTTGGGAGGATGCAAAACTAGCTCCTAGACTAATGAAATACATTTTATACATCACAAGAAAATAATGTTGGGCCAAGCCAGCAAGTTCCTATGCGTATGTTATTTTAAGTCCATATTATTTACACTACTCTATCCCACATATTTTGTTACTGAGAAAATAAGTAAGGTCTGGCAGCTCTGGGAACTCATAATTATGATATTACTAGCTTCCGCCCGCGGCTTCGCCCGCGTGAAATTAGTTTTTGTCAATTCTGGTTCCTTATGTCTAAGAGACTCTTACAGGGGCCAGCCTCACGTTGTGTGCAAAAATATTTTTAAATTACCTATTTTAAAACATTTTTGTACACAACGTTTGCTGTTTTGTTATCATTTGTTAAAATGTGGAGATTGTTTGGACTCGACACTCGCGAGCAGGCCACGTAAAGTTGGCCATGCGAAAAACAGTTTTTCTCTAAATGGACACCCGCTACTTTAAGTGTTTGCCCTTGCGCTTTGTTAATGGTCATTACGAAGGCTGGTTTGAGGGGAAACTGGATTCTTTTAAACTGAAACGGTAAATCTGTAGGGATCATGGGTATGCGTGGAATCAAAACTTCTTCATCTTTCGCTATACCTGTCATTATAATTGCTCTAATAATATTGCGTCCTAGCTGCGTAATTTGCAATCGAGTCCCGTTGCATAGTCTCGGCGCTTCGAGATTTCTCATTAATAAAACTGGAACCCCAACTTTCAGTCTCAGCTTATGAGACGGCACTCCTGACAGCTCTAAAGAGTTTAGAAACTCGGTAGGATAAGACGTCACCTGTTCACTGTCCATGACAATATCTACCGACAAATATTCGACAACATCGCCTTGCACATGTGACATCATTCGTTCATTGATCTGTCCCACGATTTTATTGGTCGGTGCTAATATTGCCCTTTCACACAGCCATTCTCTATTCCTCATGTTATGTTCTAAACCGGGATAGACGTTGTTTTTAATATCTTCCAATTTTTGGACAGCATTACAAAATTCTTGATTTAATGTAATCATTCCGTTAAAAGCGAACTTTTTTGTAACTTGATACACCCAAAACTTCTAAATTACATGTTCCTAGATTCAGTGGTTAAGATTTCGTATACAAAAAGTTTGGATTTGTAGTTCTCGTTCCGAATCCGTTCCGTTCAAATTTCGGGAATTCCGTTTGTAGAAAAACTCTGCACATCCTATGAGACCTAGGTACCAAGATTCGTGGTCTTATCTTCAATTCAACCCCTATTTCACCCCCACACTGGTAAATATGCTAGAACAAACGATTTTTTGTTTCTTATAACGTGATATTTGACGACCTTGCATACTAACTTTCAACCCTTATTTCACCCCCTAGCTGGTCGAAATTTCAAAAATGCTGGAACAAATGTTTAATGATTTCATATCAAGTGCTTAAATATAAAGTTTCATGGTTTTATCTTTTAAAATTAAAAATTCCCATACAAACTTTCAACCCCTTCATCCCTTTTTTTTAAATAAAAAGTAGCCTATGTTTTGTCTCAGGGTCTAAAGATTGTCTGTACCTGTAAATTTCATCAAAATCGGTTGCGGGGTTTAAGCGGGAAAGCGTAACAGACAGACACACAGACAGACAGAGTTACTTTCGCATTTATAATATTAGTTGGGATTTATTACTATATTTCTGTGTGCACATGAATAATAAAATTAATAAATAAATAAAATATTTTGACAGATTTATCTATTATAAAAACCGGCCATGTGCGTGTCGGACCACGCAGTGTAGTGTTCCGTAGTTACCCGTCTCTACTACCTACTACTATTATTAGATTACAAAGTTACAAATGCACTTGGTTTTAAGTAATTTTCAATGGAATTATTAGGAGTTTTTTACTTACCTAGTTCCATTTTTAAGTTGGTCGACTATTACTTGTTAACTTGTAAAGCTTACCTACTTAGCTGTGATAGATTTCCTTTTAAATTCGTTATATATGCTACTTACCTACTACCAGGATTTCTTACGTCTCCAAAACAACCGTTTAGCTGGCAGAGGGAGAGGACACTTGAATCTTATAAAAATTAACAATTTCAAAATTAATATTTCACAAACGGATCCTTGGGTGGAAATATGGTTTTTGCAAACTGCAATATTTTAAACAACCTATCTAACGACACCCCACACCATGGGGTAGACGATAAAAAAAATCGTCACAAAAAAAATGTATTTCAAAATTTTATTTGACCACTGTCGGCGTGATTAATATGTATACTCATACCAAATTCTTTCTAGCGCTAAGCGTCTCTGAGTTAAACCGTGAACGGACAGACAGACAGACAGACGGACATGGCGAAACTATAAGGGTTCCTTATTGACTACGGAACTCTAAAAAGACAAGCCAAGGCTAAATCTAAGCGTCTGGATGTTTTCATTGTCTAAGGTATGACCTTTTTTATGACTTTTTCAAAGTCACTTTACTTACTTTAATCTTGATGTCTAAATTAGCTACCTTCGGCATTGTTTTCTGAAAAAAAGTAGCTGTCCTGTTTGTTAATGTTGCTTCCATTTCGACTTCTTCAGTGTTGCCCTCTCGTACCTACTCTTAAATTTAATACGTAGTACTTAGATTCTACTTAAGTAATCCTAATTTCTTGTAACATGGTGTAACATTATTATTTTACGATATATATATTATTATAAAACTTACCTATATATAAGTATAAAATTGTACCTACTAGAAAGCATAATAACTACTTATAATAAAAAACTTTTATTAAAAGGTTTCGTATTTTGAATTCCTTTTCAGAACTACTTAAGTCATTCCTCTTTTAATATTTGTTCACACTTAACCATCTTGACGATTGGTTCAATTATTTTCGATGATGTGATGAGAGAAGACAGTAGGTAGTTTAAAATCTTTCAGATTTGAATTAGGAAAATACGTACACGCTCATGCAAGCCAAAAGTCTCGAAAGAAGTCGTAAACAGGTTTGCCTGCACCGGCTTCTTATTTTAGCAAATTCAGACATAATAAAATGAATGAATTACAAACCTAAACCTTCCTTATTCTTCCATTAGTAAAAACCGTATGATACCTATATGATAAGTTAATAAGTACCTAACCCTTTTGGTAGGTCTGCACCTAATTTTTAGAGTTTGAGTTTATTGCGTATAGGTACAAAGAAAAAGACGCGGTGGAGGAACTTTGTTTTATAATAATGTCTAATGATAAATACTTGGTAAATATTTAAGTTACTTGTATACCTTTACTTATACTGTGGTTTAGTTTAACACAAATAAAGGCGCCAGTCTTCCATTGCAATTTGCGACAATGTATGAACAACAATTAGAAGAACTTGTTATATTTGTGTTTGTGCCAGCTTATATTTAAACAGCTTCATTATATTAGATGCCCTGTGTAAGTCCACATATTATTTACCTACGTATGCTTGGGTCATGGTCACAAAGATCAGAACGTGACATAAATCTAACAATAGATTAACCAGTCAATGTTTTCCTTTGTTTATGTTCACTTACGTAAAACGTTTTATTTTAGCCATGCCTCATTTAAATTGATGTTAAATATGTAGGTATGTTGGTTATCCTCGTGTTGTCTATTCTCTCCCATTGCGAGACAAAGGCCTCCCTTTCTTCGGCCCACTCGTGTAAGTACCTACTTATCTATTTATTTTGCAAGTAGGATGACGATGATTGATATCAAATCCATATTTGTCTGTTTCTTCGTTACGTTTTCACACCAATCCCAACGATACAGATTTTTGTTTGTAAAGACCACGAACTCTAAATTAAAAAATCTATCAGACCGACATTTGTCAGGAAGTCTGTAGGTATCGTGTGGAACCTCCATAAGCCTCTTCTTTGTTAATCAAATTTAACGTAGAAATATAATTATCTACGTTAAATTTGTATGTAGACGCCATCTCTGTAGACGGACAGACGGTCGATGGAGCAGACATGTGTTAGAGTGGAGATCGCGTATGGGCAAACGCAGTGTGGGACGCCCTGCGGCACGATGGATCGATCATTTGAAGAAGGTGGCTAGCAGCGGATGTATGCGGACCGCTCAATACCGGGATGGTTGGCGCTCTTTGGGGGAGGCTCACGTTCAGCAGTGGACGGCAATTGGCTGATATGATGCTGATGATGATATAATTATAGCCCAGGCCCTAGGGAATGACATCAACATACCATGGGCAAAGCCGCGGACAGAAGCTAGTAATTATCGGACTATTGTAAATATGAATAACAAAGCCAAGCCATCATAGCAATGTTATCCGTTTAAGAACTACTTACTGCGTAGATTCTCTCGTAAAGTTTAAATTAATGTTTCAACAGTAGGTATAGGTACGTACCTAAATAAAATTAAATGAATTATTCATCAGGTAAGTGCCTAATTAATTATTTATTTAACGAATTAACATACTCACGTTACACAGAACACAGCGGATTAGGTATCTAAGTTAGATAGTACGTATGAAAGTAAGCCAAGTCGGAAGTGAACTCATCAGACCAAGGAGCGCAATTTGAGAAATGAACAAATGTACATTTTCCATTTGTAAGCAGATTATTGTGTTAATAAGATTTATGAGTGTTATTATAACTTAATTATGGAGGAAGTGAAGGCAATTAAGCGCATTGGAGGACATGAAATTATAAGTTGTACTTAGGTATTAGTCAATTAATGCAAATCATAAGGTACCTAACCATACCTAATGCAAATCACATAGTCTTGGTACATGCCAATTTCAAGATATGATACCTATTGCATTGGTCACAGCTACAATTAGGAAAATTGTGAAGAACCTGCAATATATGCTCACTGTTCGCTAAAATAATGTACCTACTACTAATTTCCTCCGAGGTCTCTTCAAGGACATCGATACGCGAGTGAACGGAAGCTAAATTTTTCTTGGAAACTTATTGAAGTATCACGTCTGTAGTCTATTTACTAGTTATTATTTACTTCGGTCAGTACCTATTCTTAGTAAGTATAAGTAAATTGGCCCAAGGAATAAAATTCTTCTAAACAAACTTTAACACCCTCTTAATATGCGCTTTATAAGACCGCCCATGGTACACTTATTTTATGTTTGATTGTCCTGTTCTTATTATGAGGTGTACAATAAAGTATATAATAAATAAATAAATAAATAATCGTCTTTTGGGGGTAGTTGTAAAAACAAAAACTGACAAAGTTTTTATTTATTTGGATTATTGGCATTTTGCTTGGCACTTGGTGTTTTTCAAGTTAATTTAGTGTACTTAATGTATAGTTATAATGCAAATAATACAAATTTTCCATACAGACTTGAACTCCCCCTAAATCGTATGTTGGTGGTAGTTGTGAAAAACACAATCTTTAT
Source organism: Mamestra brassicae (assembly GCA_905163435.1). NCBI lineage: Eukaryota > Metazoa > Arthropoda > Insecta > Lepidoptera > Noctuidae > Mamestra > Mamestra brassicae. Next base: position 6,728,925 of record LR990991.1, on the reverse strand, counting down.
TATTTACTTAGGTCAGTATTTGACCAGAATTTCAAGTTTATTAACCCAAATCTTCAATAGAAACTTTAACAAATTTACTTTTTCTTTTATATATATATTTAAATTAAAAATCCAGAATGACCGTTTATAGGTACTGTATCTGTGTCATAAATACTTTTAATTGTAATCTGTGGAGAACGTAGTGGGTAGCATAATTGTTTAAAATGTAATATATTTAAGATATTATGACTATTTCTTATTGTGCTACTGTTTGTTTTTCCTTAAATAAATAAAATAAACAACCCCTAAAAGGTTTTAGGGGAAATTGAGAAAAACGAAATACGACAACCTTTACTATTTACCACGGCTAGTATTAGTACTAATATTCAAGAATATTGGCCCAAGGAATAAAATTCCTCCATAAAATCTTTAACAACCCTTAATTCGTCTATTGGAGGTAGATGTGAAAAGCTAATACTGAGACCCTTTATTATTTACTTTGGCCAGTATTCGTAACAATTTTTACGTACATTGGATCAAGAAATAAGATTATTTCATAAAAACTTTAACAACCCTTAATTCGTCTATTGGAGGTAGTTGTGAAAAATTGATAATAACAACCTTTATTATTTACTATGGCCAGTATTGAAGAAGGTGGCTGGCAGCGGATGGATGCGGACCGCTCAGGACCGGGATGGTTGGCGATCTTTGGGGGAAGCTTACGTTCAGCAGTGGACGGCAATTGGCTGATATGATGATGGCCAGTATTCGTACCCATTTTTACGTACATTGAACCAAGAAATAAGATTCTTTCATAAAAACTTTAACAACCCTTAATTCGTCTATTGGAGGTAGTTGTAAAAAATTAATAATAACAAAGGCGAACGGCAGGGTTGTATGGGAGTTTCGTACACCTAATAAAATATCGTGTTTTGGGATATTTTTTGTTTTAATTGGTAGTAAATACGATAGGCAAGCCCTTTTAAAATTCTTAGATTTTTAGAAGTTGGGAACTAAAAGTTATAACCAGTTTTATTTTTGAGGTTATGTCCCAATAAATATTATTACGTGTAGGCACATAACATTGTTTTGGTGAAAAAGGATATGTTCTAGATAGCTGGTGCTATCTTTGTAGTGTTTTGCTTATCATTAAGTTGGCAAATTGACATGAAAATTGTAACTATTCAGTAGGGTGCTTAAGGAGAGACCTACGTCCAGCAGCGGTCTGCAATAGTTTGATGATGATGATGAAGTGCTGATGGAGTTTTGAGTGTGGGTAAATAAAACAACTTTGTTTTTGTAGGAACTTACATATTTTATTTTATTGTTCTTATAATTACTTAATCGATTCTTAATTTTATTTCATCTAAGAAAGGGGCAGGTAGCTCAACTCAACGTAAGAATAGCCAGATAATTTTCTTAATTGCTCAGATGCATTTACAAACCACAATCCAAAACAACAGCAAAGAACTGAACAGAGACTCGGAAAGATTTTCCTAACCTGTCAATAAAATAATTGCCAATACAAAAAAAACATTGATGGCGAAAATAATTCCTAGAATTAAATAGTTAATTATTAAGATTGTATGCAATAATTATTCATTGTAAGGTATAATGTGTAATTGGTTAATTATATTTACTGTTATTTCTATTTTTAAATATATTTAAATCTTTTAATTGCTATAATTAATTAATCCGGACTTCTAAAAATACTAATGTTACATGAAAATGAATGGTTTAGTTGCCTTAATAAGTGGTACAAATTCTATCACAGAACTACAAAAAAAGTATGTTGTACGAATTCTGCCGTTCGCCTTTATTATTTACTTTGGCCAGTAGGTATTCGTACCATTTTTTACGAACATTGGCCCAAGAAATAAGAATCTTCTATTAGGGGTATATGTGAAAAACTAAAAATGAAACTTTAATTATTTACTTTGGATAATATTTGTTTTTGTGTTTTTTTTGGTGTGTCAAGAAAATTGCCTCAATGAATAATGTTTTTCAAAGAAACTTCCAACCCCTATTTCACTACCTTAGGGGATGAATTTTCTAAGATCAGTTCTCATCGGATGCCTACAACATATAAGAAATATTCCCTTAAAATTTCACGTTCTTACAACCAGCGGTTTAGGCTGTGCGTTGATCCATCATTCAAGACAAAGCATTTATTTATGTCACCGGAAAATGGCAAATTCCGTAAGATTATAAAATAACTTGAAAGATTGTAAATTCTCGATAAATTGTCATTTGGAATACTATTTTACTCATCAAAATTTGATATTGATAGTCTATAATATCTCCGTGTCGGTTCGAGAAATTGTGGACTGTTATAAACTGGCGACCAATCAGTACAATTTATATGTTTTGGTGTGATAGTTAAATTGGAATCTTGGTCCCACATTGATCTTTGTTGGTGTGAGCTCATATCTGAACAGACCAATGAGAGCCTTGTTTCCAGATTTACTATCACGGATAAATTGTAGACTTGTACTCTGATTTGTCATTTAGTTTAATGTAGCTTGTTTGTAAGCCCTGCCTGGGGCCCTTTTTTTTTTTTTTTTATTTAATATGGGTTTGCTCTTGACTCTAGTCTAGGTCATAGATGACAGAGACAAAGTCGACGATGGAGCGAGCTTACCCAGAAGAAGCCTGTTCACTCTAATTTTGAAGAGATTAGGGTTGTATGCGTTCGGAAACACAGACGCAGGCAGAGAGTTCCACTCCTTTGCTGTGCGCATTATAAAAGACGTTTGGAAACGTTTAGTGCGAATTGGTGGAATAGCAACAAGGTAGGGATGGTAACTTGCAGAGTGTCTAGATGTCCGATGGTAGAAGGGGGCCGGTGGGATGAGATCGTGGAGTTCCTGGACACTCTCCCCGAAGTACAATCTGTAGAAGACCGACAAGCAGGCAACCTTGCGGCGATGAGCCAAGCTGTGAAGCTTGGCATCCACCAGTCTTACGTCGCCAATGAGCCTTTTAGCTCTGTGTTCCACCGAGTCAAGCGCGGCAAGTTGGTATTTAGCTGAGCCATCCCAAAGGTGGCTGCAATACTCCATGCAGGATCGGACTTGTGCTTTGTAGAGGGTTAAAAGCTGTCCAGGCGTGAAGTATCGCTTCACTCTATTTACCCTTAAATTCATTTGAGGCCACCACAGGATAGTCCGGTTAAGCAGTAACCAGCCCTAGCGTGCTGAACTGCGAGTGGTCACCGTCAAAAAAAAAAACACAGGATAGTCCGGTTAAGCAGTACCCAGCCTTAGTGTGCTGAACTGCAAGTGGTCATCGTCGAAAAAAAAAAATCTGGTTTGTCGCCATTTTATGTCAGTCGACAATTTCTCGAAATTACTTCGATTTTGTGAAATAAATAAAAGTCACAAGGTAGGCACCAGGTCGGGACTGTAAGGAGGATGACTCGCTAACTCCACACCTTCGATAGACAAATATTAAATAGTCCGTCTGGAGGAGCGAGCACGAGCGTTGTCGTGGAGGATCCTACTTCTTGAGCTCTGCTCTTTAAAATTTTCCAAGACAACAGGTATAAGTACAATGACTGATATACCAACATAAACGTGAGGAACAAAGTTAGATAAAAACAAATAAAATAAATTGGAATATTAGTCACATTTATTGGAGGTAAAAAAGTCAAATAAAATTGGTAGTCAATAAATAAAAATCTAGTAGAATTAAAATACAAATGTCAAATAAGTAGGTATAAAATATCACGATAATGTCAAGTCAATTAATTACAAATATCTTAAAAATTAAATGGTCATGTCAATATACCTAGATAAAATTTTAAAATGTGTAGGTGTAGTGAAATGTCTTCAATGTCAATAAGTTTCACGTTCTCAAGTTATCGTTAAAATACGGTCAAATACGAAGACCATTTGACCGCATTAGGTTAAGTTCCCCTGTTTGTTGGTCCAAATATTCAATTTCCACGACTTGTTGTCGATTCTGTAGGTAAGATGCGAACCATTTGTGTGTTATTTCTCTTATTCTGTAAGGACAATTGTTGCGAAATGACCTGTCAATGCAAAGTATGAGGCAATCATCTTTTTCCCTTGGCTTCTACTCTTCTTTACTTTTGTCGGCAAATCTTCGAATGGAAAGATCCGTTCCGCAGATTATATACAGCATTGGAGTCACCTCCGTCATACTTTTCAAGCATTGAGTGACACTAATCCAAACAACGGCGTTTTTATCTTCCGTCAAATTATGAGGTATCCATCTAGTACAAAGCTTTCTAACGCCTAAATGTTCATGTAAGACTTGTTGTTGTACTTAACTCATACCAATGCACCCTTATATCAGCTTCTATCATTAGCCGCACAGCACTCGGGTTTTCTTCACTAGCCGCCGTGGAAGAACGTCCTTCTCGCGAATCATCATTGAGTTTGCTTCGCCCACGTTTAAACTCATTAAACCAGTTGTAAATAGTGGCACGGGATGGGGCTTCGTCATGAAATGCTAATCGAAGTCTATCGTAACATTATTGTTGAGTAAAGATCGCAACGAAAGTCGGTAATAAATCATTGAGCGAAAATTTTCTCTAGTCAAATCCATCTCGATGCACCACAGACACTTTTTAAATTGCCGCTAATTTGTAAAAACAAATGGCATTTATGAATTCATTCCACATCTACAGATTCCCAAAGATTTCCTTATTCGAAATATAAATAAATTTTTCATCGGCTGCTTGTCTTACTGGCCTATTCTAAAAAAAAATTGTATGATACCCGTATTTACCGTACTACCTAGTAGGTACCATTTTTATTGAGTCAAAACTGCCACTCTTTTCCCAACCACTGCAACTACTGAGAGCTAGAATCAACAGCGGCGACCTCCAGAAAAAAGCCGCAGACCTCCGGAGAAAAGATACAACTGCCTTGGATCCCGCAACGAAATTAATGAGAAAAAAACAACGGCGGAGAAAGAACCTAGTACCTGCCTACTTAGTAACATAAGTACCTAGGTACCTACTCTATTACATAGTGGGTATTAGGTACCTATTATAATCTTACTTGGTAAACAATCAATCAAATAGCTTCTGCACACGATTTCGTCCGCGTGATATTTTTTACATAATAAGTAATACATAATATCCTATCTATCCTATACCACTAAGCAATAGTGTAAGTAGCTTATTTTAAATATTTCAAGTCGTTTCAGTAGGTTGAACGGTAGGTCCATTCATCGATTCTATGCGGACAGTCTTGTTATCAATCGTATGACACGGGAGGCGTGCCATTTTTAAATCGATTAAAACACCTTCAAATTTAGTTTTAGAAGGGTTTACTTTAAACAAAACTATAATTATTTGCCACGTAGGTAGATAAGCTTGTAGTCTTCGTTTCTGGATAATATTTAGATTTAAAAAAATCAGTGGTTAAGTACCTTTTAAAAATTAATAATGGTCTCTTAGAATAAATTTTCAATTTAAATTGAAATTGTATGTAAGTACCTACTTAGCTGATTTTAAACAGCTCATTCAATTACACGAACGTATCCTGCAGTTCACTTCTTTGGTTAGTTTGATGTCAACTGAACTCAATCAAGTCTTAATCAGTGAAAAACCAAGGAAAATATATTATACACGCGGCTGATGGCGCAATAGGCGTGCCATCATCTTCTATGGCACGCCAGACGTGTCATGAAATAATTGTTCACCGCCACAGCAAGAAATTTTCGAAACCGGTCGCCGCAATGAATCGGTTAACAAAAAAATAAAACAGTTAGATGATTAGGAATAAAATTTAATATACTTACCTAAAGGAGCACCGAGTACTAATGGCATAATTCTAATACTTATATAAAATTCTTCCGTTACCTACCTCATATAAATACTGACTGACTAAGTGAGTGACTGACAGACAACGCACAGCCGAAACTACTGATCGTAGAAAGCTGAAATTTGGCATGTAGCTTCCCTACACTCCGTTTTCCCGTAAGTCCTACGGGAACGGGATAAGAACGGAATATGCGGCTACGAAGTCGCGGGCAAAATCTAGTTTTCATAAAGTAGACAATCTACTCCGTCGTAGCCCGTATCTAGTCAATTTATTATCTAGGAAAATGTTATCTGTCTAAATAAGTTACTCCATGAACGGCACGTGTAAGGGGTTATTATTAATACTATTCGCTAGGTAATCACTAGGCAAGCTCAAATATGAATGATGAAGAACGAACATTCCAGACAATATATACCTAATTCACAACTCATTTATAAGCTTCAAAAAGCACGTAAGCAATAATTAATTACAAAGTATCGCAAAAGGCAGATTAGCAATTTCTTTGCCCAGTCATCGAACCTTGGCCTTGTAGATAAAATAATTACACTGGGAACGAGCGAAATGAAGCTGGAGAAACCAATACCGGAGAGTATTTATGGTATTCATTGAATCAAGAATCTACACTGTTCTAGGTAGTAACTAGTCCTACAGTGGTAACCTGACATGTGATGCTAAGGGGTGACCGCTCTTCAGTTTATCAGGGAATGTGCCCTTATAGGCTGGTAGTACAGGCGCAACCCATCCAGTTACCCGAAACTGTCAAATTTATCCAATCAACCTTGAACTTAATGCGATAAAGTTGAAAATCTATTAAAGAAATTTGGCAGATTGTTGTAGCTTGATGTGCTCGCCGTCTGTACCTACAGGGGGTTCTTATCACTATGAGGATCCGGAAAGACAATTGCAGATGCTTACCACCAGCCTGGTTTTAGAAAAGAGCTCAACCGGTCTTTGAGTTTTATGTCTGTTTGGACAGAAAACACGACTGACTCTACACGCAGTGTAGGTACCCAATAATGGTCGTCCAGTCAACGTCACGCACCCAATGGTGCTCGAATTGACTGCATTAAAGGCCGAATCAGGGGAAGTACCAGAGATAATAAATGCCTAATATCTAATGTCGTAAAAAATGCGTGTGCTAAAAAATAGAGTTGGTAAAATATTCTGATATGCGTTGATAATTCAGTCGGCAGGGCCGGTGATCGATCACGTAGGACCTAATCAGTAAAAACACGTGTTTTTAATGTACTAATGTATATTAGTCACTAGTGCATAATTAGACGAAAAAAATAGTGTCAACTAGGTATTTGTTTTGTTTGGTACAATACGGCCGACGTATCTTGGCGAGTCTGAACATAGGCTCTGCGAACTTTAGCGCATGTACACTCGCGAAAAAAACTGATAGGTATTGTCATTTTTTTATATACCAATGTACGAATAAAATTTCCCTATTACCTTCGATCAATGATTATACTAGATAAATCAGGAACAAAAATAAGTCGCTCGAACGCGAACGCGCACTGCGGCATTTCCACGTTTTAATGTTGGCTATGACTCTTAAATAAACTTTATCTACATCTTTTACGCCTTCTTCTTTTTCTTTTTTCATATACTGCGTTAAATCGTAAATAATTTTTCTCGCCTGGCGATTTAACACAGTATTATGTTTTGGTGGCATATTTGGCGTATAATATAAGTGCCAATTGACACTTGCAAATAACACAAACAAAACAAACTTAACACGAAACAAAAAAAAAACTTAACAAAAAAAATAACAATGAAAAACAATAACAGCGAAAACTTTTGTAACCGACTGTGCTCAAGACAGAGATAGCGACACGAACACGACACCAATGCTAACGTGTGACTGAGACATATTACCGTGTACCGAGCATTGCCGAATAAACACGAAGCAGCACGAAGTAACCAAAAAGGGATGTCCAATACGCGTGCCTGAGGGTGTTGTTTGATCGATTTACATTCAAATCGATTGAAATTAAGTCATAAAAATATATTTGTTTTCAATTTTATAAGGAGGTTTTAGATTTTCTCAAACAGTCGTTACTCAAGTAGACGTTAATAGATAACTGATATTTAAGTAAATCATGTCTTTCAACTTAGAAAATAAAATTGTATTAGTTTTTTTTTTATTTAAATTGAAATCTCGTTTATTAACTACAAAATTCACTAATATTTGTAAATCTATTTCGTTTAATATGTTATTTAAACAAAAATCAATAACTTCTAAATAAAACTAATCGATTACGATATTTGATTGAATAAAGTGTCGATTGTGTTTACTTATGGTCAATCTCTAGCCTAGACCACCGCCCCCCGTACGTCGCCTCGTGCCACCATTTTGTTCCTAAAAAAAGTCATTGCGCGGCCTTCTGCGCGAAGTTCGGACTCGCCAAGATACGTCGGCCGTATTGTAGCTACATATTTTCGGATTGAAATTACGAAGTAACGTATGACCCTGGCCCTTAAGTTTCTGTAAAACGAACGTGTTATTTATAAGTAGGTATTAACCAGTTTACCTTTCCATGACTTGATTATTTTGTAGGCCGAGACATAAAACTTCTCAGTTAGTAGGTACAAGTGGGTAGGTACTTACCTACTTACTAAGATAATTGTACCTATCCAGTGCATATTGATGCGGATCTAGCTTCTGCCAGTGGCTCCGCCCCCGTGAAAGTCGGCAATTATCCCAAGGAAATAACTCCCGGGACAGAAAGTATCCTTTGTTCCTCTCCAATGTCCAATCTGCCTTATACCAAGGCCAGAAAGCGTAAGAAACAGACGGAGTTACATTCGCATTTATTATATTAATACGGATATGTAGGCGAAGGTGTTTCTAAGTCGGTAGGATTTCTAACCAACTGTGTTTTCGCTGGCGAAAGGAAAAATCTACCCACTAAATATGAAGATAAGGTAAAAGGATTGATATTTTCTGCCGACTCATTCATCGGCCATTCTCATACTTAGGTCTTTAGCTTTGATAGTCTTAAAAAATATATAGAACAGATAAGCCCCTCATAATGTAAAAACAAGCTATTGCCCGCAACTTTGTCCGCCTCAACTCGTCAAACAGCACAACTTACATTACAATTTCATAGATTTTAATTTTGTGCATGGAATACTAATTATTTTTCAACTCAAAAAGTGAAAGTTCAGTAAAAAAAAAAGACTAAGAAAAATAAAATCAGTATTTAAACCTACCGTATTAACATAGCATTAAGTAAAAAACTATTATTTTGACATAACAAACAAACAGACACTTCAATTTTACTTATTTGTGTAGATGCGTGTGGGTCACGCATACCGGTGTTTTATCATATTTGTGCTAATTTTTAAGCCGATAAATCAGACGTATTGACTGAACAAAGACTACTTAGCATCCTATAACTCGTTTGTATATTAATAGCTTTTTAATATCCTTTGCAACTTTTAATTAGAAGACACCGTCTTGCTGCTAGTCTAGCGGCAATTTATTGTTTTCTATAGAAAGTGAAAAATCACACTTTCTCTCTAATCTCTTTTTCGAGGTATCTATTCCTTTCCTCAGCCACCTCGAACCAGCCTTTCTGTAGGCATCTAAGTCGCCGCCTCACCCTTTTTTTTTTTTTTTTGATCTCGGGGGGAATTCCTCATGGAAATCCTACAACCTGCGGCGGGTGGAGGGGTCTGTCAGACTCTTACTGACTAAAACCACCCCGGTGTTCCATCTCCCACCTACGCCGGGGATCGCGGGAACGTATGCGACTTCCGCAATCCCCGGCTGGTGCCGGCCCGCTTCTGCGGGCCACCTCGCGTTGGCGAGGGGAGTGAGGTGTTTGACTCCCCTCGCTACGTCAAAGAGGGGCGCACGGGAACACCACGCGCCGCCACTTCGGGTCCGGATGAATGGGGGGCGACGGACATCCCCAAGTCCGTCGCCCCTGGACCCAGTTAGGGGGGCCGGAAGAGGGCAGCGTATGCCCTCCTCCGACGCCCGATGCGTCTGCTGCGGGCTGGGAGAGCGGTCGAGATCTCCCTCTCCCTTTCCGCAGCCTCCTTCTGCGCGATAACTGTCTCGCAGAAGGAGACCACCGCGTCCCAGGACTCCTCACCGCCGACCATAGCATGGACTATGGCCGGCAGCGAGAGGTCACCGCCTACAACAGAGATGAGGGCATGGCGCGGCTCCTCCCAAGCTGCACACTCTGCAAGCGTATGCCGTGCCGTGTCCTCCCGACAGTCGACGCAGTGGTGGCATCGAGCGTCCGGCTCCCTGCCTATGCGACACAAGAACCTCCCGAAGCAGCCATGCCCCGAGAGGACCTGCGTCGCACGAAACGTCAGAGAGCCGTGCCTTCCCCCGAGCCACAGGTCGAGCACCGGCCGGATGGCCTCGATGGTGATGAGGCCGGCGGAAGGGCTCGAAAGCCTGTCCCGCCATTCCGCCACCAGGACCTCGCGCAGCTGCGACTGACGCAGCTCCAAGTGTTGCTGCGTCAGTCTTTCGCCGCGCGCCCGCGCGCCCTCGCGCCACTTATGTAGTGACGCGAGCACTTTCGCCTCCAGGTCCCACGGCGGAGATCCGGCCAGTGCGCAAGCCGCCTCGTAGGAGATCGTGCGATATCCCCTGATGACTCTGACGGCCATCACCCTCTGCAGCTTCCGTAGAACAGTGATGGTGCTCAGGTCAGCCGCCCAGATCGGGGCCCCATACAGGGCCATCGATCGCACGATCCCCACGTACAACCGCCTTCAGGCGGTGCTCGGGTCCCCCAGATCGCCGCCTCACCCTAGGCCGGCCTCGGCGGCACTGTCCATCCTCATGCATCCACTTTCGGAGACTAAAGCTCAAGAGAAAAAAAAAACAAGTCTGTATGCATGGTTTGTTGTTCCTGAGCAGTAGGGACAAAAAACATGATGTACCTACCTACTTAATCGGCCAACCGGAGGTAAATAAGTACAAATGTACGTTAATAATAGTAGATTATGCACCGAGGGACGAAGCAGTGTCTTATGTCACGGGCTTCATATTTAATCCCGAACGCAATTAAGGATTCGAGGGATAACTCCCGGGCGTAGCGACCTGCACCTCGCAGCGGAGGCCGACGGGCGCTGCTTGCGGTCTATAATGATGTCGTACCTACTTTAAGTCAGGATTGCATGGCATATAATTTGGCGTTTTCGTACAGGTGGTGTGAAAAAGAACTTCTTTCGGTTTAACTTTTAGGTAGGTATCCGTACCCAAAGGGTTAATACCAAATGGGATTCCTTTTATCAGTAATAGGGCTCCCCTTTGGTAACGGACAGCGTAGACGTAGGCCTACGCTGACCGTTCATCCGTCAGCCTGTCAGCGGGATTTTTTCTCATGAACCGTACCCTACCTACGTAATAAGCAGAAAGTTGACATTTTTAGTTGTATATTTCTATTGCCACTTACACATACAAGAAACGTGCTATTTTCGGTTAATGGTACCTACGTATAATTCGCGTGCTGGTTTTTATCAGTAGTGAGACTATTTTTAAGTAAGTATCTACTTATGTGATTTATATCAGACGGACGGAAGTGAGAGCCCACAACGCGTCCGCTGCCCACACGGGAGGGAAGCTGTTGATTTATTAAAATTATTATTAAGTAAGTACGAGTACATGTGTCTATTAGATATCCGAATCCGAAACCTATACATTCAGATTGTTAGATTTATTAATAATATCGATAGTAATAGGTATATTTTGCAAAGTTCGCATTTTCATTAATCCTAAACTCGAGTTGAAACTTAAGAAGGATGCCGTTATTTCAGTCATGTCGATTGTAAGAAATTGCTAAGGGATGTTCCATTGTTAATTATTCAATATTAGATAGGTAGGTACTATTTCATTCTAATACGACTAACATGATAGCTCAATCGGGCGTTCCCTCTGTAGGTAGGTACTAGTAGGTAGGTACATAGATTTGTGTGCGCTCAAGCATCTGTGGCATTGACAATGGCCACACACATCACGCACGAATATGCGGATATCCGTCAATTCAAACGTCTGTTTCTATCTCGGGAGGATCCGCGTTGGACACTAATTCTGGAGAATTCTAGCAAAGCTGAAAATATTACTAAGATTTATTAAGTAACTGAACATTAAAAAGAACCAATCAGGTAGACTGAAACTTCTACACTGGTTCTAAAATAAATAACTTAATACCGTAATAAGCAAGTTGTTAGGCACCCATCATTTGTGGGTAGGCTGGCACACGTGAGCTAAGTTGACAGCATACCCTGAATTGTAGGTATTACCCATTAACTTACATTATCAAATAAAAAGTGGTAGGTACATATCGTAGGCGAGAGAAGACCCACGCGTTACTATAATTATGTACGAATAGTGACTCTTGTACAGAAATTGACCTAGGTATCTATTCACTTTCTGTTCTGGTCCCTATGACCTTGGTCTCTTATTTATGGTACCTCCATTCAGGCTGCGCCTAAAAACCAGTTCACAAACAAATCCAGTTCATGTTTTGGGAAGTACTTACCTGCCTACTAAGTAGCCTTTGTTGTCCTCATAGCTCAAGCGTTATCTTTGTACTCGTACTTGTTCATTGACTTTAACTGATAATGTAATGTGCATAGTAGGTTTATTGTCCCAGTTCATGGCAACCTCATCACTCTACAATATAGGTACAATACATATAAAACAAAGTTGCAGTCTACCTCTGGTCTGTTTCTTCGCTTACCTACCTTTCCCATTAGAATTCCCTGTCTAGACACAGATTTTTTTACATTGGTTTATTAACGCTCACCATGCATACCAAAAAACTTGTTCGACAGTGGGCTAGCTAAGTAGGTATTCCTGTTATCAAACGATTAGCATAAAATTTAACTTAATAGAACCTACAATGCAAACGAGTTCTTTTTTCAATAATTCTAACTCTAATCATAGCTAAATCACTTTTTCAGCTTTAAATAGGATCAATATACTTACAAATAATATTAAAATAAACTTTGGTACAAAAACTCGGACGTCATAAATTTTATCGGATAAATCGGCTTATTAATAGATTACGATTATATGTAGCAATTACTACTTAATAATTATTTTTTATGCTTTCCGGAAGTGTGTACCTCCCTACATATACTTAGTTATTGATGTACCCATAGACTGTTCGTCAATATTCTTCCTATATTGATTTATTATATTACCTATACTTTATTGTACCTACACCTCATAATAAGAACAGGACAATCAAACATAAAATAAGTGTACAATGGGCGGTCTTATCGCACAAGGCTACCTCTTCCAGACAACCTTTGGATGGATTAAACGAAAAGAGATAGATTTAGGGCTGTCAGTGTACAAAAGTTCTAAACAGTACTAATTAGACATAATAATATAAAATATATAAATACAATACCAATTTTTAAACCTATTAATAAATATCAAATATAGAATTGAGAAAGGAGCGGAAAAATTAAAATGACAAGTAATGCATTCCACAAACGAGCTGCTTGTATAGGTACCTACTGAAAGATTTGTCAAAGAAGGAAGACAAGTGGAATGCATACGAATACTTAGTTTTAGATTCTCCGATGATCTCAAAGACCTAGAATGTGTGTCACAGAGGAACTGAAAGCGTTGTTTAAGATAGAAAGAAGTAGAAGGATTAAAGAGTACATTATAAAGTAGAGAAAGTGAAGAATATGGGCATTCTGACGAAGGCGAATAGGAAGCCATTTGAGCTTAGTGCGAAATTTAGATACGTGGTCATACTTGCGCTAGCCAAATATAAACCTGATACAGAGATTTTGAAGTCGCTCAGCTTGTCCAATTGGTCTTGGGTGGAGATCAAGATAGCTGGCATCAGTATAGTCCAGGATAGGGAGAAAAAGAGATTGTGCTATCGCAATTTTAGTGGTGATGGGAAGAAAATTGCTAAGACGCCTCAGGGAGCAGGGAGCCCGCTGAAGCAAATAGTTTACAACTTACTTCCTTCAGTTGCTTAGTCCAAGAAAGAGTGATGTCGATATATATCCCTAAGTTCTTTACAACGTGACTTATAGGAATGGTGGTGTTATAACCTACTTATTCTGCACCAGATTGCGGTTCAAAGGGACTAGACCTGGTAGGGAGCCAGAGAGTACCGATTTTCAGCCTTAATTAATTAGAGATGTACTAAAGAAGTTGATTTTAGAGTTTCGAAATAGACTTGCTCAAAGACAGTTACAGTGAAATGTCAATAGACAAATCACACGCGGACACAGAATCGCGATCGCAAGAAGTTAATAACACATAAGGTGTTGCAGCAAGTGAACTAGAAATGAACGTTATATCTGGTTTAAAAATAGATACTTACATCACTGTTATGTAACCTTCGTAGCCAATATTGCCGTGAGATAGGAAACACGCTGACCAACCAAGGCAACCAATCATAAACGAAACTAGACTGTCAGACAGAACGTCCTCCTAACCGACTTCAGTTGATAAAATAGCATTAAGTTAATGTAATAGTGATAATAACATCATAATATTTACTCACACACATGCATTTCTTTCTCTACATTATGTTAACCCAAACGAGTGAAATACCGGTTAAGCGCACTGATAGATGCACTTTTATTTATTTTATGTACGAACAGGTATGTAGGTTTACCTATGTTAAAAAATAGTGTTTTTTTAAAGTTTCTATGAAAATGCTAATTACTCTCCGGGAACGTAAATAGGTGTAAGCAATCGGTAAATACAGGGTGTTGTGTTTGAAACATCCAAAGATCAAGACTTTCACATTAATACCTATGTATTATAAATTGGAAGTACGGTTTCTTTGAATCAAGTCGTTGACCTCACTGTCTGCATGCGGTGTACACCAACCAACAATATGCTGAATCACAAACGAGCGATAATATCACAGTTTGTTCCCTTCGTATGTCCTATGCTGTATCATCTTCATCACAGACATATTTAAGTTCTTCTTTTCAGTATAGCTTTGATCTATATATATCTTATTTATACCTACATCATCAGTTATTAGTAGGCACGATATGTCCAGGTGGTTAATACTCGCAGACCACAACACCTGTCAAGTTTCCAAGTCCGTTAATGGGAAGGTGACCTTATGCGATAACCTACCTAACATGTTAAAGGAATACATAGGCAGGTTGTATTATTATATAACAGCCTAGGTTATATCAGATATTAACTAGAAAGTTTTTAGGTTTTCAAGAGGTTTATTATCTTATCAAGAAATCTTACCCATGAATTTATCTGTCTTATCCTCAATATTTTGGAACGAAAGATTGCCTAGCCAGACCCGATTTACTTTCGGTACATTGATAAGAAGCTAAGAGATTGTCTGGGTACGCCATTAGGCGAGGTATGTAGCGGTTTTATTAGGTACCTACATTTCATGAAGGAGGCGATGTTTGTCATAGCAGCTGAGGCGACACGTTATGGAACCGAGAGTGCAATAACAAAATGCTCACACATATAAAAAAAAAGATTTTAAACGCACTCAAAAATAATAATAAGTACAATTTCTATTTTTGTGAGAAAAGGCTTTATAAGTCGCGGATTTTCCTAAGATAATATTTTACACGAACACAAAAAATAACACTCTACGTGTGATTGTCTGAAACAAAACTCTAAAAGCAGTTTTCGAGAAAGTGAGTCGAATAAGATTAGGAGAGATTAAGGTCCTTAGTTAGTAACTTAGGGTACCTACTTACCTAAATCATTAGGTACTACAGATAGTCGAATAAATTTAGATATGTTCTATTAAGTTGGACCGCAGGGGATGAAAAATATACCAATGTGCAGGGAAAAATCCCCTGATTATCACATCAAATTGTTTTAGCCGCACATAGATCGGAAAAATTATAATAAATTGAAAACGAATGTAAGAAATTGGAAAACCACTTAATTATTAAAATGTATATCTAAATTACCGGAAATTTCTGCTTTGAAATGTTTGAAAGGCAAACATGACGTTTGAGCTACTGTTGGTAGCTAAATTTTATAGTTTGTCAAAAGTAGATACGTTATTGAGACCGGCCGTTCGAGATCTACTATCCACCTTTCTGATCTCTATCATCATTCTTGTTACCAACACCAGAGTAGAGTAGAGTAGAGTAGGGACTCCATTATCCGCACTTAGACTCCTATTCGGTCCGTTGTACGTAGGTGTCCTGGCTACGTTAGCCAGCCTAGCTCCGCCCAGAAGCGCAGAAGTTTCCTGGGAGCTTCACAGGCTTCGCGGAGCGACCTCACCGTTCCGAGGATTTGTTCACGTTGGGTAGCCGTATTAACACCAATGAATAGTGCTAATCAGGATTCAAATGAGCTAAAGCACGATGGCTATACCTACTAGTAGCCAACTAAGAGATCCACTATCCACCTTTCTGGTCTCTATCATCATCCTTGTTACCAACACCAATTAATAGTACTAATAAGGAGGATTCAAATGAGTCAAAACACGATGGTTATACTATGTAGTAGCCAACTAAGAGATCTACTATCTACCTTTCTTGTCTTCATCATCAGATACTTGTTACCAACAACAATGAATTCTACCCATCAAAACGATTACAATGAGCCCAAACACGATGGTCGTGCTAGCGAGAGTGTATGAAAAATAGATTTACTATACTTCGCTTGAACAATCATACAAAACTGTATATTTAGGAGTAAGCCAACGAAATCGAAAAAAAAAAATGTCTCTTATATTTCAGACGACAAAGAAACGAGGATATGCGTGATTTCTGTCGGAGTTGGGTAATTTTTGTATGGACTAAGTATGACATTTTCTGATCGGGCGTTCGATAGTAGTCATTTCCATGGTTTTAAGGAGGAGAAAACCACAATACAAGACAGACGAATCACGACATAGCTAGGAAAAGGGTGATTAAATACTTATATTATGACGAAGAGATAAGTATGGAAATATAAAACATGTTGCGCCAAACCCAAATTGAAATATAGGATGTACCTACTTGTACAGTTTCAATAAAAAACTCATTTGCGTAGTTACGATGTTTTACAATCGCTTGCATGTGAAACTGCGATTCATCAACGTCACAGCTGCACATGTGGCGAAATAGGTTAGTAGCTCTGCTCCATACTTAAGAGATAATTGTTGTTGTATGGTGCAAAACTGCGAATGTGTTTAGCGCCTACTGCAGGGTAGCAACTAGCACACATTAGGTAGGTAGGTATCTATCATTAAGGAGGAGGCGGGCCGCGCGAGGGAAAGGCAAGGCCTTCGTCCCAACCACCGCTACAGGAGAAGACGCCCCGGGCGTCGGGAGTCGCAGGGCGATCCCCGGCCACCGTAGGCGCGGGCCTGCGGATGGCGAGCGTTGGGTGGCTCGCTGTCCGATCACCACCAGGCCCGGGTCGATGGCGCGTTGTGTTTCACGCGCGCCTCAAAGAGATGTCAGCATAGAGGACGGATGGGTTTTAGTCAGTAAGAGTCTGACACGCCCTCCCGCTCCACCCAGAGCGGAGGAAGTCATTTGATGATTTCCCAACCTTAAAAAAAAAAAGGTATCTATCATTCCACCACTTATTACTCCGTGGATAACATGCCATTTATAAGCTATCAGTTTCACGGCCTAAAGATAAAACTGTTCTGTCAACATTGTATCAATTTAATGTATTGGAAACACTAAACTTATTAACCTTTTGAACGCCACTGTCACGTATAGGTGACAAGCAAGCGCGTGCCCTGTACGCCAAACGTCACAAATACGTGACAAAAAGTACTGTAAATTTGTGGCTTGGTGTCGGGGGCACGCCAATGCGTTTATGCTCTGGCGTTCAAAAGGTTAAGCAATACATTTTTAGTGTTTTAGCAACTTGATCACCTAGGTATGGGTACCTACGTCATAATCATAATATCCCTTGGGCACCAAAAACAAGAAATGGCAAAAATAAAATGTCGCACTCTCATCTGTTGGATTTCCAAGTGCACTGCTAACGACCTAAAAAAAACCCTTGAAGCCGCGATTGGCGTGGTGCCATGCTGAGACCAAATCCATTTGCTCAAAAAGAAAAATAAAACAACCGCCTAGAAGGCCTTTAGATAACTATAACAGAATGTGTCTTGTAGCGAATTGGTAATCTAATAACCTTACCTATATGTATAAAAACCTTGACCGATCGTTCTACCGCCTCTTTAATTAAAATTTAAAATAAATATAGATCTGATATTAATAGTTTTATTAGCCCAAGATTTTAAACAAGTAGTTAAAATACAAGTTTAATGGGATGTTATGTAGCTGTTTTGGGTACTATTCCGGAACCGGTACAATTATCTTGTGTCTATTGCGTGTAGGTACCTACGCATGATATTAGAATAACAATCCATGTATGGAGGGATAATTTTTCTGTTCGATATAATTAGCTGTTGTAAGTATTTCATTATAAGCCCAAGTCGGTAATCTAATCAGATAATGGATCTTCAATGCAGGCATTCATTAGCAGTAGCAGGATAGGTACCTACCTCGAAATTTGAATGAAACTACGATTATTTTTGACGTAATCATACACTTATGTAAATTCTCTAATAGGTATCGAAGAATATCTACTGGCTAAAATGGACTCAATGTGAGTTCAACGAACGGAAGGCTGCTTACTATTTTGAATTAACATACCTACCAATTTTTATTCAAACTGTAGTCTTATCGGTACCTACCGTATACTCTTGTATAACGCATTGGTGACATCTATGTACAAGTTATTGAGTTGTATTATCCTGCTCTTTCCGACCAGTAGGTATCTCTGTGTATGTTGATAGAAAAGGTACCTGATGGTAGACTCCTCATAATCTATCTCTGTGTATGTTGATAGACAAAGTACTTACCTGATGGTAGACTCCTCATATGCATTGAATTGACGAGATAGTTGGTCGATAAAAAGTGTTTACTTAAAGGTAAGGTTGCTTAGGGCATAGCACTTGCGACCGGGCAACTCGGTTCTATGACCTTGCTGGCATTGTGATAAATGATAACCCAGCCTACATTTATTTTAAAAAACTGGGGTTATTAATCACATATTTATGTTGAGTTGGTGTAAAAATTACGAAAAGTTTGTTTGTTTGTTTGAACGCGCTAATCTCTGGAACTGTCACTCGGATTTGGAAAATTTGTTGATATATGAAAGCCACATTCATGAGGAAGGCTATACGGGAACGGGGAAAAACGGTATAATGCGTGTACGACGTCACGGGCAAAAGCTAGTATTAAATAAACGGCAAAATTACAGTATCTACATATCTGAAAAACACAAGACTAGACTGTTGTTTCTGACATTTTGACCCTGTAATTTTGCAGTAATTTAACATAAGTTGTTACTAAAAAATCTGTAGGTACTTCGTGAGCTCCATATCACATGCACGTCAATTTCATTTACCTACCTATGTATTTTTAGAAACGGGACCTTCAGATAAAAAATCAAAAAGTAACGATAATTGGACGCAATAAATTATACTATCTACAGTATTTATATACTTTGTACTTGACATTTTCTTCTGTGCTTACTGAAGTAATTAATTTAAAAGATAAGCAATTGGAACAAGAATGTTTTTAAACTACAAATATAAAAACACAAGCATGACTGGAATTATCTACTGACGGGTCAAAGAGCAATTTCTCAGTTAGACTGTAGTCATTAGCTAATCAGGAACACATCACCAGCATCCTGTTGCGTTCAAGTTATCGTTTGATGATACCTACGTTCTTCTGTTTCTAGCAAACTTCCGGAGCTATTGTCGGGGCCATTACTCTGTGGATTAAAGGGACCGGTCCTACTACGGTCGTGTCCTTTTCCATATTCCGGTTTTAAATGGCACTTTGGAAAAATAAACTCTTGGCACCTGCATCAATGTTTTGCAGTACCAATGAGCGACAGTTTACAAGTAAACCACCTTTTAAAACCACACCAGCTTGTGTAAAATTGTGTCTACCTACTGGGATTAACATTCTTAGGGCATTTGTCATACCTACCATTTTCATGAACTAGCAAAAGGTAATTATAGTGTGATATCCAAGTATCAACCGTTTTAACAGGGCGAAATTTGTCGAAGTCAATGTAATATTAAGTCATTTATTTTAAAACTAGCTGTTGCCCGCGACTTCGTACGCGCATATATCCAGTTTTTTCCCGTTCACGTAGGAATTTCCCGTTCCTGTAGGTATAGCCTATAGCATTCCTCATGATTGTGGCTATCATATAAAAAATTAATTTTCAAAATCGGTTCAGTACCTAGATCCAGAGAATACCCCCTACAACCTAACAAACTTTACCACATTATAATATTAGTAAGTATACTAACTATACGTACCTATAGACAACATACATTGTGTAGAAATTCATAAAAACATCGATAACAAAACGATAACTTTTTAAAACAGTACAAACAGTTACCCAATTATTTATGTAAAAAATTGCCTTGTATTCTGTTTATAAAATGGAACTTGAAAGGCATTGCAGCATTTGCAGCTAAAGGCTTAACGGGCTTCAGGTTATGAAGGCCCAGAACAACATTATCGGCTATTATTTCCGTATGGTTGGTTACCAGTAAACAGGGCACCCTGCCCCAACCGCTATTGTAAGAGGCAATTATGTGATTACGTCAAGAGGATTACAACGACTTCCCCATTGACCGTTTATTGGTTACTGAGTTTCTCATGTCTATTAAAGTTTGTGGCCTGATTTTGGTATGCTGCATTAGTTCTAGCCAAATGCAATTCTTTAATGCCAAATAAGACAAATAATGTTCTCACTAACAAAAGTTTTATCATAAAATCTGGCGTGAAGAATAAATAGGAAAATATGAAAGTAATTAAAGAAGCACCATTACCTACTTGATCGTGAAAAAAGTTATACCTTATGAAAAAAATACGCTCCGTTTGAGAATTATCGTGCAGAGATACTAAAAATACATTTTCTCAAAAACATATGTATTGCTAACACTACAAACTATTGATCTGAATTGAGTCGCATTATATCTACAATCGGAATTAATCCATTGTGTGCGATGTGCATTATAGTCATGCTATACTTACCTACCTACTTAGATAGGTAACACAATGGATCAATGAAAAAAAAAGGCATTTAATTTGAAATACCTACTTATTTACCAGCGTTTAAAAGAATGGTGAAGGAGCATTACCTTTCACTTTAATTTTTCCGCTCCTGTCTCAATTACAGGTATATTTGATACTTTTTAGTATATAAATTGGTATTGTATTTATGTATTTTATATTATTACCTATATCTAATTAGTATTGTTTAAAACGTTTGTACACTGACATCCCTAAATATATCTCCCTTCTTTCAATCCATCCAAAGGTTGTCTGGAAGAGATTGCCTTGTGCGATAAGACCGCCCATTGTACACCTTATTATGAGGTGTACAATAAAGTTTATAATAAATAAATAAATATATTGCGAACTTGAGACTTCAGAAAATGACCTTTTGGTTTGTCAGGTGAAACATTGAAAGTTCATATCGCAAGCGTGTAATTTCATATCTACCATACATTATTCGAGGCAAGGATTTTAATTGTGTCTGGATAAGAACATTGTTGTCATTAAGTAGATAAGATTTAAATATCTGCGTAAACGTCATAATTATTGTTTAATTACAGCAGCTGGTATAATATACCAGCTGCTGTTATGATATTGAGACAAAAAAAAACAGAAAAATCATTGTAGTCTTTATGTTTCTACGACAGTTTTGTTCATTATTTTCCCTAGTATAAACCACATTGCAAAATCAACGGTGAAGACTGTAAAAAGATCTGGTCGCCAATTGGGCAATGAACCTACGTAGAATGACAATAATATGCCACCAATATAATTTATAAATGCCTATAAAGTTGTTATATAACGGCAATAAGTAGGTAACTAGGGAAAAAGGTATTTTTCTAACATTAAAACGGATTTAGGCGATAATTTATAACTATATTTGCAATATAATACCTATCACTAAGGCAGATAAGACTTTATGAAGCCAGCCCTGGGTATTGTCACGTTCTCTAAACATCGCATTGTTAGCAGTTGCCTTATTGGTAGACAATTTGCGAATTACAATCAAATGCGTGATCTAACTCGGCACATATTTATCATTTGCGCCATATTTAATCCGCGTTAATCGCAGTCTCACTGTAATCCATATATTTTTGTACACATAGCTGTTACAGCTAGTTACCCAAGTTTGCAACTTGAAATGAACTCTGCTGTACCTGTTAAATTTACACTTATATCCTAGTTTGAACACTGAACAGCTTATTTGGACACCAAACATGCGATATGAAAAGAGGTAGGCATTTTAATGTCAAGAACGCGATGCAGATTGAAAATGTTTGCGGGGTACCTACACTGGATCTAATGCAAGTATTTGAGAAAATTCTCTGTAAATACAACAGCACAATGATGTAGATAGGTATTATGATTGCACGTCAGGTTCCCATCATCAGGGAAATCATTCAAAGTGACAGAAAATAAGGTTCATTTAGTATGCTCTTTTTTTTAAGACAGTTAATGCACTTATATTGAAGTAAATAACAGTGTAGGTATTCGAATCATAGAAATGACTAGCAACCGGTTAATTTATAAATTAGTTTGTGAAGTAGTAGTTAGTTATTAAGTTAAGCTCGCCTTTGTACATAAGCTGTCCTGTTGTTTATATTTGTGTGTGCAAAAAAGATTAATAGATAATAATTTACTAACTGAATTAAACTTTTATCTTTAAATAACTTCCTAAACTGATCCCAGGTATAATCAGAGTATAATAAAAAAGCAAGTTTCAGAAAGACACTATAAAACATTTATTGTCAGGTAGAAATACTTCGACAAAACCAAAGTACTTATTAATAAATAATCAGGCACTATTAGGTAGGTATTAACTACTTAGAATTAATTGATTGGAAAATACCACAGATGTAGCAGCAGTGTTAATGTTAAGTAATTATAAAATAAATCATCTGTATTGTATCACATTACCAAGAAAAAATATTTTTGAAGTTTATTAAGCATAATCAGTATACTACGATGTACTTAGATGCTATGTCACGGTCCAAAAAATTCAGTTTTAACTTCACTGGATTTAAGAAAATCGAGAATACCTCTTTAACATTAACAATGCTGTACACAAAACAACCGTATTCCACACTGTAAGACTTATAATAACTTATGACGACAATTTCTATATATTTTATTAACATCGCATCGTTTGGTTGGGGCTGCTGGAATTTATACTTATCAAGTAAATCTGCAGATTTCATATAGGAACTGGTAGAATTTTAGATGACAGAGACTTGTTAAACTAGTTTTCTAAATTGTAACAGTTTAATTAACATAACACGGAACACCATAACATTACAAATACTTATGAACCGATATGATATGCAAGAAATATAGGCACGTGAGGAATCTTACATATTTGCAATTCTTTCATGTATTAAAATCACTTTGAAATGATACTTAAACGTATCATCTTCTGTTTCCGATTGTGACATTAACCCATAATTACATATAACTTTGTCACTAATATCAGTTATCATATCACACACAACGATAGATTACTTATCACACGTAGGTATAGACCCAATTAATCTTACAATATTTTCACTTCATCCGTCTTCTAACTGTTTTTCTACCGTTTCGTGCTTTCCATTCAATTCTACCATTTCAGCAGTAATTTTGTGCTTGTTTGATTTGTACGCACTTGGCCCTATCAACGACAAACCAACTGGCAAAAATATTAAGCCGTTGAATAGTCCAAATAATATCACTAAAAGGAAAATCTTAAAGAAGGATTGGAAAGTGTATGCTTTGGACATACTAAGAAGCGACAACGATAGGAAAGTGGAGCCTCCACCCAATAACACCGCAGATCCTATAGACGTGACCGTTTTGAAAGATCTCTCCGCGCTAGAACCTTCCGTCAATGTTAAAAATGTGTGACCAACGTGAGCTGCGTAATCCACGCACAAACCTGTCGCGAGCTCGAGGCCAATACAACACACTATATCCACAGTCATACCCCATCTTTGCATACAACCTAATACATTTAGAATTGTTAAAAGGACACAAACAAATATCCACAAACACATTTGTAGATTAGTTATTAAAATAACAGTGCAAACCATTACACAAAGTAGGGCCAGCTCTATGTTCCTTTCAACTTCGACAGCTATGATTTCATCTGTGACCCAGTTCGCGAATACCTTTGACCAGACACTTCGATAAGCATCACCACTAGTAATATTTGTAGACTTTACTATATTTCTAACATGATTCATGGCCGGTATGTATTCATCTGGACCTCCGAATTTCGCGAAATTAAAAAGCATTGTGGAAGCTTCTATTTGTGTAGCAGGACTGCCACACTCAAAATGTTCAGAGAATTTAAAATTAACTTGAAATCGGCCTCCGATCGGGCTATATAAGAATCTTGATAAATGTCGATTGAATTCCTGATCTGTTAGTGCCGATGCATTTTTTATAAGATCTCGATCATAATTTTGTAAAACGTATTGATGGAAGTATTCAACCCAGGTGTTAACATCATAAACGTATGTTTCTTTCCTTAATTCTTGAATCATGTCATGTAAACGGACGAATTCTTTGTTATAATTCATTTCTCCCAAAAATACCATGGCCATGTTTCCTTCTTCTGGATAATAAAAATCATGTGCGTTGAGAAAATCTTTGAAGTACGTGTCGTCGGGAATAAACCATTTGGGATCAAACCTCTGTTCTAAGTGAAGAATAGCCTGTATACTAAAACCGGTAACAATGATCGTAAACAAAATAACTACTATCTTACCCGGAATGGTAAAGACGACGCGTTTGTAAAACTCTTCTAAAAATTTCTGAAATATTGTTTTATTTGTTGAGACTTTAATTTCTCTTTTATGTTGATAACAAAATAAAACACCATTTCGGTTATCCTGAATTCTTTTGATATCTAACGTAAATACAGCAACATAAAATGTTACTGAATAACAAAATATGAAAAACACGCCTATAGCAGCGTAGATACAAAAAGACCTTAAAGACGGAAGTATCGTAATAGCGCCAATAAGTAGAGCGACAATGTCTGTGAATGACGTTATTACAATGGATACACCGGCGTGTTTCAGCATGAGTCCTACTTTAACTGGTAAACTTTTTGAGGATTCTGATTCAGGTAAATTATTCCAACAGGCATTCATCACAAACATGTCGTCCACTCCAAGACCCATGAGAAGAAATGGTAGAGAAGAATGAATTGGGCCAAACGATATACCAAGAACAGAACACCAACCTACAGCAGTTATGTAGGCCAATCCTACACACAAAAGGCCTACACTTCCTAATGTTAATCTTATTTCTAGCCAATTATAGCGAGATAGAGCAAATTGTATGTACAGAAACATCAATAGTATACCCAAAAATAGTTTGTCTAATTCATCAAACATGGCTTTACCACTAATATCTGCAAAACTCCTCCCAGCCTCATAGAACAAATTAATATCAGTAAAATTATGAGAAATTAACTCCATTACATCTAAAAATTCATTTTCCCACATAGCTAATGGGATGGAGACCCAGTCTTCAGTACCAACTAAGTTACCCACCTCATTCACATCAATACTGGTCATGTTAACATGTGTAAACCATGTCAAAATTATTGATCCAGCAGACACAATATCACCATGTTCATCATATTTCATATCACCAAATAATTTTGTGTAATCTGTAGGGTGACCAGTGGTTGGATTTGTTTTGATTTTATTAATTTTTTCTAGGATTTCATGTTTTGTTGCCTGGTTTATTTCTTCTTGTTTATTCTTCCATAAATCCAATATGTTAAGCCGGTAGCAAGTATATTGAAAACTTTCTAAGAAGTCACAATAAAACTCATCATTTACCCAAAGTGTGGGGTCTGAAAAATCACTATCACTGTTAGCACTTGTGTTAGAATGGGCACTGATTTCAGGTAATATGTCCAAGGATCTTTTGTCTCGACCTGAACTAAAAAAATTCACAACAGGTACTTTGTAACACAATTCTTTCATAGTATATACTTCATTTTCATAATTTACTTGGATTGCATTTATTTTATTAGTTAGGTTGTTGATTGCAGATAAAACTTCTGGCTCAAGCACATTATCCGCAGTTATAATTACTTTCTGAAGTCTGAAACCTGTGCCAAATGTATCAATGTACCAATTTGTGTCATAATAGAAGTCTGACTCTGGTGGAACCCATAAATTCATAGGATTCTTTTCTATGTGAAATCTTATCAATCCAATACAACTCAGCAACACAAAACTCAATGTTAAAATAACTGTCTTCCATGGATGTCTTGCCACAAGCACTCCTAGATTGAAGAAAATCCCTTCGACTAGATGAACTGATTTTGAAGATGATATTTCCCATAGCTGCTGGGGTGACTTGAAACTTCTCGTTTTAGGCATGTCTTTTTTGAAAATTGAACACCTTTTAAAATATCACTTTCATGAATTAAACTGTTTCTAATGAGGCACAGATAATTTGATTTCTTCACGATTACTACGCGTAATTATACAGTGAAAATGTTTATATTTTAAAATAGCTGGTTGAAACGTAGTAAGCGCGCTACATAAGTGTAGGCAGCCGGCGTCCGTCCACCGCTCACCACTCGACTGATATATTTATCTGCGGCAACGCGCCGAGAGGCGCAATCATCCAATTTTTTTATTTGATAATATGCCATTTCTATTGACTACAAACATGGCCAACAGATACAGACTGATATCCAATAGCTATACAAGTAGTCAGATTTACGCATTCTTATCAGTGCTAATCGTGTTATAGCAAATTATTACAATCATCAGCATACTACAAAGCATAATCAACAAAGATGTTACATCTCTCGTAGAATTAATAAAAATACGACTGTAGATGTACTATGAAAGTGAAAATACGTACAAACCTTAAGCATAGTTTCTTGTGTGAAGAAAATAAAACAGTTGTTGAATAAATAAGTCCCTAGTCCCTACCTACTCATTTTATTTGACGAAATGCGATCGCATCGCATATCGCCCTACTTTGATTCTGTCAATTTGACAAATCAACTTCTATTTTTCCCGCCATCAGTGTTGCTGTTTTTAGCACTGTCAGTAAAAGGAAGAAATTTTCGGAAACACTGAAATAGATTAATAGAGCCATCGACCACTGGCCATCGGATTGTTGCCAAGTGTGTCCCAAGTGCAGTGCAGTGCACAACTGTTACAGTATCCAACCAAAAATTTGGTTGGATACTGGAACATTTAGAGCAATAAAATACCCTAAAGCTTAAAGTTTTGTCTACACAAAAGTGGATATATGCAGTAAAAAAAACATATGTAATATTTAGGTATATATGAGTTTCCAAAAACATTAACAAGTTGTTAATAACATGTTATTTGAAAAAATAGCTAAGGTTTGTACGGACGCCAGCACATCAAGTTTCCCGAAACTGTCAAATTTGATCCGATGAAACCACCAGCGCCACGTCGATCCATTAACTGGACTAGGGTCCAGTTAATGGATCACGGTGAGGATCGAGACCACGACGCAAAATCAGCCCATACCCAACTCCGCAGACGTAGATCAAATAACAAGTGACGTCACTGCTTGCGTGAAATGCGCCTTGGAAGAGGCGACAACCACATCACCAACGGAAGGGCAGAGCGCTTCAGCCGCACCTACTGCCACAGATACGTGCAACGGTCGCCGAGAAGAGGCGCAGACTCATTCACACATAGACATTAAAAAAACGCAAGCTGTGGCAGCTATTACGCTGCCCCACACTGAAAAACCGTCTCAATCGTCTCGTGGACAAGGTAAAAGCTGAGTTAAAAGCTCTGGCCGCAGTGATCTGGGAGGAAAGGATCGAAAACGCAGAGGGCGACTGGCCCTCCATACAATATTATGCAGAACTCTCACGAGTACCCCAGCTCCGGTGCACCTACTACTGAACAGCGATGGGGCTCTTAAGTACACTGCCAAGCAAGCTCTTGCGAAGTCTCAAGAAGCAGACGAGGAACTCAAAGAAGTAGTGTAATCTACTTCCATGAAATTGAATAAAAATGTAATTCCCGGTACCAATATTGCCATTCTCTGTGACACTTTGACAGGTAGACCTCGCCCGTACCTAACCTAACCCTTTCGTCGAGCAGCATTTGATCGACTGCATGGCCTCAGCCACCCAGGCCTGAGAGCAACCTTTCGTTTGGTGGCTGAGCGATATGTATAGCCGCATATTAACACTGACTGCCGTAAATGGGCGAAGTCATGCTTACAGTGCCAGCGCAATAAGGTCACTAGGCACACTTTTTCACCACTGATAACTTTTCCAATCGTTTCAAAGAGATTCTGTTACATGTTCACATAGATATAGTAGGACCACTGCCTTCCTCAGACAATTCTCCATGTATTGTCTAGCAACAGTTGACAGTTTAGTAGTAGCGTGGCCTATGTCATCAGAATTCTATCACGGCGGAAGAAGTGGTGGACACGCTGGTTATTGGTTGGATATCCCGTTTTGGGATGCCAGCACCGTAACGACTTACCAGGGCCGTCAGTTTGAATTGGCTTTGTTTCGGCGTCTCGTGAACGTGTGCGCAACGAAGCGGATTCGCACAACTAGTTATCACCCATGCGCAAATGGCATTGTAGAACGCATGCATCGCCAACTAAAAGCTTCTTTAATGTATCATCTTCAATCATGCAGCAAGTGTTTTCGTACTCCTGGCGAATGAGAACAGCGCTCAAAGAGAACCTGAATACCTCGTCTGCTGATCTGATGTACGGAGAACCCCTCCGCCTTCCTGGAGAACTTATTATTACAGCAGAAGAACCCAAGACTCCAAATGACATATCAAACTTCGTCACGGAACTTGGAAGCCGGGTGGAAGTTTTACGCCCAATAATGGCCTCACGACACGCTCGACCGTTAACCTTTGTATTCAAAGATTTGGCGACGTCGACTCATGCCCTGCTCCATGACGATACTATTCGACGGCTTCTGCAGCATCCTTACACTGGCCCATATCGTATCCTGTGGAGAAAGGATAAAACCCTCACCTTGGACATTAGTGGAAAAGAGGCTACAGTCAGCATAGATCGTGTAAAGCCAGCATACCTAGACGCGGAACAGTTTTCAGTTCCCGCTCAAATCTCTCCTCCCACACTAGCATCTGCCCCACACTCTCCACTACACCCAACCACTTCCACTCCTGCTACTT
This sequence comes from Mamestra brassicae, assembly GCA_905163435.1. Lineage (NCBI taxonomy): Eukaryota > Metazoa > Arthropoda > Insecta > Lepidoptera > Noctuidae > Mamestra > Mamestra brassicae. The sequence goes on along the minus strand of LR990991.1, from coordinate 6,699,905 downwards.
CATTTTCTCTTAGTACTCCACCTCCGCTAACTACTGTCACCACGATCTGGGGAAGGGTAAGATTTAGGGACATCCTAGATCATCATTGTCATCATACATCATAGTTATACCTTGAATTTTCTAGAAATTCAACGGAGTGAACCAAAATATTACTGTTTTGGTTCCCACTTTTGTAAACCGACAAGAATGGTATCTAGAGGGCAGTCGATGGTTGGCCCAGACTGAAGCGCACCAAGGTTTAAGCTACAAAGTCTTGTTAAAGATTTTGTACTAATTTTATTATTCGAGTAAACAAAGAAGAAGCAGTTATATAACATGTGCCTTCGCCATGATTATCATAGGCAATATGAATTTTGAAAAGAGTAAACTAGATGGCGGCGGCCGTAACGTAAGTGAAGTCGTCTGTTTTCCTGACATAATCGTGTGGGGTATCAAAATAATATTATTACATGTAAGGTGTCTCCAAAGAATTTTCAACTTCTAAAATGTGGTAGTAAAAATCAAAAAAAAGTGTTGATGTAAGTAACTGTTTTTAAATAAACTGTTGCGAAATAAAGTGTTTCATTTTCACGAGTGTCTTGGTATTCGCGGTATTCTTGAAACTTCGTCGCTCTTGATTTGACTCTTGACTCTTGTCGTTTAAACGAGTGTCGTCTTGTCGGTAAACATTTAATTTCAATTATTTTCAAAAAATAATAACGCGTTTTTGCATTTTTAAAAAAATAAAACTATGATATAAAAGATTTTAAATCTTTACATTTCTACAGTGTAGTGTCGAATTGATCAACTCTTTCTTTTAATTCAGTTAATAAAAAATAGTAACGATTTCATAATGTAACACTAAATTGACCGCAAAAATCAACTAAAAAGTTACTAGTTACTACTACTACTGTTACCAAACAAGTCACTTTCCAAACATCCTGATGCAGTTGGTGGCATCAAACATGTGATTGAACTTTTAAGCGTTGTATGCTTATTCGAGTCTAGTGTATCGGTAGGTACTCGTAAATAAAACTACTCAGGTTGGGCAGAAACGTGAACCGAACTTGACTGATCTGAACTGTTCTTTATTTCTAAAAATACCCTACTTATATACACTTGGGCACTAGCAACTATTTACACTATACTGATCGACTATTAGCGACGCGCCGCAGGGCGAGCCGCGCGCGGGGCTCGGGGTGCTGTGTTGCGCAATTCGCCGTGAAGGCATAAATACGAGTCGCGCGCCGTTCGCGGTCTTTTTCGCTCCAACAAGTCCACCGCATCGACGAGCATCTAAGCGCTGGTTTCCAGCGTGGCTCGATGACGGGCGCCTTGTTCTTTGACATAGCGAAAGCATTCGACAAAGTCTGGCACAATGGCTAGACCGTCTCGTGCTTATCTTGCGAGATTTTTTGTCGAACCGCACCTTTCTCTACCGCATCGTGGGTGCACTCTCGTCCCTTCACCCCATCCGAGCAGGAGTCCCCCAGGGCTCAGTGCTATCCCCCCTAGTCTTTACGCTGTTCACCAGTGATATCCCCAAAAGTAAAAAGGCGCAGTTGGCCCTATTTACCGACGACACCGCCATTTACTACACCGGTCGCGAACCTGAAGCTATCGCTCGCACACTCCAAACATCTGCAAACATCTTGGGCAGATGGTTCAGGAAATGAAGAATCGAGGTTAACCCCGACAAGAGTCAGGCGGTTCTCTTTACGAAACCGCGGCACAAACCCCCTCTCCGTCGTCCGATCACCATGTATGGCAAGCCGATCCCCTGGGAGAAGCAAGCCAAATACCTGCGGATCATCCTGGACAGCCACCTCACCTTCGCTGAGCATATAAGGCAGGCCCGTTCTCGCGCCGTCTTCGCTCAGGGAAGGCTTCATTACATCACGACCGCCCGTAGCAAATTGTCACTCAAGTGCAAATTGCGACTTTTCACCGCGGTCATCCGTGCCATCATGACGTACGCTTACGCCGTCTTTGCACACGCAAAGCCTCGTCATCTCCACAGGATGCAGACGCTCCAAAACAGTTTCCTGCGCAAAATCACGGGTGCCCCCTACTACGTCCGAAATGAGACTCTACATGTAGATCTCAAATTGCCCACCATACAGCAGTTCATGAAACGCATAGTTAAACGTTTCTTCGACACTGCTGTAAAACACCGTAACCCCCTTATCGCATCGGCCGCCCGATACGAACCATCTCGCATCTCCAAGGTACGCCGACCGCGGCATACCCTCATCACGCCTGACGACTCTACTCTCCTCCAAGAGAGTCGCAAAGAGACCAGCACTCTTCGCAAACCACGACCGCCGTCCTTCCGCCCTCGCCGCCGAGGCCCAACGCGACGTGCCCGTCAAAATCCGCCCCGACCCTTGCTCGAGCCAGCCCGCGCCGCTGAGCCTGTAGTCTTAAATTCGCCCCTCAATAATAATTCTAGTTCGATCCAGCCCGTCCCTAGCTGTCCTCCCCCCAGCGACACCCTAAGCCGATGCCCGTACCCCACAGGGGGTGCCCTTAGCGAGTAGTCGCTTAGTTTGTAAGTTTATTAGATGTAAGCCCTGGCTGGAGGCTTTAATATTATATTAAAGTCACCACGGGCAAGCCCGGTTAAGCAGTCGACAACCTTATAGATTGAACGGCGAGACGCCACCCACAAAAAAAAAGTCCTTTTCGCCAGGCGCCGTCGTCGAGAGAAGATTGAAGACTGAAGACTGCCTGCTACGAGTGTGTCGTCCGCCTCATCTGTCCACGTGTTCATCTGTGTGCCCTTGCTTGCTTTGCATGCGCTAACAAACCGCTTCTTTCTAAGCGAACACCCGAACGCGTGCGGCGTTGTGATGACGCTCGTGCCTTGTCGTGCTTTTTTTTTTTAAGGATGGGAAATCATCAAATGACTTCTTCCACTCTGGGTGGAGCGGAAGGGCGTGTCAGACTCTTACTGTTACCCATCCGTGTTCCTTCTAAAGCCCTTTGCGTTCAGGGCCGCGGTGACTCTTTCGAACAAATTCCGCAACCCTGGCAGGCTCTGGCCCTAGCGGGCATCGTCTTTTATGCTGACATCTCTTTGAGGCGCGCGTGAAACACAACGCGCCGTCGACCCTGGCCTGGTGGTGATCGGACAGCGAGCCACCCAATGCTCGCCGTCCGCAGGCCCGCGCCTACGGTGGCCGGGGATCGCCCTGCGACTCCCGACGCCCGGGGCGTCTTCTCCTGTAGCGGCGGTTGGGGCGAAGGCCTTGCCTTTCCCTCGCGCGGCTCGCCTCCTCCTTCGCTAGCATTACTGCGCTTCGAAGAAGGAGGTGACCGCTTCCCAAGCCTCCTCGCTCCGGACCATAGATTCAACCAGGGCCGGACGCGAGAAGTTGCCGCCGCCGATCGCCTCGACGAGGACATGGCGGTGCTCAGCCCAAGCCTCGTCGTGCTTACCATCTTGTTTCTGAGTCAATGCGTACACGTCTTTTTCGAGACGATTGCTTCCTGTTTCTTGCAGACTGTCCAAAACGTGGTAAGGTAACTGTTTCTGTGGTATGTGGTAATTGGTTCGGTGGTATGTGGTAACTGGTTCGGTGGTATGTCGTTACTGGATATATGGTGACTGTGTGACGGGTACTGTGTCACTAGAAACTAAATAAATACCATCGAATGCATCAGCGTATCGACCATGTCAATTTCTATACATCTTCGGATAGGTTGGAGACTTGGGAGACTATTTTGTCTATTCATACGGATATTAGACGGTGTTTACGAACGAATCAAATTCACAAATTTAGTAGGATGCAAGAGCGAGCGAAGCAAGCTCCGAAATTTTAGCATACCGTCTTGAATAGGTCAGGTTTTCCTTTGACTTAACAATTCATTCAGGAAAAGGACTTGATACTCGGCGGACATATACAAAAAAGGCAAATGATGAGAACTGAGAGAGAACACACACTGCTATAAAAAGCAGGGCAAGCTCAAAAGTGTTAGCAACCTAACTGTTTACAGGTATTTTCTTATCTTTCTTTATTAACCATAAAATTTGCTTCCAACATTTTTATTTATAGTTTCAGAATTCGTTTTATGCGACTTGCTTGCATGGAAGCGCCAGGGTAGCCCGCGAAATTCAAATTTTCTTATGTTTTTTTCAATTTGCAAGTCAGTGTCAGGCTGTATGTTGAACAAAATATGAAAATATTCGCGACCGTGAAACGTATTTATTTATAGAATTTTAATCATTTAAATCATCAATGCTGACGATACCGCCATACTAGCTGCACATAGTGACCCAAAAATTGCCTCACAAATGCTCCAAGAAGGACTAAATGACATATCAGACTGGCTTAAAAAGTGGCGGATAAAAGCCAACGAAACCAAATCAGTCAATGTTACGTTTACTTTAAGAAGAGAATCCTGTCCTCCAGTCACACTAAACAACATTGAAGTCCCACAAGCAGATCATGTGAGATATCTTGGATTGCATTTGGACAAAAGACTAACCTGGCAAAAACATATTTTCACGAAGAGGAAGCAACTTGGTATCCAAACACGAAGACTTTACTGGCTCATAGGGCGAAAGTCTCAGCTATCTCTTGAAAACAAAATCCTCTTGTACAAGGCAATACTGAAGCCCATCTGGACGTACGGGATTCAATTATGGGGCACCGCATCTCACTCAAACATAGAAATTATACAGAGGTTTCAAAATAAAGCTCTACGTATGATAACCAACGCGCCCTGGTTTGTACCCAACGAATTACTACACCATGACCTACGAATGCCCACCGTGAAGCAGGAAATCGTACGCCACACCAAGTCCTACAAAGAACGAATCCAACAACACCCAAATACTCTGGCTCGGTCACTAATGAAGAATCACAACAAAGCGCGACGATTAAAGCGCAAAATACCCCAAGACCTAATCCAATCACAGTAAATATAACTACTGTTTAACAACGAGGATGTGACACAGGTCACATACTGAGCGAGTCAGCGATAGCACCAACCAACATACTTCTGAATGTCCCACGAAGGAGACAGATTGTAGTACAAAAAGAACAAAAAAAAAAAAAAAAAAAAAAAATCATCAATACAACCCTCCAAGTTCATTTAACTCGATTGAATGGTTATTTCATAATAAGTCATTCAATCTAGTTACATGAATGATACAACCTGTATTGATGATTTTAATTATTATAACTTTGTAAATCCATATTTGTTACGATCGCCACTCGTATTTTTATCAACGTACAACCTGACACTGACCTGCAAAAAACGTATGAAAATTTGAATTTCGCGGGCTTAGCTGGCGCTAGCGACTCGAATTTATAAGAGTTGGCGACACATTGACTACCTCACTCGAAACTTGCCGAGAAGGCCGAATCGATATATTTGTTACCCAGATACTCCAAAAAATACAAAACACAAGATCAGTCTATGACTCTATGACTCATGGCTAAAAGGTCTTAGCAACCAAACCAGAAAACTACAAAAAAAAAAAAAAAATCAATAGCCATTGGTTTTCTGTGTCAATCTATCCTATCAGTATCAAGTTTGATATTTTGGGAAAATGTGTTATTAAATGTCGTTTTAAACGTATAAATATCCTAGTATAAAGCACGTCATGGCAACTTCTACGATGTGGACGAAAAAATATTTTCTAACCAAAACCAAACGCGGTAATATTATGAAAGTAAGGTTACATATATTTTGTAAAATTTATTTTGATGATACTGTAGTGGGACTTAGTGTAAGTTTTGATGTATTTTTCAGGTAGTGAGGGATCACTACTTACGTGATGATTTGCTGTGTGGGTCCGCTGTTTGCTCAACATGTCGTCATACCGAGGACGAGATTGTTTTGGATGCATGTCCCGAGTCGAACTCTCTGTTGTTTGATACTCCACACTACCTGGTCCTGGACACTAACGTAGTGCTTCACCAAATCGACGTCTTGGAGGAAGATGTACTGAACAATGTGATTATACTTCAAACTGTGCTTGATGAGGTGAAACATCAGAACGCTGCTATTTACCAGAGACTGTTGGATATTATAAATAATAAAAAAAGAAAATTCTATTCATTTGTTAATGAACACCACACGTAAGTTTAATTTTAAACAAACAATTATTCATTTTTTAATATTTTTATTAGAGAAAAATACAAGTTAACTTAAAAGCCTTGCAAAACACAGTATTTTTATTCTTCTAGACATACCTACGCTGAGCGGAATCCTGGTGAAAAACAAAATGATCGCAATGACAGAGCGATTCGCAAAGCATGTGTTTGGTATGAGAGGCACCTGTGTGTCAACAGTGAGAACTTAAAATTGCCTAAGACAGTGCTGCTTACTGATGACGAGAATAACCGGAAAATTGCAGAGGAAATGAAAATACCCAGCTGTACTGGTAAGTGTAAACTAGCCAAGTGTCTCACAAGTGTTGGTTCTCTATTGTGTTCCCTAACCTTTTTATCCATAATCTAGTGCTATAATTTTTTTTGTACTAATTATCATTTGTCTGAATGATAACTTGCCTTAACTTAATATCAAAGTAACTGGATGGCCAATTTTTTTGGTAAATGTTTTCTATAAATGAAACCTAACTAGATTGATTTATCACCCCCAAAATTTCCTGCATACTAAATTTCATGAAAATCGTTGGAGTCGTTCAGACATTCAGATTATATATTTAAATTATTATTTATTATTTAAATATCATAAAGAGGAAAGATTTATTTGTTTGTTTGTTACAATTTGGCTCAAAAAATATTTCACCATTACACTGCTACTAGCTACTTCTCCGAGTTCTATATATCTTCACCAAGTAACATAGGCTATATTATATTTTCAAAATAATTAGAGGTCTCTACCTAAATTGGAACAATGTAACTCGGCTAAGGTATCAAAATGTTGGCCTATAAAAGTCATTATTTTGCGTGCAGTGCGAGAACTATTGACGAATTATGAAATAAAGTTCTATATAATAATAGTACTCATGATTGCTCATAAAAAAGTCCACGATGGCAAATGTCTAACTATTATAGTTACGCCACAAACAGTCTTTGTTTAAATTATTAATTTCAAATATAGGTGGAATCAAATAGTGTTGATATTAAGGTTGATTATGTACCTACCTACATGTAAATAACACTTTTAACTATTCAAATATAGTTGGGTTTCATTTAAAAGTTACAATGGGTATAAAAATGCTCCAAGTAAGAAAAATGTTGTGGTTTGAGCGAACTGGGGAGAATCTTAATACTTGATCCAATGAAGGTGAAACACGGCATTAATGAATTGGAAAAAAAGAAGATTAACAAATGTTTGGATTTTTCGAAAACAAACCCCTAAATGGGCGAAAAGGGGTGATGAAGTTTTTAGGGGAGGACATTATTGCTTGCTTCAATTTACGTGGAAATTGGAACGAACAAACTAAAAGTGAGACAAATGAATCAGATCTAAACATTTTTTAATATGAACGGTGAATAGTAGTTTGATCCTGAGACCGTTAAATGAATATCATAGTGCTTAATTTTTTATAACAAACCTTGGTTGGAAGTTTGCGGAGTGCCAACTAACTCCGCGCGGCCGAAGTCACTGGCGAAGTGCTAGTATACATATATACAAGAATTTCTCGTTTAAAGGTATTAGATTCGCAGTATTCTGTATTCGCAAAAGCTGTAAAATTTTAATCCCTAAATTTGTTTGTCATAAATATTGCAATAATAATAAACAAAAGACTTAAAACCGTTTTCACAAAAATTATAAGTCCTAAATTAAAATTATTTTATGATTATTTATCTTTTTATTTTTAAAACAAATATGTATCGGTCACTAAAACCTAATTTTTTCCAAATGTTTTAGGACCAACAATTTTATTATAAATGAACATTTAGAATAATGATTTTCGGACAAACAATTTTAGGAGCAAGAGGGAGTACCATATTAATCGCGTGCAAAGTTTCCCAACAAATAATATTTTTTGAACAAGTGACTTAGAAACATATATTATTATGATAGAGGGTCTTTTGTAATATACAATGTGGAGACATCAATACAACAATAAATGAAAACACTGGTAATACTTGTTCATAGGAATATTTTGGAACTATTATGAATATAAGCTAGTAACATGTAGAAACATAGTGGATTGTACATTTAGTTATAGCATACTGTGTATCTAGATATAATATACAATGTATGATTGTAAACTTGCCAATGGCATGAAACTTCAAAAAACTCTAGGATAGTGACTACTATTCTGACGAATTATTCCAAACAGTCTTGCAGTTAGTAATCAAAATAAATCTTTGTTAAAGACAAAATATTCATATGAGCTAGTATTGCTAGTGTTTTGATTTATTGTTGTATCACATCTCCACCTTGTATATAGTGGAGTGCCGTAAGACATAAAAATATGAAAACCTTAGAAAACTATAGGCTATTAAAAGAAAAAGTTTATCTAGAAATAATCATAATCATGAAAATCTAATAAAAATATAAAACTAACAGCGAAAATAGAAACAAAATTTCCCAAAAAACAAACAACAAATAAACAAAAACAAATACACCTATAACAACAACAACAACAAATATATCTGTCCCTCTCGCGAAAACGCTGTTTTATATGGCAGCTGTATAGACGTCATTATTTGATGTCAGAGTGGTATCGGACTTCTCTTTCTAATTGTCAACTTTGGATCTTTATAACTTCATCACTGATGAAGATATTTTAAAAAATATTTCAAATGTTTTTAATAGAGCTAAAAAGTATTTTATTTTGCAAATAAAAAAATGCATGCATGTTGCCTATTTTAATAAATTATAGTTATTTATATAGTTACTTTAATATTAATTTATACTTTTTAGCAAAAAATGAAAATTTGCATTAAAAAAAATTACAACAATGTTTGAGGATGTTTTTTTTTGGCCTTTTGGGTTACTTATATGGTTTATAGAAATTTATTTCTCTTATTAACTTACAGTCCGCTTGTAATGAGATACAAAGTAGTAAGCATGATAATACAGTACAATACAATTTCCTCCAGAGGATTAGAAGTTAAATGTACGTGGACCGTCACCGGAAAATTGCAAACGCCGTAAGATTGTAAAATATCGCGTGAAATTTAAAACTATTTTTTCTTAATAAGAATTTGGATGGGATTTATCGTATACAAAACGATTTGGTCATAATATATTGGGACAATATAATCTAATAAAGATTTATTACAATCTTGACTTTGTAGTAATGTTTAATAAATTACTAAAAAAAAAAAAACCTGGCCACTTGGTTATGCCTGTGCATATAGTCACCGTTAGCCAGACGAGAACAACCAGAGATAATATGTCTGATGGACTTACCCGGATGGTGGCATGCCCGACACACGTCAACCGTCCCGTCCCTCAAAATAATTATGTCTCCGGTAACTATTCGTCAAGATAAATTCGCCCATAATCGCACAGACAAAACCTTCAGTTTTCCCGAAGCGATCACCGATACGTAGCCATGCCACGGATGCTGAGAAATCTACATCGAACTCATAAAGAGCCCGATAGTAGCGGCTGTGAATCTCCTTGCCTTTTTCCATACGTCCTCCTTGCGGTCATTTCTAGTATCACATGTTTGCGCCATTTCTCTTTACCCATGGACAACGGGGTGAGTCCCTTGTCCACTGCGACCACATCTCGGTGCATACCCAAATCAGCTTTGAGATATCGCGGTTGTGGAGAGTCTAAGCATTTGAAAAGGCTCGCACCTCCACACTTCCGCGGGATGTACAGTCTCATCACTGACGATCGTGGCCGCAGTGATTTGATTGGTGTTGCTATCAAGCTCAGTAAGACTAGAACGTATTTATTTTGGACGAAGAAGTTATGAGGCATAGTGATATCTTTAATTTTAGAGTCAATGACTGATAAAGACTTATTAGAAGTACGCTGTATCTGTGAATTGATCTCATTGATTTTCAAAATTATAGTGAGGCATAAACTTCTATTTGATTCAAGAGTGTAAACATCTGATTTAAAATTGGAGTATTTAATATTTTTTAATAATTTGTTTCTAAAACTTCAAATATACTTTACATCAATGTGGTCTCGACCCCTGAACTAGGACATCCTGTATGACAAGGGTCGAGGTTCATCCAGTTACACGGATCAGAATGAGGAAGCTTAAAGACAGCGATTACTTACACTACTACAGCGATTTATAAACTTGAGATTGAATAGAATAAAAATAGTAAAAGAACAAAATAAAATCAATAAGGGTGCAAAAAATATGGAGGAGTGGAGGTAGCTTGTGTGTGTGTGGTGAGAAGTGTGAATAATGTTTATGTTCTTTGAGTAAGTTATGTCACTAGGTTAGTATAATAGGTCGGTGGGTCGGATAGGTCGGTCGGTCGGTTAGGTGTTATATCTTAATGTACGCCAATGGATTTTATCTATGTTCCGTAAATGAAGAAGCAAAAAGTTATAGGTACCTACTGTTTTTTTTTGGTTTTACGTTAATATTATTTAATGTATAATTTATATACATAAAAATGAACCCCTATTTCTCCTGGTCACGCTATAACTTGAGAACGGCTTGACCAATTTGCCTAATTCATTTTTGTTCTGTTCGCCAGTTCACAGGGAAAACTTAAAAACAAAAAAAAATAGGTAGGTAGGTACGTAGGGTAGATAGGGTAGGGTAGGTAACGGTTGACGGGAGGGCACAGTTTGTAGATAGATAAATTAAAAACACAAATATACAGCTAAAAATTACACTGTTATTAAAATAGCAACCTTAACTCTGTGGGTTATATTATAAATGAATAATTATGAGGCGATTAATGTGCGAAGTCTATTTTTGCTCTCTTGAAAAACTAGCAATACACATATCAGACCTAATGCTTCTGAGGTCGAGAACTGTTATTTGTTCAACATTTTGGGCTGTAAAGGGGATAAGGATTCATGGGGCTGTTTGGCACCCTAAAAAGGTTTTCATTATAGAGTTGCATAGACCTGTGTACCTATTTAAACAGAAAAACTAAAAATCTTACTATTGTGTTGTCAACAATCTATATTGTATAATTTGCTTTAAAAAGTGAAATCAGTTTAATCTTTCTTACTGACCAACTTGACCTATCACAAGTGCCTGTAAATGGTTTAGTTACAATAAATGCTTTATGTTTGAGTTAAAGTTTTGTGTTTTCAACCTGGAAACACTTTAATATAACAGTTTTGTAACACTTAAGACATTTAGTGTCTCAAAAGTTGTAAACTGTGGCACAGCTATCCTAACACAATGACTCATAAAAATTGTTTTTTTGCTAAATCAAGTTAATTTTCTTTGCAGTTGAAAACTATGTTCACAGTCTGACGAACGCCTTTGGTCTCATAGACAAACTGGCCAAGAATGTGAGGCCGGAGGCATGTTCAAGAGATGCGTTGTATCCCGCACACCTAACATCATCACAAATCCATGAAGGAATTCAGAATGGGAAGCTGTTTCAGGGGACATACCGTGCTTCCAGGGACAATTTCCTGGAGGGTACTACAGTAGTCAATGGGTTTGAGAAACCTGTAAGTATTAAATATTTTTGACTATTATGCAGTAAGGAAACAAGTCATTTTGGTCATAATGTATGTACTTGCTTTTGACCTGCAGGGTTCTATCTATCTATCTATCTATTGGGGTATGGTTTCCGCACTTAGTCCTGATGTTGGACCATTGTGCGTGGGCCATGGCGGCCGTCATTCCAACCAGCCGACCTCCCTCCAGAAGCAGATCAGTCCTCCTAAAGAGTTCAGGGTGTCTGTGAGTGAATTTCGTGTTCCTATCGTTTGTCTACGTATATCGGCGACGCCTGTGCACTCAAGGAGCACGTGCGACACCGTTTCCTCCTCCTCCATGCATGCTCTGCACAGAGGACTGTCTGTTATACCTAGTGTGTGGAAATGCTTATTCAGTGAGCAGTGTCCGGTGATGGTCCCTGCCACCATTCGCAGGCTGCCCCTATCCAGTCGCAGAAGGCGCTTGGTGAGTTTATTGTTTAGGAGTGGCATAGCCTCCTTGGACTGCCTGCAGCCTGGTGCCGAGGTCCACCAGAGTTCTGCTTGTGTGTGGGTATGTTCTTGTAGCCACGTGCGTAGCTGGGTGAAAGGGAGTGGCACTATGGGTTCGGGTCCAACAGCCATCGTACCAGACCCCCTCCTGGCCAGTTCATCGGCCGCGTCATTTCCTAGTGATCCGCTGTGACCTTTTATCCACTGCAGCGTCACGGTGTTGCGGTTTGTCACCGTGACGCGTTCTAGTGCATCGTGGCATTCTTGTATTTGTTTCGAGGTGGTATAGTTTCTATTTAGGGATTGGAGAACTGAGGCGCTGTCGGAGAGTATACGAATATGAGTGTCCGTGACTCCCCTGGCTTCTATGGCATGGATCGCTAGGATAATGCCCACGCATTCCGCCTGGTAAACGGTATTGAGCTTTCCTAGTGGTCTGGATATTCTAATGTTGAGGTCGCTGGAGTAAACTCCAACTCCGGTTCCGGTACTTGTTTTTGATCCATCAGTGTAGATTCTCAGCTCTTTGGGACCTGAGTGGTCATCCGATTCTTGTGTTAGCACTATGTTATAGTGCTTTTGGAAATGGTGCATCTTTTGAGCTTTGTCATTGGGTGATGACATCATGGGTTGTCGTTTTACGGCATCTTCCATGATGCGTGTATGCTTGATTCTAGAGTCTTTACCTAAAGTGCCAGCTGTGCTGAGCCTGAAGGCCGCTAGGGCCGCTTCCTCCTGCACTATAAGGTGCACTAAGTGGTGGCAGTCCCAGCATAGCCTGAAGGGCCGCAGTGGGTGCCGTTCTCATGCTGCCAGTGATTGCCACACAGGCAAGCCGTTGCAGCTTCTCAAGGTCTTTCTGTGCTGTGCTCAAGTCGGTCCTGGGCCACCAGACTAAGGAGCCATACGTGATTATCGGTCTGATAACTGTGGTGTATAGCCAGTGGGTTGTCTTGGGGCTAATACCCCAGTTCCTACCTAGCATGCGTTTGCATTGCCACATGCATATACTGGCTTTTGTGGTGGTGTATTGAGTGTGCTTCGCCCAATTCAACTGCTTATCCAGATATATGCCCAGGTATTTGGTTTCAGTTGAAAGGCTGAGGGTGGTTCCGAAGAACCGTGGTAATTCTAGTGTTGGTAACTTCCTCTTCTTGGTGAAGAGGACCAGTTCGGTTTTGGCAGGGTTCACTGCTAGCTGCAGGGTTGTGTCGGATTCTGTCATAGGATTTTGAACCATTTGATAGGATTTTTGTAAAGCTTGCAATTTATAGGGTAGAAAGTCTGGGTGAGAGTGAGCAAACAATGACACAGCTGAAATAAAAAATAAATCTAAATTCTCTATAGGTTCTATTACAAGGTCACATTGGAATAAATAGAGCAGTGGATGGTGACATCATAGCTGTAGAAATATTGCCTGAAGAAGAATGGCGGCGCCCAAGTGACATTGTGCTAGAAGACAAAGCCGATGACCCTGGCGACAAATTAGAAGAAGAAACAGTACTTCTAAAGGTTCCAAAACCAGGGGACAAGGCTAATGAAGAAATAACACCAACTGGCAAAGTTGTGGGGATTATAAGGAGGAAGTGGAGGCAATACTGTGGTATTCTGATGAAGAGTAAATATCCAGGTAAATCATAATAATATTATAAAAAATAAATTTTGGAGGGCATGGAATAAGGATGAATGGATGGACAAATGGATAGATGTTTGCATTTTTGTTCTTCTTTCATGCAAAAAGCACTGAATAGATTAATTATCATGAAACTTATACTCAGGGTCGTCGGAAGTTCCATTAATGTGCTAACTTTGAACTAAAAATTTTAGCTAAACCTAATTTGTGTAACAGTATCTTCTTTCACCTCAGGTTTATTGCCCCCCCAATAATAATATTGGTCGACAAAACTAAATATGATATGAGGGTAGGTAAAACTATTTAAAAAAGCAAATCTATTTCATTTAACAAAATTACTGTCCATCAGTGTAATGGGAGACACGGACACATTTGTGATCGCCAGTTTATGTCAGTCCACAATTTCTCGAACCAACACGGAGATAATTCAAATTCAGAAATTCAAAATTTAAAAGTCATTTATTCAAATTAGGCTGAGTGCCAGCACTTTTTGAACGTCAAAGTTCTACATATAGACACAAAACGCCCCCCCGTCACCACTTCCTAGTGTTTTAGCTGGGAAGAAGTGGCGCAACAAACTCCCCAGCAACACATCTGTCTGTTGAGTTAGAAGAACTAGCATTTATACAAAGGTATGCAAAGTATTCATACAAAGAAAACGAAACAACAAAGGTAGCACGTAAAAACCTAAAACTAAATAATTCGTTACTTGTAAGCTAGACTACACTCCACTCTCTACACTCCATTATGCCAGCATAATCAAACTCAAGCATAAAAACAATATTAAATCAAACTAAATAAGCCTCCAGACATAAGGGGCGTGCCCGCTTACACGTGCAGAGGGTAGAATTTAATAATAGATCTGTGACTCGACGCTACAAATTATAAACCAGGGCCATCAAAATGAAACAATAAGCAGATAATCGTTATAACAATAATAAAAACCATGGCTATAGTAGGCGCCAGATAATCGTGGAATAACGGTCATTGACCCACCTACAATTATTGACATTTTTAATTTGAAAAACGGAATTAATGACACAAAGCTGTCCCGAATCATCATCTCTCGTGACCCTTAACATTGTCTAATAATGAAAAACGATTCATATTTAATTGTTCAGGTACCTATGAACAGTTATTAGGGAAAGGTCAATATACTTTATTCCACATTTATCTGGCGCCTACTATAACAAGATATTATAGATTATCAAGTTTTGATGCGTAAAAAAGTATTCCAAATGTTCAATTGACAATTTATCGAGAGTTTACAATCTCTAAAGTTATTTTACAATCTTACGGAGTTTGCCACTTTCCGGTGACATATATAAAACTCTTCCGTTACTGAGGAACTCACAGACAATGCACAGCCAAAACTGGTCGTAGAATGCTGAGATTTGCATGAAGGTTCCTTGGGGAGTTAAGGGGAGCACTAAGAGAGGATTTCCAGAAATTCCTATGGGAACGGAAAAAAATAAGATATACGCATTCGAAGTCGCGGGCTAAAGTTAGCCCCGACAGATATAATAGAATAAAAATACTTATTACACCATAACAAATTCCAATAGCTTAAAAAATAGTAGGTTGTAGCACGGGGCGGTTATCGCTACAAGCGATGTTTTACAGACAACCTTTGGATGGATTTGATTGAGAAGGAGAAAAGATCAACAAGACTCAATCTTAATTTCGTCCTCCAGGCGCAGTCCGTCACTTATTCACTCCAGCTGAGAAGATAATACCGCGCGTGCGCCTTGAGACACGCCAGAGCGAAGAGCTATCGACGCAACGCATCCTGGTCGCGCTCGACTCCTGGCCGAGGAACAGTCGCTACCCGTTCGGGCACTTCGTTAGAGCTCTCGGACCCATTGGTGAGTTGTTATAATGGAACTGGTGTTCCAACCCTGGCCGCTGTGGTCTAAAAGTGTTACAAGATGAATTTTAATGATACTGTGTGTCTCTTTTTTAAGTATTTTACCCACTAGATTTGAGCTTTATGCGTATCAGCTAAAGAATTGGCCAAATTAAAAAAATAACCGATTAAAAACTTATGAAACAATTTTTAATCTGTAGGTTTTTCCAGACTCTATGGTTCACATTTGCGCTCCGTACTATTTTTTTTGTTGTTCCAGGTAACAAGGATGCTGAAAATGAGGTGATATTGTTGGAGCACGATGTGCCTCATGCTCGGTTCAGTGAAGCTGTGCTTGAGTGTCTGCCGCCCAACGATTGGACTATACCAGAAGAAGTAAGTAATCGTTGTTTATGTTCATCTGAGCAATAGCATGTTATATACGCTAAGTTTCCCAAAAATCTACCAGTATTCCTCGGCATGACAGGTCGTTCTTTATACTTACAGCAAAGCATAAATTAGATCATTATTAAATTAGTTAACATTTAAGTTAAGCATTTGTTTGTATGCTAGAGATAAAACTGTGATAAACAACTGACACATAATTGAGATCGTAGTAACGTGTTCTTAACACAAAGACACAAAAGAAGGCAAAGTAGGTTCATCAAAATCGGGTCCGAAACTCCTTTGAGTATATGTCGAAAAAAAAAAACAAAAAAAAACTTTTCTTGACCTAACCTTAGAAGCTTTTACAACTAATCTATAACCTTCACAGGAAATTAACAAACGCGTAGATCTGCGCTCCGAATGCATTTGCTCCGTGGACCCTCCCGGTTGCACGGACATAGACGACGCGCTGCACGCCAAGGTCCTCGGCGGCAAGACAGGCGACGGGCTCAAGCGATACGAGGTGGGCGTGCATATTGCTGACGTCACGCACTTCGTGAGACCCAACACTGCGCTCGACAAGGAGGCCGCTAGCCGATCTACTACTGTGTATCTGGTTGGCAGGAGGATTGACATGGTGCCAGGTTTGTGTTTTCAACAAGTTTAGAAAAACACTAGCCTTTGCCGTTGTCGTACGTGCATATCCCGTTCCCGTAGAAATTTCAGGATCCCCTACACTCCCCAAGGAACCTACATGCCAAATTTCAGCTTTCTACGACCAGTAGTTTTGGCGGTGCGTTATCTGTCTGTCATTCCCTCAGTCAGTAATGGAAGAATTTGATATATTAGGATTGATGATTTTATTAAAAAACAAAAAAAAGGAGTGGCAAGAAATGTCCTGCATATTGACCCAATTTAAAAGCCGCGAGTACGCATTCTAAGCAATTACCAATGAGCTTACATGGATGTGTAATGTGTATTATTCTGTACTATAACTTCATGAATTTGCATATAGCAAGTTATGATGAAACAAACTTGGAAGGTAACTTTTGAAACCTAGTGATGAAGATGTAGAGTACACTGCCCCAATTTAAATTCGAGAGTACAACTTCCCATATCAAAATAATGACTAAATAGAAGAAGACAAATGACGGACAGTACTTCGAAGCATAGACGATAGTCTCATTATCATTTTTGTTGCAGATCTGCTCAGTTCAAACCTATGTTCACTTCGAGGCGGTGAGGAGCGTCTAGCGTTCTCTTGCATCTGGGAGATCGACGAGAATGCCAACATTCTCAACACTAAGTTCCACAAAAGTGTTATTAAAGTGAGTACCATTTCATTTGAAACCTTACTTTGTGAAAATGCAAGCATGATGGACCTATTAATTGGACAAACACCACACAAAAAAACCGGCCAAGTGCGTGTTGAGGCACGCACAGTGTAGGGTTCCGTAATTACCTGTCCCGTAAGCAAATTTTACTATGACTTTACAAAGTTACAAATACACTTCGTTTTAAGTAAATTTCAATGGAGTTACAATGAAATTTTTACACGACTATTACTCGTTAAATTATAAAGCCTACTTAGTTATGATAGTTTGCCTATGAAATTTTTTACTACCCTGAGTTTTGTCACGAATTCCCAAACAACCGTTTAGATGGCAGAGGCTTTATACTGACTGACTCTAACAAACGGATCCTTGGATGGAAAAATGGTTCTCGCACACCCTCAATATTTTTAAACGACCTATCCAACGATGCCCCACACAATGGGATCGACGACGATAAAAAAAGGGTGTGTCAGCTCTGACGCACGACTGGAGTTTACTCTTTAAGAACTGTTATTAAGGAGTAAAATCCAAAAAAAAACAAAAAAAAATTTTCTTCAAGATCTTATTTTACCACTTTGCCGGCGTGATTAATATCTTACTAAACCCATACCAAATTCCAACTTTCTTGTGCTAAGCGTCTCTGAGCTAAACAGACAAACAGTCAGACAGACAGACGGACATGCCGAAACTATAAGGGTTCCTAAAGTAGGCGCCAGATAATCGTGGAATAACGGTCATTGACCCACCTACAATTATTGACATTTTTAATTTGAAAAACGGAATTAATGACACAAAGCTGTCCCAAATCATCATCTCTCGTGATCCTTAACATTGTCTAATAATGAAAAACGATTCATATTTAATTGTTCAGGTACCTATGAACAGTTATTAGGGAAAGGTCAATGTACTTTATTCCACATTTATCTGGCGCCTACTATAGTTGACTGCTATATTATTAATTCATTCCTAAACTTTCCATTGGAGAATTTATTAGTTCATACCTATCCTACATAATGCAAAACCGTTGACGTCAAAATAATAACAATATTCTGGTGGCACCGTTATGTCCAGCTGTGAAAACTTGATATCTTTGGAATAAAAATAATTACTAGGGAGATTAGCCATCGATGCAGATGATCAGTGCTTTGTATTTTTCTTGTGTACTACTATACTAACAAAGCATGTCCATGCTTTACAAATCTACATCAACGCAAAATAGTTTTTTGCGAACCTTAAATCCGAGACCCATCGTTATTGAATACAAGCCAGCCGTCAGTTTCATGGCCACTCATTCATCTCAATGAAGGTTGTTAATAATACCCACCCGTCAGCTTTGACGAACCCTTTTTTTATTGAGGAATGGGATGGTCTTGATCCTTTTGACGAGCGGAACGCTTTGAGATTATAATGTCGAGTAGGTAGGTACTCAAATTTTTAGCTTTTGTTATTCCGATTCGTAAACGTTCTCACTGTTCGCTCGGTTCTTCAGGGGCTAAGGGCTATGTGAAATGAAACACGTGGCGATCGTAATTGTAGTGTTTGCACAAAGAGCTGTTCCCAGTTCGGTTAGGGTTACAATCTAGATGACGCAGCTGCAGTTGCAAGGGTTTTAATTAAGTCTGCATGGAATTGACCATTGTGTTGCCATCGTATCTGGACAGGGGTCGGTTGTCCATTGGGAATAATAATTACATACCTGAATGACGGAATAACAGCCGGCGAGCAAAAAATATGAAATAACCAGAATGTATTGTACCTACCATGTTCTATTAAAACAAAGTCATCTACTTTTTTTTTTTTTTTAAGTATGAAAAATCATCTAATGACTTCTTCCGCTTGACTAAAACCCATCCGTGTTCCTTCTAAAGCCCTTTGCGTTCCAGGGCCGCGGTGACTCTTTCGAACAAATTCCGCAACCCTGGCAGGAAAGTCATCGCAGTGATGGCTCTTAAGTTTCATAATAGCCTACGGTTGACAATGGGTATTCGTGTCTACGCTCTAAGCCCGAAGTACGTAGTTTCGGCCTTAGTTACGGGCCTTTCCTCGCATCACCTACGGACTTACGATTGGTCCCGGACCCGAACTAAGAATGAATGACAACCCGATTTGACAGTTGTCCCAAAAGTTGAATTTGTTGCTTGTTTTCACGGATCGTTATGCCATTTGTTACGACATCAAAATAGTAATCGTGCTGGTGGACGAAAGCTGAAAATCTGAAATTATGACTGCTTTTTTAACGCTCGAAGAAGCTTTACAGGAAGGGTGGAGGCTGCGAAGGCGACGCCAGTTATACTTGCGCCAATATTTCGGATGGCGACTATTCTCGACGTTGAGTTCATAGCGAACTATAGGCTAACACGGGAATTATTTCAAGACTTGTGAGGACATAATACCTCTTTTGCCAGTATAAATACAACGAAATGGTGTCAACCCGAATCGAGCGGAGCACAGAAAAATAGTAAAATGTACTTAACTATTGTAACAATACAAAGTTACATAAATGCACTTAATTTTCTTCAATCAAGTCATTTTCTATGGAATTATTAGGATTTTTTTACTTACCCAGTTCAATTTTATACGTTGGGCGACTATTACTTATTAACTCGTTAAGCCTAGGTAGCGGTGATAGGTTTCGTTCTAAATTAGTTATATGCTTCTCCTACTACTTACTATGAATTTTTTCACTTCTCCAAATATAACTGGCAGGCTGGTAGCCCCCTCCTGCCAGCTAAACGCACCGCAAAAAAAAAACCTTGACTAACAAAAATTTGCTCTTTAAAGCTTAATATTTCGCAAACGGATCCTTGGATGGATAAATGGATTTAGCACACTATTAATGTTTTTAAATTACTTATCTTAAATTACAGTTCAATTCTATAATTAAAGACAGGCTTGAAAAGCACAAAGTACGTAAACCGGTAATCGACCGGTAAAATAGCGGAACTCTATCGCCATACGTCATTCGTTCACGAATACTGTCTATGATTCCGTTCGAAACTCATGAATCCGAAATCAATCGGGATTAGGGTTTACTCGTTAGTTTCGGACTACCTTCGGACGGGCTCGTATCTTCGTTGAAGGACTTAGAGAGTAGATCTGAGACCAAAAACGATCGGTTAGTTGAACGAAGACCAGTAAAGGTCAAAATGTCGAGTTCGGATTTCTTCGTTCAGGGTTCAACGTGCAAATCGCATAGGGTTCTTCAGTTAAAATTTGCACTGTGGCATGAATCAGTGTAAAGGAAGTACAAAATATTTTGTTAAGTGATGAATATAATATGCCAATGCGTATTAGGGTGTAGAGATGACCGCGACGTGCTGAACGATTTTCGCAAGCTTGCGTCCACTAAGTTGAGTGTTTTGGTCGACCCAGAATAATGATTTGCGGTGGGATTACCTTGCATGGCAAAACAAGTCACTATTTTTATTGAAATAAGGGTACCGTAACTGCTCAGCGTTATACTGAAGAAGTTATAAGTACTCTTATGATCCCTTTTGTGTAGCACGAGGGTCCTGGGTTTCTCACAATATTGTCAACGCTGTGCTGAATAGGGAATATGCATGATAAAAATATTTAGTATCCAAACAGTTTATCTAGAAATATACAAAAATATAATACTAACAGTGAAAATAGAATCGAAGTTGACCGAAAAACAAACGAAATAAAACTAGGTACTTAAAACAAATATATCTGTCCTTCTCGCGAAAACGCTGTGTTCTATGGCAGCTGTATAGGCGTCATAGTATTTGACTTCAGATTTGGTATCGCATTTCTCTTTCTAATTGTCAACTTTGAAGCTTAATAACTTCAACACTGATGAAGGTATTTTAAAAAATCTTTCATATTTATTTACTAGAAATAATAAATATTTTATTTTGTGAATAAAAAAATGCATGCATATTCCCTATTGTCTAAGTGTGTTAGTCTGCAACTGTACTTATTGAAATAAAATAAAATGAAACCAACAAGCGAGTGTCTCTTAAACAACCTTATAAACAGGATGAATTTTTAAAGTGTGCATTTGGATTGAATTGGATTTAGAAATTGGTATTCCTAGCCAGGAATCGGACCGATTGATTTTGAAAACATATCAAATAATAATTTAAAAAAAATATGACGCAGTTTTAGTTTTCATTAAAATCGGGTTCGAGACTCCTTTCAGTGTTTTTCGATATTCCTCATAGTTTCGGATTTGAAAGAAAAAAAGAAAGAACGAATAATATTTATTTAGTACTTACATGAAACGTTTGGCCATCAACGCACACTTTAAAAATACACCCTGTATTAGATATGAGCGCTGTGGCGATTTTTGCGGCGGCGCGTTGATTATAGCAACATGGTGCTGTCCTTTTATCCAACATGAAGCAATCGCATTAGAAAGCCTTATGTCGGGCGGCGTGATGTTTAAAAAACAAACTTTCTTCAATTTTCAAAACCCAGACTTACCAAGAGTGTCCACGTCTTGACTCCCTAAGCTATAAGTAATACTTAGCATACCACGGGTAAAAATCAATCCCGGAGTGCAAGTCCGTTGATGGGTTTTGTCCGAGTTCATCCAGAGACCGATGCGCACAGAGATGTCATGCTTCGGCTGGAAGTCAGCAGCGTTTAGCTATTACGACGTTGTCATCTCTCTTAACCTGAAGTGTTAGATGTACCTACTCGCCTTTTATGATAATGCCGCGCCCTCCCAGTTTGTTTTATTTTCAACAATACCCAATGCGTTTGTCAAACATTTCGAGTAACAACTTACGTCCAGCTGACTCGACCCAGTACTATGACATACTAATTATGTCATGATTCTATTGTAAGAGAGGGACGGATCTCCACAGGACGAATTAAGTGTGACAGACGAATTTCATTTTAAATTATGCACATTATTAGTAAAAGGTTAATGTTCATAAATCGTTTAACCTTTTGAACGCCACTGTCACGTATACGTGACAAGCAAGCGCGAGCCCTGTACGCCAAACGTCACAAATATGTGACATAAAGTATGGCGAATTTGTGGATTGGCGTCGGGGGCACGTCGATGCGTTTATGCTCTGGCGTTCAAAAGGTTAAAACGCTCATGATAGAAAACAAATTGCTTCGCGGCGGCGCGCCGCGCCGGGTCATTTCAGCGGCAGCGGCATGCCGTTGAAAATCCACGGCGACGACTGCGCGGCGCTCATATTTACCCTGTATATATATATGTCCGGATAGAGCACATGTGGGTAAAATTAAAGCGGAGGTCGAGAGACAAGCCATCAGCAACTGATTGATGCTTTGAAATAAGCATCCGAGGCATGAGGCTTCGGGTTTTCATAGCCAAAATTTATTAACAAACAAAAAAAGAAGTGAGAAGTGCAGTATTTTTTAGTTTATAGTGAATTTGCGATGGTTGTTTTGATGGTTTATCAAAAATGGCCATTTTTTATTCAGAGGTGGCTAATCTCCTTTTTATGGTAATTCTCCGAGATCGACCACCACGACTTGAATTTATTTGGGAGGATTAATCTTTGTTTTTGTTTCTACCATTTCCAGTCTTCAGCAGCGATGACGTACGAAGAGGCTCAGATAGCTATCGACGACAAGTCTCGCAAAAATGACAAAATAGTGACGTCCCTGCGCATATTAAACACACTCGCCAAGAAACTCAACAAGAAACGTATGGACAACGGCGCCTTGTCGCTTTCGTCGCCTGAAATTAGGTTCGAGGTATGTAGACTTACAAACACTACAGTAATTTTAGCAACTATTTACTAAAAGATCAGGATAAAAGGCTCATATTTGATGTAGACTTACCTCATAAATATAATTTTTTGGATATTTAATGAGCATTTAGGGTATAATAATGGGTTGCTTTTGTGGAAAATTGTGGGTTCAAAGACTTTTCATTGTGCATAATTTGGAAAATATGGGTAAAAATCACGTAATCACAGTCATTTTACAATAAACCATCAGGTGTAGATAACGAAAACCAACAATGATTATCCTTGTTCACTTATTTTCAGCTAGTTTTAAGATCAGCCATGAATTTTAGCATAGTCCGCACCACGAGAAATCACCCCTCCTAATTAAAACTTCTCTCACCAGACGGACTCCGAAACCCACGACCCCGTCGAAGTAGCAGCCAAGAAGATCCTGGAAACAAACTCGATGGTGGAAGAGTTCATGTTGCTAGCCAACATCAGCGTGGCACAGAAGCTGGTGGCCGACTTCCCGCAGTGCGCCATGTTGAGGAGACATCCCGCGCCTCCGCCGGCTAACTTCACTACTTTCCTCAAGGCTGCTAAGCAACAGGTAAGAAGATAATCAACATCAGCGTGGCACAGAAGCTGGTGGCCGACTTCCCGCAGTGCGCCATGTTGAGGAGACATCCCGCGCCTCCGCCGGCTAACTTCACTACTTTCCTCAAGGCTGCTAAGCAACAGGTAAGAAGATAATCAACATCAGCGTGGCACAGAAGCTGGTGGCCGACTTCCCGCAGTGCGCCATGTTGAGGAGACATCCCGCGCCTCCGCCGGCTAACTTCACTACTTTCCTCAAGGCTGCAAAGCAACAGGTAAGAAGATAATCAACATCAGCGTGGCACAGAAGCTGGTGGCCGACTTCCCGCAGTGCGCCATGTTGAGGAGACATCCCGCGCCTCCGCCGGCTAACTTCACTACTTTCCTCAAGGCTGCAAAGCAACAGGTAAGAAGATAATCAACATCAGCGTGGCACAGAAGCTGGTGGCCGACTTCCCGCAGTGCGCCATGTTGAGGAGACATCCCGCGCCTCCGCCGGCTAACTTCACTACTTTCCTCAAGGCTGCAAAGCAACAGGTAAGAAGATAATCAACATCAGCGTGGCACAGAAGCTGGTGGCCGACTTCCCGCAGTGCGCCATGTTGAGGAGACATCCCGCGCCTCCGCCGGCTAACTTCACTACTTTCCTCAAGGCTGCAAAGCAACAGGTAAGAAGATAATCAACATCAGCGTGGCACAGAAGCTGGTGGCCGACTTCCCGGAGTGCGCCATGTTGAGGAGACATCCCGCGCCTCC
Organism: Mamestra brassicae; assembly: GCA_905163435.1. Taxonomy (NCBI): domain Eukaryota; kingdom Metazoa; phylum Arthropoda; class Insecta; order Lepidoptera; family Noctuidae; genus Mamestra; species Mamestra brassicae. The sequence continues at coordinate 6,675,662 of LR990991.1, read as the reverse complement.
GCCGGCTAACTTCACTACTTTCTTCAAGGCTGCTAAGCAACAGGTAAGTCGTTGAATAAAGACCGAATAGTGGACTGAGCCAAATTGTGCGTATTTTGAACGTTGCAGAGATAGAGCTATGTATCAGCTGGCCTCATAAGTATCCCACTCATGACATGCAACACGGCCTGTGTTGCATGATAAATCTACAAACACGATCGCAAAAAAGCCAGGGTTCTATTACCGTAATTTTTTTTTCAATATTAACTATTGTAGTTGTAAATTGTAACTGATATTGTTTTTCGTTAATTATTTGTTGAATATTATTGTAAAACAGTACTGCAATACTCACAATCTCTTGAAAGTAACGAGAATAAAATGGCATTTGTGTTATTTGTAAATTAAACCAACATCAGAATTTTTGTAATTTTTTTATTCAATTTTTATTCTTCAGTTCGAATAAGGATATGCTGAAACAAAAATACTGTAACACCCTATATTATACCATATTCTAGCAAATAAAGATTTGATTGATTGATTGATTGATTGATAACCTTAGTATATAGTAATATTAGCATAACATATTTTAAAACTTTATAAAAATTTATAAAATTAGCTATCATTTTGCGTTTTTTTATTTATCTACATCTATTGCTTAGCAAGTTAAAAACAAAAGTCGGTTTTTTATTTTTCAAAAAAATAATGATCGAAAAACAGAGAAGTTTACACACTTTTGAAGGCTTCAATTCAATATGGCGGGACTTCTGAGTGACGTCACACGTAATTAGGTAGTTTCTGTTTATAACAGATTTTAAAACAACTGACAATACCGTCATTTTTTGAGATTTTTAAGCAATATTTTTATTATCTGCGTCTGTCCTGCTTTTCAGGTTGTGAGCAATGTAATAAAATTAGTATTTGAGAAATAAAATAAAAAAATCAATTAAAATACCCTATTAGTCGTCATGTGCTTGCAGTCTTGCACTGAAGGAATACGCTCGTTAGGACTTCCGCTGCACACAAAGAATACCATTTTGTTAATTTGAATAATGTTAACAGACACAAATATTGTGTACTTACCTGAACACCTAATTATTATGTTTGTTACTCCTTGCCCATATTTTCCTCCTAACTATATTCACATTCAATCATAACATACTGTTCTTTTCCTCAGGGCTTCGAGCTAGACGTATCAACAAACAAATCATTCTCCAAGTCGCTGGACGAGGCGGTGATCCCGGGCCGTCCGTTCTTCAACACGCTGCTGCGCATCATGGCCACGCGCTGCATGCAGCAGGCGCAGTACTTCGCCAGCGGCAGCAAGACTGTTGAGGAGTACTACCACTATGGGCTCGCTTGCCCGATTTATACGCATTTTACTTCGCCTATTCGTCGGTAAGTTAAATAATTTAAAACTGACCCACTTTAGTACAGCTTCTCTTTTAGCATTAAGGTTGTTCAATATCCTAAAATTTGCAGGCGTCTGTTGGATTTAAACATGTTAGCACAGCGTTTACGTCCAACGTAGCGTCCATTCGAGATCAGCTTCGTTTTGAAACTCGCGTAGTCGACGTCAAGTGAAGTCTCTAGGCATTCATTTTTTAGAAGAGACACCTTCATCGCGCTTTTTTGGTTTGTAGCAGTGATTATAATGAGCTTCGATTTATTGCAGTCCACTGTTGGAAATAGGTCTCTCCCTAGCTACGCCACAACACCCCGCATCCACTTCGTCCCAGCCATTATTTTAAGATCGTCAGCTCATCTAGCTGGGGGATATACGCTACGCCTGCCGCTATGCAGTCTCCACCTCAGGGCTCGTATGCTCCGCCGCTCATGCGTCATTGTGCGCGTGCTGTTATGGAACTTAGAACTGATATCCCTCCTTCCACAGTTACGCAGACGTGATAGTCCACCGCCTGCTGGCCGCCAGCATCGGCTGCGACACCACGCACGCCGCACTGCTCGACGTGCAGGCTGCTGACAAGCTGTGCGAGAACCTCAACTACCGACACCGACAGGCGCAGTACGCGGGCCGCGCCTCCGTCACTATGAACACACATGTATGTATCGGCCTTCTGAAAATGAAAATAATATTCTTTTGTCGCCAACGGTAAACTAAATGTGCCTTCGACGTCAGTTTTGTGACTAATTTGTATCCCATTGCTGGCAAAGTCCTTCCTTTCTTCTATACCACCACCGCCCAGTGGGTGACGATCTTCGCCCATACGTTCGGGTGAATCCATGCAACCTGGCCAGCTGACACCTTCAGCCAGTGTATAGGATGAATTTTTCAAGTGTGCGTGGATGGCCAAATACTAAACTATAAGATATAGTGAAAAATACTGAAAGGAGTCTCGAGTCTTTAAAATTTACCGTGTAAAAGAAATTTTAAATAGCTGTTAAAAGTACGTTTTCGCCTGCGCCTGCTATGATTGGGGGACAGTAGGTGTTGCTGCTCTCCCTCTTAATTCAGTTTAGCATCCACTGAGCTGACAATACCTTCCACTGAGTCCTGTTCTAGAAAAATCTAGATGTTTTTGGCATCTTTAATCATCTTTCTTCTTTCTATTTTCAATAAGCCAATCTTTTTGGCATGGATCGACAGCTCACTTCATGTTTACAACGTGAGATGTTTAAAGAATCAGTCTGCTGCAGAGTTTCGAGAAAAATCACGCAACCAGTTGGCGACAGTGAGGCGTTGTCGGAAAACATAAGCAGTTCAAATGAACCTGGAACCGCCTTAGAAAACCTTCATTGCAAAACAATACTATATAATCTTGTTTGTTAACAGATCTTGTTCAATCACCGCGTAGAAGTGCAGTCAGCAAGCGTGCTTGCAGTGAAACGGAACGCAGTACATGTTCTCATACCGAAGTACGGGCTGGAGGGTCCTCTGTACTTGCCTTCTGATAAGTTCACTTATAATGAGGAGGTAAGTGGTAATAGAGCCCCTTAATATTATTTCATGACTTTCATATTAATTTTTTTAGAAACCAACATGTATTGTGGTAAACGACGGCTACTAGCCGACTTAAATATCATTCAAAACGATTACGTACAGCTTCTTGATTAACCTTTAGAACGCCATTGTAACGTATACATAACAAGCAAGCGCGTGCCCTGAACGCCAAACGCCACAAATATGTGACAAAAGGTACTGCGAATTTGTGGTTTGGCGTCGGGGGCACGCTGATGCGTTTATGCCCTGGCTTTTAAAAGGTTAATAAAGTACCCGATCAATTTGCAGTTTTTAATTCTTGGTCACCAAGCATGTCACAGTACAGTTATAAGATAATTCATGTACGACGGTCAGCTTTACTTTTAGTTGAGTTGTCCCCCAGCAATCCAGTGTCCGACCGCAATGGACTTAAATAGACTAAAATACTTGAGATTTTTTTTTTCTTTTGGTTGCCATAACCGTCACACTGGTCCCTGACAAGGATACTCAGTTTGTATAAAACAAATCCATGGATTTTTTTGCTGTGTTAACTGGTTCAAACACTGCATTTGAAGATCAACAATTTTACAGACCAACTATCTTTAACCATAATATTTCTTCCTTAGGAACACATACAAACGTGCGGTGACGTAGTCCTGAAGACATTTGACGAGCTCAGAGTACGTCTAAGTCTCGACAGTACCAACCTTCAACACAAGAAGCTGGTCTTCGAATTGGTGAAACCATACATCCCTGGGTTTAGCCTTGAGATCACGGATGATGAAGAGCCTAAGGAATCCGACATGGAGGTCGAGATAGTTGAATCTACGGTGGTAGAAGATAAGAAGCGCAAAGTACCAACACCTACAGAGATTGCTGAGAAGAAACCTAAGAAGTAGAGTATTACTTCTTAAATTTTCGGCGTTTTTTGATTGTATGACATAGTAAAATAATCATGCTGCTGTCTACAAATAAAGTGTACTTTTATATCTAGATACGTATTAATCAATTCTTTGATATAATTCAATCTCTCATGTAATCTTTTTTTTGTGTGTTTTAATGTATGTCTCTCTATTAGCTCGATAGTCGTAAGTGCGATAGCTGATCATGGCTTAATTAGGTTTTACCTTGGAATATTTCTTAGTAGAAACATAAATTTCATGTAAGCAAATTTGTGTAATTTCGTGTGAATTATGGCTCTTGTAGTGTTAGTTCACATTCCCACGGAGACGAGACATGACCTGCCGGTTTGCTATAGCGACTCATCATAGATCGTATTTACTATGACTAAAGATACATATTTCAGTGAGATCCCCAAAACAAAAGGTCTGGGAGCGGCTACCTTCTTCAAGCATCTGCGCACAATGTCTCGTGTACTGTGAACTGACCCTAAGAACCAGGTGTCTAGAATTGCCATGCAATATTTTATTCTCTTTCAACCTCTAATTAGGTGTCAACTTATAATAATCATTATCTTTAATAAGCGACTCCGCGAGGACATCGCAATAACTTTAATAACTATATTCAATTCACATTGTATTAAAAATTTATTTTATTCTAATAATTTTCTGCAATAAAGGCTGTCGTGCCTTACTAATGGACGTCTGAAACCTAACTGACTGAAAATGCTTGCTAAACTTGAAAGCATTGCTGGAGAGTCTGTTGTGTAAGTAAATATGTGATTATTTGACTGATATAATTTATCATTACCGTTAATTTGTCCCACCTACACGCAAAATACGCGCTTAGTCGTGGAGTTACAGAAACCTGCCCGATTTACATATACATATCGTTAACCTTTTGCGTGTCTACCACAGATTTTTATCGTCCAATCCTGACCAAGCCCTTAAGTGTAACTGTCCGACTTAAGACATTTGGAGCATTTTTTCTTATGTCGAACTGTGTAACTTAAGACACGCAAAAGGTTAATTTCAACTTACCATTAAGTTATACAAAATGTAACGGGAAGGTGTGGTGATATTTTTTTTTTTTTTTAATTTGCAATTATATTGCTAATAAGTAAAAATTTCTAAAATCTTACTAATATTTAAATATCAATATAATAACATGATAATGATTAGGAACTGTAACGATTTTCCAACAATTTTAGGTATAGGCATTAAATAAACACTAAATTATAGCTTTCTCGGTACATATAATTAGTATATTAGTGTTATTAATCATATTATGTGTTTTTATTTAAGGTCTTGTCATTCATGAATTCTGCTGTAATAGCTTTTTTCTAAGAGTAATGATTATAATTTATTTTTCATACCACCTGCACGAAAGTCACTAAAGTACGTCATTATAGCCCGAGCGGCGCCGTCGGGCGTTGCCAGGTGCACGTCGCGTGGTCAAAATGAGGTTCCAAATTCAAATCAAATTATTGCCCGGATTATAATTAAATTCAGTACAATATGATTGCGGGGGCACAGCTTGGTACGCGCTCGCTGCTCCTAGCAGTAGAGGCCGTCGCGCGCCGCTCGCGGTGACCAGCCACCTAGAGCACAATTTTCTCGCAGTAGGTGTGAAAAGTAGAGTATGCTCCTCAGGGATAAAGGTGTTTTTGCCTTGGGCTAGCTTAAATCCCTCACTGCATTCCGGATTCTTGTTTAATTCCTTCGCTTCGCTCGTGAGTTACACTCTCGAATCCTTCATTGCGTTCGGGTTTCAATATTATTATGATGCCCGTGACATAAGACACTGCTTTATCCCCTCGGTGCATGATCTGCTATTAATTTATTACTACACAATGTTTTTAAGGACCATATTATTTCGGGTAGGTAATCTGTTGTATATTTGGTTGCTAGGCTAAGAAAAAAAAAAACTTAAGATTCTAATCAACGTATGGGTTCTTAATTAAAAAAAAAGTTAAAAAAAAGATAAAAAAAGATAAAAAAGGATTAAAAAAAAAGATAAAAAAAGGAAAAAAAATAAAATAAAAATTAATTAGTTTTAAATTCTCTTCTTCAAGAAACTCAGAGTGCATTCCAAAGAAAAAAAGGTTTCACCATAAAAAGTTATCATCAGCTGATCAAAATTACTAAAAGGAATTAGGAATTATATTGGGAATAGACTATGACTAACTGAATGATGATAATATGAAACAGATAAAAGTTATCTTCACTTAAATAACTCACTTCACTTTCTTATCTTAACCAGGGATGTTAAGGACAAGGCTCGGATACCGGAATTTTCAAACCGTTACCTATGTACTTGCCGCTAAACCATTTCATAAACCGTTTTTTTTTAAACGGTATTTGGTGGAGTCTTTACATAAAGGTTTTTTTCGGATTAAACGTTTTAGAGCAATAAAAACCGGTTAATACTGACGCACTACGAGGAACACCGCGCCGCGCACAGTCTCACAAGTTGCAACGTGTTTAGTTACACGCCCGCCCCGCGCCCCTCGTCGAATAAACCAGTTAATTTAGGTTAAGATGAAGTTCTTTAAACGTTAACGTTCTTTAGACGAGTTCGGAGCAAAACCGCAATAAATCGGTATTAACGGTTCCGAGCCTTTTTATCATATCGGGGGGAAATCCTCATGGGTGTCCTCCGCCCTGGGGCGGGCGTAGGGGTCTGTCAGACTTACTGACTTAAACCACCATCCATTCCATTCTGTAATCCCCGACTGGTGCCGGCCCGCCTCTGCGGGCCACCTCGCGTTAGCGGGGGATAGAGGTGTTTGACTTCCCCCGCTACGTCAAAGAGGGGCGCACGGGAACACCACGCGCCACCACCTCGGGTCCAGATGAATAAATGGGGGGCGACGGACATCCCCAAGTCCGACGCCCCTGGACCCAGTTAGGGGGGCCGGAAGAGGGCAGCGTATCCTCCGACGCCCGATGCGCCTGTTGCGGGCCGGGAGAGCGGTCGAGATTTCCCTCTCCCTTTCCGCAGCCAACTTCTACGCGATAACTGCTCCGCAGAAGGAGACCTCCGCGTCCCAGGACTCCTCGCCGCCGACCATAGAACGGACTACGGCCGGCAGCGAGATGTATCTGCCTACCATAAAGATGAAGGCACGGCGCGGCTCCTCCCAAGCGGCACGCTCTGCCAGCGTATGCCGTGTCATGTCCTCCCGACAGTCGACGCAGTGGTGACACCGAGCGTCCGGCTTCCTGCCTATGCGACACAAGAACCTCCCGAAGAAGCGATGCCCCGAGAGGACCTGCGTCGCACGAAACGACAGGGAGCCGTGCCTTCTCCCGACCCAGAGGTCGAGCACCGGCCGGATGGCCTCGATAGTGACGAGGCCGGCGGAAGTGCGCGAGAGCCTGTCCCGCCATTCCGCCACCAGGACCTCGCGCAGGACGACAGACGCAGCTCCAAGTGTCGCTGCATCAGTCGCTAGCCGCGCGCCCGCGCGCCCTCGCGCCACCGGTCCCAGTGGCTTTTGCCTCCAGGTCCCAGGGCGGAGATCCGGCCAGTGCGCAAAGCGCCTCTTAGGAAATCGTGCTATAACCCCTGATGACTTTGACAACCATCTCCCTCTGCGGCTTCCGCAGAGCTGAGATGGTGCTGGCCGTCAGGTCAGCCGCCCAGATCGGGGCCCCATACAGGGTCATCGATCGCATGATCCCCACGTACAACCGACTACAGGCGGTGCTCGGGTCCCCCAGATTGAGAAGCAGCGTTGACAATGCCCCCCCAGCCACGCCCAACAACTTGGGCGCCAGCCGCCGGAAGTGGGGGCCAATTTCCCACCGGCTGTCGAGCACCAATCCCAGTTACTTCATGGAGGACTCGACAGCGATACCGGTCCCCCCGACCAAGATGTGCGATCCTCGCGGCGGCGCTCGCCGGGGGCCATGAAAAACTATGGCCTCCGACTTATTGGGGGCCACCTCCAGGCCGAGGCGCCGTATGCGGCTAACCACCTGTGAGACCGCAGCCGTCGCCAGCAACGCTGCCTCCCTGTGCGAGCTCCCCCGGGCAGTGACAAACGTGTCGTCAGCGTAACACGTCAGTTGCACTCCCGGCTGGAGCTCGCCCCTCAGCACCCAGTTGTACCCGATGTTCCACAGGAGCGGGCCCTAGACCGAACCCTGTGGAACACCGCACGACATGGGGAGCTGGTGTCTGCCATCACGTGCCCGAATAAGTGACACACCTCTCCGCCAAATAAGCCCCGATGAATAGGCACTCGATGATAGCGTTGTGCCTCCCAGTACAACTCCATGGCAGGGTGTTGATAGCGTTGGAGATGTCCAAAGACACCGCCAACATCACCCCGCCCCAGGACACCGCTTCCTCCGCCAGGACTCTCACTCACGATATCGCCGTGATAGTGGAGCGCCCGTGCCGAAAGCCGTAGTGGCATTTGGCCAGGTCCGGCCCCTCTCCGCACAAGCGGCCGACGAAGCGGGCTCCGACTATCCGCTCGAACAGCTTTCCCACCTCGTCCAGCAGCACTATGGGCCGGTACGCGGACGGCGAGTCCGCAGGGCGCCCCGTTTTCCTGAGCAGAGGACCAGACGACCAGATTTCCATTGAGCGGGAAACTGGCCCTGCTCTCCTCTCAGTCGGGGCTCCAGCTCCTAGGGCCAACGCGTAGCCGTGAATCCCGTCGGGCCCCGGGGCAGTGTTCTTTGCCCGGAGCCACGTCACGGCCGCCCTCAACTCTGGTTGTGTCACCTCTGGGATGCTGGCGTTCTCAACGGTTCCGAGCTTTGGTTAAGGAGCTCTGTCACCTAACCGAAACGATCACGCGTCAGTTGCATGTTTGTTTATTATTTCTATTGCTTAGTCATAACTAGTCTGTAATTAAGGGATTACATTTCAATTTAACGTTTATTATAATTTCTTAATAAAAATCATATCCGAATGTATCCGAAATTACCGGATAATCCGAAATAATTTAATACTTATCTGTAATCGTATCCGAAGCCGGTATAATATTATTTCTATATCCGTATCCAGATCCGAAATTTCTTATCCGTAACATCCCAGATATTAACTTATGATAAAGATATTAGGTATAATTCTTTCATATTTGTGTACTCGATGTAGTGATATTTAACTTATGATGAAGGTATTATAATACTTTCATACTTGTGTACTCGATGTAGTAAGTAGTATTTCATTTATCAAATAAAAAAATACACGCATATTCCTTATTATTAAGCATCAACCTTTTCAGCGGCATCAACGGCCCTATGGATTACAAATACATGAAGGCCCTACGCTTCGTACTTCGGATCATAAGCGGTTGGCCGGGGAAGGCACTCGGAGAGAAAACACTGAGGATTGAGGGAATGGGCCATGCGTACTATAATACCATATTGTCTCTGATATACCTGGCCTTAGGTGCAGCTTATCTGAAAAAAAATAGGCATAAATTTGAGTTTTTAGAACTGGGACAGTTGTACATAGTGTTATTGATGAATACGTTATGTACTGTAAGTTTAACATGTTGCTTTATTCATCATCCTGACCTTATACTAATTCACTTGAACTCAGGAACATAAAACTTGTCCTTTTTTAACTTCTCCATAGTTTTCATCTGAATAAGTTAAGGAAGTCACCCAACACATGCTCATATCATGCAATCGTTTTATCACAAAACTTCTGCACACATCCCGGTTTCTGAAAAAACTATCGAAACAAATTAAACGCAAGTTAAGTGATGCGGTTTGCTGTTGAAAACCCATGCATCCACACCAATCACTGCTAAATAACGCACGTTTGACAATTTTGCGACAAAAATTTGGTGATCATTTTCGTTAAAAAAACTGGGCCCTAAGAACACTATCTAAGTCTCAATTTTATTTTCGCAGTCCCGTGCATTCACCTTGTGCCTGTCGCAAAAATACCGGAATGTGGCTAAAATATTTATGCAAAAAATACATTTGTTTTATTTTAAAGATAAATCTGAATTTGCTATGAACGTAAGTACCTCCCTATATTATTTTTGGCTTTGCTTGTTTCTTTGAGAAACGTGTTTTTAGCTGTAGCAATTTGAACCACTTGTTGAAACGTCCTAAAACAAAATAATGGGAACAGTAGGTACCTACCTAATATAAAAAAGTATAAGAAAAACCGAAAGCCGTAAGGTTTAAGGAATGGTTTTTTTTTTACAGATACATGTAACGGTACACGTATTATCATTTTTTTCCACGGTATACTTAAGTTGTATGCTCTTCATCGCTGCCTGTATGTTCAACCTGATACCAATGTACGCCAACTACAGTTCCGGGAAGTTTCATGACCTGCAGAACAGGACCTATGAACAGGCAATATCGTGCTTGTATCCTTGGAATTTTGAAACCAGTATCAGCGGCTACATTGTAGCTACATTGAGTGGATGGTAAAGTTTCAATTAAATATGTGGAAGTAGACATATTTGTAGGCCTTGTTCAAATAACACGTTGCACACTCGTTACGCGTATGGAATCATTAGGTACTCCCACATGCACGCTTTTCACCCTTATAAATCGCTAGCGGACGTCACGCGGTTTCACCCGCGTAGTTCCCGTTTCCGTGGGAGTACGGGGATAAAATACAGCATATGTTACTCGCTGATAATGTAGCTATCCATTGCTGAAAGAATTTTTCAAATCGGTCCAGAAGTTTTTAAGTTTATTCGTTACATACAAAAATACAAATCTTTCCTCTGAAATATTAGTAAAGACTACGAACTGTTCTAGATACACCTATTCTGTCGATGATGTTTGGATCATAGTGGCAGGGAATAGTTAGCAGAGGTGTATAAAATTGTACCTCAAATACGTTAAGTATAAAGCTCAGTTTTTAAACCGAAGGTCTGATCGTCGCGGGCTCTTGGGATATAAACTCAATGGAAATCTCGATCTCTAGTTGGTGCTCATGATTTCAAAGTGGGTTTTTTTGTATGAATGTAATATGGAAAGAAGCAAATTTATCGACTTCCATTTGTGCATTTGAACTTGCTATTGGACGTCATGCTATGCTGCAATTTCTTTCCAAGTACCTACCTAGTTATTACGAAACGCAAAGAAGTAATTTCTCAGAGTACCTACTCATTTCTTTGTAGGTACGGCACATTTTTATGTGGAAGCAGTGTATCGATGTTCGATCTGTTTCTCTGCCTGATGATCTTCAATTTGTGGGGCCATTTTAAGATTCTCATTTATAATTTGGAGAATTTCCCGAGACCAGCGGCTGAGGTGGTGGATGCAGCCGGAGAGGAACGCAGTGGCATGAGGATGGGCTCTGAGATGTATTCGCAGGCTGAACTGGATGACGTGGCAGTTAAATTGAAGGATTCCATACAGTACCACATGCTTATTGTTGAGTAAGTTTTCATTAAAATAAATGCAGGGAAATAGCGTTGGGTTGGAGGATTTAACCCCGTAGGTATAACTCTTAGTATGCTGATCTGCTGTGACATGAACTCATTAATCGCGAGACACCCAATCAGCAACCGACGCGAGTTAAACAATTTGTCACATTAATTTTACAATTTAGACGTTAGAGAAACTGACCTTTAATTAGGATTAAGTGAATGCTTTGATGATAATTTGTTGGCGTTACATGATCCGACACCGGCGGATCCAGGGGGGGGGGGGGGAAGGGATCAAGACCCCCCCACAAAAGGAATTCAAGGGGCTTGTTGTGCCTTAAATAAAATAAAATGTCACATGCTTTTTTTAGTGTTAACTTTGCTAAAACCTACCCTTGAGGGTCCCCTTGAGGCCCCTCCAAAAGACAATCCTGGATCCGCCTCTGTCAGATCCGATACCTATACTTAATCCTGCATCTAATTTTTTTGCTGAATGTTATTGTTTAGTTTCACAAACAACATGTCGGATGCATTCGGGATGGCGTTGTTCATTTACTACTCTTTCCATCAAATCACCGGGTGTCTCCTACTACTTGAATGTTCGACCATGGTGAGTGCTGATTCTATCAATCGATGATACGCAACGCGTGGTAAATGATATTAAGGGAACACAAGATTTTTATAACTGAATCAGCGAAAACTTTGGTGAAGTGAGCGTGTAATTTAACCAGACATCAAGACGTCATCCTAAACTACGTTCTAGGGCGTCATCTTAAGGTATCGCACTAAGTGCCCGTTTACGGAGACGCGGGGCGAGCGTCGCGTGCGGCGGCATGGCCCGTACTAAATTCATGGCGTTGTTTGAGAACGTTTACGGAGAAGTGATTTTACACGCGTTTGCTTGAAATGCAGGCAGAGCCCGCGGATGGCAGGGCCGTGTCGCACGCGGCGTTTATCGCGGCGGTGCACGCAGCAGTCACTCACTATACTCACTTACCTTTTATTCTCATTTACAACATGAGATGACATTTATTTTTTACAGTCACTACAGTTTCTGGCATTCTCGTTTAAAATTGACTGTTTACTGTGTCTTCCAGACTGCTGCAGCCCTAACGCGTTACTTGCCGCTCACCTTCATTATGTTCGGTGAACTGATTCTGCTCTCTATCATTTTTGAAACTATCGGCACCATGGTAATAATGGCAGTTATTTTAACCATACTTCTTATAAATGCGGAAGTGACTCTGTCTGTCTGTTTGTTTCATATTTAAAGCTTTGAACTAATTTTGATGAATTTTGTTATACTCTCGGGAGTACATTCCATTGGGATAATTTCTGACCGAGCCGCTGGCCCTAGCTAGTGTTAATATTATGATCCCCCCAAACCTGGTAGTGGTGATAGTCTATTTTAGTTGTAGAGATCCAATTGGTTGTTATCATGCAAAGCCCGTTTCGGAGATCCTTTAACCTTTTGAACGCCAGACCACAAACGCATCTTTTTGTCACATATTTGTGACGCTTGGCGTACAGGGCACGCGCTTGCTTGTCATGTATACGTGACAGTGGCGTTCAAAAGGTTAAACTAAGATAATACCTACCTACTTACTAACTTATTATTTTTGGCTCTTTCCAAATCAAATGATTTATAGAACCCTGAATATTACAGAGTGAAAAATTAAAGGATGCAGTATACAAAGTACCGTGGGAATACATGGATACTAAGAATCGCAGGACCGTCCTCATCTTCCTCATTAAGGTCCAGGAGCCGATCCACGTAAAAGCTGGAGGCTTAGTGGACGTGGGGGTCACTACTATGGCGTCGGTAAGTTTTCAATAGTTCATTTTGATGCTCGTCGATTAATTTTGTAACACTGTAATGAAAAATGCCCACGAGTATCAAATAACGTGTTTCAACACATTTACGAAGAAACAATATTTTATGAAAACAATATTTTGTAAAATATGTAAAAATGCTGCTGGGTTTCTTTCCATTTGCCTTGTTCGGTATTTCTGGGGGCTGGACGTTGATCAACCGGTTGTTATGGTGGGCTTGGCTCCAGCACTTTTCCGCACTAGTGCGTTTATAGAACTTTTCAAGGAAGTGTGTTGAAACGGTGTTTTTCGTTGAACAATAACGATATTTTTTCGGTTCGTCTTCCGAAATCAATCGAATTCAAACGTTATAGTTAAAACGTAAAGTCTTTCAAAGTACTCGTAGTTTGATCTATTAACAATACTTCTCAAAAAACTTCAATTTACATTAAAAATGATGCTTTAATTTTCAGATCCTGAAAACGTCGTTCTCATACTTTGCTTTCCTCCGGACTTTCGACAGTTAGGATAAGCTATCGCCTAGCAAGTATTCCATCATAGAATTACTCACACTATTATCGCTTTTGAAATGTTCAGTATCCTTGAACACTAAAACTGAAATTTTTACTACGTAACGCTACGAGGCCTTCGAGCCATAAGTAACTTCATAACACAGTTAAGAACTATTATTGTTGTGCATCGAATACGCTGCAATGACAACTAGCTATAATTCGAACCTCGTAGCACAACTATGATCTATTACTGTAGCGCGACTAGGCTGCAAGGACGAGGTACATTTGTAACCTCGTAGACCAGCTACGATCTCTCTAGTGCATCGACTACGCCTGCAAAGACAGCGAGCTACAATTCGTAACCTCGTAGCACAGCTACGAACTGTTATTGTAGCGCATCAACTAGGCAACGCTACAAGGCCTACGAGTAACCTTTCGTAGCCTCGTAGCTCTGCTACGAACTGTTATCGTAGCGCATAGACTATGCAGCGTTATGAGGTTAACGCATTTGTAACGTAATGTTGCAGTTTTCTGTTCGAGGATTTGATGTTTTTTAACCGACTACAAAAAAGGAGCCAATGTTAAAGTGTAGTCCTACTGAACCCACCAGATTATGACACATGTTTTTGTACGATGTTATTAACTTTCCTTATCACATTGACACTTAATAATGAGAATTACTTAGCCTCATTACAGTTTTGACACCTGAATACTTTGAAGTTTTATTATATAGATTGCATGGGCTGACCTTGTAAAGTATGAGAAAGAACCGTATAAGTGGTTCCTTAGAATATTATAATGACATATTGCAAAGTTTATATGATAGGTACTCAAGAACACATTTTATCGATACAACAAGCTAGTTTTTTCTTTTTTTTTGTGAGTGGCTTCTCGCAGTTCAACCAATAAGGTTGTCGACTGCTTAACCGGGCTTGCCTATGGTGGCCTTAATATAATATTAAAGCCTCCAGCCAGGGCTTATAAAAAACTAACAAACTAAGCGACTACACGCTAAGGGCACCCCCTGTGGGGTACGGGCCTCGGCTTAGGGCGTCGCTGGGGGGAGGACAGCTAGGGACGGGCTGGATCGAACTGGAAACAACCTAGTAATGTGAGAATTAGGTAAGCGGTTTTTAGTGAATGAAAGAAATATCAAAGACAGTATTTTCTACTTTTAATGACAACAATATAATTTCATATCTAACAATTGACATTTACATGATCACATTTTGCAATAATTGCAATTTGCAAACAATATAACAAACTTATATAGTTAAGTCTATGTATGTAGGTACTCTCAAAGTCAACAAAATATGGATAAACACATCTGTCACGGTAGGTTCATGTTTAAATAAAACTAGCAGTCGTCTCGTGTGAGTCATTTAACATAAACTTGACGTCTCTTAACGTCCACTTTTCACCTTTCTTTATCTCCAATCTCATTTCGGTAAATTCCCTATTCCCAGTTCGGACCTGACCCCGGTTGGTCTTTTGACCATTTTAGCGTTGAATTGTCTTCGCTTAGCTAGAAGCTACTTCTGTTCTAACTAGTTGGCTATGCGTCTTCGCATCGGAGGTGGACTGACGGCCGTGACTGATGGAGGCCTGAGCGTGTCTACCGAATCTTCTTGAACATGTACTTCTGTTTCCTCTCCAGCAGTTTCCGTACTTGTACTAGGTAATTCTTCTGGGGTTATAATCTGTGGTACAGTGCCGGCAGCTAGGTGGGCTCTAGCGGTGATCTTGGCGATTTCCTGGTCGATCTTGGCGACCAGTTGTTCGATGGCCGTGGGCCAGCGTGTGGCGGGGATGATGTGTGAGGGCACCAGTCGCGCGTCCGCCATCACTGCCAGGCGCACTGTGTCTGCGTACTGGATTACTGTTAGCGACATACCTGGAGACACAAGAAAAAATCATATATTTGAGTTGTTCTTTTGGGTTTTCTTTCTTCAATCTTTTACTTAGTAAGCCTGGTGGTTGTGAGGCGTACTAACATTTTCTGTTTTTAGCTACGATAGGTATAGGTTTCCGGAATTTGTTCGAAAAAGTCACCACGGCTGCGGTTGGAACGCAAAGGGCTTTGGGAGAAACACGGATGGGTTTTAGTCAGTAAGAGTCTGACCCGCCCTTCCGCTCCAACCAGAGCGTAAGAAGTCATTTGATGATTTCCAATCCATAAAAAAAGCTACGATTCGATAGGTATAAGTACGCTGTAGGTACTCGATTCCACGGTATGAGAATGGTTGTTATTGTTTTTGATCAAGATTGCGTAACACGTGGCTGCTAGCACATGCAAAAGATAGCGTTTAGTTAAGCTTGCAATTAGAGGGTCTTATATCGATCTGGTCAGGTCTTATGGACTGCTACAAATTGATACTTACTTATATTAGCCTGCGGCGGTCTCCAGTACACAACAGCATCCACATCATGTCCCCACAACGTCTTCCTCGGCGGCGAGTGCGGCGGGGAGTCAATCTCCGCATAGGACAGCGCGTACCGTCTTGACAATACGTTGAGTACCAGGCGAGCGAGGGGGGAGGGGAGTGCGCGGGTGAGCGCCCCGCAGCGCGCCTGTGCCGCCCACCCCGCTGCAAGCGCGCGTTGTCGTACGCATGCGCGGGAGACCGCTGCGCACACGCGGCGGGGGGACGCGCCCGGAGAGAGGGCTAAGCAGACCATGCCTTGGAAATAAAGTAATTAGCAGTTTAGTGGATGAGCTATGGATTAATTTCTAGGTAGCAACTAGGAGTCTGGTTTTGTGTCCGGTAGCTTGCATCCTTTCACATGGGACTTAAACATAACCGGTGACTTGTGTGTACTCTAAGCCTTTAGGGAAAGGCGTGGTGTTTTGATAAGGAAACAACGTTGTTGTCCATAAAATTACCATAAAAATCAGATCAACAAAAGGCTATAAAAATGTGATCGCAACAGTGCCTGATAGTAGAAGATATTTTATAGGTAAAAACAAGTCAATAAGAACTACATTTTCTATTCTTTACCTCCACTTTGTGACTTCTTGTAACTCTTCCCGTGTCCTTCAGCGAAGGTGTAAAGGAAGTCTTCATGCGCAGCGCGCGCGGTGGTCAGCACTGTTTCAGGTGGATGTGACTGCGCATTATCGAAGAACGCCCGCAATGCTTCCGTGGCCGCGTATAGTGCTATGTCTGTTGATGATACGTCTAAGGCTCTGGCTGCGCGTTCTACTCCCGCGCGGGGTACAGGTCTGGACCATGCTGTTACCTGGTGATAATAATTAATGAAAACATTTTGTTATTAAAGCCACCTCAGTACTTTTAGTTCAACGAATTTTCTTTTGGCATAACGGCCGATCTATTCTGTAAAATCTTACCGTGAAAACGTTTTGAAGTGAGCTGTATTGACAGCTCACTTAGGTGAAACGAACTGTCAATCCCTAGCAGCTAGGTGATTGGCAGCTCGTTTCACCTAAGTTTTCATAATTTGATTTGTAGAGAATAGCACTACAGTGACACCACTTTTTCTAAAATATCACATTCCTAAAGTTCTAAATAAACCATTCTGATTCTTCTCAAAACAAACTGGACCTTACTTTTCGTCCACACAGCGACACAGTCTGCAACAGATGCTTATGTCCATTATCAGCCCCGATGGTATCAGTCCAAAGCCTGGCTGGAGCGCGGTAGACCTCCAGCGCCCCTCGCCACGCTTCACTGACCGCACCCACGCAAAGCTGTGCCAGCTCAGCATACTTCCACGTCAAGGTGTCTGGCTGTCTCGCATGACCATATGCCCGTAACTCGTTTAATGCGACCAGCTCGTTGCGGATTCGGAAAGGTAGTCGAACGAACTGTCGGAATGAAGACCAAGCCGCTCCCAAAGCCATACCTGGCCATTTGCGTGGATCGGCTGTTATTAGTGGTGATAGGATCATCTGTGGAACATACAATATTGTTTTAGACGCGAGGTTTTACTGATGCTTATCTCTCTGGTTGGGAAATTTCTATTTAGCCCGTCCTAGTCATTGTCGTCCTTCAAGATATTGAAAATCCGAAAAATGGAATAAGTTACCTTTGGTATGGTCAAATTTCTTCTATTACACTCCCTCTGTATCGCCGCCAAAAGCGTTAACGCAGTCACAGGTGCCTCGGAAGTATTATCTCTTCCATTAGACTTCTTATTGAGCTCCCTCAGCGCACTAACTGTAGCTATCAACACTAAGCCTGCCACGTGGAACGCTCCAGGCAAAGTCTTTAGCGCCCTTGGACTTTCTACAGGATCGTATTCTGACACGAATTCGTTCCACGCATTTGATAGGTTCTCGTTGACTTTGCCCCATAGTTCCGGAATAGCGGATGGAGTTGGAGACAACTTTGCTAAAGGACTTTGTTGCGTATAATCTGTTTGCGAAGTACTGATTCTGTCTGATGGGTGTATCTGTTCCATGAGTAATAGGTCTCCGATGTTAAGGGACTTCTTTCCTGATAGCAGAAGGTGATGGACGCGAACTAGAATGTAATACTTCGGTTCTGTTGAGACGCAAGGGATGACTATATACTGCCATGGGGATTGGTCGCTTGTGAAGTATTTTGATACTATATCGCTGACGTATTCCTGAAAACATACATCAGATTAAGGTTAATAAATCCACACAACGGGCTGTTTCTGAAAAAATGTAATCACACTTAGCTAGTTCTGATCTGAGCATCACACCTCAAGATCATGCTGGACAGTCATACTCATATATATCAAGTATATGTCACCGGATAATTGCAAACTACGTAAGATTACAAAATATCTTGAGAGATTGTAAACTGTCGATAAATTGTCAAATGAACATTTGTTCTGCAATTATACGAATAAAAATTTTCTATTCTATAATATCACCATGCGTTCCGAGAAATTGTGGACCGAAATAAACTGGCGACCAATCAACTCTCTGGTCTACAATTTATCTGTTTTGGTGTGATAGTTAAATTGGAAACTTGGCCCCTCATTGGTCTTTGCTTTCTCAGAATACCCAATGAAAGACTTGTTTCCAAGTTTACTATTACACGAAAACGGATAAATTGTAGACTTGTGCTCTGATTCGTCGTAATTTTATGTCAGTCCACAATTTCTCGGAAAGACTTGAGAGATTTTGGATGCGTAAAATTTGAATGCGTAAAAAAGTATTCCAAATATTCAGTTGACAATTTATCGAGACTTTACAATTCCTCAAGATATTTTATATTCTTTAAGAGTTAGCCATTTTTCGGTGACATATATACCTAAGTCAAGTCACAGATTCCGTATTTTTTATGTAATTCGTTTTTCATTGATGTACCTAATGCTAATACATGTATGTTACCGGAAAATTGCAAACGCCGTAAGATTGTAAAATATCGCGTGAAATTGTAAACTATGTTTTCTTAATAACACACGGATATATGGGAAACTATTAAATTTGGATGGGATGTATTGTATACAAAACGATTTAATTATTATCTAATAATGATTTATTACAATCTTACGGAGTCTGCAATTTTCCAGTGACATATACAATAGGTTATCAGTCAACATTATTGGGAGAAGTTTATAGTCTCACCTGAATATTATTTTCGCCAACCTGCCTCCCTCGGTACACAGCACTGGTCACAATGAAGTGGTTCTCAGGTCTAAAGGTGACACTGGCATCCCACGCGTAGTTTCCCCAGCGGGACACCAGCTGATGGCGCAGTCTCGGGAACATGAGCCCGCCATTTTTGTCACGTTTGTTTATGACGTGTTCTGTTAAGTGATTCTTTAGCTGTTCTGGGTCTAGTGTGCCTGAGAAAGAGAAATTGGTTTGATTAATGCCCGAGATTGGCCGAGATGCAGCTGCAGCTCTTTTTCTTTTAGTGACAGTCAAATTTCCAGGTTTCAGCTATGTAAAACGATTTTCATTTATTCTTAAGAGTACAGTTCTTGTTCTTGAGCTATCTAAATGGTATTTGCTTTTTTTTTTCTTTCCATTTCACTGAAAAGTCTCATGCTGTCCTTGGTTCTTGAGGTTATTGCTATGTTTTGGGATAAGTCGTTGACTATCTCGGAAATCAAGGCCATCTCGGTTTATAATCCCTTTGAATAGTGGTATAGTTTCAGGCATTATTATTTATAAGAAGACGTTATAGGAATACTCTCATTGTGTGTACAGCTAAGGAGTGGAATTCCCTGCCTGAGTATGTTTCCTGATAGCTACAACCGGGATAGGTGCCTACAAATAGTAGGCAAGCGTGCTCCATCGTCGACCACATCATCGTAAACCATCAGGTGAGATAATAGTCAAACGCGAGCCTATCAATAAATAAAAATGCAGTTCCGTACCTTTCACAGAAAGTAAAACATTGATAATTCCTTGATTTCTATGTGTGTCGAGCAGGGAACGAACTGTGTCGGTCCAGATGAATTCTAGGTGTGGATATCTGCTTGATAGTAGCTTCAGCCAGAGGTATTTGCTAACTCGTACAACTGGAAAAGTAATTAGTACCTAGATAAGGATTTTGCAATAATGTAATAAGGATTATTTTTTATAAAGTGACGGATAGCTATGGCTAAAGATGTTATGACGCGTCTCCAGAACATTTGGAAAAATCGTGGTATAAGTTTCAAAACCAAGGCCCGTTTGGTCAGAGCACTGGTTTTCCCAATTTTCCTCTATGGAGTTGAGACGTGGACAATCCGAGCAAGAGAAAGACAGAGGACAGACGCATTCGAAATGTGGTGCTGGAGGCGGATGCTCCGAATCCCATGGACAGCCAAACTCACAAATGTGTCTGTCCTTTCTCAACTCAATATCAAAACCCGATTGTCTACAGTTTTCTAACAGCGTGATTTGACCTATTTTGGCCATATAATGCGAAGGGGAGATAGCAGCCTTGAAAAGCTGGTAATTGTTGGCAATATTGAAGGACAGAGAGCACGAGGCCGGTCGCCAACACGATGGTCGGACCAAGTGAAAGAAGCTATGTCCTCAAGCAAATTCCAGCAGGTGGTTATGGCAACTTTGGACCGGAATCGATGGAGACAGATTGTCTGCTTAAAGGGGTCCAGTGACCACGATCCTCAGTAATGAGGGACCGACTAAAGAAGAAGGATTTCGCAAGTAATGTTAAAAATCTTTTTACCTCGTCATGCGATTAAACGTTATCCATGACAATAGCACATAAATCACTCTAAATCGCAATGATTGAATTTGATATGTTGCAGAAAGCTATTAAGCTGTTTTAAGACATATTTTCTGCCTTAATTTTTTTTTTCTTCAGTATCGTTTTGTGACATATACCTATAGACCATAATGGTACGGTAGCACACATATTAAAGACGCATATTAAGCTGTGCGAAGTCACTCCTTGCCTGGCAAAGCACGTTACACTGCTGGTCCGGGCTGACATTTGTTAGTCGTTAAGGGTACTCAGAGCCAGAAAATTTAACACCAGCCTTACCAAGGGTTGTCGTGTTACCCAGTTACTGGGTGTCGTAGTGGAGGTCGGAAAGGCAGTCGCTCCATTGTAAATAGGTACCGTTATTAAGCTACATTCGGTTTGTCTAGAAGCCGACCCTAGCATAGTTGGGAGATGCTACCTAAGCAGATTTTATTAAGTCGTGAGTAGTGATTTTTAAATTTGGTCTATTAGGAATTTATCAATTTGGACATTTACTTACCAACATAAGAGAACGCTAGCACTGGAAGAGTCGACACGGCGAGCCAAAAGGCGCAATATGTGAAGAACTCTTCGAGGAGGCGCTCGCGCACGCCTCGCCGCTTTGCGATCATAGCGCTCCTGTAGCGGCGACTAACTGTAAAATAAACAAAGTCCGAACATTAGTAGGGTGAACATTACTTTTAAAATTTATTGGTCGGCCCTTGAGCATGTTCTATCTCGACATGCGCGTGCAGTAGGCTACAGTAAGGGTAGGCTAGCCCATACATAATGCCCAAAAAAAAAATTTTTCGTCCGCTTTCAAAGTGGACGAAAATTCGCATCGTCAGTATCGTGATTTAAACCCTGAGTTTTATTTCTTTTTGAGCATTATGTATAGGTTGGCCTAACCTTACTGTAGCCTACTGCACGCCCATGTATCTCGATAGTGGTCTTAGCAAACTGGACCATCGCGTCGGTAAGCGTAAGAATTGTCAAAAGTCTGCCAATTCTTATTCTCAGACTTGATTGTACACAAATGTAAAAGACAATGTTACAGTTGGTCACCACTTAGGACGAAAAGCCTTCTTATAATCTTGTTGGCCTCATTTTGGTCGATATCGAGACAGTTCAGTATTTATTGAAACTCCAAGATTCTTTGCGAATAGCAGTTTGGCTTACAAACACAATCGGTCAGACTCAAATATTGGCGACATTGATGAATTGTAGCGTGATTAATGCACGCCCCCAATTTCAAACATTCATTAGCAAAATGGCAACGCATTTGTATTGCAGGTGTCTGTTGGAGACGGTAGCCACTTTCCGTCGGGTGGTACTTCGCCATTCGATCAGTTTGTCAACATTTAATGTGAAAATAATACCTAGTTAACATAAGTCGGAAGCCTTTCGTTAGAATGTTCTCCTTTAAATATCATTGGGAACTTAAACATGACGTCATCGTTTCGGATAAGCATGTTTAATATTGAGTGCATTCGTGTAAAGTACTCAATGCACGCAAGAGAATATTGTTTATTATCCGATTCGGATCGTTGCCTTGTTTCTAAACTATCGCTGATAACAACCGATGCAACTGAAAACAATTAGACCGATAACCAATATTGTTTGCGATTTTCCGAAATAATTTTCTTTTTCAGATTTACGTACGCTGTTCTTAAAAAATAACTAGGAAGTTTCGTGATATCAGGGTTACATCATATTTTGATCTGTATCTAAATGTTTCACGCTTTTCAGATCATGTTGATTTATTTCTAAATCTAAGTAAGTAAACCTGAAATTGCATAAAGAAAAACAACTACCCTATAAATTTCTGTTTGCATAAACGCATAACACCAGACAATCAAAAAACATCGTTAAAGATCAAAAAACATCGTACATCGATTTGTTTTATTTCTGTTACACATTGTAAAAGGTACATGACACTGCGACATTCTCTGTTTATTTCGTTTGTATATATCATGATTCAAATAGGTACTGATTGCCAGACGTTTCCGACAGGAAAATTATAATTTTCACTTTCGGAAAATTCAATGAAAAATCACAGGTGCTGCCGCGGGCACAGCTATTATCTAGATATTGTTAAAGTGCATCTCGCAATGGACTTTGGACACGTATTGCTTTTAGTCATTTATTTAGTTGTGAAACTCATAACATTTAATTTATTTATAAACAATTGCCTAGTATCTACAGAAGTAGGTAACTAAACGTTTCGATCGGTTTTATTGACATACTTTTTGCAATTACGAGATAATGATTGGCCAGATTTGGTCTACCGGGTTAACCTTGTTATTGGTTGTTTCCCGGATCTTTGTTGATATTTGTTTATAAACAAAACTTAAATATTTCGTTTAACGTTTGCACAGTAACTTACTTTTAATTAGGTAGCCAATCATTCGTGTGTAATCGTAATGTTAGCCTCGATGTGTTATGAAATTACCGGTATCGTACGTGAAATATTGACTTATACTGAGTTTTATAAAACATTCACGTGCCTGCTTGGATGCACAAGATTCTTTTTAATATGATTGTTATTATACCCGCAATCGCAGGTAGATATTTGTATTGATCGTCCCCTTCCTGCGGCAAGATGGGCCGACGATATTGTTGCCAACGCGGGTAGCACCTTGGTAAGGTTGACACAGGTGCTTTTGGATCCCGCTCCTGTGGAACATCGGGTACGACTGGGTGCTGAGGGGCGAGCTCCGGCCGGGAGTGCAGCTGGTGTGTTACGCTGACGACACACTGGTCACTGCCCGGGGGAACTCGCACAGGGAGGCAGCGTTGCTGGCGACGGCTGCGGTCTCACAGGTGGTGAGCCGCATACGGCGCCTCGGCCTGATGGTGGCCCTCAACAAGTCGGAGGCCATTGTTTTTCATGGCCCCCGGCGAGTGCCGCCGCCGGGATCGCACATCGTGGTCGGGGGGGCCCGTATCGCTGTCGAGTCCACCATGAAGTACCTGGGATTGGTGCTCGACAACCGGTGGGATTTCGGCCCCCACTTCCGGCGGCTGGCGCCCAAGTTGTTGGGCGCGGCGGGGGCGCTGTCAACGCTGCTTCCCAATCTGGGGGATCTGGGAGTCATCAGGGGATATCGCACGATCTCCTACGAGGCGGCTTGCGCACTGGCCGGATCTCCGCCGTGGGACCTGGAGGCGAAAGTGCTCGCGTCACTGCACCGGTGGCGCGAGGACGCGCGGCGAGCGACTGACGCAACGACATCTAGAGCTGCGTCGGTTGCAGCTGCGCGAGGTCCTGGTGGCGGAATGGCGGGACAGGCTTTCGAGCCCTACCGCCGGCCTCATCACCATCGAGGCCATCCGGCCAGTGCTCGACCTGTGGCTCGGGAGAAGGCACGGCTCTCTGACGTTTCGTGCGACGCTGGTCCTCTCGGGGCATGGCTGCTTCGGGAGGTTCTTGTGTCGCATAGGCAGGGAGCCGGACGCTCGATGCCACAACTGCGTCGACTGTCGGGAGGACACGGCACGGCATACGCTTGCAGAGTGTGCAGCTTGGGAGGAGCCGCGCCGTGCCCTCATCTCTGTTGTAGGCGGTGACCTCTCGCTGCCGGCCGTAGTCCATGCTATGGTCGGCGGTGAGGAGTCCTGGGACGCGGTGGTCTCCTTCTGCGAGACAGTTATCGCGCAGAAGGAGGCTGCGGAAAGGGATAGGGAGATCACAACCGCTCTCCCGGCCCGCAGCAGGCGCATCGGGCGTCGGAGGAGGGCATACGCTGCCCTCTTCCGGCCCCCCTAACTGGGTCCAGGGGCGGCGGACTTGGGGATGTCCGTCGCCCCCCACTCATCCGGACCCGAGGTGGCGGCGCGTGGTGTTCCCGTGCGCCCCACTTTGACGTAGCGAGGGGAGTTAAACACCTCACTCCCCTCGCCGACGCGAGGTGGCCCGCAGAGGCGGGCCGGCACCAGCCGGGGATTGCGGAAGTCGCATACGTTCCCGCGTAGGTGGAAGATGGAACACCGGGGTGGTTTTAGTCAGTAAGAGTCTGACAGACCCCTCCACCCGCCCCAGGGTGGAGGATTTCCATGAGGATTTCCCCCCGAGATCAAAAAAAATAAAAAAGGTGCTTTTGGATTCGTTGGTCTTTTTCTGCGAAACAGTAATCGCGCAGAAGGAGGCTGCGGAAAGGGAGAGGAAAATCTCGACCTCTTCCGGCCCGCAGCAGGCGTATTGGGCGTCGGAGGAGGGGCATAAGCTACCCTCTTCCGGCCCCCCTAAGTGGGTCCAGGGGCGGCGGACTTGGGGATGTTCGTCGCCCCCCATTCATTTTGACGTCGCGGGGGGAGTCAAACACCTCACTCCCCCCGCTGACCGACAGAGGCTTACGCTTACCTGCCAGGGATTACGGAAATCGCATACGTTCCCGCGATCACCGGCGTAGATGGGAGATGACACACCAGGGTGTGACCCCTCCGCCCGCCCCAGGGCGAAGGACATCCATGAGAATTTCCCCCCGTTAAAAAAAAAGGTGCTTTTGGATTGAGACGAGAAAAGGCGGGCCTATGCCCAGCAGTGGGCAGGGGAGGTCTAATTTTGCTATATCCGGTTCGACGAAGCCACCCCAACATAGATAGCAAAATAAGCTGAGATAGGGACCATTTTGGCCTCGCACAGATAATTATTTGATTATACTATTTAGTTATTAATTTTATTTTACTGGTTTGTTTGTCTTGTGCGAGTCCCAAATAAACATTTTTCTTTCTTTCTTTTTTATTTCAAAAGGCTGGGAAGTCAACCAGATTGAAATATAATGAATTCTTGATATAAATTTCAAAGAAAAACCATCAAAATACCAGACTCCAATGTAGGAAACATTGGAGTCCATGGAACGCTGAGCAAAAACGCTTATAGGTGACGAGACGTTTGTGGCTAAGCTTTACAGCCTGGCTCTCAGCATAGTGTTGCTTGCCTGACAATCTTCCACAAATAAATAACCCGTCTGCCGTGTGCAAAGCAAGAGTGAACAACTATCTTCTGGGCACGCTTGATTCTATGATTTAAGAATCAAGGTCTATGATAATAGAAAATGAAAATAACCTGTTTTTCGACTCCCGTCAAGATTCACACACATCTTTATGCAGCGTCTTTTGGGCGCTCAGCAGAGAGGCTGAGTATGGGACTCTTGTTACATAGATGCGCTCATGTAGGCTCTGAAAACGGACCGCATCATACCACGGCCCTTTCGATCTTGAGAGACATTTTGTCTTCCGACTTATCGTTCCTTCCACTTTTGAAAAGCTCGTAGAAACAGAGTATAGATGAAAACCCACAATCTAAATCCACTTCACTATTTCAAACAAATCACCAATTGTTATAATTGAACGTTCTAACAATTTATTAATTAAATCGTTAAGGTCACTGTTTGTCCACTGCGGTTTGTAGATAACTGACAAACGACACCAGATTCCCAGCACCGCATTCACTTTCTCCATCGTCTCAATATAGTGAAAGGTTATGCCTGCGTTCATTCATAAAATTTAAGTTTGTAGTAGGTAAAATTCAAGATCAAAATATTCCTTTGTACAAGCTTTAACAATAAGAGTCAAAAGTCAAAACATTGATTGTTAACACAAACGAATTTAAAGTTAAACATTTGTTGTATTTCTGTATCTACTCCAATTTTTGTACAAGCGAAAGTGACTTTATGTGAATTGTTTACAAAGTCAAGATCTGCTTTTACCGTTTAATGTTATGTAAGAAAGAAACCTTAACGTTTTAATTCTGGTTAGTTCTATATTAGTTAATGTATTTTTTTTCTATTATCTTTGTGTGATTAAATATGAAAGGTCAACGGCCATGATTACTTAGACGTTATCTAAATCTCTGATAACAGCTGTTCCATTGGGATTAGTTGTTTACTAAATATGTACTTATAATGGTTTGCGTCGCGATATAGTAGGTTTATTATAGTGGCAATTTTTTAGGCCATTTTCCGCAGGTAGGGAAGGAAGGTACCTACTTGTTTTAAAATCATTAAAAAATACGAAAAAAATATCATTAAAAGTAGACGCGATAAGTTTAAAGCGTTTAAGGTTTTTGTTTGACTTTTAAAACCTTGAAGTAAATTCTAAATGAATTCATTACTTACGTCAAATAGTAACGATAATTATTCTCATTGTTTTAAATTAACAATAACACACAAAAAAACAAATGAAGTTGGATGCCCTCTGTATTTATTTAAATACGAATCAGACAGACTTAAGTTAATTGAACGTAAAGAAAAATAATTAGACTAAGCTACTGTTCAACACGGTTCATTTGTGGTGGGACAGATAACGTCTCCAAACAGCATGCGATATACTTACCTATGTATTAGTATATTTGTAGGTTGATACACGTGTGTAAACTAAGTAAACAGATTTCTGTAAACAACGGCCTATGGTTTGACGCAAGGGTTGCAGAATAGCCGCACGTCAGTCAGATTTACGTAAATATTTATTTAGAATCCGGACGGACGTCCATGCTAGTCTTGACTCCTCTCTATCTGTGCTGACCCTATTGCACGCGATAGTGAACTTATCACCTACTGTCTCATCCTTTGTAATACGTAACATAGTTTTAATTTATAGATTGACGTACCTATTACGTATAGCGGAAGAAAACACAGCTGAAAATGAATAGGTATACATTTCGATTGAAGTCTCTTTGCGTTTTAATAATAAAGCGATGAGGACACCGACACATTATAAATTAAATAGACATATTTAATGGGTAGATTTATTACTTCGATATTGATTCTAGATGGCAATGAGTAAAAACCTCCTTGGTGTTTATAAACTAATTTTATCCTTGATTATGAAACGTTTCTAAAATGACAGAACTCAAAAATAAATAAACAAAAATCTGAAATTGAAACTGTAAATTAGACTTCAGACTACAGTCTTGTTTAACAATTGCAAATGATGTGAATGAAATAATTACAACAAATTAAAGGACAAACCTTTTAGTTTTCTCAGCGTCAAGTCATCAAAGTGCAACACACCAGTCCGATTCGGTTTGTCAGAACGTCGGAACTTGTAGAACTTCAAATGTGAATTTCAAATTTAGCGGGATCGCGCGAGCGTTGCTGCGCGTGCGCGGTTGGTGAGTGACTAGCGAACCCTGCGGACAGGCCACAGCCGTGCCCGACCGACAAGACGTGATTCCCGTGCTTATCGAGTATCTACTCGTCCAAGGTCCAAATGTAAACACTAACAATGTTCTCCACAAGTCATTGTAAAATTAATAATTTTATTATAGAAACGAGGTGATTGTGTCGTTATGAGCTATGACATCAGTGGAGAATGTAGATCAATAAGTTCGTAACTCGGTTTGATATCGATAGTCAACACATTAGTAGGTAATCGTGGAATCTGGAATAGTTCGGTGCAATTGTACCTACCTACCTAAGATTCTTTTATTACCTGAATTATTTTACATGAACTCAGAAAAAAGAAAACTGCTCGTTTTGAAGGCACAGGCACTTCAGGGTCTGTTTTAAATATCTAGCCAGACTTGGTGTATCATGGTCATGGATGGAGTACCCTCTTTTACGTTGTATTTCAATTAAAATATTTAAGACGTAGGAATCTGTGTAGTAGGTATGTAGCTACTCGTTAGTCTCTCTTTTGGTCGGGCTTCATGTCTGAAGATCGCGGTCATGGTGAGCTGTAAGTCCGGTACGGACAAATCGTCTCCTTATCGGCAATATTAGCGACTACGTATATACAATGTAAGCATGTATGGTATGTTTAGCTAAATAGTAACCCATAAACCACTGGTCGGGTTGTGCTGTTTATCCAGCCTATCTGGCGTGACGAAGCTTCGATTAGAGTTCCGGCATGGCACCACGGCCTATTGTTCTTCTCTCATCTGATTCATAGTATCTGCAATATAATAGGGTATTTCACTGAAAAAATTTTGTTAGTCCGTCAGATAGAATTCTAAAAAATTTGTACACGTAGTTTTACTTTTGTCACGTCAACAAAAAATTAAGACAATATTGCGATGAAAACTCGTGTGACGTCACTTACCAGTACACTTTTTACTGGAAAGTGACGTAACAAGCCACTCCTTATCTTTGACGCATTTATCTTCGTTATTTTTAATAGATTTGATTCAATAAAATACATATCTAATATTTTTCGATAATCTATCTAACGGACTAAAAATAGAATCATATTTTTTTAACCCAGGCCAATATCCTTATTATATATACGCATTTTCCGTATATTATACTCAGTCCCCTATCCCGCTATCCTGCTGATATGTCTTCCAACAATACCTGATGCTATTTTAAAAAGTTTAGGGTAAAAAAAATATCTGCTCCTGCCTTGCGGAGGAGGCGACTGTCGCATTAATATTGACAATATAGCTGTCTTCTTTAACATTACATTGTTTCGATTCGGTTAACGAAGATTGTACTTATTACTTACTTTCTGCTGTGGAAAAAAGAAAAAAAAACGGTGTGAATAAAGAAAACAAAAGAAAATTAAAATTATTTATTGAAACAACTTCAATTTTTTAAATTAAATAATTTTTACTAAAGCTAGTGGGCTTAAACTTACATAAGTAACGTAGGAAAGCGCAATACATTGGAGAGATATAAGTAGCCATAAGTACACAATTAATTGAAATATATTTCTGTTAAAGTACATAGGTAGGTAATCGTTCTAGGTATCAATATAGGATACTTAACGTTAGGCTCTGCAGAAGATAATATGATTCACTAACTTTAACATTAAATTACATTAACACTGATTCGACAAATGCTTTAAATGACATCTGGATATTTAAAATGCCTTACAAGCGAGTGATGTTTGTACCTATTTGATACCTACTCTGTCTAAATAACTTTACATAGCAAATAAATAGTTGTAACACATCCATATAAGTTAATTTTTTTGATTATGTGACGTTCGATACACAAGTAGTAATACTTAGTGATTAACAATAGGGAAGATATCATGTACGTATAAATTAAATATAAGGTCTTACAGCCACTCTTATCACATATTACAGCTTTATTTACTAGTTTGTCTACCATAGAAAATCTAAGATAACTTTATCGCCTGTATACAAATTTGTAAATTAAATCTACAAAATTAGTTCCCGTCTAAGGTAATCCACTAACTGTATAATACAGGAGGTCAATATTCGTTTTGATTACAGTAAAATAAAATGCACTAAGCATCGGATTACGAAATGTTAAATTTCACGTCAAACTAAAATCTTACCAAGTGATTTTAGGATATTAGATCAAACTATAACATCGATATAATTTGGCATCGTTCAACTAAATGTAGCTTACTTAATTAGCTTTACGATGAGTGGAAATAAATGCGAACAAGCGTTGCTCTAGCGCCCTGGTGACGTCACAGATGACGTCACAATCGCAGTCACACCACGCCGTACCTGCGGGCAGACTTCACACACTCAACAAAGGTGGACTAAATCAATGGAGAAGTAACATTCAAGCGAAACTTTCATACAGGAACTATTTGACTGTGTGAGTTCTGCCCAGCAAATCGATTCAAAAAAATAATATATCACACAATGAGGGAACTGTTTCAAAAACGGAATTTATTAGTACATCATATAGCACTCGCTTTGACGCTTTTAGTGGAAAGGAATTTTTGTTCGATGGACCTCCTCGGGATGCCGCTGACCTTCTTGGGCGACGAGTTGCAGTTGATGGAGGAGGGCAGCGACTTGTAGCCTCCGTCCGAGCTGTAGTCCGTGTCCGTGGACTGTCCCGTGAGGCTCGGGCTGTGCCGGTTCACGCTCTCCTTCGAGCTGATCCTGCCATTGTACAAGTCGCCGTACGAAGTGTGATGCTTGATGAGAGGGGTCTCCTCTATAACAATGTTCTTGGTGAGCGTCCGCTCGGTGCTCGAATATTGATTCTGAAAGTTTTCTATAGAACGAGATCTATTGGTGTAGAGCGCAGCCCTACGATCTGACTTATCCCCGACCGAGGAATCCCTCTTGATATATCTCCTAGTATTATCCGAGTTGGCGAGAGCTTGAAGATACTTAGTCCCGACACGACTGTTAGTTTTCAGGTGCACGGTATCTGTTCGCTTGTCTAAAAGGTTCTCGTCTCCGCTAGTATTAGTATGTCCGTTCACTTTCCTAACACCACACTGGCATTTGTTAACAGTCCCGTTGGTAACAGGTCTCTTAGTCTTTTGTGCTTCACTGTAAGACGGCAGCTTCCTCACGCTAGCTTGTTCATTCCAACTGCGGACACAAAACTATATGTTAAATCGATACTTGCAGGGACTATGAAGCTTTGTCAAGAGTTAATTTTTCTATGTTAAAGGAAGTAAATCCATGGAAAATGTTAAAATAGTTTGCTGAAACTTTGTACAAATTCTGTGTGTGTTTAAAACCTCACCTTTATGTTCTGTCGAGGCAGCGTGCAACACAGAGACATATCTCATAATCAAATTAAATTAAATGTTACATATTAATAGAAGATACAATATAAGTGTAGAACACCACACGACTACCTACGTCAAACAACACAAAACATCGTCACTAACTGACTGAAGCCAATTGATTTCATCAGTGCCAACAGTGCCGCGCCAAACCAAACTCATTGACTATACTATCCATGCTCCGACTCTCCATAATGTCAGTTCTAGCACCATCATATTCTCACTATCACAACCAACCAATCAAAAATCTTGCATTATCGTGTTTTAAGCCTTTTAGTGTCACGCTTAGGCACATTATAAACTATTTACAATTTGGACAGTTTCTGCCGTTTACCGCATCATTTTATATTCCTCATGCAAACTAGCGCAGTGACGAGATCACTTGATGTATTTGTAGCAATATTCGTCGATGTCCCTATTGGAGACCAGAAACACGCCATCGTCGTTGGTCTGGTACAAGAGATGCAGTAAGCACAACACATGGACGGAACACAAGAGGCAAACAGCGAGCAAGCAGTCGAGCCACGCTACCTGATCCGACGGACGAACCCTCCCGCCACCCAAGTGGAAACTGCCGCGTCCAATATCCAACATCACGAGAATTTTCAATGAAAATTCAATTCGGAATTTAAAGCAGCATGTGAGGAAATTAGAACAAAATGAACATTTTGAAGGACCTGATAATGATGATGTCAAATTATACATAATACACGGATGATGCGTCAGTTCTTCATTACATGATAAAAAATACATGGATATGATAAATCAAATAAAAATACCAGTGAAATAGGGAGACAATGTTAAAGTGATTCTACACATGGATGTTGGTGCGAATGTCATTTTCTTATTCATGTAGTCTTTGAATATGATGATCCATTTGGAATTGTTGAAATTTGATACTAATGTCTGACTTTTCAAGACGGTATGATGTACGACTGATGAGCAATGGTCTTTATATTGTGAAATGTATAAGGGGATACTGGGGGGTATGTACATTAAGATGATGGATGAGTGCAGTGTATGAAAAATGGACTTTATTGTAGCGAAGATAAACCTAAAACAATAAATAAAATATTGGATAAGTAGATGGTGGATAAATAAAGTTTAATAGAAAGGAAAGTTAGTATGACCAAGTAAATAGAAAGTGTGGTAGCTGTTTGAGATAATATGGAAGCAGTAGGTGTTGCACTCAGTGTGTGTAATAGAAGTGTTGTGTACAGTAATATTTAGGATGCGGTTACCTCACTAATCCGGAATTGTCAGAACTCGTTAACGCCGAGCTCATCGGCGGCCGCAACTGTAATAAAAACAGGCATTTTACTATCTTTTGGATCAATGAATGTTGCTTGTGGGAGAATTTCGGTCTGAGTTTTTGTGGTGGGAGTCTTGCAGTGCCTCGTGGAATAAGCGTTTACTTTCTCCAACAAAAAACAATAAAAATGGATTACAAGGGTACATTATATCGATGTTGTGGAGACTGGAGCCTGTACTAGGAATGTGTAAATTGTACTGTTGATGACTTTGTTACGGCTTCAATTAAGAGGACACCGCGCAAATCCTTGTCAAGTGACTATATAATTTCCAGCACATGTTTCTATAAGTCAAAACATTAATAAGAGTCTACAATCTAAACCAATAGGTAGTTGAAATTGCAAGACAAGGAAGGTGTTTTCGTTTTCAACTATTGCTTCTCCTTGTGACACTTTTTATAATTAAGGGTTCTTGCACTTTTTCAATTCGTCGAACTCGCCTTTGGCAGGTTTTTTTCCTTTTTGCTACGTTCGTGCTTCTTTTCTTTTTGTATCGACGGTTTATGGGCTTCCAGCTTCACTAGGTTCCTGCTAGTATGATACGTACCCGGTCGGTCTGCGTGGCGACGTTGCAGGTGTCATCTTGTCGCGGCTCGTGGCTCTCGGCCATGCGCAACATCTGTTGCTGCAGGACGCGCACCAACCGGTCGCGCTCTTCTAGCTGACTCTGGAAATTACGAGCTGGGAGTTAGAGACAAGCTTTTTAAACTAAAGTGGATTGGCATCTTCTTGGCTCGCTCGTTTTATCGTAGAGCTCGTACATCGCTTTCTATCAGGCGAGATCGAAGTCAAGAGCTGGCTGGCTTATCCAGCTCACCTATTTGGGTGGAGGTGAATAAAATACTGTGCTACTCAAAATTAGCTATTTTCAAAAGGTGAATAATTATATTTTATTGGCATAAGATACTGTAACGTAATGCCTGAAACTTTAAAAAATATATTTAAAACAACCATTCTGATTTAAATATACAGCCACAAGAGCATAATATATTCGAACGAGACGAACTACTAAATGACTTAATGCACACATTTGCATCCAATTTGTTACCGAGGCCTTGATTGCTCGAAACGAATTGTTTAGAGAGATTATACTCCTCAGTCAGTTAATTGTTTCCACTCATGGGTAGGCAAGAGGGAAATGGGGTAAAAGGCACATATCACAAGTGTCAACTTAGAGATCGTCTCAGAGTCGCATTGTCTCTTGTTTCCCCATTGTTCTCAAACTTTCGCTTAGTGATAATAAATCACTAATTTGTTCCATTACTTACAAATTATCTGCTGTCCATGTACAATATGTACATATTTATTCAATTAACGATATTTGTTTCTTTTGGAATGGTTTGTCCGAGTTTCTATTCATTGTGGTTTTATAATTTGTAAGAAAGTAGGAAAGTATTTCAGATCAGCGTTAATCTGTTCCATTCCGACCTGGTCATGTATCTAAGGCCTTAATTGAACGTTTAAGGGTTATTTTGAGGTTTCCAAAAATGTAGAATGTACATAAATAAATAGGCGGGCTATTTATTTACATACAGATTGGTAAATAAGTGAGATACATCTAGGAGCCGCTTTCCCATATATAAACTAGGTCTGTTGCCATAATTTGAACGCCTTATTGGTTAAGTGTGTTTATTTTCTAAACAAGGCTCGATGACCGACAATTATCTAATTAGATGGATAAAGTAATGCTAATGACTAAACACAAGACGAGGAGAAGCTTTGTAATGAAACAAATAGTAATTAGCTTTAATTATTCCCACTATCACTACCGCGATATTAACATTTGCTCTTGTGGACACTTTCAGCAACCTTAGAGCTGCTGTTAACATGCTGTTGGTTGCCCACAAGCGGTTGGTTAGCCGGTTGAAGTTGATAGTCCCCATGGGGTTGATTGCCCGAATGCGGCTGGTTGCCCAAGCGGCTTGGTGCGGGCAGTATTCTCACCTGCAGGTACAGTATCTGTCGGCGCATCTCGGCGCAGGCGTCGGGGTGCAGCGGCGAGGCGGGGGGGCGGCGCCCGTTGCCGCGCGCGGGGCTCTCCGCGCACGCCGCCAGCAACGGGTCGAGAGTTTCGCTCTGCATATCAAGGTTGATATTACGATATTGAAAACACTTGGTTATAGAAAATAATGTATAAAACAAGCCCAAAAAACCTTCCACCAGGTGCTGATCAAGGTAACTAAGCAAATTACGCCATCGAACTTCATATTATAATTATACCTATTTTCATAGCATTGTACCAAAAACAGATTTAAATTATACCTACTGTATAATTTTATACTGTAGATATTTCTGTGAAAAGATTGAACTGAAACCCCAAGGGTCCTTCGTGAAAAAAATTCAATCACACTTATACCTAGTTACCTACCATAGTTATCCGAATACCTGTACTTACTGTCAGACAAAAGGATACGAAACAGTTACAAACTAATTACCTCATTATTTAAAAAGTAATGATTCAAGACTATTCAAAGACCACAAAACATCACCCGTCACACTTGAAAAATTTGTCTCAGGTGTTCACTATCCCCTTTTATAAAGTAAAGAAGTTCATTATTTATGCATTCTTACAACTTGTCAGCTAGGTAAAGCCCGGTAAAGGGCTTTCAGAATATGCTTATTTTATATCTTTTAAACAGCTTTAGACCGTTTACACGAGAAACACAAGTTTTAAAGACCGAAATTGAATTAAATTTCTTTTATACAAACTTCTCTTTTCTTTCGTTTTTATACGGAATGAAAAACTTAATATTTTACTCGGTGCTGTCTTTTATAAATTAAGCTTTTATAGTTCCAACATAAATCTTCGTGCTTGTCGCTTGTGTGTCATTGAATTTAACGTAAGCTTTCGTCAACCTTCAGTATTACCCAATACCACGGTATTGTATTACCGGTGGATTTCGTTACAGTGTCAAGGTCATTTTGTTTAAATCTATGACCTTAATATTATTTACTTCATTTCCTTCCGAACTCTTGATATTCCTATAAACATTTAGGTACTTGTATCACCGTGAAGTTAGGTGAAGTGTGCTGTCATTCCAATTGCTGCTAGGGATTGACTTCAAGGTCACTTCACCAAATAGACTAAGATCCCAGAGCTGCCTAACCTCCCTTACTACCGAAATGTGTGGGATAGTGTTAGTATGGATTTGTTCGACAATATCAGGACCCTGGGGTCGGGAGGTCCTTTGGTAGGCGTATGAGGGGCCGAAGCCAACTCGCAGAGGCCCCGTTAGACATTTCAAATGGAATATTATGGGGCATCAACCGACGATTATCCGGTTGGTGCAGGACTATGGCAGAATATGGGAACAAAAATGAAACGCAAATGAAATGAAACGGTGAGATTGTTACAGAATAACACTACTGTACCTACAGTTGATGATCTAACCCATCAATCTTACGTTTCTAACTAACTACCTACTGTTATTAGTCTCTTCCTAATTTTCTCAAAACGTAACCGATCACTTTTGGCATATTGATTTTCTGCGCTTAAATAAATATAAGGATTGTTACAAATGAACCTCAGTACTTAGAAAGATTACGTCATTAGCAAGTTGCTTAACCTCAAACACCTACACACACTGGGGATTAGGATAACCTATAAGCGAACTAAATTCTATTTGAACGAGGTCATCTGTCTTCGGCCTCGTTTATATACCTAATGCATTATACTCGTACCTACTCAATCTTATTGGTCATTTACCCAAATCTAATCCGGTCAATTGGTTTCTGTTTGTGAGAAAAAATTATAGAAATTAATGGACGATTTAAATGCATTGAATGATAACTTCAGTGTAATTTATCTGTCAAATTCGTAGAATCAATAACAGAATAGCGAGTGTTTTCTATTGTGTACGAAACAATCAAAGTGTGTCAATAGGTGTAAAAAATAAATACAATTTCAGTTTGGTAAAAGAATCCTTAAACAGTTCTAAAAAGTTGCAACATTTATAATGTCGTCAGATTCCCTGCATAATTATTGGATATGTTAGATATAAGTTCTGTCTTTTGAGTTTAACTAATCTCACGTAACATTCAAATGTTTTCTACTGAAAAGTAACAACTTCGGCTATTAAATTTAATGTTGTGTAATTGCAAGCGACGTTTTGTTCATTACAAACTTTCAAATGTAGAAATAACAAGATAATTAGTGTGTAATGCATTTGCGTCATTTGTCTGAACATAGTCCAAGTTGTATAGACAAGAAGTGTGAGAACCAAACTCAAAAACATAAACTTTTATGAAAATAGCAGATTCAGCTAGGTGCCTCGACCAAACTCAGTGATTGAAAACTGAATAAACAAACAATAATCAGTTCTACTTCCATTGTGACCTTAGCATTTTATCAGGAAATAATCTCGATTATGCACAGCTTATACTATTCACGTTGCAATAAAATTGAAGGATAATGCGTTCAAAAGCGTTGTTGTTACAATTTACTTACAAGCGAAAGGAAAGAGAAGGCACAAAAATGGCGGATCCTTATTTAAAAGTTGTTACAGTTAGGGAAACAGGTTGTTTGGCAAATTGACTAATGTCTTAAATTGACTGTAGAAATATACAAATTACAACAACTGCAATTCTTTATTATTGGTATGAGCTAGCTACGCGTCAAGCTGCCAAACAATACCTTTCCCGAACTGTCCATTCAACATTGCTATAGCAAAGTGCATCAGTGCAATATTGCGTAGGCAGGGTTACTTACACTCATCGAATGATGCTCCTCCCCGGGCTGCATGCGGCAAACAAGGCGATGCAACCAAATAAACATATACGTTACAACACGCCAAACAAATTAAATGTGCCAAGTACAAGCTATTTAGTGAAACAACCAGTGCCCACTGAATTGTGACGGGGTTTAAACACGGTTTACATATCAACAACATCACATCTTTTTAAGTGAAATTTATCGTTTCACACTTCAATGGGCTACGGTGCAATACAGACAAAAATTAAAACATCAAAATACTAGAAACTACTGACAGATGAAACAGAAATCAAAATCAGTAAGTTGAAACTATATTAAAACTGCAACTCTATTGAATATCAAGGATGGTTTCAAAGGCAAAAACATACTGTTTTTAGTCCAAAGCATTTCAATAGCACTCAGTCATTGTCAGATTTATATCTAGTGTAACTAGTCCAGATATAAATCTGTTCACTGAGCTAACTGTAGGTAACTGCCTGGGATGGGAAATTATGGAATGGAAATTAAGGGGGGAACCTAGTTTCTACTTATTATGAACAAAGGAAAGAAAATGATAAATTGATTATGCTACCACACTAACTGAGTACACTTAATAATACGCTAAACGAACAAACAGACATGCAATTTCGTTATGCACAACTAGGAACATATAATAAATTGTGAACTAATTGCACATCGATACACGGAAATAGACATGATACTTAATACTGGGTTAGCGTTGCAAAGCCAGTGATTTATTGGTCAGTGTAATTACTGCTCTCAGAGAAATGGGAAATAAAATATCTCGCTTGCATCACCTGCCTAGCCTTTTGCCATCTATATTGGGGTCCGCTCCCAGTCCAACCGGATTCAGCTGAATACCAGTATTTTACGTGGAGCGGCTGCCTTCATCATGATTAGATAAAATGTTCGTGTACAGAAAAAAAAACAATCTATCCTTAACTAAGACAAACTTAATGCAACTATAAAAATGTAAGTAGGTACTAATTTACAGTAAATAAATAGCTATGTCTAACGTCTGGAGATTCTAAATGTAATATACCTAACATAATTTAACGCTATATGGCTTTGGCTAATTAAAAATAATTATAAGCTCATAAGCTGAAACTT
Source organism: Mamestra brassicae (assembly GCA_905163435.1). Taxonomy (NCBI): domain Eukaryota; kingdom Metazoa; phylum Arthropoda; class Insecta; order Lepidoptera; family Noctuidae; genus Mamestra; species Mamestra brassicae. Next base: position 6,637,433 of record LR990991.1, on the reverse strand, counting down.
CAGCAAATATGATTTAGTTGGTCTAACCTAATTAAGACAGACCACGAAAGTAAAATCCATATTAATTGGTTTAAACTATGTGATTCACTATCTCTGAATGGGATCAATGAATGTAAATGGTCCACAGTAAAAAAGTTGCAGTAGCACAAACTGTTAATATGCGTGTGCACTGAAACATATCATTTGGATAGACACAGTTTCATTTGCGACACGAGATACATACACACACGCATACAAAGAAATAAGAACATTAAATTACTATTGTAATGACTATAGAAACTTATATAACACACGAAATAATTGAGAAAGTGAGTCTTGAGGTAAAGTAGAACAAAATAATGGCTGCGTCACTTTTCATATTTATTCGACTACTGTCAAATGTGTAGCTGTTGCATTAAAGTGGAACATAACTGTTATTTATATCGACCGAGTACCTAGGCAAGAATGCTTGCTTATTAGAAAAACGAAGGCAATATGTTTATGGGCAATGTAATATGGAAATTCATTTTATGATTAAGGGATGGGATGCAGACTATGTTAATGATAGAGTAGAACAGAAAGGGCTGGCAATTACTGGATTGGTCGTAAAATTGTTTTGAGTAGGTACAGTCACCGGTCGTGTATGTCACCAGAAAATTGCAGACTCCGTCAGATTGTAATAAATCTTTAATATATCGTTTTGTATACAATAAATCCCCTCCAAATTCAATAGTTTCCAACCAATATATCTGTGTCTTATTAAGAAAAAGTAGTTTACAATTTCACGCGATATTTTACAATCTTATGACGTTTGCAATTTTCTGGTGACATATTTGACACATCAGTTTTTAGAAAGAGTTGGGCTCATCATCTGCCTAGACTTCGCATCCTTTTCCCGATTATGTTGGGATCGGCTTCCATCTCATTGTAGAGTACCAGTATTTTAGTACTAGTATTTTACATGAAGTGATTGACTGCCTATTTGACCTTTATAACCCAGTACTTCGCTACTTGTTAGACTATCGGGTTTCAAAGTATCCGGAATGACTTTCAAAGATCTGCGCAAGACAGTCGGGACGAACTCTGCCTAAAGGCAAAATGTAGGGAAATTAGAGGTATTTTGGACAATTTGTGACTGCGATACGCATACCAACGCTCCCTCCCTCCCTCTGATCTCTGTTTAAAACTTGATGTGTCATATCAACGTCACCGGTACCTTGTCTTATTCGTAGATACATTCATGCACAGCATCACATCTACCAACAAACTGACCTCCTGTAAGACCCGCTTGAGCTGCAGCAGCAGTGTCTTGATGTCGACCACGTCCTGCAGTAGCGACGCGGGCGCAGGCGCCGGTGACGCGCTGCCATCGCTGATGCCGGCGTCCGATGGCGTCTGCGTCCGGGAGCGCTGCAAAAGCCGCGCTGTGCGAACTGGCAAACTGGCCCTGGAATTGTGTAGCGTCTTATTAATATAGGAAGAAAGGCTAAATACTATCTTAGAGGCTTGCATATGAATGCTGCTACCACTGTAGCTATAATTTTAGTAATATGTCTCAAGGTTGGTCCTTTATAAACATCTGAAACTTAAATATTAGCATTGTCATTCAGCGTGGCGTGTCATTCTGCTAGTCTTCTGGGCACGTTTTCGGATAACAGCGATGCAGAGGAGTACTGAAACGCCTATAGGTACGTATATAGTTAGGTTTAGTATAAATAGTTAATATTTAATAATTTATGGTACTTAATTAATGAGTCTTTCAAAGAATATTCTCTGGTAAAGGCACGTAAATTCCGGGTGGTTTAAATCGCCAAATACTGGCCATTCACCAAAGAATCAGTGGGACTATCTTGGCTTGACTGGACCTTATTGAGAAACGTCAATCATGAAGGCTTTAAGTAAAGATGACTGCTTAACTCTTTCTATATAGGATGGCAGATCAGCAAATCCTATTTATTCTCATTTGAATGGGTAACATGGCTGAGTTTTTCTCACAGTTTTCCTTGATACAAAAGATACGAGTAAGTACTTATGTTGATCTCAAATCGAGTCTTCACCTTGTTATGCTTTATCAGTACATTCAGATGCAGACGGGAGCTGTTATCATTTAGAAACATCATCTATAAATTCCGAATGTCACTATAAATATCGAGAACCAATCGCTTTTTACTAAATCATAGCCAATTCCATAAATAGTTCAGCCATTTCTGTATTTCCGGCGAGTAGGAAGGTGGGACATGAAAATCCCCTAAAATTAATGGGCAGAGTAATGGCTTGCTGATTCCATTTGAGGGTCATGACGGTGGGCGAGCCGACCCGCCTACTCAAATTAATTAGCTAAACTAGGGCGACAAACGATGATACGGTTGTCATTCTACCTGTTAAAATGATAACTTTATATAGAAGTTGTGTTGAACACAATCTAGTTGATGAATGTCGACCTAAGTCTGTTTCCGGACTAGTTATACCTATGAATGGAACTGAAAATGGTGCGTGCCTTTAGCTCGTGGAAAGCCAGCATTCTACAAGTTGTTGTGAATGTAGTTTCACATAGCTGTTACCATCTTCTACTTAGTGTTTGTGCGTCAAGGTCGGCTCTCTCGTCTCTCAAAGCCGATGTTTTGATTCATTAGAATCCGATTTAGTCATTATTTTTGTTTTCCCTTTGTTTAAAGAACAATCGAATGATATCTATTATCATTGATTAGGTGTATATTTGTTTATAGACGTAGGTATCTTTATTCGTAACAGTAATAGGTATAAGTACATAAAGTAGAACTTGTAAAATGGGCTGTTATTAAAATATTAATTACTGAAGTAAGCGAGTCTGAAATACAGCGGTTTTATTAAAGATAGGATTTTGAAGTGAAAACTTCTTTAGCGGCGTTGTGCACTTTTTGGGATGGGTATAAAATGTTAAACTCGCGTCAGGACACGTGACCTGATCGAAAATTCGTAAGACGGAGGGAGAGTAGACTGCCGCAAAATGAATATATTTTATATCCGCAAAATATTAAAAATGCACAACGTTAATGTTCAAGTTTTCAATTCTGCCGGCACTCCCGGAGTGCAACCCGTTTTTTTTAGTACAAAACTGTACAGCAGTTATTAGTAGAATTGTTTTCCCCGCAGTTTTGCCGAGAATACTCAACAAAGCGAGAGCAAGCAACAGCTTGAAAAACAAGACAATAGACGAAAACAAACAAACAAAGGAAAGTTCGATTGTGCAATATACGTTGTTATACCGTGGATTACCACAATAATGTGACGTGGTGCTGTTGGGAAAGAAACCAATAACATCCGGTTATGAAATCATCGACCAATAGAGCGTATAGGAAAGGTACAACCAAACAAAACGAAACAAAATACAGTAGAAATAGACGGTCTACGCAGCCGTGCAAATAAGAAAACTGCAAATAAATATCATATTTAATTCGCGTTCGTCATCATTGTTTTTACTTGCGATACCTACTGTGCTATGAAAATTGAAACAAATAAGGATATTCCACATCGTTTTGTTTATGAATCATTTACACTATTCTAGAGTAGCTTCAGCTAGTCTAAATCACCGCCTCTCCATTGGCCTTGCGATGTTGCTTCGGCCGCAGTGGTTACTTGGCCTTTCAATGTACACGAAGCAGTACGAATATTGCTCATACAAAGACGAGGTTGTGAACAAAATAACATTCGACAACGACCTTATTAGGAAACTCGACTGCAAAATGAAGCAAATCAGTCGTTTTTTACTCAAAACATTTGTTCCACTAATGTGGAACGGTACTACATGTCCCACATAATAGTTTCATAAACACAGAATTTTGAAAACATGACATGGTGATACATAAACCACTTCATATCGTAAGATAACACTCATGTTTCACCTAGCAGATATGATATCGATTTGATTTTATACGAATTATTATTTACGATGGCTGATTCTTGAAGAATAACAGTAACTTTGTTTCATTCATATTTGATGTCACTTTCTATCTTAAATTACAGAAACCGCACACTGGACACACGCAACGGTCGTATTTTTAATGTATTTATTGGCCACCTGTATTGTTTAGCCCTCTGGCTACGTAGACTGGGCGCGGGGCTGGCGGAGCGCGCGGCTGCGGGCTCGGCGACGGCGACGTGCAGGTCCGTCTTCTGGCGGCGCGCCCCCAGGTGCTGGGCGTGCCCGGCCGGGCCGGCGTTGGCAGACGTGGCCGCAGCTGAGCGCATGTCGCGCGGGAGACTTTCACAGCGCGCACGCACGCGGACAACTGAAGTGCGGCCGCCGCCCGCGCTATCGGCGCCGCCACCGCCGCTGACGACGCACCAGCTCGCCCGGAAAAATCAGATCTCGTGGCGTCGACCCTATCCATTCATGCCGAACGGATCATAATCATCACGCAGTTTTCTTTTTGTTACACTCTATTTGTACTGTTAAACCTACAAGTTTACGCACCGTGATAACTAAACGGCTTCGATGAATTGTTTATCATAATGTTTGCCATAACAGCATCATAACGCGGGGTGGTAATGCACCGGAGCGATTGACTCCTAGTTTGGCAACAGGGGCATGTCAAATGACGCAGCGAGGTGTGTCGGAAAGGGAGAAGCTGAACGAGCGACTCTAATGTCTGAGTCGTCACAGCGCGCGTCACGCTCGCTGACCGCGCACTGCCACCGCAAGCACTTTCTTTTGCACGTGATTATGTTTGTTTTGTGTCATTATACAGATAGTGTCCGTAACGACCGGGTCGCAATTTACAGCACGTAAAAATACCACTTTACACTGTTTCACACAACACTTTAGATTTCACACGTTCGGACGGAGCAGTAGTTGGAGGGTGTGATAATGATCAGGGATGTTATAGGTCAGTGTCAATGTCTCGACGCGTTTGTTTGTTTTGCACAGGGTCGCCGGTCTGGTTGCCATCTGCTAGTGAGTAGAGCCGCACCGCGCATGCGCCAGGCCGTTCAATAATCACACCCCTAGCTCAGCTGATTTATTTCTATATTCTCCCTCTACACGCAGCAGCTGAGCAAACGTTTACAAATGAACAAGTATTTGAAATGTTTAATCTTATATATTCACGTTTCGTACGCTTATGAAAACATAAATGTAAATGGTGACGTCATAATCGATTTCAGCCCGAGTGTGACGTCATTTTTGTAGCTGACAACATTCGCAGAACATTTTCATTTTACTGTCTGACAGAATAATCACGTTATCTGTATCCAGGGAGTAATCTTATGTTTATTATCTGACAGTTTTTATTTATAGATGAAGCTCGAGTTTATTTGGCGTAACAGGCATTTTACGCTCCAATTGCAAAATTTTGGGTGTGTAACGTTTGAAATAAAAACAAAAGTTCTAATGATCATAATTATGACCTAATTTAATTTAATATGCTTTTGTTTAATATAACGAAAAAATTATATTATTAATATAATTTCACCTAATTTTATATGGTATAATGAAATTTTTATAAAATACACATTTGAAATAATATTCAATTAGTATAATATTCAGTTACTATAATATTCAAAATCTATTAGTAACTTTTAATAACAAAACCAAAATGGTTGATTTATGAATTAACTTTATAGATTTACTGTTTATTTTTTGTGTTTTTATTTTCTGTTTAATTAATGGTTATTAAGATTATCTGTAAATATGTGAGTACCATTTACCTAAATTTCTTTAGAAAATGAATAAGTTTACCTCTGATGGTAATACTTTGTTCTTATAAGTAGCATACTCTGGGTGCATCGTCCTCACATAATATTAAATTAAATTTTATATACCAAATTTTGCAAAATCATTATTTGAAAAGAGTAACTATGGAGTTTCTTGTCCGTTCTTCTCCATAAGAATCTACCTTTCCGAATGGACAGTAGAGTCACTTTATTAATGTAATATTATTATTTTACTGAACTGTACATGATGACGTTCAAAAGTGCCGTTTAATGGCCTAATTGAAATAAACGTTTTGACTTTTGACTTTAATATAATTATATTCGACCTATTTAACTACAAGTAAAATTATAATTTTACTTGTAGTTAAATAGGTCGAATCTGTTCCAAAACCGAATCGGGGCACCCCGACTTCACGTAGTCTTTTGGCACCCCTAGAGTGTAATTAAAAACAGGAGGCGCGAAGGGAGAGGTTAGGTTACAATAATTTGTTATTCTCAAGAACGGTGCGTTACCTTAGAAAATTAGTTAATATGAAAATTAGGTTAAATTAACGTTATATAAAAAGAGCATTATACAAATTGAGAATATATGAAATGAACGTTATACTAAATGTTATTAGAGCAAATGAAAGTTATATGAAATATAACATTAGATCACATGAAATTAGGTAACCTATGTGTTTTTATAGCATATATCATCTGAACGTTATTTCAAGTGTTATTATACTTTCTGTTATTATACCATACATTACACACCCCAAAATTTTAGCATGGACTTATTGGTTACGTGTAAATGGGATATTGGTTACGTGGATGAGTTGTGAAGTAAGTTCCGTTACAGTACAGTACGTACAGGTAGTATCAAGTCAAGGGGCGGCAATGGAAGCAAAGCTGTGTCGGTCACGGTTTGGGACGGCGACGATGGCGGCCAAGCGAAACGCAATTGTCTAAAAATACGGTAACTTACTATGGGTACAATTACCACCCTGAATCAACTGCCAGAAATAGACAAAACAAACTGGTTTTGTTTCTAAAATTACTTTTGTGTAATGGCTGGTCATTTAACGAAGCAGGAAATGTATAAGAGCATAGGTAGGTCATAAATACCGCGTAATAATATTTGCAACTTTGAGAAAAGGGCAATTGCACTATAATATGGTTTCGAACATACCTAAATAAAAGAAAGCTTATGAATCTCAAAAGTAAAAAAAAAAGATTATTTGTATAGTTGTAACTGTACTGTACGTATACTTTAGAAATTACCAAACAAAATTGGAAAAAAAAATTCTCACACTAATTAACAAGAAATCTTGAAAGCACGCAGCTAATTTACTAAAGAGAAAGAATATTTTACATTCACTCTTTCTCTAAGTTACATACGACGGCCGACAATATGCAGAAATTCAATTAGAAATAAGTAATTCAATTACAGATAAGAAACAGTATCTATTCTGCCCGTTTTTTTTTTCATCAACATTTTTGCTAAGCATCTATCAGCCGGACACGCGATTATTGCAAAAATCAACTGATGGAAATAAAAAGTCAGCTGTTCCCTAAATTCAATCATTAATTTAATCATTTTTTTTTAGAAACCTAATGCCTGGAAAGGATATAGCGTTGCCGAGTTATTGTGTTAGGTCAGACAGGCAATCTCTCAATATAAAATACTAGTTAGGAAAGACGCGGCAAATTGATTTGCCTCGAACAAACTTGGATGGTGATAAAAATCATGTTATATCTGTATAATGAATAATTTATGTGCATTTAGGCACATAACTTATGCATATATCGTACATAACAAGCGAGGGATGTGTGTAACAAAATTCGTGATCATGCATTGCTTGCGTTAACAGCCAAGTAATCAAGGAGCCCAGGGGAACGCCCGCATAAGAGGCAAGGCATGTCCAACTCATTATTACTTTCATTATAACGATCTAACTAGACTGTGGGCTTTACGATACAGCTTGTTTCCTGCTTCCCGTCGAGCAAGGGAAATAATGCGAAGATAATTATGAAAAGCTTTATGGGCTTCAATGTGGGATTAAATAAATGGAATTATGGATTTTTACCATTGGCTTACAGTTTCTTCCATATAAACACGATACAAGTTTAAGTGCGAATGTAACTGACTCCATCAACTGCAGAAAACAGCAGCAATAGTGTCTACTTTAGAATATTTTAAAGATGTAGGGTCTGTGCGGCTTTCACTAAGGAGACCTACAGGGCTGCTAAGCAGGGCTTACACGACAGCTATGCAGGACTTACGCGGCTGCTACGCATAGCCTACGTGGCCGCTACGCTTGGCCTACGCGGCTGCTGCGCATGGCCTACGAATCTGCTACACAAGGTCGACGCGGAGTCGGCTTCTACACTTATAGACATCTATACATAGACGCCGAGAACGAAAATACAATTTCAAGTTTTGGGCTCGTATAATATTCATGAAGTACTGTCGACTTTTAACATTAATCATAGTCATTAACCATAGCAGTACATTGTGTTGTTCCACATTAATTTGTTGTAACTAAGCGCCACGCCCGATATTTCACACTGGCTGGTGTGAATAGCTTTGCTAAGTAAAATTAATGTTCCTGGTAAAATTATTTAGTGTTTCATTCGAAGTGTGTACTTTCGAATGAAAAAGAAACATTACATGGAAATAGTACCTATTTACATACCTAAATTATATTTTATGAATCTATTGATGAAGTCTTATTTCAGTATGCTACGAAAATAAATGGTATTAGCACTAGATATGAGCGCCGCGACGGCACGCCGCCGTCGGCGTGAATTTTGAACGGCGCGCCGCCGTGAATTTTTTTTTTGTGTGTTATTAAAGTTCATATTTGTAACAGCGAAAAACTATGCAAGCGTTTTAAACTAATGTGACCATTGACTTTTTACTAAGTAATAATGTTAATAATTTCATCGTCTGCCATGCTTACTTCGTCCTGTGTCTCTCTTACAAAGTCAAAGTCAAAACGTTTATTTCAATTAGGCCATTAAACGGCACTTTTGAACGTCATCGTTTACAGTTCAGTAAAATAATAATGTTACATTAATAAAGTGACTCTACTGTCCATTCGGAAAGGTAGATTCTTATGGAGAAGAACGGATAAGAAACTCCATAGTTACTCTTTTCAAATAATGATTTTACAAAATTTGGTATACAAAAATTAATTTAAGTATTAGTAGTATTTAAATTAGTTATATGAGGACGATGCACCCAGAGTATGCATACATGGGACTCATGACGGAATTTATACGTCATTATAGTAGGATCCCAGGCCGGTCTGTTTTGAGGTCTGCCGTGATCCCAAGTCGATTGACCATATAATATTCAAGTAGTGAGATATCCATTGTCTGTTTGAATGAATAGGCGACAACGAACGTCCAAATCTAGAACCAGCAATCTCTAGTGAGAGTTGGAGTCAGCTGGATGTAAGTTGGATGACAAACGCATTAGATAATGTTGAAATCCTGGATATTTTCCGGCCCATAATGTTGAAAGCAACTTAGTTATAGAAAATTGTATGCTCTGAAGGATCAGATATTCGCAGAGTGACATGCAGATGAGTGACAGGTAATAGGGAATATGCATGCATTTTTTATTTGCAAAATAAAATACTTATGTAAATAATTATGAAAGAATTTTTGAAATAACTCCATCAGTGTTGAAGTTATTAAGCTTCAAAGTTGACAATAAGAAAGAGAAGTCCGATACCAAATCTGACGTCTTTACTAATACTATGACGCCTATAGGTACAGCTGCAATAGAAAACAGCGTATTCGCGAGAGGGACAGATATATTTGTTTTATGTAGTTTTATTTCGTTTTTTTTTCGGTCAATTTCGATTCCAAACTATTTAGTAAATAAATATTTTTTTCATGCATATTCCCTATTGGAGACGCTTCGCAATGTTTGCATTGGACTGATGTAGGTAATTATGACAATGAGGGGCAAAGCCCAAAAAAAAATTGAAATTTGAAGAAAGTTATCTTTGTGTTTTAACTTCACGCCGCATCTCAGAAGGCTATTTTAAAAAAGCGCTCCTTCAGCGATTGCTTCCTGTTAAATATGAGCGCCGCGTCGGCGCACCGCCGCCGCCGTGGAAAATGGCGCTCATACCTAATTAGGACTAAACTAAATACAAAATTACTACACTACTGTTTGTGCAACTAGAGAAACCTAATCGTTTGGTTAGTGCGGTATTGTTCGTGTAATTAATACGTGTTAATTAATCTATCATGTTTCAATAAAATTGGTACTAAAAACCCACAAAATGCATTGTTTTTTTTTACACTGAATGAAATTTAGTTCACATGATCTTTAGTTTACACACAATTAAATTCCGTTTAGTATAGAAAGTTTTTAATGATCGTCGACCCTAACTACCACATTTATGCTCGATATTATACCCACGCTATAGTTTCCTTACAGGAATAATACCAAGAAGTCATAAGTTTAAATTAGGATCTTAATTAATGATGTTCAGTAACGCAACCGGCTTAATGTGGCCTCGAGGCGACCGCAGCCCGCAGGCGATTCTATTCAAACGATATAGTACCACCACAGATAGATAGGTGCAGAAGGCCAACTCCATACAACAAACGGTAATAGCAGCAAACACACCACAGAGCACAGAGACGCCTCGGCGATCGCGCGTTGCTAGACTAGAGACGGTCAGTATTATTTAAAAAAATCTCTATTGGACACAACTGAACCTCTAAACTGCTGAATTTGATTAGTAGAATTCGCTATAAAAGCGTTTGAATTAAGAACGTAACAGTTGCTAAACAAGAGTTTTTGTATGTATTTTCAACACATTCCACCGATAGCACGAAGAAACTGAACTGACGATGCGAAAGCTGAAACTTTTTCTCAGTGCTATTTACATGGATTTGTAGTAATGGCACCTTGATATCATGTTCTGTGTCGCTCATAGATGCGTGCATAACTATTAATTATCTCATGTGAGTGCCACTCGCTAGTAGACTATCGGTCAAGACTTGCCTTAAATTTGCTGTACATAGACGTAGACGTATGTATGTAAGTCTATCTGAGCTGTGCGTGCATTTCCGCTCATTGTATGGATCTGACCTTCTGTTACTATCTATTTCGTGGCACCAATTCTTTCTCACCGGGGATTCAGGTTACCGTGGTCTGCTTTGCTAATTAATACAACGCAATTTGTGCATTGTTTGTGTTATTGCGAGCATTTAACTGCTATGTAAAGTTATAGACTTGTTTTATGCAGAAAACTGTACTTTTTAATCCAGAAAACTGTTTTATGATTTATCATTGCATGTAAAGTCTTATAGGATCTTCCGTGCTACGGAAACATTAAGTTTTAATGCTATAAAAATATCATTTGCCATCTTTTTTACCAGGGCAAGTTGCATAACGTCTGGACATAATCTATATATACAGTCGACATCGAAATTGCTTGGGGTACGATGCAGACGGAGCGAAGCGTAACACGCAAAGGCTACAGGATTAATGTTTTCACATAAAAAGCACTTGCGAAAGTTTACCGTTGCAGTGAAGGGGTGGGTTTTACCCCAATCTCATACATATCTATGTGACGTTAGCGTTGTAGTTTATAAGTGCATGTTTTAACATTTGGCATTTAGTGAAACAGGCAGTCGTAAATCTTTTCTTTGAAGGTTTTTGTACCATATCTAATGATGACTAATGAGTCTATTCAATCCTCTACAAGTCTGAAAAGTTTATATATATATTTTTTGAGGTGACTCCGATAGGGTTAGGGAATTAAATGGTATTCTTTGCAAATATTTTCATCTAATGTACCTTGTAATAATATTTGAGTAAGATTTGCTCAAGTAGGTAAAATTTCCGAGTTCAAATCGAAAATACACTATAGTCGTTGATCTGCTCTATATTTTTTTACTTCCTATAAAATATCTAAGCGTAAAATATAACATTAGTAATGCGTAACAGTTCCAACGCAATCTTTGTATTAGATACGTTCAATAACTTTCCACCAATCGTTTTCCTATGGTTATCGAACCCGCCAATCATTCGATTAAAGTACGGAGCGCGAAGTCTTCAAAACAAGATGGGATATTTTTTTACTTCGGTTCTCAGAGATCTATTATTATGTAAGCATACCTATATTCATTATGGTGTACAGACGCCAGCACGTCAAGCTACCCGAAACTGTCAAATTTTCCCAATCAACCTTCAATCTAATGCTTTGGCGATAAAGTTGAAAATCTATTAAAGTAATTTGACTGATTGTTCTAGCTTAATGTGCTGTCTGTACATTAAAAGCACCGACGCACCTGAGGTCGTTAACTTTTACAGTTTAGTTCGTAATTGCCAAACTCATGAGGAAAATAATGATAAATACGTGATGATAAGGATAAAATAACTATCCAGGTACTTCTATTATAACATAATATGTATCGACAACTATTCCACGAAGTGAAACAGAGATTAATGTGAAATGGATAAATAGTGCATGCATAATCAACAAATATTTTACAGTTTGTCTACGGAAAAGAGCAGTTAAAATACAACGCATTTAGATAAGCTTTTTGGCCATTGTATTTGTATTTTTCAATATACTAACTCTTATTTACATTTTTACTTATATTAAGAGGAATGTTTGAGCGGTAGGTAAAATAATGGTTCCAGGGTTGCGGAATTTGTTCGCCCTGGAACGCAAAGGGCTTTAGAAGGAACACGGATGGGTTTTAGTCAGTAAGAGTCTGACACGCCCTTCCGCTCCACCCAGAGCGGAAGAAGTCATTTGATGATTTCCCATACTTAAAAAAAAAAGGCATAATAATGGTTGGATACTGATGTGCCTTTCCTAAAAACTTGGGTAGTACAATTAAAGTTACGGAGTACCTAGATACTAGGAATATTGGAAATTGTGTTCTTGTAAACTTGAACAAAGCTCTAGCTACGATAAATTACCCAATTTAACAAGTACCTGCATCACGTAAACGCCATTAGAACGTGCTAAATGATCGAAACTAAAAATATAAAGCCTATTACGTGTAGTTTTATAGCCAGCTACTAGAGTGGGCGTACATAAGTAGTACAGGTCCACCAAAACTAAATCCCACGAGAAAACCTTGATTCACATAAATGTTGTTTCCAATTTACAACGATTTATTTCGAAATCGTGCCTTACTTAATCCGAAAGATAGGCTTCTGGCTATTGATTTTAGAACCTGAAGATAGCTCGTTTATGTAAGTTTAGTTATTTGAATAAAGTCATTATAACTTGTTTGTTTTCTGTTGTAATCTGTCGTATTAATCTAAGATCGTAGTCACTTGATATCGGAATGTAACATGGAAATGTTGACGCACAAGTTTCTTGGACAAAGTGTAGTACGAGTTTGTGTCGTGTAGTGCAGCGATCTTGACCGGTTTTAGTATGTATTTGTCTGAGATTATGTCATTCGCATTTGAAAGTATCAATATGTATTGTACCTATATGGAGTTAACCATGACGTCACGTAAAACACTAAATTATGAAAAAGAATGCTGTTTTATTGGGATAGCTCAGTTAGGTAACAGCACTTTATTTATTTATCGTAATTACACGTTGTTTCTGTAAAATATGAGACCAATCTTCATCTTCATTCAAGTTATTATATAATGATGATTCTCGTTCGGCGATTATGTTTAATTATTGGCCTATTCAACTTTTAAATGACTTTATGTAATGTGGTGACTTTTTGTAAAAAGTTTCAACGGTACTTCTAGCCATCAACACTCAAGTTTTTTGTGACCTAATCGATACCGTTTTTTGCCGTGCTCTTTTAAATGGCTATTAGACTCGAAGGAGACATTTTACCACATATGGTTGAGATATTATAGCTGTAATTTAGTTTGAATCGATTATATAAATCATTTAAACGTGACAGCAAATAAACAGTTATCGAAAATAATTTAAATATATTCGAATTAGCTTAGCGCGTAATGAAATCTGATGAATGATATCTTTGGTTGCTATATACCTAAATAAAATATCTAGACAATTATTCGACTAAACGTTGATTTCCTGACCACTTCCGATAATAGGTACACACAAATAAATAGGTTCCTTAGTCACCAACCCTGAAAAATAAAAAGTATCATCATTGCGTAAGCTAATTGCATTTCAAAAATCCTCATTTATATACAAAGGAAACTAAACGCCAACAGTTTTATAGGGAGAAAGCTTGTCCTGCTTTTAAGAAACATAAAATTTTAAGTACTAACTGTTTGTTTTATGTTCGACATTTTTACGCATCGGTTACGAAATGTAGTAAGCTAACAATACTTCTGAATGGCTTTTGTACCAATATTTGCATAAACTCAAACCATTAATGAATTTGGTCTATTCAATTTTTGAATCGTAAAGGAGTCGGTCAGTCGAAGAGTTGGAGCAATACCTTTCGCGTTTTAACATGGTCTTGTCTAACATTTATTTATTTATTTTACAGTTTATGTACACACATTTGACAAATAGATAAGAAGAAGGGAACAGAAAAATAGGTACAAAGGTGTTGCTTATTTCTAAAGAAATCTCTTCCAGCATACCTGCGAAAGGAGAGTCGAATAAAAGAGATGTAGACATCGTGTGTAAAAGTTATGTTAACATAAAAAGACAAAAAAAAAACTTTAAATATAACATACTATAATAAATTTGACTAAAATTAATATCATAATAATACATACTACTTAAATAATACTATAAGAATAATAATAATATATAGTACTTTAAAAAAAATATGCAATTATGATGGTACCGAAAGGTAGTGTTCTTTCACTCTTCTTTTAAAATCTGGAAGAGTTTGACATATTTATTGACTTAATATTAAAAACAGAAAAAAATATAAAGTCATCCTACCGTGAGTCTAAGAAAAAATCCCATGCAAAAGAATACACAGATTATTAGGCCGACTTCTAAATAAAAACTCTACAAAGTCTTAAATAACTTTAATTGCGAAAGTCGGTGTTTTAAGTTTTGTTTCTTCGTTTTGACACCTTTTTGAAAAAAAGTTATTTTATCCCGACGTCATTTTGCTTACTTGGACGACGTAATTACGTCATCCAAGTAAGCAAAATGCTCATAAAATAAAAACTGCTGGGTCACACTGAATACAGTTTTTACGGGACCAAATGGCAAGTATCATCGAAAGAAAAAATAATCACACATACCGGGTCACAAACTTCGGAGTAATCGGTGTACACACATGAAAAAAATACCCACCGAATTGAGAACCTCCTCCTTTTTTGGAAGTCGGTTAAAATGGGGAGTTATAACTACTGACAACGTGATTTTTTATCACCATCCAAACTCAACTCTCAATCACACTATCTAAGACGATATTTATTGAAAAATCAACTCTCTTTTGATGATGGTGATAGAAAAATGGGTATACAAACACATACCTAGTTGCTCATTTCGAAGAAGCTGTAAATTCTGGTTACAAGTACACCTTTCAAATAGTTACTCGTAGCATCATTTGTCTAGATGACACGGTAGGAACTATGGAAATACGTACCTTTGTGCTTGGCCATTAAGCATGGTGACCACTTGGGCCACAATCCCCTTGACCGGAGCTTCCTTCTCCGTCATGGTCGGCTTTTCCATAGTCATCACAGCACTGGTTTTATTCACTACTGTCACTATTACACTGGTTTACGCAATTTCCTATTGCGTGGCTTACAAGATATGTTTCGTTTTATTATTATCTACACACATTATAGGCTGAAAGTACATTTCAAAGTCGGTAAACAAGTCTCCAAAGGATAGGTTGAGCATTCCTAAATCGTAAGTATTTGTTTTGATTTCCAGAAACTATTATTTGAGGGTTTTTTTTATTGAGACACACTCAAGAAGATACGCTCCTAAGTGTATCTGCAACACCAGAGGCATCACAGATGCGTAACCTTTCCCAAGATAAAGCCGAAATGCCACTATCAACAAGAAGGTTAGAAAGAAGACTGGCTCCCATCAATCACAATGCTCGACTAGGAATTACTGTGTCCCTTCGAAGGGATGGATGTCGTTGTCGACTTGGAACACAATCCTTATTACGTTAAACGTATTCCTACAAGTCCTTGTACCTATCGATTGAATGCTCCCTTCCTACGTCTTAAGTCTTCGCGAAGTGTCAGTAAACGTTAACCAGATTAACCACCATTCACATAATAATTAATACGCAATTAGGTACAAGTGATTTCACAATAAAATTAAACGCGGACATGATACCGGTATTCATTAAAATATAAAAGTATCGGCGATAGAGCAGGTCTGTGCTGGGAAATTATTCAGACGCCGTTACTTGGTCACAGTTACTGACTGACTATGTAATAACATGCCATTCAAACTGACAAGTGACGTGAATGACGAAACTTTGGAACATGCTGATTTGAATGATTGTATCTCTAAAATGTGGGACGCTGACGAACTGATGGTAAAGCACTTCGCATCCGATGTTTTAAAAGATTACTTGTGATTAGTTGTGATTTTCTTTGATGATTATCTTGCGAAATATAAGTGCTTATAAAGCTGTTTTTAGTCAAATTACTGCCTTTGGTTCCCGTTCATCTTTTAAGCTAATTTCAAAGAGAAACATTACCCAACTTTATGCTAATTTCTTCAGCAAAATCGCTTCGATTTATCGCCGATTGGTTTCCACAATCGATTGCGTTAATCTAATGAATTTTTCACTGTAAATTGTTGCTCTTGCGAAAATTGCAATGGACGTTTCCCATGACCTCGGTGTTTACTCAGTGTTAGTATAACTTAACGACAATTCAACGTTCTAACGAATTTGAGGTAATCTGATACTTAGGTAGGTACTATTTATTTAATTATTTGCATATTCCCTCACGTTGTCTTGACTAAGGGCAAAATGTGAAAGGCTGGTACCTACATATTTAAGCTAAAAGTTTTCAGTAAAGTTATGAGTATGAAATTATCTAAATACTTGAAAGTTAGCATATGAAGCTAATGGATAATTTAGAGTGCGGTCACTTTTGATGGAACTAAGGTCGTATTTGTATGAAAGTTACATACCTAATGTGCTGAGAATGACTTCTTTTATGCATATTATGAATGGAACTTTAGCGTGAAAGTATCTTTGTAGATAATGCAATAGTAGGTAAGTAGTAACAAATGGCCAGCAATAACAGTATCCATTAGATGTTTTTCTCATTAATATCTAAGAGGAACCTCTTAAACTACATCTAGGTAGAGTTTCTTGATGAGAAAGTTTAAATAACATGTTAAAATAATTCAAATAATGAACTCAAGACTATTTACAATGGACAAAAAATACAAAATACATTATGTATGTAAGCATTAATTACCAACGAAGCTCCAAGAAACGGTACAATTTGCGATGACTAGCACCATAAAGTATACTAATGTATGAACTAACGCAACATAAACCAGTTTTTAAGAATGGTTTTGTTTTTAGACTTCTAAAACTACAGCACAATGTTTCAATAATAACACTCACGCATCGCCAACACTAACACATTCTTCATAATATAAATCACAGGTTTCAGACATCTATTTACACTACGATATTTTTAAACGAATAATTTCTAAAGCGGTATTGGGGTATCGAGCCAAGCCCACACTAAAAGCTTCGAATAGTTCATTCAATGTTGCCATAGCAACAGAATTTGGACAACAATGGCACATTGAACCATGTATCAATATCAATTCAATTGTATGGCAATAAATTCTTTAGAGTTCAGACAATGACGATGTGATCCTGGTATTATTACTATTTGAAATCTAATAATGATAAATACTTGTTTTGAATTACAAAAAACAATCCAAGCATTTTTCGTAGCGTAGATTTTAAATATTAATCGCGTAGACCTCATAGATTTGTGGATTCGAATATTTTTAGCTAATTATGTTTAACTACAAAAGTTATAATAATAATATGTATAATGTATATCCCTAACTCATCTACACTAATATAATTAAAATGAAGAGTTTGTTTGTTTATTTGAATGCGCTAATCTCTGGAACTACCAGTCGGATTTGGAAAATTATTTTTGTATATGATAGCCACATTCATGAGGAAGGCTATATCTAGGCTATACGAGAACGGGAAATTCCTACAGGAACAGAAAAAAAACGGGATATGCGCGTACGAAGTTGCGGGCAAAAGCTAGTAGTAAATATAAGTCTGTATGTAAACTATTTACTTCTATGGAAGGATTGGAAGGTAAGACCATGTTACGAGATGACAAGGACACCTACGATTTATCGTCATTAGATACCTACTGCTATGTAGAATGACATTTACAAAGTAGGTACCTGCAGGTGTCCTGTGTTTGACTAATATGCAGTATACACTATACAATGTGTAACAGAATAAACACAGTACCTCAAAAAGGGTCACCGCGAAAAGAAAATATCGACTGCCCCATACATTTCTGTGTGCATAACTCGAAATGTATTGAACAGCTGTTTTTTTCTCGCGATTTCTGTTTTGATCTGTTCTGATCTGTTTCTTTGTAAGAATACTGACTACTTACATACCTTTGTATAAGTGATAGTTCTTATAACTCAACAGACAGATGTGTTGCTGGGGAGTTTGTTGCGCCACTTCTTCTTCCCAGCTAAAACACTAGGAAGTGGTGACGGGCGGGCGTTTTGGGGGACTGTCTTTATGTAGAACTTTGACGTTCAAAAAGTGCTGGCACTCAGCCTAATTTGAATAAATGACTTTTGAATTTTTTTGAATTTTTGAATTTTGAATCCCATCCTTTGTTCTATTCAAACACCATACAGCCCTTACACGTTGTATACCTATTGCTAAAGCCATATAAACAGATCGGAATTTACTCGGGTTATCTATCACAGTGATAAGATAATGCTACTAACAACACTCTTTGATTGAGGGTAGGTGTTAAATACTTGGCCCCATTTTTCTGTTTACTGATGGCAGTTTCATATTGTATGCATCTAAACATATTACATCTTTATAAAGTTAGGGTACAGTGAATGTTATTCCCTCTTAAAATATGCAAAGGGTTAGTAGCTGAATAAAAGCTTTGAATGTTCGTTTTGTCGTTGAATATTTAACAAACAACTCTTACCCTAGTTATAAAAATATTCTGCGAAACATAACTTATGTGTTGTAAGTGATACCGGCTTATCACAAAATAATAGGCACACTTATTTATTGTTGTCAAACATTTTGCTTATCACTCAGCGATATTTACGAAAGGAAATAAATTAACATCCTTTGTTGACACTGCTACTACAAACTACTGATAGCTGTTTATTGAAGGGTCAATAACCATATTCAACACATTGCATTGTGATCATAAATAGGCGCACAACGGGTCGAGTCAATTAGTTTAAATAGCATCTATTTGTTGCCACTTTACGACCAGTTCCCAGCTGCTACATATGAGAAAAATAAAGGCACTTTAAGATAGGTTACGGCCCCTTAATTAAATTAACAGCTTATCCTAGGTATCTCACTGCACGTAAGGAATAACAACCATCCTTGGGAGCCGTTACCCTGATTTTAATCACGCTTGGCACTGACGCATCCTAATTTAAACGTAACGTAAACATTGAAACTGCGCGATTAACCGCAGCTGCACATTAATACTTGAATTACGATCGTTCAGTGACCCGTGCGTTCGATATCGGAGGAAGATAATAATCTCGATCGGATCGTGTCGTGTTCCGCGAGGTCGCGGGCACGTGGTGTGGCGTGCTGCGTGCTACGTACGTCCGCTTGCGCGACGAGTTACAGACTAACATCCCGACTGGCTCGGCGTGGCACGCGGACGCAAACACGCGGCGAGATGAACCGAAGCCCCGGCTCCCCGAGTGCCTCGAGCCAGCTGCGCCGCTTGCTACTTTATCTGATTACCTCATGGAGCAAGGACCTTTCGACACACAAAGCTCGCCGTAAAATCTACCTTGAAAATCGATGGCCGCACCGCGAAATTCTTACGAAATGTTTGTCTTTACTTGACTTGACAGCTTGAGATTGTGTTTTTACAATTAAGACCGTGCCTAGGTATAAAAGAACAATTTAACCCTGTAGTTTCTAAAAAAATACGAAATTGCTGATTTTGTTTCTAGTCTATGAAAAAAAGTTTTCGTAGCAAGTTGCTACGAGTTCTTTTTTTTACTTTTGTTACAAATGCATGGTAATCAAAGATCCCGCGTAAGGTTACCTGGTCCCAGCTGCAAGACGCAAGGAAACCATACCCATTGTCATAAATATCTATTGTGGTGTCGTGCAACGGCGCAGGCGCATGGAGGTCATACATATACCCACACAATTAATCTGATAATTGGAACTGGAACGGTGCTTTGGCATTGTTTCAATTTTTACGAACACTTGCGCAAATACCTTTTGTACTGTACGAGTGTTTAGTTGTGTTATGCATGTGCAACATAGAGGTAGGTACCCACTTGTTTTACTTTGACGTTATAGAATAGGGCTTAGTAGTATTATGCTAAGCCCTGTTCTATAACGTCAAAGTATAAAATTTATTCAACATTCAATTTCGCGGCTACGTAAGTTAAACGCTTTGGTACTTTTTTATCTTTTTAAAAAAACTTGAGGAACAATATCGCATGCCAGTGTTGCACGATTCACCGTGAACAAAAAAACAAAATACCTGACATAAAGCTACCAATACCGACATAAGTATCAGGAACGTACGTAATACCAGCAAAATACGTTATAACACGGAACAATCACGTAGAACCGCACCTTGATATTTGCAATAAGTAATAAGCCGAAATTAACTTTGAAAATATTTTATAATTGACCCGACCTTATTGTTTAAATGTTAATAAGCCGTGAGTTTGGAACAAATCGGTTCAAGAACAGTAGCCCGGCAATTAACTAAATTATAGTAGGTAACGTCAACCCCACAGCACTAACACGTGAGCTACGAAAACGACTCGTATTGCTACGAAATAAAAGCTATGTCTTTGTGAAATTATGACTATAGCCTGAAGTGGACTGTATCTACGAGTGCGTTTGCTCCCCTGTATTTTAAAGTGTGTTTTATTTTTGTACCTATAACTACTACTCTTAAATGCCGGAGTTCATGATGTTGCATTAACATTCCATTACAGTACATTAGGGTAGGGCAGCTAATGCGATAAGTAAAGGAGCCACTTGGCTTAAAATTACAAAGGCTTCCTGATTTTTAAGGTAGGTTGAACAGAAAGTGCGTAATTTGGACTACTTTTTCGCTTGATTTCTTGTAAAGGTCACGTCACGCATTAACGCCGCGACGTCAAGTTTTAAAAAAAAATTATGATGTTATCAAAAAGTATTGTTTTAGGTCAGATTTATGGTATGATAAGGTTTTGTGATCATAGTTTGATAAAGATCTAGTTAGGTAGGGATACTTAGGTAAGTATTTTTTAGTCTCGTAGGTTAAAATTTTGTGAAGGCAATATCGTTTTAAAATAAAGAGGTGTGTGATGTTTAAAAGATGATGATGATGCATTTATTTTGTTATAAGATAAAAATCCCTTTCCATTCATATTAAAACCGCTTTAACTGTACTGCTACTGATATTGGAGCAGCGATTTTAAATTCTTCAGATGCTATTATGACATGAAGAGAGCATTTGTAAATGAGTTTTAACTATGCTAGGCTTTCAAACAGCATAGGAAGCATCCAGGTCCCAAGTATTGTTTGTTTGTTTCGATATGATTCTTAGGACACCTTTGTGTGTTCAAACGCTGTCAACATGTCTTTTGTTCGATTGTTCCAGTATCTATGAGCACGGACAATAACCAACTGTCAACATAAAGGTAGGTGCGGTCTAGGTATTCGTAAATAATAGGGACAACAAATACATGGAGAAACACATCAGATACATTGAGAGAAGCTGTTGTTTGACGATCTTTTGACTACTCACTAGTCATTCATTCTAAGGGCGGGTTTCTGAATTGAGGGTTTCGAGCTTATAACGTGCCAAATATAGGTTTTCAGGTACTTAAGTATAAATTTTAATCAATACTAGCTTTTGTCCGCGACTTCGTACGTGCATATCCCGTTTTTTCCCGTTCCTGTGGGAATTCCCCGTTCCCGTATAGCCTATAGCATTCCTTATAAATGTGGCTATCATATACAAAAATAATTTTCAAAATCGGTTCAGTACCTAGATCCAGAGAATACCCCCTACAACCTCACTAACTTTACCTCTTTATAATATTAGTATAGATTTATTTCAGAAACAGCGGGTTATTATTTGAAGCAAACGTTTAACATCGTTAATTATAAGAATTTCAAAAATATCGTATATATATATATATTAAAGAATGGGTACTTTGTCATACATTTTTCACACGAACTTCCTCATGAGTTAACACTGATGCATTCAAGATTTAATGTCTCGGCGCAATGAAAATCGGGTCAGGAACCAGTTTTCATGCGCTATTCCAGAGGAAGTGAGATATTTATTGGGAAGGTAATGTTGCAGCGGCAAGGTCTCATATCCTTTTATTTTGCCGCACTTTTTGTTACTTAGGTCTTTTACTAAGCTTGTTGAATATAATGAAATAGGCTTGCATCTCATCATCAAATCGTTACTACTATCAGCAATGTGATTAAAAATTCACAATAAACTTGGAGATTACAGACGACATAATGGTCTTAACCATTATGTCGTATGTCTGTAATATAGAACAAGGTTGCTAGCAAAGACAAAATATTTCCGAGCCTAGATATTACCTAAGTATTAAAATTTTCTTAACGCCTAAATTAAAACAATAGTTAGTTAAGCTGTTACTCATCGAGGCGCCAGTCTGTGATTCATCAACCCACTTTCCATTCATGTAAGATTATCTCTGAAAGTCTTCTTTAGTTGTAGGAGGTACCTCGCGGTAATACATATTACCTCACCAGTGACGGATCCAGGATTGTCGTGTGGGGGTCCAGGGGCTTGACCCCGCTGAGTGTAGATTTTAGCAAAATAAACACTAAAACGCAAACCAAGGTCTTTTGGGAGTGGCTGGATCCCCTTAGCCCCCTCTCCCGCCGGATCCGCCAGTGTACCTCACCAGCATCCTCCTGACCTCGCAATTTATTTGGAGTAGGCGCAGCGTCTACTCTTCTTTCATTCATTTCCTTGTGAACTCAGCAACAGCTGTGCATCTAAACTCAGTTGTTACTAAAAATGTTTGTCGTTATTACTAGTTTTTGTTGTTTGTTAAACTGTTAACAAGTGTAACCCATATTGATCTAAATCTTCATGAAAAACTGTGGCAATGAGCGACATCTCTCAGAACATGTACATTTGCAAATAAATATCATGGCTGAATCACTAACCACCATAATACAAGCCCTGGGACAATCAAATGAATTTGAAACACACATGAATATGTCTTTCCAACCGGCTCTATAGTTAAAATATTACCATTGGGGCAACGGATATTTTTTTTACTTATCTTCTATTCCCTGTCACCTCAATACTCATATTATCGTTCACCCGCTCCATTCATCGTTTCCCTGTTCTTCTTTTACTTTACATACTTTAAATCCCTTCTGCCCAAGTCCCTTGATCATAAATTATATTTCGGTCAATATTTTTCACCTACAATAAGCAGAAAAAATACGAAAGCTCTTTAAAATATAAGTAAGCGAAAACCTACTGACGCCTAGGTCTATTTCTCCTGTAAAACTTCAGAAATTGTATATCTTAGTCATCTAAACAGTACCTAGTTACAAAATGCAGACTAAATGTAACGGAATGGGCACCAGCAGTTCTCTTCCCCCACTGAACTGTGACACCCCAACACACGTGCCTCACAATGGACGCTTCATTGACGCTAAACAAAGACCACGGTGCAGCCATTTACGTACCCAGGTAAGTAGGTTGTGATATGTATTGTGTTTACGTAATATAGAGTCGTAATCAGGTTACGTAGGATTTTTCTATTTTAAGAAAAAACAATGCGGTAGCTCAGCGAAGTTGGAATACTTCTAAGTTTTGTTTTTGTCCATGTAATCTGCAACTTGGATTTTTTAACTGACGGAAAAAGAAGGAGGTTCTCAAGTCAAGGCGAATATTTTTTGATTACCAGACGAAAAACCTTTTACAAACGTAATATTTTCTACTCAAGCTTTAAAGAGTTTTCGTGCGATCCAAAAAGGCAAATACACACACTCTTTCGGACGTACGTTACGAATACTCTCTGTGTTTCGGTAAACCATCAGGATCGCTGATGTCTCCTTTCTACCTTCGCAAATACGACACATTTACGTTCAAAGTCTACTATAGGTATATTGTTAATGCATAGTCCTGCTGAATCCTAGGATGCACACGGAAACAAAATAGTAAGCACAGGGCAGACCACACATTTTTCTCACAAATAGGCCCGTAATTGGCCCGTCTATACCGAAGCGACCTCACCACGCGGTCGGCAATTTTCGGGAGAGCTCGTGGGTACGCGAGACATTACAAAATATTCCGTGTTTCTTGTATGGTGAACACATATAGGTAAGCAAGCGTTCGGGCGGCCCTAGCTATCTTTACTATTTAAATCTGAAAATGTCACTGGACTATTGCAAACAATCTTGATTATGCTATTGACTCTCTATATATTGTGAACAGATGATTTCAAATACAATCAATTCCATCCAAATTATCGAATTTGGACGGAATTGATTACTAAACATAATTATGTCATAGTGAGAAAAAAAATTAACAATCTTACGCGATTTATTTGAAACCTACATGTCAATTCTGTGACAGAAATACTTTTTCTTTCTTCCGTCTTTCTGCGGTGTTTGCAATAATCCGGTGATATAAAAAAAACTACGACTTACCCGATGTTAGAAAGACTGTTGTTGCTTGCTGTAAGCGAGTCGGAAGCGTTTATCCCTTGCGCCATGGCGGCGAGCTGCCGGTCCAGCATATTGTTCTGTTCCAGCAGCTGGCTCCATTGCCGCACCGCGGTCTTGGACGAGGATAGCTCCTGGCGAAGCTGCCTCTCGTCTAAGGAGTTGAGGCCGCTGCGTAGTGAGCTGTCCAACCTAGGGGATGAGCATCTGATTAAACCTTTTTGTGTTTGCTATCTCATTTATGACAGTTGTGTCGGGCTTAGCAAATCTTATTTTCCGTTTGCAATCGGCAGAATAAGCTGACCAATATTTATTGTCTTTTTTTATGTTTTTTCTGCCAATATACCTAAATAGACGATACATATAAATACAATATATATAAATCATTTTCATAATGCCCTGACATTATGAAAATGATTTATAAAGTACCTACTCAAAACTTTTGTTTCGAAGTTCAAACTGTTTAGTCTACGCCTACAAAATGGGTAACATGGCTTTTTGCACTTATTAATTAGTTAATTGGCCAATTGAACTCTGACCGGGATCGCAAGACATCTTGGCTTGTATAGTTTGAGTAAAAAATGTAGCTCATAGGTATTTGCAAATATTGATACTTATAACGTATATTAACCTCTCAATATAATCATCAACGCTCTGTAAGCTTGTGATGGACTGCGCCAGGTCTTGGTCCATCATCAGGTCGTCAGACGCGAGGCTGGACAGTGTGTCCAGCGATGGTGTCCGCTCCGTGCCGCCATTCCGCAAACCGCACACTGAGTTCAATAAAATGTTGTTAATAAACATAACGATGACGCACAACAGTTGGTTTACGAAAACACGGTTATTGTAACATTTCCCGCCATCATAACTTTTCCCGGCAATTTCCAAAAGCATAGATAAAAAATATGGAGTGATAAAAAAACAAATGAATCGAAGAGACCTCAATTTTTGAAATAAATAAATAGGTTTTGTTTCTTTGAGTTCCGATGTGGGTTGTGGAAACTCTTTTTTCTAAATTCCTCAATATTTCAAAAAATAACTCTGAGAAATATAAGTCTCCAATTTTAACAATAGGACGCCGTTATCAAAATTCTGCCTGGAAGAGTATGTATAGCAGAGACAATAATAGGTTAATCCTGGCCATTTTCAGAGTTGACGATCATCGAATAAATAGTAGACAATTTCATAATGATAATATTTTTAAGGCTTTTAAATAGAATAAAAAAATAGGTATACCAATATATTGCCTTTTTTTTTTAAGGATGGGAAATCATCAAATGAATTCTTCCGCCTCGGGGTGGAGCGGAAGGGCGTGTCAGACTCCTACTGACTAAAACCCATACGTGTTTCTTCTAAAGCCTTCTAAAGCGTTCCAGGGCCGCGGTGACTCTTTCGAACAAAGTCCGCAACCCTGGCAGACCTACATATATATTGCCTATGAAGCCTGCCGGAGTGTGTCCACACTGGCAGGTAAAGATCATCAGCACAGAACACAGTTATTTTTGCTCTGTGTGGTTTAAATTAATTATGTTACTTACTTTTACGATTCCTCTGAACCAGTGGACTGGAGGTAATGCGTTCCCTTGACCTTCGCAGATGTTTGCTGTTATCTGACTCGAGTGTTTTACTTGAAGGGCTGCCGTCTGTATTTTCTACAGCAACAAAAACAGGAACTTAAAACACGGCAGCTTTAAATCTTTTCTAAAATGGCTATCTATTATTTTGGGAGGAATGTTATCGTATTTCTTTTACTGACGTTTAGAATGTGGAAACAAACATCTATCTTCAAACTTGGCACTAAGCCAGCTCAATTTTTACTTTTTGCGTTCTTTATTTAAATTACCAACCTGTTAATTATTTATTTTCCCTAAAGTGTCGTAATGTGAAGTTTTTTACCGTTACACCTTGTTTTTTAGTTGATTGACTTTAATTGATTGAATTTTAATTCGCGAAAAGAGTCTGTTCATGAGGTGTTTGTAGACCAATAAGTGCACTGGTATTACGGCAAATTGTTTATCGAAATTCGGATACCCATCTGAAAGCAGTCCGAAGCCAGAATTTGAGCACGGTTGTTGGCAACAGTCTCGCCCCCTATCATATGGAACTTGGTTAGCCAGCTAACCAGTTGAGAAATACAGACGTGATGTTATGTTTTAGGTTCTTATAGTCAATCAGTTAATAAGACCCAATTTATTTTTCTAAAATAAGGTTTTACTTACTCCTAAATAGCAGAGCTGGCTGGTCAGCGATCTCGTCATCGAAGAAGTCTCGTCCATCGGACAGGGAGAGTGACCCGGACGCGTGTGTTGGTGTGCCCGGGGACTCAGGAGTAGGGTTCTTGCTGCCATCGCCGCTACCACCATTGATTCTGGATGATTCACTGTAGAGAGATAAGTTGTCATTACCAATATCAATAGGTAAAAATAAAAGAAAAGAATCAAAATTAAAGTTCACTCAAAAGAGGCGTCGTAGAAAGTTTATGAGCTTGCAGAAAATATGCTATTATTTCTCGAAGATATATCTTCTGTATATTGTCTGTAGGGCCCTATAGGGCTTCAAAGATTTCTATTAGCCTTTGAAATATAGATCATTCTTGTAGATGGCATGACTAACGGCAACGTAAGTAGGAACTTATTCAAGGAATGATTGATAAGCAAATTTTCACAAGTTGCAGGCTTGCAGGATATAGTATTATAATAATATCAATAAACGGGAAACAATTTTTAAAATAACCGTTCACTTACATCATAACTTCTTTCACAGGCTGCATCGCCTCCCCATCAAGATTATCCTCTTCTTTCGGCATCGGCTCTGGTGACCTGGTCTTAGTATTTGCTGTCTGGTACGCCGAACTGATGGAAGGTGGGTCCCTTTCCACCTGCAGCTCATTATTCGAGTCACTGGTACTGGTGGAGGATATCAAGCTGTCTGCAGGGGACGTCTCGTCATCCAACATGCTTTGTGTGGACGTCTCTAGAGCTGACAGGTCGAACTTGGAGTCTTCGAGGGTTAGGGTTAGGTTGTGGTGGTCACCGCTCTGGTTTGTGCATGTGCTCGTCGTGCTGTAGTTTGAACTTGTCATCGAACCTGTGGAGGGAGAAATAAGAATTAATGCAAAGTTCAGCTTGTTGTAACTTAGTAACTTGCAATTAAGGTGTCGCTTGTTGTCCCTGCTTACAAATTACTGCATAAAAATATGTACTGATTTTTGTACTTAGACAGGGCAAAGTCTCCATTCGTCTTTGATTTTCACTACTGCGACTCAGGCAGGACTTTCCTCAGTGAAAAGACCGTCATCAACCACGTTGGCCTAGCCCACGAGCGATTGGCACACATTTTTTTATGTCAAATGAATTAACTTCTATCCGGAAACATTCGTTCGACTAAAAATCGACGGTTGCTCACCCATCATAGTACTCCTGAGCGCGTCATGCTGGCTCATAGTCAATGACTTCATGAGCAGCGGGTGCGGGACAGGGGGCTCGTCCATGATCACTATTGTCTTCTTCGGAATCTCGGGCTCCACCACCTTCGGAGGCACCACTTCTTTGATCTCCAGTTTCGACTTGTCATCCTCACAGCTGGACACGCTCAGTGCTAGGGATACGTCGTCTTGTGATCTGCAAAGAGGATTTGATTTTGAAATGTCTGTCTTTTCACTGGAACGGCGCTCCAAGTTTTATCGAAATCTGCCTTTTAGTAAACTGTTGTTTTTGTACGACGTTTATAACCTTTATGATACTCAGGGGCTTTAATGGTAGATAATAATAAAGTTTTAATGGATACAAGTCATAAAAGGTTGTCTTTGTCTTATAAGACAAATTGATTTTTATGTACCTAATTAATTGTTTGTTGTTCTCCCTCGCTTCCTTCCACTGGAACAACGATTACATAAACAATTTCATATTCGGCCTTGAATAGAGATTTGACCCGAAATTAATTAGCTTTCCAACATGTATACAGGCAGGAATAGATTGTCAACATGTTAAAATTAAAAACCTCGACGTACCTGTTGGCCATAGCTTCGCCAGCCGCGTGGCTCTGCCAAGCGCTGCTGTTACCGAAGTGACTTTCCTCACTCTTGCAAGATGGACTGGACTCCTTTGAAGAGTTCACCGTGGTTGGAGACACCACGCCGCTTGAAGACTTCACAAATGAGTTCTAGGAGTGAACAAATGAACTAATTAATACTGTTCTTGGCTTGTCTTTCTCAATATACAGGCCAATAAATCATATTTTTTATGAACATGTTTCTTGTAGGTTCTTCAACGATTTCTTTTGTATATTGCGAGCCATTGCCCTCATTAGCAAGCATAGCATTTATCATGCAATATGTTTTTTTCTACTTAGGTCCGTATTGTAATCTCGCTTGATCGAAACCTTATTGATTTTTACGAAAGCGAGATTCATGAATCATGACCGAATTTCTGTTTTGATTTAGTCTATGTTTTGTGATATTTATTTGTTTTAGCATATATTAGTAATTTTACTAGTAGAGGTAATTTTTACGAAAATAATTAATATTTAATAAATAACTTATTTGTTGTGGGTACTGTACCTACCCAACGGTTAATTAGTAGAGAATGCCTTGCGGCTTAAAGTCCGCCTATGTACCACTACTGTACATCTATACTTCTATCAATAGCCTACTAATATTATAAATGTGAAGGTTTGTGAGTATGGATATATGTTTGGTACTCAATCACATCAGAACGGCTGAACGGATCTTGATGAAATTTGGCACAGAGTTAGATTATAGTCTGAAATAACACATAGGATACCTTTTTATATATATAGGATAGGATTTTTATCCCGAGAGTATGTTCCCTTGGGATAATTTTCGATATTCACGCGGGTGGAGCCGCGGGCGACAGCTAGTAGAGTATAAATCAATAAATGAATATTTACCTGTTTATTCAATTTCTCAGGTTGTGCTCTATCCAGAACAAACTTCTCTTCATCCAGGTTGGTTTGTATCAAGGTAGGTCGGTTCCTATTTCTATATCTTTCCAGAGTCGACATGGGAGAGTTCTGTCTCCCTGAAGATTCTGATACGGGGGATGGTTTTGGGAGTATAGGGGATGGTGGCTTGTACGTCGGTGCTGGGGTGACCTCGTACTCCGGAGTCAGCTCGTCGTCGAAGGAGCTTGGCAGCTTTGGAAGAGGAATTACTGCTTGGCCGGTTATTAGAGCGTCGTCTGAGAACAAGTTAGATGATTAATTAATTATGCACTATTAAGTAGGTACCTACTCAAGACCCTTAGCTACCCAATTAATTTGCGTTACTTCGCTCTTTTTTAATGGTTACATTAGAAAATCGAATTTCTTTTTTTATTCGTAAGATTCTGCAGTTTCAATTGTTTGGTTTAGAGCCATTACATTTTAGTGTGCTGGTGGCACTGAATAAAGCTCTCATATCGACGGAAAGTTATAAGCCAATTAGAGCGGTTTAAGCAGTGATAAGCGATATCATCAGTGTTTCAGCGGTGTTTCCGTTGTTTGTACTTACTGCACTCTAACTACCGTAAAGTCGGGTAACTTTGGCCCTGGGGTAAAACCTTGGCCCAAACTAACGAGTTAGGGCCAAAGGAAAAGATCACACTGAGTTTACTGTGCTCCTATTAGTTAAAAGTTTTGCCCAAAGTTATAACCCAAGGCCAAAATACTGTATGTCTAATGTTTGAAGAGTAAAATGATCAAAGAGAAAATTGCAATAACTATGTTATCCTTACCCATAATATCAAGGTCTGAAACTTGCAGCTCTCTGAGATGGAAGCAGTGAGAGTTGCGCATGACCATCTCGAGGTTGCGCGGACGACGGCGCATGCGCGGCGAGCCATCTCCCCCGCCCTCCCCGCCTGTCCATACCCCGGAATCACTTGACACTGCTGATTGGGCACCTGGGAAGAACAGTTTATATCAAAACAACGACGACCAAACGTGAAAAAATTCGACCATACAGACACCACACAAAAGATTTGGAGTAGGTAGCTAAAATTATTGCGATTTCAGGTTTGGTTCTTTACCAAAATTTGTTTATTTATGAAAATAAATAAACCTGTTCTGTCCCGCCGCAGGGGTTTAAAAGTAAACATTAGTAAAAGTTGTTCATGTTCAATTAGTTACCTCTTTTCGAGTTAGTTCAATTAATACCACCTAGTTTTTTTGGATATGATGTGACATCAGTCGACAACAGTAGCCTAGGATCGCTGAAATTTCGAATAAATGGCCTGATTGACCCTTTTCTAGCAGCTGTTTAGTGACCAAAACTAGTAGTAGAAAATCAAAAGTATTTATTCAAATTAGGCTGTGCACCAGCACTTTTTGAACGTTGAAGCTTTTCATAAGGACAGTCCCCAAATGGCCCGGCAGTCACCACTTTTGGGGGGAACAAGAAGTGGCGCAACAAACTCCCCAACAGTAATAATACCTAATCGTTTTTTTTCTTATGTTTGGTACAGAAAGGTAAAAAGTAAAATAAAATAGGTACAACACAAATGAGCCGTCCAATGCAATGCAACATGACATAGAACGACATTTTTTTCAAGTTGCATTTCATAACACCTTTCGCCAATCTGTAACCCGTATTACTTTTTATTCAAAGAAAATATGGCACTTACAGCTGAATATTAAAAAAAAGGTTCATCTCCGTCGTGCCCAAGAAGGATGCATTCAAATAAGTAGGTATATAAAAACACTGACCGTTCTTTATAAAACTTGCAATAAAAGCCATTAAATCATTAATTCATTAAGAAGAAATAAAAAAGAAAAAAATAAAATAGCATCTGATAGTTTTTGACATTCAGCGGCCGGTATAAAAATTCTACAAAAAGGTTTGCTCATTACCATTAGGGAAATCTATTTCTGAAAATCACATTAGAACCTTTTTAATTTCTTTTATATTTGTTTTTCTGGAACAAAATATTAAACTCTTCTTGCAAAAGTGCATAGGCATGCTTGAGTTAACGTCAATCAAGTCAAATTAAATATTGTATAATCAAAAAAGTTTAACACTGGTTGCAGTGGGTCAGAGACGCGGTTTTAAAATAAAACCTATCTCAATATCTATACCTGTAAATATGTATTTTTTTATGCCCATTGATAAGTTTTGTTGTATACACATTTGTAAATAATTTCGCGAATTTATTATTTAGCCTAGTTGTTTAATAATATTTAGTAGTTACTTCAAGTTACTGTAGGTACATAATACTTATATGAGTGTAGGTATACTGCTACACTTTCATGGTATGTGAACTTACCAGCATTTGACTAGACATAGGTAAACTAGCTCATCGTTTTAGTAATTAAGGCCCCTGATAACAATAGGTACCTTTGTACATACTAAAGGAATTTAAAAAAACTTCTCTTACCTTCCCTCCATCCGTCTGTAACACCAGACTTCCTAGTGTTGTTCACCACCTGAAGATAAAAACACTTATTAAACATTGTGATCACCTTTCACTTCACTTTCACACTGCACTTAAAAATGTATATATTGACCATGTCGTGTTTCTAGCCGAAGTGCATTACTGTGAATGAACCCAGCCACCATCCCTAATGTTACGCGAACAGATGTCGAAACGACCCGTATTCAAACCAAGTTAACTTTAAAAATAAACCCAACTCCACACGTAGACACGCAACCTAAACATATCTCACGACAAACTCGTCAAACTACTCACTTTCTTCCAGTTTCTTCGTCAATTATTTAATTTTACTACTAATTAAAATATATAATTTCGACTTTTATTATCAAAAAGAATAATGAAATAAAACTTTTAACAAACACGTCTTGTCACGGTCCAGAACGAGGGGAAAATGTAACGTCTAATTAATTTTGCTTTTTACGCGATACATTGCAAAATACATTATGTATGTATGTAGGTATGTACGAGTATGTGTGTTAACTTTTCAATTATGCAAGTAACGTGGATCTGGACGATGTTTTTGGAGAATGAATTTTGTTTGGGAATTTCATATCATCATTTTGAAAACATTGTAAAGGAATGCACCATGTAGATTATAAATAAAACAGATGCGGTTTAATACGTAGTCGTACTTTCATATTTAAAAAATGTAGATCATAACATTTTGCATACGAAATCTGATAAGTGGATCTTCATTTCTCTAATCTCATGTGTGTCTACGCTAGATGCACTGTGCACCGACGATATTTAGAGTATACGGCGACCGGCATCGCACACGACAAGTCTGAAATAGACAAGTTGTGACCCAGTTTCAGCTTCAGAGGAAAACAAACGGTTGTAGCCTAATTATAAAGGTTATTATCGTTTGTCCAGGAAGCTGTTATGCAATTTATGGAATACTTAGCGTCTATTAAAAAATGCTAAATGTGAAAAAATGTCGTCATAGATATTGCGGACGGCGCGGCGGCGGTAGTGTTTTGATTTCGAACAGTCTCCGCCGTTATTTATGTTTAATGCTCTCTCATATTTCTTTTTATCTTCATTCACAATAAGCATCCCTGTAATGTCTCTAACTTCCTTAAATTAATGACACTTCGGTTTCGTTCGGCAACCGTCGATGTAGGACGCTTGGGAGGGGCTTCTGTCCAGCAGTGGCTGTCCTTCAATAATGATGAGTGGCATTAATTGATGCAATTAAAGAAACGTATATATCTGATGAAAGTAGTCTATGAACTGAACTAGGACATAAACAGACTAAACGTCTCGATCTATTAACAGAGTGGTATATTTTTAGACACAACTATCTATCTATTCGCATTGTTTCAAGCAGGTGGCGCATCGTAATTACCTCGCAAATTCAACCTTAGAGCCTTAGACTAACTATCTCAAGGTCGGCTTCCAGACCAACTGGACGCAGCTGAACACCAGTATTCCACATGGAGCAACTGGCCATCTGTCCTCCACAACCCAGTAGCTAAAATCTCAATCATCATCTATCCATTAGCAACACCTGGTTGACCGACTTTCCGGTTTCTGACTTGCCTTAACAGTGTACGACTAAACGACGACAGACACTATGCCGACAGACTGAACACCGACAAGACTTTACTTCGACGGGACTCTTCGCCGACAGGACACTTCGCCAACAGGACTCATCAGCGACGCAACTTATCTCCGATAATCAGATACTTACTTTGGGAATTCGGTAATGAGTGATCTACAAATTATGAGAGCCGGGAACAAAAGCTTAAAGTTCTTTCTGAGGCTTGCAGGAGTCTCGATATGTATAGGTATACCCCTCTACGGACACCACTGCAAGCGTTGCTTACTGACTACCCATTACGACTTCGGAAGATCAATATATTATGACAGAAGGGGTCGATGGATTTACGTTCTTTGCGAGGATTTGAAGAATTTCCCATCCAGGGTCAGACCTTGGTAAGCGTTGTTTGTATTTGAAGGTCGACCCTTGCGGCTTACCTGCTTAGTGGTCTTAGCATCAATGGTCTTGACAGCAGGGAACTGGGGCCGCGGCAGCTGTGTCGTCTGGAAGGTATACTTTCCAGGACCAGGTCCCCTCTGAGGTTCTGGTTGCACTCGGGGCACGGATGCACCCCGGGTGGAGGCCGGCTCTGATATCCGCACGCTTTTAGTTGGTCGCTGTTCCTAAAACGAGATTGTGATAGTTAGAAAGGAAGACATTACTGGGGATTAAAAAAAAAGATCAGAAGACAAGAACTTAAGCGAATAGAGTATTTTTCTGGTTAGAAAATAATAATGATATTTGCAACTGATGGACAGTTAGATTTTCATCATCATCATCATCATCATATCAGCTGAAATGTCTTTCAGCTGCTGAACATAGTGTCGCCACAACCACCGGTCCTGTGCGTCTCGCATTCATAGGCTACCCGCGACCATCACCAGGTCATTGGTCCACCTTGTGTGAGGCCTTCCAACGCTGCGTCTTCCAGTACGCGGTCGCCACTCCAGAACTTTTCGGCTCCATCGACCATCTGTTCTGCGAGCAATGTGCCCTGCCTACTGCCACTTCAGTTTGGCAATCCTTCGGGCTATGTCGGTAACCTTGGTTCTCTTGCGGATATCGTCATTCCTGATTCGATCACGCAAGGAAACTCCGAGCATTGCCCTCTCCATTGCTCTTTAGGTGACTTTAAGCCTTCTGATGAGGCCCAGTTAGATTTTCAAAACAATATAAAACATATACTTATTTGTTATATTTTTAATTAAATAAAAAATTACAAAGAGAAAGTGCATCAAAGTTTTACAAAGAGAGAGTGCGGGCTGGTGACGCCACTTGATGGTAAGAAGTGTAATTACGGCGAAATTTCAACTCACTGTATCGTCTTCATGTTTTGTTTACGTGACAAAAGAAAAAATACGTGTCCAATATTTTTTGGTACCTAACTAGTCTACTACATTTTTTTTTCAGGAAAATACATATACATATTTTGGGAAATTCTGAATTTGAAAACACTATGAGAAACACACACACTCTATGGACCGAAAAGTCTGAAATAAATGTTTTGAATTGAATTGAAAGCCAATCTTACTGTGTGATGGACATTATCACAAATGTCACTTAATTACAATGGAAAAATTATGATAAATAAGGTCTGTGAAAGTCAAATAAACAGTATGTATTCATAATGCCGTGCAGTACGTACCGTACTTATTAACCCAGAAAAGACGGATATCTTGTAATTGCATGACGGGAAGCAATTTATATTATGTGGGACTGTATTCATAACTTGGCCAAGATGGAGAAGACTTATCATAGAGATGTGTTGGTATTTAATTCTCTAAAGTGGGAGGTAGAGTCAGATTTAGGTTACCTACGTTCGGTGGTACGGAACTTACGAGTAGATACCTACCTATATTCCAACTGAAATAGGTAGGTACCATGTAGGTACAGATATTCTATTTCACGAAGTCCGTTTGGCTCTGGTTGTAGTAGTGACGTGTAGTGATAGGCGCGCTAGTGTGTGTAAACGTAGGTAGCGTTAGGAAAGAAATCTGACACGCATTATATATTTATTTAATAAATTATATAGACAATTTAAGTAAATAATATTTAGCTATTAGAATGATAAGTTGCAGAGAAAAGAAACAACAGTTGAAAGTAAATAATATTTTTATTTATTACAGAGAAGAAACAAAAAAATCAGCACTTAATCACTATCAAATTCAATTTCTGATTCGCTTTCGTCAGAATCGTTCCCTAAGTTAATTATGAACTCAAAATCCAGGTCGACGTATTTTAAGTATTCTTTTTCAATTTTTTCAACATGAGCACAGGTTTTTTGCCATGTTTCACTGGTTACTCTATCCAAGCTTTCAAAGATCAGTCTTTCCATGTTCGTCATGTTTTGTTCGATATTCTTTGATGCGATATAATTTTTTACAGTACCCCAAATATTTTCAATAGCATTTAATTCTGGGTGATAGGGGGGAAGACGTATGACATCAAAACCCTTGCTCTTCATAAAATCATCAATTTTATACGTTATGTGTTCATCTTTGTGTTTTTTTATAATATCGTACAATTCCAATTTAAGGAGAGATTGCTCAAATGCTATACCCTTATCCCTGAGCCATTGCTGCATGTCTGCTTTCTTTGTAGCCGACGTCGGTAGTTTTTCAGTCCGTGTGTTGTGATATGAAGCATTGTCTAAGACAATGACAGAGCGTGGGGATAAATTGGGTAAAAGTTTTTCGTTTAGCCATTTAACATAATTATATTCGTAGCTCATATTAGAATGGTAATCGCCAGCTGTTGAGTTGGCTTTATAAATCAATGAAGCATTTTCAATAAATCCATCCTTTGTACCCGCATGCACTAATATAAAGCGAGTGCCTGTGCTAATTTTTTTTAAGAATGGTGTACTCTCTTTCTTTTGTGCCCAGGTGTTGTTTCGCACGTGTGTTGAAAGGACATAACTTTCATCGGTGTACACAATTGGGCGACCTTGACTGCGATATTCTGACATCTTCTTCAAAAATTTTAAACGCCACATTTGTATATCATGACGCTCCGTCAAAACTTTACGGTTATTCTCTGTTTTACGCCACTTGTAACCTAACTTCAGTAACAATTGACGAACAGTTTCGATACAACCATCAAAACCAATTTTTTCATTTAATCCAGTTTTTAACTTAGCCAACGTTGGAATTTCTTTATGGATGACGTGGAAATTTTGTATAGTACTGCGAACAACATCGGCTGTAAAATTATCTATTTCTATCTTACTATCCCGCTTTCTTCTTTTCTTCATAGGAGAAGTGAAATTTGATGAGCAGGATGGCAATTCCTTCTCTTCTTTTAATGTCCGTTGAACAGTTTTCATAGAAACACCTGTAGCCTCAGCTGTACGCCTTGTAATATCTCGTAAATGAGACAAATCACAGTTAGGTTCCGCAACTGATTTTGTGAATTCATACTCTTCTCGCAGGAAATGATAAACGCTAGCTATCATGCTTCGACCCTAGAACAAAACCAAATCGAAATACCTATTTAAGTAACAAGTTTCATAATATTAGATAGATAAACTCTTAATAGCACACAAAAAGTAGTAACAATAGTTAAAAAAAAAATGTTACCTCACTGTGGACAACTTTTCTGCGTTTACTTGCCATGCTGACGTTACTCTTTGATTTTTTTAGCGCGGAAACAAAACACTAGTGACTCTGACCGCATCGCGATCGTGACTGAGCGCTCCCGAGGTTACGCACACTAAAACAGTGTGCACGTACAGACCTTACAACATTCATAGTCAAACGGACTTCGTGAAATAGAATATCTGTACAATGCCTACTAGTATTAATTACCCCTGATACTATTTACCTATGTCACATGCGTGAGTCAAATGTTGTGCTACTAAGCCAGGTTAGTGTATCTAAACTTAGCTCGCAATCTCGCAAAGCTGATACATTTTTGTTTGCAGATCGCGAACCAAGGTAAACTAAGCTCTTCATTATGATAACCTGAGCGAAACTTAGCTTAGCATGGCTTAGCAGAATAGGGTATTTGACAAAAAAATCTTGTTAGTCCGGCAGATAGATTTCCGAAAAATAATGGACACGTAAATAAAAAATGAAGACGATACAGTGCGTTGAAAACTCGTGTGACGTCACTTACCAGTACACTTTCTACTGGAAAGTGAAGTTACAAGCCCCACTCCTTATCTTTGATGCGTTTTATCTTCGTATTTATTTTATTTAAAATACGTATCCAATATTTTTCGAAAGGTAATCTAAATTATGGACTATTTATATTAATAGAATCATATTGTTTTTAACCCAGGCAAAAACCCTATTCTTCCAGATACTCCGCGTCCTCAAGCATGCCGAATGTGACTGTAAGGTGTCTTTAAATCCTGGTCAAGCTTCAATACCTAAGAAGGTTCATGTTAACAAGCTGGCCTTTTGTTAATGCGCAAACGGCCATGGGCTTAGCTGAACCTACAACATGTCAAAGGCATCTAAAAGTCCAACTTCAACTTACTTGCGCAGGAATCTGCTGCGTCTGATACGTCAGTATGACGGTCTGCTTGGTCTGGGTTTTGGGCACGCCGCTTGCGCCCACGACTGTCGTCAAACCGGTGGAGGACACCTGCGTCGCCTGCAATGGCAGCTGATACCCCGGACTTATAATCTTCTTATCTGAAATATGAGGAAAATTGATTGTCATCAATCTAATCGAAGACAAAAGTATGTTCAGCCTAGTATGCACTGTATGGTGGCAAGGACACATTGGCTGCGGAAGACGGAGACATGGGTTTTGCCCATAGTTTGTGATAGGCCTATTTTCTGCGATAAACTGTGATATATTGAGGTAATGCCTTGCCCTTACCCCGTTTTACTTGGGGTTGGGGTTAGCTAACGCTAACTGTTAACACGCTGCACGCGTCCTCTGTCTCATCCTTCATCTTATTAGGCATTCAGCTCTTTTCTGGGTAGTAGGTAGTAGTAGTAGGGGTTGCGCAAACCAGTAGGTATGTTTTTCAATTCCGGCCGGATTTGATTGGATTCGGGATTAGTTCTTTATTGAATCTCTCTCTCTCTAAATATGATGATGCTCTGGGCTTCGTAACTAACTGTAATACTAATAATAAGTACTCTCACATTGCTCATAATTATCCGGTACATCCGGATCCAGTAGGTACCAAAATGGTATCGCATGCGCCGATTGACTGGCTACGCTATCCATCCGTCGTTTCTTTGGTTACCAAAACTGTAAAGCTTAAACGACTGTTCCCTCATTCCAGACAGTAAGTGCAAAGTGATGAGAACAGTTTTGTATGTCAATAACCCACTGGCGAGGCCGCAGCACCAGATTGGTGAACGAATTAGGTCGCGAATGCATAGCGTTTATTGCACTAGCAGTTGCGGAAAGCTACTTTAAACTACTGGTATTATAATGCAGG
Source organism: Mamestra brassicae (assembly GCA_905163435.1). Classification (NCBI taxonomy): domain Eukaryota; kingdom Metazoa; phylum Arthropoda; class Insecta; order Lepidoptera; family Noctuidae; genus Mamestra; species Mamestra brassicae. Next base: position 6,598,549 of record LR990991.1, on the reverse strand, counting down.
AAACAATTTGTAGGAGTAATCAGGTCTGCCAGGGTTGCGGAATTTGTTCGAAAGAGTCACCGCGGCCCTGGAACGCAAAGGGCTTTCGAAGGAATACGGATGGGTTTTAGTTAGTAAGAGTCTGACACGCCCTTCCGCTCCACCCACAGCGGAAGAAGTCATTTGATGATTGAAAAAGGGGTAATCAGATCCAGACCGGTCCAGCTCGCCACGCATTCAGCGGATTCCCGCAGCCTTCACTAGGACATTGGTCCACCTAGTGGGAGTCCATGTAATCGGTTAATTTGGATAGATACACTTGGGGAGGCCTTTTACGTCTTTCGACTAATATGATAATGATGATCATGTCAAGAGAAACACACACTGTGCGAATTAAAATCTTTTCATTGCATTAAAAAAAAATGCTGCATTTCAACAAAATGCCGTTTGAGAAGGAAACAATTCGTTGTTGTTACCTACCTGTATCGTAGTTTTCCTAAACTCTTAAATTCCATTCGGTTACCTTATACGGACTACCGTCAAATCAACCGTTCATGTAATCGGATTATGTGCACGTCACTTAGCGTAGATCGTATACATACATACACCTTCCCAGATCGATGTAGGTAAGTCTTCGATCAGGTTTCTTTAAACGAGTATCATTCTATTGGATATAAACTGCCTACATATAATACCTACAGGTATATTTTAACGTGATATGTAAAGAAATGCCAGAGCCAGCAAAGGGAAGCATTGAGTTGGAAAAATAAATCGCTTGGAAGAATTAATCGATTGAGGAATCATAGGATTAAAAAATGCCGGTCTCGTAGAAAATTGTGCCTAAATGGAATTTCATAACTTGATAAGATTTATCGTCATTGTAATAGAAAGTATTCGGACCCAACTTTAACGTCTACATTAAAGTTGAATCCGATCCAAGATAAATTGTATAAGCATGTAGGCCTGTATACTTACCTAGGTAGCTAAAATTTTTTTAAGGGTGGGAAATCATCAAATGACTTCTTCCGCTCTGGGTGGAGCGGGAGGGTGTGTCAGACTCTTACTGACTAAAACCCATCCGTGTTCCTTCTAAAGCTCTTTGCGTTCCAGGGCTGCGGTGACTCTTTCGAAAAAATTCCGCAACCCTGGCAGAGCTACAACATTAATGCAGCCCATTTCAGAAGCCATTCAAAGGCGAAATCCATGATGTAATTCTAGTGAATGACACCATCAATTTGATTACCATACACACCCAAAAGTAAACCCACCCACATGCACTTTCACATAGAATGTTCGATCTAATCAATAAGGAAGTAAATAAGGCGTTAACCTACATAGATATGAGCTTATGATCAAACCAGCAGTGGTACTAATCGATCTTGATTGTCTATTATCTACGTAATCAATATAGATAAAGCTGTAAAAAATGTCACTTTTGCTCGCCTTTTCCCATTATCGCGAGCTCTCCTCGTCATTTTCGCCGGACGTGTCTGTACTGGGTTGTCGAGAGTCTACATCTAAGTAGGGAGACGTAGTAAATGTACAAGTAGAGCGAAGTGTCTTCAGGTTGTTGTTTACAACGAACATTCAATTAAGGGGAGGTCTTCCACGCTTTTGGATCGCTATTCGTACTGATTGTATGTTAATGTCATGATATAACGTTGCAATTCAAATCACGCTTGCTCACCTAATGCATTGTTGTTGAAGGTCGTCTCCTTATCCTTATGCGTGGCTCCGAAGGCCTGCTCCGCCGCCACGCTCACGTCCCCGACCTTCGCAGACTTAGCGTGTTGTTGCCTGAAACCGAACCTAACAAATGAGACAACAATAAGATAGACATCAGTAGAAAGTGCTAGTATTCCAATCAGCAAAAAGCACTAGAATCAACTTTATATATCTCTTAGAATGTTTTTCAATAAATGTCAATAAACATTAGCATTCTTGTTTGTATCGATTTGTATGTACAGTCTGTCTGCCCGCCAGACATACTGAAGCTGCCTTTTAAATGAAAACGCCTACACGAATTCTAAAGGCAATAAGTTTCTTTCCGAACACTTCAGGCGCGCAAGTCATTGTATTTTGTGCCTTACATTCACGGTTAGAATTAGAATAGAACTTTCTAATTTATGAATATGTAATTCGCGTTTTTCTTATGTCATTCTCATTTCCCTATCGCGATTGCTTTCGATAATTACGTAAAGGTGCGAGTGTGATCTGGTTTATTACCTAGTGGAGCGTAATGGCTGGCCGGGCGTCTCCTTGCGCGGTCTCGCGAGCGGCGTGGACCGGCCTGACAGCACCTCCTCCGGACGCAAATCCTCCGTGGAACCTGTCGTGAAATGTTGATCATTAAATATGGACATCTTACGTGCTACAAACATGTTTTATGGTCACTTGTAATTAAAGTTGCAAGTTTCTTATTGCAACTTTTCTGCACGTGAGTTCGAGTACTTTCGTTTTCGTTTGATGTTTTGCTATAAGCACTAGTTCATTATCTACTTTTACTAAGAATGTTTAGCTAATATGTTTATCACTCATAAAGTTGGTAGCATACTACCGATGCTCGTCTAGTTTGTGGTAATTATTTTTCTTTTTATTAAATCCATAGGGACCAATTTATTTATTATTTATATACTTAATTGTACACCGAGAATAACATAAAAAGATAATTACAAACTAAAACACATGTACAGTCAACAAAACTATTTGGTTTACAGGCAAAAATATTATTTTTCCTCTGCACTGGCAATATTTATCTCTAATGTGTGCATTGTATCTTTTTTAGCTTATAACATACTTACGAGGGTGGTGTACAATAATTGTCTCCTCAGCACACTCACAACATTGTTTAAAAGTAGTTGCAAGTTAGCTGCCTGCATACCAAATAACTTTGTTGACTGTACAATGGGCGGCCTTATCGCATCCTATCCTATATTTTCATATTCTGGGGTTCAACAGGTGTATGATGAAATAAACTTTTTAATACTACGATTTTACCAACACCGTATTATTAACAACTTGCCGTGACAGTGAGACTAAAGTAACTATCTGAGCTTTGACAACATATAAACTAGCTTAGCATCTGTAGCTTCAGCTGTAGCTTATACATAGCTACAACTCTATTCTGTCATCTTCTTTGTGTCTTCGCCTCTTGTCTGCCTTCTTCACTTGTGTCTATCTCTTCAATCTTGTGCGTTATGCGTAAGTCTCTTGTCTACATTTTGTCGTATGGGTATGGCTCTTATCTGTCTCATACTCTATGTGACAGATTATTTTCAGTTTTTTTGCCCTTTCTTCCAAGCTCTTCCTGACAAGTCTTCTTTGTGTTCTGTCATCTTATGTCCTTTAACCAATGTTTTTGTATATGTATCTACCCTACCCTATGTTTAAGTACCAGCAATAATCCCTTACCTCCATTCCCATTCTTATCATGAGCCTTCTGTTTCCTGCGCGAATTGTCGTCAGCCCGCGAGGTGCTCGCGGGGCGGCGGCGGAACCCGAAGGACGTGGCCACTCCTCGGCTCGGCTTGCCGTTGCCGTTGCCCCCCGCGCTCTTCTCTCGCTTCTTTGCACCCTTCGACTCAGAGTGACCCTGGGGAAGATGAGAGGAGATGGTAAGCAAGATTAAAATATTTGTAGCTACCCGACTCGGCTTTACCCGGGTCCCATCACGCTCCCAATCGGCCCATATTCCAGCCAATTTACACAAAACCTCAATGAATTTACACCTTAACCTTCCTCATGAATCACTCAGTCCATTCATCAAGCTCTAAGGTGGATCTAAGGTGTATGGAATCCGAGTTGAGTTCCCACAGATTCCAAAATCTCTCCTTGCTTTACATCCATAACTGCACATTTGTGAAACTTTGTTTTATGATATGTAATGTAGTGATAGTTATGAAAATGATGTTTTTTATGTACAAAAAGTACCTAAGCTTGCCTTGCCTTGCCTAAAAGGAACTGTGGAGTTTAAGGTTTTAGTCGGTAGAAGTCCGACATAACTTTCCGTTCTCCCCATAGAGTATCCATTGAGGATTTCGCCACAAAAAAAGGATTGCTTAAATTATTATACGTCAAACAACTTGAAGTTAATTCCAGTAGGTGGTGTACGGGCGTACCTGACATGTTTGGGACAATATTTCCACGAGTTGAGAATTCTAAAAGTCAGAGGTCAACTAAAAGGTTGCATTCAAAATATCTTACCTACTGATATTATTTCTTCGACAATAAGTATCTTAGTAGGTATCAAAGAATAGTTAATGACAAGAAAAGGTTCGCTAAAAAGACGAATACCCACGCTTTTACCTTCTACTTTTAGGTAGGTATTCATGAGCTATTTTTCCAACCTGTATTTATAAGTCAGTCACTTTGTAAATAACTTGGCACATATAAACGTGTCTCCATTTCGTAATTAGAAACATCTAGAGGCAACGAAAATTTCTCAGACTGACATCCATCGACTTGCATGGTGGATCATGGCCCACACCCTCTCACCCCGAGGAGGCAAGTGTCCAACATTACAGGCTGATTTGCTATCATGATAATGATTACAAATAGACTTTTTTACAACAAACCGACAAAACTTCTAAAAAGGTTAACAAAACATGCCAATTAAAAACTTAACGTGCAAATTGCGTTTTACAATCGTGTATTTATTCATTAAATTCACGACTAATTTGCTACGGTTTGACCGAGGATGACTTTGTCGGCTAACTTCGTGTATTTAACCGAAGTTGATTTGTAATTTTAACATAAGCAGGACACTGTTTATGTACTCCGTCACATGAGAAAGTTTCCTTAAAAATACATGATGATACCCCACAATAAATGTGTTGCCAAGTCAATAATCTAATACCACGATGAATACGGAGGTAACTCCGTTTGTTTTCTTGCTTTTATACGCCGAAGCCGTTAAACCGATATTCATGAAATATAGCATAGATATAGCCTGAAAAAAAAGCATAATATGGTACTTTTAATCAATATGCCACGCTGCCTGAAGTGCAGCCGATGGAAAACCGCCCACACTGAATTTTCTTACTGAAGTGAGCGTTCCAACTCGTGTGGAAAATATCACGCCAACCAAAGCTGCCCTTGACCTTTACAATGGAGCTGTAACTTTTATAACTAGGGCTCCATAGTTAAATGTCTTCCGAGCTTTTAATGCCTGCCTAGGGCTTTGTTAATGTCCAACCTAATACACTGGAAACTACTCATTTAATTAGTTAAGACCGCACAAAAATGGGTGCGGTATAGAGCGGTTTCTTAAAAAGTCAATGTCGTAGTTTTCAGCGCTTCAATAACATAATTGAACAAAGTATAAAAACATTAGAAAACGAATTAGTTGGACTTATTTAAACTCAAGCCTTTCTCCTTTGGGGGAAGGCAGAAATAACAGAACGCCACCGGTAGATATCGATCTTACACACTCCTATTGGTTAATAAGTTAGAATACCGCTCTCCCTGCCCGCAGCAGGTGCATCGGGCGTCGGAGGAGGGCATACGCTGCCCTCTTCCGGCTCCCCTAACTGGGTCCAGGGGCGGCGGACTTGGGGATGTCCGTCGCCCCCCATTCATCCGGACCCGAGGTGGCGGCGCGTGGTGTTCCCGTGCGCCCCTCTTTGACGTAGCGAGGGGAGTTAAACACCTCACTTCCCTCGCCGACGCGAGGTGGCCCGCAGAGGCGGGCCGGCACCAGCCGGGAATTGCGTAAGTCGCATACGTTCCCGCGATCCCCGGCGTAGGTGGGAGACCGGGGTGGTTTTAGTCAGTAAGAGTCTGACAGACCCCTCCACCCGCCCCAGGGTGGAGGATTTCCATGAGGATTTCCCCCAGACATAAAAAAAAGGGCTCACTTCACAATCCTGGCTGTTTCTTTGTCCGGTTAGAATAATCACTTATTTTTTATTGGCCACCAAAACAACTTGAAATACAGCGAGAATAAAATTGAAATCCATGTATAAAGGCGACCTTAATTCAAAGTTGAATTATCTTTCAGCAAACCTTTCAATGATAGAGGCTCAACTACATATTATTGATGTAACTGAAGAAAAGCAATATCTCATCATCTGCCTAGCCTTTTCCCAACTATATTGGGCTACGCATCCAGTCAAACCGGATTCAGCTGAATACCAGTATTTTACGTGGAGCGGCTGCCTACCATACCTACACAACCCATTAACTGGGTAACACGGTACTTCTTGGCAAGACTGGAGTCAGATTTACTGGCTTCTGACAATCCGTAACGACTGCCAAAGATCTACAAATGACAGCCGGGACCAACGGCTTAACGTGCTTTCCGAGGCACGGAGGAAACTCGGTATGTTAAGATGGTCACCCATCCACAGACCAACCTTGGCAAGCGTTGCTTAACCTTGATCGACCGGTTTTTTCTGGGTGGAGCGGAAGGGCGTGTCAGACTCTTACTGACTAAAACCCATCAGTGTTCCTTCTAAAGCCCTTTGCGTTCCAGGGCCGCGGAGACTCTTTCGAACCAATTCTGCAACCCTGGCAGGCTCTGGCCCGTTAGTGGCCGTTTGATCGACCCGTGCAGCTGTTATAGAATATAATAAGAATAGCAATATCTACGAGTATAATTTGTTCCTTATAACTTTGAATAATAAAACCTATACGCATTTCAAAGTGCTGGTAGTTTGAAGCTTTAGCACTGCGAAATATCAGTAGTTATGCTAACTTACTTATAAACTAGCTTGGCGACTCAATTTTTGGGGGTCAGACAGAATGTAAAACAAAGTAACTTTTAGCTAGATTTGCACGCAGGTGTACAAGTCGCGTGTGGGCCTAGGTATGTTTCACGCGCATCAACGACAGACACCGTGTGCAATGAATAGGCTTGAACTGTAGCCAAAGGTTAATTACTTTATTAGATACAGCACTGTATACACAGCCGCCGCATATTTATGCCGCATTATAGAAACAATAAATCGCCATGTTATTTGGTTACATAAACACAATTTTATTTGGTGTCAAAACGAGCTATTTCAAGGTTACATTAAGGCGCTTTTGTATGAGTAGTTTCTGGGTCAACTTTTTACACTTTATGTGTAAATTGTTCTCGGAAAATGGTATTCAGTGAAAGCTTTACACGTGTTGGGGACTACTTCCTGAATCGTGACTTCGTGAGCCTATTGTTATAGACTATCACGCCGATTTGTAAACTGCATTCCGTAGTAGAAAGAGGTACCTACAGATGTTGCAGAAAAACGAATAGGTACAAGACAAATTAGTTCAGGGACTATGGACGTCTTTAAGTCATCATGATTACTGCGCGGGAGGGAAACAGAGGTTTTCATGACGCATAGCACTATCCCTTTTTCAGAACGGAATAATGGTTCACGGGCACGTCATAGGACTGATAAAACAATGAGAAATCACAAGAAAACAGCGGCCATAATATTAATATAGGTACAAACCTATGGTCGCCTTTAAATTGTGTTTTGGGTCAACGAAGGCCATCATTTCTATTTTTAGATTTCAGATTGCATTAAGGTGGACACATTTACATTGCAAAAGCGATTTCTTTCACACTTATATCGTGTAAAAAAAAATGTCACTGATAATAAAAAGGCAATAACTGTGTCAGTCTGGTATCTAAGTAATGAAACTTAAAAGCTTTTAACAAACATATAACAACCCACATCGTTACCTTAGCCACGCGTCTACTGCGACACCTTACATAAACTGTACAATATTATTTGGACAGCTACATTTCGTAAAGCAAATTGAAGGGCTGGGTAGAACAATCTTGACAGATGGATGACAATGCGTAGCTGTAGCGTCAAACAAGACAATGCTGTGCCTGGCTGTGCAATGCGGATACAGTAATGTTTGTAGAATGGCGTCATCCAGGACATTTTTGGAACCTTATGTTTCCGTTTAGGAGCTCCGTAACTATAATTGCTTTTTGTGGTTTGTAACCTTGCTTTTGGACTTTTATTGTAAAAGTTTGTATTGACATAATAGTTTTGTAAACTTAAAAAATGGTGGAATAAAAAACTTGAGCATCTCTTTCGAGAGTTTAAAATACGTGATTCTTAATAATGAAAACATAAAAAAATCAAATCACATCACACTACTTTCAAAATAAGCCTTGCATGATGATTACCTAATAGGTACCTAAGACGAAAGTACAAGAAACAATATTTTTCAATAAAATTTAAAAAATAAACAGTTGCTTCACCATAATCATTTCAGCAGAAGAAACACGTCCATTGCTGGATATAGACCACCCCCAAGTGTCTTTTTTTTGAGTGGCTCCTCGCAATTCAACCTATGAGGTTGTCGACTGCTTAACCGGACTTGCTTGTGGTGGCCTTAATATAAATATTAAAGCCTCCAGCCAGGGCTTATACCCCAAGTGTCGTCAACAGTTGCTTATTAATATTTATTTACACAACAAAGTTGAAACAGTTGCAGAAAATAAGTAACAGTTATAATTAACTTATTAAACGGTGGATTTTTACGGTTCCTTTGCAATACTTTTTTACATACTAATTGGCATTTAGTGTAGATAAATCACAGATTTTCTAGCACTTTTTTGTTCTAAACTGAGTTTAAGTCACGAATTCACGATTCTAGATTCCGTTACAATCGTAAACTTGTAGAATGACTAAGAGGTACTAGCTCTAAGATAAATCCTTTCAGTCAACATTAGTGTTGGTGCTGTTCTTTGTTATTAACCTACAGAATCTCATTTCTTTTATTTGTTACAACTTTTCCACCGGCTTCGTTTCCGTAGCCTGCTCTACGGGAACTGTGTATTTTATTAAAAGTAGCTTATGACGTTATGATACTCAGCGATGGAACCTATAGCTTTCTATTATTAAAAGAATTATTATTATCGGGTTTGTAGGTTTACCTTCATATAATATAATTTTTACAAATAAACATACATAAAAAAAAGAATTAACCTCTTTAAAATATTAGTTCAAAAGTTTTTTTTTTTGGTTTTTCACAGTGATTTTAATCGTATGTTCCATGCTTAACTAACTGACTAGGGCGCTCAATAATTCTAAACAGGTAATCTTCATAATCAAAATTCCGTACCCAAACCGACTGAGTCATACCAAACGGTTACCTCCCAATGTTACCCAAAACCGATTCGACTCGAATATTCAAACTAAGTTCAGAGTACCTAATATCGAATGAGACTGGTTGCATTGATACATATTATAGTAGTTTCGTTTAAGCATGACAATATCGGTCAGTGCATTAACAAAAATATATTTTCGTAGGAACCCGAAAAATAAACTATGGCTACTGTTTAACTTGCTCTTTTATTTAAATTAAATGGCTTTTAGTTTGTTTCGGTCCAATCTTGCAAGCTGAATTAGAACTACTGCCTGTTAATCTATAGAGTTTTAATTGTATGTACATGTTTGTTCAGATCTGATGACAATTCATTTGTATGACCCAATGCTCCATCCGGGATTGACTCCAGACGAAGTAACTCTTCAACAAACAAGAGTACATCCTCGTAAAATGCTGATGGAATGTGCTCGAAACGGAGTAGAACGTGAGTTATTCGTGAAGGATTTTAAAATAAATAAATTTGATGTAGGCATAATCCAAACCATCTTATCTGTACCGTCTTCGGAGATTATTAAAAGGTTGTGCCATTTAATTACGGTCCTCCACGAATAACTCTAATTCATTAACCATTAAGTAACATTATAAACTAATATTGTTTAAGTAAGCAAATTAATGTAAAAGTGTACGATGTGGTTGGCATATCTTTGATAAAACCCCTTAACAAAAACAGATTAAAAAAAAAATCTTCGTAAAATATGTTTAGGCTCACGATGGATAATAATGATTAATACAAGCGGTCTTCTTTCCGTTTTTTGAAATTAACAATGTCAATAATAGGTGGGTCAATGATCGCTATTGCCCTGCTAAAACGCAACACCTATAGAATAGTTTCGTCATAAACACATGTGCACGTCAGAACAAATCAAGATGGTATCATTGCGAGGTTCTCATGCATAGGCAATAGGCCACAACAGGCCGTAGTATGCCAACAGCTAGATTACAGCGCGATTCAATGTTAATGATTGTTGTACGGAGAAACGTAGGGTTGTGGAGTGAATGGACGCTCCAATCAAGATGGAGATTTTTACCGTGAGATATGATAGAAACTTGCTACGATTTGGCTTTAAAGGCAAATGAGGAAACCAGAAGACACAAAGTTAACTTGGGGAGCAGGAGTCAGGCGTTTAGGACCCAAATTTCAGCATACGTAGGGTGCATCTGTAAAGTGATCGCCATCAGAGCTGATGGCCTATTCTTTCTGTAAACACCTCACCGTGTAAACTTTGGACGTGTGAGCTCGAAGTGAACTGTTCACTTCAGTGAAGCTCACTTAGTGTTCACTTCATTTAAGTTTGGACGGTGAGATGTATTACAGAATCACACTGCTTATGGCGTATCCCTCGACACAAAATAGATAAAAAACACAAAGAACTGAAAGATGACTGATGTTTTTCTTTAAGATTCTCTCAATTTGCTTGTTTCTGCTCTAACAAACCCTCGTCCTTTGTGGTTTAAAAGGTATGCAACCAATACATAATATCACTTACATTTACAAAAACTTGAACTTGATGGGATTAAGTTTCATACTACAGATTTTCGTGAGAATTTTAAACATGGTCATCGTCATTGCAGTCTAAAACTAAAGCCAAACTAATATTGACGGTTGGTTGCACTCGACCTGCGAGACGAATCACCATAAAATAACATAGATAAATGAAGTCTTTTAAAACATTTAAAAATTCAAGACGATATATAGATTAGGTACAACCGCGTATAAAAACAAAAGAAATCATTGGGCATAAAAAAGAATCACCCTCGTCTCTAGCATTAGGAACACTGGCAGCATTGCCGCGTTGAATGGCAATGCTTAGAGATAGAAAACACTTTATTGTACACTTACAACCTCATTCATAAAACTTATTAAACATTACTTAGTTAAAATACTGTTTAAGAGATTCTAAATTCAAATTCTCCATAGAAAATGTTGAATGCAGAATCTGCTTATCAGTATTTTAGCTATGTAATGGTTATAACGTTTTTATGAATAAGGCTGTAAAAATAGTTGCACAACTACACACAGACCTAATTCCATGGGTGCAACAGCGGTCTTCGGTCTCCTTACCCCCGACAGCAAACGACAAACATTTGACAACCGTCTGACAACCCTACCCCTCTATAGCTACTTGGTTATTATGAACTAGATAAACCGGTGAAGACTTGGAGAATGATATCGGAAAAAACATAAAAACGTGTGCCTGCTCTGGTAATTGGTTGTCGGTTAACATTTACGATCATAATGGCTCCGCTGTGAGAAACATGATGCGCACCATTAATTCTAACCGCAGTCGAGTACATAAGTCTATCACCTCAACATCGAACATTTATTTGTATCTTCAAACAAAATTAGCTTCCTTTACGTGCAACGCACTCTTCACAAAACAACCATCCGTTCAGATCGTTCCTCGTCATCCAATTTCAATTACAACATTGATAAAGTAGATAACATCGATCTATTTCGAAATCTGTCAGAAACTTTCCCACATCTTGTATACAAACAGATTCGATGTGAACAAGTGGATGCAATAAGATTCTGTGAATTTCTGTGGACCATTGAATTCTCGCACAATGGCAGCCGTATCTCACAGTACGCAGCCTGAGTAAAAGTACACTTTGAATAATATTAGACCGTAGACCATAGAGCAAGGAATCGCCATATCTGCATTGACTTCCTACTTTTTTTTATATAATTAATATGTAATATAAAATTCTTCCGTTACTGATTGGCTGAATAACTGACAGACAAAGCACAGCCGAAAGGCTAAAATTTGGCATGTTTTCTTGGGGAGCACTAAGAGAGGATTTACTGAAATTCCTACGGATAAGGGTTAATATCATAATACCAAAATCATCACTTTTATTCCACCCGGGTTTTGATATATTTGAATAAATTGAACAAAAAGCGGTCATTGTGACTTAACCACTATAGTTAGACATACACCCTCGCGGACTTTTTATAGGTAATAATGAGTACTTTAATCATGTATTACAATTATTTTTATGTATCATCAATAGTTTTCTCAAAATTTTGCTACTTTGGGTTACATTATTGCAATTTTCGTAGGGATCTCTATTTTTTTTTGTCGAAAATAAAATGTAGCCTATGTTTTAAATTAAAAATGTGGCTTTCTAATGGCGAAAGAATTTTTCGTGTTTGAGCCAAATCGTAACAATCAAACAAATCTTGCCTCTTTATAATATTAGTTTAGATACCTACTTACACAATTTGTACCATACAAAAATATGAATATTGTATCCAATTAAAATAAATATTATGTGCGAAACAAGTATCATAGTTATAGTAAAATTTTACGTCTCGGTACTATACGTCAAAAACATGTGTGCTAGGCTCTCTGAAACCACTTCGCTAGGCCCTCTGTTGTCAAGTTTCAACTATCGCAGACACAGTTAAAATTGTCACGGGTCACCAATTTGTATGGGTAATCGGTGGCACTCACTGTCTCTAGCACTGGCCGCTGAGGTCTTTCCCAGCTCTGTGTAGCAGATAGTATAGATTGCAGTCATTACGCTTCCATGTTCAAAGAGGCAACGGCTTTACAAATACAATCTTGTATGCCGGCCACGCCGAGATTTAGATCATTTAATTTGAGAGCCCTTTCGCAAAAAGTTTACAAAGAAAGTTTCTCCTAGTTTTTTAACAATAGAAGTTCTTATTTTAAACTACCTATTGTAGTACTTATAAAAGTCGTACAAACAGAAGTAACCTTGTGAGTTTTATTTGGTACGTGAAAATGTGGGTGAGCCTACACACGCGAAATTCAAAGATTGCTTTCTATTTTAGGGTTCCGTAGTCAACAAGAAACCCTTATAGTTTCGCCATGTCCGTTCGTCCGCCTGTCCGCGGTTTAGCTCAGAGACGCTTAGCACTAGAAAGTTAGAATTTGGTATGGGTATACATATTAATCACGCCGACAAAGTGATAAAATTAAATCTTTAAAAAAAACATGTTAGTAGCATATCTAACGAATTTTAAAGAAAAACTATCACAGCTAAGTAGGCTTTACAAGTTAACGAGTAATAGACTACTAACCTATAAAATGTACTGGAGAAAGAAAATTTGGTACAAATTCCTATGTGGACCCGTTTTTAGACGTTTTTAACCGTTCAACCGTAAACTCAATCAATATATTCATATAATCAAACAAAATACACCATTCTCAGTCGGCAATTGTGACGTGCAACTACGGAACCTTACACTGCGCGTGGCCCGACACGCACTTGGCCGGATTTTAGTAAACTTATAGACATTTTGGGTTGCGACCATTTTGATCAAGTGAATAATTGCGCAGATAACACCGATAGATGAGGGACGCACGGAATTGGGAAGAAGTTTGACAGAAGAGTGGGGAGTTGACCTACCACCTACCGAGCATGGGTCACAGTTTTAATGATTTTATTGATGATTAAATCGAAACCATTTAAAACCTAATTACAGGATGAATAAATACAGCCAACTTGATACTTAAGTTATGGCGGCATAACTAACACACAGTATCCTATCCCACGCTATCAACTATTAAATTAAGTGTTGTGATAAGGTAGTAGTTAGTCGACTGCAATCCAGCGCTGACCGCAAACCTGACCGCGACGGCCGCAAGTGGACGATTGGCCGCAACGTGCACGCACGCATCCCTGTGTACCGTTATGGACGACTGACCGCAGTTACGTTATCATATTTTCCTATATTAACTCTTTGAGTTAGGGCCCCGATAGATAATCGAAGCGGTGCAACTGTTTGTTTGTTTTGTAATAATATGTAATAAATAATTACACACAAATTACAAAAACTGAAAATTGCAACTGAACAATGTAGGTACAACTAAATACTGTGGCCCTACTATGACGAGCTAATGTCATCCAATTCCGATGATGTAAAAAAAATTCGCTATGTATAGCTCCGTCTCTCTCTTAGAGCGGAATCATGATAGTTTTAAAACTTCATATACCCTATCAATATAGGGTACTATGAAGTCTTAAAACGATCCGGAGTTTGTAATATACATAGTTTGGGACTTTTTGCATCCGAACTAGGCGGTAGACTGTATCTCGGATTGCATTTCATCCCCTTATAAAATATGTGCACCTTTAGTAGCCATTCATCATCTGCCTAGCCTTTTCCCAACTATATTGGGGTCGGCTTCCAGTCAAACCGGATTCAGCTGAATACCAGTATTTTACGTGGAGCGACTGCCTACCAGACCTCCACAACCCATTAACGTGCTTTCCGAGGCACGGAGGAGTCTCGATATGTGTGCCGTGTGAGTACCTTTAGTAGCCATTAATACAGATTTAAACCCATTGAGATTGCCATGTCATGACTTCATGAGTATAAGGAATTTTGTATGTATAAAAATGAAAACAAAATGTTAAGTATTTGGTGTGTGTGTTGTGTATAACTAGATTTGGACGCTTGTTTAAATAAACATGTTACAAAACAATGTTTGTTTTGTAAGTACACTGGAAGTAGGTACAGAGTCGACAGGCAAAATTCTTTCACTGACAGATAAATACACCATCACTGACTTTGTATCCCGAAACAATGCATGCTTCTAGAGGGCAAGGCCAAGGGAGTGCAGCCGCGGGAAACAACTAGTCGGGAATGTAAGGTTACCTTTGTTTGTTTGCGGTCTAATAAAAATAATGGTTTTCCCAAAGGTAGCATTTTAGCAATACGTATCTGTCTAGTGGCAACGCGTTCGAGGAAAAGCTTCTGTAGGATCATGAATTTTCCTTTTCTTAGAAAAATCAAAAGATTTTGTATGAACTAAAAAATTATATTTTGAAAATGTAAGTAACAATTTCTATTTTTGGCAGCAATGCGGAGGAGTATGTATCTATTGCTTTAATGCCAAAGTGCACCTTTGTATTTTTGAAGTGAAAACTTCTTTAGCGGCGTGGTGCACTTTTTGGGATGGGTAAAAAATGTTAAACTCGCGTCAGGACACGTGACCTGATCGAAAATTCGTAAGACGGAGGGAAAGTTCTGAAGTGTTAAATTTTTAATGTAATATAAATTATCATGTTTGTGTACTATAGCGTAATAAATGAATATTGTATTTTACCACATAAAGATAGTGCTTTTATACTGATAATTAAAGCAATTCGTGCGAAATTATTCCCTAACCTTTCCAAAATATCAAAAATGCACAACGTTAATGTTCAAGTTTCCACTTCTGCCGGCACTCCCGGAGTGCAACCCATTGTTTTTTTATATAATATCTATGTGATTTGTTCAGTTATGTTTAGTTTGAACTTTAAAATTGGGCACGGGCAATAGACCTATCTAAATTAGAAAACCAAAATGTTTCATCGCAGTCGGTACTTACCTACCTGTACCTATAGTCTACAGTCGGGATTGATTCGAAAACCCGCTTTTGCCTTCGATTTCGTACGCGCATATCTCGGTTTTCCCGTTCCCGTATTTTTCCCATCCCCGTATAGCCTATCTATAGCCTTCGTCATGAATGTGGCTATCATCAAAAATAATTTTCCAAATCCAACTGTTAGTTTCAGAGATTAGCGTGTTCAAACAAATTCTTCAGTTTTATTATATTATACCTAGTAAAGAATAATAAATGGTGTGTGGGTATAAAATTCTTAACAGACATCTCAATGTAACTAAGTATTAATGAAATGTTAATGATATACTATCAACAGCGCCTCCATACCGTATCTGAGGTTCTGGACCAGCATTGGCATCTATTATTGGGTTGTGGGTGTACAAACCTATGGCTATCACTTGAATTCAAGGCTTTTAAAGACACGATTGTACCAATTAAATTCTGCAACAAGTTGGTCAGTATGTAGTTTGTATTTACTAGACTATTTTTTGTCAGTAGCTACCCGTGCGAAATTCGGAAATGATCGCAAGGGAACGTACTATCTGGATAAGAAGATATAGTCGTCGTGGTTCATTCGAATCCGTTCATACGATACGACGTGAGTACATACGTACGAAAATATAGGCTTTCACAATATGGTATTTGACTGTATTTTTTATTACATTTCTCAAAACCTGGAGAGCAGACAAAACTTATTTAAAAATTTTGCTTGGAAATCTAAAAAAATGGCGGTGTTTTAAAACGTGTAGTAAATAGAGACAGCTATAATTGCGTGTGACGTCACTCACAAGTCCCGCTATATTGAAATGAAGAAATCCGGTAAAAAATATATGTATTTTGTGAGACCAGGACAGAAGAATAACTTTAAAAGTGTTTAACTTCTCTGTTTTTCGACTATGTTTATTTATTTTTACACAAAACGTAATGTTTTAATATCATCTATGAAATAAGTACCTTTTCTTTAATTTAGATTTTTCATACTGGTCAAAAACCCTATTATAATATACCTATGAAGAAGTTGGATGTTCATGTGCAATGTAAAACAAGACTCAAATCGTCGCAAGCCGCAACAGCTGAGAGACATATGTTCAATAACGAACTAAAACATACACTGCAGAATGAATGAACAACACAATATCCAAGGACATTAACCCCTCACTTCTGCAAATGTTCGAAACGATAACTTTTGCAACCGGCCTCCCTTAGGTTGCAAGAGTTTTTGTTTGTCTATGCTTTTGTATAAAACAGCTGACGAAGACAAAAAAAGAGACGTGACATGAAGTATGCGGTCGACAGCTTTACAATGTCAGAGGTATTGGAGTTGTGCGATCGATAAACTTGAATACGGCTATATGAGGTTGTAAAACAATGTTGTGTTTAATAAAGTCGTATGTGTTTTGTTTTATGGTCTGTGTGTATGTAATTTATATAAGTAGAGCCTTATAGGGCCTGGCAGTTTGTTAGTGTCTTAATTGTTGAAAAAAATTGTGGTGTCCATTTCCACGCGAAAACCAAACGCGAAATATACAACCAGAGCTTGTCCTTTTTCTTCATTTGCACGCGATAAAATTGAAACAATAATAATTTCTTATTTGCGAATTTTATTAGTTAGGTGAAGATGTCAAGCATCGTTCAAGATCAAAGTTATTTGGTAATACTCCAAATATTTTTACCCACCCAATACCCAAACTTATATTTAATTTCAATTAGTTAGCACGATGGATGGGTCGTATAAGTGTGCTGGATCTGAGGGTTGAAACGCGACAAGATACTGTCACTGTGAAGAAGATGCTACCACGTTGGAAGTACTTAAATGAAAATACAAAGCAGTCAGGATCGACTACTTCATTTGCAGACATACATGGACCGCTCGAGCTGTTACGACTGCTTCGAGCGGTCAGCTGCACGGTGAAATTTCATCGTGCGGTCAAGCAATTACCAGGCATACACTGACTTCTCGTCTCGAGCTGTCGCCTGCTCTCGCGCAGTCGTCCCCTACGCCCGCGTTCTTCATTCCACCTCCGTGTCGCGCGCCCCCCGACCGCCTGCCTGACTGATCTAGCAGTTATCAATGCTTCAAGCTGTTGACTATGACTGATGAGCGGTCCGTGTGTTTTGATCACTGGCTAACTGTACAGTCCTGTGTAACTGTCCGTGTATGGCCGGCCTTAGGTCATTTCAGGTGCTAAAGCTCGGCGGTACGGACATAAAAGTTGATTTCACAGTTTTACCGGCAGTAGATACATTTGTATGCAATTGTTCGGAACTGTTAATGAAAAAGCTGTATTTGTAAATATTACAAAAAAAACGCAGCGTAGATTTTTTTTTTGCTAAAAAATATTTTTTCAGTCCCAATGGAATTGTCATTTATTTCTAAAAGTCATGCTGGTGCATAATTATGTGCCTGCCCTTTAAGTTCTGTTACGATAATTAACATATATAATTTCAATTAAATTCTGATAGAACAAAATGGTCAATGGACTGTGCAATCACCGGCCATTCTGTCAACATCTCATCGTGTACAGGTGGAGGGAGCATGAAGTGAGCTGTCATTCCTATTTGTTTGTATAAGTTTACACTATTACATGTTTACAGAATCGCACTGCAGATTCTGATTCTCACAACTGTGAGCGAGAAGTGGTCCCCAAGTGATACGAGTCGAAATCGTCGCAAATTAGCTCTAGAATAAGGAACACACTCAATTACCCATCATTCTGTATACAGTATGTAAAAATACAGTATTTCGGGAATCGTTAATCACGCATTCGTGAATATTATGCAAACTTTCTGTTTTTGCATTGAATAAGAAAAATAATTTAGGCATGTATATATTATAATAATAAATATTTTCTACTAAAAGGCCCGTAAATATAATACCTACGTCAACCGAGATTTAATATGCACATTGCTACAATGGCGGCCGAGAGAAATTACACATTTTCCAAATAACAGAATTAAATATTTTGACAAAAGCCGGGGTTAGTCATGCTTGTAAAACGAACAGTAACCTAACTGGCACGATGTGGATACAAATGCTAGTTAACTTGCATGCATGTTACTTGCAAGAAGTACATATACACAAGCCACAAAGTACTATGTTAAAAGCCGTATTGTTTGTATTTTTTGCAATAGAGAGCATTCACAGTGAATTAAATAATGCCATATCAGTCTTAATTTTTTTATGGTTGGTATGAAATATTGGATAATTATGAAGTAAGTCATTGTTCGTTACATGAAAATGATAAAATGAAATGAAAAGGTCAAAAAAACCATTTAAGATAAGTTTTTCCAGAAAAAAAAGATGGATTGTTAGCAAACAATGCGGTCACCTACTGGCAAGCCCGTGGATTTTCTAAGTAAGCCAGATTTGAACCTGCGACCGTCTGCGCAGTGCGTAGTACTCGGTGTAGCAACCAACACGCCAAGGTGTACATGCGTTATTGTAACTAATTAAGCGTACTGTTTGTAACGACGGTTGACCTCTTGATAAAAAAAATGTAGGTGGAGTAAAAAAAAAGTTCAAGGTCTACACTAGCACTGTCACTTTTGAGTTTTTTAAAACCAATTCCACTGATTATAATTTGTATGATTACACCTTTTGACTGTGTTGTATTGGTATGATAATGCACTAGATTATACTGTTTAGTTTGTACACCGATTGCATCGTTTTATTTCCACAGTCACTTTACTAATTCCGGGAGATATTTTTATTGTTTACGGAGCAAAAACAAACACGTCTGTTGCCGATTCGAGCGTGCGGCGACCTCCTATTTATTTATTTTGTTCATTTATGATTACCTAAAGCTCATGTTGAAGACTTAATTTTTTTTTTATTGCTTTATCTACTTGAAGACAATTAGGTTTAATAATAAGAATAGGATTACCTGATTCAGCTTTTTTTCAATTATTAACTCATGCAATATTACAAACATTAATATGTATATGTGCTGAAGCTATTAATTATTATTATGTCTTGAAAAGTGACTTAATTGAGAATGTTCTTAAAAATTAATAAAAAAATCCGGTTCAAACGTTAAGGAGCTACGATGCCACAAACAGACACACAGATTCACCTGTCAAACTTACAACACCCTTCTCTTGATCGAGGGTTAAAAAATAAAGTTATTACTGATTGACTCGACTGGTACCTCGATACTAATAATTCTAAAACCGTTGGCTTTGAGCCCTTTAGATGGTCCCAGTTCTTCATCGCTCCGTCCCAGATAACGGCTTTCTACATTCATAGCTGTAATAAATTGATGGTGTTTAGCAGGCGCCGCGCGCCTTCCAGATTGTGGCTTGCAACGATAACGTGTGCACATTATAGTGCTTTACAATTCATGGTGCCCTAGTTGCTCAGACACGCGGATTGACATGTAAAATTTCTTGTTAGCAATAATTGCCACACCCAAAGATTTAGTAGGTACAGTCAGTGACAATATTCGATAAACAAGAACAAAATGCCAAAAGTCCTCAAAACCTAAAACATCATTAGTCACTGAATAGCTTTGGGCACAAAATGTGGTGAACAGACTAAGGTCACAAATTTCGGTGTACGAACATTAATACTAAAAAAAAAATCGATCACGCCAATGTTACAAAAATACCCGACAGAGTCCCAACTAGGTCACTTATTAACGACAGTATTATAATGGCTGAGTAGTGTTAAAACTAATAAAATACCTAAGTACCAAAAAGTAAATGCATTAATTCTTAGTCCGCGCATGATGCACTTAGGACGTTTTAAATATTATAGAAACCATCTCAATGTACATATAGAGTCACGCCATTTTGACCATTGTATTCAATGCAGTAGTTAAATATTATTTGATAAAGCAGGAATTCTGTTTTGAAATTGGAATTACCTGACGTCCGAATTTTGCAACATTGGCGTGTTCAGTATTTTTGTTTACATGCCCGGTCACCGAAATCTATAATCTTGATTTTTTCACCGCATTTTGTGACCAAAGCATATCAGAGACTTTTGTTGTTTTAAGGTGTTGACGACTTTAGGAACTTTTAGATGCTCATCGAATAGGTATTGTCTTTGCCTGTACCTATCTAATTTATTCGCGTCGCTATATAAATATATATATACTTATAATTTAACTGTGTTGAACGCAAAATAAAGCAATTAAATACAACAACATAAACATATAAATAAGCAAAGGGCGAACGTTTTGTGAAATTTATTAGTGGAAAAGAACACTTTTCAAATACAGAACAAATGAAGTCTGTTTTTCTGTTCAACAGTGTACAAAACGTTTCAGTAGCATGTAAATCATCAAATTATAAAACAATACCGCATATAAATGTACACTTTTATCTAAATAATACTTATTTAAATTATTATCTAAGATCTATGTATATAAGATGAAGAAAAATTTTTAAATAAGAATAACACCTTGGATAGTCGTGGGGAACACAAGGCATTAAACAAACAGAACTTTATACAATCTATTGTTTTAAAAATGTCGAAAGCTAAACAAGAGTCCTTTATTTTGGCAAAAGTGAGGGAAGTAGAGAAGTGGATAGGGTTTGAGACGGAAATAAAGTGGATAACCACTTTCATCGTGTTTGGCTACCACATTCTAGCCGCTTACATGATTTATCATTACACATTTCCAGTGAAATGGCAGACCGTTGCTTTTGGTGAGTTGAATAAATTAATCAGTTTGCTCAAATTATTTTCATGTCTTGTTAAGATTTTCATATTATGACCCACTAGCACTTCGCCCGCGACTTCGTGCGCGCAGATTTGTATTTGTGTGTATCATCAATAGTTTTCGCAGCGCATGCGATGAAAAACCTTTTATGACAATTTATTTTTACACCTTGTGTTATATAATTCAAGTTTTAGTAGGAATTCCTAATTATTTCTGGAATTAATTGTAGTCTTGTAACAGAAAAACAAATAATTCCTCTATATAATATTAGTTTAGATTAAAGTTAATAATTAAAGTTTCGAATTTAAAACTAATATTTTAATTTAACGTAAACGCATAAATAAGTAGGTATTTTTAATATTTTTGTTAATAGACTAACCGTAGGTACAGTTTGTTCGAACCGTGATTTTTTTCTTACTTAGTCTTTTATATCCGTCATAACTACTAAATGAGAAGTCCGATTCAAATAATTTAAAGTGAAATTTACGCGTACATCATCATATCAGCCAAATGCCGTCCACTGCTGAACGTAAGCCTCCCCCAAAGATCGCCAACCATCCCGGTTTTCAGCGGTCCGTATCCATCCGCTGCCAGCCACCTTCTTCAAGTCATCGATCCATCGTGCCGCAGGGCGTCCCACACTATGCGTACATAATCAGCCTTAATTATCAAACCATTTAAATGGATAGGGATTCATATCATGCATGATACTAATATCAAGTTATCAACACTATTTGATTCCACTCGTATTGGAACTTAATAATTTAAACAAAAACTGTTATTGCGGCGTAACTATAATAGTTAGACATATACCATCGCGGACTTTTTTATGAGCAATCATGAATTCATGAGTACTATTATTATATATCGTCAATAGTTTTCGCACTGCACGCAAAATAATGACTTTTATAGGGAACATTTTGATACCTTGGGTTACATTTTTCCAATTTGGGTAGGGATCTCTTATTATTTTGGAAATGTAATAAAGCCTATGTTACTCGGTGAAGATGTAGCTAGTAGCAGTGTCATGGTGAAAGATTTTTTAAAATCGGTTGAGTAGTTTTTGAGCCAACTCGTAACAAACAAACAAATTTTTCTTCTTTATAATATTAGTTTAGAAGTTTAGACTTTGCTGCCGCCCGCGTGAATTTCGAAAATTATCCCAAAAAACATACTCCCGAGATAAAAAGTATCCTATGTGTTATTCCAGACTATAATCTACCTCTGTGCCAAATTTCATCAAGATCCGTTTCGTAGTTTTTGCGTGAAAGAGTAACAAACTTTTGCGTTAATAATATTAGTAGGATAGATCCTACTTCCTATTGATATTTTTGTGTTGTTACTCTTTCACGTCAGCACGGCTGAACGGATCTTGATGAAATTATATAATTATATATAATTATATAATTAGATATAATTTTTATACCGATACTCCCACGGGATCGAGACTTACGCGGGTGAAACCGCGGGGCTGCCACCAGTAATTTAATATATACAGGTATTGTCACTATAAGTTGAATGACGCAAGAGCGTGCGAAGTGAGCTTGAAAAATCTAGCTTCCAGACTCGGGAATTTTAGGATTCAGATTTCAGTTTTGCTTTACTCTGATAAAATTACTTTCTATCGGCGAAAATGATTGTTGGAAGTGCGAACTGATCACGTAAAATTTCGGTAGCGCATGTCAATCCCGCTCAACTCAAATCTTGAAGCATTTAAAGGCTCTTTTGAATTGTCAAGGTCGGTCAGTCAAAAGAGATGAAGCTAATTACACGTTCCAAAGCGTAGATCTCTCTGGAGAAGAACGTGCAAGAAACTTCACGACATTGTTTTAAATATTTTTTTACAACGATATCATTACATCATTCGTGTGGAAATTATACAAACATATATGTGAGAACGATGTAGTATGACTTGCACGATCAAGTCCGGAGTAAAGAAGCAACAATTCAAAGAACAAATAATTAAAATAAACCGTGGCAGCTGAGAGATGACCAGTGCCATAGCGTGACCAGTACGCTGTCTTTCTCACTATCAATTTTCCTGTCGCAATCTCAATTAATTTAGGGTCAGCGCAACAGTTCTTCTTCTTTCATACTTCTCTATAAGTCAACATCTCAGTAGTAACGTCTTGACATACATGTCAACATATTTATTTATTAAAAAAAAAACGTGTAAGACTTACAGCTAAAACGTGTAAGACTTACAGCTAAAACGAACAGACCAATAATTATTAGACATTATATCAATTACAGGTCTTCACTAATAAAACACAGAACAATTCTATATTCTACGGGCATTACAGTAGGCAACAGGAATAAAAGAACACCATAAAAGAAATTACTGAATGCTTAATTCCAATGTTCCTTGTTCGCACTGCAAAACCATTATATAATATTGAAAAATAAAACCCTAATTAGGAATGGATGCTCACCATGTTCATTATGCTGGTTCCATCCATAACTGTTTTAGATTCTCGCTCGCACACACTATGTACGATTTGAGTTCTCTCTAATTTTTGTTGTGTTGAGGCAAATAGCACACGTTAAGGTAGATTAAATATTTTTGACTTCCAGTGGATGTTTAAATAGAATTAAGACATCGTTTCGTCGGTATGTACCTCATCCAACTATCTTGCTTATAGTAGGTACCTTTGGCCCGCTACTTCGGAAGTGCATTTCCCATTTTTCCCGTTCCCGTAGGAATTTCGAGACGAATGATACACCTAAACCTCATAAATAACACCATCCATTGGTGAAAATCGCATGAAAATCCGTTCAGTAGTTTTTGAGTTTATTGCGAACAGACAGACAGACGTGGCGGGGGACTTTGTTTTATGATGAGTGATTATTAACAATATCGTTTACTTTCTCAGCGTATGCGATGTATATCTTCAGTGGGTTCGGCGTAACCGCTGGAGCGCACAGATACTGGTCACATAAGACATTCAAAGCTTCTACACCATTGCGAGTTATCATGATGCTGGGATTCGCAGCAGCTGGACAGGTAACATTCGATTTCTATTATGATCTCAAGGGACGATGGGACTTCCCGTCGTTGAGAATGAAGACCTTCTGCACGAACTTTCATTCCCTACGTAACCCCTTTAGCGCTCGCTCCCTTGTTAGTGTTCGCATGCATCCTATTAAAAACTCATTTGTTATATTTCAAGTTTTTTAATTAATTTCGCGCTAAGCGTTGTCTGTCAGTGAATGTATTCTTTCTTTTTCTTCGTGTTGCTGGAACGAGTCAAAAATTTGAGTGGCCCAAAATATTGCCACTTCCACGACATATTTGTGACTATGAATGAATTAATAAATTATTTATTTTCAACTAGAACACGATGTATCAATGGGTGCGCAACCATCGCATCCACCATAAGTACAGTGACACGGACGCCGACCCTCACAACCGCGAGCGAGGCCTATTCTTCTGTCACATCGGCTGGCTTCTGATGAAGAAGAACCAGAAGGTGATCAGCAAATTCAACGAAACTGATATGAGTGACATTGAAAAGGATCCGATCATCACTTGGCATACAAAGTGAGTTTCGCGTGTTTATACATACAGGTTCTATTTTTCTAAGAGTTATATTCAGATTAAGTCCTTTTGAAATAAACTTTCTCCACTTTAATCAAAATTTATGTATCTGATTCTCTGACAGTAAAGACACAACTACTGTTCTACTTGTCAAGACAACTCATTAGAAAACGAGGTTTTCATGGATGCTGGATTTCTTTTGGTAAAATATATCGATACCAGAAATATCAATTAACGTAAAGGACATTTTGGCATTTTGCATAAATTACCTTACGTTAATTGTCGTAGGGCTATTTTGGCATTTTGGGTAAATGTCCCTTAAGTCAATTGATGCTTCTGGTATCGATATATACGGAAGAATGAGGGTGACGCACCCATTCACATTAAAAATATTGAAGATTTAGATAATATTATATGACTGTTCATGTTTTCAGTTAAACAGTTTGCTATTGTTTTTAAAATCTGTCCTAGGACTTATGTTAATACACTGCACATCTTACACACCTCCTTTTTTTCATATTCTCACCAATTAAAATTAATTATACAAGTTTAAAGAAACAACACACATACACACACCTCTTTTTATATAAACTCATGTTTTCGTTCCGTAGAGTTACACAAATATTCCAAAGTGTCACCTTTTATGTTCCATGTACATCAGTTTGGTTGAATCTATGTTCTTGTTTGCTATAAAGGTGCACTAGTTCCGATGCCTGTTTAACTTGCATCCTAGTCTTAATCAAAAACAAAACGGTAAATAGTCTTAAACTATTCTATGTCCTTTTCAAATTGTCATACCAGATTTATATGTCACAAAATTCGCTATGGTTAACGATTTATTAAATGACTTAGATCAATTTAATGCTGCTGTCTCTTTAAGCTGTAACCCAGAGAATTGCTCCAAATTCATACCAACTGCTACCAACTACCTAAAAATTTTACAACAGAATATACGTAGTATCAATTGTAATTTCAATGAACTCACAGTGCTTCTGTCTAGATTAAGCTTCAAATGCGACTTTATAGTGTTGTCCGAGTGCTGGCTCCGTCAGATATCGGATCTCCTTATTTTAAATGGATATAAATCTTACAAAACTAACCGAACCTTTAATCAAAATGATGGAGTGGTAGTCATGGTCAGTAATGAACATTATTACACAATAGAAGAACCAAATCTATGTGAATGCAACTGTTTGCTAATTAAATTTGGAACTAACATAGTTATTGCGGCAATATACAGGTCACCATCTTTTAAAAATTTGGATAACTTTCTACAGTCACTCCACAACATTCTGGAACAGCTGCAATCATTTCAAAATATTATAATTGTGGGTGACATTAATGTAAATATACTGAATGTTGATTCTAATGTTTCGTCATATCTAGTCATATAACTTCATTTCACGGTCTACTTCCGGTTCATAGCCTACCTACTAGAGGAAATAGTTGCCTGGATCATGTTTTAGTTAAGAGCAAGTTACAAGCCTATACATTTAACCTTCACACCTCAATAACTGATCATGACGCTATTCTTTTTTGCCTAAAGTACTCAAAAAAACCCTTAAACAGTAGAGAAATTAGGAAGCTTAACTGGTCCGAGATCATCGCTGACTGTTCAAAAATGGATTTTAGTCAAGTTTATGTTGAAAATGACTTAAATCTGGCAACCGATAAATTTATCGAATTATTATCTAATCTTACATTGAAACATATTATGTCGATCGTTAGGATGACATGAAATAAAACTACCTTAAAACCCTGGATAACGCCAGGACTACTACGATGCATTAAAAATAGAGACAGTATGCATATTAAAACTAAAAAAGAACCAAGAAATGAAATCTTAAGTATAAAATATAAACGCTATAGGAACTATTGCAACAAACTTCTTAAAAAAATAAAACTACAATATGAACAAAACCAACTTAATATGGCTAAAGGTAACTCCAAATTGTTATGGGACTCCATTAAAACTGTAACAAATTATAATAAAAATCGTGAATCTCCTGAAGAACTACTGTATACAGATCAAAACCCTCAATCTTCTATTAATAAAGTCAATACCTTCTTTTGTACAATCGGAAAGGTACTAGCTCAACGCATACCCTCAAACATACCACCTTTCAATGATACTGCTGCAACCAAAGTCACTTCCCCTAGCAACTCATTTGTATTACTCAAAGTAGATATTATTGAAGTTAAAGCTACTATACTAAATTTAAAGAGGGAATGCTTACCTCGGTGGGACACTATCTCATCTAAGCTATTGCAAAATGTTGTTGGTTTTGTGGCTCCTGTTATTACTGATCTCATAAATCGTTGCTTTGATTCAGGGGTCTTTCCTAAAGCACTAAAAAAATCAATTGTAATTCCCATATATAAGGCAGGGGATGCAGGCTGTGTCAACAACTATAGACCCATCTCTATCCTTTCTTCACTATCAAAAGTGTTCGAACGAACTATTAACTTTAGACTAACAAAATTCTTAGAGTCAAATAAATTTTTTGCTGATACACAATATGGTTTTCGAGCACGCAAATCTACTGATGAGGCTGTTCACACTTTTTCTGATTTTGTGGTAAGAAGCCTAGATGAAAACAAAAAATCCCTAACCATCTTCCTCGATCTTGCCAAAGCTTTTGACACAGTCTGTATCCCCACCCTAATTCGTAAATTAACTAATATGGAAATACGGGGAAATGAATTAAGATTAATGGTTGACTATTTATCCGATCGCACGCAGCGTGTAAGAATCGGGGACCACTTGAGTAATGAATTTCCCATAGAATACGGAGTGCCACAGGGAAGTATTCTTGGTCCCACCTTATTTCTATGTTATATAAATGAGTTGTGTCAACTTAATCTAGAAAACTGCAAAATAATATCTTATGCTGATGACACTACTCTTACTTTCAAGGGGGATTCTTGGGAGGTAGTATAGACCTTAGCCCAATCAGGTCTGAATACTGTTTGCCACTGGCTCGCTGCAAACTCGCTCACACTTAACGTCGATAAAACAAAATACATTCCTTTTGTAATCAGGAGCGCAGAAATCTTCTTACAAGATAAGCCTCCCATATATTTTCATCAGTGTTCATTTCCTCCTGCAAATCATTGTAGCTGCCCAACTATACAACCGACAGAAACTTTTCGTTATTTGGGTGTCACTATTGATAAAAGATTATCCTTTGATGAACATATTCACAACTTATCTAAAAGAGTTCGGAAACTTACTTATATTTTTAAACAGCTTAGACAGGTAGCAAATGGTAAAACACTCAAAATGGTATACTTTGCTCTTGTTCAATCTATATTGTCATATTGTGTAACAACTTGGGGAGGTGCCGGTAAAACTAAAATGTTGGAAATAGAGAGAGCCCAAAGGTTAATTCTGAAAGTTGGCCTTTCAAAACCACGACTCTTCCCCACTGCCGAATTGTATCAGGAAGCTGAGGTTTTATCTGTACGACAAATTTACATCCTTTTTACAATTCTGAGGCAACATTCGGGTTCATCTTCTTTCGACCTTTCCAAATAAACAACGAGGAGGCACTATGCAATTTGTAGCACCATTAAATCTAAAACAGTTTTTGCCCAAAAATGTTATTCGTTCCGAGGACCTGTACTCTACAATAAGTTAAATAAGGAATTAGGTATTTTTAATTACAATCAATCTAAATTTAAACTAATATTAACTAACTGGCTACTAAAATTGGATTACACAAAAACAGAGGAACTACTAGTAATAAAAACGTAATTAGGTATTATATGAGTAATTCTTCCTATATATTTTTTTGTTTTTTAATTTTTTGTTGTAATTCTTCTCGTAAGACGTAACCCACTCACATACCTTCTCACCCTCTCAACACTACTTACACAAACACACTCACACATACACACTCATCACAGACAAGCACAATATACATACACCTCATCCATACTCCACACGTACTGTTACTCCACTACACTTCATACAAATAGATTTTATTATTACTTTCTTTTATGTTATTTGTTTTTTCTTTTTTTCATCCAACAAATTGTTTTAACAAATCTAAATTTTTGCTAAACATTGTTTGTCTACCTTGCCTGTGGAGGGGAGTCCCTGGTGTCCTAAAATACAAGTCACGGCTTAGTTAAGGCACCAGTCTCCCATAAATTAATATTGTCGTAATCATAATTATAATTGTTTCCTTATATGTTAGTTTATAAATGTTATCTGTGGAAGAAAATAAATATTATTATTATTAATCGAATCAGCCGCCATGACAATAACAATATAATATATAATAATATATAATAATAACAAAAAAACCCTCGATTTTTGTCATTTACAAGCTTTAACCGTCGAATATATAATAATAAGTGGGTCGAATGAAACACTTGAATATCGGGGTTAGTCTCCACGGTGGCAATTTGAGTTAAACCATGGATGGTTCAACAAATAAACTCTTTGTCTTTATTATTAGTTTAGATACTATACTAATAATAAAGATGAAGGGTTTGTTTGTTTGGACGCGCTAATCTCTGGAACTACCAGTCGGATTTGGGAAATTCTTTTGTACATGATAGCCACATACATAAGGAATGATATAGGCTATACGGGAATTCCTACGGGAACGGGAAAAACGGGATATGCGCATACAAAGTCGCGGCCAAAAGCTAATTAAAGATAAATGAAAGCAATCTTTTCAAATTCAATATTTGAGAAGGTTATGTCCGAGAAAGGCCTGTTGTTGCACCTCCTGAGACCGAAGAGCTTTAAGGGATTCTACTATGTATATTATCATGTGACACCTTCTTTTATTTCTAGGCATGTAAATATAATAAATCCACTGGCAAGCTTAATCATTCCCACCTTGGTGGGTATTTTGCTGTGGGGGGAGGACTGGAGAGTGGCTGTGGCGTGGCAGTGTGGCTTTAGGTTCCTGTTCGTGTACCACAGTGAGCTGTGTGTCAACAGCCTCGCGCACACTTTGGGCTACAAGCCTTATAACAAGTAAGTTGGATGTAACGCCATCTTGGTGAAGTGGGGATAGCGAGATGCAAAGGGTGCGGATGAGCAAATGCATAGCAGACTATGTCACAACTACTTGCCTGCCCTCAATGGCCCAAAGCCTCGACATATGCGCTAAGCTATCGTGATGAGGAAAGAGTGGTGGTTTGAGCATTTTGTCGATTAGGGACTATGATTTGGGAATACATAACATTGTTGACAGTTGTATTTTAACATGTAAGCCACGTATTCGGGTGGGTGCGTGTTAGTACGCCTTGTAACCAAGCTCATCTCCTAAGATATTGTCGTCAGTGAACCCTAGATAGACGACAGTAAACATTTTTGCATGATCTCTATGGATTCTAGACAAAACATTTTATCTGAAGTGATCAGTGAAGTCCTCTTCTTTCGTGTCGCTGACACTTTGCCACTTCTACAGCGTCGTCTGTGGTATCGCAAAAGACGAGTCAGCTGCAGGATTTTGGGAGGTGAATGTACCTGTGTACCTAGTATATCTGGGAAACCCCGAATTCTAACTAATTTTATTATATTTTCAGGAGCATGAGACCGGCAGAGAATTTGCTCGTCGCCACAATAACAGGTGGAGAAGGATGGCACAACTACCACCATGCTTTCCCCTTCGACTACAAGTCAGCTGAGTGGTGTCACTTCATCGACGTTACCACATACCTCATACACTTGAGTGAGAAATTAGGCTGGGTGCATGACAAGAGAGAAGCGTCCGAGGATGCGATCAGGAAATATATAGCACAGCAACTTGAGGCTGATCAAAAAGAAAAGGTGGAAAAGGATCTCTGAGTTGGAAAATTATTTGGGATCGGTACTAGTTTTTGGGTTTAAATCACTATTTAACGTGAAACAAGAGGTTTGTTAATAGTCTAATATATGCGACTTGCTTTGGAAATCAATTCAGAATAGGTTTGAGGGGCAGGGCACAAATGGTTAGCAAAATTTGTATGTTTTTCTTTCTTAGTCAAATTTTTAACGCAGACGAAGCCGCGGGCAGATGCTAGTAGTCAATATGGATTTCCTGAAGATAAAACTCCATCATCAATACCAGCCAGGGTTGCGGAATTTGTTCGAAAGAGTCACCACGGCCCTGGAACGCAAAGGGCTTTAGAAGGAACACGGATGCGTTTTAGTCAGTAAGAGTCTGACACGCCCTTCCGCTCCACCTAGAGCGGAAGAAGTCATTTGATGATCCTTAGAAGAAAAAAAAAGGATTAAATATAACCTAACAAACTGCACTTTGAAAACAATAAATGATAATTAATTAAATTTTGACAAAACTGTAACTTTTGAACCAAAAGAAAACAATTAAGTAATAGGTTGTAATGTTTATTAAGCCTTTATTGCTGAAGAACTAAACACAAGTATAATCTAATAATATAAAAACTAGCTTAAATCTAACACATCTGGTTTTCCGGTTTAGTGATCAGCGTGTCTTGTGAAACATAGGCTTCTTCCAGCTACTTCTACTAATTTCTGTTTCTAGCTTTTCTAGATCAGGTAGCGCCTCCATTTTTTTTATGTCATCTATCCATCTCTGCCTGTCTTCCCCTTTTCCTTTTGCCATCGCGTAGTTGCCACTCTGTTATAACTTTTGTCCATTTTATCTTACTATCTCTCGTCATGTGTCCTGTCGATCTCAACTGTCTTACTTTCTTTATTATATCTTCTACTTTAGTTCTGATATAGAAAGATCGGTTAAGAACAGTTGAAATACGATCATTTCAACTGTTCTTAACCGATCTTTTTTAGTGACACCTATCATGCTTCTCTCCATTCTCCGCTGACATGACCACAGTTTTAAAAGATGTTTTTGATTTAGTGCCCACGTTTGGCACCCATACGTCAGGCAAGGTAAGACACACGAGTTGAGCAGTTTTCCCTTAGCTGCCATGGAAAAGTATTTGCTTTTAAATATCTTGCATCTAGCGTGCCCCAAGGTTCCCATACCGAGCCAATACTCTTGATTTTGTTCATAAACGTCATAGTACAATGCTTCAAACATAGTCGGTGTTCTTTGTTTGCCGATGACCTAAAAGTCTTTTGCTAAATTAAAAACTCAAGAAGACATCGCTCTGCTGCAATCCGATCTGAACTCATTACAAAACTGGTGTGTGGTGAATGGGATGGCTTTGAATGCTATCAAATAGCACTCACGCGAAAAGAGCACCCCTTACCATCAACTTACTTCCTCAGTGTAACATCCCTACAAAAAGTCACAAGCTTACGGATTTAGACCTCTCATTCACTACGCACATAAATAACATCATCAAAAAGGCAATGTAAATGATTGGATTTATTAGCAGAGTTAGCAAAGAATTTAAGGGGACCCTGGCTTTGAAAGTGCTTTATAACACTTATGTGCGCAGTCTTGTTGAATATGCTTCTCCCGTCTGGAGTCCAACCTACAATATCCACATAGACAGGCTTGAACGCGTTCAAAAAAAGTTTACCAGGAACGTGCGGTTTAAAGATCATAACTGTCCTTACCGAGCCGATTACACAGCCCGGCTAAGCTACTTCAAGTTGAACTCATTGAAGCGACGAAGAGATCTAAACAATCTAACAACACTTTTTAAAATTGTTAACGGGTTAACATCAACTCCAGATCTCCTTGACAAAATCAACCTAGACGTACCTCGCCATTCTGATTTGATCCAAGCGTACCACTAGAACATTTGTAATAAAAACATATGGCACAAAGCTGGGTCGACATGCTCCCCTAAATAGAATGCTTGATTGCTATAATATAACCTGCTCTATCGACAGCGGTAACGATGTTTTCTTTGACAGGCTACCAAAAGTCAAAAACAAAATAATCAGTATTGGCCTGTGATCAGCTGCCTACTACCTATTGTGAAATTTTTATGTTTGAAAATATTAATTGTAATTTTTCTTTTGTACTTAATTTTTAATTTCTTTTTTGTTTCGAATTTAATATAACAGTTCTTTGGAAATCATTTTATTGTACTTCATTTAATTTATTCGCAATGTGACATACGATACCAATATTTGACATTTTTTATTTATATACGACATTATTTACTTTTATTTTTATAACAATAGTATAAAGTGTAATTCATTTTATTTTGTAATGTGTTGTTTAAAATTGTATTATTATTTATTTTGTTTTAAATTTACTAGTGAATTGTTTATCTTTCATATATATGTTGTGCATACCTACCTATAACAGTGATGTGATACATGCATAGAATTCAATACTTGTAATTTCCTGTTTTTTGTTAAAATTTTAAATATGTTGTTGGTGTGCCTTAAATTTATTCTTAGTAATTGTGAATATGGACCTTGCGTGGTCTGCAAGAAATTATTATTAATAATAATAAATAAATAAATAAATCTCCTTGAGTGACCAATATCTTTTCTATCAATATATTTTCTTAAATGAAGACGGATGTCTCCATTTTTACAACGATGGCTAGTCTCGGTCGATGATAAGTCCTCATCTCCACATATCTTTCTTTTGCTGTGCCCGACAGGATCCATGATTGTTTCTTTTGGCAAATGTTTACCACCTAAGCCTACATTGTGGAATGCAATAAAGAATTGAGTATTGAGATTGGCCGCCATGGCCGAAATCAGTCAGGAGGACATACATCATGTATTCATTCGAAATTGACTGCTACCTATACGCACGAAACGTTTTGGGAATCCTTTCACTGTGAATTGTGTGAAGTGAATTCCACTCCTAAAATACATATATTTTAGGAGTGGAATTCACTTCACACAATTCCATTGGAATCGAACCCAGGACTCCACGCTAGGCAGTCGCGCTTGCGACCACGAGACCAACGGAGCAGTTACCTACATACATAGTGAGGTGTTAAAGGTACATACGTATTTAGCGGCACTACCTTTCAAGTTTTAGCAATGGCGTTGCATTGTGAGTTATAGTGAACGGCGATGACCTTTGCAACCGTGCGATTATGGTGCAATTGCATTCTAATGGTGTTCCTATCATACTTTTGTATGCATGTTTCATTGCAACAAGATTGTTTTCTTTTGGAGTCACTTGATTTTCATCATAACTTTTAAACAATCAAACAAGTTACAATAATAGGGTATATAAATATATCTAATTAGTCCGTCAGACAGATTTCCAAAAAAATATTTTTAAATAAAATATTTTTTAAATAAACTATTTTTACCCTATCGTTGTAAAAATGGAGACATCCGTCTTCATTTAAGAAAATATATTGATAGAAAAGATATTGGTCACTCAAGGAGATTTATTTATTTATTTATTATTATTAATAATAATTTATTGCAGACCACGCAAGGTCCATATTCACAATTACTAAGAATAAATTTAAGGCACACCAACAACATATTTAAAATTTTAACAAAAAACAGGAAATTACAAGTATTGAATTCTATGCATGTATCACATCACTGTTATAGGTAGGTATGCACAACATATTTATGAAAGATAAACAATTCACTAGTAAATTTAAAACAAAATAAATAATAATACAATTTTAAACAACACATTACAAAATAAAATGAATTACACTTTATACTATTGTTATAAAAATAAAAGTAAATAATGTCGTATATAAATAAAAAATGTCAAATATTGGTATCGTATGTCACATTGCGAATAAATTAAATGAAGTACAAAACAATGATTTCCAAAGAACTGTTATATTAAATTCGAAACAAAAGAGAAATTAAAAATTAAGTACAAAAGAAAAATTACAATTAATATTTTCAAACATAAAAAAATCACAATAGGTAGTAGGCAGCTGATCACAGGCCAATACTGATTATTTTGTTTTTGACTTTTGGTAGCCTGTCAAAGAAAACATCGATACCGCTGTCGATAGAGCAGGTTATATTATAGCAATCAAGCATTCTATTTAGGGGAGCATGTCGACCCAGCTTTGTGCCATATGTTTTTATTACAAATGTTCTAGTGGTACGCTTGGATCGCAAATCAGAATGGCGAGGTACGTCTAGGTTGATTTTGTCAAGGAGATCTGGAGTTGATGTTAACCCGTTAACAATTTTAAAAAGTGTTGTTAGATTGTTTAGATCTCTTCGTCGCTTCAATGAGTTCAACTTGAAGTAGCTTAGCCGGGCTGTGTAATCGGCTCGATAAGGACAGTTATGGTCTTTAAACCGCACGTTCCTGGTAAACTTTTTTTGAACGCGTTCAAGCCTGTCTATGTGGATATTGTAGGTTGGACTCCAGACGGGAGAAGTATATTCAACAAGACTGCGCACATAAGTGTTATAAAGCACTTTCAAAGCCAGGGTCCCCTTAAATTCTTTGCTAACTCTGCTAACAAATCCAATCATTTACATTGCCTTTTTGATGATGTTATTTATGTGCGTAGTGAATGAGAGGCCTAAATCCGTATGCTTGTGACTTTTTGTAGGGATGTTACACTGAGGAAGTATGTTGATGGTAAGGGGTGCTCTTTTCGCGTGAGTGCTATTTGATATCATTTACTAGCATTCAAAGCCATCCCATTCACCACACACCAGTTTTGTAAAGAGTTCAGATCGGATTGCAGCAGAGCGATGTCTTCTTGAGTTTTTTTTTAGCGAAAGACTTAGTTCATCGGCAAACAAAGAACACCGACTATGTTCGAAGCATTGTACCATGTCGTTTATGAACAAAATGAAGAGTATTGGCTCGGTATGGGAACCTTGGGGCACGCTAGACGTAAGATTTTTAAAAGCAAATACTTTTCCATGGCAGCTAAGGGAAAACTGCTCAACTCAAACGTGGGCACTAAATCAAAGACATCTTTTAAAACTGAGGTCATGTCAGCGGAAAATGGAGAGAAGCATGATAGGTGTCACTAAAAAAGATCGGTTAAGAACAGTAGAAATACGATCCAGAACTAAAGTAGAAGATATAATAAAGAAAGTAAGACAGTTGAGATGGACAGGACACATGACGAGAGATAGTAAGATAAAATGGACAAAAGTTATAACAGAGTGGCAACTACGCGATGGCAAAAGGAAAAGGGGAAGACAGGCAGAGATGGATAGATGACATAAAAAAAAATGGAGGCGCTACCTGATCTAGAAAAGCTAGAAACAGAAATTAGTAGAAGTAGCTGGAAGAAGCCTATGTTTCACAAGACACGCTGATCACTAAACCGGAAAACCAGATGTGTTAGATTTAAGCTAGTTTTTATATTATTAGATTATACTTGTGTTTAGTTCTTCAGCAATAAAGGCTTAATAAACATTACAACCTATTACTTAATTGTTTTCTTTTGGTTCAAAAGTTACAGTTTTGTCAAAATTTAATTAATTATCATTTATTGTTTTCAAAGTGCAGTTTGTTAGGTTATATTTAATCCTTTTTTTTTCTTCTAAGGATCATCAAATGACTTCTTCCGCTCTAGGTGGAGCGGAAGGGCGTGTCAGACTCTTACTGACTAAAACGCATCCGTGTTCCTTCTAAAGCCCTTTGCGTTCCAGGGCCGCGGTGACTCTTTCGAACAAATTCCGCAACCCTGGCTGGTATTGATGATGGAGTTTTATCTTCAGGAAATCCATATTGACTACTAGCATCTGCCCGCGGCTTCGTCTGCGTTAAAAATTTGACTAAGAAAGAAAAACATACAAATTTTGCTAACCATTTGTGCCCTGCCCCTCAAACCTATTCTGAATTGATTTCCAAAGCAAGTCGCATATATTAGACTATTAACAAACTTCTTGTTCTTGTCTTGTCTTGTTGAAGTCGGTAGTGAGACACCCCCGTGCCTCGGAAAGCACGTTAAGCCGTTGGTCCTGCGCTAGATCTCTCTCCGGTCGTGTCGGGTTGCCGTGCCATCGGAATATGAGGGTAATGGAAGAGGGAGTGCACCTGTGTTTGCGCACACACTTGTGCACTACAATATATCCCACGCCGATGGCTAGTCTCGGTCGATGATAAGTCCTCATCTCCACATATATCTTTCTTTTGCTGTGCCCGACAGGATCCATGATTGTTTCTTTTGGCAAATGTTTACCACCTAAGCCTACATTGTGGAATGCAATAAAGAATTGAGTATTGAGATTGGCCGCCATGGCCGAAATCAGTCAGGAGGACATACATCATGTATTCATTCGAAATTGACTGCTACCTATACGCACGAAACGTTTTGGGAATCCTTTCACTGTGAATTGTGGAAGTGAATTCCACTCCTAAAATATATGTATTTTAGGAGTGGAATTCACTGACGGAGTCTGTGTTTTCTGATGGCTACTGGGGGTATTTAAGTGAAGAGTGGATAGATAACTTCTAGGCAAGCGTTCTCCATCATCGGCCACATCGTCGCTAACTTTCAGGGGACATTGTGGTATAATGCCTATCTATACTATACTAATATAATAAAGAGCTGTAGAGATTTTTTGTTGTTATTTAACGCACTTGTCTCTGGTTCAACCAATCGGACTTGGAAAATTCTTCTTGTAAATGATAGCCATTTATGAGGAATGCTATAATAGGCTATACAACGGGAAATTCCTTCGGGAACAGCAAAAAACCTGACATGCACGTACGAAGTCGCGGGCAAAAGCTAGTAAAAAATCAAATACAAAATTCCTTAAGTAAAATTACAAAATCATGACATCCCACTAATATTTTAAATGTGAAAGTCTGTATTAGTATGTAAGTACTTACCTATGTTTGTTAATTAATTACTTACGCCTCAACTGCTGGCGGTTTTGGATGAAACTTGGCAAACGGGTAGACCATGACCCATGACCTTGATAAGCATTTTTGCCGTAATAGTATGTTCCCGTTGGATAATAAAAC
Organism: Mamestra brassicae; assembly: GCA_905163435.1. NCBI lineage: Eukaryota > Metazoa > Arthropoda > Insecta > Lepidoptera > Noctuidae > Mamestra > Mamestra brassicae. The sequence continues at coordinate 6,561,093 of LR990991.1, read as the reverse complement.
TCTTTTAGTTCTTTATAATTGCTACGCACTGGCTACCGTCGAAGCCGAGGCGCGACGTTACAACACTTTTAACTCTAAAGTAATTAACACTAAAACAATTGGTGTTAACGAAGACATAATGACTTGTGTAAATGGTGATTAAGATTTATAGCTTTTCATTAGCACATGAAACGTCCTTAGACGACTTGAAATGAAATTAGCATCAAGTGTCGAAATTGTACTGTGAAGCTCATATTTCTGATTTCACGCTCAATAGTTTAAAGATGGAATGAATGCAAAAGACCAATGAACACAAAGATATTTTGAGTCGTTCACCATTTCACAAAAGCAGTATCTAGGTTTTATACCTTTTTTTAAAAAAATGGGAAGTCATCAAATTACTTCTTCCGCTCTGGGTGGAGCGGAAGGGCGTGTCAGACTCTTACTGACTAAAAAAACGTCCGTGTTCCTTCTAAAGCCCTTTGCGTTCCAGGGCCGCGGTGACTCTTTCGAACAAATTCCGCAAAATCTAGGTTTTGTACCTGGGGTACTAAATAACGCGGAAACCGCGAGAATGGCCACATACTGGTCGGACAACATTTGAGAATTCAATCAACATGAAAAGAAAAAGAGCGAGAATCCGTATTTAAAAAAAAACTGTAGGTAGGAGCGGAACCAATCAATTCTTAACATCTTTCAGATTGTAGCCTTAAAATTAAGATCCTCCTCCTCCTTGTGAATCAGTTGCGTAACATTTTTGGATGAACTATAAAACAAAATTTCAAAAACTATTCAATTTATTTATTAATAATTGTTTTAGCGTCAAATGATAACTTTCGCATGTCTATTGATAAAATATGGCGGAACCTACCTTTTATCTGTTTGTCACTATCATGTACTGTGACCTACTCATATTTGCAAAATATATAACTTACTAAATGTGTACTATCTCATTAATTTGATATTGTGTGAATAATACTCATTATAAATAGTTATTGCATCTTCAAGGATAACGATACTATAATAACTTAGAACACAAACGAAATAATCCGTATGAGAGTTGAATGGATTTCTTAATATACACATTTAGATAAATGTTATAATTACTAGGTACAAGTAATAAAACAAAAGGTCAATTAGTTCGTTTTAAATGGCCTTTATTAGTTTGGATGCAAAGGTTGCAACTTTAAATGAAATGGATAAACCTTTACAAAACTTGTAACACAACATAGGTAGGTATGAGAAAAAATTGTTTACAATTTGACGCGAGATATTTTAGAATCTTATGGCTTGGCCATTTTCCGGTGACATGTATATATATAAAGACTAAAACCATAAAGAGGCTGTATTTTTTATGCAGTTTTAGTTGTCATCCAAATCGGGCCGGAGAGCCCTAGAATTTTTGCTATTTTTCATCGTTTTGGATATGGCCAATTGGCCATCCACGCCCACTTAAAAACTTCACTCTGTATTATGTAAATAACTATGAAAAACTGACCATATCTAGCTTCACTGTTGTCACAGCCAGACTTTTAATGTAACCCAAACATTTAACTTTAAACCAAACAAAGTGAAAACATTGAAAGCGATGAAGTTTAAAATTCAAGGCTCCGAGCAATGGCCGACCCACGTGTGTGGAACTAATTATAATAAATCATCCAGTCGAGCATACAGACACGAAGCTAAAAAGTGAACTAACAATTTTACACCTATCAGATATCTCATCACTTGCACCTAACTAATCATTAGCTTTCATGAACTTTCATATCAGAATAGTAATTAAATTAAACATGGCGATTTGCAACAATAGGCCTCGGAAATGAGTGAACACAAGACCATTAAAGAAAAAAAAAAATTAAGTTGCCGCCAAAAGTCAAAATGGTGTTTCTGACCAAAACACAAAACAGAGAAAGAAAAACCGGGTAAGTGCGAGTCTGATGACTTATGGACTCAAAACATGGTCGCTTACAATGGGCCTCATCAAAAGGCTTAAAGTCATTCAAAGGGGAGAGGACAATGCTTGGAGTTTCCTTGCATGATCGAATCAGAAATGATGATATCCGCAAGAGAACCAAGGTTATCGACATAGCCCGAAGGATCGGCAAACTGAAGGGGCCTGGCACATTGCTCGCAGAACAGATGGTCGATGGGGCCGAAAAGTTTTGGAGTGGCGACCGCGTACCAGAAGACGCAGCGTTGGAAGGCCTCCGTGGACCGATGACCTGGTGTGGGTCGCGAGTAGCCGTTGGATGCGAGACGCAGAAGACCGGTTGTTGAGGACACACTCGGGGGAGGCCTCGGAGGAGGCCCAGCTGTGGACGTCTTTCAGCTGATATGATGAAGTGCGAGTCTAACTCGCACACGAAGAGACCGTACCGTAAACCGAAAAAAGGTGTTTCTATTATTTGTTGTTATAGCGGCCATAGAAATACACAAATTTCAACTGTCTACTCATTAGGTATGGTTCATGAGATACAGTCTGCTGACAGACAGACGGACTGACGGAGGAACAGCGAAGGTAGTAATCTTCGTGTACGGAAAAATATATACCTATGTATTTTTAAATGGTCAACATTTGTGAGAGACTAAATTTTTCACTACTGTTAACTCGAGCATAGAATCTTGTGAAGTAATATAGAGCTAGAGGTGCCTTGTTTTCCTGATTCCGATTGAGTAAATAGATAACTTACTGAATAGTGTCTAAAGAGTAGGTGTGCCTCTTTTTCTTTTGGCGTCAGAACGTTGCTTCTAAGAACGTATTGTTCTTGACAATTAGTGAAGAATCGTGGGTGCTTCGACATAATGAAGATTGATACACCAATTTCGTGTGACTTTCACTGAACTGCGATGACGCTGTGATCATTAATCCACTTAATGATTGATTACTGCAACGTGAGAAACCTGCATCGCGTTGATTGCGTAATGTCGGCTTATGTATTTCAACTTGTTGCAGTGTTATTGATGACATGTGTTTTTGTGTGGGACTGAGAATTTTGTTTCGTGATTTCGTGGAATTTTAGAGTCATCATCATTCTCGTGCCGTTAAATCGGGTATGGAAGAAAAAGGCTTGTTGCGACGATACAATTTTGAGCAACACAGTCGGTGAAACATGTATTTTTCTCCCATACGTTTCGTCGTCATCAGGGTAATCAACTCCTTTCATGGAATCAGAGAGTATCCAAAAGTATTCAGGCCTCTCCTCATTGAAAGGGAGGTGGCTGTACCTATTCAGCCAAGAGGACCTAGTGCAGAATACAGTTTATTGTACTACAAAAATAGTTACACAAGTTAATCGACAATATGTACTAGATAACCTTTAGATGGATTGAAAGCAGCCACAGCTGCAGTTCGGTGGATATCATCAACAATATCAACAATAATTTTAAGACAGGGTTGCCTGTATTAAAATTATTGTTTCCTATACCTTAAGAGAAGTGGTGAGGAGCAGCAGTGCGATTCTGTAAACGTCTCGCTGTGTTTGAAGGTCAAAAGTGAACATGAAGTAGGCTGTCAATCCATACAAACAAGATGGGTTGACAGTTCACTTCATTTTCACTACACTTTAGTTTACACGGTGAGATGTTGAGAGAATAGGCTCGCTAATTATGTTAAGCATCATTAATTTGAACGTTGAAAAAAAGAATATTGTAGATAGATAGAACGATTTTAACAAAAGTGACGGCTGAAACACCATTTTAACTGCAAATGAAAATACAGGTACGAAATAATTATGAAAATAATTGGTTTTTCTTTTGAAACTAGTGGTTACCAAGTAATTAAAGATAATAGATAACTTTCCATCAATTAACAGAGTCTAGGCAAGTGTAGGTAGATAAACTACATACTTTGACCAATAGCTTTCTTCTCTTTCTTTCTTTATACTGTAGATCTTACTTCCTGAGCAAAGTTTTATTTTAATTTAAATAATTCTGTGTAGGTATTATCTTACCTAATAATTAGTTTATGTGGGTAATTTTACTGTAGTAATTAGAGTGCAATCAAAGTTACCAAACTGATTATCATGGAACAGCAGTAAATTAATTGTTACAAGGTAGGAATATGTTTTTAATTGACTAATTTTAAAGTTAGAGCCAATTAACAGCATGTTCCCACAGAAATGCCTCTTTGAATTTTACTTATCTTTTAGGCGATACATGATTTTGCTTTTACGGTACAAACGGCCATAACGGTACTGACTGATTTCTTATAGAACACGAATATTCTTTTGGAATGCTTAAAAAACGTAGGTTGCTTTAAAAATCTCAGAAATTAAAAATATATTGTTTACATTGCTTGAATGACAACAATGGCATATTATGTTCAGCAAGAATGTTAATTTCAGCGGTTTCATTGTTACGATTATGAAGCAAAACAGTCACGGAATAATCCAAGCGCTTCCAAGTTTCAAGGTCTCCAGCGATGCAGCGCTCGCGATGTAAATCAATGATACTGTCAGTTATGATGCTATAAAACAACCATTAATGTGTGCTCCTAACCGCAGAAGAAATTGATCTACGATATCGAAAAGGCACACGGTATTGCATCATTGCAAAACCTGCCAGATCGTCCATTTTGTGCACACATTCTCAACGATGTACCCGCGTTATATAACCACTGAAATCCACTTTATTTACAGTTTTACATTAAAATCATTGGAATAATGTCACCATGAAGCGCACTAATTGCATTGTTTTGGATTATTGAAGGTTTTTGTCAAGGTTATCGCTAGAGACGTACCATATCGCACTGCGCTTCACCGTCGTCGTCATAGAAGATGGTGTCTCCGTCGTCCATCCCTGCGGCTAGCGGCCAGCTCACTCGTCAGCAGCGCCCGCCGACGCCGGCACTACGTCGGCACGCGGCCGGACCACCGGCATCCGAACTTGCACTAATTACCTATACGGTTACACACCGATACCGACTCTAAGACTCCACTATCGTAGCGAATTTAACGATCGAAATCTTCTGGATAATCCGATGAGTCACGCGACAGCGACCTGACTAGGTGCAACACTGGCTCGCGCCGCAGACGAATCGGAAGGTGTGGGTGTCCTTAACGAGCTGAATCACACGCTAGCTGAGGAGGCGCCCCGCGTTCACTTTACATTTTTTGGGTACTAACTGGCGGATGAGCCGATTGATTGTGTATTTTTTGTTGCTCAAGGGCGATCCGCTAAGTGCGCTAGGTTTTGGCTGGTGTTTTTGTGGCAACTGCGTAGATAGCGGCGGCCAGGGCGAGGGTGGCGCGCGCACTCGACGGGGTGCATTGATCGGATCCCTACTGCGCATGTCCCCTTTCAGATTTCTCGACTGTTTTGACATTTACGAGGGGAGCCCTTATTTTAACACGTCCGCTGCAGATTGAGAAACACAAGACTTTTTCTCGAGGAAATACACTTAGAAACATAATTAAGGCAAATTAAATGATAAAAACGTTCTACATTAGTCATAATGCGAGTAACTTCGATGGAGCAAAAAGAAGCGTTCAATATTCCCATTGAACAAAACAGCTACATCATAGAAATTAGTTCTCACATTGTTTTTATCGCACCACAGTAATGGCAGCTGGTTTAGAGGCTTTTTCATTCAATTATAGCAATTCTCTGGCTACCTATAAAAAGATGGTGAATGTAGACAGGCCTTTAATGGAAAGTATTCACATTTATTTTGCCCATAAGTGCGTACGTGCGTACTGTTTGTTTGTCTGTGTGTACATATGTTTATTGCTGTAACAACACATTTTTTCTAGAGTACACATCACGTTCTTTGTGTTTCAAATGAAACAGAATTTCATAAATGTTATGTGTAAGTTGTAACGCTTTGTTGTTGAGGCCTCATTAATTTTTTTTTTCGTATGATATAGGTACAATAAAAATGTATATGACTCCGTTGTTGTTTAACTTTTTTATTGAACTTCGTGTTAGTTACGAAAATATTTTTATTTTTAAACTAAGCAAGACAAGCGTAATTTAATTGGATACAGTTTACAAATGTATTATAACTATTTTTGTACGAGTTACAATTAAAATACCTATTGCGGATAAACCACTCGTTTACCATACAAAAGATTATTAGGAGGATGAGAATTTAAAAAAATACTTTGAATTATTGGCATGGCTTTGAATTGTTGATGTGTAAGTGAAACTATGAAATCAAGTTTTGAATTATGAAGATCATAACCTGAAATGTAAAGGTGGCAACAACGTTGAATATTTCATCGTCATAAATTCCTGTGGGGTCGAGATACTCGTATCTTCCTCCCTCGTAAATGTGTAATGCGGCCGTTTTCTTATGAACGGGGTTCAGGTGTTCTTTTTATTTATAATTCGTTCTGGTGTTCCTGAAGCTAAGTGGAAAAATATATTCAGGATTTCAAATAGGCATCTTACCTGAGTTGCCTTTTTGAAACCCCGAATTTATTTTTGACATAGGAATGCGGTGTTATAGGCAAGTAATTATGATTTATTTGATTTGATTGAATCAATTTCAGCAACAAAATTCTACGGAACTCAAAAAGTTTTCACGTAGGTACCTGCAGGAGGTGCCGCTCATTTAGTATCTGAACATTTATTTTGCTCTATTTTCAAAAGCTATAACGTTCAAATGACTTCGTCAAAGCAATTACTTCGTCTAACCACACATTACATAATTTTCATTTAATATAACGTTCAGTATATAAAACAACATAATATGTTATGAAAACACTTTCTCTAACGTTTGTTTAGTATATTTTCATTTATTAATAATTTATAACGTTATTTTGATCTTTGAAAATTTGATCTAACCGCTGTACAAAGAGAGAGCGAGGCCGGCTCGGGAACTTAGGGCACCCTGATACAGGTTCGAATGGGGTGACGGGAGCTAGAGTGAGCGAGCAAAGCGAGCTAACATAGCTTCCGTTATTCCATTCATGTTGGGTTAGAAAACCTGCAGATAGAAATAGGAGCCCCGCGGCGCTATTTCGTCTTTCCTTGACCACGACCGTTATTAAAGACGAATTCACATTCGATAAAAGTATATTAAATGATCAATAGATCAAACAAATCTTATACCCACAATATGAAAATTATAAGTTATAACCTTTAATCATTAGTTTAAGTGTACCTATGTTATATCCACTGAAGCTTTTATAAAATGAAATTATATCTTATAGAGGTACCTATATCATAAGATGTTAAAACAATAGATGATTATAACCAATGAAAATTATATCAATCGTTATTATATAATTAGTTGTTATATTAAAAATACTTATATCAAACATACACACCACCTGCAGGCTGTTCGATAAGTACTCAAAATAAAGATTTTCGCGACGGCTTTTTCAACCTGCTTATCAATTTTACCAAAGAACTCAGCTGTGATGTAGCTTTCCTTTAAGTAGGGTAGGGATATGCGTTCTTATGTTTTCTTTGGAAAAAGAAGTTGCCTTTACGATATATATATTAATAACCTAGTATTGGCAAACAACTTTATACGCAAACCATTACCATAATAACTATAATTCAGCTAGTTAAATACCTACGAAAAATACCTATCATGATTACTATCATTCATGTAGTTAAATACCTACTTAAATGTCCTACCTACCCAAAACAAGTTCAGTTTGACGGGGCCCGTTGTAAAGGCACCTGCCTATGAATGAAGCACGTGGAACTATGTCAAGGCACTCGGGAACGTTCACTGTGCTCTACTTGTACCATAACGCATAGTTTATAACCCTTGTGCGTAAACAGGTCCATGTCAACGTAACTGTCCTAGAAATACGTACTTGAGGTGCAAAGGTGGTTATTTACTTGGCTGTGGGCGTTTTATCTTGAAAGGGCAGGAGTGGAATGTTTTTGCAATATATAGATGGATGAAATAGAGATCGAGCACGTACTGCTGCGTATGGTATTGACGTGTAAGCTTTTGGTAGAAAATAAAGTGTCATTATTTTTATGATATTTTCAGAACCTAAGGATCAAATCATTTATCGTCATCATCCACAGACCAACATCGCCCACTAGCAAGTGTTAGGTTCATTTTTGTATTAATTAGTAAAAAGTACCGGTAGCAAGCAATCGCCAGTTTCAGCTTCCTCTGTTCCCAGTAACCATTGTTTTTATAGTAAACACAAGTAGGTCTTCGGCAAGCCTTAACGAAATTGTCCTAATTAAAATCTGTTCAAAAATATAATAAGGATCAATCTAGTTTAGTTGGTACGTCATTAGACTCAAATAATTAATTCAACCAGCCTTATTTCCTGGCTATTCCGTTGATAAATAATGTAGTGTCTGATTGTGGAAATATTATTAATGATAGGGCAGGCAGAATAAGCTCAGTCGTGAATTCGTGGCTGTTGCCAAATGTCAAGGGAGTATTTTAATGTTACGACAACCTGAGTGAGAACTAACGCTCGTGCAGAGCGATATTATTGTGTTTGTTGTAGGTAACAATATTTTTATATTCCTAGTAGCATGGGCATATATTAGGGAGTGTTTAGGAGGTCCGGTCCCTTAGCATAAAACGATAGTGAATATCTAATAAATATTACCTAGTCGAATGGCACAGATAATCTGTGTCCCAAAATAAAATATTAGGTATATATTTTGTACACGGACTATCTGTTTATAGTAGATTTTTTTAAATATTAAACAGATCATTCTGCTCACACTCCCGCTCAAGCTCACCAAAAAAATGTGCTTATAATCTTGTAGTGGGTAAAATATGAGTAAGAAAATATTAAAATTGTACACTGGATCCTACTCTTTATTAAAAGAGAGAAAGACGAGCTTAATTCAAAGTTGAGTTTTCTCCTACCAAACTTTTGAGTGATAAACACTCAACTTTGAATTACATAAGCTTGTCTTTGTGCTTACATGATCTTTATTATCACTGCGTCATAAGTTCTTTTTGTGTTAGTATAATAAAGAAATACTTCATAATAATCCCAATATTAAACAAAAAGTTGCACTTCTCTAGTTTTGCAACAGGGGTCGGAAACCTAGAAACTATCTCTCACATACAAGGGCAAACTTTCATAAATATTTGATAACTGTATACCAAATCAGAGTCACCTCAGTTCGCAGAAAACGACCTATCTGGAAACTGGAAGTACTGGAACCAATCGTTCTTTGTTATTTTACCTACCAATAATCGTGTCAGAAGTGTTAAACACGTTCTCGTGACAAGTCTCATAACTGTGTTATCTGCAATTGCTATCGCTATTCTTTGTAGCAGCTTAAACAAGTGACAATAGTTGAGATATACAGGGAGTTCTAGAAGTGTGTGGTTATATTTAAGGGTGATGTTGGGTAACTGATATATTAAGGAAAACATATAAAAAAATGTGAACTTTTTCAGAAAAATCGACCACAAAAACGACTAAAAAGTTGCGAAGATATGACTTTTCAAAGAGTCTGATGCAGTTGGTGACATCAAATCTGTGATTGAACTAAATGCCACCAACTAGCTATAATAAACTGCTTGAAAAGTCATTTATTCGGAACTTACTAGACGTGTTTTCTCGGGTTGACTTTTTGTAAAATAACTTTTTTTTTTGTTTTTCTATTTTGTGTGTGTCACGTACCCAAAATCACCCTTAAATATGACCATGCACTTCTGGGACATCCTGTACAGTAAGATCAAACGACATTCCTTGTTATGAAGGTCAACTGGCACGTTAAATGTGAAAGGTGAAAAGTCATTAATTATATTTGTCGCACGCAACGGTGTGTTGTCAACTGCAGTTAACTTTTGACCCAAGTGCATCATACCAAGCACCGAGTTTGGATTTTATGGTTTTAAAACTAGTACCGGGAAACTGAATTTACTGTGCTGAACCGTATTTAGTAGTCTGGTACCAGCCATCAATCTCCCTATTATGACGTGCCATCATCCCTTTCCACCCAGAAAGGTATAGTTATATTCGTCCAGTATGAAACTATAGCTCCGTTTCTCTCTCACAAAGGGATCGTTACGGCATTGGCATGTATAAGGGGGCAAGAGGTTGGATAAAAGGAGTCCTCGATCTTGATCCTGAAAATTGTATATTGGCTGTAAATTATGTAGAAAGAATCCAATGCTAAGTAGCAAAGAAAACACTTTGCGTCGTATTATTTGCCACTTGGCGTTGGATTCTTTCGTAATTTACAGACTAAACAGCCAATATAAAATTTTAAAAGAACTCTGTAAATCTCTACATCTAATACCTTTAAACGAGCAATTCTTGTATAATGTATATATACCTATTCTGAATCTCGGAAACGGCTCCAACGATTTTCATGAAATTTAGTATGCAGAGGCTTTCGGGGGCTATAAATCGATCTAGCTATTTTTAGAAAACGCTTACCAAAAAAAAACCGAGCCAAGCTTCATCCAGGTACTATTTTATATAAGAGACAATTTTTAGTTACCTAATAAAAAATACGTCTAGGCCTATGATATGACCAGCAGTCTTTCAGCTGAAATGATTGATGAAACAATGATGACGTTTGGTAGGAAACGGCCATCGAAGTAGCCTATATAGGTACTTAAAATGTAAATGCGCTTTACAAGTACAGACAATTACAAAACTGTTCAGTTAGCAGACAAGCTGCTCGCATAAATCATTTTGCCCCGTGCTCCTGAGCTGTAATAAAAGCCAAGTAAAATGGTAACATCATACATTCAACGTCCATACGCCGACTGCGCCGTTCGTACACCGGACGTAGTGATTGTGTTATCCCCCCAAGATCATTCATTTCGTTCCTTGTAGCCAAATAGGGGAGAATTATTCGTAAATTAACGAATATTACGCTTCCTTTTGACCGCCATTATGAGGATGCAATAAATTAAAGGATAAGGAGCTTACTGGATATTGTAAAACAAAGAGGGAAATGAAAAATGTTAAATCTGCCCATTATTCTAGATTATCTACGAAAGGTAGGTACTGTTTGTAGGATTAAATAGGAATGGAACAACTTTTAATAAAACCACAGAATAAAGCTTTAAAGCTCTTCATTCCCAAAGGATATGAAGGTAATGTAGGTATTCTAAAATAATTTTCAGAATTGTTAAGCATTTTTGTGTAAGTATTTACTAAGCATTGAATGTAGCTACGGTTGCCAGTTTCTAAAACCGGATTTTTGGGTAAAATTACGTAAAAAGGGTCAGACGTAACATTTTAAATGTGTGTGTACCATAAAAGCGCTCATAGAATCGCGTGTACACAATCAGGAAGCGAGCGTTCCCTGTACACTTCATTTATCAAGTCCATCATATTTTAGTTCTCAGACCTCAGTAAATATTGGAACAAACGTTTTACTTTTAACTGCAGTAATCCCCACGTTCTTGCGCAAGCGCATCCATTGCGTCTCGTTCTTTTTACTATGTAGTGTAGGCAAGAATTATGATGCGCAAGAGTTTTTACATCTCTCTGATAGCAATCAACATATCTTCCGCCATTCTAATTGTTAAATAATGAACGCACGTGTTTAGATGTGACATTCTTTGAATTAATATAAGTTGTAGGCTGTGTCACTGTAAGTTTTTGCATAAAGTGTTTGACTTTACTTAAACTTTTTAACCCCGATCAAAAAGGGAGGGGTGAGAGTTGACGTTTGTATCTTTCTGTGGCATCGTAGCTCCTCAACCGATGAACCGATTTTTAATTACTTTTTTTTTATGTAGAGGTGTATCTTGCTTGATCGACCGCTGACCTGGAGAGGGCTGCGAGGGCTGCGAGTAGCAGAGGACTGGTCGATGTGGCCTATGTCAAGTGAAGCAAGTTTTTCGGTTGAAATGATAATCTTGCTTATAATTTATTAAAGCTTAAATGAGTCTTACTAGTACATTAGTACTTTGTAGGAAGGTAGTAAAACAAAGAAATCTATTTTAATTGGTAAACTTAATTATTTCTGTATTTCAGCGTACATATTCTTGCAGAATTTGACGTATAAACCCTGTATAAGTAAACAAAGAACTTATTATGCAGATGTTTTTATATCCATGAACAAAGACGAAAAACCACTAAGTATTTTTAAATACTCATCGAATGTTATTCCCAATGCAAAGCAAAATATAGTGAACGTGATTTCGTTCACTACGTGCAGTTCACATGCCTCGCGGGTCAAGGCGATGTCAAATCAATAAAATTATTGAAAACACACGACTTACAATAAGCACCCGCAATAGACTTTACTTGGGAATCGTGGCTTATTATTACCCGCCCGCAGCGATCAATTTTCAAGGTTAAGCAACGTTTGCCGAGTGTGGTCCGCGGATGGGTGACCCTTATTTGGGTACAAACTCAAATCATTTACGTGTCTTGGAAAGCACGTTACGCCGTTGATTCCGTTGCATTTCTAGATGACATTTTGGTAGTCGTTACGGGTAATCAAAAGCCTGGAAATCTGACACCAGCCCAATCGTGGGATATCGTGCCACCCATCGTGACTCCCACCCAGAACCCAGTAACTACTGGGTTCTGGGTGGGAGTCAGATAGGCAATCGCTCTATGCAAGATAACGGTGTCCGTAATATTATTTAATTTCAATGCTTTTCTCAATTTCATGTTTTTTTTCTATTTTTGTATTGGTTAATGTAAATGCAAGTTTTTATACTGTAAGTATTTAATTATTCAGATTCAGTTTTATGATTTTTAAGGATTACTTACTATTTAAATTCAGTGGAAAGTTATGCACGCATGCTCATAATTTGTATTTTCTTCTTGAAGGGACACTGATTTCTAAAATACAGGCATCTGCTTAGTTTAGAAGTCAGGGTTACATTGTTTGTAATTTTAGCCTTTTTTATATTATTGCCACTTATAACTGTTCTATTTAGCTTTGATGAATAAATGAATTATTATTATTCCGCTCATCCAGTTAGACTAAAGTTAACCCTAATATAGTTGGGAAAAGACTAGGCAGATAGAATATACTCGACAACTTTGTTTGCACGACACACCACGACTGCAATGTCGCAAGAACATGACTTAATTGTCGCGTAATCGCACTGTTTCCTGTCATGTGCCATTGTCCTCTGACAATAAAGCCGGTTACATAAGACGCAACCTAAATTACCTCTGGACCGTGTACACTAGGCTTAACAATCAAGTTATTGTAAGTTTCTAGTGTAGGAATTGTAATTAAAAACCACATTTAGCATGTTATATTAAAGTCACTGACACTTATTTCCACGAACGCTTATTATCCAACAGCTCTGTGCGAGTGATGGACGAAGAGACCCAATGAATTAGTCTAATTGGATGGCGAGGAACTGCCTCTCTCAAAGGACTCTCTCAAAAGATAATAGTATAGACATTTTAGTATACCACGATGCATTTTAGTAACCTAGCTTGTCATTGTGAGGAGAAATAAATAATTTATTATTATTTTATATTTTATGTCTTTGTCAATCTTGAGACCCTGGGGTCCCGGTCCTTTGGTAGGCGTACGAGGGGCCAACTCTGTTATTAGTAGGTAGGTTAGTATATGATTGTATACCTGAAAATTAATGGATTATTATTATTATCTTTTATGTTAACACAGTCTATTATATACCGTGAAACAGAAGAGACTGGAAGAACAACAGACATGTTGAACCCAAATAAATTGGGATAATATAAGCAAATTATGGTGGTGATGAGCTAACGTCACTGGGCACTATATATCCAGTACACGCCGGGGTGTCAGTATTGTGAGGATCGCCCGGAGGTAACAGTGGAGCATACGGTGGAGGTCTGCCCTGCTTGGGCAGAGCACCGCCGTGTCCTAGTCTAGGCGATCGGCAGCGGCGACCTCTCGCGTCCGGCCCTGATTCAATCTATGGTCTGGAGCGCGCGGAGCATGGAAAGCGACCGCTTTCCATGCCTCCTCGCTCAGGTTACCACCTCATTAATGCTAGTGAAGGACCGCGAAAGGAAGAGATACAAGTCACGCCCCAGCCGCCGTAACAAAAGAAGACGCCCCGGGCGTCGGGAGTCGCAGGGCGATTTGCAGTCGCAGGCCTGCGGACGGTGAGCGTCGGGTAGCTCGCTGACCGAACACAACCCGGCCCGGGTCGATGGCGCGTTGTGTTCTACGCGCACCTTAAAGAGATATCAGCATAGAAGACGGGGTCCGTTAGGGCCAGAGCCTGCTAGGATCGAAAGAGTCACCGCGGCCCTGGAACGCAAAAGGCACTTAGGAGGAACACGGATGGGTTTTAGTCCGTAAGAGTCTGACACACCCTTCCGCTCCACGCAGAGTGGAAGAACTCATTTGATGATTTCCCATTTATAAAAAAAAGGTAGGATTATGGTACTAACTCCTGTGGAATCCTTCGGATGCTAGTGTGATATTGATGTACTTATCAATTAATTTAAGCTTCTCGTAGAGAGGCCTCTTCCAGGCTGTGTGGCTGGTAAAAACAGGATCCGGAGGGCTTGTGGATCAATCCATATAGGTCTATTATGAATGAAAAAGCTAATGAATAGTTGTCTCTATTCACCACAGCCTAGTGTAATAAAGCGAGGGTACTTCTTGTAGGTATCAAAGTGCGTGAGTGAGAGTTAATTGAAACAGGTTACTGCCCATGCACAATGATACTCGTAAAGATTGGAAAACAACCTGGCTCTTGTTGTTAACTTGCGGTTGTTATTTGTTGCTGTACAAACACTCCATGTTATTGTGGAAGGTACAAGTCGTACGAATTAAAGCTTTAGTATGCACTTGCGAGACCCCCCTTCCAAATCCCGTATCAAAATCCCTTGCGTGGTTTAGGATAAGTCAGCGTAGAAACATACAGCAGACTACGACTTAGTTTTGTACTACTTATCGATTAGGGGGGATCGAGACTGTTATTCCTTAATTAATACAGGCTATTTCATAGCCTAGCAAGGAGAACCGCTTGATAGCAGGAGATTTAATACTACCTACTTTGTGAAACTGTTACATGTACTACAATCTGTTTTTTTATATGAATAAAGACTAAAGACTATGGTGTACCTAGAGAAGTAGAAGCGCTTTGCCTCTGACTTCGTCTGCAAGCACACAGACAAACTTTGAATGAGAAATAAAGCCGTTGCATAAAAGGCTAATGTTTCTTTTAATTCTTCTTTAGCATTTCTTTATTTTAAAAAGTTTGTCTGTCCTTCCTCAGGGGTCAAGTTTCTCTGTAAAAAATCGGTATCATCGAAATCGGTTTGGCTGTTTAGCCGTGATAAAACAATAATGGTGTGGATATTTGATTTTAATAGTTATAAAAGCTCGTAAGCCTATCTTGGAGATGGAATGCATTCCTTTTAGGATGTAGACCCCTTTAAATTCTAAAATTGTACTTTTTAACAACGTCCTTGATGACCAGTTAACTGGACCAGTCGCCACCTAGTTGACGAATTGGCTTATAGCAATTAAGCTCTTGAGATTATTAAAATTGCATATTCGAAAGACGTATTTCTCACTAGAACCTACATAGACAAACTTTATGGCGTTAAAGCAAAAGTTAGCTGGGTAAGTATACCCAGCGAACTTTTAACACTAGTTTGCTGTTAAAACGCTCAAAAACTTAAATCTACAGACCAAAGCAAAGACATACCTAACCTACAAAACAAATGTATCTTACTTTTACCGCAAAACCATAAACCGGAGATCTCATTTTAGCATTCCCTATGTAATGGTAATTTGTATTGCAAATATATGAATGACCAGCGTCCGTCCCCGTGTTTGTTCGTGCGATGGCCCGGCTCGGCGGTCGGCGGTCATTGCCCGTTTCCTGCAAAGCTGCATTCCTTGGGGACCTGGTAATGTGGCACCCGCGGGCTACCACTCACACCGCACTACGTAGTGTGTGGTTTAATAACACTGGGGAAATTGTATTCTTGATTGTTTGTTCATGAAATATCAAAGGAATTCTCTATGGAGTCGAAGCTAGAAGAACATTCTCGGATGAGGTCCTAGAAGTTTTACGGCGTTTTTGTTAAGGACCACACGTCCTTTTTGTTTTATTCTAAGTAAATACCTAAGATATCTTTCATTATAAAACATCTGTAACAATAATAAATAGATATTATAATTCTATTATTTGTTTCACTGAGACTGGTTACGGCTACTTTTGAAACAGTAAATCTGTAGTCAGTAAATTTAACGCAACTTTTGACGCAATACATTGATGCATCTTTGATTTTAAAACAAACATCATCTAAAACGATTCATAAGAAGTTATTCAAGTCACGAATGCCGTTAAAAATATGACAGGACGCCACCATTGTTATCTTAACTATTTGTTATGTTGGTAAATTAACAGCACGAAGAGTATTTTGAAGAGATGTTTAATTAAACAATGAGTAGGTAGATACCAACTGTACGTCTGCACATAGAAAATAATCATATTGGCTACGAAACCTCACACTCATCGAGTTACCATGACTTTCAACACAGTCCAACCGGCATTGGTAAAGGTGTTAAGAAAGATTTTAAAATCCACGATCATCTAAAGCATAACAAAAGCATTATTAACAAAAGAAACTACAGTTATGTCAACGTTAACCTAATACCACGGTCACGTAAAAATGTTCCAATTTATTTCAATGTTTGCTTCACAAGTTATCGGAATCCATCTTTTACGTGTGCTTTTATACCTCACGTTGCACCATCTTCATTATCGTGAGCATTTGTACAAGCAATTATATGCCTGTGAAGATTTTTGAGGCGGAATGTTGCTTCAATTACGATTATGAGGGAGTTCAACGTGGTTTCAACTCGAGTGTAACGTACAGTCAGAAGCGAAAGTTCTTTCACACTTGATTTTATTAAGCAAAAGTTTGCCATAAATAAAAGTGTAGGTATTAACAGAAACTCCTATTAAGTACTGAACTACATAGAATACTGACAAGCCGTGTATTGAATGAACTTGAGTCAAATTAGGGTCTAATAAATTTATGAGTGTGACAATCTACGTAGGTTACGACAATTTACCTGGCCAAAATCTTTCAACTTGGATACCAGTGTACAAAATCTTGCCAATTTCGTAGTGAATAGTTCAAGTCTATCGAGCTTACTTCTGGATCTCACAAACAGTGTTTATCACGAAGCAGCTCCACGATAAAATGTGATGTTTATGGACTTGTGTCGCCGACTGTACGTTCGTATTCTCCGTAGCCCATACGTTACTAGCACTTCACAGACCGGTTACGTAATCCCTCGCATGTGTTCCCGAGTAGAATAATTAGTTAATTAATTACACTATTACTTCGCATCGTGGCGTCTAGCATCGAGACGTACATACCCATTACACAATGTAGCTAAGGGAGAGTTGCCAGTGTTGAAAAGTATTACCAAGTAGTGTTGCCAGCATGGAGTTGAACTGATCAGAATCTCAGAAGGACAAGTTTATTAGTCACGCCTTATGAATTCGTAACTTTCGATGTTTTTTGTGTCATGTAGTGCATTTTCGCGGCGTGTGTGACTGTGAACATTAGGAAGGTATTTTTGCATGACATAATTTAAAGCCGACAGGTTTCTGGACTTAATTGTATTCACACTCGCGACGCGCGGAACGACTTACGACGGACGCATACTTTTTGATATAAGTAATGCATGCTTTTTGGAAAACATTTTCATTACATGTGCAGTCAGAAAAATATTACCTTCTTAACTTCAAGTCTCATTTCAAGGTGCAAGTGAACATTTCCCTAAAGGTACTTAACCTTTAAAACCTCCATGTGCAAGATAGTGGAAGGTATATATACTGCCTACATATATTTATGGTAGGATAGGAAACGGTTATGTAACGTTACTGTGATTAAATTACACTCAGTGCAATGAATTTTCTCGGAACATTAAATAAAAGAAAATCTTCCAACATAAATAAACTTCATTGCAAATTTTACGATCGGTGAATATAGGTACCTACGTGTAGAAAGACGGAAATTCTGCCATAGACTATTTAATAGTCACTTCGTTCGTGCATGTACTTTATTATTAAATTGATCTTTCTAGGAAAACCGTCTACACCCAATAATTATACCCACGTTAAAAAACAATAACTGCATCCAGACAAAGGTCTGAAAAAACACTATAATTCACACACCCAGCGAAAGTGCGAACAATTTTTTTCGCAATCAACAAATCGTCATGGTTTTAAAACAAACAGGCTTTCGCAACCAGCTGCATCGCGATGGTAATCAACGTCATTCACAACGGACACTGGGCTTATTCACTCTCCATACCATGATCAATGGTATCTTTGGCACAGATCTCGAACAGGTGAGATTGCACTCAAGGCAGATCGGCGGCAGACGAAGAAACTACGCCAATCGTACCAAGGGACGGTGAAAGGGCTCGAAAGTTCTTGTATTACATATAAACCTGCGCTCGCGCAGCCCCGGAGTTGAGGCTGTAGGCACCTGTGTCGAGTTATGAGAACATCTATAATTATTACTTACGATGATGGTAGATTTAGCTAAACTGTTAGGTTTATCTAAAATATAATAAGGACTTAATATTTATCGTTAGTGTACGTAAGTAAATTAGTAAGTAGGTAAGTAAATATCGATGTATTCAACATAACATTGGTGTTGCTTCTACAAGAATGGCTAGGTATGATATAACTATGAGTAATGAGTAAGACCCCTGAAATTCAATCTACCTATTAAAATAATGATGAAAATAAAAAAAACTTTTTTTGCATCAAAATACAACAGACTTCCAAATAAAAACACTAGAACACTACAAAGTATAAAATAAATTTAATTCCGGAAGTCGGTGTCAAAAACGAAGAAATAAAACCAAAAACACCGACTTCCTAAATAAAGTTATTTTATACTTTGTAGTGTTTTTATTTGGAAGTCTGTGGTATTTTGTGGCAAAAAGACTATTTTTTTTTTGAATTCCAAATCTGTCGAGGCGTCTTTGAGAAATCGGGGAACATACTTACCTACATAAAAAATATTCCGACAAATTGAATTATCTCAGGTACTATAATTTAAATTTGTTCCTCCAAATGCCCTTTGCTTTCCATGGCGGTAACACTTTCGACCAAATTCCGCAACCCTGGCAGGCACTGGCCCTAGCAGGCCCCATGACATATGCTGACATCTCTTCGAGGCGTGCCGTCGACCCGGGCCTGGAGCAGGCCCGCGCCTACGGTGGCTGGGAATCGCTCTGTGACTCCCGACGCTCGGGACGTCTTCTTCTGTTGAGGCGACTGGGGTGTGCGGTTTGCCACTCCCTCACGCGGCCCACCTCCTCCTCCGCTAGCATTACTGCTTCGCAGAAGGAGGTGACTGCTTCCCGTGCCCCCAATCTCAGGTTAGTACTTATTGCCTACGAATCCGTTTATTTTATAGAAACCTATACTATCGCTGAGTATCGTGGACCAGCAGGGCTATTTTATCCCAGAAAAGTGTACGGTCACCGCGTTTTTGTGGCTGTGAGATAATACTCGCGAGCGAAGTCGCAGGAAACGCTAGACAATTAATTAAAACGAGTATTTAATTTTAGTTTCTAAAGCTTCTTAATTTCAACACGACATACTGGATATCTAAGTGTTTATAACTATCAAGATGAATCACATGGGTACATATAAGTAGATATACCTATCTACTTATATGTACCTATGTGATTCATCTTGATAGGTATACCTACTCCAAATTGTTAAATTTTTTATGGCTTGTTGTGTAGAAATTGAAAGATCTAAATTATATTACAAGTAACCTACTATACGTATTGATCTTTGAACATACATAAGTAGGTGGCCCGTTTACAACTAAGATACTGTAAAGTGTGACATTAACATATCAGTAAAACATAGAATAAATGTACTGTTACGTTCATTTGAATACGTTCAAGGCGTTTCAAACAGGATACAATTTAAAATGGCTTACTTACTTTGATATTCCCACCTTTACATAAAACTTTACATTTGAGACTCGCTCGCGGGAGATATTTCGTATTATTATGCTGACTATAATTAGACCAGGTACCTTTTTTTTTTTAAGGATGGGAAATCATCAAATGACTTCTTCCGCTCTGGGTGGAGCGGAAAGTGTCAGTCTCTTACTAACTAAAACCCATCCGTGTTCCTTCTAAAGCCCTTTGCGTTCCAGGGCCGCGGTGACTCTTTCGAACAAATTCCGCAACCCTGGCAGGAATTCCACAACCCTGGCAGGTAGACCAGGTACCTACTACTCCGTTTTGACAGTTTTGGGGCACAAAATGAGCACCCAAAATTCAGATTTCAGCTTACTCTGTTTGCATGGAAGTCATTTCATTATTAATATATATTTCACCGCAAAATGGGAAACGCCGTCATATTATATAACATCCCGTGAAATTGTAATATTTTTTTTCAAAATAAGACGGATATATTGGGAACTGTTGAATTGGGATAGGATTTATTGTATACAAAATTTGATTAGAGATTAGATTTTTCATAATAAATCGAAAAATTATAAACTAACCAAGATTGATTACAATGTTACGGTCAGTCTGCAATTTTCCGGTGACATGTAGATTAATAATTAAGCTTATGTTATACTGAATTTACTATCTTCTTAAAATATCGACTCAACAGACCTTCTTCCATATAGTCCCGGAAATTTAAAGGTAATCAATACTTAAAGAACTAATGACCTATGAATAAGTTTCTAATAAAATAAACCCTTATCACGAAGTTATTTCCTCAACGTACAACGAGCTTGTAGTCGAAGCCTGCCTCTGAGTAATATTTTACCGGAACCTTGACAAACACAAAGTTTTCCTTCAGTATTGTGTAGGGCAGGACTTAGTTTCAGTTTAGCCTTGATATCAATATTCAGCAATAACTTGTAACGTTCATCGTTTCAGGTTATTTTTGTGACTTTATAAAGTGCTAATCGCACGCAAGGTTTCCAAACACAAATAATACTTAAACTGAACATTCTGAATTATTGAGTAGGTGCTTATCCTGGCGGTTTCGCTCATATGGTCTATCCCAGGGGTTCCCAAACTGTGCGTCGCGACTCCCTGGGGTGCCGCGGTGATTTCCCAGAGGCTTCGTAAACCGCCACGGAAATGAAACGCAACTACTGCAATTAGCAAAAAATGGGAGCGCCCTGTTTTGAAATCCTGCATGAAAAATCTGTTGAAGATCTAATCTGAAGCTAAGTTTGCAATAAATTGATATTGGTCGAACACAATTTACAATTTTATAAATATTTTTCAGTGAGTTTAATAATATCTTTCAGAAAAGCAAATTCAACCGTCTCATTGATTCTACATTTCCAAAAGTTTTCCCAAATGGAGAGCTATTACAAGTATCTTCTTTTAGAAAGGCGTTGCAAAAAAAAACATCATAAAGGGAGTCACAGTATAAAAAAGATTGGGAACCCCTGGTCTATCCAACGACCACACAGATCTATCTCATAGCATACGAACTACCTATGAATATTTTCATCCAAATAAAAGTGGACTGACGCAGCGATATAAAACAATTTGCATAACAGCATAATATATTCCAGAGATTCCCTACCTTTTAAAAACATTTAGGTGTACTTACGAGTATATCTAATAAACTGTTTAAAGATAAATTTATATGGATTCCATGTACTCAGGTAAGTGTACAATTTCTAGACTATAAACGCGTCTATAGTTTTGCAACAGACTATCAGAAACTCGATCAAAAGTTCAGCCTCCACACGTTACCGAGTTTGTCACAACTTTCTACCACATTAACATGTCTAATGGTTTTAAAGCTCTACTAAAGCTATTCATTTCCGGGGCTATGACTCATAGGTACTTATCCGTTATTAAACTGCAATCAAGATAATTTAATAAAACAAACACGTAATTGGAAACGATTTGTGTTACATAGTGACTTCGAAGTTGAAAACATTCTAATTTATAATTTATTTACTTTTCCCGCGGCTTCGCTCGTGTTAACCGTCTATAACCGTCTCCAGGGTCCCCTCTAACTCTGTACCACAACTCATCAAAATCGGTTCAGTGATTTAGGCGTGAAAGCGTAACAAACAAACAAGTTAATTTTCGCATTTATAATGTTAGTTAGAATAATAGAAACAATCATTTTCATAGATCAACAGACAAATAATCTTCATCATATCAAAGCAGATAGCTTCCTTTCCTTGTTACCAACATAAATAAACACAGAAATGGCTTATAAAACGAGAATATAATAGATTTAACCTACGCTAACAATACCCGTCAGTACTTACGAGTACCTACAATACAATCTGTCAGTGAAGATTCAAGATCTCCAAATGAGTATCCGTCCGGACGGAACATAATCCTCGTGAACATAATTTCACGTTGCTTTCTCTCGTATCGAAGAAGATCATCTCGATATAGCTGGGTAATGGTGGGTTCGTAATTTTCCAAGGAGCACTTACATTACTAATGACAAAAGGCAAGCAATCGCGAAGCAATAGCCAGTCACTCTCGAGGGTTTAATGAGAAAATGTTAGTAGTGTTAGTACAACTACAGACAGAACGGAGTACGCGCAGGAATTTTCATTTTATTTCACCTCCCTGACGTTTGCTTTTACGATATTGAGTTTCAGTAGCACAAGGTACACGTATTCGTATTAAAGCTAGACACGGTTCAGGCCGTCTTGCAAACTTAATAAAATAATATTACTCAGGCATTTGGCGGAGAGTGAAAAGATATGTTAGACGAGTTGAAAGCCGTGGAGATTTTTCTGAAAGTTCAACTTCAAACGAAAAATACTGACTGAAAAGTGGGAATCGACTTACAAGAGACCCTTTGTCATGCCATCAGATGTTAAGTTAGTATGATATTATACGTCATCCATCATACTTTGTAACACTCCGGTAGACTTCGAAACGAGGAAAGTACATAATGTACCAGCAGGTACATTTCTAAGTCATTACACAGGTGCAGCCAGGAGTAATGAAGGCAGCCATTCGATCCCAGCATTACTTGGAACAATCGTCGCAAATCGCTGCGTCTAGGAAGTCGCGCGATTGCCAGCAATTCAACTTTTTGTCCTAACAATGCGATTTATAGAGAACAATGCGACATTGTACGTACGTATAATGTTCATTAGAGAGAAAGTTTTCCTTTTAAACTATAAATAAACAATGTACTCGCTTTTGTAAGGGAACGCTATAAACTTGCAAAGCTCGTAAGAAGTTTCGCATTCTTTTTCCTTGGTTGGTGTTCCGAAAGAAAAGCGATATCGCTTGCCTACGTGAGGTTACGCCTAGAAACCATGTAGGTTATAACATGTTTGTGTTATGGTATGACAATTGTATATGTTACCGGCAATCTGTATAACTCGGCATTACATACAATACCTAGGCTATGTATAGAATGCCTAAGACGTCCAGGCCATGCATGAAATATTATTTATTTCGCACTTGTTGTGTTGTGTAAGTTGTGTTGTTATGGCAATGTGTTAATTAGACGAGAGTAGAAGTATGTTTGAATATAAAAATCCTATTGCAAAATGGAGAAATTTTCTAACATTATCATTTAATAAAGTTGATTTTGAGCAATCTGATATTATATGGTGTTTTATTGGTTCGTCATTTTGATTTAAGTATAGGGACACATCTGTGACACGCGTGTAATGTATTTTTCATTACACATACTCTACAAGTAGGTCTGAAGTTGTCTGAGGAGCAGGTTGAAATTAACAGTTTTCAGCCCTACGGAGAATCGAACACTCGAGGCGTGTCACCGAATCACTGAAGTCCAAAACAAAATTATTGATTTTCTATTGGTCAATCAGCATTAGTGCTCAAAATGCGCCACTCGCCAGGCTCGCTCTTTTCTTTCTTGTCGCGACCTGCAACACATCCGCATCAGCTCCGCATCGATTTATATGCGGATGCGAATATTCGCTTCATTCCTGATACAGACTAATATCAATTTATTTCACACATTGCCGGTGGACCAGCAGGCATTCTACACAATACCGAGGTATTGTGTACAATGCCTAGGCAAAGCGTCTAATGGATATTAATATTTCATACATTGCCTACTGGCCCAAGGCATTCTATACATAGCCAAGGCATTGTATGTAATGCCTGTATTATACAGATTGCCGGTAACATATATAAGTACTACACTACTAAGGTGGAGCCGACGCAGGAGGAAAATAAGTGCTAATGTTAGAAACATAGAATAGAATAGAAAACATACTTGGTCATGCATCTCCAGAATCCTTTTTTTTAATTTGATCTAAGAAAGAAACCTTTATCAAATGTCAATTTATAACAAAAAATAAAGACGTAACTGAAAATACTACCAAAAAGGCGATTGCCAAAAAGATCACAAGGTCTATCAATTGTTATCGTAAATCTGAAAGAAAAACTGTCTGTAGAATCAATTAGATTCCCTATTGACTATTGTTCTCTAATAAATCAGGTCTTGTTGTCTGGTCTGAGAAGTAATTGCTGTTAAAGTAAATGTCAATACGGAGTACGCCCGTGTTGCCATTGACCTAGAAAGCTGATACTAACTTACTGACTAACTACATAGACTGTAAACGGAATAAAAAACTACATATTGTCATTAGGGGACTACAAAATTGATTGGATCATTGTTATCCAATCCCCCTGGGGGGGGGGCAACAAAATTGATTGGAACATTTGCACCTAATTGAACTATACATATTTAAGTGAATTGCTCAACTATGATTATGGTTGATACGCAAAGGAGTCTCGGGCCTGATTTTATGAAAACTTGGGCCATACACTTGGCATTCGATGAAATGTGGGTGATGACATGATTTGATAACATCATAAAATCATCAAGATCTACAATAGTTTAGTACTATAGACTATTCTCTAATCTATATAGGTACATGTGGATTCTGTTGCCTCGATTAACACGAGTGACATCATAGCAATCGATAGCTTTCAACGCAAGATGAGCTTTGCACGCTTCCTACGCTCTTGTTATTTTATTGTTTACTCAAATAGGTACTTGAGAAAAGCATTGTACTGGCTTAATAGATACTTACTTGGGAACCTAAAATGTCAGAGGTACTGATGATGAGATAGTTTAGAAGACACGTTGGATTTTGAATTGGTGTGTAGGTGCTTCTGTAGACCTCCTGTATATCTCATTATTTTTAAATAGATTGCTGGTGCAGGCATCGACTAGTACACCCACTCACCCACCGGCATTCCCACAGTAATAAACACTTCCGCGCTTTTTCTTTTTACCACAGCTTACAATATCCAAGTCACTGACGTAATCCGTCTACTGCGACAAAAAATTAAATAAAAATGCACAACGTGCCACGAAAAAGTGGCTATTGGTTCAAAAGTTTCCCATATGAGTATTTAAAGCCAGTTCTACGTGATTTGAACGGTTATGAGGAGAGCAGGAAGCAATCGAAGGGGCGAATGATCGTGTTCCGCAGTGTGTCACGCGCTAACGGATCCGGGGTGGGGGCCTCAGGGGCTCGAGCCCTCCCCCCCTCTCCCAAAAGCATCTAAGTTATTTTCGCTTAAACTAATAAAATCGTACCTTCGCATGAAAATTACCGAAGACTGAGTTAATTGGTTTGGCTGCCATGTATATTTACCTAGTATTTAGTATTTACCAAGAAACCTCTGGCGGCAGAAACCTAACGAAAATTCATTGAGGAATTTGCAAAAAGTAATCCTAGGAGGCATGCAGCTGGCATGGTTTTCGTGCAACTATATTTGGGGCAAAAAGTTTCCTTAAATCTACCCTCAGTGGGGTCAAACGACAAACTTGGATCCGCCACTGATGTCACGAGTAGAGTGGGGACATCGTGAGCCTCGTGCCGGACATCACTCGGTGAAAATCACGGGTAATAAATATTACCATGCCTACTCTCTATTATTGCTCTCTATAAACCCATTGTCTGTATCACGCCTAACGGCTATTTATTTTGAAATAAGGCGGCCATGTTTTATTTGTGTTGTACAATTGCTACATTCAATTTAAATGACTTCTTGTTTTTGTCTTGATTTGATAAAAATAATCTTTTTGCTAGACGTCAGTGAGTCATCGTAGGTATGTAGGTGAATAATAAATAAGATTTTCTCATAAATGAAAGGTCAGTCATATTATTATGTCTACAGAATTAAAATGAGGGTTAATGGATAGATACAACTTGTTTTTTTTTTATGATAGGTAAATTAAAACAAGCACCCACATCTTCAACCTTTGAACTTTAGCTCGTGTACTTACTTTTGTTATCTAACAGCGTAATGACGTTTTCAACATTCCCTGGATTTTCTTACTAAACATTGGAGCTTTATCAGGATAACCCAGCTTGATGCTTACCTAGATCCTCCTCTGTGCGTCGTCTCCCCAATACTGTGGGTCGTGACCACATCATGGTTTTAAAACCTTCTCTTTAATATGTTTCTCCACTTGCTCCTATTTTCTGCGACATGTACAGCTTCTGTAGCCTTAATCTTCAACGATTTTCGGATTTGGTATGTCCAGCGAACATGACTTCTTCCTGTAGGTCGTTTGCCTAATAGCAGTTGGTTTGCCTAATTACCGGGCTCATAAATCTTAAATAAAAATGGAAGATTTTATTTTAATATATCAACAAACAGGCAATTAATTTATTCTCTGACAGGTATGTAAAGATAATCAAATAAATGCATCATACCCACATTGGTTGAACGATATCGACGTTCCATATCAATGGCGACCACAAAAAGTACGGATTCCCAAACATCTCGGATTACGTGTGAAAGTAAGAGACAAAGTAACGATATACAGCTAAGTTCGCAAATAGTTTTATTTCGTATTCATGAGACCACATGCACACAATTGTAAACTGATCTTCTAAGAGGGAAAGTTATTGCATTGTTTCTTTTTTCTGTTTGACGGAATAATTTAATACACTGCCGTGCATATATTAAAAAAGTAATCTGGTCTTATAAATAAATGTAGATTTGTGCAAAGCAATTTGTCTTCTACGGAAAATATTCTATTTGCAAAATTACGAGTTCATTATTTTATTCTAAAGTGAGTAGATATATAATAGAGTGTGTATTGTATGGACAATATTTTGATATATGTTTTACAATTTACGATATCGTATAATATCGTAATTTGTAAAACATTTGTGGGTATGGTACGTATATTACCTTGACAGGTAATTTGTCTTGCAGTTCTACATCCTTTATGGCAATCATTAATTAATTCGGTTTGTATTAAGAACCGATAACAAATTAGCTTCAAGGCAACAAGGTAAAAGTGTATTTATTTACAACCTGCACTTAAACGCAATGAAAAGTAAATAAATCTTTCAGAATCACCTTTTTATTTCGAATTTCGGCCCTGCATGGCGTAACAGTGAAACCGAAAAACTTGTAAGTAGGTAGGTACCTTAAAAGGTAGTGGTTCTTTATGTAAGTAAAATTAATAAATTCTCAGTAAAATAAGGTTGGTTTATACCCTTTTTATTTTAATAATAAATAGCAGCTGACGTAAAACTTGTTCGTGCGTAACATCGGATTGAATTATTTTGAAATAATGCAGTACGAGTAGGCTAGACAGTGTCATTACATTCTATCTGCGGCCATTGTGTTGTACATAATAGTAAGCAAGATAAAGTGACATTCTATTACAAATGTGTTAGCACAGTAGGTAACTGTATGTAGTTTATTCATTTGCAAATTTACCCAACGATATTTCATGTGGGTTGGTACGTACTTAACTGAATAATTCGGTTGAATAGTGTCACAAATATTTCAATAAAAAACCTCAAACACCCTCCTTATTATACTATTCAGTTTTTGGTTATGAAAACATTCTCCTACCAAAGGTCAATTACACAGGACATTAGACAGACGGTAGACATTAATGCTCGTATTAATACGTCAAAACCAGTATAATCAAGACTTATTTAGGTAACATTTTGGAAGTGTAGGGTTGACATAACTTTATTACGCGTTAATTTATAGGCAGGTTAGGGAGTTTGAGTAGGTGTAGCTGACCACTTGGCCATTATTACAAACTATATTACTCAAAATGGAGCAGAGCAGGACAACAGGCAAGGTGCGGTGATGATAGGTGGAGTAAAGCGGTGATCAAGTGACGTACGCGGACTCGAAGAAGAAGTGTCGGTCGCCCGGTGGCGAGATGGGCAGACGACATTGTTGTGGGCATCGCAGGTAGAACCTTTATGAGGCTGGCACAGGAGCGTAGCGATTGGTTCAACCGTGGGTGAAGTCGGGCTGTAGATGATGTCGATGATAATGGTCATAATTTTGTACGGTACAAAGAAAACATTAGCAGTAGCCCTGCTCCTGAAAGAGATCGAGAGGTAAAAGCAGGAGTGTAAAACAATTTCTAATGCTTGTAGCTTATTAGAAATCCAGTTTCGAATAACAATAGCAATTTAGTCTAACATTCCGATTAAGCAGTAATAGGAAAGCTGCATCATCTACGTAAGTAAGTACATATTACTTAATTACTAGGTTTTGCTGTGCATCGGGCTGGAAACTCTCGCCGCCATGCCATGCGCCGTGAATCCGCGATGGTGAAAACACTTGCCTTTGTTGTCAACTGTCTTGTAATGGCACGTGATGAAGTATCGCGTGTATTTTCTACGATTGATATTAATATACGTTCATCATCATCATCGCCATTGACTACCTGTGTCACCCACTGCTGAATATACCCCTTTCTTTTTGCTTTTCTCTCTAAGCGAGGATAGGTTCGTTTTTTGCGTGGATATCTATGCGGTTGCTGTTTTACTCGAGACTATTCCTATATAGAAGAAAGCATGAAAAATCGATTTTCAAGCAGTGTTTTAGTTAAAAATCCAGAAATAATCATAGACGTACTACTTATGTCTTTTCTGGATTCTAAATGCTTCACCTAGGTATTTATTAGTTTCTTCTCCAATAATGGAAGGTACATTATTCATCAATCTCACCAGCTCTTCTAGCAAGCACGGTGCTCATGGTTGCGGTTCGAATGTGACCAATGGCTAACAGACACCATAGATTAAAATGTATTCATCTCCATTTCGTTTTATTTGAACACCATCCGGTCATTTTAATTTGATTTAGCTTTGTGGGTTTCGTTTTCAATTACCAAGAAAGCTCGAGCATCATTCTTCTGTGAATCAATTTTATTTGCCTTCGTTCATTCAATTTCTGCAGTTATTCGTTTTGTCCACAAGAGATTCTTGACCATGTTGAAAGAGCCAAAGGCGAAGCAATCCGATTCTCGGTTATATTGAATTCACCTTTTTACGATCTAAGATTCTTTGTTATCAAACGAAATTCGTGATTGGTTGACCGAGAAGATATGCTAATAAATAAAGTACCTCAGTAAATGTCAATCAAGCATCAAATCATAACACTACAGTTACATTGTGCAACGAAGTGTGCAATCGTTTTGTTGCGTTAGAATAAGTACCGACAGTGAAAAGTAAGACAAGTCCATCATACATAATTTTCCGTTTAGTGAATATGTTATTATGTTCACGCAACTAGGCAACATAAAAGGGTGTAGGTACCTTCGGATAAGAGTAGTTCGGGTCAGTGGCCCCCATTGTGTGGCCAACAATTGCCGGCCATGTGATACGGCCGTTAATTGTCGGGCACGTCGGTTGAGGAATATCAGCCATAACTATCTGGTGAGGGTCTAACAGCCTCCATTCATACACAGTCACGCCTCGAGAGCTTTCCGATACGTATCTCGGTTTGCTACAAATGCTACAAATCGATACAATCGCGTTCAAATTGAATGCGGCGCCTGCGTTCGCGACGGAATTCCTTTGCAGATTGCTGCGGCTTCTCGTTTTGTTTTTCTTAGACAACAATTGAATGTACTGTCTTTATGTAACGGTAATAGGTTGCAGTACAATTCTAAACTTATATTTCAAGAGGTAAAGTTTGTATGTAGGAGGCAATCAGAGTAAACTCCGAAAGTCCTCATTCGATTGCAATCAGTCCTTCACTATCAACTGTTCCATCTAAGCACATATATATATATGGAAAAATTAATCCCTTTTACCCTTGGTCACGGCACCACGCGTGAATGGCTGGACAAATTTCGCAAATTCTAAATTATTTGTTGTATTTCTTATTGTCAGAAGAATATTATACATACTTATATACTTAAAAATGAATCCCTATTTCCCTTGGACACGGCATCAAGCGTGAATGGCTGGACAAATTTCGCAAATTCTAAATGATTTGTTGTATTTCTTATTGTCAGGAGAAGGTTCTTATGAAAGGAAATTAAAAAAAAAAACATCCGGGCGAAGCCGGGCCGGGCCACTAGTAGGATAAAATTATCATCCTGAAAAAAAATACGTTTCCTGTAAGACAGGCGAGACCATAGAAACATTAACCTCGTAGGTAGAAAAAGTAAGAGGAATCTTAGTTCAATGTCTCGGTAGTTGGACACCAAGATAAATATTGATGTAGACACGTGCCTACTCTTACTACATCCTTTCATTCATGTTCACTATAAAGTTGTTTTAACAATTGAATTGTTATGTCTTGGAGATCCTTGAAAGGATGACTATTGAATTACGCACCTTTACGGATGTGCATACATACCTACACAAATAACAGTACTTATGTATATTATTTACCTACTATAGGTACCTAAAGAGGAGCTCGTGGCTAAATAATAACAGCCACACGGGTCGATCTTCCAGGTTAAGCAACGCTTGCCGAGGTTGGTCTGTGGATGGGTGACCTTAACATACCGAGACTCCTCCGTGCCTAGGAAAGCACATTAAGCCGTTGGTCCCGGCTGTCATTTGTAGATCTTTGGCAGTCGTTACGGATAGTCAGAAGCCCAGAAAAGAAGAGATAATCTGACACCAGTCTTGCCAAGAAGTACGGAGTACCTACCGTGTTACCCAGTTGATGGGTGTTGGAGGTCTGGTAGGCAGCCGCTCCACGTAAAATACTGGTATTCAGCTGAATCCGATTTGACTGGAAGCCGACCCCAATATAGTTGGGAAAAGGCTAGGCAGATGATGATATAGGTACCTAAAGTTATAACAAAGGTATCGACGTTGACTATCGGTAATAGTGATGAGTACTAATGAATTTGTAGGTAATGTTTGTTATGTTATGGTTATGTTCAGTTTATGCCGAATGCGACCAGTCGCGCAAAGCGCTTCTCTTCCACATGAATGGAACTCTCTGCCTGCGTCTGTGTTTCCGAACGCATACAACCCTAATCTCTTCAAAATTAGAGTGAACAGGCTTTTTCTGGGTAAGCTCGCTCCATCGTCGACTTTGTCTCTGTCATTTATGACCTAGACTAGACTCAAGAGCAAACTCATCTCAAATAATAAAAAAAAAAAATTGATCATGCGCATTGCCAAAGTCTGGAACTCCCCGCGAGCATCTGCGCTGCCTACCACCGTCGAGCCGTCGGCATTCAAAACCACATCCATCACTTACCATTAGGAAAGATCGTGGCCAAGAGTGGGCTCATAAGTTGTAAAAAAAAGAAGTTCATACCTATTAGTATATAACGTATTAGTAGTAAGTAACGAATGGCGGCTGTATCTAATAATTTCACAGCCATTACGTGCTAACAATAATTAATGTTGTTGGTAAATAATAATTACATAGTTTAGTTAGTTTTGTCAGATGGCCCCGAGTGATACAGGGCGCAGTTTGGCTCTACTGCACATTAAGTACATAAAAGTTTTAAAGAGGTACATAAGCACATACTCTATTTTAATGACATATTATTACGACTACATACATAATGGTTAATATAGTCCTATTTCACTTATATGTGAATAATTGAATCTAATCATCTCTACGGCTACGAAGTGCTACGGTGCTACGAAATGCGTAGCAACTTAATTTAGGACAAAATCCCGAGTAATTTCGTCGTCTCGGGGGTTGATTAGAAACTTGGCCCGAATGGTGGATTACGACCCAGTCCCTCTTCCACAGAGGAGGCCTGTAACCCAGCAGTGGGAACATTATAGGTTGATATTTTATACATACCTATGTACTGGAATGTGTAGGTCAAGAAGTGGCATGCTTCAACCAAAACACTGTAACCTAGGTACACGTGGGTGTTGTGATTATGACATAATGATTATTAAAATTACATACAATCTCAATCATTCAGAATTCGTTAAGTTAATTTGATGAAACGCTCGTAATATGAACATGTTGAATTCAGTCCTTCTTTATAATCATAACAATTCAAACCAAAACATTCAGGTCGATGTAACCTGCGTAATTGCGTGATGGTTTAATTAATCTATGTTGAAATGACGTCAAGTCTCATTGTTATGCGTTATCAGAGATGCACCCAGTCACCCACTTAGTGTGGGTGTCAATCATAATGTTTAGGTACTAGCCTTTTAGCACAGCTTCGCTCCCGTCATACAAGAACCGGGCCTTTTCCGAGACAAAAAGTCCGTACTAAGCCAATGATGCGATGGAGGACTACTGTGGACGCCCTCTGCCCCATCTAGGGGACATAGGATACTAATAGAGTACTAACTAAGTAAAAAAGCCCGCGACACTGCGATAGTGTAGCTTTCTATCTATCAGTGAAAGAACTTTGGAATCGGGTCAGCACTTCCAGGGGGATTACATTTTACAAACATATAAACGAACAAACAAATTGCACCTCTTTATTATACTAGCTTAGATAAGATATCATGCCGAATGCGGTTACAAAGCTCCGGCTTTTGACTCGAATAACATTCGTTTCGTTATAAGAAATGACTAGTAAGTTTACATCATCCACACTTTATTCAATCTTCGAGTTGTTTGACCAGTTTTTTACGACACCAACAAAAGTTTAAATGAGTTTCGAATCACTAAAAAATATCGATTTTATACGCGTTCTAAGTGAACGAGATATTTGTTGCTGCATATTTTCTTAAACTAGTATTTTATGATGATAGTTTGATGCGGTTTTGATGAAAACTTAGTTAATGACTAGTCGTTAAGCAAGTATATAACTTTGCACCGGTATAAAGATACCTCACTAATTTAAGTAGACATACATTAGTTACTTATTATAATTTTATAACATAGTGTAAGAAAGAAAATTTATAATTTGCGCGAAGTATATAGTACGGCCGAAATATCTTGGCGAGTCTGGACTTCGCGTAGAAGGTTGCGCAGTAACATTTTTTAGGAACCAAATGGTGACATGATTTAGAGAACATGCGCGAAAGTTCATAGTGCCTATCTTCAGGCTCGCCAAGATATTTCTGCCGTACTGTATTTGTGTTTTAAAAAGCAATGCTAGGAAGGGTTCTTTGTGTCTTAGGTGGAGAGACATTTTCTGTTTTGTCTTTTCTAAAGATGATACAAATATTCTGACCTCTAAAAATAAAAAGGGTAACGTAGCAGATGTTTTGGCTTTACAAAGCAACGGTTTAATTTTCCGCTTCATCAAACGAGAAACACCTTTACAATGTTTTGTTTTGAATTACTTACTATAGTAGTAAAACAGTGGTTTTAGAATACACAAAGGTCTATAATATACCAATTGTGCCTAAAAGACCTCCATTTGACTCATGCCATGGCATGAGTCAAATGGCATGGCACTCGAGTCATGGCAACGGAAAATATTATCATCTCCATTGATTGATTTTATTTTTTATTTATTATAGGGGTTAGGTCCTTCTCACAAAGACAAAGCTTTTGTTCCAGCGGTGGGGGCATTATAGGTTGATAATGCTATGCTATACAATTTTAATAACCAATAGAAAACAAGAAGAATATCCACTTACCCTCCTAACAGCTCCGCTGACAGTACTGGCTAGGCTCTCCGCGTCATAGTGACGGGAGAACGAGTACGGGCCCGGATGACTCCGGGATACGCATTGCCCCATATGCCCGTCACACGCACCAAACGAATCACATGTGTCATATACTGTTAGTTCACTTCACTTTACACGACTTCACTTGACTTCACGTTCTCACGATACGAATCTGCGAACGAAATAAACAATTTGTTTCTTTTTTTTCGTGTCAACTGATCCTACCTAGTCTGAATTTAAATGCGACGCCCACACTTGACCGTGTCTTACAAATATGGGTAGGACGAAAAAAAAACTAACATACCGATGTTTTTTTTATCGTAGTTTTAAAAGCTTTAAGCTTTTGGTGTTTTCAGAGTTCGGTATCTATAATCGACTTATTTCCAGAGTGTTAGAAATTGTATTTTCCTAGTAATTTACATCGTAGTATTTTTCATTTTGGTCTGCAGCAATGTAATAAAATCTAACAAAAAATAGGGACTTTTTATCATTGTACCTAAATCAAAGTTTTAGCTGAACAGAAAAAAGCAGATGCTTGTCCGGAAATGTCTCGAAAGTCAATAAATTGAATCCAATTGATCTTTTTATATGTCTGGGCATAGTTCAACTTGGGTCATATTGAAAGAACTTTTACAATCGATCCAGTTGTTTAGGTAGAATATCAAATCGATTTGCTGTTTTTTTGTTTTTCGACAAAAAAAGGAGCAGTGGGTAAGTAGGTAGGTAGTATTTTTATAGAAATATAAAGGGGAGGTAACTAGGTACCTATATTCATTATATGTTTTGGCTAGGTGGGTATATACTACTTTAAGATATAAGGGTACCGAGGGATGGTTGCGGAATTTGTTCACCGCGGCCTTGGAACGCAAAGAGCTTTAGGTCCTCTTAAAGCCCTTTGCTAAAACCCATCCGGTTTCTACACGGATGGGTTTGAGTCAGTAAGAGTCTGACACGCTATTTGACGACAAGACATTTGATGATTTCCCATCCTTAAAAAAAGGGTTACCGGGGGATACCTTAGTTGTCCATTAGTATATTGTTAACACTGAAGAAACTGTATTAGTTAATTGTTATCTCTATCCGGAAGATTATAAAAACAATTGAAACGATCTGATTGGCTTAATTTGTTTATCATTATCAGTAAACAAGATAGCGAAGATAAACAAGTGTATGAAAACAATAATAGGGAATTTTCTTAATCTTTATTACGAGTATGAATGTTATGTATCTCATACTTGCAGAAAATAAATAAATTTGATGAAACTTTTGCAGTCGTTGTTTCGGTCCCCATCTATTATGATTATATGATCTATCTGCCTTGCTTGCTATTATATTTCTCATAGATATTTCTGGTCAGATTCTTGATTCTTTATAAAAGCCAGTAGACAGGCATACAATCAACAGAGGACTAAAGAAGCGTGAGCAAAAAACGCTTTTTTCCTCTCCCGAAGGCCATCGTGTGAATAGACATCATGGACATAAACTAGAATTTTATGACAGCATCCTTTATGTTAAAAATTATATTAGTCTACACTTTGATTAACATATTCGATAACAATCTTCGTGCAATTGTTATTAGATAAAGAAGAAATCAAAATTATCACAAATCAACGATGTATTTTGTCAGAAAAAGAAGTTACCGTTAATAAATTCACCGTACATTTTTGTCACAGTAGCTGTCTTTATACAGCCCAGCTGATCACACGTGTTGATTCAAAACAAGGTCCTTGATAGTTCACATGTTGTCGAAGTCTGTGTCGCGAGGTTTGCGCGTCGCGCGCTGTGCGCACGGATCACGACTGGCTGGACTGGCGCGCGCGCAGGTCGCACCCGCCGGCTTGTCCGCCATCACCACCGGCTGTTGTTGTTGACTCATTCATGAGCTGCTGTGAACCGTCCATCGGGGAATACATAATATTGGAATATATTAAAAGTTATTGCGTTATCGTTATGATTTAGGTGCAGTGATTGATTTTGTGGTTGCGACAGGTAGCAG
Organism: Mamestra brassicae; assembly: GCA_905163435.1. Lineage (NCBI taxonomy): Eukaryota > Metazoa > Arthropoda > Insecta > Lepidoptera > Noctuidae > Mamestra > Mamestra brassicae. The sequence goes on along the minus strand of LR990991.1, from coordinate 6,525,423 downwards.
GTTTATAAGGCAGTGCATTACATCTGAGTTCCCTAGAAATTTTGGGGATAAACTGGCTACTCAACGACGAAAACCTTAGATTTTTCAAAAGTATTAAATGCAGCTTCATAAAAGTTTGCTGCTATTTGAAATAATAAAACCTAAAAAATAAAAATGAAATAATCAAACAAATAAAACAATTAATGCTGGGGATCAAACTCATCACTAGGTAGGTACCTATCTATTTGCTATGCAATCGTAAAACCCCTAGACTTCGATGATCTTTGATATCTATGTTTAGGTATTGTAGATGTCACCGGAAAATTGCAAACGCCGTAAGATTGTAAAATATCGAATGAAATTGTATACTATTTTTTCTTAATAAGACAGATCTTAATAAGATATGTTGAATTTGGATCGGATTTATAGTAGATAAGTATAAAAAAACGATTTTTTCATAATGTATCGAGAAATTGTAGTCTAATAAAGACATTATTACAATCTTACGGAATCTGCAATTTTCCGGTAATATAGATTCCGTTTTCAGGGGCTTCAAAGGAGGTGCATAGGACAGGTAGGTTTTCTTGTGCCCATTAATACAGAGATAGAAGTGACTATGTCGTTTATATTGCACAAAAGTCTAGGACCTAATGGAATGTAGGTAAGTGCGAACTCGATTAGATAGTTCCCCGATATACTTATAAATACCTATTCTATAAACTTATCAATACCTATTCTACAATATACAACTGCCGCTTTAAATCAGTGCCATTTTTTAATCATAAATTATAATTTTAAGTACCTACCTATAAATTACTTACTTTATACAATACCAGCCGCTTATTCTTGTCAAAATGTTTGTTTGAATTTCCCGGGCTAGTTTGACGCCGTTCAGTCGTCTTTGGGTCGTGAGTTTGGTGATTGGTCCATTGTTCGTCTGTGTTGGTATGATTTTTGTAAACTTGTCGGATAACGAAAACGCAAAAAATGTAGAAGAAATAAATGGATAAACAAAGTGGTTGCTGTGGTCGAATGTCATAGCAATAACAAAAAATAATAATAATCTGTCAAAAAGTTTACTTATTTGTCATTGTCAAATTGTCATTTTGAAATGCGTAATTTATGTTTTGCTACAAGCTTTGCAGTCGTATTTAGTAATAAGACTTCTAGTTAAACATTTTTTACTTAAATCGGTGAATTACTCGCGTAATTGGAATGTTAACCCGAGCTGGTGCGAGGCTTTTCTCAACGGAAGCGTTGAGAGTTGTCAACAATGTTGCTAAGCAACAGTTTACAATAACTTTGGCTAATGGTAAGTGCTATGCTATGTCAGTAAAAACTTAATGGTTTGCTATGAATAATCGTTCTTTCTGCACGTAAACCTCGTGACAGCAAAATCTTAGTAGATATTTCGAAGTTTCAATATAAAGTTTGGAGCAAGCTTCAACAAGGATCGCTTTAGGTACCGGCTAAACAATAATATAGCATTGTCAACGATAACTGGCATACTATTCAGTTGAATATTAGTTGGTAGAACGCTTGACTTCTTCAAATATTGTTTTTTGATACCTAGTTATTGAAGGTTAAGCATAAGTTTAATATCTTAAACCCTCAGACCAATAAACTCAAACTAAAAAGTTATATGCAGAGATAATACAAGCAGGGTGGCTGGAGAAAGTGACATCCAAAGGTAAATTTTTCAGTGTTTTTAGGCTTTTATTCTTCCAACGCAGGGCAGAGACCTCTCTTTCGTCTCTCCGTTCCTCTTAAGTCTTGAGCTAATGGAGACCAATCACCTCTGTAGGCATCAAGCTCATACTGCCACTGTCTAAATGTTATTTATACCTTTGGACAACACTTCTCAAGCCTGTATTATTATACCTACTAAGCAGAATTGTTTACTTTACTGCCACTACCACGCTCAATGGACCAAAATGGGAGTAAGTGCGGAATAAGGAATTCCTTCTCTACGGTCAACTAAAATATGCAGAAAACCAAAAAGTGTAAAAAAAAAAACATTCCCAATGCTTGTTACAGATAATGCAGTGTTGAACTATGAGGCAAAAGGAAATAACATAACCTTTGTGCACACTGATGTTCCACCGGTGTTCCAGGGTAAAGGAGTTGGCCGCTTACTAGCTAAGGTATTTATTAAGACTGTCTAGCTTTAGCTTACTGCTTTTTTAATTACTAAAGTTTTAATTGCATATTCCTATTCTATTTTCCTTTGATTGCAGATAAACTATATATTTAAGAATATAAATGTCACTGAGTTATTGCACACACCAAAGTTTATCGTGAATTGCATGAGATTTGGAGCTCTATTTCATAGTAAATTGTGTGAGATTGTTAACTTTACTCACAAAACATGCATGGATATCATTTCTCAAGAATAATTACAAACTTACAGTGTTTGCAAGAATCCAGTGACATATTTGTTAAGAAACTTTATTTGTAATACAAACAAGTTTCTTAATGTGTGTGAATACTGGTACTGGACTTTTGGTGGATAGAGATACAGGGGTAAATAAAAACGAAACCCAACCAGAAAAAAAATGACATGTAAAAGTGTTTTGTTTAACCTACTTACAGAATAAATATCATTTATCATAAATACCATATCAGTGGTTGCTCAGAAAGCACCCATTTAAAAAAAAACGATAAAAAAATTGGAGTTCTTCATTGCTGCAAACAATATTTAAATAACATGAAAATACCAATCAAAGTTTTGTTTAATTCACCCCTAAATTAAACATAACTTTGATTGGTATTTTCATGTTATTTAACACTTTTGCCTTTTTATTCTACACTTTTGCCTGTTTTTTTCTAAAAGTATTTTTCTTTTGTTTTTACAGTTTGCCTTTGACCATGCTTATAAAAATCAGTTGGATGTGACTTGTCAATGCCACTTTTTAGCAAAATTCTTTAAGGAGAATCAACATAACTATACAGGCCTTAAAGTGACACTGGATCTGGAAAAGGATGAATAGGACTGTATCAACCATGGACTTAACGTGGATAAGGAGTAACATATATTATTATTTTCGTGAAAAATGTTATGGTAATGCTAAAAAACTTGCTTACAAAGCCTCGAAACAATTTGGTGATGCCGCTGAGTTTTTATTTTATAGTGGACTGGCTAGTATATTGGAAGGACAAGTTCAAAAGGGGATCAGTGAGTTGACTCCATTGCAATCTGAAAAAGATATTCAATTGGCTGTGGTGATTGCTCTCATTTATGGCTATAAATTGAGCAGTCCAACTGAGAGAGAAGCTCTGTACAGTTTGGAGTCAAAACTAAAGGAGGAAAAGAAGCAAGCCAATGCTCTTTCTTTCTTCTATGCAGGCCTGTTTCTATCATTTGCAGAAAAGTATGAAAAAGCATCTGAATATATTAACAAATCACTGAGGAAAGATGCAAACAATTTGGAAGTAATTATCTTAAAAGGTTGGAATGACATGTACATGAATTTGGGAGACATGCAGGTGTCAATACTGGACTGTTTGGAGTTAGCTCTAAATAAAAGTGACAGAAATATTGATGCACTGTTGGGTTTGGCGAAATTTAAATATCTCTCCAAAGACTATGATGCATCAAATCTAACATTAGACAGGCTGATTGTCAATAACCCAGGCCAGGTGGTGCCACTGGTAGAGAAGATGAAAAATGAATTTGCTTTGCAAAAATGGGATGCAGTTTATGACACAATAGAAAGAATATTCCCTCTTGATCCAGACAATATTGAGGCTTTAAAAGTCAGAATTTTTATTGCTCTTTGCAAAAATGCAGATTACATAGAAGCAGCTGATCAGTTGAACAAGTTCTTTACTGTACTAGAAAATGAAGAATCACACAATGCATATCAGTTCTACAACACTACACAGATATTCTCTAGGATTTGCAGCAGGTCTAGTGCAGTGCTCTCGCAAGTGTACAGATTTGCACAATATGCATCAGAAATGAACCCAGGTAATGTGGATTACTTGAGTGAAGTTGGATATCAATGCATTCTTCAGGGGAAGTATAAAGATGCCCTGAGCTTTTTCAAGGCAGCTAGCAAACTGGACAGCAACTCAATTACTGCACTCTGTGGCTTAACTCTGTGCCAGATGAATGAGCATGGTCCCACTGAACAGATTGCACAGCAGATAGAGCTGCTGTTTGAAATGCAAGGATCCAACAAACTGCCCGTCCTATATCATCTGTCAGCTCAGTTAAATCTAAAGAACTCCTCCAGTGCAATATCGTTCTTGAATAATGCTTATGAAGCCAAGATTGCCTTTGCAAATCGTAACCCATTTAGTTTAGCTTATGTTAAAGATTTAGATCCTGATTTTCTTCTGGAAGTGTTTAAAGAGTTTAAGAAACACTTGCCTAAGAAACCATTTATTATAGTGGGGTATTTGATGTATTCTCAAGAAGTTAAGAATCCTGTCGTGAGACATTGTTTGAAGATTCTGGGTGCAATATGTGATGCATGTCCTGGTCTGATCACAGCTCTGTATGAGTTGGCCAAGTTGAAGTTTCTATTTGGTTATACAAGTGATGCACAGAAGTTGGCTCAGCAAGTGAATGAGCTGGACAGCACACATGCTGGCAGTCAGGTGTTGCTAGCCCAGATCTATATACAGCAGCAAGCTTATACTAAGGCTGCACAGAGTTTAGAAATGTGTTTGAGCTACAATTTTAAAGTCAGAGATAGTGCCATGTACCATTTTCTTAATGGAGTTATTTTAAAGAGTGTTGGTCAGCTCCAAGAATCTTTGACAAGTTTTCTGACGAGCCTTCAGATAGCGACTAGTAAGAGTACTGTCGGTAATGCAAACAGAGCATATGAGTCGGATCTGAATATTATTGATAAAGCTACCTTGTATTTGCAAATAATTGAAATACAAACAACTTTGGAGCAATTTGCTGAAGCTGGGAAGACTATGCAGGTAAGAGTTTTTAAATATTTTTCTTCTGGATTTGGGGCTTATCCACTAACATCTTATTTAATATTAGTAGGACAGTTGGGTTCTTATGTAGAGAGGAAGTGGTAAAATTTTTTGTTTGTAGGGTAGTAATGACTTTTTTTTAAAATGTGAAATCATTCAATGTCTCCTCCCACTCTGGGCGGAGCAAAAGGGAGTGTCAGACTCATACTGACTAAACCCCACCGAGTTTCTCCAGCCCCGCGGTGACTCTTTCGAACAAATACCGCAACCCTGGCAGGAAGTGGCAAACATAGAGACTTTTTATCCCGTAAACTGCACGAATCCAGTGAAAAAGGCGCGGGAAAAGTTAGTTGTAGAATCATTCAAGTTACATCATGTTTGTATTCAGTCCGCAAAATTGCAATGTTTATAGTCAAGCCGGAATATAATAGCATTAGGTATGTCTCTGTCTGTGACGAATCGATATTTATTCAACAGACAAATAACTATTGTTATTTTTTTGAACGGTCACTTGACCTTAATCTATACGACTTCCGTCAATAAATTGATAATTATAAGAAGTAACTGAGGGTGTTGATTACGTCGTAACTTTTTTCCACAGTGTATGATAACATAACACATAACATTTGACCTTATAAGAAATTAGGGTAGGTGTTAAATATGTCTTGACTCTTTCTTTGGAATACTTCATCATTATCTTGCATTTATCAATTTAGTTGGCAACAAAAAAAAAATCTTGTACTAAACATCAAGTCGGTAGTCCTAGCCATCAACTAAATAAACAAATTAGGAATATTGATTTACTAAAAAACTTAAACAAGATGCTGATGTTTATTATAGGAAGCCATACAAGAATTTTCTTACACATCAGAAGAGAGTCGCTTACTAATCGCCAGGGCAGAACTAGCCCTTAAGAAAGGAGACATCGACAACGCAATAGACCTTCTCAACGAGATCAAGCCTGGGCAGCCATATTACTTCCAAGCTCACAGCAAAATGGCGCATATTTACTTGAAGGAGAAGAACGACCGTGCGATGTTCACTGCTTGTTTTAAGGAGATTGTTAGTAACCATCCGATGGCGGACGCGCATACAATGATGGGCGATGCTTTTATGTCGATTCATGGTAAGTCTTATGTTTTGAGATTTTCAAACTACATCACAAGCTTAGCAGTTTTCCTAGTGTCGCTGTTCCAGTTACCCATTGGTTTGTTTAGGCCAATCAAAAGGCGACGGTGCTATCCCATAATAATTTCAATACTAGCTGCCACCAGCGGGTCCGCTCGCGTGCATTCCCAAAATTATCCCAAGGGAACACACTCGCGGGATAAAAAGTATCCTATGTGTTATTCTTATTACAGACCGTAATCTACATGTGTGCCAAATTTCATTAAGGTTCGTTCAACCGTTCTGACGTGATTGCGTAGCAAACATCCATCCATCCAAACTTTCGCATTTATAATATTAGTTTAGCTAGATATAGATGACTCACGCTGGCTGGTTCAAAACTTAAACGGTAATTAACCGAAACGCTTGGATGTCGTCAACTTATCGTGTCCGATAACTTTCGACCCATATTGACTTCAGATGTGGGCATAGTAAAAGTTTTCTGAGTTCTAATAATAGTGCTTTGGTGAAGTGGAATATCATTACCCGAATGGTAACCAACGGAACTCTATTACTAAGCCTCCGGTCCATCTGTCTGCCTATCAGCGCGCTGTTTCTCATGAACCGTAATAGGTAAACAGTTGTAAGTTTCACTGTGTATTTCTATTACCACTATAACGGCAAATAATCCGTACTAATATTATAAATGCGAAAGTGTGTCTGTCTGTCTGTTAACTCTTCACGCTTAAACCGCTGAACCGACTTAGATGAAATTTGGTATAGAGATAGTTTGACTCCAGGAAAAGGACGTAGGATAGTTTTTATACCAGGAGTAAGTTAAAGTAAAAGTTTTGACGTTCACGCAGGCGGCTCCGCGGGCGGCAACTAGTTTAAATAAAATTAAAAGAGTTTTTTTTTTTTTTATTATACTCACAAGAAACGTGATTTTTTCGGTTAATTGACTTTGTTTAATTCTAGATCCTGTCCAAGCAGCAGAAGCCTACGAAGCTGCATTGAAAGGCAATCCCAAAGATGTGCAGCTCGTTAAGAAGCTTGGGGTGGCTCTCGTCAAAATGCACGAATATGATAAGGCGTGCCAGCACTATGAAAACGCTATCAGACTACTGAATGATGATGACCTGCAGTTTGAATATTATGAACTACTTATCAAAGTAAGCGCTGACAAATAGTGGAAGTGGAAGTTTCTGTCCCTGTCACTAAATTGTATAAAGGATTTGAGAGTTCAGCTTAGACTGGTATATCAAACATTGTATCTACAGTTGTTTTACCTCTGATTTTCACATTGATATTATGTATTGTCGTATTAAAAGTCGACAAGCTAAAATATTAAATTTAAAAAAATAATAATAAAAAAATATTAAATTATTATTATTTAGAGAAAACATGAACTATTTCTTAGCTCTTTGACTAGTTTTAAGCTACATTAACGGGCCAAGCCAGGTCAATGCTTACATTGACCTGGCTTGGAAATAATAATAAAACTTATTTTATTATTATTTAATATGCATTGTCTTTCATACAGCTCAAGCAATACGACAAGGTCGAATCGTCAATATCTTCAGAATTAAATCAGATGTACAACAGGGACAAGGACATCAACAACTTAAAACGTCGCGTCCGTTTCCTTCTGATGCAAGCTAAGGGCCGAGAATTGAAGAACCCAACTTCTGCCAACGTGCATTTAATACTAGCAGAAGCAAAAGATCTACAAACAACTGTGGTTAAAAGAATAGAGATAGACTCGAGGGGAGATATACAGGAAGAGAAGCAGCAGTTGTCGAATATTCTCTGTGCTTTGGCTAAAGCTAAGTCTTTGAAAGAACCTGCTGTGGCTGCTAACTTGTATTCTGAAGCGTTGGTGCATTCGCCGAGGGACCCTAGCACTTTATTGTCGTTGGCTAAATTGTATGCTCATGTGAGTAGACCTAAGTTTATTCTTCCTTTACTTACCATTACGTACGATGTACACCAGTGCTCTCTAACAACTTACAATGCCCTCCTTGTAATTTTCTTCTAAAATTATTACGCCTCCGTTGCTTATTAAGGGAAACTAAATAAGAACTTGTTTCGGTTACATTAAGATACGAGTGGTGTCTCGCAGGGACAACTCACGATGTCGTCGTCTGCTTAACCGCCCCAGGCCAATATAGCCAATATTATTAAGAAATTAAAGCTTCCACCTTGCACAGACACGTACACGGACTTACAAAAAGGCCACTGAATTGTTAGCATCAAGTCACCGTGCCCCCCTTGTGTCGCTCTACGCTCCCAAAGTGGACCGCGTCCCACTGGTTGGGAAAACCTGCTCTGCTCAGATCCTAACACACATTGTTGACCCATTTTTGTCCTTGATAATTATTTTATTCGTATTTCTACGTAATTAGTGATCGTTTTGATAATTTACAGATAAACAACTCGGAGAAATGTGAACAAACGTGCGCCATTCTATTGAACACGGATCCCAACAACGAGTCCGCTGCTGTCATGATGGCTGATCTTGCATTTAGAAAGGTAATGTATCCTCAGTGTCTCTTATAGGTTAACTAGAAAGAGATAAAGGTCAGGGTAGGCTCTATCTCTTAGGAGGCATGGGAAGCGGTCACCTCCTTCTGGGCAGCAGGAAGGAGGAGGTGGACCGCGTGAAGAGGCTAACCTCATGCCCCAGCCATGGCAACAGAAAGAGAGACGAGAAAGGCGATTCCTGACTACCGTAGGCGCGGGCTTGCGGACGGCAAGCCACCCGACGCTCGCCGTCCGATCAGAACCACGCCCAGGACAATGGTGCGTTGTGTTCCACGCGCGGCTCTTAGAGGTGTCAGCATAGGAGACGGGGCCCACTAGCGTCAGAGCCTGCCAGGGTTGCGGAATTTGTTCGAAAGAGTCACCGCGGCCCTGGAACGCAAAGGGCATTAGGAGGAACACGGATGGGTGTTAGTCATTAAGAGTCTGACAATTCTTAGACGTTAAGGGAGATATTAACCTCACTCCCCACTGCGGGCCGCGACCTGCGGACGGCGTACGAAAAATACGGACCCGCAGCCCCGGAAGCAAGTGTAAGAGGGAACACCGGGGTGATTTTAGTAAGTACAAGTCTGACTGACCCCTCCGACCCGAAAACAAAACACGTGAGCTCCCTTTTACGTCACGCTTGACACGAAACTTTTCAAGTCTTTAAAACTTCAACATCTCCATAAGGTGGACCTAGAAGCAGCTCAGCGCCACTTGAATCAGATCCTGTCTGTGAAGCCGATGAGCTGGGAGGCCCTCGCACAGCTGATTGAGGTGCAGTGGCGCCGCGGGAAACTGTCTGATGCCGAGCAAGCTTTGGATGCTGCTAAGCTGGCCTTAGGGGATCATGAGGATCCTGGTAAGTTGTTAAGACGTTAAGGTTTGCAGGTGAACTAGTTTAAACGAGAGGTAGAAGTATTCGTTAAGAAATTGTCTCATATAAATTCTACTTACCAGTATAATTCTACCGTTTCGTCCTCTTTGACAGAAAGAAAGTAGTCTTGATCCTGGTTTCCAGGAGACCACTCCAACCAGAAGTTTGTTTTTTTTATCTTACCTTATCTCGATCAAATCGGTGAGGCAAAATATCGTGAGTAAATAGTTAGTTATATCTTTCCATTACCATAAATTAGACGACATGTGACTTCCACCATCCCGCACTGTGCCCACGTCATTTATCCTTTAAATAATAAGAAGCTTGTGCTCCACAACTGGAATCATATAGGTCTCTATTTGCACAAAAGATTGCCCGGTTTCTTGACAATTTTATTAAAACTAGTTGCCGCCCGCGTGATTGTCGAAAATCATGCCAAGGGAATCCTATGTGTTACTCCAGACTATAATCTACCACTGTGCCAATTTCATCAAAATCCATTCAGTAGTTTTTACGTGAAAGAGTAACAAACATCCATCCAACCATCCATACTTACAAACTTTCGCGTTTATAATATTAGTAGGATAAAGCTAGATATGTACCAATGTAATATTATCTTACCGCTTACAGGTTACTGGTACTGCGCGGGAGTTTGCAGCGCATACGCCGGTCGCGCGAACGCAGCTCTACGTCAGTTGAACCATGCTCGTCGTTCTGCGGTTTGGGGAGGTCGAGCCGTGAGGCGCATGGTGCTGCTATGTCTAGCTCATCACGCTCCGCACTCCCTCAGCGAAAGCTTCCTCACAGCCGCACTAGACTCGTATGTAGAACTATAACCATATTTTAAGAATGTTTCTGAGCGTCAGAATGGGTGGTGATGGCTCAGCACTTTATTTTATAGTGCTACCCGCCCATCTTATCGGTCTACACGCATATTATTCTGACGAGTAACTGTTGAGCAATTTTAATTAGGTCTTCAAACTGCTTAACACGCTGAGTTTCAACCGGGTCCAAATGGTCCTGGTAAATCTCTAGATAGTATAAAACGAAGCCACTGTTTGCCTGTGTTTTTCTCTGCTGACTTCTTCTAAAACATACAACCCTAATCTCTTCAAAATTAGAGTGAACAGGCTTCTTCTGGGTAAGCTCGCTCCATCGTCGACTTTGTCTGTGTCATCTATGACCTAGACTAGAGTCAAGAGCAAACCCATATTAAATAAAAAAATAAAAAAAAACACGCAAAGAATTTCGATACAGTTTTCACGACTACAAACAGCGATAATCGAGGATTGTTTATATAATTCACATCTACACGAAGCTGGGGCGGGTCGTAAGTATAGTATAATGTCGTATTCCTCAAAAACCTTGTTTTTTTTTTTCAGCGACACAAGACTTTTAGCCCTTAGAACTGCAGAGAAGCTCCTAGGTGAAGTGTCACCGATTGACCGCAAGCCATTGCAAGCTATGTTACAGCTTGCAACCAAACAAAAGCCGCAAGCTGAGAAGGTGTTGCAAGACTTGCTCCCGATGGCTACCGAAGATAACTTCCAAGATGATCCGTACTTGATTTTGGCTATTGCTAATGCGTAAGTATTATATTATTATGACAGACATTTTATATATATACCCATAAGGTGACAGATTTTGCTCTTTCCTACTCATAGGCCTTCAGGTAGTGAAGCGTTCGTGTCAATTTTTTTGTCAACTTTGTTGTTTCCCTTATTTTCATGACTGCCTGTGTCGATCCTGGTCCTGGGATAATTTGAAGTGTATCACACAACATTATGCCATTTATTTCTTGTTTGTGCCTCCCTCCTCAATTTTGCTGGTATTCTCGGCCAGAACAAATTTTGAAAGTGACTTCATTGTATTTCAGATACAACATAATTAAACAACCCACTCGTGCGAAGAATATATTGAAAAGGACGGTGTCTGCTATTCCCTGGACTCCTGAGAAAGCTGATGGATTGGAAAGGTAATCTTGAACGATGATACTTTTTGGGCGGACTTCACTTTTGTGCCGATGGCCCTAAGGTCTTATTTGCAAAAGACGAAAATGTTGATAAAATCCGCGATAACTTTTGTTTTTAGGTGTTGGTTGGAAGTAGCTGATGGCCAGATAAGCTCGGGGCGAATGGATGCGGCAAAAGAATTGCTCACCAAGGTGTTGAACCATAACAACTCTTGCGCAACAGCATATCAGTACTTAGGTATGTGACCAAAACCTTATTTCTTAACTTATTATATGGTTGTTTCGGATTGATTTGGAACAGTAATTTAGCTTTGACGTCAATGAGGAAAACTCAGTTGTTTTACAAGCAAAGAATAGAATATCGTTTAATTTCACCCTGAAGCTATCCGCCATGCCAGCAAAATATCAACCAGACTTCTTGATGATAATCTACGTTTTTCTTTTCTATTATTGGGGTTGCCTCTCGATTTCGTTTTAGCTTATTTACTTAGCATATTTTTTCTTTATAGGCTACCTAGCAGAAAAAGACCAGAACTACAAAAGTTCAGCACATAACTACAATAACGCTTGGACTCACGGTGGCAAAAGTGATCTCGCCGTTGGATACAAGTTAGCACATTCCTACCTCAAATTGAAGAAGTACCCAGAATGCATCGTGGTGTGCCGACACATACTGAAAGTACATCCAGACTACCCCAAGATAAAGAAGGAGATATTGGAAAAGGCTAAAACTAATTTGAGAACTTGATTTTGTATAATTTGCAAAGTGGATGGACAAGGGACATTCGCGGCTAGATTATTTAGTAGAATATGTTGCGATTACAAAAGGGCATTTTGTTTTATTGGACTAACCTGGTGGCTGCAGAATTTACACAGGACACGGTATATTAGCTTGCTAAGTAAGCGTCTTATTGGACCAATAACATTAAACTGAAACGCTGACTTAGCCAAGTAAATTCAAAATGCGTTCTGTGAATCTTGCAGTAAGCCTAAGGCTATGACAGTAGAAATAAATGTGTAGTCTTCGGCACTCGGCGTCATTACAGTCTTAGATATTATAATATAGTATTTTGATGTTGTAAATAAAAAAATACGCACAATAAAACCGCTGTATAACATGCATAAATATATTTTATTTCAATTCACTCGACTGTTGTGACATCTGCAGTTATTTAGTATTGAAACATTAATCAAAAATACTGTTTTGTATCTACACTACTTGATTATGAACTAATAAGTTAAAAGTTTAGTCGTCTTTGTTTTCTTCCGCGTCGAGAATGGTCTTGAAGCAGAATGGCTGGAAAACGTATCCCAGACCGGAGTAGAACTTGCTCATGAACTCCACCCTGGGGAAATAGAAAGAGGTTAGTATAGATTTATTTGTTTTTGTAAATAGCAGTCTGTTTCACTGAAAAAGTCAGTCTTTTTTCTGTTCGTCGTTTTTTTTTAATCGGGCATCGGATCAGCCAATCAATCGGTAACCACCTTTTTTTTTTTTTCACCTGCACCTTCCAGGACCTGACTGAACGTGTCTAACTGCCAGAAATATGTGGCCACATAATGGTCGGACAAAATATGAGAAGTTGAGTCAATAGAGACGAAAAGAAGATCGGGTTGGCGATAGTCTAGCTTGCTTCAATTTTAGTATGATTCGATGTTTTTTGTGCAAAGGTTCAGATTAACCATATTTACCAGACACATTGATGTCGGTTCGATGTCTGATACAAAGTCGTATGAGGAGTTCAGGGACCCCAATCCATTATCCACTAATAGTCGAAATAAAAAAGTACTCGTGGATTGCTCTCATGCATGTATTATCAATTTATCATACATATTCGCCCAACCCTCTGAGGACATGCATGTATAAACAAACGTCCACAGCTGGACACAGACCTCTCTCAACCGTCGGTCGGCTGGTCCTGTGATTTGGTTATCGTTGCCAACATCATCGTAAATGAAACGTACCAGTGCAAACGCAGCGTGTGCAAGAAGGCAGAGAGCCCCTCCATCATGACGAGGATGGCGAGTGTGAACAGCGCCCAGAAGCAGAAGGCCACGTACAGCTTGATGGCGCCGATGTAGTCGTGATCCGTCAGACCGAACTTCAGCACCATGCTCCATAGCACTTCCGATAACTCTGCGAATAGAAGAGGAGATTTGAAAAACAAATATGAATTATTCTGCCCGCGAACTTGGCCGTTAAAAAGTGGAACAATATAAAAATCTGGATTTGATGTAGTCTATTTGAGCGAACTTTTTCGTGTTTTTCAACCTTCATAAATTACCCTAGAATCAGGGCCGGTTTCCACAGTAGCGAAAAAGAGAAGATTTTGTGAACTGTAGCTAATAGGTTTGTTTTATTGTCATACCCCTGCGATTGGCATGGTTAAACACTGCAATAGTGATTTTTGCTTACGAGCCGTTTTGATGGATACTGAGTCTCATACTTCATGATAACTTTTTGACGTCTATTATAACATGAATAAAAACAATTAATATATTCCATGTGTATGTGTGTGTCCTGTTCAAACCAATGCGGCATTATTTAAGGAGTTCCACGGCTAGAGCAAAACGGGCGAAAACAATAACACCATATCTTCCAGGTAGACGGTATTTTTTCGCTTGTTCTGCGAAACAGGTTCCGCCAAAGCGGCGGCGCGCGAACAGGCCTTTCAAACTGCCAATTTTACTAATGAGCTCTCGATTATTTGGTAAAGACAATAAACCACATTTACCTGCGTGAGCAAGCGAGAGGGCCCACAGCCGGAGGTAGGAGGCCGTGTGCGAGATGGTACTGAGCACGTATTCGATGGTGTGGATGGCTTGGTGGATCATGATCTCGCTGAAGGGCTCGTCGTCGTGCGCGTGTGCGGCCGCCTTGGACTCGGGCTTGGGCTCGGCGTCGCCGAGATCGGTTTGATCCTGCATCTCGATGCCGGCGTTCACGCTGCCGTTTGAATGTTCGGGCTGGGGACATAGAAAATTTAAGTTTTATTTATTTATTTAACAATTACACCCATATAACAAACATACAAGAAAACAGTAAAGGTGATGCTTATTTTTATAGAAATCTCTTCCAGCATACCAACGAAAGGCTACTTTTAGATTGTTTGAGCTGTTTTACAATGTTAAAAAGACTATCCCGTTAAATAATTTATCCAGAAATAAGTTATTAAACCCCAATATCACACCCTCACTTTATTATTTACTGAACCGCTAATCGTTTGCGCTACGGTGAGGTTTGGGCTAGGAAGTGTTGACTTTATGACTCAATAAGTCTTTTACTTTAATGATAAGGCGTAGTTGTACAAGCCCCCAATTACGTGTATAGTCTTGTATACGAAGATGCTCAGTAAGATATTCGGATAGAAAGTTGGGATCATAATAATATGTAGGTATATGAAACTGCCGTGCGTACGGGGACGTTAAGACTGATACGTTATGCAGATGGATAAAATCTATATGAAGTTATGATTTAGATTACCTTAGCTTCCTTATTCTTCTTCTTCCCGGCGGCCAGCAGGTACAGCGGCTTGCCGAGCAGCATGACGGGGATGCAGCACAGCCCCACGAGCACGAACACGCGCTGCACGGTGGCCTGCGCATCGAACATGTGCTCCTTGCAGCCCTCCAGCGGCTCCGTGCTGGAGAACAGCATCATGTTGATGAACAGGATCAGGACTGATGGTGCGCAGCCTTGCGAGTACGCGATGTCTGGAAAGAAATATTGAGAATGTTAGTTGGATACCTATATCAAGCGCTTCAGGTAATCTCTTGCTTTGGGAGGCAGCTTCGTTTATTTGCACAGACGGCCAGTATCTACTCCGTACGATGGTCTTTTATGTTCCACAATATGCGGGTCGTCCTTCGCTGAAGGCCTTATCGCCTTGTTTGCTTTCCCAAATGTAGGTGGTTTTGTCTCGTCTACGTTTTAAATTAACGCTAATCAAGTTATAAGCGCTACACGTTACAGATTCAAGATCTGTTGAGTAATTCCACTTTGCCCCACCAAGCCCGCCACCCTGGTGTGGCAAAGTGGACTGCCTAAAATTTTGCAGTGGAATATGCCCCACTATTCTGATTTGATGGGGCGGATAACACTAGCATAAACACTTTGTGGATTCTGCCCCACTAGGGTTGGCACCTCAGGATTTGTGTATGAAGGTTAACATGTATTTTTACATTTGTTTGTAAAAAAAATAAATGTATACCTATATCTGTAAGTAAAACGTTATTAAAAAGACAATAATAAAGTAATACATAAGACTGTTTTATACCATGTCGATCAATGTGTGATTCTATAATCTGTGACTCTATAATCTGTGATTCTATTTTTTGTAACAAGTAATTTAGTGGCTGTTTGTATTTATATAGTTTAAATTTATTTTTTTTATTTATAACGTAATCAGTAAGAAAATACCTATATCTACACAAACCATACAAAATGATGACGAATCTGTGATTTTGAATAGTTATGTAGTAAATATGTTTCGTTTTAAGAACATATCATAAGAACAAATCATTGTTTAATTTGTGATTATCAAGATTTATCTTAGTTAGTAAGATTTTATTTGTAAAAGGTATACCAAATGATGAAGAATCTGTGATTTTGAATAGTTATGTAGTAAATATGTTTCGTTTTAAGAACATATCATAAGAACAAATCATTGTTTAATTTGTGATTATCAAGATTTATCTTAGTTAGTAAAATTTTATTTGTAAAAGGTAATTAATCTGTGATTTATAAACCGATTCCTTCCAGAAATAAATAGTACATTAAAATTATTTATTTATTTTTTACTTTTATTTAAACCACTTCGCTACGTATTAAATCTAAGCTTCCAGCACTAATAACGTTTTACTTACAGATATAGGTATACATTTATTTTTTTTACAAACAAATGTAAAAATACATGTTAACCTTCATACACAAATCCTGAGGTGCCAACCCTAGTGGGGCAGAATCCACAAAGTGTTTATGCTAGTGTTATCCGCCCCATCAAATCAGAATAGTGGGGCATATTCCACTGCAAAATTTTAGGCAGTCCACTTTGCCACACCAGGGTGGCGGGCTTGGTGGGGCAAAGTGGAATTACTCGATCTGTTCGGATGCAAAGTCACTGTCAGGCCATTAGCGCGCTTACAACTCAAGAATCATTTATTTGACTTTGGTGATATTTTATTTCTTTTTCATAGATTCTCTGTCTAAGTTTTAGTGAATTATAACGAATTCGACGCAGTGTATAATAGCTCACCTTCAGAGAAGACGCTGTATGAGATCCACTTGTAGAACATCATGAACACCATGTATAAGAAGAGCAGACATAGGAAGATAACTTGCGGCAAGAACTCCAGGAAGATTGAGTAGCGGCGCTGGAAGAAACTGGAACAGATAACATACATTTAACTAACATTTTCACTAGGCCTTTTTGTTTTCTTGAAGGATAATGGGTGGCAAAGATTCAAGTGGCAGATGGTTACTGCAGTACTGCTATAAACATCATTCTGCGATAGAAGAAACGACGCTATTCGTCCTGTTTGTATTTCTCTAGAGTACCTAAGTCCAATTGAATTCGGACCGGGTCGGTGAAAATAAAATAAAAAAGCACCACTCGAACAGATTCTTTAAAATGAGCAGGGATCGATTTTGGATTCGACTTCTTTGCGTGTCACCGACGAATACACTTTTTAAATTTCATGTTTGGCCCAGTACTCAGCAACGGCAACTGTTCGCTGACGCAGCCATAAGGTCCTCACATGTTCTGGTGACGGCAAGCGGCGACAAGAGGTGGGCCGTGGTAAAGTATGAAACCTTATTGCATGATACTTACTTGTAGTTAACCACACTCATGCAAACACCGAAGATCATGTGCAGGACACCGAAGATGATGGACAGCTTCATTTTGTACGAGTTCAAGAAGATGATCTTGTTGTCAGCAGTCTGTGGGAAAGAAAAATACATTAGAACAGTGAACATTATAATACAATACCAATACCTTCATTACTTATTTTGTTAAAGAACGGTCTGCACGTTTCAAAGTAATAACTGCAAATTCTCACCTGCCAAATAGGATCAATACCAAAGAAGTACGGGTTGTTATTATAAGAGTCCTTCGGGTCCAAAGTCATAGCAGCATATCTTTCCATGGTGGCATTATCGTACGGAATACTCCACGAAGAGCCGAAGATATTCATAGACTTCGAGAAGATATCGTTATAGACCAGTCCAGTGTACATTGAGAAGCAACCCATGAGGAGAACGATGTAGCGACCGGCGAAGAAGATGTTCCAGATTTCGTTGTTGGATTTCTTTTGAGCGAGGGAGACCTCTTTCCAGACCATCCATCCGCCGAACATGGCCATGATGAGGCCGTGGCCCAAGTCTCCGAACATCACCGCGAAGAGGAACGGGAAAGTGATGATGGTGTATAAAGCTGGGGTGGAGAAAACAAATTGGTTAGTGTTGTAATAATTTGGGTTGGGATGATCGAGTGTCGTAATTGTCTTTCGACATCTTGAAGACCTCGGGAGATGACGGCATCAGTCACGTAATTTGGGCGCAATTATGTTTATAAAGAATAGTGGCTTCCCAGAAATGTCACGGCAGTAGGAACTTTACTATCATGACATCACATAGGTAATACGACATTAGGGGAATGTACGCACAGCGTGGACAGAGCAACCTAGCATTGCAAATCCGGATCTTTTATCTTATAAATACTTGACATTTTCACTTCTGTGCTGCCACCTACGCACGGACGTACTTTCTTGCATGCTCACTATCGAAGTATCATATTATGGAAAGTAAGTATCATGATTACCAGGGTTGCACTCCCTGTAGGAGGCGACTCCGTAGGCATCGATGAGGTTCTGGAAGCCGCGCGTGAAGCGGTTGGTGCGGTTGAAGGTCGGCGGCTCCTCGTCCGACTCGATGCAGTTCAGGAACGATGGGATCGAACTGCCGCATGCGTTCTGAAAATAGTCATGTCTTGTTAGAATGTTCGTGAAATGGAATTTCTACGTAAAAAAAGATAACAGAAATATTTACAAAATACGCGCCGTAACGTTAACTCTTTTTTTTCTAAATCGGTTTTGAAAGAAAAGGTAAATTATATGTTGTGGTGTATTTGTACTCGACTGCCGTTACCTAAAGTCTGGTAGGTTAGGGTTATCTTTAAGTTTCATAAGTCGTTAAGTACGACTTTTTTTGTAAGTGGATGGCAAAAAATCGATATAGACCTATTTTTGTCTTGTTCTAAGTATATGTCACCGGATAATTCTAAACTCCGTAAAATTGTAATAAATCTTTATTAGATTATAATTTCTCGATATATTGTGAACATACAATTTTAAAAACAATAAATCATATCCAAATTCAATAGTTTCCAATGTATCCGTGTCTTTTTGAGAATTTTTTTTTCACAATTTTACGTGATGCTGGTTTAGTTTTCAATATCATCAACATCGGACCCGAGACACCTGCATCATTGGATTTTTGAAAAAATATCGTTAAAGTTACGGTTTAAGTAGAAATTTTAAAACTAATTTATAAAATACAGGTGTGTTTATTTTTCAACGTCAACCGGTTCAATTCCTGGCTAGGAATACCGATTTTTCAAAAATCTAATGATGCAGTTTTAGTTTTCATCAATATCGGGCAAGATACTCCTTTCAATGTTTTTCGCTAATCCTCATAATTTCGGATTTGGCCATCCACACGCACACTTTAAAAAAATCACCCTGTATAATTCCAGCTACCATTTATCTGTGAGTTCTAACATGTCCGCTCTGTGACTCGAGCTATTGGCCAAAGTTAAATATTATGCAAGTCACAAGGCACATAACAGGTCTGCAAATCGGAGCTTGCAAGTTGCAACCACCACCAGGAGTCAAGGAATGCGGTTGCTGTGGCCGAAATCGGCTAGATGCCATCATCATCGTCATCATACTTTATAAGCAACAGACAGTATACTCACAGATCCATCAGCCAAAGCCTTCTGTACATTCGGCAGATCAGCAGTAGGCACCCAGCACTCGCCGATGAGGCACTTCTTAGTGACGTCCATGTTGAACAAATTCAGCGTGTGGTAGATCGCCTTCATCTTGCGGACCATGATGGTCCAGCTTGTCAGCTCCTTGGCCACGCTGGCCAGGACGCGTTGTCTGTGGTCACGGGTTTGGTTCAGTACCTGTGGAAAGAGTTGTTTTAGAATATTTTGGGTCATCATCATAGGTCCCTCGTTTTTTCAATTCCCGTAGGAATTTCGGAAAATTCTCTCTTAGTGCTCCCGAGTGTAGAGAAGCTACGTATGTGCGTCGTCTGTCAGTCACTCAGTAACGGAAGAGTTTTATATATGTCACCGGAAAATTGCACACTCCTTAAGATTGTAATAAATCTTTATTAGATTACAATTTCTCGATATATTATGAAAAAATCGATTTTTTTACAATAAATCCTATCCAAATTCAATAGTTTCCAATATATCCGTGTCTTATTTAGAAAAAATAGTTTACAATTTCACGCGATAATTTTACAATCTTACAGCGTTAGCCATTTTTCGGTGACATATACATTGATTTTTATTTTATACAATCGCTAATATTGCCACTGATAGAAGCCAATGGAGACTATTTGTCTGATCTTCAGACATGAAGACCGACCAGAGGACGAAATACGAAGGTCTATACGATCGTCAAATGGATGGATGAATGAACCAATTAGAAAAAGGTACCGTCAGCTTTCAATTTTTATTTTTGTTATTAGTAAAGTTTTGTAATCGACATAAAATATATTGTTATCTTTATCGGAAAGCAGATGTAACTTTGCGATCTCAGTTATTTTAAGCTATGTTGTGAGTGTGCTGAGTAGACAATTATTGTTCACCACGCTCGTAAGTATACCATAAGCTTAAAAATACTTACAATACACACATTAGATGTACCTACTATAATATACATAGATAATAAATATTCGCGGTGCAGTCAAAAATAATATATTTGCCTGTATACTAAATAGCTTTGTTGACTTTACAAGGATTCTTATTGCAGCGACTTTATTGTAAATACCTACATTCTGAGCAAATAAATGAATAAAAAGCTAACTTTCCACAATAGATTATACATTTCACGGGCGCACGTCATGTCACTCTGTGTTTAATTGGAATGACTAAAGCGTTTTCATGAAATTTTTATTCAATGTTTTGTGTGTTTTGCAGTCAGTCTTTGCTCATAAAATACATAGATAACCATTGAAAAAAAAACGGGTTCTAGTAAAAAACTATTACTTTATATTTAACTCTTAACAGTGAACGCTATAGTTCGTTTCAGGAAATAAAACAAAGGACAGTGATCATTAGTTCACAGAGCACAATGGTCTATTTAATCGCAAAAAGCGATCTCTTCCGCTATTCTCCGTATAAAGGGCATGCTTGTTTTTTATACTCGGAACTAACCTTCTTGATACTCGCTTTGATAAGTCGTCGGAGTTTCCTTGTTTTGACCTTTGAGTGTTGTCTAGCTAGAATTGCCATATGCTGTATTAAGGACTGTTAACACGGTGACTTTTAAGAGATTTGATGAAAGGAATTGAATTCAATATAGTAAATCGCTCTGGGTCCCTCATGACCCATGGAACAACATTATGCTGAGTGGGAGCATTGTTGTTGTGATTATGACGTGCATCGATCGACTATTAAGTTCTATTATTCTATCAATTTTGTCTTAACCAACAATATTTAAGTATCTACTATATAATTAAGATTTACTAGCTAATAACTTTATCATTATCTATATTATATATCTATATTTTTTCTTTCATACAAACTTGACTCTTTGAGGCCAGCTTTGCACCATCATGGAGTGTTAGTTTTATAGGGTAGGTCCCTATAAAATCATGTATCAAGATGATTTTTAGGCCAGATGTCAACCTGTCCCAACATTCTACCACCATCTCGAAGCTTACTAATATACTTTGCACGACATTTTTAACCGACTTCCAAAAGGAGGAGGTTCTCAATTTGTCTTTTTTTCTGTTTTTTATTTGTGATTCCTTCTATGTAATGTAAGTTACCATGTTAAGATCTTCCAGCCTAGTGCGGACTCCCTTCACCATGTCCTGTCGCTCGGTGTTGGATGGCGGGCAGGGGTACAGCGACGCGTGGAAGCCGGAGCACACCTTCTTGATACGCGACTTCAGCTGCTCTCCTTGGAAGAACGCTACGAATACTGTCTTGTAGATCTCGTTGCCCTGGGGAAGCATTTATTTATTGTACACTTCATAGTAAGTCATCACAGGACAAACATTTAAAAATTTTTGGTTAGTCTGTTGAATCTAGACTTAAATCTAAAGGACTAGTCTCAGATAGATAGATTGAGATAAGAAATTGGCCCTGCAGTGAAAATTTTAAACTAAATTATTATTAAATAAAATAAAACGGAGCTGGTCATATGGACGTCAAACTTGGATTCTGGCAAAGAACCCAAGGCACTGAGGGTCCGGATTTTACAGGTTGTAATTAATTCTGAGATAAAATATGTAAAACGGGAATGAAAACTCGTAGTTCAGTCTCGATAAATTTAATACTTAAACGATATTTAATTTATATCGAGAGTTTAAAAAAAAGTCATGCCGGTTTTAACTGCAGCGATAAGGCTACTTTATTTGTCGAATTTAAAAACACGGGCTTCCTCTCTTGAGACTAGCGCATCCTAGTTGTCCAAGCAATCACATTTGCAATGTGTGAAATAATCAATACTTACAGTATGAGGATCCTCCAGCGGTTTATCAAGCTCAGCCCGCCTGAGGAAGACATTTCCCCTAGAGATACGCCACAGCATCCGTTCGAAGGCGGGCACTCTCTCTCGCTGCACCACACCGGCTACGAAGCCCAGGCGACCGCGGGTGGCGGCCTGCTGGCCTGTCTCGTCAGAGATAAGTGACCTGGGGAACGTTGAATATAGTTAAAACTAGGCCAATTATAGCTGTACAGGTTGCTCAATGCTAGTCGAACAAAATTGTATGAGGGTTTTCAGGAAAATTCACGCCACTAGTTGGCGCCACTTAGGCCAGAGGTCCTCCTCTTCTTTGAGACGTCAATCTAACTTATGTCAAAAAACATAAGAGTTTTAAAAGGTGGCTGGACCTGACGCCTCAGTGCTGCCACCTGGTGTACGTCATTTCAGAAAACCGTCATTCGAGTCAATCGACACGAAAAGGTTGAATACAGTTTAGAGAGGATTTTTTTCTGCTAGCTTCTGCCATACGTAAAGATAATACCTACTTCTTGCTCACTGCGATCAAAATCGTGTTATCATTCTTCATCTAGGTATGAGGTTTATTAAAGACTCGGTTCCATCTTTATAGATACCTATGATTTCGATCTATATAATATGCAACTCCACTCGTGTTTCGAAGGCCTATTTTATGCAAGCAACATATATTTGTTGAAAAATGTACTTTAACCCAATTAAATTAGGGTATATTTTCTATTACCCAAGTAACGCGAAAAATATGACAAATACCGTAAAGGCTTACGTTTTACACGAAATTATTGGCCGAATAAGTTAACTAAACTTAAAAGAAGTTGTGAAACGCCGTAAGTATTCATACGGTCTCAAAATAAATTTCCTGATCGTAAGGCGGTAAGTTAATCGATGGAGCCCTTAGCTCATCTTCTAAAATACGATTATTTTACTATTGGCAGGCTATAGGTAGGTACCTACTACGTCAATAACACATAACAGCCGTCATCATATAACTAAGCGTCATCAAATGACTAGTAGGTTTAATTAAATTGTGAGTCAATCATTTTCAAACCTACTTCACAAAATTTTCCTTTTGTTTTGTCTGTTCAATTGTATCTAAACAAATCGGTACTGACCTAATTACCTAAAGGTACATTTCCGTGCATCGCGGCCGATCGCAGCCACGCGCGATCTATCGCATGCGACATTAGTCAGAGTATGAGAATGTATGGCCCGTTTCCGAGGTCTGCAACAGGGGGGCTACTCTCTAAGCCCGAAGTCCGTAGTTTCGGGATTAGTTGCGGGCGTATTCTAGTCCCCAACACCTAACACTGTCAAATCGTGATGTCATTCATTCTTAGTTCGGGTTCGGAACTAATCGTAAGTCCGTAGGTGATACGGAGTAGAATACACCCGCAACTAAGCCCAAAACTAAGAACTTCGGTTTTAGAGAGTAGCCCCCCTGACGCGCGCGGCCGACTTCGGAAGCGATGCCATACGTTTTCTTACTCTGACTATTGTCGCATCAGCCGCGATGCACGGAATTGTATCTTTAGGTAAATAGCACTGGCAAAGATCCGAAATAGAATGTGCAAAATAAAAACATTATAATTAAAGCAGCTAATTGGTTAATTTGCACTCCATTCAAGTATTATCAATTTCGCATGTTGTTGTGCATCCTTAAAGCCTGTTTTGGTATGAGGATGACTTGCGGTTCAAAATTACGTACCTACTAAGTAAATAAATGGAACAAAATATCCTGTCATGCATCCTCGTTTGATTTTCCTACTCCAGTAATATTTCCAGGTAGGTATTGTTTTTAGTTTGTGGCATTATTTAATGATTGGTATCCAGTCCAGTTTATTGTGACAAATTTCACAGTTCAAGTTAGTTGCGGATGTCACCTTTTTAGCAAGAAACAAGGATACGGAATCATTTTTTTTGTATTTCTTTTTCCTTGATTAATTGTTTTAATATTGTTAGGCTTGCGTTTGAGCACAATTAAGATTATTTTTCCAATAAAACCACGTTTGAGATTTAACTCTTCTTCTTTGTTCTTATGGAAGACGACGATGTGGTCGACGATGAAGCACGCTTGCCTAGAAGTAACCTATTCACTCTTCGACTTAAAGACCCATAGGTTGTAGCTAGCGTTTTTATGGGAAAATATCGCATAAGTACCTACTACGATTTTTTCTAAGCTCTATTGTATTGCATCTGTATCATTGTACTTACTTGGTCATGGAGTCCATGCCGATCTCCTCCTGAGCCTGGAAGAAGGCCTCAGTCTTCTCCAGCACATGTTTCAGTTCAGTGAGCTCCAAGTAGTTCTGTTTCAAGTTCACTGCGTTGTGGGACAGCTCTAGGATTTCGTTTTCTGTCTTCTCCAAGTGGGCCTAGAAAGATAGAGCAACTTAGTATAAGTATAGAAGCGCGTAGATGCCTAAAAAATAATAATGTAGATACAAATTTATTAAAAGAACTTATTGGCCATTGAAAAAATATGCAATAAAAGGGCCCAGAATACTGGCAGCATTGCCGCATTGAATGGAAATGCTGGTTCTTTGGCCGAGGAAAAGTCCAGCTCTTGGGATTCTAGCCGTTACCTATACGCTAAAATACCCCCGTTATTACCCCAAAACCACGAGCCTACATAGTGTGAAATTAAAAATGCGTCTGTATTCGTTCCTAACCTGTTATCTCAGAATAATTGCCAGAATTTTGATAGAGCAACTTGTCCAGCAGTTTCATGAACATAAGGTATGGCACTGTTTATTTACAGAGGCCTATTGTGTACTCGGCTCCATTCGAACATTACTTTGTTGTCACAACATACAAATTGTAACTCAGGAAGTGAGAGTAGTGGTCCATTATCCCTGCCCATGACGCATGTCGCTCAGCGAGAAGAGACCTACATGCTCTCACAATAGAGGTCAGATCAGGTTAACAACCTCTTTGTTCAGATATACTTATCGCTGTCCCCTTTATCTCCTATCCCGTTTATTTATGTAAATAAATTAACCTTGATGCAAGAAGTCTTTAGTAAAATAAATGGGGCGGGGAGTGAAAGAGACTTGTTATAAATAACTTCATAAGTGCGTGACGAATATAGCAAACTGATACAATTGGAGGAAATCACGAAGTTTACTCAAAACTTTGCTCTTAGGTATTGGGGTCTCAATTATGAAAAAAGCAACATTTCGCTTATGTGTTTTACATGTTAATTGAAAGTCTTTGGGTGTACTACTAATCTAACACAATTCCGAATTAGTGATGCTGAGCATCTCTATTCCCATTGATTTCTTGCCGCAGAATAATTACGAGATCTTCGAGCTAGACAACTAAACTATGCTATTAAGAAGATTCTCTGACGCAAGCGCTGCTCTCGAACCAGACTAACGTTTACTTATAAGCCGTGTTGACACTCGAAGCATATAAGGAAGCAACATCATTCATTAACCCAGATAAAAAGTATACTTGTTACTTACCTAATTCAGAAGATAATCTAAATGTGTGCCAAATTCTTTAGGTACAAAGTTCTTTAAGTAAAAATTTAAAGGGTACCTCCCTTACGTGCGTGATCAACAGTGATCGGAATAGGTAGAGTATATTTACCCACAGTTCGCGGAAGTATGTAACATAGAGTTGATAATACCTCCTCTAAAATCCCGGAATCGTTAACATGACGATTAATTCCCGGGATTTATGAAATTGGAAATCTCTTATTGCGCTTTGAATACATTTGAACTAAATTATTATATTGAAAAATCTTACGTTTTTTGAGTTCGGTACTAAAGCTGTTCAATTAAAGAGCTTTGATTTACATACAAAATAATTCTTGAAAGTTCTTCTGTTATTTACCTGATTATATTGTAATCAGAATATTTTTTTTATAATCCCGGTTTTAATTGTCATGGTTTAGAGGAGGTATCATCAACTCTATGTTACTTACTTTATCGAACTTTAGGTAAATATACTCTACCCATTCCGATTTCTGGTGATCAATCATTCAAACCCCTTCAAAATCATGAGCAGTAGAATCATGAATAGCTTCGTAATTACCTCAAGGTCGATGATTTCCCTCGGGTTGGGGGCTCGGGGGGGCTCCTTGACGTCAGGAATGTGAACCCCGTCCTTGTTAACTTCAGCCTCGATGTACCGAAGCTTTCGCTCCATCTCGTCGCAGCGACGGACTTCATTTACGAATTTACGCTGGAATGCGTTCACGTCCGGGTTTAACTGGAAAGAAAGATATAGGTGTAATTATCGTGTATTTCAGTATTTAGTAGTAACAGGTGATTATTTCGATCAAAATTGTTTCAAGAAAAAGCTTTCGCTCGGGTTTCCTATCAGAAAAAAATCATTACCCTTCTTCTGGGGGAGTCTGATAAAAACGACGAATTTGGGGAGGGTAGGTACCTATACAATAATTTTTTTTGCAAATTGTCACGCTTCTAGACCTGGGTCTGTAGTTCTGAGCCACTGGAGGTTTAGGATGTGCCTTTTATAACAGAACTGTGTATGTGAATTTAATAACTGTGAATTTAAGAATTTTGTACAGTAGTAAGTTCAGTCCAGACTTCCAGAGTAAAGGTACTACAAACAAACGCTTCCGACGGAACATTACCTACAACTGGTGTGTTG
Source organism: Mamestra brassicae (assembly GCA_905163435.1). Lineage (NCBI taxonomy): Eukaryota > Metazoa > Arthropoda > Insecta > Lepidoptera > Noctuidae > Mamestra > Mamestra brassicae. Next base: position 6,498,637 of record LR990991.1, on the reverse strand, counting down.
TTCTTGTTAATGTTGTTATTTTTTTATTTATTTTTTTATCTAATATGGGTTTGCTCTTAACTCTAGTCTAGGTCATAGATACCAGAGACAAAGTCGACAATGGAGCGAGCTTACCCACTAGAAGCCTGCTCACTCTAATTTTGAAGAGATTAGGGTTGTATGCGTTCGGAAACACAGACATTATGTTGTTATGTTTAAAATAAGAATGAACGAGAAGAAGCACAATACCCCATACATGAGTACCTATCTAAACAGAATGTTGGAAGCCCTTATTTTAGCCTTATGTAATTTTCGTTTCTCTATTCCACATCTTTGTTATGCTAGCTGTGCAACCAGGGCTTTTAAGTATGTGGCATGTCTTTTGTATACTAAAACATAGGTGCATCTTAACCTTTTGAACGCCAAAGCATCACATCGGCGTGCCCCCGACGCCAAGCCACAAATTCGCCGTACTTTTTGTCACATATTTGTGACGTTTGGCGTACAGCACGCGCTTGCTTGTCATGTATACGTGACAATGGCGTTCAAAAGGTTAAACAATTGACAAAACTATTCGTCCTGGTTCGAACAGCATAAGTTCTTGGTAAAATCTTTTACACAAATTAAGCTACTGAACTTTGTTCCCGGATCCAAAATCTATTTAGGTTGTCTGAACAAAACAGGCCAAAGTCTATGTCGTGACGTCATATAGGTAAACATAGCCAAGGTGCCAAGTCCATTTCTTTATACCTACTGATTCTAATTATATCAATAAGGACTGTGCTGGGTCAAAGTATAAGAATCGTAATTGCAACCTTTCCTGCATTTCCTGATTGTATTAAAAAGGTCAGCATAAGTTAAAAAGCTTGTAAGTATTTAAATTTTGTTTTGTTCAGTACAAGGAGGGCAGACAACATTCATGAAGAAAGGATTTTTGCCTCTAACAATCTGAAACGATTTGGTGTAACGGAAAGTGTGGTCATATTTAAAAAAAATACCTCAATATATAATACATATTTACTTTCCGTGAGCAGCTTTACCCAAGTATACCCTATACATGTTCACATATTTTTTTGTCTATGGCAGTTGACGCAATTTTACAGATATTGGTAGACCTTATAATAAATTGTGGTATTCCAAAAAGTTTTTCAAGCGAGCTACTTCGTTTACTGTCAAAATAGTGTGCTTTTTCATTGTTTGTGGTCAATTACACCCGCAGCTTCATCGCATCGGGGCAACTTTACTTATGTTTTGGTAGTGCTTACTTAAACGAAGATGGTAGCTTTAAAATTAAATGCATCCCTTTTTTATCGCCAGGACCATTGGTAACGCACTTTGGGATACACATTCAATGCAAACTAGGTATAGGCTAGGTAAAGTTGCTAAAAAAGTCTCGAGATTTAGTAAAATTCATTGGTTCAACCAAACGAGACACACTTTTTTTACAAAATAAATCAATAACTACATGTTGGAGTAGATTGCAAAAAAGAAAAAAAATACGGTAATGTTTCCACAGCTGACCGGTTGCAGCTGCCCTTGTGGACGAACAACTTTCTTCAAGGAAGTCTCAGTCAATTCCTAAATAAATATTGTACCTCCTATGCTTATTTTGATCAGCTATAATAACTTTGTATGGCAAATTCAATATTTTTTTTGGGAATTGACTGATTGAAAAAGTTGTTCGTCTACATGGGCCAGAGCAGTTTTTAAAAAATGTTACTACAGCTTTTCGTCTCACTCGGTATTACTTCTCAATGCCTATAAAATGTGTGTGAATATATCCTCAGTACTTAAAACCTTCACGTAGATGCAGAACTGTAACAATAATCATGTTTTGAAAATTCTAGATGAGAGTGAGAATACACTCACTCATCTAGAGTTTTCAAAACATGAGTATTTTATTATAAGTAGGTACTATACCTACCTATACATTATAATCATCAATACAACATTGTAAAATCAAAACAGTGAGTCATGCGTTATACAAATTAAAGCAGGCTACAAATTACTATTATTAACTTTGTATTATTTACTTCAACATGTTTTATTAATGCACCGTTTCTGAGGCCCTAAGGTAAACACTTATCTACTTAATAGTATTTAGAGCGTTTTCCTTATCTGACTGTACAGAAACGCAATTAATGGATTTAAATTATAAAATAGATAAACAGTAACTAGGTAAGCTATGGAGTTGAAGTTCCCTGCTGGAGTAGTGTTTTCGGATTGCTATGAGCTGGGAGTCTTTTAGTCAAGTTTGAATGGCTTCTAGGCAAGTGCTTACTATCAGATGAATTAGTCGTCAAATGCGTGACTAACTATATCATATTATTACCAATTTAAAACTTTACTATTATAAAGAGAGAGAGTATTTTGTTTTTTTTTTTGTGAGTGGCGTCTCGTAGTTCAACCTGAGGTTGTCCACTGCTTAACCGGGCTTGCCTGTGGTGGCCTTAATATATGTATATATTAAAGCCTCCAGCTAGGGCTTACAAAAACTTACAAACTAAGCGACTATACGCTAAAGGCACCCCCTGAGGGGTACGGGCCTCGGCTTAGGGCGTCGCTGGGGGGAGGACAGCTAGGGACGGGCTGGATCGAACTAGAGCGTATTTTGTGAATTTGTATATGTGAAGGGTATTCTCCGGAACCACTGCACCTATTTGACACCTACATTCTTCTACCATCCAAAAGATAGATTATTCCAGATAAACATAGGCCACATATATGGTACCTATATAATATTAATAAGTAGGTACCTTTAAGGGCGGGTCGCTATTCTCTAAATAAGTTAAGGACACCTCAAAAAACGGGTACAGAACAGTTTTAAACGTTTCTTTAGCGACGTTTTTAAACAGTAAATCACATACGTTTCATTGTAGCTAGGTTGTTAATTGTGTAGATATGTCAATTAGAATAGATTGTCATGCATAAATGTCAGTGGCACTTAGCGCCTATTAGCCTAACGTTCGGCGCCTTAGAGCAATGTTTTTGAGTGACCGTATCCGGCAGAAGTATCCTGAGTGCAGGGACGACTGCTTAGTAATGCGATTACATTAAATTGACGCAAATGGTCGCAAGCGCGTATTGGAAAGGCAGAAAATAAATTTGCGAATGTTTATTACTATCACTTTACTACGGGACTAAATTTCAAGGATCCTAAAAGGAAGATATTACATTACATATTTATTTAAACTTTATGTACAATAGTGGTACATGGGCGGACTTAATGCATCAAGGCATTCTCTACCAGTCAACCTTTGGGTTGTATATTATCTCACCCATCGATATATCGTCGAGGTTTTGGTGTACTTAGTAGAACCTGTCGGTCGACGTCGACTAATCTATTCTACCCTCGATGGATAATATTGATCGACGACGTTTGATTTCTTGCTTTGGTAACACCCTAAGCCTTGGAGTTTCACCATTCTTAAAAATATGGCCTTAAATTTTTCACATTTATTATGCGCACAGCCGAAGTTTGGAACTCTCTGCCAGCGTCTGTGTTCCCTTTCACATATAACCCATCTGCCTTCAAAGCCAAAGTGAACAGGCATCTTCTGGGCACGCTCGCTCCATCATAGACCTCAAACATCGCTATCCGTCAGGCGTGATCGAGACCAAGCCCATTTCTCAATAAAAAAAAACTTAACTGCATATTAACTAGTTGTTGTCTTGGTATACTGATATTTTAAACAAACTATGGAAACAATAGGCAAACTGTAAGTGGCTTGTCATAAGAAACCGGGTCAATAAATCTACAACACAGAATAGCCACAACTGTCGGCCTTTACTACTACTACGTTTAGATCTGTATTTAGAGACCTATATCTTTTAACCAGTTTCTACCTGAGATAGAATCCGGTATCATCTAGATTCGACTCTCCAGGAACCCCAAATTTAATTGATTCCTCCGAGTAACCGTGCTACAAATCAGACGTTGATAAAAACATCACATTCATGGAAAGATCTAAAATAAACTTACTAAGAAACAGTTGATGTAAATTACTTCGGCAGAATGAGATCGAGTTTGTGCAAAATTGTATTTATGACGCCATCGTACATGACTGAGTTCGATCTTGCAGGCTAAATAAGAGTAGATTGTTCTTAGGAACAGTCATGTACTGTTTACATAGTGGTACAAATAATAGCAAGTTAAAATAGAGGTCATCTATAGAAAATGGGACTGTAGGCGTTAGTGGAAGACCTTGCGAGCTCTCACGCGCTGTCTTTCACATTATTGTAATGTTTTAACTACTCAGATCGGTAGGTACCTATATAGATCTGCCAGGGTTGCGGAATTTGTTCGAAAGAGTCACCGCAGCCCTGGAAAGCAAAGGGCTTTAGAAGGAACACGGATGGGTTTTAGTCAGTAAGAGTCTGACACGCCCTTCCGCTCTACCTAGAGCGGAAGAAGTCATTTGATGATTTCCCATCCTTAAAAAAAGGTAAATAGTGATTGTTTTATAAAAATGTCTTATGCTAGGAAATTCTCTCGTATGTAGGAATTGTGCTTAGACAGACAAATTTCATATGTACCTGCAGATCTATCTATTAGTCTATTTTATCGCTTTGCCGGGCAAAGGCTTCCGTCTCACTTTTCCACACGTCTGTGTCCTTTGCTAGTTCGGGATCGGAGCTCGCCCCACCTTTTCTGCCGTGATGTCGTCTGGCATTTAATTGGACCCATTCGTATATTATGGACTATATCCAGATCAAATCGAAATTGTCACCTACGTCAAAAATATGACATTTCTGTGATGATGATGAAAAATGAGTGCTCTGAAAACTTGTAAAAAATAAGTGTTTGTAGTTTCAAGTTTTCAAAGAAGTTACAATGTTAAAGTCGAACTAATTTGCATTATTTATCTCTTTCCAATAAACAAAGTAATTAAACCAGAGAAATAAAAAAAATCTATTGTCTTTACTAAATAGAGTTGTAAAACAAACATTAAAATGTAAGAACTGACTCACAGATAAATAAATAGCACAGTAAAACTGATTACTGAGAACTATTTACATAACAATAATGTATTCGTAATAACTAATAAGTAAATATTATCTGAGGAGGTTTTATGTGGATCCTATGGTAATAAAGGCATTGTGGCGTAAATCAGGCGCGTGTGGATGGAAACCTGTTTGACGGGAGGCCTAACCTTAGCGTCGGTAACTCGGCACATTGCATCCTTAGGCAGGCATGGCTTACAGAGTCCGTTTGTCAGGGCGCATTGCATTTTATTACACAGCTTTGAATATCTTATGGAACTCTCTTAGTTAGGTGTTGATTAGTTATACATATCATATCAGCTGCAGCTGTGAATTAACACTACCGCTAAATGTACTACTCAAAGCTTTTGGCCTCCCAAAATGCAGGTGGCCAAACCTGCATTTTGGGAGGCCAAAAGCTTTGAGTCTAAAATAAAAAAATATAATAACAGTATTTATTTATTTTATGGTAGACTCATGTGTGCCCACTTTGGTTTTTAAAGCTTGCTGGTAGTAAATATTTAAAATGACTATGAAGTAGGTATAGAATCTAATCTTTTCAAGCATTTACAAATAACTTTTCCTTTTATTAATTTCAAAATTCAGAACTAATTCTTAAATCGGATTAATTCAAACGAAAACACGTCTTCAGAAAGTGTAGTCCGCTTCAAGTATTCTTAGATAAATCGATATCGACATGCCATTAATATCTAATATCGTTCTTGCGGTTGAGGTAAGTTGAATGTCGACCGTGTAAATATGAGAGCAAAAAATATTTAGCTAGTTCTTCTAACTTAGCTTAATTAAAATGGCGTCTATTTACTTAGTTGAGATAACAAGAGATTACAAGAGTTTAATATTGTCTTCACTATCTTAGTTGATGACGCAATGAACTGTATCAAAATGCAGGCCGACAAGAATTTCTCGTTCATGTATTGTATTTTTTAATGGTTTATTTATGCAAATAACTTGCTCTTACGTAAAATGTTTATTCAAATCAAATACCTCACTTCAACCGTAGCCTTATCAAAGCGTTAGAAAAACAAGTCCTAGAAACTCAATAAGGTAAAAATTCGAGTTGCTACCATTGACATAAACTGCCATCGAATGCAGTCTGGTTAATGTATGCGTCTGTGTTGTTTCGCCGCGGGCGACTTGGGACCTTGCAGGGCCACCTTCAAGCGGCCCGGGCGGCCTGCGGGCCCAAGGCCCCAAATAGCCATCTTGCTAACCTTCCCTCCTCGCCCCGCTGAGCAAGCCAAACTAACCCGTCACGCTTACAACTTTCTGATGATTATGCAAGCTTTTTTATTCGTAATTCGTCTTGACAACCTCTAGAAGTGCTATGTCTTGTGTGTGCTAAATTCGAAAGGATGTTTGTAAAAGCAGTTTTATTTTTGCACAGTTTGGCCTTATGAATATTTATGTGTGTTTTTAATCAATATTGTTAATGTCTTGTATTCCGGTTTTGAATTGGCACTGGTAAGGCTTGGAATGTGCAGCCGAATAAAAATGTTCATCACTGTATGTCTGTATGTAGTCTCTTTACTTTGTGGCCGTCCTGACAGTTTTGGTCATACAAGCGTAAAACAATGGCCTATATTACTCGCATAATCTAGATAACAAGTATGGCGCAAGCATGCCTAAAATTTAAGCATGAATAAACTCCCGGTGGATAGATTAGTCCCCTATTTCTGATTCAAGATGGACTACGGAGAAGTTTCCTCAAAGAGCTGAGTCTTCTTTTTATTCCCTGTCTGTTGCACCACCTCCAGATGTGTGGTGGACCATTAGCTAACTAATTAATTCAAATTCAGTTCCATTTTTAAATAATCTGGATCTGGTACCTAGTTAGTGTATATCTGGCCAGTGTTAAACAGACCTTAAATCCTTGACGTCGGTGTTAAATAATAAGTGCTTAGTGTAAATCGGATTGTGACGGAGATTAAAGATGTTCGATTCAATAGATACTCACGTCTCTAAACTGCACGGTGCCGGCTTCTCCCAGCTCGGAGACGGAGGTGTAGGCCGCCTCGGGCTGGATGAAGAGCTGGCACAGAGCCATCTCTTCGCTGCGGAACATGGCCCCCATGATGGTGGTCTATTGTGCCCGCCTGTTTCTGTAAATAGAGGGAGACATGTCTTTGAATAAATTACACTAATGAGCTTTAGAAAAATGAAATAAACTACTCATTCCATTCCAGCTTCAAGTTTTAAAGACTGAAGGAGTAACCTTTGCCCGCGAGTGGGACAGACAGGGCAAGCAAAACATCATATTCACCTAAATATAATGTTTTTATAATAACCGTATTACGAGTAAGATATGTTGCCCAGAATAACAGGAAAAAAATTGAGACAATAATACTGAAACAGTTAACCATATCCAAATCCGTAGCGCCAAAGAATTTCTTAGCATCAATTAATTTGATACGGCAATGGCGCGTTATTTATCAAAATAATCGGAATGCCACTGTTCTCAGTTACCTACGTAGACAGGAGGTCTCATATTGCAGTGTCACACCATACCTATTTGACACCTGTCTGTCTGTACCTACAGATGTGAGTACAATAGGGCAATCGTAGGCAATTTGTTTTCGCGGCCGCTGATTGAAATGGGGGCAACTCCAACTTATTATCGCTCAACGTCACAACTCCACAAGGTTGTCTTATGATTACTTATTGCAATTTATCGGTAACGTGTGAATTGACAGAAACGACAGTGCTTCGTTATGGGCTACTTATGGAACGGCCAATATTGAGTTTTGTTATTTAACAATGATCGCGATTTCTATATATGTAGCAGGCCACATTAGTTACATTGTTAGCGGTTACCGGCGCGTGCTTTGTGTTCCAAAGAAGAATGGTCGCTGGCTAAATATGGACTAAAAGTGACTAACAGTCATTGCTGATTTGTAAGGTTGTAAAGCTTACATAAATCCCAATGCGTAAGACATGTGTATCAATAAAAACTTTTACAAGATGAATACAACATTCTTATTACCGAAGCGACACTTTCGCCATTTGAAACTCGTTATGTAGCAAGCGAACAAGCTAGATAAATTAGAAATAGATAATCATATATCTACATCGACATTAACAAGACGCAGCGGTTTAGTCTCGAGTCAACCGTTTAGCGTTTAGCTGCTGTCTGTCATGTTTCGTGCCAATTTTCGCTCATGGAAATCCGGCTTTAGAAAATTTAATCAGTATGCTTATTGATGGCGTAGTTTAATTTGTAGTATCAACATCAAATGACTCATGCTACCAATTACGAGTTAGTGCTAGTGCGCCACTTTTTAGTACTTAAATTAAATCTTGAACGAGTTGTGGCCACCGACCGTAACAAGATTCGATCCGCGTACTCATGCGTGCAAGGAGTTTTTTAAAGCAAACAGTTTCATTAGACGTAAATCGACTAATTGAGATCATGTACGTCTGAGACGACCAGGGAGGCTGAGAAAGTAGTTCTAATTTTTAAATCAGAACTCTTCTACTATTGGTTTTTGTGTGCGGACTCCTGTTCCATGATGATAAATTACTAAGTACTACTTATATGATGACATCATCTTGAACTCAAATCATCGCTACGGTATCTATCTTGAACAATTGAAAAAGGAGGAAGACCTATTCATTTGATTAATACATACACAATGTGTGTCCTAATGTCACGTGGTTATTGTGATGGCAGCACAAAGGCGTGATGACAGCAAAATTGCTTGGAGTCCGCCAAATTGGACATATTATCAAGACGTGATGGGCAGGTGGATGATTGCATCTGAATTGAATGATTGCCTGAGTCCTCAAACGAAGTGTTGATTCAACAAGCACGTTAGCGGGTAAGACCTGAATGAGCTGGTGCATGAGGGCACAAATCTCTATTCAAAACTGGGGAATAAAACCCTTGGCCCATGCTTTAAATTATGATCTCAGCAGACACGATTGTTCTAGGCACGGGTAACAACACCCTGTAGATCTGATGACGCTGTCCCAGCAGCATTTGGAGTACCTACCTAAGACCTACTTAGAGATACAATGATAGTAAAAACAATGGCCATGACAATGAACACTTATTATTGTTTTAGAACTGCGTACTTCAAATGTTTAGTAACATCAAATGATTCGATCCTTCCTACTCATGAATGCTCAGCCTTTGAACAGATCGGTGACTTTAATTAGGGACTTAGCGAATGAAGAAGAATGACAAGAACAGAGAGGGAATAGTCAAGATGGCGGGGTAAGCTTTGCACGCTCTTTTGATAAAGACGGGCAACGATAAGTGGTAGAAAAGTACAGATGCCTTAATCATGTAGTGGGAAAGTACCTATTTACACACCAATAATAATAACAAGATCATGTAGAAACGCCATGATTAAAAAAACACAGCTCTAAAACAATTGAAATCAGTTTATTGCATGAAATAGAAAGAGTAGGTAAACCAGAGCGGCTCTTAATTTATCCTGATCCGGTTTAATAACTTTAGATTATAGGTTTTAATTCAAATCGTGATAAGATAAAACCACCATGTTTAAAATTAAATGCAAATCGTCATAAGATAAAAACTGTCATCTATCAGATCGTTCCCAGCCAATGAAGCAGGAATTATCGCTCGCGGTTCGCGGTCAGTGGCAAGGCCAATAGTTTTTGTGGCCCGTCGACTATTGCGGTCCAGTTTTTATGAGAAAACTCTATTATTCTCCAAGATGATGATTGTATTGTTATAACGACACTACTTCCTAAACATTTGTTGAGGCAAAAAGGCAGAATGACGCATCTACATTTCCTAAACAACTTTTCTTTAGTAAGCCTTGAAATGTTTGCCATTTTTAAACGATAGTTATCTACAGGCTCATGTGGGTTTAGTTTCAGTACTTTATTTTTACTGTAATCAGTTCATGCCATTAAACGCAAATAGAGATATCTTTTACACGGATTTACACCTTTATTTGCTGTTTGACTGCGGAAAAATAATCTGGTTACGAGCAAACTAAGTTGAGTTTGTGCTAGTTACAAATCGGGTCTACCTTTTGGTGCAGAACTTTTTATCTCATAATATTATTTGGCATAACAGCGGATAGCATAAACTTCATTTCGCGGAAAATCATTTGGCAACACTCATTCAATCATCTTTAGGCATAAATTTCATTTTCATAATAATTAAAAAGTAGTACCTATCGCAAAAAGATCAAGTATCCCAGTATCAGTAGGTAATTGTTTGGTAGTAAAATAGGTACTTTTATGGTAGGCGTTTAAAAACATAAGCCTATTCAATAATTTTTATGCCTTAAAAATATTCGTTTAAAGTAGATTATACCAAATAAACTTCGGAGCATTAATATTCTGCCAAATAGAGGGAGCCCTTACAAAACAGTTCTTAATTTAATCCCATTTAATGATGTGGGGACTTTATTAATAGATTGTATTAAAAATAGGCCAAATATGCGAAGAGCAACAGTTTAAATTGACATTATTTGGTTCCTCTATAATAATGCTTTTCTATCTACAGATGAAGTTATAAATACTGTGCTAATTTTTAATTTACAAGCAACTAGATAAAGTCATTGATAGCTGCACAATAACACAAACCTAATGACGCAAGTTCTAGAAACAAAAGAATTTCATTTCAGCAGTAGATAATTTGAACGGTTGCTAAGTAGTTATCATAACAAATGATTGACGGAGCAGTTACGTTGATTGGAACGTTTACCAGACACAAATAGCGAAGGAGGCGCTACATACAATTTGTTTGTTAGCCTTAATTGTTCGTACATATTTCTACACACTGTCTGTTCGAGAACTTACATTAAAAATAAATATTCATCTCTAGTTGAAACCTCATTAGAATAGTGTCCACTAATACTACCTTTTTTAAAGAAAATGGTGGCACATTTTGTCAGAACAGTAGGTATACCTACCAACTATTTAAACGTACAGGCTGGTTTTCTGGCAAAATACTGAATGAATTTACTTTTAAGTTATTACAACAAGTTCATTGTTTTCGCACTTAAACAAGTCATGTTTAAATATCGTCGATGCCCTACATTTCTGTAATTCAGTATCGAACAATTCAGAATGCAAAAGCAAACAATTTCTTCATGGCTGTAAGTGGAACAGTTGATTTAAAGAATGTTCATAAATCAATATTTAAAGAGGGAGAACGATAAGAGTTCTTATATGAAGAAGATATCATTTGAAGCAAATATATTTTCAAGCTAAGTTAATGAAGGCAGAACGTTATCTTCATAATTAAATCATTATTTAATCGAATATATGGCAATTACGATAATAATCAATATTCATCATAACAAGCAATAGAAAAGCAATTAAACATCAGATAACAAGATAAGTGACAAATTGATCGATTTTACCGGTTCGATTACTGAAATTCGTTCGCTGCGCCGGCGCAGGAGTTTGGTGAACGGTGGCGTCATAAACAGGATAAATCGTAGCCGTGCGGTGAAGGTTAGCACGTAGAGGTACTCGGTGCATATGAATGTTCTTACTTCACCTACATGATACATGTTGGTCTGCTCTCAAAGGCCACTCGACCGACACCGGCTTCCGGTATCAACTGCCGCTTATCTCGCTTCCGATTTATACATCTGACCTTTTCGTTATTTTTACGGGAATGGAATGTAACCGAACGCAATTAATCTTTGGCTTTATTGATTTCGTGTCCTTTAGATCCTTTAGCGTTTAGGTCGTAAATCAAGGTGTGCAGGATCTAGTTAATAGAATTAGTGTTAGTATTGCTATTGAATAAATACCAGGTGTACATGACGTGTATAGTTATTTATTTATTTTAAGCGCGTTTTCATTGAAAGATTACTTTTGTATTTATATCTTAAGTTATGCCCCAATATGGCTCTATAGCGATGAAAGAAAACCTAAAATTTAAAACACCGAAGGTATTAAGATGCCGAATATTCTTAGGAATATTGTACTTATTTTTAGACCGAACCATCATGTTTAATAAACCAAAAGTTCTACCGACGGCCTGCAACAATAAATTGTGGCCGCCAGAACATGTTATTATGAAAAATCATGCACGGTACTTCAAAGTACAGGAATACTTCGACACTATCTGCAATAAACAATTGCAATATATGATATAAACTGAGTTATTTTAGCTGCTGATCGAGAACATCGCTACATCGCCACAGATACGATATGACAGCCCATTACAAATTGCTATTCAGAACATTTGGCAGCAGGAAACTCATAATTGCATTATTTATACTTAGTTTTACGCGAATGTATCGCGTAAAACACCTAGGTATAGTAATTTTGCTGAAATACATGGGAAGTACGGTTTGAGTACACTTGCGGTCTTTGCCAATATAATTATTGTGATCGGAATAAGTCAAGCCCACTGTCCAAGGACATCGGAAAGGATCCAATCCAAATAAGAATATTCCGGACCGTAATTTTTAACCTTGAAACTGCATTGCTAGAAAGAGAAAGAAAGCCAGGTAAGAGCGTGACAAGCCCCTCATACAACAGGGACAAGAAGGTCAATATTCTAAGGAAAGACATTCTTCAGTAGGTACAGAAATATATGGACGTCTGTGGTAATTTACACTGTTCAACATTTGTTTTTAATAACGCTGGTCGCAAGGCAAACCTTGCACTCATTACTCATGGAAATATTTCAATATTTGCTGTAATTGCCAGGTCATACATTGGAGTAAATGTTCTGGGCGAAACAACTCCATTATTTCATTTATTTTATTACCGTGAGTGTGTACAATATACATCTATGTAAGCGACCAAAAGTTGGCAGTTTAACAAGTAAATTAATGGTTATTAAAAAGTGGTTAATTTTGAACCAGCCGAGGTTATTACAGAATGTAACTTTCATGCCAAAGAGTGTAGTGGTGGTCGCGCGATTTCTTAAATTTCACTTATGCAAACTTTACTGCTCATGCTTAGACAACAATATCAAGTAGTTACTATTTATGTAACTTAGGTATACGGTTGAGTTACACAGAAGTGAAGTCATCGATCGACTGATTTGCCAAAGCTTTGAACAACTTTGATGTCTTCAAAATTACAACCTCATTCTTAGTTTAACTGGCAGAAGTTGTCTACATTGCATAACCGTTATCTTGGAAAAAAAAACTATAAAAAGCTGTGATAGTCGTCCATTAAACTTTCCTATCAAGGTGATCAATTTAAAACTGTCACAGGTTCGGCTATCAACAAGCTATTCTGATAAACTAAGGAATTTTCGCTCTTATGTCTAGAGTAATAAGACAGATGTCTCAATGATAGATATCACAGCAAAGTATTCAGTAGTCCATTTTGAAAGATAAGCAACGAGATGAATACTGAACGAGTTATCTAAATGTGGTAGCGAGTTGTGAGTTCCTTATCTAGCACGTGATGCCTGAGTTGAATTGATCGTTCGCTAAACAAACACCTCAGGCCGCTGGCCGACCCACCGCGCTCAACTAAGAAGATGCAATGATAGAATTAAATTGATAGCACAACTTAAACGATGGCCACACATGTCTGATGCTGAGAATAATGACTGCGACACGACAGGGCGACTATTGGAAGATTTATGTACTAGGTACACATGACGATATGAGACTTATTGAATTTACTATCTAGATGTGTATTTGAAGAGCATATGGCATTAAACATGATTAATGTAGAAGGCTATATTAAGAAACGTAGTGATTGTGAACGACAATATTATTGCTGGGAAGGAAGTGGACTCTATTACTGATAGATATGTATGGAGTTATTTAAGAAAAAAATAAATGTAATGGGACAAAAGAAGGAGGATGACTCTAGACGTTTCTACTTAATCTGAAAGAATCTAAGATGTGAGGCAGTTTCAATCACAATAATCATCACACTATATCACACTAATATTTTAAGGCGAAAGTTTGTGAGTGTGTGTATGTTTGTTACGTCTTCAAGCGCAAACGGCTGGACCGATTTAGATGAAATTTGGTATTGAGATTGTTTGAGTTCCGGAAAAGGACATCGGATAGTTTTTATCCCGGGAATATGTTCCCTTGGGATAATTTTCGACATTCACGCGGGCGGAGCTGCGGGCGGCAGCTAGTGTTACAATAAAGATATCAAAGTTATGCAGGACATGCCCTCGAATAGGCTCATAGGAAGTAACGATGGTAAACTCATTCGTAAAGAGCTCGCATTCAACTCGGAAGAATGTTTTCAGTCAGGTGACTATTTGTCTGTAGCTTGCAACTGGCGAGATAAAAAAAATGTTCCGACTAGGTAAACTTTACCAAGGTCAAACCAAAAGTCGGTAGTGTGTAACCAGCCTATTAATCATTAAGGAATATGCTCGCAATAAATTATTCTCATAGAATCATATGCTTTTGAAATTGTTTCTAATGACTAAGCGTAACAGTTGATTGAGGCACGTGATTTATTACAATGTATGCCTAATATTTGAGATGGCGCAGCGGCGGGCAGACGAAATTGTTGCCATAGCGGGTAGAACCTGGATGAGGAACGGAGGGTTAGCACAAGAAAATAAAGGCTCAGTATTGCGCAAAGTCGGGCAGTGGGTCTAGGTACCTTTTTACAAAGAAACAGCTCGATCGAAATGTAGTGATTCGGGTGAAAACAACGCAGATTCTGACTTGACAAGACTTATAAATAAGGTGCCGAAAGTTGTATAGCTGAGCTAACATAGATATTACCCCGATATTTAAACGGACAAATGATAAGAAAACTCTAAAAGATCACTTTATGCTAACAAGAACTGGGCGAAGATAAAATATATGTTTTGAACGAGATACTGTTGAGGGGCAATGTTAAGATAAAACTCTCAAGAGGACTGAACGAGTGTTTGAGTTATGAACTTGATAATGTAACTGGCACGAAAGGTTTTTCAAAGCCACTTAAAATGTTTAACATAACAATGAATTATTCAAATTCAGAAGGCAGTTGTTAAGACAGCCAAATTAAAATATTTACAGAACGTCTTGCTGTTAAAACACACACACAATTACATCACAACGTATAACAATAAACATTAAAAAACGGAAGATATTCAAATGATAAAAACTGCATTGATTACTTGAACAACACTAATGAAATAGTTTCACGGGCATGCACACTCTGCTTTATACCGATTAGCACCGTCAGTTAATCAGAAAAGTTATCAAAACTCAATTTCCTCACTAATTACCAACAAACGCTAAGAAGAAATGCGTTCGATTCAACTCATCAAGTATTTACTCAAAGGCTCGATTCGTAGTCAAGGCGGCTGCTATCGCTCCGTACGTTACATTCAATGCAATTATATACTCAGGAATTTTTGTTAGTTGATGGAGTGCACTGCGGAAATGAACCTTAAAAGGTAGGGGATTAGGTTTGATTAGTATTGTTAGAATAAATAGTGAGGTATTGGACGCACCAGTGATCGTGTTTCGTATCGCAGTCCCCTCACGGTAACACGTTTGGCGCGGAGAACGCGCGGTAAGCAACTGACGTTCGTGTGATATTGCCATGTTGGTGCCGCCGAACATGTGACCATGCTAACTTCGTGATGTGATCGTTAAATTTGTTCCCTAACTTTGGTATTTCTTTACGGATACCTTAATTACGGATTTTATATTATTTTTAATGCATTTATAGGTCCGTTTTAAAGGGATTTACATATATGCGCACGCGCATAGTTGTAATTATTACGTTCATCTTTAATAATATTACATACATCCCGTTTACGTAAACTATATTATATTATTACAACGCATTTTTATTACATCAGACCTATTAAATTGGACGTTAGTTTATATCGCTACAGTTAATGTAAATATCACTGGGTAGTTTACAAATTAAAACATAATTTCCTCGCGGCTAACCGGCTAAACAGATAATTCGGCAAAACATAAATTAACACAGACAGGCACAGCGAAAGCGAATTAGTTTAAAAAATATATAATTGTAGGTAATCTAATAAAAGTAACATAAAAATACTCACGTATGGAAAAAAAGCGTTGATATACCGCAATGATAATCCACACAAGTGAAGAAGTCGTGTCTATGTTATTCTCACATCAGCTGATGATAAGGAAGATGAGTGCTATCTCGTGATCGCGCCGCGCGGTTGGCAGCACTGACTCCCGCGCAGCCTCCGCGGCCTCGCCTCGACTCATCATTGCGTGATTCGTACTGCGGTTAAATAATTACTTTTGTAAACTCCGGTAATGGATTGAAAAAATTTAACTTCAACTTGCGAGTAATTTTAGAAATAACATAGGTATAAGGCATAATACTTGTAGCTACAAAAGCAGAAAATAATAATGGGTAAAGGGTTTCATGTCAATATATGTATTGGAGATAAATTTATCAAAATGACAACATGTTAAAAAGCAATTACACTAGCTGCTACTAAAAATATTACTTACAGAGTTACAGGTAGAGAATTCTAATATTCTTCTTAGTACATATATGACGCACATTTTAAGAAAAAAAATATTTTACCTTGTATTATAACATTCAAATTTAATGTTCCGTGATACAAACGTATGCGACTATGCGACAAAATCAATATTCAAGTCAACTTGTGATTATGCCAATTGCCTTCAAATTTGCAGTGATTGAGGCCTGATCCAAAGTAGGTAAGCACTTAGGTAATTTAAGCGAATTTAGTTTCATTATGTATATCACTTTACATAGTGGAAGGAACTGTAATGAAAAACCTGTTATTTAGAAAAAAAAATATAATTTACTGACAATAAATAAATAAGCATCATAGCCTAATAAGAATAAGAAATATAATTTTAAAAATATAATTTAGTAAACAAACGAAATTATCAAATATACCTACATATATATTTTTCTAAACTGTGAATAAAAACAAATAATGGTGCAATACTCTACTTTAGTTCGAATAAGATGACATAGTTTGCATATTTTGATTTACCAACACCTTTATTTTTTACAACTGATACGATTTTTCAGATGACCTTTCAAATAAATTAAGCTAAAATTGGTCTAATTGGTAACTAACGGGACTGTGAAATTAAAATACATAGTAAAAATATAGTTACACATTTAGAACAGGGCGTTAAGTGGATCTACACTTACATATAGTGTACTCTGTGATCTACACGAAGGCGTGTCAAGAGCCTTTAAAACGAAAGTATATTTGCACATTTATTACATTAAGTATGTGATGTCACATAAAAAAAAACAGTTTGGTAACATTAACAGAACTAGACTATTTAAAAAAAACATCATTATTTTGCACATACGGATGGCAAAACAACAAACCTCTGCACACAAAATTTTCTAATATCAAAAATACCCTCTGAAAATATCACAGGACACAATCTTTTACTATTTGGTTTCACAACTAAGTCTATTACAGCCTCCGTCTATCCATTTAATGAATGCTACTAATGTTGATAATTATAGAACATAAATATATTGTGAACATTGATCGAATGTACGGTCAGCAATGGAAGGTACTTCACACTAATTATTTTAAATATCATCTGCATAAATTAACAATATTTTAGACGTTTTATTAGCGCAGCCACTTAAGAGAAACTGCTTTCTGATTTAGAAAAACAAGCGTTCATGTTTTCCGTTGCAGACCTTACATAATTACATTTATACTCAAAAGATTTTTGGTTTTACAAGTAAACGTATAACGATATTTATCTACACACATTTTGAACAATCGTCACGCTACTGAACCAGTTAATTTGCAAAATTCAGATGGTGAACGAAGATCGTAAGATAAATATTAACTATTATTTAATTTAACTAAGGGATTAATGGCCATTTTTACCAACATTAGATGACACCTATAAAGATGTAAATCTGAATTATATGTTGGCGTTGATTTAGATGTAAAAAATGTTGTAAAAATAAATATTTATTTGACAGTAGAAATCTATAGTTGACATATGACAAATATATTTTGTTGTGTTTGCGCTGTTGATGTGCCATAATTAAATGAAAAACTTGATCGAGAAATGATAGAATACTCTTTATTATTTTATTCTGCACCATTTTATCATTTTTTATTTTTTTAGTTACAGAGAAGATAGAAGAAAACTAAGCATAGTCTTTTCGCTTACAGTGATTTTTTAAAGACAACCTATGGATATATTAAAAGACAAATTGTACTATTTACACAATAAATAATAACAAGAAATGGGATGCTACAGTAACTTATCATATCACATTCGACAACCTAAATTATTTATAACCCTATGTCACAGTTCACACGACATTTTCCCATTTTAAACCATAACCGAATAATTAACTAATTAAATTAAACTAAACAAGGAACAATAATTAACAACATGCGAGGTAGAAAGGGTAGATAACGTAAATTAATAAACCAGTTCATCTGGCAACAACTTTTGTGCAATATCACGCTGAATTGTCATGAGCATCGTGTGATATTGGCATATTCTCTGCCCCACGAGCTTATCGTCCACTTTAAAGTATTGATGAAAAACGCTTTCAAAAGATTCAAAATCGAAAAGGCACTCGTGCTTTGTAATACTAATAAAAAAAAAAAAAACTTATTTTATTTCTCTGGTTGCTAAACAACCAGAAAAATATAATTATATTTCTAACTTTTAAATTCAGATTAAATATTGGACCTTTGACATCGCATAATTTTGATCATACGGATAATTTGATTTTAATAAATTTATTAAAATGAACGTATAGCTTCAAATAGTACAATCTGATGATGCAACAACCCATAATATTGTCCAACTTTTGTCGCCTAGTGAAAATGGACATATTATAGTAACAACCAACCAAATACAATACACCAAGAACTCAAGACACTTTTCATCATGTCAAACAGTAGGTAGGTACATATGTATAAAGTTATTTTTTTAGTTTTTCAGATGATGTAAACTATAAGAATACTTATTCGAAACAATAACAAAATAATATTCATGATAAAGTAACTAACACCACGATAATATTTATAATATGTATACAATTGAATTACACATATATTTTAATATCGTTCCCACGACGTTTTTATGATATTTTTTTTGTTCTATTCTACAGCTTCCAAGTTCGCCGCATTGTGTATATTGGCTAGTCAGTACGTAATAATTTCAAGTTATCAATATATGTAGGTAATTGCTCATCAGTCGTGAAATAGAACAATGGGAAATCAAATTTTTATAAGGTACCTAAGAAATAAAACCATTAAACTATTAAATCAATGGAAAAATGTAATAGGTAACAGTAATACAATAGGCACTGTTGGCACGTGTTTTATTGGGATTATGATACGTTTTAAAATTGACTTAGGACGATACATAGAACCTAGTATGTATTGCCCCATTTAAATGAATGGGAGCGTTTTTGTGCTCACCAGTTGGTGCCACTGGCGAGAAAGGTCCTAAAGTAATAGCTTTTTAAAGTTGTTAGTACGCGTACGGAACCAACATTTGAGTTAGAATCATTTCTTATGCCGTAAAAGTGGTATTCAATATAAAATCTAGCATGCCGCAGTATTCGCAGACCGCAGACCCAAGGTCCTAAGTTTCCGAAAGACAAAACTCTAAAGCTGTGGCTGGTGAATGCAATCAGCTTAAAGCGCAGACAGTTGTATTTTTTAAACGAGCAATGTTTACAAATCTTGCATCACTTTTTGATCAATGCCTACCTATAGATTATCCCAATCTGCATGAAAATGGGGCCAGAAAAAAGCGATCCGTTAGGGTGTTTACCACATCGGTTTTAGGGATATTTTTGGCACGATTAATCAGCGCGTATTCTTGCCTAATGTTTGTGATAAACAATTGCCCGGTATACATCAATAAGCAAGCGAGTTTGTGGCCGGACTGCTTACAGCTTGGCAGTTTGGCGTTCGCTTTGTCTAATTTATTGATTCGTTTTCAGAATCATAATTCTACAGTCAAAATTGCGCGCACTTGAATTATAGTGTTCAGAATGCGTGCATAATAGACAATGTAAATAAACAGCAAGTCAGTTAGCACGTATAGTTGAACATGACGTCACGACTCGCGCCTGATGGGGTAGACAGTGGTAAGTAGAGGTCTATAGTAAATCTAGAAGTTTCTAGTTTCGTTTTAGTTTTAAGCAGCATTCAACCCAAACTCCTGCCTGTTACTAAGCAAATCTTAACCTTTTGCGTGTCTTAAGTTACACAGTTCGACATAAGAAAAAATGCTCCAAATGTCTTAAGTCGGACAGTTACACTTAAGGGCTTGGTCATGATTGGACGATAAAAATCTGTGGTAGACACGCAAAAGGTTAATAAAAATAACCCATAACACCTATTACTTATATTTTTTTATTGAACTACTTATTAATGTTGTATTTCTCGAATGATAAAACAATTTACTTTATTTATTTCAATTACTGTCTGCTTTTACACTTCATACCAACAAGTGCAGAGACGACAAGGCAAAAATTTTTAAAATGTGCGTAGATGGCCAAATTCGAAACTATGAGGAATATTGAAAAACACCGTAAGGAGTCTCGAGCCCGATTTTGATGAAAAATAAAACTGCGTTATTGGAATTTTGAAAGATTTTCCTGAAATCGAACCGGTTGATTTTGAAATATAAAACACATGTATTAATACTTACACCATCCGAAAGTGTCGCTACTAAAGTTCAAATTAGTTTTGTTAAAAATGAGCATTTTCCTTTAGTTTGCTATTTGTTATTTTTACTTCCCACAATTTGATCCTTATTAGCGACACTTTCAGATGGTGTAATAATACAGGATGTTTTTCTTTCGAAACCAACCGTTCCGATTACCGACTAAGAAAACCGATTTATCAAAACTGTAATAAGTAATGCAGTTTTAATTTTCCATAAAATCCGGCTCGAGACGTCTTTCAGTGATTTTCGATATTCTTCATAGTTTCGGAATTGGCCACCCACGCACATCTTAAAAATTTACCCTCTATCCTTAAAATTCTTTCGTTTCTGAGTGACTGATTGACAGAAGCCGCAACTACTGGTCGTAGAAAGCTGAAATTTGGCATGTGTTCCCTTGGGGAGTGTCGGGGAGCATTAAGAGAGAATTTCCTGATGTACAAAGTCGCGGGCAAAATCTAGTTATTCAATATTATTATTGCAATTATTTCAAACCGCAGGTGTCTTTGCATTTTTTTAAACATAAGAGAGCAAGTCATCGGTGAACACTAACTTATATTCTTAACCTTTTGATCGCCATAGTCACGTATACACGACAAGCAAGCGCGTGCCCTGTGCGCCAAACGTCACAAATATGTGACAAAAAGTACGGCGAATTTGTGGCTTGGCGTCGGGGGCGCCATAAACGCCAGAGCATAAACGCATCGGGCGTTTATGCTCTGGCGTTCAAAAGGTTAAAGAACATTCAGCAGGCACATTTCACAAAAATTAATTTTGGAAAAGGGGCAACACTATTCTCATGATATTTGTTTGATTTTGAACCTTAATTAGGTCAACTAATCTCCCACAACTTTTAATTAGACATTGACAGTTTGTGTTAAAAAACATCGAGGTAGGGTTTCCATAATTCACTAAGTGCAAAAAACATAGGAATCTATTTGGCACCGTCATTCTTCTAAAATCAACTTCTTTATTTGAATATAAATCTTAATGATGATAGAAGCCAATTATGACAATGATTGACAATACTTTGACCTACTTTTCCTGATAGGATGATCCTAATAGGAATTTATTTAATAAATTACAAATTCACAGTTCAAAAGTTTAAGTCGGCTGCTTTATTATAAAACAATCGTTTATAAACTCTCAAATCTATGAAGTTGGTACTTTAGGTGGTAAATACCTACCTACAATATTATTCTGCTCGCTATTCATGAAGCTGAAACAAAGAACAATTGTTTAAAACAACAGTAATTATTATTGCTATAATTTCCATCCTGCTATCTTTTGTCCAAGTTCTGAACCTAATATGTAAAATAAACTAATGCTTTTCCCACGGGAATAGGCCCACATCTGTCTTGAATCTTTCATTAAAAAATGTAATATTTGAACTTTTCTCGCGACTTCGCTTATTCCACTGGAATCGTGTTTTTGGGTTGACCCCGCTGAGGGTGGGTTTTAGCAAAGTAAACAATAAAAAAGCACTTAACATTTAATTTTGCATGCATATTTTTTTAAGACCATTTCGCACCTTTACAGTAAAACCGCCATCTATCTAAAACAGTGAGTATTTTCTAATATTGTCACGGTCTTACTTTAAAGGTGCGATTTATTGTCTTAGTCAAAGCAGGTTGATCTTGACAAAGGGGTTGAAATAACGCCAAAACAACTTACTTGCAATCATGGGTAGTCTCATAGACCACATTAAAGTGTGGCTGCACTTTATTGTAACCTTCTCTGAACCGTCGAAAGTGTTGGAGGTGCTAACAATTCCACCAAACCGCAACTGCTGGTTGTCTGTAAGATAAAAATAAATGAAGTATGGTAAGATTCATCATCATTTCGATCGAAAAACGTCAAGTACTGGACATAGGCCTCCCCCAAATTTACTTTCACGGTACGCGGTCGGTAGTACAGGAGCGGATCCAGGATCGTCGTTTGGAGCGGGCTTGACCCTACTAAGGGTAGATTTTAGCAAAATAAACTCTAAAAAAATCAAATAAAATTCAATTTTGAGTAACGCATAACAAGCCTCCTCGGATTACTAATCGTAAATTTCTCAATGACTTCGTTAGATTGTTGACTACCAAAGATATCTGGTTTTTTTCCTCCTCCTAGAACCGCCCATGTGTGGCAGTATGTGTGGATGGCCAAATCCGAAATGAGGAGGAACAGCGAAAAATACTCAAAGGAGTCTGGGGTCCGATTTTGATGGAAACTAAAACTGCATCATTGGAATTTCGACCAAACTACCCACTTACTGGTCAGGAATCGAACTGAACAGTAGGCAAGTTAAAAAAGAAGTTACCTATAGAAATTGGACGAATTGAATCGTCACGTGAGTATGTATGAACTACAGAGAAAGATGTAAAGCCCTTTTTTAATACTTCGATATAAAACTTCATCATTTATAATAAACAAAAATATTTACCAAGGTTCCATTTCAGTCCAGTAGTAGTAACATGTTGGCAACCTTCGCCTACAGGAACCAAAGAGCACCACGCTCTCTTATGCAGCCTGGTTTCCTCAGGGACATTAATAACATGGTCGCCAGGCATTAGCAGCCATGATATAGAATCATCCGATATTATGAAGACATTTGTGTTTGGATCTAACAAGAGTTCCTCTTTTACTAGAAACAAGGTTTGAACATTCCCTACTATTTGGTCAAACCGGCCAGATGTTTGTGCAATTGCAATAACATGGGATAACTGAAAAACAATGAAAGAAGTTAGGGTATGCTGGCATATACAGAAAAAAAACTTTTTATTTTATTTTTGTGTTGGTAACATCTCTATGATTGCAGAATCATAAGGTGTAACCAACACAAAAATAAATTACGGTTGGCGCATTGGTTGTGCGATTGACTGCTACGCAGCGTGTCGCGGGTTCGATTCCCGCACGGAGTAAATATTTGTATGGCCTACAGATAGTTGTTCCGGGTCTGGCTGTATGTGTATATGACTATGTATGTATGTAAACGCACCCACGATACAGGAGAGATTTTTGTTGAGTTTGGCAAAGTTTTAATTTAAAATAAAATAGTTTTTTATTAAAAATTGGCCTACCTCCATTCCAATTTGTTTTCTATGCACATTTAATTCCATAAGTGCTTTTGTAAAGTCTGTTCGGTTTTGATCTGGAGTGTGGACAACCTGAAAAAAAACAAAACAGTAAGTTTGATTTATAATATGACAAGAATAAATCATTCAAAAGAGAAAATGATGCATAATTGAATGAAATACTACTATGTACATATATTTTTTTTGCAGATTGCTTGTTTGTAATATTCATCAAGCAATGTTGTCTTTCTCATTTTAAACTTGCTTTGTCAGTGGCTTCCTCCACATAAGACAATTTATATCATGGGAATGTACAACCAGAATTATTACCAGAATTTAAAACTACAGGCTCAGCGGCGCGGGCTGGCTCGAGCAAGGGTCGGGGCAGATTTTGACAGGGACGTCGCGGTGGGCCTCGGCGGCGAGGGCGGAAGGAAGTGGGGGTAGAAGGGAAGGAAGGTTGTGGTTTGCGAAGAGTGCTGCCGGTCGATTCTGTAAACATGTCGAAGTGAAGGCTTGGATGAAGTCATCTTGATTATATGGATTGACAGCTCACCTCGTAATCACTTCATCCAAGCCTTCACTTCGACATGTTTACAGAATCGACCGGCTGGTCTCTTTGCGACTCTCTTGGAGGAGAGTGGTAGAGTCATCAGGTGTGACGAGGGTATGCCTCAGTCGTTGAATAAAGCTAGTGTATGTTAACCCCAATATTTTAGAACTGGGACACAGTCCATCTGAGTTTTCACAATATAAAATAAGGATCTAAAAATCGAAGGAGCCTTTTTAGATGTTGTTAGCCTCATTACTATTGGCTACACTGTCTGTCCTAAGCCATTGTAAACTGCCAAAACTTGGATTCAATTGAGCTTAGAGTGCTTACATAAACTCCACTGCTATTGGTTACTAGACCATTTTGTTTCATCATTTAGATAAAAAATGTAAAAAGTAGTGGATGAACTGGATGCATACCACCAAGGCTATTGAGGTGCCGCAAGAAAAGAGAGTCTGGGAAGGTGTAAGGGAGGCTTTTGCCTGGCAGTGGGACACTACAGGCTAACAAAAAAAAAATATAAACAGCATTTCACCTTACAACCTTTCTTTTTATATTTCTCTAATATTTCATCAGTGATAGAGTCAAAATCTCCAGAGATGAGGTCTGGATCCTTCATTGTGTTCTGCATTTCATTTGGTAAACCACTTAAGAACTTGTCCCATTGTCTAGTGCCACCATCAACAGTCATTCTTATACTAGCTGAAACACAATAATATCCATATTATTTTTAAATAGTATTCAAAAATAAATAATCAGTTAATTGATTTGTCTCCTATTCATAGAACTCCAAAATATGGATTGATTGTGTTCAAAATTAAATAAATATAACTATAACTATTTTTAAAACAATATGGTGACTTCGAATTAAAACCATACCTTTATTCCATATATTTTTCATATATCCATGGTTTTGTGTGATTGGCCGATTTAAAATAAGTATACCATAGTTTTTGCAATTCACAAGATTGTTCATAGCAATTTGGGATACATCCCATTTCCAGCATTTAACGGTACAAGATGGTCGTTCAGAGTGGTTGTTTAGGGAACATATGGGGTCACATAACATTTTCACCTAGAAATAATTTCATGACATGAATGTTACAAAAATAAATGAGATGATGAAATAGATAGAGTATGTACTGTATTGTGAAACATGTTTAATTGATTTTATGTTTTGATTTTTAAATCAGCTCTTTGGAGTTAAGATCATTATGTTTTATAATGATGCTTCAGCTTCAATTGAGCCAGTATGGCTGTCATCATCATCTTTCTGCCCTTATCTCATGTTACTTGGGAGTCAGTGCAACATGTTTTTTTCTTCCATTCTGTTCAACTCCCTTTCCTTTCATGTTACTCCTAACACAATCCATGTTTTCTTTGGCCTTTCTCTCCCTCTCCATCCATCCACATTTATATTCATAACTCTTTTAGTTACATGCATATCATCCCACCTCTTCACATGATCATACCAAGAGCAGCGGTTCCCTTTTGTCATTTCCAGCACTGGCGCCACTCGTTAACCTTTTGAACGCCAGAGCACAAACACATGGGCGTGCCCCCAACGCCAAGCCACAAATTCGCCGTACGTACTTTTTGTCA
The DNA here is from genome assembly GCA_905163435.1 of Mamestra brassicae. NCBI lineage: Eukaryota > Metazoa > Arthropoda > Insecta > Lepidoptera > Noctuidae > Mamestra > Mamestra brassicae. The sequence goes on along the minus strand of LR990991.1, from coordinate 6,472,850 downwards.
CATATTTGTGACGTTTGGCGTACAGGCTATGCTCTTGCTTGTCATATATATGTGACAATGGCGTTCAAAAGGTTAAACTACCTCCAATGAACTCATTCTTCACTTAATCCATTCTCTTTACTCCACACATCAACTTTTTCACAGCCCAACATTCTGATCCATACAGTACGACAGGTCTTATCACGGACTTATAGATTTCCCCTATAACTTGAGGGGCATTCATTGGTCACAAATTTTTCCAGTGACCTGTCACCATTTTATCCATCCTAAGTTGATCCAGATTTAGTGTGTTACATCTTCGTCTATATCACTGTACCTCTGGACAAGCGACCCGAGATACGGTGAGAGCTACAGTCATAGGACTGGAGAGACCGCCGAAATCGCAGAACTGGTATTCTGTTTTAGTTCTTAATTTCAGGCCAACACTCTCCAGTTTTTGTCACCACGTCTCCAATCAAAACGTCTCAATTGGCTGTCTTCAATATTTTTTATTAAGATGCTGTACCAGGAAATTGATTTGTACTTGAACTTGTTGATTGTGTTATCATTTTTATCATTATTCAATGTCAGAAGAGATTTTCGCCTATTGATTTTTGTGATATTATTTTAAAACAAAATTAAAAAGAAGTTTCTTTCCATCAGTTATTATTATTTCCTTTACCCAATGAACTATCTACTACTTTTATTAAAAACAAAATATGATACAAACCACTTCACCCATGGTTCCGTTCATTCCATTGGTAGTCATAGCGATGAGATATATTTTGGGAAATGTTCATAAAAAGCAGTTCTGAAGCACTGAAGCAATGACCTTTTTTGAGAATGTGTTATCACGAAAACATCGATAAAAAATCAGAAATTATTGTAAACTTCATCATAATCACATTGATTTTGAATTTTTAGTGTTGCCATTTGGATAGCAGCTGGGCAGCTGTCCTGTCAATATCAGTTTCCAATCGCTTGCCAACTTTTGAAACCTCTTTTGCTTCAAAAAATTTCATAACCATTTTGATCTCACAATATTGAGAAAATCTAGCCGGCTGCTAAATAGCTTGTTACCGGCTTTCGGGTATAAAAAGGATGGGTGCTGTTGACTGTTTCGTAAAAGTAGAATTTTCTAATGACTTACATTGTAACACAGAATTATCTGTCAATGTCATCTTAATTAGACAATTGTGAGTTTTTTTTATTGAACGTCAAAATTGTTGTGAGATTTTATTGTCAAGTCGCCTTGGTTTTGATTTTAGTTTGAAATAAATAATAATTCAAGATGAACAGAATATTTGGAAGAGGAAAACCTAAGGAGCCTGGCCCAAGTATCAATGATTGCATTACCAATGTAAGTTTTTCAAAACTAATGTCTCAGAGGTGTAGATGTTAGTTTCGTCGATGATTCATGTTTCCGTGATTGTACAAATGTTCAAATGATTGTTAATTCCAGGTGGATAGCAGGGCCGATAATATTGAGCAAAAGGTTCAGAAACTGGAGTCTGAACTTAGAAAATACAAGGATCAGATGAACAAAATGAGAGAGGGACCAGCAAAGAATTCTGTGAAACAGAAAGCTTTGAGGGTCTTGAAACAGAAGAAAATGTAAGAGCGCGTCATTGTTACCTATATCGTTGAGCAAGGAGATCTTGACCTGCCATTTTATAATAGCACAATATGCTATCAATAGCTGTAAGTGGGTAGTATTGTGGTTTACCAGATGACCTGAATAAGGTATAATACAGACAGTTTTGGCTGTGTGGTTAATCCATTGTTTATTTATTTACATAATAATGTTCCGAAATGTAAACAAAGCACACTATTAGCCTCTGAAGTCTGGCTTAGCATGTTATGGCCTGATATTTAATCAACACACTGTTAACAGTCAGTCCTTATAGGTTAAGTTATAATCGAGTATGTTCTTTTAGCTTGCGATTCATGTTTTTACGATTAGTCAAGACCCTATTTTTAAAGGTATTTGAGCTAATAAATTGGGTATTGTGCAAGAAGTTGTGTGTCACTTGAAATGATTTTGTTTTGGCTTGTTTTGTATTCACAACATATTTAACTGGAATTTTAATGTGACTGTTATCAAAATGAAAATAAAAAGACTTAGGTTAATCTCAATCTACATACATTTTAGTGATGTCGAGGCCTTAGGGATGTTTATCATCATCATATCTGCCTAAAGACCTCCACTGCTGGACATAGGCTTCCCTCAAAGGGAGGGGCAGGTTTGTCATAATCGCCACACTTGGCTGGCGGGTTGGCGATTGCAGTGTAGCTGTTGCAATGCACAGAGAATGCAGCAGCAAAGACAACCCATTCTCTCGGAATGTTCAGATTATCATTATCAATACCAAAGAATAGCTTGTTGAAAATATTGTTGTATATTATAGCATTTGCAGAAATTCCAGTTTTGGGTTTTCCTGATATTATTTTATAATTTTTACTAAATTAAAAGACTTTTTTCCTTACTAAACATAATCTACCTGGTTTTAAACACTCAATTATCACAAAGTAAATGATATGGAGATAATGTATTTAAATTATATGTATTTAATGTATAAACTTCTTGCTCTCATGACTAGGTCATTGTTGTCTGTTGATTATAAATTCTTATCCTTCTTAGTAGTCTCGGTAATATTCAACTGGAGATAATACTGTTTTTTACTACTTATTTTTGACATATTTATTTGTCTTATACTTGCTTTTGCCAGCAGTACCCTCTACAGGAATTTACTACTTGTATTTAAAGTATCCGATATACTGATGTAGCCTTTGGGCTTCCGTATTCCTGATTTCATCCAAATTCATTTAGGCACTTCATCCAATTTCCATATTTATAAGTTAAGTAAGAGAAAATTATAAACTGATGAGATTATGCGCAGCACTAGACCCAAATAGTGTTTTTGTTTTTTTTTTGGTCTATCTTTTCATTCTGAATACTCGTTTGATGGTCCATTCTGTTGTATATAGAAAACCTACATGCCAAATCACTTCAATCAGTTAGGTTAAGTATAAATTAATCAATATCAATATGTATAAAACTCTTCCGTTACTGGTGACTGAGTGACAGACAACGCACAGCCGAAACAACTGGTTGTAGAAAGCTGAAATTAGGCATGTAAGTTCCTTGGGGAGTGTTGGGGAGTGTTGGGGAGTGTTGGGGAGTGTTGGGGAGCACAGAGGATTTTCAGAACTTCCTACGGGAACGGGAAAAAACGGGATATACGCGAACGAAGTTTCGGGCAAAAGCTAGTTGTATATACTCGTATAAACGAATATTATCAAGCCAGTATCGTCAGCATCCCAGGGTATATCTATACAATTTTATTTGAGATTGGCACAGCATGTTTTATTCTTTCAAACACTTCATCTCAATAGTCAATGTCAGCCAAACATTCATTGTACTTGCTTATATATTTCCAGGTATGAACAGCAGCTGGACAATTTAAGAGCACAATCCTTCAACATGGAACAGGCCAACTACGCCACACAAACCTTGAAGGACACGCACGCTACTGTGGCGGCCATGAAGGATGGTGTCACGCAGATGAAGAAAGAATTTAAAAAGATTAATATTGATACTATTGAGGTGAGACCTCCTCCTTTTTTGAAGTCGGTTAAAAAAGGAACCGAATAATTGGCTGTCGTAGAAATTACATTTAAATAGATTGAAGTCTTGTATCTCTCACTAGGATTCCATTGGTCCAGGCTCCTTTGTTCTGTTTACAATTTTTGCTTAACTTCAATGTTTTAGTTTAAGATTTCTATTTCGTGGCTAGTTTATAAGGCATTCAGGCATTCAGGGAACTTGATAGCTAAGCAGATGTTATATGACTGGCAAAGAATTGACAGTTATGTGAATTAACACACAATTTAAGTTTACGGTCAATTTTCTTTTATAATATCAGGACAACCATTTATAAAACAAGTGTACAATGTGCGGTTGTTAATTTAACAAAACCATCTGGTCTGTGAGCGATTGTATTGCACAAGAGAGGCCTATGATATGATATGATGATGGCAGTGGCGGCCTTAAGGGGTGGCGAGCAAGGCAACTGCCCGGGGTATCGCTCTTGCAGGGCGTCGCGCAACCCGAGTTCAGGATCCTCATTTGAAACGTTTTATATTTTTAACAATAAAATTAAGCTATTTCATAGTTAATTCTATGACACGGTGATCGGTTTTCAGGGTTGCAGTTTTTTTACTTGAATTCTTTTTTTCCATTCATCTAAATTTAAAAAAAGAACAAGGGCCTTGCAAAGGTCTGCTCTCGGGGCCTCTTAAAGATCTGCCGCCGGGGGCGTCGCAACGGTAAAGGCCGCCGCTGTGCTCAGAAGTTGGAGAAGTCAGGTTGTGGATGATGATAATGAAATGAAATGAAATTGTTTATTTCCAGATTAACATCCAAATAGCACACATAAATAAGAGTAAATAATAGAAAATAATGGTACCATACTACATAAAATAAGTTGCAATAACATGACAAATGCAAATTTAGACGCCGCGAATCATGTTATCGGCGTATGTATGATCATGATGGTGTAATGATCATCATCACCATGATAATTCTGACGGATTGACTCTATCATTACAGGATGTTAACGACGACTTGGCGGACATGTTGGAGCAAGCCGACGAGGTGCAAGAGGCGCTGGGTCGCCAGTACGGCATGCCGGAGATCGATGATGATGAACTCGCTGCTGAACTTGACGCTCTTGGTATTTTTTTTTTTTTAACACACAATATACAGTGTTTTTTCGTAACAGACGTTTCTCTAAACGTCAATTACAGAGTGAAGAACATATTGGTACTGCTTGCTTAAAAAGCAACAAAAAAAAAGAAAGCAGAAATATTTTTTTATTACCTATGCACAGACGAAACGCCCATTATAAATACAAAATAGGTACAAAAATAAATCCCTGCAACAAAAGAGGAGGATGAGAAACGTAGACAAAGTGTGTAATGTCATACAAATTGAATAAAGCTGAAGAGTTTGTTTGTTTGAACGTGCTAATCTCTGGAACTACCAGTCGGATTTGGAAAATTCTTTTTGTACCTATATGATAGCCACATTCATGAGGAAGGGTATAGGCTATACGGGAACGAAAAAAAACGGGATATGCGCGTACGAAGTCGCGGGCAAACGCTAGTTAACTATAATCTTCGATCAGGAGAACCTTGTTTCATTTAATTTTATTTTTCATAGACATAAACTAGACATAGACTTCCCAAATCGCAAAGGTTGTTATTCTTATTCTGTTACGTTTTCACGAATTAAGTGCTGGACGGATTTTGTTGAAACTTGGGACAGTCACGGTGACTCTTCCCTTGGCGTATTTCCGCAAATATTTGCCTTACTTATTGCTAAAAAGAAAATATATCCTAAAGACATCGAGTTTAAGGTATTTACCTTAAACTCGATGTCTTTAGGATATATTTTCTATTATCTAAGTAAGGCGAATATTTGGAAACATACGCCAAGTAAAGTGCAACCTTTAGATTTATACTTGGTAATTAGCTACCAAGTTAAAAATCATCCATGTCGTAAGAACTTATTCCTTTGGGATAATGAAACAATATTTCAGTAGGGCAAACTATTTATGATAATTAGCTAGTTTGTAAGCCCTGGCTGGGAGCCTTAAATTCATTTGAGGCCACCACAGGATAGTCCGGTTAAGCAGTAACCAGCCTTAGTGTGCTGAATTGCGAGTGGTCAACGTCAAAAAAAAAAATAGGGCAAACTACTTTAATAATAAAATTAATTTAATAATGTACATCATTAATATCTCCTATCAAAATAACTGACACACTGTGATATCTATAATTAACACACTGACTCATTTTCTTAAACTGCTAAGCATAAAAATGCACAGTCTACATTCAAATAATCGCTAAAATTTGAGCACCATGTCCTATCTGGCAACTGAATTAATTATTCTGTCAGTTGTCACAGCTATTCATTCTAGTGTAATGTAGCTTTTTATTAGTACAACGAATTCAAAAAAGCCCATTCAATGCATACAAAGTATCGTAAAACATTTATATGGAAAGGTTAAATATTGCTACATAATAACAGCCGTACGGGTCGATATTCAGGGTTAAGCAACGCTTGCCGAGGTCGGTCTGTAGATGGGTGACCATCTCAACATACCGAGACTCCTCCGTGCCTCGGAAAGCACGTTAAGCCGTTGGTGCCGGCTGTCAATTGTAGATCTTTGCCAGTCGTTACGGATTCTCATAAGCCAGAAAATCTGTATCCAATCCAACTCCAGTCTTGCCAAGAACTACCGTGTCACCCAGTTAATGGGTTGTGGAGGTCTGGTAGGCAGCCGCTCCACGTAAAATACTGTTGTTCCGCTGAATCCGGTTTGACTGGAAGCCGACCCCAATATAGTTGGGAAAAGGCTAGGCAGATGATGAAATATTGCTCAATGAGCCCCGTACCTGTAACATGAACATGCGGCCGGCTATCGGCAGGTTCTCGAAGAACTCTTCCGTGCAACATGATTTATGCATACACATGTCTTGCTTTTAATTTGTTTACTTACATAAAATTCATACCACAATTCCCGATTACTTTTCACAATGAACAAAAATATTGACAATACTAATGGATTTAACAGAACTAAAAAATAAAGTAGTAATACGGGGATGTTTGATCCATAAACGATACAACATCAAACGCCAAGAATGAGATGTTGCCCAATATGAATATTAAGGTGGCGATTTACAAGCGACGACATTTGGTAGTACCGTTAGTAGCGCTCGGGTTGAAACTACGACACAGTGAATACGCAATTATTATGAAAAGAAAACTGTTTCTTATCTCAGGCAACATTAAAATGACTAACTCAGCATCTCTTGAATAAAAAAACATAATGAGGGTTACTAAAGGCGCAGCCCAACCAAGAATGAAGCTTTTAAAATATAACCTTTGTATGTCCTTCAAAAACTTTCACAATGTCCACGTAAAACATATGGCACATAGCTACCAACCACTGGCCCTTGACTCTTTGTCTCTTCCCCCCTGACTTCATTGATTTGATTCACCATCTTGAAATTTTCTCAAGATCTAAAATTAATAAAAAGTGCGCCAACAGCAACAGTTAAGGAACACTTAGTTCTTGTAGTTATGAAAGTTCTTTACGATGCACCATGATGTCACCCGGTGTACCAACGTGGCTGTTCACCTGTGTCACCGCCAACTTAATGTATTCCACAGCTAAGCCGAGAGTTTATTCTAATTCTCCCATAATGAATGTCACTGGCACAGATTTGATTGATGCACTTTTATTTTAACGCTTGTGTAAGCTTGTAATGAGAAAGCTTGAAATTAAATACTGTCATGCCCTTTACCCTTTGACCGCCACGGTCGGCTATATCCGACAAATGAAGAAGTGCCCAACACGCCATCGTCGGTCGGTTAAAAACGACAAAAAAGACGGCGAATTTGTGGTTTGGCGTCGCTGTCGGGGGCACACCGATGCGTTTATGCTCTGTCTGGCGTTCAAAAGGTATATACAGGTGTTGCCTCGAGAACTGTCGATCGACCAATAGGTTTAGTGGAAGTACATAATAAATTAAATTATTATAACTGAGTGACTACTACTACTATATATGTATACAGGATAGGTTTTTGTTCCTGACTTTCCTGTTTGCATTAGATAACATTCAGATAACAATCGCATGGCCTTGGTAACTTTGTCGACATGAATTGCGCCTTTATTGCCTAGTTTTAAGGGTAGTTTTCGTGTGACTACTTACATAAAACTCCTCTACTATGAAATACACGTTGGCGCGATGTAGAAAACATTGGTATTTCAACTAATATCTTTCTATTAATACTCACACAAAGACCCATCTCACGTAACGAACGTGAACGTTTTTTTTTTTGGAAAAAGTAGCCTTATGACACAGCGAAAATATACATATGTATCACTGAAAAAATTGTTTTCTGATAAGAATTTTGAAAAAAAAAACCATAAGTACTTTTATAATAAATAAAAAAACTGCTAAGACAAGTTCATACGAATATTTTGAAACTATCGAATAAGTCCCAACATAGAAGATAAACGAAACAACCGACTGCAAAAAAGACTAAAAAGTTCCAAACAAGTCACTTCTCAATTTATTTTGGTTAGATCTCTGATTTAACCAAAATAAAAGTAGAATGGAAGTAGAAATTACATTATTTCCGAACTTTATCAACAAAAGTCATCTAATCTAGAGATAGATGTTTAAAATAACGTGTACCTTATTCAAACATTGCAAGTTGCTTTGCAACCAAACCGCTAATACCCTTAACATAACGCATATTAGTAATATATTATATTACTTGCAAAGGGTCATGTCTTGTCAAGAGAAGTGACAAGAGAAGAGCAGTGCATTATGCATATGACGGGTTTATCATATACCTCACTTGTACCCTTACAGTATCTAACCTGTCTTTTCAGCTTCATAAATATTTAATTTTAATTCAGTTTATTTAATTGTAGGGCGTGTCCTTATTTATATTCTGTACCTACCTTTTTTTTTTCAGGTGACGAGATAGCCCTAGACGACGACGCGTCGTACCTCGACGACGTGGTGAAGGCCCCCGCGGCACCCGACAAGGAGCCGGGCGCCGACAGCATCCGCAACAAGGATGGCGTGCCCGTCGACGAGTTCGGTCTGCCGCAGGTGCCCAGCGCTGTGCAGACCTCGCGCTGAGGCGTGACGTCATTAGCTATGCTATGCGGTACAGGTAGGCGTTTCAAGTTCGCTTTTTGAATAATTCGTCGGTTTTGATTATGTTGCACACTATGTCTATCTTTTTTTTTGTTACTTTTAATAAATATCGATTTTATGTAATTGTTGGTAAATCCGTTAGGCGGCTATAAGAACAAGAAGGTTATTTAATAATCGTATTTAAATTCTTTGTTCTATGACGAGTTTATCTTCTCGCCATTTGGCATTCTCACCTTGTCACCCCACCAAGTAAAGTAACACCAATTTCAAATAAAAAAATGTTTTTTTTTTTATAATTGTATTCATTATCTAGGCAGTTTAGTCAATTTGAACTATGTCCAGTGCAACACACTTCGGTACAGATTGTTCTAATAAACTTATTGCGAAACTTATACCTATCATGTACTGTATTTTACCTCACGATTATCAAAAAAATGTGTTATTTCAAAATGGTACCTGTACTGCATCTAACAATACGTTATTTTTATGTTGAATTATAATAAGAGCTTAAAGCAACACGATTTCACTTTGTAACCACCTGATTATATTTTCCATTCAATGTGGAAACAGCACTCAATTGTTATATAAAATTATTTTGTAAGAAATCACGTCACCGATTTAATCATTTGAATTTATAGACATCTGTTTCTTTACAAATACTGGTATTCAGCTGAATCCGGTTTGACTGGTAGCCGACCCCAATATAGTTGGGAGAAGGCTAGGCAGATGATGTATCTTTACATAATATCGCAAAGATCTCTAAAGAGAACCATACACAGTGCCACTGAAAAGATTAAGCAATTTTTCAAACTCCGATTTGCCGTATTACAAGCACATTTCAACTTTTCGAGCTGTCATTTGCTTTCATAACGTTGGTACCACTTATGAAAAAATAAATAAAGGTGCTGAACCTTTTCATTCTTTGGCTGTACATTTATGATGAACCTGCATTTGAATTTAAAGGCATACGCGAAAATCTGTTTAGGGAATAGCAATTCGAGCGATTTGCTTGTATAAAACCTAGTTCAATATGTTTTTTTAAACATGCAAAGTGAATCGAAATCTGTAATATTGTTTTGTGATTAAAATTCTATTCTTAGTTGCCGTACCAATATGTAAATGTAATCTAGTTCTTATATTTTTTGTATACTTAAGTTAAATATATTATCTTTATAACTGTTTTGTTTTATTACGATAATTATTATAATACCTTTTGTTAACCACTGTAAAACTGTAAAAGCCTTCTCAATATTTACTTAGGTAATTTTGAATGTGGTTTTGTTACGGTTTTAAAAGTGACAGTCAAAATCAAGTGGTTTATAAATTCAAAATCAGTTTGTGAGCCAAAACTTTTTGAACGTTGAAGTATTACATAAATACAGGACGGTCATTATGGCATTTTGGGTGAACTCAAAATGCCCGCACGGCCTCTTCACCACTTCCTACTGTTTGAGATGGGAAGGAGAAATGGTGCAACAGAGTCCCCAGCAACTCATATTTTAAAACTGCTTTTATAAATGTCACAAAGCCCCGTGAAACTGGTAAAGTGAAAGATTTTTGAAGATTATCTTGATTGCGTCTATGGAGCTTGGTGCTCATGGCCAATGGTGCTGATCGTATGTTTTTAACCACGGCCACGTTTTCGAAGACGCGGGGCGTCGTAAATTAAACACCGTTGTACCTATTAGAGTGTTTACGGCGAAGCGATTTTACACGCGTTTGTTTGAAATACAGGCGGAACCCGCAGATGGCAACGCCGCGTCGCACGCGACGATTATCGCGGTGGCGCACGCTGCGTTGCTACCAGCTACTCCTGCGATTCTTCGCTTACGGTAAAACGTAGCAAAATCCGCGGCGGGACTCGCAGCATGCATTGCCATAAGTTTGTGTTTGAGCGTGTGATGATGCGTGCCGCTGCACGCGCCGTCTGTCTGTAAACGGAAAAAATTGCGCCGCGCCGCAAGGGGCCACGCCGCACGCGACCACGTCTCCGTAAACGAGGCTTTAGACCTTCAAAAAGGAAAAAGTTGCTCAGCATCTTGATCCTACTGTCATAGATATTAATATTATAAATTTGAAAGTCTGGATGTATGTTAATAAATCACGCCACAATGGCTGAACGTATACGGATGAAACTTGGAACACGGCTAGACCATAGCAGGGATTAGGACATAGGATAGGGCCGGTAGTAATTTCCCTTGGGATTTTGCCGATTCACACGGGCGAAGCCGTTAGCTAGTAAGAAATAAAAACACCCATATAATTAGGTAGGTAGGTAATTAACCTTTCATTATTTAATATAATTATAATAATTTAATTGAATTATATTACACAGTCAACTCTAAAATACTGTTATGTTCATCACTTATATACGACAATGATTTGCATACTGCTGACACAGTAAATCGGTAACGGCACTTGGCGTCTTTCGACACAATAAATAAAACTCGCCCTCGTTACATCCTACTTTATGTACAACCTCACTGAACAGTGATAATTACTAATGTATTGTAGACAGTCTAAATTGTATTATCTATGTATAACCAACTTGTAGGCTTAATCTAAGGCTTCCTGTCCGGTCTTTGGCAAGAAGAAGCAGAGTATTGCAGCAACTGTGGGTGAGAAGAAGATAGATTAGTGTCATGTCGCAAAAACGCCTTTATATCAATAGGAATAGGTCTGATTTATTGTCGCTTGTCGTTCGGTAAATCCGGACGATATAATCATGTTAAGTGTAACGTGAGTGGATATCTGAAAAACCATTGGAGACGTTGCCATGCCAAAAAACAAAGCTAAAATTCCCTGTCCTTGCAATTACTCGGAAACCCTGAAAACTGAAACACAATGCTACTTGGCTCCAGAAATAGTAGTAAAGATGAGTTCTTTCATAAAGATTTTTACTAAAGCTAAAATGTTAATTACAGTCGGTGTAAGTACCTACATAACATTAATACCCATAGGATATGTATCCGCCTGACCAAGTAAGCTGCAAGAAAAGGTTATTATCTCCATGTACTATTCCATTTTCAAATTGTTTCTAATTGATGTTATTTCCTCTTAAATTATTAAACTTGTGTTAGATAATGAAATTGATAACAATGACTAGTAATTTTGATAGCTTAGGTATATAAAATATTGAATTTATAGCGTAAATTGAACTTCACTCGCGAGCAATAAACTGGAATCACTTCATCGCGCATTGCTCAAAACATTTTTTATTACAATTTCTATGGATTGTGGTATACCTACTTATCATTTGAAAAGTAATTTTGGTAGCTTTAAAAAAAAAAACTTTTTCTACCTACCTAAATTTAGGGATGTATTGTAAAATAAATAATAATAACATAATGAAATGAATAGGAAGTAATATAAAAAGAAAAAATATTAACATCTAAAACGGGATATGCGCGTATCCCGTTTTTTCACATTCTGGTTTCATCCGAGAATAGGACTCGTTTCCATTCAATCCAATGCGCAATTAAGTGATTCTTTTTTTTTAGAGATTTAGTTTATAGCTCACGAGTGTGTGTGTGTGGATGTTAAAAATATTTTTCAAAAAACACGCAGGCATTTTACATTTTTTGGAAACAAAATTCAGGAGTTCCTATTATCGAAGTTATACCACTGGACGTTTGTTTTGTTGAGCTCATCCCGCCTTCTACGGCGATTGCCTCTAGGTACACCTGACTGAGTCAAGGCTCCAACCATAGTTGTTGTTTTGGCTACTTACTGAAAAGGAATGCCGAAAATACGACGATGGGGATGACGCAGTTGATGTCTATGAGGTAGCCGAAGGACAGGTTGCCGATGAGACCACCACCTCGACCCGCAGTGAGGGACAGTGCGGCTGCCATAACCCTAAAGAGAACACATGGCTCCATTAGTTCAGGTTAAATAGGCAGCATGGAAAGCACTGGTATCCAGCTGCATCTGGTTAGTGGAAAATTACTCTGATATAGTTGGGAAAAGTCTAGGCAGAGGATGCCACCACCTGGACTGGTCGAATGCTTTTTTTTCTGTTTTCGTTTAGTGGCTCCAGAATCACGCTTTTCTACTGACCTGCAGTTATTTCAGGCTATTTCAACAGCATAGTTACCTTAGTCTCATATATTTTGTTGAATCTGGAACACTAGAGCGCATTGGGTACTAGTGAAAGTATATTATCTCCAAAATACCTTGTTAATCTTTTGAACGCCATTTTCACATACTTTGTGACAAACGAAAACTTAACCTGTATTTCACCAATATGTGACACTAAGACGGTGAATTTGTAGCCATGCGTGTGTGGTACACCGATGCGTTTATGCTCCGGCAAATTGTAACAATGGTTTTATATTTACCTGAGGTTTGTAGGGAACAAGTCGACCAGCACGCAGAACACCAAACTGATGGCGAGGGAGGTGAGGGCTTCAAAGATGCACGATAGCACCAAGTTCTGTGTGGAGTTCTGTACGAAGTACAAGCCGACCGTCACCACGCCGGCGAAGCCCAAACTGAAGACTGGAAAACAAATCATAACGTTAAGTTGCTTTTCATTTTTTGTTCAGTTAAAAGGTTTTCAACAATTTTCATTCAAGCCTATAAATTCTTTGACAGTCGAGTATGAAATGGCTATTGATGTAGGTACCTACTATTTAGTTCCCTGACTGCCCTTACCAAATTATTTCTCAACAAAAAAAAAGCTGGAACAGACTGTTATAATATATCTAACATATGTTATATTCTTTGATACAGTGTTAATTTTTTGATATTTTTACTGACAATGTCTTGTCAGTAAACATTTTGTGAAATTTGGAAAAAACAAGATGGCAGCATGAGTTCCGATTTTGGCCATTTATTATAATGTAGGTACTAAGTCTGTTACCTATGTATTGCTAACATAACAAGAGTAAATAGGTGTAATGTGTCAATTTGATGAATGTGATAAAGTAAACAAGTAGGTAAACCAAACTGGTCGAATGATATCTTCTTATTAGATATACTTAAATTGCTAGGTATGTCACTTACTCAAGAAGAATTTAGCACCAAGCTTGTGTACGCAGAGAGGCAGCCACAAGGACGTTGGGATGCAGGCGAGACCGACGATCAAGGTGTGCATATAAACGCTAGAGTCGATGGTCTTCGTACAATCGAAGGGATCCCCTTCGTATTCATCGACGACCACAATTCCGGAGACGTCGCAGACCGAAGCTGACGTGTTGGGGAAACGTTTCTCGAATTCCTCGTAACGGTTGAATAACTCGGGGAACCAAATCATGAGGGTGTAGTAACTGAAATTGATGCAACGTGGTTAAAGTACAAAAAGTAACAGGAAAATTTTCTATCGTGGGCAAATAAATGGGAGGGGTTGAAGAATCAGATACAAAGGAAGATATATAATATAATATATAAATTATATATTTTTTCAACGCAGTACATAGGAACAAATTCAAAATTAAATGATTACCTACATACATCCCCTATGTAAAATTGCAATGGTGGGCATCAAAATTGACAGAAAAAGTGCCTTGAGAATGTTAAACCGTTTTGATACTTTTCGACACGACATTTATTGTACTGAATAGAGCAGGCAGCAACATATTAAGTTTGATAAGATCTTCCATGGCCAATGTTAATGGTTTCTCACCTCGTGGTCAAACCGAACTGGATAATGCAAGTAAGGATCGTGTATTTAAGGTAGGGCGGCCTGCACAGAGCCTTGGTCTGCGTCCAGATCTCGGAGAACAATCGCTTGAGCTCCTTAGGTTTGCGCATGCTCAGTGCTCTGACGGACTTGACGGAGGTCTGGGAGCCGACTGATACAGTTCGAACTTTCTCCTTGAGGCTTTTGATCTGAAAATTTAAAATTTAGATAGGCAAGTTAGAATAAATAGCTAGAGAGAGTGACTCCTGAGGTAGGCTCTGCACTGATATGAGTAAATGGTATCGTCCAGGTTAATAATGACTATATTTTTAATTGATAGGATCATTCTCTTTTCTAAACCGCGAGGCGTTTTTTTTAAGTTTTTCGATGAAAATTCGATAGAATACAATATAATGTGGGAAGGAAAATATAGTGTAATTAGGTTATATAGATCTTACCGGGTAGTTCTCGGGGTCATCACCAGTGTTTTGCTTGTAGATGCCTTGCAGGACCTTGAGTGCTTCATCGTAGTCACCGCACTCCATCATGAACTTAGGGCTTTCGGGGAAGTAGAACAGCCAGAAACCGAGCAACAGCGAGGGGATTCCACAAGCGGCCACGAACCAGTTCCATGAGTCGTAGGAGAAAGAGTTATTTGCATTCTCAATACGGATTCCTGTGATAGGGATGATGCCCCAAGCGATCACTGGAAACAAATAGTTGAAATTATATTGGCTTTCAACCCAATAAAGATGGACTTCCAATCTAACCATAAGGTTGTCTAAAGGCTTCCATGATAATACTATCTCAGAAGCTACAAGATAGTCTAGTGCCAAATATAGTTGAAGGAAAACCGTGCGGTGAAAGTCAGTAAGAATTTGACAGGTGTTTTCGCTTATCCTAGCGCAGAAGAAATTCATTAAGCTTTGGACATTAAAAAGGTGGTCTAGAGAGAGCATTACTTAATTCCTCCTGCTTTTTATAATATTTTTCCTTACATGGCAACAAGATGACTCCGAGGGTCCAGAACATTTCCATCCAGCAGAGGATCTTCTCTCTGTATTTGGTCTGTTGGAATTCACCCAGGTAGGGGAAGCAAATACCCATAGCACCAGCCACACTGCAAACAAACATTTATATTAGGTAGGTAGTTCTTATACGACATTTTTGCCATCACGGGTAGAACCTGTTTTAGGTTGGCACAGAACAGTGGTCTATGCTCAGCAGTGGGTCATACAATTCTCTTGTCTCCTTCTTTACTTTGATGCTTTACATCAATGATATTTAACACCTTTTGGGTCTATAAGACACATCAGATTATTGGCTCGCGATCGACCTCTAGACAACATTACTATACCACTACCCTACTTGGCTATGGGTTGTTAGATTATCAATGGATAATCTAACAAAATGGAAGGCGAGATTCCTTACCAGATTACCGCCATGGGATCTGGAGGCGAGAGCCCTCGCGCACGTCTACGCGTGGCGCGTGGAGGCGCTTCGCCGGGGCGACGGAGCTCTGGCAGGATAACATGGTGGTATGGAGACAGTGACTATCGCGACCCAGAGCTGGGCACGCCACTATTGCGGCGGTAAGGCCCCTCTTTGAGGAGTGGCTGGAGAGGCGCCACGGCGTCCTCACCTTCCGCCTGACGCAGGTACTTACCGGACACGGCTGTTTCGGGAGGTACCTGTTTCGGATTAAGCGGGAGGACACGCCCGGGTGTCAGCACTGTGAGGATCGCCCGGAGGACACGGTGGAGCATACGATGGAGGTCTGCCCTGCTTGGGCTGAGCACCGCCGTGTCCTCGTCGAGGCGATCGGCGGCGGCAACCTCTCGCGTCCGGCCCTGGTTGAATCCATGGTCCGGAGCGACGAGGCTTGGGAAGCGGTCACCTCCTTCTGCGAAGCAGTAATGCTAGCGAAGGAGGAGGCGGGCCGCGCGAGGGAAAGGCAAGGCCTTCGTCCCAACCGCCGCTACAGGAGAAGACGCCCCGGGCGTCGGGAGTCGCAGGGCGATCCCCGGCCACCGTAGGCGCGGGCCTGCGGACGGCGAGCGTTGGGTGGCTCGCTGTCCGATCACCACCAGGCCCGGGTCGATGGCGCGTTGTGTTTCACGCGCGCCGCAAAGAGATGTCAGCAAAGAGGACCGTGCCCGCTAGGGCCAGAGCCTGCCAGGGTTGCGGAATTTGTTCGAAAGAGTCACCGCGGCCCTGGAAAGCAAAGGGCTTTAGAAGGAACACGGATGGGTTTTAGTCAGTAAGAGTCTGACACGCCCTTCCGCTCCACCCAGAGCGGAAGAAGTCATTTGATGATTTCCCATCCTTAAAAAAAACGGTTGCACAACTTATTTAAAATTCATATTCTCTAAAACTAGTTTGAGAAATGAAGAAATGAAATATTCTGGTCAATTGTCCCTGTCCGGATATTACATTTCATTATAAACAAATTGATCAAACTGGTTTTCATTTAATGGCTATGATGATGACACCATTTTACTCGTCATTATTGTACTTAGCACAACAATAATAAGTAAATGGAAGCGAGTGCTTGGAATCAATTGTAGCGTGTCTGTCCGCATGATTTGTGGCAACCATTGTTTGCTTCTAAAAGAGAAAAATACCTTAAGAGGCTATGAAAAACGCCGGTAGCACGTTAGAGCGTTTTGTAAACATTGCTGAGCCGAAACAGTCATCATAACTTTTCTCGATTATGACGATCCAGTTTTCAGCAAAAAGTGCCAAAAGTTTACTCGCCTAGCCATTCTACTTTTATCCAGTTCTACACTACTACCCTCCCCAATTTATCGTCATCATCGTTTCAGCCGAAAGACGTCCACTGCTGGTCATACGCGTCCCCCAAGTATCACTACATCGACGATCCTGTGCGTCTCGCAGTCGCATGCAGCGGATTCCAGCGGCCTTTACCAAATTTTAATCGTCGGTCCACCTGGTGCAAATTGCGTTCAACTAACAAGGTGCTGCAATTTAAGCGTAAGTAGTGATGTCACTGATTGTCACATTGCCTAGACATCGTTAATAGTCAAAACTAAATGCGAACTTTATATCGCTGATTTTATGGCCCTCATACTTGCTGTCTTACTAAAGATATCACGTGCAACGCCGCATGCCTGTATCGCTCTTTTTCTAACGAGCTATGTGTGGCGCATGTCATTAAAGATCCTTATTTATTTATTGTCAACCACATATAATTTCTCAACATCACCGTCAATGGGCTAGTTTTGATTACCGCCTTTGCAGTAGCACACCTTTGGAGATGTCAAATGTGTCTATTGGCAAGGATTCAGTGACAATAAATCATTTTTACTCTAGCAACATTCTTTTACCCTAAGGTACAAGCTATTATTTTTTTATTAAAGTATTTTTTTTTTATGGTAGGTACATATGCGTCGTAAATTGAACCACATAAACCCTTTTTTTCACCAGCCGGAACACAGAGGTTATGAGATAAAACATTTAGGTACTAGGATACTTACGAGAAACCATTAACAAATCGACAGGCCATGAAGATGGGCAGGATTTGGACGAAGGAGGAGACAATTCCAATGAAGCCATCTATCAGCAGAGCCGAGACCAGCACTACTTTACGACCTTTGGTGTCGGCCAAGCAGCCCCAGAAGTATGATCCGAGCACCATACCTGCGAGGAAACAATATACCCATAAACATACATAGGTACATAAGTTGGTTTTAAGCATGGCACCTGTGCTCCCAGAAGGTAAGGGTTGAGCTTTTTGCGTTTAACCGGGTCGCAGTTCAAGTGACCGGGCTGCTACTGGACCTTTTTAAGAAACTCCTCAACGCTTTTCTAGTCCCGAAATATGAACCCAGAATCCTATTGCATTGTCACCTGTGTTAACTGTTTTTATGAAACTGTATGACTTTCTTTTAAGTATTTTCGTGAAGGAATATGACCCAAACAAAATTGCCAAGGGTCGGTTCGCTAGTTTCAAGGTACATAGAAGTTGCGTCATAATAATCAGTTCTTTCTTCCTCCATAGTATAGAGGTATTTTTGTTCTTACCCAACATAGGAGCGGCAGTGAGCCAGCCCTTGTCTGCAGATGTCATGCGGAAGTCACATGTCGCCGACGGCAAGACGAACGACACTATAGTGATGCCGATGGCAGTGTTTGAGTAGATCAGCCCTGTGACCGCCAGCAGGCAGAAGTGGAAGCGGCCGAATCCTGAAAAAGATATTGGAACTGTTACCTACATTCGGTTTGTGGATAAGGCGAAAAAATTCACTGGTCAAATCAATTTCGTATTTTTATTCAACTTTTCTTTTGATCGTAGACCTTCTTCACATTATTTGGTAGGTCCCTACCAATTTCTTAATCTCTTTTAAATTGTCTTAATCGAGGTTAAATCTTGGAATTAGTAGGTACCTACAAAAAAATATCCTATAAGCAAGGATAAGCTGACAAACACTAATCTAACAACTATAAATATAACATTAACTAAGCCAATCAATAGATACTTAGTTCTACTGGTTACGATCTATTGTTCTTATTGTGATTTTCTTCGCCCTAGCGTCACCAGTCTCTGTTAGCAGATCACTTTTGTTGGCACACACGACAGAATTTTAATTAATGCCATCAATATGCCGATGACGCTACAAAACTATTTATATTTTTGTTAATAAACTCTTCACTATTTGATTGATAATAATAATAATAAAAGTTTATTCACAAAAAAATACATAGGTATAGTAAGTATCTACTTATTATATAAAACAGTTGTTGCTAAATCTGTACTAAAACAAGTTTTTAACCCTGCCTCTTAAACGAGGATAGACCTGTAGTTTAAGAGACAGTGTCCAAACTGCGATTGTCTGCGTATTTGTAGCTTTGAAACTTGGCAGATTCTGATGCGGTTATCACCTTCATTCAGATAATTTCGAGAGGCAAGTTTAATAATGATGGCTTGACCTATTTTTGTAAATACGACAAATCTTTGTATTTACCTGTCGCCGAGATAGCATGTTCGAAGTCTGCTCCATGCTCCAAGAAGTCTAGACCTGTAAAGAGGATACAATCACATTTTTACAACTTGTTCTAGTGGAAAACTACTCGAAAAAGTTCTTGTAAACCGAGTGACGACGACAAAATCACAAGATTCTGTAACTTAACTGATAAAGCTCGCCTTATTACTATGTGGTTTATTGTGATATGCGTTTCTTTTCTCATATTAACAGTATTATATGGCCATTTTCACGTAAGGACGTGCCTACTATTGTAATCAAATTCACTTTATATTATTCTACTATAGCTTTTGTCTTTCACCCGCAAATAACTAAAATATTGGCACGTTTTTGACTGGCTTCCAACTATGCTATGATACGACGGTAAATGATGTCGTGTGCAGAAACATGTTCACACAATTTTAAACTAAATTTGATTACGATAACGACTAATTTATTGTGAATGGTTTTAGTAATACTTTGATGTGAGGGTATATGGAAATTCTCGAGATTGTCGTCTGTCATAAATGTGGAACTGTCATGATAAATAACGAATTATCCTAATTCTTCTAACAATAGTGTTACATGACGTGGATTTGATAATATAAATAGAAAGAAAGAATGAAAAAGAGTTTATTTGCGACAAGCATGACGCATACTAAAACCAAAAACTAAATTACAAAAGTTATGCAAGTTGGGAAGAAAAATATAAATTAATATCATAATTACTTTGCATCTGTTGTTTTTTCTCCCTACTTTTTATTTTAATACATTTTATGTGATACTAAAACTTTCAAAAGTCAATATTTATGTTTTTTTACCTGTTCACAAATACTGCTCGTTGTTTATTGTTTGTTCTACAAAATATTATTATGCGTAACATAGCCACAGTTATACCGTGGAATTTCATATAACAAGCCTATGTCCAAATAAGGTTTTATCTACTGTTTGTACATCAGGTGTGTCTAATACCTGTACCTACCATTGTCGTTGGGATTGAGTGTTTTGGTCAAGTCAAGTTTGGGATTACCAAAGAAAAACCGCGGTCGATAAAGATTTCTGTTTGTTTCACAAAGCCGACAACTTGAAGTGTTGATAAACACTATGGATGACTTGTTTTTATTTTCTCGTTGATAATGTCAGTTTCAAGGGTCCAGTGAGTAGTTGAGTAGACGTGTTGATTAGAGTTGGAAAATAATACCTAGGCCGTTTTCCGAAATAAAAATGCTGAGATGGTAACCCTTTTGGTAGGTATGGGCACGCACAGCGCAATTCTGTACCTACTATTATTTTTTTTTATTTTGTTGCTGTAGCTTTGTGTCAGTGCCGAATAAATGTTTTCTATTCCATTTTCATATATTCTAAATAATACCTGTGTGTAGAACGTCCAGCTTGCTTCAAAGCAGGCACGAGAAAGGTGCCATCTTGGCCCGGCCGTCAAATATTCATGAACAACGTAGTTTTATTAACTTGGTCGGCTAGCATGTTGCACATGAACTGCAGTCAGCGATCAAGTCAGGGCCTTACTCAAAACATCTACATAAGTCGAGTGTCTTTTGTTCAACATCGACTAACAGGGTGCAATCAGTCAATCAGGTAGAATTACGGCCGGTTTCAATAACGTATCTACCTTTAACCAACTGTCAAATTAGCTACTGTTTGGCTATTTAAAACTTAGTTTAGAATAAACAAACTATTTTAAAAATTATAGATATAGTGTTCCAAACGAATTTCCACACACCCACAGGCTTCGTACAGGTTTTTTCTGTAATATATAGGTAAAGATATATTATCAGATTTTTGAAGTGCAAACTTCTTTAGGTGAGACAAAAATCATGGAACTCGTGGCATCGTCACCGAACGCATTCCATGAGGTATATGTATACTGTGTATTATGTGTAATTTTTGGGTGAACAAAAATCATGGAACTCGCGTCATCGTCACCGAACGCTTCAGCTTTCGCTTAGTTTTCACTTCTATCGGCAGTCCCCAAAGACTGCCTCACATGTTTTTTTTTTTATAATTGTAGTATAGTAGTTTCTAATTTCTTGTCTGATCCGTGTCTGCCTGACGAGTAATTAATGGACGCCACCACAAGTTCACTCAAAGTCATGACTGATGGTTGCATGATGACTACCTATCCAGATTTTCGTCAATCAATTTCATGCAACCATCATTAACTGCATTACACGATAGGTTATCCGACAGTCACAGCACTCACAGCCTTGACTGTGGTTAAACTGACGGCAAAATCTACCGTTTAATGGGCGCCATAGGAAAAGACAGACATGACATATCGCAGATTGCAGTGCGTGAAGTCTAATAAATACTTGTATCGTGCGTATCTACAGCCAAGGAGTGGAATTCCCTGCCGGAGTCTGTGTCTCATAGCTACAAGTTCTAAGCTCGGTGACTTTAAGTCAAGAGTGAATGGGTTACTTCTAGACAAGCGTGCTCCATGATCGCTTTCCGTCAGTTAAGATTGTGGTACACCTCGAGTCTATCAATAATAAAAAGTCGCGCTGTGGATGCATGATGATGAAAATGAAGATATTGTTTTATAGGTGCGTTAGGTACTATACTTATTTTACTTTAGGTATAGCACTTGTCAAAATATGATTGTGTGCCATACTACTAATGAACGACTTATCAGTGTCATAGCCTCCTACGATTTAAAGTTGTCACAAATGATTACCTTGCTATCTTAGCATTTGTCTACGCTTTGTGCGGATGAAGCCTGATTATAATGTCTTTCCTTGGTTATTAGAAATATGAAAGCACTCCAGTACATAAACCAATTAAAACTGATAGGTGATTATACAAGTAGTGTGATTTATTCAAGAAATAGCATTTTTAGGGTTCCGAACATCCGCAAGAAACGGAACCTTTATAGAATCACTGGGGTGTCTGTCGGTCCGTCTGTCACAGCCATTTTTTGCTAAATCTACTGGACCGATTCTGTTAAAAATTCGTACACATAATATGAACTTCTGTGACCCAAACACGGAAGCGTTACGCCAATAAATAAATTTTGAGTACCTACCTACGGTGGTCACTTTTATCTTTCAAACTAGATTATTTCAAAAAAAGGTGTTTCAAACTGTACCGTTGTTACATATCAAATTAAAGGGCATATTGTGACAGTTTTAATTTATCTTTTCCTAATTTTAAAACAATAGTTTTGAAGTTATTCAAGGAAATTAGACGAAAAATGACCGTTCCACAACCTTATCTCCGAAACTACTGAGCCTAAAATTTTGAAAAAAATGCATATAATATATGTACCTACTACATCTATCTTACTTTTAGATTACAGGAGAACCTATATGTTGTAATGTCAATAGTGTTAAAATAACATAATTAAAAAAAAATCAATTCGTTCGGAACCCTATAACCGCGAGTCCGACTCACACTTGGCCCGTCATTTGTTTTATATGGCTTAAATTTGCCATGCACTAAAACAAAATAAGGACAGAAGATAATATGGAATCTTTTCTATAATAATAATAAGTTTCTTGAGATCGGAAGACAGACGCCAGCCTTCAGGGAGAAGGAATAGTAGGTCAATGCAGATTGCAGACCTACATATATATGATGTTAAGAATAATATTACGTGTATTCAAGCAAAAGCTCTTAGTACTTTACAAGTAATTTTAGGTGGTAACGCCTGTCTTTATTATAGATCAATCGAACACAGGGAACAACAAAAAATGGTATTGAGTAACATGTTGGTTTGTAGTCTGTTTGTAACCTATACAGCTTTTTGTGGTAGATATTTAACCTGGGGGTCTTTAAGGCGTTTCCCTGATCAAATAACCTTAGGCATTCGTTCCCTCTTTGCCGCCCGCACCCTGCGCACGCCCATTTATCATAGAATTCACACGATTTTTGGAATTATTTTAATAAAAAACGCGATCTTTTGAAATTAAATAAAACGTGAAAAATTTAGATTTTAAAATTATCTATCTATTAGTGTAATCCTCAAATGATTAGAGCGTCACCTTTAGCAACAGATGCAATTAATAATTTTAGTCATTTTTTAAAAGTAGATTTTAAATGTATTTATAACACATTAAAACAAATTAGAACGTGGAATGTGATGATAGGATATCGAACATTAATAATGTGCTTTTAGATGTAATTTATTTCTCTTATCTAATAAGTTAATAGCCTCTGAATAACGAAGAAAAACGCACTATCGCAAGGTTTTAGTCGGGGTAGCGCCTTTTAAGTCATAACTCATAATTGAATAGGTTACTTTTGCAAGCGTGCTCCAACGTCGACCGTCACCATCGCTTTCCATCACTTGAGATTGTGGTCAAACACGAAGTTATCAATAGGTAATATTAAAGCTCAGCTCAGACAGGGTCGTCAACATTTTCAGACAGACAATTTCAGCACCTGAACAGTAGACAACACACGTAATCCTCCATAATTCTTTTATTTTGGGCTACTGTTATTCTAGGACTCCGAATGAGGTTAATCAAATAGCACTTGTAATTATTTTAAAACAAACTAATTCAACTGTTAACAATTGTCAGCGTTATCTTATCTATCATAATGAAAGTACAGGTAGCATTGTTTACACGAACCAACGACGTATGATTAATCAATTTTATTATGAAGGCGAGATGAAGGGCTTAGAACCGTAAATAAATCAACCTGACATGACTAAACATAGTAGGTTTTTTATCAGAATGCTGTGTGCACAGCGATTAGAGGTGACAGATATGTGACAATGACATCGTCGAATCAATGTGATGGCATTGTGAATTCACTCAAGGACGGAGTTTCGTAATTGGTTAAACTTCTATTGCAACAGGACGATTATTATAAAGGCTGATGATAGTAAACTGCCATGTTAATAGGTATCAAAGACCCAAGTAGGTAATGTCATCTAAAATACTAGTTGTACAATAGAAATTACATGGACTGAATGAAGCACAAGCAAGTAGCAACAACCCTATTCTTCTTAAGAAAATTTTCCATAAATATAAACAGTCATCTAGGAAACGTACCTAATTTGTGTCTAAGGTACATTTCTGGAATCATCATGTATACCAAGAGCCCAAATTAACTGAATGTAACAATGACCACATTGTTATATAAAGACCAACATTAAAGCCACCACACACTGTTGCAAAATTAATGGTTAAGAATGCAAAGTGTATACCACTTTAAATAGAAGTAACAGGATAGTGATGTGAAAATAATATGCTAATGGTGACATTGCGCAGGCGCGAAGGTGAGCCCGTATAATGTAACCAGCACACTAAATGAAAAAAAAAATTAATGAGTTATCGTTGAACTGATTACTGTACACGGATGACGTATGGTTTACGCTGCATACCTGGTTTTGTTTTTTTTTTAGAAGCGTTGGAATCGCGGGTCTATTAAAAGTAGAACAATCTACTTATAGGTATCTAAATTTAGCTTTGGAAATTCTGTATACGGCCGAGATGAGAGCGATTTTCCTTTTCCTAGCCTGCGGAACTTGGTACCTACCTAAAAATTACAAAGCTTTTTGACTCTACACATTATTTCTACAACCACACATTATTTCTACGACTTTCGATGACTCCCTTGTACAAAAGTTCCGGAAAATTAAAGCTTAAAATTTTCCGGAAGTTTTTCTAATTGAGATCTTGACTGAAATTACGCAGATCTAATTTGTGCGTCTAGGTGTTTTGTGAAAAGTTAAGAAACCTTGAGCAAAGATCATAATTCATAACATGTAACCCGATGATTAAACTTTCCAACCGTCAACCATCAATTTTAGAAAAAAAAAATCCAAGTCGTAATATTTTTTTATAAAGGGACTTCTGTTTTAGAATTCCAAATATCGAAGAGCGAGGTTCGTTGCGTTGCAGGTTTTTTTTTCATATTTAGGACAATAATTTCTAGATTCACTTTTAGAAATAATGCTAAAACTAATGAGGATACGGACTCACCACGGCTGATTTATTTCTCGAAACTAATTTTGGCAATCAGTCTAATTGCACTAGATATTGTTGCTCTCATTGTTCAAAAATTATTTTAGCATTTCAATGAGAAAAAAAAATAATTGTAGCGTTTTGAAATTCTCAAGAAGAGGTATGAAGAATGAGATCAATGAATGCTGTAAAATTCTCTTTCGATTCGGTTCTCTGACGTAGGTTCACTTGTATCATGTTAAAACTTCGGAAACATTGTAATAAACAATACTAGTATTAAGGTAACAACAGCAGGCTGGTTAACTAGGAAGTAGTGTTTTGTAGATATTTATGAAGTAAGCAGTGATAATATCTAATAGGTGACGATAGGCATTTTGAATAAAATAGGGATAGTTGAATAAAAAACTGTGAGTGAAAAGACTGTGATGTACATCTAGTACAAACGATTTTTCCTTTTTCACCACCTTAAAGACTGGATTTTCAAATTTCCAAAAAATCCCTCAGTATCTATTTACTTACTGCTCACCTACATTATAAAGGAAGGAATTTGTAAAAAACTTCATCTTCTAGCATCAGTACTTTCAGCCGCGCGATGATATTTTAGTCAGTTTTTCTTTTATGAACTGACTAGCTTTTACCCGTTCCCGTAGGAATTTCGGGAAATCCCCCCTTAGTGCTCCCCTACGGAGTATAGGGAAGCTACATGCCAAATTTCAGCTTTCTACGATCAGTAGTTTCGGCTGTGCGTTGTCTGTCAGTCACTCAGTCACTCAATCACTTAGTAGGTTACGGAAGAGTTTTATGTATATTGATTTAAGATAGAAGGATATTGATTTAGTGTTTCCTAATGATGAACTATCTCCATGTCAAAATGATAGACTATTTTTAAAATTTAATTAAAATTTCTAAATTCGCTGTGGGACGGTTCCCAAGCTGGACGGAGTTTAATATTGACAAAATCCAGGATCTTTATGAAATGTAATCCTGAATTTTGTCCAGAAGACAAATATTTATATTTTGTACCGGAAAATTGCAGACTCCGTAAGATTGTAATACTTAAATCTTTATAAGATTAAGTATAATATCTCGATTTATAACGAAAACTTCGTTTTCTATATCCCATCCAAATTCGATAGTTTCTAATATACTTATTCGTGTCTTATTAAGAAATATAGTTCACAATTCCTCGCGATATTTTAGAATCTTACGGCGTTTGCAATTTTCCGGTGACATATCTATCGACGGTATTCTGTTTATAGAGGTAAATGCATCAGGTAATATTGTGTTAATTAATGAAGATTAAATCAGAAAATAATTAATTTAGCTGCGCCTGCACCTGCACGGTATAACAATGACTAGAATATCTATTCAGCATACGTCGGAAGAGTTATGTATAATGTAGGTATGTATACCAGTTTGAGTGGGTTTTGCCGTATCTTCCTCTTAATAATTATAATAGTTTCATAAGATAAGGATGGCGCCTGAATATGCATTCATTAAGATACTAGAACTTTGTCATAGAATTTCTTATCATTGATAAATATATTGATGTGTGGAGTGATTAATGTTTTCCTTTTCATCATTCCATTGGTAGTCCTTCTCACATAAAAAAACACCAAGTAGAACACTCTAATTGGTGTTTTTTTCTTGCATATTGGATTGTTTTAGCTTTTACTTTAGGTTTAGGAAAATTTACCCTTTAACCAGAGAATTATCATGATTACCTACCTATTAGAAATTGAGAAAATTTGATTCTCCAAATAAAAACTATGTGGGTACATAAAGGCTTTGGAATATGCTTTTTTTTACCTATGGGAAACCAAATCAAGTGACTTATCCCGCGCTGTATGGACTATACTCAGGTAAAGGTAACTTGCCATAAAATGAAAGATTTGTGTTAATAATTTCGTGTCGTTTTGAGTAATTTTATACGACATCCAATATTAATTTGCTAGGCCATCTTTTTCATACACAGTCCAGTCAACGATATTTTTAGAAAGGAAACAAAGTCGTTACTTGCTGTTAGTGAACTTTTTGACAAGAATTAACAATTATTGTCTCGGGGATGAGTGACAGGCGTGTGCTGAAGATTTGCAAAGTCAGTTGACTTGTGGACATCGTCATAATAGCTATTGTCCAGACAAACTCGACGGCAAAGTTGAGCGACATTGATGTGAAGCTCGCTCAAGATCGTGTGACAGGTCTTTTCAATGTCCCAATGTGTATGTCTGTCTGCATTGAAGACTTTTATTGTAGGTATTATATTTGTCTCACATAACCGCAGTCTGCACATAATTTGGTAGGTTTTTTGTTTTATTTTGTTCTTGCATTTTTAGCTGTTCGGTTTAATTTTAAATGCTTTTCGATTGTTGCTGTTTTTAAATGGCGATACAATGTTCTTGATTATGATTTTCGCCAACGTTAAAAACGCGAATAAATCGACTGCCCCATACATTTATGTTGTAAATTCAATAATTTAAATATCATTCTTCGGAGACAATTGACAAATTGGGAACTATTGCAACTCAAATTTTTGCAATAAATTTTAATGGCGAACTTTTTCTTAATTAACAATTTATTAACATACTTACCCATTTTGTTTATTTCACTTTTTCACTTTTAATAGTCCGATATGAGATCACGTCAAGAGATTAATTCGCGGTCACCTATCACCAACGTTTCATCGTCACCCTGCGAGTGCACTGTAGGATGCGCGTGGGCACTGGGCGGGCCGGCTCTGTCGGCGCACGCGTCTCGCAGCCTCAAGGATGTCGCGTGCTGCCTGCTGAGGCTTCTGTGCGAATGCCAACTCGCTACCGGCTCCCGCCTAAGATTCCTTCCACTCGAGATAACGATAAGGCCGATGCTCGATCGCTCATCTTGTGTTATCTCGACGGCCAATGACGGAGACCACGATCGATCTGTCCGCAACATCTCATTGTTGTCATGCTCTGAGTGTTTTAAAAAACTATTACGTAACATGGAACGTAACTTGTTGTTATTTTTACAAATATGGAAGATAGTTTAGTCTCAGCTCTAACTTTTTTCTCGCTTTTTTCTCAAGCTCCAGTATCATTAGATTAAACTGATAAATATATTATTTGTAGATTAAAGTCACAATACCAACAAAGTTAAATAGATATTTTATCACTCACACAATAATTTATCTACATCAAATATCGACTGTTACGTAACTTAATCGTCTGGCGATTTTTTTTTAAATAGGGTAACAATGCAATAAGGTGGCACAAGCCCTAAAATTTAATCTAAGATTAATTTGTGAAGAAATTTTTGGTGTGCTCTTTTATTTAATTTAAATCTGGAACTACCATTTGGATTTGGAATATTATTTTTGTATATGAAAGCATGAGAAAGGCTATAACGGGAAAAAACGGGATATGCGATTACGAAGTCGCGGGAAAAGCTAGTAAATATTATATAAATAATTAAGAGAATTTAAAAATGAGAGCTTATACTTTTAACAAATTTTTAATATGAAAACAAATTAAAAGTAGAACTAAGTTTTCTGATTTTAACGTAACCGTGGAGTTGTGATGTTTGGAATTTGAATTTAAATAGAATAAAAAATTGGTGATTGAAACAAGGGCTTAATTTTTATGACGTGTTCACACTACGTCACTCTATTTAAGTATTTCAAATACTAGTTTCCAGTATATAAAATACCAAACACAACTAAATGTGCTTTTGGATCTAGGGACGCAATCATTACCCAAGTCGGAAGCTACTCAAGCCGATTGTTATTTTTAAGACAAAAGCGTGGGTACGTCCCTCCGGGGCCCGGCAAAGCATCCCGTAATAAGCTACCTCCGTAAGGCGATTACTTTGATTTGTTTTTATTAATAACATCTTTTACCAAGAAGTTGCGCCAGTATATTTTGCCATGACAAGTATAACTAAGATGACATGCAATATTCAATACGTCGTCAGTTAATGCAATATTCAATACACAGGGTGACTTATAATCCACTAGATTTTGCCCGCGACTTCGTACTCGCATATCCTGTTTTTCCCATTCCCGTATAGCCTATAGCCTTCCTCGTGAATGTGGCTATAATATACAAAAATAATTTTCCAGAGATTAGGGCATTCAAACAAACAAAAAAACTCTTCAGCTTTATTGTAATAGTATAGATTATATATATTTTATTATATACTATAGATTAGCAATCTTTTGGGGAGTATAAGCACATGAGTAGATAAACGTACTCATGTGGTATAAGTGTCTCCCGAAATATTGCCAAGGAAATACAAGTAAGCCAGTAGTGTTTGAGTTTAATCTGGGTTCTAGATAATAATGTAATTTCACTTACCAGAAACATATGTGCGTCTTCCCGAAAATAACGCGAGGTGTAGGTATTCCCACGTGTCACTGTGGAGGCCTGAAGAGGGTTCTTGTAAATTGAGGGGGGTTGGGCCAGTTCCACTAGGTCTAATCTCCCATTCTGGATTTGCAGGTTTTTCGCCGTTTACTGGTATTTGTTTATAATCGTCTCCTCTACTGGTGGTCGGTGCCTCAGTGGTATCTGGTTGCTGAGTGGCACCTGGTTGCTGTGTGGATCCTGGTTGCTGTGTGGTATCCGGTTGCTGAGTGGCACCTGGCTGCTGCGTGGCATCTGGTTGCTGAGTTACACCCGGTTGCTGAATAGCGCCTGGTTGTCGAGCGGCATCTGGTTGTTCAGTGGCATCCGGTTGCTGACTGGCGCCCGATGGTTGATTAGGGTCGCTTGGTCGATTGGGGTCAAGTGGTTGATTGGGGTCTGGCGATTGATTCGGATCCGCTGGTTTAAACAAATACAAAATAAATGTTTAGTCAGGTAGGTAGGGTACTTGTACAACGTGGAGATATAGGCTAGTCAACGAGTTCAAAAAACTGGGCAGGTGCGAGTCTGACTCGCGTACGAAGGGTCCCGAACGTATCTCATTTTTGTAACGTGTTACTTTTACACTATATATTTCTTATAGGATTTCCTTTAATCTATAGGTAAAGAACTATTTTTTGTATTTTTTTCAAATTTGTAGGCTCAGTTGTTTCGGAGATATAGATAGCTTCCCTTTCTTACGGATGTTCGGAACCCTAAAAACGTGTCGATAAAGCTTGGGAGCTTTACTCCGAAAAATATGAACGATAACTCATTCGATTCGGAAGGACGACTAGAAGAATGTATCTCGAGGATGCATTGGCACATAAAAAATTGCAATTGTAATTAACAAATTAAGATAAAAAAAATACAACTGACTTTTTTTATTTTCCACTTTTTACACACATAGTGGTGATACCCCACAACTAAGTGACAATATTCCCATAATGAGTGGTAGTACTATTTGCCGTTAAGGAGTTTCTTTGTGTGCCTTCGCAGTCCAAGTCCAGACCAGCTCATAGTTAAATATCTACTTTGATTTTGTACTAGTTTTTACTGACTTTACGGGTTTATCTTTCAAGTTCACTGTACAGTACAAATGCAATATAGCTATAACTAAACCCAATGCAAAAATAATCATCAAGATCGGTTAATAAACAACAAAGTTATGCCCGAATAGATAACCCCAAAAACATGTTAATTCAGGTTGACTTAATTGCATCTGCGTACCCCTTCACAGCGTACGATGTTATGTTATGTTTTGAACTGGTGTAATCAATAAACAGACATGCAATTTAAGGAATCCCGGGAGATTTGCTATCATTTATTGAAGAGTTCCGTTGCCTACCTCCGAAATCCTTCATCAGATCTTCACTAAATTGAAACGGGGCCAGTTTGGAAAAATACTCTTCCAAAAAAATAAAGAATCATTCAAATCAGTTGGCAATTGGCGAAAATATCGCTGAACAAAAATTTTTTCTTGGGATCCCAACATGAGTTTCTAATTTATACCTTCCATCATCAGCTCAGCAAGATGAAATGTTGATTACCAGGCACAATTATCTAAATTGCGTTAGAAAGTATGGGAAAAACATTGTATGTGCCTTTAAAATTTGAGGGTTGCCCTCGATTTCCCTAGGATCCAATCATCAGATTCTGATTTGGTGCCAATGGGACCACCTCAGGAGTATAGGCTTTCGAATAAAAAAGAATCATCAAAATAAATGTAGTATGTAGTTTTATAATTACATATTTTGTACGCCGAATATGGCAAAACATGTTGAACCTTAAACTCGATTCCATCCATATGTGCATGTA
Source organism: Mamestra brassicae (assembly GCA_905163435.1). NCBI lineage: Eukaryota > Metazoa > Arthropoda > Insecta > Lepidoptera > Noctuidae > Mamestra > Mamestra brassicae. The sequence goes on along the minus strand of LR990991.1, from coordinate 6,441,391 downwards.
TCATGTTACACATGTTTATACAAATAAATGCATCTTTATTTTTAATCAATGCATAATTGACGGAATGATCGCATAACAAACATACAAAAAAACGTACAGTCGAATTGAGAACCTCCTCCTTTTTGGAAGTCGGTTAAAACAGGTGGCATTTAGTTTTTCGTTCATAACTCATAATAAACTATTAATATTTACGATTTTGAAAAAAGATCGTTTATGAGATCCTGCCGGAACTCTTTTCTCTATTATTATTTATAATTTTAATTTAACGTCAAAAATAGGGCACCGCGCGGCCGTAACGGTATGGGCGCTCTGCCGCTGAAGACAGAGACATAATTTGTTTATTAATTGTAACAAATATTCATTAAAAAAAATATATTGGTATCATTCATCACACACTTGAAAGAATAAATCCCCGATGGAAAAAAAACAGTACTTTAAAAAAAGGTTATACTGTTGTTATTTAACAATTTTTTTCTAATATAAATATAGACATATAAAAAGACGGACGGAGGCCAAGAGAGAGACGAGAGACGGAGACGGACGAGAGATGGAGGTAGGAGGGGCTGGACCGTACTAGAAATTTTTGGTTTCGTGGAGCCTTTCTTAAATAAATGCTTAACAAGATCAAGCGATAAAAGTTTTTGAAGTTTGTCATTTTGTTCATAATATTTTTTAGTTAAGTGAATAAAACAAAAATGAAGAGTCCATGAAAAGTCGTTACTTTTTATTTTTCAACGAATGTTAATGCAATGCTGCCAGTCCTCTAGGCGCTGCCAGTCCTCTAGGCACGTTTCCGGTTGACAGCGGTGCGTAGGAATACTTCGACGCCTAAGTGTATTTTGTTTTTGTATATTCATATGTACATAGTTAAAGACAGTGAAAAAAACGTGTTGCGCCGACCCCAAGTAACATGCGATAAGGGCAGGAAGATGATGATGATATGTACATAGTTAGGTTTAGTAGATATAAATAGTTTTAAGATACGTTATATATGTCACCGGAAAATTGCAGACTCCGTCAGATTGTAATAAATCTCTATTTTTGATTTCAATTTCTCGATATATTAGGAAAAAAAACGTTTTGTATACAATAAATCCCATCCAAATTATTGAATTTCGATGGGATTTATTGACAAAAGACACGAATATACTGGAAACTATTATAAATATAAATGAATTATATTATATTATAAATGAAAATAAACTATAAATGTAATTTACAAAAATAAACGATCTAATTTTATGTTGTTGCTGTTTTGCTTACAATAGCATCAAACATCGTTTGCAATTTTTTTTTTATCTTTCGTTAAGATACTGTTTATTTATAAACAGTTAATGTATCTCTCTCCGGTCGTGTCGGGTTGCCGTCCCATCGGAATATGAGAGTGATGAAAGATGGAGTGCACCTGTGTTTGAGATTGGCCGCCATGGCCGAAATCGGTCAGGAGGACTATATATATTTATAAACAAGTATAAAAGTTTAATTAAAAAAAATAAAAACGAGAATGTGCTCACGTGTAGGTACCTACATTGGTAATTCGTAGTAATATCAATACTATGTGCCTGCGTATATACCTACTACTGGCAAGATAGAGGGTCACACATTGCGCGTCTTTCGGTCAAGTGCGACCACCTGCCATGTTTGGGTAAACCACTAGGGCTGTGCTGCCTACGTAGATATATCACAAAAGCCACATTTTATTGATTTACTTTGCAGTGATGGGACACATTGTAAGTACTTTTGTATGTCGTAGGTAACAACCGATATTTAACTTCTCGGAAAAGACATTCAAGTGTTTTTATCTGATTAAATCAAGCACATGCGATAAGTTTTGAATTCTAAATAATTTAATTACCTGAATTTTGTTCAAGTTTTCTATTTATAAATTAAAGTAAGTGGGTATTATTTTCCTTGTTAGTATAATAGCTCAGATACTTCCTTTCATTTCGGTCGTAAACAAATTTTGATAGTCGGAGCGCATTTGTGTTGGTAAGGTCGCTTTGGACATTTAAGTGAATTCACTGATGGATGGCCGTCAATAAGCGAAGATAAATCTTTTGGGTGATTTAAAAGGTAAATTTCTACGTGATTCTGAATGACTGAGATTTTGACGAAATTTCGGCTTAAAATTTTGTTTTAAATTTACACCCTTGTTTTATTGTCGATTTTTTACATAATTTCTGAAACTAGCAGGTAATTTAAAGCAGCCATATTTTTTCTATTTAGTTCTATTTACTGGTAGGTAGATAGAGAGATATCCATGCGAACTCTGTAAAAGTAGCTTGGTACGCTGGGAAGGATGTACTGACTTAATAAGCCTTTTCACTGCTGGGGAAACCATTCCCCAGCATTAGGAAACAATAGGTTGAAACAAAAATGCTTAAGTAAGCACCTGGACACATGGCACATTCCGCCATACGGAAATCCGTATAAAACAACAAGATAGGCAAAAAGTTGCTATCATCATAAAGAACATCTACACGAAGAGCGTAAGTAGAGTGAAATTAGAGCTGCCAGGGTTGCGGAATTTATTCGAAAGAGTCACCGCGACCCTGGAACGCAAAGGGCTTTAGAAGGAATACGGATGGGTTTTAGTCAGTAAGAGTCTGACACGCGCTTCCGCTCCACCCAGAGCGGAAGAAGACATTAGATGATTTCCCACCCTTAAAAAAAAAAAAGCAACTGGACAAAGCTGGTGAAAGGTGAGAATCCTTTCCCCAGCTTTCATTATTTCTTTCTTTACTTTCCTAGCCTTCCTTTCTTCCCAGTGTTTGGCTGCCTCCAACTAATCTCTGGTACTTTTAATACATTCTCGATCATTTTCTTTTAAGTTAAGACTTAAAGGTGTGAAGATAATTATTAGGTAATAAACATGCCACGTAACTGCCTGTAGGGTCGGTGGCGATCGCCACTTGAATACTAAAAGGAATAAGGAAACAAATAATATTTATGCTAAGACCTCGACCTCCTTGCATGTTACGAAACGCATTTTTTTCTACCTTACGTCGATCGAAAATTAGTGTATTGCTTGAATCGTTGAAATAAAGAAAGATTTTTGCGAAATAAAGCAAATACTTATGATTTTCTTTTTTTTTTTATTTGTGATGGGTTTGCTTTAGACTAGTCTTTTTTCTTTTATTTTTTTTGGTAAAATACTTCTTTTTACCGATGTAGCTGTCGCCTGCGTAGAATAAACGTCTATGTGTTATTCTGATGTGATGAAGCTATGTACCTACAGTGTGATTGGTTATTAAGTGTGTTCTTTGAAATGAGTTATACTAGAGCTGATTTGCAACAATTTAAATCCCGAAACTTGGGGTCTACGGACCCCAAGTTTTCGAGTTTGCGATGTTTTAAAGATTTTATTAGATTTTTTTTGCCTCACTACCATAATCTGCAAACGGAGAGATTGTTCCACTCTGGGTAGTCAACTGATACACACACACAGTTTACTCAAATTTGTGTAATACTTGACGTAAAAATCACACGACACACTTCCTTGTCTAATAAGCTTTCTAAAATAGTATAATAATACGCAGTATACGCACTTTTGGCACGTGTTGGAAAAATAATCTCAATTGTTTTCGACAAGGTAGTACTTCCATGGTACTTGATAGTACTAGATATAGTTTGAGCGCCTCGTCGGCGCGCCGCCTTCGCCGTAGATTCTCAATGGCGCGGCGCCACTGGAAAGACGCGGCGCAGCGCCACGAAACAATTTTTTTGTACTGATATTTATTTAGGTGCCACTTCGTAATAGCTAATGTAAATTTGAAAAAATATGTTATTCAAAATTTAATATTCATATGCCATGCTTACTTCGTCCTGCTTAGCTCTGTCCCTCTCTCATAACAGAATTATGACGGAATTGGCCTTTCATAGCCCAAGTCGGTTTGTTTTACCATACATTCAAGTACGTGCGTGTATAAATGAATAGGCAACAGTGAACGACCAAACCTAAACCTAAAGGCTTTGGAATTTTGAAGTGGAATTACTCGGTCGAGTGTTATAAGGGCTTTATTTTCCCGTTTAAACGCGTTTTTTTTCCAACTTTGCGCCACACGATTTAGCCGCGCCGGCGCCCGCGCTGCCGCCGTTAAAAATTGACACGGCGCAGCGCTCGCTCATATCTAGATAGTCCACATTTTCGATGTAAGCCTTGAACAGTGAAGCTGTAGCCCAAAGACGAGTATAGCGGCAATGAAGGACTTTGTGTTTATGCTGGTCTCAATCCTGTTTAAATTACCTACGCGATAAGACAAAAGAAAGTCATCAGTTTCAACGTCTCATAGCATAAGTAAAACATATCTGGTGGTGACAGATCTTGCTTGATTTGATTGACCAGAACCAGTCGCATTAAGTCAAATAGCTATCATAAAATATGTACCGAAATTAAGAAAATCCAAAGAAAGTGTATAAAATAAATTTATTTTGAGTAAACTGTGTCCAATAACCAATAGATGTTACAAGAAATTTTCATAGCTTCAACTTTACGACGCTTCATTTCCAAAGATGTTGGTATTTTTTTATAAATTGTTATTTGAGGGATTCATTTGTTCAAAAAGCAGACAAAAATCTTATAAATAAACCTATAGAGATTGCCAAGTCTTTCAATGATTTCTTTATTAATATCGCAAATGGATTCGATGACAAAGGTAAAACTCCCTCTGACAAAAAACAAACAACTGATTTACCAATTTTGTCTCAGACCATGTTTTTACATCCATGTTATGAGGATGAAGTAAAAAATATCATCATGTCACTTAATAACACCAAATCAGTTGGATTTGATGGTATATCAACTCATATTCTGAAATCCTGTTCCGCCATTATATCCCCAATTATTGAACATTTGATCAATCTTTCATTTTGGCAAGGTATTTTTCCAGATAAACTGAAACAATCAATTGTAAAACCCTTATTAAAAGGTGACACAAACGACTTATCCAACTACCTATAACCCTAATATCAAATTTATCAAAAATCTTTGAGAAAGTCATGCATCGTAGGCTCACTAACTTTTTAGAAAAAAATAATATTATAAAAGAGGAACAAAATGGCTTTCAAAGAGGAAAATCCACAACTTTAGCAGCGTTTACACTGATAAAAAAGGTAATTGAAAATTTAGATAATCGCATTCCAGTATCTGTCGTCTTTTTTGACATGAGCAAAGCTTTCGACTTTGTCAACCACAATTTACTTTTACACAAATGCAATAGCTATGGGATCCGAGGGATAGTGAATGATTGGATAGCTAGCTTTCTTTCTAACCGTCAGCAGAAAGTTGAAATAAACTCAACTAACAAAAATAGCGAGTCCACATCATACAGTTCCGATTACAATCAAACCAAGTCAGGAGTGCCCCAAGGAAGTATTCTTGGTCCATTACTTTTCCTTATTTACATCAATGATTTACCTACAGCTTTAAAACAACAGTGCATACTTTTTGCTGACGATATATCGGTCATAGTTACGAATGATAATAAATCAGAAATAGGCCACGAAAAAATATTAATATAACAATAAACCAAGTCTTAAAATGGCTCGAAAACAATTATCTCTGTGCAAATATAAATAAAACCAAATACATAAACTTTCAAAATTACAACTCTAAACCTAAAACATTTAAAATTACCTGTATCGGACAAGCAATCTTTGAAGTTAATGATTACAAATTTCTTGGCCTTATTCTCGACCAGAATTGTAACTGGAAATTACACATAGAACACGTTTGCAAAAAAATTAATCAATTTGTCTTTGCCCTCAAACGTTTAAGGAGTACAGCGAGCGAAGCAGTTGCTCTAACTGCTTACCACGGATATGTTTCCTCTTTATTAAGATATGGACTCCTACTGTGGGGAAACTCCACAAATATAAATGATGCCTTTCGAGTACAGAAAAAGTGCCTACAAGCAATCTATGGAATCAGCCCTTTAACATCCTGCAGGCCTATATTCAAAAAATTAAAAATTCTAACCTTAACAGGCCTTTTTATAATGCAAGCTGGTGTTTTTGTTAAGGAGCACTCAAAGTTTTTCACAACGTGTGAATTACACTCAAAATATACCCGTCGAGACCCTACACTACTAAGAATGCCTACACATAAAAGTACATTATGCCATAAAAATAGCTACATCACTTCAATAAAAATTTTCAATAATATACCAAAAGCAATAAGAGAACTGCCTTTGAAACATTTTAAATCCAAACTACATAAATGGCTGGTTGGTAATTGTTTTTATAGTTTTAAAGAATTTACTGACAAAAAGTAACAGACAAATATGGTTACTGATTACCAGTACCTACTGTACCATATTTAGTGTTGGCATACAGATGTACCAGAGAGACTTGCTAGTATAATTGAAATTGAATTTATATAATAACTTAATTAATTATTATATCACATTAGTTTTATAATTATATAACATTCGTTATTTTTGTGAACAATTTCTCAAATATTTGTATGCCAGTAAATGGCAAAACATGTTAGATCATGATTATAAAATATAAGACCTTAAATGTACCATGTTTTAAATGCAAATAAAATATTCTTATTCTTATTCTTATTCAAAAACTATCCGAAAAGTATCAGTTGACTATCCAGAGTGGAACAGATTTCTCTCCATTTGCAGTTTTTGGTCATGAGGCAGAAAATTTCTTAAAAAAAAATTAAAAACAGCCAGCCATATGGATCCAAAGTTTCTGGGAGTCAAAATCGTTGCAAATCAGCTCTAGTATAACTCATTTCAAGGAACGCAGTTAATTACCAATCACCCTGTATATTAATTCTATAGTCAAGTTTCATAAACACCCGTTCAGTAGATTTTGCGTGAAAGAGTAAAAACATCCATTCATCCTCACAAATTTTCGCGTTTATAATAATAGTAGGATACTTGGGGCCTTGGGCGGAGCACCGCCGTGTCCTCATCGAGGCGATCGGCGGCGGCGACCTCTCGCGTCCGGCCCTGGTTGAATCCATGGTCCGGAGCGAGGAGGCTTGGGAAGCGGTCACCTCCTTCTGCGAAGCAGTAATGCTAGCGAAGGAAGAGGCGGGCCGCGCGAGGGAAAGGCAAGGCCTTCGCCCCAACCGCCGCTACAGGAGAAGACGCCCCGGGCGTCGGGAGTCGCAGGGCGATCCCCGGCCACCGTAGGCGCGGGCCTGCGGACGGCGAGCGTTGGGTGGTGTTTCACGCGCGCCTCAAAGAGATGTCAGCATAAAAGACAGGGCCCGCAAGGGCCAGAGCCTGCCAGGGTTGCGGAATTTGTTAGAAAAAGTCGTGTAGAAGGAACACGGATGGGTTTTAGTCAGTAAGAGTCTGACACGCCCTTCCGCTCCATCCAGAGCGGAAGAAGTCATTTGATGATTTCCCATCCTTAATAAAAAAAAGGAAAAAAGGATACTTGGGGCCAATAGATGCAAAAGTACGTAAGAATAAACAGTTTGGGCTCTAGAGCAAGTGCGGCATAGAATGGCCAAGGACAGCACACTTAGGGTTGCTCTCTGATACCGAAACTTTTTTAATTAATCTACCACAATTGAGGCAGTTTTTTTTTAAGTTAACATGTATATGTACACATGCCCACCGTTCATCGAATGGGTTCCTTACATACCTATATCGCGGCTAACCAAAACAAAGATGAGCTCGACTCCTACCAAAAAAACTGGCCTGCTCTAGCAGAAGAAAGAATTTTGTAGAAAAAAGAAACAGAGGCCTTTGCACTGCAGTGAGACAAATACAGTCTTGGCTAGTTTTAGCACACATCATTATAAAATGACCGAAGCGTTTCACGCAATAAAACATTTCCAACTTAGTTCTTGCATTTCCTGATAAATTACAACAGTTCCTATTTATTTACACCTTTATTTACTGTTTTTCCGGAAGCTAGCAGGATACCTAAGTACTTCTCTAGAATAACTATGCAGTTTGTAACCAAATATGGGAGACGGAAGAAAGATATGTTATTATACAAAGATTATCTCTGCGTGAAACCAATAAATCACGAATGCAATATTTTTTTAGAACGATAAAATCGTGCTCAATTCACTTTGTGCTTTTAGCAAAGAGATTTAAAGATAAATTGTCTTTGGTTTTTGGTTTTCTGTTTGATTTGTTCCTATCTCATTTACTGGCTCCATGGAGGTTTTACCGCTTGACCTCCCTTTTTTTTTGCTCAGCACAGACAAGACAATTGAAAATGACATGAGATGCCAACTCCGATTTTCTCATTTTCTATGTCCCAGGATTATCTTATAGACTTATTTTACTTACGATTAGACATTCCGTTAGTTTATCAGCAGTGATAATAGTAAGATTTTAACTTTCTTTCAAAAAGTCAGTGCTCTCGTAGTCCTTTTCGAGTTCATCGCTTTTTCTTATAAGTAGGCTTATTAATATTTATAACTATGCTTAAAACTTCAATACAAATTATGCTTAAAACTTATATACGAGGTGCAGTTTTCAATATCTTAACCAATAGGTAATATTCTCACAAATTACCTCACTTTACTATAAAACAAACATATTGCAGATCTTCATTGCGATAGGTATTTGCATTGATCTGCATTAGTGTTTGCTGACTTTGACAGTACCAAAAAGCTATCAAAAAGGTTTCCGCACGAATGTTTAAAAAAAACCGGTCAAGTGCGAGTCGGACTCGCGTGCATTTTATAACATGTGTTATAATAAAATCATAGACTTCTTTTAGGTTTTCCTGTTATCTCTTTACATTACAAGAAAATCTAATAAAACAAAAAGGCTAAATTTAAGGCTCATTAGTTTCTTTTAGTCAAACAATTTCCATCTATATTTTCTTTAATAACTGCGGGATGGAATATTTTATAATTATTAAAAAGTACTTTTGTGTGATTGATTGAATGTGATTTATTGTTACACGGTACAATTGTACCGTGTGACCTTAGAAAATTTAAAATAAGTTTTTCCAACTGGAAAAACTTCTCAGCCGCCATTTTGTTTTTTTTTTCAAAATCGCGGCGCACGATGAAACATTTATGTATGGGTACAGGACACGTAAACAAACAAAAAATCTTGGGAATATGGTGACTTTACCTCGGAATATCTCAGCAACGTGACATTTTAGGGCACCGTGTTCCTATTTTTTTTTGTTATTGAAGTGTGCTTTATTCATAATTATATACATGTTAGATCGTGCGCCGCAACTTCAAAACAAAAACTTATTGGTGGCGGGTGGGCTATGCCACCACGGTTCTATCCCCTTTCAATTGAATCAATCCAGTAGATTCGGAGAAAATAGGCTGTGACAGACAGATAGACAACCGAGTGATCTTATAAAGGTTTCGTTTTTCCATACAGAGGTTCAGAACCCTTAAAATGAGGATTACCCTGCAGTTTTAAATGACTACCAGTTTCTAAATAATATTTAACATGAATCACTTTCGTTTCAGCAAAATTTTCTAAAAGGATATTATGCTGCAAAATAAGTTGACCTTCAATCAATCAATCAAATGATTTATTTGTTACAATGCAGTATGCAACTGAGGTCGTGAAGAATTAAAGTTGAGCCATATATGTACATTCTGCTCAATTACCCAATTTAAGTGGATGAGTAGGATGCAAGAATAAAAATAAGAACACTTATTACAATTTTCAGATAAAAATACCCAAAGTTGAATTTGGATCATGGAGTCTGTAAAGAAAGAAAGCTTTCACAGCATACCACTCACTCTTCATGGTACCAAATAACTGGTACCTAAACCACCAAATATCGACAGATAAATTCTACGACCATGGATGGTATAGAGATAGCTTAATTTTCTCCTCTCGCTGTTTTGTATGAACAAACTCGCAATACTTATTCTTGGAATTAAATGCTCTATTTGCCTCTCTATTTTTTTCTTTTGAAATCTTCTCAACTATGTTTTAAAATGCATATTAAGTTTTATTTAAATTGGTTCATTCGATTATAAGAAAAAGTACTTGCGAGTTTGTATGAAATATCTAGAGGAGTCTTAGTGCCCGTACCGATCTCCTAACTCAACCCTTTAAGTATGTTTAGCTAATTTTATTTTCAAACGTCAAAAATAAAGTGGATTTACTTGATAAAGCCATTATATCACAATCTCAAAAATTTTCTTGTCTTACGAAAAACCTAAATTTACCTAATCCTTGGGCGTTACTTGCATATTGAATACTTATGGTAATCTATCATTTTTATTGACAGATTTTTTGTGTATCTGTGCCTACAGTGTTTTGTTGTGTAGATGACGTCAGATATCAGTTGAAATCAGTAGTTTGAGCTATTTTGAATTTTGAAGGAAAATGGAAAGCCGACCACTTAATGCGCGTGCGTTTATTTTCTGATAATTATTTATGTTAACGAGACGGAGGTCGTCCCTAATTTGATGTTGACCTTAATAACGATGAGTCGGAAAAACCGTCCCGGTCTCTTGCTGAGTATTTTGTCCATTAGAATAATGCCAAACGAGCGTAATTTTTTTAATTTGTGAGTCGCGGAATTTACATTGCGTTTGGTTTCATACAATTGTCCCGTTTGTACCACATGGCGACTTAAACTCATTTTGCCTCGCTCTTAGTTGTCAGGCACAGGTTTGACACATTAACAGTACAGTGTACCCTATGTGGTACACGGGGTATTATCCGGCCAAGTTCATGTACCCTATGCGGACTTGTGAAATCAGTTAGTGTTTTATTGCTGAGGATTGTTAACGTGTAGCCCTATAACGAGGAAAAATGTCTTGCTTTTTCCACAGCTCTCCAGAGTCCTTTTAGACTGATTACCAGGTCAGCCAAAGAAGGATTATTGGGTGCTCCATTTGCACTTCCCCGATGGCAGCCAATAGTGTTAATTTGTTAATAAGTTAGCTCAGCCTTTATAATTTCCCGAGAAACTCGTAGACAAAGGTGTGATAGTTCGTTTGTTTTCTTCTATTTATAACTTATAGGTATAAGAAAACAAACGAACTCCTATAAGTTCTTACTTTCAGATCGAAGCCAGCCTGCTGCTTATATCCTTTATCCTTCCGAAATGTAAACCAGGCTTCACCCGGTGTCAGATTGATTGGAAAAGTCTAGTAAACTTAGCTGGGGATTAAACCCAGGGCAGCACCGCAGTCGCGTTTTCGAACACTAGACCAAAGAGGCTGTCTTACTACAAAGTATTGCCATAAACAAAGTTGTCTTTTAGTTTCAATAAGGTGTTCTAATTTCAAACCCAGCTCACGTATCACGAAATATTGCGTGCGAAATTGTTTAGTGTATGCGTGGCCTTACCGTTCGGTGTGACGATTGATACGTCGAAATGACGCCGCGACGCGACGTGTGCCCTTCGGAACTATTCGGGGTTTCACTGTCTGTTGGTAGGTCGTAAGGAAGCACTTCATGTGTTGGGTAATTAAGTGGTGTAATATGTAAAAGTTACTGGAGCAGTTTTGGAATAAATAAGGCTGTTGAACTCCAGGTAATGGGTATGACTGAATTGTTTGTTGTGTACCAGCTCACGCCTGCATACTCATACTCCTCTTTACTGTCAAACGACTGGGAAAAGGTCTTATCCTTGAATTTTCTTTCAGTTTCGTCCGGTTTCTAATCAGGATCGAGTCTAGGTCGCCGCACCTGTATTTTCGAGACGTATGAATTGAGACAGAGTGAGAATGTTACGCAACTCTTCTTCCCAGCTGAAATACTAGGAAGTGGTGACGGGCGGCTGTTTTGGGGGACGGTCTTATGTTAAACTTTGACGTTCAAGAAGAGCTACCTCTCAGCCTATTTTTGAATAAATGTCTTTTGATTTTGATACCAAAAAACGTCCCATTTTATTAAGTTATTTTCTTCGAATACTCGTGTTAACAGACATGTCCTTCACAGGGAAATTCAATCAGAGATTCGCATTGGCAATCCGCATCTGTCATCGAAGTTTTAATTTAATAGATACTTAATTACACCAAACACATGAGGATAACTGGTACTTGTTAAAGATTGCAAAACGATTGCCCGTTGCCACCTTGACCTACGTGTGACTGTTATTTTTATTTTATTAACGCTTGTAGACATATAAGTTTTATTAATTCAATCGACGATGGTGTTCTTGCTATGGGAAGGCAAGGAATTTTCATAATTATCGAGGGTTTATGGATTCTAGGAATATTCATTTTGAATGAGAGAAGAAATGCCTTTCCCTAATATCGGGATCATATTAAACGATGATGCATGAAATTAGTAAGTTATGGCTGGGGATGGTCTTGAATTGTAACCTTTAAACTGAACAAAATGTAAAATCGGAGAAAATCAAAACAAGAGTGGATTGACACAAAACAATGCATCTTGAAAGACAGTTTGTCGGAGCAGTGTAGCCCTTGGGATGTCTTTAAAAATTATAATAATATGAATCCGGACTTTTAGTATTTTTGTGAGGTTGCACCATCGTTATTGTTATGTAGGCTTAAATAAAATAAAAAAATTAAAATCTTTAAAAAACGCTACGATACATTATTTAGTGTTTGAGACGAACGATGCTGAGCAACGTAAAAGTGACATCTGCGAACTCGGAGCGATCCATTGTCTTCTAAATAATTTACATACAAATTGAACTAATTTACAAATGCTAAGTCGTTCATTAACAATTTAGTCTTGTACCTACTTGAATTTTGCAATAATTCTGATGGCTGGACAAGGACATTTTGGAAGTTATTTATTGTAATAAAAGTAATGAAAGGCCATTACTTTTATCCCTTCGGCCGCATTATGGCGATAACAAACAGCTTACTGTTTTAATAGGAGTAAAATCTTTTCTCCATTAAACCTAAAAAGGCAGATTATAGCAAGTAAGAAAGAATGATGCAATATTAACTACATTCAATTAACTAGAAATATAAATTGGAGTATAATGCATAAGAGCACATATATCTTCAACCGATTATTCCAAACAAAGTCTGTATTTAGAATTTGTTTGGAATAATCGGTTGAAGATCATAAGAAGAACATTATTGCACAACAAGATTGTAGAGGTATTTTAGAACAATTTTTTTTTGTAAAAGTTGTATTTCAAACACATTTGGAACTCCTAGGTTTCTATATAGATATAACTACCCATTGTGTCACCCTATGTAATGTTTTCTTCGTCCATCTTTTCAGTAACTTATTTGGTCTACATAATAAAGAGAATTCAATTGTATAGTTCCAATATTTCTGATCAACATCATATTTTCAGGTGACGCAACAACCCAACATGTACGTATCTATAGTCTCGTCAGACTATCGGTGCGTGACGTACGAAGCGCAGTTTAGCCACGTCTGATGAAGCCGTAACAGCGATGAATCCTATTACCAGCCACTAGCCAGCATTACCTAACTTTGTGTGGAATATCAATACGCCGACGATGGTTGACGCACTGGTACGTGAAATGTAGGCCTCTTTTGAACAGGTATTAGTTTACTGTGGGTGGAATAAAAAGGGGGACTCTTGAGAGTCAAATTGTGAAGGATCTTTTTCTTTAGTAGTTTTTTTTGGAAATCGGGAAAATTTTACATGTAATCCATACTAAAATTATAAATGCGAAAGTTTCTCTGTCCGGCTGTCGAACAGCTGAACCGACTTGAATGAAACTTGGTACACAGGTGGAACATGTCCTGTATCCTAATTCAGGGATAAAAAGTAGGTAGGTATATTGGATGTTTTTCGAGGTCCTAACATAGGCCAATTTCACGCGCGCGAGACGGATGGAAGAAACTAGTGTGATAGACATATTTGGTTTAGGTAGGCCATAAATTCTGCCGTTTTCTTTTTTCTAATGTGTTTTCATATTTGTATTTTATAGAATTATGATTTATGTAAGTGTGCTTTTGTGTTTTGTGTTTTCTGTTCTTGTACCAAATACATGTTTTATCTATCTAGGTATAAGAAGCTTCATCATCAACGAAGGATGGAACAGCGTGGCAAAAGTAAATAGGCAACACTTAAAAAAATCAAAGTGACATCCACCGAGCCGGATAGCTTGGGTCCTTTTTCCAGTGGGAACATTATAGGCTAATAATTATGCTAAGTATTTTTTTTTTTTATGGATGGGAATTCATCAAATTACTTCTTCCGCTCTGGGTGGAGCGGAAGGGCGTGTCAGACTCTTATTGACTAAACCCCATCCGTGTTCCTTCTAAAGCCCTTGGCGTTCCAGGGCCGCGGTGACTCTTTCGAACAAATTCCGCAACCCTGGCAGGCTCTGGCCCTGGCGGGCCCCGTCTTCTATGATGTTAAGTCACTTACACGTTGTATAACAACCTTCATCCAGTACTCGCACCAATTAGTTTGCCAAAAATCAACGAAAGGTTTCACATCTTTATCTAAAGAGTGATTCCTAACCTGAGAAACACTCTATACTTACAAACAAATAACTTGAAATATTCTTATAGGTTTAGCATTATCCAGGCAATACATAATCCGTGAATCATACGATTTTTCTTATTTCCACAGCAATACGATAAGATCATGTAAGATTTGTACAAACATGAATGCATTACGATTTATCTATAGAATGATACACACGTGATTGATCATATATTTGCGCTCGCGCAGGAAGTGTTATCAAAAGTAGGCAAATATTGTTGGGCATTGTTCTTTAAGAACCTTTCGGTTCAACGTTTGTACTGGAGACTTAAATGTTATGTAATTTTATTCATATGTTAATTTTTGTTAGTATCTATAACTTTTGCCCGCGAGTTCGTTCGCGCATATCCTTTATTTTCCCGTTCCCGTAGGAATTTCCCGGATAGCCTGTAGCCTTCCTCATGAATGGGGCTATCATTTACAAAAAGAGTTTTCCAAATCCGTCTGGGTGTTCCAGAGATTAGCGCGTTCAAACAAACACACTCTTCAGCTCTTTTATATGTATTAGTATAGATTGGGGTGTAGGTAGGTGTGTCTGCACCTAAATAATCCTTTTCTGCAAATCATTCGTGTTCTATTACGTAAGTTTCTTCATCATTCTATTTTCTTTACGTAATCGTAGACTGTTTGATAAGCAACTTGAAATATCTTTTAGCATGTGATTTTTTCCAAGCAAGCAAAGGTAATCTAATCCAGAAAATGAATCCAGCAAAATAATCTTGAGTTTATTGCTTCATTTAGTATTTTAAATCAATTCACCTTTTTGAATGATTCCAAAGCCGTCAAAATGATATTATAGTATGTGGAGACATCGATACGACAATAAATAAAAAACTGGCAAAACTGGTTCTTAGGAATATTTTGAAACTATTATTTATAATAGTTTGTCACCTGTCACCGAAATTAAAAATACACTTCAAAAAAACTCAAACTAGTCAAGGATAGTACCTACTATTCTGACTTAATATACCAAGCAGTCGGTTGCAGTTAGTGACATTAAAAGATAACATATTCGTATGAACTAGTATGGCCAGTGTTTTGATTTATTGTCGTATCGTCTATGTCTCCACCTTATATAGTGACTGTCTTTCCTGAAACGAGCTTAAGCTTGAAACATGTATGCTATCCAAAGAAAGTACAAAGAAAAAATGTCAGAGAAGTTAATATTACAACAAAAGAAACTGCAAAACACATATTGACGCAAAGTAACGTCAGCAAAAACAAACGACACGTTAGCAGATTCCTAGAACAGACTCATGACGACAAACTATAAATGTACCTACATGGTCTGGAAAAACTAAATGGAAAAAACGTTACCGAATCTAAGGAGACTTTCTTTGATGAGCTAACACTTGCTAGTTCAATGTCTTATCTTGTGTTCAGAGACCGTTGTCACCTGTCAGCCCATGATTGATAAGCAAGGCTGATTGGTGGAAACCGCCTGTGAACGTATCAAGGTTGGAATGTGGCCTTGGAGGTATTTTGCGTATGGGATATCCCGTTGAATGAGGTGTTTCATAACCAAAGGAGCGGAAAGAATCCGGTCCAACGCTCGCCGTCCGCAGGCCCGCGCCTACGGTGGCCGGAGATCGCCCTGCGACTCCCATTTATTTATTTAACACTTTACCCAAATGTACAGAAGCGGACTTAACGCCGTATAGACAGAGAGATTCTCTAACAGTTATGGTTTGGTGATGCATACACAAATAGTGGTAGATGCAATTTCTGTCAATCTATTCTGTATCTAGCCTATTTAGTCCCACTGCTGGGCAAATGCCTCCCCCTCCCTTTTCCACACACCACACCGAATGGCTAAATGCCAAAAGAAATTCACAGACATATATATACAAATTTTAATAGAAATCAATAAGATAATCTCTTCCGTTACTGAGTGACTGACTGACGGGCAACGCACAACCGAAACTGAAACCGAAATACCTACGGGAACGGGAAACAACGGGAAATGTCATCGGAAAATTACAGACTGCGTAAGATTGTAATAAATCTTTATTATATTATAATTTCTCTTTATATTAGGTATGTAAAATCGTTTTGAATACAAGAAATCCCATCCAAATTCAATAGTTTCCAATATATCCGTGTCTTATTAGGAACAAATAGTTAACAATTTATCGCGATATTTTACAGTCTTACGGCGTTTGCAATTTTCCGGTGACATATACATATACCTACTAAATGCCAAAGTTTGTCCATATTTCCAGGCTAGAGTTTAAATGTAGGTTCAAATTCTTAATTTAGAAACCTGAAAATACTTACTTAACTTTAGTCAAGGTCGAACAAGAAGACAATGGCTATAAGAATTCGGCCCGGAAGTAAAATATTTTCCGAAAATAGGTGCAACTAACACAGAGTTATGAAGACTAATTTAGTAAAATTATGAGACTAGACTGTAACATAATGCTCTTTGCATAATTCATTAATGACTTGAGTTCAGACAAGTTCATCAATCAATCTTATGAAGTAAATGCACTAAGGTAGTATTTTTTCCATTAGCTCGTCACTGTCAGCTATGCGTGCAAATTCGATAGTACATTTAAATGTAGGAAGCAAGACGTTACAAATCACGACTGTCAATTTTATGCGCTACATCTATCATTGTGAATGTCCTTCCTGTCATTTCTTCCTTTAATTTTCACGGTTGCTCTCACAAAAGTTTATTTAAATGAGCAGTACGAAGATAGGTCTTGCTTTGTTCGAGTCACGAGGGTTGCTCGACGCCGGCGCATCGTGCGGGAAGTAGCCTTGTTCATTATGATATTATACTTCCAACAATGCTGTATAAATAACTTGTGCAAACAACTAGTCCACATATTAATGTCTCATTATTTATTGCACCTTGTAAATTATTTCACAAGGCAAATAGATACGCATTTATTTAGTTTCAAGGGCAAGTTGAATCGTTCACTCATGTACGTAAATATTATGGTGGGGCGCCAGTTATCTAGTTATGGTGTTAAGTTTACTCAATGGTAGATACCGCTGGTTTCAACTATTATCGGGATTTCATTGCGACATATTTCATGAGATTATTTTGTACTATCGGCACATGAAGTCGATAAGATCTGTCTGTGAACTTGAAATACAGATTAAAGTCCAGAATATGTACCGAGTCAATCTAAATCTTGAATCACTTTTATTTTCAGTCAGTTAATCTTTACTAAAAGAATATATCTTACATAGACCAGACAGACAAATTAATTACGTTCATTAACAATTGTACATTTGTAAATTTAAGTGACTGACACAAAGATGAAAAGATGGCTTCTGAAAATTTTGGAATAATATTCAGTCTTATCAAGAACTAATATTAGCCTTTTATATAACTAGAAAACTTACAAAATAATAAAGAAGATAAATTTCAAAACGACTTTTCCCAAAAAGCTTGACATAACACTTTGATTCACAAAATACATTCGCACAAACGCGAAAAGTATCCGACACATAATCAAATTCCGATAAGGATTTGCACGCAATAAACGGTTTCATCGGGTAAATCCGGGCGTTACTTTCAATTTGATCGTCAGTCTAAAGATAGAAAGGAATCGCGAAAGCAATAAGACGAACAGACAATCAGTTTGTTTATATAAGGCCGTATTGGAGGATACAATCAGTCGGCGACTCCCTGGGACGCAATAAGCGTAATCCCCGAGGCGGGGAACCGGGAAATATAATGTTAGAAGCGACTTTTAAAATTATTTTATTTGCTGCCAGACCAAATGGAAGGAGCACTTTCATTTAAATTCGGTTATTGTTCAGTTCTCGCAATATTATTGTATTGGGAAGAGGTTTAATAAAACTCTGGAAGGATTTTTATTTTTTTGATGAAATTTTTGTCCCATTTTTTCTGATATTTTTTATTTGTAAATTAATAACTCTGTTTGTCTGAGTTGTTCTTATGTTTAAACAGGTTTCTTCATCCTTCTTAGTATTAAAGCTGAGCTTTATCCTTACCATATTACAGAAGCCTAATAAAATCCTATGCCAGTACTCTATGTTAAATATTATCCTTATTTTTCTATGATACCTATATATTTATTGCAGTGGCGTTTTCTCTATTCTATTGTTTTTGTATTGCCTCTTCTGTTCCATTATTGAGCAAAGCCACTTCTCTATAGGCCTTTATATTTATAAAAAAACAATTTGAACTACGTTTTATGATGCTTTAAATAATGTTAAACTAACTAAAATAATTACTACAAACAAACTGTTTATTTTCAAAGAAAGAATATATAAAGAAAAAAGTGTCTCTAAAGTATCTCTTCCAGTAAAAAGTATCGACATCGGTCAGTAGATGCTGGGCGGGCGGCTAGCGAGCGAGGGCGGCGCGCGCGCCCAGTCAACTTCCGCCGCCCGTGCCCGTAACTGCCCACTAACTGTGCCCACTGTGCCCAGTCTGCCCGCTAGCCGATAACTTTGGCTCAACTAGTGACTGTATCGAAGCTTGTTATTTATTCAAGAAAAGTTTTCTGTCGAAGTGTTAATTGGATATTACGAAGTGATTAGAGAAGACATTTTCAGTTTGATTTGTGTTTTTTTACTAAATTTGGTTTGTTAATTTTGGAAGTGATTGAGGAATTAATTAATATTAGTAACAGTCTCATTGTCAGTGTAATTGAATCCTAAATTCGTCCCCGTTTAATTACCCCAAGAAATTTGCAAAAATGTACACACTCTACAAAATGTGATACTGAACCAAATCCTATTCCAGTGCCAATAAAATTCAAATCGTCTCATTAATCCTCATAAAATCTCCTTCAAATCCTTCCATGTTCAAATAATCTCCTTCTCAGTGGATACTTCGCGTCAGATGACCGTCACCATCTGACGTCACAAGTCATTAATCATGGCAGATAAGCTTCACGAGTACCAGGGAGTCACAGGCCGGCTGCACGGTGCCCGCGACCGGTACCGCGAGCGATGGTCCAGGTGGAAGGAGCAACACCCTAGGGGGGTCAGGGATGTGGTCGCTGAGACCCTGTTCGGGATACCTAACTCTGATGAGCCGAGGGAGAGAGTCTGGCAGGATAGTGCTTATAGCGATCTTTATCGGTAAGTTACTTTGTTCTTTGTGGACTTCAAATATTCTTGATATAATTAGAAAAACGGCAGGTTATATTTATATTCCATGAAATTTTATGTCATTTATATTATTGGAAGTAGCCTAGAAGTAGCTTAGAAGGCATCATTAAACATAACTTAAATAAAAAGATAACTATGGAGTTTCTTGTCCGTTTTTCTCCATAAGAATCTTGCAAATGGACACTAGTCACGTTTATTTTTTTTAATTGTAAATGTTGCCGTTTCAAAGTGCCTCATATGAGTAACAGTTGAATTGAATTTGAGATAATTCGCATTCATTTAATTGTTTTTGTGTAGATTTTTTTAATCCATGTTTTCCAGTGCAATTAAAACCTGCACCAAGCTTTCAGGCACATAGGCGCAATAATCTCATTATTGAGCGATTGAAGTGTAGCAGAGAATCGATATGTAACTCGATTTCATATCCTCTTTTACAACCCACTCCTATTGCGAGACAAAACAAATAATAACATCGGAGCGATAGATCGAACACATAGCTGAACAAATATTATAAGATATTTGCTTTGTAACAAACTTGTATGTATGTAGGACCAATCAATATATTCATTAGATTTACTTGGTTAAGTTTAATACTGAAGTCATGTTTATATCAAAGTTATACACGTCAATGTATGTATTAGGGTAACAAGCAAAGCTTCTAAGTTTGCTTTCAATCATAATAATAAAAGCGAAATTGTCCTAGATTCCACTCTTCACGTATTTACCACTCTACCCTTCGATAATATTGACGTTACAGCTAATAAGCCATTAATCGGGTTAGTTATCGATGGATAATGTAATTGAATCGACTGTCCACCCTTAATAATGGAGAAAATTTCCAATATACCGTTTTTTATAATTTTCCAACAGCGTCAAGCGCCGCCTGCGCTTTTAACATCCAACTAGCCATAAAATGCATAAAAAAACGCATCGATTTCAGAACCTCGTCACTTTTTTCTTCGGTTAATAATATACATTTTTCAGGAGAAAAAGTCGTATCGAATTAATGCGCATATCAGCGGCTGTAATGGGCATCGAGTTCTCGTACGCAGGAGAAACGGCTTTCGTGTCCCCAACCCTGCTGCAAATAGGGGTGCCCCATCAGCAGATGACGCTGGTGTGGGCCCTATCACCCCTGATTGGGTTCTTCATGACCCCTCTACTGGGGTCACTCAGTGACCGGTGTCGATCAAGGTTTGGGAGAAGAAGACCGTTCATTGTTCTCATGTCTGTCGGAGTATTGCTAGGTAAGTCTCATCTTAATTATTTAAAGCTTTGCCAGATTTCAAAGGATGTTTCCTAACTGAAGAAACTACCATTTAATCAGAGTAATTACTATCGTTCAATCCTCAAAGGAAATAAACATGAAAACTCTACATAAATAAGACTTTATTTACTTAAACATCGTTTACTTGAACTAAGTATCTTTGATATAGATATTAAATTTAATGATTACTCAGCACGAGAACTTGTCTAAACAGAGCCCACCTGTTTGTTAAAGAGTTGAGTACCAATTTACTGAAAGATCCGAAGGATTAAATTAAATTTGGTAATGGAGGCTTTCACTGTAGGGGTCCGGGAATCCTAAGCAAACAGTTATTACTTCGAGATAACGAAATGTCCGTAATTACTGCTTTAGAAAATCAAGTGGAGTAATGAAGGTCTATTATACCACGTGGGAGGGACGCTAGAGGCTGAAGCAACAGGCGTCAGGAGCCAAGTTCGCAAACAAGGACGTTTTGTGACGAAAATTGCGGATTAGCTTTTTCTTTTTGTTACAATCTTGTTTGTGCGTCAACTTGTTGATAATGCGAAGAGTCTGTTTAGATTCATGGCCCAGATATGACTAATATATATTAAGGGCACGATGGGACTGACATACGCAGGTTGATGAGACTGGCAGGTGATTTTTATATTTATTTCGGGATATTTTGAGAATGAGGTCTAAAGTTAAACGTTTGTAACACTTCCTTATAATAACCTGGTAACGTACTATTTACCTATAGACTCTGAAGGGCTTTGGACTATTATGAATCAGTATTTGTAGATACTTCAAGATTAATAGGACTTGCAACAGCTCACTATAGTGAAATGGGTGTTCTGTGGCATTTAGCAATTTCCGCCCAATCACAGTCAGTATTTCAGCGCCAATTTTCACAGCTTCAGGAATATCGAAATTTGTTGCCTACCCGAATGCATAAATCATAAACTTTGAGTATTAAATATAGATAGGAAATTAGGTATTCAGTTTCATACTTACTACCCACGAGTGTATTATTTAAAAGACGTAGACCTACCTAATGAGGTCGTAATTAAGTTGAACAAAAATATTCGTTCTGATTTTGGTTACAAGGGCAAAAAGTATTGGCTTTTGGGCTGTCTTAGATCCTCTACTATTATTTTTAGTCACCTAAGTTCTTAAAAACTATCATCATTTTTAAACATACGATACTTTACAGGCTTAATCTTAGTCCCCAATGGAGAAGATATAGGCTACGCTCTTGGAGACGAGTTACCAGTAAACCGAACAGAGGTGCCCTCTGCATTGGGACCCCGAAGCTCAGCCTTGGACAAGGAGCACAGCAACTATCACCCCTGGGGAGTCCTGTTCACTGTGCTTGGCACTGTCTTCTTGGATTTCGACGCAGACGCTTGCCAGAGCCCGGCCCGCGCTTATCTGCTCGACGTGACAGTTCCAGGTCAGATTTGTTTTAAACGAAAGAAATATAGCTTTAGTGCCATAATATTTACTTTGTGCCAGTTCGCCTGGTAACCTGCTGATATTATTTGCATATAGAGCTCGATTCTGTTTTCGGGCAAAATATTTTCTTCTTTTTTTGCCAAAGCTGCATGTTTAATATCAGTAATCAAGCTTTTTCGAAATTCGCAAAGAAAAATCCATTACTGTACAAAAGTAGAGAAAGGACACATAGGTTTCGTTTTTTAGCTTTCTAGTTTCAGTTTAGGCCGAAAATATATTCCGTTTTCGTCCAATTTATATTTGCAGGGGCTTCGTAGCCCTGTAAAGGTGAACAACACTTCGAATACTTGAGTAACCGATTCCCTCGAGTGGGTAAGCAAGGTATCTTTACGTTAGCAATTAATAGAGGATATTCACATTAAACAATGTCTACTTGACTGTATGTTACTATTAATAGAACGGCCGTACTCGTCATCATAGATTCAAGATAACAATAATTTATGTTTGCCAGTGGCTTAATCCTAGTACACTTGAACCATTTACTAGATTTCTAATTAGTCAGAAACTTACGTTAAAATGAATCAGAACAATTTCCGTGAATCAAATTAGTTACTGTTGTTTGTGCAATTTTATAAGAGATTGTGACGTACAATCCAGGTTGGATTAGGTAAGATCCTTCACCCAGTTTGTAGAAAAATGAATATAATTTTAATATTTGTCCGTGCTACGTCACGCCATGTGACTATGATGTGTGTTTGTCAGTTTTTCCGTCGTGGAGAGTGATGAACTACAAAACAGGCTCTTTATCAGCGTACGTCTGGCCGTGATTGATTTATCTCGCTGCCAAGCGTTTATATTTGGGTTTTTTATAGATATACCTTGACGACATGATTATTTTAACTTTTCTTAGTAATGTTGATAAAGTTTGTTCGAATATAAGTAGTTTTTCTTGTAACTTGTACCTGTACCTACATAAACGACGTAGGTAAGTTTCTTTGATCTTTTTAACATAAAGATAAGAAGCATATTCGTTTTTATATCGTGTCAGGGATGGTTTTATTACGACAGATTTCAGTAATTCAGGACCATGCTACATTGTCTCTTCTGGTGTCCTTAAATACAGGCCCCAAGCCTAGTTTAGGCACCAGTCTCTCACAATATACTTATTGTGTACCATTGTTTCCTGGAAACCTTGACCATAATCCAAACCATAATCTAATGTGTATTGTGGCGAGAAAAAAAAAAGTCATTATTGAGGATAAGTGCGGTCAAAAAATTTAGTAATAGTAACGTGTTTTCAAGTTATTCTGGTTTAAATGCAAATCTTTTTTAAACCTCATGTCCGACAGGACACTGACACGGGCTAATGTGATGACTGATGAAATAAACACTTCCCAATGATAATACGAAAGCCATAAAAAGTACATAAACACAGAAGGCGATCAAGTACATTTGATGACCCGGTTACGAAGACTTAACATTGTATATAAACATTTAACAGTAAAAGCACGTGCTACGTATTTGAAGCTAGAAGCTAAGTAAATAACGGCAAACGTCCAACATGAATAAAAATGAATTATGACGTATATATCACTATAAGAGCACCGTCAACAAATATTGGCTTAAAACTTTATTTTCTTAGTAATTAATAATATACTGTTTTGTTAGCTCCATAGTCTACTTGCGACAATCTTATGTTATTTGTACATGACTACTGGTAGGTATATAATGTATTATCTATGTGGAAGTCTGTTTGACTCTCATATATACATTTTCATCTCTCTGCCAATATTTATTCTTTAAACATTTGCCGTGAGAAGTGACTGGAAAATCGTGGGATGTCACATACGTAGGTACACAGCGACAGGTCGTAATGCGTATACTTAGGGGAGAATGCGACATTTTACCTTTCCATTTGTATGGGCTCCGTTTCGATTAGGTAATGCTATTTCAATTGATTGATTTTATTCTTTATCGTAAGTTTTAGTGAGTTTCTACAATTTATGATACTGCTTTCACAGGGTGTTTCATAAATAAAACAAAACCTGGAAATGGCTCGGTGTACTTTTTAATTATAATAATGAACCAGCCTTGAAATAACGTAAAAAAACAACGGCCTTTTATTTATTTGCAAAACTCGACAAAACGTACTGCACAGTTGATTTTCTTTCGTGATTTGAGGGTTGGTCCTATAGTAAAAGTAGATCCTAATGATGAAAACAATTTCAGGTTTTCATTTTATGTAGGATTTTGTTGCCTTATAAAGTTCTTGTTTGTTTCTAAATGAGTAATATTTCTCTCCACAGAGGACCATGCTAAAGGTCTAAGCACATTCACAGTGATGGCAGGGCTTGGCGGCTTTATGGGATACGCCTTAGGCGGCATCAACTGGGACGATACTCGACTTGGTAAATACCTAATATTTACTTGAAAGGATATGTAGGTACTTGCCACATACGGATGGAGCATTCAATGGATGCGCGCACATAGGACCAGTTGTTTGGGGCAATGCTTAGGGAGGCCGTTTCCATCAGAGGATGTGTTTCGGTTGCTATGCTGATGATGAATCTGAGGTTCATTTGACTAGTATTTCTACATATGTATACCTATGCTGATCGGGACGTATTTGGCACATGAAAACAGAATTAATACCATTTTGTTTAGTTTGTCCTGTCAACGTTTTGTGTGCTTTTTAGTAGTACAAAATAAATGTATTTTTTTTTCTACGTTTCTATAACTTTTGCGACTCACTAATACATCTAGAACTCTAAGAAATTTCGTAGCTATTTTATTTCTGTCCCGAATTTCCTTCTATTTGCTCTGCTTATATGAGTAGATGAGACATGTTTGTTATTTCTGGCGCAAGCCAACCTTATTATGATTCAGTTAGCTAAATATGTTAAAGTGTCCGCGCAGTTTAATTTTTACTGGGACGGCTAACAAACCAAGTTACGCTAGCTGCCGCGGGAGACTGATTGTGGTTATTACATATTAAAATTTAGATTAAACCTGCGTTATGAAGGTGAGATTACTGCCATTAAAAGATTCCTGTTGGTAGGCAAGATTTGCCTAATTATCTGTTGTTTTTCTGAGAGAACTCAATAAATAAACACAGTAGCTCGATCAACTGTGTATTTTATCAGCACTCTCTGTTCCGTTACGAATCAAACAACTAGGAAACACCCTTTTTTTTTTTTTTTTTTAAGGATGGGAAATCATCAAATGACTTCTTCCGCTCTGGGTGGAGCGGAAGGGCGTGTCAGACTCATACTGACTAAAACCCATCCGTGTTCCTTCTGAAGCCCTTTGCGTTCCAGGGCCGCGGTGACTCTTTCGAACAAATTCCGCAACCCTGGCAGGCTCTGGCCCTAGCGGACCCCGTCTTTTATGCTGACATCTCTTTGAGGCGCGCGTGAAACACAACGCGCCATCGACCCGGGCCTGGTGGTGATCGGACGGCGAGCCACCCAATGCTCGCCGTCCGCAGGCCCGCGCCTACGGTGGCCGGGGATCGCCCTGCGACTCCGGACGCCCGGGGCGTCTTCTCCTGTTGCGGCGGTTGGGGCGAAGGCCTTGCCTTTCCCTCGCGCGGCCCGCCTCCTCCTTCGCTAGCATTACTGCTTCGCAGAAGGAGGTGACCGCTTCCCAAGCCTCCTCGCTCCGGACCATGGATTCAACCAGGGCCGGACGCGAGAGGTCGCCGCCACCGATCGCCGCGATGAGGACACGGCGGTGCTCAGCCCAAGCAGGGCAGACCTCCACCGTATGCTCCACCGTGTCCTCCGGGCGATCCTCACAGTGCTGACACCCGGGCGTGTCTTCCCGCTTAATCCGAAACAGGTACCTCCCGAAACAGCCGTGTCCGGTAAGTACCTGCGTCAGGCGGAAGGTGAGGACGCCGTGGCGCCTCTCCAGCCACTCCTCAAAGAGGGGCCTTACCGCCGCAATTGTGGCGTGCCCAGCGCTGGGCCGCGATAGTCTCAGTCTCCATACCGCCATAGTATCCTGCAGGAGCTCCGTCCGCCGCGATGCAATTTGCCGTGGCAGCGGAGTTTCGCCCCGGCAAAGCGCCTCCACGCGCCACGCGTAAACGTGCGCGAGGGCTCTCGCTTCCAGATCCCATGGCGGTAATCCGGCAAGGAGGCTCGCCGCCTCGCCGGAGACCGTGCGGTATCCCCGAGCCAGCCGGATGGCCATGACCCTTTGGGCCGCGTTGAGTTGGCGAGCTGGTCGCCCCTTCAGCGTTAGGGCCCACACAGGGGCCCCATAAAGGGCCATGGACCGCACGATCCCCGCATAGAGCCTCCGGCAGGAGGCGTTTGGACCCCCTAGATTGGGCAGGAGCCGCTTGAAGGCAGCCCCAGCCCGCTCCAGTCTGGGAGCCAAACGTCGGAAGTGCTCCTCGAAGTTCCACCGGCTGTCGAGAACGAGCCCCAGATACCTGATCGTCGACCCGACGCCGATGTGAACCCCTCCTACCGTTACTTGGGATCCCGCTGGTGGCCTGTTCCGAGAACCATGAAAGCACATGGCCTCGGACTTGTGCAGGGCCACCTCGAGACCCAATTGCCGGATCCTTCCAACGACTATCGCGACCCCGCGTGTCATTAATTCGGCCGCTGCCTGGTGCGACCCCCCCTGTGCCAGAACCAGCGTGTCGTCAGCGTAGCAGACTACGCTGACGCCGCTAGGGAGGTCGGCACGCAGCACCCAGTCGTAGCCGATGTCCCACAGGAGCGGCCCCAGAACCGAACCCTGTGGAACACCGCACGACATCTCTCGCCGGTTCCACTCTCCCCGGTGACCGGGGTAGATGACGGCCCTGTCCGTCAAATAGGCCTCGACCACGCGACGGAGGTAGGTCGGCATCCGGTGGTACCGGAGTGCCTCCCTAATGCAACTCCAGGGCAGGGAGTTAAAGGCATTGGCGATGTCAAGAGACACCGCCAAGACGACCCTGCCCCGGGACACAGCATCCCCCGTCGTGAGGGCTCTCACGCGCATGATGGCATCCACCGTTGAGCGCCCCGTGCGGAAACCGAACTGGTTCTCCGCCAGATTCGGCCCCACCCTCACCAGGTGCCCGACGAGGCGGTTTGCAATTACTCTTTCAAAGAGCTTGCCCAACTCGTCGAGCAGCACGATGGGCCGGTAAGCGGACGGAGAGTCCGCAGGGCGCCCTGGCTTCTTAATGAGAACCAGTTTCCCCGTCTTCCAGCGAAGTGGGAACTGGCCTCTCTCCAAGCATGCGCTTAAGAACCCCCTTAGTCGAGGCCCGAGAGCCTCCAAGGCCAGGACCCAGGCTTTCCCAGGTAAGCCGTCGGGTCCTGGGGCGGTATTTTTGGCCTTCAGCCTGTTTACCGCCACTCTCAGGTCTACCTCAGTCACCTCTGGAGCGTTGTCATCGTCGTCGCCGTCGTCGGTGTGGTCCGCATCGGGCACCGCAGGTGGCGGAGCCATAGGCGGGGGAGTATGCTCCCCTTGCGAAGGAAACAGAGTGCTCACCACGTCCTCCACCAGCTGGGGCCGGAGACTCTGCGTCAACGGGGGGGCCCAGGTGCGGAGTTTATCCCGCACCATTTTGTAAGGGCGTCCCCACGGGTCCCCGTTCAGAGACTCCAGCATCTCCTTACGAGCCAGATTCCTGGCCCGCAGGATTCCCGCTTGAAGGGCGGCCTTCGCCACTCTGTATTCCTCGTACAGCTCCACCTCCCTGGCCTGAGCATCCGGAGGCCGGATGCGGAGCCTGCGATGCCTGGTGTACAGGCGCCGTGCAGCAACGCATGCCTCGCGCAGCGAAGCCAGCTCCCGCGACCACCAGTACACCTGGCGGTGGGCGCGTCCTGGCCGGACCCGGGGCATTGCCACGTCACATATATCTGACATGGTCTCCCGGAACCACTCCGCCTCGTCGTTGATGTCAGCAGGCCTGTCCGGTGGTAACACCCAGGCCTGCACGATCGAAGCTTCCAGGAGGAGCTCCCGGTCCAGCTGCTTCAGCGCCCACCGCGGACCACTCGGGGCCTCTCGGACTGGCGCGGTTGAGGTCTGGGCGGAGACGTCAAACCGGATGTACCGGTGGTCCGAATACGTCTCCACCTCCTCCATGACGCGCCAGTCGACGACACGCAGTGACAGAGCAGGGCTTGCGAACGAAATATCCACCACGGACTCACCCTGCATCCGCACACACGTGGGGACAGAACCCCGGTTGAGGACGATTAGGCCTGTCTCCAGAGCCCAGTCCTCCACCATCCTGCCCCTCGTGTCCGTATATCGGGAACCCCAAGCCAAGTGCTTGGCATTGAAGTCCCCGAGAACGAGCACGGGGAGGGTACGATACCCGGCGACGACAACAACCATCTCCCTAAGGGAGTTGTGGAACTCGGCGAGAGATCGGTTTGGAGAGAAGTAGACCCCCACTACCACAATCTCCCCAAACCGTGCTGCTACGCACCCCTGTCCTCTCCTGACACTCTCGAGGGACGGGGTACCGGCGGCGGCCGACGAAATTAGGGCCACTGAGCCGTTGAGGTCCTCCACCCAGTCATCCCTGGGCGGGACAAAGTACGGCTCAGCGACCACGGCGATGTTGATCGACCACTGCGCCATGCTCTGGAGCAACAGGTGCTGAGCGGCGGCGCAGTGGTTGATGTTCGCCTGGAGGAGGCGTAATGGGGCCGTTATTGGCATTCCATTACGGCCTCCTCCCGAGCCCCTTGTGAGGGCTCCACCGCGGCATTCGCAGTTGTGGCGGCGGCGGCGGCGGCGGCGATGGCGGTGGCGTTTGCTACGGCAGAGACGGCGGTGGCGGAGGGCTTCCTCTTGCCCCCGGCTTTGGCGGGTGGGGCGCAGGCCTTGCCCCCAGCCCAGTGATCGGCCGGCTTGCCAGCTGCCGCACATACAACGCAGTGCGGCGTGGCGTTACACGAGCCGGCCTTGTGACTCCTGACCACAGCGGAAACAAAGATCGCTGCGGTCCACCTCCGAGGTGCAGAGGGCTCCCGCATGATTGCCCACTAGGCAGCGGAAGCACCTCAGAGGCCTGGGCTCTAGCAGTTTGACCTGCGCAGAAACCCAGCCCACCAGAAGCCTTCGGCCCTCCGAAATTATCTTGGCCGCTGTTACGGGGCAGCTTACCACAACGGTTCGCATGCCCGTGTGGTCAGGACGTATGATGCCTGCCTTCACTTGCTCGACAGAGCACCCCCCTGTCCTGACGACAGCGGCCACCACCTCCTCCTCCGTGACGGAGTCGTCCAGGCCCAAAATGCGCATATCTATGCACTTGGTGGGCCTGGATACTCGGGCATCGTCCGCATTCAAGGACGCTCGCAGCCTTTCGGCCAGAGCGTCGGCGGTTGGGCCGCTGGCTGCCCCGGGGATCTCCAGCATTCGGGCCCCAGTCATGGTAACCCTTAACCGGAGGCCCCCGACGATGCCGAGCTCCCCAAGGTTCACCTCCTGCTTCGCTTTGGAGAGCACGTCGCCGTACGTCACGCCCCTCTTCACCGCATCTGGCTGTAGTGTTACCACTA
Source organism: Mamestra brassicae (assembly GCA_905163435.1). NCBI lineage: Eukaryota > Metazoa > Arthropoda > Insecta > Lepidoptera > Noctuidae > Mamestra > Mamestra brassicae. The sequence continues at coordinate 6,411,676 of LR990991.1, read as the reverse complement.
CAGCTGCGGTCTTCGGGGCGCGGAGCCTAGCCGCTACACTTTGCGCTTTGCGCCGCCGCCTCCGCTCGCGTTTTTTGGCCGCCCTGGCTGCCTTGCCCGCCTTCTTCTTCTCCCCGGCCACTTGCCATCCGGCTTCGGCCGCAGGAGAATTTGTAACCGGGGCCGACTGTTGCACCGCTGGCGCTGGAGCCTTCGCCACCTGTGCAGCCGCCCCTCCTTTCTTCTTCTTAGCCGGTGCTGGTTTTCCCGGTGCCGGCTCGGCCGCACTGTTAGCCTGACCGATCGGCCTCGGTTTGGCAGCCACGGCGGCCGCGTACGAAGCCGTCGTCTTGCCTGAGGCCTTCTGGCTCGCTGTTAGTTGGGGACGCAACAAAATCTTTTCAAGCGTGGAGAACCGTTCCCGGAAGGGAGCCAACTCCTGTCGCACCAGATTCAGAACCTGGTTCAGAACCTGGCTCCCCTCCGGCGCGGACGTGCTTTGCCCCTGCTTGCGCCCCCCTTGAAGCGCCTCCTCTGTGCCGGCTCCACGGAGCCCGGCTAGGTCTGCTCGGAGCTTTGCATTCTCCTTTTGGAGAAGGTCCGTGGCGGCCGCTAGGCGGGCGACCTCCGCCCGCAGCTTGGACATCTCGTCCGTTGACGGAGGACCGCTGTAGCTGTAGCTAGCCTCCGCTGCCGCCAGAATGGAGGCCGACGCCGCGCTTATGGCCTTGTTTTTAGAGGCCTGGGTCCTCTTCAAAGCCACATCGCGGACTGCGGCCCCCACGACCTCCGCAAACCTGGCTTGGCGCTCCTTATCGGGGCCGCCAGCCGTGTCCGGCTCACCGCTGGATGACTCCAAAGGGAAAGCCCTCCGACCTGACGCTCCAGGGTGGTGCCTCTCCTCGGCGAGCTTCGTGGCTCGCTGGGCAGCCTCCTGGGATGCGAGCCCCCTCCCCTTGCCTCCGTCTCGGCCCTTACCCCGCCTGCTGGTGGGGATTTTCCGGGCCGAGGCCATCTCACCGTTGGAGGACGACCCTCGGTCATCCTCCGATCTAGGGCGCTTGCGGAATAACACCGAGCCACCCGCAACAGCCTCTCCTCCCTCTCGCTCCGAGCTCGGTGAGCTGACGCTGACGCCAGATGCGGAGTCAGAGTCTGACCCTACATCCCCCCGACACGTCAGCGGGCTCTTCCTCCACAGTTTGGCGGGAGCTTTCGCACCACGCCCGCCCAACACCTTGTCAGGCGTATTAAAACTGAAGCCGATCAAGTCCTCAAAAGACGTTTTGGATCGGGAGCCTCCTCGGCTCTTGTTGCCACTGGCAAGCGGATCAAGACATTCGTTGCCCTCCCCAGAATACGAGGGGCATGACGCTCCCGAAGGGAGCGTGGTGGATTCTCCAGCTGCTGAGCAGCTGGTACCACCCTGGGGTAATATTTTTGCGTTTGTCTTCTTCATGTTGTTCCTTTTAAGGGTGCGGTCCCTATCTCCTCCACCCTTTCACAGGGTCCCTCTCTCCCTCTGCTTGCTCACTGCACTCACAGTCACGTCTGATGATCAGACGCGTACCAGAGGGCAGTGAGCAAGATTCCTTCTGAAACGCACACCGTCCGAAAACCTGAAAAATGTTCAAGTTTTCGAACGGTGTGCCCCTCGCGTGTGTGTGTGTCCCTCTTTGTCTAGTCTCTCACTTGGACCTTTCTTTTCTATGAGTAACTCTACCGGCAGAGCTCCAAGATCACTGAGACGCACAAGCCCCACCACGACGGCAACGTGGGGACACCTTCGGTGGGGAGGAAACACCCTTACTTATTTAAAAAAGAAAACCCGCCTGGTACGAGTTGGACTCGCCCGGAAAAGGTTCCAAACTAATCATATTTTTTAAATGTGACTGATCCAAACACTTATTGTATTTTAATGGTATCTATAGGTAAATAACTAAATCTGTATTATTATGTTTTATTCCATTAAGGAGTTTCTGAAAAAACATTAATTTTTTAATTTTGTCCCCTAAGAGTGACCCCAATACTCATTGATTTACGAAAAGCGTCCATGTTTGCGACCAAATTTTAAATACCGATTTGTACCAAATTTTAATTGAATCGGTCCGGTAGATACGGAGTTGATTGGCTGTGACAGATACAACAACGGGTGTTCCAAAAAGAGTTCCGTATTTATCATAAGGATGTTCGGAACCCTAAAAATCTCGTGAACTGTTTAGCCAATGATAAGCAGATTCCTAATTCAACACCTCGTTAATGTTCAGACCTGTTGCTGGGGAGCCTTTAAATCAACTTCCTCTACCTAATATGATAATAAGCAGGGTTAAAGTGTTTTGGACTTCTGTAATTTTATAACTTCCAAGTGTGTTCATCTTTTGCCTAATTTGAATAAATACTTTATATCTACTTATTTTTGTTTGTTTCTTTTTACTATCATAGGCACGCGTTTGACCTATCTCACCCGATGGTAAGCGATGATGTGGTCGAAGATGGAGTTAGGTTGCTTGCTTAGAAGGAACATATATTCACTCTTAAAGAAGACTCCCAGGTTGTAGCTATCAGGAAACACTCACTACATACATAACACGTACTTAAAGTTTTGTCTTTGAGTTTTGTATAGAGAGCGACATATCTCTCTCTTTTCCTATTTATACTCTTTTTCGAAAATAACTTTAACTAACTTTTTATACCTTGGTATGTGTCTTGCGATCTCTATGCATATTTATTTAATAACAATTTACGCACACAAATGTAAGGGGCGGACTAAATGCCATATTAAGTTAAATAAACTCGATTCTTTAATTTCTAAGAAAAAAGACTTACGAGAACCCCATTTTGTGTGGTTATCTCTAATTATTCTAGGTTGCCTGGAAAAGATCGAGGAATGGGATAACGTCGCCAATTGTATGGTATTTTAATGTTCAAAAAATCTTTATTTAGGTATATATTAACGTGGTGTTTAATAAAGTATTTACCGCGAAGAGTAAACACCTTTAACATCATTTCCAGGTGAAATATTCGGCGGCCACGTCCGTGCAGTCTTCTCCCTCATCACCATCATCTTCGTCGTTTGCGTCTCTGCGACCATCACCAGCTTCAAAGAAATCCCACTCTTGGAGCTGACAGAACAAGAAGAGTTTAGGAGACAGGCGGAGACTCAGAGGATCCAGGAGAGCTTTGATGAGGGGACCGATGGACCGGAGAAGAATTTGAAGAAGGAAAATGTTACTTACGGAGCGTTGAATCAAGCTGAGGTGAGGTGGACGCGAATTTTATACACACGGGTGTAAGGCGAAAATGATTCATGAACATGTAAAGAATAATACCCGCTTGGGTTGATCAAGGTTAAGCAACGCTTGCCAAGGTTGGTCTGTGGATGGGTGACCATCTAAACATACCGAGTTTCCTTCGTGCTTCGGAAAGCACGTTAAGCCGTTGGTCCCGGCTGTCATTTGTAGATCATGGCAGTCGTTACGGATTGTCAGAAGCCAGTAAATCTGTCTCCAGTCTTGCCAAGAAGTAGGTACCGGGTTATCCAGTTAATGGGTATTGGAGGTCTGGTAGGCAGCCGCTCCATGTAAAATACTGGTATTCAGCTGTATCCGGTTTGACTGGAAGCCGACCCCAATAGAGTTGGAAAAAGGCTAGGGACTGGGAGAAAAAAGTTATCTATCTAAAAGTAATTGAAGCTATAGTCGACCCGTGTTTCATTAAATCAGTCCCGCCAAAATACTTCCCTCTTTATAATTAGATGACGTGTGAGCTACATTAAGTACTTCAAAGTTTCATCAAAATTCGCTCTGTAGTTTTTGCGTCCATCCATCCTCAACTTTCACATTTACCTACGTGTAAGTAATATTAGTAGGATAGTAACTAGTAGTTGTGGAATTTCTTCGAAAGAGTCACCGCGACCCTGGAACGCAAAAAGCATTTGGAGGAACACGGATGGGTTTTAGCCAGTAAGAGTTTGACATTCCCTTCCACTCCGGCCAGAGCGGAAGAAGTCATATGATGACTTTCCCTACTTTAAAAAAAGGATAGGGAAGGATAGGATTCATTGTTGAGTCAGTATCAGTAGAATACCTACAGCGAATACTTACCTTGTAAAGTTGTCATCAACGAGTCAATATGTAGAATAATCCGGCAATCAAAAGACAAGAACCTTTTAAGTGTATCCGTTGAGCAAGTCATAAGTATGTTGATACTAATTAGTTCGTCATACAAATCACCATAATCCCAGTGCAAAGCTGAAAAGCCAACCCATTCGTAACAAATTGTTCGACTCAGACATCCCTACCAACGTTAATAACTTCAAATTAATTAACGGACTTTACATGTTCCATAGCTTTGTCTTTCCTTTTGCAACGAGCGACCTCTTTACCCCTTTTGTCTAATAAGCCATGTTTATTACCAAAGGTAACTTTACCTGCCTACCAATTAATTAGCGAAGGTTCAATTTCGAGGATAAATACTTTCTATACGCTCGCTCATTCGAGAACATTTTCGATGTTCATATTTAACCAGGTAAATTGGGGCATCATTTTATTTTAGAAATAAAGTTTTATATTAAGACAAGCTACCGCCTGCGTTTATGTCGAAAATTATCCCAAGGGAACATATCCTATGTGTTATTCCAGAATATAATCTACCTCTGTGCCAAATTTCATCGAGATCCGTTCAGCCGTTCTGACGTGAAAGAGTAACAAACATCCATCCACCCATCCATACTTACAAACTTTCGCGTTTATAATATTAGTAGGATTAATAGAATATAATAGAATAGATTCTATTCTATTCTACATAGGTAAAGATTTTTCAGTGCGTGAATTTCAGGGCTAGTGTTTTCGAGACATACCTACCTACCTAATTGCACACCCCTTATTACCTCGGGCGAAATAAGGATGCACTATATATACGCCACTGCCTACCTTTCGGCGGCGGATGGAGGCATGATAATAAATTATAACAATTAATGACCATGTTAAAGTTTCGTATTATAGTAAAACAGACAGCACCATTTTTTTTGACGTATAGTAACGTAACGTAAAATTTTACCGTAACTAGGTATAATACTCGTTTCGCACATAACATTTATTTGAATTGGATGGATTAAATGTTGCTTAAAATCAAACAAACATACTATGGGGTTGTAGTTTTTATTTTAAAATTCACATACGTTATCGATACTGTAATGTTACTATGCGTGAAGAAATAGAGCTAGGCCCTTGATCCTGTTAAGTATATAAACGTCAACATCAGCCTTAAATATGACCACACACTTCCGAAACAACTTGTAGAATGTAAACATAATCGTCATTTATTATTGTTAATTGATTGCCAAATTAAATCCACAACTAACACTGTAAAGCCGAATTAAGGTCTGTCCAAATTTTCAGCTTTAATTCAAACTAAAACTTCACCAAATCTGTTGTCTATTCCAGAACGTCGCTCCAATTAACGTGGTAGAAGCTGGTCACGGAGATGGAAACCTCTCGCTGAGCCACTACCTGAAGTCCATCGTGATGATGCCGAGCTCTCTGCGCGTTGTCTGCCTCACCAACCTGTTCTGCTGGATGGCACATGTCTGCTATTCCTTGTACTTCACTGACTTCGTCGGAGAAGCTGTATTTGGAGGGGATCCAGCGGTTAGTACTTATTATTATTTACTTTTATTAGCCTATAGGCTGGTCAAAATCCCACACTCCCATATCTATGCAGATACGCTTTTTTTGCACTACCTCGAACCAGCCTTCATGGTGCGCGCTTTCTTCTATTTATTATATTATGTATATTAATTTCGTTTGATTCCCGGTCATTAACTTGAGTCTATATGATTCATTACTTTCGAGTGTGGGTATTACCAACCTGTTCTGTTGAATGGCTCACGATTAGTTAATAGAAATTGATATTGTTGTTATCTATATTATCACCTTTTCGTGGTGTTCTAATGCCATTCATCAATACACATTACTTACTGAAAATGTATGATTCACAAAAGCTAATGAAACAACCCCCACAGTGTATCTGAAGCGCCTTTATCAACTTTTGCTGCAAATAGTAACTTGGATAAAATAGCAGACGATATTCTTTAACAACCGCAACATTGTTAACGATCATCTCATGTAAAACTGCTCAATAAATGTTCCAAGGATTGAGACGCCATCAAACCAAGGAATGATAAAGATATAACTGAAATATAAATTAAACTTTAGACGTAAAAATTTAGTTTCAAAATATTTTGTACTATCGCATACCTTGTAAATTTATATGAGCAACGAAACTGCAATTGCTTTCCTACAACATTGCTGTAACTTTAATTTCAGGCGCCGGTGGGCAGCATAAGTCGCTCGGACTACGAGGAAGGCGTTCGTTTCGGCTGCTGGGGAATGGCGATGTACTCACTCTCCTGTGCTTGCTACTCCACCATAATTGAAAAACTCATTAAAAGAATTGGGTTAGTATGTTATTGCAATTTGTTATAATTGCCAGAATATAAAATAGACCAAATTTATTACATATTTCCGACACGCCAAATATGGCACTGTGGTAGATAAGGAATAGAAACAAACTTCTTATAAAAACATCACATGGTGTTACAAATTCTGCAGAACTTTCTGATGAAGATAATTATGTAGAAAATAGTGTGTCAAACTTTATACCCTCGCGTTTTAACAACATTTTTACCTTATACAAGCTTGTTGTCAACAGCACAATTTTTCTACTCCCAGTAATACATAATCACGTCCATATTTAGTACTATAAAGTAGAAAATTTCATTAAATACGAGAGATATTGCAAAGCAGACTGTGAACTCTGGCCTAACTTTCAAGCGCAATTTAGTGAAGTAGGTAGGTACTTTAATGAAATTAGCTTTTAATATGTCAAAGTTGAAACTAGGGTTTAGGTAGTAACTGTTTTAAAATTTGTTGGACATCTAAGCCCATATTATAACAAGATTAATACAATTAGACTATGTTTAGACCTGACCCCTTTCAACCTTGATTTACAGCTGAGTCTTTAGGTATAAATCTCGGCTTTAATCTAGTTTTAAATTCTGATGATTTTACTGGAATTGCGGGGTTATTGTGTAATAAGCATCAATGGCACTTAGATAATTCTACAACATTAATTCACGTTGGAACAAACATTTGTGTTTTTCAACCTTAGGCCCATTTTCCCGAACAAAAATGAATACAACATTATTTTGACAAATTGTCAAACGGGCGTTAACTCTGTGATTGGTTTAATAAGTTTTCGAAAAGCAATCGCACCACTTGACTTGCTTTTATAAGCGAAGGATCGAAAAAAAAAAAATTTTTTTTCGGATTTTTGTAAGTACTTATGTAGAAGTTAAATTTAGTACGTAATGGGGGAGCAGCCATTTTCTAAATCAAGAACTAAAACTTAATTATACACCAAAATACACGTTTAACGTTACCTAAATTAGATGTTTTCTTCTACTAAGATTACATCACGCCTCCCATATCAGGCGATCATTCATACAATCATCTTGTTATCTGCGCTCTTACCCTTCAACTTGACAGCTGACTGTAAGTACTTCTAGTAAACAGTATCTCGTTGTAATGAGATCAACGGATCCTTGACTTTGCGACGTTCTTCCTGGCTAACACTTTGCCGGCTTCGAGGTGATTTAAAAATCAATAACGTTACAGGCTTAGCTCGTCTAGAATCCATGAAGGGAGGTTTACACTGTAGGTTTCTTCCTGGATTTAAAGCTAAGATACAGATTTCAAATGCTTATTGTATAATGTAAGATGAATTAGTCGACGTCGATCGATAGTTTCTACTTCTTTCTTCAATCAGCCAAAGCTACCACACTAATCGATCAACGGCGATCGGTGGCATCGATCCGCGGTCGATCAATTGTTAACTGCCAGGTATCCGTCGATCAGCGAAAACTACCACGCCAATCGATCAACGTCGATGGATTAGTGTGGTAGCTTTTATTTTTTTTGCTGATTGAAGAAAGAAGTAGAAACTATCGATCGACGTCGATTGGTGTAGTAACACCCTAACATTTTTTTTGTCGTTGCACGGTCTTCACAATCTTGTAAGGGGTAGAAAAAGTCACAACAAGTTTTGATTAGCATTTTTTTTTTTTTTTTAACGATGGGAAATCATCAAATGACTTCTTTTGCTCTGGGTGGAGCGGAAGGGCGTGTCAGACTCTTACTGACTAAAACCATCCGTGTTCCTTCTAAAGCCCTTATCGTCTTAATTTGAATAGGTAGGTACCTACTCACCGAATTTTCCGATTGTAAAACAAATGACTGGGTGTAGAATTAACTGTATTTTTTTAATAACAAAGAAACACGCTCTAAATTATTTACATACTGTAGTTAGAAAGTCTGAATAAAAGAAAAATAACTGTCGGCCCAGCCATGTGAACCTAGCATTACACTTGATAAAATTGAATTTATCGACAAATGGTGCGAGCAAATCGGGGACACTCTAGTTTGGATCACACGAGTTATATCTCGGATTTATTTACCGAGAAAATTTTCTATGAAGAGTCTATTCCCTCCGTCAAAGATTGACGACCCAAAAGTATACCTATTTATCACACTGTGGCGAGACAAAATACCTAACAAATCTTGTACTACTTGGGACTTCTAGGTCCTAAATGTATTCACTGGAAGACAACTGAATATCTAGGTTTATAAGTATGAAATGCACAGAAGTTTCTAATAAAACATCGCGTAAAAAGCGAAAGAACTTCGTCAATTTTGTCGATGGAATATCCCTCCTCAGAGAGTACCTATAAGCCGGATTGTACTAAGAAATGTCTTCATCATTAGCATAATATAGTAACAGGCCACTACAGGCCACTGATCTCTCCAATCGCACGCCATTTGACACACCAACGGATTAATCCGATGACATAGTTCTTCCAAGCATCCAACCCGCTTTAAAACGAATAAAAAACAAATTTACTAGTTAGTGAATCTGCATGTGTACCATTAATCTCACTCAGCTTCAGCCATCTGTCTATTGGCAACAAGCTCGACCATAAACCACTAATTAGCGGTCTGTATCCATTTAATGCTCTTAAAGTCCTTAGCGTTAGTACCAGGTCTGGGGTATGTGGCTTTCGTGGTAATGGATTGACGTCTGAATTAATTGTTAGTGCAAGTTGGTATTTGGTGATGATTTAGGGTTAGACCTCAATAGGATAGATGAGATAAATAACATCGACTTGTAGTGATTTGCAGTCAACTAGGGTATCTACCTAGTTAATGAACCGACCTACTTAAAGAAATTTCTAATACATAAGATTCGAGGGGCATCAAGTAACGATAAAAACCGTTTCCTGAATAATCCTCAATCACAAGAAAGCTGTAGTTTCCAAATCGGGTCATTTCACAACGCCAAAAAATATAATTTCCAAAATGGATATTAAATGTAAACTAAACAGTTTAACTGCTAGCACCTTGTGATAACAGACATCATATATTTTTATATTTTCCGAGAGGAAGGGGAGCGCAAAAAGTGTAATAATGCATTCTTCTTCGTGTTCAGGCAATTTCCCGACTTCGGGGAATTTTCATGGTTTTAGGTCGTTAATTTATTTTATATCTTGATAACGAAGTATTTTCTCTTCATTTCAGAGCTAAGCGAGTCTACGTCGGAGGCCTCTGCACTTACAGCTGCGGCATGGTGGCGCTGTGTGCCATCCGCGCCAAAGCCGCCGTGCTCCTCTGCAGCTGGACAGCTGGAGTCATGTACTCCACTCTCTTCACCATGCCCTACCTCCTGGTCGCGCACTACCACGCTACTGGCATGGTCAGTTTTATTTTAAACCTAAGTTTGTCAATGACATGAGTCATATTGTTACTGCCAGCTAGGAATCAGTCATGATGCTTGTTTATGAACTCAAACCGTATCTATTTTTTGCACACAAACAGTGTTGCCATGTTTCCGTGTAAATAGGCCATTGTGTTGGAATAGCAACTTTTCAGTGCGTGCTTTTTTGTTGGAGATGTCCATAGGCAGTTCTTACTTTCTATAAGTACTAGTAGCTGTCCAAGTGGAACATAGGTATGTATGCTTTTCTTTGTTCTCCGGTGTTCTTTTCGTATTAATTTTGTTGCTGGATCCAAGACAGTTGAATCGTTTTTCCAAACCTCGTCGAGCGTCATTGACTCTGCGTTTTTTTCGGTGGTCGCTACTGTGTGTTGTGGCTCTCAGGACTTGCAGTGATTGAAATGAGTGTGGTGACCTTGTCCGATGAAAAAAAAAAGTAGGGCCTGCGTGTTTGTCACCTAATAGTATAAATAACATTCGGCCAGGTACATATAAGGGTTTCACTTTTATCGTTTTAGTAAAACTCATAACAACTACCATCACTAAGGTTCATTTATATAATACTAATGGTCTCGGCGAACTTCGTACCGCCTCAGAATGAGTTTTTGCCGTGTTTGGTTTTTGTCATCTATCAGAAATGACGTTGTATTCGAAAATGTTTTTTTTCTTTAATTTTTCCAATGTTTTAATGATTATTCTGCTATTCGGGGCAAAATCAAATCCAACAAACCAAAGATCTTCAAAATCGGTCCAGCCGTTCTTGAGTTATAAATAGTGTAACTAACCCGACTTTGCTTTATATTTATAGATTGGCAAGAAACTGTCCTCAGTACGCGATACCATTCAAGATATTGTCATCTCAGATACGCGTAATAGCGTCATCGATGACACACTGTTTCTTTTCATAAAGATCCATAAAGCGCTTTTGCGCATCACAAATTAACTATTTCCCCATAATATATTCAGATATTGCTGCAATATACGCGTATAAAATAACCCTTCTGTATCCAGTAATGGGTTGTATTTTAATGAAGGACCGATAATTTCGGGAAACTGCATGTTTTGTGCAAATAAATAAGGTGAATTTACGTCAAAAACACTGTTTAAATATTGTGACCATTCAATAAATCGCTACGAAATGTCAATTTATTATATCCACAATGTGTTTTAGCTTCAACCAACCGATTAATATTTCAGCATATAAATCCTTTGATGTGCGATTTTCACGGAACTTCAAACAGTACGTGCCCTGTAATTTGTAATTGATTAAACGATCGCTAATTGCAGCTAAGAATGATCATGCATTCATTTTAAACGACTGTGACACTGTGTCCATTTGTAAAAACAAGCTTGGAAATATGATATTTCTTTTTCCTATTATTTATTTTTCTGTTCCATGATTATCTGGTTTCTTGGAACCACTCCGCTTATTTTTCCTCCACGCTCACGCTCGCATTAATATTTCCAGATACCAACAGATCATGGAAAGTTTCAAAAGAAATCTTATTTTTCATAAAACAAAAATATGTTTTATTATAGCAAATATTCCCTTTTTTTACCTAAGTAAAGCTTACCTAAATAATCCCAACAATTTTTTACAATAACTACCTTTTCATTAATTATTTCAATTTCCCAGATTCCTAATAATATAATATGTTCGCCCCTATTACTTGGGCCTTTTGGCTAAACGTGTGTATCTATCGGTAGGTACACCTCTGCATCCATTCAGGGAATTCAGGTTTCTCATTATGTTATGTTTAAACCGACTTCCAAAAAAGGAGCAGGTTCTCAATTCGGAGGATTTTTTTTTACATGTTTACGCCGATTACTCCGAGGTTTATGTGATTCTTTTTTTAGTTCGATGTGGTATACTTGCCATTTGGTCCCGTAAAAAAGTTATTCAATATGGCTCTGCAGTTTTTATTTTATGAGCAATTTTCTGACTTGTTGCTTACTTGGATGATTTAATTAAGTTGTCCAAGTAAGCAAAATGACGTTGGGTAATTGTCAGCGGGTATCACAACCAAAAAGTGAAAAAAAAAACTTTTTTACAAAAAAATACAACCGACTTTCGAATTAAAACACTACAAAGTCTAAAATAACTTTAATTTTGGAAGTCGGTGTCAAAAACTAAGAAACAAAACTAAAAACACTGACTTTTTTAATTAAAGTTATGTTTTTATTTGGAAGTCGGTTATATTTTTTTTGTAAAAAGTTTTATCTGTGTCATTTCCCCTTTTCCCCAACAGTGGGACAGCGGCGGCGGTGGTTGCGGGGAAGCACGCGGCATCGGCACAGACGTCGCCGTCGTTAGCAGCTGCGTGTTCGTGGCACAACTGCTCGTGTCCTTCATCATGGGCTTCGCGGTCAAAGCGATGGGCTCCACGGCTGCAGTAGTCGCAGTCGCTGCCACTTTGGCGGCCGCAGCTGCAGTCACTGCTACTAAGATAACGTACCTGGATCTGTAAAGTAGTTTAACATTATTGGTCGTTTTTGCTGTCAAGTGTGTTTTTTGGCACAACTATGGGTTTACTTAAGCTTTTTAGTTACAAATAGGTATTAACGTGTTGACTGTTTCAGTGTTTGTCGTTGCTGCTACTATTGATCTCTTGACAAACAATATTTTGAAACTGTTCGGAGCAATTGCAGCACTTGAAATTAATGTGGCGGCTACAATTAGTACCTGGAATGTTAGGTTACTATTACAATATATGCGCTGAGTTTATTTTTTTTTAAATAACGCAGCATATGCTGAGATAGGGACCTCGCACATATTAAATTAAAGTTTTAATTTATTTTACTTTTCTGTTTGTTTTGTGCGAGTTCCAATTTTTTTTTTATAAATATTTTCTTTCTTTCATTCTCAATATTGTATGTTTCCCTGTGCATTGTTGCGTTTATATAAGGGTACCTCGCTTCAGCTACATCTATAGCAGTTGCAACTACGACTGTAGTACCATTTAAGTATTCTTATAAACCTCGATTTGTAGTCTTATTCAACTTGTCATTATTATTTTTCATTTCAGAATTTTCACTAAGCGAATTTCTACGTTGAGAGCTTATAATTCAATGTATATTCTTGCTTTAAACTTTGCTACAACTACTTTCTATAAGCTTAGTAGTTTATGAAAGCAATAAACTGGTAGTCTTGAATATCCATATCGTAAAATATAATATATTTTGGAGTGAACTATTCTATAAAATAAATACTACTACAAAATACAAGTTATTTTGTGAAAGGCGCGAGCAGATATAAAATAAAATGCACATTTACTCCAATGCTTTTCGATTTTTGCAATAAACCAAAGATAAATTGGAATGTCTTTATTGAATCTCAATATTTATAAATCTCAGTAAGTTATTTATAAACCCAAATATCTACACAATCCTAAAAACCAGGCTTATTTACGCTAAGAAGAGGACTCAAGAATATCATCTCTTAAAACCTACGTTAAGAAAAGTAAATACTTTCTAGCTCTCTTGGATTCTAGTTTATTTTTAGATATATTAGTACGTAAAAGCTTGATATTAATATTTTAAGGGTTTGCCAAATATATAGCTATGTTTTATGGACTCACATGTAACTAAGAAGATTATTATAATAAATCGCTCATAAACCTAGTCATTTATTGTTAAGAAAACATTAGATTAGACATTGAAAAGGTATTTTTCTTTACATCAGTACTTATCTTTTTTGTTAACAATTAACCTTTTGAGTTGCTGAACAATAATACGTAATTTGAAACGTTTCTTAGTAATCCAAAGTTTTTTATAACCTTATGATGAATTCGTGTTTCTCTAAAGCTGTGGAAACCCATGTCTTTGGTTAACTAAAAAAGAAATGTAAGGAAAAATACTTTGCCAGTAAGGTAACTGTGTATAATGAATAAATAGACTAAGATAATTTTAATAAAATATGTTAAGACCACAGCTCTCGATGTTTGTGATATATTCAATGTTGTATAAATCAAAGTATATTGACTGTTACAAATCAAATAAATCATTCAACTTATAATGTTCCCTTTTATTTAAATACAGTAGGTAATTGCTGTTAATGTATTTAAAATGGATAAAATTGTAATCGAATTATAATGAATGGTGTGATTTACATAGTTTTCAAGTATTCCATTATCAATGGTTTTCAATGGAGCATGAAATACAATAGAGTAACCTTTATTGGTTACCTTACTTTTATTCATGTGAAGGTTGGGTCCTTTTAAATACTTGTAAAGTAAATTAGTTGGGATAATTTAAAGTTTCATCGGATACTTAATGTTACAAGCAACGGTTATGAAGAGTTCTTAGAAATTAAAATGAGGAGGATTTTTCTAGCTTCCCTGCCATGTTGTGAAAAAGAAGATTTTCTATTGAATATCTTTGAGTTGATGGAAAGCAAACGAAGGATAAATATTTCTTTGAATTTCTCGTTTGATAAACTAACGTAAGGGCTGGATTAGAATTCATAAGTTTGTATTTTTCAGAATCGCAAAGTACGGTATAAAATATTTTCAGAAGGACTATCTTTCTCGTGAACGGATATCTATATCTTTTCTAAAACTCCAACTAATAGAAGCAAAGTAGGTACTTGTCCCACAGCAAAATCAAACTTTATTAAGGGTCATCGGAAGACTCCTCAAAATCGAATCGAATCCGCTCAACGATAATCCTCATACAATGGAAACGTACCGACAATTAATTTACCATTCAATCAGGGCCGTCCTTACGTCCACTAGACGGGGCTTGACACTCGAACGTTATCAAAGGGAGCTCCCAACAATGGGTCTCGTCAAAAATCTTTTGAGAAAATTGACTCACACAAAGGCTTTGGAGCAATCAAGCGGGAGATTGGAGACTGTATTCTTTGAGTCCATCTATAGGATTGCTTACGTTACAGGTAAGTTATTTAAGGGGGATTTGCGGTGGGTTCGTGCTTTTCGATGACCTTTATTTGTAAGATGAGATTGGTTTTATAGATAATATTTTAAGGTTATGTACGTTCCGTAAAGGTAATCAACGAAACCCTATTAATAAGCCTCCTCTGTCCGTCCGTCCGTCCGTATCCGTACGTTTGTCTGTCAGCGGGCTGTATCTCAAGAACCGTAATAGGTAGACAGTTGAAATTTTTACAGAGAGTGTATATATCTATTGCCGCTATAACAACAATTTTTAAAAAATATAGGGGGCTCCCATACAAGAAACGCCTTTTTTGGTTTATGGTACGGAGCACTTTGTGTGAGAGTGCGACTCGCACTTGGCCGGTTGTTTTTTTTAATCAACTTATGTTGTCCCAGTGTTGGTCCCACAAGCCCTTCAAATTCGTTGTCTTAAATAATGGTACTGTCAATTTTTAAATGGTTTGAAACAAATATTTACATAATACAAAATAATTCAAATCCGAAACGAACTTAAGTATCCACTTTAGCAATTTTTATTTCGTATTTATTTTTAAGTGACCATTTGTATTAAACACATTACCTTCCTTTGCGTCGCGCAGTTGGGATAAAAGGCCCTTAAAATTATACAGGGTGTCCCAAAACTCAACGTCAAGCCGAAACGGGGTGACAGGATTGATCATAACCATCACGAGAAAAATCTGAAAAAAAATCTATCCCATGCAGTTTAAAAATTATGGGCATTTTAAGAAAAACCTAGAAATTTGATCAAACTGTACCATTTTTCGGTTATTGTGGTTATTCTTTTTTATTTTTGTTCATTTGAACTTTGGAAACGTAATCCTAAATAACATTTCTAGAATCCCAATAAAAAATAATGACACAATTGCCTCAAGTTTCCGAGAATTGAGACTATTTGTTAAACTACGAATTTAAAATTTTCAAGATTCGTCGACTTTGACAGGCCCTCCTATAAAAAAAATGTACTAGAGTGCCTTGGCAAGTGGCATTAAAAGTTGGCGCATTTAATCAGAATTCTAAAATGGTACAATACTTGTTAGTTCCATACAATAGAAAAGAGTAAAAAAATTAAAACCTCAAGTAACCCGATTTTTGCTATCTCATTTTACTCAGTTAAAATGTTTTTAATTCACACAAGCTCTAGGTAGGTTCTTAATTTTAAGACAAAATGATGAGAGAGATGGATAATGGGTATGTTCGCCATGAGTGAGCGAGACAGATAGTGACGCCACTTTTACCAAAGTGAAAAAAAGTTTGTAAAATTAGTAAAATAATTAGGTTTGTTGGAATAAAAGTCAGATGATAGAGAAATAACGTTTTTTATTACAATAAATGTTCAAATTGTTTACCATCAGCCTCAATACAAGCCCTACATCTTCTTAAAAAAGATCTACTTATTAGTCGGGCATATCTTCGAGAGTTGATCGCCTCAGCTGCTTGAGAAATGCGTTCACGCAGGTCGGCTACGTTCTCAATGGGCTTTGAGTAAACTTTTTCTTTGAGAACTCCCCAATAGAAAAAATCCAGGGGATTTAAATCTGGTGAACGGGCGCACTCGTTTAAACGACGCATCTCCGTCTCAATGCGTGGCGTCACTATCTGTCTCGCTCACTCATGGCAAACATACCCATTATCCATCTCTCTCATCATTTTGCCTTAAAATTAAGAACCTACCTAGAGCTTGTGCGAATTAAAAACATTTTAACTGAGTAAAATCTGATAGCAAAAATCGGGTTACTTGAGGTTTTAATTTTTTTACTCTTTTCTATTGTATGGAACTAACAAGTATTGTACCATTTTAGAATTCTGATTAAATGCGCCAACTTTTAATGCTACTTGCCAAGGCACTCTAGTACATTTTTTTTATAGGAGGGCCTGTCAAAGTCGACGAATCTTGTAAATTTTAAATTCGTAGTTTAACAAATAGTCTCAATTCTCGGGAACTTGAGGCAATTGTGTCATTATTTTTTATTGGGATTCTAGAAATGTTATTTAGGATTACGTTTCTAAAGTTCAAATGAACAAAAATAAAAAATAATAACCACAATAACCGAAAAATGGTACAGTTTGATCAAATTTCTAGGTTTTTCTTAAAATGCCCATAATTTTCAAACTGCATGGGATAGATTTTTTTTCAGATTTTTCTCGTGATGGTTATGATCAATCCTGTCACCCCGTTTCGGCTTGACGTTGAGTTTTGGGACACCCTGTATATACGGATACATGACATATTGTTTACTGTTTCAAAATTTAAAAATAGGTTCCTAAATATTTACTCATATAACTAATTATGCAAAACAATAGCCTTGCTTTAGATAACTATCATGCTAATCTTAGCAAGAATGAAGTTTGCCTCATTTTACGGTCTCGCGGAAGCGATTGTCTACAATTATGACGATGATTCGTGACAAATTGTATTGCTACACACTCCCTTTGGGTATTATCGTGCTAAACCTACCTACTTATTTGTCTCTATCGTAACCATCTGGTAAAACAAAGGTTAATTCGTAATTGTAAACCACTAAATTATCATAACGAGCACGAACTCATAAATTACGAATACCAGTTGAATCAACGGACGCATTCGCATTTGTCCTCATTAATCAACAATTTCACACTCCAGACCGTCCAATTCATCTTAATATTCATTCCTCAACCAGCCGGTCTATTCTGTCTCACCGTGTACACTTAGGTGGAGTGAACGACATGCGAGCTATCATTCCATCTTGTTTGTATGGTTTGACAGTTCACTTGTCGTTCACTTCGTCTAAGTTTTCACTTTGACTTTTACAGCCGGTCGATTCTGTAAACATGTCGAAGTGAAGTCTTGGATGAAGTGATCACGAAGTGAGTTGTCAATCCACGTACTCAAGATGGAATGACAACTCACTTCGTGATATCGCACTGCAGAATCCATCTGCAGGTCTAGCGCCGAGGAGCAAGTTGCACTTAGTTTAAAGTTGCCACAGACTTGGAACATTCTCGACTAATTGCTTGAGCTTATTTAAATGAACGTTTACACGAGGAGAGTTTCTCGCTCTTTAAAAGAAAAAAACGATTGAATTGTTCATGCAAGTAGGCTTGTAGGTGAGGCTCAACAAGCAATTATTGCACTCATATTAATAAATACACTTTAACAAGGGACAAAAACTCGCCAGCGATATTTTTTAAGAGATTTGGTAGACGATGTTCTCGAACTACGATTAGACAAATAGAAAAATTACTTTTGTTTGCACGGATGGCACAGAATCTTCCAATTTCCATAGGCAAACCGATCCTCGCCTTTCCAAATGTAGAGTCACAACATGCTAATATGTATAGAAAAGGTGACCCGCATAATCAATAGGCCAATCTATTGATTATGCGAGTCACCTTTTCTATCTCATTCCAATAGTCGCCTAGTCAAGGCGAGAAACTCTCCTCCTATTAACAAACCCTAACTCAAAACTTCTCCCGCTTCGCCAGGTATGTCCACGTCGGACCACGACATATTCTACCTGATGTATAGCAACATGGTGAAGTTGATGATAGTCTTTCTGGTGTGCGGTGAAGTGTGGTATGGATTCACGGAGACCTCGAGCTTGGACGAACTGGCGGCCAGCATCAACGCCACAGTCATACAGTTCATAACCATTTATAGATACAAGAATATGGTAAATGGAAAGCCTTTGTTCTTTTAAGATGATATCTTAGATTCGTGAATTCGTGCGGCGTCATATGCTGTTTATATTAAGGACTTTTAAAACACTCTTACGGTGAGGTATCTACATTACTGTTTGTATGCACAAATACGCAATATTGTAGCAGTAATGGAAGTATAAGTGAACTATTCTGCTTTTAGAGAAGGTTCAATAAAGAAAACCTTTGTTTTATAACTGGAATTTAATACCTAATACGTTCATAGGTAGTTTTAGTCCTATTATATACTTAACAAACAATGGACTAAAGAAAACAGCAGAAATAGGCACAACGCAATAACAGCACCAAAAACGTAGTGTGACTAAAATAGATTTAGTCATGTCTAAATATGCCACAACGGCCCAGAAAACCGCTTTATGTAGGTGATCGTTTTATAATACGAATTCACGTCAGTTTGTATTTTCCTCATTCAAACATTTTTTGCTTTGTGTAAAGGGTCGAGTGGAATGTTCCTTTGAAGTTTCTCTATGAAGCGTTTACTACTTTGAAAACCCTACGAACAACAAAATTATTTTAGATTTTTGTTTGTTATGTTTTACAGTCGGTTGCAGCTATATAAAATCATGCTCTCAGATACTTGAACTTCAAATATAGTCTGGAATTTTCTCCAAATAAAATTGACCCTTTACAAAAGTGAGTCTATCCTAAAGATACCCTTGAACCCAATAAAATTTCTCTTTAATAAAAAACTCATATATAATTCGATATATTTTAGATGGCACACAAGGACTTTTACAAGAAATTGGCTTGTTCCATGGAATCTCCGTACTTCGATATTTCTACGGAGGAAAGAAAGAAATTGGTGGACTTTTGGTATCAAACGAACGAGAGATATTTGAAGCTCCTGCTCGCTTTGGGGAACTGCACACTAGCAGCTTGGTAATAACATATTTAAAAAACAACGGGTTCCACTCCGGGAGTGCCGGCAGAAGTGAAAACTTGAACATTAAAGTTGTGCATTTTTGATATTTTGGAATGGTTAGGGAATAATTTCGCACGAATTGCTTTAACTATCAGTATAAAAGTACTATCATTTGTGTGGTCAAATACAATATTAATTTATTGCGCTATCGTACACAAACATGACAATTTATACTACATTTTCACAAATTTAACACTTCAGAACTTTCTCTCCGTCTTACGAATTTTCGATCAGGTCACGTGTTCTGACGCGATTTTAATATTTTTTACCCATCCCAAAAAGTGCACAACACTGCTAAAGAAGTTTTCACTTCAAAAATGAAAAATGGTAAAATCTTAGGTTTATCAATTGGAAAGTCTTAGCACTATCTGCCTGGGTCCTGTGTTTACGCTGAAGTTGAGGTAGCGGTAGAGTCTACCAGAAGGAGAAGCTATTCACAATCTATGAAATTTGCATTATTGTAGGTGTTGTTCTATAGCCCATCATCTTAGAGGTAACGGAACTGGTCATATTTCTGATGTAGTAGCAGGTACCCATCACAGGCCAGCATACAAATGACTAACATGCCATACGGCAACAAGGCAAGACAAGGACAAGGCAACCCAATGATTGCGTACCAAAATATATATAGTTGGTAAGGAAATAAATATATTAGTCACGATTATGCCCTTCGCAGCAAGAAAAAAAAAACTCCACTCGTACTGTTGAATACCGGAATTATACGTGAAACAGCAAGACTGCTGGCATATTTTTCTGGCTTCTAACCACCTTAACGATTGGAATAACAGCCGAGATCAACGACTTAACGTGCTTTCCGAGGCAAGGAGGAGTATCGGTACTAAACGCACTGTCACCCATTCACGGACCCACCTTGGCAAGCGTTGCTTAACCTCGATATTGATTTGTACGGCTGTTAAAACTTAGCCAGGAGCCCCTTGTTCTAATATAAAGGAAATATATTTTAGGGTGTTCTGTATAGCGTCGGACATAATAGAATGCGCGCCATCCCATCAATTCCCGTGGGTGTCGTAAGAAGTAACTAAGAGACTCACAAGAGAATGGGCATCAGCATTCTCTGTGCATTGCAACTGCTACACTGCTTGGGGGAGGTCTATGTCCAGCAGTGGACGTCTTTCGGCTGATATGATGATGACGATGAAAATGATATTTCAGGTTCATCTTTCCCCTAGTAGACGAAGTGGACTATAATCTCATCGTTGGGATCCGTCTACCATTTTACTACATGACACCTACCCGGTACCCGCTAGCTTACCTAATCGTCATGATATCCTTCTACTACATTTCACATTTCGTGATGGTGACTGACCTGAAGATGCAGACTCATCTGATGCATCTGCTGTGCCAGTTCACAGTTCTGGCTGACTGCTTCGAGAACTTGTTGAGAGACTGTCGTGCTGGATTTGAAGGTATGTTTTTTACATTCTAAGATGGTAGTAGATTGCGTTGGGTAGACGTTGATCGTTGACATAATCCGTAGCGACTCCGTGAGGCATGGCAGCCAGCAGCGCGATTCTGTAAACATGTCGAAGTGAAGGCTTGGGTGAAGTGATCACGAAGTTTGCTGTTATATCACGTAATCAAGATGGAATGACAACTGTCTGACTAGCTGTTGGAAAACGCAGCGTATTTACTTAGAAGTAATCTATTCAGTCTAGACTTAAATACCCCCAGCTATCAGGAAACACAGGCTCTAACAAAGAAATTCCACGCTTTAACTGTATGCACACTGAAAGATGACTTGAGACTTGCGGGGCGGTCAATATCAACCGCCAATCGAACGCGATCCTGTAACCATCTTCCATTCTAGTAGCTGTTGTGTAAATTACTGTACCTAAATATTAATTCGTCTTGCTTTTCTTAAGGTTGCTTTTCCCTTGTCACCATTTTGTAGAGCAGTACATCGTAATGCCGCGAACAGTGGCAATCCTGACTTTTTCAATTAGTGGCGGCCTTAGCGGGCCTTTGTAAAATGAAATTCCTGAGTGAATCGATATTTTACTCTTCACGTTTCGTTTTTGCCAAGGTCTGAGTATCTTTATGACCCTTATAAAATGCAATGAAAAAACCATCAATTCATTGTGAAGATGGTTTTAGATTAAATTAATAATTTGATTGATGAATGAAGCATAGGATGACTTTTGCACTAAGAAAGAAAAAAAATAGTTTATTTGACACACCATGTTGGTACAAATAAAAGGAAACTACAACGTCAAGTAGTACATGTCTTTGGGCTGAAATGATGATTATGAAGTTTAATTTTTAACACAAATGAAATAGGTATTTAATCAGAAGTTTTCAAAAATCAAATCAATTTCCTAGCCCTTTTCCAACCAAAAAGGTTGGGCTCGGCTTCCAGTCTTATCGGATGCAGCAGCCGGTCGATTCTATAAACATATCGTAGTGAAGACTTGGGTGAAGTGAACACGACGTGAGCTGTCAATCCATATAATCAAGATGGAATGACAGCTCACTCCGAGATCACATGACCGGCTGTTTTACACGGAGCGACTGCCTATCAGACCACCACAATCCAGTTACTGGATAATTAAAATAATAATAATAATAGATCCCTCGGCAAGACTGGGTGCCAGATTTTCTGGCTTCTGTTTATCCGTAGCGACTGTCAAAGATCTACAAATGACAGCCAAGACCAACGGCTTAACGTACCTACTTTCCAAGGCACCAACGAGTCTTGGTACGTCATTGATGTTCACCCATCCACGCACCGACCTTGGCAACCGCTGCTTGACCTCAAAGATCCAACAGTGCACCTGTTATTATTTAGCCAGGAGCTCCTCAACTTTTACAAAAGCAAATGACGAAGTGAATTTATTTATCTTTTCAAACGAACTAACAACACTGAAACTTTTTAACGACCGTTTCAGATGTAGCTGAAAACAATTTAGTTTACAACAAAAGTTTTGCTGATAAGTACACAAAGAGACTGGGCGAGCTCGTACAACAACACAAGCTAATTTTAAGGTAAATGTTATTAACATAATCAAAAGTTTTACTAAGGCTTGTTTAGAAAAATATAACAATACTCGCTTTTGCTCGCGACTTCGTACGCGCATATCCCATCTTTTCCGTTCTCGTAAGAATTTCGACAAACGACGAATTCTATCAAGACGAATTCTACACCTAAACCTTCCTCATGTGAAAACTGCATGAAAATCCGTTCAGTAGTTTTTGAGTTTATCGCGAACAGAAAAACAGACGCGGCGGGGGACTTTATTTTATAATATGTAGTGAAGATGGTCTCACATACCACAGTATCTCAAGACGAAAGTCTACGACCAGTGCGTGTTGCCAGTGATGACTTATCGAATTGAAAAGTGGTCGCTCACAATGGCCTTCATCAGAAGGCTTAAAGTCAACCAAAGAGCAATGGAGAGGGCAATGCTCGGAGTTTCCTTGCGTGATCGAATCAGGAATGACGATATCTGCAAGAGAACCAAGGTTACCGACATAGCCCGAAGGAGCACCAAACTGAAGTGGCAGTGGGCAGGGCACATTGCTCGCAGAACAGATGGTCGATGGGGCCGAAAAGTTCTGGAGTGGCGACCGCGTACCGGAAGACGCAGCGTTGGAAGGCCTCCCACATGCTGGACCGATGACCTGGTGAGGGTCACGGGTAGCCGATGGATGCGAGACACATAGGACCGGTTGTTGTGGCGACACTTGAGGGAGGCCTATGTCCAGAAGTGGACGTCTTTCGGCTGATATGATGATGATGATGATGATGATGATGATGAGTGAAGATGGGTAACCTAAGGAACCAAGATTTTTTTTTATTTTTGTTTTTTTTTTGTTTATTATTGATAGACTTGCGTTTGATCACAACCTTACCTGATAGAAAGCGATGATGTGGTCGATGATGCACTTTGTACCTATTGATAAAAAATAAAAAACACGTGGTGCATGTTTCGCCTGCACATCGTCGTTCCATCTATAATCTCTTTGACTATTAATAAAAATATAACTTGATAACAAGAGCCTTTGTATGATGCTGAATATGCGCTATAGATAGTCCCCTACCAACTGAGTCCTGCTTTAACAAAGTATTCTGAACAGGTATGCGTACATTGGAACTCGCTACCCTTTGTGTGCGCGAAAACCGGCGATACGTGGAAATACGGAACGCTTTCCATAGAGCGAGTAGTGTTGTGTTGCAGCCTCCGAGAATATTAATGTATCACAAAGAAGCAGAACGAAATATGAACTCAATATAAATATCAGATGATAGCATCAAAGCCTTTGAGCCTTTAACTGAATCAAAAATACTGGAAATAAACTATCGATGCGACACAAATTAAACGCAAGTTAAGTAGGCGAAAGCCAACGTGCGTTTGATTTCCAGCCCGATCATGGTGATCGGGCTGGAAATCGATCCCTTTGGTAAGCCGATCCCTTGGGAGAAGCGAGCCAAATATCTAGGCGTGATCCTCGACCGACAACTTACGTTCGGTGAGTACATAAAGACGGTACGTTCGCGTGCTGATTTTGCTCTCGGTAGGCTCCACTCCATGCTGAGTGCACGCAGCAAGCTGTCCCTAAGATGTAAACTGCGCATCTACACGACGTGCATACGCCCCATCATGACGTATGCGTGCGCCACCTTCGCGCACGCAATGTCGCACCACATTTATAGAATGCAAGTAGTGCAAAATCGATTTCTCCGAAAGGCCACGGGCGCCCTCGTTCATTAGGAACGTGCGACTCCATGTCGACCTCAAAATCCCGACAGTGAAGCAGTTCATGAAACGACTATCGCAGCATTTCATCGAAACTGCTTCAAAACACCAAAATCCCCTTATCGCATCGGTTACCCGATACACTCCCTCACAGATCAGTAGGATTCGCCGACCGCGGCATACCCTCGTCGAACCCGACGACGCCATCACCCAGATTCAAGAGAGCCGTAGGGAAACCAGCACTCTTAGAAAACACAGATACAGACGCCGTCCCGTATTCCGGCCCCGCCGCCGGGGCCCGTCGCGACGTCCCAGTAATAACCCTCCCCGACCTTTGATTACCGAGCCAGCCCGCGTCGCTGAGCCAGTAGTTTTAAATCCCCTAAATAATAAGGTTATGACCCAGCCTGTCCCTTGCTGTCCTCCCGAAATGCGCCGCTATACCGAGGTCCGTATCCCGCAGGGGATGCCCTAGCGAGCGGTCATTTAGTATAAATTAGCTAGTTTGTAAGCCCTGGCTGGGGGCCTTAAATTCATTTGAGGCCTCCACAGGATAGTCCGGTTAAGCAGTAACCAGCCTTAGCGTGCTGAACTGCGAGTGGCCAACGTAAAAAAAAAAAGAAAAGTGCGTTTGATAATTAGTCGCAACATTTTTCTTGAAACTGAGCCCTAGTTAATCTGGCTGCAAAGTTTTACCAATATTGGTATCATTGGACTGATAGAGAATGCCTATGGCATTAAGACCGCTGCTGTTAATTTGTGTGCATAAGTCCTATCCTACTAATATTATAATTACTAATGTTTGTGAGGATGGGAAGATGTTTGTTACTCATTGACGTCAGAACGGCTGAACGGATCTTGATGAAATTTGGCACAGATATAGATTATAGTCTGGAATAATACATACGATACTTTTTGTAGGATTTTTTTACTTTTTTTTAAATTTCTGATATTTATGCGGACGGAGCCGCGGTCGGCAGCTAGCTAGCTAAATAAATCCGTTCAGTTATTACGTACATAATTCAGAAAAAAGATGTAGACAAATTTTCATACAACGTTATAAAATAGATAGGGTATATTTTGATCGATGCGTCGTTGGTTTTCTGATAAGAAAAGCTCTTGCCAATCAAGGAAGACAAAATAAATCAAATCAACAAAATCTTGTCGTAACGAAGCCAATCAACCTTATTAAAATGATTGTCACGTATTTTTTCAATTTCGGTGAGCGCAAATCGCGTCTTTACGTAATGTGGATTGGAAATCCGAAACGGAGCTAAAACGGATCCGACTTGGATCCGACACGGAGCCAAAATAATGTTCCCTAAATCCGAAAATATCGTTGTCCTTCATCATAAAAAGAAAAGCATAGGTAGGAATCACGTTCCATATACCTACATTTATTTTATCTCTATGTGACCACAAAGTAATGAGAGCGTAATTTTTCTACAC
Organism: Mamestra brassicae; assembly: GCA_905163435.1. Lineage (NCBI taxonomy): Eukaryota > Metazoa > Arthropoda > Insecta > Lepidoptera > Noctuidae > Mamestra > Mamestra brassicae. The sequence continues at coordinate 6,386,171 of LR990991.1, read as the reverse complement.
TAATGCTGACATTGTTCTGTTGTTTCCGCAATGGGATATTATTTTTCGCCTTTTTATTATTTTAAGCACATGTTTCCACTAGATATAATCTCAGGCTCATAATGCTGTGCTTGGATTAATATTGTTTATATGAGAATTTCATTTTGCCTCGAGGCACAATAAATGAACTGAGAGCTATACAAATATGACTATAAATTGAGAATTCATTATTAACACACATTTTGAAAGTAAATCGCAGATTTTTTGATAATGCTCTTTACGTATTCGTTTATTGTATCGATTCGCTTTTTATCGACCTGAAGAGCGCCAGCAAGGTCTTCCCCCATTTTATTGATAAAAAAAGTAATTGTTTAATGTTGCTGAATTATGTCAATGTCTTGTTAATTATTGTCCCTGTGTAGCCACACGATGAACATGCGCGACACGCTGAGCGGGCCCATGCTGGGCCAGCTGGCGGCCAGCGGCACTCTCATTTGTTTCATCGGCTATCAGGCCACTACGGTGAGTGCACACTCAAGTAACAATAGCTGCTGAAGTTACCGAAATATTGTCATAAGTCGATGTCAGGCTTATGGCGAATTATTTGTGAATATTAGTGGATCGCCAGAATCCGCTAAATGCGAGTAGCACAGTATCCTTCGCTTTTGCAACGCTTGAGGAGGCCTATGTCCAGCTGTGGATGAATAATAGCTGAAATGATGATGGATCATTTGTAGTGAAGGGTTTCAAAATATTGCTATTGCACACCTTCTTTTTTAATAATTAATAAAACCTTAATTTATCAAAGTAACGTCCCCCCGACTATGATGCGCGAATGCCATTATGATTCCGTTGTAAGAGAGAGACGCGGAGCTATGCAAGATGAATGGCACTATCCATTTGTCGCAACGGAACCCTGATGGGACGGCAATTTTGCCATGTTTCCAAGCTTTCAGTAATGATTAATATGAGGATATTTCACAAGTTCTAAAGTAATAAATCAAGTAACCCTTAACTTCTAAAAATCATATTCAATACCTAACTTACATCAAAAGTTGTTGCCCTTGAGGGTCGAAAATGTGGCTATTCTCATAACTTGGCCGAAACTTGGCACTTACCACAAGTATTTACGAGTAACTAAGTCATAACTAATTTTCAGACCTTGGACGAGAGCATCGCCAAATGTTTAATGAGTTTCTTGTTTCTGGGCTACAACCTTTTTGATTTTTACATCATTTGCCGCTGGTGCGAGGAGATCACGAATCAGGTAACAATATGTCACCTATTATTTAGGTATAGCAAGCTTTCGCTCTACTAGTATCACGTAAAGTAAGGATTTTTCTGCTATTACAAAATGTTCTGTAAAAAATAGTTTCCATACACACGAATTCTCCCCATCTGATAAAAACGACAAGAAAAAACTTACTTCGTTCAAAACACACCATTCAAAAAACATAAATGAAGTTTTGTAAAATCTTTTCAGAGCGCTAAAGTAGGCGAGGCCATTTACTGCTCAGGATGGGAGTGTGGACTCTCCAAACTGCCAGGAGTGCGATCCACCATCTTGTTTGTCATCGCGAGGGCCAACAAACCCCTGGTCCTCACAGCAGGAGGGATGTACGACCTCTCCCTCACTTCGTACACGACTGTAAGTTGAATTGAACGAGAAAGCTCCAAGCAATTTTAAAGTTTGACAATTTACTTTGTTCAAAGTTGGTTGGACTCTTACTGGAATGTAGCTTTCAAAAAGTTCATTTGAACTTAATGTTGTTATTCTAAAGTAAAATATATCTAGGGTTGTCTGATTCTTTGAAAAGAATCACTTTGTGGACGTGACTGAACGACTTCGCTAGTTCAGAGAATTGCTAGCTCTCTGTGATTTTTCTTCAGAAATCTTATTTACTTCATCAACTTTGCTCCCGTCAGCTGTGCCTTAACAAACATCAGAAAATGACGAAAAACACGAAAGATAAACAGTATTGGAAAACAGAAAATAAAACATGTTTTTTAAAACAAAGAGTTTTGCTTTTACGTAGATATACGGCCGGGGGCGTAGGGCTCGTTCAACTGAGCTCATTGTGGTCGTGCCGCCTCGCCTGCGGCTAACTGTTCTGTGGGTTCCAACCTTAATATCTAAATTAATTATGTTTACCAAACAACTGGTTACTGTTTAATTTGTTTGTGTTTTATTGGGGGTTCATTACTTCGTACAGAAAAGTTTCAAAATGCGACTTCTGCTTAAGCTAAAGCGTTGAAATTATGCTGCCTGAATTCATAATGGGGATACAATAACTTCGCCTGTATACTATTAAATGTATAAAGTATTCTATCAATTAATAAGTTTTCCTGTGAACAATCATTTTCAATTCCGGTTTTACTTCTTGATCTAAAACGAAGAGGCATCCTCGAAGTATTTCCATCTTTCTCAAAATATCTACATATTTCCACGAAATCATTTTCCTACTTCCCAGCTTAATTCCCAAATGTTGATGATTTGTTCTTGTTTCCAGTTGGTGAAGACGTCCTACAGTGCTTTGACGGTGCTTCTTCGATTCCGACACGACTAGATGCATATTCATGGCTTGTTGCAATATTTATTAATTAAATATAACTTTATTGCATAAACAGCACACTTCACTTCATCATTTCTTTAGTCTTTTTGTGGCGCAATCGACAATTTGTTTTCTCTGATCACAGAATAAAATGTAACGAAAATAATAAACGTACACAACAAAATTAAAGTTTAATTTTTTTCCTTGTTCCTACCTACTTACATGTAGCTGCAAAAGTAATAAAATGCAGCCTCTACAATCTGTTTTTTTTTCAAAGAATATCCTTGTACCTAAATTGTTCATCAATCAAGTGAACCTGAAAGATGAAACTATAGTAGGCGCCAGATAAATGTGGAATAAAGTATATTGACCTTTCCCTAATAACTGTTCATAGGTACCTGAACAATTAAATATGAATCGTTTTTCATTATTAGACAATGTTAAGGATCACGAGAGATGATGATTCGGGACAGCTTTGTGTCATTAATTCCGTTTTTCAAATTAAAAATGTCAATAATTGTAGGTGGGTCAATGACCGTTATTCCACGATTATCTGGCGCCTACTATAGTATATTCTCTTCAATACATTTTAACCTTCGCATAATAAAGTGAGCTGCAACTATAATTAACAAGACATCTTTGAAATGTCTCATGTGTCTCATACGAGACATGTCAGAGTATCTTGTAATTAGACAACAAACGAATATCAAAGAGTAATTAAATACTTTCTGCAAAGGGACCGCCCACTGTCCGCTGATGGATCCTGTGTCCTTTGCACACTATTTTTGTAGCGAAAACTTCTTTAGGCGCGTTGAGCACTTTTTGGGTGAACAAAAATCATGGAACTCGCGTCATCGTCACCGAACGTTTTCCATGAGCTATATGTATACTGTGTATGTGAACTTTTTGGCAGAACAAAAATCATGGAAATCGCGTCATCGTCACCGAAAGCTTCAGCTTTTCCTTAGTTTTCACTTCTATCGGCAGTCCCCAAAGACCCGCGTGTTTTTTTTTAAATACGTATACCGGTCTAGACCAACACGTTGACGGGGCCCGCTAGGATCAGTTTTTGGATGGGAAATCATCAAATGACTCCTTCCGCTCCGGGCGGAGCGGGAGGGAGTTTCAGACTCTTTCGTACTAAAAACCCATCCGTGTTCCTCCATATGCCCTCTGCGTTCCAGAGCCGTGATGACCATTTCGAACAAATTCCGTGACCATAATAGAAACCCCTACTGTATTCAAAGTATTCACTATTTGAGTAAAAATAATGCAACAGAATTCACGGACAGGCAATGGAAACCAACACAAGCTTGACGTGCATGTTGCTCTACGAATATTTGATTAAAAGGTAGACCTACTTTATTGAAACGGGAAGACACACATAATATCGGTCGAAGGGATCATTAGGCCACATCGGACAATCACGGAGACACAATGATAAGGTTCTTGAAGTACGTTTGGAGGAAAATGCCTGAAAGTCATGCTATTGGAAACGCCGGCCCAATGGAAAAAGCCTTCTTCGAATCCGTTTATCGACTCGTCTTTATAGTAGGTAAAGTAAACAATCAGCTTTATATTTTCTTGTAGTTAGCTGTTGTTTCTAACGATTAACGTCACACGTCACAAAGTAAAAAAAGCATCATCAAGAATTCAAGCAGGTGAAATCCAACCTGCCACAATCCATTCAATTTTCTAATTAATAGAGAACACCAGTCGTGGAAATTGCTTACCAATGAGGTAACTAATTTTCATGGAACTTAATTGGACATTAATCATGTGTCTGCCTAAACGAAAACTATGAGTACTTAATATAAAGATTACATTAAGATACTGAACATCGCTGTGTCATGTTGATAACACAACAGTCAGTTTCCCGTTCCAATTTTTTTAAATATTTAATATCAGTAGTAGAGATGGAGCAATGTGGATGGATGGCAATGGAGCGCAGTATTTTAGGTTTAAAAAGAATTGATTGAGTACGGAACAAAAGCTGCCAGGCTGAAATGGGACTGGGCGGGTCGCACCAGCCGCATGCATAGTGACCGCTGGGCAAAAGTCTCCACGCAATTGGTGCCAGAGGATGGACGGCGTCGCCGAGGCCGGCCCAGAAAGCGGCGGCGAGATGATTTGGATGCACACCGCGAAGGCTGGTTCGAGGTGGCGCAAGAAAAGAATGTCTGGAAGGTTATGGGGGAGGCCTTTGACCAGCAGTGGGACACAATAGGCTAAGGAAAAAAATATATATCAGTAGTAGGTAACCGGTTCATACTCCCAAGAACAACATGTGTTCTTCGCTGATTATTTAACTATTATGTGTAATTACTGAATGCTAGAACGCCGCTCTTTCACCAGGGGTCTCCACATCTGACGACTACCTTCTCTACACAATATTCAGTACCTTCGTAAGGAGTTTATGCAGCCTCATCGTCTGCCTCGAAATATGGAGCTTACTTGGCAACGATCTGATCTTGGATGACATGATATCTAGCGCCAATGTCGTCTTCATCCACTTGATCACCGTATGGAAACTTATGATTATGGTAAATTCTACATCTATCCTATACTTATTTTTTTTAAATTCGAGATCATTTGTGTCCATCGCCACCAATACATTCGTTTCGACGACGTTAGTGTGGTATATAAAGCATTTGTATAAAAGCCTTACCAAATGTATGGGTTGCAAGTGAATTTGAGCTTTGAGTTGTATGACATAGAGTTTTTTTGTTACAAAATTTGATAACAAGCTCGAATTCCGAATTAAAATATAATTCTTTTTCCTTCTTTATTTTCCATCAAGTGGATTACGAGCTTATGAAAGTTGGCAGTCAGTTGTAAATGATAAAGGTCCCCTTGCAATGTGCTCCAGTTTTTAAGCAAGGTAAGAGATTTAAGGAGTGTGGTACAAGACTGGACAAAAGCAAAAAAAAATACAATGAATGGCATAAACCAAGATGTACCAGGGTCTGGTCAGTGGGTGAAAAAATACTGTGAATGATGAAGATGATAATGGCAGTATTGTTTGAACACTATTTATGTGAACTTGAAACACCTATAGATCCTGCTAGTAGGTACTATTTGTAAAAGCTTTTTGAGCTATTCCCGACATCAGAAATGTAGTAACAATTCTGATGTCGGGTCGGGAATAGCTCAAAAGCCCAAGACCTAAGCTCCATGCAGCACTGTAATCCTTGTCGAATGAAAGCTTGGTACTGCATTCACTATTCCGGTAAGATTATCTCGGGCGCTAACAATGGGCATAATATATTTGAAAGTGGTGGTCAGTATTCATTCACTACCGGAATATTAATGGGAAATCGTTTTTATAGACACATCAAATTCAGTGCAGATACTCGTAACTAGTCAAAATGCAAAAATAAAATTGTTCAATCGAATAAGAAAATTATATAAGACCAGAAAATTCTGATCTCTTTTCAAGTATCTAAGTGGAGGCGGTTCGACAGAAACCGTTCAATTTTGAAACGAGTTATATTTTATTGGTTTCTCAGATACTGAAGCCACTTAAAGTTTTCAGGGGTTCTTACAGAAAATAAGAAATATTATTTTGTGTAAAAGAGTATTTGGTATGTATTACGATTTTGAAATCTTTAGGTGTTGTTGAGGCAGGATCGTCTTACCTCCTACACTATTGTAGTGATAATTTTCTTCTACTTTTTATAAATTTTTGACACTGTGCAAAGAAAATAGAGCTCAATCCCTCGAAAGGAAAGTGGGAAACTTCCTGAAAGAAGCTGCAGAACGGAGAAATCTATTTTAAAAATTCTATACTCGTTTTAGGTGAGCAACAGAAACGTTTTCAAGAAACTGGCAAAGGCTTTGGAATCGCCTAGTTTTGATATATCTACTCGAAGGCGGAAGGAAATTGTGACATATTGGGCCGACACTCACAGGAAATATCTCAGAGTTTTACTGACGATAGCTTACTCTACCCTGATAGTTTGGTAAATACACTTCTTAATTGTTTAGCGACCCACCCTTACTTCGCAAGGGTGCAAAATGGGCAAACCACATTTCTATATTTATCGCTCATTCTATTAGCAAAAACCGAATCGAAACTATTTGTGTGATTTGAAGAAGTAACCGGAAACCCAGACAGTTATACAACAACTTTCTTTTATACTATTAAGAGATTACTGGCTTACACCCTGTAAAACGCATACAGAGGCCAAAAACATGATGGAATCTATCCATCTCTCAATGTTTGTCATATGAAAGAAAAGGTGACGGTTGACTGGACAGACTGGAATAAAAATGTGTTGCCAAGGTGTTCTGCCAGGAGTGCCAGGGTTGCAGTATCTGTTCGAAACAGTCACTGTGGCCCTGGAACGCAAAGGGCATTAGGAGGAACACTCCTCCCAGAGCGGAAGGGAGTGTCAGACTCTGACTGACTAAAACCCAGGTCATTGATGGACCCCGATAAAACCGAGGTCATTTGATGATTTCCTTAAAAAAAAATGGTGTTGCTTGACTCAAAGAAACATAGAACAAGGCCAGGAAGATGATTACTAGCTTGAGCACTAAACGAGCCATATAACATCACGGAGTTTTGAAGTTGGTAGTGAGACACCCCCGTGCCTCGGAAAGTACGTTAAGCCGTTGGTCCTGCGCTAGATCTCTCTCCGGTCGTGTCGGGTTGCCGTGCCATCGGAATATGAGGGTAATGGAAGAGGGAGTGCACCTGTGTTTGCGCACACACTTGTGCACTATAATGTGTCCTGCGCCGATGGTTAGTCTCGGTTGAGATTGGCCGCCATGGCTGAAATTGCTCAGGAGGATTATATCATGATTTTCCCACACTTACCTAGCTTTCTCCAAACTATCCGGTTGGAGTCGGCTTCCAATCCAACCGGATACTGCTGAGTACTAGTATTTTACATGATGTGACAGCCTATCTGGCCTCCACAACCCAGAAACTCAGAATGGAATCTCGGTGTGTTAAGGTGATCCCATCCACGGAACAACCGCGGAAAACGTTGCTTAACCTTTGACATCGACCCGTGCGACTGTTATTATTTACTCACCAGATTCTCCAACTACAGTAAATCCTCAGTTGTTTACTTATTCCAAGACCTTAATATATTAACACTGCGCTTAGCGGTACTCATAGGAAGTTGGAATACTGCAAACTTAAGTTATTTCAACTTTATGAGATGGATACCTTTAATCTAAAACTTTAGGAACATACTTCTTCTTAAACATGGACGTATTCGTCTGGATTAAAATGCTTTTGTTTACTTGGTACTTACTACTAGGCTTCTGGCGTTATTTTTTTATGGTGTCTGTAAATTTTGATTATACCATTTTTCTTCATTGGAATAACGCTTTTATTAAAATCATCTTAATTTGCTTCTTTTATCGACTTTCTTTCTCTTATGGCAAACGTTTTGAACAAATACTTTCACTAAGAAAGTTTTCTATTATGATCCACTCCAGATAAATTTACAATAACGGTTATTGACCCACCTACATTTTCTGACATAGGTACTTAACTCCGAAACAGAAACAAAGACATAAAGCTGTCCTGAATCAACATTTATCGTGATCCTTTACATTTTCTAGTAATGAAAAAGATTCGTAATTTATTGTCCAGGCCGTTGTTGCCATGACCGTTGTTGCAAATTTATCTGGCGTCGACCATAGTGCCCGAAGGTCAAGCTTCATATAGTCCTTCTCTGTATCTTCATATAGTTCCGTCCCCACCGTCATCTTCCTGGCCTTGCACCATGTTACTTGGGGTCGCGGTCTACACCATACGTTTTCTTCTCCCGTTCTCCTCTGTCAGCGTCAGTCTGTCACGCTTGCATCCACTCACCACAATCTGTCAATTATTGAAAAAAAGCTTTTGAAATTAGCATTTTGCTCTTCTCTCTAAATATAAGTTATTTTCAAGTATTATGTGTGTGCAAAACCACAAAAATAATAAAAATCGAGATAACAAGTGAAATAGATGAGTTGAGAGGTGTTTAGTAATGAGATATAAAACATTTCAGGCTAACCTTCCCATTGATGGATGAAGTGGAATTCAACCTGATGGTGAACTTAAAGGTTCCCTATGAGTACGACGGGTATCGACTTCGCTACATCCTGACCTACATAGCGGTGGGCGTCATGTTCGCCTACGCCTCCTCTATGGTGATCATGTCTGAGGTCATCACACAATCTCATCTGATTCCCCTCATCTGCCAGTTTGATGTGCTTGCAGACTGCTTTGAGAATATCTTTGAAGAATGTGCTATGGAATTTCAAGGTAAATCTATGAGTTACCACTGCTGGACATTGGTCTTTCCCAAGCTGTATACCTGATTATTTTATCTGCAATGTTTCCACCATAGACATTATCAAAAGGCCTGTTCAGATCCAAGTTGGATTCCATAATTATGTCCTTAATAAAGGGCCGGCCACAATAAGCCTGGAATCCTCAGCCTCATTAAGAAGGATCGCAGTTGACATGAATTGACCCAAATTGCCTGTATGAATACACACGTGCAGATATCCCTGTATGAATACACACGTGCAGATATCCGTGCGTCACCAGTTAACAACACAGATTCCCAAGTTAAACCCTATTGAAGCGAATCATTTTAATGAGAACCAGCGCCGTTCTGTAGCTATTCATAAAGCTCCAGAAATTCGGTGCAACGTTATATCACAAAATAGGCAGGGACAGAAGGTCAGCTCTATTCAATGAGCGAAAACTCTTTTATAAGGCGCACAGCAAAGGAGTGGAACTCTCTGCCTGCGTCTGTGTTTCCGAACGCATACAACCCCAATTTCTTCAAAATTACAGTGAACAGGCTTCTTCTGGGAAAGCTCGCTCCATCGTCGACTTTATCTCTGTCATCTACGACCTAGACTAGAGTCAAGAGCAAACCCACATTAAAAAAAAAAAAAACAGGCATACACACTAAGGCTAACTTGGACCAAAAATCAACAAACACAATTATCGTTTTATTGTAGGAAGTCAATCACCTGAAGATGAGAGAGACAGAATAACGAAAGAAATTGCGGTGGAGCTTTCAACCAAATCAATGCCAGACAAGCGCTAAATATTGCGAGTTCGCTTGCATTCGCTTTTCTTTGCTCAATCGTGCGGGCCTTCTGTTCCTATTATTTCGTGGTTATGGTTTCCGATGCAAAGGCAAATTAAAAGGCAGTGACGTCAAAAGCAGATGAACGTCGTTTTTTTTTTACCGAGTACTCGTGTAAAACTGGTGTAAATTCGTCAGGAACAAACGCGGGGTCCGGGAATTGACTCCGTTTGAGTTTCCCGAAGTGTTTCACATTCATTCGAAATTCTTGGAACTCAAAAGCTGTGTTAATTAATAAAGGATTATACGGGTCATGCACGGCTAGATATTCACTGCGACGAGAAAATACAGTCTTAAGACCGTTTTTAGTCCAGTTAATTTAGATAGGTATATTAACTTGGACCGCAGGGGATGAAAAATATACCAATGATTCCCTGATTATCAAATCAAAACTTTTCAAATTACCGAAACAAAATAACTCAGCGGATTTTTTTAAAATTTTAATATTAATTTGCGCATGGCGCGCATTACGTGACTGGGGCTCGGCGTTATTAGACGATCGTTTGGGCGAAAAATGTATGGTAAATAAACGGTGCATTATTTTGTATGCATTCCCAACTGCGTACCAAAGGGAATTATGGAATCTACAAGCTGATTTTTTCCCCCAAAAATTGTGAAAACGGTAATCAAGCATTAAGATTTGAAACATATTTTATTAATTATATTTTTTTCGATCCACGTGCAGCTAAAACATTTTGATATGATAATCAGGGGATTTTTCTCAACACATTGATATATTTTTCATCCCCTACGGTTCAACTTGATATAACTCATATAAATAAAATCTAGTTTAACTAGACTATTCATTGAAGCAGAAAATAGGTTTATCATATGCTTAGGTAGAAGCTCATAAAAATTCAAGTGCACAATAAAAGTTACGTTTTATATCGGGTTGATGTTCGCAATTCCACGTTCAAGAGCGTATTCTTTGCGCATAGATCTAACAAAAATATCATTTTATGGCGTTCAAATAATGTTTTAAACAGCATAATCTCTCACAACCTAATTAAAACAAAATTAAAACAATAGCCAAAGCCGAGTTACCTTCATTAAATGTTTGTTCAGCTTCTTTCCCAGAAATAAACAGACACGAAATGGTCAAAAACCACATGTTTGTGGATAAATACCTGAAGAGATTGGGCGACCTCGTGACACAACATCGGATAATCTTAGAGTAAGTTCCACATGATTTATCTTAGACATACCTTAGACCACAATATCGATATATAAACTAAATATGTACGTGTACATGTACGTCTTTTTTATGGGTAATCATTAAATGTTTCCTTCCGCTATGGGCGGAGTGGAAGGGAGTGTCTGACTTTACTGACAGACGGTGAAAACCCACCCGTGTTATTTCAAATGCCCTTTGCGGTCCTGGGGAGCTACTCTCTAAACCCGAAGTCCGTAGTTTCAGGCTTAGTTGCGGGCGTATTTTACTCCGTATCACCTACGGACTTACGATTAGTTCCGAACTAAGAATGAATGACATCACGATTTGACAGTAACTGTCAAATCGTGTTGTCATTAATTCTTAGTGGTTAGGTAACTCTTTCGAACAAATTCCGCAACCCCGGCTGGGTACATGTACGTCTTGTCTTAGACAGACAAAAACCCAACGCAGCGAACGAAAGGCCAACCAGCAAAGACATGATAGACAGCAAAGCTTATCTCATGGGCCATCAGGACATTGTTGAGATTTCATAGAAATCCTGAGGTGACTAGAGTTGGGGTTTACATTTTATCACCCTCTGGAGAACTGTTCCGAGGCCAAAGTCATACTTAGGTTTTAATAATATTATTAATAATGTCTCATCATCATCATCATACCAGCCCAGAGACGTCCACTGCTGGACATAGGCCTCCCCCAAGGGGATGGGTGCCATAATCACCACGCTTGGCAGGCGGGTTGGTGATCGCAGTGTAGCTGTTGCAATGCACAGAAACACAGAGAATGCTGCTGCCCATTCTCTGGTGAGTCCCTTAGTCGCCTCTTAGGACACCCACGGGAATCGATGAAACGGTGCTATTCTTTTACGTCCGACACCATACAGAACAATTAATAATTTCAAAGAAGTTATAGAGTCCACAATCAATAAAACAATAAATAAACTCTTTTTTAGCCAAACTATGGACTTAAAGACAATATTAAGCGCTCCAATGCTGGGACAGTTAGCCTGCAGTGGCTTACTCATCTGCTTGGTCGGATACCAAGCTACAGCAGTGAGTAAAGTTTTCAATGTTAAATCGACACAAAGCTTTCTCGATGAAATATGGTTAAATTCATACAGCTTAATAGCAACGGATATTAATCTACTAGCGCTGAACTGAAAGGCGAATATTGGAACGGATTTATCGTGTGGATGTGTGTATGGGGACTTTGGGGTAGTAGAACCTCACAATCTATGTTAAGGTCCCCAATTTAGTAGGGTGAGGCTTTTGTTCGCGGAAGCTATTATATATTTATGAGGTTGAGGGATCGTGTCAATTAGAGATCCGTCGATTTGGTACATTTATGTGGGAAAAGGAACAAATATTCGTCCCGTAATTGCGTCAGTTGCGCAGATACAGATTAAAGTAGATATTTACATACAGGGTGATTTTGACCCCGAGAACTTGGGGACCAAATTGTTTTTTTTTTGTACACTATCATAAATGGCATTTGGCCAAAAACGGGATGAAAAAAAATACTGGATATTTTCAGTCTCGATCGGATCTCCTAAAATTTCAGGTACAGGTTACATTAACATGAAGCACGCTGTCTGATTACAGACTATTGCAGAAGACTTGGGAAAGTTCGCCATGTCGCTGCTGTATTTGAGCTACAACATGTTCACTCTGTACCTCGTCTGCCGATGGTGCGAAGAAATCACCGTGAAGGTACAAAAGTCAAAGTCAATTCATTTATTTCAACTAGACCATTAAAAGGCACTTTTGAACGTCAAATTTATAGTTTGAAATTAAAATATTAGTGTAGTTATCGAGAAGAACGGACAAGAAACTCCATAATTACTCTTTACAAATTTTTACAATATTTTGTATACATACATTGAAATGTACATAACTCTACTATAGTGGATATGTACATAACTGATATCCACTATTATTCATCTCAGCCGAAAGAAATTTTAGAGTGCAGTGTAGAGTTTCGAAGAACACAATTAAAGCAAAAAGGTTTCTCTTAGAGTCGTAACCTCGGGCGATCAGCGTACTTCTCAGGCTGGGAGAGTGGTATCTCACAGGCACCCGGCGCACGCGCCACCATCATCCTGGTGATCGCTCGGTCCAACAAGCCACTTGTGTTCCTGGCTGGCGGCATGTACCCTCTCTCGTTGTCTTCTTATACTACTGTAAGAATACTACTTCTTTTTAAACTTAAGTAGTGGTGAGGTCGATGATGGAGCACGCTTGCTTAGAAATAACCTATTCACTTTTTAACTAAAGCAGATTCCGGAATATTTATTATTTACTATTGTCTTAATTATTTTTGATGATGCACTCTGCTTCAGCTCCTAAACTTTTTTTAAACTTTGCAGCTGACATAATTAACCTTTGTTAAGAGCTTAAATGATGATCCCATAAAAAAACTTATTCTACATAAACACAGACTCGCCTCGGAATAGGTACTGATTAATGATCGCATTTTCATCATTATTAGTTTAAGTTAAGTTAATGAAAATAAATTTACCATCTTTATGCCATCAGAGGGCCAATTTCTACTAATTTTTAAATAACGTCGCATTCGCATGTCACTTGCAAACTGTCATAAAACCTCCATTTCCATACATTTTGACAGTAGAATTGGCTCTCAGGTGCTAACAAGAAAAATACCCGCCCCGCTAGTCTGACACGGGCCAGTTGCGTTTATAGCAAGAAATAAATCTAACTTTGATTTACGCTTCATTTTGCAAACTTCATCGACATTATTAAAATTTATCTAGCTCTACGTCAAACTGCTTTCTTTGATAACTTTATATTTTATGAAACAAGTTTGAGAATTTAATCTATAATACTTTATTATTATTTTTCAGCTAGTGAAGGCTTCGTACAGCGCTTTAAATATTCTTCTTACTGCGAGCCACGAGTAGATTAAGAAGATTCATTTTGGTCACGATTCGACAGCACTATGGGATGTAGAATTAAAATTTATTACGTAGATAAAAATGCACCCCATACAATTTTAAATACAGCACAAAATAAAACAGTAAATAAATAAATACGAATAAATTAGTGTTGTTTGTACTGTAAACATGTTGTGTGCCTTTAATTTTGTGTTAAAAAATACATTTTCTCTTTTGTTCTCCTACGACAGTGACTGTGAAACCTGCTTGCAGATTTCTCCATCTTACACTAGAAGAGGAATTAAGATGATTTTCACATCATCAATTACTTTGTTAAAGTATATGTCACCGGAAAATTGCAGGCTCCGGAAGATCTCAAAAAATCTTTATTACATTATAAAGAAAATAATTATAATTATTTTCTCTTTATTTATTTCACTCACATACTAATTACATTTTTAAATATTTCTTAAAAAACACACACAAAAAAAACATTTAAAAATATAAAAAAGCAGTAGTCCGGGTGTCGGGAGCAGGGTCCAGACTCCAGACAAAGGAACCAACAAATAATAATAATTATTATTATTTTATAATTTCTAGATATATTATAAAAACACTTTTTGTATGTAATAAATCACATCTAAATTCAATAGTTTCCAATATATCCGTGTCTTATTAAGAAAAAAATCTTACGGCGTTTGCAATTTTCCGAAAATTCTTATAAATTGTGAGTTACAATTTCACGAAGGTCTAAAATATTACGAATTGAAGATGTTCCAGAGCGAATAATAACTACACATGTAGGTACCTAGTATTTATTATTCTTTGCATGATTTAAAATTCTATTATACTGACCCAACAAATCAAAACGTCACTTCATGTCATGTCATGTCATGCAAATCTATTTTTTGTAAGACAAAAATGTCGGCTTAACAAAGAACTTGAAAATATATTAGCAATAACAATTCTGCCGGTGTAGTGATGTTCTTTGTTGTTGCCGGTGCCACTCGCTTAGCATAACAATGGGACGAGTAGTAGGCGACACGCAAACTTCACTGGCAGAAGTCACGAGAGGTTTCTTTAGGATTAATTTTGTTGGGGAAGTAAACAGGTACTGGGTAAAACCCCTGCATTTGTATTCACCCCGTATTTGTTTTTTTTTATATTTATTATTTTTCAAACAAGGTCTATTTTGTTTAACTTTAATTGATAAAAAATTGAGTTCTTAGTTGCTGAAAGAAAATTAAGAAAAAGAGTTAATTCGTCCCAAATAAATAAAAAAAAATAACATGAAAGTCCCAATTCGAACATTTTTTAATGTTTTTTTTTTTCAAAATCGCGGCCGACTTTGAAACATTTATATACGGATAAAGGACACTTACACAAACAAACATATTCAACATGGTGCCCTAAAGTGTCACGTTGCCGAGATATTTGGAGGTAAAGCGGCGCATGGAGAAACCACCAAGAACCGCGATTTTGAAATAAAAAAACTAAAAATGGCTTTGATTTCTATTCGACCCTGCATTTCCATTAACCCCGATTTTATATAACTAGAAATAGTGTGGTCTAGAAAAGAAAAGTTAGAAATAAACCTCTTTGGTTGACCTGCAAGCATTATTAATGTATATACCTAGGAGGTATTGTGTAACCCGGCTACTGGGTTGTGCAGATCAGATAGACAGTCAATGCATGTATATACTTAATTGGTATTCAAAGACATCCAGTTTAACCGAAAACCGACCCCAACAATTTAGGAAAAAGCAGCTAGGCAGATTCAATAACGTGTGACCCATAGCTTCAGTTACACGCATGGTTCAGTATTGGCTTTTCATTTGGATGAGGAATGAAGCAACCATACCTTTCAGACGAACTGTCAAAGTCACATCAATGGAACATACGTCGGCCTGGGGCAGAGCGAGAGGTGCGGTCGCTCTAGGCGCTAGATGGCAAGGGGCGCCAAAAAGCTAAATGCGAAAAATAATTTCCAGCGCGAAATAATATTTTGAAGGCGCTTTTTGAGGGGCGCGAGAGCAGTGTTGTGTTGCCAGATCAGATTTTTGATAATCCGTTGGGTGAAGCTGAAAAATTCGTAGACTTTTTGAAAGCTAAATCTGACTGTTTGGAGCGGCTAGAAAGCAAAGCTTTCTTAATGTTAAAGAAACTAGAGTAGACTAATTAGAGCTACTTAACCAAAACCAAACTGCTGTCAAAAACATCGCTCACCCGCACATTACGTGTTTTAAATGAAGTGCATGAGAGGACAGACATATTTTCGTGCAACTTAAGTGAATTCGCAAGAGTTTTGTTGAATTTTGTCTCTTATATTTAATTTTTAGTGTTTTAATTATAGTATTAGTCGTAACTTATTTTCAAATTATCTTATGTGTGTTTGCAAACCACTATTGTATTGGGTCTGCCTGTAAAGATAGTGTGTTTATAATAATAAATAAATAAATAAAATTTAAATTCAATAAGTGTTGATAAAAGCAAAAAAAAAAGATTTTTGAAAATTTGGTAATTATTATTTATTTAACATAAAACCGAAGTAGGATTAATGTGAAGTGAGAGCGTCGACTAAAGGGCGCTGAAAGACAATCTCACTCTACCCTGATCAACGGCTGGGGCCGGCGCTGCAAACATACCTGCCATGATTTACAGTGGAGATATTGTTAATAACCTGTTCGTTTAAGAAAGGCACCTAATTTTTATTTCATTTTGAGTGCTAATTCTCAAAGGTAATGTTAGGTCTTTTGTAAATACCCGACTAGTCATTTAAATCCCTGATCAAACTAGCTTTTGCCCGCGACTTCGTGTATTCCGTTTCTTCCTGTTCCCGTGGGAATCTCGGGAAATCCTTTCTTAGTGCTCCCCTACGGAGTGCAAGGAAGGTACATGCCAAATATCAGCTTTCTACGACCAGTAGTTTCGGCTGTGCGTTGTCTCTCAGTCAGTCAGTTACGGAAGAATTTTATATATTCTTTATGCGTAAATACGAATAAGACAATGGAGAAGAGTACCTAAATATATCGTTATGATAACAACGCAAGGTGATAAAATAATAAAGGTGTAATGCTGGCAGCTGTAATATCTCTGTAATTTTATTAAAAGCAAAATTAGCCGCAACACAAATTTTATGACAATATTATTTGCATTTTTCAGTGCAGTTGTTTATTTAAAACTCTAAGAGTGAATTTACAGTGCATGTAGCACATATTATATAAAACTTGATGAATCCTTTTTCGCCCTATCTTGCCTGAATGAGAGCGATAGAAGAGGTCTACGTTGGAACACGCGAGCCCAGAAGATACCTACCGGTTGATTCTGTAAACATGTCGAAGTGAAGACTTGGGTGAAGTGATCACGGAGTGAGCTGTCATTCCATCTTGATTATATAGATTGACAACTCACCTCGTGATCACTTCACCAAAGCCTTTACTTCGATATGTTTACAGAATCAACCGGCGTCGTTCTTGCTTTGCAGGTTCGCCGATGCTGGCAAAGAGTTTCATACAAAAACTTTTAATCAATAAGTTGACGTGACACAATCCAACTCCTCCCCAAGTTCTCAATCTAGACATTGACAGACAATTATCTTCACAAATGACTATATTACTAAGTTTATAAACTAATAAACAAACTTATTAGTTCGCTCCATTTGCGATTAATTATTCTGTAAGGGAAATGGCACTGACCGTTACGAACTCCGCTGATAAAATATTCAAGCTCCTCGCTTACCCCTGCGATCGACGACTCACGACCGGTGCATTATTAATGTTTGTGTGATATTTCGAAGAGATATCTAGCTGTAGGCTTGTTATTGTCTTGGTTTACGGAAGACGAAAAAGTTGAAAGTAGATAGGTTAAGGCCCCCGCAACAGGGCAGTAAGACAACTCGACATCAATACCACGCATTTATCATAGAAATTATTTACGGCTATATTATCTGGATGCGGATAAACTTCAAACGCAAATCTATTTAAATTAATTGCAGATCAAAGTTTTACTTTACGATATTCTGTGTGTTTTTCACCAATCTAATTAATACACAGTTTTACACGAAGCAAAAGTAACTTACCTTTATTGCAAAATAAGACCCTCACTCTAATCGATTGACAACAAAGTTGAGGAAGGACCTCCCTGAATCATCTTCAAAAAACCAGGAAGTGTCTTTTAGTGAGACAGTTTCCAACTATTTAATCAGGTACCCATTTTCCAGCTTAACATCGAACACCCTGAAAATGTGTTCTGTGTTCAAATTTTTTAGTCAAATTCAATTCACAATATCATCTCATGAAACTTCAACTTTCGTTGGCCTTTTAAGTTTAGTAGAATATTTTTTTTGACGTTTTGAGATTGAGATGAGATTGCGACTTGAATGTGGACGTAAAAATTAGAAGAATTGGCCTCCTGATCTAAACTCATATCATAAACATTGATTGTTGGGGTTAATATCTAGAACTATTTATCCAATTTTCAAACTTCTTCCTCTGATTGATACACTCAAGCTGAGTTAGCTACCTATACTACCACAATTTTAATATCGACGAAATAAACCGGCCAAGTGCGAGTCGGACTCTCACACGAAGGGTTCCTTAAAACCGATAAAAAAACCAGTTTCTTGTATAGGAGCCTATCATTTTAAATTTGATTTAATTTTTATTATTTGTTGTTGTAACGGCAATAGAAATGACACACAGTGTGAAAATTTCAACTATCTACCTATTACGGTTTTTGAGATACAGCCCGCTGATAAACATACGGATGGACAAACGGACCGATAGCGGATGCTTAGTACTAGGGTCTGTTGGTTTCTCTTCGAGTACAGAAGCCTAAAAATACACAGTAACTGTGGGATTGGTCTGGGTAGTCAAGCCGGGGGAAAAAAGCTTGTGAAGAAATAATTTCGCTTCTACCTCTACAAGGCATGTAAGAGCTTACCCTCGCCTACCTTTAGGAAGACGATCCGAGCCTCGTTTACAAAAGCCTGCGCTCGAGGAGATTATAATAGATGGTTCGTCCTTTCGTTACCGATATATTAGTATCGGGGAAGCCAATTTCTGTACGCCCTAGATAGGTATTATAGCGTGGTGAATTAAATAGTTTAACCAACCGAGATATTCGTATCTAGTCTGCTTTAGTATTAAGTCTAGCTATTCTAACCATACCGTGTTTTTATTTCATTTATATTGTCCTACAGCTGGGCAAAGGTCTCCTCCATGGCTTTCCATGAGAGGAGAGAGAGAGAGACTAGACAAACCCGCAACCTCCATTGAAATGGGAGGATCAGTTTACCAGAAGGGTTTTGTGGTAGGCAACTGCGCGATGGTTGCTGTCGGGTTGTTATTAAATGTTTAACGGCCGGTATCAATAATGTATCTATCTTTAACTAACTGTCAAATAAGCTATCAACGTGGTAGCTAATTTGACAGTTGGTCGTTTTGACGTTATGGGGACCGGCCGTAAGTCGCGTGATGAATTTTAATTGCGCGATGTAGGATTTGTGTGACGTCAGATCTATTTTTGTAGTTCGCAAGTGACGGTAAGTATACATAGATACCAGAACAAACATTTATTTGCTATCTTTTCCTGCCACTGTGTCAGAGAAGAGAGAGAGGTCGTTGCGCCCGCATTTTTTAGAATAAGAATAGAATAGAAAACATTTATTCGACACAGACAAAACACAACAGCAACAAACACATAGTAAAAAAAAAGAGAACAATAATATAACATTACAATAACATAGTAAAATTGTGCTGAGATTGCCCATACCGAAAGGGTTACCATCTCGGCATTTGCTGGGCGTCCAGCACCCAGCGCTGGCTTTCAGTTGGCACCCCCCGAAGTGACACACGGACGTGGGCAAATAAAATAGATACATACTTATATAATAAACAATGTTATAAAATTTGGTATAGTCATGTGAAGAGGAGGGATGAAATGCACGTAACTAAAAGAGTCATGAATATAAATGTGGATGGATGGACAGAGAGAGAGAGGCCAAAGAAAAGATGGATGATTGTGTTAGGAGTGATATGAAAGAAAAGGGAGTTAGTGATAGCGTGACGGTTGTCAGGACAGAATGGAAGAAAAAAACGTGTTGCGCCGACCCCAAGTAACATGGGGGTAACATGATTTTATAACATTATTTCATCATCATCTATATATAAATAATGTCGACGCCAGTTTTCAGGCACAGTTAATCTATATAATATACTTACATATGAAATATCGTGCTCATACCAAAATAGATTTTCTTCTAACGTTCCAAACCTTTATTCGACTTTTAGATTGTTAAAAGTTTGGGTGAACTTTCGCCTAACAATGTAGGTACCCATCCGTTTTTCGATACGGTATTTGAAAGTTACGATAACAATACAAACGGAGAGGGAAACGTTTTAAGTGTATTTATCTATTACAGAGTTCTTAACTTTCTGTAAAAAAATGCTGACTGAAAACGAAAATACGTACAACCGGTAAGAATAATGGCTAACTACGATTATCCGTAGAAATTGTTCTAGTCTGTACATACATTTCTAAGAAGACGCGTTGTCGCTTTATCGCTTCTGGCCTGTCTGGGGGAGCTTTAAGATGTTTCTTTTTACAGTAAAGTAGATTTTTTACAGGTCACCATGAAGGTTGTTCTACTATTTAAATAAATAAAGAGATAGACACTGTGTTTTTGAGTACTCTATTAAATTACAAAAGGTTCTTAGAAAATCAGTATTTGATCACAGATTTAATGAAAATAACTAAAGCTATTTGTTTTTAATCAGAGCTCCAAGACGTCACAAGGTCGTTCGCTGAATAACAAAATTCCTTATGTACAGTGACTTTTGAAGTTATTTTACTTCAGCTTTTGGCACAATTCTTCGTTCTTGATATGCCTTTAGTCATTTATTATCCCAAACCAGTATATTAGTGTTATTCAGTCGCAAATGTATTTTTTTGTAACAAAGACATTTTCTTATTATAAGAATGAATCCATTCAGCTAAGCCTCAAAGCCGCTTGCTTTGACGCTTGATTAGACTTGCTCAGGCCAGAGTCCAGAGACACTATGCGCGTCGGTGCCGAAGAGGTTGACAACCAGCCAGTTCAGGACTTGCTACCTGTGGGTGGAAGTGAGCAGCGCATACGATGGATCCAATCTGCTAATTAATGGAAGTGAGAAAAAATATGCTAAGACATTTGAATAGCTCATCTAGCTGTATCTAATATTTAATACAATTTTTTAAACACCACAAAAGACCCTTAATATTCCATCAACGAATATAGAGCGAAGGCAACCCACGAAAAATCAAATATTTTGCCAAACAGGCCATAGCCATTAGGAGCAGACCGCCATAATGGCCAACATTGGCGCGTTCCTAAGTCCCCTAATAAATTATTACAAGGGTCACTTGTTCACGATATTCGGGCCAGGACAAAGTTCCAAGGCCTGTTCAACTTACGACTAGGTCTTAAGACTTTAGACCTAAGTTTTATAGACTCGATGTGAGCATTTAAACAAACTTTCCGGGCGTTTACTTACTTGTTCTTGTGAAATTAAGTTATAATTTTGTCTAGGTACTTGATGAGAAAAGAGGCCGTTTAGCAGACAATTTTGGAGATGTCTAGCCACAGCGTCAGTTTTTGCTGATTAAACGTAATAGATAACAGTGGGTACTGTGCCTTGAAAGGGAAAAAAGTGTAATATATTCTAAGAAGACTACTCCACTAATCAAAGTTTTTTGGAATATTATTCGAGGAGAGGGATTGCAGAAGTATCAAGTCGAGTAGTTGGCACCAACAACTAGTATCTAAGGACCAAAACTTAAATAGAGGCTGACGATGTGTACGTAGCAGGCGTGTTAGCGAACGTACGTAAACGGCCCCCTTCTACCATCGGACATCTAGACACACTGCAAGTTACCATCGCTACCTTGTTGCTATTCCACCAATTCGCACTAAACGTTTCCAAACGTCTTTTATAATGCGTACAGCAAAGGAGTGGAACTCTCTGCCTGCGTCTGCGTTTCCGAACGCATACAACCCTAATCTCTTCAAAATAAGAGTGAACAGGCTTCTTCTGGGTAAGCTCGCTCTATCGTCGACTTTGTCTGTCATCTATGATCTAGACTAGAGTCAAGAGCAAACCCATATTAAATCAAAAAAATCGTCGGCCATTTGCATACGTCGTTAAATATGACGCTATTTCTTACTAAACAAAATATACGAGACACGTATGTGAAATAATACTTAAAACTCCTCTGCTTACCTCATTCCTCTGCCACCATACAGGCGTTATGTTTTATAACGCGTATGTTTATCTTGTGATTCAGTAAGTTGCTAAAGAGTTTCAAAAGCTTGTCACTTGGAAGTTACGTTAAAGCTAAAGAGCGTTTTAACGACGTTTCGCTTTAGCTGTTAGGGTTGCGTCGATATATTTTGACACATAGGAAAAAATAGGTTTATTTATATTGTGTGTGATCGAGATAAGCTAGAAAGAGCGAAAATACCGTTGCACTAATTATACGTGTTCTGTATGTTGTCGGACGTAAAAGAATAGCACCATCCCATCACTTCCCGTGGGTGTCGTAAGGCGACTAAGGGGAATAGTATAAAGTAAGAGGTGACTAAACGCACCAGAGAATGGGCAGCATCATTTTCTGTGCATTGCAACAGCGATCGCACACCCGCCTGCCAAGCGTGGCGATTATGGCAACCCCTCCCTCTCTCTATCTATCTATCTATTGGGGTATGGTTGGCCATTGTGCGTGAGCCGTGGCGGCCGTCATTCCAACCAGCCAACCTCCCTCCAGAAGCAGATCAGTCCTCCTAAAGAGATCAGGATCCCCCCCCCCCCCCCTTTGAGGGAGGCCTATGTACAGCAGCGGACGACTTTCGGCTGATATGAACGCCCTACCAGGTTATGACAGGTTGTTAATGGAGTAATATCATTCTAAGAGGTCGGTCCGTGGATGGGTGAAAATCCTTTACATCCGAGATTCCTCCGTGCCTCAGAAACCATATTAAGTTCTTGTAATTTAAGATTTCATGGTTTTCCTATCATTTAATCTATTAAGTTTCTTAGAGACATTTCATCCTTATAATGATGAATGATCATAACGATCAATGCAATAAAAGTACAGGTTGTAATTTTTACAGATTTTAGTCGGTTCGATTCCCGGGTGTGGCAAGCGAATTTTCGAAAATCTTTGAATGCAGTTTTCTTTCTATTCAAAAATAAAGGAATGTTTTCTTTGAGTAAATTTTCTATCTACAGTATTAAGAGTACTTTCCCTTCAGGTGGCATTACAGAATTCCACCCTGTATAATAGTAGGGAAAATGCAAAGCAGATTGATTTAGATTTTCATGACAATTGCATTATGTTAAAGACAATATTTACAGCAAAACCTAATTTAGTCATAATATCATGGTAGTCATGGCTGAATATAGCTTGAAACTCATAGCTACAACTTTTAAGAATCGATACGACGAACAAGGAGAAAACATTTTCGTTGAACATATTAAACTTTCAAGCACTACACTAAAAGAATCATTTATCGACAAACAACTTTCAAAAATAAAACTTCTAGGTACACTCTAGCACCCGACTTCATCAAATATTCAGACCCTACATAACGGCAGCCCTACCTGAAACTTTGAAAGGTGTTCAGTGTTTGTTTTTGAAGCCTTGTCGGGACCTACAGTCAACACCTGGTGCCTGTCGGTAAAAAGTTCTGAAAAATCGATGATACAAACAAACGAGGTAAAAGACCATACAACGTAGGATCAACAATTCAACACTGAAATCGCGAAAAAAATCGACTCCTCCATACATTTACCTTTTGCGCATATCTCGACAAAATGTACTTGATCAGCAGATTTTTTTTTCGTGATTTCGGGGTTGGTCCCAAGGTTGTTCTTAATGTTGAGTGCAATGACTCCTTTAAGGTATTGCGTCCTAATAGGTTGCCGAAACGTATCTTAACATCTTGTGATAAAAACATATTTAAGAGACGTTTAAAAATATAGACGTAATTAAGGTTAACAATAATAAACGAAGCATACGTACTTACCGGTCTACTGTGTGACTAGTTAAACGAGGGACCTGAGGGACAATTCCACTCATTTATTTATTTACCAACGTTCGCATTCCATCTCAGTTGCCATATGTCAAAAATACTCTTATTCCCCTACATTTTGACAGATTATATATAAAAATGCGAATGCAAACTTTCCTAAAAAAATATACTTTAAAACATTATAAACGCCACTGAATCGTAGAAAAAATTGAAGAAAATAACTCTTTTAAGATTTACAACGTGACGGGTCATTTGCACGAGTAACTGCACTTTTTATAAGAAGAGGGTTATGATTTTCCTCCTACTAGCTGCTTATGTGCAAATTCTGTTCATTGTTGTTTCATGAATGCTACAGTATAAACGCATCGGTGTAAACCCCACGCTAAGTCATAAATTCACCGTATTTTTGTCACATATTTGTGAAACTAGCTTTAGCCCGCGACTTCGTTCGCGCATATACCGTTTTTCCCGTTCCTGTAGAGCGTTCGCATGCATCGTTCGTCGCAGCATTCGTCATGAATGTGGCTATCATATTAAAAAAGAATTTTCCAAATTCGATTGGTTGTTCCAGAGATTAGCGCGTTCAAACAAACAAACAAAATCTACAGCTTTATTATATTAGTTTAAATTGGCACAGCAAGTAAACTTTTGTAAACATTTGTCACATATATGTGACAATGTCATTCAAAAGGCCAAATATTAAGGACCAATTTTATTTTCAGACAAGAAGAAACTTAATACGGTATGGGACAGTTTCTTCCGTATGTTTTTTTTCTTGAGAAGGTTTTGCTCTTGACTCTAGTCTAGGTCAGAGATGACAGAAACAAAGTCGACGATGGAGTGAGCTTACCCAGAAGAAGCCTGTTCACTCTAACTTTGAAGAAATTAGGATCGTATGCGTTCAGAAACACAGTAGCAGGCTGAGAGTTCCACTCCTTTTCTGTGCGCATTATAAAAGACGTTTGGAAACGCTTAGTGCGAATTGGGAATAGCAACAAAGTAGATACGGATGATAACTTGCAGTGCGTCTAGATGTCCGATGGTAGAAGGGGCCCATGGGATGAGGTCGTGGAGTTCTTGGGCACACTCACCGAAGTACAATCTGTAGATGACCGACAAGCAGGCAACCTTGTGGCGATGAGCCAAGTTATATTCTTGTGTAGTTATGTTCTTAGTTTAACCAGTCATTTTTGTACATTATCATGGTAATTAGCACACATTGTTACAGCCTTATTAACATTCGTACAAAACATTTCTACCTATAAGTAGGCAGCTGGAAAAATTAGTCAAAGCTGTGTTAATACAAATTATAAATAGTGTGAAACTGTGGCGGGCCTCAGACATTGTATACAAGTGTACGTAGTGAACGGACCGAAGTGAGACAGTTTAAAGAACGTAGTATTATCATCGGATCTTATCTTGTTATCAAAATATATCAGCATGAATATAGTGGCATATTATTTGGCGTTGTCTAATCTTCATGTAAGTTCAGTGCATATTATTTTAGTGCATTGATGTTTAAGTTCAAACAATGAAATACAAATATTTCATTATTTGAACTTTGTTTGAAACAATTCTTATGAAATTGTCTTGGAATTTTAAACCTCGGTATCATTCCCAGTACATGAATTGAAAGTTTGAAGTTAAGAGCTGGTCAAGTTCGACCTTAATGCTAAAGTTTGACAATCATGCTTAAATGAAGTTGTTCTCAATTTTGAATTCCCTGTTCGGAAACCGGAGATAAAAGTGGTTCTCTTGCATCTAAAAATCAAGCTGTTCCTATTTTCACGGAATTAAAATGTAACCAAAGCACACGTGCACACCTCTCTTCCATAGTTACTTTGTGGCAACTAATAACTTTCGATATTCCGGAACATGACTATGAATAGCTTCATTTGCATCGTTCAATATAGTCTATACCTACTATGAAAACAGACTTCGCTTCTGTTTAGCGCTCCGTGAAATTACTGCGACAATACATCACTTTAATTAATAGCAGGCGAAGTGTGAACCGGATCCCAGAGTCTATTCATGCGACATTTGGCACTGTCGTCATCGCTTATTTACTTGATAAACATATGCAGTTATTGGCTTTTACCAATATCTGATAAATATCAGACAAGTTCTTTTTATAGTTTCGTAAGAAACGGAACCGTTATAGGATCACTCGGATATCTGTCTGTCCGTCGGTCACAGCCAATTTTTTCAGAATCTACTGGACCGATTCTGTTGAAATTTCGTACACATAATAATATGAACTTCTGTGACCCAAACACGGATGCGTTACGTACTTAAATAAATAAACTTTGAGTCACTTTTGGGGGACAAGCTAGAAAAAAACAAACAAATAAGGTTTTCAAACTGTATCGTGTGACATATCAAATTAAAGAACTCATTGTTTAAGATTTAATTATATTTTTCTAATTTTTAAAATTAGTAATTTTGAAGTTATTCAAGGAAATTAGACGAAAAATGACCGTTCCCCAACCGATTATCTCCGAAACTACTGCCACTAAAATTTTGGGAAAAAAGGCAGATAATAATTCTTTACCTATAGATTACAGGAAAATCTATAAGAAGTCTATATGTTAACATAAAATGTTACAAAAATGAAATTCGCTTGGAACCCTTTGCACGCGAATCCGACTCGCACTTGGCCAGTTTTTTATAGGCTCGCGTTTGATCAATATCACCTGATGGAAAGCAATAATGTGGTCGAAGATGGATCACGTTTGCCTACAAGTAACCCATTCACTTTTGAACTAAAGTCCCACAGGTTGTAGCTGTCTCCAGAAAATTACAAACGCCGTAAGATAAGATCGTAAAATATCGCGTGAAATTGTAAACTTTTTTTCTTCAAAAGACACGGATATATTGGAAACTATTGAATTTGGATGGGATGTATTGTATACAAAACGATTTATTCATAATATATCGAGAAATTATAGTCTAATAAAGATTTATTACAATCTTACGGATTCTTCAATTTTCTGGTGACATAGCTATTAGGAAACATGGATATGGAATTCCACTCCTTAGCTGTACCAACACCTGCCAGGGTTGCGGAATTTGTTCGAAAGAGTCACCGCGGCCCTGGAACGCAAAGGGCTTTAGAAGGAACACGGATGGGTTTTAGTCAGTAAGAGTCTGACACGCCCTTCCGCTCTACCCAGAGCGGAAGAAGTCATTTGATGATATCCCATCCTTAAAAAAAGCTTTTTTACCGACACATAGTGAACGTATTCCCAAAATATTTTGTGCGTTAACATGGATGGTATATCCACCATGTACGCATAGCCGTTAGTACGTCGTGTAGACCGATCATGGAACAGGCTAGAACACTACGTACTGTTTACATTAGTTATCATCTGCCTATTCTTGTCCTAATAATCTTGGGGTCGACTTCCAGCCTAACCGGGAGCAGCTCTTAATCAGAACGCGGTCGATATTTTAAAATTATAAGGATGTTAGGTCAAGTACTAAGTGCCTTTTCACATGTTCCAACTGCCCAGGCCAAGTTTATAGTATAGTTAGGTTGGACCGAAAGTTTCCACATGTAGGTTCCAGGGAATTTACTCAACTTGAGCATATTAATGCAGGTTATCAGATTTCTAGAACGAGAGCAAAATAATGACTTCATCTGCTCTGGGTGGAGCGGAAGGGCGTGTCAGACTCTTACTAACTAAAACCCATCCATGTTCCTTCTAATGCCCTTTGCGTTCCAGGGCCGCGGTGACTTTTTCGAACAAATTCCGCAACGAGCAAAAGAGCCCGATATTATGTCCAAACCTACGGTATATTTTGCGCCCCCAACACTGAAATTTTTCATTATTTTCAGATATTAGGAGGTCGCGGTCCAGATATAGAGGATGTATCAGTAAAAATGGCTGATTTAGACACTCTATCGACTCACCTGAGGAGCTACCCAAACTTTGATATAGAAAGCTTCAAGAACGATCGTGTAAACCGCGTTGGAGAAGTGGGGATGTTTCTATCGAACAATTTGCGAGAATATTGTCTTAACGGTGAAGGAAACCCTAACGATGAAGGTATGATTGTAACCTTTGTTTTCAAAGACAAGGCTTCAAGTGAGGAAGATCAGACTCGGGCAAAACTCGAAAACCATTCATTCCTGATCCGGAAAGATGGACTACCAGAAGAAAGGGTTCGTCCTTTATTAGAGGAATTAAACAATCAGCATCGTCACCATAACAGAATAGTTGTTATTCGAGACCCTAGAGAAGAAGAAACAGATAAATCGAATTAATTTACGATTTAAAATGCAGATATTATTTCACTGATGTTAGCACTTAGCCGATAACTAATTCACGAACAAAAATTGAAAAGCCATAAATATAGCTGTATCACTATTTATGTAGCAGTGACTGTTATTAATTAAACTTTTAAAATACACTGTGGTTTTAATTCTTCATGTATAATAATAATAATATCTTGGAACAACTCACACACGGTCATCCGATCCCAAACTAGGCAGAGCCTGTGCTATGGCAATCAGACAACTGATAAGCGTACTTATATATTTCTAAATACATACATATTATAGACAAATTAGACTCAGACACAGAACAAATCAGATATTCTTCATGTATCTTCTATCTACAGTTGTACTGTAAATTCAGATCAGATCATTGATTTTGATCGTGGATGGCGTTCGAGATTGGCTGTCTTTATTCTTTCGGTAGGCGATCGGTAACTATGTCGAGACTTCGCGCCCAGGGCCTCCAGACCTTACTTTCTCAGCAACAAAATGTATGGTATAGAGCTGTGTTAGTATGTACTTTGAGCGTACGGATACCTGATAGATTGGGCCGACGACGCCCGAATTTACAGGTATAAGGTTATAAAATAACATAAAATCATTAACTCACTTTTTAAAAGTCTGATTGACTCGAAAGTAGAATTTGACACGTTCTCTCAAAAAACACAATTCAAAACTCGCCCAACAATATTTGAATGGCAGCACAACTTTTAAAATTATTGATGTTTTTTTGCCAGTAAGTAGATTTTGATAGCTATTGTTTATGATTTTGTCTAAGAATATTTAGTGGTTTCCGAGTATTGTCATGTCATAACAAATAGTGAATTATACGAGCATATCTGAAACTTTTGAGGTGTGGTAAATGTTAACAATGATCTATTAGTGATGGTCCGTCGCGAAGTTCTGGCTATTCACGCCCAGTGACGTCATCATAGCCATCTGCACTGTAGTTCTGAGAGATTGTAGAAGATATTATACTATCGACTACTACTATAGAATACTTTGACTTAGAAAAGTTGTAGTAAGATAAAATGATAATTTTGCAAAAAATGTATACACACAAAGCGAAGCCCGACTTCTGCGCTAGGAAGAAACACATCAGGACTTCGCATCAGTCAAAAATTAGTAAAATTCTTTTTTTTTTGTTTAAATCGGCTATTGTATGCTTTGATTATATCGAAACCTGTCATTTCTGTGACGTTTTGCCAGATTATCTTGTTAAGTGTATGTTAATATAAGATAATCATCATCTGCCTAGCCTTTTCCCAATATTATTGGGCTCGAGTGCTCCCAGAATATTATTTACTACCTAAGATTTATAAAGAGCGACTACCTATCTGCCCTCCACAACCCAGTTTTTGGGGATCACCATACCCAAGCAAGTAAAACAGTTTGGTATGATAGAATCAAAACTGCTAACTTAAACCTTCTCGAAACAAAGCTGATTTTTGCTCTTCATTATTTTGTATTCACGAATTTAAAACAAAAGAACAAAATCTTCGTAAAAGATCTCTTGACCCTGAACAACTCTGACAGCAACATCAAAATGCAGTGCACATAATAAGAATAAAATCACACATAGTTATTTAAATATCCACTCCAATTCGCGTGCCAAACCAGAGATTATATTGTGTCAATAACACGACAAGCTTGTTTGTGCAATTTGTGCATGTCTAATTTACGCTTTGGGGAACTTCAAATTCTTCTTGACATAAACAAATGACATCTGCGACTAATTAACACAAAATAAATAACCGTCCATGAACGTTAGAGTTTTAAATAAATCAATCTTCTAGTTCTAATAATAGAAGGGGTCCCACAAGGCAGTCCACGAGTAGAAGACGAACGAATGGACTTAAAACTTTGTTATTTCGTCATATTTGTTATGTCGATGGATTCAATTGCAACTGCTTGTGAGTTCCTGTGTTTGATCTTCAGGTCTTACATGTCTTTAGGTTCTTCCCATAATGGTTCGAGAGCCAGGTGCTATTGAACCAACTTAATTTAAGTCTCCTAAAGCTACTTTGTCTACAATTGCTTCTTCCCGGTAACTCGATAAGTGGTGATTTGTAACTACCTTAGCTTGGCAAGAAACGCCAATTGTAACATTGGAGTCAAACTTAACTGTTGAAATGCAGTTACCTACTAACACCTATATCTTACTCTTCGAGGAATATAGGCCTTAATGTTATATGGGAAGCAGGGCAACGGTGATTACTTATGATACAGGCTATATGCTAAAGTATCAGGCTATGGTAAAACACAATGCACGTAGAATGTGCCCACAGCCTACTGTGAATGGAACATGTATCGTCAGTACACGTGACTGAAATATTTTCACCGGCACATTGATGCATTGTAGGAATTCACTCGAAAGCCTTGTATCATTGAAATTGTTTCATTCTCGGAGATTTAAAATATTTATTTATTTATTTACCAACTATGGATGACTTACAGAATAAAAAAAATAGCATGTGAGACTGACAGCCAATTAAAAGTCATCACTTCTATAAAACAGATTGGAAAGAGAGTGAAAAACACAACACAGGTACCAAAAAAGGAAAAACAGTAAAACATTCAACTTTAAACTAAATTCACATGTCATATTCACTACAAGAATAGAAACCCGAACAACCAAAATCTTATTTAAAAAAGCTACGGCTCAGACACTTTCTGGCTGAGGACACACCCATTAAGAAAGGATCAAAATCATGCTGTTTACACATGTCATTAAAGTTTCTACTTGCACGCACTATAAATGAATTTTGCCTGTAGTTCGTAGAGGTAAATGGAACTCACGACGGTGCGTACCATCGCTTCGACCTTCCGGGAACGTAAAAATAAAATTTTGTATGTCAAAGTGAGTTGATAATTTCAGTAAAATAGCAGGTTTAAAACTAATAAAAAAAGTGTGTGTGTCAGCTGCGATGCACGACTGGAGTTTACTCCATAAGAACTATTATTGAGTAGATTAGGTATGTAAAAAGAGGGTTAATAAAAGCATCTTAAAATAAGCTGAATATACCTTGTATACATATATGTCACCGGAAAAATGCAAACGCCGTAAGATTGTAAAATATCGCGTGAAATTGTAAAATATTTTTTCGTAATAGGACACGGATGTATTGGAACCTATTGAATTTAGATGTAATTTATTGTATACAAAACGCTTTTTTCATAATATATCAAGAAATTATAATCTAATAAAGATTTATTACAATCTTACGGATTCTGCAATTTTCCGGTGACATAAAATATACACATACAAAATCTCGAAGTGAAAGGTGCACAAAGTACGTTGCGCAAGGGAACGTAAAGCCTCATTTTTAGTTAACGCTCGATTTTACTCCTCATAAAATTTTCATACCGCGGGCTAAATATGAAAATCGTTTCTTAAGGAGTAAACTCCAAAACATCTCATCTGAATGTTTGTACATTTGTTTATCCATCATACCACGACGGCTGAAAGGATTTGAATGAACGGGAACTCCATGTCCTGGATTAAGACATAGGATGCTTTTTATTCCGGTATTACGGTCTCGTGATATAATTTTCAATTTCACGCGGGCAAAGACGCTGGCAAATGCTTGTATGAGACTGCCGCTGGATGAGCAACAATTGTAAATAAAAAACAACGTGTATTAAGCAGTGATCCCCAATGAAGTCGGTAGTTCGGAACTGCATGTGTGCAGAGTCAGTCGAAAGTTCATACCCACTGTGGCAGTGACGCAACATATCGCAAAATAAATAAAAAATTGAAAATATTATTGTTGGTCTCCGCTGCACTATATCAGCTCAATTAACGGAGCAAAAGTTCATGCACTTGACATTTATCGCACAACTCTTATCAATATTTACTACAAAGTTTGCAATAACTGTCGCAGCGAGAGGAAACGATCTATCGTACGCAATGCACGGGTTGGAAAGTAAATAAATATTCCTAAAACGAATCAATAGGAAGTCCCACATGTACATACGCAGATATACCGCAAGTTACACGCTAGGCGATAATAAAACAAAAACAGGCGCTCACCCTTTGTTTACAAATGACGCATGAGGCACGAAGCACATGCAATCTATAAGTCGCGGAGTCGTTTACCTTCCGCGCTACGAGACGCCCGCCATGTGCGTAGATGCGTAAGCGCAGCGCGTCGAGCGGCGTCGGGCAGAGAGGCGGAGCTCGCGGCGGCGCGCGGACGATGCCGCGCTGGCTGTGGGCGGCCCTGATGCTCGCGGCGGCGGCCGGCGCCGGCGCCCAGCCCGGGGGCCCGCCGGCCCGCACTCGCCACCTCCAGCTGCTCGGCTGGCGCCTGGAGCTGCAAGAGAACACGCAGATACGATCTCCTTACTATAACGAGTGCAAGTTCTATAAAGGAAAAGTGTTAGATGAGGAGAACTCTTCAGCGACAGTGACAGACTGCGACGGACAGCTGTACGGGTTGCTGCAGGTCGGCAGCGAAGAATTCGTACTGCAGCCGACACGCCAGGAGAGCTCGGCGCACGTGCTGCGCAGACGAGACGTGGAGTTGTCGGAGTGGCCAGCCGCGTACAACCTTACGGACGACACGGTCGCCGACCTTGAACTTGACTTCGGCGAGGAGGACGACCCGGTGCCGGAACCACACGTGCGACCTCGACATAGTGTTTATCCCGAACATGACTACTTTCGAGCACCGCTCACTATTAGTAGACCAGTTTCAGGTGTGGTTATAGTGTTAAAAATTTGAATAAACCGATAAGTTGTGTCCTGGATGTCCAATGTCGCCATTAATTTTCCAGGTGTCCAGGGTTTGTGGCTTGAAATGGCCATCGTGGCCGACCATACGATGCTCAAGTTCCACGGCAAGGAGAGAGTGAAGCACTACATTCTCGCATTAATGAACATCGTGAGTATGAAAGCTCGCCGGTCGCCGCAGACTGGATGCGCACGGCTGTTTATTTTGGTCCGACGCTGTCGGTGCATGGTTTAACTCATTGAATCTTTATGTAATACATTATAGGTCAGTGCCATCTTCAACGATCCCTCTCTGAATTCGAACATGACGCTCGTCATCAACAAATTGTATCTGTACGAGGAGAAGGATTATATCATAAAGTATGGAAACGTCAGGAAGTCTTTGGAAGCAGTGAATAAGTGGAATTACAGGCATCTGATGAAATTGCCGGCAGGTGCTGTATATTCTCTCCCTATTTTATTGTTTGCCACTATGTCACAAATGTTCATATATTGACTTATCGACACAATGTAGACTATTCCAAAACGCGTCGAAACATGAGAATACTAATCTGCCGCTTATCTTCTATCTGTCCTACTGCTGTCCTACGTTTTATGGAATTGTCTACAGCATGTCGAAACACGAAAATCGTTATCTGTCACTTATCTTCTATCTATCTTTCTCCTACCCTTCGTTTTTGGGATAGTCTACAACACATCTAAACACGAAATTCTAATCTGCCACTTATCTTCTATCTGTTTCTGACCGAGGATTAGCAGCATGTGTCACATGTTACGGTTTATTCTAGATTTATTTTACTTGTAGCGTTATAACAACTTCCGGTGCGAGCTCTAAATCACTGCTCTGATATCATGCTATAATGACACATGTCCCACTTTTTTTCCACACTGATTTATTTTGCCTCTTGGCGTCATACTTATGATATAAAATGTACTTACGGAATTTACACATCCCTAATTCTAAAATTTATACTAAAACATGTGTTGAATTCAAATAATCCATATATTTTGAAGCAAATAAAAACATCTCATTTGATACATTTTAAGACACTATTAGCAATGTTTGTCTAATGACAACATCAAATACTTATTTGCCGACGATTTATATATATACATATTTTATTACAAAGCTGTAATATATTCAGCGTTCAACGTAATAAATTTTAATAATTATATTCGTCTGTCCACAACAATTTGAGATTTCACAACAGCCTTGTCTTCCAAAATACGAGCTTCAAAGATTAAAATACTTTTCAAGGAAGCCGCATTTTCATGTAAACGATAATTATGCTAAACTTCAATGTTCCACTGCGTTCTTAGTAATACCTTGGGTGGTCTTTCTTCCCTCCTACTTTTATTTGGCTGTTTATGGCCAAACTTTTAGAAAAGTGTAGTTCATTCCATCTTATCCAGATGACATTTTTAAAATACTTGTCTATTTGCAGGCAGCACTGGATGGGACGCGGCAGTATGGCTGACTCGAGCACAGTTAGGCGGGCCTTCGGGCTTTGCCCCCGTCGGTGGCGTCTGTACGAAGACCAGGTCGGCCGCTATAGACCGGGATGAGGGCCTCACCAGTGCTTTCGTCATTGCACATGAACTGGCACACCTGTAAGTAAATTTTATTACTTTCCAAGTTAGACAGGCGAAACATGGCGTACATACTGCAGAGCAACGACTTTAAAAGCTTCAAGCATATATTGAAGAAAATTATCTTTGAAAAGGGTAGACAACGCACCACGCACCACGATATCACAGATGTTTATCGGCAACTACGATCACCTACCGCCTGCTTGTTTAGTACCCCCTATTGCATAACAAAAATTGCTATTCAAATTCGCAACATAGTCCTCTTCATTCACTCATTCATTCAGTGCCAGATCCGCAACATTGTATGCAATTTCATCGACTCACTTAAACGGCATAAATTACGCCAAGTAACGCTCGTCTGGCTTCACGCATATAAATTTCTTGTTTATGAGGAATTGTTTGAATGCAGTCAACAAACCTTCAATCAATGAAGCTCCATCGTAAACAGCAGGTGTGAAGAAACATACTAATCGTGGCATGGCGGCGGATGCGCTGTCTGCTATGTCTTCCACGAAATTTCGATTTCATATTCATTCATCTACGATATCCTCACGACATTAAATGATGATTGGGCTGTCACAGTTATGCCTTGCCATGAATCTCGGTTCCAAATTAGATTTCAGTAGAGATGAGTATGAAATCTTTCCGTTTTTAAACGCGACGGAGCTTGCTTGAGCATCATGGGTATGATGGTCATGTATTTACCTACTGGTCAATCGAATTAATTCTTCAAGTCAACAATCAAATTTTTTGTATAAATTTGTATGTTAATTAATTACATAGTCCCACGGCTCAGGAATCCTGCTATTTTCTAAGAAGTTAGAAACGTGTAGCTGTCCTCTGAATCACATTGATTAGAATTTAAAATTGCCAATTACTTATGTAGCCACTCTCTTGTCTCATTACAATTTCTAAAGACGAAATAAAATGACAATAACAGGATATCGTGTTCCTTATTAAATTAATGTTCGAAGAAATATTTATTAAAAAGGAATTGGTGTCAGGCGCCTATCTAAATATTCATGTTTTATGAATATTTTTGTACGTTTTTTGCTTTTAATTTGAAGGTCTTGGGAGTACGCAGCTATGTTTATTCTTCATTATTGTATCAGAATTTTGGTACATTTCTATTAATTCTAGAGACACTGTTATTCGTCACTTAAGAAATTTCTATATCAAAATTGTGACAAATCATCTTTGTATTAGATTGTGTGTTGGAAACTTTATATCGCTTCGGTAGGTTTACGTTTCCTAGACATGTACTTAGATACTTGTTGTAGATTGATAGATAGAATGTACTTTATTGTACACCAGAAATAGTTTAAACACAAACACAAACTTACATTATGTTGTATTGTTCTTTACAAACTTTTTAAGCTAAGTATGGTCTGTGTTTCGACCAACTTGACATAACTTACCAATAGAGTTTAATAAGTGCATGTAGGCCAAAGAAATATATATATATATACAGGGTGTCCCAAAACTCAACGTCAAGCCGAAACGGGGTGACAGGATTGATCATAACCATCACGAGAAAAATCTGAAAAAAAATCTATCCCATGCAGTTTAAAAATTATGGGCATTTTAAGAAAAACCTAGAAATTTGATCAAACTGTACCATTTTTCGGTTATTGTGGTTATTCTTTTTTATTTTTGTTCATTTGAACTTTGGAAACGTAATCCTAAATAACATTTCTAGAATCCCAATAAAAAATAATGACACAATTGCCTCAAGTTTCCGAGAATTGAGACTATTTGTTAAACTACGAATTTAAAATTTTCAAGATTCGTCGACTTTGACAGGCCCTCCTATAAAAAAAATGTACTAGAGTGCCTTGGCAAGTGGCATTAAAAGTTGGCGCATTTAATCAGAATTCTAAAATGGTACAATACTTGTTAGTTCCATACAATAGAAAAGAGTAAAAAAATTAAAACCTCAAGTAACCCGATTTTTGCTATCTCATTTTACTCAGTTAAAATGTTTTTAATTCACACAAGCTCTAGGTAGGTTCTTAATTTTAAGACAAAATGATGAGAGAGATGGATAATGGGTATGTTCACCATGAGTGAGCGAGACAGATAGTGACGCCACTTTTACCAAAGTGAAAAAAAGTTAGTAAAATTAGTAAAATAATTAATACGAATACGAACGTGCGCAGTAGACGAATAAGCGAAACGTACTAACTGGTTGGTGTCGGACTGGTAGCGTAGCCATTTGCTTGGCTGAAACTAGTGCGAATGAAACAGATAGATGCCATAGCATCTATCTGTTTCATTCGCACTCGTTTAAACGACGCATCTCCGTCTCAATGCGTGGCGTCACTATCTGTCCCGCTCACTCATGGCAAACATACCCATTATCCATCTCTCTCATCATTTTGCCTTAAAATTAAGAACCTACCTAGAGCTTGTGCGAATTAAAAACATTTTAACTGAGTAAAATCTGATAGCAAAAATCGGGTTACTTGAGGTTTTAATTTTTTTACTCTTTTCTATTGTATGGAACTAACAAGTATTGTACCATTTTAGAATTCTGATTAAATGCGCCAACTTTTAATGCTACTTGCCAAGGCACTCTAGTACATTTTTTTTATAGGAGGGCCTGTCAAAGTCGACGAATCTTGAAAATTTTAAATTCGTAGTTTAACAAATAGTCTCAATTCTCGGGAACTTGAGGCAATTGTGTCATTATTTTTTATTGGGATTCTAGAAATGTTATTTAGGATTACGTTTCTAAAGTTCAAATGAACAAAAATAAAAAATAATAACCACAATAACCGAAAAATGGTACAGTTTGATCAAATTTCTAGGTTTTTCTTAAAATGCCCATAATTTTCAAACTGCATGGGATAGATTTTTTTTCAGATTTTTCTCGTGATGGTTATGATCAATCCTGTCACCCCGTTTCGGCTTGACGTTGAGTTTTGGGACACCCTGTATATATATATATATTTTTTTTTATTTTAACAGTCTGTCCAGTCTTATACATATGAGGTTGCGAGTTTTATACATACTTACGCGATAACCTCATTTTCTATAAAAATTAACATACGTGAGCGTTTACGCTATGTGATCTAGTACGTTTAAAAACTGCCACTAAGTCCTCTGAGTTATTTGTTTCAATTGAGTACTCCATTCAATAAGTTGGTTCCTGCCTCCACACACAAATCCGCAAATCCATCTAAAAATATCACTTTACCGAATTAAGCTTCGCCTGAAAAAGCTTTTCCGTTCTGTTACATACGAGCACATTTTTCTAACCCATTTACGTCGAGGGGAAAATATTTTTATGAGCAATGCAGAAATGGCCGCACTTAGCCCGGGCCGGTAAAATGGCGGCAGTTAGGGGGCTACTTACGTATGTTGACCACATGAAAGGCCCAATCAACCATTGCTAGGGTTTTATTTTTAGAGGAGTTCTTGCTAAGCTAAAATTAAAGACGTGATTAATTGAAGGATTAAAAGGGTTTTGCACTGTATCCTTCAATTCGTGATGGTAAGGCACGCTTCTGATTTAGCGTAGGCGTTTGTCGATCGTATACGCTGCACAAACGCGACACTAGTGCAGCGTGTACGCGACGTAAACCAAAGTCAACTATATTATATTATAGACATTCACTTTTTGGTACAAGTTATTCATGACAAAAAAGTTACAAAAGTAAGTAATTTCATGTGTCGTTCTTGATCTGTAATTTATAGAAACTGGAATACTTTAACTAAATTACGAACGAGTATTATTTTTTTTGTCAAAATATATCTTACCTAGGACACAATAACAGGATTTCAATTATCTCTAACACAAATGCTGTGTTGCTCTCCAATAAATCAAAACTATTAAGTTGGTAGTAAGACAAAAAGAAAGAAAAAACCCTTCTATTTGCTCAAGATATCTAGCACAAAACAGTCATATTTTATGATACCTATATCAATAACTGTCATCTATAACGATTGATTTTGATATTTTTTATCGCCCTTTGTCAATAAGTACAGCCAGTATTTTTTTATGGATATTTTTTATTTTAATTTTTTTATTGATGAATGGGCTTGCCCTTGACCTGGATCACGCCTGAGGAAAGCTATGCATGAAGTCTATGATGGAGCGAGCGTGCCCAGAAGATGCCTGTTCACTCTGGCTTTGAAGGCAGACGGGTTATATGTAGAAGGGAACACAGACGCTGGCAGAGAGTTCCACACTTCGGCTGTGCGCACAATAAATTTGGAGAAGCCGGTTTCGGCTATTCTGCCAGTGTCACTGTCTGTTCAGAGTCGGAGAAAATAAGCACTTATCGAGTCAAAATCAGTGTCCATAAAAAAAACATACTGCTGAATGCCACTTGCACGTCACTAGTCTATTTGTCTATGTGACAGCTAGGGCTGATTTCTGAAATCAGTATTTGGCGTCAAGAACGTCAAAGGCTGGCTTCTGTCTTGGTCAGAGGATAAGAATTGCCATTCAATGTGGCAATGCCGCTATATAGTCTTTTGGGCACACTTCCAGTCGATAGCGATGCGGATGAATTTTTTGACGCCATATATGTTAAATTATTGGCTAAAACCGATGAAGAAAATCAAAACGGACGTTAATTCAAAATTATGGCAACCTTTCCGGTTAAAGTAGACAAAACCGATTGGAGGTTAGGTAGTCCTTAAACCACAGTAAAGTAAAAAAAATGGAAAAATTGTTCCAAAAGTGGAAAATAATAAATTTTCCTGACTTTTATATCATAGTTAACTAGGTATTTATCTTGAATCACATACGGAAGTTAATTTAGAACAAAACCCTTTGTTAGTCCATATGCGCAAGAATGACGCATTTTGTGCTTACTAGAAATAAAATAAAATTACGAGTAGGTAATGTCATAGACATAAATTTAAAAGAGGCGCCTGTCTTGACAGTTTGTTTTCTAACTAATGTTAGTTTGACGTAAGACTAGTGTAGTGTGTAGTTGAATTCCATACCAAGCTTTTTTTAAAGTAAAATTAACAAAGTGAGACTAGTTTTTGTCAGCGGTTTCCCGCGAAAATTATCTCAAAGTTCCATTTCTTCGGTAATTTCAGCTATAATTATAGAATATACTACTAGTCGGGTGAAACTATACTGTATCCTACTCAGCCAGTCCTTTCTGTAAACATGTCGAAGTGCAGACTTGGATGAAGTGATCACGAGGTGAGCTGTCAATCCATAAAAGATGGAATGACAGCTTACTCCCTGATCACGTGACATCTTGATTTTATGAATCGACCGGATTTTTGCGTAGGTACGTTTGCCAATTTTCCTTCAAATCCTTTTTCCCAACCAAGTTGTAATTCATTAATAAACATTCAGACATACAAACTTTCCTAGTAGGAAGTATGCACGACCTTTCTATGTGCTACAAATCACAATGAAAACCATACATTTATTTATAACTAGCGGCCGCCCGCGGCTCTGCCCGCGTGAACATACTCCCGAAAAAAAAAAGTAACCTATGTGTTATTCCAGACTATAATCTACCTCTGTGCCAAATTTCATCAAGATCCGTTCAGCCGCTCTAAAGTGCTTGAGTTACAAACAAACATACATCCATACATACACACTTTCGCGTTTATAATATTAGTATGATAATAGGCGGTGACAAGTGTACGACTTTCAAAGTGTACAAAACATTTTCTTAAGTTATGTATGGGCACTTTAAAATCAACGTTTTATTGGCACTTCGAAACGCACAACATGGGTGGTTAATTGATTCACTTAATTAAATACATAAAATATATTATTACGGTGACCATAAAACCGTTTGAGAACTTTTTCGCCAATACGTGAGCCTTTTGTTGCGGCCTCCTAAAACTATTTATGTAAGTTGTACAGTCAGCAAAAGAGCCAGGTAGGACAAGCATTTAATATTATTATCAACTTTTCACTACGCTGTCAATTTTCATGTGATCACAATTGATTACTGGGATAGGAACAGGAGGATGATCAATAACATTTTAAACTATACCTACAACACAGAGATGACGATACTTGACGAATTAGTACCCGCGCCTTCACTACATCCTATACCAGTTCATATGACCTGGTTGAATGACTGGTTTTCCCTAACATCTAAATATACTCAAGAACGGCTGGACCGATTTTAATTATCTCTAATTTGTTGGATTCGTCTTCGCTCCGATTAGCAGAACAACTATTAAAAGGGAATAAATATGACCACCAGAAAATACTTCGATACCCTAAGCTCTTTTACCAAAAATATATACTTAACACCAAAAAAATTAAGCCTAAAAAAAAAGTTTTAGCTGTTTTATTCACGACTGTAGTTCAAATTGTATTTGGGGACCAAATACAGTAAATGATCACCAAATTTTTGCGAGCAAATTTCTTCTTTAAACAAAATGTGTAGGTTAGGTTCCTCCTACGCACGAGCCGAGCGAGCGAAGCGAGCAGTGCCGCGGCAGCGGCCGGCGAGTGCCAGAAACGACTTGCATTAATAGAAAAAAGAGATTGTTTTTGGTAGGTTACCCGGATACTAAATATTTGGCTTATTTGATAGGGTAGCAAGATGTATAAACTTTGGTTATAATTTCATATTAAACTGCGGTTTTAATTTTGGTGATCATTTACTATTTTTGGGTCAACTATGATTTGTTTGGAGTCATTTGCTTTAATAGGATAGCAAGATGTACAAACTTTGGTTATAGTTTTAAATTAAAATGCGGTTTTATATTCTGGTGATCATTTACTATTTTTGCCTGTGATATTTTACTAAATCAAGTGCTCAGTTAAACATAAGCCCTATTAAAATATCGAAAAATTAACGGAAATAAAATTTAAGAGACTGAGGAAGAAGTTGGCCCAGTACGAGTAAGATTCATAAGTACCAGGAGACCAGAAACATGTCGAAGTATTTCCGGGGCTGGAAATCTGACCAGTAAAGATTCACAAGTACTAGGAGATCAGAAACATGAAGATGTATTTCCGGGGCAGGAATACATATTTTACTTATGCTATGATGACCCTTAGGAGCTTTAATTTCTCACTGGAGCCAGTTCTAATTAAACGCAAACGAAGTCGCGGGCAGAAGGTAGTTATACATAGGGGAAGAAAAAAGACTTATTTATCTTTTAACTTTCTGGTGGGAAACCTAGAGTTTCTTTTTTCACTAAAAGAGGAATTTCATTTACTCTGTTTCCCAAATAACCCGATTTAAAATGCCATTACCTTTAATACTTATCTCTTTGTTTGACTGGACATCAAGTGAGGGCCGCGGCCTCGTCAGTCACTCGTTCGCCAGTTCGCGTCATAAAACATCTTTTATCCTAATGTAGCGGCCGACGATAAAGTAGTGAATCAGTGTGGGACCGCGGGTTCAAAGTGTACTGAACCCCACAGAGAACCCTACACTCCGCCTCTTAATTAACACCCGATTGGATCATTTAAGAACCCTAACACAAATGAATCAATGGTATTTTTATGACAGTAACACCAAGTTATGGAATTAAAGAACGTTTTCCTTAAAGTGAATAATCGTTGTTCTGGGAAAAGTTTACAAGTACGTTTTTATTAACATTGTGTTGTGGTAATGATCGTACTAATTTGTTGTAGTAATTCATTGTTCTTCTGAATTAACTTCATACAAAGAGTCTGAAAAATCGGTTTATAAGTATGTTTTGTTTATGCGAACTGATAGGAAAAGTTTCCATCTCACATTCCTTCTAGTAACACATTA
This sequence comes from Mamestra brassicae, assembly GCA_905163435.1. NCBI lineage: Eukaryota > Metazoa > Arthropoda > Insecta > Lepidoptera > Noctuidae > Mamestra > Mamestra brassicae. Next base: position 6,344,088 of record LR990991.1, on the reverse strand, counting down.
ATTCGCAAACATACATCATCTTTAAACCAGAATTTAAATATAACTATCAGTGTCAGTGCTAGATCTATGTTTACTCCATCAAATAACACATACGTACATTTAAATAATCTCGTTGATCGAGTCGGCTGATCACTCTAGAATCTGGAGCTTTCATCTATTTCGGGACCGATCGCTTCCAGCTGATTGATATTGACGACCAAGGTTACGAATGGGTACCTACTCCGGCAGACTTATAGATACTTATAAACATATAGCATAACGTCACGCCGGATAGGTACCTATTTGACAAAAGGGTTTGTCAGATGTGATTAGTATATTTTGGCAAGCTACAAAAAAAAAACTTTATTTCAGATAATTACAATCCATAGGTACTTACTTAAGATTAAATAAGTCTGCGAACTAAGGACCTCCATAGAGGGGATGAGATCCTGTCCGCTGCAGTCATCAGGATTTTATTGTGGCGTCCACGCACTCTGCAGATCAGGGATGCCGTTTTTTTGCGTATGACGTCATGAAAGCCATCAGTGTGATATAGCGCGAACATCCTTATGATTCAGTTCTACACAAAAGAACATACTGGTACTAAAATTAAAACGTTTTTATTATTATTATTTATCAATAATAATAATGAATTGATAAGCTCGTGTTTGACCACTATCTCACCTGATGTTAACTATGCAATGATGTGGATGACGGTGGAGCACTCTTGCCTAGAAGTAATATATTCACTATTGCCTTAAAGACCCCCGGTTGTAGCTGTCACCGGAAAATTGCAAACGCCGTAAGATTGTATAATATTACGTTCATATATCCGTTTGTAAACTAAGACACGGATATATGGATGGGATTTATTGCTTACAAAACAAATTTTTCATAATTTATCGAGAAATTATAAACTAATAAAAATTTATCACAATCTTACGGAGTCTACAATTTTCCGGAGACAAAGCTATCAGGAAACAGACTCTGCTTAGCTCAGGAACAAACGTTTTGTACGTACGGGTAGGATGTCCACCAAGTGACGTATCTCCACCAGCGGTGTTGGTTTTGAGTAATTTTTAATGGAAAAATGCAATTGAACCATAAAACCACGCCCAGCAATCGCGATTTCGAACACCAGACTAACTAACTAGCAAATTTTAGTACCTACACCCTTATTACCTCCCTTGGGATAGCCAGAACTGTTGTAATCATCATTAATTTAGGTCACAGCGCTTTATCACACAGATACAATACAAACTTCGGGCTATTAAGTACATTAATTGGCTACAGATTCGACAACCCACCCATAGTAATAATTTAACTATGCACATAAAATCAATCTGCCGTTAACATCAAACAATGAATGACTATGGCCGAATTGATTGCTATAATCTTCATGATTGGTAGACGTTTAGATAATCGTAGGATGGTATTAACATAGTAGGAAGGTGCTACTGGTCCGTCACTTAAAATAATCTTTTAATGAGCTTTAGAGACGCCCACGACTGAATTTTATTACCAAGCTTATGCCTCATTTAGATGATGCCGATTAAGAGAGTGGTAGCACGACAACAAGCGTGCGATATTCTATGTCGTTGACGTCTACTCCATGCTAGACCATCGAACTACAGAGTAAAACAGTTCTATTCGTACTTTATAATATTATTCAACATTACATTTATTCACAAGATACATTCGTAAGAAGTTGGCAGTAGTATCGCCACAGCACTAATTATTTACTCAGTATTTGTTTGCATCAACTGTTACAATTTCTTATATGCTATGTACAGGTAATCTAAAGTAACTACTATTATTATTAAACAACTAGAAGCAATAAATTCGCGAAATGATTTACAAAAGCGTATAAAAATAAAATTAATCATTGGGCATCAAAAAAATCATCCACATCGCGTTTAAGTATTCGCGTATTATCTTATTCATATGAGTATATATTACAGTATTGTAATGTATGTATAGTTTATATTTTTTATCTTTATATTAATTTATTTGCATCAATTAATTTAAAATATAATTCATATTAAAGAGGAGGGATGAAATGCATGTAACTAAATTATTCCGGGTATTGGGATAACTTGGATAATTTTCGATGAGATGGGATTATTTTCCTTGGTATAATTTTCGATTTTTTTTTATAGAACCCCCACATTTTGCGAGTTACCTACTTTTAAGTCCCATATAATATTTTTGCCTCATTCTCTGTGCTACCAACCAACTAAACAACGATTAAGTGAAGCTCATCACATAAAATGATCCATCAAGTTTTTAACTAATTTCGGGAAAGTCAAGCATTAGCAGCCCAACTCTATCGTAAACATTATTAACAGCATGAAAGTAACTTGTATGTTTAATACGACATGCGACTGATTTTGATAAGACATCAAAAACATTTTTTTATAATATTAAACGTTCGAGACGACGCGAGGGAAGAATATCTGGAAGGACTTGGGTGAAGCTTTTGCCCAGCAATGGAAGAGCAAAGGCTTGATTAATAAAAAAAAATAAAAAAAATACACTCATTCTAGTCGGTGCTTTACGCTAAGAAACATTTTTGCTACACAAAAAATTTGGTTTACACGTGTCAGTCCCAACAAAATATGCACGAAACCACTTCATTTAAATTCTGAATAACAAAAATCAAACCAACAATAGTCCATCATAAGCAAAAGTTTCAAAAGCCATACAAACAATTCGTATTTAATAATTACAACCACTCGTGTTTACATAAGAATAAATGAGTTGTGTAATCTGAATTTTAAATTGCCTGGCAACGTGATTGCAATATGTAACATAGTAGCTTCAATACAGACTGATGTCACTGCCAAGTAAAGCAGAATGTTTTGCATGTGTATCACAGACAATGTCTTTAGGAGGGAAGCCAAATCAAACGGTACGAAAATGCAAAGTGATGGTACCGTTTGGAAGCACTTAAAAGTACATTAACGGTACCAAATGTACCGAGATTGGTGTAATTGTCTTAAATTGTGATGATCCTTTTCCGGTGGTTAATCTTTTGTTTCTCTTGGGTGGTATGATTATTGCTTCCTGTCTTATTATTTGTGGATACCAAAATAAAACGTAGTAAGATTATCTCCACCATATTGTAGCCTGATTTTATCAGAAAACAGCTACTAGGGTGAAATGATCGAGTGGGTCTCATTCGTAGCTACGTCGGAAATTGTCAGTGACGTATGTTGTGTCCTTATATGTTTGTATCTCTTTGTTTAAGATATATCGTAGTCCTTCTCACTCAAATTAGTTATTTGTTTTATTTAGTACTAAATATATATGTAATTGGAACTAATAGGGTACGATGGGGTTGGCGTATCTATGTGGATAAAAACCCCGTGTACAAATAGAACAAAAAAAAGATAGATCTTATGTTAAATTGGTTTTCTTTTTGTATCCAAAGCTTCATCCACCCATTGATCGATAAAATGTTAGCAGTTAAAGGCTACTGAATTCCAGTACTAAAAAACATTCAGAAACATCTTATAACGTGGCACGGTGCTGAATCATCATCATCATCATCATATCAGCCGAAAGACGTCTACTGCTGGACATATGCCTCCCCCAAGTGTCGCCACAACAACCAGTCCTGTGCGTCTCGCAACCATCGGCTTCCCGTGACCCTCACCAGGTCATCTGTCCACCTTGTTGGAGGCCTTTCAACGCTGCTTCTTCCGGTACGCGGTCGCCACTCCAGAACTTTTCTGCCCCATCGATCATCTTTTCTGTGAACAATGTGCCCTGCCCACTGCCACTTCAGTACGGCGATTCTTCGGGCTATGTCGGTAACCTTGGTTCTCTTGCGGATATCGTCATTCCTGATTCGATCACGCATGGGAACTCCGAGCATTGCTGAATATCCTACTCTAAAACTTTCCAATTCATTCCATATTCCTACAGTTATTTATGAAAAGACTTTTTATTATTCCACAATCGTAATCGTTTTCACTAACTCATCTCAGTTGCATATCTCTGCTGACGAGTTCGGAAGCCCGTGTGTTCCGGCATTTAATTAGCCTGTAAATAACTCTCTAGCACGACTCGAGGAGACACGGCCGTCAGTGTGTCCTATTCCTGTATTTATAGAAACTAGGTGGAACTAATTCTGTCTGCTGTTGTTTTAATTAAACATTAATGAAGAAAGGATTTCTTTGTATTGTTCTTTAGAATAATGGGTGGATCGGCGATGATGCAGTAAGTTGTGTGATGTTGTTTACTGCTCTCGGCTGGACATTCAATTAGCACAAAACGATTTGGGAATACCTACTTTCACTGTGCGTGTTTACATCTAAGAAGCGGATTTTCCTGCCGGAGTCTGTGTTTCCCGATGCCTACAACCTTGGGGTGTTAACAAGAGTGAAAATGGTACTTCAAGGCAAACTTGCTCCATCGTGGATTGTTCATCGCTTACCTTCAGTTGAGATAGTGGTCAAACGAGAGGCGATTAATATAAATAATGTTCTGTGTTGCTGGAAATACGTTGCTAACAGTATTTGTGTGAAACATATGAACTCCTACCATGAATAAGCTTAAGAATGTTGCCACAATTGTGAAAACGTGACGTCTAATAAATCGATGAACGCACGAAAAAGGATGACCCATTGTAACGTGACGATCATATCATCAATGTTTTGTTATGACGTTGTCACGTTAAACTATCGTCCGTAAACCGACTTTACAGACAACCAATTTTGTACAACTTCCCATAGTCAAGTATTAATCCCAACTATGACTATGTTCATTGTTATTATCATACCGTATTAAGAGTGTTATAAAAAAGCAACATTCCAATTACGGACTTCATTTGAGTGGATTGTACTTACATTTCCAAATATAGATCGTACTTAAACTTTATTAAATTTTTCCTTTTTGTAATGAAATACTTTGTTCTACTTGCCTCGTGTGTGTAAAGACAAACCTTAGATTTTTTGCTGTGGTCTGATGTCATCCGTTGCCACCATAGTGACATGTTTGACATATCATTGTACTGCCATTGGATACCCTGCCTTAATCGAGTACTCTTAGATCAATGACATCACTTATATGGATGTTTACCTTATACGATTTTATACTGGAAACATGTATCAGATATCTACTTACTTAAAAATAAAAACAGCTGTTTCAGTTGATGATGCCTACTCCATAAAAAAGCCATAAGACTTCCTAAAACAACGGTCATTAAAGAATATTGCCCACTTATCTAAACTGTTTGTTGTTAACATTAGGCCTAGATAACCTCAGGTCGTCAATCGATGAGTCACAAAGGATTCACACTTGCTTCCAAATGACGTAATGACTACCCAAAATAAAATGACGACATGAATGAAGTACCTACCTACTAAGACGGCAGTAGTCGCGAGGAGTTAGTAGTTAGTCTACGTAGCATCATGCATTATGCAGCCGGTTCGCGTATTTTGAGCTCATTTAGCGCTCAGTTCTAAATATACCGGGTGTTTCCACACATGCCCTGACCTTTTGATGTGCCGTATGTTCAACAAATGTATTTCCGTTGCGGTCATCTGTCACAGTTTGGAACAAGGGTCCCGGGGGCACGCACAAAGTACGCGCCTCGATTATTTGTACAAGCCGCTTATTTTAGTACCACGGTCTACCGGAGAAAGTATTTTACATTATTCTGTTTTGTGTTTTTTATTTTAATGTTATTGCCTGATCGTGACCTTGTGTCCGCGAGATTTTAACGACTGCGACACAATTATCAAGAAGAGCGTCCTATATAATATTTTATTATTACGAAATAAGACACTTTTTTTTAAGGATGGGACATCATCAAATGACTTTTTCCGCTCTGGGTGGAGCGGAAGAGCGTGTCAGACTCTTACTGACTAAAACACATCCGTGTCCCTTCTAAAGCCCTTTGCGTTCCAGGGCCGCGGTGACTGGAAATAAGCCACTTGCAACACGAATTTTGTAAAGCACGAAATAACTCATTGAACAAAAATATTTGGTTTACATATTGTACTCGGTAAGCCCTTGGCCCATTATTGAATTTAACCGAGTAACGTTTGTTATATGGAAGACATAATTATAGCATGACTGCTCCAAATGCAGCCACGTAGGCATTCTCGGAGATAAATCTGCGGTACATGTACGGTGTTGTTCGTACCTAATGTAGATAGCATAGAGGGCACGAACAGAATGATTTATGATTTATAAGGAAACCTTATCTAACCAACCTAATTGTTTGGGCTGTTGGAATAAAGATAAATACGGTCAAGGCATGCATGCGTCAACAATCAACAGTTGTTGACTCAATAAATATTGGTGTTGGTACAAAAAATCTCCGGCCCCTTGGGCAAGTGTTTCGTTTCGCTCTTGACCGTTTTCGAAAAACAGTGGAACATCTGTGTAAAACAAAAACAGTGGTGCCATTGATAAATAGCTTCCTTTATTAATTTGTGACAGTGTTTTGAAGAGAATAACGGCCGGTTTCAATAACGGATCTACCTTTGACCAACGTACCAACCAGCTACCAACAGTAGCTGAAACTACTATTGGTAACTAATTTGGCAGTTGGTTAGAGGTAGAAAATATATTGAAACCGGCCGTAAGCGGTTTTAAATTCAAAGATAGGCGTAAAAATATTTGGTATTAGGATGATTCTTAGAATCCTTAAGAGCATAGTTTCAGTCCTACTTAATGCTACATTAGAAGTTTGTTAACCTTTTATCTAATCAGTCTTGTTGATCTAATGATTGTAGGCGCGGCTGCCGTGCGAAGAGTTTGATCTTACAGTCAACGTGTTTTTGTAGTTTCATTATGCGAATTTTGGTAATGGTGACCAATCGCACGGAGATTAGCCAAGTACCTATAAGAGGAACCTACGATTATGAGAGAGTGCGCAAGCATGTGGTCAAAAACACAGGTAAGTAAGTGTACAGATAGTGCTTTGTACCCTTGTACAGAGCACTATCTGTACACTACACACACTACTGTACACTCTGTAGGAGAATAAGGATTCTCTTATGGGAGTAAAGGTACCGTTCGATTCTGCAAACATGTCCAAGTGAAGACTTGCGGGATCACGAGGTGAGCTGTCAATCCATCTTGATTATATGGATTGACAGCTCACCTCGTGATCAGTTCACTCAAGCCTTCACTTCGACATGTTTACAGAATCGAACGTATACCTGTGTCAAGTCGGGTTACTGTTCTATTGGACTATTCCAATCGGACGGTAACCCGACTTCGAAACTTCGTGTTGCTACTAAATCCAATAACACTTTTTATCTACCCCAGGACCCCACGCACGGCAGTCGCGCTTGCAACCACGTGCCCCAATAGTCATTATATCCCTATATGGAACTTAATACACTAAAAATAAAAATCAATCAACTGTAACCTAATAGTATTTCTCTAACTCTTCTTAGATCATAGCAAAGATTGAATTATTTTGTAAGATACGCCAAATACAAGCGTTGTCAGTAGATAGGTAGAACCTATCCAGTATTCATATATATAAGGGGCCGATTTCCGGACTCCTGTAATAGGAAGTAACGTGGTTATATGCATACGCAAGATAGGATAATATTGGAAACTTAAATTGGGTAAGGATTTGATCACATGTGAATACTTAATTATTTTGATACTTTTCTTTCTTTAACTTTCTATTTTAAAATAAGTAGGTGACAGTAGGTATACTTAGTCGTGTACTAAATCTTTGCAATTATAGGTTTAAAAAAATTGTATTTTATTATCTAATTTTTCCTCTCAACTTTAACTCAAAGCGTTAACTGGCATACATCGTAAATTAATACAAACTTTTAAAAGGCTGAAAACGATTCAATTAAAATGTCTTCCATGTAAGGATTGAACATCGAGCGTCTTATCCAAACTGCAAGCATTTATTTCAATTGGCTAAGGGCCAATTTCACTATAGTAGGCGCCCGATAAATGTGGAATAAAGTATATTGACCTTTCCCTAATAACTGCTCATAGGTACCTGAACAATTAAATATGAATTGTATTTCATTATTAGACAATGTTAAGGATCACGAGAGATGATGGTTCGGGACAGTTTTGTGTCATTAATTCCGTTTTTCAAATTAAAAATGTCAATAAATGTAGGTGGGTCAATGACCGATATTCCACGATTATCTGGCGCCTACTATAGTAGCAATTAGTTTATTAAAACTTTATTCCCACGTATAATACACAGTACTTACAAAAGCTTCATGTCTTTAGATATTTTCTACCAATAAACATAAACAAGTCGTTAGTCTGCACGCGCTTACAGGCATAAACTAAAACACAAAGTAGGTAATTGGAAAACAGTAAACACAGCGTAAAATACACACAAATCGTCTGTCACCCCTTATGTCGTAACTTTACATAAATGTAGGTAAACTGTGTACAATTTCCCCAATCGTGCTCTCGATTAATCCGTCACGTCGTCGTGTCGGTACAGTCGGAAGAACTCAGCTACATAGAGGCGGCGTGCCCCGTTCACACGCGCAATTAACTTCGTTTACCAGGATTAATTAATTCGCCCGAAGGGAGGCCTTGGGCAAACATGCAAGGATATTAATCATTATAATACTCGAAATTTCGCTAATATCTCAACCTGAGGTGAATGTTAAAATATTGGAGTTTTATGAGGCTCAAACATCGAATACGGGTAACTTAGAAACAACAAACATTTAGCATAACTTAGTAACACAAAGACTAGTTCTACCGACGATTTGTACTTGTTTATTGTACTGGTACAATTCTTAATAAAATAAATAACAAAAAGTTTTTACTATACAATTTACAACAACTTACTGGCCGAAAAGGTAGGTTGCTTACGGCTGCTTACGTCAAGAAATTAAAAATAAAATTAGACGATTCGAAAAACGAGCCACCCAATAAAACAAATGACAATCTTACACTATTGTGAGCGCAAAAATGGGAAAGCAGTTTTTTATAAGAATTTAATTATGGACAGTTTAGTATTCAAAAGTGTAACCCGTAATGTGAGTATCGTTATTTTCAAACAACTCAAGCGTTTCACATATCCAAGTACATACATAGGTACAATAATCAATTAACAAACAATCCCGAACGCCCAAACATTTCATTGGCATCATTAACCGCTTCCCGTAACGCTACAATTTGGTAACACCCGTCTACCCGTCCAAAATGGCGGCTGGCAACATGTTCTAACGTTTGGGTGGTTGTTGAGTTGAATCATGTTGAAGCCCGCACGAGCTAATTGCCGACATACTCGTAAGTTTCATAAAAGGCCACTTCAAAGCCAAACCGCTCCATTTGAAACTAAAACTAAGACGCGAGCCGAGAGCGGCAAATTGAAAAGGCTTGTGGAACATTCATGGTGTAATTGACACCTAAATAGCTTTAAGATGCGATGGGAAATTTATTAGGCTGCTTGATGTGATGTCTGCTTAGAGATGGGATATTTTCTTTTCTTGTCGTGAAAGATACAAAAAACGCTTTTCTTTTTGTTAAACATAAATATAATTTAACTCAAAGATTTTAAACAAAATTGGTGGAGGTACGTACTTAGTTAGATCTATGATCCCCTATAAATTCCCTCTTGTAGCCCAGGCCACGTTTATTGCTATTTATTCCTTCTTATTTAATGCAATTATAACAGTAAGAATCAGTAGTTGCCTAGGCACGTCTAATCGTAAAGTTGTTTTGAATCATTGGCAGGCGAAGTAAAAACGATTCGTATAAATGTCACTATCATACTTCATATGAACTTATATGAGCATGTCACTGTCCTCGTAAAACAAGAGAAAAACCTAAAAATAGGATTCTGAGTTTATGTCTGCATTCCAAGAGCAAAAATCCTTTGTTACTCTGGATTGTTTTTTCGTCATGAAGCATAATTATATACATATTTTATTTTTGATTAACCAAAACTTCATCGGTTTTCGGATTTTTACTGGAAGAATCTGCGTTCCTTTTACGTGGAAAACTGTTTTACTGCGAGGTGGTAACTTTTTATCGTTGTATAGGGGTTTTGGGCAACTCCGTATTTGGCAACTGATACCTATAGTAGAAGGGAACTGAAGCTTTTTGAACGTGGTTTATCTATTCTTCGTTTCATTAAAACAGTATTTTTGGATTATCCGATTTTTATCAATCCAATCCATTGACAATTGATACAAAAAACGTGATTTACCTATCTCTTACTTATACAAGTTTTTGGCAATATGGAGTACCTACTTATGTAGTTCTACATTCTGTATGGTGTCGGACGTAAAAAATAAAACCATCCCATCACTTCCCGTGGGTGTCGTAAGAGGCTACTAAGGAACTCACCAGAGAATGGGCAGTAGGATTCTCTGTGCATTGCAACATCTACACTGCGATCACCAACCCTCCTGCCAAGCGTGGTGATTATGAACCTTTGGGGGAGCCCTATGTCCAGCAGTGGACGTCTTTCGTCTGATATGATGATGATGTAGTTCTAATGATATTTATTTCTTTCTGCAGGTTAGGACTTACTCACGACGGAGACAGCCAGTGCCAAAGCGAGGCAACAAAAGGATCAGTAATGGCGCCGACGGTCCTGGCCACACTTCACAACTACGCGTGGTCATCGTGTTCTAAAGAACAGTTTCATGACAAGTCCAAGTGAGTACTCATTAATTTAAAACCTAGCCGGATCCCAAATCCCAACAACTATGTGAAATTGAGGTTTCAATCATCACTCTCATCCTACCCTTACCTAAACTTATTTGGGACCAATAATGCAGGACGTCTTCCTCTTTCATACGTCACTTTCAGCCATCATCTTAGCGATCAGCCTCTTCCTTGCAGTATCATTTTCACAAAATTCCATCTATTTGTTTATTTTTCCTTTCTCTATCTCGGTCATATTCAACTTGTGGCTCGCAGGATGAATGTGGTTCGCAAAGCTGTTCTATGTGGCCATGTAGCCTAGCACATTTGATTAATGCTGTATTTACTTAGAGCCTTAGTATTCTCGTAGTTTAGTATTCACTAAAACTGCTGATTGCTAAACTATGAGTATTTATCAATACTGTACACTTACAGAGGGCTTTGTGCGAATTTATTAACGTGCTTGATCGCGTTAACGTAAACGTTCGCTTATGTCAAATTGTATGGAAAAATACTTTTTCCTTATTGTCACCAGACGGCGCTTATTCGGTTTCACTACAAATTGACGTTTATGCTAATGCGATCTCGGCGTACCTATTCGCACCGTGACCATGTGCTGAGACTACTATACCTCTAGCAAGACAAAAAGTTGGCCTTAGAATATAGCCATTTTATCGAGAACTGCCCATTTGTTACTACTTAAAATAGGTACTATTAAAAAATCTCATTCCTCTAGTATTGTAGTTACTAAATGTGTGTGAGTGTTATTTAACTGAAGCGCTGTGTTAACCAGTAGGAAAAAAGGTTGAGAATAGCTGCTCTATGCGTAAGCCAGTCTACCAACAAAATACAGAATAACAGAAACACGGAGTGACTGTAATCTGAGCACCGCAACCCAATTACGGCAGAGTACCGATATCCTTATGTTACACTGACTGACAATTTATCAAGCTAAAGTACCATAGTCTCAAACTATCAAGGTCTATGTGTGGCATAGCAACTGGAAGCTTATCGTGTGTTATATAACTTATATGTCATTAGATCACGCAATATAAGTAAATTCTTCTATCCAACTTGATGCCTTAATTATCTTTTGTGGCACTCGAGTTATGCGTTTCTATTTGCGGCAACTTGGCTTTATTGATTGCTATATTCATATCACGTAGGCCACCCAGGTGCGTGAACAAATCTCTGGAACTCCGCAATAGAAAATATTATTTTAGGACCGCGTTACCTGGGTAGATTTTCTTCGTCCAAGTAAAGTTGGTAAATGAAGCTTAAAATAGTTACTGCTGGAGAAACAAATTGAACGTCTCTTGCTTTTTTTTTGGATGGAAAATCATCAAATGACTCCTTCCGCTGTGGGCGGAGCTGAAGAGAGTGTTACTGACTAAAACCACCCGTGTTCCTCCAAATGTCCTTTGCCTTCCAGGGCCATGTTAACTCTTATTTATTTATTTAAACTTTATGTACAATAGTGGTACATGGGCGGACTTAATGCATCAAGGCATTCTCTACCAGTCAACCTTTGGGTTATAAAGACTATACTGTGGTAGGTGTACAATAAATAAAATTAAGATACAAAATTGAATTTTAACATTTCGGAAAGAATATACAGATAATATATATAATACTAATAAAATACATATATATGCTAAAATAATAAACTAATGAATATGATATATAATAATCATACCGATTAAGAGAATTCATAGTAATCATGACGAAGAACGACTAAGAATGACAAGCTTTTAAGTAGTGTTTTCGGATTTTAACTCTTTCGAACAATTCCGTAACCCTGGCAGACATACCCGGTGTAATTGAACGCACATAGATACAATGAATGCCGACGTTCAATTGCCTGGACTTAGTTTAGCTGCGGTCGGCAAATTGGTAGAAGCGCCCAACTGTCTAGAACTAAACACTGTATCGTACGTTGTCCTCCTACCTAACGATACATCTGGGTTGCCAAGACATTTGTAACCACATTATTAGCACGTCGATGAATCAAACGTAATTGCTATTTAACTGTTGGCGCATAGACTCCAACGACTGAAATACCTAGATAATAATACTAGTGTAGAAAAATAAAATAAACATTTCTACACTCTGTTATAGCGAAAACTAAATTGTTTCGCCAATCTCCCCAACAATAGCGCTCCTTCCAACTGTTCCCAATACCCGTATTTTCACTTTCTTATTTCTGTCACACTACAGAAACCCTCCTTATTCCGTGCCCATAATTTAACCACATTATTTTTGAGCTTATTACAAAAGACGGAACTTCCAGTTGGCAGACGTACTCAAACAATAAATGTTGCCAAATAACTTTGCTCTTGTACGAAAAGGAATTTCAGATAAGGTTGACTTGTTGAGGCGAATGAACTGGGAATTCACGGGATCAACAGGTGAATGATATGAAAATAATATTTGTGTTCAAAGTGAAAGTAAAGAAATAAAGACAAACACATCAGCCAGGCCGGGGCCTATCTCCTTGAATAATCTTAACATGAAAGTACTAAGTAGCAAAAAGTTATTGGTGAATATTTGAACAGTGAAAGTAAGGAAGAAGGTAGGAAGAAATAAAACATGTTCATTTGGCATACACAGTTGTACACAATGTAGGAACAATAGAGAAGATTCGCGAACGATCCATGTAGATTGATTTAAAAACTTGGAGAATATTTTGGATAGGTAATATAAATGTTTCCATAAAAACAATACATGGTTAAGAGTATAGTACAGAATTCTATGGTCTCATTCATAGTAAACAAGCAAATATTTAGACAGATTGAAGACACAGCTTACGTTAGTTAGTTTGATTTTCCAATTATCACTATAATTTGTGACGTCATGCCTTCCTAAACCACCTGTACATGTGGTTAAGTTGGCAAACCACTAACTAATACGTAATCAACACGTAATTAAACGCTCATTAGTGATATTGTTATCGCTCTAACGACACTTCGACGACGACGATATGGTAAATAAACAAGAAATACAAATAAAAGTCAAATAAGTTGAAGAAATCAATTCGTCTCCAAGTAGGTTGGTAGGTTCTTTTGTAATAATCCAATTTGTCAAACCGACATCGAAATAGATACGTAACCTTACTCATTTTTTCGGGTCCTTACCTGAACGTACTTTGTGATAGGATTTTTCCATCTTCGTTTCGTTTACGACATTTTCCTGTGGTTGACGTAAACATTGACTGCCATTAGGAATGTATTTGACAGCAGTATTGCCTTATTTGCTTATTGAATTATCATCACGCATTTATGACATGGTTAACTAGGATAATTAGCTGGTTTTTGAGACTATTATCCTATTCTTCAATTTTTGTGGATGGATAACTATTGCTATATTATGGTAGCTATATACGTATTGGTCGAAAACATTTCACTGAATGCGAAATCGGGATGAAAACTATGGCATTCATTGATATTATCTCTAACTCTATTCATAATCGCATAAGTAGTTGAGTATGTCAAGATATCACCTACATCCTACACCTAAATAAACTATTTAACCTGTTTAAAATATTAATTGAGATTATTACCACTGCTCTCAAAGCGATGAAGGAAAAAATTGTGAGAAAATATCCATCCTAAGACAAAATAATCGAAAACACATGACATCAACCAACCCTGCCTGGGCCCCTGTATTTGATTCCTGACCATTCCTTTTCAAAGAGAAGAGGCCTAGCTGTGTCCCAGCCCTGGAAACGTTATTCGCTGATTAGTATAGTAGTCGCAGGAACGCAAATAGAAACGTCATTCCAGAGGACTCTTTTGTCGCTACTCGAGTCCTGCAGAGGTAGTAGACATCAGCTCAATGTTATTTCTCTGCTCACTGAGGGATTGTTAAATAATAACTGGTACTTTACAATTGAACAGGCGCTGGTGGTGTTTGCATGAGCGGAGCCAAGACGAAGGCGTGGTGCTGGGTGGTGCTAAAGAGATATCCCACTACGTGTTCACAATGGACGAGCAGTGCCGGACGGAGTTTGGAGAAGGGTTCGTATTCCTTATGTTAGTATAATAAATTCGAGCTAAATGATTGAAAACAAAGCGATAGCATCGTGTACATTCATTGAAAAGCTAGAGCACGCATTCCCTCTATTTTATCACCCTAGCTTTTCCCAACTATTTTGGTTTCGGCTTCCAATCTAACACCTGAATACCTGTATACTGCGTGTTCATTCTATTACAAGCAGTTACTTACACACACACACACAAATTTCCAGCACATTCTTCAATTATTGGTAAAACATCTACCTATCTACCTACTTTGAACGCCAGAGCATAAACGCATCGGCGCGGCGGCGTGCCCCTGACGCCAAGCCTCAAATTCGCCGTACCTTTTGTCACATATTTGTGACGTTTGGCGTACAGGGCACGCGCTTGCTTATCATGTAGATATACGTGACAATGACGTTAAAAGAAAAAAAAAATTGTTACTGCTAAAGTGAAAGAGTGCTATGATATTGGGACTCGGTGCAGTCAATCAATTTAACCGGCGGGCGAGAGGTTTTAATGTGATACATATGTATATCAAAGCCAGACACATAGATTACTGTCAATCTGGAATCTAGAGTGTATGCTATGAAAAGCAAAAGCTTTTAAAATATTTGCGATCTCTGCTGTGTCTACTTATGAATAAAAATATAACGTATTTAAACTCTTCATTCAATTATGTATGATTCCTCCTTCTACATAAAAGTGTTTTAATCCTGTCCTTGATAGGTCATTACTCTATTTTTGTACTAAACAATGGATTAAGGTTTTTGCTCCTTCTGAGTCATTTAAAACCACAAGAAACGATAAAATTGTTTATGGTAACCCATATTGAGTAAGTCAGTGTTCTTGAACCAGAGGCCCGCATTAAATGTTTGAAGACTCGTAAAAATGAAATATAAGATTGATGTACTTTTACAATCCAGTAGGAAAATAAAAGCTTAGGTACCTACCTAATACCTAACGATATAGTACCATATTAATACTTAATAATTATAATCCCAGGTTGTCTGGAAGAGATCGCGGACTGCGATAAGGTCGCCCATTGTTTGTGTTTTAATTTTAAGGGGTTCCTTTAGCAATTTACCTCTGGTGTACAATACAGTATATAATAAATAAATATGGCATTAAAATTAATTCACAGTACCAAAGTTGCTTTTTCCCTTTTTTGAGGTGGCCCGGGAAAAGAATACCTACATAGATTTGGAGAATGCATTTGCCCAGCAGTGGATCAGTAAAGGCTGAATAAATGGCCATAGAAATACACACGTCTGTGAAATTTCAACTGTCAAGCTTAGTGGTTCTTGAGAGCGGTTCGTACAGCCTGCTGACATACAGATCGACGGACAGTGGAGGCTTAGTAATAGGGTTCCGTTAGTTAGTTGGGTATGGAACCTTAAAAATTACACACTTTTAACTGACCGAACTTGTCAATTTAAAAAAGGCTTGTAAATGGTTCAAATAAAATAAATACTTTGAGTTTTGAGGGATCATTGAAATCTAAAGGCAAGGGATTATTCTCGTATAAAGGAAATGTTTTTATGTACAATAACAAATAATATCTAACACCAGAACGCGAGTCTAACTGAGACTATTAGATTCAGTATTTCCTCGAATTCAATCACAAGTAAACCTGAGATGCTAGCTGCAACTTGCTGTAAAGGGATACGTTTTCTGTACAATAAGGCACTTCAATTCTCGTGGAGAACTGTGGTCTAGTTAGCAGGCTTCGAAGTTCTCTATAAATAGGTCGGAACTAGATAGGCAAGTAAATATAAAGATAACGTAGATACTACCTACCTGTCTGTCTATGACAATAATACTGTAGGTAAGTTTTCGAATAATTTTAAACTAGGCTAGCTTTAAGGTAAACAGACATTTGATACGATTTTTAAGCAAGAGATCGCGAATGCGTAATCACCCAAAACTATAACAATTTTTTTTTTTTTATACGTTGCATCACACTAGGAATTTCTCCTGTATCGTGGGTGCGTTTGCAAACATATAAACTCACATACACCAACAGTCAGACCCGGAACAACTCTCTGTAGGCCATACAAATATTAGTTCCGTGCGGGGATCGAACCCGCGACACGCAGCGCAGCAGTCAATCGCTCAACCACTGCACCAACCATGTTGCTACTAACTATATTCTTTGTATAAGAAGGTTATTAAGCCAAAAATCAATCAACCTTTATCTCATCTGTATGTTTAATATCTAAATAGTATAAAACGCGATGCGACTTTGTTTAGAAACAAGACATAGACAGATCTGTTTTCTCGCTTAGACTTCTTCCAAACCATGCAACGGAATTTTATGCGGGTTAACTAATAGAAATAGCGATAAACGAGGGAGGTTAAATACCTACATAATTTGCAACCGAGCGAAGCCGGGGCGGATCGCTAGTAGAAACTACAGAATCGATTAAATTAGCCATGGACTTCTGCTACAAAAAAACTTCAGCTTTTTACTGCACTTTTGGCGCTGTTCGAACGGTGGCTTGATTTCATTCTTCATAAAATAATTTAAGTCGGTACTCGTTTACACATTTTACAGCTAATAAAATCAACTCCTTTGTTCATAAATGCAATTGCCGCAACATAAATTGATCGATTTTGTCAAACTAATAAAGGGAATCAAGGTTTCTCATAACTTTGATGAATGAAACACGATACGGCGGCACGGTTCGTTGACAACATGTCAAACTGTCAATTGAGTTATTTGACGTTTAGTAATTGTGGTCGGTCTTCGATGCGGGCTCGATTAAAATAAGAATCAAAGTTTTCCAAATATAACGAGTGGATTTTCGTAAATAACTCAAACTTCACTTAAGTATACTTAAATGATGTATTCATTTGTAATCCGTGTAAGTATCCGTTTAAGTTATTTATGTTCCGTTGGAAACAATAATAACTGAAAAAGCCATTAATTAGTAAATCAGTTTGTATTAATTTACAGACTTGAGTCTGTAAATAAAATAAATAGTGAGCGGAGAGTAATAAATATTTTATGTAACCATTAAATGTTAACATCGTCGCAGTTATTGGAACGGGTAATAAGTTGATGCACTCGTGCATACTCGGAAACCTGAAACGTTAATTAATTAATTAAGAGCTTTCATCTTTTAGGATCACGTTTTAATCGATCGAACCAGATATAGCCTTAACGAAACTGTAATTTGTGGTTAGCTACCGTGATGCAACACTGCAATTAGGTGTTTTATTGCTTTCCACTGTGTGTAGTGAAAATAGAACAGCCCTAATTCGGCGGGAATGTTGTACAAATTCTTCAAATACCAACATGGTGGCGGTACCTACGTTGGGCGCGTTGTGCGGGCGGGAAGGTCGCTATATAGGACACCACAGTTGAGATTTTTCCGATAATCTGTTTACGTGTAATCGAATCTGTGCAGGCGTCGCGGAATACATTTGCGGCGGCGGCAGCGGATTGCATTATAAATGAACAGACGAATATTTGTGTACGTGACAACCAAAATATCTTGAGTTAATTGTGGTTGCGAAATAGGGAAACGTATTCACGTACAGTTTTATTCAGGCACCTGTGGAGCCGTTTTATTTCTGCTGCCTCTGAGGCGGTCGTAACGTCACAACATTAAAGTGTTGCTAGTCGTCCCTTGGCACATTAAACGTAAATTTAAGTATGTGTTTACTGCAGACTGTTGTATATGCTGGTTAATGCTAGACAACTTACAGTTTCATGACCACTTGTGCATCCGAAACACGATTTTTGTTGCCATAAAACAAATTAAAAGATTATCTCTTGCAGACATACCATGCTGCCACTTGTAGACCATTAAACAATTGTACCGCTTATTGAGATTAATCTCTGATCGTGTTGAGCAACAAAATAAACAGAATTTACCAAGCACGTTTCCGAATAGTTTAATTATTCGAGTCGAATAAAATGGCTCAAAATAATAACACATTTTCCGCAAAGGCTGTTATTGTTTATCTGCTCTCAACGGCGGCACGTGGCTCCAAAAATATCTGTAGAAATAACCAGTTTACCAACACGTTATATTGTTATATAAAACCAAAACATATGACTCGGCTAATGTGTGTTAGTAGAATTGAAATCCCAAGAATAACAATAATACGCGTTTGAATATTACAAAGCGGAATATTTTACAATACCGGGAAAAGCTTTGCATTTCACAAGTTTCAGAACAATAACTATTTGCATTATAGGAGTGAAAATTACATTGTTTTCGTTTGCTACCTAGCTCTTCAACACCTTGGCTAATTAGAGGCAGGCAATACTCATTAACATACCTAGAATATGAACCAAACAGAGTAGTTTAGCGCTAGTTGCGACACTGTATAGTTGGTTCTCGTATTCCGAATGCCTTCTCCAGGTCTTTTGCCTTTGTTTATGTATATTAGATATAAGTGACGACCTACTGGGCCTAAACATTACAGTTTTTTTTTTTTTTTTTAGGATGGGAAATCATCAAATGACTTCTTCCGCTCTGGGTGGAGCGGAAGGGCGTGTCAGACTCTTACTGACTAAAACCCATCCGTGTTCCTTCCAAAGCTCTTTGCGTTCCAGGGCCGCGGTGACTCTTTCGAACAAATTCCGCAACCCTGGCAGGCTCTGGCCCTAGCGGGCCCCGTTTTCTACGCTTACATCTCCTTGAGGCGCGCGTGAAACACAACGCGCCATCGACCCGGGCCTGGTGGTGATCGGACAGCGAACTAACCAACGCTCGCCGTCCGCAGGCCCGCGCCTACGGTGGCCGGGGATCGCCCAGCGACTCCCGACGCCCGAGGCGTCTTCTCCTGTTGCGGCGGTTGGGGCGAAGGCCTTGCCTTTCCCTCGCGCGGCCCGTAAACATTATAGTTAGAAGTATCATTAATACGCAAAGATGAACAAGACCTTAAAATTAAGTAGCGTAGGTAGTGTTTTACTGCGATTAATTTTTGTACCTGGCTGATCGAGCTTTGCTCGCTTTTTTTTGGTAAACGTATTCTAAAAATGAAAACTAGCTAGATCGATTTTCGCCCCCGAAACCCCCTGCATACTAAATTACATGAAAATCGTAAGAGCCGTTTTTTCCGAGATTCAGATTATATATCATATATACAAGAATTGCTCGTTTAAAGGTTTTTTTTTTACCGAATTGACCGAAAACTTCCGGCCCAACATATTTTTTGGGAGTATCTTTAAAAATATTGGTCTGGAAGCAATTACCAAAATTAAAAACTACAATGAAATAAAGACTCCGTTGCCACAACATCGCAATAACTATTTTGCTTCATTTGCCCAACATAAATAAGGCCCTGTATTTTCATTTGTATGTCTCGTGTAATGGTTTGTTAATTCAGTACTGCCATTGTTTTTTTAATCATATGAAAACAGTGGTTGGTAACAAAGGGTGGGCACCCTTTGAAGGCGAGCTCTTTCGCTGCCCCGAGCGAGGATCGACATTGGTTGCTCAGAGGACGCAGGCGACATGATTCTTTTTACGAACAAATTCAAGCAGTAATATTTCAGGCTGTTTTTTTATATTCATTCAAATAAAATGATTGTATGTCTGTTACTTTTCTATGCACGACGCAGTTGTTTACGCCTGTCGCAGTGGAAGAAAAGCTTATTTACATGTCTCGAGTGTTTGAATGGATTTTAAAATGGATCGGTTTCATATCTCGTGCGATACTGGTATTGCATGCAAGACTTGCACGCGAGATAAAGGACGAGAAACACGGAGAACCTCGCTTTGTCACATAAAATATGACAATACGAACCAGACATGGTAGTTTCTATTTCTAGCAAACAGTAACATGCACTAAGGTTAAACTATTTGTTTTTACAGATATTTTTGTAGAAGGAAATCTAGGTAGGCCTATGTCCAGCAGTTAACGTCTTTCGGCCGATATGATGATGATGATGTCTATTCTATTATTTTTACCTATCCATCTATTGTGTCCCACTGCTGGACAAATGCCTCCCTCTCGCTTTTCCAAACAACTCTGTCCTTTGCTAGCCCGGGCCAGTCTTTTCGTTAAGGCAGCGTTTCCACCAGAGATGTGCGATTCTATTGGTTCTTAGCATACACATCCCTCGCTACGCACCCTCGCACATCTCTGGTTATAAATAATATTTGGAGATTATAAATGCCATAATAACACAAATACAGGGTCATTTGCTCCTTACATAAATAAAACCTTCCTAGAAATTTTCCAGTCATAATCACAAAACTCAATGTTAATGTAAATAATCATCCGGCTACTTTTTAAAAGATTATACAGCCATGAAAATGTTTTCCTTTGTTGTTTGAACTCGCGCCGACCTTCACTGACTAATGTACCTACATTAAACACTTGCACTGCCTAATGTATTTTAATACACATATAATAACAATCAATATTTATATTACTCATGATTAAACTACTTCATTGGATTAGTGAGGGAAATTCAATGTTTGATTTAGTCAAGGAATTTAGGTAATAAGCTCGAGATGACCGATTTGGATGATATTTGGTATAGAGATTGTTTGAGTCCCGGGAAAGGACATAGGATAGTTTTTATTCATTCGAAAAATTATTAATTTTTAGCACGTCAAAACAAAAGACAGTCCCCAAAATGAGGCGCTTCTTCACCACCTAGCTAATATTTCAGCTGGGAAGAAAAACATACAATTGATGCAACCTTTCAAATAATCCTAGAAAACTGTCGCTTTTACATGCGAACTATTTCCACCAAGGCAATTCTTCTTCATGATTCTGGTCACCTGAGGCTCTAGCCAAGTGATATTCTGTCAGCGGTAGCGTGGCGAAGGTGATTGTCAAAACGTCAAAAATATATGAGGTTGACAAACGCGGTCGAAACATCTCATAATCAATCCCTTATATTTTAGAACTAGCTGTTTCCCGCAACTTCGTACGCGCATATCCTGTTTTTTTTCGTTCCCTATAGCCTATATAGCCTTCCTCATGAATGTGGCTATCATATACAAAATGAATTTTACAAATCCAACTGGTAGTTCCAGAGATTAGCGCGTTCAAAGAAACAACCAAACTATTCAGCTTAATTATATTACTATAGATTTCGACAATCGCCTTCGCTTATAGAATGGCAATTTGTCTACATGCTCTGATATTCTGTTACGGCTCATAATTCCAGCTTCTTCATGATTCTGGTCCACTGATATTTGGCCAGCCATTACCTCTCATGATTCCAGCTCTGGAAACAATTCTTGTGTTACGAGTAAGTAAAACCTGGCTATCACTACCATGACTATAAACCATAAAGTGCATTATAATGTCTTTGTTAAATGTTCTTGTATTATAATATAATGTTCATATCACATGATTGGTTCACAACGATACGTTCCGATATGTGATCCGGTATTTGGGTCATTCATTAAAAGCTGCCGTGCTCTAATTATCGGAAACAAAGGATGATGGGTTATACATAGTCTCGCGTAACGTTAGTTAGCGGTCAGAGAATTAACTCAGTTTGAGTACTCATTCACTTTTATTTACGTTGATGAAGCGTGAAATTGCTTTGTTTATACAAATTGGATCGAATGACTGCGATGAATGATGGTCGCTGATGACTGGCAAGGCAATCGATCATTTCACATATACAAATCCTTTTTCAATCAATTAGCGTGAATCATGGTAATTGTGATACTAGGTGCTCGTGCGGTGCTCGTAGCTTAATAAACGGCCGCACGGATGGATCTTCACGGTTAAGCAACACTTGCCGTGGTTGGTCTCAGACCCATCTGAGACCAACCACGGCAAGTGTTGCTTCCCCATCCACCATTTTACATACCAAGATTCCCCATTGCCTCGAAAAGCGCGGCTATTAGTCCCAGCTGTCATTTAGCCTGTCGTTACTGGTAGTCAGAAGCTAAGGTATCCGACACAAGTCTTGGCCAAGGGGTATCGTGATACCCAGTTACTGGGTTATAGAAATCAGATAGGCTGAATTAGAGTGAACAAGCTTCTTCTGAGTAAGCTCGCTCTATCGTCAACTTTGTCTCTGTCATCTATGATCTAGGCTAGAGTCAAGAGCAAACTCATCTCAAATAAAAAAAAGGCAGTTGCTCCATGTAAAATACTGGTAGTCATCCCGTTACACTGATAGCCGACCCCAAATTATGGTTGGGAAAAGGCTAGGCAGCTGGTTTTTGCCTAACGCGGTCTACCAACAACCGATTTATCATGCCTACTCGTAGTTAGGTAAGCATATTGATTTTGAATTAATAAGTTAAATTATTAGGTATAATTAATATAAGACTAATAATGTTGGGGCCAGTGGAATGTATTTGTTGTTTTTATGCATATGCATATGCATGTTAAATGTGTTTGTTTTTTCCGGGCTTTATGATGATTATTTAATTTTTGTGTTACATCTTTTGTTAAAACTGCTGTTCGACACAAATGTTAATTTGTTAAAGAATAAATAAATAAGCTAGGCTAAGTTACTGCCCTTACTTACCTAAAACCGTCAATACTTACACCTGCCTCTTTTAACAATGCACTTAAATAAATTAGTTAAAGCAGCTAGGCATGCAAGAAAATGTAACTTGAAACTGTAAAACAACACTTAACAATTATCCATTTCACATTTCCTGAAATCCGAAAAGTATAACACTAACAAAACAAACTTCTCCTTCGTACTAAACACATTAAAGCAAAATGTTCAGCTGAAACAACTGAAGCGGCTCGTGACTCATATTCAATATTAACTGTAATACAATCATAGTGGAACTTGGTTCACTACACAGACACACATATCTGCGGTTAATTTATACATAATGTACTATGCCAGGGATGGTGAACCTATGGTACACAAGCTACATATGACACGTGACTGAAGATTTTGGTTACGTTATTTTTTTGAGACGTGTAACATCTTTCTTGCATTCTGTGCGAGTTATTTCGTGAAATGGGACGGAAGTGAGTAACAGGAAGCCGAGGAAGCGCGCGCTATTTGATTTGACCAATGAGCGCGCCCTATTCGATTTGATCAATGGGCACGCGCAGTGGGCGAGTTGGCTGTCAGTTGGTATTTTTTTATGTTAATGTCGCTTTTTATCAAGGTGAGACGTCAGATGTTACACATCTTATGCGACTACTGTAAGACTCGCTCATTTTTTTACTAAGCTCAAGTCCTGAAAGACATTTACGTTTTATTCTTCGAGTAGGCAGGTGAACGAAGATGTATAATTTACAGTGCCAGCTTTTTCGTGGTTTATCCTATAAAAACCGTGCAATTTATCGGTTAAAAAGTAGCTAACAACATTCAGATATTTCACTAGTTCGATCCAGCCCTTCCCTAGCTGTCCTATCCCCAGCGACGCCCTAAGCCGAGGCCCGTACCCCACAGGTTTTTATAAGCCCTTGCTGGAGGCTTTAATATTATAAAGCCACCACAAGCAAGCCCGGTTAAACAGTCGACAACCTTATAGGTCGAACTGCGAGACGCCACTCACAAAAAAAAAATCAGATATGTCAGTGCCACATTTTGTCACTGAAAGAATGTTCGTATTCGGATCATTGCCTATTTCCAGAGATTACCTCATGGAAATAAACGATTTTATTCCTTTAACCTAATATTAGATTAGATTGATTTGTATTAGGAACAAGCACAAGATAGAGACAGTTCAGTATCTGTTGCTACGTGACCTCTGGGGGCCAAATATGTATCAGTGGGTATATTGTGATACATGTTTAGTAATGGTCATTGTCTGCTTTACTTTTTAAAGTTAAAACTTCAAGCAAACTTAAAAAGGTTCACGATCCCTGAGATATGTATATGATCGTTGTAGCGCTGTAGCCCGGAGCACAATCCCGCTGTCTTCAGCTTATTAGTACCGTCCGTCGCATCCTTTGAACCCGCTCTGAAATCCTTGCTACAAAGTCTGCGTCTACAGATCTTGTTACATTACGGACGTCTTATAACCAATCATTAACTTAATTAATAATTACTTCGAACCTTATTTGATTGTGCTGTTGGATTTTATCTGTATTATTTTTGGTTGGTTAGTTGTTTTTTAATAAACTCGTACGTAGTTAATGTTTGTAGCAGCTCAAAGCATTGCTGAAAAATATGCATCGACTGCATAGTTTATTAATATTTTCGACTATTTTAGTATTAGTTACAGTAGAATTAATGAATGTTTGAAGTATATTTAGAGGGATGGATACATTTTGTGTGATTTGATCCTTGGCATTTGTAGTATAATAAATATAAACAAGAGTATAATCAATCATTATCATAATTCAAATTGGATACAATTGATTATGCAGTTTTTTGGTTGTTTAGTTATGTACATTTATTACATGTTGCCATAGATAATGGTTCATTCAGTGCATCGACTGCATATTTGATATTGTAATAGAAATGTTTTTGGCTACCTCTGAATTTTCATGTTTGAAGTATATTTAGCGGTTATTTTTTTGGAAATGATGTGTGATTTGATTATTAATCGCATTTAAAGAATAACTAACTAAAAGTAACCTATTTAACCGTTTTCAGGGTTCCATCTATTTCTGTACCACAATTCAGCAATATCGGTTTGGCGATTTAGCCGTGAAAGCGTAACGAACAAAGTCACTTTCCCATTTATAATATTATACTAAGGATAAACATAAATAAGAGTAGATTACACGAAAGATGCAAACTTTATAATTATGCCTAATTCATCACAGTGTCTTCACCATAATAACTTGTGAGGAATTCAGCTATTATATCATCCTAAATAATTACATTTCGTTAGCTTTTATTACATGTATGTTCCTTCAAGTACCCACCTAACCTCTCACAAGTACGTCTTTGACTTCTCTTTGAGTAAAATACTCCAAGCCCTAAAATTAGCTTCCCTCTTCAATTTCTAGGGTTCTTGGCGTAAGAGCCAGTAAAAGTACGATAAATATATTATTCAAACATTTTCAATGCATAATAATGAGCGTATCAACAGCCTATCATCTCCTTCAATGGTGTTGTTTATAAATAAGTCATAAGAAATTTAAGACCTTGTAACTCTACTGTATCATGTTTGATTATTATCAATTTGAAGACAAGAAGCTGCAAGGATTAATTTTGAAATTAAAACGTCTATATAAAATTAGGAATATCTGAAGATACAGACTTATTTTATTCTAACATATTAACGTGAAAGTTTAAAAATTAAATTTAATATCTCCTCATTAATAATGTCGTTTTAAAAATAACTGCAAACATACTTGTTTTTATTTATTTACATCTACGTCTTTAGGCTATGGCAACGAGGCTATGAAATAAAGAAGACACTCTGTACATACAAGTTTTACGAAATATAAAGCCTACTACAGTGCAAATATCTCATAATTGTGTAATTTAAATACATTCACGATCCAATTTCGTGACGATTCACAATCAATAACTACAGAGCTGTGTGCCCATCACTGACTACATTTCGAATTATTTGTATGCAAATTGGTTCGCCAGATTATTTACTACAATGGATTGGAAGGTATTGTGAGCAAATGAATCACTGATACACACAGCTATACATTATCATCTAAACAATGAACCGGAAATAGTAAAAGATATCACGTGTATCAATCGATGTTTTTCAACATACGGTGATTTGGTGGTTATATGCCTGAAACGGTGGTGTAAGAGTCAATTTTCGAGCGTTTAAAAAGTTGCAGTTAGAAAGGTTCTTTAATTACTTTTATAGGTTACTAAATTACGTACCAATACCAGCAAACTTCTTCAGCAAAGAATTCAATTTCAATTTCGTAGGACCTAATCGAAACATGATTGGTATAACCGCCGATTGAAATAAATAAAAGAAAGAAACTGTATTCAGCCCAAGCAATAACGGCTTCGGAGCGAATGGAAGCTTTTGGCTTATAAGTTACAGCCTGTGCCAGATGTAACTTCATGTTACCGAATAGCGTAGGTATTTTAAGGCTTTTGTCCAAATGTTATTGTTCGGATTCATTACCGTTACTTTGGGGACTGGATTTAGGAATATTGTAGACTCCCTAGATCACGCTACCGCTGAAGAACAAAATAAGACGTGCCTGTGAAACTATTAAGCATTAGAATTAAGGTTTAAACTGTAACTAAATAGCAGTTACATTGGTTGTGGTACAGATCGTCGATGGGGTTTTCGCATACCAGAAGATGTAGCGTTGGAAGGCCTCCTACATGGTGGACCGATGACCTGATTAAGGCCGCGAAAATCCGCTTGATGCAAGACACACGGGAGCGGTCGATTTAGCGACACTTGCCTCCCCGGCTTATGTCCAGCAGTGAACTTCTTTCGGCTGAAATGAGGATAAAATAGAGTACGATTGCTGACATCGACATTTCAAATGGATCCAGCATGGAGGTGTCTGATAGTAGGTTTGCATCCATTGATCGACCATCCATCTTTATTTTGTATATCGAACTATATTTGCACATCCAAGACACATCTTTACTATTGTTGAACTTTCCTCATCTCCAGGTTCTCAGTGTGCAAGTCGGTGAAGGTGCGGTCGGCCTGCTCGCGGCTGTGGTGTGCCCACCGCGCCAAGCCACATGTCTGCCACACCAAGCGCGCGCCGCCACTCGAGGGCACGCCCTGTGGTCACAACAAGGTAACGCACCAAATCACACCCACATGTGCCCCAAATTGTATCTGAATTGGAACCGCACTACAATGTTACAGGAAGCCTAGGGTCGCATTTGTAGACAGTGATTGTACATTTCAAAAGTCGGAAGTGGCCGTAATTGCATGTTGTATATCACGTTTGCTGGTCCATAATGTAACAATGAATGTAATATGAAATGAAGCCAACTTCTGAAGTGCTTACAAAGTCCCGTACAAAGTGAAAATAAAGCCGACATTAATCCCGACAGACAGGAAGAAGATTGATTAACATTCATATCTGTATTAAAGGAAAATTAATATCGTACCTAGTGGAACAACATTAAAATTGCTGTTTGACTAGTAATACCAACATTTCCAGGAATATCCAGAGTTCGTGTTCGCGTGCCGCTGTCGCATACCTTACTAAGGATTCCATCGGTCGCGCACAGGGCACGTGTGTGCGCATAAATTCGATGAAATCCTTTGTGAATATGTTTTTCAAGCTATGCAAATGACGAGTGCTGGCACCGCCAGATAAACACCGCCGAGCGAGCCCCATTGTGCGCAGCCGTAGAATAACACAGCAATCCTAGAGCGCTTTTATGCCAATTCGAATTCAATGACAATTTAAAACCAATTTCAATCCGAGGACATTTCAATAAGGACTGAGCACATTTAATTTAAAACCAGCCTGTTTTACTCTGAGTGACGAGTAAGATCTCTCATTGAACTTCTGAGAAAGTAATTAGCTTTAAGAGGGCACGCAACGCTACTCAATGTTGTTCTTAGAAATCTTGCAAAAAGCTCGTAATCGAGAGTTCAAAGCTTGCGTGACTCGTGTATATTCATGATTATTAATTGTAGATGGTAAAAACAGTACAACTTTCTTGTACTTTGTAAATAAAGTATTTTAAAAAAGCACATCTTAAAACTATCTTCTTTCTGAGAGAGTCAAATAAATCCAAAGTAGCTACATTATAGAACGAAACAAACATAAAATTGCTCCTCAGATTGCAGGACTTTCTAATCTCCTTATAATAAAGCCGCTTTGAGGCTTTACAGAAACATCGGGATAATAATAATTTTATTGTTCTATATATATTTTGTTGGACCAAAGGGAGCGAGCGAAGTAGAAATATAAGTATTATTGGCTGTATCAATTTCCTTTGAACTGAAATCTTTATATCCAATAACAGACACGCTTTCCGTTTTATAACTTTGTGTCAATTTGGAGCGTAAAAGATTGGTGATGGCGAGGACTGCACGGATTGATAAATCGAATTTAAAATTCTCTGAATCCAGATTTGTCAACAGATTTGTATCGCATTTCCGTGATAACCGTTCACCTTCGTTACCTTTCATGAGTCGAAAGTCTTGCCGACGAAGCCGCGCCACTACTTTGACTAATCTTATAAATATTAGATAGTGAGGTTTTCAGCTTTCATCTCTTGGCACATGCCACTAGATTAAACTTATCTTTATACTAACACATATTACTTGTTACTATGAAGAAAGCTCATCTTTATACATCTCACTGAACTATTTAATGTGATATATGAATAAGTCTACCACGGACGCTCGTATTTAATACGTAGTAGCGTTCTTCATAAAACCAATTATTTTTTTGCAGTGGTGCGTCGACCGCGTATGCGAGCCGATGCCAGGCCACGCTATAAAGACTGAGTCAGAGAGGAAGCAGACAGAGGTCATAGAACATAAGGTGGAGGACAGAGAGAGGGAGAATGAGAAGCCCGAGTGGAGTGACTGGGGGAAGTGGAGTGACTGCAATGCGGATTGCGGGTATGGCTTTCGTACGCGCATCAGACGGTGCAGGTATAAAGGGTAAGTGGAATATGATATTTTTAAATGTATAGGTGACTGCGGTGTAAAACGTGCAGACATATTTGAATCCTCGCTAGAACAGGATCAATTAGCATCAATATTTTTAATTTTAATTTTGTGGTTATTTGTTTTTTGATGGTGTGCGTCATACTTTGCGCAAATAAACTGATTTTCTTTCTTTCTTTTCTTCTGATTTTGACTGTGATTTTTTTTTCTAAAATCTGTGAATGTATTTGTTTTCCTGTAGCTTCAATGGGTAAGGTAGTTTGTCAAATACCCCATCTCAAAAAACCAACCTGTTATCCTTTACAGCATAACATCAGAGAGCGCTTGCGAGGGCGCTGGCTTCCAAGTGCGCACATGCTGGGCGGGGGTGACCTGCGCGAACACACGCGACGCGCGCGCTGACATCTGTCTGAGGCAACATGCGAGGTTCATACCTTACCTACATCCTAATGGTAAGGATTTCGAAAGACTATTTTATTCTTTTTGTAGTCCTTTTAACAGTCTAATTCCAAAAAAAAACATAACATATGGTTTGTACGAATTAGAAGATTTTTTGTTCGTTTCTACAGAGAATTTGGATGAGTATCTGTTAATCAGTATGTACAGTAATTAAATGTGTACATTTCGCTGGTTCAACTGATTTCGATCACATTTTTTTTTGCAATCAAACTCAAATCAAACAATGACATGTGTGACTTACGAACAATATTATAGTGATGATTTACCTTTGTATTTGAAGCTCTGATAACTGAAGCATCTACAATTCAATAGAGCCTCAATAGACACGGCTCTCATTGTGACTATTTAATTAACTCAGTTGTTGTTCTTTCCCCTTTCATGCAGTATTAATTTGCCTTAAGACTAACTACATTTTATGTTATGATTTATCAGAAACACAGCACTGTGAAGTTTGGTGCGTGGACTACGGCGGCGGAGGCCCGTCCAACTTTGGAGCCCTACCCGACGGAACACCGTGTAGCTACAGTAGACCCTATGACGTGTGCTTTCAGGTAACTCTTTTATTGCATACGTACTTTTATAAAAAAACAGATCAAGTGCGACTCGGCCTTGGCCTCAATGGGCTCTGAACGAATCTTTTGTTTTACTTGTTATTTTAAAATCGAAGACTTTTTGTGGGTTTTCCTGTAATCTATAACGGCCGGTCTCAATAACGTCTCAATAACCTTTGACCAACTGTCAAAGAAGCTACCAACAGTAGCTAAAACGTCATGTTTGCCTTTCAATTATGACGTTTCAGCTACTGTTGGTAGCTAATTATTTAATTGAAACCGCCCGTAAGTCAAGAAGTATTTTCACGTTCCGCGTCCGACTTGGCGTCACAGAATTTCATATGTGTACCAAAATTCAACTGGTTCGATGGATCGATGCAATAGATTCGGAGCAAAAAGCGTGTGACAGACGGACGAAATCCACAAAAGAAAAGAAAATTTAAATTTATTAGGCCATACGAGAAGCATCAAAATGTTTCAAAACGACTGTGCCGAAAAGATCCACTATCATGGCAAATGCAAATGTCATCGCAAATGTAGCCTGTTTGAAGATTAGCTGTCTGACAAACCTTTTGCTTCGGGTTCTAAACTATGCTGAAACGAATCATCAGAGTTCAGCTCTCTGAAATAAAATTCTTATAGAATCTGAAATCGCTTACTCACGCGTTTACAACCCATTGCCAAAGGGTACATTGAATTCTTTTCGTACAAAATAGAGGCCTGTTTTATTTATCAATACGATAACAGTATAATACGATACCAAACTGCTGCGATGGATAAAAGCCAGAAAAAAACAATGTCAAAAAATGACCAAAGAACAAAGATAAATTAAACAGCACTCACTTATAATAAGTGCAGTAATTATAATATCAACTTAATTAAGGGTCCCCAACTCGAGCCACTTTTTAGGGCAAAGTGGAAAACTCTCAACGGAACTTCCCCGAAAAATGCTTTTTAATTTTTCATCGTTTAATTTTGAGCTTGTGACACCGTTTTCCTTTTAGTTAAATACTCGTGTCTACATTGAATATCGAGTTAAGAGAGAAAAAATTATATTCTCTTTGTCACACCTACGAGACTGTCTTTTCTAAAATGTTTAAAAAAAAATCTATTTAGTAACCATGTTTTAGGGTTCCGAACATCCCTAAAAAAAGGATCACTCGGTTGTCTGTTTATCTGTCCCTCTATCACAGCCAAGTTACTTTGAATCTACGGGACCGATTATGTTGAAATTTGGCACACATATGAAATTACCAGAACACGTTTCTGTGACCAGAACACGGACGCGTTACGTAAATAAATAAATTTTGAGCATGGAAAAAGAAAATTAGAACATTTTCAAAGTTTTCAAATTATTATTAATTTTAAAATAAATACATATTAATTTTAAAATAAAAAGTTTGTTAATAGAGTAAGTAAGTAAATTAGATGAAAAATGACCAGTCATCCCTGTTAGCTCCGAAACTGCTGAGCCAAAAATTTTGTCAAAAATGCAGATAATAGTTCTTTACTTATAGATTCCAAGTAAACTTAATAAGAAGTCTATAGTGTTGAATAACGTGTTACAAAAATGCATTAATAATGAGATTCTTTCGGAACCCTTTGCACGCTACCGACTCATTTCTCCGTGTCTCGGAAAGCACATTAATTCGTTGGTCCCGGCCGTCATTTGTAGATCTTTGGCAGTCGCTACGGATTTTCAGAAGCTAGAAAATCTGACTCCAGTCTTGCTAAGTAGTACTGTATTACTCAGTTAATGGGTTGTGGAGGTCTGGTAGGCAGCCGCTTCATATAAAATACCGGTATTCAGCTGAATCCGGTTTGACTGGAAGCCGACCCCAATATAGCTAGGCAGATGATGAGTATCAGTAACGACTGTCAAAGATCTCCAAATGACTGAATGGAATGGTCCCAGTGACCAACACCTTCACGTGCTTTCCAAGGCACAGAGGAGTCTCGTTGTGCAATAGATGATCACACATCCACAGACGGACCTCGGCAAGCGTTGCTTAATCTCGAAGATCGACTTATGCGCCTGCTATTATTTAGCTATAAAACTATCTATTATGAACCTATAGTAATGGTATTCATATTATGGTTTTACTTTTCGTTTCTCCTCAGGGTACATGTGTGCAAGGACATTGCAACTCTTCGGACAGCGTTTGCAACTGGTGTCCTGATGGATACTGCAACAATAACACGCATGTTTACACACGACAACTTGGCAACGGTAAGGATGCTCATCGGTCGACAAAATATTATTCATTAGCCTAATTGCCATGTTTTTCAATCAATTAAACCCATTATGAAACAAAGTCAAAATTGGCCCAACTCCAAAATCAATTACTCTTATGACCTAAGCTGAACCAAAATGCCATTAAAAAGACATTTAACTGCTAAAACAATTAGAAGATTTTATCACCTTTATAGTTAAAACTTTTGCTTCGAACGCCAACGAACAAAACGAGCAAGTTCATCCCCACGATTTTATCTAGGAGCGGGATTTTAGGGAATAAGTGAACGACTGAACGTTCTGGAGCGAAAGAGTAGTTCACTTAGATTTCATTCAGAACAACTCAGTCGACGAATCAGATAGAGTACGTCTGACTGAGTCTAAGTTCTCTAATACTTTGTGAAGGTCAAGGACCGGCTGGGACATCCCATTGTGGGAATATCTGAGTATTCCTGTGGTTTCTAGGAATGGAATGAATACTAGGCGATTGATAAACTAAAACTTTTCTAAGAACAAGAAACT
This sequence comes from Mamestra brassicae, assembly GCA_905163435.1. NCBI lineage: Eukaryota > Metazoa > Arthropoda > Insecta > Lepidoptera > Noctuidae > Mamestra > Mamestra brassicae. The sequence goes on along the minus strand of LR990991.1, from coordinate 6,311,258 downwards.
GTCGAGATGGGATGGAATTTAACAAACTTAGGTACTTAAAACGGTGTTCAGAACGGATTTTGATTACCAACTGTACAAAGAGAATCTTGAAGGAGAACTAGGCATATTAGTACTGATTTCTATTCCAAATTATAGTTCAACTTAAAGGTTGCTGTCTAGAGGTCAGACTGTTGCATCTTATACAAGTTCTTACTGCCAAACGGGACTGTATAATTATCTTGAATTCCTGCAGACCACTGAAATCTTTGAGCTGGCATCGTCAATAGCTTTGTAAAACACTACATTTTAATGCTGTTATTACAGCCGAGGTGGAATATCCGCCCGATCTGAAGGCGAAGCCGTTATGGAGAGAGAGACAACGGAATGCCCACTTGTATAAAACTAAAACACACAGTAGTCGTTTTTCAACAAACATTAAGAAAAAGAAAATTATTAGTTTTCTTTTATGTTATTATTTTTGACGTGACATCGTCTAATAAATCGATGAACGCCGGCTGCACGCACGAAAAAGGATGACGCATTGTAATGTTACGCTCATTGTAACGTTACGATCATTTCATCAATGTTTTGTTATGACGTTGTCACGTTAAACTACCGTCCGTAAACCGACTTTACAGACAACCAATTTTTCTTTTTTTTTTCTTCCAACTAATTGTTTTAACATTAAAACTAAATTTTGCTAAGCATTGTTTGTCTATCTTGCCTGTAGAGGGGAGTCCCTGGTGTCCTGAAATACAAGTCATGACTAAGTTTAGGCACCAGTCTCCCACAACTGAACATTGTCGTAGTCATAATTGTAATTGTTTTCTTAAATATTAGTTTATATTTGTTATTTGTGGGAGAAAATAAACATTTTTATAAATTACTAGCGGACGTCACGCGGTTTCACCCGCGTAGTTCCCGTTCCCGTGGGAATACGTGAATAAAATATAGCCTATGTTACTCGCTGATAGTGTTGCTTTCCAATCGTGAAAGAATTTTTGAAATCGGCACAGTAGTTTTTGAGTTTATTCATTACAAACATAGACACACACACAAAAATACATTTTTTTCCTCTTTACTATATTAGTGTAGATTCAATTAAGTAACTCGTAATATTTTGTAGGTTGGACCCGCATGACCATGATCCCGCACGACGCTCACCAGGTCTCAGTTCACATCGCCACCCCGATCCCACTGAGCATAGCCATGCGCGAGAAGAAGCGAGACAAACAGATGCTGGACCTGATGAAGCACTCCAAGAGATACGACATCGACTCTAAACAGGACAAGTACTTGAAGTATGATCCTAACGTGCCTCAGAATCTACAGATCATTGAAGTGGATAGTCATGTTATAGATATAAAGGTGAGTTTACGCTAGAGCATTATTTCGACCATTTATGACGAATTAGCTTTTGCCCGCGACTTCGTCCGCGTGGGATAGTTGGTTTGTGCAGCCATTTTTATTTAAGATACAATATTTTTAAAAACGCTTGAAAATATTATAATTTATTTTTATCAACTGCCTAAATACAAAGGTTCATGTTTTTTCTTCAATAATGACGGACTCCACCCTCCTTTTCACCCCCTTAAAAGATGATTTCTGGGATAAAAACTATCCTATGTCCTTCTCCAAAGTCTAATCGATCTATATACCAAAATTTCATCTAAATCAGTTCAGTTGTTTAAGCGTGAAGAGGTAACAGACAGACACACTTTCGCATTTATAATATTAGTATATTAGTATATTAGTATGGATGGTACACGAGCAAAATGATGGGAAGCATATTGCTCTGGTTCTTCCAAGCAAAAACAATATGAACTGGTGACGGACGATTTGGGGGACTGTCTTTTTACAAATTTTAAGAATAGAAACCATTTTTTTTTTGTTTGGCCGCCTTATTTGAGCAAATGACTATAAATTTCCATGTAACAAAGTGTTACTTTGAATATTTCTGTTACGTATGTTGATTTGCAAACATTCGGACGACTGATTTGTGTTACATTCCTGTTTCGTTTCACCATTTCTGAGCTTAGAGCGGCCCGATGTTTTGTTACAAGCATAATGCTATGTCCAAATCTAAAATAAATGTCTCTCCTCTCGGTACAGGAAGGGTCTCGCTGGGAGGGGGAGGTGGTCGCGGGGGGGACGCTGCTCCGCTGGACGAGGACCGACACAGATGTCGTTATATCTTCAGACTCGAGGCTCCAGACCGACTTAATGATAATGGTGAGCTTGAATTTTCTTTCAGTTGTTCAAAGTTTGATTTGAGTTGGTACATAGGGAGATAGGCGATTGGTAGATAAGATATGTAAAATAAATAGGTTCTTCTCCATTATATATGTCACTTCAAAATTGCAGACTCCGTAAGATTGTAATAAATATTTATTTGATTTTAATTTTCGATATATTATGAAACAATCATTTTGAATACAATCAATCTTATCCAAATTCAATAGTTTCCAATAGAAATCTTATTGAGAAAATATTGTTTACAATTTCACGCGATATTTACAATTTGCAATTTTGCGACGACAAATACATACCTATATTAGAAACGATCAATTCGAACCGTGCACTAGCTCCACTACAGACTACATACTGTAATAAGTGCTCATTTAGGCCTATAAGAAATTAAATAATTATAAAAAAAAATACATTTTAACGTTTAATTTTATCTTTTAACCGATACTGTTAAAAGTTTTGGAAACTGTAGCTGTACTGGGGCCCTACTATGACGTGCCAGTACCATCGTGATTCCATTGTGAAAAAGAGATAGAACTATTCGTCTTGTATAGCCTCGTCTTTCTCTCTCACACCGGAATCATACTGATTCTAAGGTACAATAATGAGCTTAAAAAATGCGATCATTCCATAAATAAAAAATAAACAATTAAAACAATTCGAGACTAGGTTGGTAATATTGATTTTAAAAACGTTAAATTGTGAAACATGTGACACATGCTCAACGACAAATTGAACCTAAATGCAAGTAGGAAAATTAATAAGAAAACGTATCAGAAAACATAGCTATCTACAATAAACATTTCTGTTTATTATAGCTTCCAATTTTTCGCTCAACTTCCAATGGATCCCAAGCGTTTATTAACGAGATACCTCACTTTGAAAGCGGTCGCTTCTGGCTCACTACGAATAAACTTGGCTGTGCTATGGAGGATTATGACAGGATTTATACCCGACTATGTTAGCCAGGCTGAATACGTTCCACGTTCTAAAGAAGCAAAGTGTATTGCGAAGAAGCTAATTCGAATGATATATTGGAAAGGCACTGAGTCATTTCAGTCTCGTTTATTTTATGACTTTCTGTATATTGAATTTTGTGGGTTTTTTGAAGGGCAAAGGGTTTTAGACCCCAAAACTAATAAATATTTCTGTCTAGCCTCTTCCAAATTATGTACAGGGATCGTACTATAAAGTGGCAATGCCATTACATTATGTTGAGAGAAAGGGATACTTCTCTTTCTCTCAAAGGAATCATGATGGCATTTTTGGGATACTTCTATTGTCCTGTATTCCCTCTCTCTTTCACCCACCTAAACCATGATGGTTTTAAGTCGTCATAGTAGGACCCCTGGGCGGCTTAGGATACAGGTGACTTATGTGTCTGCCTATTTGATCACCACAACCACTTAGCAAGTCTGGTTTGACATTTAAACTCGGTTTTTCTCCATAAGATTCAACTTTTGCCAAAAGATTATTAAAGTATTTTTAATAAAACGAGTTCCTAGAGCTAACCTACATTATAAGTTGTTTCTATTCTGTTCGATCTGCCTTCATATTTATTTATCTCCTCAGTCTCCACCTAACACCGTTTTATAATTCCAACATAAAACCCCGAGTTTCCCACGTGGAAATAATAAATGTCAGCGTTAACGTCGCTAATTTTTTATATATCCTCTTCACGGCCGGGCACCCATTATCTCCATTCGCAGCAATTATTTTCAGAGATTTTGTATGAAAGGAAAACTAGCTAATTCAGTGATTGTCTGCTAAACACAACAAGTTATATGATACAAAAGAGAATGAACTATGAAAAGTGTAACGAAGCGAAACATTGGATGATAAGGGTCGGATCCGCGCCCGGTTAATTATTCAACAACGCTTTCAACTCCGCCGCTGAAGTTAATTGGGACTCGCGCTACACACTTTATATCTCATTTTTCTTCATCGTCTTTTATTCAAAGAGGAACGTACTATAACAATTCACGTAAAGCTGCGGTTAGTATAAAGCTTTCTTTTGCAAAGGTTAAATAAAACTGAGCTGGATTTTCAGCTGTGAAATGGTCACCGTACAATTTCAGACAGGCAGAGTTGTCGTTTCAATTCCACTTTGGTATTGTTTTACATCGAAATAATACGAAACTGGCCTTACACATAAAACAAAAGCGTTTATTTTTGTTTTCGTTTGAGCATAATAAAATACGGCACACGCATTGTTAAGCTACCTTTCATAATAAGTCGTTATAAAATAAAAGTAAATAATAAAGAGTCCATTAGGTACACGTGTCAGTCTTTACCGTAATGTTATATAAGGTGTTATGAAAGGCTGTTACCGTTGGCATTATATCGCTATAACCTGTTCCCAGCTTTCAGAGTTATGGATCCTTAGCCCAGCCAGGTGTAAAATCCACGTGTACGCTTGAAATCAAAACTTTCAATTGTTATTTATGTTTATTGTTCACTCTTTTAGAATAATACAATACCTAGATTACGACAAAATATAAATTGAATGTATCGGGTTCTTTTTTTAGTAATCCTGTTCGAACAAACTAAGCAATAATATTATTATTATTTTTTTCACTTTTGCATTGTGCACCATTACAATCTGAAAGCACTTAATTACATTTGTAAGCGCATTACTTGAGAACGCTGTACCGATTTGTTTTTTTTTAAGGATCCTAAAAGTGCGAGAAATTATTTAGGGAAAGAAAAATCGGAAACTTGCCCGGAAATCGTTAAATTAATTTGAGAAAAACTGAAAGATTTTTTTTCTGTGACATTTTTGCATGAGAAATGGGATCAAGTCTCCAATTTCTGATGACGACATCTTGTTGCTCACCATCTGTCGGATCAGCTAGTTATGGTCGTGGCCAGATAAACGTGCAATAACGGTAATTGCCCTTTCCTTAATATCCCTTCGAAGTTACCTGGACAATAAATTATGAATTGTTTTTCAATGCTAGAAAATGTTAAGGATCACAATAGATGTCGATTCAGGACAGTTTTATGTCTTTATTTCTGTTTTCGGAATTAAGTGTGTAAATGAAGGTGGGTCAATGACCGTTATTGTATATTTATCTGGCGTCGACCATAGTTAAGTCTGTCTCACAAAGCTATCAATTTTAGTAACATTATTTTGGTGCGCAGGCATATCCTGAACATCCAATGGTATCCGGAGAAATAGTGACGGTGGAGGTCTCCGTGAACTACAGCACTCCTGCCAGTCGGACCAGACCTCTGGAGTACAGGTAAATATAACAACTTGAAGTTTTTCTTTAAACTGCTATTTCTTCTCGGCATCGAGGATTTTAAGAATAAAGTATCGGGACCACCTTCCTTCATTCCTTTAGTAAAATGCACAGTACAATGCACTGTGCATTGTGGAGTTGAATTTTGCCCAAGACATCGTATTGAAAAAGAGTACGTCATCAATCTTCTATATAATAAAAATGAATCGCTAGATGTGTTGCTAAGCGCAAAACTCGAGAACGGCTGGATATATGTTTGTTATTGTCAGGAGAAAGTTCTTTTGAAAGAAAATTTTGAAAAAAAACGGTCCACTAGTCCTAATATATAAAATTCTTCCGTAACTGACTGACTGACAGACAACTCACAGCCGAAACTACTGGTCGTAGAAAGCTGAAATTTGGGATGAAGTAGTTTGGTGTGTAACGGGATATGAGCGTACAAAGTCGCGTGCAAAAGCTAGTAGGTACTTACATACATGACTACTTCTTCTGAATTGTAAATGTATGTTGTTATAACATGTCATTTAATTCAGCACGAATTTGGCAATGGCTTCCTCTAGCTGTTTCCACTAAAATCCATCACAGGTAATGACAAAAATGAATAAAGATGTACAAGTTTTACCAGCTGTCTCATTCCTGGGCATAGAGTATTGTCTAGCAGTGTTGGTTCAAATGTTTGTTTTTTATCATCGCACGTAAATTAAATATACTTATAATTTACTAAGACTTGAAAATGACGGGTACTTAAAAGTTTTCTCAATCATTTTTATCTTGCGATAAAATTAAAGACTCGTGAAACTCGTCTCGATCAAGTAGATAGAAGAGGTCATTGACTTAACTGCCAGATATTTTACTCGATGTCTACCAATTATTTCTCGACTCGTTTTATGCAAAAAAATCACCTTGTTTTATTTAACTAAGCTATAATGCTGCTGATAAGAATAAAATGCTACAAAGGAACGTTCCTTTGTGAAAAATCAAAGGAAACGGCATTTTTTTACAATTTTCCTTAATTTTCCTAGAAATTTTCCAACCACATTGATTTTTTGTGAGGACTGTTTCAGGTTTTTTCGCGCGACTTTTTGATTTTCATCCTTTTTCATTGTTTCCGTTTATTGTAATCCGTAACTTTGCTTTGCATAATTTTTATTTTATGCATAGCCAAGTTTCTATCTATATTTAATTTTATACACTTTTCCTCTGGCTATAAGATAAATAACACGCTTTAAGTTTCATAGCATGACCCTCAAAGATTTCACAATACTTACATTTGAATAAAACATTCTCAGCGAACCCCTTCAATACAATAACTTCACAAAGATACGGCTCAGAAGAATACTTGTAACAAAAAGTATGATGTAGATGTACATAAATATTGTAACATACAAGTTGAGCAAATCCCTCGCCGTATCGCTGAGAACAAGCAACCTTAATGTATCTTATAAACTTCGAGACACTCGCTCAGTACTACTAAGTGATACAAAAGTTACCTTGTCTGGACATATCGTTCTCGTCCCGGAAAATTCTTTCTCGTATACATCTGATTTGTTTATAGATATAGTTTTATATGGAAAGTTGAGCCTATATATTCTGATTATATGTTGTAGTTTCATGAGAGGTATTGTTAGTTTGTAGATTTCGCTATTATCTGGCTTGCTTTATTTGTCTGAAAACTAATTGGGCTTAATTAATAGGCCTCATCAATCCAGCCCGGGCTGAATTCCAAGCTTGAGAATGTTTGGTATTACAGTTTTCATTAGTAGTTTATAGTTAGTTAGGTAGATACCCTTACTAAACAGTTTTATGTCCGAAATTAAACTAGAAGGTACAGGCGCCGTTTAATTCACACTTAATTTTTAAATCACTGTAAATTAAACAAATAGAGGAGTTAAGGCACTTTCTTTGTTGATCGGAAAAAGAGAAAAATACAGTTTTTAAAACACCTTAAATCTTTAGTCCCGTTGACGCCAAAATTATGATCTATGTACCCTACTTTCAGGATATAAACTAAAATTTATAAAAAATTAAAAATCAACCAATGTTTTGGCATTATTTATTATTTACACCAAGCGTTGCTATTCACAAGTATTGAAAGTTTCAAAAGAGTCTTAGAAACTTTATATGTGTCTTCAGTAATTAATTAAGCAGTATTCTTGAAATAATTACGTAGAACAAAGCTATAAAAACTTTTGCTAATGACAAAACTTAGTCACAATTGGTCGCGCATTTGTTTTCTCATGAGCGATACTTAAGAAGACTTCTCATGTGGAAATTTTAGTCTCCCTCTTATCACAATTGAGTTCTTTCGCTCGCTTCGCTTTTATCGTACCGGGTGTCGACTGAAGTGACTGGGAATTTCAAGCTAAAAACGACTGTAGGAACTCTTTATTAGAGCCTGCATCTTTGATTGAATGTTCAATATTAATCTATCTAAATAATATTATCATGCTAAACAGTTTGTTTGTTTGGAACTACCAATCGGATTTGGAAAATTCTTATTGTATATGATAGCCACATTCACGAGGAAGGCTATAGGCTATACAGGAACTTCCTCCAGGAACGGGAAAAAACGGTATATGCGCATACGAAGTCGCGGGCAAAAGCTAGTACAACAAATATAATCTGCAAAAACAAAATCTATTTTGGAATTTTCGTTTTGTAATTTAACTCATTCATTTATGCAAAACGAATCCTCCTGTCACTGGTCCGGTTGTACGAAAAATATGACTGCATTACGACATCCTTTTCGAGAATATTTCATTTATATGATATCACGTACTCGCCATTATATCACTGTCACTATTTAAGTAATGAGCCTTTCAAATTCATGGCTGCGCAGACATAAATCACGATTTATTATTGATATAGTGGAACCGTGGAACTAAAGTGAACTGAACAAATATATATTCGTTGTATCGCCCATTATATTATAACTAATAGACACTGTCTCCCAACTTTGAACTGAGCCCTTCTACAAATATTTGAACTGTAGCAAGTTCTGTAGACTCCCAAGATTTGCTAAAAGTTTCCTTTATTGTAGACAATAACTTACCCTTTACTTTGTGTCGCATTTGTATTGTGAATTTGGGGTATCTTTCCTTTTGTAACATGTAGATATACAAGATGTTGCTTTTGTTTGTTGGAGCCATTATTTAGTTGCGTTCCCATTTACTGATCCAGGCTTTAGTTCGTTTATGAATTAGGCTGTTTACATATAGAGCTCAATATTTGTGTCTCAGGTTACTCGATCAGTACACAGAGGTACTTCAAACACGTTCGATCGAACAGTTCACCCTTTAAAGGTCACGCTCGTGTCGGCACTCGGCAGTAATTTATGTATAAATCTGTTTAACACAACATGGGGCAAGTTGAGCGGCTGTCACGTGGTTAATGTGCACTGCGCACGGGTATTCAGGTATTAATATCATTCCCGATTTATATGCCTGATATCCATTAATTTGCGTAACACTGTGTGTTGTTTCGCTTACGATAACACGTGGACTGATTAAAATTATATTGTGTGGATGCCTACATTTAATATGGCAGTTAATTGAATATCATGGCAAACAGTTTAAGCTTTTTAATTTAAATTTTTCACAATAGTTTTTGCTTCTCAAATTGGAACATTTTGAAAACCTCTAAACGTGCTTTTAGACACGAAAAAAATCTCAAATTATATCTTTATCCGGATTGTTCATAAGCTATTTATTGCTTGTTACATAAAATATAAAGTAGTAATAACCGTAGAATACAAAATATGTATATCAGTAAGAGTCTGACACATCCTTCCGCTCCACCCAGAGCGAAGAAGTCGCTTGATGATTACCCATCCTTAAAAAAAAAAAGATACAAAGTATAAACCCATAATAATTTCGAAACGCCCGCATGTGACAGTAAAGGTATGCTATTTGTGTCTTGCTGACACAAAGGTGCCAACTTCACGAGCAAGTGTGTGTGTCACGGCAAAATTACCGTCCCGTCACTTCATTCTATAACAACTCTATGAACGTGTCTCTACACGGTGATATTTTAGCGGGGATTCGACAAGTGACAAACGACGAGCAAAACGTCAACGAAAGGCTGCGTTCTTCGTGAGACACGACGTATTCGCAGCGCACTATTCTCAAAACTTTACAACAAATCAAATGTGCAATAATTTCTTGTGGAGATGCGGAAACCCGTGGCGACTCGTGACGAGTTGTTGTGGTCACGCGGCGATACGCTGGTTAAAAAGTAATCGTCACGTGGAAATTACCCAACGATAGCAGGGTAGACTCGCGGCGATCCTCTTAATCGCGGAAGCTGTGTCAAAGAATATTCCTGAATGAAAAAGAAATCCAATACCCAAGACCCACTTGCGCCAAAAACTTAGAGTCAGTTGCTGCACACGAGGTTACTGCCAAATATTTCATTCATATAATTATACTCCGAGTTAGTAACTCGGAGTTTATACCATAACTCTGGCGGGTGCAAGCGTGCCTACCCAACTTGTTAAGCCTTAAGTTGTTCTTCTGTATGTGTCAGATGGACGACAGAACGCGGCCCGTGTTCGTCGTCGTGTGGCGGCGGCGTGCGCGTGGTGCGTCCACGCTGCCTGCGCGACCACAAGTGCGCGCCCGTCATGTTCGAAGCTTGTAATACACACAGGTATACTAGCATTGGATTAAGAAGAACAAAGCATGATATTCCTCCTGTTAACGAAGTTTGTTTCTTCACTAACAAAAATACTTGAGTTCTTTTTTTTCGTGTTAGCCTATAGTGTCCTACTGCTGGGAAAAGGCCTACCCCATATCCTTCCAGACACTCTTTTCTTACGCCACCACGAACAAGCCTTCGCGGTGTTCGTCCAGATCATCTCGCCACCGCTTTCTGGGCCAACCTCGGCGACTTAGCCCATCCTCTGGCACCTGTTTTTTAAATTTCTATGTCTGGCAACTAATTGCGTGAAGACTTTTGCCCATCGGTCACTATGCATGCGGCCGGTGTTACCCAGTCCCATTTCAGCCTGACAGCTTTTTTGCCCACGTCAATGATACCTGTTTTGGAGCGCAGCGTGGTGTTCTGTCCTCTATGAATTCTTTTTAAACTAGAACACTGCATTCTTCTCGGTGGAAAGCGAGATTCAACGTACATTACATCCCAGGTCCATGAAATTGACAAGAGTTCCTTATGTAGGTATAACACTACACTGGAAAAGAATATTGAAAAAAAAAAATCAATGAAAATCTATTTGGAAGTTCATCATATTTACCGATGGGAATACATGCGTATGCCCATCGGTAAAATTCAGGACACAGCTTGTTTAACCTCAACAGGTTTTTCAATACAGCACAGAACCAATAATGTTAGGACAATAAATATACAAGAGACAATACTACAAAGTTTGATCTACTGATTGCGTGCAACTTTCAAATGAAATACAAACAAATTTCTACATTTCCGTATTGACTGAGCAATAACCGGAATGTAACGAGGCAGCCGATTAATGCAGTGCACCCGGTGCAGCACGCCACAACGTCATAAAGTCGGGTGGACGGTCTGATTAATTTCCATAAGTGCCACCCTCATGCCGCCCCTATCAAAAATTCAGCTAGTGTCGTATTGCAGGCTGTATATTCAATTGATGGTAAATAAGGTTCACTCCTCATACCTAGAAGTGAGAAAAGTATAGAGGTATGTAGAACAGGGTGTAAAGACCCGCATTCCGCGATTCTCCGACCAGATGGGTATTGTCTCGTGGGCAACTATCCAATGTTGTAAATATTGAAATCGCGAAAACTTTGATATCGCGATGTATGATTTGTGTGACGTCAGTCTGTAGTTTGTAGATATATGGCGCCGCTGCAAAGTCGCAAGTAAATGCCACAACAGCCCATGAATACAGCTATAACTTTGTTTTTTTTTATTGAGAAATGTTCTTGCTCTTGACCTCGATCACGCCTGATGGAGGTCTATGATGGCGCGAGCGTGCCCAGAAGATGCCTGTTCACTTTGGCTTTGAAGGAAGACGGGTTATATGTGGAAAGGAACACAGACGCTGGCAGAGAGTACCACACTTTGGCTGTGCACATAATAAATTTGCAGGAGAAGCGCTGAGTACGACTACTCAAAGGATATCGACCAATTGCGGATGGTACCCAGCAGTTATGAAAATTTTATTTAGTTTCATTTAGTCATATAAAGCTCACCATTTCTATCCAACCCGAGATACGAAGTTTTTGTGCAGCATCCCAGTGTCATCTGTTTCTTAAAATTCATTATTTACAAAGCCGATGCGTGAATATTGGACACCAACAATAAGGACAGTCAACTTGCAAGATATTTTTTTCAGCAATATTTAATGCTAGCATTTAATGCTTGTTGCGGAATTTGTTGAAAAGAGTCACCGCGGCCCTGGAACGCAAAGGGTTTTAGAAGGATCACGTATGAGTTTTAGTCAGTAAGAGTCTGACACGCCCTTCCGCTCCACCCAGAGCGGAAGAAGTCATTTGATGATTTTCCATCCTTAAAAAAAAGCCTTTGATGCTTTCAGAATCATCATGGTAATTTAATTTCTATAGAATTATCCTTCTGTGCACAGATTTCATTTCATCAGCTTGCGTAATGACATCGAATCCATCGATCTATCCCAACTCAATATTTAATTGTGGCTGCCGACCCGATCCTAAATTAATAACTGTTAACAAATATTCCCCAAAAAGGTCCTTTCGTTAAATATTCATAAATCACAAATCTATTTGCTCTTCTACAACTTTTTCATTATCTTCAATTTGTGATTTAAACCAGGTAGACGGGCGCGTTCAGTCTTTTGTGTTTTCCTGTTTTCCGAATTAATACTTAGCTGTAAAATTGACTGAAAACATTACCCCTGATGCTTTCAGTCAATTTTACAGGTAACGATATTAAATTAAGGCTCTTGAAATTTATTCAATGGTCTCTGTATAATATAAAAAGAAAGTGTAACAGAATAAACGTAATACCCGTAAAGGGGTCATTGTAATCATAATTATGAACAACTTTTACTATGGGACCAACCGTGAAATCGCGAAAAAAAAGCTGTTTAGAACATTTTGTCGAGTTATGCGCTTATAAATGTATGTATTTTCCTTTTTTCCCAGTTCCTCATGGAATTATTGCATCATATAGAATGAATACCATGTACCATTACTTCCATGTAATTTTAAACTAGTTTTGTACCCAACATTTTTTTTTCTTATGGAACGTTTCGGTTTTGGCCCCATAGTAAAAGTTGTTCATAATGATGAGTACAATAACACTGTTCAGGTATTGCGTTTATTCTGTTACACGTTGTTTACGTTTAAAGTATAATATTAAACCCAGTAACTTTTTAGCTGCACAGTATACTGTAGCAGACAAATTGCGATCTCACAAGAATTGAATCGGAATACGCCAAGCTAAACCTACAAAAGCCCAGAATATATTTAATAACAAATATCTTAATGACGTTATTACGTTTTGTCTCGTCAACTAGCCCAACCACTGTACCAACATAACCTTAATACCTGTTTCATCACACAGTTGTGAGTTTACGTGGGCGAGCGGTGACTGGGAGGAGTGCAGCGCCACCTGTGGAGACATGGGCATGCAGGAGAGGCAGCTGTTCTGTGTGCCGCTTAACGTCAGGTCAGTATGAAAAGACAACCAGTGCACCACCAACCTCAATATAACGGGAGTAATAGATAAAACGCACAACTTGAAAAGGGGTCATTGTAGATACTCATTATTATGAGAGAACCGACCCTGAAGTCGTGAAAAAAATCTAACGCACCATACATTTGTGTTTGCGTTGGTAAGTCGACGAAAAGAACGATTTTTTTTTTATGAAACCGTGAGTAACTGACATGTGCCGTAACTTCATGAGCAGGAAATATTAAAAAGGCTACAGCTAAAGGATCAAAGATTTTGCGTAAATAATTTGAAGTGTTGAGTTCTTGGTGTGATACTACAATGGTTAAACGCAAAATCTTGCATTCAAAACCGAATATAGTCTGCAATTATTTAGTCTAGCCTTGTTTCCTTTTCTAGAGATGTTGTATTAATTGAATGCCATCATGCATATTAAATACCTTAGATAGACTCCTGAGAGATCCATCCGAGTGGTTATCGATGGCTACTCGTCCGGTCAGTTGGATATTAATGCCGGGGTCCCTCAGGAGTCGGTATTCTCGGCAACATTGTTCTTGCTGCACATTAATGATCTACTAAAGCTCAATACAGATATGCAGACAACAGCACTGTGGCTGAGAGGTAAATACGTGTCCAACGCAAGACATCGTAGTGGGTCATAGACCCAGCCTCTCAAAGGAGCTATTGTTGAGCATATTCGTACTCTTCCCATCTCATAAACTGTCATTCTTGCAGTACATCATCAAGGCGAGAACTAATCAAGAACAGCGTGTCTCCAGCACTTTGTACATCACGCAAGCCGGACACACGGCAGCCCTGCAACCGCCTGCCCTGTCCTGTGTACTGGAGAGAGATGCCGTGGACACAGGTAACATACACTTACCTAGCTATTCTTTTATAGTCAAGAACTGAGCAAAATTTAATTTAGCAAATATGTGCAGCTGTTGAAATGTCTGGTCTCTTTAACTTTTATTCTTGATAATCTGAACTTCGTCAGGTCGTATCTCAGTCAGATTCTGCGCTCTAATAATAATTATTATGTATGACTTTACCTTAGAACCAAAAACAAACTAATTAAAACCGACATCAAGCTACTCTGTAACGAGAAACTCGTATACAGTACCTACATAATTTGTATGACAGCCGACAACAAAGCAACTACAAACCACTGCGGTGCGGCCATCAAATATTCTCTCTGGTTGCGGGTAAAAGCCTCCAAAGATTAAAGCAGTACTAATATAGTACGTGTACCTATCCTCTAAAAATGAGAAGACGAACCAATTCCGGATTTTTTGCTACGTAAATATGTATGTTGTTACCTATCTACATAAGGCCCGAGCGTAACCAACCGTAAACATGTAGAGGTGCCCGTATATAAATGTAAATGGAACCTTCATGAAAAAGTCATGAAGCCATGAGTGGCCTAGTTGGTATAGTCTGGGTGTATTTTACACAAAGAGGCTTTCAAGCTAAAAACGTCGTGAAAAGGATAATTTTCACATATCCACAGCATATATCGAACGTGTGACATCGACGCTTGTAAAAAGCACGGCTGTGCTCCGTGATGCGGCTCAGTTAGCTAGAAACGTTATAATGTTTCGTACGAATGTAGTCGAGATGTAGTTGCAAATTGGTTCGATTTACTAGTTCGCTGAACTGTTTCAGCCGCAGCTAATTGGCGGTTAGCGAGTTGATTAGAGAGTGTTTTATGAATATGGTAAAGGTCAATGTTTATTTTAATGATACCTTGGGTGGCGAAAGGCGTTGCTGATCCATATTTGGTTACTGTAGCTTTGGAATCAAACTTTAGGTTGTCTTTGAGTAAAATCGACATAATTCAGACTACTGAAGTCTTCTGAAGCCTGTTGTGGGTTAGTCTTTGGATGCTCACCTACTACAGGCTTCAGGAGATGGCAGGCTTAAGGGTTCTGTTATCCTTGTGTCTCCCTATGGCGATACAATCATAAAGGTGAGACTATGGCCAAACTACAGGCGGTTCTACAGCTATTAACTCCCTTGCTTACTAGGTCTCTCTTAAGAGAGCTCTCTTGAGAGGGACTTAGCACCCTGGATGTGGACCAAAACCCAAAAAATTACGCTTTCTTTGCAGTGTTCAACAACATGCGGCCGCGGCATCTCCCACCGTCCGCTGGTCTGTCCTGCATCAGACGAGTTGCTCTGCGGCCCTCGACCACGCGAGCGTCACCGGCGCTGTCGCGTGCGACATTGTGGCTCCCGGTCCCGCCCCGTCTGTCCCTCTGCAGACACCACGCAGTACTGTGAACTCTTTGACAGTGACCAGCTAGCAAGACACTGCCTCGTGCCCCCCTTCAGAAAGTATTGCTGCAACGCCTGCCGACTGACTGATCGAAACCACTTCAGGGGCTACGGCTAAAAGAAACCACTCCTCATCGTTACCGCCACATGCATTGGGGTCCTGGGTATTAGGGCAGTTTTATCTATGAAAATTCCACCCGCGGTGGGAACTCTTTGATAGTGACCAGCTCGCAAGGCAATGCCTCGACCCTTGAGGAACGATAGCTGTAACGACTGCCAACTGCTCTTTTTAAAATACTTCAGAGGCTACGGGAGCACTTCAGAGAGTAAAATATTTAATATCTCATCGTTACCACCATGCATCGGTGTGAAGTCTTGGGTCTTCGGGAGTTTTCTCTAGGAAAATTTCCATTATTGTTGAAAAAGCTAGACCGGCGGTTTCCCCCTATTATAAAGGAGGTAGGACTTAATACCGTCTTTGTTGTTTGGGGGTACACCAGCACCCCTCGAAGGATCACAAGCGTATACATGTTGTTCGTTCAAATGGAGATTCCGTGTCAGTGTAACCAGTATTTTGTACGTTATTTTTCATATTTATAAGCATTTAGTTAAGGAATTTAATATGTAATAATAATGCGCAACGAAGTGCCATAATGTATTGTACACTACTTCACGTAATAAATATGCTATTCTTATATTAAAATGTGTTTAATTCAATTAAACTAGGTGTTTCTTGCAGATTTATAAATACTCTGAAGAATATGTTCTTAATTAACTCCTTAGTTTACAGGGAAGTTGGCTTCTCGTGAACTAATATAACCACTTTACATAACTTTCAACTGGGTCGCTGTGCAACCAAAACATTCCACCCTATAGAAAAACAGTTGATTAATTACTTGATTAACAAAATGCTGATTAAAAATAGGTCAACTTTTCAGGTTACGCAAACAAACAGATGGCTGATGAAAAAATACATCGCGTTATTACTATCTTTGGTTGTTTTTATTTGTTTGATCGTTCGTCCTCGAGCGTTCCATTTCATTAATAACCCAGCAGCTCGATTTTTATGCCTGTTCAATATTTGAGTTCTGACATCAGCTTTTTTCTTTTTTTGAGGATACACATCCTTCAAATGACTTCTTCCGCTCTGGGTGGAGTGGAAGGGCGTGTCAGACTCTTACTGACTTAAACCCATCCGTGTTCCTTCTAAAGCCCTTTGCGTTCCAAGGCTGCGGTGACTCTTTCGAATAAATTCCGCCACCCTGGCAGGCTCTAGCCCTCGCGAGCCTCGTCTCCTATGCTGACATCTCTTTAAGGCGCGCGTGGAACACAGTGCGCCATCGATGCGATGTCGGGTGCGATGCGGGTCGATGGCGCACAGCGAGTCACCCAACGCTAGCCGTCCGCAGGCCTGTCTGACAACAGCTTACAAAGTTCCATTCGGCTTTCCTTCTCTTGAAATGTGATACTTAGTGGGATCTGGTTAATACTAGAGCCGATTCATACTTAGATGGGAAAACGCCAGGCCGAGAGAGAATAATTGCTTACTCGTGCAATCTATAAAGGTAAAGAACTAAATAAAACTTAAGCTAAGGAAGAGCCGCGTCTTCCCATTACGTAAACCATAAATTCTCAGGGTATATAAGCAAAGAGATAAGCTATGATTTGCTTTGTGAGCCGTGCTGTACATTGGTTACCTCTTTATATGGAATACAATTGATCTGCTTGGCACGGGTAAGCAGAGTATAATTATAGCTCTTAGTCGGCAACATCACCATCTTCAACAATTATCGTTATATTTCAGCCATTTTACACAGAATCTTAATGAGAGAAACAACAAACATTCCTCATGAATTACACCTTCAAGTCACCATCAACAGTTACTTTTTTTAATATGTGGTTATGATGTGCTTAGATTTTTTCCTACTTCTCATCTTATGCCTAGTCCTATTTTATTAAATTTTCACCCATACTTATTTCGTTTTAATTATTTTTTATGCTGCTCCGATTGACCTCATTCTGACAACGCTGGCTGTCGCTGAAAACTAACGCTGTGGCTCTGTCTCGCACACGAGTCCCAGCATTATGCTGAGTGATGGTCTTTTTGCGCGAATGCGACTCACATATTCCCAACTTGTATTGATTATTAAACTTACTACAAGCAGAGTGACAAAGTCAATGATATAGCCGAACTATTTACTTATTTACGGCCGCATAAATAATAAGGTGTTAATTTTCCACTAGCGCACATCCATAGAAAAAATCCGTAGATTCTCCCAAGCTCTGCATTTTGCTCATTAACATTTTTCACGCGTCTTGCACAAGATACGAAATATTTGCGGGAAAGAATTCTCGGCTTCGTTTTTCCAATATGGCTGCAAATATTTTACTACTTATACTTTTATTACAGAGCCAGCTCTAGTGGTTATTATTTTAAAAGTGGCTAGATAAGAAAACTGCACGGTTGCTCTATTTAATACTTAGACAGAACGTGACAATAGGTAAGTGTCTATTCCAAGCTTCATTATTGAGAATGTTGTCGGGAAATGTAAGTGTTTTATCTTGCTTCGTTAAGTTTACAAAGAGCTATTTCAGATTATAGAATTCGAAGCTTCTAGTTTTCAATTTCACGTTTGTACCTCATAACGTAGCAGGAAAAGGAAAACAAGGGTCGAGTAGTGTCGCAAACTTCCCGAAGAGCTGTCCCATAAAGTGGACGGCGTATTCGCTCAGTTTACGAAACTCGCTTTGTCCAAATATCCGAAGTTAGAACGATTCTAAGTGCGGACGAGAACTCGAGCCGACAACCCGACAATCCGGACGTACCTATCCTCAAATTTAACGTCGCCCAGTTAAAACTTGAAATGGAAATTGGCTATAAATCTACATTTTACGCCCGAACACGTTAAACCCTTGATTCGATTAGCGGACAAAGCTGGAGCTGTTAATGTTTTAAACAAACAAAGGTCCATTATTTGATTAGGCGCTGTGATTAGAAATCCAATATATCGTGTATTGGCGTCGCGTGGAAGCGAACATGTCGTGTGCCAATAAAGTATCTCTAGTGATTTGTATTGTTGTTAACACGTAATATAATTATGTTTCTGGTCACCCGTTTCTATCAAATTATCTTGAAATAGTTGAGCTCTTATAACTTCGTTAACGAGTCAGATAGGAATATGAAGATTACCAACAATCTTAGCTCTTGATACATTATAAATCAAGGCTGGTGGTAAGCGATTACCACAAAATCTCAGAAATATGTAAGTAAATCAAAGTGAAGATACCGTCAAGTTCGGAACTGATTAAATTTTCACCATACCAACCCGCGGCAGACCGACTGAGTTGAATACTAATCGCTAATTTACTTCAGTTCGACTAAACTCCTCACATACAGCGTATTTTGTAATCGACAGAAAGCCCTTAATTCTCTGAAACGAATTAATACGTTTCGACATCAAGCCTGGCCGAATACCGAGAAACCATTATTGTGGAATTGCAACATTCACACTACACACCGAACTTTTGACTCGCCAGCTTAATAGTAAATAATCTGTTCAAGGAAAAATCAGACTAAAAGCTTAAATGCTACGAGTATTACTGAGATTGTTGGCAAAGCTTTTCCCGCTACTAAGGCAGTGCGAATCATTGAGGAAATAAAAAGTGATGGAGACTTAACCTGACCTGACCACTTTGGTTTGTGTCTGAGTAAATAGATCAACTTTTTTTTTTTCGGCTTCGGCTCAATATAAGTAGGTAGCTGTGATATGTTAACGGCAAGATATTCGCATTAGTTTGTCCCGATCTTAATCCTTACGGACAAATGCTACTTCGGTACCCATAGTAGGACAAAAATAATACTTGATTTAGATGATTTCTGAGAAAAAGCGTAATGTTTCGAATACGTTGAGATAAAATTGTTCAGTAATAAGTGATGAACGACTAAGAATCGCACAGCTTTCTAGAAAATACGAAAGATTTTGAGGAGAGGACACTATTGTCTTTCTTCAGCAGTAAATTATAAAATAGTATGGAATCAAATGAAACAGACCGAAAGATTAAAATGCTAGTTCTAATTTATAACTACCGTCTATTTGGTTTATTCCTCTGGTTAGAAACACACTATTCACTGTCAGTGGCTTACGCTCGCACGCGAGTCGACATTCATGGAATCGATCCCAGATAACCTTTTGTACGAGGTCCACCATTTTGAGAGGTCAATCCGAACGAACTATATAAATGATGATCCGTCATCCGAAACCACGATATTTCCGAATTCGCGATACTTTCAATTTAATCAGTTAAAAGTGTCGTCGACAGATTTTATAGAGAGAGATTAGCGACAGATTATGACGACTCGTAGTTATGAAAGCCGACGTTGAGAGCTATGCTCTGGGAAAGCTTTTATTAATTCTTCTGTTGACGATTTATTAAGGAAACCAATTTGTTTGAACTCTTTCCAAAAAAAATCCACAAAAATAGAAAAGTCCTCTATCTATATTAATATTATAAAGAGCCGAATATTAAATAAAATATTATATTTAACCGATTTGAAAAATTCTTTCAGCAATGGATAGCTACATTGTCGGCGAGTAACATAGACTATATTTAATCCCCGTACTCCCACGGGAACGGGAACTACGCGGGTGAAATCGTGTGACGTCCGCTAGTCTTTTATACCTATGTATAAAGTGTTCAAATTTGAAAGCTGAGCAAAATTCACATTGAAACGAGCGCACGGTACTAAAAAAGTTTGAAAAAAATACACGACGGAAAAATTGTGAAACGAATTTTGTTAGCTGATTTATAAAACGAAATGTCCTCTTCACACTGTGGCGGCGAATTAACAGATTGGACAATACAATAGTCCCTTTGACAAACATTAGAATGTGTGTGTATTTTTTAAATTTAAACATTTACACAAGTAGATTTTTCTACATTTTTGGGGACGAACTAATACACGATGTTGTTTCAACAATTTGCTTCACATTTTTGGAACTATTTAATTACCTACTTCATATTTTGATTACTACGTTGACTGTTTCCTAGATTTTCCATGACTTCTTATATTTATACACAGCATTCAGTACGTCTAACGAAAGATATCCAAGCAAAAAAAACACTGATTAAAGTGATTTTATTTTGACCTAAAATAATACATTTTTCGGCACACTAGAATAAACACATCCAATACGGGTTGGTACTTGACGTGGTCACGTGTGCTTGCACATTAGTTGTATCAGAATTATGAGATAAAAAAGACATGGATGTGTTTATGCATTGGGTACATTTTTAATGTACTTTTGTTAGCTGTTTTATTTTTTTGTAAGTTTCTAATGTGTTTTTCTTATGTTTACCATTTTGGTGGTTTGAATGATTTCTTAGAGTTTGTCTATCTATTTTAATGGGACCTTATATAAAGCTCCTAGTCTATGACACTCATCAATAAATTTTGTATTAGGTTTCTATCAGTGGCTTAGCACGAATGTTTTGACGAATAGTGGGTAACGTTATAGTGTCGTTAACGTAAGTGAATTTTGAATTAAAAAAAAATTACAACCCCATGGTACCCCATTTTGGTTTAATTTAATGCGATATACACAATTTGTTTCACACAAAAATATGAATATAGTACCCAAATCAAATAAATATTATGTGCGAAATGAGTATTATAATCATAGTAAAATTTTACGTTACGTTACCATACATCAAAAACATTCTGCTAGGCCCTTAGTATCCAGAGATTACCTTTTACTCAAACAAGTTAACAATTTTACCTTCTTAATAGAAATAGAAACAAAGCTTTATTATTTCAGTAAAAACAATCTTAACATAGAATGAAAGAAACACGAATGAAACGCAGTTATTTCAAGTGCTTTTAACTGCATAATGGCTTGAAAATCTTCTCGACACCTTTCTGTTTGCATTCATGCTGAACGTGCTTTTGATTTCAGTTTACGAGAGACTATGACGCCTGTATTACCCGAAAGCATTGGCAGAAGATATGGAAGATCTATATTTTGCCAACTATGTTTAAACTAAAATCTCTTCAAAATTAGAGTGAACAGGCTTCTTCTGGGTAAGCTCGCTCCATCGTCGACTTTGTCTCTGTCATCTATGACCTAGACTAGAGTCAAGAGCAAACACATATTAAATTAAAAAAAAAAAACCTGTAGTAGCAATAGACGTCTTTCCGCTGAAATTATAAACATTAATGATTTCTATGCTTAATGGTTGATTGTAACTGAGAACTTCCTGAAGGAAATACTTCAAGACCCGAACCTACAACAACAATCCGTCATTTCAAATACCTACGAATATAGAGAGCACATCATTCAGTTGTCTATCCCCCACCGGAAATCGACGTTAGGTATACAAATCAAATGAAAGGCCCATCGAGACATCACATCCTGAATTTGAGATTTATTACGGCCACATTCACGCCGGTAACTGTGTTATTAAGATGCCTCGTTTCTCCCATCCCGTCTTTATACAGCCATAACTGGAACGCAATAATATTGCTTCTATTCACCGCTATAATTTATACGTCGAACACATTATGATAATGTACATATGTGTGACTACATTTAAGTGTCTATACTTTTTTTGTATATGTGCCGCCGATTTTTAGGGCTCTGTACTTCCGAATGAAAAACGGAATGGTAAATAGTTTTCTTTATTAAGTTTCAAACTGTGCAGTTCGATATATGAAATGAAATGGCTTATTGTTCTCACAACATATTTATTTGATAATTTAGACAAGAAAATAGATGAAAATTTACCATTTCCCGCCCAACATCTCCAAATCTACTGGCTTGTTTTGAAGATTATATAGATTACAATCCCGTAATAAGTCTGTGGTTTTAAAATAAAATGTTAAAAAATATGATTCGTTCGGAAAACTTTGGTCGGAAACTGGAAAAAGGAACCCGAATGAGCCTGTTAGGAGCATGGAAATTGGCACAAACAAAGAGGAGCCAAGAGTGAGTGAAATCCGGCTGCGGATGATGACTTTTGTAGATCTTTAACAGTCTTCAGTATTATAGTGGCGTCTCTACGCAGTCCATGGCTCACATTTCGTCTTGCACGGCATGCTCTGTCACCTATGAGGACCTTGTGACAGCGCCAGAGATCTACGCTTTGGAAAGTGCAGCTTCAACTTTCTAGTCCGAAAGATGAAGTCAGTCGACCGACTTCTTGACAATTCAAATATATCTGTGAACGTTTTACTTTGAAATAAATGCTTTGATTCGATTTGATATATTTGTCTAAAGCCCCGAAAAAGAGCGTAAAGCGTACTCGAGAATAAACATCAAAATATAGAATCAGAAATCTTCATTGAAGCTTTATATTTGAAATACTCAACAACAATTGCCAGACTCATCTTCTTGAGAAGGGTCTAATTAAGCTGATTACCAACTAGTTTGAAATTCAATAAATCAGGGGTAACGACGCTGAATGGAACTTCTGAAATGCAAATCCTGGACTCAAGTTTTTGTAGGTCGGCCATTAAAGCAGGCAATTCTAGGAACATGGCTAGAAGACTTCGCATCGTTTAAAATAAGAGTGCTTCGTGGGGGCGAGGGATTGCTGCTTGAAAAATAATCTTATTACCCACTTTCCGCTTTTTACCTGTTATGGCTCTAGAAATATTGTTGGGTTTGGAAAAATGAATATTTTAAATGTATTATTACTGGGTTTTTGTTTGCCAAACCTACGAAATTACAGTAATGGCAGTTATACAAAACACCAAATTACATTTATCATTGTATTATAATTATCCAATAACACCAAATAACAGTGATCATCAGCTATCTTATATAAATACTCGAGCATTAGCGGTGGGCAGACCTTCCAACGCACACTGACACCACAACTGCCACCTAAATATTTTTTCAATATGTGTAACATTTCCAAATAATACTTACCTACTTAAGTTATCATGATCGGAGTTAAGTTCCTTTTATTTTTGCTAGTATTAAGTTTTTCATTTGTTTTATTTGTGGATGAGAAAATAAACGATTATTATTATTATATTATTATTACCTATGCGGACGATACAGCCATTTTGTCGGTACACGTGGATCCCGCTATAGCATCGGCCAACATACAAACCCATATCCACGAAGTGGAAAAGTAGCTACATAAATGGCGTATTAGGGTTAATCAAGGAATATCTGTACATGTGACCTTCATTCACCCTGAGAAGGCAGACCTGCCCCCCAATAAGACTCTATAATGAAGAAATCCCTCAAGCTGAAGATGCCAGATATTTGGGAATGCATCTGGATCGAAGACTCACCTGGAGAAAGCATATTTGGACCAAGCGTAAGCAGCTGGATACGAAAGTCAGATCAATGTACTGGCTGATAGGTCGCAAATCAAGCCTGTCACATGAAAGCAAGATCTATTTACAAGACCATCCTTAAACCAATCAGGACTTACGGAATCCAGCTGTGGGGTAATGCTAGTAATAGCAACATAGAGATTCTTGAAAGATTTCAAAGCAAGACATTGAGAGCCATGCTAGATATACCCTACTATGTAAGCAATAAATATATACACGAGGACCTAAAGATCACTACCGTCAAACAAGAGATCGCTAGATATAGTGAAAGCTATCAGACGAGAATATCTATTCACGTCAACGAACTGGCATCCAAACTACAAGGCAAAGGAAGTATTACATATTCCCGATTGAAACGGCATAGCGTATCTACACTTACCGTGAGATTTGGTGACATCAGATGAAAGGGACCCATAAGAATTCCTTCTGCTAAAAAGACAGATCGAGATACCCCAACTGAATGGCTTATTGTGTTAACACAGATTGCCAAGTTAAAGAAATCATACTAAAAAAAAAAAAAATGCGGTGTAACATTTGTTTTTACTACCTTAGGCCTATAACACAAACACACGACATCGCATCGCGACATGATGTTACACCGTGACATGATGCAGCATCGCATTATCTACCTTATACCTAAGTGTGTCAAGTATTTTTTAAGCAGAATTATAGTCTTAGTCGTAAGCAGGTTCTTCGTAGACAAGGCTTAGAGAACAACATTCAGTGTATTATTTATACAACTGAAGCTATTCCACATATGCAGTTGCAGAACAATATCGCTTAATTTATTCATGTTTGTTCCGGACTATCAATTCGTGGCTTTGTTCGGCGATGACGTCACCGCGTGCATTGTTTACACATTTGATTTATGGCTAGGTGACCCTCGCTTCGGATGTTCGAGTTACATAAACTGCAACTATATTAGGTTATGTAAATAAGTGATAGATATACATAATATGTATGCCATATACAGGGTTAATAAGTATCGTTAATGGAATACATTTTAAGTTTTTTTTTGTTTAAGAAGGCTAAGTGATGCCAACATCACTTAGCCTGATATTAAATATCGAAAAAAGATGATTACTTTACTTTTAGAAAACTACGTGTCTATTTATTTTTATTGTTGTGTTGTTATAGACCATTCAGGTCTATAACAAGACGTGTAGGATCGGGCGATCTGGCTACTCTTGGGTGAGGACTATGTCCAGCAGTGGACGTCTTTCGGCTGCAATCTAATTAATGAAATTAAATTAAAAGGACATTTGATGTGAAGGTCTTTATGTATGAGGATAGCGGGCTATAAGAAGAGGAGAAAACGTGATCCCAAAAAAAGTGACGGTGACATCGCGGCAGACCCAGACGAATATGGCGGGACGAGCTTGACGCTTGTCAAATTAGGCCTTTGTATTGCGAGGAAATCCTCATGGATACCACTCCGTCTGAGGAAAACGGAGTGTTACGTCGGACTCCTACCGACTAAAACCCCACAATTCCTGCCGTTACCATGAGTCGTGGGTCCAGGATACAATAAATATCATGCGCACCCCCGACTGGTATCAGCCCGCCATTGCTAGCGGGCTCCATATCGTAGTGTGGCCAATCCAACGACCGCACATGCTTCTACAAAGGCATGCATGGAACTGCGAACTACGTCTTTTAGGCCTCAATGGTGGTTGACTGTTGTTATAGTGTTGTTATAGTATGTGCGTAAACTTTGCGCACTGTCTCCGAAGTTACAATCAAAGTAGGTATTCGAAGGGACGCTGATATTGAAATATGCTGACAAGCGTCAATAGTCATTTTACTACAGCTATCTAGCTGTAATAAAATATATAGAGTAACTACTCTCTATTCCACGATAAGTCTTAAATAGGTATATCATGCTTATATAGATAGAAAGATAAAATAAGTATACTTTTTACAAAAACTACATCAACAACATAATTATAACAATCATCATCATCATATCAGCCGAAAAACGTCCACTGCTGGACTTAGACCTCCCCCAAGAGGGGGGCCATAATCGCCACGCTTGGCAGGCGGGTTGGTAATCGCAGTGTAGCTGCACAGACAATGCTGCTGCCCATTCACTGGTCAGTCCCTTAGTGGTCTCTAACGACACCCACGGGAAGTGATAGGATGGTGCTATTCTTTTACGTCCGACATCATACAGAACCTATGTAACAATAAATCATTCATATTCATTTTATAACGTAAACAAGCACATATTTAAAGCATAACAAACATAAAAAGCATGACTTAACATTCTGTACTGTCACTAGCAGGAATCCCAACAAAATTGTAATAGGTACCTGAAAAAAAAATGGCTGCTCCATTTTGGCGCGAATACCGCTGACTGGGCTGTCAGAGTGAACAAAGTCATAGCCGCCGAGATCGATACGGCCGGCTGGCGGCTACACCACCGTCGTGTTTCTATGGCTGCTGTTGTATTGAAACTGAAAGGTTTTGTACGACACTTTATAGACACGGATGGAGGGACAGATTTTAAAACATGGGTTTTACTATTGCCTGGTATTAAACTATGATTAACTGTGATGATCGTTTACTCTTCACGATATTTCATACAAACTATCAAGTCAAAATTTTTGGAAATTAATGAACCAATTTTAATGAACTCCAATGATAAAACTACAATGACACTAACAAAGACCCATTAACTACATTAAAACTAAGTTTTTTAATAAAGAATAACAAGTTAATTTTTTTTACCTTCCTATAATTATAGGCACGCGTACGGCTCACTGAAAGTTAAGGTATACCTACATTTGTTACGCAGTATAAACTGCAACAAAGAAAAAGAAAGGAATTTATATCAACTATGGTAGAAATTCAGATTATTATATGATCTACATAATATACATAATATGATCCCATATCAGCGCTGCGTTATAAAAGCTCATGGAAGTTATCGCGGAACACGGTTCTCCAATATTAGCAGAGAGCGGAAAGTTTCTTTATTAGTTGATATTCCTGTGATAGTTTATTCCAATAAATGGTTTCATTAGCCCAGTGCTATGTATTGTATGTGTTTAGTTCGTAGTATACTTGTGCCTTTTATTATTTTTTGGTGCTGTCAAAAACTAGGTTAATGCTGCCATATAATTAACTCGATCATTGCGAGAAGAAGCAAAATGCTCATAATCTCAATTTCGCCATTCTATAAAGCCATTTTCTAAATAAAAAGCTCCCCAAATAACCATTAGAACTGCCAATTTAAAGTCAGAATTGTTCTAATTCGTTTCAAAAGCACTTGGAAAAAAGATTCGTTAAAAAACGAGTGTATTTAGGTACCGTCTGCGAAGCTGTCTGTAATCTCAGTGTTCCGGACAGAAATGAGAAAACGGGACGCAGCCTTTGTCCCCAACTCAATCTGCAAAAGTACCTAGCGAAGTTAAAAAAAACAAAACACGAACTAAAACAAACGGTAGGAAAGTTTCCTCAATTTTCTCCAGTGTTTATAAAACGTTTGCACTTTTAAGTCTTCTTTGTAATTGGGAGCATTTGTATATTTAATTGGCCCTTAATATTTCGTACACTTATTGCGTGCCAGACAGGCTCAACGTGGATTTATGCAATCATTAGAGACGTAATTTAAAAGTTATCTACTCAGACGACACGCAAGGGGGCTGTCTCAGTAACTTGTTTTATGAAGAGATGAGGGCCCTGCAGTGTTCATTTTAATTATGTGGACCTTTTTCATTCTGATAAAAGTACGGTGAATTTAGGAAATTTTGGGCAAAATTCAGCAAAAATTTAAGTTTAATTTAAATTTTTAGTAGAAAACTTTCGGGCCTGCGGACGGCGAGCGGTGGGTGGCTCGCTGTCCGATCACCACCAGGCCAGGGTCAATGGCGCGCTGTGTTCCACGCGCGCCACAAAGAGATGTCAGCATAGGAGACGGGGCCCGCTAGGGCCAGAGCCCGCCAGGGTTGCGGAATTTGTTCGAAAGAGTCACCGCGGCCCTGAAATGCAAAGGGCTTTAGAAGGAACAAGGATGGGTTTTAGTCAGTAAGAGTCTGACACGCCCTTCCGCTCCACCCAGAGCGGAAGAAGTCATTTGATGATTTCTCATCGTTAAAAAAAGTAGAAAACTTTTCATATGCCGATAATAGTGAAACGAACTAAGTGAACTATTAGTGCTTTCATCTGAAAAACAACGATTATATTTTATCTAGCGGAATATTTATGCCAGCCGAAGTACGCAAACCGAATTAATATGCCATTAAGTGTGAATCCCGTCCTTGCCGGAGAAACCAGACTAGGGGGTAGGGGTCTCTATCCAGGTTAGTCAGACTTGTTCTAACAACTCCGATAGACGTCAGACCAATCTGAATGACGCACTGTTTCTGTATTTCGGCTTTAATTTCCGCTGCCCCTTTTTTCGTTGCTCGAAAATGTTTTCAATCTCTGACTAAATAGAAATGTAACCGACTAAAGCCGATGAAATAGTTCACATGAATTAGGTTTGTTCTCTATTTTCAAACCACTGCATTTTGATGAAAGTTCTGATTTCGCAAAAGCTTTTACACTCTTTTTTTTTTAAATCGTTGTTTTACGAAGTAACCGTTGATGGATCGAATGGTAAACGGGACGTTGAATGTTAATGAATATGGGCGTTTGATTGTTTTGTTTTTCAGTTTCATTGTAACGGCGGCACGTTCGATAGATGAATGAATGAATCATTTTATATGTTTGAATACGTTTACGTAACAGTAAATTTTGGCACTAAAATAGATAGCTAGAATATACTTTATTGTACACCATGAATAGTTACACAACTCTTTTACACAAACAGGTACAAACAAACACAAAAATACTGTGCTTTTTATTGTTACACTTTAACGTTATCCCAATATAAAAAAAATCTTCGGTTACTGACTGACTGAGTGAGTGACTGACAGACAACGCACAGCCGAAACTACTGGTCGTGGAAAGCTGAAATTTGGCTTTTAGGTTCCTTGGGGAGTGTAGGGGAGCACTAAGAGAGTTCCCGAAATTCCTACAGGAACGCGGAAAAACGGGATATGCGCGTACGAAGTCGCGGGCAAAAACTAGTTAATTCATATACCAAGATAGACCGCATAATATAATTTTTACTCCTGCCGTAACTGAACAAAAATTGGTATTGTTTTGCAATAATGGCATAATTTTAAAATAAAATAGAGACTTAAAACACATGATGAATGGAAATATTTTTATTCCAATATCTACGATTCAATCCTAAAAACTAAATTCACAGTCGCACCTAAAAGATACATCAGTCAGTTTACTTTCCCCTTGAGCTCAACGAAATCTAAAAGCAATTCGGCGATATCTTGTTTGCCGATAAAAGCGCTGTTTGGCTGAATGGTTCAGAAAAGGTTAGTATATTATTTAGGCCGATAAATTAACTAGACGGAGAACAAGTGTTTTTTGTCACAGAACTGAGTTGCATACCAATTATAAACTGAAACTAGAACTAAACAAACGATAGGGTTAGTAGTATCTTTTTAAACTAAATGGTAAGGGCTCATACACTTTGAGGAGTGGCTGGAGAGGAGTTACGGCGTCCTCACCTTCCGCCTGACGCAGGTACTAACCGGACACGGCTGTTTCGGGAGGAACCTGTTTTGGATTAAGCGGGAGGACACGCCCGGGTGTCAGCACTGTGAGGATCGCCCGGAGGACACGGTGGAGCATACGGTGGAGGTCTGTCCTGCTTGGGCTGAGCACCGCCGTGTCCTCGTCGAGGCGATCGGCGGCGGCGACCTCTCGCGTCCGGACCTGGTTGAATCCATGGTCCGGAGCGATGAGGCTTGGGAAGCGGTCACTTCCTTCTGCGAAGCAGTAATGCTAGCAAAGGAGGAGGAGGGCCGCGCGAGGGAAAGGCAAGGCCTTCGTCCCAACCGTCGCAACAGGAGAAGACGCCCCGGGCGTCGGGAGTCGCAGGGCGATCCCCGGCCACCGTAGGCGCGGGCCTGCGGACGGCGAGCATTGGGTGGCTCGCTGTCTGATCACCAACAGGCCCGGGTCGATGGCGCGTTGTGTTTCACGCGCGCCTCAAAGAGATGTCAGCATAAAAGAAGGGGCCCGCTAGGGCCAGAGCCTGCCAGGGTTGCGGAATTTGTTCGAAAGAGTCACCGCGGCCCTGGAACGCAAAGGGCTTTAGAAGAAACACGGATGGGTTTTAGTCAGTAAAAGTCTGACACGCCCTACCGTTCAACCCAGAGCGGAAGAAGTCATTTGATGATTTCCCATACTTAAAAAAAAAAAAAAAAAAAAAAGGGCTCATACACACGAGGACGATCGTCTGTTTTCCCGTTTTTTTTTTGGCGGTGGCATGTTTTCTGCGCATCACGAATCGTAAAAATAATGGGCACGTCTTAAATCACGTATCGTCTTTTAAAAATCACGTTCGTCAAAAAACAAAATCTTCACGATTCACGTGAAGATTTTGTGACGGATCCCGCACCGCCCGTCTGGGCCTGCACAGTTTAGTAGGTAGTAGTAGTAGGTAGTTCATCCAAGACTGACTGATCTGAATCACGAAACGAATGTGAACATCAATTCGGTTATTTTGGCGAATCGTGAAAAAACACGATTCCGTAGGTATGTAATGTGAACGTCCATCCGTCATGCCGTATCGTGTTTTATGACTAATCGTCAATGACGGATCCCGTGTGCATGTGGCCTAAGATTAACATTTAACTCAAAACAAAAAAAAGAAATAGAAAAGAGCAGAAACTAGGCTATTGCATGTCATGCCTTTTTTTTTTTTTGATCTCGCGGGGAAATCCTCATGGAAATCCTCCACCCTGGGGCGGGTGGAGGGGTCTGTCAGACTCTTACTGACTAAAACCACCCCGGTGTTCCATCTCCCACCTACGCCGGGGATCGCGGGAACGTATACGACTTCCGCAATCCCCGGCTGGTGCCGGCCCGCCTCTGCGGGCCACCTCGCGTCGGCGGGGGGAGTGAGCGATTCACTAACAACTGGGACCTTTGCTGACGATACCGCCATACTAGCTGCACATAGTGACCCAAAAATTGCCTCACAAATGCTCCAAGAAGGACTAAATGACATATCAGACTGGCTTAAAAAGTGGCGGATAAAAGCCAACGAAACCAAATCAGTCAATGTTACGTTTACTTTAAGAAGAGAATCCTGTCCTCCAGTCACACTAAACAACATTGAAGTCCCACAAGCAGATCATGTGAGATATCTTGGATTGCATTTGGACAAAAGACTAACCTGGCAAAAACATATTTTCACGAAGAGGAAGCAACTTGGTATCCAAACACGAAGACTTTACTGGCTCATAGGGCGAAAGTCTCAGATATCTCTTGAAAACAAAATACTCTTGTACAAGGCAATACTGAAGCCCATCTGGACGTACGGGATTCAATTATGGGGCACCGCATCTCACTCAAACATAGAAATTATACAGAGGTTTCAAAATAAAGCTCTACGTATGATAACCAACGCGCCCTGTCTGTACCCAACGAATTACTACACCATGACCTACGAATGCCCACCGTGAAGCAGGAAATCGTACGCCACACCAAGTCCTACAAAGAACGAATCCAACAACACCCAAATACTCTGGCTCGGTCACTAATGAAGAATTACAACAAAGCGCGACGATTAAAGCGCAAAATACCCCAAGACCTAATCCAATCACAGTAAATATAACTACTGTTTAACAACGAGGATGTGACACAGGTCACATACTGAGCGAGTCAGCGATAGCACCAACCAACATACTTCTGAATGTCCCACGAAGGAGACAGATTGTAGTACATAAAGAACAAAAAAAAAAATTCCTTGATTTAATTTAAATTATTGATTTTAAACTTAACTTATTGATTTTTAATTTAATTTATTGACGTAAACTATTTTATTTCATGTTCTTGTCTGTCTTTAATTTTGTTTAATTTGGTGTTATTTTAAATATTTATGAAGCTTATAAAATGGGTGTAAATTACCTGAATAAATGAATTAATTATTATTATAAAAGACATCAATGTTTTATCAGTACTGGTAAAGTGGATAAAGCGCATAGAGCAATCTTGTGTCCACAAGGCACTAGCAAGCGGTAAAGCGAGTTAAGCGCTTCGAGCACTAGACAAGCCGCTTGAGGTCTCAAAGCCTATTATAATTACACACTGGTGAGTAATTATCCAACGATCTGTAACTATAGTAGGCGCCAGATAATCGTGGAATATCGGTCATTGACCCACCTACAATTATTGACATTTTTAATTTGAAAAACGGAATTAATGACACAAAGCTGTCCCGAATCATCATCTCTCGTGATCCTTAACATTGTCTAATAATGAAAAACGATTCATATTTAATTGTTCAGGTACCTATGAACAGTTATTAGGGAAAGGTCAATGTACTTTATTCCACATTTATCTGGCGCCTACTATAGCAAACGTTTAGGTTTCGCTCAGCAGACGCTATTTACTTCGGCTAAACCAATTCCTATTCTGAACCTAGAAACTACCAAATTACTATTATATACAAATGTCTGTATGTGTGTGAATGGATCACTCTGCCGTTGCATGGATTTCAGTGAAGTTTTGAACTGGTCAGGACCTGGATTACATACACATTGAAATTGATTGAGATTTTTTTCTATATAACTAGCTTTACCGCGGCTTCGCTTGCGTTAATTTAGATTTTCGAAACAAATGAAAGTTTTAGTCATCCTCAGGGGTTCCTCAATTTAGGCGTGAAAGCGTAATAAAATAATAAACAAACTCACTTTCGCATTGATTTTCTCACAACCGAAACCACACCACCATGTATACTTATGTTAACAATTAAAGCAAGAAATATTTATTCAATCATGTAAACCAACAATCTTTTGAAGAATTCTCGAGAGGTTGCAAATCAGATGTTTTCGTTTACCCTTCCACCTTCCGTTTTTACATATTTCCATGTGATTGAACACGAAAAGAAAACCCACAAGTAAGCGCAATGACACGAAAAAGAAGCCGATAATGGGGCGAAATAAAATGGAAAATGATGACGATTCTAAAGGCAAAGGGGGATAGAAAACTGAAGAGTTAGTGCCATCTGCATTTTTCATTCACGATTGTATCAACTTTAAATAACGTATCCTACTTGATATTTCACTCTTTCATGCAAAAACTATGCGGAACGGATTTGAATGGTTTCAAATATGTGGTTTAAAACCTCGATAAAAACATAGAACACTTTTTTATCACGAGAGTACGTTTTCTTGGAACAATTTTACGTGGCCGAAACTACTGGCAGTAGGTAGTAGACCGACATATGTACCATAATAAAGACCTGTGCCTACCCTACTTGATGAAATGAAATACGTATTTACACTTATAGTCAGACCTCAGACGTCAAATCACAATGCACTTCATATCAAAGGCCAATTTTTCCATTTTCCGCTTCAACCGATGTGCACTAAGTGTAACTTCATCGTCGCTTCCTTAGTAGCTTTTAGGGGAGGTGCAAGTCGTGACGAGGGTCTCTAACAACGTTACCCAACCACTGGTCGGTTGGTCGCGCCGCTTCAATCAATAAAGGAACATTTCACGTGATTTTAAGCGCTTCTTGCTTAGGCTAATGTTTTTTTACGTGGTACTTAGTTTTGTGTAAATTAACTTTTTTTTTAATTTAATATGGGTTTGCTCTTGACTCTAGTCTAGGTCATAGATACCAGAGACAAAGTCGACGATGGAGCGAGCTTACCCAGAAGAAGCCGCTGACGCAGACGCTGTACTTTTAAGGAGTGTTGATCGGACCATTTTTATTTTTAGCTCCAAAATATTTTTGCTATTTTCGTATATGAACAAACAAAATACTAAGTAAGAATAGAATGCTGACCAATTTCCGAGATATATTTTGCTCCGAATTTATTAAAATGGCTTCATATATTTTAGGCAAAATACCGGGAATCGCATATTATCGTACCTACTACATACATGTTTATTTTTCGTCGTTTGGTATTAATAATTATATTTTCGGCCAGTGGTTGGTCATTCGGGGTTGCCAGTTCATTGAATTAGCAGTTACGCAACGGCTTTGTTCGCAGATATCATTATATTCCCGGAATAATTAATGGCGGCCGCATTTCCGTTACGTGACAACTAAATGAACTTGTTATGAACTAGCAAATCTGCTGAATTTCACGCATTCATTACGGGTGCATTAGTTTCGACGTATTTTTGAAAACAATACTGAAATAAATATGTGTTATTAAATATAGCAAATTATGAAGCAAAAAGATTTGGTTATTAATGAAGGAAACAATGAGTTTAAAAAATCAAAGTCTCACTTCATGAAATAGGCATAAAGTAATTATTAATCTCTATTATGAGGCTCTGTATTAGCAAAGAAAACAATAAATCCACGGTCGCATAACTCAGAAGTTTGGAAGTAATTACAAGAGCGCCGGAGCTTGAACTGAGGGTATACGAGTATATTTGATTGCCGACAGCGAAATTAACAGAACCCATCGTCCTTCAAACTTCCCTACAACGTACAAAATAAACGTCAGGAATATACAACGTGAAACAAAACAAACGCAATACCTGAAAAGGTGTCCATTGTACTCATCACTACGAACAACTTTTACTGTGGTACCAACACTGAATTCGCGAAAAATAATTCGACTGGCCCATATATTTATGTGTGCTTAACTCGACAAAATTTAATGAACAGCTGAATTTTTCGCGATTTCGAGGTTGGTCCCACAGTAAAAGTTGTTCATACTGATGAGTACTATGACCCTTTCACACGTTGTATACAATCATGGTTCTCACCATTCTCATACCCTTACACCCAATTTATTTGGGGTCGACACAAAATGTATTTTCCTATACTTCTCTAGTTGTCATCGCAGCAGTTCCCTATTGAAATATGAACATAAACCGAACCTCGTTTCTGAACGATTCGCGCGTCTCATAACTGTGTGTTTCTAAACGCGCACCTGTCTGTCAGCGGTTAACCACGCTCTGCTACCAAATAAATTCCTTTGTTGTAACCGTTCTCTAATAAACTAGAATACTTTTATTTTGTTTCATTACAATATTCCCCACCTATTATCCTTTACACAATCTTGACATCGTTCCTTTGGTCGTTCTTTACTCTTATCCACATTCAAGCTTAAACTTTCCTCACAATCGATATAATCTCAGACTAATCTGACGTGACGTGACGTGTCTGTGCGAAAATCTGCAAGAAAACTAAATTTAGCGGTTAGGAGTTAGTTACTAAGCAAATATTGCTTCTGAATATTGCTTCTGCAAAGCTGAAATCCTTTTTAACCGACTTCCAAAAGGTTCTCAATTCGTCTGTTTTTTGTATGTTTGTTATGCGATCATTCCGTCAATTATGAATGGATTTTGATGATTATTTTTTTATTCGGGTGCCTATACTCCTGAGGTGGTTCCATTGGCACCAAGTCAGAATCTGATGATGAGATCCTAGGAAAATCGAGGGCAACCCTCAAATTTTAAAGTCACATACAATGTTTTTCATATACTTTCTATAGTAAATCAGATAATTGCCATGAATACATGATAAATACGAAAAAATACACAAACACCCTTAAGGACTCAGGAATTAATATAATAATAATATTCAAACTATATCCTGAGGATACAATAGTGTTCAATGATGAAGAAACAGTGTGTCTATTCTAATATAGGTTTCATATCGTTATACAAAGGACAAGCTCATAAGCAAGATTATAAGTGGAAAAGTACTTATATTTACTCAGAAAAACATAAAAATACGCTTTCAAAATACGCTTTTATGAAACTTTTCTAGCTTCTTAAAATACTTTGAATGGCGGACTGGTGCGGATATCGTTATTCTCAGAGAGAGCTTATTTTCAGCACATAAACTTTAACGTTCCCGTCTCGGGATAGAATTTAGTTTTCGCTAGTTAGGCACATTTGGTACCTTGTTATTTGAACAAAATGTTTTTACTAGACTAGTAGTTGCCGGTAACTGTGTCCTCGTATGAGATAAATGTTGTTTTAGTAACTGATTGTTTTGTCGGAGAACAAAAATAATTTTAAAAATGCTGTTTCATTGCCGGAGAGTGTTTTCCTGACGGATTGAATAAAGGATATCAGTATTTTGTTTCCTGTTCTTCAATAGCCTTTGGTCATTTATGGCTGCAACGGTAATTAAAAATAAAAAATCAAAATATCACGTTTATGAATAAAAACGTATTCTTATACCTTTGACAGTCGTTATAGAATCCCCTGAAAATCTGAGAATCTGTCCAACAACAGAGTATCGTTGTTAAACAGGTTTTTTATTACCCAATTACTGGGTTGGCAGGCCAGTTACGTAAATGCTCCATGTAAAATACTGGTATTCAACTGCATCCGGTTAAACCGGATGCCGACCCCATAATATTTGGGAAAAAGCTAGGGAGATTGACTACCCGTGACACAAATAATATTTGCATATTAAATCCAGAAACTGTAAAACAAGTTAACATCGTAAGCCGGATGTTATTTCGCTTGAAATGCGATCGAACCGAGAAATCCGAGAGAGGAAAAGGCAATCGGCTAATTGGAGGCTGCGTCGGCCATCATTCGTCGGGCGGGGAATTATTGGGGCTAATGGCGTGAAATAATGTTGTCTCGTCCCAAGCACTCGCTGCTTCATGGATTAGATCATGAAATCGACGATTACTTGGCTGTATCTTTAAGTGAGCTTATTTGTGTTTTATTTAGTTGCTTATTTTAGTCCGGGAGCTTGAATTCTTTTTTGCTAAACATCGCCATGTGATTTATGAATGGTTGACGGAACCAGAAGGCTATTAATCACTTTATTTATTTGTTAGATTTTATTAGCGAATGAAATCTAACAAATAAATAGACTAACTAAATAAGTTATTACTTAATAAAGATTTATAGATATAATAGGACTTTGAATACTAAAGCGATGTTTTAGCATGAATAGTGAGGCCATGTCTGAACCAATTTCGAGGCAGGATTTCATTGACCTAATGGGTGTTCCAGGCGTGCGTGGTCAGATTTAAGGGTGGTGTTCTATAACTGGTTCTAAAAAATAAATTAATATTAGCTTCTATTTTTAAACCGACCTTGGAAAACGACTAATAATTAAAAAAACAAATCACTTTTCAAGCTGTATAATGCAGTTGTTGGCATTTACTTTAGTTCAATCACAGAATAGATGCCACTTCACGCAGCTTGAAAAGTAATGTTTTTGGTAGTTTTTTTAGGTACTTAAGTTTGATTTTTTTTTTATTTTGATATTGTTTCTTTACTGTATAGCACATACAGAATACCACTCTTAAATACGACCACGCACTTCAGGAACACCCTTTAGGTCAATGAAA
Source organism: Mamestra brassicae (assembly GCA_905163435.1). Classification (NCBI taxonomy): domain Eukaryota; kingdom Metazoa; phylum Arthropoda; class Insecta; order Lepidoptera; family Noctuidae; genus Mamestra; species Mamestra brassicae. Next base: position 6,274,146 of record LR990991.1, on the reverse strand, counting down.
TCCTGCCTCGAAATTGGTTCAGACATGGCCTCACTATTCATGCTAAATCATCGCTTTAGTATTCAAAGTCCTATTATATCTATAAATCTTTATTAAGTTATAACTTGTTTAGTCAGTTTATTTATTTGTTAGATTTCATTCGCTAATAAAATCTAACAAATTAATAAAGTGACTATAGCCCTCTGGTACCTGTAGACGCACGCACACCTTCTATTTATTTTGGTAATATTTATACTATACTAGCTGCCGCCCGTGGCTCCGCCCGCGTGATAGTCTAAAATTATCCCAAGGGAACATACTTGCAGGATGAAAAGTATCCTATGTCCTTTCCCAGGACTCAAACAATCTCTATACCAAATCGGTCCGTCCCTTTGCGCGTGAAGAAGTAACAAACACACACACACACTCACAAACTTTCGCCTTTATAATATTAGTGTGACTAGCTGCCGCCCGTGGCTCCGCCCGCGTGAATGTCTAAAATTATCCCAAGGGAATATACTCCCGGTATAAATCCTATGTGTTATTCCAGACTATATTCTACCTCCGTGCCAAATTTCATCAAGATCCGTTCAGCCGTTCTGACGTGAAAGAGTAACAAACATCCATCCATCCATTCTTACAAACTTTCGCGTTTATAATATTAGTGGGATATTAGTATACAGGGTCACGGCCACGTTTTCACCGCGGCCCTGGAACGCAAAGGGCTTTAGAAGGATCACGGATGGTCTTAGTCAGTAAGAGACACACCCTTCCGCTTCACCCAGAGCGGAAGAAGTCATTTGATGATTTCCCATCCTTTAAAAAAAAATGTGGCCATGTTTATAGCAACATCAGTAGAATTAATTAATTTGTCAATGGTGGTGGTGGTGGCGACGGTGGATGTAATTAGGTGAAAATGAAGCATTCCCAAAAATTCATATTTTACCGGTCTCAGTTTTAAGCGTAGCGGACATTTTATTATATAAGGCTTTAACCAAGTTTGTCTTAGACGAGGAGCCACCCTTTTCTTGTCAGTAAGTTAAGGTAAGCTAATTTACCAAAATAATAATTTAGTGAGCTTTGCACCTCATATATTTAAATGCGTCGTAGCAAGGATCTAGGGAGTCATCACTGTCTTAATATCGCTGTATGCGCGATGACAGCGCCCCAAGTGACCACAATTATTGTGGATTTGAAATCTGTCAAATTATGGCAAATGAATGATTTCATAACGATTTTCGGATTGTCTTTCAGCGAAATTAAATGAAAATATCTAAAAAAAATTGTTCATTTAATAATAAGTGGTTCAATGTATGTAATAATTCGTACGGGATTTGAATCGATAAAACATGATATAAATTTTCAACCTCAAGCTGTGCATAAAGGGAAAAAAATAGTATTAGCACAGCATGTGAGAGACGTTAAAGAGCTTAGAACTAACGGACGAAGCTACTTAATAAGAGCTCTGATCATACGACAAACGTTTGTGACACAAACTCCCTACAAAACATCATTAAATGTTACATATCTACTTATTGAAATTTTATTGTGAGTTAGTTCACGTCAACTTACATATATTAATATCCCATTGTTTCTACACTTTATAACACAACACGTGCTGTACCCATATCGCGAATATTAACGTTTCTACTTAAAATATACTTAATAACGTTAGTATGGAGTTCTATGAAAATATAGCAATTTGACACATGACAGTCCAGAGTTATTTCACATTTCTGCCACATCGCGCGCTGCGATCGATTTGACTGTCCCCACCACCCACTTTGCACACAGCAGTATGCCAGCACACCAAGCTACCCGAAACTGTCAAATTTTCCCAATCAACTTTGAACAATAATGCATAAGCGATACCGTTATTATTATTATTTATTTAGCTTTAATTATTCTCTGCACTTACAGTACGAACCAACACGGACGGAGAGTCATAATCTAAAAATTGAAAAGTTACACACACAAAAATTAACAAAAAAATACAGAATAACAAATTATTTACCAATAATAAAAACAAATACACAACACAACAATATAAGTACAACGTTGAAAATCTATAAAGTAATTTGACAGGTTGTTGTAGCTTGGTAATGGAGGTCCAACTCCATTTTATAACTAACTTCTTTTCATGGCTTCGCTCCCGAAGCCAATCGCTACAATTTGTTTATTTCGTTCGTTGAGCTGTTTCCATAGTTCAAGTGTTACTACAGACATTTTTTTGCCCCCTTTTGTTCTTTGCCACTCAGGCATAAAAAATACCATATCCAAACTATAACTTGAAAATCAAACCATGTCACTTATCACAGTGTAAGGGTTAGCAGTGATTCGACCCGCACTAAGCTCACAAGTGGTACACGGTGTATGCCTCTGGCACCTCGCACTCGACACGACAGGGCTCCGATCAGATCGGGATTTTCTGCGAGCTTCCCATTTCAACGAATTATGTCCTCGTCCCCCATAATAGCGTTCGACATTCACGTGTCGAGGCAATTTGAGGGATGCTTGCTAATCGGTGAAGAGGAAAATAGGTTAGCAAACTAGTGCAGACGTTGAATTATTGCTCGTCCCAGTCGTTTCCTCATTATCGACTTAACACACAGGCCAATCTTCACGTTCCTGTACCAGACTCATCTTCTCTCTATCCACGTTGGCAACCAAGTGCACAGAGGAACTGTAAGCAAATTCGGAAACGAATCATCTTGTTGCCCTGATCCCAGTTTATTTGATTGGCGCAGCATGTTTTTCCTTCCATTCATCACTGTTCGCCGTCACCTGAACAATGACCTCCTTTGTCATCCATCGTTTTCTTGTTTTTATTCTAATTGTATAACCATCCACATTCATATTCATAATTTTCCTTACGATACGACAAATTCGGACACTGTAACAATAGGTAAGCAAACCTCGACTCTAAATCTCTCGAAAGTAAAGATTTTTACAGGAGTTTCATTAATTTTACTGACAATATTCTCGCCAACATCGCTGCATGAGTGCAGCCCCTGAAAAAAGCTTTTAACCTCTACCTTTAGCGTTCGCCGACAGCCCGACATGCTGAATGAAAAAAATGTGGGAGCGAAAGTAGGTCAGTGACAAGCATTGTAAAGGCGCCGAGGGTGTTAATCTACTCATTACGCCTGAGAGCTTGGCTCCACATGTTTTTAAGGGGAAATTGTTTTTAAATTATTATCATTAAGTTTATTTATTTTTTACAGCTTGGTCTGTTTCAAAGTAGGGCAAAGGCATTCAACTCATTCCCGTGGCGTTCACTAGGTCATCACCTTAATATGTATTAATGTTTTATTAATTTAGCTATACGATGAATCTCAGAGCCAATAAGAGCTTCTCGCAAAACTTAGCAGGTGGTTTTTCATTTCCTGTCCATCCTCAAAAAAAAAAAATCAAATACATCAAATTCACTTGCCTTCGTCTACAAAATGTGTGTAGGTAGTAGGTATTAGTATTTGATTAAAAAGAAACGTTATTTTCCTAATCATTTAGCCGGAACATTGATGTAGACACATATTTTACCCTTGACCGTACTTCGGCAAAGGATATATAACAGGAAGGGCAGGTCCAGTATAAAGCTATTTTAGTCGAAATCGATGCGTAGTGAGTATCCACATCTTACCCTTTATAACTTTGGGAAAACGTATACACGGTCAAATTAAATAGGGAAACTACGAGGTCAAGGGCAGCTGGTATTGTAATTTTCTTAACTTAGTTTTTTTTTCGACTTTGAAATCAGTCACTCAAAAAAATATGCCTTTGGGTTTGCCAGAGACCTATAGAGCGCAGCATTCTGAGCAAAAAGAACAGACTGAAAATGGACTAATAACAAAGCTGAAGACCTTGTTTGTTTGTTTGTTTGAACGCGCTAATCTCTGGAACTACTAGACGGATTTGGTTTTTTTTATATTATAGCCACATACAGGAACGGGAAATTCCTACGGGAACGGGATATGCGCGTACGTAGTCGCGGGCAAAAGCTAGGTAGATATGAAACGGAAGTAATAGAAGGGGGCAAAAAGGCCACCAGGCTCAAGTGGGATTGATCGGGTCACGTTACGTGTTCCTGAAAATGAAAGGCGCCATTGAGGCCGGCCCAGAAAGACGTAGCGTGATGATTTGGACACGTACCATGAACCCTCATGGTTCGAGACGGTGCGGGAGAAGAATGTCTGGATCGACTTTGGCGAAGCCTTTTCGCAGTAGTGTGGCAGCAACGGATATTACGGGTAGACGAAAAAAGAAAATTTCAATACCCATGAGTTTCGCTACATGGTTAATTTAATTTGGCGCTGTATAAGCAAATGTGTATAATTGTGAAAGTTTACTTGTCATCATGAAATCTACGATCTTTGCAGTTCTACGTTTCGATACAGTCTTGTGTTGCATTTATTGGAACCTCTTAAACAATTTCTCTTCGACATTCGGCAGACATGTCCGACCCAATCCCAATTGGGATTTAGACATAACTCAGAAAGCATAGGTATGCTTTGATGAAATGATCGTAACGTTACAATGATCGTAACGTTACAATGAGGGTAACGTTACAATGAGTCATCCTTTTTCGGGCGTGCAGCCCGCGTTCATCGATTTATTAGACGTTGTCACGTCAAAAATACATATTTAGCATAATCGTTGAATTTTTCAAGTTGGCGTGGATGGTCAGTACCAACACGATGTTATAGCGTGTTCCAGAAATGTGTGGTCTATTTAAGGGTGATGTTGGGAAGCTGATATACATTGAGGTAAAAATATCAAAACGTAAAAAATGTAAAAATCGACCTCAAAGAACGGTTCAGAAGAAATTATTTTTTAATCAGTCTGATACAGTTGGTGAGCATAGGTATGCTTTCTGGGTAAAGTTTAACTATAGTAGGCGCCAGATAATCGTGGAATAACGGTCATTGACCCACCTACAATTATTGACATTTTTAATTTGAAAAACGGAATTAATGACACAAAGCTGTCCCGAATCATCATCTCTCGTGATCCTTAACATTGTCTAATAATGAAAAACGATTCATATTTAATTGTTCAGGTACCTATGAACAGTTATTAGGGAAAGGTCAATATACTTTATTCCACATTTATCTGGCGCCTACTATATGTATTTTAGTTTAGGCGCGCAGCGTTATGTTTCTAAGTCCGAAATTCCCGACACATAGAAATCCTTAATATCTCAATAAATGCACTATCACATCATAAAGGTGCTCCTAATACCTATTTACAATACATAGTTATGTATATATTGTGGGGTAAGTTTTGATGGCAAGGCCGGGGGACCCATTGTTGCCGTTCTGAGGATTAGTTGGGATCACCGGCCACAACGTCTCATGTTTATGAAACAGACGCTAAATTACATTAAACTAGATTTGTTTGGTCTCATGTGGTTCGGCTTGGAATTAGTTTTAAGTACCTAAATTACTTTAAGTTGATTCATTTCTGTACCAAAAAATAATCATGCAGTTTTAGTTTTCATCAACATCAGCCGGTCGATTCTGGAAACATGTCGAAGTGAAGGCTTGGGTGAAGTGATAACGAGGTGCGGTGTCACTGTCAATCCATATAACCAAGACGGAATGACAGCTCATTTCGTGATCACGTGACATCATGATTATATGAATTGACAGCTCACCTCGTGATCACTTCACCCAAGCCGTCACTTCGACATGTTTACAAAATCGACCGGCAGGTCCGAGACTCCTTAGAGTACTTTTTGGTATACAGGGTCTTGAAAAGTAATTTCTTCTTAACTTTTCAGTCGTTTTTCGAAGTTGTTTTTTTTTTTTAAACCATATTTTTATGTTATGATATTTTTTCCTCAATGTATATCAGCTACCCAACATCACCCTAACATAGACCAGGCATTTCTGGAACACGCTATGTAACATCGTGTTGGTATTGGCCATCCACGTCAATTTGAAAAAATCGAAGATTGTGCTAAATATGTACTTTTTTCTTCTTGTTTTGCCGTCATATAAATGCTTCTCGTAGTTTGACAATATGCAATTTTGTTTTCTAAAAATCACACCCGACTTTTTTTGTAAAGCTCTATGGCCAAAACCTTTTTCACGTTTTGTACATATTGAACAAGAATTTAATAACGACATCACTTTATTGCATCCGGCCGTCTGGCCGTTACAACTAAAAAATAAACACCCAAACACGACTAAAATAACCGATTGCTATATTACAATCGGGAAATGAAAATTCTAGAAAGATAAAATAAATCATAGTAGCGTAAACAAAAATGGAAACCGACTCGCTCAAAGAAAGAGGATATACTATAGTAGATAACTGGCTTAACAAGTTTAACCAGAACGGGGGAAATTTAGCAACGCTCCAATAGTTGGCCAAGAATCCGACGAACTTCACCATCTTAAACAAGCTGATATTAAAATTCACATAATGCCTTGCTTACACGTTAGTACAGAATATTGCTCACTTACATAAATCAGTATTTGATGACTTGGGTCTTACACCAGTGCGTCCTGTCCTGGACTGGAGTATAGCTCCCTACTACGTGGTAATCATCATCATCCTGCCCTTATCTCTCGTTACTTGGATTCCGTCCTCTTCACATGATCATACCAAGACAAGCAGTTCCCTTTCAACTTTTCCGGCACTGGCGCCACTTTTAGACTACCTCTAATTAATACTCATTCTTCACTTTATCCATTTTTGTAACTCCACACATCCATCTCAACATTATCATCTCCGCTACATGCTATATATTTCCATTCGTCTTTTTCACAGCCCAAAATTCTAATGCAGTACAACAGTACTGTAAAGGGATAGTGCTATTCGTCCTGTATAGCTCCGTCTTTCTCTCACACCGTTGTCATGGAATGGCACGTCATAGTAGGAGGCTGGGCTCCTGTCTTTCTTGATACACGGTGCCAAAACGTTGGTCTACAAATTCACGATTTTTCCTGGAAAATTACTGGAGTCACCAGCAAGGCCAGCCATGTTTTTTGAAAAACCGCTTACCAGTGGAGCAGACGAGTCCTTGAGTGAAGAGTGAGTTACACCGGTTGGTAGTCCTACTAACAGGTTAGGAGGACTACCAACCTTAAAAAGATAACTGGGACAGACTGGATGCGGTTGGCGGAGAAACGGGTGTGGAAGCTCAGCTTTAGAGAGACCAGCGATGCCTTGGTATAAGCTGAATTCACTGATTCGGTATTTTATAAGTATTAAACCTAATAAAGTAATTATTACTATTCATGATTATAACTAAACCCAGTGTAAAGTATACATAAATTATGAAGATACTTCAGACACGATTGCACAAGAAATTCTTACAAATTCGTTTAATAAATCTGATCAAGAAATCCGAGTTCTGTAGAAATGCGCTGTGATGACATCCTGACATCCGCGCTTCCTAACAACGTGCCATTGGGAGCAAGGCGAGCTTATGCTGAGACAGCGTCGGATAAATTGTACGACGTTTTCTACATTTTACAATGGTAGGAGAAAAATCGTTATAGCTTCTGCTCGCGACTTCGTTTAGTGGACTGGATTCAATTATATTATATTATATGTGAGTAAAAAAACTATTATGTGTAAAAATTACATCTTTTCGGTAGTTTTTACGTCAAACAGTAACAACCATCCATTCAACCTACAGACAACCAACCAGAAACTTTCTAACAGTGGTGAGATCTACTATCAGAATTAAAAGTACCCTTTCCTAATCTAGGTCCTGGTTTGCCGTGCGCCAAATCTTAATACCCGTCCCGTAAGCCATGACAAAAAATAGCAAATTTTACTATGACATTACAAAATTACAAATACACTTAGTATTAAGTCATTTTCTATGGGGTTACTACGAAAATTTTACCTAATCAGTTACATTTTACAAGTTGGTCGACTATTACTCGTTAACTTGTAAAGCCTACTTGGCTGAGATAGTTTTTTTAAATACGTTATATAGCACTACCATGATTTTGTTCATGTCTCCAAAAGCAAACGTTTATCTGGCAGAGGGGGGGAATGCTTGTCGCTAAAAAAAAAAGCACTTTAAAGCTTAATATTTCGCAAACGGATCCTTGGATGGAAAAATGGTTTTCGGTCGATATTTAAACGACCTATCCAACGACATCCCACACCATGGAATAGACGACAAACATCCCCAACTTTATTGAAAAAATATTTTTTCGATGTTTCATTTTTCACTTTATCGGCATGATTAATGTGTATACCCATACGAAATTGCAAATTTCTAATGCTAAGTGTCTCTGAGCTAAACCGAGGACAGACAGACAGACAGACATGGCGAAACTATAAGGGTTCCTTTTTGACTAGGGAACCCTAAAAAAGACGACACAAATACCTATGCCTAAGATTTAGTATCTCACTGAATTTCATTCATACTCTTTGAATTTGAGGGTTGTCTATGAAATCAAAGGATTGGGTTTATAAAGATTGAGCTCCATCTAACATACGAACTGAAAATTCATATCGCTAACTCTATATCATAATGAATTAACGCCATGTTTTAAGTTCGAACACAGTTCGTAAATCTAGGATTAACATAATATAGGTACATGAAACAGCCTACTTCGTAGAATATAATATATTCTATACAGGCGCGAATTTAGTTTACATCTACATTCAAACCTAGATTTATAACCAGGTACATTTCTAGGTCGTCTGAGTAAAGCCTCCTTGCAGGTAAAATGTAGGTTGCAAGGAAAGCTTTTCCCTCGGAATATTCTAACATCGTGCAGTAAGCTTGCGTTTAGAAATAGATACGCGTATTGAAAACGAATTTGTATGAAGTAGTATGAGGGTTCTGTGGATTTATAAAATCGGGTAGGTACCACTTTAATCTGATTGGGGTTGTATCTAGTCTTAAAATACATGTAATTTTAATTGTAAATACATTCTTATTATAGTCGGGAGCAGGTTAATAAAACTCGTAGGTGCAATAATTCCCACAACAATCGATTTCCAGATTTAATTACCAAAACTTTTTTCTTCGAACTCACTAGTACCGCGAAAAAAAATCTGCTTTTCAGTACATTTTGTCGAGTTCTGCGCTCATCAATGTATGGGGTAGTGGTTTTATTTTCGCGTTTTAAGTGTTGATCGCGTAGTAAAAGTTGTTTTTTTTTATTTTTTTATTTTAAGGCTTTCACACATATGTATGGTTATCACATATAACCATGACAGCCCCATCATTACTCATATAAAAATATATTTTTACGAACTAAGAGACAAGAGACGCTCTATTAGCTAAATAGCTACATACAAAACTATAAATTTTCTTAGCCTCCTTACTACAGGGTTTAGACAAAAAACATTGAACAGCACCTACATCTAACTTACTAATTTTATTCATTATTCCAGTATTATTCTCTGTTAATCTGTTACACGTTGTATAATAGCTTTATCGAGAAATGCGATTTATTATACGAGTATACTAGCAGTGCTTGCAATCATTCTTTTACATTTTTCTGCACAGATACCCCAAAACCTTCCATCTTTCAAATACGGCCCTGAACATTCCTCTCTAGAAAACACGACGCACAACTATAAGGATATAACCAACATTATTAAGCACCCCCCAGCAAGCGCTTCCATCATAGCCTCGCATTTTCTCATCTCAATAAACAGAACACTGTTAGAACTAGTCTTGTGTTCGTTATCTAACTGACTGGCTAGATTCGTTCAGAAATAGCTGTTCCATCGATTAGCTCCCATAAACTTGATTCTAGTCGTAGTCGCTACAATTATACATCAAAGACTAGCCTACAATTCATTGGGATTGCTTCTTTGTGCAGAATTAGTAGCTATTCTGGTATTTTATCTATTTTACCTTGGTCGGATAAGCATTGCCATACAACGTGGCAATGGGAAGAATGGCGATGGGAATGAATTTTTCTTTTAGCTTATATTTTAGTTAATACGAGTTTTTTTTTTCAGTACTAGCTGTCGCCCACGGTTTCACCCGCGTAACTCTCGATCCCGTAGGAATATCGGGATAAAAAGTATCCTATCCAGGTCATCAACTGTATATGTGAAATAAACCTAATTTCATCCAAATCCATTCAGGAGTTTTTACGTGAAAGAGTAACAAACATCCATCCATCCATCCATACTTACAAACTTTCGCGTTTATAATATTAGTAGGATATTATTAATTAATAATTTTCTGCTTTGTATATATTTTTATCTATGTAAATTTTCATAGTTCAAAAACATTTATGTCGTCAAATATAATTTCTTCAACCAAACCTTCAACCGTTACAATATAAATAACTTAGAATATGTCTCTCGGATTCGGGAGAAGGGTATTTGGTACAAAGCTGAATTCTCAAAGGAGTCAAATAATATAAAGGACTTTAAAATTCTTCTTTCACTTTATTCCGTCGCATTTCATATAAGGAGAATCGATTGCTACTATTTCTTAAACACTTTAGGTTATGGCGGAGGACACTCCTCAAGGCCTCACAGATAAAAGATTAGCAAATATAAAAAGTACGGTTGTCTTCTGCTACAATAGTTCGCTTAAATGAAATCTGCCCCACATACAAGAATCTACAAATTCGAACCGATTCTAAACTCACATAAGTGTTTTAATGAGCCTGTACTATTTTACTGTCAAACTGCATGTTATTAGCCACCAGCGGGAACCTTCAGAGTGCAATACAGTATATAGATTCAATCTCTTTAACATTATATAATTTCATAATAATAATTTCAACAGGAATGTAGCCAATATTTTATAACTCCTTATTTAAAAGAGTGCCCTTGGAGTTTCTTGCACGTTCTTCTCCATAGAAATCTGCGCTTTCAAACGTGCAAGTAGCTTCATCTTTTTGCCTGACGTACCCGGACTATTCAAAAGTGCCTGCAAATGGTTTATTTGAAATAAATGCTTTGAGCATGATTTTCAGTACCTTACAGACATCGTTTTATATAAAGTTAAAAGACGGTAAAAGTATCTACATTAAATAAATAAAAACAACAAACGCTGAACATCGGCATAATAATATAGGTAGATAAAAGGTGCCCGTGAATATGCTTCTCGATTGTAGACAGAATCTACCAATCCACCAAATACTTTGACTGTACCTCGAAGTGGAAGTTTGTACAGTAAGTACAGCGACTACTTTACCTACAGGACTTCCGTTAAACTTTTAACGGAAAGCAGTATAAGCCTTCAAAGTTTAAAAATATGGATATTTTCGTTCGAGTATGGCTGGGGTTTGAACGTGAACGAAGAAAGACTGGAGTTCTGTTGTTTCAGTTCAGTTCAGTTTCAGAGGAAATACCCTCAATTTAAGTTTAACTGTGTTTTGCAAATACTGTATAATCAACTAATACTATCCGACTTCGGAGACGTAGTCCATCACTTTGAAAGTAAGCGAGCTGTAATGTTCCATGCGGGCTCAATGCCGATTGCTAAAAGTTTGAATTTTGATTCTAGAACATGGTTTTTTTGGCTTTGTTCTAGACAGTTTTTAAATTCACGCAAACACAGATAACGTAAACATTTTCTTCTCTACCTAAATATCCTCTAAAACTTCTCTGATAGATTGACACTTCACCGAGCACGTTAGCAAAGGTTTCCCAAAGTACTAAAAGTCGTGTCACGTATCATCTTAGTAGGCTTCAGCCATTTAATACTGTTTGAGAGCTAAAGTCAACATTTTAGGAAAAGCTCTTATCTACAAGTAAGCACAGGTATTGGGTTTTATAAGTAGACCATCGAGGAATGAATACTAATTTAGTTAAGGAACTTTTATTAACTGTTGTTAGATTCGAAATGCCCGATAAGATATAAGTACAAAATCATTTTAAGCTATTAAAGGTTCTGAACTCGTCGAATTTTGTATTGTTTCACAATTTATTTAATTTACGATAAAACACGGCTGTTCAAAGTTTGCTGTGATACATTTAATTAATTGTAAACAATAAACGAAGTACACCACTTTTGTCATTTCATGAAATGGTTGGCAACTTCACGAAATTCCTTGTAGTTCAGGATCGATTCATGTGATTCGATGCATATTCAAGGGCTACGTAGTCCAATGTTGCCACCTCAAACATAACCTCGACGATGAATGCTGCCGGGGCTTCTATTTTTGTGTCTGCAGGGTTTAAAGAAAACTAACTTGAACAGGATGACGGGAGCTTAGTTCGCCCGCTTTGCTCGCTCACACTAGCTCCTATCATCCTATCCAAACCTAACCTAATTGTGTTGGGGTGCCCTATGTTTCTCAAACCTAACAGAACTGAACTTAACCTTGGCCACATCATGAAATAATCAATTCTACGTCAAACCACGACATTTACTCGTACGTATATCATCGAATTATTTTACATTTTTTTTAAAACACACCCATCGAACTTTGACTCACACATACAAACAGAAACTACAAAAAATACTATTTCTAAGAATTAAAATAGTCCCACATCTGGCTACGGGTACAAAATCTTAGAAAGGAAACTACCAACAAACAATTATTACAATTTCCTTTCAAAGCCCCCAATTACACACAGAGATCCAAAGGAATATCACGACAATACACAGCAATCTTCTGTGCGCTCACACAAGACAATACAGATTTATGCCGTCGCCTTTACACTTCAAACAATATACAGTAAATTACAATCTTTCAGCAGACGCTGAATGAATACCTGATGATTTCTCTTTGTATTCCAAGCTATGTGGAACATTTACTTTTCACAGATCTTACATTTTTCTTGACACAAGATTATGTGAAAGAAAACACTGGATATAATTTTCTGATAAAATCTACACTTTAAGAAGCCATATAGTCACGATTTTTCGCACTAGGCATCAGTCAACGATGAATTACAAAAAAACGTCATCATAATTTATGGGCTATATTCATATTCATTTATTTTGCATTCTACAATTGTAGAGAAAAGATATTAACAAAATGCTTAAAGCTAAGCACCGGTCGATTTGCTCCTTCCGCCCCCCTACCAGATCATCTTCTTCCGACGAAAACTACATCGGAACAATCAGTTAAAATCGACTTTTACGAAATAAAGGACAAAGTCAAACTGCTACCTCTAGTAGACGGGACGGTTGACTGAACTCATATCAAAATTCTTATAAGTCTCATCCATTTTCCAAAGATCGAAATGAAATAAGAAACAAAAAGAAGCATTTACTTTACTTATATCAACAATGATAAAACAAGTTTTGCGATAACCGTGGTTCAGAAAACTAGTTCTAGTTCTAATTTTGTTAAGGTGATAAGCGAGTTAAAAGTCGTTTTGAGAATTATTTTTTTATTTTAAAGTACCTATATCTAATAGGGATTTGATATTTCAGTTTATGTTCTTTGACTTTACGATCTAACTTAATTCTAAAGGAATACACGATACCATAGAGGAAAGTAATATATCGGGTACACGATACGCAGAAATGTTAATATAATTCACATGCGGGCAACACTGAATCAATTGGCAATTTGAATGAGTTGGGTGTTGCTATATTCGAAGCACGCGGAGAGTGTGCGGTGCGCTCGGAGAACTCGATGCTAAGACATGCCTTTTAAACTATTAGAAGTCATTGACATACGCTCCACGTCCAGAGAGGTATTTTATTGGGACTGAAGTATGACAGTAGGTAATAAGAAAAAGAGACGAATTAACTGTTACAGCATACAGCATCGACACATATGAAGATTCAACAAAAGGTATTTTGAATAGTATATGATTGTTGCCACTTAAAAATCTTGTATGCACAACTCGTGCAGTATTGGACTGCCTATTTACATATTTCAAGATAGAATTGTGACTATATTATTTTAAATCACATTTCTACGTAGAAAAAGGCATTCAAAATTGAAAAAAGCTTTCCGCATAATGATAAGTTGTGTTGCCGCATTCGGAATATTTAAACTGTATTATTTAGGGCAATGTCAGTCCGACAGGGAAATCAAATAAAACTGTATTTTGGTACGTGTTCCTTTATTTGTCACTATCCTACTATCCTATCCTTCTTACTAGTGTCCGACCGTAATAGGATTTTCAGCCGAAACTGAAACCGAACCATCGTTTTTCAGCCAAAACTCAAACTTCTATAGACATATACATCATCATAACAGCCGAAAGACGTCCACTGCTGGACATAGGCCTCCCCCAAAGGTTGCCATAATCGCCACGCTTGGCAGGTGGGTTGGCGATCGCAGTGTAGCTGTTGCAATACACAGAGAATGCTGCTGCCCATTCTCTGGTCGAGTCCCTTAGTCGCCTCTTAAGACACCTACAGGAAGTGATAGGATGGTGCTATCCTTTACGTCCGACACCATACAGAACGACATATAATATAAATTATAATTTTTAAATACAAATGTGTATGTTTATATTTATTAAATATACTATAGATGTTAATTTATATGGTTGATTCTTTTTACATATAATCAAAGTTAACGTTTCTTAAATGAAATAAAAACACAAAATAAAATTGGTAAGAAAAAATAATATTTTTGTTATTTCAACAATTTAACATGAATAAAAATAATCTTAACAACTTATTCTTTTTAGTAACTCTTCGTCTTAATACTTTAGTAATGGTGTTCTTAATATTCTTTTAATTAATATAGTTACACCCGAAGTAAGCCGAACGATCCACGACCATTACAAACATTTCGTTTCGGCGGGATTCTAGGGTCGGTCAATTTTTGGCCGAAACTAGATTTTTGAGCCGAAACTGGCCGAAACCGAAACCGATCCTTCGGGCGGTCTTTTATTACTTCTTACTTTATAATATCTATTATTATTATTTGTATGTTTGTTAATCGATCACGCCTCAACTATGCTCACGGATGACTGCCTGCATAACTTTGCACACGGATAGACACCTGCATAACTTTGCAAGCAGATAGACACCTGCAAAACTTTGCACCAGTATTAGTATATCGAGTCTTTTTGGCGTGATAAATGAGTTTCATAGCATTTTACTTGTTGAAGATGGAAAAATAAAATGCTATGGGGCATTCAATCTACTTAAATGTTTGCTGATAAAACCTTAACAAAACTTCTTTTGCCTCGCTTCTTCTTAATCTTTCCGCACTATTCACTTCACAGGAAAACCTTCCCAATACGACAACAAAAATTAATACTACATCAAAAAATACTATACACAATTTTACGAACCATTGGTCAACATTTATAGCTACACCTTACAGTCTTGCAGTATTCACAACTCCCACACAAACTATAGCCAATTAGCTCCACGCAGCCTTATATTTTTAAGCATGGACGGAACCGTTCATCGGCTAAAAGTCTATCGTTAGCCTTTGAGAGCCGCTAGCCAGTACAAAGTGAGAAGTTGGCAGACTTGTTGCTCAGCGTAATCAACTCGGAAACAAGCAACTCGCTATTCATTTATGACCTTCGTTCGTATGAGTTGAGCTCCTCATATTAATTTGGATAAGTTGTAGAGTTAGGGTGTTTTAGAACTAGATTCTGTCAGCGGTTTCGTTTGTGTGAAAGCGGTAAATTATCCCGCTGGGTCGTTCTACCGGGATTAGAAGTCCTATCATGGCCTAGTCTTGTGTCACACGAAAGTCACAAACAAACATACACAAATAAACATTCATAACATTATAGTAGGTGTTTATAAGGATATGATATTCTGCTGGACTTTGTTATCTCCATCCAAAATTTTTGTATTTTTCAGAGTTGCTTTTGTGAGAAATTGTGACTTTGACTCTTAAAACACCTCTAACAAAAATCGAATGGTGATAAAAATCACGTTTTTTTTTATTAAAAAGTCAAACCCCTGAAACAGATATAAAAATAAACAATTCAATCGGAAAACTGTCGATTGTCTACGTATGTGCTACGCAAAGCTTCCCGTTTATTAGCCTCATGGCGCGTAACCCGTAGCACGCAGCTCGTAGCGCGTAGCCCGTAGCGCATAGCACCGCGGTGAAGCGACAATCGGCTCGCATTCGAGTGATTGATCGACGTCAACACTACAATTCCATACTTCGTCCCTGATTCGGGTTTTAGTATCATCCGTTTTATTTATCACTGACAGTAGGTTTCGAATAATACAAACAGAATGTATTTTTAATATTGCGAGTTTTTAATTTATTTTTAAAATGTGTGAAACTATGAATAGTTATTGCAAATAATATATTTCATCATTTAATGGTTTTAAATTAAACGTGCTGCTACAAAGTCCATGTTATTGCCAAACATTAAGCTATATTTTATGCATAGTGGAATGCAAATAAATTATATGAATATTAACAAAACTGTGGCCTTTATTGAGGCATACCAGAAAGCAATTTGTCTCTTAATTGAAAGGAAAAGTAGTAATACCATAAAGAAAATAACTTCATTTAATTCGTAATTTCTGGACGCAACTAATGGATGTGGTGACGCTTCAGGGAGGCCTTTGTCTAACAGTCCTCTGTTGTCCTCGTCTTACGGCTGAAAACACAATAGGCAACATTTACAGGACCTTGATACTAATTGCTCTAAAAAAAGAATGAAACAAAATCATAACAGTGACATGCGCGACACGCTTCACAATTTCCCAATACTTATATAGTAGCTTATTAAATTCATACATACTGTAATATAATGTACATATGTATGCCATCGTTTAACGCTCACTTTATTACATAATATGACACACCTAAGGAGTCTAATTTAATTTTGGCTCATTTTGCCAACGCTTTGCCATCCCACTTGTAAAATAAGAGGTTGATGTTCACGCCCTTGACACAGTTACCAAGACTCAAAATCTATACTGGTATATTCTCATAGACTAGTATAGTCTCTGAAACTCTGAATTCTGTAGTACGGTTCCAATTTGTTACATTTCAAACTCAAACTCAAGCTCAAAGCATTTATCCATCCGTACTTCCATACTAATATCATAAATGCAAAAGGAACTGTCTCTGTCTATGTTTGTTTGTTTGTTTGTTTAGTTTAGATTTGACATTTAATATGTCAGTCTGTTTAGATTCAAATGAAACTCGGCGTACGGGTAGATTATGCGGTCCGATTGTAATTATTTCCGAAAGTCACGCGAGCAAAGCCACTGAAAGAAGCTGGTTTCAAATAAACTTTTAACAGGCACTTTTTAACTGTCAAATTTAGTCAGCCAAACAGATGAAGCTATTTGCACATTAGAAAGCGTTGATCTCTTTGGAGTAAACGTGCAAGAAACTGCACGGACACTCTTTTTATTTTTGCCTTTTTTTTTTTTTTAAGGATGGGAAATCATCAAATGACTTCTTCCGCTCTAGGTGGAGCGGAAGGGCGTGTCAGACTCTTACTGACTAAAACCCATCCGTGTTCCTTCTAAAGCCCTTTGCATTCCAGGGCCGCGGTGACTCTTTCGAACAAATTTCGCAACCCTGGCAGGCTCTGGCCCTGGCGGGCCCCGTCTTCTATGCTGACATCTCGTTGAGGCGCGCGTGAAACACAACGCGCCATCGACCCGGGCCTGGTGGTAATCGGACAGCGAGCCACCCAACGCTCCCCGTCCGCAGGCCCGCGCCTACGGTGGCCGGGGATCGCCCTGCGACTCCGGACGCCCGGGGCGTCTTCTCCTGTAGCGGCGGTTGGGGCGAAGGCCTTGCCTTTCCCTCGCGCGGCCCGCCTCCTCCTTCGCTAGCATTACTACTTCGAGGAAGGAGGTGACCGCTTCCCAAGCCTCCTCGCTCCGGACCATGGATTCAACTAGGGCCGGACGCGAGAGGTCGCCGCCACCAATCGCCTCGATGAGGACACGGCGGTGCTCCGCCCAAGCAGGGCAGACCTCGAGCGTAT
The DNA here is from genome assembly GCA_905163435.1 of Mamestra brassicae. NCBI lineage: Eukaryota > Metazoa > Arthropoda > Insecta > Lepidoptera > Noctuidae > Mamestra > Mamestra brassicae. Next base: position 6,256,365 of record LR990991.1, on the reverse strand, counting down.
GCTCCACCGTGTCCTCCGGGCGATCTTCACAGTGCTGACACCCGGACGTGTCCTCCCGCTTAATCCGAAACAGGTACCTCCCGAAACAGCCGTGTCCGGTAAGTACCTGCGTCAGGCGGAAGGTGAGGACGCCGTGGCGCCTCTCCAGCCACTCCTCAAAGAGGGGCCTTACCGCCGCAATAGTGGCATGCCCAGCGCTGGGTCGCAATAGTCGCTGTCTCCAAACCGCCATGGTATGCTGCCGGAGCTCCGTCCGCCGCGATGCAATTTGCTGCGGCAGCTGAGTTTCGCCCCGGCGACACGCGTAGAGGTGCGCGAGGGTCTCGCCTCCAGATCCCATGGCGGTAATCCGGCAAGGAGGATCGCCGCCTCGCCGGAAATTTTATTTTTGCCTGCGTCTGTGTTTCCGAACGCATACAACCCTAATCTCTTCAAAATTAGAGTGATCAGGCTTCTTCTGTGTAAGCTCGCTCTATTGTCGACTTTGTCTCTGTCATCTATGACCTTGACTAGAGTCAAAAGCAAACTCATCTCAAATTTTAAAAAAATGTTCGGGAAAATAAACAGTAATACATTTAAGTCTTATACTAAGTTATAAACATATCAGTATAACAAATGTATAACCTAGGACATTTTCCACAACATATTAAAAGTTATATGTTATAACAGTGCGCTATTCTAAGCTGTTAAAACAGAAAAGTAGTTAGTGGTGAACTTTAAACATAAACGGGCATGCAAACAACAGAGAAATAGAGAGGGAGAGAGAATGAGTAAATATTAAACTAACTGTTATAATCTAAAATTGTTTTGTAGACCTAATTTTTGAAGCAGAGACAGAGAAGTCAATGTCTTCAAAGATTTTGTTGTATTGATTGATAAGGCGGCGTAAGGGTGCTTGCAAACCTGCGTTTGTACGACAGGAACTTATTGAAAATAAAGTTATTATTTAATTTTATAAATATATAGATTTGCCAAAAAAAAAATTAAACTTTTTCAACCATATCGTAATATTTACCAATATGATCTTTATATTTTTAATCAGTAAATCGGGACAAAAGAAAAAGGCACCGGCATAAAACTCCATGTTCCTCAATATCTACCTATCGAAAACTCACGCATTCTAAAATAGACCATTCTGAAAACTCTAGACGTAGTTACTCAGTCAACCAATTTTTCATATTAAGAGATAGGAACCAGCTCAAATCCTCCATATTCCTCTTCATTCTACATGCTCCCAACAGTAAAAGTTCCATCGATCGAAGACTCAAATCCCATACCCTAACCCATCATAAAACTGAGAATGTAGGAAGTACACAGTTTCAATTTGTCATAAATGAAAATGAACGTACGAAAAGCTCCATGATCCTCCATATATCCTCAGGCTACCAATAAAAGATCCATCGATCGCAACATTAACAACTATAGAGAAAAACATCTGTTACGTAAATGTGTTTATTCACAAAATACTAAAGCACATTATGTGCCGCTGTCAGCCGTCCGTGACTGTCGGGCGACGGGCCAGGCCGCGGCGCGCAACAGGTCCGCCGGCACCCACACCCCTCATGGCACCGTGAGGGGAATACTTATCAACAGCCTACACTTAAAAGCAGCCTTATTCTTAGTTAGGTCGCGATCGCAAACGTAAACTTTGCTACTTTTATCTCCGACGGCTGACCTGCTTCATGTCGCCGTTTTGTACCTAATAGACAACGACGTCGAAGAGCTTAAATCAACACAATTTAAACAGTATTTTTTACATTTTTTTTCACGACCGAGCAATCTCCTTTATCGCTATGCTAACAAAGATTTTATCGTTCTTTGAGTGAAAATATAGAGATGAACACGCGACACGGACAAAGCGGAAAAAATACTGGAGCAGTCTTATTGAATCATTCCAAAGTTAAGCGTAGAAGTTATGGAATTTCTATAGAATAACGGAACGTTCGTACAAAGGAATAAAACAGCACTAGAGCGTTGACAATAGGGAATATATGTGGATATTGCGATAAAAGACAGGCGGCGGCCATTCCCTCACGACGCTCGTCCATAAATTTGAGCTCCTGGGTATAATGACGATACATTTCCAGATCACGTCTTTATATAAGCTGAGCCTTAAGTCGGCGATATGAATTCACGTCCCCTCATACTTGGCGACCTAAAAACTTAATGAACTACATATGTATGTCATCCATACTAGCAGGCGTCGCTAGTGTTCTTTATATAAGTTGGTGCGGACTGATAATGGAAAATAGTTTGGAGTCTGATATGTGTCTAGTACGTACCTTATATTTCCTCTAGGTAAGTTATTTTATTCTTAACCATCCTACTCCAGTGTTACAAAATATTTGGTTATGAACCTATGTGCATTTTAACCGACTTTAAAAAAGGAGGAGGTTCTCAATTCGGTTGTTTTTTTATGTTCGTTACCTCATAACTAATGAACCGATATGATTTTTTTTTTATTTCAACATTTAAAATTTCATCAAAATCGGTTCAGTGGTTTTTAAATCAAAGTAGCTGGAAAAATATGCCATCCAAGTAAGCAAATGGCGTACTTTGCTTTCCGGTGACTTTCCAGTAGAGTTGTTAGGTGTGGGGCACCACTAAAAAGTGAAAAATAAAAAAAACTGTTTTACAAAAAACTTACAACCGACTTCCAAATAAATAAAATACTTTAAAAATAAAATACTTTAATTTCGGAAGTCGGTGTTTTTTGTTGTTTCTCCGTATTTTAACACCGTTTCCCGAAATTAAAGTAATTTTTTACGAAGCTTTTGAGACATTAAATCCCTATACTTCGGCCAATACCACCATCTAAGGTTAGACCAATCCCACACTTTTGAATGTCTGATTATCGTAAGGAGTTTACCTACAACTGGATAGCTCGCGGTTGGCAGCCGTTTTTTTACATGGGGTCTTTGTGCTTCGGACTTCATGGTACTCTTAGGGACTTGATATACAAAGTGGGCAGGGCGCGCGGCGGGCGCGTAACCAGGGCGCTATGGAGATAAAATGTATGGCGTCAAAGGAACGTTAATGTAATTAGCGTCGTGGTCGCGGGCGCGTGAATAGACGTCATACATTATTTATTTATTTATTTATTATATACTTTATTGTACACCACATAACAAACATAGTAAAAACGTTTCAAAGTGTACAATGGATGTACATTTTCGTTACAGCGCCCTGTCCGCGTACTCGCCGCGCGCCCTGTCCGCTTTGTATATCAAGTCCCCAAGAGTACCATAAAGTCCGAAGCACAAAGACTTCAGGTAAAAGAAACGGCTGCCAACCGCGAGCTATCCAATTGTAGGTAAGCTCCTTAAAGGTTATTTAAGAAAACTCTTTTGTCAGAGCTAATACTATTCAGTAAATGATTAACGAAGTTATTTATAGACACAATACGACTCCCGTAGTTAACGTTACTTTATTAGACGAGGATAAGGAGGAACGGGATCACTCGTGAACCAGATATATTACTTCTACTAAACGTGTTTTGTGTAATTAAGATAAGATAATATAAGATATGATATTTTATTTGCATAAAACATGGTACACAAGGTGTTATTAAAAAAAAACTAGATCAAATATGTTTTGATGGGAAATCATCAAATGACTCCTTCCGCTCTGGGTGGAGCGGAAGTGCGTGTCAGACTCTTACTGACTAAAACCCATCCGTGTTCCTTCTAAAGCCCTTTGCCGCGGTGACTCTTTCGAACAAATTCTGCAACCCTGGCAGAAAGCATGCAAATTAATAACTAAAAATACATTATGACATTGAAATATATTACATTGAAGTCATATGAAATAATTCCTTAATACTATAGAAATTATTATTATGGAGCTATTTTTATTTATTTATAAGAGTAGAGGTTTTCTTTTTCTTTTTCTTTTCGAGTCTATGGTTAACTCCTCCGGGTTGTTTGAGCTCAGTAGGTGGCAGCTTCGGTGGCATTCGTTAAATCCCCTAAAAGCAGGTGTATGTGCACTTGGGGCACTCCAACGTATGGCTCATGTCCTGTTGACCTCATGTTGGTCTCATGGTCAAAATACGTAATATTATAAGGTATTATTATCATTCTCTAAAGTCTACGAACATTTACATATCAGTACCAATCCGTACATTTATGATATCAGTATTGATTTGTCGTGAAATCATATGATAATTAATTAGTCACAATAAAATGGTACTTCATGTACATCATTTCAAGAAATGATACCAAACGATTTCTTTGCAACACAAACTACAACATTAACAATTTTTGTGAATCTTTAGTAATTGGGAACCAATTACTATGGATATCACTTAACCTACTTAATAGTAATAAACTGGCAATACTCATTGGATTCGAAACGAGCAATAATCGTTAGATTACTAGCTAGCGAGCAACAGTTCCAGGAAATATAACGAAAGAGAAAAAGTCTTCTCAATATTGGTAATAGAAAAGATATTTTGTTTGGATTACCAACCTCCAATAGCAGATAGTCTTCCTTTAATTAAACGACACAACAACTAAATTGTATTCAATTCCGCTATCACACAATTTGCAGTCTTTTGCCACAAGTTTAATAAACTTGATGTTAAATATAGTTACAAACTGCTGCGGCTTTTGAACAAATTTAATTTTAACTTACAACTTATAAATAAGCGATGAGACTACAGGCTTACTTGTACAACTTGAGACCTTTGACAAATGGGCCGCATTCAAATTCACACAAATTACATTTCGTAATTTTTCGGCCTTGGTCCAAGCTTTCTGTGTTATTTAAATTCTCACGGAGTAGGAGCTTTGCTCTTGGACGAGCAAATAAACACATTCAGAGCACTTATTTAAATACAGCCTTAAGTAAATTTACTGTCTGAATGAACTGTCGGGAACAAAGCGAGAGTCCTCTCAAAGTGCTAAATTAGAAGGAATGTAGGTAGTACTGTATTTGATGTAAGCACATTCATGTAGATTGTGCAACCGCAGTGTCCACAGTGCACAAGATCGGACAAAGGCTTTAGCGCTAAGCTTGCTCCGCCGGACCAGGATAATACGGACTTTACCCGGAAATTGGAACATTGTGCAACTAATTCCGCTTGAGCTAACTTCAATCCTGTAATTAACATTCGGTAGATATTTTTTTAAATAATTGCCAGTGATCCATACAAAAACGCAGGTTTTATTCAATAACATACGAAAATCTCTCATCCGTTAAAACATTCAAAATACCCTAATTCCATTTCGTTGGATATGTTTCCATTAGACTGATTCACTGCGCTGATTAGAGGTTATTTTTAACCCTTTATTTGTGTAATTTAATCAAGTAATCAAGCAATTTAAGACGCCAAGTAAACATATAATTTTAAATGCGTGTTTAGATTAAGAGCGTTATTAAAGAGGATGTTAGCGTGAGAATCGTTTAGAGATGCATCTAAAGTTTAGTGAGTAGAGATTGACTGGGCGATTGGGCGGGCGACGGGTCCGGGAGAGGCTGCGTGGCGCGGCCCGCCCAGTGGCAGCTCGACCGCCGCAGCGAGCGCACGCCGCGACGCGCACACCACACCACCCGCCGGTCGGTACGCGACACCAACACACGCATGCATCATCCCCCCGCCCCTGCCCCCCCTGGACCCCGCCACACCTCACCCCTCGTGACTACCCCAACCCCCGCGCCCCGCAGCCTCCGCGCCAGGTGGATACGTATTACACGTACACGTTGATCATCAATTAGCATCACACTTCGATACTGTTGTCATTAACAATGAAACGTCCCCTCAATACGTATTCACCGTGGGTGCAATTTATATCACTATTGTTTGCATGTATGTGTCCTTACCTTGCTACAGTATTATCCCCTACCTGTAGATTTTTTTTTAAATATTAGACTTTTCTCTTCTGTTAGCATTCCCCTTTCTGATCTTTGTAGAGTCAATTTACTGGTGCTCTTTCTTGTCGGACATGTAAATGATTACCTCGTAAACAGTTAACGGCGCACTAAATTCGTTATTCTTAAATCGCAACCCGTTGAAACTTCAGTTTAAAACGTTTCTTCATCGTAATACGCACAATACTGTATTGAATATCAGAGAACTGCGTCACTATACACAAATAAACTTTCGGAAACATTGCAATAAAATTATCTTAAATTAAATTCGTGCCAAAAGATTTAAAGACATTCACAGACCTTACTTTATGCCAACCCTTCCAGCCGGCTGAATAATTACCTTTCATATTTATGAACACTTTGTGCTCATAATGATATAGAAATTAAATAAAAATACATCTGTAGGCTGATGGGATCAGCGTAAGAGTTTTACATCTCGGGCCAGTGCCCTCCGATATCGCGAAAAATCTGGAAAAACAACTTTAATAACCAGCCTCAATTCATTTAACTTTCGTGTAATCAAGCTTCCGAAAATCTGTTAACGTTTTAGACGATGAATTAAGCAGGTTGAAGCTTCTTTTATAAACTCTTCTTTATAATCAACGAGGATAATATTATTTTCGTTTTGCCTCTTTCTTAACTAATCAATCTTCATAACTTAGAAGAAATACTTAATTTAAAACCTTTGACTTTAGGCGTGATTTCATTTTATCTGAAGTTACTTTGTCTTGTCGTTAGCAACAGTCTCTTCAAATTACAAGATATCTGAGTTATTATCTATCTTAAACTCAACGTCAATAGCAACATCTAGGACTTGTTTTCCAGTTCACTCAGTTTTCAACTCGTTCTTCGCCATCCTTAACAGCTCATTGGTTCTCATATCAATCTCCACATCTAGCTATCTCCTCGTCGACCTCGAGATCTCGCTCCGGGCGGCACTAGGTCAAGGTATTCACTGCCAACACACTCCCTTGAAGTTTAGCATGGCCACCGTAGGTAGAACCCCTCATTTCTTCTTAATTAGTTGAGTTTCAATTTAAATGTCTTGCCTTTACATTTTAAATACTGATGATTCGTCCATTCTAACTATCTTTAATATCTAATACATATAATTTATTTAAGTTTTAGAAAATCACCAACTTATTAATATTCTGAGAAATTACCAAACTCAAGTCAAGACATTAGGAAAATCTTAACATTTGATAAAACAATTAATATCACAATATTTCTTTAGAACAATGTGAAGCCAATTAATTATAATATCTATTGTTATTTCACGTAAAAGAAAAGATATTACAAGCTCGTTCTTAAATATAAAGTTACAGTCCGTATTCTTCTTTCTTGGAATTCGTAACTTTGTCTTGTTCCTTCGTTCGTTCATTGTACTCTTTATAACACTGATGAACGTCTTGATAGTAGCTATAAAGGCTAATTGGATAAATCATAACAACAAATATTGTTGAAATAGACAAATTATCTGCAATATTAAAATATAAAAACGAAAGAGATGCAAACTAAATCGATAAAGTCTAACTATATCGTTCTTTAAAAAAAACATAACTCTCTTTTTTGCTTCACCATAGCCGGGCAATAAATAGACAAGGCATCACAAATTTTATTATTAAAATTATCATCACCATCATCATTCGAGAGCAAATGAACAATTTACTTTGAATTAAATTTTCTCTGAATTAAATCTCATTTCCACCAGTCATTTGGATCGTTCATTAATGACGCTGTGGAAATATCGCGATCACAATGAATGAAACAAAGAACGGATTTCCGTGATTCCGTTATTGAATTCGAGGATAGCCGTCCTTCATAGCGGAATGGACCCGAAAATATATACTTAATTCACTTTCCATCCCACGGGAGTTAATTTTTAACATCTCAGTCAAGCCCAAAATAAAAAGGGAGATAATTTAAGCTTGGCATGTTTTGTTAACGGCATCTCGTCGAACGCAGTTAAGCTTTCGGTTTCGTTTAATCTTAGTTTCAATATTCATAGGGTTCGACGTTCCGAAGATCTGCTCGCCTGTTTTTGTTTACCTATTCCCACCACGTAGAAATTTATTGTTCATCATTATCACCCTTTCCATACTTAGTTGTTTGTCTACCGCTATTTACTTTAATTACAATTACACCCGCAACATTCTGCCTACCAATCTACGAAAATACTTCGTGTAATTTGCCTAAAACACTAGTTCTAATTCCACGATCTTTATAATTGTAATAAACAAAGATAAATGTGTGGTGCCTGACCGGAATATCGTTAAAACTGTTTTAGGCGTAGAAGATCGAGTGTTTGTTCAGTAAATAACAGCAAGTTTTGGATTCGGAGCGGGCTATGCCCTAGTCCGGGAGACTTCTCTGGAAGATATCTGATCGGCAGCTGGAGACCCGTCAGGTTGGTAATTTTTTGCTCCTATTTTCTACATATACGGCGGCATTTCCCTGGCGTTAGAGCAGATGGCTGGCATTTATCTAGCTAAAAATAAACTCCGCCGGCCTGGATTTAAGTTACTTTTCTGCGCGGACAGTTAACATGATTCATAGTTCTTATAAGTTGCTTTCAAAGGAAGGAAAAGTTAATGTAGTTTAAACTTGTTTGTATCATAGATACTCTTGCAATAGCCGTGTTTTTAATCGTTCTTCATTTAAGACTTCAACTCAATGACTTAATTTCTTTGTGGATGTGTCACTAATTCAATTAAACGATATGCTATAATTTAATAAACGACTTTTATATTAAGAGCCAGGCAAGCTTATATAGAATTACATCGCTATGCGATCTCAAAAATAATATACTTACTATGCAACGAGGACTTATGTTATATTAAAATTACTAACTTTGCTGTGTTCTACACAAGTTTTTTTTTTAAATAATCACTTTGAGGGTTTATACCGGGCTAACCAAATCAGGCGTCATAATTTCAACCGCTTAGCAGCAAATGATATGATAATTTTAAAAGGTTTCGAGCTTAATTTGCTTAAGTCCCTACTAAAGGTCAGGGCTGAGCCTACATAAGCATATATTAAGCGGACTTCACACATTTATACATCTTTATATACCTACAGTGGAAAAAGGCATACCATACGTTGAGTTTGAAAAGGTGTCACTTAAGGATGTGTACTTGGGCCGTCATTGCTGATGAATAATTGAGTGAGGAATATCTTTTTGTAATTATTGACATAGTTTAACCTAACATCAAAACAAAGACACCACATTAAGTTTTCCCGTTTTGATAATCTCCTTCACGATTAATTACTGTTATATCAATAAGTTTCCAACTACTGGAGAACTTTACTAATACTTGTCTGCCTTTGATCTTTGAATAACGTAAATTAATTCGTAGATCTGTTCAGAACATTTACCAAGTAACTTTTGAATGAAATAATCTGAAATTAAATGATATATATTTAATTATAATTTATTCTACAATGCCGTTTACGGATCAGACTTACCTAATAAGAAAATATCAATGATTATTAGGAACACATTTCCCTTTTAGCAAATCAAAAATGTTTTATTGCTGCCAATTTAAATAAAAAATAATAATTACATTCCTTCCACACCGCACACTTTTCATTTACTTGTCAGCGCAGTGGATTTCCAATTACGGACTTTCCAATAAACCCGTGCAAATGTTACTTTAGCGGGATGGCAAAAATTACCCGCTTTTTACCTGTTCAACTCCTTTTCAAACGTTCAAAGGTTTGACGTCGAACCTAACCTACCTAAAATAAACTTTTAACGCGTTACTCGTGAAAGCGATTTTCAGCTTTATTTACATACAAACAACATCGGACATTCTGCCACTACGGAGATTTTTACCGAACCATATTGACGCGGCAAGACGCGATAGAATAATATTTACACGAACAGTTTGTTTACTGTCGAACCTCGGGAGTTTGATTGAAATTAGAATTACTTGGAACGTTTTCCTGTAGTTAAAGCCTTTGCTATTAAAATATTTCGGATATTTGAGCGCAAAAACACAGTGATTATGAATTTTATTATAACGACAATTAAGCAAATCTGACAAGGTCGACTTATTAGGACATTTTCCTCGTGTTTTCTGTTTCTCAGCGCCAATAGAAACTGGAGCAATTAAAAGATAATAACTTTCGGTCGGCTCTTTGTATAATCAACGTTCTGAGCCTGAGGAAACACGCCCAATTAAATAAAAATAATTAAGAATCAAAAGTGAAAAGGTGTTAATTTATTATGACGGAGAGTTAAAGTGGCACGTCACTGCTAATACAATGACACATTCAAATATTACGTTTTTTTAGATAAGATAAAGCTAATAATGCATTAAATATAATAATATCTATAGTCTACCTATCATTACACAATTCTTTTAGACAAACTTAATTTTATGAGTACTGTGACGGTCTTGTATATATTTTTTTTTTCGGCTTTTTTGAACAGTAAAATCAATATCACAGTAATATGTGAACAATCAACCATAGAAAACCCAATTTGGTTGATACTGTATAATGCAACTAATCCTATCCAAAACAGACTGTAATAATGCACTTCATTCCTAATCACAGCAGCCAATACCACTTACGCCTTTCATCGCACCAAACGTATTTCGTGAGATAGCTAGTACTCCACACTCCACTCCACTTGGAGTCGCCTCACTAATGCACCTGCCCTCGTGCTCTCCACATTTACATAAACTCTATTAATAGTCAAGAGCTACTAAACTTGAACATATAAACAAAGATCGATGATTTACGAACGATTTTTACCTTCATGAGTTTCTTCTGTTTAGTTTATACCAATCGTTGCGTGGTTGGTGTTTCGTCGCGTTTATACGAATATACCAGGTACCATGAAATTAGCAGTGACTAGAAATTCAGTTAAATATAAAATTAGTTTTTCCGAAAGTGCTTTCATGACACAACTTCTGTCATTTTCACCATTCAAAGCCTGACGGCGTCATTACGTTTCAGTAATACGAGTAGACGTATACACGCTGACGCAGCGTTTGCACCTGCAAACGACTCGCATTCAAGTCTAATTACATTGCGGGACACGATCGAGCGAATCATATAGCTCAGCAATTTGCATGCGAGCTGCTTGCAGGTGGAAATGTCGCCTTAGCTTGTATGGTAAGTGTTAATGACAGTGCCGTGTAGTGGTCAAGCATCTCTGTTTTCCGTGGGATTCACGAATAGTAACAACTACCTACACTTTTTCTTTACAACTCTATTACTCGTCTTTCGTTTATGCACAGTATTTGCACCTCCCACATTATTTTATTCTTAGCATTTTCGTCGAGTTACTAAGTTAGTTTTTGATTGATGAGTTTAAATCCATCTAATTCGGTCATTACTACTTTGAGTAAACATTTTTTTTTAGTTCTGTGCTGTTCATTTTGTTATTAATGCTAGGTTCGCTATTTATGACAGATCTATGGATGACAGCTTTGCCAAAGTTTTATTTCCTCCCTTCTTGTTCTTATCAAATTCTAATTGGAAGTGAATATTCGTCTGCTCCAATCTTCCGATTAGACTGATATAGCTTTAGCTCCATATTATGTTAAGGGTTAATATCCTGTGGTGCCGCCACATACCGTCCACAAGTACCACAGATATCTTGCTCTTAAAGCTCCCTCCTAGCAACAGTTGTAACTGGCTTGTTTAATGAATACAATATTATACTCATAAAACAAGCCAAATAGATAATATTATTATATTAAACAGCTATTTAGTAATGTTATTTTTATAAATAGGTACTCATTTAGAAATAGAACCCGGAATTTCAGGTTTATGAACTTTAACTTTATTAAGTTATTGGTTAATTTAAACTTTCTTGTGAGCTCTTTTATCATCAATTTTCTCTCGATTGACAGGCTACCGCGTCAGTAGTCAACCTATTTCATTAAGAGCTTATCAAGAAAAAAAAATACAGCCTATACTTTTTTAAACCAGAGAGTATCTTCTCTCTTCTACGTTTATAGAACAAGCCGTCTGAGCAAATAAGCTTGAAAGTTGAATCGAACAAACATTGATAGTATCCGATTCCTCTAAACGAGACGCAGGCAATCGCTGCAGAGTTTATTTGCATAGCTTCAGAACGTATGTCAGATGAATCAAGATTGCAATATCGCAAAGATGTCGGCTTTTACGTATCCACTCAACGGAATATTTGCTCCACTTTAATATAATATTACTTGTGAGTGAACATATATTGTATTAATTCTTGGAAAACTTATTTATTTTGTAGAAAAACGATTTTCTTGAAATTGGATTCTTCTCGCTGATTGGGAATTGGAGTAATGGATAACATTTAATATATGGTCTCTTCGAAATTGAAACTGCATTTAACACTCAAACTACAAGAACCATGTTCAACAGTTGTTGTGATCCAGCATTAGATCAGACCATTTTCTAGGATACTCTTCCACTTCTATTTACGGAAACCAGTTATTTTTTTATTTAATATGGGTTTGCTCTTGACTCTAGTCTAGGTCATAGATGACAGAGACAAAGCCGACGATGGAGCGAGCTTTCCCAGAAGCAGCCAGTTCACTCTAATGTTGAAGAGATTAAGGTTGTATGCGTTCGGAAACAGATCCAGTTATACATGCGTCAATTTAACAAAACCGTCATTGTGGACTTCATGAGCGCCATCCATCATAAGAGAAGAGGTAGACCAAATAAACAATGGATAGCCTATGTGGGAAATGATAACATCTAGAAAGGCGGTAAATACTGTGATGATGACTAATAGAGAAGCAAGAAAGAAGAAATGTTTAGCCGGCACCTAAAGATGGGTACTGACCGGTGTTCCGGGGCGTAATGTTACATGTTATAAAGCGAGTATTCGCGCTGTTAGTACATGGAACTCTGAATCTGAATCCACTATTCAACTTACAAACAGTTGAAATTTTAAGTACATAAGTACGAACTTATTCTCACCAGTACTATAGAAACGCGTTAATCCGACATGATGGTAGTAAAATAATTCGTGATGGTGCTAAAACGAACGTCGGATAATTTGTTTTATGGCCGTGTTCTATGGTGTGCTGTGGTCGTGATTTACTCCTTTATGCTTGTGATGTTGTGCTCATATATTTTTGGATGCATTGCTCAATTTTCTCTTTGGTTTATGACCTAGTTGCATTTTTTTATTTTGTTATGAATGGAAAGTAAAATTAAAGGTGATAATTTTTTGCGGCCCAGTGGGGCCATAGCCAATTAGAAAACTATTAATCAAACATTGGCTAAATCTTTATTTAGAAACGAATGCCTAACATATTCTATTTCGAACTCTATAAATAACATTCCAGGAAGAATTTTTGGCATAAAATGTTTTTCTGCAAAGTTCATGTTGCAGCATTACAAATTCGGTTTTTGATCTGGACTTAGTAAAATCCTTGCTGCTATTCTGTCAAAGTCAAAGTCAAAACGTTCAATTAGGCCATTTAACGGCACAACTGAACAGCATTTACAGTTCAGTATAATAATAAAATTACATTAATAAAGTGACTCTACTGTCCATTCGGAAAGGTAGATTCTTATGGAGAAGAACGGACAAGAAACTCCATAGTTACTCTTTTCAAATAATGATTTACAAAATTTGGTATACAAAAATTAATTTAATATTATGTGAGGACGATACACCCAGAGTATGCTACTTTTAAGAACAAAGTATTACCAGCAAAGGTACTTATTCATTTTCTAAAAAAAAATAGGTAAATGGTACTCACATATTTACAGATAATCTTAACAACCATTAATTAAACAGAAAATAAAAACACAAAAAAGAACCGTAAGTTTACCTATCTATAAAGTTAATTCATAAATCAACCAGTTTGATTTTGTCTACACCCTTGATTGTCCTATGGAGCAGGACCAGCATGTTTCCAAGCATTCTTATCCTGAATGTAATCTTCTAATTTGTAATATGCTTGTTTACAAAGTGTACTTTTAACATAAGTTTTAAATTTTCTTTCATTTAGTTCTAATATGTCAGAAGGTATTTTGTTGTAACATTAACTGTAGATATTCACACACCTAATGTAGGAGCGCACAGCTAAGTAATGACAGCCGAATGAGTCGATCTTCAAGGTTAAGCAAAGCTTGGTTCGTGTACGCGTGACCACATACCGAGACACCAACATATTTGGGAAAGGGCTATAGGCAGCTTGTTCTGTTGTTCTGTATGTTGTCGGACGTAAAAGAATAGTACTATCCCATCACTTCCCGTGGGTGTCGTAAGACCACCAGAGAATGGGCAGCAGCATTCTCTGTGGTTCTCTGCATTGCAACAGCTACACTGCGATCGCCAACCCGCCTGCCAACGGTGGCGATTATAGCAAACCCCCCCTTGGGGGAGGCCTATGCCCAGTGGACGTCTTTCGGCTGGTATGATGATGATTATGATAGAATCAAAATCACTTTTGATTTTTTTTTATTTGAATAAAAGACTTTTCATTTATTCAAATTAAGCTGAGTGCCAGTACTTTTTGAACGTCAAAGTTCTACATAAAGACAGTCCCCTAAAACGCCCGCCCGTCACCACTTCCTAGTGTTTAAGCTGGGAAGAAGAAGTGGCGCAACAAACTCCTCAGCAAAAATAGGCAGCTTGATATAATCTATGTACCTACCTAATTTACATAAAATTATCACATAATAGAACTGGAACACAACATTTATGAAAAAAGTTGATACTAATCTGAGTAAACACACGAACCAGCATGAGCATCGCTTTTAAACAAACACAGTTTCGCATCCATACGAACAAACAGTCAGCACTTTCATTACAGTCTTAATCCAATGTTAGTTTTATTAGTAAATGGAAGCTTCCATTTTGTTTTTGTTATAGGTTAATAACAACACAGAACAACGAGGATCAATAGTACATGGGATCTCGGATTTATTGAATAAATATTAGAAAAAGCTTGTTCTGCTCGCTTCAGTTGAAAGGGGTTGTCTGTGATTGCAGCTCGATGTCGCGATATAGCTTTGTTTATATCCTTGGAATGTTGTAATAAAACTTACTATAGTGGATATAAGTGCGTTCGGAAACTTTTTGTTATTATTACTTTGGGTTAGTCGAAATGTTTGGAAGAAAGGAGGACCTCTTATTGGTGTGATTTGGGTATTAAAGGATGCTAAGAAATTGTTCGACATTTATTTGGTTTTTCAAGTTCAGCAATTTTTACATGGTTATTTTTAGTGGCATTTGTCTTGTTATAAGTTCTGAGTGTACTACTTAATAATAGTTTATTCTTAGTTGTAAATGTCAGACGGCACTTCATAATTCTAAAGCTTGGTTTGTCGCGACACCTTTTATTCTTAGTGTCGTACAGACACTTAGGTACTCCACTTTCCACTAGTTCTACATTTATTTACTACAATCTCTATGCTTTTGTATTCTACCAACATGAATAGCTTGAAAAAGTTTCAATGTTTGTACATACTGAACTAGTATTTTCAATTCATGTCTTATGTACAAATTCGAAACCCGCTCTAACCGAAAATTCAGCGATGAATGTGAAATATTTTCCACAAAATTTATGCCAATTTTCAAAAGCGGTTCCTTACCACAATTTTCTCTCCCCACGCAAAATTTCCCAGTCATTAATAACAGTAACAAAATTTCGATTTAAAATATCATAAAAGAGTAAAGTAAAACATGCTGCAATGTGTTGTGGAGCGCAAACACATTGAGTTAATTAATGAACTCGGCCTGTTCACGAGTGAGTCGCACTTTTGACGCCATTTTGAAGCCTTCAAATACATAATTGCTAGCATTTAGCTTCGTTTAGTACGCCTACGTAGATAAAACAATTATGCCAACCTGTTAATTGCTATGATGGCGCTGGAAAAGGTGATGTTGATAATTTTGTGAAAGATTTTGAGTAAAAGTAGGTAATTAATTATAACATCATCAACATCAAGTCACTTTAAGTTGTGTTATTGTGACTCATATAATCTGCAACGATTTCACAGTTATTGCTTACTTGCTACTAAAGCCAGATTAGCCCTACTGCCCTAGTTCCCTTAGTAGGATAATACCTACGCGAAGCTTGAAAAAAATACTTAGGCCTTCTCGTTGGCTTTCTTTGCCATTTCTATCATGACATCCTGTAAGTCATTGAGCAAAAAAAAAATATAATTATATTTCCTTGAAAAAATCGCTCAGTCGTCATCCTCGTGAGTACCAAAGCAGTAGTAAGACCTATCTATATCTAGTGGCCGTTGTTTAATCATTTAATCGAATTTTGCTCGCGGTTACTGTTTGATTATGACGACGTTGTTACCTCATTGTATAATAGTGTTCGGGGCAATCACTCAAACACGGCGAATTATGCTGTATTCATTACGTGACAGTTAAATTCAATCAAGACTGCGGTGTGACAACTAATAAGATCATTATCAGTATCTTATAGTCAATTGTTTGTAACTATATGTTCTGTATTCTCTTAGTAATTTTATCAAAGAGCTTGAAGAAAGAGAAAATTCTATGCAGGAAAAATGTCGTGAGAAAATGTTGAGTATGATATTCCCCCCTCCACCATTATAATCATCCATTATAATGGTGGGAGGAAGACCAGAGAAACAATAGATGAGTTGTGTGAAAGATGAATGGCTAGAGAGGAAGTGACACATTGAGATGACAGCAAATTTAGATGTATGGAATTTGTTCTGGATTGCAAAGGGCGTTTGGAGGAACACGTGTAAGTTTTAGTCAGTAAGAGTCTGACACTCCATTCTGCTCCACCCAGAGCGGAAAGAGTCATTCGATGATTTCGCATCCTTAAAAAAAATGGGAAAAGAAAACAGGCTGCTCCAAACTCAAATAAATTTGTATAAGGGCAGGCAGATGATGATAGAAGTTACAAAAACCAGTAAACTTTACATAGACATCTCCGTACACTGAAATTCGCATTGCACGATTTTGTATGTACCTTATGAGCTTTATATAAACGTATCACATAAATAAAAATCGTAAGGCAAGCCATACTCGCCAGCAACATATAAGAGCTATCGCTAAGTTTACTTTATTTATGATCGTTACAGTTTTTTATATGTATAGATTTTCATGCAGACAGGCGGGTTCGTCTTTCAGCACGCCTACGAGAGCTGTTCATTTTCCGAGAAAATATCGGAATATAATATTGTCGTGAATCAGTTTGCAATCGTTGGCTATTTTTGTATCAAAGCCTTTTTATCACACAACATCACGCCTGTTTAACCCACAGGGTAAGGCAAATGCATAGAAATTTAAAAATACATATATCTATGGGCAAATGTCTATAGTAGGGTGCACCCACATTTTGCAAGGTGTAAAAATGAAACGCAAAAAATAACCAGCAATACCAAACAGCACGGGACCCGCTAGGGCCAGAGCCTGCCAGAGTTGCGGAATTTGTTCGAAAGAGTTACCGCGGCCCTGGAACGCAAAGGGCTTAGACGTAACACGGATGGGTTTTAGTCAGTAAGAGTCTGACACGCCCTTCCGCTCCACCCAGAGCGGAAGAATTCATTTGATGATTTCCCACCCTTAAAAAAAAAAATGTACCGAACAGCAAATTTATTTCGAGATCTAGGTTAGCCGCAGATTAAAAATTGTTCATAATTATGAGTACAATGACCACCTTTCAGAATTGCGTTTACACCCTGTCTACGTTTTTGAAATTATAGTCATATACATCCCTGCACTATATATATATAGCACATAGTCATAGTCATAGTCATTTTATTCATAAACAAGTAATTTTGTATCTGAATTTACACATAAAAATTCACAATACCTATAGTATTTACAATATAATAATAACATTTGAATTTTATAAATTAAATCAACAATTACAAATATATATTTTTTTTTTTAATAGCATTTCGACAATTACATGAAACAATATGGTCAACTCCTTAAAATTTAAAACAAAAACAATAAAATTACAGTTCTTCTACAGCATATAGACACTTATTCAATAGGAATTCCTTTAGTTTTATTTTGAAAGCGCTATTGTAGACAACACTTTTTATTTCTAAAGGCAATCTGTTGAATAATTTTACGGACTGGTATCGTGGACTGTGTTTAACAATTCTTAGGTTCTGATTAGCAACATTTTTGGACTTCAAGTCCAGTCTACGGGTGCCTTCCCTTATCTGCCGTTCTTCTACTGTCTCAAAACCTTGTATGTTTTTGGCCAAATTACTTAAAAGTACCAGTACGCATCTTAATAACAAACTCCAAAGTGTTCTAATATATCACAGTTTGAACAGTGATAGACTGTCATTTGTCATACCTGTCGTGATCTATCACCCTACGAGGATCGAGTGGGCCTGCTAACTGCGCCGACACTAACTAGAAGATTATTACGTATATTCCCCCACATTTCTTTCTATTTTAATCTTGCCCTTTTGCATCATGTGCCTATTTATAAACTTAAGTAGGCCACAATATCTTTCAAGTGTGAAAAAACATTTTTATTGAAATCTTCTACGCAACACTACATACATTCTTGTCATGACATTTTTATTATGATTTTGGTGACACATTCATATTCACGATTGTTTACGCTTTATTTCTTGGGTTGATCCGAAATATTCACGTGAGTAAACGTAAACAAAATATATAAGTAAACTGTTATTGTATTGTCTGTTACAAGCTTTCTCTTGCTGTGTATTTTATTTGAAAATTGTGGGAGTGTTTACAAACACTTAAACCCGTTCAAATCTGAAAAATATGTTTTTAAAATGTAAGCAATGGCATAAATTAGGGGTCGGTTTGTTACAATATTCCTATTAACTCGATCACAATAGAAAGATTATTTGCACCAGGCATGACGCATACCATATAGGTCGGGAAAATTTGCGTAAAATCTGCTCATAACGGCCATCGCTCAGCATTACGAGAATGTAGGGTCTCATATCTTGGGGCAAACCATAGCGCTGGCATCCAGCTGCCAGCGCTATGGTTTGTCTATACAGGCAGTGGAAATCATTTATAAATAAACGTAGTAAGATGCCAGCTATCCAATGAAGTAATGTAATCGCGGCGAAGAGGCCAGTTAATATAACAGCCCTATTACGGCGGGAGCTTGCACAATATCCATGCAAAATGTCAGTAACCTAGTTACAACGAAGCGAAGTACCTCCTCAGACAGAACGGACGAAGTTGTAGGACAGTTTCAAGCTAGTTACAGAGTAGATGGAG
This sequence comes from Mamestra brassicae, assembly GCA_905163435.1. Lineage (NCBI taxonomy): Eukaryota > Metazoa > Arthropoda > Insecta > Lepidoptera > Noctuidae > Mamestra > Mamestra brassicae. The sequence goes on along the minus strand of LR990991.1, from coordinate 6,237,302 downwards.
CGTCTTACTACGTGTATTTAGGAGTTTCGAGTTCTTAACGGGGTGGTTTTTGTATGCATAATAAGTGTGTGTTCCTTGGCTGAAGTTACGTACTACTAACTACTAATCCCGAAACTACGGACTTCGGGCTTAGAGAGTAGCCCCCCTGATCTCTCGGGTCGTGTCGGATTGTCGTCCCATCGGACAATGAGAATAAAGGAACAGACAGTGCACCTGTGTTTTCGCACACACTTGTGCACTATAATATCTCGTGTGTACTTTTTATTTAATACAATAAAGATTGTTTCTATTATATTCCATTCTACCTAGCTTATAATAATAATAATAATATCTTGGGACAACTCACACACGGTCATCCGATCACAAACTAGGCAGAGCCTGTGCTATGGCAACCAGAAAACTGATAAACATACTTACATATTTCTAAATACATACATATTATAGACAAATTTCACCCAGGCACAGAACAAATCTATCTATGTACATATGTATATTATCTCCGTTGAGATTGGCCACCGGTACTGCTTTCAATAGTTAACAGCTTTGTACTTAGTGGAATTTAAAACGTGATATCACAAACTTTAAAATACCGACAGAATGATAGTGTAATTTTTTTTTAAATAAAGTAGGTAAGTTAATGCCCATTCCTCATTACTCGGTGGTTATGGGTAGTGGGTGGACAAACAAACAAATACCCACAAAGCTTAGGCAAACACATGAATAATATAAAAGCTAAAGTAAGAAAGTATCGAAGGGAAATCAATTACTTTGCCTCTCCTACTTTGCATTATTAATTATGTTTACGTAAAGCTTAAACCGAGGATATGAGTTTTTAAAACCCTTTTGTACGCGACGGAAATAAACGGTTTTATTAAAATGAATAGATTTTATTTTTATTCCTAACTAAGGGGATAGAACCTTTGAAACAAATAGAAACTTTTCAGAGTTGCGGCGCACGATCTTAAATGCGCATATGGCTAGAAGACACTTCAACAAACAAAAAAAGAGGAACATGGTGGGCACCATATTCTTTTTTGGTTTGTTGAAGTCCTGGTTCGGTCTTGGCCATGGCCAGAACCAGGCCATGGCCATGGTCAACCTGTGTCCCAAATATCATTGCAATCCTTAGTGACATATATTAAAAGAAACAGTAGCCTATTCAAACATTGTGAAACAGGCGCTCACAAACAATTATTTCTTGGTGGCAACAATGTAATTAAGCGTTCATGAATTTAACACAAGAACACGTTATTATTCGGTTTACGCGAATTTACATGTTCCGTGCTCCTAAGCTCTACGGTAATAAACAGGCGTTCACGTGAAAATGTACCACAATATTATGTACCTTCAAGTTAATGTTTTCAAGGGGTATCCTAGGAAATGTTTACTATACCCAGAATCGCTGATAGCACTTGCTTGATGAGAAAACACTGAGGATGTTTCTATGTAAATACATAATAGTGAGCTCAGGCCTTTTTTCCAATACAGGGAGACGCGTAGGTGAGCCGTGAGCAAAAATGAAAAAAAAATTGTCTAATCAATTATGATATGACATTTTTAGGGTTCCGAACCTCTGTATGGAATTACGTAACTCTTATAATCGTTTGGCTGTCTGTCCGTCTTTCACAGCCAATTTTTCGAACTGATTCAGTTGAAATTTTGTACGCATATGTATTTTTGTGACCCAAACAGGAATTTGTCACAAAATTAAAAATAAAATGAAAATTGCATTACTTTTTGGGGGTCAAATAAGGAAATTAAAAAAAAGTTGTTACAACTATACCGTGTGACATTTCAAATTAAAGAGAAATATTTTTGAGACCCTTGCAACCCTGCAAGGTCTCAAAACTATTTTTTCATAATTTAAAAATAATCCTTTACGAAGTTATTAAAGAAAATTGACGAAAATTTACCGTTACCATATCTCCGAAACAACTGAGCCTAAAAATTAAAAAAATACAGATAGTAGATTATTGGAAACCTGTAAGAAATATGATTTTAAAGTAACATGTTTAAAATATTTTATTCGTTCGGAACCCTTTGCACGCAAGTTCGACTCGCACTTGGCCGGTTTTTTACTCTAAAATAAACGCGTAACATTTTAATACCCCAAAAATAACGTTCCATATATATCTGAACATGTCCAGGGGTCGTAAACACGGCACTGAACTCGTACGACATAGAACAAAGATATTTTCGTAGGCGGAGGCCCTTACCTTGGCCATAAAGTTACCACGTTGTGCCACCTTTTATTACTTAAAGCACTTAATTTTACGTCACTTTCTCTTCTTCAGTTTCGGGGCAAAATTACTTTTCGTCGCATGTAAGTTAAATTATGTAACACATATTTATTTACATTTCTTTTGGTGAAGAATTTAAGTAATATGGAGAATGATTCAATGAATAAAATATTATTACTACCAGAAAATATCAGTTTCAGTTTTTCCCGAACTCTTTAATGTTCTAGGAAAGGTTTTCAATAACATTTTTGTTTTCCTAAAAATCATATATCGTACGAGCAAACACAAACAACTGAACATTTTTATTTAAAATTATAGCTATATCTGTCGGTTATTCAGGATCATTTACAATTCGATTTTGTTATTTAAATTTTCATGCAACGTAATTACCGCCGCCACTTTCATAAAATATATTTATGAAAGTCGATCAATATTGGAAATATAGAAAAGTTGATTGATGGTCTGGTGGTTTCTTTGTAAACAAACCACAATGTTATTCGGTCATTTAGATTAAAGATATGAATTTGACGAACGTGAATTTCAATAAGTACCAATTCTCTTTGTTGTGTTGATATTTTACTTCATAATTGACTACAAAAAAAATTCACTTACTCTTACTTTATTTAAAGATTTTTGCTTGTTTTTTATTTTTATAATTTCTTTCTTGTTAGTTTATATATATAACAAATAATTTTTTCTCATTAAAAACTGTTATTAAGAAAATGTGGTCATATTTCATTTTCATACTGGTTAATTTTGCCATAAAAATTATAAACTGTTTAGGTACCATACTTGAATTTTCTTGAGTAGGTGAATCTAATGATAAGTAGTTCACCCACATTATTAGGACCCCGGAAGACCCGACAACTCAGGTACAAAAAAGAACTTTCTTTTAGCACAAAAGCCTTTAACACACTAACTTTGAAAGTCGTAAAAAGTGGTAGATATGTTGAAGCCTTCCCTGCTTTCTGGGGTGGCACATTAAATGCGGTAATTAAAGTCTAAAGACAGCAGGTGGATAGTCCCTTCAAAGTAATACTTAAGGGGCCGCGCCACCGTTTTCATTTCAGTATTAGGGGATACCTTTTTCATTTGAGATGATTTTTGCGTCAATGACCTTTGGTTTCCTTTATTTTTTTTTTAATCATAAACTTAATATCACGGTTGTATCGTCCGAAAAGATGCTCAGAGGAATAAAGGTAGATACTTTCACTGATATATAAACTACTAGCGGACGTCACGCGGTTTCACCTGCGTAGTTCCCGTTCCCGTGGGAGTACGGAGATAAAATTTAGCCTATGTTACTCGCTGATAATGTAGCTATCCAATGCTGAAAGAATTTTTCAAATTGGTCCAGTAGTTTTTAAGTTTATTCGTTACATACAAATCTTTCCTCATTATAATAATAGTATAGATAGTGATAAGGTCATATCGAATGATTAATGATGTACATATTTACTTATACACGCTGAAATTTTAATGGTTGTTTTCCCGCAACAGAATGATTAGCCATCAGTAGTACTGTCGAAACATAAAGTTAAACTTAAAAAAATAAAAATGTTTTTGTTTTCAAATTAAAACTTTCGCGATATATAACTATTGGTTCGAAGTCGCTGTTGAGTTTTGGTTATCACATTTGTTATTCTGCCATTTCTTGATTTTAAATTTATTATTTTTCATAAATCGATTGTTTTACCAAGACAAATTCATTTCGCTGCGGGAAAACAACCATTAAAATTTCACGCTGTATAGTTGGTCGTCATGTTGTTTTGGAGGTACACTAGCCGCACGGTTAATGACATTTTCCTAATGGAAAAACCTGAAGTTAATTTCCCTTTTGCCAGAACCTGGGATACATCCTTGAACCCAGCACTAAACAGTTGCACCCACTAGAATCTAGATCAAATAACAAAATTAGGTTTGGAATAAGTGGAAGATTTAGGTTATCATCATAACCAGTAGGCACGCAGTAATAAAGTTAATAAACAAAGATCTGTCGAATGTTAATACTCCGCGAGTGTTTGTAGATACTCTATTTCAATGTGAAAAATGTGAAGCGCCCCGTTTCAAGCTCGTTAACACGGAATGAGGTTATTCACCCCATGATGTGAAGATGAGATGAGATGTATCATAAGGATAACGCCACACTTTGTTTAATAAAGTACCTACTTCATAATTCATTTGAACATCATATTAATCATCGCTTTCATGGCAACTCACGAAAGAAAACCTTAAGACACAATTTAAGAACAATTTAAACAATTTAAGAAATAGGGAAACTTAACCAACTGTCTTTATAAAATGGCACTTTGTTAAGTCCCTATCAGCGATAAATATTGTCAAAAAAACCGGTGTCTAGGATTGACATATTCTATTTTAAAGTCACGTCATAAGTATGTTGAACTTTTGACAATAGTTTTTGCTAATAGAATACTACTTTGTAGCTCGTTTTGAAAAAAATAACCGGCCAAGTGCGAGTCGGACTCGCACACGCAGGGTTCCGTACAATTATCTATAAAAACGGCAAAAAAATCACGTTTGTTAAATCACGTCCCCCTTAAATATTTATTTTATTCCATGTTTTAGTACTTGTTGTTATAGCGGCAACAGAAATACATCATCTGTGAAAATTTCAATTATCTAACTATCACGGTTCATGCGATACAGCCTGGTGACAGACGGACAGACGGACAGCGAAGTCTTAGTAATAGGGTCCCATTGTACCCTTTGGGTACGGAACCCTAAATAAGATCGAGCCCAATATCTGAAGCAAAATCAAACGTCAATCCGACATACGTTTAGCACCTGTCAGCTCATTCATTCACAAATAAAACATTTTATATGAAAGCTCAGATGTTCCCCGAACTAATAAACAGTTCTACAAGAACATTACCCTGATTCTTTCAGGAATGGTTCGTTACAAGTTTACGACTTCACTCCGGTTACCAGAGTAAAGTTTCATGTCCGCGGTAATAATCCATTGGCAATGGGCTTTCATGATCCATAACAAGAGCAAAGGGATCCGATAATACCTACTCGTTTCGGGAAACCGGTGGAAACTTTACACCATTCCACTTCTTCGATTGCGGCGGAATCTTGAAACTTCGAGAAAATTCTGTTTTTTTTATGAGTGAAGTCGAAATTGACACCGATTTTCTGTAACGTCTATTCTGTCGAAATCTCACCGTGTATTAGGTGGAATGAACGACAATTGAGATGTCATTCCATCTTGTTTGTATGGTTTGACAGCTCACTTCTCGTTCATTTCGCCTAATTTTTCACTTCGACATGTTTACAGAATCGCACTGTTAGACTTGCCCCAAAAACTGTCTGGTTTCGTTTTAATTACTTTTTGTTTGCACCTTGTTCACAAGGTAACAAGGCGGTTGATTGATGAAAACTGAAATGTAATTAGGTCAGCATTTCATTCATTAACGTCGATGAGTATTCAGATTAATGTCCCTTCCCGAAAGTGTATAAAACCATCATTTCCAAACCTTCATAAATAATTTAATTTACATTTCCCATGTTTATTTTCCACAAACAATTGAATAAAAGGCGAACATCAAAGTCACGAAAAAGCTGTATATTTTCAAACCTGCATATAAAATAAATAAAGTGTCAGCTAAGTCCAACTAGATCAGGAGAGCTATTTCCTCCTGCAACAGTTGCTGCAACTGGATGCTCCCGGGTGTGGGGCGGATCCGGGCTGGGGATCGCGGGGGGGGGGGGGGGATAGAAGGCCGGGGGTAGGGTGTGTCGAAAGCGGGTCAGTGCCAACGCAGCCTTGGCCTGCCGCCGGGGCTGCCAGCCAGACCTGTTGATACAGAATCAAATGATCGCAGCACGCGATTAGATAATGTCTGTTATTGGATGCTCAGGACGTTTGTGCGATCGTGATTTCTAGCCAGATTGTGGAAGTTGTGTAGGAAGAAGAGTTTCAGTGTTTGTGTTGTGTTGTGTGTGATTGTGATGGTAAAAAATTAAGGGTTTGTATCAAAATTTTAGCGGCGCGAATTTCCGGATGTTTTCGTCTTGAAATTTTTATAAGGAGCTCAACTGTGTGCTTGCTTGTGCTGCAACGTTTGAGTTCGGAAAAACTTGCTGAAGAGCTAGAACTTGTCAAATCTTCCTTATTCATTTAGATTTAGTTAACAATTTTGCCATTACCTCTACCCGGAAATATCTACTTATGTTGATGTGTTGACACTTTTTCCTCTGAGAACTTGGTGTAGTATACCTACATAGTTATGTGAATCGCTGTAGACCATAGTTAGTCCGAAAGCGCGGGTTTAAAACTTCTGAGAAAAGAAGATAAAAGTCGCAATCGACATGTTTACATTTCTATACATAACTTTAATACAATTGGTTGTTTACCTCTGTTTTGGCGGACACTCACTGTACGAGTATATTATAGTTATGTTCCCAAATACTTTTCAATAAAATATAAATGTTTATATTCTCCGCGAAGCATCAATGTTGACTGTGTACATTTTTCCGAGATTCCCGGAACCAAAAACGGAATGTTTGCGGATTTAATATTTTTTTGTTTTCATTTATTTACGTATTCTGTTTCGTGTGCACTGGTGGGATTTATACACGATGACTGATGACGAAACTTCGTGGATCTAATGTTTTCATATTTCATACATAATGTACATACATTTTATTGTATACGTAATACAAACTAACGCCTATTTCCCATGGAAAAAGCACAAACTACGAAACGCTACCTACCTCGATCTTGACATAACGGAGCATATAAAGATTGTAGCAGCTGGTGTTAGTTGCTTGGTTTATGTTCTAGGTACAGTCAAAAAAGCTATTTGGTATGGGAGTGATATGAAGATTCGAATGACGTTATTGCGACGCATGCTATTTCAAAAAACTTTACGGGTGGTACGCCAGTTCGAAAACACACACATAGTCGAAAACCACTATATCGAATGACGTTGTCGCGAACTCGCTGATTCGAAAAACGGTTGGACTGGTAAAGGCAGAAAGGAAAGTTTTTCGAAATAGCGTGCGTCGCAATAACGTCATTCGAATCTTCATATCACTCCCGATACAGGAAAAAATATTATTTTTTCCACAGCACTGCCTATATTTATTTCTAATGTGTGCATTATAACTTTTTAAGCTTGTGACATACTTACGAGTGTGGTGTACAATAATTGTCTACTCAACACATTCATAACATTGTTAAAAAGCAGTTGCAAGTTGGCTGCCTGCATACCAAATAACTTTGTTGACAGTACATGTCTTGTGATCTCGTACTTCTTCATTTTTAACCGACTTCATATACAGATCTGAAATCCCGTAGCTATTAAAGTTTAGATGAGACTATGTTACATATTTAAACAGCACCTAAAAACGACAAAAAGTTTGTATAAGCTGTTTCGACGAGCCAATACTTAACTTTTAATGAAACCACTGATTATTTCTTAAAGGTAAAGTTCAATTTCAGTGTTATCCAATTAACGTCAATCAAAAGTATCTCATACAAAAATAGGTCTTAATTTCAACTATATCCAAGACTTGCTTACACGTGTTTAATTTAATTAAGACAACCATATTCCAAGCCTTAAACTCCGGCTAAAATTTTCCTAAAATTGTTCCAGGCCTGAAAATATAAATTAGATATTTATGTTTGATGTTTCTTACCAATCAAAAATTCATTAAATTATCATTTAATTACCTACTCGTTAATAAATAATTATATAATAAATTAATGGAATTGGAACGTGGGACACTTTGTTTATTCATGAATATTTAATGTAAAGCGTAGTTTAGAACTTCAGACGTCACACTACAGTTTCAACAGGTGCTAGGAAGAAGGAAACCCATTTATTTTAATTGGGTAAATTATGTTCAAATAACAGGTAAAACAATGGAAATGTTAACAATAGATAGATGTATGGTGACTTTTGATTAATAAACAACCTTTAAGGGTGTGAAAACACAATTTTATGGACGACTTTTGTAATGGGATCAACTATGAAACATAAAAAACCAAATAAAATAAAATAAAAATACTTTAATTTTGACCTTGATCCATATTATGTTAGTATTATACAAACTTATAAACTATGTAAGTACAAAAATATTAAAAGATTTTTTTAATGCTAGCCTAATTTAAGGAAGGGCTGTTTTTTTCATGATTTCTGTTTTAATTCCATAGTAAAACTTGTTTGTATTACGTATTTATTAGAGTGGCTTATATGGAAAGTACTCTATAGGTTTTGTACCCAGATGGGCCACTGCAAATTTTACAAACTTGACAAAATGTTGTAGTCCCGTTTGACTCCAAATGTGAATACAGTGCCCCAGCCTAAAACATTACCCTTTTATTAGGCTCCAAGTGCCCTTACATCTGCTCCATTGAGGACTTAATCAATGCCACTTATTTTATATTATTTTTTTTTTATTTAATATGGGCTCTCTCTTGACTATAGTTTAGGTCATAGATGACAGACAAAGTCGACGATGGAGCGAGCTTACCCAGAAGAAGCCTGTTCACTCTAATTTTGATGACTGATGACATATTTGTATACAAATTCACAGTTCCTTTAAGGGTGTTTGAATTTTAATTATCTTAAAGTTAGGCGGGCTTTTCACCAAGTAACAACAGCCTGTAAAATTCTTCACTGCGTCAGATTTGTTACGAATAACTACAATCGCTATAGAAAGCACAAATTATTTAATGTCCCATTTTGTCGCACAGTAGCTCGATCCACGTATGCTAACCACGCTCAACGCGCTCATGAAGACCAACCCTGAATTGAACATGTTTGCTGAAGAATGGAAGACGATATTGTTGGAATGTTTGTGGTTGTGTGAGAAGACAGAAGAAGTGAAAGGTTTTAATTAATTTAGTATAAATGGCTAAATGAATAAATTTTCTAAATATATATATACCACACACACTTTGTAACTAGTAAGTTGTTTAAACTGTTTAAGGGTTACCTTCGACTTTGAAAGAACATGTACTTTCACGTTCTTTAATATTACCATTTAATATTAAATCACCTTAAGATTTGCATTATAATAAATCAACCTTTTAACTAATAACCGGCCTCGCCTAAATATCGTTATACTTAGTTATTATAGACAAATAACTATCAATCAGTATCCAGCCATCAGAGGAATGGTCGGCAATCTATATGTTTTTTGTCCATCGACACCTCCCTTTTAAGTTCACGCCGCTTCTGTTCGTCCTATGTTTATTACAACATAAATATTAATGATAAACATCTGACCGTGATTACCCATACATAATCCTAACTTTGATGATGAGCCGGCCGGGTCAATGACCGAACGATCATAACATTTGTAACGCTACATATTACCTTAATACATTGCAATCTTACAGAGATTGAAAGTACTTACGGCCGGTCTCAATAACGTATCTACCTTTGTCCAACTGTCAAATAAGCTACCAACAGTAGCTAAAACGTCATGTTACAAAGGCAAAAATGACGTTTCAGCTACTGTTGGTAGCTAATTTGACAGTTGGTTAAAGGTAGATACGTTATTGAAACGGGCCGTTAGAGAGAAATAAAGAAACATTTATTGCCAACACTGTTGTTGTCCACTGTCCGCACAAATTTTGGCCGATCCGCACCGTTATACCGATTGATGACTATTACTAACAGAGTTATCTTCACTAATAGTGATATTGACATATTCTGTGACAGCATAGCTAAATTTAAACAAAAATTGTTTGAAATTAATTTGCTATCAATTCCCTTACCAGGTACTTTTATGATTTTTTGTATTATTTTTAATATAATTAAAATCAATTCAATTGGTAGTCAATTCGCAACTAGTCACTATTTCTTATTATTTTCAATATTTTTAATAACTTATACAGAATGAATTTTTAAAGTGTGCGTGGATAGCCTAATCCGAAACTTTTAGGAATAGCGAAAAACACTGATAAGAGTCATCATCATCATATCAGCCGAAAGACATACACTGCTGGACATAGACCTCCCTCAAAGGGGTAGCTGTTTCAATGCACAGAGAATGCTGCTGCCTATTCTCTGATGAGTCCCTTAGTCGCCTCTTAGGACACCCACGGGGAGTGATGGAATCGTGCAATTATTTTACGTCCGACACCATACTGAAAGGAGTATCAAGCCCGATTTTGATGAAAATCATCAAAACCATCCGAAAGTGTCGGTAATAAGGATCTAATTTTGGGAAGTAATAACATACTAAAATCAACCCCTGAGTAATCAACCCCCAACAGGATGAAAGGCGCAACAGTTGCGCTAATTATTTGGTCTCAGCAGCAAAAAGCCCGGGTAATTAATGAAAATCGTTGAGATTTATTTTCCAAAACTACCCTTTGAAATGGGCAGAGGGGCGTTGAATTTCGTGGAATATCGACTTAATCCGCGCCTACGAAGTCGCGGGCACAATGCTAGTATAATATATTTGCGTTCGAATAATACTTGCTATTAAATATAGAGAGCAGTGCCAGTAGTAAAAAGATGAAGTTGTATTTTCACTCCATGAAAAATTTTCAATCAGATTAAAATCACTCTTCACAAGCTGCTTAATCAAAGTCCCATTAGTTCACAGGCTCCACCATTTTGTTATGGTTTTTATGAGTGAGAAATTATACATTCAAGTCAAACTCAAGTTCATTAATTCAAAACATGAAATCGTCAAGTAAACTCATTAAAAGTCTCTAACAAACATCTAGAAAATACCAGCGGGCACCGAGGGTGGACTTAAAATTGAATAAAATTACAAATCACTGAAATAATTTAACTTTCTGACGGCAATTACCAAGTAATAGAAATGAAGCTCGGCCGCTTAACGAAATTAACTTAAAACCTCCCGAACGTTTAATTTATACAATATAGACAAATAAACCGTCTAACTTTAATTACTATTTAATTAAACCTATGTAACGTACCGGTAATCTTTAATGACATGAACAATTTGAAGTTGAACTTCACGAAGTTTCTTCTTCAAAATTTTAATAATGAGATTATGAGTTTGGGATGGTATTTAACGTGCATTTTGTTGAAAATTGAGCGATTGTCGATGTTTTAAGGTGGTTCTTTGTTTACTAGCACTATGTAAAAGCGTTAAGGCACGAGTAATTTATGGAATGCTTAATCTACTAGCTGTCGTTTCGAGTTCAGTTTTTGTTAAATCGATGTTTTCTTGTTGTTTTCTTAGCAATAACACTTTACGCCTCTATTTTTCAAAGAGTTTAGTTTATTCATGTAGATTATTCACAGTTCTGTTTATTCACATTTGAGGGCATAGTTTATTCACGGTTCTGTAAAGCAAATCTTATCCCCTGAAGTCCGTTGCGAGATTGTTCGAAAGAGTTACCGCGGAACGTAAGGGTAATTGATGGAACACGGGTGGGTGTTAGGCAGTAAGAGTTTGAGCCCAGAGCGGAAGGAGTCATTTGATGATTCCCTTTACAATTCCCCAAATGACGCTTACGCTACTACGCTAGTTATTTAATGCTCCTATTTACCAGGCGAGATAATTGCTATTATTACCGCGCACATATCCAAACTCCGTAGTACTACCAAGAAATTCTCAATACATTCAAGAACACATCATTCATCGAAGAAAAATAATATTAAGTAAATACTTTCACGAGGTTGACCTTATGACGTGTCAAATGACCTACTTTTATACCTTCACGTGGAATACCTCTGTTTATTTATTATCCCATCTAATCAGCTTTATCAACAGAAAGTCTGGATGTTACCTGTCACCTGTGCGTACCTACTGACCGCATAAACCACGGATACTGGGACGTCAAATAAGGATAAACTTCCTTATTAAATTTTCTAATAAGATTTTGGGGAAAACCACAGCTGGAAGGAGTCGATGAAGAGTTTGTTTTTGTGTTTTTGGGATCGATTGGGGTTTATAATTATCTCTTTTAAATATGGTCAAAATAAAAGCTCTAGGTACAGACGCCAACACATCAAGCTACAACAATCTGTCAAATTTCTTTGATACATTTATTAACTTTATCGCTAAAGCATTAGGTTCTAAGTTGATTGGGAAAATTTGACAGTTTCAGGTGGCTTGATGGGCTGGCGTCTGTACTAAAATTGATGAATGAAATTAATTTAAGTTCAGTGGTTTTTAACCGTACAAAAAATAATGCATCTTCATCGTAAACCCATATTTAAATGACAGTGCTCTTCCCTTTTATTTGATGTTTCCTTTAACACAGATGTGACGCAACGAATGCTCTGGTGCCATTATTTGGCGTCGAGTCTCCTCACTTTCCTGCGCCAAGTCGATCTGTCTTGATTTGTCAATTCTGACAATGGTCTTGCTTGAGGTTCTTCTCCGGTCAATGGCAGCACACGCAGACAAATACCACATAGAAAGTAAGATAGAAAAGAAAAAAAGTGTTTATTGTCACAGAACTGAAATGCATACAAAAGTACAATTAACTCCCTTGGCATGTCCAAACCATATCATATTTAGGCATTCATTTTGGTGTCGCCTAAGCCTTAAATTGTTAAGTCTTTCATATACGGTCATAAAAAGCTATAGGTATTAATAACTGAAGTTGATTTAAGTTCAGTTCCAGCGCACATAATTGTTTATTATATTCCATCCTATACTCTTCAGGATTCAAATAGTTTCTATGTAACACAAGTTTAACGAAATCGTTTTCTTTTGCCCAGCAATGATGCGGCGCGGTTCGATGGCAATGCCAGCGATCGGCGGGGGGGAGCCGCTGATCGTGGTGGAGGAGAGCGGCGCCGAGGACACGGACTCGTCGCCGCAGTCGTCGGCGCCCGCACGCGGCTTGTCCATCGACCAGGAGTCGCCGCCCGACCCCTACCACCTGTCGCCCTGGCGCGACACGCGCAAGCACTCGCTACCGACGCCGTCTTGTACCACCGGACCCACTGCTAGTCAGGTTAGTAACTTGGGAGCCGCTGATCGTAGTGGAGCAGAGCGGCGCCGAGGACACGGACTCGTCGCCGCAGTCGTTAGCGCCCGCGTGCGGCCTGTCCATCGACCAGGAGTCGAAAAATCTTTAAAACGTAATAAGTCAATCGTTGAGATGCCTTGGACAACATTGAAAATTGTTAAGAAACCTTGAATAGACTTGGAAAATTTCTGGTCTAAGTCGCACTGAGTTTTATAAGACGAGTTTAAGCTGTAACAGCGACCCAAGCCAATAGATACCTTTGCTAACGCTCAAAGTATATACTGATACTACTCTATTTTATAAGTAATTAAATTTGAGGAACATTTTATTACTTATAAAATAAACACTGTCTGGGGGCTGTAGGATCTTGCTCTATAATTAAGTCTTCGGGCTTATTTCAAATTCAAAGCAAAAGCATTTTCCCCTAAATATGACGGATTTTAAAAAAAAATGTCTAAATTTTATTGGTATTTTCACGGAACTTTGGAAATTGAAGTTCTGTAAGCGTGAATTTCAAATGAAATAACTGAATTTGTTTTCCTGATTAGATTCGGAAGGCCTAAGTACAGCAATTCATGATAACATCAGTGCCTAATACGGAGAAAATTAGCAATTCATTCATATCCTAATCATCGGCAGCTTATCAGAGCATATCTGATTACAGTCCTTCGAGGAATATATCAGTTATTGCGCGATATTATCTTTTCTGGGAGCCTCTGCCATATCTATTTATAGAAGCCTACCTATTAGGACCGTCAATACACTTCCTAGTAACTGAATAGTTTCGAGGAAATCGTGGAACGGGATTCAGGGAAAGTGATTTGTAAGGAAAGAGCTCGGAGCTGCTTATTATACGTTAAAAAGTCGTGAAAAAAAACAGTGTTTTTTCTCATGACTTGCCTTATTTGATACGGAAACAGTGTTCATGTTTTATGCCTTGGAATAAAAGAAAAACGTGTGGGTCTCGGGACGCCCGACATAAGTGATAACTTAAACTAATCTAAGTTGAACTATTTACATAATATGGGAAGCGTCTGTCCGAAATACGACTAGCGCTGTGGGTTAGAGTGAGAGAGGAAGAGCCTGCCTACCGCTGCCGTATGCGTGAGAGAAAAGGAAGCCAGACAGACTGGCGCCGGAATGCGTTACGTTACGAAGCGATTTACCCTCCCATCAAAAGTTATCACTTCAAAAACAAGAAAAATGGGATGCTTACCTATTCAAGACACCAATAATGTCAAAATTGAAGAATATCACGGTGTGCTTATGATTCTTACAGTGATAACGATCCTCGGAAAGTAACAACTGTATGTGATTGATGCGCTACCGAAGTGTCATGTGGTCAATTTTAAACACTACCGTGACGATCGATAGTTGTCCCTTTCCAACCAATGCCAATGTTGTCCAATGCTGAAAGTAACTGACATTGCGACATATTTATAAAAACTGACATAATTGTCACATTTTCAGGATTGGTGCAGTGTTTAATTAAAATTATGAAGAAGACAACGATATTGTTAAATTTACTATCAGGATGTCGCCTATCAGTTTATTTAAATTGGTCGTAATGATGATGGTGACCCTGCAAGCCTGTGACGTGGTCCAATCATAATTCTAGAAAAAGACCAAAACGCACGATCACTTTATCGCTGTCACACATTTCTGCCTACGCCCTATATGATGAATCAGATTTATTCCACATACGAATTCAGAATATGATATGACGTAACCCCATTTTCGGAATACCAACATGCAAATACGGACTGATGCGGTTACTAACCACCTATGCATAATATAATTAATCGACCCGTTCAGGAATTAACTCCGACGGGTGACGCGGAGTTTCAATCAGAGGCTCCTCACTTATTAATAACACATTTGTATACATTCAATTTAGTCATGAATCAGTCGATTATAATACTATTTTCTAATGATTGGTCAAAAGCTTGTCAAGATAAAAAGCTTCTACAAGAACGCACCACAATTATATATTTTTTTCTTAGCCTATTGTGTCCCACTGCTGGGCAAAGGCCTCCCCCATATCCTTCCAGACATTCTTTTCTTGCGCCTCCTCGAACCAGCCTTCGCGGTGTGCATCCAGATCATCACACCCCTTTCTGGGCCGGCCTTGGCGACGCCGTCCATCCTCTGGCACCCATTGCGTGAAGACTTTTGCCCATCGGTCACTAAAATGCATGCGGCTGGTGTGACCTGCTCAGTCTCATTTCAAACTGACAGCTTTTTTGCCCACGTCAATGATACCGGTTTGGACCGCAGCGTGGTGTTTGTTCCGTACTCTATCAATTCTTTTTAAACCTAAGCACCACAATTACCACTAAAAATTTGCATGGAACGATGGCAAGCTGCTGGGATTATGTTTTTTTTCAAACATAGCTATGGCTTGTTCCAACACCACAGGATAAGCTCCGCCTAACTTATATCGTATAATACAAATTCTTAGTATAAATTCTATCTCTAAACTTTGTACAAAATTTGGAGGATTGTAAATATCCAAACACTAAAAATGTTGAATTAATTTCGGCCTCAGACTGTTTGAAAAGTTTCTACAAACTACCTAGGTACTTAACCTGGTAGGTATACTAATACTGGTTTATTACCTCTTCCCGCCTTAACAGCTGAGTGGATTTGGCACACGGCTTACGGGTAGACCATGTCCAAGAATAGGTACTACGCGGGAAAGAAGCTCGTACCTACATATGTATATTCCATTTGCCCTCACGTTACACATAACAACAAGATGTACCTAATACGATGTTGCGCATGCCAGGTTCGGCGGCTGTCGGAGCGAGGCGAGAGCGCGGCCCGCGAGGCGCGCGAGGCAGCATTCCTGGCGACACTGACATCCACACAGCCGCAGCCGGGCGGCAGAAGGTGAGATTGTACAGGAATTTGTGTGTTTATAATGTTGGAGAGCTGTTTCCAAAAGGTGAAAAAGTTTTTATATTTACTTCTATAAATCGCTACCATACACCTCACACTTCAAACAAAAACATTTTTTGAAATTAAATGAGGTTGTTTTCTATCCGGCTACTCAGAGAAAAAACAGCTTAACAAAGTCAGATGTCACAATCTTGAGCATCAATGAGTTTATGATATTGTTCTTAATTATCATAATTGACATTCTTTACCACTTGGATCTTTATGTTATACCAATTTCAATAACTAATTAAACGTTTCTTTCCAGACATTCCGTAGTAACAATATCTCGAGTGCCTCAGGCACTGTTTGGACGCGGACGCCGTGAGTCCATCGCCGCGTTCCCGGCACTCGCCCGCCAGCGCAGGGACTCCGGCTCCAAGAAATGTGAGCAAATCCGACCATTCACTAACTTATCATTGCATGTGTATATCACACGAACAACCAACATATTTTGCGTTCAGCTCTCGTTTCCATTGCAGGCCCACCAGCCACAGACACACTCGGCAGCACCCATAATCTACAGCTAGACATAATGGACGATATCGTACAAGCTCGCAAAGTACGCATGCGTCTCTGGAACACTTCTAATGAACGTGTCTGTGAAGTCCAGCCGATGGACGAGCGCTCGCCAATGGGCGGCTCCGTGAGGTACACCAACCGTGGTCGCAGGCACTCAGACTTCGTTGGCTCGCCATTGCCACCAATACCAGCGCGTCGCCGGGCTTCAGAGATGCCGCCGCCGCCGCCCATCCCACCGCGCAGTGGCGCAGGCGCCGGCGCCGGCGTCGGTGTGGTCTGCACCGACACAGACCTGCACTTAATGCTCAACGCACTCACTTCGTCAGCCACAGAAATCGATCGCTGTGGCAAGCCAGAGCGGACCCGTCGTCTGGCCGACATGCGATCCAGCAGTTTCGACGCATCCTCGCTGCGAGACAAACCCTTGGACTCGGGCACCACTTGGTTCACTCGAAGACATCAGACCTTAGCCACCAAGAAACAAGAAAATGAACCCAAGAAGAGCAAAGTGACTTTTGCCCCAGATTCAAAACCAGCTCCCGGCGACGTGGCGGCTGTCGTTTGGGATAAACCTTCGGGATCCGTCGTGGATGCTAGTGCACTCGGCAGTGCTATCGAAGTGTTCCTTAGGAAGAGTTCTGCTGTAGACCCGGGAGCATCGACATCTACGGCAGTAGTTGTGAAGGAGACGGCGCCAAAAACCGAGGTTCGACTGAAGACGCGAGACATTCCAGCCACGGTGCGGCCGGCGGGACGCCCGGAGGGAGAGCGCTGGTACCCCAACAGGCCAGAGGAGGAGGAGGCGGCGGAGAGCTGCGATGCTTCTCTCTGCTCGTCATTAAAAGACCTTTTCGTGTAGACACCACGTGTGTATTTAAACTCTTGTAAATTATAACGTACCTTTAGTTGTCGAGTAAGGATTCGTTTCTAAAATGGAGTGAGAGGTGTCGCGCAGCACCCGCGGTGGTCGCGCCGCTGCGCGCCTGATAGTACTTTATGAATCTTTCTATGTGATAGACCACGCGCCGGCGCCGGTCGTCCTGAGTCGACTCACGACCGACGCCTGATTCGCGTAAATTATTTTTAGAGTAAATTCTATTTTCATTGTAAATTTTTTGATATTAGCGATCAGAATAATGACTTATTGTTAGATAGAGAATTATATTCGTAATGACCGGGCGCGCGTTTTCCACGCCGAGTGGCGGTCTCCCCCCGCGCGCCCGCCCCTACCCGTCTCGTTCACAATCTGTGTATTGTAATCCAGTGTTACCATTAAAACAATTAAAACTTTATCCTATAGCAGACATTAAAATGGAGACGTCGGGAGAAACGTACGCTTAATAGAAGAAGGCGACATTCTGTCGTCTTTAATCAATAAAAGTTTTTATCGATGTTATACTGCATTTTCATTTCACAACATATATAGACACCCTGACTCCTCATCTTATTAGAAGAGCTGAATTTTTTTTTCATAACTTCAAAGCCTTGGAGGTACAAGCTCAAAAGTCGCCGAGACGCATATTTTTGAACAACAAACGAAGCCGAACAAACTCATAAGTGACGTCGGCACCAATTTCCTCAACTTTTACGTGATAACTTTTTCAATTACTTGGATAGGTGAGCTTCCAACCGTTTAAGTTAAAATAAACGTCGGAGATATAGTTAATGTTCCCATAACTTTGCCGACAGCGAAACAATTATTTCTTGTCGCCATTTATCCTTGGAAGTTTGAGGTCGATAGAGATACACAACTCAACCTTTCTATACCTGTATGTTCTATACCTGTATGTACTACACACCTACAGAACTCAAGCAGTAACACGTTCTTCGAATGTCTTTAGATAGTTTTGCATAGCGATAAAGCGTTGACATTTCTTGGAAAAGCAATGCGAGTATCCTTCGAAAACAAACATATTCCACGAAATGATATTCACATGCAAAAGACGTAACATATTCAAGTAGTAATGCAAGATAATAATTAATAGCTAGATACTCGTATCGATTAGTAAACTACTTAAGGCCTCATTTACACTTCAAGTTTAATCTTTAAATACAATAACTATAAAAATTAAATGAAAAATAAACTTAATTTAATCAAAATATAAAGCTAATAGAAACGATGATGATCTGATTCTTTATAATTGCGCCCCTATGTATATAGCTATGTATACAATCGAGCCTCAATTAAAATTAACTTGTTGATTGTTACAATCATTATTTTAATGAGACACCATACAATTGAACCTCATTACCGACATGAAATTAATTGAAACAATCACACTATCACATCACATCACACTAATATTATAAAGACGAAAGTTTGTGACTCTGTGTGTGTATGTTCGTTACTTCTTCACACGCAAACGGCTGGACCGATTTAGATGAAATTTGGTAAAGAGATTGTTTGAGTCCCGGGAAAGGACATAGGGTAGTTTTTATCCCGGGAGTATATTCCCTTAGGATACTTTTCGACAATTACGCAGGCAGAGCTGCGGGCGGCAGCTAGTTATTATTAAAATATAGTCTGAACAATACATGGCCACAATACATAGGTACAAATCAAATTATGTATCCACAAGAGCGCTGCACTGTGGCACTGAGATCTATTAGAGGTTGGCACTCCCCTCACTCAAGTACTGCGCTCCGGGTGAACACAATTAATTCTGGAAACTGAGTTGACATTCAAATTAGCCTCCAAATGGCCCACTTTATGCAATTAACGGCGTATTCTGTTAGAAATGTCTCACTTTATCTTCAAACTCATTTATACGATGACGTTTTGTGGCCCGCAAACTTATGGCCTTTTGTTGTGCATTCTTGTTCGAAATTTATGTTTCCTTTTTGACTTTCTTTCTTTGTAGAGGTTGAGTAATCTATACACACTAATAATAAAGCTGAAGAGTTTGTTTGTTTGTTTGAACGCGCTAATCTCTGGAACTACCAGTCGGATTTGGAAAATTTTTCAGCTTTATTACATTCATGAAAAATGCTATAGGCTATACGGGACCGGGAAATTCCTATGAGAACTGGATAAAACGGGTTAAGCGCGTACAAAGTCGCGGGCAAAGGCTAGTTTGTTTATACAGAGTGAAGGAACTGACGATTTATTAGGATTTAGCGTTAGAGATTAGCGTGTTCAACTAAACATATAAGCTCTTCAGCTTTATTATATTAGTGTAGATGAATGAGAAGAATGATTATACAATTTCATGGTTTGTTTGGCATTCAGGTTTTTAAGGTACCATTAATTATTTCATTATAACACCCATTACTAAAACACTAGGAAGTGGTGACGGGCGGGCGTTATAAAGACAGAAAGTTCTGGCACCCAGCCTAATTTAAAAACTTTTGATTTTGATAAGCCGTTCTTGACCTCAAACTTGCCTGATGGTAAGCCATGGTTGAGGACTGCGATGGAGCATACTAGCCCATTTCACTAAGATACAATTCTTATCACTCGTCTTAGTTAGGTAACTGTATAAGCTGTGATTTTCAGCATATTTCAGCAACACTTCTTGGACATAAGCCTTTGTGACAGGGAGTGGGCCAAATTCACCACAAGTCCATGTTGGTAAGTTTTCATTTGGGAACCTAATCCTTTGCTATTCAAATATGAACAACAGACAAATGAATTCATCAGCGGCGGAGATCTCTCGCGTCCCTGGCCCTGGTTATATCCATGGTCCGGAGCGAGGAGGCTTGGGAAGCGATCACCTCCTTCTGCGAAGCAGTAATGCTAGCGAAGGAGGAGGCCGCGCGAGGGAAAGACAAGGCCTTCGCCCTCACCGCTGCTACAAAAGAAGACGCCCAAGGCGTCGGAAATCGGCGAGCGTTGGGTGGCTCGTTGTCCGATCACCACCAAGTCCGGGTCGATGGCGCGTTGTGTTCCACGGGCGCCTCAAAGAGATGTCAGCATAGGAGACGGGGTCCGCTAGGGCCAGAGTCTGCCAGGGTTGCGGAATTTGTTCGAAAGAGTCACCGCGAATTTAGAGCTAGTCTCATATATCTTTAAGGTGATGAGGGGAAAGATTCACAATCCGGACGTATTGCAACAAGTGTACATGTGTGTTCCGGACAGATACGTGTGGCAGCGGTGGCGGCCGTGGCTGCTAGCAGTGCCACGCGGTCGCACTAAGCTGGTGAATGAGGCGCCGTTTACGCGCGAATTCCGTATCCTCAACCGTACAACAAAAGACATTGATATATTTTGTTGTACTCTGGGTGGGTTTATAGTAAGAGCTCTCTTTGAAATAAGTTATGGTCCTATTGTGACATAGATATGGTGTTTGTAGTACAAATAAGTACAAATGATCGAAAATATTATTAGTAGAACTGTGTAACTGAAGTTGTAAAAATAGTTGTCTACATTATCGCATTAGGTGATAAACCTGTAAAGATAATTTTATGGTGGGAAATAAATAAATAACATTTAAAAAGGCTTAGTTTAAATTCTGATTAGCAGATTCATAATTACTGTAGATAAATAATGAATATGATGAAAACGAATGTCTCGCTGATGGAACCTTCAAAATGGTTGAGCTGAATGGTAAATATATATGTATGCACGCGTCATGTTCGTGAACGGGCGCTGTCAGTGGAGACTGGTCATCTCTTAACTGCCACGGCTTATTTCAATATTTGATTTTTCTTTCTTTCCATTTTTCTCACAATTCTCACGTATAGAAGCAACAACGTTAATGTTGAGGATGTTTGTAAAACGTAAAGTGATTTAAAAGAGTGTCCGTGGAATTTCTTGCACGTTTTTTTCTATAGAGATCTACGCTTTGGATCGTGCAAATAGCTTCATGTTTTTGACTGACTGGCTTTGACAATCCAAAAGTAGATGTAAAGGGTTTATTTGAAATTTGAACTTGTGCTTTGACTTTAATGAATCTGCTAATTAGTATGTGAACTAAGCAAATGGTTATTTTTAATGAATAAGGCTGAATGTCAATAAACTATAGGTAAGTAATAGACTTCCACAATCTGAAAATGCCATTAAATTAAAAAAAAAAAATTCTTTCTATTTGTAGAAAAGATATCTATTACGCAAACATGGGTTGGCTTATCGATATTGACCACAGCAAACATGTTAGAAGAATTTCAATTTAATAGTGTACTGAAGGGTTGTCCGCAGATTCTTTTATTTATAATGTTATTAAAAATACTCGGGCTCTTTGTGGAGCCTTTGGCCTTCAGCCGAGGACGACGAGGATAATAATAGAGGGTTTTTTCCGCTATTTGCACGCTAGGGCAGGCAGCGATAAGTTATGTGCAAATTAGAGCCGACCTAGGTTATGTTGACTATGCTTTATTACTTTTTACTAAGTTATAGAGGGTTTTCTTAAACGTAGTTTATTGCTTCTATAGTGATATTAAAATTAAATGAAATTTATTTATATAAATATAGGTACTTACAATAACATGGTAAAATAATTTTAGTCTCACTATATTCGACTTATCAGTCGTGCAAATATTTCTAGTACATGCTTAATATAATAAAATTACGAAATTACATCAATGTCATTCGTCGTGCACATCATAATCTTAGTAAAATGTACAGCCTTGCTTCGTTGCACATAACATTATGAAATATATTAATTTAGTAATTCGATTACATTGTCTCACAATTAAGACAGTTCATCAATGTATTGATTAGATTGTGGATACGTTTTTGAACACTATCAGTTAGGTAAGTCGCGTAGTGTGTTTGAAATTATTTGTTTAAACTTGATGTACAGTAGTGGTGCATAAACAGACTAAATGCTAATGCTAAGTCTTTCTTAGCGACCATTCATTTATTACGTAAGACGATTTTTACTAGTTGTTGACCCCCGCCTCCTTGTAAGAAAAAATAAGACATGGTCGACGCCGTCCCCCCCCCCCCCCTGAATCATCTTACGTAATAAAAGAATGGCCCCTTACCAGTCCAGCATTGATTTAAAAGACACATAAAGGTGTATCTCTGAAATTGCGGCGGACATTAAAGTTTTACTGTAGGGCTCAAAAAACTGTCATAAATCATCTATTCTAGAACCTTCGATAAGTATATATTTTCATTGGAAAATGAGGTCAACATAAAATCCAATTCCACTGATTAACAACGTTCACATTTACGATGAAAAAATATTTTCTGTCTATGCTTTCATATTATTGAACATACGTGAACATGTCAACAATAATGTGTCTGAAAAAGATAACATTATATAAAACAAATTACATGGAATTGTTATTTATTTATCATACCCATACCACATCCATGCGGTGGCGTGTGATAAGTAAAATAGATTCTATTGTAAAAACAAACTATGCCATAAATTGTGCTAAATTGGCGGTTAGGTACTACTTTTATGTTCGGAAAATACCGCTTTTATATTCCTATTTGTACAATGTACCTATAGTAGGCGCCAGATAAATGTGGAATAAAGTATATTGACCTTTCCCTAATAACTGTTCATAGGTACCTGAACAATTAAATGTGAATCGTTTTTCATTATTAGACAATGTTAAGGATCACGAGAGATGATGATTCGGGACAGCTTTGTGTCATTAATTCCGTTTTTCAAATTAAAAATGTCAATAATTGTAGGTGGGTCAGTGACCGTTATTCCACGATTATCTGGCGCCTACTATAGAACAAATTCCGAAATCAGAAATAAATACTATACGTTTGAGTTTTAACTGGCCGTGGCTAAATAATGAGAGCCCACGGGACGATCTTCAAGGTCGCTCTTCAAGCAACGCTTTTTGAGGGTGGTCCATGGATGGGATGATCTTAACACACCGAGATTTCTTCATACCTCGGAAAGCACGTTAACCTGTTGGTACCGACTGGCATTTGTTGATCTTTGGCAGTTACTGGTAGTCAGAAGCCAGTATATCTGACACCAAGCTTGCCAAGAGGTGTCGGGTTACACAGTTACTGAGCTGTGGAGGTCCGATAGGCACTCGCTCCACGTAAAATACTGGTACTCAGCTGCAACCGGCCAGACTGGAAGTCGACCCTAACATAGTAGGGATCTATAAACATAACATAGTCCAGGCTTGGCAGATTTCAAGAACACACAACATACGACATAGGCGCCCGAGCTAGGGTTGCCAACCGTACTATAAAATATAGTATTGTACTGTATTTCGGGTCTGCGTACTATATACTGTTGAATAAATATATATTACGCAAAAATACTATATTTTCAACACCGAAATCTAACAATCAACCTAACTTTACATTAACTTCTGACTGATGCGGTAGCATGTATAGTCGAACCGGAGGAAGAGTCGTCGTCCCACCACGTAGATTTCCCATAACAACGGTGTAAGTGGTGGGGAACATAGTCCCCACCACTCGATAGAAAACGACTCTTTCTCTGGTTTGACTCTAGTCATCTAGTGTATCCGAACCGAACGTCTCTCCGACGCACTGCTACGTTCCGAACTTGTCAATGTCTAACGAATGTTTGTTATTTGTCTACTTTATTTTTGTTTTGGGAATTTGGTAATTGGTTCCAATCAGACATTGTTCTTTTTTTGAGAAGTCGAAGTCCTAAACAAATATAGTTTTTATAGAAATAAATAAGTAAGAAATATATCTTTGGCTATTTATTGCTTTTTCTATAAAGTACTATATTTTTTTGAAGTGTACTATTTTTTTATAGCTTAATTTGAAAAATACTATATTTCGTCGAAGAAATGTTGGCAACCCTAGCCCGAGCCGGCACGACATGACATTGTTCATAATGATGAGTACAATGATATACCTTAAGAGGTATCATTGTGCTCATCATGAGGAGAATTCAGATGGCTTAGCTCCTGGAATATGGGACGTGAGCAGAACTACTTCTTCTTCATGTAGATTAACTTGTTTATTGTCTGTTGATAAGCTCGCTATTGAGCACTCTCCATTTGGTCGACGATGAAGCACACTTGGCGCCTTGGCTTGAAGTACCTACCTAAAGACTTCCAGGTTGTAGCTATCAGGAAACAGGGACATCTCGATTTTACCTAATACAAACAGAAAGTAGGTGGGACTTTGTCTGTGATGCAGTTACCAGCCGCCGAGATATCCTTACTTCACCAGATTAGCGTTCCTTCTAACCCACTTGGATAAAAAATTAGACCCAGCGGGCCACTAGAAAGGATTTGAAGAGCATTATAGAATGCTGGTCCAATACAGGACTCGAATACAGAATAGGTAGTTCAAATCATGTTCGTAACGAAACGAAACAAACTTGTGTACGAAAATTAAAACTGATTTCTCACTCTCTTAGATCTCTCTCTGATCTTTTCCTTACTTTTGACGACAAAACGAAAGGGTAAGCTCTCCCTTTACGTAAATGAGGGTATCCTGTTCTGACCATATACCACGCAGTTCCCTTTTTGCTCACCCTTCCTGTAGTTAAGAGGATTAATGCCTTAATGTTAAACATACGGAAGGATTACTTCACTAAGAACATTTGGTAAGTCGTAGTGGTACCCAACTAGCCAAATTATGTAAGTATGTATAGTGTACAATAATATAGGGTAAAGATATGTTCAGCAGTCAAAATAGTTTCATCATTGTCCACTTTCAGTCAATTGACGTTCCTACTCAAACACACACAAAGAATCATCAAAATAGTGCCAGCCGTTTAGGAGCAGTTCAGTGACATACTCACGTACAGAAGAATTATGTTTAAAGATGTAGCAAACCAACCAAAATCAGAACTTATACAATCACTTGTCAATCTATGGAATTGTAAACCTCTTTAGAGTTACCAACTATTTATATATGAAGGATGGGTAATGAGAGCATTTCAAATCGAGTGAACCTTCTATAAATTGCATTGTGGACCCTAACTGGACCGTAATATAATGTGCTTTGAAATCCAACTCATCTATGTTATTTAGTTTCCCCGCTTTAATCCAATAATGTGTAGCTTGTGTGGTTAAAAAACTACCTATTTATGTGACGAAATCAGTGTATTTTTTTTTTGAATGGGATATCATCAAATGGCCGCACGCTCTGAGCGGAGCGGGAGGGAGTGTCAGACTCTTACTGACTGAAACCCATCCGTGTTCCCTCAAATGCCCTTTGCGTTCCAGGGCCGCGGTGACTATTCAAAACCTGAAAAGTATTCATTATGAACTACTTTTATACTGGGACCAACACTGAAATCACGAAAAAAAACCAGCTGCTCTGTACATTTTATCGATCTTTTAAATAATTGGTTACCATTTTTATTAATATTTACATGCCACCTAATGCGACAGGACACAGACCTATTATAGTCACACCGTCTTGTACCTGTGTGCACAAATAACATAATCCATTGATTGAAATCATCTTCGATTTGATAGGAAAACTGATTAGATATCGTGTTTGAATTGTTTTCTAATAAGACAATATTCAGAAGTTCCTCATTGCTGGAAGCTTTTTCTCTGAGTTTGTTCCGATGTTTCTTCTTAGGGTATCTAGTAGCTACGAAACACCTTTTTTATCGTCTATCCTATGGTGTGGGGTATCATTGGATAGGTCTTTTAAAAATATTGCGGGTGAACGAAAACCATGTTTCCATCCAAAGATCCGTTTGCCGTTTGCGAAATATTAAACTTTAAAGTGCTAATTCTTGTTACAGTCAAGTGTCCCCTCTGCCAGCTTAACGATTGTTTTTGGAGACGTGAAAAAATTCATGGTAGTAGCATATATTACGAATTTAAAGGAAATCTATCACAACTAAGTAGGCTTTACAAGTTAGCGAGTAATAGTAGACCAATTAATTTATTCCTAGAATCAAACAAAAAGCACCATTTTAAATCGGCAATTGTAACGTGCAACTACTATATTATTATTTTACTGAACTGTAAATGCTGACTTTGAAAAGTGCCGTTTAATGGCCTAATTGAAATAAACGTTTTGACTTTGACTTTGACTTTACGGAATCCTACACTGCGCGTGGCCCGATACGCACTTGACAGGTTTTTAAAATATACCAAACATTACAAACATTACTAAACTTATTTTAAAGCTGAAACATCAAAACCCACTTCAACTGTGCAGTACATCGACGTCGAACACTGGCAGTCGCTAGTTATAATTGAAGCTCGTTAAAATAAAGTTTCTCTGTCTGTCCGACTTCGACGACTTGGTCCTACACGTCAGCAGGTCTAAGCCTGTAGTCGATACTTCGTCTTTGCGCCTGTAGAAGTTTCTGGAACTACCTGCTTAATACACTCATTCGAAGTAGTGGAGGTGCATTCGTTCGTGATAATTGTAATTAGCAAATGGATTGGTGATAACTAATTAATTAATTGTTTGTGGCTTATGAATTTAAATTGGTGGTGAAAAAACTGATTTCTTTTTTAAACAATTTGAATTTGAATTTTAGTCATAGACTCATATCACACGCTATACACCTTTTTTTTTTTAAGGATGTGTAATCATCAAATGACTTGTTCCGCTCTGGGTGGGGCGGAAGGGCGTGTCAGACTCTTACTGACTAAAACCCATCCGTGTTCCTTCTAAAGCCCTTTGCGTTCCAGGGCCGCGGTGACTCTTTCGAACAAATTCCGCAACCCTGGCAGGACACGCTATATACCTATCTATATGGTATATCATTCAAAATGTATGATGGATGTCGCAGAGTTGGAAGGCCTATCACGAGACTGATGACCTGTTAAGGGCCGTGGGAGTCTGCTAGATGCAAGGAACACAAAACCGAAGTCAGACCGAATCGAAATGGCGGCTCTTAGGGAGGCTTTATCCAGAAGTGGATGTTTTTTTTTTGCTGAAATGAGGCTCATATTGCATTTTTTTTGACTTTTTGACTCCGTTAAAATAAAAACGGAAAGAAGTAATTTAATGATATCACATCCTTAAACAAATAGGGGCATTTGACTCCGTTAAAATAAAAACGGAAAGAAGTAATTTAATGATATCACATCCTTAAAAAAATAGGGGCATTTGACTCCGATAAAATAAAAACGGAAAGAAGTAATTTAATGATATCACATCCTTAAAAAAATAGGGGCATTTGACTAAACTAAAACACAACATGTCTGAAACGAATGGAAAACATCGATGCGCCTGGTTGCGTGTTTGTTCTACCGCTGCTCCCGAACATTGCAAACATTAAACTGCAGAAAACTTTTAGTTTCGCTAACATGTTCAATAAACTGTTTTGTTCGTTTATTTTGTTCGATTTTTGTTGCAACAGAACCAGATTCAAGGCCCACATAATACATGCTTTTCACAGTCCAAATTGTGACCCCTGTAATAAGGATACCCGAGGAAAATTGTAGAGATTCCATCGCAACGCGCAAATAGACTGCTAAATATGCAATAAGCTTGTTATTAACCATTTTCCTTCTAAATAAGCTACAAAATAACGATTTCCTTGGCAATTTCCTTTACTGCTCAGTGCTCATGCATAAGAATTTGTTAAATATTTTTAAACAGACAAAATTCTTCGCTCGTCGCTAAATAATAACAGCCGCACGGGTCGATCTACAACGTTAAGTAACGCTTGCCGAGGTCAATTCGGGGATGGGTGACCATCCCCGGATTAAGTAAAACACCGATATATCTCCGTGCCTCGGAAAGCACATTAAAGCGGGTAGTCAGAAGCCAGGAAAGCTGCCACTTGACTTGCCAAGGGGTATCATGTCAACCAGTAACTGAGTGTTGGCTGGCGGTCAGATAGGCAGACAGTAAATGTATAATGCGAACCCAATGTTGTTGGGTGCTTAGTTGCCTAATTAAAGAAAACAAGAATGCCTAGGTCGATTGATACTTCGCACATCATCAATCTCTTGCCCTTATACCAAAGTATTTTGTCTGCTGCTTCCATACTTCTATATGAATCCACATCTCAGGTAGTCACATCCATTACTATATTTATATATCATCTAGACTGGATCTTCTAGGCATGGATTTGAAACCCAGTCTCAACTTTGGCGCCACCATTGAACACAAAGCCCAAACTGCGGACAAAAATCTGGGCATCCTAAATAGAGTGAAGCGATACTTCACGTCTGGGCAGCTTTTAACCCTTTACAAAGCACAAATCCGAACCTGTATGGAGTACTACAGCCACCTTTGGGATGGCTCAGATAAGTACCAACTTGCCGCGCTTGACTCGGTGGAACGCAGAGGTAAGAGGCTCAGTGGCGACGTAAAACTGGTGCATGCCAAGCTTCACAGCTTGGCTCATCGCCGCTAGGTTGCCTGTTTGTCGGTCTTCTACAGATTGTACTTCGGGGAGGGTGTCCAGGAACTCCACTACCTCATCCCGCCAGCCCCCTTCTACCATCGGAGATTTAGACGCACTGCAAGTTACCATCCCTACCTGCTGTCTTGTTGCTATTCCACCAATTCGCAATAAAAGTTTCCAAACGTCTTTTATAAAGCGCACAGCAACGGAGTGGAACTCTCTGCCTGCGTCTGTTTCCGAACGCATACAACCCTAATCTCTTCAAAATTAGAGTGAGTAGGTACGCTTCTTCTGGGTAAGCTCGCTCCATCGTAAACTTTGTCTCTGTCATCTATGACCTAGACTAGAGTCAAGAGCAAAATCATCTCAAATAAAAAAAAGGACTTAAGACATTCTTCGCTGTTGCTAAACGATATTTATTTTGAAGGCCGCTATCTCACTGGCGTTTTACAAACGTTGGCGTTTCTGAAACTGTTGACAAAAACGCAACGTTAACGCCGTATTGACGCGAGCGACGTTAACGTTTGCCACTAGAGGCTCGCGACGTCGGAGAAACGCCAACAACACTCGTAAAACGCCCGTGGGATTGCGGTAAAGTTATTACTCTAAACTTTTTTGACAAAATAAACTAGATGAAGCTTGTGTTCCCTAACTGATTAGCAGAGATCGGAATAGGTAGACTATATTTACTTAATGTTCGTGGAAGTAATTAACATAGAGTTGATAATACCTCCTGTAAAAACCCGGAATCATAAATGGAATCATGACAATTAAAATCCCGGGATTATAAAAACATGATCTGGACTTTGAGTATAGTTTCAAATTATTGATTTGAAGAATCAAAAGAAGAAAGAGTTATGCGAAAACAAAGCTATTTAACCGTTTTAGTAGGTACGGAATTCTAAAAACATAATAAGATTCTTCAATATAATAATTTTGTTCAAATGTATTCAAAGCGCAATAAGTAATTTGCAATTTCTTAAATCCCGGGATACAATCGTCATGTTGTGTCATATTAGAGAAGGTATTATCAACTCTATGTTACTTACTTCCACGAACATTAGGTAAATATAGTCTACCTATTCCGATCTCTGCTGATTAGTTACTAAAAGAAACACAAACAAAGTCGAGAGCTACTCATAGCAGTTTTTATCTTTCCGAGGGAATAAAGGCGATTGAAAGATTTATGTCGAAGGACAAGCATTTCCTCTGGTTTTGCTTACTAACTTGATCGGCAAGAAGATACCTGCAATATTGCCTCGCGTACTAAGTGAAGCATTCTATTCGAAGGGCAATAATTGCTCATTGAGTAGTTAATTGTAGATATTTGTGACCCAATAAGTAGATATTTGTGACCTAATTTAGTGATAATGAACCAAATTTAGTGTGTGAGAGATGATGACTAGAAAAGAGGTCACTATTGAGGTGACAGCGAATACCTATGGCAGAATAATATGACATGTTGAGCCGATATTAAATAAATTGATATGAGGGCCGGAGGATCGTGAACCTTCAGGAAAGCTAAACAACTAATTTGGAGGAAAATGGAATTTTAGAAGCCAGGTTTAAAAAAATGTAACATAAGTCAATACGAGAATGAATCATGTGATTGTTTCAGATGATTCATTCTCGTTGTATTAATTGTTTCTTTCACATTATTGAATTAAGTTTTTTATCATGAGTTTTACGTTTGTACCTACATACTATTCTGATGGTCAAACTAATAGGTACAGACGCCAGTACATCAAGCTACCCGAAACTGTCAATTTTTTCCAATCAACCGTGAACTTAATACTTTAACGATAAAGTTGAAAATCTATTAAAGAAATTTGACAGGTTTTTAAAGCTTGATGTGCTAGCGTCTGTACCTTTAAGAATAGCGGTCAATAAAACATAAAAAAATGATGGACAGGTATTGAAGGTATACTATTTGTATGTAAACAGAATATTGACTCGTGCCTTATTACAAGTTGTGAAGGTCTTTCAAAGTCGATAAGTTATTGCTATGCGTGACTTGGAACGGCAGGTGTAAATATAATAATACAGTCTGGTCAGAAAAAATTGTTTTCGATGATAAAGCACATTGAAAAAACAGTCAACAAAAAGGCCAAACTACGTTTAAATTAAAAAGGTACAAAATAAAAAGAACAGGATTAAGATGTAGATACTAAGGCCACTCATCATTAATTCAATGATTGAAAAACATCCATCTACAAAATCTAGTTTTTATAATGAAAATTCCAAAATGCTAATGATTATTCAACATTTAATCAACTCAACATTCGCATGAGTATACCAATACTTTATTTTTAGAATGTTACCAAATATTTTACACGCAAAGAATGTATGACACGTGTTTACAGGCAAAAATGTAATTCTGATTACATTTTTCCACTAAATTCCATTACATCGAAAGGGCCAAACAAACAGCAGTTTCAGCGAGATTCATCCTACATAGTCAAAGGCAATAGTAAGATAAACGATCAGTTTTCGGCTTTAAGGCATGTTCAGACCTACGCGGTATTCACTATCCAAAGCGGTAGCAGAAGCCGAGTAATCTGACTGTTCAAACCTAAGCGAATAACGCTACCACTGTGGGTAGCGAAACTAATTAGCGAAACTATTTCACGCGTCGCTACCGTGACTTTTTTTTTTGACGTGACCACTCGGACACACTCGCACACTGAGGCTGGTTACTGCTTAACCGGAATACTACCGTGACGGCACGTCTCATAAAACAAACGAAAAGTACTGTCTACCAGGGTGGTATGACGATACTGATTTCGCCCGTTTCGCTCGAACCACGGA
The DNA here is from genome assembly GCA_905163435.1 of Mamestra brassicae. NCBI lineage: Eukaryota > Metazoa > Arthropoda > Insecta > Lepidoptera > Noctuidae > Mamestra > Mamestra brassicae. Next base: position 6,205,665 of record LR990991.1, on the reverse strand, counting down.
GTTCCATACAGAATAGACAATGAAACACCGGGGAAACCGAGCGTCTACCGCTACCGCTGTAGGTAGCGAACACCACGTAGCTCTGAACAGGACTTTAGGAACCGGGTAACCGGGTATCGGACACCTTTATCATACAAACTTCCACATCAGGTACCAGGCCGTCGGTAGTGCGACACAGCGACCAATCAAGCCTGTCACACGCCAATGATTAACGATGTATCGAACTAGCTGCTCTTTTCGAGACATGATTTATTTGATTCTAAGATAGCATGATAATACAGCTTATGTGAAACGTATGATTATCACTATCGTCGTGAATATTGATGATAAGGTTGGTGGTGGCTGAACGATTGGTTTTGTAGTCTATTCCTATAGTTCTATAGGTTAGAGATGAAAAGGGTATGTTAGAGGAGGAATTCTTAACTTGCATGTCAATGTTTTAGAAGATATTATAGTGCCAAACTATAGCTTAGTCAAATTAAATCGCTTACCTATCTGCTGTCAAAGGTTACACGAGCACCAACAGGCTTCTAATTGAATAGTTTTTTCAATTTTAAAGTTACCTAGGCTTTAATATATTATTCTTATGGCCAATTCTTCTACTCAGCTATTTTAACGATACCGCTCTGAGTAGCGAATATAGCGTAGGTCAGAACATACCTTTAGGTAACGGGTAACCGGGTTTCGAACACCTTTATCATACAAACATCCACATCAGCCGGTCGATTCTGTAAACATGGCAAAGTGAAGGCTTGGGTGAAGTGATCACGAGGTGAGCTGTCAATCCATATTGTCAAGATGGAATGACAATACCATGAAGCCTACTATGAAGTCTTAAAACGATCATGATTCCGCTCTAAGAGGGAGCCGGAGCTATACATAGCGAATAGCACTATCCCATTTACATCATCGGAATTGGATGGCAATAGCACGTCATAATAGGGCTGCAGGCCGTCGTTAGTGCGACACAGCGACCAATCAGGCCTGTCACACGCCATTGATTAACGATGTATCGAACTAGCTGCTCTCTACTATATACATGATTTATTTGATTCTGAGATAGCATGATTATACATCAAATGTGAAACGTATGCATTATTATGGTTATCGACTTGCATATTGATGATAGGGTTGATGGTGGCTGAATTATTGGCTTTGTAGTCGATTCATATGCTGATATAAAGGGCATGTTAGAGGAGGAATTCCATGCACGTCAACGTTTTTAATTATAAAATGATATAATAATAATATTATAATTATAATTGCAAAAAGATAGTGGTGAAGTAAAGCTTAGTAAAATTGAATCGCTTGCTTACCTATCTGCTGTCAAACTAGGTTACCCAAGCATCAACAGGCTTCTAATTTATTAACCGGGTCGTCTAATTTATTAGTATGTTCAATTTTAAAGCAACTGACATTGGCTTTTGAAGTATGAGTATTGTAGATGTCGCAGGGAAAGTCTCTACAATGAATTTATGCACGATTACTAACATCATTTACTTACATAAATACGTTAAGTGGTGAAATTATATTCGATAAAAACCTCAGAAACCGGGCATTAGTGAAGGCTAATGCCCGGTTTCTGACGTTTTTATCGGTCGTTTATGTTTCCGTAATCGCTATCGGCATAACGCCATTGGTTGGTTAGTGGTAACGGTAACGGTAACAGATAAACGACTGATAATTACCTCAGAAACCGGGAATAAACCAGTTGAGGGATTGATCAAATCACTATAAATAACAAAAAAAATCGGAATAATTCCGTAGAAAATAACTTAAAAGTAAGTGCGTTAGTAACTTTTGCAATCTTATAGTAATACTAGCTACGTATATCCCGCTGTTCCCGTTTTCGTAAGAATTTAGGGAAATCCTCCTAAGTGCTCCCCTATCACTCAGAGCGGAAGAAGGCATTTGATGATTTCCCATTATTAAAAAAATGCTCCCCTACACTCCCCAAGGAACCTACATGCCAAATTTCAACTTTCTGCGACCAGTAGATTCGGCTGTGCGTAGTCTGTCAGTCAGTCAATAACACAAGAGTTATATATATAAGTATATTGATGATTAGCTATTATTTTTCATGGTTAACGACACGGGTAACTACGGAACCCTTCATTGTGCGTGCACGACTCGCACTGGTATGGTTTTATTATTTCACAACGCAGTATTTTCGTCCTTAATGTAAGCTTAATAATAAAATAAATTATAGAAAAAAAAATACAATTCCTTTTAGCAAGCCCTTTCCATTTGATGGCTGTCCTTGGCATACCACCATATCTATTGAATTTAGAACGTTTTCACTTTGTTAACCATGCAATTGAATACCAAATTTCAAATGTGCAAGATGTGACCAAATTAAACATACCTTCTAGCAAACTAACCATCAATGAAAGTTAAATACAAGTTTGTAAGATGGAGTAAAGAAGGTTCAGTCGCTGATTCAGATACCCAACGTCATGTTTCTAAGACAAGTACCTAAGGAGCAAAGTGACAAATATTTCCTTAAGGTAACGGGGTAAAAGTGTGAGGTCGTTTAGCGGGTGTAAAGTGTCTGGGGCAATAAATAGCGCCTTCTCGCGCACCAAGCACCTGACCCGAGCGACCGGAGTCACCCGAGCCTCGAGTAAGGTTGCCAACTTTTTTTAGGACAAAAAGAGTATAACTATCTGATTTTGAAAACAAAATGCCTGCCTCTGTGTTTCCGAACGCATACAATCCTAATCTCTTAAAAATTAGAGTGAACAGGCTTCTTCTGGGTAAGCTCGCTCCATCGTCGACTTTGTCTCTGTCATCTATGACCTAGACTAGAGACAAGAGCAAACTCATCTCAAAAAAATAAATTAAAAAAGCCGTTGGTCCCAGCTGTAATTTGTAGATCTTTGGCAGTTGTTACGAATTGTCAGAAGCCACGAAATCTGACACCAGTCTTGCCAAGAAGTACCGTGTTACCCAGGTTGTGGAGGTGTGATAGGCAGCCGCTCCACATAAAATACTGATATTCAGCTGAATCCGGTTTGTCTGAAAGCAGACCCCTATATAGTTGGGAAAAGGCTAGGCAGACAGGCAGAGTATTTCTGATTTTAGAAAGGGTATATAAAAAGTACAGTCTTAGAAAAAGAGTACCCAATGCAATGGGTTTAAAAAAAATGGTTTTTAAATTATCTGTAGGAATACTAGTCAATTGCAAGAAGATATGTTTTCCTTTTACCGTCGCTTTACAATTATGACCGAAAACAAAAAAACTACTTCGGTGAAATACAGAAATGGCAGGATTTAATTCAGTTAAATTCAAAGTCAGAGTCGAAATAAATAGGATATTTTGGCGTACTCTATTGGTTTTGAAGATTATGAAGTACGCATACACAAAATAGAGTACAATACTCCATAGTAAAGTACGGTTGGCAACCCTACCCACGAGCCATGAGCCACCCGAGCCTCGAGCCACGAACCACCCCGGCTCAAGATTCGTTTGACAGTCTTAAAAATTTTAATAGCTTCTCCAATGTAGACTATAGACATTTTTCTACTTTTTTTTCAATGTTTCTTGTAAAAGCATTTTCAATTTGGCATTGTTTTTAAGTATGATTTATCTTATTTTCTCGTTTAAAATGCTGTGTGCAATAGTTTAACCATAAATATGACTGTTAGATCAGATGTTTTTTAACGACTCAATGTTTGCTGCGTTTTACTATGAAATAAAAAAACGGATAACTCATTAAAAATCTTATGTATGTTATTTACAACCAGAAAGTACGGAGGCATACAAATAATAATGTTTCAGTCCAGAACTAAAGCGTTGAGTTTTATTGAAAACTACGAGACTCAGCATAAATCAAAGTAATATCATGCCGAGTATCTCTCGTGGCGGACTGGATTCCGTATAATAAAGTGAGATGGAAACACTTCCACCCTCCGGCACCGCCACCAAATAATTTACGATTCACTGTCTCACTTTTACGACCTCACCTGAAAAAAAAAACCATTTTAAACGCCAAAAAAACATAAAATGCTCTAACTGTTTAGTCAGGTAGTATTAACGTAATGGAAAAAGAGCTGTTGTAATAGAAATAAAACTTTTACGACACTCTTATATCTATTACAGAGAAATGTTTCGTGAAAATTTGCTGTATTTTTTATTTTAACCGATATTTAAATTGGTTTCGCTCTTGTTCGAGCGGAATGTTACGAGAAAATAATGAGGGTATAAAATATACATAGTGGCGAAAAGGAGCTGAATTCATCGCTGCTCCATAGAATTAAACGTAAATTCTCTACAAAGGACTTGTCTTTCATATTCTGAAGACGTCGCGCGTAACTATTACTACGAAAAATGAAATAAGTAATTTGTTTCAAGGAATATTGATAATGCTCAGTCGCTGGCTTCAACACTAGCTCTTATAAATCTAATAATATTTTAACGTAGGAATGGGCTTGAAACTTATTGCGGAGATAACAATTTCTTTTCGGATTTTCGGAACTCTTTATTAAGGTCTGCGAGGCAAACACAATAAGGCCTATTAATGAAATAAATCTAAACATATTACTTTTAGTTAGTTTTACTGATCTGTGGATTCTAAATACAAATTATGTACAGAAAAGAACAAAGAATCAATAATCTGCCAATAGGGAATATGCATGCATTGTTTTTATTTGAAAAATTAAATACTTAGTAGCTCTAGTTACCAATTATGAAATTATTTTTAAAATACCTTCATCAGTAGTGAAGTTATAAACCCTCAAAGATGACAATTAGAAACAGAAGTCAGATACAATCTCTGACGTCAAATACCATGTCGTCTATGCAGCTGCCATAGAAAACGGCATCTTCGGGAGAGAGACAGCTATATTTGTTTAAAATAGTTATTTCTCGTTTGTTTTTCGATCAATTTTGATTCTATTTTCGCTGTTAGTATTATATGTGTGCGTACGTTTAGATAAACTGTATAGATAATGAATATTTTTTTCATACATATTCCCTATTAGGTTTTTTTAGTAAATCTGAAATTTGCCGTGGAAAGGTTTTCTAACACAATATATTCAATAACCTCACATTAGCCTAATAAGTCCCATACTTACACATGGAGTTTTTCACTTTATAAAGTTCGACTTAGAACTAAAAGACACTTGGAACAGCTGCCAAGTTAACCAGCCTGAAGACCGCATGCCGGATGCGTCAGCTAATCCGACGAACTCGGGTGTGACACGTCACGTCACGTAAATCATTTTAGATTAAAGCTTAATAGTGTCTGACTAGCTGTGTTTGCATGCTGCTTGATGTCTCGTCGAGTGGCATATCTTTATAGTGCAACCTTTGTGGAATACAAAAGGAGTAGGTAGAAGCACAAAACATAATCAGGCTTACTTATCAAAAAAAACTGGCCATACGATTTAAATACTACTTTTTTGAAGCCTCTATCTAACTCCTGAACTTGGTGTACCTGTATGTCAGGAGTACACAACCCGTTAATTTTTTTTTTTTTTTTTTTTAAACTTTGCCCCACACTAGGAATTTCTCCTGTTTCGTGGGCGAGTTTACAAACACACAAACTCACAAACACAAACAGCCAGACCCGGAACAACTATCTGTAGGCCATACAAATACAACCGGCGATACGTAGCGCAGTAGCCAATCGCTCAACCACTGCGCCAACCATGTTGTCCATGGATTCACAAAACGAAAAAACACTAAGCAATACTGTAAAAACATCACATAATATTTGTTTTCACATGTCCGTTAAACATGAATATCTTGATGACTTTTGAGTAGTTGATAGTCGTTTTAATTATGAAACACCGACATTTAACTTTCTTTATTGATATAAATTTATATTTCCACTATTGATAGGCACGCGTTTGACCACTATCTCACCGGATGGTAAGCGATGATGTGGTCGAAGATGGAACACGCCTGCCTAGAAGTAACCTATTCACTCTTGAATTAAAGATTCCCAGGTTGTAGCCATCAGGAAACACAGACTCTGGCAGGGAAAATACATATATTATATAATACATAAGTATTGTAAGTAAGTAGCTGTGCCCGTGGTTTCGCTCCCGTCACTTCCCGTCCACCGTTGGCTACCCTACTCTACCTTCCCTACCCTACTCTACCTACCTACGGTATCTACCGTACCTTTTTTATATTTTTAAACCTTCCCTGTAATCTTGACAAAACAAAAAAAGAATCAGCCAAATCGGTCAAACCGTTCTCAAGTTATAGCATGACCAGGAGAAATTGGGGTTCATTTTTATATACATACTAATGGTCCCGACAGACGTTGTCCTGTCCGAAAGTTTGCTTTGTGTCTGACAAAAAAATACAGAAAAAAATTGCAGCGCCACCTACCGGGTCCAATGGTGAATGTAAACCATTTTTGAACCACAAAAAAAAAATCACACACAAAAAATTTCATCAACATCGGTCCAGCCGTTTAGGAGGAGTTCAGTGACATACACACGTACACAAGAAATATATATATTAAAATAAAGAGAGGTATAGGTGATATGTTTGCACTACGACCTTCGAGTGACTGCTGAGTCGATTTCAAGGACACAATATTTTCCAACATCCAACGGTGTACTTTATACTAACACTAATAACATAGTTTTACCTACAGTTTACTGCTTCAACCCTACCTCAGTAACACACTGAAATTATACAATTGTTGACAATTTAATTTATCTTTTAAGTCAATATATTATAAAGCGTAATTAATACCATCGTGTTTACAGAACCTTCAACAAGATGATCTTGAAATTACTTTTCACTAAAGTACCTTTTAATTAAATATTTTTTTAAAAGCTCCGATAAAAAAGTATTAAATATATCTCTGCGTCGACTCTCGGATTATATTTTTTAGCAATTCGGTTTATTCCACAATCTAGATATTACGAGTCTTTTTACCCGAGTATGGCTAAGCAAATCGAGGGTTATGATTTTTAAAAGAGTTAATTTTTTGCATAAATCGTGTCTTTGATTGGCCTTGTTCGTGGATTTTTATTGTTAGGAGATAAAAAATCAGGTTGTATTTTGGAAGTCATTACCTTTTGCGTGTCTTAAGTTACACAGTTCGACATAAGAAAAAATGCTCCAAATGTCTTAAGTCGGACAGTTACACTTAAGGGCTTGGTCAGGATTGGACGATAAAAATCTGTGGTAGACACGCAAAAGGTTAATTCGACTTCGTTCGATTCGACCACATCGACAATGAGAAAGGTCCCGATTTCCCGAAACTTTGGCCGTTAATAGAAACGGATTAAAACGGAACTGAACGGAGTTTTGGAATAAATTAGGGTTATTGAAGGATTATTTAATGTTATGTGAATATTTGAGAGCGTGCATAAAATATTATTCGATATTGATGACAACCTACATTTTTATAAAATTACGTATTTACGATAACTAAATATTGTTTTATACACAGCAAGATCGATTGAATACACTTTACTGTACACCAATATTGTAATATATCTCTTATACAATATTGCTTATTCTAAGTGTATAATGGCGGTCTTATTTAAGGTACCGTAGGAGACAACTATTTCATGGTAAGGGAAAACATCTGACTATCAATAGAAAGACAATGTGGTGACACTTGGAGGAGGCCTATGTCCAACAATGGACGACTTTCGGCTAAAATGGTGAATAATAAGCTAGACGGTAAGTATGGTAAGTATATATTTTTTATTGTAATGTAAACATGACATTTATTGAACAAAATTTGACATTTATAATTTTTATTAGCGTAACCAGTCCGACATTTTTATTTTTTTATTGTAACCATGACATTTATTTAACTAAATCTAACATTTATATTTTTTGTGATTTAAATTTGTATGGTTATTTTTTATTTGATTTTAATTTGTGAACTCAATATTATTTGCATGCCTTTGCGACGGTAAAATATGGAGAACTATACTATGTAAAATAGAACATCTATGAACCAATACCCATGTTTGCAAATAAATAAATTATTGATTGATTGATATAAAATTGCAAAGTCGCGGCATTTTTACAAAGAAGAAAGATAAAACTGGCTCTTAAAGAAAAAACCCCGGAGACAGACAATTACAGACCGGTATTTTAATTCAAAAGTAATTAGGTAAGTAAAAGTCTTAGCCATTAATGAACAAAACTACTTAAATCGAACTATCTAACCTTGAACATTGATTTAACAAGTTTGCCTTTGGACAAAAGAACGTTCTTGTCAATTAAACTATCATTATTTTACTCCAATTTCATTATAATATTATTTCTAGGTATCCCGACAGAGCGCTGAACTAAGAAAGTTACTTAAGTAATGTAGATCTAATTCAGTGACGTCACGAGTCTTAGTTCTTAGTAACTTGACACTAAACTTAATTTAGTCATAAATAAAACATAGAATCAAGCTCTAACAGCAGTCGCACGTTAACTAACTAGTTGAGGAACCTATAATTTAAGGAACTGCTAACTTAACAGTACCTAAGACTAAGTATTAAATATCAAATAAACTTTCAACAAACAATATAACGTTTTTGGAATGACAATTTAAATGGCGGACAACTTGATGATAATAGGCAACCACTGACTTGGGGATCTGTAGTACCAGATGCATATTAAGTGCGTGGCTTTGCCAGAAACAAAGCTAGAATGTTTTATGTGCCTCTCATAACACTAACCGGGCAGCCTCTTTACAACCCATAACTCTTCAAAAAGGTGCGCTACAGAGAAAAAGAAATAGTGGGAGAATTACCACGAACTGAAATATACTCCCCGATCTCTCCTCTCAGTCTCTCTCTCACTCTCTCTCTTTTGCTCCATTCAACTGAATATAATATTTAAATATCGTGCTCATAGTTTAACGAAACACAAACTGTGGGATACCATTATAACATTTGCCAAATGAGGTTTGGTTTGCAGCCCGGAGCTACGACGTAGCACCGTAGCACCGCAGCGTTTCGTAGCCACGTAGCCGGAGGGCATGTAACTGGATTTCAGCAACGTTCAACCGTAACTGAGTCAATTAATATGGTGACGTGAGTGACGTCACGTCTCGTAATACTATAATGATAAACGGTACAACGATCGGGGATGCGGGATATTGTTTTAAATGCTTGCTGCGACGGGAACATAGCCTCATTACAAACTTTTATTTAACTTGCACTGTTTGTACGTATGTATGTTTGTAAGTTGTCCGTAAAAATTTGCAAACCATTTTTCGACCTTTTGTTGGTATCCGATGGAGCTGAAATTTTGCATACAGCTTTAGTTCTGGTGTCAATATAGTGTGCAATATTAAATATTGTAATAATTTCAACATGGCCGCCGCTCCAAGATGGCGGATTATATTTTTTTTCAACCCCCTGGATATGGGTATCCAATGAAAGGGCTTGAAGATTAGAAAACAATAAAGTTGATAACATTACACCAAATTCAATATGGCCGCTAAATAAAAGCTCAATTTTATTTTTATTTTTTATCAAATTATATTATATTAAATGGCTATTAGAAAAAATATTCAACACAGATTATATTAAAACTTTATGTACCTACAGTAGTGGTACATTGCAGACTTAATACAACAACGCATTCTCTACTAGTCAAGCTCTGGGTAAAAAAGACTACACTGTTCACAAATAAACGATTTGATTGATTGAAATCTCTCAAAATCCAAACCATACTTCAAAGTCGAAAACCAATACACCACTACACTCAATAAATCGATAAACTATGTAAAACATTTTCAATATCAATTAAAATTCATTGAAGTTATTCATAATATAATGTCAGCGGTAGGCGGGCAGTGGAATTAATGAGTGTTCGCTAATTAGTCCGGTCATCGAGCTGCCTTTCAGGGAAATGGTTTATGGCGTACGTTTCGATGAAGCCAATGACAGAATTTATTATGCAGTCACTGGTGATATTACTGAGTCAATATCATTATACTGTGGCGTGTGTTTATTAGCTTAAATAAGCCTGATAACTAATCTGTACTTTTTAAAAACATGGTGTAAAAATGTGTCTTATTTCATTTATTTATTTTAGAAAAACTTACAGCTAAACAAATACAGTAAGTAAAAGTTTAAATAAAATATGGATACATATAAGTTTCTTAAAATCTGTTTGTGTGTGTCTGTTTCTTCTTAAAATTAGTGTTCCAAATAGACAACTAAATGACGTGGTGAAATAAAGGGTTGGCAACGAGTATACGAAATAATTGGCTATGTCTGAGAGTCAGACTGACACGAGAGATCTACGAGGGTCATGTTTCACAATCAGACGTGCGGTACAGTAAAAACCTCTATTCCCTACACTTTGTCGAGTTAAAGGAACACAAATGTACCTACTAAACACCTGATTCCACAACGATAACCTTTATTTTTTTTTAACGATGGGAAATCATCAAATGACTTCTTCCGCTTTGGGTGGAGCGGAAGGGCGTGTCAGACTCTTACTGACTAAAACCCATCCGTGGCCCTTCTAAATCCCTTTGCGTTCCAGGGCCGCGGTGACTCTTTCGAACAAATTCCGCAACCCTGGCAGCCATAACGATAACCTACAAATGAACAACTAAAGCATGCATCTGATTTTACATTGATATTTTGATGCAACATGCCATGATATAAAAAACCCTGAATGAAGCGTGCAAAAGTAAAGCCAAGTCTGTTTGCTTATTTCCATTCCATATGAAACTTAATGCCAAGCACAACTTATTATACTTTCAAAACTGCATATCATTAAATTGGCTGCAACACTGCTCGTAACACTCATTTATAACTGTAATGTTGTGCGCTGTCGTATGTCGGCAGAAGGAACGACTTCGCGACCACGACAGGGGTACAATTTATGTACGTGTGTCACCGTAGGGTTAAACACGGGGTAAAGTGCATTCACTGTCTACAAACTTGACTGGAAAATAAAACGTACAATTTATACAACATCTTTATTGTTTTTCACTTTATTTGATCATCTACTGGATTTGTTTTTTTATAAAGTAGGATAGAATAGGGTACCTAAGGGATTTGTTCCGATTCATTTTGCTTTTCGGTCGGGAAACAAATAACATCTTCTTGATTTAGTATCGGGAACTTTTTAAAAATACTTAATAATAATGTCACTATACAATGTAACAAAGAGATGTAGGTATTCATATTTCAAAAACTTTATCCCCAGACTAAATTAAGTCATCTGATGATATTTTTTTATGGAAAATTCAGTTTTTATTTCGGGAATTGGCTACGACCTCCTTGAAGAAAGTTAATCATCTACATGGGCGGAAGCAGTTTTTAAAATATGATCATACCTTTCCGTAACACTCTTTTTTAACCGACTGCAAAAAAAGGAGGAGGTTCTCAATTCATCGGAACCCTTTTTTTTATAGAACAAGCTCGGCTCACAATTACGTGTAACTGCTGTCCGTTACACTCTGTAAACGTAACTACTAACTAAGATATAATACAAGCTTTTGCCCGCAACTTCGTACGCGCATATCCCATTTTCTCCCGTTCCCGTAGGAATTTTCCGTTCCCGTATAGCCTTCCTCATAAATGTAGCTATCATCTACAAAAATAATTTTCCAAATCCGACTGGTACTTTCAGAGATTAGCGCATTCAAACAAACAAACTCTTCAGCTTTATTATATAAGTCAATAAACCTCTACTAACTTGACGACTAAAATAAAGATAAATATAATCTTAACCACTCCCGAATCTATTATTAAGCTAGGTTCACCAAACATATAACCGCTGTACTAAACACGTGTTCTGATCGTAACCTAAGCTATTACCTATTAATCAAACAGACCCATATCAAATCCTCTGACATTTACAGATCGATAACAACAAGCTAGCTATAAATATGAATTTCCGTCGAGTCCTCAAGCGTATAGTACGATACTAGGTAAAGTTTACTTCGGCTAACTTCGTCAAACACGATCAGCTGCCCTACTATGACGTCCTAATGCCATCCAATTCCGATGATGTAAAAGGGATAGTGCTATTCGCTATGTATAGCTCCGTCTCCCTCTTAGAGCGGAATCATGATCGTTTTAAGACTTAATAGTACCCTGTTCGTATTTCTCATAATGTTGATGGTAAAACATGGCAACTTTTTGACTAGCGTGATTTTAATTTTAAAAAACTCAATGAAGAATTTACAGATTCATAAACAAGATGTCGATAAAAAGAAGATATAAACGACTGCTAATTGGACACAAACAAGCATGTCAACACACAAAACTTGACAAATTTACTATTTCTCTTTTTCTTTGGTAGCAACATGTTATCTAATGTAGAACATTTTTCAATATAGGCAATGTTAGGTGAATTGAGTTTTCTTTGTCGTATCAATATTCTGTAACATTAAGAGGTAAAAAAATACTAAAGTCGGTGTTTTTGGTTGTTTTTTGACACCGTCTTCCGAAATTAAAGTTAATTTATACTTTGTTTGGTTTTTTATTTGGAAGTAGGTTGTTTTTTTTTTTTTTAAAGTTTTTTATTTTTCACTTTTTAGTGATGATACCCCACAACTAAGTGACATTATTCCCATAATGAGTGGTTGCAGCAAGATGAGATGTTGATTGCGAGGCATAATTATCTGAATAGCATTATAAAGTATATGAAAAATATTGTTAATACCTTTAAAATTTGAGGGTTGCCCTCGATTTCCCTGGGATTCCATCATCAGATCCTGACTTGGTGCCAATGTGACCACCTCAGGAGTATATACTCTTTCAAATAAAAAGAGAATTTTGAGAATCGGTCCACAAATGGTGGAGAAATCGGTAAACATACATAAAAAAAAAATACACAGTCAGAACATATAACCTCCTCCTTTTTTTGAAGTCGGTTAAAAACAAAAACGCGTCTTTCTCAAAGTCGCAGCTGTGTGGGTTACTATGTTATCGCTTATTTTGAAGATCTCTTTTGTGAAGTCATAGCTACTTATCTATTTATTTTTCAATCTTCATCTTAACATTGATGCAACCTTTAAATTGTGCCGTTCTACACAGATAAATGCGAACCTAATAGAAATCCTTAATAATAAGGCTATTTCGCAATACAAGGAGCGGCTGATCCAATTTATTCGAACAGATTACAACATCGTCAAAGAGTTTAGTACATACAGCTGTCCGTCAAAATCACAGCAGCTTAGTGAATTGATGAAATCTATTCTTAAGACACTGACACGGGCGTAGCTATAGTTTTTGTATGGTTGTGAATTCTGAACGTCAATTTTGTTAGGTATGCCAGTAATTCCAAAACAAATGAAAAGGTTTGAAACTTAATATTTTGAAAATCTCCCATACAAATTTTAACACCCCAAATTTCGGGATAATAACATTTCTATGTTAGATTTTTAACGCTTAGCCCGATTAAATAGACACTCGGCAATAATAATCGTAATAAAAGTTCGTGTCGGACTATCGGGCCATGCATAGTAGGCTTAGGGTTCCGTAGTGCATAACTGTGATAATAACACTCATCCTATATCAATAATTGTCCTTCACAGACTGGAATTTTATTTTTAGCCCGTTTTTGTTGTTGTGAGCCTTCAAAATGACACCCACTACGAAAAAATAGCAAAAGATTTTGTTGGCGCCATCTTGGTTTTTATTATGAGTGTATTTTGAGTCACTTTCTATGGAATTTTGATGTAATTTTTAGTTTATCATGTGCATTTTATAAGTTGACTGCAAACTCGCTAACTAGAAAAGTCTTCTAAGCTGTGATCTTGATTAGATTATAAAATGTCGAAGTATTGTGAACAGATCATTTTCAATCATCATTATCAATGTTAATGTATTTCGAAAATAAATATTGGTCAGATCCGACCATTATTTATTTTCGATGTTTACTTTCGTCACTGAAAAGATCTAAAGTGCGATCACACTTGGACTGGAAATAATATAATAGAATGGGGCTGCGCTATGAAATAATGCTTGTAAGCTATTGCATTCTTTTGGCAAAAATTAGTTGAGTTCTCTATGGTAAAAGACAACCAATTTCTTCTTTCAGATATATTTTACGTAATGCTGGCAACTAATACAGACGATATTTTGAAGGTCACCATAACATGTCAGTTTATTGTTAATTTTATGTTCTTCTAAGCGTGTTTTAGAAATTTATATATTTTTTTAATTAACATACTTTTTTGAGGAAAATAAGGTTTTTTTCGTAATCGTACAAGGCAAATAATATTAAGTGATTAAAAACTAACAATATAAAAAGAGCTGTGCGAGGCAGAAACGGTTCCTATCTCAGCATGTGCTGCGATATAAAATAAAATAATGAACGCAGCCTAAGCTCTTTTGTCTTTTGTCTTTTTTTGTCTTCTTAAAATAAAGGGCTGTTGCTCTCACGTCTACGTTTAAATAACGAAGCGCGCAGTGCTCAGTGATTTCGGCGATCACGGAGGTTTTATCCAATTTGTTTTATCGTGAGGTCTATTTAGAGAACGCTCCATTGGGCTTTTAGTTGGAAGGTTACCTTCTGATCTTGGAGTCTTTTTTAGGGTTCCGTACCCAAAGGGTAAAACGGGACTATTGCTAAGACTTCGCTGTCCGTCCGTCTGTCTGTCTGACCGTCTGTCACCAGGCTATATCTCATGAACCGTGATAGCTAGACAGTTGAAATTTTCACAGATGATGTATTTCTGTTGCCGCTATAATAAAAATGAAATAAAATTCAAAATAAAACAAACAAGAAACATGTTTTTTTCGGCTTATGGTACGGAACCATTCGTGTGCAAGTCCAACTTGCACTTGGGCAGTTTATTTTTGTATAATGATACTTCAACAGTAGTTTTGAAATTAGTACTTCAGTAGATAGTCTTATATATACTGCCGGCTAGAGAGTTTTCATGCGTAAAAAATAAGCTTTCTTATACCTTAAAGACACAATACATAATACATATATGAAGCGATCGATACACTTTACAAACAGTAATGAATAAAAGAGGCACCATAAAAGCTAACATAAGCTTGGTTCAATAAAAAATCAATATCGTATGGTTCTATAAATGTTTATCGGCAAATAAACACAGAACTTCGAACAACGCCCGACATGTATGCACAACACATACTTAGAAAATTGCAATAAGCCCGACGATTGGACTCTGTGCTAACTCACGAGGGGATACATCGAGCTAAGAAATATTTGATCCCTATTTCTCTACATAGTAAACTACGCTACGGATTTTGATGCGGTTTTCATGAATAGATAGAGTGTTGCATGAGGAAGGTTTATATGTAGTCTGTATCGTATGGACCCACCATTAGTTTGAGCTTAATAATGCTTCTTTGCGAAGCCGGGGCGGCTTACTAGTCCATATTCTAAATGCCAAAGTGAGTCCGTCTGTCTGTTTCGTTGTCACGCTTAAACCGCTGAACCAATTTAGATGAAATTTGGTACAGAGATAGATTAGACCTTAGAGAAGGACATAGTCCACCTTTTGTTGCGAGAATAGGGCTTGAAGGGGCTGAAAAAGGCGATGAAAATTTGTATGAGTCCGTCATTTTTTAAGATAAAATCATGAACCTTTGAATTTAGGCACCTGATAAAAAATAAATAAGTAAATGTTCAAGCGTTTTTGAAAAATTTGTATCTTAAAAATAAAAAAAAAACCGGCCAAGTGCGTGTCGGACCACGCACAGTGTAGGGTTCCGTAGTTACTCGTCTCCTAAAGTATGCTAGAAAAATAGTAAAAAAAAAAACTTAACTATTATTAGTTTCTTATATTACAAAGTTACAAATGGTTTGAAGTCATTTTTAATTTACCCAGTTCTATTTTATAAGTTGGTCGACTATTACTCATTAACCCGTTAAGCCTCGGTAGTGGTGATAGTTTTACTTTTAAATTCGTTATTTGTGCTACTTTTATGATTTTTTTCACATCTCCAAAAACAACCGTTTAGCTGGCAGAGGTAAGTAGTGTGTCCCACTAGACTCTAACAAAAATTAGCACTAGCTTAATATTTCGCAAACAGATCCTTGGATGTAAAAATGATTTTAGTAAACCCTCAATATTTTTAAACGACCTATCCATCGACACACCACCCCACAACATGGGGTAGACGACAAAAAAAAATTATCGACATGTGGCCTACATGTCGATAATTTTTTTTACCCTAAAAATTTGTTTTTCAAGATTTTATTTTACCACTTTGTCGGCGTGATTAATATGTATTTCCATACCAAATTTCACTTTCTAGCGCTAAGCGTCTCGGAGTTAAACCACAGACGGACAGACAGACAGACAGACGGACATGGCAAAACTATAAGGGTTCCTTGTTGACTACGGAACCCTAAAATGGCTGCCCAAAGTAACTATCCCACGCGGACGCGTAGCGGGCAAAAGCTAGTAAGTAATATTACAAATGCGAAAGTAGCTCGTCTGACTATTACACTTTCACCTCGAAACCACTAAACCAATTTTGATGAGTTTTAGTACAAAGACAGATTAGATATTGTAGAAGGATATAGGGTACTTTTTCTAACAGGTGAAATGCGGTTGTATTAGGTAGATACGCCTCTGCTGAACCCTTTGAGGATAACAGTCGTTACTGTTATGTTAATGTGTGTAACAGAGCTTGAAGTAGTTTAATCAATAATCTTATCATTGATGGAGTCTATCATATTTGACACACGAAATAATAGACTAATCGAACACTGCTTTTAAACTAATTGATTATGTCATTTCAATGTGACCGGGAATTGATTAATTATTTCATGAACTTGGACATGGTCAAACAAAGATACCTACGTTTGAGACGGGAACCTTCATCGCTTTAAAATGCATAAATTTCATACTACCTACTTATATGATAAATGATATTTGTTTTGTAAGTAGGTTAAACATAACACTTTTACGCGTCAATCTTTTTGGGTAATTTTAACTAGATAATGCCGTTGTTTCCTAGCTGACTACCCTTTATGTAGGTAGGAATGTGATAAAAGTAGGATCTTTATCCGAAAGTCCGAGCTGCCTTCTTCCAAATAACAGTAGGTACAGACTTGTATGAATGAAAAGCTAATATTGAACATCCGACTCGGGAATCAAAGCTTACGCCAATCATTTTACAATCTTGTATTTCTCGCTAAACACAAAAAGAAAATACGCACATATCAGTAAAAAAAACGATATTGCTTTCCCTTTAACATAGCTCGGCGTCTCCCAACGGAGCGCCATCGAGCTAGTGTACTAGAAATGTCGTGAATAAACCGTGCGCCCATAGAGTAGGTATAGATCGCCGCCAGCAGACAGGGAAAGACTAGAGATGCAATTACAAATACTTTTTCTGCACGTGCTATGTGCGCCGAGCTATTCGCTGCAGATACAAAAAAAACTAATTATTTTATTTCACACAGGACTACACGGGCACTTATGAAGCTACTTTTCGATTCGAATTGTTCTTTTCCTATGGAGAAGAACTGGCAAGGGACACAACGGTTATTATTTTAGAAAATGAATGATTTTTACAGAGTTTTGAGGTGTTAATAGGTATGTGAGAACAGTTCAGACAATTCAATAAATTATAACGTAGAAATGTAAGAACATACCAAAAGGAATCTACTAGTCTTAGTAAGGTAAGAAGTTTCCATGAGAAAAGAAAGAAGAAGAAGAAAGTTATAATAGATAAAGATGAAAGAGATACTAAGCCCGGGATTAAGAAATGACCGCTAAAGATAATGAAGATACTAGAATGATGGAGCCGAAAATGAAGATAAGATGAAAAAAAATACCTCTACTACATTGAGGACATTCAATGACACGCTTGATTTGACAGAACATTTTTTTTTTTTGCCGTGGCGATGTCTCGAGGCTCTGTGGTGCACCCGATTGAAACTCGACGAGGCTCTGTGGTGCACCCGATTGAAACTCGACGAGACTCTACGAGACCACTCGCCCGAAGCACGCATCGATGATATTGTACACACTGTTGTTTCAGACAATTGAAAACTACTCGATACGCGAGTTATGGATGAATTGCGCTGAAAACTGTGTTCTGAGTAGCCTTTTCATTTTCAATGGAAATGTTTCAGCGGATTATTGATTCGGAGAAATATTGAAAGAGAATACAATATTGTTTTGATTTCCGTATAAAATTCAGTAATACAATGATAACGATGGAATTTCACAGGACGAAGGATTACGCTTTACTTTCAGAGAATAGGTGCTGTGCACGAGCTTTTGCCTGCAACTTTTCCCGTAAAATCCAGATCATTTGCTAAATTTCACCCAAGTCCGTTCAGCCATTGAGATTAGACTGAACACAAATATAACAAGTTCGTGTAGACATTCACATTTTTAACATTGGTAGAATAGGATAGTAAGATACACATAACATAGTATACCTAGCAATTCTGATTTGAATATAAAACCTTGTAGATACATAACATAACTCAATAATAACGATGGAATGTCCAGGAAATACCGTTTTTTATTTATGGCCGTGTCAAAACCAGCGCGGTCAAACGGCCTGCATGCAATTTATTGAAATATGGTGCATTTTATTGATTAGGGCCAATTTTTCAACAATCAAATAACTTTTATTCGAGGAATAAAAATGGTGGTTTGACAATTTTTGTGTGTGTTTAATCTTTAGTTAAAATCCGAATATTGAAAAATCGGGCCTAGCTCAAAAATTAATAACAAACAAGTTCTGAATTAGGATTTGATTTATTATGGTCATTGATTTGCCGACGTACATATACAATTTTTAACCGGTGAAAGTAAGAGGTAAATTTGACGTTCATGTCGATCAAACTTTTTTTAAACGAATTTGGGAAACAACCAAGTTCTTAGAAATCTCGCTTTAAAATATCAAATACTTTGCTTTGAAATTTATAAAGTTCTGGCGTATACCTAGGACATTAAACAAACTATTCCATGTCATTTCGAGCTAACTATACTGGTACTTGGACTACAAGCTAGCTAAATTATCATATTTAGTTAATTAATCTGCCTAATTGAATCATGTGCGTGTAAACAGATTTAATGTAAATTGCCTCCTCAATAATATGCATATCACATTACAATTACAACATTATTTCCACTGAATATATTATAAGGTAGGGCTAAGAATCCATAACTCCTGCCGGTCGATTCTGTAAACATGTCGAATTGAGGGTTGGGTGAAGTGATCACGAGGTGAGCTGTCAATCCATATAATAAAGATGAAATGACAGCTCACTTCGTGATCACGTTTACAGAATCGACTGGCAGTTAGGTAAGACTATGGCACCAAACTTTTACTTTTTATGGTTTCGTTCACATTTCTATAAATCAGAAACACATTATTCCGTATTTTTTCAACAAATATATAGTCGCAAACGATTTTACCACTAAACAATAGATACGATGTTGTCAGTACAAATAGCCAAGAGTTCTATGAAAAAAAATACCAATATGGAAACCTCTAACTGAAAAACAATGCTTGAGCGTTTGTGGGACAACAGACGAATTTTATCGGTTACCCCGAACTTCCACGGCTCACAAACAAATGAGTCCCATTTATACCTGAGAAGACTCTAGAACTACAACTTTATGTAATCCCTGTAGCTACATCATTTAATTAGTTAATTGGATCTCGGCTGCCGTTTCAATTTATAAATTAACATCGTTCCTTACTGACATTAAAGCATGCAACACGTTTCATTTCCCAGTTAGGAACCATTAACAATTTGGTTTATTAATTTCTCGAGTACCGTTTGTAGACACTACGTTGTCTAGTTATCGATTGGGTATACAGTTTTATATGAAAAGTTCGGACAGCCGACTAGAGATACACATGTACAAACTTAAGTACTTTATATATGTTTGTGTTTCATACACGTGTCAATTTCGACCGTGATGATATAAATAAGTTGCCCCACTCAATGCCATAGAATTGATTTCTATCATTCTGAGTTCTCATAATTCACACCGCGTTCAAGGTGGTATGGCTTATATCATCCAGCTGGTAACAAGTACATAACTGCTATCCAAATAGGTTAAAATACAGACATCAATTTTCAGTAGTAGATTTTACCAAAATCTAGTTAATCATCAACGTCCAAAATTGCAAAATGTGTCCGAAATAACTATATATCTAAGTGTGAGAATTCATACCGCGATGCGGTGAGCCGGACTGCTACGCCCGTTCACTCTCTCCGAGGTGTTTGTGAGGCGATTCGGTGCGGTCACAGCTTTTCACCAACAATAAACCTTAATGAAATTTGCTCTAAGAGATTCGTTTATAGCCCATTAAGTCGACATCAAAGATATATCTTACTCAAAGAGTCGTTTCTCGCTTCGCGTGGTGCTCGCCCAACTATAAAAGGCTGAGATTATTGTTGTAATGTAATTGAAAGGAGATCGATGACTTTTGTCCACTAATCTAATACAAGGAGTCATTCATTCAGTTGTTGCTAAGGACATTAACCATCGACTTATTTATTCAGTAATAGGCTACAATGTACAAACGTCGAAAAGAGCTATCAAAATTAACCAAACTTTATGTTAACCACATGGGAGTTTGGTGTGAGTGTTTTTCGACACGATATTATCGTCAGTAATTGCTTTTTAAATTATAGTTCCATTGTGTATCGGAATTGAAATACACTTTCAGCTGTGAATATTTACTTTGTATTTGTGCCCTCTTATCCCTGTTGATCATTAACACAAAAACCTTGCAAAGGTATTGACTAAATTGTCATTGGCACGTTTAGCGTTTGAACGTAAGGATCCGAGCAAGACTATTAGTACAAAAGGGGCCACCCTCTTAATGTTATTACCCTCGTTAAACGCCGTAAATACTGGAGAGGATTATTTGCTTTTCGTGACCGAGAACACACGACAAGTAAACAATAATATTTATTCGAGAGTAACTGATTGAATCCCAACTGAATTTGATCTGAAAGCGAAAATTAATTTAAGGGTCTAATGGTGGATAGTGTAACAAAACAGATTTTTTTTATTTTTAGGAAAAATATAGTACGTACTTTTTGATGAATAATACAATCAATTGAATAGGCGGGGACGTACTAGCGGCTTTTTGTCTGTGGTCACTCCATTTTTTGACAAAATCAGTGGGGTAGGCGCCAGTTTTCGAGTAATTGTGTTAAAAAACCATATAAAATATCTCTTCTTATCCGGCGAATGAGATTGACAAGTAAGAACAGAAGAGAGCTAATCTTGATGTTATACTGTGCCTCCACACGGTCCCCCCACTTGCCTCTATATAACCAAATTGTACTAAAACGAGTGTAAATAAAGACACAATGCAGCGAATTGGATTCTATGAAGCGTGGTAATGGCGCGATTGTGAGCTCCAAATCTCGTTAGTCAATAGTCGTGCGGCCCATTGTCCTGGGCGAGCAATAAAGACTATGTTATGCGACACGATGCACTATGAAAAATTGCTCGGCGCTATTCAACCGATAGTTGTGCAACTAAAAATAAATACATGTCTACTAAAAGATAAGAAATAATGTTTTTTGTCACAAAATTGTCATTAATACATCAATATCAATACATTATGTCACTGGAAAATTGCAGACTCCGTAAGATTGTCTTTGAATCTTTTATTTTTTATTTATCTTTTCATTTAATAGATTATCTTTCTCGATATACCTATTATGAAAAAAACGCTTTGTATATGTCACCGAAAAATTTCAGACTCCGTTAGACTCTAATAATTCTTTTTTAAATTATAATATCTCAATATATTATGAAAAAATCGTTTTGTTTATTAGTTGCCAATTTCGCATATAAAACTATTTAATTTCTCGATTCCGGTCGATTCTGTAAACATGTCGAAGTGAAGGCTTGGGTGAAGTGATCTCGAGGTGAGCTGTCATTCCATCTTGATTATATGGATTAACAGCTCACCTCGCGATCACTTCACCCAAATCTTCACTTCGACATGTTTACAAAATCGACAGGCAGGCCCGGGTCGACGGCTGTTGTCCGTCTGTCTGTTTGTATGAGAGACGGTCTAGACCCTTTTTCTCAGGAATGCATATCAAATGAGAAAGACTAGGTCCCTTGAAGTTCTAAAATCATCAAGCTTCCTAGTCAACGCAATAAAAATTACATTTTAATATTCAAATTTTAACACACACACAAAACAATTTTTACAACCTAACACTGACCTGCAATCTGCAAAAAAAAATAAGAAAATTTGAATTTTGCGGCCTACCACTACGCAATCACCTTAGAACAGCTGAAACTCTTTACCTCTTAACACAAAAGGCCTCAAACGGGATCTTATTTCCACAAGGGCTATCTCAGGTTTCTGTAAAAGAAGGCCTATTGAGTTTTATAAGAGGGCTTCCTCTCGCTTTTTATAAAATAATCCTGGTTGTTTTAAAATAATCGTAGAAAGTTGGTACCGATTGTTTTATTTATTTTAGCCTCAACTCATAATTTCATCAGTGTTTTCGTTTGAAGCTCTTGCCTTTGTCCGCAACGCATTAATCACTTTGAGAAAGTGTCGATGCCTAACTTTTATACTGACTGCGTGGCAACAAAGACAGGGTCGTGTTTGTTGAATAAATCACGTTTGTTTTCGAGTATTCTTGGTTTACATCGTGCGTTGGTTTACATTGAATTTTTTTAACCGATTTCAAGAAAAGGAAGAGGTTCTCGAGTGGGTTTTTTTTTTTCTTTCTTATGCTTGTTATACCAGAACTCCGTCATTTACAAACCGATTCGGCAAATTCTTGTTTAAATAGAAAGGATATACCTACTTCTTATATTGGTGCCCTCTTTATCAAAATCCGGTTCTCCTGATGGGATCCATGAGGAATTAGGGAACTCCTTAAATATTTTAAGCATACATTACGTAGGTTTAAGGATGTATCTAGTAATTTTGGTATTATTTTCATCAAGAAGTCAAGTATTTGCATTCAGAAAGTATCATTTGGAAAAGTGGGACTGATGAAGAAGACCATAGATGGTCAACGGAACTCTTCATCTACATAATCTTATTACCATCTTTTTGTTTCGCTTCATATGTAGGGATGGATATTGATTTACTTTTTCTTTGCTCTTCTATGACCTAATTAATTCCTTTGCTAAGTTTCGCCGTGCTTGGTAAATATAGCATTTCTTCTAACCAGGACGGAGACTTACCACGTCATCAACGCCGCCGCCGGGCTACAAGAGCCACGAATAAAATTACATTTTCTCTGTGTAAGTCGAGAGGCTAAAGGAAAACCGCTAAAGAAAACTTCATTTTAGCTTCAACTTGAAGAGGGAGGATGTATCAAGAAAAAATAAGCTAATTTTCGCTACGATCAGAAAGGGCGATCTGATTTGGATTCAATAGATTTTTGAATAAGGGATTATTGAGAGGTTTGCGGTTGGTTCTCACCTGATGGAAAATAATGATATGGTCGACGATGGAGCACGCTTGTCCAGAAGTGGCATATTCACAAAATAGTATCTCGTTGTATTATGTAAGAACAACGAGATAAGACACTAATTAGCTCGCCAAGCTCGGTAATTCAGTAGATACAATAGCAACCCCTCTACTGGGTTTAAGAGGCTTACACGGGTATACTTACTTCACTGTACAATTCATGGTATTTGATGCCTACAGACTAGTAAATATGCCTAGAGGTAATGAGAAAATTACTATATATTATATTCGTGGAAAAGCTTGATCATTCATCGTCCAAGATGCAAATGTTTTATTAACCTTCGAATCTGAGGAAATAGAATAGACTAGAATACTCTTAAATATGCGCACCATAACAAGAAACTCTTATCAAGACTACCTTTAGATGGATTTTAAAGAGAAAAGGAAAGACAGTACTGTAGAAATCCACAGAATATGAGACGCTCACGACCAGTCGACTTGGGAACACTTGGGGGAGGCCTATGGTCATCATTTCAGTCGAAAAACGTCTAGCAGTAGACGTCTTTCGACTAGAATGATGATGACTACTGAGCACACGTATTTTATACTTTTGATAGTTTTAACTAAAAAACAAGAATTTCCTTTGCTTTCAGCACCAAAATCATATATAACCTTCGTAGGTGAGGAACGGCTCAGAGCTTCAACCAGATGAATCTAGTGTAAACCAACGCACGATGTAAACCAAGAATACTCGAAAACAAACGTGATTTATTCAATAAACATGACCCTGTCTTTGTTGCCACGCAGTCAGTATAAAAGTTAGGCATCGACACTTTCTCAAAATGATTAATGCGTTGCGGACAAAGGCAAGAGCTTCAAACGAACTGTAGTAGTGCAAATTTATGCTGGACAAGCATGTTCCGTATCAAGTTGTCTGAGAGTTACCCGCCGTATCACCTAAACACCTACCTACTAAAATAGGTACTACGTACCTAGATATTTCTAAGATATTTCTTATACAGAATCTCCTCACACACAGAGATCATACTGGAACCTGGCACATATCCTGGAATAGGACATAGGAGACTTTTCATCCCGGAAGTAATTTTCTACCTACTTTAACGCGGGTGAAACAGATGGCCTAATGAAAATATAAAACATTATTCTACCATAAATCCGTCCAGCAAATAGAGGGCCAGTTATCAAAACAGCTTGGATACGGTACGTAATTCAAATAGTAATATTAAACATCAATAAACATATGCATACAAAACACTCCTTCAAGGTATGTGTGCTCAGTGAATTGACCTCCTGTAAGGGGTCTATGTACACACGGCCCTCCTGCTACTATTTGAAAATACATTAAATAACGTACAATGAAAGGTTCGGAAAAAGTCGGAACGTCAGATTTATCCATTACCTACCTGCAATGGCGGCCATTATTGAGGTGGGTAGGTTTTCGATAAAAGTTAGCTTACCGACGTTTTCGGGTGGCATTAAACGTTAAAAACGGATTTAAATATTAAAATAAAAGTCTGTCTCTAGGATACGAATAACAGTCTGCTAATAACAACATCCGATGAACGATAAAAGATCCTGAATGTTTATTGACTGGTGTGAATGTTATTGAGCAATGTATAAGCAAATCCATAGTTGTAGATAACTCAAGACAGACCTCCCTACTATGACGTGTCAATGTCATCATTCCGTTATGAAAGAGAGAAGAGACAAATATCACTATCCCTTTGTTCACAACGGATCCATCAGCAAATGTTGCGGACAGGCATTGGAGGTAAGCAACCCAGAAGATATCTGTTGTAGAATTCAGAGGAGAAGTCCTTCCCCAGTAGTGCAACTCAGCCATGCTGATACATTCAGACATTTTTCTTTAGGCTCGAGTACCTCTTTATAAAAAGCCGCAAAAATGAGAATAAATATAATTTTCCTCTTCATAACATCCCCAAGGAAAACTACTCTCCATCCGGATTCCTGTTTCACGTGCGACATGTCGGGACGCGACGTCAGTGGCTCTCATTAAGGTAATGTTTCAAATTATAACTCTACAGTTAGCGAGATAGAGCTTTCAGAATATGTTTTAGTTTCAAGTAATCACATTAGCAAGAAAACGACGAATATAACTAGCTTATTTGTTTTGCGCGCTACGTTTTAAAAATACTTGAGCACTTCCATTTCGTTTGTAAATTGAATTCCCTCTATTAGATTTTTAAAGGTTTCTTAGGACTTCTTTCAGTTTATAAGGTAGGTATCATTTAATTGCAATGTCATCTGTAAAAGGAGAACTAAGCAATCTGCATCTAAGTGCGGATTATCAAAACCACTGATTATATATCCTTTAAGAAAAAAATACACCTTTATTTATTATTGATTCTACCTTTTCCTGTTATTGGCTGCTTGAGCCATTGCATAGGACGCCATTGAGCCATTGCAATTTCGTAAAATATGCTATGGTACTATAGATTTTTTGTTTAACTGTACCTTTTTTCTTTTATCAGGTGCTAAGATAAGAAGCTGACATGGGTACGTAAGATTAAGGACTACTTACTCAATTCAGCACTGATGAAAATAAGGAATGCTTTTATCGTATTATTCCACACTAACCTGTCCATGATACCTTTGCTTTCATTCAACTAGTAGGTAATGAAATCTATTAGCTCTAATACCAGATTTTAGTTAGGGCTTAGGTACATGTACTAAAGTCCCGATGATGGATGGTCCGTATCCGCGGAGGGCACCGCTTAGCTAAGGTCATTGACAGACATTTAATACTCAATGTTTTTAAAAAGCAAAAGGAGCTCGTGGCTTAAGAATAACTGCCGCACGGGTCGATCAAGGTTGCTTAACCTTGAACTACCCGTGTGGCTTGCCAAGGTTGGTCTGTGGATGGGTGACCATCTTAACATACCTAGTTTCCTCCGTGCCTCGGAAAGCACGTTAAGCCGTTGGTCCCGGCTGTCATTTGTAGATCTTTGGCAGTCGTTACGGATTGTCAGAAGCCAGTAAATCTGACACCAGTCTTGCCAAGAACTACAGTGTTACCCAGTTGATGCACAACTGCAACATCGCGATTATTCACTGCGACCGGAATCACCGGATAATAAAGAGTGACGGCAAAATTATCGTGCGTTCTTATCTCATCGACGACGATTTGCGGCAATTTTCTACCGAGGGCCAATTGGCAGAAAATAGCACCTGACTTGCAAGCGAACCGGAAACTTTGAGAAAAAGAAAAAGATCTTTTTCAACGATTTTTTTTTAAATTTAATAATTGTAGTAAACGTTATTGTAGAACGTTATACGAAATTGTAGTCCAACTTAACACAATAACAGATATTTGTAGGTACCTATGTTGTGTTAAACCAATTCAAAGTTAACAATGTAATAATTGCTGGCTAGGGTTCAGATAATTAATTTTACTCCCGATTAAATGTATTCGTATAACAATCATAAAAGGTCCAACGATCCGTTAAACCCACACAGAAATTAACCTAATGATAATCTAACAAGTTCGATTCACTTATTCATAGATCGTGATTTATTTTAGATTTTGTCAAAAACTACGTTAGGTACTGAACTTTTCCAATACAAAAATAGAATCGCAAATTGCATGCGGAATCTTCTTTTCACTATAATTAATTTCTACTTTATCTTTTAACAAGTGGTTTTTCTATAACGACCACCGACAAAGTTATAATTTCACGAAGAATTTTGAAAGTTGAGATTGTTTTGCTCCATCAAAGTGTTTCGGAGAAGCCCTGCGGCGGACGTGAGGGAGGGGGGTACAGCCGGGACCAGCAACAGGTCCTGGTCCAGACTGGATCGATACTCGGAGGCTGGATCATGCGCACTGAGCATTGCAAACAAAATGCGCTCCCTGATACTGCTCGTCTTAACATTACTCGCTTCAGGTATGTAAAATTAAGCTTTTAACACTTATTATGTACCCCCTGATGGCGTTATATTCTGATTTATTCGTGTGATTATTGTTTTCTTGATCCCCTTTCCAAATCATAGCCTCTAACCACCAATCTAAGAACACAAATGTCAAAGTTGATTGTCTATGGCTCGCGATCTTTGTTTTGATTCTAGAATGTCTTATTTTGCTAATTTTAGGACCTGTAATCGCTTCAAAATGAATGTCTAATACTGTAGTAGATAAATACTAAAGATAATAAAAGTGCAGCTCTTCATGCGAGCGTTATAATTCTGATTTCGCAGAACTTGTCATTAAATATTTATCTTCGTCATCTACGTTTACTTTCTAGTTATCCTAGATAAGAATTTTAACATTATCATAGCTTATCCAGTAGGTAAATCTTAAAATATTTAGGTATGTTGCTTACGTAAGAATATCTAGATTTAAGGAGCATAGGTAGAGATTTTTAATTTGTTACCTTTTTTTAATTGGTACACAAAATGTCATAGGTATGTTGAACCTATTATAATAATTAGTACTAATGAACTATATTAAGTTAACATGCGGCCTTTTGTTTCCGGATCTTTTGTTTATCGTTATGCCTAAATTAATGCCTATTCAATCATTGCCTTCCAGAGGGCGAGTGTGACCTGCTCCGGGACAGCGTCCACGTGACCTCAGCCGCAGCCAGGCCCAACAATGAGCTGTGGTGTTACAAGTGCCTCGCCGAAGTACCGGACGACCGCTGCGCTGACCTGCGTCACAATAACTCCGCACTCATACACAAATGCCACAATGATCGTCGGATGTGCATGGTACGTACACGTCAATACTACAATAGATTCTTAGATGACCTAGTACTTACCTAACTGGTTTATGCGTTTAGAATCAGTTGTGGATGCACTTATTCAATTGAACTGGTTGAATGACAATCGTCGTGCTTTGCGATGTTGCTTCCGGGCTGCAAAAGGACGTCGTTTTTATAGTCTCCAATAAGCCTGCACCTAATTGGCTGAATTTTACAAAATCCCAGATTTAAGATGTCCTGGACAGTGTACATAGGGCACTTTACTTTAAGGAGATAAGGTTTTCTCTCAAAATACATAACGCCTTTTCTCCAAGAGGATTTTTAAGTATGTTGGGCAGCAGCCAAAAGTAACTGATGCAACGTGATCATCAAAACTTCGTTGTCTTATATTTGCACGACAAATTAATGCGTCGCTAATTTAACGTCCTAAGTAGGCATCTAAACAATGTAAACACTTGAATGGCTGCTTTGTAATGTAGAAAGGATGACAGCTCCAAGCTCCACTAACAAATTAATCCGGGCCAATTCCAAAATCAAATATTATGCAGCTTGTTTTGTCTTTAAACCAATTTTAACATTCTAGGTAAAACGGTTCTCCTTCACGACGTCTACTGAGAATTCCACAACGCTGCCAAAAATGTGGGCGTTGGAACGCAACTGCACGAAACACTGCGAGCCAGGCTGCATCGTCATCGGAGAGCGCACCAAGTTATACGCCTGTACATCATGCTGCACCACATCCCTCTGCAACTATGGATCCGGATCCGACGAAAATGCTTTGGACCTCCTTATCATGCCCGTAGCGGTCTTGTTACTCTCATTATGACTAAATCTTTGGTCTTAGATTAACTACAGCTGTACCAAAGAATCTGACGGGAGTATCCTGAAATGTTAATATCCGCATATCGATCAACTTACACTACTTTATAAGGGCATGCCTAATACAATATCAATCACTATTATCAGATGTGACACTGGTTCTCTAGCAAGTCATGATGCATAAGGATTAAATATCACTGCTTTTCTACTCCCGTTCTATACCTACGTAAGACACTATTAATCAAGGAAAACATGTTATCTACAAGATACATAGACGATTATGTCTTGCGACAAATAATTAGTATTCTTTGGAACAAATGTGGATGATGTCATTATCCTAAAATAATACGAATTTGAAAAAGGAACCAATCTAGAATCTCTATGATCAAAAATGTTGCCTACATCTACATCCGTTTCCAATTTAAATATCTAATCTTGATTACATTATTTTTATTTTCAGGCAAAAAAAAATAGTAGACAAAAAATATTTAATTAATTACATTGATACGTAGATAGATAAAGCTTTCCAGGATGTCCAGATAAATATGTTCCTTGCAGTTTATACTCATGTCATATATTTTATTATAAAGGTTAAGAATAGAGGTAGGTATGTAGTTAGAAATTTTCTCAATATCTTCGAAAATAATAGATACTTACCACCTGTTTACCGGATTCTCTGTTCTCATTAGATTTACATCGGCTTTCAATCCTTCAGCAAAATTACGTAATATGAAGAAAATTAAAAGATTATCTATATATTATTATTCTATATCAGGATTCAAGCTAAATTAGTAAAAAAGAGGATGTTACACATGTAACATGGTATTGTATGTATGTAGATAGGTAATGCGCTATTATTAGGATTAGTGAAGCCAAAGAAAACCTTGCGATTAGGTAGTTTTAATCAAATATAACATAATAATATTAAAGTTAGGTAATACCAACCACACCGATATCTGGGTAGTACCTACATCTGCCTGTTTACATCCACTCTGGCGCTAGGGACATTGGGCTGTATCTATGTCGTGGTCATATCGTAGAATAGGGTATTTTACTGACTACCTAGATTTTTTCAGTAAAATACCCTATTGGTCATTTCATGGCCGACCATTTCATTAAATGATTGTATTACTTACATGAAATGGTCAGCTAAAACTAACAATATCGTTTAAACGTCAACGTTTGATGATATTGTCAATCCATGTTTGGCCATACCTATCATGAATGTCTGCCACATCATGAAATGACTACCTACTTCAAACCTAACTTCGACGATTTAAAGGAACCTAACATGAATGGTATGACGGGAGCTACATTTTCTCCCATTCAAACCTCGATCCGCGGAGTGCCCTAAGTTCCTTCAAACCCAACCTGAACTAACCTCGATCACATCATGAAATAGCTTTTCGTTTTTCTTAAGCTGGCGAATTTTGATTAGCTTTTTTATCGGAATAATGATCGCCGCTATGATGTACTATGTAACAATTTTACGATATGATCACTAAAAATGTTTGATCATATCATAGTAGGTAGCCGTGAGTTAGCTGTTCATATCGACAAACGCTGATTATTCATTGATCTGGCGTGACATGGGCGTGACCATATCATGGTGGGCAGCGAGTATTTTCCATTTCATGAATTCGGTCGGCCACACCATGAAATGGCCAATTCTACGATATGGCCACGACATCTAAAGTTACTGATACAGATAGCCTATCTGTGACCTTAAAAACGTTTGATTTCAGCTTGTGATTCTTTTTCTGTAAGGATGACGAATTAAATCATCTTGCAATTTTATTTTATCGCCCACTAACCATATCTCACGTAAACGTTTGTTCAAACATTTCTTGACTGCATCTTTGCATCATAATCGTAGTGATGAATTAAATCCTTCGAGTCCTTGTATTTTAAATTACCTATGTTTTTATAAAAATATTGAAATAAAGGTTACTGAACAAAGCATCCTGTTATTATAATGGTTTCCGTTTTACCTAACACTGACTCTTGTAGCGGCGACGGTCTTCACTTTCTGCCTACCAACAAGAAAGCGATGTCATAGAAGTCATAATGCTGCTCTATCTCTACGTATCCACCTATTTATAACCCAGGGGCTTCTTTTACGTTATAAAACCTGAATGAAAAGCAGGCAAGCGCTTTTTTAATTCAAAAGCATTACTTCGCTTATCCAATGTTTTATCAGCCACTTTATTCTCAAAATCAGCAGCCAGAAAGACTCGGTATATACCTACTTAATTAGGCACAAGCAATTTAATGTAGCTAACTTTACCAGAATGTCGGTATAACACGCACTAAAAGAACACATCCTTACAAGAACGCCCATCGTAATAATATGAGCAATTTATAGAAACGCTTGGGTGGGAAAGTAAAATATTTGGTAGGTACCTACAGTAAGGTGTTTGATGACCATTTTTAGCGAAACTGCAAACTCATCGTGACATAAAGATCGTCCAGTTAATTGCAATCACGTAGTCGTGATACTATTACTATCCAAGAGAGCTTACAAACCTACTCAGCATTTTGAAGCGGAACCCTTCAATGACAAAATACAACTGCGACTAGGAACTTCAATCTTTCCAAATTCTGACTCATTGATCAATGCTTTTAACTTTTCAACTACCTACCTCCTCTTATATTATATACCTAGGTGTATATGAAGTTCAAGTATCAGGGTGTGGTGAGACCTGTATCAGTCAGTCATCCCACGATATAACCGTCAGTTTGTACAAATACTTAACTGTATGTGTAGCATGTAGCTAGCCGACTCATTTGACAAGTATAATAAAGTAATTAACTAGAATGAAAATGTATCTAGTGCACCCGTTTCGATGTAGCACTCATATACCAGAATGCCCTACATGACCGCAAAGGTCAACGAACGCGGTCATATAGAACACCTAGTACATCGTGTAATAGGTTTTGTGGATAGAGGAAAACTACCTCAGATATCAACTTTAGGCGGATACGTAGGTAACTAACAGCGCGCTAACGTTTGATTAAGGTCATTTACTTACGAATTGGTCGAAGTTTTCAGTGAAAATAATTGAGTCACCCTGAAATTCCATAGGTACTTGTTATCACCATATATCGTACTTTGCCTTATTAGCACCTAGTAACGTGTTTGATTCAGGCAGGTGATACATATTAAGAAAATGCTTTCCCCTTGACACAGCTACAACTGGTAATTATGACTAATAGATTGTGATCGTTATCATGGAAAATGGTTTATAACTTTGTTGGTTTACTGTTCTTATTGCTCCATAAGTGAGTCAAGACAAATGTGATGGCTATTGCTAGGATTAGCAGTTAAAAGCAGATATTAATAGGTTAACAAAAAAATACAATCAAGTTATATAAGTTAATTTATTATGAATAAACAATGCACAGAAATAAATGCAATACCTAGTTTGCAACCTAAAACATAGCAATAAGTTTTATCATAATTGGAATGAACCATATTCAATTCTCTTGAAGACTGGGAAGGTATTACCTGGGAGGACATAGTTTTAAACTTAAAAAATATTGTTATACTTTTATAATTATTACAGAATTAAGTTAGGAGAGTTGACCACAGTCGGAGATGATAATTTTCTTTGAGGGCTTGCCAGACTGGGAGCCGAAGGCTTCAACTTGCTTGACAACATCCATGCCTTCAACAACAGTGCCGAAGACGACGTGTCTGCCGTCCAACCAGGAGGTCTTCACGGTGGTGATGAAGAACTGGGAACCATTGGTGTTGGGACCAGCGTTGGCCATCGACAGGACACCAGGGCCAGTGTGCTTAAGGACGAAGTTCTCGTCACCAAACTTTTCGCCGTAGATGGACTTGCCACCAGTGCCATTGTGGTTTGTGAAGTCACCTCCTTGCAACATGAAGTTGGGGATCACTCGGTGGAAGGTGGAGCCCTTGTAACCGAAGCCCTTCTCGCCGGTGCACAGGGCACGGAAGTTTTCACAAGTCTTAGGGGTCACATCTGTTCTTAGCTGTAACAAAAAAAAAGTAGTGTAAATAACGTCGCCCCCTGCAGTCTAGATCATTCCGCGCTGTCATTATGCAAAACTTCTACAATAAAGTTATCATTTCCACTTAGTTTGACTTTCAATAATGGGTGTGTCAGTGTAGTGTCACTATCGCGATTCGGATTTGTTTATAGCGAATGAGTAATACAAATCGCCAACCAATACAGCCGCCGCCGGCGCATCACCTACATGTGTAACTAACCAAAACACCCAAGGAGGCTACATCAAGACACAAAAACAAACATGATAATGGCAAATTCCGCTCCGCTCATAATTATCTACAGCTTGACGATTTGACCTTCACTTAGCGTAGGTAATCTTACTAGAGAATTAATATGACTACATACATCTATATATAGATAGGCATATAGATATTATATACCGAATCTCCACATGTAATAACCAGACAAGTAATAATTAATGAGAAAAGGATTGCATCTGCTCATGAACTAAAAATAAGTAATAAGATTCGACAGGAATAGCAGTAGGACGTAAAGCGTGGTTTGGTTTGTGCAAAATCACGCCGGCCGGAGCACCGGTGTGACGAGATGTAACCGAAATTTCAAGATGTTACATACCTCAACAACGATTCTTCCCAATGCTGATCCATCAGCGGCAACGTCGAAATAAACTTTGGGTAAAGCCATATTGCTTTATTATGTAGAGTCTCAGAGAATTAGATTTTATTCACCACAATGACGATGCGTCTCCTGTCGATGCCGGGCGGAAACAGAATGTAGCATAGACAAATTTCTTACGTCATATCCTACGACGTTCAGAACATGTAAAAAAAACTTGTAACTTTGTAAACTGACGTTACGAACTGATGAAATTAGTATTGGGAAAATATGGTGAATATTTCCAACAATAATTATGAAAGTGTCAAAAAGTTAAGATAATTCGATAAAAGAAGTCATAACGGTGAAAAGTATATAAATAATGGGGGTTGGAGTCGTGATGACCGATGGCCCATTCTGGGCGATGGCCATTTCAATACATTTCATTTTCAAATAAAAAATGCCATTTCGATAAATCTCACACAGGTTTTTAACGGTTTAGTAAACAACGTACATTCATTATTTTCACTGAAAAACTATTTTTGAAGTGACAACTTCTTATGTGAGGGTAAACCGCTGCGTAACGTAACGTGTTAAATTCACTTCTATCGGGGGTCCCTGAGACGCACACGTTTTTTCATAAAAAAAATCCTATTAGAAACACAACTACATACATGGTGGAACTGACTGACGACGTAGGGCCTTTAGGGCCCGCGCGCACTAGCGATTAAAGTTGGCCGATAGTTTGATCGGTCAGAGGATCAGTATAGAGTTATATGGCAGTGTGCGCACTTGAAAATTAAAAGTTGTACGAAGTTGTACAACTTTAATCGCTAGTGCGCGCGGGCCCTTAGAGAAATCATCGAGCACTTCTTTTTTTCATAAAGACGAATGATACAATCCGGCTTGAATTTTTCGGAAGGCTCAAAACCTTGCCAATAATATTATGTTATCACTTAACACTTTTCGGATGGCTATATACAAATAAATGCATTTTTTTTTAAGTTTAGAGAGCAGATGCTACGGCAACAGGTTTTATCAATGTGTTTTAACCAAAAAATCTTTTGCATGGTACAGTAACTGGCCTTTCAGGGCCTTTATAGTGAACGTTCATGTAATGTCAAAGTTGTCAAACTGACATTTAAAATTTCAGTAAGCAGATCCAGTACATATTTCATGTAGCTAAAAGGTATACACGTAATATTCGTATGAATTGAAGTAATAGCATAATTCTGTGTGACTTTTTTTACCACCTAAAACTACAACGAGCTATATCGGTATGTATGCGCATAAAAAAATAAGCTTTCAAATATGTTGTTGTCAACGGCTGTTACATATTTCCTTCTTTTGAAAATTTTCAGTACAAAATGAGTTTAGAATCCATAAAATATACCCGAGGGAGTTTAGAGATTCTAGACCAGTTACTGCTTCCGCTTCAAACAAGATACGTTAAGGTGCAAGGTGTCGAAGATGGCTGGAAAGTTATTAATAAAATGCAGGTTTGTAACTTTGTAATGATTTAATTTTAACAGCATATGCTACTTTATCTATATCTCACACGCACACGAGCGATTGATTCCTAAGCTACATAATCCTAGTTGTAAATCATGGTCTTGCATGTCATAGACGTAATAACAGATAAAATTGACTGTTTAAATTTTATTTTGACTAGATATAATATCTAACAATCAATTCCTTTGATCAGTATGAACCCTAAACTCAAAACATTTATTGCAAGTAAACCATTGGACATGTTCTTTTGACTTGTCAAATCATATTTGAACTCAAATCAGGAATTGCTTTAAATTGAAGACAGCAGTGAGTTCAGTGAACCAAGAACTTTTTTAGTACTTTTTCATTAATGGCTGGTTATTTGCTCAGACTTCAATAAAGCAATTATTTATTTTGCAATAGTCTTGATTCCCTATCAGACCTGATACAAGGGATAGATGAGGTCAATAATGGAATGAGCAAGCCCAAAAGATGCCTTTATACTTTTGCATTGAAGGCTACTGGGTTATTGGCCAAAAGTGACAACATATTACTTTGTAGCACACCAGTGTTATATATATTCACCACTACCCACACTTGGGACTATGATTTGTTAGCAAGTAATGAAGGTCCCAAAAAATTTAAAATATTATTTCAAAATGGATTTCCATCTATATTCTAGGTGCGCGGAGCCCCTGCCATAGCTATAGTTGGATGCTTATCACTGGCAGTTGAACTAGAAAAGGACAATAATGCAGACAAAAAAATCATGCGGCAAGAGGTCAGTTTATCTCTACACTTTTTTATTGATAAGTATACTTTAACATACACTTATCAATAGAGACACACACTTTGTTGTATGAAGTTTAGCTCAAGCCTGATAGTGATGTGAGCTAATATTATAATAGATAAGCATATCATTGTTACAATACGTGAGATGAGTTATCAGCAACACTTATTATCACTTTAAAATACTGTGAGTAGTGAGATGGACATTTCTTATGTCATTTGAGTACAAAACAAAGGTTGTTAGCTGATGTCACATTAAATATACACTCCTTTGCAAAAAAAAATGGGCACTTAAGGAAATTTACATTCCAGGGCTGATATTGGTTAATTGAATTTTTTATTAGTGTTTGATGTATACTGTACTGTGTACTGTGTACATTATTGTATATCTTAAAAGTAATTTGTTAAAAATGAGCACTTTCCTTTAGTTTGCCATGTGTTATTACTTCCCTACACTTTCGGATGGTGTAATAATGCAGGGTGTGTTTTATTTTTCAAAATCAACCATTTCGATTCCTGGCTAAGAAAACCGATTTTTCCAAAATCCAATGATACAGTTTTAGTTTTCATCAAAATCAGGCTCTGGATATGCACATACGAAGTTGCTGACGTTATATATAAGAACTATTAATTATGTAATGCAAATGTGCTTTAGGATTATTTTTCTTCTGACAGAAAACCATTATTTATTTTAAAAAGAGAAATCGTTAATAAACAATATTGCGCTTTAAGAGCTAGTTCTAAATATGAGACTACTTCAAAAAAGTTGTTTCAAGCTCTTAATGGAGAAAAAGCTAAAGAGAAGTCTCATATTTATAGCGAGGAGTGGTTTGACCAATAATTTACATTACAGTGTATAAATAGTAACCTAAATATTTTAATGAGAACATGTATTTGTAATTGGCAACATTTCCTATGGTTACAGATTGAAGGTAAACTTAATTACCTAGTGTCGGCGAGGCCAACAGCTGTAAACATAAAACTGGCAGCTGATGAACTGATAAATTTAGCAAATTCTCTGAGTGCCGATGACAGTGTTACACCTGAGGAGTTTAAAGAAAGGTGGGTATTATTGGAATACAATAGAGTTGTTTGCTAACAAACTACAGAATGTCAACAGATAAAGACTATTATTTATGACAAAGAATAAAGTTTCTACAGGTGGAAATTTGTGACATGAAATTGATTGTTGATTGAAAAGAACTCACCTCAAGCCACTTGACTCGGTCTTGGAGATCCAGCGTCTTACTCGCTCCTCTACTTTGACTTTGTTGTTGAACCCTGCAAGAAGTGAATTTAGGCAACTTACATTAGAAAGTGCACAAGTTGTAAAAATGTAATGCAGAACTCTTGAAATAAATAGTCTCCCCCCATGGAACAAATATTTGTATGGCCTACAGATAGTTGTTCCAGGTCTGGCTGTTTGTGTATGTGAGTTTATACGTTTGTAAACGCTCTCACGATACAGGAGAAATTCCTTATGTGGGCCAATTTTTAAAAGAAAAAAAAAGCTGTCTTGTAATGTATGTTTCAATATTCATCCAAATTCCAATATTACCAGGTTCGTAAGCAGGATAGAGGGAATGCTAAGCAAGGACATAGAAGACAACAAAGCCATAGGAAGGTATGGATGCGAGGCTATATTGAAGACTTTGGAAGGCGATGGTCCAGTCAGAATCCTGACACACTGCAACACTGGCTCACTGGCCACTGCTGGGTATGGCACTGCCTTAGGAGTTATTAGGTCTTTACGAGAATCTAAGAGGCTTGGTGAGTAATAAAAATCGTCGCCAAGTTTCCACCTATACAGTTTAGCATGATAGATTTAGAAAAATCCACTTTCTTTATTAATAGTGAAGAAGAACATTAGACGTTGTGCATATCTCTCACATGCTACTTCTATGGCTTTTGTTGATCATTCTCTTAATAATTTTTCAGACCATGTATATTGCACGGAGACAAGGCCATACAACCAGGGAGCGAGGCTCACAGCTTACGAGTTAGTTCATGAGAAGATTCCTTCCACACTGATAGTAGACAGTGTGGTGTCCGCTCTCATGAACTCTAGGAGGATAAGTGCTGTTGTTGTGGGTGCTGACCGAGTGAGTATTTTACTTGTGAATGCAGTTATATGGATGTCAGGCTTTGTTCGTTTTTTCCACCAATCTGATAAAATAATTCAATTATCTTGTGCAAGCTCATAGCCACACTACGTATATACGAATGTGGTAACATAAAAAACTGTAACAGACCATATCAAAAAAGAAAATAGTTTTATTCAACTTGCATAAATAAATTATAAGTCCTCCCAACTCATGATATCACTGTCTTGATCATAAAAGCCAAAACAACTTTTAACAGTTATGGAAAATGCAAATGTCTTACTTGACCATTTCAGGTTGCCGCGAATGGAGATACAGCTAATAAAATCGGAACTTATCAAATAGCGATTGCAGCGAAACACCACGGAGTGCCTTTTTACATCGCTGCGCCCCTCACTTCTATAGATATGGCTCTAAGGTCGGGTGATAGAATTAAAATAGAGGAGAGGCCAGACAGAGAAATGACTCATGTTGGAGAGCACAGGATTGCAGCCCCTGGTATGTTTAAACTTCCATCATCGAAGATACATCATGGACAATTTTATATCGACGCCTCTCGCGCCCGTCCTAATTTAGGTGCAACTTTCAACAATTATTATTGATGTTGTATTTGTGTTTTGATTCGTTTATTATTTCGTTGTTTTTTTTTTGGAACAAGCTCAGTGAATAAATGTTGCCATTCTGTTTTGTTTTTTAATAAACTTGTTTCTAACAAAATAATTAACAAATACTAAATTTTTTTTTTTTTTCTTAGGCATTAGTTGTTGGAATCCTTCGTTTGATGTCACGCCTGCTGCTCTAATAACTGGAATCATCACAGAAAAAGGAGTATTTGCGCCAGACAAACTGAGCGAAATCGATACCAAATAACGATGTCGGTAATGTATTTATTTTTGCTAAACTTACCTACTGCATCCATTAATTTAAAAAAAATATTCGAAATACTATAAGTAGCTCATAAACAATACATACCTATGTTTTTATAAGATTGTTATACTGTTTACTGTTATAATCGCATGTAAGAATAAAATTATTGTAAAAAAAAAACTTATTGCTATAAAATGGGTTTTATTTATAATACAGCGCTATTAAACAAAAACATGTTGATGATGATGAATGTTTTTGATGTGAAATATGCAGACGAGAATTTGTAAGTCAACACTTGGCAGATTTTTCAGTCAGCCTGTATAGCCCTTTGTACAAAGGGAGTGCAAGAATTATTAGTGAAACTCACGAATATGCAGTTAATGCTACACAACGTTTGAGCATATTCTCAGATTCACAAGAACGAAAAGCTACCCTTGTTTATACTTTGTTAATTATGTACTTATCGTGTCCTACCTATTGTGAAAGTTTTATTGACGGTATAAAATGGGCCAGAGTCGTTATGCAGGTTGGGTGCCGGAAGATGGGCATCGCCGTTAAGAGTAACGGAAGAGCATTTGTGTGATAGCTAGAAAAGATAATGTATGGAAAGCAATGCCTTGCAACAACAAAAGTTGAAAACAATACGCTCAATTCCCTAATACTCATTTTTCTACCATAAATTAAAAAATTCTAATTTCTACCATAATTTTATCTACCAAATTTGTACCCTAGTTTTCAGTTTTTCTTTTATATTATTCAAGCGATATGGATTAATAATCCATATACTATTTCAACGTGAACGCTGCAACTGATGGCAGAAAAAACTATCTGTATCGCCTTCTGACTATTCATTATCCTTATAGATAATTCTGTAGATTTATTTTCAGAATTATTTACCTTACTCAGGCTTTAGTATATTATAGAGTTCTTTGTCCTCTCAATGACGTTTTGTGAACCAGCATTTCAATGTTACAATTTAAAATAATCCAAAAACTACTAAATTTAACCAGAATCTCTTTGGCAGAACTCAAATACTGAGATTCCAAACACAGTAAACTTCAGAAAAGCTCAAAAAATCCAATTCCAATATGTCAGGTTGTAGTTGGGCAAGTCGAGAATTTAGTTTAGTTTTAATATTTTAGGATAAGAATAGGACGTTGTGAATAAAAAAGTAATTATGATACAACAACACAACTCGGTGCATTGTTGATGATTCATTTCTGTTGTAATAACGTGTTTCAAGTTTTCGTTTCTCTTTTTATTAGACACGGAAACGTTTCATGTTGTTATTTATTGTTTCGATTCAACTTATGTTCGGTAGTCTTGTAAGTAAATGTTCGTGGTGACAAAAGTGCGGATTGGTTTTAAGTGCAAGAATTATTAGTTGTAATGTAAATAAAAAAATATTGTTTGCTCGCGCATGCGTTTGTGTCAAAAACAGACAAAGGTTTTGTATGGTTTGGAAATCAGCTGTATTTTATGTGCGATGACTTAGTGATACAAAAAGTGTGTGTTTGCAAGCGACAATGTTCAGTGAAATCGGATACATAGTTTTTCTACTTCTTGCTCTACCGTACATCGAAAGTGGTAAGTCAGAAACAAGTTATTTTTCTGCAACCCACTTACAATAATAGAGCAATTATTCTGCCAACCGAAATGTGTCGTAAATGGTTTGAGTGAATAGAATAGGCCTACGCTTACACTTACATGTACGTGATTGTGTATATGATGCCCTTCACCTATATTTTTAATGATTACCTTGAAATACTCAAAATTGCAATGATTTTCTGCAATCTACATTGAATATGTAAAGTAGCTCATCAGCATTTCCACATATTTTTTTTTCATGATTTGTCTAGAATTTGTGAATAATTCATGATAACATTGACTAAGCATTCAGCCTAAGCATTTAGCAAGTGAACAACAAAGGTGATAGTCAAAAAAAAAATCAGCAGGTGTCATTGACCAGCAGACAACTGTACTGCTGTAAGCCAGTTATAATTTACAATAGAACAATATTGTAAGTAAAATTGTATCTGTATAGTAGACAACACATTAGTATTGTTTATTATTTACATGTCTATTCTAAGTAACAAACAATGCTTTGTCTTGTGTTTATAAAGGGCTGGAAGACCAAAGCATTGTATTAATCATAGACAAAGTGGTGAGCCTTTTTAGTCTTAATGCTGGATTCTGCATTGTCTTTCTTCCCATGACATAAACTTTGTTAAGTCTGCTAATTAATACCCTACAGATTATTTTGTTATCATCATACTGGTAAGGGAAAAATTGTTATGCAGGAAGTTTAAATTACACAGTTTAAAAATTTATGAAAATCAAAAGCCTCCAAACATTTTAGAACTGCATCATATTATGTTTAATGTTTTCTTTGACACAGTTTCCCACAAACCATTACATTAGAGACTGTATTAAAAATACTAAAAACTGCAATGTTTACCTTGGCCACATAGTCTAACAATCTTAATATTTTAATTATATGCAAAGTACCCAGATTATTTATTTATTTGCTTTTATAATCTCAAAACAATATACTGTTTTTCAATAATAAAAAACTAACTCTGCTTCATCCTACTACTATTATAAAGGCGAAAGTTTGTAAGTATGGATGTATGTATGGATGTTTGTTACTCTTTCACGTAAAAACTACTGAATGGATTTTGATGAAATTTGGCACAGAGGTAGATTATAGTCTGGAATAACACATAGGATACTTTTTATCCCGGGAATATGTTCCCTTAGGATAGTTTTCGACAATCACGCGGGCGGCAACTAGTTTACTTATAATGCAAAAAACAATAATTTCATAAATGTCTCAATTGAGCTATTGCAGTAATGCTGTTTTTGTTTTTAATCAGTGATGTTGTCATCATTCAGTCTTAATACTATTGGTTACTTAGTAAGTCAACCTTTAAAAAAATTGACTAAAAATAATTGGGTGGGTAGGTATACACAGGAATATTTTTAACATTCTATAATTTTGCAAGTGCCTGACCATTATAACTGAGTATTGACAAGACACCAGGAAACAACTAAAAGAAATTGTCAGCAGTACTTTCACAAACCAGTCAAGCAAAGAAAATGTATTTAGAAATAGGTTTAATAGCTTGTAGTATTGACAGTAAATTTTATTACAACAAAAAGTTTTTACTACCTGAGTGAAAACTGAATTAATAAAAGGTAAACTACACTGGATTGCATGCACACATTCGGGACCCATCTCCATTTTGTTTTGTTGAATTTAACTTCAACTAAAGAAGTGCAGGCTTGCAAATGGTGGAAAAAGTAAAGGTAGGTCATTGTCCAGTTGTGGGATAGAATGAGGTCTTGCTAGTCTTTGGTAATATAAGTTTTGGTTCTTGGGTTTTTTTTTTAAAGTAAATAATATAAGAAGTAGCCCAGGTTTCTAATGTTACTACAATCTCCTTGTTGTAGATAGATGCAATCTAAAATTAGTAAACATGCAAAAACTACCTACTTCAATGTTACTCATTGCTTTGTGCATGGTCACTTTGGAAATTCCTTGATCTCCACACAAAGCCAAAATTATTAGTCATCACCACAAATTAGTGGTTGTTTAAGAAACCTGTACATGCAAGGCAAATAATATTATTTGTAGTCTATAACATCCCATGCACTGATGGGCAAATGCTTCCTTTATCTGTTAATCCAGTTTGTCCCACTGGAAAAACCCGAAAGATAATATGACTTATTTGGAGCTACTCCTAAAACACTTTTATCAATGATTACAGTTAACTTGCTAACAAAATACTAGTTAAACTAGCTACACATACAATAGTACTTTTTGTTCCACATTTGGTGTTTGCCTATGCTGTCAATGGTTGATACAATCGCGCGAAAAACCAGTTCTTAAATTCTGACTCATCATAAATCAGGCGCGTCATTCATC
This sequence comes from Mamestra brassicae, assembly GCA_905163435.1. Classification (NCBI taxonomy): domain Eukaryota; kingdom Metazoa; phylum Arthropoda; class Insecta; order Lepidoptera; family Noctuidae; genus Mamestra; species Mamestra brassicae. The sequence continues at coordinate 6,163,007 of LR990991.1, read as the reverse complement.
TACCTCTACCTACTTTGAGTTCCGATTTCGAAAGTTAACAGTAGACTAGGTTCATTATTTTTTAATATTTTATTCAATTTATGATAAAGACCTAGCAGTATTTACCAATAAGTAGGTATATAGGTAATTGTTTTTGTTTTTATTGACCTGTTAATACCTATTATAAATTTATTGATAAAGATTGAGGAATATCAGCTGACCTTGTCATAAAAAGGTAGGTAAATAAACCATATTACTATGATGTTTTTCTAGAGTGAGTATCTATGCATGTAATGTGTTTTTTTTAGTAAATGATTGCATTTCTCAAAATAGATTTGCACGAAGTCATTGACTCACAAAAAAGTAAATAAAATGTAGAGATGCCAACTAACTACTTTCATAAGTCTGTTTAAAATTTGCTCAAACAGAAAGATAAAAACCCAGAAGCTGCTGATTATCCTGTTCTACCCAAGTAATTAAAATCAAGATAAGGAAACAGGATATTGCTATCATTAAATGCATCAGTCTAGTGATGGGTTGCCATTGTTCACAACTAGTGTTGAATAAATAATTGGTTAACCAGTAGGCAGTTCATAGTGTCCATTTTAAGCAGTGGATGGACAAAAACCGGGCTCATCAAGACAGGTATAGACATAACCACTTTTCCTTATATTTTTCCCTATTAGTCATGAATAAACCAGTGTTATTTATAATAATATTGTTGTACCTATTAAAAATAAAATTCTAGCACATTTGAAATAGAGGAAATATCCATTTTGGAAATCTCCTTGTATCCTTTGGTTTGCAGTTCCATTGGATCCATCACAAACAGCTGCTTGATCCGCAAATAAATAACTACTTACTTATTCAGGAAATTGATTTTACATATAATATATTATTGCTAGCCAATAATATACTAGTCTTTAATTACGTACTTATTAACGGGACCTGCGATTAACAGTTAGTAGGTCGTAATAGACAACTTATTTTAATAGGCTATAATAAGTGCCTTTCAGTACCTAAAACAATAATCATTAATATATTGAAGATACTCAAGTACTAGATTTTATATTTAACGCATAGGTTAACCGTTTTTGCTGACGGTACGACAGTCGCAGATCGCTAATTAATGATTTGCTAAGAAATGTATTTTTTTCCGTGTTCTAAAATATTGTATACCTATATTTGCACACAACTGGGCTTTAGAGGCAGGTGAAGTTGATTTATTCCTGTCCTAGTTGCCTAGAGGTGAGGGTGCTCTGATCGTGTGAAAAAGCAAATGGCCCCCTGTTACGGCGGGAGGAAATAACATCCATTCATGCGTATCTATCCCTACCTCGAAGAACAATGATCGCCGTCCAAAGATAGGACGACGGCTCTTTTACTACAAAGATGGCCCTTCTTGTCCTTTTTCTAAAATATTATGTAGTTGATACAATATTCTTTTAAATGGAAACGTAAAATTAATTCATTGTCACCATATTTATTTAAAAATACAGTCTTGTTTAGTCAGGTGGTATGCAGACAGATGACATGTTAGTTTTCTTCCGCTTCCAAAGTAAACAGTATTTGCTTACTAAGTCTTTTGTTACTACGTGTTTCTTAGCTCTGAATTGCTTCTTGTTTTTATGTTTATCCATATGTTAATATGAAACTCATTACAACGAGAGAATGTGAGTTACATCCACATAACATACTTAGAAGTTAATTAAAATGAGCTAATTAGTCGTTTTAATGAACTTTCTGATTTCATGATAGTCCTTGTAACAAAACGCTACCTTATTACGATCGAGAAGTCCATTGTTTTGGTGATTGCGTAAATCCGTCATTTGTTTCGTCTCGTCAACGAACTGCGTCAGGTCATCCGTCCGCTTCTCTCGCTCTACTTCACCGTTAGACTCGAATAACTAGTTCTTAATAAGATTTAATAAACATTCATCATCTTCATTGTTACTTATTGCTCGCCGTAATTTACCAATACTTATATCGAACTTTGGTTTCGCCAAGCAATAGCATCGCAAATCCCTAAAGTTCTCTCAATAACATGTTTAATTAACAAAATGCGGAAAATGGAATAATTTGCTGATTTCATTAATTTCATTATTAGTGTGCAATCAACAGTAGCCTCTAGTGAACGCAAAATACACTCCGATTAACTCTAAATAAGCAACCTCGGTGCAAAAACCCGAATGATCGCCAATCAGTGCAAAAGATTAACCCTGGCTGGTGTGATTCCGAGGAATTTTATTTATTTCGCAGCAGAGCGTGTTTTGCGCTCGGTCGTTCATTCTTAATTTACTCTGCATAACGGTATCTGGTGAGCCTTGCCACAAATTACCTCGTATTTTTTATTTATCTTTATTAATACTTGAAGCCTTATGTACGCAGACGCAGTGTAGGAGTTTTTAATGTCTCATCCACCAACTTGTAATGAAATTGTCAACCTCCCAAGTATCTACACACTCTTGGAACTGGCAGCCAATCTTTTAAATTAAAACAATTAACCTTTTACGACCGTGACGCGAAAAACCGACTGAGTCTAATAACTTTAATTACTATTGCTGTACCGTCCTTCGTTACGTTGTTTACTTTCGTAAAGTTTTTGCCACACGTACTGGTTCTTATCAATGAGAATAAAAGATGATGGAATATATTCTGTCAATTCCGTTTTTAAATCTCATTCATCATAAATTGCAGCAGTTTCCATCTAAATTTCTAAATAAAAACCGAAACGCGTCAATGACTCAATAGATAAAGTCGTTGCAAAATGAAGTTCTTCAGCAAACTCCGAACTCGGCTCTGCAGCACGACATCCATGGCTCACCGTCGTCAACTACGAAACAAACGCATTCAAATACAAATTAATAAAAATTAAGCAATTTGTCTCCAAGGAAAACGAGCATCCTTTTTATTTTTTTACAGTTCCTTCAATTCAATGATGATGTATAATAAATTGTGAGCATTGTCTGTGCAAATTGCTGCGCTGTCAGTCTTTGTTACAGAGAATCTCTTTGTTTAGACTGCACAATTCAACACAGATACGGTTGTTGAATAGTATACTATTCTACTAAGTTGACAGTATTAGCACCTGTTAAGCCCAGTTAATAATAATTGTATCGTTTGAGCGTAGCTCTCATGAGACAGTCGGTTGACGCATCGCGGCGTTGCGCGCGGGCTGTGACGGCGACGCGGGTGCGTTCGTTGAACCGGCGAGGTCACGTCCACCCATGACGTGTGCGGCTTACAAACACTCTTTCCGCACTCGATGCCAAGTCCGAGTGACTGACAGACACCGGGCGATACTCGGCCCGACACTATCTCACACATCACTCCTCCACTCATCATTCATAGCTAGATCTCGCCTTGTGTCGTGTGTCCCCGCGACTCTCCGCTCGCCGGATATCGTGCGCCCTTTCGCGACATATCAACAAGATATTTTTAGCTACACTCTCTCAAGTTCTTACATGTGTATCTCTCTCCCGACTTATTGTATTTAATTTTGTAAGTGGTGCAGTCTACAGTATTTAAACAAAATTCAATAATTAAACTTTGAGGAAAAATTATTGTATTTTCCATATTGCAATTGAATTTTATTTATGAACGAGGTAAACTATAAATGACAAGAATGTAAAGGGGAACTAACCTATCTGCAGTCTTCGTGTAGGTTAAAAGCCACAAAGCTCTAGATAAACTGCATGTTGTCTCTTGGCACCCTATCAAATAACTGTCAACGTAATCTCCCAGTTACATCTTAAACGAGCGCACTTCAATAAAGTACACTTTGCAATTTACACTCAATTAACTTACGTTTTCTATTTACTTTGGAACACGTATTTTGATCGATAAAGTTTGCGAAAAAAAAAGACTTGTCGCGACATTTTCGCTCGCTGTTTAAGTCAGTTGAGAAGTTTTTACAGCGTTTGACACAGTTAAGTAGACAAAGCCAAAGCAATCGCTGCAAGCCGAACGGCAGTTTCGTCGAAAGTAGCCTCGTAAAACGTTTTAGCACTATAGTAGGCGCCAGATAAATGTGGAATAAAGTATATTGACCTTTCCCTAATAACTGTTCATAGGTACCTGAACAATTAAATATGAATCGTTTTTCATTATTAGACAATGTTAAGGATCACGAGAGATGATGATTCGGGACAGCTTTGTGTCATTAATTTCGTTTTTCAAATTAAAAATGTCAATAATTGTAGGTGGGTCAATGACCGTTATTCCACGATTATCTGGCGCATACTATAGTGTAGCGCTGCAATAACAAACACCTCAATCCTGTATCAATAAAATTCACCAAAGAATATTTTAACGTGATCGGTCTCTGAAAAGCCAATCAAAGCAAGACTCATAATTAACTATTACTTATAATTAAAAACTATTTTTCTTAATTAGACACTGATTTATTGGAAACTATTTAATTTGGATGGGATTCACCGGAAAATTGCAAACTACGTACTACGTACAAAATCATGTTACCCGTACTGTGACAGGCAAGCTGAAATATCTTCAGTCAATCTCACCAATCGAGATGAGAGCTCAAAAAAATAGTATGTATTATCCTTTCGTAGAAAACTGTTAGCTAGCGTATTAAATCGTTTTTATAGTTCCATACCCAAAGGCTAAAAATGGGACCCTATTACTAAGACTCCACTGTCTGTCTGTCTGTCACCAGGCTGTATCTCATGAACCGTGATAGCTAGACAGTGAAATTTTTACTGATGATGTATTTCTGTTGCCGCTATAACAACAAATAATAAAAATGAAATATATAAAATAAAAGGGAATACCATAAGCGGAAAAAACGAAATACCATAAGCCGAAAAAACATGTTTCTTGTATGGGGGCCCATACAAGAAACATGTTTATTCGGCTTATGGTACGGAACCCTTCGTGTGCAAGTCCAACTTGCACTTGGCCAGTTTTAATTGTTTGTACGGCAACCTGGAAGTACTACAGTATTAATAGTCTTTGCTATAGCCTAAGTACGACATTCTTCCCACGCAGCGTTGTTTGTCAAGATGTACTTAATCCGCTTTTTTCACGACTGCAAAACAAAAAGGAGTGTTATGTTTTTTGTAACGGTGGTTCAAGGAAAACTTTGTAAGGGCGAAGCTATGAAAGACTTATTTTATCGTTTTTTTTTCTTTTAATTTTTATTCTGCTGAAATCCTTAGTTAGCAACTAAAACAAAGAAAACATGTATTTCTAAACAAAACAATATTGATTAAAGCTGTACCTAGTTACTATAGCTGTTTTAGCTCTAAATCTCGCAAACAAAAATTAATTTGTTTCCTTGTAAAATAATTAACACGCAAACGGATATTCCGTATTGATCAATTTTAAAATAGATTTAATTGGATAGTTAGATAACAAAAGAATCACAGATCCTTAGTTGTTTTAATAACCTTTTTTACGTTGTTCGAGAACTAAAAGTTACAAAAGAAAAAATGTACACGCGCCGCTGAAAAATACTGCGGGAGGGTTGCGTACTTTTGCATGAAATATGATAGGTTTAATTATAAAAGTGCCATAACAATGTTATAAATGTTATAATACTTGTAATGTATGATGCGAGTTTTTCTCGTTAACCTGTGTACAGTGTCATTGTCTGTTGTATCACGTAGTGGAACGTTCTCATAACATTATGAGTTTTCTGCACGATTGTTTCTTTCACACGTGTGCTGGTACCGTACAGCGTGCCAACACGCTCTCCTTGATCAATGATCTTATACTGAAAGGCTTATCAACACCAACAATAACCTGACAGAATGACTAAATTGATGTCAAGCGATTTGATTTTGGAAACCCTCGTGGCTTGAAAAGCGCGATAACTGGTTGGTCTAACGAAAGATTGGTCTTCAGCTGCATCCGGATTGATTGGAATCCGAACCCAGCACACTTCGGAAAAGGCTAGGCAGATTAATTTCAGTTTCAGTCAGCCCATCACAGCAGGAAGCATGAATTTCACAATCTGTCACAGCTTGAATTGATGGGCCATTCACAACCCGACCGAGTTCATAGTGTTCTGACTTCTGGTCGTAAAGATCAAGTTACTTGCCCAGGCCAGGGTTGCGGAATGGTTCGAAAGAGTTACCGCGACCCTGGAACGCAAAGGGCATTTGAAGGAACACAGTTGAGTTTTAGTCAGTAAGAGTCTGACACTCCCTCCTGCTCCGCCCAGAGTTGGTCATTTGATGAGTTCCCATCCACAAAAAAAAACATTTAATGAAAATCTATTAAATTGATAATTTGCAAAATGTTAAAGTTTCCGGTGCGGTTTAGTGCGAAGTTAGGCACCGCGGTTCAATACCCATAAATTGTTTTAGCGATAACAGAATAATGTCACAGGAAGTTCTGTTTTGACCGTCAACTTGGCCACTATTATTTTAACGTATGACATTAACCTTTTTTCATGTTCATGTATCACGACTGTATCATTATAATGACCTCATCACAAAGAATGCCCATGTTTCATATTGAATCACAATAAGGAACTTAATCAGAATCTATTTACAGATGGTTATAGAAGCAATTACGTATTAACGTAGTCAGCAACGAAGTAATGGCACCTCTTTTAATGACTATTATAGTAACAGTCCTATTTCAGCATTATGATGCGAGCTTGTACCAATGGAGCCAAATCTCCAAAATGGCCACCGGGCGGTTAGAGCTGCGCCTGGCACTGCCGACGGTAATCCCTGAATGGGTAATGCGCGGCTGTAAGAGGTGCATTGATATCCCATTCGCTTACTACCGTTTAGAATGTTCGCCGAATACAGGGCTTAGCTTTGGACTGCCGTGGACCTCTAATGTAGATAAAATGTTCTTTCATAAGCATTTGCTTAGTTCAAAAAATTAAGTTTTTTGGGATCCTGATTTCGATCATGGCGTATTTGAAATCAAAATGTTTGTTCTTTGTGTAATTTTGCCATGCCATCACACAATCACCTCTAAAAAATCCTTTTTAGAGGTGATTGTGTGCGTAAGGAATGAAGGAGGAAGAAAAGCCTGATGTGAGGTGGTTTTTCCCCTATTTTTTTCTGACTATCAGTAATTATGCGAGATAATTAGTTAGTTGACACATGGTATAATACCATCAGTGAGATGGTACGTGATAAATTGTATCCTAGGCCATCATGATTCATGATTAAGGGAATTCGAGACCAAAAAGATTTTGGCTGCTAAAAGTATTGTCACAAGTCACGACAATTATATGAATTTTTGGAAGTCTGGCACAACGACACTCGTTCGTGCTACTTAATAGTAATTTGAAGTCAAGATCACGCGTGCCGTACGTAGAAGGTCGACGTACTAAAGTTAATGAGCCATTATTTTATAAGAACCCCGACCCAGCGTTAGACGCAGCCAAAAATAGTAAGCTGTTAGTGTGTTTAATCTTTATCCAGTACTACACAAACACCAATGAATTGGCCAAAACAGTAGAATATAACAACAACAACAGAACAAGGATCACGCAATGTGTGTCCGTTTATGATTCAGCTTTTGTCTAGTTGTGTATGGTTAGAAAAAAAATCAGTTACGCAGAGCTGTTTAGCTTGGGTTGAGGCTCTAAATCGTGTTGCAGCCTTGGAGGCCGGCCACGCTTCGCCGAGCATGACGCGGCAACGCAGCCCAGCGCCAATATCTTTAATCTATTGTACCTTCGATACGATCTCGGCCACACTATTACGCGCCAACCTTATTTTTCCTTGCAAATCTTGTTAACACGTGATTCATCAACACAAATTGAAACTAGAATCTTCGATTTTACCAGATCCTTGGAAAACTATGTTGTAACTTTTAGCGAGTTTGCCTTAGGAAGTTTGGCGTTCTAGGAAAAATATTTTCCTAAGGTGCTATTTTAGTAATGTTGAAGTCTGGGGGGCTACTCTCTAAACCCGAAGTCCGTAGTTTCGGGCTTAGTTGCGGGCGTATTTTACACCGTATCACCTACGGACTAACGATTAGTTCTGAACGTTCTGGGCTTAGAGAGGAGCCCCCCTGAGCAGAGCATTATTTGGTGAATCATGCAGGATGGAGCTCCAACAAAGAACCATAAACAGATTTTACGTTCAGCTTCGTCAATCCTCCTTTATACCTTGTACAATCTAGATATTATCGAGAACATCAACTTTCGCTAAGTAAACAACGTTCTTTGCATTATACTAAGCTATTATGAGCAGACAATCAAAACGTTTCAGATAGTATCTGTACATTTTATTAGAAACAATTCAATTACATGGCTGTAGTTTACCCTTTCAGCTACAGTTGAAGAGGTATTCGTTGAGCAAATGTAATTTCTATCGTAGACTCAACTACGATATAAATTAGGTACTTACATCTAATTTATTTGAAATACATAGTCTATTAGTCTATTAGATAATACCGATAAAAGAAATACAGTATAGTAATAATAAAAATATTGCAGTAAAAATTATTGCAGTACCAGCCAGTAAGAGCATGTTAGCTTGAGATAAGCCAAACATATTGGAATGGTTCTGTTCGTTCTCAGTGCTCCAAATATTGATATTACTTACGTGCAATGGAGTTTGCTCGAAACTAAATGTTGATTCAGCCAATAAGAAATAAATTGATAAGTACGACGTGTCGTTTCTAAGAAGTTTATTCATGTCGCGAATGATATCACGCTTGTTCGTACTTTTAAACGTATTTTTAGCTTTTATATGGAACGTACTTAAGTACCTATTCAGACGTTTCTGAATAAAAGTACGTATATTTTGTCATATAATATAACATCTTAATATTATAATGGCTTCATTAGGCGTACCTACAGATATTTTCCTCGTGTAGCATATCATTAATTAGGTACTTGTTTGTTGAATGTTTCTGTTTATTCCATATTAGCAGAAACGAGCTTTTCCGTAGATTCTTTTTTCTTTTTCCTGGAGCCTTTATTTTTTCAGTACCGTTTAAATGTTTACGCGTTTCCAATATTTGAAAAACTCATGTAATTTTAGTTATAATACTGGATGAAATTCTTTGTTTCCAACTTTTCATATTTAATACCAGACTGTATAATAATGTATTGACTAAGAAATACCTACATGCCTGGTTTTCTGCGAAGGTCTGATTTGCTAGGTATTTAAACAGCAACTTCTATATTAATCCGAAGTTATGTAATTAATTTGCCTAGCGTACCTATAATTTAATTACAACGCTCCATTACCTAGATTTCGCACGATGTAGCATCAAGGTAGGGTAGGTTAACTTAAACGAAAATAGCCTTCGAACATCTTCATACATGATTTATAAAATGTATAAATAAGCTTCAATTTTGAATCATTAGCCGGTGTATATAAATGGCTACTAATTACGAAGCCTGCGGCTGTCGGCTAGTTGTTAGTCTGTGGTCATTATGGGGATAATAAAAGCATGCACCGAAGTACTGTATCCACGGCAATCGCTCTTAGACTTGAGAGAAAAAATCTGGGAAACGCGTGGTCTGTCTTTGCCTGCTTATGATAACGGAATACGGATTCAATTCTTTGTTTTAAAACTTGGATGGTTTTAACGATTTATTTGCATAAGTACAAGAAATGTCAGGAGAATTTGTTTCCTCGTTGTTCACTGTCGTGTTGTTTACTGAATATTTCCGGATTCGAAGAATCGGCACGAGTAATTTTCCTATAGCTGTCAGTTTGTGGTGCCTAACCGTGTTTAATTAAAAACATATTTACTTTTGATTTTACCTCGTGATGAATAGATTTTTAAACTTTTTCCTTTTACATATTTTTAACGCATATTTCAGTACTTATTTTACATAGCATGATGGTTGAAATAATTAAATAACAATGGGAATGTTTAATTGAAACACGTAGCAAATACTACAGGAAAAGGTTTAGGTTTATTATGTTGTAAAATCTGTGAGCAGTGGGAGCGCGCGGTCGTTGACCCCGCTATAGCGAGCATCCAAGCTGCAGGGCGGGCGGGCGGCCCGTCGCGTCGCCGTAGTTAGGCGCCCTGCAAACATAAACAAATGTCTGAACTCGCTGATAGCTACCGATGAATGGACAATCAGCTTTACTCCTCTTTTATAGGCCATACAAACATTTGTAATGACTTGTTAGCTTGTTACTTACCTACATCAATCGCATGCCCTCTTTACGGGTATTTAAAGACTAATCGCTATTGCCAAGACATCCATTGCGTGTCGTGTCCATAACACCAAATGGCATTGTTGCGGATATAAATACGTTCGTCAAGCCGTCAATCTTGCGTATTACATAAATTAATAGGTAATTACCCGTCCGTGCGGACACTTCACTTTAATTGGCTACGCTTACAAAAGAATTACCTAATCGACCGAGCAATTATTCTATTTAAGAAATCTTTATTAGTAACGATAACAGAGACGAAACTCGAGCTACAAATCAACGAGGAACTTTTTATTATGATGGATTTCTTACCGAAATATATCCGTATTGGCTTAGATTTGTAATAGAAGCTCTGAAGGTATTTTTATCCGAGATAAAATATGAAGCTGTATATAATTGGGTCACCAGAGCACAGGGGGTGGGGCTTGGGAGTTCACACTAGATATCACTCCTCTGATTTCCTGCTGCACTGAACGTATTATCTCTTTATTTTCATATCAACATAGTGATTCATAAAGAACGTTATGAGAAGGTCTTTATTTACTACAGCTTTATCCATTCATATTCTAGTATATTATGTTATGCAAGTTTTTGTTTCCGGTGTGTATTTTATTAATAAACAATGTATTATACCGTTTTTTTTAACCACAAATACTAGTGCAATATAGAGTTAATAATATGTGCAAACGCCCTGTGTTATTAACGCACAGACGTGCACCAAATGCTCACGATATTCGCCATACAATACTTTAGGGAGCGTTTAGTGCGCCAAAACAATTTGGTACAGATATAATGTGTCGGGTACGAGTGGCTGCGAGCTCGCACTCGCTGCCCAACGAAGGCAATTAGCGACACATGCCGTCGACACCGTCTTCTTATGAAAGAGCACTCCAACTATTGCACCACTCTCGCACTAACACTAAACTACTCATATATTTTTCAACGCGCTCCATTTTCCCTACACAACGAGTCCTTAACGACGTGCGCCAATTACTTTCCGAAACTAACATCTTCCCGGCTAACTTATTTCGGTAGAAACCTAATAACAAATTGAATCTTAACGACTGGAACTGTGTCCACGAACGTCGCCTGTAACTACCTATTACTTTTAGTTGTTTAACCAAACTTTCAACAAAGAAATGGGACGCGGTGGGGGTTGGTTTGTGTCAGTTTAATTGGATGAGGGAGCTGCACAAATTCGCTCCACCAGGCACCCAGTTTATCAATTAGGTCGTATCGCGCGGTAGTTTGGTCCCATCAGTATTTATATTGTTCATTGATTGAGCAATTCTCGTATCCAGTTCATGTGGCTATTGTGTGTCAAATCGAATCACCACTCCTTATTTTGAAATTTAGAAAGATGCTTTATTGTATTGAATTCCATTTGTGAGAGTAGTAATAGAATAAGTAGATAATTGTTAGCGACGAAGACATAATATAAAGTCATTAGATCTTTAATGTAATATATAATAGGTTATGTCTTTGTTCTTACAGAAAATAAGATGTTTGTAAATATTGGTAAATAAAGAGAGTATCTTGGGACTTTCATTTCCGACACTTGGTGGCGCCACATGTACCATGGCGAAAATAAGCTGAAGTACTACGTAACTTTACCATAACGAGAGCTATTTTAGTTTTTTACTATTTTAAGGTCTTTAATTAAGGTTTTTCATTAAGATTTTTTTGTAATTAGCTAAATTAAGTTAATTCCTGTGATACAAAATGAATGTAACAATTTAAGGGATGTTTTACCACCAAATTTCGCCTACTGACGAATTCCCATACAAAAGGAAGGAACGATCTGATTGGTCGAGCAAAAAATATTAGTGCCGTGTGCAAAATTGAAGCGTTTTGATTGGCTAGAGGAGCCTATAAAAGACGGCGAAATTCCGTGGTCAGGCATGACTCTTCGCCCGACGCTCGCCCGTGACGGACGTGCCGCTCCCCGCCGCTCGCCCGCTATCGTGTTGTGTTGTGCTCTACATCGTTCCGTCCCGCTTTCGCCGTGACGTCATCTGTGGTCGCTGACTACAACCCTAGATCCGAAGCCGCCTTTTTCAAGGCAGCGGACGATTATCCTGTTTCCGTAACGGAAAAGTCAAAAAACGTAGTGCCCCTTCAGGGAAAAACCACAGTTTCGTGGTCCTTGGTGGGAAACCTTACGGTGCCAACGAAACCAAGGGGGTGTTGACCCAACACACCCGCTGATCCCCTTCAGGGTGAAGCAGTGAATTGGCGTCGGGAGCTAGGTTTTGGCCTTGGGGGATCTCCTAGTCAAACCTAAGTCTTCGAGTTCTCTTCACAGCTACACACCTAGTGTCGGTTGGGTGTGTCTACCCCTTCGCACTAGACCCAAATAGGGCCCGGTTCGCACAATAAGACTGGCGACCGGTTACAAGCTTAGGGCTCACCAATAGGTACTCACCTCCCAGTCTATACCCGACTGGGAGGGTCACACACCCCCGGGCCCATCCACCCGGGGAGCTAGGTTGTTAGGGTTTAGGTCCCTCGTGGGAAATAATCCACCACCATTCCGCGATTTTAGGTCCCCCCACTCATGATGACGGACGCTATAATTTTAGCGTTCGTCAAGGAGGTTCTTTTAAAGGACCCCGAATTCCTCGCCAAATATGGCACAAAACTTGCTGCTATGCAGCAAACACCCAATCCGTCAACCTCGGCTGAAGAGGCTTCCGTCGCTGGTTTCAGCGACGTCCTGGACAGCCCACTATCTCCTCCGCCTGCGGAACAAAACCCGGCCTCAAATTGGGTACCGAAAACGGTACCTAATAACAGAGCCCCAGCCCCCGCGCCTTCCGTGAAACCCAAATCGGCTATTGTCTCCAAGACAATAGACACCGCCGCTACCCCTTCCGCGAAACAAGCTATTGTCCAAAAGACAATAGATGCCGCCGCTGTCCCTTCCGCGAAACCAACTATTGTCTATAAGACAATAGACACCGCCGCCGCCTCGTCATCAAAGACGAAACCGGCTATTGTCCCGAGGACAATAGACGCCGCGCCGACCGCTCCCCAACAGCCCATTGAGCCCTTAATGGACATGGACACGTCAGTGCCGTGCTCCAACCCTCCCTCCGAATCGGAAGAATCATACGACGCCTCTTCCTCTGACGACGGCTATGAAGTCGCCGGTAGAAAGAGGAAGAAGGGTAAATCTTCCCAGACCAGCAGGGCCAAGAAGTCTGTTGCGTCTCCCCCCTCCCCCTCCCCCTCCACCTCCGCTGCCCCCGCCTCACAGGCCAACCGTCCGCGCAGCCCCAACGCCCCCGCATCAGCTTCTCAAAAGAAGCAACGCCCTCCGCCGCCCTTGTACATTCAGGACAAGGCGAAATGGACCGAAGTGTCCAAGATGTGTGTTGTTCGTAAGATCAACTACACAAACGCCAAGGCCTGCCAACTTGGGATCAAAGTAGTCGTTCCGTCAGCAAATGACTACCGCGACCTTGTCCGCGCTCTACGTGAAAGGAACATCTCCTTTCACACTTACTCCCTTCCAGAGGACACGCCCACCCGAGTGGTGATAAAACGTGTCCCCAAGGAAATAAGCACAGAGGACATCAAGGATGACCTCCTCGCCCAATCCATCCCCGTCTCCGCCGTACACCGCTTACACAAAGCGAGAGGAGGAGAATATTACGACATGGTCCTTGTCGTATGCGACCCCACCGAGGGCCATCACCCGATCTTCAAGATAAAATCGGTGTGCTCCCTTACCGGCATCCAAATTGAGAAGCCGAATCGCCCGACTGCAATTGGCCAGTGTCACCGCTGCCAACTATATGGACACTCCCAGCGCAATTGCTATGCGACGCCCAGATGCGTTAAGTGTCTGGGCGAGCATAGCACTAGCGAGTGCGAGCGTCCCAAAGACCGCTCACAATGCGCAGAACCTCCCAGCTGCGTATTATGCGGCCAGTCCGGTCACCCGGCAAATTACAAGGGGTGCCCTAAGGCCCCCAAAATCGCCCCCAAACTGGCTAAGCGCCACAACGCCCGCCAGCAACGCGAATCTCCACCCGAGAGGATTCCCTCCTCGGAAATGCCCGAACGGCTCGCTCCACAGAGACCCTCTCCATGGAACCGGCTGAACCACCAGAAAGCGTTCCCAGCTTTGGTGGCCACTACTTCCCAGCCCATACCAGCGCTAATGGACACGCCCGTCCCAGCGCTGATCCCCGTGCCCGTGACTCCAGTAGTCCCGGCTGCTCCCCTGCCTGCGCTCCAACACACCGCTGCACCCGCAGCAGTGCAGGAGCGCTGCACACTCCCCCTCAACAAGAATAACTGTCCTAACGTGGGTGAAACAATCACCGAAGCGTACTTGTTATTCATGACCCGTGAGGCAAGGTCCATGAGTGCTGAACTCAACAAGTTCAGAGGAAACGATGGACTTTTACATCTATCTCCAGTTCAGGCGAATAAGATCTTCAACGCCTACAGGCCCATCTTGGACCAATTAGACGCAATGGCTGCGATTGATGACTAATCAATGGATAAGCCACGCACTAATTTTAACAGACCCCGATCCCTCAAACTAGGATTCTTTAATGCCAATGGCATTAACAACCAAAGAGACGAGATCGCCAAATTCCTCCGCGACCATCAACTAGACGTCCTCCTCATCCAGGAAACCTTCCTAAAACCCCATCGCAACGACCCTAGAATTGCCAACTACCGTATAGTTCGCAACGATAGGACGCGCTGCCACGGTGGAGGTACCCTGATTTATTATAAAAAGGAGCTGTACTGCATCCCCTTGATTCCTCCTGCCCCCCGCTCGTTACTCGAGTACTCAGCCTGTCGGCTAGGTATGACTGGTCATCAACCGATCACCATCATCTCTGCCTATTACCCACCGCCCTCGACCTCGTCTCCCACGCCTGACGACCCCATCGCACTCAGTAGCGACTTCACCACTCTCTTTGGCTTGAGTGACTCCGTTATATTAGCGGGAGATCTCAACGCCAAACATCCCGCGTGGAATTGCAACACAACCAATGCAAGAGGCAGGGTGGTGTTTAACCTAGGTGCAACCCTCAACTATGACGTCATCGCTCCGATGACGCCTACTCACTTCCCGCACGATCCCAACCAAAGGCCCGATGTTCTCGATGTGGCGTTGCTAAAGAACGTAAACCTCCGTTTGCTATCTATAGAAACGACACACGAGCTCAACTCGGACCACCGTCCAGTGATCATGCACCTAGGCCCCCGCTCGGGTCAGCCCGACCCCGACCAACCTCCCCCGTCTCAAGTGATCACCGACTGGAGGAAAGTAAGCGAAAGGCTGAAATCCACTACGTCGCCTCACCTAGACAACATCCCCGACCACATCGTCTCAGTCGCTGACACGACGGCGGCGATCGACTCGCTTACGGATCACGTTCAATCCGTCCTGAACGAATGTTCAAGGGAGGTTCCAGTGGTGGAAGACCACCGCTGGAAAATGCCGGACGATGTACGGAATCTGATAACCGAGAAGAACGCAGCCATTCGTGCGTACAGCGCTTTTCCCTGCGACGCGAACAAAGCTCACATGCGCAACTTACAGCGAGCTGTGAGGAAACGCACTGCTGAGCTGCGTACCGCACGCTGGGACAAGACGCTCAGCGAGCTCGAGCCCACCCATCTCGCCTTTTGGCACCTTCAGAGGAAGTTACGATCCAAAGAAGAGGCCACAATGCCCCCTCTCATCCGCCCCGACAAGAGTGTCGCCTTTGACAACTCGGACAAAGCGGAATGTCTAGCCGATAGTCTAGAGGCCCAATGCTCTCCTAGCTCTCAACCAGTAGACCAAGCTCACCTCGACATGGTGAATGCTGAAGTCGAACGTAGAGCTTCCCTCCCACCAGTCGAAGATCCTGATGATCCTCTGCCCCCCGTCACGCCCGACGAGGTACAGGAGATCATCAAAAGGCTCCAACCTAGGAAAGCCCCAGGCTCCGACGGCATCACCAACAAGGTGTTTAAACTCCTCCCCGCCCAACTAATAGTGCTTATGACTGCCATCTTCAATGGCGCATTAAGCAATAACATGTTCCCCCGAGCATGGAAACAGGCCACCGTTATCGGTATCCCCAAACCAGGCAAGCCCAAGTCTGATCCCGCCAGTTACCGTCCCATCAGTCTACTCAACGTTCTCGGTAAAATCTACGAGAGGCTTATTTATAAGCGGCTCAAGGATTATGCCGAAGCAAAGAGTCTTATCCCCGACGAGCAGTTTGGTTTTCGAACCGAACACTCATGCATCCAACAAGTTCACCGCATCGTCGAGCATCTAAGCGCTGGTTTCCAGCGTGGCTCGATGACGGGTGCCTTGTTCTTCGACATAGCGAAAGCATTCGACAAAGTATGGCACAATGGCTTAATTTACAAGCTCTACCAACTCGGCGTACCAGACCGTCTCGTGCTCATCTTGCGAGACTTTTTGTCGAACCGCACCTTCCGCTATCGCATCGAGGGTGCACTCTCGTCCCCTCACCCCATCCGAGCAGGAGTCCCCCAGGGCTCAGTGCTATCCCCCCTAGTCTTTACGCTGTTCACCAGCGATATCCCCAAAAGTAAAAAGGCGCAGTTGGCCCTATTCGCCGACGACACCGCCATTTACTACACCGGTCGCGAACCTGACGCTATCGCTCGCACTCTCCAAACATCTGCAAACATCTTGGGCAGATGGTTCAGGAAATGGAGAATCGAGGTTAACCCCGACAAGAGTCAGGCGGTTCTGTTTACGAAACCGCGGCACAAACCCCCTCCCCCTCGTCCGATCACCATGTATGGCAAGCCGATCCCCTGGGAGAAGCAAGCCAAATACCTGGGGGTCATACTGGACAGCCACCTCACCTTTGCTGAGCACATAAGGCAGGCCCGTTCTCGCGCCGCCTTCGCTCAGGGAAGGCTCCATTATATCACGACCGCCCGTAGCAAATTGTCACTCAAGTGCAAATTGCGACTCTTCACCGCGGTCATCCGTCCCATCATGACGTACGCTTGCGCCGTCTTTGCACACGCAAAGCCACGTCATCTCCACAGGATGCAGACGCTCCAAAACCGTTTCCTGCGCAAAATCACGGGTGCCCCCTTCTACGTCCGAAATGAGACTCTACATGTAGATCTCAAATTGCCCACCATACAGCAGTTCATGAAACGCATAGCCAAACGTTTCTTCGACACTGCTGTAAATCACCGTAACCCCCTTATCGCATCGGCCGCCCGATACGAACCCTCCCGCATCTCCAAGGTACGCCGACCGAGGCATACCCTCGTCACGCCCGACGACTCTACCACTCTCCTCCAAGAGAGTCGCAAAGAGACCAGCACTCTTCGCAAACCACGACCGCCGTCCTTCCGCCCTCGCCGCCGAGGCCCGCCGCGACGTCCCCGTCAATATCCGCCCCGACCCTTGCTCGAGCCAGCCCGCGCCGCTGAGCCTGTAGTCTTAAATTCGCCCCTAAATAATAATTCCAGTTCGATCCAGCCCGTCCCTAGCTGTCCTCTCCCCAGCGACGCCCTAAGCCGAGGCCCGTACCCCACAGGGGGTGCCCTTAGCGTGTAGTCGCTTAGTTTGTAAGTTTTTTATAAGCCCTGGCTGGAGGCTTTAATATTATATTAAGGCCACCACAGGCAAGCCCGGTTAAGCAGTCGACAACCTTATAGGTTGAACTGCGAGAAGCCACACAAAAAAAAAAAAAAAAAAAGTGGTCAGGCATTCCGAATCCAGCAGTATTATAGAAAGGAAGAAAGGAAGAAAAAGGAAGAAAAATAAAAGAAGAAGGGAATCTACAACTGAAGTCTTTTATTCCACGCTCCCCAACGCTTCTCAAGCCTCACCCGCCAGCAAGTCTTTTCAACAGTTCAACAGTGGTCCTTCGAATAGCCGGATTGGGTCAAGAAAGCTGAGAAAATGCGTTCTACAAGGTCGGGATCAGCGCGTCCAAAGACTACGTTGGAAAGTAATTCGTCTTCAGATTGGAGTGCGAACACGCCAAGCGAAACTACAAGCGAGGCGACTACGAGCACGTCGGTTGCAAGTCGATCTACACTTACGAAGAGATCGCCGCCGCCAAGCGTACAAGGCTACCAGTCAACTGCACATCAAGCCAAAGATACTGCCGAAAAGGAATCAACATCGGGGGAAGGGGCACACGTCGCACCCCCAACCCGCACCATCGAAGAAGAGTCAAATCCCGCTCGCCGTGAAGAAAGTCACCACTCTGCGAGTCAGAACCTTGACAGAAGTGTCGCCTTGAAGTTACGTCGGAATGAAGAGAGTGTACCTACGTCGAGGGAAGGAAGTCTGCAGCGGCCTCATCCTGAGGGGCCGACCCGCGATATAGATGCACAGTCCGTCCGCTCGTCACACAGGCGAAAAGCAGAAGCGCAAGCAAGGTTAGCAGTGGCATTAAGGGAACTAGAAGTGGCAGAAGCGCGATCAAGAGTGGCTCAAGCTGAACTGGAACTCGCAGCAGCTGAGTCAGAAGAAGAAGATGGTGCCGGAGAAGAGATCTTCGAGCGAACTGAAGAAGTCGAGAAGTGGTGCATCCAAACCGGGGTCAGACCTTCGAAGAGTCAGAGGCCGGTTGAAGCGGAAAAGAAAAGCGACATTCAAGAGTTAGCCCAAGTCATTGTCAAGTTGTCCGAGAAGTCACGTGACGTCAGTACATCGAAGCAACTCGACCTCCCTCACTTCAACGGGGCCTGCGAAGAATGGTTGGCGTTCAAGAGGTCATACGAAGACATAGCTGCGTCACTCAGCAACGCACAAAACTTAGCGCGCCTCAGAAGAGCAATCCAAGGAACAGCCAGGGAAGCCGTCCAGAGCCTGCTGTTCACGGCTGAAGACCCACGTGAAATAATCAAAGGGTTGGAGGCACGTTTCGGAAGACCTGGAGCACTAGCATTGGCAGAACTAGAAAAAATGAAGAACCTGTCAAAAGTGGGCGAGAACCCGAGCGACATATGCGTGTTTGCAAGCAGAGTGAAGAACGCTGTTCAAACAATCAAGGCATTGAAGAAACCGCAGTACCTCAGCTCTCCTGAAACCCTGAAGGCAATAGTAGACAGAATGCCACCATCCATGAAGTTCCGATGGTTCGCCTATCATAGAAGTAGAAGAGAAGAAGAAATTCAAGAATTATTACTCGTCGAAGCATTTTTAGAAATAGAAGCCGACATGTGCGGAGACTTTGCTCCACCCGAAGTGTCTTCGGAGCAAAAGAAAGGATCAAGAAAACCCGTACATACAGTGCAAGAAGCGTCACACGAAAAATATAAAAAGAAGTGTCCGGTTTGTGAAGAAGAACATTTCATAACAGAATGCAGAAGGTTCAAAGAAGCCAACACAGATGAAAAATGGGACATAATCAAGAAGGCTAAGATTTGCTTCAAGTGTCTTCGATTTAGGCACTCAAGAATCAACTGTAGAGCTCCAGTCTGCAGACACTGCAAGAGATGGCATCACACTATCCTGCATTCTGATAAACCACCGAAGTCGGTAGAGAAGAAGATCAACGAAGAAGACAAGGGGGACACACCAGAAGAAACAGTTGCTTCAATCCACGGCACTCGAGGGGAAGAAAGAATCTATCTGAAGATCATTCCTGTGGACCTCTATGGACCGAAGGGTCAGGCCCGCGTACTTGCACTGCTAGATGAAGGATCGACAGTCACCCTCCTAGATGCGTCAATAGCCGAGAAGATTGGAGCCAAAGGAGATCGGGAAACCCTTGCGATTGAAACGGTCGGTGGGAAAGTGATCAAGAAAGACAGCTCACAGAAGATCGAGTTGAAGATAAAAGGGGCCCATAAAAGAGACAAGAGGTCTATTGTTGCAAGAACCATCGACGACCTGAGGCTGTCTGAACAAAGCATTGACAAGGAGACAGTAAAGAACTGCCAGCACCTAAAGGAAATTGAAGGGCAACTTCTCTACACCGCAGAAAGACCCAAGCTTCTGATAGGCCAAGATAATTGGGGACTCATAGTGACAAGAAGACTGAAGAAGGGCAAGCCAGCTGAACCTGTAGCCTCACTGACCAACCTGGGATGGGTACTGCATGGATGTGAATCAGGATCAAATGCCGTGGTAAATTTCATTAGCCACGGCAGATCCACATCCACCAAAGAAGACATAGAAGAAATTGTCCGCGAACACTTCCAGTTAGAATCTCTGGGGATCCAAAATCGGTCACCAACAAATGACAGCGATAGAAGAGCACTGGAAACCCTCGAGAAGACTACGAAGAGACTGGCAACCGGTCAATTTGAAACAGGACTCCTGTGGAAAAAAGAGAATGAAACCCTACCCAACAACTACAGGCAAGCACTCCGACGCCTAATCGGCATCGAGAAGAAACTGGATCAAGATAAACAAGTCAAGATATCCTACGAAGAGCAGATACAGAATCTAATTGAAAAGGGATACGCTGAAATGGTTCCAGAAACCGCAAACAAAGGAAGAATATTCTACCTACCGCACTTCGCCGTCGTGCATCCAGTGAAAAGGAAGCCAAGGATAGTCTTCGACGCAGCCGCTAAATACGAAGGGAAGAGTCTCAACGACGCCTTGCTGTCGGGTCCAGACCTATTGCAGTCACTATTCGGCGTGTTGCTACGCTTCAGAGAAAGACCAGTGGCTGTTATGGCCGACATCCAAGATATGTTCCTTCGGATCAAAGTGAGAGAAGACGACCGAGATAGTCCTAGATTCCTGTGGCGTGGGAGCCAGAGAACAGGCAAGCCTAAAGAATTTAGGATGTCATCAATCATCTTCGGGGCAGCATCATCACCAGCGACAGCGATATATGTAATGAACAAAAACGCAGAAGACTTTAAGAAGACCCATCCCGAGGCGGTTAAGGCAATAAACAGGAACCATTATATGGATGACTACTTGCAAAGTTTTACATCCACAGCTGAAGCAAAAAGGATATCAAAAGAAGTAAAAGAAATTCACGCAACAGCAAGCTTCCATCTGAAGGGTTGGGCCAGCAACGACGCCGGGGTACTGTCGGAAATAGAAGACGCAAGTAAAGAAGATTCTCTGCAACTGACGAAAGAAGAGAAGACCCTGGGCCTGAGATGGCTGGTGAAGGAAGACGCGCTAGCCTTCAATGTCGGTCTGAGAAATACATCAGAAGACCTGCTAGATGGAAGAAGGACTCCAACGAAGAGAGAGGTTACAAGCGCCGTGATGTCCACATTCGACCCTATGGGGTTTGCAACACCAGTTCTAATTCAAGGGAAGAAGCTGATCCAGGACATTTGGCGCACGCAAATAGGCTGGGATGACACAATCAATGAAACCCAAAAAGAAACCTGGATGAAATATCTAGGAGAAGTATCGGCGTTAACAAAATTGAAGATTGCAAGATGTATCTCACCCCGTGGAAAAAGAGGACAACTGCACACGTTCACTGACGCGAGCGAAGAAGCGTACGCGGCGGTGGTCTACTGGAGAACGGTTGAACCTGAAGGGAGGGTCCACATCTCTATGATCGCCGGCAAAGCAAGAGTAACGCCAACAAAGCCAGTGTCAATACCAAGGTTAGAACTGCAAGCAGCCTTGCTCGGCAGCAGGCTAGCAGCCGCAGTTGAGGAAGAGATGGAGCTTGAAGTGTCAAAGAAGACTTACTGGACAGACTCCAGTACTGTACTACAGTGGATCAAAGCGGAACCAAGGAAGTTCAAAACCTTCGTGGCCAATCGGCTGGCAGAGATTGAAGAAAAAACCAAACCCGACGATTGGAGATGGGTACCGACCAAGGAAAACCCAGCAGATGATGCTACAAGAGGGACCCCGGCTGAATTCGATCACAACGCCAGATGGTTCCAAGGTCCAACATTTCTTCGTCAACCAGAAGAAGAGTGGCCATTTCAAGAGTTCAAGCCGAAAGGTATCATGCCGGAAGAGAAGAGCAAGCAAAGGGTGGCCGCACTTAAAGCCGAAGAAGGGGTCTTACTCGATCTGAAGAGGTTCTCGAGCTGGGAGCGACTATTACGGGTTACGGCCAGGGTGGTTGCCTTCGCATACCTCTTACTGAAGAAGACCCATAAAACAACCACTGCCGCCGTACGCCAGAAGGATGAGGCCTGGAGACCCCAAAGAAGATGCCAAAAGGAGAAGGCACGAATCTCCAATGAAACAACGAACAAGAAAGGGAAGGAACGATTGTACTTACCCCTCGAAGAAAAACACCTTCGGAAGGCTGAAGACTTATTAATAAAAATAAGTCAAAACGACAGTTTTGCGGCAGAAATGAAAAGTCTAAAAACAGAGAAGCCTTTAGAAAACGCAAGTCGGCTCAAGAAGATTGACGTCTACATAAGCAGCAACGAGATAATCAAGCTAAGAAGTAGAACGATGAAGTTCCGTGACGAAGGTAGACAGAAGATGAACCCCATAATTCTAGATGGGAAACAGAAGATTGCGCAACTCATCGTAAAATATTATCACGAGAAGTTCCTTCACGGAAATATTACTACAGTGATGAACGAGATTCGGCAGAAATATTGGATCCTGGGTTTAAGAGCAACTTTAAAAGCAGTCACATACAGCTGTCAGTGGTGCAAAGTGAAGAAGAGTTTACCAGAGATACCCCCAACGGGAGATCTGCCGAGCGAGAGGCTGGCGCATCACCAGTTCCCATTCTCTTGCTCAGCAGTGGATTACTTCGGACCGATGCAAGTCACTATCGGGAGAAGAGTTGAGAAGCGTTGGGGAGCGTTATTCACTTGTCTTACCACAAGAGCCATTCACTTGGAGCTGGTACCCTCTCTCAGTACAAGCTCAATGATTATGGCACTCCGTCGGATGGCAGCGAGAAGAGGAACCCCAAAGACTATATTCAGCGACAACGGGACCAATTTTGTTGGGGCAAATAAGGAATTGGAAGAAGCCGCACAAGAAAGAGGCATCAAGTGGAAGTTTATTCCCCCAGGAAGCCCGAACATGGGTGGAGCTTGGGAGAGACTGGTGCGATCAGTCAAGACGGCACTGGCAGTGGTCCTCAACGAAAGAAACCCGCCTGAAGAAGTGCTACACACACTGCTAACCGAGGTCGAACACATAGTAAATTCCAGACCTCTCACACCTGTCAGCATGGATCCTGAAGACGAAGAAAGCCTGACCCCAAACCATTTTCTACTGGGGAGATCATGTGGAGCAATGGCACCAGGAGAATTCGACGACACAGAATTAATTGGAAAGGCAAATTGGAGAACAACCCAAAGACTTGCAGATCACTTTTGGAGAAGATGGATAAAGGAATATTTGCCTCTCCTAATGCCAAGAAAAATCAAAGGAAGAGCAACTAATGACCCTAGAGAAGGAGATATCGTGCTAATCGTGGATGCCACACTACCACGAAATTCTTGGCCCCGCGGAGAAGTTATCAAGACGTACCCTGGACCAGATGGAAGAACCAGAGTGCTGGACGTGCGGACATCGGGAGGAGTGCTTCGGCGGTCAACACGACGCACCATCGTGCTAGTTCCTGCTGCACCGTCGCTTCAAGGTGATGGTGTGCTGCGCACCGTGGGGGAGAATGTTAGCGACGAAGACATAATATAAAGTCATTAGATCTTTAATGTAATATATAATAGGTTATGTCTTTGTTCTTACAGAAAATAAGATGTTTGTAAATATTGGTAAATAAAGAGAGTATCTTGGGACTTTCATTTCCGACACTTGGTGGCGCCACATGTACCATGGCGAAAATAAGCTGAAGTACTACGTAACTTTACCATAACGAGAGCTATTTTAGTTTTTTACTATTTTAAGGTCTTTAATTAAGGTTTTTCATTAAGATTTTTTTGTAATTAGCTAAATTAAGTTAATTCCTGTGATACAAAATGAATGTAACAATTTAAGGGATGTTTTACCACCAAATTTCGCCTACTGACGAATTCCCATACAAAAGGAAGGAACGATCTGATTGGTCGAGCAAAAAATATTAGTGCCGTGTGCAAAATTGAAGCGTTTTGATTGGCTAGAGGAGCCTATAAAAGACGGCGAAATTCCGTGGTCAGGCATTCCGAATCCAGCAGTATTATAGTAAGGAAGAAAGGAAGAAAAAGGAAGAAAAATAAAAGAAGAAGGGAATCTACAACTGAAGTCTTTTATTCCACGCTCCCCAACGCTTCTCAAGCCTCACCCGCCAGCAAGTCTTTTCAACAGTTCAACAATAATAGTAATAAAAATAAAAAAGTAGTAATAGAAAATGGACGGAGATATTTTTCACATTACGTTATTAAGCAAAAATCAAAAAAATATGTTTAAAAAACAAAATCTTTTGGATAACTAAACAAAGTTATGTATTTAAGGATATGAAAACACATTCAAAAATAAAAATTAGCAGATAAATTTTTCAGAAGAAGTTATAGTGCAAAATGTTGAAAGTTAAATTTAGGGTATGTCTGAAATCGAAAAAAAATTGGATGCCTTTCTATACTTATTCTAACTCGTACATACGTACGTATACAGAAAGTATTTCAGACTGAGGAAATATAAAAAAAAACCTAACTTCTCGTTACAAAATTTGTTGGATTATTGTTCATCTGTAATCTGTATTACCTAATTTCATCACATGCCAAATTTCGTAGGCGGGAGAATTTTTCAGATGTCTCCATACAACAAATATCCTTGTTGATTGGACTATAGTAGATATTATTTTATCGTTTTGTTGGAAAGCTTGAATCGTGCTGAATCTGGGTCTTTCAGTTCGTTAACAATAAGAATTATGATATACTTAATACGAAACATTTATGGTGCACTCAGTATTTTAATTTATTGCACCAATGTGCAGCGTTTCAATTGGTCAATAGGGTGCTAAACTGCTTTTGTGTGTTGGAGTTAGTTCGTGTAGGGAAAGCTTGTATGGACGTAACTGGTCGCTAAGTAATTGGTCCCTTCCCTCGGGTATACTTTGCTCTGGCTTGTTTTGTGCTGTTAACGAAAGCACTTTCTGTTCACCAACTAATTAGATTTCTCTATCTAGTTACTGTCTCATCTTAATCGATTTCATTTGATACATTTCCTGAGATGCAGTCTTTTTTATTGGCACAGCCGTCTCGTCTAGCAGAAGGTGATCTTGAAGTAATTGCTCGAGTGGCAATTTACTTTAGTACCTACCTACCTTCAGGTTTACAACGAAACGTTCGCTTGGTTTGAAGTTTAATTACTTCTGATATTCTATTCATGTAGCGTCGTTTAATTATTATTTGCCTGGGCTTCGTAGACTACCTCTTTGATATACGTAATCATTTCCATTATCACTACCTACTGAACATTCTCGTATTGTCAGAAGCATATAGAAATGTACGAATCCAATTGACTACTTATACATGTGGAACCTATTAATAAACTTAAGGTGCTTTTTGGAAAGCTATTAGAGGTGCCAAACGAAAGTGATATAAAATGTTAAAGCTACTTGAAGCAGTAACATTAAATAGGTCATTTAAGGATTGCCGTAGAGCTAGTACTGCTAGTAGTGACGAGGTGCCTACCCGTCGTTTACGAGCACCGTAATGTTTAGCGAGCCATTTCCTTCAGTTGACTACAATAACTTGCGCTTATGACGATAAACGATAATGGAAATAAAATGAGCTTAAAGTACGACGTGCTTCTTTTATTCCCAAGAAATTTATTTTATCGAAATATGTAGATGTCACCGGAAAATTGCAGACTCCGTTAGATATGATGAAATCTTCATTCAAATATAATTTCTCGATATATTATGAAAAAATCGTTCGGTGTACAATAAATCCCATTCAAATTCAAAAGTTTCCAATATATATCCGTGTCTTATTAAAAAAAAATAGTTTACAATTTCATGCGATATTTTACAGTCTTACGGCGTTTGCAATTTTCCGGTGACATAGATAACGAAATTAAAGTGATGTTCGTTAAATAACAGTCAAAAAACAGTCTTCGAAATGACACCGTCAGATTATTACACCATCACTTACTGTAACATGATTACTTACGTTAATTCCTCAAAACGCGTGATATAACTGTATACGGCCAATTCCAACAACAAAGTTAAGGCCTCACGCAGAACAAAGTTACGAATCCCGAGGGACAGTCGAGTAATCCATAAATCCCTTGGAGAGTCCTCCGTCCTCCGTGGGTACTTTCACTTCTGATAATATTGGGTCGTCACGTCGTGCCCCAGGTAGGTACTGGCATGAGGATGCGACCCTCCACCCATTGAGTTATGGTTTGCAAACATAACGATGCAAAGGATACTTATTTGACTTTCATTTTGTTTTGTAAAAGTAAAAAAAATATGTCGTCCATATAAGTAAAGAAGAGTTTTGCATATCAACCAGATTTTACATGATACTTTTGTAAAAAAAAAGTCCACAAATCCTAATTTAGCCCAACGGTTTTACTGGCTTTTAGAATTTTGTTATTATCGTGTGCTGTACCAGTTGTACCACAACCACCTGATAGAAACCCTTAAACGTGTCCAATGCTACCGAGGACATGAAAGTAACTGTTATTAACGGATAAACGAAATAAATGTGATTTTAGATTGCTTTATCAATATGCTGTAGAGCTTACGTTAGATCGTTTTATGGCAAGTTTCTCGTTACTCATAATAACGCCTTAAATAGGTAACTTAAATGTTAATACCTCACGATACGACGTGAATGCGGCAATATTTATTTTCATTGGATAGTGAATTCAGGGCTGGGTAACGATAAAGTGTTCGACGACGTTTAAGATATTCGAAAACTTTGAATAGCGACGCTAACAGAACGATGGATTGAAAATCTGATATGCAAAAGATATTCTTAAGGCATTGACAAAGACAATCACCTTAAAATGGTGTATTGAAAACCTTGTTAGATATTTGACCTTGTTAGATGTTGTTAGAACATTTTGGCACATATTTTAACCGCGACAAATGCTTGCAAATAATGGCAATGGTTGAAATGTGCAGTTGAAAATAATTGTTTTCAACAATGTCGTGTTAATCGCCGTCTACCTGGTGAATATTAAAGTCTTTTGGAAATCAGAGATATAAGAAAACGGATGATTTAAACTAATATTAAAAACCGGCCAAGTGCGAGTCGGACTCGCGTTCGAAGTGTTCCGAACGAATAATATTGATTTAACACGTTACTTTAAAGTCATAGACTTCTTATAGGTTTTCCTGTAATCAATAGGTAAAGTTATAAGTAGACCTATCTATTTTTTTTTCCAAAATTTTAGACTCATTACTTTCGGAGATAAAGGGGGCAGAAATGGTAAATTTTCGTCCATTTTCTTTAATAACTTCGGTGTGTTCTTTTTTTATTATTAAAAAAATACTTTTGAGACTTACAATGAGCCCTTACTTTACTTTTATTTGATGGCACACAGTAGGTATAGTTGAAAAACATTTTTTTGAACTATCTAATTTTCCCCCTAAAAAGAGACCCCAGTTTCTAAATTTATTAATTTTCGATGCGCGTCCTTGTTTGGGTCACAAAAGGTAATATGTGTACAAAATTTCATCTGAATCGGTCCAGTAGATTCTGATAAAATCGGCTGTGATAGACAGGCAGACAGACAACCGAGTGATCCTATAAGGAATCCTATAAAAAGATGTAAAATATATTGTAAGAAGTATCTCTGGGAGCACAGAACAGAACCGATTATGACATTTTCCCCTCATAGAAAGCTAAACTATCACTGAGTGCGATGCAATGTTTTTATCTCGGGAAACTTGGGATAGGCCACAGAAGCAAACCCGGGGGAAAAACCAATACTATTAGCCGCTATTTGAGTAAGCTGTTTCCTTAGCTACGTTAAACGTAAGTATTGCAAAATGGAAAATACATTTAATATTTTGAAAAAAAAAAACGCCCGAGCAAACGATAAGGTTATCGATTTCCAAACAATGCTAGTTTTTATAACAAAACAATAATAATATCATAACTGCATTTTCCTTAAGAAGAAATAATAAGTTAAGTATTTGAATCAATCAAGGAAAATAACGATGTAAAAATACACAATGTGCACAGAAACAAAGGAACAAATAATAATCTATGTATGCATGAAACTGAATGATTTGTATATCGGGCAACATTGCGGTTTCAAATATGTGGCATATTAGTGATAAAAGCAGGCGCAACGAAACCGTTTTTTTTGTTATTTAAGGCAAGGCAAATACAACTTTAATTAGGTAGGTACTTAGTTAAAGAATCTCAATCACATATTATTATAATGATGATTATAATATCGTCACACAGAATGTAAATCAAATAGTGTTGTAGCAAGCGTAACACAGAATAACAATTTAGAAGGTTCGTAATAAATCTCGCAGACATGGTTTAAGTATTTCAATAGTGTAGGTACAACTAGTCCACCCTTGAATACAATTAGTTTACTTCGCCTTTTGTTGATATACTAACAACTGCGTGGGAAGAAAGATAGCAAGCACTAGAAGAAATTGTTGTTGATAGCAAGTTATTGTTTTCGTCATTCAAATGTGTGTTATATGTCACCGGAAAATAGCAAACTCTGTAAGATTATTAAATAACTTGAGAGATTGTAAAGTAGTAATAGGACCCCAAGGTTTATTAAAATACTTGGAGTTATCCTTATTACCTCTGCAAACTTAAATATATAAAGTGAAAATTTGAAAAACTTATGTCGTAGTTTCTTCGACTACTGGGCTACATCAACTTGTATGTTATCATAAGAGTACAGTCCATGGACCAACTTCGTCATTCCAAGTTCGCCAAGGTGTTGAAGTTTTTCGTTAAACTTTGAGACCTTAGTGGGAACTTGCCATATAATGGACCACAAGAGATCAGTGCCGGTGCGTCTCTAACTGTTTAGTCAGGGTTTTAAACAACAGATTAAAGATCCTTTTTAAAAGCTTTAATTTAAAGTATAACATAATTACATGTATTAATTTATGATCACTTAAAAACGGCGAAGGAAAACATCGAACGGAAACCATGCCATGTCTTATATTATGTCACCAGAAAATTGCAAACGCCATAAAATTGTAAAATATCGCGTGAAATTGTAAACTATTTTTTCTTAATAAGACACGATGAATTGGAAACTATTGAATTTAATTGGGATTTATTGTATATAAAACGATTCTTCATAATATATCGAGAAATGATAATCTAATATAGATTTATTACAATCTTACGGAGTCTGCTATTTTCCGGTGACATACATAACTTATAACGGTTCATTTTCAGACAGTTTCGGCCGAAAAACTGGTATCGCCTAAAGTCCAATGTCAGCCAAGAACTGGCCAAATATTCTAAACTGTCTAAAATAGCGTCTAAATTAGCGTATTGTTGAGGTTACCTATATTAACTAGGTTATTTATAAATTATATAAGAAATAATTTCTGCCCGCGGCTTCATACGCGCATATCCCGGTTTTGCCCGTTCCCGTCGGAATTTCGGGAAATCCTCTCCGACACATTTTTTTTTTTTAAGGATGGGAAATCGCAAAGGACTTCCTCCGCTCTGGGTGGAGCGAAGGGCGTGTCAGACTCTTACTGACTAAAACCCATCCGTGTTCCTTCTAAAGTACTTTGCGTTCCAGGGCCGCGGTGCTTTTTTCAAACAAATTCCGTAACCCTGGCAGGGCACCTAAGGAACCTACATGCCAAATTTCAGCTTTCTACGACCAGTAGTCTCGCCTGTGTGTTGTCTGTCAGTCAGAGTCAGTAACGGAAAAGTTTTTTATATGTAATATTGATTGATTTTTCTTCCTTCTTATGCATCAACAATTATTTTTTTAATTCGAGTTCCTAGTAGGTTAGTAATACAATAATAATGCGTCTAAACCTGACATTAACTAATTCGCGTACATGTATTTGCAAATTGAAACTCGCCCATGTTCTAACTAATGGCAGTCGCTAACTAACCGGTACTTGAGACCGCAGGACTATCGCCACTTCTATAACTCGTATTCTCGTTGTGCTCGTACCCATCTTGTTTACATGTGAAAGTAGACGGACGGTTTAATACACGACCCAATTAAAGCGATTGCGATCTCACATCGAAATACTCAACGCATCAATCATAGAGATCACTTTACCCCCAAAGTTAATCTTCGCTTTAGACTTAAATACTATGCTCTGTTGTTTAACAACTCGCTTTAATTGGGTTGCAGTTCTGCCTAAAATTTATTACACACGTTTATTCGGTAATTAGATGAATCATAGTTATGTTAGTGTTCTTCCTCAACTGAGTGTTTCGGCTTACTAATAAACCTGCTTTCCTGCCACTGGTCATGTGCTTATTCAGTATAATAAATTAGATTTTGTTCCTCACTTGTCCGAACCTAAGCAAGGAAGCATGTCTGGTATCTGGTTCTAAGTCTTTGTCTTCCCTATAATTTTATCTCTCGAGAAGTCAAACCGGTCGATTCTGTAAACATGTCGAAGTGAAGGCTTATGGAATATATATTGTGACGAGGATATCCTTGGCTCCAGGTCTCTGGCTGACAAGGTAGCCCTTTGGAAGCGTCTGGCGCAAAGTAAAATAGAATTTGCATAGGAATATAAAAATATGTTTTGTTTTCTTTTGGGACTCCGGTACCAACGTTCATTGAAGGCAGACGCCAAATATATCATGAAGTTTAAATCCTAAACATAGTTTCATTTTATTAATAAGTAGCACTAGCGTGAGTCCGCTGGTGTTACAATATAATGCTAGATGGAATGACCGCTCACTTCGTGATCACGTGACATCTTGATTATACGGATTGACAGCTCACCTCGTGATAACTTCACCCAAGCAGACTTACAGAATCGACCGGCAGGTCTTCGTTTTTTACTTCCACAACTTTTTACGTATTTGTAGTTTCATGATTATAATATCGTCACACAGAATGTAAATCAAATAGTGTTGTAGCAAGCGTAACACAGGATAACAATTTAGACGCACACACGCAGACATGGTTTAAGTATTTCAATAGTGTACAACTAGTCCACCCTTGAATACAATTAGTTTACTTCGCCTTTTGTTGATATACTAACAACTGCGTGGGAAGAAAGATAGCAAGCACTATTAAAAGTTATTGTTTTCGTCATTCAAATGTGTGTGTATAATGTCTACATAATATTTGCGTACGTAACATAGGTAGGCTACATATTCTCACACGTAAGGTGTTGAAGCCTGCTAAGGGACCTTAATAATTTAATAAGGCATTTAATAATTTTATATAAGCTAGCCCACAAATACATCTAGTATAGGGTACTTTGCTTGTGTACTATTTCTGAAAGGTGGGAATAAAACAAGTATATTTAGGAGCGGAGCGCTATTTCAGCAGTGCAGTGGAGAAAATACTAAAACTTTTCCAGGTGGAAAATAAGAACATAGTTTTTTGCATGTCTGAAAAAATAGACGATGAGGGAATAAAAGCAGGCAGCGTGCAAGGTTGGCTTTAAACCCGCGTCCAGAAAATGGCGCTCCGCGCTCCTGTCCCACTGACCCAGTGACACGGTGCCTATTGCCCAAAGCAAAAAGCTTCACTTTGTACGCCTGAACAAATACACGCATATGTAAATGTTACACTCGAACGACCAACCACAAACTTCACGCTGCGCAAACACTGATAAATGATTAATGTGTTTTTAACGTGATATAATATGTCGCATTTTAACGACCTTAAAAAACGGTTGTCGCATTTTCACCCTTTTTCAGATTAGGTAGGATTCAAATGAGCCAATACTTGGTTTTGAACCAATTTATTATTTTTGCTCGCAATCATTCGATGTCACAAAGCTTTCTGCTGCAAAAGAAGAAAATACTGAAA
Organism: Mamestra brassicae; assembly: GCA_905163435.1. Classification (NCBI taxonomy): domain Eukaryota; kingdom Metazoa; phylum Arthropoda; class Insecta; order Lepidoptera; family Noctuidae; genus Mamestra; species Mamestra brassicae. The sequence goes on along the minus strand of LR990991.1, from coordinate 6,131,105 downwards.
TTGCCATACTTGTTCTATGTCGCTTCGACATGTTAGCAATGTATCGACAGCGCTGACATGTTGCGCATTTTATTTGCGTGCATACAAGGGAATCAATTTCAGATAGGACGTTAAATAAATCCGCCGCGTCTCACGCTGTCTCGCATTCAGATTGCATTCAGCTGCAGCTCCCTCGTAACTTATGTCCCGCTGCACATCGCATCGCAAACAAAATACCAGTTCCGTTCAATTTCTCTATGTCGAAAACTAGTTTCCACTTTTCTCACATCGCTTTAATCCCTACATCAAATTGTTCTTGTCGCTTCATGCTGCATTTTCTCGAAATGGAGGCCTAACGAGAACGTATAGGCTATTTATTTGCGCCGAGCTTACTACGTGCTCGATGCGGTGGCCACGTAAAAACTTCCATATCCAGTGCTGGACACCTTGTACATAATAAATGTAGTGTACAATACACCACACAATGGCGGAATATAAATAACTGACCGTAGTCGGAGACCAGTCGCGTATTGTTCTAGGATACACGTGCGTATACGTATGAATATGTAGGCAAGGTACAGAGGATGTAATAATACGGATGTAACCTGTAATTATAATAATATTAGACTAATAAATTTATAACTATAATAATAAATAATTATATATATCAAACACGTACCTACAGAAGAAAACAAAGTGTACACTTTGAATTTTCAGACTTTTTGGTTGATTGAAGACGTCAACCGAAAGCTGTGGCTATATCAGCAGTTTATTAATATACCCTTGAAAAATAATGTTCTTTATCAAATGCCAGGACTTCGAGACTCCCAATTTTGCTAGAGAACGCCGCTGAAAGTAACTTAACTAGACTTATAAGTCCATTTTGTCTTAAACTTGAATCTCACCGAGTAGACGCCACAAAAAGTTTATAATTAATGTTCGGGAAAAATTAGGTTAGGAGAAAATCGGTAGCTTCGCAAGTGGCGTTTAATCAAAGTGTAGGAGTTGAGCAAGCGTGTGAAGTGCTGTGCTCCGTCTTCGGAGTCGCCGACTGTCGGGGGACCGGACGCCAACGAACTACTTCGTAACTATCACGTCAGATTGAGCTGTAAACTAAATGAGCTAACGTAAAACTCGTCGCAATTATCCGTGACTTGAGTCGCCTGGCGGACTCTACACTTCAGTCAGCAATGCACGCTTCACAATCTCGGTCAATTAAGTTAGCGTTGTTTCTGGGGACATTAAAAAAAGAACATGGCTGTTATCATACCCAAAATTATTCAAACATTACCTTATTATACTTAAACATACTCGTACTCTGTAAGCACAGCTACAAGTAAAATCTGAAAGACGTTATTAGGCGGAATACTGGAAATTCGGAGCATTTGCGTGGGAGGAGTCGAATTAAGATTTAGTGGGTTTCGAAAATCCTGCTCGTATAAAAAACCGCGGCCGCTGTTCATTTTCAAGCCTATTTATTATCCTTGTAAATTGAATTGCATTTTACCAACTGTTGGGATTAAACTTTTTTTTAAATCTACGTAGTCTCTACGGCTATCCCTTTTGTCCTATTTCTTAGTGTAGTCCGTATCTACTTTATCTTTGTCTGCTCTTTATTCTTGCTCACGGATAAAAGATTTTATACTCTCTGGGCAGTCTGTCTTACTGGCTTTTTTTCCCGCAGCTTCTCGGCGACGTCTGAGCGAGTACATCGAGCACTACGAGGCTCTGGACTACGACCCCGACACGCTGCACCAGCAACACTTGCGTGCACGTCGCTCGATAGACGCGCCGGCAGACTTAAGACTTCACTTTCGCGCACATGGAAGGAGGTTCCACCTACGGTTGCGGCGGGACTTGTCCGCTTTCAGCGAAGACTTTAAAGTAAGTAATGGCAGCTTGTTTGAAACTTTAATGTCGCTCAGGTTATGCAACTTGTTTGCATTCATTTGTATTCGTTTTATGTACAGATTGAGGGCGCAAAGGGGCAGTTACATGAAGTCGACACATCACACATTTATCATGGAGAGTTGGCCGGTAAGTGTCACTTGGTTAATAACAGAGTGAATCATTAAAATATGTAGTACACGAAGCACGAGAAATCGATGATTGCATTTTTGTAAAGCGCAAGCAGGTTGCAGTAGCCATCCACCTGATTTATGCTGCAAAAGGCTCCTTAGTAACATGACTAATCCGTCTCCTTACTGACAAATAACGCTAAACCGAAATTGAACGAGTTATTCACTTAAATGTGAAGTCAGGTGAAGTGGAGAGCTTTAGCAGTTTATCGCCAAGCGGAGCACTCACGTACTGAAAAGACAGACACAAACTTTGTAGGTGGCGTGCGGCGGACTGACAGCCGCAACTCGGGACCCACTCCCATTGTACACCGGGAGCCGAGAACACCGACGTTATCTACACCCAAGATAGACGCTATTGTTTGCCCTCACCCCGAGGGAAAATTTAATAAGTCCCCGCTCGGAGTATGTCGACCGCGATTGTGTTTCTCTTTAATCAAACAAAAGCCGAACGCTAACTCTCGCTGCGCATCTGCCCACGCCCGCACCAGCTCGCGCCTCGCCAGCTAGATGCTTCTCCCGTTCCCGACATTAATAATTCTTGGAGAGCACTAAAACATATTTCTTTTTGCAATTACTGGCGGGACGGCGTCAAAGTCCTGGCTAATTGGGAGCTTTCGGCGGCCACTCGACTTTTAATGTTGGCGGGTTGATGCCGCGCCGATGGTTGGACGCTCCGCAGGCTTAACTATGCTATGTAAATAATTACACTGTTGAAAATTTTGCCCCGCATTCCTGTTTCCCGAAATATGCTAAAGAAGTTTTCAGAAGAAATTCATAAAATTTTCCCTACAAAAACAAATATTTGCTCGAATTTCTATATGTTCTGTAAATAGGCACTGAAATCTGAGATCTTTCTCATCAACTGAATTATAAGATCAAAGTAAACTGTTGATAAAGTAAAGATAAGATGATACTGATACTAGAAACATGGACATTGCGTGTAAATGGCAAGTTAGAATATCGATGAATGAAAAAGTGCGATGGTGATGCGTATCGACGTGGATGCGGGTGCGACTTGGGAGTTCGGGTGCGGGTGTTATGATGGTGAAAGTTTGGAACAGTGTAAATGGATAAAGTTGTGCGGAGGGCGGCGCGGCATCGATCGCAGTTCGTCGCCCTACTTACAGCGGTCTCCGATGCACTTAGTCGTCGAGTTGCAACCTACGTTTTGCATGCACAACCCACCGTCCCCACATATTTATCAGCAACTGTAAACACGATTTGCGTTTTTATTGTTATAATCAAAGCTGTGGATCTACTTGAGGTTTAGCATTAATGATACGATAAGTGTAGGTCCAACTAAAGTCAAAAAATTAATGAATATCCGAAGCCGAAGAAGTGAATGGTTTAAGAAAATACTTAAACAAATATCAGTATCCTGACAACGCTCCGAACAATAAAAATAAAAGATTGTTCAACATGTTACGCCTTTTAGTCCATTAAACGTGATTCTATAAATTCTACGTCTATTTAGGTCATACATTGAAACTCGTCAAGGAATGAGCAACATTGCGTAAACAAGGAATTTTATACGAGAACTATTTCTAGGAAATGTTCACTTTCGTTAAGCGCAACAATAGATCCGTAGATCTGTTGTGAAATGTGAATAGTCACTTGGTTAATATAAAAATTTACTGAATGATAAAACAGAACTGGTAGCAGTGCTCTTGACTTCAGAAAAATGTGCGCGAGTTTTTATGCCGTCGCACTTGAATTTTACTGAAAAACATTTTCGGAGCCCTGCGGTTTTGTGCGGAAAACATTTCCCGTTTCCTCCGTACATTCCAAATATATACTTTATTTTGTGTGCACATGATTATGTGCGGTATAGCCCTCTAATAGAGACTATTAGAACAAGGGTTTCCTCTTCATTATCCTCTTGAGATTTAGTAATGTCGTTATTACTGTTTATTCCAGGAATTTTGATGTTGTCTTATCAATTATAATTCCTAAGTTACCCGTTCTTTGAACTGTCGCTGTCGTCAATTCAATAGTTCATTGTCTCGTTAGAATTGGTTCTCACCAAAGATATATTGTTATAGTGAACGCGAAGTTTTCTTCTTATTTCAAATAGAATATTTGCAGTAAAAAATATATTAAAAACTTATAAGTTACAATGAACTTTTGGGGCAAAACATGATGTATGATTCCGGCTGGAATTAGACCAGATCTTCCTCTTTTTCTAGACGTCTTTATAGATAAAGCAAAGGATTAAGTTTCTTCAACTGGATATAGCATAAGAACTCAAATCTTTCCTAGTGTGGGTCCCACAGATATAGCAAAAACAACATAGAAACTATACTAGACGATAGAACAAGTAGTTCTGTTTGTGGGTATTGAATGTCCGTCCATTGGACGACTAGTTCATTAATAGGTCAGAAATTCCTTGACTGCTTATCGATATTGTTCTTCTCAACAATGTTGGCATTCCAACTTGTACAAGCCTGTTAGCAAGCTACGTTATTGTTATTTAAACGATAGAGCCTTACAACAATGCTAGCGAATATAATTTTATAATAAACCCATAGTCGCCGGCGGCAGTTAAGCGCGTAATCAATTTGATCGCGCCGCTCACACCTGCATGTCTCAGTGGGTCCTGTGGGTAAGGGACACTAAACAAATGGTACGCCTTAGCAAATGTAATTGCAACGTTCAATTTACATACAATACACCTCGGGCCCCTATTAGCCGAACGGTGTGACTCACCAGCTATCATTATTAATATACCTTTGAAAACTAACGTGCTTGTGACACGACACCCAGCTATTGTTAAGTGGAAGCTCTGAGTTCTGGCCAGTGGCGGATCCAGGATTGTCGTTTGGGGGGGCGACTTGACCACGCTGAGGGTAGGTTTTAGCAAAGTAAACACTAAAAACAACATTTTATTTTGCTTAATTTGTAGCACGACACACAAGCCTCCTTTGATTTCGTAAATTCTTCTGTGACTTCGTTAGGTTGTAGACCACCAGAGATATCTGGATCTCTTTGGGGGGAGATGCTTGAGCACCTTAGCCCTCCCCTCATCTAGATCCGCCAGTAGCTCCGTCGTTATCGTACGAACAAATTGTGCGCTTCGGGTGACCGAGACGGATAATAAGGGGTATCGTTAAGACAAGTATTCGAAATATGGAGCATTAGTGGATACTGGCTGAACGTGACTCGGGTTCGGAGTATTAAACCTATACCTTTGAGTAACGACACCTTTGTACGAGTTGTTGGGAAGTGAGATTGAAAATCGTGACAACATTTTGGTGTTAATGCTTAGATTTTGGATGAAATTCTACGCTAAAATTGTATAAAGAAACGATACCGATTCTAGTAGAAAGTAATGTTTGTTTATCTGTCATATTGAACTACTTCCATTATCAATTCTTCTTATCTTACTTTATTATGTATATTCGAATGAGATAAGCCAATAAATATGATAAGATTGTAGAAAAGCTAAGTGATAATACTTACTTTCTCTTATTGCGTGAAAATAATACACTAGATTACTTAATAGTTCATTCCTATTCGTTATCTCAATATCCATAGAAGATAATGAAACGACCATAGACAATAAATAAATGTTCAATAACAAAAGAGAAAAGTCAGGATAGCAGCAAGTGATGATATTATGAACGTTAACTATAATTATGTGCGCCCAGCTCCGGTCACGTGGATGAATATTATCCTAAAACGTACCCAGAGAACATATCTATGAATCCCAAAAGACTCACGTAAATCGGATAAGTAGTTCTTAAGTTATACGTGCACTTAACGGATAAACGGACAGAGAGGACTTTATGTTTTGTAATAAACTTGAAGGAAAGAATAAGGGTGGTATAGAATCTCTTAATAAAGTCCAATATGACTAGCTTTGAGACACTACAATCACCAATGCAGTCTAGGCAGTAAAAGGGAATAAAGGAGAACAAGCGTACAATAAACTGCCTTGCGGTCTGGCACTAATAAAATTCTAAATATAACCCTAATATTAGACAAGTAGACAACACATACTTAGCGTCTTAATAGAGGCAATTTCGTTATAACAAACTCACATGAAGGCAAACAGCGTCAAGACTTTAGAAAGCCTTGTAATATACGTAGAAAGTAATGAAATTTTGAGCGGTAAGTAGTGCTCCGACTTGGTTCCTTTTGTTATATTATATTAGTGTTTAATTTTAGTTCGTATTTTGATCTACCTATTCTGCGGTACGATGCGCAATGTTGAAAAATTGGTAAACTCAAACTATTTATTTCAATTAAACCATTAACAGGTACTTTTGAATTGTAAAGGTTGGTCAGTCAAAAGAGATGAAGCTATTTGCACGTTCCAAAGCGTAGATCTCTATGGAGAAGAACGTGCAAGAAACTCCACAGACACTCTTTTAAATCATTTTTGTTTTACAATAAATTTGTTACATCGTTCTTGTTGAAATTAAACATACATATATGTGAGAACGATGTAGAAAAAAATGCACGATAAAAGCGTCCGAAGTAGGAAAAAAATCAGACACAGGATCCAACCGTATAGTATACTGCTAATAGTATATTAAGAAGACATACTGAATTCCATAGTGAATAGTGTTGTTTGTAAAATCTAAATTATACTATAGTCGTCGTAAAACTGAGCGTTAAAAGGTGGGCAGAAACGTTATTGGTTAATTATAAGAGAGTGCATTAGAACAAGACGTTTATTCATAAAATCTTGATTTACGAGAGCTTAAAAGTGGTAATCCCAGCTTATGATTATAATCCCAACCGTTGTTCGTAGTGCCCGAAGGGTGACTTCTAGTCTAATGCGGAAACCCAGAATAATGCTATTGCAGAGACAGATGAGGCTCTATGTATGCAAAATGAAGGCGAAGCTGCGGTATAAAGTAATACTGTTTGTTTATGCGCAGATGATCCTCAATCGAAGGTGTTTGGCTCGGTGACGGACGGTGTGTTCGAGGGGAAGATTGTAGCGAACGATGGCTCGTACTACGTGGAACATGCGCGCCGGTACTTCCCTCCTAACGGCACGCGCACGCGCGTCCACTCCGTGATCTACAAGGAGGGTGACGTCGGAGACCCATACGCCCATCACAGACATGGTAAGTACACCTTTGAATTAAAAACTGCTCAATTTAAGGACACATCGCCAATTTCCCAGTCGTAATTGTACGTTATACGAGCAAAGCCACGGCAGACAGCTATATGTAAGCTCGAGCCAATTTTGCAAACCACTGGGTGGATGCGGTTCCAGCTACAGTAATGAAGGTTTAGGGATGTACAAGTTCATTTATTGACGCAAGTAAAGTTCAGAGTAATTGAAATACTTTCACTTGGAAGCAGTGAAATGCTTCGGTGGATAAGATAACGTAGTTAGATAATATGACTGGATAATAGAAGAGCTAAAGAATTTGTGATATGTAGCCACTCAATGCTGAATCAGTATTATTGTTGCGCGGAAAATCCGATTCGTATGTATACCCCTGTACCATTTTAGAGTCGTATCAAATGAAGTACCTAATCGCATTTTACGGTTTTAATCGCATTACGCTATGTACAATTAAGTTTCCTTCGCATAGGTGCAATAACAAAATTAACTGTGTAGAAATTTGTAACTACACGTGCAGTTAGTGGAGTCGGAACCGGGAGTTCGGGAGTGGAGGGAGAGCGAGTCGCGTGCAAGTTTCGCCACAGAATGTCGCACGGCAAATGGATTGCAACGCAAGGTCGTTTAACAAAGTTTAATCCCATTTGCTCGGCGCGCTGTCACCGGCTGATTGCAACACCGCTTGCATCGGAAAATTCGCATAATTTATAACGGAACGTTCGACTCATTTATTGGCCGGCGCCATTGTCATAAATTCATTTAGTCAGTCGACTTTAATTCGCCGTGACGAGCTTTACATGCTTTAAATCAAGTTTTATCGTTGTGTAGATGAAATTTGGCACGGTTCACAATGTCATCAAAGCAGACTAAATTCCACGTTGGTTACATATTCATTCGTCTGTAGGCTGCGCTGGAATGGTAATTTCGCGTCAACAACACGGACCCGCCTGCCGAGTTTGCATTTTTGCCGTTTCAACTGTGTTGTAGATGCAATTTCATTGTGCAGTTGTGTAGCGGTAGCGAGGTACCGAGTAGCGACCCACCTGAATATGCGACTACTGAATTGTATAAACACAAGTCCCCTTTCAGCATTGCTTTTGAATACCAACAATATACCCATAATAAACTGGGACGAGTGGGAGGAGACATATTTTTTTTTATCTTGTTGCTACCTGTGATCAAAATTTTCGCTCTACATTGTACATTCTGCACGGGGTATTTGGGAAGTACCAAGTCGTTTTTCCGGTGATCTTTTTCTTTGTATTGTTAACAAGGTTTTTCATTTGTTTTGCTTCTGAAAATTACGTTTGATCGGAAAATAAATTCTGAAGGTATTGAGTGAGCAGGAAGGGTCGCGTTTGTAGCTACATTTGTTTTCATTACGAGTTATTGAACAGCGGCAGGGGGACCTCGCTCTACGCGTTCTCTATGGAGCTTTTATTTGAATATGAAAGACTTTCACGAACAACCAAATAAAGGATCTTTTTTACAAAAAAATACAAGAACGGTGACAGCCTAATTTCGCTCTACGACACTTTTTGCTTATAAAGTATCGCAACATAAAAGCATTCCTTAAATTAGTATTCCCAAACACGCCAAAGACTTTGATTTCCATTTCGTTTTAAATAAACCTTAATTAAGCAGTTGTAAGGCAGTGAACCACCTTGTACTTTTTTACTTGAAGTTTATTTGAATTCAGTGCTAGTCGGTGCTTCGTTACCTAATTTTCATGCCTAAAACAATCAAGGATACGCCAAAAAAAAACTAAACGAACGACTTCTTATCACAGTATGTTTATTTGCTCTTGTAAACGAAATACGTATATTTGTAAAAACGTAAGACGTACGATATTTCACAGGTTTCGTACATGTTACGTATAACAATCTTTGTCTAAATACCAAATTGTCGTTTACTCAAACCGTAATTTAGATAAGACAAACAAAACACACATAACACTGTATATTGCTGTTTACCTTCCCATTCGTGTACATATAAAACGCATTAACCGAGTAGAACATAATTCTTGTAAACCGTCTACGAAGACTGTGGAGCATCACTAATTTAATATTGTCCAAACTCGCGAGTAGTCAAACTGATGTACACAATCTTATTTAAGCGCTTCATTTAATATCTGTATGCTTACATCGCATCTCCTTTCTCGCAATAATATTATATTGTATCAGCTTTTATGCGCTGGATGGTAATGGTATAAAGAAACGTTGAGCGCTCTAGATATTTTTGAAAAAAGTTCGAGTTTAATGGTGTTTAGAAATATAAGATGATACGGATGGAGAATGTTTGTTCAGTCCTCGGGCAGATTCGAGTGAATGCTCCTTTAATATTAGACGGTATACCTGCTTACATTATGTTCCGAACAGAACAAACAATCGACAGCTAAGTATTTCTATATGGAGTTCACTTGACTCCGTCTGGGCACGAGTTGGCACAACGACTCGAACTGCGCCGTCGGGAACATTTGCATGATAAATGTACGTAATATTTCGAATTGAAGTTATTACCATTACTGGTTATTAATCTAACAACAAACTAGGTTTCTGGTATTTGAACAAGATACTTAATATCAAGACTACAATTTATTTGTGTAATAGGAAACGGCATGCTAAAGTTTTGCCTGAGATCTTACAGCGCGCTACACTTTAATTAATAGTTCGAAGTTTTGCTTTTGTACGGTGAACTTAGCCTAACAAAATACAGTTTGTTAGGCAGTTTATATACTATCAATTAAACTTTGTAAATACGAGATCTGTAACTAGGTCTAACAAAAGCAAGGAAAGACTTTTGGAATTTCCATCGACCGCCTTCATCAGAATAATATCTGATAGTGAACTTATGACTGCTGTGATACTTGATAAAAACCGGCTTCCAACGAATACGGGATCGGGTTGCCTCCTTCCCTCTAATATGGCAAGGGGGTAATGGCTGATCTTTGCGTTATGCTTATGAACGGATCCTGCTTGTGTTAACTGGTCGGCTTGCTGACCGTGGTTTATTATATAACTGTTCATTAATTTTATAACGATGGTCCGAGTTGATCACTTGACACAACTTATGGTTAAATTCCAGGATTGCACATGTAAGCGGGCACACCATTTTTGCCTGAAAGCTATTTTTATAAATGTTTCGTAGTTAGTTGTTGGCATAATATAGTGTGCTAGCTGACATGTGCCATTAAATTTAATTTATTTATTGTAATTTTCTAGTACTATTATTAATTATACCATATTATAAATTCAAGTTCTTCAAACTTAACAGACGGATGTGTTGCTGGGGAATTTGTTGCGGCACTTCAAACACCAGGAAGTGGGTGACGGACTGATTTTCCGCCTAGTTTGAATAGACTATTGATTTGATTTACATTATGAAAGCGATATTACATAGCCCTCATTAAATCTTGTTGTTAAACGTGCTTCGCCATGCTTGATCAACAGCTATCATGGCGTCGCAAAAGGTGCATCGCTTTGAGTTCATTTATTATTAGGCTGTTTGCCCCACTGCAGGCCAAGCCATCCTTCTCTCCACCCCTATATATGTTAAGCTTATAGTGTTGACCAATCCTGTCTGTAAGACGCTTGGGTTTGCCACTTTGTCATTTGTGTTGGACGTTGTTGGTACAAAAAAATATAGTAGATAGGTATGGCTTCAAAAGCCGTTCTTTGCTCATTAAGACCAATTAAAGCAAAATCTTTCAGAAAACGTTAAGTCCGTTACACACAATGATCACGAAGTCTCAAATCTGCGAGTAAATATGATATTTGAATAGCTGGGTAGGCATTAAAGTCGCTATGTACGCCAGCAGGCGGTAATTTCCGTTATCTGGCTGCCGCCGCATTCGCTCGCAGGAGGTTCGTTAAAATGCAGCCCGCCCGGATGCGAAACGCCAATGTGCTCTAACACGACACACACGAGCTGAAAAAAAAACTCGACTATTCAGCACTTTTTAATTTTAAAACTGCGCTTCTTCGCTCGCATTGTAGTTTTCATGCGTCATTATGGCTTCCCTATTCAATGCTGCAGTTTAGAAATGCTGAATGCCCTTAGCTAGTTGCATTTTTCCTTCCTATTGACGCAACTGCAATAATGATTGAATATTAGGTAGGTAGTTAGGTACAGACATGTAACGAATAATAATAAAATTAAAAAAAAACTACAACTGCAAGCTGTAAGTGTCTATAGCCAACCATGGACCTGTGTCCATGTCATGTGCAGATGGCATAACATCACCCAGTTATCATCAGTCCAAACTAGGGTATTACCTACACCTCGCAGCGAAGAGGAAAAAACAAAGAGATTAATATATATTAGGGTTATAAATCTAACAGGAACTCGGTTGATAAATAAATCTCAGAATAGCGCTATAGAAAAGAGTTTGGTGTCAGCGTTTGGTATTTATTTCGCCACAAACGGGTCGAGCGCGGGACGAGCTACGTATTTTTCTTCCCAACTCCAACGTCAAAACTTGGGATTTATCATGAATAATTTAAAATATCATGTACATCTTGTGGAATATTCCAACATTCTGTCATTGGGAAGCAGCATCGTCAGCGTATTGATTGTATTCTTTTACCCGTAGAGCGACACATGGAATTAATTCTTTTACTCTATAGCTACGACTGAACTGGATTATAAATCTCGATAAATCGAGCTATCGTATTCAAGACACGTACGGCAATGCGACTTGGTGCTTGATGTAATGCCCATGGCGAAGCGTGGTAATATTTTGTTAAAAGACGTAAAATAGTGTCGATTCCTTGCTTGGAAATTCAAGATTGCTTTTTACTGTTTTGAAAACAATAAATATGTGAAGTATAAGCATAATCTCAGGGATAGTAAAACAATTTGAAAGATCAGCTTGCACAAGACTGACTCACGCACTTTGAAGATTTCATAACATGCGGTAGGTATAGTAGGCGCCAGATAATCGTGGAATATCGGTCATTGACCCACCTACATTTATTGACATTGTTAATTTGAAAAACGGAATTAATGACACAAAACTGTCCCGAATCATCATCTCTCGTGATCCTTAACATGGTCTAATAATGAAAAACGATTCATATTTAATTGTTCAGGTACCTATGAGCAGTTATTAGGGAAAGGTCAATATACTTTATTCCACATTTATCTGGCGCCTACTATAGGTAATTTACGTTTTGCAATGTCGTCGGATGGAGACTGACGACAGCTGTCAGATAAACCCTGCACAATGGCAAGATGGTGACGTTGTAAATATTGGCAATGTGAGTGGAAATACACGAGACTGCCTCAGGAAGATAGCATAAACCAGAGCAGTGGGTGAATGTAGGCTGAATAGTTGAATACATAAATCGAAGATCTAGTATCGGGACCGCGAACCGAAAAATAGCGTGGGAAGTCTCCGTTATGGCGTTGGTACGATTTCGAAGTCTCGTGGAGCTTGTTTTGGTAGACGATTGATATCTTAGAGCTAGAAATAAGATGCTGTGCATGAAAAAAAAAAAAGATAGTTCCCTTATCTTTTTTTTTCATGACTCATTTGCCAGATATTACGACCTAAGTGGATTCATGCAGTTAGCGTTTGTAGAGCCGAATTTCCGTCGCAATAAGGTTTTCTTTTATAATATTTCCGTGTGTAGCCTCAGATTGGGGCTTGTGGCGAATTAATGGAGGTTATTTACCTTGGAACTTAATGAATATGATAATTATTTATTAGCATAATAAGATTGGCTGGGAGTTATTATATCACCTTTTACCGAGTACCGTTAAGTTGGCCTTCAGACGTATCAGCATTGTAATGTATTGTTGTTTGTATAGCATTAGCTGGCTTCGGTACTGGTTTCTTATTTACCCTTCAAAATTATATTCTTTAAATTGTTATATTGACCACCTGGCAAGCCCGCCTGGAAATCCCATATTCGACTTCGAAACCAGGTGGGCCGCTATAGGGACACCCTAGTTAGATGAGGTACTCCGATGAGCTACAATGCGACTGTGGAGCCATACCACAAACCATGCATAATTTATTATCCTGTTCTTTGCACTAACACCTGCACCATAAAATACTTGTGCGAAACCAAGGCTATCATCGCCGTGGCTACATTCTGGTCGAAGCTAATAACTACAAAGTACCATCAACATTAAGAAGAATAACCAAAATAATCTTTTTATTCGTGAACCAGGTCACGTAGGCGGTTGCGGCATCACAGACGAGGTGGTGCAATGGATGGAGCGCATCCAGAACTCGGGAGTGGACGATGAGCCGCAGACGTCGCCGGGCCCGGCACCGACGCCGTCCCAGCCAGCGCCATCGCCGTCGCTTGGACATCATGCACCTACCCATGCCTCCCAGCCTCCGCACCCCAATAGCTTAAGGGATGAGCCCAGGTAATTAATAATTTCACTAAATAAAAAATGTATAGGGGACTGTCCAAGTGTCAATCCGATAAACCATCCGATGGTTGGGGTGGAGTGTATATTTTTAAGCTTAATATCAAATTCATAATGTCAACATAGGTAAAAATAAAATAGAAATAATAATAATAAAAGTATATTTTGGAAAAATAACACAAGAATAAGTAACAACAAGTAAAACGATGATAGCTGCAAAAGTATAAACTGTAGCTAGATAGTGTAGGTAGATACATGGACTGAGCATTTTTTTTTTGCCTGTTGTGTCCCACTGGAGGGCAAAAGCCTCCCTTTATTCCTTCCGTTCCACCCGGCTTTCGGCAAGTGTGGACCAATCCTGCCGATATGCGTCAAGCTCGTCCCGCCATCTTCGCCTGGGTCTCCCGCGATATCGTCGTATTTTCTGGGACCCACAATGACAGCAATACTCTCGCTTAATTCAACGGACTAAAAATTATAAGACAAAGCGAATGTGTGGCAATACCTGTCTCTTTTCTATAAGTCGTAGTCACGGTATTGTGATTCTGCAAGCCAGTAACCTAGCCGACGAAGTAGCGTAGAAGACGCTAAGGCCGCAAGATCGCTTTATCTCTCACAGTTTTCGCTTGTATTAACTTCATACCTGGACCATGTATAGGATAATGCTCGGTCCATTCCCTGTGCTCTCCCTCTAGTGCCGATAGAGACCGCCTCAAAGTAGCTCGTCCCGAGTCTGCCCAAAGACAGTCTTCATAAAATTTTCACGGAGACTTGCTATATAGTTATCTTGGTTGCCAACTCCCAACTGTGTTTGGTGATAGACAGTAAATCAGATCCACAATGTAGTGCTGCAGCTGGTGACTTGATTTTGACAGTATTTTTCCGGATGTCCTTCATATTTTTTATCTAGAGAAGATGCAGCTAACCCCGGGTGCGGTGTGGTTGTGAGTCATACCCTGGGACTCAAGCATTTTATGGCAGTTTAAAAAAAAACTTTTCATCGACTATCCCGTCGGCTAGACATGAGTTTTACGATGAACTTATTTAACAGTAGTTGAAGCTCCTTTATCATAGTTATTTCATCTTTATGAGTCTTTGTTTTCGTGCGAATCGAAATAAACATTTTACTGCATGTTATAATAAAGCTATTAAATAGTAATTTATTTGAACTTCAGCAATAAATCAAACATTAACCTTCTTTATCTTTCTAATGCTCGTTATATTTTACTTCAATTAATCATACTCAATGTGAACTCCTTTCTTATGATAATTAATTTTAAATTTCACAATCGCTTTTTTTTTTCATTGCAGTAGAGTGAGTACGTTAAAAAGTTAATATCCAAAAAACCTCAGTTAACTTTCGTTTTATTTCCAAGTAGATAAAAACTGTAATTAACAAACTTCTTTGCTAGTTGAAGTAATTATTTAATTAATGATCGAAAAAATATCAGTTCAAAACTATGTATACAAAAGAAGCAAGCCAACCCCACAAATGCAATTGTTTAGAACGACGGTAAACAACATCAATTTCGAGACAGGCCCACCGCTGACACATTATTATTCGTGTACCCTACAGCAAAAAAGTTTAAACCCTTTTTTTATTATCCACATGGGCTGACACATGCCACACGTGGATGGAACGGAGCTGAGGAGCAAAAAATCTAGTTTAACCACGCCCAATTAGGTGACTGTACACACTACGCCAGTGCTACCCAACCTTCATTTGATCCGGGACCACTGTCATTTCTTTATTGCTAGCAGTAACCACAAATCAAGAATAACATTGAACTGTATTGTTGTTGTGTTGTGTTGATCTAAAAAATATCTTTTAACATAAAGAAATTCAAAACTTACTATTTTTTTAAAGCAAAAGTAACGAGGACTGATAAAAACTTAAAACCTGTTTGCATCAATGTTATTTTTTAGGTAAAATTATTGAAATTTTAACCTTCAGTGGACCGTTTTGGCCCTTGCGTTTGACAGTTTGGGAACCACTGTACAACACAGTACCTATATACGACCGAACTCGGTCCGTAAGTGAAGTGGTTTATTTTTAACCGACTTCCAAAAGGAGGAGGTTCTCAATTCGTCTGTATGTTCTTTTTTTTCCGAAGCCTATGCTCCTGAGGTGGTCCCATTGGCACCAAGTCAGAATCTAATGATGGGATCCTAGGGAAATCGAGGGCAACCCTCAAATTTTAAAGGCACATACAACGTTTTTCATATACTTTCTAAAGAAAATCAGATAATTGTGCCTGGTAATCAACATCTCATCATGCTGGGCTGATGATGGAAGGTATAAGTCAGGATCTAACGCTGGGATCCCAGGAAAAATGTTAGTTCAGCGATATTTTCGCCAATTGTCAACCGATTTGGATGATTATTTTTTGTTTAATAATAAATAATAATAATAATATTTGTTTTTTATTATTATTATTGTTCGAAGAGAATTGTTTCGAACGAGTATTTTTCCAAACTGGCTCCAAATTAATTTTATGAAGATCTGATGAAGGATTTCGGAGGTAGGCAACGGAACTCTTCAATACATGATAGCAAATCTCCCAGGATTGCTGAAATTGCATATCTGTTTATTGATTACACCAGTTTATGACATAACATCACGCCGGTACGCTATGAAGGGGTACGCAGATGCAAACAAGTCAACCTGAATTAACATGTTTTTGGGGTTATCTATTCGGGTATAGCTTTATTGTTTATTAACCGATCTTGACGATTCTTTTTGCATTGGCTTTAGTTATAGCTATATTGCATTTGCATTGGACGGTGAACTTCAAAGATAAACCAGTGACCTCAAAGTAAAAGTGGCATATTGTTAGGTTTATGCCAATCCCAAAGCAAAGTAGAAATTTAACTAAGAGCTGGTCTGGACTTGGACTGAAAGATGAAGTCACACAAAGTAACTCCTTAACGGCAAATAGCGCAACCACTCATTATGGGATTAATGTCAATTTAGTTGTGGAGTATCACCACTTAAAAGTGGAAAATACAAACTTTTTACAAAAAATACAACCGCCAAATGTAATAAAAAACACTACAAAGTATAAAATAACTTTAATTTCGGAAGTCGGTGTCAAAAACGAAAAAACAACCAAAAACACCGACTTTCGAAATTAAAGTTATTTCATACTTGTAGTGTTTTTTATTTGGAAGTCGGTTGTATTTTTTGGGAACCACTGTACAACACAGTATACACGACCGAACTCGGTCCGTAAGTGAAGTGGTTTATTTTTTATTGTAAAAGAGGACCTATTAGTTCTGTTACCGGTTTATCGGTAGGTCAATAGGTTGATAGGTTATGGTGGGAACTGGTCTACTTACTTGCTGTGGGTTTTGTTTTGGCCTAGCTTTTTTAAAGTTGCGTTATTTTAGCTTGCTTCCCATATTTGAATCGGAATTTTTCTGTAACACGCAAGAATAGAGGAAAAATAATGATGCTATGACTGTTAAGGCCCTGGATGAAGTGGGAGATATATGTACAGGTATAAATATACACCTAGAAAGGTCTGTAGGTGAAGTGTTTCTGATTGTATATCAATAAGCTGACCCAATAATTTCTGTTTTGCTACGTCCACGGCATTGTCGGTAGCAGCGCAGAGGTCATGCAGCACATAGTGTCTACCATCGACACGAAGAATAACGAATTATTATTGCCGCAAATAAACTCTTTTTCTTTCTTTCAATAATGAAGTATACTCTTCTGTATGTTCATTCAAAATTTCTTCTTAACGTTTCGACGGTTCGTCATATAATCTTACTTTTTAGACCCAGAAATTGGCCGCGTTTTTTGAGGTTTCAGATTGTTTTTTTTTTAATTATTATTGTTAGGCCGCCTTTGACAACTATCTCACCTGACGGTATGCGATGATTTGGTCGAAGATGGAGCACGCTTGCCTAGAAGTAACCTATCAACTCTTGACTTAAACCCACTTAACATTGTTGCAGATACTGGGACGTGCACCATTACAACAAATACTCTCGAGCAGCGAACACCGGCGAGCATACGCGCTCGCGCCGAGCAACGTTCGACGAGCGTAATACCTGCTCGCTCTACATACAGACCGACCCGCTAATATGGAGACATGTTAGGGAAGGATTCCCGGACGTAAGTGTACTTATAATAGTTCGGCCATTTTGTAATGAAGAGGTTGGCGTTCCCACAAATATTCAAACGACACTTAAGATTAAGACGTTTTTGAAAGTTTCTGCTGGTAAAATACATTTTTGTGTGACAGAAAGAAACTAAGTGCTGCCGAAAAGTAAGTCTCATGAGTAGAAAAACACAACTTTAACGCTCAATTTTATTTTTCGTTAAATCGGTCGATATATTGCTTTGGCCAATAATCGAATAACCGTGACTTCATTTACGTTATGCCTCATAGTCAGATTAGCCTCAGCTCTAAAAACTCTATTTAATGTTTGATGGAAATCATCATACAATAAACTAAAAACGTTTTTCGTTATGCAACATACAGCTAATGTTGGGGACTTCTTATACAGGGCGTCCCAAGACTGCCACACGGAGGGAAGGTGCCTTAAATACTGTAGATAGAAAAATTTACTGAATGAAGACTTCGTTTTTATTTTTAAAACAATGTTTTAACACTGTTCAAACGGGGAATCAAAAAAAAAAAAAATTGTAATTTTACAGTACCGATCGAAAGGCTCTATCATATACTTTAGATTCTTCTAAAAACCATGAAATTAAATTTAACATTTCAAACCTCTCTAGTGCTGTCAGTGTGTAATATGATTTAGTCCATCTTCTAATACTAACTACAATGTTTTGACATTTTTAATAAAAAAATCTTAAAATCTCGTCTATCACTACAGACTGTTTTAGTAGACTATCGTGATCACCAGTCGGTCGCGAAACGCGTTCGCTCCACATACAGCTGACCCGCTAATATGACGACACGATAGGGAGGGATTCCCGGACGTAAGTCATCATTGGTTCCCGTCCGCAGTTCGCTCTTCATTCGTGGTACACCTTCCTATGGGTTAACATACGAAAGTGTACCAGGGAAACGAAAGTCCCCAAGTTTGCTTTTTTATTGTTAGGGTTCTTTACCCCGCATAAGGCAGTTAGGTGGAAGGAAGCCGGCCTAGAAATACTCAGTTTAGTTTTTTAAAATATTAGAACAGACATGACCTCATTGACCCCAATATACACTAACCGAGAGATGTTTCACATTCGCACCACTTACGAACGGATGTGACTTTTTTGTCGCTTCAAGCCGCTTGATAGGAGCGCTGCGCAAGCGCATTTATTTTTACTAAATTGGTGTCTATAAAGAACGTATTCACATTTATTTCGCAGACCTCAAATAAATAAGTATAAAGGCAAGGGAATGGTGATGACTAATTAATTATAAACAAGGGTTGTAATTAAGTCGTTTTTGGTGGCGATTTTGATGGACAATAAAAATCACAGCCAAGTTATTCCTGCAAGAAGTACCTATGCGTTATACATTATTATTAAACTTACCATTAATCTTAATGTGGTTGCTAGTATATATATATATGGTCTATATTCAAAGTAGTCTGTGTAGGTATATTTTTTTTAACGTAGCGGCGCCTGCACTGCATTCTAATGAATCATAATTATCAATTCGAAGACGGGCTTTTAACCTTTTGAACGCCAGAACATAAACGCCTCGGGGCGCACCCCCGACGCCAAGCCACAAATTCGCCGTATTTTTTGTCACATACAATGTGGAGACATCGACACGTTAATAAATGAAAAAACACTGGCAATACTGGTTCATAGGAATATTTTGAAATTATCATAATAAATCTTGTCACCGAAATTAAAAATAAACTTTCCAAAAAAACTCAAACTAGTCAAGGATAGTGACTACTATTCTGACGAAATATTCCAAGCAGTCTGTTGCAGTTAGTGACATCAAATCTGTGATATAAGACAACATATTCGTATGAATTACTATTGCCAGTGTTTTTATTTATATTCGTATCATCGATCAATGGCGTTCAAAAGTTTGAAGAATCAATTAATCTGTCTAGCCTTTCCCAAACCCTGATCGGATGCAGCTGAGGACCAATATTGAATCATTGTCTAAAAATAAAACCATCTTTCCAGCACCGGGACCCCAGCAAGAAGAGCGAAGTGGATATGAAGACCCGCGAAGAGATCCTGTCCCTGATATCCCACCACGTGACCGCCGTCAACTACATCTACAGCTACACCAAGTTCGACGGGAGACTCGAACATAGGAACATCAAGTTCGAAGTGCAGAGAATCAAGGTGTGTGGTCTTTTTTATTTCCGTACCCAAAGGGTAAAAACGGGACCCTATCATTTAGGACTCCACTGTCCGTCTATCTGTCTGTGACCAGGCTGTATATCATGAACAGTTGAAATTTTCACAGATGATGTATTTCTGTTGCCGCTATAACAAAAAATAATTAAAATGAAATAAAATTAAAAATAAAAGGGGCCGCCATACAAGAAACATTTTTTTTTTTCGACTTATGGTACGGAAACCTTCGTGCGCGAGTCCTACTCGCACTTGGCCGGTTTTTTAATTATTGACCTCTCGCGTTGATCACAATCTCAACTGATGGAAAGGTGACAACTAAACTACTGGACTACTAGGTGGTAACTTTGATCAAGGTTTTACTCGCGTCCTAGGGAAACTTCTGTATATTATTTCTTCACCACGTCACTTCACGGATATCTCAATTAATTCTAGAGTCATGAATAAGGGCATGCTAGGTTGATACCTAGGATGTCTCATGATATTTTAGTCTCTCCGGACTAACTATGATCTCTTTGGCATTACCATCGTTTTTCAACCCCCTTTAAATTAATCCTTTAACAGTGCTACTGTACTCGCCAGACCGACGTCAGTTGAACTATTACCGCTCTTCAGTTTTCCGCCAGGATTCGCGGCATAGTTTATAATTAGGCCGTTTTAAATATCAAGCTGATTTATATGAACACTATCGTTTGAGGAAATACTAAAAGTATAGGCTTACGTGACCACATATTGTCTGATTTCGGATGTGGTCAGGTCATTAGTGGCTACGGCTCAGATAGGTATTTCCTGTTTAAGATCACGGATGCTTGCGGCATAGATATCAAATGTCTGCCAAAATACGTCCTCATTTGTTTTAGTTTATATTTACACTAGTTGCCGCCCGCGTGAATGTCGAAAATTATCCCAAGGGAACATACTCCCGAGATAAAAACTATCATTTGTCCTTTCCCGGGACTCAAACAATCATCATCCTTTTTCCCAATTATATTGGGGTCGGCTTCTAGTCAAATTGGATTCAGCTGAATACCAGTATTTTACGTGGAGCGGCTGCCTACCAGACCTCCACAACCCATTAACTGGGTAACACGGTAGTTCTTGGCCAGACTGGAGTCAGATTTACTGGGACTCAAACAATCTCAATATCAAATTTCATCTAAATCGGTCCTACCGTTTGCGCGTGAAGAAGTAACAACCATACACTCACACACACTCACAAACTTTCGCCTTTATAATATTAGTGTGATATCTATGTAAAGTTAGAGCAAGAGACATTCAAGGTCAACTATTAATTTTAATAGTTGAATGTCTCTTAAACAACAACGTATTATTATTTATGTGTCAATCACAATCCATGTAGGTGTCATTCATCTTCAAAGATTACTCTATGGATCGTACATCTATATTCACAAATTACTTTATAGAGGTATGCGGACCAGGGTGTAAAGTCCCGCAAACATCAATAGAAAAGGGAGGATCCTTCGATCCCTGTTGTCTGGTGGGCATCTGCCCGATGGTTCATATTTTTATTTGAGCAGTTGCATTTATGTTCAAATCGCACGGAAAACTGATACTGCGATGCAGGAAATGTATGATGTAGTTCGTCTTTGGCGGTATAGATGTCGCTACGCTAGTTTTTGTAGCTAAACTAATGCTCAGAGTTTGACGTAGATAGCTATTTTCAGGGTGGCGAACAGGACAATATTTACATTTTATGTTTTCCTTCGTAATTTAGTAGCAAATCTCCAGTACCTATTTGGTAAAACCAGGATAGTTGCCCCAGGGGTATAGTTGCCTCGATTTTAATTACTCTAGCTTCGCGGATGAATCACATGTTATTTTATTTATCAATCGAGAGACTTTACAACGACAACTAAGTAGACCGTGTTGCATGTGTCTGTGCGATTGCATGGGAAGGCAAGGTGCGATCAAAGTTTTTGCGCGATAAAAATCTTCTTTCTCGGCGGGGCACCTATCCTAAACGTAATTTACATGGATTAGGCAACTAACCCCCATATGGGATAGATGTCACAAAATTTAGAGGTCGACAAAAATCGCCAATATTCTGGAAATATCAAAAATAATGTTCTTTACTTTCACAAATTTGAAGATAATAAACCAAAGACCTAAATATATAATAAATAATATTTTTATAAAACGTGTGGCAACTATCCGGCTTTTACCCTATGAGGAAAACGACTGCGATTGCGCTATTATCATTAAACTTTATTTAGAAATCTGTACTTTATTTAAGTACAATATCCGCCCTAACCCAGTGGTCAATGATGTGTGACTGCTAGCTCATAAATATTATTCTTAAATAAAAGTTACTTTCTTTAGTGCCATTAAGAAAAATCGTGAGGCATAATCGTCAAGGTGATATGACCGTAATATGACTCATGTTTAATCAAGCGAGAAATTTGATTTGAAACAGAGTTAACCATTGCGAATGTTATCAGCTGATATTTTAGCAACGGTTCATAGGTAAATTGCCATTTATATAGATATAGCTTCTGTCAGCGGCTTCGCCCACGTGAATGTTAAAAATATTCCAAAGGGAACATACTTTCGAGACGAAAAGTATCCCATTTCTTTTTATTTTACTATTTAAAGGCACGCGTTTGACCACTATCTCACCTGATGGTAAACAATGATGTGGTCGAAGATGAACCACGCTTGCCTAGAAGTAACCTATTCACTCTTGACTTAAAGACTCTCAGGTTGTATCAATCGGGAAACACAGACTCCGACAGGTAATTCCACTCCTTAGGTGGGTACTTTTTGGGAACACAATTAATGTGTTCCCAAAAGGTTTTGTGCGAGTGGGTGGGATATCCACCATGTACCGGTGGCGTATCGCCGTAAATCTTGTGGTGCGATGATGGAACGGGCTTGGCGGAATTAAACTATGAAATTCCGTTGCACACTCCCCAAACTACAACCGACAGGCTAGAAACTTGGCATCGATGTTCAAGACTTTGGAGCTTCAACTTGACGAGCTTGTCATTGCCGATTTCCATTTCCATCCATTTCTCATGTCTCCAGGAAATGGTCTTTACGTGTGCCACGTTTCATCCAAATCCGTTCAGCTGTTAAGGTAAGACAGACAGAGTCAGACTAAGACAAAGTTACTTTAGCATTTATAATACATATAAGTATGGATAAATAACATTACCAACCTATATATAGGCTTCTTCTATATAAGACTATTATTGTATCCTAGTTTTTGCCCGCGACTTCGTACGTGCACATTCGTATTTTCCCGTTCGCGTAGGAATTCCCCGTTCCCGTATAGCCTATAGCATTCCTCATGAATGTGGCTATCATATACAAAAAAAAAAAAAATCGGTTCAGTAAATCCAGAGATTACTCTTTTTTTTTAGGATGGGAAATCATCAAATGATTTCTTCCGCTCTGGGTGGAGCGAAAGGGCGTGTCAGACTCTTACTGACTAAAACCCATCCGTGTTCCTTCTAAAGCCCTTTGCGTTCCAGGGCCGCGGTGACTCTTTCGATCAAATTCCGCAACCCTGGCAGGCTCTGGCCCTAGCGGGCCCCGTCTTCTATGCTGACATCTTTTTGAGGCGCGCGTGGAACACAACGCGCCATTGACCCGGGCCTGGTGGTGATCGGACAGCGAGCCACCGAACGCTCGCCGCCCGCAGGTCCGCGCCTACGGTGGCCGGGGATCGCCCTGCGACTCCCGACTCGTCTTATGTAGCGGCGGTTGGGGCGAAGGTCTTGTCTTTCCCTCGTGCGGCCCGCCTCCTCCTTCGCTAGCATTACTGCTTCGCAGAAGGAGGTGACCGATTCCCAAGCCTCCTCGCTCCGGACCATGGATTTAACCAGGGCCGGACGCGAGAGGTCGCCGCCGCCGATCACCTCGACGAGGACACGGCGGTGCTCCGCCCAAGCGGGGCAGACCTCCACCGTATGCTCCACCGTGTCCTCTGGGCGATCCTCACAGTGCTGACACCCGGGCGTGTCCTCCCGCTGAATCCGAAAGAGATTACCCCCTACAACCTCATAAACTTTACCTCTTTATAATATTAATTTAGAAGTATAGATAAGGTTTTTTCACGTTGTTGTTCTGCATATAAGTCACATTGAAACTTGTCCAGAACTCACTTGAATATAATGCTGCCTGACAACGCCCGAATAATCTGTCGGGCATTATCTGTCAGGATGATTTGAAACAAATGCAGATTGTTTTAATTTTTAATTCCCAGATATTATTTTATGCTATCTGAATATGGAATTTCCCGCCTGCAAAGTGTGTAACGTTTCCAACTCATAATGTCACTACCTACTTAAAATAAACTGAGATTTATTTCGTAATATATACTCATTTCATATTATGATGAAAGTTATTTACTTACTGTTTTTTAAAGTTATACTTACGAATCATATTTAAAACTATTTCGACACAAAATATGAACTAAATTATTGTAACAATATTAAGTTATCTTGTGAGACTGGAGTTGTCTTGAATAACGAGCTTTTTAGCCCACACTCCACCCACATCCACAGTCAAGTCAGCCATTCCATATTGACAAACTGACTAATTGAAAAAGATGCAAATTGAACATTAGAGTAATTTTCCAAAAACTATTTTTAAAATAACCTGAAATAAATATAAAAAAAAAACCTTAAAAATGGTTTAATTGTTATATGCCTTGCAATGAACCTTATCCTAATTCCAAATTCCATTAATATTTTATGAGGTCAGAGGTTGACAAGGTTATTAAGATAGCGGCGGATTTTCCTGTTTTGTGATAACGCTTTGGGAATTCCAAATAAATAAGAAGTGGTATGTTTTGATTGCATAATGCAAAACATCCCACGTGTGTAGGCATTTGTATGGATTTATTCACTTCTGATGAAATAATACCTACAGATTAGTTGAAGATGATTTAGTGATTCATATGAAATCTTAACATAACTTTTATTTGTCTTCTGACTAGTTAGAATGAATAAAAACAAAACAAGATGGTAGCAGTCAGCTTGTTTTTTTGTTTTAGTTTCTACGATTTTCTTTTTAATTTCTACTGAGATGAAGTATATCTGATGGAGATGTGTAGGAGAAGAAGACGTACTAACAAGAACAGGAAAATTACGTTTTATTTCACAATAAACGGGACGTGCCAGTGGATCTTGATTCCCTTATGAGACAGTCGGAGCTATACAGGACAAAAAGTTTAATCCCTTTTTCACGTCGGACTCATGATGCAGTTGGCTTGATAGTAAGCGATGGATGAGGTCATCCTAGACCTCCATCCACCGCTTACTTCACGATCGTGGCCAGAATATACAACCTGAGGGCTTAGTGCGAGTTTACAGCCGGTCGATTCTGTGAACATGTCGAAGTGAAGACTTGGGTGATATGTCAATCCATATAATCAAGATGGAATGACAGCTCACTTCGTGATACCGTGACATCTTGATTATATGGATTGACAGCTCACCTCGTGATCACTTCACCCAAGCTACTTCGGCATGTTTACAGAATCGACCGGCAGTTTCAATACAAATAGACGTTGACGCTAACGCAATCGACACCGTTAAAAACTCGCACTAAGGCCACGTTACAAAGGCTGCTGGTTTATAGGTGGTCAAGAATATTACTTGGGGTTGGCGCAACACGTTTTTTTTTCTTCATTTATCCTGCCAACCGTCATGCTATCACTGATTACCTTTCCTTTCATATAAATCTAAACACAATCCCTCCATCTTTTCTTTGGCCTCCCTCTCCCTCTCCTTCCATCCACATTTATACACCCAAATCCATCCCACAAGTCTTTCTAATTTAAAATACATTGTCAACAGATCGACGACGACTCAATGTGCAAAGGCCACGAGTTTGGCAGCGAGACGAACCAGTTCTGCATGGAGAACATCGACGTGTCTAACTTCCTGAACCTACACTCGCTAGGCAACCACGAAGACTTCTGTCTGGCGTATGTGTTCACGTACAGAGACTTCACTGGAGGCACGCTTGGTATGTAACTGTTGTTGCACGTAATGAGAACATCGACCTGTCAAACTTTCTGCATCTACACGCGCTAGGCAACCACGAAGACTTCTGTCATCTGTCTGTCATATGTGTTCACCTACGGAGACTTCACTGGCACTTAATGAAGGTTCAGAAAGTTTGACGTGAGTGTAGACTCGCTTCGCTTTTTAACCTTGAAGACTTCTGTCTGGACGTATGTAACCTACAGAGAGTTCACTGGAGGCATGCTTGGTAAGTAACTCTTTTATGGTACTGGCTAACCAGCAGGTAATTTTTCTGGCAAGGTGTCCTCATCGCTGATTTAGGGCATTATTGCAAAGTCTGATGCAACGCAGTGTGTTGCCGTCCCCGGGACGGTCTGTCTTCATATGCCTTGTTGTTAGTAATTTGAAATTGCCACGTTCCAAAACTAATACATTAATAAAATTATGACAGATGTCACTGCCATACAAATATGGCGCACTTCTCGGTTATCTGATAACTGCTGTAACATTGTTCTGTTTAAATAAAACTCATTTAAGTATTTTCATAAGAAAACTCGTTTAATTACAACAGGTTATGGGCCCAGGCTGTAATCTGATTGTAATATTTAGTATCAGTGAATTGAAATAACATAAAACAAAGTCGCCGGTCATCAACAGTGACACGACATAACCTCAACGCCGCGTGGTTTGTGTGAAAATATTTTTTTTATACAAAATGTCTTCAAATGCAATGACTCTTATCGAAAAGTTAGTTGGTCGTGATAACTACAATACATGGAGATTTGCCGTGATGACGTATTTACAACATGAAGACCTCTGGTGCTGTATCGAAAATGAAGGCATACCTGTAGATTCAAAGCTCGACCTGAAAGCAAAAGCAAAAATAATATTGTTGGTTGACTCAGTGAACTATATACATATACAAGAGGCGAAAACGGCTAAAGAAGTGTGGACCAACTTACAAAAGGCTTTCGATGACAAAGGGTTGACACGGCGTGTTGGATTATTAAGAGATATGATTACAACGACATTAGAAAATTGTCAAAATGTTGAAGATTACGTAAACAGAATAATGAGTACTGCACATAAACTTCGAAACATATCATTTGACATCAATGATGAGTGGCTGGGTACTCTGCTCCTGGCTGGATTACCTGAAGTCTACAAGCCAATGATTATGGCCCTCGAAAGTTCTGGTGTGCCGATCACAGCAGACTCTGTGAAGACTAAGCTCTTACAAGAAATAAAGAGCTCCGAGTCAGTTGCATTATATGCAAGTAAATCAAGTAAATACAAACAAAAGGAATATGAAAGTCCTCCGAAGTTTAATAAAGGTCCAAGATGCTTCAAGTGCAACCGCTATGGTCACATAAGTAAGAATTGCAGAACTAAGAAGAAGGATCAAAGTAAAGAGACAGGTAAAGAAGCTGGGTATGTCGCTGTGTTCTCGGCATCCGTAGCAGCAAATGACAGTAATAGCTGGTTTGTTGATTCAGGAGCATCCATGCATATGACAATGAGGCAGGACTGGTTATATGATGAATCAACACCTTCAGTTACTAGTATCCGTATTGCTGATGATAAAATACTTGCAGTTAAGAGTTGTGGAAAAATTGACCTGCCTATATGTAATAGTAATGGTAAATCACAAACCATACAAGTGTCCAATGTGTTATATGTGCCAGAGTTAGCAAACAATCTTCTCTCCGTGAGTCAGCTGATAAAGAAAGGATGTTCTGTACAGTTTACTAATAAAGACTGTAAAATATTCAACAAATCTCAAGAAGAAGTTGTAGCTTGTGAGTTAGTGAATAACATGTATCGTCTAAACTTAAGTAACACTCAAGCATTTGCATGTAATACTAATACAAGTGAAAGTGACAGCTACTTATGGCACCAAAGAATGGCTCACCTCAATATGACTGATCTGAATAAACTCTCCAAATGTACAAATGGTGTCACGCTTACTGACAATAAGCTGGATATGGTATGTGAATTTTGTCAAGAAGGAAAGCAGTCTCGGCTGCCGTTTTCAAAAGAAGGTTCTCGTGCGAAGAAGGCACTAGAACTTATACATTCCGATATCTGTGGGCCACTGGAGGTGAAATCAGTTGGAGGAGCACAATATTTTCTCACATTTGTGGATGACTATACCAGGAAAGTATTTATTTATCTACTTAAAAACAAGTCTGAAGTATTTAGTAAATTTAAACAATTTAAAGCATTAGTGGAAAATCAACTTGAATTGAAAATAAAGAAATTAAGATCTGATAATGGAAGAGAGTATCTGAGTAACGAATTTGTCGAATACTTGCAAAATTGTGGCATTATACATGAAACTTCTAATCCATATACTCCACAGCAAAACGGGTTAGCGGAACGTATGAACCGCACATTGATGGAAAGAGCACGCTGTATGTTGCTTAATGCTAATTTACAGAAATACTACTGGGCAGAAGCAGTGGCGACAGCGGCGTATATAACGAACCGCTGTCCAACAAGATCAATTTCATACGCTACACCTGAGGAGTTATGGTCCGGGAAGAAGCCAGATTTGAAACACCTTAGAATATTTGGATGTGATGCCATGGTACATGTTCCAGATGCTAAACGTCAAAAACTGGATCCTAAGGCAAGTAAAATGATTTTTATTGGTTATTCAGAAGCCACTAAAGGTTACAGACTATTGGATACTAAAACAAGAAAAATCCTTATCAGTAGAGATGTTGTATTTTTGGAAAATTCTATAAAGAGAAAGTTTACTATGGTTACTTTAACAGAAAATGTAAATAATGTTGATAAAATATGTGTTGATGATACAAAGAACATTAATGAATCTGCTGAGGCAATTCAAAGCACAGGAGACTTAAATAACTCATCTATAACATTATCCGATGATGATGTAGAAACATTCTTCTCAGATGTTGATTCCGAGTATGTACCTGAAAAAGAAATAAATATTAGTGGACCTAGTAATATTACACTGAGAAATAAAGTAAGAAATAGACAACATGAATCCAATACTTATCTCTGTCAAGGTGGAAAACAAGAAGCAAATGACACACCAATGAGTTACCAAGAGGCTCTGTCATCTTTGGATAAAGATAAGTGGAAAAAGTCTATAGAAGAAGAGTTGAAAGCACACAGGAAGAATGAAACGTGGGAGTTGGTGAAGAAGCCAGTTGGAGTTAAAACTATTGGCTGTAAGTGGGTTTTCAAAGTGAAAGATGTGCCATCAGGACCACTGTATAAGTCGAGACTATGTGCCATGGGATGTTCACAGAAATACCAGGTTGATTACACAGAAACATTCTCACCAACTGTCAGGTATGATTCTGTAAGAGTATTGCTTTCTAAAGTGTGTCAAGATAATTTACAAATGATACAGTTTGATGTTAAAACTGCTTTTCTCTATGGGAGCATAACTGAAGATATCTATATGTCTCCACCAGATGGTTTAGATGTACCTGAAGAGCATGTTTGTAAACTTAAAAGGTCATTATATGGGTTAAAACAAGCACCAAGGTGCTGGAATCAAAAATTTGATTCTGTTTTGAAGAAATTTGGTTTCACCAATAGCCACTCGGACAAGTGTATCTATACTGGTCAATTAAATGGTACTAAAGTATACCTAATCTTGTATGTAGATGATGGCCTTATCATTTGTAAAGATAAAAGTGTGTTAAACAAAGTAATTGATGATTTAAAAGAAAATTTTGAAATAAAAGTGTGTGACCCTAGAAACTTTGTTGGTCTTGAAATTGAAAGAGGAGAAACCTACATGTTTTTACATCAGACTACATATGTACAAAAATTGCTGAATAAATTTAATATGACTAATGCCAATGGAAACAGTACACCGGTAGAAACAGGTATCAAACTAGAAAAGAATACAGCAGAGCAGCTAGACAGAAACATTCCGTACAGAGAGGCTGTGGGTTCTTTAATGCATCTAGCCATAGTCAGCAGGCCTGACATAATGTTTGCAGTTAGCTTAGTTAGCCGATATCTTGATAGTTACGACAGTAGTCACTGGAATGCTGTTAAAAGGATAATGAAATATCTCAAAGATACTAAAGACTATGGGCTATACTATACTCCTTTACAGAACAATATACTAGAATGTTATTGTGATTCGGACTACGCCAATGACACTGAAACGAGAAGGTCAATGACAGGATATGTATTCATAAAGAATGGTGCTGCAGTAACATGGGCCAGTCAGCGTCAGCAAACTATAGCATTGTCTACGACTGAGGCAGAATTTATGGCTGCCTGTAGTGCTACAAAAGAAGTTATTTGGTTAAAGAGACTTTTGTTAGATATAGATGAATTTAATCAAGATTCTGTAAACCTTAACATAGATAATCAAAGTGCAATCTCTGTCATAAAAAATGAAAATTATCATAAACGATGTAAACACATTGATATTAAATACAAGTTTGTTAAAGAGAAATATGAAAATAAGGAAATCGATCTAAACTATATAAATAGTCATAAACAAAGAGCTGATATATTCACTAAACCTTTAGCTAAACGTAAATTTCAATATCTAAGAAGTAAATTAGGTATTTGTAAGTTGTAACTTGGTTGTAACTGTATAATTTGGATATGTCATACCTACTTTGTTTAGATTAGCATGAATGTATAAGTTATATTATCTGTAAGTACATATTGTTTTTGTTACTTGTATAACTAACTGTTAGAGTGAGGAACGCTACAATTTGGAGAGAGTGTTGTTAGTAATTTGAAATTGCCACGTTCCAAAACTAATACATTAATAAAATTATGACAGATGTCACTGCCATACAAATATGGCGCACTTCTCGGTTATCTGATAACTGCTGTAACATTGTTCTGTTTAAATAAAACTCATTTAAGTATTTTCATAAGAAAACTCGTTTAATTACAACATGCCTATTTCCACATCTTGCTACTGTCCTCTTTAACCTTACCAGTCTTCAGTAATAACTGCTGGCCAATATTGGTCATTATACGGTCTACACAGTGGTCCAGCATACTTAAAACAAAGAAACCAAAGCACTAATAAAATTAGTTCATTTGACAAAACATAACTTCAGAGGACCTTTGGTTTCCTAAATGCAAAAGGCTATCTTACCTAGCAGACTTGACCACTATTTGTGCAATTGTACATTCCTGAACGAGAAAAAAGTCAGATGACTCATCATTGAATATCTTTACTTCTAACAGGTCTAGCGTGGGTAGCCTCAGCTAGCGGCGCTTCGGGCGGTATCTGCGAGAAGTACAAGACGTACACGGAGACCATCGGGGGCATGTACCAGAGCACCAAGCGGTCGCTCAACACCGGCATCATTACGTTCGTCAACTACAACAGTCGAGTGCCGCCTAAAGTCAGTCAGCTGACGCTTGCGCACGAAATTGGACATAACTTTGGATCACCGGTAAGTTCCAACAGTTTTTGACGACTGAACAGAGGCCGTATTAAAAGCACAGAGAATGGAAATAACGTTTCCGTCATGTAAGAAGTGAATACGGGTACAAAAGTATGAGAGAGATAAAGCGCACGATCGCTTTATCTCTCTCATACTTTGTGGTGCCGTTGTTTCCTTTTTTTTCGGGTTCTTGATTGTGACTAACGTGCTAGCCAGTGACGGGCCAAGTCACTGGCTTGCACTTTAGTCACTACGATATACCTAAAATCGACAGCCGCTACCAGATTATTCAAGTTTGTTTAAGAGAGATGGAGCTAAAGATTCAAGTGATTTTCAGAAACTGAACAACATACTTACCCACAATTCCGTGGTTTTCGAGCCATCATTGTTCAAGTGCGTGGGAAAGAGTAGAGCTAACGATTCTGAACAACATATTTGATTACCCGCAGCACGACTACCCATCGGACTGCCGGCCAGGCGGGCAGCAAGGCAACTTCATAATGTTCGCATCGGCCACGTCCGGCGACCGGCCCAACAACAGCCGCTTCTCCACCTGCAGCGTCGGCAACATCAGCGCCGTGCTGGACGCCGTGCGCGACGGACGCAAGCGCAACTGTCTCAACGCCAGCAAGGGCGCCTTCTGCGGGAACAAGATCGTCGAGTTTGGGGAGGAGTGCGATTGTGGTAAGACCTATTTTATGATGATACTACTCGAGAAGCTCGTGACTAAACAAGCACAGCCGCGTGGATCGATTGGAGGTTAAGCAACGCTTGCCTAGGTCGGTCCGTGGATGGGTGACCATCTTAATATACCGAGATTCCACCGAGCCTCGGAATGCACGTTAAGCCGTTGGTCGCTTTTGAACGTCTTTGACAGTCGCCGAGTCGAGCACCTTTGACAATTTATCGAGAGTTTACAATCTCTCAAGATATTTTGTAATCTTACGTAGTTTGCAATTATCCGGTGACATATGCACTTTTGAGGAGTTATACAATACCTCTGATGCTTCTTTTAGTGTGACTATCTCGTAGGTTCATATATGTAATCTAATAAGTATTTTTAATAGACTCGAAAAAAATACCCTGTAAGATACCTACGATTCAACCGCGAACACAACAACGCTCCAGTCTTGCAAATGTGGAGCTGTTCCACAAATGAAATAAGACTTTTTTATCATGTCCTGCATGTTACCTGCTAGTTACAAGAACTAATGTACGCTTTACACACTATAATATAGCTTGCTAACGTTGCGCTAAGAAGAAAAAATTTCATATCTGACTTTTTACTACCCAGGTTACGATGAGAACGAGTGCAAGGACCGCTGTTGCTACCCGCGCCAGCTCAGCTCCTACGAGAAAGAGAAGAACCTCACCGCCAAGGGATGTGCCAGGAAGGCTAACACGCAGTGCAGGTGCGTTACCGAGTATTTCCCTATGAAACTATAAGGGTCAGCTCTTCAAGTATCGAGTCAGCGCAATGTTTCACCTGTTCCAATAGCGTACCTACTAAACCATTACAGGAGTAGGTAATAAGCAGAGGTCGGAATTAGGTAGAGTTATTTATGTACTTACACTGATTTCATACAGCGAAAGAATAAAGTGGACATGCCTCAAATCCCGAGATTAATTTTAAAGAGCAGAAAAAAATCCCATGATTTATTAATAAAAAAGTTATTTACTTTTACACAATTTAAACCATTGTACGCGCGACGTTGCCAAATTTACATCATCGACATCGGATGTCCGAAGTTGCAAAATTCCAATGCGCACACGCGCGTAGTTGCCACATTTGTAGTTCGCACAACATAGCTTGTGAGAATAAAAGAAAAAATATTATAATTTATTTGTAATATTGTTGGCCACACGGGATTGTCTATTATAAATCCCGGGAAGATCCATATTTTTTGACGAAAATTCTTGTAATTTGTTAGGCTCTTTCAATTGGTGTTCGTATTTCTCATCAGTTTCTGAGTCCCATATTCTACTCAGTATTCTTGTCAAAATAGGATCCCAAGTTGAAATGTCGATGTTTTGACTTTTTAGTGCTTCTAGGTTCTCGTTGACTGTGTCATGGAGATTTCTTAAGTTTGAGGCATTACTCTTCTTTATTTTTGACATACTCAGAATGTTGTCAATGTGCTTAGTAATGATCATTCTTTCATTTTTGTATCGCCTAGTCAACAGATTCCATGCAGTTATGTAATTTGCGTCACAAACGGTTAAATGTTTGATCAGCTTAGCGGCGTCACTACGTACATGCGTTTTCAAATACTGCATTTTTTCCGTGTTACTTAACGATTTATCTTCGTGTACTATTTTCAAGAATAAATCATAAAACGAATTCCATGACTCATAACTTCCACTAAATGTTGGTATGATTATTTTTGGTAACTTAACCGATGTTTTACGGTTGTTGTGTGTCGATTTTAGTCCTATTATTGCAAATAACTTTTCCATCACTAGGTCGAATTCGGTGTGGGTTTTCTCAAACATATTCTCTTGAAAATAGCTATGTTCTAACGTACTGTCTTCCATCAGAATGAGCACATGTGTTTCTTCAATCTCTTGCCACTGTCTTTGCAAGGTAGTCATTAAGGATTCTAAGTACCAACTCGTTTTCTCTTCAGACATCGATTGAGTTGCTGAATGTAACTTTTTCTGCAACTGATTAATTCGAAATAGTTGAATAAATAGTTTGGGTGAGCTAGTGCCTCCTTCCTCTTCAGGTTGTATGTCTTCTGGCTCATATAGTTGGTTTACTACCTGTAGTCTTTTCTCACACATCAACAGGTATTCGATTGCCTGCGTATATTGTGTGTTAATAGAACCAAAGTAGTTGGTAGTAATGTATTTGTGATCACGCAATACATCTTGGTCTTTTATTAGTAAATGGTTTGTGGATGTTCTAGTAAATATTTCTGTGAGTCGAGCTCTTCTCTCCGTTATATATTTTTGGGTTTTTCTTGACGCTGAGTCTTTCTTGATGTTAGTGAATATTTGTCTTAGTTCATTGTAATCTGCTTCTTGGTTTCTTATCACTTCGTTGATTTCTTGTATGTCCATTTTTCTTTACTGTCCCTGCCCACTCTATTTGTTTGAACCGTTTCCTAACTGCCCTTTGATACAATAAATGCGACTTCTCAAATTATCGGTGAACCCGCCTGTGGGTGCCGATTTCCGATCCGCTATCGTACAATTGGCGTTTTGTCAGTCCCTTTACATACAACAAACAGGCGCTTGTTGAGTACGCTAGTTTGAAGTACGTCTAACCGTCAGTCAGCTAGTTTTCGCGTAGGACAAAAAGAAGAACGTTTTTGATTTTATTGTTGTTATTTATCAACGTTGCAATGTTAAAGTACCGATTGGACAATCTATCCTGGTTTCTCTAAAAATCGCTCGAAGGACCAAAATGAACGCATCGAGACTTGCAGCTTAGTACGGCCGCTATTCCAAATGCGTCCAGTGTGGCTACGTCTGAGACAATTGAGCCTAGTGCCTATGAGTTGCCTAAGACCCTACTGACCGAACCTAGCCCTACAACAATTACCTAGCACCCTAGTAACCCTAACGCCCTAACCTACCATACAAACCATATACCAAACGTATGTTACGTTGGATTTACGTGCGGGAAGTCTGTTACAAGGAGACCTACGGTAACAGACGGAACTGGGGTAGGAATAGGGGTTTTGTGTACGTCGTGCAATGTACACAGGAAATGGTTTTCTCACTGCCGATCCCACAGACTCATAGGATCGATTACGGCTAAAGGTGTCTTGGCCACAGTGAGAGGAGTTGTAGGAGATGAATCTAAGTCGACTCCAGCTTGATGACTAATTTATTTACAATGTTTAACTTAATTATATACAAATTTTGTGGTCAATACACATTGATACCTATTTACTAGTGTGTTGTGTGTGTATCGAGCCGATGAAGCGAAGATCTCACTAGGTCACTTCTTAGCGCTGACGGTGTGCCGGTGTTGCCGGCGCGTGGAGCGAATGTATGTCGCTCTAACGCTGACACTGTGCTGCTGTTACTGGCACGTGTAGCTGTTGTATGTTCATGGTTGAACAATATCAATATTTCGATGCAACTACATAAATAACTACCTAATTCCTACCTCTGGCAATAAGTCCGTGTCGCACCTCGCGAATTTGAATACACCCCCGGCGTCACGCTGCGCAGCGAAAAACAACTAGCTAGCTCTCAAGGCATCGTCGTGTCTCGTCTCGGAGAGTTGACTTTAATTTTGTGCTGGGGTCAAATGTGATAATAATTCTCCAAACCCTTTTTTTGAGACACAGTGACTATATTAAGTAAGCATGTAATGTTTTTATCCATTCACTGTCTCAACCGTTTTCATATGACCCATAAAATATGTGTACCTATTATCTTTGCATAATACTAATGGTATTCTCCGGTCGCAGTCCGTCGCAGGGCCCGTGCTGCCACGCGGGCACGTGCCAGTTCGTGCCGCCGGCACGCAACCAGACGTGCCGCGAGGCCACGGAGTGCAGCCACGCTTCCTTCTGCTCCGGGAACTCCGCCGACTGCCCCGACCCCACGCCCATGCCCAACCACACCAAGTGCAACAATGGTATGTTTTACTATATCTGAACCACTCAGTGTTCCTGGATCCCCAGGAGCCACACATCTGCACAAGCATGGAGTTATAGACTCCAATATTATTCATCATCATATTACCCGAAGAAAGACGTCCACTGCTGGATATAGGCCTCCCCCAAGGGGGGGAGTTTGCCATAAACCCCACGCTTGTCAGGCGCGTTGGTGATCGCAGTGTAGCTGTTGCAATGCACAGAAACACAGAGAATGCTGCTGCCCATTCTCTGGTGAGTCCCTTAGTCGCCTCTTACGACACCACGGGAAGTGGTGCTATTGTTTTATGTCCGACAGCATACAGAAAGCTAGATTACAATGACAGGAACCCAGCTGTGCCTGAGCGGCGAGTGCAGCGGCTCCATCTGCCTGGCGTGGAACATGTCGGAGTGCTTCCTGTCGTCGGCGCCGCGCGCGCTGGGGGACGGCGTGTCGGCCGTGGTGGACCGGCGCGCGCTGTGCCAGCTGGCGTGCCAGACGGGCCCGCGCGCCGACCAGTGCCAGAGCACGGCGGACTTCGCGCAGCGCGTGGGCCTGCCGCCCGGCGGCATCAGCCTGCGGCCCGGCTCGCCTTGTGATAACTTCCAGGTATGTGCCTTTTACTGGACTTTACGTGTGACTACTGTTATGCTTCATATAAGTTGAAATTATTATGTTTGGAGCAAGTCTGTGAACTGCAACTACTGCGTGATTAAATAGCTGTTGAGCTAACAATAGTAACAACACTCATGTATAATATATAATGTTTACTGCTCTACATAAGTGTTTTGGAATTGGATACTATACCAAAACAAAAAAATTAAAGAACCCTTTCACTGGTAGGTCAAGTAGTCAGTTCGTTTTCATACAGATTTCAACGTTGCAGTAATACAGCACAAGGAAAAAAATAACAAATATAATTCTGTGTGCCACATAGAGAAAGAGAACTCATCTATCTCATGTTAGACTGTTCGAGTCATCATTGTTCTATAAACTATTTATAACAACAAAACAATATAATACAACCCTGTTAAAAAAATGTGTTTCCTTCCAGGGTTACTGCGACGTGTTCCTCAAATGTCGCGCAGTGGACGCCGAGGGCCCGCTGGCGCGCCTCAAGAACCTGCTCCTCAACCAGGCCACGCTGCAGACCGTGCAGGCCTGGGTCATAGAGAAGTGGTGGGCCGTGCTGCTGGCCGGCGTGGGGCTCATCGTGTGCATGGGCGCCTTCGTCAAGTGCTGCGCCGTGCACACGCCCTCGTCCAACCCCAAGAGACCGCCGGCTAGGTATGTGTAGGTTTACTGTTTATGTTTTGTGGTGCTGTGGTGGTGGACTTTTCGTTTTACTGCTATGGATGTGACAAGTTTCTGTTATCTTTTTACATCTTGGGGTTGGCGCTATTTTTTTTTCTTTTGTTATTCCGTGGCAACAGCCATTGTAAAAAGTTAAACCAACAACTGAGAAGTTTTATAAGATAATTATTATCTGGTACCGTCACTTATGTTGGTCTAACGGTGTAAGCATTTTTTCGGCGATGGAAAAGAATACCTAATGTGCCTTTGAAACTGTCTATTCCTCTTTTCTGCCTACTTCTTATACTAGGCCCTTTGTCTGCTTTTTTAAAATATTGATTAGAGTTATTATGTAAATAGACGGTTAACATTTGAAATACATGCCTGTGTAGAATTGCAATTATTTATAACCGCGTCGAAACGAAACTGTCAACTGACTGTTTTGGAACTGCTATCTGGTGTCAACTGCAGTTTAACAAGTTGCATGCAGTCCGAATGCACTCCATGTTTAGGGCGATTTTTGAACAATGTTGTTATCATCGTATATTTGAATCAGATAATCCTTATTTCAGTTGATTTAATTGGCAAAGTACTAGTATCCTAAGTTAATATCCGCATTGTCCAACAGGCGCCTGTCAGAAACCCTCCGTCACCCGATGAACACACTGCGGCGCATGCGGCACGGCGGCGGCGCGGTGCGCTCGCCCGCGCGCGCGGCGCCGCGCCCCGGCCACCGCCGCACGCGCACGCACAAGGGCTACGCGCCGCCGCTCACCTACGCGCACCGGGACCTTGGTGCGTATATTCTAATTTTGATCCTCTTGCCCAATTGACTATACAGGCTCTGACGCCGCAGTATAGCAGGCGGCAGACTACAAAATCTTATAACGTAACAGACCTTTATTGAAAGTGGTAACATAGTTAGTCCTTTTTCTACACGTCAAGTTTTTTTGTGAAACGGCCATCAATAGAGGGAATGGTCAACCTATAGCTTGTGATGCTTATCACTGGTGAATCGAAGGGGAGTGGTACGATAGGCTCAGGTCCTATCTTTGTCATACTCGACCCCCTTCTGGCGAGTTCTTCCGCTGCATCGTTGCCTCGGGATTCGCTGTGTCCCTTGATCCATTGAATGGTTACTTTATTGTATTCACCAACCTGGTTGAGATGTTAGTGACACTCGAAAATCAGACCAGAGTTAACTGTGTGACTTCAGAGCTTGCAGGACGGCCATGCTGTCCGAATGTATGCGTATTGAGTGAACGAAGAAGAGAAGCCTTTGGAATTATAATGTATAACCATACATTATAATTCCAAAGGCTCGGTTTTCGAATGAGAAACAAAAGAATCACAGGAGCAAAAACGCTGGTAGAAGCTATAGTGCTCCCAAAAATATGTCAAGATGTTATCGATCAACTGTTCTGTTATACAACTACTACTGTCAAATTATATCACAAAACAACTATATTTTTTTACAGCAGCGGCCTCAGCGCCGGCAGGGCCAAGTGGGCGTCGCGGCGAGCCTTACGCGAATGCGTACCCGCAGTCGTACGAGATGCGGCCCCCGCAGAAGGTCTGACAGTACGAGTACTGCGGTGCGCCGGCGGCCCCCGGGCCGGCAGGTGACGCGGCGCTGGAGCTGGTGGCGCTGGCGCCCGGCGTGCCGCTGCTGCTGGGCTACGTGTACCGCACCGACGCGCCGCCCGCGCACCCCTCACACCCCGCACACCCCGCGCAGCCTGCCCACCCCGCCCACCACGCCCGCGCCGACCACAAGACGGTGACGGTGGCGTCACAGACCACCATCACGCTGCACTCGCCCGAGTCGCTCACCGTCACCAACCCGCAGCGCCCCCAGGCTGACATCTAGACCAGACTCGGTTACACGCGCACGGCGACGTGTCACACCACATGCACGTGCGCCTTGTGCGAGCCGCGTGTGACGTAGCGTCCCCCGAGGACGACGTGACTAAATTGTTTTGCACCGAGGTGCACGTTATTTGCTCAATGCGGATTAGTGCGATCGATCCGCTCTCTCTGAGCTCAACAGTAGGAAATATTCGCGAGCGACGCGGTGATCTATCAAATTATTATTTTTATACAGAAATAGCAGGGGAACTCTTAGGGACGGCGCGATGTTCGTGTGAACCAGTGATACTTTTAACTGTTCAGAGTGTTGCTCCTGTAACCGGACATTTATGTATATTTTTGTATATAAATGGAGAGGTATACAAAGGCTACGATGTAAAAATATCATACGACTATAAACCGGAACGTTCATACCGACTCTAGAAGTAATTGTAAAGTAACTGCATTGTTTTACTCGAATCTCCGTAAGTGTAATTTTTATATAAAGTTATTTTTAACGTATTTAATGTAACGTAAGTGGAATGTCGAGGTGCCATTATACCGATTTGTATTCCTGTTCCTTTAATCGTTAGTTCTTCATTTCTCACTGCATCGTGATAATAAATTTATCATAAGTAATATTTGATAATTTATTAGTAATGGGCTCAACTACCTACATATTTTCAAAAAAAAAAAAATGCATTTAGTCTTCCTATGGCGATTAATGTACTTTTGTATTGTATTCGTTTATTTTATTTATCCTATTTTAAGTAGAATGTAATATGAAATTTAACAATATTGCCAAATGATCAAAATGTTATTAGACTGAAAGTTTCGTCTTGCTACGATGACGTTTTACAAAGTCATTCCTTGTATTATTTGTGACTGTATGAGTCTGTTGTGCGTGGAGAGCGGCTCAGGCGGAGGTCGTCGGCTGGTGAACTACAAACTTGCATATCACACACCGCTCCCCTTCCTATACCTGTGTATCAGTATATTTTGTCGTACAGTTCCATTGATCTCTTTGATAGATTATGAGATTATGTTAACAATCAAAATTGCGTAGTGTTATTATTTTCCGTCGTGCAAGCCAAAGAGCATGATGTATTTTTTATTATTTCTATACATTGTAATGTTAAGAATCGGTCTTATAAGTATACCATATTAATGCCATTTTATTAGTGAATGTCGAAACAATACGCAAGTTCTTGTAATTGTACTATAATACTGTATATTTGTATGTATGTAAACTGAGGGTAATGTTCTGTTGTAGAATGACTTGACCAATCGTGTAACTGACGGACAGCATTAAGTCCGTCACTAGTAGTACTCAATGGCATTATTTCTCCTAAGTCTAAGCTAGATTACCGTAATAGATTATTTAAATGACAATGTGAATATTTTTAATTAACAAGATGAATGTTACAACATATGATTTCAAAATAATAAAAAAAAAACAATAAATTTTACATGAACTTGGTGGCTTTTATTTATTTACCTATTCCTTTTACAGCAGCCATGATGTTACCATTATCATTATTCTTGTCGTATTTGGTATCAAAAATACCTGCTCGAGACAAACAGACTGACAATATTTAGCTTATAAATACCGGGTAAAATGGGGTGGATAGAAATGCAGGGGTGAATAAAAACGAAACTCTGATTGCAATTTTCACATTATTTAAACATTGTTTGCAGCAATGAAGAACTCCAATTTTTTTAACAATTATTTTATATTTAAATGGACGCTTTGTGAGAAACAATTAATATGGTAATAATGTGAAAATCCCAATAAAAGTTTCGTTTTTATTCACCCCGTTTTACCTTAAACGCCTGTATTCTCATGTCGAAATGTTTGTCACATTCATTATTTTTAAAATTTATAAGTTGCTGTTCCCATGTGAACGTACCATCGAAAAAAAAGGTCATGGTCTAATCGTGTTCCAAATCCGTTTAGCCGTTGAGACGTGATTAATTTACAATCATTCAAATTCTGTTACTTGATAGGATTCATTTTTTAAAAGGATCAGTAAGAACCGCACGGGTAAATTGTATAGGTCGGTTTGTGGATGAATGATCGTTCATTAGGTACCTACATGCCGAGGCGAGGCTCGTCCGAGTCCCGGAAACCACGTTGCTCCCTGCTAACATTTGTGGATCATTTACAGTCGTCGTTGCGGGTTGCCAGTAGACCTAGACCGTGTTTTTAGTATTACCCAGTAGCTGGGTTTTGTTTTATCCAATTCGACTGGAAGCTGACCCCAATCGATCTGGAGTCTTCCTACTTTACGAATGTTGTTTTTATATTTTAGGGTCCGATTAAAACTACCGAATATATTATTTAAGTTTAATAAAGGATATAATCTCTATATACAAGGTACAAAAGTATCATAATTACAAGCTAGATCATAAACAGAAGTGTACAAATAGGTATTAGGAGAATATGTCAATACAATACTTATAGAATAATTTACGCAAAATTATCTTCATTTGAGTTCTAGAGCAAGGAAAGAGTCACGTCAGAGAACAAACAAAATACATATTGTGATTCATTCCACTTGTTATAAACAACTCATTCAACGCGGATATTTTAAGTTCATCAGTTTATCTCCAGCGGATTTCCTATTGACTCATTTATATCTAATATCTACTACATTTTATACCCACGCATGTTTTTTGGAAATCACATTTAGTTTTAACTCTTCACCAGAAAAACTTTAAAATATCACCATTCGAAGATTGTTAAAGCTATCTTAGAAATAGGATAGTGTCTTTTTTCCGCAACAAAATAGGTTTATAGCCAAATAATCATATTATAAAGCTAACTAGATAATTATCTGTTACATAATAAATACTGGAATAGGGAATAATATCATTGATGGAAGTGGTAGTGTGACCCTTCAGAACATTGATGGTTTAACAGACTGTTAGGCGGTGTCTAAATGATCCTAAAAGTAAGAGTTCATTAATATCTATAAACTATTCATAAAACATATAAAAGCATGGAGGCAATTATATAACTAATTACCTAAACATATTCATATTCTCTAAAGTATCTTTGTGAGTCGTAGGTAGCTACTGAATTCATATTGACTTGCCTCAACAGATTGCGTTTCTTACACAATAGGTAATATTACATTGATAGTGATTAATCTTTGACCAATATTGAACTGTTATGTTTTCCTAAACTAACGTTTAATTATCTTCTCTAATAATAATTCATAACGACTAAAAGGCGCTTAAAAGAAAACAATTTTATTCCATTTAGATAAAGAAGGGAATAGTGTATCTCATTAAAGCCAAATATTTTGGGTAATAACTTAATCTGTGTTCATGAATCTAATTAGTAAATTAAAGTATTTATACATATCGCCTCAACATATCATTAATGAACGTTAAAATGTTTGTTTCTTAATAATACTCGTAATATTGGAATTTGTCTATAGAGCGACATAATTATTATAAAATAAAACATATAGCTAACTTCTCAAAGCGTTCTGTGTTACGTCATCATTACAAAATCATTATAAATGCAACGCCATTTGTTCTTGTTTGTATACTTCGTGATAAGCATTACGTATTAGAACATACGGGAAACAAGATTCTAACAAGTCCATTGTCAGGAATGGAGACTCTTGAACAATCAGGTCGAGAAGGAGGTACACTGACTCTCGGTTCTTTATTGCTTCCTTGTCAGTCTCTTGCCCGAGTCGAAGCAGTGAGGAAGACGCTAAAGCTAAGAACTCCTTCATACGATCTTCTATATCACCTTGTCCACAGATTGTGAACAGTGCCCCAAAGATGTGATTTATTGCAGGCGCCATGCAATGAATATTATTTGCGTGACCTTCTAAAGACGGCCTGTAGAAAGACCCTTCACTTCGAGCAAGCCTTGGCAAGGACACAGCAACGAATACCATCAACAGACATACAATAAGATGCTCTTCATCTTCAACTTCTGTTTTATTTTGGCGCAGTGCTGAAGCTAACGTGGGGTCAACCTTGCAAGCCAAGCCAGCCGCCGAACACATTTCTGATATGACACGCATCGGGTCCCCACTTGGCAATTGTTGTTGGAAATCTTTAATTGAACTAATCAAGAAAGGAATGCGACGCTCCAAAACGTCTAAAAGAGACTCTTGGGCAATTTGTCTAAAGCTCAAAATGACGCCGATTATAGTCATTCTTTGCAACACGTTATCCACATGTTGCAGTCTTTTGAACTGTTCTCTCATTATTTCAGGTTTATCAAAGTTTGTTCGGAGCATCTGAAGAACTTCCTTGTTTTGTACTACCAATTTTTTGAGTTCTTGGACTTGACTTGCAATGTGCCACATCAATGTTTCGCTGAGTAACTTCATTCCATAAGGTCCAATGAGTTCAGCTAAAGCTCGAAGCTCATTGATGTCGGAATACTCTTCAGCATTGAATGGAATTGCGCCTTCCGCGGTCAGACTTACGAATGCTTTTTGATTCATGGAAAAGCAAATACTGCCAGCACTAACTCTCCTGAGTAAGATTTCTGAATACCATTGTGTGTAAAGCGAAGCTATTGTCTTCTCTCCGTGACTGTCTGTGTTTTGTGTTTGTTGTAAAAGGCAGTTATTGAATACTCTTGTAATGTCAATATGAACGTAATTTTCAACTGTTTGCAAGACGTTCATATACGCCCGAACACTGACTAACAACTCGGATGGTTTGGCGATTTCACTTGTGTCCTGGTTGAACATGACCATGCCAACCAATGCTTTGGAAAACCTGGTTTCCAAATGCTGATGCAAATATTCTCGCGGCGCGAATGTATATTCCCATACATTGACGGTAGCACAATAGTTGATGGCATAGCACAGCTCTGTTAAAGCCATGTGTAGTTTGTCCATGGTGGTCAGATCTTCTCTGGTCTTCCTGTAACTCTCAGCTCCCGGCACAACAATAGCTATTGTATTCTTCTTATTCTTGTCCTTCTTCTTCCTGTTGGCCAGGTGCGCGATGGTCTGCGCGCAATGCTTCGGCAGTAACTTATCGCTCATTGTGCACTGTTCATCACAAATTGTAGTGATTATATTTTTAGCCTCCTTTGCCATCTCATCCAAGAATATATTGACTACAGAAAGACTCCTTTCTCTGATATGGTGTCTCTCTTCTGGGCATAACTCATGAGTACAGTTTTGAAAATGGCTGCAAATCAGAGGGAATGCGATGATGTAACGATTTTGAGCCGGGAACTCTAGGCACATGTGGAATTGACTTTCAAAGATTTTGCTGTAGAAACAAAACAGGGACAAGTCAGATGTTTCTACCATTATTTCATCAAGATTATCAACCATTTTGGTATGGAAGACCATTTTATCAATGAATTGTGCCAATTCCCTCTGATCTACAAGACTGAATGCAGATTTGGCAACTGATGTATATGTTTGCAACCTGAACCAATCAAGGCGAAAAGCTCGGAAATCAAACAGCTCATTGTCTTCAACTTGCTTGACACTTAAATTAGCAGCAGTGCTGCACAGTGATGACAGTATTATATTCTCATCATCAGGATTGACTTGCAAGTTCTGTATCATCAAGTTCAGAGCAACAGCATCAAAACCTGACAGATACTGCACATAATATCTCTGCATGACCTGGCTGTACTTCCTCACCAACGCTCTCAACTCTTCCATGTGGAACAGAAGTTCAGGCAACTGACGGTCCACTAAATCTTCAGCTGCTTTGCCTTTAACTTTTTGTGGAGGATTGTCATTGTGTCGAAGTAACCAAAACACCTCATCTCTTGCATAGCAAAGACCAATGAAAATTAACAATGCCTTAGGTCCCAATAATCCTGGCTGATCAGTTAAAATGAGACCAAGTTCCTTCAAAGCTGTTCTCAAAAACTTCCTCCTCTCCCTGTGTTTGTAGCCAGCTTTTTGGACTGCATGGTGGTAGCAATCTTTCACTTCTGATATTCTTTTACCATATCCTTTTATGCCATCAAAGAAACTCTGGATGTAGCTGTGGATATAGATGACTTCAT
The DNA here is from genome assembly GCA_905163435.1 of Mamestra brassicae. Classification (NCBI taxonomy): domain Eukaryota; kingdom Metazoa; phylum Arthropoda; class Insecta; order Lepidoptera; family Noctuidae; genus Mamestra; species Mamestra brassicae. The sequence goes on along the minus strand of LR990991.1, from coordinate 6,086,117 downwards.
CACGGAATAGTGCTACAACCCACCCTGACTCTAAGGCACTGACCCACATTTTGTTTGCGTGATCTTGTTGCAACATTTGGTGACAAATAGCAAAGCCAAATATGACCCATCTCTCCAAACACTCTAATGACACATATTCACATGACATGGTGTTTGTTTCTGAGGGCTTCAGGAGCTGAGCAGGGTTGCTCACTAAGCTCAACTTCTGTTCAGATCTCCAGTGCTCAGCTGTTAGGTTTCTGGCAGGATACACTTGCCAGAGAGAATTAAGTGCACTAGTGAGCACTTTCAGATGTGGTTGAAATTCTTCTGATAGTTTTTTCAGGGGAGCATCGTAATCTAAAATCATTTGACCCAAACGAGGGAAACTTTGATCAATTTGATTGTGTACCATTTCATGAGCAGCATTGAATAAGCCTAGTACTGCTTTGCGATCTTCTACCCTGGACAGTAGAATCATCAGGGAGATGTAAGTTGTGATCAGATCCAGATAATTCTTTGTCAATTCAAAATTCAAAGTCAGGTCTAATGTGACCTGACATGCGTCCAAAATGTTGAGGAGTTCACAAACATTATCTTTAAAATCTAAAAGATCTACAAATGTGTAGTAATACAATGACAGAGATTTAATGATTTCATTTCTGATGTTTGTAATAGCCTGGAGGCCTTTGACATCAATGTTAGGGAATCTTCTAACAATGTTTTTAATAGAGGATTCTAAGGCCTTGTCGGACAGGAAACCTGGTTTAGATTTAGCATCTCCGCAAGCTTTCTTGATGTTGTAGATTCTAGTCAGCATCCCAATACCTCTGTCATTCAGTATGATGAGCTTTTCAGCCAGCTTCTGCTGGCTGATGTGTACTACTGATCTTGACATAGTCGACATGATTCTAAAAAAGAAAAAACAGTTAAGACTTTACCAGTAGAGCTTGAATATCTGACTTTATTCAACCTTCTAAACACCTAACTGTAGTTGATGAAAATTCATATTAAACTGAATCAATCAGTAACAGGATGTGGTAACTAGGTATGCAATAAGTAGATACATACTACACAGTTACATACACTGGTTCCCAGAGGGTCACTAGTTATTTAAATAACTTTGAATAAGTGCTACAGTTCCATTCAATTGGTTAGTAGGTGGGCTGACGGATTGTATTCATTTGTTATTCTAAACAAACTATAACAAATTAATTGGACTAATGCTTTAGACAATCAGGCAACACAATAGACTTTTGAGTTTAAAATAAGTCTGCAAAGTTATCAAAGGTACAGTTATTGCAATACTTGAAACTTCAACCGAGACAATTACGAACTACTAGGTACGGCTGAGAATCAATTGCTTTTAATGCCGCATATCCAATTTGTGTGTTATCATATCCTTCCTGATTGCACATAGGATCCTTTACTGAAAATATCACCTCCAAGGTACCGTTAGCGTTTCTTTTATACAGTATTCTTTGTATGACTGCAGGCAATAGTATTAAATACAATTTATGAATGCAAAGTAGCACGAGAGTACCACCGCGATGATAAATATGCTTGGATCATAGTTACCTTATTACACTGCGCTAGTTCACACACTAACTTTACACAGCAAAACAATGTTTCATGTTAGTCAGGAAACTTAATCTGCTAATGGAAATTCATATTATAGTTAGATACTCTGCACTTTTATACGTTTTCATCAATAATCAAGGAAAAGGGAGTGCCAGAAATGCTATCACTCATTTAGATTTACAACAGTTTGACATTTGTAGTAGTTTGTTTTGAAAGGTTGGTATTCATGGAAGCTAACCCTATCATAAACAAAAGCTTGTAGTTTTCGTCGGTTGAAGTAGTGCAGTGTCAATAGAGAATCAACATTCAACACACAGCTGTACCGAGGTGTTTACGGTTTCCTAAATCCGGAACCAACTGAAGTGGTTCTGAGTACGTGCACGACAAAGGCTCTGTCACCTGGTGGCGCAAATCTTAATCATTTACGAAAATAATACTTGACATTGACTCTTTACATTATAAAATAATCATAATCACGTTATAAAAATAACTAAATAAATATGTAGTGTTGCATTTCTGGATGCTTCATGCTCAAAGACTTCATAGAAAATAAAAAATAGTCAAATGGTGTAAAATTCTATTACTTTCCCACAAATAGTCACTTTCCATGGCCTTTCTATTTGGTTAGAAAATTGCCATACAAAAATAAAACTTTGACAGATATTCTGTATCATCTGTATCACGCTAACTTCACCCTCTTTTCTACTGGGACGTCATTACTTACATTTGCTTACATTTTAACAATCGGATTTAATTTCATGTTGGTTCCCTATTTGCATTTCCAAGTAATTTAATATGTGATTCATATATAAAGTGAACTTTTTGTGATTGCTACAAGTGTTCTGAACAAACTAATTTTCATTTTGTGACCGGCGGCATAAATAAATCGTTAACCATGCCGCGAATTATGATAAAAGGTGGCGTTTGGCGCAACACCGAGGTTTGTAGAATTATCTTTGATCCAACAAAACTTTTACTTTATTAACAATATTTTTCATTATTTACCTTTCATTACTCAATTCGTAGGATGAAATCCTCAAAGCGGCGGTGATGAAATATGGGAAAAACCAGTGGTCCCGTATTGCGTCGCTGCTGCATAGAAAGTCTGCAAAGCAATGCAAGGCTCGTTGGTACGAGTGGCTAGATCCGAGCATCAAGAAGACGGAATGGTCTCGCGAGGAGGACGAGAAGTTGCTGCACCTGGCCAAGCTGATGCCCACGCAGTGGAGGACCATTGCGCCCATCATTGGGCGTACGGCTGCACAATGTTTGGAGAGATACGAATATTTGCTGTAAGTAGCCCTCTTTCACAGTAATGAATAAGTTACAGTCATGATAATATGCAAATAAATTCTTCATTCTAATCGGTTCAATGGGCTTACCTAAATAATAGAGACAACTTTTGTTCTGGAAAAGTCGGGATGCCCTAGATCCTTTGTACAATTTGTAATAGACTGTTATTGCCTTATTTAGTCATATTTATTGCCATAAAGGACAAGTTCTTGACTGTCTTAATCAATTGACACTCACTCTTTTAATAAGAGCTTTTCTTGCTGTAGGTGTCCCAGTATCCCTGCACAGCCAATAGTTAAATTGAAATCAGATTTTTATGTTAATCAATAATAAAACAATTATTTTTGTCAGAATATGTTTTATAAATTTAATATGATGCAGAGATCAAGCCCAGAAGAAGGAAGAAGGGGAGGATATGGGTGATGACCCTCGCAAGCTGAAGCCTGGTGAAATAGATCCCAACCCTGAGACAAAGCCCGCCAGGCCCGATCCTAAGGACATGGATGAAGATGGTAAGTTCAACAGATGTAAGAGTGTAAAGATGATAAGAATTTCTAATAACAGTCCATTTCACATGCACCTAAAAGTTACACAATCACATACACGAAAATGAATGGATTTCTGGTTATTGGCGTAGGTTTTAAAAATATATTTGTTAACTTGTAAACATTCTATATTTAGCCAAGTTCTAACAATACTCAAACCAACTCAAATTCAGTTACTTCTTTCTTATTTTTTTTTATTTTATTTCTTAAGAAAACTTACAGCTAGGATACAGATAGTTGACAGTTAGTGAAAGAAGGCCAATTAAAAGTTTTCACTGACAATGTTAGGGCAAGAAACAGTAGACAGGCAAGAGAAAGTAAGAATTAGTAAGCACTTAAATTATTATAGAATGAAAACTGAAAATTAAGAATGAAAAAAAAAAAGGTTTTAGTGAACTTCAAAGAAGTTTTTATACAGTATTTTTTTTAGTTTCGGAACACTGGTAGAGAACAAGTCAAGATCATTAACACTCTGACACAACAAGTTGTATGCCCTACTAGCTCTTATTATAAATAAGAGTTTAGCCGAAATTTGCACCGCACAGAAGGAACATACAGAGGTTGATGATTCCTTAAGGTGAAAGATGGAACACGCAGCCTAATTTTGCTCATCAGTTCAGAACAGTTGATTGAACCATTTGACAAATTGAACAGGAATACCATGTCGGCAATTTTTCTCCGTTCAATTAGTGGAAGAATGTGAAACTTCCTGCAGTGGCTATAATAATTAGGTAAATAGGTTTTGGATCTAAACTGAATGTACCTCAAAAACCTCTTTTAAATACTTTCGATGCAATTGACGTAAGTGTTATAAATGGGATTCCAAATTGGTGAGCAGTATTCGAGATGACTGCGTACAAATGATCAATAGATAATTTTGAGTGTTTCGATATTTTTGAAATCTGCTGATATCCTCAAGATAAAACCTAGTGCCATAGAAGCTTTTTTAATAATGTTATCAATGTGTGTGTCAAAAAGAAATTTCTAGTCAAAAGTGACGCCTAAGTCTCGAATCGTATTAACTCTGGCTAGTGAAGTGTTGGCTAGTTTGTAATCGTAAATAATACGTTTAGGTTTACGAGTGAAGGTACATGTATAACATTTCGAGACGTTAAGATCCAAGCGGTTGGATCTTAACGTCTCGAAATACAATACTCTGGAATCTATCCAGATTATATTGGAGACGTTCAGCATCTTCATAAGTTCTGATTTCGCTTAGAATCTTCATGTCGTCCGCAAACAAAAGAACTCTTAAGTAAGAGAAACATGAAGAGACGTCGTTGATGAAGATGTTGAATAACAAGGGTCCCAAAAGCGATCCCTGTGGTATTCCTGAAGAGATAATCATAGTTCTCGATGTATATCCATTAAAAACAACAGTTTGACATCTGTTGGCCACATAAGATGAGAACCACCTGAAGAGATTTCCACTGATACCTATAGCTAACAGCTTACGCAGAAGTATAGCATGATCCAAGCAATCAAAACACTTGCTGTAATCAGTGTAGATTACAGCTACCTGTGTGCGATGAGCCATACATTCAGTCAAGTAGTCATCACAGAGAATGAGATTGGTGGTTGTGGACCGACCTCGTAGGAAACCATGTTGACGGTCACTGATGCTTAGTTTAAGACAAGCATAAAGCTGCTTGTATATCATTTTTTCCAGGATTTTAGTGAAAATGCATAATTTGGATATGGGCCTGTAGTTTTCCACGAGGTCTCTAGGCCCTATTTTGTGGATCGGAGTGATTAAAGCTGACTTCCAAATTGTAGGTACCTCACCTAAAATTAGGGATCGCCTGAACAGAAGTGAAAGAGGAGGAGTCAGACTTTTCGCACAATTGAATATAAAAACTGGTGAAACTATATATAAAAACTGGTTATTTGTATAAGTAAGACAGAATATAGTAACCATGTAGAGATGAACCAAATTCTTATTAAGAACTATTTGGAGTAAAACAGTTCACATTATTATTTAGGCATTCTCCATGAAAAACAATGGTACTCAGCTGCATATGGTTAGACTTGAAACCAACCTCAACTTAGTTGGGAGAAAATCAGCTGTACAGTCCTTTTCGTCGAGTTATGTGCACAGAAATGTATGGGGAAATCAATTTTTTTTTTCGCGATATTTGTGTTGGTCCCATAGTAAAAGTTGTTCATAATGATGAGTAAAATGACCCCTTAAGAGGTATTGCGTATATTCTGTTACACATTGTATAATAGTGTCAGGCAATACAGTCCTGTAGTAAGTTCGAAACATGTTTTGTAGGTACACATCTATTGCCATTACAATATCAGATTACTGCAAAATATATTGTTTGTCCCACAGAACTGGAGATGCTGTCAGAAGCGCGTGCTCGTCTAGCCAACACACAGGGAAAGAAGGCGAAGAGGAAGGCTCGTGAAAAGCAGCTGGAGGAGGCACGAAGACTTGCTGCCTTACAGAAGAGGAGAGAGCTCAGCGCTGCTGGCATTGCTGTGCCGATTAGGTAAGGATTCCAAATGTTATAGAAACCTATGGAACTACACATTTAAGATTTTCAAAAACTCTTTCTTTAGTATTTAAGCTAAAAGACAGATGAGAGTGGGTAAAACCTGGATGACACAGGAGCGTAAGTATTGGCTCAGAAGTAGAGAGGTCTATGCCTAATAGGTAACGAATTTGTGTGCCAATTTTGACGTGACAACGTCTTATAAATTGGTTTGCCGGGTGACACTTCAAGAAACTGCGTTACGCTCCGCTCACGTTATGCGCTCACAATGAGAGCGAGTGAGAGGCACGCGTCCCTTCCACTCGGGCATGGTTAGCCCGCCTAAGAGCGAGAGAGACAGACATAAAAAGTGAAAGGCACGTTATTTTACCACTCAAAGTCGTTGTCACGTAAAACTTTCGCCCGTATACCGACTTTACAGGCAACCAATTTTTTTGTTAATAGAATGTTTTTTTTGCAATCTTGCTTGTCACAACTTGCATGTACTTATAGAATAACAGACTGTGAAACTGTGTTAAAACAAAACAAACTTTTGTAATCTACAGGCGCAAGAAGAAGCGCGGCGTAGACTACAACTCAGAGATTCCGTTTGAGAAGAAGCCTGCTTCTGGGTTCTATGACACATCTACCGAAGTTGTGGACCCCATGGCTCCAGACTTCACACGACTCAGGCAGCAACATCTGGATGGAGAACTACTTTCGGAGAAGGAAGAGGTAAAAATACTGTATTGAATCTGTCTTAGTTTTTGTAGAAAATTTCTTCATTAACGTCAATAAAACTATTTAATGACTGATTTTATACAATTTTGTATTTATCTAAATACCGTTGTTGATGGTTACTAAATTTTTAGTACTTATATCATAAAGCAGATGCAATATTCAAAACTACTTATTTATTTACCCAAAATTATTTGTTCTAGTTTATTATTGTTGCATTTAAACAGGATTCTATATCTCAATAGATGATTTTACAACCATTGCTTGTTGCAGAGGGATCGACGCAAGGACAAACAGAAGTTGAAGCAGCGCAAAGAGAATGATGTGCCCCAAGCTATGTTGCAAGGCGACCAGCCAGCACGCAAGCGCAGCAAACTGGTGCTGCCCGAGCCACAAGTTACTGATCAGGTGATGTATCACAAATGAACTCTTTGGAGTAATATAAGAATGACCATATCAAATAAATAGATCCATTGATTAGTATTTTAATGTAGCCTTTTTCCTTCTCTATATGCCAATGCTTGTGTTTTACCACTGTTTGGGATAGTGTCACTTGGTTTCCAATAGTTTCAGCTTGTATGCAAAAAGGGGAAAATGCATAAGTTTTGCGAGCAGCACAGACAGTCACGGCCATTTGTAATTGAGCAAGTACAGGCTTGCTCATTTACTACAGGCACCTCGGCAATTGTCACTTAATCTCTAAGATCGACTCGTGCGGCTGTTCATATTTTGCCACAAGCTCCTCTTTTTAAATTATCATATGCATGCTCGCTAACATTAACCCCTGTCAGCCTTGATCAACCCTATCAGTACAACATTTGATCTATCACGGAGAGTGCACGATGATCTGATTTTGGAGCTTCCTCGTTCAGGAGTTACAACAAGTGGTGAAGCTGGGCCGCGCGTCGGAAGCGGCGCGCGAGTCAGCGGGAGGTGCGGGTGCGGCCACGGACGCGCTGCTGGCGGAGTACGCCATCACGCCCGCCACGCCCGCAGCGCTGCGCACGCCCGCGCAGCACCAGGACAGGTACGTACACTCAGTGAAGCTGGGCCGCGCGTCGGAAGCGGCGCGCGAGTCAGCGGGAGGTGCGGGTGCGGCCACGGACGCGCTGCTGGCGGAGTACGCCATCACGCCCGCCACGCCCGCAGCGCTGCGCACGCCCGCGCAGCACCAGGACAGGTACGTACACTCAGTGAAGCTGGGCCGCGCGTCGGAAGCGGCGCGCGAGTCAGCGGGAGGTGCGGGTGCGGCCACGGACGCGCTGCTGGCGGAGTACGCCATCACGCCCGCCACGCCCGCAGCGCTGCGCACGCCCGCGCAGCACCAGGACAGGTACGTACACTCAGTGAAGCTGGGCCGCGCGTCGGAAGCGGCGCGCGAGTCAGCGGGAGGTGCGGGTGCGGCCACGGACGCGCTGCTGGCGGAGTACGCCATCACGCCCGCCACGCCCGCAGCGCTGCGCACGCCCGCGCAGCACCAGGACAGGTACGTACACTCAGTGAAGCTGGGCCGCGCGTCGGAAGCGGCGCGCGAGTCAGCGGGAGGTGCGGGTGCGGCCACGGACGCGCTGCTGGCGGAGTACGCCATCACGCCCGCCACGCCCGCAGCGCTGCGCACGCCCGCGCAGCACCAGGACAGGTACGTACACTCAGTGAAGCTGGGCCGCGCGTCGGAAGCGGCGCGCGAGTCAGCGGGAGGTGCGGGTGCGGCCACGGACGCGCTGCTGGCGGAGTACGCCATCACGCCCGCCACGCCCGCAGCGCTGCGCACGCCCGCGCAGCACCAGGACAGGTACGTACACTCAGTGAAGCTGGGCCGCGCGTCGGAAGCGGCGCGCGAGTCAGCGGGAGGTGCGGGTGCGGCCACGGACGCGCTGCTGGCGGAGTACGCCATCACGCCCGCCACGCCCGCAGCGCTGCGCACGCCCGCGCAGCACCAGGACAGGTACGTACACTCAGTGAAGCTGGGCCGCGCGTCGGAAGCGGCGCGCGAGTCAGCGGGAGGTGCGGGTGCGGCCACGGACGCGCTGCTGGCGGAGTACGCCATCACGCCCGCCACGCCCGCAGCGCTGCGCACGCCCGCGCAGCACCAGGACAGGTACGTACACTCAGTGAAGCTGGGCCGCGCGTCGGAAGCGGCGCGCGAGTCAGCGGGAGGTGCGGGTGCGGCCACGGACGCGCTGCTGGCGGAGTACGCCATCACGCCCGCCACGCCCGCAGCGCTGCGCACGCCCGCGCAGCACCAGGACAGGTACGTACACTCAGTGAAGCTGGGCCGCGCGTCGGAAGCGGCGCGCGAGTCAGCGGGAGGTGCGGGTGCGGCCACGGACGCGCTGCTGGTGGAGTACGCCATCACGCCCGCCACGCCCGCAGCGCTGCGCACGCCCGCGCAGCACCAGGACAGGTACGTACACTCAGTGAAGCTGGGCCGCGCGTCGGAAGCGGCGCGCGAGTCAGCGGGAGGTGCGGGTGCGGCCACGGACGCGCTGCTGGCGGAGTACGCCATCACGCCCGCCACGCCCGCTGCGCTGCGCACGCCCGCGCAGCACCAGGACAGGTACACTCCACACATTTGAGAAACTTTTAAAATTACTTGAAAAAAAAAATGGCGAGAGCGCATCAATTATCGTAATTTGATCCCTTATTTCAATTTCCACAAAAGTCCAGGGTTTTGCAAGTAATACCAATTGTATGATCCACAGACATTTTTCTCACTTTTATGACATTCTTCCCCTGAGTCTCATCGAGTTGACTCATTAGGACAACACTTTTGTTTTTGCTTTGCTTAACCGTTTGGGGAAAACAGTGGTGATATTTTGCTGGTGTAAGCTGGTCCAGATTTCCTGAACTAATGTAACAATTTCATTTCTAGAATCCTAATGGAAGCTCAGAATGTGATGGCACTGACCCACGTGGATACACCCCTGAAAGGAGGGCTCAATACTCCACTGCATCAGACAGACTTCTCAGGAGCACTGCCGCAGTCACAGGCCGTTGCCACGCCAAATACCGTGCTCATCACACCATTCAGGTAAGCGTAATCACTAGATGGTCATGTACCCAGTAACTTACGAACAAATAATAATTATCTGTCTCACGGCGGCTACCTTACGTTCAGTCGGATTTCAATTCGGCTGAAATAAATTACGCCGCATTGAATGAGCACTTCGCGATCGTCAAAGCGTCATCAAATGGGCGTTACATCGATACGCCGATTTAAAAGTTTTAGTTTCAACAACTAGCCGTTAAAATGGCAACCTTTTCATTGAAAGGCGCCGTTTAATCGGCGGCCTGAGTGACATCCCGGCTTTTAATTGAACAGGCAAGACAAATGACTTGGTTCAATATCATTTAATGACTTGTCACTTTGCCACGTAGCGGAACATAGGGCACAGCTTAGGGCTTAAACCGGCACACCTATATGTAATACAATATGGCTGCGACATCTATGTTAACGGCCATCTATATTATCTACATAGGTATTTCGATTAAAGAAGGAGAATTAATTTTTCGGTATGTTTTTATTCAGGTCATCACGCAGTGAAGTATCGACTCCCGGTAGTTTCAACACGCCTAGTCAAGTAGTAGCAGTACCGCCGGGACTAGCTGTATGTATAACTTCATTTCTCTTATAAGTTGCTGCTTCAATAATATGCTCTTCTTATTTGATTCGTCTTGTATGCTACAGACTCCAGGACTTCGTGATAAGTTAAGTATCAATCCGGAAGACAGACTGAGTACAGGTGATACACCTCAAGTTGCCAATCAAATACAAAAACAGGTAAGACATCATTTTATTTCTTGACTATAACTTGAGTTCCCTCTACAACTGTCGCTCGTTCCTTACGTTTTCACCAGCATATTATTAGCAAGTACAATTTAATAACGACGTGACAATTTATCAAGTCATAGTTAAATATTCTGTCAGAATTCTTTAATTATTTTGATCTGCATTTTACAAAAAAAAAAATATCAAGAGCTTGGCACTTGGTATAAAATGGTCTATTTTACCACCTTATCCAAAGTTTCTTTTAAAATAATAAAACTTCCGTGCTTCCGTTATAATCACAGCAAAAAGCGTTAGTCCGAAACGCCCTCTCCTCACTGCCAACCCCGAGGAACGACTATGAGATCGTGGTACCTGATCAAGATGACGAGCCTATGGACAATTCAAGCTCTATCTCCCATGTGGAAGACCAGGCTGATGCCGATGCCAGGCTGCAACAGGAGCAGGAGGAATTACGTAAGTGAAATTAAAAGCTTATAATACAGCGTGAAATTTTAATGGTTGTTTTCCGGCAACGAAATGAGTTTGTCTTGGTAATAACAATCGATTTGTGAAAAATAATAAATTTAAAATCAAGAAATGGCAGAATAACTATTTTAGTGTGATAAACAAAACTAGAAAGCGACGTCGAACCAATAGTTATACATCGCGATAGTTTCGCGCAAAGCGGCCGCAGTCGTTGCCCTTCGCTTATCAACCAGCTGATAGGTACTCTTAATTTAATGAAACAATAGGTACCGAATAAGTTAACATAAAAAGATGCCGCGCGCGATGCGCGGGGCCTCACTCGCCGCCTGCTTGCAGGCAAGTTAATGCCGTGTTTCTACGCGCGAGAGCTTATTTTGCTCTGATCATTTATGAATCGCTTTTTATGTTGGCGCGCCGCCGCTCTGCCGACAAAGTGAAAAGAGCGTCCGAATTGGCCCTTGTTTGTGTCACATTGGCAAGGCCATTTCGAACTTTTTTTTTAAATTGTTTAACTGTAAAACTTAGGGTACTACAAGGTTCTATTTTGGGTTCCCTGGTTATCTCTTGTATAGGATGGATATCTTTCTTGAACATCATCCATTGTAACGCTTGATATCTCCCTTAGGCGCAGCAGCCATGAAGCTCCGTTCTTCAGCGGTACAGCGCGGCTGCGTGCGGCCGGGCGAGGTCAACGTGACGGTCGTACGAGGCGGCGCCGGGCCCGCGCTCACGGTGCTGCAGCACGCGGAGGAACTACTGAAGCAGGAGATGGTCACCATGCTGCACTACGACGCGCTCAGGGACCCGCCGCCTGGTATGTAACCTAGCTACGTCATGTTAGCATCACAGGTCAACGTGACGGTCGTACGAGGCGGCGCCGGGCCCGCGCTCACGGTGCTGCAGCACGCGGAGGAACTACTGAAGCAGGAGATGGTCACCATGCTGCACTACGACGCGCTCAGGGACCCGCCGCCTGGTATGTAACCTAGCTACGTCATGTTAGCATCACAGGTGAACGTGACGGTCGTACGAGGCGGCGCCGGGCCCGCGCTCACGGTGCTGCAGCACGCGGAGGAACTACTGAAGCAGGAGATGGTCACCATGCTGCACTACGACGCGCTCAGGGACCCGCCGCCTGGTATGTAACCTAGCTACGTCATGTTAGCATCACAGGTCAACGTGACGGTCGTACGAGGCGGCGCCGGGCCCGCGCTCACGGTGCTGCAGCACGCGGAGGAACTACTGAAGCAGGAGATGGTCACCATGCTGCACTACGACGCGCTCAGGGACCCGCCGCCTGGTATGTAACCTAGCTACGTCATGTTAGCATCACAGGTCAACGTGACGGTCGTACGAGGCGGCGCCGGGCCCGCGCTCACGGTGCTGCAGCACGCGGAGGAACTACTGAAGCAGGAGATGGTCACCATGCTGCACTACGACGCGCTCAGGGACCCGCCGCCTGGTATGTAACCTAGCTACGTCATGTTAGCATCACAGGTCAACGTGACGGTCGTACGAGGCGGCGCCGGGCCCGCGCTCACGGTGCTGCAGCACGCGGAGGAACTACTGAAGCAGGAGATGGTCACCATGCTGCACTACGACGCGCTCAGGGACCCGCCGCCTGGTATGTAACCTAGCTACGTCATGTTAGCATCACAGGTCAACGTGACGGTCGTACGAGGCGGCGCCGGGCCCGCGCTCACGGTGCTGCAGCACGCGGAGGAACTACTGAAGCAGGAGATGGTCACCATGCTGCACTACGACGCGCTCAGGGACCCGCCGCCTGGTATGTAACCTAGCTACGTCATGTTAGCATCACAGGTCAACGTGACGGTCGTACGAGGCGGCGCCGGGCCCGCGCTCACGGTGCTGCAGCACGCGGAGGAACTACTGAAGCAGGAGATGGTCACCATGCTGCACTACGACGCGCTCAGGGACCCGCCGCCTGGTATGACTTACTTAAGATGTTTTAACATCATCTTTAGGGCTGTATGAGGTTATAACTTGGGCTCAGTGCTACGTCAACCACGAGAAATAGATTCCAATCACTTGAGCGAATAATATAAAACTTGCTGTATCAAAAAATTCCATGACCCCTTTTAGTATTTCTTTAAGTGTGTGCTAATTAAGTAAATATTTCATTTTCAATGTATCGTTTGTCTCATAATTCTCGAAAGGCTGATCCCAACTTTCTTGCAGCACTTCTTTTTCTTCCTTACATCTCTATCTGTCCTTATTTCAGATTTCTAGATTACAGATATCTTCTTAATCACGTCAAATTTCACATAACCCATCCATCTATCTCATCAGATATGTATATTTAATTGATACAGGTGTAGACAAGAAGAGAGCAGTACAACTACAGGCATCGCACTTAGCATACTTAGAACAACATCCCTACGAGGAATTCTCGTCGGAGGACTTGGAAGCTGCCAAACTGGAGATGAAGAAGGAAATGGAAGTGGTGAAGGGAGGCATGGGACACGGAGAACTGAGCATTGACGCCTATACGCAAGTCTGGGAGGAGTGTCTTGCACAAGTGAGTGAAAACTTAATATTACCTAACAATTACTAGAAAGAAAAGTGGGTGGGTGTGAACCCACTTTTCGCCAAGTGTTTTAGGGCCACATTTTATCGGGAAGAATTAAAGATTCTGGGATCTGCTTATAAAGCTGGCATGTTACATACATCTTTTGTCTACCCTTGTCTCATGTTTCTGAGTCTGTCATGGCCTTCTTTGGTTTAAGTCATACCCAAAAAAAACATCTTTTCATTGATCTTTTCAAGAGTTTCTAGTGCTAACTAGAGGTCTAGAGCCTATCCATGATACATCATAGATTGTTGACGGCTTCCAAACGAATATCTCGACGTACAATTTTTTTGTTTCTTTTTCAGGTGCTCTTTCTACCCGGTCAAAACAGATACACACGTGCCAATTTAGCTAGTAAGAAAGACAGATTGGAATCGGCCGAGAAACGGCTGGAACAAAACAGAAGCCACATGGCCAAAGAAGCCAAGAAATGTTCCAAAATGGAGAAGAAACTTAGGGTTTTGACAGGTAGGATCAGTGTTTTATACAATGACATTTTACTGCATAAAGGATGATGCTATACATATAGCTCCATTTATTTTTCGCACTGTTTTAATTATGATTTTGATATTTCACCCCATCTATAAGATACCTGGCGTATAAAACATACTAAGTCTTCCATTTAAATTTTTTTCAGGAATAAAATATTCTTTTTCGTCTTGACGGCATTGTCTCCTGGCAACTCTCCTTAGAATTATTAACTCAGTTTATGCTTAAAATATTACTTTGTTTTCTAGGTGGATATCAAAGTCGGGCAGCATCTTTGATCAAGCAGTTCCAAGAGTTACAGGATCAGATAGAACAGGCCAATTTGGAGCTGTCCACGTTCAAGTTCCTTGCCGACCAAGAAAAAGCAGCCATTCCACGTAGAATAGAAGTAAGTTATCATACAAATTGCTTCTCTTGACGTTGACATCGATCGATTGGTGTGGTAAAACCCTTATCGAACTGCCAAAATGTTAAGGATTGGTCATGTGACATACTTTAGCGCATTGTAAATCCCTTACATTTTTACTTTTGGACACTCCTTATGAGTGATACAATGCCATATTGTCTAGAGGCTCTTTAGCGTCTAGATAAAGGCTTCCCTTTCAACTTGTCTCCCTAAATACTGCACACTGAGGCCAGTTTTTTAAATATATGTCCACCGCCCTACGCGAAGTCATTTCCGACGCCATCTTATTTCGCAAAAAAAAAAAAAACTTCTAATCATCTTCCTTGTCTATTCCAGTCATTGACAGAAGACGTCAATCGCCAAACGGACAGAGAGAAACAATTACAGAAGAGGTATGCAGATCTCCAAGCCGAATTAGAGGATCTTCACAAAGGAAGGCAGCCCAAAGAAGTGGAGTCAAAGACATCAGACGAGTGAAATATTATTATTGAAATATGAATAACAAATTAAGATGTTTGAACGAAATGATTATCGATATATATAGTTTTCGTGATGAGACATGAGCTTTGTATATGTCAATACTAACACGAACGATGGTTCATTCATTAATCATTCGTTTTATATTTATTTACATGAACGACATTACGACTTGTCTGTTGTGCTGATGAACGAATCGACATATTTTGAAAACGTGATTTTCTGATGTCAATCGTTCCCGATTGCCGATTGACTTGTTGTAACAGCCGATAAGATTTTACTTTTTGTTGTTCGCTGCTTGTTATTTGCAGCAGCTATCAATCAGCACTCATATCAATCATGCGGGTGCAATACCGGCCTAGTAGGTAACGAATTTAGAGAGGTGCGGCGCGCGCGTGTCATAACTTTTTCATTAGGTAGTTGTACATGGATGGGCTGATTGTAAACCACATGCTCAAAAACAAACCTCATGTTCCATTGCAAGAACTGAATTTCATACTTTGATTATTTCCTAAATAGTTGATTGTGTGACAGAGATCGGAATAAAAGTTATTAATAAGTGACAATTTGTTTTATTTCACATCTTATATACAACATGATTTACACAAATTAAAGAGAATTATTATTAATTACAAATCATTGAAACATAATAAATTACAAGTTGCACATATCAAAATCATTAATACAAAGTATCATTACTATAATTTAGCTATATCACAGTAAGAGTAACATCCAGGCCGGCTGGATACTTGTCCTGCACTGACGTATTGTCAACAACACATCATTAATAAGTTGACATACACTCAACATGAAGACCCTTTGAACAATATTATGGCACAGTGTGGAATAGCAGAGAGCTTCATGTAACATGAAACTTCGACTGTTACGATTGCGGTCCTTCTTACAGACCGAAATGTGATGTGTGGCGCACATAAGTGCGTCATGAAAGATTGCGAAAGGGCCTCGAAGAGTATCACGTCTCTAAGCTCAGTCTTTGTGTACACGCACCTAGCGCACCCTTAGAATTAAAGTGACCTAACGCAAAAATTGCGAGCGACAAGCAAATAAACCTTAAAAAGTAGTTAGGTAAAAAAAAATATCTCTCCCGTGACCTATGTATGAGCTGCCCTTTCTCACTCATAATTTGGACTCTTTCACCACGGGGTTTTAAAGTATGCTTTTTAAGATCAGTTATACATCAAAATTATAAGGAACAGGAATTTTGAGTTAAGTCACTTTAATTCTAAGGGTGCGCTAGTTCAGTGTGCCTAGTTTAGCGTATAGCACCATCAATTTACTCACAATAACCACAAGCTATTTACATACTATCGTCGGAATCACTATCAATCAGTCTCCTCTTAGGTTTATTTCTCTTTATCACCGTAACATCTGGGCTGTCATCTTGCGTACATATTCGACGGAACTTTTTCTTAGCTTTCCTTTCTTGTTCTAATCTCATTTCTGCTAACTCTAGCTCAGAAACTTCGTGTGCTTGTGTTAAACCAATGTGCGAGTCGACGCAGAAGCTATCCTGTGAAAAGAAAACAATGTCAAATAAATCACCAAGGTAAAAAAAAATATTATAATTTCTATATCTATTTTAGACCAAAACATACCATCTCATAGGAATCTTCCTCAACGTATTGTGATAAAATGTCTTCCTTATTGAACCTCGCTGGCAGCTCTGGTATCTTGAAACCACCTCCTCTTACAGGACTCCTGAAAAATATGAGAATAATTTAAGACATTCTAGTCAAAGAAGCTCATGTATTTTGTTTTTATACTGTCAAACGTTAAAACGACTTAATAATGTGATAATAGCGTGGCTTCTTCATATCTGTAGCAACAGCTCTAACCACCGACAATAGTGACAACGCGCAACGGCAAGAGCGATACCCGTGAACCCAGTACACGCCAAATGAAGGATAATAATATGAACTAGAATTAAATGAAGTGTCGCAATAGATTTGCCACACTTTATTTAGTACCTAGTTCGCGATCGGGAGCGCTCATTTTAGTTCGCGGCTCCTTGGCGAACTGGTTTGCTCTTTTAGTTCACCAGCTCCCTCTGTTTCGAGACGGGAGCTGACTGAGCTAGTGAGCTGAGAGAAAGGCAGATTGTTCACGCTTTGCAGTTTGCTGCTGCACGCGTTCTTTTGTTTATAGCTATTTTGCCGTTATTTTTTACTTAACATACGTTGTACTCGTATTATTTCAATAGAAAATTGCTTATAAAATATACTAAATGACGTGTTTATTCTAAATAGTAGCTTGTATATTGTGCATTGCATTGAAATATGAGAAACACATCAGTGAGTAAGTGGGCGCCGACGCAACTAGGTAGGGCAGCTCCGCGCTCCCGCTCACTCTCGCTATACTATTAGGTTGATCATTTCGAAGGAACTAACTAATAAAAAAATTGAGTTGTAAATATTGGTCGCCATTTTATTATAATCCCCAATTTTTCGGAATGACTTCGCGAGATTATACCTAAACTGTCAAATTTTGATGCGTAAAAAGTATTCCAAATGTTTAGTTGACAATTTATCTAGAGTTTATCTCTCAAGTTATTTTATAATCTTATGGAGTTTGCTATTTTCTGGTGACATGCGAGTTGCTTGCAGGTGGAAACGCGGCCTTAGCGACATAAACCTAACTTACTTGATAGACTTCAGGTAGACAGCCTGTATGTCCTCATGATGAGTGACATTGTCATCGTCGCATATGAAGTCGATAATACTGCCGACGCTGTCATCGGAGAGCTCGTCACCGCTGTGACCGTCGTCGGATAGTTCAGCTTCCATGTCCAAGAACTCACTGCCTTTCTTTTTTTTCTGAAGTAGAGAAAATAAATCTTTGTACTTAAAAAAAGCGTTAAGTTTTCTTTTAAATTATTGATAGACATGCTTTCGACGATACCCTCACGTAAACGATAATGTGTTGATGATTTATTTTCGTAAAGGATCAGAAGCACATTACATCACCACTATTTGCCCCGAAGGGTTGGGCAGAGGTTTACAGGAAATTTACATCAGAAAATGGTATCATCACAGAAGGAATTCAGGAAGTTGAAACAAAAATAACAATAAGCAAGCAAGAGCGCCAAGTTAAGTAATATTTCGTTAAAGGAAAGATTGCAAAGGGTCAAGTCATTTTCCTTAAGGAATAGATAATTAAAAACTTACTTTCCGGACCTTATGATTAGTCGTAGATCGATATGTATTGTCGTTCTGTTTGTGCTCTATGTGGTTTGTGTGATCGTTCTTTTCGTCGCAAACAAAATCATCGTCGCTATCATCAAACGCCAGTTTTCGTTTATTTTCACATACTGCAGACTTGATAGGACTTTTGAATACTGCATGTAATTTACTCTTATCAACTTCAAGTTTGTTATCTCTTCTAAACATTTGAAGCATATTCAAAATATCCTTTTTGTCAGTGTCGTCATCTTTTTTTCTATCTTCTAAAATTTGAGGGTTTTTATTTTCCTTTTCTGTTGCAAAGCTCGGTTGTGTTACTACGCAACTTAAAATCGTTTTATCGTTTTTTACACTAATATTCTTATTCTTTTTCATCAATGTTAACACTTTAGCTTGTAAAGACATTTGTTTGTCTGTTTCATTATCTAATTTCTGTTTCTTATTGAAATATGGTGAAGCTGTTACGATGCTATCATCCAAGTCTCTTTTTCTTTTACCTCCTAATAGGCTGGTATTGGTTTGGTTCAAAGATTTATTCTTATTACCACCAATGTCATTCAAGTCTGTCAGGTCATATAATTGCGTGCTATCAGAATCACTGTCGCTATCCAGTATGATAAGACTTGTTTGAGAGATAATTTTTTGTGATGTAGATGCTACAGATTTGTCCAGAGCATTCGATTTAACTGCTGATTTCTTTTTATCAGCCTGTGTCAAAAGAATTGGAGAGACGCTTCTTTCTTTCTCTGGTTCTACTCTATCGGAAACAGATTTTAATACAGACTCATTACCATCCGTTTTGTTGATCATATTTACAAGTTGCGTTATCGTCATCATACTTTTTTCATTGCTTGAATCTATAATACTATTTCTCATCGAAGTCTCCGGTCTTATAGAAGGCGCTGCCATTAAGTTGTTGTTGTTAGTTGAATCTTTAATCAATTGTTTTCTGCAACTTATGTTGGGTGTTGAATTACGGGGCCGATCTTTTTTAGTGCTCAATTGGAATTTACGAGGTTGACTGCAAAGTATCGGCGAAGTCGGCATTGGTATTATTCTACCAGATATAATCGAGGGACTCAGTGGATATTCTATAGAAGGAGATCTTAGAACTTTATTATTTTGTGTATTATTTGTTATGGTTTTCTTTTGTGTTGGTTCAGGTGGTGTATTGTCAATTTCATCGTCAGCAAATATGTCATCGATGCTGTCCAAACCAAAGAAGCCCAATGTTTCTTTAGCTTTCTTTGGCTCTTCTTTTTTGACGTTAGTGACCCGTTCTATAGGTCCAGCTTTGACTGTACTCTGTCTTTCAGATACTTCATCAGAAAATATTTTCGAGCTTAATGATTCTTTAACTTCCACCGGCTCGACTTTGACTGCGTTTCCTCTTTCTGTAAGTTTATCATTGACAAATGTTTCCCTTCTTCTAACTTCTTCTATCGAGTTTTCTCGTTCTATAGCTTCTTCTAGACAACTATCAGCGAATATTAGCTCATCGTCAGCAAATATTATTTTAGAGCCTAATGATTGTTTAATATCGGCCGGCTCCTCTTTGACTGCATGTTTTCTATCTGTAACTTTATCTCCTAGTCTGTTCTCTGTGTCCCTAAGTTCGTCTTTGACAGCGCTTTCTATAGTTTCCCGAGGACTACTATCAGCAAACATTATGCTGCAGCCCAAAGAATCTTGAACTTCTACCAGATCGTGTTTGACTGTGATGTCTTTTTCTATTGCTTCCTCTGGGCAGCTATCATCAGCAAATATGTCAGCAATGTCACCGATATCGAAATTATCCGAAGCCATGGAAAGGTTCTGATTATTTTCCTCTTTAACGTCAAGTTCATGATCTGAGCATAGAAAATCTATTTCTAAATCCATTACTGCATGGAAATCATTAACGCTGAGTTTATGTTTATCTTCGTCAGACTTTTTGACACATTTCAATATAGTATCTGCATCAAAGTCGTCAATGAAATTAATATCAGGTAATTTAGTGTCTTTGATAGATTCTAGTACCACCATTGAAACTTTCTTCTCTTCTCTAAAGCTTTGTAATTGAGAGCATTCGCAAATATTTTGGCAAACGTAACAAGTTTTAGGTGCGTTTGTGTTCTCTAAACTCAGATCTACAAGTAAGCTTATCAAACGGGTAGGTACGCTTCCATCGTTTTGAAGACCTAAATCATTAATAAGTTTGGTATAACTTTTAGTAGATTTAGTAGCAGTACTGAAGAGAGCTCTAATGTCACCATCTTTTTTATCAAAGGGTTTCAAAGGTACTTTTTGTTTCTTTTTATTTGGTTGTTTTGATTTGCCTGGGGAAGTTAAAACTAGGGGCTGTTTTGACTTAGCTGGAGACATAAAAATGGCTGGTTTCGATTTAGCAGGAGATGAAAACATGGTTGGTTGTTTTGATTTGGCAGGAGAAGAAAAAATAGTTGGTTGTGACTGAAGTTCCTGACTGCCGAAACCTGGAATTGAATAATTAGGAGTCGCATTAGTACAGACAAATATTTTTGACATGACCTTTTCAGATTGCCAATACTTTGACTCTCAAGAACGATTGTAAGGTTTTTGCTTACATGGATTCTGCGTAGACGGTGGCATTTCAAATCGTTTAGCATCACTGAACTGCAGCAGTTCTGCTAATATTTCTGAATCTCTTGAGTGGTGTATGTTGACAGTTTTCTGTAGACTTCGCTGCCATTCTAACCATTTTGACAGTTTCAATTCGGTTTCTACTGATGTAGCAAGATCGTTTATTTTTTCTGAAAATGTTTTATTTGTTATGTTTTGTAATATTAAAATTTGTTTTAATACAGTCATTATAGCCTCATTTCATGTCCAGGCAGTCACAGTACATGCTGCCTGGAACATATCGAGGAATACGATAAAGTCGCCCATTGTTAGTTTCTTAATTTCCTTTTTAATGTATTTTCTGGCGTAATATAAAGTATTTAACAAATGTTTGAATAAGTTTTTAGATACACCAGTCAATTTTTAACGAACGGCCCTGAGCCGGGCGTAATCCCACATAGGAAATCGGTCCACTTTTATGGGGGCCTATGAATGCAGCGCCATTTCGGATTTTGGACTATCATCTATCCATTTTCTATACTAGCTTACCTCTGTTCATAGTCCAATATTCCTTTGGCTTTGCAAACAATGTAAGGTCACAATATCCTTCGGGGAACAGCTCCTCAAATTCGTTCTCGGTGATCAGACTACCGCTGTCCACATCCTTGTTGGAAGACCCGGAACTGCTCGTAGATGCTCTCGATAACAGCATTGTTCGCAAATCTTTTTGACTCTGTAAAAAAGCGAAACATTCAATTACACATGATAATATATCAAATATTTAAAAGATACTCTTAATTTTTTTAGTTTCTCTAAACTCGACTGAAATGATGGGGACATTTTGAGTAATCACTTTAGTTATATTCTACTTTTACATTCAGGCATCACACATTTGATTTTGTTGACTTTCGCTAAATTTGTATTGAATACTATCTGTAGATTACTTATCCGTTCAGGTAACAATATTCAACTCACTTCTGTCAACTTACACACATACATAAACTCATGCCTCTACTATGGGGGCAGGCAGGAACTGCAGAACGTCACAATCCTTTGATCTGCTACGATTCTTACGTACTCCCTCAACTAATGGACTGTTATACCCCAAGATTTCAACAAAGAAGCTTTGGCTTTATATAGCCAAATTTCTCTTACCTTCTTTGCCTTATCAATCCCTTCTTTATTCTTCTCCTTGGTTTCTGGTTTCTTCTCGACCGTGATGAACATCTTCTGGCACTGCGGCGTAAAGTCGTGCGGTACCATCCGTGGATTTAGTTTGTATAGGTTGTTTTCAACCTCTTTAGACTGTAGAACCTTTTTGTTGAGGCCGTCTCTCTGTCGCATACATTCTACTAACGTCTAAGAGAGAAAAACAATGATAGATTTTTAAGATGTTCTTTTGTGGAAATAATGTTTTTTTTTTTATCACACAGGCTTCGTTTTCAAACGGGCTTATTACAGGGACGTGCACGGCGTAGACCGTATCTAGTGTGATGTATATAGTGTTGCAAATTAGGAACTTTCTTCTAAATATTTCATACTGACGCTTCTGTGCTGCCACATTTAGTTCCTGCACGCTCCCTATGTTAAAGCAGTCGATATCAATCATGAAGTAAAAATAGTTTTTTGATCATTTTACTTTGTTTCATATTTGAATTGTTGCAATAATATTATAACGACTTACCTGGTGTTCTCTGCCCTCTGTGACGAGAATAAAGACTTGCCCTCCACGCTCACGTCCCGTACGTCCACACCTTAGTAGATAAAGATAAATAAAATTAAAAAAAAAAAACAAAAAAATTGTCAAACAGTCAAACTAAATAACTAAATATAATATTTGAAGTTTTTCAAAACCCCAAAAAAAGTTGCTGTTCATAAAACCGTTGGAATAACAAATCGTAGCGTATCGAGGTGTCAGGTTTGGTCTAAAAAGTTTACTTGAACAAACCCGTTGCGGGGTTACAATTATTACAATGACACTTTGTGTTTCAAGAGTTTACTAAACAAGCTCACCTCTGCACAAGTCGTACGGGCGACTTGGTGGATATGTCGAAGCATATGATGAGGTCGACAGAGCCGACGTCCAGGCCCTCTTCAGCGACGCAGGTGGCCACCAGCACGTTGCACAGACCCTCGCGGAAATTGCGCATCACACGCATCTGCTGCTTTTGGGATACTACTGTTTTGCCGTCCTTACCTACAAAACAAATATGAACGTTATTGTTAGGGCCCCGAACAAGTCAGATGGAGAGATTAGTCAGTCTACACTTCAATTTCCACTTCCAGTGAATAGATAAACCGACCGTTGGACGTATAACAAGGGTTAATTTTTTTTGGACGACACGGTCGACTCAGTGGTTCAGCGATTGGCTGTCGGGCTGCGTGTCGCGGGTTGGATTCCCGCACGGATCAAATATTTGTATGGCCTACAGATAGTTGTTCCAAATCTGGCTGTTTGTGTATGTGAGTTTGTATATTTGTAAACGCACCCATGATACAGGAGAAATTCCTGGTGGGGCAACGTTTTTTTTTAAAAAAAAACAATGTTTTGGGCACACAACCCCATTCAGTAGAATTGCTGAGACTTACATTCTATTTGCGGCTCTATTATTTGGACTACCACCACCAATGTAGAGATTCTGATTGGATGAAATAAATGTCGTTTATTAGTAGAAAAACACGGACGTTAGCAATATCGTATTAATCCGGTGTATTTGAGCGACATTTTTAAGTCAATGATAAATTATATTTATCGGCCAACTAAGTTACAAATAAGCATTATACACGTCAATATTTTTGTCAAATAAAACTATATGAGGCCGGTGTTTCCTATCTGACTTCCCTGAGAAAAAACACCGAATCAAACTCAGGTCAGGTCATTTTTTATTTGAAGATTTTATTTCCTATCTAGATGAAAATATGAGTTGTCTTACCCGAAGCGCCTTGTCCCACAAACATCTGCGGCTTGATGAGCGGGCGACACTGCAGCAACAAACAGTGCACCAGGTTCACGCTCTCACGGTACTCGCAGAATACTGGGGACATTAAATATTTTATAAGTATTATTAATATTCTATATTGGAACATCATCTCTGTGATATAAGACAACATATGCCTGGCCTGTTGGTCTAGTGGTTAGTGACCCTGATTGCTAAGCCGGAGGTCGTGGGTTCGATTCCCACCCAGGACAAATCTTTGTGTGATGAGCATGATCATTTGTTCTGTGTCTGGGTGTAATTTGTCTATAATACGTATGTATATAGAAATATATAAGTATGTTTATCAGTTGTCTGGTTGCCATAGCACAGGCTCTGCCTAGTTTGGGATCGGATGGACGGTGTGTGAGTTGTCCCAAGATATTATTATTATATTCGTATGAACTGGTATTGCCAGTGTTTTGATTTATTGTCGTATCGTCGTCTCCACCTTGTATAACCACGCCAAATTACAGGTACATTGCGGTAAACCGCGGACGAACTTGGAGAAAATATAATTGTAAAATTGGTAAATTTAACAAAAAAAAAGTGTTTCTTACCTATTGCTTTTGTATCTTGCTTCTTGTGTTGAGCTTTAGTAAAATGATCTGTCATTATTTCTTTAAGTTTATCAAACTTAGGATGGCCGAAGCATAAGTCCTTTGGCATCTAAAAAAAAAAAAATATGTACTCAGTAAAATATTACTTATTCCTTAATTTTTTATAATTCTGCGCCGCATTTTGTATTTCTCCTAGAGCTACACCGTGAATGCATTTAATTTTACAAACACATCAGTTTCAAAAATACTAAACAGCCAATGTTTGTAGTGTGTAGTACCTACTCCAGGTAGTAGTAGATTCCACGACACGTATTTATGTTTTTATTTCGAAGTCGTTTTTAAAAAACAAGACATATGTATTTCGACAAAAAAAAAAATTGTTAGTATGGTATTCGTTAAACCAATATTCACCTCTGGTATCGTCCCATCAGGCAGTATACTCCTGTCCAAAGTCAAAGGATTAATCCCTAGATCGTCCCTTAGCCTTTCCAACAACGCAGTCAGTTGATCATCGGTCTGTATCCAGGACTTCTCGGGGTGCTCGTCGAAGAAGTTTAGGAATACTCTGGAGCCGTGCTGGACCAGCAGCTCTAAGCCGTGGTACAGAGCGATGAGGAGCGTGAAGTCTTTCATTATGTAGTTATGTTGGGGATGTCTGCAAGAGAATAGTGTCAATATCACTGCACAGCTAGATAATTACATTTTACCTGCTTGCCAATATAGTTTTGTATGTTGCTGTAGCATAACTAAAGTATATTAAAATATGTGTGTGACATTACGAATGTTTTGATACTTATGTGCAGTTTCATACACTACTTTATACATGTCGTGGCCACATCGTAGAATCGGACATTTCATGATGTGCCCGACAATTTAATTAAATGGTCAGCTAAAACTGACCCTGAAACATTGAAACGTCAACGTGATGATATTTCAATCGTTTGGCCATATCATGAATGTCTGGCCACATCATGAAATGATAACTTCAAACCTAACTCGGGGCTCCTATTTCTATCTACAGGGTTTAGAGGAACCTAACATAAATGGTCATCCCATTCAAACCTATTATAATCTATCCATGTCAACCACATCATCAAATGGCTCTTTTTCTTCAGCTGGCTCATTATTACTAGCTTTTTTATCGGAATAAATGTCCACCGCTACGATGTATCACAAAAATAAAACGATATCAGCGCCTCTAACGGCGGATAATGTAACTATTTTACGAAATGATCACTAATGTTAGCTGTTCATATCGACAAACGCTGATTATTCTACCTTAAGGCCACGACATACCTACTTATAATCTCATTAAAAACTTTGAAACATAATTTAAAATATCGTTAATATGGCACGCCATAAATTGGTCATTGAATGTGCTAACAATTGAAACTGGCCCAATTAAGCGAATCCCGCGCACGTGACGAGACGCCTCGACGAATATTCGCATGATTTTCTAATTATTAGAACTAAGTCTGGCCAGATCCAAACCCTTCTAAACTGCGCAATTAAGCGTGCATTTTCACTGAAGCGGAGACATACGGAATTGTGTAAGAATCGACAAATCACGGGCGAAGAGAAATGTTGAGGATTTAAAAAATGCTTGTCTTTGATTCCGCTAATTTGAGAAACGTAAGGCGTAGTTTGATCATCGCTCAAATCGCATCATCGCTTTCATTTTGTACGGCAAGCCTGAATAGCGTTGTTACGCCTTCTAGTTTTACCAAAAAAATTGAAGCGATGATCGTGTATCCACGCGATGATTGTGTTGTACTAGGTCGATGGTGTCGATGTCCAAGCGTTGAGTAACGGACATTTAGATAAACTTCAGCTTTGTAGCGAGTTCTCTAGCACTGATATGTCAGTTCTTTAACGGTAATTGTAAGTTTTAACGGTAGGTAAGTTCATTTTATGCCAGGTGATCACAACTAGATCTACTTTGGAATACATATGCGCTTCGCACATGCAATGCCTTCGATCCATATTTTTTTTCTTTTGAAGAAAATTGACGTTAAAGTTAGAAAAATGTAGTAGCATTCTTCACCTGGCTCCTCTCTCCTTAGTCTGATATTCTTTGTACAGCATGACGATGCGGCCTTTCGATAGATTTCCCAAGTTAAGGGGCAGTATATTCATTTGTTTTAATCTTCTGGCGTACCCATCTAAAATCTGAAATAAGAATTTTATCTATTAGTGCTCTATAGTAGTATAGGGTACTTTTCTGTTCCCACTTTCATGACATAAATTCATATTTTAAGTTCCAATCACTAGTCGGGCCAATCTGAAATAAATACTTGACGTAATGTAACATAAGAAATGTCCAAAATTTAGTCGTGGTAGGTATTTAGCTTAGTAAAGGAATTTATATGTATAAATGCAGTATACATGTGTTTGCAATAATGAGAAAGAGGGCACCAGTAAATCAGCGTTGATCAGCGTTGTGGCTATGCTGCACATATTCTATCTTTTTAATGTTAAGTTAAAAAACGTTTACTCAAACGCCACTTAAGACATTTTTCAGTCTAACTGGATTACTGGATGTTGCCATGCCATGGAATTACTCTTAAACAGTTCATGCTTCCATATCGATTGATCCGTACCACTTGTCCAGTGTTTATTGCAGTACTTCATTATCCCACTTGAGATATTAAACAGTGTAAAGCAGTGTTCACCGGTGTAGGTAGTTCATAACTTCGAGAACGAGGTTATTCCGATAACGCTATGCAAAATTAAAGTTTGCAATAATCTTTATTAAAAAAAAATAACGTATTTTTTTATAAAAAAAGAACACAAATTCATAACGATAGCAATACTCGTACGTCTCATTTGTTAAGATACGTGGCTTCGACGCGAAGCTGTGCGCACATTTCGAGGTAGCAATGCAATATAGGACATTATTTACGTACTTTATAAAAAACACATTTCAGTGAGGGAAAAGAACAAAAGCATGTGCTGCGCCTTGCGAATTAGAATGCGTCTGGCGAACGACAAGACTCTTTACCTAAGGATCGTCGTGTAGCTTCGCATCTCGGTGTGAGCTGTTCCTTACATTAACAATTCTCGGGATTTCCCCGCTACGATACGGAGCAAGGGCATATATAAAAGCACACAACACCACTTGGTATACTTAGTTTGGCATTCTGCCAGATATAAGTCTGTGTTACATTGTAGATTTCAAAAGTTATGTTACTGTCCCACGTTTTCTAGCAGCGCGCTCATGCTAGAAAAATAGGCACTTTTCTATTTATTTGACGTTATTTTTACCTTCCTCTGTAGTGCTTTAAAACATGATGTATCTGAAACTGTCTCACTCTCATAAAGGTTTTCAAAGACAAATATTTATTTAGTCACCAATGACAATTATCTTAACAACTTGATTTACTAGTATTATCATCAGTGATTACTGATCTGTAAACGATGACGTTCAAAAGTGCCGTTTAATGGCCTAATTGAAATAGGTAAACGTTTTGACTTTGACTTTGATCGGACAATCGGGCGCTTATTTACCTTAACTTCTTCCCGTGAAAGAATAATATGGACATTCCTTTCTGAATAAATAAGTAATCCATCCCGGGATTGAACAATTTTGTAAAAACAACTATAACAAACAATGAAATTATCGCACTGGCTATTTTGATTAAGTATCTTTATTTTATTCAAAACAAATGGAAAATCATAAAAACTTTCATTGTAAATTAAAAGTTCCATTAGAATCGGCTTTTTAAATTATTAAAAAATTACAATGAAAGTTCACATTTCTGTATGCGGGCTTTTTTAGCAACCTCAGGAATTTTGAACGATTCCGGGATCCGGGATTCTGAAGAGCATGTCCGTATTAACAGTGAATTTTAGGTATAATAGCGCCTGATTATCCGATCACTGATTATCATCAAACGAAAAAGTTGATCACATATTTATAATATGACAAGCTTCCAATGATCGTGTTTAAAAGCCGACTGTAGTGATATCCGGTATGAATGAATATAGTGCAGTGTTACCTCAATATACTGCTGTCTGAGTTGAGACAGTTCCTGGCCCAGGTTTACGATCACAGTGTTGATCTTGCGCGCGTGGCTGTACGGCGCTACATCGATGCAGTTCTCTGTTCTTAGCTCTAAGTGGGATATGTGCAGGTTTTTTACCACCTAAAATCAAATTTAAAACAAAATAACGATAAATATACACAGTAGGTGCCTGAAGACGGGCGTCGTAACCGAGAATGTCTAAGAAAGGCTGGCGTGATGATTTGGACTCGTTCTGAATACATTGGCCGAAAAGCCAGGATGCAAAGAACATTATTATTATTAATACGAAAAGCAAAAACGTTGTACCGCTTTTTACGAGAATTACGCGGACGGAGGAGTATGAAATCTGGCACAGTTAAAGTTTATATGGAGAAAGCTATTTTTATATAATAATGCTGAAATTATATAATAAATTAATCAAAATTGCAGTTGAATTTCGACCATGGGGCGACCATTAGTAGGTATAATATAAATCACAACAATACAGGAAAATATCGGGATAAACAAAACTACAGAGACAAAGATATATTTATCTGTAGCTTTAATTGAAAAGGATGCAAAAGCATCTCCTATGTCACATCATCATCCGCCTACTCTTATCCTAGTTTATTTAGGGTTCACGCAGCATCATGTTTTCGTCTCCCAAACCTTCCTAAATAATTTAATCACGGAAAACTCTTTGTTTATACATACATTTATAACATCTTCAACTTTACTGCCAGGAGTAGCTGATAAAGCCAGCACCCTATAAATCTTGTGTCCAATATCATCCAAAGTGGATATTATTTGGCAGTAAGCATAGTTTCCTCTCGCTCTATGCGCCTCATCTATGACCAGGCATCGCACTTTGTCGCATGGACAAATACCTGACTTCATGTCATTGTATATGACTTGGGGAGTGGCAAAGAACACTCTTTTGTTCTGCCAATGTTGCTTCCTTGTGGTAGCTTGCATGTGACCTGAAAATATTATAAAGGTTTAGTGCATATTAATATGCGAATGAAGCTCAAAGATACTAGAATTCATTCTTTTTCAAATTCATTAATAGTTATATTATTATTAAGAAACCCTTTTATATAATCTAGGCCCAGAAATAACCAATTGACTTTTCTGTCATATTAATATTTAAAAATCTGTCCTTGTTTCAAATTTATATTATCTGCAAGTAATATAACACCAACTTTATTCTAATATAAATTAAATTGGTTTTAAATGAATTATTGAAAAATTGACATAAGTAGTACAATGGCACAAACTGAACTTGATCTGTGTGTGTTAAAGCTGTATTTACAAAAACATACATTTGTAAATTAAATTGCGCACAGATTAGATAGTGCCTAAAACCAAAAGATATTTTAATATTGTGTCTAGTTTTTATATTACCTGTCATTTCAATAGTGTCATTGGGAGGTATGGCTATAATATTGTAGCATGCTTCAATCTGTTGCGCGACTAGGGGCCTGGTTGGTGCCGTGAACACTATCTTGCCGAGTGGGTACCAGCGATAGAAGTTGTACATAATCACCGCTGCTATGAATGTTTTACCCAACCCAGTGGGGAGACTAACCTGTTAGGGAGAGAATATTTGTGGCAATTAGGCTTTACTTGCAATCTTGCTTGTTATTGTTAACTATCCAAATGACCAATAATAAGTTAGAGGTGAGTCAAGACTGGAATGAATAGTTTAGTTACCAAAGAGGCTAAATGTATTAAGTTTTACTAGAAGTGACAAGGATGTCATAATTTACAAATAGGAATGGATTGATAACAAAATATGATTATGCAATGCTTTTATCCCCCTGACTATAACTACTTTACAGGTACTTACATATTTTATCCTATATGGTCTGTTTGTGCACAAAAATATATTCACAGCAGAATTAATTTATTGTGAGCTTTGACATTTGCATTGACTACAAAAAATAATCAATAATTACTTTTATTACTACATACATGCGTTATTAACAGAACAAAATCTTACCAAGGTATTTTTAAGTATTGCAGCCCTAATTACATTAAATTGGTAGTCTCTCACAGGGTAGTTAGTTGGGTAGATCCATGTCTTGCCTGTCAGTTTATCATACCCACTGATTTCTTCATCACAGCAGAGGGCACTGAAAATATACATGTT
The DNA here is from genome assembly GCA_905163435.1 of Mamestra brassicae. Classification (NCBI taxonomy): domain Eukaryota; kingdom Metazoa; phylum Arthropoda; class Insecta; order Lepidoptera; family Noctuidae; genus Mamestra; species Mamestra brassicae. The sequence continues at coordinate 6,055,816 of LR990991.1, read as the reverse complement.
TAGGTTTGGAAAGGCAGATAAAGAACCCATAAAATGACACAGTTGCTTTTCTTTTTATTTCTTGGCATAACCCATAAGCAGAGCTACTATTTCTTCCTGCTTTCTTTCAGTCCATCCCAGGATTTTCTTGAAGAGATGGACTTGCTTGATAAGACCATGCAAAGTACAATGATAATATACCTTATATATTTTTCCTTATTAACTAACATGTGTGCTGTACAATTAAGCATATAAATAAATAAGATAAACATAGACATAGGTGAGTATTGTTGCTGTTTAGTAAATGATTACAACAAAAATTGTTGTCAATAAAACTGCATACAGTTTGGTGTCCAGGGATCCTTTTCTGTAAAAATTACACAGTAAACACTTAGGTGAAGTGAGCAAGAGGTGAGTTATCAATCCATGCAATCATGGTAGAATGGCTTTTCACTTTATATCAATCAGCCTAACTTTTCACAGTTTACAGAACAGACTGGCAGGTAAGCATGTTACAGAAGTGAGCGATCTCACTCCTCTGTGGCTGTGACCGTCAAATTTAAACTTACCTCACATTAAGAGCACTCCTGTTAGCCGAATCGTTTATGTTACTCTCAGAAAACCTTGATCTTTGTATAAAGGAGGAATTATCGAAATGGGCCAACAACGTAGAGTCGTCGAATATCTCGTCGTCTTCGAATCCATCGTTTTGTTTTGATTTACTAGTGCTAGGCAAGTTGTTCATGGTAAATCTTCATTTGTTGCTTGTTGTTTGGTCAATGATAGGCGCATTCTGGCGCATTAAACACATAATTGACTTAAGTTTAGATACTTCAAAACGCTTAAATGATCACTATTTATCAAATAAAGTATTTAGAGTTATACAATAACAAGAAACAAAGTTATTTGGAAAACATTTGCGCGGTTTATCTCGACGTCAATGAATTTATTTGACCGACTGTAATTTTGTCATAATAGTCACAGCAGTCACCCTGACATACAGTATCAGTTGACACTTGACATGACAATTGACAGCTGATCACAACAGATGTAGGTAAAACCGATAAAATGAGAGAGTATGGCAATTTTAGTAAGCCATTGATTTATGTTGTAAAGCCCTTCAACTTGAGGATGTTAGACATTTCTCGACTAGACTTTTGGCTTTGCATCAGACATAAAAAACCTTACCAAATCTACAGAACGCGTATAGGAATGTGCACGGCGTTGACTATGCCATCTCGTGTTGCATATGCGAAACTTATAAGTAAAATATCCCTGACATTGACGCTGCTGTGCTACACTTATGGTTCCTGCACGTTCCTTTTAGGGGAAATTACACGAAGGAGACTGTGTCATCTAGTTTTAAATATTCGAAACTCATAAGTAAAATATCCTTGACAATGACACTTCTGTGCTGCCCCCTGTAGTTCCTTCACGTTCCTATAAAATAGTACCTGTGCAAAAATAGTACCTACCTATTCCTCTAGTCAACCATCATCTGTTGCTCTCTGTCAAATATCAATTGTCAATCAATCTGTTATGTCAATCTGTCAAAACAAACAGCGTTCATTTCATTTGAATTTAATGATTTTTCAGCGCTGTAATCAGCTGTAATTCTCTTGTCTCCTTACTTTCCTTTTCTTAGCTTTTCATATTCATAATTTCTTAGAAGGCAATGGATTTAGAAGATGGTTTCGACGACTTACTTGCTGAAATAAGCGAGCCGACATCTCCAAAAAAACCTAAAATTGAACCCGAAAGTTTACAGCAAGCGCTACCTGGTAAGAACACTGGTATCTCATCATTACCTTCAACCCTCTGGCTTCTTTTCTATGAAATTTTCATCACATCACATAACGAAGTGATGACACTCTCTGATCATATCATCATTTGGCACGATATTTTATGAACACCAAAAAATACACAGACTGGTACTCCTTAATAGCTAAACATGTTGTAACTTGTACGTAACTCATTGAGCACAAGATGAAGAACTCAAAATATTGTGTAGTGAATCGCCTTGAATCACATAGCTAGCTAGTACATAGCCAGACTGGAACTTCATTTTATAAACCTTTATTTTTTCAGGGACCTCAAAAGAGCCTGTATCCAAACCTGCTTCCTCGAAGACACACTGTGTTTTAGTCAATCAGAAACAGGTAAATTATTGTTTACATATTTAATTCACAACAAATTGACGACAAATCATAATGTTTTAAATCACAAGCCACCACCCACATCTTAGTTTGCAGTTTTCAGTCATAACAGTTTATTTTAATTTGTCAATCAAAGAACTGCAACATAATACAAGAAAAGTTTTTTTAAATATCAGATTGGCTGTCTATCCATGTTAAATACTAAATTCATTGGAAGCAGACCCCAACAGTCAGTTAGAACCGTTAGAAAAGAGCTAGGCAGCATTAAATAACAAACTTAACAACTCTTATTGCCTACCAGTTTAAATAAACTTATATTTAATTTTTCCAGAGAGGCAATCCCGTGCTAAAGTTTATCACAAGTGTTCCTTGGGAGTATGATGACATAATCCCAGACTACGAAGTGGGCAAAACTATCTGTTTACTGTTCCTGTCTCTCCGTTACCACAACATGAACCCAGATTACATTCACAACAGGATCAAGGAGCTTGGGAAGAAGTACGAGCTTAGGGTCCTTTTAGTACAGGTATTATTAACAGTAGAATTAGTAATGGCTTGACAAAGGGGACAGTAAAATTAAGTATTAATTATTGCTTCAAATTAAAATAATAGTATGAACTATGTAATTGGAAGACCAGTATCAGATCACATACAGCTGGCAACATTGTTGAAATGAAACTTTTTGGTGCAGACATGATTCACAAACTGTTTTTATTTTTGTTTTAATTGTTAATTTTGATTTTATGACTGCAGAACAAATTTCTCATGATTACTGCTTGCTTACTTTATTTGCTTGTAAAAATAATGCTTGATGTTGATAAGATCAAAAATAATATTAAGTTTAAATCACTAGGTTGATCTCAAAGAACCTCAAGCAATACTGAAGAACTTAACAAGAATATGTCTGTTGACTGACTTAACTCTGATGTTAGCATGGAATCCAGAAGAGGCAGCCAAGATTATAGAGAACTACAAGATATATGAAAATAAGCCACCTGACAGAATCATGGAGAAGATTGAGAATGATCCTCATCAGAAGGTAAATAACAAATTAATTATATTATTGTAGGAATAGCAGTACTATCGGTAGAAAGTTTTAATAGCTTCATACTTTTTACAATAACCTCGTCGGCATTTTTCTGCCCTGAAGAGTTGTTTTGGGAACAAAAAAAGATTGAGCTTGAATTAATGAATTATTTTTAACAATATAATTTACTGTAAATTTTAATCATTTCAAAGAAAATAGAGAGAAGAGACTTCATTTCATATTTATAAAATTAACTTACATAGTATTAAGTGCTACTAGCATTTACTGTGGACCAAAAGTTGTCTTCTTTTTACAAATTCCAAAAGAACGAAAATACGTCGGCAGTCGGCAAATCATTGCCGCGATAATTCTTAAAGGCGTACTGCATTGTATGATTTTAAATCAATAATATTATATATCGTTGGTTTTTAAAGAATTTCAGTCTCAATGGTCTGAAAAATTTAAATAGTTGTTGTAGTGTTTTTTTTAACGTTTTTACTACGTTTGTTATGAGGTTTACAATAAAGTATATAATAAATAATAGTGACGACGAAAGTGTTAATACTCCATAATATGTAATATTATTATACGTCTCAGGAATTTAGCAGGTGATGCTATTGCGAATTTTAATCCCTGGTCTAGCAAACTTTTATTTTTTGGCGAAATCAGTGGCGATAGGGTCAAGATTTCTACTAAACGTCTGTTTTTTCGTAGGTGGTAAATGCATTAACTACAATAAAACCAGTGAATAAAACGGACGCCATGACGCTTATATCACAATTCGGCACTTTGGAGAATATCATAAAGGCAACAGAATCAAGGCTTGCAGAATGCCCCGGGTTTGGGGCTACAAAAGCAAAGAAGCTCCACAAAGCATTGCATGAGCCGTTTTTAAAACGAGCTAATGTTAACAGAAACCAAGATAAGAATGAATTTGAAGGCGACTTGAGTGTAGAGGATATAGAGAAATTAGAAAATGAAGTGGAGCAAAAAGATAGTGAAGAAATGAAAGGAGAGAATGAAGAGAAACAAGAAAGATCCGCGGAAAGCTGATTAGAAATTCATTCGCCGATAGATGGCGCTAGTTAGACGGCGTAAGTTCTATGTGAGGTCTTGAACCCGTTGAAAAGTTCAAACTGAAACGAATGCGAAGTATTGAATTGAGATAGGTAATTTAAACTTAAAATACCACACTTTTTGGTGTATAAACGACATAACACCAATTTTCTCTTAATTTAAAACAATTAGAATCATCCCCTTGAAGGGGTGTCTGTATAAAATACGAGTCTACCTCTCATATACGTCTATTTAATAAAATTGATACGTGTATAAATAGCTTGTAAGCAATTCTAATGTTTTTATACCCAATTATTTATTTGTAATGCGTTTACCTATACATTTGTTATTCTATTTGATGAAAACATTTTGTAGCGGGCTACACAATCAATAAACTGGTTTATATTGGTGGCTAGTTATTTTTTCGCCTCATCTCATTTAAAAAGTTTTTATCCCATTACACTAGAAAGGAATTGTTTTAAGAGTACCTTTTTTTGGTATCGTATATCGAGGGACGCTTGGCCGTTGCGCGTTTGAACCGCAGCAGCGCGGACGCGATCAAAATAAAACAATCAACATCGAACCGGCTCCGCTCGTGGTTGGACGCGCGCCGCTGTGCCCGTGCCTGCCGGTACCGACGAAATAAATAAACATTTGGCGGGAAAATGCTGATTCGAAATTTGAATGTGAATTTATTTATCGTTGCGATTTAATTTTTATCGGACGTTTGAAAACGATTTCTTTTCTTTTTTTATTTATCTGACGTTTGTGTTAAAACTTTTGTACAAAGTTTGGTTTGTATAGTTCGTGATTTGGACCCCAAGTGATGGATTAAGTGGGACTGTGGAACTAAAGGTGAAATAAAAATATATTGAAGTGTAAATGCGGACTGAATAAAAGGACTGCCATTCTGTTACTGTGCTGATTTTACGGTAAGTGCGAACTTGAAGTCTTGTTAGTTAGTGTTATTTTAAGATTTACCTATCAGCACCTAAAGTTTAATTAACGTTGCATTTGCAATGCCAATCTTAAAAATATTTTTTACAATTAAATTACTGATCGAAATAATTATAGAATTTTAAGCATCAAACTACGTAAGTATATAATTTTAATCGAAAGACAAAATAAAATGAAAAAAAAAATCCTATTACAAAAAAAATAACCCTCCTTTTGGGCTTTACCGCATTCGGGTAAAAAAATAAAATCTGTCACATAACCCCTTTTATAAACAAATGTTTTAAAAATGAAAAGAAAGTCTTGAATATCTTTCGGACTGCAAGTGCCGCATTTTTTTTTTTTAATACTTCCGTCTTATTCAAGGAGTCCAAAGAAAGCGAGTATGGTTTCATGTTCCTAACAAAAGCTGACTGAACCCATTGTTACCTAAAATGATTATATTATTCTGAGTCTATGTTGACGTGCATACTAATGAAATCTCAGTAGGTGTGCCTTTTTGGTCTTATTGTTCGAGCTCGGCTCTAGAGTCTATGCGTCCTGTTTTGTTTTAAAAGGTAACCGCCTCGGACTCACTTGTGGTCAAGGCACTGCGGCTGGTGACCGTGAGCTTGCAGCTACCATAAATGTTATCTTGGGACCGCTTCGGGCAGTTCAATAATAATGTTTTTATAGGAGTTCATGTCTCAAAACCGAAGTGTGCTGGAGTTGAAGGCATAATAAAATTGAGTCTTACTTCGAGTCGAATACGAAATAATGCACTTTTACTAAAGTGCTAACAGCCAATCTAATTTATCTCTCATTTGCTAATTCAAGGAATAAAGCCGCGTTTGGACCAGTCCTTTGTTCCAGATCTAATATCATAGGGCTAGCCTTGCTTATACTCTCAAACTGGTTATTTTTAAAAGACAATGCCTAAAGGCTTTCTGGGTAGATGGAGATGAACTAGTGTTAGCCTTCATTACTCGGTACCACACATACATATTATTTGTACTGTCTGCTCGTATCGCAATTAACATAGGTAATAGAATTATTACTAAACGTAACAGTAAAGTCGGACAAATCGACATTTGACCAAGTTATAGTTTTGTTCAGGCTGCATCTTTCTCAATGGAGAAAGGATTTGCAACATTAAGTGATACGAATCGTGGTCTAGGTACTATGTAATCATGAGCATGGACTGACATTAATGTAATTTAGCTTGACTCAATTTTTGTCCACCTTGACACGGCGGCGGCGCTTTGAATATGAAATTAATGATCTTTCAGCACGCCAAAAAAGAGTTAGCTGTAGAAATCAATATTTTATGTTAATATTGAGGCCAACTTTCTGGTGCAGTATCGTAATGAATGTCACCAGCCAGTCTAAAATTGAGATATGTGATAAAAATGGACCCGACTTAGTAGGCCCCACCAACTGTAGGTCATGTCTATTCTTGATTATTTTGAAACCCTGATCAAAAAGAGGGGTGTTATAATGACGAAAAATCATAGATACTGTAGATCTGGATTTAGCTATTCTGTCGTGCAAGCGCTAAATTGTAAAGTTGGTTATTGGCATCGGATAACAAAAAAAAATCGCATCCATGAAATGAGCCAAATAGTATTATATAATAAAGTTTTCTCTGTCTTAGTTTAAAAGCAAATGGCATTCATTATAGAAGAAAATAATAGGTAAAGACCCGAGGCTTAAAAATATGCCTGCTTCACGAATTAAACGAATGCTTAACCTTATTTCACCTAATACAAGTTTAATACCTTAATGGATTCCGTTACATTATTTGTATACCAGTTCTAACACTCGCCAACAGAATAGACAAAATAAAGGATTGTTTCTTAATAGCATTCGAATGATTTAAAACCACATCTACGCCCTAATCATCATTTAAAAATAATAGCTGCTTACTATCACAACTACTATTTCTGACTTATAATTACGTATGCGATGCAGCAATTTCGTAACGTATACAAAAAATAATGGCATGGTACGAACAGCTATGACTGCCGGTTTTGAGAGCCTACTTATTTAAAAGTGCGACTAAAGAACAGGTGAACGAGGCACGTGCCTCGAGCCAGGTGGGGAAGCAATTTTTTTAATGCCTGTATAATTAACTATGTCTATGCAGATAAATAAGCCCATAATTTTGCCCTTCGCATCTGTAATAATGTTTTGTATTTAGGACCCAATGAACGCCTTTAAACTTTATTGGTACTTTGTAGATTTCGTGTTATAAGCTTATTCTAATTCAAAGAACGGGTTTGTTGGATTAATATTTAAATCGAGCTACCGGCTGTAAGATCTGGAGGAATTGAGTGGCTTAGCTGCCGTGTATACACAAGTTAACAAGCCCACGGACGGAACCCCGTTATCTAAATATGTTCATAGGCGATTCTGTCATTGCACAGATCCTACTATTTATTAACAGTTATATTTCCACGGTGTGCAATTATTTAATGCTTCTGAGCATGAACTATTGCATGCTCGATTTAACCTACTTTACTTGTAACCAGTGCGTCTGTCACGATATTTTCAATTTTTCATGTAACCTTGTTAGCGCTTTGTTGGTTTCCCATAGAGTATAGACATTTTTGGAATTCATATCGAGTTTGTTTGATAGTCACTTCACTTCACATCGTTGCAGAGATGGTATTGGTAGTAGGTTACTGATTCGTAAGCCAGGTCTGGTACTATGACGTGCTAATGTCATCCAATTCCGATGATGTAAAAGGGATAGTGCTATTTGCTATGCATAGCTCCGTCTCTCTCTTAGAGCGGAATCATGATCTTTTTAAGACTTCATGGTAGGGCCTCAGTGGTCAGTAGGTATTACTTAGATTGGACGACCCAGACACATAAAAGTTCAAAGATCATAGAGCGTTCGTTTTTTTAGACAATCTATTCGTTTTGTTTATCCATACCCTGTATATTTAATAGAATTTATTTTGTGTCGTGATTATGTAACTATGGGTATATGATTCAGGCTCGAGGCTATATCGTGATCATCTCGAGAGCTGTTCGTGTGACAAGTATGTCTCCGGCGGTGATCGTGATTGCTTTCATCGAGATATGGGCCACATCACGACTGGCTAATCTCAGCCAATCTACCATTGAACGTAGATACTTGTAAACAATAGACCGCGGGAACTATGGTTTGTGAAACTGTGACAAACATATGCGAATATGAATGTCTGTACCGAGAAACGAGCTCTTGTTTACCTGACCGTATTCCAGTTATAACTTTGGATAAAAGCTTAATTATACAAGGTGTACCAAAAATAACGCAGAACCTGAAAGAGTCTTTATACTCATCATTATGAACGATTTTAACTAAGAGCCCAAGCCTGAAAGGACGAAAAAAGAATTAGTTGTCAGTATCCACAATTTGTCGAGGTATGCAAACATAAATGTCATCATCTGCCTAACCTTTTCCCAAATATATTGGGGTCGGCTTCCCGTCAAACGGGATTCAGCTGAATATTCAGCGGAATCAGCAGTATTTTACGTGGAGTAGCTGCCTACCAGACCTTCACAACCCATTAACTGGGTAACACAGTACTCCTTGGCAAGACTGGTGTCAGATTTTCTGGCTTCTGACTATCCGTTACGACAGCCATAGATCTACAAATGACAGTCGGGACTAACGGCTTAACGTGCTTTCCGAGGCACGGAGGAGTCTCGGTATGTTAAGATAAGAATAAGAATAATTTATTGTCCTTAGAATTTACAACCGATAAGTTGATTCCTAGAACTCACACTAGGATTCCCTGTGTCGTGAGATCCAGGCTCCTTCGTTCCGTTTACACTTATTGCTACGTACATGTCATAGGTATTATAATTATGTACTAGTAAAGAAGAAGAAATATAAATTAAAAAACTAATAAACAATGAAGACTAATATTAATACTCAAAAAAACAGACAAGATGGTCACTCATCCACAGACGAACCTCGGCAAGCGTTGCTTAACCTTGAAGATCGACCCGTGCGGCTGTTAATATTTAGCCACGAGCTCCTCAAACAAATGTATAGGGTAGTATAACTCTATTCCGTGATTTCGGGATTGGTCTCATACTGAAAGTTGTTCAAAACCCCTTTTCAGGTTTGGCGTTGTTTCTATTACATCCTGCAGCCCTACTATGACGTGCTAATGCCATTCAATTACGATGATGTAAACGGTATAGTGCTATTCGCTATGTATAGCTCCGTCTCCCTCTTAGAGCGGAATCATTATCGTTTTAAGACTTCATAGTATTTGAACCGTGTCATTTCCATCAGTTTTGTTTCAATAAAACTGGCAAGAGTTAGTATCATACTTTGATAGATAGTTTTAAATAGCAAAGTGAATACATTGTATCTAGGTAATCGAGAGCATATTATTACCATTTTGTAATAATATCATGTTTGGCTGATAGGCGCCATAATCGCCAATAATAGCGTGTGACATCATTTAGCTGAAGCTTTGGTTACATTATTATACACATGTGTTTATGAGAAGATACGTAAATTTTAAGTAAATTAGTTCTATCTACTAATGTGACAACATAATGAATTAATTTGTAACTTTTGCAGACTTTGCACGCTTCTTGGTTATTATAGATTCGGATTTTTGGATTAAGTTAGCCGATACGGTTTTATCTATAGTAGCAAGTCTTCAGTTCTAACTTGTTGGGGTTCCTTTCAGGGCTTGAGTAATTATATCTAAATATTTCAGTTTGATGGTTAGATTGACATAGTAAGAAGTTTTCTGCTCTATTTCCTTGGTTCTGTACATTTTACCATCATTTAAATAATTTAGGAATACTCACCGGTTCATTAGACCCTCTCATCGAAAAACTGTTACGGTATGAATTGTTTCCCATCGAGATTCAGAGGAGTGACCGCGTTTCAAAGGCTCGTTCAGTATGTCCATACATAATTTGAAAACATTGTTCCATCAGTCAGTTCTGGTCACCAATTGAATCCTCTTTGTTGGCGACACATTGAGGAATGACAGTCATTAATGGCTAATGCCGCACGTTGACACTTCTCTTTTGAACGTGCTGTAGGTATTTAATGCTGGTATAACGCCTTCATCGTCATGCTCTGCTTGGATACGCTACTTCGACATTATATTATTCAATTCAATTTAGATGAATTTGTGAACCGTGATCGTAGGTGGTCTAATGAAAGTTTTAATAAATGTACAGGTAATCTCGTTCACATTGCCTTCCATTAGTAGACATGGTAGTGGTACTCCGATATCTTCTATTAACACAGGTGTAGTTAGAAGTGGTTGCATAGTATGAATATTAATTACTAAGAGCCACAAAATTGTGCCTACAGATGAAAATGTAACTTAACCAATCTCTGACCTTCTTTGGCAGTTAAAATTCGCTTGGTCCTTATGGGAAAATCGATAACATTATACCTATCATTGGGTCTCTTCGGGGCTTTCATATTTATTCGTGTCATTGCATAAGTCATGGACTAAATTAGTCTTTAATTATATTTGAAAAATAATGTGCTGCATTTATTTTAGTGATGATGATCGACCCATTCCTGTGTTGTTTACTGGCCTGCTTTTTATTAGTTACGGAACCAAATGTGTTGATCGTATAAGGGAATAGTGTCATAAAATAATAATAGTAATATTATGCGCGACGCGGCGTTTTGACTCGTGCCATCTCGCGGGTCGGCGACTCGTCCGTCGCACGCGCAGCCTCCGTTCTTCGTCTTTTTGTGTAACGTATAATCAAGTTCGTGACGTTGGCATGTGTGCGTTCCTTTTAATGGTGTGCTGTGGCGCACGTGTGCTTGCCTGTAAGAAATCTTTGACCGTCTGTGCTTCAACATCTAGGTGTAAACTTTGAATGGATTTCGTTTGAATTTCTTGCGTTGCGCACCGAATAATTACCTACATGTCTGATTTAATTGCATTCCTAGACGTTCTTAAAATAGATGGATTAATAAGCAGCTTCGTTCAGCTCTTGTTTTTGAAGTGAGACTTTTTTTATTGGAAGCATGAAGGTGAATAAAATTCGAATTCATGTGAGTCTACGTCCAATTTACATGAACCACGTCAAAGGATTCAAAGGGTTTCAGAGAATTGCATTGCAGATATTCAGAATGCAGTATTAGGTATCCTTCTTCAGCAAATAAAATTCTTCACAAAATATTAATAATCCTATCCAATCACAGCGAAGAACTGGATTCTGCGAGTGCCATCTAACCTCCAATACCCTCGGGGTTTAGGTCAAAGGTAGGCGCCCCACTTAAAACTAGTATCTAGCTATGTCATGGCTGAAGCAACTAGAAAGAAACACTTACAATAGTACATGTGTACTATGTGTAGTGACTGTCAGTGGTTGTGAAGACAAAAAATGTGGCACGTATTCTTTTAGTGTTATTTTATTTTAGCTTGAGGCTTCATTTCGACCGCAATGGCAAGATAATTATCTCGTAGAATGTAACTCTCGTTCTGATTGAGCTTTTCTCCTGTAGATTAACACCTCAATTTAGAAATATATTAACGTTTTTATTATAAGGAACAGCAAAGCAATTAAAACGCTTAATATGTTATTTAACCACCACACTAAACCTGGATCGGTTTCTAAGCTTGTTGCCTCGGCCGTTTATTGAAGTTTACTTTTGATGTTCTAAAACACCGGCCTCTTTTTATTGTAAGTGAAGCATACATAGGTAACATGCCTATTAGTATTCAGTAAAGCATTGATCAAACACGGGCTATAACATTTTTATGAGGATACAAAGTTACGTGCGCCTAGTATCACCATTCGAAATACTCTGTATAGGTGCTCGAGTCAAAGGGAATGCTTTTAAGGTTATCACTCAAAATTATTTATTACTAATGGAACACTTGAAGCAATCCCTCGCTTTCTTAAGTTTTTGTATTGAGGTTTTTTGTTCCCATGGTAATGTGCAACCACTTGAGCGTTTTCTTATTTTTTCAGCAATGTGTGCGGCTTTGATGCCGAATCACACGCTAAGTTAACCGCTCGAGATTTGTTATAGAGATTAAAGTTGAGAATATTTTCTCAGAACAGCAATTTGACTTGTCACCTCGCACTTTTATACCACTGTTTGTGTGGAGTGTGATTTGAAATGCAATTTCCGGAAATGACATAGGTAGGTATTATCTTCATCTACTTCAACATTTTTTTTTTCTAAAAATCGAGTTACTTGTACCTTTTTGATGAAATATAGGTACAATTTCCAAGATTACAGTAAACAAACACTTATAGTAACCGTCAATTATTTATCAATCAGTTTGGATGGGACCAGTCATCTGGTAAAAGGAGCGTGACTGGGCAATAAGCAACAATTGCTTGATTGCTGCCCAAACTAACATGTTATTAAGCTTTTAAAGAACGTTTAGTGACAAAACGCATCATCATACATGAAACATGATTGAAGTCTTATTTCTGTGTTGAGAGTGCCACTATTACCTACAATTGAAAGTTTTAATTATGATTGGGCTGAATAAAAAACGTAAGTATAAAAAAGAATGGCTGCCGTATTCTTGTTTATGAAATGCAGTGCTAGAAAGTATAATAGGCTTTGAGATAAAGAAGTGAAATGTCCTACAAAAAGATATAAAAAGTGAATCTTGAGCGTATCTAACTCAGGAATGCGACTGCGGTCGTCAGTCGGATCATTTCGGTGATTACAATCGTTGTTGCTTATTACTCACGTGGTGCTCAGTCCATTTCTAGCTCCTCGGCGTAAAAAATATAATAACTTAGGTCATCACCAGTAATTGATATATGATGTATTTCTGTATAATAATTCAATTACTGATGATTCGGTTTCCTTCACTCTTAAGTATACCTAATTTTACAAGTTATTTACTTTTGAAAAGCAGAAATCGGATGCACCTTTACATATCTGCTAAGTTATTTATATGAAGTTATATAATGTTAAGTGTGTCCAAAGAAAGGAGGATAAACCCAGCCTTTTAAACCAATTACACCAACCGAATGAACCATTTCTTCATAATCCCGTAGCGGTCATCGAACAAAGACGTTGGGTCATGCCCGCTCAAACAGCATCGGGGATTCAAGCCACATGCAGCGGAGGAGCTGCATTTTTTTTTTAATTTGGAACATGTGTAATTGTGTATGCCCCACATATTTCCTATTCTTCAAGTTTAAAATAAAATTAAATGCCTCACCTATTGTTCAAATTGAATCAACTAAACGCTTTCAAGCGTCAACCTGACGAATGACTGTTGGCTTAGAGATGATAGCGTTAATGACAAATAGTTATCAAAGTATGTTTTGACAAAGAATGTTGAAAGATATTTTCCAAAAAACGTTAATTAGCAAATATAGTCGTACTTAATAAAGGACTTAGAACTTTTTATAACCAAGTAAGGCAATGAAACGATGCTGGTTGGAGCTCAACACTTGAGATTAATTATTTTGGGTGCACGGATTATGCACGGTGTATCGGTACAGACGCTGTTATGGGGTTTTTAACCCTTTTACTTTTGTAATTTAATTGTTGGTTACGTTTAATTAAGCTTTTTGAAGATTAAAATGCATCCATCCATGCTCATTTTTTAATCAGAATGTCTTATGTAATTGGGTGGTTGGATATCTTAGTTAATTGATATTATAGATTAAGAAAATAAAGTAGGGGAAAGCTAGCAAATGGTTGTAGAGAAAGAAGAAGAATGTGTGTATAGAAGAGTTTCGGAATACGATTATACACGACGTTTATTGCTACCGACTGTTCAGCACCGAGTTGTTTCAACTTACTACAAATATTTATGCTCTGGAATCCGTAATCACGATCTCAGTTACTTGTAATAGAATCTGTAAATAAAAACCGAGACGGGAACGTGTCTTGTTGCGCAACAGGCAAATGATATCCAGGAATTAACCCCGTTTTTTGTGAAATTATCGATATATCGGAAGTGTGGCCGCAAGTTTCTGACTGAAATAGCTCAGCTTGCTTGTTTAGTATTTAGAAACAACATGTAAATTCAACACGTACGCGTGCATTTGCATTACAAAATATATTGGCGCCTTTAGCGGAACCAATACCATTACGTTTATTGGAATCCAAACAGAGATAGAGTGCATTCATTGTGATGAAGATTTGTGTTGTTAGATGCATCGTTTAGTTAAGGATTTGTACATGTCTCGTGTTGAATTTTAATTGAAATGTCAGAGGGATTGCTGAAAATGCCATGTACGTCGACGGATTGTAAAGCCTTCTTTTTCTATTAATAACGTCCATTCATGAATTCTTAATTGCAATAAATACCAAAATACGACGTCTATCTTTCTTGATGACGAGATGAAAATTAGACAAATAGGTACTGCATTCATGAATCGGCCGATCGGCGGGCTTTCTCATCTATATAGGTATTCTTTGGTAAGTATTCTTCATAAATCATGCAGTTTGAAATAAACCGTTTTACTGCGTGTCGTTTCGCGGAAGCCCGCACATGTGCTTACGCATGCGACCGATGCACCGCGGGGCGCCGGCGCACGACTTGCAACACTAATTTGGACAAGTCGGCGGCAAAGCCCCGATTCTTTATTTCCATTGTATAAATCTAAATAAAAAAAACAAATGAGCGACTAGTAAATGAACAAAGTAATTGGGGCATTTAGATTAAGTGCTGTTTTGTTTGGTTACATTGAAAGGATTACAGAAGTTTTTTCAATCGCATTTGCAGATTGTTGTTTTGTAATTGAGATTGAATAAAGACGATATAACTACAGTAATGCGGTAGCTTCTTTAATAGCTCTTAATCATTAGCAACAGGTATGCTTGTAACTCTTTTAATTGTCATTTTTGCTCCTTACCTAGGATGTTGATGTCTTCCGGGCACGTTTTTTGTAAACAAGTCACTGTGTGCTCTTTGAAATTATCTAGTTGTGAAAAACTCCTTTGTTATTATATTTAAGAGTTTTATATTTTGTTGCTACAAAGCTGTATTTTATTTATCAGCGGAACGAATTCCGTAAATCACTGGCTGGAGCTTGACGTCATCCCGTTCTAGTTAAGGATTTACCAATTGTGTTTTGAGTGGCAAAATTGACGTCCATTTTGCTATAGCAATTTTCACGGTCTGTCACGAACAATCAATCGATAATTAGCAAGCTCTGCAACCGCTTGCCTGCACTCAACAAAGGTTGACAGGGAACGAAACCGCTCATTGTTGTCGGTGGTTGCAGTCGCAGTACCTAACAATGCTCGAGACTTAAGCAGTGAAAGGAATCAGCTAATGAATCATTGTGTAATTAAATATGAAAACTCGCCTTATTAACCCCAATGTAACAATTATATGAATGAGAAATCAGAACACGATAGTTGACTCCGCCCAGCGATTGTTTTGTCTAGGCTGTGTGAACGTTTCGTCAAATTATTGTTCCATGTTGTCTACTTTTGACGCATATTCTTTATTTCTGAAGCGTTTTTCTCGTTAATCTTAATGTTGTTGATAGGTTTACAAAACATTCTCAAGACAGAGCAATAAAAAATCATATCCAAAATAAATAAATCCGTTGTTCTACGGACATATGAACTGAAAAAATATATTTTGAGTTTCTTTAGTATATACTAAATAACGTACGTGTAGTGTGTACGGCTCGATAGAGAAGGGATATTTTCGCTTAGTAAGACCGATTTCTTATAATTCACATGTATCCTGGACTCAATTCCTCGTGTCTTTAAAACATCTTTCCGAAGATGTATTTTAATCTAAAGATAATTCGACAGTCATCCATAAATCAGACTCGTTAACCGAATTGCAGATATTTCATTCTCCACTTTATTTTATCTTTTCAGATACCGAAATGTGGACAGTGGATAAATGACTGTAGTGCTCTCTTCATCAAAATGGCGGCTTGATGATAAAAATGGCGCCAACAATGGTGACTCCCGCGCACGATCGTTACGCGCGCGACGCTGAACTCCGACCTCAGCATTCGAGAGATGGATCTCGAGATTCTGGGATCTTTCACACCACTAAAGGATTGTGGAATGCTCCGGGGCAGAACAACTGCTTTTTAAACAGTGCTGTACAGGTGAGTCATGTAATCATGTTGCTTCCTTTCTTTATCGGCCTTGGCAAGAGTCAAATGCGACAACGCGATGCGGTCGCAGCTGTTCTTAATACCGACGTCTTCGCGAACAATAAGTACATGACAAGATGCCATACGGTTCGAATTTGCTTGTAACGAGACTGGACTTTCATCATACGTTCTATCACACTTCACACCTTTGTGTCGCATTTGCTTCTATATAGGTTAGCTTCAACGAAGATGTTTCTTCAAAGTACATGTCCCAAGACTCCCAAGTAACATATCTGTGACCCTCCTGACCTTCGCTCATAGGATTGTTTAATAAGCCCGGGCAAAATTCCTCGAAGGTTGAAGGCAAACAAGTACTTAAATGGCTGTGTGCGAAGTTCAACGTGTCTGATTGTTTGACTATCGTGGGTGGTGTGTTGATGGTTGATGTGAGATACCTAGCTGGTTAATACGAACATCTATTAGTAGACATGGATAGTCGTGAGATTTTTAACATAATACGTCATTTTTATTTCTGGTCACATAGACATATTTATATTCTTTGTGTTTGGCACTGGTATGTCAGAGTTGGTATAATGTAGTAAGAATGTTTAAATATCTTAATTAGATGTTTTTGAAACATACGTTAAAAACTTTATTGCTTGCATGTTTCTTCCCAAATTCTTTAGATCCAGCTCATATATCACTCTCATTTAAAATGCAAAACGAACTTAATTATATCTCAATACATATTCATGTTTACTCTTGGCAACAATGATAGAATCATTAACAATAACATTTTATCCGTATAACTTAACTATGGCTTCGTTTGTGGACTTAAAAGATTTCATATTTTAAGTTGACGTAAATAATATTGAGTGATAAATTCGGAGATAAACGAGAGGCATTAGGAGGCTGTCATTGGCACGCCTGCGAGCATTATTCAAATTTCATCGAGTAAGCTGGGGGCCTAATCCTCTATCTCGAATATTTAACAAAGCATTATTCGTTATCACGTCCAGATATTAGGAGCGGAGCTTGGAAATCTTAAGATGATTTATATTGGTGGGTGTTCTTATTCTTACGCGTGCTGGTTGAAAGCTCTCCTTTCTTGGCTCATTAGATTAATCCGTAGTTATAACCGTTTGTTTACGTTTCCAAATTCGATTGTTTTATCCACGATATACCTTAGTATATTTGATTTCGAAATTTAATGATTCGATTTTTATTATATCGAACACGGTGTGTCAATAATTCAGTTGTACGATGTTTTATTCCATCGATGCCTTATTGGTGCGATGTAACGTTTGTGCGAAAAATTCTGTTGCGAAATACCCTATAGCGATTGCTCATTAGTTCGGTAATTTATTGGAACGAAGTTCCTTATCGCGCGTTGTGAAAGGGGGCTAGACGGAAAAAATTCATACGAAAAGTTGTAACGACACTTTTTTGATTGTCTTTTGTTTCTTTTATGTTTGAATTTCGAAGAAGAATGTGGTTTTAATTTCGAAATAAAGCGCCAAAATATAAGATACAAATATTTTGATAACAGTAATTGATTAGACACAATTTTTTCCCGCGGCTCAGCTCCTTTTATTCTATCCTAGAAGATTTTATTGGAATATGATGATTTTTCGAAGACAAAAAACAGCCTCTTCATGAATGAGTTTTCTTAATCGGATCTGAATCTACAGTAGAACGGAACAAAGAATTTTACCGTTTATAATAATTATTAGTATTGACTATTTTGAAAAAAGGAGTCTCGTAACTATATATATATGTCATTGTAAGTAGGTACCCAAAAACTTCTCAGGTACGTGGTAGGGAGTACTGGGATAAAATATAGCCTATGTTACTCGCTGATAATGTAGCTAGCCATAGCTGAAAGAATTTTTCAAATCGGTCCAGCAGTTTTTAATTTTATTCGTTACATACAAAAATACAAATCTTTCTTCTTTAAAATATTAGTATACATTATTTATACATTAAATATATTATACATTACAATATTTATTACGTTCTTCTTCTAACACCTTTTTAAAAGATTCAAAAAATATTTTATTATTTAAAAATACTGTTACTCCAAGATTTTATGGTCAAAGGTAAACATACTCAAATTATAAGCGAACAATATGGTTTGGTGACACACGTTATAAGTAACGGCGTGTACTCATTTACACCGGTTCTCTTAATGATATGATAAATCAAAATAGAATCTTAGCAGACTGAAATTAAAGTTGAATTTTGTGTGGTGTTATGTGATGCTGATGACACTGTTGGCTATTTCCATTAGGGGTCGTTTGTTGACGTGACTACTATACTAATAATGTTAGAACCTGTTTAAAGGCTTCTTGTGTAGCAGCGTCAATATTTTGAAGAAGCTGGTGGGCCCCGAACATATCAAATTACGGGATCTTTGTAATAATTTCTCTACCTGATACTAATTTGGGTCACCATGAGAAAATAAATATTTATTGTGAGGTAAAATTACTAACGTTTTGAACATGGAATACTGAATGCTAAAGTAATGCCCATTTACTTTCTGAAGAAACTAAAATTTCCGTGGGAAAGACTGTCATGTAGTTTCTTGGAGAGCAGCGAGTTAAGCTATTGTATTTTTAAACTTATACAGCATAACAATATGTTAATTAGCAGTGTTATCTTTTCGCGCGTGTCATATCCATGTGAAGAGAAAGACGTCGATGAAGCCATAACTTTTCTTACAATAACCACTTACAAGTAGTGTTACATTTCCCACATCGGCGTCGTCGCACCAACAGTCTGCTCGAGATAGTTAACGAAAATGTTACGCCATATAGGTAATAGGTTTAGCGCTATCGTGGGAATAACATGCTTGTTTTAATTAGTAAAACATGAAAATCACTGTTGTCTGCGATTGATTTCATTGATGAGGTAGAAGCAAATTTTCGTCATGGAGTTGCGAAATTCATCACTGAACTGCGAAATTGTGAGTCTTTAAATTATCGAAGAGTTGTCATAAAAATCTCTCAAGAATTTCGTCTCCATCAGACAAAACTTTTTCTGAAATACTTACCTTTTTATTTATGACACCTGTCCGAAGTTATCACGTTTACTTCAGGTTTTCCATTACACTCAAAACTAATCGTCAGTGGTAACGAAAGTATGTATTCCGGTTCTAAACACGCGCATAACTGACGTTCCATCGCTCGTACTCACTTGATAAATCTGATCCAATTTACATAGACGTAATTACCACACGGAAAAGACGCGAGAGCATACAAAAAACTTACAACCATCAGCTCTGGGCGTAATGACGTGTAGGTAGGTAGGTACCATGGGTGATGGGTGCCGCATCAAACTCCCATTAAAATGCCTGCCTATACATCGCGTGAAGATTCCACGAAATGAGACAAATGATGTCATAGCTCCAAGGTATACGTGTGTGATCTTATTTAGGACCAACATTTTAATAAGCAATTACATAAGAATGTCTTGTCAAAGTATTTGTGTCAGTCAGTGCTTGAAGTCATGTGGGTGAGCAAGACGCTTGTAGACCTAAGTAGTACCTTGACCTTCTACTCTTTTTGCATCCAGTTACTACTACTTCAGAAGGTAACGTTGTTGGCTCTTAAGCCGTTCGTAATTATGCAGAAAGAAAAACAAAGATACAAAAGGAAATGGAATGTTAACAGACCTTACTTGTAAGTTGCAATGAAATCAATTTTATAGGAGACATCAGCAATTCCTTTACGTAGATTTGCGAACCTCAGTCTTTAGTTCCAATCAAACAGACATAGAAACATTTTATTATCCAGCATTCCAGCGGCTTTAAAAGCGTAACTAAAGAAATATACCATGAATAGTTGGCACGAGCCAGGAATGTATGAAAAAGTGAAGTGTTGAAGGCGACATGGGATTTGCGCGTCGAAGTAACGTGACGCTGCAAAGATTGTGTCGTCTGCCTTATGTATGATGGATGACGCCTCGCAACTTGTTACTTCTTAGAAATACGTCGTGTCTCGAGATGAACCTGGGCAATTTGTTATTATGTGAAAATTATTTTTAATCCCTTTCCTCAATCTATTTTATGATGACCTGTCATTATTTGTAGTTGGAGGATGGTGTTTCTTTCTTTTACTCTGAAAAACACCAAGTATAAATCTTATAAATCTATGCACCTTATGAAACCCCACTGACGCTGCTATTACACTCCACCAACATACCAAATCCATATAAAAAATTAACCATATTGAGTCGAACAGCAAAAGATCTGTGTAGTTAGATTTGCTTATTGCACCATCAGAAACAATCAGTTTATGTATGTTAGCTAACGAATTAAAAATCCCGCTATCTTCTGACGCTGAGTAGACTGATATTAATAAAACGAAACAAAGATCGTGTGAACTTAGCCTGAAGAGGGGATATTCTTACGGGTTTTCTAATAGCCGTCGCGTTCCCATAAACTTAGATTTAATTGGAGCACGCGATAGCCATATCAATCTTTCTCAGTCATAGAATCAAAAATTACTTCATTGTCTTGAAACTAATACTCAAAATTAGAGTTTCTAGATTGAATTAAAGTAATACGGTCGATGAACTTCCGCTTTGTAATTAACGGTAAGATTAACGTAGCACCCAGATAAAAAATGAAACCGAATCTTATGTTATCTTGAAAAGGGCTCAAGCTGTCAACACGTTTGGTCAAAACTTAATTAGCCAAGTGTCCACAAGTCACAAAACCAGTGTCTTTAACATCGTTTTTCTAATAAAACTGACGGCAAACTAAGTAGTGTCGAATTAGTTACGTGGGAAATCTTTTGAATAGAAGATATAACAACATTAAAATTATAGTAGTTAAATTCAGACAACGCTATTGCGGTAAAAGAAATGCTGTTGATGTGTAGACAGACTGTGTGACAGAACTCTTTGACATCGAGACAAGGCATTAGCAATTCGCTTATAATACTTTTCATGCTTTAGTATTTGCTCCAGACGCCCCAAGTTGCAGTGTTTCAGCGATAAGCGTACCATAATATGAGTTCGTTATACGTTTGTGCACCTGTTCGTAGAAGCGTTAAGCAGATAACCCATGTTAGCCTTTACTCCATTCTTTACTCGTCTTATCTCTTCCGTAATGGATCGCCCTAAAATGTACGACGTTGCTGGTGCCTACTTAGTGAACTGACGTTGCAGCTTAAGTTAGTTTTAAGCTCCACACTTGTGCAATACTAGGTACAAGCTTTATGGGGGTTTAAACAACATTACGGGATTATAGCTGTTGATAATAAAGTTTACGATTGTTTAATCAGAACCTTTGAATATAATATCGACTAGTTAATTTACTCACTCACTACGTTGCGAAGTAAACAAACTATTGATTTCATTGTAAAGGAAATATAAGTACCTATCGTTTATGTAAGGAATCGTTATCGACGTCCCATTTCCTACGCTTTTTAACAATGGTTTTACTATTGGCGGAAAAGCACTAGTCAGAAATTGAAGATTAGTTACGCAATGAAGTCACTATTTTATTTTTTCTATCAATATTCTGTATCGTTTGTGTGCGATTGGGTCATTGCCAGTTCTTAGCGTTTATTTGGATGAAAAATATTGCTTCATAATTTTTAATCCTCTGTTTTATCTTAGCCACATGGAACTCATTCATATTCTTCGAACTGATTATATCCTTCAATCAATGTTGTTCTCCTTTCATGTTGACACACTTCCTGTCCCGTCCGTGCCGTCATGTTTTGTTAATTTCAATATTGAATTTTGTGTTCTTCATCAATTAGTAAATTTAGTTAAACTGTTTGGCTCTTGTCTACAACCACCACGTTAGCTTCTGATAGAATATATACTATAGAGCTTGACTGACATTTCACACCTAACAATGCATTTTGAAGCTTTCTCCTGAATTTTCTTGTTTGGCCTTCATTCTAAACATTAGTTTAGTTTGGTATCATGAGGGTTATAGTTGCAAATGTGCCATTTAAAAGTTTCTTGACTCTTAACTGCAATACTAACTTTTTAAATTTATTGCCGATGATGCCATCAAAAAGCTTGATAGTCCTTTTTATTGAAACTGCTTTGAGTGACAATGGTCGTCATTATTTTTTCTTTTAACTTTATCACTACTTACACACATTTGAGTGACGAAACGTTTTAAATGCCCGCCACCTGTTCTAAAGCACGAGCTTAAATTAAAAATAAATGTTAATCAATCTACTATACTCTTCTTTTTCTTTCTCTTCAATTTTGGTGTGAGTGCGAGTGAGATAGCGTGTGTAGGTACTCCTGTTATGGAATAAAGCGGGAACGTTCGTGCTGCCAGTTTTCTAAACAATTCTCTTTGAACAGGTGCATGTGTGCTTACACAAGTTATTTTACTAACTATCGACTATTCCACTCACGTCTCGACTCAGTTATTTACTTGCGGCGCCGCCTCCAATCGGTATATAGGTATGTTTTTGTCATAAACATACGTAATTTAGTGCTTTAATTGCTTTCTTGTTAGTATCTGTAATAGATGTTATCTTAATAGGTTTTCATAGAATCGTCAAGAGGAATACGTGGCATCTTAATTTTAGGTTTATGAAAAGTATTGTCAGTTGTGAACTTTGTAAATTATATATTTTACTTGATTCAGAAGAAAAATAAATATAATAATTATTTGAATAGGCTTTCAGCAGCTTCTAATCACATTGACACGGATAGATCTTGTCAATTGCTGGCCAGAGTATAAACAAACAATCATCAAAGTACATGATAGATTAACTAATCCAAGAGTAAAACAAATATTCTTTGAAACTCGGGACAGGGCTGGAAGTAATCAATTGAAAGAAAAGGCTGTGTAAGCCATCCATTACTCAAAAAATGCTATAAAAGTAATTATAAAAACAATACGAAGGTGATAAAACGTCAGCTCGTTAGTTTGATTGGTTGAACGCGTTCGGGCATACCACCTCGCGAAATTTAATGTTCAGATTGACCTCCCAGCAGAAGGCTTTGTTTTATTCTTTTATTATTGGCGAGAAATCTGGTTTTATGAACTGGATATACTTATTTTATGCCTGTTATCTTAATGGGAGGCAAATGTTTATAGATATCGCGTTAAATTCAAACATTAATGCCATTATTGGAACACCCACCGACTCAAACTTCCGAGGAATGTTATTTTAGCATACTTAAGTGCCGTTCCAAAATTATTGTTTACGATTCTCAAAAATAAGTGCTGTAGTCTATAATGCAGAAATAGTACTTACTACGCCTATTTTACACTGTTTAATTCTAATTTTGGCCACGTCAAACATGTCGTACGCATAAACGCAGTGAGGAGAAGTTGCCAACAATGAATATGAAATGAGGATGTGTGAACATGTGGAACATATTAAACATAACCGTGATTTATTTATGTTCATTTCACTGGTGGGAATGTAGGAAAAATTTAAACGAGTAAGACATGTATAAAATTATTTCGAGTTACTGAGGTACACGATATACACTATCAACTTTTCCACGGATTAGGCGCACAATGCCACATTCGCACAATGACATATTGTAATTTCGCAAAATATCACATTCTCAAATTGTCATATTCTGAAAACGCTACATCGCAAAACGTCACATTAGCAAAATGTCACTTTCGCAAATGCCAAAACCAAAAAAAAATTACAAACAAACTGAATGAAGATACAAAAAATTAAGTTTTTTAAAAAAAGTTACAATATTTTGTTATTAAGTGTTTATGATTCTCAGCGGCATTCATTGTTCAGTTTTCATATTTAATTTATTTTTTGTTAAAATAAATGGAAATTAATAAATAATGTGATTACTGATTAAATACCTTAATAAGTATTATTTTTTATTCATAAATCATCGGCCTACTGCAAGAAGTCACTAAGAGACTTTTAGTGTCATTAAAGTAAATCGCACATTATGTTAAGTATATGACTTTTTGAGAATGTGTCATTTTGATAGTGTGGCATTTTGAGAATGTGGCATTGTGCGCCTAATCCTTTCCCACAAGCCTGCAGCAAGATAGATCGTCAAACGCATTGTTAGACTGAATTTATTCTTGACTTAACTTTCTTTGACGTTTGAGGAGTATCTTTTCAAAAAGGGATATCTGCATGTTATCTTATTTTTCAGAAAATAGCTATGTGATCTGTGGCGATTTCCTTGAGAAAATATTCTAATTTGTTTTGAACACGCTTTTTCAAGTCCAATTTGCTAGGTGGAATAACCCTTTTTGCATTCGTTCAAGATGGTTAATGATTTATTTTAGCATAAGTAAGAACACCTCATATTCACTTGAAAAAAAGAATTGGAAATATTCCCTTTTGAAAAGACTCTCCTCGTTTATTAGTGCAGGGATAAATGTAAATATCGCACCTTTAAAGTAAAACCATTACTAAACGAAATTAAGAAATTTTATAGGGGAGCCAATATTAGAAAAAAGTCACTGTTTTTAGATAGATGGCATTGATACCTCAATTCATGAAAATTTTCGTTTAGTAACGGTTTTACTTTAAAGGTGCGATATAAGTTCTTCAGCTAATACTGAAAGTAAGTACTGAAAAAAGGGAACATAAGCTTAGCTTTCGCTATGGGGAAACACAGAATATATATTTTTGTCTACAGTCGTCTTCAGTTTTTTTTTTTACTTTCGTCGGCAGAGGCTGTGATAATGAAACAAAAAAAAATCCATATTCTATTTTATTATTTTAACATTCAATAAATAACTTACATTTAATAATACAATTAGCAACTTATTTATTTATTTATTTAACAGTTTATGTACACACATTTGTTAGTTCTTGTTCCTGATAATAAATAGTACCTTATGTTTTTAAAGATAATTGTTAAAATGAGTTAAAATTGTAAGCATTTTGTTTTATATAAACATTTATTTTAAGTAATATCTAAGATATGTTGTATAAGAGATTAATTTCTATTGTTTGGGAATGTTAACCCTTGATCTATACTGATTACTAGAAAAGTGGCTGGGTAACAAATCGCTCAACGATTGGACCACGATCCTGGCATCACCTGATATCGTGGACCAATTGTAGAGCGAGGTTGACGGCAGAACCGTCGGGGGTTTTTTGGGAGTAGCGGGGACGCGTACGGGCATTCTCTCCCGGACCGCCGTTTTGAGACATCGGATTAGATTGATTGTTCTGAGCAGTGAAAAGATTAAGAATTGCATAGTTGTTTGTACTTAATGTAATTAATAAAACTAAGTGAACAGTTTGAGTTTAACTTTATACAGTCCTCCCAGTTGAAATAGTTTCCTCTTAATAATAAAACTGTGACCGCTAAGGCAACGAGTCTTATACATTTAACAAATAGATAAGAAGAAGGGAACAGAAAAATAGGTACAAAGGTGATGCTTATTTCTAAAGAAATCTCTTCCAGCATACCTGCGAAAGGAGAGTCGAATAAACAACAACTTAGTGGGAATGTGACGACATTTCCGATTAAAATAACTCATCATAACACTTTGCTTGATGATAGCTAGCTTGTTTCAGAGTTATTGGTCTTAAATTAGAAACTAAAAAATATACTCCGTCATTATAACACTGAAACACCTGTGCATATCACCCACCTGTCGATCCCCATACAATAATTCACAAAAGTTGTTTACGAAGCGCGTGCGCACAGGAATGATATTGTAATTAAATGTCAGCGTCGTAATTAACATTTATAATGCGGTGCATAGAGCAAAGGTGTTTTCTCATATGTAAAGATGAAGTGTTATGGGAATTATGAACCTTCGATAGACTATCGATATGTTTATTATTACTTTGTGTTTCTAATAAGTATAACCATAATGAGCATTTAATCACCACTGTTAGGACAAAGGCATCGTATCTGTGAAAGGTAGGTGATAATCCATTACGCAGGCCCACTGTGAACTGGTTGATTCCTAGTTCTCCAATTTTTTTGTTCAAGGACACTCCGCACGATTTTTGTTCCTTATCGGACATGAATAAAATTTAAAAAGAAAATGTTTTTAATCCGCGAGTCGATAAGTGATGCCTCTTCTATAGCCCTTGCAATCAAAATTGTGATTGTTCCTTGAAAAGGAGAACAACCCAATTAAAAAAACACATCAAAAGGTTTCCATCTCAAACAATGGACCTTGGACATGCTGAAGGGTCACCTTCAAGTTTTTTCTTCCCCGCACCTGCATCGCTCACGCCGACATTCCGTCGTGTGCCAAGACTCCGGCGCTTCAGACATTTCCGTCAACCCGCCCACTTTTTCATCGTTCCACTAACAATTAATATTGATGACGGATCATACAATACTTAACCCGTTACTTGCTTTACTGTTATTTTTAATTTGCACTCTCAGTTTTTCTGTCCTTCTGAATCACAAAATGGAACGATGTAACGTGGTAATGTAACATAACACGACGTCTTTGTGCCTATTGCCGTCAATCAGGCACAAATGTAGACTCCGGACTGCTATTGAAACATTTCGAATGGAAAACCTCAATAACACTATCCGCGAATAGAACCCTGAACCTTATACCTATGCGCTATGCAGTAGTGCTAGAGCGATAAGGCAGTCGAATACGTTGTAGCATCTCCCAAAAAAAGTCACGTTACAATACGTTAGACGCTCGGCCGGCGCTTTCGGCCAAATCGAGGCCCATAAACATAATTTGTACATTAGAAAATTGGCCCTTGTCGTGTTTAAGAAGTTCAGTAAGTAGCGGTGAAACAATGAGAGGCGCGGTGTGGGCGCTAAGACGGTAGCGTCACGGGTCGCCGCCTCCGGAAGGAACCGGCCCGGATCGTGGGAACCGGCCACACTGTACACGGTCTATACACTCCCTTATTATTCACCTGCATAATGTTTTGATAATTAGAGCACACCTACGGCTATTACGAGTATGGCTCTGACATGTTAAAACAATTAGGCTGTGTTACGTTTGATAATATAACTATGATGAAGAAGATTTTCTTATCAATCAACTTGTTGGTTATAATTTGACAGAATTTCGTTTATGTTACAGTGGAATAAAATCGTATTAAAAGGGGACGATAGAAACATTGCTTTAAGCAGTAATAGAATTATACTCTACTTTGTTTTATTGTTTAAAGTATTCGCTCTCGCTCTATAACTTAAAACAAGTCCTACCGAGGCGATCATGGCACCAGTATAAAATACATAAGTAACACCTAAATAATGATTAATAATACCGCCTATTAAAGGCGTTATAATACCAGACACTGAACTGACGCTATTAAATGCTCCTATGAGAGTTCCGCGGTTGCTAGTCACACTCCTACTCGATACTACCACTAAAGCAACTACCCTCGCGAAGGCAAAGCAAATCGCTGTTGGAATCAACAGTGCGATGTAAAATGGTACCGCAGGCACAATCGCTAACCCAACCAAAGACAATACCATGATCAAAAATATATGAAAGATACGCTGACTGTAGTCAATGTCATTTACGTACCATTTGTTGAAAGAGGAAACTTTCTCATTCGTTATCGAGGAAACGATTCCTTGAATAGTTGTAATATAACCTAGAACGGATGGAGACACTTCGTGCTCAGTGTCCAAAAATAAACGGAAATTATTAAAGTACAACCCCATAGACATTGACATGAGGAACTTGAATAAAAATATGTCTCCGTATATAGTCCAGTCTAGATCGTAGAAGTTATTAACGGTTTGATTGAACGTGTTAACAATGGGATCAAATAATTTTGTTGCTTCAAGCACTGCTTCCGATTTTTCTTTTTTCTCTTTTGGAATGTCTGGTAAAGAGTTGATCAATCCTGTAACAATAAAAGATTAAATTATTTGAAAGTCATTTTCGACCCGTACGTTATTTAACTTATAATTCATAAAAAATGTTCCTTACTTGCATTTAGTAAAATAACCCCAGCTGAAATAGTACAGATGATGGTAAAACCGCTTTCAGGAAACGCTTCCATGACGTACCCGCTAAGAACAGGGCCTAGAGCTAGCCCAAGTCCTCCCAATGATGTTAGCTTGCCGTACAAAGCAGTAACGTCATTTTCATCGTCTATGTAGTCCGGTGCTAGGGCCCTTGTTAATGTCTGAGTGTGCTTAAATGTTCCTGAAACAAACCGGATAAGAGTCAAATAAGTTATTTGATTAAATCGTGAGGGTCACTTGAAAGATTTTTACTCATAATACTGTTCTATCTTTTTCTTTGGCAAAGGTATCCCCCCATAATGTTTTTTAATTCTATCTTTAAAAAGTAGGTTTTGCAACAATAGTTCTTTTTTCAGTTAGATAAGGCAGTACCTACATATCACTACATTACATTCTGTCACATTATCTCATAAAAACGTAGATATAATATTTCTTACCTGTAATAGCCCGTATACCTATGAAAACAAGGAGAGACGAAGTCAGTCCCAACCAGAAGTATGCCAAAGAGCAGATAATCAAACTTAACAAAAATATTGGTCTTCTGCCCTTAACGTCACTCAAGCTTCCCTGAAAATAAAACAAAATACTGTTCTTTTTCGGGATATTTTATGTCTATGATCATTATACAATACAGTAGGTATGTCATCAATCATCATATGATTGAGAATTTCCTTACCAGAAGGGGTGATGATATCATTTGGCATGCTGGAAAGATAGCTCCAATTATTCCAATCTGAATATGATTGAAGCCTAACTCCTTCGCGTGTATGTCTAGATATGGCAATATAAAGAATACTGACAGCAAATCCTGAAACAAAGAATATTTATTAGTTGCACCCAACTGCGCTGCACATTATATTTAAACTTACTTCATTCATTAGAACTATGTCTTGTTTAGAAGCAGTCGATCTATACCAACCAGTTACAAATATCGGTTTACCTGTTTTATTAGGAAAAAGTTAAGGAGTTCATAAAGTACCTACTCGAGTAAAAAACTCTTGAAACTTTTCCCACTGTGAAGTGTTAAACTTGTTGAAACCTCTCAAGATTTACCTCTTGGGTTAGTGATATAATTAACAAAAAATTAAATATCAACATTGCATTTTAAAAACTTACCAAAAATCCGACAAGCAGAAATGTCGTATATGGCGAAACCATTTTATGTTTTTACTAAAACACTGTTCGCTGAGATCCAACTTGACCAAAAAGCGATAATCACTAAAATGCACCACAATTAACAAAAATTTCACAACACTTCATTCATAGTCGAAACGCGATTCCGTATTGATTACAAACGTTTTCGATATCTGTAGATGTGTAGGCACAAGTCATCCTGATAACTCATATCTTTAACACATTATGATGTTAGTCATGAAAATGAGTTCTTTATCTACGTAACATACTAGGAAACAGCACTGAGCGCTAGACGAAACTTGGTTTGATAACGATAAGGATACGTTAAAATGTTTTGTCTAAGTCTGTGCATGGCCTTAGTGTTATGTATTTTTCGACAGCAAAAAGCTACTTCTGTTCGTTGAAAAGTGCTACAAACTATTATTTCATAGACAACCTGCATGATTTTGAATGATCTTTATAAAGACATCGCTTGCAAACAAATCTTTAAAAAGGAATGCAGCCCTATTCCTCATTCGTCCATATTTTCTTGTCGATCGAGATCTATACTTTTTAATTGAAATCATGTGTGGTTTCTTACAGATCCCACGGTAGGGTCAAGTTGGGTGTTTGAATGGCTCCCATATTGTGGGTCATTTTTATTGCATTTCTAATAAGCTGTTACGAGTGCAACCGTCACGGTTCACGATTTAATTGTTTTTGTAACATTGTCTTCAGCTGTGGTTAAAATTTTCTTTAGCTCAGGCACACAGTTGGTCACGTTGGTCAGGGAACTTGGAAATGCACTGTATTTTTGCCATATTATTGATGTTGTTCTGATATAATTGTGCAACTGTAAATTAGTTTCTTGGGTTGCATACTTATACGAAAACTTATACGATGAAAATATAGGTCAGAACTATTGGAAACATGCTTTACGAGTATGCTCAAATATCTTTTTTTTTCAAATAAAAATTACGCCACGAGGTCCAATTTTGAAGACAATTTTAGTTTAAAACCGTCTTCGTGTGTGTCCGGAAACGGTATCAGAAGTAAAGTCTGTAATGCTCGACTTCCGATCATTTTGGACGCCCGCATCTTTTCCAAATAAAACGGAAATTACAACTGTAATATACCTAATTTGAAAATAATTAGAAAATGATGCAACATCAGTAGTTTTGTCATTTTACTTTTGTAATGAATTGTCAAAAAGATTAGTGTCAAATATGAAATTGCTATCGTTATCAGCTTTTGTTTATAGATATGAATCCTTTCAGCGGTTGGTGGGAAAATTATGATGTAAATGAATTAATTCATTCATCATATTACTATTTTTACTCGATTAAATCTGGAAATCTAACAGCGATTAAAAAAGTTATTAAAATATTTCCTTTCATTCGTAATAAATCACAATTCATCCTTATAATTGTGCTCTTTATCTTTGCTGAAAAGTGATACCTTATTTTATTTAAAAATGTACTGGAGTGATTGATGATTTGTTATACTGGATCACCGGATCGACCTCATGGTTGGCCCCTGGTTAAAGCGCATTAGTCGGTCTGTTGAGCGCTTGGACACACTTGCATCTCAATAGAGTTTGTCGTACGACACTAGATATGCTTCATTGCCTGCTGTTTTTGCCATTGTCTATTAGTTACCGTCATTAGGTAGAAATATAGTACGTAGATACAAGCTGTTAATATGGACGATGACTTTATAATGCGTTCTTTAGAAAACCTAGAAAAATTATAGGTTCAGAAATGGAACAGAACTTAATTAAAGATCAATTACGTAACGGTTCTTAATCAGACACCCTTAAAAGCCCGTCCTTTGTTTGAAACTCGAAATCGTGACAAAGCGGGTACGCTACATAACAGATTAAAATGACGTAACTGCGCCAGCGCAGTACATAACATTGGCACAGTTCGGTGGTGATCACCGAACCGCGACCCCTCGACCCGCGACTTTTGATGAGTCACCCTTCCTGACCGTCTTCAAGGATATGACTCCTGTGACTAATTCTCGGTAAAAAACCGCCATTGTTCGAATATAGACCATTGTAACGCAATGCCGTAACTCGTTCAGCGTTTCACCTCTGCGTGACGTTTACGGCAGCCGAAAATTTAAGGAACTCTTCGAGTTAAAGCAGCTTTGTGGCGTTTAGAGCAGAAATAAATTTTAAAAAGTTATTAGTAAGTGTCGACTAATCTTTAACGTGTATAATAAACAGCAGGTGTGCCGCCGTCAAACTGGCTTTTGAGTTCTTACCACAACCTAAATGTGTTAAATATTCCGTTACTTGTTACTCATAAATCAACACACATCAACTTTATCTTCTAACACATGTAGGAAAAATGCTTATTCGATTCTTCCATCACTTATCCGTTATCAACCGAAGAAAATTATGCTATTAGCGTAAAACAGTCCAAAGTAGTCGCGTATCGGTATATCTGGAAGTGCGGGTTAATCTCATCATCAGAATAGCGAGGGTCCGCCTTAGCCGAGCCAAGATGTGTGGGAAACCCAGCCGAGCTTGACCGCCGGGCCATGCTTCGGGTAACGATCTAATTACAACACCTGACAGGCCCGGTCAAAGGCTGAACATACAGGACCTTGAATTAAAGGCAATTTCTTACACTGCACTGCAATAAGGAAATGAAGAAACCAGTGTTAATAGGAAGTCTATAATAGGATGTGACTCGAAAGGACATGGAATATGCAATTTTATTGTTCCACAAGCTGGAAATGGTCTCTTGTGTGAAATTTATATGGTGCTTACTGAGGTTTAAATAGAAAAGGAATTAAAGGACTTGCTTTGTTCTCACGTTGTGTCCGGAGACTTTGTTAAATTAATTAATCGACTTAATAATAACATCATTATTTAATCCAGAAGTCTTAAAATTCATTTTGAATGTGAATAGACATTCAAAATTCTATTTGCGTAGCTGCCGTTTTCCATGTGAACTTGGTCTTGGAAAAAGCAATTCATGCAAACTTAATTCAATAAATAAGATGTTCCGTCCTTTGTTCTATCCAGACTTAAATGGTAAAGTAGCAATTTATTTCCAATATACTCAGTTTGAAATTGAAAGTCTCTTGAAACAATTGTATCAATTTATTGTAGTGGGATAACTGTGGGACCGCGGTTGATTCAAGATTCCCGCTTGTTCTGAAAATCATTTCCAATATTGTGGTTACATTGTTTACAAACATTTGGCTTAAATCACTTATATCGAGTGAGAAAATTATTTTTGTTACGACCAGAATACTTATTGGCAATTTTAAGAGTTAAATCTTCATTAATTGCTTCCCAATTTTGTTTGAATCGAAAGCAAATTTATCTTCAATGATGTTTGTCAAGTCGGCATCGCATAACTCCTACGGAAAGTTTGACTGCTTCTCCAACCTTACTATTTCCAGATGTTTCTTGTAACTTCGTCGCCACCATATCGGTAACAGTTTCCTAATACGTAGCCTTACATAGTACCTATCGGTTGTATCATTCGGGCTCCCACGGGTAGGCGCCTGCGCCTGGCCAGTGGGCAGCCACGCGCTGAATACGATGCGTGATCGCCGTGAGAAATTATATGCTAGTCGCGGTTTGTGAATTTCTTATTTATACTTTTATTGCTACATAAATATAAAAAGAGTATAATGGTAAACGTTTTGACGGCTAAATAGTATACTGCTGCATCATCCATTTAGAAGAGTACTGGTTTACTGAAAGGGTTGTTTTAATTTGATATATCAGTGTTAAATTGTGCTTTATTAATCATCAACAATATAATTAAGTTTTTATCTATATTATGAAACCTTCCTATAAATGGTCTTTGTTATTCGTTTTGGTTGATCTTGTTAATCAAATTAGCAGATTGCGTAGATGGATATCTGCAGCTTCCTACATTGCTATGTAATTAATACTCCCACCAACATGCTGATTACAGCTTTATGGGCCTCCTCTTTAAAAGAACTATATATATTTTTCAAAACATCTATTCGCTGACCGAGGTAGTGTGCTTAAGGAGAGAGCCCATGTGGATATTTGCCGTTGTTATGCTAATTCTTTCAACTGACCATTCGCATAAGTAATTTATTCTGTTGAGAATTTATAGGCCCTAAGAACGAACTGTTAGGGCTTGAATTCAGTTAGTTCGATTCACCTTGAATGTTTAAAGATACTTTTTGGTTTCTCCTAGTTAGGGAAAAGCTAACAGTGATGAAGCATCATAAAACTTTATTCAAATCTTGTGGTTTCAATTCACGGCGTATCCTCAAGACAATAGTACCGTAACTTTAAATAAAATAATCATTTAAGCATAGGCTGGTATTAAAATGCAAATGAGCTATTTCAAAGACTATCATTTGGACGTTAACCTGTTCTCGCTTGGCTATAAAACTTAAGATTGGAAACTATAAAAGTCGCTGAAGTTCGAAGAGCCATTTGTAAACCTCGGCTTGAGTGGTCATATAAAATTGCCGGTTTTCGAGCTAGAGTGGGCCATGTCTGTGGGTCGGTTACATTTTGAAATTTAGGGAAACATCCACAAGATACCTTGAGAAAACCGGTCGTAGATTAGAGAAACTTCGTGCGATATTGTATACGATCCAGTTTCGTGCTCATCTCTCATGTAAATTGATACGGCGGAGATAGGCGGCAATTTATGTGTCTGCGACGAACAACAAGCTCTTACTACAAGCTTTTGTAGAGCATATCTGAAATTATGCGTGTATATTTTTTTCTGGCCATATTGTCGTGACTAGTGTGTTTTGCATGCAGATATTGGAAATAACAGACCAAGAACGACGGCCAATTTGTGTTGTTGTGGTTTCACATTGATTAGGACATTAAAGACAAATTAAATTGTTAAACTTAACGGTTTCTCGGTTCCTCAGACTTAAACAAAATCAAAGAAAATTATAGATTAATCAAAAGAAAGGTTCACAGTTAGGTACGATTCGCGATATTGCAAACTGTAATTTCTTGTTTAAATGTTGAATAATAGTTCTATTATCTAAATGAATGTCGCATACATATGCATGAAGGAAAGCAAAGAATTTGGTAAATGTCGTGAAAGTTCCTCCTTTATCACGAGTCACGTCACAATCACAACGACTAAAAGTGGACAAGTTTTTTTGGTATTTTAGCAAAAGTTTGACGCGTTACGACACCTTTATGACTAGTTGTATATGACGACACTACCTACTTCCCACAATCTTACACCACGCAAGATGTACTTAGAAATCTGCATAAATATATACAGATGCTTGACTTAAACGTTGTTTGGTATCCCACCAGACAATGATAACATTCTTCTTGCTGGAGGCTTCCTTTTCAATGAAGGAACTTCATCCAGACACATAGTTTAACAAGTTCGCGGTTCGTTCCACCCGTCTGAGTACTTATTGTATTTAACTGCTCCAAGTGTTGCGGGTTTCGTGAATGGCGGTGTCGTGGGAATTGCGTGCAGTTTCAAACGTAGTAGCACCCGCATGTATCATCTAGTGGTAGTGCTTGAATCGCTTCTCGAAAGTACACTAATCTGGGAAATATCTAGTGTCAGAACAATGGCGAGGGCGAAGACTGTTTAATAGAAACTGATTGTCAACATCGTAATTATGATCCATTGTGTTAGTTTCATATTATGAGCTATAGCATGTATCTTTCTCCTTTATTAGCTTGCTTTACTATATATAGTAGAAGATAATTTCAACAGCGATCTGCACCCACTGTAATGTGAAGAGTGTAGAAAGCGCCTGTTCAAAGTAGTATCCCACAGCGCTGCGATACAAATGATTGCTCTTCGATTTTACTAGGCGCTTAGGAAGTTATAATGCGCTTGCGCAGTTTAGCTAATGTTTCGACTTTTGTTGAATATTATGTGGTTTCATCAATTTTGTAAGTTGTTTGTTATTTGCTGAGTAATTTGAAGTTTTAAGAAGAAAATAACTCTATCACTACTTATTTCATATAAATACATACATATATGGGTGGGTATTCTCATCTTTCAATTGTACAGGAGTGTTCCTACATGTTTTTATGACGTTCTTAGCATAGTAGTATAGAGGACACAATATCTAATATGCATGTCCTACTATATTTGGACGTTTCTTTAACGGTAAACAACATCTTTTTGAGCGAAGTGGTCATTTCCTCTTAGCACAAAACTCGTTTCGTCTTACTACGACCTACTATAAGATCAACAGTCTACGTGCTAACGCGTTCGTAGCAAAGGAATTTGCAGCTTTTCATCATTGTGCTAGAGGCTAATTTTCTGTGTGGAAAAAGAAGCTCCATGTGAGTAAAAGAGACAGATATATGTTTGTGTAGTACTACTACGAGATGAAAACCGGTTACCGGTGTTGTAATTTTACTATATGGATATTAATAAACACACATACCTACAAATAGTAAGTTTCTTATTTTAATCGAAAAGCCAGTTTGAAAAAGAAACAAATTAAAATCAAGGTGCAGCAATAAGATGACGCGTGTAGATATCCACTTAGGACGTACTATAAAAAATAAATTGAAATGTGTTTGGTATTTATAAAAATAAAACCGTCGAGTTTAACTAACTAAATAATCACTTCTAGACTTCTTCTATCATTCGGAACATTTATAAACGTAACACATACCTACTTGAATTTAAGAAAATGTTGAAGTCTCCTCAAATAATCCTCGTTATTAAATCAGAATATTATTATACCATTTAATGTTCTATCTAATCATGATTAAAAAGCCGTCTAGCTAATTACGAAGCTTACGAAGGATTAGATCCTAATCTCCGTGATTTAAATAACCTCTCGAGCTTCCAATTTCCATTAAGTTAGCCGTGTTGTTCTTAAATATTTTGATTGCTTTTTGTTATAAAGGGTTGAATAGGGGAAGTGTGAAATTATTTTATGCTTAGTGTATTTTAGGCGTGTCGGGCCACGCAACATCAAAATATTCGATACGCAGGAAGTATCGGCCCTTGGTACGTGGCGCATCTTCGTCCAGAACAACTGACAGATTCAGGCAAAGATATCAAACATAATAGAAGCTATCCATCACAATCCCGTTATTCCTACTAAGCTTTAAATTTAAAATACAGAAGAGACAAATTGCAGCCATCTGTTTTAGTCATTAACGCAGCTAATTACAGTGTCGGAGGAGGCTAGTTAAATGCCTCCATGTCATCATCTGGGCAGCAAGGACTTCTTATTAACGCAATTCCTTCTGCATTCCTTGGCAAATTCCTCATGGGCATTATTGTGGTTTAATAAATGTACGGCTTCTTAAGGGCTGTCCAGGGATAATGGCAAAGTACAGTTGCGAATGTGAATACTCTACAGGAAAAGATGATTGGTTTATGCGGTTTTGATGTAAAATTTCATGAGTGGCGCTTGTTCAAATATTGTATGTAGGTATGTATTTATGTGTATCATATTTTGTGTGTGTATGTACAAAAACTCACACCGTTTAGGCAAAAACGCAAGCTGCTATAGGTACCTAATCCTTACATGCACGCGGTTGTAAAGTACTACGCATCTGGCCTTTCTGAAATACATCTCCAATAATATCTGTGTCCTTTTAATTTATCTGCACTACGGATTTGAATTCAGAAAAAAAACATAAATTCTGCCCACTTACTCTATCCAGAACTCCAAGGGACAAAATACCAGGATTAAATCGGAAAGTAAAAAGAGTCTTTTCCAATTCTTTTAAATACGTATCATCATTCTAATGGAAATTCTAAGAGGCAACCAATAAACACTTCTCATCGCCTCACTTTCGTAACTGAACATGCTATTACACCGACGATTTTGTCAGTAAAAAATAATAGTTAGATCCGTCGTCATGCCGGCAGTATTCTATTTCTCACCTAACTAGACGGGAGTGTATAATTGGGCCAAACTGCCCACTACGCAATTACTACGGAATGGATATAAGTAATACCCGTAGCGTAGACTAGTTGGGCCGCTTACCGTTTGAGTAGTGGAGCAATCTCTTTAAATGCATCAGTTGCTTTTTATTTGATTTTTATCGATTACCTTCTTAAGGTAAGATAATAAGATTACTAATATATAAAAGGAGGTGTACTTTTGATTCAAAAATACCATCGAGCTATCCTTTAAAAGGATTATTTATTGAAGTGTAGGTGCGTTTGTTTTGAACTGGAGTCCGTTTATGTGGAAAAATGTTTTGTTATTGAGATTGAGACTGTTTAGAATATAATATGGACCCGTGCATAAGTAACTGTGCCCGCACGTGCGCAAAGACAAAGGGAACTTGAAACCTTTGGGCTTTGTGCTTGGTAGAACAAGAGACATAGCGCCGTACTACCTAACTACTAAGTACTACGGAGGTGTTGTTGCGCCACTATCACTGAGCTCAGAGCTGTATGGTATAGAAACCACAATATACTGACAAATTTTATTGACAGTAGTCGATTGTCAACCGCGGGAATAGATTGAGCTCACGGACAAATATGTGAACGTGTGTATGTTTGTTTAAGCACCACTGTAATTTGATAAACATTGATTTATTTACGTTTAGCTATGCAGATAAAAAATCCCAACCAACCAACCAACCAATCCATTAGCAGTAAATTTAAAAAAGCCGATTAGTAATTCAGCCCTAAAACCTTTCATGACTGCATTTTATTAGAAGAAAAAGTTTCTTAATTAAATAAGTATTAGTAGTATATAATTATATAAAATCCGAAAAAGTTTCTTAATTAAATGAGTTTTCATTTGATTGAGAAACTTTTTCAGATTTTAAGAGATGCATAATTTAGAACAGAATCCTAATGACCATAAACAACTAAAGAAAAATCAGTTTTACTTTCACACTTTACAAACACAATCAGTTGCGTCATTACTATATTTCTGCTATAATAGACAAGTTCTTACAGATTTTTTTATGCGTAGACTATTACATTAGTCACGCACGCAATCAAGAGACAATAACTAGGAAAACTTATTTGAAATGTTCTCGGGAATTGATAAGGTATTACGAGCGATTACATATTATAGTGAGCAAGGTGTTCAGTATTAGTGATGAAGGTTTTTTTGAGCCTTTTTAATCCCTCATCCCGCTGTGCAGTCGAAAAGAGCTCCCTCGCACGTTCAAAACTTTTTTCTTCCGACCACCTGCTCTAAAGCGAATAAAAAAAAATAAGACAGAACAGGTAATTTTTGTTATTATTTTTGGACTCAACATTGCTTGGCACGTTTTATTATTTATGGAGTGCTTTCGGACTATATCGTTTCTGAGGAAAGTAAAACTGTTGTTTTGTTGTATACAGGTAAGTTTTCCACCTTTCCTAACCAAGACATTGCATAGGTTTAAATTCCAAATGATGAGAAGTATTTCTAATCAACACTGTAATAACTATAATTTACAAGGAATGTGACATTTTCTAAGATAGAACGTATTCCCTTGACGTGTTTATAATAACAACAATTATTGCTCATGTCATCGTTATTCTCGTGATCCCGCGGGCATCGCGCGGGTTGGTTGTATAAAACAAAATGGCCGCTTCGAACGGCTTCGAAGCCTCGAAATCCTGGTCGTAGGCCTGTTTCCCGCCGTAGCCGCGCGCGGCGCTTCTCGTTTAGTTCGCGTGCTACGCCGCAGCGAGCGATGGCGGCGCTGGCGTCACGGGCGGCGTACCCGCAACACTACACTCCCACGTACGATCTCTCATTGTAAACACAGTCGCGATCGCCGCGTGCTAAATTTTCGTATCCCTGTGGACTAAAACGTTTGTAAACATGAAAGTTTGTTTAGAAGTGTTGTTATGAACTGTGCTCTGTGTGACTACTGGACGGATTGCAAGGATTTACGATGACTAAAGCCAAGATAACACGAACCAGCGCTCTCTACCACAGCGCGAAGGTGAGCCCTTCTACTTTAATTTGTTATTATTTTGTATTTTCATCAATTAAAGTGCCGTTCTTTAGATTTCTATATAACGCGTAAACAAATATTACCTTCAAAAAGTGTTTGTAAACGGTAATTTTTAAACTAATCAGTCAGCGTGTTATTTATGTAAATGAATCAACAATAATACTGACTTGCAAATGCGACACTCATTTATTATATCATTTTGTAGAGAATGCATTCAGTTTTTAAATGTTGTACTGTTGGTGTTATAATATGGAGGGTAATTCATTCCAGTCCGGTTCTCTGGACGTTCGTCGTGAATCTCGATCCCTCCTCTCCCGCGCATGCCCTTCGAAGCCTCCGTGCTTCCAATTTAAAATATGCGATCGCATCGCACAGTATACACAAAAATACAGACACCTTTTCAACAATTTTTTTTTTCTTATGTAAGAGTTGACTCAGTACATAGAAAGCGACTTCCTCGTACCTGATAGTTGTAGGTACCTAAAACATGTAGGTAGGTAAAAACATGTAGGTCTATTGATAAAAGAACTTGGTGTAGAAAGTACAAAAGTATGTCTCCGATTATCCGTGTAAGTTTTTTGGGCGGGAATAAGAATCATTTGATGTGCAATGCCTTTTTCTATGTCTATACATACTAGGAAGACATTAAATCGTATTTTGATCTTAATCTAATTAATATGATGATGCATTTTACGCGAACTGTTAATCGTTTTACATATAAAAACAATTGTAAAAACTAATTGCATTTTTCTTAACTCTAGCCGTAAACAAAAAAAATAAGTATCTGTTTTTTCCTGTATACTATGGCCCTACGGGGCCTACGCTTGGAGTAAAAGACATCAACGCACACGAACAAAAGAGACAGCAGCACCTTAAAGGTGTTTTTGTGTTTGCGCAAGCGAGACGGATGTCGCCTATAGCTGGCCTTATACTTATTTGTTAATATATAATTAAGGACTGGGATTTCGTATATACAGGTACATTTATAGGTACAGGTAGTGGCCGTTGCACGGATGGCCGATCTCCCCATTTTTAAAAGGGATGCTCTATAATGGGTTCGGGGCAGATTTTGACCGTATGTAATGTGCTGGCATTTAAACTTTGGGGTCTTTCGTTTCGGACAGTGAGTGCTAATGATGCGTGAATGGAACAATCCTTTTACTTATTCTTCGTTAGATTTTGGAATTGGGGTTTTCATTTAAATATTTGATTGTCTGGTGCTGTCCGACTTCTTTTTGTGTATTTTGTTTCAGCCGCCAAGTGGTATTTACAGTTATTCAGTAATTATTCTAAATAGGCTTACACATTTCTTTATTATCAACTTATAATTCGAGCTATTCACGGCAACCGCCTATGAAAACTAATTTGTATTTAATGAGCACTTAACCCACGATTTCTGGCAATCTTAAAAAAATAAATTGGTCGAGATGTGGTTGGTTCTTGGAAATTGAGCACACGCTCCTCTCAATTCGCCGACCGGTTCCGGCTGGATTGGATTTACACCATATCACTTTGATTTTTTACTGCTCAATCATCTCGCCATATTAATAGCAGTACCCTGGCAATCATCGCCAGTAAATTATAGAAGTACCGCAAATCAAACCACACTAAACAACAAGACAGATTAAGTATCTATTACTTCGATAGCATCCTGTCGGGTTTCTGATCTTTTACCCACCAGTTGCTTGCCTGGGAATAGTGAGATTATCTGTTTATGTCTGACGTAAAACAATAATTACCCACTTTAAATGTTTGCTAACTATTAAGGAAAGTAAATCTCACCTAGTCTATGAGCGTTTATTCAACATTAATATTTAAATTAACAGCTCAAGAAACGCTCTTGAATAGAAAGTATATAATACTGTGTTATCGATATCGAAATAGGTATATTCCCATAAGCCAGAAGCATAGCAGCAGTGTCAGATTCAGTGTTGGCAGATAGGACAATAATTTAAATACCTACATAAAACACGTGTTACGTCCTTCCCAACAATAGTGGGTCTTCTTCAGACCTGGTAAAGATCTCAAATAAGTCCTAACAATAGGTGCACATACTCATGGGCGTGCAGTAGGCTACAGTGAGGGTAGGCCAGCCCATACATAATGCCCAAAAAAAAAACTCACCACATTATTCAGGGTTGAAATCACGATACTGACGATGCGAATTTTCGTCCAGTTTGAAAGGGGACGAATTATTTTTTTGCACGCGCATGCACATACTCGTATTTAAAGAACAGGCAGGGTTATTAATTAAAAATAATGATTAGTGAAGTGGCGAAAATAAAGCAATGCAACTAACATTCAGAAAAGAGAGAGCTAGTGTTACTCATTCTTTGCCAGGGGCAAAGAGCAAAAGTAATTTATAAAACATATCATGTTAGTCTCACAGGTCACACTACATTTTATAAACATCGATTGCAAGATTCACATTCGACAAGCTCCGACACCATACTCGCCTCTTGTTACAGAATACCAACTCATCAATTCCAACAAGATCACGTTCTAATGCTAATTGTTGTTATATCACACAGTATATTATAAAACAAAGTTCCTCCGCCGCGTCTGTGTGTATGTCTGTACGCGATGAACGCAAAAACTGAGAGATTTAATTTAATGTATTTTATAAATTTAATTTAATGAATGGAATGATTTTACCCTATTTTTAATAATAATAATACATTTTTATTGCAGACCATAGATACAAGATCCATATTCACATTAAAAAAAAATACATTATATAAATTAAATATAAAAATAATAAAAAATAATAATATCATAATTTAATTTTGTGTATGTAATATTATTCTGTTTTGTAAACCTAGTCATATTATGTGCATGCTGTGGTCTCCTATAACAGAAGGAGTACACGTAAATGAACCACCTGTATTACTGTGACTTAAGTTATTCTGTGTATCCTTTGTTGGAGATCCAAATTAATTAATAAATAAACTGTCAAAACCTATTTTCATACCGTTTTCCCCAATGTACAAACTGATTCACGAGGAAGGTTTAGGTGTATTACGTATTAGTGTTTTGTGTAAACTGGCTGAAATATGACGATGACTGTTGAAAATTTCGCAAAAAATCATGCTGACTTGCAGCTTAGATGAGCTCTGCTACTCGTGCGAAGACGGGGCGGGTTGCTAGTTTATAACATACCTGATCAATGGCGCTATGTTATAACAATAGCACTTGGCGACAATCCATGACTCGGTTCCATCCCGGTACGTTCACCTGAATCACCACCTAGACGTGTCACATACGTAATTGTTGTTTCACCTAATAGGTTCTTAATTAGACCGTTACAAATTTGTAGTTCACATGTCAGAATAAGGTGTACATGAAGCCGGTTTAACGTTGGTTTACATAATTGAGCAAATGCAGGCATTAGACAAATAATTGTCGTGGTTTACCTACAGATTACTAATGATAATGAATTATATTTGCATTAGTTGCATTCATTCTAGATCGAGACTGGGGCTTTTGGTGTCAGTGATTTACTAAATATATACTAATACTAGTTGGTCCCGACAGACGTTGTCCTGTCCGAACGTTGGCTTTGTGTCTGAAAAATTATAGAAATCGATTGTAGCGCCACCTACCGGGTCAAATTATGAATCTAAACCATTCTCGAATCCCCTTGAACACACACAAACAATTTCATCAACATCGGTCCAGCCGTTTAGGAGGAGTTCACTGTCAACACACGTACAGAAGAATTATATATATAAAGATAATAAAGCTGAAGGGTTTATTTGTTTGTTTGTTTGAACGTGCTAATCTCTGGAAGTACCAGTCGAATTTGGAAAATCCTTTTTGTATATGATAGCCACATTCATGAGGAAGGCAATAGGCTATACGGGAACGAAAATCGCGGGCAAAAGCTAGTTGTAATATAAATTCTTATTCAATTTATTAATCATGATAATGATAATTTATTTATATTACCTAGCTATATGATTCATGTTGTCTAATCTTACTAAAATCAGAAAATGAAATCATGTGAGTAATCTGCCTAATGCAACGGCACTCTAACCTGTTGTACAGTAGTCTAAGTATTAGGTAACGTTATGTACAATTTTAGGTACACAATAGTAAATGAGGAATGCATATTCTTAGAAGCGTGTTATTGAAGTCTAGACCTTGATCAGTAATTTCAAACAATATTTACTTTACAGGTTATACTGTAATTACGTCTCACCTAGATGACGTAATTGTTTATTATTTGATCATGTATAATGATACCGAACCAATGCATTGATCACGTTGAAGCCTGGGGGAACTAATGATCGTGACCTGCTAAGACTGGCGGTGTCATTAGAAAAATACATATTCCAACGAAAAGAGAACCTCCTTTTTAAAGTCGGTTTAAACCAGACGATGCCTGTTCTCTCTTGCTTTGGAGCCTTAAAGCAAGAGAGAACAGGCATCTTCTGGGAACGGTTGCTCCATCGTAGACCTCATCCATCGCTGACCCTCAGGCGAGATTGCTATCAAGAGAAGCCCTTTCTTGACAGAAATCAGGAATAATATAATGCGATTTTGCTCTAATATATTTTTGTAAAGCAAAATAATGAGTAACCTTTATGAATACCACACATGTTGTGGCGTGCACATTTAATGACCTATCATAATTTCGATTTTTTGACAGCTGTTTTCATACACTGCTATCAAACAAAATAACCCATCAAATTCATTGGTTGGAATTATTATTACGTTCAAGTGTAGGTGAGGCGCAATCGTTTCCGTAGGGGAAGTGCACCGGCCATATTCTAATTCAAATACTACTTCCGCTTACCGATACCGATTCACTGATAAGACCCACTTGATGTACAATGTGCATATGGAAGATAAAAAGTATAATAAGAAAGCAGTACTGTAATAACACGCCTTGATTGACTTTGAATAAAAGAGCACCGCTTGTACACTCAATGCATTAATTTTAGCGATGACTAATTCCAACATACGTAAATTAAACAAAGACTTGCACTGTCAAACAAGTTCATGAGATGAATAAATCTAGATAAAACACAGTTAGATAACAGATTATAAGTCGATTAGAAGTTAAATGGTGCATTGGTGCGAGCTGTCGGCTTC
This sequence comes from Mamestra brassicae, assembly GCA_905163435.1. Lineage (NCBI taxonomy): Eukaryota > Metazoa > Arthropoda > Insecta > Lepidoptera > Noctuidae > Mamestra > Mamestra brassicae. Next base: position 6,011,610 of record LR990991.1, on the reverse strand, counting down.
CCACGCGACCCACGGGGCGTCAAATCGTGGTTTTTCCTCGTATATATTATTCAATACATGTCCAACGCATCACTGCTCCCCCTCTTCATGTAAAAACGTGTACTAATTGACCCTCTCCCTTTCACATTTCTTAAAAAAACGATGCTTAGCACGTTGTATATGTAGAAACGGTGCACTTAAATCATGGCAATAATGGAATTAAGTGGTATTTCAATTAGCAGCGATTAAAACTAAATGTAGAGCAGATTTATTTATTTCATGCACTTGAATAGGTTTTATCTGGAAATGTATAAAATTCCTCTTAACTTTCTCTGGTTGTTTTCTTAACCTTTTCGGGTAAACAAGTATAATTGTATGTGTATAAAATTGTTTTCTCCCTTAAAAATTAAGCTTGCAGTTCAGAAACAGCAAAATACTAATTACAGTATTTAAAAGGATATCTAGGTCAATCTGCTGTCGTAACACACATGCACCAAACTGTATATAAACGTAAACAAAGTATAAATAACGCAGTGATAAAATATGCGTACATAAACAGATTTTATTGTGATCGTAACATACTCGGGTCAACGCCTTTTTATTTCTCATTCGTAAGTAAAATTCAGCTAAAACTATTAATAAAATAACACAGCTGTATACTAAACAAATAATCATTTTTGTTCTGTTTTGTATCAGTCAAGCCAACAGATTGTTTTTATATCTGTGTCAAATTACGCATAGTACGGTAGATAGTATTATCAAACTACAAATAGTCGTATGATTTTTATTTCGGTTTGGAAAATGCTTCAGGTATCATTTCATGGTTCACTGCACTTGATAAATGCTATCGGAAATCGGAATAGTAGTGGACACAGATTAGCGAAACCGAGTGAGTAAATGTATTCATTTTCTTTGTGAATTTTCACAGAGATACTCAGTGATAACACCGCTCATCAGTGCATTAGTCCTTTGAACCCGTAGTGTACATACTCGTACAAACGCTACGTCCCGTTATTTGCCGTCGCCGTCGTATGTAACTCGTTAAAGCCTCTTGAGTAAATAATGCTACACTCTACTCTGTGTACTACTCTGTCTTAAACTGATGAAAAGCTTTAACGATATTCAACTTTATAGCGAAGGCAGTTCATTGCAGGGCAGGGGCAAGGCATACTGCCTGCGTCTGTGCTTCCGAACGCATTCAGCCCTAATCTCTTCAAAATTAGAGTAAACAGGCATCTTCTGGGTAAGCTCGCTCCATCGTCGACTTTGTCTCTGTCATCTATGACCTAGACTAGAGTCAAGAGTCAACCCACATTAAATAAAAAAAATACTACCGTCCGTCGTTTTAACAACGCTAATTCTGAAATATTTCTTTAGGATCATTCTGTAGCTAAGTGGCCTGTCAACTTATTTTGAGGTTTATGAATCAGGCTAGATAAGCGCAATCAAGAACTAAATGTTTTGCTTATGCAATGGAAATAATAATCACAAAACCGATTTGTTAGATTGTTTAACTGCAAAAATATAACATTCCTGATTATTTTGCAAAGACAACATTTGCGACTGTTTATTTTGTGTATCGAAAACCCTTCTTTCAGTTTATTTTTCGAAATCAATAAAAATTTGACGTTCTCTTGCTCTGTTTTATCTTTCTGTTTTGGCTCTTTGCCTTTTAAGGAATATAATATAATTTATTTTTATACCCAAATCGACTTGACTGTTATCAGAGTAAACATTGACAAGAACCGTTGTTCCCGAAACCGACTTGTTTCGAAATCGTTATCAGGCGACAATACGTCCCCGCTTCCATTAGCGAGAAATTTTATCTGTTTGTCACGAGCTCTTGTAAATGTAGGCTGTATACACATGGACCCTCAGTCAATCACTTAACATAGACCTCAGAATCTATCGGCATTGTAAGGCCGCTGGGCTAGTGTGAAGCCAGCCTTAGTGTTGTTTGTGAGAGGACAGTACCTTTATTGTGCATGTTTGAGATGCTTTTATAGAACTACAACAAAATCTTCACGTTCTTCATAATTCGTTGTGCAAACAGGCACTTTTTCGTGACTTTGATATGGTGAAACTTTAGATAAGCTACATAAATAAGATAAAAGTTCACATTGAATCCATTAAATGGATCAAGAGCACATTTTATGTACCTATTCGTAGCAAAATATTTCTGCTCATTTGAAATCCAGATGTGGAAAGTATTTATCACATTTATTTATTCTGCCTTCGCAACTTCTAGAAACTAGTTCTAATGTAGTAGGTTCACTTATGTAGGCTATAAACGCTGAATATGTCGCCAGTAACAGTACCTTAGTTACGTGACTGAGAAAAATCAGCATTAATCTGCCGCTAGCCGCGCACTAAGCTCACTTCGCGGAACATTACGCTACCGGTGCGCAAGCGCACCAGCGCATGCGCCACTTGTCCGGAGCGCATCTGTCATATTTCCTCCTCAATTTTTTTCGCCTTCCTGTACATTGTCCTACAATAAACACCGCACGTTTCACAAAGCTTGGGTTAATAACCATAAAATGAAAGTTTGAAATATTACAAAATCACAGCACGTGTAGTAGATAAGATAAGAATATGGTTAAGTGTTTGTATGCCACTTATGAGCCAAGTGCAGCGTTGATACGAATATAAATAACACACGAAATTGGCTCACGGACGATTCCAAGATACAAAATAAAACAGGAGTGTATTATGTATGAGAGCATTCGACATCTGCTCGAGACGAGTAAGCGTCCACCTGCCCGTCTCAGGCCCGAAAACAATCGCGAAAAACTGCGCAGCCGAGCCACGTATCGTTGTCATTACAATAACAGGTGAGGGGTGATGTTATGGCGAACTAGGGAGTCTGCTAACTGTAAAATACAATAATTGCCTACATACACCATATTACTATAAATTCTGTAGTAAACTATTTTCTTACCGAACGTGCATGTAATTGGAATAATGACACTTTTTGCATGGCTTTGGTCTTTTAAGTGCGCAAGGTGGTCGTAGACACTCGTAGTCTAGTAGTTATACTGCAATTTGTATATTTACGTTTTTGATGCATCGATGGGCGGAAGGTGTTGAGTAAACCATAAAGTTGAAGTGCAAAATGCAAATGAATGTGCTGCTGTAAAAGCTCTTGGCGCAAACATAGGCATTTAGTATTTATTTTATAACGCAGTGGTACCATTCAAATTGACATTTATATTATTGAAACTGGAGTGAAATGTTAATTTGTACCTGTTCAACTTGATATTTGGAATCTTTACAAAAAATAAGGTAGTTCATCGATGACATATGTATTTATGTTTTAATATTATGTGATGTGGGCGGCAGGAAGTGTGTTGGCGTTGTGACCATTATAATGTAACAGATACGTGCTCAGCTTTTTATCTTAAATATCTATGACGTTGTTAGTAGCTAATGAAATGGCAGATCTCATTACTACTGTTCAGAATGCCGTAAACACACATATCCCGTTAGAAGATTTAATCCAACGTGATGATCCCACCAGTGCTTTTGTAAAAAGCTTTCAAATACTTAAACCTAAATCTACTAGCACTGGCAACAGCAAAGCCAGGTGCGTTCAATTGAAAAGTACTAATCTTGTCTTCTCACATTAGGCCCGTTGACACGATATAATTGATGGATTAACCCGATGCTCCATAAACCGTTGCTTATTTATCCAAAGCTGGTGATAATCGCGCCGTTTGACGACACATGTCGCTTCCACCTGACGCCGCCACGTGCACCTCACGTTAAACGTCTCTTTATAAGCATGTGCTTCTTTTATTTAACTACTGATGCTATCGGGCTTTCAATTTGATACTTCATTATTTTTTGTGCCAGTAACTTTGCTGAACTGAAATTAGAGAGCGGCTATCTTATGTCTTTTGATTTGATGGGGAAAACTATTTAAGTTTTCTTGTTTGATACAATATTAAAATCTAGGAAAATATTAAAATCCCAAGTTTAACATAACTTGATAAGTTATTACGATTCGAATGTATTTGCATCTAGACTTCGTGCCAAAGACTTCCACACCCTTACCATTATTAGATTAAAATACTAAGAAGTGGTCTAAACTACGACTAGGCCATTGTAAAATGAAAATTTAAATATCTATATGGACTTAATTAAAACGTACGTGCACCTGCTAATCGCATATGTCCAAGTTTACTATTAATGTGAAGATTTTTTATGAAATTGAGACAACTATAGATTAAAGCTACTGTTAGCACAGATGCGTGATAAAGCAATTGAAAAGTTAATGTTCTTTGTTCGATTTGCTGGTGTAATTATGAATAATAACGAAATAAATAATAATTGCTGTACGATGTAGATTGTAGAAGTTATTACGTTTTATACAAAAACAAGACAATATAAACAAAGCTTGTATCTCTCTGAAGATATCAGACAGGTTGTCACTTATAAGTTGTATGACATTTAGTAGTGTAATGTATTTTAACATGTTTGTCCTTTTGTGTTACAGGTGCTGTGGCATCTGGATATATTCCGGCGCAGCTTCCGCGAGCTGACTGGCCATGCTTGCCTTGGACCCTCCTGTATTTTTTGTGCCCTAAAGGTAAGTCAATTACTTCAATATATAAAAGTAAGCATCTGCCATTTTTGTAATGAAGAAGATTGTTTCGACATACAAAGTGCAACAATTAAGATAATCACCGATGAGCCCGGTGGCGATGGAAACGAAACTACTAAGCTAACATGTCAGCCATTCACAATCAAAACGAAAGCTCGCGATAAGGTATTTTCCAGCATAGTACCCCTTTTGTTCCGCTACTACAATGTACTTCAAAATTCTCCGCACTTGCACAATTCGTTACACACGCAATACATCTCGCAGCTAAAAGTGCAAAAACCTTTCTCGGTCTTAGATTTTAAACGGCTTGTTTTAGTTGCACAACGACTGCCAGGCCAACTAAAACAACTAGAAACATGATTCTTTGACCACTTCAAATGACACAAAGTACTTTTAACAAAGCGAAAGAACTGCTGTGACCTCGGCCGGTGCCCGGCAGACAAACGTGACCTTTTGTGAACAATAGAATCTGTTCATAGCCTTATTCAAAACGAAATCTCCGAGCTTTCAACGCGTTCATAAACATGGCGTGGTTATATTATAACGAAGTCCCTCTCTACATTACACTTTTTAATACGCATACGAAGTAATAAAAGTGCGAATACATTGTATGAAAACAATTAAGTTCTAGTACCCATTTGAGAATATATGAACACTAGGTTTTTCATGTAAACTGCAATTACTGGCAGCATGTTTCAGTCTTAAAATAGCTCCTGCTTTAATACTGAGGCGAGATTCAAGGGCAGGGAGGGTTAATCTAGTAGAGCTAGACTGGCCCGACTGGTTTCGCAGAATGGGCCGCGCAGCCTCCAGCCTCACTGTGATTTAGCTACTCGCTTTATATTTGTTAACTGCAGATTGGCCCTCAGGTCTGGGATAGTTTTATAGCCCTTTGTCTTTCCTTCCAGCCTATTTATTGTCCTGTCAGCGTCAAACTTTGCTGTAAGGAGACTTGCGACGTTATATTGGATGAAGTATTTCCTTTTTATGATACTATTAGATGTCAAAAAGAATTAAATGCGATGATTATGCAAGTGTTGCCTGTTGAGGATTGAAAGCATTAGCCAAGTGGTTTATTAAATGGTCGTTTAGCAAAAGGGTGTGATGGCTCAAATGATCATAAATTATGTTACAAATATAATTTAACGAATGTTGTTACAAACAGATCGAAAAAAAAAACAGTCAACTGACTTATTGAGGTAGAACCGATGACTTTGGAAAAAAAAATCGTGGTTCTTCTCGTTGTTATCACAACAAAACTTTCTATTTCGTATACGTATGAGTAGTTGGAATATAGGGTATTCAGATCACAAATCGTGATCTGAATAACCCTATATTCCACAGTTAAACCATTCGAGTATCAGATTATTCCTCTGTAACCCCATAATATACTTAATTATTCAAAATTTTCGTTCAGTTTATACCTCTGTTTTTCAATCCAAGCCACTTGTAACCATTCTTTCTTCGTCAAGTCATAAAATGGTCTACTAATAACATTTATAGTTTTCTATTCAAACATATTTTTTTTTTTTTTTAATTAAAGTCCTGTATAGTAGTCGCATACTCATCAGTAGCATCTGTTCGAGTGTGTAAATAAACAGAGCAGTTCAATATGAACTGCTGATTATAAGAAGCGGTTCAGTATGATCAGCTCATTATAACAAGCTGTTCAGTATGAACTGCTCATTACCTTTAACAAGCTGTTCAGTATGAACTGCTCATTACCTTTAACAAGCTGTTCAGTATGAACTGCTCATTATAACAAGCTGTTTTTGCTTTCGATGTCGAACTATAATATGTGGTTGGCAGGTGGTTAACTATATTAATATTTTTAGTGTTAAAGAAATAAAACTCGCAAGTAGGTCAAGTTTAAATATTTATTTCTATATTATTCAAATATTGTTTTATAAGCAATGATACATTTCTTACATTACTATTACTTACATTTTCACTAACCTAAATAATAGAATATGTGTAAGTAAGTTTGTAGGTTTAACATTCTATAATCATTTATTCGTAAAACTAAGATCGTTCTTATTTTATCTTACTGACAAAACACTTGATTTTCTTTACACCATTTATTTAAGCAAAACACATTTTTTAAGGCACATATATTGGTATGATACATACAACTTATAATGTCAGATGAATCTGAATAATTGTTATATAATGTCAACAAACTCGGGCAGTTCTTACTTTCTAAATTGTATACATTATTAATTCGGAATATATCTTTTATCCATAACACTTTTTCGTTTCCTTTCGTAAATATAGATTTATTTTTTAAAAAATCCCCAAAGATTGCTTGATAATTAAAATATGGTACAAAGCCTTCGTTCCAGTTTATTCCTCTGTTTTTTTCAATCCAAGCCACTTGTAACCGTTCTTTCCTCGTCAAGTCATAAAATGGTCGTGGTGGTTTTATCAACAGTACTTGTACGTGTCCTTTGTACATTATTGCTATTTCTTTTGGAATAAACTCATTTTCTTCACTCTTAAACCCTTGAACATCTACGATGACATTCATGATAGTTTTCTCACAATATTACTCAACGGCTTGTATTCGAACAGTCGATCGTTTATTATTAAACAATAGGCAGATGTATTATTTTGAATATCTTCAGAGCATTCAATTTCTAATCGCACGTCAACTGGTCCAGTTTTAAGTGAATCGTTTTGTCTTGAACAGTCAATCACAAAAAGTGGAGCAATTTCTTTAAATTGGTCTAAGCTAAGCAATGGATCAATGCCTAAGTTGTAATACGACTGACGAAAATTAGCATACATTTCATATAATATACTGTATTTACCTTCATCAAATTTCAGATTAAGTGAGTCATACGGATAGTATTGAGAATTCAAATATAATTTAATATTGCTTACATTGCAGTGATCAAATATAGAAGAACTTCTAGTTTTTACAGATTACACATCACTGGAATAATCTACAAACGTAGAATCACAATGCCCCCAGGGTAATGTATGAATTTGATCCTGTAATACTTGAACTTTGTCATCGTTTCTTTCTAAAACTTGTTTGTCTACTTGCTGAGTGTATAAAACATGTTTAATTGATTTTATCATATTCATTTTACATCTATGCGCTTTATTTGTCAGCAGTACATTGTTGTAATCATTCAATTTTAGGTTACAAGTTACAGACTTAGAAACACCTTTGGCTTTTTTAATTTCAGTCTTCGCACTGTTAATAAAATATAATTTAGCTCTTAAACCGGTAAATTCTATAATTAAATCGCCACCAACCTCATGTTTCCATAATCCAGGAATTTTAGCATTAAGTTGTGGTATGTGATATGGATTATTCATTTCAAAATTACTAGTATCAAACTTTGAAAGATCATCATGCATATCATGATAAAAATCATCTGTGTAAATTAAATATAATAGGCTATCAGTGTCTGTATAGCACAACTCAGCATTGTTTCCGTATTTATTTTTCATAACGTCATAATGAAATTGGTACAAATGTTGCTTCGAATATTCCAAAACGGTAAATCCAATATAAATAGGTCTATCTAAAACGACCTTTTCACGGTATAATTCCACAGCTACGAAATTTTCTGAAAAAATTGATATACTTTTTAAATTTGGTTTACATATCAATTTTTCAGCGCCAAGATGTTTATTTGTTTTATTTCTGGTATCAGTCCATTTTGTTACTAATTTTACATCTGCTTGCTTCCGTTTATTTTCGATAGTTTTTCCGAATATGGCATTATTCAATAATTTAAAAAAGTCCTTCTCAAACGCAGTTTTGGAATTTTGACGAAGACTAGTATTCAGATCAATGTATTTTTTGAGAAAGAATTCTTGTCTGAAGCTAAGTATACGATGAATCTTTTTTAAAATCAAACCGTTTTTCAAACATTCTTTCAAGTGAACATAATGAATTACATAATTTTGCTTATCATAAAGATTTGCAACCAATTTCACTGATTTTCCATAAGGAGGTACTATTTTTTCAACTGCAAAAGGCAAGTCTTTATGCTTATTATGTAAATAATCTGGATAATTTAAGTCTACTTCCAAAATATAACCGTAATCATTATCATCTGACACATCATTTACATCAAACTTGCTAATTTCTTTCAGACTCAAGAACTTAAATTCTTTAATAGGAAGTTTCTTCATCATAGCATAGCCATATAGATTATTACAATCAAGATATATTAAATAACTACTTGATTCAGACTCATTAAAATGTGGTAAATATTTATTGTTTGCTACAGCATGACGTAGAGAACACTGTGCAAGCCCACCACGAATTCCTTTTTCTAATAACTCGTACATTCGTAAATCACTTATCAACTCAAGTTCAGTGCCGGTATATAGAAGCATTGCATCCCAACTTAAGCTCGGTGACGTTACATAATAAGCCGGATCCAACTTATAGAAATGTAAGCTTGTTTTTCTAAATTTTTCAAATATGTCGCATAGTAAAAGCACATCACATTTTATGTATAAATCTGTATATTCACCAAGAGATTTTATTTCGAAAATATTCCAAACTGTTTGAGCGTGTAAATATTCTTCTTTAGTTATATGTTTTTCACACAGACTATTATAAAAATGATCCTTCGAGGGAAGTTTCGTCTCATCATATTTAGACCAAGAATCAACGTAATCATATGGATAAACACCTTTTTTTCTCATTAAATCAAATTGTCTTTTATCAGTAAACTCTCTCGATAAGTTCAAAAAATCGTTTTCTGACAAACTTTGACTTAGTGCATCTAGACTAGAACTAAGAAAGTGAAAGGAATCAATAAATTTTATTTGTATAGGGTGATTGTGTTTTTCCGTATTAATTACTTTTATTATTGAAAGATATTTTTCTTTAGTTTTCGGTATTATATTAATAGAACCTTCATACTTTGCTAACTCTTCAATGAATAAATGTGAGTCATATCCAGACAGATTATGAAAGACAACAGGAATGAATGAACAAACTCTATACATCAAATTACAATGGGAGTGCGCTGCCCCACGATACTCAGATGTAATATGATCATGATCTCGGACTTTATCATTCAATAATAATAGTTTGCATATGTGACATGTAGTCGAATTTCGATAGTCCATCTCTTGCTCCGCCGATAATGGGGTCATTGGCTTTTTACTACTTAAAATCTTATGTATATTTTTAACGTCTTTTATTAAATATTTAACAAATATTTTCACACAATCTTTACCTCGATATGTAATATACCTGTTTAATTGATCGTTATGTGCACAACAAATATAATAAGCGAAACATGAAGGTTGATGTGTTTTTAGTTTCTGTGTATTCAAAGAGCTACTTTCATTACAGTCTATTAACATACATTCAAAATCAGCATAAATTATGAAATTGATTTTTTGCTGCCTCTCGTAATGTTTGAACTTTAGTACAGAATTATTTTCAGGTAATATAGTCAAAATCTTAGAGCAGTTATGAGTCTTGTGTCTATTTTCGTTACTAAATAGTTGTAGACATGCATCACATAAATAATGTTTTCCTTTAGAACGAGTCACTTGACGTCGCACCAGACGTACTAAATCTTTAATTAGACAGTAGTGTCCGATAGAATTTTTTTCGATATAAAGTAAATTAAAATGATTTTTTCTTCTATTTTGCGTTGCATAAAGAGGTCCGGTCACAGTATTATTTTGTAGGCCATATATATTTAAACTGATGTTGGGATTATTTTTTTCTAACGTTTTAATATCATTAATCGTAGGAGGAAATGACATTCCCTCAATATTTAAAACAGAGGTATAATGGGGGTATGAACTTGTTCTGCATACATTAATTTTAGCTGGGTATAATCCAGCAACTATACTCCATAATAAACAACAATTATCTTTATTTTTAATATTTATACAACTTTTAGACTGCTTAATAGCTGACGGCAGTTGTATATAAGACCCACCTCTCATAGGGGAATACTTGTTTACATTAATTTCGAGATGACTCATAGAAACAAATGTCCAACCAGATTGACAGTGCTGGAACTCGGTTAATTTATTATTTAGTTTATTTATTACTTTGATTAATAATTCATTCAAATCAGTGTTCTTATAAATAATTTCATATTTGGTATTAAACGACTTTAATTGTTGTTCGTCTGATTTTGATAACATAAAATAGGCAAACAATTCGAAATTCAATTTTATGCAATTGTGTTCATTAAGTGACATTTTTATCAATTCTGTTATATTTATTAGATGATCACCCAGGAACGCCTCTAAACCGAGGTACTCGTCTTCCTGAGTGACATTCAATCTGTATGTCATTAATCTGTTTTTGAATGCTGTTGCAATAATATGAATATCTGTGAACTTGGTATTCAATAAACAGTTTGCTTTGTGTATATTCGTTCTCATATGATAGGAATACTGATTTTCTGGTATTTCAATTTTACATTTATGACAGGTTATTGACTTTCTAGGTCTCGATTTGCTGTTGAGGTGTGTAACTGTAAATAAGAAAACCAATTACTAGATTACTTACTTATATTATATTAATTAATACTACAATATCATACTTATAAAATACAGTACAAAATAATAATAATAAGACATTTCATGTAGGTAAACACAATTAAAACAAGATACAATTTAAAGTAAGTACCTATAGAAGAAAATATTGATGAACACCTAGTTAAACAAATATTGGGGAACACCTAGTTAAACAAATAAAGTCTTTAAGTATCATAAGCACCTATGCAGGTGATAGGACAATTTTTAAAATCATTTTGAGTTGCTTTAACAAACTCCTTTAAGTGGGGCCAAGATTCTTTATTTTCATCTAATTTCGTCTTGATGGTAGTTATGGCCGAGCGCCATCTATTTATGGGCATTATTTTTTTAATTTCTTCTGTGTTGTAAATTTTCACTTCTACATAATATTTTCCTTCTTTAGTCTCGCTTATTTGTCGTGAATATCCCTTAGCCATCCTTCTAGTAAAATATGAGTACAGTGGGGGTATATTACCAGTTTTGTGGGGTCTCTGTGTTGGGGTGACGCTTTCTTCGTTATCACTGTCTTCACCGAATAATTCACTGGCCGTAACTCGAGCTGATGGTGTTACTGGCGAAACGACCTGCTTCGATTTTTTTGCGCTTGTTGACTCTTCACTCGATTTGATGGACCTTTCCCGCTTCTTTTTTCTTTCCTCTGTCTTCCTCTTCGGCTTCGCCTCTTGCTCAGAGTCATCGCTAGAGAGGAAAAGGTCGTTGCTAAGTAGTGTCGACCTGTCAACAAAAATATAAATGTACATATTAGTGCATTGCAATCAAAATATCGTGAGGAAGATAAATAGTTAACAGATATAAATATCGTTTGATTTGTGCTGAAATCGAATCTGAAAAGTCGATCAGTCAACCACCGACCGATGAATATTATACATAGCATCTGTGCAGGAATCGAACCTGCAGCACAGAAAAGCATCACTCAGTCTCTGAGCCAAGCATTGTAATAGGTACTTGGTTCTATTCATACATTACTCTGACCATTCAATATATCTAACCATTCAAAATACAATTAATACATTATTCTGACCATTCAATAGTTAGATACGGTAATGAATTATTGAATAAATACTTACATTCTTGATTGATGCTTAGACAGGTAGTTTGATGAGGAGCTCGGAGCGTTGATTCCTTGCAGACAGGTTTCGTTCCAGAGAGGAATTGTGCCGGAGACTAATTTGCGAAGCGTTTTTATAGGCCTAAAATCACGTCATTCAGTCCAAATTTGTAAAACTGCATACTTGCAAAAATTGTCAATTGCGTACACGAGCGTATTTATCGTAGCGGTTAAGGTTTTAAGTTTACAGCGTTTTATATAAGACAAATAAAAAAGCGATTTTGAATCTTGTGTAGGTACTCACTTAAATCAACAATAGGGGAAGCTCATACCTACTTACAATTATAAAAAATGTTTGTAGGTTGTTGTTTTTTTGCTGAATGTTTTCGACGTCGATGACGGCGACGGTACAAACGCTGCGGTTTGCACGCTCGCATGCAACTCCTAGACATGTGGAGAAGTGGAGATATGACGAGTCAGAATCTCATATTTCGGTATACAAGAATAATCTTGTTTTTTATCTTATAATTTTGAACCTTATTACAAAAATCAAATAAATCTGAACAAGTATAAAATCAGTACAATCTCGAAAAAAATAATCACATCATCGCTAGCGTTTCTTCACCAATAATGTCGGTAAGTAAATTAGCGACACTTTTATTAAATTAATTATTTTTTCGCAATTTCTATGATAACTTACATAGAAATATAATTTTAGTTTTTATGAATAATGAAGTTGGGCTGCCGATATTAATAAGTAATCATAATTGTATATTAACTTATCTTATTCATTCTTATGTTTCAGGAATCCGAGCAACTTTTTATTTCAACCCCGTCATACTCACCGAATCCAGCACCACAACAATTACGTCAAAATGTGATGAACTATTTGGAAAGAGAGAGACCGTTTATATCGTACTCTCCAATTTCCCCACCATTGAATCAAAATCGGGAGAGAGAAACATCACCCCAGTTAGAAGAAAGGTTGAACAGCGCCAATACCACCAGGAAAACCGTCAATGATAAAAGACGAGGGAGCAAAATGATGTATTCGTATGTTAGAAAGTATGTAAAGGGCCCACACCGTAAAATAATACGTATTCAAATCTTTGAGGGTGAAGAACTCAATGGTTCTAAATTATGCACTTGTAAAGCTAAAATATGTGCTCAACATATTGTTGATAATATATTTACTGATGATATATACGACTGTGCTAAAGATATGATAAATAAAATTCAAAAGAAAATGTAGTTGCGTATGTACAATTTACATTAGACATAATGGTTGTAATGTATAAACTATGTATCATTCTAAATCAAATGTAATTAATTAGGTATTAATATAAACCTAGATAATAAACAGTTATAACGAATTTATGTATTTTAATTGACATTATAATACTACTTAGATATAAAATAGTAAGTAAAACCGAGCGTAGCAATAGTATGATAATTAGACACAGAACGCCAGCTTCCTATAACGAGCGATACCTCACCTCACGCACACATAGATGTGGGACGCATGCACTTGCGCGAGTGGAGATTGTTCGTTGCGGCTGGCATGCATTGCTGAGATCCCTTTATGTACACATCAATGTGTGCGTGCGCCCGTTTGCGCACGCTGTAGGAGTTGTAACGTCCTGTACCTATTTACTTTACGTCTATGTTGCTATTTTGTTTTGATCGGTCTCCTTATAAAGAATTACTTACATTGCAAAACTCATGATTAATGGTAAACTACTAACATACGATGACTTTGCCTGCCATATCTTCTCAATAAAATTTGTGGGACAAGGACAGTGAATAAACTTCAATGACAATTTACAATGGATGCGTTTACATATGGGATGAGCATTAAAGCCCGAGTTACTTATAAATAGCTTACAATCAGTTAAGACGACATTACATTCTTACAATTCGTAGTGTGAAGGTTCTCGCGAAAAAATATTAACATTACAATGTTTAATCCATTAAAATCTGATTTAGAAGGCATTCGTAAAATTATTTGCAAGAATGCTAACGGTGAAATTATATTTACTCAAGATATGCAGACTGACCTGAAAATACCGAATGTAAGCTCATCTAATCACAAGGATAGTGATACAAGCCAGACAAAAGAGTTATTTGACCTAGAGATGATTCAGTATCTTATAGTCAAGACTGAGGGCCATCATGAAGATGTTCGTACATTTGTTCGAGTTAGCGACATACAGACTGATCGTGGAAAATGTAATGCAAGCTCACCAAAACCTAGTGAAAGTAGTAAAACAGAAACAGCAGACACAGCTCTACCTGATTTAGAAGATGTTTTATGCTACCAGATTCAACCAGGAAATGAACTTTTTTTCTTTTAAACCGTTTTATCTTCACTGTAACAGTGTAACAGAAAGACAAAAAACCTGATGCCAGCTGTCAAAGATAGGCTAAATGTTGTGTAGTGCGTTCTGCAAATTGACCAAAACAATGTAAATATCCTCTAATAAATTATGTTCTACGATATTTATTGTTTCATTTACACAAAATACCTACCTCGATTTGGTCTGCATGATCTTAATATACTTCTTATACCAAAACTAGGACGCAATCTAGTATGTTATATAAACAAATAAGATTTGAGAACAAGAGCCATTTCACAACGAAGTGTGTGTTAATTCGAACACAATATAATTTTATCTACACAATAACTATACATGAAGCCTGCATTTTACACAGGTAACTAGATGCTACCCTATATAAGGTGTCGGAGGAACACATCTGTGCACATTCCACTCCAAACTCGTTGATGTCTGAATAGACTATTCCTACTGAATGATCCATTGATAGGTATGAAGTGACTGCTCTTTTCATTCTGAATAGACCATTCCTACTGAATGATCCATTGATTGATATGAAGTGACTGCTCTTTTCATTCTGAATAGACCATTCCTACTGAATGATCCATTGATTGATATGAAGTGACTGCTCTTTTCATTCACTGAAACTACTTTCAATGTATTTAGTCAAAGTCTCATTTCGAATAGTGAAATATAGGAATACTCGAATGGTTAAACTGTGGAATATAGGGTTTTTCAGATCACGATTTGTGATCTGAATACCCTATATTCCAACTACTCGTATGTATTTGGTACCGGCAAAGCAGCGCGTGCGCACACGCCGTTACATTTCCATTTTCAAACTCGTTTGAAGTTGGCGCCCTTTTCGACCAATGAGCAGCGTGCGTAAGTTCGTAGAACTTTTAGCCTCAGCCGTGATTGGTCGGCGAGCGTTGTGGCGCCAAGTACACTTACTCCTTTCTTTTTATCAATACGACAAATGCTAATGTGAATACAACTTTTATGATTGGATCATTGCTGTTTCTTAGAATAGAAACAATTGAGATGATAATTAAGTTTTACAACGGGATTTTAAAATGTAGATATTTCTTGCTGTAGATCAATAAAATATGACACAGAATAAAACCATTCAAGTTTCAATGTTAATAAAAATAATGTTAAAAAAAACCGTGCCTATAAAAACAGTATTTTTAATCAACGCTTAATTGAGCGATTTTAGATCGAGTAATTATAAATACCTGCAATTATTTAATTAACCTACTACAATAATTTTTACGTCTTCTAACAACTGTTAGTTAATTTGATTTCTACGGGCTACCTTTATCGCCCACGGCAGTCTTAAACTGGTGTCGTGGGTGAAATGAATACACTCAGGTTAATTATTTAAAAGTTGATCAGTGAGTTTGTTATCAAGCTAGCAGAACTAAAATATTATATTCCGTCAATATTTATGGACTGTTGTAGGATGATAAAAACCAGTTGACGTCACGTAAGATTATTAATTTCATAATAAGTAGCTAACCGGTTTTACGATACAAAAATAAAAATCTTGTAGTTTCAGTACCTACCTAAGCTTGTGAAATCTATCATATAAAGCTAGATATGCTCTAAATATTACTTAGCTAGTTTCTGTAGTTACTAAACAATAGCTTAGATGTAACAATTATGCAATATTTGCTTTTACATTGATTTACACTATAATAACGCAGTATCTCCCTTTATCACTTAAGTAACACAGTATTTATTGGGTGCAACCTCACCCGTTCAAAATCGAATTTGTTTTACGGAACCACGAACGCGAATCCAACCTTAACGTTCTCTATTCATAAGCAACCAGATTATGTAGACCCTTGAATTAACAATAAGTAGAGGTATTACTAAGAAAATATTGCAGTGAAAGGCGGCGTGAAAGTTCTAGCAATTTTAGTCCCAACAAAGATGAAGTTCCGGAAGATTGAAGCACAAATTGACTGCTCTATTACGAAGATAGTTTGCGGAAATCAATCAAGAGTTCGTTAATTGTGATGGATAGATAGAATACACGCAATGAGAAATTTAAAACTTCACATAGGGTGGTGTTACTTGCGACGACCCGGTTTGGGTTCAAATATAAGTTTCAATCAATTCCAACTTCTCAATTTAAACCAAATAGCCAATCTAAATATATCTCCAGATAAATCTAAATTTGCGAAATTTGACTACTGTTGGATATTTTTTAAGAAAAACAAGACTGTCGTGAGAGCTGTGAATCAGAACAGTTGGTAATGGATATACCAGAAAATGATCAAGCATACTCTTTATATCATTCTCCTTATCTGTTATATCAACTGGCAATTAAAACTTTTACTTCGCCTTTCTTCTAACGGCATGGCGCCGGTAATTCACAGCGATACGTTCTGCCTACTAGAGCTGCTACACTTTAGCAATTAGCTATCAAGATTATAAAGTATGTACCTCGAACCATGATCCGACCATATTGAAATTACAAGAAGCCATTTTTGGAAGCCAATTTAGACACAGAATATAAAAGTACAACAAAAACTTTAATAGGGGTCTCAAACACTGCTGTATCTAATCAGTTACATTTAGATACGGTTTCTCTTAATAGACACATGTAGGTACCTATTATAGCCATTTTATTTGCAATTTATAAAGGCACAATGATGATGTAATTTGTGGGAAGAAGTAATAAATACACTTTTGAGTAGTAAATGCTGTGAAAGATTTCGGAAGCCTTTTTGCGATTCTATATTGAAAGATGCATAGACGTCTATTACAAATATCTGCTTATGCAGTAAATAGTTGTATGAATATTAACTTTACTTTAAAAAACTGTTTACACTTTTACATGCTTTTATCATGATGTTTTTCTTTGCCGTTGTTTGTGTCATTTATTTGCGCTACTTTCTTGGATAGGAACCCCTATTTGGGTACAGGCCCAGTTTTTTTGCACCAGTTTTCTGTCTTTTGCTAGTTCAATCCACTCTTTTCCCGCTGTAGCTATGATGTCGTCGCTACATCGTTTTATAGGTCGTCCCTTTCCGTCTTTATCCAATAGGTCCTTTCCATTTCGTCGCTTCTACTGTCCATCTTGATATGTACATGACCCGCCCATCGCCACTTTAAGCTTAGACTTTAGTGTAGGACGTCAATTAATTTTGTCTTCTTCCGAATAAATTCGCTTCTTATTTTATGCATTCTTCTTATTTTCAGAAGACTACTTACTCTCCATTGCTTTCTGGAAGCTTACTAATTTGTTTTTTTTTGTGTTTTAGGTCCTCGTTTGATAACCATACGTTAGAGTCGGTAGAATGCATGTATCCATCACTGTTTTCCAACCAGTATTTCTTCCAGCTTATATTAATTCGGCGTTCTACCTCTTCTTCTTCGTAACTGTCTTCAACTGCTATATATATAAGGGTCTTAATGTCAGCGAAAAACATTGAAAAAATAAAATGTTCATGAATCGATTCCGAACTAAATAAACAAACAGAGCGAGAACGACAGACCAAAGGTTCGTTCCGCTTTAGAACCAAACCCAAAAGAGTATTCTATTCCAAGGTAAAATGTTATTTAAGTAGACTACAATTTAAATATCAATTTCCCCTGATCTAACTACATTATAAGTGAAACATTAGGGCAAATATTAGTGTGGTATGTAGCAACAACGCTAGACCATGATCTAGGCACGTTCCGTGGAATCGGGCCGTGGAGTACGTGCCCCGAGCTGGACACAAACTGGGCCAACCAATTACTCAGATAATATTACACCACTGTGTTAAAATTGTATTTGGATATTTATGTGTTTTATTCCATTTTAAAAGCATGGAATTATCCAGTTTGTGTAGGAAACTAGTTTTCTCAGAATTTTGATTTTGTCAACCAGATGTTGAAAACTTAAAAGCACTAAGCGTAATTTGCAGGTTTGATTGAGAAATGAAGGTACATGGTGGACAAGAATATTCTTTATTATATAAAACAGCTACTTAATTTAGAGTCCGCTAAACTTGGAACATGACAAATTAAGGCTTATCCAAAACCAGCTTTATATATCGACTTTTCATTGAGCTCTTAAACATAAAATATGGAATGAGATAGAGTTATCGTAGGAGGGGTCAATATGTCAACATTAGTGGGATTTAATAAGTCTGTTGCATCAGTAGCCATTACCATCAGCTTTTCCGCCCACTCCAGGTCATAGGAACTTCCCCGCTCATTTTTCGTTCACCAAGATATAATATCCTACCCACACAGTTCTTCAACAGTATTGTTACTTTATAAAAACAATAATAATGGTCGCTTTGAGTGTGGTATGCAGACATATTATGACTTTGTCTCGTTCATATCTGCAATTCAATGACTTTGTTGCGCTAAAGCAAACATTTATCATTATGGCGAACCTTACCGTTTATAGAGATATTTCTTCTGTTTCTACCTTATTTGTCTCGTTAGAGCAAAAAACATTACTCTGACAATTCTGTTGTGATTTCCAGTACCTTGGTATTGACGCAATAAATCAGTGGCGCTACATTATACAAGCGCTAACTTATTATGCTAACCTTTATGGATGATTGCATCACGATTGACCTTAATTGGCAAGTTCATTTTCAAGGAGTAGGACGGTTTTTTAGAAAATGAAGCATCCACACACTTGTTACGCATATCTGTAAATTCGCTACTGTCATTTAAATTATCTGAAAGCAATTAAACGCGCAATAACAGAAGTAATATTTGCCAGAAACAACAGCTCAATTAATATTAATAACACCACGTGTCAAAATCGTGCATTTAAATTCGTTCCCGGAATAAAAGGTCGTGAAAACCTTAAGATTTATAATGTGGTTCATGGGGGTAGATCACGCGAGAGCGTGCCGCAGCAACCGCGGACGCTGGGAACATGCCACAGAATAAAGAGAAACAGAAGGTTAGCACCACACGTCGAGTGAAAACAGGTGCATGCACACATGACGGCACTTACGTACCTATAGCACTAATAAAACAAAAGCCAGTTGCGAGTGCGCTTGCACTCGCTGTTTGTAGACGCACCGTCTTTATGTTTGAGCGTTTTCGCTATAACGTGGAGTTGTTCTTCTACATATTTTTATTCTGTGACCGTGGTCCGCAGTCCATGGTATCCATAATATAATAGATCTACATTACACCATGTATCTATAGGAGCGTCGCACGCGCAGCTGCAGGACCGGTTTTTGGCTTCTCGTTTACTCCAAGTTCTGCCATGTCATACTTTACTATAAATGTTTATAGCTATACAGTTAAGTGTTGGGATGGACGTAAAAGCCATCTTAGTTGTAGGATCCGGATGCTGTGGTGTGTTGTGAAGGATTGATTTGATTGAACGGTGTGTTTATTATGATTTATGTTTTGAACGTCGCGTTGGGCGACGGAATCTTTACTGAGATTAGTGGAAGTAAAATGTTAAAATAGGCCAGGTAGAAAAATTAGAATCAGTTTTTAGTGGAAATAAAGATCTTATATACATAGAAAACAGCGCAGTGGGGGAGCCAAGAAATAAGAAGTGGAACTAATTCAGCACGACATCGTAGTGAAATAAGAGACGTATTTTATACAGCAATCCATACATACTTAACAATCGAAGACTGAAGTAGGTACTCGCAGATGAGGTTAATAATAAATAGCAAAAACCCAAAGACAACCATCATTTAAACGACGAGTTTTTTCATAACCGAAACTTCTCGCAAAAGTCAAGTTTTTAGCAAAAAGTAGTATTAATACTAATATCGTTAAATTAATATTCTTCATCACCTTTAAGTCCTTTTTAGTTTGTCTAGGTTATTTTGTATTAGAGAACTGAATTCTATTTAAATAAATGACGTAGTTATATACGTCTCGCTCTCGTGATTATAGTTAAGCTACCATTTTCGCCATTTTTTTTGTGGTCAGGACTTCATCAAATGACTCCTCCCACTCTGGGCGCAAGAGGGATTAATTGTCAGATTCATTTTGACTAAAAACCACCGGTGTTCCTTCAAATGCCCTTTGCGTTTCAGGGCCACAGTTACTCTTTCGAACAACTCCGCAACCTCTTGAAGGTATTATAATAGACTTTATTCAATACTAAAACTTATCGATCGCCTTCAATAAAACAACATTTGTAGATGCTTTTTATCTAAATCTGTCTAAACAAGCCTAAAACGTTCCGTACAACGACGTCTTCTATCGTATTAAGCTTAGCATAATATCGCATTTAGCTTCTATTGTGTATTATTGCGAAAAAACACGTACGTTTACCTGCTCACGAGGTCTGCATCCTGTGCATTGTGCACCGGTATCAGTTACAACAATGGACGTACCATTTGTACTACAGCAGCTCGCCTGTTCCTCGAAAAGAATCATACTATACCACTTTGGTGCACCTTATTACCTTATAGCAAGTTATATATTGTACTAAGATTTTCTTCAGACTTCGTGTGTTCTTCGCGCGATTTAATCCCAAGTTTAGGGCTTTCTACGAATAATGAAATCCAACATTGTTGTACTATACCTATCATCAGTCTTTATGATCGGCTATCCTATCCTACTAATATTATAAACGCGAAAGTTTGTAAGTATGGATGGATGGATGTTTGTTACTCTTTCACGTAAAAACTACTGAATGGATTTGGAGGAAATTTAGCACACATATAGTTTATGGCCTGGAATAGGTAACACATAGGATTATTTTTATCCCGATATTCCTACGGGATCGAGAGTTACGCGGGTGAAACTGCGGGCGACACCTAGTAATATTATAAGTTTATAACATAAAACGTACAGATCAGTAGAACACATATTCTAAGTCAGTAACAAAGTGTGATTCCATGAAATACAATGCAAAGTCGCCAGATACTCGTAAGCCCAGCCAAGCCAAGAAAATTTATAAGTACAATAACACAACCTTCATATAAAAGTTAAGCTCCACTGTTACTCTCACGTAGTATTTACTGACCAAGGCTTTCGCCCACTAGTGTGACGACTTGATTACTATCTCATCTGAAAAAGCTAGTTGACTAAGAACCTTAATATGGATTGCACCGTGTTCGAATTTAGAACACCTCTCTCCCTTTTCCTCCTATCTGTAATTAATAGAGATTTATTTTCTCTTAACCAGTCAAGAACTCTTAAAATAAACACTAAAAAATTATCACAAGAAGTCTCTGGGAAAACTGGACACCACTGACTAAGGCTAATTGGAAAGTGGTGAAAACAGGCCTTTTAGGGCCTGGCCGAGTCGCCACGTGCACCAACGACCGGTCACGAAAGATACCGACACGACGGCGGCGCCCGAGCCCGCGCCCGCGCATTTGCCCTTCCTTCGCCCCAACTACTCCGCTCTACAAATCACTTTGGATTACATCGTAAACTAAATTTTATTTGATATATGATATAATTAAGCTTGTCGGGCTGTCCACTGTCCTGTCAAGAGTTCACGGTCTCTGGACTCGTGGGAGGTGAATTTATCATTTTAATGGGTAGGAAAAGTTTTATGTATATTTGTCTATCAGGGTTAAGGTGAACATCGGAATGAGTAACAACATTCTAATTACGTTGGTAATTGTAAGATGCCCAATTAAAAGGCACTCCAATTAACTCAAAATGTCCTTTGTAATTTAAGTATGAGTAAGCTTGAAAAAACTCATGGCACTGTCGAAAGTAATCATCAACCGCAAAATACCAATAGTATCTATTGTGTGGTATTCATAATGATAAGTCCAGAACCTCGTCTTCATTCAATTGTGTCCTCTATTCCTGTTGAGCCAAGAACCAAAATTATACACAATGTTATGAATTCGTGATGTACGTGGGGATGGAAGCGTAATGCCCAACCGCATGTCAATCATCGTACGCACATGTCCATAGCCAACTGTCATGCGTGTGTGGATACGATAACCGACCGTTGTCAATAAAAAGTATTGTTTCAAGACACGAATATGGCGTTGCATATTTCATTTGAATGTCTGTCATTATTAACAAGTGTCCTCCCATCCACTTGACCCCTTCAAGACACTTAAATATAGTTGAGCGTTGGAGCTCTGTATTCCCAGCAAATGCTTCTTGAATCACTTCTGATGATCCTTAAAATTTGCAACACCCAGATTCTAAAACAAAGAAAAATCTAGTTTGTTTGAGTGGGCAAGCTGTATGATTGCCACTAAGTACTAGAGGCTGTACCTTCAACCTTCAACCGGCTTAGAGAGGCTAGGCACAAACTAAGCAAGGAATGCGCAATCGTTGTCTATTATCTTAGCTAGGTGTTATCTACTGTAATAATTACTAATAGACTCAGCTGTTGTGAAATCCATCTAAGATTGGATCGGAATCTGTTGTACTTTCCATCTTGGTCAGAAGCTTTTAAGTAGCGGGTGATAAAGTTTGATTACTTTAGTTTAAGTTTCCGATAGAGTTTCGCATAAGTCAGTTCGCTATGTCCCATCACTATAATGTATATAATGTATTTAATACAGCTTGTTTTGAATTTTCTCAAGTGAATTAATATGAGCAATATATGTTATAACGGACACAAGATTACGCTTATCATCATTGAATTATACTGGAAACTTCAATCAGCCCCGCAATTGCTTGGCGGCACACTCAATTACTTGCCATTACTTACCACCTATTACCGATACGAAATTGCAGTTTATGGCAAATATTTAATAAAACAGGAAGGCTAAGTATTCATTTGAACGCCTAATTTGCCTGCAAATATTTTACATAAAAAAGTAAAATCACTTGGAATTTATTACGGAAATGATCCAATTACTAGTCGAAGTTTACACAAGAGCAGTAAATTTAATATTAAGTTATTAAAGTTAAGCTGGGGAGACATGTTTGGGCGTCAAACAGGTTGCAAGTGAAATGAACAAGTGAACAAAATCTAGGACGATGACACACATTATGAGTATAGTGAGAGTGGGCATCACTCGAGCGTATAAAACTTTTCTGACTAAATTATCTCGTAGATGTCTTCGAGAACATTCTTACTGAAAATTTACATGAATTTAAGACACAAAAATCTCGGTTTTGGAAATTACAAGCATTGGAAATTAAGCATTTTTGGTAATCAGCTTTTAGTGATCTTCCAATTCAGTCTCGTTTCAGACCAAGGAAAAGTTGCTCTGCTCTGACTGAAACCCAAAATTACTTAAACCTTTTTACAACGTTTAAGTCATTATATCTGGAGTGCTTTTAATTTAAACATCGGGTACGACAGTTTCTGTTAAAACGGTATTCTTCAACCTGTATTGACCACCTTTGCTCCTTAAATCATATTTTATTGCCGTGTGAACTTCTTCTGTCTGATGCAGGTGGTTCTATTGTTCGGGTGAATGCTCTCTTATTGAAAACACTATGTTCGGGAGGAATAAAAGATTCTGCTCAGCGAACTAAGCACAAACGTCCATTTTCTACGCACG
The DNA here is from genome assembly GCA_905163435.1 of Mamestra brassicae. Taxonomy (NCBI): domain Eukaryota; kingdom Metazoa; phylum Arthropoda; class Insecta; order Lepidoptera; family Noctuidae; genus Mamestra; species Mamestra brassicae. The sequence continues at coordinate 5,987,667 of LR990991.1, read as the reverse complement.
TATTTTGATTTGTGGTGATTCGTCTATAGGTCCGGTCCATTTAATTTCAGACGCATGCTGTGCAGTTTCGGAATACTCTCTTGTTTCCTTTTTGTTTTGTTTGTAGTTAATTACACTTTGAACAATTTACTCTTAACCCAGAACTTCGTCTCGACAGTTTATTGTTACTTTGTTAGTTGAAGTTGTAACTGGCCAGCTCTGAACGAGTTTACTTTTATAGACAAAAATATTGCTATTGTTCATTCACACGCTCGAAGATAAAGACGCGTAAAACGTTCAATTTGAATTCCAAAAGAATGACGTGACTCAACCATACACGGTAGTTAAAATTGCCATGTTAAATTTTATTCAGCTGATGAACAATTGGTGAATTTTTGTAGGAGTACCTTCTATATGTTTGGATGCAATATTCGTCTTATTACAATAACTGTAGATTTCACGATCTGTGTCTAAAGAAACATTCTTCTTATTGTTTACGGATCTCGTCGATACTGAATCATCATTTTGGTCGGTGATCGTATTTTTAAATGAAGTAGAAAAAATCAAACTATTGTGTAAGAGCTTTCATACGGTATCTTTCCATGGAGCTTTTCCTCGAAAGCTTTGCTTTGCGTCCTATTCAACTTCCTAGAACTTCTATTAAATAATTCCATTCTATAAGAAAAAATAATGATATGTTAATGAATTACAGTCGATTTAACGCTAGCATTTATATTCACGGTCACGGAAACCCGTTGTTGCGAGATTTCATTTCAATAGACTTTAATGCTACATGCAGCAACTAAACTTTTGACATTTACAACCAATTGCGCCGAGCCGATATAACGAACCTCTTGTGTCTGATAAAGACCAATTTAAGAGTTCAATGTAGTTATTGTATTGCAAAAACTTCTCAGATATTAGGGTTCAGTATTTATGATTGGTTTTGTGTCTGTGCTTATGCAAGTCAGTGAGCTTAATTTTATAATACAATTTTTAATATAAGCTTGTCTCATTATTGCGTAGACAGACAACATTTTTAAAAGTCATTAACATCTTCATTAGTTTATCGGCAGGGTTCGTTGCGCCAGTAGTCTCATCAGGAGTTACGACGATAAGAAAGGCATCACATTACGGCTCGTCAAGTATACACGTTATCATTAGTATGTATACATACAACGAGGTGTCGTTGCTTCGTCGTATCGCGTTACTGAAACCGGTACTAGCAACCGCGGCTTGACCCCGCACTCACCAGATTTGTTTTGCATAAGCATGATATACTATATCTGCGATCAGATATTGTCCTATTACTGGATGTGAACAGACACTAGTAATGAGCTTGCGAAACTTGGAGCAGTATCCTGGCGGAATCCTTTGTTATCGCGATACCATACTCGATATCCATACAAACCATCTATGTATTATATCTGATATTTGCAGGCTTGAAGCCAAAGCTTTCAAAATTAGAGTGTAGTCTGCGCAACTCTTTAGAAACAGTGAAGGGTGAGACGTACGCGGTCGATGATCTAAGCAAGATAATGAAACAGACCAGAGCAGTGTTTAACTCGTACTGGATTAATTACGAAGTCACGGAGAACCGTTCCGTGGTCGAGACGGTGACGTCACCGCTTTGTGCCATTTCTTGATTACAAAGACAATAATGCACGTAGTTTAGGTCGACATTTCCTTAAATATAATTTACTAAAGGTTGCAAAAGTGGCAAGCTAGGACTGGCTTAACAAAATTGCAATATCTAACTGCCTAAATAAGAAATCAATTACTTTACAAACTAACTAGCTTATTTCGCAACTTCAATCACATTATAAATTTTATGATCCAGCGCAGTCTCTTAATTGCTATAATATTTTTCGTAGCCATTTCAATCCGCTTAATTTTAAAGAAAAGCTTTGGCCTTTCTAAGCTTCCGAATACCTACACGGTTAAAATCTTGAAGAACAATTTTCTAATAAAATCGCTTAGCAGTATCTTTATTATTTTCCTAAAACTATTAGTCAGTCTGCTTCACGTTCTTAGTAATTATTTTTAAATATTATATGATTTTACACAATTACTTGTGACATATAACTGTTTATGTGGAATTTTAATTATAATTGCAATGTAAATTGTAGTTTCCACATACTTTTAATCTCCTTGCCACAACAAGTAAGATACATAACCGGACTCCCGCGCAAGCCTCTCGTCTGTCCCGCTCGCACGCAGAGGACTACAGCTTGGCGCCAAAGCCTTCATCATCTGTTATCTTTGTCGCTCGCGTGCGCCCGCGCAGCCTGTCACTGCGCGGTTACTCCGCGTACAGTCGTACATGACGCCTCTCTACCGGAGCGCACGTCGCGTGTTTATTTTGTGTTAAATCGAACTTAAACTTCTATAACACACGTGGAAACACCATCACAAACCTGGATTATTTCGTGGATTTGCCATTGACTGACACAAATATATTAAAGTGAAAATGCAGTACCCAAGTGAAATGTGTTAGTGTTAAAGGTCATTATCATATAAAATCGTGTCCTAATCAAGTGAACGGTATTGTATCTATATTCGATGTGATTTTATACAGTGAATTGGTTAGTTGTTAGCCTTGTAGACGACAGCTCTTCGACGACTGCAAACTAAATATACAAGTGTTAATTTATTTAAATGTGACGCGACAACCCTGTGCGGCGATAAGTAAATGCGATTTTCAGGGTCGCGTTTTATTCGGTTATCGAAACGAGAAATTAGTGAAGCAATCGCCAGGTTTATAAAATTCGATGTATTGCCCCACACAGTGGGTAAGCTTGCGCCACCATAATAGACTAGCTGTAATATACTTCTGTTCGTGTCTAATCTATCAATTTCTAGCTCTACAAATATTTTTCTCAGAACGTTAATAGTAAAAACAATTTACTAATGTGTCTAAATGTACACCTTCCTTGGCATGTGACTATAGTCATTTTTAATTAGTCAACAAAATCCAGCAATCATCTAGCCAGAGCCCTACATACCAGGCATCTTACAAGACTGGGTTTCGAGTTTTCATCGTCAAAACTTTGCCTGTTTTCCAACTTAATATCAAGGAGGTACCTTGTTTGAACAGTTGTTTTAATGCGTCAGTAAAAACAAGCATTATACTGTCGCCCATTGTCTCTTCACCCACATCGTGTGACAAATTCGTGCACTTGACAAATTCTGTAATCGGTAGGTACAGACATATTTGCCAAACAAGTCGCCTGCGCATGTAAACATTGTCATAAATACTCTCGATGTCCTTGTTATTAATTGTACATTACTCCCACAGATATTATACTCCTTTTGTCCTTTACGCAAATTTACCTTTGGTATCTCTTAAATGCGTAAACCTACCCGTATTCGCGTATCTTTGTAAAGGTGAAATCATCAAAATTTGCATAGAGTTGCTCACGCCACGGATGTTGGCAGTTTTATTAATGGGCAGGTATCAGATCCATGGGAAGTTTCTTTGGAATTTTATGGACATAATGACTCTCAAGATATCCCTTACAAGATATAACCCTGTCATGAGATTATGGTGTGGAATAAAGTTACTGCTAAAAGGAGCTTAGGGAAGATTTGCAAGGATAAAGTGCGTTGTGATACACCTTCCACACCCATTCTATAACCTTCTCCTTCTTCAGGTCATCCATTTGACTGTCCTTAAAAACTCAAAAGAATACAAGAATTGACTTCAAAAATCCATGATGCAATTTCATTCGGTCACTTCTGAAAAGAGAGAAATCGATTAGCGACAGAGACTGGTCATAGCTGCTATTCGCTCTAATACTTCACTGCCAGATTATGAACAATGATTCGCTGTAAACGTTAATCCATATAAATTCGTTAACCCTGTTCTTCCAGTGCGGTCATTAATCATCTTTGCAAACATGATGCTGCAAGGGCTCTGGTTCTGTACCGATAAATCACACATCCAAGTTTATCGCAGAGCTCACTTGCACAATGGTTTATTGCAGCAGTAATTGAATTAGATGTTACGAGTCGAACGAATCGATTGTGGAGCCGATAACTGCACCGACTAATCGAATAGAACGTTAGAGTTCATCACACTTGCGTTTGTGATAACGACTGATCTCATTTCTTTGACTTTTAATATTTTCCTTAATGGCATTCATTTGTTATCTCCTTATGGAATTCTTATATTCAAACGCATTGGATTCATCTCTTTGTACAACTGGGCAATTTATTAGATGACTAAGATCTGTTGATTTCTTTGCAAATCCTTGAATTATACCAAAATAAGCAACGCTATAATTTTAAATGAACGCATCACTACTAACTAAATTGGCAGTTGAATTGCCCAATCCAACCGAATCCTATTTGAGAGTTAAACAATGATAACAACTACATACACGCATATATTTTGCGATATAATCTTATACACCTTATGATAGATGTATCTCCTTGTAACAATTTCGAAGAAGAATTAGGATTGCATTACAATAGGTAATTGATACAATGTTGGATTCTACAGAATTAAGGGTTCCGCTTAGTGTTGCAATGTCGATTGTTTGTGGCTTCACACCTTGGCAACCGCAATTACAAATGAATTAGGTCGTAAGCACACCATATGGGATAACAAGAGAGAATACCTAATTAAGTAACACCCAAAATATGTTGGTTTTGGGGGTTAACGTTGAAACCATCTGGTTTAGACATAAAAACGTATTAAAATTATGCTTGCCTTACAAAGAGAGTATAGTGGGAGTTAGCTTACATTTTCCTTTGCAAACTAAAACATACGTAATGATCTCATTACTCAGAATAGCAATGACTGATCCACTTGCAATGTTAACTGAAAATATTGACATTCTATCAAAGTAAATATTATGAAAATCATAAACAAAGGTTTAAATGGATGAGAAAAGTGCTATTACGAAGTCCACCGCATCTAAAGGTGTACGAATGTAGGAAAATCCAGTTTGACACTTTCATATAAAACATAATACCACCAATCTCTAGTCCCAAGGAAAAAGTAGTACAAATTGTCAAGGTCCCTGTCGCAAGTCCGTGAGTAACCGATGGTGTGATACGCCGAAAAGGTCCGCCTCTTGAATAGCCTTATTCGGAGAAACCGTGGCGAAACACGCTGCTGACATGACGTGATGACGAACTTACTCCAGCTTTATAACAATACCGTGTAATGACTTCTTTACACCACGTTTCAAATGTGTACGTTAGGTAGGTGTTAAGAGTTTGGTTACTATTGAATAAATTCAAAGTTAGAAAAGAGCGCTTTCCCTTAGTTTGCCGTGTGTTATTACTTCCCAAAATTTGATCCTTAGTAGCGACACTTTCGGATACTGTAATAAAAAAGGCTGTTTTTTTTTCAAAATCAACCGGTTCGATTCCTGGCTAGGAATATCGATTTTTCAAAAATCCAATGATGCCGTTTTTTAGTTTACGTCAAAATCCTTCAGTGTTTTTCGATATTCCTCATAGCTAGGGATTTGGCCATCCACGCACACTTTAAAATTTACCCTGAATTTGACAGGACACTTAGCTACAGAATGACATTTAATAAATATTTCAGAACTACCCTCATTTTGAGATGAAAATATTTTTGTAAGCTGTCTTAAAACGACGGTAGTAATAAGTGGGATAATCTTATGAGCTTCCAATGCAAGTATAATAATTTATCTTTATTTGTCATGTCAATGTCGACAAGATTATGGTGTGATCGCAAATCTCGGATCTTAATTAAGCGGGAAGTAGTTAATTGATAAAAAGATGATAGTTTCTCACAGTGTACACGAGCAGTGAGTTCTGTGGGTAGTTGTAACTGGATCGCTAGCTCACATGTGGGAACCTCTCACGGTTCATGAACACCGTCTTATTGAAGCCACATTTATTATTAAATATACACTTTTCCTATTCACAACGTTTTTTCGTAAGCTGCTAAGATATTTACAAGAAAGTTTTCTTGTAAATTATCTTTTTGTATTGAAGGCGTGGGTGGTATTAGAGTTCACAGTTAAAATCTCTCTTATTTTATGATGATTAGGTAAAAAAAATTGTTATCGAGGATTGCCATAAACATGATACAATCGAATAACTAGTCTCGCTTAAGCCACAAAGCAGAAAGGTAAAAAGGTATAAATTAGTCGACCACTTCCGTCAATAATAAAATGTAATACTTGTTGTTTAATTTCCTATCAAATGAGCTAATTTGCTATAAGAAAATTATATTATCAAATTAAATAGCGTTATGTAAAAACACAATCTCAAGTCCAAATTAGTATGCAGCTCAATCTAGTCTATTATTATTATAGAATACGAAATAAGATGTTGCCTTAATGTAATGGAAACGTTTACAAATGTCACTAATTTATTAGTAAAGTTCAACTCATTCACACGCCACTAATGGTAAATCTAGAATACGACCAAAATTCGCATGCGACTTGCGTGGGCGCAGATCTTCGGTTTTCCTTATGAGGCGACCTTAACTCAGTTCTCAGAACTCGAAGCTTTGAACTTTTATAGTATTCGTTGTTTTAACAACGTAACATGAATGAATCAGTTGGCCCTCGGAAGTGCAAGCAATTTAGTAGTAATCAAATTAACATACATTAAATGTATATGTTCTGTTTTATAAATCGAAACAAACTTAAAAAGGGAAGCGGACATTATATTTGTTTACGAGCCTCCAACCTGTTATGAAAACCGATGCTCTAATAGCTAAAGTTTGTAATGTGTCGTCAAAATTGCCTTTATAGGAGATAGTTATTTACACAAGCCAAGTATTTTTATGGGTTGTTTTAAGAAGCGCCCTACTGAGTGCTGACGTATCGGCCGTCCGTCGAGGAAACTTGACCACATATTTTACAACTTCGGCATACTTACACACTGACTCACGTGGCGAGAAAGTTCATTCATATTACTCATAGAACTTTTCAATATGATGAACTACTTACATAACAATATATAAAACAAAAAATAAATTCATTTTTTACCACCCATTTAGGCGTCAAGAGCCAAGGGTCGTTTATCATTGAGATCAGTAGACCCTTGGCATTTCTGAGGTATGAATCATTGAAACGGATTTTTTGGGAGTGAGAATGTTCTTTCATATTGAAATGCTGTTTAATGGTCTGATGAATGTTTAATGAGAGCTACAGAGATTTCAGTGGCCTAATGAAAAAATACGATTTGCCATTAGGTCACTGAAACTGCTCACTTTTGCGCACGTGTGATTTTCTCCATAAAGTAATCTTTAAAATTATAATGAGACTTCTAGGAATCACAAAGTTATATATTATTTGTAAAAATGTGCTCAGCACGTGTACTCCAAATAATTCATTTTTTTTTGTATCTTTATGAGCTTTCCGAGCTTATCGCCTTAGAAATATAAACAAAGCTTCGCGTCTTCATAAGAGGTCGAGACGGGCTTACAGAAAGCTCTAATAGAGAGACAGAGACAACGCAGGGCCCACGTGAGCTACGTTAACAATAGATTAGAAAAAAACGTGGTACCTGGAAGGTGCAGGGGCCCGGGGCCCGCCCCCGCACCCCTCAACGCTTGTCTCTACTCAGTCTGCACGAAAGCCTTCGTAGAGTCGTGCGTTTGTACGTCTCATTTACGATTTTGAAACCAGTCATTAAAGAATCGTGAAACATAATTAATAACGACTTGTATCTGTGACTTTCTGAGTACTTACATTAACCGAGTGTTGAAACCCGACAGTTGTGCTTAATAAACCTTTGTGACCACCTGTTGCACTAAGACATCTGACGTTTTCGCGCCGAAAACTTAAGGTTTCCTACTCAAGCAGTTGTTAACTACTGTTGACATTATAATATTGAAGCAGAATATCGTGGATAGGCAATAATAGGCATATCTTAGCGTAGTTAACGTGCGGTGCGGAATTCAAATGAAAAGTTTCTCAATCCTACGTGTGTCGGTTACTTATTGCCGTATATAGTTGTTTGCGGACTCGAAGAACAAATGTATATTTAGTTTGCGGCCATTGTGTTTGCGATAGGTATGGAGATTGAATCCAAATGAGGAACTGAATTGTGATTCTGTTCGGTTCATTGTGTGATTGGAGTGAGCGATGCGGACTACAGTGAGACGATGATCAAGTTTCGGTACAAGCGCAAGGAGTCGAGCGATGGCGGCAAGGGGGGCACGGCGGCGGCGATACAGAAGACGAAGATCGAAGGTCTGCGAGACCGGGAGCTGCTGCCTCCTAAGGATATGCTGCTGACGGGCTCGCTAGCCGGAGTGAGGAACAACACCCTTCCTCGCTCGCGACCTTCGTCAGCAGCGAGGCGAGAGCCTCCTGAATGCCCGCTCAGCCAAACTACTATTTTGCTGTTTAGAGTAAGTCTGGCTGGCTGCTTTTTCTTATTTTCAGGAAAGTTAAAAGTACAAAATGCTAACTGTTAATTGTATACCAACAAACAACACATTTTTTTATCCACATTTCACATTTTGTATGCAGCAACTTTTTTACAATTGGTGCCTTATTTCAATTACAAATCCAACTTTAAGCTCGTCAGCCTACAGCGAACAAAAGACATCAACGATTAAGTTACAAATGTAATCTTGTCGTTACCTCATTGGCTGCTAATTGCACGTATAATTATTTATTTAAACGCAACCCGCGATGTTTGTGGAATCAATACGGTTCATGAATATGAATGCTAAATTAAATCCTATTTAAATATGCATTCGAAATATTGGAATTGCAGATTGAATGGTTACTGGATTATTTACAAGTTCGATTTAACGATTTCAATACGATTTGCCTAGATTATTTATGTTAATAAATCTCAATAAAACAGAGTCCATGACCATTAATAAGTTGTAAACCTGCTTTACCTTTATACGGTGGATTAACGAGTTGGGGCGGAAATCGTGTAGTAGATAAAACGCTAAGTTACTCATACATTGCAAAACATAGCAGAGACTTCAGTTTCACTAGCCCTTTCAGCCGTCTAAAGATTTATACGAGCCTTTGTTGGCGGGTAGGAGAATATGCATATTACCTCCAAGTACAATACAGTTACTTAATAAACTGACAGAGAATAAGTTGTCGATGCGTTACTCGTCGCTGACCCCCCTAAAGGCTATTGTGTCGATGCCTCCAAAGGCAATTTGTCTCGGGAATACATAAAATGCCCACTTAAGTATGTATGCGCAACCGTCGCCGTCCTCCGGCGTAACTCGCGCCTTGAATTGACTATTGTCTCCTCGTGACATAAGTACAGTGACGAGCAAAAGTATGTTTTACCAGATTCTGCCAGCGGCATCGCCTGCGTTAAGTCAGATATTATCCCCAAGGCACTTACCTATGCCCTAATCCAAGGCATGGTCTACATGTGTGCCATGTTTAAACTAAATCCGTTCCGCCGATTAAGCGTAATTGATTTACAAACATCTCGACTTTCAAATTTGCCAAAATTATATAGGACTCGCGCTGCGCCGTTCCTTATAAAAAAAAGATATATCTGAGTGTCGATGGGACTTAGCCTTAGTCTTCATAGTTAGCAATATGCAAAAGGGCATTTCTTTAGAAAGGAACAAAAACATTCGTTCTCAGAGAACCTCGGTTCAATTGTTGGAATATCATCAATTCCCAAAAGCATAATATTATGTGGGAAGATGCATGCACAACACACCTCACCATGTCAAACAACTCGTCATACAGTCGTCATAAAATCGTCAGTGCAAACATATTTTTGCTCTTGACTGTACTTCAATATAATATTGGAACTTTTTCTTTATTATTCATATTTTAAACACGCGCATACTTCATGCCGACATATTAATATTCATCAGATAGATCAAGCTGGGCTTTATAGTGTCTTTGTGTTAAGGAAATTAACTTATTTGAAACCATCGAACTTTGCTTGAATAAAGAATCAACTTATTATTATATCTAAAGTGATGAAGGGAATATCAATTTTGTTATTTTAAACCTCTGTTAAAAGGTATTCTCTCAAGTTTAAGTGCTTTTAATGGGAATACCTAATGGGATAGATAAGTAGTTTTAAATGGACTCTACCAATTTGAGTTATTTTATATTTCAATTTTATGTATGATTCAAAAATATTTACTAAAACTGAGTCAACCTTATAGAATTAATGACTGTTAATAGCATCTGTGTAGTGACGCATTTTCTCTTTATCTAGCAAAACGCAACCTTGAATCAAGATGAGCATACAAAATATTTCCTACCCTTTCCGCAATTACAGTGTCAAGACTGACAAATAAAATAAAAGAAAACCTCCCACGCTCATTAATACATATATGGCACAATTTTCCTAGTTTTCTCGCCTTGTATTGAAAGAGTGTGTACCAGGCGATCATGCAGACACAAGAAGCAGGGTCAGGGATGGGTTCACCGCATCATTCTCACGTAACAAAGGCTGCAGCTTGCCTACTGTAGCCGCGTTCTCACCAGCCACGCTGCTGTGCCACTAATGTCATGTGTATGATGCATTAGTTCCGGGTTTGTTCATTAAAACTGTTGAGTTTACAAGATAGCGAGCTAACTTAATCAACGCGTTTGTATTCCTTGGAGTCGTCCTCGACAACCATGCATTGGCGGTATGCCAGTGCAACTGCAGTCCTCGAGAGCATTAATTCATTTTACTGTTTTATGTTTGTATTTCTAAATCATGTTTTATGTAGGCATTTATGTGCCTCCATACAACCTAGACATGTCGTAAACCCAATAATGGAACGATTACCAGCAGTAAATCTGCTAGACTACTAAACAAGGTAAATTAGGCAACCAAACAAAAAAAGGAATCAATTTTTTTTCCATCAAATACGTTTCACGTCTCATTTAGCTACCACCAACATAGAAACATCAATTAACCGCTATTTAACGCAACAAAGTACTTAAAAAGATACATAAAAACATTTCCACAGCCGAGCTATGGCAAGACGTAGACGCGAACTCTTTGTTAATAATACAAATTGCAAGAAAAGTAGCACTAACAAAGCTGTATGCGTTTTTCGTTATCGAAATCAGTTATCGATTAGCATGTCTGTTTATGCTATCGCCCATGTAAAAGTTTCCTGTGCAAGGAAATACATATAAGTTTTTTGCAGCTTTTTTTTTTGTTAAGTTAAAGGCGATGACCTGCAAACAGGTCTGGCTGTCTAACCAGGTTTTAGACTTTTGAATCCGTGGGTGAAATTAAGTGTTAGAAAATTACTTAATATTTTACATTACTGGCTTATCTAAACATCCACTTTTAAATATAACTATATAAGCGAAGATCAATGTTTTGAAAAAAGCTCTATAACGTAATATTTTTCTGTCTGACGTCTGTACCCGACCATGCGCTATTGTGAATTAAAAAGATAAACACGATCGCATTATTTAGGTTGTTGAAATTAAACAACGCGGTAACATCGTACATATCTGGTTTTAGCCATGTTTATAAAACCGTGTAACGGAAGGCGCGGGCGCAAGCTGCGTCCGCCGTGCACCGGATAATACGCCATTTAATTGTGCGCTCATCTTTATCAAGAGAAATAAACATGTTTGCGATAGACTTGCTTTCATTTCACACGAAAAAATATGGTTTGATCCACTTCGATTTTACTATGATAATAACGAGCCTTTACAGTGAAACATGGTAAGTGACAATTTGCACTTTAATCTCGACATACTATCATAAGTAAAATCTTACAAAATCTTACAACATTAATTAAGTTATAGTTACGGTAAAAATATCAATAACTCAGCAACTGCTATGTTTACAACCTACAAATGCATAAAACTTGCGTTAACATTGATGCATCTAACGATGAAACTAAAGTTGAATAACTTTAGTATTCTAACGGTTACGAAATCGTAAAACAGCGAGATATATCTACGTTTGTACGTCAAATCACCTCGGCCGGGTCACGCCATGTTTGTGACCTATACCTTAACTCGTATTCGTGCCATACTGGTTTTGTTCCAGTATTAAAAACTGCTACCGCTATATTCAATCTTATTGCTTGTACATTAAAACCTAAATTTACATAGCGGGCAGTCGGTCACAACTTTCTTTATGCAGAGCCTGTAGTGGCCCCGTGTATTTTTTTACGAGAAATCATTCGACGGTTCAAAATATAAAGAAGTGTGCCAGATATTTTTGGTTTTTACCTCAAAGTAGTTAATTAGACTAATTAATACATTAATTATAGTATCTTCCTAACAATTTCTTTAAGCTACCAATCGCTCATATAAATCAATCATCATTGACTACTACAACGTTGACAGTGCTGATCTACCAATCTAACTTGAATACTTACTTGTTCACAGGAACTATTCACCCAACTGCAATGGTCAGCGGAGCGCGCCCCTGCCGCAGACGGGCTGCGTCGGGCGCTGGGCGGCGGCGGCGCCCGCTTCCAGCTGGGCTGCATGGCCGACGCCAGCGAGTGCTTCGAGCACCTGCTGCTGAGGGTGCATGCCCATGTGGCAGCAGGGTCCGACCGCCGCGACGACGACGCCTGCCGGGCGCCACACTGTGTACCCCACCGAAAGTTCGCCATGATGCTCGTCGAACAATCTGTATGCAGCGCCTGTCAAGCAACGTCGGAACCCCTGCCGTTTACTCAGGTGAGATATCTAGATAACTTTCCTGGAGTATTTACTCATGGCAGATCTGTCTTCTTAATCTTAGCTTTTAAATAAGTTAGTTGAGTAGGTACTTCAAATAATATTCAATTACCTAGTTCCCTATAAATATTTTACAGACATCGCTGACTTAATAAAACTTTAGTCGAAATACTTCCATTGCTGAATATGGGTCTCTAATGAAGAATAGTAATCGAGCATGTTTTTGATGTTTCCAGATGGTTCATTACGTATCAGCGACAGCTCTAACAGCTCAAGCTGCTCTGGGTGAACACGGAGACAGCTTTGGGCTACTTCTGAGGAAAGCCGGAGGAATGGGCGATATCAGAGACTGTCCGGTAAGTAGTCAATGTTAATTGAATTTCAACACATTCTTTAGTCCATGCTTAAAACATAAAATTGTAGTGGGAAATACTAAATGATCGCTTTGTTGTGATTTCATTAATCAATGTGCATTCTCATATTTACAGAACGCTTGTGGTGCGAAAATACAAATATGCAGAACGCTGATGAACCGGCCGGAGGTGGTCTCCATCGGCATGGTGTGGGACTCGGAGCGGCCGGCGGCCGAGCACGTGGCGGCCGTGTACGCCGCGCTGGGCACGGAGCTGCGCCCCACCGATGCCTTCCACGCCTGCGTGGACCGCGCCTGGGCCGCGCGCGCCACGCACCGCCTCGTCGGCCTCGTCACCTACTACGGCAAGCACTACTCCACCTTCTTCTTCCATAGCAAGCTCCGCCTCTGGATATACTTCGACGACGCGGACGTCAAAGAAATAGGGCCGGAGTGGTCACACGTCGTCGACAAATGTCAAAGAGGACGCTTCCAACCGCTCCTCCTTTTGTACGCCGCAGTGGATGGAACGCCGTGTGACACTCGTCATGCTCCTAAAGATGTGGTTCCATTCCCGGCTCCCGAACCCCGCCGAGCGGTGACGCCGGCGCCCGAGCGGCCGGCCAACGGCTTCGCTCGGCGAGCCGTCACGCCAGGTCCGGACAACGAAAGCGACTACGTTAGCAGAAAAGCCGTAGAGAACATGCTGGAAGTGCAGGCCAACCGACGCGCACAACTAAACCGTAGCCTGAGCACCGGCTCCAGCTCCGACACGCAGGAGCGGCCGCGCGCGCGCCGCGACTCCGGCAACTGGAGCGGCGACCGCAACAGCGCCTCGTCCGCGTCCTCGTCCACGGCGGAGAGCCCCTACCTGTACGCGCGCGGCCGCGGCGCCGGCAGCGTGCCCGGCAGCCCCACGCGCAAGGGAGAGCTGTCCAGCGGCGGCTCGTGCGACGCCGGCTACGACTCCTACTCGCTGTCCTCCACCGACAGCCTGCCGCTGCAGCAGGGCCTGCGCCACAACCTGCAGCTGGCGCAGATCCCGGAGATCACCACGCGCGGCGAGTGTGAGGCGCTCTGTTTAGAGGCCGACAGGCTGCTGGAGAAGTCACGCAACGCAGAGGACTCGGCCGATTATGAAACAGCCTTAGTACTCTGCGACGCCGCCGCGTCGAAAGCTCGCGCGGCCATGGACGCTCCCTACAACAACCGGCACATGGTAACTTTCGCCCGCATGAAACACAACACATGCGTCATGCGAGCTCGCAGTCTTCAGAGACGAATGGCTGGTATGACCAGAGTAACAGAAATCCCTCAGGCTGCCCCGATCAGAAATACCAAAGGCGGTCTCGAAGCATCACCCATGACTATTGAAATCTATGCCACACTACCTAAAAAGAAGGGCTCTTCGAAGAAGTCTCCAAAGTGTATCGATGATGATATCGATACTGTAACACGCGAACGCCCGCCGAGGCATAAATCTAGGGATGATGACAAAGTAAGAGACAAACGATCAAGAAGTGAAGACCGGAGCCGCGCTCGAAAAGAAGCTCCTGTTGTAAAAGCTGCAGAGAAAAAAGAAGAATCAGCTGAAGACAAGAAAGCTAATAAGAAACAACACAAAATTCGTAGAAAGTTGTTAATGGGCGGATTGATACGAAGGAAGAATCGATCGATGCCAGACTTGACGGAGGGCGCGGACGGAAACAACGACACAGCTAACAAAGAGAAGCGCGTGTCTTCCGTCGATGACACCGACGTCGGTCGCACGATTGATGATAAAACAAACCTAAGCGGCTACTTATCGGAGGGGCACTTAGAATACTCAGTTGCTAGCGGCACCAATCCGAATCTCGAGAGAAGCAAACTCATGAGAAAGAGCTTCCACGGGAGCGCCGGTAAGATGCTGACAGCCGCGAAAGTGCCGCCTCCTCCACCCCTCCGCACTACGTCACAACTCACCGGCTCCAAGTACGCTTACTCCGAGCACGGGAAAGGCACATATCCGGCGGAGATCGAGGAAGATGGCGGCTTCTCGGAACAGTACGGCGACGAGCCCCATTCCCTGCCGTTCCTACATCCGTACGACGACAAGTCGAGCAGTCACTACGACCGGCTAGACACCTCTCACTCGCCGGCGCAGAACTTCCACAGGGTGGTGACGAAAGCTATGATCCACCAGGAGCAGAGTCCCGTGAAGAGAGAAACGATACAGCCTATAGTGCCGTCCCACAGCACTTGCCAGAACCTCTCGCACTCATTCGACAACGGCGTGGACGTGGTGGACTGCGCGCTGCCCAGCATGTTCGAGCTGCCGCCCTACCCCAGCCCCATGAACTCCGTCACGCACTCGCGGCAGCCCAGTGAGGAGTTCCCTCCGCCTCCCCCACCCATTGATTTAACGCCGCTTCATGACGAACTCGAAAAGATTCAAGGTATTAGTAAAATGTCAATGGCCAATGATATAGAGGTAACAAAAGGGACCTTATTGGCGAGCCTTCAGGAGAAAAGAAATCAAATCTTAAGAAATGAACAATGCTCTCCCCAAATGACTCAGATTGAAAAGTTAAACGTTCATCCATCATTATTGAAAGAGCTGCAAGCCAAACAGGCGTCGTTCAAATTAAAGCGGTCCGGTTCTTTGGAAGGGCAGCTGTCGAGTCCTACGGATAGTCACAATATGTTTGAAAGCAGCAATAACGTTAGAAACATTGCCTCCCGATTCGAAAACAATACTCAAAATGCATCACAAGACGGTGACAGAACGCATATAGGTTTTGTGGGTATGAGTGGCAACAGAGATGTGATCAACTGCTCCGACCAATCCAACGCTGGACTTAACCGCCGTGCCTCAGCGTCATCAATTGATCCGAAACAAATTGAAGAGGAACAATGTGACCAGAAATCTGTGAACAACGCATACGGCGACCGATCAAAACCTAAGAAAAAATCGGTGTCCTTCTGCGATCAGGTGATCCTAGTTTCAACGGCCGAAGACCAAGAAGACGATAGTTACATTCCGAACCCTATCTTAGAGCGAGTTTTGAAATCAGCCATGAACAAACCTGAGCTGACGACTATGCCCCTCCAATCAGATAAGCCGTCTCTTCAGCGACAGGACTCATTCGACAGTCAGTCGTCTCGTTCGACGATATCCTCGCTATCGCAAAACTCATTCGTCCCCAATGAGAATGCACACGCCGAGTACGTCCGATTACAAAACAATTATCCAGCGTATCAAATGCCGCCGAATCGTATACAACAACAATACAACGCACAAAAGAATAATAGTGTTTACGGAACGAACTCGCCGGTACAAACGACGCAAAATCAAAGCGCAGTAAACAGTAACCAGATATACCAAACGCTTCCGCCGAGCGCGCCACAAAACGCGAGCAGCCCCATCCCGTACACGCAGCCCCCTGCTCCGTACTCCAACCACAGCAACGCTAGCGCTAGCCCACCGAACTTTAGCCAGACGCCGGCCAGCAGGCTAACGCCCACGCACGCGCACTCCGCCGCCTACCTGGGCAAGCTGCCCGCCGCTCTGCAGCCGCACATAGCGCAGGCCTACTACCACCGCGTACCGCAGACCTCGGGCGCCGCCACCCTGCCCGGCAACAACTACTCCACCAACCGCCAGTACGCACACAACATGCCAAACACTAACCATTCGCCTTATCAAAGCGTGCCCACCAATTCGCCGGCTTACCAGAGCTACCACAACCCACCGACAAGCTATGCGAGCTCCGAATATTCTAGTCGATACCCCCAGGCGAATAGTACAAACCACTACACTCAGTCGCCGTACCAGAGGGTCCCGCCGCCGCACGGTGACGTGCCCGTCGAAAACTACAATACTTTCCCACAGAAAATGTCTAATAATTACTACGTGGACAGCCCGGCCGGCCAGCCGCGCGTGCAGGACACCCG
Organism: Mamestra brassicae; assembly: GCA_905163435.1. Classification (NCBI taxonomy): domain Eukaryota; kingdom Metazoa; phylum Arthropoda; class Insecta; order Lepidoptera; family Noctuidae; genus Mamestra; species Mamestra brassicae. The sequence continues at coordinate 5,970,801 of LR990991.1, read as the reverse complement.
GCACTACGCCAACACGCAGCATCAGCGCGCCCTGTACGGCCAAAACGTTAACGTAGACAGTAATGTTAACAGCGAGCAAGTGGGGCAGTACCAGTACTCTCAGAACGGTTACAATCCGTATCAGCACATGCCGCCGCCGAAACAGCTTCAAAAGAAGTCGGTGTCGTTCGAGCCGGGCACGAAGGGCGGCACGGACTCGCCCGTGCCGCCGCAGATGTCCGGCTGCCCCGCTTACCCGCCCGGCGACACGCAGGGACTACAGAAGACCGTGTGCAACTTGTGTCGCAAGAAATCTATCAACCCACCGGCGATGTATTGCCCCGATTGTGATTTTTACATGTCTAGGTTCAAACCCCGCTCATAGCAATAACCTGATATTACAATTTGTGACAAAGTATACTCAATAGTGTAACTATTACAACAAAATTTGTATTTTCGATTCAACCCATATGGGATGTTAGTTATTACATGTATGTACCTATGTATTAATATTGTTAAGTAATGAAACAGATTATAAAATAGATTATTGTAGTAAGGCTTGACTGATCTCATGTGGGAAAATATTTTATAAACATTGCAGAATTATAATTGTAAGTTTTTTAATGAATTTTAATCTATTTCTTTAAAGTGCCTTAAAGTGAAGATAAATAAATTATTTCCAATTATATGTACCTGAGTTTTATTGAATCTGATCGAATAGCACAGCCATTCATCGAAAAATAAATTGCCTGTAAATACCATATTATGGCGAATGGCCACACGGGGACATGGGCGGCCATCGCAGAGTCATGAGGCCCCGATACATAAATGCCTTTTGATTTAAATTTTGTGGCATAAAATATCAGTAACCTACATTTCATTAGGTACTCTGTGAAACCTGTTGCGGACTAATTCGATATTCGATAGGATTAATTGATCAAAAACATCAATCATTCCTAGCTAAAAACTTGATGGGACACAATCAGGAAAAGAGGTGACCTTGTTTTCCAGTAGTGGAATGGTTTTTTTTTAAGGATTGGCAATCATCAAATGACTCCTTCGCTCTAGGCGGAGCGAGAGGGAGTGTCAGACTCTTACTGACTAAAACTCATCTGTGTTCCTCCTAAAGCCCTTTGCGTTTGTTTGTTGTAAAAAAAAAATAGCCAAATCGGTCCAGCCGTTCTCAAGTTACTTATAGCGTGACCAGGAGAAATAGGGGTTCATTTTATTTATTTTTCTTTCATAAGAACCTTCTGATAATAAAAAACTTAACAAAAAAAGAATTAGCTAAATTGGCCCAGCCGTTTAAGCGTGATGCCGTGACCAAGGAAAATAGGGATTCATTTATATAAATCTAGATAGATATTGCAACCAATACACCACCTAGTGTCGAGAGTCGCGAAACTTTCGATGCTACAACGCCATCTACTGTTAAACTTTGATAATTCGTACCGCTCTTCAGGCAATTTTCTTTCTCCTGAATCTAACAAACAAAAGAATTACAGAAATTGGTCAAGCCGTGATGCCGAGACCAAGGGAAATAGGGATTTATTTTTATACGTAGATATATAGATGATTAAAAATACATCTCTTTGATATAGATAGATAAATAAACTTGTTCATTCAGGTTTTTGTTCATGTTTATAAATTTAACATAATTATTCTTTAAATTACAAGCGATGCTCGCAACAAATCTAAATATTCATCTAGCATAATTATGAATTGCCTGTGTAGGAAATGGTTCAAGGCTCTCCTTATGAATGTCTGTTCCTGTTAGAGCCCATAGCTGCCTGACCACCTGGTCCACCATCTTCCTGCTTTCGGCTGAAGAGGACAGCTCCTCATTGCTGGATGGTGTATTTTTCGGTGTTGTTTTGTCTGATGGTGGGATCTGAGAAAAAGACTATTAAACACAAAATAACATCAAGTCACACCTGTAGGTTCACGGTTTAGGTATCAATATATAGGTACCGAATTGTATTAGAAATACACCCGTGATTTTGCGCACGAAACGGTTTCGGAGCGTCTGCATCCTGTGGAGGTGAATTTTTGAGGAGGCTTTGCTTGTGCAAAGACGTCGCAAGCGTATGTGTGTGGGACGGATGACCGCGATGTAGAGTCGCAATTTGCACCTCAGTGACAATTTGCTAGGTCATGATAAAGTGGAGCCTTCCCTGAGCGAAGGCGGCGCAAGAACGGGCCTGCCTTATGTGCTCAGCGAAGGTGAGGTGGCTGTCCAGGATGATCCCTAAGTATTTAGCTTGCTTCTCCCAGGGGATCGGCTTGCCATACATGGTGATCGGACGAGGGCCCCTCCGTTTATGCCGCAGTTTCGTAAAGAGAACCGCCTGGCCCTTATCAGGGTTAACCTCGATTCTCCATTTCTTGACCTATCTGCCCAAGATGTTTGCGGATGTTTGGAGACTCGCTCTCTCCGTTAGAGTCAGGGTCGCGACTGGTATCGTAAATGGCGGTGTCGTCGGCAAATAGAACCAACTGCGCCTGTTTACTTTTGGGGATATCGCTGGCGAACAGCGTAAAGACTAGGGGAATAGCACTGAACCCTGAGGCACTCCTGCTCGGAGTGGTTGAGGGGACGAGAGTGCACCCTCGATGCGATAGAGAAAGGTGCGGTTCGACAAATAGTCTGGCAAGATGAGCACGAGACGGTCAGGCAAGCCGAGTTGGTATAGATTATGAATTAAGCCATTGTGCCAGACTTTGTCAAAAGCTTTCACTATGTTGAAGAATAAGGCGCCCGTCATCGAGACACGCTGGAAACACTTGTTGGATGCACACGCTTGTTGGATGCACGAGTGTTTGGTTCGAAAACCAAACTGCTCGTCGGGAATTAGACTCTGCTTCGGCATAATATTTGAGCCGCTTGTAAATAAGCCTCTCGTAGATTTTACCGAGAACGTTGAGTAGACTGATGGGACGGTAACTGACGGGATCAGACTTGGGCTTGTCCGGTTTGGGGATACCGATAACGGTGGCCTGTTTCCATGCTTGGGGGAACATGTTGTTGCTTAATGTGCCATTGAAGATGGCAGTCATTAGCACTATGAATGAGTTGGGCGGGGAAGAGTTTAAACACCTTGTTGGTGATGTCGTCGAAGCCAGGGGCTTTCCTAGGCTGAAACCTTTTGATGACCTCCAGTACCTCGTTGAGCGTGACGGAGGGCAGAGGATCATCAGGATCTTTGACTGGTGGGAAGGAAGCTCTACGTTCGACTTCAGCATCCACCATATTGAGGTGAGCTTGGTCTACTGGTTGAGAGCTGGGAGAGCATTGGGACTCTATACTGCCGGCCAGACATTCCGCTTTGTCAGAGTTTTCGAAAGCAACGCTCTTGTCGGGGCGGATGAGAAGGGGCATTGTGGCCTCTTCTTTGGATCGTTACTTCCTTTGAAGGTGCCGAAAGGCGAGGTGGTTGGGCTCGAATTCGCTAAGCGTCTTGTCCCAACGCGCGGTACGAAGCTCAACAGTGCGTTCCCTCACAGCACGCTGTAAGTTGTGCATGTGAGCTTTGTTCGCGTCGCAGGCAAAAGCGCTGTACGCGCAGATAGCTGCGATCATCTCGGTTATCAGATTTCGTCCATCGTCCGGGAGTTTCCAGCGGTGTTCTTTCGCCTCTGGAACGTCCCTTGAACATTCGTTCAGGACGGATTGTACGTGATACGTAATCGAGTCGATCGCCGCCGTCGTGTCAGTGACTTAGACGATATGGTCGGGGATGTTGTCTAGGTGAGGCGACGAAGTGGATTTCAGCCTTTCGCCTACTTTCCTCCAGTCGGTGATCATTTGAGACGGGGGAGGTTGGTCGGGATCGAGCTGAACCAAGCAGGAGCCTAGGTGCATGATCACTGGACGGTGGTCGGAATTGAGCTCGTGTATCGTTTTATAAACGAAAGTTTTCATTCTTTAGCAACGCCACATCGAGAACGTCGGAACTTCCCACACGATCCCAACCAAAGGTGGTCGTGTGGGAAGTGAGTCGGCGTCATCGGGGCGATGACATCAAAGTTAAAGGGTTGCACCTAGGCGAAACACTACCTTGCCTCTTGCATTGGTGATGTTGCAATTCCACGCGGGATGCTTGGCATCACCCGCTAAGATAACGGAGTCACTCATGCCAAAGAAGGTGGTAAAGTTGCTACTGAGTGCGATGGGGTTGTCACTGTGTCAGGCGTGGGAGACAAGGTCTAGGGTGGAGGGTAATAGGCGGAGATGATGGTAATCGGTTGATGACCAGTCATGCCTAGCCGACAGGCTGAGTACTTGAGTAGCGAGCGAGAGGGATAAAGGGGATGCAGTACAGCTCCTTTTTGTAATAGATCAGGGTACCACCGCCGTTACTATGCGACCTACGTTGAGAACTATACAGTAGTTGGCAATTTTAGGGTCATTGCGGTGGGGTTTTTGAAAACGTTTCCTGAATGAGGAGGGCTTCTAGCTGATGGTCGCGGAGGAATTAGGCGATCTCATCTCGCTGGTTGCTAATGCCATTGGCATTAAAAACCCTTATTCTAGGGATCGTGGACTGGTTGAGTTGATGCGCGACTTATCCATTGATTAATCATCAGTTGCAGCCATTGTCTAACTAACCTAACCGTGATGGACTTGTATGCGGTGAAAATTTCAAACGCCTTTTTTGTGGATAGGTGTAAAAGACCATCGTGGCCTCTGGTCTTTTTGGTGAATTCCCATTCAGGTTGGGGCGCTCTTGCAAAGCTGCGGGTGCAGCCACTGCTGGGGCGCAGGCTGGGGGGCAGCCGGGACCACTGGGATCACGGGCGCGAGGCCCGGCGCTGGAATGGGCGTATCCATTAGCACTGGTATGGATTGGGGGGTAGTGGCCACCAAAGCTGGGAACGCTTTCTGGTTGTTCAGCTGGTTCCACGAAGAGGGCCTCTGTGGAGCGAGCCTTTCGGGCATCTGGGAGGAGGGAATCTTTTCGGGTGGAGATTCGCATTGTTGGCGAGCGTTGTGACGCTTAGCCTGTTTGGGTGCGATTTTGGGGGGTCTTAGGCATCCCCTGTAGTTTGCCAGATGACCGGACTGGCCGCATAATACGCAGACACTTTACGCATCTGGGCATCGCATAACAATTACGCTGTGAGTATCCGTATAGTTGGTAGCGGTGACACTGGCCAACTACGGTCGGGCGACAATTTTTTTTTTTCAGATATATTCATGACTATCCCAACCCAAGTCGCTAGAAAACAGAATTTTTGAAAACTATGGATACCAAGTCCTACAGTCGCAGTCATGATTTTTTTGACACACACTTTGTTTTGCATTAGAATGCGGATGTAACACATTCTAATGGTTTTTGGAGTATCTGGTAGCAAATATATCGATTCTGCCTTCTCGGCAAGTTTCGTCAGAGGTAGTCATCTTCTATATAATAAAAATGAATCGCTAAATGTGTTGCTAAGCGCAAAACTCGAGAACGGCTGGACCAATTTCGCTAATTCTTTTTTTGTTATGTTTGTTATTGTCAGGAGAAGGTTCTTATGAAAGATTTTTTTTTTAAACTTTAACATCCAAGCGAAGCCGGGGCGGTCCACTAGTACTACAATAAAATTCTCAGCTCCACTTAACCGAGATTGCGCCTGTTTCATTATTCCACGTATTTTGCAGGTGCGTGGACACTTGAGACACAAAACTACACCAATTTACATCACAATATCCACTAGGAATCAATTTACGAATAATTAAAACAGCCGCTAAACTTCACTCGAAAAAAATCCGCCAAAAACTCCCCACTTCCGGAAGTCAACCATTACTGTTGCCATTTTGCAACGTTAAGGACGAAACTGTAGAAGAAAAAATAAAAATATAAAACCAAATCAATAAAATAAAACAATTTTATTGATTTGGTTTTATATTGTTATTTTAAATTAAAATAGTTTTTGAATAGAGAGTTTAGTAGTTTATTTTATAGTAGTTTTGAGTATTATAAAATGGTATCCCCAGCAATCATTTTATGTTACCAGATTCCATCTGAACTCCCTTTGAATGAGGATTTGCATTGCATGTTTTTTTAATTTAATTTATTATGTACGAATGTCACCTGCCGTGTTAGTATTATGTTTTTAGAATGAAACTTATTGGTATACTTATTCCTTAAGATTCGAAAAGACTGATTTCTTAACTCAAAAACTGCTAATAAATAAAACGTGTTCATTCGTTACGTCTTGATAACTAAGTGTTTTTTTTAGGCTCTGTGCAGCTTTGTCGGAACTCCCATATTTTTACTTGAGTCACACGGACAAATATCAGTGTTTATTCATATTGTCCATGCACTTGTTCAACAGGGAGATTAGTTTATAGTAGCTGGTAACACTCGCTGTGGCAACTTCAACTTCTTCAAGTTGGCAGTTCTTTAATGGCGACCACGGGTGACGGGTCGTTTGTCTGGAAACTGTCACTATTTATATTATTTTAGATTTTTAAGTGTAGGTTCCGTGTTTACGTAAACATGACGGGGATTTTACCTACATACCAGCGTTTTGTAAATGGAGTTCCTGTGCCGTCCATTTCTCGGCGTTCTTTCCGCCTACGGGAAAAATATTTGATTGTTTCTGTACTTTTGACATTCGGAATCGTGTGGTTAGGGGCACTGTTCTACTTGCCAGAGTTTAAAAGTTCTAATAGTGTGAACGATAGTGTTTACAATGTTTACAAACGAATTCAGAAAGCTGGCCCAGAGCTGCTCATGCCGCCTCCGCTCGCACAAAACGACGTCGGAGACTTTCCCGTGGTGGGGATCGCTCATCACGGCGAAGAGGGTGATGATCCTCACGTAGTGGAGGACAGGAACCGCCTGCGAGCGAAGATAGAGGAGGATATGGGCATGAAAGTGTTAGAGAGGCCGCAGTACGATGTAGCGCCTTCTGTGTCGTCTTCGCGGGGGCCGAGCAAGCCGCCAGTAGATGCGATCGAGGAGCCCGCGGCAGGGAACAACGCAGCGAGCAAGAATGTGTCGCCGGCGGGCCCGAAGGCGGATAGCTCCGACAAGTTCGTGGCTGTGGCACTGGCACCAGGAGCTGACCCAGATCTCAAACACAAACTGGAAACTGTCAAAAAGGTGAGTCACCTTTAAACTTATACCAATACTCTCAGCAAGTAACCTATGGGAGTATCAACAAACACTAGCCAGACAATTTCACTTTCTAATGATTTTATTTGAGGTAGATATTGTAATTTTTAGGTAAAAGTGTTAGAAATCATGCACCATGAATGAGGAAGTAAAACTTGAATTATGAATTAACACAGCATAACAAAACAAAGTAATATTTGCATAATTTACTTCAATTACACAATAATAAACAATTACACGGACACAGAACAACTTCTAGAAATATTGGCATGATGATATTTAATCCCCTCGTAAGTGTTTACTTTTGTATAATTACATAGGCTTAGTTTTAGTTATTAATGTACCATTAAGCTTTTTCTCGTAGTTGCTTAGAATAGATAATTTTTTATTTTTTATTTATGTATTCATAGTTTAACTTTAAATTGTATTGTCCCAATGTAATTGGATCGTAGAGTGATGGCCTGAAACACAGGTTTAAAGTAACCTAGATCGGGCGGATCGCTGTTTAACAATGCAATTCCGAACCACCGTTAATTGCATGTTTAATAAAAATATCTTAGTTTAGTTTATTTTTAGGCACTATTATTGTATGGAAAATATTATTACTGCTGACTAAATGTACATTTTTGTAGACGTTTTTATTTGAAAAAAAAAAAAAAAAAAAAAAAAAAAAAAAATAGAGAGCTTTAATTATTCTCTATGTTGTTATAAATACTAGTAAGGTTTAAGTATGTGAGTTCAGATAATTCAGATGGAATGGCAATATCATATAATTAGTTTTTAATTATTAGCAAAAAAAAAGACAATACCTACAAGCATAGAAAAATAGCATGGCATAAAAAGAGAAGTCATGTCCACTTCTTATCGGTTATATTGGTTGTTAATACTTTTTATCAGTTTAAATATTGGGCATGGATAAACACTATAATCTGAATGTTGTCTACTAATTGATAAAAATGGATTTATAGTGTTTAATATACTAGATTAAACACTTCAAATCAGATTTAATCTGTCACAAAAATACTCAATGAAAGTATTCCTCATTGTAATGATTTATCAATTCAATTTATAGTTCATTGATAAATGTATAATTTGAGAATGCAATAATAAGTTTGCAAACATTTTAAATGACTACTGTTAATGAAGGGTGCCCGCATGCTTGAACTAAAACAAAGGCTGTCACTTTTTGCCTATTCCTAAAACAATGGTTTTTGAAGAAAAATTGATGTAGACCAGCTTGCACCACAAATCACTTACCCCTGTTTTTTTAAGAAAACGCATCAACCCCTCACAAATAAAATACAAGCCAATGTGATGTGTTTGGCAGTTAAAAACTCATTAACCAAACACAACTAGACAAAGTACATTTGACAGTATTGGACAGTTTTTCACAATAATTTTGAATGATAATATTTCAAAATTATGCAAATAGCGCTCAATTGTTTCAAGATGGCCTGGTCTAGCATTGCTATAAAATAAATAAGTTACCAAGGAAAAAAATGGTTTTCAAAGAAACACAAAGAGTTTTAAATAAATCAGCATTATCACCATCATACATGTAAAAACCCATATAGTACCACTTGTTTGTGAACAATATTGCACAAAAAATCTATGTTAATCTTCATATTATATGTCTAACCCTTTCTCACCTATGCTGGGTTGGCTTCCAGTGTATCTAGCGACTACCTATCTTGCCCAGGAACGGGTTACCACAATACCCCTCAGTAAGATGGGTAGTAAGACTTAGGCTTTTGACTACCCATGTCTATGTTAACATCACCATGAACCAACACCAAAACATCTGAACCGACTATGAAAAGAATCTTAAATTGCGTTTCGTAGAATAATTGTTGTCAACACTATCCTGTTAGTGAAGGATATATAGAAACAGTGTTAACAATAATATATAATATTTTTCTAACTGATTGTATAAAATTCTATTGTGATTTTTTCATTATTATTCCCATAGCGGTTTACATGTAAAGATAGTGTATGTAGTGCTCTTTTTAAGTGATGAGGCACCTAAACCTAAGTCTGAAATGCTTTCTTGTAAATGTAATAGTTCATTCATCATCATCATTTTATTTTTTTATTTGGCTTGTTAAAGAACCAATAAAAAAAATGAATACCTTGAATCAAAGAGACTATTATGACTGCCCTAGTTAACTGTTAGCCTTGACTCCAAAGAAGCTCTACAAGTAAGAAAGTGTAATCAATACTGCTTATCTACTTGTTAGATAAAATCTGATGCCATTATTACACAACTTTAGTGTATTTTATGTAAATAATGTGTAGCTGTTATCCTTATTATCTAAACCAGGGGTTCCCAAACTATTTCAATCCATGGCGCGCTTACACCGTTTAGTATTATGTCCCGGCGCCCTAGCTTACCATAATAGGTTACAATTATACTAGGCACAAAAATTAAAACAACCACAATATGAAGATGTTGAGTTTTTTTACATATTCAAACACAAAAAGGAAACAAGATGCTGAGCACCGAGCGGGGTTTTGACTGTTCATTAAATTTTGTACCCGCGAATACGTAAGTCTAGTTCCCGAAAAATGGAAAAAAGGAGCATCTTGCGGCGCCCTTCTTTTCTTTTTACGGCGCACCAGGGCGCCGCGGCGCACACTTTGGGAACCCCTGATCTAAACTGTTTATTGAGTTTGTTGGTTTGTATTTATAAGCTAATCTTTGGAAATAGTTTCCAATTTAGAGAATTTGTTCACTGATAGATAGTTTGAAATATTCTTGATTGAGGGCAAAGCTACAGGAAAATTAAATTGGTTTAACTTGTGTTTTTCCGGAAAATTTTCATAGGCGCTTTTTGTAAACAGCTATGTTTAAAAACTGTTTCTGTTATAAGTACCTTATTTCAGCAAAATGAAAAATGGTATGTCTAATTGGTGACAAGCCATTAAAAAAATGTTGCTTGTCACAGATAAAAAAATAATACATTCCAGGTGCTCATGGTCTGGTTTCTGAACATCATGTTTAATCAATACTTCGCGTTCGGTACTAGTCGTTAAATAAACAAATCTAATGTTAGGTAATAAACAAGTTTCACTCCGTTTAGGCGCCACAGACTATAAAATAATAAACATTATCCATTCATTAATGGATTACTCAGATTACTGGTTGGTACGTAGAATACGCACGCTCGTACATCCACGCCATACCGATTTACTGACGTCATCCCCTTCTTAATTGTTTAAGTTATCAGGACGCCAACAATCCGCCACGACAATTGGCCGTGATTGATAACACGGCTGGCGGATAAATCTGTTCCGCGGAACTCATGTGCATACCTACCTCAACTCTCTATGATTATTATTTCTGCATTTCCAGGTACCTTTGATTCGTCTTCTTAGAGGAATACTGACTTACGGGATCTAATTAGGTAATCTATACTTCTAAACTAATATATTATAAAGGGGAAAGATTTATTTGTTTATTTGTTGCTATTTGGCACAAAAACTACTCAACCGAGTTAAAAAATACTTTTGCCATTAGAAAGGTACATTATTAACTTAAAACATAGGCTGTTTTATTTTCGAAAAAAAAAGAGATCCATACGAAAATTGGCATAATGTAACCCAAAGTAGCAAAATGTTGCCTAATATATTCATTATTTGGCGTGTGCTGAGAAAAGTACTGAAGATAAATAAAAATAATGTACTACATGATTAAAGTACCTATAAAAAAGTCAATTTTACCGCTTTTTGTTTAAATTATTCAATCAAAACCCGGCAGAGGAAAAGTGGTGATTTTGGTATCATGATATTTATCCTTATCTATGAAATGGTTTGATTATTAAGATTGATTATGTACAAGTAAATTACACTTTAAATCATTCATATCGCCCCTTTCCTCCTTCTTCTAATCCTTTCGTTTCAAAGTTACAACGGGTATAAAAATGCTCGAAGTAAGAAAAATGTTGCGGTTTGAGCGTACTTAATTTAGAGAGAATCTTAATGCTTGGTTCAATGACGTTGAAACACGGCATTTATGATCTCAATAAAAATAACGAACTACTGGATTTTTCGAAAATTAGGGTTTTTAGGGAAGGATATTATTGCTTGCTTCAGTTTACGTGGATATTGGTATGAACCTACTAAAAGTGGGATAATTGGAACAGATCAACAATTTTTGCACAATCAACCCCTGACGGGGTGAACGGGGTGAATAGTTGCGCTGATCCTGAGACCACCGAATCAGCAGCAGAAATGGTTGGCTAATTAATGAAAATCGTTTTGCTTAATTTTCCAAAACTAACATTTAAAAGAGGGTAAAGAGGGCGTTGAAGTTTGTGGAGCACTTACGAAATCAGCGCGGACGAAGTCGCGGGCGAAGTGCTAGTTGTTATAATAAAATTATATTGATCTTGGATTGCCACAGGCTCCTGTCCCTTTCCCTGCCCTTTTAGTATGCCAGCTCTTTGATTTTAAGTTCCGGAGAGTTTCGTGTCTAATATTATATAAACTATGAAATATTTTTCCCCGAAGTCATTAAAATATTTTCAGCAAACAATAGTTTTCGTGCAAGGCTATAATCAGCGTGTTTGTTGCAGAAAAATAGTAATCAGCGATCTTATAAAAATATATTTAATGCTGTAGCACAGAGCTCAGGGTCGTATGATAATATGCCGTGCCTAATCACACTGTCGGCACTCAGCGACGCTCGAACATGTTAATCAAATGCCCCGGACCATGACGATATCAAACCAAACCGTTTGAATGTTGAATCGTGTGTGCCAGTCACCATGGCAAGCATTTATTGATTCCACTTGCAATCTCAGTTAACCCTAATCCCCACTACGCTTATCTGCCTTTGACGTCCAAATCAAGATGTTTCTTAAATCTGAAATTCTGATCTTGGACTATTTAACGTACGGCTGAGGTCATTCCGTTTTTGTTTTAGCAACCGGTCCGAGATTTCGCAATTTGTCATATTCTGGTCTAGCAACTGGGAATGGCCTTTTTTTTTAAATAACAACCTAGAATTCTGCAAAATAAAAATAAATGAGTTTTGGTTGCACATGTCCGCTGCATGTAAGATAAGCTGTGTTGGCAAATAAAACCACTAAGCGAGTCCCGCTGAACGCTAAGTCAATTTACAAGAACCCAAAAGAAAGTCTTTAGAACTATCTACTAAAGGGACTCGATAAGGCTGGCCTGTCGCCTACATTAGCAGTGAATAGACAACAAGTGTTTGAAAAATAGAGGGGGGCATTCAACCTTCTGATGTGAAAGCAAAGCAGGATCCTCCAATAACCTAGTGTCATACTAAGGAAATGTATGTTATGTGCTGTGTTATGTATTCTTTTCATGTTTTTGAGAAATGCGCCAAAACCTCTTGACTGTCAATGCACCTGAATCATTCAGCAGGCTATGTATGATGAGAACGGCAATTTTCATGGGCGCCGCCGGATTATTTTCAGGGGGTGCATCTTCAAAACCCCGCCTCGAATAGGATAGGTGTTATTTTGCCCATTCACAGAGAGAACTAACTTAAGCAGAGAAGTTCTCAACTAAAGAAGAAGGGTTCAAAGCAGAGCGCGAGGAAAGCAAAGAAGTAGGTCGCCTCGGATCTGCTAGGTTCTTTTTTACTACATTCCGCTTGTCGAATATTTTATTTTATTTCTTCATGTTTTCGTATGTTTTATTGAAAGCAAGGGAGGTGCAAGTGCAACCCCCTGCACCCCCCTTCCGGCGCCCATGGCAATTTTCTATTACGGTCGTTCATTATCGCCGACTATTACGAGGCCACTGTTTAATTGAAGACTGTCAAGGACTGATAACATTAAGAGTGGCTTATGTTTATAACATGAATGTGGAACATGATTGAGAGCAATCACCGTTCAAAGTGCTAGCATTGTTAGCAACACAGCTTCATGAACTTTCAATGTCTGCCTATCGGCCGAAACCATCCGCAGAAATAAATCAGTTGAATAAAAATGTTAATCGTAAAATGTTGCAGGTCGTTGTAAGAAAACATTGTTGCCGCAGATTTTATGCTGCACGAATGATAAAATAGAAACGATTAGGTTATCGAACGATTAGACCAATTACCGTAACGAAACCAAGACAAAATATGGTAATAATACTTCGTAAGTAAAAATATATGTCAACAATATGCATACCATTTTAATTTTTATCCGTCCAATGCTCTGGAGCTATTTAATTACTCGATAAGGACAGTAAAAGGATTTAACTTAGCGATACAAAATGATAATTAATCCCTGGCCATGAAATAAACATAAATCACAGACGGTAAATGTTAAAAAGTTAATGTAAATAAGATTTCGTATTGAAGTACAAGACGATAAACGTTCCGCTCGAAATTTAAGATGTGTTATGCACGCTTTTACGACCCCGTCCAGGCTTAAGATCGTGCTGAAAATCAATTTCTGGTCGGGAATAGTAGAACATATAAAATATAATATTCTTTTGTGTTAGAATAACCAGTCATACTCTTGCAGGTACTATATTTGAAGCTGGCGCGAAAGTTTTGTTTTGTGCCAAGTGTGACTGCTTTCCAATTTGCTCGGAAAAGCCTGCAGCTGCTACTAAATATTAAAATCTCTTCTTCATCAATCCTATCGTGTCAGACGAAATTGACCCATAGCTTTTATGTTCGTCGTCACAAATGAGAGTTATGGGAATGTTACAAAAGTCAGCTAATAGAGAATTTCTGATTTTAGGAAGGGTAAGTGAAGATAACAGTCGCAGAAAAAAAGAGTACTTTTTATTGTATTACTTATTGCGAAACCAAAATGTTGTTGTTTTTAAAATAATTAGAGAATTCCAATGAAGCCATGGATTTCTTTTGTCACCAATTTGCAATTATGACCAAAAAGATAAAAACCCCTTCAGTGGAATACTGTAATAGCAGGAATTTCATTCGATTTAATTAAAAGACAGTTAAAATAAATAGAGTACTTTAGCGTACTTTATTGCTTTTGTAGATTATAGAGTACGTCTACGCAAAAAAGAGTACAATACCCTATTTTAGAGTACGGTTGGCAACCCTAAAATGCATAGTATCACGAAAAGCTAGCACCATCTTAGGCAATGTTGTAACCTAGTAATTTCTTAATACTTGTGCGCTAGTTATTACAATCTGCAAATCCAACGCATTATGATTGCTGGCATCAAGTATCACGCGACACCAATGTAGGTTCCTATCCTAACTAGTGTTGATAACGCAAGGAGTTGTTGTCCACTTATGTACCCAACTGTGCAAACTGTGCAGCATTGCATTTATGTTGAAAACCGATTTCATCAAATTAATTACTCGTCAAAGAACAATAGCAGAGTATCCGTGAGTACGTGCAAACGGAGGTCTAAGCCTTCTCGCAAACTTTCATGGTGGGCCGTTTGGCACTGTTTCGTATTGGTCGATGAGCGCAGGCGCCGGCTGCGCACCGCACACCCGGCCTCAAGGCACCATGCGCAGTGCGCACGCATGCAGCACAAGTGAAATCATTTGTTTATACTCGCATGACTTACTCGTTCTACTCATCTGTCTTGAATTACTACTACAGAATGCGAATACGAAGTTCATTGAAACGCGCTCTTGCATCACTTGAATTGTAGATAAAATTAATTCCTTCTTATTGAATTATTTCACAAAATTCTAAATTATGGAAATCGAGGAAAGAAGATTGGCTTTTCTAGCGAATAAATAAAGTAGTGGATAGGTACCTACTTGTATTATTTTACACGATCGATAATAGTAGAGGAACCAGCCGGTTTGAGTCGTGTCAGGTTTCTGGTTCCGCAAATATTATCTCTGTCATGCCATCATCGCTCAGAAAAATTCCCAGTCCGTATTCGGCTATCGCTTTGATTGCATCACTCGGATCAAAGTGTTTTCATGAGTTCAAAACTACAATCGTCCAATCAGTATTATTTTAGCAAGCGTAGCGTTGTGATTGTGCTAAATGTTAAAATATTTGAACAGCCACGGAATCAACTAACACAAAGTTAATTCTATTCATTTTAGTACTTTGTTCTTTGATAACGTATTGTTTACAGGCCACGTCACATTTCCAATACAATAAAATTATCGATGAATTTCATTGTCGACCACATGAACGATCACCGACGAATGTGAGATCCAAATGTTTATAGCAACGTTTTGAACACAGGCAATAGAGGTATTCGTTGTTATAAATAACTAGTGGCCCGCCCCGGCTTCGCCCGGATGTATATTTTTCTTTCAAAATTTTAATTCATAAGAACCTTCTGACAATAACAAACAATAAAAAAAGAATTAGCGAAATTGGTCCAGCCGTTCACGAGTGATGCCGTGATTAAGGGAAATAGGGATTCATTTTTGTGCCTATATATATTATTTACTTTACATAGCAACAAGAAGTACCTATTAACCCTAACCATTCGCTCACGACACTACCGAAGGGAAAGTCAGGCTCCTCATAATCACTGCATTAGAATGCTGCGAACAACTTGATGTATAATAATAATAATAATATCTTGGGACAACTCACACACGGTCATCCGATCCCAAACTAGGCAGAGCCTGTACTATGGCAACCAGGCAACTGATAAACATACTTATATATTTCTAAATACATACATATTATAGAGAAATTACACCCAGACACAGAACAAATGATCATGTTATCATGTATGTAGTGGGTATATGCTGCTATAATAACCAGTCGCCAAGTTCTTTAAATACGAGTCGAATACGCGTAGTCCTTGACTAGAAATTAAACCATGAGCGTTTTTAAACGTAGTGAAGTCGCAAAAATATATTAATGTAAAAATATACTCTACAAATAAACCCGGTTGCATTGCCTAACTCACTAAAATTGTATAAATAGCTATGTAGAACGCACACGAGTAGAGCACGACATGACACGCGGACTGCGCTGATCTAAAAAGCACATTCCGCGAATGCCGTGCAGCCCCAGTTTACTTGTATCGGCGCCGAAGTGCCGTGTTAAGTACGTAAAGGTAACGGCACACCGAATCGGTGGCGGCGAGACATCGCGCATCGGTGACGGCGGCGGTGACCCCACGACACACATTTCCCACAAAAACAGTAAGACATCACCGTTCACTGCAAACCAAACTAACGACACTTTCTCGCAAATATACTTCGACCGTATCGCCGAGGAATGCTTTTTTGAAAATATTCGCTTCCACGCTCACTCAAATATTTGGGTTGGTCCATTGTACACGCGTAATGTCTATAGAAATTGCTGGGAGAGAATTGCCCCGGAGATGCAAATTCCACATAAATTACTACAAATTGCGTCATTATAGCATCATTTTGACTCGTTCGACCTACCTACCGTACTTCCGGGGTCGAAATAGTATATTATTGAAGACTAACTCAGCGCATGTCGCACTTTATTCCAATTTCCATTTTATACAGAGGTTGAGAGTTTTTAAACTGGTTTCCTCTTCGTTTCCAGCTAACCAGTAAGAGCTTTTGCGATCCTCGTTTTAAAGGATCACAAAGAAATTGACGAATAAGGGACCTGATAATTATGATCAGAAAAAATTTGTCCGAAAGATTCTATCATACTAACGCAGATCGCGTGCTCTTGCAAGTCATACAAGCCATAATACACAGCTATCATTCGTTCACAAAGAAATAAATCAGCAATTGGCTGTAAACATTGTTTTAATTCGGATGATATTCCGGGCGGCGGCGTCGGCGTCGGCAAAGCGTCGATAAGTTAGCGACAAAACAAACAAAACCTTGTTGACGACGGAGTTAGGCTTGTTGAGAGCAAACCGGGGCAATTAGCCGACCCTCAGTATCGCGTCGGGGATGTGATAAAAAACTCGGTCAAGAGCGAAACTCTCCTTGCTGATTTAGGGTCCTGTTCTGTGTGTTTAGGGTGATGCTGAAAATCCAAACTGTTTCCTGGCCTGCGGTGACAAAATTACAGGAATTGGAACACCATAGTGGCTCTGAAGGACGTGTCCGTGAGTAAAGATTTAGGGATTAGAAAGAAAGAAAGAAAGAAAACTAGTTTATTTGACACACACACACAGACACACATTGTAGATACAAATGAAAGACAACTTAATTTTAAAACAAAAACATTAATGCTAAAGTCAACTGACTTTAAAGATTGGAAGACCATCAAATTATGGATGAAGTGATCGGTGAATTTATTATTTAAAAGGTGATCAGAAGGAAAGTCCGAAAGGCTGGTACGAATACCGCTGGTAGAGATGTATGGAAGAAGAAAACAAGGTGTAATATGCAGACTTCAAATAAATTCGATTATGGGCAGGAAAAAGGTAGCCTCATTTTATTAGCTGGTGTTTAAAAATTGTGGGCCCCATTTAGGTTGTAAAGACCCTATTTGTGTTAAACTATTACCATGAATTTGACAATTAGGCGTCGAAGCTACATCAAACAGTTCGTCGTTTCCTCATGTCATGCATTATGAAACGAGTGGATACTGTTTTGTATCATCAATATCATCATTCATCAAGAACCAATCCTATTACGTTACCTATTCTGAAAGACAATCAGATTTGGTTCGACGAATTTTTAAACACAGTATGAAGCAATGGATTTATTGTATTGTCAGACGAATGGATTGTCCGGTTACGCAATTAGGATACTGTTTACAAATAAAACGTAATTATAAACATTATAATGTGACATCAATACATGACATTTCAGCAATTTAATCTGTAACTGTAACAAGATAAAAATATAACATTCTCCTGCGATCGATTCCTCGGCTAAGGTCATCTACATCCAAAAACATGCTCTTGCAATAAAAAATGAAATGTTACGGACCGGAGTACCGGACCAATCGCAGCAATATCATAAAAGAGTCCCGTTTTAATATTTTTGCAAAGGAACCATGGTTATGGTTATATCGGTTTATCTGACAGCTTACCACACCATAACGTTATCAAAACCTGAAATATAATAATTGTAACGGTATCTTTGTTATCTTAATAACTTATTGTCATGCGTTGCAGCTGATTCCGTTACAAAGATTTCTTATTTCCACTTTTGTAATGCAACTGCGTAGATTCTTTGGTAGTTTTTTTCATATTTTATCGTTGTTTTTCCTTGCAGTAAAACTCCAAGCGTTACAAATTTTTCTCCGTGTAACAGAACTGCTCGCCGCTTTATTTTACGTATTACATGTACTTGTTTGATTTAAATGCTGCAATAAACCTACTGAAAGTAATAATAATAATAATAATATCGTTTATTTTTCTCCACCACATAATGCAATACAAACTAGATAATCAAATACAGTACAAGCTTACAGTCGGTGTTATAACATTGAAAGTGACGGGCTTGTGCATTTCATTGTCCTATTTCAACCTTGATTAAAAATCACCTTATAAACTTGAAACAAGTGTTCATTTTGAGGTGACACGAGCAATTTTTATAATTTTACAGCTGAAGGCACAACATAAATGATGTAGCTTTATTTTGTTTAATTATATATTATTATTAACAAAGCTCTACCGTTAGGTAACCTGTATCAGCAATGTTTGGACTAAGCCATCAATTTGATTAAACCGCTACGCGATCTTTATGTATGTTGTTCTTGACCGGACAGAAACGACAAAAAACTTGAAAACTACAAATTATATTTTTACGACCGAGATAAAACGGATGCAGTATTTAAGCCGTGATATTACGTACCATAACAACACTTTGTTCAAACAATACTGCGTCTAAAGACTTTCGCAGACATTAAGCTTATCATCTTCGTTGTTAATAAATTACACATACTAATGATGTCATAGTGTTTCCGGTGACTAAATCGTGTGACCGTTTAAATTAGTTGCAACTAATCGTATGAAAGGCGCCGGTCCGGCCTAATGCTCGCCGCAATTAGCACACAGGACGTTCCGGAGAACTTTTATTGCGTTTAATGTCCGCCCAAACAGTCGCCGCCGAGACCTCATCACACTACGCAGTACTACGAACTCGATATTGCCTCATAAAAATGTTAATTAGATGCCAAGTGACACAGCTCTCTTTTCGACACACGTTATAACTCACAGCCGCAGTATTGTCATTGTAAGAAAGCCTGTGCCGCGCTCTGCCGTTTTTGTGTGCTGTCGCTTGAGTATGATGTACGTTTACATAACGGAGGCACATCGCATCCACTGTTGCTCGATTGTACTTTTTGTATGTTGCCGATTATGAACGTGGGTTGGAAATCAACGGATGAAAAAGTCTAACATGTAGGCGCCCACATTACTAAATGAACGCTACCGAAATGCTTAACCAAATGGACGGACGACATTGTGGTAAAAATGTTTTATCCCGAATCTGAGTCGAAATTCTTGAGCGACATTTCTTATTAAATTGTTACATCTTTAGAAGCTACTGTTCTTAACTGTGCAGCGCAAACCCTTGGTCCTATTGTTTATTTAATTCAACGGTCACCGATCCAATATCTAAAGTGGTGACTTAGCTGTGGCCGGTAGGATATATCGTAATGAGTATCTTCCGCTGCTAACCACAACAACTTGGACCCTCCTTTGTCCATTGGCTTGCTCGTTCTTCATTCGTGTCAATGAACTGCAACAAGATAGTACGAAAGCGAAAAACCCCTGTTAGATAGATAAGCTTTTATCCAGATAAATATTCATGATTGTTTGAGATAAAAGTGCTGAACTGATTGATTAAATTCTATTACTAAAATGAATTCGCATAAATATCAATGATGGCTGTCCTTTAGTGTGTTATGCAAATATAATTTGAGCGAAGTTGCTAAACAAGTTTTCCATAATGCCCAGACATATATGTTATGTACGTACATATGATTTGAGTCATTCAATACACATTCCTCGTCCCGTCCACTGTAGTTGATCTCAAAAGTTATCGTCCGATTGTGTGAGTCCCAAAAATATCTGAGTATAAGATTTGAACGTTTTATGTTCCATTACAGTTTCTGCAACGGTTACGACAACGTTCATTGATGTTCGTGAAGAAAGAGCGTGGACTAATGGACTGTGAAAAGAAACCGGACACTTCGTTTTTCTTACTTTCTTAGTTGGCCCTCTGGGAATAGTACTCGTTACATAATAAATCCAAACGAGTATATTCAGCTTACGTTATTCTGTGCTACAAACAATAGCCGTTGAATGGCACTTTCTTTTCTGATGAAGCGATGAGTTGAGTAATTTTGTGTTTATTGTTTGCTTAGCGTTTGTACATAAACAAGCTAAGCAAGCAATATTGAGTATGGAACAATAGGGAATTCTGGACTTGCAAGTACATAGAACTAAAACGGTACTTCAGTACATTAAATCGGCAGAAAGTGCGGCAGAACTGAGAAGCTGCAAAGGCTCATTCAGGTGAAAAAATAACAAAAAGGCCATATCTGTCAAAAATGCACTTAGGCCAAAACAAGAAAATTCAAGTTTTGTTGATAACAAAATTATGATTCTCCAAACTAACTCCAAAAGCACCGAAAACTGCATTTTTAACAACACAGTTAACGCCATCTTGGAAACCGCAACTAAGTGTTTAACATAAGCTAAATATGTTTCCTAATACGCTTGTTGTTCCCGCTTGATGTTCGGCTAATGTGCGATAACAGGGGGTAAGGGATGGGGGGTAACGAGTCTCAATCACTCGCCTGACACGACCACCCGCCTGATTATACTGCTTATGAAATCATTAGACTTCATTACTATTGTACATGGGTTTCTACTGAACATGACACCTCATTTTCTTAATGGCCTACCACCTATTAGGTGTTTAGCTTAATAGTTAGGTCGTACTTAACATAATTGAAATCTGTCTGGCTAGGCAACTAAACCTTAATGGCCTCTGACTTTTCATAACAGGTTTTCACGTAAACTTGATATTTTTCAGTCATTATGAAATGGCGAGAAAACTCATTTCGAGCATTTCAGCTTGTCAGTGTCATAGGAGACGGGGCCCGCCAGGGCCAGAGCCTGCCAGGGTAAAGGAATTTGTTCGACAGAGTCACCGCGGCCCTGAAACGCAAAGGGGTTTAGAAGGAACACGGATGGGTTTTAGTCAGTAAGATTCTGACACGCCCTTCCGCTCCACCCACAGCGGAAGAATTTATTTGATGATTTCCCACCCTTAAAAAAAAAACATTTCAGCTTTCGTTGTTGGTCATGAAATTTCTGTTCTGGAACTGTTTTTTATTCTTGAATTCAGCTCTGTCAGTTACTTTCTATACAAGCTGAGTTTATGGTGCTTTATTTTTTGTTTTAAAAACTGCCAGAACTTAGCCTACTCGTGTTTTGTCTTTCGGATACTACTTTGCGTACTGTATGAGCAATATGAAAGGGCACTGGTCTCCTACTTAAGCGTTATGATAAGCAGTCTCTTATACAAGTGTTAAAATTAAGGCCCTTAAAGGACATGGAGCTGTGGACATCGTTTGCTATTTAACACTTTGTGAGCTCAATAATTCTGAAGTGAACTAAAAAATATGCAGTGCAAATTTATAGGTAAAATCTTATACATATCGTCAATTGTTCGTAAATATATCTGAATAAATATTTACTCGTCATTGAAGTAGGTACGCGTCTTTCTATATATCGGCAGTAGCTTTGAAGTATGGGCTATTGACATTGATTTTATATTTGGGATTATATTTGATTGCCGACAGATAAAAAGGTTTATTTGCGTTGTCCATACACTTACTGGAAGGTATTCGAACTGTTTACGAGTTAGTGATAAAGGCAGATAGTGATGTTGTAACCTTGTTAGCGATAGCGTCCAATAATGGTGACCCACAATCGTAACTACTTGAATCACGCTGCATCGTGTTGTATGCAGCTATCTTTATCAAAATGTATTGTGATAGCGTGTGAAATCATCTAGATTTCCCTTGCTTTTATTTGCTATCTAATCTACGAACCGTGTTGATATTTATGTGCCATGGAATGAACACATAATTATTTATTCACTCAAGGCACGTACGGCAACCAAACCATGCCAACCTAAATATATTCGTATCTCGGTTCAAAGAACTAGAAAGGTCTTGAACTCGAACAACAAATGCAACATAATTCTTCTACATTAAAACCATGTGGGAGACTATTGAGCTAGTTCGAAGAATCAGAACCCTGAAAATCATCTGTTTATGGAAGATAGCTATGTATTCAAATTTCTTACACTTTAGTCATCTTATGTATATCTATCAATCAAATCAGGCAGCGACTGTACACCACTGCCAGAAATAGCCCTTCTATATTTATTTACATTAATTCATCTTTCGATACACTTCACTTAACCCGTCACATGCCACTGCCTTTAAAGTCAGTAAAATAATGATATTCTAAAATTCAAATCCAATATGTTCGTGAATGCGAGCGATGCTTAGCGAGAACGGGGCCTTATCTGGCTCGTTTGTCCTCCGGGAAGCTCTTTAGCCCGATACGGAGGCTTCTAGCCCTCAACGGTTCAGCCACGAAACGCCAACTTTATGAGAAAATCATGCTTCGCATATCGTAAACTCTAGCCAAGAAATTTTAAGGCCAAACACTCATATATCACACTTCTTATACTCGTAAGGATCAACGTACTTGAGTTCGTTGTACTAAAATAATGTTTTGTTTTGTAATACGTTGTGACTGTTTACATTATGTTTCATATTTACACTTTCAGTTATTATCACAAGTATAAAGCGTACGAAATTAGGCTGCAATTTGTTCCAGCGTTCACGGTCTCTTTATGAGCGAAGTTTCCGTACTTCTCGAGTCGCGAGCAATCTTCAAGCGAGTCTGCTCTAAATGTTATCAAGTATTTTAACAGAGTTGCTTTTAAAGGACTGTTTCGTTCAAGCCTACTGCTTCAGGAACTAGTCCCTATTATTTAAACTAAACTATTCTATTCCAACTACAATTTTTCCAGAGGTTTTCAGTCCAGTAGTACAACGAGCAATTATTAGTTATTCAAAGAATTCCTCATTATTTTTTAATAACAAGTTTGTTTGGCTATTGCAATAAAAATAACATTAAAATGTAGCTCGTTAATGTAAATTGGTGCCATATCGTTTTATACACACGAAAGAAAACGGTTTAGATGACTATCGTTGAATAGTACTCCATTGTAATTTAGGTGCAGAATTTCACACGTTAACTGTTCCTAGAACCTGATACCAATGGTACTGGACAGTTGCGTGCCTAATTGGTTCGTTACACAGCCAGTCCACCCATTTCAGTGATAATTATAAGTACAAATATAGGATGCTGTCTATTGTGCCTCCTATCTGACTAGCAGCTTCTACTTTTGAAACAGTTATTGTACCTAATGAAAATATATTGTCATTACATTTAAGTATTACAATATCTTTTAGTAAACAACGACCTAATAAATTCTTTCTTGTTTCAGGTAATTCATGCAACTTTAACTCGGCTTCAAATCCCTCAAGGAGAACTTTGAAAAGCTTACTACGCAGTTCATTCATTTTCATATTTCCCCTCTCACAACTGCGTTATTGTGGCAATTCCCGATTTCCGTTGTTCCGGCAATATTTTCGTATGTTTCTTTTTACGATGAACATAAAAAACGACTCGGGGTTTGCCTGTACTTGTGTTCTCGTCTTGGCCCAGGGAAAGGACGAAAAGGGCGCGCGCAGGCCTCTCCTTGAAATATGAAACTCAGATGCCTAATTCCTTCGACCATTTTCTGGATGGAAAAAATCACTCAGGCAGCAGCCGCAAGCGATTACTTCTCTTTACGTAGTGATACGCGGAGGGTGGCGGCGGCGACGGCTCCGCAGCCTGTCCACATAAATAATCGGGAGCTTACGAGCGACTTCACCCGCCGCAGCTCCACTCCACAAAATCATGGAAACTTTCCACCAAATTGATCGCCAAACATAACTCTCTAATGGCGTGTAGAGCCGATTATAATGGACAGTTTTAATGCCGCCTACCAATTCCAAGGGATCCTTTAGTATTTAAGAAAGTTTTTTAATTAATTTGATCGTCACATTATCGTAAAGAGCCGCATGGAAGTGTTCACGATTGTTACGGTGGGGACTGTTATTATAATTGAGTGCGGGGTTGATGTAAACGCTACGTGCAAGTTCGCAATTGATTTGAAGAGCTAACCGGGCGGTGACTGAGCTCGTAAATTGGGCAGTGCGGATCCCTGAAGCATAAATCGACAATTGTCCTGTCAACGTGGGCGCCTCCACCGGCCGCCGGCACCTCGCCTCACACAATGTCCACTACATATCAGTCGGTGCAATCTTTCTTTTACGATCACTGTATGAATCAAGCATTTAAATGCTGATGAAGTTACTTATAAATTCTTTTGAATCTCATCGGGATTTATTGCCTATTTATGAATTATGCTAGCTAGTGCCTGAAGCCACTTTATTCTGAAGAGGTTCTATTTATTCCACCACAAGTGAACACCAGACTTTTCATTAAAGAAAGCATTCTTTAGCAAGCCGAAGAGTTTACAAGGTAAATCTTAATTTCTGGCAAAAAGCCGGCAACTTATTCCGTGATTAAAATATGGTAGATTCGCACGCCATCGAGCAATAAACTCACTGCCTGTAGGTTAGGTACGAGTATTTTCGTATAGGCACACGACAAAAGTCTGTACAATATTCCTCGGGATTTTATTTGCTTTCAGAAATAGTAAATAAGAATATGCGAGAGCAAACAAGTGCCGACCGCCTGGCAGGCAAACACATCCTTCCTAACAGACTTTTATCGAGCAACTCGACTAAGTTATTACATCAGATATACATTTTAATCTTTCTAACTAGTTGGAATATACGTATTGTAGTGTAGAGACTATTTGTGGAAACTTATTAAACTAATAACCTTGTCTATAATAATAGGTAAGACGTAATCTTGGAAGTAATTAATTGTGATTCCTTTTTAGTTTGAAGTGCACTGCTTTGTTTTGTATTATTCTAATCGTACAGCTCGACGGGGCTAGCTCGTGTTCACAGTTATTCGCTTCGTGAAGGTCAGGACACATTCGCATTACGTTTCATATTCATGCTCCGCGCCCGTCACCGTCACCTAAGCATCGTCCTTAAGTTACATACTACTCCTTACCAAGTTTTGTCGGAAGATCGATTGTTCGTACTTCGCAACTTTTTAGAACGTTTACATGTTCCTGGGACCCTTTTTTTATCATATTTGCTCTATCTCAATCTTCATACATCCTCAAACTTTCATTTGGGCTCGTAAATGATGTAGCGAAAATCGTGATAAGAGTGTACGAGCGCATACGTCGGACTCGGTGGTAACGATTCGAGCATTCAACGTAACGTTCTGAGAAATCCCGATCTCGTTACGATAGTTGGTGCTCAGCACCCCGGGGCCGGTCGGAACTTATCGTGGGAGATACTGGGACCATGCTGCTGCCGCCGTGCGATGAATTAATTTGCCACCCGCTATTATATAAACTACCTAGATTGCAATAAAGATACCTTTGGGTTTTGCTTCTCACTGTAACGTCACGTTATTATCTTGTTCCCGAAAATGTACGCTAATTTACTGTACATTTATTATTATTCAATAAAGCCGCGTTAACGTGAAAGGCAGTTTATGTAAGCGTTTCAATATGGCCAGTAATGATAGCTATGATTAATGCTTTCTGTCTCTGATTTACATGAACTGTGGAGCTATTCCCGAAATTTATGACGACATAACAACAAAGAGAAACTCGGCTGGGAGTCGATAGACAGCGATATCAGCTACGCTATTCCTGTACATTCGAATTGAATCCAATATCACTTTAATGTCTGCAACCTCCTTTTAAACGAGTAAACACACTAAAAAGATAAAACACAAATGCTAGGTAGCGGTGAAATTGAAAAGACATGCAAATGTGAAAATTGTTGAAACATCCAAGGAAAGTTTTCAAAAGTGGAAAACGTATGTATGTAAATGGAAAGTATGCGGGCAATGCGAAGTGAAAGTTTGCGGTAATGATTCAAGCCATACGTTATTGTAACTAATCCTTGTGTAGTGTGGAGCAGCAATATGCTTGAAGTGTTTAGCGGTGTTGCGGCAACTGTTACATCATGTTGTGTGGTTTCATGTTTATTGTTTAGTAATTCAGTTCGCTTTTAATCTGACGACTGTTATTATGTGGTGTTGCTCTTGATTTGTGTGTGTGTGACTTGTAAGTTGAGAATGAGTATTGTTACATTACCCGGTGGGTCCGTTCGGCGTGATGGATGCGGCGCGCTGGCTGCGATCCGTCATCGAAGCGGATGCCGCCCCCGACGGATGCTTGCCGAGCTTTTTGCGGACGCCAAGCTGTACATTAGACGGGCGGAGGATATAAATCCTCGCGCACTCGAAAACATATTTAGATGAACAAAAAAGACTGAAAAAGAATTGTTTCTGTGAATGCCTTGTGTATATATACGCCTTTTTGTTTCCTCAATGCAGCATGATTAGCAACTTACTCGCGTTTATGTATGGAAATTTATGAATTCATCAATTCCCCGACTGTCATCCGCTACACTCTATCGATAAGGAAATCTCACATTGTAATGCGCTACTTGTTGCGATCTTACATAAAACATTAACCCCCCGCAGTGATCTGCCGTGGTTCGTTTATCTTATTATCTTCTTTATCGAACAAACCTTCAACTCTGCATTTCTAATTTACCTTTATCTTTTCGGTATTCATTGTATTAAAAGGGGTTCCATCGCTCTCGTTATGGTTTGCGCGGATTAGTCGTCGGAGTTTTTGTCGTGGTTTTTAAACGGTACTGGTTTTCGTCGCGTTGTTAAATAAATCAAATTTGAGGTTTGTTGGAGCATTAATCACGTTGCATGTTGTCGGTGAGTCCGTCGTGTTTGATAATTCTGTCGGTGCCCGTCGGAGATGAAGGGCGTGTGTGAGTGCCAGGCCGCGGCGACGTTTTTGCCCTCCGTCGGACGTCTCGTCTCATTGTCTCACCAGGCGGCATATTGGATCTTGTCATTCGACACACGAAGTTATACAATAATTAAAGCTTAATTTGGACTTGTAAAATTATGTGTCCTCGAAAAAGACAACGCAATTTATAAAATGCACTTCGAAGTGTAGTTATGATAGCAGTGGTAGTACCTGCCTTAGTGTATTTTCAATAGACAAAACATTATCTTCGTTTGATGAATATTCAACGATGTATTATATCATTGAAAGCCCATTCAATATGAGCACAAAAGACATGACTATGGTGAGCGTAGTGTGTATAAACTTTACTACAGGTGAGGACATTCAATACAGATTGCTTCACCAAGCTGTAACTAAATCGCACCATTGACTGTGATTCAGTAAAACAGACCATGACATAATGTTCACAAAGCACGTTGTTCTCAGTTAGTTCGCAATACTGATTGATTACTCGCGACTACTCCAAGCATTCAGAGCTGATGGTCGTAAAGGAGCGATCGTTACGTTCCAGGTACCAGGGATCCTAGAAAATTGGATTCTACATTGTTTCTGTGACACCGGAGATTTTTGCGCGAGAGCTAGTCACAAAAAATTTATTCCACCACCCGCAGACATTTAAGAACCGTCGTAAAACTGATGTCCCGAAACACTGAAGGTAGAAATAAGTCAGTTTTATATGATTCCTCTCTTTACTGACGTTATTTATATAATAAGACAGCTTGTATTTTTAAAACAACGTTTTATACTTTTCTTACATGCCATTACTACCCATTAAAACAACTCATTATCTCATTTTCAATATGGAATCTCTTCCGGAACTAGTTAAAGCAATGCCAACCGAAGACCTCTGTCATATAACCAAGCATGCACCTCATTGTTTCAATCAAAAAGCACTTACAGTAGTAGATATGTTGGTCTTGGTATCTCAATTAATGAGCGGGTGGCGCCGTCAGCCCCCGGGACGAGTGCATATTGCTTGCCTGTTCCGCTCCGCACCGCTTTCCCGATTGAATTCTTGGCAAACAGACCCACTGCCTCCACCGAACCCAAGGCCGAACAGTTTTTACTATGAACGTGAACATTAATCGTTCCTTTATCCCCTACGTCTTCTAAGCACCTTTCAACTTTTGAAGATTAATATCAAAAGTTTTTTTTTAAGATTTTCATGAGATAAACTGTTGCGGAAGTTCCGCTTCATTGTTGTGCGAGTCGTCCAGACGCGGCGGCAGCTAAGTTTATTGACCATCGCCAAGTTAGCCTCCACCAAAGTACGCCACTTTGAGTAACTTTAACTCGGTAAAAGCTATGGCCCGGAAAGCCCCTTTTTCTCCTTTTATTGCTAAAGTTCTTTCATACGTGTCTTGAGAACTTGAAAATTCTCTTTTTAATGTTTACTTAGCGCCTCTGTGTGGGTTCACTACAGTTTTCCAATTCTGTAACGTCTGGATTCGCATTTTAAGTATATATGTGCTTTAAAGCACTTAAATGTTCCCGGTTGAGCCTGCATTCGTTGGCAAAGTGCCTGTTTTCACGAATTGTAGCTCTCAGAGCGACCTCGGGCCTGCGACAGCATCTGTACCCACCTCGGTATTTCGCTGCGCCTGTCCTGTGCACCAACTGGGGATTATTTATCTAAATTTAGAACAGTTAACGTCACGAGCAAGCGCTACTTATTCACAAGCTTTTGTGCTACTTTTTCTATTGTTTTTATTCTTATGACCTACTCTGATAGCTCTTCTGCTGCATAGTATAGCGAAATATATTAGGCCCTCAAAAACAATATTCATATTTTTATTGACACTTTGTCCGCGCACCTGCTTCATGTCTTCGAATAGTAATTTGATCTCTTCCACAACAAACATAATAAATCAAATATTCTGATCGTTTTTTATTGATTGGCTACCAATTGTTCAGAAAGAATTATACTCTCACTAGATAATACGGTTCGGAAAACGACATATTTTTTTAAGAATATGAATTGTTCGCTTTCTTTACGTAAGCAGTTGTCGTTGTTTCTTCTTGTATTTTAATGGAAAACCTTACAATGTCAATAAATGAAATAAATCCATAAATTTGTTCCGCCAAAATAACGATAGATATTACTATCGTCCTTACTTGTCCGAAAATACAACATGCGCCATACCAACTCTGAACACAGCCTCGCCAATATCGATTTCGTCTACATGCTTTCTATAGCGTATTAAATTTAAATGAGAGACGACCACTAGACGGCGGAGTCTGGTATTATGCACTTGTGCCTCGATTACGACTTACTTGCAATCATAAACTTTAACATTGGTATTCTTTCTTATGCTCTTAACAAGGCCTGACTTTTTCTAACGTTTAAAACATTCCTTTCGACTTTAAATGAATTCTTTCGCCTCACTTATAACTCCAATTTAAAGACAGGATTCCATGTCATGAAAATATCTTTCGCAGTGTTATTATGATTGTGATTGTTGCAACTAGCGCCCCCCGTTATTTTATGACTATTTAGATTTTTGACTTACGGTATCAGATATTATGGTATGATATTTGTTTCCCTCATACTAAAGGAAACGTCTTGCCTGATGAGCATCTCAAGAAACGTCTGTGCTAAGTTAGTATGATGACATCGTGCATTTAACGAATGCAATTTGGTTTGCAATGTTAGTCATTGTCATTTGTTCCTTGACCACTCATTGCGGCTTGGGCCGACAAACAATTTAATTCTGTGTATCTGTAATTATCCTCTATTTATACCCACATAGTTTACTAGAAACGAGTCTCTTGAAAACAACCTAAAGTACCTAATCGACGTTTCTAGACTACATATCCGTAGTTTCTTTTGGAAAAAATCAGTTTATCCTGCTATCCGTTTGTTAGCTGGGTCTGGGTGGTACCAACAGAAATGCATAAAGAATATTTTATTGCAGTGTTGAATATACCTACAATTCTTAAAATAATTGCGTGCTGGTTTCATATACTTATTTCTTATAAATTTTATTTAAATGCTTATTCAGTTATGTAGCAGTTTATTTAAACACGGAAAACTTACATTTAACATCCCAGAAAGGATAAAGTAATATACGGTCTACATTTTAAAGGCAATAGGCTTAATACGTTTTCTCTACCTCGAAGTTTGAAACTGGCGCGTCGTGTGCCCGTTAACTTTAAAGATATTCACTGAATGTCGCAGTCCTGAGTCCTGGGGGAGTAGTTACGTGCCTGTATGCAACGCCCCAGGCCTCATGTGCGCGTTTCACAAACACCGCTCCGCCCGTTTAAGGCATAAACTCGTGAGTCCTACACTACCAACTTGTTATGTGGATCATTAATTACATATACTCCGATTATATTTGATTCGTCGAATTTTCTATAAATGATCCACTTGAATAACCTTGAAGCTAAAAACCAACGTCGTCGTCGCTAATTGGTCGTCACATCTTCAATTATGTCAAAAACATTTGACGATAAAATTTGTTCTAGGTAGGTATTTCGAAGACATGGCGCTCGTTTTCTGCAAGCATGCAAGCGCTGCACTTTAAAGTGACAGCAGGGTGACTTCTTATTCAATTTGCATTTTCGTTGCAAACTGCTGAACGGCGAAAATCTATGAAAAAGAAGGCATCATTCTCAGTACATCAAGGGAACGCTGACAACGACACGTTCTAATAGAAAATTTTCATATTCATAAGGACGTAGAAAATTTGCATATAAAACGAGCAACTTCGCCTCCCCCGACCCGCGGCGCAGGGTCGAGCACCCTGTTTTCCATTCTCTCTCCTTGTAAGAAGTCAGGAAGATTTTAGTTTACATTTAAGAACTCTCCGAGAGTTTCTATTATGTAAGCTCGAATTTACACATGATTTGTTCTAGTGGAAGTGCTTGTTATAGTTCCTGCAAACTACTTGGAAAAATCTTTAAGAACATCTCAATTTGTCTGATGTTGTCCCATGGTTGCGCCGGGTGTTTGTTTTAACAAATTTACGTTGCATAATTTAAAAACAAACTCAAAACGAGATTACGAAAACACCCGTGTAATCTAAAAAAATATTGGTTGAATGAAACGTAATAAAATGCGTATCGGTCATGCGCAACATATAAATCCCTCCATAGTGATTTGTAACTTGCCTGATGTAGACTTCTAATCGCATTTTTGAATGAATATTTTACCGAGTTTGGACTACAATCCATCCGCAGTCGGATTATTCATATATATATTATTTTTTTCCCAAGCATTTTGCGATTGGTGAGGAGAGTAAACTTTGATTGCTTCATTCAAACTTTGATTTCGGTTCAAAGGAAGTCATCAAAGGAAG
The DNA here is from genome assembly GCA_905163435.1 of Mamestra brassicae. Classification (NCBI taxonomy): domain Eukaryota; kingdom Metazoa; phylum Arthropoda; class Insecta; order Lepidoptera; family Noctuidae; genus Mamestra; species Mamestra brassicae. The sequence goes on along the minus strand of LR990991.1, from coordinate 5,939,515 downwards.
TCCTGAAACAAAAAATGATGTTGAAATTTATTTCTTCCAGCACAGCTCAGTCAGGTACTAAAATAATTATTACAGCAATTCTGCATTTTCAGAAAGATCCGATAATAGGTATCTTTGTATTTGAAGACAGTTAAAGTAATTTACGATGGGATTTAATCAATGCAAATGGAATCTGGATATCCGATATTGTTCGAAACAAGGGTAAAATGTTTGATTTTATTGGGCGGCATTTCAATTATGGCGTCGACAGTTTCGAAGGTGTCATATTGTAGGAACAGTTTACACAGATGAAATAGTGAGCAGTGACCGCGGACAGTGGCTCTGGTATACACTTGGATTGAAATTGAAATGAATTGTTTGCGGAGTCAACTCCGCAACTGGATTATATGCGGTTTGCTCTCGCTCCGGGGTAAATTGGATCTCGAATGAGATGTCTTTTTCCGAATCGGCTGCAATGCTTGTTCATTTTTAACAGACTGTGACGAACCAATGAATCGAGGCCTTTGAAAACCGATTGCGTTATATGAAGTACCTTCCACAAAGCAAATCATTCTTTGAATTTTCAAATGAACTGTATTGTGGTCATGAAACTCTTGATTAGTTAAACGATTAATATGCAGAACTTAAAATAGCACTTTCAATATATTCTGAAGTACGAATTGTGGTTACGATCCAAGCATCGTTTGTTATTATGGTCGCAAAATTATAAACTGGAATTTCCTTTCTTGCCTTAACATGATATTAGAAATGTTATTGTCTCATATTCAATTAAATTTAAGGGCAGCGATATTGGCCAGATAGCCGCCATAACTTAGAGATCATGACTTTCATATCCTCCATCAAGATGAAATTATTGAAATATACGAACATTATTTGTGATATTGGTAGCGAGGCGAGCACGCGCGAGGGTCGTGTGAAAACCTTATTGCCCAGCAACAATGCGCCTCGTGACTGCCAATGCGATTTTGTCTTCAGATTAAACGCTGACATAAATTCCCTTGTATTTATTATATCGATACGAAAGTGGAATCTAGCCGCTGAACCGTAATTTATGTAAGTTCAACCAAGAAATACAATGTTTGATTATCTACCAGTTCGAAAGCAAACATTTGTGTTTACGGCTTCTTCCGTAATAATTGATCTGTGCTCTTTGTTGTAGTTACCATCGTGTCTAAATAGCTTCTGTTTGCAAATTAAGCAATTAGTGACTCTTGGTAAGTAAACAAAGCTGGCTTTATTTTAATTGCATTCACAGAGAGATTTCAGCGAGTACTTGTCGCTGAATGGCGCCCACTCGAGCGCGTCCTTCCTCGTCGTCGCTCAATGGATAATGTACGTGCCAAACGCTAACTTAGCCAATCGCTGCCGAGTCATTTGTGGCTCATCATTAGCTAGCTGTCTGCGACATCCGAATGAAATAATTATCAAATATGACATCGATGCCAAACTCGGTCGTGTGTACAGATTAAGACATAAAAACTCGATGTCCATGAAGCTGGCAGCAATGCCGTATATTTGATCTGTATCAATCTTCTTGTAAGTAGTTGTTATGGGTCCATTAAATATTCCAGATGTTCTGGAGTAAAAACCGCTCGTCCAAGTAAAAACATCATCTGGGCATTATGTCTGTTAACAATGCGCATCTGACGTGCCGGAACCTTTGCTGCATTCTGTACGTACAATAAGTTTCTTATGCAAGCGCCTCTAAAAGAATTGTGGAATCATGTCTTTCTGGATTTTGTATCACGTCTTGGTAAGGAATAGTATCTCGCATTTCTCTGACATTCATTGAATTTTTAAAATTGTTGACTAAATAAATGAGCGTGTTCGTACAGTAGCATGATCGTGTCAAAGGAAAGAGCCTCTACATGACTTAAATCAGCAATTTCGTTGAGTATCGCACAGCTGGCGTTAACTTAGCTCCACCGACTTTGAAAATTACATTTCGTCTGGAGAAAAGCTTGTAACTTTGTGGTCTTTTTCTCTTAAGGCTTTGTCTCTGAGAAACATTAATACAAGTTTCAAAAGCTCTGCTTTTAACTAGATTTGTTAGGTGTTTCCGTATATGATTTTATAACGTTGAATAAGCATTTTTTTTTTACATTGAAATTGTCTTGAACAGGTTTTGGTAAAACTACATTTTGGGTTTTAATTTAATTTAGTTTCTCAGTTGACTAATTAAGAGGGTAGTAACTGTGTCCACCACCAAAGCTGTACAAACAGGAGTTTTATCCTGGCCCGCATGACGCGGTGCCCCTGATTGACTTTCAGCTAACATTCCCTGTTTACTTTGTGTAATGTGTATTGTTTCGAATTATATGTCATTAACGGTTGTATTGTTTAATGTTTTTGTAATCCACGAGTCCATTTGTTTAAACATTACCCGGTGTGTTATTGTATATTTTAAAATATGTTAAGCCACGCAAATTGCTAGGTGAGTAATGTGACTTAACAATATATAATGTAAGTATTATTCATATACAATGGGGCAGTATAGCAGTGGTACAGTTTGAACTGTGTAAAATGTACGGACAACAATATACGGATTGAAACATTCAAAGATCGCCTGGACTGTAAAGTTGGCAAGCGTTTAGAAACTTGGTGGAGGCGCCGCTTAGTATTCGAATAAAGAGATTTCTTTAAAGTTGCTCGATTCAGAGCACGGGTGGTGGCGGGAGGCAGTGTGCTGGTGTGCACCGCAGCCGCCATCACAGGGAATATTAAGGAGAGACGTGCTAGTCGGACTGTTCACCGTTTCCATGCATCGCCGACTTATCTCGTCGCATTTCGATACAATCTCAATTGCTACACACGTGATTTGAAGGCGTTTTGGATTTAAAACGGCTTCTTCTTCAAAAGTTATCGTAAGATAAACTATAAGACTAGATAAGGAACCCAATTTGGCATCTGATTTTACACCTTGATAGTGATGGAGTCAAGGTCTGTTAAAAATAGAGACTATCAGAATGAGTTCGCATTTAGCTTGGTGCTTTTGTTTCAACCTCCTGAGCATAGAATGCCTATGTATATGCTGCGAGGTGTTCATCGAAATAACTTGTTCATAAATGCATCAGTTGAAGAAACCTGACCCCTAGTGAAGGATACTATAAAGATCGATGACCATCATCAACCTAATTAGGGTTCCAGCCTTTTTCTTTTGGTGGGAAATCATCAGACTCCTCCCGCTCTGGGCGGAGCAGGGGAGTGTCAGACTTTAAACTGACTAAAACCAACCCGTGTTCCTTCAAATTTGCGTTTGCGTAACTAGCGTAATGCCCTTTGCGTAACTCGTAGTTGATGCAGCTAAATACTAGTAGTTATTTTACAAGCGACTGCCTATCTGCCCCCCACAAGTCAATGTCTTCGATAACCCACGGGAAGACAGGACTATCCGGGACCAAAACTTTAACGCTTTTCTAGACCCCTCGATATGCAGTAGTGGTCATTGGTCAATCACGGTCACACATCCTCGGCCCGACCTCGACAAGCCAATTTCAACTTTGATCGATCCTTGCGCCTGCTTTTTCATAGCCACGAGCCAATTCAATACAAATCAATGCTTCATTTTCCGTTAATGGTCCTAAGACCATGACTACACAAGTACATATTTACATTACATAGCTAACTATCTACGCGCAGGAGTGTTATGGGAAGTGACATACATTGAAACGTGCGGTTATTTCGATTTAACATCTGAAATGTAAACATCCTACTTAATGTTTTGATGGGTTAGAATTGCATGGAACTTCGATTTATGATTGACTAGCTAGTTCCCGCGGTTCCTCACTCGTAACCTCTCCCACAGGAACCGTCTCATGTCCTGGTTAACACCACACCTGCCTTCGACACTCTGCCTAGAGCCTAGCTTTCGATCAACGGACATTATTTGTGACCTGATTAAGGAAATTCCCGAAATTCCCTTTTAAAAACATGTAGGTAAACAAACAAACAAACAATCCTCTTTATGTTATTACTTGAGATTGTAAAGAGATATTTATAATAGTATTTGACAAAACTAAGGAAATAGATACTGACACCGAAATGCCAATGCATCAATAGGAGACTAAAGTTTAGCGAGACAAAATATTGTAATTTTGAATAATTACGGTCAAAATGTGAATAAATGCAGATAAGTATGATTGTCTATCATCATTACCATAAATGCTGGTCGTGTGACGCAACATGAATTTCCCGTTCAGGAAGTATTTACATGCGGTCTGGGGGCATAAACAATGGTTTCCTGTGAATTATCGCAGTTGCCACAAAAGAGTCCGCACACGCTGGTTGATCAAGGTGTCTGGTTAAATTGCACTAGTATTTTCAGGGTTAAGGAGCGTAAAACAAACATGCCTAAGATAGAACCTTGTTTTCTGACAATGACAGGCACCTAAAAAAAAACGGGTTGCACTCCGGGAGTGCCGGCAGAAGTGAAAACTTGAACATGGTTAGGGAATAATTTCGCACGAATTGCTTTAATTATCAGTATAAAAGTACTATTATTTATGTGGTAAAATACAATATTCATTTATTGCGTTATCGTACACAAACATGACAATTTAAATTACATTAAAAATTTAACACTTCAGAATTTTCCCTCCGTCTTACGAATTTTCGATCAGGTCACGTGTCCTGACGCGAGTTTAACATTTTTTACCCATCCCAAAAAGTGCACAACGCCGCTAGAGAAGTTTTCACTTCAAAAAAAATATTGTATACCAAACATATAGCCCAGTCATTATTTCCTTTATTGTTTGTCTAACATGACTTCTTTATTGAATCAATTAAACAAAGAAAAAGCTACTGATGCCTGAATCCTCTTCGTATCATTATCAACAACTAACTTCGTTGGATTTCTTTTTCACTTGAAAAACGTGGCATACAATATGTACTTTAGACATAAATATACGTTTAAAAGCATTTAATGCTATCAAACACGGTACATGAGCAAAAAGGGAAAATTTTTGCGTCCACTCTCGGTCCCATCCCGCCTTTTCCATGTCACCCTGGTATTGCGCCAGTCGTTGCACAGGGGACCGCTCGTTAGAGACTGTCCACTAGGATAAATCGAGTTTTCTCTATCGCCTACTGTAACTGCCGTTCGGTTTAACTCAGCCACGTACTACGTAATAATACCCTTTTATACGTTTACTTCGTAGTTGCGATAAAAGTTTTCCATTTCAAATGTTTTATTCGTGTGGTTTCAGTACAAAAAAATACGTTATCTAGGTACTTTGAGGATTTCGAAACAATACATCTTCTTACTGTGCTTTTGTTTGCCGACTGTATGTCTGCAGCGGAAAACATCGACCTTTTAATCCGTTTCTTCAACATTAAGCATTTTGGAAGCGACTTTCAGCAGGGTCTATCTGGATTCTGGATTTACTCAAACATTAATGCCTCAAGCATCATACGATACGGTTCAAACGGGCGACGGCACTAAATAATCGTGTTGATTACTACACGTGCCAATATATTAGATTTAGTCATTGAAAAAGAAACATGCCCGTGACATTTAATTTCATTCTTTAATAATATCGAAGTAGTGTAAGAAATAGTAATTTATAAGATTTTTTTACGGCCGTCAGTATCGAACGGTAAGCGACGCGTGACAACGTACTATAAGGAGTACCGCTCTCCCTGTTGCCGACCAACGTACTCTCTTCACTTACCAATTGCAGTAAAATGGCTATAACAATAAAACAGTAAGATAAAACTGTTGATATAGAGTAGCAATCGTGAAAGCCGAACCATGCTCGAGCCCTCGAAACTTTGCCAATATCTAGTGTTTCAGTCTATCCGTGATTTTCGCTCCAACCCAACGGATATGTATCAGGACATTCGTACTTTATCTTCCTTCGATGGCTATGTGTGGGTTGTCGCGTAATGTTATGACTGGGATTTTTGAGATGTTATGTGTTATTCGCAGAGTTTTCGTATTTCGTCTGTAAAATTACACTTACTATCTTTCGTAACGCATTAGTTAAGAGTCTTATGCTGTTTAACCAGCTGTGCTTAAGTATAGCAATGTCTGTTTATGAAAATGCTCCGTCATTTTAACTTGCTGTTTAGTGAATTTCGTTATTTGAAAGTAATACATAATTATATGCCCTGCTTGTCCGTCGTGTCTTCCAGTAATGTCCCAGTTTCTCATGCAAAATGAATCGCAATGTTTCTTTTCTAATAATTCCCTTTCCTTTTTCCCGAGCTTCAACCAAATCAAAACAAACTTCAGATTCGCAATTGTAATTTTCTTCAGCTTCATTCATTTGGTGCCCGTAGTGCACAATCGTGTTCGCCTTGCTGTAGGCTGCCTTAATTAGTACACGGTCTACAAAACAATACAAATAACTCATTACATTTTTGACTCGGCCGTGATTAAAGTTGTGGGAGCGTGTGTGCGGGTAGTATGCAAATATTGTGTGCAACGCCCAGCACCAGGCCACCGCTGTCAGCACTCGTAAATTCGGAGATTACCCGCAGAGTGTGTTCCCGCTGTATATTAATGCATCCCACAATAAAAACGTTGTCGTAAACAGTTTAATTGAATACGTAAATTATGATTATGTACCCCGTGATGCTTTGTATTTTGCTTTCTTGTTGGTGGGATGAAAGAGCTTTGAATGGGATAATCCTATGCTAATGCAAATCAATAATTCTGTTTCTTACAGTCTAAACGAGGTTGTAAGACGGTAAGATTTGTTTGTATTAGGAGGGGCATAACGCTACCTGGCAGAAAATGTATAAGAAACGAATTGAACGGTGAAATATTTGAAATAAAAGTTCCTGCTTCAAAGAGGCTATTTCAAAAGAAACTTAACTTAACGGAACCTTTCATCGCTAAAGTATTAAAGCCAGTTATTTCCCACTTTAATTTCTAAGAAGAAAATGTGCAGTGTAAAGATTTCTTAGAGCGCATTCTTCGGAAACGCGCAACTACCTTACAGTTTAAGGCTTAAACTGGGCGGCTTAGCGGCGCCGAATGAAAGTTTACACTAAAGATAAACTCGCCTCCTCTTCGACGCCAACTACTCCACAGATTAGCTTTTCTATTTCACGCTGTGTAACACCCTGATATTTCATCACGGGGAATTTTGGAGCTATGCGTTTAAAGCACGCCCAAAGGAATATCTTCGGCCTAAAAATAATCTTAAAGCAAGCACTTTGTTTTGTTTAGGTTGCTTCTTGGAGTTTATTTTTAAAGTATGATGTTGCCGAAGTGTCTTTAAGCGCCGCAGAAACATGGTAATTCGTTGTTAAAAATGTTAATACGTTGATAACAAAGCATGTTTCCTTACGCATGTTTTGCACGGCAATATCGTCTTCCCATCATATGTATTAAATTTCTTGAATGGCCTTAAGCATCTCAATAAAATAATAAATACCATCAAAATATATTCCAGAATGTTATTCCGTGTCTAATAAGCTGTTTCGTCATCCAAAATAAATGACGTTGAGGAAAATTGTTGCAAAAATCAATAGACAGACACGGCTGTATAATCTTATTTGTGTGTGGATAAATTGAGATAGAAATTAAATAAGGGGATTTGGATCGCTCCAACGTTTGACTGATTATAAGCCGAAATGCCTTCCTTCTTTTTCAGCATTTTCACTTACATTCTCATGTAATCTGAGTCGCTATTTATTCAAAAGCCACAATAACACCAACTTCAAATTCAGTATTTTTCGATCTTCTCTTTCAAAACTGCTCATTCACTAATTCACATATAAATTTACTGCACATACTAACCTATAAAATGATATATATGTCTACGCTATTACATAAGACCTCGATTCTCAAGATATATTAATTATTATGACAGACGAGTAGATAAAACTGACGTGATGGGTCACCGCACCTTTGCTTCGCCTACTAAATCATAAACTTGCAAGTTGGATGTATACGTAACCGTCTATATAGTTGCGTAGCTTGCCTAATAGAAATGTAATCCAATTTACTAATGGAAGATTATGATGAGGAATTGAATGACGAAATCCTGTAAAAAGCATTAATTCTGTAGAAGATGAACTTTACACTACTAATATAATTGACTTGTCTTGGCTTCGTTACCTTTAAAGTGGAAAGATAAATTGTGGGTGGTAATTTCTGTTTAAAGTGAGGGGTTAACATCTAAACTGAATATATTTGATAACACCACCACAACATCCGGTGTTATCAAATATATCAAGTTGCAGTTTTGTGCAATGCGAATTTCGAAAGTCACAAAACCGCTTCAGGCATTTAGTCAAACGACTGCTGCTGAAGTTTTCGTCGAATAACAATTTATAAGGTTTGATTATGTTTCTTTAGGCCGGTAGTTCAGCAATAACGCCTAGGTTAAAGATTTCTGCTGTAATTTACGAAGTGCGCAGGTGTTGCAGTAAAAATAACAGCTCGGAGGAAAGGTGCGCCTTCAAGCCATTCGTTCCTAATAGGACACCCGTAACTTGCCTTACATCATAGAAATGTCGTAAGTCTCCGTATAGCACAGCTTTTTATTGAATTGAGTGGAAATTATTGGCTCAAAGGCAAACTTTTGCTATCAACGTATAAAAGCGGTAATAAATGAAACTTGTTTTTCGGCGAAAATTGTATTATGGCCATGAACCGTCCTGAAAGATACTTTATCGGGGCGTCAAGTTACGTACTATCAAACGTACGAGTATTGTATTCTGCATTGAAGTAAAGCCAGTATTGCTTTATTGAAGCAGTGCACCGCAAAAGCGGAAACGCGCCGGTGTTTGCGATCCGCGCCTACACGAACTTCCGTCTACGCTGTCCTGAACAAATAGAGCGGTACTATTGCAGCCCTGCGAATGGGCGTTTCATTGGCCGCGCTTACATGCAACCATTTATAAATTCAAATGAACACGCCGAACACAATATACGCAAGTGTGGCGTATCGGGTCTCACAGGTCGATATTTGATTACTACTAACCCAATAAAAGCACGTGTCGGGTTTCCGTTTTGTTGTTCCCAATTTAGAAACGACACCTCGCACGATACATTAACGATTCTAATAAAATTAACACTTACTTTTAACATTATCTTCTGTGTAATAAAACCTATTAATAGTTTAGATAAGTATCACTAGACGGGGTATCACCAGATCCCAGTGAATTCATTTTGTTTATCTGATGTTGATTCAGCTTCGACAGAAGTTGATAAACGATGTCAAGTCATCCTAACTATTTATCCTTTAAAAGGATTCAGCTCGTCTAGTTGTTTTTTTTTTGTCTTATTTATGTGTATCCTTTTTCTGCCGAAGCGTGTCGGATGAACTAGGAGCAGTGTGAAAATATTTCTCCCCGCACCTGTCCGCTCACACGTTAACTACTCACGTATATAAATGCCCTCCAGTTACATTTTCTTTTTCTACATGCCTGTAACATTTTCTTTTTATTGTTCTTTATTTTCCTTCTACTTATGTATTCATTTACTTAGAAATGTAGCTCCTTTCACTCATAAAATTCGACTAAAGTAAAGCAACTACATAGTCAACATTAGGATTATTATGAAACGTGTCCTGCACAATTTACACCGTGTATTATAGCTTGTTAGAGATTATTAAGTATAAGTAGTAGTTAATACAGCATGATTGCTCAACTCACAGTGTTACGTTGCGTGAAGGACCTCGTGTAATAATTTATCATTACTTGATGGATGTTGTTCTGAAGTCTTCGTGAGAACTGTACACACCTACGAGTATGGGTAAAATATTATTCCGACTTGCAACTTTTATGATTTAGTAGGCACAGCAAAGGTGCGGTGACCTGCCACGTCGACGACGTGATAATGATAAATGTGGGCCTCAGCTAACCCCTATCAAAAATGTTTTCCGATTCCGACCCTTTCCTGCTCGTGAATCTAAATAAAAAAGGATTTGATTGTTTTAGTAATAATACAAATCCTGTACCTATATGATTCCAACATTTTTCAGGAATCCTTTAAGCGGCGTCAGCGCTCGCTTACAATAATTAATTGCTTGTGCTTCGTCATATTTTTTAATATTTCTGTCTGGCTGGTGATTTATTTGGCCGCTGTCAGTCGCGGGTCAGAGTGAAGCTTGCAAATCTTTTGGTTAGGCGTGCCCTTATAATGGACATAAAACACGAGTAAGCTCAAGGGCCCGGCATTATTGGATATCGCTTACAAGGGTCCCCATGTTTGTCGGTGAGACAGGCGCCGTCGATCGCTCGTTTTATCCTCGTGAAAGGCAGTTAAGTCACAAAGGCGGCCCACTTACAAGTTCACTTTGCAAAAGGAGATCTACAAAAACTGTCGTCTTCCGTCGGCGAGTAAATAGCAGTGGTCCATTAGAGGAGGCGCGGGTGACGGCGCGCGCGCCTCCTCGGTAACGTGTTCCGTGCAAATCGAATCACGGGGGAGCGAGCCATTATGCAGATTTTCCATTAGAGAAAAACCCAAACAGTGGCTCCGTCCTTCAGTTACGTCATCCTGCGCGTTATCGTGACGAAGAGCATTCAATCCATCTTTTGTCGCTACCGAAGAAAGAATGTATATTTTCTTCATGATCTTCCTAGTTCTCTAATGCCACCACCTATCTATGCGTCTTGTGCCAAACTTTAACCTTATAGGTATTTAAATTCACTCAACAAATTAAACCATTTACGATTTTAATTTTACGGGTTGTTGGCTCGATTTTGTGCCTGTCAACGTCACGTTAACTCGACTATGTGTGTGTTTGTTGGTGACTGCAAGCGAAATAGACAAACGTGTTTTGGGACAAGACAATCGATCAATGACAGGGCGTCAATTTGACACCTCGGAACAGTGGCGAGGGTCGGGAGGCCTCTCGTTAAACACGCTAGTCCGCTCATTTTAGTCGAATTTAACACGATAACGCGACCCGAATATGATGCGTCATGTCTTTGTGATTTTTTTACGCCTAGTTTTAATAAATTTCTTTATCTATTAAATTTAATGGATGATTAATTTTAGAGGCGCTAAAACTTTATTTTTAGACAGGGTGGTGGAGGTTGTGCTTAAGCTTAGATCATCAACATAGAGTTGCCCAATATAATTTAAACGTTTTAATTCAGCAAAGACATTTGTCACCAAAGCACAAACTGTCACTTACGGCTGGTTCAAATGACCTACCAACAGTAGCTAAAACGTCATGTACAAAGGCAAACATGACGTTTCGGCTACTGTTGGTAGCTAATTTGACAGTTGGTTAAAGATAGATACGTTATTGAGACCGGCCGTTAGTATTCTTCTTTTGACACATCGTCTCCTAATCGAAGACAGCTGTAAATCAAATCTTTCTCTTCAGGTATCGAAAGGGACAACGCAGAAGTTGTCACAATAAACGATATCGTTCTTTATCATTTTAAATCGCTTGTTTTTGCGGCAATTTCTAATAATGCTGTTCCATTTCACTGGCAATCGCCGAGATAACTTTCCTTTTTAATTCTTTCCTGTTTTTTGTTTGCATTCGTTGTTTTTGTTTACTTTGTTGTCTTGTTTTCGTAGCGGCGAAAGACGTGACTAGCACAGCTGACCTAATTTTTAATTATAACAAGCGTTTATTTAGCTTCTCGTTACTATGTAACTAAGATTCTTTGTGGTTAGCCAATTTCCGACAAAATAAACGTTGCTGAATAAATATGTCAAAAACCGGTCCATGGAACAGTGCTACATCTCAATATTAATTAACATTGTTAAGATGGGGACACGACCCAAAATAAAGGTCAAAGTATCAAATCAGCAATTCAGTGTAAGGCGCGACAACTATGCATATACAATCTCTTTGATAACTTATACGAAAGAGCCTCTTGTCCGTCGACAGCATGTAAATAAGTTCTCAACAATATACAGTTTGTAAGCAGAACAGTTTCATGATAATAGTGACAAAGCAAAACAGTTTGATTGACTTCGTTTTCAAAGAAAGAAATCTGCTTGTTATCCGTCAGCATATCTACTGCTACTTTCAGAACATTCATCTGTTCATGAGTGCGAAATATGTCGTGCCAATAACATTTCTTTGTCACAAAACAATAAAGGTACAAAGTATTGACAAATAAACTGCGCTGCGTAGTGGATTTCCGGGGATAAAGGTTTAGTGGCATCGCGGGCGGCAGTTAAAGTGATAGTTCGGAGAGCCGCAGGGGCAATAAGTCAGTGTGAAGACGTGTGTGGAGGAAGAGGTCTTATGGTGTCTGCGCGGGCTATAACAGTAAATCTGGAGGAGGCTCGGATTTACGGACCGCAGTGCACTGGAGGCCACACTTAATTACCGCCCGCCGAGATTAGTTCCCTTGCGGTGGCGTCGGCACATATGCCCGCGAGCCCCGCCCCCTGCCTCCCCGTCTACTTTTCACTATCATCAACTGCTTGTTGTTATTGTACGCAGCTGCATAGTTTACTTACTGTTATCATCATCTCCTTTTTCCAACTATGTTGCAGTCGGCTTCCAGCATAAGCGGATCAACTTTGATGCGTAAGTTATCAAAATAGGCGAGGCGAAATCATGACTTGTGAAAGAAAATGAAGTCTCGATGGGTCTCAAGAAAGCTGTAATTAAGCAAATAGGTAACGATGAAAGAAATCTTTCTTCGATGTTATATAATGTAATCGTCGCGCAAGTCCTTTGTCACCATCATTTCTTATTGCGCTGACACAAAATGTATTCGGCATCATTAATATCTCTCTTTATCTCGACCGCCTCTTAAAGCAGTACGTCTTTCTCTAATCTGAAGATGTTCAATTATTTATTCCTGCTTTGCTTTCAAACGGTTCTCCTGAATTTTAAATCCGTTTTTGTTGTTATGTGTGAATCAGTTTGCTAAATCTTTGCTAAGACATTGTTTTGCTAAAATTATAGTATAGCTATTTACCCAAATAGACAGGTGACCTTAGGTTATCGTTTAATTAAGTACATTATTTAGAAACGAACAGTAGATAGTAAATACGATATTCATTATCTACTTCAGTCGATTGCAGGGAAAATCCAAATGTTATAAATTTAATACCTATTAAATATGTTATTGTTTCCTCTCATAATTATTTATGAGTCGTACAGTCAGCGACGATAATTATAATTGATGAGCAAGTAACAAAAGTCGTCAAAACCTAAAACATCAAGTCACTGAATAGAGTTGTCCTCAAAATGTGGTAAACAAATCAATGTTACTAAAATCGGTTAACTATTTTTGTTTTTTTGTTATTCTTTTTTTGTTACTTGGTGCAATTAGGACGTTTTTAATATTATAGAAACAATGTCAATACTTAATAGAGTCGTGCAATTTTGACCATTTGTGTTCAACGCGATTATTGACTCAATTAGTAAAATGTTTTTTGATTAAGCAGGAATTCTCTTTTGAATTTGGAATAAACTGTTGTCCACAATTATTTGCTAATAGAAAGCAGTAGGAGTAGAACAATTTTATTTTGAAAAAATATACTTTTCGATTGCAGAAGTTTATTTTTAATTAAAAAGAAAAATGTCAAATAACCGAGTTTTGTATCATTGGTTTGTTTACCGCATATTGTGGTCTAAGCTATTCAATGGCTTTTGTTATTTTAAACTGTTGATGACTTTAGGACATTTTAGAATTTAGATGCTCATCGAATTTTGTCGCTGACTGTACCTAACATGACTTGTAGCTAGGCATTGAGAGCTTTATTAGAAAATACCGGGGTAGGATAGGGTACTCCTTAAAAGCGGCAATCATTCCCGTCCTGGAACAGCGGAGTAGTGGTGAGACGGCATGCTATCTTCACCTTTTGGTTGGTCTCCGGACATGGGTGCTTCGTATCAAAGCCAGATAAAACGACATATGAAACTACCTCGATGTCACGGCACAGTACATGTTTGAGAAGTAACGACAGACCATCTTGGGCAGTTCAGCGCCGTGACATTGTGGAGACTATTAGTCATTCCGCTGCCCTCAGTCGTGATTCTTTAGTCCATGGTCGCAAGCAAGAACGCCTTGACAGTAAGAAATGGTGGCAGAAGATGTGATGTGGCGGAAAAAGAGAGATACACCAATCTCTCTTTTTTTCAATGCATTGCATGCGCAGCGACTGTCGCAGGTTGCACTTAGGTCTTCGTCCCCTATAGGACACACCGCCTCCAGGATGTCGGGCCTAGCCTGGTCAGTACCTACCAGCGGCGGTGAGGACGAAAGCACAAGGGCTGTCGCGAGGAACTCCTTCCTCGCGACAGGTTGTAGGCTGGGCTGGTAGTACAGTTCCGAATTACAATAAAATAATGGTTTAAAACTCGGAATAGTCGGAATTCCATATAAAATTCAGCAGCCCAGAGACACATCTTATTATAATACGAGATCAGAATTTATTTGTAAAAAAGTGGCATGTGTTACGATAACAATTTGTAGTGGTGTGGTGTGGTGAGTCTTACTGATATCTGAGACATCTTTAAACATCAGCATCGTGATTGAGTGAGAGACGGCACATCATCAATATAGCGCGCGACGTCGGCGCACGCGCTTGTGTACTCACTTCACTCTAGTCACATATTTGTTAACATTAATTATTCATTGAATTATAAATTGTTAACGCGTGTCACGGGTTCACGGCCTGAAAACTTGGCCGTTTTGACATTAAAAAAAGTGATAAAACAGAAATACCGTTACATACTTCAAATATTAACATCAACAGTATTTGTGGAATCTAGTGTATTTAAGTTACAATCGTCAGTAGTTGTGTTTAGAGTCAGTCGCGTACGACAGCCGGTAACAATGCGTTTAGTCTTGCGTTTGGTGCTCATCGGGATTGCCTTCACTGTGGCCATGATAATGATGGTTCATCTATCGGATGTCGACTCCAAAGCCACCTGGCATCCAAGAAGCAGACATGGCCGAATCTCGCGAGATGTGGGCAAGGAACTTGAGCTAGATAGCATTACGGGGCCCGATGACGAGGACACGTTAAGCAAAAAGCGACAATATGTCATGCAGGTGTGAGGTTATTTCTTTCTAATTAAAGGTTAAAACATGACATCCTAATCTCTTCAAAGTTAGAGTGAACAGGCTTCTGCTTAAGTTTACTTCATCGTCGACTTTGTCTCTGTCATCTCTGACCTAGGCTAGAGTCAAGAGCAAACCCATTGCAAATAATAAAAACAAAATGTAAGTCATGTTCCTTTATCGACGGTACACACGATTTTTCCCACGTTATATGTTTACGGAATAAATGTTTTATCAAGTATTATACGCATGTTTAATATTTAATATTCTAATAACCTGTTTCTATATCTAAAACAATAATTCTTCCTCAGCAGTAGGGGTCGAGAAATGCCAAGTCCTACCATTTATTTTGTAAATCTCACTATGCTCAATTTAAAGTGTAATTGGTTAAGTCTCTCAGTTTTTCCAAGTCACTGGGGACTCGAAGTTTCCCGGTACCTAATAATAATTAATGGTCCCGACGAAAGTCCGATATCCTTTCATTAGTGTCCCGTCTCCGCACGGAACGGTCGAGATTAAAACTTGTTCAGAATAAGAGCTTTGCGAGCACACTTTTTGAAAAGACCTCGTTCACGGCACGCCTTTGAAATGTGAAATGTGGTCGTACTTTATGAAAAAATATTTGTTCACATGATCCGGAAAACATTTTCAGTTTCCGGCGGCTGTTTCAGGCTAACGTTTTAATCTTGCAACCGCTAGATTCGAGTAAAGATATTGCTTTACTTATGCCCGGTTTCCGAGATACTTTATCGGTCCTTTATCTGTCTGTTAACGCTATTTGTCATAACGCCATTGGTTGGTTAGTGGTTAACGGACAGATAAACGACCGATAAAGTACCTCAGAAACCGGGCTTTAGATATACCACCGAACACTAGATTAAACAAACTATTAATGAGAAAATAACAACGCCTGTCCTTTCACAGATGATGCTGCACGCGTGGAACAACTACAAGCTGTACGCTTGGGGCAAGAACGAGCTGAAGCCGATGTCGAAGCGGGCTCACCTGTCGAGCGTGTTCGGCGCTGGCGAGCTCGGCGCCACCATCGTCGACGGTCTCGACACCCTCTACCTCATGGGACTCAACGACGAGTTCCGGGAAGGCCGGGACTGGGTCGCTGATCACCTGCATATTAATGAAATCGTAAGTCGAACAAAGCCTGTCACTTGCAAATACTTAGGAAGCCAGGCCCACTGAAGTATTCATGGAATTAGCAAAGATTTTAATTTACGTCACTTCGTCTGTACTTGGAGACGTTGCATTGTTCTTCTTTGAATATTTAGTAGGGATTGTTCTGGGTAAGTGTTGGTATGGGATGGGCGCAGTTTGAGAATGCTTATTCTTAATTCTTAGAAGGTCTTTATAATGCGGGGTGTAAAATCTCCCATGGTATACATATGTATATAGCGTGTAACAGAATAATAGCGAACAGAAAATCGCGAAAAAAAAACAGCTGTTATGTACTGTTTCTTCTCTCCGTTTCTCTTTTGTTTGTATTTTGTCGAGTTACGCGCACTATATGTATGGGAAAGTCGATTTTTTCGCGATTTTAATTTTGGTTCCATAGTGAAAGTGTTTCATCGCTAGCATCAGAATATGAGAGTAATAGAAGAGGGAGTGCACCTGTGTTTGCGCACACACTTGTGCACTATAAAATGCCCGCGACGATGGCTAGTCTCGGTTGAGATTGGCCGCCATAGCCGAAATCGGACAGGAGGACTATATATAAAAGTGGTTCATAATGATGAGTAGAATGACCCATTTTCAAGTATTGCGGTTATTCTGTTACACGTTGTATCGTCTGTCTTCATTAGGAATTGGCAAGAAGTGGCCCAGAACTGAGAATAAATGCCCAGCAGTGGGACAGTACAGGCTAGCTGTAATAATAATGGTAGAGTTGACCTCGTGATCCAGCCTAACGGTTAAATTTACCTACCAAAAAAGTCATATCGGTATCAAACACGTTATTATAAATATGTTAATAATAAATATTAGTATTAGGTATATAATAAGTATTAGGTAGAATATTGTGTTAGCCGATAAAGAATATACCTAATAAATGCTATATTTTCCTTAATGTTGCCATTCCCGTTGCTTAAACAAAAAGGACTAACTTCAAGGCTTTATCTTCGTTATTAATCAACTGGCCAGTTCCAGTGAAGTAGATCGAATGCTAAATTAACCGTAGCGTTGGATAACGAGTCTATTAATGGATTCCTCACATGAGGCTGACCAGAGCTGAGTCTTGCGCATGTCGAGATAACAAAGGCCAAGGGAGCTAGATTGCCACATTTCATTTGAAAGTAGGGCACATCTAATATTTAGGTATCCGTGTCAATGAGGAAATTATCATGAAATATACCTAATTGATTAGTTTGCAGTGTGTACCCTAGAAACAGAAGATATGCAACGTCGAGAGTGAATCAGACGCGGGGGCGTTTCGTTCGAATCGGGCTTGCCTTGCAGAAACTTATTGAAGCAATGCATGGTTGATGTTTTACTTTACACTTTCGGTGCCCAGAACTCAGCATATGGGTCGAACAATAATTTGCTGCCGAGTTGTGGGCACACGAACTCCGAGTCGTCGTTATATATGTACCGACGACTCGTGGGCACACGGACAAATTATTGTTCGACCCATATGCTGAGTTCTGGCAACCGAAGGTGTTAAGTATAAATTTGTCGATATGATGAAGAAACTGCCTTTTTTTACACAATCTGCAATTACACGGTAAAACTAGGCTAAACTAATGAGTGCATGACCCTGTTAGGGTGCAGTAAATTTGAATGCGTTCGCAAATTTTACGGCCAGACCAAATCTTATAATAACAACAAAGTACATTACTACATATAAATAAAAATTCGCTTTACCTGTATTTTTACGAGTCGACGAAAGTAACTTACCAATAATCTAGTTCCATAGATATTGTTTTATAGATCTAATGCTGAGAATGATGCAGAGACCGGCAAAATTTTGACCTCACGTAATCATTATTTGTGCAAGAAAGTACACAATAATAAACAAGGGTTGATAAATTAATGTTACTACTTTGATAGCTCTAAAACTCAAAAGGTGTCGAATAAAGTTTGTAGCTAAATAAATGCTAAAATGTCCGAATACTCGTACCCTATTTAAACTTTGCTGTTAAGAAGTCAGTGGCATAAAGTAGCATCCGCTTGACAACCAAACCATTTCCTCAAATCGAACTTGACGACCCCCATGGGCATCGATGGTCTTATTTGTGACCGAAACCCAATCCGAAAAGTTAAAATAAGATGGATTATAATATAATTTTTTTTTTTTGTTCCCAGGATTCCGACCTGTCAGTATTCGAGACGACAATCCGTTTCATTGGAGGTTTGCTGTCATGTTACGCATTGACTGGAGATACCATGTTCAAAGACAAGGCTGTGGAAGTCGCTGATGCCTTGTTACCAGCCTTCGACACCCCTACAGGACTCCCGTATGCACTCATCAACCCGTCCACAAAGGTAACGGAAGAAGACAAATAAATCTTGGTTTGTGCTGCTAAGCGAAGACAAGGTTCTACAGTTTAAACGTGACTTGACGACATAACATGTCAAAATGAGCGATGCTTGCAAAAAATCGCGATTTGTATAATCCCTTTGTTAAAAGGGATTAAATAAATCGCCTTTCACATTCAAGGGCGTACAGGAAGCTGCTGTCTTGTGTATTTCTTTGTGAAATCCGATTACGTTAATTGCACGACCATCAGCTGTACCAACACAGAATATCGGAATAAGTGCAAACATCCCGTGCCCCAGTCATTGTCGCTCATTTGTCTTGTCAAATTAATTTATTATTTTGCATTATTCAAACTGCTTATTAAAACCCCGCGCGTACTTAAATGACTAGCAATTAAAGATACCTTTATCGGTAATTAGACACATTCATGATGAATAGTGTCGTAGAATCTTAAATAGCGATTCAAGCTGACACATTTAACGCGTGGAATAAATGTCTGTAACATAATTATCGTAGGGTCGGCCGTCCTTCGTGGAACCTGCTAATTTATGGATTACTAGCTTTTGCCTGCGACTTCGTCCGCGTGGAAAAGTTATTTTGGGCAGCCATTTTTATTTTTCAAAAACGCTAAAACATGTTTACCCCCCCCCCCCCTCTTTTCACCCACTTAAAGGATGATTTCTGGGAAAAAAAACTATTCTATGTCCTTTCTCGGGACTCAAACTATATCTATACCAAATTTCATGTAAATCGGTTCTGCGGTTTAAGCGTGAAGCGGTTACATACAGACAGACACACTAACATAATACTAGTATAACACTATAATATTAGTATGGACATTCGTATTTTGTCTACCCACTGTTATGTCACATTCAAAGGAGATTGACTACGACCACTATTTGATATGATTATCCACCACGGGATTTTGCATGAACAGTCAAAATAAGAAGTTTCCAAAAAGTTTAACAATTACATAATTTCGAAAGTCGCTTCAATATTCGGAAAATTCTTGTTTCCTCGATATTACGTAAGAAAATTGCCAGGTTATCGGGCTATTTACTAAATTAATCCAAGATCCAATTTCCGTGTCACGGTGACGTTAAAACAGGATGGTTACAATAAATGCAATATCCTGAAAACCTAGTTGGAAAGTTCCGCTTATTAGTCGTAGCTTTGATGAATTATTTATGCTTTCAAGGAATATCTCAATACACAACTATTATTTAATATTAAACAACTTTTCTGTTCCACGTATCAATCGAATGAAGAAGTATATAAATAGGTATTAGAAGTGGATTCGTCACAAAGCCAAATCCAATAGGATTTGGACACGCGACATTATCTTTCATGTTCGTTTGATATTAAAAATATGAAAAAGCATGACTTAATTCATTTAAATATGAACGCATTTTTATCGTAAACGACAAAATAATTCCACATACCAAATGTACAGAACATAATTATATTGGGTGATATTCAGGGCATTTTATTAAGTTCTGTACAAAACCTTACGATGTTAGCAATGTTTATCCGTATCAATAAAGTATTCTAAATCAACCTTTTTAAGCTTTGCACAATGACATAATTATTATGCACCCTTTCTACAGCCGCAAATTCTATGCCAACTCCATTAACATTTTCGGTACGTTTCACAGGCAAGTCGTCAGTACCACTGGGCGGGACCCAACAGCATCCTCTCCGAGCTCGGGACTCTCCATCTCGAGTTCACCTACCTCAGTGACGTCACGGGCCGTGATAGTAAGCACATTTGTCATACTCCAATATTATTAACAGCCATTCATCATTCCTTCAAGCGGCCGACGCGCGACCTTCTTTGCGCTTTAGTCTTTTATTTTGTAAAATATATTTTTAAAAGATACTCCGGAGCGTGGTCGTGATTTTGAAATGGATAATGTGCTTAAGGTACTTCGTGAATGGGAATTGTGGTTTGTATTGAGAATTTGTGGGCTCTGGGATTAAGAGTGTCTTCGCAATGACCGTTAGGCCTTTGGAGAATGTATACTAATACAGTAATCTGTGTGACAGGATTTCCTAGTGCAGATACCAGTGTCCCACAAAGGACTATTTATACAATGTTAGTTTGTATGGCACCTTTGTGGAAGTGAAAAATAAATGTTTTACATGTTATGTTATACACTGCGCAATTAAATTATTGGAGGCTAATGATGACTGGCTTTAGTTTCTATACTGTCGTGTCTACGTAGACGCTTAGATAGGTACGCTTCTAGAGACAGAGCTAGCTAATTTTCTTTATTTTTAAACCCCGACCAAAAAATGGGGTGTCATAAGTCTGACGTGTGTAGCTGTGTATCTGTCTGTGGCATCGTAGCTTCTAAATGGTCGAACTACTCAGTTTTTTTAATGTGTTTCAAAGTCATCATCATCTTCCTAGTCTTCTCCAACCATGTTTAGGTCGGCTTACAGCCTAACCAAATGCTGCTGAATATCAGTACTTTTTCTGAGTAGCTTAATATTATTCTATTATAGAATACTAGCTGTCGCCCGATCGATCGATGTCGAAAATGATCCCAAGTGAACATACTCCCGGGATAAACTGGATACTTTGCGTTTTTTCAGACTATAATCTACCTCTGTGCCAAATTTCATCTAGATCCGTTCAGCCGTTCTGACGTGATTGAGTAACAAACATCCATCCATCAAAATTTTCGCATTTATAATATTAGTATAGAAGTATAGATTAACGTTCCTTCTGTTTCTAGTCTACAGACAGAAGGTGAACCGCATCCGTGAGGTGTTGAACAACATCGACAAGCCAGGCGATCTGTACCCGAACTTCATCAACCCGCGCACCGGACAGTGGGGACAAAGTGAGTCCTTTCATACTACCCAGTTTTCATGAACCCCTGGTACAATTTCCGGCAGGCGTATCCGAGTGTGGTTGAGTAAAACAAACATCAAATACTTATTCACATTCTTAAGGTGCAATGTGTATGTGGTTAAGTACAACAAACAACAAATAATTCACATTCTCAATACTCAATTATTTCTTGCATTCCAGAATGTAGGCTTATGCTGCCACTTCACTTGGCGTACATATTTGGCCAAATATTCGCGTCACTAAGATGTGAATACAAAAATAACCTTATTTCGAAAATCAGGTATATTTTATATTGAACAAGTGGTTAGAGGGGTTTTGCAGCGTTTATCTATCTTTTGCATATTTACTAAGATACGGATAAAATTATAAATTCTTTTGAACTGTGAACAGTGTAAGTGCAACTGTACTGTATCCCCACATTCTTAAGGTGCAATGTGCACGTAGGTACGTATTTACAGGTGGATTGCATACTTGATTTTGACAAAAGCATATTCATAGCGTGTAACTTTGTTATTGATTGAGCTGTCAATCCATATAACATAGATCGAATGACAGATCACTTCGAGATCACGTGGCATCCTGATTATATGGATTGACAGCTCACCTCGTGATCACTTCACCCAAGCCTTCACTTCGACATGTTTACAGAATCGACCGGCAGGTAAGGCGGCATTGCACCGAGTCAGTCACTCGCGTATTATCTAGGGTCAGGGACACTACGGTGTAGCTCGAGGTTTCGGTGTTCACTAAGTGTGTGCTACTATGCGTTATGTTTTTACAGACTGAGCAACTAGCATGCAACACATCTACATGCGAGGGCAGTTGGAACAAAACCTTAGTGTGTATCACCATATTTACCATGGGTGCTCTAAGTATACAACTTGAACTACTTACGACGCTAATAACTGCGCGGGGCAGTGTGAACGACGCCTTATTAACGCATGAATTCAGGCTCGGTGGATAGCAATTGTTATCTCGTTGTTGCCATTTATAATACGTACTTACTCTAAACTTATTTATAATCATCGGAACGGTTTGAATTGGCACAGTTTAACGTCAAACACGAGTTTATTATCAGTTCACTTGTAACAAGAGGTTATATTGACGTCATTATTAAATTCAAACTGTAAACAAGTTTTGAAAGCCGTTAGGATAAGGTAAATGCGATATTGGTGTCGCCACGGTATTTTAAAACAAGATATTTAATAATTAAAATAAACATGAATTAAGGAAATGTATTAATAGATCCAATGCAGTATTCCTTGCTGTATTATAGTGCTGAAACGCCGGTGACGTCACACAAATACCGCAATGAATACTGAACTTAACGTATTTTACCAACTTTACTACCGGTTTCTGGAAAAAAATGATTGACGCATAACAAAATAAAAACATTGCAAGTGATGCGATTGCCTGTTGAAAACTCAGTAGCAGCTTACTTGCAAAATAAGTATCACCTATATGCGATTATTTCCGTTCCCGAAACCGGACCTAAATTGTCGCCTTTCAGAGGACCACTTAAATGTAAGATGGACATCCCTGATAGAATTTGACCGGCCATAATCTAGTTTGTCGTCTTGTTCCGCTGGGGAAACCAAGTGATTAGATTACACCAATTGATGTGCGTAATCGATCAACTGTTAATACTGGACATTATCCAAATAGTATCAAGGTCGAATACATTTCATAAGACCCATTGATTCGTGAACTGATTTCAATACATCAGACCCTTTAACCTTTATGTGACCGTAGGATAAACAAACTGACCGCTAGACGGTGTTGTACGCAATAGATTCATTGGAAATCAAGTTGAAACAAACAACTAAGTATTTAAAACTTTTAGTTTGATATCGAGTTCTGATATTCTTTGCGTAGTACTACGCGGACGGTCTATTGAATTAATTAATAGACGTAACAAGGCTATTTAAAAACAGTTTCATTGAACAAAATTACGTTGTGAGTACCGTTTGTAAATATCTTTACTGCCTCATTGGCGTAGTGCCAAGTGGTTGCAAGCGGGACTGTTGAGCATGAGCCTATCCTTAGAAGCTTGGGCTCTGGATTTCTGCCCAGTTACTTACTGGTTGCCCCTTTTAGCCTTTAAGGAGAAAAGAAATCCAGGACTGATGTGGTAATAATATGGCTGTTAGATGGCAAACCCACATTACTTAAATCCTGAGGATACTCGGCCCTGTCTGGAAATCACCTTTGTAAGTTGTGCTGCCGAGTTTGTTACGCCACTTATTCGTCCCAGCCAAAACACTACGAAGTGGTGAAGGACGCCTCGTTTTAGGAGCTATCTTACACCGTTAAAATGTTAATGTAAATCTGCAGCCTAATTTGAACCAGCAATTTTAGATTTTGTATCATTCGATTAAATTAAATGGACTTCCCTGCCAGAGTCATAGCTACAACCTGGGGATCTAAGTCAAGAATGGAAAGGTTACTTCTAGGCAAGCGTGCTCCAATATCGACCACATCATGGCTTTCAATCAGATGAGATTGTGACACGCGAGCCTATCAATAGAAAATATCACAAAAGATAATGTTTTATTTTTATCTTTTCGCAGGACACATGTCTCTGGGCGCTCTGGGCGACTCTTTCTACGAGTACCTGCTGAAGGCGTGGATCGCGTCGGGCGGTTCGGACGAGCAGGCGCGCATCATGTTCGACACTGCGATGCAGGCGGCTCTAGACAAGATGTTGCGCGTCTCTCCTTCGGGACTCTCCTACCTCGCTGAGCTCAAGTATGGAAGGATTATCGAAGAGAAGATGGACCATTTGTCTTGTTTTGCTGGTGAGTAGCTTATTTGTTGATGTTAAGTGCTCGCTATACTGGATAAGTAAGCTCGCTTTATGTCGACACATTAAATGCAATGTTGCGCGTCTTGCCTTCGGGACTCGCCTATTTCGCTAATATTATAATATCGAGGAGAAGATGGACCATTTGGATGGACCGTTTTGCGCGTGAGTCTTTATCGACTAATGGAGATATTATTGCAAATTATTTTGCTAACAAATACCATCTTTTTCGCGGGATCAGCCATAAAGCAGAAAATTATTCCGAAATTATCCAATATATAAGTACTATAATAGCCTGTTTTTAATTATCCGTAAATTACCTACTGACTATTTTTCGAACCAAATGTGCTAGAAAAATATAATAGGTACTTACTCGTAATTTTATAGACTAAAAATTGCTATCCAAATAGTTTTCCGCAGATGGGCTCAAGCCTTTACTAGTAATTTGGCCAACGCCGAGCTCTAGCTCAGGCGGCGGTATTTAGATCGGCGACATAGAATTTGAAGACATACTAGACATGTTTTTACTGATAAATATCTTACCACCCAATAAAATCTAAACTTGGTTCTACGAGTAGTACCTATGGTACACGGCACACCCTTATGTAGAAGCACACGTTTTTCTCTGTCAAATCTCGTTCTTTAATCAATAGACCATCTCAATAACTAATCGCCGTGATTCTCCTATGACATATTGTGATTGTGAAGACTATGTAGGACGTTATATTGTGGGAAGATTTCATGATGTCTGGCTGTTTGAGTACTTTTTGCGGCCTACCCAAATTTCCCTCAATTCTGTGTGGTTCTTTCCTAAAAGACCACCTACCTGGTTCTGATATGTTTGGACCATTACAATGATTTTCTGAACGTTAGAAGAGACTGACTTCTGAGTTTGTTTCGTCATTGCTTCTCAGTGTAGTCAACTAGGAAAATTTCACAAGAATGATTAACGTGTAAATAGTTAATACTTGCTAAGCGAAAACGAAGTAATAGCGTGAAACTATCAGGCGCAGCTAGTCTACCATAGTTCTAAAATTCTTAAACTTCCGTTTTATTTTCCAGGTGGTATGTTCGCGCTGGCATCGACGTCCCTCGACAACTCGATGTCTGAGCGCTACATGGACGTGGCGCACAAGCTGACCAACACCTGTCACGAGAGCTACGCGCGCTCCGAAACCAAGCTTGGACCTGAGGCCTTCAGGTATTCTACTCGTTCATACTTGCAACATTCTTAAGCGTCGTCCTATATAAAGTGATCATCGCACGAATACGCGATACTCGCGTTAATTTGGTCGTTAAAAGAGGATGACGCCCTCTGTCGCCGCGACGACGCTATCAGGTTTACCACTTACCGTACAAATGAACGTGACAATCGCGTATCGCGTGATGACCGCTCTGTATACATGCGCGACGCTATACAGAGCTTCGGTCTTTTTTACAAGTTACAATTTTAACTTGATAGAGAAGCAACTAAAAACTAGAATGGTTATAGAAAGATAATTACGTTTATTGGCACATTAAATGAAAACGATAGACACGAAGACGAAACAATATTGTGCCAACGGGCCTCAGCTATGCATAATATCAATGTCATCAGTCGCAGCACATGCTTTTACCACCTAACGGTAATTTTAGCTGCGGCCCACGGGTACGAGTAGATAAAATTGTCTCTGAAATGGTTGAACTAAAGAGTATTCGATCAAAAGGCTTAAAATTATGCAATATAAGATAATACGAGTAAGTATAACAGAAACATAAAAACATAATGGAAACAGTTAACTACATTGCATTAAAACCGGCCTAGTGCGTGTCGGGCCACTCACAGTGTAGGGTCCCGTAGTTACCCGTCCCGTAAGCCTTAAAAAAAAATCGGAAATTTTACTATGACATTACAAAGTCACAAATACACTTAGTTTTAAGTCATTGTTATATATGCTATGGGGTACTACGAAATTTTTGCCCAATCAGTTTTATTTTATTAGTTGGTCGACTATTAATCGTTAACTTGTAAGGCCTACTTAGTTGTGATACTTTTCCTTTTTAAATTCGTTATATTATTATATGCTACTGCTATGAATTTTTTCACGTCTCCTAATAGCTGGCAGAGGGGGGGGGGGGGACACTTAACTCTAAAAAAAATTAGCACTTTAAAGCTTAATATTTCGCAACGGGTCCTTTTTCTCTCTCTTTTATCTCTTTTTGGATAAATGGTTTTAGCAAACCCCTCAACACTCCACACCATGGGGTAACCGATAAAAAAAAATTCATCGCCACTTAACAACATGTCAACCATACCAAATTTCAACTTTCTAGCGCTAAGCGTCTCTGAGCTAAACCGCGGACGGACAGACAGACAAACAGACGGATATCGCGAAACTATAAGGGTTCCTTGTTGACTACGGAACCCTAAAAAGTTCGTATAGTTGAAGTTTCAATGTACTAACAGAGTTGATATCGGTTGGTTAGTTACAGTTACAACACCCATTGTGATGTCAGTCAACACTAAGGGACCCTAAAAAATGCGTGAAGTAGTAAAATACCATGTATGCGTACGAAGGCAATTGTGCAAAGGTAATAAAATTACCTGGACTTAAGATTACATAATTCTATTATTACTTTCACAACCTTTTGCAACCAATGAATATTTAAGTGTGACCATATTTTATTATTTCCTTAACTTGTCACAATGTATTGTTAGTTTTCTATTTCAATCATGTTGTATTCATTTCCTTTGTGGACGAAGGCTTGGCTATATAAAATAATACGCTTAATTGTATGCTCGAACGAAAACAAATGACCATTTTTTTTAAATATAATGCTTATCATAAGGAAATAGAACTAAAACCACCTTTGCAGTTTTTTTTTTAATTTTGCACAAAGCATTTATTAAAGGGGAATATTATGATCAATTAAAAAGTTTTGTTTTTATTTATGATCGCCTTTCTTCGCCCGCCATTGAAAGACTGAAGTGATCCCAAGGGAGCGTATTTTTTTATTTTTTTTATTTAGGTAAGTAACCAATAACGATACATAAAAAATACGATACAAAATATGCGTGTTACAGTTATTATGGCCAATTATTGGTTTCCCTATATAACTGGGATATATATATATAATACATGCGAACGGACTAATGCCAGATATTACCAATTAAACAACAGAATTAAATTACAAAACAATACAATATTATTTTTAAGTTAAATTTAGATTTAGATTACAAATTTTGAAAAAAATATTTTTAATATTTAATAGTATTCCTGTGATAAAGTATACCTACTCCGTCGAAACTATCTCTACACAACAATTTTTTTTTTTATGAATTGGTTTCAACTTTCGCATCTATACTAATACTAATATTGTAAATGCGAAAGTTTGGATGTTTGAATGGATGTATGTTTGTTACTCAATCACGTCAGAACGGCTGAACAGATCTTGATGAAATTTTACAAAGAGATAGAGTCTGGAATAGCACATAGGACTACTTTTTAAAAAAGGAATACTTTTTATCCCGGGAGTATGCTCCCTTGGGATAATTTTCGACATTCACGCGAGCGGCAGCTAGTTTAATATAAATATGGATGTTCTTTTCAGATTCACGGGCGCGGCAGAAGCGCGGGCGCAGAAGAGCAACGAGAAGGTGTACCTGCTGCGACCGGAGACCTTCGAGAGCTACTTCATCATGTGGAGACTCACCAAGCAGCAGCGCTACCGCGACTGGGGGTGGGAGGGCGTTCAGGTATGCACAGGCTGTAATGTCCCAGACCAGGTCAGGAATGACTGGTGTGAAGCATTTTCCAAAAATCAGGCCTAATGTAGCCCATGACACAGGGCTCCAACGGCTGTGGCCAGATCATACGAACTACCAGCATTTTTTTTTCTAGCTCAAATCTTTTGCAATGGTATAACTAGAAATGTTTTGTTTTTTGCTCTGTCACTAACCTAAAATAAATGAAAACTCTTTTTGGAATTCAAATAGTTAAATTTTCCTACTTTTAGAAGAGCTCATGCTCTCATAACGTCAGAAGCTAAAGCTTGGTTCGATTTGTATGTTTCCTAAGCAGAACTAATCCTCAAACGACGTTTCTTCTCTTCCAGGCATTGGAGAAACACTGTCGCGTGGAAGGCGGATACACCGGCCTGGTGAACGTGTACCATCAGAGCCCACAGGGAGACGATGTGCAGCAGAGCTTCTTCCTTGCTGAAACACTTAAGGTATATTTAGTCATGGACAGTAAAAAAACGCATTTTTTTGTTTTAAAATTCTAAGTTTTTATCTAATACGAACTTCAGAAGCTATCATCATCATCTCCCTAGCCTTTTCTCAACTAATTGAATACTAGTATTTTACGTGGAGCGGCTGCCTACCAGACCTCCACAACCAGAAACTGGGTAACACGGTACTCCTTGAAAAGACTGGTGTTAGATTTTCTGGCTTCTTACTATCCGTAACGACAGCCAAAGATCTACAAATGACAGTCGGGAGCAACGGCTTAACGTGCTTTTCGAGGCATGCAGGACTCTCGGTATGTTAAGAGGGTCACCCATCCACAGACCAGCCTCGGCAAGCGTTGCTTAACCTTGAACAAAGACCCGTGCGGCTCTTATTATTTAGTCACGACCTCCTCAAAAATTCAACATGTCTACCCAAAGAATTTAATTCAACTCTTATTGATTAGAAAATGCAAATAATTATTTTTTTGAATCAAACTGACTGACTAAGTGAAATCGTTATTTTTTCCATCCAGGAATACTATATTAGCACATTGGATGTTGTAACTGTAACTAACCGCCCGGTATCAACTCTGTTAGTACATTGAAACCACTTATAGGAACTTTTTAAAACAACACATCCTCAAACACAGTGACCTTTTGAATTCAAATGGAAAAAAAATACTATTCCCCTTCATAGCCTCGGTCCAGTTCAGTAATTTAGTTCCAGTCCATCAATTGTCCTGACCCTATTACGTTTTCTGGGTCATACCACTGTCCTCTGCCATAAATAGTAGTACTCGTTTTGTTCCCACATGCGTGCAATACATAGATTTAAACACTGTCCTGAACTCTCTGCTGGCCTGAACTCTGGCTATAACAAAAATGGTCAATGCAACCCATCCGAATGACGGAGATTTTTGATTTCAATACACTAATTCTAAACCGTATTTTAAAGTGCCCAAAGCGCGGTTTCAATCGTCCACCACCACAGCAATAGATCTTAAACTTCAACCACTAACCAATGTCTCTTTAATTCCAGTACTTATACCTGCTATTCGCCGACGACTCGTTCATGCCACTCGACGAGTGGGTATTCAACACGGAGGCGCATCCTCTACCGATCAAGGGCAAGAACCCACTGTACCGCGCAAAACCGAAGCTGCCAGTACCCATCGAAGCTATCGAGGAGAACAACAGAATATAGACGACGGACTCACAAGTACTATGATTTATAAATGTTTCTTTTCGTTAGACCTGCAGTCGAGGGACTGCTCAACAACTTGGTACACAAGTGCGATCGCTGACACCACAGAGCTGCGGAATTGACTAGAGTCGCCATTAGTACAATTCTTGCTCGCTCAATATGCTGAAGTTGGGCTGTTATAGTCGTAGATGGAATTGCCACGGACGGTCAATGTATGTGAGTAAACGGTGACATTCACTGATATGTATGGAAAGTTTTGGGGATGGCGTCTTTAGCAAAGTCGCTGCCGAGGCGACTCGGTGCTCTGTGGCCGCAACCGCAAGTCACTGTTAACAGTTCGACTTTAAAATAACCGTTTTTCGTCGTTCAAGTCTTTGTACTGATCTGCGTTTGACTATTAAACAACTTTATTTGCGAATTTTATTCCGATTCATCAGTCGAAAGACATACCTACTATAGTCGACACCAGATAATCATGCAATAGCGGTAATTGACCCTCATACATTTATTGACATAGTTAATTCCGAAAACAGAAATAATTTTTTGTGAAGAGAAATTAAAGAAAGGGCAATGAACTTTATTGCAAATTTAGCTGGCGCCCACTATAGCCTACGAGTTAATAATATAACTGTGAGTGACATCATCCATCCAGTTTGATAGATGCTATGGTATTATTAAAAGGAACCGGAAGAGAGACCGGAAGCGCTGAGTTTGGGTCGGCTAATAATGGCATTTATTGTGCATATTACGATTAGATAGGTCACTTCCTGTTTCGATTTATGAATCGGATGTTTTTTGCAATCTAAAGTTTGATTCTAATTTTAAGCTGTACCTTGCATGGCTCATAATTTTCGCGATAAAACGCGATGTTATTGATATCGCGATTTTCTTGGTTGGCATCTTAGCCACGACAAACTTGTGAAGTAAGATGGACTAAGATTGTGAGCCCAACGTAATAGATAGCATAATATGCGGGTTACTGTACTGTTGGCAGTTTTTTATTCATACATTTGATTTCTGACGACCAAAAATCGGTAAATCCATTTTCAATTATTTCATCTTGACATCCTTTTCCAAAGTTCTTGCTATGAATTACTCTTTGTAATTGATTTTCTCATTACATCCCCAAAGTAGTCTTCAATATGCAACTTTTTTGGGGATCATAGTTTACAGGCCAGACCTTTGTATACAAATATCTATAAACTATCCCTTTTCCATCTTTGTAATAATATATCCTTAAATTTAAATGATTTGTTAAACGAATACACACTCATAAGATATCCTACGTATATTCGTCTCAGATTTTCGGTACGTAGTTATAAATTAATATTAAGGCGTAGTTGATTCATTCAAATTCTTCAAATGCGCAATGTAACATTAATAAGCGGCTGTTAAGGTGAAAACATTTTGGAGCCAACCTTAGGTATAAATATAAAAAGGGTGAAATTAACCCACTAAAGTTATCCATATCGATAATTAGCATTTAAATAAATAATCAGCAAGTAACAAACAGTTACTCCCACAGTTGCAAGGATCGCCGCGTCCAGTACTACGCTATACAAAGTAGGGTGATGTTGCTCAAGTCAATTAGTGAGGATGTCGACACATTCGTAGTGTAAATATAACGGTATGATATAACCCGCAGTTCAAATGTCCGTGATCTCAATCGTCAGGAAAACCAAGACAAACAACACTATTGTCTCATGTTTAATCAGTGTGAAAAGCTTCGATAATTTTGCGAGAAATATCGATATTTCTCAAGTTCCTTTGATTTCTTACAAACGTATTGTGTCGCATTTGTCGTCTAAATCTAAAGTCACACTATTGGAATGACTATGTTCTCCTTAATTATAAAATTATATGTATTTGTATATTATGATGAATGTTGTTTATTTATTAATTAGCTATGAATACTCAGTTTATAGTAAATTCATGTATAGGTCAAATGTTATACTAATTAACCAAAATTATTGAAATTTTGTTCTTCGATTGAGATTAGATATTGATATAAAAATGTATTATGAATAAAGATCTGATTGTAGATGGAATGGCTCGGTAAGAACGACCAATGTTAACTTATTGCGGGCATTACTAAATAATATGCACAAACATAACTATTGGTAACACTTTAGTGGCCGTGGCTTCCAGCAAGTCTGGGTGCAACGTAGATTTAATTGTTATTGTAATATTTTTATGTATTTTGTTGTGCGGACGTTCTCCAGTGATGTTCCAGTCCGTTGTTATGATGTAATCAGACTATTTTCTAATTCAAAAACTCTCATTGAATATTACGTGTGTTTTCCGAAACAAATCTCACAATTATTTATCTGATTTTCTCTTCTTACTGTTACCAATGAGAGTTTTGAGAATTGAAATAGTCTTGACGAACTTTACGAAGTTGGCATTCGATGATGCAGTTAGGTCTGGTCTTCATACATAGGCTTAGGTTTCGTCTAGGTGCTGCTCGAAGCTACGACCGCATACTTTCTATACACTATGCTTAATTAATGTTATCGTTGTCAAGGATCACTCAGCACCCGGGCCGTGCGGACAGCAACTATGGCACTCCATCTTAAACATTTTACTATAATAACGCACGTCTCGGGTACCTTTTAACTAGATATATCTATTGATATGTAATTAAAATGATATCTTAAATAAGAAAATATTCTTTATTTATTGAAACTTATTATTTACTTTTCTATCTTTGATAACAAGGGTTTGATTTGTGTCGGATCTCGTATTTATAAACATGAAATATATTTTCTACTTACTTTTTTAACTTTTATCATAATAATTCGGTTTATAACAAAGTAACATATCTTCTAATTAAATTTTAGTATATAATACAAAATGAAGTAAAGGCGTGAAAGGCACTTACAATATTCACATGACCGGCCTAGGGATTCATTTGTTTAAGTTTCTTTTATTTTTTCAAACTTTGTAGTGATTAAGCTGATATTATTGTAAATCATTTCAGAAGCATTGTGTGTCTGTGTACAGCTGAGTAGACAAACAATAATTATCATGGACATCTGTTTCAATGTTGAACACAATCAAGTTCTCAATGGCATCAATTATGTTTATCTATTCATTTTACAAATAAAAGCGACGAGCTTTGTTATTTGTGATTTAATATACAAAGTTACATAATACATATTATTTTAATTTTCTGCACCTGTTAATAAAGCATTAAAATAAATAATCGTTCTTTGTAATTATATGTTGAGTAAATTTTGTTTGTACTAAATAAATCCAAAAGCGAATTCTCCACTAAACATTGGATCACTCACTGATATTAGACGAAGTAGTTTGATTAACTGTAAATTGTGTAAATAATAGTCATAGATGATAAAATATTTTAGTTTTAGGTTTCTGTGTGTAGACTTACATTGTTATTTTTAAATTAAGAGCAGTGGGTGTGCGTCCATATTTACGTTTATAATATTTATGTAATTTATATTTTGTTCTGCCATGTTATGCAGCCGCTGCCCACACCAACGTCCCATCTTAGTAACAGTCGACGTCTGTTGCGCTGAGCTGCATGGATACTGACAACAAATATGCTAGGGTTTTCTACCACAATCATTTTATCTGGCTCGCAAGTATTTAGCATATTACCCCCATGTCCTGTGCTCAATGTGCTTTAAGTGTTGAGAACATCAAGTTGTGTCAGTAGTGAGGAAGCCTCCATCATGCTGTTGTGAAGGACTTCGATCATTGTAGTGAATTGAGAAATATACCTAAACAGAGATGTCCAAGTTATCATTGTTTTCACATATCACCACTTAGCTGGAAAGCTAAGCAGCGATATATGAAAAATTAAGCTTTTTTGTTTAAGTCATCTCTCCGCTCTGATTGAAACCGGGCCTCAGCCCAAAACAAAACATTGCTCCAATTGAAACGATGCTTTCTTCTAAAAAAAATAAATTAAACTAAATAATATATAATTGATATGATTGATTGATATTTAATTTTGAATCCCAGTAATATTTTTGTGTTAATTATTTCAATGTACTAATCGTAAAATGGCATAATAATAAAACTTGACCGTTTGACGTGACTAATTTTAATTTAGAGCTGGTTTCTTAAATCTACCTTTCATGTTATGGAGGAAGGTATTAGCATATAGCTATTACTGTTATATCAAACTTTTATGAAAGAATTGTATCAAAATGTACTGCC
The DNA here is from genome assembly GCA_905163435.1 of Mamestra brassicae. Taxonomy (NCBI): domain Eukaryota; kingdom Metazoa; phylum Arthropoda; class Insecta; order Lepidoptera; family Noctuidae; genus Mamestra; species Mamestra brassicae. The sequence goes on along the minus strand of LR990991.1, from coordinate 5,905,812 downwards.
ATTTCTATATGTTGTCCTGAGTAACCATCGGTATAAGGTGTCTCATTCTAACCTCACCTCAAAGATAGTGTTGTTCTGTAAGTACTGCCTGTTATGGTTATGTATGTATGAAGTTGTAGTATTTAAAATAATAATGTACATTCTCGGTTATTAATAAAACATGTTTATAAACATTATCAAATTCTTTTGTTTTTTCCCGTTCCCAATCAACATTGATCATGAAAACAATACAAAGGCCAAGTGCAATAACCTTCATTGAATTTAAAATCAACGTTGCCAGCTCGCATACTTTATTATTACAGTAATTTATGAGATAAGAGCGTTTTATATGAACTTTTGAGCACCGTAGCAGCAGCGGCGGACTTTACCGCTGCGAGGCCCCGGGCGACAGATGTTTGCGAGGCCTTGTTCTTTATGAAATTCATATGAAAGTAGGTATTTCTCATTATGTTTGCGGCGTTTCCTAAGACTAAAATTTAAAATAAAAACACAATGAGAACTTTATATTAAAGAAAATTGCAAAACTAAAAACCGGTCTTGTGTCATCGAATTCCTCAAATTCGATGGCAATAAATATTACTTTTAATATTAAAATCAATTTACTGTGAAATTACTTCATTTTATTGCCAAAAGTACCTATAAAACATTTCAAACGTAAGGATTTTTGAACTCGGGTAGCGCGAGGCCCCGGGCGGTTGCACCGCTCGCCACCCCCTAAGGCCGCCATTGCGTACACACAAGTGTTGGGAGATCCACCCTCTTACGTCGCACTCTGGAACCGCGGTGTATTTACTCGTTGCTGTCTTCAGTTTCTCATGTGAGTATCGCTATTCCGTAATAACTGCTGCAGGAAAGAAGTCATTGTTTGAGAATAATAGTCGAGTAGATTCAGCAGTTTTTGAATCGTTTGGTTAACGAGAACTCTGGCGAATCAACCGATTTTGATCGAGTTCACAGCGTGCAATGCGGTTTTCCAAACTGAATAGCTAAATAGATCTTGGAGTCGATCGGTCGAGTGGTTCATAAGTTCTTCGGTCAATTTGATCAAAAGACATTTCGGGGATACATATGCAGACAGTCCGTCATATTTGGTACCCTACATGGGAAAGTGGACGTGTAAACAGGGTGGTCCAGAAATGCCTGGTCATATTGAAGGGCTCAAAATTAAGTATTTCTTTTTTGTTTTGCTATTTTTAGGGTTCCGTACCTCAAAAGGTAAAAAAGGAACCCTTATACCTAACATCAAATTATAGAGAGAAATTGACAATTCTAGGTTAACCGGAAGTACCCTATAGGTTTTGAGTCGAAAACCTATATGGTAGTTCCCGTTGACCGAAAATACAAATCACAAAAATGGCAAAAAGCAAGTTCTTACAAAAAAAGAAAATTCCAAAAAAAAAAAAGTTTAAAATAAAGGAAATTAAATTAAACCCTTCAATTTTCAACTTTTTTTTATTTTATGGAATTTTATGACCATCCATACATGGTTGACGCCTGCCAATAAAAATGATACCAATTTTATTATGGCGGTATAATGGGTAGGTACGGAACCCTCGGCGCACGAGTTCGACTCGCACTTGACCGGGTTTTTCCCTCAATGTATATCAGCTACCCACATTACCCTCAAATGACCAGGCACTTCTGCCCACCCTGTGGGCAGATCCGGGATTGTCGGTTCGTGTCGTGTCGGTGTGGAGCTTGATCCCGCTAAGGATAGGTTTAAGCGAAGTAAACACGCATAGCCCCCTTTTCGTAAATTCCTCAATGATTTCGCTAGGTTATAAACTAAAAAAGATCTCTCATTCTTTCAAGGGGGCTTGAGCCCGCCCTGGATCCGCCCGAAGAATATATCCCCCAAAACACAAAAGTGTGAAAAAAGGTCAAGTTCCTATCCCCAAAAAATCGCCCTACTTATAAAAGGAGTGAGTTCAATAATAGGCCAAGCAATTCAGAACTGCAGAATAGTCTATGACCCTAACATGTGTATTTTGAGAATACCCTTTGATCTTTCTCGATCGTATAAAAATTATGCAACACTCGAAAAATCGTTTTCTTAAAAATATGATTCCCTACTATCAACTTGTTTTTACAATCAATTGGAGAAATTTCATGACTCTAGGTCATCGGGAAGTAAGTACCCTATAGGTTTTTATGACCTTGCGAGCGTCAATACATGCGCCATAAACGGCCTTATCTTTAGATTGCGTTGACTTAGAAGTTTGATTTTTTCACTGCTCCTTAACGCGTTCCTGAGAAAAAGGTCTTGACAGACGGACAACAAAGTGATCCTATAAGGGTTCCGACTTAGGTACGGAACCCTAAAAATGAACAAATCACGTGCTTATATGCAGTAGATTGTATTCAAACACTAGATATTATTTTGCGAAGTACTTAATGGAGTGGTTTTCACACCAACTGCGCAAAAACGTCAAATTATATGCTATGCCAACCTAAAGTTTTGCAACGAGACTAAGGTCTACAACAACAACAAACCTCAAATGTTCATTTGTGTCTTTGTGGGATTTCATAATTTTTAATAAGAAATGTATTGCTTTTTCTGTTAAAGCACATCTGGAACGACGAAATCATGTCGAAATAGGTACTTTATGGCATTCATCGTAGTCTCCGTGGCTGGATTGTCCGCGTTCAACTGCGTCAATGCAGAATGTCAATCCGGACCGGATTGTTCTGGTTGTTGGGTACGTTTCTTATAACTATTAATCATTCATTTTTGTTATAAAGTGTTATTCAAATAGAATCTCATCGAATTCTATAGGTTCCGTACCTCAGTCGGCAAAAACGGAACCCCTATAGGATCACTTTGTTGTCCGTCTGTCTGTCAATGCCCTTTTGCTCAGGAAAGCGTGTAGGAATCAAGCTGAAATTAATATCAAATACTCAGGTCTGCTACCCCTTGGAACAGTGAAAAAATCAAACACAATCTAAAGATAAGGCCGTTTATGCTCCGTTTATGGCGCATGTTTTGTTTACCCTCGCAAGGGAATCAAAACCAACAACCATCAAAGTACTCTTCCCGTTGACCTTGAGTCATGAAATTTGGCAAAGAGAGATCTTACAGTAGGTACGAGTACAGAAAAATGGCTGAAAATTGGGAATTTGTAGTGTTATCATGTAAAAAGTCATTCTTTGCGATTACAAACTAATATTTTCGGTTGAAGAATTGGCCGTGACGTAGGTACTTTGTAAGGGAGAACATTTTTTCAACAACAAAATTTGTCGTTCAATCTTAGCTGCTATATTTTTGTCAGAATAATGAGAATGCTTTCATAGTTTATAAACTTCTTAATGTAATGGATACTCGGCAAAAATCAAGACTTGTTCGGAACCCTCGGTGCGCGAGCTGACTCGCACTTGTCCGGTTTTTTTATTACTGAGTTAAGTTGTATGAAATCTAACACACTCTTATTTTATTTAACGTATACTTTGAAGCACTTTCATCAACAGTGATATTAATAACAATAAATATTATTTTAGACTTCATCATCCGTAGAATGTAAATGAAGTTAATAGTAGTGAAAAAAAATACTATTTACGAATTAAAATGATTAAATGTCCTCGAGTTTGTTGGAACAGTTCTTAAACGTCAAGTTTATTTTATAACTCGGAATAAACTTCAATTTACAAACTTGATATTTTTACAAAATTTTCTCTTGGAAAATTAGACTGAAAAAACGAGTTGAAGTTTAGATGCACAGATGTACCTAAACAAGATTAAGTTCGAACTACTTCATTAATTGAATACTTAGATTTATTTTTTAATCGAGGAATAGAAGAGTACTTAATATGAGCTCTTACTTTTGTATTTTTTTTATAATAAACTAGGTTTTGAGCGCTACTTCATCCGCAGCGTGGAATAGTTATTGGGGCAGACATTTTAATTTTAAGATTATGAAGTTTAGTAACCTTTCAGTCAATGCTACTGAACAGAGAAAGGATAAAAAGATATACAAACAAATGTTCGACGTGATTCTTTAAATTGGCATAACTTTTTCATTTATGAACCGATTGACATGAAACAAACACTAAATGTTAAGTGAAGCTTACCACAATGTATTAGTGAACCACATCTAAATCGGATAAGCCGTTTCTGAGATTAGCGTGCACAAACGCACAGACAAACAGACAAAAATTGTAACAATCATTACAGATTATTAAAAAATATTATTGTGACCTTTTGACGTAATATTATTGTGACTTTATCAACGCAAATAGCTTTTTTGCTATTTGCGTTTATAAAGGTCTCAATATCTCACATGTACAGACAGCGATCCGTTACATTTTTATTAGATATGTATAGATAGAAGATCATAGATAAACAATAGAAACTCGAAAAGTGTAACTTAACGAAAACAAATAAAATAATTATTTTGGTATATTTAATAATAACTAGTTATAGTAATTTAAAAAGGTTATGCTAAGACAAGTACCTCTAATAGTAGATAATGGAGCAACTGAAGTAAAAAGCAGGCCATTTAAATACGTCATTCATTTATGATACGTTTTGTTTTTTTGTATGCTAATAATTTTAAGATGAACTTAGATTCAAAAATTTGAATTGAATGCAAAAGAAATTCTAATTATTGGATTTTTATAGAAACTAATCGATAAATAATATGAAATATATATATATCATATTATTTATCGATTAATTGAACTCGAAAAGGGTTTTTTTTTCGTTAACGGTTTGCAAAATAAGTTTTCAATTCACGCAGTGTAATAAGGTACAAGGTTACGGACGCTGCCCGCAGGTTACGACTGCAATTCTAATTTTTTCGACGGATTTTGCGTGCCAACCTTATGCAAAGGTGCACCGAACTGCGATGATTGCTGGGTACGTGTGATATATTTATTATAAAATAACTATAATAAACGGGAATTATAGACGTGGGTAAGAAAGCTGCCAGGCTCAAATGGGATTGGGCGGGTCACGTGAGTCGAATGCACTGTGACCGTTGGGCAAGTCTCTATGTCGGGCAAGTCACAATGGGTGCCCGAAGATGGACGGTGCCGCCGAGACCGGCCCAGAAAGAGGTGGTGAGACACCTGGAAAGACTTGGGAGAGGCCTTTGCCCAGCCGTGGGACAGTGTAGGCTAAAACAAAAAAATATATATGTTAAATAACTTATACAGGGTGTCCCAAAACTCAACGTCAAGCCGAAACGGGGTGACAGGATTGATCATAACCATCACGAGAAAAATCTGAAAAAAAATCTATCCCATGCAGTTTGAAAATTATGGGCATTTTAAGAAAAACCTAGAAATTTGATCAAACTGTACCATTTTTCGGTTATTGTGGTTATTATTTTTTATTTTTGTTCATTTGAACTTTAGAAACGTAATCCTAAATAACATTTCTAGAATCCCAATAAAAAATAATGACACAATTGCCTCAAGTTCCCGAGAATTGAGACTATTTGTTAAACTACGAATTTAAAATTTTCAAGATTCGTCGACTTTGACAGGCCCTCCTATAAAAAAAATGTACTAGAGTGCCTTGGCAAGTAGCATTAAAAGTTGGCGCATTTAATCAGAATTCTAAAATGGTACAATACTTGTTAGTTCCATACAATAGAAAAGAGTAAAAAAATTAAAACCTCAAGTAACCCGATTTTTGCTATCAGATTTTACTCAGTTAAAATGTTTTTAATTCGCACAAGCTCTAGGTAGGTTCTTAATTTTAAGGCAAAATGATGAGAGAGATGGATAATGGGTATGTTTGCCATGAGTGAGCGAGACAGATAGTGACGCCACGCATTGAGACGGAGATGCGTCGTTTAAACGAGTGCGAATGAAACAGATAGATGCTATGGCATCTATCTGTTTCATTCGCACTAGTTTCAGCCAAGCAAATGGCTACGCTACCAGTCCGACACCAACCAGTTAGTACGTTTCGCTCATTCGTCTACTGCGCACGTTCGTATTCGTATTAATTATTTTACTAATTTTACTAACTTTTTTTCACTTTGGTAAAAGTGGCGTCACTATCTGTCTCGCTCACTCATGGCGAACATACCCATTATCCATCTCTCTCATCATTTTGTCTTAAAATTAAGAACCTACCTAGAGCTTGTGTGAATTAAAAACATTTTAACTGAGTAAAATCTGATAGCAAAAATCGGGTTACTTGAGGTTTTAATTTTTTTACTCTTTTCTATTGTATGGAACTAACAAGTATTGTACCATTTTAGAATTCTGATTAAATGCACCAACTTTTAATGCCACTTGCCAAGGCACTCTAGTACATTTTTTTTATAGGAGGGCCTGTCAAAGTCGACGAATCTTGAAAATTTTAAATTCGTAGTTTAACAAATAGTCTCAATTCTCGGAAACTTGAGGCAATTGTGTCATTATTTTTTATTGGGATTCTAGAAATGTTATTTAGGATTACGTTTCCAAAGTTCAAATGAACAAAAATAAAAAAGAATAACCACAATAACCGAAAAATGGTACAGTTTGATCAAATTTCTAGGTTTTTCTTAAAATGCCCATAATTTTTAAACTGCATGGGATAGATTTTTTTTCAGATTTTTCTCGTGATGGTTATGATCAATCCTGTCACCCCGTTTCGGCTTGACGTTGAGTTTTGGGACACCCTGTATATATATTTATTCAACAGTGTGATGCTTCTCTTCCCTGCTGCGAGGGTTACTACTGCGCCACACCACCTTTCGGGTCTGGAGTTTGTAGGAAAGGACGTGGCTCTCTCTATGGAAATCCAGCAATCCGTAAGGGTTAAAATTTATTCCATCGATTATGGCAAAGACACAAAAAATGTGTATTAAGATGGAAAGATGTAAGTATATTGGTAATCCAGTGTTTGAAATTAAAGAAAGATGAAAGTCCACTTTTATTTTTATTATTATCGAGAAATTTTACTCAAATATATACTTCTATATAGATATTTATATGTCGCAGCCAAGTAGCTTGATCAGCCGTTTCATTAAAAGCCTAGCCCTTCCATTGAAATGCACCGTTTAATCAGGGCCGGGCAAGTCATTAAACGATATTGAACCAAAGACGTCACCTGAGTCGCTGAAAAATCGGCGCAGTTAAATGAAAAGGCTAGGCAACTCATTAAACGGCTGATTAAGCTATTTGGCTGCGACATATACATTTTTTGTATCTTAACACTGATCTCAAAACAGTGAAGGAACACATCGTGGGGAAACTGGCATGTGTTAAAACCAAAAATTGGACGACATGTGACATCTAACAATACGCACTAACTGGGCCCCTATAGTAGATTAGATACCTACTGTTACCTACAGCATGTGTATTTTTGGATCATTAGGATCTACATGTCAACGGAAAACGACCCCATGTTTCAGGCGCCTGGCAATCAAACCCAAGAAATTAGGCTTTAGATATCACCGAATCGCTGGCAAGGCACATTCATTTCTTGTCTCGAATCCGCACGAACTTAGATACCTATACGGGTTTGTTGAAGAGATTCCCTGAAAGGAAGTGGCCTTAGCCCCACTGGAACCCGTTTGTAACAAACCTGAAATGTTACGCAATCATATTATAATAATTTCAAATCTCAAAATCAGAACATTCATAATACTGTTACCACGTCTTCAAAATCATTACAGAATTTACACTAGCATAAAATATGACCTTTGAATTCGTCCGCCACTGCAAGGTTATGTCGCCAACTATACAAACGCGTCCCCTAATTGGATGGCTGCATAAATGTTAGCCCATAGACAATCATGCCGCGGCATTTACGGGGCTTATGGCTTCGTTACCTTTCGGCACCCCCTTTATAGGCCGGCAGGGGCAGGTTGGAGCAGGCGAGAAGCAATAATATACCTTACCGATGTTCTTTTGTTTATGCTTAGATAGTTATATGAGACCGATAATCATACACGACACACACAATAATATAATATACACAATTAACCTCTATGATGCTTAATTTTTCAAAAAAATGGATTTCAAAACGGGAGCCTACTTCACACTGCTAACCGATGTCATATTCACATGCATAAACCATCACCCTCAAACTCGACAAATAGCACGCCAAACACGTATCTAAGTAGGAGACTGGCGAACATTGCACATTTTTAAGGTGACCCTTGTACATGTGCAGTGGCGCATCTATACGCCTAGTCCAAGCGGATCATGGCCTAGTGGCGAGTGGTGAGGCTGGCTGCAACCTGCCGCATTTTATTGAGACAAAGACAAGCACTAGGTACTCTCGTACTACTGGTTTTTCTAAAGAACATTTATCATATCCGAAATGGGGTGCTAAAATGTTTGCATCCTCTTGCACCTTGCGCTAATCAATTTTAATGTTTGTATGCAAAATATCGCTTACGACAATTATTGTCGTAAGCGATATTTTGCATACAAACATTTTGCATACAAACATTTTTCATCGTTTGCGCTGTCGACGCAATAACGCAGAAATTCGTGCTTAGCCCTCTTTTTAATCAGGGCAAAAGTCAATCATGCACGTTTGATATCAAAATGTCAATAAAGATTACAAAAGTCGAAGCAGTAGCCTTGATTGAGGCTTGGCTATACAGCAATAGCAGTACCTAACTTTTCCGTTTCCAAATTATAAGTGTCACCATTGCTGTTGTCCTCGCTTCTAGCTGAGGTCGATTTTTTTCTCATTACTCCCATAACATATACCTACAAAATACGTCTTCCTCTCTATAAAATGAGATTAGCTATTGTCACACAAGACCATGAGTCACATACCAGCGCAGGCCAGTTAACGAGGCGGCTATGAAACCTGCACGACACCTTTCAAGGCAACAAATATTGTTTCAATTAGCGCAGTGAAGACAATTTTCTTTATAGCTCGTGGGACGCTCCCTGTCCCCATTCTGCACCACCACGTAAAGGGTGGTGGGGTTGCGAGGGGCGCAGCAAGCTTCAGGACTGCTGAAATAGTTGAGCCGCTGACAAAGTGACGAGCGTGCCCGCGAAACAGACCGACTTCCCATTTACTCCAAACTGAATTTCGTAGATTTATTTTTCACAATCATCTTGTTTTTAAAATTCTTTTATCGATAATGGATTTCAATTAATGTTTAGTTAGTTTAAATTAATCCTATCTATTTTTTCTTTTTTATCGTATAAATGACCTGTACACGATAATTTGGTAACCTTGCTGCTTGTCTAAAATGCCTTGCGTATGAGTTTTATTAAAGTTGGTGGTTAAGTAACAGTTGGCTGCGCCTGCAACTGAAAGTATGTGGAGGCTGAAAATTCTGCAGTTCGCAGCAGTGGCTGCTGTAATTTCAGGTAAGTTTTTTTTGAGAATTCTTTTGATTGATGAGCTGCGTAAACTGTAAACATTCTCACTTTATCGGTTTTTAAATCAGCTCCGTTTTATTGTGCAGTTGCTTACAACTTTTTGGAAGTTTTAATTTTGATCATATCTTGAGTTGTCCCAAGATATTATTATTATTATTGTATTCTTAAACTTTGACAATCTCGGGACCCTGAGGTCCCGGTCCTTTGTTAGACATGCGAGGGGCCGAAGCCAACTCGCAGAGGCCCCGTTAGATATTTTAAATGAAATGGGGCACCAACCAGCGATTATCCCTGTATGCACTATGAAAGAATACCCAAGGACAATCCCCGGTCGTGATTATTATTATTATCTGTTCTAGCAGACTAATTACAGTCAATTTTTTGTATTGATGTGTTTTTATTCACGTTATGTTATGAGGAATGTCTTTGTATGAAGTATATTAGTGAGTTTTTTTAATAAGAAGAATAATAAAATGGAAAATAAGATCGTGTTCATATAATTGGCAGAGTGCCCGCATTTCAGAAAACATTAATATCTAGTTCAGGGTCATTCCTAAAAACACACCTATCTATTGTAATAAATTAATCTTAATAAACATCTGTCGAGACGCTAGTCATAGTGTTTATGTGGATTAATTCAACATCATCTAGACTGTTGCTAGATGACATCACAGGAATTAAAACCTATTAGATGCTATTTAGTTTATTTAATTGCCCATTGGTTTAGTCTGTCAGTCCGGCTCTAGTGGGTCAAATGATGTGCAAGGTCGGCGATTATAAAAGTGTGTTTTTGTTACACAATTAACACGTTGATCCTCATTGTCATTTTCCTTAATGGACTAAGATCCCAGAGCTAGCAGACCTCTCTTATTTTCTCACTAACTACGCATACCTACTAGCTTGGGCAGATGGGCGATTTACAGGTATCATGTGCCAAAGTCGTTAGATCACTTTTTTTAAGTCTGGGTGCTGATTTTCATGAGGTATATTTTACATGATTATATAATTCGTAATTAAATAATATTTTAACGACTGATTAGTCGTAATAGTCTAAGAGCCACCTCAAGTGAGATCCTATTCGCAAGGCTGAAATTTGGGCATAGTTTATTTTAGTACCTAGGTGCAAATAACGAAAGCTAAAGTCTGCCAGGATTTGGGAGGATGCAAAACTTAATCTTTGACTACTCAAACAAACATATTTTTTTCGTTAGAAAATAAGGTAAGGCAGCTCTACTGGGATCTTAGCCAGTCTGGCGACTTTAGAATATAAGAATTGAAGCCTTTGGGAAAAGGAGAACTACTGAAAAAGGCTAGGTTCATGATGAGGTCTGATGATGAAGGTCTATTAGGTAAAGACAAAAGTTTTCTTTGACTCTGTAAACCGAAAGACCATTTACAAAACTCATTACTAAGTACACAATAAAAAACAAAGTCCCGCCGCATCTGTCTGTCTGTTCACGAGAGACTCAAAAACTACTGAACGGATTTTCAAGCGGTTCTCATTAATGGATGGGGTTATTCATGAGGAAGGTTTAGGTGTAAGTTTAATTCGTCCACAAATTCCTACGAGAACGGGAAAAATGGGATATGTGCGTACGAAGTCGCGGGCAAAAGCTAGTTTATGATAATTGTAGTTTCTGTCAGCACCTTCGCCCGCGTGAAATTCAGAAATCAGGTATTATACCCGAATTTGATTGTATGTAACCCATAATTGTATGAGTGTACTCAATTTTTGGTGAGCCAAATAAATAAAATAAAATAAAATAAAAACATTGATAAAAATGACCTATGTCCAAAACCATGATCTACCCTAGTGCTAAGTTTCAACCAAATCCGTTCAAACGTGAAATGGTAACAAACGGACGGACAGAGTTAGGTTCGTATTTATAATATTGGTATTCAAAGTCAAAGTAAAAACGTTTATTTCAATTAGGCCATTAAATGGCACTTTTGAACGTCATCATTTACAGTTCAGTAAAATAATAGTATTACATTAATAAAGTGACTCTACTGTCCATTCGGAAAGGAACAGACAAGAATCTCCATAGTTACTCTTTTCAAAAAATGGTTTTACAAAATTTTGTATTAAAAAATTAATTTAATATTATGTGAGGACGATGAACCCAGAGTATGCTACTTATAGGAACGAAGTATTACCAGCAGAGGTAAACTTATTCATTTTCTAAATAAATTTAGGTAAATGGTAATCACAAATATTGATAGTCAAGGAGTCTGTCACCATGACAGAATGTTAATTTACATAATATATGTGCCAATAGCTTGCCTAAAAAAGAGCATGGATGCCATAAATTTTCCCCTACACTATTCGTTTTCAGTGTTTGCACAAAATTGATGGATGAGAACTCTTAGTTAAAGTTTAGAAAGGTATCCGATACCAAAAGTGAGGCGCGCAACCTTTTGGGTCACTTCCGGTGACAAGTTCCGGTTCCCGTCAGGCTTTACTCGCAAGCCAAAATTAAGGACTTCCAAAGACTCAAATAATGTTAGGATTTTCAACATTTGCTTGCATATATGGATGTGAAACTTTTAAACAAACGAGTAAACATAAATGTGTGAGTAAACATGATTATTACGACTTTATGACGTAGAATGAGCAGAATACCTTCTGCTCATTCTACGTCATAATAATCATGTTTATTTTTGAAAAATATTTTAAAATTTCAGCAATTCTACAATGACAAACTTTCTTCATATCAAAGCTTTTGCAATAAAATAGAATATAATAGAATACCACTTAGCTTACAATAACAAAAACAATCAGTCCTATTACAAGTACCTACCTATGACCTAAAAGTTATTTCCAGCGTTGTGAAGGTCACAGGTCGCTCCTGTAAATGTCACATTAATAACGAGGTATCGCGCGCAAGCTCGCCGGCTGTCGCCTCTCTAGCGGGAAATGTAAAGGGAGTCGGTACGGTTCCATAGAGTAGGATTTTTCACATGTGAACTAAATGCTAGTTAGTTACCTACCTATTTAGAGCCGGCCTTATTTTTATGCCATCACGTCAATTCATACATAAACTGACGTCTTTTTCCCTTTTAAGGTACTAGCCAGAAACTGCAGAATTCCGCCTGCTATGGTCCATAATACTCGTTTTGCTTCGTTTATAAACGTTCATGGTCATACACTAATTCGTCAAAGTACCTACTTTTTAATACAGCCCGCTAAAATAAACTATAATAAGGGCCTGTTTCACGACCTTTAATAGCCACTAACCACCGATTAAATTCGAAAATGGAACATAATTTGTTTGTTTTTTTTTTTGTTTGTTTGTACATCTCTATATCAAGAAAAAGGACGTTTGTCCCTTCTCTCTGCATCTGTCAATTTGATCCCGCGTTTTTGCTCAATGCTGTAATTACTGTTTAATAATATAACACAGTTTGATTATCCAAAAGCTCGTTTAATTTCAACATGAATTAAAGGGAACTTAATCGTAGGTGGTAAAACAAGCCATAATACTCACAAAGCTCATACAATCTTAACTGTTAAGAAGTTATCCGAACTCGGGTTGAGCAAAGCCCCGTAACTCTGGAAGGCCTAACTCTCCGAGCCCTAACTCTACAAAATTAGTTAATAATTAAACTTAATCTGTACTTATACTAGCTCTACTAATAAAATAATCTATATACTATATCTATACTAATATAATGAACTAAAGAATTTGTTTGTTTGTTTGCACGCGCTGATCTCAAGAAGTACCAGTCGGATTTGGAAAATTCTTTTTGTATATCATAGCCACATTCACGAGGAAAGCCAGGCTATACAGGAACGGGAAAAAACATTATATTCGTGTACAAAGTCGCGGGCAGAAGCTAGTAAAAATAACCAGCTTAGTTATTGCAGTAGCCGCAACGCCTAGTTTTCCTAATGTTCGCAAGCGCTTCTACTGAGCATGACTGCATGAGGTCTCGCGTTCGATTCCTGGGTCAGACAAAGTATTGATGAGGTCTATCTGAAATATCTCCATAGAATAGTAGCCCGGAGTCGCCTTGTTGATAGTAAAAGGCTTAAGAATGAAATGTAGGTGGTGTAGATACTTTTAGTACAACTCCTCTGCTTAATTTAGATAGGTACTACCCTAACTAGGACCGTTATCTTAAAAGGATCGGGCCCTGTGTTTATAAAGCAGTGAACATGTTATTTACGGACCGACCGGACGGATGTATCTAAAATTAAAATACCTCCCTATTTTTTTTTTGTTGAATTGCAACCACATCAGTCTGCCTCAATAAAAATTGTTTACTCGATATCATTAAACAGAGAAATAAATGGTGCACTTAAAGTAACGAACCATACTTTAAGTGCACCATTTATTTCTCTGTTCATGTTGTTGTACTACACACTGTTAGTACTGCTACTTTACTTAGTGGGTATAAAAATAGTCCGGGTATTTCATTCAAAAGGGATGCCCATCTCTCCGTCTCTATCCGTCCTTTTCCGCTCAGAAAAAAGCAAATCAAAAAGTTATCCAATGGCCCTTTTTCATACTTTAAAAGGTGTCTTATTATTTGATGTTACATGACTAGTTTACTATGCCGGTAGCTCAACTATTACTTAAAAAACTGCCTTTGTATACGAATCACAAAAGGAACAGAGTCGGTATTTCCCACGATACGGTAATGCGTGTGAGTGGCGCATCCCAGGGAATAAAAAGAGACAAAACAGGGAGGCTGGAGGCTGTTCGGGTGCGAGCGTGAGAAAACCGGGATGCTGACGTGTCCTTTTTATTAGGAGAACATGACATCGTAGGATGTTCAAGAATCCGCGAGGAATCTGGCGGGAATACTTCCAGTCGTTTTAAGGATTATGAAGTTTTAACTTTCGATGACACCCGCCGAATAACAGGATGCTTTCCCATGTTAGATTGAATCTGATGAAGTTTTAAAGATTTGGGATCTTTCCTCGGATTTGATAAAAATGTTTTTTCAAAGGAAAATTGTGGAAAATTCGTAGCTAAGACATAATTAACCACGTTATCAAAGGTCAGGCGCGTTAATAATTGGCCACACTACATTTCCACGGTCATAGACAGTCTGTAACCATTGAAAATGTGCCCCATTCTTTTATAGCAGGCGCGTAAACCTGAAAGTCATAACGCACGGGGTGCTTTCTAGGCGCGCCGGGCACTCCCTTGACATTTATCCGTAGACCATAAAAAGAAATATCTACCAGGGTAGCATCGCACGCGGAGGCTCGCTTCGAAAGGCCTCGCCGCGCCCCATAAATTCGTTCCGCTCTAACAACGCCCCACTAACCTGTTTTGTTCTACCTACCTCTTCGGCCTGGATTTATTTCGAATTTGTTATACTTAGATTTAATTAAGTATATTTAAAATGCCGCGGAAAAGTTTCCCATGTTTCAAAGTCGGAAAAACTAGAGCAAAACTTTTCCAGAATGTCCTTGAATGAAACAACTTTTGATCTAATCTCTTTCAGGGTACCCACTCTAAAGTCATAAATTGAAAAATTAAACTCCTCTATCAAATTTAAACCCATTTAAGTCTAAAATGTCTGAAAACTTCCTTGTTAAACTTTTTGTCACACAAAATATTTTTTTTAAACTTCTTTGACATCCAACCGTCTTCAGTAAACGTTAAAATATATGAGGCATAGGTATCATAAGTCATCATCGGTGTTAGAAAACTTTTCCATGCAAAAGTTCCTGCTCTTTAAACTGAACAAGTTGCTATTTTGATTTTTGATGAGGAAGACTTGACGTTCCTTTTGCTTCGCATGTAATTTTTCAAACTACGTATTCAAAATCACATACTTAATTAATACCTTAGTTAAACAGTAACACTTTAAATTCATAGGTGAACCCAAGGAGACAGTGAAATGGATCTTCGTAATCTATTTTGTACCGTGAACTGAATCACAGTTACTTAATTATACGTAACAGTTAACCTCAAATTGTGTCATTTATCCAAATAATAGTTTTTGGCAACATAAAGGTGAAAATTAACGATCTAACAGAGGTAATTAAGTCGGCAGGGATTAGGGAATCAGGCTATATCGGAGGTGAGTGGGTGACACATATTGGGGTCGCGGTCGGTCCTTCGGACCGGCTCGCCAAGGGGTGGGAGCGGGTCGCGGGGGCCACGGCTGTGACAAATGATGCCCATTGTCTTTCTTTATTACCGAAGGGTTGCGCCTCAATTCTGATGACCCATAAAATCGAGCGAGATTGCTCGTAATTAAATTTTGTTGTTTTTGGGGCAGCAGTTTTGTAAAATGGGCCTTTGCTGGTTGGGTCTTTTGGTACGGGTGATTTTACATTGTAACAACGAAGAAAAATATATTTTTTCGTTGTTAAAAATCAAAGCATATTTAACAAAGTAATAGAATAGCAGATTTTAAAGTAGGTATTTTTATGTATATACAGCAGTTTCTCATAGCTAGAAAATTAACGTAGAAATGAATCCAATGCATAATAGCTCATTCATTGGATTCATTCTCCACGTTTCACAAAATGCCGTTTCTTCAAAATAAATCTCGTTTTATAAAACATGAATTTGCACAAAAGCTTTACTATAAACTTAATAGGTGGTAAACATCGGCGTCGTGTTCATCCCCTCATCAAAATGCCAGCCGCACCCGCTGCGCTAAATTGACCGGACAACACTGTTATGGTAATATTCATCATTATGGCGAGTTATGTTATACTATAGAGCAGACAATTTCACCTTTATGGAGTTAGCTTTTATTTTATTTGCCAAATTGCATAGAATAAAAATGTTTTGTTGCCACTTGTCACATTTTAAAGTGAATGCACCTTGCGCTCTGAGCAGGCGCGCGCTCGACAGCTGGTCCGCACTGTCTGTGATAAAATGAGTAAACTTTACGAAGTGCAGCCCCCGCGGTGAATGCACTTGTGCAGTTGCAGCGCACCGCCTCGGCCGCCTGCGCGCCTGGTGGCGTGGCCGCGCGCCTCAGCCCACCTCGCCGGCCACTTGGCAACCAGACAGACAAACAGACACGGCCGTGGCACACATACCGCCTGACCACTCCGCCTGCCTCTGCATCCGTCCCTCTTGCACTCTTGCAATAATTAGCTCATTACGTGGCTAATGAACTCGATAATGATTTACCTTATCTTCAAGATTTACAGCACTGTCGCTGGAAGAGATTAAATGAGTAAGCGTTGAAATAAAGTCTGTGTGGTGAGGTCCAATAAGATATCTAGGCTGGCAGAATAAATTTTAATGGCGTAATGAAAAAAAAAATCTATGTTTTGACTAATTTCCTACTTACCCCCTAATTTTAATATTATCATCATCCTTCATTCAGTTTTTGTTTGTAGCGCAAACATGGATTAAAACTAGGGTACCTAGTCAACTTGTATAAAGAATAAAGTAATTTCAGAAAAAAAAGAAAGAAAACTTTATTTGGGACTCGCACAAGACAAACAAAACAGTAAAATAAAATTAATAACTAAACAGTAATATAATGTAACAAACATGGATAATTATACAATAAAATAACTATCTGTGCGAGGCCAAAATGGTCCCTATCTCAGCTGAGACAGGCACTAGGCAGCAACTACAGATATATAAAAACACTAGCTTTTGCCCGCGACTTCGGTCGCGTCAGTATAGATTTTCGCATAAACTAAAGTAGCCTATAACTATCATCGCATCTATCTCTGTATCTCAGTTCATCAAAATCGGTCCAGCGATTTAGGCGTGAAAGCGTAACAAACAAACCAACTCAGTTGCGCATTTATAAAAATACCTACTTACTTAAAAGTCACCGAAAAATTGCAAACACGTAAAATTGAAAAAAATCGCGTTAATTTGTAAACTATTTTTTATTAATAAGACACTGATATGTTGGAAACTATTGAATTTGAATGGAAAACGTTTTTTTCATAATTCATCGAGAAATAATAATCTAATAAAGATTTATTACAATCTTACTGAAACTGCAATTTTCTAGGATATTTACGGCAGCAACATTAAAAAAAGAAATTAGTCGGTATTGTCAACTAGTATTTTTTTCATTTATTATTTTTTTATTTTACGCTCACCATTGTTATTATTTAGGCTAAAGCATGAGACGAGCGACCAAATGGCACTAGACTGCATTTCATTTTGATAATATTTTATTTAGCAACATTAATTTTTCTACCATGAAAAAAAGTAGGTATGATAATCAGAAATTCCCTTTAAAATCCTTCGAGTATAAATGCAATTGTATTTTACGCTGAATTCGAATTTAATAAGCTGAGTTTTTATCAATTTCAAGCAAGTCTCTTTTGCCGCCACTTAGCAATCATGATTCATGATCGTTAAGATTATCCATTGAGTGCATGCTAAAGTGGCAGGAAATCATTAAATTAAAAGTCGAATAACAACAGAGTAGGTATTTTACGTATGCTGTCATGCTGTGTTGTTTTAAATTATTTTTTATACACGGTAGGTAAGTACAAATTCTTTGCGGCCGTAGGTAACTCGGTACCTACCTCTCTTGGCAATCCTAATAAAAATTGCAAAAATATGTGCCTATTAATATTAAAGAGCACTTCAAATATTTAGATATTCAATTTGAAATAAAATTATCTCCAGCAAACCAACATTTCTATAATCAAAGCAAAATCAAATAGCCCATCGTCCTTGAAATCGTTAAGGAAAGTTCAACAAAAGTTCATTGAACACAAGCTAAACTTTTTATTAGCTCGCCAAGTTGAAAGTTCGAACTTCCCTATTAGACTACACCTCCTTCAATTTATAAGTTACCAGTAGGTGGGCAACACCGTTTCCATAACAACACCCACGCGCGCGCATTTCTCCGCCTACCTTGGGGGATGAAACCATTCACAATTTCGAACACCCGCCTTTGTTTCTGGCGCCCTGGTAAGAGTAGATTGCGAGCTTTCAGGAAGGGAAATGACGTGTCGGTCGGTCGCTGTGCGCATAGTTGCCATAGCGACGAGCGAGGCCCTTCGCACTCCGAGTCGAGTATGACGACGAAGTCCTTCGTGCCCTTTTGGTCCTTTTGTTGGCAACGCTCCTACCTACAGAATATGTTGTCCTGATACTTCTTTGATCTAATTACGCATATCATTATGTCACACTCCCCGTTTATTTTTTGTTGTAACAACTCTGAAGCACATTAGGTTTCTTTTTTTGGAGGCGTGGTATTTTTATTTCTTGTTTATAAATGTTAACCGTGCTCTGGGTTATATCCATGGTACTTACAGATAATATGATTGTATTGTAAATAGTTTGGATTAATAAACAAATGAGTATTACGTGTACCTACACATCACCAAGCTTATATTCAATCAACTAAAATGAAGCTCAACATAGGTAATTATATATTTAAAGTCGATTAATAACTTTAAAATCTAAAATGTTATGACTCAGTTTGACATTCTCCTAGCAACCACTTTCAGAATCGCGCAGGCGCACTACCATTGTCCTAAGTCCCGCCTCACCCTAAATGCATCCATCCCTCATGTTCTCTTTCACCTGCTCCCGAACCAATATACTGTGCTCTATAGCTTCGAACACGTATTAATGGGATATCGATTTCTGGTCAGCTTTACTTCTCGACGCCTATGCAGTCTTGGTGCTTTCCGAACGGTTCGACATTATCGGCAATCGCCGATACATTTCCAATAACCGAAGGCGGTAGGAAATATCGACAATCGTAGGGCTGAAGGAACATCCCTCTATTAATAGAAGAAAAAAAGTTGTTTTTACATTTTTAACTGGTTCTAAAATCATATTGATTTTCTACTTTTATGAGTAAACAGGTACGATCAAATTGTTGAACTTTGTCGAAATACAAATAAATTGGATTTTTATCCCTTAAAGTTTCTTGTCTATACGAAGTTTTACCTGTATTTCTAGATTTTCACCCCGTCCCCCAGCCACCCCCTATCCGGATATTGATTTTCGGCCTTAGACAACGCAACCGCTTTCACTTCCTGTTATCCTAGCCACTCCTGAAGGAATTTCCGGTTTCAAATCCGTCCACATCCGGATTTCACCCCGGAAATACGGAATCTGGGAAAAAAAATTACTTTCGTAATAGAGTAGAAGTCAGAAAATGTAAAACTAAAATAAGTTATGAACATAGGTACTATGCGATAATGAATGAGTATGTTTGGTCATAAGGTAGGTACTTTTATTTTAAAATATAACATGAATTTATAATAAGATAATATACCTAATTTAATTTTCCTGCTGATGTCGAGCCACAAAAGCGCTCAGCAGCATCCATCTTGGTTGTCGGGGAATCGGATCCGCAGAAATAACGCGCACAGACATACTAGGCTTGCAGAACAATAAAAGAGTTCGTTCGGATTTCGTAGGTAACGTTTGGAGCTGCGGCAAATACCTACAGTCCCTTTACGGCTTTAGGTATCTTGGATACAATGAAGCGCTATATTTCTAAAAAAATGCAATTGCTGGAATAATAATGAATGGATCTTGTGTATCTTGAAACTGTCAAATTAATTATAGCGCCTAATGCGAAAAAAAATAGTTTTTAAACTAACTACATAGCTACCTACTAAAATATGGCGTTGGGCCAACTGGACGCAAATAAGCAATAATGAGTTAACCTACCTGACTGTCATTCGGAGAAAATGGCGTTCGAAAATACAAAACAAGTTTTAATAACTTGGTATGAAGATTTTCTAAATACTGGACATGATTGATGATATTTCAAAATAATGTTTTTAATTTTATCAATTTGCATGTAAATATTAGTAAAAAAAATATATTATTACGAGAAAAACCACAAAAATGGTATTGCATAATTTTTGATAGCTTATGTAACATATCCAAAACATTTCAAGTGATTTAGAATGTTTTTGTAAAATTACAAATTGATCATGGTAATTATTTTGAAAATGCGTTAAATGCTTTGAAATACTTTTGTAAAAATAATAACAGTTGTAAAATGAGTTTAAATAGCAAATTATCGTCACTTGAGATGTTACTGAATATTTATAAATTTGTGTTAACTTTTTTGGCATATTCGAATCATTAAAACCAAATTTCAAAGATAATCAACTTTATTGTAAAAACATTACAAAAATAGGCACTAGAAACTTCTTCACTAATTATTAATTAAGTACCTAATTTTACTTACAAGTAGATAACAGTCTTAATTTTTTAATACTCTGTTAATGTATCATTTTACTATCATTGCACTTCTTTATTAATTAGTTATTCATCATCATCATTAAGTATTTGGCAAATTTATATTTTTATTATGAGGTAGGTAATCAGTCTATTTTTTTAAACTTAGTAGGAATCATCCTATTCATTTGTTGTGTATATCAGTAATAAGATTAAAAAATACGAAATATCATCACAAGTCATTTCGTTATTTTCAAAAGTTATTACTGATACGCTCATACAATTATAATTATTTTTTAATAATAAAATCACTATAAAACATAAAAAAAATAGTACAAAAGTGGAGATCCAGCCCTCTTCTTCTCTTCTCTTGTAAATTCTTCAATCTCAAAATCTACAGTAGAACCAAAACCGTCCACATCATCAATGAAGTCACCATTTCTAGCAGTTTTCAAAAAATTATAAAATGGTTTAGCATCACTTGGAATCAGTCTTAATATATCTTTCAGGTCTTTAATTTTTTCTGTACTCAGTTCCCGTCCTTCAGGGTGTAGCAATGGTAAAGCAGTTTCAAAGTCTATTTGTTTTTTACGCCCTTTCCCTCCTTTACCTATATCAATACTTTTCGCGACATCAGTAAGTTTTGATTTCATGTGCAGCATCGTTGGCTCATTTTTCACCAATTCAATTTCAAATGTGTCTAGCCAAGAGATTTTTTGTTTTTGTATGTCACATTTTCTATTTGTTATTTGATTTTGAATCGATTCTATGGAAAAGAAATCGTCTTTTGTAAGTTTCGTGACTTCAATAAAATCTTCTGCAGTGTACAAACGAAGATGTGTTTTCAAAACGCATTCGACGTCTTTTTCTAATGTCTCTATTCTGGTCTTCAATTTTTCTCTTTCGTCCTTTTTTTGGTCTCTTTCCTGAGTTACCTGATTTTTCAGTCAATGGAGTTTGTAATTCTAAAGGAATAAAATCGCGGTCTTCAAAATTCTGACTTGTGCTTGCTGTTCTTGGTGCTATTAACTCTTCTTGTTCATGCCTTATGTTAATAGTAATATCATTTTCATTGCTATTTGGAATATTTCTGTCTTGTGCTATGCATTCTAAATCTTCTAAATTACATTCCTTCGTGTTATTTGAGCTTACCACTATTTCTTCTATTATTTCTTCTTGTCCAGTTACATATTCTTCAATATTCATAACGTATTCTTCGAAGATTGATGGTGACGTAGTAGTAGGCATATCGTTTTCGTTCCTGGACGGTATTTGGAGATTATCTGTCATATTACTGCGCTCTTCGACTATGTCTGTTACACACGTAATCAACGTTTTTTTTGGTGAAATATTTACTGCTAATCCGGCTTTTGGGGAAGTTTCATTATCAGTTATTTTATTGTTTGTTTTCTTGCCTTCAATATATTTATCTTTTGACATCTGTCCTGATTCTTCAAGTTCATTTTGTGGGATATCAATTGAACAATCGACCACAAGTGTATCTGGAACCTCGAAAGTATTATTTGAAATCGATTGTATAGCAAAATTTAGTTCTTCATCCGTAATTGCTGGAATTATAATTAAAGAATCATCAGCTGTATTTTTAGAGACTGGATCTGTTCTTCTGACATCACTAGATGAATCATTATTATGGTTTTCTGTAGACTGATAGCTTTCTTCATTATTTAACTTACTATCCTCTTTTCTACAAGCGTTAAATATATTTTTAATTCGTTGTCGTCGGCTTGCGGACATCTGAAATGGAAGTAAGTTAAAATTAGCTCATGTTTATTTGGGGTCTGTACTTTACATGATAATGAAGAAGCCGTATCACAGATATAGAACCGTACAAGGTGTAAAGCTGGCCAGTTACATCCTTTTAATCTCTTATTCTAACCACGATGTTTTCCCTCATCACCGTGCTAATGGTAGAAATACGCACGTTCAATTCAAACCTACGACCTTCCGTATGAAGAGCGCGTCCTTATCCACTGAGCTACCAATGCTCAAAACCTTACGACGTGTATACCCAATACCAGGCCCCTGTATTTTTACTAAAAAATACCTACTTAGGTATTGTTTAGTAAGAATACAAACAATCAATACGTAACCCAATTCAATAAAAAATAGCTATATTAGTGCGGGACTACAACCTTGGGTTCTTCCAATAGAATAGGTGATAATCACTCATTACAAAACTGTTCAACACAGAAGCAACACAAAAATTTCGTAGGTACTCTATACTTTTTCGCAAAAATATGTTAAAGATCATGATACACAGTTGTATGCTTAATGCTGCCTTAGATATTTTTACAAAAATCTATTAAGTAACTTAAGCGTAAAACAAATTTATAGCTATAGTGGATTTAACATTTTGCAACAACTGCTTATGTGAGTTTCGCGCCAGAAAACAACATTAATGTTATGAGTTTTGCTATTGTTGCACTTTATAAACTAAGAACTAACCCACTTTGTAATATTTAAGAGCTCTCATCCACAATAAATGCATACTTCCTACTTAATTACACCGAAAACACAGATAACCTTACCATTAAATGACTAAAAATAACTAAATAAACCAAATTAGACACTTACCTTACAAGAACCAATGTTTCTAGTTAAATTTATTATCTAAATGCACCAATGCACTTGTGTAATTTTACATTAAAAGTACTTTTGTCCAAAAAAAACTGTTAAAAAAGTAGCTGTCATGGGCCGGTTGCAAATCAAAACATACAGTGACGTCTATTTCGCAATAACTTGTCAAGCTGCTTGAGTTGCTATTGAGAACTAACAGGTGGCGCTAGGTGTATTAAAATGTATGTCAAGGCACTTAGAAGTTTATCGCGAATTTATGTAAGGTTCATAGGACGTTGACATAAATAAAAATACCGATTTTTTTAAAGAATTAAGGTGTATATCAGTAAAATGTTTTTGAAAAATGTTTTTTGACTGATTTCTAAGGGCACTGTATACTTAACTAATTTTGAGTAATTTTGTGGGTTGACGTCTTATTGCTTATTTGCGTCCAACTGTGGATTTTGCCGGTATTTGTTAACTACCTACTGCTAGAGTGATATAGATAGACTGATATATATTTGATTGAATAATTTGTATGACTGGGAACAGGATTGGATAATTTGGATACCTACATACGAAGTCATAAAATTGTACACATAATTAGGTAGGTACCTACATATATTGACATACATAGGTATAAAATCGATGTTGGCAATATCTCTAAAATGGATACAGGTACCTACGAGGTAAATAGGATTATATATAATACGACATTGTAATACATGTATTTAGGTATATCCTATAATATTTTTACCTGTATTATAGGTCGGCTCGACACCGTTTGACTGATTATTTCTATATTAAAACATTTTATATCCTCATAATTTTTTTAGGGTTCCGTAGTAAGCAAGGAACGCTTATACATAGTTTTGCCATGTCCGTCGGTCTGTCTGTCTGTCAGCGGTTATGCTCGGTAGAAACTTGAAATTTGGTACCTATGGGTAGGTAATCACGCCGACAAAGTACCCTACACGAAAAGTGTTTTTTTTTACGTCTGTCCAATGGTGTGGGGTGTGGTTGGATAGGTCGTTTAAAATATTGAGGGTGTGCGAAAACCATTTTTACATCCAAGGATCCGTTTGCGAAATATTACCTAAGCTTTAAAGTGCTAATTTTTCTTAGAGTCAAGTGTCGCCCCCTCTGCTAGCTAAACGATTGTTTTTGGAGACGTGAAAAAATTCATGGTATTAGCATACCTAGGTATTGGTAAGCTATCACCGCTACCTATCTAGGCTTAACGAGTTAATGAGTACCTATAGTCGACCAGCTTATAAAATGCAACTGGGTAAGTAAAAAAATTCTAATACCTAATTCCATAGAAAATTACTTCAGACCAAGTGCATTTGTAACTTTGTAATGTAATAATAGTTTAGTAAGTACATTTTACTATTTTTCTGGCATGATTTATAAGACGGGTAACTTCGGAACCCTACACTGGGCGGACTCCGACAGGCACTTGGCTGGCTTTTGTAACCCCATAGGTAGTCGTGGTAGTTTTAAATAATAGGTAATATTTTACTTAATACTATACCTATAGGTAAGTACCTACTTCTACTTAAAAAATGTGCCTGCTTCGTACCATAAGCTACAACTTGCAACCAAGCGTTCAAAACCTACCTACCTTTTAAAATTACCAGCACTAATTCGAACACGTGCGTAAACGTATCTAAACAACTTGGCTAGTAATATAGATACTAGTATTAGGGGGTTGAAACACCTCTTTGAACTGCTGGCTTCCGCGTACACTGCACCCCTTGCAACCCTGTCATGGCCGCCGTCGCTAACTATCGCGTTTGCACACACACATATCTAAAATATCGCTTATTTGTGTATGGGTGTAGGTTATTCACTAAATACACCTAGGTTTGATATTCTACACACACATACAAATGGAAGTTATAGGTAACCTGTCCATGTGTTAAAGTTCATCGTACCTAGGTAGATATAGGTCTAGGTACTTAGTTAGATATCACTTTCATTTGCCATAGAGCAGCTGCTAGGTATGCCTATTAGTAGCTTTTGCCCGATACTTTGTACGCGCATATCCCGTTTTTGCCCGTTCCCTTCCTCATGAATGTGGTTATCATATACCTACCTACAAAAAGAATTTTCCAAATCCGACTCGTAGTTCTAGAGATGGCGTCCAAACAAATAAACAAACAAACTCTTCAGCTTTTTAGGTATATACCTAGATAATTATACATTACTATAGATTATTATATTAGTAGGTATAAATTACCTATATACCTAGGTAGTGATTATCGTACTTAGGTACCTAGCTATACCTATTAAAAATCCGCTGTGTGGTTCAGCAGAAGTAGGTACCTATCTACATAGGTAAGCGGACAAATTATTTAACGGAATAGGTAGGTGCAGATTCGTAGATGTTGGAATGTTTCATGACATTTTAGGCAAATTGTACTCCTTTATATTAGTTAAGAAATTTGTCTAAGATTTGTTTTTTCTTTTAAATTATTTGTAGCAGTACAATGGGATTGACGTTGTCACAATAGTGTACAAAAATCACTTAAATAAATAAAGATTTTTAAAAAATGGTGCAGATTCCTGTGACAAAAACAAATCTATACCTAGTAGGCGCCAGATAAATGTGGAATAAAGTACATTGACCTTTCCCTAATAACTGTTCAATATACCTGAACAATTAAATATGAATCGTTTTTCATTATTAGACAATGTTAAGGATCACGAGAGATGATGATTCGGGACAGCTTTGTGTCATTAATTCCGTTTTTCAAATTAAAAATGTCAATTGTAGGTGAGTCAATGACCGTTATTCCACGATTATCTGGCGCCTACTATAATTGAACCACGCCGACCCTTGATTGTCATGGCAACGTAAAACAAATCTAACTACCTAATAATTTAATTAATGTTTGCCACACTCAGTTTTAGTGGGTAATATTTGGTCCTTAGAATTTCCATTCCTTGAATCTCAAATGAAAAACATCCCTTGCTAGTTGTTACAAAAGTCGTAATAAATAAGTATGCGTTGTTGTCACTGTTGGAAAGGCATTTGAGTAGAAAGCATAATTATTGGTTAAAAGTGACTAACAGAAGCCCATCCATTGGGTTGAAGAGAAACATCCCTTGCTACGAATCTCGTAGCAGCGTAGAACTAATTACCTATGTCCGAATAATTAAGAAAACTGGTTAGGTACTTTATGATCGACAAGTATTGTCAGTCTAGCAATTATAAATAATTATTGATAGTTAAACTTTATTAAGAAACGGAGCCTCGCCCCTGATATTTCAATTCAACACATCCCTTGCTACGAAAAGTAGAGTTACCTTATTTTAGTTAAGCATTTCAGAATTTCAACAAAAACATTGAAGTAACGAGTGGATTCTTTCCAAGCTCTACACAAGCAAGTTTCGCCATTATGGCCGTTTGAGACTGAGATCCCAGAGCTGCCAGACATCCCTTATGTTGTCACTAACAAAATTTGTGTGATAGAGTAACTGTAGTGTTAGTACCTATGTACTCATACCTGCTAGCTTAAGCGTAATGTAAGTAAACATAAATTAACTTAAAGCACCCATGAGACGTTTTATTGAAAAAACAAACTGCTGCTACGACTCTCGTAGCAAGGAATGTTTTTTTTGAGCTTTAAGGGATGGTGTCCAAATATTTACAGGAATAAATCATTAAAACATCTAAATGTAGGTATTAGAATATTATTAGTTTATTAATATAAACTGCGAGTGGGTTCTAAATTCAAATTATCTATTCCTAGAGAAAACAAAATAGAATCTACTAGGTAATCAGAACTTATAAACTTATTTTCTGAATTAGCACTTTGCCCGCGACCTCTTCCACGCGGATGTACCTACTCCACAAACTTAACGGCCGCTCTACTCCCTTTACGTTAGTTATGGAAAATTACCTAAGCACAACGATTTTCATTAATTACCCAGCCATTTCTGCTGCTGATTCTGTGGTCAGGATCAGCACAACTATTCACCCCGTTCTCCCCGTCAGGGGTTGATTACCTATGCAAAAATTGTTAGATCTGTTTCAAATATCCCACTTTTAGTTTGTTCATATCAATTCCCACGTAAATTGAAGCAAGAAATATTGGCCTCCCCTCTAAACTTAATCATCCCATCCCCCTTTAGGGGTCTATTTTCGAAATCCAAACATTTGTTATTCTTATTTTTTATCGATCAATATCTAATGTCGTGTTTCAACTTCATCGGTCCAAGCATTAAGATTCTCCCCTGTTCGCTTGAACCGCAAAATTTTTCATACTTAGAGCATTTTTAACCCGTCGTCGTATCTTTTATGTCCGATGTGAATAATTTACATGTAGGTAGGTACATAATCAACCTTAATTAGATAATTAAGGTTGATTATGTACCTACCTACATGTAAATTATTATTAATTATTATTGCAAAATGATTAGATAATCATTTTAATACTTTACCAGTGGCCAGCGATGCGGACGAATTTTTTGACGGCATATTTTAGACTATTTTAGTTAGTTATTTTTATTTATTTAAGTGTAAGTACCTATATAGTAAATAGTTGTACAATGTTATGTAATAAATTAATCTCTGTAAAAAAATGGATAAGGATTAATATCATGATACAAAAGTCACCACTTTTCGATTCCACTCTGGTTTATAATAGGTAGCGGTCATTGTGACTTAATCATAATTGTTAGACAACTTATGTTATAATTAAGTCAATAATGTAGCTTTACAATGGTGTAAGAATTTAAAAAATCGGTTCAATAGTTTTTGAGCCAAATCGTAACAAACAAATACCTAAATCTTTCCTCTTTATAATATCAGTTTAGATTAACCTCACTTACCTAACTTTATACAGAATAGGTACAAAGTATAGATCCTTAAATAAAAAAACAGGCCTTGCTATGAATTTCGTAGCAACGTAGAAATAATTGTTAAATATTTTCAATAGAATCGGCAGCGCTGACAACATCATAGCAGTACCTAACTAGTAGGAAAGATATAAAGATAAATATTCCTTTAAAGAAAACCTCTACCTCGTTAACCTCAAAGACACAATTTTTTGCTACGAGTGTTGAAGCAGAGTACAATTAATTAAGTATTTTAGCATACCTAGGTACCTGTAAACACGCCTTTTTAGAAGGCCTCATCGTTTGCGCTCAATGGTGTTATGATTTCAAAAAAAAATATCGCTACTTATTTAGTGACTAAACCTACCTATAGGTACCTAGTTTTCCGGCATAGGTATCTCTAAATTTCTGGATTTTGAGGTCACATCCCTTGCTACGAATGTCATAGCAGGGCAGCATATGATAGGTAGGTACCTATTATAGGTACTTATAGTCCGGTCAATATAGACATTTAAAATAAGAAAAATTCCCGGAGAGCCGAATATTGGTAGAGAGCTGGGTTTTACAAATAAAGTTTTAAAAATCCCCATCGAACCTATGTGTTACAAAAGTTATTCGGGGTCAAAGGTCTAAATTAGTAGTTTTTTGGATTTTTCTCGAAAACGGTAAGTTTTATCAAAAAAAAACTTCACCTTAAAATTCTCTACAAAAATGGTCCTTATGATTTTTTTCCTAAGAGTTACCATTCCTGAGATATCGCGATTCTAAGAGTCACATTATACATGATATGCACACTTTTATTAAAGCAAGCTGTTTGTAAGTCCGACTTACAAACAGCGCAATCCTTAGGTAGCCCTTAGACATCCCTTGCTACGAATTTCGTAGCAGCGTTAAGGGTTTGAATAAAGTATAATATCAGTACAAACCATATTTTAAAGGATAAATAACCGACAATATATTTTAGTATTAGGTAGGTACCTAAGTTACCTTATATTTATTCAACCCGTCAAAAAATAAATGCAAATCAAGTGATGCGATTGGCTTTTGAAAATTCATTCGACCAATCACAGAAGCGACTGTGCGTTTGAAAACTAGTCACATTCGTTTTCCGAAAATTTTCATTCCAGTGTCTAAGCTTAGGTAGGTAATTAGTAGGTTATACCGAAATCTAGATATTGAGACAATAAGTAGGTACTTAGTCGTTTTAACTCATTTGAATTCAGCAGATTCATTGCGGCGTGAATCAGACATCAGTCATTTAATTTTCTGGTGGGCAACACGAAACTCTTTTCTCTCTTTTTATCTTCAATGACGTGATTGATAGTTACTGATGATGACCATAACCTAGTGAAATTTTACAATCTTCTAAAGTTAAAGTTTCAGGTATTATACGATTAGTAGACTGATTCAAATTGTCTTGCCTCTCTTTCTGGTAAAAGAAATAAAGAAAGACACGAAATCTGTAGGTATGTACAAAAGGGTCTTTGCCAACGTGCGTAACTTCTTGCGTAACAGTCTTCGCTCTGATTGGTCGACAAAGCCACGCCCAATGCGTAAACCGAACTGTGAAATTCGACAGGCCCTTAGACGGCCCTTTCGAACTTCTTATACTCTTTGCGTTCCTAGTAATCTGTGTTATATTATAAATAATTTAAAGGGCTCCCCAATAATATTATAATTTGACAACAAACAACTGAATTACAATATGTAAGCGAAAAGATGCGTATTTTATTATTTGGAAGTTTCAATAGTATTATTATCTGATATACTCATATCCTCACCAAACTCAAAACAGTCAGCTCTTTCCCACGCATAAAAAGTTTAGAAACAAAAAAGTAAATTAACAGTAATTAAATATGCAAATTATTAAAAAGGGACGCCTAGAGCCCTTGAGAAGGTGTAAATGACAGAAGGGATTTCTTTGTAGTAAGAAATAATGGGCATGTCACTCCCAATGACTTTGTGTACCAGGCTCACATAATTCTGTAGGAGATGTGCTCAGAAAGGGCTTTCGCTAACCTTCGAGGGCGACCAGACCGAACAACTGTTGGATAACAACGTTTATGTGAGGTAAGGGATGAGTCAGTAACGTTAGCTACTACTTATTAGTATATTTTGATTATGAATGAATTTATTCAAGTCTGGTCCTTGGGTCCAACTTGCCCTTTAACGTTGATACAAATGTATACCAATGTATATCTACATCTTTTTGCATTCACGCTTCGTGAAAAATAGACATTTCAGAAACAATAGTACGTAGGTTATATTAAATATAAATAAAATAATTTTACTTCGATGAATTCCTTTTTTTTATATTTGTTAAAAGGATAAGTACCTCCTACAGGAATAGATACAAAAAAAATGTCGCATGCTTATTTTATTTATTTATTATTTTCTCTCTGTTTCTTTACAAAATAAAATATCATTAATTTTACTCCATACAAATTTTCAAAAACAAAACATAAAATTTCATTTTAATTTAAAAATAACTGAAATTCCACACATTCTTGGAAGCAAATTTATTTTTCTTTGGTAAGAATTCCGGCAAAGATGGCCTCACTTGAATCCCAAACACCAGGCAAACATGAAGCGATAGTAGCTCTTGGAATGCCGGAGAAAACGCGCGGGCTTGGAAAAATGTTGGGAGAAAAGTTTACAACCGGTAAACGGGATGGAAAGAATAGTTTAAGAAAAAAAATATATTTTTTGTTTGAAATTTTGACTCGTAATTCATCTTTCAGCAGATATAAAATAGTTCTTTACTTAGACAATGTCACGCATAAAAGTAAAACGGCTCTGCTAAGCTATGGGCATTCTACTTTTAATCTACCTTTTATTATTAGATAGGTTAGGTTAATTAATTGGATAGAAAAACTGATCAATCCGAATGAGTAAAATCGTTAATATTTAAATTGGAAATAAACTACTTTACCCTCGAGAATGAATTTCTTTGGAGAGGATCTTGAAGGGGGGTCTCTTAGTATTTCATAGTATCTATTCATAAAACAAAAGGCTCAGAAATCATTTTATAAAAATAAACTATGGGAAATTCCTGTAAGAGACGTCAACTGACTAGAGATGCTACGATTTTGTTAAAATTCGTAGCAACTGCTACGAAAAAAATTGGTCCTTGATGATGTCATCCTAGATCCAACCGCTAGAAAGCGTAGAGCCACGATTTGCGTAATGTGCGCTTATTTCGCTATGTATTATTTGCATGCGCGCCCCTATCCACGCACATTTCCACACCCCTCGCGAACAGCTGATCGTGATCACACACTGACGAAGCACGTGTGACTTCAATCTCCACCCTTCGTCTGCTACCCTGGTACTTATAGCCCACATGTGCAACCCTTTCCGACACGTGGTCACACCGTACGTGACCCACACACTACCGGCAGACTAGATTACTTATTTTATTTGACGTGTCATGTCATGTCTGTATGTAATTAGTAGAGTATGCATGTGAGAAGTCACAGTGAAATATTCTAGTAATAAGGCTAATTAAGTAGCGTGGGCTTATATTATGATTGTGTAATTTACACCATACCTTTGTAGAAATAAGCACGAACCTACATTAAAATTATGGTTCTAGAGGATAACAAATTACTAAAATAATGAACGAAGTAAAATTAAGCGCAAGTACACACGTGTACAACACGCATGTATGATGTAATTTACAACAACATGAGACATGATTATTGCTTGACACGTCGGTGTACTATGTACAAACGGCAAGCATGATGCAAATGTGCTGTCTTCACTACCACAACACAGAAGCGAAGCGGGCAGTCCGCGCCGTCGCACACGCCCCGTGACGCAGTGACATGCGTCAACAGCGACTATTGCACCAGGCAAGCAGCCGGCCACAGAGGTGCATTGCCCTTCACTGCATCACCAGCCAGTGTAGCAAGACCTGCAGCTGAGTGCACGCGTACCTCCCTCCGTTTCTTTCCAACCAACGATTGTCGCATTTGCTGGGACTGGGACACGCTATGGGAGAAAGAGACCAACTCACTATCGAGGGCTTATAGTATGCCTCACAAATACCATCTCGGTCTTTCACGTTGTAGCTGTATGCATTGGCAATACGCCTGTGTTTAACAAACACACAGATAGTATTTTTACTCTTGTAATCTCTCTCACACAAGTTGTACCGATGAAGAAATGTTTACTCATGTATGTGTTGTGAACTGTCTGTCTGATTCGCATGATAAGTTCTAACAAATAGTGAGCAGTACTAACGAGATGGTTTGGGATACTAAAACAATTTGCTGGGCTATTTACTTTGCTTATAAATTATTTTCACCAACTCTGCTATGATTAATTACGAAGTCATAAGTCTAGGATAGAATAAAAAATCTCGTAGCCTTCGTAGTCATGTAGGCCGTAGCCGTAGCACTGTGTGCCGAATTCTACCAGTGTGCTACGAACTTTTACTAAATAAAAGTGCTAGGATACATCCTCGGATTTGACTGCAGCATGTTTTGTTTTAAAAGTGATGAACTTGTTTATGAACTTATATTAATCGTGCAAAAAAAAGAAAAACATTTTAATCTTCTTGTTTTCATGACACCCTGCTACACCTTGAATTCTACGCATTTTTATATCACAGTTTTTTACAAAAACACCCTCTAAACATTTCGGCAACTGAGTAAATGTAGGTACCTATTAAATAGAAACTTGTCGCTACGTTTACACTCAATTTATTTTATTATAATTCTTGACCAAGCAGAAGAAAAGAAGAATATTTAGAGAAGCTTTTTTTTATTGAATTTGTATTGAATTGAAACTACAAAATCACTGTTTATCACTTTTCTGAACGCTAAGAAGATAATGAACATTTTGTCGTCTTCGAAGACTCCAAGACGAAAAAATGTTCAATATCTTCGCGCCCTTTTTATTAAACGCTTTTCCAAAGAAAGATTTTCCTTCCCGGATGCAGTAATTTTTGCTTGAAGCTACGCGGAAAACATAACAATTGTCAAGTATTAGTAACCTACGCAATATCTGACGTTTCATTAATACCTTCTCGTATGCAATAAGCACCTATTACTCGAGCGGAATAGCAGCCACCTTCTGACGAGTTAGGTGCTCCTAGTAAACGATCCACCTAAAACGCGAACGGGTTACGTCCCTATACTCGACTCATCAACAGCTTCATCGCTATTAGCAAACTGTGCTGGAGAATAAGATAAAGTTAATAATTAATTAATTGTTATCATAACTTTCTGTTTTATGACTATGTCACAGACCTAAGCACTTGTCTTCTTGCTATGGAGTTTTGGTCCAATTTTTGTATGCTGGAAGTTGTATGTATAAGAACTTGTTAAATTAAATCTTTGACAGCCAGATATCCCAGGGAATAAATAAAAAAAAACCGATATAACGATTTTTAAAGAATTTAATGTGTGTGTGTTGTGTACCAAACACGACGTCATCAGTCATCACGTCACGCTACGAACATTTGAATTAGCGTGACGTAGCAATATGGTAGTCCATACAATTACCTCCAACCGAATTATGAGAACCTAGTGAGAGTTGACGTCATAAGACGTTTTAATAAAAATAGTTTTACCGAACCCGCATCCGTCTTAGGTTGAACGAGCGCCAACAATCTTACGCTTTTTGGGTAATTTAAATATCTACGACCATCTTTTTAGCTAAGTTATCTAGAGATGGCCATGTGGTTTGATAAATGAAAATATTTACAATCAGTTATCCTGACTTTGAAACAATTTGAAAACTTATTAAAAGATGTCAAGAAGATATGTGCGTATAGGTAGATATTTATTTCAACTTTTTTGGTCCTTTGATCAACAATGCCTTGCCCTTGGAGGCAAACCAAATAATTATTTTGGTCCTTCCTTTTTTTGTGAGTGAGCGGCACACCCACACCACGACATGCCCCGTCCTTGGAAAAGTCCGTTGGATTGGATCCCGCCTACACAACACCCCACACGATGTCATGGCGGTCCTTTCCGAAACTGACATCTCTCTGCGACCCATATTATCCTGGTATAAAAAGGGGGCAAACCATTGTTCTTACGCACACGCATTTTTTTGGAATTCTTCTAATCACTTTTGGTAGAAATAAACAGTCCTGTAAATGACAGACTGAAGTCAAGTAGTAGGTACTTGAGTGTTAGACAAGTTTTCTAAGTGAAAAAGAAACTACCAAAATGTTTAAAACGTTATTTTAACCGGATTATCAAAATTATTAGGTAAAATATCAAAGAAAAAGTTTCTCAGAGTTCTTTCAATTTTACATGACGTTTACAAAGGTAAAACATGGGTAAAACGTCATGTAAAATTACATCTTCGTGATCATGCTTCCTTGGTAGAAAAGATGGGAAATTCGTTCGTATTAACTCGTTTGTTTTCGTTGACTCGGAGATTCAGTCCGAAGCAAGAGAGAGGGACATACACAGCCGAACCAATGACTGGATATAAAATTGCACTAAGAATACCTACACCGTTGCTCTATATTAAACAAAAAGTTATGTAAAGAATGTAGAGATATTTTAGAACATAATTGTGTCCAATGATATTCTAGCTGGTTCTTTTCAATTAAAATACATGATTATTTGATTGTGCTGTGAGTTTAATGGTAGGAAATTTGTTTCATATTCGGTTAGGCTAAGTAGGTAACTCTATGTGTTGTCAAATTGGAGCCATCATTAAAACTAATCGCCATCAATTAAATATGAGCTTTGGCCATTGTTTTCTTTATCCTAGCTTTGAAAACTCTATAACTAGAGAGTTTTCAGAGCTAGGATAGAGAAAATTGGAAACAGGTTTAATTTTCTTTTGTGTTTAATTAAATTTTTCTTACTTCTACAAGTTTAAAAAAAATGTTATTGTTCATGATCCTTTTATAAACTCGTGAGTGGTTATGATGTGAGAATTTTACAACGTCCACACTTCAACAGGAGAGTTTAGCTAATATTTGTGCCTAAAATTATTTAACTCAACTTTATAATACAAATAATAATGCAAAGTTTTGTCTGTAGTAGGTAGTGCAATTTATCGCTCACTGACGTGCATTATCAATGTAACAACTACGTAGCCGAGTGAATGGCCGCAGCAGTCGCTTGCACTGCGGTCGAGCACGGTCGTTGCCTCTCATCCTTGAGTATCCTTGAACAGGACGACGCGTAACACAAACCTCTTATATCTTATGCCAGCCTAGTACTCCGCAGGATATTTCGTCCCTTTGGGAAATACGACAGACATCCTTAAGGGACTAACGTCACGTTAGTAGATTTTTCAGTGCAACAAACAGCACAAAAGGCGACTATAATGTATTTATTTTAGCAATATTTTGGTTTAGTTCTTCTTAATATTTCAATTTCGTAATTTATTAAATATATAGGTATTATTTCTTGTAATACTTAAAAGAAGTTGTTGTAAACAATAGCCAGGAAGTTAAAATGACAATCAATTAAACAAAATAACTACATAAATTTGATTTTTATGGAGTTTAAATATTATCAGGCGAGCTACAATGAAATATATCTAATATAATTATTTTGTAGACCAAAATTATGTTATATTCTTAGTGCGTCATAGGTAGGTACTACCTGCTTCATATACAAACATAGTTACATAGGAATGTATGTACATACTATTGTAAACAAGCCTGTCAAGTTAGGTGGTATCATTTTAGACTCTTCAAAAACATGCCTCCCTGGCTTTTGCAGACGTCATTTCAGCCATTTCGGTGTAACAAATTACATACTTCATTTTATCACTCGAAGAGATCTCTACCCCCAAGCGTTGAATGAAAGGGAAAGGACAAAGTACATCTTCGCACCTTCTGAAGTCCTGCTAGTTGTTGACGTCATTCCAATAGAATCCACATCCCTTGGGTACCTCTCGAACATTCACCTTAAACTTTGTTACCTGTTCTGCAGATGCTCACACCAGTTTCCTCAACAAAATAAGCGCAAATTAATTTGTTTGTATGTTATATGCACATTAACTTTAATTTAATTAAAAAATTACGGATCACATCAGAATCGCAGTCATTTATTAGGCAGGCAAAACGTCGATTTTTATTGAGTCTAGTCCAAGTAACATCACCCACAAAATTGTTAGCAAAAAATATTTTTTTTGAATTATGTATTAAAAAAAAATTCAAGCTTGCTTTATCATTCTGACGATTCATTCAAACGATGGAGTGTAGTACGGTCTTAGCTATAGGATGAAGGTTGGGCAAGACACGCCTCCAACAATAAAAGGACCCCGCGGTCGGGGAACAAAGCTAAAACGGGATGGGGTGTCCCCTTGCCGTCCTTGTCACACCCGTGAGCTTTTGAAAGCTTTCTGTCTCTTCAATCTCCTTGGTCCACATGGTGCCTTGGTACAATCCCGCGCTACAAACGCCACTGTCGCTAGCCGCTTTCTCCTTCTGATGAACTTTTTAGTTTTCGCGCGTCGAGAAAGGGACAGCAAAATAAATATGATCGTAGTCATACTTCGTTCTATCGCTTGCAATGTTTATCAAGCTGAATGAATTATTGTAATTAAATTCTACAGAGAGATTCCAAGCTCTTCGAATCCATGATGGTTTTATAATGAGGTGCCAATTTTGTCCTCATTAATAATTGATTATTGATTATCTTGGTTTATGCAGCATTATTTTTTGTGCCGTTTTCCTTATAGTATGTCGTGGCGTGCGTATGCCGCCACCGCAAGCCCAACAGACTACGACCTCGACGCTCTCGCCAACCATGTCGATGGCGCCCGTGCCGCTGACCATTGTACAGGAGCCGCCTACTCCGCCAACGCCGCCCGTTTGCGCCGACGCCACTGATGTTAATAACCCGCTCGGCAGGCTGCGCAGCGCCTTGAGAAACTCCGCTTACACGCAAATGAACACCTTCTTTGATGCCTTCATTATTTTCTACAGTGATGAGCATTTGGTAAGATCAATTTAATGCATAAAAAAAAACCCAATAAATTAAGCGTTCTCGTTTGAAAGGGAATATTAGTCCCGTTAATCTATTTATCCCAATAATTAATAGCATTCATTAAGAAAAGTTGAAATGTACAACCCAATCGTAGTTACTTGTCTAAAACAATTTTATTCGCAACTGTACCTTCCAAAATGTATGTCTTACGGCCGGTCTCAATAACGTATCTACCTTTAACCAACTGTCAAATTAGCTACCAACAGTAGCTAAAACGTCATGTTACAAAGGCAAAAATGACGTTTCAGCTACTGTTGTTAGCTAATTTCACAGTTGGTTAAAGGTAGATACGTTATTGAAACCGGCCGTTAGAGTACCGCCCAGTACAGTTGGTTGAATCAAAATTGTAGGAACTAACCATTACGAACTCTTACAATCAAGTCAATCATTAACAGATAGGTCTACCACATATTTGTTGCAAATTCACTTAACTTCAAAAAAAGTTTTACTTTTTTAATTGGACATTTTTACTCAGAGCGAGGAGCCTCTGGCGTCTGAGCGGCGCCTGCAATACATCAGCGGCTGGGACGGCGCGGGCACGGGCGCTGTGCTGGCAGACGGCGGCGCCGCCGTGTGGGTGCCGTCCGGCGACGTGCGGCGCGCGCGCTCCGTCCTCACATGTGCGTGGCTCGTCATCGACGCTGATGACCCCAGTCAGCCCACCATCACTGAATGGATTGCGGTCAGTGCAATATGCAATACTTTGCGAGCAACTCACAAAAAATGGAAAGTAAGGAATCCCCAGATGGGATAGGATGGGGATTCCTCTTTGGGGGGAACTTCTATCTTTTAGCAGATAACATTTCACAAGTGTCACGATCCTGATTCCGATGATTAAGTATAGGTAGGTAGTAGAGTACTTGCACTAGGTACCTACTTGTACTTGTTACTTGACTCGTGATGAGATGAGTCTTGATTCCCTTTCCGACTTTTTTAAATCCGTAGGAGCGGCTAGGTCGAACTGGCCGTGTCGGCGGCGACGCTCGCCTGACGTCCGTGCCCGAGTGGCAGATGCTTTCCACAACCCTGCAACACGAGCGTTTGCAGCTGGTGCACATCTCCACGCTCCTGGACCAGCTTTGGAACGAAGAGCCCGACCCAGAACTCAGAAGGCCCGACTTCCCTAAAACTGTTGCCAAGAATTATGGAATTGAATTTGCTGGTACGTGATTGAGATTTACTACCTTTTTATCAGTTTATTTATTTTCTAAAACTTATTTAATATATTTTTAAATAATTCTTAAATAACAAAAAAAAAACTTTTGAAATATAATAAAATAGTAGCACACCGGTATCGGGAACAAACAAGGTCCGAGCTACCGGCGCGCGGTCAGGGCTCCAGAGAGAGGAACCTCCTAACAATGCGACATATGTCATCCGTGCCGTCCTTCAAAATAAATCTCCGGTAGTTATTCGTCATGATAACTTCTTCCATAATTGCACAGACAAAACCTTCAGTTTCTCCAAAGAGATCACCGAACGAGTAGGTACCTACATCAATACCGGCATGACTCAACCGTTGATGCGCTCACCTTGTTTCCGCCCGATAGAAGGCTACTGAATACCTTCCTCAGACGGCCAAAGAAGCGCTCTTTCAACGGTTGCTTTATGTCTGTAACATTGATACCTAACGCTTCCGACATACCCAAATACTTGTACGTTTCAATTGAAGACAGAGATCTGAGGTTTATGGAATCCGAGAGTTGAGTTCCCACGGATTCCAAAATCTCCCCACGCTTTACATGCATGACCGCACATTTGTCCACACCAAACTTCATCCTGTTGGCGAAACCTGTTGTTACTGAAAGTTTCAGTTACCTTCAGTGGCTCCATCAGCTGCAGATTACTTGGGCAAAGAGTTTCAAATCATCCATGTAAAGGAGGTGAGATATAACCTAACCACCTCTCTTCAACCGATAGCCTAGCCCTGAATTTTCCAGCTGTGTGCTTAGAGCATAGATATATTATATTTCTATGGCTTAGAGGATTCAAGGAGGCAAAACCAAAGCGGACTCAAACTATCGCCCTGAAATATACCCCGCTCGATCCTTGCTGGTTCGCTATTCTATTATTATTACAAGATATAAGCTCGCGTTTGACCACAATCTTACCAGATGGAAAACGATGAGATGGTAATTCTGGATTTAGATCCCCAGGTTGTAGCTATCAGGAAACACACATTCCGGCAAGGAATTCCACTCTTTAGCAGCACGCACAATGAAATCGTCGAGCGTATACGCACGTGTGGACTTAGCAGTGAACAACCTACAAACATTACCATTTCAGGTGTAGGCTGGCGCGACAAGGTCAACTCAGTCCGAACTGAGTTACGCGCCGTTGGAGCCGACGCCATGATAGTCACAGCCTTGGACGAGGTGGCCTGGCTGCTGAACGTGCGAGGCAGGGACCTGCCGTACGCGAGGCTGCTGAAGGCCTTCGTGGTGGTCAGCATGCGCGAGGTCAGGGTGTACGTGCCGCCGGGGAAGCTGTCCGTCCACGTGCGAGATACGCTCGCGGTCTACAACTGTGTTACTAACAACTGTTCAAGGTGAATCGTTCTTCCTTAACCTATTGTTGGCTTCTAGCCCGACCCGTATTCCGTCACCAGGACAGCTTTGATGAGTCTGCTATTGATATGGTACAAATTTTAACGACTTTTCGATGTCAAAGTGCCGAACACTAGTCTAAATCAAAGTACATCGGCATCGGGGTAAATTAGTATCATAGTAAATACTTATCAGGGTAACGTTTTGTGCAATAATGATACCTATTCAAACAATGAAGTTGCTAAAGAAGCATACAAGTAGCAGTAGGACACGTCTGGCGGAGAGCTATAGATTCGAATCTGTGACCATAGCTTATCTTTTAAGTATAATCAAGATTGGCCTACCTATTAGATACAACTAGCTTTTGTCAGCGGCGACGCCCGCGTGGACGCCGGAAATTATGCCAACGGAACATATACCTGGGGGAAAAGCAGCCCATGTGCTATTCCTGACTATAATCTACCTCTGTGCCAAACATCCAGGTGCGTTCAGCCGCTCTGACGTGTTTGAGTAACAAATATTAAAATAAAATAAAAACACTTTTTTCTTATATCTGTGGTAACAAACGTTCGTCCATCCAAACGTTCGTATTTATAATAGTAGGTAAGGTAGTAAGATTTATCATTAAAATTAGTCACAGGCCCAGTCAAAGCTAGAAACGGGTTTTCCCAATACTGATAGCCTCGCATAAGCTATCGCATCAATGAGGGTGGCGTCACTGAGGCGTCAGGTCCAGGCACCTGCAAAACTCTAAAATTTTCTGACATTTGTAAAATTGACATCAACGTCACGTTTACGTCAAAGTCACTTTTTCAAAGAAGATGACACAGGAAGAGGACCTCTCGCCTGTGTGGCACCAACTGGTGGCAAATTTTCCTTGAAACCCTCATTGATCAAAGACTATACACCTTGTTTTTTATTTTATAACTATGCTATGCACAGATTAACTACTTTATACCTAATCTCTCCATTTCCAGGATAAGCGACTACGACAACATCTATGTAGAGATACGTCGGATAGCCGAGTCCAAGGTTCTGATCCCTGCAGCTGGCACGTTCCAACGGGGGGCTTCCGCGGCCATCGCGCAAAGTGTTCCACCTGCTAAGAGAATGTTCCAGCTGTCTCCCATCATCTACCTGAAAGCGCAAAAGAACGAGGCGGAGGTTAAAGGCATGAGGAAGGCACATCTAAGGGACGCTGTTGCTATGTGCACCTTGCTGAGCTATCTTGAGGTTAAGGTCATTTTTTTTTTCTTTCTAAGTTAAAATTGCCTTTCCCTGTTGATTGATTTCTTTATTTGTCTAATACAAAAAGTGTCTAGTTATAAGTATTTAAATAGGTATAAAACTGTCCAACCAACGTATGCACAGTTACATCGCACTATGTCTCAAAAGTTGGGTAGGTATTTCATAAAGGTTAAGTTATTATTTCGTACGTCATCAAATGACTTGTCCTGCTCTGGGCGGAGCGGGAAGGAGTGAAGAGTCTGCTCTCACTGACTAAAACCCTCCCGTATTCCTTTAAAATGCCCTTTGGTTTGCAGAGCCGTGGTTCCAGGTTCCAGTACCCTTTTCCAATTAGGTCGGGGTAGGCTTAAAGCAGTGACGCGGTGATCTCTTTTTGCTAAAATTTCATGTCGCAGAAGGAGGCAGCGGATAGGGAGATGGAGATTTCCTGGCCCGGCGATATCTGTTCCGGCCCCCCAAAATGGGTCCAAGAACAGCGGACTCGGAAAAGTCCGCCGCGCCCCATCATATAAGACCCGAGATGGGGGCGCGTATTTTTCCACACGTGCCCCTCTTAGACGTCGCGGAGGGAGTTAAACATCTCACTCCAGCTTAACCAGACGGGACCCGCAGAGTCTAGGCGGGCCGGCTGCGTTGAAGATTCCCGTAGCCCCCGGTGCAAGCGTCGGGAGAACACGAGGTGGTTTTAATCAGTAGTAGTCTGTCAGAGCACACATTTTTTAATATAACCTTGCAAAGCTTCGCAAGGTATAATATACCCTATTTTTTAAGGATGGGAATTCAAAAAAATGAATTCTTCCGCTCTGGGTGAAACGGAGGGGCGTGTCAGACTCTGTCTGACTACAACGCGCCGTCGACCCGGGCCTGTTTACGATCGGACGGCGAGCCACCCAACGCTCGCCGACCGCAGGCCCGCGCTTACGGTGGCTGGGAATCGACCTGCGACTCCCGACGCCCGGGGCGTCTTCTTCTGTTGCGGCGGCTTGGACGTGAGGTTAACCTCTCCCACACGCGGTCCGTCTCCTCCTTCGCTAGCATTACTGCTTCTCAGAAGGAGGTGACCGCTTCCTAAGCCTCTCTGCTTCGGACCATTGATTGAACCAGGGCCGGACGCGAGAGGTCGCCGCCGCCTATCGCCTCGACGAGGACACACCGGTGCTTCGCCCAAGCAAGGCGGACCTCCACCGTATGCTGACACCCGGGCGTGTACTCCCGCCGATTCCGAAACTGGTATCTCCCAAAACAAAGGTATAATATATACCTAGGCACTCAATGCCTTAAAAACTATATCTTTTCACAACTCCAGAGCAAATCAGCACAAAGCGAGATGTCGGTGGAGCGCACAACAGACCTGACGCGCGGCTCGCAGGCGGGCTACATCGGGCCCTCCATGCAGACGCGCGTGGCGTACGCCGCCAACGCCGCGGAGCCCGACTACCGCGCTACCAACGCCTCCAACAAACGCATCTTCAAGAACGCGACGCTGGTTATACAGTCTGGAGGACAGTATGACGGTGATGTATTCTGTCAATTAAAATACATAATCTTAAGCTAGATTTAAACTTCTGGGTCTCTCCGAAATAAACAGTTATTATTGCATGCTGCCCCAAATATACAAACTATCTCCTTCTAATACTACTGATTGATAGCTTATTCACCTAAGTTTTCACGTGAATTGTTAACAGAATAGGTCTACTGTTTCGCAAGCTTGCAAAGTTTTCAAATATTAAGCTATTGATCTCGGCCACCGTGCCACTCTCAGCCACTCTTGTCTACAGAAAACCACAACCAACAACTTGAGTACATATTCACAGAGGGAACAACAGTGGTAACCCGCACAGTGCACTACGGTATTCCATCACGAGATGAACGGAGAGCGTACACCACTGTGTTGCGCTCGCTGGCAGCATTGTCAGGGCTTCGAGCACCGGCTGCTCTGCCCGCAGCACACATCGACCCGGTCGCGCGGGCTCCGTTGTGGGCCGCCAAGCAGGACTATCCGCATCCCACAGGCTATGGGGTGGGCGCTGCAT
Source organism: Mamestra brassicae (assembly GCA_905163435.1). NCBI lineage: Eukaryota > Metazoa > Arthropoda > Insecta > Lepidoptera > Noctuidae > Mamestra > Mamestra brassicae. Next base: position 5,863,180 of record LR990991.1, on the reverse strand, counting down.
TGAACCGGAAAGAAGGTAAACGATAACAGCGTGTTTCTCAGTAAGTACTACCACAAAGTTGAAACACAGGAGGACAAAACTGATGCAGATTTCAAACACTCTCGCGATCGGTAGTCGTCTAGTAATTGAAACTGACTTCTTTGTTACTATGCTGTAACACTTGTACTCTTTTGGCATTTTCTGTGATACTTTACCATGCTCAAATTTCTGGTTTGATTTCAGATCCAGTTGTAATTGACTACAGACAAGACACCAATTTGCATACCCTGCGAGAAGGATACTTCATCACAGCTGGTATGCTTTTACTTATAATTTTATAAAACCTAAGTTCCCCTACCTAATAACTAAAATTTATTTCCTTCATAGAACCTGGATGGTATGAGCCAGGCAAATACGGAGTTCGCCTTGGGAATATTCTAGAAGTGGTTTCCAGATCGAACAGCTTCCTGGGATTCCAAGAGTCCACTTTAATACCTTTCGAACCAAAGCTGATTGACAGGAGTTTGCTTACTGAGTATGAGGTCAGTCGAACATTATATAGTAGAGCTACCATAAAAAAGATTCCTTGTAAAAAAGATATACTTCTACCAACACACCTAACTGTGTTTCGAGTTTTGCAAAGTGGTCAACTGCAAACGTTTCCGACTGTACCCATAACCTAAATAAACTTTGCTTTCAGATCCAATGGTTGAACGGCTACAACAAGAGAATAAGGGACGAAGTGGGACCTGAGCTGAAGTTACAAGAACAAACAGACGTCTACTACTGGATGATGAACAAGACTGTTCCCCTGGAACTGCCTTCAAAAGCCAAGAAGATTGTCAGCAACTCGGCTAACCCTTGTAAGAATCTGTCAGCCATTCTTCTTGCCATGGCGGTGATGCATGCTGTTCTGTAAAATTTTAAATCTTCTACAAAGTGAGCAATATAATCTTATATTTAATCATACTACATAAAAGCCTGATTTACAGATTCGGATAACCACTATCAATCAAATATTGAATGGAATTCGTAAGAAAACGGAAATGTCTGAGAATTATCTGGAGAAAGTAAAACAGACTTTTAGTGCAATTATAATTTTATCTACGCGTTTTCTTACATTTTTAATGTTTATTAATTACAAAATATTTTAGAAACATGTTATTATATTAATTAATACTTACTGTTAGCGGTATCGTCGAGTAGATAGCAATTTCTAGTTCTAATGTAGAATTTATTAATTGTTACATAGAGTGCCTTTGTGAGTACGAGTGTCTTATCCGAGATGGTGCCTTATACTTACGCGAAATTAGCATTTCGAATATTGTTCATTTGCTATTGATGTGGATGTGTCTACTTATTATTTTAGCATTTATTCTGTTTAACATGAAGTCGTGTTTCTTGTGCTTATAGGTTTTCTGTCAGATGCCTGTTAAAACATGAAATATAAATTAAGTATTACGGTTTAGCGCGCGACTTTCCGAGCCGCAGTTTCACATTGTTAAAGATCTGCTTTAGTATTTTTTGTAAAAATAAAAATGTTATAGTAGGTACCTATTTATGTAGTAATTATTTCTAAATTCTAAAATGAATTTTATGAAAATAAAATCAAGCACCGAGTGCCTTATTGAACTGTAGTCTGTAAAAATGCTTAGTAATATTGGTAGATCCATATTTTAAGTACCTACAAATAAATGTAAATAAGTTTCATTCTAAGCATAATCACTTATTGTTCTATCGTTTGTCGTTAAGACGAAAAATATCTTTAAAATATTATGATTATTGATTATATCTAAGATGTATTAAAATAAGCTATGTTCTTACTTATTGTATGCACTTTGTCTAAGTACTTATAAAGTAACACTAACTCTTCGTAATAGTAGTTGTTAACTAAATATGTCTGTGTAAGCTGTGTACTTATTAGGCGACTAGCATCGGCTAGCCTTGCAAGACCTGCAGAAGATTTTGTCACTATGGCAAAACTATTGCTCAACATCACATTCAAGCAAGCAACAGAAATACTGTCTTGTTTTTCAAAGATTTGATTATCTGCTCCATAAATTACACACTGCTTTCCTTCGAGGAAATGTAAAGAGCAGTGGCGGGATGTAATATTCCCAGACGCCTAGTGTTGCCACTGTCTCCTAATAAATACCACGGCATTAATGTTATGTAGGTGTGTGTGAAGTAAAATGTACGTATAGTCTCGCTTCACTGCCAACTATGCATATCATAACCATATAATATTGTGCAATAAATAAAACTTTTAATGAATTTAATAAACGTTTTATTCACATTGGTCCGTGTTAGTCGAATCACACATACATAAGACTGCTCTTATATACTAGATGACGTTAATTGCACATTTATATCTAACATTGCAGTAGCTGGGACAACACTTTTAACATTAGATATTTACCCCACATTCAATTAACCAGTACAGATAGAATCCATTCTAACTTGAATATACAAATTAAATGCAAACAAACTGAAACTGCAAGCCTGAAGTTGTCAGGGACAAGTTTATGACGCACGTGCGGTTTGCGGATGGCCAACGTTACTCGCAGTTGAAACGAAGCGTGACCAACTGCATGCTAAGTAGGTAAAGTACTCACTGTTTTTCGAAGTGAAAATGCATTATATCTGTAGCTACACATACATACGAAAATTCTTTATCATTTATACCAATACTCATTCAGTCTATAATATAATTAAAGTCAGTCTGAGTTTAAATATACACAAAGATTATTTTTATTGGTACAAACAATATAATTTTCAGTATCTTTCTACTCCACAACATCACGAATGAGATTACATCTTTACTATACAATTGTATACATATGTTTATTCGCAATGTGTTCCCTACCTTATAGTAATATGCAATAATTAGTAGTTTCATTATAGAAAATGGCACGAATAACATCACCTGAAACATTAACACGAATGTGCACGAAATGATAAATGGTGCAGTCAAACAATTGCATGTGATAAGTGATAATAAATACAATAAAATTTAGATAATTTTAAATTTATAAACAAAATGCGTTACTTCCGCTTAGCCTTACCGTAACACAAAATATATATATACAGAATATATAAGACTTAAAGTCTTTGTCAATTTTGAATTATTAACAAAATAAACAGCTGAGATTACAATATAAAGATAACAAAAAACATAATAGCTAAACAAGATTATTGAAAACGATGTCGGAGCTGATAGATTACAAATCGAGAAATATATAAATATATTAAATCTATTTAAGTATTAACTTTAAGCTTCAGTCTTCAGGCTGCGTATATATCACATAATATAAAAATTATAGTATTATTTTTATCAATGATAATAGCTCAATTTAGACAATATAAAGCAAATAGAAAGGCATAGAAACTAATGAAATGTATGGAAATTATATAAAGGCCCCCATTTCATTAGTTTTTATAGTAATTTAGCCTGTGTATAGCAAAATTCGATTCTGCTCGGATTCGCTGGCGTTAAAGTAGAAACTTCCTCTAATTTAAAATATATAATAAATACTCTGCAGTCTCGCTATTTTGAACACGAAATATCGATTACTGGTGTAGTTAAAAGCACTGAATTAATTTGCATAATGGTGAACCAACTTTTGGCTATCTATTAATCTAGCCATTCTTTAAAGGTTTAGGATGTGCAATTTTAATTAATAACATTTATAACTCATACATACTATATTCTTTTGTAAAATATTAACACATTCATCAGTGCTGATAAAATTCAATTCTAACGTTACTACAATTTCTACAATAACAGTTATAATGTTATAAATTAAGCAGACATCTATAACATCTAATACCCCTCAAACTAAACATGTTGTATTTTTTTTAAATAATTCATTCTTCAACAAACATAATCGTTTTTATTCAATAAAAATTTTGCGAGAACAATAATATTTATACACAATATTAAACTTTAAATCATCTAAGTTTTTTTATAGTATATCACATTGCCCTCTTATAAAATAAAAAGCTATTTTAACGCAGTGTACACAAAACTAAGTGATGTGTGATGTTAATACAACAAATAAAATACCTCTTTTCCTAACTTATACAAATGCCACTCTTGTCATACAAAAGTTAATAAAAGCTTGATTATGCATAGTGAACACATGCTTGCTACGAGTCGGCTACGAACCACGGAGTAGAAAATCAATGGATTGCCAATCTGAATATTAGACTTCTCACATAACATACGCGGAAAATATTCGCGAACGTCTGGACGAGAAGAAACTATAGACAATTAAGGCTACTATTTCCTCCTATTTTTTGGCATTTCGGGAGTTTACAAAGCACAGAATAAATAGCCCACGCGTTCTGCGATTCCTAGTGGTGATACAATAAAAATATAGGTCACCTTTCAGTACAGTTATACTGAGATTCGCTGCGATCGTGCGCCAGTTGACACTCCATTTACTTACTACTCTGTGCTTAAAACATGAAACATTAACCCACAACAATTACAATACAATACACTATCGACTATTCCGAATAATACTTAGTATTGAACATTGGATATGATCCGTAGGAGATAAAGCGAGCTACTATATTTGCCAAAATTCATGGCATCCGTGGTCATAGAACACGGGAGCGAGATATAGAGAGCGTGCAGGAACTATATATAGCTGGGAGCCCAGGAGTGACAGTGTCGATTATTTATACGGAAAAAACAGTATAAATTCTCGATAGTCTATGCTGTAAATGTTCTCCTAAGCGTCAATGTCAGATAGGGAAAGTTCCGCATTCCGCCGTGCACGTTCCCTATTCACCGTCCTGCTCTCGCGTGTGATGACCGCGGCTGCCACGAATCTTAACGTTTACTTTAATAAATGCACTACGAGTGAACGCAAGCTTGTGGTGGAAGAGTGAACGAATTCGCTGAAGTTTGCTGTTCATCTTCTAAGATCTACTATTTGTACTGGCGCCGAGTCGTCCACCTTTATGTGTGTTACAGTCTGGAAAAGAAATATTAAAATATAGCAACTTTTTACATACACCAGTGGAGGCACTACACAAACATCTTTGACTCACAACACACATATTAATTAAATAAGTCTGTATGGGTTATTTTAGGTTCAACTTACGTGAAACAATGGAGGATCGTCCGGATGCGGATGGAAACCGGTTTGTCTACAATTTGTGATGAACTGCATTCCGTAGTCGGGAGTCAAGGCGAAGTAACCAGTTCTGTAACATTCCCACAAACATGGTTGAGAACGAATGTATTTTACCTATGAAAAGCAAAAGAACTTCTCCGTCTATCAAGTTCTAGTCTAGACATTCACAGCTAGAAAATGATATTACCCTGTCGAGTTTCACCAAAATTGGCATACTAGTTTTTTGTCTATTAATTCCTATCAATAGTAGTCCAACAAACGAAAGTTAAGTTTACACAAGTTTACAAGATGTTTAGAGAATCACCCTGAAGAAAAAATCACAATAAAATGATTCAACTCACTCATTGTATTTGGGCGCGCACACGATGGCGATCGCTTCAGGCATCATCAACTGGTACGAACACTGCGTGTGGAGGTCTACCGACGACAGGAAAGCTGTCTGGGTTGGATGAGTCTGAAATCATTCAAATAAAAAATATACTATCGTACAATCACACTAATCACACTTCACACTAATATTATAAAGGCGAAAGTTTGTGAGTGTGTGTGTATGTTTGTTACTTCTTCACGCACGAACGGCTGGTCCGATTTAGATGAAATTTGGTATAGAGATTGTTTGAGTCCCGGGAAAGGACATAGGATACTTTTCATCCCGGGATCCCTTGGGATAATTTTCGACAAACACGCGGGTGGAGCCGCGGGCGAAAGCTATTTATAAAATATATAGGTCACCGGAAAATTGTAAACGCCGGAGGATTGTAAAATATCGCGTGTTTAAACTATTTTTTCTTAATAAGACACGGATATATTGGAAACTATTGAATTTGGCTGGGATTTATTGTATTCAAAACGGCTTTTTCGTATTATATCGAGAAATTATAATCAAATAAAGATTTATTACAATCTTACAGTCCGCCATTTGCCGGCCGACATGTTCAATGGAATATTTTAAAAGGGGTGGAAAATCACGTTGCTTCCACCTGTGGGTTATCAAATTATCAGTCTAAAGTTATAGTTAACCAGTCAGCTGATTACTTTTATCTAATGTAATCCGCCAATAAGCACTTGCAATCAACATGACAGATAGCATACAACATAGACACAGATATGACATAGAGTGACTCATACTTAATTGTAATAGTGGACTTTTATCAAAACATTGGCTGAGGGTATTATTTAATTTGTCATAATAGTGAGTCAAAGTAAACAAAAATCTTGGTCTTTGTATTCAAATATACCCATATTGATACTGATGATATTTATTATCTTCTTAAGACAGATTTGAACATTTTATTCTAGTTTTGTTAGGTTGGTACAACTTCTATGTTTATGAGTCACCATGGTAATAAAGTGGCCAATCCTCGTGAATTGAACAATTTAACATGTTAAGTAAGTACTTCTGATTCATACCTTATTTCAAATTAATATAATGTGAATCGATAGGTTTGTTACACAGCTGAAATAGCTGAACAGATTTGGAGAGGAATTATTTGTGATATGTTATTCGACAAAGTAATATAAACACCATAAACGACTATATGATCAATACCAGTATTCCTAATGGCAGATAATAAATGTATGTCCCATCGCCACTAACTCAATTATAAACTTTAGCGTTGTTTTGTCTAATGGTCTGCGCAGACTGGCGGACGGATTCAATTGACAAATTAAATTCGTCTGAGTTTTTATTTGTCAATTGAATTTAATAGTTATCCAATCGAAATGAGGTACTTATATATTTCAATGCTCGGCGATCGGCCTCGGAGCATCGCAGTGCAGTTTTCGCCATCACATTACTTGATAAATTAAAAATCCTCGGCCGTCCTGTCCACCAGTCTGCGCAAGCCTTAAGTTGTTTTTTGCGTGAATTTTGGAACGAAAAGGTCTTAGTTGTGACAATGGCAAATGACAATCGTCTCGTAGGAATGACTGACATAGAGCTTGAACTCCCAAAAGTTGGCAATTATAATTTCCTTGACTTTTCAGAATCTAGGATAATAATCCGAGATTCTGAAAAGTCAAGGATAAAAAAATATAAGTAGTTCATTATAATAAGAGTGTATCTTACATGTATCCACCCCAGAGTGATAAGGTTATGTTGGTCCTGGTAGTGGAAGATCTCCTCCTCATTGTTGGTGCTGCAAGAGTCTGGGGTACCCGTCTGTTTGGGCACCACGACGTGCGTGATCTTCAGCTGGTCGCGTTCCTGCAATGTGACGTCATAAGTCAGGTTACGTCCAACGAGTGGTGTTAAGGTTTCAAGTATTTGTGATTTTTAAGTGAATTATGTTTACTGTTATTGCAATGGGTATTTTGGATGAGGATGGTGTAGGAATAGTTTTTTTTTTATTGAACTTGTTTTACCTACTTTTTATTATTTGGAATAAAATGACGGCAGACTTTTCAAGTAAAACCTGTGCCAAATAGTACCACTATGTACTGAAAACAATCACTAAACTGAATCCTGATAGCTGCTTCAAAACATAGTTTTCCTCGTAAATATTATTTTAACTTTAACCTTATACCAGTTATCAGTTTAACTTTGTAGACTGAGGACAAATTTCACAGAATGTATAGTATGTAGTAAAACGAATATAAACTTTAATTTTATACATCTAAAGTCCATATTCATATTAACATTATTACTCTAAAATTAAGTTTTATCCGTATGAACGCGACAACGGAGTCTCATATTACGCTTTAGAGATCCACATGAGGTTGAGATTATCATTATCATTTCAACTAAAAGATGTCCACTGCTGGACATAGGTTTCCTCCAAGAATCACCACATCAAACGGTCCTGTGTGTTCCAATGAACACCGCGGGAATCCAATGATTCCCGCGGCCTTCACCAGGTCATCGGAGCACTTTATGGGAGGCCTTCCAATGCTTCGTCTTCCGGTACGAATTCGCCACTCCAGAACCTTTCGACTACCAGTTATGTAAGCAATGTTAAAAATAGTGGAGTAAAGTACATATACTCACGAGTATCCCGGCGAGTATGCCGCAAGTCTCTACGTTGCGCGCCGTGTTGCTGGCGGCGAGGCGCAGGAACTTGGCCAGCAGGGCCGCCGGCACCACCACCGTGCGCAGGCGCGTCGCTCCGTACAACGACTCCACGCTAGCGTTGCCACTGTGTAATCATACAAATTATTTTCAGCATGATGATGAGAAGAAATAAGAATGGGAGGCCTTTTTCCTGCTGTGAGACAGCACTGCAGGACAATGGCCTCCCTTTCTTCCTTTCACTCATCCCAGTTTTGGGCAAGTGTGGACCAATCCTTTCGATAGCAGTTAGGGTGTTACCACACCAATCGATCGATCTATGGATCGAGAAACCCAAGCGCTGATGAGCTTAAGGGTGTTACTACCCTTAAGCTCATCAGCGCTTGGGTTTGCCGTGATGTCGCCGGACACTTTCTGGGACCCATATTGGTGCTGATTTAGCCCATACGCCGTTCGACATGGCGGCCCAGTCCCGTTTTCGCTTGGCTGGTCTAAGATGAAACGAGCGAGCCCAGAATACATGTTACGTTGACACTTGTTTGTTATGTTATTCAAACTGTATAGTTAAAAATATCATTGCCCTCCAGTATACGGGTAATTACCTAAATAGGGTAAAGCACAGTTGTTCTATGTATCAAAACAATGCATTATCTGACCCTTCTTCAGTTTTCTAAGATGCTTCATAGATTTTGATGCAATTTTTGAGGTATGGTCATTGAGAATCTACTTGAGGACCCGTGCGAAGCTGGGGCTAGTTGCTACTTGCTACTTCGCTAGTATTGTAACAAATAAAGGATTTCCACTTACACTTGCGGCCGTGAAGGCGGTATAAGCGGCGGCACCGGCTGGTAGTGATGCGAGGGCGCGCGCGGGGGCTCGTTCGCGAAGTCGTCGGGGTACAGCACCCCGTCCATGGCCGGGGCTGACGGCGACACGGCCCACTGCTCCTGAAGAACCATGGTCACGCATACACACACTAATTTACACTCCTCAAGATGCATCTACGTCTTCAGCAGAAATTGGTACACGCATGTTTTCTATCTGATTACTCGCAGTTGTAACACCGAATGTTTTTGACAAACTGGCGTTGCAAAGCCTCATGAAGCGACTACTCTACCAAATCTATCGGCATATCTAATCTCAAGTGTTGCTGATTTCGATTGCGTTGTATATTTTCCAAATAATGACTGTGTTATGTTTATGACACATAGTGATAGACGTTTAACTAATACATGATAAGCATCATTGTTATCAATCAGTTAGTCGGTTCTGACGTCGACAGTTAGTCGGCTCTGACGCCCCATGTTACGACAAACCCAAAGCACTCGGTTTTCCATCCTCCGCGTCCCGAATCTGAGCCAACCACCTTTTTATGGTTGCCGGTGCATTTAGCTGGGGATCCTAACTTGCTGATAATCGACCTCTACCTGAAGATCGTATAGAACAGGGTCTACCAAATGCTATTACGCAAATTTCCCCTAAAGTAGGAAATTATTATATAGCTGTGTCAAGTGTAAAATACTGCTACACACGTTTGTTGTATGCTAAGTGCAGATTAGATTCTGACGGAGCATACTTACTTACTTACTTACTCCTGGCTAATTTATAACCATAATTAAATGATGTACTCTCAAACCTGAATGTAGACTACTACCCAAGTCCATATTGATTCAACAATGGACAATCAGAACACATCTGACGGAGATTACAACGCCGATCTATACGGAATTGAGATAACTAATAATAATTAGCGAAGGTTCGAAGCGTTTGCATGAAATTATGCAGGTGTAAGCGACGAAAGATCCGCGAAGTAAGGATGTGTTTCGGCGCTAAAGCTTGATTCATTATTGTTTTTTTTTCTGAGCCCATGTTTACACATTGATACTCACCCTATAAACCTTCAGCGGGCATAATAGCAGACACAATAGTAAAAAAATATCGTCACACCTGATTAAGCCGCTCGGCCCTCGAGAGGAAAAGTCTTTGCCCGAAATAAACTTTTGTATTCTATTATACATATAATGTAGCACCAGTTAGAAAGAGATAAACTCACAGCATGTAACAGATGTGGTGTAGTTGCATTGCCATCTTTCTTATTCTCATCAGCTTGAAGTCGTTCAGCCAGCTTGGCATCTTCTCTCTCTTGCTTTCTCCTTTCCTCTTCTGCGGCTCGCCTTTTCTTTTCCTAATCAAATCAAGTGAGGCCTTAAGTAACTTACCCCATATGTTTATAGTTAGGTTTAGTAGATATAAATAGTTTCGGTAAATAGGTTATGTTACATTTATTTTAATTTACAAACATACCCTTATTTTCTGTTTTTGCCATAGTATTTCAAACATACCAACAGTTTCTGGGCATGCTAATATTATAACAATATAATACATCAAACCAATTCTACCAACTAGCTGAGGTGGGACAACACCCCCCTACTGCGTTCTGATGATTGGCTCATTCAAAGTCATTACCTCATCACCCGGGATGGGACAGGTTTAAATAAATTTTTTTTTTTTAACTGGTACCACAAACAACTTGAAGTTGGTGTTGTGATGCTGCTCCAACTTCTTGACTCTCAAGGTTACCACACCAATATATTGTACAAGGAGCCATTATAATATTTATTTTCCCATTTTTTTTTCACTAACAGGGAAGTGCTTCCAGCTTAAGGAACTGGTCCATACTAATTAAAAATGGTTGAGTAGCGAACTGTATCAGATCTATAAGTCTAATCTGTTGGCAGACATTGGTCGCCTGTTATATGGCATCTTTGGTCTATATGGTCATCATACAGTCACAGTTGTCACAACTGGCCATGGGTCTTTTAATAAACACTTCTATGTCATAGGAGTTACTGAGAGCCCACTCTGCAGAGCCTGCATGGAGAAGGACGAGACAGCAGCACACTTGCTGCCCGGTTAGTCGCTGATTACAGGGCTAAGTACTTTGGAAACCCAGGTACCCTCTGCGAGATAGTTGGTAACACCAAGGCGTTGCTGGCCTTCCTTGGGGAGCTGGGGTGGATCGAATGACACATTTGTCCCACCTGCACGCAAAATACGCGCTTCGTTGTCGTGGAGTTGCGAAAAACCAGCCCGAGTTACATACATACATATGTACATACATGGTCATTGGAAAATTACATATCGCATCAGGAGAAGCATTTAAAACTTTGACATCTCATAAAATAATGATATTTAAAGATTTAGACAAAATGAGTAGCTTATACTACAACGTGAAACTATGTGTACTACGAAAGTAACATAATCGCACCAAGTAAAGGGGTGCTTTAGGACAGTTATTACATATTTAACTCATTTTTGCAAAAGTGACAGTGTCGCACCGGGGTTGCGATATAATACTCTTTAATACCGCCTCTATCCCAGGGGGCAAGCAGAAACACTTATTGCCACATTCTATAATCCTTACCTAGCTACATTAACTGATCTGGTCATACATGCTCACTGGTTGTGAGTAAAACATCCAAATTAGAAGTTTCAAATTAAAGTCACAAGTAATCTGTAAATTTACCTCCTCCTGATAGACAATGTGTTCTTTGGCATACTGGTCAAGAAGTTTTTGTTTCAGCTTCTCTGCTTTAGGCATCACCTCCTTCAGCTTAGCCTGGTTCACAGCCTTCACTGTAGGTGGGACTGCTACATACTCCGGGTGTTTGCGAATCTTCTCCAAGAATAATGTCATGAACTTAATATAAAGAATGTAAGCATTCTCAAGGCTGCCCTCAGCTAGGTATACGTTAGCCATCCTGACCATCTCCAGACCTGACCTATAATACCTGAAATTGTAATTTATCGTGATACACAAAGCAAATGTTCAGACAGGACAACGTCTGTAGGGACTGCTAGTATGTTATATTTTTTTTCAAAATAATTTATATATTGGAAGCCAATAAACTGTTCATTTCTTATAAAATGACACAATTTGGTCATTCACATGTTTGACTTACCTGATCAGGTCATTTGCACTGATATGACATATATACCTTAGTTATCAGTGGCAGTGACCACAGTAAATGATCCTTTGTAATCATTTAATTTGCCAATTTGGGTAAATTTTAATAGACACGCCTGTTCACATTGCATTACTAGAAGATCTTGGTTGAATGTACAACCAAGAGAATGGTTGCTAGAATTTCATGAATATGAGCCCACCACAAAGGTATATACAAATAAGAGGCGAGTCCAATCTAAGATTTATAGCCAGGAGGCCAAATTATAATGGATGGTCAGTCATCCACAGACCAACCACGGGGTAACATAGCTTATCCTTAGATAGACCCATGTAGCTGATATTCCTTGTTGTTGATTTGTCACAATCTTTAAGTTTTGAAAATCCAAAATGCGTCATTATATTACCTTGAACATGCACGTTACCTAAACTAGTTTTTTATTAAACCTGTGATGAATAGTTACCTCCTTGGTGGAACATTTGGATCTACGTCTACCACTGCACCATAGTTGGCTAATTGTTTGACCCTCGCAGTGGGCTCCAAAGAAGCCAAATCAACTGTTGCTTTAGAGCGTTTTTCTTCTGCTTGCATTTTATTGATATCCCAGTATTTACTTGTTTATGAAATTAAATATGCTTCATGCACTTGTTCTATTAAGGAACTGGTAACAGCTAAGCTAAAAGAAAAAAATAATTAAATTACAAAGCAAATAGATTGAATACAAATACAGTAAACCCAATCAACACTACTTTAATAAAAGTACAGCTGCAAAACCAACCACTTCAGAACAGCCACTAAAACGCCATCAAAAATTTGACAATGTCACTGTCAGTGCATTATGACTTGACCAGAATGTTGCCAGATGTAATCTTTAGAATTCAGTAGAAAAAATTAAAGTTGTAGCAGTAGATGGAGGGAAAAATCAGTAGATTAAAAAAGTAATACCCATGTAAGGTAAAATGGACTTGAGCTGCAATTATTTATTTATTTATTTATTTATTACACACACATTTCCTTTGCCATTACAGATTACATCTAATGCGACAAAGTAACTTACAAAAAACTTTCTTAACTACATCTTACACGCTACACAGTACGTGGCCCTTGTGAACTCACCCAGTGTACAGGTGAATAAGTCTAATGCATCCGCCACCGTGTTGAGAGTGCGCAGCGCACGAGTCAGCGGTTATTTATTATTTACCTACCTCTGATTTGGAGAAAAGCAGGTAGATTTCTTAAATAATAACAACCAAGGCAGCAGATCAGTAGATTTATATCAGGTAAATCTCCTGCTAAATCAGTAGATCTGGCATCACTGCTTGACCAGTATACTGTTGTATTGTCTTTGGACTTAACGATTCTTTCACTACACGGCACCTTTAAGGCACTGCGACAACGACCCGTCTCGTCTCGTTATTCCACAAGTCTACAAAAGGCCAGCTTTTTAATAAACTTTAGCCTGCCTTGCCTTTTGAGGCGCAATCCTCATGGAAATGTTCTAGTTATAAATTGATAAATTCATTTAAAAATAAAACTGGGCAACACCCACAATTTTAAGCATGGAAATATGATTTACTATTTTAGGGACTTTTACAGATAAAAAAGTGTTTTCTGCTTTTATATTCGTAATAGTAAAAATATTAGTACCAGTTTGCCGGCTTTCATATCCTCGGTTCATGGCACTATGCCATTAGTCAGGAATATCCTAGCTTCCTCACTGACTGATTTTGATGTGCCGTGCTTCACTGAGGTAATGGATACCTGGAGACTCGCTTGCCCGAATCTAAATCTGACCGACTATCCATTTTTCCAGAGACGGCGGGATTAACCACTCTGCAAAGTAGTTTAGAATAACCTTATGGCCACATCTGCTACTGCTGAAAAGCGTGCGCGCCTGCTGGCCGTGGATAAATGGGAGTCAGGACTTTGTTCGATGATACTACTTTCCACCTCGCTGCTTCCCTGCGTCTTGGCGCTCCTTTTTGTTCTTCTCATCACGGCCATTATGGCGAAGCTGTCAACAGCTCCGGACACCACAGCCTGTCATGCAGCCGTAGCGTGGCACGAGAATATTAACTACATCATCCGACGAGCTGTTGTTGGTACGCGACGATAGCAAGAGACCGGACGGCAAATCGTTATTTCTTTGGAAGATGGGAATATAGTAATTTTAGTTAAGAATTTTAAGTTTGTTGTAAATGAATTCAATAAAAACAGGTCGCTTAGATCACTTAACACTTTTTGAAATGTAGGTCCTCGATTCGAAGTTTTTCAGATTATGCAGATCAGATGTGGTCATGGCATCGGAAGGGTGTGCTCCTGCCTGCACCTTCCTGACTTACCAACAAAATACCTACACGTAAATTTAAAGATCTCATATAATGTTGTACCTATCTATAGAGAACCTGACGTATTTAAGGCGATGTGATACAATTTCCGAACTGGCTTCACTCGTTCTTGCATCCTTACATTCTTTGGTTCTCAAGCTTTTCCGTAGGAATATAAAGATTTCGCGGCAACGGCATAAATCGAAGTGAGTTCTATCTGAATGAATAGCCAAAAGAAAACCTATGCTAAATTGAGACGGGGTGCTGATATAGTCCAGGTGGTGCCCAAGTACCCATGGATGCAGAACGGAAACACTTTAAAATGTGAGACCTCTTTAGCAGAATCAGCGCTGACTGGAACTGTGAGCAAGATTCTGATTTTTTTTTCTGAAGTTTTTTATTTTCCACTTAGTGGTGATACCCCACAACTAAGTGTCATTATTCTCATAATGAGTGGTTGTACCTACTATTTGCCGTTAAGGAGCTACTTTGTGTGCCTTTTCAGCATGGACGTGCAGTACGGGTATGCCTGCTCATACATAATGCCCAAAAAAAAAACTCACTACATTATTCAGGGTTGAAATCACGATACTGACGATGCGAATTTTCGTTCACTTCAAAACTTATGATTTCAAAAACTCACCAGATTACTTAAGATTTCAAGAAAGATTTAAATACGATATTCTGACGATGCAAATAGAAGAAAGATTCGGCCACCTCAAATATCATTCCAAGTGAGTTTTAGTAACAAAACACGTCACTTGCAAGATATCCAATGAGGCCTTTAAAAAGGCCCTATTTCATGTGACTCGCATCGCATGTATATACCTACATAATATATTTAATAAGATAACTAAACTAAACGTTTGCAATCTGCGAAAAACTTTAAATTAATCTACTCATTAATAGATACTAGTTTCAATACGTGATTTAGGTACCAAATGTATGTAACTTTAAGCAAGCCTCTAGATGTTTTTCATCGGTCTTGCTTTTTTGCTGAGGAATGAAAATTATGCAAATCTATAAATTCCTCACTCCAGTTACTAGAAGTACATGTTGAACAAAATGCACGGAAAACTTTTTTTTCTTTTGTGTGTACAAAACCACAGAGCCAGTTATATGTTTCATAACTCTGAGGATTGAAATGACGAGTATGAGATCAATTATCTTATTTTTTGATGAATTCTCGTAACTCGGATACACATCTACTGTTACACACAACTTAAATCTTATCATTATACGATAGCTGTGAAAACTTACTGATTTTAATCTCTAACAAACACACATTGTCAGCACAAACTTCACAATCTAGGACTTATCTAAGTAAACAAGCAAATAAACTTTAATATTTACACTACTTTATTAAAAATTACAAAACAATCACTATTAAAAGATTCGCGCGATTATTGCTTGTCACATGAAACAATATGGCTTTTCTAAACAAATATGAATTAAAATGTCTCGATACATTCATTGCATCTGCCTACCCCTTCACAGCGTACCGGCGTGATATTATGTTATGAACTGGTGAAAACAATAAACAGACATGCGATTTCAGCAATCCCGGGAGGTTTGCTATTATTTATAAAAGAGTTCCGTTGCCTATCTCCGAATTACTAAATTGAAATGGTACCAGTTTGGAAAAATATTCTTCCAAACAAAAAAATAAATATCCAAATTGGTTGACAATTGGCGAAAATATCGCTGAACAAACATTTTTCCTGGGATCCCAGCATCAGATCCTGATTTATACCTTCCATCATCAGCTCAGCAAGATGAGATGTTGATAACCAGGCACAATTTTCTGAATTGCGTTAGAAAGAATATGATGTGCCTTTAAAATTTGAGGGTTGCTCTCGATTTCCCTGGGATCCCATCATCAAATTCTGACTTGGTGCCAATGGGACCACCTCAGGCATGGCTTTCGAATAAAAGAAAGAATCATCAAAATCCATTCATAATTGACGGAATTATCGCATAACAAACATACCTACAAAAAAAAAAGACACACAGAACATACAGTCGAATTGAGAACCTCCTCCTGAAGTCGGTTAAAAACACTAGATTTATTAAGTTTTGTGTAAAAATAAAGAAAAGGAGTTTGATTTCGAACAAATTTTATGAACAACATTTGCACAATACATTGCAGCACAAATAACCACACAAAAGAAGTGGACTCCAAAAACATAACGTAATAAAATATATAAGCAATTGACCGATGTGTTTTTGAGTTTTATAACAATTTAAGAAGGTCGGGTACGCACGTGGAAATAGCTTGTAAATACAGAAGCAAGGCTTTCGCTTTAAAGCGTTTAACCACATAGGGTGACATTTAACATCAGTTGGCCATACTTCCCGCTCAGCCTTGTTGATTATGTGTCGAAAACACTTAAAAAAATATTTTGTCTGCTGGATCCCCTTTCTTCTCTTAGCTTCGGCGGCTCTCTGTTTATTTTGTTGTAATTTCTTTACCATGACAACCCTTGGTAACTGTTGCCTAGGCGGAGTGTATCGTAATGGTCGACGTTTATAAGCACACCTAAGAGCGGACTCATCATAAGGTGATTTAGGTAGACATCTTTTTGGTGGATTAGCAAAATAAGGATCGGAGGCATAATTTGGAGTCGGTGTAGCTCCAGGTGCTAGTGGATAATTGTTGGCAGAAGGATGACCGTTTATTCCAGGAATCTGTAATGATTGTTTAGGTGGAGATTTATGACCAGGATAGCGTATAGAAATACGGTTAAAATCAGGATATGGTTGTCGTACTTCACCCTCAGCTGTACTTTTTCGTCCGTGTCCCGGAGAGTGTTGCTGTAACATTTCAGGAGGGGGTTTGTCTACATTTGTGGGTATTTTTGACAATCGTTTTTGATCTTGCAGGTTTTGCTCATTTATCTGAATTTGCGGACTTGGATGAATTCTCGGGCATTGTGATATTTCGGAACGGTGTACTATATTGTGTGATATTAAATGCGATTTATGAAATTTCTCGTGCAACCTTCTACCATTTTTTACCATTTTCTGTAATCTATTTGATACTTCTTGATCGTTGCCATGCATAAAGCCACGGCATTTGTAGGGTTTTGTATGTGTGGATTGAATATGACATAAAGGTGCATTGTGCGGAATACCAGTTTGATGTCTTGAGGGGAGCTGCGACACCTTGGACGTTGGTAGTTTAAGTGTTTGATTTGTTCGATGCTGTGAGAATTTTGCTTTCTTTTTATTTCCTAACGGAGATAAATTAGTATTAGGTTGCAGTTTGTTATTTGAAGCGCATGTGCACCTTCCTGGAATTATTGGTATTACTTGCTCAGATTTAGGTGGCTGAGGAATTGTTTCAAACGGTTTCTTTACTGTTAACAGTTTTTGCGGATAACTATGGTGAAAGGAATCCATTTTAAGGATGTTTGGTTGTGTATTTTCGGGCGAACTTGCACACTTACTTGGATATATGAGTGCTGTTTGAACGCCTGGGGTAGATGATTTTTTTTCTTGTTTATCCTTGAGTGAATAAGTCGATATTTTATCAGTTCTAGATCTTACTTTTTCGAAGATTGGTTTCGATTGAGGACGATTAAATAAAGATGATATTTTCGACTTTTCGACTAAAGGTTTTGGACTCGGCGGGAGCTGCGACCGCACCGTTTGTCTGGCTGTCGACGTTGGCGGACAATTCATTTGACTTGAGGAATATTGCGGATCAAACTTTTTAGAGGTTTGTTTTTGTTGCGATTGTGATTTTGAATGTGACTTTCTCGTAAACAGCGTTACAATCGATGAATGCTCAGACGTTTTGGACTGCCGACTTATAATACTTTGAGAAACTCGAGGGTCGACTATAATACTTTTAGAACGACACTCGTATTTACTTGAATGTGATAAAAAAGATGGACGTTGAAAGTTTTTTACTACGCTATGTAGACACGAGTATGATTTATCTACAATTAAAGGTTTGCTGATGTACTGGTCTTTTGCTGAACAGCTGCTGTGACTTGAATGCAAAGGAAAAGACGGGTTTTGCGACGTATTTGACTTATGGCTTCGTCGAAAATGACTTTGATTTGCTTCGTCATCTAGCAGAGACTCCAAGATACCATCTGTCGAGACAGTTCTCTTATCTACTATTTTAGGTTTAACTTGCAAAGAAGAAAAATTAACCGGCAGGGGTTTCTTAGAGGGATTTTCAGGTATTTTTGTTTGTTTACTCTTACGGCTAAAGAACTTAGAACGTAAACTCATAACTAAACTACTAACTTTACTTGAATATTGAGATATCCTACTAGATTGAACGCGAGAAGATGGTTCATTTACAGAACAGGTGCTTCCACGTGACCGAATTAATAACCGTTTAGTATTATTCCAATTGACTGGTAAACTTATTTTGTTGAGATATTTTTTCGACAAAGAGCAAGGACACTCGTCAGAAAAATCAAAAGACTTGCGTTCTGTCTTGTGACTGAAAACAGATTTACGAGAACTTTGAGATGTTTTTTTATTTACAGGATCCTGCAGATTTTTAACCGGACACGTACAACCGTGATGCAAATACTCCTGGGGTGGTGTATGTTCTGATGATTTTGGAAACTTGGGCCGAGTCTTATCTACTTTTACACAATTTCTCTTGGAGAACGTTTTGTTTACGTTAGTACCTGATTGTTTGCGTACATGAACTTGCAGACCTTCAACCGGACATGAACACGTTTGTTGCAAATACTCATGCGATGGTGTATGATCTGATGATTTTGGAGTCTTGTCCACTCTTTCAATACTCCTCTTGGAGGCAAGTTTACTTAATTTGGTGCCATAAGGTGGTTTACTTACAGAATCATGTAGACTTTCAACCGGACATCGACATTGGCGAAGCAAAGACTTTGGGGGCCGTGAACGTTCAAGTGATTTTGGTAATTTTGACCGAGGCATGTATACATTTACAATATTTCTCTTGGAGGGAGTTGAACTATCTTTGCTTACATATGGTTGTTGATCTACAGAATCTTGCAGACACTCAACTGGACACCGACATTTGCGAGGTAAAGACTTATAGCGATTCGAACGACATTTGAGAGGCAAAGACTTTCGGAGTAGTGTATATTCAAGTGATTTATCAAACTTAGAGATACCTAGCTGAAACTTTGACTTCGTTTCCTTTGTTGAGGAGGATTTGGGACCATTTACGTTGTTATACAAGTTCTTCTCAGCTGCAGTTGTTTGGTTTGTTCCACACGTACAGTCAGAAGCTATACCAAATTTAGACTGTTCTTGTAAAGTGCGAGACGGTGCTTGGATTGGCTGTTTACTACTGGGCTTTTTAGCTGAACCAGTTTTATGAGTGGAAATATTTTTACTATCAGCTTTCATTTGCTTCAATTCCTTATCGGGTTGATTTGTTTGGGGGGCTTCACCGCGGTAGTCCAGTGCCGTTCTAAATAGCGGGCTTAATTTCTGTGTCGATTTGGATGGTAAATATGTGGATTTCGAGAAGTTTGATGAAGTCTTGTCTTTTTTAGAGATTTCTGGTTGCGCACTAGGAAGATGCCGTGGAAATTTAGATTTGAGTTCAGAGATATATTCACATTTACAGTCACATGGTAACTCCTGAATTTTAATTGAGATTGGCGGTGACTCATTCGTAATACGAGTTTTCTGAGGGTGAGTCGCTACAGAGTCAGGTGTAAGTTCTTGCGTGTGTATTACAAGTGTTGTTTGCGAACCGTACTGACGTGATTCTTTAGGAACTTTTGATCGCTCAATTGAAATCTTCTTGTCCGAAATCTTTTTGGCTACATTTAGTTGATGTGTTCCACAAGTACAGTCAGATAATTTAGGCTCTTCTTGTACATTGTGAGACGATGCTTGTGGCAATTTTGACCGCTTGTTTGGGGGCTCTTTTGCTGAATTAGTTTTATGAGTATTTGTATTATAAGCAGCTATTTGCTCCATTTTCTTATCGGGCTTATTTTGTGAGTGGGTTACACCGCAAACGCAGTTTGATGTCATTTCTAACTGCAGACCATTTGATTGTATGTTTGAATCTTGTGTTTGGGTCGCTAAACCGTAACGGCTGTCTGATAATACTGCAAGAAGCGGACTATTTTCGTGTGGTTGAAATTGTTTCATTAGCCCTTCCGTTTGCAGTTGTCTTGTCGATAACAGTTGTGCGGTTGAAACATTTCTAATTTCTAACTTTCCCCCTATAAGAAATGACTCAAGACTGGGATGTTGCTTCGACGGATACTGTGCAAATATATTTTTTTCTGCTTGTTGTTCAAAAGGAAACTCTGTTGCAGTTTCAATTGGTTTCAGTTTAGTTCCAAAACCGCAATCAACTATTTCCTTGGAAACAGCCTGTTTTGGACACTCGGTGTCAATTTCTCCTTTGAGTGCCGAGTATGCAATAGTTGGAGTGCCCTTGTAAAAACAAGAATCATTTAACTTTCTGCTTCCTTCTATACTACCACCCAAATCGCAGCCGGTCGCTGTTTTAAAAAAATCTCTGTGCGTTTCTGGGGCCATTTTTTCCCAACTAGTAGTTGCATCAGTACGGATTACAGCTTTCTTTGGTGACATTGTTTGTTCTAGAAGAAAAACGTCCTTGTCAGAGGTACTGGGAATGCATTCATGCAGTATCCTTTTTTTAGGAGTACTCTGCGTGACACCGCCAAGGTTCTCGGTACTTGTCACGTTGTCAGCTGTTCTCTGTTGCATTTGAGTTGCCACAGGGAGTTTATGCTTGTATCCATGATGAGACAGTCCGTGTCCCTCTTCACAAGGACCATTCAAAGCTAGATCCCGGTTCGTATCTGTTGCGTTGTCAGCTGTTCTCGATTTTATTTGAGCTGCTACAAGGATTTGATGTGGTTTATGCTTGTAACCCTTTTCAGACAGCTTGTATTTTTCTTCACAGGGACAATTCGTAGCTACATGACGATTCGTACTTGTTGTGATGTCAGCTGTTTTCAATTGCATTTGTGTTGCAACAGGGATTTGATGTGATTTATGCTTGTAGCCATGTTTAGATAGTTTGTATTTCTCTTCACAAGGACCATTCAAAGCTAGATCCCGGTTTGTGTCTGTCGCGTTGTCAGCTGTTCTCGATTGCATTTGAGTTGCCACAAGGGGTTTATGCTTGTATCCATGATAAGACAGTCCGTGTCCCTCTTCACAAGGACCATTCAAAGCTAGATCCCGGTTCGTATCTGTCGCGTTGTCAGCTGTTCTCGATTGTATTTGAGTTGCTACAAGGATTTGATGTGGTTTATGCTTGTAACCCTTTTCAGACAGCTTGTATTTTTCTTCACAGGGACAATCCGTAGCTACATGACGATTCGTACTTGTTGTGATGTCAGCTGTTTTCAATTGCATTTGTGTAGCAACAGGGATTTGATGTGATTTATGCTTGTAGCCATGTTTAGATAGTTTGTATTTCTCTTCACAAGGAAAATTCAAAGCTACATTATGTTTGGTACTTGTAGCGTTGTCAGCTGTTCTCGATTGCATTTGTGTTGCAATAGGAATTTGATGTAGTTTATGCTTGTCATCATGTTTAGACAAACCGGGATTCGCTTCACGAGGGCAATTCAAAGCTATATTACGATTGGTACTTGTCGTAATGTCAGCTGTGCACAGTTGCTTTTGAGTTGCAGCAGAGATTTGATGAGGTTTATGTTCGTAACCATACTTGAATTTTTCGTGTTCCCTTCCGCAAGGGCCATTCAAAGCTACATCTCGATTGGTCGTTGTCGTGATATCAGCTGTATTTGATAGCATTTGAGTTGTAGCAGGGACTAAATCTGGTTTATATTTGTAACTGTGTTTAGATTTTTTTCGTTTATTTCCAAAGGAATAATTCATGATAATATCGTGTTTTAAGCTTGATTTTATTTTAGCTGGGCTTGGATGTTTTTGAGCCGGAGCACGACTTTTATCGGTTTTATATTTATAGGCTTGTTTAGGTGAAAAGAGTTCGGCTTCACGAGCGCAATTCAAAGCCCTAACAGCTTTAAGTTTTACCGTTTTTGGTTTATTTGTAACCTTCTGATATGGAATGTGTTGCGAGGTATCTTGTGTTTTATAAGTGTAATTTACTTTGAATGTACTTGTGTTAGCTTTTTCAGTTAACACAGATTGAAATATATCCGTTAAAACACATTTCTTCTGGAGAGTGGGTGAGTTTCTAGCAGAAGGGCAGTTTAAAGATATTTCACGCTTAATGGTCTGTCTTCCTAATTTGTTTAATCCACAACTGGGCATGTGGTTTGTAATGTCTGTCAAACTAGTAATTCTATGAACACCTATTGCTTTAATAAGAGTGTTGCCTGCATCGTGCTTAGTTAAACCTTTAGGAACTACCCCAAATGGCAGAGTCCCATTTTTTCGTTGCCAGCGATGGTCCTTAGCTAATTTTTCATGTGCAATATTATTTGTTATTTTAATTGAATTAAACATGTTTGGTTTAGTATTAACTGTTCTATTAGCTGAAACTGGTGCGATACCGGACGTTGTGAAATGAAATGTCGGTGGAATATTTACCTGTAGTTGTCGATGATGATGTGAGTTTGGTGAAATACAGCTGGAGCATGGGTTTCTGCTTTGCCCTGCTGGCGAGGATTGATGCATTGGGTAACTGTCAGTCCCGTGCACTGGGCAAGGCACCTTTCTTAATGATGTCTGTTGCAAATTTTGACATCTTATTTTTTGCCAAAATGTTGGTCGAAATTCACAACGCATATTTTGCACTACTCGATTTCTCGCAGAAGGTCGTGTTCTACGCCGTAGTGGTTTCATCACCCATCCTCTATTATGCGCATAGAACAGCTTATATCTCTTTCTCGGGTTTGGATGAGACGATGGCAAAAACGAAGTTCCAGCTCCCGTCGGCGCCTTCTTTTTAAGCTTAAGCAAAGATACCACTGCATTGAAAGAGTTGGCAACAACGCCAACTGTGCGTGAGTACCAACTCGCCGCTGATGTCAGAAAGCTCCTTTTTTTTTCAGGTAAATAATTTTCAAAACACATTTGTTGGTATTCACGACGTAGGTTATTTTTACGTAACCTCCTAAGAGAATGATTTATCGAAAAAGATCGTTTTGCGGTTACATCAGCTTTTAAAATATTTGTTAATTTCCATGGAAACATGATTACCCACGCCAGAATTACCGCCAGCAGACATGGAGACCACACTACAATAAGCAATCCAAAAATAACATATTTTAAACAGCTTTTTCCTGACATATTGTTTCTTACATGGAAGTTAGTAACGAGCTCTACAAGTCTTGAAAGAAGACCATTGCATAAGGTCAACACCAAAAATGGTTTTTTCGTTTTCTTACGCTTCTTTTTACATTTATTTTGTGCTGGGGCAGCACGTGCTGCACATAGTGCGCATGGACTAGGTGTACTGGGTTGCGGGCATGGTTTCTGGTTACCCACGCTTGTAACGTCCTGGAACGTTTGGGACTTTTTTAGTTCACAAGGTGTGCGATCTGCGGGAGCAGCACAAGCTGCACACGGGCTAGGATTACTGGGAAGCGGACACGACTTTTGGTTATACTCGCTTGCAACTGTAAAATTCTGAAGCGTGGTGGACTTTTCGAGTAAAGAAAGTGGGCGATGATGGGAGTCTGCGGTAAGTTCGACCTTGCTCGGGCCTGTACGCGCATCGCGAAGACTCTTAGTCGCAGGACTGAATGAAGAAAGTGAAACTTCTACTATTTCATCTTTGGCCATATAATGTGATCGTTCTCTTCTTACTCCTTCTTCTTGATTGGATAAGTGTTTTTGTTGATATCTTCGTGGGTGAGGATGGGTACTTAAATTATAATGAATCGGTCGACTGTCGCCATTTCCGCAAGCAGAGTTTAGAACTCTCATCGCATGATGTTTACAAAAGCAATTGGTAACTGGCTGTGGCGGTTTAGATTTACGGTGAAATCCTTCTCTCAATTTTTTAAACGATAATTTATCTGTGTCTATGAAATTGAAATGAGACATTTGATATTGATATTGAGCCAATGATCGATTACTTGGTTGAAAACCGTAGATGTCGTTCGGAAATTTTGAATCACGTTTTTTTTTCGTTCTCTCATGATCAGTACGTTTTCTACGATATCTTAAATAACTGGGTTTTTCACGAGCAAATAAAAAGTGAATTTCTTCACTCTTTTCTTTCTTTTCCTTTACATTTTCTTGTTTGTGATGAATCCTAGCGTTTCTACTTCTATCACGCAAATTGAGCGTACGTTTCTTTTGATGTGGGTATGCACTGTCCTGAAACAGTTTTGTCAGACCGAGATCACTCGAATTGATCTTCAGACTGCGTTTTCTCGGCTTTTCTGAAACAAAAAAGTGTGTCTTTGAAATTCTCAGGGTCGTGGTGACCTTTACACGGCGCACGAGGTGCTGAAGCCAACTAACAGAGGTCCGTTAGAAACTCTAAATGGATTGGAGCGACTTTCCCTGTATGCACTATGCAAATGCACAAGGACAACCTCCGGCTGGAAAACATTAAGGAAAGCGCGTTTCGTAGTATTAATAATGTTTCTTAAGATTGTTTTAAGCTCTCAAATGCACTACCCTTAGGTTTGCAATACGTACTATGAAACCGAGTTAAACTCATACTATTAAGTTACAACTTAATAAAACCCGAATCGAACTTACTTTTAGATGGAATTTTGAATATTTCGCTCTTTGATCTTTGATTTTTCGATGTTCCTAGGTGGCTTGTGAACGTGGTGTCGTTGATGTATTTTTTCGATGTCCCAGGTAGCCTTAATTTGTCATCTGAACATTGTTTTGATATCCTCGGCGGAGTTCTATCATCATTTACACATATTTTTATCGCTCCAGGTTGACTTGAGGTGTCTCCTAGATGTTTGTTCGATGTTCCCGGAGGACTTATTTCTTCACCAAGACACTTTTTTTCGTATCCGATTCCATCCTTATTTCCAACAGCGCTGGTCTTCTTTTCTTCTTTTTTAAACTTTTCAAGTTCTGCAATATGCTTCTTCTCACGTTCTTTTTCTCTTACTGAGGTATCGAATTCCACAACTCGCAATCTATGCAAATCCATGCTTTATTAAATGACAAGTAATTGTGTAGGCATTTCCTGGGCAAACATTGTTTTTTATCACGAGAACAGTATATTAATCATTAGTCACGTTAAATACAGACTTAACTATCTAATAAAACAATATAAAATTGTAAATAAATCTTAAAAGCAAACTATCAAAATTGACAGGTCTGAAGTGTAGTATGTAGTACCCAATCATTACATGTTACATTTTTCATTTCTCTACGCAGGTATTCAATCAAGAAGATCACTAAAAAAGTACCTATGACCCTAAACGTTTTTGAAGATTTAGTTTAGGTTGTTCATTGAAACACTATCGCAAAGTGCTATCGACTGGGTTCTAAAGTATCATGTGCAAACCGTCTACCTTACCATATTATTGCTTATTATGGGCAAATTTCGCAAAATTCGACCGGACAGTAGAGCGGTTCGGTAACCTGAAGAACGCATAAGTTATAGCATTCCAACACCTTTGTAGCGTGAACGGGTTCACGCCCTCAATCAAAGCCCCTTCCGCAGAAAGAGAAGGCAAGGGAGGGGTATATTTACTAACCATGCACAGATATTGTGTACCTACGTACCTATATAAAGCACCTACCTCGAGTTTGTTAATCCATTAATGGATAAGTACCAATCTATACTTAGGTATATAATATAGCTGAGAAGTGTGTTTGTTTGTTTGTTTGAACGCGCTAATCTCTGGAACTGCCAGTCGGATTTGGAAAATTCTTTTTATTATGATATATACTGGAACGGGAAATTCCTACGGGAATGGGATAACAAAGGATTTGCACGAACGAAGTCGCGGGCAAAAGCTAGTATAAAATATAAATTGACACTACACACCTTATTAGGTACATAATTCCTTTATTTTTCCAACCATACTTCATTATTTTATTTTTCAATCATGATTTATTGATCAGCACTCATTACAGCAGCAGGAATAACACGAGCATAGCAACGCCAGACACAACAAGCACGGAAACCAAAATATGAAGCCAGCTATTAACGCACAACAGTTCTGCATACTTCTGTATTGCGTCCTACAATTCTGTCTAGGATATGGGGCTGGCAAAAAGGTAGGACCCCTTGCCAATCCAAAGCAATCTCCAGCAGCAGACTGTTGACGGCGGTAACACCCGCAGGGCAATTTACCAAAGCAATAGTCTAAATTAGTGCCCCTGGAACATCTTGAACATACTACTTTATTATGAAAAGTCGCAACTTTTATTTTTTCAAGATATTCTGCACAAAATTCGTTAAATCCACGAGGCTTTCCAAAGAAACATGAATAAATACTGTTGTGAAGTTTCTCTAACATTGAATGTATTTTGTCGATCCACTTCCATGGTTTATCCACACATTTATCGATTGATATGGTTGCTTTTTTCTTTGTCCTGGTGTTTTTCTGATGTCTTTCTACTTTGTTAGTCGCATCGACAGTTAACTGTAGTTTTTTTCGAGCTCGACTTAATTTTTTCGCTGCTTTCAAATCTGCTTTTGCTTTAGTATCAATGTTCTTTTTCAATCGATTTTGTTGTTTTTCTAACTTTTTCTGCAATTGTATTAACTCTTTTGCTAGTTGATTTAAATATTGTTCTTTCTTCAAGAGTTCCTCTGCACTGGGCGGCAACGGACACTTACCTACATTTAAATATTGATCTTTCTTATTGAGAACCTCTAGGTACGGGCACGGCGGACACTTGCGTCCATTGAAACTCTGTACTTTCTTTTGGAGAAGTTCTGAGCACGGACACGGTGTACTTTGGCGTCCAGTGAAACTTTGTTCTTTCTTTTTGAGAAGTTCTGGGCACGGACGCGGCGGACTCTTGCGGACAGTGAGTCCTTGTTCCTTCTTATTGAGAACCTCAAGGTACGGGCATGGCGGACACTCGCGCACAATTGAACTATTTTTTTTCTTATTCAGATCTCCTGGGCACGGGCACGGCGGACTCTTACGTCCAGTGAAACTTTGTTCTTTCTTATGGAGAAGTTCTGGGCAGGGACTAAGAGGACTCGTGCCTACAGTGATTCTTATTTCATTTTCATGGATAACCTTTGAGCTCGGGTACAGTGGACTCGTGCTTACAGCGAAACTTTTTTCTTTCTTCTTAAGATCCCCTGAGCACAGCGGTGGCAGACGCTTACGCACAGTGACACTAGAAGTACATTGTACTTTCTTATTGAAATCCTCTGGGCTCGTACTCCCGCCCATTTCTCTTCTCCTCTATGTCCTCTGGATTTTTTTCGACGCACTGCGTCTAGGACATGCAACTGTGACTAATATTTTTAGCGACATTGAAGAAGATATGGTCAAGTTGTTGGTCGATCTTGGGAACAAAGATAGATTGAGGATTGTTTTTTTTTACTTATACAGTACCTACCTGTAAAATACGTTTCGACTTTTACATTTTTTTTACTATTTAGTTTTATTTAAAAAACATAATAACACGTTTAACTTCTATACATTTTATTATGATTTTATGTTGCCATCCAGCGGCTATCTCTTTGACAGTCCCACTTTTGAAGGTTTCTTTTTTTTCGCGCCTGTGCTTGGCACAGAGCTGCTAACGGAGCTGCCTATGACTTGACAGCATAAGGTCCAAACTCCACCAAAGTAGAGACGTGCAAGGCAGAGAGAAGTGTGGCAAACAACCAATAGATTTTCGTTATTCACGCATTTCGTATCCGCGCAGCTTCAGTGTATACCTACGGTTGAGCGGAGAGGAAAGGAATTATTCTTATTTGACCCAATAGCTGCCCCACTAGTGGGGCTAAGGAGATAGGTCATATTTTTGGAGTTTACTCGGTTCCAGTAATTTATTTAAGAGGGACAGAATACACTCGCATAAAGTCTTGGTAAGTATATTTTGCCCCGCTAGCTGGCATTGTTTTAATTTTATTATGTGATCTGATAAATGATAAAGATAGTACTAGAGGTAGTCTATTGTATCCATAGATGATACACTAATTTTGTATCTAGGTACTTACAGTAAAGCGTAAATCTGTGAATTCAAATTTCAAAGTCACTATGATAGACACTGGCATTTAACTTTTTGGTATAGTTGAAAGGTTGTGATTTTATAAATGTGATCAGTAGTAGCGTTTTTAGTACACGAGAGTTTTTTGTCTAAATAATATTAGCCGCACGGTTCGATCTGGGTCATAGATAATACACTATAATATACCTAGTTAAACATCGCTTGCCGAGGCCTGTCCGTGGATGGGTCCATCCATTATACATACATATATCGAGTCTTCTCCGTGCTTCGGAAATCATTTTAAGGTGTACGTGACAATCTAATAAACGCAGGGCGTTTAGAAACTGTTTATCAACAGATTATTTGTTTCTTGTTTACCAGAGAGCCGAGGACAGAGTTCAACCGACGCCGCGACGTCTGAGAGAATGTAGAGGGCTCTAAATAGCTAAAGATATTGTTGTAGCGCAGCGAAAAATCGGCCCTATACTGACTGTAATCCGACTGCCAAACGTTAATATGTATTTATTAGGTACCTATCGTTGTAACCGAGAAGTGCGATTCAAGAAAGGGAGGCCTATTCCTTGCAATGGGTGATTCCACGCTAAAATAATGCTGATTTGTCGTGGGAAAAATTTGCCTATTTAGTAATAATATTATGCCTACTGCTACTGCTTCTATTTTATGTACCTACACGAAAGTAATGTCTTGAGGGTTTTCTGTTTTGTAAGTATCTTTACTTTTATTTCGTGGTGACAATTGAAAGGAAGACGTGATAACATTACTCGATTTCTCAAGCCTAATTTGTTGAAAAAGGTCAATTTAAACGAAGTCTGTAACACATGCACGGGGTCAGCGGCCATCGTCCCGGCGACTGAGAGCGCTTGCGCATGCTCGGCCGGGCGCGAATTCCCAGCGAGTGTCTCATGCACCCGCCGCCGCTGCCGCGCGTTTGACGAACAAAGAGGTTTTTATCTCAATCCGCACGAAACAGGCTCCTGTACAGAGACCTGACTCGAAGCATGTAATACTGAAACAATGATGTCTTTGCACGTGTTGCCTCTGTTTTGCGAGCGATTTGCTTCCTGTGTAAGGGTCTGTATTAGAAAATGTAAGATTGATTGAATAATATAACAGGCAACGCATAGGCTTAACAACTAACTTTCGCGGATCAGATCACTAATGGCATTTTGGGTAGGTATAGAACCCCTGAAGAGCAGGTCACACGAGAGGTGAATGAAAAAAAATGAAATTTTAGAAAAGTGGCTAAGGAAGAATGGCGTCACGGGCAACAGTTCTGTAGTGTACTTAAATTGCGCTTTACTCACTTAGCTCATATAAGTACCTATAGGACTACCGACACAGTCCGAGACCTACATAATTATCATAGGGGATAAACACTAAGAAAACCAATCAGTATTCAAAGGACATCCTCAGATAAATGGAAACTTACTATACGTACCTAACTAATTTCAATGCCCAAACCCGTGAGACTGATGAAGACAACGTTGCTCCTAAAGGTAAAGCCATGTACCTACACCATCGTTTCACCTTTGCCATATCCACGCGATTTGCGAGTTTAGTGTATTTCCTGCATCAGTAAGGTCAGCGTCTCAGGCTCCCGTCGAGCGAGCGGCACCGCAGTGCGGGCACAGTCGTCGGCACTCTTGCGCAGAATACCGCACGGCTCGGCCACAGGCGAACGTCCGCACGGCAATCGGCGCCCGCGCAACTATCACATCGAAATAGTGACAGAAACCAGTGAACATTAAATTGAGTTGATCGTGCAAAGTGGTACTTCCCAGCAAAGGCCGGATCCTTCGAGACGACTCCCAGGTATTTTTAGAGCAGTCGTGCCAGAACTGGTTTTCTAGTTTTAACATCGCGAAAGTGACTCGAATATCTTGTTAATACAGACCGGTAGGCGTAACTTACATGCAAAATATTCCAATATTATTGTTTTTCATTATGTAAATAAGTATAAGTTAATTAAAGTGTTGCGTTAAAACAGTGGAGGACACGGGTACTACGGGCAGTACCTATAAGATAAACAATATTCTATTATTATCAGAACGTGTCGGCTTTATTTACACGTCCAACCTAGTAGCTACAAACATTCTTACACAGCACGTTCAAAAAATATAAATAGCCAACTGCGTATAATAGTTTAATTTCTGATTCGCGACCTGTTCAAAAAACAACAAATGAATATTTCTAATATGTCTAATTGTCATTGTCCGCTTATCACTCTCCACCTACGTAATTAGGTATGTGTAAAGTGTGACCGGTGCAGATAAGCGCATACAGTAGTGCTATTAACATTCATGTAACAATCGGTTATCTGTTTGCAGGGCGAGTAATGAAATGGCGCACTACCAGCTTCTATGTTTAATCATCGTCGCCACGATAGGTATGTATTAATTAGCAGCAACCTAACTAGAATATAAACAAGACATTATTCCAACGAAATAAGACTACAAAAAGATTCTTAATGTTTTCAATGATCAGGAACTTGGCACAGAAATCATCACATTCAGCCTCGTCTTGTGGCACATTGGCATGAATACATAATATCAGCTTAACGATATTCAGGATATCTCCACTTAACTGATGCATATAATGCATGTTGTTGAGAGCTGAGACCAGCTCATGAGTGCGTCATGAAACGGTCAAACGAAAAGTTGCAGAGGAAGTGAATCAACTTTTCACTACTTACAAAAACTTTCTATGTACTGGTTACAAGCTGCAGAACAAGTTATGGCTAATTTATAAGCAGGCACTAAGCAAACCCAGCCAGACAGTCAGTTTTAAATCTCGTAATTATTACGAAGTGTGACACCTGAAACATGACTACCCTGTTTGATACGATCCCTTATTTTAATTCAAGATAAAAGTTTTACCAAAGTGGTAAATATGGGAAATTGGAAATACATATTCCTTAAGAAGCTGAAAGACACTGCTGTTGTGTGTATCTATTACTCAAAAATAAAGCATTGACCACTAAGCTTTAGTATACCGATCCGTCTATCATGACATGAATGAAGCCACTAGCTCTGAAGTGCTTTGATAAACTGCAATGAAATTAAATTGCCAAGTGCTAGCTCGATAACTCAATATCTCAAGAAGCACTTAACTTCCGACCACAGACTCATTACCGCGGAACTAATGGCGCTTTAATTGTATACAATTTGTTACTCCCGAATTCTGAGAAGAATATCACTTACGTGGGAGTGATTCATGATTTCGAAGATTAGTTTAAGAGCAATGGAAGCGACTCATCACTTCATCAGTCATAAGGAAACACATTCTTTTTGTTATGTAAATATACCTTATATGTGAGATCAGAGATACAAAAAACATGAGTATCGTCTGTAGTAGTAAGTAGCGTAAAATGATTTACATAGTGATTCATTGCTGGGTATTGGCAGGGCATCTCAGGTGGCCATGAATGAATGAAGTTTGTGTGTAAGCCGTTTAAACATTTACCTCATCGTGGCCTTTCTATATCGAGTCCTTGGCTTCTCACATTATTTTTAAGCGAATTATTTTTTAATGATTGGGGCCACATGTCGACAAGAACAGAGGATTACATAGTGTGAACAGATGTGAGCTAACATGTGAGGCCTAGTTCTACATTAAGTGTGCAGTATATACAAAAAATAATATAGGTACAGAGATATGCTTATGCTATGTGTCTAATATAACTAATAGTTACTAGGTATATAGACGAAGCGTGACCAGGCTCAGATAGAGAAGGGACCCGAGCCCAAGTCGATTATTCCCTTTCCCGGCGCAGGTCACCGCCGGTTCAATGTACATGCATACAGAATTTATAGTCGAATGGAAGTTTCTGCTTTGATTATAACTGACCTTTACTTCCATATATGTAAATATAAACGCACTGACCTGAACAAGAGAAATTTATGGAATAAATGGTGCTTATCACGCCTTCTACAGTAACAATTTAATCAAAGCTAGAAAGGTTCTTATAACAGTTATAGAAATTGTTCGTCTAATGTCGCAAGGTTAAGCATCTTTTGATGTAGCTACACCCACACTCAATTTGAAAAAAACTTTTCGTCTCTCGTAGGCCACCCACCGGTGGTATATTGGGTCTTTCTTTAGTCTTAGTGAAATTAGTTTACTTTGTCAATTGGTCAGCGATCAGTAAATGTTTACACACTTACGAGAACTTAAGTGGAGCCCATGGAGTTCTCAGGGACACTACTTTACGTTCGGAAGAAATATAAACAAAGAAAATTTAAATTAAGGAGCTCGATGCTTGAGCCCAATCAGAAATCTACTGCTACGCTATCTAGCCACAATAACAGTAGTGAAGTTCAATCTAAAATAAAATAAAAAGCTAATAAAATAATAAGCTATCAGTGACAAAAACATCGTCACAATATGATAAAGATACATTCAAGAAAAATACGACCCACCAAGATATTGAAACAAAAAGTAGGTGAAACCTAGAGGCACATAAACCTACATACAATCATACAAGGTTCCAAATATTCTTGCTTGTTTAGCTTGTAGATCTGTAGGCAGTCCGAGGTATGCAACCAAGATAACAACGCTTAACCAATTTACTGTCGGACTAAAGGAAGACTCGAATTTTATCTATGTTGATGACTCAATTGAGTAACAGGCGCAGCACACAGAATATTTCTAGAAGTAAGCATTGTTCTAGTTCGTGTATTAATGATATGATCGCCCCTGTTTACTTGAATAACCAGCTCATTTATGCATGTTTGGATATCGATTTCAAATACTACTCAAATACACGTATATTTGTTTTAGAGTTGAGGTCTATTAGCTAATTTGCTCCGAGTAATTTTCTATGTTGATTTCTAAATAAACAGAAGAACATCTTTAACTTACTACTGCACTACTACACTATTGCCATCAACTGGATTATGCAGTAGTAGCCGTATAAATTAATAATTTACACCAAGCATGGTTTTGAATCAATTAGTAGTTTTCATGTGAAGTCTTCGTGAGTGCTCGGTGATTGTACGCGGAAGCGTTTACCATTCTTCCGGCAAGGGCCGTGAGAATGGCGGCAATAATACCATTTAAGTCCTTTTGAAACACTATGGAATCAATTTTTAAATAAATGGCTGAGCTAGGTAATCTATTGCTGACGGAAACAACCACAATGGACACGACCATTACTGATCAAGATAACTTAATTGCTGGTCCCCAATTAGTTACAGTGACGTACTGCACGGACAAAGGCTTAGGCTTTACTAAGAAATAAAAAAAAGATGCAAAATCTTCATCAAGGGAACCTCAGTGTGGCTACAAAATACACGGAATTGAGGAAATACCTAATTGCAAACTGCATTAATATAACAATGATTGATTACTGTCTTTGTCAGTGATGAAACGATTTCTTTGAAAACACGCGTATGGAAACCCCCGTTCTAAATGATTTATTATTCGCAGTTTATTACTAAAAATAAAATAAAAATTGCGACCTACAACGGCACGAGAAGAGTCTTTACTTTCAATATAATGTAGGTACCGCCAGCAACGCCTCCGGCTAATATTCTACGTACTAACAAGATCTAGTCGATTTGCTCCGATAAATACTTTCACTTGGAGATACGAGGTTACTCTGAACAATGAGACAGCTATGACTGGCCATGAGTCACCTCATCAATTGCTGTATCATTCGGAAATAACATACTAAATAATATGAGCTCAGACGTCGGTAACCCAGGAAACCGGATTTTAACACCGTTAAGTACACATTAAGTTAAAGCTGCGCCTGACCCACTAATTGAAGTGTTGGTTGGCTGGCGACAAGAATGTTTGCATTTAGATAAGTTTAGAGTCCACTGCAGTTCATTCTTTGTTAGCTAACAACTTAACACTGGTTATAAATGCTCACTTTGAACATGGAGATAACGGTTTTTCGACAGTTTCAAATAACTTTCACATCGGCCGTGTTAATTGATTTGTGTTACTTAGCACTTTGTACTAATCTACTAGTAAAACTCTGTGTACAGAACTGATTATCGTATTCCAGATATAAGAACGTGTTACGGCGAGAACTCGGTCACATTGAAGGAACAAGAAAGTACTCTGCCTGAACTCGCTAAGGAGGTG
The DNA here is from genome assembly GCA_905163435.1 of Mamestra brassicae. Classification (NCBI taxonomy): domain Eukaryota; kingdom Metazoa; phylum Arthropoda; class Insecta; order Lepidoptera; family Noctuidae; genus Mamestra; species Mamestra brassicae. The sequence continues at coordinate 5,828,586 of LR990991.1, read as the reverse complement.
GAGGACAACAGTCGTTACAAAACACTAGAAGCTAACGCAACTGTTTTAAAGCTTTTAGTGGATGATAAAAATGGTGTCAGCAGGTGAGATACATATATACTTGAAGAAAAAAAGTTAAGCTTATCTAAAATTCAGGTAAATAATGGAATCTAAGTACCAGTAGTCAAATTGATTTCGAAACTGTAGATTCTAAAGCAGACTTGAGACAGGAGAGGTGTCGTAAGTCATAACAATGGCCAGCAGGATCCTGTTATAGGCTCATAACAAGCAAACATTAGGTACTCTTAGGCAGTGTCTAACTTTTGCAACCGATTTCATTATACTGCTGTAACCGCCTTAACCCCTGGATCTAAGGCCCTTCTAAATTATCAATTTTTAAATACTTAACACTTAAACGGATGAGGAATTGATTAAACAACACTTTCAACAGATCGGAAGTATTTGACATGCTCCACTCCAGAGACGACAATGAAAAACACGAGGACCTGCCCACTTTCCCCGAAGATGCGGAGGTTGCCCGCGCAGAGGTATCTTCAGTTCCCGACTCCCAGGCAGAATTCTTGCAAGGTACAAATCTTATCACCGAGATACACGTTTTCGATTTACCTTTTTTTGTGTCATGGATTCTTGTTACGTTTAAGCAATTAAATAAATACTTGAGTCACGACGAGAATGTAGTGATAAATTCGTCCAAAGTGAATTAGTTTACCACTTAAAATATAATTTATCTGGATACAATAATGATCCTCTGCTCTGCACTATGATATCTACGCGAAGGGACTATGTATTGGACAAACTGTGTCAAAAGGACGAAGGAAGATTGTATACCTACTAAACTTTATTCATTTCTCAGCACCTGGCGAAGCGGTTCGCAAAGATTCCGAGAAAATACGGTACTCGTCTGTCCGAGGAGAGCCGATAGGTGCCGCCGCTGGCATCATGGTCGTGGTGACATGCAGCATCGTGTGCCTTGCCTATACAGCCCTCATCGTCTGGAGGAGAATATATTTGTAAATATACCAGAATTGGTTCAATAAATCCGAATTAACTTTAAGTAAACGAACAGTCGCGCTTAATATAATATTTATTTGTACGTTCAAAGTTTACATAAACATTAAACCGCCTATTGTGTGGTGTAATACGATATGCGCCTTACCGAGACCCGGTGCGTAGGAAGCGGTCAACTGGGACGGAAACCGCGTTATGCCAAGTGAATATAACCCTCTCACGATATAAACGCCGAACAAAGACTTCTCAGCAGTTTATTGTTCGTTTTATTGCATTTCGATACAAACATCTAAATCCTTTATATACGACTTGGAAGCAATTTAAACTAAAATAGAATTTATGCTCTTCCAGAAAACGGAATGGACTCAAGCATGAGCTTCTACGGAATGAAGAAAATATTGCCGAGACTAGGATCGAAGTAAGTATTTCATATAATTACATAATATTTTTCGTAGGCTAGTCATTCTCTCTCTTAGAATCTAGTAAAGAAAATATATTCTCTGTTCTCAAACATATGTACCTTACAATTATTCTTTTCACGGCATTTCCCTATAGCAGAACGCTGAACTAACTTCATTTCATTTTATGAAAATTCGTTTGTGAAAATTGCCTTTATAATACTTCTTGGTATTTGCGATTGCGAAAAAATTAATTGCTTTTCCTAAAATCCACGAGACCCTCACTGTTGCTGTTTTTAATTTTGGTCATCTACATTACCATTTGCCTTCGATTGATTATGACACTACATGACACAACAATAAAAAAAAAAATTACTTGCTCAATGACAATTTACTGACCTTACGATCAGTATCGCTGTCGAGTCCACCATGAAGTACCTGGGATTGGTGCTCGACAGCCGGTGGGATTTCGGCCCCCACTTCCGGCGGCTGGCGCCCAAGTTGTTGGGCGCGGCGGGGGCGCTGTCAACGCTGCTTCCCAATCTGGGGGACCCGAGCACCGCCTGTAGGCGGTTGTACATGGGGATCGTGCGATCGATGGCCCTTTATGGGGCCCCGATCTGGGCGGCTGACCTGACGGCCAGCACCATCACTGTTCTGCGGAGGCCGCAGAGGGTGATGGCCGTCAGAGTCATCAGGGGATATCGCACGATCTCCTACGAGGCGGCTTGCGCACTGGCCGGATCTCCGCCGTGGGACCTGGAGGCGAAAGTGCTCGCGTCACTACACAGGTGGCGCGAGGACGCGCGGGCGCGCGGCGAGCGACTGACGCAGCGACACCTGGAGTTGCGTCGGTCGCAGCTGCGCGAGGTCCTGGTGGCGGAATGGCGGGACAGGCTTTCGAGCCCTACCGCCGGCCTCATCACCATCGAGGCCATCCGGCCAGTGCTCGACCTGTGGCTCGGGAGAAGGCACGGCTCCCTGTCGTTTCGTGCGACGCAGGTCCTCTCGGGGCATGGCTGCTTCGGGAGGTTCTTGTGTCGCATAGGCAGGGAGCCGGACGCTCGATGCCACCACTGCGTCGACTGTCGGGAGGACACGGCGCGGCATACGCTTGCAGAGTGTGCAGCTTGGGAGGAGCCGCGCCGTGCCCTCACCTCTGTTGTAGGCGGTGACCTCTCGCTGCCGGCCGTGGTCCATGCTATGGTCGGCGGTGAGGAGTCCTGGGACGTGGTGGTCTCCTTCTGCCAGACAGTTATCGCGCAGAAGGAGGCTGCGGAAAGGGAGAGGGAGATCACAACCGCTCTCCCTGCCCGCAGCAGGCGCATCGGGCGTCGGAGGAGGGCATACGCTGCCCTCTTCCGGCCCCCCTAACTGGGTCCAGGGGCGGCGGACTTGGGGATGTCCGTCGCCCCCCACTCATCCGGACCCGAGGTGGCGGCGCGTGGTGTTCTTTGACGTAGCGAGGGGAGTTAAACACCTCACTCCCCTCGCCGACGCGAGGTGGCCCGCAGAGGCGGGCCGGCACCAGCCGGGGATTGCGGAAGTCGCATACGTTCCCGCGATCCCCGGCGTAGGTGGCAGATGGAACACCGGGGTGGTTTTAGTCAGTAAGAGTCTGACAGACCCCTCCACCCGCCCCAGGGTGGAGGATTTCCATGAGGATTTCCCACCGAGATCAAAAAAAAAAAAAAAGACTAGTTTAGACCACGTTGTTACTATAATATACTGTTTTATATTTTTTTGCAGGCGCCACCTGACTAAGTTGTAATCCCGTATTTCTTTTATTTCAGCTGTGAAAAATGTAAGTGGAAGAGCCCCCTGAACGCGTTACTCGATTCTCTAGACTATCAGTTCCGGTGGCACTATATGAGAAGCTTCAAGACTGAATTACACTAAATTCCGTAGAATTAAACATCATTAGGAACTAAGTAGGCCTTAGAATATGAATAATTTTACATCCATTCGTAAACACTTGCGAAGCTAGAACTGCTAAACATAATTTGCCGTAAAACAATGGTATTCAATTGAAAATGGATAAAATATCTTATCACATTTTATCCATTTTCAATTGGATACCATTGTTTAGTAAAAACTTGTTTTGGTACATATCCATCTGTAAGATAAATTGGTTCTTGTCACTGAAATTGCACGTGAAAACGTGTTGCACTATCTTTAACGATTTCATAATCTTGTAATCAGGCTCCACTGATTCTAGTCAAGGCAAAAGTTTTTCGCCCAGAAATAATCGCAATTTTTGCAGTAATAAGGCTGCTATCAGACAGAATGCACCGCAGCAACCGTACGTAGTCGATATATTCAACAACAGCATGCAGTTGTAGGTATGTTGCACGTGGTTTCTGCGGTGCAGTGCGTCTGATGGCAGCCTAACGTTTTTTAACGACTATGTACTCGGAATAGAATTCACTATCCCTTCGACGCGACCGTGCGCGTTCTGTTCCTTGACTTACTGCTGTATGTGAGCGATGGACAGCGTGCGTAAACACTACACGACTGAAGCCGGCCGCGTGAAGTTGATATCACGACTATGAAATCGAACGTACAACTACATGCAGTTTAATATATCGACTACGTGCGTTTGCTGCGGTGCATTCCGTCTGATGGCAGCCTAAATCTTTTAAAGAATCATCACTGTTTATTTTTGACTACCCTTTTTTAAATAAAGCTTTTGTGTTACTTATTCTAAGTACCCATAAAAATAATAGTTATTTTAAGCACACACCTTGTGTTGTTTATTATTATTTTTAAACTTTTTAATATTTATTCAAAAATATTTAACATTTACTGGTCTCAAATAAATCTATTGAATAGTGCCATAAAACTTCTTTCTTTGAACAAACAGTGTTTGATTGTGGTAATTTTCAATTAACATGATTTTGTATGTAAACTATTGGCATGTTTAAATATTTATTTATAATTTTAAAGTCAGAACATGTCTGTGATGTTTTTAATTAAGGCAATTTGGTAATAAAATTTTTCTAAGAAAATATTTATTTTTTCTCCCAAAATCCATGTTACGTAATTTAAGAGGTATTAATTCAGTAACTATGTTTGCCTAACTGAAATAAATAAAAATAAAAAAAAATCCCATTTTCCATAACAATCCAAAATTTATTAAATTCATTTTATTCAAAATCTAAAATTACAAAGTAAATGTGTTGTTCAATGACTACCATAAATATAGCCAAGATAAAAACATCAAAAAAATAAAAACAAGTAACGGAAGTAAACTTAAGATTAATATTTGTTCTTACGGGTAATTATGAGCATCTTTTGTAACTGTGATTGTTATACATGATAATAATACATATTTGAATAGGGTAATAATTTCTGTAATAAATATGATCACAATTTGGTTTATCACCTTGTTACGTATGTTGTTGTTGCTCACTTGTTCTCCTTGTGCTTGACAACTACGGGGCCGAGGTTGTCACCGGTCGCCTTGTTGTGGGCGCCATGAGCACCATCACAGTAAGGCCACTGGAGACAATAAAACAAGTTTTATGAATGCATATCAGAGGAATAATATGGGAAGTCATGGGAGACCATTTCCTTATAAAAATTGGATAACAACTTAGATAATATTTGATACAGTACATATTAATTGTTTACATACTCCTAATCTGATAACGTCATCAAAGTCAACTGAAAAACTGATAATAAATTATGTAGGCCATGACTGACAAATATAACTCACAACAGTTAGTGCAATTTATTGTTGTAATTTAATAACACATTTAATTCATTAATTCTGTAGTCTGTGATGATGATAACAACGGAAATGAGTACAGTAACTAAACAAGGAAACAAACATTCAATTAATTTTAACTGAGTCTGAGCTATTTCAATCCCATAATTACAAGTCTCTCACTATTACTCATAACAATTTAAAAGGAATTTAAAAAATGAGTGCTTAGTTTTTATCAATCATGTCATTTCATGTAGAAAATATATAAACACTTACATTTTTGCTCCTCCAACAACGACACAGGGACACCTTCTCAGTGATGTCTTCAATGTCAATGAAATCCACTACTTTGTTGATATCTTTCCTGATTGCCGGATTTACTTGACCGTTGCTTACAGCACGAGCCTTCTTAATTGTGTCATAAGAGTAATATGAAATGCCTCCAACCACTACTGCAGGAGGGATAAGGGCTAGCCAGTCCTTGACTGAAAAATTAATAATAATAATAGTTAGAACAAATACCACAGCTGTTACAACTTAATAATTATTAAGAGTTGCATGTTATCTCTACCTATTTGTCATGTTGCAAAGCTAAAGCAATTTGAAAGTATGTCATTGAAAATTGTACAGGAATACCACAAAAACAACCTTTACAATAATTTAGGCTACTAAGGATTTTATTACAAGTGCATAAAGTTCATAATCTCATGAGTTACATTCTAAAACTGTGTACTTTTTGTAAGAAACATGTAAAGTACAGTTGTAGCACTTTTACGACTACAAGCTAACTGAAGCTAGATAATAAATAGAAAATTTTAATAATAGCTAAATCTGGGGCAGCAATCGCGGCCTTCATTGGCGATTTTATATTTTTTTTTTTTTAGAATATTGTATACACATGGTTTTAACTTTTTTCTTACCTCCAAGGCGAAACCAACCCCCGATAGAGTCTGGAATTGGCAGTCCAGCTAAATAGTTGGGTATGGTAACCTTCACTAAGTTCGAGACAATGTACATTTTGAGGTTTTTCTAATTACTTTGATTTTAATTTTGATAGCAACCTGTCTACCACCGCTGTATCTACTGGTTTTTGTGTGAGAACTGAGAAGTAAGGACACCGATCGCAGTTACACAACCGTAGCACAAGTGATTTATTTACAATGTTCAGCATAATTATGTACTCCCGCATCGAAAATTCAATCTTTAGCATAAAAAGCGGCGGTAGTTTTGAAATTAACCAAATTGAAATCAACAGTAATATTACAAAAAAAAATATGATGACTAGAACTTAGGTACGTTCTTTATGTTGGAAAGATTCTGTTCACTTACAAGGAGGAGCAAACATCACATCAATTCATCAGTTTGGTTTACACAAAGTGGAGTTTCGTCCTTTCCTGTGATTTTGACAAATTGCGTTCCGAACTCGGACAATCGACATTGACATGACATTGACAGACAGATGAGTGGTGACAGTTTGATTTTAGTGCTGCCAGCTTGTTTGTTCTTCCGTTATGTATACAATTCGTGTGTACTAGGTTTTTGGCCGGTATTGGTCTGGGTAATCTGGGTCTGGAACCTACATGTTTTATTTATTTGGTTTTCTTTTTATTCACTCATCCACTTTCAACCACACGACTAAGGATAAGGATTAAACGGTGTTACGGATGTCTTTATAGAATACCACTAGATATTTTTCCCACAGATTTATTCCACTATTCAGGAGCTGGCATGGCATAGCGAACGTAGCCAGGCGTGGCAAAATAAAATTAATACGTCTGGGACATGGGCGGAGCGCCTTTCCAATTCCCTGCGACGATTTCTTTGAATCATTCGTTGCCGGATACTCTTCCCACAATATTTGCCCTAGACCGAGAAGAGAATACCACCCCAAGAAATCAAACTTCAAAATAATTTTGTATCTGTACCTGTCTTCGCTTTGGTTGGGTGCGCTTGCTTTTTATCGTGTGTTGTAATTATGAATATTTTTCGTTTTATATTACAATAATATTCATTTTAAATAGACCCTCATGTAGTTTTACTAAAGTGTCAATAGTGAAATCCTTCGGTGGATGCTAATCAATGCTGCTGTACACTGAATATGGCTGACGAAAGACAAGTGGTTCTGAATCGTAGTGACAATTTGGGATTCGGATTCTCTTTGCTTGGCGAAGCCGGTTTGCCACATATTATATACGAGATCGAAGAAAATTCTCCTGCCGCTCGAAGTGGTGAAGTAAGATTGAAATTATTATTTTTAACACATACAATACATTAGAATAATACCTACCTACTTTTAGCTAAACATTCGTGTCCAGCTTTCCGTGGTACCAAACAAAAATCAAAAAGTGGGATCATAATTGCTATAAAACTTTGATAGTCGAAAAGTTCTATAAAATGTCTTGGTTCTGATTCAGTTTGACCACATATAAGCCTTTAATATCTCATTCTATGTGCCCATCCTGATTTTTTATTATGTTTACTATTCAAGTTCTAATTAGTTTTTATGTGAACATAAATAACTCATAAGCATAAGTAACTCATTATGTTTGATAAAATCCCAATACAGTGGTGAGTACCTAATGGAGTGAGTAATATAGTTGTAAACACCCAAAACCATTTTGCCTACAATTAGTATTTTTAAACAGTTGAATCACATTTAACTATGATTGTGCTAAAAATAATAAGTATAATGATCTATTGAAATTCTGTATTAGGTGTGCAAACTATTTACATTGAACTAACTTAATTAGTGGCAAATGGTTGTTTATTTTTTGTTTTCTGAAATAAACATGATGACATAATTTTATCATAACAAAACATTGATATAAATATATTAAATTAATATCTGTCAGAGTGGATAAAGTTTTTGTTGAATACTTTTAACTGTACTCACAAACAGTGACCACAGCATTTTCTTTTACTGTAGTTTAGTTACTACTTTAAATTTACTTCCTGCCTAACAGTAAATCAACTGTTGAAATGAATTAAATTATTTATGACTCAATAACTGAACCAAGCTACTTTGTAGATATTAAATAATTTTGATTGTAGATTTGGTATTTATGTTTTATGTTAAAACAATAATATAATAGCTTTAAACAGGAAACAATTAAATGATTGGCCAGCTTGGTAACATTTTGATACTTATGTCACTTTTAAATATAAATTGTATCAATGCCTATAGACTACAGTGCGTCAAATATTCACTATTGAGTCTAATCAGATCACCCAATGACAAAAATAACTCTTTAGAGGATGGATTTTCAAAAATCTTGCCTTGAGGTTCATTATAAAAGAAACTATTGTGTCACTAATGTCTGCTGATTCTATCATCATCTTTGCTCTGGCTATCCCTCTCAGTTTTTTTTAATTTACCAAGATATTCTTCAAAATACCCTTTATTATTTATTTAAACTGCAAGCCATGTTAAAATTATGTTGATTTTAATAGCATTTATATTTCTTCCACCTGCATCTGTGAGGAATAATATATCATCTAATCATATTACCTACTTAGCAACTATCATGTCAAGGTGACCATGTTTAGGTACCTAATTATGCAGGTCATTTGCCTATACATAATTGTCTACCTGCATAACTTTAATAACTTAAACAGTGCTAAATATTCCATTCATTTAATGAATGTTTAAGGAATATTTACCACTTTATGTACATTTTAACTCGTTTTTATTCACCCACTAGCTTTTGCACGCGACTTCGTCCATGTGGAATACTTATACTTTGGGCAGCCATTTTTATTTTTAAAATTACTAAAATTTTTATTTATTTTAACCAAATGCCTAAATACAAAGGTTCATGGTTTAATCTTCAAGAATGACGGACTCCCATTCAAACTTCCACCCCCTTTATCACCACCTTTAAGGATGATTTCTGGGATAAAAATCCTATGTCCTTTCTCGGGACTCAAACTATCTTAATACCAAATTTCATCAAAATCGATTCAGCAGTTTAAGCATGAAGAGGTAACAGACAACAGACACACTTTCGCATTTATAATATTAGTATGGATATTCACTCATAATGACCATAGTGGTTGAAATGTGCCTTTTTTTGGCAACTTGCTGTTGTTTACCCTGAAGGAAAACCTTTAAATGCTGTGTGCTACAAACTTAATAAGATTATCAAGCTCCAATAAGTCCTTCTAATACCTGACTTTAAACATGCTATTGATTAATGATAACCTTTCTGTGTCAACGGCGAAGTGATAGTATGCTGAAATACTAATTAATTTCTTACTATCATGCTCTAAAATTCTCTTTCTCTTTAATATTCATATGCAAGTTATGCATATGAATATTAAAGAGAAAGAGAATTTTAAAAATGTAGAGAATTTTAGATATTCTCTTGAAATTCATTATGTAGTGGAGGAATATTTGGCAGATTGGTGGCATTATTTGCAAATCTGCATGGGCTGCACCTATCATGCAGTCTGGCTCCTACTGGTATAACATGGACATAATAATAAAGTATTCAGTATCAGTAGGTAGGTACCTGATTCTGAATGTAACAGGTAGAATCAAGCTAGGTACTACACAGTTGTTTACTTGTACTGCCCTACCTCTTATTGAAACTTGTAATTTTACAACTGGCTCTTGCAACAACTCATACTCATACAATAGGACCTGAATATGTTAATTTTATGTTTTGCTAAATGACATCATAGATTGGAGTCATTGAATTTCAGTGTACCAAATAACTAATAAGTCTTTATTAAACGTTATGTAGCGTCACTGCATTCGAGTCCGCGATACTGCCATGACACGCTGGGTCAAACAGGCGACGACCGACGTTAGAATTTAATTCACCCACAAATTATATCAAGGCCATTTTAAACATATCTTCATGACTGGGTGCCTGTAAATATTTGCATTATATGTTTTCGAGTAAACACCTACTAAAAATAGTGCCTGGTACAAACCCATATACATACATAGGCTGATAAACTCATTACCCTCCTTTGCGTCGCGCAGTCGGGTAAAAACAAGGAGCGCGGAATTTTAATAAAAAAATTCTCTCTCTTTTTCTCCAGGATCCCATCATCAAATCCTTACTTGATGATCATGGGACCACCTGGGACGTAAAACCTTCAAAACAAAAAAAAATCCAAATCGGTCCAGCCATCTTCGATTAATCGGAGAACATACATAAAAAAAAAATGTTCCGACGAATTGAGAATCTCCTCTCCTTGAACTCGGTTAAAAAATAGGAAGATCATTATTTCCTATTCTTAACCGAACTTTAGTTGCCGTTATACGTGACTGCAAAGAGATTTTATTATCGACCTGAAGGCCATGCGAGAGTGAAGCTACGCCCAAAAGTCGTGAAACCTGTTACTCACGATTACAGACGATGTTTTAACGCAATGGTCAAATAACCAGAACCTCTCCAGGGTAAAAATTATTAACAGCCAGAGATGCTGAGCACATCATGTGGCTCTCGATCTCGCTGTGTCGAAGGTTGATAATGATCAACGTGAATCGTGATAGGTGTCGCCGATTACCGCTGCGGTAAACAGCGGCATCAACTCGCCACACGTGTTTTGAATGACAACTTTTTACAATGTAAATCTAGGTAAATTAAACGTTATTTGTTTTCCTTAACAGTTGACCTAGTCATTCATTTTTAGCGCTAGCCACGTCAACTGGTGAGGCCTTCCAATTTAATATCTGAATTAAAGCAGCTCTTAACTTCATAAATTAGATAAGCAGACTTGTAGATGTCTAATAACATTCTCAGAAGGCGAGTCACTCATGTACTAGAATGTAGTAGTATCATTCCATACAAGTCTACCAGTTTTCACTACTTAAACGGCAAGTAGGCATACTCGTGGACACGACCCGTAATCCCACGCAGGCGTGGCAGATTCAGCACTCGCTGCTAAATAGGTAGTCGTTTACATTTATTCCATTATAATTTATTCCAACTGTCATATTGTTGATAATATGATTATATCCGGCGATTGCAGAACCATTACAGCTTTTATTAAGTCGTAAAATTCTCCAGCGACACATGATGAACAAATCAAGTTGTGCCAGATGAACAATATAGTTGCGTCGAAACGCCTAACATTGTTATTCCCCAACCGGAATGATTTATTAAATCTCTCAGCAGTTTCCTCATATCGCGCGCGGATGATCCTAATATTTCGGAGATTTCGCAAAAAAAAATGTCCGAGCAACCGAAATCAAATTGACTAGTAACTTTACTGTAGACAAAAAACTAGTAACTTTAGTAAAAAGATAAATTAATAAGAAATTTTACTTTTCAGTCATCACATCACGCTTTCAATTTTCCAATTAACGAGTGAATTATTAGCGTCGTTCATGCGTGTCCCAGTAAAGTATTATAATCCGAAGCTTCGTAACACTCTCGTCATACACAGTGCACTATATGCATGCACCGACCACAAACAACTAATAAACGTGTTTGTTTTGCGATTAGGATCAAATGTCATTTGTTAATTTAATACCTTTGATTGGACGCGATAATGCGAAAGCACACCGATAAACGTTCTTTCACTTCTAATTATTGCCTAGTATGTAATCGATCAATGTTTACATGATAAGCTGCAGCAGATTAGACAAGCGTTGGCAAAATAAAGCATAGCACTTGGTATCTTCGCACCGATTGTGATTTTTTTGTTACCAACCAATATGGATTGGATGCAACGTTGTTTGCAACTTGTTTTTCTTAAATTCTCAACCAAGCTTTAACCGATTCGGGTCACCTATTACACGCTGAAGCGATATCTGCAACGTCTACGTATAGCTTTAATACTTAATTAAGAAAGTAAGGATACTCTGATAACAATTACCCTTCGCACCAGAACACCGTTTTATTAACTTCCGACCAGACGTCATTAAAAATGTCCATTGTATTTGATCATAGCGGTTTAGTCTCTGAGTTTCATTTCCACTTCACCTAAGTTTTTCGTATTGTGTACATTATTTTCTCCGTCGTTTTCAACTCGTTCGTACTTTTCAGTATTTCAAATAATTTAATTTTCATATTAGTCGATCTGTAGGTATCTCAAATTTAGGGTATGCAAATCTAGCGAGATTGGGGCTCAAGCGAGATCCCGCGAGTTTATGAATAACAATACTGCGAGATCTCGCGAGACTGGCAGTTTGTGTGTTTTTTTTTTGCAAATAATCACAATATTTGAATAAATTAAGAAAAGAATTATAAAAATTAAAAGTATTATAAGAAAAACATTTATTTTCACGAATTTTTTCAATAAACTTTTATGCATCAAACATCGTTTGACGTATCTGTCTATAATTTTTTAATAAACTTCGAAGTAGTAAACTCTGACGTAATTAACAAAATATACCAATCAAATTAAAGATTTCATTCTCGTTAAACTCGCGAGATTTCGCCCTTTTTTCGTCCGAGATCAATCTCGCTAAAAAAGGCCTAGATCTCGGGAGAACGAGATTGAATTCCCTACTCAAATTGGATGCAATAAAAATCCATTGTTATTGTAATTTTTTATCTAACCTACTCGTCTTGTTTCTAGCATTGTGTTATCGGGAATATTATTGTAATCGATCCATGTACTGTATAGTTCACAGACACGAACAATTACAGCGGATCCCTTGCATCGCATAAATAATTAGAAACCTTTTCCCGCTATAAACAGTTTGAGGAAACTTAAGTCACAGCTTAATTGGCTTCCTTCCTTTTGAACAACTGAATTTCATAACTAATTATTATAGTTCCTTTCTGGTAAACGAAGCGGTTTTGTAGAATGTTTGTTCCAATAAATTTGTTTGATTGGGTACAATGGCTGTGTTTTATCTACTTTAAGTCTTTATCATCTTTCTGGCCCTGTCCTATGCTTCGTCTGCAGCTTTCGCCCTATACATAAGGGGGTCGTCGCAAATCAAAAATTTGTCCAATTACTCGTGTAGATCGCCTCGCTCTCATTCACTACTTTTTCTTTCATAATGATATCTCTTCTCACATAATCCATCTTTTTCTGGCCTCTCTCTTATTCCATTCATCCATTTCACATTTTTGGTTTGCGTCATACTTGGCGCAAATAAACTCTTTTTCTTCTTTCTTTCTAGTCACACGCATTCAAATTCTACAACATAAACAATCTTCATGGTCTAGAACTCGTAGAACTTATGAAGGTGTACCTTCTACAATACCTAATAAACAGCACCCATGTCATTCATTACACTGTGTTTAATTAAAATTAACTTGCTAGCTAATATCATTATTTGTCATAAGCTGACGTCATGTAACACAACAGGACTCCCATTTTTGTGCTTCGCGTTACGTACCTAGTTATTGGTTGTATTCGGTAACTACCTATGTTTTGTAAGAAAAACTAAACTTGGTTGTAATAATTTGGAATACCTTTGGCGCAGCATGTTTGCTTCTTGACACTGCTCTATCAACCGCTATCTCAGTATTTAGTTTCCAGTACTCTTATAATATTAACATTACTACTTTCTCACAATGTTTCTAATTCTTACTTAGCATTAAAACCGATTTCCACGCAACTCCTTGGTCACCTGTGCTACTTGCATTCTTCCTCTTTCAAACAAGTGTCTCATTAATTAGTTACTGTGCCATATAAAAGGAGCGTGAAACAAATTCAAGCTAGGAGTATCTATCAAATGGCATTCGGTAGTATGTAAAACAGCTGTTTGGTGTTAATGTTAATGTTTATTATCTTCCGCATACTTTCGCCTTTCGCATTGATAGACCTTTCACATTTGATGAGACTTGTGCGTAACAGCGTTACTATCATTTAGATGACGTATGCGTCCAAACATTTTTATACATTAGCCCATTTGCTGGGTCTACAATAAAAGGTTATAACAGGGTGTATTGTCTCATTCACCACACCTAAAAACATGTTTGTCGACTTTTAAGTTTGACTAATTGACCATCTTTTGGTTATAAAAGCTTATGTTCTTGGTCTTTTTTATGACACTGACACGCACGCCAAGTAGACGGATTAAAAAAAAAAGGACCGGCTAAGTTCGAGTCTGACTCGCGTTGCGAGGGGCCATGATGCGGAATTTGTTCGAAAGAGTCACCGCGGCCCTGGAACGCAAAGGGCTTTAGAAGGAACACGGATGGGTTTTAGTCAGTAAGAGTCTGACACGCCCTTCCGCTCCACCCAGAGCGGTAGAAGTCATTTGATGATTTCCCATCATTAAAAAAAAAAAAAAAGGTCTCCAAGAGGCCATAGACTTAATTATTTGATATTAATTTCAACGTGACAGACCGACAGACGGACAACGAAGTGATCCTTTAGGGGTTCCGTTTTTCGTTTTAAGGCACGGAACCCTAATAAGCTTGTTGCTTATTTCATTTTCGTCCTTATATTCAATACAGTTAATAACATTATTTCTATAGTCCAAAGAAAGGTATCTTCATGGGTAATTTGATTCCGCCAGAGGATAGCGTAAGGTCCATTCTCCATTCCAGATATCAGCCAGTCTGAAAACGCAAAATGTATTCTCGTTTTGCAAGCTGGAAGGATTTTAAAGAGGAAATTTTAATAAAACAACACAATTACAATCACAACAAGGACAATTTATAGTTTAGGGACTGACCTGATATAGGCATCCACAATTACACATATTATCACGGAAAAACGACTAACACTGTCCTCGGAATGAAGATTACCTACTACTCACATTACCTAAGTATTAATTAATTGATCGAGCAATTACGTCTCGATGTTGTTTAAAGAAGCTACACCCTGTTTGCTTAACTTTGCATATAATTAAAGAGTTTGAGAAAAAACTAGTTTATCCTGAAATCGCGCTTGGCCCGTAACATTATACAAATGATGTTGTTTTCCCGTAAAATGTTAATGACGGACGTCTGTTACAGCTCATTCAATGATTCCGCGTTATAAATATAGTTTACACCTTGTTATAATCGGTCCAGGATGACGTGGGGTACGAGCATACCTATCCCGCGGCAGGAAATATCTTAGCTACAATATTAAAACAAGTTCCATTTGAATTTATACGTTAGGCACTGGATTTCCGAATGACGTAGTCCAAGGTGTTAAGATAACACCAGTTTTATTTAGTACGTGACTAATTCCCAAACAACCTTAGGTTGTCAAGTTTAATCAAATCGTAACTCGATATTGACAGCCAGTGGAAGTGACCCTCTTTGTGAACAGTGTAGGGTAGCATTGGCAACTCGATACACTTAGCACGCTAGCTGGTCGCGGTCCGTTTGAGCTCATTTCACTCTCACAAGCTAGAGATAGCATCCCATAGTATAGACATACAAATAATGCGTATCGTTGAATCGCTTGGAAGAGTAACATAGATACGGACAACAAAAACTAGGTGAAGAAGTACTAAAAGCATGTAGGTGGTACATAAAAGAAGTGGGCGTAGTGGCTGCGGTCGGAGTACTGGGACGCCGCCCGCCGCCCCTTGCGCGCCGCTAGACGACTGCAATAAATTCCTGTCTGCAAACACATGCCACATTTTACGTAAGTGTAACATTACACAAATAAACAAACAAACTTAAGTTGATTGGAAGTTGGAGTACTTCGCCACAGATATGCCACGTCAGCAAGTCTTGTGATATTATCTAACAAACAACCTTTCTTAGATGCCTTTTATTCTACACATGTCTAACCGCGTTCATTACTCCTTTGCTATCAGATATCAACAGGCAGGCTATCAGACAAAGAAAAATGCGTCACATAGTAATCGTCCGCAGATGTAGATCTGTCAATAAATACTCCTCTACTCCTTCCGTTATAGAAACATTCAAAATAAATAAGTTCGCACCAGGTATCCCTCTGACATGCTTGAAGGATCCTCCCGAGGGTAGGACAAACAAACACCTTAAACACGTTAAAAACCACACCACACTTGGTGACCCCGATATGTTTCCTAACAAATTACAAGAAACTGTTCATCTACAAAATACAGATGATATCGTATGTAAACAAGATGCCAATGTTCTGTTTCCAAAGCGAGCATTGTTAGGTCTTATCGAATTAGGTGCCGGAACTTCAAAGTTAGCTGTAGGCCTCTAGCGTCCATCATCGGAGTCCAGCTGCCACATAATTCATATTTCCGCTACGCACTTCTGTAGGAGTTTGATCAAATTTATCTGTAAGCCCAATCCATTAGCGGACCCTCGTGTGATAACGACAAGTTGTCAGTGGGACGGCGGGCGCGGCGGACGCTCGCTCAGCCGCAGCTACTCCCCATTAGATAAACAGCTTATCCATTCCAATGTAATGTGCTTGTACTCGGGATATCCTGTCCAACTCCTGTGACCAGAAACAGCATCGGAATAAAAATACGACCTTAATCAACCGATAAAAAGAACCGTGTAGTGTGATTGTTTGAGTTTCAAGTTACGAAGTGTTTTTAACAAACCGGTCATGATTAATGGACTGCGCCTCAGTGAATCATTGACATCGCCGCAAGGATGCGGAGATACCGACTGTTAATCGTCAATAAAGTATTGTTTAACGATAGTTCTGTGTTAATAATATTGTAAACTGTGTGGGTGTGTAACTCTACGTTAGCAGTGAACTGAACTCGGCTCACGTATCTGCTTGTGATTTGAAATTTAAGGTCGGTATTCGGCAGAATTTCCAAATTTGGATGATAATGTAATGTTACAAGCTAAATTTGATGCTACAGCACTTACATGGTTCTGTATTTGATTTGATGTATGTCTTTATCAGCGACTGCCTTTATTTGCTGATCATTAGTGGGCTTCACTGATACAATACCAAAATTACCAAATTAATGTCATTGCTTGAAAGTTACCTTGGTTCAATGAGATGCGATGGTAATCTAATTGAGCCAAACTTATGCTCACACTATCCGGTTCTGTACTGAGACCTTGTTTGATTCTGGTCTTTCTCCTGTTACGTTTAAAGTCACGTGTTGACTGCTATTGAAGGCTGCGGTATTCATGCATATGCATGTTTAAAGTACATTATTTTACAATACTGGATCGATTGTTAGTATCGTCACTCCTTGAATCCGCAACTTGGATGTAGCAAGAGGTAGCAAACAAGTCACTTTCCAGTTATGTTTAATATCCAGTCGGCTGTGACTACACTCCAACTACCTAGCCAGCTAGGAACCCATGCATTGCATCTCTACATATATTTTATAGTTTAGACTCACATGCAGTAGGCAGGCTCAATGTTTTAAGATTTGAAATAAGTAAGTGAATACGCGTGTTGAATTACAGGTCGAGGCGGGAGACGTTTTGCTCAAGGTTAATGGGACTGATGTAAACCGGTTCACTACCCGAGAAGGTAAGGAATTTGCCATTTATCACGCACATGCCACTTATCTACGAAACATTCCTAACATACAGATAACTGGCAAAGTGTAATTGAAAATGTTATTTCATCTCGTATGTAAATACTTTACAACAGCCACTGTGATTCAAAGTTAAAATATTCTGAATGGCGGCAGCTGGCGTCTCGCGCACGGTATAGCTCAATCAAGAAGTTTACGCACGAATATTGAAAGAATGCTTATGTTATTAAAACGTCAAGTCTGACCGCTATCTTTGAACTTATTAACACTAATTCAATGATCGCGTTATGGCCGGCTCGTGCCCGACACGCAACCTCGCAATTCACATTTCACACGTCTACTACAGACTAATTATAAGAAAACAACCTTTTTAGTACACTAAATTGATTTCCTCCAACATGTAATCAAGATGTTATCACAGGGAATCTATAACTAGTTCTTCTTCGTTTGACTTGGAGTCCCGGTCAATTGTATGACTTTACAATGGTATATTTAGTTAGTGTTTACAAATGTGTATGTAGATATGAATATTGATTGTTACAGTTCTAAAATGCTTGCGACTATCGTCGGATCCCGTCACTTTAAGACTGAGAAAGGGTGAGTTTAATATTTTAGCCCAAATATTTTATAAATATATTGGTGGATATGTGCTATTTGAACTATGACATTCGAGACGGGAATATATCGTGCCAGCTGCAAGTAATAAAATTCGTTTATCCCCGAGTGGTTTGGTCGAGTTTGCGAAGTAAGCCGCTACAAATAAGAGTAGCGATACGCGAAGTAATTTTATAGGTGGCTCTCGGGATCCGGGCCGGGATAACTCTCGTTCACAGTGGCTTTGTTCCCCTTAATAATGTAATATCTGGACACGTCGATGTAGACATTGGCCGGTCTTATTTTCCTTGTGAATGGTACATAAGTTGGGAGTTACGGGGCGGTCGGGTGTGCGTGAGATAACAGCTGATAGTCCGACGTGTGCAGACCCACAGATCAAAGCGAGCGTGAGGCGATACCTGGGCGCGGCGGCCGAGCGTCGCTGTAGCAGCGCGGGCGCACGCACCAATCACGACAAGTGAGTTTCTGTTTTCTGTCGTGATTTTTATACAGATAAGCCCATTGATGCTTGTGAAAGCTTGTTTGCTGCTTCTACAGCGATTTTGCGCGCGCTTGTTACTTTCTTTCATACATTCTATAAATTAATCAATACACGCATTAAACAAAAACATAGTTGTACAGAGATATTTCTTTTGTGAAATCGCAGCCAGTGTGGCGAACTTATTGGTTCTGATTATGTTCGCTTCACGAGTGAAGCCTGACGCATGTGGTAAGTAATCCGAAGTTAACCCCTGTAATAGTGCGACAGCTGATTTCCGACGGCGATAAGTGCTTATTGGTGGCATGTGTCGCGACGGAGCCAGAGGGTAGTCAGCACCCTTAGCACCCTCGCCACGACGACACGTCACCCCGTATTCATGTATTTTGGGAACGAACCACACTGTGACTGACTTCTATGTATATACAGTCTGGAATGTCGAACTTACTGTTACCTATGCTTGTAATGCCGATTATTACCGAGGATTCAAGTCGTGATTTTCACATTAGTCCCCCATTGTAATCCTTGATCATAAAACGTCTCATGCTGGGAAACCTTGAAAGTGCATACGTGTATGCTTGGCTTAATTTAGCGTTGAATATTTTATAGCGCTGTTAAGATATTCAAAAAGCATTACATACCAACAGCTGTTGCCATTCGATGAGATCGATTTAACGACTTTCTAAAACGGATTGAACATCTAAATATTTTTCGAACATTGTGTTCTCAGCTGCTTTTTATTCATAGACAATGATGTACTGTATCGTAAATAGTTGTGCCGTTATGAAACCTGCTGCTTTAATTTTTGCATAAGTATGATCTTTAACTTAAAGCGGTATAACTGTAGGTACCGCTTGAGAGCTACTAAAACAAAAGTGTTACACACGCGTAGAGCAAAACGACGCGTTTTGTATTATTTTTTAAAGCGTCAAGTTTCGCTTTAAAAAATAATACAAAACGGGCTGTGGCTCCCCAATTGAGTAAAACTGCATGAAGTTGAATTCACAGCTTTTCAGACTAGGTAGGAACCTTTTCTCGTGTGTTACTGAGCAATGAGGAAATTAATAACCGTTGTGTTACAATTAATTAATATTTTATCGCAATACAAGAGAAAGCGAGTACCTAGCGATACTGTTTACAACAATTGCACAACACAATTCACAGTAGTAAAACATTCATTGTTACCAAGTTGCTACATTTTCTTAAGCGGACTCTGCGTCATCTCAAAAACCTTCAGGTTATTTTTATCTAAGTTATCGAGATGCGTCACAGGTCACCGATATATTCTGACTAACTTTCGCATTGCAACTCATGAAACAACAACCTAGTGTGGAAACAAAGTTATTATCTACATAATAATGTGCGGTAAGCATGTAACGTGGAATATTATACTTATCTCCCGTACGCCATGACAATCGCACACGAAAGTTACTGTGTCGACTGGAGTTAATGTTCTGAAAACAAAGTTTATGGTCTGTAACCTATTTGTAATTGGATCGAGTGCAGTTGTGCTCCAGTTCAACTTTTTACTTAGTTTGCATAGGTCACAGAAGCTCTAGACCAGGGATGGCCAATCGGTCGATCGCGATCGGTCGAGGCAAGGCAAAAATATAAATATGTATAATGGACTGTGCAGCATTATAAATAGGTTGGGTTAATAAAATAAAAAAGACTACATACTTGCATACTAAACTTTACTGTTTGAAATAAAATTTTTAAAAAGTATGCAATTGGTAGATCGTGTTTCGTCACTTAAAAGTAGATCTTGGGTCTAGTCAAGTTGGCTACCCCTGCTCTAGACTATCCCTTTTGTAATAGCTACTACTCTACCGAGACAGTATTTTTTAACCGATTTGTTTAGGTTAAAGAGAGTAGTAAAAGTTGGGCACCCCTCCACTAAATCTAAAAGCACCCAATATTGAATATATTGGGAGATCAAGCAGGAATTTTGCTAAACAATTTCTCACGTTCATATAGATATGAACGTGAGAAATTGTTTAGCAAAATTAAAAAATTAAATTAATTGTATAGCAGTCATTTGATTCTAGCGAGCTAGAGCTCGCTAGAATCAAATGACTGCAACCATCGCGATTATACGCTTCTTATAGAGGGGCGCGCAATTTTAGGTTAAACTGTAAACAAACAATTCCCGTCAGATCGGCATCACCGCCGTCGAGCAACTCGAACAGCAACTCGAACAGCAACTCGTCCAGTAACTCGTCTAGCAACGGTTCCGGCGTGCAGTCGGGGGACAGCTGCGAGGCGCTGGTGGCGGACGACAAGCGGCGGGGGCGCGCCACGCCCAAGTTCGAGGCCTACATGATGACCGGCGACCTCATGCTCAACCTGTCGCGTGTCGAGCACCCGCACCACAACCACCACGCGCCGACACACCGGACACACTACCACAGGTAAGCAAGAACCCATTCACCCTGTCTCCCCTCTCTATCAATTGACACTTAGTATTTCGGAACGGGTTCCTCGTGAGATACAATGGAATTTTGGTGGTGGCAGTAATTGCGCCAATCAAGAGGTTAAAATCAGTGAATTTTGGCGTCAACACAAACTTGGAACAGAATATATTTGAAGCCGCAGTCTCATACAGACTCATTGAGTAGATGACCACACCAAACGTCCGAACTGGAAAGAGCAGCTTCTAAAGCCCTTTGCGTTCCAGGGCCGCGGTGGCTCTTTCGAACAAATTCCGCAACCCTGGCAGGCTCTGGCCCTAGCGGGCCCCATGATGCCTTATTATGTTAAAAAGTTGAAGTTTATTGGAAGAAACATTCATCCTAATATAATTTACAACGTTTTGTAAGCTCTTCATCACCTTCCTGATCAACAGATCTATTTATAAAAGCTCTTTCAACCCTCGCTTCCTGTCGGGGCTTAAAGAGGTGACAGGTTAAGAGAAGGCTGACGAAAGACTAATACGGATGTCGGTAACAAACTAGAGTGGTCATTGTAACTGTTACTTACTTATTTCTTTGTCAACATTGTTATCAGTTGATTTAGACTACAACATACTTTAACTCGCTCCAATTATTCTTACTTATCACAATAACGTTAACGCCCCTTTAAAGGCCAAATTATGACGCATCAGGAAATACCAACATCAATTGAACTGTGCCTGAATCAGTTAAGATATTTTTAGATGTTTCTAAAGTTAGTCATTTTTGGCTATAGGATCAAGTGATGATGATTGGCGCCTTGACCATTGTAATTGTCACCATCCTTTGTAATCGGCCCAATATGTATTTCTCGTCCATATACATTTTTCTGGCTTCTGACTGCCCGTAAAGACTGACAAAGATGTTCAAATGACAGCCGGGACCAACGGCTTAACGAGACACACAGGAAACTCGACGGTATGTCACAGATTGACATCTATCCACGGA
This sequence comes from Mamestra brassicae, assembly GCA_905163435.1. Lineage (NCBI taxonomy): Eukaryota > Metazoa > Arthropoda > Insecta > Lepidoptera > Noctuidae > Mamestra > Mamestra brassicae. The sequence goes on along the minus strand of LR990991.1, from coordinate 5,806,667 downwards.
CCGCCTCGGCTAGCGTAGCAGTTCGACCAGTGCGGCAGTAATTATTTAGCCACAGGCTCCTCATACACCTCACACAGTCAGAGTTCACCCATTGTTTCTTTCGTCTGCCTCTGTTTCTCTCTCCCTCTCCATCCATTATCATCTTTTCTATTTATAAAACAAAGTCGAGTATGTTACACCATTTATAACTTTGGAATAGCTGGACCGATTCCGAAGATCTTTGGTTTGTTGGATTTTAGAATGTAACGCCATTTCTGAGACATGACACAAACAAAACAGGAAAAATGTATTCTGAGGCGGTACGAAGTTCGCCGGGACCACTAGTATGTGTATATTTATAAGAATTCGTATTCCACAGGTATAATTCAACGCCAGCGTCGCCCAGTGACAACCGCATGTGTGGCCGCGTGGAGCTGGCGCAGAGGCACAACTCCTCGCCTGACACCGGCCTCGTGGGAGACCATGCTAGTAAAATGTAAGAACATCAGTTTTGCTCTTTTATTATCTGGAATGGCACGGTGAAGAAACCAAAAAAAAACTATATTTTTGGCATACATATACTAATATTATAAAGCTAAAGAGTTTGTTTGTTTAAACGCGCTCGCTCATCTCTAGAACTAGCAGTCCGATTTAGACAACTATTTTTGCATGATATCCACATTTCGACGACATGGTTGGTGCAGTGGTTGAGCGATTGACTGCTGCGCTGCGTGTCGCGGGTTCGATCCCCGCACGGAACAAATATTTGTATGACCTACAGATAGTTGTGCCGGGTCTGGCTGTTTGTGTATGTGAGTTTATATGTTTGTAAACGCACCCACGATACAGGAGAAAATCCTAGTGTGGGGCAACGTTCTAAAAAAAAAAATGATAGACACATTCATGACGAAGGCTATAGGCTATACAGGAACGGGAAATTCCTTCGGGAAGGGAAAAAACGGGGTATGCCCATATGTACGAAGTCGCGGACAAAAGCTACTTTAGTTATAAGATTGGTCCCCAGCCTAACATACCGCCATCGGACTGAAAGTTACGTGAAACTCTTACGCATAGGTTCGACCGCTCCGTAGACTAGTTTTCAAGCAAGCGATTCGGAGCACCTCCGTGTCCTCGCATTTGGAGGACCATGGGTGGGTTTTAGCCAGTAAGAGTGTAGCACTCCCTTCCACTCCGCCCAGTCGGGAGAAGTCATTTAATAGTTTCCTAGCTTACAAAAAAAAAAACCGGTCAAGTGCCTGTCGGACCACGCACAGTGTAGTTACCCGTCTGCTAACCCATGTCAGAAAAATAGTGAAATGTACTTAACTATTATTATAACATTGCATATGGCTTCAAAGTCATTTTCTATGGAATTATTAGGATATTTTTTTTTTCCCATTTCCATTTTATAAGTTTGTCGACTATTATTCATTAACTCGTTAAGCCTAGGTAACGGTAATATTTTTCCTTTTAAATTCGTTATTATGCTACTACCATGATTTTATTTCCGTCTCCAAAAACAACCGTGTAGCTCGCAGGGGGGGGGGGGGGGAACTTTACTCTAACAAAAATTAGCGTTTTAAAGCTTAATATTTCGCAAACGGATCCTTGGATGGAAACGTGGTTTTCGCACACCCTCAATATTAAATGACCTATCCCACTGCACCCCACATTATGGGATAGACGATAAAAAAATTCATCGCCACTTTACGCGTAGGGGCACCATAATCATTTTTTTTTACAAGATAAGTTACCACTTTTTCGGCGTTATCATATAGATACCAAATTTCAACTTTCTAGTGCTAAGCGTCTGAGACATGGCGAAACTATAAGGGTTCCTTGTTGACTACGGAACCCTAAAAAAGAGATACTTATGTGAAATTTTGATCCCTTCAATTTAATTCACCTCAACCTTTCGCAAGCTACGCCTAGTCAGTCAACATCAACACTCCATCTTCTACCCTGAAATGTAATGTATGTTGTATGTGGCAGGTTCATATCTCAGCCGGCGTCGCCGGCGGGCGGCGCGGCGAGCGCGGCCAACAGCGACGTGTGTGCGCGCGCGCATCATGCCGTGCGCACCTCGCGCTCGGAGGACCATCTGCAGGTAAGCGCTCTGATAGAAGGTTCTGTCGTCATAAAACTGCTTGATTTGCTGAAAAATATACATATCTTGTCCTAAGGTTACAACAGCTTCACTAGCAAAAGTCTCCCCCACAGCCTTCTACACCCTATGTGTTGCATTTTCTGAACAACCCGATCTTGAACGCAGTAATTTCCTAGGCCTGTACTAAATAAAAAGATGTAAATTATTTAATAGTAAACTTCCCGAGCGAAGCCGGGGCGGAGTTGAAATAAATTGCTAGTTTTATTAGTAGTTGATTAGATGCACACTCAGATATCTAATCCTATAATTTGAAGCACACTAATTTTAGTGGGTTTATTAAAGAACCCGTTTACTCCCATTTCAAGTAACAGTCCCGCTTTGTGGCGCGTCATGCCTGCCCTTTTACCCATAGCTTCGTAATATGTAAGTCTAGTTTCATAGCTGTGTAAGCCAGGTACTTGAGCAATATGTAAATACAACAGTGTCGAGTATCGCGGCGTAAGTTCCAGAAGGAGTCGTCTCTGAGCGCAGTGGCGGTGGAGATGGAGGAAGACGTGACGTCATCGCTCAACACGCTGCTGGACGCACGGCCCGACTCCGCCACCCCGGGCCCGCGCTCCGACTCCGACCCCGAGAGGGACAGGTGACCTGCATGTTGTCGCACTACACACACGACGTGCTGGCATAGTGGCGTTTAGATAACCCAATAATGTTGAAGGGGATTTTTGTAGGTGTTGCGCTTGATGATGAGGGGGTCGAAAATCAAAATCCGAGCAAAAATAAATAAATATTGCTTATTTAGTCGTGATGCGATTTTGTAGTTTATGTACGCTATGAATACAAGAAGGCAAGTCCATTGTGCTAACTAAATAACAGTCATCAATTAAGTGTTTTAGAATTGGTCGTCGTTTTCCTTATACTATTTACAATATGTATTCAAATTGAATAAACAATATAGTTGCCTAATACGCTGCCAGCCATCACGTGCTACACCCGTAAGGGCACGTTCCCACTATGTCGTGACGATTTTATCATTGGACGACAGTCACATACATTTTGTATGTAAAAAGTCGTGGACGACGGTTAATCGTGTCGTCCTATATGTGAACACCTCCATTTAAATACATAAGCCACGACGCTTTAAACGACACGATAATCTGTCGTCACAACATAGTGGGAACGCGGCCTAACACTTCAGAATCATCATCAACCAATGTTGTTATGTTTTAACCACGCTGCTTCGCGTTAGCATCACTGCTCGGTTTATTTCTGTCACGGCAACTTACATTATTCCATTAAACTTCCGGATTCACCACTTGTTGGTAGCTTGAAACTGACAGCTAACTAATTCTGTCGTTTTTGAAGGAATTAGTTTAAGAAATTCTGGTTCATAGGGTTGCCTTCGCGCCTAGCGTTGGGTGACGTCGCGTTGACGCTATATAGACGCTGCGCTAGCGTAGCGTAGCCGTGATTGTATCGAAACTCAGGGTGTTTTAACTAAACGTAAGGGTGTTGTGGGATGGACCCGCATGTGTGGTATATTGTGTATTCAGAAAAATCTGTAAACTGCTTAGCAACAGATTTGAAAAATTCTCTTTTGAAAAAAAATGCTAGTCATGCAAATATGTAGGTGCCAAGCAGTTCATAGATTTTAATAGGGGATAAACTCTAAGCGTTGGTGGTATTCATTCGCGTGCGTGTCGACATCGCCCTAACTTTGCGTTGACGCGGCGTCACCGTCGCGTTTACTCTGCGTATACGTTCGATGAACACCTACGCGAATATTTGTGTCAAATTCGTCTGCACATTGGCAGCGAGTGGTGAGCCGGTGTGTACAGTAGCGGTAGCCTGGTCTGACGGTTGTGTGTGGTAGGATCGTGTGGACGTACAACGCGCCGGTGTCGTGCGCCTCGGAACGGACGCACTGCAACGGATCGGGCGCCACATCCAACTCCACTTCCATTTCGGACGGCATGTCCCAACGGTAACGTGCCTATTTTTATTAGATTTTCTCTTTTAGTAGGGTAGTTGACTATTTTAAACAGTAGCAACTTTAAGGGCTACCAAACATTTATTAATTTAAGAAGAAAATGAGAGACTCGACGAACTCGACGCCTCAAAGTGTAATCCACTCTGATTGAAATTCTAGTCCAAGTCAGAGTACCAAAAATTTGAAACTCACATATAAACGTTACATTAGTCAACTACTCTACTATCGCCTGTATCCAACTATCGGAAACGTTGAAACTGTTCTCTTGTCTCGCTGGTGACGGTATCAAAATATACTTTCGTTCTCACCCCAAATGCCCCTCTAAGCGCCTTCTTTTCTTCCGTTCTAGCTAGATACAGGTATTTTTACATAAACTTTAAATGAGAATTTTTAGTTTCCCAGTTTTCTTAAATACCGAGATTATACTAGAGAAATAGATACCAGAAATTCAGTCCGAAGCAGTGCTTGTTAACAGTAGAGCAATAAGGCGTTACATATTGACAAATTAATACAAATCCCTTTTATTTACTAATACCTGTTCTAAACTAACAGTTTTAATAAAAATGTGTTTTGTTTTTTGTTACTGTATACGGGTTTACACAACTGCATAATTCGAATGCTATGTCCGAGGTTCGAGTCGAAACTCAAGCCGCGAAGCGATGTCCCATCGCTAGTTTTTACACATTATTGATAGTAATGTCTGAGTAACACGATACTATTTTTTCGAGCTAGGATGTCAAAATTGTGCTCACGTTATCACATTGGCTTCTTGTGAACAAAACTATTAATGTTTTTGTAAATGCCAAGCCAGGATAATATTCTAAACTAGCCTCATGTAACCCAGGCATCAGAACTCCGTCAGACAATTAATACCCTGTATACCTTTACGCTATGTCAATGTGTAAAACTGCTATCAATGGTTCATTGATTGTACGATGAGTGCTGCCCTCTACAGTAATAATACCTTTACGCTATGTCAATGTGTAAAACTGCTATCGATGGTTCATTGTTTGTACGATGAGTGCTGCCCTCTACAGTAATAATACCTTTACGCTATGTCAATGTGTAAAACTGCTATCAATGGTTCATTGTTTGTACGATGAGTGCTGCCCTCTACAGTAATAATACCTTTACGCTATGTCAATGTGTAAAAGTGCTATCAATGGTTCATTGTTTGTACGATGAGTGCTGCCCTCTACAGTAATAATACCTTTACGCTATGTCAATATGTAAAACTTCTATCGATGGTTCATTGTTTGTACGATGAGTGCTGCCCTCTACAGTAATAATACCTTTACGCTATGTCAATGTGTAAAACTGCTATCAATGGTTCATTGTCTTTACCACAAGTATAAATGTATTATAACGGTAGAGGGCACTCGACCGTTATAATACTTTTAGACTATGTCTATGTGAAAAAGTGCTATGAATGTTTCATTGTGTGTACCACGAGTGCTGCCCTCTACGGCTATAACATAGATGTGGTGTGCATGTGCAGCTCGTCGTCGCCCGCGTCGCCGACGTCGGCGTCGTCGTCGGTGATGTCGTCGCGCGCCACGCCGCCGCACCGCCAGCTGCCCGCGCACCATCATCATCGACCGCTTAATGGTAACTCTATCTTCATACTGTAACTTACACACGGCTTCTTAAGGCCTTAGGCCGAGCTAGACTTAGCCACCAAGATCTGCTTCGTCATAATTAGAAACATAAAGCTTGCCGAAGTAGGGCTTTATGGGGCCACCCATAAAGCCCTACTTCGGCAAGCTTTATGTTTTAATTGTCATGTTTATGATTCTGGGATTTTAGAGGAGGTATTATCTACTCTATGTTACTTCATCAAACTTTAGGTAAATATACCTACTCCGATCTCTGGTGATAAGATATCAAAACATCAAACATTCTCGTAAGATTAGACAGATAACTTGACATGAGATTAGACAACATGTTAAATGGCTTCAGAAACCGTGGGTTAGTCTTGTTCATCTCCCCACGAAACGACGCCACGCATTTTGCACTGTGTAGTACCGTACTGCGTAGAACCGAGTGTTTTGACATTTCTGAAAAGGACAGACACGCTTTACAAAGGTGGTGGTCCTAGTTCCCAGGACACCGAAAAATGTTCGAGACGTTAAAAATAAAAAATTGCTGCCTGTTACTGTCCCACTGCAGGCTAAAAGCTTCTCCGCGTGATATTCAACACAATTCATACATTACCTTTCCTTCCCAGGTGACATGAGTCTATCAGAAGCAGTGTCGAATATTTCAAGTCCCGACTACCAAGATCAGGACGACATGTTCGAGACAGGCCGCGAGTGTCCGCGCATGGAACTATCCGATCCCTCCGACTCAGACTCCACGATCCTAGTTTCCGAACCTTGCCACAAACGAGCCAAATCTAACTCCTCATACTCAAACGAACACGGAAGTGACGTCACGTTGAACGGAGAACACAACAACGACTACAGAATAGTGATACAAGTCAAGGGTCCTGATAAACAGAACGCGAACGCGACGGAGAATGTAAATAATAATAACAATAGTAATTACACGCAGAACGGGAAAGAAAACGGACATAACTCACCGGAGAACCAAGGATATCAGGTAAAGGTCTGACATTATTGATGCTCTAAAAATTATTACCCATGTGTCTATGATAATTCTTTCCACTTTGTTCTTCTTAATTTCTCATTTCTTGTACCGAGGCGAAATATTCATACAATGTAGCCTATATCATCCATTTTTTGCGTTTTATAATTAATAACACAGATTACTTATAAGCACATCATGTTTCAGGAGCTCGGCAGCGGGTCAGACGGCGGTTCCGACGAGGGCTCGGATGGAGACTCCCTACATTCATTCCACTACAGCCCCAAAGCAGTCGACATTCCCTCAGCCGAGCGCCTGGCCAAGAGACTGTACCACCTCGACGGCTTCAAGAAGTCTGATGTTTCTAGGCATTTAAGTAAAAAGTTAGTAGTTATATACATCAGCCAGCCCTAAAAAGATTTTTAACCATAATTTGTCACATTATCTGCATCAGCACCCCTAAAAAAAAAAAAGATTACATTTCCCGCAACAAATTCGCCAATTTTGTTGATAGCAATCTTGGATTTTGATTTCGATCTCATTTTGGGCGCAAGCACTGACGAAGCCGTTAATTCTTCTGCCATTTAAAAAACCTTGTCCTTTATTCTCTCCATTGTTTGTGTTTGTAACGTCATATTATTCGTTCCCCAGCAACGAGTTCTCCCGCGCGGTGGCCGAGGAGTACGTGCGTCACTTCGAGTTCAGCGGCGCCAAATTAGACGCCGCACTCAGGACCTTCCTCGCTCGCTTCGCGCTCAGCGGAGAGACGCAGGAGCGCGAGAGGGTTCTGGTGCACTTCTCGCGCCGGTACCTCGAGTGTAACCCGGGCTCCTTCAACTCGCAAGGTACGACTATACGAGGGTATCCTCACCCACACACTTTGGAACATTGCCTAGTCCACGATTGTGACATTAGCATAGAGAAAGCTCCCAGAAGTGCCTATCAATGCAATGCTTAGTTCATCGCACGGAGCTTACTTACTAATATTACGTTAGACTGATGAAAGTCCGGTTTCTGGATAAAAAAATATCGTTCTGCCACATCATAATTTGTGAAGAATCTAAACTTGACAAAATTAGATTCAAGAGGTTAGTAGTTAGTTAAAAGGAGATTAATCTACTTAAAACCTGTTTCGTCGTCCACAGACGCAGTGCACACGCTAACGTGCGCCATCATGCTGCTGAACACGGACCTGCACAGCTGCGGCGGCGGCGGCACGTTCCGCCGCATGTCCTGCGCGGAGTTCATCGACAACCTGGCCGACCTCAACGACGGAGACAACTTCCCGCGCGACACGCTCAAGCAGCTCTACCACGCCATCCGCACGCAGCCGCTGCAGTGGGCGCTGTATGTATGGATTACTTCGTACTGTCGAGCGCGGCAGGGTTTTTATTTTTTGGTCCAAAACAGCGTGGTGACAAAGCATGGCCCACTTGTTAGAATGAATGCCATTGATGTCGCTAAGATTGTGGCCACCTACTGGGCAAAAACTGTTTAGTGGTATATTGATAAATTTTACACTTTACCGAAGGTATGCCAACGAAATCAAATAATTCTGTGATTGCGTCATCGATTACGATCGATCGATTTACGTAAACAGACGCCCCGCGCAAAGGAGGGGTTAACAAAAGCGGTCTTCAAACACCAATGTTCGTGACTATCGCGATCATATAGCGTGTGGGGACAATTATTAACTTTTTGTTGCCGGTTTGCTCGGTGAGTGTAAGGCTGCGCGGGCGAGCAAGTTTGTATTGTTGAGTTACATGAATGTATAGTAGCGTCGTCCCACAGCGACTACGAAGCGGGCGGCGGCGCGCCGGAGCCGCGCGGCGCGGGCAGCAACCCCTTCCTGGACGTGCCCGACCAGGCGCGCGCCGTCGAGTACAAGAAGGGCTACGTCATGCGCAAGTGCTGCGCCGACGCCAACGGGAAGAAGAGTCAGTATACTCCTTACTTGCAACCTGCCCTTAACTATCACAGGAATTTAGATCAATTTTGGCGTGTAAAGTCACTGTGTCGGCGTGTGTCGTGACGCGAAATACACTACATCAAACGAATCTTTTCAAGCCTATATATCACAACGAGTTTTGCAGCCAATCAAATTCGCCAGGAGCCCCACGACACGACACAACACAATAATGTAAACTTAGCCCAAGAGCGTCTGCTGCTCGATGTGTTTCAATTTACAATGCATAAACCGTATTTTCTGTTGCTATAACATTGAGAGTTCCAACTTCATCCATAACAGATTATTCACAAATCACAGTCGTCATATAATGGATGGATACAGCGGCACGGCCAAAGAAATACTGGTGTAATGAAATAGACTCCAGAAGACAAAAAAGGGAGAAATATAGAAATTTATAGGGGACTTTTGCCCAGTTTTTACTCGTGGGGCAGAACAAATTTAAATGAAAGAAACTATAAATGGGGACTACCGTTTTTGCACTCACCAGTTGGCGCCACTGGCGAGTAAGGTTCTTAAGCATAACATTAAAGTTGTTAGTGCAGTAGCAGTAGCTTCGTTCGCATTGCGCATATGAACGAAGTTAGAAGGAAAATAATTTATAATGCGGTAAATGTGCGATTAATTACAAAATAGATCGTGCCGATCGTGTTACGCGGACTCATCATAATCGAAAAAAAAAGAGGGACATAATAATATAGAACCCAGAACTTAATCTGCTATAGTCTGGCTGCTTTAGTAACATATTCACAATAATCACAGCAAATGAGTACCTAAATAAACTCATGTCAAAAGCCAACCAACAGTGAAATTTGACATTTCGAAGACCTCACGTTACACTAGCGCCTCTAGCGGCGAATACAAACGCGATAGCCCTCATTACAAAGACTTTCTATGAAGATACTCTGTGTCTCTATATTGTTTGAGACGGGGTAAAACATAGGTAAACTAACAATCTTCCTATATTGTTTTTTTTTATTTTTTCGTCAGCTCCCTTCGGCCGTCGAGGTTGGAAAATGTTCTACTGTACGCTTCGAGATTTGGTGCTGTATCTTCATAAAGACGAACACGGATTCAGGCGCAGTCAGATGTCCGATAATTTGCATAACGCTATCAGGTAAATAGTTCCATCCATTATGAAATAATACTGGAAAGCTAGTAAAAAAAAAACAATAATTTCTCTTATTCACGAGGACTTTAGATAACATTGTACAAAAATTGCTAAAGCTATAGCAATTTTTGTACAATGTTATCTAAAGTCCTAAAGTCTTATCGAAGCAACTCAGATCCGCAGACATTCCAGTGTCGTTCACATTCATAAATAAATAAATAAAAAAGTTGATTGCTTATTAAAAATGTACTAGGTACTCTTGACTTCGAAACTAAGTAAAACTTGTATTAATTGTCAAGGCGCTCTGAATAAGTATCAAACTTGTATATTTTCACTTCAGAATACACCACGCGCTGGCGACGAAAGCAACAGATTACACGAAAAAGCAGCACGTGTTTAGATTACAGACAGCAGACCAGGCCGAATACTTATTCCAAACTAGGTAAGTCAGCTATGTATCATCTGCGGACGGCGAGCGTTGGGTGGCTCGCTGTCTGGCCACCAGCAGGCCCGGGTCGATGGCGCGTTGTTTTTCACGCGCGCCTATAAGAGATGTCAGCTTAGAGCCTGCCAGGGTTGATGCCCGTCCTGACCGTCGCGGCGAGCAGTCGTGTTTTTGTGCGCTCCTCAAGTATTTATATTAAAAAAAAGTCTAGTGTAGTTTTTCGGAACTAATACTGATATAATCGTATAGACAATTGTGTAAACAACAAACGAGTGTAAATTCAAATATCAGCATAAAGATCTCGTGTAGAAGTGAATAAAAACAGTTTTAAAACAAACGTGTTGTGTTGTACCAAATCACCTGTGACTTGCAAAAGTGAAAGGAACTGTGACCGCAAGGTTACTGACCCTGCACATAGACTGCTAATATCAACGAACTGATTGCCTATTTCAACGTTACAATTATCAGCGCATATGGCTAAGTGAACATAGCGTCTGCTTGATAATTCTCAAGTTCGAGCCCTGCAGGCCGCAAAAGATTATTTTTGCTTTTTGGCTATATTTTTGTTTGCTTTGTGCCGCTTTTGTTTTTGCAATTTTCTGACATTTTTTGCGCATATTGTGAAGAAGTCCACTGAGCTGTTGTGTGCTTACCTACGCGAGAGTTCTTTTATATACATCGTTTTTCGTATACGTCTATTTTAATTCCACGCGTATAACGAACGATGCCCCGTATGCAGCGCTCGCCTCCCACGAGCACGCCGAAGGTGGTATCGGCTATGTCCGACTCAGAAATTGTCAATAGTCCGAGTGACAGTAATGTCAACTCTGCGATGCGCTCTAACAAGCGACCTCGGGCATGCTTCTCTCCGGGTACCGAATTTCAAGATTTCAAATCCGAGATTCAACAGATGCTAAGATCATGGAAAGAAGACCAGCAAGTCATTCTTAACAAATTTTGCGATAGCCAAACATCTTCTCTGAACAAGTTAGTGTCAGAGGTGGCTGAGATTAAGCGACAGAACTTGGAAATGCAGAAGTTTAATGTTGACTTTGAAAAAACTCTCAGTTTTATTGGCCAACAATACGACGACATGGTAAAACAAATTGATACTCTACAGAAAGAGAAACAAACGTTCAGAGAAACGGTTCAAGCTTTGGAAACAAGAATTATTGACCTTCAGCGTCTATCCCGGCCATCAAGCATCGAAATCCGAAATATACCTGCCCTGGAAAATGAAACAGCACCGGATCTCCATATTATCATTGGTAAAGTGGGCTCAACAGTCGATGTTGCGCTTAATAATTCAAATTTACGTGACATATACCGACTCCCGGGAAAACTGGGCACCGTCAGACCGATCGTAGCAGAGTTCTCGAATGTCTCGATTAAAAACGAATTTTTGGCCGCAGTCCGCAACTACAACAAAAAGCACCCAAACGATGGCCGCCTCAGTACTAAAAGCATTGGTTTGGCTGGAGAACGTCGACCAATTTACATATCGGAGCACCTTCCCGCCAGCTCGAAAAGGCTTTTCTTTGCTGCTAAAGAATTCGCAAAGAACAAAGGATACGACTTTTGTTGGATTAGCAACGGAAACGTTTTCCTAAGAAAGATTGCAGGAGCTAAACAAGTTCTCATTAAATCTGAGCATACCCTTCAAGACCTACAGGAGAAAGATACTCAATGACTGAGAATCCTAGTCGTTTACGAATATTTATTACTTTTACAATATCTTTTATTTTTGTATCTTTTGATCATCGTAACACAGTTATTTTCACATCTTAAATTGTATAAAGCGTGTCACAGTGCAATTAATGTTTTTAACCTACCTCAAAAAAAAGAGGTTACGAGTAATGTAACAAATTCAAACTGCAAAGACTTTTCAGGGTATTATGTAACCACACTACTCCATTACTGGTCTAAACTCTCTACAATTACTAAACCGACACATACATTTACAAGAACTTCAAACATCATGTCATCACAAACATTTGGGCTAATCATCAAGTTCATATTGTTATACTGCTTCGTGGTTGACCCCTTGTGTCTCTTTGGGTTTACTTTTTCGTATATTTATTGTGAGGTTACATCATGCATTTTTCAATATATAGCAGTCAGCGTTGAAATACTACTAAATCAAAAATGAATAATTTAATAGAAATAGCTAATGACCTTGACGAATTATCCGTCGCAGTTTCATCTTATGGTACAGTTGATTCCTTTTCTAGTAAAAATCCTCATCAAAACTCGTTTAAAATTGTATGTCAGAATATAAGAAGTATTAGTCGTAATTTGCCCAGTTTTATGACGCTTATGGAAAGATCACAAATGGACTGGGACCTAATCGTACTAACAGAATGTTGGCTTCCACGTACTCATTCCATTCCTCAACTACAGGGCTACGAATATCTTAGCACACTTAATAACTTGACGCAAAACGAAGGTGTGGTTGTCTACCATAAGCCAACGATACAATTAAAATCAGAAGAGCCTACTGTTATGGATGCCAATTGTCTCATGTTAGAAATCAACAAAAATACCATTGTTCTTGCTATCTACAGGCCAGCTGGTTGTAGAAACACAGCTAGATTTATAGAGTCCTTAAATTCACTTTTAACTAAATATTGCGCCTACACAAATATCATATTAGTCGGAGATATTAATATCAACATAACACCTCACAATACTGACTCCAATTCGTCTTCATATTTAAACTTGTTAGCCTCACATGGTATTTTACCAGCACAAACACACCCCACGCATAATCTGACGTGTCTAGACCATATCATGCTTAGGACAAGGCTACCTGCTTATGCTTATGTAGCGGAAAGTTCTATAACAGATCATGATAGCTTATTCCTTACAATCGCACTGAATCCCCGGAACCGAAAGCCTTGTCCACAAAAAATTAAAAAAAATTAACTATGGCACCTTGGACAATGATATGAGCTCAATAGACTTTACACCTATTTTTAGCGACACTGACGTCAATTCAGCAACAAATTATTTTGTTTGTACCTTGAATCGGGCAATTGCAAAAAATACTTCAACGACTAAAACACCAAACAGGAAAATTATTAAAAAACCTTGGATTACTAGAGGTTTATTAAGATGTATGAGGAACCGCGACAGCATGCATCAGAAACTTAAAGAACTTAAAAAACAAAACCTACACAACGAGGTGCTAGAAATGACCTATAAGAGATACAGGAATTTCTGCAATGATCTTTTAAAAAAGGTAAAAATAGAATATGAGAGATCAGAAATCAGTAGTGCAGCCTCTATTAGCAATAAAAAGCTTTGGGAAACAATAAAAACAGTTACAAACACGAAAAAACATAAGGATGTCCCCTCTGAACTGCTATCTGAAAGCAATCCACAGAGAGACCTAAATTATATTAACTCATTTTTTGCAAACATGGGGAAAAAACTTGCTGAGGACATACTACCGATGAATAATCCATTATCTGAATCGTTCACGAAGACCTCATTCACCAAATCATTTGTTCTCCTTCCCACCGATATATCTGAGGTTGAACAGGTCATACTAGGCCTAAGAAACGGTTGTGCCATAGGTCGCGACAACATCCCCGCCATCTTCTTAAAGCGTTACAGAGAGGCTATACTTCCACCTCTGACTTATATCTGTAATCTGGCCTTCACTACTGGTGTTTTCCCAGACTCTTTGAAGCTCGCCGAGATCCACCCAATACATAAGGGTGGGGATAGAGGTAGTGTCAATAACTTCAGACCTATATCCATTCTGCCAACGGTGTCTAAAATTCTGGAAAGGTTAATAAACAAACGGTTAACAAAATACCTCGAGACAAACAAGCTATTTTCACCTTCGCAGTTTGGTTTCCGTTCCGGTAGGTCAACTAGTGATGCTGTCCAAGAACTAGTGAACTTTGTTTCAACTAATCTCGATGGTAAACAAAAGGTACTGGCAATCTTTCTGGATTTAGCAAAGGCTTTTGACACAGTCTCTTCCCCACATCTATTAGAGAAACTGGAAAGGTTGGGAGTTAGAGGAACGCAGCTTAAGTTGTTCTCTGACTATCTCACAAATCGCATGCAGCGAGTAAAGATAGGCGATATGTGCAGTGATGATCTTCCCGTAACGTATGGGGTGCCGCAGGGCAGTATCCTTGGTCCAACATTGTTTTTGACATTTATAAATGACCTCTGTAACCTCAAACTGCGTGGTGGCAAGATCGTCACTTTTGCGGATGATACGGCTCTTCTTTTTCACGCTGACTCATGGGAAGAAGTATATTCAAACGCTCAGCTTGGCTTCGATATAGTAGCGGAGTGGTTAAATAACAATAAAATGACCCTTAATATTTCTAAGACTATGTACATTCCATTCTCTATCAAGAACGACGCAATTCCTAATCATACAAAATTTTCAATTGTTTCCCATACTTGCTCATTACCGAAGGACAATATCTGCTCATGTCCGACTCTTAAGACAACTGACGTTATCAAATATTTAGGTGTTCATATTGATAGTGGGTTAAGTTTTCAGCCACATATAGACGCCCTCTCAGCAAGAACACGAAAATTAATGTTCGTCTTCAAAAGTTTACGTCATGTAGCGGACACAAAGACTATTGACGCAATTTATTATGCTTTAGTGCAATCAATTTTGTCATATTGCATAACGGCATGGGGTGGAGTCCCAAAAACTTCTTTGTTAAAGTTGGAGAGAGCTCAGAGGGCTATCTTAAAAGTTAGTCGTAAGCTTTCCTTTCTCTTTCCAACAAAAGAACTTTATCAGCAATGCAAAGTTCTGACTGTTCGCCAATTATTCATTTTGAACACAATTATT
Source organism: Mamestra brassicae (assembly GCA_905163435.1). Classification (NCBI taxonomy): domain Eukaryota; kingdom Metazoa; phylum Arthropoda; class Insecta; order Lepidoptera; family Noctuidae; genus Mamestra; species Mamestra brassicae. The sequence continues at coordinate 5,791,649 of LR990991.1, read as the reverse complement.
CGTAAGCATGATTGCATTCCATACAATCCTGATAAAATCTTGAAAAAGAGACGCAAACACACCGTCTGTAAATCTACTTCTTTTAAAACCAGGTTCAGTCATAGATTCTTCTGTTTCCTTGGCGATTACCTCTACAATAAAATCAACAAAGCCATTTCCATCTACCATTTAGCAAAAATTGAAACTAAAATGAAAGTCAAAATATGGCTGCAATCTCTCGATTATGAAGAAACCGAGAGACTCTTAGAGGTAATCTCATAAATAAAAAAATAAAAATTAAAAAATTACGCCCCACCTAAACACTGCATAAACATATACGAACTTTTTCACCCAAACTCAACACACACTTACACAAACTTTTGCACCCAAACCTAAGACACTCTAACACGAACTTTTGCACTCAATGTTCTTTTCTTAATTATATAGCAATTATGATGTAAAATTGATTATCTGTTATTCTTCCATCAAGACATAAATATCGCTCTTTGTAAATTATTGTACAGTAGCAACATATCTGGGTAGTTTGGGAGGCCTGGAGCCCTGTAACACAGGTGTTCCTAGTACAGGCTCCAGTCTCCACAACATCAATGTTATAACACCGACTGTAAGCTTGTACTGTATTTGATTATCTAGTTTGTATTGCATTATGTGGTGGAGAAAAATAAACGATATTATTATATATTATTATTATATTATAGGGTTGCGGAATGTGATCGAAAGAGTCACCGCGGCCCTGGAACGCAAAGGGCTTTAGAAGGAACACGGATGGGTTTTAGTCAATAAGAGTCTGACACGCCCTTTCGCTCCACCCAGAGCGGAAGAAGTCATTTGATGATTTCCCAACCTTAAAAAAAAAAATGTATCTTCTACTTTTTTTTCTAAGATCGTCTTGTTTTCATTGCTTTAAAATTCTTGTCTAATGTAAATATTCCGTTAAATCGGACATACTTATAAAAGAACTGCATCGTTTATTTCTATAGTAGACTCTTAGCCCCACTTGCACAAACCAGAGTAATATTAACCGTTTTCAAAAAAGGAGGTTCTGTTTTCGACCCGTATGTATCTATGTTTGAATGTCCGCGCCTGCCTCAAAAACTACTAACGCGATTTGGATGAGGATTTCATTATATAAATTAATACTTATCAGGGAAAGCTTTAGTATACAACCTGTAACAGAATAAACGCAATACCTCATAACATAAGGGGTAATTTTAATCATCATTATGAACAACTTTCACTATGGAACCAACACAGAAATCGCGAAAAAAAAGCGACGTCCCCATACATTTATGATGATGAGTACAATGACCCCTTAAGAGGTAAACATCTTAGGAGATAGACAATGGAACTCTTCAATAACTCACTGCAAATGACCCGCGTTTGCTGCGATCGTCCATGTAATGTTGCACCATGCTATGTCATAGCATTACGCCTGTACGTTTTGAAGGGGTAGGCAGATGTGTACGTACAACCTTATATTGCCGAAAGTGCTGCTCCGATTTGGATGGATCATGTTTCTCCTGCATAATTTTTGGAAACAAAATGAGACAACAATTTTTGACATTTTTCTTCTCTCTCTCTCTCAATTATATATTTGAAATTTATTAGTATTGTATTTATTTATTTTATTATGTCTAATTAATATTATCCTACTAATATTATAAATGCGAAAGTTAGTAAGTATGGATGGATGTATGGATGTTTGTTACTCTTTCACTTAAAAACTACTGAATGGATTTTGATGAAATTTGGCACAGTGGTAGATTATAGTCTGGAATAACACATATGTGTCGTATGTCACAGATAGGATCAGTGACATACGACTTGTTATACGGGAAGAAATTCGGAATACACTCCGTATTGAAGTGAAGAATATGATTAGTGGCCTTAGATTCGAAATGGATGAGTTAAAGAAACAGATTGATGAATTGAAGTTATCTGGGTCCTTTGATATCTCTCAAGTTAACGACTTAAAATCTGAACTAAGGGGTGTGCAACGTGAGAACACTGAACTTCGTTCTCTGAACTCCGATATGCAAAAGACTATGGCTCAACTGAAAACGCAAATAAATTCTCTTGATCAGAATACGCGTGAGGCGAATCTTGAAATTCACGGATTACCTGAAAATAGGAATGAAGTGTTACCGTCCATTGTAACACAATTGGCTAATGTTGTGTCATATGCCCTAAAAGACTGCGATATCCAGAAGTCCGTTAGAGTGGCCAGTATGAACAACAACAAGTCTCGCCCGCGCTCTGTTATAGTGAAGCTGCGTAGTCCTAGATGTCGCGACGAATTGTATTCAGCAATAACAAGATACAATAAATCTCACTCTGAGGATAAATTGAATACAAGTCTTTTGGGTTATGGCGGTAGCAAGGAGCCAGTTTATGTATCCGAGCACCTTTCTCCGACATATAAGTCTTTACATGCTGCTGCACGTCTTAAGGCCAAAGAAAAATCATATAAATTTGTCTGGGTTCGCTACGGTAAAATTTTTGTATGTAAAGGGGAGAATTCGGGTACTATTCTAATTAAGGATGAGCAGAGTTTAGAAAAAATTGTATAATTATTTGAAAAAATCGTTTAGTTCCTACTTGTCATGTTCACTTTTTATTTACTTTAATGGATAGTATTTCCATTTTTTATCAGAATGTTAGAGGTATGAAAACGAAGTCACATGAAATTATAATGTCAATTTTAAGTTCTGACTATGACATAATATGTCTGACAGAAACGTGGTTAGATGACTCGTTCTTATCCTCGGAATACTTTGATCAAAGATATACTGTTGTACGCCGTGACCGTAGTGCACAGTTTAAAGATTTGTACTCTAAAAGTTATGGTGGTGGGTTACTGGTAGCTATTAGTAATAAATATAATTTTGTTAATAAAACTGAGTGGCAAACCTCCGTTGAGGATATGTGGTTGTGTATTAGTGCTGGTAGTGTCTGTATGAATATTTGTGTTGTGTATTTACCGTCTTATATACCTTGCCATATCTTTGTCCAATTCTTGGCCAGGGCTGAAGAAATTTGTTTGCGTTATACGGATTGCACTACTTTGATTCTTGGTGATTTTAATCTTCCTAATGTGAACTGGTTTGAATCTAATGATCCCTTTCTAGGAATTAGTGACCCTAAATATTTAGCGTTAAGAGACTTCATAAACATCACCGGGTTTCTTCAAATGAATAATATCTGCAATCAAAATAATAATATCTTAGACCTCATCTTAGTGGATGAAAACTCCAGTCTTTCTGTTTCTTGTGCACCCCCCATTAGTAAACCAGATGTGCATCATCCGCCGCTAGAATTAGCCCTTACTAAAACTTCAACTTCTAATTTAAATAATAATATCTTACAGTCTAAATATATTTTCATTAAAACGGACTATGAGGCATGTGTTCGCGATCTGCGTGAAGTAAATTGGGAGGATTATTGTCATTTGAGTTGTAATGATTTTGTTCTAACTTTTTATAATATACTATGGGAAAATATAGATAAATACACGCCGAAGGGTAAACCTAAAAATAATTGTTATCCAATTTGGTTCTCGGCTTCGTTAGTTAAACTTCTTAAAGAAAAGCACAAGTACAGGATTCGTTTCAAACGGTTCAAAAACCCTCGGGACTATGATGCTTTTGTTTCCCTGCGAATGCGAGCTGGGAGAGCTATGGATGACTGTTTTAAAAATTATATAGAAAGGATTGAGAGTGAATTAAAAACAAATGTTAAAGCTTTTTGGCGTTATACTAAGTCAAAGAAAACTTTCAGAGGTATTCCTAAACAGGTTTCGTGGGGTGATCGTGTTGGGGAGGGTGGTAGTGGTGTGGCTGATTTATTTGCAGACTATTTTGCATCTGTGTACGGTATTAGACAACAGCCTAGTAACTTGTCTCCAGGTTACTCTTCGTCCAATTACAGTATGTATTCCATTGGGATTGCTGAAAATGACGTTAGAGATAGCATCAAAAAGTTAGATCTTAATAAAGGAGCTGGTCCGGATGGACTTCCTCCTATTTTTATACGTCTCTGCATGGACGCCCTTATTGTGCCATTGCAGATGATATACAATAAATCCCTTAAGGAAGGTACATTTCCCGATTTATGGAAAATCTCACACGTTATCCCCGTGCATAAATCTGGTAGTGTGAATGACGTAACTAACTATAGACCAATCTGTATTATATCACAATTTGCAAAGATGTTTGAGGGCCTTATATACAATGTAGTTTACTCTCACCTCCGTCATATAATTAGTTCGAAGCAACACGGTTTTGTCTCTAACCGTTCTACTATGTCTAACTTACTTATTTACACTACTTTCATTGGTAACACCTTTGAAGCTAGGGGTCAGGTTGATGCTGTTTATACAGATTTTGCAAAAGCCTTTGACCGTGTTGATCACTCAATTCTTTCTATGAAATTGAATTGCGCTGGCATTCATGGCTCTCTGTTGCGGTGGTTCGAGAGTTATTTAATTAATCGTTCCCAAATAGTTGCCTTGGCGGGATATGAATCTGTGCCTTTTTCTCCTGGCTCTGGTGTTCCACAGGGCTCTAAGTTGGGCCCTTTGCTTTTTTTGGTATTTTTGAATGATCTTTTAGATTTAATAAATTGCAATTGTTTAGCCTATGCTGATGATTTAAAATTATACTGCAGGATATCAGACCTGGGTGATTGTATGAAACTTCAAAGAGATCTTGATGTCCTTCAACAATGGTGTTTCAACAACAGAATGACGCTCAATGTTAAAAAATGCCAGACTATTACTTTCACGAATAAAGTGAATTACGTTAAATTTGATTATCATATTGATGGATCAGTTCTGAGCAGAGTATCAGTCATCCGTGATCTAGGTGTACTCTTTGATACATCCCTATCCTTTCGTGATCATATAGATACTGTAGTTGCTAAGGCTAAAAGAATGCTTGGCTTTATAATTCGCATGTCCAAACCTTTCCGTAATTATATTAGCATTATTCTACTTTATAACGCACTGGTAAGGAGTTCCTTGGAGTATTGTTCCACTATTTGGTCTCCTTTTTACTCTAGTTATACTAATAATATTGAATCTGTTCAGGCCCGTTTTGTAAGGTATCTATGTATGAAGAATGGGATCCGAAAAGCTGTACCTGATTACAATGGCAGGATAAGGCATTATAAGATGATTAGTTTAAAAGAAAGGCGGATCCATTCTGACTTACTTACACTTCATAAAATTATTAATGGTTCCATAGATGCGCAATTGATTAACTATTTTAGCTTTAGGACTTGCCAACGTAGCAAGCGACATCATCACATTTTTCGATTGCCTATATCTACCTTAAATACCACCTTTAATAGCCCCCTAACACGTATGGCAAGGTTATATAATGAAAGGTCCAATTTGACGGATTACCCTATCGAAGTTTTCTCTATGAGTTTTGCTTCATACAGACGTTCCCTCTTCAAACAGTGTGAACAATGTACGTCTTAATAGCTCAAATTGTTTTGTTTTTTTGTAGTGTTCAGGATCTAGGTATACTGGACGCAGTTTTTAATTTTTCCTTTTGTCTCTAATATTCATTATGTTCAATGTCATGCATACCTGTCATTTGCATGGTTACTGAAATGCCGATTTTGAATGTAATTTTATGTGAATTATAAGTGACAGTGCTGTTGGTGTGCTTATTATAAATAAATAAATAAATAAATAAATAAATAAATATCGATACCAGAAATATCAATTAACGTAACGGACATTTTGGCATTTAGCGTAAATGAATCTTACGTTAACTGTCGTAGGGGCAATTTGGCATTTTGGGTAAATCCCTTACGTTAATTTATACTTCTGGTATCGATATGATACTTTTAATCCCGGGAATATGTTCCCTTGGGATAATTTACGACAATCACGCGGGCGGCAACTAGTTTATGATATTTGTACACCATCCAAAGGTTGTCTAAAAGAGATTGCCCTGTGCGAGAAGACCGTCCATTGTTCACTTGTTTCTATAAACGGTTTTCCTGTGCTTGTAATGAGGTGTAAAATAATTTCGACATTAAAGTTATATTATTTTTTCTTTTGAGGTTGTATCTTTTTAAGGAACTTTTTTCTTTGATTTTATTTTACTCCGGTTTTGTTTGAAAACTACATAATGATGTATGGACAAATATCCCTATGTTAAAAAAAATATCTCTGGTTAGCGCAAGCGAGCCTCAGCATGCTAGTCATAAAAGGTGCGAGCTAGACGAGATCTCTTTAAAGTTATAATATATTCCTCTCGTTTTATCACTACGGTTTTTTTTTTTATTCATCGTAAGATCATTTTTTTTTAAATATATTGCAGTCACATGTATTTAACAAGATCTTAATTAAAGTTTTACAGCTCCAATGAATCCGTCGTCAGGCACAGCAAATAGTGGCTTTATTACAAATTAAATACAAATGTTACAAAAATAAAACGGAACAAAGTTGATAAAATCAAATAATATAAAATGGAATAATAGTCAAATGAATTGGAAATACAAGTCAAATAAAATTGAAAATAAAAATTTAGTTGAATAAAAATACAAAAAGTTTTGATGTGCAATAACCCGTTTTTCAAAGCATCAGATTACCATAGCTAACGACTAATGTTCCCCCTCTGTTTTTCAGCGACTCAAAAGAGTTATGTTCGTGGGTGGAGACGATCAACTTCGTGTGCGCCGCGTACTCGGCGGCGCCGCTGGCCGGCGCGGTGGGCTCGCAGCGCAAGTTCCAGCGCCCGCTGCTGCCCTGCACGCACACCAAGCTCAACATGGTATGTGGGAAACACGTTCGAATAACGTATAGGAAACAGTTCGAATGAACGATATGAAGTTTTGGTTTATGCGAGAACAACTCATGAAGCGGTGTTACGATATTACTTATATTTGATTGAAAGACCACAAAATATTTTGTTTACGCTTTACGATATGGTGCGATGTGTTTAAGAAATGTAAAGTTCGTAGTATTGAAGAAATGTCATTATCTGTGACAGCGCGAGCAGCTGGCGGAGCACGAAGAGCGCGCGGCGCGGCTGGAAGAGGAGCTGGCGGCGCTGCGACACGCGCGCGACAACGCGCCGCACGCGCGCGACAAGGAACACTACCTCGTGTACGAGGTCGGTACCAACACAACTATGCATGTTATTCTGTCTCCGTGTTTCCGTAATTCTGCTACTAATGATGTCGTGTTATTAGATAAAGAGGTATCGCACGTACGCGTACGTGATGCGGTCGCGCGGCGGCGGCGCGGGCGCGGACGACGCGGCGCCCGCGGTGCCCGAGCGTGCGCCCCCCGGGCCGGGCGGGCCGGGCGGTCCGGGCGGGCCGGGTGGGCCGGGCGGGCCGGGCGGGCCGGCGGGCGGCGGCGCGGCGCCGGCCCCCGCGGCGCCGCCCCCTTGACGCGCCATGGCGGTGTTCGCCGCCTGCGTGCTGTGACCCCTGTGCTGCGTGCGCGCGCGCCCCCTCTAGTCCCGTGTCCCGGCGCGCCGCGTGCCGTAGAGTAGTGCGCCGGACGCCCGAGCTGTGCTGCGCCTGTGCGAGTGTTGCTACTTCCTAGTGACTGTGCAGTGGTTACGTTGAGTGAGTCGCTGCGACTAGTGCGGCTTGGCTCGCTGCCGGTCCGGAGCGCCCGGTCGAACCTACATCATTTTTATAAACTACTTCATCGTACGATTAGGAAGTTCCGTTGTAACATTTCGCGTCAGCGATGAGGCTGAGCGGTTATACGCTTTAATTATTCTCTTTTACTATCACAAATATTGGCTTAATTAAGGTACTGTAAGTAAAATCATTTATCATTCCATGTAATCTGTGTCACTGTTCACTGGAGTACAGATTTAAGAAAGTGATAAATTGGCTAGGAGTAGCTGTTGACTCATTCTTATTCCGCATGATATTCACTCGGTATTTTATTTGACAACGGCTGAATTTATTACAATATTGTAAATAGTTTTTAAAATATTGAGACTGATACATGAAGTTATTTATTTCGTTCGTAAATTAACCAGTGTCAAATCTTAGGCATCGATAGTGTATCATTACACCCCTAGGATCTCAGATGTAATTATATTATAGCCTATAGAATAATGTTTGTGACTGATATGTTTGAAATCTCGTGTTGATCAATCATTTGTACTTGGGGAAATCACGTATTAATGTAATACAAGCTTTATTTAATTTTTTAACAGTCTAATGACATTAGGCAGATAGTGATAGTAGGATATTAAAATCTGAATTATGTAATCTATTCATGATAAGTGTTGCAGCTTAAATGGTAATAAAAACATTTATTTAGGGCTTCATGCCACTCGAAACTTTACCTAACCCATGGAACAGACACGCGTCATCTTCCAAATTATTTATTCTTAATTATGCTATCAAACATAGCTGAGACAAGTACACAAAGTTAACTAATGTTTGTATCGCGCATAAGTAATCTACTCTGAATGATGTCCGAATTACTTGTATTTGTTCTGTATTGTATTGATGCCAACAAAGTACTCTCCCTGGAAAAATTAAAGTGATTAATTAAATTTGCTTTAGATGTAATACCAATCGATGTAAATAAATCAATATTTTTTATGAATTGTTTACATGTTACTTTTATTTTTATATGTTTTACTTAAATGTACAGCTTGGCGAGTTTGTTTTATTTGAATAATAATTAAATGTTTGCTACGTGTTTGTGACATTTAACAGCCTGTACGTGATATTTTTATTCCTCTCATAATATTGTCTCGCTAATCTATCTTTAAGATGCAAGAAAAAGTCCGCATAACGGGATTTGTATGTCTGAAAAGCATTAATCATTTGCTAGTTTTGCTCAATCTCAAGAAATAATTAACTTGCTTAATATGATTTCAATAAATTCTTCAGATTTAATCATATCCAAAATTAGTCAACTTGCAAGTATTATAAATTAATCTCTATTGGTAAGTATGGAATTAAAATGTTGGCTGTGCCGGAAAATTTAGAGTAACAACTTGATTCTGTAAGTAGCTATTTGGATTATTCTAGCTGGTATTATAACATTGTATGTCGTAAGCCAGCCTGTATCTTCACAGAATTAATGAAAAGAGATAAATGACCAGTATATACAGCATTCTATGCTTGTTCAAAATGTAAATAAGATGTGAATTAAACTCTTGGGAGCCTGATAAATATTGATCAACTCTAAAAGTACATAATAAATATCTAAGTATTTGAAACTATTGTGTAATAAAATAGCATTAGTTTTTTTTTCTTTTATACCAATCATAACCCCCTTTTAAGAGCTGAAATAAATATCACAAAAAGGAGTTTTGATTGTTTCTTTTCACTGTTGTCCTCCAAGCCTCGGAATCAAACAAATCTTATAATGTATAGACCCTTGTCTATCTCGTAATTGCTTCACTTGAAGTTTTATGACTGTTCATAAAACTTCAAGATATATTTTTGTATGGGCCTGGCCACAATAATGAGCTTGCAGGGCTGCTAAGGGAGGCGCGAAATGTTTAACATATGAAACGGCCAATTACGTCTATACTGAGTAAGGTGTGCGACACTCGGCACAGCTTGATGGAGTGCAGCTGCAAGCGATTGGTCTTTTGTTTTACCATGAGAAAACATTGATACCACTGTTCAAATTACACAACAGTGAAATTTTAGGAGTTTGTAAAAAGTGGTAGAACAATTACTTGGTAAACTTCTACCTATGGTAAACTTCACTATGACTGTGCAAAGGAGTTTATGCATGCAACAACAATAAATCTAAACTGAAATATTAAATCAAAATATTTTAATACTTAGTTCCAAATGTATAATCTGTGTTTTTTTGTAATGGCCTCTGCAAAGGATGGGCAAGCAGTTTAGCTATGCAATCATGGATCTTTGTTGCATTTCGTGATACTTCATAAACATAAGAATAGCCATTATCCAGGTCTTGAAGAGCATCGTAGATCTCTTCACATTTGTAGATGGAACATTCTTCTTCATGTGCCAGCAGTATGTCAATGTAGAAATATAACTGTTTCTTCAAAAAATTGAAAAATGCATCATCTTGTGGAATTGTTGGAATACAACTAGATCTTCCATACATTACAATCATACGCACAACATAAGAAGGAGGCTTTATGCATTCTCCGTCTTTATATTCAGGTATTTCAACTTTCTGCTTTATCAACTGGAAGAGCTTTTTAAAGTCAAAAGTTTCAGTATCACACACCTCAGGAGTAATGTAGTCAATTGTATTTATAATATCCTTCAAATTGCTGGTAAAATTTTGTAGCCAGCTTAGTTCTGTACCTTTCAGTACTATTACGGCAAACTCGGTTTTTTTGTTGATTGCGATTTTTGAATGCACGAAAAAATCGAGGACACGCTTCATCATGTTTACAGGGGTGAAAGTTGTGCCATCGCCGAGGCGATAAAGTGATTTGTGGTTATCGTAGCAGACATCCAAACAAAGAATAATCTTTTCTGGTACATTAATATTGGGTACATTGGGTTTTTGAAAATTTGCCATCACTTGATCTTGTAGTTCCGAGAAGTCTTCGTTTTCCGAGGTTTCGTTCATTGGAACAGGTCTGTAACGGAATCAGATCATAAATACAGTTTATTTACTAAATAATCAAATACGCATCCATAGAAACCAGTGCCAGATTCTGATGAGTTGTTTGCATTACTAACCCTGAAGTATTAGATTGTTCCGAATCTGACTGAGGGACGTAAGTTGTCAATAAATCCGGGGTATCCATTTTAGAGAATTCGAGCTACTTCTGTAAAACAAATATGTAATTTTATTGATAGAAAACAAATTAGAATTTACACTTTTACAGTTCAGTTCAATGTTTTGACTTTGACGTTGAGGTTGAGTGACCTGCTGTGTCATGTCATGTTTGTCTGTCTGACACATAGGTCTGAGATGAGCATAATAATATGTCATAGAGGAAAGTAATAATCGATTTGTGTTCTGTGGACGCGAGTGAGCTGAGAGACCTCAGCAAAGAGTACCTAATAAGTTTGAGCTACACGATAACTGACAAATGCTTGCACTGTCTGAATAGGATCACTCAAACCTGCATGGTGCTTTCCTCAAAAGGCTACCTCAGACGTTAACTTACATGGTTTTTAAATGTTTTTGACCATTTTATGGACTTCAAAAGAGACTATGATCTCTGATTTTGTTTCGGTGTTTCTTCTCAGGGTAGTCAGCTAGGGAACACCGGTCTCATTTAGATTTTTATACCTAAACAAAAAAAAAGACTTATAAAAGAGTTACTTGTAACCTTTTTGCAAAATAAAAGTCATTTATCACTATAAGTACGGGACCTCAGACAGATTTTGGTTTCACTGGGCAGACAGTGAAAAATTTAGTCGGAAAATCGGTACACTCCTAAGTTGATATCGGGCAAACAAGAAATTCAGCAGCTTCTTGTCGATCGACTCAAGGACACAGATTTTTTGTTTTTTTTTTCGCCCGTAACCCTGATCTCTGAGCTTTCGGAAAGTGTCTGTGGTGAAAAAGAATGACCACAGACAAGTGTCATTTGTTACATGACAATTATTGACAGTTTATAAAAAATGTGGATGTGGGAACGTAAGTAAAACGTGTGAATCTAAATAGAAAAACTGTATAGAAATCATGGATTACCATTATGAGCAGACAAGTGAGGTGGAGGCATTAGACTCTATTTATTATGGAGATATGCAAAGTAAGTTGTGGCTTACTTGCCGATATAATCTTAAACTTTCAGTCCTAAAGTCTATGCAACAAAAGTCATTCTTTGAGGAGGTTTATGTTATTATGTATGTACGCCGGTCGATGTACAATCATGCACCGGATATTACCTCGTTTTATAAAATAAACTTCATTAATCTCTCTTTCTTCGCATTTTGTTTCAAGATTTGCTCCTTTTCTTTACAGTCATTGAAACAAAACCGTTTCACAAGTTTAGTATACCAATAAAGTCTGAAGGTTTCGATGAAGGAGAAGGTCTTGCGTGTCAGCTAGTTTTTACATATACGGCAAAGTACCCAGATGAGTTGCCCATCATAGAAATAGAAGATGAAGAAAACTTTGATGACATAGTTGATAAGGATGAATTGCTCTCACATTTATCTGAACAGGTAATGCAGCTTACTGCTTATTTTATACCTTCTATTATCCAGTGCTTTCCACCTGTAAGGCTACCAGATTTTTTAAGGTTTTCAGTTTAGGGGTAGCCAATAGCAATATAAAAACTGTTCTATTGTGATTGAAATACTTTACCAAAATACTAGTTGTTTACTAGATTTATGAGCTTTGACCAGCTTGTGGTGCTGAGATTTGGAGGATCGTTATAATTAAAGCAAGAATTATTTTCAGGGAAACGAAAATGTAGGAATGGTGATGGTTTTCACATTAGTATCAGCAGGACAAGAGTGGCTCAATGTGAGATGGGATACTATCAAGAAAGAAAGGGAAGAACAAATACTAGCCAAGAAAAGGGCTGAGGAAGAAGCTGAACAGGTAGTAGAGTAGAGTAGGGACTCCATTTCCTGCACTTAGACTCCCATTCCGTCCATTGTGCATAGGCGTCCTGGCTAAGTTAGCAATCCTAGCTCCACCCATAAGCACAGAAGTTCCTGGGAGTTTCACAGGCTTTGTGGAGTGACTACACCGTTCCGAAGATTTGTACATGTTGGGTAGCCACGGCCTCACATTCAAGAGTGGGCTGTCTGTGGCGCCTATGTTAAAGTGATGTTTGTTTAGGGGGCAATGGTCCCTATTATTGTTCTTAGATTATTTCCACTTAGTCTGAGTAAGAGTTTTGTTAGTCATGGATGTAAACTTGGCATTGCCATTTTTGACTGCCTGCAGTCTGTAGAAGCTGGACAGATAAGCTACATTATATTTACCAGACACTATTGGGAAAACCTGGTGCATAGGAATCACAACTGGTGTGTGTGTATGACCAGATGTATAAACATTCATGAAGGGAGCCCACTCCATCCTCAACATTGTCTCTGTCATCTCTGACCTAGACTAGAGTCAAGAGCAAATCCATCAACAAAGCTCTCATTGGTCTTTTCAGAGAAAACGAAAGACCAATGAGGGGCCAAGTTTCCAATTTAACTATCACACCAAAACAGATAAATTGTAGACCAGCCAGCTGATTGGTCGCCAGTTTATGTCATTCCACAATTTCTCGGAATGACTTAGAGAGATTATAGAATATCAAATTTTGATGCATAAAAAAGTATTCCAAATGTTCAGTTGACAATTTATCGAGAGTTTACAATCTTTCAAATTATTTTATAATCTTAGGAAGATTACTATTTTCCGGTGACATATAGAACACATTGCTGTAGAGCCACTTCTTCAGTCAAAAAAAAATTAATGGTAGCTCTCTAATTTTTTTTGCTATTTGATTGTAGATTTTGAAAGACATATTGTAGGAATTACTTTGGAGTAGTTTGCTTCTACATCGTGTGACCGCTAGTTGGGTAGGGTCTCTCGAGATGAATTTCTTGTTTTCAATCGCTTTGGTATACAGCTCAAACCTTTCAAAGACTTTTATGTTCTGCGACGGTGAAACAGTGTCGAAACAGTCTTCGTTGCTTGTCTTCGAATTACTTGATGCTTTTTTTTTATTTTATGTATAAAGAAAATACAGTTGAGAACCCATTGATGCAACTATCACACTCGCCGCGTCGTCGTCTTATCGTTTCGCACAAACAGTTCTTTCAATGTAAAGTGAACTACAGTCGATATTTTATTGCCACTCGTAACTCGTCACTCGTTCGTGACGAAAAATTGTGAGGGAACGACCGATAAAAATAAATTATTTAGTAAACCGTTTCATACATTTGCATCTTGAAACCGTTAGTAGTTGTAAGAAACTGCAACTACTTCACTCAACGATAGTTTCATTTTAAGCCGTCTTCAAACCATTTGCGACGACGACCGTTTTTGTCGTCGGATAAACGATTGCGTTTTGTCCACCAAAAAATCGACAACGACCGACCACTAGCCCAGTGTGCTTCTTCACAAATAATCCTACTTCTAAAATATACAAACTAGTGAGTCAGTAATCCTAATTTCTTAAAAAGAGGTCTACATGATTCAAGCGGTCCGACTCCACAGATGGCTCATTTTTTTTGTGCTATAAAAATCTTTTCGTTTGGCAAGAGTTGTCCCAAATTAAAAGACCGTATCTGAGAATGGACCGAACGTATCCATGATACGCAGCCATAGCAGTTTTAACGCTTGTTAACTTCCTAATTTTTTTAGAGCATTAAATAATTTTGTAATTACGCGAGTTGTGTGCTTTCCAATTGCAATACTTATCTAATGTAGTGGATGCTTTCAATAATTTTATTCACACCAAGTCTGTTTCTCTCATTTACAGAAAAGGTTTGAGGGTACCAGAGTCACAGTGGAGTCATTCTTGGCGTGGAGAAAACAGTTTGAGATTGATATGGGCATTCCAGCCAAGAGGGAAAAAGAAGCAAAGGATAAGAACAAACTAACTGGCAGGGAGCTGTTCTTGAGAGACACCACCCTCAATGAATCTGACCTTAAATTCCTTGATGATGGTTAGTATTAATGCTCTACAAATCATATACAAGTCGGTTTAGTCTCATTCAGTCTTTATGTCTAATGTAAGAGTTACTACACCAATCGATTAAAATCGATTAATCGTCGACCGACGATTAATTGATTGGTGTGAAAACATAAATTATCTAGATCAGCCATACTCACCTAGTAGTAAATTTTCTATTTCTTACCAAGTGAATAGTATCAGCAAATCATCTAAGAGTCATATATACTATTAAGTAATCTGTGGTCATAGATAAAAACTCATATTTTTAAACATTAAGATGCTAAGCTACAGGGCCACACAGAAAAGCTTGGCTGGCAGCATGCGGCCCGCGGGCCGCAGGTTGAGTATGGCTGATCTAGATCATTTAGATGACTTACTAGAATATTTATTGCCCTAATTTATTTAAAGAAAATATCAGTTTTGAAAAAAATACATTTTAATGTTTTTCTAACTTCTGGGTAAAATAATGACCATATTAATAACTCTGAAATACCTTTTCTTTATAGGAGATGCAGTGAAAGTCGACGAATCTCTGTTCCAAGACTTGGATGACCTTGAAATATCGGACGAAGATGATGCAGACTATGTTCCAGGGCAGAGCGGCAGTGAAAGTGATTAGCATATGAAGTGCCCCTCCCCGAGGGGACAGTGAACGTTTCAGAACTATACGCCTATTCGGCTGCGCGGCCTTCGTTCAGATGTGGTTTACCCAGTTACTCAGTTATTGTTCAATAAAACTACTTATATTTACTTGGAGAATATTTTATTTACACTTTGTCACTAAAGTAGGTATGTACAACGGACAAGTGAAATTTCAAAGGAAAAGCGATGGGGCAACTATCATAAATGGCAGCTCAATAAAAACAAAGCGCGAGACAATCTAGTGTTCCGTGCTGCTTTGCCAATAAAACGGACTTGACATAATATGCAGTACAAACGATTGTAACTAACAAAACGTCATATAGATCACATAATTATATTCGTTCTGCCTAACAATACAGAAAAAACTAACAGTAAATAATGCAGTCCACTCAACATCCTAAGGCGCGACTAGCACCGCGCAAAACACGATGCCAGGATCATTGTCTCACACCTATCAATGGTTATGTGTAAAGCGATTTAATTGCATTTCATTTGTTCAATCAGTTTGATCTGATAAAAATATCAACAATAAAAAAATTAAGTAGGAGTTGAGCAGGCAACTCCTGTTATAATACTTGTCATTTCAAATCTATTTATGTAAACACCACAACATTAAAAAACGTAAAAGTTCTTGAGCAACAGAAACAAATCTAACTTGGCTTATTTAACATTACTTAACATTAAGATTTACTAAATTAGACGACACAGTAATTAATAAAATATGTATCAAAATATATTCACGACGTGCAGTCTTCAAAACGAATCTGTGAGAAATAAGGACAATAACACTTCTAACAATCTAGTAATAATTAACCATAGATATGTAAGTTTTGATTAAAATAAATAAACACAAGTGCAATTAACATAATTATCTTATTCATACTAATTGCTAGGTATGCACTCATGTATAACTTTTTATACAGGTATTACGAGTCAAAAAATCAGTTCATTTGCCTCAAAGAAAATGTAGAATTGGAAAATTTTCAACAAAATGGTAAAACACCTAAAAATGGTTATAAATGCAATATTAATTATACAATGACAACAACATTATTTTATAGATAACACACATTACAACAATGTTCATTGACCTATTCAGAACGTGCTAACACGCACATTATTATTTACTAGACTTGTAATTTCGATATCAACTGATGGACAATGGAATTAATTGCTTACTTTACCTGAAATAATGCGTGACATACCTAGGCCGCATGATTGGTAATTCAAAACGCAATATGCATTAGTAACCAATCATAACAAAGGTAATAGAGAATATATTGTTACTGTGTATAAAATGTAACCCTCTGGCTAAAGAAGTATTAACCACTATGTTTATACCGATCAACAACACCAAGAGGTTGTGGTAACTATAAACTATAGGCCAATACACCAAGTCAGAATGGTATACGTGTAGTTATGTCTATTGTGAAAATATATCATTATTTGTACCTAAAAATATTTGTTTACTTTCCTATAGTGGGATTACGGGTATTATACATAAGACATAATTATAAATACGCTGTCCGTGTCGGTGGTCCCAATGAATCCGATTTATTGTTCGTCTGTCGGCATTGAGACGGTGAATTTGAAACTTTACAAAGCTATCCTATCTACACTTGTGAAAAAATATCAATGGATGAGCGAGTTCGCTGATCGTACGTGTAAACTAAGACAGTGTGTGTAAAAGCTTAAATATCGAGCAATGTTTTCACAGTAACTAAGAACGACGCTAGCCGAGGATGGTACCCTACCACACCTACGCGCGAACACAAACTGATGAAAGCCCATGACAAATGATAACTATCTGCTGCGAGTCGAACGCAGACAACAGAGTATCCAGAACACGACGCACATTGTGTGCGTCGGAATGGACGACTAACACGTAAACCGAACACTGCGTGCACGAGTCTAGATCCCATATAAATTCTGTCGTCTACATTTATGCTATGGCGCAGACTACAATTATAAAAGAACTGCATTCGTTACATAATCCTCTAGACAGTATTCATCCACGTATAGCGAACAGGTACCTCTATTCAGCTCGCGTCGGTTACAAAAACCGCATGGCTATAAGAACCACACGACCATCGAAAGTTTGGATGGAGTTTACTTGAGACGTTGAGTGACGTTGGCGAGGGCGACCGCGAAGGCCTGCAGCGCTGAGAATGGGTACTGAAAGTCCAGAGTGTAGGCGTTGCCGTCGATACGCCCAAACTGCATTACCTGAGGAAAAGTAAATGTGTCTTTTGCAAACTGTAATTTGATATCCGTGTTCGTTGCAATGGCTCGATAATTATAATTGGACGTTTGAAACTGAACTTTAGAAGCGCTGTATCCGCGAATCAATATTTTTTGACATTCAAAAAGGGACTATCCACTGGGTAGGTATCATTCAAAAAATAAAATCGTTGCTCTTGGTCATAAAATTCCATCAGCTTATTGAAACAACAAGTACTCTAGTGGTGACACACCTGTTTCCCATGATATTCAATCTGGAAGTTCTTGGCGGACTCCTGCGTGACGCGGCCGCCGAAGTCGAGCTGGTACACCTGGCTGTTCTCGTTCCACATGGGCGCCTTGTTGTGCATGACCAGCTGGCGCCGCGAGCTGCCGCCGCGGCTGTCGCTGCTGGAGCCCGTGGCTGACACTACGCCGCCGGCGCGCTTCAGCTGGAAAAATAAAACAATTTGTTAAAATGTGAAAAACAAAATAAATTGTAAACATAATAGGGTATTTTCCCAGAAAGAAAAATAGTAATTAAATAAGTGCGACCGTTGGATTAAAAAAAAATATTGGACAAGTCATTTCTGCCTTTTCTAATCGATAAAAAAAATTATGAAGATAAAGCGCATCAAAGCTCACGCTGGTGACGTCACATTTTAGTAAAAAGTGTACCATTGCGTGACGTCACGGGAGTTTTCAACGCACTGTATCGTCTTTATTTTGTTGTTGTTTGGAAAAAAGATAAATTACTTTATTTTTTGGAAATTTATCTGACGGGCTAAGCTTTTGTAGACAAGCGACTGAAGTCGATGGTAATATCGAAGACTTATATAATGTCAGACTCTAATATTAATATTTAAAAAACCATAGTTTCTCTATTATCCAACATTTCAACAAAAGTTGACGTGGATTAGTAGCTTTTTTAAATATTTTTTCCGAAACAATGAATTGTGTATTTTTTACCGTCTGGTAAATCAATCACAACTATTGTCGAGTATTACGAGTACCTACCTTATTTCTCAGTTGAGCTTTCTGGAAACTCTCCAGATCTCTGTAGTTCCGGCCATTGACCTCACTGTACCCACCACCGGTCGAGTACTCGTCGTCAGAACTTTCGGACGGCTTCTTGTTTCTTCTCCGATTCAGGAGTGGAGAGTTCAGCAGTTGCCTGTAATTTGTATATGGAGTGCTAATGATGTATAATTTTTAACTAGATAAGGCCGGTGTTTTCTAGGGTACTCAGCAAGGAAAATATATAAAATTACCCAAAAAGATTGTCTTCTAATAAAGACGTGGTGAATGAGAGTCAAGAGTTAAATTACATCTTTGTCTTCTATTAAAGACGTGGTGAAGGTTAGTCAAGAATTACATTACATCTTTGTCTTCTAATAAAGACGTGGTGAATGAGAGTCAAGAGTTACATTACATCTTTGTCTTCTATTAAAGACGTGGTGAATGTTAGTCAAGAGTTACATTACATCTTTGTCTTCTATTAAAGACGTGGTGAAGGTTAGTCAAGAATTACATTACATCTTTGTCTTCTATTAAAGACGTGCCGAAAGGTTAGTCAAGAGTTACATTAGATCTTTGTCTTCTAATAAAGACGTGGCCAAAGGTTAGCCATGAGTGAAAATCCAAGGATTCCAGTGCTAAAAAGGGATGGCGCTATAAGCTCTGTAGGTATGGCTCCATCACTTGGGAACAATGAAGAATTGTACACTTGTGTATATTGCTCTTATACATATTCATATTCTGAAGACTTGATGGTTAATGTCTTTTTGGGAGGCACCTTATTTTATATATTAATGTTGGAAACGTACATGAGCAGATTATCCGACCTGATAGGCGAGGCGGATGAATACCGGTGTCGGCGCGGCGGCGTGCGCGGCGCGGGCTCGCCGGGCGCCGCCGCGGTGTGCGAGCGGGCCGGGCGCGGCCGGGGCGACGCGGGCGCCGAGCTGCACGAGCGAGCCAGCGCCGCGCTGTCGCCCTTGTCTGCGCGCCGAGACGACCGGGACGCCAGCAGACGCAACGCTAACTGCTCCAGAGAACCTGTCCACACAAAAACTATATTATAGTATCGGAAGCTACGGCCAAAGTTTTAGTCCTCTCTACCTGTGTCCATGCCGAGTCGTGCCGTCCTAGACTCCTAGACAAGCTTCATGCGTTCTATAGAGAAGCGGGCGGCTACCGGAGTAGAAGCGGTAAGTGTTGCGTGTCAAGCCCGGAGGGTGTCGCGTCAAGTGGCCGTGCGAGCCGAAACGAGCGGGAGTTAGTGACCATGTACCGGCTGGTGAACTCCGAACTAAGATAAACGTCTACCTTTAGGGGTGCAGCCGGGGATAGTAGGAAGCCGTCGAAACTCGAAACGTTACCGAGAGATCCTGCGCGAGCGGTGCGCCGCCGAGAGTGGAGTGTTCGACGGCGGGTGAAGTAAAGCATCTACTTATCGTACTAACTGTAATACTTGCTGTAGTCGGAGTCGCTGTCCGTGTGCAGGCGCGCGGGGGGCGGGGCGTGCGGGGCGGGCGGCGCGGGGGCGGCTGCGCGGGACGAGCACGCCACGCACACGTAGGTGCGCGCGTCCACGTCGCGGCGGTCGTACGGCGACACGAGGCGGCACGCCGTGCACACGGGGTAGTCGCGCCGCCGCCGACTACCTTCTGAAGCTGACGTCCCACTGTTGTCCTCCCCTCCTGTACTATTACACCTGCTACTCGAGTTCGCCGACGTCACATCTGTTTTCGGCGACACGGAGTCCACACGCGACTGTCTCTTGGTCTTATCCACCGTTAGAGACATCTCACTTGAATCTAGACTTCTGGACTTGCCGCATCGTCGTAAGCTTGGCGTCTTGGTGCACTCAGTCTGTTTGGCGTCACTCGCACGGACGTGACGCCTCTGCCTTCTGTGCCGCTTATTGTTGACAAGCACGAGCCTCCTGGGTGGCTCCCCGCGCAACGCGGTTAGACTCACCTGAGCGTGCAAGACCTGGGGGTCTACTAGATCGAGGTACCCAACACTGCAGCTGCGTGTCATCGTGTCGTACACAGGGACGGTTGCACACACTGGACTTATGGGCACTACGGTGGTAGTCCTCTGTACCTTACCGGTTACCTCCCTAGCTTTGTCAGTGAGGTTACTTATCGCAGCGTCCACTGGAGTCTCCTCATCAATAAACTTCAAGTCCTCACTCTTCTGTAAATGTTTGATTGTTTCACCGCGCTTGGTTAACGCGTCTGGATGTACTTCATGCTCATAGTTCTTGTTACAAAGAGACTTTAGAATCCTTGTGTTCATTTCGAAGGACGCAGATTCGCCTCTGCTGCAGATATTTTTACGTAACTTTGAAAGACAGTTGTCCGTGACGTGGTTATCGCACTTTTTGATTGTGACCTGTCGACTTGGCTCAAGGCTTAGATTGAGGTTGAATGATTGCTGTTCTAAGTTGGATAAGTTTCCTTTGAGTGACACGTTGTCTCCGCGGACGCTGTAGTCGGTTCTTCCCCCGCAGAAGTCCCCTCGGCCCCCGCAGGTGACAGTTTGCGGGGAGGGCCGTTCGAATATGATGTCTGTGGGCGCGACGGCGTTCTTTGGCGATTGTAAGGTTGGTACTGAGCTTTCGCAACGTAGCGGTGATATAGCATGTCTGTTGGGTACTCCTGACGGGTTGTTGACCCTCCTCTCAGCGGGCTGGCTCGCATGCCTTACAGGTGTGGAATACACACTCTCGGGTACATTATTGACAGTCTCGTTAGTATCAATATACGGGAACTCGTCGTACGACTCCGCTCTCGCCAGCGACGGACTGTTCTGATTGTTATTGTTCGCTGTGTAGCTCTCATTTTGGTTTGCATTGTTAGTGTTGTTCATTCTTTCGTTGAGAGTCAGCTTCCTTCTGATGTTATTATTGTTAGTGTGTGACGGAGAATCGTTGGAGTCGTTGGACTGAAAGACTTCTTCCTCATCTTCAGAAAAGATATTTGGATTAAAATTAGGGTCTGGACCGACGGGATAGTCATCCCTGAGTTCTGTGATCATGAGCGTCATCTGCCTCGGTTGTAAGTGAAGCAAGGAGGTCTTATACGTGACCTGGCCGAGATTAGCGGGAACGTTTTTAGCTAAACCATGCATTTTAAATTTAGTTCCCCATATATTAGATGTAACTTCTACTAAACGTACATCCTGCAACAAGAAGTTGTGTGAAAAAATATCGTTGTACGGTCAGGGAAATTAATTGTTCATAACCTTCTCGTTTTAGTCACTTGTACGTCATAAAACGACAAGGTTGTTTGTGTGACAGTTAGTTTCAATTAACTGGGAATCGAATGTGGTAAACAATTAATTTCCCTGACTTCAGGTTATATTATTTGAACTGAAACATATCAAACATCTACGTGTGTATTGTCTCATATGTAGGTAGTGTGCTGTCATACCTCTGGCAAGGAGTCAATATAAGCCAGTTCGTCGGGCGGTTCGTCCTTCTCACTGGAGCTTCGTACCTTTCGTCTCTCCCGCGCGCGGCGCCGGCGCTGCAGGCGCGGTGAGCCCGAACAACCTGGGGTTTTTGAAACATTTTTAGGTGCATACATTTACGACTTACCTTAGTTTACTGAATTTTTAACCGACTTCAAGAAGGTTCTCAATTCGTCGGAACCATTTTTTTTTAATATATATCTATTCCCCGATTATTCGAAGATGGCTGGACCGATTTGGATTTTTTTTTTGTTTGAAAGTTTATACTTCCGAGGTGGTCCCATGATCATCAAGTCAGAATCTGATGATGGAAAAAAGAAATAGAGAGAACTCTTCAAATTTTATAGGTTGGACTTTCTCGGAGTGGTCCCATTTCAATTTGGTGAAGATCTGATGAAGAACTTCGGAGATAGGCAACGGAACTCCTCAATAAATGATAGCAAATGGCCTGGGATTGCTGAAATCTCATGTCTGTCTATTGTTTACACCAGTTCATAATATAACATTACGCCGGTACGCTGTGAAGGGGTAAGCACATGTGAACCACCAAAAAGTGAAAAAAAAAAAATCTACAAAAAAGAAACTTTTTACAAAAAATACCTACAACCGACATCCAAATAAAAAACACTACAAAGTATAAAACAACTATAATTTCGAAAGTCGGTGTCAAAAACGAAAAAATAACCAAAATCACCGACTGTCGAAATTAAAGTTATTTTATACTAAGTAGTGTTTTTTTATTTGGAAGTCGGTTGTATTTTTTGTAAAAAGTTTCTTACTGAAATCATAATTAAAAATATTTTTTGGCGCAAAATAATAATATATCGTGCACTTGCCGTTCAATTGCCGTGGAATTTACAATTTTTGCCTCTTGTCATATCTAGTGCTCTTTTGATCGCAGACTTAGCGTTCGCCCCAACAACAAAAAAGGGTGCGCGACTTACTCAAACATAAGAACTTCTTTTGAGTGATCAAAGAGGCGCGTGGGCCGGAAGTTACGCGGTGCGAGGACCGAGCGGCCAGCCCATGTGGCTGTAGTGAGTTTGCGGGCAGCTAGCGGTAAACCGCGTGCGAGCAGGGATTATCTTCAGATCGCATTTCGTGTGAGCTGTCGGTGGGCCACTGACGCTGCTGCTACTAGCACGCACGTACCTTCCTCCCGCTCGGTGTCAGAGGACGAGGTGTGCGCGGCGTGTGTCGCATGGCGCGGCGTGCGCGGGGTGCGCGGCGCGCGGGGCGAGGGCGCGCCGCCGCTGGACGAGCTGCCGGCGCCGCTGCTGCTGCTGCTACTAGCACGCACGTACCTTCCTCCCGCTCGGTGTCAGAGGACGAGGTGTGCGCGGCGTGTGTCGCATGGCGCGGCGTGCGCGGGGTGCGCGGCGCGCGGGGCGAGGGCGCGCCGCCGCTGGACGAGCTGCCGGCGCCGCTGCCGCTGCTGCTACTAGCACGCACGTACCTTCCTCCCGCTCGGTGTCAGAGGACGAGGTGTGCGCGGCGTGTGTCGCATGGCGCGGCGTGCGCGGGGTGCGCGGCGCGCGGGGCGAGGGCGCGCCGCCGCTGGACGAGCTGCCGGCGCCGCTGCTGCTGCTGCTACTAGCACGCACGTACCTTCCTCCCGCTCGGTGTCAGAGGACGAGGTGTGCGCGGCGTGTGTCGCATGGCGCGGCGTGCGCGGGGTGCGCGGCGCGCGGGGCGAGGGCGCGCCGCCGCTGGACGAGCTGCCGGCGCCGCTGCTGCTGCTGCTACTAGCACGCACGTACCTTCCTCCCGCTCGGTGTCAGAGGACGAGGTGTGCGCGGCGTGTGTCGCATGGCGCGGCGTGCGCGGGGTGCGCGGCGCGCGGGGCGAGGGCGCGCCGCCGCTGGACGAGCTGCCGGCGCCGCTGCTGCTGCTGCTACTAGCACGCACGTACCTTCCTCCCGCTCGGTGTCAGAGGACGAGGTGTGCGCGGCGTGTGTCGCATGGCGCGGCGTGCGCGGGGTGCGCGGCGCGCGGGGCGAGGGCGCGCCGCCGCTGGACGAGCTGCCGGCGCCGCTGCTGCTGCTGCTACTAGCACGCACGTACCTTCCTCCCGCTCGGTGTCAGAGGACGAGGTGTGCGCGGCGTGTGTCGCATGGCGCGGCGTGCGCGGGGTGCGCGGCGCGCGGGGCGAGGGCGCGCCGCCGCTGGACGAGCTGCCGGCGCCGCTGCTGCTGCTGCTACTAGCACGCACGTACCTTCCTCCCGCTCGGTGTCAGAGGACGAGGTGTGCGCGGCGTGTGTCGCATGGCGCGGCGTGCGCGGGGTGCGCGGCGCGCGGGGCGAGGGCGCGCCGCCGCTGGACGAGCTGCCGGCGCCGCTGCTGCTGCTGCTACTAGCACGCACGTACCTTCCTCCCGCTCGGTGTCAGAGGACGAGGTGTGCGCGGCGTGTGTCGCATGGCGCGGCGTGCGCGGGGTGCGCGGCGCGCGGGGCGAGGGCGCGCCGCCGCTGGACGAGCTGCCGGCGCCGCTGCTGCTGCTGCTACTAGCACGCACGTACCTTCCTCCCGCTCGGTGTCAGAGGACGAGGTGTGCGCGGCGTGTGTCGCATGGCGCGGCGTGCGCGGGGTGCGCCGCGCGCGGGGCGAGGGCGCGCCGCCGCTGGACGAGCTGCCGGCGCCGCTGCTGCTGCTGCTACTAGCACGCACGTACCTTCCTCCCGCTCGGTGTCAGAGGACGAGGTGTGCGCGGCGTGTGTCGCATGGCGCGGCGTGCGCGGGGTGCGCGGCGCGCGGGGCGAGGGCGCGCCGCCGCTGGACGAGCTGCCGGCGCCGCTGCTGCTGCTGCTACTGCTGGCTCGAACTACTACGCTGCTTGACACTTGCTCCGCTGGAAATAGAAACGAATATAAGAGACGTCATCACATAAAATATGTTTCGGTCATAAGGATCAAACTCCACGTACCTTCAGCCTGAGGATCGAAGATGACAAACTCGGGTCTGATCTTGCTGGTCCTGCGCCCCTTGAGCAGCGGCACCAGCCCGCCCAGGTGCTCGAGGTACAGCGTGTAGGCGCCGGCCTCCTCGTCGTCGTGGCGCAGCATGGTGCAGTGCAGGCGGCCGCCCGCCGCCGGGGGACGAGACACGAACAGGCGGAGCTCGTTGGTTTCGGGGACGTTGCACTGTAACGTGGAGATCTTTTAAGACCATGAACCGTGAAGCAATTATTGCTTAACGAATCAAAATCATTGTTTGATATCTGTCCATCGATTAGCCTAAATGCATGTGGGGAATTGTGGTACCTATAATTGGATTTTACACCGAAGTTGATAAGTCGATATTCGAAGTAATTTCTTCCACTCGACTCAACCTGGACTCAGGTTGAGTCTCACTAAAATATTATTATTATTTATTCATAATCAAGTTACAAGACTCATTCTAATTATATTAAATGGAAAGTTAGAAGTACTAGTTAGAAGAACTTTTATTAAGGTCCTCGACTCGGAGAGCTTAGGTAAAGACCAACATTTCCTAAGCGAAAGCTTTGGTTTTAGTTTAATAGTTTATTTTTACGTTTGATGTAAGTGTAATCTGCATTGAAAAGTTACCCTTATAGTATGCGCGAAGAGATTAGCGAGCGCAGGCTGCAGGCGCGGCGGCAGCGGCAGGCGCGGCGCCAGGCGCGGGTCCCGCAGCGCCTGCGCCGCCCGCACGCGCGCCAGCAGCTGCAGCGGCGCCACCACGCGCCACACGCGCGCCGTGCACACCGCGCCGCCCGCCGACACGAACAGGCGCCGCGCGCAGTGCCCCCACGTCAGCGCGCGCACCACGCCCTGCCCAACCGTACGACGCTTAATATGAGGGACCGGGTACCTTTGTATCTATATCCACATACAAACTAACCTAACGTCACACAAATCCTACACCGCGGTATCAATATTCTTCGCATATACAACCACCCGAAAAACAGTTGCCCACGAGTCACAACATCCGTCTGGTCGGAGGATCCTCACTTTTCAATGAAGGTTTGCGAAACTTTACACCCTGTTCCACATACCTCTAATCCTTGAAAGTCTGTGTCCAGTCAGGCTATGGCTCCTACGGTCAACAACAGCCTGTCTATTTTGCAAACATCTCACCGTATTTAAACTCCTTCCTTGATTGAGTGGATTGACAGCTCACTTCATGTTCAATTCACCTCAGTTTTGTCACCTTCACACTCTGTCGTGCGTCCAACCAGGCTATATAACAGGCTCGTACGTTCGACATAAGAGGGGCATTGAAAAGTCGTATTTGCCTGCGGGTCATTTCGACTACGTCACTATGACGATTAGCCTCGCTACTGTAGATCTGATCTGATACTCTTAAGTCTTACTAGTGTATACGATAGACCTTGCTGCGCTGCCCTTGCTGACCTTTATGATCATTTGCCTGACGGGCGGATGAGTAGCATCGTGAAACCAATTGATAAAAGCCTTGTTGATTTATTTTGTTTGTTGATCTGAGTGCTTTATGGAAGCACCTATGAAGCATTATAAAGAGAATCCCTCACAAAAATAAATAGAAACTTGTAAGAAAAATGACAACATTATTATGTGTTGTCTTGTTTGTTTTATATAAAATGTCACGCTTGTCGCAAATAAACTCTTTTTCTTTCTTTCTTTCTCTTTCAAATGCAACTATTTAGTAAAAATGATAATGTTGTCTCTAATATAAGTAAAAATCTGAAATATGAAGTAGAATCCTGTATAGAACTGACCTGCGTATAAGGTATAGGGACGGTATAGATGAGAGCTCCGACATCCGAGTAGAACTTGACGACGTTCTTGTAAGGCGGCGAGTCCACCGGCTCGTCTGCTTCTGTAATCGTCAAGTAGTGGGTTTATGACACAACAGAATGTTGACATTCTCTGCTGACGGACCTATAGAAGACAATTTTTAGTAGGTACTAGTGTGGGGGCACACTACTTAAGGAGTAAGAAAAACATAATTTCCATTTGCCTCCTTATCAAGCTAGACAGAATAGCCAGACCAATGGCCACCCAAGAGACGTTTTAAACTGGGATAACCCAGTTCTCAAGCACTACAGATTCAAAATTAACACTAATATTAATGAGTCGTAAATTGTGAGCTACATTTGTATCCAATAAAACGTACTTTTAACCGACTTCAAAAAAGGAGGAGGTTCTATGTTCGACTGTATGTACTTTTTTTATGTATGTTCACCGATTTTTACAAAAACGCTTGAACGCATAGTTTTTTTTCACAAAAGATTTTTACAGCTATAAACTGTGAAGAGAGATTCCTTTCATAATCAGCTCGTTTTGCACCGGTTCGATAGTCGACCCACCATTTAAATATAATACTTTTGGTACTCATTTCCCTTGAAATATCTTGTACAACCATTTTGCTGGTAGTGTTCGTCTGACAAACCTCCAAAATTGTACTGTAGATGTCACCGGAAAATGGCAAACTCCGTAAGATTATAAAATAACTTGCGAGATTGTAAACTCTCGATAAATTATCGACTGAACATTTGGAATACTTACTTTTTTACGCATAAAAAAATGATAGTCTATTTACGCTTCAAAAATAAAAACATTGCCTAACTTAAGTGAGTGTGACGTAACTTTTAACATAAACCGAAAAACCTGAGTCTATTCACACGACAAAGAGACACGCAAAAGGTTAATAACTTTAAATCGCATTCAAATATGTAGGTACTGACATGACATAACTTTTAATATAAATCTAAAAGCCTTAATAGATAAAAATGGCTGCCTTTACACAAAGCTTCACTCACAATATCGCAAATATAGTAACATATTGAAAAGCCTCAGTCCCAAAACGAAAGCGTCGTTTATCAAAACGATAGAAAGGCTCACTCCACACATCAATTTATCAATATCACGTTCTCATAGGAACCGTTCGGGGATTACGTGCAAAAAGGTGTGCAGTGATGACTTGGTACCCTTTTGTGGGTTATTTTGATTTCGTATAATGTAGGGGCTGATTTTGGTACGCCTATATACTGTTTATTAAAACCGGCCAAGTGCGTGTCGGGCCGCGCACAGTGAAGGGTTCCGTAGTTCTAGTTGGTGTCGTAAACCATGACAAAACATAAATAGCTTATACCACTACTATAACTGCTTATTTTACTATAAGATTGCAAAGTTACATACGCACTGTCTTAAGTCATTTTCTATGAAATTATTACAAAATGTTTAATTATTCAGTTACATTTTATAGGTTGGTCGACTATTACTCGTTAATTTGTAAAGCCTACTTAGCTGTGATAGTTTTTCGTTTAAATTCGTTATTATATGCTACTACCATAATTTCACGTCTCAAAAACAATCGTTTAGCTGGCAGAGGGAAACACACTTGACACTAAGAAATATTTGCAACATAATGTTGTCATTTTTTGCTGACGGACGTTACAAAATAGTCTTTTACAAAAGACTATTTTGTAAAAGCTTAATATTTCGCAAAAGGTCCTTGGATGGAAAAATGGTTCCCGCACACCCTAACATTTTTAAACGACCTATCCACCGAAACCCCACACCATAAGATAAACGATTTGAAAAAAAAAACATCGCCACTTTACATGTAGGAGTACAGGAGTAAACTAAAAAAAAATTTTTCAATATTTATTTTACCACTTTGTCGGCGTGATTAATATGTATACCCATACCAAATTCCACTTTCCAGCGTTAAGCGTCTCTGAGCTAAACCGCGGACAGTCAGACGGGCGAAACTATAAAGGGGTTGTTGACTACGGAACCCTAAAAATTCTAAATGGCGAAAACGATAAGGGTTGTTCGTTTTTAAACGGGATTAGCCCGCTATAGGCGAAATGTTGGTGTAATTAGCGGTTTCGTCCTTTATTTAGATTTTCGGATGCTATGCTTTTAAGAAAATTCCTAATCTAAGCCATGGTCTACCCGTGTTCCAAATTTCTTGGTCAATGACTGACAAACATCCTGACTTTCACATTTATAACTTTAGTAGGGCATTCACTGTGGATGCAGAACCAAATTCGATAGTTGCACGAAATCATCTGGAGATTACCACCAGATTTACAAGTCAAACTCACCAGCAATCAGTGTACCCGCAACAGCCAAAAGCTCCCTAGAGTTGGCCCACTCCATAGCCAACGTGTTCCCCCTGAGCCCCGTGGACAATCTCACAGGGCTGACGTCATCGTGCCCTCTCAGCAACACGATCTCCCCATTGCCCAGAGCCACGGCTAGCACGTGGCCGCCATTATTCTCCCCCCCTTCCTCTCCTTCTTCCATCTTGAACTTCTCGCAGGACCACGCCATTGACGTGATCCCACCCTCCGCGACTAGTTGAACCTGTAGGTAGAAGCAATTGAATATTACATTATAGTGGCTTTTTAAAATAGAATACTATATTCTCGTTGTCAGTGCGGGTGCCATCGTAACAAGAATACACTCATTAGGTAAACTTTCAGTAAAATAAATGTTTTCAATTTATGACAAACATGTTGATGCGAATTTGCTTTGTTGACTAGCATGGCCCCTTTAATATTCATGGTCATCGGATCAGATCTGATGACCATGGGGGCGTTCAAGTATTACGTAACGCAATTTGGGGGGAGGGGTGTCTTGTAAAACGTTACGATGCGTTACAGGGGCGGGAGGGGGGTGTTCGAACAACGCGTTACGTAACATTGTTTTTTTTATTTAACGCTAGCTCACTAAATATATTTTCGAGTTACACAGTCACTAAACAGTAGTCCTTTTGCCAAACAAAAATAAACATCAATATTTTTCTTGAAATGAGATTTATTAATTGAAAAAATTGGTAACATGAGAGTAGTAGACATAATTGTGACTTTTAGGTAAAAATTGTCACTTAGATGATACGTAACGTTTAAGGGGGGGGGGGGGGGGGGTACAGATAAACGCCTCAAAATAATACAAATATCAAGATGCTTTTCTGAAAGGTTTTTAAGGAATATTGAAAAATGTTAATGTCAATAAAATATCACAAAGAGAAACGGAAAAGGACCAAAACAGCAAAAGGTGTATTATAAAGCATTAATAATTCATGATTTCAAGCCCAAAAAATGATCGTGCTATCGAGTATCGGTAATGTAGGAATAGCTCGTCTTTGTCTCAAAATGGAAAAATGATAGTGTAGCGGCGCATCTATGCCGCCACATTCGAACTAAAGACATGGCTTCACAGAAATCCTACATCGCCGTATCAACATTCTCCGCGCAATTCGAACAAAACCAACAGCAGCAGTGGGCAGTTGCCCACCAAACAACACCCGTCCAGTCGGAAGATCCTCCCTTTTCAATGGAGGTTTGCGGGACTTTACACTCTGCGTACCTCTATACTAGCACTAAAATAGCATATTATTGAACACACAAACCTGTGACACCATAGCTCCATGTACGTCCATAACCACGAGTTGCGCGGAGGCGGTGCCCAGGTACACCTGATTGTCATCAGGCGTCCAGCAGCCGCACGTAATACGCGCGTCCAGCGACAACATGGATGACCAGTATCGCTGACCCGCGACCGAACCGACTAAGACAAACCCGTCCTACAAAAGAAACATGTATATGTCACCGGAAAATTGCAGACTCCGTAAGATTGTTATAAATGTTGTTTAGATTATAATTTCTCGATATATTGTGAAAAAAATCGTTTTGTATATGTCACCGGAAAATGAATGAATGAAACGCCGTAAGATTGTAAAATATCGCGTGAAATTGTAAACAATTTATCTAAATAAGACACGGATTTATTGGAAACTATTGAATTTGGATTGGGTTTATGATTGGATTAAAGTCTAGGCAGATAACAATGGCCAATTCTACTAACAAAGTTGTTGCTCCTCGACAGGTAATTTCCCTGTTTGTACAGACACCAGCACATCAAGCTACAAAAATCTGTCAAATTTCTTTAATAGATTTTTAATTTTATCGCCAAAGCATTAGGTTCAAGGTTGATTGGGAAAAATTGTCAGTTTCGGGTGCTGGCGTCTGTACAACATATTCAGCTGACACCCACTCTCCGAACTAACTTCGTGGGTGTTGCAAAAAGGTTACTATGAGATAATGTCAAGTGCAGCCTCCTTTCCTCCTGCGTACCTTACTAATAATATCTAGCTAGTGACGTAGGTATTCACTTCATTCTCCAATTAGTCAGGCAAAAACTGAGTTATAATTAAGACTTCTAAATTGAGAGTAAATTAAACGATGGAACAATGTGTAAATAACGCTGAACAGCACACAACATATTGTTCTAAACGCTCTTTGTTACACTGAAGCATACTCATATGTACTTAAGTAATTACTGTTAACGTTTCATTTTCATTCGTAATAATACGTAATGAAGGTAGCACTTCAAGTAAATCATTATTACTTAACTAAGCGGTAATTTAACCGAATGTGTGCTACCAAATAATGTAATAGATAACATAAAACAAAACATACCTACGTTATGCTTATTCGGTTACATATTCTATTTTCAGCATTCCTTCATAGTACACTACCATTTTCAATCTACGGTATCTAAGCGCAACATATTTCTTCGATTGTGTAAAAATAAGTAAGAAGGGATGTAACGATAAAGGAAGCCCGTAAACCGAAGAAAATGGGCTATCAATCAACCCGAAAGATTTCATCTCTTATAACGTTCCCGATCACCGTGATGTTATAATAAATTGGATTGGACCCACAACCGCTACAAACTTTATCGTCCCTAACCGATTTCACAATTTTATTGTCGCTCTGTGCCCGGCAAAACTTTTCCATCAATACAAGGGGTGTTACCGTGTTGGGTCGCCCCAGTCGCCTGCCAATATTAGCATAAAAAAACCCGACGAAGAGCTGTGCCAAAAATCATACCGTCAAGGTCTGTGTGTCCTAGTTATTGTAGACAGACCTACTGACAATGGAAGACGTCGTCGTTTGCAAATTATAGCTGTAACATGACGTCCCAATTCATAGCATAATGACAAGCTTTATGGTTATAATTTAGTAAATATCATATGCTTGCACGCGCTTATTTATCAGACAAGTTTAGGACACAAATACACCCACAATAAGATCTGTTATCTGCAGCAGACTAATAGTTATACCGACAGCCTGTCGACAGGTGCATTACGTAACTTGCGACAAGCAAGTCCCTAGACAGTGGGTACGTATAAATCGTTGACGTATTTGTCTATCTAGTCTGTGAGACAATATGACGAGTAATATCAAGATCGAAGCACGCCCCCGCGAAATCGGCACACCTTTCTTAGCACGTTTCACGTTTGTTTGTGTTCAGAGGTGTCACGTAACGTACGCGTCTCGGCGTCACGGGGAAGCCTTTTAGCAAATTGCTTGCGACATTTTGACTGATCCGGCGGAGGCTTCGCTCCCAATTCACGTGGATGCACATCACGTGTATGAATTGAACTGACACGTTGTCGATGTGCCGATACTTTGATAGCGAATCGGTCAACTGCGAAGGTGAAGCGAAAAGACGAACAAATGTGACAAGTTATTTTGGGTTCATGTTAACATTTGGGAATGAAATATTATATTACTTAGACGTACCCAAAAATATACGACCCATTCTGGAGTTGAACTACGGTTATAAGCCCGATGGGTTTCTCATTAATAATTCGAAAGCGAAAAGGGTCTTATTTCTTCAATTGCCGAAGCCTTATTTTTTGCAAGCTCGGTCTAAAAACGGCTACCGGGCAGCAGAATACATCCAATTTGCTTACATAAGACACCGCCAAACATTGTTTTATAACGAGCTCACACTGAAAGGTTTCAGAGCTGTAGGCCAGTTTAGGTAATAGATACCTTCGCAACCCCGTTTAGCTCACACACAGCTATTTTACATACAAATTAAGTCTGATTTGCATGTTTATAATATAATTCAAAACTTTAGGCAGGGTGTTTAATTCGCAGAAGAATTATGTATTAAATTCAGAATAATGGTAGGTACCTATGGTATTCACCATATGCTACTCGAAAGAGAGTCAAATTCCAGTGTTCTTTTGATCAAGTGTTTCACTAATAGGTACTTAATTGAAAGATCTATCAGGATTATATGAATAGCTTATAATTAATAAATCCAGACTTGTTTTATAAACGACGCTTTTCTAAGTACACAGTTCTAGGTAAAAGAGAGGAAGCATTACACTAACCTTGATAAACACCATTATTCAAATCCCAGTTCCAGAGTACTGGCATGCTAGAGCCAGATTGAAGAGAGATAGTGCTTTATACGTACTCTTTATAGTGGAACTACTTTGTACATATGTATTTACTCCTTATAGTTATGACAAATAAAATAATGTGAAAGTCAAACCTGATAGCATATAAGTGCCATCCGACCATCGTGTGACCATGAGAAGTGTGTGACCGGCGTACTGCGATCGTTGATTAACTCGATGCTCCATCGCCCCTCGTACTTGATCCATACGAATATTACCCCGCTGCTGTCGCACGACGCCAGTTTCTGGTACGGTTCATTCCATTTTACCAGGATTACCTAGTCACAAAAAAAAACAATTAAGCTTTAAGTCAAAAGTGTAGAGGTTACTTTTAGTATATAATATCGTGCTACATCGTCGACCACCTCATCGCTTTCCACCAGGTGAGATTGTGGACAAACGCGAGCAAACCTATTAAAAAAAAAAGATTGCTAAATTATGACCACCTTTCAGTAGTTTTATATTTATATGTGCCAATAGCCTCCATCAATACGTCAGATAAGTATGAGGTCACTATGAGTTGAATGTTCAAAGTCATCAGATTTGGGAAAAGCTCACTATTTCTTCATCATATTTACCTATTTGTGTATTAGTCAGGCTGCACACGATCAAATCAATGATTCTGAAGATCACGTAAATTTTTGTCCATTCTGTAAATCTGAAAGACCCCTGACAGCGGTCTTCGTACCAATCCAAAACTATCAATTTCTCGGTGTTCTCTCCTCATGCCACACAATCTAATGTGCCACATTATCAAGTTTTCGTCCCACATAATGCATACCTATACCACTTGCTAAAATACACTCTTGGGTCCCCTACCAAATCAAACTGCCGTAGTAGGCAATTTAAGGTGAAGGCTACCGGCACTGGCGGGATGTGCACAATTACGTCGATTGCAATGTAGCCAACGTCAGTCCGACGAAGCGTGTCGAGGTCTGGTGATTCCAAATAATGAGGACCTGTCAACCGCATAGCCTAAGTACCGGATATTTCGCCAGTCATATCTGGTGGTGACTACCATCTGTACCCCTATGTCATTGAGACAAGCCGTGTGAAAGATCTACCTACCTCGCTCAATAAAAGTTAGCAGACAAAATTACCAAGACTAAGACTGCCGAGTGATGTCTGTTGGTACCTACCAACAGACATCACTCGGCAGTCTTAGTCTTGGCAATTTTGATCGCGACTACCTAGTCGCGATCTTAAAACGAGTAGGTAGGACTAAAAATTCATCACATTTACTATGGCAGTAGAGTAGAGTAGAATAGGGACTCCGTTAACCGCACTTAGACTCCCATTCAGATCGTTGTGCGTAGGTGTCCCGTACTCCTGGCTAAGTTAGCCAGCCTAGCTCCGATCAGAAGCACAGAAGCTTCCTAGGGGCTTCATAGAAATATAAAAAAACAGGACATCACCGTTCCGATTTTTTTTGCCTGGAAACATTGAGAGTTATAAAACTACTTTTGAAGGTGCTTTCAGCATTGAGCTTAGTTAAGAGGAGATTAATTACATCAGAAATGAACGCCCTAACAAATCTTCTTAGATTCGCACTAATCCCACTTAATTACAACATAACGTAGTTACGCTTGGAAGCTTTCCGAATATAAACCTGTCTAAGATTTCTGAACGTGGAAAGCACCGATTCGGACTTGGCATTATTTATTAAGTAAATCTTATAAGCGAGTGAATTGTAATTAATAGAGGATAGTTTCTATGATTAAGCAATTGCGTACCTATGCTGGGTAGTTCGGTAGTGGTGGGCGTATATACTACACATTAATTTGTTTTTGACCTCGTATTCTTTTCCACTTCGAGCGTTCTTCGGGGAAAAGTGTACGAGATGATCCGTTGAGGTTAGATAAACTTTTTCTATTGCAACGAAACTATTATAACCATCGATATATATGTACTACGTACTAGATGTGACGTTCCGAACACTCATTATGTTCGAAATGTACATTTTACTCTATAACTAATTTTAGTGTGGCTTTGACATTATGCGGTGTACCGAGCGGCGTGGCGCTAATAATGCGATAATTCGGATCAAAGCGTGAACTTGGGCATAAATACAGATTCAGTAGTCAAGTAAATTTTTTGTTGTTCAAATGAATAAATTTATAGGCAATAAAATCATAATACCACAATAGATAAAAATACTTCATTTATTGCCACACCATCTACAATCATAGACTAAAACATTCAGATGTTCCATTACAAAACCGGTAGTTGGTAAAAATGTGTGACTAAACACGGACTTTACGTGGTGATTTTATGATGTGGTTTTATTTATTTTTTTGTGCTATTTATCAATATTTATTTTATTTTCTTTCTTTTTAGTAATTATATACTCATCGTTCAGAAAATATGACAGCATACGTATTTCGATAATGCAAAAATACATCAAGAAATGTCATGACGTGTTAGTTAAACGCATAACTATTAATTTTATTTTTATTTATTTATTTCTAAAGTTACTGATACATTTTGAGGAAGAGTATAAAATGTAATGAAGTAATTGTAGGTAAAAACCTGTGTCTCTTCTGCGTTGGAAAATCTATAGAGACTTGAAGTTGTCACACGTTGCCTCCACAAACGCGTAAGCACCATGAAATTCCAGGCGCTTCCAACATTTTCTTCGCGAGAAAAATATGCTATAAAAACTTTCTACAAAAAATACAACTGACTTCCAAATAAAAAACACTAAAAAGTATAAAATAATCTTTTTTCACTTTTTGTGGTTCACATGTGCTTATCCTTTCACAGCGTACCGGCGTCATGTTATGTTATGAACTGGTGTAAACAATAGACAGACATGAGATTTCATAATCCCAGTCCATTTGCTATCATTTATTGAGTGAGGTGTTTCGTTGCTTATCTCCGAAGTTCTTCATCAGAACTTCACCAAATTGAAATGGGACCACTCCGAGAAAGTACTCTTCCAAAAAGTGTGCCTATAAAATTTTAAGAGTTCTCTCTATTTTTCCAGGATTCCATCATCAGATCCTGACTACATGATCATGTGACCACCTGGGAAGTATACTCTTACAAACAAAAAAAAATGCAAATCGGTCCAGCCATCTTCGAGTAATCCGGAAACATACTTGTACATAAAAACAAATCGGAACGGTGAGGTTGCACCGCGAAGCCTGTGAAGCCCCCAGGAAGCTTCTGTGCTTCTAGGCGGAGCTAGGCTAGCCTGTCTTAGTCACTTTTATTGAGCCAGGTAGATCTTTCACTCGGCTTGTCTCAATGTCATAAGTGTACAGATGGTAGTTAGGTACCACTAGATATGACAAGCAAAATATCCGGTATTTGGGCGATGCGGTTGACAGGCCCTCGACACACTTCGCCGGACTGACGTTCGCTACATTGCAATCGTGCACATCCCGCCAGTGCAGGGAGCCTTCACCTTAAATTGCCTACTACGGCAGTTTGATTTGGTAAGGAACCCGAGTGTCTTTTAGCTAGTACATTAATTCATTATGCGGGACGAAAACTTGATAATGTCGCACCTTAGATGGTGTGGCATGATGCGAGAACACAGAATATATGGAACGTTTTAAGTACGAGCCCCGCGGTCAGGGATCTTGCAGAATCCAAAGAGGACAAAAATTTACGTGATCTTCAGACTCGATTTTGTTATGCTCAGTGATCGGATAATCGGGCAATTATATATCTAAACTTCTTCCTGTGAAAGAATAATATGGACATTCCTTTCTGAATAAATAAATAATCCCGGGTTCCCGGGATTGAACAATTTTGCTAAAACAAATATAACAAATTTAATGAAATTGTAGCAGTTGTTATTTTGATTTAATATCTTTATTTTATACAAAACAAATGGAAAATCATAAAAACTTTTATTGTAAATTAAAAGTTCCATTAGAATCGGCTTTTTAAATTTAAAAAAAAAATACAATGAGAGTTCACAACGAGTTTTTACTATATTTTTAGCAATCTCAGGAATTTCGAATTCAGGATCCGGGATTCTGAAAAGCATGTCCGTATTGTTACGAGCTTGGGGTTCGTGACAATAAAAACAGCCGATTAGATAACCAAAAATGACACTTTAATTTAACAACACTAATTACAACTTTAAACTCACTAATTATTAAACACAAGTTCACCACTGATCACTTTATTCGCACTTGAAGATCGCTTCCGAAGTATTCGCTTGTATCGCAAATTCAATACTGACCCGGTCGCGGAATACGCGCTCCTTTTATAGGTCAGTTTATTCTAGAAACTTCCATTCTCGAAACATCTGGAAAGTACTCGTAACTACCGCTGCCGACTGACTAGATACCGAGAAGTGTAGAATGTTCTGGCAAAGAAATGTCTAGAAGGTACTTGACTCTACTAGTTCTGCTACTCGATACTAGATGGCGCTAGTAGTAACTTAATGTACCCGACATTAATTCTGGCGCGTAACACTGCCCCCTCCTAAGACATGCTCGTCCCGAGCATTATCGGTCCCATAATAACGCGCCAGTCGATCCACATGGACGATCTTAGGAGCACTTCTTGTACCTTTCTGTATACGGTAGGTCACGTCGTTAATTTTTGTCACAATCCGGTACGGCCCGTCCCATTTAGCTTGAAGCTTAGGAGATTTCCCTTTACTGCGAACTGGATTGTGCAACCACACTAGTGAACCTTCGTCGAACCCTTTATTGTTCATTTTACGGTCATAACGGGTTTTCATCTTTTCAGACATTTGCTGGCCCGATTGTCTGACGTGCTCATAAATGTCATTCATTTTGTTCCGCAAGTCATTCGCATAATCGGTTATATTGCGTGGGGTATCAGGTGGTATTCCGGTGATCAGATCTGCAGGCAGCCGCAATTCTCTTCCGAAGTTGGCGAAGGCTGGTGTCACCGATGTACTTTCGTGAACAGCACTTCGGTATGACAGCAAAAACGGTTGTATATGCTTGTCCCAATCGCGTTGCCGGTTTTCCACGACTTTTGCCAGGTATCTCTCCAATGTCTGATTAAATCGTTCCACCATTCCATCCGATTGTGGGTGGTAAGAAGTTGTTCTCGTTTTATGAGTACCCATAACTCGACAAGTTTCCTGGAATATTTGGGATTCAAAATTCCTTCCTTGATCGCTGTGAATCTCCAAGGGTACTCCAAAACGACAGAAGACTTCATGAACTAGTTTATCTGCAACTGTTGAGGCTTCTTGATTTGGAATGGCGAAGACTTCCGGCCACTTAGTGAAGTAATCCATTA
This sequence comes from Mamestra brassicae, assembly GCA_905163435.1. Lineage (NCBI taxonomy): Eukaryota > Metazoa > Arthropoda > Insecta > Lepidoptera > Noctuidae > Mamestra > Mamestra brassicae. The sequence goes on along the minus strand of LR990991.1, from coordinate 5,753,273 downwards.
CAACCATGAAATACTTGTTACCACTTTCACTTTCCGGAAAAGGTCCCGCAACATCTAGGGCTATCCTTTCCCATGGTGCACCGACGTTGTACAATTTTGATGCACCTCTACTGCGAGTCTGAGGTCCTTTTACAGCCGCACAACTTGTACATTTGCGACACCAGTCCTCGACATCGTCACGACAGTGGACCCAGTAAAACCGTTCTCTTATCTTCAGTAGAGTCCGTTTTACTCCCATATGGCCTCCTGAAGAACCATTATGGTACAGCTGTAGGACATTCGGTACTTTTGCTTTAGGGACAACCATTTGTAAATGACAGCTGTCTCCCCGAGCATTTTCCCATTTACGGCACAGGACTCCATCCTGAATCACTAAGCTGTCCCATTGGGCCCAATAACTTTTTGTGATCGAACTCATCGCTGAGACGTCACTCCACGTGGGCTTAGGAGCACTGGCCTTCATCCACTCCAGAATCGGCTTGATGTCCGAATCTTCCTGCTGTGCACATTGTAGGCTTTCCTTCCACTCGCTGCTGAGGTCTGTCTTGAGCATCCTCATAGGTACGACTTCTTTACCCTCTTGCCTAGTACAATGCTTGCAGTCTTCAGGGCAAGGTCTTCTTGACAATGCGTCGGCGTTGCCATGAGATCTTCCGCTGCGATGTTCAATCACAAAGTCGTATTCCTGCAGTAGTTCAATCCATCTCGCAACTTGTCCTTCTGGATTTTTGAACTGCAATAACCATTTCAGCGCAGCATGGTCAGTACGTAAATGGAATTTCCGTCCCAGCAGATATTTGCTAAAATGCTGCAAAGACTTTACCACAGCAAGCAATTCCCGTCTCGTGACACAATAGTTCCTTTCTGGTTTCGATAATGACTTGCTGAAGTATGCTATCACAACCTCTTGATCGCCATTGCGTTGAGATAACACACCGCCAAGTCCGATATCACTTGCGTCTGTGTCAACTATAAATTCCTTGTTCGTATCAGGATACCCCAGAATAGGTGTTCTGCACAGACGTTCCTTTAGCTCCTGGAATGCGACGTCGCAACTTTCATCCCAGTAGAAATGTCGCTTTTCCTCGGTTAGTTTGTGGAGGGGTTTGGCTATGTCCGCAAAGTTCTTGACGAATCGCCTATAATAGGAGCACAAACCCAAAAATACTCTGACCTGTGTCTTGTCTTTTGGAATTGGCCAATCCTTGACAGCGGCGATTTTCTCTGGATCTGTGCGGATGCCTTCTTCCGACACTACGTATCCCAAAAAGCTGACTTGACGTTTGAAAAGTGAACACTTCTTTGGACTCAACTTGAGATTTGCACTCTGGATCTTCATGAGCACGCGTTCCAGGTTTTGAAGATGTTCTTCAAACGTACGGCCTACGATGATGATGTCATCCAAGTAGACCAGACAGGCATCGCCAATTAACCCGGTTAGTACAAGTTCCATCAATCTTTCAAACGTTGCCGGAGCGTTGCATAATCCAAACGGCATAACATTAAATTGCCACAGGCCCTTTCCTGTCGAGAATGCAGTTTTCTCCTTGTCCTTAGGGTCGATTTCAACTTGACAGTAACCACTTTTTAGGTCTAGCGTGCTAAACCATTTCACTCCAGTAAGCATGTCCAGCGTGTCATCAATTCTTGGCAAAGGATAGCTGTCCTTCTTCGTGACGTCGTTTAGACGACGATAGTCAACACAAAACCGCATGCTGCCATCCTTCTTTGTTACCAGCACTACTGGTGAACACCATGGACTGGATGAAGGTTCTATAACACCATCCTTCACCATTCCTTCAATCATGGTTTCCACTTCCTTTTCACGTGCTACCGGCAATCTCCTTGGTCGCTGACGGATAGGCAATTCTTCTCCTGTGTTTATTTTGTGTTGAACTAAGCCAGTCTTTCCGATGTCACCATCGTTTGAAGAGAAAACACTGGCGTACTTCTGTAACATCTTCTTTGCCTTGACCAGTTCATTTTGAGACAGAGCGCTGCGACAGTCGTCTAAAAGTGTGGTCACTTTCGTTTGTGCGTCCTTGCTGAGGGTCCCGGTCGAAAGATATTGGCATCGACGCAACCAATCCACTTCCTCGCAAGTACCAATCAGAGTGCCTTTTTCTATCATCTGTTCCTTATCACTAAGGTTCAGCACACGTACCTCTGAAATGTCGGTGGCTCTGACCAAAGTTCGTGCCACTTTCCATGGAAGGTCATTGTCTACCTTTTCCACGAGTACACAACGATGATTCTGCCCAGGATTCCGAGGAAGACTAACCGGCACAATCGTTTCCGATCTCGGAAGAAGAACAATCTTCTTTAGGCTGTACACATTTCCTGGTAACGCCCCTTCCATGAAAAGTTCTTCTTGTCCACATTTCAGAACTCCTTGATTAACGTCGATCTCACAACAATTCTTCCTCATAAAGTCTAAGCCCAGGATGCAATCGTCCATTATATCAGCCACGACAACATTATGCAGGTAGATTCCGTTGCCTAGCTTCAACTCCATCTCTCTCTCTCCTCGGACGGGTATACGCTGACCAGTGGCTGTTACCAAATTTATGCGGTCTCGGTTGAGTACGGAGTCCCCAAGGAACCGACTTACAAGTTGGGAACTGACGACCGTGCGAGAAGCTCCAGTGTCTATAGTCAGCTTACAAGGCATTCCGTTGACCTCGCCTTTGATGATTAGGCTATTCCCGTCATGGGTTTGTGAGATCGAAATCCTTGGGGCTCTTTGAACATCAGCCAGCACCCGCCCCGCAGTTCTGGCTTTCACTCGTTTCCCTGCTGTTGCTGGGCGGTGCTGTTAGCCGCCCTACCCTCTGGAGATTGGCTACCTTCCCTTTCTGCAGTCCGCTTAGGGCAACTGGATCGAAGGTGGCCCCTTTCCCCACAGCCGTAGCACCTAGGGCTGTATCTTTTTAAACGGTCGCGAACTGTAGGCGCTGCAACCTCCCTGATGCGATGGGAACGATGATCCTGTCGCACAGCTTCCACCTCCAGTGCATGTGCCAAGGCGTCTTTAAGCGTCCCGTGGTGCCCGAGCCTCACAGCAGCTCTAACTTCAAGGTCGCGGATGCCATCGATGAATGCCTGCACCAGGTTCCCTTCAATGAGCGCAGGTACGGACTGGTATGCTTTTCGTACCAGCTTTTCCACTTCGAGGGCCCACTGCTGCAGGTTTTCACTGCTGCGTTGCACGCGATCCTTGAGCTTCGCACGAAACACATATTCCAGATGAGCGTCGCCATACCTAGCTTCCAACGCCTCAAGGAGTTGCTCGTACGTCACTTCTTTACCGAGAGCTTCCAGGACAGTTAAGGCCTGGTCGCGCAGGCCGAGGGTGAGAGCAGTCATGGCCTGATCTTTAGTCCACCCATTCGCCTTCATAACAGCCTCAAACTGTATTTTGTAGGCCGACCAGGAAGATGTCCCATCGAACGGTGGCACTTTGAATCTACGTAGCGAAGGTGTAGAAGCTACGTAAGTGGCAATTCCATCCCCTACTTTAAGGTTGTCCAGCGTTTTCTTCACGTCAGCAATCACGTTGTCAACTCGATCATTCATTTGGTCGATTCGCGTTTCGGCTTCCGCCAGGCGGTTCTCATGCTGGACCACCTTTTCTTTTACAACACTTATTTCTTTGCCGAAAGTAGCGTGTAGATCCTTCATAACGAACATCTGTTCTTCCTGGCGGCGCGCCTGCTCCTCCTTGTCACGCTGGAGCTGTTCTTCCAACCGACGAGCCTGTTCCTCCTGTCGGCGAGCCTGTTCCTCCTGTCGGCGAGCCTGTTCCTCCTGTCGGCGAGCCTGTTCCTCCTCTCGGCGAACCTGTTCCTCCTTGTCTCGCTGTAGCTGTTCTTCCAACCGACGGGCCTGTTCCTCTTGCCGGCGGGCCTGTTCCTCTTGTCGGCGGGCCTGTTCCTCTTGTCGGCGGGCCTGTTCCTCTTGTCGGCGGGCCTGCTCCTGCAGCATCATCATCAGTGCAGCAAAGTCTGGTGCTGCAGATGCTGGAGCTCCTGTGGACGGACCGGCCTCCATGATCGGCAACTGGCCCTCCGACGTCTGCGGCGTTGTACCTCCAAAACGCCTATGGTCCGTCTCCTGCTGACGTTGACTCCGGGTACGGATACCCTCCGTGTCGTCCTTTGGTAGAATCGGCATGATTTAAATATCCACTCTTCTGACACCAATTGTTACGAGCTTGGGGTTCGTGACAATAAAAACAGCCGATTAGATAACCAAAAATGACACTTTAATTTAACAACACTAATTACAACTTTAAACTCACTAATTATTAAACACAAGTTCACCACTGATCACTTTATTCGCACTTGAAGATCGCTTCCGAAGTATTCGCTTGTATCGCAAATTCAATACTGACCCGGTCGCGGAATACGCGCTCCTTTTATAGGTCAGTTTATTCTAGAAACTTCCATTCTCGAAACATCTGGAAAGTACTCGTAACTACCGCTGCCGACTGACTAGATACCGAGAAGTGTAGAATGTTCTGGCAAAGAAATGTCTAGAAGGTACTTGACTCTACTAGTTCTGCTACTCGATACTAGATGGCGCTAGTAGTAACTTAATGTACCCGACATTAATTCTGGCGCATAACAGTATTATATTATACTTTCGTCGAAATAAAAGTGAAGTTTAGGTATATTAGCGCCCAATTATCCGATTACTGGTTATGATCGTGTGTGACCTGACACATAATGAATTAGTGACACAAATATATAAATCAGGCGAAAAAAATTGTGGTGCTACCCGAAATCTGACGACTGAAAATTTAAGTCATGACTGAATACATATTTGACGAAGTGATGGAGCCTTTTGGCAAATATAAAAGTACTGAAAGGTGGTCAAAATGTTGCAATTCAAATTTTCTTTTGTTGATTTGCTCTCCTTTGACCACAATCTCAACTGGTAGAAAGCCATGATGTGGTTGGAAACCGGGGTGTGCATGATGATTCTTTGGTAGTGTTTTCAAAAATGTGAGACCTAAAAATAACATTTTGAGAATGACAAAAGGTAGGCAGATAAATTTACTATGAATAAACGCTTTTATATCTGTACTAGCTGCGCCCCGTGGTGTTACCCGCGGTTTATCAGATACTCCGCGTAAATGTCGAAAATTATCCGAAGGGAACACATTCTCGGAAAAAAAGTAGCGTATGTGTGTCAGCTTTCGCCTTTATAATATTAGTGTGATTAAGTTGAATATCGGCTTAAACTACAAGCATTCTCCCCTAAGTGAATCATATCATTCACCTTTTCGCTCTACTTATTTGAAAACTATTTTCCTTAACAACCGAAACCCTCCCTTTGATCAAAAGATAAACTATTTACCTAATCGTATATCGATAATTGTAGTAATTAAATTATTAGCTACTTTCTCTTTGCCAATAAACTATATATTATGATGATGTCAGGTAACGTGCTCATACCATAACACACGAGCCCAACTTTTTAATTTGTCAACTTGAACATTAACTTGGAGTACCTACATACATTGCGAAATACATTCCCTCGTACATCTGGAGTCAAGAATTCACTCTAGTGACAGCTCTAGATTAATTACCGTACGTAGTTTTAATTAAGTAAGGTGCAGCACTAAGTGAAACAGTCGTTCTTGAGTAATGTATACCGTACTTAGAAATACAGACGTTCCAAGTGTATCGTTCAGACAACGGAACTCTGGAAATAGAAAGGATCCCAAGAGTTTACTCGATATTAATTCTGTAGTTTATTAAAGTAAGCCCGACTTTAATACAGACATAAAAGTCGTTTTGGCTAGCTTTTCCTACAGAAACTGATCAAATAATATCTTGCTTTAAGACGTTTCATGAATTAGTCCAGCAGTGGAGTGGATCTCGCCAGAGCTCTCGCAGTATTTAGCCGGACGTAATTGATTGGTGCGGCCTCGGCGCGGCGGTCGGTAAGGACGCTGGATGACCGATGCGATGCGCCCGCTGCAATCTATCACTACAACTACTCTATAACACTCTTTAAACGGGATTACTCATTTTTGTGCTATACACGCTTTCATGTGACACCAGCACGTCAACACTTTATGATTCAACCGAATGAAACTATCCTCAACTCGTAAAAGACACTCAAGGACGAAGGTCGGCACAATAAATTGAAGACTATTGCCACTATTGCTCGGCGTATAATACAAAAGCTGCTCGTTCAACTTTATAGCTACTAATAGATATCAGCTTTGACTACTCGAGTGGAACAACAAAACAATATTAACAGCAAGGAAAATCCTCTTCACTCAATTGGCTGAATAAACGATCCTGAGCATCTCAAGAGATATAGGCATATAGGTACAAAACAGACTATATTTGAAGATTATAGCCGTCGCGCTCCAGACGCAATGTTATTACACATTCCACGTGCCCTTCGCTCCATATAAGTTACACCCACTTAGAGAAAACAGCCGGGATGCGAAGGAATCCGACGTTACACACACTGCCAGCAATCACTCGTTTGACACAACGCTCTCGGCTCCGCACTGAGAGCATTCAATTTATGAGGTCGCATGGATAACAGTATAGTGTGTGTGCACGTTAGTACTCTTAGGGTACCTATGTCTGTAGATATAGCTTCTACTCACAGTATAGACTGCCTATGTATATTTAGGATGTCAGTCTAACATAGGGAGGACAAGGTATCGCATAAGAATGATGATGAGCCGTATTTTTAGCAGGATCATATAAAGTCGAGTGGAGAAAACCTATAAGTTAGTTCGTAGTAGCTGCGAGTTGGAAAAAGAGGAGTCTGCTGAATAAGAAACAAGTAAGGTTGGGATGTATTTGGAGTACAACTTGGCAACAGTCCAGAGGCCCGCGAAGGTTCTAAAAACATCCTATTCCCAGCAGTGGAAGGTTGAAATCAATTTATAACCACGATATCTAACTATAAAGTAAGGAAGTTCACCCTACGTGAGCATACGTTTACCAATTTTCCTAAACCACGTATCTACCTAAGTCTGTTCATCCAGAAACTAAACTTCAAGCTAGGAACCGCTGAGTTATAACAGCCTCATGGGGTTTCTGCATCCTAAATTACTTTGGAAACTCGTAAAATATTCTTAACATCAGAATATATTAATTTACCGAAGTAGGTACTTGAACTGTTTATTTGGACTCGATAAACAAAAAGTTCCAAGTTCGGTAATTACATTTTTACCTGTCGCCTGCAGGTGTTGCCACAACCTATTATTAAAAACACGTTGACGCCACACTTGAACGAATAAATAAAAGTGTTATTTTTGCAAATATTATGCTTGGATAAATATAAAAGGGCTTCACTGTAGGCCACGTCGAGTAGCACTTGAAAACGATAGGGTGGGGCTTAAAACAAAGTCATGTGAGACGCTCGAGGACTTTGCCTTTTGAATCTAACGAAGTCCACTCATTTCTACGCTTTTTTCGTCTGCAAGATGTGCAAACAAGACTGTACAAACTTCACATCCCCAGCTTGCTTTGCATACTGTGTGGCTAAGTTGGAAATTCTTTCTTATCATAAGACTCGAGGGGAGAGGTGCACGATACTTTTAAAAAGTAAACAAAAGTGTAACTTGCAATTAAGAAATTAAACCAGTTTTTGTTTAAAACCACAGCTGGTGGTGATTCATTCAGCCGGCAACGCTTTTAGTGATCCGTAGACTTGTTAATGCCAGGGTTGCGGAATTTGTTCGAAAGAGTCAACGCGGCCCTGGAACGCAAAGGGCTTTAGAAGGACCACGGATGGGTTTTAGTCAGTAAGAGTCTGACACGCCCTTCCGCTCCACCCAGAGCTGTAGAAGCATTTGATGATTTCCCATCACTATAAGAAAAAAAAAGACTTGTTAATAGCTGTATCCATATAAAAGCCGAAGAAAATAGTCAAGATGTCAGGTTAATTAAAAATGGTATTTCATTCCCAGAAGAACCAAAATTGCACTAATTTTTTAAGGAAGAGTCTAGAAAGATTTTGGGCTAGAACCTGTAACCTTAGAAGCATTATAATATGGCTTTGTTGATGATAAGGGCAAAGGTACACCTATACCTATGTATGAATAGCATTAGATTGTGTAACTGAAAGAAAAAAAAAAGATTCCTTTCAATTCTAGGTTCACAATAACACAGAATAGACAGAAATAACAATGAAAATAATATTGCCGTGTTCTATTGTTAAACTACTCTTCTATCTACGAACAACTTGAATGTCCTCTGACTTATTGATCCCGTGATTGTTCAATTATGCCACGTGAGGTAGCTACCAGTATTATACAAATGTAGGTACTGAACAACGAATAACGAGGACAAAGGAATCCCCTATTGAGCAACGATATTAAATCGCAGTTCAAACACTCGATATAGAAAAATCCGTAAATAAGTAGATTTTAATGAGGAAAGGTCTTGTTCCGAGAAACAGGATAATTTATAAGTAATGATGATAAAAAGAAAGAAGATATTGTGTTCAACTGTTCATAAAATTCCAATGGTTTTATTGCACCGTGTTTTGCGTCATGTATTTTAACGTCAGATGCTTTCTGACGTTAAGATACGTGGCTTTAAGTTTATCTAACTTCACATCTGTTTGAAGCTGACTAGAGAATATTTATATTTATTTTGTAAAACGTATACGCCATTGCGCAAACCACGGTCCTGTGGCTGTTAAAAGCACTTGCTTATCTCCCGTTCCCACATTTCAGCGAATCCGAACTTTATAACGTGAATAGGTCGCAAGTTCGCTACGTTTTCAGCTCGGCAATACCGGTACGGTTTCCTTTTTCAATAAAAAGAGTACCTACGTCGTATTTCAACAGTTTTTTGGTGCAGTATATTTTTCTTTTAGTGAGCATGCCATCTCACAAAATTATTTTCACGCAGAATTATTTATGCGCGGATTTTCACTAGAACCTGGAGTATTCATAGAATGTCATTAGCGTGCCCGCAGTCCCGACCTCTTGAGCGAACAAGCTTTCCATCATCCACAAAAACCTAATGCGAGAAAAACCTTTCAAATGCGTAGGCAGATAGGTACTGCTACTTATTATGTAAGGTATCTTATGTAAGACCAATCAAATCTATACTTAGATTTTTGCCCTTTTCATGAGATAGCATCACGCGATGGACGCGATGTCACTTACACTGATGTGTTTCGAGATTAGGATGTCGCTTTTCTGACAAAGCGAAAGGTCACAACAATTTGAGTATCGTTTGCATTATTCAAAAATTTCCTGTTGTTTCATTATTATATATTCTTAATGCGGGAATTTATACTTTATACCAAATTAATGCACATTTCAGCGGATTGGAAACAATTCAAGTATTATGACAGTGTGACGACATTTTACGACATCACATCCATTCGAAAACCATTTACGAGATCGTGACTTGAAATTTAACATGAATTTACCGTGTGTTTTGTCGTCAAAACCGTAAAGCAGACTTTGTTTTGGCAGGGACCCCAAATTTTAGGTCAGGGTAGACTCGGGTAGAGTTATATTGAACCCAGACCTAAATAGAAAATCAATGAAGTTCCTCTACATAGCTATTGTGAAAAAGCGCTGAAGAGACGGGGCCAATATGCTACGAAAAAGGTCCCTTCATTTTGCGAACAGGAAAAAAATACTATTGAATCTACTGAACAATCTACTTTGAACTCTTGTGAGACCCGCGGCATTATTCTTATTTCGAAGAAAAAAGAAATCACAATAAAAAGCAAAAGGAATACGTACGTCTGATCGGTGTCCCCGCAAATTGTAATTTGTACGCAACGGCAGTTCGTGCGGGCGGCGCGCGTGCGACGATGTGAACGTCACTCCGACCACCCCGCGCACGTTGCCAGTCGCCAGCCAGCCCTCCTGGTAGTAGTTGTTGCGGTTTAACTTCCAACCTTCCTCCTGTACAAACAAAGCATATTTTAAATCGCGCCACAAATTGAACAAGCCCAAGCTCGAATGAAGACCTTGGCCTTGCAATAACGAGCAGTGCAGCGAAGAATTGTTGCCTTTAAATTGCAGTCTGACGCCAGAGAATTGATCACAATGAATACGAAAATACATTCTATTGTACGGGAATTATTAGGTAGGTAGGTACTGGTCGGTAGGTAAAAAAACTACTATACGATGGCATTGTTTAGAGATATTTAAAGAATTTTCCTAAACAAGGAGATTTTCCGACAAAATTTAAACTTTACGAATTAGAACTTAAGGCAACAAACATCTCTATCATACTACCTACTTATACCCATACATTCGTAAATTTCAATTGCAGCATAATAACGCTTAAATAAATAAACATACATACTTATTAAAGGTAATGTTGGAAAGGGGGAGCTAAGCCGAAAGGGTAGTAAAGCACCCGTGGTAATGAATAACTTGAACCATTCTCCTTGAACTTTGGTTTTAAAAATCATAACGATATTAACATTCAGTAACGGAAGTAATTTAAACAGTGTTCCGGACGCAGTAGTAACCCTACGGATAATTTTACGAGGCTCCTGAATATTCCCGGCTTTTAGTAGGGTAGGTAGCAAATTAAATCTTTGCACACTCTCGCTTTCGCCGTTAGCTAACTTCGTTAGAGCACATCAAACATTCCCGGGATCTAGGCTAGGTACCTATAGCACATGAGGAATGGTGCCTGTGAAGAAAATGTAAATGCAATCAACCGAAACGTTTCCCTAGTACTTATGTAGAAGTTGCGGAATTTGTTTGAAAGAGTCGTGTAAGAGTCGAGTAGAGAGAGAGGTTTTAGAAGGAACACGGATGGGTTTTAGTCAATAAGAGTCTGACACGCCCTTCCGCTCCACCCAGAACGGATGAAGTCATTTTATGATTTCCAATCCTAAAAAAAAGTACCTATGTAGAACATATAACATATAAGATATGTACATCTTTCATACAAACCTTGTCCTGACAATAACAAACACAACAAAAAAAGAATTAGCGAAATCGGTCCAGTCGTTTAAGCGTGATGCCGTGACCAAGGGAAATAGGGATTCATTTTTTAATATATTTAGATAGATATGAAGAGCTGAAAGGCAGTGAGTCCTGCACAAATCGAATTATTAATTTTCAATATGGCTACAAATAGCATGTTCACGTTGTACGTACGGGCCGCATTAATAGGAAGCCAGGCAATTAACAGGCACGTAATGGTGCATGCCGGCCGGCGACGGCGGCACACCGGAGATCGAAGGCGAAATTGGCAATTAGCTAGATATTACGATCCAACACCCTTCCCTCCATTAATCCATACGTCGCCGCCCAATTAGGACACATTTCTTACCAATATCTACGCTATCCTGCTGGGAATCACTCTACTGGTTGACAAATTGATACGATTCTTTACGTGGCCGTTCAAAGTCACATTATTTTTCTTACTAATGCTTTGATGACCTTTGTTGTTTGAACTAATAGGGATTTTCCGATTAATGGGATTAAAGGGGCTTAAACTCTATTAAAACTCCAAATAAACACATAAATACTCCGGTAGACCCGGCTAAGTTGAAGAGACTGTTTAATAGCGTTGTCCTACTCTGGCAAAATTAATCCGTAGTCACGGTTCACTAAAACACTTAGGACCATTTTTTGGCTTAGGGCAGAAAAAAAATTAAAGTCTTACTTTACTTTGTCTAGCTGCCTTAATTAAAAGCAGTTGCAAACGACTAAATAAAATCGAATTGAGGAAAAAAAGAAGATATAATTATAAGAAATGTTAGAAAAATCTATGCAAAACTTTCAAGGAAACTCCGAAGGTTCCCAGAGTGCTTTCTAATGTGTATAACATTATTAAAGCGTGAAATCGGTCGGAAATTTTAAAATGGAGACGCCGCCACTTCGTTAAACCAGTCACAAGCGTGGAGCGTGCTCATAGTTTAGTGTCTCCAACTGTCTGTGACTAATGAGGACTCAGGGCCCATTTAAAATATATTTGCGACATGGATCCTACGGTGAATGTCTGTGAAAGAAATATCCATTAGTGATACAAATATAGTTAAGTAGACGTTATCCTTTCACGACTCGATGCGCACAATTTTAATATTTATGCGAGAGGTAGAACCCAGACTGAAACATTTTATATTAGGCCTTATATTTAATTAATTTCTTCGACGGCATACTCCGTGTCGTAGAAAGAAATTGCTGAATAAATTAACGAGATAAGTGTTTTTAACAGACAGATGATAAAATTGAATTCTAACTAGCTAAGTTTTATAGCTAACTAGCTTTTACCCGCGACTTTGTACGGGTTATCCCGTTTTTTTCCGTTCCCGAAGGAATTTCGAGAAATTCTTTCTTGGTAAACTATTTCTTCGGTGGATTGGTCGAGGCGAACATATTGCGTGGACACCCCGGTCGCCCGATTTAAATCCATTAGATTTTTTTCTTTTTACCATGTTTACCAAGGAGAGAACAATAGCGAATAAGAACTACGACAAAAGCTCGAATTTGCTAGGGTACAAGTTACTAACAACAGAGGTGCATTCCGTAGGTTACGGAGGAATTTTATTAGACGGTGCAGATTATGTATTATGGTCAAAGGCAGGAATTTTGAGCATTTATTATTATATTTATTATTTATATTTATAAAATGTTTTGCTTAATAAAACAATTATTTCACAATCGTTGTCTTGTTTTTTCGTCCTAGAAAGATATTAGAGCCACTCATGGCCATGTGTAATACCTTTTCAGAATCCCTATTAAATGCGCCAAAACTTGTAATACAGAGTCACTTTTCGGTAGAGTATTTTTTTTTCACAGTGGGGTCCGAAGTAAACGAAAAGTTATGATTTGAGAAAAAAAAAAATCGTAAAACTTAATATTATCTTCAACACACCCAATAAACAACCATAAATAGCATGTCTAACGCAAGGACTCATCAGTACCAATCTAGTGGAAATTATAAAAAAGATACAGGATGTAGATTTTTTCGAATTTTGATAAGAATTAGTTAAAAAAAAGTCAATTTTCTCATAAAAACTCAAAATAAATTATACTCTGCAGGGGTTGACCTTAAGGACCTCCCGTAGAACAACTTTTTGCAGCTGATGACCCCACCTAACCCCTAGTTGCGTTTGATTCACGACTTTTGGGACAACCTGTTTATGCCAACATTTTTTTGAATTCGGTGCCAGCCTTTATATTTGCAACAAACGTTGTCATTTGGTAGTCGTAATAGGCGGAGTTACTCGTCTATACTAATCTATACCAATAATAAAGCTGAAGAGTTTGTTTGTTTGTTTGAACGTGCTAATCTCTGGAAATACCAATCGGATTTGGAAAATTATCTTTGTACATGATAGCCACATTCATGAGGAATGCTATGAAATTTGGCACATATGTTAAAAAGCTGGTATACACTAACATGTACAAAAACTGTGCAATTCTGACAATATTACATACCGTACCGTACCGGGTCGTATTGATATTGATCAGACGGTTTTCCTAGGAATCACTTTAGACGAGAAATTGCAATGGGGACCTCACATAACATCTCTTGCGGGGCGGCTAAGCTCAGCCGCTTATGCTGTTAGAAAGATAAGACAGTTAACAGATGTAGAAACCGCGCGCTTGGTCTATTTTAGTTACTTTCACAGCATTATGTCGTACGGTATTTTGCTGTGGGGTCGTGCTGCTGACATTGAATCTGTATTTATTTTGCAAAAACGTGCTGTTAGAGCCATTTATAATTCTCTTAGGGAACTTTTTAAAAAGATTAATATTATGACAGTACCTTGTCAATTCATTTATGAAAATATTATGTATGTAAGAAAAAATTGACATCTCTTTAGCAAAATTAGTGATAGACATCATTTTAATACTAGGAATTAAAACAAATTAAATCAAACATTTTATAGATTAGCCAAAGTACCAACATCTTTCATGGGGTACTGTGTTAAATGTTACAACAAAATACTTTGTGACATATTAGAACTAAATGAAAGAAAATTTAAAACTTACATTAAAACCACACTTTGTAAACAAGCATATTACAAACTAGATGATCATATTAAAGATAAGAATGCTTGGAAACATGCTGGTCCTGCTTCATAGGACGATCGAGGGTGTAGAAGAAAAAGTCAAACTTGTTTTATTTACTACATATATACTGGTGTCAGTTTTTTTTTTATAATTATGTAATTTAACTCACACACTGATCACAAATTGTTGTTAATTATATTTTATATATGTGAGTACCATGTCCCTTGCTAGCAAACATAATTTTATCTCTGCTGGTATTGCTTTGTTGTACCTATTAGCATAAAAAAGAGAAAAGAGTAACTATGGAGTTTCTTGTCCGTTCTTCTCGATAAGAATCATCTACTTTTTGCGACAACTAGAGACACTAAAATTTTTAATTTCAAAATGTAAATTTGACGTTCAAAAGTGCCTTTTAATGGTCTAGTTGAAATAAATGAATTGACTTTGACTTTGTTAACCTCCTTTTTTGAAGTCGGTTAAAAATTAGTTAAAAAATAAAACCAGTTATACAAAGGACTTTCATAAACTATGTGAAATATACATTCCTATATATAATTCATTAGTATGAAAACAGCAGCCGGGCTTCCCTTCCAAAATCATCTATTCATTGCTTTCGATGGCAGCCGTAAAAAAAGCTATTTTCTTTTTCCACGGGGCCCGTCGCGAAATACCTACCAAAAATGTTGCATTGTTATGGGATGTTTCGCGGCAGTGCGTCCAAATTACCCCAAGGTGACGAGCGATGCATAGAAATGGAATTAAATAGGTCAATAGCTGGTAGAGCCGAAGAAAGGTTAATTGAATGAGACCCCTTAACGCCCTACCACTAGCTTCGACAGTTCGGTTCAGCGTCGTAACAAAGATTACTGTCCCGCGTGGGTCTGAACTTCCCACCAGAAATCATCCAAACCTATTTCAGTAGCCATAAACAAATTCATGAAAGCAGGGCGGTTTATGTTACGTTTGTCTAACAAAACAATGAATAATGGAACAATATATCTACGTACTACTGTAGAGTAGGATAGGTACTAGGAAACTATGCGAATTCCCACGGTATGTGTGTCTGGAGCTTTTGTTTATCGTCCATATTTGTCGTATTTCAGACTTATGTCTTACTTATCAAAAGTCAATTTACATATGGATTCATTTTAAGTAAGTAAATGCCAAACAAACCGATATATTTTTTGATTTGTCATTTCAGGTATATTCGTTAGAACTTGGTCAATAAATAGGTGAGTATGACATAAAATACACTGTTACTCAAATATTGATTTATAAAATGGCATTGAGCCTAGGTTCCGCACAAAATAGCCAAGATCAAACACACGTCGGTAGATTCTAAAATTAGTATTACACGTAGCGAAGTTGCGGCGATCGTAGAACTCTCTTTTCAGCGAGACCTAGGTATCGCGAGTTTCCAAATGAACAATGAGTTAAACTCACCTCGGGCAGCTCATCGGGCACCTTTCCCATCCAGGACAGCGACAGGATGGAGCAGTCGCATTTTGCATTTACGTTTCTCTCGAAGTGAAGATGCATTTTCGCTGTTTCAGTTCAGACGTAAACTCAAACGTACAACATCGTCGGTATATTATGCAGACACGCGCGGAACTCGCGAGCCGAATCGCGAACACTCGAGCTGGCGACTTGGCGCGCACATTTTACGGAATCTAGTGATAAAACATTTGGGAACGGATTATGAAAGATCATTTATGTCGGATTGTGAAGTGGTCGGTGAGAGCGCGTCGCTCGGCACTCGGCTGACGTGACGGAGGGTGACAAGCGAGCCTTCGGGACGGCGGCGGGCGGCGCAGGTATTGATTGCGCAGGGGGCGCGCGCACCCCACGACCTCTACCGCTGCCGCGAAAAACCGGGAAAACCAGTGGAAAGTCCGCTGAGATGGCGCTGCGATACCTAACACAAGGACCAACTTTAACACCTCACCTATAAATTAAAATTATGAATTACTACACATATGTACGTTCCAAAGATAAATATTGACAAGAATTTACTACCAAATTAATCATGATAAAACGTTGAAGAAGTATTAGTTGTAGGTATGTATCTACCTATTAAATTATTTCCATACTTATTTTAAGACGGCGGGCGTCGTGTGTGACATATTTTCTTGCGTATGCATTGACAGCCAAAAGTAAATAAATTAAAGTACATAGTTGTAGAATTGTTAAGCCAAATCCTGATTCAGCTTTTGCAGTAAAAACTAGGATGATATTAGAGTGTTGCTTGGTCCTAATGTACGAGTTTGGCAAGTTCCACATTGCGACTTTATTAACATGCACCCGCGTTTATTCTTACTCACTCAATTATACATAGTGTGGACATGAACAAAAGCGGTAGGTGCGCGGTACTCATGTTTTTTCATTTCCTCGGATCCTGCGTTGTTTATGAAAGGCTTTTTACATGTTGATGTCGAGTGGAGTTGAGTCGAGTGAGGGCTGTTCGCAAATTCGTTTTTAAATGCCGCAATATTTTTTAGGTATGTAGGTACCTAGGGTACCAGACCAGCTAGCTTAAATAACTTTCTATTAGCAACCATTTAAGCGTAGTAAAAAACGAAATATACTACATTCTATAGTTTATTGCCTATAAAATCAAATTACATTACGACGATAAAATATAACGTGAAAGGAATAAAATATCACAGAATCCAGACTATTCCAGACTTAACAATTAAGTAGAGAGTTCATGATTAAAACTTGATTTCTTTTAGAGTGCCCCACGTGAGGCCGGACTTGACTTTAACGGGTAGGGGTACTCGTAGCTTGACGGTTTCTTCCATGACTTGTTTCATTATAGTGATGAAGTAGTGTTGGTACTTTTCTGGTACTTCGTAGATGAGTTCGTCGTGCATCTGCAGTATGAGGCGAGGCTTCGGGTCGAGGGTGTCGGTCCTGGTGTCTATAGAACACATGGCGGCCTTCGCGATGTCCGCCGCTGAGCCTTGGATGGTTGTATTAACTGCTTGACGCTCGGCTGCACCTGAGGTAGTGAAATAAATTGAGGGTTGAGAATCACAATGTTTTTCACAACACTTCTTGTATAAGAGGATAAGTTCATTTCGAATAATATTGTCTGCTGCTTTCAGACTGAAAAATAAATGGGCGCTGCAAAGATTTATTTTATAAACAAGAAAATCACGACCGTTACAACTTATGAACCGAAAACTATCTACTTCACTAATACACTTACTCTTTTTAGCTCCAGCAATACTTTTAATCTCGGGCAAATATCTCCTTCGCTTAGTGAGCGTCTCGACGTATCCTTTCGCCCTGCACTCTTCTATAACCGACTGAGTGAACACTTTCACGGCCGGATAGGTTTTATAGAACGAGTCCATGAACACTGCCGCCTCCATCTCCGACACGTCGAGGACCTGTCCCAGTGTTTTGTTCCCCATCCCATAAATTATCCCATAACAAAGCTGCTTCGCCTTCTGCCTGAGATCATCGTCTACCTGTTAATAATTCAATGTGTTTCCAATATCGCGCGTAAAAAGTTACAACTTATAAGCTAAATATAATGCCGAAGAGAGAAGTCGAGCTCAGCGGAGTGCTCTTTTATGTCGAGCTTCAAAGACCAACAAACAATGCACGATTGCGCTAAATATAGAGGACTGACGTCGCAAATTTGAGGGGCTGTATTTTGGTTCCAAAATAATGAAGGTTTTTTTAAATATACAGACAAACAATGACGTAATAAGTTAAAATGAAAAAGCCACAAGGTACTCCTGTTGGTCACTTGGTTGGTGTTTACTCCGGAAAACGATCACCACCTAATTGATCAAATAGAAAATCTTACCTCCTCTTCAGGCAAATTGCCCCAAGACGCCGCAATAGACTTAAAAACATCCATATCCGAGTTCATAATGTTCATCAACACCTGATCCTTACTGAAGTGGGTCAGGATCCTCATTTCCAACTGACAATAGTCCGCCGACACAATGACGTAGCCGGGCGCCGCCTTGAATATGTTCCTACAGTTGAACTCCACCACGTCATCACTTGCGCCACTGTGCAAGTATTCAGCAGGGATTGTAAATGTGCGCGGCACATTCTGTAGGTTCGGCTCATGCATACTGATCCGGCCCGTGCAAGTGAACATTGTGTACGTCGGATTTATTCTGCAAGTAAAAATATAAGGTTTGCGGCAAGCTCTCACTTTAATTAATCTTCCCATCCTCTTTGTGTTACCCCCCCCCCCACACCATCACTATCACCACCCGCGGGGGCACATGTAAACTGCTTTTATAATAAAACACTTTTTTGTAATTTGCACCGCGTACGTAGTATTCTCTTTATGCGAATGAGTCCAATTTATTTGACATTCATATTTTTGTTTTAAGTGGTCCTTCGTTCGTTTTAATGCAACAGACTTAAAATACATTCACATACGATTTGGAAACAGACTTGTTTAAATGTTTAAGCTTACAACTATGGAGCTACAGCTTAGTAACTATGGAGTTTCTTGTCCGTTCTTCTCCATAGGAATCTACCTTTCCGAATGGACAGTAGAGTCACTTTATTAATGTAATATTATTATTTTTACTGAACTTTAAACGATGACGTTCAAAAGTGCCGTATAATGGCCTAATTGAAATAAACGTTTTGACTTTGAAGCTTACGTAGGTACGTAAGCTTCAAAGTCAAAACGTTTACGTATAAACTCATGAACAAGCATCAACTCTCTGTACACTGACGCACAATGGTGGAAATGATGTAGGTTGGCATCTCCAAAGTTTCAGAAATGATCAATAAAATAATAAGTTAGCCATGTACATACGTAGGAAATAAATAAAGAATCCGAACACTATTTCAGTGAGATAAACTAAAAAACTGGTAGTAATGGTTGCCTACACTGTTAGTGCGGAATGGTTCTACGATCCGAAATTCGAATTAAGACCAAGCATTACCGAAATTTGTGTGTGTACTCGACCTAAAGCGAACAAGATTGATAACATAAAATCTGACACGTTGAAGGTAAAGGCGGGATTGCTACAAATTGCTCGTCGGTAGTTCCGTACCGAGGCGCGCCTGCCGCAACTCTACATGTTAATTAATCTTAATAAAGTATGAAACATTTCTGACACAAGACACAAAATAGTCTAATCTATATTGACCCCTTTCACTAACGAAATTTGTTCCACAATTCTAATCCCCTTTTAGAGCTAGTCTTTTCACATGGTTTTTAAAAATTTTTACATCATCTTTCCACGTGCGAGAAAACTCCTATGAGAATTTTCGCAGTTGCCTGTCCGAAAGCGACTTGCGAACGTGTAAATAAATGGGTTTAAGGAATTTTATTCTCATAAGAACTTAAATAACAGTTCACTTAAAATGAGATACATGGTTCTTACATCTAAATAGTATAATATTTGCCTCTGGGGTGTTGGCGACGTTACAGGGTACATACTTGTCTCTTGAGTTTTGTTTTAAATATGTTTAAGCTATCACACTTCTTTAAATCCTCTGGTAAATTATTGAAAAATTGTGCTCCCTCAGTAAATATTGATTTTTGCCGTAATTAGTACGTACACGTGTAGTCGTAAGAAGGAACCTGTTTTTACTTCGTGTGTTGTTGTAGGTGTTTTTTTATGTAGTTGTAAATTTGATTGTACGGAATTCGTGGTGATTTTGTTTATAAGAATGCAGGTGTAATATGTGTACAGTTGTGTGAGATTTAGTAGATTAGACTTTTCGGTAGCAAAAGGAAGTACCATGGCAAACTAGCAACAGCAAGTGAAAACTTCGTAGCAAGTGAATACTTCGTAGCAAGTGAAAACTTCGTAGCAAGTCAAAACTTCGTAGCAAGTCAAAACTTCGTAGCAAGTGAATACTTCGTAGCAAGTGAAAACTTCGTAGCAAGTGAAAACTTCGTAGCAAGTGAATACTTCGTAGCAAGTGAAAACTTCGTAGCAAGTGAAAACTTCGTAGCAAGTGAAAACTTCGTAGCAAGTGAAAACTTCGTAGCAAGTGAAAACTTCGTAGCAAGTGAATACTTCGTAGCAAGTGAATACTTCGTAGCAAGTGAAAACTTCGTAGCAAGTGAAAACTTCGTAGCAAGTGAAAACTTCGTAGCAAGTGAAAACTTCGTAGCAAGTGAAAACTTCGTAGCAAGTGAATACTTTGTAGCAAGTGAAAACTTCGTAGCAAGTGAAAACTTCGTAGCAAGTGAATACTTCGTAGCAAGTGAATACTTCGTAGCAAGTGAATACTTCGTAGCAAGTGAAAACTGCGTACCGTAAAAATATTTTACACCGTAATAGCCAATTATAAACTGCGTGATAAATGAAAATGTATTCTTGCAATTTTCTGCCTTCAACTATTAGACATTTACCCAAAAAAATGCTAAATTATCTTATTAACTGAACACTATCATTTCAAACAACGATCGATCGAATAGATAAACGTATCGGCTGTGACAGACGGACAGCCAGACAACTGAGTGATCCTATAAGGGTTCTGTTTTACCAGACAGGTTCGGAACCATAAAAACAAATAGATTACCTATCTCCCTCGCTGTAGATACAAGCCTTCTCTGTAAGTGGGTACAACGTTTTCGTCAGTATAGAATTAAGCTTCCTCCAATAAATAACAGTACTTGACAGGGGACTGTTGTGCGAAGTTAGCACACTTTTCTTAGTGCTCACTTTACGTCCGTTGTAAATGCCCAGAACCTGACAAAACACAAACTATTATTCATAACTATTGTCCGACTTTTAATTGTATTCAGTAACTTGACAGTAATTGAAGGGTTCCGATTTTGACAAAAACAGCTAGTGAATGAGTGTAAGAATGAACTTAAATAATGTACTTATATGCAAACTTTTTATTTTAAATTTAATAACTTGTCTTATAAACACGAAATACACTATTAAAAATTGTCTGTGAACTGTCAAGTTACTGAATACAATTAAAAGTCGAACTATACGTACAAAATCTAAAGTTGGGCATTTGACATGTCGAATTTTAGTAGGAGACACACACATTTAAACAGACTGTCATACAGGAGTGATGTCGAACAAAGTCAAACTTTCTTGAAACTCAATGTGCCAAATAGAACGCCACTGCATTATTTGATATCAATATACATAAAATTCTCCCGTAACTGGTGACTGAGTGCCTGACAGTTCTGACAGACAACGCACAGCCGAAACTACTGGTCGTCAAAAGCTGAAATATGGCATGTAGCTTCCCTACACTCCGTAGGGAAGCAATAAGAGAGGATTTCCAGAAATTCCTACGGAAGCGGAAAACATGCGCGAACGAAGTCGAAGCCAAATCCTTCTCTGCGATAAAACTATAACAAACATCGCGACATATTGTACGTATTGAAAAACTTCTAGGTACCTTAGCAACGTCTTTCGAAGAGTTAAAGTTGAAATGATATCCACAAAGTTTGTACGCCTTCTTTTGCAGACTTTCTTGGGAATTTCTTACATCAATCAAAAGTCGAGACGCGAGATCCTTGTCTACGGTGATTCCGTAATATTCGCAGTTGGCCAGAATCTTCGAAATTTGATTTTCGATATCTGTCAAAAGATCATTAGGTTAATATTGACCGGTTTAATAAACTAATCATATAACGTTAATATACTTTGTGGTCCTTTTGGGTATCCTGAGACTCGAAAAGGCAGTTCCTTTTCAACAGTCGTGTTCTGCGTATTAAATAAATATTTACGCACCTATGATACTTTGTGCAGGTTGTAGGGAAGTTAGTAAAGCCTTCTCTTGATTCTCAGCGATCATCCAAAGTGCCCAAGCCTTCAAACACAGACCTTCCGATGTATCTAAATTCTTGAACCGTTTTTGTTGATGGCCGACTTTTAGCAATACTTTTGTGAAATCTATTCCACAATACTTTTTAATCTAAAACATAAATTATTGTTTTAGTAGTGAATGAAAAGGAAAAAATAAGATAGATAGATCAAAATAAGAGAATTTCAAACTTACTAGATAATCGATTTCCGGTATTTTTTCACTGCTATCTATTAACCATTCAATTAAAGATATATCGACACAGTTCGTCGATACATTTACGCCAAGCCAACGTTTTAGGTAAACGTTCACCGTTTTCGAGCACAACATTTTTAAATTCAATGAGTTTTTCTTTAACCAGCTTCGCAATACATTCTTGATCATTTCCAAATTGTCTAAAGATGTAAAGTCTAAAAAAATACTTGTTCCTTGATTGAAGCAAATAACTATTCCTTTTATTGGGCAATCTTCATTTCTTTCTTCTGTTTTCCGGACAGGCTTATGAAAACCAGCTATGTTACTTCCTATTATTTCATTAAAAGACAAGTTCATTTTTTTCAAAAGTAAATGCACTGATGCTGTTTGTACTCTTTGAACTATATGTAAATTCTCAGTAATATCATTTCCTCTTAAAATATAACAATCCACTTTGTGTTGACTAAATTCGATACAAAAATGTTTTGATGAAGAATTATTTGTCTTTGGTGAAATAAATAAATTTTCTTTTGGTATCAATTTCATTTCCTCTCGTATTGAAAATTCTCCTCTTTTCCTTTTTATCAATGGTTGTATTTCTATATATGAGTTTTTTCTGCGCTTCGAAGCCACAAGATTATTTTTAACTAATTTATTACTAGCTGAACCATGGTTGTTTTCAAACTTTGCAACTTCTCTTTGTATGATGTTATCATCATCGTAGATCAATTTTATATCTTCGTTTTCATCATCGTCATCACCTTCAGTCTCAACTAATGTGGATTTAAATGCATTTAAAATTGTGTTAGAGTTAATACTAAAAGCATAAACAGAAGTCGTTTCTTGCCTTAACGATATAGTTGGCTCTTTGTCGAGCAATTTGCTGGGTATTAAATCTATAGGTAAACTCTCTTCAAATAAACTGGAGTTATCTCCATCCGAAGAAAATAAACTGATATCTTTTGTCGACATAAGATGTGTAGACGAACTTAAAATGTCTGACGTGTTGATATTTCCTGACACAGCAGGTTTTTCCTCAACTTCACTAAAACTAATATTTGGTGAAAACATTTTGTCAGAAGTGCGCAACTTTGTTAAATTGCCTAAACCAGCTTCAGTGAAATTTAAAGAATCCCATACAATATCGTTTGATAAACTTGGACTGTTATTTTCACTCTTTTTGCTGATTTCTTTTGAAATATTGGCACTTGTTTTGGATAATTCATTTTTATCGATAAAACTCAAAACTTTGGTTTCACAAAGAAAAGTATTAGTTAATGTATCTTCATTCAAATTAGTTTTTTTATTTTTTTCTGACATATCTTTTTCTTTAACGAATTGAAGATTCGTTCCTACGATTTTGCTAGACGTATTGATTTTAGTTGTAGTTGTTTTAGTGATATTAGGTTGACTTATTTCTTTTTGCTCAATTGCCTGATTCTCGGGACTTATTGCTTCATTCAGACTATTATTTTTCTCTTGAACTTTTGAAGTTTCTAAGGAATCAGAAGGTGCTGCAGATTTAGAATCCCACTTAATTTCTGAAACGCCAATTTCAAGGGATAGATACTTTCTAGCTTCCGCTATAAGATTCTCAGCAGCTTCTTTGGTAGTGATACCGCAATAACCCGTTATCCAAATACTTTTAATTTTATTGCGTTTCCTTATATCATCTGTATCGTCATCATCTCTTTCTTTTTCGCTTTGAAATGGTATTGATTTGTGAAGGATATTCTCTATAGCATTTGCATCAGCTGATGCGATACTGGAAATTGATTCAAAGCCTGCATCGAAAAGTGTTCTGGCTCTCGTGCCATTAAGAGATGGTAATTTCATTAATTCTAGCAGTTCAGAGTGAATCCCAAAATGTAATCGATCTTGGAATTGTGATATTAACATTTCCATATTTTTCCAGCCTAACTGTCGGCAAAAGGCTGTCACCATACCTATAAATGAATTACAATTACCAACTAAAAACTCAATTTAAATCTTAATTGGCTAGGTGCTAGTTGTATTCGTACAGTAAGGAGCATAAGAAATTAAAATTATATTTTACTAGTGGCCCGCCCCGGCTTCGCCCGGATGTATTTTTTTTTTTGCATTAGATCCTTCTCCTGACAATAACAAACACAACAAAAAAACAGTTAGCGCAATTGTTCCAGCCGTTCACGCGTGATGCCGTGACCAAGAGAAATAGGGAATCATTTTTATATAATATAGATAGATATACTAGTTTCCCGCCCCGGCTTTGCTCGGATGTATACATATTTTTTCTTTTTTCATAAGATCCTTCTCCTGACAATAACAAACACAACAAAAATAGAATTTAGCGAAATTGGTCCAGCCGTTCACGCGTGATGCCGTGACCCAGGGAAATAGGGATTCATTTCTATACATATAGATAAGTATTTTTACGCCCAAGACTTTATTTTTGGATTTTCATATTTTATGTTCTATCTAAATAGACAGACGGCGTAGGCTTAGTAAAACTAGAATGAAAAAAGTGCTCTCACCAGCGAAAGTCGCAGCTCCTTGTTGAAGACTCTGCAGGAATCCTCGCGCGCATTGGAACTTCGTTGCTACTTCTGCTAATGGAACCTCATTTACTAGGTCCTGTAAAGCCAAGGCAGTGTAAAACCTTAAATAAAAAAATAAAAATTAACATAAGTACAAGAAACAGTATTCAAGAAAGTAAATCCATACTTTTACAATTTAAAACTAATTTGAAGATATACCTTTTATGTATATTCACTTTATTTTGTATATTGCTTGGCTTGTTGCCTCCTCTCAGGCACCTTATTATAAAACTCTCTTGTACACCCACCAGTTCCCCTACCCTCTTCATGGCCTTTGTTAGAGACTCCCAGAGAGTCAGCATATGTATCCAATCCATGTTACCCCACTGGCTACTCACACTATATGGTGTTACCAAATATATGAGGTGCAAATCTGTCTCCAAGACTAAGCACTGGCGAGCCTTCTGCAGCTCACAAAACAAAGACAATCCATCATTGGGAGCCATTGATGATGAGAGACAAGCTTTTCCTAATGGAGTAGCAATGAAATGCTTCTCCTCACCTTCAGTTTGAATCCTCACTAACTCAAAGTTCTTCAATTCCTCTAAAGTATTTTCTAAGAGACAATTTTGTGTAGCTGATTTATCCTGTTGATTGTACAGCAAAGTGCATTTGGAATACAAATCTAACTGTTCCTTTGTAGATAACACTTGGCTCGCTATCATTTCTAACACTGCCCTCATGTATTTATCTTCGCTTTCAATGCAACTCTTCACTGGATCTAAGGTGCCCATCATTAGATCGAACCCTATTTTCTTCTCAGCCTCTGTGCATATCAAAACACTTTCACCTTTTGTGTCTCTTCCCATTCTACCAGCTCTACCAATCATTTGTTTGTATGTCAAGATATTGATTGGTTGTCTTTGGAACACAGGTGAACGAATGATAACTTTTCTTGCAGGCAAGTTCACCCCAGAACTCAGTGTGGATGTTGCTACTAAGACTCTGATTGCCCCAGATTTAAACCCACCTTCAACAATGTCCCTCTCATCAAATGTGAGACCAGCATGGTGGTAAGCTACACCAAATGATATAGTTTTCTTTAGAACCTGGTCTAATCCAACAGGACAGTTCTTCAATTGTTCAAGGACTTCCAGAATATTGTCAGATTTAAGTTGGCTTCTTAAAACAGAGCTGGCTTCACTGTCCTCACATCCCAATTTATAAAATGTTGATGCTACAGACTGTGCTAAACTTTCACACCAATTCTTGGTCATACAAAATATGAGGATTGAGCATCCATCTTTAATAGTTTCTAAACATATTTTCAGGACATTATCTCCTTCAGCAGTTAAACTCATGTCTATAGTATTAGCACATACTCCTTGTTTATCATAGTATTTATTACCCACCAAACAATATTCATCAAGGGGTATAGGTCTGAACTGTGTGATGAATAACTCAGCATCCAACCAGCTAGCTAGACTTTCTAAATTGGGTAATGTAGCTGACATACCTACTATTTGTATTTGTACTTCATCTGAATTTGATGACACATATTTTATTTTGGTCAAAAGCAGTTCCAGGATATATCCCCGATTAGGATCACCCAACAGATGTAATTCATCAACAATGATAGCTCCTAACTCTGTAATGTTACCTTCATCTAACAGTTTGTTTACTAAACTGTTTGCTTTCTCAATAGTACATATGGCAACATGAACAGCCTGCAAGCCCCCAGGAGGTGACTGAGACCCCATGAAGCCCTCCACACGAATCCCTGAGCTGGACAGTATGTCCTGAAGATAAAACATTTTCTCTCTAACTATTGAAATAAATGGTAGAATTATAATCACCTTCTTCTGTCGCTCCAAAATAGTTTTTATTGTTAGTATTTCTGCAACCAGAGTTTTACCAGCAGATGTAGGGGCTGAGTAGACTAAGTTACAGCAATCAAAAAGTACCTTTGAGTTACCCAAACAAGTGACCTGCCACTCAAACATTTCTGTAATACCTCGTTCTTCATATTTTTTTGCTATTTCTATAGGTAATCCCCAGTCTCTTAATTTTTTGTTATTACTCCTTTCTATTTGAGATATCACAGTGTTGTTTTGGGTTTGGTCTTCTAATGTTATAGTAGTTCTTTGTGAATAACTGTTAAGTTTCTTACTTAATTTTCCACTTTTTTTCAATTCTGTATCATTTTGTTCTGAAGCATGTTCTTTTACAACTTGCAAAGAACTTTGTAATATGAATGAATTATCGAAGCAGTTATCTAAGAAGCCAATGTTATCGGCTATAAATTGTGTATCAATCACTTCTGTCTCTACATTAGCCATTATTACTGGTAAATCAGTATTTATTTTAAAATAATTACAAAATACATTTTCACAGAAAATCAAACAAATCAAAAGCAACAGTCTAAATTGTCACTGTCAATTTGACAATGACATTTTGGATAACGCAGACATTTGTTCATTGTAAACAAAAACCAAACAAAACAGCTGATTTCAGAGCTGCCACAAAAAAAAAAACAACTTAACAATTTTAGGCGTACTAACAAGATACTTACGAAACTGTTTAATTTCTTTTGTTGCTTTTTTTAGTTTGCCGGCAAAGCAATATCAAAATAATAAATTGAGACAGAGTAGCCAGCATGAATAGAAAGTGACGCCACCCAGAATTTATTCACTTCGCCCACGGCTTCTTCGCGCGGATTCAGTAGGTACTCCACGAACTTAAATTTGCCCCATTGATTTTTAAGCCAGGCAGTATCGCCGCTGAGACTACAGCAGCGCAACTGTTGCGCCATTCACCCCGTTGTGGGTGTTGATTTTGGAAAAAATGTTGGATCCGTTTCAATTTTTCCACTTTTGGATTGTTGATACCGCCCATTTTCCAAGTAAATTAAAGGAAGCAGTAATATCCTCCCCTAAAACCTTTATCGCCCCTTTACACGTCTTCAGGGGTTGATTTTAAAAGAATCCAACTACACGTATTTCTTATTTTCGGATCATTTTTTTCTATCCAAACTTAAAACACTTCCATCGGAAAGTACTTTTGAAAAATTAAATTATGTCATTATTTATTATTTATTTAGGTCAGTATTTGTGCCAAGTTTCAAGCTTATAAACTTTTAAAAGTCACTTAGGCCATTAGTATTCTCACTAAGTTTCAAGTACATTGGCCCAAAGACAGAGGCGGATTATCACGGCAAACTAAGCACGTGCCTAGGGGTGCGAATTTGCTGGGATCGTGCGGTCCATGGCCCTTTATAGGGCCCCGGTGTGGGCGTTTTCGTTGAAGCGGCGACCAGCTCACCGGCTCAACGCGTCCCAAAGGGTCATTGCCATCCGGCTGGCCTGGGGATACCGCATTATCTCCGGCGAGGAGGTGAGCCTGCTTGCCGGATTGCCGTCATGGGATCTAAAGGTGAGAGCTCGCGCGCACGTTTACGGGTGGCGCGTGGAGGCGCTACGCCGGCCGGGATGCAACTCCGCTGCCGCGGCAAATTGCACCGCGTCGGACGGAGCTCCGGCAAGATATCATGGCGGTAAGGAGATAGCGACTGTCGCAACCTAGCGCTGCGCACGCCACAATAGCGACGAAAAGTCCCCTCTTTGAGGAGTGGCTGTAGAGGCGCCATGGCGTCCTCACCATCCGCCTGACGCAGTTACTCACCAGACACGGCTGTTTCGGGAGATACTTGTTTCGGATTCGGCGGGAGGACACGCCCGGGTGTCAGCAATGTGAGGATCGCCTGGAGGATACGGTGGAGGTCTGCGCTACTTGGGCGGAGCACCGCCGTGCCCTCGTCGAGGCGATCGGCGGCGGCGACCTCTCGCACCCGGGCCTGGTTAAATCCATTGTCCAGACCGAAGAGGCATGGGAAGCAGTCACCTCATTCTGCGAAGCAGTAATGCTAGTGAAGGAGAAGGCGAACCGCATGAGTGAGACAAACCTCACGTTCCAGTCGCCGCAACAGAACAAAACAGGGTTCCGTTTTTCCAGAGGTTCGAAACCCTAAAAGTCACTTAATGAGATCTTTTCTTCCATTGAGCTATTTTAACACGTGTAGTTTAATTTCTATAAATTATCACCCTCTTCGTAACAAAAAAGGATCAAACGGACCATAAGTATCATTGTGAGTTAACTTCGAAATCGCGAAGGTTCTTACATGGTTCTTACTAAGTACAGACGCCCGCACATCAAGCTACCCGAAACTGACAAATTTTTCCAATAAACCTTGAACTTTATTCTTTGGCGATAACGTTGAAAATCTATTTAAGAAATTTGACAGATTGTTGTAGCTTGATGCGCTGGGGTCTGTACGACTTAGAATCTCAATGGCGAATATTTACCGACCGGACTGCATGCTGAAGGCGCGCGATAGAAACGCGTGTAGTGATTTAAGGGAAGCCTACGCCGTGGAAGCGATTGCTACGAAAAGCGATGACAAACGCTTGTAAAGGAAAGAAAACAGAGGAAGTCATTGATTTGTAAATTTACAAGTGCTGTTACTTAAATGTGTTGATCAGCAAATTCTTTTTTTGGTCCCAGGATTCATACACTTTCTTTGCTTGTGTGTCGTCGTTTTTGTGATAATTGACACCTAATGGGGAGTTAAATAGACTGCTGTGGGATAAGTAAGCAGGAAGGGAACGGGTGGGAGACGCGAAGAGACTATCGCAAGCCACAGCAAAACCTTCAAGAAGTAGGTACCTACATTAAAACGGAAAAAGCCCGCAAATGCATTAAATATTTATTTGTGATCACAGAATATGCCAGAAGGCATCATACATAATAATATGTAAGTATTATTATAAGGCTCTAAAATCTACTCTATAGATTAAACTAGCAAAATACATAAATAAGTATTAACAACCACTATATCTAATTTAAAATTAAATTAATAAAATTTTTATTAATTATTGCCAAAAGATATTTAGTAGGTAATTGAATATAATGGGGGTTTACTATAACATGTGAGACTTTATGTAAGGCAGCTTAAAATTTGATTTAATTGCATAAAATGAGATCAAGGCAAAATATTTTTTCCTGGCTTTCCCACACCTAATGGACAATACACTATTAATTTACTGAAAATCCTTTAAAACATACAATGTTGAAGTAGTCCTGAAAAACTATTCTGTTAAAGTAGAGTACAAATAACAATAATTATTCTATACTATTCATGAAGTTGTTCACTTGAAAATTGGAATAGTTTTACTAAAAATTAAAAAATATCATAACACAATTTTTGTGGCAGTAGGCTCTTTACCTTCTGTCAAGGCTCTTGATTCATGAATATACGACGCATATGTTATGCCCTGGAAATAAAAAAATAAAAATAATTTCAAGTAACTATGATACTCAGGTACCTACTCCACCAAATAATTTGTACATTATAATAATAGGTACATTACCTGTTGCATGGCAGCTCTAACAAACCCTTCATTGGCTGAAACAGTCAGGGCCTTGATCCTGTGCCCAAAATTAAAAATTATTTTGGATCTTAATCTAACATGGCCTCTAACTTTTAAATTCTTTCTTGGGTAATCATCCTCGCCTAGAAAAAATATTGAAATCATGTAAATTTGTTTTAAATAATTGCATCATAAAATTGCAGATTTAATGATACAAAGAAATAAGTCAGTGCTATAAAATTTAGCACTGGAAGAGACTGCACATTACACTTCTCAAGCATCTGTCTGGAAAAGAGAATAGAATACTCTTTATTATGTACACCAAATAAGTACATTACATAGGGTGACACAATGGGCGGCCTCATCGCTAAAAGCGATTTTTTCAGGACAACCTTTGGATGGATTTTAAAGAGATAAGGAAAAACTGTACAGTAAGTAGCCTACTATGACTCATCTGTCATATGTCGGTGAAATGTCTGGAAGTTCCCCAATCCATGTATAGGGCGGGTGGGGCATAATTGTATGGTTGTGCTTGTGTGTGAACTATCTGGATTGCCTTAAGTACTATTGTTTGTAATTATTTGGATCTTACTGATGTTACTTCAATAGTCCACTTACCACCATAATCATCAGGATAAACTCTGACCATATTCTTCAGTTCCTCAGTTCTTTTGATCTCCATTGCACCACCTAAGTTGTTAACAATTTTCTCAAAGTCATCCCAGGCTGTTCTGCAGCATACTAGTGTCTTATCTAGAAAAAACAAGTTATTCATGAATACTTAATATTATTTAAATTGAGAAAGAAAAAGGGTGATGACTAATAGAGGCGGCTGTTAACAGAAAGATGAAGCTGTCCTAAAATTAGGAATACTGCAGTCACACAGCGTCAAAATAGCATATCAGTAGAGTAAAATGGTGTTTTTTATTTATTACTAGCACTCGCCTACGACTTTGTCTGCGCAGTTTTAGTACAACCCATTTCCACCCACTACGTCAGCCATTTACGGGGAGAGTTTACTAAAATCCTTTCTTAGCTGACGTCTCCTATATATAATCTACTTCCATGCCAAATTTCATCTTCCTAAGTCTAGTAGTTTTTGAGATTTTGTGATTAATCAGTGACCTTTCACTTTTATATATATATATATAAACTTCATTGTACACAATTACAATTTACATAAAAAGGAAACCAATAACTTAAACACATAATTGGCAGCCTTATTGCATTCCTTGACCTCTTCCAGGCACCTTGAATAACATGAAACAGTTCTATCCTTGGTGTGGCAATGAATTACCTTTAAATAATCTCTCCAAAACTGGCTTGACTGGTCTCTCTGTTTCCCATGCAGACTGCTGAGTGAGAACTTCTTGTTTGAACACAAAATTACAGTGTCCATTTGTCATGTTGCTCACATATGCCATCATTGCTGTCACATCTAGGTTTAGGGTATTAATTTCTGGATGCTTATCCATACACTCTGACATTCCTTTCAGTGAAGATTCTTGGCTGCAACCATTTTTTTTTTTTTAAACATTGTATTCATTCTGAACAACTTTTGAAATCTATCTCGAAAATGTTTTTAAACCACAATTTCACTAGATAAATAAAATTATACAAAAATATTTTATAACATTCTTATAGATAACAACAGATTTACTACCTGGCTTGAAGGCACTCCTCATCGCTGGACGCTTCATCCCAAGAATCATTACTGCTATCCTCACACAGATTAGAATTTGGCAATATTTCACCTTTTACTGTCACACCTATAGCTCTTAATTTATTAGCCAAACTCTCCTCTATGCCACTCATAAATTCAAAAGTAATCTGAAATCCAGAACAGAAAAACTAAAATACCAAACATTTCATTCAAATTTAGAAGTTTCATAATTATTGCACAATTTAATAAGTTGCAATTTATGTAATGAACCATACTTTAGGAGGTTGATACATGCATGGGTATAGCTTGGCACACTCGAGATAATCCTCTGCTTGGTCAAGTATTGATCGAGCTCCATATGACGCTTTTCCTGCACTTAGTGCTGACAAAGACTTAGGATTTCTAGCAATAACTGGAACATAAATGTTTAAGAAATTATAATCCTGCATACTGTTATTATTTCGTTTTAAAGATTTGATCCTTTTTTATTTTTATTACCTTTAGTCCACACCCTGCCTTCCTCGCTAATTATATCGATAACTAACTTAGAGGTATCATTAATGTGAAAGATTTTGCACACAGCAATAACTCCAGGCCTTAGTGCGGAGTCGACCATCGCGCCAAGATGCCGCAGATTTGAACATGATAGCTGTTCGATTTTTACTTTTTTGGATTTTTGTAGCTAGAACAAACATGTTTTTATACTTTTAAATACCAAGAAAAAACGCAGAGTATCAAAGGACTCGGAGTTTCATTACCTTTCTCAAGAATTCAATTTCTTGCCTAATTTTTCTTTGTAATTTCATAACTCCATCTATTTCATTTAAGGTTTCCAATTGGACAATAAGATTTTCTCCACAGGAAACTTTTTCATTTAGCAAGGACAAGAGGTCTTCAGAAGTTTCCATTTTCATTTAATTATTTAAAATAAAATACCATTTATTTACAAAATTTTGTTAAAATATTGTATGTCAACTTCAAGTGTGTGCAGTGCCGTCAAGCGTAAAGACAAATGTCAAGTGTGACAATGACATTAGTGTTGCACCTAGTGTATAATCTATGGCTGCACCAGTGAGCTTTTGATTATTTTATTGTATCATACTCTTTAGGCCAAGCACGCATAGAATAGCGATTTTTATTGCGCAATTTGTCTCACAGAATTCTGCTGAAATTCTGAAATTGAATGAAGCTTCTCACGTACGTGCACGTGATAAAAAAATCGCAGGAATATAATCAATCAAGTCCGTGTTTTGCCACAGAATCGACTGCGTCGCGGCGCGTTTTAATTTCGCATAAATAAAACTCGATTGAGAACTGTATAGAAACAGACCAAAATCGCGAGGAATTTTATTCAGCGTGCGTCTTAGTTACGATACAGTACACGGATACGCCAGAAAAAACTTACACTTTCCCGCTTTGGTCCCGCTGCACGGCAAAAAAAGAACTTCTTCACCCTTGTCCTTTCGGTAGCAGTGAGAGCAATACAGTGTATCCTATAATTCCATGTTTTACATTTCATGTGACGTCACATTTTAAGCTCAAAATGGCTACATTCCGAGACTGGAAAGACGTAGGTACCAAACAAAACTTTCAAATTTAGTATCACAAGATTTACCAGTTCAAAAGATTACAAAAGTAAGTTCCTCTATGATTTTTTATAAATATGCTTACCAAAAATACAATAAATTACGTAAATAACATAAATAAAAATAGAAATAATACTTTCAGCGAGTTATTGTTAAATTCTGATTTACCCGCCATCTTTGCGATTCGTTGCGATTCGTTACTGCTGTCACGTGACCATAACTTAAAGCCGCCAATCAAAATCCAATGCGAGTAGCCGACAACCACAATTTTGAGAAATGGCTGACGATAAAGAAGTAGAGAAAACTATTGCGGAGGACTTGGTTGTTACCAAGTACAAACTAGCTGGACAAATTGTTAATCGTAAGTTAATGTGAAACCGTTTATGTTTATTTTCATTTTAAGTGCATGGCAGTGTTAGAATTTGTGATCGAACCTACTCTACGTATATAGGTTGGACCGATGGACGCGTGTCATCGCCATGCGGACAATGTGGTGCCGCTATTCGTGCCAAGTTATTCTCATATACGGATTCACTTTTAACCCAGTCCAAATATTATTTTACAGGTGTCCTGGAACAGTTAATCGCTAAATGTGTGCCTGACGCATCCGCCAGAGAGCTATGCGAGTTTGGCGACAAGCAAATTCTAGACGAGACTTCAAAGGTGTTCAAAAAAGAGAAAGATTCCAAGAAGGGTATTGCATTCTCAACATGCGTTTCGGTGAACAATTGTATATGTCACTTCTCGCCGATACCTAGCGAAAACGATTATATCCTCAAGGAGGGTGACCTGGCTAAGATGTAAGTTATTTCAAGTAGGTAAACTAGTGAACTTTGTTCGAAACTTGTTCATTGCCCTCTTTTTCTTTGTCCCATTATCTTTATCATGTAGGAACGCTTTCAATTCAGTTATATAAACATGAAGTGCACGAAGCACAAAGCAAGCAAGTTCTTTGAATAATCAATTGAAACAAAAGTTTCACCCTTGCTTTTATAACCTCAATATCTGTAGTTCCAATTAGGTCATATACAAATTCGACTTATCAGTTTTTGACCAGAATGTTTTTGTTATTTGAAATTTAAATAACCTATTTGTAATTCAAATAAATAGATTTTGAGGTTAGTTTGTATACTTTATTCGGCTTTTGCAATTTACTGTTTTTTTTCCAGAGATCTAGGTGCACACATAGATGGATTTATTGCAGTGGTTGCCCACACGGTTGTTGTTGGTGGTGTGGAGGTGACAGGAAGAGCTGCTGATGTTGTCCTTGCTGCCCATTATGCTAGTGAAGCCGCCTTGAGGTTGTTGCGGCCTGGTAATGAGGTATACTTTAAACTTATAGATGTTTTTTCTTTGGCTGAAGAAGATTAAAAATATTTTATTTTTCTGTGTCTTGTTCTTATCTAAGCTAGCCTCTGAGTTCTTTTTTGTTGACCTTATGTATGACACTTGTCTATTTTTTTTTTGTTACTAGTATCTAGAGCATTCTGTGTGCATGGATTTATCATTGTTTTTAAATAGAGAATTCATATGACATCAAGGGAATGAGTAGATATTTGAATTCCTGCCAGCTCTTTCATAACACTGGTTGCCATACTTCATCATGACAATAAGCAAAACAGTTAGTTATTTCCTCTTTTTCCTCTTTAGAACTATGCAATAACTGATGCAGTGCAGAAGATCACTGCAGAGTATGGCTGCAAGCCTGTTGAGGGCATGCTGTCACACCAACTAAAGCAGTTCAGAATTGATGGTGAGAAGAGCATCATCCAGAATCCTTCTGAAGCACAGCGTAAAGAACATGAGAAGGCAACTTTGGAGACTTATGAAGTATATGCAATGGATGTACTAGTATCTACTGGGGAAGGAGTTGTAAGTATTGGATACTGCTCCATATTTGAAAGTATTATTATTTTTTATATATATAGGTATAAAACAAATTGCAATTATTGATTAAGACTAATCAAATCTTAGTTATTGCGATTATCTAGTTCTTTTTGCCGAATAAGGCCCTGAATTCTTTCCAGTCTTTGTACAATACATTGTTTGGCAGTACTCAGGGAAAAGAAAAAAGTGAAATTCTAACTGGAATGCTTCTATAGTGTTTTAGTTTTATCTTACTGACATTGAAACTACAAAGTTATCTACATTTTTGTTAAAAAATGACTTCTCAGTATAATATATTTGTATTGTTGTTCAGGGCCGAGAAATGGACACCAGGTGTACAATATATAAGAAAACCGATGAAGTTTATCAATTGAAACTGAAGGCTTCAAGAATGTTCTACAGTGAGGTAGGTGTACTTTTTGGAGCATATTAATATTTTGTCCAAGCTGTAAGCTTTTACAATTACATAGATATTAATAAACAATTGGTTTACTTACACTGAGTATGTTTATTTATGTGTCAGGTCCGCAATAAACACGGTTCAATGCCGTTCAACCTTCGAAGCTTCGACAAGGAGACCAGTGCAAGATTAGGCGTCGTCGAATGTGTTAACCACAAACTCATTGAGCCTTTCCAGGTATGAATTTTTTTTTAAATTTATTTCCAAGAAACCAATTACTAAAAGATAAATAATTAATTACACTGTTTATGAACTCTCAATTGATAGTTACAATTGCACTGTAAAAGGTGGATGCCACACCATAATCATCTCACCTTGTTCATTTTATTATAATTTATTTTTAGGTTCTTTATGAACGTCCTGGGGAACTTGTGGCACAGTTCAAGTTCACCGCCCTGCTGTTGCCGAGCGGCACGCATCGTATCACTGGTTTACCCTTCGAGAAAAGTCCATGCAAGAGTGAACGCAGTATCAAGGACCCTGAACTCAACGTAAGTATCATTAATTTCCTCTTTATAAACATTTTAATTAGTTTACTATGTTTGATATAGATTTATTGTTTTAAACAAGACAAAAGTAATAAAATAACTTTTCCCTGTTATCTTTCAAAGCATACTTTCACATGGTGTGATTTGAACAAGCACAGGGTAAATTAAATGTAACGTTTTTGAGCCGACTTGCGCATTATTCGCATTTCAGTTTGATTCATTACGACATTCCCGTTTTTAATATGACTAAACTGTATATAAATGTCAGAGGTTTATATTACGTTTCTAAAAGATCTCTTCTTACAGGCACTTCTCAACTCGTCCGCGAAATCTAACAAGAAGAAGAAAAAGAAAACTGGTGCTGAAGAACCCATGGAAGTCGAAACTGTTGCCTAGCGACGAGATACATTGCCCAGGACATAAACGAAATGAAATCTACAGCTACCCTCAACATACCCTTATAAGGAAATCTATCTAACAAGCCATTAAAACTGACAATCCAACACCTAGAAAATGTTAAGGAACATCAAATTTTAACAGTAAAAACATGGGCTTGTGTTAACCCTGAAATTACCATAGATACCACTTTTAACTTTTAAAAATTATACATAGGTACAAGCTGCCTTTTATGTGGGATTTGCAATAATGATACAAAATGCAACTTATGTGTGCTGTTGTACTTTATTAGGTAAACTAACAGTATAATTTTCTTTTGCTTTCAATACGTAATTGCTCATTGACTTCTAAATAATCGAAAACAATACTTGTACATAAGATGACTACCCCCACTGGCAAAGGTGATATTGCACTGTTAATAGCATAATTTAATCAGAATGATTTGTCAAGACCATTCCTAATAAATTGTTATTTTTTTAATTAGTGTTTGTAATGTGCACAAATTTTTTTATTCCTTAAAAATATTAAATTGATACCTTATTGTATCAATTAGTAACATCGGCGTGATGATAGTTAAAAAAGTGACAAGTTGTTAGACATAATTTTTACAGAGATTATATTGCAGAGCTGTACCCATCTCTACTAACAAATATTTCGTTATGCTCTTGTTAATAATGCCAGTTTCATAAGTGTATAACTACAACCAAGCTTTCTGTCGTTCATTTTAAATAGTTAATGTTATATAAAAAGAGAATTAGTTAAATGATTGTTTTATATTAAAATTGTGATGGGCGTTCATGTTTTGTGAAAGTCACGTCTGTGTTGTGTCAACTGCAATATTTGTTGAAGCTTGGAAATGTTTACATGTTTGTGGAGCAGACCCTATTATTAGGTAAAGTTGTAAAATATGCGACACTGCAAGAAGGAATAAATCAAACTGTGCCACAGTTGTGGGCTGTTTTTGTATACTTTTGTTTTTATTCTTATCTACCTTCTGGGCTGCTTGGTCTCTAAGGGCGCGTTCCCACTATGTCGTGACGACAGATTATCGTGTCGTTTAAAGCGTCGTGGCTTGTGTATTTAAATGGAGCTGTTCACATATAGGCCCAGCGCACACCGCTGGAGGCGCGGCGGAGAGCAATTCAAGATAACAATTTAATATAAACCTTAACTACCTTGACATACGGTCAATATAAGAATAAATTCGCACGCGGTGCTCGGAGCGCCCTCAAGCTACTACAAGAGCATGCGCGCGACTGCTCTAGTCGCCGCCGTGCTGCTCTGCGCTCCGCCGCACTACCCCGCGCCCGGCTGGCTGGCGGTCACATGCCTGGCGAGTTTTAACTAGCGTGGTTGTGTGTTGAGCAAGATCATGGACGAGGAAAAGTTAATTAACTTAGTCCAAACATGACTAAATATAACAGCATAAACAACAACTTAGTGCAAACATGACTAAACATAGCACTAAATGACATGTGCGCGCTCGGAGTAGCTGCGCGCCGCCGCGCGTCTCTCTGCTCGAGGGCTCTCAAGGGCTCTTGGCGCCGCTCGGGGCCTGCGGAATCCGCCCGCGCTTTTCAAGGAAATGCGCTCCGCCGCGCCTCCAGCGGTGTGCGCTGGGCCATAGAACGACACGATTAACAGTCGTCCACGACTTTTTACATACAAAATGTATGTGACAGTCGTCTAATGATAAAATCGTCACGACATAGTGGGAACGTGCCCTAACACTATACCTTTCCAATTTTGCAATTAACTCCAATAGTCTGGCCTCATCTATAAATGTGTGAGTGTTATTTTCAACCTTCTCACAAAATATATCATTTATAATAGTCTAAAGTAAAGTATAGTAGGGTGGCTTCGACAACGCGCTTGAGCGAAAATTGCGGCAGCTGTAGCTGATCACGCGACTATCGAGTGCGTGTCGGGTTCCTGCCGCCTCAACTAACAGCGATTCCTGTAACGCTATTGTCATTTTAGCGTATGGCGCGAATCCGGTTATAAACCTTCGCGTCCATGTCCTCTAGGACGACCGATGTTGGAAAGCGTGCCAGGATGCGAATGACCATTTTCCCCGCTGCATTCTGTAGATTTTAGTCTTGCAGCTTGACCATGTGACTGACACTGGCATGGCCACCATCAGTGATTTTGAAAACAAAAAGTTTGCCGCCAAATATCAGAATTTGTTGTTCAAAGTTATAAGGGTTTATAGGTGGTCGATCAGGAGAGCATCTCCCTAGCTTGGACCAATTTGAATCTCAAAAGCTAAAGCACCTAGCGAAGATCTGTTTTCTCCCAAATATTGTCATGTCCGTGACTACCGCCGGCCGGACCAACGCCAAACGCTTCCAAATTTGGTAAATAATTAGCACTCGAACTACAAAATTGGTACCTTAGTAGTTTTCGAGACAATCAACTTTGAAGGTTGTTCGGCGGTAGTCACGCTTCCTTCAGCAGGACCACCATAAGTGCCGAAAAAGGGGGCGTGCTACAGCTATTCTGAATAATTATACAAATAGTACTTACCATTATACGTGATTAATTTGGTAAAAAAAGAAAACAACTGAAACATTTGTATTTACTGATAAATCACAATTATAACTTTCGCGCGCTCGTTCAGCAGGACCACGGTAAGCTCGCCGCTTTCTTCAAACTTGCATAGAAAATTAGTAACCAAAATTCGAAATTAGTACTTCAGTAGTTTACGAGATGCAATTGGTGGGGTGGCAGTAGTCACGGTGTTCAATTTTCATTTCAAGATTTCCCTATTAAAAACTTTGTGATTTCTCCCCTTTATACAAAGTAAGTAGCTACTCCTAAAGAAGTTAGGTATAGTGGCCAATAATTCAGATGTGTTGTATTATAAGAGAAATTGGTTTACATTGGTCTTTGCTTCATTTTGTCGGGTCAATCAATACATTTGTGCGTAGTGAAAATAGTGCATATCTTTGAAACGGATTGTTATAATAAACATTTCTTTCGTGATCAAGTTTTATTTTTGTTCTATACATTTCTTGCAGTTGATTTTTTTAACGCCTTAATATATCACTTTTTGAGCCCTAAGTGATGGTTGGAAGGTTTGAGAGAACTTAAATAGGGCACCCCCAAACGGATAAGTTAGGATCGAATGGGATGGCGGGAAGTGAGCGAGCAAACTTAGCTCGTCATACCATTCATGTTAGGATTCTTTATACCCTGCAGCCATTGTCGTAGTCCTCTAGTCTCCGGTTGTTTTGTTCGGGGCCGGACTACTGAGACTAAATTTGTCTCATTAGTTTGGTTATGACGTCAAACCGAGCTGTTGATACTAGTAGTCTGGTTAGGGAAGTTAACATAAATGCTTTTATTATGTTAACATCCCTAACCGTTAATTATGAAATAATCAAACATATTCTCTATAATCATAGTTTGGTAATTATTTGGTAGGCACTTTCATATTTTTTTAAACATTGCCCCAAACCTGGAATTACTCCTGTATCGTGGGTGCGTTTACAAACATACTAACTCAAACACAGCCAGTCCCGGAACAACTATCTGTAGGCCATACAAATATTTGTTCCGTGCGGGAATCGAACCCGCGACACGCAGCGCAACAGTCAATCGCTTCATCGCTTTAAAGTGATATAAAACTTAAGTGCACAATTTTTATATTGTTGATTTTTAAAGTAGGTACCAATTAAAATTTTACTGATTTTAAAAATTGTTATCGAACTGTGATCTATAGGTACCTAATTAATAAAACTTTTTCAATTTATAATTAATGTGTTTTCGATTTAAAATACAGCTACCTACTAATTCATAAGCTAGCTTTAACAAATTTAGGTATTGAATAGGTAGGTAACTACAAACATACCCAAGGTCGACAGATATGTCAGTGGATTTTTTTTTTTTTTGACGGGGACCACTCGCAGTTAAGCATGCTAGGGCTGGTTACTGCTTAACCGGACTATCCTGTGGTGGCCTCAAATGAATTTAAGGCCCCCAGCCAGGGCTTACAAACTAAATTAAAACTACAAGACCGCTCGCTAGGGCATCTCCTGTGGGATACGGACCTCGGCGAGCGGCGTCATTTTGGGAGGACAGCAAGGGACAGGCTGGGTCATAACATTATTTGGAGAGTTTAAAACTACTGGCTCAGCGACGCGGGCTGGCTTGGTAATCATAGGTCGGCCGGTCGGGGAGGGTTGTCAGTGGAATCAAATAAGGAATTCTTTTAAACTTGTGAGTTAACTACCTACCCACGTCATTAACAAAGGTGTCAGATTCCGTGGGTAACAATAGTTTATTTTTTTCTTAATATGTACTTAGGTACCTACACAGTTTGTATTAAAATTATAGATATTAAACTGCTGTTATTACTATTCCTACATCAATAAATGTATGTGCTCAAGTTTACCATTATCTACTACACAATTCAAAACCATTGACAACTTAATTTGGTTGGGTTATACGCGAAGATTTAGTATAGAAAGCTAATTTCTCTTAAAATAAAGTCTGAATTTCCGGTCGTCACCTTTAACTTCTTTATGATTACTAATTTTGTATAAATTTAGTACTCACCAAAAAATAAAAAACAAAAACAACTATCAAAAAAATAAAAAATCAAATCAACAACCTTGTCTAGGTTTTATTTCACATTAACAATAATCACATTTTGAATAAATACAATTTTCCCTAAATAACATTATTTATTTTCTTGTTTAGGCGATACAGCAGCCGTGGCAGCTTGTTCACTTGCGTCCAGTGCAGAGTTGACATACTCATAAGCCTTGCTTGCAGCATTACTAGTGTGTGTAGGAAGGTCCACTAAGAAGCTGAATGTAGCCTTAACTCCACTATTCCAATAGTATTTGAACAAATACGAAACTCGATCTTGTGTTGGCAATGGTGGTAGCTACAAACAAAATAGAAATGATTATATATTCATACTAGCTTTTGCCTGCAACTTCGTAAGCGCATATCCATTTTTTCCTGTTCCCGTATAGCCTATAGCATTCCTCGTAAATTTGGCTATCATATACAAAAATAATTTTCCAAATCAGACTGGTCGTTTCAGCTCTTTCAAACAAACAAACAAATTCATAGGCTTTATTATATTAGTATAGATAGTAAAAGGTTATTAGTAGGCAGTGAATAAATATCGCAGGTTACCTCGTATGGTATTTGTTTTTTAAGTTCCCCAACGTAAGGTGAAACTCCCTTTTCGAGCTCTTCATACAAAGCGGCTGTAGTGGCACTGTCTTTCCACACTCCCTTATCAATGGTGTAATATACGGCCGAGCCCAGAACGGCTGATTTTATCCCGAACCTAGAAATAATACAAGGATTAAGACGACAAAACCTAACCTGTGCCTGCCAGAGACTTATTATACCGCTGTACAGTGCAGCACGTTAGAAGTATTAAAAACATACATACACATTAAACTTACTTTAACATTTCTACGGTTAATTGCTCATAAAAGCAAAAGTTATTTTTATAACACTTATTATTTTTTATATTACTTCAAAAATTATGTAATTTTCGAAGCAACAAAACTTTAATTTTCGGATTTTTTGACATTGATCGAATGAGTTGACAGTGACATACAACCAGTTTTCTAGTGCTGCCGAAAGAAGGTGGTCACAGACATTGTAGACACTCGTTGAAAAGGTAGAGAACCTTAGTATTGAATCATCCCAACGTTTTTTTTTTGTTTGTGAGTAGTGTAGAGCAGGCTTAACAAATTTAGGTATTGAATAGGTAGGTAGGTAACTACAACATACCCAAGGTCGACAGATATGCCAGTGGTTTTTTTTTTTTTTTTGACGAGGACTCTCGGTTCAGCACGCTAGGTCTGGTTACTGCTTAACCGGGCTTGCCTGTGGTGCCCTATAATATTAAAGCCCCTAAAGCCAGGGCTTTTAAAAAACTAAGCGACTACACGCTACGGGCACCCCCTGTGGGATACGGGCCTCGGCTTAGGGCGTCACTGGGGGGAGGACAGCTAGGGACGGGCTGGATCGAATTAGATCATCCCACCTTTTGTACCGCACGGCAAATATTAAAAATGACTTTGACTTTATTTATTATCTGTGTGGTGGTCATTGTCAAGTTTATTTTATAGTGTATCATCTATGGTCATTGTAGCAAGATTGTGGTAAAAATTGTTTACTTGCTCGAGTTGCTTCATTGCTTGTATCTTTTGGTGATTACTTGTAAATGATCGATGCGAGACAATAGAAAATAAAAAAATGATAGAGAGTTTTATAAAATTAGAAGAAAGTATTAACAATTGTTTACTTAGCAGGCTTTTAAAACCAAGCCACGAAAAGGAATACCACTCTGAATATCAAATAAGAACTAATAAGTTGGAACAGTATTTTCCAAAATTATTAGTTTTAGTAGAAAACGTAGACTTCAGGGAGCAGCCAGAAATATGTTCCAGTACGCTCTATTCGCTGCTAATTTTATTTATGGAATTAAAAACAGAAGGTCCATGGAACACAGAAAATATTAGAGCTAAGGATTATCCAGCAAAATTGAACCTAGCGTTTAAAACGAAATATAATATTTTATTGGAAGAATTGTTATTAAAAGATAACATTTTCAACGCACAAGAAATTTTTGATAAGTGCATTAGAGAATTGCATCAGAAAATGACATTAGATGATTTTAAGAAGTATCCCAGTCTTGTTGAAGTCTACTGCTTGTTTATAAAAAATCTTCAGGTGTGTATTTAAATAATTTTGTGTTAGTGCATCAACCTATCCTAATCTGTCATGGGGGTTGGTGCAGCATTTGTCTTATTCCATAAATCTATGATCAAGTCTTCTTACAAACATCTCTTAAATGTAACCATGCTGTTTTAATCCGTTTAATTTTGCAGGAATATAACTTCACTATAAAACCAGTAGCGGTTCTACCTGTGGCTTTACTATTGAGTGATGACTACATAACTTCCAATAAAGTCAAAGGGTTGCAGTGCTGTGTGGTGATAATGCAGTGTTTGGTATGTGTTTCTTTGTAAAAGAAACAATAATTATCTGTCATATGTAATTAAGCAGTTCAAAACAGGTTAAAAGAGCTCATTCTCATTTATCTTTCTATTGTCACATATGTATATATGACAAACAAAATCTTACCCTGTGCGCCAAACGTCACAAATAAGTGACTTGGCACATGTGGTTTAGCGTTGGGGTTACGTGGATGTGTTTATTCTCTGGTGTTCAAAAGGTTAAAGGTATAACTTACATAAAATAATTTTTTTAAAATCCTAACCATGTTGTTTCAGAATTCTGGTAGTTTTACAACTGGTAATTACTATGAAGTTGTGTACATGAGTCTCAAGAAAAACATTTATGAGAAAGATATTGAAGTAACAAAAGCATTATTTCAATGTTTCCCAGATTTCTTAAAAAATCTGCCCTTAGAAGTTAAGGTAAGTTAACTTGGGCTTACAAAGTTGGAACCAAATATGGTGATACATAGATAGGTATGTGAAATTTAAACTGCTGTTATCTTCTTCTAGAAAATAAAGTTGGATGATGTGTTTTCAAGTGTGATAGATCAATTGAACACTGAGACTAATTTATACCGAAAGGCAGTTTGTTTTGACTTCACTACTAAAATAATAGAGATGCATGGAGTCCACTGTGTGAAGAAGAAAATATTCAAAGACATCATCTGTGACAATTTAGAGATGTGTTGCAATGAAGGTGTTTATGAAATACTCATAGAGCATGTTATGGAGGTAACAAATAATTTCATTAATTATTTTTGCACAGTTTCTGGGTGTGATTTTAAAGATCTCCCTGAATTCTGTTTTTTAAGTGGTTTTTTTATAGTTTTTAACCTCTCAATAACTTTATATTTCAGTGCCTCCTAATGTGGATCAAATATGCCTGGTGCATCTGGAAGTTATCTACAAACCAAAAAATATTGTCTGCATTAATCAAAACTCTTTATGTGGCCAAAGATGAAACAACAATATTACAGATTCAGAATCTGGTTCTAGCATTTATTAATTTGTGTACTAAAGAAGAACAAAAGCAAATATGTAGCAATCTGGAATCAGTACCAAAGGGATTAAACAATGATTTCTTAG
This sequence comes from Mamestra brassicae, assembly GCA_905163435.1. Classification (NCBI taxonomy): domain Eukaryota; kingdom Metazoa; phylum Arthropoda; class Insecta; order Lepidoptera; family Noctuidae; genus Mamestra; species Mamestra brassicae. Next base: position 5,708,800 of record LR990991.1, on the reverse strand, counting down.
TAAGAATTAATTCAATAAAAGAAAGTATTTGTATTTAGAATAGCTATTTTATTTAAAAATAATTATATGTATAAGTTTTCATCCTGGAAATTATTACATGCAATATTATAACATTTTATGTCAACATTACATATTTCATTTGATAACAAATTCTAAAACCTAGCTTCTACCTGCAATATTTGGTATAAACTACATTCGGAATGAAGACTTATTTAAGGGCACTTGAGTGTTTGCCATTTTATAACACTTTAGTAGTAGTATAATTATAATAAAAATATACTACAATATTTAAAAAATATGTAATTTTTCTTACAAAAATATGTCTTATGTTAAAAATATGTATATTCTTATAAAAATATGTCATTTTTAGACCTGAGCACAAATAAAATGATTAGAAAGACAAAAGTCTAGTTAAAATATCACAGACTTCATCAATAGAAGGCCTTTTATTTTTGAGATGCTCTAAGCACCGCTGAGCTAGTATGAATATATTCTGAGCCTGGGGCCAGTGGCCAACAACACTGTCTAACAGATTAGTAATATCACCATCTTCACAGTTATCTTCGACATAATTTTTAATGTTGTTATTCTCGCCATTAGCAATTATAATTGGTTTCAAGCCAGTCAATAATTCCAGCAAGACTATACCAAAACTAAAGATATCATTTTTCTGCGTGACTGTACCGTTGAAGCCTTCTGGTGCCATGTATGCAGTGGTTCCCATCGGCCTGGTGTCAATGCATGTTGTTTCCAGTTGTTTAGCCAAGCCAAAGTCACATAGCTGCAAAAATTAAATTGATGAATGTTAATAAAAGTTGAAATGGATAAGCAGATGTGAACATAATGTGATCAAGTTATATTGATACCTTTGGGACACAGTCTTGAGTAAGCAATATGTTAGCACTTTTAACATCTCCATGAAGAAAATAACTTTTCCTGGTAGACACAGACTCAGACAAATTTCCACTCTCATCATATTGTGGTGGCCTCTCACTGTGGTGGATGTACTTCAACCCTTCAGCAGTGCCTGTCATAATGGCCATTCTTTGTTTCTCTGTCAGTACCTTTGCAGCAATTTTTTGTAGCAAAGAGCCACCATCAATGTATTCACACACTATACATGGTGTAGGCCCATCTATGGAGTACCCAAATATAGGCACAATGTTCTTATGTCTCAGATGGGACAGTGATTTCACTTCAGTGTTAAACACTTTCATTGCTACTTCGCAGCTTACTTGGAATTGAATTTTCACTCTCTTTACAGCCAGAGACCCATGTTTAGCATGTGTGCCAACATACACGTCTCCAAAGCCTCCACTTCCTATTTTCCCAATGGGTCCAACTGGCTTATCAACAAAGGATTCTGAGAATTTATTTGTAATAGTTTCTAGCTCTCTGTAATCAAAATGAACTAGTTTCTTATCTTCTAATATAGCATTGTCTATAATGCTGAATATGTTTGGTACTGAAGTCAAATTACCACCTGGAGCATACTGGGATAGTTCACTTTGCGGTGTCATATCTACTTGAGATGATTCAGTCTCAGTAGAAGTTGATGCAGTAGTTAAGGTGTTTATTGTTTTTGAATCAGATTCATCAGACTTAGATTTAGGTATCAGGGCACTGAAGTCAGGAAACTCTCCTGAATTCATAACTTTAGAGCCTGAAAAGTAGATAAGATTTGATTGATGTTTCATTAAAGCGGTACTTCTATTGTGGAAAGTTTGTAAAACACTCAAATTAGGTATATCCTTGCTTTCTATTGTTTCAGAAAACTTAATCAAGTCACTTGGTTCTTTGAGTTGCCTTGTGGTGCGATTACAAGCCACTTGGTCATGGCTTGAGTGATGTAGATTATTACTTTCTATTGAAGCCATTGAATTCAATCTTTGTTCCACACTTTCATCATTTAATAGGTCTGTTAAGTTGATTGAAATGGGAGCTCCTGGGCCATCTTCAGGCTTGGGTGGGGGTTGTTCTATAACATAGAAAATACTGTTTATTTAGTAAATATAAATGATCACTAAGCATAAGTAACTAGAAGTCGAATGCCTACCTCCTAGCATGCGAGCAATTTCATCAACAGCTCTGATTATTTGGGCCTGGCTTAAGATTCTCATGAGTGTCTCCAAAGTTGGCCTAACTTTGCCTGAAGTACCCCATTCATCAAACAACACTTCCGCACATTTTCTGTTTGTATTTTTGGCATGTTCTTCCATTAACCTGTTGAAGAGATAAAACACGAAGATTAAAGTATATTTTTTGAGGTTTCATTATTAATGCTTAGACAATAAGAATTGGTTACCTCATATGTTCATAGTTGTATTTACGCTCAAACTGTTCACTCTGCAAGTCTTTCGGTATGAGAGGAACAACTCTTTGCCAGTCGTTGTTGATCTCCAAAATAGTTGCCAAGTTATACAGAGAAGCTGATGGCAATTTCCGTAATTCCATATTCCGCTGCATTGTAGGAGAATTAATCATGTTGTACAGTCTCGCTTCACTTCACTCAAGCAAATCTTTCATCTAAATCAAAGAGTATAATATAATCACTACGTGTTATCTAAATAATTTGTTTTCTTTCCCTGATATTGTGACGCATAGACTTGACGTTAGTGCGCCAACAAAATAAACAACATTGATTTGTCAGTGTCACTGTCATTGTGTTCATGTAGTTTGTGCGTGGTACAGGTATAGTATGTACGAGTTCCATGTTCGGTATCAATATCAATCCAAGTAAAACACTCCAACATGAATAAAAAGCGATGTATCAGAAAGTTTAAAAAAAATAAGCGGGAGCGGGTGAAGTTAGGTGGTTACAGTCACAACACACCGCATCTCGAATTGTTTGTTGTAGCGGTTCAGTGAGGTGACAAACAATGGATGAAGGTTTATTTATATTTTTAGACAGCTCATTATTGTATTTAGTGTAAACAAATACTCTTAGTTTTAAGTCATTAACCGACTTCCAAAAAAGGTTGGACGTTGAACTTCGAAGATATACCTCCGAAGTTCAACGTCAAATATAGCTATAACTAAACCTAACGCAAAAAGTATAATTACCCGACGGCATTTTGCTTACTTGGACCGGGACGACGTAATTACATCATCCAAGTAAGCAAAATGCTCATGAAATAAAAACTGCTGAGGCAAACAGAATAAAATATTTTTTTTACGGGACTAAATGGCAACAAGTATTCTGCATCGAACGAAAACAGAACGTTAAAGTTTTTTTTCACTTTTTTTTCAGATGAGGCTATTACAAAATTTTTACCCAATCAATAACATTTTATAATTTGGTTGATTATTACTCGCTAATTTATAAAGCCTACTTAGCTGTAATAGTTTTCCTTTTAAATTGGTTTTAAAATGTTACTACCATACATAACTTTTTTCACGTCGCCAAAAACATTTAGCTAACTATTTAGGAGCTAACAGTTGACTCTAACAAAAATTTGCACTTTAAAGCATAATATTTCGAAAACGGATCCTTGGATGGAAAAATGGTTTTCGCACACCCTCTATATTTTTAAACGACCTATCCAACGACACTCCACGCTATGGGATAAATGATAACAAAATTCATCGCCACTTTACGTGTACCTACCCTAATTTTTTTTTTAAGATTTTATTTGACCGCTTTGACGGCGCGTAATATGTATACCACATTTCAACTTTCTAGTGCTAAGCGTCTCTGAGCTAAACTGCGGAAAGACAGACAGACGGACATGGCAAAACTATAAGGGTTCCTTGTTGATTACGGAACCCTAAAAAGAACTGGTGAATTTTTAATTAACTTCGCTGGTTAGAAGGCCTCTTATATATAAGTCTATGAGTAAGGCTAGTCGTCGCAACGAACGAATAGGAACGCGCTGTGACACTCTGTACCATGGGTGCCGGCAGCACTACTTTCAGGGGGTTGGCTTTCTTCTGCCCATTCACACAGACAGAGATAAAACTAAAAAATACGGGTGCAAGGCCGAACGAAGGGCCTAATAGAACTAGATCCCAGGTCGAAACAAGGTCATTAGATGGCTTCATCGGCACTGAACGTGTCTATCTAAAAATGTTGAGCATCCGTTATAAAACAACAAAAGGTTTAAAATAATTATATTTATTTCCATTATTTGATAATAATTAATACATTTTTCGTGCAAAGTGCAAATAAATCGACGATCCCGATATTCCCGATACAAGCCAAAGTTAAATTACAGGCAGAGTAATGTTCAAAAATCGTCGGTCTATAAAATTATTTCATTCATTTTTATCTACACCATTGTCAACTTGTTTAAAAATCTAGGCTTTCTCTTGTGAAATTAGGAGGTAAATGTGCGACGACATCTCTAATTTGCGCGAGCTTGTGTTTGGCAGTGATGCGACGCCATAGAACTGGACATTCGGTATTGTCGCATTCAGAAGATTGACCGTGGCCGCAGCATGACCCGCAAATCTGTGGACAATAGTTTAGTTATTTATTGTAGAATAAAATGAAGAACTAATTCTAACCCCAGAATTTATAGCATATCAAGAACTTCTGTTCTTCGAGAACTGAACCTAGTACTGTCAGCTAAATAATACTTTCGTATAGATAGACTTAGGAATCGACAGAATGCGACCGTTATTTCGCGCTGCCGATTCCGTGCGTGCTGCGCATGTAGACATAGGCGTATACTTACAGCGGCACAGTACTGCACATGTTCATTTGCGGTGCTCAGGCGCATCAGCAGCGCGGCGGTAGATCGCTGCGCGCGTTCATCTGTGGCGCAGTGTGAGCACACGGCGGCGCGGGCACTCTTCGCGCCGCACACCGCGCAGCGCTCGCGCCACATGTAGCGGGCGATGCCGAGCCCGCCTGCACGCCGAGATTCGCGCTGTTGGATCTCACGAGTGTATCCTAACTCGTTCCACCTGAAATGTGCATGATGTGTTTATGCTTCAGTTTTTATGCGCACTATGTACGCCAGCCATATTCATCCTTTTTTCTTCCTACATAAATGTAGAGTTTTATTTGTATTGAGTCTACCTTTGAAATTGTTTTTATTTCCAGGCCACTTTGAAATTTCGCAGAAGTATTCCAGTGATTGGGTGTACCTTTGAAAATCAAAATACTGCTCCGCAGTTTTCTCGATATTGGACAAGCGTTTGACAAGATGTTACATAATGGATTGCTCTATAAACTCGAAAAAAAAATGTTTCCTCATTCGCTCTGTTATATAGTGAAATCGTAACTAAGCGAACGCTGTTATAAGGTGAAGTACAACGAAATAACATCAGAATTGTGTAAAATATTTATCGGCGTACGTCAGGGAAGCATCCTAGGTCCAGCTCTATACCTGATAATCACTGCTGACCTACGAACGCATCTTAATAACACAACGGCTACGTACGCTGACGATGCAGCTCTATACTACTTCAGCCTACTTCTGTCAGCGGCTTCGCCCGCGTTAATGTCGAAAATAATCCCAAGACTATAATGAATCTCAGTGCGTTTCGTCCAGATTCGTTCATGACAAACATCTTTTTTTTGGCATTAACTGGCATTTTTAATGGGGAACGTGCACGATGAAGGCTCTGCCACCTGGTTGCGCAAATCCGAATCATTGATGCAAATACTACATTTTCATTGACACTTCACTATATAAAATAATCACATTAAATTAGTGAAACAGTCTACTAAGTGAAAATGTATTGTTGCATGTCTGGATGCTCAAACACTTCACAGAAAAAGTCAAATGGTGTAAAATTCTATTTATACTACACCTGCTTGGAAAGTACCTTGATACTTTATCAAATTTACGGTAGAAAGTACGTCATTGTATATCGAACAAATATGCGGGGAGAAAACGCATCTGAGCGGGAGAGAAAAGTGTATGAAAATCCATTTCTTACGTGGTTTTTCTTTTTTAATTTTGGGTAAGACTATGCGCCGGTAACCTAAATATCAAAAGCCAAAAAGTTTTTACAGTGAGTTTTTATCTCCAAGTTCGCAAAATGACACTGGCCACTAGCTGTGTGTTGGATGGTGTCGGGCTGGCAGTGCGACCCTGCGGCGGCAGGATAAACAATTTGAAAAAAGAACATGTGAAAATTGCAGACAACATTGGCGCCATTTCCAATTTGTGTGTTGTTTGAGGATTCAGTTTTAACTGCAACAATTTCAATATAAATTTCAATTAGTAAAGATTTCGTTTTTTATTTTCCTTCTAGGTGTAGTATAAAGCACTATGTATCACTCGAGAGAAACTGCGATTCCCGATCTTGGGTGTTTTAAAGCCCTCGCCTACGGCTCGGGCTTCAAACGACACCCTCGACGGTAATCGGTCACTTTCTCCTCTCGGTGAACAATGTACTATACTTCCCTCAAATAGTACTCACTTTCCACGGTAATGTGTTAAAAACAACAAAAGTGGATAAATGCAGTAAATAAACATCTATACTAATATAATAAAGCTGAAGAGTTTGTTTGTTTGAATGCGCTCTTTGGAACTACCAGTCGGATTTGAAAAAATCTTTTTATATATTATAGCCCCATTCATGAGGAATGCTGGCTATAAGGTAACACGGGATTTTTTTACAGGGACGAAGTACTTCTTCTTATTACATACTAATGTAATATGTGTTTCAAAAACATTTATAAATACTTAACTCATATTTTATCATTTTAATCATAATAAAAACGATTATGATGTCGATCTTAACATACCGAGACTCCTCCGTGCCTCGGAAAGCACGTTAAGCCGTTGGTCCCGGCTGTCATTTGTAGATCTTTGGCAGTCGTTACGGATAATCAGAAGCCAGATAACCTGACACCAGTCTTACCAAGGAGTACCGTGTTACCCAGTTAATGGGTTGTGGAGGTCTGGTAGGCAGCCGCTCCACGTAAAATACTGGTATTCAGCTGAATCCGGTTTGACTGGAAGCCGACCCCAATATAATTGGGAAAAGGCTAGGCAGATGATGAAAAACGATTATGATGTAAACATTGATGGCAACTTGATGACTGGACTGAAAAGTTCTTTTTAACCACACTGTGGCTCTCGTGTCGATTTGTGCTGCCACGTTCGTGCAGGTTGCAAACAGTAGTAAGACGTAAAAGGTGAAATCACTGACTAACAAATCAACGTGCAGCCGAAACTACTGAGACTTGGGACATGAAATTTTGAAGAAGGCTTGTTTTTCTGGTGTAGGTGACTGCTCACCTACACCAGAAAAACAAGCCTTCTAAGAAACGATTTTTGAGAATTTAATATTTAAGGCGATGAAAAGGGGGACAATCTTTTATAATAAATCTGTGTGGGTGAAGTGCTACGTGTCTAGTAGGTACAAGCCACATTTACCCTAAGAAGAAGGACCTGCCGCAAAATGAAACTTTACAATGAAGAAATCCCGCAAAAAAAGAAAGATGCAAAGTACTTGGGTGCACACTCAAATACTTTGCATCTTTTCTTTGCGGGAGCTAGACCGCATGTCGAAAACACATATGGCCTAAACGGAAACCACTGGATGTCAGAGACAAGCACGCAAGATGGCCATTTGAAAACCACATTGTTCAAAGCATTTTGTACATCTTTCTACACGAGTGAGTTACATACACGCGCGGACAGTACAGCGCCTTTCGTGTGCAATATAATAATGCATTCAGAGTGCTGATAAGGCTGGTAAGGCTGATAACGCCCCATGATTCTGTAGCGCACCAGGGATGTTCGCCTAGTCATAAGTAGACTGTTTCTATTCTACTATGCGAACACGGTGCACATTCCTGGTGCGCAGGGTTCGGGCTAGTTGCAACGGCATCCTGAGGGAGTTCGTGCCGAGGTTCGATTGTCAGTACCTGAACCATTGCTGTATGGTTCACTTACTGAGCAATTGATACCAGTAGTATGTATGTAATTTTAATTTATGTGTTTGTGGTATATTTATGTGTGTTTTTGTTATTATTTTATTATGTGTAATGTGTGTGCTCCGTTGTTGGTCGAAATAAACGTTTAATATTATTATTATTTACTAAGTTTGGAATTGAGTTATATATGTCACCGGAAAATGGCAAACTCCGTAAGATTAAGTATAAAATAACTTGAGAGATTGTAAACTCTCGATAAATTGTCAATTGAACATTTGGAATACTTTTTTGCGCATCAAAATTGTATAGTAGCTTAGCACACGATTGGTGCTACATTTGATCAGTGTATCAATGTGCGATTCTGTAAATATCTCACCGTGTTAACTTAGGAGAAGTGAACATGCAGTGAGCTGTCAATCCATACAAACAAGATTTCACTTCAATCAAGTTCACTTCATGCTCACCCCACCTTGAGATGACCAAGGTGAGATGTTGACAAAATCGACCGGCAGATTCACTCCTCGACGATGTGCAGAGACTATTCCTCACCCACTATCAACGTGAAAAGTGGGCCTATGCCATATGAATGTTCCTTTTGTCACAGACTCAAAAGTCCGATTCATGTAGATACTATTAAATGTAGAATTTTATTTTACTGTAGATTATTGCGGCCCATAATGACAATAGTAGAAGCGCAATGTGGCCTAGAGAGAAAAAAGGTTGATAACGGCTAGACTAGACTGTCAAAGCAAAAAAAACCTATTGGCTTTCATCTGAAAAATATAGCGTTTCTGCTCTAACAAATCGCTTTGAACACCACACATCACACCACATAGGCAAACTTGCTGAAGCTTCTCATTTGAGACAACTTTATAACCTCGATCATAATGCCAAGTTACTGTAAAAACATTAAAAAACAGTTCTTCCAAGTTCATTCAAAATGTTTTTTAAAAAGTGATTATGGAGTAATAGTGATATTAGGAGTTCAAATATGCTTCAACCTTAATTGCGCAAGACACATTTTTACACTAAACAGATTTCCAAATACGAACTACTTACCATTTAAAAACATCGACGCCAAGCAGCGATAAACAGCGGTGAAGTGGCGGTAACAACACCCTAGCTGCGTAGTAAGTCTTGTGCGCCTGTAGCGTGGGGTCCCTCAGCAGCTCCGCGGGCGTGCGGGCCAGGCGCACCAGCGGAGCCCCGGGCGCTCCCGCCGCCACCTGCCACGACACGCGCCAGCCCGACCGAGGCACTGCGCGACGGTCGTGGGACATAAGGCGTCTGTCAAAAATAAACAAAGTATTCTAGAAAGATAAACTATTTGTTACGACAGATAAGACGCACAAAAACAAGAAACTTACTTTTTTTGTCACATTGTTTTTTCGAAAACCAACCTTGTTTAGGCTTCTTCTACACTTTTTTATCCCAATTAGTTCATTGATATGGGTGAGGTTTCGCAGGTTACTTTAATTAGATCCTGTTGCCTTTACAGACAAGCTAGGAAGACGAAGATAATTTTAAGACGGATTGCTATCGAAACTCAAGTGGATCTGTGTTGGCCCCGTGAAGAAAAGCTGTTACAGCGGCAGACTACCAACAGCCAGTCGAGACTATGTGGATATTACCGAGCTCTTGCTTGACGCCAAACATATTACTATAAATAATATAAGGAAGGTATAAGGCTTACTTAGCTATTTCATTGGGCGGTGCAGAAGCCCCAGGTCGGTACCCAGCAGCGCCGTGGTACTCGCGCGTGAAGAACAGCTCTTGTGGCGGTAGGGTGCCGTCTGCCAGGCGAGACAATGTCGACATCACTGAGCGTTTCACTCTAGACATGTCGCCGGTATCGAATAACTCGCATAGGGCTCGCTGGAGAAGCTATAATAATGAAGATGCAAAAAATTGGTTTTAGTGAAAGTAGCTGCAAACAATCTTGGCAAAATGAGGTTTATAGATCTGTCGGACCGGTTTAGACCATGAGCCACATGTTAGAGTGCCCCAAATGCACATTCACCTGTACTTTGGGGGATTTTATTAATGCCACCAATACTGGAATTAACGTAGGCACCTACTAGGCCCTACTATCTGAAGAGTTAAACATCGACTCGAAATGCAGAAGTGGAACTCAGTGGAAGTACCTTTCAATTTAGCCCATCTAGATATTTTGTAAATCATGACCGAGACATGAAAGGTCTATTGTAAAGCTATTATGTTCAAAATAGGGACAATTAATACATCCATTCAGTCTCTAAAAGAAAATCAGTAAGATGCGTTTACGCTGCTGCTGGGGTAACCAAATGACCTGGCACAAGGAAAACATTTTTGTTGACCATTTTTCGCAGCAGGCAACACTAATTACAAAATGTGTCTTTGCATGTTAATAGGTCAATATACTTGGACTTACTTTCACACCGGCTGGACACCCATCTCTCCGGACGGTTTCGATCCCTTTCGCTTCATACACCGGCTTCTGTTGGTCCGCACTCTCGTACATGTAGCCGACGTAACGCTTCTTAGTTTGAAGGATACAGGGCTGGTATACCTGATTAAATTAATATTATGTGTTATTTATGATGTAGCTCTAATTTAAGACTGAGCGGGAGCTGAAAGGGTTTTTGAGCAATGAGCACGTGGTTGCTCAAAAACCAGCCAGGCAAAAAGTTGATAGCTGAGTAGGTGCGGCTTGGTGAAAAAACACCGAGAATATATCTGAAAATTTTCAGATAAAAGCCCTGAGGCCCTACGATGAAGTCTTAAAACGATCATGATTCCGCTCTAATAGGGAGACGGAGCTATACATAGCGAATAGCAGTATCCCGTTTACATCATCGGGATTGGATCGCATTAGCACGTCATAGTAGGGCTACTGTGTTCACAGTCAGTCTTTCAGAATTCCAAAAAGGAGACGTGATCTTCCAAGGCGTTCATTGTCATTATTTTGGTGGATTCTCAAGTCCCAAAAAAACAATAGATTTTATTTATAGTTTATTAGTTTTAGAAGTTTACTTTTTTTTTTTTTTCCCCACACTAGTAACAATTAGAACAATGATGATCAAATTCAAGTTCAATAGGCAAGTTGATACTGTTTAGGGTTCCGTACCCAAAGGGTAAAAACGGGACCTTATTACTAAGACTCCACTGTCCGTCTGTTTGTCTGTCACCAGGCTGTATCTCATGAACCGTGAAAGTTAGACAGTTGAAATTTCCACAGTATGTATTTCTGTTGCCGCTATAACACCAAATAATAAAATTGATATAAAATGAAAAATAAAAGCCGAAAAAACATGTTTCTTGTATGGGGGTTTTCTTGTATATATAAACGTTGTTGTGTGTAATAAATGTTTTTTTTAGTAAAGTTCATGTTCACGCAAGCCTATCAGAAAATTCGCTTGACACTGTACAGATGTAAAACTCATGTAAAAATAAGTCGAGTATCTTCGGTCTTCTTGAGTATCAATGGACGCCCCGCTTCCTGCTTTTATAAAAAACTAGCTTTTGCCCGCGACTTCGTACGCGCATATATACCGTTTTCTCCCGTTTCCGTATAGCCTTCCTCATTAATGTGGCTATCATATACAAAAAGATTTTTCCATATCCGACTGGTAGTTCCAGCGATTAGCGCGTTAAAACATTAGTAGCTATAAATTGTTATTTTGTTATACCTTTTCAAGTTTAAGCGCGACGGGCGAGGGGTTGTCTGCGGTGACCGCGTCAGCGATCTGCTGTCCGATCTCGAAGGCTTCGGCGCGCGTACCGCCCGGCACCAGCACGAACATTGAGTCCGTGTCGCCGTAGATTACCTAGTAATGTTACATTGTTGAAAGAAAGAAAAAGCGACACACCGAGCATGACGCTCAAGAAAAAGAAACAAAAGTGTCTTAAACAGGTTTAGTTAGGTTGATGTTTAGTGTCACGTTAGGGCTGCTTTCAGTCTAACAGGATGCAGATGAATGCCACTATTTTACATAGTAGTGATTGTAATTGCGATCCAGTTGCAAAACCTAGTCAAATCACAAATTAGCTCTCCTAGTTCCCTTAAGATGCGGGTAACACTACATAGGTGAACTAATTTATGTACAGACCATCAAGCTACCCGAAACTTACAAATTTTCTCAATCAAGCTTGTACCTAATACTTTGGCGATAAAGTTGAAAATCTATTAAAGATATTTGACAGCTTATTGTAGCTTGATGTGCAGTCCATATTCTATGATCATCAATCACTAGATTGTGTTTCAGCTCTGTGCTTATTTTAGATGAAATTCTGTAGATAAGGCTTCGAGAAGTAACACAGAAATAATAGAATTCAATAATACAGGATGTCTGGAAGGAATTGTGGGAAGCTTTTGCCCAACAGTGGTATAGCAAAATATAGTAGAAAAAAAGGATGTAGGTGATATGATAAGTAATAAGTCTTAGGACCCGTTTTAAAATGTCCAAGTATCCAGTACATATTGAATTAATTTAAAAATGGAACAGAATTGTAATGAAATGAACTGTCAAGTAAGTGAACGGGACCTACAAGGACGTAACGTAAAGACGTACGAAGGACCGATCCTAAAAGGGCGATATTTTCGTAATGGTACGCCAGTTACCTTCGCGTTCCACTGTGTGCTCTCTCGCACCAGCTTGATGGCTCGCTCCAAGGTCTCACGTCCTTTAGAAACCACACTGTCGCCGACCTCAACGCAAGGCATGCGTCCGCTAAAGTTAGCCGCAGTATACCCATATGTTACGTTAGCTATCAATTTTAGACCTGCAAGGAAAGGACGAGATTTTAAAGCGGCCTTAGTACGATGAAAATTTTTAGGGTCGAAAAGAAGGCGTATGAGAAAGCAAGTTTTCTTTATCTCAACTAAGATGACTGCCGCTGGACATAGGCCTTCTACCATCATGCATCGTCTAAACAACCGGTTTGGCGCTGCTCGCAACCAGCTAAATTTCTCGACCGCGTTTCTCGAATTCTTGGTCCACTTTAAAGGAGATCTACCTAAGTTGCGCATCCTGGATCGCTATAAAAACTTATATTTCAGTGTAAATAGATTAAATGTAGGTACTAGTTACGATATTTTACCTAACTGCCTGGAATGCATAGCCTTCTTCACAGCTTCATCAGTTTGCACTTTCATATTCTTCTTGACGGCTTGTCTTGCAGCCAAGATTCTTCTCAATAGCGCAGGTAAGACGCCTCGACGAACGGATGCCTTGACAAACCCGACTCCAACGGGCGACCAGTGAACTAAGCCTTTTTTCACTAACGTTTCTAATTTAGCTTTTGGTATTCTGAGTCGCCATGCTCCAAACTCATATGCTGCTTCACTGAAACACAATAAATAAGAGGTAGTAGCAAAGAAGAAAATATAACTTCGAATAGGGAATACGCTTTAGAGCGAGATTCGAAGACCGCACTTTGCTAAGTAGGCGTTTCATTCGAATATGATCATAACCAAAGGTAGAGTTATTTATGTACTTGCATCGAAATGTTGATATTAATGTGGATCTTCCCGGGTTTTCTAATAGACAACCTCGTGTGGCCAACAATATTACAAATTAATAATAATATTTTTTTTTGTTCTCACAAGCTATGTTGTGCGAACTACAAATAATAATAATAATAATAATAATAACATAATAAATGTGGCAACATCGCGCGTGTGCGCATTGGAATTTTGAAACTTCGGACATCCGATAACGTTGATGTAAATTTGGCAACGTCCCCCGTGCAGTGGTTTAAATTGTGTAAAAGTAAATAATTTTTTTATTTAATAAATCACGGGATTTTTATGCTTTTTAAAATTTATCTTGGGGTTTGAGGCATATCCACTTTATTCTTTCGCTTTATGTAATCAGTGTAAGTACATAAATAACTCTACCTAATTCCGACCTCTGAATTCATAACCGGTGTTAGAATAAGGTTAGCTGAGCAAATTCAAAGTGCGGTCTCGTTCCTAAATCTTTTCCTAAACGTATTCGTCAAACTTACCCATTAATATTTTGAACCCGTCCAATACAAGTTGAGAAGCAGTAGTTGTAAGCAATCATCATCGATGGATATAGACTCTGGAAGTCCAAAACTATCACGGGGTCGGTGTAGAAACGAGATTCTGAACAAAGAAAAAAGTTTTGTTTTCGTATTACTCAACACTTTATTTATTTAAATTGATATGATAAATAACTGTAATAATGTCCACACATAAAGTTGTTTGCCTTACAACTTCTTACATCACTTACATTCTGAAATCAACATTTATGACATTGATATTTCCTATATTCTTTACGATTTATAATCACCTGGTTCAAATATAAGTGGAAGACATTCAGGGGCTCTCATAGCGGCTCGTTGCTTCACAGTGGGCGACAGGGCCACTAGATTGAGAGGTCTGGCCGCTCGCAGCATGAGGGACTCAACGCGAAACTGTGAGCCTCGAGACAGCACCTCCCACCATTGCAGGCCAAATAGACGAGCTAGTTCTGATGTCCGATCTAAGATACAATACATCACACCTGTATTCTTGAAGGAATTGATAGAGGTGCATAGTTTGCCCATATTACACACCAGTTAAGTTTTAAGTTTCAAAATAATGGAATTACCCAATAACGGTTTTCAGGACCTTTGAGGATTGATCCGGAAAGCCCATGCTTACCTCCTCCTTAGTCGCGCTTTGGTCAACTTTAGGCAGTCGAATGTTAAAAAAATATTAAGATCGCATTTAATACTCTATATTTACCAGAGAACAAATACTTACTTATAATATCAAGTTTCTCCAACATCCTCACAGTCCCAGACAACCTTGTCAAATAATGCTCTACTGGAATCCATCTCAGTATCCTGGTATCATCGCGCCACCACCTCGACAACTGCGCATAGTTGTACTTGGGCACTCTTTCCTTCAGCACCTCATACATACAGTTCTCAAAACTGTAGCTTGACAACGCCATCTCATGGCGAAACAAACGCCAAACGTTTAACATTATCCTCCCAATAATCCTGCCTTCGAAGTCGTTCTCTTCCCCTCTCCAACGCTTTTGTCGATACTTCTCCGTTATTCGAGAAACTTCTTTGACAATCTCTAGTCCTAGATTTTGTGCTCTCTCCAAGATGTATCCCCAAGAATTCATCTCTATTTCGTAACCGCACAATATGTCTGGGTCGTGTGTCATAACTAGCTCGATAACTTTTTCTAGAAGTTCGGTTTCATTGTCGACATAAGTTACATCGACGTTAAAGATACATCTATCTAAATGTCTGACTGGTGTAAATGTCTCCACGACTATTATTTTTGTGACAATCTTTTCTAAGCGATGACCTGGTGGGCAGTCGTTTGTTACTGTAAGGAATAATACTTCGATTGGATCAATCCCGGGATCGGGATTCAAATCTCCTCTGACTGATGTGTGCACTTCAGCTACCATGACTGTTAAAAAATTTACCTAAACAAAACACAGGCAATTAAAAGAGATATGCCAAATATACTAGGCCCTGTCTAGTATGGTAATACGAACTTAGTTGCAACTAGGAACTTGATTTCGATACTTACTTCAACTAAGGGTCCCTCGATAGAATCGCTTTCTGGCCGATTTTCAGAACTACCAAAGCATAAAAATGAGCCATCAGGTTGCATGGTTACTTGAAGACTATTATTCAAATTGGTTTTGTCCTGAAAATAAAAGAAAAGCATTAGACAGTTAGACTTACATGCAAATGACGACCAATGTTTGTTAAAACTTACCTTTTCATCAACTTCCAAACTAATACTGTTTTCAATTTCATATTTTAGACCTAATGCTTGAGAATTCTCCAGTTCATCGATATTTTTGCTAATATCATCATCATTCGCAGTTTTGTCTTCTTGTTTTACCTCACTGTCTTTATTCAATAACCAGTTTTTAATTTCATTACTCGTTGGCGGTTTTCTTATGGGTTCTAAAATACATTTTCTGTTGCCAGCCAGAAGTATCTTTAACGCATCTGGTTTCGTAGATTCTTGCGACATCTCATTCGTTTGCAGGAAAAGTAAATGGCGCCATTCTTCTATACTGATCCTGCCTAAGACTTTATCGAAAGGTCTCTGATCTCTCGATAGTTTGCTATTTACTTTCAAAACCATTTGACCTATCTCTACTTTGTCTCCCACATCTTTGTGATCTGAATAGTATGGCTCACAGTTTCTTACTTTAGGTATTTTATACTGTTGTAAACTTGAGCATACATAGCTTTTAGTTGGAGGTTTTATTTTAGGAGTTAATATTTTTAAATATTTTCTTTGAAATAATGTGACGTTAGGTTCGATTTTGACGTTCACTTCCTTGAGTGCTTCAACAGTTTTCATTTCTACTTCAGAATGATTAACTTCTATAATTTCACGTTTTGCTATGAACATTGGTTCAAACTTTTCAGCTTTCAAAGATTCTTGAGATTCACTAACTTTATTGCTATCTTCTAGAGACAGGGACATATCAAATACTTTAGACTTATCATAAAAGCTCATAATACCTAATCTATTGTTTTCAGGAGAAGAATCTATTTCATTATCACTGTCATTAAAGGTTTGATTGAAAGAATGATTAACTTTTATATTTGAAGGTCCTGGCTGTGGTTCAAATTGGTTCTGTAAATCATAAGCTTCTGCAACCACTGGCTGCAAATTTTCATGAGGTTTTGTTACTTTATTTACTAAATCTACAATTGATTCATTTTCTACTTTGCTTTGTACTTCATCAACTTTATCAGATTGTATAGACTTATCTAGAATACTTTCAGGTTCATGCTTAATGACTCTTCTCAGATGTGAATCTGAAATATCTTCTATGGTTTCTCTTGAAACATTTATTTCATCCATTTGACTTATATCTGTTGTAGATTCTGATTTATCTTCGGAATCGTTTTCGGTTTTCTTTTTGGATTTCGGTCTTGATAGGCCTAGTTTAAACGGTCTCATTTTTCTTTTTCTGACTTTTTTTGTGTGATCTATAAAATTGACAAATCATTAATGTTTTTTTTTTATAGAAAAAAAATTGAGTAGGAAATGCTCTACTTACGATCTTCGTCACACGTTCCGTCCAGTTGTGGAATGCTAGCGCCATCCCAAAACGAATCATTCCATGAAGGAGCACTCTCGCTATCATCATCTTTACTGAAATTAACATTGCTGTAGTTAACAAAAATATAAATGTCGTAGTTTTTATTGGTAAACTGACATACCTACCTTTTATCTTGATCAAGAAGGATGGTTTCCTCATCAAATATTCGTGAGTATTCAGCATCATCTGAGTCAATGTCTCCATCCTGCTCAACATTAGCTGGTGTTCCCATCACACTGTCATCTTCTATTGGTTTCTCGTCCATATCTTGCAGCATGTCTACTAGTTCTAAATCTTCATTATTTACTGTAATAAAAAAAGAAATTGAATAAGCAACTGTGTTATTAAAAATGAATTTATTTCTTAAATTGTAATACATACATAGAACTT
This sequence comes from Mamestra brassicae, assembly GCA_905163435.1. Lineage (NCBI taxonomy): Eukaryota > Metazoa > Arthropoda > Insecta > Lepidoptera > Noctuidae > Mamestra > Mamestra brassicae. Next base: position 5,691,484 of record LR990991.1, on the reverse strand, counting down.
GACTGTAGTGTAGAGATAGACTACTGTTGAGTGCCAAACTTTCGTCAACAAGTGTATTATCAAAATCTTCACTGTTAGAAAAGTTTCCTCTCAATGTTTGATTAAAACTTGCACCCAAAGAACTGTCAGGTAAATGCACACTAACATCCACAGCATTGAATAACTGTGTTCCTTCCATACTCTCAGCTGGATACTGTGCTACTTCTAGAGGTTTACTTTCATTGTCAGTAATTACAGGCTTATCAACTAAATTGGACATTTTAATCAAGAATATTTGTTCAAACTTATAATGTGATTCTGTCTCCTCAGCTTTTATCCTGCCTTGGGATAGTGACTTGGAAGCTAGAGAAATATTTAACTGTTTTCGCCTTTCTGATTCTTGATTCCATACTTCTTCTAGTCCTGGGTTTTCTATTCCATCGCCTTTGCCTATTCTCTGGCGATTGATGATATGAGATGCAGCACAATCTGCTTCATAGTAGCAAGAACTTTCAGGTTTGAGTCCAAATTCACTAGGACTTTGAGCTTCAGTACTGTTTTGTGATATTCCAGCTTTACGAAACTTGACAGTCTGTAAATCTATGTTGCTCATTCCAAATAAGTTGAAGTCTATGAAAAATTGTAGCGTGAAATTCAAATGAGACTCATGAGGTTGGAATGGTTGGCCTAATATTGCACCATTGCTGCAGAGTTCCACAGCTTGTTTGATTAAGCCAGGGCTGTATAAAAATACTTTAAGATATAAATGTTCTTTGTTATGGAATCCATAAAAAGGTCTGTAAAATTAAAATTGATTGAAATATTATGGCTTCTAAAATATAAATAAATAGAATAATATAATATCCATAAAATTGTAAGGTAGTTTAAATACTTACAATCCTTTCACTAGTGATATTTTATAAACGTGTTGGTTTGTAGATGTTGCTTGCTTCAGTGCAATATTTAGTGCTTTGTCCAAACTAGCCGCAATCTACAAATACCCATTACAAGTAAGATCAACAGTCCAAGGGGATATTTTAAAATGAGCTTCTGTGCAACTTTTTATTTGTGTTATTACCTGATATAAAAATTGTGGTTGCGGGTTTGGTGTTGGACAAGGTATGTAGAAGTAAGGAAACACTCCATGTATGTGAAGACATGCTTTGTGACCATCAGGGGTAGGCCCAAATATTCTGAAAATTGGCACCTGAAACATTTTATAAGTGTGTATGTTGCATGTTATAATACAAAAAAGAGAAACCAGTATTCTCATTAATAAATTCTTAATGGAAAAAAAATATATATATAATAGAAGTTACAACGCCCAAACTCCTCAGGCCGGTTTGACCGTTATATGTAGTAAGTAGGTATTGTAAATTATGAACAGAATTAAATATCATTGACTAACTTACCTGTTTTATGTCTGCTCCCCGGAAATCTGAATAAATGACATCTATTCCAGGCGTTGGTTTACTTAAATAATGATCACAGACTACAATTCTAACCGAAAATTCAGGATTTCCGCGACTACTTCCTGAAATCATACAATGTCGTTCAATAAACAACCAGGTGCGAAAGTTTTAAAAATAAAAGTTATATTTTTACTTACTATCCAAAGCGCTCATGGTTACTTAGCTATGAATATAATACAATGTAATACATAAATATACTCTTATAAAACCGACTGCGCAATTTAATCAATTTCATGTTACAACTTGTTTCTTGTCGAAAAAGTCGAAATATCACAACAAACTTCGATTCGTTTGAGAAAATGTTTACAATTTTTGACAGATATTTTGGTGACACTAATGACAGTGACAGATGCAAAGGGATGGACAGAAAAACCAGGCAAGCGTCAGACAAGATTTTAGCCAATTGTGTCCCACAGCAGGGCAAAGGCCTCCCTTTCTTCCTTCCATTCGGTTGGCACAGTGGTTGAAAGATTGACTGCTACGCTGCGTGTCGCGGGTTCGATTCCTGCACGGAACAAATATTTGCATTGCCTACAGATAGTTGTTCCAATGTCTGGCCATTCGTGTATGTGAGTTTGTATGTTTGTAAACGCACCCACGATACCGGAGAAATTCCTAGTGTGGGGCAAAGTTTAAAAAAAAAAAAAAAGAAAACACTCGGCTTTGGGCAAGTGTGGACCAATCCTGCCGATAGCCATCAAGCTCGTCCCGCCATCTTGGTCTGGGGTATCCCACGATGTCATTGGGCGTTTTCTGGGACCAACATTGTGGTTGCTTTAGCCCATGAACCGTTCGATAATCGACAAACGTGGCCGGCCGACTCCCTTTAGTTTGGCTGCTTTTTGTGTAACGTCGGCAATTTGTGTTTTGGACTGCAGCACTGTGTGCAGGCAAGTGCGTGTCGTGAAACGCAAAGGCGAAAGGTTTCAAAGAGGTACAATTTTCTCAAGTATCGTCTCGATAAAATCGACTTCATTTACTCAAATCTTTAGGAATATGGAACAGCAAAGGGCAGAGTGGTGTGAATAACCGAGAGGGAGGCTTTTTCACAGTTGTGGGACAAAACTGGCTAGATTTTCAGTTCAGCTAACTTTTCAGTTATCCCATTACACTTTACGTGGAATTTCGGTTTTCATCGGTTTTTTCCCTCAGTGTCAAGTAAACTTATGGCAATACCATCGAGCAGAAAAGTAGCAGTCCCTTTATTTCATAAAAACCGTACTCTGTGGTAGCTATTATAGCTATATTAGTCTATGGCAGCAATGACAGTATTATTGACAGCGTCATTTCATTCACTCAATGTAAATTGGTCGTGTTTTTATTACATTCACAATTTCATTTCACTGCGCTGCGTGCTACTTTTAAAAAACAAATTGTAAAATAATCATTGTTGTTGAATCTCGTTATTTTTCGTGTAGTGAACATAAAATTCTAGGTGTTTTAAATTGTGTGGTGTTTTGTTTATTGTAAGAAACAGTAATATGTAATGTTTTTTGAAAATGAAGTGCTATTTCAATGAAAGACTCAGCAGCGAAATAACAATATTTGTTAAAAGATAAGAAAATTATACAAAAACAAGACGATGGATGATGATGAGGCAGACTTGCGCGAACAGATATTCCACAACAACGTGAGGGAGCAGATCGTGAGTATCGAAACAAAGGCTATTATTATAGTCCCTAGTTCAAACAACAAGATATTCTACGTGCGACTTTGTTCCAATTCGTATTTTATTTTTTCTTGTTCATCAACCTAGATTCGAATTGAATAGAGCATGAATAGGATAAACCTAGATATGTTTCATTCGTTCTAGTTCTCGGCGCCATTCACGCAAGACCTATAGTTTTCGATAAAAGAACAAGTATACTGGTTTTCTGTGTCATCACCAGAGATCGGAATAGGTAGACAATAATTACTTAATGTTTGTGGAAGTAAGTAACATAGAGTTGAAAGAAGTTGGGATTTTAGAGGAGGTATTACCTACTCTGATCTCTGGTATCACTTTTGTGCCAAATGACTTCAGTGGCCATGACAATAGTGTTATCAAATCTAACTTTTTCAAGGTTGGTTCTAGTTGGTGAAGGAGCCTCTGAATATGAAACGAAACAAGGTTCTTTCATTAAAGAAACTCATAAGATTTTAGAAAGAAAGAGGTGTGAAACATCCAACCTAAACGATGAGAATCCATAAATACTTAGTAAATAAGATAATACGAATTAAAACCACCATATTATGTATTGGCAAACTTTTATCCTACAAAGACAATAGGGCATCATAGGAGAGGCGCTGTTCACTTAGCACTACCCTTTAAAGTATTTTAAAGAAAAAAAACTTAGCAATACTTACTTGAGAGAAATATCATAGAAATAGTTTTTATTACTAAGAGCCACAAATAAAATCCAGCTAAGTAATATCTCTAAATGTGGTATTAATGTAAATAATGATAGCAGAACAAGATTCTATCATATTAAATTGTTCCACATGTTATAAATTGAAGAAAGTGTACAATCAAATCAACATTCCATCAAACAATACATTACTTAATTGATGTACTTAAATATTAATAGGAAGTAAAAAAATGCCAGTAAATATAAAAATGATATTACCTATGTAGTTTCTTCTTTATTATTAAAAGATTAATATGAATGAAAAATTAATTAATTTGAATATAATTATATAAACTTAAAGTTATCTTGGCCAAGGAGAAATTAATTTTTTAAATGCAACTTAGTAGCTTAGCAAAGATGTTAGCATATTTTTATTCTGCCTGAAAACAGCTGCAGGGGTCGTTATTGATTGGGCCTGATGATTTAAAACTTGGGAATTTTAAAATGAAGAGCTATATGATGTTATATAAACATGCACCCCTCTCAAGAAATTCCTTGAATGGAGAAGAAAAACTCGTCTAAAATCATTTAATTAAGTTCTAACCTTAAAATAATACCTCAGCCAAAAATTAAGTTAGTTTTTTAGTATTTATAAATGAAAACTAATAGTTTCTTATTTTGTTTACAGATCTTCCTACTACTATTCATCTTGCTGTACCTTGTATCATTTATGTTAATCGAGAAGTTCAGACGTCGAGACAGCGAGGATTATTTCACGGGAGATGAAGATGAAGTGAAAGTTTACCGTATCAGTCTGTGGCTGTGTACGTTTGCACTAGCCGTGTCTCTGGGGTCTGCTCTCTTACTGCCAGTCTCTATAGTCAGCAATGAAGTGCTCATACTATACCCAAACAGTTATTATGTCAAATGGCTCAACAGCTCTCTTATACAGGGTGAGTTTTACTATATACCCGCGACTTCGTACGCACCCGCATATCACGTTTTTTCCCATAATGATATAGCCTTCCTCATGAATGTGGCTATCATATACAAATTAATTTAACAAGTCCAACTGGTAGTTCCAGAGATTAGCACATTCAAACGAACAAACTCTTCAGATTTATTATATTACTATAGATGTAGTTGTATATTAACATGAGCATTTCCAAAAAAAAAATATTTACAACATAATTTTTTACCTCAATTAGGTGTACTTTATTTGTAGCTTGTAAAAAAGTTTAATATTATGGAAACACTGTTGCTATTTTAACCTTATTTATTTTTTCACGTACCATATGCACCTAAAGTTTAAGGAAACTTTTCAATTTTAAGAACCACTGTACATTGATGTTAGGTACATGCCTAGTACATGTATAAGCAGAGAAAATTGTTTGAATGAAGCAAATTTTTGTTTTTAGTCTAGTACAATAGAAATTGTGAAATCTGATGTAATGGTATGTGGGTATTGCATAATAAATCAATTATGATAACCAGTGATCGGATAATCGGACGAAAGTATAATACGGACATATTTTTCAAAATCCCGAATCTCGGAATCATTCAAAATTCATGAGATTGCTAAAAAATATCCCGCATACAAAATATAGTTAGAACTCGTTGTGAACTCTCATTGTATTTTTTTTTAATTTAAAAAGCCTTTCTAATGGAACTTTTAATTTAAAATGAAAGTTTTTATGATTTTTCTTTTGTTTTGAATAAAATAAAGATACTAAATCAAAATAACCACTGCTATAATTTCATTAAGTTTGTTATATTTCAATCCCGGGAACCCGGGATTATTTATTATTCAGGAAGGAATGTCCATATTATTCTTTCACTGGAGAAAGTTTAGGTATATAAGCGCCCGATTATCCTATCACTGATGATAACACAAGTTACTACACCTACATAAATTATACTTAATATCACTAATTGTGATATAATAGATGATCTGATATAGATAGATGTAATAGTTTAAAAAATATAAAGCCCCAAAAAAAATGTATTTCCTTGGTACATGCCTTTACGGGTTAGTAGTCGAGAGCGTGATTGCTGAGTGTCCTGAGTACAATTCAGTTCCATCACGTAGTATTGTATATTATACAGGCTTGGTCTCCTAAATACATACTAAATATTGCGGAAAATAGTAATGAAATACACCTTTACTGCGAATACCTACGGATAATCCAAACGTGGTGTAGGGTAAAATGGATTGCCGCGAGGGGAACTTGATTGATATTATAATCGCTGTCACCTTTTACGAGTACGCCACGAATAGAGGGCTATTCACGACGAGAGTATGAGTCGACGATCTGAAAACGGAAAAGACTGTCGTACGACAATTTTTTTTGCCGTAAAATCAATATGCACGTTAAAGAGAAACCGCGTCAATTCAGTTGTGCTGTAAACAAAGGTTATGCACAAAGGCGTTTTGGACACACACGCCTCATTCAAGGTGTGTCCTAACTTACTATGAATAGAATGGACCTCGTGTATAAGAGAGAGACTTTACTGAAATCATGAAATGTAGCTAGCACTTCGCCCTCGGCTTCGCTCTTGTAGCCTGTCCTCGGGAACCACATTTATTTTCCGGGGTACAAATAAAAGCCTATGACACCCCACAATAATACTCTAGATCACAATCAGTGAAGGTTGTTTTGAAATCGAAGGAGTAAAACCAGAGAATACGCTACTACATCGAATCCAAACGTAGAGAAAACAAACCAAAACAAAATAGTAACGTGAAGTGCACTCCGAAAATTCATCCTTTAGGCACTTGTGTCACACCGACTAACAGCTAGAAGCGATTAAAGTTAGAATCTAGACTAGTTAGCGAGCTGCGAGAAGCGAGTGTGTAGATAGTTTGGCGTTCGGCTATAAGCGAGTGATCTTGTTCGACCGGCGATAACTCGCACCACTTGCTCCGGCCGACTGAGAGATACATTCCTGCGCAAACCTGCACGCGCTATGACGCACTGAATTCATAATGTTAGCTAGCACTCAGAACCTCACTATAGGTAGAAATGACCATTAGTCGATCTCTCGGCGTGAGTTTGACCGCCAAGCAAATGTCGCTGCAAAGAACAAGTGGTAAAAGAGTTCTCGCCGCTATAAAAATATATGTATGTCTCTTTTACTCACACGGGTTCTATATCTTTTGTCCGTTTCCTCAGCGAGAAAATAGTCGATAGCTAATCGCTTCCTCGTTTGCGGTGAGACAAGCCTCATTTACTTTACGTCTTCATTGGTAGACTATTTAGTGATGCATTAAAAGTAAAGTTACACCTCTGCCTATCCCTTTGGAAAATACATGCGCGTTTTTATGCCAAGTGTTTTTATTGTCCTTGTTCCAGGGTTATGGAACCACGTGTTCCTGTTCTCAAACCTGTCGATGTTCGTATTCCTGCCGTTCGCGTATCTGTTCTCGGAGTCGTCCGGCTTCCCTGGATGCCGGGGGCTGAGGGGCAGGGTGTATGAGACCTTCATAGTCCTTGCGCTACTTGGTGTTGCCATGCTGGGCCTGGCCTACGTCATCTCAGCTTGGTTGGAAGGTGACCGTTCCAGTATTGATGCTCTGCTAAGTGAGTATTTTTTTTTTTTGGGAGGCACTAACCCCAGAAGATACTCTGGGCCAAAAACAGATACTAAATGAGATAGCCTTGTGTGTAAAATGTCAATAGAAAATATACAAATCCAGGGAAGTCCCTGATGCCCAAACGTTGAGATAATGAAAGAGATTTAAATGTTCATAACTAAAAAGACAATTTTTCAGAATTTTGTCGCCAACCTCGCCAATACATTAAAGCTTGGTGGTCTGGTCTTGCTCGCCATTCATCTACCTACTATAAATAGGTACTCCTATGGTTGCTTCTAAACGAATAAAATGAATACATATTCTGCGAATTTGTGTGACTTCCCATATTATTTCAAGTAAATTGACTCGTATTTTGTGATTTACAAATCGTGTAGTCAGCGTAAAATATTCATGTCCGTTGTGTTCAATTGAGTGTGAAGAAAGCGGGCGCATAGTCATTGTTCGGCCACAGTCAATGTTAATGGATGCGCCGATCGACGACGACACTGTGCTAGTTTTAAGTGAAACACTGAATTTTCGAAAATCAATTAATTGGTACAAATACCCATTTTTTTTTTAATATCATATATCAATAGCGGAAGAAGTCAATTGGATATCATCAAATGACTTCTTCCCCTCTGGGTAGAGTGGAAGGGCGTGTCAGACTCTTACTGACTAAAACCCATCCGTGTTTCTTCTAAAGCCCTTTGCGTTCCAGGGCCGCGGTGCCTCTTTCGAACAAAATCCGCAACCCTGGCAGGCTCTGGCCCTAGTGGGCCCCGTCTTCTATGCTGACATCTTTTTGAGGCGCGCGTGAAACACAACGCGCCATCGACCCTGGCCTGGTGGTGATCGGACAGCGAGCCAGTACAAATACCCTTACGAAGACCGTATTTGTTAATTCTGAGAATTGGGTTTTCTTCATTATAAAAAGTCGTATGTCCGGTATCGGTCTCTCACGTGCTGCTTGCTTCACAGATTTAGCACCGGTTTCACATCCTGCTTAACTAGGCTCGTACCTTTAAAATGCTAAACTATTATTAAACGGCTCAATCGTTTCTTCACGCAAAGTCGCGGATATGCCCGCCGTAACACATCAGCACCCCAGGCCCTGACAATCAAACCTACGACGCGTATCAAATGTATTGTATGTAAAATTGTATTAACATGTTGCCATTGTTTGCTCACAGATTTGTGGACATACCTCCCTTTCCTGTATTCCTGTGTGTCGTTCGTGGGAGTTCTAATGTTACTAGGTGAGTCATTAACATTTCTTTCTTATCAAGAGTCACTTATTTTAGAATTAAGCATGTCTTTAACTGACGTGTACTGGCTTATCAGTGGATCGGTCGTTGGTCTCTCTACTTTCTTTATTATAAAAACTGGCTACGCATAGACAGGTTCTATGCAACTTTTCCATCAAATAGCACATGCTCACAGCGAGTATTTTACATCGCACAATGTTCTCTTGCATTCCTCGCTCGCATACGTATGCACTGCATGCTAAATTCCCAAGAATTCTGGCGAATGTTTGTTTGTTTGCACGAAGGTCTATCGAAGCTTTAAGTTAGGTGACGTCACGAGGCGGCACTCGCAGACATTGACCTCTAATTATGACATTCTCGTTGATTTCGTTGCGAGTCGTTAGAGAAGGTAGAGTGCATCGAACTCGGGGCTGAATTGATTTTTTTCAATATGATCTAACAATACTGGTATTAAAGTACGTTGGCTAGAAACTTGTGACGTACTTAGCTAGTAACTTTAGTGTATTAAAATCGATTAAGTCCTACTGTGAAGTATAGCAATAGTACCTATTGTGTATCGATATGACTGCACTGATAACGCGTATTTAAACCAGCTGTAATCTTTCAGAACCAATAAAACTTTATTAGCTAAGTATACACGTGAATACATAAATAAAGCATGGCGATGGCGACCGTGTCTTATCGTCGTCCGGCAACATGTCCGTTTTGCAATAGTGTAAAAAATAAGCAAATAGAATAATTAAAATAAACATTAAGTAAATTGCACATATTGTATAACGTGCAGCATCTGACTTTCTAAAAATCTTCGGATCCTATTCGTTTTGTTCTTCCTCCTCCTTGCCATAATATTCTTCTTTCTTGTCAAGAAAGTGTACGATGAGATCCTGGTGCTGTGGAAACATTTCGTCCAATTCCTTCCTGGCCTCTTGCAGCTTGTCCAGTTCTTCAAGTTCTTTGTACGCTTTGGCTATGTAAAGGCGCGCCTTGAAGCTGTTTTCGTTGAGACGCAGCGCCAGGTCACAGTCAGCATACACCTGCAAGAATATAATGAACTTTTTATCTGTATATTATTTTACGCCTGCATCGGTAGAAAGGCGATGAGCTGGCAAGCTGTCAAGAGTGGAATTTTATCTATTTATGCCAAGTGCGGTTTCAATTTATACTTTGGCGCTTATATCACTCTGCCTATCCGTAGTAGTTATCGGTGTATTAGATTAAAACGTCTTGTCTTGTCCAACACAAATATTGTGTCTTTATTGCGAAATAAACTGAACGTGCAATGAATGTGGCCGCCATACATTATTTGTTCAGTTTGTATGATGTTAGGTTACTGCGTATTGCGTACTTATATTCTGAATGAAGAAACTTCTAGTAAATGCTTTAAAAGGCTTGTTATGCAAACATCAACAGACATTTTGGCAAAACAATTGAAAATTAAACCTATACGAGTAAGCGATCAAGTGGCCCTCAACGAAAGAGCTGTAAGAGTTACTCTTGTAAATCTAGTTTCGTTATACAAATTGATTAATGCATCTTCTACAAACGTGGAACTTACATGTGTCGCTCGCTACCTTAATCGAAGTCAGTCCACGACAAAAGCATAAATAATTTATTAATACCACACAGATAATGGTTGATACGAGTATGTTTGTATGTTACAAACGTGCGCAAGCCATAAACATGGGTTGAATTTTGAACTGTTCGAGTTAATTAAAATGTTTACAAAGCTTCATTGAGCAGGAATCAAGTGACCTACACAGATACACACAATTCAACAACAAAAATATGACGCATGAAACTCTAGAACTTTTCGGATACAATAATACGATGGCCTTTCTCTTCTTGATTTCCAAATTAGTTATTACTCATTAATTTATCTGTGCAATAATAGCATTATCGAATCTAATAGCTATTATCTTTTTGAAGCGATTTTTGTGCGTTAAGCATGTAGATAAAGATGTTAATTTGTAGGTTAAGGTTCCGTTTACCTATGGGCGCGTTCCCACTATGTCGCGACGATTTTTTCATTTTGGACGACTGCCATACATTTTGTATGTAAAAAGTCGTGGACGGCGGTTAATCGTGTCGTCCTATATGTGAACACCTCCATTTAAATACACAAGCCACGATGCTTTAAACGACACGATAATCAGTCGTCGCGACACAGTGGGAACGCGGCCTATCACTTTTATCACCATATTATCATTTATTTGAATACAACAATCACTTTGTCTGCTTTGCGGATCCGGGGACAAAGGCTGAATCCGCAAAAGTTACCAGTGAAGTCGGTTCGAGAATCAACACCATTCAGTCTGAGAATATAACAATATCTAGTCTCGATATTGAATCCATAATTACTCAAATTTTATTGCCTCGCTATAGGAATAGACTAGTCACGTTTACGAACTTTGACCTATCCTAAATAGTGATTGCAGGGTACTTGTAGAGATGCTATGTTTGTAGAACTGACCTTGTCAAATTTTCCGAGCTTGATTTTAGTGAGAGCTCGGTCGCAGTACAGCATTGGGTCATCTCGGATTTGTTCAATGGCTCGGTTGTAGCATGAGAGTGCCCTGTCGTACTCTTGGCGACGGAACGCCTTGATGGCTTGGGTCTTCAGAGTATCAGCCCGCTCGCGACGAACCTTTCGATCCTGGTAGCGCTTTTCAGCATCCTTGCTTACTTCTGCCATCCATGCGTCTTTGTCCATCTCGCCCTGGTAATTTGAAAACAAATCAATAAGAACAGACATAATTGGTTAGTACCAAAATAGGCTTTGGAAAATTTTAGTAACGGCTGTGAAGGACGCCTTCGATCGATTATTCATTATTATTAATAATGATGTATTACAAAATTGTAGGTACCTACCTATACAGGTGCTTATTTAATTCGTTTATCACGACTAGAGATAATGCTAATGCCTGTTATAAATTCTGTTACTGCCTCATTGACATTTCTATTACAAAATAATAAAGTTGCTACACTTTACATGACTTGTAAGCCTAAGGGCAGTCGACGGCTTTCCCCCCTGTAAAATCGTTATTACCTAAGACAAATTGATTTATATGTTCTCATTTTTTTTTGGTACACCAACTCTGATGGTATTTAAAAAAAGTTCTAGTTTCTGTAGAGACCCTTATCATCCATCATACAACAAGATAATTTATTGTTAGTATTTTAGTAAGCTTTGCTAGTAAGTCCTTGTATAAATGCCTAGCTACTCCAAATATTTGACTAACGAGTGTTACCTACTTTGTATGATTGATAGAGTCAATATTTTGTATGCCATACTTGGTTTCGGTCAGTAACGTTATGTCCTACTGACCGATTTGTCCCAATCGTTATTTTAACACGTTAATGCCATATTGTGTTGTATTAGCTTTAGGTAGGTATTCCTCCCGAAGTAAGATTGATTTTCTCTGTTTATTTACAAATTAGATCTTGTGTGCGTAAACTGGGTATTATCGAGGAGGAAATAATTTTCCTCGCTTTTTTGTGCGTAGCAATAAGACGTCGTTGGCGTTGGTAAAAAATAGAGTGGATTAATAACTCTAATACATTACTGTTATTATCTTTCCGAACCGAGCATGTAATTTTATTTAGAGATCAATGTAAGGCAGCGAAGACGCCTCGTCGTAATGTATGTAAACACTTAATATGAATATTTGTGTCCGCACTACAAATAGAAAAGAACAACAGTATCTACACGAGGTAGATGTTTATTTATAGAGAAACGCGAGCCAAATTGCTTTCACTGATAATATAATACGATACGTGCACCTACTCGCATCTGTGAGGTCTACTACGAAAGTGCATCGCATGACGTTAGAAACGCATGCTGCAGCCGCTGCAGGTGTGGTCAAACATGAATAAGCCATCCGCAAGAAGTCGAGAATGTCATTCGAACTAATCCGAATCTATGCCCATCGCGGTCGTTGCAGGCCCCAAATTAATTAAATGATCAGACCAGATCTAGATAAATCTATTACGAGTTTTGATGACCCAATTACGAGCCCACGTGTTAACTGGTACCTATGTAGTTAAATATAACGCTTTGGCATGTTATTGTGCTGTCGTCGTTCGCGAATACATAAATATTTATGCATGCCACTGATGCCACCTACGCAAGTGATTTTTTTACTAATCAATGCTTGTCTGGGTATTAACACCTGAGTGTTTGGTGTAGTAGGTACATACAAAGTGGTTTACACATTCGGTGTATGCAGTTCAAACCCAGGTGTACTTCAGATAACCTAGTTTCGTTATGTATTGAGTAATACAATTAACCGTATCGAATGCTTCTGTTAATTCCATGTTCAGATTAGGAACGCAAACTATGTCATGGAATGTTCTGAAATTGTGTAATACTTATAGAAATTGTTCTTTGTCGTTAAAACAGGATTGTTAGAATACCTTCTAAAGAGTTCAACTTCTAAACCTGTTCATTCTCATTGCTCGTACACTATCTTTGTACTACTAAAGATCGAAACTTAGCAAGATTCCTTATTTTCAATACATCGACGCACGAGGGGTGCCATAAACAGGACCATAACATGTCTTCTATTATTATTTCTTACACTTTGGGGAAAACAGATGTGATGTTATGCGTATTGTTAAAAATAGCAACGTTATGAATGAAAATTAATAAATCTCCTCACCGCATCTTTATTTAGATTTTTAAATGCTTTCTCATTGATCAGAGTGCGATTTTGCTTTACTGTCAGCTTAAGGTCTTCGTCGAGGATAACTTTTCCATCTAGATATTGGTCAGCGAGGAGCTTAGCTGCCGCTGCCTTTTCTTTATCACCACTACCCATGTCCTTTACTAGATTTGATACTTCAGAGACTCGTTGCATGAAGTTGTTGAATTCTTCATCTAATTCTATCGATTTGGTATCTCTTATAGCTGGGTTGTTTGCAATGCTCATTGTCGCTGTTAATTATTCGCGGTAATAATAATTATAAATTCAGATCTGCTGCGACAAGCCGGTTGTGAACTTGTTTATGAAATGTCTGCATTGACGTAACAGTTTACATGGCAACCGTTGTCAAGTTAAACAAAAAGCAATGTCAAGGGACATGTGAATAAAAAAAGTTCTAGTTTGTCTATTTTTCAGTAACGGCCAGTATTTATGATTTTGTTTAAAGAGTACGCTATTCAACAGTTAATTTATGTTTGTAAGTTACAGCTGCTCTCGAGTTCTTTTAATGTTCTAGTCGATTCTATATTTAAGTCAAGGTGAGTTGGAAATGCTTCCGAGTGGTAAATATAAAACACGTGTACTCAGTGTAAACTTAGGGGGATATGCTTCTTCGTGCTATCATTTTTTTCAATTCCAATGTTGTGCTGGAATCTGGATGCAAAACATAAAGTCTGTGCGTAGGTAAAACAAAATAAAAAAAATTGACTTTTGACTTGAAACAAAAACGCTACTTAATATGCTGATTTGTTGATGCGATACTACAGCTTTTTGTTAACGATGAAACAAGAAATTAAAGGTTATCTACCTACATTTACGTCTACTACACGCGTATATAACTGCACCACTAGTTCCATATATCTCATCTTACGTATGAAATAGTCACTCAAACAACAATCATCGGAATATGCCTGGATCGTCGGAAGTCATGTCGAAGATAAAATTAGATATGATACACAACATCGTTCATTCATTAATCAATCGAGATATTTTGATCGGCGTTTCTCAAATCTAATATTAATTGTATGGACTTGAGACTGACATCTGAGTTTGTTTCGTTGTTTCTTCTCAGGGAAGTCAGCTTGTACACCGGCCTCATCTAAATGATCAAAATATTGACATGTAAAAGAGTTACTTTTGTAACTTATTTGCAAAAAGGTAGAATTTATCAAAAACATTATTTGTTTGTACAGTGTTCACGCCTCTCGGTTTCGTGCGACTATTCGGCGTAGTTGGCGGGGTGCTGGTCAAGCCGCAGTTCCTGAGGGACCTCAATGAGGAGTACTACGTGTACTCGTTTGAAGAGGACACCATCAGACGACGGATTAACAATGCTGTCTCTACAGGTAAAGATTTCAAGTTTTCTTGCCACTGATGAGAGATAACGGTCTCGAAGCCGATTATGTTTATCAATCTCCATAGACTGAAAAACATAATCGGCTTATAATCTTCCCACTGCAAAAGCCTCTCAGAGTGAGGAACTGGGCCGTAATCCAGTACCCGAGCTTGGTGCGGTATGGTGGATGCCACAAGTCTTATTAAAGCTTCCCCTCTTTTACTTACATTTAGCTGTGCCTTTTTTTTTTAGGGATGGTAAATCATCAAATGACTTCTTCCGCTTTGGGTGAAACCGAAGAGCGTGTCAAAGGCCGTGTTCCTTCTAAAGCCCTTTGCGTTCCTGGGCCGCGGTGACTCGAACAAATTCCGCAATCCTGGCAGGATTTTGCTGTGCCTACAGGGGTCATAAATAACTCATTTTATTTAAGTTACCATCTTAGTATACAATCCGTTATTGCAGTAAATGATTGAGTAATAGATGTGAGTCCGAATGTGAAGATGCAAAAGATCTAAAGAACCTCCACATTTCATCGGATTCTAATTATTACTAGAATGTTCAGTAAAAACGTACAAATCCATACGCTTAGAATGAGCAAAACCACTTCAGCTCATCCATTCCAAATCGGAAGATGCGCCGACATAGATAGACCACGTACGAAAGCGTTTTGATCGAGAATGTACCGTAAACCGAACATAAATCAAGTTAACAGTTACATCCGAATAATTTATGCTATCAGCTAGGTAGAAGGTTAACTAAACAATGTAGTAGCCAAAACCTCTCACGTGCGTGCACAAGGATACAGACGCAAATGATGCTGCATATGCTTCCTATTAGTGGTGTGCCGACTGGGCAAATAGATGGCGCTCAGACGGCCGACTAGTCGCCGACTATAAATGTGACCGGATAGCCAGCTCTTCCGACTAGTCGGCCAATCTCTATAATTCTTTTGAATGTAAAATGCGAAAATGCGACTTATTTATTTTATTTCCAGTTATTTTTTATAACTAATTACGCGCCGACTAATCATCGACTAGTAGCCGACTATAAACGCGTACGGATAGCCGGCTTGCCCGACTTGTCGGTCCGTCTCTACTTCCTATCTGTATGACTGCTCTAACCTTACGAACTGTCGAGGCGACCTTCCCAACGCATTACGTTTTAAAATCGCATCGCACGTGCTATTTATGTAGGCGGAAAAAAAGCATTTGTACATTTGTTTTATTTATAATTATATATTTGTACTAGCGTAATAGTAAATTATTATAGAGGTGGGTCGATCTATCTTTTGTTGATTGATAGTGAGTAATTTTCAGGGCTTGGTAATTACGGCAATTTATGAATTTTGTGCTATGATTACGGAATGTAAAATAGCATATAATAGTCTTAAATGTGACGACGTTACTTTCAAGTTAACGTATAGGCCGTGACCCTCAAACAGCATCATAGGTCGATGATTACAAAGTGGCACACTCTTTGTGCCGACACCCGTGTATCATGGCGCTCTACTAAAAAGATATTGCAGAATCATCTTCCTTAAAATCTATGCT
This sequence comes from Mamestra brassicae, assembly GCA_905163435.1. Classification (NCBI taxonomy): domain Eukaryota; kingdom Metazoa; phylum Arthropoda; class Insecta; order Lepidoptera; family Noctuidae; genus Mamestra; species Mamestra brassicae. Next base: position 5,675,281 of record LR990991.1, on the reverse strand, counting down.
CGCATATTAACTGTATGGATAAACTACATTGATCATTTTTTAATAATAATATGATGGTTCTTATCATACCGTATGTTTTTGATGATTCAAACGTAGTCCGCACTTGAAAGATATAAAAATTATAAAGGATCCAATTCAATGGAGTAGGTACAGACGTACGGTCAACAATTAGAATTTAATTGGCACATATGATTCTGTTAATTAAGATTCTATTAGCACGTATAATACCACTTACACAATGACTTGTTTATTTTTTTTTTCCGATATGTAGGTATTTGTGAGCTATTGATGTTAAGATGTTTGTTTATACGTATATTTGCTGATCTATTTGAAGAGGTAGAAATTTTGGAAAAAATGACCGTACATACATAAACCGACCGAAAAGATGATTCCTTGTTGACTAAGCTGCTGCATAGTTCTTAAGTAACCCTTCCGTATGAGTGGTGATTATTCCATTATCCCCTTAGTTCGCACGTTTTAAAACTTCCATGCCATGTACAGATGTTAAAACCTCTGGGAGCAGGAATCATAATTAACTTGTGCTAAAAACATACGCTATATTATGCAATGGGTCTCATCCTCATCAGATTGTTAAATATTTAGCACGTGACAACGAATCCTCAATGCCAGTCGAAGCGGGTGCGCCTAATCGACGTGTAATGTTTCATCAACTACATTCCATCGTTTGACATCGTCTGAACATTTTATGTCTCTAAACTAAATGAGCCGAGACTCCTGAGTTCTGACGGTAATGACAACATAAATTGATGCAGTTCGTATATTTTTGTTCGGCTATTCTGGTTTTACGAGTATTTTTGGATAATGAGAATTTTAAATGTGTGATGCCTGGCAAAGAATAGACCTCGTTTCGTATTGTGGGTGTAGTTTATTTTTTACGTGATAATGTCAAAAGAATATCATATTGAGCGGCAGCTTATGACTTATGACTTATCCCGTCTGCAATCGTACTGATTATAACAAGACCCTGTTAATTACTTTCTGAGTTCTTTGGCCCTTCTAAAATAGCCACAAAGTGGCAAGTTAAAAGATGTTAAAGAGCAAATTTAAACGAGAAAAGCCTAAAATTATTGGCTATTGACCCAACTACTAGCTGTTTCAGCCTGGGAGTATAGTGGAAAAGACCATTTCTTCCCTCCCCTTTCCAAGTTCTTGCTGGCATGCCAGAGATACGTTAATCACCAAGTAGCGCTAATAAATAACTGTCCTTCAAATATTTAATAGGAATGTTATGTTATTACGATTAACTCAATGGCAAGCAAACAAAATGCATAACTTCACCATATCATAAGATGAGCGCCAACGCGGCAGCGAGTGACCTGCCGAACAATACTCATTGTTTACAAACAAGTCCACACATCCTAGCTTTTGCTAGATGTCTAGGACTTCTTGTTAGTTATAATCTTACTATGCTGATGATTATTATCTATCTGACTGTCTGATTAGCCGTGCCACGTCGACGAACATCAATCACTAAGATTTATCATCATTCATCAAATATTCTGGGTCGTGAATGTCGTCGTTTGGCGATAGTCATAGTCATCAGTCATCACATATGTTTATAATTTCTTCTGATTATCCTGTTCCATTTGTGTCCTTAAAATATGTCAGCAACGAAGCCTATGGATATGGTTCTATTTTTCTAAAATAGGAGACTTCTTTGACTATGCCATCTAGCGTTGCATATTCAAAACTTTAACGTAAAGAATACTTGACGTTGACGTTTCTGTGCTGGCACCTATAGTTCCTGCACGCTTTTTTTAGACGAACTTGCACGAAGTAGACTGTGCCATCTAGCGTTGCAATTCCGAAACTTATAAGTAAAATATACTTGACAATGACACTTCTGTGCGGTCACCTATAGTTCCTGCACGTTCCCTATAAATCATATTATCTGTATTATTTCTCAGAATTATAAATGTTGATTACCACAGTGATGACCTAAGATTGTAAATAATTATTCTCACTGATCATTATCTTTTCTAGTTGAGTGGTTGTTCAGTGCACTTCCTGAAAACTTGATTGTGCCTTCGTTTTTATTTCTAGTATTATATATAATAAATAATATTAATCTTATTAATACCCTTATAACAATAGTTGACTATTATGCTGAAAAATAAATATAGTTTATTGATTCGATTACGATAGGACTGCATGTATACCTACGTACGTGTGCGGGGTGTCTACTTGGTATATTGAAATTTTTGCTGTATAGATTTTAAAGGAAGGGTGTTATGTTTAGAAGCTAATTACTGGTTGATTAACTATAGGATATTACTTAAATCGTTGATGTATCCAAATATGTGTAAGTATATTTTAAACCAAAAATAAAAACAAAATATGTTGGTTGCTTCATGTTTAGATAACCGATTGTACCATTTACTTTTTTGTTATCAGACATCGGTTTGATTAATCGTGTTCGGGACAATAATTATCGTTTTTGACATTGCAACACAGTCAAATATTAAAACATGTTGGTGTAAACCCACATCAATATTAAATCTTTGACTGTTTCTGCAAATGAACACTTGAAATTCACCTGACTCATGGGCTTCCACCCCCATCGCTCGTCGGCTTCTAACCATTTATCTAAAGAGGATAGGCAATCTTCATCTTCTTCATTTCATTGCGAGGTTCATGTTCAGCAAGAGATCTTTACAGCTGTAGGCAGTTCTATTTATTAGCCAGAAATACAGTCTAAAAGGCAATAATATACAGTATGAATGTTTAAAGTGTGCGTGCCAAATCCGAAACTATCAGGAATATCGAAAAATACTGAAAGGAGTCTCGAGCCCGATTTTGATGAAAACAAAAACTGCATCCTTGATTTTTTTTTAAAACCGGTATTCCTAGCCAGAAATGGAACCGGTTGATTTAAAAAAAAAAAAAACCACACCCTGTACTATAACACCATCCGAAATTGGATAAGGATCAAATTCTGGGAAGTCATAACATATAGCAAAGTTAAGGACAGTGCTCATTTTTAACAAATAACTTTTTCACTCTGTATAATACTAATACAAATATCTCTCTATGGCGAAATAACTTTGATAATCCTGCAGCCTTGACGTTATCAAGATCACAACTGCACAATGTCTCAGCCAAGGATGGGTTAACGAACGTGACGTTGACGAGTTGTGCAAGTGCAACGCAAAACAAACGGAAAAACTGAGTTTCTGTTTATTTTGAAAGGCTTTTTGTATCTAGCTGTTTGATCTGATCGTCTTATCTTTAAACAAGTCATCACGCACGACGTTAAAACGGTACTTAACCGATAAATGTCTGGTGTAAAACAATACTGGTGTATTTATAGATCCACAACAACAAGTATGTGCATTGCATAGTAATGCATGTGCATTTAAGACCTGATTCTTTGACCCTGACCTAGCGAAGGGTATTATGCTGTGTAATAAAACCAGGCTTTTTGGTTTTTTTTTTATATAAGCTTATTCAATGTTTTGTTATTCAGTTACGTGTGTTTTTAATACCAGAAAAAAATAACCATCCCAGGCACAGCTTTTTCTTTATGTACGCCTATGCGAACTAAGCCAATGGAACTTTACTTGTGTCTTACTATAGGACCTTCATAAAACCATGTTCTTTCTTCTCAGGAGTGGGCTACATATCCCCCGAGCCCATGTACCCTGACCACGGCGACATATCAGCTCCACTAGACGCTGATGTGTCCATATCGAAAGACAGCAAGAAAGCTTCAGTACGTCTGGGCAAAGAGACGCCATTGCTGCGACTGAGGAACGGCGCCCTGCAGGCCGGCCTCAGCGAGAGACTGCACAGGGTCGTGGCTATGAGGAAGGTTAGGATATACTATATTACAGAAGTTCGATCGCGTCGTCATATCGACCCTATCTTGACACTGACGCGTCGATAGCGAAAGACAGCTAGAATGCTTCAGTGCGTTCGGGCAAAGAAACGCCATTGCTTCGTCTGAGGAAAGACACTCTGCAGGCCGGTCTCAGCGAGAGACTGCACAGGCTAGTGGCTATGAGGAAGGTAAGGATATACGATGAAATAACAGTTTGACCGCGTCGTCATATCGGCCCCATCTTGACGCTGACGTTTCGATGGCAAAACAGCCGAATGCTTCAGTGCGTTCGGGCAAAGAAACGCCCTTGCTTCGTCTGAGGAATGACACGCTGCAGGCCGGTCTCAGCGAGTGACTGCACAGGGTTATGGCTATGAGGAAGGTAAGGTAAAGTATACGATGTTTAGCAGTTTGATTGCAGAGACACATATATCGGCCCCGTGTCGATAGCAAAAGGACAGCCTGAACAAAAGTAAAAGAAGCTAGTTAGAAAGTTAGGAACTGAATTTGGGCTGATGATGATAATGCTCGCGGCTTCCTATTTTTGAATAAATGACATAATTTTTTTTTTTTTTTTGTAATTATGTTAGTCAAGTGCCCTATTCAGCAACCTGAATGAACCCAGATTATCTTCATCCTTGTAATGCAACGTACCTTTCTACAGGAAGTAGAAAGCCAGCGCAAGACGTCTTCTCTGCAGCGCAACGTGGTGTACCCGCTGGCGATGCTGCTGCTGCTGGCCCTCACCACCATCACCGTGCTCATGGTGCTGCAGAACACCTTAGAACTGCTTATAGGGATCAAGGCGTTGCCGCTTAGCACACGGGTTAGTAAATTTACCCTGTCTTACCTAAAGGAGAATTGCCAAAATGTGCAAGAAGATGGCATTAATTTAGGTAATAATAGTCCTCCTGCCTGATTTCGGCCATGACGGCCAGTCTCAACGGATACTAGTCATCAGCGCGGGAGATATTACAGTGCACAAGTGTGTGCGCAAACACAGATGTACTCCCTCTTCCATCACTCTAATATCCGATGGGTCGGCAATCCGACACGACCGGAGACTCTGGTGCAGGACCAACGGCTTACCGTGTTTTTTGGTGCAAGATCAATGGCTTGACGTGCTTTCTGAGGCACGGGGGTTTCACACCATCAACTTCCAAATTCCGGGCTATCACAGAGCAATTCCTAATGGAAAAACTAATGACACTTTTTGCCCGACCTGGGAATCGAACCCAGGACTCCGCGCTAGTAAGCTAGCTAGTAGCTAAGCGAGTAAGCTAACGAGTATATTTCGTTCCAGCAATTCACATTGGGCATCGCGTCGTTATCAAAGCTGGGCTGCGCGGGCGCCGTGCTGGAAGCCTTCCTGATCGTGTACCTGTACGCGGCGTCGCTGACGGGGCTGGGCACGCCGCTGCGTGCGCTGCGCGTGCTGCCCCGCGCGCGCCGCACGCCGCTCGCGCGCATCATCGCGCACTGCACGCTGCTGCTTGCCTACTCCACCGCGCATCCGCTGCTTGTTAAGATGCTGGGTTAGTTTATAAACTATTTTGACAAACTTCTACCCTTAACCTCTTTTCTTGAAGAGTTCTACACACATAAATTCACGCCTTTTTCCGAAAATAAAATCAACTGCTCCAAATATTTCGCATAACTCGACAAATGTACTGAACAGCTAATATTTTTTTCGCGATTTCGGGTTTGGTCTCACAGTAAAAGTTGTTCAAAGTGATAAGTACAATCCTCCTTTTGCTTCTTTTGGGACCATACACGCACGCCGGTTAAAAGTTTTATAGGTCAGATAATATAAACGAAAAGTTTCTCGCCTCCTATACCTAGGCGAGTATCAAAAGGAGATAAAAATGTTGACTAGTGCAAACTTGCATGGACATCGTTTCATCTAACTCGTGTTAATGAGCCTATATTATCCACGCAAGAGCTCGGAAGTGTTTTGATGGATGACTTTCAAATGGACTCTCTGATTCCAACAGCAAGCCGTAATATTAGACATTTATCTTCCACCAGGTATAACGAACTTCGATTTGTTAGGCGAGTTCGGCCGCATCGAGTGGCTGGGTAACTTCAAGCTCGTTCTATTATACAATGCCATATTCGCGGGCACAGTGACGCTGTGCCTCGTCAGCAAGTTCACGGCCAGCGTGCGGCGCGAGCTGTACAACAGGTTGGTGGAAAACGTCAACACGGTCGCGCACTGCGTGTCTTTCCTCAACAACTGATCCGCCAAGCGCGCGCGGTCAACTACTTCCTTCGGTCCTCAGTCCCATACATGGCCGCGCTCGGCTAGCAGCTACTTCCATCCTGTATACCTGCTGCATCAAATTACGTATGCGATAAGGAATTGTTTGGTCTTTGTATAAGTATTTTAGAAACATCCTTCACAGATCTGGTTCACCATTCTGTTATCATTATCCGAAGATAACAAATTTTGATCTTTGTATGGTTCATTAAATTTTAATAAAATACAAATGAAATAGCAAAATATAAACGCATGGAGATACTGTGTTGTAGAATAATGCCTCCTCTTCTGATAAAGTTAAAACTTTAGAACGGTTGAAGTTTTAATAATAAATGACAATTTAGTAGGTATTATTAATAATAAAATTACTAGGTATTTGTTTAAATAATTAATTAATTACAAACATGTATTAATAAGTGTTCACTACAGAAAATGACAAAGTAATAAAAATAGTAAAAACCCACAATATAATGATGACTAACATGGTAGGCATAGTAAGATTATTGCATTTATTTTCTACCAATTTATTTCGGTTCCTATTTAGTATTTTATTGTTTACAAATTGTGTCATAATTGCTATCTATAAATTATAATATTGTAAAGTTTTTGAGGAAAGACTCGCTAGAATAAATTTGAATTTTTTTATTACCAATGAGACTGAATTTGTTAAAGTTATGATTAGGAACAGGAGATTATTTATTTTATTTCGTTACGTCTATGTAATTACTAAATGTGACTGCTGAATGAATTACAATAATTAGTTTTATTATTATTTAAATTAAACAATTGTGTAAGATTTATTATTGCCATGAAATTATAAATGTACTGTTGTGGTGTTATTTTATGTGAAACCACATTATGTATCTTGTCTCAATTTCTTTTGGTTTGCGCTGTGCATAATATATCACAGAGTGATTTTAAATTTATAAAAGACATTGAAGACTGTTTTTTAATTCTAGAATAACCATAGACTTATGTAAGCTTTTGTTGCTCAATTTTACATCACACAAATAACCCTGCAATGGTGATGAAATATTGTTTTTATGTCTTGTGGTTTACTTGTTGAGGCTAACTGATACAACATTCTAGTCTTCTTAGATCTCTGTTGCAGGGCCTCTCTCTTATGAGTATGAGCTTCAGCACACAAAACGTTAACATTTTTCGAACAATTAACATATTTCGAAGAATTCATCCGCTATCATTATTTAGCTACGTACTACTAACGCTCAAACTTGCAGAATACTTTAGGAGAGTTAGATCACACAATAATGTAGCAACATAATATATGTAGAATGTTTAAAATGTTGAATGTATAAAGTTAGGTTGACAAAATAACGCCAGTGGTGCTACAATTTATCATTAAAATAGACTAGAACTCACCACAAGAATAAAATAATATGTAATGTTATTCTGTAATGTACTTAGAACAAGCATGTTAGGGCGCTTATGTAAGTCTTGTGTGTGAATCTCCATTGTTTGTGAGTAGATTAATTATATTTAGTGTGCGGATTTTATACATTTTGTATTATCTTGTACCAAACGTTGAGATTGCATTTGAAATAATACATTATAAAAATTGATACAGTACTTTTTATTTCTGCCCACACTTGTAAATATTCCCTGGTAGCATCAGCACTTGAACATCATCATATCATGCTTAGCTTTTCATCTGATTGCTTTTCCCTGGTCAATGCTAGATGCAAAGCTTCTACATGTTGCTTCAGCTTGTAATACTCTTGCATTTAGAAGTATTTTATTCAGTCTCATTAGGTTTGCTTAGGGGCGTCGCTCACACACTACACTCGAGTCGGCGTCGATGCGCGGGCTGTATTTTTACTTAAGAGAGAGGAAGATAGGATGTGCATTTTTTTCCTCCCTCTTATGTAATTATAATAATAAGTACTCCTCGATACGGCTCGTATACTAAGGAGATTCCTTTCTCTGGAGCCCTAACCACCGCTACCCGACACCGGCGGACTACTATTTTTAAAATTTTTAAATGTTTTTTTTTTTTGTTACAACGTTTTTATAAAAAGAAATATTTAAAAATGTATATGTAAAGAAAATTAAATAAACGAAATAATTATATCTTGGGACAACCCACACACGGTCATCCGATCCCAAGTAATATACCGCCCGCGCCTCGACGCTGACTCGTCTCTTTAGTGTTTGAACAACGCCCCATAGAAGTATATGCCTAAAAACGTATGTTCCTTTGATATAGATTCAGGTGGGTAGCAGATGGGTTCACATTCCCAGAGGAAACGAAGAGGAAATCGACATTAAATGCAACGCGGGTGATGGCGGAGAGCTCCCCTGCTGCTGAAAATGTGGAACATTTGAAATCAGAATAAAATGGCAATAAAGAATGCTATCCTGAAATGAGGAAAAAAGTCATAGTATGCTTTAAGATCTTAGGTAGGTGTTTTAAAATTAAATGTTCAGCTTTAAGAAGAGGAATCTATGTAAGCACCTCTCATTCAGAACAATAACTAAGCCAGTGTTATGGTGCGCTCACACTGCTGTTAAAAAGGCTTACAAACATTTTCTAATGTAACGTAAAAGTAAGTTAGTAAATGTGATGACTTAACATTGTGATCAATGTTTGTTAACATTTTGAACGGTAAAGGTGTGTGGGCCACTCTTACTTTTTCCAAAAAGTGCACAGGACAAGCATGAAGTCAAGGCTTGTGGGGGCACTCTTACTTTTTCCAAAAAGTGCACAAGACAAGCATGAAGTCAAGGCTTTAGTGGAAACTATTTAAGAATTTTTTAAGAATTACTGAAAACCTGAAACTGGTAGCAGTTTCAGGTTTTCAGTAATTCTTTGATACAGTGTTCTCCATAATCCAATATTTACTTCAGCTTATTTTGATATACAATTTTTTTATATGAATGAGTGGGGGCAGCCTAGCTGCACAATGACTATGAATTAAGTCAGTGATATAATAGATTACAACCTATTTAAGTGCTTGTTTATTGTATTGAGCACAAAAGGTTGCAGCTCCTTTCAGTACCTACCAACCATTACTTTAAGTGTTTACGGCATGGTTGACTGAAATCATAATAGTTATAGAGATAGAATGCTTTTTTCTATGTATTTAATTGTAATAAAATTGTAAGCTAAAAAAAGCACTAATTAATCAAATATTTTATCATACTGAGTTTTGAGAAGACTTGAAACCCACTGTAATCTGTCTGTGATGAGTAATTAATAATAATAAATATTGTTTTATGTACAAATTAAATATTATCAATAAGGCCAGCGTAAAATAAATAATAATGCAGTATAATCTTCAGACGTTTTATTGACTGTTTCACTCGTTGAGTCTACTAGCATGTAATGTTTACCGGACTTCCTGCCTTCCGCTTTCAGAATAACTCTTCTTGTGTTGTTCCTCACTACTTCAAGGCTTTCATTACTATTAAGCCCGAATATAAACCCTAAGTTGATGACATCATGCACATCTCTTACTTGCATGTGATTCTCAGCTCCACTGGTAACAATAATGTTTCTGGACTTTCCCACGGCATGGTAATTGTGAGCAGTACTGATTATGTTCTTCCTGGATGTTGAATCTCTTATAGCGGGCGAGTACATTAACTCAAAGAATATACCCCTCTCCACAGCTTGTGAGTATAGTTTCCGACTGATTTTAAAAGGTATCTTACTTTCTGGTTCAAATGTTATTATATCTACATCCATAGCTCCACAAGCATACTGAAATGCTTGTAAAGTTTTAGGTATTACAGCAATTATATCATACTTCTTTAAATTCTCTGATTGGTTCACTTTATGAGCTACACTTGAGTCTGAGAATTCAATAGTCACCCTTTGTAAAATAGTAAGCTTAGTAGAAAGATCTTTTGGAATATCAATCGGCGAAGGCACATAGTCTCTTTTATCTCTGGTTTCCCCTTTCCTTTTTTTTTTCTTGGGCTCATCCGAGGATTCTTCAACGTGTGTATTAATAGCTATTGTATTGAAACCAAGTTTTTCTAAGAGATGTAAGGTCTCGAAATCATAATTCTTGCTGATAAATAAGTCACAAAAACCCCAGTTGCGATTAGCCATAATTTATAAAAACGACTTTTTTGTGAATCAAATACTTTTATCAATTAAAACTGCAAAATCAAATAAAAGTATCTGTATAACCTGTAAACATGCAGGCAAACCGCAAAAGCAAACATAGCAAGTCCACAAACGTCAAAACAAGATTCGTTGACAGGTAAGTGACGTTTATTAATCTATTAGGTATTTAAAATTTACTCCGAAGGGAAGGCTATAGTCAATTGACCATATTGCCTAGTCTTACGTCCTTCTTGTGTTTTGCATTAGAATGCAGATGTTACACATTCTACTGGTTTTTGGAGTATCTAACAAATATACCGATTCGGCCTTATCAGCAAGTTTTGAGTGAATACTACAATTAAATTCTCAGCTCGTAACCGAGATCGCGCCTGTTTCAATTATTCCACATATTTTCCAGGTGCGTGGACACTTGAGACACAAAATTACACTAATTTCATCATCCCATAGACCTGACAGATTTTATTTCGTTTAGAAATTGTTTCAGAAATCGATTAGAAATGTTCGATTTCTTTTATTCGATGAAAATTGATTATTTAAAAAAATCGAATAATATAACGTGCATTGCAAAAACAACAACTTCTAACTCTATCATAATTTTTTACTTATATTAATGTTATCAAAACTTGTACAATTACTTTTAAAAGTTGTTATGTTACTGGCAGATTTTATTTTGATAAATTAAAACATCGCTTTTTGTCGCCTTTTGTCATCGTCCTATCATTATCTTGTTGTCAAACAAATGGATGAAATAATAATATAGATTAAAATTTTCAAATTATATTTTCGCAATACCTTGCATATCATGGGATTTCGTATTGTAATTGCCGGTGAGAATCAATGCAGTGCATACGCGGAAACCGTTCTTCTAGCAGATTACCTTTCACAACAACTTCCAAACTTTTCCTATAATTGTATTCAAAAATCGGTGCGGGATTGGAAAGTAAGTTATTAACTTTGAATAAAATTTAACAAAGCAGGGTTTTATAGGTGCTAACTGCTGCATGAATGACTATCGATCACCCTCAGCTCAACATGTCATCACGTTCCTACATATTTGAAATAAAGACAGTTAGGCGTGGGATAAAATTGTAAATGTTTCAGACTTGGTTATGCAAGGTCAACATGAAAAACAAATGGCATCATTTGGAGTCACCTATTGTTTGGAAAGAGTTGTTAATGAAGGGCAGCAAGCCACACTATATCGGTGGGGCATCCGAGTTTCTGGATTATTGTTATTCATATTACAACTTCGATGCTTTATTTGCGTCTGAGAAATATGACGGATTGTTGGACAATATTCTACAATTCAAAAGGAAAGTTCATTCAGAAAATGTTTTGCTCGACGGAGGTGGAGAGAAAACTCCGGTAAACACTGTGCCCAAGAAGCATTATGTAGTTACGATTACTGGCGCTCGTCATTTATTAACTATGCATTTGATTTCGGGTTTTTTGGATCCTAAGTACACACGGGGTGACAAATTAATAAATAAAATATATTTGTATGATGATTGCTGTTCCAAAACATTCATGAATTATGTAGAAAAGGAATGTTCCTATGTCCAGACTGATATTCCAGGCAAAGTTGTAAAATTTGTTGACAAAATGGGAATGGCGCTAACAAGTACGGATATTCTGATAATTCTCGACCATGAACCGTTTGAGTAAGTAAACATATTATAATTCAGAGCACTACCCCGTTGAACGTAAAGGAATCAAAGTTCTAGGGAAAACATATATTTAAATGAAACCTATTCTGTTTACTATGTGTCTTTCCGGTTTTGCTGCCTATGCCTACGGGGTGCACGCGACATTTCAGTAGCTACTATGGGCTGCTTTGCTATATTATGTTAGTAATGACTGATATATAAACATGATTTTTTTAGTGAGAGAAAAGCAATTGGGGAATGGCTGCGTGATAACAGAAAAAAAATGAAAGAACTAGCTTATATGATCAATGCTTCAGGTCCACGTAACTTGAACATCCTTTTTCCCAATTTAGGGCCAGCATGTTATAACGCCACAGTTCTCCGAAATCTCGTTAATATTAACAAAAGTAACATAGCTGTCGCAACTTCGGACTTGGGTATGGAAATTTTACCCATAGTAGCTAGCATTGCTGAAGTGCCCATGAGAAATATATTTTGTCCACCTGTATGGGGATTTGTTGGTATAAACCAATTGGTGGATATTAGAACAACGGTGCATATGTATAACAGTTTTGAACCTTATAGAAGACACACAAGAGTGAAGAATTCAACTCTGAACATCGGATCAATTACTCCGGAAATGCGGACTTTATATTATTTGATGCATTTCGATGATACTTTATGGATGAAATTAGCTGAAATGAAAGCAAGTATTTAAAAAAGTCTACTAAATATGTAACAATGGCATAATTAATATTATTAAGTACATTATGAATAATTGCAAATCCTTTTGTCAGAAAATTTACGATCACGGACCGGCAACTGAGGCAAGATTTAACAAAGCAAATGCAGTAATAAGTTTGGTAAATATGTGGCTTCTGAATCCAAGTCCCGATAACATAGTATGCTTGGGAATTAGCTGCAACGGTAAAGGCATCACAGTTATATATATAATTATTTTTCAACTTTATCGATGAAGCTATGAGCTACCCAAAACTGTCAAATTTTCCCAATCAACCTTGAACTTAAAGCTATAGTGATAAAGGTGAAAATCTATTAAATGAATTTGATTTTCAGATTGTTGTAGCTTGATGTGCTGGCGTCTGTACCTAACATAATCTTTGATTTAACAGGATCTTTTGGATTAAATTTTGATGGAATATTTTCCCAACCCGCAAGATTTGTTAATGGACATTGGGAACCAGCAAATGATTTTTTAATGCCTTTAGATCGCGAAATGAAATTAACGTACTTAGACAACATGGCAGAATTCATAATGCGCTTGGGACCTAAAGATCTGCCACCAATTGAACCATATTATCCTTGTGCATGCAAACCAAAATTTTACAGTCTCTAATCATTATTCTATGTTGTTAAAAAAGAAATAAATCGTTGTTTTCACTACTTTTTATGTTCTGTAATCGATTATTTCTAATCGATTTGAGAACTGTCAGACGTTTCCGAACGTCAAATTCGAGCGAGCGCAGTAGTCAACTGTCAACACAACTAGACTGTACACAAGGTGAAGGTAGTCGAGTTTCATATGAGCTAGTGGTAACAGAGTCGTTGTTGTAGATTGTTTCGTAATTCGCAAGCAAAGGAATGTTATGACGTGCAGTAACTGTCTTTGTTTAAATAATACTCGTTTTAAACTTTACTCGAGAGTAGTAGAATAATGTGATAGATAGAGCTCGATAATGTGCTAGTAAACGGTTATATTGCGACATGATTTTTTCCAAAGTATGATCGTTCCAGTAGAAGTTATTAGAATAGTTAGGCTTTCGTATTGGTTAAGTTGTGTGAATATTGTGCCAATAATGAGATAGTGGAGTGTTGTGATGTGGTTGTGGGACATGTGGGGGGTGCTGTGGGCCGTGGAAGCGGTGGCGCAGCTGGCGGCTGTGCTGGCGACGCCGCTGGACCCCGCGCCGCAGATCCCGCAAGGTGAGCCGAGAGGAACCTTGCCGCCCACGCTCCTCGCCGCTGCCTAGCTCCGTCTGTTTTGTGCTTTGCATGGCTTCTCGCATGTTTATGTCACACAAGCTTGTTTTACTACTTTTGTTTACTTTCAATTTTGTTGTCTTATTAAAACTAATTTGCTTTAGATGATGCCTTTTAATTTTTTTCTAAGATTTTAGCACATTGAACTTTCCAAAAGTTTGATTGTTGAAATTGTTTTGAACAAAGTAACTTTAACTGTCAAACTTTGACACAAATCACTTTAATTCACTATAATTTCATGATTTTGTAAAAACCCACCATCTGAACTGTTACTAAATTGTTAAAAAAAAGACTACAAAACAACTAAGTTGATCACAAGCCTCTCTTTTTCTTTTGCAAGTACATGTAACATTTCATTACTTGCCTTCGATGGAGCTTTGCCAAAAGGATCATACTGCTCAATGAAATACAGATTAAAACTTATACCAAAGTCAAAAAATTCAATGTCCATTGTTCACATTTCATATTAAAGCAACCTCCTTTCACAATTTTATGTTATATTTGAGGATTCGAAATGGCTCGGGTGCATTTGAACTAATTGCTTTTCCAAAGTTTCTAAAGTGTGTTAGTTATTTATATCCTTTAGAGTTTGTCCTGTGAATGCTTGAAACTTTAAAATAAATTCATAGTAACTATTCTTGGAACTGTATTTGGTTTTTTCTCATAAAATGTATTTGAAAATTATGTTCACTTTTATTATATAGGTACTATTATAGTGCCCATTATAAAATTGCAAACATAATTTGAAACGTGTCTATGTACTATTTTTATTTAGATATTCTGAAAATTTCAGTATTATTATTTCTCAATTTCCCTTTACTTTTTTCATTATTATTTTTGAATGATAAGACACAGTTTCCATAAAACTTAACAAATTGTTGTTATACTGAAACAGTAATTGAAAACTTATGACAAATGAGACATGCTTTCCTAGTCTCCATTATCTTGGGTCCACCTTGCTGCATGTAGAGATCAATAGGTAGGTATTACCCTTTATGGGATAGTTTGTAATGTATGTCTGTGTAGGATATCCCTAAAAACATAAACTGTAGCCCGCCTCCACCAGATTTAGTTCTAAAGGGTTTTTAAAATGTCCTTTTCTATCAGGGGGTTCAGTTTCCGGCCGTAATTCCATCCAACCAACTTCCCTCCAGAAACAGATATGGCCGCCACTTTCTTTCGGGTGTCTTTGAGAGAATTCGGTGATCTTACAGATTGTTTCCATATTTCGGTGACACCTGTGTACTCAAGGAGCATGCACATAACTATTTCCTTTGCATCCATACATGTTCAGCACAGAGGGTTGTCCACTATACCTATAGTGAAGAAATGCATTTGTTCAGTGCTAGTCCCCATTGCTAATCGCAAGCTGCCCCTTTCCAGTCGCATATGGCGCCTGGTTAACTTTCTGTACCATTAAACTTTTAAAAGGTTTTTCTATCAACCCTTGAATATGGATGAGACAGAATGACAAGTTACAAATATAAATATGTGAGGTGATTTGTGATGCAAAATTAGGCCCCCCGCCTTATTTTGCCTTCCTTTGGGGTATTGATTTATGTTACTCAAAATCAATCAAAAGCAAAAGTCATTTATCCAAATTAGGCTGAGTGCCAGCACTTTTTGAATGTCAAAGTTCTACATAAAGACAGTCCCCCAAAACGCCCGCCCATCACCACTTCCTAGTGTTTTAGCTGGGAAGAAGAAGTGGCGCAACAAACTCCCCAGCAACACATCTGTCTGTTAAGTTTTAAAACTTGAATTTAAACAGTAGTATGCAAAGTAAGTTTACAAAACATGACAGAAAAATAATGTCTAATATGTAAATCAAATTTTAAATGAATTTAATTGACACTTTTTAGCTAGCACACTCCATTATGCCATCAAAAACAATCAAACTCAAGCTTAATAAGTAAATCAAACTAATTAAGCCTCCAGGCATAAATGTATACCCAAGTCAAATATCAACTTTGGTTCTATCATTTTAACCAGCTTCAGTACTAGGTAAATGTAACTAGTCTAATCTAAGATTAATGCCCGTTTTAATCATCAGAAGGCGATGTTTAAAGGCACACGACGCAGTGGTTGAGCGATTGGCTGCTGCACTGCGTGTCGCGGGTTCGTTTCCCGTACGGAACAAATATTTGTATGGCCTACAGATAGTTGTTCCTGGTCTGGCTGTTTGTGTATGTTTGTAAACGCATCCACAATACAGGAGAAATTCCTTGTGTGATCTCTAAATATGTAATTTTTCTCTCCTGCTTTAATTAAGGCTTTTTTGGATGTCACCATAGTATTAGTGAAAACAGGCATATATCGATGTCATTTTTAGCCTCAATGAGTTTGCTATCAAGTTTCCAAAGACCTCACTTGAGTGTCCTATTATGTTTTTAAATCTAGAACAGCTTGTAGTAGGTAGTTTCTCTCGCAAATAATTTGCTGTCTAATGAAGGACGACCGTTTTTATATTCTGTGAATGTCTACGGCAAATCCCCACAAATTGCTCCGAGAGTCGATAATCTGGCAGCGAGGGGCTACCTCTCGACTTGTCAGAGGAGCCCGTTCCGACACCACAGCTCGCGCATTAGTAGCCGCTGCACGGAGAAATGTTCTCATTTTCTTTTAATTGCAATACACGTAAGTCTAAGTATTTTGAGGCTGTTGATTATACTGGCTACGACACTAACCACCGACGCCTCTGTTCTATGTTGTTATTTATGGTAAATGCACGTAGGTGTATCGCTTTCTGTGAGATGGGTTGTGGGTGTGATCTTGTTTCAAGCAAACTACTTGGGCAAAGGCGAAGGTAATTCATACAAATCACAAATTTAGCTTTTTTTTTGTTCTTTCTTTTTCCGCAGCCTGACAAAAGAGAAATTAGTTGATCTCTTGATTAGGTTAAATCCTCAATTATGTCGGTCGCATGTGATTAAATATTGCGTGGAAGTTTGCACACGTGTGTGAGGATTCAGGGCCCCAGTTGATGAAAATGCGGCTTTGCCCGTAAAATATATCCTACTGGAACGTACCTACTGCGATATAAGTATCGTGGTCTACCGTGCTCCCTTAACTTTATGCAAATCCGTTCAGCCGTTGAGGCGTGATTGTTCAACACACATCCAAACATCCGGACTATCAAAGTTATAATATTAATGGGGAGTAGAATAGGATATAATTATAACTTAAGATTAAAATTCATCATCGAAGCAAAAGCCTAGTTTAGCCAGAAGCTAGGGTTGGTCAATCGACTTACGCTCGATGTGCTTACTTAGCAATCATTTTCTAATAAGGCTAAACTAAATTTATTTATTCCTTTTCAATCGACAGCTGATGCCACTTTTATGGTAACACCGGATGTTCACCTCGCATCTATTTATTCCATGTTAGTCAAGCTTGGTCTCTCACTTTAAAAAAAACTTAGTGGTACTGACAGGTACTTCGTTCATTTTTTATTTTGGTATTTTGTTTATTTCATTTATTTTATGCATAAAAGCACCATAAGAAAGGCCACTGACTAAAAGTTCATGGCATATCAGAAATATTCAGAATCTAAGATGACTTGACATTGATGGTAGCGCCGAAGATTTTAACAGTTAAAAGGTTTAAAGATAAATGTAAGCGAAGTTGACCTTATGCTTGCTAAAACCTGGCAGAAATGTTTGTCTGGGTTTGTAAATGCAGGTTTTGGGTCTATGTAGAATATAATAGAAATACTCTTCATTGTTCACCACAAAAATTATATAGGTAGTAGCTTATAAGAACCTAAAAAATTGTAGGAGTAATGCACGATTTTATCGCTACACTAAAAGTGATCTTTTACAAACAACTTTTAGATAGATCTTACTAAAAAAATCGTAGATAATCCCAGGTGTGTGCCTCTGTCCTGCACCACGGACTACCTACGTGGCTTCGTTTGACTTCGAATATGAAATGTGAAGGTAGTCGTTTACAGAATTAGCAATGGTCTATGAAATTGACGAATAAATGAAAGTAGTTAACGGTGAGTTTTAAAGTAATAAAATTGGATTATAAAACTTGTATTGTTGTGAGCACATGCGCGGACGGCGCGCCGCCGACGCACGATCCGCGTCGGTGCGGCAAACGAGGGACACATCAGTTGCATAACAAGCGGGCGCTGCGGCATCCGGCTAACGGGACTGTGGCGCGAGGGAGCTCCACCTCCGACTCAGACGTGCTATCGCGATCGTGTCAGATTCGACACCGCAGATACTATATCCAGCCACTCACGCCGATAAGTGTTTTGGCAATTTTTCCACCACATCTAGATGATGCGATAGTAACGCGCTGCAGACTCTCACGAAACGAGGAAGTTTCGTCATTTCTCATCACGAAATATGACTGTGAAACATGATCGCGGACCGTCCGATAGAGCGAGCTTATTCGTGCGATCATGAACGAGACCGTGACTGATCGGACACAATGCCTACAATGCCCTGGCGGACGCAATGATGCCAAGCAGCTTTAAATTAGAAAGAAGGTCACTTCATCACCACTCCACATTAAAAGCACATATTAAGAGACAGTACATACAGTGTTATTGTTCGTTTATCTAAATTGACTATTTTAACGTGTTCATGTAATTGGTTCGTAATCGTCGAGTACGGAAGGCGCAGACCGCGAATCCTGTTTGTGTTCGCGCGTCCATCGAACTGGTTTGCAGAGGGCAATGAGTCTCGTTACATGGCAAATGACTTCGCCAGCTCCCAGTGGCTCTTTACATTTACGTATTAGCTCGTTTACATTATACAGGGATTAAAGGCTGGTCAGGTTCAGTAAGAAACATCTTTAATGGTGTCTTATAACTTGTTCCAAGATAAAAACCTTTCTGGCTGGACTTTACAAGCTTCAAAACATTTTTTCCCATGAGAAGGATATCCCAAACGATACATACATACATCACTCAAAATCACACGACATTGATAGTATAGTAGTATTACTATACTATCCTGCCAGGGTTGCGGAATTTGTTCGAAAGAGTCACCGCGGCCCTAAAACGCAAAGGGCTTTAAAAGGAACACGGATGGGTTTTAGTCAGTAAGAGTCTGACACGCCCTTCCGCTCCACCCAGACTACACTATAAGAAGAGTAAGAAACCTAAACGGGGTTTACAATCGCAGCTATCCAGAAATTCAGTACAATGTCACAGGTTCCCAGGTACCTAATTGAAACCGTGTACGTAAAGTGCGCAATTGAAACAATTTATCGCTCGACAACCAACCATTGTTAAATTGACGTTAACAATAAAATGGGAAACCAATTGGGGAACCGTTATTAAAATGTCACAGCGTAAAGAAATACCTCGTTTGATGTTGCGTTGCCTTTGTTCCTTATAACGAGCTATCAAAGAAGCTGCGCCCCGACTCGGCTCGAATAAAACGAGTGTTAAAGGCCGCCACTTGGAATGTTTTGCTAAAAGGTACGAGTACTAGAGAAATCTAGAGCTATAAAGGATTTCAGGGAATTAGAACAGCAAGCAGTTTAGTCTTAGACGGTGTCTTATTATCTTCCCCGACGTAATAATATAAACTTTTGGCGAAACTAATTTCTCCCCAACTTTCGTTAATGATTGAATAACCAAACTGGTGACCATCTTATCATAGATCGCCATCATCGGTTTATTAATATCTATCTTTTGCCATATGGGAATTGGAATGATCTCTGTGATAAGTATGATAAACTCTGTTTTAAGAAACCCATTGAAGGCATGTAACAATGGGTCCTATAGTATTCCTTCACAACCTTTAAAATGAACAATACTCATTCTCAAGAATACGAAGGATTCTTCAATCTTGATAGCTTTTAACCTGTGGGTAAGCAACATAATAAGATTACAACACAATTATCAATGATGCGAACATTGCGACAGGATTTGTCGTCGGCACTCGCTCTCCGCAGCGATTGTGTCGGCGAGGCCGCTGTGTTCAAATTGCCGTGAGTGCTAATGGTATATAAGTTGTATAGTAAACATTTAACATCCAAGCTCTTTATCGTCATTCATCGTTTTAGTAACCTGCTTCTTAGACTTTCCTTATTTCCACTCAATTTCCTATTCATTGATTTCCGGAGGTGCATTCTCAAGTCTCAAGCTATTTGGCGTGCTAAAAAGGTGAACAAAGAGAATTTTACTCAACTGGAACTTGCTATTCTGGGAAGAAGATTGTTACATGTACTCAATTTCTAACCCCTTCCCGTTAGCTTTTAGAAGTGCACCGTTATTTTTCATCAGGGTATTGTGTTCTTCCATATTATATGCTACATAAATACGCTCCGCCTCTCGATATCTGTACAATTCGCAGGTAGTACCGTTCGGCGCCATACGATTGCAGTTATTTTTCTGACGAACAAAATATTGAACACACGGAACGTTTCGGGAGCAAAAAATATAACCTGCATTTGTCTGCGCCACGAACTCGGAAACCAATAGCAAGGAATCTCTTTAACTGTCCTTGTACAAATTGGCTTGCCATAAACAGCCTCTTTTCATGGAGAGTCGATTCTTTTGCAGCGTAATGTATTTACTTGCCCATGCCTTTCAGATTGTCTTTAGAGATGAGTGCAGCGTTATTTACTTCACTGAGGCTTCACAAGCCTTAATAAAGCTTGTGTTTGTAGTTTGGGTTAGAAAGGAAGACTTTCGCAGTTCGGAGACTTATTTCACAAGTGGATATGTTGCAAGCCCCCTTGAGGGCATACCTTTACTATCCGTATTGTGTGGTAGGTCCATCGGGATTCTGGTCAAACTTGAACTGTTTGAGGAAAAATCCTTATTTGATGTTACTTTACGATGGCTATGCTCTCAAACACTTTGTCTTAAGTTTTGGATTAAGAGCTGAACTTCTGGGTATTGTGCTGCTGTACAGCATTTTAATCAATCTTTTGTAACGTTACCTACAGCAAAAAATCAAAACATATTATGTTCCGTAATGAAGAGGAAACAAAGAACAAGAAATTGGTACTTAAACTTGAACATGGCGTCGTGAATAAGTTAATGTATGACGCCGGTCACGACGTACCTACCTACCAGGAGAGGCTGGTATACCTCTGAGAAGTATTAATTTCTTAATAATAATATATCTCTTGGCTCACCGCGACTAGATAAACTGGGAATCTAGCAGGGCCGACCGGTTGTTGAGCAATAATTTTATGTGTATGTGCGCAGGAGCTAAAATGATCTAACCTGTTCTGTCTATGCACTGACCTTTACTCAATTTTATATCGTCTTCGTCACTACTTTTAATGTTCATAAACGGACAGCCTTGGTCGCCGAAAACTTGTTTTCTTAGTGTGTCATCTGCAAAAAATACAATGGAAACTTATTTGATGTTAGGTATTTAATTTAATGCTACGTGATCTTTGATTGGTTCCACTTATACAGATATTACGATGCATAGCAAATTCCAGATTATGTTAATAGTATTTCTATATTTACAAAAAACCTAATTTCATTAGTTACGGCATTTTATAATAACAATTATAGAGTATCGACTTAACGTTTTCCTAATAGCTACATATCGTTTGTCGTTCTAATAATTTAGACAAGAGATATCGATTAATTCAGAGACCCGAAAATAAGGGTTCTGATTGCAGAATAGCGTGCATAGATATTATGCGTATCTAAATCTAAACAGTTTTTAGGGTTCCGTACCTCAAAAGCAAAAAACGGAACCCTTATAGGATCACTTTGTTGTCCGTCTGTCCGTCTGTCTGTCTGTCTGTCAAGACCCTTTATCTCGGGAACGCGTGGAGGTATCGATTTGAAATTAAAACGAAATCTACACTACTCAGGTCTACAGTCTCTTGAAGCTGTGAAAAATCAAACTTCTAAATTAACGTAAAAAAAAAAAAAAACGTATAATTCGACACTCTCACGGGAACCATAATTTATAGGGTAATTTCCGTTGACCTACAACTATGAAATTTGGTAAGTAATACCGTCTTATACTACAAGTATAGGGAAAAATCTGAAAACTATACATTTGTAATTTAATCATAAAAAAATTATATGTATATGTACCTATAAATATTTGCATGCTATTATAGTATGGCGGAATGTGTCTTGCACCAAAATTTATGTAACATCGTTTTACCTCATTTTTTGCAAGTGAAAACTTACTTACAAATTTGTACGGAACCCTCGGTGGGCAAGTCCGACTCGCGCTTGTCCGGTTTTTTTTTATTCATGCACATGTAACATTCCCGTCGCCACAAGCAAAATTAATTAAAATAAAAAACGAACCGTTGTTTCTTTTGTAACGGCGCTGCTCGTGCTAAAAACTGAGTAGCTATTAAAGAAGCAATTTCTTTTTTGTATGCGCCATGTTTGTCTTTTTGGATAACATTTTGTGGTCATAAAAATTACGCTTTAAATTGAAATTCGGTGGTTTTGTTTGCTTTTATTCTGAAAAGTGGAATCAATTTTCAAACACGCATTATGTTTTTACACTTGAGTACTTAGACATCTTAAAATCTGCTGTAGCAGGGCAAGAAGTCTTTAATAGTTTTCGAATGCCTCTTGATGATTCTAGGGCTTGCCAGCTTCTCATACATATACGATTCGATGAAAGGTTTTTCTGCGAAGAAACCTCAATTAGTATTAGTATAGGTAAGTAGGCCCAGCCAGCCCAAAGCCTATTAGGCATATAATATCTATTACTTATCTTCAATTAGTGAAAGGTTACGTTCCTGAGCCAATTTCAACCAATAAAACAACACGTTAGAGTAGTGTGTCGACGGAAGACGGAAGGTAGCCGCAAGGTTGCGAGCTGTCACCTTGCCCCCTCAACCCTCCAGTAATTATTTCGACACAAGCCAATTAATAGCCGCGTGCCTTGTGGATATAAGCCATAATTAAATTTTGAGTATTATCTACTCAACGGGTATATTCTGGCGGAGTATACCTAATGGCGTGGTTTTCGGCAACGTGAAGATTGCGTGCGGTTACATTAGCTGTTTATGATGAGTTATATAAGGTTTAATACTGTGGTACGGACGCGACGTGGCCTGTCTGTAATGAGCTGTGGGGACCGGTTGTCGCATGAACCCGTCACGTACTTGATTACAGAAATCTAGAGTAGGTACAACATACTTTAACTGCAGGGTTATTAGAAAGGAGTTCGCTGGTTAAAACTTTTAAAAACTTGCTTAAAACTTTTTGTTAATTGAAATAACACCTGTGTGTATAAGTAAGATATTCCAGAATGTCTCAAAATAGGGCAGAATCTCGTACGATTGTTACCGAAAAACATTAACGTCAGAAAAATCACCTACAGAACACATTTGCTTGGCTAGAATCTAGTCTAGACAATATGTGTGGGCGTTAGAAAAATATCTATAAATAATTAATATAATCTGTTTAGATTTAGTTAGAAAATTATGAATTCTCTGCGAGTATACATTTGAGGCTATAAAGTTAGCATGTCTTTGGCAAGGTCAAAGGACAATCTTCATGCAATAAGAAAATACAAAATAATGAATTCAGTGACCTTTAAAGCCAATGTTTATTGATAAAGTAAAGAACCTGTTTATTGGTTTAATTCATAGCTATCTTTATTGTATGAATCCATTGTTAGACTGAAATGTTTGTATGTTATGGCTTGTGATGCTTTTAGCGTAAATGTTTACTTAACATTTGGAATTACTTTTAGATGCCTGTTAATTATTACGCTTAGTTACCCTTAGAAACAACCGTTATCCACTTAACCAAAACGGTTGTAGGTGTTATAAGCCTAAAATTTGTTCAGAAACAGCGCAGCTCATCTGTGATTGTGTATGAACCTATAGGACAGATATTTATAAATTACTAGTTTTTGTTTATCAGTGGCTTCGCCCGCGTAGAGTTTGTATTCGTAATATATCGCGGGAATCTTCCCGCGGAATAATTTACGAATACGAACTCTACGCGGCTCTAGAACTGGATTAGGACATACATTTTCCCGGTAGTATCTATCTAGATACTACCGGGAAAATGTATGTTCTAATCCAGGTCTTTGGGTAGACAAGGACTGGGTGCGAAACACCCAAATCAGTTCAGATAATTTGCAGACTTACATATTTAATAAGAAACACTCAAAACATTTCGTAGTAAAATTCTATCAAGAATACACTGTAAAGAATCCTCAGTTTAAAAAACAAAACGTATGGCACATCTTTATAAGTACATCCTATTGCACTTAACTGCACTGAGCGACAGTGCAACCACACAACCTGACTAACCTGCCAAGGCTCTGTAAAATGCTAAAGTTGAACAATTTAATACTAAGAGGCTTGCGGTGAGCTCCGAATGTGTTTAGGTGTTTACATGTCGAGGTGAAGTCATCGTTGGAGCATGTAGTGACGTCATCGCGTCATCCTTGTCGGATGCCGGATACTGGCATTATGATAGGAAAAGGAATTCGGTTTAAAAAAAAGGTTATAGTCATGACTTGATCATCATTTTAAAGATCATGACTATCTTGAAATCTGAAGTGACTTGGAGATAATAAAGTATTCATAGTCTGCCCATTAAAAGTTGAGAGTCTTGTTTTGCTGTGGATCTAATTATCTATACTTAGGTAGAATGTAAGTATTCTTCGTAAGAAACTTGAGAATATCAGGATCGTATAATGTTAGCGTTCGGCGATCGTGATGTGAGAGTTCCATTAATGCCTATTTTTGTTGAGCTCACAGTAATGTCGGAATAACAATAACAAGGCTTTCTTCAAAGTTGTAACGCCAATGACAGTTTGATGCCAAAAATGGAGGATCTGGGTTAAACAGGTGCAGAGAGTATTAGTCGGCAAATGTGGGCGAACCTTGTTATTTTGTCAGGTTATCGTAAGATAATAATATGTATTATCAACGCTTGAAATAAGAGTAATTTCTAATAGGAAAACCCCAAAACATTTTCGTAAATTATATTTTGTTCACCAAAATCAACAGATAATAATTATACACTGATACAGACAGTAATTCAAAGTCGGGTTTAAGTCGGGCTCATCATTTAGTGACTTTCCTCAGGGAAGAGTTTTGCCCGAAAGGTGTTCTGTATCGGCGTTTCCGCGAAGTGTCGCATAGCCGGCGACACTTCGCAGCGTGACACGACGCCGTCACTTCGTGTGCAGTAGTTTTTAAGTTTGCTTTATCAATATTTATTAGTTTATAGATACATATATTTATGTATTGTGTTTTAGGGGCCTTAGTTGCCTGGAATAAAGGATCTATTATTATTATTAAATCAAAGTTGAGTTTCTTTCAGCAAGCCTTTGAGTGATAGAGAGATAAAAATATCAACACCCCGCTGGGATTCGCACCCGATGAATAGGCAAGCATCATCTGTGTTTAATATATCCAAACAAGTTGGTAATAATATGTACCTAGTATCTGTATGGGTATTTGTCTTTACCTTCAGCGATTTAATTAGAGTTAATCTACCACTGCAGGATTTTCCATTAATTAATAGATTTACCTTTTAATGTTTTTGTAAACTAAACAATGCTAACTAACTACAAAAATAACGTGTTATGTTTTTTACGTCGTCGTTTTAGGCTATAATACCTATATAGTATTATCGACAGCAATACCATGAGCAATACGGAAAATCCCAAACTACCTATTTATATGTATTATTATCACTATGTCCTGCCAGGGTTGCGGAATTTGTTCGTAAGAGTCACCGCGGCCCAGAGCCTGCCAGGGTTGCGGAATTTGTTCGAAAGAGTCACCGCGGCCCTGAAAAGCAAAGGGCTTTAGAAGGAACACGGATGGGTTTTAGTCAGTAAGAGTCTGACACGCCCTTCCGCTCCACCCAGAGCTGAAGAAGTCATTTGATGATTTACCATCCTTAAAAAAAAAAAAAAAAAGAGTCACCGCGGCCCTGGAATGCAAAGGGCATTTGAAAGAACACAGATGGGTTTTAGACAGTAAGAGTCTGACACTCCCTTGTGCCCCGCCCAGAGCGGAAGGAGTCATTGGATGATTTCACACCCTAAAAAGAAACACTATATACATATACCTATAACCCTAATCCGCCGTTTCATTTGCGGCCTAGTCTTTTCATTGAACGGCGCCGTTTAATTAGCGGTTTAAGTGACATCCCCTTGGTTCAATATCGTTTAATGACTTGTCTAGTCAAGTAGCGGAACATAGGGCAAAGGGAGCTTAGGGCACCCCGACACGGATAGGTTAGGCTCGAACGGTATGACACCGTCATGCCATCATGGTAGGTTCCTTTAAACCCTGCAGGACACCGTTGTCTAGGTTATAATGTTGAAATTGATTGGTTTTTGAATTTCGAATTCCCAAAGTTAAATATTTCATGCACATTCGTCACACGGTAACCCTATTCTATGAACGGCGTAACGGGTATTTAATTATTTTACCAGCTGACTATTAAATAATTTAGGCCGCTGATTAAACGGCGCCGTTCAATGAAAAGGTTAGGCAACCAAATAAACGGCTGAATAAGCCAGTTGGTTGCGACATATTGAATTACAAAAACAATTCTGGAAACAGCTATGTTGAGACGTACCAACTCAGAACTTAGGATTTCCGCGTATAAATGAGTTAGCATCGTGTAATAAGCAGATAAAATAAGAACCTGAGATCCACGTACAGACACTAATAGCTAAGATTAATGTTATTTACAGTAATCGGGATGTAACTGTACATGTTCCTTATTTGGCGAGACGAGTTGGGCGTAACACACTTTTTATATTCTAGCCGTTAGAAAGGTCAGGCCAGTTGCTTCGGGCACCTCGGGATCGCCTACCTATCAAATTGTTTTTGTGAAGAAGAATAATGCTCTAGTGGAGTGATGAATAAAATAAAAATAAGGCCGTTATTTAACACTTAAAGAAGATTGAGTTTCATATTAGATTGTTTTTTTTTGATAACATACATATTAGTCAATTTGAATTCAGTTTTGAATAATACATGGCAGGCATGATAACTTAATAAGGAAGCAGCGTTATAGATGAACCCTCATTAAATAATTAAAAGCAGATAGGTATCCATTATTTCCTAGCGCCATTATACAAAATCTTATTAAAAAAGATAATGTTTCCCTAAACATAATTATAACAGGGATGTAATATTTTTATAAGCACTTGCTTGGCGCAGAATCGCAGATTGATCCCGAGGGAAATTATTTTTGGAGTCGTTTTTCTTCTTTGATTTAATTTCGTTTCTACAACACCAGTTCATTGGTGGCAATACCATCATCCGGGTCGCGCGGGTCTAGCCTATGGCAGCAAGGCGTACGTAAGCCCAAGAACGCAGCTTAGTTATTGGATCAAACATTGCTAAGGATTCTGCAAGACGGGAAATGTAATAACTATTGCTGACAGATTGTTGTAATACTGTAATCTTGCTTGTTGTGGTATATTTGTTAAGCTGCTGTAGTTACTAAGTTTACGTATAGACTAAGTGTTAACTAACGGTACGATACTACATTAATTAAGAAGCTGCAAGGCAATGGCTATAAGTAAGTAATTCTAAACAATGTAATAGAAGTCTAGTTGCAGATTTTTCCATATATCAACGTATTGTGGCAAAAGGCACACATTTTACACGGTCCTGCGTGCCCTGACACCTGCATTCGATAGGAACTAATAAAGGTTGACGGAAGAGCTATTCGCATGGAAACATACCGGGGTAGATAAAATGTAATACGTGCCTTCGACACAATATAGGATATTACTCCAAAGATCATGGTTGATGAATTTCGTGTTTGTAGTGGTATGCGGTACAGAGAGTAAAGTCCCGCATACCTCAACTGAAAATGCAAGGATGCTCCGAAACCAGACGGTTGTTGTGTCTGGTGAGCAACTGCCCGATAGTTGATATTCGGACTGTTGTATATGTTCAAATCGCACGGAGAACTTTGCTTGCGCGATGCAGGATTTCGTTGTTTGTTCCTCGTAGATAGCGCTGCGGTTCTTTTTGTTGCCGTACAAATTTCGTTTCTTAGGGTTTCATTTCATTGAGGCCGCTACATGTTTATACTTTGTACGTCTACACCAGGTTTTTGATAAAGTTCCTCAGTGTGGGTAGAAGACTTCAATTACCTACCAAATGATAATCCGATTTCATCCTATAGAAACTAAATTAATATAAGTATTTTGAAGTTCCAATCCGAGCAAAAAGTTTCAGAAATAAATTGGAGCCAATTATTTTTTATTTTTTTTACCTATTGAATATTTATTTAATGAAAAGTGCTCATGTTTTTGTTCTCATTCTAAAAAAAAAATATTTAAATATAGTCGTTTCCAATAAACTGCTTGGCGTATTTTTCATTCATCGCTCCCACGCTCGGTCGATACATTAATATTTCTCCTCATTGAACTTTATTTAATGAAAACTTTTTGTTTCAGGTACCTACGTAATGATTACAACTATCTTCCAAAGTCAATAGTCCAGTTTGGTAGAAGTGTGAGTATTGCGACTTCGTCAATAACAAATTATAACTCGGGTTGAAGTTGCTGAAGCAAGGGAAATCATTTCTAGAATGAAGAAAAACGAAGTTCCTAATACGCAGTTACTAATTTTTTTCGTCTCTTCTCCTCCAACTATAGTAGGCGCCAGATAAATGTGGAATAAAGTACATTGACCTTTCCCTAATAACTGTTTATAGGTACCTGAACAATTAAATATGAATCGTTTTTCATTATTAGACAATGTTAAGGATCACGAGAGATGATGATTCGGGACAGCTTTGTGTCATTAATTCCGTTTTTCAAATTAAAAATGTCAATAATTGTAGGTGGGTCAATGACCGTTATTCCACGATTATCTGGCGCCTACTATAGTTAGCTAATTGTACTTGTTTGATTGTACGCGTGGGTCGAGCACGGCCTACTTTCGGCAATAGTTAAACAAGTCCAAACAATGTTTGCAAAAAAAAATACCGTAATGTTAAAATTATTCG
The DNA here is from genome assembly GCA_905163435.1 of Mamestra brassicae. Taxonomy (NCBI): domain Eukaryota; kingdom Metazoa; phylum Arthropoda; class Insecta; order Lepidoptera; family Noctuidae; genus Mamestra; species Mamestra brassicae. Next base: position 5,646,517 of record LR990991.1, on the reverse strand, counting down.
TTTAATGGAATAATGTTTCAATTTAATACAGGTACGTGCCTTATGTCTAGACACAGCTGAACACGGCCTCATTTCCGTGCTGTCTTATTTCACCCAACTACCCAACGTTCACGTAGGCCACTGAAATTTCGAAGTCAACCATAATTACTCAATTAATTTCATCGGAGTCGCGCTCTGCGGTTTAGTTCGTGTTCATTTCGTTGCATAACCTGTTATTAGCCCGCTCTTGTTTGCAGGCACACTGTTCTCACAGATTTACAACACACTTACACGAACCAAATAAAAAGAACTGTGGGAAATTTTACACAGTGTACTTAAACATATGGCTCTAGTGCCGACGTAATTGGCGAACGGTTGCACTGAATAATTTAGTGGAATAAGTATTACGGCGATGAAATATTCAGCGCGGTACGTTTTAACCGTACTGCTGTTGTACATGTGAAAACAAATATCTGCTCGATGAACATCTAGGAATGTACTTGACCACCATATTTGTGTCAAGTCTGTCTTGCTCCGTTCATATTCACGCATGATTTTAAATAGCGGTCGTCGTCGTAGCAATCAAGTAATTTACATAAATGGACAAATATGAATGGATAATAATTAATATAATGATGGGGAAATGGTTTGTTGAAAGTTTTTATGAGCCTAGACAACATTTTGTTCAGAACGTAAACGGTCACGAAGGGGCCTTGTTTGAGCATTGTTCATTTTCTCATTATGAGGAAATTTGAAACGGATGTAATTTCGATTAAACAGTAAACAAGTATACCTGAGTGATGCGTGCGTTGGGATCCTAACTTGAGGCGAAAATTTTCAACAAAAGTAATTATTTGTTCGAAAATTGCGGCGGCTCGCGCGCCCCCTGTGACCTGAACATTTCCCCACTGCTGACAACCTAATTGTTTAAGGAAACAGCTTTCAATTAAACCTCGAATTGCTGGCGAGTTTAAATCGAGCACTCGAAGAACCTACGTCGTGCCTAAATAACGGCATCGGTAAGAGACGCCCGAAAGGGGATAGACTAACGCTTGCTTGCGGTTGCGTCCCTTCCCTCCGCGGGAAATTTGGCATTTTAATTGTCTCATTAAAGTCTTATTAATTTGACTCCTGTAATTGTATTGCCCATGTAGCGTGTCTTCATTAATACATGGAGGAAGCTTCACTGTCGGTTGCCGTCTCAAGTCTTTACGAAGTTATGGTGGTTTAATTATGTAGCGACGCCCCTGATAACTTCCTGTATTACAGGTTTCAAATTCTATATGTAGGTAAAAGCGCGATTATCTTAAGTGCAAGTCGTGTGTTAATTTGTTTTTGATATGAACGTTATTTAAATTCAAGATAACCAGCTTTACCTAATTATAAATTCTAAACGTGTGTAATGCTGTCAGGGCGCTGAGATGCGTCGACATCGCGACGGTGCGTCGTGTCACGTTGGCTTAGCTTAAATGAACTACCGGAACAGTGCGGATACGTGAGTGTAAACGGACACCACAACTGAAATTAATGGGAAACGCTATTTTCATGAATAATAGTGCAGACTTAACAAAAGCTGAACTGTAGAGTGCCAAAAGCTCAACATTTGTAAGTTAGTTATTGGCGTTGTCAAAAAGTCAGCATGCCCAGTCAACTATGTACCGTAACTGTAGGTAGGTTCTTTTTGTAGTAGAAACGCCTAACCTTTGACTTTCTCAAACACGACATTTGTTGACGGTGAAGTGCTTCTGTTCATAACTTCAAACTGCTCTTTATCTTTAAATAAAGATGAAAAAGGCATGTTCCATGTGTACTATCTTATGTCAATAGGATATTATTTGGAAAAAATAATTGGTTTAGGTAAAAGTCCAAAAATAATCTTCAGAAACTAATACCGAGTAACTAACCTAAATAATAAATGGGCGCAAGTTCCAAAATGTCGTTACAATTAAGGCTTAAATAGGACGTGATTAATAAGCAACCTCTTGGCATTCAAGCAATCAGTTCAAAGTGTACTGTACAGTTTTGACCGTCAAGTGGTCTTAATTGGTTTGGATCAATTTAATTGAGTCAATAAGCCGTTCTGTGATGTTGAGATTTCCAAAATTAACTTGAACCAATTAACACTGTCTTGTTGTATTTGTCGTTGAAGCCAGAAATATAACGATTCTACGATTTTTTTATGTCAAAAATTTATGCAGACAGGTTTTACAGTTCTAGCTAGCCTTTACCTAGCTGGCTTTTCCAGTTTTTCGCTCAGTTTCTGATCCTGTGTGTTGCCAGTGATGAAACCTGTGTGTTGTTTCTGTGTATTTGTTTGATATTTCGCCGACCCTGATGTGTAGTGTTGTGAATGAGCACGGACATAGACAAACATGCAACATTTTATGCCGCGGACGCTAATATGTGGTTGTGTGGTTTTTGTCTGTCAGCCTAACGTGAAACGGTAGGCTGAATATTAATTTAAGTCAGTATGTAATAAGGTCGAGATAATCGTGGCATTTGTTTTTCTGTTTGCGGTGGAGAAATGTGGGCTTCATTTTATTTGTTTTCTTTTTTGCTAGTGATTGCCATGGCTTTCTTTTTCTACATGTGTTTGTGGTTTATAGCTCCGTTTTTCCTTCAATACTTATAACATGTTTCTCTATCGTCTCCCTCTATGTACTAGTACATATCGATTTACAACTAAATACAACCTACAACAAGTTGATGTACTTGTTCTTTTCTCTGTATTTGATGAAGTGGAGCAGTTGTTTTGTCGTGTGTACGTCAGCCGGAACCCTCGGTACTTATCTTTTAGATCGCAAGGCCGGTACGCGCCCATATGTGTGACATTGTAAAACTAGATCGGAAGAGGTGTGGAAAGTTTAAAATGCGCATACCTGTGGGACACGTGCACCAGTCACGACATTTTTAGAGCAGTATTTCCGCCAAGGTCACGATTTATGAAGCCCTGCCCTTTAAGCCATACGTTCGGAACCCGGAATTAAGTTCAGCATTGGGTTCACGGTTCACCGTGCCTCGTGGACATGCTTTTATTGGATAATTGGGTTTTATGTTTAGCATTGGCAGGTCTTTCTCTTCCCTGACGACACTGAATGAGGCATGGCTTCTCCTTATGTTAGGCAATACGGTCAATTCGTTTCCTAATGTAATACAGCGTTGAACTACTCGTCTCGTACAAGTTCCATTCTATCTCCCAGATGTCATCACGTCAATAGAAAAGGGATTACGTCGAGTTGTTTCGTCGCTTTATCAAGTAAAAGCCTCTTATTGTTGTTACCTTATTCTTCAGACTTTGTCTTACGCAAAGTAAGTAAACAGTCTTATTTATTGCGTGTAATAACGACACTTAAGTCTGCTTTAAGTACGTACTTAGGACCTACAATTATAGAGATTTCCAGAAGTATATTGCCGTCGCGTAGGCCATAAAATCAGTTTAAATGTTCAAAATACAGTTACTCGTATAAATCCCCCAAATTATCATTTACAATTAAACAAAAATCTGTGATTTTGTTAAAGTTTATTACAGCAGCGATTCGTAAAATGGTTCCGCTGTTGCGACACAGTTTACAAGGGCTACAGTACAGTTCCGTCCATTTTCCGAAAGCTTTCTCTTATTTACTCACACTAGTGCGTCCTCCACGGGGAAATTGTTAGCTGACGTAATAGCGTTTACATCCCATCAACTTCCATTTCTTAAATGAATTCAGCCTTATTGAAATGTTCTAGGGAATTGTTATTCAGTGTGTGTCGTCGGTGCGGTCGTGTCTATACCTACTGCTTTATTGCCTCCATAAGTACTTGCCATGATTTATGCGAGGATCATTTGCGAGTGCATCGTCCTTCCGTCTGAATCACGGATCGTTAACCCACTTCCGCCCACGTGTGTGATTTAAAACCACATAAAAAATGTTAGCTTGCTTAGTCTGAGTAATGTTTTGAATACTTGTCCGTAGTGGAGTCGTTTAAATAACAAAAAGTGTAGGCGTGTTACGGACCTTTGTGTGTGTCGTATGACGCGTGAATATTTAACTGTTTCGGGGTTTTGTCCTCGAATTAGCATTTAACAATTAGAATACACATGTAGTTCAGTGTACTGTGACGTTTGTCAGAAGGCGACTATCTTCTTTAAGTAATTTTTGAACGGGAACAGCGACTGGCTGACAGACGACCATTTCGATCTGCTGTCACAATAATTCTTAAGAGCTCGGGGCACGTTTGGGCAGACAATACAAAAATTTAAACACATCACGTAGGTACCCCGTAGTCGTAGATAAAGGATTCCCAATCCTCGATACAACATCGATCTCGCAGGTTCCTCAGACTGTCCTCCAATTTGTAGGCTAGCAGCTATTGGACGACGACTTATAAAGCTGCTTCCATAAATACGAGTTTTCTTTGGGCGAAATGGATTATTTAGCGAACAATTGAACTTCGGTCGTCCCTTGATCAATTTTGGATAAGGTATTTTGTTGGGAAACCCTTGCGCAGTAAAAAACGTGTTTGAAATGAGAATTAGGATGTTTTTTATGTCAAAGGTTAACTTTATTGGACCATATATTATTAGTTGAAAACCTTCGCAGACAATACAAAACACTTAATTGAATAGTTCCTCAAACTATTATGAAATTAACCAGAAAGACAAGCGGATGTTACTCGGCATAATTCCCAAGTCTGCGGTGACGACAATATTCATAGATTGAAAACAGGATCCTTTGATTCTGATGTAAAACGACCGCAAGCCCTAGTTTGATTGCGGTCATCTGAACTCACCGCACACAGTATGACGGGCCGTTGTCTCGGGAAAATAGATTGTCAAACCGAACTGTCGGAATCACGATTGGTTAACTCATTTCGAGGACCTAATGAATCGTTTTGTAGTTTATCAGCGGTTATGTAAGGTCCATCTCTATTTCAATATACCTTTACCGATGATGGGTTATCATTTTATCATTTAATACTCCCTACTGGATATTAGGTGCACATTACTATATACAAAAGAAATATTAAGTCGCGAAAAACTGCCTATTGAATCGCTAATCGCTTCATCACTGGCTCGTCATTAATCATTGTCGTGCAGGTATAAAAAATCTCGCGTTTACGAGTTTTGCGTAACAATACAGGAACAGCCAGAGGCTAAAGAGCGGGCGAATTAATGTTTAGTAACTATTAGGTTTTGGTCAAAACACAACGTAATTTTGAAATGTATAAAGTTGTTGATTTAGGTTGAGCGCGGTATGAAGGTGACCCATATTATTACGTATCTATAAACTTTAGACTTGTCTAGACTGTAATACTTCAACTGCTGTAATATAATATTATACCAAAGATAAAATTACGACTTCGTTCGATTGTTACAAAAATAGCTTACATCTCGCGCCTTAGATGGTTAATAAAACACAAAGTGATTTTATCTGAACACAAAAGCAATTTAAATAAAATAATAAAGGTATTCTGTTCTTATAAAAGTACATGGTTTCCATGTCCCTGGGATATATTATTCTTGTGGAAACATCAATGTTTTTTTTATAAATGATGAAATGAATGAACTAAACCAACAACACAAAACGAGAGCCAAATACGATTAATTAATTATTTATTTATTTGGCGTGCATATGTGACTCATGCATACGAAGCGGAAATATTTTTTACTTGAATATTCAATGTACGGGCTTCGTAATTATAGTATTCGATGGAGTTTGTTGTATTTTTTGTACGTTTTGCGCAATTTTGTGTGTGTTGTGCTCATGAATCATTCAATTTAAGCCTCTCCATATAATTCGACCGTCAACATAGCTCTTCTGAACGAATTCATGGGATTAATGTATTTTATCGATTCCCTTTGATAAAATTTGCAAGTAAACGTTAGTAAGTGCAAACAGTAGCTCGTAATGGAAAACTACTTGAAGAAAAATGGTTGCAGTGTGCTCTGCAGTAGGTTCTGTGTATTAGTGCTAAAATAAGAAAGTTTTAAAGTTTTAGTCTGGGTAAACTGTTTGCTACGGAAGATTGTGTAGCGAAAGGTAGTGTGTGTGTGCTTTTAAAAATATAAAGTTTAATACAATTTATAAGATGTAGGTTTATTTATACTTTTATAGTATTTGTTCTCTTTCTCTAAATAGTAGAGTTGAACAGAGTCCTAGTCTAACTCTGTATGTTCGTCCGCTTCCTTCGTCTAAACAAAACAACGGATTTTTTAATTGTTTTCACTAATAGAAAGAGCTATAAATGAGGAATGTTTGTGAATATAATTTGCGGCCTAACGAAGCCTAGTATTATATTATAATAATAATAAATCCCTTTATTTTCTGGCTACTTTGGCCCATATCTTACAAAACAAATATAAATGCTTGCTATTGTACATAAACTTTAAATAAATAAATATTACAATACAGTTTGTGGTAGTATATAGAAATTTAAAAAAACTTCACTTAGTATGTCTAAAGTAAACTAGGAAGTCAAATATAAATGAAATGCTAGTGATCCGTAGGTATCGACGATGGAATAGTCTTAAAAGATTTTGGGCAAGAGTCTCAATTTCTCCTAGTTTCATGACACAAGTGGTTTTTCAATAATGACGACATGTCAAAGCTATCCATGCCCAGATCAAAGTTATATAAGTTCGTTCATTCCTCTAAAGCCGGGCCAATATAACCCTCTCCAGTCTATTTATTCCTTCTATCGGATTTCCTCCACGGGGTTGGCGTGAATATTTATGAAGTTAACTTCTACAATAGAGCATTTTAAACAATAACCGTCTGCTCAATTTACTGATCCGAAATTATGAGGGTGACAAAATATTATGTAGGCAATGTTAATTTTTATTGTATTTTGCATATTTAAGCAGTCTAATTTAATATTCATCATTGATACGTTTTGATTTCCTTTTGGTCTTATTACATTATCGTTTGGTAGAAAACGGTTGGCTTTGAGACATCTAATTAATGTTGTATTCAAAGTGTTCAAACATGGCTGCCTCGTCTCCTTCAATATTTACATTCTAGAATAAATTAAGCTTTGTCTAGACGATATTTAATAACAAACGGCAGCTTCTACATTTCAAGTAAGTCTAATACAAATGACTATTTAAAGGGATGAGTTCGATGACTAGCACCATCTTTTACGTCAGTTCTTTTGTATGACATTGAAATGTCACCTCTTGCATCAGCGAAATCCAAATTAGGTTGTCAGCAAAAAAACACATTAGTTTATTTCAATTTGACGACGTCTTAATAGTTCGCCAACAGATATTATAGGATTCTATCATAAAATATCTCCAAATGTTTTCTCAGACAAAGTTTGCAAGTTTTCAGACATTCTTATTACATAGGTACGTAAGAGGTCGATCATAGCATCATAAGATCGCTCTTTCGTCCGCTGTCTGCGGGAGAGGGTCACTAATAATAATAATTATGTGCTCAATGTCACCTTACTAGCTGGCACTCGCCACATACAGCCTTGACATTATCTGTATTGGCGAGACATCTCTATTCGCAGATTCGCAATAAACTTGACTCACACTCCTAATAGCATTTTTCTGTAGATGAATACTTCTTAGAGATTCTAGGAATAATAATAAAAATGTCTTAAGTATTTTTAACTTTCAATTGCAATTCGTTGCGGATTCTTTTCGGATTGGTTTCTAAAATAGTTGCGGTTCTAAGCTAGACTTAGGACAAAGGTTTTTTTGCTTGATGCTTTTAAAAGTTTCAAGCTATTGAAGTGGTTGCTTTGAAAGCGCTGCGTTTTTTATAGCGACTGCTTCCATACCTTGTAAAGAGCTCACCCTGACATGCGGACACTGATATTCAGATTGTATTCCTTTGGTTTGTGTCCTTTAGCGCATGATCGATGGAATGTATCGTCCAATTTACTTACCTATGATATAATTGAGCTAGACTGGCACTTACATAACTATTAGGTAATTGGTTACAATTCAAAACAGTATCAGTAACTTGACCTTTACATAAATATCAAATACAGCGTGGTTGGTTAATTATGATACGATTATTATAGCTCCACAATACTGTCAACCGACCGACCATATTAACGGACTCTTGTTTATTTATTAAAATGTATTATGATTAAAACACGCAATTTTTTACATCGCGTGTTCCTTCTTGAGCATTGTGACGTAGAGCATAAATAAACATTAGCAAGAAATAATCGTCGCCATTTTCCATTCGACATGCTTTACCGATATTATTGCAAATATACGACTTAATTAAGTTTTGAAGCACACTGTTGGTTATTAAAATAATATGAGCATTGCTTTCATCTGTGAATTTATATTGTAATGGCGTGATTATGAAATGTATTGCAGTCCGGCCCGCTCGTAATTTTGCACGGTTTATGTACCAATATGATATTGAGATGTCATGCGATTTGTTTATCTTACGTAAACGTTTATAGGGAAGGGAACGGTAGAGGACGGCTTGACCTGTAATTTTAGACAGGGTATATTATATACGTGTATTGATTGACGAACATGACCGGCCTGTGATTACTCCGCTCTACATACAACGAAGCATCTTGAAGCTCCGGGTAGAATATATACCTAAGACCAGGTCGTGATAGGCATAATGTTTTATACTAAACCTTTCTTACTTAGTCTTTCACAACGAACGCCTAAAGCGGAAGTATGTCGAGAAAACCCGCAGCAATTAAGTATCTTCTATTGAGTTATGATTTTAAATCATCCATTAAATATCTCGTAACTTAAGTTGGAATATATAATTGCAAGTGCAGTAAAAACCATGTTATTAATAGCGCAGTCAGTCGCTCCGCTAACGGATATGAACGTTCGATGCTCAGTAGTTCATTCATACTGTATAGAGTGAACATCCGCAACGAACGAATGATTAAGTGAATGGTATCGCACGCTCCATATACCAGTGTCGTTGTAGGTATGTATATCATATGCGCACCGCCCTATAACTGTCGCCCAACGGTGTGGTACACATTTGTATTGTGATTTTCAATATGTAACTTTACATTGTTCATTTACCAATTTGTTGAATCTGGGTTTGGTTTAGTTAGAGTAATGTAGTGCAAATAATTTTTTCAGTTTGTGTTTGTTTACGGCCGCAATAGCAATGATTTTCGTTTATTTACATGGTGCATGTTGGAAGCGACATATAATTACAAAATCGGGTTTAGTAGAAACATAAATAATAGAATAGATGTACTCTTTATTGTACACTACACAAAAATTACAATTAGGAGTTAAAACATAGAAAGGTGTAACAGTGGCCAAGCTTATCGATAAAGGCTAATAAATTATATCAAGCGGCGATTATATCAATATTGAGAAGTCAAGGAAGATGAAGTACCTACCTATGTGATGCATTCGCTAAAGAATAACCTCCTCTATTCATCTACCGACTGCACCATGACTCGTGAAGCAATCTGTTAGGAGTGCGACGTCGAAAATGGGTGTATTTGTAAACTCCATACATTTTACCGAAATCGAAACCGCTGGTAGCGGCGCTGTTGATCAGGATCGGTGGCGTGGTAGCATTGAGAGCGCGATTTATTCCCCAAAGTGTATTCATACTACACACCCGTCACGCTAGACGCTCGTGATAGTCGTAAATAAGAATCCAACCAACTCCGCACGGTATTGGACTATCGAATAACAATCGGTTCGAGCAATAACAATAGCTCAGCCGCAGTAATACGACAACGGTCGACAACACGTATGTAGTACATAAGATGTGCTGACTGCGCTAGGAACGAAAGCATGATGTAAATACGTCATTATGTATGATATGTAGTGCAACAATATAATTGTATGACATATTCTCACGCAGTAACGCGTGCAATAAATGAGCGTGTAATTACACTCTTTAGCTGTTTGTAACGCACAATGATTCTAGTCAAGCACTCTTTCCATCCGTCCCGTATCTGACCATCTTGAGGAGAAAAGACCTTTTCTTGCCCTACATTATATGTAGGTGTACCGGAAATTGTAATCTCGAGAAATAAAAGTCGATTTCGCAGAAATAAATCGAATCGTATTTCCTTAAATACATTTTCAGTGATGTGATTGGTACGAATAGCTCGCTCAAATTAATCTTACACGTGTTTTGAACTGAGACGCTGTATATTCCTCGTCTCAATTTTAATTTATTACGACTCGGTTTACCTACGTCCCTTTTTAAAGTCTCCCACAAAGCTTTGTCGCGTTTAAGCGAGGACTTAATGAAAGTCTGGTAAGGAGGCGTAGCGGACCAAATCCCCCTTTAGCTGAGGCCCGCGAGGGCACAGATTTATAAGGATTTTCTTTCGTCGACTTCGTAACACTTTCATACGTCTTCCTGTATTGGAAAATTATATTCGCTTATAAAGTGATCTGTTCAAACGACTTGCGTCTGCTGGAGTTTAGGGCTCTTTATTACAGAAATCGGTTTTATATCGTTTAATTTATTTCGTTCACGTCCGTTATTATTTGTTTGTACGTTGAGCCCGGCCGAGGGTTCGATATTCGTGGTTTCATTTAGGTATTTGTGGTTCGGAGCGTCGGTTGTAATATAAAGTTACATAGGTAGTCCTCTAATTTAGAATAATGAATGTATCATACGGATTTAGGGTAGTTGCGCAAATAAAACTTGACTAAATTTGGGTTAAATGTTGTTGAGTAAGTGCAAGCAGTTGAAAACATGTATTTTAGGGATGTATTCCAACGCTAATTGTAACAACAAACTTCTGTACCAGACATAGACCTTCAAAGAGCCGGCTACCGGGTCCGTACGCTCACATACTGCGGGCACTTGACTGAGCATCGCTGCTCGTCTAGTCTGGGCGACGCTGCACAGCACGACGTAAACTGAGCAGCACTGATTACTGAGTTCCGAGGGCTGTAAAATGACGTCACCGCGTGAAATTGGATGCTAACGCATATCACTGTTTGCACAAACTCTGAACGCTTCAAACATGCTCTTGACAAACAAGTTGCACAACTAGCTTCAAGTGGATATTTACAGCAAATACGCGTACATATGCTAGCTAGGTAGGACCCCATATTTGTCGCTTGTGTTTGACTTGCTTTAACACACTTGTGCTACTCAATTTAAGCTTCTCTTTTTGTTATAAGTGTTTCACTGCTTTACCAGTTTTTTAAGAAAATTGTGTAATAACGACTATTTTTGAATTAATCCCCTTATGACGTCTAGTTGCGTCTCAGTTTTAATTATTTTTAAATTAACTACATACCTTCCTGGCAGCACGCTCTTACTAAAGAACCTTTTTATAATTTTGCTTGACCTTTTCTATTCCTGACTTTGAAAATTAAAACGAGGTTTCATTTATTATTAAAACATAAAGAGAAATTATAAAAAAACCTGGTAGAGTGTGAGCACAAAAAGGGTTCCGTACCATAAAAAATCACGCGTGTTATATCGGCTTTTATTTAATTTAATTATTTGTTGTTAAAGCGTCAACATACTCTGAAAATTTCAACTGTCAATACCTTTTACAGTTCATGAGATACAGACCACTGAGAGACAGACGTTCAGCTTAGTTAAGGGGTTCCGTTGGTTTTCCTTCGGGTTAGCAACACGAAGAACTTTAAGGAAGGAAAATCATCAAATGACTCCTTCCGCCTTTTGCGTTCCAGGGCCGCGGTGACTCTTTCGACCAAATTCCGCAACGAGCTAGTAACACTAAAGAGTATTTTTTTAGAGAAGAAATCCTTTGAAGTTACAACTACAATACGGTTAAAGAATCAGGTCAAATACAATTGCGGGAACAAAATAGCTCCTTATTGCCCAATTCCATCAGAGAAACTCGTAACACGAGGGAAACGCAATCTTTCTTAACGCTAAAAACCTCTAAATCGCTGCTTTTAACACAAATAGCTGAATGGCTGGCATTAAACGGCGCCGGATGACGTTTTAAGAAGAAAACGACACTTAATTAAGGTTATGATTTGTCTGCATTAAAAAAATGTGTCTCGAGTAGCTACTCGGACACATTTTAGCGCTATTCAGCACAAAAAGAAAAGTACCGTAGCTACTTTACTCTTCTTTTTGTGCTGAATAGTGCTTCTTCTTTGAATAGTGCAGGAGCTGCAGTAAGGAAATGTTGATACCACTTGATTATCTCCCGATTTCTGAGTTAGGAAGTTAAAATAGAGTATTTATTAGCCTGAAATCCTGTCAAACCTTGGCATTAAGGCTGGGTTTGGACACGTTCTTAACTCAAAATACTCAATTCAGAAACCGGTCTTATGTCTAATAACGATACATTGATAACTTAAGTTTTACGTTCATGATTCTAATAAAAATTCTTTGTTTTTGGGATCTGTGAAATAAACTGCGGAATCCAACAAAGAAGTTCCGTATAGGATAATTTACGACACAAAAGAAAGGTTCACATGTGAATCAAACATTCTAGTCCAGGGTTTAACTGGCCACGTCCTTTACAGCTATACGGCCAAGTTAAGAAGTCATTTATCTGTAGGAACGGTTGTAAATAGCGGCGGACATCAGTATTCGGCCGGTGCGCCGCCGGCACGTTAATCAGTCCTCAATGCAAGACACTTTAATGAGATTTCTTTTGGGAATCAACTGTTCACTGTTCACTGTTCCGTATTTCTCCTTAGAGGCTTTATTGCTAGAAAAGTTTTTGTAAGAGAGAATTTGAAAACGCCCGTGACTGCTGCTATAATTGAATCTTTTGGCAACGGCAGTACAACTTTGTTATTTTGTTCCCTATCAATGCTTTGTGTAAATGGCAGTTCTGAGAATGTAAGTAGTGTTTACTTTTATTTCTTTTGTACATATTCGAACGTTGCTACGTAGTTTGTGTGTATAAAAACAGCAATTGAATAATAAAACCTCGATATAAAAACGATTGTACTTCGTCCCCGTAATCCGTATATTGTGTCAATAGTCCGACGCTCCCGCATCACTCGAACACATATTTATTTTGTGAATCGAAAACTGATTTAAGCCCTAATTTAATTAAACCCATATTCAACAAATTATGGATAATTTATTAGCGACGCGGGATTATCTGTATGCTTAATGGCATTATTGTTGAAATTGAAATATTGGAGCGGGGAAGTGCGTAATATAATAATTGTTAAAGGATAAAATCAAATTGTTGGGTGAAACAAACTTCGTAGCAATATATAATTTGATATGATTCCACCAACTTATGCATTTAATCCGTTATTTAAATGTTATCCGACAAGTTGGTGGGAACAGTGAAGCGTAGCCTCGTAGCGCTACGGAGTTACGATCTCGTAGCGCTACGAGCGGTGAACAGCGAGGAGAAGATTTCAACGCGATCCTCTTCGTAGCCGTGTTGTGGAAATATTTTCACTACGTATATTTAATATTAGTTATAACTTTGCTTCGTTTTATGTAGCTTAGTTTAAAACTAAACACTAAACCGTTAATTATTTTTGTGCAGTGTTAGCAATAAGTTACTGCATTGAAGACGTTGTAGTTAAAAATAATTGAAAACAATTATATGTTTATATTTTCTTTTATGACTAAATTCTCGTTTATGTAAATCGAGTACAGTAGCAAAAGGCTTTAGTAGTGTAGCGGCCTTTTCCGCTCCATGGTGTTGCCCAAACCAAATTAAAATAAACAGTTGTTCCTATTTGCCGTTTACTAAACATCGTTTTAAAAGGGCAACTTTGATGTGTGGGCGAGTGCCTAAGTAAACTTAGAGTACCATTTTACGGGCCAAAAAATATAATGAGCACGAGTAACAAACTCGATAAGGGCTGGGCCTTGCTTACCAAAATGTTAGAGATTTTTTCTTCCAAAATTATGAAACAATTTCACCCTTGGAAATAAGGTACCAAACTTAATTTAGGAAATGATTCTGTCATTTATTTTCTTTGGAATATACGCTTTAAGAACTCTCATTTTTTTGAGATAGTTCAATAAGCTCATAATTTACGAGAAAAACATCTCATTAGGCGCTGAGTTTTAAGGCCGAGTTTCCATTTTTAGTTTTAAGTAACTTAAAACCTTTTTAATCCCGCTGGTAAAATACATTAAACGTAAATATACGAGTATAAGTGCGTTCTTGTAAGAATCAGCTGTAAGTAGGTACACAAATCTGTTCATTACACAAACTGGCGCTCTAAGTTTGATTAACTTAATTTTTCATCAAGTTGATGGCGTCCTCGAGTACTCATGTTTACACCGACCACTACTTGCACCTACGTACTTGTTCACGGTATCCTTCAGGTTATATCATCTTACTATATCAACTCAACTATGTTTAAAGGGATTTTTGCAAGTTAACAAGAAGTAATGTTAATTAACGCATTACTCCTGACAGTATAAAAAAAAAACATTGCGTGTTTCATTATCCAGACTTATAAACTGACTTTGATATATGGAAATGCATCATACTTATTTAGGTATGGTTAATAGAGCGGTTTAGATTTACGAGTAATGAATTGCTTTGCCAACTGTTTTAAAAATACATAGCAGGTATTGACAATTGGCGTTAAAAGATTTCAGCTTTGAGGATCATACCTAATTTCACCGTAGCTATTACAAAATCTTCCTGTACCTTAATTTCTGCATAAAAATTAAGCCCACTCTTGCACATTACCCTAGAAGATGTCACAGGATTATCACAAAACAGTCGCCATGTTGGTTCGTCTGGCGGCACTATGGCGTCTTTCGCGCGACTCGCTCGAACTGCTTCCGCATGGGTGCGTCCTCCTCTGTGCGCCTAAAACTGTGTTTACTTTTTACAGCACTCTACGTAGTGGGATATAGTGAGAGAGTGGATTAATTTAATGATTGCTGCGTGGGAGTCACTTTAGTGATTCAAACAGTCGATACAAGTTCTTTAGCGTATTTTTCCACATATATATATGGAGTTTTTTGAGGATGGGAAATCATCAAAAGGCTTCTTTCGCTCTGGGTAGAGCGGAAGGGCGTGTCAGGCTCTTGCTGAATAAAACCAACTGTGTTCCTTCTAAAGCCCTTTGCGTTCCAGGGCCGCGGTGACTCTTTCGAACAAATGCCCCAACATATATAAATGTAGAATGCTGTGAAAATTTTAAATGTCAAAGTTGTACAGGTGGTTCTTGTTGGCCCATTCTAAGGTTATAAACTATCGAAGCGTTTTTGTTGAAAATTAACAGAAACAATGTTTAAGGTAACCGTAAGTTTCCCTCTACCCATAAGCTTCCCTTACAAAGCAATTATTATAATTCAAAAAGTCAAAAAGTTAGTTAGCTATCTTATCGATTTAAACATTTTCTTCTTAGAAACTGAAATCCATAATTAAACATAGTATAATATGTGAAAGGAAATTATTATTAATTGGAGTCTTTATTCTTATTCGTACCAAAATTTCAATTACAGTAATAAAGACTAGCTTTTGAATAATAAAATATAATTAATATACATCGAACGAATACGCAACGAGCTGAATACGTTCTGATATTTTGTTAACAAATGTAGCTGTAAAAATATTTGTGTTTATAAATGTTTGCGCAATAAATAGCGAATGTTTTAGTCAAAACAATATAGTTTTATTACAAGTGCGTAGTGTATGTGACATTGTTGTAATGGATCACTCCATTATTATAATATTTACGTTTCAGCAAGCTGCAAAATATGCACAGGCTGTGCGTAAACTCAATAGATTTGTTGGTGGAATGTGTACTCTAGTTTACTGCTCTTTATTAGGCACAGTTTTCATCGTATAAACCTAAACTACCATTGCCGTTGTTCAGGCTATATTAGAAAAAAAATATTATAGTGTTCAAGAATATTTAGAGGATAAGTCGTTGGTAATATAAAGCCTTAAGTATACCTCAAAAAAATACCCTTAAGTATACCACATGCTGCAACTAAATATAAATTATTAATCAATCATTATTACAACAATACAATTTCAATATTAATTAATTTACTATTATAGATTAAAAAAAAATATATTATTCTCTAATTCATAATTTTTAATAGGTTAGTAATAAAAGTTTTTCACATCACATTATGGCAGGATATGCTGGAACCAATATTGTAATATATATTGTACCATATTCTACCAATTTTTTTTTTATTTGTTTTGCCTATAATTTGTAGATAAATACCACGACAAAGCAATTTTTTTGAACACTTTCTAACGGCCTCATCTAGTTTATACTGACAAAAAAATATTGAAATGTAAAAGCGTTATTTTTAACCTATTCACAAAATAAATATAGTTTATCATTAAATCTATGTTCCCGTTAACAGGAGGCATAAAAGAAACTAGAGAAATGTGGGTATTCGACATGGGTAAATACAATAGAACTCTGCCTAACCCTGCAAAGAATATTATTATTAATATTATTATAACACAACTCTACCTAACCCTTCAAAGAATATTATTATTAATATTATTATAATACAACTCTGCCTAACCCTTCAGAGAATAAAAGCGTGGTGTTATGTTCAAATGGATTTTTACAGGGCTCGTCCGAAATTCAATCAAATCAATTCAAGCGCGTTTATTTATTTATTTATTATTTATTTATTATATACAATGATAATAATAAATGTATGTTTATATTGAATGATTGAACACTAGCTTGTCCTATCAGCCTGTCTGTAGGTACGTATATATTTACTCTGAAAATGGCTATTCCAACAGCCATTCTAATCAACGTTTATTTAATTTAACACAATCAACGGTCAAAGCAGAATTGCTAGAGGACGGATTGATCATCGCACGTGATTTTTATTTAGTAAAAGAAGCGTTGATTTTAATATTTTGACCAAAGACATATTTTTTTAATATCCACAGTGCATCACGCCTTTTCTCCAAGGGGAGAGGTGGAAACTTTAGAACGCCACTTGCTACGGTCTTTGTAAACTAGCTGAACCGCGCAACTTCGTCTGCGTCACATTTTTCATGAATGTTCCTATTAGTCGTAGCATAATGTTGTATAGCCTATAGCCGTCCTCGATAAATGGGCTATCCAATACTAAAATATTTTTTCAATTCGAACATGGACTTTCTGAGATTAGCGCGTTCAAACAAACAAACAAACAGATTCTTCAGCTTTATAATATAAGGATAGATACATCTTTTGCCTCGGAGAATTTACATCTTAAGGTGCCAATAGATCATGGTAGAATAGGTACCAAAAAATATAACAAAAATTCAAAGCTCAAGCAAAAATCTCTCTTCTGTTTTAACACAGAGTAAAGAAACGATGTGCAAATAAGAGGTTAATAAACTCAAAAATAGATGAGAAAACATGAACATCTAAAAGGGTAGCTGCTAAATTAAGGTGACCCCTGGCGTCACCCGACCCCGGCGAAGTGCTACAGTAATGAGACAGCATAGATATATAAACATATGTTACGACATATGTTGTATATCATGTATTATAATATAACATATGTCGTTCTTGGTATTCACTTATTATATTCAGCCGTTTAAATGTTTCTGTGCTCTCTTGAAGATAAGGAATGTTTATTTATTAAAGTCGGTGTACTGAAATTTTACTCAAAGTACAGATTGTTGAGACCTTTTGACCCCTTTCGTTTAAGCTCTTGGAGAACAGAGTCGGCTAGGTGCTCGGCATTATTAAACTCTTCTTCGAACCCCTGTGTCCATGTCACCGGAAAATTGCAGACTCCGTAAGATTGTAAGTTTTTTATTAGATTATAATTTCTTGATATATTATGAAAAATCGTTTTGTTTACAATAAATCCCATCCAAATTCAATAGTTTCCAATATATCCGGGTCTCATTAAGAAAAAATAGTTAACAATTTCACGCGATATTTTACAGTCTTACGGCGTTTGCAATTTTCCCGTGACATCTATTTCACACAGTGGCGATTCGTTTCCTATTTACCGGGTTTTTTCCATGACTGTCTACGACAAAACTTTTGTTTACGATAGTCCCATCTTGTTCACTGTTTATCATATAATTTCAACAAAAGTAAGTCTACTTTATTGCATTTCAATAATTTCTGATCAGTAATTAATATTATTACTTGTATTTAATTCTTTTAGTGTTAATTGGAAATTAGTAACCGAAAATTCCTAGGAACTAAATGTTTTTTTTTCGCAGTTCTGAACAGTATTAATTGACCAGTGAACAATATGATATATGGAGCTTTTCCTGTTCGCTTTAATGCTATAAAATGAATGTTTTTTTGATTAAAGCTCAAGCCACTAAGTTGCAAACTGTTGTGTGAAATCCACCGTTCACATTTAATTTAAAACTAAACATCTATTTTAGATAGACACAGAAAACCCATTTACTAGAGACAACTACAGCCAGTCTGAAGAAACTACCGTTACTCAATTTCCTATTTCGAGGAATCAAGTCGAAGTTTAAAGCCCCCGCGACAAGTCCACTGGTAATCTAGTCCCACACTTGCACAGTGGTCGAATTCGAAACGAAATCAAAGCACTATCAAGAAGCCCTCTTTACTGCAAATTGGGTTAGAGAACAAGAGGAAGCCACTACACGCCACTCTGGGCCCTCCGCCGAGCTCTCCACTCTAACTGCGCGACGATATGTAGGCGGGCTCTTTGAGACAACATTAATTTATGTGAGGGCCCTTTAAAACGAAAATCGGTTGTATATTCACTGGTATTGTGCATATTCATGCAAGTTTTTCAAATACAATACTACTAATAAACATCACATAGTGAAATTAAACGATTCCCTCATTCAGGATTGATAGAGACATAAGTATTTATTTATTTGTCAATAGGATTTGTCCAAAGGACATCTGGCCGCACATAAAATACTGAATCACTTTTCACGATAGATGCCAGAACATGCATAAATATAATATTTTGCATAATGCTTATGTCCTTGACTGTACAGTTAGGTACACACATAAACGTGTAATCAAACATTGAAACCGTTTGATTCGTATACAGCAGTTAAATGCCCATCGAACGCTGGTAAATAAATATGCTGCGAAATGTTTTATACATGTGGAGCATGTTGCCAGTAATGCTCTTTTGATTAGGGCCGCATTGCGCACAATTTCGAATCAGTTTTAGGTGTGCACTAAATAAATTATTTATCAGTCAACTAACTGCTTAATTTTATGTTTTATGCATAAACCTGGGTTTGGTAGACATTTTTTGTTAAAGCTGGCAATGCATAATTTTGTACCAGTTCGCAAAAATGTTAATTAAAATTGGAAATAACGATCGCTACAAATGATCTTTTCGTTCATGGAAACGATACAACTTTATTTTCGAACGATTCAGACTGAAATGTGTTGTGTCCAAAAGCCGCAGTACTCCCTCTGTTCATTTTTGTTTTTTTTTTGCTTCTCGGGGCACAGACACCTCCAGAGGGATCGCCCGCCTAGTGTTGCCACTTAAACACTTTACAGCTGAATGGGATTGCTCCGCGGACGACCCAGCTGTGCTCATACACACTTTAATCTTAATGGCTATTTACACCGATCGTGTGGCAGTTATTTGAATACTAATAGTCTGATAACGCACACAGGGAGGTTTTATAACAGAATTATAGCACGCCCTATACCGTCTGACTCAAGTTGGTTAGTTAAAGTTTTCTTAGAGTTATGACTAACGCTGATGCCGCGGCGGCGGCGGCGGCGCGACGTTTTGTTTAGAGACATAGATAAGGGTTGAGGGTTTGATTCCCCTCCCTTCAACAGCGAAAATCTATTAGGCCTTGTGCCAAGTTTCGTCTAAGTAGTCCGTATAATTCACGTTCTGTAATGGCATCTACATTAAATGAATAGCCCCTCTACATTATAAGTTTTAAGCCTCTATTTATTTTCCTAATTCCATTGTAAAGGGCTACCAATTTAAATTCAGAAGATTATCAAAGGTCAAAGTGCAATTTAAGTTTGTAACTTTGACTGTAATTTCCAATTATTATTCTAAAATCTAAAGTCTATTATATTGCCTATTGCTTAAATTTATTTAAACATAACTAGGACCCGACGTGGTTTTGTTGCCACTTTATAATTAGTTGCTTACTATTTAGATTTGTTTAAGTACGTTGACGTTAAGGATTGTGTTTCGTATAATAGGTTGGAGTAATAAGAACTTACACCGATGTTCGAGAGCGACGGAGCAGTTGTGAGATATAATGTGTGTTTCCAACTTGCGGTAATGGAAAAACCGAATCGTCGAGGTGTGAATCGTTACGGTTCGGTGTGATAAGAGGCAACCGCAGGCACCTCGTAAAGGCGAACTAAAACAGTGGGTTCATTACTTTCATTGCCGAAGTTCTCTACTCCCTCATGCATTACTGGGGCTTTAAATTGAACTGTTTATGTATTCTGTAGCTACCTTCCACCGGGGACCGCGCTCCGAACCTCACTGAATTATGTGCCGTGTTATAACTGGCTCTTGAGATTGTTTTAAACAGTACATGCTTTATAGTATCGAGGCTCTGTGATATTTGGAACTGGGTGCTGTTGGAGCGAACCCCCGTTTCTGTTATTTGCTAGTTCTTATTTCGTTCAGGTTTATCAGGTTTTTTCACGTTGTTATGATAAAATTACCTGTTCTGGGTGATCGACCCACGGTTTTTACAAATGAATTAAATTAAGCAGAGTAATGAGTCCGCGAAATACCGGTAAACGGTTTTTGTTTGTTATTAATCATGACATGAAACGGTGAAAATCAGTGCTCGTCGTGCAACCAGCACTGGCCTTCTGAATCTGTCTGACCATATTTTCTAAAGAAACTAAAAGGTGTTAAATATGTTTTTGTTGTGCAACGTTCTTTGTTCTTTTGCGGTGCAACTAATGTTTTAACCATAATGTTACCATAATGAAAATTACAAGTTATAAGACAAATACAACCGCAACTTGAAAATGGCAGATCATTATTAAAGTCGTAATGAAATGCTGTAGGTACCTACCTTTATCAAACTGCGAACACGCATTACAGTAGTATATTCCGAGTATTTAGTGAAGGACGCGAGCACTGGAGAATCAGAAGTTCCAAGTTTAGTTCTACAATGTTGTTTTATGAGCAGAGTAGTTTTGTTTGTAACAATACCGTGATCACACTCGTAAGCTCTACTCGTAAAACGTAAGCAAATTACTGGCAGCATGCGCGCTCAGCGCTCATAGTCACACTCCGGCTTTTTGTACCTTTTTTACTTTCCTATACAAACCTAATTATTCATGGTTGTGTAGAAATCGAAACCCAATTTGCGTACATTCCCGATGGCATGGCCCGCGCCTACTTTCTCCCTTCACGCCACAGTGGGCTCGCTATGTCCAGTTGTCCACGACTCCACGAGTCAATGACTTGGACATTTGTTTTTGTAATTACGTTTGCACAACTAGCGCAAATCGTAAATTACCGCATTCACTAGTCGGCTTTGACACTGTAAATTATTCTAACCGAGATAATTTGGGCACACGAATATATTATCCCCCAAAGCAACGGAAATTTGCAACTGCATAACAGATGGTTCAAAGAACCGTACCCTGATTTAGTGACTCTGGTGACACTCTCTAATTCATACTATTCTGTTTGTAGTTTGTAGCGTAGGTATGCTAGATAAATTATTTTGCTCGCATGCAAATGTCAGCACTTGGAGGTTAACATATATAGCAGAATTCACCATTCACACTTCAACATTTTTGCAGAAGTGTTGCTGTGAGGGACAATTTTAAAGCAATTAAGTTTGATGCCGTTGTTGGTTTCTCCGAATGCAAAGTGTTTACTAAACATTCAGCCACAAAACAACTTTGCACTAACGTCCAACCCATTAACCTGGGCTTAACTATTTATCACACAGGTGACCTCTTTTCCAAGTCGTCCCAAAGATAATTTAGGCAGCGTTCCTCGGCACCTTTAGGGTCAAAGTGTTACGAAATTGACTCGGCGAGAGCCCTCGGGGAAAAAGCCCTATTTCGAGGTCACCGAACATTTTTGCCACGTATCCTCGTGAATATTATAAAGGGCAGCCGCATTTCACACGTTCCGTTGACGCTCAAAACGTTCAGTTCCATCCACGTAAGCTTTATTGGTGACGCGGTTAAGGCATTATGTTTATCCCCAAGGCTTGCCACCAACCCTCGGGAAAGTCATTTTATTTTTGCTAAGTAACAAAACTAGCGAACTGTTATCCGAGAAGATACACATCGGACTTTTTATTCCGCCTGTGTAAGTAGTACCTAACCTAACGGTTTTCTTCCACACTGGATTCTGAGAAAACGAACGAATTTTCCAGCTATTTATAACAACAGAGAACTTTGGCCAAAAATAGAAATTGTTTTACCTAAAAAGTAAAAGTCAATCAAACACTGTACTTTTCCTCATTTTAGTTCAAAAGAAAACAGAAAAGAGTCAAACCTGATTTTGAATGACTGATTTGTTAGAGAATTTCATCGAACAAAGGAAAATTCCTATCGTCATTCCTTAAATTCCTCCTGGAACATTTAATCAGTAGTAACCAGTGACCACGTCTAGCGCCCTTGGCAGGTAACGTTAATTGGATTGCGTGTCAAACACAAAATTGAAAAGTTAAATAAATCAAGAAAGCCATTAAGTGTGTCTGAATATGCGTGTGTAGCCTCCTAATGTACGGCAGCACCTGTTTCCAAGCAGTAAATTTATTCCCATCAAAGGCTCTGCAGTAATCAAGTTATTGGGAAATATTTATTGACTTCCTTCGCGCTCCCTTTACGTAGCCCCATATATCTTGTATAGGAAACATATTTTTGGTCCGCTAGTAATTTGTTGGCGCTCTGCGCTATTTTTGTTGCGGATTTTATTGTTGTTTAGGATCCAGACGCGGCCATACTTCATCCCTGTCTCCCCTGCCCGACATGGGCACAAATGGGAAAGGGTCACCGTTATGGGGTTCTGTTTGGGCTGGCGCTGTATTTTCGCAGACAGCGAGGGGTAGCCATTTTATTAGCCCAGTGATCTGGCTTTATGACTCATGTTTACTGTAATAAACTCGTTCGTTCCCTTCGAAATGAGCTTCAATATTGAAACTTATGCGCTGCCAATATCCGAGCGGCGAGGTTGACATAAACTGCCTTTTATAGAACCTTTAAATTAAAACCTAGAATTTAAATTTTATATTTAATTTATACTACAATCAACACCGGCTTGATTAAGAACTTGATGGTAGTATTATGTCGATTGCTTCGCCATAATAGCCTTTTATGTACTTGCGGGTATGTGTCTACTGCTGCGTATTGTGTGTGCGTGTAGCATAGACTTCGAATAAGCAATATAAGGCTGGCAATATAAAGTATTTTATTTGCAACTTTATCTCGGTTTATATTTCTTCACGTCAGCGATAGATGAGGCTGTCAGCGAAGGCATTTTGTATTATGGTTATTAGCTATTGCTTCGCAGGAATTCCTTCAGTCCCGAGAGTAATAAGACCGGTTCGCTTCAAACACATTACTTCGATATAAAGCAATTTAGTGGATGTTCCCCCGTCAGTCACACGTCTTAGAAAGTGTCCCCGCATGCCTAGTTAGGAGCGAGGCTCACCGCAGCGCAGTTATCTGCGTAGGGTCGTCGTCCTGGCGGACAGCAAACTTGCCACAATTAATCAGCAACGCCTGGGAGTAAGCAACGAGCGAAAGGCGATTAACTCCACTGACAATTTGTTAGCCTTGTTATATAAATTTTTATTATATTTTAGGCCTCTTTTTATTTGCACCGCTAAAAAGTTGAGTTATCTGCTACGTTTTACGACCTTTATAAAAACTTTAGGTTGATGTCTGGCATGTTGGGCACTTCATAAAAACTTTTTCAAACATTTAATTTAGTAATATGGCTTCATCAGCACTTAAGACCGATGATACATTCTCGGTTTTTATTGAGCTTATTGGGCACCTCAAAGCACCGCCTTATTTTTTCACCGAAATGCTGAACTGTCTCCATGCCAAAAACGGTATTTTTACATGCAGTAGTAGTCGCGGTCCATCATGTAGGTAATTGTAGTGTAAGCTTGACTAATGCTCGGGCATGCACCGTTTCGATCGTTAATGATAGGTTTGCGGGAAGTCCGCCGGCTCTCGTCCTGGGGCCCCGGAGTCGTCCGTCAGTCAGGTGCCGCATGACTGATGGGGCCGCATCGACGTGATCAAGGGCTCTGACCAATCCCGCCGCAGAGCCGCTCCCGCTAATGCGGCAAAGGATTAATCAACAATTAATTTGCTTCATTTGCCCAGCGCTGTGCCTGTTCACATAGGTATTCACTAATTACTATGTAATATTCTCTAATTGTATGTATCGTGACGAGAGCCTGCCGCGGTTGCTCTGTAAGTTCTGCTGTTATTAGGAGTAGGTTCTGTGCTTCACGTTCGCGGTGCGATCCCCAGGCGTGTGAGTGGAACTCGCATTTTATCTGCGGATTCGTAATTGCACCATAGGGCCGCCTTATTTTACAGAAATCAAGGCAAATGTTATGTGAGGTATCTCGGTTGTATTAGTTATTCAAATTAACCCTCAGCTTTAGTGTTCTGATGTTTTAATGAAACTTGTAAAGCAAAGTATGTAAATTAAATCTTGCTTGAAAATTATGTTACTACTCTACATGTTGCTGCGTTGGTCGCCTGCTCTCAAATTATTCAAATGAGCTGCGCTAAAGGTCACAGCGCTAAGTCGACAGGAACAACACCCTTGAGGGCTTATTGTCCCTAGCACATAATGATTCCTCTTGTGACCTCTTTTGTGAGTGACCTGCTTACAACTCACCAGTAAAAGTGTGTGACGTATGGCCAAAACATGACCTTTTAACACCCAAACTGGATCAGCGAAACCGTACACAAATAGAACAAAGACTAAGATATCGTGGCCTTATTGGAAGCCTTTCAACATTTAATTCAGTTAAGTCTCCTTATTGACTCAAAGTATCGAGGCATAAACAAAGAACTGTCTCGAACAAAATTCTGAAACAAAAACGAAAAAAGTCGATGTAGGGGCTCGTTTGTATAAATTCATTTGCATTTATTTGGTCTCAAGACAGCGGAGTGTGAACATTTGGTGGCGCAGTTGTCCGCAGGCCGGTCGTTGAGTGTCGCGGGGGCGTCGTGCGACACGGCCGCGACCGACGACTGCGCCCGAAGAGATGCGAAAATTATGCGGTTACCGGACGACGCCATAAACGTCTGCCTCCTCCACATAGTTACACGGACACTTGGTGGCTACCTATACTTTTATGGACATCATTACCAAAGAACGATAGAATAATACAGCCTTAACCTCTGTTATTTCAATAACTGAGGTTTAAATGAAAGTTCGTGGCTCGAACGATAATAACTGGTGTTTCAATTTGTTAGCAAAAAAAATTGCCAACTTGCCAGCAAACGAAAAAAAATCAACAGTTGCAAATATTGATTGTTAACGACTACAAAGCGAACATTGTATGGAATCACGTTTTGTTTGCAAAAAGATCTGTAGGTGTAGACAAGACACTGTGGGTGTTTGTATTGTGTAACACGCTGCGATAACTTTCATCTGAGAAGCCCTTGTTACGTATGCTCTCGACGAACGTTGAAAGAAATTGTGCTTGCTTTTTCAGAGTTAATTGATTGGATATCACAAGTACTAGGATTACTAGTATCGTCTTTGGCTCTGTCTACATTATTGAGATGTATCGATGCCCATATCGCTTCCAAGTGACTGTCGTTACGTTCTTTGCAGCGATAAAATTATCCTAGAAGGGACGCAAACTACCGGATGTTAAAAAATCCATCCACAATGGACGAAGAAAATGTTGCACAGGACACTATTAATGCTAGATCCAATGTTTATTGGAAAACCTTCATCAATCTGGAAAACTACCCAACACGATAAGACAACGCCGCACTAATGATGGGTGCTATAAACCTGCACATTCTTAGACGATGTTTATCTAAATAAACTTTTGAATTTGTTTATTTTCAAACCTAATTTATGTAAATAAGTATTGGTTTCAAATCGTTTAAGTTTAGAAGAAGCTTGCTAAATTGCTTTTCAAGATAGATTTTGAACATCAATATTATCTCAAAGAAAGTTATTTTCAGCTGAAAGTAAGAAAAGCTAAAAAAGGCTTTATAATGTCAACAAGATAACTATTTGGACGGGTTTAATAAAGTACCTTTAGTCTCAGGCTTATTACTGAGATTAGGAGGGTTGTTACTAGATTTATTTCGCATCTTATCTATCTCCTCAAAAGGACCCGTGCGTAAATTGTCTTATGTTTGTTTCCAACGAATGGAAGTTTATTTAAATAAGAGAAACGAGTAGAATTACGCCCGGTTGATCTCGTTCGTCTAAATAGGCACTTAGACTTGGCAGAAGCCGAACGGTCCTTAAATATATCGCGTTGGGTTAGTCCATTTACCTCGGGGGATCTTAAAAAAGTTGTTCGGGATTTTACATAGTCAAAGTTTAAGAATTCTTTTCAAGCACGTGAGATATTCTCGGTTAATGTATCTGAAGGAAAGAAGGAAACTTTGTGATGGAAGTTACTCTGGTTAAATGGGAAGTATTAAGGAGTATTTTTTAATGTTTTCTTACTTGCTGCAGGGGGATTAACATTAGCAATACAATTAAGTAGGTACAAGTTTATACGTATTTTTAGTTAAGAAATAACAAAATCAGCATTAGTGTGGTCCAGTTTAAAAAAAAAAACATTGCAATTTTTGTTACATAGGAAAACTATGAATAATATCACAAAAATGATGATAACATTTAGAGAAGATCCGTTTGCGAAATAAAACTTCAAAGTGCCAGCTAAACGGTTATTTTTGGAGACGTCAGAAAAATCATTGTAGTAGCATATATAACGAATTTAGAAGGAAAACTATCACCGCTAGGACCTATGCTTCTGCCAGGGTTGCGGAATTTGTTCGAAAGAGTCACCGCGGCTCTGGAACGCAGAAGGAACACGGATGGGTTTTAGTCAGTAAAAGTCTGACACGCCCTTCCGTTCCACCCAGAGCGGAAGTCATTTGATGATTTCCCATCCTTAAAAAAAAAGGACCTATGCTTAACGAGTTAATGAGTAATAGTCGACCAACTTATAAAATGGAACTTGGTAAGTTAAAAAATCCTAATAATTCCATAGAAGATGACTTAAAACCAAGTGCATTTATAACTTTGTATTGTAATAAGTACATTTTACTATTTTTCTGGCATGGTTTAGGAGACGGGTAACTACGGAACCCTTCACTGTGCGTGTGCGTGATCCGACACGCTCTTGGCCAGTTTTTGGATTTGTGAGTTTAGCGAGAAGGTTTTTTCTAGAATCTTATTAGGTACCTTTTACCGGCACCGTTCATATTGTAGCACACTTAACAACCAATTGTTCCATGTAAAAATATTTAAAAACTTCAAAGCCGTTTGGAAGGTGTAGGCAAAATAAGCAAAACAATTGCGTGTTGGGAAATATTTTTTTACGGCAAAACTATTTGTCATACGAAAAAAATAAATGTTCATAAATGTATACATAATGTGTACATGAATCTACAATAAATATATATTATTTTCCAATATTTTAACCCAGCCGTTAATGAGGAGTAGGTTTTAGAAAGTAACCTTTTACGGCTCGAAAGCGAGGGTAGGCCCTTAAGATCAAGAAAAAACAACAAAGCACTATTATTTTTAAAACGAACAGCTTTTCGTTGTTAATATCGTGTTTCAGTTGCTTCTGCCATGTGTTCGAAACTAGTATTTATGATCTAAAGTTGTAGACGTAGCGAACTATAACAAAACTCTTGCGCCATATGCTACGGAACATTCTAGAAAGGCGTGTTACTTGTTAGTTACTTCATAAAAGTTACCGCGGAGTGTAACATCTCATTATACTTACAGCTTTAACATGGATACGGCACTTTTATGCGCGAACTTTCTTTTTATTTTAGTACTTTTTTAGAGGTACAGGAACTCGTAACACAATATTGTTCGTGGTACTGTCGACACTAATGCACAAGCGTGTTACATTTCTTTCAATATCGCTGTGAGCAATGGTTGCTGCCTTTTACGAAATTGTCTTTGATGTAAAATTAAGGAATGGCTGCTGCAATAATGTTGGGTATCATCATTGACTGGCCTGTTGGTCGAGTGGTTAGTGACCCTGACTGCTAAACCGGAGGTCGTGGGTTCGATTCCCACCCAGGACAAATCTTTGTGTGATGAGCATGATCATTTGTTCTGTGTCTGGGTGTAATTTGTCTATAATATGTATGTATTTAGAAATATATAAGTATGTTTATGAGTTGTCTGGTTGCCATAGTACAGGCTCTGCCTAGTTTGGGATCGGATGACCGTGTGTGAGTTGTCCCAGGATATATTATTTCGTTCGCTTCAAATTTTCGTTGCTTCAAGGGACTGTAAAGTAAATTTTTCGTTCTTTTAGGTAATGCAAGATTATTCTGCCGACGTTGAAAGGGCCGATGGGCATTTTATGAAAAGAAAAGGGGAGCTTAAGGATGATTGAATCATTATTTTAAAAATCTCAATTAATTCTGAATAATCGGGTTACCTCAGATTATTAAATTTAAACCCCTTTCTTTAAGAGGAATATCAGACGGCGACGAAGGATCTCAATGTATATAAACTTGCCTTCAATGTGCTACATTTGGACAGAGAACTAAGTACACAAATCAAAACACTATCATAAAAGATCCGCAATAACTTTCAGGCAAATGTGTAGTAACTCTTGAAATGTCCTCGTAAATGAATTCGGAGTAAATGTTAACTGGCATCCTCCTACATACTTACGAGTTGATGTTAATCTAACGCAAGTTTCTAATTGCACGTATTAGTAGGCGCTTTGTTACTACATAATGGGCTCTGACTGTAGTTGTCATATAAAACGAACGGTAATTGGGTACTTAGGCACCTGTGCCATTGCCGACTGGGATGGGACTTGCTATCGACTGTTTTCTCGCTCAGGAAAAGTGTCAGTGAGAGACACATTTGTTACAAGTTGATCGCTGACTGTTAATGTCGTCACACTACCGGCAAGGGCTCTCTCTCCACTAGTTTAACTGACTTTATCAGCGACTAGCGGACGTCAAGCGGTTTCACTCGCGTAGTTCCCGTTCCCGGGGGAGTACGAGGATAAAATATAGCCTATGTTGCTCGCTGATAATGTAGCTATTGCTGAGGAGAATCTTTCCTAAAAAAATCTTTCCTTTTTATAATATTAGTAGATATAGATATCGATTGTCAAAATACAAAAATGTAAGGGACTGACCAAGTGACATTTCGATAGCGCATGCCAGTCTCATACATTTTGATCTTTTTGAGATTCGTTATTCGATCGTGTTCCACTTTGTCCAGATTGAACTTTGGAAAAGGTAAATATCAAAGGAAAGACTCGCTGAGCATTGCTTGCTCGCCAACTCGCCTCTAGTTGCTAGCTCTACTCGCTTCTCGCTAATCGCCAGCGATGGGCAGATGCCTTAGGCACTGACTCAGTTCTGACGTTCTTTTATTTCAATGGCTTTACGTAGTTACGCTTCATCTGCATCAGTATGGAGTTTCTTTTTTTTTCGATTTGTTATCCTTTTATCGTAGCTTTGGCAGTTGGAATATTTATTTAAATAATGAATGGTACAGTGGGTGCAGAATATACATACATACTCTATTGTAACTGTGACACACCGTATCGTAATTAAGTGTCGCTTACACAATAACAGAAACACATAAAACCGTTTAACCTTATTATTAGCTTGACTATTTCTTTCGCACACGATTACTGTTTCATGCTCGAAAAAGCGACTGTTTAAAGCCCGCAATTTGATGACTTTCCATAAAAAAGGAGTTCGAGATTACTAAACGATGCTTGGCACGACACGTGGTTTTGGTTCAGATGTGATTCCGTCTCTTTACGCTTGCACAGTCATTGAACTATTGTAAAGGCACTTTAAACGATTGCCCCTTTTTTAAGGATGAGAAATCATTAAATGACTTCTTCCGCTCTTGGCGGAGCGGACCGGCGTGTCAGACTCTCACTGACTTAAACCCATCCGTATTCCTCCTAAAGCCCTTTGCGTTCCAGGGTCGCGGTGACTCTTTCGAACATATTCCGCAACCCTGGCAGGCTCTGACCCTAATTGGCCCCGTCTTCTATGCTGACATCTTTCAGGCGCATGTGGAACACAACGCGCCATCGACCCGGCCCTGGTTGTGATCGGATTGCGAGCAACCCAACGCTCGCCGACCGCAGGTTCGCGCCTACGGCGGACGGGGATCGCCCTGCGAAACCCTACGCCCGGGGCGTCTTCTTTCGTTACGGCGGTTGGGGCGTAGGGTTTGTCCCTCACGCGGACCACCTCCTCTTTAGCTAGCATTACTGCTTCGCAGAACGAGGTGACCGCTTCCCATGCCTCCTCGCTCTGGACCATGGATTGAACCGGGGCCGGACGCGAGAGGTCGCCCCGACGAGGACACGGCGGTGCTCTGCCCAAGCGGTGCAGACCTCCACCGTATGCTCCACCGTGTCCTCCGGGCGATCCTCACAGTGCTGACACCCGGGCGTGTCCTTCTGCCAAAGCCGAAACAGGTATCTCCCAAAACAACCCTGTCCGGTGAGTACTTGCGTCAGGCGGAAGGTTGCCGTGGTGCCTCTCCAGCTACTCCTCAAAGAGGGGACTTATCGCCGCAATTGTGGCCTGCCCATATACGATTGCCCCTGCCTCAGAGATTTTCAACTTCAAACATTTAGGTGTTTTCCACTTTTTTTAACATATTCTCTAACACGAATTCAAGTAGTTACTTTTTACAATGAATCACTCAAAAAGTCACTTACCAGTATAGAAAATAATAAATAACTCAACAAACATAGCTTTTGTAATTTTTACATAATTTAATCCTGAAGATGTACATTTTATATTTCAAATACTAATCTAACTATATACACTTAAAAAAAAGGCTGGAGTTTACTCCTTAAGAACTATTATTGTGTAGATTATGTTAAAAGAGGGTAAAAGAAAGCATCTTAAATAAGCTGAGTATACTTTGTATATACACACATACATAATCTCGAAGTGAAAGGTGCGCAAAGGAACGTAACGCCTCACTTTTAGTTAACGCTTGATTTTATTCCTCATAAAATTTTCATACCGCGGGCTAAATAGTTTCTTAAGGAGTAAACTCCTAACTAAAATATGGCGTCAAAAATTCATCCGCATCGCTGTCGACTGGAAGTGAGCCTAAAAGACTGGCGGCATTGCAACGTAGTATGGCAATGCTTATCCTCTGTCCGAGGTAAAAGCTAGCCCTTGGGTCACTTAACAAATACATCTTCAAGAAATTCTGTACAACTTCGTAAGTAATCTGATGGTGTATTAAAACAAAATGGACTTGATATTTCGATCGTATAGAATATATATACTTATTATTTATTTAATAATGACGGTAACCAATAAGAAACCCCGGTTTTTTCCTAATTCCGATATCGATTGTGTTTGGGTAGCTAGCCTAACGAACGTTACTGATAAGAGATAATTAATCTACCAAAGTTGTACACAGGCATACATGAATTTGGGGTTCCGCAGATGCGGTGTTTACCTATTCAAAGTTGCTCCGTCATAAAACCTATGCGTGTCCATGAAAACTAACATGTTGCCAAGTTTAGTTATCCATATTAAACATACCTAAGTACCTACTAATTTCACTAATATTAATTTCATTATATTAATTTCACTGATGCAATGAACAAACTAAAAAAAAATACAGTGCTTGCAGGGGCTTGCCTGTAATACGTGAAACATGTCTATGTGCTTGTGTTGTACACTCAATGTATGAAGTCGATATTCTGAATTCTGGGACGGAACCGCCGCGCCATTCGAACTCGCGCTTGACGGTTATTTAACACACAATAGAAGTGCAAGTTTTCCTCCTAATATTATCGGGTATTTTTTAGTTTCCGTTGGGTTTCTTTTTAGTTGCTCTAATGAGGGAATTGATAAAAATATTGGGATGTGGCTCAGAAATAATAATAATAATAACGGCTGGGTACTAATAACGGTGGGCTACTATTTTTTATATTTTTAAATATTTTTATATCATTGTATTTTAATATTTTAAAATGTAATTTGTATGTATATAAAATGAATAAAGGAGATAATAATAATAATTTATCTTTATTTCAGACATACGTCCATATTTTTACGAAGAAAGTGTTAGTAGGGTTGTTAGTTGTACACACAAAAATAAAAATAACAAGGTGTGTGTGAGGGGTGTGGTGGTGTGGGTGTGTGTGTACAAATGAGTAGGTATGTAGGGATTATTTTCAGAGATGAAAGTCGAATCAGTTTTTAATTTAATCCATATTTTTCTCAATTGAATGCGTTTTTCTTGGAAATAATCGTACTTTGAATTTGGTTTTAACTCTAAAGTTGTATTTTTTTTGCAGTATCTTATTGTTCAAATATTCAATAAATCATCAAATAACATCACATCACACTAATATTATAAAGGCGAAAGTATAGTAGTTATCCCGGGAGTATGTTCCCTTGGGATCATTTTCGACAATCACGCGGGTGGAGCCGCGGGCGGCAACTAGTTGTAGAACATATGTGAATTCTATTAGTAGCTCATTATGAAGTAATGGTATACAATGTTCCCACCGACACACCTAGTTATCGAGTTCCCAGATCCCAGAGCAGCTCAGAAAACATGAAGTTAAACAATAACTTTCTTGATATAACTTAAAGTAGGTACACAGTACACATATACAGGTAGATAGTTTTTCTTCACTTGTCCACTTTGGTAAACAGAAAACCTGAAACTGTTTTACTCATTATTATGAACCACTTTTACTATGGGACCGACGCGGCAACGCTCTATTAAATGTGTTCAAAACATGGGAATTCCATTCCACATTTTTCTGTAATTCTTGTCGGAAGTATGTATTTTGATTTGCCAAAGCTTAATACCATGAGAAAGCAATTTAAAAACTTGAAATTTCCTTACCTGGCTTGTTAACGACGTGAGACAAGTGAGAAAAATACACTGTAGATGCATCAAAATACAGTGCAGTGCACAATATTACCCATAGCAGGCATTCCAATTAAATTAATAATACGACCCTTTCTTGCTGTGACCAAGTATTCCTTTTTTAAGCCGAGGGACCTGATCCGATTGAATTTAAAAGGGACTTAGCAATTGAGCCCTTCTCAGAATCTGCAATATCAAATGACTGGAGCAAGAGGAATTTAATCATACAGGAGTTGTAGACAACACAGTGTGTTTTGATGTGGTTTGTGTAGGTACACTGTTGCAAGTTAACTGGAATGTTTTTGATAGTTTTCAAGTCTGCCGGGATGGATTACGGAATTTGAAGACGGAACGCTATTATTTCTATAGCTTTTGTATCAAAATATTACAACAACGTGGAGACAGAACGGTTCTTTGTTGCCTCATATGCAAATGAACAGTTGTTCTCACTTTTTAGTGGTCCACATGTGCTTACCCCTTCACAGCGTACCGGCGTGATGTTATGTTATGAACTGGTGTAAACAATAGACAGACATGAGAATTCAGCAATCCCAGTCCATTTGCTATCATTTATTGAGGAGTTCCGTTGCCTATCTCCGAAGTTCTTCATCAGATCTTCACCAAATTGAAATGGGACCACTTCGAGAAAGTACTCTTCCAAAAACTACCCAAATCGCATCAAGTGTGCCTATAAAATTATAAGAGTTCTCTCTATGGATCAGGATCCCATCATCATATCCTGACTTGATGATCATGGGACCACCTGGGAAGTATACCCGTTCAAACAAAAAAAAAATCCAAATCGTTCCACTCATCACAAAAAAAAAGGTCCGACGAATTGAGAACCTCCTCCTTTTTTTGAAGTCGGTTAAAAAGTTTTATAAATAACACGACTTATTGAAAAACATTCCCGTTTCTACTGAATTTCATGTCCAAATTATCAAAATATTTGCAGTTTATTGCGTTGTTGGTTGTGAAATAATAAAAACATCACAACATCGCATTTAAATGCATTTCCAATAATTCCACGAACTTTCGTTCACATAAAAATACTCGCATGAATGTTTTCACTGCTATTACTGACATACATTAACGGTTTTTTGGTTAAATATTACTGCGAAAATAGTTATATTAATGGTAAAACAGGCTTTGTCATTTACGTTACTGCTGCTGAGCAATTTTATTATTATTTACTTTTGAGTGAGCTTTCATAGCGACATGCGATACTTTTTTTTTTTTTTTTTTAAGGATGGGAAATCATCAAATGACTTCTTCCGCTCTGGGTGGAGCGGAAGGGCGTGTCAGACTCTTACTGACTAAAACCCATCCGTGTTCCTTCTAAAGCCCTTTGCTTTCCAGGGCCGCGGTGACTCTTTCGAACAAATTCGACATGCGATACTTGCGACAGTTGGGTAGCGAAAGCTCTGATTATTACCTAGATTCTTATATCTAACTATCAATCTTTTTAGTGTGGTGGTAGACCAAAGACTACATAATATTCAATGTTGTAGACATTTTTATTTTTTTATTTCGGTCTTTATATTTTGCAATATAGCCAACCCACTTGTCTAAATTTGAAACTTAAAAAATGTATTAATTTAAGATTTAGAATATTATATTAATAAGATACTGTTCTGCATACATTTTAGATTTTTTATTCTTTTGATGGATACAATTTGGTAAAATTCCCAGTTTTCTTCGTATATTTTTGCAGGTTTATTTCAAAGACTCTCAATTTCGTTCGTGTCGTCTGTTGATATAGTAAATTGATATTTAGTTAGGACTTCTAAGAAAGAGCTCTATCAAAAATATACTCAAGTTGTTTATACTTCGTAGTTATTTCGGATGGTCCATTAAAGTATACCTACTTTTTTGAGTTATAAATATACTTAAATAATTCACCAATTGTGCCTGTGAAACAAAAAGAAAAATAATACTTGACCTGTCGCAGACCACTGCTAAATATAGACCTTTCTCACTAAATGACGTCTGAGCGGTTGTCACTTGTCACTTACTGTTGAAACAAATTCTATGCGATTGACACTGACTTGAATACGTTTCCACAAAGTCAACCACCTCATTTCCCGCCACACAGAGGCCTAAAAGCTAGCAATGTAATACATGTGTTATAATTATTATCGGTAATTAGTGGCGAACACGCATTAAGGTATAATCACGTTGTTATAATAAGCGAACATCATTAATAAATGATAGCAACCACAGTCGACTGACGCTTTGGTGTGCACCACCATTGTTAGAATGAAGTGCAAACATGAACATGATGTTTCGTTCCTGCATATTTGTTATTACAATACTAGTCGACAGCAAATGAAACTGAATGGCTTTTAGAGTTTTATATTAAGAAATGTGAAGTTTGTAACACGTACTTTCTACGATTATATTATCGATATCGGTTAACACCTACGGTTATATCAGTTGCGTTTTTTGCTGTAGACTAGTTATATAATGATTTAATCTAAGTTACTAAAGAACGTTATCAGTCTCTTTAAAATAACCTTGAAATATAAGTCAAGTCTCCACGTTCGAACCGAGAATTACTTCTCGGGCGAAACGGCAATAAACTGCTTAATAGTCTCAAGCGCAGCTGTGCCGGTGGAAAATAATTATATAGCGGGCTTTCAACGTTATTTTCAGTGTAAGCATTGGATGTGAAAAGCCGGTGACGAGCCGTGGCCGGTAATGGAGGTGCCGGTCGCCGAGGGCCCTTGCCGGCTGTATTGTGCAGTGGCCGCTGACAAGCCATTGTGGACCATTGTGGGCCATTGTGGCTCATGTGACCGTGTGCGCATCGGTTACCGCTCGACCGTTTTATTCGGCCAATGTACACGACATGACAGATGTGAATGCTGAGTAACTGTCTACTGTAAGATGCCCAGCATTGGCATTTTAATGATAAAAGCGCTGTTGTTCATGTAGAAATTGATGACAAGAAAATAATAAGAGGTGTTTTTGTTTTATACCATCTTTACATTGCTTGACAATAAGTAGGTATGAACTACGGGATACATCATGCAACTGAAGCAACTGTTCTATCAATCGGATCGGATTTAACACAGGTTCTGATCAGGTTGACATACACCTTGGGATGTTTTTTGCATTTATATACCTAAACTAGTTTTTGCTCGCAACCTCATACGCGCATATCCCGCGATTATTTTGGGAAATCCTCACTTAGTGCTCCCCTACAGAGTGTAGGGAAGCTACATGCCAAATTTCAGCTTTCTATGACCAGTAGTTTCGGCTGTGCGTTGTCTGTTAGTCAGTCAGTCACTAACGGAAGAATTTTATATATAAACGTATTGATAAACAAAATATTTTTCAACAAATTCCCGTTCAATTTGAACATCTTGTTTTGTTTGTGTGGTTTATATTCAAAACATAAATAGTTCGAGTTATTTTCGTTGAATTAATTAAAAGTTATTCACAACAGTAGTTCGGCTGGAATTGTATTCTCTTTGAGTAATCATTAAACAGCCAAGCGTAACGCGAACACAATATCACAATATTAATTACCTATTAATTAAACTGTGTGCAAACTACTGTTTGATATTAATTAATCGCACTGATAATAAATATACAGTGGGGGTTGTTGAACAGTTGGACTGCAACTGGAGTTCAAAATCGATGGACAATTAATTGTATTGTTGCATGTATTTTATGTCCATTACGGTGACTGTAAGTACCTAAAATATTATTTCCGCACTTGGGTTTAAACAATTTATTTATTTATTCTTTATGTACAATAGTGGTACATGGGCGGACTTGATGCATCAAGGCATTTTCTACCAGTCAACCTTTGGGTTATAAAGACTATACTGTGGTAGGTGTACAATGAATAAAAATAAAATTTAAAATTGAATTTTAACTTTTCGGAAATAATAATAATAATATACATTATATGTAATACTAATAAAATACATATATATGCTAAAATAATAAACTAATAAATTTGATATATAATAATCATACCGATGAACATCTAAGAATGACAACAACAACAATTCAACAGTGTAGTTTGTTACCTATGCAAATGTCGTTCTAAATCCACGGAGGACATTTTAGCAACAGCCCGGCAAAGAGATGTTTCATTCAAACGCGAGTGAAAAGTGACTGTTGGTGCCTTGATAGTTTATGCTGTGTAGGGAACAGAATATTTACTGTTTATCAGTCCCACGTTGGGCGCCAGAATGCAGCGTCCCGGGTGCGTTGTTTACGCGTCACGCCGCACGCCGCACCGGCGATCGATACCGAGCCTCACTCGCTCCGATATTGAATTTTAATGAACCACACCAACTTAAATAACCATACCTACCCCGGAGTTTCCGAATTCCCCAAGTGCGTTAAAACTCGGCGCTGGAACTTCGCGCGCACTTCAAACGGTTCTGATACGACTTTCAACTGTCAGATCTCATACTCATCTTATATGCTTAGGTACTGTGTAAATGGATTTGACTGGAATCAAGTTAAATTTCCAGTTTCGTCTAGTAAATCCTTAAGTGTCAAATACGAAAGAAATAATATGTTATCGTTAATTCTAAAAACATTAAATTTTAAACAAATTGCAGCAATAGTCATTTTTAAAACCCAGAAAATATAACACAAAAAAAATTGTTGTTCCAAATAATAAAATTATCTTCAACAGCTTGATCAGCGTTCCATTTTTGAAATATCATTTAAAGCCGGTTGTTCTATACGCACGCACATGTTAGACGTTTATAAAAATGTTGCCAGTAAAAAAACAATACTCCCTAACCCGATAGGCCCACCGAATCAGATTTAATATCCGCGGATATGGAAAGCCAATGCGATATACCCTCGTTGGAATATTAGGAATCGATATGGTATTATCGAGGGATGTAAAAGTCGTAGTATGTTATTATCTTCGTAACCGCAAGCTGTCACGAGAGGACTGCCCCTTTGACCTCCAAACAATATGTTCTTTTTATAATTGCTAATATTTTTGAGTACTTATTAAAGCAGTGATAAGTACTCAAAAATATTAGCAATTACCTATTATAGTGATTTAAAAAAATCTTCAAATGTCATCGAAGCCAAAAAACAAAAACAGTCTCGGAAAGTTTACGTTAACTTTCCGAGACTGTTTTTGTTTAGAACAAAAAAATAACCTATTTTTAAAATCCCTGTAAAAAAGAAAAGGGTTAAAAAGGAATTTACTGTTTAAAAGCCTTGCTTTGTAGGGACAATCCCCCCATAATGTCCCCTGTACTCCTTTACTCTGTAGGGTTTAATGATTGTAAATGTGATGGCTGGAGGATTGTGAAGTGCATTCAAACGAAAGAGATACAGAGGGCAAGAGTGCCATAAAGCAGGGGTCACTGCGGATTGCGGATGGATGCCAGTTATTGAACTTTTCAACGGACTTTTTATCTTTGTGTTTGTGAATATCCACAGCGGGTGACTACGATGAGGGGTTTGACTATAGCTTTCGACCAGCGCTCAAACTACAAATATTCATTGTATAGAGGAATATATTTCTAGTTCTCCTGTTTAATCTTTTGACTCACTTTTTACAGAAACATTATAACGTCTTGGACTATTGACAAAAAAGGCTGCCAAACGTACCCGTCATATTATCTTTAAAACCCATCTTTTCCCGTAAGCAAGTAATTTTTTCTCAACTTTGAATTGGATTTAAGCAGGCATGGAGTTCACTTCCGAAATCAGAAAAAGCTAAAAACTTATTGAATCAGAATTGATTAGAGCAAAAATCGTCGGCACTCGTACTTAAGTCTCAACGGAGTCTGTTCATAGCAGTTTAATCTACAACAACGGGCGAAATTTCAAACTTCGAGAATCATGGTACTTACGTATTCTTTGCAGCTTTTTGTTATTAATTTCGAATCGCGTTATATTACAAGGATATTAGGCACTTCGGGGAATATAAGTATTATTAAGTATTCTTTTAGAATGGAATACACGTGGATAGCTTAGATATGAAATGTTTGCAGAGAGAAAATATCACATTATGCGAACAAAAGCTGTACCATCTGTTGTCACTCTTGTGTGCGACTGCCCGTCTCTACAATAGCGCAATATAAAATACACATGCAATAAATCTAATAAAAGGCGTCTCAAATGGTTTCATTTTATAAGTTAAATGCTTTTTAACAACAATAACAGTCCGGTTCGCTAAACGAAAGGCTATTCAAAGAATACTAAGATTCTAAGAATCACTTCACATTTTATTGTTAAAAAAAAACATTCTGTTCACTTTCCGAGCCTTTCGCTGCGTACTTGGTCACGGCTACACTATGCCCGTCCATCCGTGACCAAAAGCATTATAAAGGACTCATTCCAATGAATAGTGTTCGCATAAATATAAAGAAAAATGAAACGTTTTTCTATCGCCGCAATAAGTTGCGTCTGGTTACGATTACCCGCACTTAGCTCAGCTATAGATGTCTGCATCTTCCTCGTTTTCCATCTAAAGTGGCTCTACACCCGAGCGAGCATGCCACCTTTACTCTTTTTTATTTTAACGCGCCCCTTCAGCGCAGAGGTTCGTTTAATTGCATTAAAAAACTTATTATTCCATGCTGTATTTTTGCTTTATGACGTTGTGTATGTAAATGGGAAAATTCTTGTCTAAAAAACAACGCCTCTTTGGGACTAAAATTATTATCGTCTTCCTCTTTTCCTAGTTTATTTCTTTTGCTGTATTTTAATAAAATAAATTAGGATTTTATTAATTTTAGGGTGCTGTTGTCTTAATTTGGCTGTGAGGGAGAGAAGTAAAACTTTGCTTCCATTTTCGTTTGTCTTGGAAAAATGTTTTTATATTTTTTGGCTTCCAGCTACTTCACACAGCGGAAATAAAACACGTAGTCCTTATCATAAAGCTCACAAGGCTCGTTATTGTAGCATCGCTGTAACCTTTTCTTTCTCACAGTTTTCAAGATTTCTGTGGAGCTCTGTAAAGACAATAACGCTATAAGTTAAAGCAAGACGTTCAGCAGCGAAGCAAAACAAAGCTTCGAAGCACAAGAAGCCATTTGTACGTAAGAGTTGACTGAATATGACCATTTAACCTGCGCCGTTCCCCTTCCAGTTGTTAAAAGGAAAGCATTTTTCAGAGCGGTGGGTGCGCGACCGGGTGCAATTTGTGCTACCCGCCGTCGCCGTAGCTGCTTGAATACAATCGCGGAATGTTACCGTTAAATTACGCGAAAATGTTATTTATTCGCGGGACGACGGATCGATTCAAGTTTGTGATCCGAACGTCTCCCGAATGCTTTGAATTTCCTCTCACTATAAATTGTTTTCTTTGTGAAATATTTCGCTTAGTTCGTTCCTTTTAATAGAATTTGCGTACCTACTTTGTGCTATTGATATTATTGGCTGGGTATTCGGTTCGAATGAGTTTCTTATACACAAATATTGCGTATACATTTCTATTCGATATGTATAAACACTTATATTTTATTGAGCGTTTGGGAATAAATATTTGTCGGTAACAAGATAAATTAAAGTTAAACCACTTACTTAAAACACAATGTATAGTAAAGGAAACCGTTTTTAAAGGTTCAGTAAAAACTGGTCGTACCATGCGTATAGGCACAGCAGACTACTTCGAGCACGCAAAGTTAACCGCGGGAAAAGTAACGGTTGTGTGTTTTAAATCAATACATGTTTTTATATCACGTACGTATGTTTTTCGAGTTCTCTCTGAAGCGAGGCGTGTCGCTGATTCCTAAATACATTTCTTTGCAGAAGCAGTTGTCTCCTCCGAGTTGTTTACTGACGGAGAGCAAAGT
Source organism: Mamestra brassicae (assembly GCA_905163435.1). Classification (NCBI taxonomy): domain Eukaryota; kingdom Metazoa; phylum Arthropoda; class Insecta; order Lepidoptera; family Noctuidae; genus Mamestra; species Mamestra brassicae. The sequence goes on along the minus strand of LR990991.1, from coordinate 5,605,824 downwards.
TCCGAGAGCAAACTAAAACTGCTGACGCGTTATGATTTTCTCCAGTTCTTTTCGTGTGTCTTCAGTTCTTGTGTGTATTGTTTTGTGTACTTTCCCAATTTATAGAAAAATAAGAAAAAGTTTTTCGTGTGCGATGATTCTGGGCTTTACGTGATCTGAAATGATGTGAGGCGCTACACTAAGCTCCAGTCTTTGTAGTTACGCGTGTCTGATCAAACATACGGCAACCGTGTACGAAATTACTTTTGGTAATTACAACGCGTTTATTCTAATTTAAACTCATTATCATATCAAAAGTCCGTAGCGAGTCATTTGTCAACGCAACAATAATTCCGCAGAGGACGTGGATTTCTTCGCCGCTCTTTCAAACCCGTAATATTACTCAGAGCTTGCTCCATCCCGAGCAACCCTTTTTTTGTGTGAAGCTCGTATTTTTCAGTGGCGAGCGAATGGAACGCAATTTGTATAACTCGCAGCATTCCCTCTTGTTATGCTTGTACTGCCTCTGAGAAACGGATGTGTCGGCACGCCAATATTTCTGTAATGATGCATTCTATACTTTATTTAAGGCTAGCGAACTGTCTGACTGCTTTGAATTTATAATTGCTTTCAAAGAAATACGATAGCACGTTTGTAAGGCTCTAAATTTCTAAAGCTAGTTCTAGTGATGTTTATTGAGCTGCCAGTGGTTGTGAAATAGCACCTAAGTGCGGGTTGTCATAGAACTCTGATTTTAAATTGAAAAGTGTACTTCAAAGTGAAGTTTAGAGTGTCGATAACGAGCGGCGACAGTCGACAAATTGTCCCAAGTGCAATTTATTGCTTCGGATAAAGTACGATCTGAGCCCTCCGCTCCGGCCGCAGACGCCGCAGACGTTGATGTACTCCCCAGTCTTCAATCACACTTTACGTGGAATCGCGGCGCGGTAATTGATTAATTTGTTTATCCTACCCCCTAATCCATTGTGGAAGTTACGCGTGTCTATAATTTCCATATTTGTCGGCTGGCTCGCGGGCTGTTGACACCGGGGCGGAACGACTTCTCGCATTTCATTAGGGGTGTTATTGCTATTAGTACGTACGTGCAGCACAGGAGCGGCTGTGTCTAAGCACCCGAATACGTTATCTCGCGTGGGAGAAGATTAATTTAGTTTATTGTGGAGCGCGTGTATTGAACCCCGCGATGGCGGAGGTCGCGCGGTTCGTTGGCCGCTCCGCAACATCACGCTGATTTGCATGTTTCTTACCGATTTCATGCTCTCCTTGTTTCTTTGTTCGTTTATTTCTTTCTCGGAATCGTGACAAACCGAATTCGTTGCATGACGCTGACGATGATTCCGATATCGTTAATATTTTTATTAAAGTGCACCTTTTGTCTCAGAGCCGTGAGTGCACGTTGGCATGCGTCTCGCGGTGATAATGAATTCAACAACATGGAACATTTAATAGAAAACGAGCGTTCGTGTCCGCAAGGTTTCGTTCCGAGAACTGTTAAAAAACTAACACGGTGCATAATGGTGGAGTGATACGAGTGAAGTGCTCGGTGGAGTGGAACGCCCTGAGATCGTGTTCGCGGTTGTTGGCGCCTGATTAAATCTGTCGGGTGCAAGTGCGGCAACATGCGGTCACCGCCGACGACCTCCGGCGCCGCCGCACCCGCACCGCCGCATCGCGCACCGGTCCGCGCTCCTCCGCTCCCTCGCTGAAATCAGACGCCGTGCACGCCTTACTCACTTCATTTAATAACGACGTCCAGTTTCAAGAGACGAAAACCAACTTGTTTGTATAAACGTGCCCGGAGCACCGGTGCATTGATTTAGAGTGCCAACAGAACAGATATGTATGTAGAAGTAGTGCTAGTGTCCAATCCCCAGTTGCGTAGTTTACTGTCCGAATAAATATTCGTGAGGGTGGGCGAGTGTGCAGCTGAATTAAATTTTTCACAAAACTGAGCAACGGTGGCAATAAAACGTCCAAGAGCTCTCTGCGAGCGGCGCGGCGGCACGGCGGCCGTCACAAACTATCTGTGCGCGCCCGCCTGCATAAAACTTGCTAATTAACATACTCACCAGTGTACCACATTTAAATGTTTAATGGCTTTCCTAAGGGTATGCGGGTGAAGTGCCGCTGACGATTTTTTATTCATGCGATTCAGCTAAAACGATTTTTTCTATTAAGGCATTGGAAAATGCCTATCATTTTTATTTTGGGAGGAGAGCGACGTCGAACGGTGAGCGGAACGCAAATTTTGCTGAATTTCGTTATTATTATTTGGCACAGGTGAAGATTCACGATAGCGTGAGCTTGTGAAAAATCTAATAAAACAGGAGTGCGGGCGTGAGATTGGAAATATCGCTTAATGTCGTGCTCGTGGCGGGACCGCAGCGTGTCGGCAGCGGCACCGGGGCGATCACGTCACAATTATTTCGGACACAATGGCGGCGCCTTCTACGTGGCCGCATCACTTATCACGATTTGATTCACTTATTTTTTGCTTATTTATCAGATATCGGGTTTCCCCTCTTATTGTGGAGACCGATTCAATTTACGATTGAAAAATAATATTTAGAAAACGCTTCCAATCGGAGTTAACTGGGCAGGAAAAAATTAATTTGTTTTTGTATGAAATATGGGATTAACGTGAAGTTTGATAAACAATTCATGGAATAACACTTTATGTTATTAACATATTCTTGCTTAGGTTTGCTTATCGCACACGCACGGCGCGGGGCGCGGGGCGCGGGGCGCGGGGCGCGGGGCGCGGGGCGCGGGGCGGAGACAAATGTTTGTTCTGAAACGTTAGCGTGTCTAGTTCATACTCGCTCAGTGTTAGGTTAGTGATTCCTTATTAATTGCTCAAACTGTAGCATACTTAATTAGTGCTGCTTTGGAACTAACACATAATTTACTGTCGCTGGATTTCTGAGCTTGTGTTCTTGCCTTCCATACCCGGTAACCGCGGCCCTGGAACGCAAAGCGCATTTGGAAGAACACGGATGAATGCCGCCGCCCAGAGCGGGAGGAGCCATTTGATGATTTCCTATCCAAAAACAAAAACCGGCCAAGTGCGAGTCGGACTCGCGCATGAAGGGTTCCGTACCATTATCTATAAAAACGGCAATAAAATCATGTTTGTTGTATGGGAGCCCCCTTAAATATTTATTTTATTCCTTGTTTTGATATTTGTTGTTATAGCGGCAACAGAAATAATCATCTGTGAAAATGTCAACTGTCTAACTATCTACTCGTATATACATGCGATACAGCATGGTGACAGACAGACGGATGGACAGCAGAGTCTTAGTAATTGGGTCCCGTTTTACCCTTTGGGTATGGAACCTTAAAAAGCATTCACAGGTCGGGTTTTTACTCAACAAACAACTCATTTCAGGTCACGGATCAGCCGCCTGCACTTTCCACCCTTGATTGCAGGTCTGACTTATAGCCGGCCATGTTTCTTGTGTGACCCAATTCCTAACTGGGTGCTCTGTTTACCCTGTTACGGATGCAGGTGTTAATACGCGGATCCAGGAAATATAACAGGGATGTGACTACTGATATCCGCAAATGTTACAGAAATACTTTCATTCATCCGATGTACTTGCTTTTTGATAGCGTTTTCGCCTAAAATTATCGCATAAAAGTAAGGAGGTATTTTTTGTCCTCGCCAGAATTTTATCCAAATCTGTTTAAGCTGTTTAGGCGTGACTGATTAACATACAGACGCCAGCACGTCAAGCTACCCGAAACTGTCAGATTTTCCCAATCAACCTTGAACCTAATGCTGAAGCGATAAAGTTGAAAATCTATTTGACAGATTGTTGTAGCTTGATATGCTGGCGTAGTGGCGTCTGTACTTTGACATTTAGATTAGTAAGTAGTGATGCATAATATTTAACTTTTGAATGTGTTAAAAATAACACTTTCAGTTCAAACTATGTACCTAGATGAGGCCGGTACCCTATACTACCCAGAAAAGAAACACTGAAACAAACTCCGAGGAGTAGGTACTTATGCGACCTGCCCGGGTTGCGGAATTTGTTCGAAAGAGTCACCGCGGCCCTGGAACGCAAAGGGCATTTGGAGGAACACGGATGGGTTTTAGTCAGTAAGAGTCTGACACTCCCTTCTGCTCCGCCCAGAGCAAAAGGAGTCATTTGATGATTTCTCATCTAAAAAAAAAGGTACCTACTTATGCGAGGCGGATCTGCTCAATGACTCCGAAATAGCTGAAAACAAATTTGGATATGTCACCGGAAAATTGCAGACTCCGTAAGATTGTAATTTTTTTATTTTATTTTTTTATTTATTTATTTGGTTAACCAACAATTGTGTACACATAACATCACAAGTTACATTGTATATTCCTTAACAAGTGCAACAATTAATTAAAGGTTAACACCTCATGCATAATTTGTGGTTTTTCACAATAATACATTTTAATTACCTAGATTCTCGATATATTATGAAAAAATAGTTTTGTGTACAATAAATCCCATCCAAATTCTATAGTTAACAATGTATCCGTGTCTGATTAAGACAAAACAGTTTACAATTTCACGCCATATTTCACAATATTCCGGTGATAGATACAATTTATTCAGAGCTGAATTCTAAAATAGCCAATTTTTTACAAAAGCCAGAGCCGCGAGATTTACACGAACTAGTTATTATTATGTTACTTGATGCATGTTATTTTTCATTATGAGCTGTAGAGCCTTCATACGTTACCCGTGGCCCTTGACACGAGCACGGCTGTACTCCAAACGGCGGCAAGTTTTTAATTTTCGTGATAAATTACATTTAATATCAAGTGCCGAGCTTTGTATGCGCGTATATTTTCCCGCGGAACCCTTTTGCTCGCTTTTCTTTACAAGCATAGCTACTTATATGTTAAAAATGAAATTTTATGTTCAGAGCTAATTATGCCTTCGTTCTAGCCAGTAGTATATATGTACATATAGCTGTCATTTTACCGTGCTACTGGCTAGTATATAGTTAGTATATGTTATTAGCAGAGATCGGAATAAGTAGACTATATTTACCTAATGTTAGGTAAATTTAGTCTACCTATTCCGATCTCTGGTTATTAGTGTATTCGATTGATTTGATTACTTTCTAAATTAGATTCGAATTGAATTTAGGTATCATCAAAATATCTTATGATTTGACCATAAGATGTTACTACTGCATGGATTTTAAAAAAACGAACTCTGAGTTTGGTTCGGTATTTCTTCTCAAGTCAGCTAGGAAACACCGGCCTCATCTAGTTTAAAGGAAAATTGACGTATAACCAATTTGAAATGATTGTACATTAGCTCCGTGTGCTTTCTGTATTTATCAGCACTCAATATATAAATAAAAAAGTAAACTATCTCTGCAATATCTCATACATCTATTCAATGAAACCTCAGTCGTTGCAATGAATAGCTAACAGTCAACGCATCCATGTTGTTACAACAAACATCCCTTTAACGAACTAAACGAAGCTGCTTCTTTGCGACGAGAAACTATTGACAGAAGTAATAGTATTCGTAAGTAACACACACCGATGAAAAATAAATCACCAAAATGAACAGTAAATAAATTAGACTACATAAATCTGAGTTGATTTGGGTAGTAAAACAGTAAACACGCCACGTAGCAGCGTTGTAGGGTTTCGTAGCTTTGTCGTAGCGGCCTCGTAGCTGAGTCGTAGCGGCGCAGTAGTGTTTTCGTAGCGTTATCGTATCGTCATCGTAGTGGCGACGCAGCTGGGTCGTAGCAGCGCGGCATGTTTTTCGTAGCGCTATCGTAGCATCATCGTAGCAGCGACGTATCTTTGTCGTGGTACAAAATCTACAAAGTATCATACTTAAATTTTATTACACCTAAAAAAAACAGAAAATGTTGACAGAAGATATAAGTATTCGTAAGTAACACACACCGATCAAAAATAAATCCCCAATATGAACACTACATAAATTAGACTACATAAATCTGAGTTGATTTGGGTGGTAAACGGTAAACACGCTACGTAGCAGCGTTGTAGCGTTTTCGTAGCTTTGTCGTAGCTGGTTCGTAGCAGCGCGGTAGTGTTTTCGTAGCGTTATCGTATCGTCATCGTAGTGGCGACGCAGCTGGGTCGTAGCAGCGCGGCAGTTTTTTCGTAGCGCTATCGTAGCATCATCGTAGCAGCGACGTATCTTTGTCATGGTACAAAATCTACAAAGTAACATACTTAAATTTTATTACACCTAAAAAAAAACAGAAAATGTTGACAGAAGATACAAGTATTCGTAAGTAACACACACCGATCAAAAATAAATCACCAATATGAACACTAAATAAATTAGACTACATAAATCTGAGTTGATTTGGGTGGTAAACGGTAAACACGCTACGTAGCAGCGTTGTAGCGTTTTCGTAACTTTGTCGTAGCTGGGTCATAGCGGCGTGGTAGTGTTTTCGTAGCGTTATCGTATCGTCATCGTAGTGGCCACGCAGCTGGGTCGTAGCAGCGCGGCAGGCTTTTCGTAGCATCATCGTAGCAGCGACGTAGTTTTGCCGTGGTACAAAGTCTGTAAAGGATCATACTTTAATTTTATTACACCTTAATAAAACCGGTGCCTTAATAAACAGGTACTGTAATATAAATGACCATCATAATAATTGAATAACTATGTAGATATAATGGAACATTTGCACAATAAATATAGTCGAAGTTCAAAGTAAAGAAAGATTCCAGGGCGGACTATAAAAGCCTCTTACCGTTCGTCATAGTCTGAATATATTAGAGCTATATATTATGTGCAGAGGTTTATCCGGTGAAGCAAACGCCGTAAATGTTTCTAGTATCAATATCTCTCGGGCTCCCTGTGTACCTTACAATATTTTGTGTGTTTTATGTTTATGTGTGTTCCCGTCGCCAATATTTTGAGTGCGAAAGTATTTTACGGGACTTCTTTTATACGTGGAATGTTTGATCAAAATCCAGTGTTTTATCTGCGAGCCCGGCGACAGATTGTCTTTTATTTACATTGACTTTGCACATAGTGTTGTTTGTATTAAAACTTGAATTATTTTAACAAGATTTTATTTTTGATTCAATGCACATCACAAACATTTTTAAGTAATTATTACTTTTTAAGAATTTTCGTCAAGCTTATCTTTTTTTTAATTTTAAAAGGTAACGAGTTAGAAAGTTCTTTTAAAGATTATATTTTTTATCAAACTTATTTGGATAACTATTCAAATAAAAGCTTAACCTTTGTATAGTTAAATGCTCATTTTTTACGCCTAGATGAAAAAATCAAAAAAAGCGTTTGAAGAGTTAAAAATAAATTAATTTAGAAGTTGTGAAGCCAGTCTGGTGTGCCGTTATTTGTGTTTCTAATTACGCCGTTAAAATGAATACCTTTAGAGTAAATAACATTCTATAGCGGTCACTGTTTGAGAAAGAAATGTGATTTGTGGCTTCATGAAGTGTATTGATCCTTGAACGAGTTTCATCTGAGTCACTGCGGCCCGACAGCCGCAATCCTAAGCGACATACAATTCAATTCCAAACTTAAATTGTTATGCATGACTTTCCAATTTGTAGGAATCGTTTCTCAGCACAAGTTAACTACATATTTATGAGGTCTGTGTAAGTTGGGGTGGAAAGGAGAATATCTGGAGTGCTGTAGAATATATTCTCATATGCATACTTTGTAAAAAATCTGCGGGTCGAGGCGCGAATAACGTGCGGGGTCCCGCGAGCCTGCGGGCACTCGCCGTACTGCGGCAACTACTCGCCAACTGAACTTGAGAGAGAAGCATCTGAACGCGCGCTGTTCGTTTTCCTAGAATCATTTTGTTTTCTTCATAAACTGTATTTAATTACTATTGTTGAAGAGGAATTGGTAGCTTAATTCATTATGGTGGCTTTTCTTAACATAATTAGATATTCTTGAAACAAATCATCAAAGCTGGGCTTTAGAATTTCTTAGGTAATCGTAAGATTTTTAGAAAATTGATCTTTTGCAATAATTTAGCATAACATTGTCAAACGTGGCCGCCCATTTATCTAGCTAAGTTAAGGGGCCAGGAGCTTAATGTGTCGTGGGTGGCAAATGAATATGCGCTCACGTCGTCGCGTCAGCACGAGTTCGTTCACTCGCACTCCCACGCGCCTGCGTCCGCGCAGCTATCCGGGAAGCGACGTTCAGCGAACACAATTACGAACCTATTGTATTGGACACGCTACGTATTTTATAATTATAGATATCGTGCAAACTCGCTACCGTGAAATAAATAACCTGGCATTGACAGTCAACTATTACTTTAATTCTAGTTTTTTTACAATACCTAACAATATATAACAATTGTTATATTTCCTACTAGCTGATAATAGTGATTAATTGAACATAATACGGCCTTAACCATGACTCGTGTAAGTTAAGTCGAAATGATTAAACGGAAACAGGTTACGACGCCGCAGTTCTTATTGAATATCGCGTCGCCTCGTCTCGCCTCGCTCGACATGATGCATCACTCTCGAAAGTCGCCATCAATCATTCGGCACTGACTGACGACTGACGACTGACGGCAACAAACAATGCTGTATTATCGTAAATGCCGTTATGTCATGCCGTACGACATTACTTGCGCGTATTACGTACTTACATATTGAAAGCAGGAAATTGAGCGCCGATAAAGAGCTTTGTATTGATGATTTCAACATTATTTCCATCATGTGATAAAAGCGAACTGCTGCATTTCCGCTTATTCCGTTCACATTTTGTATTACCTACCGATTTTGTTACCGTTTTATATGCTAACGGCTACAAAATATTCGATTCTAAAATCGCAAAAGAACGCAGTCCGGTAAGTGACACATCGACGGCAAAGAAACGTCCATTCTACTTAGAATTCGACAGAGACATATTGAGGCAAGAAACTATGGACTAGATGGAATACACGTCAAAATACCCAAACTAGAAAGGTTTTTCAGATATGACGTGAAAAATTGGGTTGTTTGTCCCATATTCATAGCGGCGACCGCGATAAAGCCACCAGAATTGATGGCCGTCGAAATTGGCCTATTGACAAGTGACGTCATCGATTCCGGAGCGGCGGTGACGTTAGCACGTCTACACTCGACGCCGGTCCTGTGATGAATGTCGTTTTACTGAGGGTTGATCGTCATCGTTCAAGCCAGCCGAACTTACGCACGCGACCTATTTTCTATCGGAATACCCACGTGCTAACACAAATCACTCCACGTAAGCACTCGTAAACATATAGGCAGGATCGAAGGGTGTGGATGCCGGAATTAAACCCCGCCCCTATTAAGACAATCGAAACGTTATCTTAACGAGTGCTCGTCCTATACGTAGCTAGATAATGAGATCGATAGATCCCGTTTTCAGTAAACGAAGATTAAACAGCCGTATGTTTGATGTTCGAACTCGAAGCACTGCCATTTGATGTCATGAGCGGTAACGTTTTCTTATTGCATAACATAAATCCGTTAAAGCACTTATCTGGTGAGAAAAGCGGGAGTTGAAAAGCTTTTCCAATATTAAATCCTGAAAAGGGCAGAAAAGATGGAGTACGTGTAGTTATATGCGTAGGTACATCTACCTTCTTTCATATTTTAGAAGGAATACAAAATTTCGAAATATTATTGTCAATTTTTAACCTTTTGCGTGTCTACCACAGATTTTTATCGTCCAATCCTGACCAAGCCCTTAAGTGTAACTGTCCGACTTAAGTCATTTGGAGCATTTTTTCTTATGTCGAACTGTGTAACTTAAGACACGCAAAAGGTTAAAGGTCACCACAATTTTCGTCTTTCCTTGAATGACAATGTGGGATAGTAAAAATAATATTATTATATTGTTCTACATGTTTGCTTTTCATAAATCAACTCAGACGGCTAGTTAGCGATTATTCCCCTCTCAATTTGAAGTGTTTTACGGTGAAAGTTAAAACATTTTGATCGATGTGTTTTTAGCCGTTGGGCACCATTTCACTTGATTGAACATTCGCCTGAAAATAACAATATGTAAAAGAAAGCAGTTTTTAGAAACGAAAATAATATTAATCAATACAATATCAATATGAAAGATCATTTGGAAATATCGTTGTCGTTGAAAATTATGCAAGCGAATATTTCGAAAGTTCACTCCCTAGTAGTTTCGATATTTACAGCAGATACGCTTACTTATTCAATATGCGATATGTTCCAATATTTAAAAATGTGTAGGTTGAATGAATTAAGTTTTGCTCACTTTGTATTAAAACCCTTGCATAATATAATGTAAGTTCTTCACTCAAGATCCTTGATCCTTCCCTTATCTGCAAAAGCTCTTGTTCTGCATAATATTCTGTTCGTAAATCCTCTACAATGTACCTACATTATTATTTTGACTTCGTATGCTTATACTCGTCGGTAACGTTCTACTTTACCAGTTACGCGAAACATCACCTAGTGCGAGTTCATTTCAAACCGTTTAAAGACTTGAATGTCGACTAAACAAGGCAATAAATACTTTATAGGATTCCTGTGAGGCACAAAGGCGAATAACGTTGCAGTTGCATTTTATTGCACCGCCGCCGCCGCCCGTACTGCGATGAAGCCGGCTCCGACAAAGTAAAGATGACAAAGAGACGTGAAATGTCATTTAACCTTTGTCGTGCATAGACGTCGTGACTCTTGTACTTACGTAACAATAATGAGGTTATAATACAACGTTACTGTAATAGATCGAAACTCATTGGGAAATCGCTTGCTATCATTTCTGTGGTGATCTTGAGTGTAGGGATTAAAAAAATGTTGAGTAGGATGTGTATTTGCGCAACTTGTAGAAATCAGCTGTGTTACTAGCTTATGGTCGTACATACATAGTCATAAACAATGTTAATAACCTATGTATGACACACACTCGTGACTCGGAGCCATTTGCGATGGTTATACACCTGGGACGGCATTGGAAACTTCCTCCTCAGCGAAGTACCTAGTTAAAAATGTAAAACGGCTTAGAAGATTAAGCGAGGTTTTGCTCAAATTAATTAAGCTGGTGAAACGATATTCTACACTGTAATCTAACAAATGTTTTCTTGTTGTTTCAGGTAAATAAAAGGACAAAGATGAGCTACTGAGGGCGTGTGAGGTGTACCGGTCAGATGCAATATTCATTGAATAGCTGACAACCAAACAAAATTCATAATAATCTGATTAACGGTAAGACAAGCAGTCGCTAGCGATTAATATTGTTTACATTCAGGCTTATTAGATATAACCTTTACCAGAGCGTCGAGGGACAAATAATAATCTAAAACCGAAAATAGAAATTGTCGATACTCGTCAAAGTGAAAGGGTGTGCCACTGCGACCAGAAAAATGGCTTAACAAAATCAGTTCCCGAGATATCTCCGGAGTGATGGATGCGGTGGGCGAGTCCGCTTAATTGCGAGCCTTCATCATTTATATTGTAGTCGTTTAATCACAGCGACTGGACGCTAGAAGGTCCACGATAGCGCCCGGACAGACACTTACCATTATATTTATTGGTGTCACAAATTGTGGACGTTTAGCGTTTAGCGGCGCGACGCTGCTACCACAAATAAGACGGTAATTAAGTAGTATTGGGTGGCTGGCGAGCGATATTTTCCACTAGACACCTTGTATACAGTGGTATTTACAGTAGGCTAGCTTCTAGACTAACCTTCAGGTTGCCTGTGTTGCTACGCTTCACTAACTCCACCTTTCAAAGTACTTGAGGTGACTGAACTACTCGATACTCAATGACTTACTAATTGAGTTTGACGTCATCCAATTTACCCGTTTATCACGTTCAGAATTTGGCTTCATCTATACATGGTATATTGACGTCCAAAAATATCATGTTTCAATTCCTTAAATCTTTTATTAAGTAGTTAGCTTCCCACGTGTTGTCGGATTTACATGAACAATTATGAAAATTAAGTTGACCATATTTAATAGCCTTATGGTATAAATAAGTCGTATTTGTTCTTCATTTAATCAAGGATCAAGGTCCTTCAAATATTGTCCTTTTCAACGTATACGAGGCAGACACAATATTTTAACAATCTTTTTTTGTAATAATCATGGGTCAGGAAAAGAACCATTAATTTCCTTCTTACTAACTAAAGAAAAAAATCTGTTAAGTTAGATAAAATATTAGCCTTTGAGTATTAGTTTTCTAGCTCGACTATTTCCATTCGTTTCCCTGCATCCTATTTATCAAGTGCGCCACAGTCCCTGTGACATCCTTTATATGTGACTGGGGACTCATAACTTTTTAACATTTTATATTAAGCAGAAAAGGAGGTCATCACTACTTACTTATAATATTTGTATATATTTGCTCTACTACGTACCTAAGTGTGTGTGCGTAACGTTCTCTTGTTCTACAGTCAACGTTCATAAATCTTTGATGTTCAATTAATTTTATTAAAGTAACCGTCTGAAAGCTTTTTAAATCCTGCACGACTAACAGAGGTTTAGTTCATATATTTAACTTTCATTAAATAATGTGTTGTCGGCAAGTTTCGTGTACAATATTCTAACTGAAAAAGTTCTTACAATAATCATTAGTGCCTTAATTAGATTGCCATTGTGGGAAAATGACTGCGCAAACAATTCTAAACCCATACCTACATTTACTGTCATATTTGGTCCTTTTCTCCGCGGTCGGAAAATGAAGCTTTCAAATTAATGATTGTAAAATCTAACGAGGTGCTCTCATATATTTGTTTAGGACGGGTTTTATTCCGAGAGATTAAAACAGTAGCAATTAACGTGAGGGATGGCGGCCACCATAATATCTTCTTACAGAAGTTTATAGGACCCGCGCGAACCGTTATAAAATAGGAAATTCTGTATATCACACGCTGGGGAATTGGATCCAGCTTTTAGTGAAGGAGAACTATTAGTTTTATTTTATTAGTGTTCAAAGGTTAAACATGTGGGTCAAAGCGCGTTGGTCAAGGATGAGTGTAGTGTAACTTGTAGTGTGGATTTTAAAATTAAGCTAGCATTGCAATCTTTGTGCGGTAAATAACATAATAGCTTTTCCAACTTAAAAGTATCTTCCTTCTGTTTTCCCTGTCGAGTGAAAACGACAAGAGATAGGAAATCGCACTCAATTATACCCCGTGTGGACAGGTATGTAAACTCGCAAGCTATCACAATATTCCACAGTGACGTAATGGAAAGACAACATTTATGTAATTTTAATACAAAAGTCGTCCAAGTCCCGGAATGTTTAAGTTGGCGGCGCTCGCGACAAAAGCTTCAGAATTAATTAGACTTTATGTTTCTTCAAGCTAAATTAGAAGGTGTCTGTAGCCTGTCGCGTTTTGTCACACTACTGCTTATTTTTCCAGAGTCCTTTGTTATGATATGGCTGCTTTAGTGTAATACACTAAAAGGGTAAGGGTCATACGTCTTGTGTTGTGTATAATATATTCATTCCCCAATACACTTTGTTACCCTTGTCGGGATTCTGCACCTACATACTTTGACAAAGTGTTTACGAAGATTGAATAGACTAGTAGCTATCTAGATTTTTTCTTTCTACAAAAAGCTGGTAAAAATAGCGGGCTTTACTGAAGAGGCTTTGCAAACAAAAATATATTCAAAAGAAACATTTCTCGTCTACTAAAATAAATAAATGGCAAGAACACTAACTTGTTTCAAAGTCAATATGTTCGTGCCTTGTTCACCACCCAACTAGAATTAGCGGAATATGTAGACGTGAACGTTACAAGTATGTGGGGCTATTTCCGAAGGCGGCCACGCGACACCCACCCAAGCAACATGTAGCCTCGCTCACACACGACGAGTGCCAGTAGCGTGCGAGCATAACTGGCGAAGTCAGTTATTTAAATTAAATTTGCATAATTCACCACAGCAAAAGCTTTCACATTAGCCCGGATTCCGTGGGACAGCACCACACAGTTTTATTTGCCCCCACGTATAGAACGAAGAGTTTAGCTTAGGTAATTTATTGAAGTACAGAGAATTACCCTTTGTAAATATTGAAACAGTCATCCAATCTTGAATGGCTTTAATGCCGTCACGATTCTACCAGGGCCGCAGGATTTACTCAGACGAATTTTAGGAAATGTCGAAGTAATGTGCCCCGTATATGTTTCAAATGGAAACTGAGTGTATTGCGAATCCTGACTACATTAGTTCCTGTGTTGCGGTTGTATTCGTTTCTTCATTCAAAAGACATTTATTTAATTTAGGATTTAGGCATAATGTTATAATGTTAGACTATACAATTATATGAATACCTACGCATATCATACAATGTGGAGACATCGATACAACAGTAAATGAAAACATTGGCATTACTGGTTCATAGAAATATTTAGAAACTATAAATCCTGTCACCGAAATTAAAAATAAACTTCCCAAATGCATAAAACGTCATAAAAACTCAAACTAGTCAAGGATAGTGACTACTATTCTGACGAAATATTCAGTGACATCAAATCTGAGATAAAAGACAAAACATTCGTATGAACTAGTATTGCCAGTGTTTTCATTTATTGTCGTATCGTCGTCTCTACCTTGTATATATGTACATATGTCACCGGAAAATTGCAGACTCCGTAAGATTGTAGTAAATCTTTATTAGATTATAATTTCTCGATATATTATAAAGAAATCGTTTTGCATACAATAAATCCCATTTAAATTCAAAATATTCCAATATATCCCTGTCTTATTAAGAAAACATAGTTTACAATTTCACGCGATATTTAACAGTCTTACGGATTTTGCCATTTTCCGGTGACATATTACATCTTAGACTTTCACAAACATTGTGGACGAAAAACATGGATCCATTTGTGAGAAGGAAACCGTCACATCATATTGTTCTGTATGTCACAAAATGCAAAAACATTCCCTCGGACCTTATAAAAGGATTTATAATATAAATAGAAAAGTCTTTTCGTTCACATTTTCATTTTGTGGAAAGACGCACGAGTAATTTTCTCGGTTGCCCCTGTCTTACAGAATCAAACTGAAACAAATGATCGGTAATCCCTCTTAAGCCTAAAGGGAATTCTTGAGAATCAATGAAAATTCCCGTCCGTTGTAGGTGACCTTGTGGGGCGCTCCCCACCCAACCTCTTGTCAATTTTCTTATTATCGGAATATGGAATCGAAGTCGTTGCTTAGATAACCTCCGAGATATAAGGTATTTGCTCACTCAATGCGGGCCCATGATCTGTATTTTCTATCCGAGCTACTAAAAGGTTTCTCGGAGACTATAGAGTTTCCTCTACTCACATGGATATTATTTAATTTCAATATACGTGTTTTTGTGAAATATTTCATGGAAGCGTATTGTGATAAAATATTTGCTTGTATCAATTTCGCACACGTGAGAAAATAGTGTGTACTTACTTATTGATAAAATAAAATATGAAAACATAATAATTTCTAAAGCAGTATCTGTAATGTGTTATCGAATTAAGTTGAGGGAGCGTACAACACGACGTACGAGAATTTCTTTGACATCCCTTAGGACGTCCGGGCTCTCTCCGGGATAATGGAATCCTGGGCCTTTAATATTGCGCTAATCGTAAACCTGCCTGCTCTACAGACTTACCTTATAGATTTGTTGTTATTTTTTCTTGTGGCTGGGTCTATGTAGGTAACTATTGCGTCAAAATATTTAAAAATTAGTGTTCTTGTATGTTTGTTTAAATAGAGAAACTACAATATGAATATCTAGCGATAGTGAAACTGCGAGCTCTCATTATAGATAATTCATCTAAGTTGTACACTTTCTACTGGTCCTTTCCTCTGCCACAATCTCGCTCTAATTTGCCGTGACATTGCGGTGTAAATACGTTTCAAAGTAGTTACCTCGCAATTTAAATAAAAGTTCCATTTTACATTGAAACTCTTTATTGAAGACCTTTCTTCAATTCATTGACTTTAACCATTTCTCTTTCGATGCAGATTAGTTGATCAAAATTCAGACTCGTGTCTGGTCCTTGTCGCCCTTGAGAGTGGCACGCATGACCGCACATACATTATAACGCTTTATAATTAGCTCTATTTTATTTAGCAAAGAGAAGTTAGTGTAATCGACATTTTAGGGGTCCGGGGTGAGTTTGTTTAGGACTGGACGTAACCTCTCCGAATATTGGGAGCGTGATTGGGCGAGCGAATGGGCCTATATTTATTGTGTACATAAATCTTTAAGAAAAAGGTAAATACGGGAGATGAAGACGTTATATTTCTCCGAGACATGTTCAGTCGAAAGTAAACTCGTATTTGTTCAACCTCTCTATTTTTATCCGTTAAGTCCAGGATTTATGTGATGTAGTTTGTGCTGAAGCGTAATCTCGGTAATACTTGTATTATTTGTTGCTGAAATGTGTATCCGGTTGGTTCATGTAGGACATATTGACGCACTGCATGCCATCTAAGAATTGACTTAATTAGAAATATGTATCAAGTAACATCTCCCTTTGACTTCCGCAATACGATTTATGATAGCTGCTTACGTTTTTTCTACGTATTTCTTTTACATGGTATGTTACAGGCATTCAGAGTATATTTATTTGTTTCTATTACTCTTACTTTTGCGGTAATAAAGGTTCAAGCCTTCACGTTATTGCCTATTCTCACCACTTGCGTGAGAATAAAAATAAAAATAACTTCCCTCATTCCAACCAATAAATGGTACGCACAACAATGACCCAGTCTCTGAATAAACCTTATGTTATTTTGTTGAAATTTCCATCATGTAGCCGCCATGCGCCGCTCGCTGTTATGAACTTACTAAATTACGTCGAAAATTCGAAATACCCGAAATTGTTGTCGCAAGTTCCATCGTTCGGTTTATGCGTTATAAATTAATAAGGAATTACATTCTGACTGCCGAGTCCCATAATGGCCAGGTGGAACAGGCGAGCGCTTTGTGGACTAACTACACTTGTTATTGAATAGTTTCAGTCAACAATGTGCCCCTGAACAAAGGGAACATTTCGGGGCTTTGGTCAGATACTTTCTTATTTATATCACAACTTCACAGCAACAGAGTTTCGAGTTTTCTTTTGTTAAATGTTTGTGGTAGTTCAACATTCGCGGTTGTGCAAGCTCATAACAAATTTTATTGTTTCTTTTATTTATTTTTGTTTTGTGGAAAGGCTAATGAACTCGCTGATTCTTTTTCCCGTTTTATTCCTGTGGGCACTTGATTTACACTCTCTTCTTTCATGTTAATTCTTAGTATTTTTCCCTTCTTTGGTCCTTTGTTCCAAAAATAATACTACCCCTTATCTATGTAGTTTCATCATTCTATTCACTAAACCTATTATGAATTAACAAAACTGTAAAAATTGTGTTTTGTGGTGGAAAACATAGAATAATCCATATTGTAATATCGCTGCTTTAAAACTTCATTCGTTAGGTCCTTTTGTCTGCTGTTTTCAGTGGGCGAGTCTATTTTACCAAAGTTAAGACATCTCAAAGCCTTAAAACGGCAGTTATAAAACTCGTGCTTTTCACTTTAATTTAAAATAAAAGCAGGGAAATTGAACACATTTGTTAGAACGAACACCGAAATATTTTATATTCCCGAGAACGGGGAGTTTGTCGCAAAAATACCCTTGCTCTGTTACTCCCACGCCTAGTTAGATTACTTACATGTTCTTGCAACAACCGGGTAAACCACTAGCATAATTTTACGGCCCATTAACTTCGTAATGCCTCAGAGTATACATATATAAATCAACAACGCAATGTGGTCCTGTAGAGTTCCTTAAACTTTACACGGGAAGGGGTGAACAAAAACAGTACCTACAAACACTAGACCAAGTTCAGTTGAGTCTATCTCTTTATTTCCTCTTCAAAGCTCGACAGCTGAAGGGATTCCCAGGAAAACTTTATGATTCAAGATTTCCACGTTGTCAAGCGTATAAATAAACTAGTTTTGTTATTATGTCTAACTGGACGATATTTCTCCTGTGCCGACTGGAATAATTATAGTTTTATGTTTTTCTAGCGCCCGTCACACTACTCGCCCTGTTCCGTATGACACATAAATATATTATGTTAGAAGAACACTTCGAGTGACAATAAAAATAACGATTGTTCCAGAAACTTTGTCCCAGTTAAAGCTTCTCTTCCATTTCTCAAATGACTCGTACGAATCTTGTTTTTGCTTTTTTGTGAGTTACTACGACAAGGAAGAATTTTCTTTCTCATATGCGATGTTTTTATTCATACTTATTACGCGAGCTGCAACATCTTTCAGAGATGCAACTACAAGGCTGCGCAGATATAAATGAATTTAATTTCACATGAGATAGTCCGCCATTGTTATCTTTTGGTAGTTTAAAAATACTGCAGCGTCAGTTATGATAAATGTGAACAACTATCGCGATTGTGATACTGTTGGTAGTATTCTATGTATTAATAACAATGTAGAAAATGAATTGTTTGTAGTGAAAACACAGTGCTGTATGTGAGTAGTGTTCGTTGTGGAAGCGCGGGGCGCCGGCGGCCGAGCGGCCCCGGGCCCCGCGCGATCCGATCAGCCGGTGACGCCTATTAAACCCGCCGAGTGGCAACCCGTGTTAACCTGAGTTTGCTTTTGTCTTAGCAACGGGGGTGTAGGTGGCAACTCTATCGTTCAGCTGTTATAGTATAAATCGTTCGTTTACATTTTTGTTGTTCGATATCGAACTATTAACACTGTTTAAGGCCTTTGTTTAAGATAGTGCTTTTGATCGTCTTCAAAAAGTAAAGCATTACAAAGTTTGTTTTCAGTAATTTGTAAGCTGAACACGAAGGGATTTAAACGTGTTTTTTCCTCAAAACAAACAGAGTCTGCGTTTTGTTAGAGGCGTGCCGTTTACGAGGGTCGGTATTCAAGCGCCGGACCACAGCATGTGTTTACTGCGGTGCCCGTAAACGTTAGCTTTATAACCTCTACAACTGTCTCCACAAATGTTCGCGCAGAATGCGACTCAAAAGAGCGTCGTAAAGACTAAATTCAAGTGCCCTGTTCGGCTAATTAATCCGCGCGGAATTACCACACTTCCCCACACTACTATTTTTATGTCAGTCTGAAGTGATGACGTAAAGTTTTTCGACACTACCCACACCGTCTCCCCACAAACAAACTCACTAGTCTTTGTCAAAGTCCCACCTACGAAAAACCTATATTTTGTCCTTTATATTGAATGAAAAGTTTCATATTTGTCCGTGACTGGAAAACTTTTTATCGCACCAGAAATCGCCTGTTTCCTATTGAATCTTTTTGGGGTAAAACTAAGTCAATCGAGAAACTCATTTTGTTCGTGCAGTTCCAATAAATTCTCATGTAGTGAACCCTGTGAAAAACAAAACGACTAAACAAACCTGCCTTTGTCGTATACGAACTTGCTTTTTGTTTTCTTTTACTTACACAATTACCATCTTTTAGGAAATGTGTTTTCCGTAGTATTTTCGTTCTGGAAAAGTCCTTGGCATGAAAATAAAAACAAAAATTTAAATAACAATATCGTATTAATGGATGTAGGTTAATTCCTTGCATTAGATTAATCAAATGAACATAGTTTCATTCAAACTTGGCCTTTATAATTTTGGCTGGCTGCTTAATGTTTGTTCTCATTTATTGGGTCAAAGTCGCACCATGGACTGGCGAGCATCCAGCATCCATGAAGGTCACTTTACAATTTTGCGTAACCTTTAAATGCTCTCTTTCCCATGTTCAAGTTGGCCAGTTACCAAACGATAAAGAAATGTTGACAGTTAATGTAAAGTGTTAAGTCAAGGTCGCGAGAAAGTAGCGGGTCAGTGGGGCAATTGTTTAAACCACTTTTATTGTTATAATAAACTGTAAAGTGGGACAAAAACAGAATTCCATGAATACTTAATGTACTTTGTTGTATATTGATGAGGTTGATATTTTAAATAGTCATCAATCGGTAATGGGTTTATTCAGAACCATTTTGAGGAATTGATAACTTTCCCTGATACATACACATGATCTCTAATGATGACATCATCTCTCAATAAATAAACATATTTAGAGCAATTGCACGTAATCAGAAGTGAAGTATTTGTATTAGAAAATTACAATGTAATCAGTACACATGTGGGCAATTTTCCGTGCCGCTAAGTGTAATTGGCGCAGGTGCCGTAGTGTGTCGCTGCGAGGTGTCACCGTTCCAATTTCCTGAACACCCTATTCCCCCCTACGACTGTTATTGGATTTTTTTGCAATATCCCTCATTGCGTACCGACGCGAATGCGAGTGTACTCGAATTACTTGCCAACACGCACTTGAGAACGCTACGACGCTTTTTGATTCCCCACCTCCCTGTATAATATGATCTCCTAGTATTTCTTCGCTACATTTCTACCGTTACAAAAGGATATCTGTAGCAGCCCATGTTGCGTGATATTCCTTTGTGGTTTAGACGGTAATGCGGGATTTAACAACTTGCGATCGATCTTCCAATTCTATTTTAACTAATTACGGATTATTGGTTCTCGTTGAAATAATGGAGACCAGTCATTTACTGAGTCGTGAAAATACTTTTCTCTTGAGGTGGAATATAGAAACATGTACTACTACTACTTAAAAATGTTCGTAAATATTGTGTTCATAATCAATTAGTTATGGTGGCGTGTTAAATAAGCGCTGCATGATTTTTATTTCAGTTTTTGCAAGTTGTAAAGGTTAGTAGGTTAATTTGGTGATAGTGTCACGTTAATTAATGGATAAAATAAAAGTTTACAAGATTGCAGTCATTAATTCAATGAAATGTAACATTTGCGAAACTACATAATGTTTGCATTTTGATATTTGAATTGCATTTTAATTTATTTGTAGACATGCTCTACATTTTATATCACGGACTTTTTCAAATCTCATAACTTTTATTATAATTGTATTATTACAGATTTATCTAACACATTTTAATCATCAACATATACTATCAAGATTCTAGGTAGAAAATATTCCCTGTATGATAAGTACCTACGTATTTGTTAGGGAAAGAGTTGGGCTCTTCTAGGCCTTCTACCTCGATTTTTGGTGCCTACCAATTATATTTTATCCGCGCAAGGCACACACATTTATTTGATGCCTATCTGCTCTATCTACTATTTATACAGGCGCTGTAATAAATGGCATTCTTTCTCTTGTTAATTTATATTTCATATATGTTAGCGTAAATTATTGTGATTTAGTAATTGATGCCATGAACAAAATCCTATCAGATATAAAAATGACACTGCAACAATGTAAGTTCTTATAACTTACATTTCTTAAAATATCCTTATTTCTTCTTAAGGAGGGACTTCATACTCGAACAGTCCGACTCCTGTACGTAATAAAGCCTAAATATTTAATGAACAGCCAGTGTTTATATCGTCTCGATTGTCGGAAAGGATTTCCATAAAAGCTTTATTTCGTCCCTTATCTTTATCCCTTTTGTATCGACGTCAGTGATAGCAAGAGCCTCGTAAATCTTAATGACCGAGGATCGTCAGATTGCTCACTCGTATAAACAGATAACAGCTTTGTGTCTATGGTAATTTTTGTCAACTGACTCATTAAACACAACCTTGTTTGTACCAGGCTGTTGATGTGATTTCCCCTGCCTCGTGGAGAGGGAAAAGTGGAAATTGAATGCTGCATGCCTAATTTAAGAATGTTGGGCGTGAAACGTGACAGTAGAATGTTGTTCCTGGAATGTTGCTTCTTGATTTAATGCAGAAATGTGGCTAATGAACGGAATTATTCTAATTTCAATGCACTAATAAATGTTCATTAATTATGTATAATCCATCGCATTGTTGTTATGTTCTACTGCGCTAAAGTTATCGGTGTTACGACGTACACTTATATTGCATACATATAATGTTGCATGCAAATAATGTTATTATAGTCAGGTTTGTCATAGAAGAATATCCTATTTAACAGATACTGAGCCCTTTGTTGATAGCCTCGCATTATGTATTTTACAAGCCAATTTTCCTGCGAAAATGTAAGAAAAACAGTTATCGCGATTCTAAGGTCTTTACAAAAATAGAACAGGACAAAGCATTTTCCTTTAATGAAATAAACTGTTTTGTTTCTGTTTACTTTAATTAGAAAACAAGATTCGGAACAAAATAAGAATCGCCCGAAATTGAACACACAAGTTTTCCGCATTTTCTCTAACGTAGAGGACTATTGGCTTTTCTATGACAGGTATTAGGGATCGGTATTGCTTGAAAAACATGAGAATTTAGTAGATCTGTTAATAACAAGTTTCTTGTTATCACTGAATAAATAGGTATCTTTGTACGCAACAAAATGTTGTCCACACACCGCGCTGAAAATCAATGTCAACGAATTAACTCTTATCACGAAATTTAGTCTTTATCCTCTACAAGTCCAATTTATACTGCCCATGAATAGAAATAGATTTTCTGCCTAAACTATTTTAGAGAAAACCCGAAAATACTTTAATATTTGACATGACTCTAATTAGTTCGGAGAACGGGCTAAAGAAAACTTCATTCGGCCAAAAACAAAACCCACTGTGAAGTAGTAGTTACCTGCTACCCACATAATATGTACTTACTACTTCCATGGATCACCAAACCGTTCGGCAAGCGCGATATTTTTTTAGGCTAGGCATGCGCGTAGCCGATAATTTCATAGGCTGACCCTGATATAATGTAGGGATGATAATCCTTCATCATAATTAAGCTCTTCCGCTAGATTAGTGGCATACATTACTTGCATCATTATTCATCCACTAATTAAGTCGCTCTCTTATTGTCCTGAAGCCTTCATGCACGGAGATTGATTACCCTACAATAGGGCTATGATTTGATTCATTGACGGCTACAAGTGATAGCTATTATGGATTCTATAGCAATAATGTAGGAGCACATAGTGTAGGTAAGCTGTTTTGACGTCTAATCTGCTTTAATTAATCTACCTTCCATGAAAAGCTTAGTCCTATCGATGATTGAGTACGTTATGCTGTTAATTATTTTACCTGAAAATTACGGTGAATTTCACGGAATTCGAATTTAGAATCTAGAAAGGAGATTGTAACTATAAACAGAAGCGCTTGTCTATCAACTATTTATCTACGAAGTAAGTTCAGTATTTAATTCCAGTAATGGATATAAGATACAAAGTAAGTAACGTAATTTTACTAACTGCGGACATTTGAGAGTTTACCGAAGCCTTAAAACAATAGCTCGCGGAAAATATGATACAAAAACTATTGTAGTCCTCATTTCCAAAGTCTAGTCTAGTTACAAAGAGATAAAACCGAGTCGTTTAAAACATCTTTGTTTTCAACGAATATTCAATTTCTTAGCTGTAGGTATTGCCTTTGTAAAAAGATTGCTAGTAGATGTTTCTCTGGCATTGGTTTTATTGTTTTATTATATTTCTCTACTATTCGCCTGATAGAATCCAATTTGTTTACTTGTGTGTGAATTTATTTTATGCTCAGAGAAAATTGAAATTAATAAGAGCTGTTTTGAAGATTATCTTTTAAGCTCCGCGCCTACATTTAAGTACCTAATTTAACTAAAATCTTTTTTGCTTTTTAAGTTTTCTGGCTTACTAAATAGGTCTCGCCGTTTTAGGCTAAGTATTTACTGTAGAACCTGCCTATTTTAAGTTTTGCTGAGTAGTAATTTAGATTCAGTCTGTGTCTGAGGGCACTATTTTAGGTTGTCTAACGAGCATGGCCTTCGTTAAAGTCATTTGAAGCCAATATTTTCAGCTTATCTCTTATATTTTCTAAAGATGGGGCCGTGCACTCGTGATACATTATTCAACAGTGTTATCTTTCAAACCAGTCTTGTATTTCAGTACTAGGAACTATTTTTATCAGCAAAAAGTCCGAATACTTTGTGGGAAGCCCGTCAGTGGAGTCTCGAGCAACATGCAAAATTTCAGAGAAAACCGGAAAGTTTTTGAATAGTTTGAAACAAATCTTTCTGCAGCCTTCATTCACAATTGGACTCTCTGAACACGTAGTGCGGGCTTTTATAGGTTTCATTTTTATAAATATATGTAAACGTTTTCTACTGTGAAGTTTACCGCTATCGCAAACTAAACTTATTTCTTGCTATGTCTTTGACAATCTCGGGACTCTATGGTTCCGGATCTTTGGTGCGTACGAGGGGCCGAATATATATATATAATATAATATATATATATAGGTAATATATATAATATACCCCTGTATACACTATGCACTATGAAAGTATTCCCGAAAACATCCCCGCATGGTACAGAACTATAGCAGGATATGGATCGTAAACTAAATTACATATTATTATGGTTTACCGCGGTTCACAGATCAACATTACATTTTCTAAAATAAGGTTAAACCAATAAGTACCGTACTATATTTCACATTATGATAGGCAAGGTGTTAATGTAATATCTAGACCCGGAATCATTACAGCGAGATATTGCATTACGGGAACTCGGCGGTATGGAAAAGTGATTGAGAAAAGTATTATTGCCTGCATTGTGCAATATTTTCACATCATAAAAATTGTTATTGGCCACTAAGCTTATAGAGGCTGCAATAAGCGTATTGGCAATTTGTATAACGACTTTTTCCTAACGTTTTTTCTTACATTTGCAATGCATTTTTGCGGCATTCACTATGAATCTTCATCTCCGGGAACATAATTAGTTTGACTTAATAATAGACATACAAAATAATACAATTTTATCAATTTACTACACATTTCAAGCCAAAAACCCAGCTCTCTAAAATACAAGTTTATCACGAGCACCGGGCAGGGAGGAGGGAAGTAAAACATTTTCTATCAGAATTTCCCACGCGGATCGCAGGTGCGCTGCGGTGTGGTGCTAACCAATAAATAACCCGACGTTAGCTTCCCTGATCAGTGTAATCCAACTAGACGTGATATACTTAGGTAGGCGGCGCTCAGGTACACTGCACCACAGCCTAGGAACGTATGCATCAGGGGTGAGGCGTCTATAGAACTCGATTCCTATCCTCTCGGTCTGCCTTCGGTAGTTTGGAACAAAGCCACGTGACTTTTACTTTGAAAAGAACGTCAAAATTCCACCAATCATCTGCCTGGCCTTTTCCCAACTATATTGGGGTCGGCTTCCAGTCAAACCGGATTCAGCTGAATACAAGTATATTACGTGGATCGACTGCCTATCTGACGTCCAAAACCCAGTAACTGGGGAACACGATATCCATGGCCAGAATGGTGTAAAATTTAATTTATCTCAAATGTTTGCTTTGTCTTTTGCTTTCCTCTGTCGTTAAATAATGCCTTCTCTCTGCACCACAGTGTAGCGCAGGGACGTAGCGTAGCTCGTTGG
This sequence comes from Mamestra brassicae, assembly GCA_905163435.1. Lineage (NCBI taxonomy): Eukaryota > Metazoa > Arthropoda > Insecta > Lepidoptera > Noctuidae > Mamestra > Mamestra brassicae. The sequence continues at coordinate 5,580,452 of LR990991.1, read as the reverse complement.
TACAAGCTCAGGAGTAGGTAGCTCGTCGAATGCTGCATGAAAGCGACAGTGAAGCCGATGCCGTCATGTAGCGTAACTCAAAATTTATCTAGATAAACCCTGAAAGCTTTGCTGCATTTGCTGCGACGCTCTTTTCAAAACAACGAGGGGATTTTGATGTTGAGATTATAAACTTAGGGAAGCTGACTTCTACAGAAGTAGATATGAATATTGCAGTAGTTCCTAGAAATTCATCTTGTTATCAGTTCGAGCGAGAACTTTGTGAACATTATGTAAGCAAATAAACTTGTCCGCGTTTTGTTTTTGCAGAAAACTGCTGGTTCCGTGTTAACTAAAGCCGTTTCAGTGTCATAGATCCTCATACCAGTTGCCAATTCCACTGAACTCGATAGCAATAGCGATAAAAAATAGTGTGAGCGCTCTAAAAACAAAGCCTACCACTAAAATACACCATTGTCAATGGCTGTAGCCAAATTGACTGTAGCCAAACTGTAACGTAAATCAATAGGCAATCAGCTAGTATTGTAAAAAAGTACCATACGTAAAAAAAAATCCCATTCAACATTCCGCAAACTAAGCAATATTCTGTATGGTGTCGGAAGTAAAAGAATAGGACCATCCCATTACTTCCCGTGGGTGTCGTAAGAGGCGAGTAAGGGACTCACCAGAGAATGTGCAGCAGCATTCTCTGTGCATTGCAACAGCTACCTACTCTGCAATCGCCAACCCGCCTGCCAAGCGTGGCGATTATAGCAACCCTCCCTTGGAGAAGGCCTATGTCCAGCAATGGGTCTTTCGGCTGATATGGTGATGATGAAGCAATATTCTATATTCATCAGTCTATTAAATCATCATCATTTCAGCTGAAAGTCCTCCACTTCTGGTCTTAAGCCTTTTCCAAGCATCGTCACACCGAATAGTGATGTTTATTTAAAAAAATAACAACAACAATTAAAACCTTTATAATTCTCGCAGCAAACCTTATGCCATACACGCGATGCATGTAAAAGTAATACAGCTTGCCCTACATTATCCTTAATTCGTACCGTAACATATAAATAAGCAGCGAGTCGGCGCCACAAGGTCGCTCCTTGCTTCCCCCATTTTCCCCTTCACAATACGCACAGAAAGAATCAAAGACCCGTCGAATACAACTGCTCCCAATTACCGAAGCTGCCTCGTATCGTACCACCATTAATTATTTATGTTCTTCTTATTAATATGATAACGAATGCATGGCCAAACGAGATAGTGATTCAGCATTTGCAGGCAACATTACCCATGTTTTGGTCTTTAGAGCATCAGTAATTGAAGGGTATTGTTGTTAGCTTTACGATTCTCGTTAATCACGCCGCCATATTTAACAGAAAATAATTACAGCGATCATTATCGGGTGTATCGGGAATGTTGTGCGCACAATGCGAATACAGACTGAATATACGAACATTTTCAATTTAATAACTTAAATATTCAACGTAGGAAATAGGATTTCAATTAAATATTGCTTAGATAAACATCCGATATTATCATCATGCCAAAAGCAATGTTTATTGTTGTTCAGATTAATACAAAGTCGTGCAAAGAAATTAATCTCGCTTCTACACGTATTTCTGAAATATCTGGCACAATATGTGTTGGCAAGCTCACATAAAGGCGACCGATTCTATTGAGTCTCTCTACTTTAAAGGCATTTTCTTGGCTCATCGCTGTCTTCTTCACACTTGTTATGTTTGCCATAAGTTGGAACGAAAACGGGGTTCCCATAAGATAGTCGAGCACAATGTTTTGGAGATCTGGACACAATAGCGACCTCGAACGGTTGTGTTACAAGGCCGAGCTATTTGGAGATGATCCAAAGGAGGAGGCTTCTTATTATCGGGGTAAAGTCGTACGCACCCTTCATTTTTACATAATCATTATTACTTTCCATTACCCTGAAAATAAGTCGTATTTATTTCATTGAAATCGATTGACTCCAGAAATTGGTTAGTTAGAAGGTAAGGACCAATGATGGATAAACTGTAATAATATTTTAGGGAATTCCTCTAAAATTTTCCAATCCGAGGTTAAACTTTGCTACATACTTCTTCTTGAAATATTGAACACGTTAAATTTCTGTTATTTTTCAAGTTTCAAGTTCATTATACGTACTTAACAAGCCCATATTACCGTAATTTGGAGTGGCAAACGTAATATTTTCGTGCACAGCACGAGTTACCTCGTCACACAGTGATGCACGCGGGCGAAGGTTGCAGCTCTTCCGCTTTTACACAACCTTGGCGAAGGTTCCACTGATTATAGTCTTGGAATACGGATGACACCTTGTTACCTTCGACTTGCTATGGTCCATGGTTAGGGTCATGTGTTCCAACAATCACTTGTGAAGTCCTACAACCATGAGTGATTTGAAATCTTGACTCCTCTGAATCAGATTCGGTGACTGGAACAAATACTCATAAAGTTCAGATGTAAAGCAACATTCAAATATGTATGTATGTGTGTATTTCTCGTAAAGATTTTAGATGGAGGACTTACAAAAGAGGAACGCTACAGTTGCCTCCGGTACAACAATTAGCATCGCGTACAAATTGAAAGAAATTACGGTTCGTTTCCCCAGCCGTAATGAACGTACTTGTTAGTAATTTTCACGTGTATTTGCAAAATTCGGTACATTTATATAACTCGACCTTATAACCCAGTGAGCTGCACACATAACATGTAGTGCGTGAATGTTGTGAATGACGACGCTGATCTCATCAGCCGACAACATAATTTACAGTTAACACACACTTTATTTCAAGGAACAAAGAGCTATATTCGCTTGGATGGAGATTTTTAAAGTTTGTAAATAAGAAACGTAGCAGAGTCGCATTTCATTCAGTAGTTGACGCCAGTTGCGTGTAGCGTACGGGGCGAGAATACTAATCTTTGAAGTCTGCTCTGAAGGAAGGTCGGCGCCTACCCCTCCTCGCTTATTGAAGGGGATCGCCGGCTGCTGGGAAACAATCAACTGGATTTCTTAAGAGTCTCTACCAATAAACATTTTTCTAGTAGCTTTAGTAAATGAAAGTTTCACTTAGTGGTTGGAGTGGTTGGATCATTTAAAATTATGTATGAGCTTTAAACGCTTCTCTCCTTTCATGCATGCTAACAGATATGGCGATCTTTTGTAGTCCTGAGTGGCTCATAAAATGCAGAAAGGATCCTTAGGTAACACGTTATGTGGGCCATAAAAGTGTTTTCATGCAAGAGCCGACGATTACATCATGAAGTTACCTACCACCTTGCAGGCAAGTGTAGTCAATTTACCGACACACCGCCAAACGCTTGCGGCGTAGTACCTGTCAAACCTAATCTAGTGAATTCTATTAACGTTCCAATTGCACGATGACCCAGTTTCTGACTGTCTCCACAATTCGGACACGCATTTCGAGTAATGTATTCGGTATTTGGTATTCGGAACGCACCTGAGATAGCTTAAATGAGTCATCGATGTGTTTATATTAGCAGATGTTGTGTGTTCATGATACCGTGACGAAGGCCGTCTCGCTTGTTCACAGTTTTGCGGAAGCATTTCTTTGAATAAACATCTGATTGGCCAATCAAAGAACATTAAACAGGTTTTATCAACACAAGTCCAAGTGCATCAAGCTTACAATTATATAATTTATAAGTATACTTTGCTAATATTGCAAATCGAGCTCTGGATTCGTACATTTTAATGGAGCTTCATAGAGTGACATGTACTTAATTAAAGTTCCAGGCATCGAGCTGTATGAGTTCTCCTGAAATATTTAAATTTCAAATTAAAATACTTGAACATAATAAATACGAGTTCGGAATTTTCCTGTTCAAATGGTGTCTCGGTGTTTACAGCGAGTCTGACGGTGTTCCAAATTGTTTCACAAAATAAATAACGTTCCTTATCTTTGCGCTTTTATTCATGTTTATATCTTTTCATTTTGACTTAACAATGTAAGCGTGCTCTGCAATATGTCAACGCGAGGCTTTGTTTTTATAGCTTTTTCGTCTCATGTTTTTATTTTCGTGAATAATTTTATGATCCATTTTCATTTTAGCACCTTGTTCGGCTAAGTTTGCACGTTGAATTTGATACATAGGCATACATTTGAACTATTTTCCTTTCACTATTAAGTACTTATCACATCAAATTTTGTAGTATTGACCACATCGTTAGTCCATTTGGTTTGCTCGTCGTAATTTCAGGCATCAACAAAGTGAGCCTGCACATACAAATGTACAATATGTCAGTGGAGTGTGTTCGAGTAATTCTGTTTATACACTGTAGTAAATTAATGCATCAGCCGGAGCCTGGAGGCAGTGCCTACCTCTGTCTGCGAACACAGAACTGCACTATATGTACCTTAACTCACTTGTTAATATCTCATGCTCCAGGCTCGAGGCTCCACGTGGAAACTATGCTGATTTATTTTACAGTACAATGGTAATGGTCGATCACTCAAACAGAAAAGAAAAATAACCCGCAAAGTAAACAATATAGAATTTCACGTCGCTATGAGTTTTGGATTCTGCCAAACTCAGTGTTGTGTTTACTGAGTGAGTTGACGTGTATATTTACCCTTGTACCGGAAACTTTAATCAGGAAGGAACAGTTAATTAATAATAACAAACTGGTTTATTTTAGCTTTAACAAAGTTGCTTAACTCACGTTTATTTTCCCAACAATTACTGTTTTCTACTTAAGTGGTTTCTACTAAGCCATAATGTTAGAAGAATCTTTTAGTCTTTCATTTTTCCAGGCATTTTGTTCTGAAGTCTCGACCTACTTGTCCTGGTTTTAATAGTAGGCTAATTCGTCTTGTTTCAAAATTTAGAAGGATACATTACATTATTTGATTTTCTGCTTCCTCACAAGGACGAATCCTTGTTTCTACACCATAATGTTTATGAACAACTTCCCATTATTATGGAGCACTGGCGCTTGGATCGTAGAGACGAACACTTTAGCAGTCCATGTATCTAAAATGTCTTTACCACTACGATAGATGTACCTATCGTCAAATGTGTCAGTCATGTGAGGGTATGTACCTGGTCCCTACACGTTACATACTCAACCCCGAGTACCTATAGGGTTGAGTTCGACGAGGATACAGCGAGTGCCGAGCATTCATCTCGATCAATGACACTTGATTACCTGCCTCCACTCAGTCTGCAATGGAATGCCAGTTGGTTCCTCCGATTCGATCATTGCCTTATTCGAATAGCTGCCATCGCCATAGTTTTCGAAAGGTTGGGAGAGGTGGAAATAGTTGCATAATTAACATACAAAGTTTGCTGAACTGTCTGTGAAGACTCCTAGAACTAGTACCTTTTAAAAATATATTTAAGTTTCTGCAAAATATACTCTGACTTAATGAGATCCTATTTACTAATTAAAATTCAAGATTTGTACTAAGCCCCACTCTGAATTCGGGATTTTGTAGGCTTTGCTGTTAAAACATGCATGTATACAAGGACTTTTGTATTAAACTCAAGTGATTGCTTTCCTCCTGTTTTATCTCCAAGTACGAAAGGCTCTAGAAAGACACGTTTTACAAACAAAAATAGACACGTAAAGGGAAAGGAGAAGTGTAGCGATATTCGGAGGACACGATGAATAAACAACAGATGTTTATGTCACTCTCCCTGGAGGGACCGACACTGCATGGGTCGAATTTATAAATAATCAATCCCACTATGCTTTACTTACGTACATGTTTCTCTGTAAGTGGATACAGGGGTTTATTTCAAGGGGAACGACATCTTTAACATTCCTACTGCCTGGGAAATGTTTCAGTAATTAATGAATTTAAGCAACTATAATTATTGTCAGTTGCATGATATTAAAAGGGCAATAGTAGAAACATTAGTCGCTTATTAAACGAAATTTTGTTTCAATTACAATTTCTCGTTGGTTTTGCACGGTATTTTGCAACGTTAGCAAGCTCGTAGCCAATTAAAATTATTCGCATATTCATTGTATTTTAATTGTTAGGTACCTACTAGATAATATAATGTTCAACTTGCTCGACTAACTATTCCCAAGTACTCATATATCGCGGGCAGGTAAGTACCCTAAATATCGGACTACTTAGACAGTTTAACCTTTAAACATGTTTAGGATTACTGTATTTTGATATCGTATTATGTAGCTTTATACGAAAGTTCTAACCATGTTTATGCTTAATTGTTTGAAATATAAAAGGGTTTCTGAAATTCGCAGAATCTTGATAAGGCACGACTAGTAACAAGATAAACATTTAGAGAGTTTTAAAATGTTAATTTTGTTTTTTTGGTATTTAAAGTTGGCGTGTAGGTATGTACAGTGAGAATAATTAAGCAGATCCACTTCTATGAAATACAGTTTTAATGAAACAGCTGAACGTCGTACTGACGGCCGAACTCGGAACTTTAATTGGATTAAGCGCAGTACGAGTGGTTAATAAAAAGCGATGCACCGACCATTCGGAGCTAATCGAAACTCTGCCAGGGGTCTTGAACATTTTGCAGACAGCCATTGAATTTCCAATGTTGGAAATTCATTCGACCTATCGAGTTTAGAGGCGGTCAAACAAGTGACAAACTGCTGAGGAGTTATCTGTCTTCTATGTAGCAACGATTTCGACGTATTTGTGGTTGCACAAAACACTATTTTGCATGTTTTGATACGAGTTGGTTTTAATGGAAAATGGTTACGACTAGAAAACAAATGAATCCATATGAAACCATTTGTAGTTGACAATAGGTAACATTAATTCTCATTGTTGATAACTGCGTAAATTAATCTAAATTGAAGGCTCATTGTAATTATAGGTAGGTCTCGATGTAATTTACTTCTTTGATCTTATTCTTCTTCTAACATCAGGTAAGTGCTCTAAGCATGGGCGTACCCAGCTTGGGGGGGGGGGGGGAGCTGCCCCCCTAGAAGAAAAAAATTACGTCAATTTTCTTGGCAATTTTTATTACTGGAAACGAGAACGTGATAATTAAAAATGTGTTGCTCTCTGCAAAATAAAATGTTGGAAAATAAACATCTTTCCACTCGTAAAGTATTTTTTATTTGATATTTATTACATTAGTTTATCTAGAACTAGCACTTCGCCCGCGAATTCATCCTCGCGGATTTAGTTGGTACTTCACAAACTACAACGCCCCCTCTACCCTCTTTTAAAGGTTAAGCATCTCTGCTGCTGATTTTCTTTCTTTAGAGCATTTTTATACCCGTCGTAACTTTTAAACGAAATGTCCGATTTGAGTAATTGAAAGTGTAATTTACATATACATAATCAAACTTTATTATCTATGTCATTTTAATGGATAAGGATTAATATCATGATACCAAAATCACCACTTTTCCACTCCACCCGGGTTTTGATTGAATAATTTGAGCAACAATCGTCATCGTGACTTAATCATAACAGTTAAACATAAACCCGCTTACTTTTTTATAGTTAATAATGAGCACCAGCCAAACAATCAATTTATTAGGCAAAATTTTGCTACTTTGGGTTACATTTTTGCAATTTTCGTAGGAATCTCTATATTTTTCGAAAATGAAAATAGTCCGATTTGGAGAGGGGGCAAAAACTTCCCAGGCGCAACCCGGTGGCAATTGGGAATTTTATTCCCGATTGCGGTGGCAATCCATGTGGGGCGACTGGAATTATTCGTGATGGGCGCGAACAAACGCCCCGCCCGAACTCGTCGACGGCTCAGTGCATAGTCGTAGGCAATGGAGCACAACAAACTGCGAAACAGGTATGAGCAGCCCCCCCCCCCTAGCTCAAATCCTGGATACGCCCTTGGTTCTAAGAACTGTGTTATAAGCTTACACCTTTGCATTCAAAAATACATTTACCGAATCCCGAATTTTCTCTAAATTAACCGAATAATTCTACTAACATTTTCCCTCCTGCTGAAGTATTAGAAACACGTCGATAGCTATTACTTCGCTTATCTGTAACGCTGCACAGGATCCTCTGTAGGAATGCGCCAGTTAACTACCGAATTCGAAAAGCCATCCGGGAAATTTGAAACTCTCAGCGCGATTCTACGGCACGGTGTACCTAAGTAAGTGAGGAGGTGATACTCAATTATTCTTACTGCGTAAGTTCTTCCTTGGATATTCTACATGCCTGTTATTGAGTCCCGCATTTGATACTTGTAGGAGCTCGTGGCTAAAGAATATCAGTCACGCGGGTCGATCAAGGTTAAGCAACGCTTGCCAAGGTTGGTCTGTGTGTGGGTGACCATCTTAACATACCGAGTTTCTTCCGTGCCTCGGAAAGCACGTTAAGCCGTTGGTCCCGGCTGTCATTTGTAGATCTTTGGCAGTCGTTACGGATTGTTAGAAGCCAGTAAATCTGTCACCAGTCTTGCCAAGGAGTATCCGTGTCACCCAGTCAAGGGGTTGTGGAGGTCTGGTAGGCAGCCGCTCCACGTAAAATACTGGTATTCAGCTGAATCCGGTTTGACTGGTAGCCGACCCCAATATAGTTGGAAGAAGGCTAGGCAGATGATGATGATACTCAGAGAAATTCGTCGCTCTGTATTTCTTGATTGTAGCAAACATTACGGGAGCAAATAGATCATAATTTAAGTATTTTTAGGGGTTTTTAGGTACTACGAAAGATAGACAGAGGGTTCCGATCAGACACGATCTGCTCCGCATCAACAGACAATGTTCGACCGTGGTCCACAATACCCACACAACGGCTTTTTTCATGATTATCATCACTTATTGCGTCTTACCAGCATCACGTGTAGATGATGGGTTAACGATCACAGCAGTGCGTGGGCCATAGGTTGCTCACCCAGCCATTGACTGCAAGGTTGTTCACCCTTTCTCTCAAGAATAATTAGCGTTAGGAACCTACACACAAATAAGATGACAAGCACTTATAAGAGGACTAATTTTAGATCGGATTCTGTGTTCTAGGAACGAGTCAAATTGTTTTTTATATCATCGAATTTTCTTAAGCAACCTAAACGATAAAGAAATATGTACATAAAACTAAAAGATGTATAGAAAAGTGAATATATTATAACTGTGCTTAGGTAGGATAGTCAATACTTCAAATGATCATTTATTTCTAGTTACAATATCATGCACACTACCCCAAAAATAAAAAAGTAAGTGGTTTAATGCTTAGGGGTTCCATACCCGAAGGCTAACCAACCCCTATAACTAAATCGTTGCCGTCCATGCGTCTGACAGTCGGCTATTGGTAGACAGTTGTCATTTTTACAGTGTGTATTTTATTGCTATAATACAAAATAAAATTGAAGGCTGCCCCGTACAAGATACTTTTTTTTATCAGTCCATGGTACGGAACCCTCCATGTACGAGACCGACTCGTACTTGGCTTGTTTTTTCTTACAATAACAAAATAAGAAAGAAAATATTATACGCCTTTGAACAAGAATCCTGCAAACAAAACATCTGCTATAGACACACACTGCAATAACTTTTTAAGCTTTCATGTACTTATATTGTAAGGAAATCTACCTACGCAATAAACAATAAGTTGAAAAGCTAAACGTGAAAGGAAATACAGGGGAGGAAATAGCGCTGATAAGATAAGAGCCAGGCAATAGTTCACCTGCGAGGGTTCATCGAGCCGACGTTCTTGACGCTATATATCACGGGGCTTCGGAATATTATTGTTTTATAGTAGTTTTACTGTAGGGGGTACAACGAGTCACTGTAGTCTGGAAATGTTTTTCTTTTACCGCGTAACACTGTTTTGCTAAAAGGTTTTTATGAAGATCAATAGGTACATAGTTTGGGACACAAGAAGAAAAGGAAATATACATATATGTCGACCAATCAGAGCACAAGTCTACAATTTATCAGTTTTGGTGTGATAGTTAAATTGGAAACTTGGCCTTTGTTGGTCTTTGTTGGTGTGAGCTCATAGCTAAACAGACCAATGACAGCCTTGTTTCCATCCAGGTTTAGCACACGAAAACGGATAAATTGAAGGATTGTGCTCAGATTGGTCGCCATAATATGTCAGTCCACATTTTCTCGGAATTACTTCGAGATATTAAATCGAGATATTAGACTATCAAATTTTGATGCGTAAAAAGTATTCCAAATGTTCAGTTGACAATTTATCGAGAGTTTACAATCTCTCAAGTTATTTTATAATCTTACGGAGTTTGCCATTTTCCGGCGACATATACACTATCGTTTAGGGTTTAGTTTAAGTAAAATAAAATTATGTATGTGGGTATGTCGTTTTGTGGCAATTGTCCTAACTGGCCATAAACTAACAGTAACATACTTATAAATAAAATAGAGCCAGGTTTATAATAGGATTACTGTACGCACCTAAGAGTAGTTAGCATTACTTACCCACATACTCGTAAATCCAAGCTAGAGAACTTCCTTAAACTGTTAATGAACCTAATCACGGCCGCCGCCGATAAATTAGAGGTTCACCATTATTACAAGTTACAACGTAATTTTCATACTTATTCGAGGATTGAATAAAATTATTATAAAGTACGGTATTCATAAATGGTACCGTAATTCAATTAGTAATAAATTCGGTCTCGCTTCATCGTTAATACTTTATTGCTTACTTTGAAATTTACAGAAGCTTACTCGATCGATTAACTTATGGAGATCGTGTTTGTTAAATTAAATATTCCCCATTTTTAATACAGCACACTCTAATTATAAAACCTTTCGTTAAAAAACATTATAACAGGAAGGAAAAACTGGTTTTAAATAAATCCATTATAGCTTTCAGAAAAGCAATTAAGTTTACGAAAACCATCTCATATTTTTAGTTAAGTGCTTTGTATTTAATATTTTTTCTGCAAAGTACAGTTTCAATAGTCTACGGATGCTAAGATATACATCGGGTGCTCTTCAATAAGGTCCCGGAGTGTATTCAAAACCAGTGCTCCATAGCTCCGCCTCGCCGTGTTCTTTCTATTGGCAAGTACTGCATCTAATGGAAAATCCATTTATGTGGAGCCGTGGCACCCGGATGCACTACCGCTTCCCTAATAAGATCTCATACCGCTCACCGCGGCAATAAAATACTTATATTACTCAAACCGGCAACCAATAACCGACAGCTCATTTTCAATTCGACAGACAGTAAACTCAAAGAAACCTTCGTGTATTCTTTTGCAAAGCTTTAGGTACTTAAAATTCATGATTGCTAACGTTTGAAGAAAGACCTCCGATTTTTTTCAATAAAGATTATTCAAATCAATGCGAGACAGAATCGCTAGACCGATAAATTTGCAAATGAATATGACATTAAAAATTAAATTTTATTTTGGAAGTATGTTGGGCTGTGTCACTGAACGTTAAAGAAGTAATGTAGTTTGCGATCTATACTAAAAAATATTTCTAGAACTGCAAAACTGTTTAACTATCTTTAGTAAGTTATAATGATAACGTGAATGTGTTTTGCTCATAAATAAATGATAAATCATATTTATTTTGCAAATAGGTTACACGTCAAACATTTTTTATGTTATAATAATCCAGTTGAGGCCGATGTTTCCTGTCCACCCTGAGAAGAAACACCTAAACAAACTCAGAGATCATAGTCTCTTTTGAAGTCCATACAATGGTCAAAAACATTTGAAAACCACGTAGGTCGTCTGAGGTGGCCTTTTGACAAAGAATTTGTCAGTTATCGTGTGGCTCAAACTAAGAACTTTAAGGAGCTCAACGATTTGACGAACAATAGCAAAGTGAAAGAAAAATAACAAAAGACTTGATCAAGAACACAATATACAGCTGTTACAAAAACATTACTTGCAGCGAGAAACCTCGCTTCCAAAATGAAGCGAAACACGGTCAAAGAAATACTCTACATATTTTGAGTTCTAAACAATCAAAGTGAAAAATGACAGCAATATAATGTTTGACAACAAACGGCTGTTCAACAAAAGTCGGCTACAAAGTCATCTGCCGCCAGATCAACCCTTTGATACTTGATGCGGACGCATTTTTCATCTGTCCATGACAGACCGGAGATATGAGGGCCGCAGCTGTATTAATCACTGGCACTAATCTGAAATACGCCACGGCAGACTCGGCGCACAGAATCCAATTTTCCATTAAACCTTTCTTGGACTGAGCGAAGCTAATAAGCATTCAAGCGGCCTTCATTAAGCCACGCCGGAGGAAGACGCTATTGATTTTATTCAGCTCTAATAAAGGTAATTCTCCACAAAACGACGCTCAGTCAGGTTTCAAAAGAAGCCTCGCTAGAGGTGCTCTTTGTCGAGTCTCAGCGGCGACGTGGGCCGCAATTAATAAGGCTTAACATCACAATCTTTGCAGCCTAATATCATACGAATGTGTTGAGTTCTTTGATTATTAGGTTTATAATTTCCACGCCTTAGTGATTTTTAATTTATTTTGATTAAAATTATATCTAAATCTCGTTTCATAATATTACCTATGTGCATTTATCAAAGAACAATGGCAGAAAAATAGTTGACAAAAATTTTAGCGTCTAGAAAATCTTATAATATAAAATGAGTTTAATCATTTTTCCATGATTTATCAAATAAAAATGTATTTTAAATAAGGCCAGAGAAAAAAACACACATTTGTGGGTATATCAATTGATTATAATAATTTTTAACTCGCACTTTAGGGTGTTACGCCCATGTCATGACTCTGGTGTGGTATTTAGGATGGGCCAGACATCAAGATAATATCACAGCGCCAGCAGAATTTTTAGATTCTCTAATTGTAAGAGAAGATGACGAGGATGAATAAAAATGTAGAAAATGTAGAATTGTTTCATTTTTTATTCATTACAAGTATGATAAATGCTGTATACATATTGGCAAGTCACGCCTTTTCTCCGTAGTGGCAGAGAAAACATCCTTGCTCTTGCTACGATCCTGTCTAACCCCTTTTGCTTTTCCACAATCATCAACCTTCATGGCAACCATTGACTGTTAGACAAACCTTACAAGCTTACTTTTGACCCAACGATGTACCTACGAACAGATTTAATATCTTATAAGGTCTACCTACTTACCTACCTACTAAAGGTTGACGGACTGTTACAATTATGCTTAAAAATATAGGTACTTGCATAATATATTATATAATAGATAAAAAACCTTTAAAAGCTCAATTAAGTTCAGAATTTACTAAACTAACAACAAACAACCACAAGACACAATGCTTTCTCCAAGGGACATATGACATAACCTAAAAAAGTTCAAATCTAAATATCTTTTTTTCTAAGCCCTCTCAGGACATAATTCTTTGACAAAGTTACTCAGGGACTGACGCAACGCGTTTTAAGATTTTTTTTATCTAAAGACGCTACGATTTCTTTTCAACTAATTTTATGTATGAAAGTCTGCCATTGTTCTTTGAAATAGCATCGTAAAGTTTAAAATGAATGTGAACATGTCCCTATTAATACTCGAAAATTAATTGAAAGTGGAGCCTTCTCAGAAAAGCAAGACCAACTACATGCACGCTAATAAAAATATAAAACAGATATTTTAATAGTAGGACATGGTTATTTTTCGAACGTAAAGTGCAATATTTCAATTGAAACATTTATTAGCTCGCGGATATGTAAACTGATCCCTATAAATTAAACCCACATGTTATACATTTCACATAACGTAAGTGCTTGTTTCATCCGCGCTGGCTTCACCTGCAGCGCTTTACACTATTTATTCCACGATCAACTAAGTTTTAGTGCAAAGCAGGGTTGCTATGGCAACTGAAATTTCCCAGTTTTCCCCTAAATGGTGGTTGTTGTCAAAAGTTTTGTAGGTACACTTGCTATCTTGAATTTATGGAAAGGAAGATTGACATGCTTAATGAATTATCTTTAGCGAAAATGTGATAGGCTTGATACAATTTTGTTTGTAAGAAACACTTTGAAATTACTTCGTTTCCATTTTCTTCAATCAATGTTGTTTAGAATCCTGCTACTATGTATTATAAACGTGAAAGTTTGTATGGATGGATGGGTGGATGTTTGTTACTCTTTCACGCAAAAACTACTGAATGGATTTTGATGAAATTTGGCACAGTGGTAGATTATAGTCTGGAATGACACATAGGATACTTTTTATCCCGGGAATATGTTTCCTTGGGATAGCTGTAGATGAGAAAACAAAAATATTTAACGTTCATCGCAGTAACCATAGCCATCTTTTCCCTTGACGTGACGTCAATGTGACAAGTTTTACAACAATATCGCTTTAACTTGCCAAAAGCGACCGTATCTTAACTATGCCCACTGGTATTTTGACTTGACAATAGCTCAGAGATACAAAAGATAAGAGAAAGTTAATATGTAACGTTTGATTGCTTGCTATACGTCGCAATTATGAGTCCAACCACTTTGAATACAATGCTTCGAATGAAGTTTGAATGTCATGTCATAAATCACGATTCAAACTTTTACTATGTTGATTAGGTGATAACATATAGGTATCCTTCGTTTTCTTGGATATAAAACATTCATTCATCTTTGTCAACCAAATGAAAAGGTCCTGTATGTAAACAATTTCCGTACACAAAAAAGTCAATGGAGGAAAAGAGACATTTGTGAGACCGAAATGACCCACCCTGTCCTCTTTCCAATTCCGAAGAATGTTTACGTCCCCGAAATCGGAAAGTGTGAAGAAGATCCTTCAGGCTTCAATGGACCTAGACGACTGGGAATTAAACAAACTCAAACTCTATTTACATCCAAGGTCCATCTTATTGGGTCTATTGAGAGCCGGAAGTATGCACAGCCTGCTAATTTTCAGGGACTTGAAAATATTCATCCGAGTCGCAGTAAAGAATTTCTGTTTATCTGGATCTGTGAACAGTTGAGCTGACTTCATTCGGAAACAAATAAAGGACTTGGAAATTAGGTAACTTTTACGTACTTGGGCGAAGTTTGGCATACTGTATTACTGTGTTGGGTAGTCAGCAAAGGTGGAGTCACGTTCGCCCGCGCCGGCGCCATCTAGTGCACGTCCCGCGCTCATCGGCAAATGGCGCGAAAAATTATACACTTTGCATTCACTACGGGGCTGGCATACGAGTGCATTACACTTGCCAATATTTTCAGAACGCCTTCATTTTATTTAAATTTCTATATTCTTGTATAGGTTTCTATTCTACCATTTTCGCGTTGCAAATCGCCGTTGTTTTACGTTTGTATCGTCTTGATGTAACAATCTATTTATACAAACTGTCAAAAGGTGTGGAATCTACGTGCAGAGAATGTAGAAATCTTAAAATGTGCATTTAAAAGAAAAGAAGAAGAAGAAAGAAAAAGTATTTAATTGCCACAAAACGACATGCCCACATACATAATTTTATTTAAACCACTACTTAGTACCTACTCGCTTGTTGAATATACCCACGACCAAACTCATAACTCTAGTACAATACTGCTGCAGACCATCTGTCGGACGTACGTAGTTTAGCTGGCGAACAGCCCCAATAAATCCCTTTCCGATCCTGCCGGTGCTAATCTAGGCTAACTTCTGAATCCTAGACGCGTGCAAATCCTAGGAAAGTCTCGGGGGAAGCCGGGTTAGGAAATATATTGCACTTGATTTTCCAATTACGTCGGTGGCGAGACTCATATTTCCGTTTGAAGTGATAAATTACAGCACTAGATATCTGATAGCGATCTTGTTAAATTGTACATTTCTTCATTAATTTGTGTCCGTCGATTAATCAGTATTAGATTTGTTTTGTGTCAGGATGTTCTTGTGATATATCTTCAATCTTGAAGAGTGGTTTTTTGGGTGAGTTCTAAATCCTTATCCATCTGAAATTTTCTAAATCCTGTGTGGTTAGTAAGTTCCATAATACGTTCCTAACAATTATATTCGTTCACTAAACCATTTAGCTTATAGATTGAAAATTTAAAACAATACTTTCAATTAAAATGCCGTCAATCAATATGATTTATCAGAAGTCTATCGCTGCGAAAATTTTAATTAAAAATCCTTTGTAGGGCTGCGTTTTAACGATACTTTTATGTAAATGTTCATTACACCTGCCATGTTGGCAATGAATTTATTATGTATCGGTGGAAAACCTTGATTCAAACACATTAAAAGTACAAATTGTGAAATCGTTTAGAAATTACCTACCTTAGTTTAAATTAAAATATTTTTGGAAAGGCCCTTATCTTCTAAATAACAAACTAGAATTCTGAATAAGGTAATTTAAAATAGATAATACTTAACATGAAAGGGTTGGGAATAGAATCTACATACTTTGTTTATTGTGTTAGACATATATTTGACCGTCTGTAACCCATGTGTTTAACCCTCGGCAGCGGGTCATTGCCTAGCTAGAACATCTAAATATTTAATTTGGGGCCAACCAGAATGATTTACATTTATTTGTTCAAGTATGCATACAAATGTGTGAGTTCTTGGAATCCAAATATTCTGCATTCTTCGCTTTCACGGCTTCTGTTTTTGTGATTATATTTATTGGAAAATTAAATTCTTCTCTCCTTACTATGTCAATAACTTTAACTCTTCAATTTCGGTTTGCTCCTGAGATAATGAAACAAAAAAACTGTCAGATTCTGTTGTACTAATACTTGCTAAAGCCAACCTCCTCAGAAGAAAAACTCATTGATGAAATTTAATTGTTATTTTTTCAAATCATTTATTCTTTTGCAAAAATGGGCAATTAGAACACGATGTGTTATAATTGCCCATTTTAGTTTTGTATCTCGTTATGCCAACACGATGTTAGTCCGAAAAAGAGAAGGTGCTATCGGTCCGTCTCTCTCACGCAATAGAATCATGTCATTAAATCTTCATAGTTAGGGTATTTGACTAAAAAAATCAAAAAATTAAGACGATACAGTGCGTTGAAAACTCGTCGTAAAATCTTTGATGCGTTTTATCTTCGTAACTTTTTATTAATTTGCTAAAATAAAAAATATGTATCCAATATTTTTCGCTAATCTAACTGAAGGACTAAATAAAATCATATTTTTTTAACCCAGGCAATATTCTTATTCAGTAGCTGATCTTCGGTGTGTTTGTTCCAGGCTTGTCGCTGTCACCATTCGTGCGGCACTGGCAGCCAGCGGTGTA
The DNA here is from genome assembly GCA_905163435.1 of Mamestra brassicae. NCBI lineage: Eukaryota > Metazoa > Arthropoda > Insecta > Lepidoptera > Noctuidae > Mamestra > Mamestra brassicae. The sequence continues at coordinate 5,563,340 of LR990991.1, read as the reverse complement.
CGCGCAAGTGGGGGGATACCGGCTCAAACGCGCTGCGCTTCCGCCGCCCGAGCCCCCGCCACCGCCTTTGCGACTGTCCTTCCATGCTCATAACAAGTAAGATATACCTCTCCAGACAGGGGTATCAATGAGGACCCCACAGAAAAGAGAGGCTCCTTTGAAACTCAAATCTTTCTCCGCTCTACGACTAGATTTTAAATTTACATTGCAATAACAATTTGGCGTACATTAGATGTCTCCTACTGTTACTAAAAACGGAATCAGTAATTATTTTAAGTTTTAAATGAGTTTCTATGTTCCTGTAAGGTCCTAACCTCTTTATGGTTAGAAGGAATATACATTTTTTTTTTTGATGTCGGGTGAAAATCCGCCGAGGATCGCGGGAACGTATGCGACTTCCGCAATCCCCGGCTGGTCGGCCCACCTCTGCGGGACACCTCGCGTCGGAGAAGGAGTATACCTATTATAACTCCCTAACTGCTAAGACCCCATGGTTTTATATCAACAAGAAACATTTTACTATACTGGGCAATGTTTATTTTTATCACAGAAATAGGACTACAAAAACTCCAAAAATATATACACTTATGTCGCTAACACGAAAGTACGGAACTCCAAAACCAAAGCGGAGCAAATTGTATGTCACGAAATTCATTAAACCGGTGAAGTAGATGTGTGACGAGGCAGGTTGACTAATGGCTCATGACGGCTAAGTGATTTCCAGAGCTGATCGATTACTCAATGTTAGATTGTATCGTAAAAATCGACTCAATATTTTTTATGGTCTCGGAGGCCAATGTCTTATGAGTTATGTGACATCATGGCTGCCTATGTGGACTTTTTTGTTGACCGTTAATCTCTTGTGTGTTTATTATTGGTACAATAAATTACGATTTAAATGGTTTTGTTGTGTTAACTTATGTTCGATCGAACTAGACAAACTGCGTGTAACTGAGGAACCTGTCATTAAAGATTGTTTATACATAAAAACTAATAACAACAAGCATTTTTAAATAATAAGTACCTACTTCGTGACTCTATATAAACATTTCCTTTACAAAGTATCATCTAAAAATACTTTCCTACCTCAAGAAAACTTTAAATGGCTTGCTTCGTCGTAAAATTCTTTTAGCTTTTGTAGTGAGATAAAAAATATAAGCTGAAGTTTACGACGTTGTGAGTTTGGCACTCGGAAAGCTGTGCCTAATTCCGTACGTTAAAAATTAGCAAGGTCCCAGGTTTTACAATTGAAGTAAAAGTTTTAGCTGAAAGTAAGTAGATACTTATTTCACTTGAGAAAAAGGTTATGTCTGTACAGCGCACATACAAAGTTTAAATAAAAGAACAAAACTCGTCTGCTCTCATTGAATACTGTGGAAAAGTTGATGCAGCTTTTCATTGTGTATCACAAAATTTTGCTCATAGCCTTTATTTGTTTTCTTTCGGTGTTTCATTTCTTTTTAACCGACTTCAAAAAAAGGGGGGAGGTTCTCAATTTGGTTACTTTTTTTATGAACGATTATAAAAACACGGCCAAATGTGTATTTGCTGTAGGTGAACTATCAACCGTCTTTCTCAAAATCTGAATGCATATTTATGCAAATACCTCTATCTCTTTAAACTACCTAGATGTCAATAAAACAGTTTACATCCCCCGCCTCGTTATAAGAGGTTAGGTAATATCTTACAGTCTCTCTACTAGCTACTGATCTTGTATGTATCAAAATAACGAGGAGCTAATACACTACTACTTAGCATATGACTGAAATAATTAATAATTAATACATCTCCTTGTGTGTCGTGCTCAAAGCGGGTGGCCATTGTACTTGAGTAATGGCAGCTCATATCCAATTAAATGAGCATTAAGGCATGCCATTATATCTGTGTGTATTAGGACGCTCGTAATACCGGGATACAAATTGTTTGGCAAATACTACGGACACTCGCTTAGCATTGAAAGCTGGTTGAATGTATAGTTAAATACTGGTTCTGAAGACGCAAAACTGAACGTATCTGAATAATATTTGTTTTGCGATTCTGTGTGCATTTAACTAAGTACCTACCTACCTGAGGATCTATCACGAATGTTTTGACGTATAGCAACGTTACTGTCAGTGAATTTTGAATATAGAAAACTGCAACCCCAAAGTATTTTGGTTTAATTAATAATGCGCCATACACAATTTGTATCATACAAAAATATGAATGTAGTATCCAATTCAAATAAATATTATGTGCGAAACGAGTATTATAATTATATTAAAATTTTACGTTACGTTACTACGTCAAAAACATTCGTGCCAAGCCTGAACATGTAGTTTCAGTCAGTCCACTTTTTATTTTTGATAGCAACTTAAAATGAACAATAATAGATCATTTATTTATTTTATTTAATAAGGCACACCAACAGCTTATTTACAAAATTAATCACATAAGTTCATCGAGGGTCCTGTGTAAATAAGCCACTTACAGGCATGCACAACTTTCTTAGAGCGAGTGGTTCATTGTAATTATTAAAAATGGTTTAAACAAAAATAGTAAAAAATAATTAACATTAAAAAATTGAGACTTAATAAGATTTAAATAGTTGAATTATAAAATTAATATTAAATTACAAAACTTGAATTAAATTACATAAAATACTAAACATTACTTAAAATATCCTAAGCATCAATAAATAACATCAAGAAATAAAATAAAAGGGATCATCAATCCAACTGTATAATTTTCGACTTAAATTCATGGAAGAGCATGGTCACAGGATCTATTCTGTCAAGGAAAAACACTGTAATGATTGCTACAGCCGGACTACAGAGTTTCCGGCCAAATCGCAGCAGACCCGCAAAATATTGTGTTCACTCAAATCAGTGGTTGAAAAGGAAGCTCGCACTCGGTACAGCAGTTCATCGCCTCAGATAAGTTAATTGAACGTGTTTCAGACTAATCCATTTGTAAGTTGTGTACGGCGAGCGTGCACATCAACCGTTGGCCGCTCCATTCCCTTAATTAAACCGTTCCTACGCCAATATAGTGAAACGTGCCCTTTATACCGACGATTCCAGATTATCTCTGGTGACGATCGCGTATGTTCAATGATACCGCTCTATGATAAGCGACGGTCACAAAGTTGATTCGCTGCACTCAATTTGTTGATTCAACTAAATGACTGTTATCTGAAACTATTCATGGACATTCTGGATTGGATGGGGCAACTAAAACTAGAATGTTTGGGCAATTATTGAGGGAGAGAGCGTTAATTATCTATTTCAATTACAGCTGTGCTAATATAAATGGTTATGGCTTACTGTTACTGCAAACCATTATTGGATCGAGGTTACTAAAACTAGTTTCAAACACAGGTGTTTTAATTAACATTATATGTGTCGCAAGTAATGTGGCTAAAATGAACAAAGACTTCTTCAGAACTCATTGCAGGCCTACTTATACCGTGATATACCTGCTATTCAACACTTCCTCTATCTATAGTCTATGCTCCTTGATCGTGCCAGCAACAAAGCGGCGCTCTACTTCCATTTCCCTCTTAGCATTCCCTGAAGAGCATCGTGCAGTAAATAAATAGTCACAAGAGTTGCGTGTCTATCAATACTGTTCGTATAATATTGGTAGGTAGGTCTACCAATATAATATATACCAGTATAATATTGGTAGGTAGACCTACCAATATTATCCACTTGTATTGATGATGGACAATATGGGAGGAACGGCCGTTAGTTATATTTATTAGTAAAAAAATAAAAAAGTAATAAATTATTACTATGACAAGATTTTGGGAACGTAATTTTTGCTTTTATTTATTTCATGTACTACTGAAATTTGAGTTAAGCACCTTACATCGGTGGTCCCCGCTGTCATTTGTAGATCTTTGGCAGTTGTTACGAGTAGTCAGACGCCAGAACGACTGACTGACTGAGTTCGACTGGAATAGATCACAGATTGATCGATTACTAGAATTTTGACTATTTATGATTTTGTTGTCTTATTTCAACCAGAAAAGTTTTCACTTTTTTTTTCTAATACTTTTGGTTGTTGGTATCTAGCGTTGTAATTTTGGATGCTTTGTTGTAGGTATTGTTTAACTCCTTGCTTTGTAGACGATGATTGACAATTTGTCGCCATAACGCTGCGGCGTAGGATTAATCAGCGTATACAAAGGGTCCCTAGACACCTCCGTGTACACTTCGCTACCAACCTGGTCACCGATATTGATGCTAGGCAGAGATAGCCCGGTAGCTACCTGAAAGGATGAGTTAGGAACCAACATATCATTCAATCCGGAAAATTAAACCCAACGACGATAGACCTACTACATAAATCGTATTGCCAATATCTGTGCTTTTGAATATTTTTTGCGAGAATATTTTAAGAAAAGATTTAAGAATAGTTAAATTGGACCTGGGTGTTTACGAATGTTTGTGACAATTAAATGTTCAATCAACGCGTTGCATTATGATCAGTGATCGGATAATCGGGCGCTTATATACCTAAACTTCTTCCCGTGAAAGAATAATATGGACATTCCTTTCTGAATAAATGAGTTATCCTGGGTTCCCGGGATTGAACGATTTTGTAAAAATAACTATAACAAACTTAATGAAATTATTGCAGTGGTTATTTTGATTTAGTATCTTTATTTTATTCAAAATAAATTGAATACCTATAAAAATTACAATGAGAGTTCAACACGAGGCATTTTAAGCAATCTCAGGAATTTCGTACGATTCCAGGATCCGCGATTCTGAAAAGCATGTCCGTATTATACTTTCGTGGGAATAGAAGTGAAGTTTAGGTATATTAGCGCCAGATTATCCGATCACTGATTGTGATTCACCATGGTAAAATAAACAGTCTTGAGATCAAATGCTAGTAGTATAGGGGATCTACTTAATCATCGTATCATCGTAACGTAGGAAATAGGAACTCTTATCTGTACCAGCCGTGCCGTGCTTAAATGCGTGCATATATTGCAAAGGAAATCCTCATTGCACGTTATGTTTTTCATAACAGGAACCGGCTTTCATGTTTTGAATCGTTAACGAAATGATTGGTTGTCAATCTGTTCAAATAGGAAGAGAGACAAGTAGGATACAACCGATTGCAATTGATGTTAACAACTTTATTCTTCGACGGTTCGGCGCAGTCGTGGGTACTCGTGAGTGATGTCAATTCAAATTGTTACTGGGTATGATTGCTGCATGCTATGGCTCGGGTTTGTTCGTGTACATCATGTGACATTTTTTTGTGGACTTAAATCCACGAGTAAACAGAACAAGAATATAAATACTCTTTATTGTACAGTCAACAAAGCTATTTGGTATGCAGGCAGGTATTGCAGAGTGTGCTGAGTAGACAATTATTGTACAACACAATCGTAAGTAATAAGGTTAAAAAGTTATAATGCATAAATTAGAATTAATATTGACAGTGCAGTGGAAAAGTTACATTTTTTTACTGTACTATACCAAATAGCTTTGTTGACTGTACATCACAACAAATTATTATTTACTTTCGGTTTTATCGCAATAGGTGATCTTTTATAGACAACTTTTAAAAGGATTTGACAGAGAATGCTTTAAGTTACGTACGTAGGTAGTCTGTGGTAAAAGTTTTAAGTATAGGTACACTTTAATTCTCCTCCTTTTTAACACCAACAGTTAAATGTAGTTTAGATTTTCCGTTTATTTTTAAAACACAATCATTGGAGACATTGGAACCGCTTTAACCAGAGCCACTTCATAGAATCATTTGAAGTAACGACACGCATAGCTTTCTGTTACACCTAAACTCCATTTTAATCGTATTACGGTCCAATTGTACGGCTATGGCCTGTGGTCCACATCACGAATTGCAATGATCACATAATGTTATGGTCGCGTCACGCCAGTGCCGGCATCACGGACTGGACCGGTCCAGCGACGTCGGGCTAAGAATAACCACCACTTAACTCAATGGGAGGATCGACTGGCCTAAACGATACGCTCGGTAAAGTCTTGTACATTATCGGACCACAATTGAAGCTGTGTAGAACCGAATATCCTGTATATGTCACCGGAAAATTGCAGACTCCGTAAGATTGTAATCAATCTTTATTTGATTATAATGTCTCGATATATAATGAAAAAATCTTTTGGTGTAAAAAAAAAATCAGTAGTTTCCAATATATCCGTGTCTTATTTAGAAAAAAATGTTACCAATTTCACGCGATATTTTATAATCTTACGGCGTTTGCAAGTTTCCGGTGACATATACAGGATATTCGGTTCTACACAGCTTAAAATAAGGTCCGATAATGTTGTTAACAAGGATAGAACGGAACACTAGTAGTTTAACAAGAATAGGAGGTGGAAAATCATCGTATTTATAGCCAATTTACCGCAACCGCTTTTCATTAAGAAACAGAATAAGATCATCCATTTAGAAATAAACGGAGCACTTACACACGTATTAAGTCGCAGCCTGAAATACTCTATCACAAAGTTATGCTTGACTTTAGTTATTAGAATAACGCCCGTAACACCTGCGTCTATGACAACAAGTAATGTCGCCTACTCTATTAGACTTTAACTTGTACGATAAATACTTGGTGCTCGACCTAGAAACAGGTACTCGCAATTCAATAGGTTTGGGTAAATCACACTAATATTATAAAGGCGAAAAATTGTGAGTGGGTGTGTGTGTATGTTTGTTACTTCTCCACGCGTAAACGGCTTGACCGATTTAGATGGAATTTGGTATAGAGATTGTTTAAGTCCCGGGAAAGGACATAGGATAGTTTTTATCCCAGGAGTATGTTCCCTTGGGATAATTTTCGATATTAACGAGAGCGGAACAGCGGGCGACAGCTAGTAGTAAATAATTATCGGTTTGTGTCAATAAATTGTCTGGTGTTACTTCCGACACGAGGTTAATTAAACGTAATGAACGCAAAAAAGCAAGGACATCATAATGAAGCATATAAAATCCATCAACTCGATACAGCATTTCTATAACGACTCCATTATCCTTAATTAAACTTCTGCTTTCTATTTTGCGTAACGAGTAAAAGTCAACTTATTTGTTTACACGCCAATTTATCATAATGGCCGAGAAAAACACGACGCGAGATTAAACTTAAGATAACAAAGTTCGTTTTAATTTTCGTGTAAAATCCGCTAGATTTTATCTTGTTGTTGTTGCACTAGGGACATGGTGCGCCGCGGACTGGGACTGTTACAGATGCTAACAAACTGTTCCCCCGCTTTGCACATACTAATCTAGTCTGATGTTCAAAATTATTCACCACAACGCTGCCACGGATTTTTTTTCGATCGAATATACGGATTGTATTCGTAAGTTCTCGTATATATTAGCTCTTTCTTCGAACGATCTATAAAACGAATGTATTCTTTCAGTTTGCGGTAAACTGTAATAAGTTTTGGGTTTTATTAACGTAGTTTCCTATAGTCGCCGATCGAATAACAGATAAATCAATCATCTATGATACGAACCTTATACTTTTTTACTTATGAGTGTGTCTTCGTATATATCGAACATCGATGTCAGATAATTCTATTCGTATAGAGGAAATACTGAACTCGCGGTCGATTGACTCCGTATTAGGGGCGGACGTCATAGTTTGACGAAGTCGGAGACGATCCACCCAAGATGAGGTTTTAACCCTCAAGAAATACTGAGCGAAAAAGGAATTTACCTCTGCTTGGTGTATTTAAATTAGCTTTCTGCCTCCCTCGTAATTTCTCCCTTTGCTCACGTTAGGAAAATATGGCGTGACGACCCAACACCGTGTCTCATTATATGTATATATTTTTTTAATATTTTTTATATTAATATTGTTGAACCTTTTTAATAAGTTAGCGCTGAAACCTGTTTTGTTTAAATTTTAAGAACCTAATTTTAATTAATATTCCTTGAAAACATTCTGCACAGCTGGGAGAGCTACTAAAACCAAATTCTACGAATTGTATCTAATTAAAAAAAATAGTTCTGAAAACTGTTGAAATTGAGTTAAAGAACTCTCTTCTCTTCAAAATTAGAGTGAACAGGCTTCTTCTGGGTAAGCTCGCTCCATCGTCGACTTGGTTTCCGTCATCTAATCTATGACTTATAGTAGGCGCCAGATAAATGTGGAATAAAGTATATTGACCTTTCCCTAATAACTGTTCATAGGTACCTGAACAATTAAATATGAATCGTTTTTCATTATTAGACAATGTTAAGGATCACGAGAGATGATGATTCGGGACAGCTTTGTGTCATTAATTCCGTTTTTCAAATTAAAAATGTCAATAATTGTAGGTGGCTCAATGACCGTTATTCCACGATTATCTGGCGCCTACTATAGACTAGAGTCAAGAGCAAACAATCTCAAAAAAAAGGAACAAAAAAAATATGAAACTTCAATTGACGAAATGTGTAAACAAAATGCTGTGGCTGCAGATGTAGTTACATAAGACGTCGTGATAAGGTACCCAGCCGCGTTGAAGCTTGAAATTGGAGCAAGCCATCGACTCGCAACGAGAGTCGCCACAAACGGAGACAAAAGTACAGAAAGGTGTTTAAATTTAAATAACGCTTCACAGGTAACATCAAAGAGATTAATGTAATGCGGCACATCCGACCACAAAATACGTTGTACATTTTAAATAAATAAGCGTGAAAACCGTCAGACATGTGATTATTGATTTTTCGTTAAATAAACTGGTAGACTGAGCACGCGTGTCTACTGAAATCCTAAATCATGTTTTGATGTTTGTCAAACACACACCTTGAATATATTAGGTAGGTGGGGCATCGAGAAATATTTTATGATTTTCCTGTGTCTTTTAATCAAATTAAACGCTAGAGCTGCGCTATGCTTTTTTCTCGCATAACGGGCACAGATTTATGAGATGGGATTTTTCGCAGATAATTTATTACCTAGTTTAGTAATAAATTATGTTTCAGTGTTAGTAGGTATTATTTTAGTGAAAACAGAGGATCGTTAATTTTACATGTTTTAATTAAATATAGTAAATATCTATGACTAAAACATTTCGTGTCTGCAACACACGCATCACAAACTATTGGCTCATAGATCACGTTTCAACCACACTCTGTTTACACTGGGATTACAAACTTTTCGGTCATAATACGTTTTGCATATTTTAATATGGTAATAGTAACGCAACGCAGTGCGTATTGTGTGCACAGCATGAAACGCGACAGGCGCGGACTCGTGGACACACCGCAACCAAATTTAGTGTTTAGTTGTTAACACTACTACGTGACTTGTTTTACAACTGGATTTACACATAATACCGTACTACACTGTTCATGGAATGCTCCACTTTTTGTCGCTATGGACTCCGCGAATTTATTCACATAGAAACACGTAAGATAAGATCTAACTCTTTAAATTACTGTCAGATGAGTCTTTTCGTTCACGGTAACTGATCTTATCAACAAGTCTCAGCTTTACGTGAGTGTAGAATTAATATTGTAAAGATAAGTAAACACGAAATGGATATTTACGATCATGCAATATTACTTAAGTTAAATGTTTACAAACAACTGTAGTTAGTTAGGAATTAATAGTGTAACAGAGTGTTATAGAGCGGAAATAAACGTAGCGTGGCCGGCTGCGCAGGGCGGCACTAAATGGAACATAAAGCTGAAGACCATGTGATTTGCGGCCTGCCCAAGTGTACGGCCCGGTACGGTCAGCCGCACCAACAGCATAACTACGAAACTCAACCTTACTGCTACGACATAAAAGCGCTGGTAACATGGACCTGTGGCTGACTGGACCTGGTACGAGCACAGCATTCAACAGTGAAATGTGTGCTCAATTTAGAGGCAAATTGTAATGACTATTTTTTTTATAAAAGTGCATAGTAGTGTCAGTTATTCCAGCGGCAAATAGTCACAATATCTGACTACTTATGTTTATTTTAGTAAAGTGGTTGTAAAAAAAAGGAATCAATCAGTAAATTTATATAAAAATCTTCCGTTACTGATGAGTGACTGACTGACTGACTGACTGAGTGACTGACAAACAACGCACCGTTGAAACTTCTGGTCGTAGAAAGCTGAAATTTGGCATGTAGTTTCCTCGAGGGTGGAGCATTAAGAGGATTTTTTTTTAAATTCCTACGGGAACGAGAAAAAACGGGATATGCGCGTACGAAGTCGCGGACAAAAGCTAGTAAAATATAAACGAAAAAATGTCCTCTAACTTTTATAAAATACCCTTACTTTAATTAAAAGCAAATCTCGGAAAATTGCCTATAAATATATTTTTTGTTCGGGTAAGCGTTGTGTCATCGAGCGTACCTTCATCACGGTGGGTAAACCTGCGCAACGTATACCGCCATCTAATCTCAAAAGCTCTGGATTCTGAGTCCTATTAAAATTTTAATATAGAAATGAACAGCCCCGCGGACGCTTTATCCCACCTAACTTTTATAACGAGACCCACTTTATTTGTAGATTATTCAAATTATATTTCAGTAAGTTTTCAAAATTAATTAAGTAATTAAACGTTAACGTAAATATCGTGACGATTATCGAGGTCGAAATTAGACCGAAATTTTGTGGCTCCATTACTTAGCAGCGGTAGCTTGGTATAAATAAGTTTATAATTAATGTCTAGAGTGAAAACATCGTGTAACTAGGAGTATGTACACAGTGTAAACGTTGTCTGGCTAACCGCGTGTTACCTTAGCTTTTAAATTATAATTTTGATTTGGGTTGAGTTTCATGACTTGGTACCCAGCGTTCATTAGAGAGCCACAGCTCATTAGGTTGACCTCGGCAAAATGAAAACAGGTTATCCTGTATATAGTCTGTAATATATACATACTTACCAGTTTTAGGAACTAACATCGCCCAGTGAATAAAGCTTTACCAAAAGCCATACTTATACGTGGGGCATACTGAAAGTTTCTGGATCTGGCCACGGACAATAAAGTAATGAAAAAAAAAACAATTATGGAATTCGAAAATGGAAGTCTTTGGGAACATGTTACTGTATAATTTGCGAGACTGTCGTTTGTTTTTTCAGACTCCGCTACTGAATGTCGAAGTTTGAAATGTCGACGTATGTTAGTTCTAAAGTACCTACAGGATCTCGATGTACGCCAGTTCGAAAGTTCACTGGAGCGAAGTATGCAAGGCCGACGTATCGTTAGTTAGATTATCCTAATTAGATTCGTCAGGAGGTCAGAGTGTCGTCTTGGGGGCACTATGAAAAAAATACTTAGAAAAATTTCGCGACCAATTTCGAGGTAGTTGGTAGTAGTGATCGTAGTTGGTCACAGTTCTAACCTAACCTAACCAGGGTAATTTCGAACTGGCGTACATCGGACTCGTATGCTTTCTAACTAACGATACATCGGCCTTGCATACTTCGCTCCAGTGAACTTTCGAACTGGCGTACATCGAGATCCTGTACTTTAGAACTAACATACGTCGACATTTCAAACTTCGACATTCAGTAGCGGAGTGGTTTTTTCATTGTGGCGTCCTTTCGAAAATTGTGTGTCGCTATCAAAATGAATTTAACTCGTGAACAATTTTATTCAATGATTTTTGCTGTGGTTTAAGTCAACAAGAGAGTTGCCAGACTTCAATTGGCATTTGGTGATGAAGCAGCATGTCGCAGTTCTGCGTATTTGTGGTTTGGAGAATTTAGACGTGGACGTGATCATTTCCATGACGAAGTACGTGAAGGTCGGCCGGCGAAAGCGGTTACAGAATCTAATTTTGATACCGTACGACAACTTATTGAAACTGAAAAAAAAATACTTGTCAGCAAATTCGTACTTTTTACTAGGAATTGGAATAACCCAAGTGCAAAACATTTTACATATGCATCTGAAGATTCGTGAAGCTTTGCACTCGTGAATACCGCATGACTTAACCGAGGACCAGAAACGACTGCGTGTCCAGTGGTGCCGTAAAAGTTTAACGGTGGACAGTCATTGGCTGTCTATAATATTGTGACAGGTGACGAAGCTGGGTGTACTGCTTTGAACCGGAAAGAAAAAGCCAGTCGGCAGTGTGGGTCTTTCCTTTTGAAGCATTTGCCAACGAAAGTTAAGAAAGTGGAAGCATTTGTAGAAAAATGGTGGCTTCTTTTTTTGGCAAATCAGCATATTACACTACAGTATCGCTTGAAGATCAAAGGATTGACTGCAGATTGGTACGTCAACATTTGCCCAGAGTCTTAGAAAAAGTTTACTGATAACGCATCCACCTTACAGCCCGGACCTCGAACCCTGCGACTGACTTCTTTTCGTAATCCAAAAATTAAAGACAAACTTAGAGGCACACGTTTTGACCGCCCTGAATCGGTGCGGTGAATTCGTTACATGAAGCCATTGAAGAGGTCCCTAAGGAAGACTGGTCCAACTGCTTTGTACAATGGTTTCAGCGAATGCAAAAATGCGTTAATTGCGAATACTTTAAAAAACAATACATGTATCGAAAGTCTTATATCTAGTCTTAAGTCTGTTTGTAACGGTATCACGCCTAAACCGCTCAATGAATTTTGATTAATTTTGGTAAAGAGATAGATTAGATCTTGGAGAATATTTTATCCCAAGAGATAATTTCAGATTCGTAGTCCCCTTTCGGAAGAAGTAAAATTAAAGATTTGAATTGTCCATTACAAACGTATTCAGAATCCCCCCTAACAACTGTCGAACTGACCGCAAGTTTAATTGTGTTTCTCAAACGAGGTATTGACCATCCGAAACTTTCAAGAATCCCAAGAACTTTTCACTAGCCGAAAGACAATAAAACTTTTCTATCTCACAAATTGATGAATCCTTGTTGATACGGTCCTTTTACGTAAGTACAATTTTCTTTTTGTTAACCTTTGTTTCAACATCTAATTTCTAGGCGGCATGTTACAGATATGTATATTTTTGTTTGTCTTTCACACTCCATTTGAAGTTCGATTCCATTATTCAAACGGAACACGACCAATAAAAGTAGAACAGAGTATCTACGTAGGTACAAGTAAACACAATTTATCCATATGCGCGCCCTTCATCACACATCGTGTAAATTCAGGAACCTGTAATAATACGGCCTACCTTACATGAAACCTATTTTGAGAAGACAAGATTAGGCTTCAGTTCAATTACAGCGGCGAACGTACGTGAAACCACTTCCCCGTGACGTCGTCACTTAATATTCCCGAGCTCGGGTTTCCACAATTACACTGCGAGGAAGCCTCCAGGCCGCCTCCAAGCCTGTTTGTTACCAGAAATGAGTAATGGCTTCTGGAAATTGCCTTCGCTAATAACTTCTTACAGAGTTTTCAGGTCTGATCTACCCTCAACAAATAGGGATGGACGAGCGCTGATGTACACCAACTTCTTAATAAAAGTTAAGGCGGAATTTTCGCTGTCACTTTGTTTTGACTTAAACGCCTTGTTTATTAATCATTGTCGACTCTGTTTGGCTTCTGAAGAAATTTTACTTCATTTTCTTACCGTCCTCGTCGAGAACCAGCTAAATAATGTTTACTAGTGCTATTTATTTAGGTCGACGCTTATACAACCATTAAATACAATATGCAACAAACGAGTAGATACCTTGTTTCAGGTTCTATTCAGTTCCAAATAATCTGAACCAAACTGCTACGTTTCTCTTAGCGGATTATTTACCAATATGTAATTTTAAAGTATCGTCCAACTAGGGCGCTATACGAGATCGGTATCTCACAGCCGTATACAATTAAATAATGTATTATTCCATGGACTGGAAGCGAGTCGCCGCCAACTCAATAACCCGCCGCAGTAATCTCGTTACGGCACTTATTTCCTAAACCCCAGCAAATATAAGTTGTCGACTTATTAATATTTACTCAAGACTCAGTTAAATATTACTCCTGAGACTATTTCAAGTTAATTTCGCGGGACCAATGGAATTACTCAGGTAATTAATTCGTTAATCAAGTTAGAAATCCGGTTGGTAAACAATAGACCTGGCGAAATTCCGACGCGCTCACTCAATTTCGTAATGAAAAAGTTATTTTTATGCCTCGTTAGCCATTTTCTATACTTGCCTTTACATAAATATCTGCCTAATTACTAAGAGGGTAATTGCTACTGAGTACTTAAACTTCAAGCCGATATTTTTTGCGTCAGCAAAGTTGAAACTTCCTTACAGTAAACGTTCTTTTAAGTTAAGTTAGCATTTCTCCAACGTAGCGACTACTATAAAAATAACCTTTGAATATATTTGAATGGAAAGAACAAAAATCATTGGGTTATGTGGGTAAGAATGATTTTATAAGTTGATGTTGAAAATTAAGTATTTATTTTTAAAATATATATCGAGTTTCGTATACTACTAGATTATTTTCTTTTCAAGAAAAACAATCCTAACTAAGGTTTGTTTTTCTTAGAAAGAATATAACAACACTTAACTAGATTCACTCATAAAAAGTTCAAGAACTGAAAACAGCTTCTATAAAGATAATAATGAAAGAACCTTATGTAGTAGAATTTACTTACACCACCTACACAACATTATATTTCACTGGAAGAACGGACTTGTAAGCTAGGAAACTTTCCGCTTTTAATTGAGATTAATAAGTATCGTGATTGATGAACTAGCTAGGAGGATACTGATATTTTTAACTACTTAAATCCGACACAGTGTGACGCTTTCAGCAGTATCAACGCACCTCATAATATTAATGTCGCATGTCGCTTGAAATTCCTCACGTCGCCGGGCAAAGGTAAAAATCGTGCTGAAAATAATGATCGCCCACACCATCGTGAATACACCTTCGTTCAGCCGCCGCGCCGTCGAGAGGAACACTTCATCGGTTTTGTTGGATTGGAATCAGAGCAAGTTTTCCTATAACGAAGTTAGATCAGACAAACAGGAGCGACATCCGACCGTCTATTCGTCTAACATCATTAGATACCGCTCGTTAGTGCCGCTTCTGACGTCCAATCTGGGGGAATTGTGAAAATTTTATTGAGTTACAGGCGCCCTACATCTTCGAATCTGCCTCGTAAATAGTGATGCGATTACGATACCTCGACTGTCGACTGTTCAACAGAGAATATATTATTATTGCGTTGATTCTCTTGCTGATCTAGTTTGTGCCGTGTTGGATTTAGCATTGTATAAACGAACCAACACCACTTGCTCATTGTTGTCCGTTTATTCATTTCTCGGCTCCTGTAAATAACTAGACGCAATTTTGTCAGTTAGGGCGAGGCCACAACACTGCGTTGCGGCGTCGCATCGCAAAAATCTAATTGTAATTGAATTGTAATTGTATTACTGTGCGATGTCGTATTTAGGATGCGACGCCGCAACGCAGTGTTGTGGCCTCGCCCTTACAGTTGGAATTAAATCTAAAAGCTTTCATGTTGGGTTTGTCTACAAATCACTTGAGTCATACAAATAAATGTTTCATGTTGCTTCACTAAGAATAAATGTATTTGGAGAGAATCCTTTGTAGGATAACAATACTATCATGAGACGTTATAGTATTCAGAGTCATGTTACAGTATAAGGGAATTGCTTTTGCGGTAACATGTCAAAGCGACTCGTGACTCCCCTGGGGATTGTTAAACAAATCCTTCAATCGTAGTCTTCTCGGTTTTATAAGATTATTCGCGTCTGTTATTTTAATCTATGAAAATTATGCTAGACATTTGCAAGCTAAACCATCAACGGTAATCCTCTAATGAACACGTTTTCCTCGTCTGTTTTACGTTAAATATGGCGGTCCGTAAGTTCGCCGTACTGCCTCACATCACTTCTTGGTCATAGTATCCATAATCCATCCAACTGTCGCATCCTCGTCCAACAACTAACATTATTTCAGTCCGGAAATTTGATTTCAGCACGATCCCCTGGACAGGTTTGTGTGTCATTAAAATTCAAGCATACAGACGTTATTATCCGGTGTAACGGCTAGCACGTCCGAGAGTGCGCCATACGCTATACCTTACTCACATTATTAAAACGTACCTTAAATAAAAGTTACCCAACTAAAAACATTAAAAGGGCACGAGGCCCAGTATATCAGAATTATACGTCTGATTTATTAGCCATTACACTGGTGCTCTACATTTTAATACGAACAGTTTGAACTCAGTGTGAATAGCATTAAATCATAATTAGTTGTACGTGCTGTATGAACATAATATGAGGTCGGACGTATTACGTGAAATAGCGAAACTTTGCGCACTTCACCTCCGCGAGCTTAATGCTGCGACGATAAAGAGCACTTTGCATTGACGCTGAGAGTTGTTGCTCTTGGGGCAATATTGGTAAAAAGAGTGTTGGCAAAAGTATCCCTAATCTTCATCTTATAATGATTCTGTTACGTTGGACCGTTTCCCCACTAGGCTCTTCTATGTATTTTGCTTGGGCCTAAGATCCAATCCGCAGAAGCTAGCGTTGACTGCGCTGACAGATTAAACGACTGCATTCATCCTTCTTAGCCAGCACTTCTATGGCCTCCTACTGGGTCTTACTCCCGGAAACCTACAATGTTATGTATGATTTATGGCACTATATTCTTCCGAAGAGATATTTTGTTTGAACTCATTCAGTAACCAGCCCTTTTTCTAATGTTACAGGGAGTTCAAGCTGGTGCTAAGACCGGACCCCAGCTCAGTATTCGCAGACGGCGTCCAATTCCACTCTACGGGCGGTGAGGTGGACTTTAATCCTGCCAAGGTCTACTCGGGGAAGCTAGAAGGTTAGTTTAAAATTAAAAAAAAAACTTTAAAAAAATTATCAACCTTCATTCTTTAATACATCTCGCGAAGATGAGAAAAATATATGATTTAGTAATCTCATAATTAATATCCGTTAAGTTGCAACTAAGACCACCACAGACGACGGTTTATTTATGAAATAAAAAAAGTAAAGTGTGAGAACGCAAAGTTGCTTCACATCTCGCGCAAATTATAATAATCACTGTGGGGAAATTAGCTATTGTGGTGCAGCAGTTAACTTGTCATATTAATGAGCGGGATTGTTTCATTTAAACCTAACATTATCGCTACCAGACACGTTGTTTTGATGTACATGGCACGGAATATCTATGGAGTGAATAATATATAGAATATCCATTTCCGGAAATTCGGGGCGTATAATACAAGCTTTGTTTGTATTCTCCGAATGGGCGAATGATTAGGCACCTTGGTTTCGCCAAATTTGGAGCCTTACTCCAAACTTCGAATTCCTGTAACTATCCATTCGTTGAACTAATATGGTAAGATTAAGTTGGATTTTGAACCTCAATCACACACACGGACTACTATAGAATACTCCTATCAGCTCTTTACTAACTTAAACAACCTTATCGCGTCAAAAGTTTTCACCAAAGCCGGCTATTATTTCCTGGCTATTTCTCTTTGTAAAATTCTTCCTACAAGAAGAAATGTTCCCTTACCTTTTCGTAAAAATGAACACTAGATGTGAGATATGTGCTTAAATATATAGCGCAAAGTTCGGTCTAGCCTAAAAGTTTCTCCTGATATGATGTTAATTGTAAAACGTGAAAGTGAGCTGGATTTTATATTAGGGGTTTTACGGGCCATTTAATAGTAATTTACGTTACGGTCAGCTCGATAACACAAAGTATAAGGGCCTAATTGTAATTTAATTTCACCAGAGAGTAAGCATTAGGTAGTCTACTAACTTGGTAACCTTTTTAGTCTGGTGGGTATCCAGGTCGAATCAATCGTCTCTTCGTTACGTCAAAGGCATTTAAATGTAATGACTCTTACTAAATATAAACCATTATTGCCGGTAAATCTTACCAACCGACCCAGTAATTAAAATACGAATTCGATATTATAATAGCGGTCGAGGAATCAAAGTAATTGGCGCGTTAAATACACACTCGTGTAGCGATGAACACAATAAAACATCACATAATCTAGCCGCGGCATCAGATACGCATTAGTGATGTAATCCCGGGGCTTAGCCAAGAGAGATGTCTGCGCAGGGTTGACTACCGCAAACAATACGATCGTATCGATATCGCAAACGATACTATATTTTTACTACTCGGAAAATTTCGTTTCCGTTCATTTATTTTCCCTTCTCAGATAGGCCTAAGGAACCTAAAATAATTAAAAGATTTAATTAAAATGACGGAGACGAAGACATCCTATCTTAAGAACAGTTTTCATTACCGCATTTTTTGGAGCTTTATGATGATTCTTGATATTTTTTATAACCTAATTAAGACGACTTTAGTTCATGCCCTTTAAAATTGGATGTCTGCAAAAAGTTAAGGAGACCTTTCAAATTGAATCATCATTCGAGGATTTTGACAAAATATTCGAATGAAAGAAGCTTTTACATTCCTAAATCTAAACTAATATAATAATATTATAAAGAGGAAAGATTTACTTATTTTTTTGTTTGTTTGTTATGATTAGGCTCAAAAACTATTTTAACACTCTTTCGCCTTAAGAAGCTCCATAATTAACTGAAAACATAATAATATATTTTATTTTCGAAAAAAAATAGAGATCCTACGAAAATTGCAATAATGTAACCCAAAGTAACAAAATTTGGCCTAATAAATTCATTATTTGGCGTGTGCTGAAAAAAATATTGATAATACATAAAAATAATGTATGTCCGCTTTATGTTCAAATTATTTAATCAAAACCCGGGTGAAATGGAATAGTGGTGATTTTGGTATCGTGATATTAACCCTTATCCATTTAAATGGTTTGATAAAACTAAGGTTGATTACAATGTAAATTATGCTTTATATTATTCAAATCGGACCTTTCGTTTAAAACTTACGACGGATATAGTCTTTTAAAAATTAATTTACACATTTACGTTTCTGTAAACTAAAAAAGAAATAATTGAATAGGAGTTTTTTCCCAAGGGAACATACTCCTGGGATAAAAAATATCCTATATCCTATACACACATATATCCTATATCCTATGCACATGACTTGCGTGCCAAGTTTCATCAAAATCAGTTCAGGGGTTTAGCCGTGAAAGCGTAACAGACAGGCAGAGTTACTTCCGCATTTATAATATTATTATAGATAAACAGAACTATCTACCCTATAGAGGAATCGGAGGGTGTGTTCAAGTTTGTACAGGAAAGTAAGAAATTCCGCGCGGACGAAGTTGTGGGCGAAGTACTAGTTAAAGATAAAATAAAAATTTATAAAAGTCCTCATTACCATAAGCGGCAATTCGTCAACCCTATACAATGAGGAACTGTAGCGAAGGCAGTCACGTGCGAGAGACTCGTTTGTGCCAATTCATGCAGCCTCCTAATACATGATGTGAGGCAGGGCTATGCTCTTAATACTTTACCGAATTCCACGGACATACCCGAGCTTGTCGGGGCAATTCGTGGCGTAGGTATATTGGATCGTTAGCATAGTACTGGAGAGGTATTTAGGTGGCTTAACCGATCTTAAGTGCCTTCATAATTTATCGGAATGTGCAGCCAGATTAGATGTCATCAACCTAAGAGATCTAATTATACGTTACGGTTGAGCCTTCCTGGAATGACCACTTTCTGATTTTGGCACCTGATAATGTGTCATTTTTAGAAGGTGTTTCAAAACTTAGGTTTAAGGTACATGAATATCTTGATTTTGTTTACATGCTGGAAACTGGCCCAATATATTTAAATTGAAATTGCAACTGTAGTTAATGACTTAGGCAAAACACCTAAGACTAAGATGTCAAATCCCTTTGATAACAACATTCTGTAAAGAAAACTCGTTAGTTTTCAATTTACACTCAGCTTTCCTGAAACTGCAAATAAACTCATAAAAATATTTTACGAGAAAATTAAATTGTTTATTTATATAACATTGTTCCGAGAAGCGTCTCTACATAAATAAGTTTTGATTCGGCAATCAAAAACTCGACAATCAAACGAGAAGATTTGTAAATTTCCATCATTGCAGTTCACAGAACACGTTTTTATTCCTACCCAACATTAATTGTTCGGCGGGTTTTCCTTAAACGGATTACTCTTTTGTACGAGGTTTATTTTAATCACGACTGAAAGTTCTGTTAAAAGACTTTGTCGTTTATAAGTTTACAAATTAACGTTTCAGTTACCTGAAATGACTGATAGGTATTTCAACTTGGCGAATTAACAGCTGGGTCGTAAATCTATTCGAACTCCAATGTAACAAAGTAAAATAGAAACTAGGTAATATATCATGTTACGTTTTACTATAGAATGAGTCTATTATGGTCTGCTGTTTGGTCTACACGGAGAGTTTACTAAAACAAATCAGTCGCCTGTAACTTCATTACAAAATTCCGTTTTGCTTTAATTAAAATATAATTTAGTTGAGTACTTTAGACATACTCCAACCCTTCACTTATTTCCCAAGTCTTTGAAACAACCAATTAAACATGAGCCCAACAAACTTCTACATTCTGTGACTAACTTAATAAAAGGAAATTATGTGCTGCGACCCATCTGGAACGTTGGAGACAAAGTGAATTTTGAACAAATTACTTCGTAAGTTTAATGAAGTATGTTTCGCGCAAATTCGTCTTTTTGTTTAGGTATATTTAATAAAATTATGAAATACCTAGGATTCATGAAATTTATAAAGGCCAAGGGAAAAATAACAACAACAAAATTCCAAACATAAAAAGTTCAGGCTCATAAATCACGAGGCTTCAAAAATTTTATCCAATTATTAAAATTCTTTGCTTTTAAATTATTCGCCCTTTGTTCGTTGTACTCGAACAAAGATCAAAATCCCATAAGAATTGGGGCAGGTGGCTTCCGTTAAATTACGCATCACCATTACTCAAAATCTTGATCCAGCGATTCGGCCGCCCGTAAATAATGCAGCCTTTGATTTCATCCCTGAAGACATCAGACCTCATTAAAAACATTTATCAGAAGGTATATCTGGTCCATTACAGGCTTACGCGGTTCTAAACCAAACCGATTTTTGTCTATTACCCGTTGCCAGAAAATGAATGAAGGAGAAACGGAGTGTAGGTGAGAGCAGTAATTACCGTTATTTATGAGCGGTTTCAATCCCTCCCCTACTGCGACTGCAAGTTGTGATTTTAATTCATTCAGAGTCCCGAGGCTCTTTGCACCTCGAATTAGTTTGCATAAAATATCGTCTACCATTTATTTGAGCGTCCCCAAGTTGTTTGTATTTCAAAGGTTTATTTTGAGATTCCGAAGTCTTTGTAAAAGTCTTAATTTATTTTAAACTATTCATTAAGTAATGCGTATATTCAAGTGTAATGTTTCTTTTTTTAGGTGATGAATCCTCTCACGTTTACGGTGTTATCACAGCAGATGGTCTCTTCGATGGAACAATATGGACTACTACGGAAGAATATTACGTGGAGCCTATATCTCGGTACAACATCGACCATCCCTCCATGCATAGCGTCGTCTATCGAAGGTCAGACGTCGAGCACCCACATGATACAAGTGAAGGGGCACCTTGCGCATCACATCTACTCCATATGAAAAGAACTTCAGGACAAGAAGTTGAATTATTTAACTTTACCGATCAACGAAACATTAAAGACTCGTCCCTAAACAATTTTACTGAAGATCTCCGTAGCGAAATACACAGACGAAAGAAACGATGGCTCCCTGATGAAGAAATGCAAGATGACGAGCCAAAGAAAAATCCTGAATTACCTTTAGACTTAGACTTTCCATACACCAGCAACAACGAGCCAGGTGATAAGTTAAGCACTAGAAAACCTAAAACCAAAATCGATAAAAGTAACCTCATAACTAAGGTGCGACTCGATTCGGAAGAATCGAGACCAAAGCCAAAGACGCACGTCGAAGTGATAAAAACGAAAGCGGGAGTTGTAACTGTTAGTAAGGATATAGTAAAGAAGGAGCCAGTAGGGTACACAGTGTTGTCGGCCAATGCGACTGACGACGGTCGACATGTGAACAAGAGAGCGACGGTAGACCCGAGGAAAACTACGTGTCTCGTGTACTTGCAGGCCGACCACATGTTCTATCAAAGATACGGCTCAGAGGAGGCGTGTATCGAAGTCATGACGCGCCATGTCCAGAAAGTTAACGCAATATACAAAGTGACAGGTAATACTTTAGCTTCACCCAAGCATTATACACCGACTTAATTATATTTTCTTTACTAATGGTAAAACTTGTTTCAGACTTCAACCAAGATGGAAAACCAGACAACATCACGTTTATGATCAAAAGAATTAAAGTCCATACGTTAGACGCACTGAAAGACCCTGCCTATAGGTTTCCCAATAACTACGGGGTAGAAAAATATTTGGAGCTTTTTTCAGGTTTGCCTTTTTTCATCAATATTCAATTACGCATTCAAAAGAGCGGCCGGCTCTCCGGAGGGCAATTCCACAAAGTTAAGCTATTATACTAATAAATTACAAGTGCTTAAAAGCGGAAGGCTTGTTTAATTTTTTTATAGAGAAGAATTAATTTTATTGTAGAAGATTAATGATTTATTTTCTTTCAGAGGAAGATTATGATGCCTTCTGTTTGGCGTACATGTTTACTTATCGAGATTTCGAAATGGGAACGCTTGGGCTGGCTTGGACAGGGGATCTGAAAAATGCCGGAGGCGTTTGTGAGAAGAATGGGGTGAGTGTGACTTTTGACGGATATATTTTGAGTATTATTTTGTTTTATTATACGTTTTGATTTGTTTGGTAGCATTACCGCGGCAGTATGAAGTCCCTGAACACGGGTATCGTGACGCTGCTGAACTACGGCAAGCACGTGCCGCCGGCCGTCAGCCACGTGACCCTCGCTCACGAGATCGGACACAACTTCGGATCACCGGTAATTATTGGCTTTTAACTTTCAACTGAAAACCTTGCAGTTCTCTATCAAGGTTTTCAGTTTCGTTTGTACAAATCATGTCACCGAGTTGAACTGACGTTTTATTTATAAATTTTTCATTGTAATTATGCATATAATTTGAATACTAGGTACTTCTAAGAACTTTACTCGTAATTAATAGTATTAATACATATGTATGTATTTGCCGCCAGCCTTGCGTTAACTTACTACTAACTTCATTCAAGACACATAGTTTACTAAGAACTGCACTTCGTATCGTACTAAGTTGGTTCGGTATCATTCTTGGAATCACAGAAATGTAGTAGGTAACAAAATTATTACGAATTTACATGTAGTTTTGCATAATAAAGCAAAAGCTTGGTAGTTCTGTCACACACTACTATCACTGATTAAGACACTCAGGAAAAATCAGTAAGAAATTATTTTTTGACGCACGTTTCCACTTCTCATTTTACTTAGCTATGCATAACCTGGCGTCATTTTCGCATGGGGGTAAACAGTAACTATAGAATGCCGCGCTACCACCATGTGTTTAAAGGCCTTCTAGAAAAGTACCTATTTTACAACCAAAAAATTCAAAATACCTACCAGAAAGTGCTCACCAAAAGGCAAAGTCGGAAGTTGAAGTCGGTTTAAAAAAAACACAACCACGAAGGAGATAGCGAAGTCTGGAGCTCCCCTTCTAACCTAACGTGTCCGAGTCGGGGTGCCCCAAGTCCCGAGCTCGCTTAGCTCGCTCTTGTATCCAAGTTCTCCTAGTAACGGTACATTGTATTTTAGGAAAACAAGATTTGGTGAGCATTTATCCATTTTGGTAGGCAAAAAGAATATCAATAAAACACGTACAATTATTCTGATGAGTGTATAAATATTTTGGAACTTAAAACGTTGTTCTTTAGGCACCTCGGTATAGAGTGGGTTTATTTTATTTGAACTTAACAAATTTTACTTGGTACGCACTGAAATTGTAGCCATAAATTATATTCTCGCAGCACGACCCAGAGGTTTGCACTCCATTCGGCGAGGATGGTAACTACATCATGTTTGCCCGAGCCACCAGCGGCGACAGGAAGAATAACAACAAATTCTCGCCGTGCTCGCTGAGAGCCATAGACCCAGTGCTCAACAACAAAGCGAGGTCGCCGAAGGGATGCTTTACTGGTAATTTTTCCATCACGTTAAAATAAAATCCCTGTTTTTAAGCAGAACTCTTTTCTCCCATTTGGCTTAAAATACTGATGCAGTAGGAACTAGCATGGTATGCTATCTGAACATGTGCCAATGCCTCTTGTTAAGTCATTCGAATATTTTCGAATTATGTCTCGCGAAATGACGGCGTTAGTGTTTTCTTAGGTGGATTTGACGTAATTGAACAATCACAGACGGGATGAGAGATGCGATATGAATTTCATCAAACGTGATGGTTCGATATCTGCACCACTCCTCTCCGCTCCGCTATTCTCAGTGCAAATACACTCTTACATCACGATTACGTACATATAAACGCCAAGTAGAGGTTTTACATTTCAAGATAACGTTATCCTTGTTGTGGATGGCCGATGGGAGATCATCAAATAACTTCTTCCGCTCTGAGCGGAGCGGGAGGACTGTCAGATTCTTACTGACTAAAAACCCAACCGTGTTCCTTCAAATGCTCTTTACGTTCCAGGACCGCGGTAAATCTTTAAAAAAATCCGCAATCAGACTTCAAGTAAAGAGAGTAGTTTCTTAGGACCGACTTTAGTGAAATTATTTTTTTGCAGAACCTCAACCAGCGATCTGCGGTAACGGCGTGGTGGAAGAAGGTGAAGAGTGCGACTGTGGCTGGGCCTCCGAGTGTACAGACGTGTGCTGTCGCCCGCAAGCTGCCCGGCCTCAGTACAAGCCGTGCACGCTTACTGAACACAGCGTTTGCAGTCCTAGTCAGGTAATTAAAGGGACAAACGTTAAGCGAAGAAAATTTAAAACTTCAATAAGGAACATGCATTATTTTATTTGCCTAATATTTAATAAGCTCTAGTAAACTATAATGAAAGATTTTTTTTAAATCTTCAGCAGCGTTGAAGTTATTCAGCTTCCAATTTGACAGTTAGAAAGATAATTTCGACACAAGCTCTGACGTCAAAGTACATGACGCCCATACAGCTGTCATAGAAAACGGCGTATTCGCGAGAGGGAGTAAGATGTCGACAACGACGTCATTTTTCCATGCTTTGATGGCCTATCCAGCAGTGGACGTTTTTCGGCTGAAATGATGATGATGATAGGCTTGATGATCAGCTCAAGAAAATGGTCTCATACCTACTATAAACGTTTCAGGGTCCATGCTGCACCGCGTCGTGCACGCTCAAGTTCGGCGATAAGTGTCGCTCGGACAACGGATGCCGCGACGCCGCCTTCTGCGACGGCAAGCGCGCCAACTGCCCGCAGAGCCGGCACAAGCCCAACAGGACGCGCTGCGATAAGGAACTCGTGTGCTATATGGGAGTGAGTTTAATTTTGATATTAACATGGCTTACTGGACTCGTATTTCCCCGGAATCCTAGCTTTTGAACCTCTTTGTAATACAGGAGGAATCTGAATTTCGAATACAAAACAATTTATAACATATTTTCGGGAATTTGGAAAATGTTTAGATTAAGTCAAGTCTAGGATGGGTTTTTGTTTTGACTTGATGGAAAGCGATGATGTGGTCAACTATGCAGCCGAATTGTCTAGAAGTACCTACCTAACCTGTTTACTCTAGACTTAAAGAGCCCCAAGTTGTAGCTATCAGGAAACACCGACTTCGGCAGGGAATTCTACTCCTTAGCTGTACGCACAATGAAAGTATTGCCAAAACTTTTTGTGCGTATGGGTGAGACGTACGGCGATGCGCCACCGGTGTATGGTGGCCAACCATACAGCGGTGGTGCATCGCCGTACGTCTTGGTTAAGTTACTTAAAGTAGAATAGAACTTACTGAAACAACATATAACAAATAACACAAATAACTCCTTTAGTTACAATCGCATGCTTTGCAAAGATATTTTATGTGTATTTCGTGGAAAATGTTGTTGGTGACACTTTTGATCATTTTCTTTTGTATTGTTTTATAAAACATGTAATGTGTCACTGTTTGTTTTCCCTAATAAATAAAATAAAAATTTTTCCTCTACAATGCTATTCCGCAGGCGTCAGCAAATAACAGCAAATGGATGTAAAAAAAGCATACCTTGGGTTGAAAAATAACGGCTTACCTCCACTTCCAGGAATGCACGGGCTCCATCTGCCTGGCCTACGGGCTGGAGTCGTGTCAGTGCGCGCCGCGCAAGGACGACCCGCGCTCGGCGTGCGAGCTGTGCTGCCGCAAGCCGGGCGGCGACTGCCAGTCCTCCTTCAACTGGAACACCGCGCCCTACGACGTGCCGGACATGTACGCCAAGCCCGGCACGCCCTGCAATGATTATAATGGGTAAGCAGAAATAAATGCTAAGAATGAATCAATCTCTATCTGTACTAATATTATAAAGAAGAAAATTTGTATTTTTATATGTTACGAATAAACGAAGTACTGGAACGATTTGAAAAAAATCTTTCAGCAATGGATAGCTACATTATCAGCGAGTAACATAGGCTATATTTTATCCCCGTACTCCCCGGGAAAGGGAACTACGCGGGTGAAACCGCGTGACGTCTGCTAGTTATTTATAAAACACAAAAATTGTTTTTACCTATGTCCTTAATAGACTTTGAAACCATCCAACCGATGTGCCCCAAACCGATTTCATTAGAAAGGCAATAATGCGAAGATGGTGGTTTTAGACCACTCAAACGGAATGTGCGCGTACAAAGTCGCGGGCAAAAGCTAGTTACAAATATAACTAAAAATCGGATGCCCGTTACCACATCGTACCTACTTGTTTGAAAAACATGTTATCTATGTTTTCTGAAAGGCTCACTTAGGCCCTGCCCGCTTAGCTGTTTGAGCGGATAGTCGCAGCCCGCCTCGTCGGCCACTTGTGCGGAGAGGGGCCGGACCTGGCCGAATGCCAATACGGCTTTTCTCTCTCTTGCGAGGGCGCGCGGGCCAGCGGCGAGCGACTGACGCAGCGACACCTGGAGTTGCGTCGGTCGCAGCTGCGCGAGGTCCTGGTGGCGGAATGGCGGGACAGGATTTCGAGCCCTACCGCCGGCCTCATCACCATCGAGGCCATCCGGCCAGTGCTCGACCTGTGGCTCGGGAGAAGGCACGGCTCTCTGACGTTTCGTGCGACGCAGGTCCTCTCGGGGCATGGCTGCTTCGGGAGGTTCTTGTGTCGCATAGGCAGGGAGCCGGACGCTCGATGCCACCACTGCGTCGACTGTCGGGAGGACACGGCGCGGCATACGCTGGCAGAGTGTGCCGCTTGGGAGGAGCCGCGCCGTGCCCTCATCTCTGTTGTAGGCGGTGACCTCTCGCTGCCGGCCGTAGTTCATGCTATGGTCGGCTGTGAGGAGTCCTGGGACGCGGTGGTCTCCTTCTGCGAGACAGTTATCGCGCAGAAGGAGGCTGCGGAAAGGGAGAGGGAGATCACAACCGCTCTCCCTGCCCGCAGCAGACGCATCGGGCGTCGGAGGAGGGCATACGCTGCCCTCTTCCGGCCCCCCTAACTGGGTCCAGGGGCGGCGGACTTGGGGCTGTCCGTCGCCCCCCATTCATCCGGACCCGAGATGGCGGCGCGTGGTGTTCCCGTGCGCCCCTCTTTGACGTAGCGAGGGGAGTCAAACACCTCACTCCCCTCGCCGACGTGAGGTGGCCCGCAGAGGCGGGCCGGCACCAGCCGGGGATTGCGGATGTCGCATACGTTCCCGTGATCCCCGGCGTAGGTGGGAGATGGAACACCGGGGTGGTTTTAGTCTGTAAGAGTCTGACAGACCCCTCCACCCGCCCCAGGGTGGAGGATTTCCATGAGGATTTCCCCCCGAGATCAAAAAACAAAAAAAAAAAAAAAAGGCCCTGCCCGCTTGCACCAACCAGAGTTATCTTATAGCCACCGGCGTAGTTGCTAATGCGAGCCCATTATATACTAAATGTAGGTATACGGTTACTTAACTTCGTGTTAACAAATAACTCCGAAATAAGGTTCTGGCAAAATTGGGGGTTAGGTACACAGAAGTAAGCGAAGAGTGTCAGTATTATTTCAGGTAATTTGTTTGGTTGTTTCATTCAGACAGCCAATCACACCAGTAAAGGGTGTTACCACACCAATCGATCGTTCGATGGTAGAACCGATGCGTCGATGTCGATCGATAGTTTCTACTACACCAATCGATCGATTGTCGATCGATGGTAGAATGAATTAGTCGACGTCGATCGATAGTTTCTACTTCTTTCTTCGATTATCCAAAGCTACCACACTAATTGATTAACGTCGATCGATGGCACTGATAGGCCGTCGATCAATTGTTTATCGCCCGGTATCCCTCGATCAGCCAATGCTACCACACCAATCGATCAGCGTCGATCGATATCGATTGATGGCATCGATCGACGATCGATCACGAATCGGACACCCTAACATAAGTGGAACTGTCCTTTCGTCAATATTTCTGTTGATTGGTCTCAGAAACCTATTAGTATCCGATGCGTTTATACTTGGCGCCGGGGACACGCCAGAGCATAAACGCATCGGCGTGCTCCCAACGCCAAGCTACTAATTCGCCGTGATTTTTGTCACATATTTGTGACGTTTGGCGTACAGTAATACTAGGGTTGCTACCGTAATAAAAATAGGTGTTTTTTTATGAGCACTTTGATCCGCTGTTATGAGGTCATTGAATTCGAAGTCACCTAGCTGGTAAAGAAGAAATTTTAATTTTGATAAAACATAACTGATCTTACGTATTTCCAGGTACTGCGACGTGTTCCAACGCTGCCGGGAGGTGGACCCGTCAGGTCCGCTGGCGACGCTGCGCAAGCTGCTGCTGTCGGACGAAAGTATCGCGGGATTCAAGCGATGGGTGCTCAAGCACTGGTATGCGGTGCTGCTCATATTGCTAGCAGTCATCGGTCTTCTGGTAAGTCATTTGTTATTAACACAAGTCTTAGTATACCCCTTTGTTATTTTAATTTCTTTCTTTCCAAACAAATGTTGCCTGGAAGATGTCGCTGTGAGCGATTAGACCTCCATTATATCTCTCCATATAATTCAATTTGTGTTACTATTTTTGGTGTACCTACAAGAAAGTATAAGTATTCTATCTCTTTTAATTATCAATAGGAACTTCCCTTTGAAACGAGCTTTGTTGTTTCTTCATTCTACAACCCAACTTTCTGTGTCAGAAGTTCTGATACTTAATCCCTGAGCTATGAAGACGATACTACCAACACCCGCCACCAAAGGCTCGATCGCAAAATACCTTAACAACATAAAGAGCAACAATTTATTCGAGATACAAGATAAAGTAATCCGTTTTTGTTTAGCGCTGCTGCAAGGCACTTGATGTTGCGATAGCCATAGACACTAAATGTTAGTGTCTAGCTTAGGTATAACTCCTCTGGGAAGGTACATCACCGATAATTTATTTTAGTAAGCTAGAATATTTGCCAGTGTATTTACTTACAAGTGTGTACGAGTGAACATCATTTTCTTAACAGATATTGCTAGTCAGTCATCATATCCATTCCACTGCAGTTTATTGCAAATCATAAATTTTCCCGATCATATTTTCCTTGCCACAAAAACATTATCAATAGAGCTACTTAACTGTCTTTTATAAGTAAATAAAACTGTGTTAACTGAATATTTTGTGTTGTAGGTGGCAAGTACGCGATTCTTGGGTCGTCACGGCAAAAAGTTGAAGTCTGTGACCATCATCCACTCTTCTACGACGGAGACCGTCCGCCTGCCCGACGCGGCCGACCAGGGCCTGATCGTTCACACAGCTGTCAGGTATGTACCTACTCTACTTTAGTTACTAGCAAAAGCTTTATACATAGATATACAACCTTTTATAAGCAGTAGAGCATTGTAAATGTGATGGAAATGATTGCTATTTGATCCATAAATTACAGCAAAATGTGTAATGGCGTGCTATGCATTCTTGATGTGCTATTTGCTCTATTTATAAATTATTATGAATAAAAAACAAGTAGCTCGATAATATATCAGTTTGATAGAACATAATAATTCTTATATTGGATCGCTAGCTCCCCAGACAGAACCCCAAGTGGACAAATCAAACGGAGGAAACATTATTATTAGGTAGTCCATCGATTTTGACTTCGTGGCTTCCCACGGGGTCGTGGTAGGCTACGCACTCAACGTCTCAGGGCACTTCACTCCATATTGTACAGACCAGCTCAATTCTGAGCCCCTAAAACTGTTAAAACTAACCACTTGTAATATTGTTTACTAATACTGTAAATATTTATGCCAATCAATTGTTTCAATAAACAATTTCATATTAACTACAATATGGTGACCTACTACTCTAACTACCCACTAATACTTCTGATTATATTCTTACTTTTATGACCAAGTAGTTAGAGATATTCTTACTTTATCCCTGTCTCCTTTAAAGCTTCATGGTGTGGTGCTAGTCATAATCTTGATCATTGACATTTTTATCTTCAGTCCAATCTTGGCGCTTGCTTTGTTTTTATATAGGTACGCAGATATGACACTCTCGTACTCTCTATACATATTGAGCAAAAAAAAGTGATTGTGAAAGCAGCATTGCGCGATAATTGTAACCAAGCTTACTGCATTTTTTTAGCAATGTGACCGACTTTGTCGATCTTAACTTGCTTTCAAATAATAGCAATTATAACAACACACATTGAAAGTGCAGAAAATATAACACTATAAATGCAACGATTAACAATAAAAACGCTAGCGCTATTTATACCATCACTATTTTTAAAAGAATAACGCAGCAGCTTTTAAAATACATTCAGAATCCATTACTCACATCATTTTTGGTTCGGTTGGTTGGTTGTAGTTGATACAACTAACTGCTTGCCCTATAATGTTACAGGTCAAAACTACCTCTTAAGAAGAAAGTAGCTCTAAGAACTCGAGCGTATCGCAATAAGAAAGATCACAAAAAGTTAGGAGACAAAGCCTCTCCGCTACACAGTGCCAATAAGAAGAGGGTAAGTCTCAAATAATTAACGATACGAAATTCAACAAGGGATATATTATAAATATGAACTAACTTGAATTATTTTTTACAGAAGCCGAATAGTCAAGCAAAATTAGAAGAAGTTCCTAAAATAGCAAAAGAAAATACAGTCATCGTCACAAACGCCGAAGGCAAATCACCAAAACATGTGATACTCTCGAAACATAAAGGTAAAGTAAAGAAACGAAAGACGAAAATGAAGAAGGAAATCATAGACTACAGTTCTATGCAGAAACACCCCGCCTCTCCGATCAAAGACACCGAAGCTTTGAGCAAGGTGCAAAGGTGGCTGCTCAGTTCACCGCAACCTGCTGCCATACCTAAATCTAAATCCATACCTCTTGGTCTCACAGAAAGGACACATAGACAAGTTCAGAAAGGCTCGAGAAAAACCAGACCGTCCAAGAGCGCCACCAACTTGTTATCTGGCGAGAAAGCCAGGCTGCAAGTCGTGTTCAAACCTCCATTTAGGTTCAGTGTCAAAATTTGCAAAAGTGATAAGACTAAAGTCGTCCTAGACAAATCTTCTAAGCCCGACGTAGACAGAAAACGACACGAAGCGGTACCTCAACCAGCTCCTGCGGATGTTGCGAAAGCCAATCCATCTAGTAAAGCCCCTAAGCTCTCTAACTCTACGAGGATTGCAGAAAACGCTGCAACTCCCAGTGCTCCTAAAATAGAAAAATCACAAAACCAGGAAAACAGAACGCATGGTTACGCTAATTTACTACCTCGAAGTGCCAGTGACTGTAAGTTAACGAAAAAAATACCTGAAGTCAAAGTTCGCAATGGACATAAAAAGAGTAACTCCGTTGGCCAAAAGAAAGAGACTACTGAGAGCCGCCAAAATCTTATATCTCAAGAAGATTGTGAAAACGCTCACGTTTATGAAAATGTAGTGTTGTCACAAGACGCTTTCGTTCCTAAGAGTTGCAGCATGCCGCGGCGACAGACCAGTGTCGCCGGGATAGCGCGACAGAGCAGCTACGGTCATCTACCTAGAGCTCAAATCCGCCCACATAGACATAGTACAAACAATATAAGCAGATCCAGAAATAGCAGCACCTCAGAGCTGGAACACTTCTACAATGTTATCGAATCGTTGCGGAAAAATAACGTCAACGATGTAAATACTTGCAACACAAATACGAGCAGTTCATCCGGCAGCAGTCGACACGACAGTGCGCTACTGAAGCACAGCTCGAGCGCCAGGCAAGGAGGCAGCAGAACTTCGCGGCAAAACAGTCTAGTCGATAAGCCGGCGCGGTCTAGTCCGACCGAGTCTTCGAAACTTAAGAGACAGCTAAGTGAGGTGGAGCTGGGCAAGCCGCACGGAGACAGCGGCCTGCGGGGCTTCCAGCTAGTCGTGGGGAAGGACAAGCTGAAGCGACAGCTAAGTGATAATGAGCTGTGCCGCTCGCGCGTGCAGCTGGCCATGCCCATGTCCGCGGGCGCCGAGCCGCGCCAGGCGTTCTGCTGGAGCCGCACGCAGGACTGCGAGGCGCCGCGCCTCAACAACTCTAGGAATAAGAAGCGAACGACTTACACTTTCGGTGAACTCAAGAACACCGTCCCTAACGCGACCGACACATCGCCCCCCGAAGACGTCCACATCTCCCCCGAGGAGTTCTTAAAAATAATTGATAATTAAGTATTACTGGGGACTTGTAAGCTTATTATAATTATAACCTCGAGTGGTTATTTCAAATATGAACAAATAATTAACGTGTATATTAGATACCTATTTGCAAGATGTACTATTGTCGGCTGGTGTAAATATTGTAATTTGCTTTTAATATTAGTACTAATGTAACCTGCCACTGAAACAGACCATTGCTCAGTTTGTCTCTCTCTCTCATCGTACATATTTGCAAGGCAATAAGAAGTACACACGTAAATCATAATACTCTTCAGAAGTACATTAATTTTAGTTAAGCTTATTTTGAGAGAACTTAGTATATTATTACGTCATAAAAACGCGTTTACATTCATGAAAAATAAAAATACTTTGCCATTAATGTTATTGGTACCGCTGTTAGCGTGTTTGCATAATTTTCTTTAAACATTTTTTGGCGTAGTAGTACTTTCAACTGGCAATGATCTAGTTTCACTGAACGATCTCTATAAAATGAATCTCTATTTTTTCTACATGCTATGTATTGTACAAATTTACTCAAACCTATGTAAAGTGTTCATGTAAGATTATTTAATTACTTTAAAAATACTTTACGTAATTCGATTTATTTTATATTTCTTTTAAAATTTTCTAACGTATTGTTTGTTTAGATAGCTGTCAATTAGCATGTCAATCTGTTAACAATATAGTTGTCTAAGAATTTTGCCTGTACACCATAATATTCAAAATACAAAGTAACTTTAACTATAATTTAATAATCAAGGCTGACATAGGGTTCTATTATAAGATTATTTAATAAATTGCGATACCTTATGATGAAAATTGCATAGATTCGTTCATAAAACAAAATAAACAGTTCACACCAGCTGCGTGCCGGTGTGCCAGTCATTTACGCTTATCCCTAAGTAAATCATATTTTAATTGACCTGCGTCCTCGTATTAGGTACATTGCTTGATTTTTGGTGATTGTTTATTAGGTATATTGCTTCAAGTTCATATTACTATGGTCATAGACGCAGTAATTTAAAAATGCAATAAGCTCCTAATATGTCTTGAACTAATTGAAAACTCAGAAAATTTTCCTTACCTGAGACATGATAGAATCCTATGAAAACCTGTTGTATAAAACAATAAATAAAAACGAACGTAAAACGGTTTTATTGAAAAAAATATTTTTCTATACGTATTGGATTATCGACCTAAATAACAGACTCGTACGTAAGCGAACTCATGGCTGTAACTTTGTTCTTTTCACTTTTTGTTCTGCAATATCTGGGATGGAATGTAATTTTGTTAATTCACGTATTAGTATGACAATATCGTAGTGCATAATGTAAGTAAATAATAACTCTTCGAAATATTGTAATTGTTAATAAATAACGCTGTCTAGTTGTTAGGTACAAAAGGGTTTTGTGTTTATTAAGTTCCCGCCTAAATTAGGTCTTGTGATAAATTAATTTTGTCTATGATTTTTTTTTTCCAATGAGGGTCGGGTACGTAATTATAACTTTATCAAAAAACAGATCGAAATACGACTGCCATTTGCCATAATACGATTAAATTCTATTGCAATAAAATAACTGCTACCAAATAAATCGTTAATTATATTTGAGAAATATGAGAGATAATAAAGACTTATTTTCAATTCCCATGTATTTAGTACCCGTTACTTTATTGCGATTAGAGTTCGGTCATAAATCTACACATACAACGACTCGTCAGACAACTAGATACTGACCCAGTCAAATATCATCCAGCACACCGAATAAATTATTAGGGATATTAGGTGCAGCCAAGATGCACTTATGTATATATTTTATGATGGTTTTATTTCTATCTCAGATATTAATCAGAATGTGTTCCAGTATTTTCGTGAGTCGTGCGAAAGCTTAGCGGCTGTGGCACAGCGTTTATGAGCTTCGTCGTAGGGAGGTAAGGGTAAAACGTAAAAGCTATTGTATTGTATAGGAACTGATTTCTAAGAAGATCCTAAAGTTTTGGAAATGTTACAAATTTGTATTTTATAAAAATACTAATGTGGGTAATGTGAGGATATCTATAAGCAAGTGGCCACATCTGCTGGATTATTGACTACAGCTTGTACCTAGATATTTGCATTTATCCATACCTTTAAACATATTTATTCTAGAAATCTCTTCGTCTTGAGTGAGTTTGTTTTATCTTGTATAAGTCTATTAACTCTTCCTTAATAAAAAGTTCGATTTAAGTACATGTTAATTGTGAATTTGATATTATATAATTAAATGTGACTAGATTCTATACATCTATTTAATGGTTTTATAGTTGGTAAACATTCCATAATGGATTATAAGACAAGCTTATCAAAAACTATCTTTAATTTACTTACAATACAGATCTTTGTGATGTTATCTGATATTTACGCATCTGACTATAATCTCACTGTATTTGTTCCAAGTGCCTTATGAACAAATCATTACATTCCTACTTACATTCCAAATTGTTTGCCTATTATAAGTTTTAACTCCCTCGTTTCTATGGATTAAAATGATATAGGTACTAATACGCTGAAAATATTTATTTGAATTACTCCAAAGTTATGGTCTGATAGCAACCAAAATGTATTATGCATTGTATAAATTTCAACGTTTGAGTACTTAATTAGTCTGTGATAGAATACCTACGTCTATACAATTCATTGTACCATGAGTACTTCTTCAATCTTTGTTAATTTAGTATATTTACCTACCGTTAAAATTATTGAAAGTATCCACGATGAATACAAATTTGTAATAAATTCATTTTTCTATTTTTTTTCAACATTTTACTATTTTTTTTCTGCATTTTTAATGGATTAAAAAGACTCCAACAATAATAAACGTCTATTATTTTATTCTTCTTCCCGTACGATACGTACGTACTATCAAAATGTAGGAATATACCCACGTTGGTGCAGAGACACGGACACCTCTACCTATTCCTTCGAGATATAATAAATTCTTCGAGGTAAATATGACTAGTCTAAAGTAAAGTAAAAAAAAAGTAAATCTATAAAAACAAAACACCAAATTATAACTACGGAAAATGGCAAACGCCGTAAGATTGTAAAATATCGCGTGAAATTGCAAATTATTTTTCTAAATAAGACTCGAATATATTGGAAACCATTGAATTTGGATGGGATTCATTATATACAAAACAATTTTTTTTATAATATACTGATTTATTACAATCTTACGGATTCTGCAATTTTCCGGGGACAGGTAATTTATAATGCAATTTATGCGCGTACGAAGGTCGCGAAGGCGCGGGCGAAGTGCTAGTTTACCATAAATTGTACCTACATGAAAACTTCTTGGAATATAATAAACAACCACCAATTTTTTTTAAAGTTTTTATCTCTTAAGTTAAAACCTTGTTATATCGGGCATAAACACGTTCTATAAATAATTTTAAATGACATTCA
The DNA here is from genome assembly GCA_905163435.1 of Mamestra brassicae. NCBI lineage: Eukaryota > Metazoa > Arthropoda > Insecta > Lepidoptera > Noctuidae > Mamestra > Mamestra brassicae. The sequence continues at coordinate 5,527,257 of LR990991.1, read as the reverse complement.
ATTATTTTTTCGATTGTCTTTTTTCTTAAACCTATCAAAATATTGACATATTTTTCGTAACAGAAAGGCTTGTTGTGAATAGTTGTGATGAAAATTTTGTTGGAATAACTTGAAATGGCTCCGATACGTTACAGTCTCCACTATGAAGATTATTCTGAGCATTTGATGTCGAGATTTGGTAAACTCTTACAAATGCAGGCTTTAGTCGACATGACACTAATGTGTAGCTCACACACTTTGCGTGTTCACAAGGCTGTGCTTGCCGCGAGTAGTGCTTACTTCCAGGTAAAAGCTTTACAAATTAAAAAAAAACTAAAAGTAGCTGTTTTACGTACCTAGGTACTTTCTGCATTCTATAATATTTTCCTAATTGCCGCCAAAACGATTAGAATTTTCCCAAATTAATTATTTCAAAAGAATTCCTTTTGCGGTTATTTTTAGGAGGTTCTACAAAAGCAAGCAGGGGAACCACTAATAATATTAAAAATGCGCTTCAGTGTGTTGAAATGTTTAGTGGAATTTATGTACTGTGGGAAAACTCAGTGCTTGGAAGAGAATTTAGATGAACTGGTCTCTGCGGCACAGTTCCTAAAAATTAAAGGACTATCGAAAGTCACTAAGGAAGGCCTGGGCATTGCTAATAACAGTAAGTTTTTGGAAATCCTCATTCGAAATCTCAAAAGTAGAAAAATGTAAAAGAATAGAAGTAGATATTCGAACTTAGGGCCTTTACCTAGTCCCATCCCAAAATGATTATTTTTACATATTCTAGGTGAAATGCCTATCTTCACTCCGCCAGTGGTGATAAACAGACCACCGCAGTCGCTTATTGATTTGCATTCTCAGGTAACAATTTACCTAGGTTATAAGATTTTTGTTGAACTGGTATTTTAAATAAACACCTGCACAGTACTTTACCAGAATCGTAGCCACCTAGATGTAGAGCCGTAAAAAATGGTCATGTTTTGTGAACTCATGTGTTCTATTATGACCCACAATAGAACACGTGAAGTTCACTGTACCTACATGATCATTTTTTTTAAAGAAAAAAAAGGCGTGCATAATAGCCACTACATGAGTGTTTTATGCTGCTTTCTTTAAAAAAATGGTCATGTATTGTGAACTCATGTGTTCTGTTGTGGAGGGTTGAATAAATACATTTTCACACCACCTGCACGAAAACGTCAAATTATATGCTATGCAAACCTAAGCTAAAGTAGGTGCGTCGCATATCGCCCACGAGAGACGCCCATCGGCCTCCGCTGCTAGGCAGGGCGGGGTTATAATGAAATTCAGTACAATATTATTGCCCAGCGGTAGACGGCGGCACAGCTTGGGATGCGCGACCTGCCCCATGCAAAGGTGTTTTTGCCTTGGGCTAACTTAAATCCCTCGTTGCATTCAGGATTCTTGTGTTAACTCCCTCGCTTCGCTCGTGAGTTAAACTCATTCCCTCGCTACGCTCGGCCCGAATCCTTCATGGCGTTCGGGATTCAATGTGACGCCCGTGAAATAAGACACTGCTTATCCCCTCGGTACATAATCTACTATCCAACAACTTTTTTGAAGGAGAGTGACATTAAGGCGCCCCAGTCATCACAGCTGGCTCCAGCAACCAGCCAGCCGGTGGACAGCAGAATGAATAATAATAAGGTTTGTTAACAAATACACACATACTTTTTGGGCATACATACTGAGTAAATATTCGAAGTGGGCGTGGATGGGATTTTTGATAAATCTATATTCCTAACCAGGAATCGAACCCGTTGATTTTGGAGAAAATAAACACACGCTGTATTATTTGATACAATTACAATATCTGAAAGTTTCGCATAAACGGTAAAATTGTGGGAAGTAATTGATGGAAAACTAAAGGAAACTCATTTTTAATTAAAATGCCTTACTTTCTGGATTTCTGACGTTACCATCTAGCTACCTTAACAGTACCTAACTCATATTTTTTTCAATAATCTAATGACGCAGTTTTAGTTTTCATCAAAATCGGGCCCGAGGCTCCTTTCAGTAGATATTTTTCACTATTCCTAACAATTTCGAATTTGGCAATCCACGGCCTCTTGAAACCTTCGTCATGTCTCCCTACTAAGTTACTAACCCTATAGATATAAATACGATATGTTTTATTTGTTCACCATGACCGAAATTGAGTCGGGAACATTATTTCCATGTCCGCTTTCGGCAGGATATGGTAGTGCGTATTCCTTTCGACATCGAGAACGGGGGCAACACTCAGGCGGTGGACTACTCAGATGTGCCACGAGCTATCAAGCCACGCCGCGGAAGACCTAGTGTCAGAGTAAGTAAAACATATACACCAGTCTATGATTATTATGAACTAAGGTAATCTTATTGAATATTATCGACTTAAGGTCGTTCACACATCAACATCCAACACCAAAGTTAACAACGGTTTTAAGTAGTTAGGTACACACAAAGTAATTGACGCATTATCGGTTAATGCCAATTCTTTAGCGTTGGAGATACCGGGACTTTTAGAGCTTAAGCACAATTTCCATCATCCGATTTCTCAGTCATCCGAGAATCCAGTTCGGATAGGTTTATTGACGGACCGAAGTGGCCATAGTACCTATGAACAGTTGCGCACTACGTCCGAACCGAATCCGAGCTGAGTCCGAGAAAAGAATCGGAGATAGTGCGTAAGGTTTCCCAAATGAAAGCTTACTTGGTTGGCTGTTTATCAGACATCTACATTCACCCGTTATTCATAACAATCTCTGAACTGTTTAGCATCTATTAAGCAACTGATAAGCATTGATATTTCTATAGAGAATGTTGCTAATTATTTGCTAAACAAGTGCTAAACGTTTAATTGTGTGTGTTTTAGTTAGGTTTGTTGAGTATAATACTTCCCTACTTCCAGCGTTCAGGAGCATGGGAGGGCGGCACTGGCGCACTGGGTCGCGCGGCTGAACGCGCCCTAATGCGTCGCGAGCAGGACTCGCGCAAAGCGATACACCAGCTCAAACATCTGCAGACTCGCCATATGCAGGTAGGATTAAAAACCTAGCATAGGTATTCAACTTATGCCAAACACCAGCATCTGCTTCACAAGGTTTTTGAGGTTTCTTTGTCATGTCAAAGATTTAATTTTTATCAACATTTAAACATGAAACTTTCGCAATAAATTCTCAACGTGAAAATTGCATCTTAATCCATTGTTGGTGAAGAATAAAAAAATCTGATCACATAGACACGAACAGTGGCATTATTTTATTTAAGAAAATGACGTGATATTTTTAAAGTCTCCTATCCCACATGTTACATACATTCACGTAAACATATGTACGTGGCAAAATAAAATAAATAAATGTATTAATTTTTCACAGGACTACATGGATCGAGTGACACTCTCGCAAGCCGTTAACAGTATATGTGGCCCAGAATCTTCCGCCAACTACATGAACATAGACAACGACCTCATGTACATGGACCAGACGGTCTCGTCGAACGTGCTCGACCCCACCATCGCCTACAATAAGGAACACTCCATAGGAAACGAAACCATCACCAGCTACTCCAACACCAACCCCATCAGCTCGGTCGACAGCTCTACGGGAGGGATCAGCACCGCCATGTCTCAATATGTTAACGCACTAAAAAGCGCTGGACTCCCCACCGACCTACCCATACTCTTTGAATCCGGTGATGGCTCCTACATAAACGTCAATGAACAAGTACTACTGGACATGGTACAAAGCAGCGAAATACAATACGAAGTTATAGAGCAACCCAATATTATTGAAAAAGTAGCAGACCCGAGTGAAATCAAGAGCATCGATGATCTATCAAAATCTATTGAAAGAGGGGAAATGCTACTAGGTGGTAGTAAAGGTTACAGCTCCAACTCTGATTACGATAAAGACTCCTCGCAGTACAATCGTACTGAGGACGCTATCAACAGCCTCAACGCAATACTACCTGACAATTTAGAATCCTTTGAAGAGCAGCAAAACTACGTAGTATTAGATCCGCGCTTACAAGAAAACAATAATTCAATGGATCACGAAAATGCTCATGACTTTTCCTGCATCGATGGTGATATGCAATTCTTCACGAAATCTATGAGTGATGATGTAAAGAAATATTACGAAGATCATCAGCTACATGACGCTCGCGTTATTGAACAATTATGTCCAGCAAGTACTTCCTTGGATACCAATTTCAGTATTTCGTTACTTGACTCTAAAAGTTCTCACTTGAGTTCTAATTTAAGTCAACAATACAATTCTCTTAACCCAGAAGATCTGAGACGAAACGAAGACTGTTATGACTTCGGATTGCAACTTCCACAAAGTGCGGTTTTTAAAGAAGACGCTCTCGATTGTCTTATGGCGACACCGAAACGTACTGTTGATGACGAACAAAATAATTACGAGGATAGCACACAACTTGATCAACGGGCACAAGAGAGGGATGAAATCATAAAAGATTTGATGAACATCGAGAACAAAATGAATTTGGCCCAACAACAAAATTCAACTGCTAAAGATGATCAAGATAATTCTAATCCTGATTGTAACGTAGAAAATTATAGCGTGAATACTCTTAATGTTCCTAGTGTGTTCGACAACGACCCTGACAACATGAATATGAAAGAATTGGACTCTTCGAAGAACAACAATGGAGATTTATCTGCAACATTAAACTCGGGTGAGCTGCAGTGGGATAACCTAGATATGAATAGTAAGGAGCCCGAAGAAAATAACGCTAATGATGGAAGCAGTGAACATCGAATCAATACTGAAAGTCAGATCGATGATGCAATGGAGTCAGAGCCTCAGTATGGACATTCTGTGATAGACCTGACTGGGTCTGTAAATCACAAGTCGGAGCAATGGAGTGACATTATGAATGACAGCGATGATCAGAATAAAGAAAATGATGAACCTGTTACAAATGATGACGGTATTAGTTCCTCGATAGAAAACGATATACCATACGCAGTGGGACTGCTTCCTCTGAAACAAGTGCCACCGCCGGAAGAGGGGAGTTTATTGAAAAGGAAGAACTCGATTGGAGTTGATTTACTAGATAATGTAGATGCTCAATGTTTAAAACGTAAGGTGAAATACAAGAAATTGTGAAAACAATATTATTATGTTTAAAATAAATATTATAACAAAAACATCGAAATTTTTGTGTACAAGTAATATGCATAAAAGAACAGATTACGACAGGAACTAAATTGGCATAATGAAAAAAATACATATAGACTGATATACGCATCATCGTATAGCGTGGCGACGCGTCGCCACGCTTGTTGGCCGGCCACGCCAACAAGCGGTTTTACCCGCGGCTATAGATGTTTCACATCAAAAATTAAAAATCTTTTTTCATGATTTTTATGGATAACGCAATATATCTATAAGCCAGTACAAACACAATTTGGCAACTTTGGCTTGTGTCAAAACAAATGATAGAACAGTGGACTTCCAGGATGTAGGTTCATGTCATCCCGGAAGTCCTCAAGTAGCCGATCCGATGTTCTGGACCCAAATTGAGGTGCGTTTCCACCGAGGCGAGAGTGGGGGGGAGAGATAAATAGAAGTAACTAAATATCAATTTTATTTTTAGAGAAAATTGTTTTATTAAGCTTGACTGTACCTTTCTCTAAGCCATAAATTGAGAAGTGTTTGTTATCGACTGCTGGATTGGGACTAAATTAGAACGCCAATGTGATCAACAAAGTTATTTATTCATTTTAAACTTTTGATAGATATGACCTTAATTATAACACTACATTGATATTACAATTAAGTAAATCATCTTATTGTTTGAAACAGATTACAGTCTGATTTGAACGACTTTATTCATTTTTAGACCTGTTATCCTTGATTTCTTTTTTATAATATTAGTGAAATGTCAAAGCAAAGCGCCAATTTCGTCTCTAAAATATGATCAATAGGAATATATTATTTGACCAACTAGCCGAAGCTACGGCCGATCGCACACTACCTGGACTAGTGTTTATTCCAGCTTGTTTTAACAATGACAATCCAGCCCCATATGATGGTGCGGGTAGCTGGTTTGGGTTCACCACGTGTGCTAATAAATAAGCTCTCAATATTACCTCTTCGACCATTAGAGTAGGTACTCTAGCAATTTATCAATCCAATAAATTGGGTCAATGTTAGAGTCTGACTTGCATTTAAGTAAACGCCAACCAGATTGCTTATGACTTATAATATCAGTTATGGACCCAAAAATCGGCCAAAACACTATAGAATCATCACTCCTTACAAAGCTTTATTTATACCCAATAATGTAAGGTCATGGACTCTGCGCCCGGAACACAATAAAAGGAGATTAATAATTGCAGTTCTTTTAGAAATTTCGAACAATGTCATTTTTAAGGGAATTTTGTCTTCTAAGAATCTTATTAACATTAATGTCCCAAATAGGACTTTTAGCTTTGGTTGGCTGCTTTAATGCTATATACCCTTTAATATTTGTTTTATAATAATTCAATTCAATTCAAATTCATTTATTTCAATCCATTTTAGATCATAACAACATTCACATTAAATGATAAGCTACTAGTTGGACGACAAAAGGTACATACCACAGACTTATGTAATGCAATCGTATTATAGGCAAATTTAAATTTAAGATGCAAATCAGTTCTAAGAAATCGAGCCACATCTTCAGGGGATGGATCTATTGTGCTCACATTATTGTCACGTGAAATGGTCACCATCAAAACCATGCCTGTTTGTAAGTATTTAAGGTCGATTTCCTCCAGCTACCTTCTAAAATTTCTATTTGATATTTCTGCCAAGAATGTAATAGCGATGACAACCCTTTTTTTTGATGTCGGGGGGAAATCCTCCACCCTGGGGCGGGTGGAGGGGTCTGTCAGACTTACTGTCTAAAACCACCCCGGTGTTCCATCTCCCACCTACGCCAGGGATCGCGGGAACGTATGCGACTTCCGCAATACCCGACTGGAGCGACGACCACCCTTTTTTTTTTGATGTCGGGGGAAATCCTCACGGAAATCCTCCACCCTGGGGCGGGTGGAGGGGTCTGTCAGACTTTTACTGACTAAAACCACCCCGGTGTTCCATCTCCCACCTATGGGAACGGGAACGTATGCGACTTCCGCAATACCCGGCTGGTGCCGGCCCGCCGCTGCGGGCCACCTCGCGTCGGCGAGGGGAGTGAGGTGTTTGACTCCCCTCGCTACGTCAAAGAGGGGCGCACGGGAACACCACGCGCCGCTCCCTCGGGTCCGGATGAATGGGGGGCGACGGACATCCCCAAGTCTGCCGCCTCTGGACCTAGTTAGGGGGGCCGGAAGAGGGCAGCGTATGCCCTCCTCCGACGCCCGATGCGCCTGCTGCGGGCTGGGAGAGCGGTCGTGATCTCTCTCTCCCTTTCCGCAGCCTCCTTCTGCGCGATAACTGTCCCGCAGAAGGAGACCACCGCGTCCCAGGACTCCTCACCGCCGACCATAGCATGAACTACGGCCGGCAGCGAGAGGTCACCGCCTACCACAGAGATGAGGGCACGGCGCGGCTCCTCCCAAGCGGCACACTCTGCCAGCGTATGCCGCGCCGTGTCCTCCCGACAGTCGACGCAATGGTGACATCGAGAGCGATGACCACCCTGTATGTATAACCACACCTTTAAATTCAATTGATGAACTTGTGGAGGCGGTCGTTTGGTTTTTGTGTCTATCAAGACTTTTCCAAATCCCTCACCTGGTAGGGATGGCGCATGGAGCGAGCCAGCAGATCTGCTCTCCAAAATACCTTGTCCCAATCGGGCGTTATCACCAGGTACATGCCGGTTGCCTGATTCAGGTGCGCTAGTACTCTGGGTATTAGACACGGTGGTGGGAATACCCATGCTAACCTGTAGTGCCAAGGGCGACCGAAGGCATTGTGAAAAACAGCCTCCTGATCTAAATCCAGACTCACATACCTAGGTACTACATGAGCAGTTCGGGACGCAAAAAGATCTATTTCGGGAACTCCGAAATGTTGAAAAATTTTCCCGGTAGCACAGGGAAGCAAATGCCATTCTGTGGGGGCAGATTTCCTTGAAAGCCGATCTGCTACGTAGTTGTATCGACCGGGAAGGTGATATTCCGACATATGTATCCAATAACGATCTATTTCGTCTAAGACTTCGTATGTAAGGTTTAGAACGGGCTGTGAATGTGTGCCGCATTCGTTGCGCAGGTAAGATACTACAGTTCGGTTGTCGCTCTGAATTAATAAGCTTGTATCGCTCATTAGGCGACCCTGCACTACCTGAACTATGTACTCTTAAAATTGCCAACATCTCTAAGATATTGCTGTGAGCGTCTTTCTTGTACTGACCGACTGCCGCGTAAGGTCTCGTTGTTCAGCAGCGCACCCCAACCTCTCTTGGCAGAGTCCATCGTAAGGAAATAAGTTGGAGGTGTACCATGCAGTTGAGAAGCCATGTTGTAACTCTGTATCCCACCATTGCAGGATCGGAATTACCTTGACGGGCATCTGTGTTAGACCTTTTAATTTTTTTCGCAATAGGGATTTGCTGAAGGTCAGCATTGCACGAGAATTCAAGCGCCCTCGCGGGACTACGAAGCTGGCAAAATTCCAAAGTCACTCTGGACTTCTTTTAAACTGACCTTGGTGTCTTTTGCCATTTTCAATGTTCTCGATTGCAGCAAGCAAATTTTTGTTGGTGGAAGTAATTTTAAAATTTTGCCAAGGGTCCCATGATATTCCCAGATACTCGATTGACTGCTCGGGAGTCAATACAGACTTCTGAAAGTTTATTATAAAGCCAAGGGACTGCAGTACCTACTCTTACTGATAAGTTCGCGTGACTTTGCAGTTTCTCGATTTTGATTCGCCAGGAGAAAATCATCGAGTTATACCAGCAATCGAAGTCCTTGGTCTCTTAGGATCTGCGCGATCCAATTCATCAGGCTGGCAAAAACCTTCGGAGCAGTTGCCAAACCGAAGGGCAGGTAGGTAATTTGCTAAAGTTGGTCAGATACTATTAATCTGAGGAAACGTCTTTGTCCTGGCGCGATTGGCAGGTGAAAATATGCATTTTCCAGGTCTATTTTCACTGACCAATCCTGTGGTTGGAGGAATTCGGGGACTTTGTACATGTTCACCAATCGAAATTTGTCTGTTTTGACATAGTTGTTTAGTAATTTTAAATTAAAGACCGGACGAAAAGAAGCCGTCGCTTCCTTTTTTGGTACAAGAAAAACTGTTGAGACAAAGATCGGTCCATGAACCTTTTTTTAACACATTTTGATCTACTAGCTTCTTTAACTGGATTAAGATTTCTTTTGAATTTGGGGATTCGATAGCCTAATATTATCTTTAGTATATATAAAGGTGCTCCCAACTTCCTCCAGACACTTACCCGATGTTTGATTCCCCCGGCTTGAAAACGTTGATGATAGTCAATCGACTCGTTTAGCACGCCGTCCCAGGGTACAACGTTTCTTACCATATCGTGTATCTTCTGTGTGACGAAAAAACTCTTCTGCCCTTCTCTTTCGTCCTTGTGCAGGGTTAAAGCCACTAATAGTGGAGGGGCGATAGTTTGCACTGTTGCGCACAGGCACTATATATTTCCTACCTCCTTGTGTGTCCCTTCTTTGGACAGACTACCCTGCGAGGATAATTTAATGGGTTCGGCTTGAAATTTTTTTAAGACGCCCCTTGTTTTCCTACAAAATCTGTAAACTTTGCATCTTCAAATAAATGATGCGCGGACGGGGGTATTTTCCTTAACGATTCCTTAAAACAACTTTCCTTTACTGAATTTAAAATATTATCGTGACGTTGTTGCACTGTATCAGCCCTTTTGCCGCATATCATTTGTAATAAATCCGATTGTATTTTTTGGTAATTCCCGTCGGTAAAAATTTCATTGATTTTTGAAGTAATCTCTACAGTGGTGGCTGGGTTTTTCAATTCGGATACCCATGAAATAAATTGGCATAAGCCTTTTTGAAATGCTTCGTTCTGCAAAATAACAGCATCTGACATAGCAGCTAAAGAATTTTCAACGACCGCTAACGAACGATTACGTTCAAAAATTTTCAAAACATCGTTACTTTCGAGCTCTACAAAACCTGGGATAGATAAAAGTTTTTGTACATCAGAATAACGTACTTGGGCCCAGTCTGGCGAGTTAAAATGTTGCAATTTGTTAAGCAATTCGAGATGTGTATTATCTGTCTGTAAAGTCTGCGACTTGAGGGTACTTTGTATTTTAAAATCAATCCCTTTTTCTTCGTTTAATTCATTATCCAGTTCAGTAGGACTCGGAATATATAGAATAGACTCACTGTCAGACATGCACGGCTGACTGGCTGAGTATTATTATTAACAATAAGATCTTACAAAGAGGATACTTTTCAGTAAGTTTTTAAAAGCGTCCTCTAATTTACTTAGCTTTGTACGGCGGCGCCGCTCCTTTCGCGTACGATGCCTTCTTTTACGCGCCGTGGAAGATGAATCGCTGCCTCTGCTCGAACCACTAGATTGCGACCGAGCACGTGGGGCATTGTCCATACTAACATGATTAAACTTTTCGTCCAAAGAGGTAACACAAATTAGTATTTAATTTTACTTAGCACTAAAAAGTAGGACACCCTTTTTAAAAGTAACGAGTTACTTTTAAACGCGACTACACCCCGTTCGGAAATCCGAACGCCAATGAGGATTATGGATACCGTCATGCGCTACACAAACGTATCCCCACTATAATGCCGGATTGGGCCGGATATGACGCTGCGGGGCTTGTAGCGCTTCACCGTACCGGTACCGGATACGCCTATCTCAATTTATGGCTTAGAGAAAGGTACAGTCAAGCTTAATAAAAAGTTTTAAAAACTGACCCGATTACAGAAAAATAAAAACCGGCCAAGTGGAAGGCGGACTCTCACACGAAGGTTTCGGTACCATTAACCGAAAAAAACACTTTTCTTGAATGGGAGCCCGGAGGAGTAAAAATTGACATGGCCTATGTCACCCGGAGTACTATTACGAATCTTTTAATACCCCCATTCATCAAAATTGGTTCAGTAGTTTAGGCGCTACGGTGGAACATACCCACACACATAGACGGCTATAATCATAAAGCTACAGATACACATGCTCGAAAGTAGCACACTACTAAGCATGCTTGACAGCATGCTAATATTGAGTATGCTGTCGTACTGGGTACACATGCTAGGTATTGGCATGCTAGTTTTGAGTATGCCGCTGTATTAGCATGCTCAAAGCAAAACATCCCAGTCACACTTGCTACAGAACTCTTGCTGGTAGTACAAGCGCTGCCTTGAAATGAATAATCAATTAGCTATTCGTACTGAACTCAATAAAATTGTTGTTTTTATACAGAGGTGAACGTGGATTCCACAAACACTCATGGTTACGGTAATTAATAACAAAATTTAGCGTCTTATCGTCTCCCCAACGCGCCATTTTACACACAACCAACTGACTAAGCTCACTGCTTGCTACTAACAAGCATGCTACAAAGCAAACACGTTCAGACATGCTTTAAACGCAGCCCCCACTACCCCGCTCCTCAGGTAGCGTGCTCAAAAATCAACAGTTGGTCGATTTACTAGCAAACTACTAGCTAGCATGCTATTTTCAAGCAAGGCCCAATACACACGCGCTACTTGATAGCATTTGCTCAAAAATAGCATGCTTTCGTGCTACTTTCGAGCATGTGTATCTGTAGCTTTACCCTCCCTTGTGGCTTTGCCTTAGTCGGGTAAAAATCATCCTTCCTTTTGGCTGTGCCGCAGGCGGGTGAAAATAAATCACGATTTCACTCTAAAAGATAGATCCATTCTTCCATACTAATATTGGGGAAAGTAACTCTGTCCCTCCGTTACCTCTTCACGTCAACGGCTGAACGGATTTGGATGGGTACAGAGATAGATTAGACCGTGGAGAAGGATATAGGTAGGCAACTTCTTTTTATTTTTATATACCTACTTAACAATGGAAATTGTTTTAAACGAATTTCACGCTGGCGAAGTCGCTGGCAGAAGCTAGTTATATTATAAATGTTTTTGCTTGCAAAACGCTTTTGCTTCTAAACGGTTGATCCGATCGTGATGAAATTCGACATGGAGATAGTCTCAAACCTGGGGAAGGACATAGGCTACTAATAAACTTCGTCCGCACCTTGTTCCTTACCGCAAGGAACAAGGTCTCTCAACCAATAGCAGATTTACCCTTGGGCCAGTGGCGCGTCTGCAAAGTATCGCTAGCTAATTTAGTTTGATCTACCCTGCTATCGTCGGGCATCTCCACGACATGCAAGGACCTTGCGTCTCGCTCCGCGATTCACTTGCTCATGGAAGTAGCGACGTATACTTAGTTCAAGAAACAAAACACAATCGTTTTCTTTAGATTTTTACTGGAAACAAATACATATTATTACAATGATAATTTTAACATTTATAAGGCATTTCATATCTTTTTACATCTACACAACAATAATCTGAAGTAATGAGATTCATTTAGCAGGCATACAATAGGCGGGATTGGTGTAAATTTTTTACTCATGATGAGTTTCCACATAGAAAGTTTTAATATCCCTTTTTGAATAATGTTTACACAAATTCAAATAATATTGAGATGTAGCAATAATAGCTCAGATTTATGTCTCAGATGAATGGAATGATTGTGAATCTGATATTTTTAAATGTCTTGATTTTAGTAGTCACCGAGATGATGTAGTTGTTATTTATAATAATTAATTTCTATAGCTGTCAACACGCACTAACCCAGTTAAAAATTAAAATGACATTTTTCATACCTTTACCTAAACTTGTATTTGAACACTTGTATAAATATAAAAATAAAGCTTATATTCAAAAATAAATCAGATCAATGATATAATGGCTCGGATTGGTGCTAGCTACATTACAAATAGCTGTTACATTTTACAAAATATTATTCTTAATCTAACTATGTGATATGAACCTAATTATTCAAGAATTTCATATAAAATTCTGCTTACTAAATAAGTAATATCAAATGTCATTAACTTACTTATTGTCAATAAAAATTGACACCACAATACATGTAAAAAATAGAAGAATATACATATTATGAGAAAGATGTAAAACTACATATAATTGGTATCAATAACCGTTATGAACTATCTACAACTATCGACATTATTTTGACCTGTTTAACAGAAAAGTCGCATTAACTGCAAACAAATGATAAAAAAATGCGTTGTTTTGTGCTACTGAGTTAAAGCAGTAAGAAGTATTTGTGTATAAATTGAATTTACAAAAAAAAAACAGTCTAATAGTTACAGCTACGGACAAGTCACACAAGTTACTAACTTAAAGCCCTAAAAAGTAACTTAGTAAGTAGTTTTAAAACTAATTGTCAGTAAAATAAAAAATCAAGAAAATATCGAGTTCTGAGCGAAAGTAATGGCCGGATACGTATCACAACCTAAAATCAGTTAACAAAAATAAAACTGGATGCTTTAACATTAGTTAAAATACATAATTATATAAAATAAACTAACTTATCATGTGTAAAGCGTGCATCACGAGATTACCCATTTACGGGAGAAATATAAAATAAAAGAGGTAAAGAATAATAAAAAAGTTTGTACATGTTGTTTATGGGCGGAGCTTCTAGATGAGTATCCGTATGAGTCGGTGTGGTAGTCTCCCATTTGGAAGGTGATGGCTGGCGAGGACATTCTGCCGTCGCCTCCGTTAGAGTAGGCGAGCACTCGCAGGTTGTAGGACTTGCCCGGAGTGAGATTCATGACGTACGCCTCCAGTTTTTGCTCTACTAGTATTATCGTGTCGTTCGCGGTGCTCATGTCTTGGTCTATCTCCCATACTCTCACCTGAAAATAACATTTCGTGTTGTTAATAAGGTTAGTGATGTGAAGTTTCAAAAATAGCCGAAAGGTATGCATTACAGACCAGAGTTGAGAAAACCATGTCGAACTTCTCACTGAACTTGACCAATCGTAACACGATTCTATTGGAGCAAAGCTAGCAAAGTGGTGTCTTTTAAGTGTGCTTGGCCATGTGCTCCAGTTAAATAAGTCGTTACCTTATATCCAAGCAAAGGTTCTTCCTCATCGGTGGGCTGTACGTAGCGCCACACAACGCGCACGGTTGTTGGGTTGTAGGCCCACACGTTGACGGAGGCCGGGGGCTTCTGCGGCGCCTTGCGGAACGTACGCTCCAGGTACCGCTCGCTCTCAGGACCCTCGCCCGCAGAGTTGAAGGCCATTACCTATACAAATATACCCGATAAATAAGTAAAATTAAGCGAATACTTGGTAAAGATAAGCTATTTACTCTAAAATTACAGTGATTAAGTTGGATATCATTATTTGTTATGACTATTTTTAACGGATCACTGCGGCGATAGCTTTTAAATTGTCCTTCATTTATATGCTTTGCGAATGTTTCTATATTTTTAACATAAATTTTATTACCTTGACAAAATAGTATGTATCAGGTTGCAGTCCAACAATAAGAGCCCAATGGCGAGTCGTTCTAGACAGGTAGTAGATGCATTCCTCTTCCTTGTTCGCCTGCTTCCAGTACTTGAGACGGTGTCCGATGAGCTTGCCGCGCAGTCTATCGCGCGACTGGTCGATGGGGTTCCACGTCACGTTCAGAGACGTCGAGTTGAATGATCTCGCGTACACCATCTGAGGAGCCACCTGCGGCATGTCCTCAGCCGAGTATATCGTCACCACTTCGCTCTCCGGCCCCGCACCGATGTCGTTGAAAGCTTGCAGCTTCACATCGTATGGCGTATAGAAATAAGTTGTCGATATATGAACTACATACGTGCCAATGTTGCCATACTTCTTGAGACTCAAAGACTGGAATTCGACCTCGGTTCCGTTACGACGCCAAAATATCTTGTAGTAAATGCCTGGCCCATTCTGTAAAGAGGATGGTAAGGGGTTCCATGTGATAGTCAGATCACCAGTTTTTCCTCCGCCGCCTCCCACGTTAGCAGGCGCTTCATATGGCTTATCGGCTGGAGTCGAGAATTGTGGACTAGGCGCCGAGGGTTTCCCAGCTCCTAAAAGGTTTACGGCTTGGACCCTAAATTCATAAATCGACCATGGCATTAGATTCGTGGTAATAGTGGCACGTTTACGACCATTGTATCGGTCGATCTCGATCACATTAGCCACATTCTCGCTTATCGTGTACCACGTAGCGTTCCAGTGCGTGCGACCGGTGACTATGTAGCTAGTGATAGCGCGACCATTTGAGTTACTGTCAGTCCATTCAAGCGTGACTGAGGAGCGCTGAACGTTGAGCGTCTGCAGGCCGCCAGGTGGGCCGGGGGGTCCTTCGATGCGCAACTGAGTGTGGGATGAGATGCGTCCGATGGCAGATTTTACTATACACTCGTAGTCTCCGACGTCTGATAAACTAACGTTTAAAATAGTAAGTTCCCCTCCATCGATTTTCATTCTCTTGTCAGCAAACAGATCAGCTGCTTCCTTCATACGAATTCCGTTATGGTTCCAGAGGTAAGCTGTGTCTAACATGGGGTCTATTTCAGCATTACAATGCAAGAAGACCACTGAACTAACTTGTGTCGTGATGCGCGGAGGGAGCCGCTCGAGGAAGCGTGGAGCACGTAACACAATTAATCGTCCTCTGCTTTCATCGGTTCCGTATAGGTTCTTAGCCACACACGTGTAGACGCCTTCGTCATCTCTAGACAGCTGTCGAATTATAAGATTGCCAGTTTCAGAAATAAATCTTTTGCCTCCAGCGCCAATTACAATGTTATCTTTCTTCCAAGTGAATGTAGGTTTAGGGGCAGCCTCAGGGTTGCATTTCAATGTTACATTGCCACCCTCTGAGCCATATGTCTCAGATTCAAGTGGACGCTTTTTAAATGATGGTTTCAAAGACAACACTCTCAACTGTCCTGTTGAATAGCCTGCCTTCAGTTGATTTTTAGCTTCACACTGATACATGCCTGGATCTCTGGTTGGATCTAAAAACTTTATTATTAGTACATTATCTTGGATGATATAACGATCTCTGTCATCAGGCTCTAATGAGTCCATGGAAAGTTTCTGTCCATTTTTCCACCAAGTATAGTTAACATCAGGAATGCCAAAAGCTTCACAATTCCAATGTAACTCGCCTTTATTATCCATGTGCTTATCTGCCAGGGGAATTGTAAAGTTGGGCATGGCTTGCACCTTCAGGAAGACACTGTTAGATATGTGTGCTCGATCATTCTTCACATCACACAGGTATTCACCTTCATCTTCTACTCCAACATTTGGTATAGTTAATACTCGATCATAGTTGCTTAAATGCGCTTTTCTGGGCATACTACCACCCCGTCTTGTCCAATTGTAAGCAGGCACTGGATAACCAAAGGAAACACATTCAAGACGAACTTCCTGGCCTACCATTGGTGCTTCAGGGAATACCTTTGGGAAATTATTTGGAAACTTAAGATGCTGATAGTCAGAATGTGGATAAACATAGAGTGGGAAGAATGGTCCATTGCGGCCCGCATCAGAAACTTTGCTCATGACATTACAACTGTAGTTGCCCCTGTCAATAGTCTCTAAAGCGGAGAAGTAGAGGCCTCCATCGTAAGACACAAATACTCGCTTGTCCTCTTCCACAAGATTAGGGAAGTAGTTGCGAGCCCACATGAAGTTTACTGCCGGATAGTATGATGGTGGATCACAGTACATTACTTTGCCCCAATATTGTTTACCACTTTCAATGGATCTCTTTTGATTAAATTCTCTAATAAAACCAAAGGACAAACGCACAGACTCTGATCGAATTGTACCAAACTTATTAGAAGCTGTACAATGGTATCTAGCATTGTCTTTATCAGTGTCTGGACCGTAAATCATGAGTGTTCCTCCACTAAGAACAAATCTGGTATCAACTAAAGGATCAATTTCAGTGTAAATAGGGCTGTCAACCTGATACTCTTCTCTGTACCACTTGTACACAGGAGCAGGGTAGCCACCTGCGAGGCAGGTCAACTGAACATGATAATTTCTCATTGGATCATAGACAGTATCTACGGGCTCCTTAATGAAATAAGGTCCTCTTGGAATTCTCTCAAGATCAAAAGTTTCCAATCCATATGTAAATGACCTTTCTTCTTCAATAAGATAGTGCAGTCTTTGTGTCTGTCCTTCACAGATGAAATGATAATATTGTGTACCTTCCACAGGAGACAAGCCCCAGCGCCCGTCGGGGTGTGAGAACTTGTACACCAAGTAATCACGAGGCAGCAAGTTATAACTTGTGTATATTTGTGTATGATCATTAATAAATGCATTTTCCAATCCAGACAACTGGGAGCCATCTGCATCATTGGACCAATACCCTGGTGATTGTTGGTGTGCACCAATATACCATGATCCTTTCTGAGGGTCTAATTTCATTAGGTTTGTGATGATAAATCCATGTTCTTCAGGGCTATTGACAGCCACCAGGTCGGCTTCGTAAGCCAAACAAATTTTACGAGCTTCATTTCTAGGGCGATCCGGCGACTTAGTGAAGCGGTAACAAGATTCCCGGAATCTGATCCAATTTGGCGGACACCTGTATCTTTCCTCGTAGTCCAAGCCGGCGTAGTATGTCGCAGTATTTTGAGGGTCAACCTCATTATCATTGGGGCCGAAGTTATCAGAGTTAAAATTATCTTGGTAAAACGAACTCTGACCCGAATTGTAGTCGTTGCCGTTTACAGGAAAGCTGCCGTAAGGTACTTGTGAGTTGGGACGGTACAGACTCCCATTCTGGTTATTGTCTTGGTATGTTTGTTGAGGATAGTTTGGATTGAACGTACCACTGGACTCCGGAACTTGACTCCTCACACAATTCGTCAATGCGAGTAATATCAAAACACACTTCATTTTCCGTTACAAAACAAAGGATTCACAAACATTATTTTCATTTAACAGACAGAAATAGTTTTCGTGATGATTTACGCGTGTCTCACAGGCTTGTTTTATCACAGTTTCATTTTAAAATTCGTTTCTAATTTGAAAATAGCTTGATGATGACAAACACCATGAAATAAAGCCTCGCCCAATTGAAGTCTCGAACGAAATAAAATAAATTCATTCAAGAAAGAAGCATTCATTCAACATATAGTGATGTACTGCTGAAATTGTTTTGACGTTTTCGGTTTTTAGGAATTTGTATATTGCAACCCCGAAAATATCAGGCAGAAACACACTTTTTAAATGACAAGAAAGTTTTAGTGTCAATATTTTCATGTTTCAGCGCCTCCAGTGTCAAATTATGAAGCTGTCTAAGAACGACACTGGCATTATGCGGGGAAAATGCGGGGATTTTGAATATGAATCATCCGGGCCAAGTCAGGACACTTTTAAAGAATAGTTGAATGGTATACCTTGGAAAATTTATGGAAATTTGTTTCATTTCCTAAAAAAAATCAGGGGACTGAGAGGAATCAGTAGATTTTTGTCCCCAAATTGAGGAATTTGACTTAGATTTTCGGGAAATTGTATAAATTTGTGTTTATGTAGATATTTTATTTTTTCGTAAAGGCTGCTGCTACTGATTTCTTTGGTTTCTTGCTGTTTTTTCTTGAGAAAAGCACTTTAGGCGTCGTCCTAATAATAAAAGCGATCATCGCACGAAATTAAATCGCACTATTATGGCAGCTTGAATTTGCCATAAACAGGGTCGGATCATCGGATGCATTCGATTCGAGGTAGCGTCTGCCTGCCGGGCCCTAGCCTACGCTTGCCCCACGATCCTGGCGGTACCGGGCCCGCGCAACCAAGGGTCCGGCTCTTACTGACGTTCATCCAGGGTGCAAAAATTTTCGAGCTCGCTCTTACATCCTTAATTCTCAGACTCAGACAATATTCAGTCGACACACACAGAAAAGACACTAAATCTGTATGAAAGGTTAAAAGATAAAATAATAATACCAATCAAAATGAGAACCTCCTCCTTTTTGAAATCGGTTCTTTACTCCGTCCGCAGGGACAGTACCAGTACCTACTCGCTACCATCAATAGTGGAAATAGTATTTTCATTTGTATAATTCCAACGTAGTAACCTTCTTCACTGTGACAGTATCTTGTCGCCTTTCAACCCTCAAATCCAGCAAACTTGTATGACCCATCGTGCAAATTTTAAATTGATTGTAAAATCGACGTTGTAGAAAAAAACTGGCCAAGTTGATAATAGATTCCCTATTATCAACTTGGCCAGTTTTTTTCTAGATTCATAATTTTTTAAAGAAAACAATTTGTCGAGTGTTTCATAATTTTAATATGGTCAGGAATGATCCAATCTCTCAGTTCACCTGGTATTCTCAAAATACACATGTGTTAGAGTCATGGTCTATTCTGCAGTTTTGAAATGATTGGCCTATTTATAAATTTATTATTGATTTCACTACCTACTTTTATAGGCATTTTTTACCTTTTGACGTGACAACGTCTTATAATTCGATGGAGCCGGCTGCAGGCACGAAAAAACATGACGTCATGCGGCGTTACCTCGCTCTGAGGCGTTCCATAAGTGAATGTGGTGTCAATTGTTTATAGCAACGATAATTGCGGCGATAAATTTTCTTTTGAACAATGAAACCATTCCATCAGTATTTTCTTATGACGTTGTCACGTTCAACTATCGTCAGTAAACTGACTTTACAGACAACCGTTTTTTTTTTAGATGTTTGTTTTTTGGGGGATACTATTAACGCAAACGATTACCTATTGCGTAAAATCTGTTATCTTCTTCTGATGTTTTTTGCTATGTCAGTATTAATTATATTAATAATTTTTTTCGTCAATAGGAAAACATTTTCTCTTGCTCACGTTCATAGTTTGAAAGTTTGTGAGCAACTAAGAATATGATAACATATAGATAGTGCATGGTACTAACCTATAAACGACCGTCAAGCAGCGAAGGTAAACACGTGCAAAGTAATTACTTACAACTAACAAAATAATTAAATAACGAATTTCCTAGAATATTCGGTACGCATAATATTTTTTATATGATAGCCACATTCATGAGGAAGGCTATAGGCTATACGGGACATTCCTACAGAAAGGGGAAAAAACGGGAAATGCGCGTACAAAATCGCGAGCAAATAATCATCAACACAAATAGTGTACCTACATCTAATCAAATAATCACATGTGGTCTAAACTAAACATAATACATTTTAGTTTGCGGCCAACGTTCTTTCAGTCTTAATATTGGTGGTCGCAACCTACCATCGCAGTTTTCGAACTTTATCAGTTAGCGACCATCTTTTGTGAGTGAATTAAACAAGTTTTAACAAGAAACATGATTGTGTAGGTACTAAAGAATAGCATTTTAAGGCTTTTACAACACCAAACTCTAAATTGTGTAACGGTAAATAAAACATTGAGGACATAATAGCAAAAGAAAATGAAACTGTGCGAGTCAGAATACGATTTCTAACGTATTCATAAAATACGCATTTCAGTAACCGACCACTGGATTTTAGTTTAAATTAGGTAAAAATGTATATACTTATTGCAATATAATAATAATAATCATTTTTATTTGTGTAACATAGGTAGTGAATACAGTTCTTAAATTAAAGTTATTAGGTCGCTATGTTATGCCAAGAAGCGTAGGTACAAATATGGTTTGCTTGCGAATTAATCATGCATGTCAGTAAATTTTTACCTTAAGTTAAATAATTGAAGTACCCACATCGTAGTTTAATAAAACTTATCTTTATTTTTGTTCTAGCGCAGCACTTCCACACACCACTAGATCAACATGTGAGTTGAGCGTTCATTGTCCTTGCTTTCGGTCAAGCGGTTGGTAGGTATCAAATTTAGCAAAAACTATTCAAATAATATTTAAGGCTTAGTCTTTTTTTATCTCCTAAGAAAGGCAATATTTTATTTTACGAACCTAGTCAGGCAAGTGGTCGCTTACCAGAGGTGGTCGTTATCTGGTTTGAGTGTGATGCATACGAGTGTATCATTCAAAGACTACAATATGGTATCATTGTATGGACAACAAGGCAAACCAACCAAAGTCGAGTAGGTACCCATTTTTTGACGTTTGAGGGAGTTACAATGTATACAGAATGAATTTATAAAAAGAGTACTTGGGTGGCTTAATACCAAACTATGGGGAATATCGAAAAACACGGAATTTGATCTTTATTAGCGAAACTTTCGGATGGTGTGTTTTTAGTTCTAAATCAACCGGTTCGATTCCTGGCTAGGGATTCCGATTTTTCAAAAATCTAAATGCAGTTTTAATTTTCATCAAAATCGGGCTCGAGACTCCTTTCAGAACACCGTTTTACGATATTCCTCATAGTTTCGGAATTCTCCATCCACGCACACTAAAAATTCTTCCTGTATATCTTCTACCTACTATATCTAAACACCCAAACGTTACAAGAATGATTAAAACTAGATATGTAGGTAATATAAAGGGTGGGGAATAAAATACGTTTTTCATTGTTCACGGTTTTATTTTCCATGTTATCAACAAGAAATAAGAGTCAATAATTATAGTAATACTTATACTGTAGGTATAGCTAAAACAGATAAAACATTACACGATTTCGATACCATTCAGAAAAGTATACAATTCTGTATAAATCGTTAGTTACATTTACTCCAAAAATTATCATTATTTTTCATACCATTTTTCCGCGCGCAAGATAATTCTCCTAATAATATTTCATCACAGATTAATAATGTACTTCTTCGTTTCGTATTTTCACAAAGAAATAAATAGATAGGGCGGATCGTGGCCTGACTACTGCATATAAAACTGCATCCTACTTTCGTACAGAGTCCCAAAATATTATACAGAAGTTTGTATGCTGCACCAAATAACGCCACTTCAATAAAACAGTACATTGGCATTACATAGCTCAGATATTTGCCGCTCCAAAATAAGTTAAAAAATAATTTGTTCACAGTTTTATCTTATTTACATTGTTAATTTATTTTTGCGTTATGCGTAATATGATTTAATAAAATTTCCTAATTTTTTTTACAGGACTGTATAAATATAAAAACGTAACTCATTTAATAATTACTAAAGTAAATTATTGTACAATATTAATAAAAATATTTTGGGGAGACAATATTAGCAAACATAACAAAGAACAAAAAATGCCATATTAAAAATTAAAATTGATAAAGAAGTTACTAGCATAATCTCAAAACATTTTATAACAGTTCATAGGTGATGTATTGATAACGAAACATTTGCTGGAAACCAGATAGAAGAACTAGCGGAGGAGCGCACCGGACCGAACACGTACTGTGTTCATAGTTCATACAATCTAGTCGCAGGCGATCTGCACTTGTTCTCGCTCGAAGAGTCGACGTAACGTACAGCAGTCGCGTGCATAAGGCCATCCAACCCTGTGACTTGATACCTTCACTCCGAATACATAATAAAATCATCTACAAGTTCAAAGATAACCACGTATACTATTGCACACACAGTATAAGATTATGCTAACGCCTTACAATTAACAGTGTGGTAACTACATGTCGTTAATTTCCTAATACTAATATAATTACACTAATCATCTCGCCTCGTTCATTACTTATTCACCTATCTACCCCAGACACCGTACACCAACGTTAAATAGCACCCATGAGAATATCGAACATTTAAAGCAACATCTATACGCAATAACTATAACTAAACTATTTACAATATTTACACGAGTTGTTCATTAGTATACACAACATCTCACAAGCCAGACTTTAGAGTGAGACAAAATTAATTCATTATGAAATGGCTGCCTTATAATACACAGTCTCATAAAACGAATATGTTTATAATATTGTTCTTAAACGAGATACATGTTACGTTACAATTATCAGTCAAGCTTGGTATTAAGATCTCGTTATTGAGCCGTCTCCAATCAAACGCGTGTATTATGTGTTTATTTAAAAACAATGTTATATTTATCTATGACATGAATTACTATCATGTCGTGGCTGAATCCAATTGCTATTCTGTAGCAAGACTAATTTCAATCACAAGTCTGTAGAGATAGCGAGAGCGTCTTAAAGACGGCGCTATAATCAGTGCAAAACAAAATGTCATAGAAGCACATTAAAAAACAATTTGATGATGACGTTACACAGTCAAAAAACACTACTTTTAAAACAAATGAGGTTAATGTGACATCTTTAACTTAATGTAGGCCTCTCCTCCGTTACAGAGGTGTTGGTTATTTGTTCGTCGCGGCCTGAGTCGCTGTCCTAATATTAAGTCATCGTCGCGCGAGTACACGGCTTTTGAGACCGTTGGTTCGTGCTCGCCGAACGAATGATCGCGACGAGGGCTTCCTATGAGGACAGCGGATGTTATGTCCTAGTGTCAGCTAACCAGTACGGTCTCGATCTTCAGCAGCTGCCTGAGCTTGTCGGTGACCCTGACGAGGGCCACTTTTGAGGCCCTCACGTTGACCTTCTCTCCGGCACCGAGCAGCTGGTGACACTGCGCTCGCTCCAAGAACTCCTGCGTGCGAATCTCGCGCAACAATTCTTTGGGCGATCCTGAGCCGCAGTGGATCTGTTTTAGGAGACTGTCCTTGGATTTGATCTAGAAATAGAGAAAATATATCATTACTAACTTTTCCACGAATATTATAGACCAGCTAATGAGGTGCCTAGGACACGATCAGAATACTCCTGGAATAGGACGTAACATTTGAACTTAAACATTTAATTATTGGAGAATCGTGGGTGCCGCTACACTTCTTTGGGGAAAACAAGCATGGTTTTATGTCACCCGTGCGAAACACCAATTGCGAAAGTGTTACCATGAGTTGTTAAGGGCTAGAAGACACTAGCAAGTGGAGTAGGTATTACCTGTAAACAATTAGTGATGTCCTGCAGCAAGCACCAGAGCCCCTCCGCCGGCTGACCCGCGGGTGTCCTCAGGCTGTAGAAGGGCGGTAGCGGAGCCTCGGTGCACTGGATCTCGATCATGGAGTCCGGGGGCGGCGGTGGAGACGCAGGCGGCGGGGACGCCAGCGCGTCACAACCCATCTCCTCGCGGTCTGTAAGGTTTAAGTCACTTAATCTTCCCAAAGGAATTTTAATGTGGAACAAATAGCTCACAATGTTTGTAATGATATTTATTTATTACCCAACTAGCAACCCAAAATGACGAGATAAGACAAGAGCAAGAGGGTAACGTAGCGTTGAGTCATTATCGATCAGTGCGCTTCAGTTCGCGAATTTGATTCCGGGAAGGAGTAAATATATGTATGACCTACTAATAATATTGTTACAGGTTTGTGCACTCTGTAGGATTCCCACTATTAAACAGAGTAGGTACATACTGTATGGAAAATAAATATAATATAATGTAATAAGAAAATACAAAGAATTAAAGTGTAACTATGTTTTACACACAGCGTGAACGCATACCTAACAAGATTTCACGCAGTAAATCGCGTGTGATGATTTAGCACCTACATATTAAGTATCTCATCCCGCTAACACGTTTGCGGTGCGCGATCCCTTTGACACGGATACAATAAGCTTTCAAACGGGGACGCAACAGACGCATTTGAAGACTCGAGATCAAAGGTGTCAGGAGACAAAAAACTCTTTCTTACCTATCAATTCAGTAGGTGGAGGGAATCGCCAGGGTTCAATACCCTTCCCCTGAACATCAGCAATGTGTAATCTCAGTAGCACGGAAGCGGGGCCCTCCGTCAGTTCTTCAGGAGTCTGTCCCGCGTAGGTACCGAGCAGAGGGTCAGCGCCGTACGCCAGAAGTAGACGAATAACTTCGACGTGGCTGTTCTCACAGGCCTCGTGTAAAGGTCTGGAAATTACATTTCTAACATTAACTACATTTTTGACGACAATGAGCTGCTATATAGGTATATGAGCTTCAAAGAAACGATGTAAAGGTGACATGGCACGAAGAGAGGTGGCTATTGAGATTGTGGCGAATAGATATTTATGAAAGAAGAAATGCTGTCTTCGAAAACTGACCCCAAATAAATTGGTCTAAAGCGAAGGGTTATGAGTCGTGCGTTATTGGATAATGTTCAAAATTACAACGAACCTGATTCCCCCTTGGGCAGCCGCGGACACGTTCGCGCCATACTGCAGCAGTAGTCGAGCTATCCTGACATGACCCTTGGCGGCTGCTACATGCAATGGCGTGAAGCCTGCATTGTCTTTCGCTGACGGGTCTGATTCCAACTTCTCCAAACAATATGCGACGCAATCCTGTGAATGAGAAATCTTCATTAGGCATATTCAAAAATGTTTTGATAATGTGGAAAACTTTGTACAAGATACGTACCGTGTAACCCAACCTGGCAGCTCTATGGAGATGTGTCTCTCCAATGCTCTTATTAATGAACCAGCCCTTGATCTCTTTTTTAATATCGTGAACTGACTCTGGACTTGGTTTGACAGCTGGTCTACGAATTTTAGTGGCATTTTCATCCCTTCGTATTATTTTTTTCTTCTTCCTGATATAATCAAATCCAGAACTAAATTTCCTTCTCCCAAATAAACGCTTTAAGCGTCTTTTTGTAGTTACACCTTCAGTTGGAACCAAAGAACTACCTTCTACTTTCGGTTTGTCTTTATCATCTTGAGTAGAATTTTCATTTTTATGTTTATTTGCTGACAATTCTTTCGTTCTTTTGTGATTCATTGATTTCATTATACTATTTCTTTTTTTTAAACGCATGAGCCGCCCTTTTGCATCGTTTCTTTTTAGTGACTTAGTGCTTCGTAGTCCATCTCTTATTGAACTGGATCTTCTTTTTAGTTTGTCTTTTACAATCTTTCTAGGCTTGAACTTAGGCTTTGACTCTGGTTCTTTCTTTATTTCCACAGCTTTTGTTTCCTTTTCTTCGGGCAGCTCTTCTTCTCGACAAGAGGTCGGTGGCGCCGAAGCCGGCCGTTCATCACCAAAAACCTCTTTAATTGTTGCTCGTTGCTTAAGCACTCGACTTTCTGTTCTGGTCCTGGATTTAAGAACGACAGGAGCGAACTCTTCAGTAGCACCAATAAGACCATCTGTGTCTTTGATAAATGAATTTCTAAACGCAGTTACAGTCTCTTTTCTAAATGCTCCTAAATAAAATATGTCCTCCATCAATTTTTCTTTCTTTACACTGTAACTGCCTTTATTTCCGTTTTTTACCAACCCTAAGCTAGGTGTCGGTAGCAATTCACTCGACGATTTTTTAGGTATTATTTTCGGTGTTTTGTCGTCTTTTTCTTTATCTTTACTTTTTTTTTCTTTTTTACTTTCTTCCTTTTTGCCACATTTTTGAATCAAAACATCAACAATAGAACTACTTTTCTTTTTATTAAGCCTTGAAGATAACACAGTGGACGTTGATGCCTCCGAGTCATATTGCAACTTATTGGGTGTAGAATAACTAGAATTCGAATCCAAATCACTATCAAGGGTGAGTTTATCAGGGCGTCGTGCGTACAAATCGTCAGTAGCAGCCGATGGTGCAGACGAAGGAGCCGGGGAGAGAGGTGCGGGATCCAAATCAGGTAGAGACGTCGAACCTCGTGTAAAAATTGCACCCGACCCTCTAACAAACGGCCCACCGGAACGCCCTCGTGGTATCGCAATAAGTCTAGTAGGCATACGAAGAGACCGTTTATATTTATACAATTCTTCTTCCCAGCCAGGATGAAAGTATGAACCATCGCCAAATGTTGGTTTCTGTACTGGCGTGGAACTGTTACTTGCACTACTGCTATCTTGTTTCTTTACGGGAGACGATTTCACTGGAGTCTTTGAGTTCGATGTAGTTTTGGCATCCTCCGTTTTTGTATTTTTACGCGTTCGAAGTCTTCTCGCTACACTGACATCATCATCATCGCTATCGGAACTTGAATTAATATCTTGTTTCTCATTTTTGTTACTATCAATGGACAATTTTCCCTTAGATCTTGACATTTGCCGAGACATTTTTCCCTTGCCTGGTTTTTCTTCCTTGTCTTTTAATATTGTAGAATCCAGTGATTTCCTAGTATTTTTGTTTACATCAACATCACAACACTCAAGTTTAACATATGCAGATTTCTCTGACAAGTCTTTTAATAACTGATATTTGAGACGATCACTTTTTTCCTTTTCTTTTAGAATCTTACTCTTTATAAGTGGCTCATCATCATCTGTAGATTCACATTCTTCTTTTATCACAGTTTTGATTGGTGTCTTTTCTTTTGTATCCTTTTTATTTGACAGAGATGAAGACGAATCATCAGTTTTTTCCATTTTAATTTTCGCTAAAGCCCTCATTTTGCTAGGCCTGACACTTTCTTTTTGTTTATCACTCTTTTTATCACTCTTGTGTTTTTCACTTTTATTGGACTGTTTTTCTACAGGAACTGGTTCTAGCACAAGTGCCGTTTCAGTTTCGTTCCTGATGTCTTCTTCATCCATCGGCTCTTGTTTGATTGCTATTGGTGGAATGATCACTTCTACAGATTCAGTGGTTTCTACCGCGGCTTTTTTGGTGTCTTCCATAGATTTCATGGTTTCCGGTGCAGATTGTGTAATCTCTGTTGCTGGTTTTATGGTATTTCCCACGATTTCAGTGTTCAATCCCGAGGATGACGTTGTACTTATTGGAGGTGGGATCTCCGGTACGAAAGGTATGATTTCGTCTACCGGTTTATGCAAACTAGATTCAACAGAGCCTAGGCTTGAAGACTTTTCGCTTTTACTTTCATTTTCATTGTCAGGAGTGTCAATACGTCTTTTGTTTACTTTCTTTTTATGACAACCAGCCTTTAGCTGTTCCATAAAGCTATCACACGCATTTGCCCAATCTAGATCCTCAACAGGAATTTCATTGACTTCATTCATACCTACTGGTTCTAAACTTTCTAAAATATTTTCCGTTTTGATGGATATTTCAGCGTCTTTTTCAATTTCTTCAATGTTCATTGGCTCTGTTTTAACTTCTGCAATAATTGATACAGGTGGCTCTTCATTTTTAAGTACAGATTCTAGCCTTAAATTGTCTTCCCTAATTTGATTGAATAAATGAGTCTTTCTAGGAAGTAATTTTAACTTTTCACTTTCAGGTGGTGTTATCTGCTTTGTTTCAACCTTCGCCACGGTGTCTTGTGATGGTGGCATTACTTTTAATTCTGCTTTTGTTCTTATTCTGGATGCAACATCATTTTCAGGTGATGTTGGTTTTGGTTCCGGGCTATTGTGATAATCTGAGTCTCGTGGTAACGAATCAACAGCTTTAGGCATTTGGATATGTTGATGTAAGTTAGGAGTAATGTGATTAGAAGAAATTTTCGAGAAATGTTTGGATGCTACCTCTGCGTCATTATCCTTTGTAAGATCTGTGATATCTATCACAGAATCTTCTGCATCGTCTATTACGATCAGGTCTGGAACTTGCTTGGCTTGTCTAGGCGGCTCTACAAAGCCTGTTTGTTTTGTTTCTAAACTGTTTCTTAATATACTTAGCACTCTTTTATCAGCAGGTATACCACTGGAGGGATCAAAACCATGCGAATGAATATCTCTATGGCTCGGAATTTTTTGTATAACATGATGACGGCTATTAACAGACGGATTTCTATCGTGATAGTGGGCGTGATAATCGCTCGTTTCACGAGCTAGTTCAGGGTGATATGGATTATTTGAGTATCTACGGTTTGTTTGACTATGATGTTCCCGATATACGCCAGGAATGGCTGGACGTTTTTGTTCGTTTTGGTAGGTTTCCAACTGTTGTTTATATCTACTATAGCTATAAACAGGCTGTTTCATGAGTTCACGTTGTTCTCGAGCTGACTGACTTAGATGGTCTATCCGACTGTCTGCTGTCCAAGTTTCATATCGAACTATTTTCTCCGGAATGTTACTAACAATTGGCCCTGCTGGACGTTTTCTTTCTTCTATAATAAAGTGTCGGTCATCACGAACTCTATTATCAAGATGACGTTGCTCCCCAAGAGATCGTGTAAGATCAATTTTATGAACGTATTCGGCTCTTACTGGAACACTGCGTTCTTGGTAAGAATGCGGAGATTCGACAGGATAGGCTTCAGCCACTGGTCTGACCGGACGCGCATCATATGTGCCATTGTAACGCAGTGAAGGATGTGCAGGTTGGGACGATGCCACATATGCATGTGCAACGCCCCTTTCCCCATATTGGGTAAAATTAGGTGCAAAATCTACTTTATGAGATGCAACATAGCTTGTAGTTGGTAAATGTGGGTGGCGACCACTGGATGAAGACGGCCGATGAGGCAATGCTATCATTTTATTTTCGGCCGCAGAATCAACTGCATCGTCTTGAGTTGTCGACGAGTCAGCAGAATTTTTGACTGTTTTAACAGATAAATCCAACGGTGATTCTCGTTTCTGCTTACTTTGGCTAACCTGCGTTACTGCTACAGGCGGTTCTTGCTTTTGTTTAGTTTGATTCATTTGATTTACTAGTGACGTTACAGAGACCGTCATGCGTGCCTGGTTAGGGTAACCAGGTTTCACCGTCGACCGCGCAGGGGACGTTTGGACAGGAGCAGGAGCATACTCATAGCTAGTTTTAGGTGCAGCTGGTGGACGATAAACAGATCTTGATTGCGTTGAGTTTTGAACCATTGGTACTGGCGCATTAGGTCCATACCTAGACGTTGACGTCGAAGGTGTCGGATAGTGGTAACTGCTTCTAGTATCTACAGATCTACTCATATTAGGATAGTCGACACGTGCTGGCATGCGAGAAGCATCGTGTGGGTGCGGTGGGATTGGCACTGGCGATCGTTCTTGTGGTCTAGGTGAGTAATGTGCAGTCATGACTTCCATTGCTGCATGTTTGAATTGAACTTGGTGGTGTGTATCTACACGGTGGCTCTGAACAGGCTGCGCGACCGGTGCAGGTCGGTAACTAGGGTATGCTTGTTGAGGATCATATTTTCGCTGAGGAACCACAGGATGCCTGTCATAATGTGACGTGGGTCGCCCGTACGGCGAAGGATCGCGACGCTGCTGAAGGGATGCGTATTGCATTTGCGCTGATCTACTATCAGCAGAGTGCCTCTGCACCGGCGCCGGCTGCGGATGATGAATAGGTGGAACACGATCGTTGGGTGGGGGCGGCGGTTGCGCAGGTTGCATTTGGTATCGTTGTGTAGGTGGACTTTGCGCGGCAACATCGCGCATTCTCGATGCCGTGTGTTGCGGCATCGACCCCGATAACCTTGCATACGTTTGTGGGCTTTGACGCGAATGTGTCGATGGCTGAGGTGAAGCTACCGGCCCGTGAGAATTTCTGCTGCCTTCTGACATGTTTGCATCATAATGATAACGCCCGTAAGGTTCCGGAGGACGTGACGTGGGATACGGATCAGGAGGTCGACCTGGCGCGTAATGATCAGGTTGCCTAGCAGTCGGCGTTTGAACCCGATGTACAGGTTGACGGTACTGTGCAGGAGGCTCCAGCTGCGACTCTGGAGCTGCTGGAGTCAGCAGCGGCGCAGCTGAGGGCGGCCGCGCCGGAGAAGGGCTCGGAGCGGCGGGGGCCGGCGCGGGCGAGGGCAGCGTCCGCGGTGGCTTGCGGATGATATGCGACGGAGGTGAGAGTGTTCCCGCTGCCTCTTCATCGTCCTCAATCTCGGGCTGCTCCCGTCGCTTCTCTGCCGCCTCTCGCATTACTGTAGCTTTGTGGATAATGTGCGGTTCAGGCTCAATAGGTTCTGACGGCGGCCGCGGAGGTGCTGCGATGGGCGTGGAGCTCGGGACGGACGGCGGGGCTGCCGCGGCAGAAGGCGGACGTGACGAGGGAGCCGGGGCCCCTGACTGCGCTGGAGCTCCTTCTTCTGATGGGGCGCTCTGTGGCCATAAGGGCTGGCCGGAGCCGTCTGCCTGCGCTTGCTTCGGCACCCCCATAAAGTACTGGCGCGTCCCTTCCAGTACATTGTTAAAAGACACGTCCATACTCCGTCTCCTCTAGACACTATCTGAAACAAAGAGTAAAATATAAAAGTTTATAAATTATTTAAAAGGGTAGCGCAATAACAAGAGAGACAAGTGCTTGTTAATGTAATCACGAAATGCCAATAAAAGCGATATTCATCAATCATCGCAGCGAGCGAGTAAATGCCGATATCGATATTGAACGCACGACTTGTCGAAGGTGCGTGGTTGGGTCGTTACCCGGCGGCTGCCCTTGAGCGTACTTCGCCCCCGCAACACACACATACGCACGTACATAGGTATAGGTTCGCGATATTACACACACACTGTGAACTTCCGCATGAGTATTTTGCTTAAAGTTAACTGACCTTCATTCGATTGAATGTCAAAAACCTCGAGTCGTTAATTAGCGATTCTCTTTTGAGGCCACCATTCCTGCTAAACAAGTTACAATTTACGTTTTGTATATCATCGAGCCTGAATTTAAGCTAAAAATAATAAACAATAACTTACTTATACAAGAATTAATTGGAATAAGGAAAAATGGTCTGACGCCAAAGCTCTACATGTAATTTGTGCACAGTGCTAACTAAATGTTTAACAAACATACCTACATTATTACCTACTCGGAACATTAAAGCTTTTTGGTTTTTGTAGCAATGAAAAATAGAACAGAACACATTTTGTTTTATGTTGTGTGAAAAATACAATATGAGCACAAGTAATTGGTAGCGCATACCTTTTTGGGAGGCAACAATTAACGATTATTGTTAAGCGTAACCTTCATTATTAACGTTTTTCTTTAATTATCTGCAATTATAACTTATCGAGAATAACGAATGTTAATTTAGCCGTTAGCAACTGGCTTCAAGAATCTTCATTTACATTTCCCGCTAAACATATAAGTACGACTAAGTATAATGTGGACAGTTAGGGTTGACAAGTTCTTGAATTAAGTAAGGTAGTAACGACTAACGACCCTGAATAAAATTAAGTCTGCTTGCGGCTTGCGTTGGTGCCATAACACCCAAACTATCGAAAAAAGTACTCGTAGCATCTCTAGTTACTAGTAGTCTACCTAAATAAAATATACATTAAAAAAATAAAGATCCCAAGATTACATATTTTATTAATAAAATGTCATGTTGCTTGTTTACGCTCCAGTACAGACAAACATCGAGAATGTCTAAGTCTGAAAACATCGGGAAAATAAAACTCTTGATAGGTAACTACTTTGTTTATCTATAACACCCCCCACCCCTGGGTGAAAAGGCAACGTTTTTGTCTAAGCTTTACTTTTATTGTTCCAAATTCTAAAGTTTATTTACCAAGTGCTATTATGTCCCTACTGAAAATGTTACAATAAAACACTGGACGATAGCAGTTTATTTGAGAATCTTTTAGATTCTCAAATAAACTGCTATCGTTGGTAAGCACGTCTGTGTCAGTGTTTACTGTTTGTTGTTGATATTGTAGCTACGTGTATCCGAACGCGTGTTTGTAAAGCTTCCCGGACGGAAGCTGGTCTCCAAGCGACGTCCCTCGATCGATTGCAGCGAGCCCTGGCAACGGTGACGGATGGGTCGCGAGGCCCAGACAAACTATCCGAACCATTGCATCGACAAAGAATAGAACAGCACTTTGAAATTCGAACGTTCCTTTGTCCATCAGCCATATTAATTTAAAACAAGGCGCGTATTCCATTGAACATGCTTTTGTTTTGTTTAATAAAATATCTGTGTAATTAACAAGAAGCTAATAAAATGTATACGCACTTTAATAAAACTATTATGATAATTTATGTTTATGTCGGTAGTAGGTATTTTTATATACCTACCATAGTTGCATAAACTACAATATAGTGGTAACTAATGTAAATGTAAACATAGGTACCTACCTGATAATATCACTGTGCTTATATATGTAGGTAGTACCTACGAAAAACAAATAAGCTAGGTATTGTTTTTGTTGAACGGATAAAAAGTAAACTGGTTTTAACAATTGAATTGCTTTCTAGCCTAAAACTATTACAATTTGTGAATTAGGTCTCTACTTATTACGGTTACCTACTAAAATTAACCCGAGTTAAATAGGTAAGTACTATAAAAGTTTTCTGACCTTTACCAGAAAGGGACAATTTATTTTACTACCAGGTAATACCTACTATGACGTGCTAATGCCATCCAATTCCGATGATGTAAAAGGGATAGTGATATTCGCTATGCATAGCTCCGTCTCTCTCTTAGAGCGGAATCATGATCGTTTTAAGACTTCAAAGTAGGGCCTCAGACGACTAAATCAAGCCTGCAGACGGCAATAATATTAATTCATTTCTTCTAGGGTTCAATTATTTAGTAAATCCTTAGAGTATTTACTGAAAGACTGATCGGTCCTACTCCTAGTCTATTTATGATTTCGTGAAAGGTCAATGTCACCTAGCCGACCGTCTGCAAGATACGGGGTCAACGACCCCGCGGCTCATATTATTTACCTATCGCACGTAGCTATCTACGCACTGAACACGTCAGATGATTGTACGAGTGGAAATAATAATAATCATAGATAACGAAGTTCTTAGACACCTAATACTTTATTATATGTATTTACTATATACCCGCTGCTTCGTACGCGCATATCCCGTTTTTTTCCGATCCCGTAGGAATTTCGGGAAATCCTCTCGTAGTGCTCCCCTACACAAACTTCCCAAGGAAACTACATTCCAAATTTCAGCTTTCTACGACTAGCAGTTTCGGCTGTGCGTTGTCTGTCAGTCATTCAATCACTCAGTCAGTCAGACAGTAACGGAAGAATTTTATAAATATTGATTTGAAACAAACGTTTTTGTCAATTCCAAAATTCAATTAGCCCTTCCACCAATATTTTGAGAGATAACCAACCTGAAATATTATGCTGGCTATCTTATCTTGTATGTTTTTAACTGATTACGGGCCATAATAAATACTACAAAAATAATACAGATAGATAAGTTCGAAAAATATTTATGCGGAGCAAGAGATCGAGTTAAGTTTACTATAAAAATACAGAGAGAAGATAGGGTTTTTTATCATTTAGAAGGTTCTGTGAAACTTGATGATAAAACTTCTGCTTGGTAGATAGAGATGAAATAACAATCAAACGCAAAAGTTAAGAAACAAAACGTATAACTGCTTTCGAACTTCGTAGACTATTGAAACTTGAAACTTTAACCACTTTTATTTCTATCTTTAGCTTTGATTCCGCAATTACAAAGTTAAAGGTAGGTAAATCAATCTGAGCCTTATCCCAAATACCAATTATCTTGGAGTCGCATTGAATTCTAACCAGATACAGCTGAATTCCAGTGTTTAGCGATTGCCTGCCTGAACACCACAACCCAGTCACTGGATAACACGATACCCCTTGTCAAACCTGGTCTCAGATTTTATAGTTTCTGATTACCTTAAAGAACTTGGCATGGACCAATGGCTTAACGTACTTTCCGAGGCACGGAAGAGCCTCTGCAATGAATATCCCATCCACGGACTGTCCTCGGCTGGCTTGCTTACCTTGAAGATCGGCTTGCACGGTTTTTATTACATAGACACAGGCTACTACTATGTTAGAGGTAAAATCGTTGTTTTAAATTGAAATAATTACGTGTGCATCGGTGCGTTGCAAGATGCAATTACGCGGGGCGCACTTATGCGGATTCCGTTATGAGACCGCCCCACTGGAAAATCTACTTAGCTGTGTAATAGAAAGATACCGGAATTTGTTTTACATAACGGGTTTTTAACCCTCGATTTATTAATAGGTACAATTTATCGGAAAATATCCTAAGCTTATCGAACAGCTTTTGAAGGATCAAATCGCAGACTTCATCTGGTTACTTTATATATTCTATGGGTGATACCGAAGTTTACATAATATAAGGTTAATTTAATTTATTGTTTATTAATTCATTAGGTACCTACTAATTAACGTTTCCTGGTATCCATATTTTTTATATACATACATTCATATTTTTGTGGTTATGGCCCTTTCAAGACGGTTTTTAGCACATATCAACAATGCTTTGTGCCAGTATCTGGACTATTTGATTAAACCAAATATTTGAATTTGGAACGCATGGAGAATGGTTGGAGACCAAATCGCAAAATTCGTTTGTGCGCTCTATAAAATACATTTTACAAACAACTTCGTTCCATTGTGCCTGTGGTCCTTTTGACAAATAGCCAAAGAACAAACAATGCTTCATGGAAACTTGCCTGTTTAACAGGATGGATATTTTTAATAGATATGATTTAGGTACGATGTTTGAATTCTCGGCATTGTTTCTTTCGATTGTTTTATTAAATGTTTTAAAAATACCTATTTTAATAAGCTTACGGTAGAGTTTATTAAAATAGGTTTTAATTTAAGCTTATTGCATTTTCAGAAACGAGTCTCAAATGCAAGTTATATATATTATATATAATTCATTCGCATTTGTAATAACTATATAATATATAGTTATTACAAATGCGAATTAAATAAAAATTATATACTAAACTAGCCGACCCGCGCAATTTCGTCTGCGTCAATTTTTTTTTTCACACTGTTGGTAGTAGGTACCTACTGGCGTGTGTCATCGATAAATGGGCTATCGAACACTAAAATAATATTTCAATTCGAACCAGTAGTTCCTCTTCAGCTTTATTATTTTATGGTAAGTATAGATAGATTAAATCTATTTATACCTTATACCTACTATTAATTAATTATTAAACGAGACTTTTCCTTAAATGACATCAGAGCTAAATAATAATTATACCTAACCTATAACACGAATAGGATTTGGTTTATCTCGATGATTTCAGTATATATGCATTTGTGTCCACCAGAATAAAATAATTATGATACCTAAAGCCCCACTCCTTGTAGGCTCACTTTTATTCCATATCTCAGACAGAGTTGACATGATCACCCCCAAGTATTGTGTGTATCCAAATACATAAACTAAACTATGTATAATTTCAACACCTAATGAGTGAAAAGCATAGTATATGCAAAGGAGGAGTTAAACTTACGTGATATAACGGCGGCTACCCTGCTTGATGAGAGTGGCGACCCCTAGGCGCATTCATGTCTTCGGCTTCCCTTCTAGCAAGACCTGGAATAAAGGAAACCTTTCTTGAGTTACTTGGATACTTTGTGACTACAGAGGGCCTTGCACGATCGTTGTGACGTATAGTAACGTTACAGTATCGTTAACGTAAGTCAATTTTGAATTTAAACCCCATAGTATTTTATGTGACATACCTACACAAATCGTACCATACAAAGATATGAAAATAGTACGTATCCAATTCAAATAAATGTTATGTGCGAAATGAGTATTATAATTATTTATGGTAATTTCACTTTACGTTACTATACGTCAAAAACATTCGTGCTAGGCCTTCAGATCACGGGCTCTACCATAATCATTTGCAAGGCATGTATTTATTATAAAAAAGGATTTTAAAAAATAAGTCTGTTTTTTTTAGATTTATAAAGGCTGGTGATGTGCATAATCATCACAATGACAGATGACAGTTTACATTTGATGTCACATCAGGCGGAAAGCTTCTATTCAAGGTTAATAGTACCAGAGCAAAAATTACATAAGTGGTCTAGGAAAATTACGTCATTTGTATAACAATCATGTTATATTTATTGAATAGGTGACACGAGTATTGAGAGCACCACCATTAGTTGTCATTATCGCAATTTATAGCTAAGTCTCTAGGAAGCAAAAAATAAGGTTATCTTTAGGTCTAAGAGAGATGTTAGAACGAGTAGTATTGTTTTTCTAAAGAAGTAACACAAGAAACATCCTACGCAGTAACTTGAACACGATAAATCAAGTAAATTATCGCCGCGAACTATTGATAAGATGTTCTATAAACACACATTAGCTAATTTATCAATAGTTGACACATACGTCACACATAGATAGGGAGGTAAGTGTTGCACCAAATGAACATTGACCTACATCCGACATCCGTTGACAAGCGATTCAGCACATCATGCGAATTGACTTTTAAATTGATTTTGTTGAATAAAAAAATACACAATAGGCATGTTCTGATTTCGAATGACGCGTTTTGTCTTGTGCACCGTGTGTGTACGATTATGTAAACACTATACTACGTAATCATAAACTATAGACATAGAGCGTAGAGTATAGAGCAAACGTATTACTTTAAAACCCGCCAAGTACTCAGGTAATAAGATGAAAGGAACTATTAACTGTTTTATCAGATTAGCTTTTGCCTGCGACTTCGTACGCGTATTTCCCACTTTCCCGTTCCCGTATCCGTAACCTATAGCCTTCCTCATGAATGTGGCTATCAAATACAAACATATTTTTTTCAAATCCGACTGGTATTTTCAGAGATTAGTGTGTTTACACAAACAAACTTTTCAGCTTTATATATAGATAGTTTAAATATAGTTATAGTATAGATATCCATCCTTTGTAAATGGATCCTCTTTCAATTTCAATAGAAATTGGAAGCCTATTGTGTATGTTGCGTCTCTGATTGAGAAATTAATTTCCCTTTGCGGTGGAATACTTGTAAATAAGATTGATTTATCTCTTTCAAATTTATAAATTATGTTAACTTTGAGGCGCTTAGTCGACATCAGAGTAATAAAATAAATTTCATAAAGGTCAAAGCAGGAAGAACACGTCACATTGAACTGCTATCAAATCAATATCAAATAGATACGACGATCATTATTATTATCTAAGTATTCGATTTAGTAGATCTACAGATCAGTTAGTCGATGTGGATTGACATTCATGATGCCGTCTCTCACGTAGCTTGAAAATTTAAATCAGGATTAACGATAAAATTTATTTAAATTCATACATACGATCGAGCGATAAACTTTGTATAATTTACGTTATTATAACTGCAATAGTCAAGATCCAAGATTTCAGATGGTCATAAAACTGCTTTCAAGC
This sequence comes from Mamestra brassicae, assembly GCA_905163435.1. Lineage (NCBI taxonomy): Eukaryota > Metazoa > Arthropoda > Insecta > Lepidoptera > Noctuidae > Mamestra > Mamestra brassicae. The sequence goes on along the minus strand of LR990991.1, from coordinate 5,489,272 downwards.
GATCTGTAGCCATCATTGACGTAGGTAAACGTCAAAAAACTTTAAAATTTCTTGAACAACAGCGCGCGTGTGTGAAACACTATTTACGTACACAGGCGCGCTACAGCTGTGGCGGGTCGTTGCCCCCGCGAGCCGCGCGAAACAAGGTGAATCGTAATGTCTGTACTTTTTGTCTCCTTCATTATTGAAATGAGACTCCAAAACGTTTTTATACCTACAGTTTCGCAATTTCTATTAATAATAATGACATGAGATCACTAGACGAGTGGATTACAATGTAGGTGTCAGGTAACGAGTCATCGCGTCCATACCAATTCAGATACTCTAAAGTCTAAGCCGATTTGAATGAGAGCGTTCTGAGAATTTCCTATGATTTCAAGAATTTTCAATTATTTTAGTACCTAGTAGGTAGGTAGCAAAATTGAAGACTGGGTTCTTATTTTCCATTAAAATTACTATTACAGTGCTACTCGTTTAGAGCATTTGTTACCTCTTTTACCTAAATAATGTATTCATGGATAATGGCGTAGCGTAGCATTTATAAGAGCAGACATATTAATATTTATTTAGCTGCATTTACATTGTGCATTTGTTAAGGAGAACCAAAGGTTTCCTCGTACTTTAGTGACTTATACATTAGGTGAACAAAATTAATCGCCGTTACCATAATCGCAAACAACGCTCAGCACACAACATGTTGCATTCTTAAATTCCATCAGCAATAAAAATGTCGTAAAATAAAGGCACCAAACTAATTTCGGAGTCAATTAATCTTCTCCACACACTGGTACGTCACGTTCGTATAGAAATCATACCGAATGCCCCGACGTGCACTCCCCACGGAACCAAGGCAAATAATGGCAAAAGGGGATGCGTAGGGGAATGAAAATTAAACCGACTCTCCCTCCATCTCCGCCATTTTACACTATAGGCCCCTTTATGGTCATAATTGATTCCCAGAACAAACACCTCGTCCTATATTTCTTTGCCATTAGCTTTTAAAACAATACAATGCATTGTAATTTGTACAAGACGGATAACATTTAGCAGTGATTTTTATTTGTACTCAGGTGTCGTCAACATTTTGTTTTCCGTACCTAATAATGTATTTATTTACGATAGTGTATGGTAGAAGATTGGTACAAACACGATACCGCAGAAGCAACCAGTCAATAGAGTCTAGGATCTAGGTACCAAAGGCTACTTAGAATAGTGCAACTAACAAATAGGGACAGAAAATTTTACAAAACACCTAATAAAACTGTACCATTGGCATATTTTCTGCTCTTTTATTTAGATTTTAGGTCTACCAAATCCACAACAGAAACACAACAGTTCATTTAAATTTCACGGAGTTTGCTGCTAATCCCTAGCGTTTTATTTGTTTCTGGCAACATTCGGTTGGAATTAAAAAGACAATACATTTTCTGAGAAGAGCTGCTTGTCCACATTTTTCTAATTAACAATTTAAAGATTAGAATAGATCACAAAGGACCTCGGCAGTCGGCGGCCGGCACAGTGAATCGTATTCGTACCGGAGCGGCGCGGGAGCGGCTGTGGCCCACATTACGTGTTCTATTTTTCATCAGTGTTGCTAGCGCCCTCTATTATTAGATCCGCATTGTTTATGGCCGTCGACCGACTAACATCAAGCAGTTTCAATTGCCTTTACTTCCTGTATTGTTTCTATTTCTGTTATGAAATTTTGTGTTTTCATCTCTACTGTATTCACAATACGACGCTATGAGATCGTAGGTATCATGAATTCATGACTTACACGGTCTTCGAAAAGTTGTTTAAAATTTTAAAAATTATGTACCCGTATTATACGAAGGTAGGTACAGTCAACTACGGGCTTTCGGGTTTAGTTCTAATTTGCATATTCAGTTCATTAACCTATACCTACTTCCTACTTAGTACTAGATATTGTCATTCAATATTTGTGAACACGATGAAGCGTTGGTTTAGTTCAACATTAATTAAAAAATGCTAAGAATATAAAGTTAGTTCGCTACGAACGAGAAATTTTAGTGAGAGTATGATCTTCTAATCGTAGCGATGGCTTTTTTAACTTCTTAATATGTTGTTTGGCCCTAGCAGGTAGCCACGTATTGTGTATGATAAAGTAAACAGAATCAGCGGCTTTATAAAACAATACATGAAGTGGAATTACATGACATATCACAATCACAATAAACGTTGTTTAGTCACGGCGCGGCGGGGGTGCCCAACAATTTTGTTTATGTTGTAAATACGGTAAATTGTAGCTCACACTCACTACGATGAATGCGTAATAGGCACCGTACGATACAGACATTAACTTATGTATGTTAGTATTCGTCTGCAGGAATTCCGATTTCCCCGTAAAATGAGTCAAAATCAAAGTGTGAATAAATAACGCGAAGCTATTGTGTTATTGCTGTAATAAAATCCGTTCCTGTTGTTAAAGAACCTCTTTTACCTCTTCGTTAACCTTACCGAACCTAACCATAGAAGTGCCGAGCGTAAAAAGAATACGACACACACAAACATCGAAGATTTCGCAAAAAAAATAACGAAACAATTAATCGCAAAGAATTTGTAAACTTCAAACTACGCTTTGTTTGGCCAGCTAACCCCAATCATTTCACAGTTGCATTGCTATTTCTCATTAAGATTCGATTTACAGGAGCGAACAGCTGTGTGTTCTCATAAATAGGTTGAGATAAAATACCTACAGGATCTATTTTAAGAGTTGTAACAACTAGAGCTCGACGATTTGGAATGTCTCCAACATTCACTAGCGATATAAAGATCGCGCGATCGTCCTTTTGTTGTCTACCTCTTGTTTGACGAACTACAACAAGGAAATACCTATAACGAGTTTCGGAAACATTTCATCGAACTTTCGAAATTGTTTGTTTTGTTTTTTTTTTGGCTTTTCAAATAATCCGATTTGCAAATCAGGTAAGAACGCATTGTTCTCGGGAAACTTGTTGAATGGAAATGTAAATAAGGAAAAAAAAGTTTTGAATTTGTCCGCGGTACCTACCTTTATTCATTTTTTTGTGAAAATTTGCAAGAGGAAAATATTAAGTGAAATATTTAAATATATTTTTTTATATTATGTTTTTCTGTGAATTATGTTCATGCGTGTAATTGAGTTTACACGTTTTCAATTATTTTGTAAATAAGATGTTAGCAAAACTTTTAAATCGTGCAATTATTCTTATATCCTAGTTCTCGGTTTCGGACCAAGCTCTAAAAACCTATATGTGCGTAGTTTCAGTTTCCACGTAAAGGTATTATTTGACATCCAATTAATTATTGAGCGTGCATGCCGATTGCCGCGTATGAATAATATTTATTAATTTAGTAGCACACAAACGCCGAACGCGTACAGTTTACATACATTAATAGACGGTCATTGTGCACAGTATTTGTATTAAAATGTGCACCAGCTATCGTCCTGTCTATAGCGCGTTGCGTTGCGGAAAATGTTTTACAGAATCATTTTCCGCACGAACTCATATTTCTCATAATTTTCGTCGCATCGTTAATCGTCGGATTACATTGTGTTAGTGCGCTGACTGCTGTCACATCAACAAGGTACCTCAAAGGATGTGTTAATTGGTAAGACGAATCTAATTGTCACACCGCAAACCACGTGATGTGTCACATATACGCAGCAGAACGGAACTAAGCTTAGATGTGTCTATGATTACGATTAGGTATGATTTCTAGCATTCCATAGATAGAAAACAGTTGGCCGTTGGTAAGTAGTCTTTTTTTTAAGGATCTCCTTCCGCGGACACGCCGGTGCTCCGCTCAAGCAGGGCAGACCTCCACCGTGTCCTCCGGGCGGTCCTCAAAGTGATGACACCTGGGCGTGTGGTAGGTAGTCTTGTCTTAATTTAACATTACTGAGCAATTTAAGCACGTACTTGAAAATGTATGCGAGAATTAAGAAAAATGTAAATGGAAACAAAGTTTCGAACGCAGGTAATTGAAAAAACCCGAAACTGGTTTGAATTGATTTAAGTAAGTAATTAATTTTAATTAAAAATTGATTTCGCTTATCGTAAACGAAAGTAATCTCGATAGTTACATCGGCGCGGCGGGTCGATTGTGACACTCAACTAAGTTGTTTTCCTTCAGTTAGTGTGTCAGTGGGTCAATAGTTGGCTGCAACCGTACAATTCGCAAACAACTCACGAACCTGCTCACTGCTCACTATTATAAAAGCGTAGCTTCATAAAACTCACTGGCCTATTTAAAAGACAATGATTACGTTTAATAACTTGACCTTTAAATTTTTCATCAAATATTTTATCGGGTTGAATGAAATGTGAAAAAATTGTGCCAACGATGTCTATGACTAGAACGGGTGATTACCTAACAAAGTACTGTGTTTCCTGCATGCAATAGAATTGTACATAATTCAGTACATATTGTTGCGGTTACATAACTCGTGCCAGTGATAATGTTTCGCACGATTTTATAATACCGCTAGTCTCTACATTCGATGGCAGATGTAGTGATGTGTGAACCGAGTTGAACACTTTTGCAGTTGTGCAAACGAATGGCGGACGAAGGAACTACACTATCGGTCACCGGGCCAATGTCACGGCACTACTCCTGCACTATTTCACTTGTCTTTATTTAGTCATTCCAATTTCAAATCATTTTAGTTCAGTAAGTCATGGAATTTTGAAGTACTTCTCCACTTATATAAAGTGTTGTAGTTTAAAAAAAGAAGTGATGATATACTACAGTATTTGAGCAATCGTCCAATATTTTCCCACGATTTTTCAAGTGAATGGAAAAGTTAAACCATAGATACAACTATCTAATCTAAGATTTGAAAATTCGAGGCAATTTCAAATAAAAGCAAAATAAATAATGATTCATAGGTAGTAAGCAGGTGATATTCGGGCGAACTCGAGCGAATCAACTTCAAATTCCAAGAAACGTGCTTTATAGGTAAACTTGTAAACAATTTGTGCACATAGTCGTCACGTTACTCGTACTACATACTTACATATAGATACATAGGAAGCGCGTACGTTATCTAAATATATAACCTTTGTCGCATAGTGCTCTGGAGTTATTTAAACTGTAAATATATAATATATCAGTGCTTAGTTACGCGTTTATTGATAAACTAATATAATTTAACACACTGTATGACGTTTTGTCAATAATTTTAATAAATGTTGACGTCAGAATTAAAAGATGATAGTCATTCGGGATGTCTCTAGGAAAGCTTTTTTATCCAGAAATTAGCAAAAATAAATATGAGTCACTTTGCAAACCTAGAGCGCGGTTCGCGCATTAAATCCAATAATTTCAAAGTTTGAAATGTCGCTTAGTAACTAAAAGAGTTGTCATGTGAATAGAACAAGAATGTTAAAAATTGGAACACACACGAGAGGCAAACCTGCTAACGCGCTACAACATAAAACGTCCATAAAAATGTTGCAATATGCAATAATAATCTGTGTAAATGAGCGCCAATGAGCGGCTCCAAGTAACGCGGAAATAGAGGTGAAAGTGGGGTGAAAGCTGCGCGCAACGTTTACCTAATCACATTGGCGCGGCGCGGCGGCGGAGCGGGCGCAGCGGCGGCCGTTACATCAGCGCCACACGACACAAATGTGAAAGTCAATGTTACATTCGATAATCGTGCTCCTCGAGACACACATGCTGACTGGCAGACGGAATTCGCGAAACTCACCGTTACTTTGTACCGTTAAATCTGTTAAGCAAGCTTACTAGTTCTGCCCGAGCTCTAAAGGAATTTTCTCGTGTCACGCAAAAACTTTTTGCACCATCTCCCGCTTCGTTATGTCACTCGATATATGCTTGTTTGAAACTGCTACAATTATTGGCAGCGATCAGAATAAGAACGATCATAATGAAGCTGTATTCGACGCAAAGGTAAATTAATATAGGGCAAAGAAACGTCGTCGAAGATAAAACAGTTTTAAAGGATAGAAGCATTGATGCTACGGATAAAGTCAATGTGGATATAAAATTAGCACCAGCTTACTGGGTAAACAAACACGAGAACGAGGTATTTCACGAAATGGAGCGTGCAGAGAAAGTGGTCGGACGTTATCGTAACGGTAAGTGATAGTCCGTATCTAAGTGGGTCGGTGCTCGGCGCAAACGTTAACTAGTGCAAACTGCTGTTATCTGCTAAATACGTACTTAGCTCTGTTTGTGTACACAACAAACAGTCAAACGCTCATTTGCAAATCTGAACAATAATATTGCTAAAAGGAAAGCGGTCGATCGATTGTTATCGATGTAGGTGGCAGTAATTCAGTTTATCTATAAAATCCTTGACCCAAAATGATCAAGAGGCTTGTAACAAAACAGTATACCTTTATCTAAATTATAATACCATTTTGCAATTGCCAATTTCATAACTCATTAAGTAAAGAGAGCATTTTCACATAATGCATTATTTGATTCATTAAGTTTGTCGTTAGCGTTATTGTTACCAAATTTTCTATTGACAAGCATAGGCAAAAGCGTTTTTTCGAAGAACAGCATTTCTCAGAATCTTTTCAATTTTTAAATCCTAACTGGAATTACTTTGAATCTAGTACAATGCACTGTTCATCGCCTAATCGGTTTACTAACAATAATTCGTCGTAAGCAGTTAATATCAGTGGTGGAGGTTGTTTTAAAGTGCGAATAACGAGTGCCTTCCTTGTAGTGTCGTCAGTGTCTGCGGCGAGTAGGAAACGCCAGCCGCCCGCGAGCGTGCCTTGACCCACTTTATATACCTCTTCATGAGTGCGAACCAAGCTCTCGCCACCACATGTCTGCGAAGCAATCATTTACAATTTCGAGTTTGAATTACTCGACTAGCTCAGAATAGTAGCGAAACTTGAAGAAAATTAACCTGAACACGGAAACAAAGTTTTAGGAGAGTTGAGTGTTGAACAATTTTATTGCCAATTGGAACTCAAAGCATCCGGTCGTTCGATTTCTTCATGAACTAGGTGGATTCAACCATTCCAAAATAGACAAAACGCAGTTATCAAAACTCTACATACATATATGGTTGGTAAACAGTGATTAAACATTTGAACAAGCATCAAGCATCGGGAGCACAGAATGTCAACCGTGTTCTAAATTTAGTGAACTTGCTCACGAGGTCGCGATGCGCGTCAGTCAAATCGTAAAGATGGCGCCCGTATATTCGCAATCTCGATGTCTCATTAGCTTTGCAGCCTTGCTCAACAATTCACAATGAGTAATTTATACATGTAGCAAATAGATTCAGAAGGCCAGCATAGCGAGCGAGCGTGAGAATTCGTAGAATGTTCACTGCACCTGCCTGAACTCTCCGAATCACAATTTATTGCTGACAGAAAAAATCTTGGGCTGCACGAAACTGACTAGTTGACTTTTTTTACTATTACATTTCGTATAGTTTTGTGGATAACTGGCAATTAATTTTCTTCCGCTGCATTATGTACGGTATCGATATTATATTCGCATTCCTTCTCATTATTAGAATGAAATGAAGGTAGAGGCGCTATGCGTTCCACTTTGTTGGAAATTTTGGCCTCTATGTAGGCCTTTACTGTTATATTAATGATATACTAATGGGTTTTCATGAGCTTGTTCCCGAATTACATGGAAAAGAAGAGAATCCTCAATTCGACCTTGTCGAAATTACTAAGAATAATAATAAATTATTATTCAGTGATGATAAATTTAGATAAGTAGGCAGGTATCGCAATATAAATATGAATTTGACATTAAAGTAGATAAAGAAAAGAAAAACACTTACAATGGCCATTTAGCTGCTGAGAATCCAAACAGATAACAATCCAATAATGACACAAATCACTTGTTTACAGAGCATAACAATCGGAGAACTGTCGATGAAGTGTACACTGCACTTTTTATAAATCAATTAGCTCCGATACAATTCTGTCGTTGCACACACACTGAGCGGATAATTCACGAACTCCACTGTGAGTTTCTTCAATAACAGTATAAATAAGATTACATAAAACCACACACACCGTATCTGGGTTCACACCCAGTTCCAAGTAGGTACCTGTAACAAGACAAAGCGGTAGTAAGTTTTATGACTTTAGTTGATAATCATTGAAGATCAAACTACGTCCTTAAATACAGAGCGATATGATAATACACGTGTCACTTACTAGGTTTGTGTGAGTTTTAAAATGAGCACAAAATTAACTATGACGTAAAGAAGTCAGTAGTAGCGGAGCTGCGGAACGTGCAGTCTGTCCGCCGTCCAAACGTTGACTGGCTGGCGCAATGGAGGGGCGCTGGGGGAGGGGGGAACAGGCAGACGGAGGACAAAGCGAGGGAGGGAGAGCGTCTGGCCGACTGGTTGGTCGACCTATTGGCTTGACACACACACAGCAGCAATGTCAGACAGAAGATTGTAGGCTGTTTTGTGCAGTGCGACACTATACTTATGGTTTTGATAGGAGTTTCTTGTGCAGCTGCACGAGCCACACGGGTTTTTACTAGAAATCCTAATGATTTTAGACCAAGAGATAAATCTTTTCAAATCTTTAACTGAGCGGCCAGCCGAGAAGTATCCGCAACCTTCAGAGTTCCTCATGGTCAGGCGCCCGAGCGTAAAGGTCATCGTATAGTTGCTACAGCAAATAACAATGCTTGTCGAATTGCTTAACTAAAACTGTAAACGAATACATATTTTTTGGAATATTGACTCGGGGAGATATCAATAGCTATCCATAAGTTATCGGCGACAAATGAAGAACTTGCTTCAATGAGATAGCTGCTGATAAGAGCTGATAAAATGTAAGCTGAGGTTGTAAGGGCCATGGAAACAATATTTATGGCTCTGCGTCAAATGTTTCCTCTTTGCCTGTTTATTTATCGTCTATGAGTTTGAATACTACGTCTTTATTAAAAATTTTGTATGTTGGGAAGCCTTTGTTTTCTCCTGTATTAGCTTTGGTATATTCTGAAATATGTATACGGTAATATGCATCTATTATTATAATACTAAAATGTCAGACAAACGCAGTGCCAGTGCGGAGCTCCTTCACAGGACATGCATCACCTACTTAATTGCCCGTCGTGCACAACCACCTGCACCATCCAAGATTTGAACGAGGCCAATGATAGGACTGTACAGGTTGCCCATACTGGTCGGACAAAATATAATATGATGAGTCAATCAACACGAAAAGAAGAAGAAGAATGTCAGACAATGTCGTTGAATAAATTATCAGCTGTAACAAGGTTAACAGCCTGAATTTTAGTTCTATGTTTGAAAAAACGGTTAGATTCTAATAGAGCTAGAAGAACGAGTCATTCATTATGAAGGTAACAAAATGAAATAAACGCAAACCGGTCCAGCTAATTTTACATACAACTAATTACAAACCCATTTCAACCACGATAAGCAACGGAGGCCTGTTGGTACACTAATAACTCGTTTCATTAATGATAACTTAACTATTACAGAATTATCTTCTGGACACAATGTCCATGGTGATTATATAACTACAATAGATAAAGAGTAATTAGGGCTTAGGTTATTAAAGCACTAACTAATAACCTGAAGGTTGGTGGGGTGGAAGCTGGTGACTAATGAATTTAAATTCTGTCGCTTGAGGAAAGAAAACCGGTCAGAGGCTTGAATATATTTGAAATTGTAATAATGAGAAACGTTAAAGTTGTATTTAATAAACATGATGTATTCGATGTATACCCTCGAGCCAGTGCTCGCTCGGACCGCTAAACGCACAGAGATAAATAAAAATAAATACGCAGATAATCTTCGTGGGGGTAACGCACTTGTTTGGTTCTATATACCTCTCTCTGTCTCGCGCTTCGATCGTTTTTTTTTCATTCCTATGCCAAGTCATTGCCTTACCAGTTTATTTATTTTTAATGGCAGCAATTTAACTCGTGGCAAAATTTACGAACCTTTCACTGGTACTACTGTTGGGTGCTTTGGTGATTGCTAATTTTATATGGACGACACCACGGTCAACTCCAAATCGCGTTTAAAAAGATGATGCCGGGGATAATTTTGCTCAAAATATACATACTTGTACTTGCGATTTCATATTATCGAAAAACTACTTTACTTGCCACTGCTACAAGCTTTATGATTGGTCACGGCAGTAAGAATCGTGTAGAGACACATATAATAAAGACTGTTAAGAAACTGCCATATCTTCTTTTCGTATTGTAAAATGTAGGTCGGGTTTTTATCAGTTTCTGTTCAGAATTCTGATTTCCAATAGAAGTAACGGGTCTTACAATTGTTCCTCGCCGGCACTAAATTTTGCAAAGCCAATAACCATCGACATTCATGCGAACAGAGAATTTGTAATGTACCGTTTTCACGAGTTTGGCAACGCAAAAATGTTCAACTCGATTCGCTCAGACAGAGATATATTCGGCTATATTGCAAAATCGTCATCTTGTTGCAAAATCGCCAAGGTCAATAATTCTTATATGGTTAAGCCACACACGCACAGTTTACCTCGGGCTCTCAGCACTTTAACATTGTAAGCAACCGGTCAGCCGCATATCACGTATTTCACAATTTTCAAACTTATTTGCACTGTCGGTAGAGTGGCTGCGATGCGTGTGAGCACGTACCTCCGCGGTCGGATCAAGACTGGGACCTGTTCTAGAGAAAGTGACCGTTTCCAAGCGAATACTTTCCAAGTGATCGTTGAGTTTCGGCAAGTCGTACGCGTCGAGTTGCTGAGGTTCTAGCGGAGTATCGTTACCCCCTTTTTGCGTAACGAGGTCGCGTTTAAAGTTCGTCATATCTCCGTTACGGTTAGCAACAAAATTTCACTTCTTTCGACCAGTTGCGCAACTGATGAACGGACACGTATGGAAAGAAAACCAAAAATGTCACGATGTCACGTCACGTGACGTGCACGCGATAGCTGTCGGTTTCGATGATAGAAAATTTGCAACATGCGGAAGTTTTCTGACAGTTTTATATTTATAGACAGGAACTTATTGATTTTAGTACCGACTGTACCTACGTACAGGAAGATAGTAATTGCGGTATACAATCATCTACGTTACATACATAGGCACACGGGTCTTGTAATTGCTCTCTCCATATGTATAGCTTCTGAAAACTCTAATTGAGTTATGAACAGAATAGGAAAAACTCTATCACAATTTTCTCACCACGATCGGATTACCGAGAAGATACATTTTGGAGAAACTAGCCGTGAATTTAAAAGAGCACGAAATAATGTGTTTCTACGTAGTGTTGTGCGGTGGTATTCGTTTTCCGTTATTCAAAACGGTCTCCGAGAGCCGCTACGATACGCGTTGTTTGTTACGTTATACGGGTCAGAGCCGGTATACAACTTATAAAATTACGGTCACATCGTGAGGTGTCACACTATTGAGTTACAGGGCTTTACACGTGCGATCTTAAACTTTACGATGATGTCACATCACTGCGTCATTAGGAATGTCGTTGTTTTCCCTTCGACAGATGCTGCAAACGATATCGATGTGGGATAAATAATTAATTACCTAACCGTGCTGATATGACACGCTGGCGACATGCGTGGGATAAATGTTTAGGTTTATAGGTCACTCCTCAGTTTACAAACACGGTCAGACCACAGAGATATTTACGATGGTTAATATAATAATTATCTACGCTCTCTCATCAGTTGGACCCTAGTTCAGGTGTAAGTTTTGCATCGACAAATACATATTTTTTCTCGGTTAAAGAGAGGACACCGTTTATGACCTTTGAAGACACACGATGAATGCTTCTTCTGACCCAAAACGATTTTTCTAAGGTGTAAGGTATAACTGAAATCTATCTTACGCAGAACGCTCGAATGACACACAGAACACATACCATTAGAGCCTGCACAGTCAACATTAACAGAGATAATAAATGAGCATTATCTTTAAGTAAATAACGTTCAATGACACTTCCTTATCAAATTACTGTATTCATTTGCTATTTACATTATCAAAATGTTGACAAATATAAATGAGTTTGAAATTACGGCCTAAATGTCACTGATTACCTGGATTACAAATGAGTAGGAGTTGCCCCTGACTTTGGGCGTGCTAACGCCTTAATAACTTCAAGTTGAATAAGATCACGATTTAGAATAAATTGACATTGATTTCTATCCTCCATCTTCATTATAAAACACTTTTTGACAAAATAAAAAAATAAACTCGTTGTCTAGAACATTCCATCCGACAGATTGTCTCTAGTTTCGACTCCATTGACGACTTGACATTGACAACCAGTGATCCGAAAACTGTCTCTCCGTTTCGGCGGAAAATGGACTTCGCAACAGATTTGTAATTGTGTTGCGTTTAAGTCTCATACGAGAGTGGAGACATTCTAATTTGTTGCGAAGTCTGTTGTCAACATGGTTGTCTAACTTTTAGTTAATAGCGATCGAAATATTAATTTGATTTTCGTTAAACCATTCTGTTGGTTTATCGCATAACAATATTTATTTATGAGGCTCTACTTTCCCTATTTTATATTTAACTATATGCAGCTACAGGATAAAAAAAAATCGGCCAAGTGCGAGTCGGACTCGCGCACGAAGGGTCCCTTAAATATTTGTTTATTTTTATTGAATTATTTATTTTTAAAGTGAAAATATATGTAAGAATAACTAAATATTTTGAGAATATTTCAAGCGTCTGCCTGTTGCCGGTATCAATATCGAGCAAAAACCTTTAAATATTTATTTTATTGTTTTTTAGTATTTGCTGTTATTGCGGCAACAGAAATACATCATCTGTGAAAATTTCAACTGTCTAACTATTCATGGTTCATCACGGTTCATGAGATACAGCCTGGTGACAGACGGACGAACAGCGGTCTTAGTAATAGGGTCCCGTTTTACCCTTTGGGTTCGGAACCCTAAAAAAGGACTTTCAAAGTAATTAATGCTAGTAAGCAGTAGTCTCACGTAGTGAGTAGCTAGTACCAAACAGTAAAAAATACCTGTCCCACAAATCCACCATTCCAAATTGTAGGTAAGTAGGCGATCGAGTTTAGTGGTCGGTATAAAAGTGATTACAAGCGAACAAGAGCACGAGCTGACCTTGCTTCGCTCATGGACACTACAATTAGGTCACTAGGTCAGCAATTTTGCGCTTTTTCGCTAGCTGCACTCCCCTACGACAAAGTGACAGACACGTTTTTTTCAAATCTCGCAATGGAAACTAATCAATTGTCTTTTATCTACATGTTTTTTTACAAAAAGTATGTTACTGTAGAGCTTATTACCACTTTTTGGTTTATTAAATTTAGGATTCGATTTTTGAATTTTTAAATTCGCGCCGAAATAGAATACTGATGAAGCCATCAGTATTCTATTTCGGCTTTCTATTAGCTTGGATGATATTCTCAACAGCTGAGTGACCTAGACAACGTGTAGTATATAAAAATTAAGTTGTGCGGATTTATAATGTAAGTTTGTCGATTGAAACCTTGAAGAAAGTCAGGGAACGTGTACTGTAGTAACACAAGAAAAATACTTAGATTATAAGTGCCTGCAAAACATGCGCATAATTTCTACTTTGTTTCATAAAATTACATTTACATATTAACGTAAAACCTTGTTCCGTTTCCGTTGCTAGAACCTATTTTGATATTATCTATTCAATTGTTTTTGTTTAGTAAACAATAGAGGGTGAAATAATCGCATAGGTAAGTTGTTCAATTTATTGTTTTAAATGATAGATTAATTACCTAATTCTTTGTTATCTATGGCGAAAGCTTATTGAGCCGGGAAGAGGAACTTGATAGAGCTAAGAGTTTTATAACTTGCTCGCAAGTAGCAACATGAACAGTAATAATGGCTTCTGTCTATTATGATTATTTCTCAGTGTCCGCCCAGTGTTTGGACTCGTGCCCGGTTGAAGGCAAATTGGTATAACTCGCCTGCTACTACTTGGGTTGGGAATAGGACTTTTATAAAAAAACTTGGGCGTGCACGTGCACCTAGTGAATCGATCTTATCCTTCATGGAACACTGATAAAGTGTCTGAGGACTTTTCCAGCGAATTCCGCAGATTCCTGTTTTCAAAACGAACAGAGTAACGAAGATTTATTAATATTTCTCGGAACACATAACAAGTTCCTTAGCACCGAGAATTTTGTTGTTATAAATGCATTTTAAATCCCTGCTGGTAGAGATGGGAAATTACCGTGTAATTGATACGAGGAACTCCGCACACGGCTTCATTCCATCAGATACTGTATTTGTGCAATAGCCAAGTCAATTTTCGACGAAGGTTGCGGTTCTAGAGTTTTCACTAAAACGAGTTACAAAGCGAGCATTCGTGCAGTCAGTACGTGGAAACGTGCACGAACATGATGCGTATGTGTTTTGTTATGTATTAGGCCACGGTGTAACGTAACATGCTCGCTGCGAATGTTACGGCCCGTAACACCGCTGCACCGGTAAGTAAGTACCCAATTGGCATGCAGTTAGACACACTAGATGAGGTTGGCGGGAAACAAAGCGAGATGCAATTTGTGAATTAAGCGCCTTGCAACTTGCTTTCAAGAATAAATTGGGTTCATTGGCATCAAAACTGCAAATGTAACGATGAAATTCGAAACGAATCCTATAAATGATTGCAAAGGTAGTTTGCGTGAATAAAGGTAACACAATACAGGCAATGTTTGCATTACGTAATAGACAATCGCTAGTATCTAATTACCTACACCTGTATACTAACAATCATAATATAACCTTGTGTCATTGACCAGCAAAAAAAACATGACGAATCGGATTTAGCAAACGTCTCATCGCAGTCGCCTATTCTAAATTATTGTAATTATAGATGTCTCTAGTTGCAAAACTCATAGATAGATAAATGAACTACTTAATTTTTGAGATCTTTATTGTCTGTATGGTAAGCATGGCATGCGTAGGTACTTGTACGCGTACTCGTAGAGACTACAATAATCTTTTGTCGGTACAAAACATTATTGTAGACTAGACTCTCTTCAAGTACGGAATTAGACCTTGTAAATTTCGTGTGCAAAATGATAATCATGTGACCGGTTAATGTCCATGGTGAAATAGCCAAGTAATTGTGATTATGTAAAATGTTTTGTAATGACTGTCGAATCTACGGCCTGTAAAGGCTCTTGGGAATGTAAGAAATTACCTTTTTGGCAAGGACGTACCTATGATTACGGAAATTACAATTGTAGTAATTGTGTGCAAAAATAAACATTACAATAAATTGTAGAGCCATGAATGAAGTGACAATTTAAATAAAATATATAATGAAGCACAAATGTACTTAAAATAAATTAGTTATCTTTCTGATAGTATTAGTTAAAATATACAATAATATGATATACTATTCAAAAGAACGTATGATAACGTATGATATACTGTTCAAAAGAACGTGCGTAAGTGCACTTTGAAAAGCGAACGAGCGTGACCACATACCACATTAGTAAACTACAGCCAATGACATAGACAAGGTATTCTTTATCCGCATTTTTTTATTTTAAATGAAAATATGAATACCAAAGATAGAATTAGTAGACAAACGTGCGTTTCGCTCGGATCCCGCTTCCGTGCCATTCAATTGTCTGACCTTCGAGTCCCACCTTCGGCTAGACTTCCACTCAATTATCATTGCGAATTCGTATAAATGGCGCTCAATGTCGCCCAACATCGATGTTTTTATGATTAAAACTCGAATCGGTAGGTGCCAAAATAATCAAACAGATAACGTGGGAAACACCATAATTATATCGATAACATCCGTCAGAAGTACGAAAATAAATACGATAACTAGCGACATTGCCTGAAAAAGAATTTTCTAAGAAATTTCTTGAGAGGTACGATCATAAATTCATAATAAATAAAATAAAACTGTAATTGGAAGTCTTGCGAAGTTGAAAGCATTCAGGGAATTCTTATAGGCGATCTTTAATCAAACAAACCTGTAGAGTGCAGGGTCTGACGCTGCGTTTAATAATAGAACGCCAACGACAACTTTTTTGAAAAGTTTTTTTTTGTGTAATATCTACGACATGCGTTGGAAGGGTCCCCCATTTACTACATTATTGGTGATCGCAGCCACAGCAGGTAGTTTGACTTCTCGTTTACACAGGTCCAGGGAAGGGATATCAGTATTTTTTGTTCTGGTTACAAAAAAACTTTACAATCTATTGCCCTTTTGTATTTTCGCTGGTGATTTACTATTGATAGAATAAAAACTGGGGTTACGTCACACACATCACATTTAAAAGATTAATAATATTATTTTTAAGCGTTTGTTGTGAAAAGCGTTTTCATCTTACGAAGCTAGCATATTTTATATTAAACATTAGGTACCTACTTAGTCAGATTAGCCAACACAAATTGCAAGTCCGTATTTCTCAATTGAACATGAACATCAACAAACAATCGATAACGCTGGGCTATAATAGTGCGCCCACGTCAAGTTCAACACAATGTAGTGAGGGCGTGAGGATAAAGCCGGGTCTACACTGCTCAGTTTACTGATCCCATGAAGCTATCCCCTTGAATATTAGTCTTAGAAAAACGAAAGAAAACTGCGGCTTTCCCGCTACGCGAGTAATAGATCGTTGAATGCGTCACGCACTCACGCTCGAGTGTGCCCTCACGCTTATGTAGTGAGGTGTAACAGGCAGGCGTCAAGGTACACGCTATACGTTTGTGCCACGTTGCACGACCATGACACGCTCGCTGCACGCTTTATACCATCTATAATGATTGTTATTGCTCTGCACGTCTCTTGTCTCCTACCCCACCCAATCTTATAATTTGGACCATCATCATCCCCATTCCGAAATCGTTTTCAAAGCTACCTATTATATTTTTTGTATCTCGTCCTAACTAACGTATGGCCACAGATGTTGTGCAACCAGAAGGCCGCTCCCCGCTCCGCTGACAATGTCGCGTTCATTTTCTGTCGCCGTCAACGCGTATTGTTCACCCAAATTATTCGACATTTTTGTGAATTTATTAGCAACATGTGACTCCTCATGTAAATTATGTTTAAAAGTGCTGATTTATGTTTATTCTACATTTTTTTACAATACTTGTCCACGTAAATAATACCTACATATATGTTAAACAATTTATTAGATTGAACAACCGTATTGCTAAAATAGTGATTGAACTAATCATTGTAATCGACCGAACTATTTGAACGAACAGGTTAGGGGAGATGACAAATGAACCCATACAAGATTATCGAAAGGGGACTGTCCCACTGCGCGCATCGATACGTGCTCCGATACGAAACACTAGTCGTAGTCCCGGGGAGGGTTAACAAATAATAATAACTCGCAGCGATTACAGCGAGTCATCGACCTTCGAAAAATCTGACCTGCGCCGCGCGCCGCAAGGTTGCGAGCAGTGAGCACGCTACAGACGCCACTCGCTTAATCGCTCGCCTGCTCGCCAGCGCCGCTCGATTCACTTACTTCAATATTTTAAACATGCTTCCTTATATTCTGTGCTCGCATCTAAATCACTTATCAATTTCCATTAGCGATTAAATACCTTCACAGTGTACTGAACTTAGCATAACATCGACGTGTTATCGTACATTCGCTTGCCAAATGCCTGTCTCATTTTGATTACGAACGCGACTACACAGAGAACAACAAACCATATTTCGCTGTCATTCGGTGACCTTTATTGGCGGAATTGGTAAACCCAAGGTGCTCGATTCGATTTGCAAAAAGTGCAGAAACTCGTCTTTCTTGAAAATAAATTAATTTGTCGGGGTCACAAAATGTCAACAAACTGTGAAGGTGATGGAGGTGGGTTTATGTAAACGATTGTGTAAACAGTATAATTAAACATCGAATAAAAGTTTAAACTGTACAGCTCGTTCATTGTTATCTACATCGACTATTTAAACTACCTACTTAAGTACTATTTGTTTAAATATGGTAAAGGTAGTCTAGGCGCACCCATGGCAACAGCATAACCCGTATCCGCAGGTGACTTTTAAAACCTCTCTAAGAAAAGCAGTTATTTCTCTATCTGTCATTATCAAATCGTGAAGGAAACCAAATAGCCACGCGCCCACACCACTTTCCAGTCTTCCCATTTATGCATGGTAGGTAATAACAAAAAACAATTTAAGACACTTGAGAGTTTTAAGGCAAAGATGGTAAACAATGTCGGTCTGGTACGGTATTTACAAAACAGGTGTATGAACGACGAGGACGGGGGCACGGCGGACACACGTGGTTCAGTTTGTTTAGTCCAGCCGTCGTCGGCGCAGGTCACCGTGACGAAAAAGCCAATTTTCTCGTGTACTTAAATACTTGAAAGCGGGCGGAGAGGGGACCTCTCCGCCCGCTTTCAAGTCAAGACAAGATGTAATCACCCGCTTGAGATCCATGTCGCTCGCAAACATACGTAGACACTGTTATAATAACTAGGATACCGACAACCACTCCGCTACTGAATGTCGAAGTTTGAAATGTCGACGTATGTTAGTTCTAAAGTGCAGGATCTCGATGTACGCCAGTTCGAAAGTTCACTGGAGCGAAGTATGCAAGGCCGACGTATCGTTAGTTAGAAAGCATACGAGTGCGATGTACGCCAGTTCGAAATTACCCTGGTTAGGTTAGGTTAGAACCGTGACCAACTACGCGCGAGCCGAGCGAGCGAAGCGAGCGGTGCCGCGGCAGCGGCCAGCGAGCGCTACCTCGAAATTGGTCGCGAAATTTTTCTAAGTATTTTTTTCATAGTGCCCCCAAGACGACACTCTGACCTCCTGACGAATCTAATTAGGATAATCTAACTAACGATACGACGGCCTTGCATACTTCGCTCCAGTGAACTTTCGAACTGGCGTACATCGAGATCCTGTACTTTAGAACTAACATACGTCGACATTTCAAACTTCGACATTCAGTAGCGGAGTCACCGACAACGTACTCATTTAGCTGTACTTGATTGTAGACAAAGTTATCGGCTTTCAGATTTCGAGCCATGCAAAGAAAATCCCGATACGCATCTATCTATCTATGCATGTAACCGCTACAAACAATAGTCTTTGTGCAGCTATGACTAGTTAGCAAACAACTACGGACAATGTACAAAAGTAAAACATCTGGCGCGGCCAATAGGAACTTAATTTTCGTTATAAAAGTAATCGAGTTGTGATTACTGTGCAGATACGTCAAAATACCTAATTGAGTAGTACAATACGCAGCGAATGAGGTCGTGGAAGGTGAACACCCCTCCAAGGAAAAACGTTGACCCCCTCGGCCACATCCGTGTGTACACAGCCGAGCCGCTCGGCCATCGTGCTCTTAAATGTAGTTTTTACTTTGGGAATTGTAAAACACTACTAATATTTATTGACACTCCATTATATAATATGTGTTATTCACGTACTTTCTAAAAGTCAGGTTTGTGCTAAGAATATCAAATCAATATCTGATACAGGCCTTAAAAAAAAGTGTAAAACTGTTGACCTTGGCATCGTGCCAACTTGCTGACAACGGTGACTGCATTTCCCTGCCGTATTCTAATACGTGTTACTTGGAAATATTTTTTATAATGTGTACCTAATTTACTTGGAGAATGATTCAATCAAAGAGAGGTTTTGTAAAGTCGTTGCGAGATGACATATTTGGAATTTGAAGTCTTTAACGAGGGACAAGTGATTGTAATAAACCTAATCGATCTTTGTTCAATATTCTTCTTCGATCATAACAACATTTTATTTATCCTGAAGTAAATCCCAGTAGCTGGTGCCTTGTTTGTATGTTCGATCCGAACTTCATCTGCGTGTCCGAAAACAAAATAGAGTAAGGTAATTAACGAAACAACGTTTTAATTTGATTTAATTTTTTTTTTATTATATTCTATGCAAAAGTTTTTCAACAATATCGCAAAACTCCGTACAGACAGTGTATTTAAATAAGTCAAAAACGTACGCAATGAAGCGAGTGAGTGAAGGGAGATTGATGATGATCAAATCGTTGCGTAATTTGTTTTTTTTACACATACAATGATGGCTTGTTTACCAACATATTTCATTGGTAGTAATCAGTTCGGGCAATAGAATTGAAGACTGTACCGAAATCACGTGCTCGGCCGTATTTTTTCCTACTCCCACTTAACGAGTACGGCGACCTGAGCAGGTAAAAGATTTATGTTTTCTGTTTCGCAAATCTATACGAAAGCAAATAATTGGAATGGGAACTCGTGTACACAAATGACTATAGACGGAAAAGAATGTTAATAAGTATATCCCAAATACATAATGACACATGTCATCAAATATTGGACTAGGTTTGTTGACCCGGTTGACCGTCTATTTACATTTGAAGAAGATAAATTATTGCGATGTCGATGGTCGTTGGCAAAAACTAGATAGTAAATAAATATACAACATTCCTTTATAATGTTCTTCTAGTATCTATATCAATGAAGGGAGAGGAGTTTCATTTAGTTAAATTCCAAAAACTCATTGAAAGAGTTCCGATTTATAATATAGGTAAAACTAGGTAGGACTTTTCAAAAAAATCAGAATTCACTCGAAGTAAATAAATATTCCCGGGAGAGTATAAGAAAAGAGAGCTTGGTCGAAACTCCTCACTTATAAATGCTCATTGTTCTCTTTGAGATAAGTTCACAGCACGAAGCGGTAGTTATGCAAGGCAGTGAGCGTACGTCATTCATTACCAGTAGCAGCGATTGGAAATGCAGGTTCCCCTGGATACCGTTGTTAGCTCCCGCTACAGAAAATTGACGCATACATATCACTTTTCCCTTCCTGGTAGATTGAAACGAGCACTTTACTCGCGAGCCAAGTGTTGTTGTTGTTGGTTTACGATCGCAAAACAGCCGGCGACAGGCCTTGAACTTTGTTTGTAATATCTCCGCAAACGTATTAATTAATTTGCAAGTTCAATAATTCATTGGCTACAATGGTATCTTTCATATTTTTGTTTCGAATGCTCAAGGTTGTCTAGAAAACGATGTTTCAAGAATATTGGCACTTCGTTTAACAATAGAAGAGATATAGTAAAATGCGGTGTTCATGACTTCATGAGTCTATGAGGCACGCTCTGGGTGAGTTTTTCTTTAATATTGTTGCTAACTTGATGTCCAAGTCCATTATAAGACACTAATCGGCGACGTAACAACGCGCGCGAGTGATTGATGAGCGAAATTTAAGAATAGTGAATTTCATGTTTATTTCAGATTTATAAAATTTAACGTAAAATATTTTGATCATGTATCATTATTACAGATTTCGCTGCTATTTTGCAGTGTTGGCAAATCAAATTAGGTACCTTCATAGTTTGATTAGATTTACTAATGATTCAAATGACTACATTTACACTAGTCTAATATTTAAAATTAAAAAAATCATAGCAAATTATAGTTTTCGGCTAAAACAAACCATGAAAATTCATCGACCGGAAAGCGAGACTCTCGTGAGCACAAAAAACATGAAGTAACTTTCGACTATTTTCGGCATTCGCTGTTACGAAATCGTTTGCGAAAGCGATTGTTGCGACATCCGTGCCGGACCGAGCTGAGCCGACTTTTGACAGTTCTCTATACTTCGCCACATCGCCATACTATCGACAACAATCTGTTGATCATTTTCGGTTTTTGTAGGTACTGGCCGCACTCGACCGCATTCTAAATTCAAATAATTAATCTTATTTTTTCTTGCGAACTTACAAATAATAAAATCGTGACTGATGTCTCTGTTCAATTTGAGATGCTTTGTTTTGTGAATGTCATTGTCATTGTCAAGATGACTATATGTATCACGTGTATGTGTTTCATTTCATAAGGTTATCGAAGCCACATGGGAAATGAGCACTTCATTTCCCATGTGGCTTCGATAACCTTAAGATATATATCATGTTTTAGTCTATATTGCCAATCTAATATTAATTTGGTGAGTTTGCTTAGAGGTGGTAAAAGCGCGTTCATAAATAATGGGATGTAAAGGTATAGGATAAAATCCAAGCTAACGTCTAAGTATTGGATAACAGCTCATTTCCACGTTTCACAAGAATCATAAAAATAGAAGGCTCAGTTCTATAAATGAAGCCAGTTAGTTCAGAAGTGAAGCGAAGATACTTTATCTGGTTTCACTTTTAAAGTTTCTTCGATAGAGTTGTGATTGTTCCTAGTTGACCCATTTAACCCGAACGTGGGGAGATCTCAATAGTTCTAGGGTAAATAGGTACTTGCAGAATGTATTGAGGAGAATGTTCGGGCAGGTAGGTACTCGGTGTAAACTAGATAGAGATGACGGTAAGCTACATGTAGAACTGGTTCAGGCGGGCTGCGGGCAGGCGCGCTCGGCGGGGGCTGCGGGCCCCAGACGCGGGGCGTCATTGACCTGCGCCCCCCTCCCTTCCCGCGCGGCACCCGGCACCCGGCCGGGCGCGAGGCGCGACACCACGACACCGTAACTTCATTGTGTCGCTGCACTGCGAATCAAATTTGATGTAGCGGACACTTTTTTGCTAGACGAAGAGACTAAGACCTCTTCTGTACCTCTCACACGTCTCCAACATCAAGAATGTCGGTGGCAAAAGAATTAATAAGTTCGCATTGAAGCAGGAACTTTCTGCGAAAAAGTTTTTTTAAACGAGACTCGAAGTCCGTCGCCAAAGTTCGCGGAAACGGTTCATTGTTAATTAATGGATATTTATTTTTGTTAAGCCCCTGAATATTAAAGTAAGTTCAGTCACCTCACAGCTTATTTTTGCTGGCAGAAGTGACGTGGCTCATTGTAGTGTAGGTGCATTTTTCCTTAGAGTTCGACCGAGTTCCGGGCCACCCTTGTGCAAAAAAGCAGATGGTATGGCAAAATATTTAACGATAATTTCAACGTCTTTTAATCCAAAAACAGACGTTTACATAGTGACAAGTCAACATGCTCTAACGATTTTACACAGATATTTAAAATGTGTGTGAAAGTGGTATTTGATTCACGAACTCGCTTTACAACACAGAAGTCGTATAAATTAAGTTAAGCTGGCCGAAAATCGTACAGTTCGGGAGCAAATCGTACAAATGTTACAAAAAACTTTGTCGAAGGTCGTCCGGGCGAGACAAGTGAGCTCCGAGCCGCCACCCGACCCACTGGGTCAAGTTCATTATTTGAGGATGAATAGATACACAGAGGGAGAACTTCAAGCGTTTATACCCTTCACAAGCATGCCTTTAGAAAAATGTCAAGGTGATCAATGTAATCATATAAATAACTCTATTTTAAAAGCTCTTAACGTCTGAGCTCTTTACGTTTTTATACAAACTTATTTAAATTCAGACAGACAAACTGACTTGTTAACTTGTAGACAAACGCTTAATATTACAATGTGAATCTCTGTTATCGCTGAATTTCTGAGAAATTACAAAGCAAATCAAACGTTGATATTACGTTTAATCAAATGTTATCAATCTGTCACCCTATCTGTCGATTCCCATCGTATCTTCAAGACAAACTCCATATCTGATTGATTGTACAGTTCAATGGTTCCTTATCCTACTTTCTCATATTCTTTATATAGCTCTACCATACAGAGCAGGTACAAAAACTCACTTTGCCATCTCTGCAGGTACAAGTTTCTATTAGATTTTCTGCAAATCAATACATTCCGTGTCAGCAAATAACATAACATTATTAGAATTAACTCTCACGAAAACAATAGAAGGCTATTTAGAAAAAAAACAAAGAAACATTTGACCGGATGCACTAATTATGGAAATGGCAGGTGCTTCAGACAACATCCAATTACAATCGTACTTCGAACCTCGGAGATGGTATAACTATTTTTAGGAAGCATTCGAAATTAAAGACTAACTTCTATCGAACAAGTTATAGGGTTAGGTACCTTCTGAAGATGTAAATGTTTAATGGAAGTCTGAAAAAAGAATACCTATATAAGAATTTTCTTACAGACCTTTAAAGAAAATTCTTGAAGTCGAATACGATATTTTCTAAGTTCGATTCGCCAATAACACAAAAGACAAAGTACCTTATGTATATGACATGTATATGTATATGTAGTCTAAATATGCTAATGCAAACCGGGTAAACGTAATACGTTATGTTTATTTTAGAATGTAGGTAAACAGATTCCAATATGAATTTCAGATGGGTAACAGTCTTACTAAATATTAATACGAAACCAAATATGTTGGCTTGGCTATACGCAGAGGCTGGGTTTATAATATATGCGGGTCGGACAGATAACCTTCTATTTTGTGAAGTTGGGAAAAATTGGGTCGAGCGCTAGCACGCTTACCCACATTGTACATGTTTTAATAATTATGTTTGTTTGTACACACGGTCCAGATTTATGAATTGGATTTCCAATAATCTCAACAAATAAAAGTAAAAAGTGACTTCGCCCATGTGTTATGGGTATGCTTATTAAGCATTAAAATGGGCGAGGGTGTTCGCTATTCCACAAATCCATCGACCTCATTTCCTGATTGTTGATTGATGACGGTAATAAAAGTAAAGCAATAAACTCACTTTCTTTCGAATGCAACTTCGTCATAAAATTCATAAGCAGAACCGCGGCACAATGGTGTTTACAAAATATAAATAAACGAAGGTGACGCCAGATGTCAGTGGCACTTGATCTGTAGGCGTACGATATTCATCGCGTTAACGTTACAAAAAAGAACCCAGACTGAATATTACCGTCACCTACGAAAATAAAGCTTGTTAACTAAGTATAACTACAGCAGTTTTTCTGCGTTCCAAATGGCCATGAATTTTAATGCTGCAAACTTTTCTAGACAGGTTACGATCGTTTTACGACGGCACTAGTCTGCATCATCATCATACGATACATATAGAGAGGTCGTGGCCATATCATAGAATTGATCACTTCATGATGTGGCCGACCATTTCAAGAAATGGTTGTCGTGATACGGTCTGGCCATCAATGAATAACTCAGCGTTTGTCGATATCAACAGCTACACACGGCTACTTCATGATCATATCGTAAAGTAGTTACATTATTCATCGTTAGGTGCGCTGATATCGTTCTGTTTTTGTGATGCATCATGGCGGCGGACAATTATTCCGATAAAAAAAAGCTAATAATATGCGCCAGCTAAATAAAAAATGCCATTTCATGATGTGACGAAGGTTAGTTCAGGATAGGTTTGAGGGGGGGGGCCCGTATCGCTGTCGAGTCCACCATGAAGTACCTGGGATTGGTGCTCGACAGCCGGTGGGATTTAGGCCCCCACTTCCGGCGGCTGGCGCCCAAGTTGTTGGGCGCGGCGGGGGCGCTGTCAACGCTGCTTCCCAATCTGGGGGACCCGAGCACCGCCTGTAGGCGGTTGTACGTGGGGATCGTGCGATCGATGGCCCTTTATGGGGCCCCGATCTGGGCGGCTGACCTGACGGCCAGCACCATCACTGTTCTGCGGAGGCCGCAGAGGGTGATGGCCGTCAGAGTCATCAGGGGATATCGCACGATCTCCTACGAGGCGGCTTGCGCACTGGCCGGATCTCCGCCGTGGGACCTGGAGGCGAAAGTGCTCGCGTCACTACATAAGTGGCGCGAGGGCGCGCGGGCGCGCGGCGAAAGACTGACGCAGCAACACTTGGAGCTGCGTCGGTCGCAGCTGCGCGAGGTCCTGGTGGCGGAATGGCGGGACAGGCTTTCGAGCCCTACCGCCGGCCTCATCACCATCGAGGCCATCCGGCCGGTGCTCGACCTGTGGCTCGGGAGAAGGCACGGCTCCCTGTCGTTCCGTGCGACGCAGGTCCTCTCGGGGCATGGCTGCTTCGGGAGGTTCTTGTGTCGCATAGGCAGGGAGCCGGACGCTCGATGCCACCACTGCGTCGACTGTCGGGAGGACACGGCACGGCATACGCTTGCAGAGTGTGCAGCTTGGGAGGAGCCGCGCCGTGCCCTCATCTCTGTTGTAGGCGGTGACCTCTCGCTGCCGGCCGTAGTCCATGCTATGGTCGGCGGTGAGGAGTCCTGGGACGCGGTGGTCTCCTTCTGCGAGACAGTTATCGCGCAGAAGGAGGCTGCGGAAAGGGAGAGGGAGATCACAACCGCTCTCCCTGCCCGCAGCAGGCGCATCGGGCGTCTCTTCCGGCCCCCCTAACTGGGTCCAGGGGCGGCGGACTTGGGGATGTCCGTCGCCCCCCACTCATCCGGACCCGAGGTGGCGGCGCGTGGTGTTCCCGTGCGCCCCTCTTTGACGTAGCGAGGGGAGTCAAACACCTCACTCCCCTCGCCGACGCGAGGTGGCCCGCAGTGGCGGGCCGGCACCAGCCGGGGATTGCGGATGTCGCATACGTTCCCGCGATCTCCGGCGTAGGTGGAAGATGGAACACCGGGGTGGTTTTAGTCAGTAAGAGTCTGACAGACCCCTCCACCCGCCCCAGGGTGGAGGATTTCCATGAGGATTTCCCCCCGAGATCAAAAAAAAAAAAAAAAGGATAGGTTTGAGGGAACTTAAGACTGACACGGATAGGTTATGTTAAACCCTGCAGATCGCGGGGCTACGTCGCCTAAGTTAGGTTTGAAGTTGTCATTTCATGATGTGGCCAGGCATTTCATGATATGATGATATGGCCAAATGTAGATTGACATATATGTCAATGCGAATATCTAAAATATTATCTAGTAATATCTATGTCGTGGCCATAACAGATTGGCCATTTCAAGATGTGGCCGAAATTTTCATGAAATGGTTGTATTTTATGAAATAGCCAACGAAAACTAACAATATC
The DNA here is from genome assembly GCA_905163435.1 of Mamestra brassicae. NCBI lineage: Eukaryota > Metazoa > Arthropoda > Insecta > Lepidoptera > Noctuidae > Mamestra > Mamestra brassicae. The sequence continues at coordinate 5,462,493 of LR990991.1, read as the reverse complement.
GTTTAAAGTCAAGGTTTGATGATATATCATCAATACTTTTTCGAATCTCGTATCGAACGGAGTAGCGAATGTCGCGGAGTTCGAAATTTTAATGATCTGTCAATAAAACAACAAATGAGTAGGTACGTAATTTAACGGATCATGTCCATAAAACTCTAGAATGTTGTAGTAATGTTAACAACTTTACTCGCAACTGATATCGATGACCTACGTAGTATGGCTAGTCAGCGTCATCAAACACGCTTCTTAAGCATGTAAATAAATGATTTTCAATTGTTAATTAAGAAAACAACAAAACAATTTACTCATTTCAAGGAAGACACAAAGGAACGCCAAGTACCTATCGTAGAATTCCAATAAAAAATATTAGAAGGGAAAATCAAACGGCTTAGCCCGTTCAAAAATATACGCTGGTGTATTTTTAAACACAGACAAAATGTTCTTGGTTTAAAAAAAAGAACAAAACTTTTTTCGTTTCCGCATGTATCGGAGGCACGGACCGACCGTCATAATCGTAAAGCTATTGTTTGCACGTAGTAAAAGCTTTCTACGGACAGTGTCCTGTGAACACAGCGGCCATTGTTGGGACAGTCTTGCTTATCGAAATGTTGCCGACGACAGACACGGACGGTCGTAAACAGAACAGCTGATGGATGCGTAACAACAGAATCTTATGAGGTTTTGCAACGAGAATGCAATGGATACGAAACTAACGTAAAAACTCAGTTATGAACAATTTATTTAAGCTTTTAATTTATCCGTCTATCTCGTTAATTCCACTGAATGTGGTTCTATAAAATGTATTTAATTTAAAACTGGGTTCGAGGCTCTTCGAGGAATTTTTGGACGGATGAATTTCTAATACAAGTACGAATGTTTAACATGTATCACGGCAAAACGGCTGAGCATCTGGCATTCGAGGTCACAACATTCTTTTTTACGAAACGAATTTGAGCAATTGCCACAACTTGCGATTCTAACCAAAAACTTGGAAAGTTATGTAAGTTAATGAAGTTTTAAAATTCTAACCAAAAACTTGGAAAGTTACATAAGTTACTGAAGTTTTAAAATGTTCACCCAAAGAATCAAGAAGTTTAAGCATTAAACCCTAGGAGACACACATTTGTATAAATCCTTTTGAAGGTCAGTATGTTTACTATCAGTTCAATAAAATACTTAATTAAATACACGATAATTATGTATTAATGATAATGAACATTCAGGTCTTGAAGGTCGGTTGTCGAAGTTATTTATAAGCATCCGTCATAGTCAATTTGAAAGGTTGATTTTCTGATAAAATAATTTAATTATGGACCCTTTCAAGGAATAAAACACCAAGATAAAATTAGCTTGTGCTTACCGTTGCCTGGCGATATAGATGCAGCTAAGTTTGTGGTTAATCTGCAACAAAAATAATAGTTGATGTCAAAATAGGATAAGAATTACCAAACAAAATATTCGAGGTTGCTGCGCCCCGTCTCCGCAGCGTCTACACGGGATCTAGGCAGAGTCTACAAAAGACCCACACCGCGTTTACGAAGCGACTTATCCGGCCTATTTCGCGTCTATCTCGACTCGACGTTTACTCCGTACGCGCTACGAAGCCCCTGCGAAGAAGGCCTACGAAAAGCCTACGCCGCGCCTACGAAGGGCCTACGCCGCCGCCGCTGCAACTACGACAGGCTTACACCGCGCCTACGACAGGCCTACGCTGCGTCTATATCATCGCCTACAGAGCGTAGACTCTACGACAATGCCTAGCCATGCCATCCAGCGTAGCCGCGTAGGCATTTCTTCTTACTAAGAAACTTGTTGAGTTGGCAAAATGATGTCATAGCTCTCATAAAATAAAAGAGAATGACTAAGTATCACAAATCAGATTATTTAGCTTTCTATTAACGACGCGACTTCAACGACCGCCCTTTCGCCCTTCTTATTTACGGTATAAGAATTAAGGAGGCTTTAGGTTTTTCTTGGAAACATTTTAGTAAGGTTTGGTCAGAAGAATCTAGTGGAATTTGTCTGTAGGGTACAATTATTATAGCTTTCATCAGTGTCCTCTAGGGCATTTCTTGAGGAAGAATTTAAACACTTTGAAGTCTTTTATTCTTATTATACTTTGCTGATTAAAATCAGTTTTCCCTTTCCAATTTACAACTCATTCATCTGGCTGACATGTGGCACAGAAATAATGAGATACCACAGTTTTTTATGGTAAGTGGGATAATTGCCAACTGCCGAGATTTGGCTTGGAGATCTAATGTTTTCATAATCAAATATTTTCTTAAACTTGTAGGTATCTATCTAATCTATCTTCCACATATTGTAAAATATAATAGTTAAAAACACTAACTTATAAATAAATATTTTTTAAATACAATTTGGGGCAGTTTATTTATACACTACAGTGTAGTGATGATTGAGTTGTTTCACGGTGACTGACAGACAACGCACAGGCGAAAGTGCTGGTCGTAGAAAGCTGAAATTTGGCATGTAGCTTCCTTGGGGAGTGTAGGGGAGCAATAAGAAAGGATTTCCCGAAATTTCTACGGGAACGGGTAAAAACGGGAAAAGTCGCGGGCAAAAACTTAGGTAGTAGATAAAATCGTTGTATGTATGTTGATGAATTGAAAATTTATATTTAATCGTGACTATATACATGAATTGTATAATGATGTTACGTCCAAAGACCGAAAACGCTCACTGGGCGACAAAACAGCTCACAACGCGTTGTGGTTTGTTCCAAAGTTCCAGATCGCGAATTTCGCGTCGTGGCTCTTAAAAACGGCCGCAACGCGTTCTGGAAGAAATGCCATGACGCGTTCGAAGCCACATTGCGAAATAAGTATGTTGTTATGTATGAGGTGACCATATCGGTCACCTCATACATAACTACGACGACGGAGCCCCGCTGCGGGGCTCCTATTTCTGTCCACAGGGTTTAAAGGAACCTAACATGTATGCTGTGATGGGAGGTAATTTCGCTCGCAATCATCCCATTCGTGTCGGTGTGCCCTAAGTTCCCTCAAATCAAATATTTTTTCGCGATGTGGTTGCATAAGTTAGAGCTCAGAACGCGACATGGCATTTCTTCATTTCCATAACGCATTGTGGCCGTTTTCTTAAGCACCACGACGCGAAATCGCGTTCTGGCCGTTTGAAAAAAGTCACAACGCGTTGTGAGTTGTTTTTTCGCCCAGTGAGCGTTTTCGGTCTTTGGACGTAACATGACGTAACATATACAAAATAGTAGCTAAAATCCAACAGAGGTTTACTATTTACCTGCTTTGGGTTTTTACTAGCTATTGAATCTTTTTTATCTGTAAAATTTACATATTTTAAATTAAGCTGGATATAGCAACGTAGGTTAAATTGCCTTACCTACTAATGAACTCAGGATCGAAGGACCAAAGGTAACGGATGTTATGAGCCATACACGTGGCGTGGAAAGTTGCAACATACAGCATAATAATGCACGAACATTATTTGAACCGTTTTGCTGAAAATAGTCTGCCGCAATAACTCCCTGGGGTTGAATACCTATACACGTGTTTAAATTATAATGATTGGCGACCTTGATGAAGATACGGCTTCAGATACTGATTCAGTATTGTTATGGTCGTAGTACCATTGACACAGGGATATCTCGCGGATTCAAGGAAAAATTACACAAATTCCGGAATTTTTTTAGCGGATTTTCCGGAACTCTGTTCAAGGAAAGTCTGTACTGAACTCAAGCTGATAACAATTTCAGAGGATTGTTTGTTATGCTGGTACTGCAAAACATACTTTGCAGGAAAATAACAAAATTACCAAGAATCTTTTGTCTCAAATTCGTAGTATCTTCAGGAAAACAACATTTTCTCGGAAAATGTCAGTTATTGTGTCTTAATTTCTACAGGATTTAATACCCTTTGAAGGCTACTAATGTTACATAAAATTCTAAAAATGTTCAAGCGGAATTCTTGTTTATTCAACCGTTCGCAGATTCTTTTAACAAAATGAAAAAAGAAAGGAAGCTAATTGATTTGCTCGTAAACACTTTAAGCTTTTATTGATTCAATAAAGCTTTTCTAAGGCTCTATGTATGAAGGCCAAACATTAGAAAAGATGAAACGCGGAACTTAGCAACCTAGAATTTCAATGTTCTATTGGCTAGGCAAAGACGTCATCACATGAAGTTCTAATATATCATAACGAGAAGCTTTGATCCACAGCAGAACTCCCCAACTCCCAACGTCATCTCATTGACTCTTGATAAATGGAACAAGTATTAATCCCGATACTCAACAGATCAGGTGAGTGCACTGTAAATTAAACGTATCATCTTTCGCAACCGACTGTCAATATGAAACGAAACAGCTTTCGTTGATCGAAATTATATAAATAGCAGCTTAACCGCAACGTGAATGTTTGAAGCACTTGGCGAACGTAACACAGTAACCGCATGGTACATATTAACCCACTGGCACTGGGAACACTGGAATGCAGCCCTTTTCCATAACTGACACAGTTGTGTTTTCTTTATCTCTGAGAGTGTGACCGTATAAACTTGTATGTCCATTACGGGATATAAGTCTCGGACATACGTCGCTAAACGGAGAGCGTGCCAGCAACACTCTTGATCACGATCCTAGATTGCATTGTACCACATCGTTTTTCAACTGACAATGTGGAAGAGGCTACTTTAAAAGGCTAACGATATTGAGAATTCTAGGTAAGGCGCAAAGGACCAACAAATTTCTCTCCGCCCGCGTGAATGTCGAAAATTACCCCAAGCGATTATTCCCGGGATAAAAATCTTATGTGTTATTCCAGACTATAATCTATCTCTGTGCCAAATTTCATCAAGATTGACGAGATAAAGAAAAAAATATATATTAAGTTTAGATTTAACTAACCACAGGTCAATAGACCAATTTCTATGTGGGTTCGTATCCATTTTGCTTCTCTCACTGATAAATATGAGAATGGACTCTGCTTTGACCATTGGTACAATGGGTGATGAAGATTGTATTCAATTTTTATAGGTATAATACTTATAAAACAGTTCAATAACGACGGACGAGAGCAAGATACTTCTTCTTTTATAAGAAGAAAAGATAAATGGACTATTCATTGAAGACACGTGTAAGAAGATTTTGTCATAGCCAGACAAGTTCGAGTTAGAATTTCATAATACAGGTAATCAAAGCCGTGCCAAGATGATGACAGTCTTTTATGATTTTCCTGAAACTGTGACATGCATGACGTCACTAGCAACAATAGGCGTGCCAATTCGTCAATGAACGGCGCAAACGCACAACAAGATGGCGGCCGTGCGGTGAAAGTGGCCGGTGGCCGATGGTCGCTGCCGTCGGCGTCGCCTCGTTAAATCTTTGCACAACCTGTTCTAACTGTTATAACTAATACTAGGCTAATTGCTTGCTTTTGAAGCTCCAGTATGTCTGTGGAGGTGGCTTGTTTCAAGCTAGTTTTATTTTAACGCTGTTTAATTTAGCATGATTTGCAAAGTTAGCTATTATTATTTTTTATATATTCTAACTTCAACTATCCATTTTATCGAATTGGACCAATAACCGTAGTTACTTTTCTGTGTCATTTATCAACCTGACCTGTTAGCTCAAATGATATAGTCCGAGAATGAATAATGAAGCCACGTCGATTTTGGCAAGGAATAACCATTCAAGGATGATATAATAAAAATACCAGCCAATGTCAACGAATATTGTTTGATAAAGCAATCCATAACGCTGACCCTGATCGTAGATTGAGGCCGCTGATGGTTTCGCAACGCGCGCCCGCGCATCGCATCCGGAACTTGCATCGCTCCGAACTGTATCACCTACATACATGATCACGCGAACTATTGTTACACGGAGAATTAGTTTCCTGTTTAATAATATTATTATAATATATTATGTAAAGCCTATTACCTAACCTAACTGTCAATATTATAGACATTTATATTGCTCCAAATGCCCTCAATCATGGACCTAATAATAAAGTTGTAGCTGGCCATTTCAAGGAAGAGCGTAACGTAACGTTACGTAGCAGAGCTCGGTTAGTTATGCATATAAAGCAGTATAATAAATATGCAACAAGTATTTAGCCAATAAAACTCGGTGGAAGCTGCCAGCAACACTTTCATTTGTTTGGAGTTATAACTGTGAATGTATTCGTAGTTGCACGTCAGTATTTATTTTCGTTTCGTGTGAATGACAATTGCAAACAGTGCGTTGTGGATAATTTTGTTAAATATACATTGGTATAGGTATAAACTACGTGTATTTACAACAGACTTAACGTGATTACATGCCTTTGTACTCACTTTGATGGCAAATCAATTTACCTTTACAAAGTAGAAGAACCGTGCTGGAGTCACGGTCAGCGGACGGCCAGTAACAAAGCTGTTTAGAAAACATTATTGAGTTAAGTCTGGTCTGAAACATCGGTAACTTAGTTGCTCCCGGCGATGGCAAACGTTAAAGGTACTCTGTAAAGTGCGCCTAATAGAATTCCTAAAGATATCCCCTTTATTGCTTTTGTAAATTTACTGTACGCTCCGATCGACGTCAAAAGACTTCGATAATTGCCTTCACTGTTATGAAACAAGTTCATTTTTTAAATTAAAAGCTAGTTGAAAGTATTTTCAAAGGATCGTCAAAGAAGATATACAACGAGACTGGTGAGTTATTAATTGAAAAGCTTGGTAAAGAAACAGACGTTTCGCATTACTTCCGAGTCACTAAAAGTAAAATCCAAATGATTGTCCCTTTCAAATAATATGGTGTGATGAATTTTCCGGATATTCGATAAAGTCCGGTGTTCCTCAAGGGTCAGTCTTTGGTCCTAAGGAATTTTAAGCCAATATATTGTATGCATGCGTTAAGCTTGTAGCTTTAAAATGGCACAAGTACTAACTAAGGACACTCAGACTAAGATAAATTGGAGATGGCTTCGATAAAATGTTGATTGCCCATGATCCTGAGGGAAACAATGGAGTGTCGAACTGTCGAATGAAATTGATTGACTCCTTATGCAGGAATCATCTTGACAATCAAAACAATTACCATATGAATGTGTGACGCGTACCTATCATAAATATTGGACATTATTGGCTTTGGAACTGTATCTGTTATTATATTCAGAAAGGATACGATTGTTTCAGGTGCAAATAACATTTTTCACGAATTTTACGAGACAAAACCCAGAATCTTCGAGACTTGCGAATTAATGGACATAAATCAGACAAACCGTCGGTTCTTGCGATGAATTATTATGAATCATGGAAGATGAATACGTGTAAGGCAATCTTGCTCAATTACTGCCGAACGCCTAACCTTGCCTGTTCGTGGGGATGTGACGTCATGGGCCCCGATATCACAATGTCTGTTTCCTTTTACACTGTGACTATTGATTACCGTACTAGCGCCAATTTTACAATATTTGGACATTTGACTGCAGCAATTTGCCTCAAGGTTAAGACTTTATGATGTCTGTCTGCAATTTAAGCTAATGCTGAAATTTGAAATTCAAGGTCAATGGCAAATAACTCGTGCTACAATATTTTTGTATCATCGAAGTTTATTTTCCTTGTTTGAACCTTCATCAAAGTCAACATCTGAATCAGGAAGTATAAATTCTCATATACTTATAGCATTATTGTGCTGTGCTATGAGAATATGTATTAGATTTTAATAACTTCATTTGATTCTAAGCGTTCGTTAAATTAATACACGGAATCATTGAATCCATTCGAATCTGCGGTATCAACAAAAATAATCCGATAACCCATCGACCTAACTCGGTGTGGAAAAGGACGATACGAGCGTGAGCAACGAGACAAAGTCGAGGCCATTAACCTCCGGCTATCAGCTGACGACATCGGTCCAACCGCGAGAAATTATCTTTCACGCCATATTTCGGTTGTTCAATGCCGCCCTTCGTCACGGATAGTCGGAAACAAGTGACATTCTGCCAACTACGACAAAGGGCCACCCAACTATATTGTAAGCCGTCGACATTCTCATGAATTTGATCTTTGGACCCAACTCAACGATCTTTGGATTCACTGACTTCTTCATATTCAACACTGTATAAACTCTTTGTTTGAAACGAGCATCCAGAACATTTCATAACATCAAGAACAGTAATTAAAATGCAGACATCAAACTGCAAGCGTGATTCACAAAAACTTCCGGTTACTCACGTTATTTCGGGTGTTTGACCCGTTTATTCGGGAGCATTCTTCGGAATTCATCTCCGATAACGAAGATTAATCCGACATTCCTACGCATTTGAGGGACGTCTTCCAATATTTCAACATTTACTAGTAATAAATCTTGTCAGAATGGATCCAATTTATCATGAGTGATGTTAGGTTTGTTCTTATTGCTTTGATATTGAGGTGGCCCATTTAGTGGTAGATTTTTCACGTCCTTCGTGCGGTGTCATTGACTACGCGCCGCTTGCGCATGTTCAGGTACGCACGCAAATATCGCGACCTAGTTGTTGGCGCAGACCGACCGCCCCAGCTCATCGCGCATGGCATCCTTCTATTAATAGATGTAATGTTGAGAAAGCACGACCAACATCATATCATGTCGTTCTTTCGTCGCCTCTCTGTCTAATACTTTGACATCGGTCCCAAGTTCCGAATCATGTCTTACATTACTTACATTTTGCGTTTCCCCGAACCAATCTTAATTTGAATTGGTATTAAAATCGTCATTATCGAAGTGCTCACGAGTAAATAGAGCTTGTTTTCTCGTTATTTACATTAAAAAATGATGTTCCCAAAATCTACATCATACCTTATTTCATTGTCACGCGCGAAACAGAGAAAAATTCTGCACGATCTTCAAAACATATTTTTGCAAAAAAAGTAGTACACTCATGGCTCAATATTAAGCGTTTTTATCCTAAGAACATTTTGCGTTAGTCATCTCATCCATTCAAATTATTAGAAAGTTTTTTTGGTGAGTGCAGAACTTTGAGCAATTGTTCCGTCGTTGCCGCCTACTTCAAACTTTTTCGTCGAGGTGTGGTGTTGGTTGCGACAGCAAAAAAATTGAACTGTGTTTATTTATTGCTGGAGCAAATTTGTGTAGATGTACTTTTCGAATTCATCGTCGGGCAAATGGTTAACAGATTGAACAGAATCGTGAGATCTCGAGTGTCTGGTGACCCAACGCTCGTCAGCGATGTCGAAACTTCTCAAGTGGGCACACTCGTAGAGCACGATTTAAAAACCCGTCCCCGAGAGCCTTGAAGCACTTGGCCATTTGCCACGCCCATTTGTGGAGCTGGCTACCATTTTAACCCGACCAGTTTTGTCAAATTAACTTCCTAATTAGAAAATGGTGTTCTAATTTTTAATCGCTTCCTGCAGCCATATCTATATCCTATTCAGCACTTCACATTCCATATTTCATAATTTTCTATCTAACAAAGGCCAGATGTTCAACACTCGCTGATTAAGGAACAATAAAGTTGCTCATCGCCGTTTCCGCATACGTAACCGTCTTTATCAAGATAATGGCATTGAAACATGCTAACACGGTAAACATTTCCTTATTTTAAGCCAGGTAGCCACTGCGATCGCCTATTTCAGGTCATCGCTGCTCGTGGCATTTCACAGCTGTCTTAACTTTTGATTAAGTTCGCATCATCAGGAGCATTAGTAAGGAAAGCCTCCGCGGGTACCGGGCAGGCATCGACCGCGTCGTCGGCTAACGGTACACGTCTTTCGAACTACGTTCAGCTCCGTGCCAACCGTGGCGAGAAGCGAATCCAATTACTTTGCACTAACTTTTTTTAAGAAATAGATTTCATTAAAAGCACGACACCGCAATCCGGTTTCTGTCCACGTATGCGCTCTCCTCAGAAGAGTCTCGGCATTACCTCGCGAGAGTCGGAGGGACGACGCCAACTCAGGCACGACGACGGACGTAGCGCGACCAGCTCCAATTCACTGTCACCGATTCACCACAAAACAAACTTTAGTCACTTCGATAGCGCTCATGCGAAGCGTATCATTTAGTTTTTATAGCAACTTCCAAGAGTTTTTAAAGGTTATTCAAAGAGAACACACGAATTAAGAGACGGCCAAAATCGCTCTTGCGAGCGACAAGACGTCCACACACGGGCGAGGCTCGAGGTAGACTGAGTCAAGTAGGTACTGTCCCCGGGCGGGTAGAGGGGGGGCGAGGTCTCATTCGCTCTTGCAATCACGTCCAAGCAGGGGACGCGCGCGAGTCGCGAGGCAGGCCGAAAGGCAACGAAACGAGCCGAAGAGCACCCGCTAATCCCGCTATCACCGCTACGGCATGACGGGAGATCGCAGGGGCGTGCACGTGCGTGCAGCCGAGACACGGCACTCGGCTGAGGCCACCGGTTCATCAGGACCTGTGGCGTAAAAGGACATTGACACATATTTCGTGTGACTTTATCGAAAAGCAACCAAGTTAAACCATTGATAAAAGTATTGAGCCGCATTGCTAACGGTACACAACAAAGTGTTGAGCAACAACATTTTGCAAATTTTCTTTTCGGCAGAAAGTTTTCCTCGACTACAAAGTTATTGCCATTATTTTGTACGGTAGAGTTAGTACCGTATTATTACGGCCTTTTCAACTGTATGTTGAGCTGTTTAAGGAATTGTCGTTTTGTTACATTGTATTTTTAATCTTTTTGTTTTTATTTTTTTTTTAAATAAAATAGTTTAAATTCCGTTCCGTTGTGGACACAAGGTAAGCTACTGATGATAGAGTTATACGCTATATGATAGAGAACATATTTTGTAATGACTTTAGTATCTTTAGAGTGACGATCTGTTTTTGATACTAAAGCAAAATATCTTCAACGGTACAGCCTCAGACCAATAGAAAAGTACAGCGTACAGTATAAAAACAAATCCGTTATGTAGCAATGAAACACGCAACAAAAACTTGAACATGAAGCAAATTTCTCTGCGCGCTGCGTTTTTGCACAGTTCACGGTTGAATCGCGTTCCGCGGTATTGCCAGGAAACTCGTTACTTATCCCCGAGTGGCCGAGCGAGAGGGTGCCTCACTGCCTGGCACTCTTGTATAGCGTCAACTCTTTTTAACACTTAATGAAATCGCGATGATGGTTGATGTATTCCGTCGACTTTCTTCGCTATCGCCGCGTTCGCACAACTTTCCGATGTCATTGTTCTCTGAACACGTGGGAAGGTTTTGTTTTTGTTTCACTTCCATTTGATTTTCTGGTCTTTATGACTAACTTGCGCTGTTATTAAATATTTTATTAAAACAGTTGATGGCTTTTGTCCTGCATTGAGAACCACGTGGGGTGCTAACACGATGGGAGTTTGCGAAGTTTTGAATTCGCCTTGACTGTGAATTTAGTAACTTTAATTTAGGGAAGATATTTATTGACATTTTAAAATAATAACTCTTTCCAACATCACGTGACGCTTTTAACTTTTGACACATATGTTTTTGTGTCACTGGAAAATTGCAGACTCCGTAAGATTGCTATAAATCTTTATTAGATCATAATTACTCGATATATTATGAAAAAAATCGTTTTATATATGTCACCGAAAAATTGCAAACGCTATAAGATTGTAAAATATCACGTGAACATGTAAACTATTATTTCTTAATAAGACATAATAAATACATTGGAAACTATTGAATTTGGATGGGATTGATTGTATACAAAACGATCCCATCCAAATTCTAATAATAATTCCATCTAAATTCTAGTTTCCAATATATCCGTGTCTACCACAGTACGTGTATACCATACTAGAAAGTAATGGTAAAACAGGTTGAATTTCGAACACATTAAATCGGGATGCGAGCTGAATTTAAATTAAAAACTGCGCCTAACCCTCCGTGGCCACGTAGATAAGCAAAGAATGACATAATTATATCTCCTACTGACGTTTGTAATCGTCAATCACGAGTTCACAACAATGCAATATCAACGAGGAAAGCCACGTGACGTGTTTGTGTACAAAATACGACTTTACTACGTGGCGTAACAACTGACGATCGTGGAATCGTGTTACTCACACGAAAAATTGTACAGAGCAAATACATCAAGTGTTTTCCTCTGCCACATATATTGTTGAGACTAAGGACTACGTCGTTTGGTCCTGTCTGGTCCTAAGGTACGTAAATAATACGCGTGAGAGTTTAAAGACCGCAATATCGCGTCATGTGTATTGACAGGTAGACAAGCCCTTATCGTACTTACGAGTAAATGGTAAATAAACGCGAAAACCAACGTTCAAACGGTTTATGAAGATATTTTCCGAGAACTGTTCTCGGGAAAATATAGATCACGGCCTTGTGACTCGGACTGGCCTATTTAATTAGCGACGAGTAGACATCGCTCTGTTTATGTTATTCAAAGATACATTTCGCAAGGAAAGATTCTATTCTATTTTTAATATATGGCAAACAAAGCCGATGTCGACTATTCTGCCAATGTCCCAAGTAAATTGGAGAAGCAAGTGTGCAATATTTTAATGATTAGGAGAAAACGACGATTGATGCAGAAAATAGGAGAAAACGACGATTGATGCAGAAAATACAAGGAAAGATTATAAAATAAATATTATTGACGTTTGACGTTTATTCAGGAATTCGTCTGCAGTGCAGGTTTACTTCCTGAAAATGTGTCCTTCGCGTTATTTGGCTTCGGAAACGTTTGCAAATCTGCGCCATCGCTGGCACCATTAAAATTTCTACGTGTGTCAATTTCTAAAGAGATACCACTGGTTACGGTAAGTTATTATCGTTACTCAAATTTATTACACTCACAGTTGTAAATTTTTGGCAGTTGTGACGTGCCATATGAATTTGACGTTTGTGAAACATGAATTAAACGTTTGTGAAACATGTATTTGACATTTGCGAAACAAAAAATTTACGTTTGTGAAACACGAATTTCAAAATTAATAATAATAAAAATAATAATAATAATTTATTCAAATAAAAACGTCTACAAAAATGTACATTTAGTCAGCAGTAATAATATTTTCCATACAATAATAGTGCCTAAAAATAAACTAAACTAAGATATTTTTATTAAACATGCAATTAACGGTGGTTCGGAATTGCATTGTTAAACAGCGATCCGCCCGATCTAGGTTACTTTAAACCTGTGTTTCAGGCCATCACTCTACGATCCAATTACATTGGGACAATACAATTTAAAGTTAAACTATGAATACATAAATAAAAAAATAAATTATCTATTCTAAGCAACTACGAGAAAAAGCTTAATGGTACATTAATAGCTAAAACTAAGCCTATGTAATTATACAAAAGTAAACACTTACGAGGGGATTAAATATCATCATGCCAATATTTCTAGAAGTTGTTCTGTGTCCATGTAATTGAGTAACATTAAATATTCCGACAACATCTTGCTACATTTTGTAAACCTTACACTATAAAAGTTTAGTACCTTGTTGAGCCTATTATATAGAAAAGGTCCCAAGAATACATAAAAACGATTTGCAAACGCATGTCTAGTTTGAGGCTTTATGCAAACCAAGTCCTTCCTTCTCTTGTCCGAAGGTACAGGGTCAAAAGGAAGGGTAAAATTAAACTAATACCTACTAGAACTAGCATATTATGCAAGAATAATGTTTATTTATTTATTTCTCCTCACAAAACAGACCTTACAATGTTACTTATATCCATTTAAATACAGGTATATGCATAGTCTAGAATATGTGAGGAGCTGGTGTAAGACATAGGCATGTTAATGCTTGTATTACAAATCACTAGGTACCCACCCACGGAAGGAACAAGAGCAGTTGTATTTGAGCGGTACTGAAATCTTAACACTGTTTGATATAAGGAGCAATTATATAATATTATATTAGGAGAAACAATAGTAGGTAGTTAAATTATTATCCTTTTAACTAAACATACTTACATATAAACTAAATACAAACGCCTCAGTATGTGTGTATGTATGTTAGGGTGTGTTGTGCCAGTGGACTGTCGGGTGTTTAAACAATCTAAGTTAAACGTCAAACGTGTCAGGTGGCGCCACCTACCACCGTTACACACGTACGGAATGTATTAACACCACGACACTTTCCTCAAAGCGTTTTTCTCCACATTTCCTCGTAGTACTTTAACACATTATATTGAAAAGGTTTCATAAGAATTGGTGTTTTTATAGCTTTGTTCGAGGGACCATCCACATTATTTATGTTTATTACGCTATGCGATCACAATGAGATGATATCGTAAAGTGATATGATAATAGAGCCAGATATGCGTAAGAAATATGTAGAGTGAAAACATGTCCTACAAAACGTTTATATTCGCACTTGGCACAGTTTTGTGTGTGTGGAACTGTGGAATGTGTATAGCTTAATAATAAATAATGGACCGAAATATAGAAGAAAGAAGTAAGTTTGAATATCGGATTCAACTATATCTGAAAAATATATCCAAAGGCCAATAACCTTCACATTATATTTCTTCACATTACATTATATTCGATTTTCATGGAAGAAAATAAACAAACTCAATAGTAGCCAACCAAACATTTTACCTCAAAAGTATGCTTATAATAAAAAAGTAAGTTTACCTCGGTCTAACCCTTTTTTTGCGAAATACAGGCATCATGTTATGTGTCATGTTTGAATCATTTTAGTGAAGTGATTAGTCAGACAGTAGACTAAAGTGAACTCAGGGAAATAGCTGGAGGTGATCTTTATGCGCCAATAAATTATTTGATTGAAACATTATTTAGTCCATTGACACGAAAAGAAGAAGGCCAAAAAACAACCTCGAATGCTGCGATATATTATTTTAACAAGCCACATTTCCTGCCTATCTGATAATCTTGTCAAGTGCGACTTGACTCTGCAAGGCCGCGCGGTCAATTGGAATACATCGCGATTGCTTTATATTATGCTACTTCCTGTTTAAAAGACCTGCCACACACTTATGTAAGTGCTATAGTTAAATAAACCACAGCTGGGCTACTGTATAAATAAATATTTACGAGAATATGAGTGTACAATTGAAACTTTTGTTACCATAGAGACGGCTTTAAACTTTTGACCTCCTTTTCGAGATCTGTTGTTTGAGTTTTTTTTTACGGATTGTTTTGATTTTCGAATGTTATTATTGTAGAGTAGACTGATATCGTAACAAGGCTTACTGTTTAATGTATCTATAAATGTTCTAAATATGACTGGCGTCTTTTACCACCAACCTGTTTCATAATTTCACATTACATGTGGCCAATCAGAAATTCCTCAGCGTTTGCGTGATAAAATCTACAATTTATGGCTTAACTTTAACCCCATTTATTTTATATGAAGGTATTGTGCTAACCGGACTGAATAATAACTGAATGGCTTAACGGCTGTTAATATTAAACAGATTCACGTCACACGTTCGGTATTTGACCGACAGATTTACCTTGGTTTTACACGTACAATTTTACAGAAATAGGTGTGTTTAAAAATATGTCTGATATCTCTAGCTTATATTTTTATCTCTGTCAACGTAAACAGAGCCACAAGAGACACCTCTAAAAGATTGTTCGCCCACCACAATCATAGTAACCCATTTCTCAAAGTCAAAAAACAATTTGCGTGGGAAGAAAAATGGTCGGCCTTTTATTTTTATATTTATTCCACTAGCCTAACATAATTAATTTATTACTTATCTGTATATGGTCGTGATTCTCCTAAATTTTAATTCATAGACCAAACCAAGGCAGGCTCGGATTTTTTTACTTCCTGCGAGCTAAAACCTCTTTGAATTGATTTATTACTGAACATTAAAGTCAAAGTTATCCTTGTTCCGTGCTTCAAGTGACCTAACACACAATCTAGACCTATTACAGTACTGGCGTGGCGTAATCGTAGCTCGTAAGCTAAGGATATTTAGGTTATCGTGCTGTGGCCCGAGAGTAAACAATACTAAATGTACGTGAATAGGAAGGTAACGTGGCCGTTGCGTTTTCGTGGCTTACTTGACCTAGAAAACAGGTTGTGTGTAAATTGTTCTATAAAAAGCATACCTACTGCATATCTCGGCAATAATTATGTTATTATTTAGAACAAGACATGAGTGTGGGTTTCTGAAACGGTATTTAACATAGCTAGTCACCATTTCCAGTAACTGCCGTTTAAAGCAAATTGCACTTAGAAGTAATTAGTATGGCTTAAGATTAATAAAAGAGCTTACGGGTTTACTAATAACTATAAGTTGATCATTGTGAATATTAATTAGGTTGCTAATAATGGTGACGAAACAAAATTGTAATAAAGTAGGTAAGAAATAATAAACGCGAACACTGACAAGCATTTTAATTAATAATAACGGTTAACTACTTTTATTTTTAATTAGGCTACGGCTGCCATGACTACAATCATAAGTTTTCAATAGTTATACTCGCATATCCGTAATCGTAGCAAAGTCGTAGCACATAGACCTACGCGGAGCCTACGGGATGCCTACGAAGGCTACGACATATTTTAATCGACTTCAAGAAGGAGGAGGTTCTTAATTCGTCGGAACCCTTTTTTTATTTTTATTTATGAATGTTCCCCGATTACTCGAAGATGGCTGCACTGATTTGGATTTTTTTTTGTATATTTCCCAGGTGGTCCCATGATCATCAAGTCAGGATCTGATGGTGGGATCCTGGAGAAATAGAGAGAACTCTTCAAATTTTATAGGCACACTTGATGCGATTTGGGTAGTTTTTGGAAGAATACTTTCTCAGAGTGGTCCCATTTCAATTTGGTGAAGATCTGATAAAGAACTTCGGAGATAGGCAATGGAACTCCTCAATAAATGATAGCAAATGGACTGGGATTGCTGAAATCTCAAGTCTGTCTATTGTTTACACTAGTTCATAACATAACATTACGCTGGTATGCTGTGAAGGGGTGTAAGCACATGTGAACCACTGTAAAGTGAAAAAAGAAACTTTTTACAAAAAATACAACCGACTTCCAAATAGAAAACACTACAAAGTATAAAATAACTTTAATTACGGCAGTCGGTGTTTTTTTCGTTTTTTGAAAAAGTTTTTTAGGAAAAACTATTTGCAAATGGTTTGATGAATTAGTGTTATGAAGATATTCCAAATAGGAACCTTCAAAACTGGCAACACAAGTTATTCGACTTCAAGAAAACGAATTTGCGAAAAGAGAAATCGCAACCAGTTTTTGCTTACACCAACTTTTAAACTTCCACTAGGTAAGAAATATATGGAAGTAAATCTGATAGATCTCTTGGTGAATAGAATAGAGTAATTATTTTTATATAACGTACAAGTTCGCACATCTCTGCATTGTATGCGGTGATGCAACGTTGTGAAAGCCGATACCTCTGGAATTGGGTTAGCATTGCGCGCGCGACGCTCGACGCTCGCATCAAGCGCGGTGCGTTGTGGTGTGGCTTGTATGTTTTTATTTTTGTTTAATTTAGTATGAATGTTATTGTTTGGAGTTTTATGGCATACATGTATTAATGGGCACTCTAGTAGTAGGTAAGTAAGCATTAGTATAGTTAAATCAAAACCAAGTAACGAATGTACTCATCCAACGTTATTTTTGTTAAACCTCAATCTCTAGTCTAATATTAAACAGCTTAAATTTTATATTTGATAATCTCTGGACTTTCTATACAAAAGTTTTCATTGATAGAAAAAAGCTACACTAACGCTGACTTTTTTATACAAGGAAAAGTACGGTTCGTGCGGAATAGACCAAAATGCCAATTATACTAATTTTCAAGTAAAGACGATATTACTCCGTTCAATTCTCCCTTTCAATTTGGATGAAGCAACCACATTGAATCATGTAAACATAAAAGTGAATCATTCAATGTCAAATCAATGTGTTCAATCATATTCAACCGTGTTGAAGAAATGAGCTTGCTCAATATTTTCACTTTTGTCGTTCATCATTCAACGCTATTTAATGAGAATTCCCAAGCGTACTACCTGATTCAAAGAAATCTGAATGAGTAATGCGCATTTAATGGTTCATTTTAAAATTGAAATAGTTCACTTCAAAGATACTTGTAAACAGCATTATCTTTCACTTCTGCGCCTTTCAACTAAAGTCAATCAATTTGGTTGAACCGTGTAATATCGCCATAACTTTCGCATTCGTATCTCAGTCGCAATCTGTCAAAAATGTTTGAAAAATTAGGTTTTTTTGTCAGATTGCGCCTGGCATGCGAACGCGAACTTTGCTTAAAAATGAATAATTAGAATAAAATTGGCACTCAGATCAGTGAAACCTCGAAAAAAATCTTATCAAGTCAAAAGTTCGAAATACGCTTTCAAATAAACAACAGAATACTTACAAGTACAATTCATCATAAATCATGCATCATCATCATCATCAGAAATCCGGAAAATCTTAACCAATCTTTGTTAGCTAATCACCTTTCAAGCTGGTCGCCGTATAAATTACAGTTTCTTGCATAATTCATACGGTTATACAACACGCTGGTATGTTCCGGTTAGGTATGAAAGTCGTCGGTACAAGGTCGACTGCACCACGCTACAAATGGAAGGTGGATCTTGGAAAGAAAGTTTTGCATAAAACCTCGTGGTCCTCATAGGCGAGAAATTGGTACTAAAAGATTGGATGACTTAGTACAACATTCTTCTTTTCTCTATGAAGCTGCAACGATGTTCTGCAAAAAAAAACAGAATAAAGCTCTCCTGTCATTATATCCCTGGTAGATAGATGCTCACCGGAAAATGGCAAACTCCGTAATATTAAAAAATGACTTGATAGATTGTAAACTCTCGATGAATTGTCAACTGATCATTTGGAATACATTTTTACGCATCCATCCGCCATTTTATGTCAGTCCACGATTTCTCGAAATGACTTCGAGATATTATATATTATCAAATTTTGATGCGTAAAAAGTATTCCCAAATGTTCAGTTGACAATTCATCGAGAGTTTACAATCTATCAAGTTATTTTATAATCTACGGAGTTTGCTATTTTCCGGTGACATAGACAACGCTAACATAAGTAAACAAAGAAAATAAAATAAAGAAACAAATGTTTACTTACCTTTTTTAATTAAATAACATCACTTATCTCGAAAGTGAGTTGATTGTTTTTTAAACAAAACAATCTATTAGTTGATTATGACCTAGTCTAATCGAGTCATTAAACTCAACATCATACCTAATAAATAGAATACTATTTCACCTTATAGGTGACAATTTCATAACATTATGCAATTTGACAACTCATCTGACAAATCAGCAGTTTTTAGTTTCGTATGTCTACGTATGGAAAAGTCACTTTAATGTACCTAATCAATCAGGTATCCTTACTCAGTTCAAGATACTCGTAAAAATTCTTTGTTCGACCGAAAATCATTTCTGTTTATCTGATTTTGATGAACTTTGGTATCTCTTTTCTCTTTTTTGGTATTCATGCTGTTCTTTCATGTTTGTTCACGTTGTTTCTGTTAGTTATAGTTTATGACTGTTAGTATAAGTATTTTTCTTTCTTTCTTTCTTTTTCTATCCTTTTTAATTTAAATTATTGGCATGGTGCCTAATTCTTGAATAATATGTATTTTAAATAATGATAGGTATCATGTTGCTTGATTTTCTTAATTTTTTATGTTTATCTGTTTTAGGAATAAAAATAAAATCTCCTAACTAAATAAACCCTAAAATATGGCGTCAAAAAATTCATCCGCATCGCTGTCGACTGGAAGTTTACCCAAAAGACTGGCGGCATTGCCACGTTGTATGGCAATGCTTATTCTTTGACCAAGGTAAAAGCCAGCCCTTGGGTCACGTGAAGTGTCAACTAAGCGCCTTGAGAGATCTTTAAATAAGTTAGTTAGTTTTGTCGACAGCGATGCGGATGAATTTTTTGACGCCATATTTTAGGGTTTATTTAGTTAGGAGATTTTATTTTTATTTCTAGTGTATATAGTTAGTTAAGTATTTATGGAATAAAAGTTCTGTTTTATATAAAATAATTTTGCATGCCGTGAAGCAAACTGTATCGGAACTAACATCAAAATAACCATTATATCTGTATACCTACATTATTGGCAAATAAATTATTTCTATTTCTATTTCTGTATACCAAATCACTTTTCAAGGAGTTCATGCAGTTAGTGACATTTTTTAAGTTATTTCACAGATTTGATGCCGCCAACTGCATCAGGCTTCATCAGGGATGTTTTTGAAACGTTATAGCAATTTATGAGGTCGGGTTAATGAAAAAAAATTTTTTTTTTTTTTGCTTTTGCTTCTTGACTTTATATCAGGTACAAAACGTAACCCTGCAATATGACCACGCACTTCTGAAACACCCTTTTTTTCTTTTTTTTTTAAGGATGGGAAATCATCAAATGACTTCTTCTGCTCTGGGTAGAGCGGAAGGGCGTGTCAGACACTTACTGACTAAAACCCATCCGTGTTTCTAATGCCCTTTGCGTTTCAGGGCTGTGGTGACTCTTTCGAACAAATTCCGCAACCCTGACAGGTTCTGAAACACGCTGTAGATTGGATTTTGAAGAAGGACATGGGATACTTTCTATCTTGGGAGTACGATCTAATAATAAGAAACTTTCAGGGATACTGCTGAATATTTTCATACCGGTAGTTTTCAATCAACATAAAGTCTACGGAACCCTCATACATCTGTCTGTATGTCTGTCCGTCTGTCACAGCCAGTTTTCTCCGAATCTACTGCACCGATTCTGTTGAAACGAGGGTACGATACGTAAATAAACAACTATAAAATTTCTAAAAACAGTTTTTCAAACTTTATCGTGTGTTAAAGAAAAATTACATCACACTTATAATATTAAAAACGCGAAAGTTTATGAGTGTGTGTATATGTTTGTAAAACCCTTTGCACACGAGTCCGACTCGCACTTGGCTGGTTTGATTTATTTCGTGTCTAGCTTCTGCCCGCGACTTCGTCTACGTCGACTTTGAACAGGGTAAAGATTTTAAGTAGGTTTATTTATTTATTCACACAAATCACTTTAAAGTGCAAAGAGCACAAATTAATTATTAGCAAATGTTTGTTAATACTGGTTATTTACCTGTGTGTCAAATTCATCCAAACACGGTCAGTAAGTAGTTTTTGCGTGAAATAGTACAAACATCTATACATCCATTCTTCCATCCATCTTCAGAAACTTTCATATTTACGGTATTAGTAGGTGGGTAGGTAGTTAGGATCGTATGAAGTAGCTCTTGACCTCGATCGCGTCTGATGGAAATGATCGATGAGTTGTATAATCGAACGAGCGAGCCCAGAAGATTAGCTCTAGGTTTAAAAACTTAGCATCATTCATTGAGCAGCTAACCAGAAATGAGGATCTCCGCTGGAAAACTACGGTTACCGATATATCTCGAAGATTTGCCAAACTTTAATGGCAGTGGGCACGGGCAGAACACATTGCTCGCAAAACAGATAGTCGATGTAGTCGAAAGGTGCTGGAGTGACCACCGCGACGTAGACTTGGAAGGCCTTCCACAAAGTGGACCGATGACTTGGTGAAGGCCGTGGGAATCCGCTGGATGCGAGACGATTTTTTCTTTTGTCACGTTAACAAAAAATGAAGACGATACAGTGCGTTGAAAACTTGTGTGACGTCATTTTCCAGTAGACTTTTTACTGGAAAGTGACGTTACATACAAGCCCTCACTCCTTATCTTTGATGCGTTTTATCTTCGTATTTTTTTATTGATTTGATAAAATAAAAAATACGTATCCAATATTTTTCGATAATCTAACTGACGGACTAAATAGAATCATATTGTTTTAACCCAGGCAACATCCCTATTGATACTGCAATCTAGCATATACTAGGTATGTACATAAATATTCACGTGTAACGATATAATAGTTTCATAGCCGGATCCGATCAAGCGATTACATAAAATGCTTGTCTGTGAAACCGACGAATAGCTTCCATTAGGAACGGCATTTAATAATTGATTAGTAAGTAAGTAGCCTGGAAATTGTAGAAGGGTCGTTGTCAGTATAGTGAGCATAGTCAAGCTTTGCACGGAAGTAATATTTAATGCTTTATAGTTTTGGTATTCGTTGGAAATTATAGTTTTGTACGTGTCTCTCTTTGCCTAGGCCCATGCCATTAATTATTCTTAATATTATAATATATCCTGGGACAACTCACACAGGGTCATCCGATCCCAAACTAGGCAGAACCTGTACTATGGCAACCAGACAACTCATAAACATACTTATATATTTCTAAATACATACATATTATAGACAAATTACACCCAGACACAGAACAAATGATCATGCTCATCACAAAAAGATTTGTCCTGGGTGGGAATCGAACCCAGGACCTCCGGTTAAGCAGTCAGGGTCGCTAACCACTCGACCAACAGGCCAGTCAATTGGGGTTGGCTTCCCATGATTCTTCGTCATACGTGTCTGTGATGGTGCGCCGAGACATACCTAGATCGGCGAACATCAAGGTCAAGTTTCACTGCTCGAGACATGTGATCTACAGATATGGGCATGGGCATACCCATTGCTAAGGGTCTGGCAAAACTTAGGCATTTTCCTTTCTTATTTTAACAGAAACCTTTAGGAAGTCATTTATCGATGATTTTCTACCTTGATTCTTCAATCATGTCTTCAGAACCACAGAGCAGCATTTTTATTAGGACTTTTTATCTTCTTAAATGTACCGTAGTAGATACGCGTTTTGCACCATCAGTCGTATTTACTTTTGAACCTTACAATGACAAAGCCGTAGAGACAAGAGCCAATAGCCCATCATACTTTATCCAATCACAAACCCGTGTTAGCAGAAGAAATAAAGGGAACAACAGGGTACAGCCAATGATTAGACTAAATAACCAATTGCATCAAGCAGTCAGTGCGCTGAGCCGGTGCATCACGACAATCGTGCGCAGCTAACAGCTGATTCTGTGAACTCATCGCCAGTGGGATTGGATCAACCTTGTGCTTGTGTGTCTATATCCTTGATGATGATGATTCTTATCTCGATGAAGAGCCAGCCCAGATGACATGAGAGAACAGAATGAAGACTAACAATGTAGAAAGACAGTTAGCCCTGGCTTTTTGAATTGAGAGTTTTGAGACTGGAACTTCTCAAAACCTATATTAATGCCGTAACTTTTTGATAAATTGTCACGCTAAAGTATGGTTTAAAAATTCCAATTCAGAACCAACAGTCCAGAGTGCCAATCCTCCAAATTTTTAAGCAACGTTCGCATTCGGATCAATCAATCTGTCAAAAAAGTATCATCTTAATATACATATTTCTTGTAAACTCCTCCTAAACGGCTGGACCGATGTTGATGAAATTTTTTGTGTGTGTTCAAGGGGATTCAAGAATGGTTTAGATTCACAATTGGATCCGGTAGGTGGCGCTGAAATCGATTTCGATAATTTTTTGTCATACACAAGGCAAACATTCGGACAGGACAACGTCTGTCGGGACCGCTAGTTTTTTTATACATTTTTAACAGATTTCGACTAAGATGCGAACGTTGCTCAAAAATTAGTAGAATTGGCCCTCAGGAGTATGTCTAGTTTAAATTTTGATAACTTAAAGGTCAACGAAATTATATTAAAAAAACATCATCATTTAGTGTTCAAAGATTTGCACAAATGTGAGTGTGTAGGTGCACTGAACTATTAATTATGCATCGTCGTTTGTTGGCCGGTAAACATGTGCCGCCACGTGGATACAACCGTGCCAAAAAATAATGTATAAGCACCTACTCAAACTGAGACAACTGCATAAATAACTCAGCCAAGGTAGGTACGTTATACTCCGCGTGTTCTGCAGAAATTAACGACTGTTGCTACTCGTTGTTAACACTCCATAAATCATCTAAGTATCATTAATATCATCAGTAAACATAATTATATTTATTAGGGTCCGAATTAATTGAACGAGCTGGTCTAAATGACTAAATTTGTGGAGCTGGAGCTAAACTTGACATTAACATAAAGAAAAAACCCAAGGAAGATGAAAACCCCAACGGAGGTGAAGCACGAAGCACACAAAAAAAACATAACAAGACTTAAAAGCTTATTAAAAATCAAGTCCAAGCAAACATTATTATTCCGGCCGGCTAGGCTGTGACATGGCTTTGACCTGCACGGATTTGGGTCAAGAGAAATCGATCTATAACATCCAAGTTTGCATCTATTCGTCTGATTCAATGAATTATTAAGTGGCATCAAAGTAGAGTGGTATTTGGGGCTGTCGGATTTAGGCGGAACTTTAAATTATTTGGAAGGGATTGACGCAACCAACCAACGCCAAGTTGAAAGTAGATCGGGCTGCAAGCTCATTGGCACTATCTTGTGTTGAATTGATAGTTGTTAATGAAAATGGATGAATGGCATGATCGTAGTTTATTTTTCCATCCTATTCGAACTGACTTTGTCGACTATATATAAGTATATGTTGTATGGATAGAACACACTTTGGCTATGACAGAGGAGGTCAAGGTGTGTCATTTGATTTGATGAGTTGTAAAAATTCAAACATCAAACAATATCCTACGGAGCAAGACAAAGCCATGTAAACCTGTACTGACCTTGATTATAAGCACAAAAGGAAATAATTTGCGTAAACACTCTAATCTAAAGGTTATCGTGCTCAGAAACGAGATTTTCCATATTTTTTCCTTCTTGTCTTCCACTACCTACTTAGCTATATAATTATTAGGAAGGTTGATGACTTTGACGTTCATGAGGTTACCCAAGTGAGGCCAAGTGCCACCATGAGATATTAAAAGTGAGGTAACAGTTTTTTTAAGAGCTTGTTGGACATATCTTTCCCATATACTTGCACGCGTTTAGGTGAAGTAGAAGATTATTCGTCTTTGAGTATTTTGCAATTTGCATTAAATCTTCTGAGTAACAGGTGGTGAGAACAACATTATATTGTGCGTGGCGGTCCTCTGTGGGAACACTGGATGTCGAAGTTGGATGGATCGATAATACCGCTTTGTTTACCCAAACAACGGCAGACTGTTAGCAGTGAATGATTTGAAATGACATGGAACTTAAAGATGTTAAGCACTCTCATGAAACATGTTTGTAGAGGTCAGTAGCAGGCACTTTATATTTATAATTGAAGAGCCTTTTTTTACTAAAACACCGCAAAATCAATATGGTTATACCACACGGTATTTTACAGGGTAAGCCCCCACTTAACCTCAGAAATCAAAAGGACGCTATCGACTTTACCTCCACACATTAAATGTGACGATGGGAATTTGTATGCGTCACTTCAAGTCACTTGAGTTTAATGACTCAGTCGAAAGCTAGCGACCTTACTTAACGATGTTCTGTGGTCTGTGTTTCGAGAAACAGTGGCGTAGCTAGCATAGGTGACACCCGGGGCGGATAATGTAGGTTTCACCCCTAGTTCAGTAACATCAGAGATAAACGCAATTATAAAGATGTACGGAATGTAGGGAATAAGCTATGCCAAATTTCAGCTTTCTACGACCAGTAGTTTCGGCTGTGCGCTTGTCTGTCAGTCACTCAGTTAATAACGGAAGAATTAAATATATGTTACCGGAAAATTGCAGACTCCGTAAGATTGTAACAAATCTTTATTAGATTATTATTTCTCGATGTAATAAAATTATTATGAAAAAATCGTTTTGTATCCCTTCCAAATTCGATAGTTTCCAATAGGTAGGTACCTACTTATATCCGTGTCGTATTAAGAAAAAAAAGTTTGCAATTTCACGCGACATTTTACAATCTTACGGCGTTTGCAATTTACCAGTGACATTGATTAATTGGGATGTTGACAATGCGACTAACGCCCGGTTTCTAAAGGTTTCTATAAACCTCAGGAACTGGGCATAAGACGTTTGTAGTAGGTACATATGTATTTTATTTTCACATGCCACGCTCAGGTCAATCGTATCAGTTGAGTAACACTGTGACAATGCGATAATAACCTTTATCTGTTTACTCTGTCATTGTACACTCATACATAATAATAAGTGTTATAGCAAGTAGTAAATATTTACGTCTACTTGTTTTGCACTATACAGGGCGCTCCAGAAGTGCGTGTTAATAATTAAGGGTGGTGTTCTGCAGCTGCTGTTGAGTAAAGTACACTTCAACGAAGGTTCAGTTGAAAACCAGCGTCAGGCAACTCCTAGTTGTCTGGCATTTTGCTGAACTGGACCTATTTGGCACAGCCGCGGGGCATACAGTGTTTTTGTTTTAAAATTAAGCTGTCTTTTATTTGCATCTACAATGTGTGTTTGTGTGTGTGCCAAATAAACTAGTTTTCTTTCTTCTTTCTTTCTTTCTTAAAGAAATAAATTAAAAATATTGACTTTTTCCAAAATACCCGACCTTGTAAATTACTAACAAGTTCCAAATAAAACAATTATCAAGCACTCATGCAGTTGGTCGCATCAATTTGTTTTTTCGGGTTATTCCCAGTTGTCGCCACTGGTGACGCCACCACTGGCGACAAATGGGAATATTTTTCAAAAAAAGTCCCAGTTGTCACCAGTGGTGGCGCCACCAGTGGCGACAACTGGGAATGGCCATTCTTCTAGTTCCCAGTTGTCACCAGTGGCGACAGATGGGAAATATAAAGTGATACGCCTCCGGTGGGGGCGATGCTAGAGCTGAATTATAGTGATGGGGTTTCATTATTGTATCACTAACGAAGTTTTAAATAGGTATATTTTATATTTTCTTAAATAAAACTTTTACACGTTACTTGGGAAGATATATATTTTTATAAATCACAATATTTGTATTCATTGAGATTAAAACTGCACAAGTACAGTTTCCAGTACTACAACTATTACAGATCGTATAATTATTTTACTTAAAACTATATTATTAGGTTCTTATCACAAACTAAATAGTAATGAATATGTACATATCTGTGATAGACATCGCAGTAAATTAATGAGTAACATAATACCTGTAGATTTAGAAAATTATAAACGTCAATTATTGTGGTTAATATATACAAGTCTGTTTTATAAAAATAACCTAAGAACTACATAATGCCATACGTTGATTAATCTGTGATAAGAACCTAATAATATAGTTTTAAGTAAAATAATTATACGATCTGTAATAGTTGTAGTACTGGAAACTGTACTTGTGCAGTTTTAATCTCAATGAATACAAATATTGTGATTTATAAAAATATATATCTTCCCAAGTAACGTGTAAAAGTTTTATTTAAGAAAATATAAAATATACCTATTTAAAACTTCGTTAGTGATACAATAATGAAACCCCATCACTATAATTCAGCTCTAGCATCGCCCCCACCGGAGGCGTATCACTTTATATTTCCCATCTGTCGCCACTGGTGACAACTGGGAACTAGAAGAATGGCCATTCCCAGTTGTCGCCACTGGTGGCGCCACCACTGGTGACAACTGGGACTTTTTTTGAAAAATATTCCCATTTGTCGCCAGTGGTGGCGTCACCAGTGGCGACAACTGGGAATAACCCGTTTTTTCCAACTTTAAAGTCGTTTTTTGCGGATGAGTTTAAAAAAAAAAAGATATATTTTTCTAATTGTATAGCAGATACTTCTGTGTCTGTTACACCCTTAACTATGACGTATTATAACGTATTGTAACTTTACTTACGCAGATATTTATTTTAAATGTATTTGGCGCAACCAACTAGCTTTATGCCAGCGACATTTGAGACATCTTTGGTTCAATATCGTTTAATGACTTGCGCATGTCACTTATGTCGCTGATTAAACTGCGCAGTTCAATGAAAAGGCTAGGCCACTAATTAAACGGCTGATTAGGCTATTTGGTTGCGACATATACATACAATATGAACATATATTGTGTAACTTAACAATAGGTATATCTAAAAAGAGTCCAACCAAATACTAATGTTTTACCCCATTCCCCGTTCTCGTTTTCCTCAACCTCATGCCTATCTCATGTATGATTATTATTAATAAGTAGCAAAATGTATTGTTTAATGTGCATGAAACAATAGTTTTAACGAGGTAAAAGATGAAACAACACGTAATAATAATAAATAGCTACCCACCAAACGAAACGCAAGTACACAAGCTTAACATTTGATTGAAGATTGCAATATTGGCGAATGCATGCGCGCACCGTTGCACGTTGTCGTGTCGGTATCGCAAAAAGTGCTTGCAACCGGTTTCGATACCAAGCCTCGACAATCAGGTACCCGTACCACCATTGAACACACGCGACTATCAGAAACACCGTACTGTGTACGGTGACCGTCACTAATGACCATCACTCTCCATTTTTAGGGTTCCGTAGTCAGTAAGGAACCCTTATAGTTTCGCCATGTCCGTCAAGTTGGCATTTGGTATGGGTATAAATATTAATCACTCTGACAAAGTGGTAAAAAGAATTATCCAAATCCGACTGGTAGTTTCAGAAATTAACGCGTTCAAACAAACAAACAAACAGCTTTAGTATTGATATAGATTAAAGTGCTTATTTTTATTAGAGTTAAATCCCTCCCTCTGCCAGCTAAACGGTGTTTTTTAGAGATATGAAAAAATGTATGGTAGTAGCATATTTATAACGAATTTAAAAGGAAAACTATCACAGCTAAGTAGGTTTTACATGTTAAACGAGTAACACTTTTTTTTTTTTTTTGATGTCGGGGGGAAATCCTCATGGAAATCCTCCACCCTGGGGCGGGTGGAGGGGTCTGTCAGACTCTTACTGACTAAAACCCCGGTGTTCCATCTCCCACCTACGCCGGGGATCGCGGGAACGTATGCGACTTCCGCAATCCCCGACTGGTGCCGGCCCGCCTCTGCGGGCCAACTCGCGTCGGCGAGGGGAGTGAGGTGTTTAACTCCCCTCGCTACGTCAAAGAGGGGCGCACGGGAACACCACGCGCCGCCACCTCGGGTCCGGATGAATGGGGGGCGACGGACATCCCCAAGTCCGCCGCCCCTGGACCCAGTTAGGGGGGCCGGAAGAGGGCAGCGTATCGTAGCGTAGCGTAGGGCGGCCTCCGACGCCCGATGCGTCTGCTGCGGGCCGGGAGAGCGGTTGTGATCTCCCTCTCCCTTTCCGCAGCCTCCTTCTGCGCGATAACTGTCTCGCAGAAGGAGACCACCGCGTCCCAGGACTCCTCACCGCCGACCATAGCATGGACTACGGCCGGCAGCGAGAGGTCACCGCCTACAACAGAGATGAAGGCACGGCGCGGCTCCTCCCAAGCTGCACACTCTGCCAGCGTATGCCGTGTCCTCCCGACAGTCGACGCAGTGGTGGCATCGAGCGTATGCGACACAAGAACCTCCCGAAGCAGCCATGCCCCGAGAGGACCTGCGTCGCACGAAACGTCAGAGAGCCGTGCCTTCTCCCGAGCCACAGGTCGAGCACTGGCCGGATGGCCTCGATGGTGATGAGGCCGGCGGAAGGGCTCGAAAGCCTGTCCCGCCATTCCGCCACCAGGACCTCGCGCAGCTGCGACGGACGCAGCTCCAAGTGTTGCTGCGTCAGTCTTTAACCGCGCGCCCGCGCGCCCTCGCGCCACCTATGCAGTGACGTGAGCACTTTCGCCTCCAGGTCCCACGGCGGAGATCCGGCCAGTGCGCAAGCCGCCTCGTAGGAGATCGTGCGATATCCCCTGATGACTCTGACGGCCATCACCCTCTGCGGCTTCCGCAGAACAGTGATGGTGCTGGCCGTCAGGTCAGCCGCCCAGATCGGGGCCCCATAAAGGGCCATCGATCGCACGATCCCCACGTACAACCGCCTACAGGCGGTGCTCGGGTCCCCCAGATTGGGAAAACGAGTAACACACGACCAACCTATTATAGGTCCTACTTGGCAATTGTGATGTGCAACTACGGAACCCTACACTGCGCGAGGCCCGACACGCACATGGCCGGTTTTATTGGCCAATTAAGTGTAAATAGAATTGAACCAGCCAAGGCTTGCGACACAATTAGTTTTCATTTTGGTGTAGGTACCTGCATGCATGTAGTTTTTTTGGAAATGTTGTATGTTGAATTTATTTTTAATCGTCATGCAAACCAATCATTGCACTCGAAATTTTGAAAAGATCTACAAGTAACGACATTACGACATAATTATATAAGATTCATAGAATGGTGTTCCGCTAGGAAACATTTAGGACCAAGTCTATTTAATTTTTTTTTGTCATGTCTTCTACACAAGTAAAAAACTATGATTTTATTACTGTGGTGCGAAATCGATCGAGCTTCTGAACCGCTTAATATTAAGTCAGTCAAGTAATGTTATTAATAAAAGATCCCACATTTCCATGGCTACACTTAGCTACAATTCGCATGTCGTGATACAGCCGATTGTACCTCGGAAAGAGTGATTTACTGAGGCCCGCCCGCAGCTCCGCTCATTATATCGCTTAACAAACACTATAATTACGCGAGCATCAGCATTTATTATCGTGTTCTCCGGAAATTAACAGCGATTTGAGGAGCAGATAAAGGAAGATACGGAATAGCTTCAGAATGTGTAGCTACTTGACCCCAGTTAGCATTTAAGATAGAAAGATCAAAATAGAATATGAAATTCACTATAAGATTAATTAGATGAAATAATGTGTAGGTGTAGAGGTACACACAAATTGGGGTTCACTTTAAAGTGATTCTAATATTTAAATATTAGAATAGATTAGGAACAAAAATAACAGTGTAACAGATAGATATATTTTTATCAGGACACTAAACACACATTTTCTATTTCAATGGAAGTTTGCCCATAAAATGTAGTCGCTAAGAGATAACGTTGTTTGTGGGACCACCGTGTTTTATTGACATGTCAACGATTTTCACTTTCTTGTTGTGTGTGTTATCTGAAACAACAATAAATTGAACGACACACGATCTGAGTAAACATTACATCTTATCGAGTATCGAATTATCCTAGGAAAAACAACAATTTCCGACTCTACTTTTGAGTGCAAATATTCGTAATCTTTTTTAATATTTTTGGAAGAAATGTTGGTTGGCAAAAGATAAGTAGATTACAAACTCTGTCACTCACGCGGCTGCTTAAGAAACAACTTTTACCTAACGATACGTCCTAAGTGGTTGTGGTTATGTACAAGTTAGGTATGATGTTGTTCGCTCTCTATCTTTATTGAAAACCCCTGGAATCATTATTATTATTAATCTATACTGTCTACTTTCAACAGCCTCTGAATTGAGTGGCAGTTGATTGATATAAATCAGTTCGATAAATGATCATTAAATTGTTCGATTGTCCTCATTCTGTAGGTATCGATAGAACACGACGTCACTACATCGAAGGTTGGGCCGTTGTCCGAGCGTAGAAACGAGATATCGATATAGGGTGGTACGTTTATCTGTGTCGCATTGTCGTAGTCGTGGCTATCGGTCGGCAGCGCTCGGCGAGCGGTGCTCGGTGGTGGTTGCGCAAGCGCAGGCGGTCAGGCGCGCGAGGCCGCCACTCGGCCTCATTCTCGTTAGGTACGCAAATGTCAGGATCAAGGCCGCTGTATGAACATTCAAGAATTTATTCAATCTTGTTCTTGTATTTTGCTTTCAATACCTTTGTTAAGCCTGAAAATAACTTGAATGAGGAATTATAACAAAACCTTTCCAATAACTTTTAACTTCCCTTCTCAATATAGCTTACCAATAGTGTATTTTCAGCTCGTTTCACAGGAACTCGCTAACATTTATTTATTCCGACGACTCTCGTTCGTGTGAAA
This sequence comes from Mamestra brassicae, assembly GCA_905163435.1. Taxonomy (NCBI): domain Eukaryota; kingdom Metazoa; phylum Arthropoda; class Insecta; order Lepidoptera; family Noctuidae; genus Mamestra; species Mamestra brassicae. The sequence continues at coordinate 5,430,715 of LR990991.1, read as the reverse complement.
GGTCAACCGTTAATCCAATTAAAGTGCCATTATTTTCTTTTTTCCTCTGAAAACAACAGGAAGTTCTTTTCTGCACTGTTACATTCGATTATTGTTGTTACGTCTGTTTTTCCTGCTATTCCATCGCTCATTTGCTAGACACCAGGTCGACATATCTCAAAATTGATGATTTATAGGGTTCCGTAGTCAACAAGGATGTCCGTCTGTCTGTTTGTCTGACCGCGGTTTAGCTCAGAGATGCTTAGCACTGGGAAGTTGGAATTTGGTATGGGTATATATATAAATCACGCTGACAAAGTGGTTACATAAAATCTTTAAAAAAAAATGAGGGTAGCTAGCGGCGATGCTTTTTTATCGTCTATCCCATGGTACGGGGTGTCGTTGTATAGGTCATCTAAAAATATTGAGGGTGTGTGAAAACCGTTTTTCCATCTAAAGATCCGTTTGCGAAATATTAAGCTTTTAAGTGCTATTTTTTGTTAGATTAAAGTGTCCCCCGTCCTCTGCCAGCTAAACGGTTCTTTTTGAAGACGTGAAAAATTTATGGTAGTAGCGAAACTATACGTAATATCGAAAACCACCGAAAGTAGTCTCGAGCGCGATTTTGATGATAACTAAAACTGCATTATTGGATTTAAAAAAAAACGGTTATTCCAGCCAGGAATCGAACCGGTTGATTTTGAAAAATAAAACACACCCTGTATTATTTCACCATTCGAAAGTGTCGTTACTAAGGATCAAATTCAAAAAAGGAAGCTAGGTCTTACAGCACAAATAAAGAAAAAATACCAAAAAAAAAAAAATGAAAATTAAAGGGTGTCCCCATACATACATAGTTGATGCCTGCCACCAATAAAAATGATACAATTTTATTATGGCGGTATAATGGGTAGGTACGGAACCCTCGACGCACGAATTCGACTCGCACTTGACCGTTTTTCTTAAGTTAATAATACGTAATTTCTCTTAGCTCTAGGAAGAGAGAGAGAGGGAGCAGATATTCACTGAGAAATGATGTTTTTACAGTAAACGGAGCGCAATTTTTTCAACACAACTGTATCATTAACTAAAAAATCATCAGTTTTGAGATAAATGAGATTTATATCTCATGACGCTCATTTGCTACAATGTCGACATTGTAGCAAATGAGCGTCATGTTCTTTGTATTATTACATTATTTATTAAACAACATTATCGCCTTTCTTACCGTTATATAGACGAAAACTCTTTCAATGGAGTACTGAAATGGCAGGATTTCATTCAGTTTAATAAAAATACAGAGTCAAAATAAATAAGAGTATTTTAGCGTAGGTACTCTATTGCTTTTCTAGATTACAAAGTACGTCTACGCGAAATAAAGTGATTCATACTCTATTTTAGAGTACGGTTGCAACCCTTTAAAAAGCCAAAACAAATATGAGTAAGTTTATAATAAAGTTAACAATGTTCAATGTTTATTGGCTGATGTGGCGAAGTTTAGGGGAGGCTTTTGTCTAGCAGTGGACGTCTTTCAGCTGAAATAATAGAATAGAATACTTTTAAATATTTACTTACACCCACTCCCATTTGGTGCTTACATGAGACACACACACCGCACATTGGATTTTCTTTTCCATGTCAAATATTTTTAATGTCGTAGGTAGTTTGGCTCTCACAGATTGCCATAAATTCTGTCTTTTTCTTTTTTAATGTTTTTTCATATTTGTATATTCTACTATTATGATTTATGTAAGTGTGCTTTTGTGTGCTGTGTTTTCTGTTCTTGTACCAAATAAATGTTTTATCTATCTATCTATCTATTATAGTTACAGAAAAGATAGATAAAGAAAACATAACATTTGATGACACGATCTTTAAATTTTTTTTCTTACTTACTCTTGATATTGGTCAAAGTGCCAAGCAGACAGGACGAGGCACCTAATGATGTCTTTGTTGAGCAATCAATATCGCATTATATCGTGTAGCTACGATTTAAATTGGTATCGCGCCACTTTGTAACCGGTAACATCTGTATTCTTTTCAATTTGCCGGAGACGTATACAAGCTTTTATAGCTCGTAATCGTAAAACTTGCCATCTTATTGCTTGCACAGCTCTGTTCATACCTTTGTAGTTTACACAAAGTGGGACAAGTGAAATATGAATTATTACTTTTTTCTGATAATAGAGCCGTTGGACAGTGATATAGGGTCTCAATTTGAGTATGTCCCAAAAGTCTTATGAACACAAAGATTTAATAAACACGCTGTCAAACTCGTGGTAACTGTTTCGATTGGCAATGTCACCGGAAAATTGCAGACTCCGTAAGATTGTAATAAATCTTTATGTGATTATAATTTCACGATATATTATAAAAAAATCGTTTTGTTTACAATACCCCAATCCAAATTCAATCGTTTCCAATATATCCGTGTCTTATTAAGAAAAATAGTTTTAAATTTTACGCGATATTTTACAATCTTACGGCGTTTGCGTTTTTCCGGTGACAGCAACAACAGATATTACTACAACAGTCAATCAAATCCCTTGTTATGTTCAACAACAGCCGGAGAGTGTACAAAACATCCCAAGCAGGAGTATTAGTAGTAGGTATGACATGAGGAGATGACAGGAGGCTCACCTCTCCTTCTCTTCACCTACATTTTCACGTGGAGATTTTTACAGAATTGCACAGCACATTCATTGTGTTTTAGGAATATTAGAAGAGAATCTTTTGTAAGAAAAACCAGAAAAAAATATGTAGCTCTCATTTATTCGATCAGTAGCAATAAGTGGTTTCTTAATTTCGGTACAATATCTTTCAATGCTGAAACAATTGTTTTGACATAATATTGTATTCCAGTCAGAATTACCGGTGCGTATCGTTCAAAATCGTAATAACCTACTTCACACGTACGCCGTTTACTATGGTAACAAGGGTTTCCCAGAGAAGCTATAAAACAGTTTAGTTTATACCGTAGAATACCTTGATAGATACTTTAAAAAAAGAAAGTTTGCAATGCGCGGTTGCATAAACCAATTTTCTCCTACCTGAGAAGCTTAACAAAACCCCTATAAACAGATTATTGAGCTATTTCACGCCTATTTTCCGCTGTCTCAAGCAGCAATTAAGAGTTTACCTCGGTAAATAGCGACGTGTGAACCAGGTTTTACAACCAAACTGTCGACTGACCCGACGCTGCCGTAATACAAACAATTTCTTACCGAAATAGCTGCAACGATCATCGAGCTTATTACAAAAAGCGTTTATTTAACATCTACTTGAGCTATTTATATCTTTGACGTGATTTTTTTATCACCACCCAAAATTATTCTATACCTAAACGATTTTTTTTTTATTATAGGTACACGAATCATGCGTAAAAAACTTACAAAAAAAAAAAAACAGTTGTTTCTGACTTTGTCAAGTTATGCGAACAAAAATGTCTTAAACAGCTGATTTTTATACTTTTCTTTTGAATTTTGAATGGTGATAAAAAATCAGGCAGTATAGTATTTCAGACTTTAAATGCAATTATGAAAACATGAAATAATAAAGTCGAATGGACTGCCGGCATGCGGCACAGCGCTCCAGCGGGCAATAAAGTAAAACTAACCTTTAATTAGTTCAAATTACCGCGGGCGTCTTGATGGCCGACGTTATTTATTGTATAGCCTCCATAATACTTTAAATAATAACTTAAGCTTCTTTAACAGTTATACGAGTCTACTGGCTGGATGTTTGCACAAAGAGAACAAGTTTTTGTAGCCAACTTCGACGTGCTTGTCAGAATTGATCGTCCCTTAGTTTATTTACACATCTTGAAACTAAGGAAACAATAGAAAATTTAGTTTAATGAAAGTTTTTAAATTAATTTACACTGTTTTTCGTTCGTAAACATAATAAATTAATTGTTTATTTTACGTTTTGAATGCTTAAATTACGCCTTTCAAAGAGACCTCTTGTATTTTGTACTGTAAAGTTATTCAGATTGTCTTACCTTCTTGGGAATTGTCACATCTTACACTGTTTAACACTTACAAACATTTTAAAAACATGTTTTGCTATCGACGCAACAGCGTTGCTCTTATTGATTAAACTTTTCACAGACAAAAACCTAAGTTGTGTCCAATTTGAACACTTTAATTTCTATTGTCCTATCAGAACGGTACCTAAATACACACGCAAACACGACATACTAAATCGTAGCTACTCAATAAAAAATGACAATAACTGTCACTATGATTATTTTTTAGTAAATAAGTACTCATATTGTTATCCAAAGTTACACTAACAAAACTGTACATTCATGAATTCTTCGTTACTTATATTATAACTATTGATCTGTTTCTTCACTTCTTGATGAGTCCTAATTAACTTATCAGCCAGAAATGTTCATTGACATTACGATCAATTAGTTATTTATATATTGGGCAGTGCTATCCGGCCATTGTGAAACAGACTCTATGCATCGTATTTTTTATTTATATGAAGTTCGTTTGTATTTTCGTATCAAAGTAAGTGGTAGATATTGTCTCATCTATCAATAACAGATACCTACTTGCGTTACTTTCAAGCCCAGCATCAAAGTTAAGTGCCGTGCGTTAATTCAAAATAAGTTGGGCGTTGCGTGGGCTAACTTACACCTACACTGAGTAACTGAATTAATTTATTTAGACAGCTTCAAAATAGATATCTGCCACTTCGTTATCTTTTCGCATATCATAAAAAATGGATATATGCTTTCTCACAGAGTTAGGTACATACATCAACTCGTAATAACTTCCCCGAGGTCGATACTATGCTTATTGTTCACTATGCATAAAATATGGCAGTCAAGTCTACTTTATCTTACAGTTAACTTGTCTTTAAATAAGTAAAATAAGCCAGTAGGTCAATGGGCATGCTATGCCGAATTAATTGGACTTCGTCGTTGAATTCCTATCTTAATCTACAAAACACAACCAACCTACAAAACATAGAAAATGTTATAGACATTTCATAGACTTTTCAACAAAACAAGGTGAGGAAACGATTTCTTAACTTACAGGTAGGAAATCCTATTTTCTACCCAGAGAAGCTTAAAAACTTCAGGCATCCTCATATTTCATTTATCGTACTCATGAATATACCTCCGTTGTTTAAGCACATGATATTGGCATCTTATTTTCAGAATTCTGTCTAAATATAAACACGTCAATATCAGGTTTCATGTAGGGTATTCAGGACTCACGGTTGAGCGCGCGTGTGTGTGTTCAGGACATGTAAAATTGTACCTAAGTATTTTTAATATACCTAATAGTACTCCTTTATTTTCTTTTCATATTACTGGATTTTGTTTATTTTATTTTTATCGCTTTTATCCTAGGTAAATTAACTCTGAAATCTTTCAGGCAAAATAAATAACCTGTTTATGAATTTCAGCAGCCGTTCGATCGTTCTGTGTTCAGTAGCTGCGTTAAAATTCAGCTAGAAAACGCCTAGTATTCTTCTTCAATACTTCTCCGCTGTGCTGGTTAAAACTGAATCCTATAGTGATGTGTGCGTTTATTATCTTTCGCGGACTCTGCGGACCTTCTCCTGGCAGCTGCGTACACCGCTAACTTGGACGGCGAAGGAAGGCTTGAGTCTCTAGGACGGACCAGAGATTCCCTGGACTCCGCAGCAGGTAGAGATGCGGACGTCGGTACGGATGGCAGTTTGCGAACTGTGTCGTATGGTAGGGGTGAGCTTCGGGATGCAGTCGATGCGATGGAGCCAGAGCCGTCTGAGTCCTGAAACAAATTGGTCGTTTAGAGCTACTTAATCTCCGTTGAAGTGCTCAACCTGTTAGCTCCTTATTAAGCTTGGGTCGGGGTGTTTGAATACAACATCTAAAGAGTGGGAATACGAGTTGTTCAGAGTTGAGACACGTGTTGTGTAAGGTTAAAAACTTTCACACGTTGTTATCAAGATATATCTCATGAGGTGACGTAAGCTCTCCGAGAAAGAGCCGCAGCAAATTGTAACGGGGCTGCGCCGTGCTTTTCGAACCCCACGTAAGTAATAGTTGAACCACGAAGCACATCCTCCTCGAGTAGGTAGATAACAGACAGTAAAACCTTAGAACCCTTCTACTTCTAAGCAGAGAGAACTAGCACTATTTCAATTCTGTTTCTGAATAATGCACTCGTTATCTGGAGCAATGTACTAAACAATACCTACTACTAGTAGCATTATAAAGCGATAAATTATAATCATGTTGTTACCATAAAGCGGCCTTGGCTTAGTACAGGGCAATGACATCAATATACGCAGCGAGCTTTGCCGAACTCAATTTAGTTTTTCCTTCTATAAAACTAGGAAGGATTTGTAATTTTATTGGAGCTTAAAAATAGAAATAAGCTTTGTTTACGTTGCCGTTGTCACAATTTGTGGTCGAACCAAAAATAGAGCAAACGAGAGCGACTGACGTCAGAGCAATAAATAAAAAATATTGATGTCTGTGCGAAAGCAATTAAGTAGTTGATGGATTAAAATTGCACCCTAGTTCATTTGAAGTCGTTCATCATACGTTATTGAGTGAAGAAATTGACCTATCGTTCACCTGTCGAGTCTTGGGTGCATAGAGCTAGGTACACACGTTGGTGACACTCTCTAATCATCCGCCTGGAAACTACTTAGTAGGTACGTGAACATCACTGCCACTTAAATGATTTACTTAGTGCTAGGGAGATAACTATCCAAGCGACTCGATGTGGTTTTGGTATTATAAACAGTCGTATACAAAGTGGCAAGTAATAAGTCTTTGCATCAATTGAAAATTGTAGCGAAGCAAAGTGTCCATCTGAGATTTCAACCACTAAAGTCTTCAGTAAAATCTTACTGAAAACTGAGAGCCTGTAGAAGAAACCAGCGACGATATTCTAATGAAGGAGCAACAACATAACAACCAGGTAGGCCAAAGAAATTGATTATTCCATTATGTATTAAGTAAGTACAAGCTCCTAGACACCTAGTAGCCTCGCATACAGTAACTCATCTTAAGAGTTTTTTTGCATTATTTTCCATGCTGTCATACATTCTGTATTTTAGTAAATTTATATAAGATTTTTGTAGGGCCATCATATGTTACAATAGCAGTAGATATAACCTCGACTCGTTTGCGCAAATTTAGAGACTCCCCGTTTCTTCCCAATTGAAAAAGACCATTAGGGAATATTCATTTAAATTCCTGAACTCAGACCTTTCGTTAGTAAATTTACTCTTTGGATGGCTACAGTACTGTTGTAGTGTAGTTTTAATTTTTTTAGTAAACATTTCCTGTTTCGCGATCGGTCAAAAGACCCACCATAACAACATTCTTAATCAAGGAGACAAAATTACCGCGTTGTGGCCTTGTGGCGGATATGGGGAAAATTTGGTGTAGGTATAATTAGACTATAAAAAATTTCCGGCTGGCAACAATAAGGATAATCACAATAACTTCCCCTACCTACAACTCTAGCTATTATATCTATAGCTTTTGGGTTTTACAGAAATAGTTTTTTCTGGAAAATAATACAATAGATAAAAAATTGGATCAATGGCAAAACTATACAAAACAAAAAATACTGGTATTGTTGTAGTAGATACATACGGCTTCGGGGCTATTCTCATTATTTGGTGGAAGACTTTTAAGTTTGGCATATCAAGGTGTGATGATCGAACCCTGAACCCATATCTATCGTATAACTAGTAACCATTCAATAAGCTCTTTACAGTTTATTTGGAACACCTTACCTTACGAGCATCACGATGCTCCAAGCGGTCGTATCTGGTATTCCTGGCGGAAGGTTTTCTGGGCGGGCGCGGCAGGGCGGAGGGCGGCGGTGGTAGGCTGGAGGAGCGCGTCTGCTGCGAGGCGCGGCCCTGGCGCTCCAGGAGCAGGGCCTCCTCGCCGCGACCACCACCGCCCCGCGCGCCCACCGTGCCCAGGCCAGGGAAGCAGCAGAGACCACGCTGTGGAGGGAAGAAGGGTCTTAAAAGAAGGGTCACGGTCAATACAAAATTACTCTACGTCCTTTAGAACAGTATACAGCCACCTTTGGGATGGCTCAGCTAAATACCAACTTGCCGCGCTTGACTCGATGGAACGCAGAGCTAAATGGCTCATTGGCGACGTAAAACTGGTGGATGCAAGCTTCACAGCTTGGCTCATCGCTGCAAGGTTGCCTGCTTGTCGGTCTTCAACTGATTGCAACCCCACGAACTCATCCCACCGCCCCCCTTCTACCATCGGACATCTAGACGCACTGCAAGTTACCATCCCTACCTTGTTGCTATTCCACTAATTCGCACTAAACGTTTCCAAACTCTGCCTGCGTCTGTGTTTCCGAACACATACAACCCTAATCTCTTCTTCAAAATAAGAGTGAACAGGCTTCTTCTGGGTAAGCTCGTTCCATCGTCGACTTTGTCTCTGTCATCTATGACCTAGACTAGAGTCAAGAGCAAACCCACCTAAAATAAAAAAAGTATCTAAAAAAATAATAATATACGGCATAGGTAGTTCCGAATCCCATTCTTACAGTCTGACATGTAAAAAAATCAAAATTTATCCTGGGTTCGTAAATATGCCATATTTATTTGAGATTCTAGATCGATGTAAGTATATTTCGTTTAAAATTCACGTGTAAGGACGTGGGGTAATTTTGAACCTTCTTTGTCTGAGAATAAAAAAGTTGTATCGTTGTATAATGGTATGAAGATTCTTTATTAACTGGCTCGCACCAATTCTTAGGTAATTTATTGTTGTTTGACCTAAACTCTACTGACTTCACTACCTATTTCAATAACATTAAAAAGAAACTGGTTTTAGTTTGACTGTACCCTAGAAACTGAAATACTGGTACTACCTAGCTATAGTAGGCGCCAGATAAATGTGGAATAAAGTACATTGACCTTTCCCTAATAACTGTTCATAGGGACCTGAACAATTAAATATGAATCGTTTTTCATTATTAGACAATGTTAAGGATCACGAGAGATGATGATTCGGGACAGCTTTGTGTCATTAATTCCGTTTTTCAAATTAAAAATGTCAATAATTGTAGGTGGGTCAATGACCGTTATTCCACGATTATCTGGCGCCTACTATACAAATATACTACCTAACCTAATTTTTAATTACTTACACGATGTTTCAATTCAATAGCTTTTTATTGGATTTATAATAATTGATCGGGAGAAGTTTTTGAGAATAAAACATTAACCTAGGTATCTACCGAGTGGTCTTGTATCTTATATGAAGACCATTTCTTGCCTTTTTACAATTAAATATGAATCGTTTTTCATTATTAGACAATGTTAAGGATCACGAGAGATGATGATTCGGGACAGCTTTGTGTCATTAATTCCGTTTTTTCAAATTAAAAATGTCAATAATTGTAGGTGGGTCAATGACCGTTATTCCACGATTATCTGGCGCCTACTATACAAATATACTACCTAACCTAATTTTTAATTACACGATGTTTCAATTCAATAGCTTTTTATTGGATTTATAATAATTGATCGGGAGAAGTTTTTGAGAATAAAACATTAACCTAGGTATCTACCGAGTGGTCTTGTATCTTATATGAAGACCATTTCTTGCCTTTCATTGCCTAAGAATTGGTCCTACACAGGTACAAAGGTTACTTGGCAAGTTCATGGATGATTTTAATCTTATACAAAAGGTATGAACCACGCCTCCTGATGACGTAACTAATGCATTCGTTGCTCTGTTTACCTACTTGTTTGCTAAGACTCGACTATTATGATAACATGGCCGCTTCAACAACATCGTTAAAATACTTAACACATTCCATGACCAAAAAATCTTGTATTAATTCTTAAAAGTTGGTCTAAAATTAAATTGGTTCAGGTGTGGTAACACTGGCACTGTTATCGAGTTAAATGAACTGGCACAATAGAACAATACAGACAAACGCCAATAATTAGTGATTCTTACCTCATTGCGGAAGCGGCGCTGCCCGAAGAAAGTTATAACGTGACCACTCTAGTTAGACCACTCCAATAAACCATAAACAAAGAGGATTTTATCTCACCAAAGTATGACTATGGAACAATAGTATGGCCAAGGAATACATTCTACGCGAGTGTCGCTAGTCAGGGCCAAATAAATTATTAGGTTGTGTAAATGATAAATTGATTGAAAATACTTTGCAACAATGTAGTTTTACTCAGCTATTTGTGACGCGAAGTTATCAGTCAAATAACACTCGATAAAAATGTTAAGTGAATGAAATATCAGTTATATGTGTGGGTACTTGTTTGAGATTGAGAGTGGCCTATTTAGAGCAGTCTTGTTATAACAACAGTGTCAGTACGCTATCACTGCAACACTCCAAACAAAAGCGAATATATTAATGTTAATAATTACGACGAGGCTAATTGTTCACTGTTCATTTTTGCCTTTTATTTAGGGCAAAATATTTACACCCGGTTCGTGAAAGGCCGATTAAGGAACTGAATTATAATTATTAATATTAATCTAATGCTACATGCACGGTTTACAAGCACCATTATATCAAATCGTGTAAAAGCAGAGGCTGCTTGCCGGAAGTAACAACAGACAATCAAATCGCTCAATTAATAGTTGAATAGCCTTTCTTTCAAAAACAACGTTGGATGTTAACTGCCAAAGCCTCTACGTGTTAGGAACAGCCATTAAAACCACAACAAACAAAACATGATGTTTATTCTAAAACATGCTTCTAAAATATGATTAATATTACATCGAATACATCTTACAAAAATATATCTGTATACAATTCCTTAGCACTTAAATAATAAAGCCTCGGAAATAACGGCAAATATAAATCGATATGGGTAAACAGTTTTCATCACTATAAGGCCTGTTATTTATACAAGTACTTATTGTAGAAAACAATACAAAATGTGTTAATTTGACAATAGTCTATTTTCGTTTGTCGTTCGTTTTTATTACAATCTGATTAAACTTTGCGTCGTATAATGGCTCGATTCTAATGTTCTAAATTCACAAGCACCTGTTCTATATTAATATTGTTTATATTGGTAATAATAACAATAGGCATTCATTATTTAAATAAATGAGATTTACAATAGGAAATAATTTTCCGTAAACTATAGCTGCATGGGTTTTAGCCTAAACTTTTTACACTGCTTAATTGGATCATGAGCAGCAGTGTATGTTGAGGAAATATCGCCCTAATCAATGCTTTACAATATAAAATTATGTTAGGTTAATCTCTCAGAATTCACGCGGCTTTGCTTACGCTCCACCGTCTTGAGGCAACTTAGAAGTGACGAGACTATAAACTATTCTAAAGACACAATTAGACTGGATTTTGTTCCTATAATTGAGCAAAATATGCTAAAATATACTCAATTATAAAAACAAAAGCCAACTTGTAAAAACAACTTTAGTTTCAAATCCCTTAGTATGTTATAATCCAAAATAAATACAAAAATAACGTAATTCTTATTATCTATGTTCATTTTAAGGAATACATTTCATAAAATGGGCCGAAAAAAATAATATTATACGTACTAACTTTGGCATATTTTTGTGACCAATGCCTCTTTTTTTACTTCTTTATAAAATCAGAATCACACGAATATCATAAGAAGTAATTATCATTAAGTTGTTACCTTTCGCCTTGTACAATATTTGTTACAAAAAGTTAACCTATGTTTGAAAAAGAACATGTTACCACTGTGCTCAGTTGTTCAGTTATATTGCAATATATAAAAAAAATGTTTTTTTGGCAAGTATGTTTCTTTATGAAAGCTTTTCATTAATAAATAATTTTCAACATTTCAGTTCCACAACGACTCACCAGCAATGTTATAATGACAAACCAAGCATAGTGGTAGTTCTAAGTTCGTATAATTTTCTTTTATTTCAGACCTAACATTATGTAAAAAAAAAGTCGTGGCAACATCGAGAGTGGTTTATCAATACAAACTCTTCATTATAATTACTTAAACTACCGACACAATAACTTAACAATTATTCTTATAGGACTAGGTTGATACTAGTGGAGTGTAAGAAAACAGTTGTAAATATAATTTACAGAGATTCTTATATGCTATGGTGGCACCAACACACTCATGGTTAAGACACGGTTAAAGGCACATCTTTTAACTATGGTCAGACTTCTACTGTCTTTGATCAGCACCCTGAAAAATTGCGCAATACACTCCACATAATCCCCTTCTCTTTGATTTTGACAGTTCAATAACACCCACTGCGTAAAAATGGACTTTAAAATGCACAACGCAATGGTCATTGTCGAGTGGAAAGAGATTCTGACTTGGTAATGTTTTACACAATTTTATTAGGCCGCGGGTTAGGGTTAGGTAAACACTTGGAATAAAATCACACGGAACACAAAAACGAAGCGTTGTTCGTGAACATTTTGTACATCGCCGGAATGTTTGTGTGAGTAAGCGGAATCCTACGAGTTTAGGAATGTATATATTAGTCGGAAAACTTCATTTCAATGTAAAAAATGCTTAAGTTCGAGAGGTCTGTTGAAAAGTCGATTCGATTATAATTTCGAGACATTATTTTTTATATTTTTGAATCAAGAAATCAAGTAGTCGTTTTCGAATATTACTTGGTAATGCACTTAAATTTTAACTTTTTCCGTGACCTAGGTGCCCTGAGATTAATCAGAAAATTTAGAGGCTAGCACATTGACACATCAGGGTGGGCTGTGGCCCGCCTTAATTGCGGTAAATTGGGGCGGGCCATAACCCACAAAATAGTGAAAAATAACTTTCGTATCTACAGTACGGGCGAGTCGCTCCGAGCTTAGATGGCAAGATGCACTGCAGCCGAATACGGCTGCAATACGCGCTAGCCTATACTGAACTGGTTTTCGGAAACCTCTGAAGTGATAGTGTGATGGGGTTTGGAGTCGTGTGTTATGTTATAAGTGTGGTATGGGTCGGGTCAGTAGAAGTCGCGGGTGGCATGCGCGCGCGGCTCGGGCGACATGTAACTCACGGCGGGCACGGGCGGCCGATCCAGGCGCGACTCCAGCGCCGCCAGCTGCTCGTCCAGCCGCAGGGATGTGCTGTCGAAGCCGCAACCTGCCACATACAACTCACGTTACAATTTTGACTTCTTCATAAAAGTCCTCCTGACTGATTTCGGTCATGGCGGCAAATCTGCACTGAGGTATGCGCAAACACAGATGTTCGCCATCACTCTCATAGTGCGATGGGACGGCAATCCGACACGACGGAAAGAGATCTGCTGCAGGACTAACCGCTTAACGTGCTTCCCGAAGCACGGGCGTGTAACACCACCAACAAAAAGTCCTAATGGAAACACCCAATAACAGATACAACGCTGTTTGCAAACCATAGATAAGTTATCTATGATTTGTACTCCTACATCCTCTAGATACCTTTTGTTGAAAATTTTATTCTGATTTCGGACACCTGAGGTTCTGGTCCCTGAAGAGAGTTTTAACGTCAAGATGTCAGTAATTTTACATGCGGTGGGAAACTAATTATAGTGGCAAACGTTAGCGGCCGTCAATGCGGAATCTAGAGGCACTTATCTATCGTGCCGAATTGTAGATGCTTGAAAGTTTGCGTATAAAAAGGTCACCCCTTCTGATGCGTAAACGCACACGCATGGCATTTAAAACAGTCTTATTTTGAACCAAAAAGTGAACTGTCAAGCGATTCTGAACCTTGTGCGTTGTAGCTGTTACTGTGAACATGACGTGTGCTTTAACTGCACTGCAAACGATCATGATTCGGGCCCAGTTAGCTCGTATACGAGTATGGAATATGTACGTTTACATGTAGTAAATAAGTTCGATAATGTATTGTTATCTTCAAAAGTCTGGGTGTGAACTAACTTTTTCCATCAGCAACCAAAACATGGGACCAAACATAAATGGGGAACATTGTTCTTTTAAATAAAACAAGTATGTATTTACCAAATCGGTTTATGAACGAAATAAAATCAAATTGAGAACTTCCTCCTTTTTTAAAGTTGGTTAAAGAGTTCCGATGACTGTCATCCTTAGAAAAAAGAAAGAAGTCTTAACTTACCGCTAGAGTTATCGTTATGCGGGGAGTAGTTTCTGCGCGCGAGGTGTCGGTAGCGACCTGACACGCTGCCGCCACCCACGCCCTCTGCACTCGAGAACGATGCACCGGACGATAGACCCACTGGAACATTCACAACATTGTTAATCATTTCCTATTTCAGAACACCTTATAACGATCAATTCAGTAAAACGGACAGATCAAGAAAAAGAAGTGAGAGGTCACAATTTAGAGATAAATTATTGGCAGTGATCGGATAATCGAGCGCTAATATACCTTAACTTCACTTTTATTCCCACGAAAGTATAATACGGACATGCTTTTCAGAATCCCGGATCCCGGAATCGTTTGAAATTACTGAGATTGCTAAAAATGCCTACATACAAAATATAGTTAGAACTCGTTGTGAACTCTCATTGTAATTTTTTTAAATTTAAAATCCGATTCTAATGGAAATTTTAATTTACAATTAATGTTTTTATGAGAACTGGTTTAGTAACAAGCCAGGCACTTAGGGAATTGAAGCAATTGTAATTTTATGTGTAGCTCCATTTATTGTTCAATCCCGGGAACCCGGGATTTCTTTTTTATTCAGAAAGGAATGTCCGTATTATTCTGTAAGCATCATCTGTATGTATCATATGTAAGCGCCCGATTATCCGATCACTGATTATTGGTTAATTTTCGCGGGCAATGATTGCCAGATTAAAACAACTGCAGTATCTTACCAAGTTCCTCGCGACTGGAGTTATTCCTGAGTGAGGCGCCACTGTCGTACGCGGCGCTCGTGTGCTTCTGTAGGACTTTTATCATCGCGTCGCGCTCAGCCACTTTAGATTCTAGCTCCTTAACTCTGCGGAAATAAATACACTTTTGATGATAGTGTCTTTATAATTTGGACTTGCAGAAATACATTCGCATTTACATTTGTCTGGTCCAATTATAATAAACTAAAAATTTAAAAAACCCCCGACATATAAAACTTAAAATGTATTGATCCTTTTAGTTTAATATAGGTAGGATTCTTTGGGCCAAGCGTCTTCGCCTCGGAAGACCACAATTTTTTGTTATTACATAGTATAGTAGCGATCCCCCGACACGATGACGCACACTAACACAGACACGTGAAACTTATAACACCCCATCGTTTTTGCGTAGGGGCTTAAAAAGTTCAAGCTTAATACAAAAAAACTTTTTCCGCGTCTCCAACGCCCCATGAGTTTCGTTTCCTAATAGATCCTGTTTCTAAGCCGTTAGACCGTCAGTCTGACGTAGAAGTAGCTCTTTGAAATATTCACGGAGTCCGAACTTGCACTGGGTTGATATTGCACCCTTGGAAAAATTAAAAGCTATCTCGTATCCCACCTGCCCTCCAGATCGGCGAGTTTCTTCTGCGCGGAGTGCAGCTCGTCCATGTGTCGTATCTTCTCGTTGCGCGCCTCGGCCATGAGGCGCTCGGACTCGGCCGACGTCTTCTCCAGCGCCGCGATCTTGGCGTCCCTGAATACGGAACTGTTTTGAGTTACAATGCTACTTCTGTTGCGGTTACATGCGATGGTAAACGATTATTTTGGGGAGGGTAAATATCAATCAATCAATAAAAAAATATAATTGCTACTCTAAAACTCGTAAAAGTGGACTCGTCTGTACAAATAATTTTTGTAGCAGGTTCTTCCACCAAACTCCTACAGAACCTAAGCTGTGGTTTGTAATCTGTGGGGATTTGTTCCTGTACTCTTAAAGTGGATGTTGCCTAAATCCTGACCTGCTTCACGTGTGCTCGTGTGAGGATTGTCGTTGAAGTAGTCCAACACTCGTTCTTCAACGTTACCGGAGAGCCGTGGTCTGCCTAATGAGGGTAAAACTGGCCATAGCCCAACAAAACGCTTGTGTATGTCACCGGAAAATTGCAAACGCCGTAAGATTGTAAAATATCGCGTGAAATTGTAAACTATATTTTCCTGATATATTGGTAACTATTGAATTTAGATGGGATTTATTATATGCAAAACGATTTGTTCATAATATATCGAGAAATTATAATTTAATAAAGATTTATTACAATCTTACGGAGCCTGCAATTTGCCGGTGACATATCCAAACTTCAATCGGTCGTGATGTTTCACAGTATCATATCTAAATACTCCCGATTCGAGTACGAAAACGGCATTGTGGTAAGTTTACGAAACTGCGCGAGCGCGCGTATGTAGCGAGATGACAAAGGGTGACTCGCCCTCAGCACGCGACAGATATTGGGCGACTAAGTGGGCGGAAGCCACAAGGAAGGAGTCACGGGTCTCGGTGCTGTCGTGCCGCGCCCTAAGCGCAGCCCTAGCTGCGTGCAGTGCACATACACATTTTTTTTTTGTTTTAGGAATGTGCCCGACCCGGCTTTGCACGGGTGCAAATTTTTATTCAGCCCAAACTAACAACGTAAATATCTAATCACCAGAATCAATAATATTGTGGATCAGGCCCAACTAAAAAGTGCAAAAGACAACCGTCAACAACGGCCCTCAAATGTCTACCCGTTCGGGACACTATCTCCGGAGCCCTCACACCACGCATTCCCCGCCGGCGCCAGTGCCGCCCGCTCGCGCCATGTGCATATGATACTAGTGTGGTAAGTTGGTTTTCACAAACGAGTAGACGAATGTAACGTACGTTACCATAGTCACGAGTTAGTGGTGTGGTGAAAATAAGAACACCGCCTCATGTTCTCTTTAGTATTAAACCTCCTTGAAAGCGCTTTTGCTCAATAGAGCAAAAGCGCTTTCAAGGAGGTTTGATCATTCAGCTTATTTTTTTTCCAGTAATGTGAAAATTCTTTCGAACATTGTAAACAAGCTTCGTAAATACGTTTTTTGAGCAAATGTGTTGAAAAAAATAATAATTGGGTTGCGCGGCCTCCTCCAGGTAGCGCTGCTCCCACTTGGCGCACTCGCCCTCCAGCGCCAGCAGCCGCTCGTCCCGCTCCCTATAGTATCCAGCTGTACTAGCGACTGACTTGGGTATGGAGGCGGCGGACACGGCGGCCTGGCGCAGCGCGGCCTCCTCCAGGTAGCGCTGCTCCCACTTGGCGCACTCGCCCTCCAGCGCCAGCAGCCGCTCGTCCCGCTCCCTATAGTATCCAGCTGTACTAGCGACTGACTTGGGTATGGAGGCGGCGGACACGGCGGCCTGGCGCAGCGCGGCCTCCTCCAGGTAGCGCTGCTCCCACTTGGCGCACTCGCCCTCCAGCGCCAGCAGCCGCTCGTCCCGCTCCCTATAGTATCCAGCTGTACTAGCGACTGACTTGGGTATGGAGGCGGCGGACACGGCGGCCTGGCGCAGCGCGGCCTCCTCCAGGTAGCGCTGCTCCCACTTGGCGCACTCGCCCTCCAGCGCCAGCAGCCGCTCGTCCCGCTCCCTATAGTATCCAGCTGTACTAGCGACTGACTTGGGTATGGAGGCGGCGGACACGGCGGCCTGGCGCAGCGCGGCCTCCTCCAGGTAGCGCTGCTCCCACTTGGCGCACTCGCCCTCCAGCGCCAGCAGCCGCTCGTCCCGCTCCCTATAGTATCCAGCTGTACTAGCGACTGACTTGGGTATGGAGGCGGCGGACACGGCGGCCTGGCGCAGCGCGGCCTCCTCCAGGTAGCGCTGCTCCCACTTGGCGCACTCGCCCTCCAGCGCCAGCAGCCGCTCGTCCCGCTCCCTATAGTATCCAGCTGTACTAGCGACTGACTTGGGTATGGAGGCGGCGGACACGGCGGCCTGGCGCAGCGCGGCCTCCTCCAGGTAGCGCTGCTCCCACTTGGCGCACTCGCCCTCCAGCGCCAGCAGCCGCTCGTCCCGCTCCCTATAGTATCCAGCTGTACTAGCGACTGACTTGGGTATGGAGGCGGCGGACACGGCGGCCTGGCGCAGCGCGGCCTCCTCCAGGTAGCGCTGCTCCCACTTGGCGCACTCGCCCTCCAGCGCCAGCAGCCGCTCGTCCCGCTCCCGCACTTGTCTGCGCAGCTCCGCCTCCCCGCCCCCCGGGCCGCCCACAGCGCTGGCGCCGCCGCAGTTGCACTCTCGCTTCCTACACAGACAACATTCCATTTGTCAACTGTACCGAGCGTCTAGTGACGTCCGCAGCTTCTAGTATTGCCACCTACTGATCGAAAACAACTACGACTGATCTGAATTTGAATTGATTTATCTCAGAATACTAAGTGGCCGGAAACAGCTGATTGAGCGTATAGGTATATGAAAACGTAACTGACTGAATCTAAAACGGCGACCAAATAAACACCGAATTAGGGAATATTACAGTGAGAAGGCAAGAAGTGTGAGAAAAAGGAATTATGCTTATCATGTATGATTGCTCTCTCTCTCGCACTGGAACCTATCAGAGAGAAGAGAATCTAATGAAATTTAGCTAAAGTAACAAGCTTAGGTCGCCTTTGATGATCTTTATTATTACAGTTATAGAAGTTGTTTTACGGCCGGTTTGAAGTTACGTATCTATCTTTAATCAACTGTCAAATTAGCTACCGACAATAGCTGAAATGTCATGTTTGAAAGGCAAACATGACGTTTCAGCTAATGTTGTCTGCAACTCCCTTCTCAAGCTGCGCGCGCAGTTTTCTCTCGGTGTGTTCTCGTCTGTCAGACGCTTGTTGTAGTGAAGCGAGCGCGCGTTGTAGGCCCATCACACGTTCAACCTAACCGCTGGCGTGTCTAATGCAGCATCATCAGCTCCAGCTGGCATCAATATATAAGTTCCAATAGGTACCTGAGAGTCTGTAACTCCTTCTCAAGCTGCGCGCGTAGTTTCCTCTCGGTGTGTTCTCGTCTGTCGGACGCTTGTTGTAACGAAGCGAGAGTGCGCGTTGTAGACCCATCACACGTTCTGCGCAACCGCTAGCGTATTTATTGCAGCAACATCAGCCCCAGCTGGGACCAATATGTAAGTTTCAATAGGTACCTGAGAGTCTGCAACTCCTTCTCAAGCTGCGCGCGCAGTTTCCTCTCGGTGTGTTCTCTTCTATCGGACGCTTGTTGTAACGACGCGAGCGCGCGTTGGAGGCCCATCACACGCTCCACGTAACCGCTGGCGTGACGACACTGCGGATAAGGATGTGAAGGTCAGAAAACTTGGGTAATAAGTCTTTTGTTCACGGTTCATCAAATTATACTGTAACGACCCATTAGGTGACCTTGTTTATTGCAGCGTTGGAGGCGTTGTTCAGGGCACCTACAGTTCAGGTGAATGGACATTAGGGACACTCCAGCTATAGGGCTTAAGTCTGAACCGCGCCGCACTTGCATCGGTTGCTTCATGGTTTGTTTAATAATCCCTCGCGCTACATCCGGTCCCCACTCTTGTTGGTTTCCTGTGTAGCGCACTAGCTCTTGGTGTCAGTCAGTTGTTAACTGTGTCACAAGCAACACAGTGAAATAAAAGTGATAAGTGTGAACTAAGTGAATTTCATTGGAGTAACCCCCTTAACAGACTCGTGTCACATTTTCTGGCTGTTTACTACCCATACCTAGCTCTTGGTGTCAGTCAGTTGTTAACTGTGTCACAAGCAACACAGTGAAATAAAAGTGATAAGTGTGAACTAAGTGAATTTCATTGGAGTAACCCCCTTAACAGACTCGTGTCACATTTTCTGGCTGTTTACTACCCATACCGACTGAAAAAGATGTTCAAATGTCAGCCGGGACCAATTACGGCCTTAATATGGTTTTTGAGGCTCGTAGGAGTCTCGTTATGGAACGTATGCTCACCCATCCGCCGCCCGACCCGGCAAGCCAACTATAACAAAAAGTTGTAAACTTCTATCAGTTGAAACTCACATCTTCCTCCAGCCGCACGACGTTGGCCTGCGCGTTGGTGAGCGCGGTGTCCAGTATGTCTATGTGCGTGCGTTGCTCCTGCAGCGTGGCGCGCTGCGCCGCCATCTCGATCTCCTGACGTTCCTTGGCACACGCCAACTCTTTATCTGTACACAAGTTAAATTGTTTATTAGCCATTTTAGACCAAATTCTAGGTTTGCCATAGGACAATGTAGCGTCGCATTCTAGGTATTAAGCTCAGCGACCGAATACGTAATACCACGATTTGCTCCAAAACAGGAATCACCAATGAGAGACATAAAGCTTCCACGCTGAAGGAGCCAACCCCACTTCAGCGTCTGTCAGCCCCAGCTGGTAATATGAAGAAGGCTTAGGAAACCCTGGCGTGACGACTTACAGTCGTTCATGACGGAATGGTCAGAGAAAACAACACACCGGGACCTGTGGAAGGCTATGGGGGAAATCATTGGATGATAAATGAAGCTATTTTGAAGTGTACTGGCTGACGCGTAACCAAGCGGCTACCACTGCTAACACTAGATG
This sequence comes from Mamestra brassicae, assembly GCA_905163435.1. Classification (NCBI taxonomy): domain Eukaryota; kingdom Metazoa; phylum Arthropoda; class Insecta; order Lepidoptera; family Noctuidae; genus Mamestra; species Mamestra brassicae. The sequence continues at coordinate 5,410,282 of LR990991.1, read as the reverse complement.
CGGAACCTGCTTTAGCTACACATAAATAAGTTTCGGGACTTAACGAATACCACCTTCCCAGCGTAGTATTGGACAGGGAACTATACTTACGATGCCCAGATATAAAAATAATCCTTCCGATGAATTTCAGTGACGGTGGCCTAGTACGCAAGAGATATTATAGTACACGTACTGAGAAATTCCTAATCGTTAACCCAATAACACTTTTTGCCCGATCTGGGATCGAGAAGCGAGATTGCCCCGGCCCCGGCCCCCACACTGCACCTCTGCATTACACCATCCTGTGTAATGGATGCCTTATAAAATTATTGAAGTGAAACTTCTATATGGGGGGTATTAGGATTTTTTTCTGTCACGAAAAAGCGTTACGGCCGCGTAGAGGGGGTAGACGATATTTCGCGTGGTGAGAGGCGGCAGCGGCGGACGGAGAGTTCCACTTGTCCGTTGAAGTTTCACATCTACTATGTGTCCCAGCACACATTTCGATTTTTTAAATTATTTATTGATGTAAATGTTACTTTGTGTGATGAGTTGTGCAATGAGCATCTCTCTGTTCTGCAACTCCTTGCGCAACGCCTCCGCATTGCTCTCGTTCTCAGTGCGCACTCCTTGAGATACCAACTCCACCTAGAACATCACATTCAACTTTTAAAATTTTAATTGTTTTTAGGTTTAACTCCTGTATAGCTTTATCTCACATTCGGACAGTGTCTTGACACTTCCCTTAAAGTTCCAAGCTCCTATTCCAAATATTTACCTATTCAGTTTATTTGTTATTTTTGGCAAAGTTTTTAAATTATTTAATACTTTACACACAACAAAAGTACAGAGGCGGACTTGCTTGCTTTTTCTTCCAGTCAACCTTTGCGTCATGCAGAGTAAAATAGTAATAGGTCCAATATTGAGAATTCATTTGAATACAAAGATATTCACAAATTTACTAAATATTTGAATATTAACCAAGCATAAAAGTGTTTCTATAATTAAAGACAACAGATTCGTGGTTTGGAAACGTTATAGCACAAGAAAGACAAAATGGTTTACATAAATAGTCAAGTACCTGTTGTTTCAGCGCTCGGTTGAGATCGTGCAGCCTGCGACAGTCGGCCTGCAGGCGCACGCGCGCCGCTCGCTCCAGACGCTCCCGGCGCTCGCACGACCCCACCAGCTCCTCGTGAGCGGTGCGTACCTTCTCCACTTCTTCTTCGAGCTAAGGAAATAACTTTATCGTACAAACCTGAATTCAAACAAATTAAACAAGACCTTAAAGCCTGGTACACGAGATACAGGACTTTTCGGGTGTCGATTGGCGAAAACGTCTGACATACCAGTTCTTGACATTCTTAAATTATCTTTTAAAAGGCTTTAGTAAAATGAAAGCGATGACGAAGCAGAAAGAGATAGATACAAATATATGAGCTTTTGCCCCCGTAGTCTCTCCCCGGGTGCCGCGTATCTTTTCTCGGATGACATAAAGATTTTTCGATGAGCCTTTTTCAAAACAAACAATAACTTACCTCTTTATAAAATTTGTATAGATAGTTTCTAAAATGATCCTCTGAGTAACGCGTGGAGTATCTAAAACTGTAAGATCATGACGGTACACTGCAGTGTCACTCACATTTATAAATTTCGTAGTAAATCCAGATTCGTGGGCGACTACGACCCACGTCCTGCTATTTCAATCTTTATGATGTCATTAATCCGGTGTAAACTTAAAACAAAAAAATATATGCGAAATTGCGGAACGTAGGAAACCCGCTTTACAGCCAAATTAATGTCAGTTCTATCGATTTTCATCATCATCGTATGGCCCTGGGAGCAGCGACTGCTGGGTATTGGACTCCTTTCCTACCTAAAATAGTTCCCGATCTGTGCGTCCCTCATTCAGGTGTTCCCACGATTTTGATAATATCATCGGCTTAACGCGCCAACATTTAGTCAGTTAGTACAGACACAGCACATCAACAATCTGTCAAATTTCTTTAATAGATTTTCAACTTTATCGCTAATTCATTAGGTTCAAGGTTGATTGGGAAAATTTGACAGTTTCGGGTGCTGGCGTCTGTACATTTAGTGCACTTACTCCAGAGGCGGAAGTGTATTTCGGCAGTGGATAAACGTACAGATGACGTTTATCCACTGCCGAAATACACTTGAGACGTATCGCACCGTTGCAAATTTCGTGGACTTTCTTTGGAGAGCACATAAGTCATTCATCTTGCACAAACGATGCTTGCTGACCCGGGACCATTAGGTATGAAATACTTGTTATTTAACCACATGTTAGCAACAAACTGAGATAAAAGACAACTCTGGTTCGTGCTAGCGGGCCTTCATTGCTTATCAAACTAACCTTATTAGTTTTGGCGACTCGTTCACAGGCATCAGCCAGCTGCCTCTTGAGCTGATGGTTTTCAGCAGCGAGGGCGTCTAACACGGCCGTGAATGCGTCGTCCGGCTCCTCAAGCTCGCCTTCTCCGCCGCTGCACCAGCCACTGGACTCTGACCCGCCGGGCACTGCGCGAACGCCAACACTAAGCCCAGAGAATAGAGGTCAAATTAGATTGGGCATATAAATAGTTCATTATTTCCTGTTGTCTACTCGTTACAGGAACTGATGGACACCACTCTACTCGCCAAACTCGTAGTCGACGTCTTATCTGCAAGGATTTCATTTCAATCTTCTCAATGGATTTTGATGGGGGTGCAAACATTTTATAGGGAATTTCTTGAGGAAGGGTGTATGATACATTCAGATTTACATAGCGTGCGAAGCTGCGAGTGTGGCTGACGGCTCATTGTTTACTTAGCCATGGACCCTGTCTGCAGTCATCAAGCTTAATATCTAAACTCAACATAATACATTTAATCCTGATTCTCTTTCATTCACTCTGATAGATTGAAAATACCTGAAATGTATGTAGTGGTTTCCATGCGCAAAAAAAAATCATAACCGTGCAGACCACATTGGTTACTTTGAACAAACCTGTGAACCAAGGACCTCATTCATCATTAGCATTTCTAATAGAACAAACCTGTATGCCCACTGCTAAGCAAAGGTCTAAATATCCCTTTTTCCACACACCTGCCTCTGCCATTACAGGTCAGTCATTGTGGTGGGAGTTTAGTTCCGCCATCTTCGAAATATCCGTGTCATGTCCAAATAACTGCACTTCTGAGGACTTAGACTTACGCCAATGATGCTACGATTGGCGTGGCTACATTCTGGGCCCACCTCATTTAGTTTAAGACATAATGGTAATAACAATTACCATCGGCACGAAAATAAAATCTTCTTCATTTGCATAAACAAAAAACCTATTGTCTATATTTGACTCACCTTGTAAGATCAGGCTGTGACCTCGACAGATTCAGTTTCTCCTTGCTAAGCTTAGCTTTAGAGCACTTCCCCTTAGCTTTCCTAGAGTCGTCACGCGGGGGTGCGGGCGCGCGCGGGGAGGCGGGCGGCGTGGGCCCGCGCGGCGTGGGCGACTGCGCCACTTCCTTCGCCAGGTGCTTCAACACTGATGACTGGTTGAGGAAGTCGTCGGGGATTTCTGTTATTTCCTGTTTGGTGAAAGAAGATTAAGGTAGAGTTACCAGAGCGGAAGTCATCAGGGTTACTGTGTGATAAAAATATATAAAGGCTTCAATTTTCACATAGCAAAGGCTTATGAATTATTACACAGAAGAAATTGCAATAATGTTGACAGTATTGATGAAAGATCTGCCAGGGTTGCGGTATTGTTTGAATGAGTTACCGCGGATCTGGAACGCAAAGGTCATTCGAAAGATGGGTTTTAGTCAGTAAGAGTCTGCCACGCCCTCCCACGCCCATTGCGGGAGGAGTCATTTGTTTTTTTCGCATCCGTAAAAAAAGATCTAAACGAAATTAAGATTTATCTTTGTATGTTGCAAAACTGGGCGCCAAAACTAACGGGTTCGGAGTGTACTTTCGCATTCTTACCTATTATTATTTTATCTGTGACTAAAACATCCATTGTTCCTCTTTAGCTCTCATAACAAAAAGTACCTTTAATAAGTAAATATTCCAATGTTTAACATACCTGAACACCATGGTCAGGTGGGCTGGTATAAATCCTCTGGCCACCAATATCGATGTAGTTGGCAGTGGTGGTCACATTCTGTTCCTTATGCATCTTGGGTACAGGGATCCCACTAGGTTTCTTCATGCCTTCGCTCTTCTTTAGAGTGTGGTATGGTGACGACTGTGTGGTAGGGTGTTTTACTTCACTGCTAGTTCTTTCGTGTTCTCTGTTGGACCGAAATGTTGTTGAAGGTATTGTTATGATTCAGCACTTTCTCCACGGGCGAGAAAATAGCGACGATAGTTACGCCGTGCCGTTCAATAGAAATTTTATGAATTTATATATCTCTCCAAGACGATGATGAAATCATGGCAAGCTTTTCTATGCCGTGGCATTTGAGGATAGTCACTAGCTTCTTATTAACAAACGCGTAATAAAGTTATGCCTAATTTAAACCTCGGAAAGTAGATGTATAGTAAATCTGGACATTATACTGGTGGTACCTTACATTAATTAGGGTATGTAAAAATATGTTAGTTTGAAGAAATGTAAACCAGAATAGGGTGGGTGTTTTACTGAAAAAATATGTGTTTTTAACGCTCTGTATCATATTTTTTTGTTTACGTGAAAAAATAAAAAAAATGAGTAAAAAATCCAATTGTATGAAAAATTTCAGTAAAAAATCCTATTGCATGAAAATCACTGTCAATTTTACTGCTTCACTTTATTTGCTTTGCTTTTTTATTTTACTTATTTGCCTATAAATATTTGAAAATTATAGTCTTTTAAATTTTTATTTATTTGTCTATTTTCCTAGAGATCTGGCTGCAGCCAATTCTATTAGGAGCAATGAGTACAAACGTTAAACTGAAAAACCATAGTCTGAAAACCTTTTTATATTATTATTTGAGACAACATAGCTTGGAGACATCTTGTCTGTCCAGTCGGTTTTTAGCGTGAGGGCTGTCACAACGCTTTCCCAGGAGCCTATTCCTTGCTGTTACGACTCAGTTAGGCAGGAATTGCTTCAAGGGCAAGGTGAATTTTCCCATAGCTTGAGGGATGATGGGAATTATAAATCACCATAACTATATTAAATATGAAATAAAGTTCTCACCTGATAGGAGTAGGTCTTGGAGGCCAGGAGTCATCCTGGTTGTGTATGATGAGAGTGTTGTATGAAGATGAGGACACGTCTAGGGAGCTTCGATTGCTGTTACCGCCACCCACTGAGTCTTTGAGAGAGTTACGATTGCTCCCTGTTACACTTTCCTAAAATACAATAGATATTAGAAATATTTTTACTAGCATAATTCATTAGCACAAAAAAGTATAAAAGTAATTTAATGGAATCAATACAATATCATAATAAAAATTCTTAATTTGTAACTCAGGGGGATCAGCATTGAGGGCTGGAATACAGGTTATGCCTAGTCTGGCCCCAAATCCTAATACTTTAAGTTTAGATTAAGCACTCTACTTGTAAAAAGAAATGTACATATTTATGTGAATAAACATTAATTTGCAAATTATTTAACCTTCTTTCTCAATGATTAAACCTTTCATTTTGAGTTTTCAGTGCTTACTATGACAGTCTCATAGGGTCAAACATAGCATGTTTCAGTTTATACCATGTTGACTGCAGCCAATACTATGCCTGCCTCATGAAGTCTAATATGACATGGCACAACAGCCAATATGCTGCCGTCCTAGCCCCATCCACATCTTTTTTAATCTACCTTAAACACTATCTTGTTTCTCTCCATCAGGTAATTCTTTTCTTTCTTTAAACACATAATACTATTCTATTAAATATAAATTCTTATTTCTAAATTGCACACAAAAGTTAAAACACCATATTAAAGTAGAACAGCTTAAGTACAAAAGTAAGCTTAACCCAGAATTAGGTTCTCTAATGGCATATAGCAGCAGGGGGAAACTTTATGCAAATTCTGTACCACTCTTTAAAAAAGCTGGCTTAACAATGAGTTAATTTGACCACTGTGTATTGGTAACCTTTTGAATATTGTCACTTTACATAATAAGCAAGCGCATGCCCTGTACGCCAATCGTCACAAATATGTGACAAAACGTATGGCGAACTTGTGTCTTGGTGTCAGGGGGGCACTCCGATGCATTTATGCTCTGGCATTCAGAAGGTTAAAAATACATATATGAAAATGGGTATAAAAATCTTATCCTACCTTGAGGGAATTCCGGTTATTGTTGTTAGTCTGAGCCTGATTCTCCTGTCCTTGCGGCTCTACTCTGGCTGTATGTCGCACAACATAGCGTTCTTCCCGAGACAGATTCTCATTTGATGTTGACACATCTGTCTCACTACCTGATAGGCTTTGTGGGAAACCGCTTGGCACTAGACAAAAATGCATGGTTTTAAATAAATTAAACACTGAGGATCTATTGAGGAAAATAATATTCAGATTTATGTTTTTGTTTTTTGTCTCGTTATCACCCTGACAGAGATCAACACAGTTAAACACCACTCCCAATTAATTAAAATATTAATAAGCTCTTATAATTGAAATCCTTTGAGCAGCCTTTACTTAAATGCCCCATTGAACCTAATATTACATAGATTTAAAGTACACAGTGCAACATAGCAATTACAATGCCAAAAACTTTTAAATAAAACATATAAATGTTTTGCATCAATCAAATATTTAAAAGATTTTACTTAACTCAGAACTGTAGTGAACAACACGATTTTGACATACATAATCTGTAATAGCATTTGCAAAAACAGACAAGGACATATGAATCTATGATTCATAACATTGGTATGTGATCAAGTTTATTGACAAGTTAAAGTTACATATTTACCAGGTTGTTTCTGTGTCCTCTGAATGTTGTTAGCGAACGATAGGAACCTTCCCGTCGGTCGCATGGACCCCATATTTGCTAACGTAATGACCTGATAGATTTCAACATGAAACCATTGCACACCACTGACCAACTACACTTGCACACTCCTGTATGTTATGCGTATAGCATCTGGAAGTAAGATAAGTTACTCATGTTTATTGATACTGTCATACTGCTGTTCCGCGTAGAAATAGAACACAATAAAAATCACAAGGTATCGAGGATGCGTCAAGTTTCGACATGAAAAACCGTTCATATTATGAAACAAATATAGCTATAGCTCAAATTGATTATAAAACTAAGTCACAAAAACTTACAACGTATAAGGAGATGTAAATTACGAAAAATTAAAAATATTTTTGCACAAGCTTGAAAGCTTTTGATGGATGGGGTCAGCTGTCAAAATTGGGAATAGATAGATACCATGTCAAAATCAAAAGTGAGTATTTATTGCCACCTGATAAAAACATTTAAATCAAACCATTTACGTAACTCATTTGCAAACTAGTTGTATGAACTTAGCTATTTCCAAAAAATATACAATCTGCTAAATTTATATAAAGTATTTTTATTTCAAATACCGTCATGAATCGAAGAGCACAGGCAAAAAAACCGAAACCGGGGAATAAAACAAAACAAACGAAAATCGTGCCATCTAACTAAATGTCACTCATTGTCACTTTTCGCTCAATCAATCAAATCAAAAAGTAGGTATAAAACCGAAAAAAATCTACAAATTTTATTTACCGTTCAAGCTTCAAAATCATAGTACATAATATATAACAAAAGGTGCCCAGTAAAATTAGCAAATAATGTTAGCACTAGCACGGGCAATTCGTCGAATTCTTCCGTCGTCTCCTTGTGACACGATAAGAGCGGCGGGAACTGTAAATATAAGAAAATGTTTGAGAAGATTTAACATACCTTGTAAGTTCATATGATTAACCCTCATTATCTATAAGTCCGGCGCAATTTCACACAGGTCCTCACAAATTAACTAACAACTGAATGTATTATTTTAGGTATTTTTAGATATGCACCCTCGTCACACTTACCAAGTATCAACATAGTGCGTTCGTACTCGGCACAAATAAACCTTGACGAGTTAACTGTAGACTATGAATATGTGAAACAAGCTACAGCAAAGAGCAGTACTCTAATAATTGATGTTAGAGAACCTCATGAAATCGTAGAGCATGGCAAAATTCCAAACAGTGTCAACATCCCATGTAAGTTTTTTGTTTTTCTTCAAATGTTATAATATTTCATTTAATTTTTCATCATTTTAAGCATGTCTTGTCCCTCTACAAAGAAAAGGTTTTGCATTGTCTCTTTTCCTGCCATTCTGGTTACTTTATCTTAGACTAAATAGTTACTTACTCTGTGTCTTAGACCATTTCTTTGAGAAGAAGAGCAGCTTATCCTGGCTTCTTTTTCTGGGCTTGCTGTGTATAAAACAAAATAAATAAATATTTATTTTATATATTAAACTGTTTACAGTGGGGAATGTGTCACCAGTGCTGGGCACAATGCCTGACAAAGACTTTCAAGAGGCCTATAAAAGGTCCAAGCCAGCAGAAGATACCGAGATTATATTCTATTGCATGATTGGTAAGAGGTCTGGTATGGCTCAACAAAATGCTATCAACTTAGGTTTCAAGAAGTAAGTTTAAATTCACATTTATCATATTTCAATAGATGTAAAGTAAAAAAAATAAAATTTAGAGCTCCAACACAATAGTATTTATGTAACTATTGTGTAAGAAGAAGAGCAAAATAAAGTAGACACTGACTTGTATTTTGTTGAGGATGACAATTCTTATAGGAAATCTTAATTCTGAGTAAAAGACTAGGTAATGAGAAAAGTATGACACTTTTCTCATGCTTAACAGAAACTGGCAAAGGAATAGATTGGCAGGGTGTCAAGATATCCCAATATATTGTCCTATTTACATTGTACTAAGGTGTTTTAAAAGGAGTATGTTAAGATTGTAACAGGTGATGTTCTGTAATTTCATTCTACTCCCCTGACATAAAAGAGTGAGGTCACATGTGTATTTAATTTAACCTTTACTTTGTTTTATTGCAGTACAAAGAACTATCTCGGCAGTTTTACTGACTGGGCCAGCAAAAATCAATGAAGCAAACAATTATCTGCTTTTTGTTTTGTTTGGTAATTGTTCAGTTGTCCTTGACATTTTGCTGACACTTGTTTTTGTTCTGTAAAATTTTAAATGATGTTATTTTATCTGTGGTGAACAATAAAAATATAATTTATTTATATTAATGATTTTGAATCTTCACTATCAGTGTATGTGGCTTTCATAATTGGGTGAAACCATAATCATATTGTGGTAGTGACCTGTGGTTGTCATAACTTCCCTTAAATAATGTTCTTGATAGAGTAAGTTGCTGGCTATAATGAAAAAAAAATTATGTTCACAACATTTTCAGTATCAGCACATATTGAGACAGCTTACTCAGAATGTCTCAATCTGGTATGAAATAAAAGACAGAAAATAGAAATGAACAGCACCGATATATTATGCACTTTCTGTTAATCTTATATTTATCACAATTGGAAATATCATTTATTTTTTCTTGCTTGACCACTCAGACCAGCTTCCCAAATAGTTTTTAGAGCTGAAAATAAAGAAAAAATAATATAGTTCACACTGTCCTGTCTCTATGCTTTTTCAATATCTGTGGTTTATTGTTCTTTTTTTAACTTTTGGCTGAGTTATCAATTTTAGATAACACAAACACACATTGCATTGTGGCATCACACTGTTTGTTTTGTCAAGTGCTTTGGTTTTTTATGGTCTATAAGAATTATGCAATTGCTGATTAAAGATTTAATAATTCTATAATAATTTATAGCAAAGGCTTGATGTAAGGTATCAAAAGTCAATGTGTCAGACATTAACATTTAATCCTTTACATATTATCAAGCCAGCTTTTACCAAAGGGTAAAATTAGCATAGATGTATAGGTATACCAACTTTTCCCCAGTTTTTACGATAGTTTGCTTAGTAATTTAAAAAATGGCCTTGATGCCACCTACTTTTTGTATCCCAACTTTAATGCCTTGTCCAGAGCTTCAGTAGCCCGTCTGCCAGACTGGCAATAGAAGACAAGATCATCATCAGTTGTTGGCTTCTCACGTTTGAACTGACGCCTGAAGTCTTCCTGAGACATGCTCTCTAATGTCTGGTGGACACTTTGCACTGTAACAATGTTAGAGGTGTTAGAAGAAGCTTCAAGATGTACTTCATTACTCACACATAGATTTGCAGAAGCATAGTGCAGGTCAGACTTCACTGCCAAACAAATTACAACCTTATGCAAGTATATGAAGAATGATAAATAAAAACAAGAAAAATAAATTACATGGTATATTAATGCTGGATGGTATCTTGCCGGTGCTGGCCACCTCATCAGGCTCACGGACATCAATGATTACCTTCTTTGGCTCTTGGATCACCTCCAACATATCCTCGTAGCTCAAAACTCTCTTAGGATCCACCATTATTTTGTCTTTGTTGTGACTACTTGAGTTTGGTCTACCTGATATACAAATGTACAATGAGTCTGAAACAGATTGTAAACTGATAAACACCTAGAACACAAAAAATAGTTGCTGCAGGGAATGAGCTATAGTTCATTCTAATATTGTATACACAATTATTTTTTCTAATAATTAGTAGTCTTAATTACTAGTTTTTAACTGTGCAAATCATGATAGTAGTTCTTGGACCTAATGTTAAAGGAAATTGTAACAAACCTGTTCTTTTTGAATACCTATTTGAAAACTACACTTATTTTTGGATATTGGAACAGCTTACATATTAAATTACTGCAAGCTGTGAAAAACATGTTAAACAAAAACATTTATAGACTAATAATATAAGCACTGAGGAAATGACAACACAAAACAAATAATGAGCACAACACTTAAAGCTAGCTACATAATTACCTCTGTGATAAAAAATATTAAACTTAACACACTTGTGTACACATACTGTGCAGAGATGGCTACTGAACAAAATAATACTCAGTGCAATAGCCTTATAGACTATAGTGATGAAGCAGAATTTATAAGATGATAGATAACAGACCTGTGTAACAAAACAATAAGTTATATCATGTTATTAAATATAAAAATAATAATAAATCTTAAATGTTCAAGCTTCAAGTTAAGTGCTATTCTCGAGAGCGTAACTATTCTAATGACGCATTGTTAATAATAACACTAGGTAGTAAATCATTAAAACAAAGGGCATTCATGCATTATTAAGTGAGGTAATAATTTTAGTCAAATAAAATAGGCATGGTGTTTGTATTGCTCTGGTCGCCCAGATACGTACGTATATTCGCCGTAGTAACAGCGTTTCGAAAAGAAACTAGGGATGTTGGTAACGAAAACATCATGCAATCTCTAAATTCCTTCACCCACCGTCTAAAAATATGAAATGCCGGAATAAATTAATCAATAAATCAGTTATGTCTTTAAAACAGTGAACATTGATTACTTTATAAAAACAAATATCTTGCCTTGTTAATGTTTTGAGGACATTCCTTTCCCTGTTAATGAAATTTTAATTAGACAACATCTAAAATAATTTCTAAACAAACTCAATTCAGCTGTCATGCTGTCAGTTTTGTTGACAACTCTACCCCTGTCTTCTTTTGTTGTCACTTGTCGGCTGTTGCATGACAGCAACCCAAGAAAAAGAAGCCAAAATAATGCCACTATTCTGCCAGCTCCACACGCTAGGCAAACCTTGAAAAATCATCCCAAAATCGAATGTGTAGTACTTAGAATAAATTTACATACGACAACACGTGTGGAAATAAACAGTGGTCAAATTGAGTATCGAATCAGGAACTTTGTAAATAAACCAAGCTGAACGAATGGAAAAGACAATAATTATACAATTCACAGGGCAGTTTGTCTGGCAGTGTTGGTCAGTAGCGAGTTCTTGACCTCCCGAGAGAAGCCGGCGATGACAAGTCATCTCGGGCTTGCCTATAAGCAGTTGGAGTGCCGAGTGAACACTGACGGGCAGAATTCTTTCCTCTATTTTGCCTTTATAGGCTGTGTTCGGATAAGGGAAGTATAATCCAATTAAATACTGTAAGGGATTGTCGTGACTCGCGATAGCTGTGGTATACCTCTATACTTCTCAAACAACTTAGAACATTGTTGCCCCGGGGAGGGCTAGACATTTTTTAGTTTGGAGACACCCCTTGCCATTTTATAGCCGTGTTATTTAAGTGCACGTACTAATTCATAGAGGTATAATCGTTTATAATATTAAATATGGCACGTCGGGGTTACTGCTGTCACAGCCATAAATTATGTGACATGTGTCATGTGAGTTTCAGATCCAGACTGACGAGACTGACCTTCCACCGTTCTCGTTTAGTTGTACTATTGTAGTCTTTGGTCGTCATCAGTCATCCATCTTCGTCACTCGACAGCACAGCTGTGATAGTCGCATCATCACCCTCGCTCGCTTGCACAGTCACATTCGCGGCACCTAATTGAAATCAATATAGAGTTGTAACCACCGAAGATGCGATGGCTTCAGACAGTAATATAAAGAAAGGCAAACCTTTGTATGATCAGTCTCGTGAAATTGTCTTTAATGTGTATAAATATTTTCATATTGAAGCTGAACGGTTTAAGTATAATAGCGAAAGTGAATATTTTAAAAAGATTCAAGAGCGGGTTGCAGAAGCTACGGGAGTTTCAAGAAGGACAATTAACCGAATATTAAACGAAGTTGATAAAAATGAAGCATCATCTTTACCCAAATTCATCACTCCAAAAAAAGGAAGGCCAAAAAATAAACACAAAATTCCTAAACTAGAAATCGAAATAAAACAAGAACCTAATGATGGCGATACTCAATTTAAAATTGAACCACCTTCACCTTAGCAAACTGTAAACGTGCGCAATTTGATAGTAGATAGATGAGCGAAAGTTCAAGACCCTCGAAATCAGAATTGCTTCGCTGAAAGCAATTTACACAGGACCACGGGAAATGTAACAAAAGTAATTTTATAAATCTTGAACATGTGTATTTTCATCACTCACTGCTGGACATAGTTCGCCCACAAGCAATGCGAATGACCGGTCTCGTAGCCATCTGGCATTGAAATCCAGTGGCTTCCCGCGGCCTTCTCCAGATTATGGGTCCACCTCGTGGAAGGCCTTTCAACCATGTTTTAGTTTAAAGAAATGGAGGAAAATGGAAAAACACATGATGTGGATTGTTTGGTTATCTGTATATAATAATGAACACGATCTTGTTCGTAATTTTTTTGGTACGATACTGAAATGGAAGGAGGTAAGGTTTGAAAATGGCGGCTTATTATCATGCCATCCCACTCACACATTATGTCGACGGGTCCCGTTGGCCTCACGGATGAAATTCGGTCGGATCAAGAATTTTTCCATGTCTGCCCGGAGATTGGAAGATAGAGTAACACCCCTGTGCATCGGAAAGGACGTTAAGCCTTTGATCCTGCTTGTCGTGGCAACCAATATTAATTTCCATGAATACAGTTTTTTTTAACAAGGTCTATTTTTCTTTTCTATTTTAATTTCAACATTATTGGTTTTTAGTTTTACGACACACAGTCGTTAAGTATCGAGATTTCGGAGCTAAAAATATACATAGTCTGCCTAAAAAAAATCGTGTCAATAAACTACCTACTTATTAAAAAGTTTCAAACAAGTCACTTCTCAAGAAGTCTTTTATTTTTAGTGAGTTTCATTTTAGGAATCATTCCATCGAGCTCTTTATTTTGATGACCCCACATGAAAAAATACGACTTCACTATATGGCGCCGGACATTTTGTGTTTTTCAAATTTATATAAGTAGGCAATCTGTCACTTCGGCATTGAAGACAAATTGAACATTGAAAACAAATTGATAATTCATTTGTTAAAATCTATATAGCCTTTTAGGCTACAAGGGGTGCCAAAGAAGTAGACACACAAACATAAATACCTACATACATAGGTACTCTCAAAAGTCATTCACGTCCTTCTGGGGCAGTCGGTTAAAAACTATTATGAATTAGTACTTTATCTCTCTAATGATGTATTAAACTTAGTTCTAAATGTTAACCTTTAATCGGGCACAAGGAAGTATTTTCCCACCCCGACAGCCGAGTCATAAACAATCGTATGTTTTTAAAATGGCAACTCCCCAGTCTATTTTTTTCCTAAATATATTCTTGATTAGTTACTGATTTATTTTATTGACAACCCCACTCTTTCAAATGTCAAATGTCAACGTCAGAATCAAATTATGGTTACTTTTGAAAAAATTGCTCGTTTTTCATGTAGTGGAGACATAATTCTGTTAAGTTTCTTCAGAAAAGATTCTGGTAAGTAGATGTTTGATCCGTTATTGACTAGTATATTATATTCTGTGTAACATTCTTATGATATTCAATACAAAAATGTTATATTTGTGTGGATTATATTCATTTGAAATATTGTCTTGCAAGTGGGAAAATAGTTGCGATTGCCCGTTCCTGAACTCCATATTGCGTCAATATATATAAAATGTAGGGATTTATTTCTGTCGACTTTTTATTTTTGTAATTTTGTTTATTACCCGACTGCGGTGAAGAGAAAATAAGAAAGAAAAAAATAAGAAAGGGGGGAATTTTGGAGTTCCGAATGAAATTCGGCTCCAAAATGTCGGTATGCATCTGCCCGAAAAAGGGGCTACCTACAAAAGGTGCCGATATTGCAGTACCAAAATTAAAGAAAAACGCACCAACATCAAGAATGTTTTAAACTATTTCATTTGGCTAAATAAATTTTTATCACATTGCTTTTATTTTTATTGAATCCCTCGTTCACACACTGATCTTCCACCTCACTTCCAAGTATACAACTCAGTGCACAGTTATTTGAGGATTATTTGAGGAGAACATAAATTCAAAAGTAAAGTCGGGGTAAGTTACTAGTCTATTAAAATTTATAGACGTAATCGGGCAAAGGGAAATAATTTCCCACTGAGGTTATCCTTATACGGGCAAAGGGAAATAATTTCCCACACGAAAAAAACCATCTTTTTTCAGTTTCAGTGATTTATATTGTTTTTTATGTACACTGCTATCTAACATGATACAAGAACTTACACTTAAACCATGAAAAGTTATTTTTTTTGTTCGGCCCGATTAAGGGTTAAAAAAAAATCTTACGTTGATTAGGTAGGTACTTTTATACGATCGTAATTTGACAAAACGGTTTAAACCTCTCTATGTAAATGTCTATCGGTGAATTATTGTGTGACAGATGGCGCTCTGCGCTCATCAAAACCGAAACCGTCCAGACTACGAACCGAAGCCAATAAAAGTGCTTTTTAGGGTTCCGTAGTCTCAAGGATATTAAAATTAGGTATAGATAGTTTCGCCATGTCGCATGTCGTCTGTCTGTAGTTTAGCTCAGAGACGCTTTGCACTAGAAAGTTGGGATTTGGTATGGGTAGGTATATATAATTCCATATTAATCACGCCGACAAAGTGGTAAAATAAAATCATTTTTTTTTAACGGATTTTACAGGTTGCTTGACTTTTACTCGTTAACTTGTAAAGCCTAGTTAGCTGTGATAGTTTTCATTTTAAATTCGTTATATATGCTACTACTATCATATGGCCGACGTCACCAAAAATAACCTTTAGCTGGCAGAGGAGGGAGACACTTGACTCTAGCACTTTAAAGCTTAATATTTCGCAAACGGATCCTTGGATGGAAAAACACTAAAATGTATAAATGACTTTAATTTCGGCAGTCGGTGTTTTTTCTGCCGAAATTAAAGTTTAGTCGGTTGTATTTTTTTAGTTTTTTTTTCACTTTTTATTGGTTTACATGTGCTTACCCCTTCACAGCGTACCGGCGTGATGTTATGTTATGAACTGGTGTAAATAATAGACAGTCATGAGATTTCAGCAATCTCAGTCCATTTGCTATCATTTGTTGAGGAGTTCCTTTGCCTATCTCCGAAGTTCTTTATAAGATCTTCAACAAATTGAAATGGGACCACTCTAAGAAAGTACTCTTCCAAAAACTACCCAAATCGCTTCAAGTGTGCTTATAAAATTTGAAAAGTTCTCTCTATTTCTCCAGGAACCCATCATCAGATCCTGACTTGATGATCATGGGACTATGGGACCACCTGGGAAGTATAGGTACCTTGTCAAACAAAAAAATAAAAATTCAAATCGGTCCAGCCATCTTCGAGTAATCGGGGAACATACATAAAAAAAGAGGTTCCGACGAATTGAGAACCTCCTCCTTTTTTTGAAGTCGTTTAAAAATGGTTCTCGCAGCCCTCAATATTCTTAATTGACTTATCCAACGACCCCAAGTCATGGCAGAGACGTTAAAAAATAAATCAAATCATCGCTACTTTACGTGTAGAGGACACGTAAAGTGGTTTTATCTCGTAAAAATATTTTTTTTTTCAAGATTTTATTTTACCTTTTTGTCGGCGTGATTAATATGTATATCCATACTAAATTCCAACTTTGTACTGCTAAGCGTCTCTGAGCTAAACCGCAGACAGACAAACGGACATGACAAACTATAAGGGTTCCTTGTTGACTACGGAACCCTAATAAAAACAGTCAGTGGCCAGAGACACACTACGACTAGACTACCTACCTAGTCTAAGCGCCTTAAAAAAAATATTTACGTGCGTAAGTACTTGATTATCAGATAGTTATTTTTTCGATAACACTCGTCTTTGTATGTGCACGTCATTACGAACAAAGTTTACTACAGAAAAACATAGTAAATAGCGAATAAAAAATGGCTAGTATTTAACTGTAAATCCAAAAATGTCATTCAAAGGGACATTTAGAGAAAGGACATAATGCACTGAGACAAAAAAATATTGCGGTAGCGTTGTTGTTACTTACCTATTTGTTAAATGTAGAGGTAGGTAATAGATAGGCAGTAGATTTTTAGCACACCTATTAGCTGCAAGATAAGATCCTTTAGCTTGTTTGAAGAATAAAAAATCTTGGTATCTTTTTTACAATTTTATTAAGAAATTTAGTTTTTATATATTTAGACTTTACAAAAATAATTATATTTATCGTTCTGATACTGTGCCTACCTACCTATTTGACACGCCTACATAAGTTATTAAACAAAGTCAAGTTTAATTTCAAATTAAGTATTCAGTCTTCTATAGAGTGATGTTTAAATCAAGTGATGATTGATAGGTAAAATAGACTTACTTGGCATTGGCATAGTATCTTTCATATTTTTTTTTGTGTTTTTTATTACAGCTTATCTTTAAGTACCTATACTGACCTATAGTAATGTTAACACAGATGTTTAATTTCAATTTATGCATTTTTAAGAGTATTTTTGCCTTATTATTTAAAATTAATCAATATAAATGACCATGTGTTTGAAATAATTTCCCTTAACTTACTCAAAATTCCTTAGGTATTCTCAAGACAATCTGTCAGCTAATTTGATGGGTAGACTTTATATTAGAAGCCCAAGGTTAAGTTATAATATTTGTGATTTCAGTAGGTAGTAGAATAGTTCATAAATCAGTCCCAGTGTCAAATTTCAATGCTTGTGTTAATCCTACCAAAATTCACAAACACCGTCTAATTCTTTGCCACTTTCTCAAAATATTTCTTCTTTTCATCTGGGTTAGGTATTATCTGTGAGTGATAAAAAAACATACATTAAAAACTTATCGTATAACATTCAAAAGTAAATAGAGATTAAGAATTATAAATTAAAATGTTATCTAGAATTATCAATCAATTTGGTTGATACGCACCGTATCTTGCCCTGGTTTCCAGCCAGCAGGGCACACTTCGCCATGCTTATCTGTATATTGAAATGCTTGCACAAGCCTTAAAGTTTCATCAACTGATCGTCCTACAGGCAAGTCATTCATTGTGATCTGCCTTAAAATACCTTTGTCATCAATAATAAATAGTCCTCTCAAGGTATGGCCAACGTCTTCTAGATAAACCCCATAGTCTTTTGCAATGGAGTGAGTTAAGTCACTCAATAGTGGAATGTTAATTTTTCCTAGGCCTCCTTCTTTGCGGGGGGTATTTATCCATGCAAGATGTGTGAAATGAGAGTCAACGGAGCAAGCAACAACTTCAGTGTTAATCTTCTTGAATTCTTCGGCCCTTTCAGAAAATGCCAATATCTCTGTAGGGCACACAAAGGTGCTGTAACAAAAATAAACTTAAGGTAAATGGTCAAGACTGTGTTTTATTTATATAGGTCAGTCAAAACTATTGATATCAGTGTCACTCTTCAGAGGTATATTGAGTATCCCAAAGCAGGTACCTACTTAATTTAAATTAAGAAATCTTATTAAGTGGTTGGTACCTACTTAGGTTAAAATTGTTTTTAGAACTTTTTTCAACAAACAAAAATAAAAATTACTTACAAGTCCAATGGGTAGAAAAAGAACACCAAGTATTTTCCTTTGAAGCTTGATAAGGAAAGTTGAGTAATTTCTCCATTAACAACTGCCGTGGCTTCCCATTCCGGCGCCGGCTTAGAGACTGGAAAATGGAAATTGTGAGAAAACAACGAAAAGTTAACCAGTGTTTTATCAGGATTACTTTGCGTATATCCTGATTTACGGATTGGTTACATAAATACTTACTCATCGCCTTAGTAAATTGCAATTTGTGATCGATCTTTCTTGCACCGCCGGGGAAAACATTGCCGCTGCCGAATGAATAGCAAGAATCACTTTCGAATAGTGAAGATTCGCATGATATGCTGAATGTCAACACAAGTATTATTGAAACTAAGTTATATTTCATGGTTTCTGATTTGTAATATTAAAGTGTAGTGTTAAGTTTTAATGACTTATCTGACACGTATCGTAGTAGACACCCACCAACAAACAAGTCAGTGAAGTCAACGAAGTCAACCAACTTTCGTGTCTCTGTGTGTGTAACAGTGTGAGTGTGTGAAGTTGTGATCCACAGTGAACCAACACATACTTTCACACTATGTTATCACTGAACACAACAGCGTGTCAACATCACAAAAAAAAAACGCAAACACGTAAGCAACCGTACGTTCCATTTCACAAAGTTCGTGAAAAAAAATTCATTTACATATATGAATTTTTATTTCTCTACATATATATCTTTTATTATTTTTAATCCAAGCTACAACTAAAAAAAATAAGGCCGGCTACACACCTTTGGCAGACGATTGCTGCCAAGTGTTTGGTTGGCAAATTTGTCAGTGTTTTCTGCAAACTTCGTTTTATGCAGACAAAATAAATCGACTTAAAAATGTCCAATTCGATTCAATTATTCGTTTTACTGGATCAAGAAATAATCGGTTTTTCGGATCAAATCGGTTGGAGTGACATGACATCACTATTATGCGCTTCGTTTCGTTCGCGTTTCGCGAGTCGTATAATTTTTCTGTTTTTGTGTTTTCAATGTAATTTTAAATAGAAAAATGATTTTATTACCGTCTATAAGTTTTCTTTCCTAAATTTGACAAGTTTTGAGTCCATCGCAGCGTGTTGCGGTAAGTTTGGAAGTTTACTTTGGAATACACTTGTCGTTCTCGTTCATTATGGCGGTCTCATTACTTCGATTAGATGCTAGTTGTAAATAATTTCGTCATAACCACAAAACATTTACAAATAGTGGAGTGTATTGCGTCTGATTCTATATTTCCACATTTTAGATGGACGTACAGGACGATACCGTTTTGGACGTTGATTTGCTAGCTGACGATGGGTCTGAAGAGGAAGGCGAAGCCCCGCCGTCGTCAGGTATGGATAATGTTATCCCAAAATAATTTATTAAGTGCTACCAGGTGGTGTCTACAACATAAATAGTTAAATATGCATGCCATGCTAAAGTGAAACTAGCTGTGTGTTTATCACTCTGCCTTGTAGACCTTAGCCCTTCCATTTTTGGTTTAAAAATAAAAATAAGAAATTTGATGAAACAATCACATTAGATTAATTCAACTTATAAGATGCACAAATTATTTGTTGTTAGCATAAAATGTTAATGTTGTGAATGAAATATTATTGTTTGTAATTTTTTTTTTTGTGTATTATTATAATGTAATAATAAACAACAATGATTATCAGAACAAAAAGTAAATTGAAATGTCTCAAAAATTATAACCAGAAAGTAATGTAGAAAAAATATTTTAGATTTCTATGCTGGACCTGGATCAACACCAACATCATGTGCATCATCACCACGGGGCGAGGAACCAGCTTCTCCCCACGGTGGAGTGTCGCAACCTGCGTTCTTCCACCACCAGTCCTATACACGGCCATTCTTTACATCTGGCCGTAGGGGACCAGGGCGACCCAGGAAGGAAGGCCCTAAGTTGGTTCGAGAGGGCAAGATAGTTAGAAGGTAAATAAAGCACCGAGGCATATTAATCCATTTACGCCCAAGGCTAAATTGTAGTGTTATTTAGGTAATTGGTTGTGCAGTTAGATTTAAGACACAATTACTTGTATGTTCCTATCTATATAATATCTGTAACAACTGTTGGTGAACCTTAATTAAATAAATAAAAATTTCATAAAAACCTAGGGAGTTTGAAAAATTTTCGAAAAAAAAACCAAATTTTGTTTTTAGTTCCTGAAAAAGTGTCATTTATTTCTAAACTGACTTTCTCAATGATACATGGTTTATGCATTTTTTGTAGTATCAACATGCCTAACTTTTATTAACAGTGTTATTGCAGTGGTTTTTCAATTTCTGTAAGTTGTCAATAAAACCCATGGGCATGAATATCGATACATGATATAGATGAATGTCCACGTCCAGAAGGATCTTAACGCATTGTTGTCAAATAATGCGTGTCATGAAACAGATACCGATCCATCATCATATCATTAAAAAACTTTGCTTTGCCTATCGGAAGGACCTAGTTATATGCTGCTTTTCAGTCTATGTTTTTCAGGCATAGAACCGTACCAAACAATATTTGGATTATGGTGTTAAATGGATTGTCTAATTGCTAAATTTTCCATAATCTTATGGCTTAAGAGAACACTTTCTGCTCGTATTCTTGTGAAAAATTCTAATGACATAGGAGATTCCTGTAAATCTGCCAGTAACAAAAAGAAAACTATCAAAAAGCTCAATTTGGCTTTGGGTTTGTATTGAATTTGTTCCATAGTTTTTACTTCATTTGTGCCTAATGGCCCACTTCCAAGAGCCACAGTAAAAAAAAATAAAAAAATAATGGAGCCCCACTGTGTCCGTCGTGCTTTTCCTTCATCTTTTTTCATCAATGAACACACTTCATTTCCGAAAAAGCGGTACATTATTCAGTTTAAAATCCATATTTTCTTCTCTCATGACAGCTTTGAGGGATTCTTGGAATCCATAATGATAGTAATAATTCACTACTAGCTTTTGCACTCGGCTCTGCTCGCGTGTGTCGCAAATTATCCCAAAGGGACATACTCCCGGCATAAAAACTATCCTATGTCCTTTCTTGGGACTCAAACTATCTCCATACCAAATTTCATTTAAATCGGTTCAGCAGTTTAAGCGTGGAGAGGTAACAGACAGACGAGATTTGAATTTCGTTGTATCTTAGTTTTATTACATTATAGAAAATAAAATATTTTCACAAAGATTATGCAAAAAAAAAGAATTACAAAAACTTACCCATGGTTTTAAAAAAACCACAATAAGGTTCCGCTGAACATGTTTGCATGTCAACTAAGATTTTTATGCATCGCGGGCACGGCAGGCGTAAATGGGTTTACAGAAGAACAGATTTATTTTTTCAAATTAATTGGAATATTTTTCAGACAGTAAGAAAGCATCAATTACCATATTTGCGTATTCACTAAGTTTCTTGCCAGTTTTTCCCGAGAACTACTTTATAGGACAAAAAAAGAAAATAATGGCATTTTATAGCCAAAATCATAACTGAATTATTTTCAAAATATTACAAATTATTAAATAGTCATAAATCTTATTCACCTCTTTTTGTCAGCTTATATCTGTTTAATCTTGTATTTACAATATTTAGTCATTGTATTTGTACAAACCAAAAAACCTTAACCTTTACACTTATATAATAATAGTAAAATCTTTTAATTAACTTCATACATTGTTATCATATGTTTTAAGTGGTTTTTTGCAGCAATCACATTAATTGTTGGAGATCCAAATAAATAATAATAATTTCAAACTATGATTAGGTCTAAGACTGCATATTGAACTATGTTGTAAAGGTACTGATGACTTATGGTTCCATCAGTACTGTACCTTTCACAAAGAAATTTCATTCAAGCTTCAAAAGTACATACCTAGTGAAGAAACTTTTTTTTTGATGTTATGTAACAATTTTTTTTGAATTGTCAAAAAAAGCATTACCTAGGATTGCTTGTTGCACTATCCCCACAATAAATTCAATTTACATTTTAATATTGCATTTGAATTTTCCTAGATTTTTTTATTTTATTTGAGACTAGCGGACGTCACGCGGTTTCACCCGTGTAGTTCCCGTCCCCGTGGGAGTACGGGTATAAAATATAGCCTTTTTTACTCGCTGATAATGCAGCTTTGCAATGGTGAAAGAATTTTTGAAATTGGCACAGTAGTTTTTGAGTTTATTCATTACAAATACACACACACAAAAATACAAGTTTTTCCTCTTTATAATATTAGTGTAGATGAGTTTGCTCTTGACTCTAGTCTAGGCCAAAGATTACAGATTTCTTGCATGTCCCTCATAATCACAGTCTTCAGAAGTCTGATTTAAATTAATTTAAAATCTTGATTAACAGGTATAGAGGCGGGAATGCAGGTTCTCTCAGAGGAGCTAAGAGGCACCGAGGCAGTCGCGATGATTCTCTCGAGGATATGATGGATGATGATGATTTTTC
Organism: Mamestra brassicae; assembly: GCA_905163435.1. NCBI lineage: Eukaryota > Metazoa > Arthropoda > Insecta > Lepidoptera > Noctuidae > Mamestra > Mamestra brassicae. Next base: position 5,387,411 of record LR990991.1, on the reverse strand, counting down.
TATTCCACCCATACCAGAAGAACCACCTTATATGCCTGAGAAATGGTAAGCTGATCTCAAGTTTAGTATTGATAGATTATCAACTTTAGTTACCAAATATTAAAGTTGAAAATCGTTTAACCTTTCGTTTGCCGGAACGTAGATCAACGCTCAAAATAAGTCAATGTTTGTCTGCCGGAGCGTACTATTTACTATTTTCCGTGGCAAACAGCGCCTTCGGTGCGCATTGTCGCCTGGCATACGAAAGGTTAATAAGTGAAACTATCTTTGAAAAAAGGCGCTATGATAATTGTACTGTCTTCATATCTAGGCCAGGAAAACTATGCGCCCTCTGCAATTTAAGCGAGCGCAGTCAGTTGGGGCAAGGCGAGATGCGACAAATAGCTTGCAAGCTCGGCGAAGGCGACGGCAGTACCACTCCAGCGATATGCAACTCCGGGGGGGCGACCCCCACTAACGCCACCACGCCGTCGAGTACCCCCAGCACGCCGGTGACCCCCGGCCTTGTGTCGCCGCCGCCTGAACTTGTGGACCCCAACCAACACCCCCTAGCGCTACCGCTAAGTAGGCGTCAGAAGGCGTTCAATAAGTGCAAGTAAGTTATCCTGTCTAAAATAAATAATAAATATATATGAATTTTTGGAAAAAAAACTTTAAAACCTGTAGGCATAAAGCTCAGTGTGCAACAACTACAACAATATTTTTGTAAGCGCATGAAATTTTTTGTAACTACAACTCTAAACTAATACTAGTTTGCACTAGTATGGAGTTGTCGTTTATTAACCAATGGAAACAGATTTAAACATCAAATAGATAGGTTTTCCTATAAGTTTCTATGTAATTTTGGGACATTTACAACATCCCACTTCCTTTAAACTGTGTATAGTTGACTCATCATAATGATATGTGTTTCTAGTAGTTACTAAAGTGTATTGATAATACGAAACAGGAAGTAGATAATTTGAATCATTAGGCAAACTGTTCCAATTTATTCAATAGATTGAGAACCGAATGACGACTTTCACGACGATATAACTTTTCTTTTCCTTCACCACACTTTTCTAATCCGATTGACGTCATTAACTACGCTTGATGTTGATGATATACCTTGTTTATTCTTTCACAGGACTCCTCTGTACAACATGGAACATACAGATGAGTTATCCATCATTGGTTATGGAGACGTTATCGAGTTATCAGGGGTTGTATCATCGGGAGCGCTGTATGTCCACCGGTGTTGCCTGGAATTCAGCCCGCCTTTCCAAGATCATGTGTTCTCGGGCTCGACTTCCGAGGAGGATAAAGAACAGTTGGAGGAAGCGAGGGTTAAAGGGATCGTGTCAACTGCCCTGTCGAGGAAATGTGCCTTTTGTAGCAGACATGGTGCAAGCATACCTTGTAAAGTGAGTTCTACTAGGTTTTTAAAACTACCCATTTATTGAAATATTTTATATTCAAAGGAAGAGCTGCCCTCTTCTTTAAAAAACACTTTCACTAACACTTTATTCCCACTGCAGAGTGAAGGCTCCTTTTCTTTGCTATGCACTGAGATACAATAAACTATATATATAGATAGATAGAGGGCTCCAGTCACACTGGTTTTAGTCAATTAGTCGAATACTGTTTGGTGCCGAGGACATCTATGCGGTCGTGAATGCGTTGGAATAATTAGTCGCGTAAGATGCGCTCAGTGTGTTCTGATCTGTAACAATATTTTTCATAAATTGTTGTAATCTTTGTTACAGATGAGCTGCAGCAAATATTTTCATCTGCCATGTGTACTTGCTTCTGGGGGATTCATAGATTTCCAAACCAAGTCTTCCTTTTGCAAGGACCATCTATACCAAGTGCCTCTTATTTGTAAGTTACTTTTTTATGCAGTTTTCTGAAAAAAGCCTAAGGTACTCTTACTTACAGTGTTTTTATTAAGAGACCATTCTATGGGTGGTTCTTCTTTTTCACCGACAATCGCTTGTAAAATCGAAACTAAATGTTGCAAAATATGTTTGTTTTTATAAGAATCTATTTTGATGTGTAACATCTTTCCTCTCGCTTTCCTGCAATCTGTGGGAGTTCGTGAAATGGGACGGAAGTGTGTAACAGGAAGCCGAGGAAGCGCGCGCTATTTGATTTGACCAATGAGCGCGCCCTATTCGATTTGACCAATGAGCGCAGTGGTCGACTTGGCTGTCAGTTGGTACTTTTAATGTTAATGTTGCTTTTTACCAAGGTGAGACGTTAGATGTTACACATCCTATGCGAATACTTTAAGACTCGCTTGTTTTTTTTTGTATGTTAATAAATTATAACAATAGTACATATTTTATCATTATAATTATGAACTACTATTGCAAATTTATAATGTTATTTTTTTTATAACGACGACAAAATACGCCTCCGTCACACTTTCTTGTACTGACCGATTCTCAATAGAAAAGAAGAACGACCCTTATATGAAAGGTATGCTTGCAGGTAGCGCAGACATAGACTGTAGGACGTGTAGAACTATCGGCGATATCGCTAATCTGATGACATGCGTCAGTTGTGGCGCTCACTATCACGGGACGTGTGTCGGTCTCGCACAGTTACCAGGTATGATCTTGTTATTATCTTCTATTCGGATTCCAAACAGGTTGCACTGTGATTTTTGATATAGCTGATTGAGATATCAAATGAAGCTGATAGAGCCCAAAATAATCCTGTTTTTGCATATTTTTATTTTGTTTCTTCATGTTAATGAACTCCTAAATTAGGGTGGCAGTTTAGTCATGGTTGTGAACTTTCCTCCTCAAAGTTATATCTGATTCGGGAATAAAATGCTTAATATCGAATTGATATCGCACGTCAATAGCTTTTAAACGTGTGTCGATAAGTTCTCAAAGTTTAGTTCGCGCCACAAATCAAAATGTTTTTATCACTTTTTCAATAGTACTAATAATTCTGAAATCAACTTTATCATAACCTACACAAAGTGCCTCTTTGCTTACCTGAAAATAACATGATCCCAGGCGTCCGCTCGGGCTGGTCGTGTCGCTCGTGCCGCACGTGCCAGGTGTGCCGCGCAGAGGCCGGCGCCGCGAGCGTGCCGGCCGCCGGGCACGACGCGCGCGCCGTCACGTGCGAGCACTGCGACAAGGTGTACCACGCCACCTGTCTGCGGCCCGTCATGGCCACCGTGCCTAAGTATGGTTGGAAGTGTAAGGTTAGTGCTACTACGCCAAAGTTAAATATATTCAGTATCGTGTGCGGGTAAGAGGAGAATACTGAAGAAAATTGCTAAAATCTGCCGTTGCCGTTATGCTTTTTATTGTAAAGAAACTCATTTAAGTACTTGCCAACTTCAACTGTTTTTGCCGCAAAAAAGTGGTTAAAAAAATTAAGCCAGTACAATACATTGACATGTTTTACAGGCTATGAAGCGCTAAGCTCACGAGTAAGTTGTGACACTACTGTGTGTGTTAGTATCTAGCCATTGAACTTATTATCTACAAATCTCAACCATTATCCATCTTCCTTAGCTAAGTTCACCTAACATATGTAATACACTATAGTATAAATTTATAATTTGGTAGTGTTGTCGCGTGTGCTCGGACTGCGGGTCCCGGTCGCCGGGCGCGGGGCCGTCGTCGCGCTGGCACGCTCACTACACGGTGTGCGACTCCTGCTACCAGCAGCGGAACAAGGGCTCCTGCTGCCCGCTGTGTCGTAGAGCCTACCGCGCTGCGGCGTACAGGGATATGATACGGTGTATACTTTGTAAGAGGTCAGTGTCATGCTTTGTTTTCTTCTACTGTTATAGGGGCCAAAACTAATTTTATGGCTAAAAATACAATAACACTATTTCTACTTTTGGGCCAAATTTATTGGAAATAAATGCCTTTGTCTTTCAAAAAGGGTAGTTATACTATGACTACCAAACAACTTCTCAATATTTCCGGTTATAGAATAATCTGAGGGTTTTGAAAGTTGTTATTACTGATAATGCCTACATTCGAGGAGTTCCCCGCGTACTAAATAATATGATGTCAGATTCAGTTAAAACTTAGACATAGAGTTACAATTTACCAGCCTAATGGCAATACAATACCATTATATACTAGTGACGTTGTAGCGTCATCTTTACCACCACATAGAACTAATGACCTGACGTCACTCAAATCCTACATCGTGGTATCAACTTTCTCCGCCCGATTTGAGCATATACAACCACCCTGTCGGGTGGTACATCCACCGGGCAGTTGCCCACCAGACACAACACCCGTTTGATCTGGGGATCCTGCCTTTTCATTGGAGGTTTACGGGGCTTTTCACCCTGTTCAGCAAGGTGTTGATTAAAAAAATATATTTTATTTGGACCTCTGCTTGTGCTGGGATGGTAAAAATCGTAAAACTTGTAATCTTTTTTGTAGATACGTACATGGGATGTGCGATCCTGACGCGGAACCTCAGCAGTACAGACTGAAGAAAGAACAAAATCCTTCTTACGAGTACAGCTGTCCAATTTGTAAGGCGCAGATGCAGCTGACTGGCTCTAAATCCGGATGTAAGTTTCTTATAAAATGGCCCTTAAAGTTGTTGCTATTCACGGTAGCGCATTAATCATTGCAATTTTAACCCTATGCCATTGTCATAAAAGTTATAAATGATGTACGCATTTGATTTGCGACCACTATAATTTGAAATAACACAGAGCAGTTTTCGAAGACTGATAATATTTCTGTGTGTTTAAACAGCTTTTGACGAAGACACGGTTGCTTCAACATCTCAAGACTCGTCGTTTGGTGATGAAAACTCACAGCAAGAGCAGGATCCTCTTGCTATTGAACCTAAGGTAATGTCTTTAATGTTTATAAGTTGTTTTACGTTAAAATAACTAAATACTTGTTGTTTGCTGTAATGAAGATACTAGGAACAAGTTGGCCTATTCTCATAGTTACTTACAATATCCAATGGTCGCCAAGAGTTTAAAATAAATAGAAGTAAAATAATCTATAATTCGGAAAAGCAACATCCATATGGGTAAACAAAAAGATAACTTATTCCTATGTTAGTAAACCTATAGGTAATCTATTTAGAAACTAGGCTGTTGTTGGATATGCATCTCCGAACAACATCACCTAGCAAAGCAGAATCATATCTCCCCGCTATGGTTTCGAGGATGGAGTTGGAGCTGACCCGCACTCTGCAGAGCAAAGAGGCAGATTTATGTCTGACAATGCCTTGGAAGCCATTGATTAGTTTAAGTGTCCTTTATCAACAGAATTTAAATATTATCATTCCCTTTTAGCCCGACGTCGGTCTTGGCAAAGGCAAGCCATTCACAGTGTCAGCGAAAGTAGCAAAAAAGAAGATTGGTGGATATAAGCTCAAGGGCGGGTTCCCGCCGGCAGGCAAACTGGGTTTCCAGAAGCGACAACGGTCCGTTCTGGACTTTGGTCGGAAGCGAGGATCTAAACCAAAGATGAGGGGAGTTTTCGGAGTGCCAGGACTAGGCTTGCAGAGGCCTCAAGCACCAGATAACAAAGCTCCGGAAGATGATCCAGGTAAAAAAATGTTTCGATTTTTTTTAACTAATGTATTTTGTGAAAACCGTAGAAAGTGTTGAACTCAATAATGCCTTATTTACGGCATGGCAGAGTACTTTTATCAATGTAAGTGTCCGCAACTGTATTTGAACTCGCCAAAAAACACCTCTCGATATTAAATTTATCTACAATGACATAAAAATAGAGACAGTACAAGAATTCACCCTACTCGGTCTATCCATAGATACAAATTTAAATTGGAAATCACACATTAAAAAAATTCGATCTCAATTATCAAAATTTGCTTACGCCCTCCGCGAAATTAAAAAAACTACAAACCTTCAGACAGCCCTGGTTACATATTATGCCTATGCATACGCATGGTTAAGCTATGGCGTAATATTATAGGGAAACAGTACACACGCACCTACACTTTTCACACTACAAAAACGTCTAATCAGAATACTCGTTAACATAGAAGACACAGACAGCTGCAAACCACATTTCCAAGAACACAAACGTTTAACAGTTCCCTGTATATATATCCTAGAAATAAGCAAATTTGTTAGAAACAACCAACAATATTATTCACTACACGAGAAAACATACAAACTAAATATACACTACGATACAAAAATAGGCTAAACCTACCTGGTGGCTCTAAGCTGAAAATACACTCAACAAGCACTTTAGTAATGTCAGTTCAAATATATAATAAATTACCAGATGCAATTAAAAACGAACAGAAATTTAATATATTTATAATAAACTAAAAAAATTCCTTATCCATAAATGCTATTATAATATTAATGAATATTTTAATGATAAATTGAATGAATAAATAAAACAGAATATACAAAATAAAAATGAATACTGTAATATAAAAAATGGGAGTGGTGAGAGTGTAAGTGATGTGATGTGTGTAGGTCACACCAAAAAGTAAAATATGCAGGTTGTGTGTCCTCCTAATAAAAAAAAGTAAATTAATAGAAAATATTCGGGCGCCGTGGAGGTAGCACACAGTATAAAAAAAATAAAGATTACCGGAAAAGTTGAGCGGAAGAGTCAGACCTTTAATCTGCCGGTGGGAGGCTAAATGAGAATAAAAAAAACTATTATTTTGTCCTTTCTCTATTTAATGGCCCGTAGCTCCACAGTAATACACCATATTTTACTAAATAAACCTTATCTAGACTAACATTTCTAGGTTAATGGTGGTGTTAAGGAAAGTGTGATATTATTGCATCTTTGTCTATTGATGTAGGTATTAATAAAAAAATAATGGAAAATTCCTACCAGATTGCTGGCTTTTAAAATAAGTTTAACTTAAACAACTGGAAGCGATGAGTTATGAAGGAGTCCCCGTTGCCAAAATGGTCCAAAGAAAAAGTATTTTCAGCAACAAAATCCAAATTTAGAAATAAAGGAAAGAAAAAAAAAAAAAAAACGCCGAATCATTAGGCTGGAACAAAAATGAAAAGGTTAAATACACCGGAGACGTTAATATTCAAACACGTGGACGCGTGTGACATTTCGACAAAAACTTACCGTTTTTTTTCCCTTTCAAATGAAAATCAATGCATGTGCGCTAACGCAATAACAATATAGCGTGCGATAATCACCGTACAGAGACAGAATATCTGAAAACAAAATTCAAACTTGATAAGAATCCTATTCGAAATCGAGACTGACATTATGTCCAGAGGAATTTTATCTTACCGAAAATTGAGGGCAATCCTTCTCACTTCATCGTCCTGTGTTGAAATATTTATCAATATGCCATTATTAGGCTGTAATTATCCGAGATTACTACGGATTTTTTGAAAATATCGACGACAGTGAAAATTAGGTTTCTGTCATCTTTGAATAAGGATCGTAAAGTGTCAGGCGCAGCAGCTACCACAGATCACAAACCGGAACAAAGTGTCGTTCGGAAATCGACTACACCACAAACGTAGATTAACTATAACCGTGTGTTGTATAGAAATCGCCTAAAATACCAAATCGCATGTGACGAGATTTAAAACTCGTTACATTACATCCCTCCCCGAAAAAATAAAAGAAAGCAATTTCTTTTATGCTAAAAAAACAAAAGAGAAAGGCAAAAGCTTTTTCAAAAAAATGAAAGAAAATAAAATTCCAAAACCAATTAACAAAAAAAGGTTAAGATAATAAGACTGCAAGGAGACCGCCAAGTCTATTATCAACAAACCAGATTAAAATGCAATCATGGAATGTCGCAAGAGTATAATTTCTTAAAATAAGATGCATAAAAAAAAAAAACAAAAGTAAAGTTAAGACACAAGCATAACCGACCTAAAATACAAAAAGAACCAACATGAGTGCAGTTAGGCTCCTTCGCCACTGACTAGCAAGTTAAATCCAAGAAATATTATAGGTGCAGCTAGAAATAATCGTCGCTGACCAAAAAATATAAAACTACAAAAAATATATACCAATTTGAGTACGGTTAGGCACCATCGCCACCGACTAACAAGTGTAAAGCAACAAAAAACATTAAGTTGAGTACAGTTAGGCGCAATTGCCGCTGTCTAACAAGAATAAAGTCAAAAAAAATTGTCTATATGAGTACAGTTAGGCACCATCGCCACTGACTAGCGAGAACAAATTATAACCGTGTGACACAGTTTTAAACCATCACATCTCTAAGGATGTAAAAATATAAAGAAGAATGTTGTGATCGGCATAACTCCACCAATTTCCCGAGCACAAACACCTTCGAAAATAAATGCATATTGTGATCGGCACAACTCCACCAACCTCCCGAGCACAATAGCAAAAAAGGATGCGTATTGTGATCGGCACAACTCCACCAATCTCCCGAGCACAATAGCAAAAAAGAATGCATACTGTGATCGGCTCAACTCCACCAACTTTTCGAGCACAGCAGCAAAAAAAAACACGAAATCAAGGAAAAAATATGCACCGAGATCCGTAAAAAAATATAGGAAAATGTCTACAAGTGAGAACAAAACCACAAGTATCGAAATCCCTAAAAGGTATAAAAATACAGAAAACCAACCCAAAAGCAAGAGCTAGCAGTTCTGCAAAAAAAAACAGAAACACAATAAATCTATACTATTTCAACAAAGGGAAACAGTACGATCCGCGTAACTTAAAAATAAATAAAGATTTTGCTTCCTAACACAATAAACGAAGTTAGGAGCAAATCCTATGCATAAAAATAGTACAATACCTAACGTGTATAAAAGTAGGTAGGTACCTATACAAGAATTGTATACAAGAATGTATAAAAATTGTATACAAGACTGTATATAAAAAAGTTTTAAAATATAAGATCTTTCGATATGAGAAACGTATGTGTGTGTGTAGAAAAAGTCATTAAAATGTCCTAAGTTATATTTTAGAAAGTTAAGAAATTGAATTCAATAAATTTATACGAAGTTACCTAACATACAATCTCATTCAAAGCCCTGTAAACCTACATCCATCCCAACATACATCACACTATCATATGGGCCCTCCAAACAAAAATATCAAAATCAAGACTTAGTTGGAAACCAAATTAAAATTTAATTATATCTTTAACATGATAACGTCCAGCAGTACCCTTATTAAGGTCCTTCAGAACATAAACGTTATCAGAAATCTTTTCTATAATTTTACATTTAATAAACTTAGGAGCAAGTTTTGCCGAAAAATAAGAAGGTGCATGAGATTGAACGAAGCTCCTTCTCCACACAACATCACCCACATCAAAAGAAATGACTTTACGACCCTTATTATAATAGCGAGCATTACGCTGATAAGCTTTTAATAAATGAGTTTGAACTTTAACAAAAATATCACTAAGTGAATTAAGAGAATCAGCATAGTGATTTCTATTGGAAACTTCCAATTCGCTTAAGTTATCAATAGAGTTACTTAAACGATGTAAAGAAGCATCAAAAATAAGTTCCCTACCAAACATCAAAAAATTAGGTGTGAAATCTGTAGCAAGATTGACACTATTATTCAAAGCTAATTGAACATGAGGTAAATATTTAGACCAAGTCCTATGATCATCCTTAACAAAACAAGCTATGCAAGTTTCAACAGTTTTGTTATATCTCTCAACAGGATTGTTTTGAGGGGTGTACAAAGTATTATAAAATATTTTAGTAATATTAAAACCTTTCATAAATTCTACGAAATGTTTAGAAGTAAATTGTGTACCATTATCACAAACAATTATCTTGGGACAACCAAATTTAAGAAATATTTCTTTTTCAAAAAGTTTATTTATTACCCTAGTAGTAGCATTTATCATAGGAAAAATCCAGCAGTATTTAGTGAAAACATCAACAACCGAGAGAATATATTTATGTCCAGAATAAGTTTTAGGTAATATACCTATAATATCCACTGAAAGCATCAACAAAGGTCGATCGACTTTTTTAGGGTTAACCATAATACCAAAAGGAGGATGAGTGGTATGTTTATAAGCTTTACAAGTATCACAAGATAGAATATATTTTTGAATATCATTAAACATTCCTTTCCAAAAATAGTGTTGTTTTAATTTGTTTAAAGTTTTGTGAATGCCAAGATGACCAGAATTAATATCATCATGATTAGAACGAATTGTATCTAAAATATGTTCTTTAGGAATAACTATTTTCCAATTAAGCCGACTATTAGGGTCGAACTTACTTTTACAAAATTTATATAAAGTTTTATTTTCTACTCTAAAGTTTTTATATCTGCAAGGAGATTTCTGACAGTTAATAAATACTTTTTTATACCAAGGATCATAAATATCTTCATCAGGTAAGACTAAATTATTCTGAGAAATTCCTATAGCGGCAACTTCTATACGCGATAGAGCATCTGGGACTAAATGTAAAGATCCTTTTTTATGAACTATATCAAAAGTAAATTGAGAAATTCTAGCAGCCCAACGTGCTAAACGTCCACTAGGGTTACTAAGACCTAAAAGCCACTTTAAACTAGCATGATCAGTTATTACGGTAAATTTCATTCCTTCAATATAAGGTCTGAAATGTTCTATTGAAGCTAAAATAGCTAGTAATTCACGTTCCGTGGTACTATAATTGCGTTCACATTTATTGAGTGATCTAGAATAGAACGCAATAGGATGTTGATCTCCATTATCATCCTCTTGACTCAAAACACTACCAATACCAACAGAACTGGCATCACAATGTAAAAAGAAAGGTTTTTCAAAATTAGGGCATTGCAAAACAGGAGCAGTAATTAAACTTTGTTTCAACTCATCAAATGCATTCTCAGCCTCATTGTTCCAACTAAGTGATTTTTTAGAATTTTTACTGCCAGCTGTTAATTTAGTTAGAGGAGAAGCAATATCAGCAAATTTACAAATGAACCTACGATAATATGAACATAAACCAAGAAAACTACGAAGTTGTTTAACGGATTCAGGACGTGGAAAACTTTTAATTGTATCTAATTTAGAAGGATCAGTATGCAAACCATTACTATCAACTATATAACCAAGATAACGAAGTCTATCTTTACAAAAATTACACTTTTTCAAATTAACTGTCAATCCAGCATCTTTCAGTATCTTATAAATTTTGTGTAAATACTCTATATGTAAATTAAAATCTGAGTTTACACAAATTAAATCGTCTAAATAACAAAACACCGTATTATCGAATTCAGGACCAAAAAGTTTATCAACAAGTCTCTGCAACTCAGCCGGTGCATTAGTGAGACCGAATGGCATACGAACAAATTCGAAAAGTCCTTTTCCCGGAACTACAAAAGCAGTCTTTTCTCGAGAAGATTCTTCGAGAGCAATTTGCAAAAATGCTTTAGAAAGGTCAATTGTGCTAATATATTTAGCTCCCCCAAGGTTATCTAATATTCTAGAGGTATAAGGAAGAGGGTAAGAATCCTTTATAGTTACTGAATTTAAACGTCTTGAATCTAAACATAATCTAGTACTACCATCCCTCTTTTCTACAGCTAAGACAGGTGAACACCAAGGTGATTTAGAAGGTTGAATGATACCTTCTTTTAATAAAACTTCCACTTCATCAAAAAGTTCCTTCTGCTTTGCAGGACTTAAAGGCCAATATCTTTGCTTAAAAGGTTCACTAGTAACATTAATTTTATGTTGAACGAGATGAGTAAGACCTAAGCCTTTCTTTTCATAGGAAATATTTTCAAAAAGTGAAACTGTATCATTTAATTTTTGTTTCTCAGAAGGAGAAAGATCACTAGCAGAAGTGACTGTACAAACTTGAACTTTATTACTTTGAACATAAGTTACATTTTTCCATAAATCTTTAGCTAAATCAAACTTTAACCAAAAATCAAAACCTAAGATGAAATCAGGCTGAAAAGAAGGTATAATTAGAAAGTTAATATTTTTAGTTAAATTATCACAAGTAACTGGCAATTCAATAGTACCAATAATTCTCTGTGAAGAACCATCAGCTGTATAAGCAGCACTAGAAACAGAATTTATTTTATAACCTAAATGTGAAAATTGTTTATGACTATTTGAGCCCAAAACACAACTATTGGAACCACTGTCCAACAAACCAGAAAAAGTATGGTTACCTACGGAAAATTGTAAATATGGTCTTGTATCATTATGTTTAACAAATAAAACAGGAGCTGATCTATAAATTTTAAAGAATGTTTTTAAATAATCTAACCAATCTGCAAAATCTTTGTTACGAGTAACATCATCAGGTTTGTGACATTTAGCAAAATTTTTCTTCATCGAGACGCTCGCGGTTATATTAATAACAGGGGCTCGATGCAACCTAATCAGTTTTTTGACTCACTAGAGTTTTTATTATCTACATTACAAACATCACAATTCTTAGATGTGACTCCAACCTTTTGACATTTAAAACAAATAACGCCAGGTATGGATGTACAATTTTTAAAATGATGTCCAGATTTTTTACATTTTAAACAAGTTAAATTAGTTGAAACTGCATTAGACTTGACTGTAGGTTTATCAATTTTATTCTCCTTTAAAGGTTTTCTGTTGACAAAAACCTCCAGTTCTTTTGCAAGATCAAGAAATTGTTCCACAGAATCAATATGTTTACCAAATATAAAAGGTGTGTAAATAGGCAACATGTTATGTTTAATTACATTAACCAGAACTGTATCAAACAATGGAAATGAAAGACGACTAGCCATGTCCATAATATCCGTAATAAAGTCTGGAAGCGATTCAGAACTTTTTTGTTTCTTAGTCCGAAGGTCATTTTCCAAGAAATAATCAAAATCTGGCCTGTCAAAACGTTTCAATAAAGCAAGCTTAAGCTCGTGCCATGATGAAATACGAATACGAACAGTGCGAAACCATTTAAGAGCAATACCACTAAGCAAGTCTGTAAATGAACCAACCAATAAAATCTCATCAAAATTTTTATATAAAAAATATTCTTCAACTTCAGTAATAAATTCTCTAACACAAGATCCCCCATCAAATTTAATTCTACTCTTTTTTAAATCTGGCAACTTAGTTGCAGAAGGCAAATTATTTTTAATATGTTCATTAACCAAAGCGTTCATGGAATTAAAAGAAGGCAAAGCATGCGTCGCAAAAGCTGAAGAAGAGTGTGCAACCCTGTCATTATGATCAAAAGAATGTTGTACTTCTGTCAAATTAATCATGTCAGGAACATGTGCATTAATATTAGGAACTGTGCGTGCATCATCAGATTCCAAGTTATTTTTATCAGCTAGAGGCGGAGAAAACTGAACTTCCTTATCCATGATAAGAATAAGCAATATCGACTAGCAAAGCAAACCAAAATGCAAAACTTCAAAAGTTGTAAAATTTTTGAAGGTAGGTTAAAATATTTTAAAAGTTACAAGTTGCTTTTTAAGAAAATATCAAAGTGTTTAGCATTGAAAAGATGCAATAATAACTTACAATGATGAGTTTAAATCTCTTAAAGTATGATTACTAAGTTAAACTAAAGTTCACTTAAAATTAAATATGAAACAAAGTTTCACCGCACTAAGTTAACACCGTTGGATCACTTAAACAATAACAAAACTGTCTTACCATAAATTATGTTGGTTTTGTAAGAACAAAAAGATAATGCTGTAACAACAAAAGTTAACAACACAGATAGTACAATATTGTTAGTAGGAAAATATTGTTTACAAAAAAATATAAAAAGAATTTAAGTTGTTTACAACAATTAACAATAGTAAATTTCAGAAACAAAAATGTGTTCTGTAAACAATACTATGAAATTATTAGATGCAATAATATCCCTTACAAATTCATGAAGCTACTTCAATGTCCCTGTTCGCAGAGCGACAAATGTAATATTAAAAAAATGGGAGTGGTGAGAGTGTAAGTGATGTGATGTGTGTAGGTCACACCAAAAAGTAAAATATGCAGGTTGTGTGTCCTCCTAATAAAAAAAAGTAAATTAATAGAAAATATTCGGGCGCCGTGGAGGTAGCACACAGTATAAAAAAAATAAAGATTACCGGAAAAGTTGAGCGGAAGAGTCAGACCTTTAATCTGCCGGTGGGAGGCTAAATGAGAATAAAAAAAACTATTATTTTGTCCTTTCTCTATTTAATGGCCCGTAGCTCCACAGTAATACACCATATTTTACTAAATAAACCTTATCTAGACTAACATTTCTAGGTTAATGGTGGTGTTAAGGAAAGTGTGATATTATTGCATCTTTGTCTATTGATGTAGGTATTAATAAAAAAATAATGGAAAATTCCTACCAGATTGCTGGCTTTTAAAATAAGTTTAACTTAAACAACTGGAAGCGATGAGTTATGAAGGAGTCCCCGTTGCCAAAATGGTCCAAAGAAAAAGTATTTTCAGCAACAAAATCCAAATTTAGAAATAAAGGAAAGAAAAAAAAAAAAAAAACGCCGAATCATTAGGCTGGAACAAAAATGAAAAGGTTAAATACACCGGAGACGTTAATATTCAAACACGTGGACGCGTGTGACATTTCGACAAAAACTTACCGTTTTTTTTCCCTTTCAAATGAAAATCAATGCATGTGCGCTAACGCAATAACAATATAGCGTGCGATAATCACCGTACAGAGACAGAATATCTGAAAACAAAATTCAAACTTGATAAGAATCCTATTCGAAATCGAGACTGACATTATGTCCAGAGGAATTTTATCTTACCGAAAATTGAGGGCAATCCTTCTCACTTCATCGTCCTGTGTTGAAATATTTATCAATATGCCATTATTAGGCTGTAATTATCCGAGATTACTACGGATTTTTTGAAAATATCGACGACAGTGAAAATTAGGTTTCTGTCATCTTTGAATAAGGATCGTAAAGTGTCAGGCGCAGCAGCTACCACAGATCACAAACCGGAACAAAGTGTCGTTCGGAAATCGACTACACCACAAACGTAGATTAACTATAACCGTGTGTTGTATAGAAATCGCCTAAAATACCAAATCGCATGTGACGAGATTTAAAACTCGTTACAATACCAAAAATAATAAATAAAACCAAAGTCGAACTAAATAGTAGAAAAATGTTTATATTTTATTTTTTTTCGAATAATAATTATACCTATAATGATAGCCCTCTTCCTCTATCCTAACTTGCTGTGCCCGACAGGGTCCACAATGATCTAAAATTATGTATATTTTATATGTACCTACCACCTAAGCTAACATTGTGGAATGCAAATAAAAATTGAATATTGAAACTGTTTTCATTTGTTTTAGGAGTGGAAAATAAATTAGTGCTATGCTCAAGTAAAGACAAGTTCGTTCTAACGCAAGATCTATGCGTGATGTGCGGCGCTATCGGGACGGACTCTGAAGGGTGCCTTATTGCGTGCGCGCAGTGCGGACAGACGTACCATCCTTATTGTGTTAATATTAAGGTGAGTTCGTACTTGCTATGAATTAGATGTTCTGCGTTATTCCAGTTTTGAATTATGACGTGTTCGTTTTCGGCCAATTTTGCGCTGTTTATCCTTTTGAACGCCATCGTCACGTATACATGACAATCAAGCGCGTGCCCTGTACGCCAAACGTCACAAATATGTGACAAAAAGTACGGCGAATTTGTGGCTTGGCGTGGGGGGCACGCTGATGCGTTTCTGTTCTGGCGTTCAAAAGGTTAAGGTTTGTTTTAGACTGTTCTTTGTCATGTAGGTAACAAGAAGATCGCAGATATTTTTCTATCTTAAGGTTAACTTGCATTCGATTGTGTGAACATCGTATTTCCTAAACTAATTTAAATCTAAAATTATAAAATATATATAATATTATAACGGGGAAAGATTTATTTCTTTGTTACGATTTGGGTCGAAAGCAACTCAACCGAATTTAAAAATTCTTTCGCCATTAGATAGCCGCATTATAAACTTAAAACATAGGTTATATTTAATTTTCGTAAATAATAGAGTACTCTACGAAAATTGCAATAATGCAATTTTCCAATAATAAAATATTTTTCGAAAACCCAAATTAGCAAAATTTTTTATTTTATTTTATTTGGCGTGCGTTGAGAAAACTATTGATGATAGATAAGAATGATGTACTACATGATTAAAGTACTCATTATTACCTATAAAAAAACTGCGAGGGTACCTATGTCTAACTATTGTGGTTAAGTCACAATGAACGCTTTTTGTTCTAATTATTCAATTAATTATCAAAACCAGGGTGGAATGGAAAAGTGGTGATTTTGGTATCATGATTTTAATCCTCATCCATTAAAACGATAGTGAACGTTGACTATGTACATGTAAACTACAGTTAAAATTATTCAAATCGGACCTTTCGTTTAAAAGTTACGAAGTTTATAAAAATGCTCTAAGTATGTAAAATGTTGCGGTTTGAGCGAACTGGGGAGAATCTTAATGCATGCTGATAAAAAAATAAGAATAACAAATGTTTGGATTTCTCGATTAATTAGGGGAGTACATAATGTCCTTCCCTAAAAAATAATGTCCTGGACATTATTGCTTGCTTCAATTTACGTGGAAATTGGAATGAACAAACTAGAAGTGGCATAATTGAAACAGATCTAACAATTTTGGCATAATCAACCCCTGACAGAGTGAACAGTTTCACTGATACTTAGACCACAGAATCAGCAATAGAAATGGCTGGGTAATAAATGAAAATCGTTATGCTTAATTTTCCACAACTAACCTTTATAGAGAGTACCTACTAAATCCGCGCGGACGAAATCGCGGGCGAAGTGCTAGTTAAAAATAAACAGGCCAACATTGTAAGTTCTCTATTACTATAATATATATTAGACGTTATCGTTATTGCCTGAATTCATATGTTGCTTTTCACCATACAATGTCTAACAAAATAAACGCAATACCTCCATAGGGGTCATTGTACTCATCATTCTGAACAACTTTTACTATGGGGCCAAATCCGAAATCGAGAAAAAAAATCAGCTGTTCAGTAGATTTTTCACAACCAACCAACCAACCAA
Organism: Mamestra brassicae; assembly: GCA_905163435.1. Lineage (NCBI taxonomy): Eukaryota > Metazoa > Arthropoda > Insecta > Lepidoptera > Noctuidae > Mamestra > Mamestra brassicae. The sequence continues at coordinate 5,370,429 of LR990991.1, read as the reverse complement.
ACAAACAAACAACCAAACAAACAACCAACCAAACAACCAACACTGGTTGGTCCCATAGTGAAAGTTGTTCATAACGATGAGTACAATGACCCCTTAAGACGTTGTGCGTTTATTCTGTTACACGTTGTATAACTTATAATTCCCGTACTCTTATACTGCGAAACTATAGCTCCCTATGACGCCACGCAAACTTTCAATGACAGACAAAAGACGCCATGACAACTCATTACTCTTATATGCAGGTATCTCAAGTAATAGTAACGCAAGGCTGGCGTTGCCTAGACTGCACCGTCTGCGAGGGTTGCGGCGCGCGCGGTGATGAGACTCTCCTACTGCTGTGTGACGACTGTGACACCACCTGGCACACGTACTGTGCGCGCCCGCCACTGGCTGACGTGCCGCGCGGGCCCTGGAGGTGCGAGCGGTGTAGGCGCTGCCTCGTGTGTGGGACAAGACATACACTTGCTTGGTGTGACAACTATACAGGTACTGAGTAGAATAGTTTATGACTGTGTGACGACTGTGACACCACCTGGCACACGTACTGTGCGCGCCCGCCACTGGCTGACGTGCCGCGCGGGCCCTGGAGGTGCGAGCGGTGTAGGCGCTGCCTCGTGTGTGGGACAAGACATACACTTGCGTGGTGTGACAACTATACAGGTACTGAGTAGAATAGTTTATGACTGTGTGACGACTGTGACACCACCTGGCACACGTACTGTGCGCGCTGAGTACTGAGTAGAATAGTTTATGACTAGCTACTCACACAAGCTAACACACTAAAGTTGGGTATTTCGCAAACGAACTAGGTTGTTAGAGCGCTCTCACAAGCGAACTACGCGAACTAGATTCCAGATCCATCATCCTTTAGAGTGAGCGACTACGAGCCTATTACGAGGCGTCACCCGAGCTAATCACGTTGACGAACTACACGAGTGATCTAGTTCCCTAAGGAGTCGCGAACTAAACTGAGCGCTCTTGGTCGCCAACTACTATGCGCAAGACTATAATACAATACACAAAAGCCGAAATTGTTTCACTTGAAGACAAATCAGACAAGGCTACAGACAGGGAGTGGCTGACCTACAAAGAATTGCAGAAGTTCTGGTCAGATTCACGAACCAGGGTATCATGGGACAAACGAAAGAAGGCCAATATACACAGTAGTGGGTGGAACAAGGCTCTCAATTTTGACCACCAAAACTAAAATAAGAATGTGATGCGATCCATGCCTACACTTAGAGCCAAAGTGTAGGTAAAATCGACACCGGCTACTGACCCTTTCGGTGTGGGCACGCTCAGCACAGGGTTACTGTATCATTGTTATGTTACCTATATTATTGTTTTTTATTTTTTACTATGTGTTTTTGCTGTTGTGATGTGTCTGTGTCGAATAAAAGTTTTCTATTCTATTGTATACCATAGACTGAATTGTCGTTTTTGCTGTCTAGAATGTGCCCCGTGCGCATCTCTAGTGATGTGCTGCGTGTGCTCGGAGCCCTACTCGGACGGCGAGCTGATCATACAGTGCGAGGGCTGCAGGCGCTGGCTGCACGCGTCCTGTGACTCTATCCGCAGCGAGAATGACGCCGAAGTGTGCTGTCGCGCTGGGTAAGTGTATCATGTTACTCTTACATTTTGTTTAGGTTTTTTAGGTCAATTCGATGGCAAATCTTATCGGCAAATTCTAAGTTTAGCCATGTAAGAAAGTCTTCACTTATGTCTCGACTAGCACTTCATATTTTATTGGGTCAATCAAGGCAAGCTGAGTTATCATCTGCAGCTTTTTTGGGGTTGACTGTCTATCTGGCTTCCATAACCCAGCTTCTACCATACCTTCTTGCTTTGCATTATGAAAACTGAACTCGCCAGATCAAATCACGGTACGTTTTCACCCCTAGCTACAAATGCGTACTCTGCCGAGGGCGCGAGCTGCCCCCCCCGCACCTGGCCCGCGCTATCGAGGCGGGCAGCGCCAGCGCCAGTGCGGCGGCGGCGGCCGCGGTGCTCGCACGCCCCATGCCGCGCCCCACGCCGCAGTCGCTGGGGCTCGCAGGCGAGTACTACGTCGACGACGTCTGCCTCTCCCAACGAGGCGCACACCACATGAAACAACTCGAGGCAGAAATGGGCATCACCCATACGAGACGCAAACGAAGATTCAAGAATGAAAATAACACAGAAAAAGACGCAGGTGATTATGCATCAGTGTTGTTCGTTTGAGCTTTGCATGATTGCATGTTTCTATAGTAGTTATTTTGGTTTATTATAAATTATGATATGCTTTTTATGAAACCTTTATGCTCTATTTCCCAATGCCAGGGATGGTGGTTACAAATCATACCTCTTTTTCTATCTATGCCTAATATTTTTTGATTGCTGTATGTACTTATATTATATGTAAACATATTATTTAATATTTACTTAGTACATGTAAGATGTGTATCTAACATGAGTTTTTGTATGTTCGACGCTGGCATTGTGGATTAGAAATAATGGCATCTATTGAAACAGTGGTTCAGAATGCAGACGTCGAGATGGGCGACGACTCCAAGCCAGACAGCACGGCCGAAGTTAAGGAGGAACCTGGTGAGTCACTTCACAACTTCTACTATTATGAAGTTAGTTTGAAGAGAATCCAACTTAGAGTAGGTTTGTAAGAGCCCATAGTCATTCAAGCCAAACTTTTATAAATATAAAGTTACCAAAACCAGACCACATTATGATTGAGGAATGTTTTCTCGACACAACATTTTCGCGAGTGACTTATTTTTGGTCAAGAAATTAAAGTCTGTCGCTAAATTCATATTCAGTAAATGTCATTGGTATCCTGTAAAAAAAAACTGCGCAACGTAACGTATAATAAATGAGACATAACAAAACATTCCCCAATCAAGCGCGGTGAAAACATAGCTTTACTATTTAACCTTTGTTCAAACAGGTGTTCCCAATACGAATTTCAAAGAAGGCATTCTATGGAACGTGGCGAACGACGGCCCGCCTCCCGAAGGCTTCACCATATACACCACCGACTCAGGGCTTACGGTCTTGCGTAGAAAGAGACAGAGGAACTTGAACAAGCTCGGCATTGGCGGGTTCGTTGTTAGACAGAGACAGACCACGGCTAAGGCGCAGGCTGATGAAGACAAAGAGGGAGATGGCACGCAGGCGTCTGGAGGTGAGATATGAATAATGGAATAGATTTTATTACGAGTGTTTTGATCTTGATATTACCAATTCGTAAAATAAAGAAGAATATCAGTACCAGTAGTTGATTAATTTCATTGAAATATTTTTATGAAAGTATCAGAGCAAGCTTTTTGGCTTGTATGGACATACCGTCAGTCTATTAAGGAGTTAGGACAGTAGTTTTGACCAAAATCGTATATTAAGCTTTATGGGGAAAATGTACAATATTATATTCAGCACTGGGCCATATAAGAAGAAATGAGGTTTTCAATACAGTTATCATTTTATACAGAATCGCCTAGCAACAAGCGCAAGCCACGTCGGAAGCCGCGCTCTAAACTGATGGAGCAGTTTCCGTCATACATGCAAGAAGCATTCTTCGGCAAAGACTTACTGGAGCCGACTAAAGCAGCTGTCACGTCGACTGGTAAGAATACAATTCCATTTATAAAATAAAGAAAACTTTGTTTTTGTTTATAATTGCAGTCATATTTTAAAAACCCATACAAGACTCCCGGGAGTCGCATCTTTTGTTATTCGTCTCATAAACCAAGATCGCACAACACCTTGAATAATAACTTCTTAATGCAGTTGGCAATCATTTTCACTAGCATTCATTTGTGGACGACGGAAATGCCAGATTTATTTATTTTACGTTTTGATGTTTTACGGATTAAATTGGACCTTACTCAGCATAAAATAGAGTTGAAAATCTCCTTTCTCCCGCCAGCGAACCCTGCAGAGAGTCCGGGCGGTTCTCTTCGGCCCGCAACACCGGAAGGCTACCGTGAACTGCGGGACTTTAAGTGGGAACTCGACAACTCTGACAGTGACGGAGAAGACGTAATCACTGCGTTGACTTCCTTCAATGATCATGACGCGTCTGTTCTTATATCGCTGAATACGGTGAGTTTAAATTAAGCTACAGGAATTACTTCCAGAACGTATGGGAGCATTTCTATAAGCTTGAGAATAACGTGCCCTCATATTTCGGCGACAAAGTGTCATGTTTCCTGGAGCGAATTTTATGATGTCTTCACCATACATTAAAAAAAAACACTTGAGGTTTTTTTATGTATGACGGTGCCCTTTCTTATTTAAGAAGAGTTTAAATAAACCTGCCTTTAGTTATTTTTGTAACTTGGAACCGCCGTGGTAAAAACTTAGGCCGTGCTGAAATATAACTCACATTTTTCTACAGGACGAAGTAGATATCCTAAACTCTCTGAGACCAAAAGACGACAAGGACGAGTCTTCCTCCAACTCCGACGGCACAGTGAAGGTTAAGATGGAGATTGACGATGGACAACTGAAGCATACTGAAGACTCTACCGCGTTGAAGAACGCGATACTAGGCCCGCAGCCCGCCGAGGCTGAACAACCACCGACAGTGGCTACTGAGAGTATTCCAACCGTGCATAGTACGAAGACTGAAACGATTAGTAGTGGTAAGTGTCCTTAGGGCTGACTTTTCAATAGTAAGATAATTTTTAACTGAAGAATTAATACTTTTCCTATACAAAAGCTGCCAAACCGCCATTTATAATCCTCAGTTATTGAAAGAATTTCAGCTTTTTTTATGTTTTATTTTTTTTATTTAATATGGGTTTGCTCTTGACTAGTCTAGGTCATAGATGACAGACAAAGTCGACGATGGAGCGAGCTTACCCAGAAAAAGCCTGTTTACTCTAATTTTGAAGAGATTAGGGTTGTATGCGTTCGGAAACACAGACGCAGGCAGAGAGTTCCACTCCACATCATGAATAACTTATGATTATTAGATATCGGATAATCGAATGCATATTTACCCAAAGTTAATTTTTACCTAACATTTTATGGAGGCGGCTCTTTAGAGTATATTTACTTAAGATAAACTCTCGAGATTCTGGGATTGCATGACTAATATTAAATAAAAAAACATAAATGAATACAATAGAACCGGATTAATACGATCACGCTTAATACGACAAACCGTCAAATTAAGTCAGTCCCTGCAACTTGAGACATGTTTTCATCTATTTTTCTGACAATTAAATTAGGGAAAAGCAGCCTTATTACGTTGTAACAAAGCATCTGTCATTTGTGTCAAATCGGGTTTATTTCATCTACTGAGTATGCACTTAATTTTGTTGATCCCGGATTGCGGGATCTTTCGACCAAAAAGTGCATTCCAAATAGCCAGTATCTTAACATTAGGTAAAATCCAAGTAACCGAAACCGATCTTTACTTATAATAAAATATTGCAGATTTCTCTAAAATACCAATTAATTTAAACCCCATAGTTTTGTGGCCAAAGACGGCCATAACTTCCGTATCACCGTGAATACTTGTTGAAAATAACTATAATATTCCTTCTAGAAACGGGTGGGTCATCGCAAGCATCAACAATATCTCCGAAAGATGATTTGTCACTACTAGGCGTGAATCTAGACGCCATGGTGCGCGACGGTCTCCCTGACATGGACAGCAATGATGTGGACGAAATATTCAAGGGAGTTCTTACTGATGATTCACAGGTTTGTGATTTTTTTTTCACCGCTCTAGGAATTTCTCCTGTATCGTGGGTGCGTTTACAAACATACAAACTCACATACACAAACAGCCAGACCCGGAACAACTATCTTTAGGCCATACAAATATTTGTTTCGTGCGGGAATCGAACCCGCGACAAGCAGCAATCGCTCAACCACTGCGCCAAGCGTGTCGTCGTATAATTCAATGTAAAGCTTTTCAGATTCAAATAACCTATCTATACCAACCAATGTGCACTATTCATTTGCGATCTCTGGTGATCGTTCAATCGGTATGGGATCGTTCCTGCGTTTTTAACGTTTTAAACGTGGCCAAAATCAAACAGGTGTCTTACTTTCAAGACAACATACTTTTCAAGAATATTTTTTGCAGACATCATTCTAATATACTTTTTCATGTCCAGGAATCACAAGAGTCATCAGTATCGTATGTGAACTCCATGGCAAGTACGCCGTACTCACAACAACGGCAGCAGCTGCAGAGCCCCATGGAATACACCTCGCCTTATCCTGAGTTTGGAGGGAGCAGGTTAGTTTACGGTTTTCATAAATAATTCATCTATCTTTCGTATTCTATCAAGCAATATGGCATGATGGTATTGGCACATCATAGTAGGGGAGCTGATGAGAAGTTCGGGCGCTACAAAGCAACAGACGAACATTGTGGGACCTTGATGCTTTTGGACATAGGCTTCCCAAAATAACGCCATAAAAGCCGATCCTCAGCGTAGCAATCGCAGGCCTCATTAAAGCTTGCCAAAAATATTGCGTTAAAAAGTTATGGAAAATTGAGACAATTACTTCCGACAGTCAGAATATCATAAATAGCTTTTGCCCGCGACTTCGTACGCTCATATCCCGTTTTTTTCCGTTCCCGTATAGCGTTCTTCATGAATGTGGCTATCATATACAAACGAATTTTTCAAATCCGAGTGGTACATTGAGAGATTAGCGCGTTCAAACAAACAAACAAACTCTTCAGCTTTATTATTTTAGTATAGATAATGTCAGGCATATAATAAGAAGCATGTAATTCGTGTTGCCACAGCAGTAACAGCGCGATGAGCCCGATCTTCGACAGCGGCAGCGGCAACACGTGGCCCGACGCTGCGCAGGCGCCGCCGCCGTCCTACAACCAGCGCAGCGCCGACAAGATGAGGGCTGATGAGAGTACGTAGCTTACCGTACACCACACTTACAATATTTAAAACTACAAACTAAAACACATAATTATCTACAAGTTTTGTGGCTCTGTCGCAAAAAGCAGCAACTAAAAAATATTGTACAGTACCTGGATGGTTTAGATACATGTTGCCAATAGTATGACGCTCTACGAGGCAGAACTTTTTCTAGAACTCGATGCCATACTTATGATCAGTCACTGGTTCTTTTACTACAAACGTAAAGAAGCTCTTCGAGCTACAGACCACAATAGACTCATTCGAGTAATATTATGTACCGCAAAAACATCACGATTGTATTCTAACACACCGCCCCTATAGGTCTAGGTTCAGCGGCGACAATATCAGCCGTCCTTTACGCCAACACGAACCATCCCGAATGGAAGACTGAGTTCCCCAACTGGGTGGACCGCTGTAAACAAATACTGAAGAAATGGCGCGCTTTGCCGTCTGATCAGAAAGCGCCATATTTACAGCGCGCCAGAGACAACCGCAGCGCCATCCGCATGAAGAAGGCTCAGCAGGTATGTCCGCTTGTGTGTCACTAGATGTGGTGTGTGCTAACCCAACTCACTTACCACCGTGTTTATACTGTGTGTCATTCACACTGGGTTGCTAGAACGGCCATACTGAACCACCGTTCAGTATCGCCCTACTAGAACCTTCAGTATTTCACCATACGTTGAAAAACGTATCATTGTTCTAGAATAATTGTTTAGTAATATGTCCGTCTATGGTTTGTCTCGCTCACGGTCGTCTTAGGAAGTGTTATCTGTTGTTAATACCACGGTTGCTGTAGATTCTGTCGCCTGTCTCAACGCTAGCACACGTGTACATACCGCGGCTGTAGGATACACGTAGCGCACATTAGTAGTTCTATGTTTTGTAAAAATTTTGTGAATTTGTCATACATTTCTACCATAGCAGTTGAACATCGAAGTGAGAGGATCTACAGTACTTGCCACTATAGTGTAGCCACCGTACCTTTTGGGCGAACACCTTGTGTTAACGAATTTGGGGGTAGTTACTTTATGGTCTTTACAATCTGAATACTTAATTCTTTTAATGCTAGTATTTATATTGAAACTTGTGTTCTATCATATTCTTCATGGGATTTGCATACGGGTTCGATTAGCACTGTTTTCTCCATCCATATATTTTCGTACGAGCCAGGATGTTATCGTGCACGCATTAATAAAACACATTATAATATTCGCCACGTCTCGGTTCAGGGCCTCCATCTTTTGTCACGATGATCATTGTTTACCGTTTGCTAGTACACCTCAATATCATTATCATTTCACACATAAGGGTAGGTTAAAGATTCCCGAACCCACCGCGTAGTCAGATACATTATTGAATCCCTTCCGACAAATCGACCGACCCTATCCATTTATCGCGCATCTGAGCGATGACGAGGTCCAACGGACCGATCAGCCCGGGGAGCCACTCGACGGAAGCGTGCGACCACGAGATCTCGCCCGGGACCTTGAATTGTTACTAAGAAGTGAATGGGGCGCGACAGAGCTCGAGTAGCGGCGCCAGCGAGACCGACAGCGGCGCAGCGGCGGCCGGCGCCAACAGTCCCGCGCCCGCACCCAGCACGCCCACCAGCACGGCGGCGCCGGCCAGCGCGCCCGGCGCCGGCAGCGCGGCGCCCGGGGTGCGCGCGCCGAACGTCACGGTGACGGCGGGCGGGCTCCTGGAGGCCGACGCACACATCCGCGTGCTCACTCCCTCCGAGATCATGCGCACGCTGCCGCGCCTCGCGCACTCCCGCCACACGGTACCGCGACTCGCGACACGCGACCTCTCGCATATACACTACACCCGATACTACACACTCTCACGTGGACGTCCCGAATCACACGTTACACTGGACACTCACCGTTATTACGACCTATTCCAAACTACTAAATGTGTTAACTCTCTTTTCGTAAATTGAATCAACTGTAGACCCGCGTCAACACTTTACCTCACAACATAACATGACACGAACGCACACCGTGTGACGTGTATATGCGAGCTACGTTTCGACTTGTTGGGTGATCGCGCGACGTCGCACCACGCGATCCTGAGCACCTCCGATTTTATTTGAATTCAGACATCACCCAACAATAAATATACTTGGCTGTTTAATGGCGTTGGACGCAGTGTGATTATTTTGTTAATTTTCTTTTAGCTTTTTTTTTTATTCGAGACCATTACCCTCCCATCGATTCCCGAAAGCCTCCCGGACTCGTTTCCCCTGTTTCCGTAATGTTGATTTTATTATTTTCGCTTTGCCTTGGTAGCGTTGGCTTTAACATTGGACGCTGTTGGTGGCTGGTTGTGGTGTGCTAAAAATTCTAACACAGTTCGATGTAGTTCACTGTTTATTTGCGTCGTTACGCTCTTGTAATAAGCTTTTTGATGTAGTTTGTAAGTTCACAGGTATCTCAGATGTTAAGTTGTTTCTGTTCAACTCTAAGTTATGCAAGTAATCTATTAGGATTAGGTTTTATTTTACAGATAAAGCTGTTTTAATAAATTCTGTAATTTATAATAGTTACTATTAGGTATCAGTATTTTATTTTTGGTATTGTGTATAGTAAAAATATTAACATGACGTAACAAATCATTATGGGATCATAAATTGGTATCTATTAAGTTTTTTAATGTACAAACTTATCAAAGTTATATTTCTTTTATATAAACTTAATGTATACTAACTATGCATCATATAGATCGGCATTATTTTTATTAACACATAAGCATGGATATTCCGTAATTTGAAGCATTACATACTAATAGACATGTTAAAAAAATTAAATAAATAAATGAATTAGAAGTAGCCGTTATTTTAATTAATTAAGTGAAAAGTAATGTTAGATCTTTTCCTTTGAGACAGTTATTAGCAGGCCCATATTCCGCAAAAGAAGTTTATGTGCTAATATGAAGAGCCTTGATAACAGAACATTCAGATTTGTATTAAAAAAATAGCACTAGATGAAAAAATACCCAAAATAATGGTCTAGTAATGTAAATAGAATCTAAATAATCATTTAAAACATTAACTTCATCTCAAACGATGTACATTGTCATAAGATAGAGTTACAATAAAATTGCCTGCGTAGTTACAGCATGTTAAATTAATAGACAACAAGTACACGGAAGTGATTGTCATTGTATAGGTTGCAATTAATCTTATACTTAGTGGTGCGGCGTTAATATTAAAATATTTAAAATTAATATTTAGTATTCTCTTAGGAGCTTCACGCACCGAGCGCAGTCTGGCGCGAGGGTGCCATGCAGAAGGAATTGGATGATGCGTTTCATGTGGATTTGGACTGCGTGCGTTGTTTCAAATATATAATAAACTTATCGCACTGAAAGACGCTCTATGTGCAGAACGCATAAACGTATCTGCTCTAAGATCAGTCTTTAACTAAATTTTTACCAATAAAATTAAATTTGCTATCATGCGTTCGAGTGCACAACGAAAGTTGCGTCCTCATTTGCGAAATTTCCTATTGGTAAAAGTTTTAGCTAAACAGACAAAACTTAGATCATTTATTTTTGTGATAAAAAGCTTTATTTAAATTGGGCGATTATTTTTAAACACGTCCGTTTGTCCGTTATACAATGACAATTGATTGCCGTGTACTTACAAGCGGTGTCGTGTTAACCGGTGTCGTGTGACGTAGGAGCAAGAGCGCGCGTGCAATCAACAGCGCAGCGCGCGTGAGGCCGAGCAGGAGCGCCAGTGGAAGCATCTGCAGCAGCAGCGCCAGCAGCAGACGCAGCAACAGCAGCAGATCATACACGACCAGAGGATGCAAGGTACCTTCCACTGTGAGGAGTCATTGCATATTATCCGTCACTTTCCACTTACTAGGACTTGCGAGCTGATTGCAGGTGGCAACGTCAATCGTGTGTTATTTTACTTGCGAGTCAAATTAAGTCTTCCCTTTTTGAAAATTGGCTAAATGAGTTTCAAGGGTCTGGAAGAAAGTCTTGTTAGGTCGGTTAATTCTTTCAATTCGGACTCTATTCAACGTGATCCTCGACAACACATAGACCTATGTCCAACAGTGGACTGCTCTAGGCTGATGTTTCCAGCATTTTCTTGGAACTGTATCGTAAGTAATTTGTGAATTACATAAGCTTCATTAGTAAATTACAGAAGACTAGCTGCGCCCCGCGGTGTTACCCGCGCAGCTAGTATATACATATAAAAAGTTGTGTTAATCCAGGGTGTCAGCCTTCTGCATACCAAAATTTGTCAGCCGTTTGCGCGTAAAGAAATAACAAAGATACACACACACGCAAACTTTCACCTTTATAATATTACTGTGAAGAGTGTGATTACTAAGCTTCAAAATAATTCATTCTTGGTAGTACTAGGCATCGCTGATATTTATATACATCGGTTTTTGAAACAAACCTTGATTTCTCGTTTGCTTCTTTCATAACGAGATGAAAATATAACATAACCACCACACCATTCTGACCATTAAGGCCCACCCACTAACCGACACGTAAATTCCGACCCGAAAGCAGCCATGCAGAGGTTACGCGCGCCGGACGGCAGCTCTCCGCCAGGCGCGGGGGCCCCGGGGCCCCTGCCCGGAGGCCCGCCGCCCATGCCCGGGGGCCCGCCGTCCATGTCCGGGGGCCCACCGCCCTCGCCCGCGCCCCCGGCCGAGGCCCCACGCAGTACCTTCCCTGCGCAACGCTTCCCGCTGCACTACGGCAACAATGACGATATCAACAGGCAGCTTAGGGATCTGCTGCAGAGACATCCAGAGAAGATGTGGCCAGGACGTAAGTGATTTTAATTTTTAGTTTTACGATTTGTTCAAAGTCAGGGCCAGACAGAGCTGAAACTGTAAGGCTGGTTGGAAAAGTGTTCAAACTTCATAAATATGCTTAAATGCTCATGCCATAGATCGCGACTTGATATTGGGCAGCGAGCTGAAGAAGCTTAGTTCTTCCTGCCTGCTTTATGGCAATGTTTTTTGGTGCATAAATGACCGTGAAAATTCTGTTACGTACTTTATAATATGCTTTATTTTTTGTTTGAAAACTTGATTAATTTCAAGGTTGTCAAAAATTACTTAATTTTCTTACCGTAATGTAGGCTCTATATAGTAGGCTGAAATGAATTGTGTTGCCAACAGAACAACATAGCGAGGCATCATCGCCGTCGCCCGGGGTGGGAGAGGGCCAGCCGTTCCGCCAGCCGCTGCCCGTGACGCTGCGTGCGCGCGCGCCTCCCATGCACGCCAACCGACCTGACCATCACTGTGAGTTCCGCAACCTTACAACATTGTAAACAAGCTCTTGCAATGGTTTAATCGCGATGTAGCAGTGATGAACGCCGTCCGTCTTCTTTTACTTGATTGCTACACTATATTTGGATTATAAAATTCAAAAGAATTTCAATTCTTCGCCAGTTAATCAAATATCGACTTTAGCATTGTGAATTCAAAGTGGATTTTTGAGCGACTTTTTGAAATGCCCTAAGAAAAGTATTGGTTGCAATGGAATTTGAACTTTGTCTTCTATGACATGAAGTATGTTGTTCCATAATTTTGATAATATATCGAATTCGATTTAATTCGATTAAATATAGAGCACACATTTTTGTGTTCTTCTTCTATTCACTTTTAGATGCTAAAACACACGACTATTACTAATTCCTTGACTCATTCCAGCAATTGTGCAGCAGCGGTTAGTAGCTGCAGAAAACGCTCAACATCAGCAGAATGTCCAGAACAATGCCGCGCAACACATGGTTGAGCAGAAACAAAACGCTGTCCAAAATACTGGTAACCAAATAAATATCTATATGTATGTGTATGTTGTCTGGCTTTCTATTATAATTTGAATCTCCATAAACGTTCTGCAAGTTGACTTAAGACATCATCAACTTGTTTTTTATGTGGAGTACATTATTTGGTAATTTGTATTCTTTAAATCTTTGCCCGTAACGAAAGTTAAGCTAAGTTGGCGTTGATTTAAATGCATGATTACTAACATTTTAATACTTATAAGTAGGAAAAATCTTTTAAAAGTTCTATAAAACATGTCTAATGTGGACAAACTTTTCAGCTCCCAGCAATGAAAATAAGCAGGAATCGAATCAAGAACAAGGCTCGGATGAGATGGACATGGGGGATATGGACAAACTCGAACAAGATGGATCCAATATTGGAGAAGTAACTCAACTTTTCTTTCTCTGTATTCGAAAAAGAGAACATTAGTTTGTCTTTTCAGACTTCCAGCTTATGGTTGGCATGTGAAATGTGTGTAGGTACAGCGTTACCAGGATCTTTGGAGCGTTTTCTATGTTTGGTGGACATGAAATAGTTAGTAAAACCAAGGCGTTGCTGGCCTTGAGGAGCTGGGGTGAATTGAATGACATATACATACCATCTGTACGCAAAATACACGCTTAGACGTGGAGTTGCAGCAACCAGCCCGATTTACATACATGGTAGACATATCAACATTCAGATGGTTCTCTGTTATCGGACCAAGCGGCCTTAAAACTATTGCTTTTAAATGTTACTTTACTATTATTTCTAAAGGTGGGAGACATCCTAACTGGTCTAAACGGCGAGGACGACGAAGTTTTGTTCGAGACGTTAACAGCGGAGATAGGTGAACAGTTCAATATACTGGAGTATGCTGACCCCGAGCTTGCTGCGCTCAATGATGCGGAGCATATCCTGGATGGATTGGACTTAGCCGATGACGGTCTGCCTGAAAGACATGCTAAGAGGGAGCCAGAGTGAGTATTATTTAGCTTGAGATTTTAGGTATCATCTATTGAACTGGTTCTTGGTTTGAAAGAATTCGAACAAAGCGGAGAATGCACACACTGGATTGCACCAAACATTTTGAACTGTCATAGAGCAGAAATAAAAATGTAAGCCATCCTGAAACATCTATCATGTTCCTCATTTTTTTACTAGCTAAACACGATATTCAGCATATTGCTCCGGTTCCTACAAAGAGTTATTAGAGAAAGGACAATGGTCGTTATTGCTTTGGTAAAACAAAACAACTATAGATCAGTATTCAGTTCGCTTCTTTGCTTCCATAACGTGATTAGTCCGACAATTCATTTGTTTTTCTGGACGGTTTTTGAAAAAATAAAATTGGTCTTAGCTCAATTATCAAATAAAAAAAAAATCCGTTGGACTTATCATTATTGAAGCAGAGGCGAGTTGGAAAACGACAAATATGAAGAGTGACTAATTTGTAATTCTAACATGTACTATCGTTTCAGAGATGAACAAGAACAGGGACAAGACAATAAAATGTATAGTGACTTACAAAAGGCCGTCAAAAACATAGACTCTAAAACGGAAATCAAGTCAGAGATTGAAGATATCAAGCCGGAAGTGAAGTTAGAAGCGCCGGCGACGCCCGCGCCGCAGCAGATGTACAATGATCCCGTACAGAGGGTTATTACACAGAACCAGCAGATGGCGCTACAGGCTAGTATTTATGTAATTATCCACTTTATTTTGTTTTAATTTTAAGTGTTTCGTTATTCGTTGAGACCGTCTTTTCGGTTCTGGTTTGGCTTTACTATCATGAAACAAGGTCTTACAGCACAAGTAAAGGGAAAATTCCTAACAATAAAAAAAGTTGAAAATTAAGGTAAATTTTGGTACTTACAAGTTTTCGCGAAAATCTAAATTTGGCCATATCTTTTTATCGTGTTGACTCAGGACCTTGATTTTTCCATCTAATAGGGACTCTGAGTATCTGGTATAAGCTTCAACTCGCTAGGTCCACCCGTTCCTGAGAAAATCGGTGGTGACACACGGACAGACAGACAGACAAGAGAGTGATCTTATAAGGGTTCGTTTTTTTACCTTTTGAGGTACGGAACCCTGAAAAGACATGTTAGATAAACTAGCTACGCCGTAAACCATAATGAGGGCTAGCACTGTATCGCAAAGGGGAACAATGCAAATGAACAATAATTTACGTATAAAAAAAGATATAGGACCAATATTGCGAATCAAAGTTTAAGCGTATTGGTTGTGCTCTATTTTTTTTACTAAATCTTTTTTGATTTGAGATGGGTTTGCTCTTGACTCTAGTCTAGGCCAGAGGTGACAGAGACAAAGTCGAGGATGGAGTGAGCTTACCCAGAAGAAGCCTGTTCACTATTAACTTTGAAAAGATTAAGGGGTAATGCGTTCGCATATCTTTATAAAAGAAATTGTAGTCTATAGTGCATCTTCTATTATGCATTCCATATTTGTTTCTTTCGAACAGAACGCAATGCAAGCCATCAAATCTGAAGTGAAACTAGAACATGAGGAAAACAAACCGCAGCGGCCATTGTTCACGCAAATGTTCACTAATGCTCCCCAGCGGTTACAGCTATATCATCAGGTATTTATTTAGGTTAATCTGTACAGACGCCAGCACAATGAGCTACCCGAAACTGTCAAATTTTCCCAATCAACCTTGAACCTAATGCTTTAGCGATAAAGTTGAAAATCTATTAAAGAAATTTGACAGATTGTTGTAGCTTGATGTGCTGGCTTCTGTACAAATATAAACAAAAATCAATTGGATTATGTATAACGAAACATCACTTAAGAGCGACTCAACCGGTTTGACTGTTTTTTTTTTTGGTGTTTTCATAATTGTCAGATTTGTATGTGAGAATTTTTTGAAAAATTGAAGAAAAATTATTAAACGCACCCGTGCGAAGCCGGAGCGAGTCGCTGATTACATAATTTTAGCGTCCGACATTACAGAATGACTAGCAACCAAATTGGAGTGTTATATTATCTTCACTAACTCTTTGTCTCAATTAATGTCCAACCCTGAAATTTTAGTGTAGTCTTTTTAATCCAAACATTGAATGGTAGGCAGGTAGAGAACGCCATATTGCATAAAGTCCGCCTGTTTACCACTAATGTACTTCGAGTTTTATAAATAAATATTCGGCTTGACTACTACTATTTAGTCTATTCATTCTTAAAAACTAGACTCAAACAAATGATTATTTTATTTAATAGCAACAACGGCCGCAACAGTTTCAGCCTGGCCAGGTGATGGGCCAACAAGTCGTACAGCGACCGCAAGTGCAGTTCACTCCCTCGCAGCATATGCACTACGCTCAGGTATGTCCTGTTATAAAGTTGTTTTTTTTTTCTTGTGCAATTGGATGCAGCTAAATAACAGTATTTTACATGAAGCCACTGCCATCCCACCAACCACCACTGCTAATTTAGAGTAGAGACTCTTTTTTTTCTTTTTCAACGAATAATTTTCTTTTTCTACGTTATGATTCGTAAAAACATGTTTAATTAAAATACCCAATACAATTTTCTTTATTGAAGAAGAAAAGTCTTAGGTTGAAAAGTTGGATGGTTAAAATTACAATCAGGGCAGGACCTCGTGTTGTATAGCTTATACTGAGACTAACCGTGAACAGTTCATGTCTTCGATAACGATATTCACGTTTGATTTTATTTGTAGGGAGGCAACACAGGCGGCGCCACCCCGGGGCCCGCGAGCGCCGCCAGCGCCGCCAGCGCCGCCAGCATCGTGAGCGCCATGACGGCGCAGGTGAACGCGGCGCTGGCGGCCGGGCGCAGCATCGCCGCCGGCACCAAGCTGGTGGCGGCGGACGGCTCCGTGGGCGTCGTGCGCGCCGACCGCACCGTGGAGCTCAAGCACCTGCCCTACGCCGGTCAGTGCTACACTTATACCGACTACTTTTTACTTTTTCGCGAGTGCCCCAGAAGGGTTAGGTTTTTCGAAATAATACGAGAGCAGTTGATGGTATCTAATCTACAGGGTGTGATCCCTCAGTCACGTCATCGTCTAGTTACCAATCAGCCACTGTATGTGAATAATGTAACGTAAAGTTGTATGACTTCTACGAAAACATTTTGACGTGTCTGTTTACTGCCTTGATGGTAACGTGAATGATGAGTGTATGTGCCTTAATTTGATCCACGGTGACTCATTTAATTACTACGTAGCTAACCGCTCCATCTGTACCGATTATTTCTCTACTCGGGAACGCGCTGGCTGACCTATTCATTACTTTAGCTCACTTTATCCATATACAAGTCAGTTAGTCAGGCCAGCATACATAAACAGCGGTAGTGAAGTTGTCGTTGTCCACAGCGAGCGTGGCGGGGGGCGCGGCTCCGGGGGCGGGTCCGGGGGGCGGGGCCAGGCCGCCGCCCCCTCCGCCCTACCCGGGCACGCTGCGCCAGCCGCAGCCGCCGCCGCCGCCCTACCCACAGGTAGGTCGAGCCACACGCCGCACGCACACATACACACACCGGCTCTTGACGTGACACTTACATTATGTGCTTTATTAACCACGCATAATAATTAACTGAACAACTTTATCCCCTTTCAATAATGATATTTTGATTGATTTCGAATGAACTGTTAATGAAATAAACCGAACATAAAATCAAAAATAATTCCCATAACGTTTTCAGCTTTCAAGATTTGCTCAAGAGACATACATTATGATAACAAACAACTAAGAGCATTCTTATCATACTAACGTGTCACGTCAAAAACCGCCTAATAATGATTTACTTGCCAGATCTCAGAAACAATTAATGTAAACTTACAAAATTGAATGAAAACTTACGTAATAAGTAATCTAACTAATTAAGTATTTTGATAGTCTTGGAGGATTTTTGGATACATTGTCGTGCATGCGTAATATTTTTTATCTACGTGTTTTTTGTATGAATTTGTTTCGACACGGCGACGGTGTCGAAGTGGATTCATTGGCTTTAAATGTATGCAGTAAGCTTGGGTTCACATTTACGAGTCACTGTCGGTTGTCACTGGACTGTCTCACAAAAGTTGCAATAAATGTGAACTAGTAACAATATCATCAGTCGCTTCAATATTTGATCGCATCGCAGACAATGTGAAGTTGAACGAGCGCAATCATAACCAAAGCAATATTAATTTGTCTATGCGTTGGTGGCGGATCCTTTCAAATGTAAATATACGCTGATATGAAAGACGTCGCTTGTTTTATTCGTTACAAGCTTAGAAGACTAATATTGCATGGGTATGCAATCGCTTACAATTCATCCGACCATACAGGGAAACATTGGCGTAAGCACTAACTTAATGAAAATCCTAGCATTCAGACTGAGGACAGACACATAAATTGCCCTTTAAAACAATGTAGTTACAAAGGGTCAGGAAAAGTATCAAAATTATCTATCTTTCGAGACATGTGTCGTATGAGTTGCGCGAGCTCGTTGTAGGCTGTATGGACGGCGGAGTACAGGCGGTGTTTATTGCATGTCGGTGGTTGATGGTTGTTGGCGCGGGCAGGTGCCCTATGAGGCGGCCGACTGGGGCGACTGGCTGCACCGCCGCCCGCTGCTGCTGCAGGTCAGGCCCACCTCCTCACCCACACCCGCACTTAGAGCACCCCACTCAGATAAACCTCCTTCACTCCTTGATAGCACGACAAGTTAGGATCTTTTGCGAAGTCACGTGTGCTAGGCAGTAAAATACAAATAAACTTTGTACGATACTAAATTCGTTGCAAATTATATTTGAGAAGGGCGGCCTTTAGCACCTAACTAAAGCCTGCTGAGCTCACCACTCTTCAGAGAACCCATGAATAAATGATCAACCAGTTATGTATTGTGTCGTGATAACGCATTTCTTCCATCTGTATTGAATCTCGAATTCTAAATTATAATTCCCCATTGGAAAATAAGAATGTCTGATCAAAATTTGCGGGGGTGCAATACACGCGTGACTTAGCAGAGAATCTCTATTCTTGTTCGTACCTAAAAAGATAAAATACTATACAGAATTCTCGACTTCCTTTATTGGTCTATTCCTGTTGTCAACTAACACACTTGTTTGTTTCCTTCGTTAGCGAAACCTTTCCATCTTAGAATAATCGTCAAATTTTAAAATGAAGTGATACTGCTAAGTCAATAGACAAATCTGTAAATGTATTGAAGTCTATAATCTCCTCTTCCTTTTATCCTAAACTATAGACTTCCTTTTCTTAGTCTAGAGGGTCCGAGTCGCATTAGAGGGCCTGGTCACCGCTAACCACCTTGTTCGTGTCTGTTTTAACGCTTTTTACTTTGCTTGCTCGCGGCACGCATGCGTACTGACTACTAACCTTTGTACCTTTTCAGCATCCTTCCTAACACAAAAACACTAACGTTCTAAACAAACTAGCACTAAGAATAAACAAAATGATTTATCGAATTTTATTTTATTCTTGTAAACAGACAGTGTAGAAGTTAGGACTGGATTACCTGTCTCATCTTGTTTTAATGAAACAGTGGTGGTGGAAATTCGTTATCAATTGGTTGTGGGCCGTAAGCTTTGAGTAGTTCAATCGTGCTGTAACGGATGGCAGGTAGAAGCAAGATAATTGGCAAAATAAGCATGGAAGTATTTAGATATGAGAGGTCTTAAGATGAAACAGAAGAGTGATGTGAGCATGAAATAAGCTCATGCATGATAAAGACAAATGAATGCAATATCCGTGCAAGACAATCATTTTTCAGGGTTCCATACCCGAAGGGTAAAAACAGGACCCTATTACTAAGACTCCGCTTCGTCTGTCTGTGACCAGGCTGTATCTCATGAAGCGTGATAGGCATTTGAAATTTTCACCGATGATGTATTTCTGTTGCCTCTATAACAACAAATAATAAAAATTTAATAAACTTAAAAATTAAAGGGTGCTCTCATAGAAGAATTGTGTTTTTTTTTTGGTTTATGGTGCGGAACCCTTCGTGTGAGAGTCCGACTCACACTTTGCCGGTTTTATCAGTAAATATGGACCTCCAACTAGGTGTACCATAGAAACTGTTGTAATATATTTCGGGTGCCCCAGAAAATAATTAGCGGTCGCAGTATGTTCCAATTAGTGCACAGGATGATTGATTGATTCCCTTACACTTGTCTATGACGACTCCCAAGGAAAGGAACGTTACTTGCACATTTGAATAACAAATATAGGTACATCATTACTTAGTTGTGCCATACAATACAGTAACAGGCTTACCAGTAAATACTAATCATTTGTAGCAATAGTTCTCATTAAAAAAAACATTCATGTAAATTACACAGACACAAAACTACTAGATGACTTTTAGTTTTGATTAGAAAACTTCTGTTACTTAGATTGTTGCTATTATAAAAGTACGATTTATAAATGTACTTAGATTTTGAGCACAGCGTTGAAATGTCACATTTGTTATTTTTATCAACAGTCGATTGATAGAGTATGCGCACTGAACTATTAGTTTAACTCTCTCTTAAGTCACATCTACTAGTTTAAACTGTTATGAAGTTATTTTTCACTTCACGAGTAAAAGTAGTCATTTTTCAAAATTTGCTAGTAATTCACTCGTCGAGCCGACTGAAAATTATGTAGAATTGTAATTTGTAATCAAAGATCTCCAAGAATTATTAATTTTCCTTTATCTAGAAATATTTAAGAATGACTTATTAGATTATGATAACTGTTTCATTCGGCTCAACACTCAAGATGAGACGGGTAACATCAAACTTATAAACCGGCCACAAACCATTCATGTAGCATCGATACTAGTATTGAATGCCGCATCGTACGCACCGAGCTCGATTCACAAAACGTGGCGCTAAGTGACAAACTAGGAACCCTAGGAAACTAGCATCGCGGCCGGTGACGAAGCTAACGGTGACGGACGACGGCGCAGGCCGGGCGTCGTCAACAGGCTTACTTTAACCGTCAGAACGTAAACCAGGAGCAACCGTTGCTTCTCGAGGAGCTCCTGGAGCAGGAGAAGAGAGAGCAGGAGCGCGAGGGCGGTGACTGGGCGCCCGGTTCGGCGCCGGCGCCGGCGCCCGTGGCCCCGCTGGCGCCGCCCGCCATCCCGCTGTACAGCGGCTCGGCGCCCGTGGCGCCGCCCGCGCCGCACGAGCGCGAGCCCGACCCGCACGCGCGCCTGCTGTACGAGCAGTGGCTCAAGCAGTACAACGCCTTCGCCGCCGACCAGCAACGCTACTACGAGGTCGAGGTTCAGAAGCTGAGGAAGATCCGCAAGGTGAGCCGCAGTAGTGCGCTTTCGTGTTCGTGAGCTTTGTAGTGGCGCGCCGTCCTCCCGGCCGCTGTATAGAACTTTTCAGGTGGCGTCTCCGGGCTCGTGGTAACCGAACGAACCTGTGACTAACTCGGGGGCTTTGACACGGGGATTTGGTTCGATTTTACACTTGAGGCTTTTCGGTTTACAGTCGCTGAACAGCAAGCAGCGTCAGTTGCGTAAGTCAGGCAACGAGCTGCTGCCCAACGACGCGGCTGAGCTGCAACGAGTGTCTACAGAGCAACAAGCGCTACAGAAGCATCTCGAAGCTGCGCGCAAGCAAGCCCGGCAACACAGCATGCTGATACAGGTATACTACAAAACCTCCTTTTAAAACACAAAACACAACTATTTCTTTTTTGATTTTAATTGTTTATTTATCTTCCTAGGAGTACGAAACAAAACAGCGTCAACAGAATCCCCAGTTAGCGCAACAAACTGTCATCAACCAGCAACAGATCACGTCAAATCAAACAGTCTTTGCTCAGAATCAGAACATGAATCAAGGTCAGCAAGTGCAACAGCAGGCTACGATCAACCGCCCAATGCAACTGGGGTTGCAAGGAGCAACTATACAGCAGCAACAGACGCTCATTCGGACTCAACAGACTGTGATTGGCGCGGATGGTCAGCCAATATCCCAACAGAGGATAGGTCTGGTGACGTCACCGTTGAATACTCAAGGAAGACTGCTTCAAGGAGCTCGTACCCTTGTGATAGAGCAATCCGGTGCACCGCAACAGCAGTTGGTTAGACAACTTTCAGGAGTTCAGGAACGACCGCAATCTGTAGGCGGGATGGTGCAATTTGGGCAACAGCAGATGGGCGGAGTTAGAACCTCTATGCAACAAGGTCCTCAAACGCCAAGAACGCCCGGAGCTCGCCCGGCGATGTCACCATTACACGTACAATCGCCACATTCCCAGTCTCCACTACATTCTTTAGCCCCGCAATCGCCTCTACATCACCTTACGTCACCGATGCAGTCGCCGCTGCATTCTCAACAGTCTCCCTTACATCATACGTCTCAATCTCCCTTGCATCCTTCGACTCAATCGCCGCATCATACGCAGCAGTCACCGTTGCATTCACAACAGTCGCCAATGCATGTGCAGCAGACGAATATGCCGCAGCAGTCGCCGATGCACCAGTCGCCGATGCATCAATCCCCGATGCATCCACAGCAGTCACCGATGCACCAATCCCAGATGCATTCGCAGCAATCACCGATGCATCAACAATCTCCGCTCCACGCGCAACAAACGCAGATGTCGCAACATTCGCCGATGCCTCAGCAGTCGCCTATGCATTCGCAGCAGTCGCCCATGCATATGCAACAGTCACCCATGCATACGCAACAGTCGCCTATGCAGACTTCGATGTCGCCGCAACACTTCTTGCAACAACTGCAAGCTCAAAGGACCAGTCCTCAACTTCCGACGCCTAGTCGAAGTCCTCAGGTAAATGATTTTTTATTTATACAAAAGTAGACGTTTGTTTTTGGAATATGAGCATAGAAATTAAACATTATTTTCTTTTGCAGATATATCAACAATCTCAAATACAAAGTCCAGTAGCGTCACATTCGCCGCAAATGCAAAATGTGAGACCAACTTTAGATACAAAAATAATTTGTTTTGTGACACTTTCACAAGTTCTTAAATTAATGTGGAAATGCTTTTGTTTCAGGTTGACTACGCAACTGGCAGGTTTTCTCGACCCGCGCCAGGTTGCTCGCCTTTGCCGACACGATTTGCTAGACCGCCGCATCACCAACAAGGTATTTTAGGTTCTCTCGAACACTAACACAATAGGGTATTTGACTAAAAAAATCGAATGAATCTTTTAACATATTTGTTTGTTGTCAACAGGTATAAGAGTTGGAGGACCTTTCGGAGGTCGACAACAAACTTCACCACTTGGAAGTCCACAGCCTCTACCTTCACCAGGAAACCCTGCCAATGAGATGGCTGTAAGTATACCTACTCGTTGATATAATATGAGTTCTTAGTTTCTAGTAATAATAAATATGAAAAAAATCATTTACACGCTACCAGCCATATAGTATTCAAGTGAGTAGTAAATTTATGGCAAGGGTAACTTGAAATAAAATGAAAAATAATGGTGTTAAATTTTAATTAAAATGCCATGTACACTTCTGGACACATCTATTGGCCCACCTTAGAGTTTAGGTTTCGATGGCCCCTACCGAAATATGATTGCTAGATTGAACAAAAACTGTTGATGCAGTTTTAAACCTGATACATTTTACCATCTTTTTCGATCGTATTGTTTTAAATTTGAATTCAGAATACCATACGACATGGAGCTACGCCTAACAAGTCGGATATGCGCCTTGTTAAAGGCAATTGATTTTTGAATAAAAAACATGTTTTATCAAATAAAGGTTTAATTTAATAACGCATGTTGTCTCCATGGGCATCTACCACAGCTCTCATACGATTAGGCATAGAGTTTATCAACCGCTCTATGCAATTTTGAGGGATCATCTCCCATTCCTCTTCTATGGCAGTTTTCAACTCCTGCATCGTCTGGGCAACTGGCTGACGAGCCCTAACACGTCTTTTTAGCTCGTCCCACATGTGCTCAATGGGGTTCATGTCTGGGCTTCTGGCTGGCCAGTCCATAACTGTGATGTTCACATCCCGAAGATATTCCCTGGCGATGCCGGCCGCATGGGCTCTTGCATTATCACGCATGAAAAGGAAATTTGGGCCCACATAGTCCGCGTATGGTATCACGTGAGGTTCTAAGCACTCACGAATGTACCTTTCAGCATTTAATGTTGGCAGCCGTGGTCCTGTAACAACCTCAAGTTGAGTTTTGCCGCTCGCGGATATACCGCCCCAGACAGTCCATGTGCCACCGCCATAAGCAACCCACTCTTCAAAGCAGCATTGTGCGAAACGCTCTCCCTTACGTCGGTAGACCTTCTTCCTTCCATCATTGCCATGTAACACAATTTTAGACTCATCAGAAAAGAGTACACGGCTCCAATCTTGCTGTGTCCAATTTAAATGACTGCGTGCGAAATGAAGGTGCGCTGTTCGGTGGGCTCGCGTTAGTTTGGGCCCATTAGCTGGCTTGTGTGGTACCATATCGCGTTCTTTTAACCTTCTCCGAACAGTTCGAGCGCTCACAGATACTCCGTGGAAGTCGCGAAGTTGGTTTTGTATCTCAATGGAGGTATGGTGACGATTTCTCAAGCTGGTCGTCACGATGAATCGATCCTGCCTTTCAGTTGTGACCCGAGATCACGATCTCGGCCTTCCTTGGCGACGAACAAAGCCGCCAGTCTCTAGGTACCTCCGATAAACATTTCGGACCGCAGATCGACTTAAATTAAGTTGAGCACTCACGTTTCTTTGGCTGTGTCCGGCCTGAATAAGTGCCACAGCTTGGGCGGCGACTTCAGGTGAAGTATCCATAGATTATTGATAGAACCTCACCTTAATGTTAAGAATAAGTAATGTTTGTTGCAAAACCAAAGATATCAATCACTTTTTCAAGAATTAAATCCAAGTAAACCAATAAAACCAAGTTTTCTTAGTATTCGATTGTTTGATATCAACAAACAGGCTCCAAATTGTCTTTTGTTTCTTTAAATTCTGTGTTCGAAATTCAAAAAAAGACTATTGAATGAAATTGTGAATGTGCCAGGTTCAAAACTGCATAAAAACTTTTTGCTCGACCTAATATAAAATTTTAGCTAGGACCAAACGAAACTGAAAATACAAGGTGGGCCAATAGATGTGTCCAGAAGTGTAGTTTCAGTTACCAGTTCATGTTTAACTTGTTCTTGGTGTTGGTACAGCGTCAACAAATGCTACAACGGCAGCAGTACAGTCCCATGGGCGGCGCGCCCGCGTCGCCGTCCGTGTCCCGCTCGCCGCACGTGGCGCGCACGCCCACGCCCAGCGCCTCGCCCGCCGCGTCCCCCGCGCCCGGCGCGCACGAGCACGGCGGCGGGCTGCACGGGCCGCACGCCCCGGCGCCGCTGCCCGCCGGCTACCGGTACTTCAAGCCCGGGCTGTTCGGAGGCGCGCCCGGCTGGCCCCCGCGCGACGACGACCGTCGCCGCCCCGCACATCTAACCAAAGTCTCCATACTCAAACGCCGCACGCCACCCCGCCCGCGTCTTCTCAATACACCGTCACATCATGCCGAAGAAATCGTCGATCCAAACAATTCCCCGAGCGCTTCAGAAGCGCGTAGTTACGTTGTGTACACTCCCGATGCGTTAGACTACGGACAACGCAGCTCTCGTAGCGACGAACCGCGTTCGTCACTCGCTCGCTCTGACGATGATGATGATGTTGAAGAGTTAGTAGAACATCTGGACGATGACGACATAGTTCTGGTTGAACCAGATGCAATATCGCCCGAAGAACGTATTGCTACTGAAGAAGACTTTGAAGAGCTTATAGATAGTGGAAAACCCGATGATGAAATTGAAGATGAGACGATTGAACGTGCACCTACACGTACTGAGACCACTACTAAAACTGTAGCAGTTATAAGCTTGTCTACAGGCAAACAACCGGCCAGCGTACAACAATACAAAATCCTCAATCCAGGCGCCAATCCTCGGGCACGCTTGCCTCTGCTCAGCGCAACAATGCTATCTCCACACACTAACACCAAAATCCTCGATGAAGTGTCACAAGCCACGGTAGCCTCAGTCTCAATAGCTAATCAAACTATCTCAGTGCCAGTTCTAAAGAATCTGTCGGTACCTATTGCTAGCGTGGCAAGTCATGTTGGTGGAGTTGGGAAATCTCAAATCAAGAAAGTACCTCTGAATTTGACCAATCCACCTTTGACGATCAATATGTCGACGCCACAGCTGTCAAAACCTATTAGCTCAGTCATAAGCGTCATATCATCAAACGTACCGAAAGTGGCTAATATCAACCCACCTCGAGTGCCTGTGTCAATACTGACACAGCACCAAGTAAAACAAAAGATAGTCAAAACTATAGAGAAACCAATGATGCTCGCGTTATCAAACTCCAAACTATCCAGTTTGTCTGTAACGCATGACGCAACACTTCCGGCAAAGATATTCCAAGACGATGCCGCATCGCCTGATAGTACTGTTTCGTCCGAAAATCAGGATAAGGACATGAACACAAATCCTATGTCGTCGACTTCACAGCAGTTATCAGGAATGAGTTCTCAAGGAACTTCTCAAATGGAACAAAGACCGGGATTGTTCAAGGAGCCCAATAAAGATATTGATATAGAGACTGAAATAAGTCAGCAGACGGAATTGCCACACACATTGTGTCTGAGCGATAGGACGCCTTTGCTCTTAGGAAAGGCTGACATAAAGAGTCCCGATCCCATTCCAGAGAAAATTCCTGACAATATAATGGAAGGAGATGACGAAGACAAACCAGAAGATAACATACCGAGTAACTTACTACTGGCTTATAACAAGAGTATTTCTGAACCGCCGCCACCACCACCTATGTCCGACAAAAAAGAAGAAAATGTAGTCAAGACAATAAAAGCAATTGCCAATCAAACCAAAGAAATGGTAATAGATTCAAACATGCAGATAACATCAGACATGGCCCAGGATTCTGTTCAAATATCTATCCCCTCTCCTACACCGTCACAAGAACGATACTTGAATGATATAACTATGCAAGAACATCACGAGACAGCAGAAAACACAAAGCATGTAGAAACTTTCGAAGACATGCTATGTATACTAGAGAATATAGGCGATGACGCCAAAACATACGGCATGAAACAACCGAACCCTAAACAAGCTAACACGAATATTCAAAATCCGAATGTGAATACTCCAAAACCGGAGCCGAAGGAAACTCAAGAACAATCTGCTTCTGCTTTTGCGAAGCGTGAACCGGAGAGACTAGCATTACAGTCAGCTACTATACCACAGCTGTCGCCGCTATCCCAACCAGCGGAACTTACGTCAAACATGGCGAATGTATCACAACAGCTACGAACTATAATGTCGTCACTAAACACGAATACGTCTAAGACTGATACACAACCTGTGATGAGGAAGAATAGTGACGCAACAACACCAACACAAGTTAACTTTGAGAATTTGTTGCCGTCTTCGAAAGTTGAAGTGGCAGTATCGAGACCATCGCCAATACAAAGGATTGATAAGCCTGCCTCGACCATCCCAAGCTCGGACAGTATGCCAATGAGCGCAGCCCAAGCAATTGGCTCAAGAGTAAATACTCTTCAATCAATGGGACAAATGAGAAAGTCTCCTACAGTCTCTCCTATAAATTCCCCAGTAAGCCTACAAAACTCATTAATGAAGTCCCCTGCCCCTATGATCTCAAATCCATCATTTTCTTCTATGGACGACTCTGGACCGACTTCAGTCGCTTCTCAAATCATTCAAATGCCAGCGTTGTCGAAAATTCATAGTTCGACCGCAGCTGGTACTATAATACACTCGAATAACACTATCACTACAAGTATGAGTCAATCATTCCAGAAGAACCAATCATTGCCTACGAGTATACTAGGTCATACTCTATTACAGCCTAGCAGACAAATAAATGCTAGTAATTTACCATTCAACCAGCAAAGTATTAGTACTAGTCAACCGCCGGCGCTCGTCATGACTTCCAGACCAATGATGGGGAATAAGGAACCAGCACCGAATGTAACTGTGCGCACACATAGCATAGTTAGTTCAGGGATCAATCAGATCCAAGCCAAGCCCGCTCCACCTGGCTCCATCAACTTTATCACGTCATCGAAACTTTTACACACACAATTGACGTCACCGCTAAAGAGGTCTAAGTCGACAGATGAACCAAAGAGTGAGGTCATCGTTGGTCACATACAGCCCACAAAACGACATAGCGTAGAAGCGGTAGTTGTCAAGTCAGAACCGATGGAGACTGACGAACCTAATACGTCGACAGCTAACACAGATGCAGGAAATAAGCAGCAGCAGCATAGTACGCAACAGTCGACGGCTAGCCAGAATAAAAACGATGAGTCCCAGAATGTGTTGTTGAAGCAACTGCTGCAGACCACCACTACGGCTGCTACAGTCGTGCCTCAACGTACTATGACTATACAGAGAACTGCACCAGCACTAGGCACTATACCATCTCTAGAGGCTCAGTTGGCGAGGCCTTCAATACCTCCGCCGACTCTGTCGTTAGCGCAAGAAGTAGAAATGCCAAAGAACTCGCCTCGACATAATATCATGACCAGCAACGTAGTAAACTCTCCGTTCAACACACGTCCCATACAAACCATTCCAACATCTACGATATTGCCACTAACTCAAACTTCTACACAGTCCTTGATGGATGTGCGCAAGCCGCCTTTGAAGATGATGAACAAAGAGGATACGACACCGATACCAGAAAGTTCCCCCACTATGAAGTCCATGCAAATGTATCCAATGAGTATTGAAAACCAACAGCTGCAACAAGCTATAAAAAAGGAAATTGCTCCTCCGCAACAGAGTCCCGTACACAGACCATTTACTCCAATGGATGTAAAGAAAGAACTGCTTGATGAAAGCTCTCAACAGTCAGCGACATCTGGGGTGTCAACTGCATCTGATCAGGGCAAACTTGACCAACCGATGAAAGAAGAATTCCCTGAGAGCGTCACCATGGACACGTCATCTGAAGCCAACGCTCCGGAAACTCCTTCAGAAGCAAAGAAACGTAAGCGGCGTGAATATCAACAGAAGAAGCGAAAGCAGTTGCAAATGAACATGAAAGCGGCTGCGGAGAATAACTTAAATGCGGCAAACGCTAAGAAGAGACCTCGCAAAGGATCACGATATGAAGAGGATTACGACACGTTCATCGACAATCTCATGGCTCAACTGCGGTTACTGCCAGCCATGCAAATACAAGAACCCGCTCTAACTACAAACTTTGCCGTATGTCCACTATTCGGATCCGGCGACTTAACAAAACTAAAAAATAAAGACTGCGACGTCTTGAAAGGTGATTTAGTTGGCGACTTCGGTAACGCAAAAATACCGAACGTTGGAGACTACTACAACACAAAACCTTTCGGAGAAGAGGAACCTTTGCCCGAGAAACCGCCAGCGTCGACTCAAAGAGGATTCTATGACCAAGAATTCCAACCTATTCTATTCGAAGATGATCCAGAGGATAAAAAACTAGACTTTATTTGTAAAGAACGCGACACCGATACGCCTGACAGCATTGTTAGCTGCTCGAGCCCCGAATGTCTTGAAAATGAACCACCTAATAGATTCCCTGGTCTGAAACTCATTGATGATGAAGAGGAAGACGAAGACAGTGATTCAGCATCTGGAAGGATGTCACCGGTGATCCCGATTATAGCACCTGTGCCGATCAGAGTGAAACCAGTTTCATTATACCAATCAAAGGATGACGAAGACAATCAGAAGGCGCTGAAGACTCTCGACACGGACGCCGCTAAAGTCAAGGGCGGAGATTCACCCGGCAGTTCAGAAACAAATGAAAACGTCACCGTCACGCTTACGCTCACATCTGGTGCTGCTGAAGATATTCTCGGCGTACTCAAAGAGCTTGCTGGAATTCTACACATACCGCCACCAACGTCGTATCAAATCATAGAAAGAACAGCGACACCACCCTCTCATAAACTTGGCTTGTACAGGTCTAAGGGTAAAGATGGAAAAGAAGGTACGCCTATTGATATCCAAAGTATACTAAACGGAGCGGCAAAATTCTGCCGCCATTGTGACGTAGTTATTTTAGATTCAGTAGTAAGAGCTAAAGCGTCAGAATTCCCATTACTCTCCGCCAACAAAGGCAACGCAGAAGAAATTCTCTGCGACAGTGATTCAGAACTATATTTCTGTAGCACGCAATGTTACGAAAGCTTCGCGTGGCGTCCTACTAACATCATCCTCGATGGAAAAACAAAGACAACGGTCAAAGAAGATAGCAAGTCTGATGTTGATACCAATCTGTCTAAAGAACGGGATGATTTCGATACAGCATCCACTGAAAGCATGGAAACTGACGACTTGGATATAAAACCAGACATCAAAGATGAGAAAATGGACTTATCATTTATGGATTCTCTAGATAACGATGAATTGATGAAGGAAGTCGGTGACGACGTCAGCGCCTTAGACGAAGATTTGAAGAGTGAGCAAGATGACAAGAGCAACCAAAGTACTGCTGAAAGGGAGAAGTACAGAGGCATTCGTTATAAAGCGTGGTCACCAGGATGTATTGGACCCCCAGTCAAATACAAGCGTCCGACTGACAGGGAGCTAACTGAATTGGTATTCCGCACTGGCGTTGCTATCATGCCAGTAACTAATGAAGACTTGAGGCGTTGCGAATTATGCGGTATACAAGGCGATGGAGTGGCTGACGGAGTATCAAGACTGCTAAACTGTGATGTGAATCGATGGGTGCACTTGAACTGTGCGTTATGGTCGGAGGGTGTCTATGAAACGGTTAGCGGTGCGCTGATGAATGTAGAAACGGCGCTTGCAGCTGGTTCTAACGCCACGTGCGCCGTGTGCCGTCGCCTCGGCGCTACTGTGCGATGCTTCAAGGTGCGCTGTGGCAGTGTGTACCACCTGGGCTGCGCTGTCAAGGACAACTGCGTGTTCTATAAGAATAAGACTGCGTTCTGCGCTTCTCATGCTCCGAAGGTGAGTGTTCTTTTTTGGCTTAATTAAAACGTTGTGTTTTTAAATCCCCGGTAAAAACTATGCATATTTTGGTAGTCACCAATTAACAAAATCACTCACGCATTATTCGGATAAAGATGGTTTCTGACAACAGATTTACTGATATGAAAGATGATGAACTTTTCAGAAAAAATACATATGTTGCTCATTTAAATTATTTGATAACTACTTCAACCTGATCACAATGACACATTTCTTCATATAGAATGAAAAAGACAACGAGTTAACAACACTGAGTGTACAACGGCGCGTCTACATCTCCCGCGACGAACAACGTCAAGTGGCCTCGGTCATGCTTCACTCCGACACCAACCATCTGATAAGGGTGGGAGGGCTGATATTCCTAAGTCCTGGCCACCTGCTGCCTCACCAACTAGCGGCATTCCATACGCCGAACTATATCTATCCTATTGGCTATAAAATTGTAAGTAGATTTGTTAATAATTATTAATTTTGTGCTCTATATAATATGAATGTTCCTTATTCTGCCTTTAGCAGTGGTTTGTTTTATACTTGATTCAACTTTTCCGTCTTTTCCAAAACCTGAAATTAAAACTTTATTGTAATCCTCATCTTGAATCTGCTCTATCTAGATATCCAAAATTACATAATTATAAATTCTCTAGACTTTACATTTAGGGAGAATTCATACGTACCGCAACCACACCAAGTGGGCAGGCATGAAATTGTATGAAATTCAATAGTATAATTCACACGGACCACATATGCCGCATAAATTCAAGTGTGTGTTCGGGATGCCAACCACAACGCAACCACAAGCGACACCGTGCACTAGCAGGGTCGGTCACCTTGCAACTATTAGTGACAACTGCAAAAAGTGGCAACGACACTAGTCACACGTAACCCTTGTTTGAACACTTTTGGTCGCTGCGATGTAGCGTGGTGGTCGTGCGTGTAAATTGTCCGATCAATAACCGATGAGTACTGTACAGTACTCAATGACTGACGAGTACTCTTTCAAAACGGGTCAACTCACTAACATTATATTAACGTATTTTATGTACCAGGTACGATTCTACTGGTCTCGGTCCCGCGCCAACTGCCGCTGTCGCTACCTGTGCTGGATCACGGAGGAGGCGGGTCGGCCGCGCTTCCACGTGCGCGCGCAGGACGAGCCGCGCGACGAGTGCGCCGCGCCCACGCCGCGCGCCGCCTGGGCTAACGTACGTATATGTTGTACTGCGAGCAGTAGCGCCGCCTGCACCTGTGCTGGATCACGGAGGAGGCGGGTCGGCCGCGCTTCCACGTGCGCGCGCAGGACGAGCCGCGCGACGAGTGCGCCGCGCCCACGCCGCGCGCCGCCTGGGCTAACGTACGTATATGTTGTACTGCGAGCAGTAGCGCCGCCTGCACCTGTGCTGGATCACGGAGGAGGCGGGTCGGCCGCGCTTCCACGTGCGCGCGCAGGACGAGCCGCGCGACGAGTGCGCCGCGCCCACGCCGCGCGCCGCCTGGGCTAACGTACGTATATGTTGTACTGCGAGCAGTAGCGCCGCCTGCACCTGTGCTGGATCACGGAGGAGGCGGGTCGGCCGCGCTTCCACGTGCGCGCGCAGGACGAGCCGCGCGACGAGTGCGCCGCGCCCACGCCGCGCGCCGCCTGGGCTAACGTACGTATATGTTGTACTGCGAGCAGTAGCGCCGCCTGCACCTGTGCTGGATCACGGAGGAGGCGGGTCGGCCGCGCTTCCACGTGCGCGCGCAGGACGAGCCGCGCG
Source organism: Mamestra brassicae (assembly GCA_905163435.1). Lineage (NCBI taxonomy): Eukaryota > Metazoa > Arthropoda > Insecta > Lepidoptera > Noctuidae > Mamestra > Mamestra brassicae. Next base: position 5,337,950 of record LR990991.1, on the reverse strand, counting down.
ACGAGTGCGCCGCGCCCACGCCGCGCGCCGCCTGGGCTAACGTACGTATATGTTGTACTGCGAGCAGTAGCGCCGCCTGCACCTGTGCTGGATCACGGAGGAGGCGGGTCGGCCGCGCTTCCACGTGCGCGCGCAGGACGAGCCGCGCGACGAGTGCGCCGCGCCCACGCCGCGCGCCGCCTGGGCTAACGTACGTATATGTTGTACTGCGAGCAGTAGCGCCGCCTGCACCTGTGCTGGATCACGGAGGAGGCGGGTCGGCCGCGCTTCCACGTGCGCGCGCAGGACGAGCCGCGCGACGAGTGCGCCGCGCCCACGCCGCGCGCCGCCTGGGCTAACGTACGTATATGTTGTACTGCGAGCAGTAGCGCCGCCTGCACCTGTGCTGGATCACGGAGGAGGCGGGTCGGCCGCGCTTCCACGTGCGCGCGCAGGACGAGCCGCGCGACGAGTGCGCCGCGCCCACGCCGCGCGCCGCCTGGGCTAACGTACGTATATGTTGTACTGCGAGCAGTAGCGCCGCCTGCACCTGTGCTGGATCACGGAGGAGGCGGGTCGGCCGCGCTTCCACGTGCGCGCGCAGGACGAGCCGCGCGACGAGTGCGCCGCGCCCACGCCGCGCGCCGCCTGGGCTAACGTACGTATATGTTGTACTGCGAGCAGTAGCGCCGCCTGCACCTGTGCTGGATCACGGAGGAGGCGGGTCGGCCGCGCTTCCACGTGCGCGCGCAGGACGAGCCGCGCGACGAGTGCGCCGCGCCCACGCCGCGCGCCGCCTGGGCTAACGTACGTATATGTTGTACTGCGAGCAGTAGCGCCGCCTGCACCTGTGCTGGATCACGGAGGAGGCGGGTCGGCCGCGCTTCCACGTGCGCGCGCAGGACGAGCCGCGCGACGAGTGCGCCGCGCCCACGCCGCGCGCCGCCTGGGCTAACGTACGTATATGTTGTACTGCGAGCAGTAGCGCCGCCTGCACCTGTGCTGGATCACGGAGGAGGCGGGTCGGCCGCGCTTCCACGTGCGCGCGCAGGACGAGCCGCGCGACGAGTGCGCCGCGCCCACGCCGCGCGCCGCCTGGGCTAACGTACGTATATGTTGTACTGCGAGCAGTAGCGCCGCCTGCACCTGTGCTGGATCACGGAGGAGGCGGGTCGGCCGCGCTTCCACGTGCGCGCGCAGGACGAGCCGCGCGACGAGTGCGCCGCGCCCACGCCGCGCGCCGCCTGGGCTAACGTACGTATATGTTGTACTGCGAGCAGTAGCGCCGCCTGCACCTGTGCTGGATCACGGAGGAGGCGGGTCGGCCGCGCTTCCACGTGCGCGCGCAGGACGAGCCGCGCGACGAGTGCGCCGCGCCCACGCCGCGCGCCGCCTGGGCTAACGTACGTATATGTTGTACTGCGAGCAGTAGCGCCGCCTGCACCTGTGCTGGATCACGGAGGAGGCGGGTCGGCCGCGCTTCCACGTGCGCGCGCAGGACGAGCCGCGCGACGAGTGCGCCGCGCCCACGCCGCGCGCCGCCTGGGCTAACGTACGTATATGTTGTACTGCGAGCAGTAGCGCCGCCTGCACCTGTGCTGGATCACGGAGGAGGCGGGTCGGCCGCGCTTCCACGTGCGCGCGCAGGACGAGCCGCGCGACGAGTGCGCCGCGCCCACGCCGCGCGCCGCCTGGGCTAACGTACGTATATGTTGTACTGCGAGCAGTAGCGCCGCCTGCACCTGTGCTGGATCACGGAGGAGGCGGGTCGGCCGCGCTTCCACGTGCGCGCGCAGGACGAGCCGCGCGACGAGTGCGCCGCGCCCACGCCGCGCGCCGCCTGGGCTAACGTACGTATATGTTGTACTGCGAGCAGTAGCGCCGCCTGCACCTGTGCTGGATCACGGAGGAGGCGGGTCGGCTGGAACCTACAGAGCGGTTGCGTACTACGTCCAATTCTATCAGAATCCGTCGAAATACTGTCTTTACTGTCTGTGTAAAGCGGCTCTCTTTTCTCGGACGCAGCACGGGCCGAGTCTCCCCCGAGAGAGTCACCTCCCGCCCCCGCTCTTTTCTCGGACGCGAACTGTTCATACAAATAATACTATGGCCACTTCGTTCCGTCAATAATCCGAAATGGAGATTCTCGGATGACGGAAATCGGGTGTATGCAGTGCCTAAGCTACCATACAAATTGTTCTACGACTGCGCCGGATCGTCTTTTCACAGATTGTTGATCGAGTTCGGATCGGACGCAGAGCGTAAGCGCTCTTAGAAACTGATTTTCGCAACTTTGTCGTCTCAAACATGCAAGCAATCAATTAGTTACGGATATTCTTGTAAGTTTAAGACTATTGCCTCCTAAAAAAAATTATGTTAGGCCCTTACCCTCATTCACTCGAGTTATTTGCTAATACGGGCCCATATTGTATTAAATAGTTGTTGTTTAACCTTGTGTTAGCAACTCGCTATGAATTTTTTTTGTCGTAAATAGGTCTTAGCGATTAAGTTATGAGAGCGGAAAATGTACGTCACAAAAGCTTAAACTGGCAAATGTGATGGTCACATGTGTATCATCCGCTGCGGACGAAATATAAATGCTAGCCATTTGATCATTTGATATTCTAAGAACCCACTAATTCCAAATGCACTATGTTTCTCAGGTATTAGACGACGTAGCAGCATTGCGTGAAGGACGAAGCGAAGACGGAGTTCTGAAGCTGTGGCCCAACTACGTGACGGGAGAAGATTTGTTCGGCCTGACCGAGCCTGCCGTAGTCAGAGTACTTGAGAGCTTACCTGGTGAGATGCTTGACTTTTATAACTCTATTTTAGCTTTGGAGCATTGGTTTTATTTTCCTTGAAATACATGCTTAATTCTGCGTTAGATTTAACTTAATAGCAGTTTAGCTTTTTCTTAAATATGTTGGGGTCGGTTTCTGCATGACGTATTTATTTATTTACAATATCCAGTTAGAAGTCGACCATGTAAAAATGCTGGTTTGATTACCAGTATTTTTGCTGCTTCTCCAACCTCTATAGTCCAGGTACCGGGTAATATGATCCCTTGGGAAGACTGATTGTCCGATTTCCAGCCGTAGCCAGCTAGGATTTTTACGAAGGCTACCCCAGTGTCTGGCTGTGCTATGGCTCGGTATGTAATGGACGGTTATACATTCACGGATCGACTTCGAACTATCCGAGCAGCCGTTATGAGTTATCCATCAGGCTCAGTTATGTATGTGTTGAACAGGCGTGGAAACGCTGACGGACTACCGCTTCAAGTTCGGTCGGTCGGCGCTGCTGGAGGGCGGGCTGGCGGTGAACCCGTCGGGCTGCGCGCGCAGCGAGCCCCGCGCGCGCGCGGCGTGGCGGCGCTCGGGCACGCGCTCGCTGCTGCCCGCCGCGCCCGCGCCGCCGCCCGCCGCCGACCACCCCGCCTGCCCCTACTCCAAGCAGTTCGTGCACACCAAGAGCTCGCAGTACAAGAAGATGAAGAGCGAGTGGCGGAACAACGTCTACCTCGCCAGGTACGTCGCCACTGCTCGCTACCGCTACCGATCTAGCTAGGCTTCCGATCTGCTAACGAAACCTCCTTATTTAAAAGGAATCTTGCAGATTTTGTTTATCTTTCTTAATCCTATTGTTCTTAAAAACGTTCTTCTTCATGTACGATAGTACATCAAATTTTGCTGATCGAAAACTTCGCTACGGCAGCGCATCTCAAAACCATTTACTAAAGCAGAGTATACTTTGAATACATACATGCGCTGTCATATTAGATGCCTTTAAAATCACGCATGAATAACTAGGACCTTATAAAATGTAAATAAACTATATCAATCTCAGCCAGCAAGTTGCGCAGTCACCGCAAGCAGCTCCCGTAGAACAGGATTCAAAATCTAGCCGGCACCTCCGCCATATTAAAAGACAACAGTCGATGGAACCCAACAAGTGACGTCATCGCTTGCAAAGATCTAGGAGGCATGACGAATGTGCAGTACAAAATGTAACAGTATTAAATATGTATCAATCCATTTCAAAACTATACGGTAAGAATGAGAAAAGGAAATACAATCTTATTGTGTGCAATTAGGTTAAAAGCGTATTGTAATTTGCAAACAGAATTTGTTCGCCGGTTTTGCTTGTGCGTCGAATCAGAGTTGTGTGTGATCTCGTGACCAATTTTGCCAGATATGTTACGAGTAGATGGTAGTTAGTGATTGGTGGAAGGACGATTTCGTAAAAGTACTATTCCAAAAATGATGGGACACGGCTAACTGCAGAGACGCTTTCTATGTAACTCTATGTAAAATGTATATGTATTTAGCAACGGCAGACAACTTATGAATAGAGACGTCAGTTTTTCTTCTTTGTGCTCTGTTCTGGGTAATTCTATAATATCTTGCACGGTATGGAATTCTATGTGAATTCTGTCCTTTGTGACGTACCGTAGGGTGCATTGACACATTGCATATGGTGTTAAAGTGTTTCGGATTGTATTTTTTTAAGGATTTTAATATTGGACTTTGCTGCAGTTTCCTAAGTTGAATGCAAGGTGCATCAGATAAGATTGAGAATGCAATTTTGTATAGAAGTAGTTTGCTTGCCAGGGGCATATATGAGATTTGTTGATCATCAAATACAATGTGTTACATAATAAACGCAATACGCAATACTCATCATTATAAACAACTTTTACTATGGGATCAACACCGAAATCGCGACAAAAAAAAAAACAGCTGCTCAGTACATTTTGTCGAGTTATGCACACACAAAATGTATGGGGAAGTTGACTTTTGCTTCGCGAATTCAGTGTCGGTTGCATGGTAAAAAATATTCATATTACGCCTATTGCGTTGCGCCGTATTGCGTTTATTAAGGGCACGTTAGCAAGGAACGATTGGCTTTCACGAACAGAGCCATAAGACGTAGGTAGCTTTTTTTTTTCGTCGAATTCGCTTGTGGAAATTGTCAATCATATCGATCAATCGTCGCCTTCGAAACAGTACCTTAACGGACTGTTAAGGTAATTTCTTGTTCAAAGTACTGTAGTTATCTACTCTTGGAACGTGCAACTGCCGCGCTGGAGATAGGGTCGGTGAGTGTTTTATTGCAGAACAACTTGCTGCTCTCGCGCTAGCGCGGCAGAACTAGCTCCTGTTTGATTGACAGACCTTGACAATTCAAAACTGGCTGTAACTGGTCTATTTGAAATAAAGCATTTTGTATTTGTAGATACTTATCATCAGTGATCGGATAATCGGGTGCTAATACACCTAAACTTCACTTTTCTTCTTCATTTTCCTTTCTTCATTTTCCATTTGTTTTAAATAAAATAAAGATACTAAATCAAAATAACCACTGCTATAATTTCATTAAGTTTGTTATACTTGTTTTTACAAAACTGATCAATCCCGGAAACCCGGGATTACTTATTTATTCAGAAAGGAATGTCCATATTATTCTTTCACGGAAAGAAGTTTAGATATATAAGCGCCCGATTATACGATCACTGCTTATCATAAAACGGTGGAGACCTATAGTGAGAATTGAATTGGGAATTATGTCAATAAAGTAGTCTATATTAATAATTATATACAACGTGATTAAAAATCACCCAGTATAGGACAATAGATCCAGGCTTATGGTCCCATTACAGAGTAAAGGCCTCCCTCCTTCTTTTCCTCGCAATTCGCTTTCTGCTAGTGTGGGCCAGTCCTTTCGATAGCAGTCGAGCTCGTCCCGCCATCTTCACCTTGATCTGCCGCTGTCATCTGGCGTGTAGTGGTACCCATTTGGTGGAAAATTTCTCATCTGCCATGGTGGTAGACATGTTCGGCGCAATTCGACTTAAGCTTATTCAATAAATGGCACAAAAATGACCGTTTTACTGCAAGGATTACTGCAACTTTGGGCGATACATCGTCGGGCGTCACTTAACATAAACCTAGATAATTATAATAAACAATCATGATTATTTCTAGGTCTAAAATCCAGGGGTTAGGTCTATACGCAGCCAAGGATTTGGAGAAACACACCATGGTCATAGAGTACATCGGAGAGATCATTCGCTCCGAACTATCGGAGATACGGGAGAAACAGTATGAAGCTAAGGTAAGAAAAAAAAAATCGGCTGTCTGTAAAGTCGGTTTACTGACGATAGTTGAACGTGACAACGTCATAAGAAATACTTATGGAATGGTTTCATTGTTCAAAAGAATTTTTTTTTAATGGAACGTCTCAGAGCGAGGTAACGCCGCATGCGTCAAGTTTTTTCGTGCGTGCTCCATCGAATTATAAGACGTCGTCACGTTAAAAAACCGTCTGTCTACTATACGTCTAGTCTATTGCTGATCATATTTCTTTGCCCAAGTCTTGTCACTATTTTTGGGTATGATCAGTTCCAATTTATAAAATATGCTACATTTAACATCATTCGTTGGATGACAAAGCTATCGCGATTAGGTTTGGAAACATTTTATAGTTTTGGAAAACAACTTAAAAATAAAACAAAAAAAATATCAGTTTGCGCTACAACTTCGATTTTTTGATGCCCTCTTGATTAGTATGTACTAGTAATACAAAATTGCTGAGTAAAAGCTGATTGAATTCAGCTTTTGACAGTCGCATGTAAGCCACGATGTCTGTGTAGAACCGCGGCATATACATGTTCCGCCTGGACGAGCGGCGCGTGGTGGACGCCACGCTGTCGGGCGGGCTGGCGCGCTACATCAACCACTCGTGCCAGCCCAACTGCGTCGCCGAGACCGTGGAGGTCGACCGACATCTCAGGATCATCATCTTCGCCAAGAGGCGGATCGCGCGCGGGGAAGAGGTAACGCGTCATTTTGCAACATAGCTCGTATATCCCTCAAAAAAAAAGAAACAAAATGCATTTAGTACAATCTTAAAGGCACACTCATACGTATATATAGGACGGAGATAATGATAAAAAAGTAAGACGACATACAAGAAAAAATAAGTCTTTGCCCAGCAATGGATTACGTCGGGTTGTGGATGATGATGACGAATGCTACAACAACCTCGTTTCACGAGTTATGTTTAAGTCCCACGTAAAAGGGAAGCCTATTGTCATTAATAGGGCTCGAATCCCTGATGAAGAAAATAATAACAAAAAATTTTGCTCAACCTGGAAATTAATTCTAGCAGTCTAAATCTATGCCAACACTGACGTACAATACAAGTCATATTAGTATACTAGACTTGTTTTTTTTTATTTGCGCAGCAAGAATTAATAAAATGAAACATATAATAAGATTTATTGCATACCACAGACAGAGACATGAATTTAATTTTGTTCATTTCATTTTCCAGTTGGCATATGACTACAAGTTTGACATTGAAGATGACGCTCACAAAATAATGTGCATGTGCGGCGCTCTCAACTGTCGGAAGTGGATGAATTGAACACAACACGCAGGACTGGACGACGACCTCCGGACACTGCACGTGTGCTGCAGCACCTTCATACTCGCTGTGTGTTCATGTGTACACGTCAGTACTGTACCACAGCCACCTCTACACATGAACATACAACCACACCTGGCTTTGATCTTTAGCGTAGGAAAGGCTATGATAACTAGTTTTATGTACCAAAGTACTACATGTAAGTAAATGAATCATATTAGACTTATTTAAGATTACACTAAGCTGACGTGTGATCATCTACGAATAAGACAATATCAACAGAGTTTTACCGGTAATCTTCAATTTTATATAACTATATTTAACCGCCGCGGTAATCAATCGGAACTTTTTTTTGTAAATAATATTAAATCGATATAAAGTTGTTATTGAATTTAAATGTTTTAGACGTGAACGTTTTACGAGAGTAGAGTGTAGGCTAAGTTATAATTTTATTATGTTAAATGTATTTTATGGATGTTTTGTGTCGCTGCTTTAAATGACTTATTAATTAACATTTATTTCAGAAGTATCGCACCTAATTCGTCACAGTTAATCAATATTTGCGTATACCGAAAAAGTATACTTGATAATCTCAGCAGTGACTCATTGTTAGGTTAAGTTACCAAATAGACGAGTCTGCATTTAGTATGCATAGAGCACAATTTATTTAGCGATGTAAATATCCTCTTTATTAGAAATTATGTAGGGCCCAGTGTTGTGCGACACGCGTTTCTTGAGACAGGGTAGTAATATAATAATTTCTAATGGAGCGGCACGAAACGCCACGATGTGCCTGACCCGTTGTTGTTAACGTCGTAGCTTAGATCTACGGATACCGCAGCGCGCCTTCCGACGTGGACGAACGTGGATGTATACCTGTTGGCTGTTTGAATGTATGTATGAATGTCCGCGTGCGTACTTTTATTCACATGGTTTATAACATACACGTATTCAGCTAGACGAGCGTTAGGAAAGAAAAGGTTGATATATATTTTCGAGAGAAGACATGACATTTAGTGACGAAATTATTTTACGAATATTTACTCAAAGTAATGGTTTATACATAGTTCCACCGTCTCAAATAAATGGTGTGAATAAAACAACGTGCACATAGTAGTTAGTGTAATTATTTATGTAATAAATTAAATAAATAGTCCCAAATGTGATATTACCTCACATAATTTCGCGTGAACTTCACTATGTAGTGGCCATTATAACCTTTTAGGTTAGCTTGTTGCGTTACCGCTACGCATATACGATGCGTTGCAATGTAAGGAATGCGTTCAAGACGCTTGTAAGATCTGGTTATAGAGAAAATATTAAATAAAATGTATGTATGTAGCACAAGGTATTATTGTAACGCAGTTGCCGTCTACCAATGTTATGAATTCATGCAATCTAATTTTAAGTGTTAAATGTGCAATATCATATCTTGAGTACAGATTGTAAATATGACTGTAAAGCAGCGAATCAGTGATGAACAGTTTTAATGTAATCATGGAATAGGTATTTTTTATGTTTGTAATCAGTTATACACCTCTCATTAAAACTTCCATCGATTCTATTTAAAGCATTCCCATACATTTTGCACTAGGACTCAAATTATTATTTTCAAGAGAGAACATTTTGAAAGATGTAAAATTATGTACTTTAGTAATATTCTATACATAAGTATTTTTATTGCATTATTTTCCTATAATTAAAATTTTACTTAGTATAAATCAGCATTTTATTTTGACACCTTCGTATTCCTCAAGGAGCCGATCGATGGCACCTCTTTTGTTTTGTGAGGAAATCGTCTTAGATGAGTAGAATGGAGTGATAATGTCGGGCTGCTACCGACTAAAACCCCAGGATTCTTTCTGCTACCATGTCTACCAGGCAAATTACCTTATGCGTGTTTTATGTAGAACTTTGACGTTCAAAAAGTGCTGGCACTCAGCCAAATTGGAATAAATGACTTTTGTTAATTTTGTTCCGATTGCGTGATAAGCATCCTCCAAGCTACAATGTCACTGCCGTGTGAAAGTGAAAGTAAAATGTTCCAACCTTATTTCGTTGAATAAGAGCCGGCGCCCACTGACGGTATGGCATGGCACGGCGCGCTTTGGCATACCGTATCATCCTGTGGCATCCCTCGGTATGTCACAGAATCCTGTTGCATGCCAATAGTTCAGTTCAGTACTGTTCTAATGTAAAATTCCATTCTGCTTCGTTGGTCTCGTAGTCGCAAGCGCGACTACCGAGCGTTGAGTCCTGGGTTCGATTCCCAGGTCGGGCATAAAGTGTTACTGGGTTTTTCCAATGGGAATTCCTCTGTGACAACTCGGAGATAGGAAGTTGGTGGTGTGACACCCCCGTGCTTCGGAAAGCACGTAAATCCGTTGGTCCTACGCCAGATCTCACTCCGGTCGTGTCGAGTTGCCGTCCCATCGGAATATGAGAGTGATGGAAGAGGGAGTGGAACTTTGTTTGCGCACACACTTGTGCACTATAATACGTCCCGCGCCGATGGCTAGTCTCCGTTGAGATTGGCTGAAATCGGTCAGGACTATATTTAATGTAAAATTAGGCTAAGTATGTATTTTGTTAAAATTATTGCCGCGGCGTGCCGTGGTATCTTGTGGAATGTCACGACGTGCCGTCGTATCCCAGGGAATGACGTGGCGTTCCGCAGCATTCCGGGGTAAATCGCGTCATCACGCGAGATGTTTCTACCTATTCGTATTATAAAACAAACAATGACAGTTCTTAACAGTATATTCGCAAACACAGGTGCACTCTCTGTTTCATTACACAGATGAGACTGTGTAATGAAACAATGTCGGCAATCGACATGTCTAAGGAGATCAGGCGCAGGACCAGATTTACATGCTTTCCGAGGTACGGGTGCCACCTACTTCCATATTACGGGGTGCTACCGAGAAATTCCTATATGGATCAGAATATTGGGCTGTGAAAAAGACGGATGAAAATAAATTGCATCTAGTGGAGATGAGATGGATCAGGACGTGTGGAGTAGGTCATAAGAATGTATTAAGTGAGAAATGAGTAAATTAGAGGTAGTTAAACCTTTTGAACGCCAGAGCATAAACGCATCGGCGTGCCCCCGACGCCAAGCCACAAATTCGCCGTACTTTTTGTCACATATTTGTGACGGTTGGCGTACTAGGCACGCGCTTGCTTGTCATGTATACGTGACAACGGCGTTCAAAAGGTTTAAAGTGGCGCCAGTGACGGAAAAGTCGAAAGGGAACTGCTTGTCTTGGTATAGTCATGTGAAGAGGTGTGGGATGAAACCCATGTAACTAAAAAGAGTTACGAATATAAATGTGGATGGAATGTGTGAGGAGCGATATGAAAGAAAAGGGAATTAGTGATAGCGTGACCGCTGATAGGACAGAATGGAAGAAAAAAACGCGTTGCGCCGACCCCAATAAACATGGGATAAGGGCAGGAAGATGATGATCGAGACATTCCTAGTGGAAAAAATATATGTTTCTGTTTGAGAATAAGATAATAAAACATCCAATTATTTCATATAAATTTTATTACAAACTTTTTTTTTACTTAAACTGCAAATAATATACCAAAGAACATTGTCTAAGTAAAGCTGGAGATCCAGCACACGTTGATCGCAACAAAGTTATGATTGGAAACGGCTTGTCTAGCGACACGACAGGCGACCACCGGGCACAAGCATGTCTCGAGCTTCACGTGAATTCACTAAACACATTAGAAAACATCAACACAATATCTCTTACTGACGTGATGCTTGCGTATCTGATCTCAACAAAATACGTGTTTGATAATGATCAAATTGATTGTGCTTGAAAACAAACTGAAATGATCAAATACTGTTATGGGTTCCATTTTATTGCACCGTCAAGTATTAATAATGGAAGATATTTATATACTATAAACCTTAACTGAGTAAGTATTAAAATTCATTTCATGTCTCAGCTACCACTAACGTAGACTAGCCGTTTCTTTATAATTGTCTATTTAAAGTTAAACATTCCGAAAAATTCAAATGATTGAAATAATTTACAAAAATATAACATTCGTCACTTTAAACACATACAACACAATGAGCTTTACTTGATAAATACATAATCGAGTCAAAATTATCACTCAAGTTGGAATGAGAATAAGAAAATAAATATTATAATTTGAATTAAATTGTATGTTACACTCGACTCGGACGCGAGACGGGGACTGTCTGTAGCGCTGTAGAACTAGATTAGACGACATAGGGACGACGGAGCCGCGTACACAGATTAGTGCGGCTCTGTCTCAAGAAATGAAGATATTTGGCGATGAAATCATACATAATACCAAGAATTACCATGCTTTGCACCATTACCTTACTTATATAGACACAAATTTATATGGTTTCACAAACCTAAAGAACTTTGAAGAAACCCCTGACGTAATCGTTAGACTTACGTAAAATTATAATTGTTGTTTCAGTAGTTTACAGCCAAAAACAAAAATCACTGAACAATACAGCTAGCAGCTACTCGTAGCTGAGATATCGTAGGACCGCATCACACATCGCTGACTAGTAATGCTGGCGCCACCGGCTCGCCTACACTTACATTTTGTACTTTAACACTAGTATTGCTAGTAACTAAGTACTTCAATATTGCATCCTAACTGGAAGCGGCATTTAAAACCTGATAGTTTACAGAGAATTAATACCCAACCCAGGGTACTGCCAAATTAGTTACTTAACCTAGGAAAAAGAGGCAGCATTACAAATTATTATTTTTATTGAAGTTGTTCCTTAAATTAACAAAAGGATTCGTTTCGTTAATCTCTGGTATCGATATCGAGATGTTACAAATATTATAAAGCATTACTAGTGAGCGATAGTCAGGCTGCTTACAAACGGGCGCGTTCCGAGCATATATACATCGTACAAACGTAGCCGCTTATTGCTCTCCAGCGCTAATCGCCTCATGAATATAAAACGAAGTGGCCGTGAAGTGTTACTAGCAGTTCAGAGACCAAAGTTTGGTCAATAGAGCAATGTTAGTTAAGAAAAGCATCAGTCATTGAAATATCCACAGAAGAATCAAGTCCAATTCATCTTCAGTTTGTTTAAAATACGTTATAATTTATAGTAAAATTGATAGACAGGCACAGAGCATATTATTGCGTTTGGGCGGCTACGTTTTGACATTTATATGAGAAGCATACGCGAGTGGAAGCGAGCCGAGCGGCGGCGAGCGTGCGCGCGCGCCGCTCAGTCGATGTACTGCGCCAGCCAGCGGAAGCCTTCGCCGTAGCCCTGGCGCTTCAGCACCGAGCACATGAACAGCTCCAGGGGCCGCCCGGGCAGCTCTGATCTGGATACCTTGCCCTGAAATAACATATTACACATTACTAACCAATAAATAACAAATATCTCGTGGATTTTGGACTAGCCAAAATAGATAGTATAGATAAATAATATCCTGTAATTTCTATATCAGTGTACCCTTAATCGCTATTATAAACTCGTCTTATTGCAGGTTCCGGCAAAAGTCTGGTTTATGAACATTCAAATAACTAAATAAACCTTGGCAATACTAAGGCAAACCAACTAAATGGTATGAAGTAGATATTGGTGTATGCTAATATCATTAAGTAGGCTTGAGTTGTTATAAATGCAATATCATGGTGAATTATAACAATCACAAGTATCACATCCTGTATGTAGGTAGGTAGCTGGGTGATACTTATCATTTTAATGAACAATTATAGTAAAAGTACAAATAAAGCATTGATTTTTATGAACAGTCATTTTAAGTTAATTTGTTTTTTCAGCGATCCATGACTGACAGAAATATAAATTTTATTATTTTATTGCATTGTGCGTTTTAGTGCTTAAATTAAAACCGGAGGGAACCACTTCTTTTGCAAGTAATAATCGCAAGTCAACATGACTTGTTAAAAAATTACGAGTTGATAAATAAATAACGAACACGCTCGTGCATTTGCTAGGCGATAATAAATAGTAGATAGTAGGAGGGGACAAGGTCTACAGTAGTTCGGTTTTATGATAGGAAAGATGGTATCATTACGTTACATGTGAAAACTGACTGATAGTGGGCACTGTTATCAATGTGACTATGCTAAAATTAGAATATTGCAGCACAAAGATTAATGTCCATACAACAAGATATTGAGATCTTAAGGAAAGGTAAGAGAATTACAGTTCAGTAAAATGAACAGGACAGAACATTTGGCGAGGGCCGCATAAAAATATCTGATGATAAGAATTTTGTAAATTGGGTCAGTTGGATGATGCTAATTTTAAACAGGATGATAGTGTGAAGTTATGAATAACTTAACATTTAATTATGCTGTTCTTCCACATATTAACTAAGTGAAATGATGCTTCAGGTTGTTGTTTAATTTGTTTAGGCTTATCGGCCTATTGAAAAAACTTTCGTGAAATGCCTATATGTAAACTCTAACAGGGATATATTTTTGAGGCCTAGTTTCTGAGATATTTCGACGAGAGTATAGTTACTTTGAGTCACTGAACTCTCATAATATATTTTTGTATACTCAGACCAAAAGAAAGATTAGATAGAAACACAGACACAGAGAAAGTAATCTATCTTATAATAAGATTAGTTTGTCAAATCAATAGCGATAAATATGAGTGACGAACCTTTCCAGTAGTCTGTTGGTACAAGTTGAAGAACTGACGGAGCTCATCTTCACTGGCAGCGCCGGGTTTGTCGATCTTGTTGCCGAGGATGAGCACGGGGCAGTTGCTGAGCGTCTCGTCGGTGAGCAGCGAGTCCAGCTCGGCCTTGGACTCTGGCAGGCGCGCGCGGTCGCATGCGTCCACCAGGAACACGATGGCGTCCACCGCGGGGAAGTAGTCACGCCATACTCGCCGCGCCTGTTGATGCCCGCCGAGGTCGAACGTCGTGAAGCGCATACTGCCTATTGACAGTTCTTCCGACGCTGTGGAATGAAGAACATGAGTATGTAGACATCGAGATTGCATAATGATGCTGGCTACTGCCACCAGCCACCCTAGGCATCAGGATCGAATAAAGTAGCATGCGGTTGGAGCCTATATTCAGCAGTGGACGGCTAAAGGCTAATTATGATGATCATAATTGCAAAAGACCATGCCATAAAGCTTGAAAAATCTTTCAATATTAAAAGCAAAACCGGACACGAGCTTTTTGAACTACTGTTACTTATAATTTTTCGGGTGGGGCACTACAGAAAAGTTATTAATGATTAGCCCACGCCCCGCATTATTGACTCAGAGGCCTTAGTGCCCGTTTTATTCCGTTCTCGATCGCGTTAACGTTTTGAAACTGAATAAGCGCTGTCTCCTCTATTGACTACGGAAACCTAAAAACTCGCACTAAGCCGTCCGAATACGGCCTCAATGAAGTTGCGTTGAAGTAAGTATATTAGTCCAGTACAGATATACCAAAAACCTCTGCAGAAGTTTATTTATTATTCAATGGATTTAAGTCTGTTTTAATGAGAATCTTAAATATATAGATAATGTTACCTACTGTGATCTTTTTATTTTAATCACGTCAATTGACTTTAAATTGCGTCAAAAGTAAAAACTTAATAATTGAGGTGAGGTGTACAAACGCTAGCACATCAAGCTACAACAAACTGCCAAATTTCTTTAATAGATTTTCAATTTTATCGCTACAACATTAGGTTCAAGGTTGATTGGGTAAATTTGACAGTTTCGGGTAGCTTGATGTGCTGGCGTCTGTACAATAAGGTATATAATAAACTAGTTGCCGCCCGCGGCTCCGCCCCCGTGATAGTCGAAAATTATCCCAAGGGAACATATTCCCGGGATAAAAAGTATCCTGTGTTATTCCAGAGTATAATCTACCACTGTGCCAAATTTCATGAAAAACCATTCAGTAGTTTTTGCGTGAAAGAGTAACAAACATCCATCCATCCATCAATCCTTACAAACTTTCGCGTTTATATTATTAGTAGGATAATGAAGTAGTGTCCATCGAGTTTCTTGCACGTTCCAAACGTGCGACTGCCGCGCTGATGCTGATGATAGGATTGATTAGCCGTGAGTGTGTTTTGCTGAGCAACATTCTTGCTGCTTTTGTTGCGAGCGCGGCAGAACTAGCTTCATCTATTTGACTGACAGACCTTGACAATTCAAGTGCCTGTAACTGGTCTATTTGAAATAGAGGATTGAATTAAACTCAACAATTTACGTATTTTGCCGTGGAAGTAACTATAGGTCGTGAAGTTTGATATCTGATATCACTGTGTTGTTTATTTATTTTTTATTATCATGCAACAGTATATTTAATTTTGCAGTATATGACCTACTTTTCTTGGCAGTTTATTGATATTTGCTTGCACCTTATTCCACTATATTAATTAATAAGTACTTGGTGTTCATTAATTACAAGTATGTGATGTAAGTACCAAGAGTTTCCATGATAAAATGATAACAGACACTCACAGACAGTTGAATGCAATATTTGTTTTATCAAGTAGGATGCAATAATGTGACATAACCAGGAAAACGATAAAAACAAACAAAATGTGTTACCAATATTAGGGGCCCAATTGTGTTAACAATGGTAAATATTATTAAGAATACTTTTTCATGAAAAAGCAACATTTCACAAAATGGATAATTCTATGATCTGACTACAACATGTCCATAATATTGTTCTTACAATTTTCGTAGTACATTATTTTTAGAATCGTCATTATTATGCTGGTCTGCATGACGCTACCTTTAATATTTGTAGCATCATGCAGACCAGCATAATTATGACGATTCTAAAAATAACCTTTAATATTTGTTAAAAATAATTGATTCAAACAGGAAATTGGACTGCTAAACAACCTTGAAAGCACCTTATTATAATAAAAATTGAAGACTACTTTTCTGGCAGATTAAAACTTGTTTGACATTAAGTACAAACATTATTATTTCAGCATTGTCAATAGTATTTATGTTAAACAAACATGTACATGAATGTGAATACTGTATTATAGAAAACTGTAAATGCAACTTTTTATAAACATTCAATATTCATATTCCATAAATGTCAGATGGCCTTGTAAGACAAATGATTAATAAAAGTTTTAAATAAACTTTTTCCTTTCATTATTGTAAGTGCATAGAATATAATAGAATACTCTTTATTATGTACACCATATACGTTACAGAAAAGATAGATGAAGAAAAACATTACATAGGGTGCATATGTGAGATCCAAATAATTATTTCGCTCTCATGCTTTTTTTTTATTTAATATGGGTTTGCTCTTGACTCTAGTCTATGTCATAGATGACAATGACTTTTACTCCAATGCAAATTCAAACTAAATTAATCATACATAGAATGATCTTGAAAGAAGAACATAGAATTCATGAATGCCCAAGGTTCACTAGTCACTCTTATTTTTCCATTTACCTTCCTCATTAGTTCAAATTATTACCCAGATGTACAACCAGTAAATGTCTAGCAATTCAATTCAATTAAAAAAAGAAAAACTATCTTGGTCTTACAAAAGGATCTGACTGAACAATTAATTAAATTTCTATTTTTTATTTTACATTTGGCTGATCATCTACTGATCTGTATGGTGTTAGAAGTAAAAAAATACCACAAACCCATTACTGCCAGTGGGTGTCGTAAGAAGCAACTAAGGTACTCACCAGTGAATGGGCAGCAACATTCTCTGTGCTTCTGTGCATTTTAACAGCTACACTATGATCACCAACCCGTTGCCAAGCGTGGTGATTATGGCAAATCTGCCCCCGCTGGGAGAGGCCTGGACATCTTTCGACTGGTATGATGATGATGATCATCTACTTATTGTTGTTTTTCTAGTTAAGCGCCAGTTATCAAAACCTTTTTTGACACTATATCAGCCTTTTTTTACTCACTAGTCTGTGATAATAACCTGTGGCAATGAGCCCTTAGTCTATGTAGATTGCTAGACATCTAGCAGAGGACTAAATACTTACTGGGATGCAATGTGGGTACATGCTGCGCCAATCTGTCATCCTTTAGCATGTGCAGGAGTGTGGTCTTGCCAGCATTGTCCAAGCCCAAGAACAGTAGCTTGCCTGATTTCTTCCACAAACCTGTTGTACAACCAACCTCATCAATTACCTCATACTCATTATCTGTGATTGCATACCATTCTTAATTATGTAAATGCAATATTTAATTATTTTGCATCACAGTTCGTCATAACTTATCATTACATAATACAGTATTTGACTATGAATAAAGAAGACTTAAATTTTGGTTCAGGAAGCAATAATTATGACAGCTTAAAAAGGCTAAGGATTGTTTGTAGGTCAGCATGTCAAGCTCATTGCTAGCGACCTTCATGTTTTCATCACTTAGTAATAGTTGCTTTGTTTGTACTTCAATTGTCTATGGATTATTTACAACTGTTGCAAGTTTCTCTGTGTTGAGCTGTAATTGAACTAAAAATATTTATTACTAGAACTATTGTCGTATGCACATATGCACACTTATTTGGTTTGTCTATGCTAGATAATAATCAAACCTTATTTATTAATAACATTATTCAACATATGTAATTATGTGCCCTTGATATTTATAATGTTTACTACTAGGTTATAGCTGATAGACCTTTAAAATTAAGACTATAGTAAATAAGTGATTGGGAAAATAAAGTTATTTGTTTCCCAAAAACAATTTTATTAGCATCAGTAAATTAGTAAGTTTGATAGTAAGCTTGCATTACCATCTAAGGAAATTAATTATTAGACTGCTATTTCATACAGCTATAATCTTATGATTGTATTGTCAGAATTCTGGTTAATGACTATTTGAAGACACCAATAAAGTCTAATAAGAATAGTGCTCACCAAGGAACCCAAGAACGCCAGTGAACCAATCCAAGATAAACATTTTGAATCTGGAACGTAGGAAATGAGATTATTTCAGGACATCTCCACCTTCATCACAAAGAAGAACGTATCAACGTATGGGATGAGTAATGACTTGCAAATCTTTTTGTTATCAATTACGTCGTAGTAACCAGTAGTGGAATATCACTCAGTAATGCCACAGCACATCACACATGCCGTCAAACTCGTTGAGACATCGAAAACGTAGTATGAATACAATATCGAATTGAGTAACATGAATGACAGAACGTCATTCGCGTACTTGAAACTTCGAACTTGAATTACACTAAAAGGCAAATGAAATACTCACTTTTTAAAATTGAACTAGATTAACTAATGCTAAAAGGAAGTTTATCACAATATTTCACACTTATTTGCAATATGTTACGTCGCTAAAACCGACGATTTTTCTCGGCAACGAATATGCGATGAAATATGAATCTGTTGGCAATGACGTACGCTATTTCCGGATGTTGTCACATTGCTTTATGGGTGTGATCATAAATTAAATAATTTATAACTTTTTATTTATTCTGTAATTTTCTTCCTCGTTCCTTTTTTTAAAATTAGTAGTAGTAAAATATTTTATTGAATGGATAGTCTCAACAAGATTAAAAAATTATCACCCCTATTGAAATTGGCTAATAGATCAGCTGAATCTCCTAGGCTTTCTTTTTCAAATTTGTTATTCGCTTGATAAAAAACTTCTTTTTTTTGTACATAGAACATTGTGAGCATTGCAAAACACTAACTTTATTATTACGAACGCAACAATGAGTATGTTGCCATACTTAAAATGAATGATTATGTGGTAATTATTTTAGGAAAGAAAAAATGTTTACCAAGTGATTTACCCATTCATTAAAAGGAAAGTTAACTATGATTTCACACATATATTAAAATAATTATGCTGTACGGTTACAAATGTATTTTTTTTAGTTTTTTTCGAAATGAAGTGAATAGTTAGTTTTCACCCTTAAATGCTGGCAACATTCACATCCGGATTTCTTTCTAGTTTTTGACAGCTTTCAAAGCTAAAGGTATCTTCAAGTTTTATTAAAAAATGCTATAATTTTAACGATTTAAAGAGAAATAATCCCTTTTGGGAATGGTTAAATCCCTCACATAATATCTATTTCCCTGTTCGCGGCAAACAGTGTGTGGATTACTCTGATATTTAAGGTTACAAAAGTGGTTCTGAAGACAGTGTTGTTATTTTCAGGCTGAGCCATGGCACCGAGGAAAAACAAAGTAGCGAAAGAGGAGGTCCAGGTAACTCTGGGCCCTCAGCACTTGGTGGGCGAAACAGTGTTCGGTGTGGCTCACATTTTTGCCTCTTTCAACGACACATTCGTACACGTTACCGACTTGTCTGGCCGGGAAACCATCGCCCGTGTCACCGGTGGCATGAAGGTGAAGGCTGACCGTGACGAGGCCTCTCCCTACGCCGCTATGTTGGCCGCTCAGGTTTGTTTACCATATTCGTCTTGTGATAATAGCAATCATTTGTGAAAACATTTTTAGGTTATGTCAGTATTTGGGTGATTAGAATCTCTTGTCAAATTGTCCCCCTATTGAGTTGTTATCACTGGACATGATAGTAAAACTCTAATTTCTTACTGAGGCCCCTTATTTCAAACTACTTACTTTTATCACTAACTTTGTTTGTCATGTATTTCCAGGATGTTGCTGAGAAGTGCAAGACTCTTGGCATCACTGCCCTGCACATCAAACTGCGTGCCACTGGTGGCAACAAAACCAAGACTCCTGGACCTGGTGCTCAGTCAGCACTCCGTGCTCTTGCTCGTTCCAGCATGAAGATTGGCCGCATTGAGGATGTTACCCCCGTGCCCTCTGATTCTACTCGCAGGAAGGGTGGCCGAAGAGGTCGCAGGTTGTAATCTGGTAGTTGTTTAAGCATACTGTGGACTTTGAATAAAGGAGTTTGCAGTATTTCAGTATTTTATTCTGTTTATTTTGTCAACCTTGCATCTCCCAATCAGTAAGATTGAATATTTCTTTGCTTATATATTATACTAGTGGCCCGCTCCAGCTTCGCCTGAATGTATATTTTTTTCCAAAATTTTCTTTCATAAGAATCCTCTGAAAATAACTAATACAACAATAAAAAGAATGAGTGAAATTGGTCCAGCTGCTCACGTGTGATGCCGTGAGCAAGGGAAATAGGAATTCATTTTTATATATCGCACCTTTAAAGTAAAACCGTTACTAAACGAAAATTTTCATGAATTGAGGTATCAATGCCATCTATCTAAAACAGTGACTATTTTGTAATATTGGCTCCCATAAAAAATTTCATAGTTTCGTTTAGTAACGGTTTTACTTTAAAGGTGCGATATATAAATTACCCAACTAGGAGCCATGTACCTTTCATTGCATCTTCATGCATCTAAACAAACATGGAACACCTTTATCCATTATCATTATTCAATTCCATGCTTATAAAACCTATCTCCACCAAGTACACACCTACAACACAAACATGAACGTGCAACAAGTCTACAAACATATTACATGAAATCAAGCTTATTTCTGATGGAAGCAACAACTAGTTGCACCACCAAAGCCTTTGATTTATCTTTATTGGTATTGTTACAAAACAATAGCAATAAAGAAATCAAAGGATTTGAGAGAAGTTGTGAATTAGGTATAATGATCATGTGTTGCTGAGTAACTGGCACTGATCTTTATACACTAACATTTGATATAATTTATATCTGAAGATTTATGAATCGTAAAAGTGAAAAGCTTTGCAATTTTCTGTCTCACTCATATCAAATCTAATAGAATTAAAATATTTTGAAACTTTATTTTATATTACAAAACATTTCAAATGTAAGTTTTTTTATGTCACGGGTTGGGCGAAGCTGCAAGAGACCCCGGGGGGCTGTCCTGCTCGCCACCCCCTAAGGCCGCCTGGGTGCTACCATATTAAAAGTTGTTCGTAATGAGTGCAAAGACCTGTTTAATGTACAGAAAAGATCATGTGAAGTTGGGGTGGAATGCTAGTACAAAACAAGCATTCTGTTTTAGTTACTGTCCGACCGAACTTTTGGTTTCGGAAAGAGATCCGCTTTCGGGTAAGGTTCGGTTTCGGCTGAAAGTAATATACATAGGTCCGGGTGTGGGAGAGGATTCGCGTTGCGATCGGGCCGATCTGACATGTTCGGTGTACGGAGCTGCGTGCGACGATCTATCATTTTGTCGTATCCTTATTTGCAAAGTAATTTGTTTTGTACCTTTTATTTTAAATCAAATT
Source organism: Mamestra brassicae (assembly GCA_905163435.1). Classification (NCBI taxonomy): domain Eukaryota; kingdom Metazoa; phylum Arthropoda; class Insecta; order Lepidoptera; family Noctuidae; genus Mamestra; species Mamestra brassicae. The sequence goes on along the minus strand of LR990991.1, from coordinate 5,316,334 downwards.
TTAAAAAAATGTTCATATTTCATTTTTCCCAAAAAATACGGATGTTTCGATTTCGCCTGAAGTTGACTAATTATAGTGGCTGTGCTAGCGACATCTCTGTTTCCGGAAATCTTCTTCACGTGTCTCGGAGCATTGGCGCACTTCATCAGATCCGATGTAGCAGTAATACTACATAAGTTGTAAAAGTGAGGAGTAGCGGAAATATGTTCTGAACATTTCCAACTCTGATAGAACTTTTAATACCAAATGGCCGTAAGGTACATTTTGGGTAAATGTCCCTTACTTAACTGATACTTCAGGAATCGTCTATTTTGTTGATCGACTTCAGAATAAGCCAAATGTTAATTGTATGTAGGTATGAATTCTTTCGATTGAAAAGAAAATCCCACCTAATATTATAAATGCGAATGTAACTCTGTCTGTCTGTTACACTTTCACGTCTAAACCACTGAACCGATTTTGATATAATTTGGTACAGAGATAGATTAGACCTTGGAGAAGAACACAGGCAATTTATTTTAGAACGGGTTTTCAGAGTTCCGCCTGTCACACGGGCGAAGCCGCTGACAGAAGTTAGTACTTAATGTCCGAAACGGAAACAGCAAGGATAGGTAATAAAAACAAATTATTGTGAGAACATTGTATGTTATTTTAACCATATATTAATATTTCAGATAAATAAATCGTTACTGTTTTAAAATATACACACTACGCATTTCTACCATAAACACTTATAATACATACGAACTTATAATTTTGAAGTGTTTCGAGTTACGTTTATATATAAAACTTCTGGTACACTATATTTTATATAAAATTATTGCACTAAGTTGCCGCGGATCGGCCCGTGGGGGGCTGATCCGCCCCTTACATTATTTGTTTAGACATGTTAACGTGTTAATAATACAACATAACTCTAAAAGACCCTTTACAAATCAAGTAGCTGTTTCATATCACACAAACACTTAGTTTCTGTTCATATTTCTGTTTCCATTACTTTTACCGAATTTTTTTTAAAGCTTTTCTGAAACATGCCAACATGGTCACAGAAATATTTGTGATTGAATAGATATGAGCACTCTTTGTTTCCAGCTTCTGCTAAATTTCATAAATGAGATCAATAGTAGGTACATTATAGTATATTAGCACATCTTGAAAATCATTGCTCCATGAGCATTGAACTCACCTACAGTTGGGATGTTCTTCATTGTTTACCAAACAAAATATGTGTTTTGTCTTTAGAAACACAGTAAAATCTATATTTTTGTTAAATAAATATGTCAACCCACAGTATTAGGATCGTAAAATATTATACAGCCTTCCAATATTATTTTAAACAATAAAAATTGACATATAAAACATTATGCTAATAAGAACACAAAAATTTAGTTCGTTCAGTCAACATAATCACGAGTTACGAGAAGTTATTGCTATTAGCAACGAAAATTTAAGTTACAACACTAGTTCACATTAGTTTATATCTCATGCCATTAAAAATATTTCTATCAATAATAAATCATAAAATAAAAATATAAGTTTTATTACAACTGTGTAAACTCGTACGGTGGCAAGTCGTAGTCGGGAACGATATTATCCTATACATTAAAACGAGACAATATCCTAACTAGTTCAAGAGAGGAGAAAAGATCACACATAAATTTTAATGGCATAAGTTACCGACTGGCGTCCGCCGCCCCACACAATATGTTGGCCAACGTTAGAGATGGTTGCGTAGCTAACTAGCGACGGGCAGTGCTCTAGTAGCTGGTGCGCGGCCGCCTGCCACGATACCGTCAAACTCATGGAGTATTATCTATTGAAGTTATATCCAAAAGTGTGTAACGCCTCATGGCAGATGCTCGGAGAATTTACACGGAGGTATCCATCTTATATCCGAGTTCATTACTGGACGACGGCGGCGCGTGCGGGGCGGCCGGGTGGGCGCTACATGGCGGTCTTGAGGCGGATCTTCTTCAGGTGCGGCGGTGCGGGCGCGGGGAAGGAGCGGCGCTTGCCGGGCGCGTGCGCGTCGTGCGCGCCCCCCGGGCCGCCCGGGCCGCCCGGGCCGCCCAGCGCCGTGCCGCCCGCCACGTCCTCCCACGTGCCGCCCAGCAGCTCGTCGGACGACGAGGACGCCATGGCGCGGCAGCGCGGTGCGCGCGGCCCGGCGCCTCGCGCGCCGCGCGTGAAGCTGCGCTTGCTGAGCTTGGTGGACATGACGGAGCCGCGCGGGCCTTCAGTGTCGTCTGCAGAGCGCCGGCTCACCTTGGCCTTCACTACGCCGCCTGTCACCTGCGTTTTGCTCGAGTTTGGTTTCCGTATTGCGAGGATGTTCCTTCGTTTGGTGGATAACGTCTTGGGCTTGGGCTCGTTCTCGCTGAGGTATTTGGTGCGCGAGGTGGTCTTGACGGGCTCGTTCTTCTTGCCGAACTTCATGCTGAGGTTCATGATCTCGTGTCCGGAGCGCGGCGCCAGCACGGGCGGGCTGCGCTTGCGCTCGGAGTCGGTCTTGGCGCCGACGTAGGTGTTCTCCTTGCGCTCGTCCGTTACCTTGCCCTTGGAGCGCGCGTACAGCGGAACGCGCACGGGCGACGTCGTCTTCGGCCGCAGACGAGACATCGTCAGCTAGAAACATATGCAGGCATTTACGGTAACTTGGCAATAATGATTCACGAATGGATGATGGCAACAAAGAATTGAATGCTACTAAAACTCCACTCCGTAATTTTAGTATTACATTCTAGTGTATGTTAAGTGATCAGATCGAACGGCACACTTCCACTCCCACAATTATATTCTTACCACGACTAGTATAAAACGCTTGTTGTGTTTAGTAGTTTAACACTGAAAATTAAAGACGTAGTGTTACCAACAGAGAAAAGTGTGTATAGTATTGAAGCGTGCAGAGTGATTGCAAAATGTTCAGCATACAAGACATTTAAGATGTATTAGGTCGGTTTCTGATTGATCGTTAAAGCTTAGCCCAGTTTAGTGTTTCATACGAATATGAATATTATAGACATTCAAATAACGTTCATATTTTAAAGCTCAACTGGCTTTCAACCAGTTTGAAGTAATACTTCTCTGTAATGGACCGTACATACGACACAGGCTTCCATAAACTTCTGTAGAATTTTGTTTGTGCAACAAAGTCTGTATTGTGTGGATCCACTATAATACAGGCGAACTAAGCTCTATAAATCAAGGCCTCAATCTCAAAAAGATACAAATTTGAACAACGACCATTCAGAAACCATCACCCAGCACATAATCTCCAGCCAACCCCCGCACATACCTGCGGTCGCATGGTGCGGGTGTGCGCACGCAGCCACTCGCGCACGGCGGACAGGTTGCGGTGCTCGGAGCACGGGATGCGCGAGTTAGGGTGTTGCCCCGTCAGGTCCAGGATCGACGCTCCGAGGGAACGACCCACCTAGATAGAGAAATGTTGCTGTAGATATTGCCCAACAAGCTTGGAAGTTGATACGCTCATTATTAGGGCCGTGCCCGGGATGTTGACAGACCGTGGTCGGCCAGCAGCTCAAAAAATATCGGTGCATATTTGACTGGTTAATTTGACTTTACAGGGTATTTGACTGGATTTTTGTCATATTTAAGGGGTGTTCCAGTAGTGCTTGGTCATATTTAAGGGATGTTATTGAAGTGAGTCGTTATATTTAAGGGGTGTTCCAGAAGTGAGTGGTCATATTTAAGGGGTGTTACTGAAGTGAGTGGTCATATTTAAGGAGTGTTACTGAAGTGAGTGGTCAAATTTAAGGTATGTTCCAGAAGTGAGTGGCCATATTTAAGGGGTGTTCCAGAAGTGAGTGGTCATATTTATGGGGTGTTCCAGTAGTGAGTGGTCATATTTAAGGGGTGTTACTGAAGTGAGTGGTCACATTTTATGGCTGTTCCAAAAGTGAGTGGTCTAATTTAAGGGGTGTTCCAGAAGTGGGTGGTCATATTTAAGGGGTGTTCCAGAAGTGAGTGGTCGTATTTAAGGGGTGTTCCAGAAGTGAGTGGTCATATTTAGATGGTGTTGTGTAGCTGCTATAGAGTAGAAACAACATCAAATATGTTTTTTTTTACTTTTTTCTAAAACCTGACCTCGAAAAACGACTAAAAAGTTAAGAAACTGTCCGATCACTAACTGCTAGTGGTGATTATTTTAGTTCAATCACAGATTCGATGCCTCCGACTGTATCGGACTGCTTTGAAAAGTGTTTGTTTTTTTAAACTTTTTTGTGGTCAGGTATTTTTGTCTTTTTTTTTAATTTTTTTGATATTTTTTCTTATTTGTATAATAGATAGAACACCATCCTTAAATATGATCATGGAGTTCTGAAACACACTGTACATTATTCCATGTATAACAAACATGATTATAGTACAAAGAATACATAGGCAGTAAGGATTTTGTAAAACTTCAGTCATTTTTCAAGTATTTACACTATCATTTACTTACATAGTTTGAAGTCATGTCAGACACTTTTCAATAAGTATGTTGTTAATTTCAATATAAGATACGTGCTTTAAAAGCAGCAAGTGTTCATATTACAAATAATAAAATATCTGGAGATTTCTGAAGAGGTATTTTACAAAGCATGTATGAACTAAAGCAACGCTCAAACTACTTGACTGAAAGCAAATACATGTGGGCAATATAATACAGTTTATGTTCTTAATACTTTACAAATACTATATTTGAACTCAAAATTCGAAATAATCATCAAATTTTGCAACAATATACTCTATATCATATGAGCCCAGATTCAAATTCCATTGCAACCCAAATTTATTTTAGAGCCCTTTTAACCTTTTGCGTGTCTACCACAGATTTTTATCGTCCAATCCTGACCAAGCCCTTAAGTGTAACTGTCCGACTTAAGACATTTGGAGCATTTTTTCTTATGTCGAACTGTGTAACTTAAGACACGCAAAAGGTTAATACAAATGACCTTTTCAATTAAAAATCAACTCAAGTCAACAAGTCAAGTCAAAAGTTTAAAATCAACAAGTCGATACTTCAGTTCGTGGCAATGGATTGAAATTATCTCGAATTATTAATATAAGTGTATGTCGTTTACTAGGTTTAAGACAAACCTCTCCAGGTTGTATCTCTTCGAAAACCTCCAGATTCTTTGCACGACTGATTCTTATCTGAAATATGTTTACATTCTTAGGACCATATTAACAAACCCTCTCATTTAATACTTCAAGGTTGTTGAAAAATACTCTTTTCTGGGCTTCCGTAGTTGGGTAAAAAGGATACAAAATGTTTTGTAGTTCCTAGCACTTTTTCAGGGAGTTGACAAAGGGTCAACTCCCTGTAGTTATTGCTAAGACAGTAAAATGGTATTCGATATTTTCGAGTTGGCAACTCAGGCTTATAAATATGATTGGTCTATTAATAGGGGCCTAAGTTTGTTTCCTCTGGGTGTTTCTAAAAGTTAACTTACAATGACACTAAAGATACAGTACATCGACACTGCGAGCGAGCGAAGGAAAGTTAGCTTAAAAGCCCTTCGCAGACGAGAGCAATCCTCGGTGTACTTTTATGCCTTGTAATGATAATAAGAACAACGAAAGCCACAATTTAAGTTTTATCTGCTTAACCTTTTCCTCTTTTAAATTGGGGTTGGCTACCAGCTAAACTGGATTAACCTTTCGTTTGCCGGAACGTAGATCAACGCTCAAAATAAGTCAATGTTTGTCTGCCGGAGCGTACTATTTACTATTTTCCGTGGCAAACAGCGCCTTCGGTGCGCATTGTCGCCTGGCATACGAAAGGTTAAGCTGAATACTGTACCAGCCGGTCGATTCTGTAAACATGTCGAAGTGATCACGAAGTGAGCTGTCAATCCAAATAATCGAGATGGTATTACAGGCTCACTTTGTGATCACTTCACCCAAGCCTTCACTTCGACATATTTACAGTATCGAACAGCAGTATTCTACGTGAAGCGACTGACTGACCCTCACAACCCACTAATTGGGTAACATGGTACTTCTATGCAGACTGGTGTAAGATTGTATGGCTTCTGACAATCCGTAACGAATGCCAAAGATCTGCAAATTACAGAGCTGGGATCAACGGCTTAACGTGCTTTCCAAGGCACGGAGAAGTCTCCCATCCACACAAAAACGTTGCTAAACTTTGAAGATCGACCCTTTTTTTATTTTTTTCTTTGTATTTTTTTTTTAAGGATGGGAAATCTTCAAATGACTTCTTTCGCTCTGGGTGGAGCGAAAGGGCGTTTCTGACTCTTACTGACTAAAAGACATCTGTGTTTGTTCTAAAGCCCTTTGCGTTCCAGGGCCGAGGTGACTCTTTCGAACAAATTCCGCAACCCTGGTAGGCTCTGGCCCTAGCGGGTCCCGTCTTCTATGCTGACATCTCTTTGAGGCGCGCGTGGAACACAACGCGCCATCGACCCGGGCCTGGTTGTGACCGGACAGCGAGTCACCCAACGCTCGCCGTCTGCAGGCCCGCGCCTACGGTGGCCGGGGATCGCCCTGTGACTCCCGACGCCCGGGGCGTCTTCTCCTGTAGCGGCGGTTGGGGCGAAGGCCTTGCCTTTCTTTGGCGCGGCCCGCCTCCTCCTTCGCTAGCATTACTGCTTCGCAGAAGGAGGTGACCGCTTCCCAAGCCTCCTCGCTCCGGACCATGGATGAAGATCGACCCTTGCGGCTGATAATATTTAGCCACAATTTCAAGTTTATATTTAATTTATGAAAAAAAAAGTACACCGAGTATTGTGCTTTGTCTGTGCTGGGCTTCGAATGAATGTTGACAAAACAAACAATCACAAAAGTGTAAACGTTTATTGATTTTTAAACCTTTAGCCAGTATTTTAGAAGACACCATATTAATCTCAATTGAATTCTCATTTCAAAGTGATTTAAGGCTACGGCTCCTTGATACAGAACTCCAAGTTCAAGGTGAGTCGTCTCCCAGTGCCGAGTGAAACACAACGCTTCGCAACATCTACCTAGACGACGTGCGGCGCACAAACCTGGAAGGGGTTTACCTCTTCGAAGATGTGGGGCGTGTACTTGGGCGGCAGCGGGGCGGGCGGCGCCAGCGGGATGGCACCGGAGCCGTCGCGCACGGTGGGCGGCAGCACGTTGACCAGGCGGCCCGTGTTGTAGTTGCACTCTAGTGTGTAGGAGCGCACGAGGCCGGTAGCTTTGAATACTGCCACCCGGCCCGAGCCTTCCCGGGACATGCCGTCGCGGCGGTCCCTGGTATAATGGTGCAGTTAGTGAAAGGTTTCATGGTTTGAGCACACATGTACTAGAATCAAAATATTTTTTATTTATTTAATAATGAGATAGGCTGGTTCGAGGTGGCGCAAGAAAAAAAAATAGTGAGGATTTTTTTTTATTTCGGATAAAAATCTTTTTTTTTTAATAGCGTCAAAGAATTGATAATGAAAGCACAACATAACAATATTGGCGTGTGTTATAATTTAAATGCAATATTTTAAAGCGTTTTGTTACTACCTAACGTACGCCACGAAAGAATTATATCTCTATATTATCGCTTGTGCAAAAACTATAATGACTTTTGTTCAGAAACTACAGAATTAGATTTATTCTCAGTGACAGCAAATGGATTTCGTTCTGCTTTGTTAAAGAAACTTAAGGATTCCGATGTATAGTTATTCGAGCAGTCTAATTGTAGTCTTACTCGCGTAGATTGTTTATAAGTATAGTTTTATGAATTGTATATGCTGTGGATAACGGTGTGAGTTTCACATTTATATAACATCTTTATTTATATTATTTGTGCTGATATAATGTGATACTGTTTGTTGTCCCAAATAAATAAATAAATAAATAAATATGTCACCGGAAAATTGCAAACGCCGTAATATTGTAAATAATCGCGTGTTTTTCTTAATAAGACACGAATATATTGGAAACTGTTGAATTTTCGCTGATCCAAGATTGATCGTCCGTTTATCATAATAACAAAATACTTACTTGAGATACATATTCCGTTCAGTAAAGTTGCAGGAGGAGAAGTGGAAATGCAGGTTGTTCATGGACATGATGCGCGGCAGCAGCATGCATTCCACGCAGCTCTCCAAGTCCTCGAAGTGGTTGCCATACATGAATATACCTGGGGGAGAAAAGGGATGTTGCCTGGGTTCAAAAAACATGATTCTATTTAGTCCGTTTGTTACGATTCGATTAGTGACATCGGTCAACCTGTCACAAACGGCGCGCAGACAGATTTATTACCACAAGAACCAGAAATTTTGCAGTCAGAGGTCGAACGTGCCATTGAATGTCTCAAGGTTAGAAAATCACCAGGTAAAGATACCTGCCGAGTTACTCAAAAACCTGGACACCAAAGGTGTGAAGCAGATTCAAAATATTTGCAACTCCATCTGGAAGACCAGGAGATGGCCCGAAGAGTGGACAGAGTCGGTGTTTGTTCCACTTTATAAAAAAGGCTCTACCAAAGACTGCAGCAACTACAGGACCCTGGCACTTATCCCACATGTCAGCAAGATACTCCTGTACATCATAAATAACAGGCGAAAACACTTTCTCGGTCCACAAATTCCAGAAGAACAAGCAGGGTTTGTTAAAGGCAAAGGCACGCGGGAACAAATCCTGAACGTTCACCAAATTATTGAGAAAAGCCGGGAATTTAACAGCCCTGTCTTGATGTGTTTCATTGACTACAGTAAGGCCTTTGATTGTGTGCAGTGGGATAGGCTGTGGGAGGTTCTGGGGGACATGGGTACGCCACAACACCTTATTGATCTAGTCCGATGCCTATACATCAACAACCGCTCTTTCGTTAAAATAGACACCGACGGTTCAAATGTGTTCTCCATCAAGAAAGGCGTTAGACAGGGATGCGTCCTCTCACCTCTGCTGCTGCTCTTCAATGTATATGGAGAGTATATAATCCGGAACTCTTGAGGGCAGGGAGAAGGGGTTTACTGTTGGTGGAAAGCGCATTTCCAATCTGCGATATGCAGACGACACCGTTCTCCTTGCTACGACTTTTGACGACATGAGGGAGATATTGTATAAATTGGAGATGGAGAGTGACAACTTAGGGCTTGCTGAATAGGCAGAAAGCAGTTTATGGTGATACATCGTGCGGGAAAATTAGCGGGCGCCATTGGCATCCAGGGCATCGTTACCATGGACAGTTTTATTTATCTGGGTTCTATTATCAATAATGAAGGCAGCTGCGTCCCGGAAATAAAGCGACGGATAGCTATAGCTAAAGATGCTATGACGCGTCTCCAGAACATCTGTAAAACCGCGGTATAAGTTTCAAAACCAAGGCCCGTTTGGTCAGAGCACTGGTTTTCCCAATTTTCCTCTATGGAGTTGAGACGTGGACAATCCGAACAAGAGAAAGACAGAGGATAGACGCATTCGAAATGTGGTGCTGGAGGCGGATGCTCCGAATCCCATGGACAGCCAAACGCACAAATGTGTCTGTCCTTTCTCAACTCAATATCAAGACCCGATTGTCTACAGTTTGCTTACAGCGTATTTTGACCTATTTTGGCCACATAATGCGAAGGGGAGATAGCAGCCTTGAAAAGCTGGTAATTGTTGGCAATACCGAAGGAAAGAGAGCACGAGGCCGGTCGCCAACACGATGGTCGGACCAAGTTAAAGAAGCTATGTCCTCAAGCAAATTCCAGCAGGTGATGATGGCAACTTCGGACCGGAATCGATGGAGAAAGAAGAAGATCCTCAGTGATGAGGGACCGACTGAAGAAGTTACGATTATCGAAAAATATTGGATACGCATTTTTTATTTTATCAAATTAATAATAAAATACGAAGATACAACGCATCAAAGTACTTGTAACGTCACTTTCCAGTAAAAAGTGTACTATTTAGTGACGTCACAAGAGTTTTGAACTACCTGTATCGTCTTCATTTTTTGTTTACGTGACATAAGAAAACATACGTGTCCAATATTTTTGAAAATCTGTCTGAAGGACTAATTAGATTTTTTTGTCAAATACCCTGTAGTCGGTTTGGAAGCGTTTTATGGTAAGTGAGGTGGTTTCTGCAACAACCTACTTCGATTCTTATTCCCCTTCTAAAACACTAGCTGTCTAACTTCAGTACAAACTAAAACCGAGACATTTGACGTTACAAACAAGTATATGTTGTCAATTTTGTTAATTGAACTTTATCTTTCACGAACTAAAGTTCAAAATACAAATTACTGGTTATTATTAGGGTAAAACCAGGATAGTTGCCCCAGGGGTATAGTTGCCTCGATTTTAATTACTCTAGCTTCGCGGATGAATCACATGTTATTTTATTTATCAATCGAGAGACTTTACAACGACAACTAAGTAGGCCGTGTTGCATGTGTCTGTGCGATTGCATGGGAAGGCAAGGTGCAATCAAAGTTTTTGCGCGATAAAAATCTTCTTTCTCGGCGGGGCACCTATCCTAAACGTAATTTACATGGATTAGGCAACTAACCCCCATATGGGATAGTTGTCACAAAATTTAGAGGTCGACAAAAATCGCCAATATTCTGGAAATATCACAAATAATGTTCTTTACTTTCACAAATTTGAAGATAATAAACCAAAGTACCTACCCGTTTTATGAATAAAGTGACAACTAACTAAATATATAATAATTATATATTTTTATAAAAAGTGTGGCAACTATCCGGCTTTTACCCTATTGTCTTCAGCAAGCTTTCAAAATTTTAGTTGATTTTCTGTATTTTTTATGGATCAACCGCAGGTTTTTGATTTTGTGAGCGGTTCTTTATTAAAATGATTAAGACTACCGGTTTTCTGAACCATCTTAGATAAGTTTAATTTTTCTTATAAAAAAGCCGCATTACATCCTCACCTTTCTTGGAAGCATGTCCGTGCAAGTCTATGTACAAGTAGAGTCCGGAGTCGGCTTCCTTAGGCGCCCCCAGCGCGGAGGGCGGGCGAGGGGGGGCGAGGCAGCAGGGGGGCGGCGCCGCTTTCTTCTTGCCCTGCTTCGGCGGCGCTGACTTCGGCTTGTCTTGTTTTAATGGTGGGCTGAAGGGCTGTGAACATTTTTGTTGGTATTAAAGAACCTTTAGACTTGGTATCCGTTACCCAAAGCAATACTTATAAATTTCGCTCGGTTTCCAGCTATTTTAAAAGGAGATCTGCAGTTAAAGCCAAACTGGCGAAGATACAATCGTTCTACCGCCCAAGTAAATAGCGAAACTGGTTTCGCCACAGCACTGGAGAAATGGCAAATACATCCATCCTCTGTACATAGATGTGATAAATTGAACTTAACATACATTTGTGTTGCTAGGGAATATCACCACTTCTACCCAGCTAAAACACTAGGAAGTGGACTAGACGGGGAGACTGTAGTGTACATGTTGAGGTTTAGAAAATGCTGGTTCCCAGCCTAATTTGCTGAGTGCATTAAAAGTGACAGAGCATGGATCCTCACGACCATCGGCAGTATATCCCCGGTGCTGCCGGCGGCCAGCGAGCTGGAGTCGGTGTCGCAGCGCAGCTCGACGCTGTCGTCCACGGACACCGCCACGCTCTGGGTCGACACCGCCGAGCCTATCTTCTGTAACAAGACAAAAACAACAAAAAGGTTTGACTCATTTCATTGGCACGATCAAGAAGTAGGTAAGTTGGGCAATATGAACGATAGTCCAACTAGTTTTGTTCAAGATTAAGGTTGTGCGATAAGTCGTGGTCGAGTAGAGCGTGATTTCCCATGTTAACGAATAAGGTCTAATACGAGATCATCATCATCATGATCATATCAGCCGAAAGACGTCAACTGCTGTATATAGGCCTCCCACAAGGAGCGCCACAACAATCGGACCTGTGCGTCTCGCATCCATCGGCCAGCACGACCCTCACCACCTTGTGAAAGGCCTTCCAACGCTACGTCTTCCGGTACACGGTCGCCACTCCAGAACTTTTCGGCCCCATCGACCATCTGTTCTGCAAGCAATGTGCTCAGCCCACTGTCACTTCAGTTTGGCGATCCTTCGGCCTATGTCGGTAACCTTAGTTACTACGTTTAATACGAAATGCAACATTATATTTCGATTTTAATATGTCGATAACTATAACATTTAAACTTCCAAATTACAGTTGTGTCTTAGAACCAAAATTCCCGTATAAAGCACTGCTTAGAGATTTTTAGAAAATTATTAATGTGCATTTTTTTTCCCTTAGCCTGGGTTAAAAGACAAACTTAATTCATTTATGTCACATGACCTTAAATTATATTTTTGTACCTTCTTGAAAATCCTAGAATATGAGTAAACACTTACGATTTCTTCATTGGCGTCGGTGATGACGTATTTCTTGAAGCAGTTGGTACAGAAGTGGATTTTGTCCTCTTTGGCCAAAGAAACCGCGTCCTGAGACTGCGGACAGACGTCACAAAATATTAAACATTCTTCACCAAATAAAGGACCTGATGAAAGGAAGTTTTACTTGTCGAATAAAAAGTACTTTTCTAACAAAACGTGGTTTGCAAAGTAGCTTTATACAGCTTTCATAAAATGAAGAAATAGTCTTTATTCATTCACTGATAGAACATAAGTACGAGTATACAGGAAAAGCCGTAACGGCTGGGCCTAGGAAGGCTAGGACTATTAAATATTGTTCAAGAGTTCTTTTTATGACGAAGGTTAGCACTAAGGCCGCTATCTCACTGGCGTTTTACGAGCGTTGGCGTTTCTCAAACTGTTGTCAAAAACGCAACAGTGACATGAACGATCCTTGTGCTCCTGATTATTTAAAACAATATTTTAAAGTGTTGGGCAGTTCTCACAGTCTCAACCTTCGAGCATCTAAAAACTTACTTCTTCATATCCCTTCTCACCGCACCGGGTTTTTGTCTAATTCCTACGCTATTTCTACAATTAAACTCTGGAATATGCCACCCCTTGACATCAAGAAGGCGGAAAGCTACTACTCGGTAAACGAATTTCTAAGTGATAGACTAATAAAGTCATAACTCATAACTGAAGTACCTATTCATGTCCTTAATTTTTATTTGATTTGTTAATTCTATTTACATCTCTCAATAGTAACAGTTAAGTTCTAATATTAACAGTTTCCTAAGTAATTTTACATTTCATAAAATGCTTCCTCTCTCCTAACCTAGATACTTATCTTGCTGTGCCCGACAGGGTCCATATGAACCTATTTGTTATTTTACCACCTAAGAATACATGTGGAATGCAATAAAAGTATTGGGTATTGAGTATTGGAGTCAAAATTTTCCTTTAAGCGTAAAATCCGAAAACACTACTTAAAAGCTTGTCATTCTTAGTCGTTCTTCGTCATGATTACTATGAATTCTCTTAATCGGTATGATTATTATATATCATATTTATTAGTTTATTATTTTCGCATATATATGTATTTTATTAGTATTATATATATTATCTGCATATTCTTTCCGAAATGTTAAAATTCAATTTTGAATCTTATTTTTATTTATTGTACACCTACCACGATATAGTCTTTATAACCCAAAGGTTGACTGGTAGAGAATGCCTTGATGCATTAAGTCCGCCCATGGTGTCCGCCAATAGTGGCAACTATTGTACTTAAAGTTTCAATAAATAAATATGTTACGTTAATAAAAATGAATAATTTCATCACGGCTTGTGATTTATAACATGTCAAATAAATCTCTGACTGTCGAGACGTCTTTTTTCTAAAAGTAATAGAATGTGCTCTGAGTCTGACTAAGTTTAATCCTTATCCGAAACTTGGTAAAGTTATTATTCTAAGAGCGAATTAATGAAACAAGATATATATTAGAAAAAACTGAAACATATATTAAACTAGTGGTCCCGGCGAACTTCGCACCGCCTAAGAATATTTTTTTGCCGTGTTTTGTTATTGTCATATGTGTCACAAATGGCGTTGTATTCGAAAATGATTTTTGTAAAAAAATTTTTTCTTTAGGTTTTCTAATGGTTTAATAGTTATTCTGCTATTCGGAAAAAAGACAAATACAACAAACTTAAGATCTTCAAAATAGGTCCAGCCGTTCTCGAGTTATAAAGGGTTTAACTAACCCGGCTTTGTTTTATATAGATAATTTTTCGTTTTTCTGTTTGTGACGTTTTATAATAAAGCGGGATAAAAAGTATCCTATGCCACTCTCCTAGTTCTAAGCTACCTCCCCAACAATTTCCAGCCAAATCGGTTCAGCCGTTCTTGAGTTATAAATAGTGTAACTAACGCGACTTTCTTTTATATTACATATATAGATAAAATTAATGGTTATTTTGGAAAAAACTTCTTAGAAAACACAAGATATCTAGCGTGTTGTCAGCCAACTGGCTTCGGATGCTTCGGAAAATATACTCGGCAGCAGAAAAAGCCCGTTCAGCTTCTACACTTGTTGGCACCACTGATGATAAGCATTGATAAACTGACTGCAAATGCTGCCCTTTTGCTCCGCCTGATTCGTAGAGATTAATTTCTTGTCATATTCGCGGCACTCAATTTGAGCGCGGCCGCGCTCTTGAATGGTCATGGAACGCGTTGCTGTCCAATCTTGCAAATCTTGCGAGATCGCGAGCGATTTTAGGTGCAAGATTAATCTTGCAAAATTTGTGCGAGATCTCGGGATTTCGAGATCTCGCAATACCGAGATTGCACTCCCTAATCCTTACTCCTTACTAATATTATAAATGCGAAAGTAACTCTGTCTGTCTGTCTGTCGTGCTTTCACGCCAAAACTACTGAACCGATTTGAAAGGGGGATGAAAAGTTGTATGGAAGTATCGTCATTTTTAGAGCTAGAAGCTTGAAACTTATTTTGTTTCTATATATATAAATATGACATTCAAAGTTTATTTATACGTATGCGTCTTATTTGTAAAATAATAAGCCTAAATAATTAAAAATGCTACCCAAAGACACTATTCCATGCGGACGAAGTCGCGGACACAGCTAGTATAATATATATTATTGCGCAGGGCACATCTAATCTATACTTATTTAATAAACCTGAATAATTTGATTGTGAAACCGCGAAGCACTACAAAAAAAAATCTTTTTATTGCAGTACTTACAAACGTTAAAAGATTCATTAGTACCTTCTTCGACTCGTCGATCTGTTGTTTCTGGTGCTCTCTATACTCGTCTATAGAGGAGTGGTAAGATGTTTGCCCTCGGTTCTGGATGGGAGAAGGAAGCAGGTTGGATAGGATGCTAGGATTTAAGGAGGAGCTTGTTCACCCCTAGTTCATCCGACTACTATGGTCAGAGTTCTACCTACCCGTTGGTCTATGGTCTCCGCACACTCCCGAACTAAACGTTTCCTGTAGCTAGGTTGAAGTACTGACTACCGGTTGACCTAAAGTTGAATCAAACTACATAAAATAATCACATGAATAAGCTCCTGTGATGGGATGAACAAATTTTAAACAGCCAATAACATTTAATTATTTATTTAAACTTTATGAACAGTAGTGCTACATGGACTTAATGCAACAAGGCATTACCTACTAGTAAACACAAAACTACTTCAACTACCATACCAGCTGACACCAATATGGGACCAATAGGCAACTTGTGTCATACGTACTGTAATTCCTTTCTATCAATACGTACCGTACTATATCCGGGCACCATGCCAGTGATGCCGGGCATGGTGTCCTCGAGCTTGGTGATGGCCTGGCGGCACTCCTGGCACCAGCCCATCTTCAGGTTGTTCAGGCGAGAGTCCTTGGCGCCTAATAGACTGTCGCTGTGAATTAATGGTTATGATGAATATTGTATAAAAATAAAAGTAAAAATAAAAATAGGTAAGCAGAATATATAGTTTTTGGCAATAATCCTCACGCCTGTATCTCCCAAAGGGACCCAAGTGTATATTGAGTAGAAATACATAAATATGCATTTATTTTTGTGAAACAGCAACAAACAAACAGTGGTTCAGGTGATCCCTATGGTGTAATAATACGCGCCTGTAACTGTCCCACTGCTGGACAGATGCCACTCACATACAGGCCCGATTGCAAAAACAACTAAACAAATCTAAGTTCCAAACAGAAATCACTTTTCAAGCAATCCTATTTTTTGTTTTTTGTTTTTATCAAATGCGTTACAAATTTAAATCTTAAAATTACATCTGCAGTTGGCTCTCGTGGATTTCGCACGAGGTCTTACTAACGGCCAGAAGCAGTTGATGGTATCAAAATGGGTCAAAATGTTAAGGTCCGAAATATTTACCCAGTTACACTAGAAGAAGATTCCATAAGCAGACTGATACTGTCCTTCAGCGTATCACGCAGCGGTCGCAGCGGATTAGGCGTCTGTCCGAAGTTGAGCTCCTCACTCGTGCTCACGTGGACCGTGGAGCCCAAACATGTCCGTAACATATTGTCGTTGAGCAGAGAGCCGGCGTCCTCGTTCGGGTGCTTGGAAGATGTGTCGCTGGTTTGTGAGGGCCGCTCTTGGAGTTTCATGTCATATACCTGGGAGAATGGGGAGTCTAAGGTTTGTATCTATTAAAAATACGTAATGGACTTTCACAGTGTTACTCCGACCTTATGACTAAGTGAATGAAGTTGACCGTAATGCAAAATCACAGCCAAATCGCACAACAGGAAAAAAAAACTGGTCATACGCACAGTAAACTTTTATATCATACGAAGAGGAATTCATTCGAAAAGAAGAAGACAATTCATGTAACGCTTACTGTACTCACGAAAACCGTTTGCTCTTCAAGGAAATTACATAAATCATATCTGGTCTCAATCATGAATAGGAAATTTTACTGAAAAAGTCTGTTTATTTATTTATTTACATTACAGACGTGCGTCGAAAACTCGTGTGACGTCATTTCGCTGGTTAAATTGTACCATCATAGTGACGTCACGCGTGTTTTCAACGCATTGTATCTCGTATTTTTTGTTTGAAAAAAGGAAAATACACGTCCAAAATTTTTTTGTGAATCTAGCTGCAGACTTATTAGATTTTTTCAGTAAAATACCCTATTGTTCTACGTTTAACAACGGTTAGAGGCGTTTATTCCGCACGGTAAAAGACTTTCGAGGAATGGAAGAGCAATTTTAAGTTATCTATGGAACCTGAAAAATCAATCTTTTTTCCTTTGATTTTTTTTTCTAAAAAGTTCTTAACTATTAAGACCTAGGTATCTTGCGTGTGCGTACTAAGTTGGGAGTAAACGCTCCTAAGATGAAATAAAACGAAGATAAACTTAACTAAATCAACTTCCAGTATATTGTGTTAGCAGCTGAATTAATCATGTAATTTTATTTTCAAGTCGACAAAGCCTGCGGGGACTGACGAACGGGACGGTAGAGCATTTCTCCTCTGTATAGTAGTGTGTGTATTTCGATTGGTTAACTATTAAATTCAATTGATTATTTAAAATTCTCTACCGCCCCGACCGCCATTCTGCGCAGGTCAGACCGAAGAGGTCATAATATACGTCAGAAGGTTAATCAGATGTTTTAATTATAAACGAGAGGATATAAAAGCTCTCAACGTAATCCGAATCAGCGTCGCTTCGCTGGCTTTATTCCAAATTAAGTGGATAAGCCTTACGATGTATTAATTCGTGCACTTTTTACGGATCGCTTGGCACGGAATTAATTATTGAGACGGATTAAGTTGAATGTCAGAATTAATATTGCTCAAAATAATTGAGCACACATTCAAATTGGCACGTATTGGTTTGATATTTTATTATTATTATTTTTTGTCGTGACAACGTCTAATAAATCTATGAACGCCGGCTGCACGCACGAAAAAGGATGACTCATTGTAACGTTACGATCTTTTCATCAATGTTTTATGACGTTGTCACGTTAAACTATCGTCCGTAAACCGACTTTACAGACAACCAATTTTTTTTTTTGGTTGCTTAGAAAAGTTTTGGCACAAGCCAAAAATGTTTCAAGCAACAAAGGACAGACCTACAAAGCCTACAAACCAAACCCAAACAAGCCAAACCTACAAAGGTTTCAGATAAATGAATAAATTACGTGTAAATAAACTGTATACATTATGTACAAAACTTGTTCAACGAGGCAATGCTAGCAATATTTTAAGCAGCTAGTTTGTTATATTAAAAAAATGAAAATTATACAAAGTTAGAAGCTCGAAGTTATTAGCAATTAAGTGAAACGTATCATTTCAAGCCAACTTTTATCGTATAACTATAAATCAATCCCTATTCGAGTTATTCTTTTATTTTTCCACAAATATTTTAAACGCATATAGTGCGGCGCACGATATCGCATTTCTTTAGCTAAAAATTAGGCAGTCATTGTACTAATTATTGCTAAAAGCTACTCAAACATAATTTAAAAGTATTTCAGTATTAAATTATGATTATGGGCGAGTGCCATATTGAAATTCGGCAAAACAATTTAAAGAATGCAGTAGCTTTAAATAAAACACTTCTGTATGCAATGATTACGATTTGTTAGCGTTGGTCACGCGAGCCAATTTATTTAATGGATTTTCACAGGCAAATTTTACTACGGAATGTCGTAGGTTCGACTTTACAATCAGGCAGGGGTGCACTTTACATCTATCTAGTGCTCTTAGAGGCAGAGATTATTCTATGGATAAATCATGAGTCCACGATCTAAATAACACGGGATAGTTGTGGACTTACCCCAAATACAGGCTTAACCTTTTGAACGCCACATGACAAGCAAGCGCGTGCTCTGTACGCCAAACGTCACAAATAGGTATGTGACAAAGAGTACGGCGAATTTGTGGCTTCGCGTCGGGGGCACGCAGATGCGTTTAAGATCTGGCGTTCAAAAGGTTAAACAACTAAAAGCCTATTTTTGTTGCAAATCACAAGCACACTTCATGTAACGTTTATCGCCAAAGTATATAAGAATCAAATTACAATGACATGATAATGTTGCCATTCTAACTTGCTCAGCTAAATGCGCAGCCTCCCCACTAAGCGCCTTGAACTCTCACTTGGAGTTATCCGAACACGTCGACGAAGCCTTAATGGTGGTGGAAGACTTGTTACTGGTCAATGATAATGTTGCCATACTAACTTGTTCAGCCAAATGCGCAGCCTCCCCACTAAGCGTCTTGAACTCTCTCTTGGAGTTATCCGAACACGATGACGGAGCCTTAATGGTGGTGGAAGACTTGTTACTGGTCAATGATAATGTTGCCATACTAACTTGTTCAGCCAAATGCGCAGCCTCCCCACTAAGCGTCTTGAACTCTCTCTTGGAGTTATCCGAACACTCCGACGGAGCCTTAATGGTGGTGGAAGACTTGTTACTGGTCAATGATAATGTTGCCATACTAACTTGTTCAGCCAAATGCGCAGCCTACCCACTAAGCGTCTTGAACTCTCTCTTGGAGTTATCCGAACACGCCGACGGAGCCTTAATGGTGGTGGAAGACTTGTTACTGGTCAATGATAATGTTGCCATACTAACTTGTTCAGCCAAATGCGAAGCCTCCCCACTAAGCGTCTTGAACTCTCTCTTGGAGTTATCCGAACACGCCGACGGAGCCTTAATGGTGGTGGAAGACTTGTTACTGGTCAATGATAATGTTGCCATACTAACTTGTTCAGCCAAATGCGCAGCCTCCCCACTAAGCGTCTTGAACTCTCTCTTGGAGTTATCCGAACACGCCGACGGAGCCTTAATGGTGGTGGAAGACTTGTTACTGGTCAATGATAATGTTGCCATACTAACTTGTTCAGCCAAATGCGCAGCCTCCCCACTAAGCGTCTTGAACTCTCTCTTGGAGTTATCCGAACACGCCGACGGAGCCTTAATGGTGGTGGAAGACTTGTTATTGGTCATCGGTTTGCCGGATTTGTCTCGCTTGTAATAATCGCCGCCTTTGTACCGCTCGTTGGCACCTTTTTTCTTTGATTTTATGTCTAGGAGCTGAAAGAAACGGATGGAGATATTTATTGAAAAGCTTTCTGGGAGGGTTGTTGACACGGACGCATAGCACTAATATTAAAGGTTTTACTATTTTTTTAATATAGAATAGCTTCACCAACGTACACATATTAATTGATAGAATGCGTTTAGTTTTTGATATTCAGCCGATGCTATCCCACTGCTGGACAAACGCCTCCTTCAAATCCTTCCAGGTTTTCTTTTCTGGTGTCACCTAGAATCAGCTCTTACGTAGTAGGTCTAGGTCGTCTGGCCATTTTGAGCAAAAACCTATCAATCTGGGTACTGACCGGTGTTACGGGCTGTATTGTAACATTCGCAGCGAGCATGTTATGTTACGCCGTGTCCTAAAATCCGTGTAAAACCAAACACATACGCGAATGTTCGTGCTCGTTTCCACGAACTGACTGCACGAATGCTCGCTTTGTTACATGTTACATTACGTCCCGTAACACCGGTTAGTACCAAACTTAATAGATGGATCCAACCTGCAAACACCATCTTTGAAGGAATTAACTTAAAATATTTACGGAAACTTATGTGTATGACAGATATACGGTTATTTACGTGGTGCTTTCTTAAAAAAATCTTGATGGATCGTACCTCGGCACTCTCACTAATGTTCTGAATACTTCTCGACGTGAGACTCTTGGTGTCATCACACAAGTCTTCCTTTTCACTGCCATAGTGATAGTACCTATACGAAAATATCATATTATAATTTTATTGTTCTGCCGTCTTTTTACCTGCGAGCAACTCGCATGCAAGTTTAATTAGATAGCGGGCTACGATCGTTCGATTGGTCACATAATACCTCGGTAGCCCGTAATATAATGCAACTTGCATGCGAGCTGGTTGCACAACCAGAAGTAGGTTGAAATATGTATTTTTTGACGTGACAACGTATAATAAATCGATGAACGCCGGCTGCACCCACGAAAAAGGATGACTTATTGTAACGTTACGCTCATTGAAACATTACGCTCACTGTAACGTTACGATCGAAGCGAGAGCGCTGCACGATTCAATTTTATTCATAAAAGTATGCAATCATTTCATCAATGTTTTGTTATGACGTTGTAACCGACTTTACGGACAACCATTTTTTTTTGTAATCCAGACTTTATTCTTACAGAGGTAAAGATCATATAGCAAAACTGCCTTTTATAACCGAACCATGTTGTTCATTTTGAAATAAGAACTTTATCGAAATAAAGTTCGAAATACAAAAACTATTTTTGGATGATCGATCGAATCAGCTTCTTGTCGAAATAACTTACCTTATCAAAGCCCTAGAAGCATACACCGTAGGATGCAGATGTAGCGAGGGGTTTAAATATACCCTGTTCAAGTTAACCCCCCGGGTGTCTGTCCTATAGTGTCCCCTGGCGACTCCGTCAGGGTTGAGGAAAGGAACCATCTTGAATACGTAGAGTCTCCTCAGTTGGATCGCGATGGGATCGTTCCGTGTTAGCAAGAGGTTGAGGAACCCGTTGAAGACGAAGCTTGAGGGTGTCTCCCCTGGATGTACTCGCGCGGATATGAAGATAACCTGTGAGGCAATGTTTTATTAGAACTCCTGCCTATACTTATTGTTTCTGCTCAAGTTCTGACGAGAAAGAACGATTTAAGTTAGTATCTATAATGACATGAAAGGAGAACTAGTCACTTAATTTTTCTTTTAACTAAAAATGTTGACTATAAAACGTGTATTGTGTATATGTCACCGGAAAATTGCAGACTCCGGAAGATTGTAATAAATCTTTATGAGATTATAATTTCTCAATATATTATGAAAAATTCGTTGTGTGTACAATAAATACAAGCCAAATTCAATAGTTTCCAATATACCCGTGTCTTATAAATAAAAAATAGGTTTACAATTTCATAATCTTACGGTGTTTGCCATATTTTATAATCTTACGGTGTTTGCCATTTTCCGGTGACAGTATATATTAATGGTCGTAGCGAAATAAATGAATTGACTTTGAAAATACATATATTTTGGGCCAGGAATCACAAAGCACCATTATCTGACTGAGACTGAGATGACTGACTATTCATTTGTGTGCAATCTTTTAATAATTATGTATTTTTTTTAATAGTGATGTATTTTAATGGGTGGGCACCTTTTTGGATGTTAAAATACATTATTATTGAAAGATTGCACACAAATGAATAGTCAGTCATCCTATGCGAGTTTAGTTTAATTATCTTTTAATAACAGGCCAGGTTTTGGTTGATCTAATGAATATACTAGCTGCATGTTTTCATAGCAAAATAAACCTGATTGACAAACATCATAGGCGATTCATTCATTGTTTACAATAGTCTATCGAATAGTTTTGAGAAAAATATTGGTACCTATTATCATAATATTTCGCAAACCATTTGCTGTCCGTAAGCATAATGCAATTAAAAACTGATTAAATATAACCAGCCAAGTGCAAGGCGGACTCACACACAAAGGGCCCCTTTAATTTTTATTATTATAGTGGTAATAGATACACACTTTGTGAAAATTTTAACACTCTACTTATTACGGTTCATGAGATTTAGCCCAGTGACAGGTAGATGGACGGACGGACGGACAGGCAGCGGAGGCTTAGTAATAGGGTTTAAAAGGTTTTAAAAGTATCGATACTGTCGTTTGCAAAGCTTGATGTCGTATTTCAAGCGTTATTTGAAGCAAATTTTTCTTTCGAAAATGTCGCGAGACTGTTGCGGGTTTCCCGTTCAATTAATTGTTATTGTATTCAGTTAGTCTGTCTTTGTTGTTTCGTTTAGTCTCATAATAATGCGGCAATTATATTCAGCATAAAAATATCTCTCGGGGTTTATTTTTGGTCGATTTTTTTTATAAGGAACATTGTGAATATTGATTGGTCTGCGGGAATAAGACTGTTGGTACCGCATTTGCCGCAGTTTCGGTAACCATTCTATGACCGTAAAACCTTTCCTGAAAACAGCCGTAAAACCTTTCCTGAAAACAGCCGTAAAACCTTTCCTGAAAACAGCCGTAAAACCTTTCCTGAAAACAGCCGTAAAACCTTTCCTGAAAACAGCCGTAAAACCTTTCCTGAAAACAGCCGTAAAACCTTTCCTGAAAACAGCCGTAAAACCTTTCCTGAAAACAGCCGTAAAACCTTTCCTGAAAACAGCCGTAAAATATGCAAAGCGCTCAGACGACCGAGGCATCGGTTTTGATGGCAATTAAAGTAGTAATTTAACTTAGGATATCCGGGTTGCAGAAGACAAGTCGTTTCATACTAAACTAGCAACCTGATCCGACTTTGAATGGGTAGCAGAGCGTATAAAAGCTACCAATCAGCATGATTTTTAAGGTTCCCAACCTCTATATGGAAAAACGGAACCCTTAAAGGATCACTCGGTTGTCTGTCACAGTCGATTTTGTCCGAATCTACTGGACCGATTCGTTTGAAAAATTTATGATTTTCTGTGACCAAAACCCGAACGTATAAAGAAAATAAATAAATTTTGAAAATGGGGTCACTTTTTGGGGGTAAATTAGAAAATTAAAAATAAAGTTTTTCCAACTGTACCGTGTGACATATCAAATGAAACGGCTTATTGTGAGGGTTTTGAATAAATATATTTTATAATTTTAAAATAAATGGTTTTGAAGTTATTCAAGAAATTACATGAAAAAATAATAGTTCTTAGCCTATATGAAGATTACAGGAAAACCATGGAAGAACCCAAACCAAGAAGTCCATGGTTTAAAGTAACATGTTACAAAAATGAGATTCGTTCGGAACAATTAGCATACGAGTCCGACTCGCACTTTGCCGGTTTTTTCGACTCTTCAACAATCATCCTCATATATCAGTCAATTTACAGAAAACTGTAATGAATTATGCACGAAAACCGTCCTCATGATTGATTCCGTCCATTGGTGAAACCATATGAAAATCTGGTCGGTAGTTTTTGAGTTAGTGAGTAGCGGCAGTAGTGATAAAGATAGATAAGTACACGGAAAACTGAAAAGAGATCCTAGCTAGGGTGCAAATGCAAATACACCTCAACATTATTTATAGTGAATGCAAATGTCAGTGAAATGTAAAATGTCAAGAAATAAAAATGCAAGCTCCAAACCACGTCTATTAGAACACATTTTTTGTTTAAATGCACCAGCTGTGCTCTGCATGCTGATGCTGCATGATCTTCTTTAATCTTCTTTAATTCTTTATTGTACACCATAACAGCTTATATTAATTCACAGTGATTTAAATAGTTCATGTACAAAGGCGAGCTTAACTCAAAAATGAGTTTTCTACCAGCAAACCTTTGAGTGATAGAGAGAGATCACAATAGAGGGTAGGATCCAGTGCACACATTTTACAATACTACATTCTGTATCATACATAAATATACTTACATACATAAACATATAAATATATACATACATATCTATAAATATTATGTCATTTGCGAAAGGAAATTCTTATGTAGGTCGCGCGTGTAAGTGCAAAGCTGCGAGCCTACTTATTGCACAACTCATTACTTACTAAACAATTTTAAAAACCTTGCACGTGCACCGTACATATTGCCACCACAAAGAATGATAACAACTACTGAAATAAACACATTATCAGAGGTCGGAATTAGGTAGAGTTAGTTATGTACATTCATCGAAATGTTGATATTAATATGGACCTTCCCAGAATTTTTAATAGACAATCCCTTGTGGTCAACAAAATTACAAATAAATAATAATATTTTTTCTTTTGTACCTACAACCTTACCTTTGTTATCTAACTACAAACGTGGCAACATCGCGCGTGTGCGCATTGGAAATTTGCAACTTCGGACATCCGATGTCGTTGGTGTAAATTTGGCAACGTCGCGCATGCAGTGGTTTAAATGTGTAAAAGTAAATAACTTTTTTATTTAATAAATCACAGGAGTATTCTGCTCTTTACAATTAATCTCGGGATTTGAGGCATATCCACTTTATTCTTTCGCTGTACGAAATCAGTGTAAGTACATAAATAACTACCTAATTCCGACCTCTGCACATTACCATAATAAAACTTAAATTAAAGTTAAACGAATAGGCTTACTTTCTTATTGTGGAACTTGAACGGTCTCTCCTGGTTGTCAGGGAACAAATTCCTGAGCCTTTCTTCTCTCTCTGTTGTGATACCGTGGTGTGACGTGATCGTCAATAGATCCACTCGCCTCCCTGCATTAATGAAGCAGATCACTTAGCATTTATTTATTTAAACTTTATGTACAGTAGTGGTACATGGGAGACTTATGGTGCCGGTCTCAATAACGTATTTACCTTAAACCAACTGTCAAATTATATATACAAACAGAGGTGAAACGCCATGTTTGACATGACGGTTTGAAACCGGCCGTTAATCAAACCAAGGCATTCTCTACCCGTCAACCTTTGGGTTAAAAAGGTACACTGTGGAACGTGTACATTAAAAACACAAGGCTGAAAATTTCGTTATAGTAAAGGTATGGAATTGTAGAAAGTTGCCGAGTTTTGTTTACTTTTGGAAAGTATACAAAAAATTTGTTGTCTTAAAATTACTTCATCAACGATCATTGGAACTAATAACATTCATAACACGGTTTTAGGATGTGCCATTCTTAATTATGTAGAGATTTGAAGACAAGGCAGATTTTGTAGTGTTTTTTGGCCATGACGATGACATAACCGGGTACAAAGCGACCTAAAAACTCACATACTGTCTTAGCTCTAGCGTTTATCGTAGTAACCATACTCGAAATATTAATACCCAAAAGCAAATAGTATACATTCTTGGTTTTCAGTCAACAGAGTTGTAAATACTGTGAACTAAGTAACTTTTTTTTACACAAAAGTAAATCTTACCTTCTAGTAAATAAATTAGACATTCCCTTGTGTAGTAGATATCGTCCACAGACTGCGGAGGAGGTAGTGGCAGCATCGTCAAGTCGATGGAGTTGATAGCTATCTGCAGCTTAGCAAACCAGAATAGGTGAATAAAAATCAATCTTACCTTCAAGAGAATAAATAAGACATTCCCTTGTGTAGTAGATATCATCCACAGACTGCGGAGGCGGTAGAGGCAGCATCTTCAAGTCGATTGAGTTGAGAGCTATCTGTAGCTCGGCGAACGAGAACGGATAGGTGAACGCGAAGAATGTGGTCGCTTTCATGTTTTCTGGCGTTCGGTACTTGAAACTCAGTGTGAACGTGTTGTCGTCCGTCTAAAAGAGAGTACTGGATAAGTACTTGTGTGTGAAAAATGTGATGAGACAGTTATACATAAAAAAATAAACACTCGTGAATACGTTTGGCGCTTCAGCCAGCTTTTTAGAGCTCATCATGAATGGTTGAATTACTGATGGAAGGATAGGGAAGCGTGAGTGAGTGGCGAGTGTGCCAAAGTTATTTTTTCATATTGATTCTTTTATCTTTATGTTTAAGCTCTGCACACAAAGGTGCTTCACTTCATTGTCTACATCTGATCCTATGTACTATGATGTAATAATAATAGTTTAATTATGATAATACATAGTTTATTGGATCATACTCATAAAAGTTACAATATTTAGGTGTGACACTGGATCCCGCACTAGGATACCCAGTGTAGCAGGATCCAGTCTCTTTCGACAGATAATATAAAGTATGAAATTTAAGTTAACAAATGCGACGGTTTAATATAATTCACTAAAATTAAGACTAAAGGTAACCAAAAGTATGTACGACTATGTGATGATTGGATAATCGGGCGCTAATATACCTTAACTTCACTTTTATTCCTACGAAAGTATAATACGGACATGCTTTTCAGAAACCCGGATCGCGCAATCGTTCGAATTTCCTGAGATTGCTAAAAATGCCTGCATACAAAATATAGTTAAAACTCGTTGTGAACTCTCATTGTTATTTTTTTAATTTTAAAAAGCCGATTTCAATGGAACTTTTAATTTACAATGAAAGTTTTTATGAGAACTGGTTAAGTAACCGGAGCAGCCTTGATTACTTAGGGAATTGAAACAATTGTAATTTAATGTGTAGCCATTTATTGTTCAATCCCGGGAACCCGGGATTACTTTTTATTCAGAAAGGAATGTCCATATTATTCTTTCACGGGAAGAAGTTTCGGTATATAAACGCCCGATTATCCGATCACTGGTGATGAGTGTTAGTGTCTATGTGAAGATTGTTTGCGAGGATGAATACTTTAACAGTTGAAGGATAAAAGGTTTTCCGTTTCAGTATAGTGTGTGCAGTGTACAATCTTCAATTCTCCATGATGATACATATTACTTTGACTAGCACTACAGCATAAGGTGTAGACAAATGGCAAGGGGCTTAATCTAAGAGAAACAGGGAGCTATTGTTCATTGATTTACTACATACCGAATGTATAGGACGATCCCTGATTCTTTCCCACTGAGGCTTGCCAGGTAGCGTGCGCGTCACCGGCGCCATGCCTTGGTTGTACATCTTGCCTTGCTTATTTAGGTTGATGAGATTCAACCGAACCTGTTATCACAATTTTGAAACTTAATGACAAAAAAGTAGTTGTTAAAGTGGCAAAAATGTTGCTTTATAGAGGGTCTGTGGTAAGCATTGACTAAAGAAGAGTAAAAAATTCTTTATTGTACACATGTGGTCCGCAAGGGCCAAAATATGATATGCAAAAGGTTTAGAGTTTCCATCAGAAATGTTGTGTTTTCTACGACAGTTGCTCTTTACTTTCAATTATTGATGTGTAATACATCAATAATTGAAAGTAAAGAGCAACTGTCGTTCTTGATTTGTGGTCCCTGCTAACAATGAAGAAATCAAAGTGGTCCACAAATAAAGGTTGGGAACCACTGTTGTACAGACGCCAGCACATCAAGCTACAACAATCTGTCAAATTTCTTTAATAGATTTTCAACTTTATCGCTCAAGCCTTAGCTTTAAGGTTGATTGGGAAGATTTGACAGTTTCGGTGGCTGATGTGCTGGCGTCTGTACACAAAATAGTAAAACAAATGTTTTATAACAAATCTTAACATTTTATCTTAGCATTTAGCCCCTTTGATTGTTGCTAGTTTTTATTATGCAAGGTATTATAGAATCATTGTAGCCTCTTTTAATTATGTCAAATCAAAGTCCATTGTTCAAATAACATGTTGGAATGTAAAGTATGACATTGTTCTTTTAATCATAACATTGGTGTCCATACAGGGCCAAAAATAATTATTTTCTTCACCCTTCGAGTCTTTTTTCAAAGGTGAAGAAAATAATGATTTTTGAGACAAGCATTTTCTGGTGTCATCTTCATTAATGTTTTCATTAAACAACATTTTTAGTCCAATAGTTAAAAAGTAAGGTTGTAACAAAGAAAAAAAAAATCTCAATTTGAATTCGAACATTAATAAAAACATTTGTATTGAAAAAGTATGGGCACCACATTAAAATTTCACTATTAATGTTCTAGTAAATGAATAAGGTAAAAGTCAATTAATAATGAAAGATTATTACCAGTACACCAGATTCACTGGCCTGCACTCCAAAATAGAACCAGGTGCGGTTCCCATTCTCAAACTCTGTGCCAGCACAGTCGGGCCGTGTCCACAGGTTGAATTCATAGTCCGGGATTTCTGTTGCACTTGACTTTGTGTTTAAAGCAGGAGCTGTGATAGATGAAATTGTTATTAGCTTTTCCCTAAGTTCTATGAAGGTGCTGGAAAAGAGTCCCTCATTAGTTATCTGAAGATATTGCAGGACAAAATTACAGAAGTAAATTAATTCAGGATTCAAAAAAGAGGCTTTCTCTTTTAAATGCACTCAGAAAAAGCTTGTGTACTGAATTGGCATACATACTTACAACATAAGTTTGGATTTATGAATAAGTGAAAGGTGTCAATATTTATCTTAATATTGCATATTTTTAAAATTACATTGTCTTTTGTGTTGCTTTTTATTTATTTTTGATGTGTGAATGGTTGCATTTTGCATAGTACTCAATACCTAATTGTTTATTATGGACTCTAATAAACAAGTTTACTGGAAAATTCCATTTGATTTAATTAACTTTCTTTGCTGTGCTGTCAGTACATCTTATATGTGTCAAGTAAATATTGAATGACTTGGTGCACCAGGGCACTATTAAATGCATTGAAATGTCCTCAAATCTATTTCGAGCACTTAACAATAACAAAAAGTCCGTGAAAAGGGCATTAAATTGGCAACTACACCCGAAATTATTGCAGGTCTTTGGACTTAGCGATTTTATCGAAATATGCGCTTACCTATTAGCTCCGTAGGTACCCGTTCTACATGTCCGAGATTTCCAGAGTCAAAATTGTGTATAAAATAAAATCCACCGCACTCAATAATATTGTTGTGATCCATAACTAAAATATTATAGCGGACTACATTATACAAAAAATCACAGTCGCCAAACTTGTTACTCGCTGGGTATACATTACTTTATCAATTTGTCCATTGAAACATAAATCCAATCTTCATGTTTGATTATTTCAAAATGACACTAAAAAAACGGAGGCTACACTGTTTTTCTAAACAAAATTATGTAATTTTGTTGACATCGATTGACGGATAACAGCTGATTTGTTTTATTGGTGATCTTTTTAATTTTTGGAAGTGTTTAAAACCAGTTGGAATTATAAATTTTTAGTTTATAAATATGCAATTTTTTATGGTAAGATTTAACTATTTCCTCGATTGCTATATTTGCTATCACTTGATATTTGGAAAGACACATGCCATTATGAAATTTGATTCAAGATGGCCGACATTTCAACTCGCTGGCGGTGCTCGACTTGCGTACAAAGAAAATAAAAAATGCCAGTTTGAAAAATGTATTTTGCGAATAAACTTCTCTTTTCCATGTATTTTAACAGGGCTACGCTACATAGGTAAAAGTATCAAGTAAGCTGCCCATTTACAGCTTTATATGGTTCGTTTTGCCGATCTTATCTTCCCTGTTCCAGACCAATGAACATTACGAGCTTTTGCGTGCGTCAATTCTAAAGCACTTGATTCCCGTAGCTCTAGATATGAATTAATCTACTGTTTGGCGCGATTACAGTATCGTTGGAATAGAAAACCATATTTTTGTTTAATTAATTATTCATTATGGCAACACCTGCAATTCTATGTCATGTCGGGGCGTTTCCGTCCGGTTCTTTATGTCAAATTATATCTTCACGCCCCCAATATCCGCTATGATGTAAGCAGGGTCATAATACATTTAGTTTTAACCTTTTGAACGCCATTGTCACATATACATGACAAGCAAGCGCGTGCCCTGTACGCCAAACGTCACTAATATGTGACAAAACATACGGCGAATTTGTGGTTTGGCGTCGGGGGCACGCCGATGCGTTTATGCTCTGGCGTTCAAAAGGTTAATAAGGTTGCTTTCTGCCCCATATCTTGTATGGTCTATTTATGTGCGAAAGGCTAAATACTGCGTTAGTATGTATGTGCAGCCAAACGGGGGAACCGAATTGCCATTATATTGTCCGCGGTCCATCATGACTATATTGAAGTCACCACCAAATTCCAGATTAACAGGACGAGTATAGGGTCAGAAAACAAGGTGCGTTATTGTTTGGAGATAGGGGACGTATTATCACCCTATATGTATGTAACCCCCTACAGGTATTTCTTTGTCATAAATAATCCCTACGTGACGATTCAAAACAGTGTTTTGTATCGACAGGTACATTCCACAAAAAAAAAATGCAATCTGAGGGGTGTTTTTTAACTTAGCACTTATCTTTTGTTTCTTTAAGGTCAATTCATACTAACGCAGAGTCGAAGTGCATCGAAGCATCAATGTATAGCAAATTCACCCTTATCTCGTAAACGTAAGTAGGTAAAGCAAATATTTCTTCTGACATAAAAAGAAGATGCGCGAATTCGCGCGCATTCGACGGAATTCGCGCGTCTGAGCGGAAGAAATATGTGCAAGCACCAAATGCCCATTAGGGAGGTTCACGGGTTTGTGTTTACTAACGTTTTAAGCTCCTTTTAGTTGATTTCTTCTATTTATAGAAGATTTCTTCCTCCCTTAAGTACATTTCTTTTCTTCAGACCTTTTAGTTGGTTTCGTCTATATATTCTAATCTTATTTGACTGAACTTGATAGTGGGAGTGAGGGAGGGGTAAGTTAGGAATAATTTAATAAAAAATACAACTTTTTTCATACGTTATATTTATTTAAAGAAATAAAAATAAATGGGAAATGAAAAATTCAAAGAAAAGAACTCGTTTTTAACTCAAGTTTGTATTTTAATTTTTTCGTCCTTACATTTATAACAATATTAAATAGCTTATTTTAAGTATACAATACAATATTATAATAGATTATTTAGGCGTGGCACTTACCTACGGATTATAAAAAAAATACATTCCATATAATTTCGAATAACTTGGCCAATAAATGCCTTCATCACATAACTTATAACTCGATCAAGTACCTATGTATGTACCAACCTAAATTATACGTGGACTACAACGCTTTACCTACATCCTTGTTTCCTATACAATTGTCTTTTCTGAGCACAATTAATTAATTTAGTGTGAAAACAAACGATCATACGAGACACATGGACGCGACGAACTTTATTTTGGCATCTTCCTTTTGGCTCATACACCAAAACAATGATTTATGAATCAACTAAATAGGGAGGTAAGTATATAATACTATATACAAAATGATTTCAAATTATATTGATCATGATAACCGCAGGAAACATTAGAAACTCTTCCTTCTTTGCATAGCTTCTTTTGTCTTCTGCGGCCGCAACCACGGTTGCGATTCCATACAATTCAAAAGAATGATAAAAATTAAAAAAATATCACAATCGGAACTATATCTAGGGCACGTGTTTTGTATGTACTCTTACATAATACTTACACTAATATTACGTGTAAACGAATGTAATGGACAATTTCCTACAAATATTTTTAAATATAAGGAACGGTAATCCTAGTGAGCCAATACATTTCTTCTACCGCGTACATATATATGAGTAAGGTATATAATTACACCAACAAAATATAAGATAGAACGATAAGACTAGAATGCCGACACAATGAGCATTGGGATAATCATTACACTGCCTTATTTACGTGATACTTTGGACCTTACAATTAGATAAACCGGGAAAAATACATTAGATACATTTTTTCCACGTAGCTCAAAAGCATGTCCCTAAGTATTAAAATGTTCAGTGCAGTTGATAAAGCACGTAGAAGTTTATTTTGACTTGATCTGGTTACAAAGACACTTATTGTATTCATTCAACAAATGGTTGACTCATTGTTTATTACTTTTGTGTTTTTTCTCAATCTCAGTATCATATAAATAAGGCTATTTTAACCTAACATGCATAATGTTAAATGAACGAAATGCTCTGCTCAGTTCAAAGTAAATGAAAGCAAAAAAAAACGTTTAAACTCTTCACCATTTATAAACATTTGACATCTTAGACATTCTTAATCCAACCTCTCTTTACACTTTTGATATTTGGCGCAATATATAGCTAATAAACATAGACTGTGATATCTATACCTACCTAATCTAGGGTAAAACATCCAACTCATAGTCTTATTAGACTGACATGAATATTTGGGAAAACAATGGTCCTTTGTAATCGGAACAAACACGCCCAGAGTTGACCATCACACCCTATTTGTGTAATAACAGTTAATTAATTGCATTAGTTAAATGAACATTCTGCACAAACTTAAATGCAGCAACTTTTGGTGTCAATTAAAAATGACTGTGATCAATTTCGAGGTGTCAAATCAAGTGAGCAGTAGCGGAAGACAAATCGTGATCGTTTGAGCAGACGAAAGTTAAGAAACAATAATATTGTGGTCCTTAAAATAAATCAATTTATATGTACATCGTTTTTTATCAGGGTGCGGCCACACTAGGCGTATCGTGGCTGTCCCGGCTCACGACTAACAACAGTGAGCATTCAACTAGCATTACACACATACGCCCAATTTGGTCGTCGCCAACCTTACGCCAAATATTCCGAATAGCGCGTTCCAACTCACTTTGAACAATATTAATTAAAAAATTGTCTAATGTAAAACGTGTCGTTAACCTTTCCCCTCGTCGGGTATCGTTATGGAGACAGTGTTGGGTCGCTGTCTGTCGGCGCTGTGTGCGCTGTGGACGCCGCGGTGCAGCTCGTCCGTGCTGGTGAGCTTGCACTCCACCACGCGGTAGTTACACGTGGGGGAGCCGCAGTCGAAGTCCGGACGTATGATCACTGCGTTCGGTATGTCCTCCAGACATTTCTGCTCTTCCTTGAATGGTGGACAACTGTGAATTGAAGAAAAATATTATGTTAGGGATTTGGTTCTGATAGGGCTGAAGCTGTCTGTCTAAACACCTCTGCGAAAAATAATTGTCTCTGTTCGCTGTACCTATGTCCAGTAGTGGGCGTCGTTCGACTAGACTGATGATGATTCTTTGTTCCATAGGTATTGGAGCCAACTCGTGACTTTTAAAACCTATGGGCTTTTACTTTAGTCATGGAAATTCCTTCAGCCTAGAAAGTCAACTGCCCTATCTGTCCCGTGACGAGAGGCACACTATTTGATATCGCTACTATTAAATAGATGTACATACTTAAATATGGTTAATAGAGTCTGTTAATACAATTATAGTTACCTCAATGGTGGCGGTGTCGGAGAGCGCGACAGAGGGAAGCTGGCGACCTCGCGCGATATCGCGAGGGACTTGATGGAGCCGAACGTCTGTTCCGGACTGAGGGGAGCTCCCAGCACTGACGCCATGCCTCTGTAATGTAAACGACATTCATTAGAAATCTGTTAAGTGCAACCTAAACACCTACAGCACTTGTATCCATAAAAGCTCTTGCTGTGTTCATTCATGTTAAGTTACATATTATTTGACTGGCCTGTTGGTCGAGTGGTTAGTGACCCTGACTGCTAAACCGGAGGTCGTGGGTTCGATTCCCACCCAGGACAAATCTTTGTGTGATGAGCATACAATACATATAATAGACAAATTACACCCAGACACAGAACAAATGATCATTGTTCTGTGTCTGGGTGTAATTTGTCTATTATATGTATGTATTTAGAAATATATAAGTATATTTATCAGTTGTCTGGTTGCCATAGCACAGGCTCTGCCTAGTTTGGGATCGGATGACCGTGTGCGAGTTGTCCCAAGATATTATTTAGATATTATTTCAGAATAAATAATCCCGGTGGCTTAATTTTTTTTCTACGTATGGAACCCAACTTTATGATTAATATTTCAAGTTGCTAATTAGCAGCAGCTTGACAGCATGGATTCAGCTAAACTCTCTACATTATCGTAGAGTCTAGACACGATCCTTGAGCACCCACGTGGTAGAAAAGGCGCGGCGTAGGTAGGTTCCCCACAAGGCAAAGGTCGCGAGAATCCGATAGATTCGGCACATTCAACGCGCACAGGTACATAATGACAAAATTGTGATGATGTTTCGACAATGGCCTCTCTCTCTTTTTTCAGCAATTAAGTCTTCTGACTGAATGATATTGGTACTAATTGTTCTATTGCCTCACCAATCACTAAAGGGTGTCGATCAACTCCTTATACAACGTGTAACAGAATAAAAGCAATCCTGAAAAGGAATCATTGTGCTCATCATTGTGAACAACTTTTACTTTAGAATCGCGTTATACGTTGTATATTCCTCCTTGACGATTACCAGGTGGAGCAATTCATAGTAGGTACTCGATCTTATGATGATAGAAAAGTTAACTTAGGTTACTTACACAACAGAATCCGAGGGCACCAAGAAAGGTAAAGGCGGGGGACACGGCGCATCAGCGCGCGCCGGCGATGCGGGCTCGGCGGAGCGAGGACAGCGAGCCGCCTCGCCCTCCTCTATCAGCCCCAGCCAGCTGCGCATCCAGCGCCACAAGCCCGACGGAGTGCCTGCAACACCCATCACTAACCCTTAGCATACACAAATACTTTCCGAAAGTCTGAGAGATCGTTCTTTTTTTAAAGTCATAAGTTTAAAAGACTTCAACACAAGGAGATTATTGCACAGTGAAGTTCTGCAATAATCTCTTTAGATCGCTCTACCTATCAGAAATAATTGCAAAACTGTAGGAGAGACAGAAGAGTTTAGAATTAAGGGCTCTATACAACTTCGTCTGCGGTTTCTAAGCTCAAAGGTCAGATATCAGCGTTCTTCTCAGATTTAATTAATTTAAAAATGATCATTTTAATTGATGTCAATTCAATTCAATTGAATTTATTCAGTTACTATCAACATCATAAAACATAAACATTAAAATTAAAAGTAAACACCAAACTTAAATTAAATACATGGACGCTGATGCTAGTCTCCATTAATATTAGATTACATGCATTTGATTACAGTTCGGATACAACTAAATCTTTGGGCATCTCATTCTATAAAATTGCTATATTAGAACTAAACAAACTTATAACATTATGTCGATAACAAACAAGGAAAGTTCAGAAGCATTAAAAGCATTTAAACCCGCTGAAATCTAAAACAAACACTTTCTAAATAAGGTTTCGCATATTCAAAGCTAGCTTAAGTACTTACGAGAATATTTTCTGCTATTCTGGGGGCTAAGTGGGTAGAAGTCGCCATGGATGGGACAGTGGAACGCCAGCCTTCGCTGCCGACGTTGGGCTGCCCTCATTAGCATGCATAGCACGATACCTGGAATGGAATAGACAATACATTCCTTTTATTTAGCTGTTGTATTAGCCAGTATTATGGCGTCAATACGTAGAGAGGTCAAATGAGGTTTGAAGTGCTGTTTTATATGCTGTTGGATGTCTTCGGGACAGGTCCTTGTCCACCGAATGTTTAGCCTAGCTAGCGCTAACGTAGTTGAATCGTTTTCTGAATCGTGATTGGATGATTAGCCCGAAATGGAAATTGTGCCTACCACTATTACCTATAACGTAGGTAATCATTGACGTCTCTGTCAATGTCATCGGGATAGGTAGCCGCAATGTAATGATGTATCGAAATAGATCTACCTAATGTCATGAGACAAATCCGGATCCAATCCTGCTAGAACAATTCAGATCACGCTCAAACAAGCTAATTACAATCACAAATGTTGGTATGTGTAGGAACCTAAACATAGATTGTTAGCACATGGCTTTAAAGCATTTACTCATGTAAATCATTGACTTAATTATAATAATGTGTTTGCGAATGCCAATCATCGTCTTAAGTTCAAACAGAGATTAATGCGATCAATATCTTATGTGTGACCCTTATTGTCCATTCTGACCTCGTCTTTGTGAGGACTTTAACCTAAAGGGCCGCAGCCCTTCGTTAAAAAATAAAGGTCAGATACTGTCTTTAAGACTTGGAGAAAGAGTAAGAGTTATTGCTACATGAAGGAGCTCGGAGTTTGGAAAAATCCCTGTAACACTTTTTGCCCCGCCGTGTTATCCCTGTAACACTTTTTGCCCCGCCGTGTTATCCCTGTAACACTTTTTGCCCCGCCGTGTTATCCCTACCCTACCCTACCCTTCGAGAAATACAAGCGTGATGTTATGATAATTTGACAACTACGGTTTTAAAATTTCATATGTCGTGATTTTCGTTACGGCTATTACCTCCTACCAATACGAAAACTTATTAAGTGTGACGCAAACACAATCAGTAACATTTTCAGGCAATTACTCTGTCAATCTGAAACCGTTTGACGTCACGTATGACGTGGACGTATTAGTCTCGGTGTAGCGTATAATCAAGACTTCTCTGTCGTCCATGATTGCCATAATCACTGGCTTCCGTTAATTAAGTCTTACAAGTCAGGCTGTAAGTGTTTCCTGCACGAATCTCTAATTTGGTTTCACTCTCGTTGGTCCTTGGTTGGCTTATTTTTTCTCCCTGCATGAATCTCTAACCTCCATTGTGATCCACTGATATCACTGGTTGGCTTGGAGAAAACTTAACTTTGATTTAAGCTCGCCTTTGTACATAAACTTTCATTTCACGATATTAAAAGTTGTCTTGGTGTAAATGTAATAAGGAATTAAATAAATCTAATTTGGAATGACTCTCATTAGCCCTTGTTTGGCATTTTTTTTCTCGATGTTACTAAATTACCTATATGGTCCTAATGCATTCTTGAAATATTAATTTAGTCTGGCCATCCATATGTTTACCGAGGACAGACGATTGATCACCGCTTATCGATCCCTCGTTCTCACGACCCAATCTAATCAAATCCATGGGCACCTTTGACTATTATGATGTACTAAAACATTAATTAAGGGTATAGATGGGGGGGGGGAGGCTAAAGAAACGATACATTGAAGACTAAGTGAAAGTTGTCCAGAACAAGAGTGATTACTGAGATGAAAACAAATAAAGAAGTATGGAAGATATACGCCGCCACTAAATAAATTAAGATAAGGGCAAGATAATAATGATGAAAATCATGTAGTTAAGCAGTAATACATACCGGCAATAGTCATAAGAGCTCCAGCGACGATGCACACTGGGCCTAACACCCGCGAGTTGCCTGTGAAAGCGATGCGAGCCGCGTAGTGGTCAGGCTCTTCATTCTCACCGCAACCACGATATGATGCCGCTGTAATAGAATAGCATATTACATTATATGTCCAGTACATTAATAATGTTACCAATTAATTAGTTCAGCAGTCCTTTGTTGCCATCGCGGATTGAACCTGGATGAGGCTGGCACAGGAACGAGAGGATTGTAACAATAAAAGATCTGCCTATGCACAGCAGTGGGCGAAGTCAGGCTGTGAATAATGATGATATCAGTCCACAAATGTAGTGCGATTCTGTAAACCTCTAACCGTGTAAGCTTAGGCGAAGTAACATGAAGTGAGCTGTCAATCCATACAAACAAGATAGAATGACAGTTCACTTCATGCTCACTCCACGTTAGTTAACTCGGTGTGATGTTGATAGAATATACTCGCTGGATGAATTCCTCTCTCATGTTGTGCCTCAACACCTAGTTTTTTGTTTCCGCATTATAGTTGGCTACAAATGCTACAATAACATAGTCATACCCGATGAAGCTAATACAGATCTTAGCTGCCACATTATGCACTTTAAAAGGCAAAAATATGTAATCAGCGGCAAAATTTGGGTTTCCAAGAGCATGTGACTCAAAAGATTTACACTGCCAGCACGTCT
The DNA here is from genome assembly GCA_905163435.1 of Mamestra brassicae. Taxonomy (NCBI): domain Eukaryota; kingdom Metazoa; phylum Arthropoda; class Insecta; order Lepidoptera; family Noctuidae; genus Mamestra; species Mamestra brassicae. Next base: position 5,278,183 of record LR990991.1, on the reverse strand, counting down.
TATTTGACAATCTCATCTTTCGTCGCCTCGGCGCGATAATATATTCTGGGGATCATGTGGACCGTTTTCGTGACGAACGTCTGTTACGTATTGTTATGTGCTTTGATATTATGTGTAATTTTGAAAGTGCGAAGTCTAACAAAGATGCTTGCGGCTAAATTTATGTTAATAATATAGTTTCCGCGAGACAAATCGCAGTTTTACACAGCTATATACGTGAGGACGCTTGTTAACGCGAAAAATTGTAGCTACGGGAAGCGATATTAAGTGTTTATGTTTCTAACATAACATTCTGACACCGTATTGATGCAAAACACGACATGTTTACCTGAATTCAACGCAAAAATGTTGCGAACATTTTGGGAAAAGTGCTGAGATACCGAGAAGTAATGTCAATAATGTTCTATTGAGGGGACGAAAACGAGGGACATTGGCGGTCCCCGAACCTACCTTTATTGATTCATTATTTGTATAGATACTGTTGTATGAACCGAGCTGGGATGGACGTGGGAGCCGGGTCACGAGTAAATTATGGACATCTATTTTCAGTTTAAAGTTTTTTAGTTCGTTAGATTCTGTATCTACAGTTTGATTGACTCAAATCAGCGTAGGCGACGCTGCACTTTCCAATTTCGTTCTGAGATCAAATAAAAGCATCTGTCTTGTTTTTATTAGTCTAGCCAAGAACCTGAAGAGACGGAAATCGGAAAATTTATAGCAATATTGTGTTTAAAAGTATTTTTGTTTTCGTTATCTGTTCAATGTCTGCATACAGAATATGAAGTAATTTCCTCAAATATTTATAATCGATGGTCGATGTGCATTACTTTATCGGTTTGCTCAAGTTCATGTTCATTCTGAATTATTACATAATAATATTATGTATTGATGAATAATAAACACTTCAGCAAACAAGAAAGATTACATCCTAAAAATTTAGTTTGACGCGAACCAGTTGGGAAAGTTTTATACCTATTAACGTTAGTTTTCGCTGAAGCTTCGCTTTATTTTTGGCAATACTAGAGCTATTTCGTCTGGTTAGGAGGAAGTACAAAATATGTTTGTCTTGTGAATATTTAAGATTTTTGAAGTTACTTATGAATTAGTGATGTCACCTAACAGGTTGTAAACAATAGGTAAGAGAGCTGGTCTCTCTTCGACTCCATCATGCCTTCTTCTGCTGCTGAGTAGAGTTGCTATGTTAGATTTAAAGCACATGGTGATCTTATTTCTGGCATACGAGACTTTTCAGCTTTGTCTCTTTCAAGCCAATGCATCTGGAACAATTCTTCATCTATGGCTAAGCTTAGACCAAAATACTTACCAGTTAATACACATCCGACGAGCATAAACAGGAATCCAAATATAGGCAGTACTATCTGGCAGTTGGCTGCGACCACGACGCCAGCGACCGCCAGCCCTCCTTCCACCTTCTCCACACGGAGACGAGATATGGCTGGCGGGCATCTAGGCTTGCCCACTGGGGCCCGCACCAACGGCTCCCCGGGAGGTGACGTAGTCCTGTCAACAAAGGAAAAAAAAACGTTAGAATGACGTTCGGTTTTCAAAAATGAGTGCCCGTCTGTGGATACTAATGACAGAACATAAACGGTAAAAAAAAAACAAAACAATGCGAACGAAAAGTTAAGGCTGTATGATCAAGTGCTTTTGTAATCATTTTTGCCGCAAACGTAATTATTTCATTTCCAACACTCACAATTAATTCTGAACACTTTAAACGGGCATAATTTATTATTGTCAACATAAACGAGTTCCCTGCTATTTGCTTGTCCTATTTATCTAGCGAAAACAATGGAGACAACATTTCGCCGCCGCTAATTATTATTTAGCAAAAGCAAATATTTTGTTGGCGCTGTTGGAGCATCTAATATAATCTTGGCTCAACCTTGAAGGTTCAACGTAGACCAGGGACCATGCTATTTCTGTTATTACCGTCTCGTGATAATTGCCACTTTCGTTGCTCATTATACTTTCGGTTCTGTTTTGTTTTAGCTATCGCCATATTACCTCTTACTTATTATTGCTAACGCATGTGGGATTTTCCTGAAAGAGCTTTTCATTACTGTGTATAAATTTCAGCTAACAGTTAGTGTACGTTTACTGAATAGAAACACGAGTGTGCTGTGTTTTTATGTCGCTCTTTTGGGATTTCAAATACCCAAGCACCAAAAACTTTAATTTTGGAAGTCGGAACGATAAAAGAATCACATACATCGGATCAGAAACCTCAGAGTAATCGGTGTACATTGATAAAAATAAGCTTTAGATAAAGAATACTCCTCTTTTATATAAAATTCAATCGCTAAAGATCATTTCTGATTAGGAATATGTTGATAACAACATCATTTAATTTAATTTTTTAGATAAATTCAGTGAACAGTTTTGTGGACATTTTCAGTAAAGCTTTTGTCACCAGCAAAAGCTTTCACGAAAATTTTGATAGTAGGTATCTTAAGACTAGATTTTACCTATTGCATCTTGTACGTTGTAACTTCACAAAATAATACACTTTTTCCGGAGATTACTCAGTTCAATGCTATTTAATGACTTAAAACGCTAAAACAAAAAGAACTAACGGTATTTTAAAAACGACAAAAAACAGTTAAACCGCTAATCTATCAATGTTCGGGTTTTACGAGGCTGAGCGAATCGTAAACCATGGCCAGATGCAATGAAGACGTTAATAAAAAAAACTTGTAAAAACTCATTAAAGTCGAAACAACAGAAAGCAGTCAGAGAATTAGACGGGTAATGAGCCAGCGCTGGAGCGCTTTGCAGCGCAAGTGATGTCATTTTTCTGGCTAACAATCTGTTTGAGTATTATTTGGACTACCTTGCGCCAGAATGAAGTTATATTTTAGAATGATACGTAAGAATCTAGCTGTAGTTATCATTATTAACTTCATTAATTTCTGACGAGAAAAAATATCAATCTCTGTGGATTAGCTGAATTTTGCATGGCACCTCCATAAATCTTTCTATTGATTTGAGATTCTGATTTATTACACGACTATTAAATTATATAAACAAAATAAAGTAGACCAACTGGTTTCATTCAGTTTGCCAAAGTGTAGGTACGTAATCATTTTCACCAATATTAGTTTCTCCTTGCCTCAAACCACCTAATCCAAGGATGGTGTCAGATTATTCATGTTGAGAAATGAGCGCAGTTTAGCCGGGCCTAACCTCGACGCCCGAAACATTAAGTTTTGAGGTTACCAACATGAAAACATTAATCATTCGGCTTTGCTGAAATTCTGCCAGATTTTGGCAAATATTTTGGAAATGAAAAATCTGAGACGATTTAAATTTTTACCATCTAGAGAAGATAGTTAAAAATTTAAATCTGCATGCAGAGTTGGCTGAAATATGAATATTAAAACTCGTTTGCTTACGCCTATAGATGAAAGATTGGGTGTAATGCTAACAACCTATAAGTTTATATTTTGTTTGATTGATCGCTATGTTATATTTTAAGACTTAAATATTTCATATATATTCAACGTAAGCCACTTATAAATATTGTACGATTTAGCTCAGTAATAAACAGCCTCTCCCACTCATTGTTGAGTCTAAAATTAGTAAAGCTATCATCCAAGAATACTCCATTTGCTGTGAAGACAACTAGTGTCATAAACACTATTATCATCGGCTAACGTAATGGTATTTTAAGTAGCATTTCCGTCTTTAAATTATACTAGCCAGCGCTACCGCCCGCGGCTGCACCCGCGTGAATGTGAAAATTATTCCAAGAGAACATTCTGCCGGGATAAAAAGTATATATCTATCCTATCTCCTTTCCTGGGACTCAAACAGTCTCTATACCAAATTTCATCTAAATTGGTCCAGCAGTTTGCGCGTGAAGAAGTAACAAACATACACGCACATTCACAAACTTTCGCCTTTATAATATTAGTGATTATAGTGTGAAGTGTGATATGAGAATTGTTTAAACGTTGTAAGCGAGATAGATTATCGTACATTTGGATGTTGCCTTGCCCTGCCTTACCATGCCCTGTTTTGTTTTGATCTGATTCATAATTTTGCTCTTCCACATCAATGTAAATTTAGGCAAGCTGTGAGTTTTTAAAAGTCTACTAAACACCAATATTTTCTCTCCATTTTCAATATTTCCGCTCGATTCAAAAACATTTCGCTGCGTTATTATTATGTCTAGGTCTAGCCGCTACTCCAGCCAGACACATTTGAGTGCCATCAACAGGTGATAAATCATACACTTTTAGCATAAAAAGTGCTCCATTAATTTCGGCACACACGTGTCTCTCAACGTGTATACGTAGTTCTATAACAGAAACGTGAGTTTGGCACTAAACTCGTGTCATATAACTCGTGTTGTACGACTATTGGCCAATATAACGGTCCATGTGTGTCACAGTTTAGAGTTTATTACCATTTTCCGAGGAGTCGATATTTACTGAAGTAATTCTGTAAAGTGCAAACGAAAATTTTGTTTCGTTTCTGTTTGTTTACATTTCTAGGGGACATCATCACGTCATCAAACGTGTTTTAATGATTAGTTTTTACGTGAATATCTAATATCGAAAGATCAATTTCACCTAGAGTTATATATTCATAGTATAGATATATTCATGTATTTCATGTGATTACTATCTTTTCTATACAGATTCATAAAATTATTTGTAATTTCGGTAGTTTGTTTTATTAAACGTTTCCAAATTCGTCTCTCATTCTAAATAACTCGAGCTATTTTTGTACAATTCAAAGCAAAGCGACGCTCAATTACCTCTGAAACAACGTGTTTTATATATATGATACTCACGTGCGTTGATTACATGTAATTGGAGTTGGAAAATGTATTCGTATTTTTGATGTAATATCTACAATTTCATCATTCGTATTTGGTGTTATTAAAAAGAAGCATGGCTTCATTCAAGGTTTGGAGTAAGATAAGTATCTAACAAGTCAATTAATTTAATATATCTTTTCCCTTATATAAAATCATGGAAGTATGCATTGTCTAGTCTGAATATAAGGCGACTCGATTAATATTAAGATTAATTCTTACTTTCTAAATGGATGCAGACTGCAGTAATTGGACATCATTGAATGACTGTTTTGCATACAATAGTTCAATATGATATAGGAAGCATTCAAGTTTTATTTTTGCTACTGTTGAACCTATACCTACGTGTCTACATTTATATGCTTTTGATGAGTTCATGACATGACAAACTGTTCTGAATGTAGTACTAAATGATTGAAACGAAGATAAAGTTTATATTGTATCAGGGAAATTGACCTTGTCCTAATCAAACCAACAGATCTACAACTCAATTAACGAATTAGATAACTCCACTGAAACTTGGATTTGAGGTGTGGTCACCCGAAGTCCCGAATAAGAGTTGGCAGAAGAAATAATACAAAACCCACAGACGCAGTCTACGTCAGCAGCGGGTAGCACTGCCATAATTAATTGTTCCCTTTGTACATTTTTTGTCGTCTGTAGCCTTGGTACATATATAGGTAGGTGCCTTCGTTCCCTACCAATTTGGAGAACAATACTCGTGTAGGACGCTAAATTATGTTCAATCCACAGGGCATCACTTCCGTCCGTAGTCGGTTTAAAATGCGACTCATAAACTAAAATAAACGAATATATGAATATTTATACGCGGTGAATGATGTGTCTGGTCCTCTGATATTTTGGTTTCTTGACGCAGTTATCTTGTGAAACTTTTCCAAGTTTTCCACGCCGACCTTTTGACTTTGCGACCCTAAGACGTAAAGCTGTCCTAATATCTGGTAGCACGTCCCTAACCTAAATATACACACACAATAAATTGTGATTTAGTGTTGACACGACAAAAAGGATTTAGGGAGTAAATGGGGATGTAATTTCGCTTTTTCGTTGGTGTTACAGGTCTTTGGCTTTGTTATTAGGTTGTGACATGACGTTGGAATGAGGCGAATTAATTATATTGTAGGAGTTGGTACATACAACTTTTCATTACTGGTTAAATTTGTAGCTTGATGTTCCACGTTCATTGATTAGTTTGTATTTTTTTCATGTTAAAAATTTGCTTAGATATTCTGTGCTTGCTGTGGCTGAACGTGATCTTCTAAGTAATCATTTACTTAGTCAAATTAGTCGCTGTCTTGACTTGCCGCGTTTGACTACTTACTTGAAAAACATTGTATGGTTTTTTAACTGAGTTTTAAATGAAACATAGCTGAATCACTAGTTGCAAAGAGAAAATCCAACAAGTTTCCGCTGCAATATCCAGATTCCAGCGTTCCTTTTTTAACAAATCAATTGGCGGCCATGATGGTAACATGACAAGAGAATAATGGCGGGAACTTAACGGTTGTTCCGGTTCGGCTGCGTCAATTAACCGTGGTTTCCGATCCACTGGCCGTGGACAAAGTTACTGTTTTCTATTATGATGGATTGTGTACATGTTTGGCGATATTACGTGTTGCAGCAGCGGAATTTGAATATTTTCTATTTTTAACAACGTTTAGTAAAGGGGTTTATAGGTTATTTTTATTTTCTTTGAAGTTATTTGTTGATACATTTCCTATTTTTGAACTCAGTTATTTTTGTATCCCGTTAAAATTGGCATAAACGTAATCTATTTTGTTCCAACGTGTGGGATGCAAAACACGATCGACATATTCCGACAAAAAAAAAGCCATTACAATTTACAGTTTCAGCAGCTATTCCTAGATTATTTCGATTTAGATTAAATAAAGATAATTTTAATTGTAAATCAACTGTGTACTACCTCGTGTGGTTACACGCAACGTTTATTTCAGTGGGTTTATTCTGGTAGACGCAGGGGGCAATTTGTCCGTCATTAGCTGTTCAAAAATAGTCGCCGTCCCCCCACACAATCAAGCGATGGAGGACGTGACGGACGAACGTATCCTGTAGGTATACGACCTATAAACACCAATGAGAAAGAAGTTTTGCTTCGTAAAAAAAACTTATTGACATTTCCGGTGCACACTGTAGACGTCCGAATTGAATCTAGTATCTCTATGCCCAAGAAATACAAGTGTTAAACCATAGAGTATGCTTATTAAAATAGAGTGTTTCAATGGAGTTTGTCAATAGAAGTTTGTAGATTATAAAGCTGCATAATATGCTAGTTGATGATGATGACTAAGGAAAATGTAAATACAAAAAAAGGACATTGTGGGTCGTTGACTACGTGCACATTTTCTGTAACTACTTTTAGGTATATACTTGGGAAATTCAACAAAAAGCAATGACATTTAATTTTCCATATTTGGACACAGCGTCATAGCTGTCCTTTAAGTTGGACATATCCATGCGTGATTGTGTATAGAATACTACTACGGTGAAAATCGACGATTCTCGAGAGGCGCGTGACGCACTTGGCTCACACAAACCGGGAGAGTTCTTATGAATATTTTACTATAGTAAGTTTATTTTTACGTACGCACGCAGACATAGAGATGGGTTTAAAAGTGTCTTTGTGAAACAATATTCCTGAACTAAAACTTTACGACTTACATCCTACTCTATTGAAACAAATCTTGTAGTAAAACGGGAATGAGTAATTTGGGATTGCACAAAACCGTGTAATAAATTACAGCCTTTACGGAAGTTTAAAAGTAGTTGTTTATTTTAAACACCAATGAAATTAAAATTAGAGATATTGCGTGGATTTCATTGCGATTAGTAGGCTGGCAAGTTTAGTAATGGATTTCAATAAAAAAGGATATCAATATGATTCATTGCTTTTTAAACGGTTAGCCGTATTATTGGAGTGTCTTATTACTCTTTCAACCACGTGTATCGAGTTATCTAAACAAATGGCATGTCATAATATTTTAAATAGCCAATATTTGCATAAATGTGTTACTTCCGAATTCTACTTTTCCTCGTGATAAATTTTTGTGGCACACATTCTAATTTTTAACAAGGTTTCATCAACTACGAACTCATTCTATTGGACGAATCGTTCAAAGCTGTCTGACGACTCGGATGATTGGATGTAGGTACCGTTTATTCGACGCTTCCGGGCTACTCGACACGCGCGGATCAAATCACGTTCATGGAGACGCAATTCCGTAGTAAGGCGAGTTGATTGACAAAGGGCTGTCATGTCTAAACGCTGTCTGAAACCAAAGCTCTACGTCGAACAAACCAATTTTCAGAAGGAAATGAGAAAGTTCCTGTTCTACGAAGTCTTAAAGTCGTTTTATATTGAAGCGACACCTCAAGGCTGTGTCTAAGGATAACAGAGAAACATGTAAAAATAAAATACATTTTCTGAAACAAAATGAGGAATAACAAAGAGGTCGGCTGGAGCTTAAATAAGAAGATTACGGTTTAAGGCTAAGCCCGTCTTATGCTCCAATCCTAAAGCTTAGGACAGAAAGAACTGCCGCCTTAAATACACAATGGCCTCACATAAGACCGTCGGAAGCTAAAATTAGATTAGAAAAGGCATTCCAATTGGTGCGGGAATGCTACAATGGAATTCGTCTCTAAGTATGGGAAAGATAGAACAATTATGAGTATTACGGGAACAATTTGATCCCACGTCAGGGACAGTCATGGCTTTGATCCCTTGGAACCTTTAATTATTTGGATAGCTTGGAACTTCAAAGTATTTGGAAGGTTCTTGCCTTCCTTTATGTATATTATAATGTTGCTGATGATTGGTCAAATAGTTCCGTCACGTGCCACCGCGATCGTGTGAGCACTTGAGCAGTTTCCGAGCAATGTCAAGTGGGAAAACAGAACCATTATTTCCGTAAATTATGCTCGCCATTTCAAAGCCAGAAGTTATAATATCAACAAATTATAGCATAGTCTGAATGCTAGTGATGTTCTTACGTATCTCGTTTCCATTACGTAAACGTTTTTTTTGAAATACGACAGGTTTGTTACATAGGTAAGTACAGTGTATCTGGCGGGAGCTAGACTAACGAGCAGATTGGCCCCCACTTGTGCCAGACTGAAAGGAGTAAAAGAAATTGTGTCTGGCGGCACAAGCTAAGTTTACCCCTAGTATGCCCCAGACAGAAAAGAAGGATTAGAAGGAAGGACGAGAGGCGATTGAACAGAAGGGGACAACCGAGACTTGAGACTCGTTACTTAAATAATTAATCATTGTGGTTTATAAGCGGTAGAAACTTCAGAAAATTTTACTAAAGCTCAACTTAATACTATTTGAAAGATTATATTATGAATTTATGATATTTATGTTGTAAAAGTTGGCAATTAAACTAAACTGTTTTTGGTCTCTGAGAATTTGGAGAAACAAGCTAGTATTAATAAACGTTTTATTATTTCTTTATTTTACTCTTTGTACATGTAGTCTGCCATAGAGTTTAAGTTGTATCCAAAAGTATGTCGCGATGATATTAAAACTAAAGGCGAAAGATTTATGCGCTTAGAAAGGAAAACTATAGGGAACGATAAAAAAGGAATTTATATTTCAGTTTGTCTTCGCATACTAGCTTGAGCAGACGCATTATCAGTTTTACTTAAATTGTGTAGTTCGGTTCCATATAAAATCTAACCTTACTACTAAGACAAAAAACTCAATTTCGTCGTACACCTATTTTGTTTAAAATAATTAAGCACGGGTCACAGTGCGCGTGTCGCGAGAGTGCGGCCCTCTTCACCCCCGCGAGGAAACAGTGCGGACTATATTTTTGACTCGCTCACACTACTTCGTGCAGTGACAGTCGCGTGAGTGCGGCCCCCTTCACCCCCGCGAGTAATACGGAACGGTGATCATTTTTCATCTCTTTTACTCACCGGCTTGGCGTACAACTTCTTGGAACAAGTGCTTATCAGTTGATCTGATAAGATTCCTCGATAACAGCTGATTATCGCCGAATTGGACACTTCCATTATGATACACTCGCCGAAAAGCAGTAAATGCCAATCCGTTCCTGATCTATACTCAGGCAACGACGCTGAGCCTAATGTGACTCAGAGAAACTTTAAGAGGAAGCTGCCAGAATGCGACTTGAGAGGGGATATCTCTGCACTTTCTGATGAATTTAAGAGATCTATGAGCTCTCTAAGCACTGAAATACGCGACCAGTTTTCCAATATCAACTCGAATATTAGTAATCTTCGTAATGAATTTAACAATTTAGCAACTACCTCCTCTCAAATTCAATCTGAGTTGAAAGAATTACACTCTGATTTTTCCAATACAAAAAAGGACATATCAATTCTAAACACAAAACATCTAGTATTAACGAAGATTGTCGATGAGTTGAAGTCATCGGTGGAATTCAACTCTGCGAACATTGCTGATACCGTTAAGCGTACGAAAGAAATGGAGTCGAAGATCGTTAACTCTGCGTCTGAGCCCATAGTTACACTGACTAATAAAATAGATCGCCTAGAACAACAGGCTAGGCAGTGCAATGTTGAAATTGGTAACTTGCCGGAAAAGCGTAGCGAAAATCTAGTGGTTATTTTGGAGTCAATTGCTGCAGCTATTAACATACCTTTAGCTCAGCGGGACGTAGTGGCTATTCACCGTGTTCCACACGCACACACACATAACTTACGTCCGAAAAATATTATTGTGAAGTTTACTTCCCGACTACTCCGTGATAACATACTGAGCGCTTATAGGCTGTCTAAAGGTATTACAACAGATCGTATAGGACTCGCTGGGACTCAATGTCGTATATATATGAACGAACACCTGACGCTTCGTAATAAGGAGTTATTTCGCAAATGTCGCGACGCTGCCAAGACGAGCAAGTTCAAGTATGTGTGGGTTCGTAATGCTACTGTGCTGGTCAAAGAGAATGATGACTCACCTACAATTGCGATCCGTTCTGAAGATGACATTTGTAATAAGTTTAGGTCAAATAATTCTTCCTAATACGCTAGTGGTATTTATTACAGAACGATCACTTTATAACATAATGTACCAGTATCAAGATAAAATCTGTTTAACTGTTTTGTTATATTTTTCTGCAAACAGCTGTGTGCTTATTTTGCTTATGTTTGCATTACTCTGTTTACAATATTTCCTTAACCTAGTTGTATCTGTTCCGTATAACAATAATGTCCGGCTAAATATTTATTGGTCGTACTTTTTTGCAAACAGTTGTGTACTTAATTTGCTTAGGATAACAATTCACTGTTTACAATATTTCCTAACCTCATTAAATGTAATGTACGATGTTAAAATTGGGGCGTCTTACAATCAAGACCTGAAAAAAATCCTTTTATTGTTGCTTGAGATTTTTATGATTTACTCTGTCGATTATACCTACTTTTTAATGTTATCTGCCGAGTACGCACCGCGTGGGCTTTCAGCGTTGGTTAGTTTTAAGTATACTAATCAGTTTCGAAGTGAATGTTATTTTATTTTTGGTTTCTTTTATTGTACCTTCTCATTTGTGTTTGACATCACAGTTGTGTATGACTCGCATATTTTAAGTATACTTATGAGTTCCAAAGTGAATATTTCTTTGCCTTTGGTTTATTTTCTTATACCCTCATGTTTTAAGAATGGCTAATGATAGTAAAATATCCATTTATTATCAAAACTGTCGAGGAATCAGGACCAAACTGAATACCCTATATTTGAATATTATGGCGCATGCATATGACGTCATTATCTTGACCGAGACCTGGTTGACGCTAGACATATCTGATAATGAATTTATTGATCAACGCTATTTAGTGTTCAGATGCGATCGCAACCGTTTACTCACCAACAAAAAGGATGGCGGTGGTGTCCTTATAGCCTTATCTAAAGAATTAAATCCCTCCTGTATTTCATTTTTGCCTCCGTTAACCTTGCCTGAGCATGTGATAGTTAAAGTTCCCGCAAAAAACAACAAATATCATTTAATTTGTGCTACTTACATTCCCCCCAATGCTGTTGATGATACATACTTGACTTTTCTTAACTCTCTGTCAGTGTTGTGCGATGACTCTTTCGTAGAAAATATTATTTTGGCAGGTGACTTTAATTTGCCCTCACTTGCTTGGGTAAAAAATTTGTCATATATGGAATATGCTGCGAACAACAAATTGACAAATATAACTCGTTTTTTATCAAATTTCTGCTCACAACATGTTTTGAAACAATATAACCACTTTTTCAATTCTGGCGGACGCATCTTAGACTTATTTTTTTGTAATACCCATACAGTCACATTTTCTCCTGATGTCTCCCTTTTACCTATTGACACCTATCATCCAGCCTTCTATGCACAAATTTCTTTCTCTCACCCCACACATATTCCTAAATGTACTGCTGAGAGCAAACTAAATTATCACAAAGCTAACTTCAACAAAATAAATACTGATATAAGTGACGTGGATTGGAATGTCTTACTTGATCACTCAACACCTAATGAATCTGTTTTTACATTTTATGAAAAACTTTATGAAATTATAAAATCGCACACACCCACATGTCGGCCAAAAAATGTTAATTACCCCAAGTGGTTTTCCAAATCTCTCATACATACCTATAAAAAGAAAACTCAAGCCTGGGTTAGGTGGAAGAAGTATGGGAACTTATGTGACTATGAAGTGTTCTCGAGTAATAGGAAAAAATTTAAAAAAGTAGCTGACATTTGCTATAGTAAATATATTAACGCAATTGAAGACAGTGTTGCTACTAATACTAAGACATTTTGGACGTACGTTGCTAGCCGTAAAAGTTTAAATAAAATCCCATCCACGGTTCATTACAATCAAGTCTCATCTAGTGATCCTATTACTACTTGCAAACTGTTTGCTACATTTTTCCAGTCTGCATATGAGCCATCAACATTTGACTATAACTCTTGGGAACCACCATCTAGTGATGTTGGCCACGATGTCTCCCTATGCAAACTGCAACTGTCTCTTGATGAAGTACATAAAGGATTAAAATCACTTGATTCAACCAAGGGTTCTGGTCCTGATGGGATTCCTTCAGTTTTTCTGAAAAATACGTGTGATACATTATGCTATCCTTTACTTATATTATTTAATAAATGTCTATCATGTGGTATTTTCCCCGAAGTTTGGAAACATGCAAATATTGTACCAGTTCATAAGAGTGGCTCCAAGAATGACGTAGCGACCTATCGACCTATCTCTATATTATCTGCTTTTTCCAAACTATTTGAGAGACTGGTACATAATAAATTATATCCTGCCATTCGCAGTGTTTTAATAAATGAACAACATGGCTTTGTTAAGGACAGATCATGCATTAGCAATCTCCTCATTTTCACGTCTCAACTGTTTGAAAGTCTCGATAATAGACAGCAGATTGATGCCGTTTACACAGATTTTCAGAAGGCTTTCGATAAACTTGACCACACACTACTTCTTAATAAAATTGCTTACAATGGAATCAGAGGGGACCTTTTACGTTGGTTTATATCTTACATAACTAACAGAACACAAAAGGTGGTTGTTAATGGCTTTGAATCTGGTTCTTTTCGGGTCACCTCCGGTGTACCACAAGGTTCCATTTTAGGCCCTTTATTATTTATTTTATACATTAATGACATAAAAGACTGTTTTCAAAATTCAAAATTTCTTCTCTACGCGGACGACTTAAAAGTCTACAAAAATATTTCTGATAAAGCCGATTGTTTTAACTTCCAACAGGATTTAGACCGTTTCTCCAACTACTGCTCTTCTAATAAGCTTTACCTTAGTCTTCCAAAGTGCCATGTTATTACATTTACCAAAAAGAAAAACATAACTGAGTTCGATTATCGTCTTGCCAATACGCCAATTACTAAAGTAAGTTTTCTCCGCGATCTTGGTGTTCTGCTAGATTCGAAGCTCCATCTAGATGTTCACATAGAAAAAATTGTAAATAAAGCCTACCAAATGTTTGGTTTTGTCATGAGATCTTCCAGGGATTTCCGTCGACCTTCCACCTTTCTGCACTTATACAAATCTATAATAAGGCCTCAGTTAGAGTTTGCAGTACCTATTTGGAACCCTTTTTACGTAAAATATATCGATAGATTAGAACTGGTACAACGTAAATACCTTCGTGCAATGAATTTTAGATGTTTTAGGAAAAAAATGTCATACCAATTACTACTTAAAAAGTATGATCTTCTTACCTTAAAGTCAAGACGGAAACTTCTGGAAGTTATGACTCTATTCAATGTGTGCCGTAATCATTTTGATTGTCCGGACTTAGTTAGGAGTCTGTGTTACCTGGTTCCTCGAACAGTTCATGTACGTGAGGTACGCACTCGACGTCTATTTGCTACTAGCCTCTGTAAATCTAACGCTGGCTCGCGTTCACCACTTCATCGTTTGGTTGAGACATATAATAATGAGTTTAATTCAATCGACATTCTTTTTCTTAGTAAAAATGCATTCAAGAAGCAAATCCAAGCAAATCTAAGAGATCAGCAAAATGCTATACAACGTGGGTAATGATTAATAATGTACGCACACAAACATACCTTAAATTTATTTTTTTCCTTTATATATATATTTAAATTAAAATCCAGAATGACCGTTTTATAGGTACTGTATCTGTGTCTAAGCTAGTTTTTAAATACTTTTTATTGTAATCTGTGGAGAACGTAGTGGGTAGCATAATTGTTTAAAATGTAATATTTAAGATATTATGACTAGTTGTTATTGTGCTACTGTTTGTTTTTCCTTAAATAAATAAAATAAAATAAAAATAAACGGAACTTCAAAATTCAACTAACGGTCTTCCTCCAACTAGCCACAAACGACGAGGAAGCGGAGAGGCAATTAAACACAATTCACTTGAAACGGAACATACAATAGAATTGTACTACAGAGTACAGATTTCCTTTCTGAGCGGAACTTTCTGCGTTATCTGAATACTAATGAGAACGAGCTCCGCCAGCGATCGATGGGCCCGGGTAAAGGCGCGGTCAGACGTACAAAAAAAACAGGGGTAAAGGAAACCCAAACACGAACAACTTTTACTATGAGGTGAATTCTGATACTTTTGGAAGAAAATATGTTCTGTTCTAATAAAAAATGCAACGAAAGAACGAGTATATATGTACCTCTTTTTAGTCGTTAAAGTTGGAATCAAAGCAAAATATATTTATTTCTATTTATAAATTGATAAGCTCGCTTGCCTAGAAATACTATTTACGAATTCTAAGTTGAGCCCATTTGCAATGTACTTGTACCTGAACCAAACAATTATTTTGTAGTAAGAATGATCTGGTGTTAGCACATTAAGCTACCTGAAACTGTCAAATTTTCCCGATCAACCTTGAACCTAATACTTAAGCGATAAAGCTGAAAATCTATTAAAGAAATTTGACGGATTGTTGTAGCTTGATTTGTTGACGTCTGTACCTAAATAGATATAAATGCTCTGAACGTGAGCGAGTGTTTAGTCTGAGTTCGTGATTAGTGATTATTCTCCGGATGCGGTCGCCGTTCGGTTTTTTCAAAGGCTTCTTCGTTTTGATATGCGGTAAATGTTTCACGCCCGGGAGCATGAACAGGATGAGAGTGATGATGATACACCCATTTGTGTGATTAACGTTAGGTTAATGTCATTTCCTCTATGAAGTTAAGTTTTTGTGTGTATTTCTGACTTTACTTTAAACTGAAAATCTGTCAAACCATTTTAGTAGAGTTTTACACGTTATTATCTCCATATTCTCAATTCAAAAACCGGTCATCTGTATTCTAATTTTATGTTCTAGCCGCCGCTAGTTTCGTCTGCATTTGCCTTTAGATTTGAACTGAATCGTGATTTGGTTTTATCATAAAACAGCTACTGTTAAAATAATTTCGAAAGCGCTTAAACTGTTGCTTTTTCATGAAGTTCGGAAGCACTAAGTTTGGATGAGTCGTTTGGAGGACGTTTAACGGAATTCCAACTGTACCTCGGAAATATTATATCGTAATAATATCTGAAGTTTAGTAACTATAACTTTTACAACCCTTTGGAAATTAACTGTGAAAGTTTTAATACGTTAGTAACGTTTATGTAACATTCCATCGTCTATAACACGATTGCAGGAAAACGATTAATGGGTCACTTGAAAGTCGTATCATTCGTGTTAGGTATCTTCTAATAACAAGACTTTATCTTATCTCTTTATTATCTAATAACAATAAGCGTTAGTATTTTGTTAGATTAGCTAACTTTAAACTTGTTTGATCTTACTTAACTATCTAATCTTTGTTGGTATAATGCCACTGTCTAGTTTATTATTTCAAGTTTGGAATTCGAAGGCGGCCATCTTGTTATTTATTTATGGTAGCAACACTAGCAACTAAAAGCCAGACAGTCTCGGTACCTGCTGGTTCTATGGTATGTCGGCTAATGGATACATTATCGAGCTGATAAGTCATATTAAGGGTAAAGTTACTACGTAGCTGTATTTTAATTGCAATTTCATTTAAAATGTGTAACTAATTGGCTGTTTATAACTGCGGCACTTACATCTCAAAAGTACACTCATATTAGCATTATAAAGACGAATTCATTGCATGAAGGGCGTAGCTAACTCGTGTACACAAATAGCTGTGCATGTAAAGGTATTTGTATGAGTTGCGTAACATAAAATGTATAATTACTTTTTATTTACTGGGTGGTGCAGAAATCCCATTTAACTACACGGCCACATCTCAGTTGAGATGATAGGTATTTTTTCCAAACTCGCCTCATTAAAGTGCTATCAGGTGTGAATTACGTTCTGACGACTCGATGTAACGTATAACATCGAGATGATTATCGAGTGCGGCAGGTGAATAAATAGTGGCAAGAGTGGCAACACTGCCGACGTGCGGAAGCGGCGGAGTGGAA
Source organism: Mamestra brassicae (assembly GCA_905163435.1). Taxonomy (NCBI): domain Eukaryota; kingdom Metazoa; phylum Arthropoda; class Insecta; order Lepidoptera; family Noctuidae; genus Mamestra; species Mamestra brassicae. Next base: position 5,261,369 of record LR990991.1, on the reverse strand, counting down.
ACCAGACCGGGTTCAATGTCCCTGTCCCGGTCCCACAGCAGCGCCCGCGCTCGGTAACTGACAACACCTTATACATATAAATATTGTGCACTTATACAGGATGTGGAGTAAACCAAGGCTAGACGGTGCCGATGGTTCCTGAGGAAGCTATTTTGATTATTCAAAAGTAAATAGAAATAGTTAAGCAAAGTTCAAAGACTGCAGCTGTTTTGTTTTACATATACGAGTAACAAGGTTTAGAATTTTTGATGATATTTTCGGTTAGTTTTCATAAAATAGATGTTCTATCAACGTAACCCTAGTAATATAGGTTCCGCGGATAGCAAACAGATTAAACCTACCTAATGCTTACAAAGCTAGAAGAAAAAACTTGTTCAACAAACTAAAAAAAATACTTTTGATTACCACTTACCGCCCAAAGTTAATTTATCGGCGCAAACAAAATGGCGCCTATTAATAATAACGGAAAATTCTTTTCAGATGTAAACTGGGTTGATTTATGAGTTCACGCGTATTTTAATGTCAAGGGTACTTAGGCTAAATGAAAGGCATTTTTCATAAATGAAAATGTTTCGAATGGACAGGGTTGTTAGAATATAAGTTTATAGGACAGTTGATGGACAGCTGGATATAATATTCATTATTATGCACCGGTGGCAATAAGAGCTTCAAAATGTAGGATCTATTTATGAGGAAGGAGATCCATTTCCGGGTTGTGTACAAACGTTTGCATTAAGTAGAGATTGACACGTTTTCAACTTCATATTCGGGGACTGAGTGATATTATTTACTGAAATTCAGATAATTTCCGTAGAAAATAGGAATGTCGAAAGTCAAATCTGGCCAATCAGCAAGCTCAGGATGCTTTTCAAATAAGTGTCAATTCACGGGATGATAAATTGGAAGCCATTTATAAAGCAAACAAAATCAATAGTTACTAGCAAAAAAAGATAAAGGAATTTGTTATTTCCGAACGGCCGTGCAATAAACAGTACCAGTAATGTAACATTTAAATGTGTCTGCAGAACATAACTAGTGACGTCATCGTACATGCCTTCCCCATTATTTCCCGATAACCGTATTCTTGATTGACGCTGATGTTCGGATTCAAGCGATTAAACCATTTTTCCAACCTAGTGATTGGCTGGTAGCCAATTAGTAATCACAATGTATTGTTAACAGAACCAGAGTAACAATCTATATCTATACCTACCTAATATTTGAATTCACAGTTAGGTACAGGTAATAATCGATATAAAAAATCCATGTTATAAAAAACAAATAAATTCCATTGAAAACCATTACTTTTTAGGACCTTCTTTATAACTGAAACTTTGATGTTGAGAAATAGGCACTTTAAAATGTACCTAGAATATAGAGCTCTAAAGTTGATAGTTGAGTTAGTGGCGATGGAACAAAATTATCTTGAATTTATAAATTGAAGTATGGTTTAATTAAACATGATATGATGTCATGTTAGAAAATACGGTTTTTGTGCAACGATGCGATTAATTAGATTTTAATTGGGGTGTACCTATCACAAATTCTAGACACGTTTAGAATATCTGGCAATTCACACATGTGAAATTTGGAGCAAGGAGTCTTTTGAAAGATTCCTGGAAGTGTTTGAGTGTGTTTGAGATAACATCTTGAGTGTTTTTGTTGAAATTGAAGATATAGAATAATTATTGCTTTAAAATATAAATACTACTTTAGTTGACGAGAAAAGCTTTTAGAGCGGTTGATTTGTGTAATGAGTGCTGGTTTATTTCACAACTTCTCTTAATTAAGTATATATTTAATAATTTATTGTATAGAATTATGTAATGTTTTGAATAATTTAATGTAATTTAATTAATATTGACATACCTAATGACCTCATTCTCTGAATTTAAACGATTTTATTTTCATTTTATATTATGAATGTACTATGCCGACTATTGTTTTAACTGTAAACCATTTAATTTAATTTTTAATGTAGTTCATAATATCACAAATTTTTGCATGCCTAATGTAAGGTAGATTGTACAAGGCTTACCCATCTTACAGTAACACCTTATTTTAAGTACCTGCAATCATAGCAAATACACACTACTTTACTCTACTTTACTCTCACATCTTAAGATCAATGAAACCTCCTTATGAATTATTTTGGAAATATACTTTTATTCTTAGGTATAAAACTGGACGAAACTCTGCATGCGTACAATATGTAAAGGTCTAACTAATGTCTTATTTAATCAAATAGAGTTCTGACAAAAGGAACGCCGAAGCCGTCATCGCCTGAATAGACGTATCTTTACATAATAGTCCCCTTTCCTGAACCTTGATTTCGATAGCTATTGTGAAAGAACTAAGCGAACAAAGAAACGTCAATAATAGAATGAACGATAAGAAAAGGTGAGGTATTAACTTGGAAAATTATAAGAAAAACTGAGGTCTATTGACGGAAAAAAAGCTGTCATTATCTTTTAGAAGTTTACGGAAACATTAAAAGGAATATACAAAAATAATTGAAGATATTATTATCCTAGTCCTAAACTTCAGAAAAATACCAGCCCTTTTCATAGAGGCGAGATTGCGAGTCGCTGTATCCCATGAAACATACTGGCAATAAAGGTATTTTGAATGGGTGTGTAACGTTTGAAATAATAACAAAAGTTCTAATGATCATATTACCTAATTTCATTTAATATACTTTTGTTTAATAAAACGGTCAACTGATGTAATTAATTATTGATATAATTTCATTTTACCTAATTTTTTATGGCAAAATGAACATTTTACATATTGCACATTTAAAATAATATTAAATTAGTATAATATTCAGTTACTATAAAATTCAACATCTATAAGTTATGTACGTTTAATATAATTTTACTTGTACTTGAATAGTTCGAATCTGTTCCAAAACCGAAGCGGGGCACCACGACTTCACGTAGTCTTTTGGCTGCTACCCCTAGAGTGTAAATAAAAACCGGAGGCGCGAAGGGAGAGCAACCCCCGCGCGCTGTAACAAAGCATTGGTACCTATCCTTTGTTACGTAAGGGCGAAGGGGTTGCACATCCCGCAACGCCGAAATGATGCAGAAGACAATTTAGTGTATTGAGGTTAGGTTACAATCATTTGTTTTTCTCCAGAACGGTGCGTTACCTTAGAAAATTAGTTACTTACATGAAAATTAGGTCAGATGAACTTTATATAAAAAGAGCATTATACAAATTGAAAATTATATGAAAATAACGTTATACTTACTAAAAGTTTTTAGAGCAAATGAAGGTTATATAAAATATAACATTAGATCATATGAAACTAGGTTATATGTTTTTATAGAATATGAAAATTATATCATGTGATCCTTATTTCAGGTGATATCATACTATCTGTTATTATACCAAACATTACACACCCATTTTGAATATAGAACACAAATAAAAAAGATGGCATCCTCATTCGCTTCCCCAGAACAGGTCTCCAACAGGGCAGACACGTTTTACAACTGTTAAAGTTTTTCTCACGTTGTGGGACATGGAATACATTCGAGGAGCTACTAAACTCGTTACTATAAGTAGCGAGCAGCAAAACAGCAGGACTTTTCCACTTTTATTTCTTTTTTTATATGAAAAATAAACCTTCTTAAAGGAAACTGTAACATTTTTTTTACTGTTCTTAGTAAAATGGAAGAAAATTCTTTGTTAAACCTTATATTAAATCTTTAGAGCCATTGTGAAAAAGAATTTGGTAATATTAAAGCTTACGCGTTCCAAATTCCATACGCCTAGTTACAAGGGTTTTAGCTGAGTATCTTATAGATGGGCTCAGGGTTTCGATTGCTCGTAAATTAAACTGGTCTGGGCAAAGGTCTTTGTTTGGGCAGCCTTCGGTTACGCTGAGCTTGTGATCAAAGATATTCCCATAATTTTAGGCTTTGTACTTAAGAAGTGTCTCCTGATTTTACAAGGTAAATCCTTATCCACACTAATATTATAAATGCGAATATGATGGTTGTTTGTACCTAACGCTTTCGAGCCTAAATCGCCAAACCGATTTTTGGTAGATATAGAGAGAGGGAGAGAGAGGGAGACACGGTTAAAGATTTTTTTTTGCGAAAATCTACATTAGTGCTGGTTGTTTATTTATAATTATATATATTTTCCATGGTAGTGCCCTTAAAATACGCATGACGTACAGTTATCGAAAAATATATTTTTCATACATTCGCTGTAATATTTATTTTGACGTTAACATTCGGATTGCAGCGTGAAACACGTGAACAGGTAGTGATTTACAGTTTAAATTTATTTAGCATCCTCTAGTTATAAATTGCCATAGTAAACACAAAGAAATTCCCGGTTGCATGTCATGTTACGATGTCAAACGTGAAGTTTTGTGTCACGTGTTAATATTATTTTAGCGTATTCAAATCATTTTCTAGTTTTAGCCAGTTCACAATGAGTTACGTGTAGTCGACTCGTAATAAAGTTAGTTTCAGTAATCCGAAAATAAACCATACCTACTAAATTGGATTAGGTAAGTACAAAACTCACGTGCAGGGACACGGATTAATAGTACCGCTTTTTACCCACTAAATAGGTAATTCACGATCCAATTAGGTACAGTAAAAAGCAAAGTAAAATATCACGGGGCACGCCAGAATCGAATGATCCTATTAATTTCAATCACTCGAGATGGTTTGGAATCGAATGAAATATCAAATAATATTCTGTTACGAGCGATTTTATTGGAAAATTCTGATATGAGTGGCTGAGTGTGTGTCGTAAATTTCTTATAGCTATACTTATAGCTATAGTGGAATATATTGAGTTTGTTTATTTTCTTGCTTTTAGCGTCCCGCACTAAAAGGGGCAGTTATGGCGCGATTCGATTATCGGGAGGCTGACACAGGATCACCTTTCCGAATCCGATCGGAAAATCTGACGCTTCTGTTTTCTTCATCTAGCTTTTCTTTAACGAGAAAATGTGTGACATAATTGACATCGATCATCTCATCAATCATAATTTATTAAGATTTTCTGGTTTAGTGTACAGACGCCAGCACATCAAGCTACAAGCTGTCAAATTTCTTAAATATATTTTCAACTGTATCGCCAAAGCATTAGGTTCAAGGTTGGTTGGGAAAATTTGACAGTTTCAGGTAGCTTGACGTGCTGGCGTCTGTACTTGGATTCAATACTCGAAATAATTTTCACCCAATCGCCACTAACTTAACTATAGACTTAGTGAGCCGCGAAAAAATGCTTGCAATGATAATTTAACTTTGTCTTGTTTGGCTGCTCCAAAATTTGACAGTTCTCGTGTTCTAAATTCAAATATACATTGATACTTTTATTATTAACGTCACTCTTGGGAGCAAGGGAGTTGCCGTTGGCACATTAATACAGTATCATTGTGCCACAAACCTTCTAATGTAAACGGTACAAGCCGTACAAGGGTAAATCAATCCGGGACTAATATTTGCTAAGCTTTACTAGGCGGGGCTGGCTGGATAGAATGTCAGGTCAATATAACCGTCGAACTTATATGACTGTAATAGCTAGAAAAGAATTATAAAAAAATATCTTCGTCTGTTTTTCTAGATTGTCAATCATTGATTTTTTACGGCTAACTAAAAATTTGTGCGTGGAGTTTGAACGAGCCTTTTTTTGTAGGTAAAAATATGTATGGTGCTACAAAAATTAGGAGGTACCTACGTATACCTAGGTACCTCCTGATATGTATGATATATTATTATGGATTATACATATGGTAGCTTGATGTTATAAACTACTGATTGATTAAACAGCTTGTGTTTTTGACATTCAAGTTTCAAAATGTGTAAGTTTACTAAATTGTCACGTGGACACCAAGTAAATTGACGTCGATGCTGTAAATGTAGCGTCAGTTTTCGTCAATGGCCGATAAACTGTCAATGAATATCGTTAATAACAACAGTAGATACCGTCTATTGTTAATTTGAGGAGGGGTTGTCCAATGTCACCTGTGCTCTATTTATAGCCCGGCTTGCTCGGGGCCGGCTGAGTCGTCCTGACGCAGGGGTACACGTACCCACGCGGCGAGACGATTTCGGACCGCCAGGCACTTCTTCTCATGCAACCGAGCGGGTGGGCGGGTTGCGGATAGCCCAGCTCCGGCTGGGGGACCGCCACCTGACTACTGGGAGTCGATCTCCCAGCTGGAGTGTCTCAAACGAGACCCCGGACAGGAGAAGTTTCCCGAAAGCCAAATCCCAGGCCAAGGGTTAACCTAGTACCCCATTATCCCTTGACTTACCTACTCCAAATTCGCACTCCTTCCTTTCTTCCTCTACTCCCATCGGTCCGGAGGAAGGGCAACCTCGCAAACCAAAAAAGCCCAACAACCACAACACTAACCATGAAGCAGACAGTAAAAGTAACTACCCAGGTGGGTCCCGGCCAAGCCGGGGAATCCCATGCCGACTCGTCGGTCAGCCCCCATCGTATTCTGGGAGGGGGCAAACTTCTGCCGTTAGAGGACGCGCCTTCAGCGCGTCAGGCTGCTACTACAGCGCCAAATATATGCACAGACTCGGCTGCGGTACACGCGCCAAACACACCGAAACCGGCTGCGGTACTCGCGCCAACAAACACAGACTCGGCTGCTACTCAAGCGCCACTAACTACCCTGACCAAGCTTTCCACGAGCGCCTGGCAACAGAGCATCGTCCGGAACAGCTTCAGAAAAAACCCTGACAATGACCAGAAAGTGACGGGTAAGGCTGCCGGTTCAGGTGGTTCCATCCCGACCCCAGCGGGCGAAGTACGCATGCATCAGCGCGAAAAAACCTTAGCTGGGGAGAGGAAATACGGCGACCAGATGGTCGCCCCAGAGAAAGTACGCGACCAGCCGCGAGTCCGCGAGGGTTTAACCCAGCGCGAAAAACGGCCGGACGCGGAAACGCGCGACCGGGGACGAGTCCGCGAAGGGGAAACCCAGCGCGAAAAATCTCCGGAAGCGTTGGAACCCACCGGAGCTGTAGGCCAGAACCCAGACCGACAGAGACGCGACACCGAAAGACCACCGAGAAGGGCGAGGGGGAAGCGGCTTCGGGCCCCGCGCGGGGATAACCTGGAGCCCAGAAATCTTCCGGGCACCTCCCTCAAACCACAACCTGAACCTAGCGGCTCGGGTGCGGCGAAGAGGGAACGTCCGGATGACACGGCTTCGCCGAGCACGCTTCAGGGAAACCCGAAACGTGTGAGGACCCAAGCTGCTCAAGGGGAGCAGAGAACCTACGCGCGAGCCACGAAGGACATTCCGGCGCGACTCTCCGTAGCGATCTGCTTCTCCCCCCCCTCCAGAGACCTGACACACACCGAGGCGACACATATTCGGACTGAACTGGAAAGACTGGTTATGGAAACCGACCCGACTAAACCACTCCCGGCCTTCCGCGGCTACCCTCGGGTAGCGGACGGCACCGTGCAGATGTGGTGCGAGGACGACAACTCCCTGACCTGGCTTACCCTGAATGTGCCCAGAACAAGACTCCCAGACACTGACCTGACTCTGACCGTCATGCGACAGACCGACGTGCCTACCCGTGTCAGAGCTGCGCTCTTCGTACCCAGGTACAATGGGGACATAGCGCGGCTCCAGAGCATTCTGATTCGTCAGAATACTTGGTACGATATCGGGAGGTGGTCACTGTACAGGGCAACTTCTGTCGGTGGGGATAACCACGGGACATATTTGACCCTGGGAATCCCGACCGATGAAGCCGAAAAGGTGTTGGGGCGGGAGCGACGCATATCGTACCTTCTTGGGTCCATATACGTCCGCTTCTACCCCAAGGCCCAGCCCACTGACGTCAGGACTGACACCGAGACTGTGACTGAGACCACAGAACCGACCCAGACAAACGACCAAGACATGACCAGACTAGAGGAGGAGATGGCGAGAGCAGCGATGGCTGATGCAGAGGTAGACTCTGCGCCACCTACATCACCAGGGTGGACATCGCAGTTGCTCGCATCCTCGCCGACTCGAGACAACTGGCCCGGAATGGAGGAGGGAGACAGACTGTCCGATGGATCCGTCTCCTCCTAACCCACCACCACCGTCGACGTCGCCCACACCTAACACCATCCAGATCATACAGGCAAATCTCCAGCATAGCCAAACTGCCACCGCTAGCCTGCGCAGGGCGCTGGAGGTGCAACCACGAACAATTGCCCTGATACAAGAGCCGTGGATCAGAAATGATAGGATATGCGGCCTTGGAAACATCGGAGGTAAACTAACACTCAATACAAGTAACACCAACAAACCACGAACCTGCATATTCACACCTAAAGACGTACCTATTACGCCACTAACTCAATTCTGTTCCAGAGACCTGACAGTGATCAGGCTTCAAACCGACAATAATATCCCGGACCTTGTACTAGCCTCGGCGTACATGCCAGGCGACGACGAGAACTGCCCACCTAAAGAGATGACTGATTTGGTCCAACACTGCGAGAACGCCAACCTGGACCTCATCATCTGCACCGACTCAAACGCTCATCACCCACTCTGGGGCAGTGAAGTATCGAACACCAGAGGTGAGGCACTATCCACATATCTTTTCTCGACTAACCTTAACATCGTAAACCACGGCTCCGAACCCACTTGGGTCACTGCCAGGGGACAAACGATCATAGACCTAACGCTGGCCACAGATAATGCGACAAAAATCATCTCTAATTGGCGCGTGTCCGACGAACCCTCTTGCTCTGACCACAGGAGAATTCGTTTCACACTAGTAGCCAACACAAAAAAGCCCGCACCCAAGCGAAATCCGCGCCGAACAAATATACCTCAATTTAAACGCCTCCTAGCTTCTCTGCTAAATGGGCACCAGCTGCACCAAGCTCCAATCACAGACCCCACAGAACTAGAAAACACGGTAACAAAACTAACCGATTACATAACCGAAGCATATCACACGTGCTGTAAACTAACAGCATCACACACCAAGGGTAAGGGTAACCCCTGGTGGAACACAGAACTTAAAAAACTCAGAAGTACACTTCGCAAACAGTTCAATAGAGCAAAGAACACTAGACTCCCTGTAGACTGGGAAACGTACAAAAAAACCCAACACACATTTAAGAAACAAATCAGAATCGCCAGGAAAACTGCTTGGCGGAAATTCTGTGAATCCATAGAATCAAACAACGAAGCCGCCCGAGTAAGGAAAATCCTATCAACTGAACAGGACCGCACCCTCGGCGCACTAAAGAAACCAGATAACTCATACACACAAACAGACCAAGAAACCAGCAGAGTTCTTCTGGAAACGCACTTCCCAGACTGTAATCTTCTTGAGGACAGAGTGTGGGCAGATGAATCAGGACGAACCCCTGCTGACCAAGACTGGTCTACAGCCCGAAATGTAGTAACAGAAGATCGAATAGCATGGGCTATAAAGACCTTTCAACCATATAAATCCGCAGGACTAGATGGCATCTTCCCAGCCCTGCTACAATGGGGGGAGAGCATCATAACACCATGGCTGCTAGCAATCTACCAAGCCTGTATAGCACACAGATACGTACCCCTAGCATGGCGCGAAGTGAAAGTCATTTTTATTCCCAAACCGGGAAAAACAGACTACACACAACCCAAAGCATACAGACCAATAAGCCTGACATCCTTTTTACTGAAAACCCTGGAGAGGCTCTGTGACAGATATATTCGGGATGGACCCCTACGTCAATACCCACTCCACAGACAACAACACGCCTACTCCGCGGGGAAATCAACAGATTCTGCGCTGCACAGCGTGGTCTCAAAGATCGAAAGCGCTATAAACCATAAATGCTCCTCACTGGCTGTCTTCATTGATATCGAGGGCGCCTTTGACAAAACCATGTTTCAGAGTATTAGCAAAGCCCTCGTAAAGCACGGTGTGGACACGACACTGAGTGGCTGGATCACAAACATGCTCAAGCAAAGAGCTGTACAAGTCACAATAAATAACACAACAAGGGCCATTGTGGCGAAGGGCTGCCCCCAAGGGGGGGTCCTTTCACCGTTACTATGGAACCTCGTCGCAGATAATCTAGTTAAAAGACTCAATGATAAAGGATACTTTACCGTTGGCCACGCAGATGACATAACCATAATAATAAACGGAAAACACGAAAACACGATATGCAACCTCATGCGCCAAGCCTTGAAAATAGTAGAGGACTGGTGCAAAGAATATCAGCTAGCAGTGAACCCTGCCAAAACCGAACTAGTCCTCTTCACCAAGAAGAGGAAGTTACCAACACTAGAATTACCACGGTTCTTCGGAACCACCCTCAGCCTTTCGACTGAAACCAAATACCTGGGTATATATCTGGACAAGCAGTTGAATTGGGCGAAGCACACTGAACACACCACCACAAAAGCCAGTATATGCATGTGGCAATGCAAACGCATGCTAGGTAGGAACTGGGGTATTAGCCCCAATACAACCCACTGGTTATACACCACAGTTATCAGACCGATAATCACGTATGGTGCTTTAGTCTGGTGGCCCAGGACCGACTTGAGCACAGCACAGAAAGACCTTGAGAAGCTGCAACGGCTTGCCTGTGTGGCAATCACTGGCAGTATGAGGACGGCACCCACTGCGGCCCTGCAGGCTATGCTGGGACTGCCACCACTGCACCTTATAGTGCAGGAGGAAGCGGCCCAAGCGGCCTTCAGGCTCAGCACAGCTGGCACTTTAGGTAAAGACTCTAGAATCAAACATACACGCATCATGGAAGATGCCGTAAAACGACAACCCATGATGTCATCACCCAATGACAAAGCTCAAAAGATGCACCATTTCCAAAAGCACTATAACATAGTGCTAACACAAGAATTGGATGACCACTCAGGTCCTAAAGAGCTGAGAATCTACACTGATGGATCAAAGACAAGTACCGGAACCGGAGTTGGAGTTTACTCCAGCGACCTCAACATTAAAATATCCAGACCACTAGGAAAGCTCAACACCGTTTACCAGGCGGAATGCATGGGCATTATCCTAGCGATCCATGCCATAGAAGCCAGGGGAGTCACGGACACTCATATTCGTATACTCTCCGACAGCGCCTCAGTTCTCCAATCCCTAAATAGGAACTACACCACCTCGAAACAAATACAAGAATGCCACAATGCACTAGAACGCGTCACGGTGACAAACCGCAACACCATAACGCTGCAGTGGATAAAAGGTCACAGCGGATCACTAGGAAATGACGCGGCCGATGAACTGGCCAGGAGGGGGTCTGGTACGATGGCTGTTGGACCCGAACCCATAGTGCCACTCCCTTTCACCCAGCTACGCACGTGGCTACGAGAACATACCCACACACAAGCAGAACGCTGGTGGACCTCGGCACCAGGCTGCAGGCAGTCCAAGGAGGCTATACCACTCCTAGACAATAAACTCACCAAGCGCCTTCTGCGACTGAATAGGAGCAGCCTGCGAATGGTGGCGGGGACCATCACCGGGCACTGCTCACTGAATAAGCATTTCCACACACTAGGTATAACAGACAGTCCTCTGTGCAGAGCATGCATGGAGGAGGAGGAAACGGTGTCGCACGTGCTCCTTGAGTGCACAGGCGTCGCCGATATACGTAGACAAACGATAGGAACACCAAATTCACTCACAGACACCCTGAACTCTTTAGGAGGACTGATCTGCTTCTGGAGGGAGGTCGGCTGGTTGGAATGACGGCCGCCATGGCCCACGCACAATGGTCCAACATCAGGACTAAGTGCGGAAACCATACCCCAATAGATAGATAGATAGATAGCCCGGCTTGACGTTCATGTTCCAACCCGACTATACATACGTAGTCTTTTACAGTCCTACTCGTACACTATTGTTGCTGCCGTGAAGTTTCGTCAAGCTGCCGTCTTTGTGGAGGTGACACAATATAAAAATATTTTTATAAACGTAGGCAAGCCTTGGCAACACAAACTGGAAGTATTCTGAAGTTTGTTTACTATTATATCTGGCCAGTTGGCGAAAAAATTGCCATTTTATATCTTTAAATTTGAATTTATCTTTTTATATTGCGAATGAAATTGAAATGGAACGCAGTTTTACAGAATGATCTACAGTACCATTGTATTTTTCTATGACATCTGATCCAGCAACGTCAATTGTCCACCAAGAGCATGGGGATTAATTGACCATGCCATGGAATATTCCATAGATACCCACGGCTCATCTAGATGGTACCTCATACCTACCGCATTTATCCATTTATATAAAGTGCTCATCCCGCGCTAATCACACCTTCCGGTACCTACATTAAATGATGGTCGAGTCAGATGATTGGCGCTGACGACCATTGTCAATTATATGTATATTTGCAATGGCAACATTATTACGCGATAGATATGCAGTACAACGAAGAAAAAAGTAGGAATCTGATTTTTTGTATTTGGAAAATGGAAATCCAGCTGCTGTTTAGTGAGATCTCAATGGAAAATGAAACAGAGTTCTGTATGAAAATAGAACTCAGCAGAAAATTACAGCTTATTTTGTTTGCTTGCTGCGTTGCAAACCTTGAACGTCTCAAACGATCAAAAAACCCTTCACAATCATTTCGTTGCACTACAGTTCCAATTCGGAACATCACTCAGACTTGTTTACACACATCTAAGTGTACACATTCAAATTGTATTGCGTATATGTCACCGCATTCAAATGAGCCAGCAAATAAGTACGTCAATAGTAAATCCTCTTAGCTCGTTGAGCGTGTTTTAATACTGTTCATGTATTGTGGTAGTTCATTATGGGGCTTGCTTACTGAAGCCCTACAGGGTTACGGCCGAGGTCGCAGTGTGCCTTACGCGCGTGACCAAATCATTAATGTTGCCGGTTAGAAAATATTGTTTCTAAGGAGGTTGTTAGTAAAAAGTGTTAATTAGCTGGTTTTTTTATTGGGTACTTAACACGTGGTGTTCGTGTTTTTCTTAAGGCCAAGCCGATAAGCAATTTGTTAGTAACAAAGAGTGAATTGGAAGAGAAAGGTTCCGATTTTCCGAGAAGAAACTTGTTAAAATCGCATGCGAGATGTTAAAATTAATATTGTTAGTTAGTTGTCAGTATCTACCTACCTAACTCAGTTTTTACTTTTCCGTCTGAAAAATTGTCATTTGTTATCTGAAATAAAAATCAGTGTGTAAAAACCACACGGTAAACTTTTCAAAATGGCGACGTGCTGACCACCCGGGCCTCATGTACTCCGTGTCAACTTTTTAATCGGTCAGATCTCGGTAAGCAGAAGTGTGCATCACAATATTTAGTTTACGATAACAACAGACGAAGATTGATTGTATGTTTTTTTTTAATGTAATTTTTTAAGAAGCCATAGGTAGTCATGTTCTTTATTCTGCCCGAATCTTGTCTGTTCCTAATTACTTGACGAATTTTGTTAACATGGGAAAAACTGCACTACGTTTATCTTGTTATCAGACTTTACTCTGGAAACTAGTCCAATAAACTACTTGGGCAGATAAAGACAGTATATTATGTGAATAAATGTGGTGTTTGTTGTTGAAAATACTAAATCATCATTCTCACAGCTCGAATTAGCCCACTATTGGCTATGTTTAGGGCTTTCATCTGTATGCCAAACGAGCTATAGCTTCGTTGAATCACAATATAAATAATTTTGAAATAGGTCTCTATTACATAACCACATCAGAGACAGATGCAGTCAAAACAGATGATAAACGCTCCTTGCACCTCACAGAATATTATTATTATGACCGAGTGTCCTAATAAAATTAGGTATAAATAATTCTGGCATCTCTCAGGGTCGAAATGTAGGGCAGAGTCTATTTAAAATTAAAATGTAGGACAAACCACGAAACTGCAGTCGCCGTTGGACAGTTTAAAACTGTTCACTTTATTTAGATCCAGGTGACGTCACGGTTATATAAATAGATTATGCCAATGTTTGGATGCTGTAGGTATGCAAATCTTGGCAAAATCGATAGGCTTTGCAGTTGAACTTGCTACTGTTGAGCTTCGCTACACTGTACCTACTTGAATTTACCTATAATTCGAGATAATATCAATTTACCGCCACTTTGTATTTTTTAAGTGACAATTTGTATTCACACTCCCAAAAAAGAATGCTAATATAAAGTTTGCTGTCCTATCCATAGATGATACACTATTAAAATAGCTTTTCCCTCTTGAATTCTAAATTCAAATATAGAAACCACCAAACTTTAGTTTAAAACAGAGAACGTAAGCAAGAATCTAAAAGCAGGAATGGTCCAAACCTTTGATTCTAACTCAGTTCACCATTTAATAAAAAAGGAATGGTGGATGACTGAATTTATGCAGTTCGTTCTTCAATCCAATCAATCTCACTTAAAGTGGGGACATTATTTGGCAGATGTCTTGATAACCTGATTAACCTTCATATCCCGTCTTCACTTGAAACGATTTTATTAGTGAGTAAGCATATTATCTTTTAACGCAGCCGGCATTTTGACTAACTTACAGAGAAGTTGAAAAAGTTTAGTGCTAAAACTATTCATGCCAAAATGATGATAAATGCGTCCACACACCTACCTACTTATCATTTCTGAAGAAAAGATTTATAATATCTAGACTGATTCGCACATTCATAACTGCTAAACATAAATCAGACGATATCTGATCAAAGAATAGTAACTATTTAAAAAGAAATGATAAAGCTATGCGGACGGAAAAAAACAATCACGGGATATAGGCGAAACCATTTACACGCTATAAAAAATAAATAAAAATTATGTCCGGAACATGAAAGAGGTTTTAATGTTTTGTAAGAAGTGATCTTAGGAAATAATGATCCGCTTATGATATTAATCTCTGGAAAGCTTCATTTACTATTTTTTTTACTTTTGATAGGCTCGCGTTTGACTACTGTACAAAAAATACAACATTTGATATGTAAGAAAAGAAGAAAGAAAAAGAGTTTGTTTGTGGCTAGCATGTTATTCTGAAAAAATGCATGGTCCTGTGAGTCGCGGAAAAAAGCTTTTATTCAAAACACAAAAAAAGCTTCGACTAGGTCAATCAGATCATAGTGACGAACACAAGAGGATCATTTATCTTCCTGTCCTGTCTGGAACCTGCTTTATCACGCTTTAGCAGACGATTAATAAATTAAGCAAGAAAGCTTCAAGCTTACGCGTTCAGCAATATTCTTCAGGGTCACGGCTTTCGTGATTACATCTTATTAGAACTTACTAGGCAATCGAAAACCTACTAAGAGTTTACGATAATCGAGCAGAAACAAAAATCCATTTTCTTTTTTTTATCCGCCTACGGTGGCGGTGCTACGGACCTACGGTACTTCGTCGTAGCGTAGTAGACAAGTTGTCTTTGCTTTAATTGTTTTTAATCCGCTTTAATATTCTGGTAGGCAGCTGTTTTGCGTGATAAGTGTCGGTAAGGTTAATTGAGTAATAAGTATTGTGTAGTTAGTTTAATTGTCGTTGTGTTTGCAATACCTAAAAGTTATCAAACAATAGTTTTAATTGTAAGTTTAGTACGCTGAAATATCAAATAACAAGTAAAAGTAATTAATTGTGTTTGTTACATTTTTTAGTTCAGTTTTTTTCCGAACTCTGAAAAGATCAAATAGCGATTTGTGAAGCTATTAATTGACTACATGCACTTACGTAAAATACACATTTTATTAGCACATTGCCTGAAAATGTAAACCAATAAAAGAACAAATAATGCTCTTGCGTAAAAATAGGTTGACCGGGGTATAACCTGGTTACTGCGATTGTGTAATTTATTCGGGTGTCGAAAAGGCCACATCTGCTGAGCGTAATGTAAACATTTATTTAATCTTCAAAGACATAATGCTAGCTTCGAGTTTTAGTAGTAGAAGTACGCGATTTATTTCGTGTTTAGCAGACATAATATGGTAAATTGTGAAGTCGTGGCGTGCTAAAGGAACGGGTCTGAATGGTGGGTCTCCTGAAATTAGTCGTTTTGCGTGAAAGCCGTGACCCTCGGCTGCGAAGGTCGGTACCGTGGCAGTCGGCGACGTAGCCTTTGCCTCACTTATACAACTGAACACGAAGACTTTGTGTCAACCTCTTTTACATGAGCTTTGGAGGTTCGTTTCTTTATATTTATTAAAATACCTAATTATGCAGTCGCATAGTTGTTACAGATTCCTCGTGCCTGAAATTTTAAAAGAATAAGTGTACTGAGAATAAACTTTGCCATGATTGCTGCTTTCAAATTTGTCTTATTTTTCAGCAAGATACGAGAAAAGTTTTGAAATTTCTTGTACATATCACAGAAGTTGTAGGATTATGTTCAAATACAAATGAACTAAATGCACCCAGAATGGACGTAGTACTAATATTGTGTTATGTGGGCTAGAGCGAATGGTGTTTATGTTACAGTAAAATAAAATAAAATAGGCCGAACGTAACACTCAATGTTTTCTTGTTTTATTGCCTTTATTACTTACAGATTAAGATTGCAGGTGGTATTTGTAATTTTGTATCAAGGAAAAATCTTTTACAGAGAGAGCATTGAAATTTTTCCATAACAACCTGGAAACCTGGTTTAAGTTGCAGAAATTGACTAATGTGACCCCATGATGAAAATCTGGCCTAGATCCATTTGAGGAAACGGATGTTTATCAGTGAATAAACCTTTATAACTTTGATGATTTGATTACTGCTGCAGTACTAATATCTGTGGCGGAAACGAAGCGAGCGAATAAATATTTAGGAGTTCAAACTTCAATTGATATGTACTCTCGAAGAATTCATGGTATGCTCACGGAATTTAAATACAGTGTGGTGTAGGAACACGTGATTCTAGTACTAATAAGCAGATGCGTAATGATATGGGTTTTAAATGGAAATGAACTTTTATCTATTGTCAGAAGATAAAGTGATAAGGACGTAAATAATAATGATAATTTGACCTATTATTCCAACAATATAGTAGCTAAAATAAAAGTCCACAAAAATAATAAAAGAAAATAACCAAACAAAGAGAAAGCCTCAATCACCATACCAGAAAGCGATCTCAAAGAAAATGGACAATTAAAACTGAAAGAAATTCATTTGCATTTCATTAACATTTTTGTATTTTATGCAAATTGGATCTGTGGCGGTCTGAACACCCCGCAATGTGATGCTTAACACTGCAAAGGGCAGATTTCACCGCGTTCAGTTAAAACGCTAACACGCGATTTTCGTTTAACTTTTTCCCGGCAATTTTCTTACACGCATACTCTTAATCACCAAATTACGTAAGAAACAAAACACGTCAGATTTCAAATGATCGATGGAAGTGAAAACGTGTTTCAAGATCTTCGTAGAAGTATCTAGAATTGAGTTTAAGGTAAAGCATCCCGAAAATAACATTGTTTTCATTTCGTTGTTTACAACTTTTACCTTAAACACGTTAGCACTGATGTTTTATTCCGTTGTTGCAATATTTTATAACATGTGGAAACACGTTTGCATTGGCTATATATTATGGGTAAGGTGATTCATTGACGTTCTGGTTCAGCCTTAGCAGGAAAAGCAAGTAACATCGTGCCTGTATTTCCATTTGTGGTTAGCTAAAAGATACAATAAATCAAGTACTAGATAAGCGGCTCTTTCTTATCGTTCAATACATTCTCGGATCTGTGTTGTTTCATGGCCAATGTGGCTAGTTGACGCTAACCATAGACTTCCGGAGGCATTACTAACTAAACTCCTTTTCAAATGGTTATTTCTTTCATGATTTCGAATCGATTCCATATTTAACTAGACAAAGGCACAAAGCACGTCAAACAAAGCATTGTCTATTAAAAGTCTTCATGAATTAAACGTCGTTGTCTATTAAGTTCTAAATATAGCATTTATCGACTGCTGCCGCTGTGGGGGGACTCCACCCCAGAATAAGTAATGTTCAACTTGTAATTGGAATGAACTTTGGCTTAATACTGGTTTAAAGTTTGGCTTTAAATATACACGTGTGAATGAGCTCAGTATTCACATGTGAATTCGTATTAATTAAGGAAAGTTAAGAATAGAACAACAGACTGTATTATAGTCAAAATCAAGATTAGATTCGACAGTTCAGATGTGTGTTGAATGATGCTTTAGACTGATTCCAATCAATAATTTGTTGCCTTTCCTCCACTTGTAACACTTGAATTATATTTGAAGCAGCTGTAAAACTTAGTATTTCTTTCGATACATTTAGTTAAGCATATATCTGAAGAATCTACAAGTACGTATACTTATTGCTTTTATATTTTATCGTTAAGACATCAAAACATCGTTAAATGAGATTGCATTTATCAAAAGCATTTCCTAAGGTTTACTTCGAAAATATTCAAATTTCCAACTAAACAAACTTAGGTAGA
Source organism: Mamestra brassicae (assembly GCA_905163435.1). Lineage (NCBI taxonomy): Eukaryota > Metazoa > Arthropoda > Insecta > Lepidoptera > Noctuidae > Mamestra > Mamestra brassicae. The sequence continues at coordinate 5,242,946 of LR990991.1, read as the reverse complement.
TGTTATCCATTAGATTGTGAAGATAATTAGATGGAAGAAACCTGTTTTGCCAGGAGTTATGGCGACAGTGGCGTGTCAGCCAGCAGTTCTTCCTACTTCATATTTCTCAAGCTTATTGTGGGCGAGTGCAAAGTTGCTTCACGCTTTATGTAACACGCTTTAATCCGCTTTACTACATTTGAACCGTATATTAACACTAGAGTAATTATGTTTTAGGAGTTATCTTTGTGTAGCGTTTGATCAAGAGGAGCTAGCAATGTTCGAAACAATTTTTGATCTTACAAATACATTAGTGTATTTTTGAATAACGACGAAGATACTTGGGGCTACGGCAAAAGCAATTATTAAATGTAGAGAAAGACCAAAGAAACGATGGGTGGATAGAGTGTAGGATGATATGGCTAGATAAGAATTGAGGTGACCATTGGGATGACGGCAAAGGAAGAAGACGTAATGCTGCTGACCCCGAAAAGGGTAGCGGGATGATGAAGATTTTTTTAAATAGGCAGGCACTTCAGAAAAGGAGGTTATCGTATACATTATGTAATATTGTCAGAATTGCACAGTTTTTCGGTGCCAGCCTTAATGTTTGGAATAAACGTTGTCACTTGGTAGTCGTATATCGTTTATTATGTCGTAAGTATAGTATATCGGTATACCCCGCCTAATAATAAATATACCAACCATTTTTGAGGTTAGGTGCCAGCCTAACTACCGCAGTTAATTTAATTTTGATTAAAAAAACATGTTTGGTATGATCTCCTTTTTTAGTTATTAAGTAATTACAGTTTTGAAGTCGGTTTTATTTTTTTAAATTACTTTTAATAAAATTATGTGTACTTACAGATATTTTTTGTCTAACAAACTTTCAATCCTAAGTAGATATTATAAAAGTGGACGAACACATTCACTGACCTGTCTGATTATATGATCTATTAATATAACTTCCGCAGAATCGAGGCCAATGAACTTAAATAAATGACTCTCCGAACATCATTATAAGTCATCATTTCAAAATTTTGAATAATTATTCTCCCAATTCTTTTAAGAGAAGCAAGTGCGAGGCATCGTTTTTTCAAAGCTCTATGATTGCTATGAAGCTTTTGCCAACTGGTGCCACTAAGAGAAAAAAAGTAAAACGTGATTCGACGCCGCAAAAAATAGTTCATTGAACTCGAGCGGTGGATGATATTCTTATAGACTATGCAAGTTTTAGTGCCTATTTCATTTGTAATATACATATATAGATAGATAGGTAAGTACCAGTTTTTTGTTATTTTAATTTTTGTAGTTTATTGGATAAGCTTTTTTGTGAAGTGATTTTTTTATCGTATTTTATTGATTGAGTTTGATAAACATTTTGTTCTAACTTAAGGTAGATACATTACATGACTTTGAATAAACATTTTAATTAAAATCATTTTATTATTTTTGTAATCAAAAATTACAAAAATAATAAAATGTTACGTTACAAAATTAAATGTGGCTACATCAAAGTACAGTTTTATGTACCTAGTTAATTTGATTATATAAGAATTAATCTGTACCTACATGATGTTGATAGACACGTAACATAATTCACACAATGTTAAACCATTTCTGTGAATAAACATCACGGGAATTAATTTATTGATTTCTAAAACACAATATTAGCATTTGGCCACACGTAAAACCAAGTTTAGCGTTACTAACAATAATTTATGTACCATCCTAATTAAAACTAAGTAGGTATCTAAAATAACTGTTCCAATAGTTTCTCTTGTCTAGCTAGTTACAAGGAACTGTTATTTAAGTGTACCTGTTACGAAATACTCGGGCTTCAGAGATAGGGGCAGGTGGCCAAACAAATTGAATTTCCATTGGGTCTGTAAGTAATGTAGGGATGTCAGCAGGTGTTGTTCAAACAAACATTATTTATTTACTGCGGGATCCTCAATTTGTATTGTTTTGTATTCATTGGAAGGAACCACGTACGGCCGTGAGGATAGGTACCTACTTTAAATAACAGGGTACATCTGGAAATACGTTTCAATTATTTTTGAGAGAAATATTAACAGCTTCTGAATGTACCAATCACAAAAAAGTTGGTGAAACCGAAATGAAATAGGTTTATTTTCGCAAATCAAATAGTGCTCAAAAACGTGTATTAACATATTTCATTATTTTTCAATCGTTAGTTAATTGGCCTACCGACTGGATTAATTCATATTTCTAACCAACACGTCAAACTAAGAAGTAAAATGACCCAGAAATCTCAATCAGTGACTCAGTTTTTGACTCAGTACGATTTTTTTACACTTCTAACGGTAACTCGGTTGAAGACGTGACGTTCATCAACATCAACATTTAACCATGATAAAATAACTGGCTGGCAAGAAAACTAGAGTTCGACCGTTCACAACCACAGATTATAAATATCTACGTTTTATGCACCATTACGGTTTCACATCGATATGAAATTCGATGATAGATTTGTAAACAGTAATGTACTGTAAATTGAAGCTCAACCGATTTTATCGTTTTTGTGTAGTTAAGACATCATTCGAATGATTCATGGTAACGTATACCGTTGTCTTGACACGTAATTCAGCTTACTGACCTGCACTAATTTATCTGTTAAACAGCGTATGGTTTTCTTCTTACGTTAATTAGCATACACAGGAATTCTTTGTTAATTAACTGTTTGTTAAAAAAAAGTATTTAAAAACGAGAGTCATGTGAGAGAAAACAAAGTTTTTTAAAGACTTTGTTTTCTCTTAGATATGAGACATACATTACTCACTTCCAATTATCGACAAATCGGCATCCAATCTCAAATCCGACACCCGATAAATCTCGGAAACCCAACCAATAAATTCGAAGTCTGCGCAGTGTCAACGAACGTGAAAGAAAAAATATATTATTTTGTTTTTCCACAAAATACATGACATATATTGGTGGCCATGGCCAACGCCCACGGCCCACATTCACCATATATACACTTTCGCTTCGATTTACGAATTCAAGACATCATTCGTTCATTACTTTCTCACGCTTGTGGGAAGTTTATTTCAATTAAAGACATACATTTGTCACACTACACTGTAGATAGGTTATAGGAACGGCTTTATATTAAATTTTCTTAGTGCGTTGATCTTATTGATCTAAAATTGTGTCGAAGTATTACTAAGATTGGTTCACCGCTCTGACAGTCCTACTTTAATGGACGATTAATAGCCTCAAATACCGTTAGTATTATTAGTGATAGCCTAGTTCCTAGTTTAATGGATCGTAATTACACTAATAAATTCTTGGGGTCATACAAGACGAAGGTAACTAGGTACATTGTGCGTATGAACTCTAAGTAACGGTTAACTAATGGGAAGCAACGGTAACTTTTACGAATGAGTAGGAAGCAAAAAAGGTGATGAATGAATTAGTAAATGGAATGATGAAGAGCTACGGTAACTTAAAAGATAGATTAGAAAGACCTACCATGGTAATTACCAAAGCAAGTAAATAAAAAAGTTCGTATTAACAAGTTGGAAACATGACTACTTGAAAAGCCCAAGAACCGAATGAAAACGATTTTAAATACACAGTTATCAAACTAATATTAGGTATGAGAGTGCCTCATTCTTTGATCACCTAATTTATTGACTCGGCACACATGATTATTTATAATTATTTACGCATATACGCTAAGTTAACATAAGCACATCTATAATGTTATCATGTTTTCTGTAAGTAATTAGTTCAGAATGTAAAATACCTACAGAAATTTCTTTATTTCACTCATTCAAAATTGAATGACACCTACTGAACATGTCAGTAGGTGTCATTCAATTTTGAATGAGTGTACTACCTACAACGTAATTTATGGAACTGACCTATGCAATGCTCGAGGAATTATGAGCTATATTAGCTTGTCATAATATTTATTCGACAAACTCTGTCTAGGTACCAGGCAGCTAGCACCTAGTAGGAGGTATTTAATTATTTACTTTAAGCACAAAGGAAGGCTAAAGGTGAAATCCAGCCTCTGACATTGCAATGTACAAAATAGATGAAAAAATATTTATTTATTATATACTTTATTGTACACCTCATTACAAACAGAGTAAAAACGTTTAAAAAACAAGTGTACAATGGGCGGTCTTATCGCACAGGGCAATCTCTTAAAGACAACCTTTGGATGGACTGAACGAAAGAAGTTAGATTTAGGGCGGTCAGTGTACAAACATCATAAATAACATTAATTAGACATAATAATATAAAATACACACAATACTAAATAATATACTAATAAATATCAAATATATAAATGGGAAAGGAGAAGAAAAATTATAGTGAGAGGTAATGCTCCTTCACCAATTTTTAATACGTAGTTATTGTTTAAATGCGTCGATGACTGCGTGTTTTGTAACAGATTCTAGCATTTCAGAACTTTTTTAAGGACATTGCCCGAAAGAAGAACCTAATACAAAACGAGTTTTGATCCCGCAGTGCGAAATTCATTGATATTTATTTTATTTTCGTTTGCAGCCTTAAAATGACAAGTACTTACGTTCCTTCATGAAAGCATTGATTTAGTTCATTTTGAATAGGTACTAAACTGGGTCCTTCTTGAAATAATAATCGTATTTTTATTTAGGATTTCGCAGTTATTTGAGTTCGAAAAATTGCTTTCTTCGATATTGTGAGAAATCTTTTGCGGGTATTATTTGTATATTCAAGACTTGGAACTCGAAAAAAGAGGTTAAAACACTATGTACTAAGAAACACTATGAATAAAATATTTAGGAATAATGTCCTTGTTAGGTCACGACAACAATCCGTCAGCGACAAAGCCTCCAGCGAATTACTCTAGTAGTGATGTTTGTTTGCCCAAATGTTCTCGTTCATTTCACTCGGTCTGTGTTCGTCCAACCGATTAATTGAATGAATATTTTTATGCTTAGACAATTGGAAGTACATAATATGTTTTGCATTTGTATTTGGGGTTGATATGTATCTACAGTCCAATGACTTACAAAGACATACAGATCCTATCGATGTTTAAGTTTTGTTACAGCCCGATATTTAATACAGCTGAACAATGGGATTAGGGAGTAACACAAGCCAATTGCAAGAGTAACGTTCTCACAATTAAAAACAGAAAAACAAAGTACAAAACGTGGTTGATAAATATTACGTACAACATAAAAAATTTTTGTTTTCATTGGATAAAAAAAAAAATATCAAAAGAAGTTATGTTTGGTAGATATTTATCAATCAAGCAAAATGTTCTTATTTCTCTTTGATTCAAGAATGTTGTATTGCTTTTAAGAATAAGTGAATTCTTAACAAAAATACTGAAGTTTATTTGTTAAGAATTCTCGTCGAAGTGGTGTTTTACATTTATCATTGGTAACGGTTTTGGGTGTCGGACATTTCAAATTCTAAAACGTCATTGCCTCTTATCTTATTTTCCCTTATCTTTGGTATTTTAAACATAAGTAATTTTAAAAGTAAGTAACTTCTTTGATGTCCATAAAATACTACATATCTACTGTAAATACTTATAACTTTCTAACAGTAAATTGTTCATTCCTACACGATAATACTGTCAAATTACCAAAACATAAAAAAAGCCAAAAATGTCAGCTGCATTTCCAAGCCGGTAATAATTATTGAAATATTGTTTTATTACCAGGAATAGTAGCGTTATTAAAATTCCCGGGAAAATGGCCTAGGTACATGCACTAGTACTATTAGTTTATGGAAATATATGTCAAGGAAAGCGGTCACGACCTACTATCGTTACGTTGACCCCTAGTTTGGATTACAAACTTGAGAAGCTATAAATTGTTACCTGTGACTATTTATATCATTAATCGATAGTCGATTGTTTGATTTCGATCAAGTCGTACGAAATAGTTCAGATTTAGAATTTGTTGTACTTACATTTAGAACTGTCAAAAGGACATGAATGATTTAAGGTTTCAAATATTGATGGATGGGTGGGATGACAACATTGAACACGGAAGACCAAAAAAGCAATTGACAGATTATGTGAAAGATGGTGGGTACAATGAAGAAGAGATTCCCTAATTGAGATGAAAGAGGAAGCTACTGAATCAGTAGAGTACGTATGAGTTCAGGGTTAACATTTACACTACATGGTTCTAAAAGCAAAGATTACACTTCAATTGACATAGTTTAGTAAAATAGGTTGATACGAGAGAAATCAGCGTAATGACAGAGTGGGCTGGCAGTAATAATGATACGCCTTTGCTTGTCATCATTTCTGATGAGGTTGATTGAAGAATTAGTAACTATGCTAGATGAAGATGTTATTATAGCGAGAGAACTCGAACACTGCACAAACAATGCAACGATGTAATTAGATTTATCTGTTACCTACTTTTACTGATGCGTGTTAGAACCAGCGGCAATGCAGAAGTTTTGACATGAAAATGTCACTAAATAATCGTTTGTATTCCATGGCTGGTTTTTTGCGAAAAAAAATCGTGGGTACAGTAGATTTATCGGCGATATGAAAATCTGCGTTTGTGTTAGTAACACAACTCGGTCATGCACCTCTCATTGTTTCGCAAAAAACATGAAAAAAGCGAATTTCTTTTGTCGCTTCTATAGACGGTTTTATTGGTCATTTTCTTGAGGGACTTGGACGACTTGGTCTTATCAAAGTGCTATCTCGACCTCAGATTAAGGTTGACTGACAATATGAAAGACCATCCAATCTCCTGTAGATTTTTTTCATCTCGTTTTGTGCCTCGTAGCAACCATCAATAGCCATTACTGAGGTCACGACCTTAAGGAATTAGGGTACTTTCAGTGTTACAAAACGTCGTTATGGCGGAAAATATTATTTGTAAGATATTCGTGGTTATTTCCTTGTTGGTAGGGAGAGATAGGGGCAAAATTCGGATTTATCCGCAAGGCTTTGGAGGGTGGGCCTTTAACGCTGTTTATTATCCTTTTTTTTTGTTGTTTCTTTCATTCCTACGTGCGACAAACATACAACTTGTGCTTTGGGCTACTAAGTCATGCCCAAAAACATTTTCAATATGAACTATCTAGGTACTGTTTGATTCATTTTCTGTTATGATATTATCATTGCCTATATCTCGCTATTCTCCATGTTTTCCCTGTATTTATTTATTTCTTTAACAGTTTATGTACACACGTTTAACAAATAGATAAGAAGAAGGGAACAGAAAAATAGGTACAAAGCTGATGCTTATTTCTAAAGAAATCTCTTCCAGCATACCTGCGACAGGAGAGTCGAATAAAAGAGATGTTAGACATCGTGTGTAAAAGTTATGCTTACATAGAAAAAAGACAAAAAACTTTAAATAAAACATACAATACATAAATATCACTAAAATTAATATCATACTAATCCCTTTGCTCCAATTCCCACTACACCTGTAGCGTAGCCAACCAAATTCCATCCAGCCGACATCATCTCCATTCATACTGGTTTATATTCGGAGTGTTAACACCGTTACAAGTTTACTCTCGACGCTGCAGTCTCTAGCTTTGCCATCAATTCAATTACAGGGAGACGAGATCCCCAGCCTCCCTAAACAACGTTAATATTTGTTTGCATCTATATTCCGTTTTGGTAACAAAGCCTTGTTGACGGTTTTGTGTGGCCTCAACTTTGCCCTTTGTTAGGAATTTATTATATAGCTGGCCTGGGCTTGTTTAACTGTTTGTTGTTAAGATGGAGTTGTTTTTGGTATACACTGTGCATTGGCAGGAGCGGCATGTTTCAAAATCAAAATAACAAAGAGCGAAATGTAACGTTACGTAATTTATCTACATAACAATAACAAACAGGACGAAGTACAATAGGGACTCTTTTAAGGGTAAAAAAAGCGTTAAGAATCCCGAGAATGCTCATAAAGATTAGGGTATGTGATGCTATAATTTATCCTAAAACCTTGTTCTATATGTTAAAACGTGTCGTCTTCACCTTACAATACTTAAAATTGTCCATTGCGTAACAGTAGAATGACACAAGCACGATGTGAACAATGGCCAGTTTCGTCGACAACTGTAATGAGACTCTGCTTAGAAAGGGTTCGCTACAATGGCCCCTTCCTCTACCATCTGATGATGACAAATGACGATTACGTTCACTCCAAAAGGAATTATAAATGACATTTAAAATAACGGTTATGAATGAAGTTTTTCGTTCGTTCTGAAGATCCAATTTGAAATAAAGAACGTTTGATTTTAAAACACATTTTTTTATTTATCATGTCTCTGGTCTCTGTGGTTAGTCTACACTGCCAGACAAATTAATAGTGTACATTCTTATCAACAAAAAAGCTTTTTGTCTGCGAGCGTGGCAATCCAATTTGGGATCCCTCTATCCTATTTTGTTCTTCTTTTATAGTGTCCTTTATGACGCATAGGTTAAAACTTTGACGGTTCATATGCGGCCATGAACCGAGTGTTATATATCTTGTGGATGCCATTCAAGTTGTAAAGGAATGTCGATAAGGGATCGGATAACTTGGGACTTTGGAACAAGCACAATAGAGATTAAAAAAGGTTAAATTAAAAGTATTAAACCGATCCCCTTCCAGTCCTTGCTATCTCAATTCAAGATCTTTATGTTACAAAGTTTTAGGTTAGGGAGAAGATAATCTTTTGGCGAGTAATGAACAAAAAACGGATTTTTGTCAGTAATATGTTTGCTTCTCCTTGATGAAAAAGAAAAGAAAAAAAAATATTTACAGTATTTCACTACCTAGGTAAATGTACTCACATTCTGCTATATTATATTTTTTATGTGTTGTAGGTCTTTTAAAATACGCGTATAAGCACATTCAAAATTGTTTAACTTCTCATTCCAAAATTTTATCGCCAGAACATTTTACTACGCGATGCGAAACAGTTCAGAAATGTTTAGCAAAACTTTGACGTAGTTGAAACGAAAGTAAGAGATGTTGGCAACAGTGCAAGTTTAGTACAAACGAACTTACGAATGACCGACGGATTTATTTGCAACAACAGCAGAACAGCTGATGGATAAACGCTTTATTTTTGATAACTGTTGCGGTTCGCAGCGCTCGAGCGCTGTTACGTCAACTTTCAAACAATGTTTTTCACATTAAATTGCTGTATAACTAGCTTTAAGGCGGAATGGGGACTGTTTAGTATCTCTTTAAAGTCTTTAACACTCACGTCTTCAGCATTTCCGAGAGGACACAATGAGCTGCCAATAAACATTTTGCCTTCTTAGAATTTATTTGACATTAGAATGTAAGAGGACTGCTATCGTCACAGTCATCAACAAGATACAAAAACCACATGTTACGCATATTAAACTAGCGTAAAAGACAATATGACCAACACAATATGACCAAATCACTGTTTAAGGAAAATATAGATAAGCAAATAGTTTACACGCCACTTTACCTTTTCGAGAATTGCATCGATAATTGAAATGTAGCAACTGTGGATTATGTTGCGCTTATTGTTTCGATTCAATTTGATTTGTAAATGCAACGTGATACACGTCAATGTCACGTGACCAGGTTGTGTAGATCCACCCGCGAGTCGTGACCACAGCACCACAAGGTCTAGAGTAGATCTTCAGATGGCACATGTACGAGACACGTGCTTATCCTAGGGCTCTGTTTACCTTTGGAGTTATGATTTCTTGTTATTGATTAATGATTGTTCCCAGCTGAGTGCTTACTGTGACACGTTTTGATATGTTTAGAGTTAGACTATGGTTGGATTTGAAGGGTTCCCCAAGGATCTTTTTGCGGACCCTTGTTGAATTCTACGCAGATATACCCATATCTATAAATGATTCAAGCGATAATATTTTCCATTTGGAGTTCCCGAGTAATATTTAAGTTTACCAAAGTAAGAATTATTTTGTTTAGTTTTATATAGCATCATAATGTGCAAAGGATTACAATTCGCTTTACCCTAGAAACAGAATTTTATAACGCTATAAACCTGAGTCAAGCATTTTAAAACGTAATCGGGCTTCCCATATATTATAATTTAATTCTCAGTTCGACTACAAACTCCGGGGATGTAATAACCGGGAGAGCTTAGAACTGCTGTGGAGACAATATTTGAAGTGTAAAGCAATCAAAAGCTTGTGACAAGTCTACGTGTTCAAGAAAGTTTGAATGGGTAATACCTATAGCATATAGGTACAACCTTGCGGATACTTTTCAATTTAAAACTTCTGTAGGTATATTGAATGAACAAAGCGGGAAATTTACTAATATTTTCTGGTTTAACCAGGCATATGTTATGCGCATGTTGATGTTTTGGTAATGTGACAATCGAGAAAGTCGGCTGAGAGATTGGGTTGTAGCACGTGAAGATGGACGTTGACCTGACTATACATAAAACAGCAATCATGGTTTGCTTTCAAATTGTAAATGCAATTGTATCTACCCAGTTATATGGGGGTAAGACTGATTAGGTTTAGGGATAAATATTAAAGACTTATGACAAAAAGGAGAAGGAAGCGCCAAAGAGCTGTCAATTGTTACTTAAGTTAGAAATTGCTCTTGAACTTTGAAGATCAAATATAATTTAATTAAGAAGAATTGAGAAAATCCAGATCAGTTAGATCTGTCCGCTTCAACGAAATTAAATCAGAGCCAATTTAATTTGGTTAGACTGGATGGATTTTCAACCAATAGATTTCTTTCATTTCAGGAAAGAGAATTATGTTGTAGAAATCGTGTATTGTATCTCCTTATCTGTCTCGTAATATGATAAAAGCTTTGTCTCATGAAATTCCTACCAAATTACCCAGTTAATTAAAAACAAACACACGTTAAGATATGGAAGTCATGTTCTTTAGAGTAAAGAAACATAATCCATAGAGTTATCTCTGTGTAATAGGTAAACAATTTACCGTCATTTACTTCTCGTTACGAAGCAACCAACACTAAGTTTGATAACATTTTAGGGTTATTGTAAACTAAGTAATTTTACATAATAACATTATCATTACGGTAATTGTAAAACAAGGTAGATTTAGATGTATGAAAAGATAATAACTGTTAATTTATTCATAACAAGCTGCACCTACTTTTGCATTCAGAAGTCATTTAAGCAGCAAGCAGGGGTGTGGAAGCCTGGCCATTAATTACGCTTAATGGACATCGCAAAATAAAGTACTATGCCTCATCAAAGCCGAATAATTTCAAACTAATCGAAGAGAGTGACCGATAATTCGATTACCTACCCAACACCAATAGTGTCGAACGTTAAAACAAACGGTGTTACACAAATATTCCTAGCCAAATATGACAAGAATATTAATCATCTCGTAAAACCAATTTTATAAAAGCGTCTTCTATAACTCTGGCGTTCGCCTTTGTAATCGTAATCAGTATCACATTCATTGTTAAGCGCACATTATGTAGAGCCAGTAATGAAACTCCCAACGTTTGACATAAACGTGTCTGCAATTATGTAATCTTGCTAACAAATAAAAAGCTTCACATTAACGTTGCGTGACCAATAAGAAAGATGTGCCGAATATACACAAACAAAATCTTTAACGACATGATCCAAATACATGTTCTGATGCAGCTTCCTTGTTCCGGAGATAAGCATAAAATAAATAAAAAAGCAACAGTGCAACCGCGAACGATGGACAAGTACATAATGGTCTAAGCTAAGGGCTTTCTATTCTACATGAGTGTGGATCGGGAGGAGATCTCACCAAACCGGTTGGCCCTTCATGCCGGCAGTTGTCCGTTCGAGTGAGAGTAGAGCACGCAAGTGCATCTCTCCTTTCAGCTACGCGCACAAATCAACGCATACCATTTTTGGCTGCAGCAAATTTCACCGGTCATCTTCTTTATCAAACACAGCACATGTTCCAAAAAACAGATCTCACACAAAATCGTCAGTTTAATAAACGTAGCACCCGCGAACGCGGCCCGACCGCGCCGTGGTTTACGGACGACTAACCGAGCTCGGCGCGTACACCCATCTCGCTACGGAAAAATAAACGGGATTGTGCGCAGTGTGTATAAGGCTTAAATCGAAACAGAGCAAACGAAAATGGACTCTATACAGAAGAAGATAAAGATGATGAAGAAGAGTTAGCTGAAAAACATGTGTTGTTATGACCGGGCACCGAACTGGTGATTGTAGCCAAAGCCCGCTAGTTGCAGTGGAAAGAAAGTAGGTGCATTTCCCTGTGTTGGATGCTGCAGGCTGCGAACCGAAATGCGGTCAGTGTCGCTGCTGTTCCATGATTTAATTATGTGACATAGAGTAAGCCACCGCCCTCATTGATTTTGCTGAGGCCGTAAGCAAACGTGAAGTCAACATCCTCATATAAGCACACCTATTTTTTTCCAGTGACCATTTTTAGAAGCGAAACGACCGAAACTTATTCCAATATAAAAATATAAATATTTTTGTTTTGAAAGGTGAGTTACCGAATTATGCTGCAGAAACGTGGAATATTTACCTGTAAACAAAACAGAATAAAGATAAGTTGATTATCATATTAATAATGCTTTGATTCTTGGTGAGGAAGTAAGTTCAAATAAAAAGGAAAGTTGATCTATTGGAACCATTGAACCGGTTATAAGCGACTGGTCCGTTGGTGGTGGTACTGCATGTTTAGTGGTTAGCTGAGCCATTGCAGCTGTACAGCTGTTTCAACACTAACAACATTCGAGTATTCGACAGACCATTGGACTAACATTAAACATTAGAATAACAGAAATAATAGCACAGTTTCATATACATAATTAAGTTGAATTCCTTTTGAGTTTTTCTGTCACAAACACAAATATGGATGAACGAAGACGATGATGATACCACTGTAGAAACGAAAAATAAGTACAATTTAGATGATAATAATCAGTTATTTGCTTTTTCTACAGATCGGGATGTTATCACTGTGGGTTCCGATAAGACCGTCAATGTGTAGGTATTGGATTTTACATAATCATGATCGAACTTAAATTGAATTGATTCATTATTTATTTAAATATTTTTGTCTTTTTTTCTCTTTGGACCTTCATACAACCTACATAATTATTATGATGAATACTAATTTTTAACACCTCATAAAACTTGTTCTTATTTCTTAATGGTCTCATGAAATATTATTTTGAATTCCTAACATCAAATAAAGAAACGAATTGCAATGTTTAGGTTAATGATGGTATAACTTAAAATAATTTTAGAGCGAAACTGTCACTGGAAGATAAGAGTAAATAACTCGAACCTGTATTCTCATTGCTTAATATCTTTTAGTAAGTATACATGCCTCAACCACAACAATGTGCAATGTTTGTCTTTCTCTAAAGAGACGAATCGCAAAACATGAGGATGATAGTTTACAAAACTTTACTCATGGTCCAACAGATGCTTCCATTCGTGTTCCAGTCAATTGTGGCAGCGTGATTGAACACATCCCAAAAATTTGTATTATTTAATAAATACAATTCTTTATCCTATGGTTAAGTTGAAGTATTAGTCTACACGCACATGATTAGATTTTGTGTTATTAACCTTAATTAGTTTTTTGATATCTACATCATCGTCAGCTTTGGCTATAAAAGTGTAGTAATATTAAAAAAGAAAAAAAAAAAGTGTGCGTCTCGGGACGCCCGACAGAAGTGATACTGATAACTTAAACTAATATAAGTTGAACTATTTAATAGGGGAAGCGTCTGTCCGAAATACGACTAGCGCTGTGGGTTAGAGTGAGAGAGGAAGAGCCTGCCTACCGCTGCCGTATGCGTGAGAGAAAGGGAAGTCAGACAGACTGGCGCCGTAACACGTTACGTTACGAAGCGGTTTACCCTCCCATAAGAAGTTATCGCTTCAGAACAGTTTTTAATCTGTAGCTCAATAACAGCATCGAAATCTAAGAATTAATTTGAACATTTATATTATTTTTAATTAAACATTGTCTTAAAAAAAAGTTTTACCATTACAATTTGAAGACGCTAAAGGTTCAATAACAAAAACACTGACTGTCCAAGGCACATTTTTATCAAGCACCAACATCTTAACCGTTTTAGCCTCTTGCAGTTCCAGCTTCTACAGAACTGTTAAATTGTCCTGCATAAATGACTTCGTAAGATCGTACCTATCTATGATATCAGGGCAGTTCATTAGAAGCAGTTAACATGACTGTAACAGGGTCATGGTAAGGTTGTTGTCCTAGAAAATAATTAGAATCAATGCTAATAAACTCCATATTTTTCTTTCAGGGTTGAGCTATTACTGAAAGATAAAACAAACAAATGTATGAGTCTATAAACCTCATTTAACAAAATTTATCTACAAATTCATATAGTCCCAGTTTACTAAATAAACATGGAATATTCTATTTAATTGGCGTTTTAACCCTATGATTCTCATGATTAACATAAATACTCATCATTATGTTAAATTCCCAAACGAATTGATCAAATTCTGATGTTGAACTGAAAATTTTGGATAAATGAATGTGTATGATTAATTCACGAGTTTGGTAAATGATTATGTTGATACTGTACGTCACTGTTTTTATAAGCACGGATATAATTAGGAAGGTATAGTGTTACTTTTTGTTGGTGGTTTTTACTTACACAAATTATCTTTGACTTGTACATACAAGCTATGGTATTATGTAGTATTTTGATCATGATGACTCTTGTTCATATGGTTTGACTGTATTCTTTTTAGACACGTGTTGACTTCTTCGTGCGCATATATTTGCTCTTTAGGAATAAAATAAAATCGGCAGCCATATTATAGGTATCTAATATCATAATAAAATGGAAGGATAGTTGGCAGGTAAATTTAATTTATTTTAGCTTGAGGCTAAAATTAGAAAATTTAAAGCACCTACTCCATTGCTTGTATTATCCTTATTGTGTATTACTAACAGTAGTTATTTCTAGTAACAAAATGTATTATAATTATTATTTTCCGAAATATTAAATAGCTCTTCTATTAAAGGCCATTTCCAATCAACTTGGTTGGCAAGTCTGACCTGTTGACCCCAAAATGCTTGGAATATTGGTTTAAGAAGTTGAGACTACGGAAAAATCGGCTTACCATTGTTGACATCATGCAACCCTCTCTCCATGAACCTGATTTGCGTGTACAGATAACAACTTCATGGCATTTTTGTTCGCAGTCAGGCACGGAAGCAAAATTACTATGCCAATAACCTAAGCTCAGCAAAAAGAGACCATGACGTAATGCAAACATGGTATCTGTCAACAGGGTTTAGGAAGCGTAAAAAACTGAATGCAGTAGTATCTTTATCTGCCTTTGCCTCACGCGATGTTTTACAAATACAGAAGAAAGAGAGGTCGTAACTCATGACACGTGACGCCAGTGACAGTCTGTTACCATGTGTTCCTTTGTCTTTACAAATGAGCGTTTGTTGCACTGTGTGAGTGCTACCACATGCCCATATTACTCCGCAACGAAATGTAATTCGTTATCTCGTAAAGTAACCGTATTTCGTGTATTATTTACTTTTGTCGAAAAACAACGGTTTTAAAAAGCAATGCGTTGCAGACGTCATGCGCGGTGATCTATTGATTTGCGTTTTTTTTTTGTTTTCTTTTTATGAGACAAGGCGTTTTCCATTTTTGCCGTAAAATTAGGTGTTCTGTTCTGGCCTTTTACTTTGTTGTTAAATATCTTGTATGACTACTAACTCATACAAAGTAGCTGTAAAAGGTTGGTCTTTATTTAAATCATAGAACCACATTGCCCGTGGTTAGCTTGAAAGATTGTGCGCAAAGATAGACAATGATAAATTGTGTTTTTATCGCTCATTATAATCGCCTCCACAGCTCCAGTGCTTAACAGATCTAGAGGTCCATTTTTAGCTCATAGGCGCTAATTTAACTGTCCTTGAAGGTAGGGTTGCCATCCGTCCGGGTTTCCCCGGATTTGTCCTAGTTTGGTCGGCGTTCGGGGAGCGTCCGGGCGGGGTTATCGAAAGTTGTCCTGGTAAAATTCGGACACTTTTTGTGTCAAGGGAAACTCGATTGATTGAAAATTAAAAAGATAAGCAACAAATGAAAACTAAACGTTTAAAATTCATTAGTACCTAATCGTAAGCCGCTTTCAAGCAAAATATCCGACGCTTTTGGTTTTATTGCAAACAAAATGTAATGGATTATTAAAAAAATATTTTTATTTAAAACGAAGTTTTTTTTGTTTCCGGGGAAAATATTCAATTTCACCCAAATATCCGCGGTTTTTGAGATGTTGTCCGGCGTCGGCAATTTTGGTTATGGCAACCCTACTTGAAGGCGACTGACTGCAGAGCGGACCTTAGAAAATGAGGGATGTTGCCTTTAAGGTCATCTATTCTTTTTGACAGGGCCGGACACTTATGGAACCTTGAAAATAATCTTTCAATACGGCTTTAAAATCTGCTGAATCGATGGCTTGTTAATGATTTTAATGTCTTCGCTTTTTGCAAATCAATGAATTTCTTCATCACGTAAATCTTTTTTAAGATACCTACTATGGTTGGTTAACTTGACTAACTTTATTACCAACAGGACAGGACAATTGCAGATCATATGTAGTCCATTTATTGACTGACATAACCAACTCGTTCAATGTAGGTAGGTACCTACCACATGAAATTTCACGCGGTTTGCTTTCAGTTTGCAAACAATGTAACAATAGGGACCTTACTGCACGAGTGTGTGTACGCTCCATTTCGATATTGAGTTTACAAATTATTGATGATATAGCTACCTACCTATAGTAGGCGCCAGATAATCGTGGAATAACGGTCATTGACCCACCTACAATTATTGACATTTTTAATTTGAAAAACGGAATTAATGACACAAACAAAGCGGTCCCGAATCATCATCTCTCGTGATCCTTAACATTGTCTAATAATGAAAAACGATTCATATTTAATTGTTCAGGTACCTATGAACAGTTATTAGGGAAAGGTCAATGTACTTTATTCCACATTTATCTGGCGCCTACTATACACAGTTACACAGTCAACATCATCCGATAACTTGCCCATTTCAATTTCGAATCGAATCGATATGGACTCGATTCCCTTAAGCCTTGCTCTTACATATACAAACGTAAATAGGTAGGTACTATTTGTTCTCAAATCTATATTTTATTTGCAAATCACGTAAAGATTTGGTAGATTCTTCGAAGATTTATTTGAGCTTGTTTACAAAAAACAATAACTTCCCACGTAGAGGAGGATAAACGTTTGAAACAAAAATATAATAATTTTGAAAATTGGTCACAATTGGCGGAGAAATCGGTGAACACAGGTACTTAATTAACTACTCACATAAAAAAAAAGTACATACACTCGAACATAGAACAGGAGGTTCAATGTTCGACTGTATCCTTCTTGACGAACGATTAACAAGAGACGCACAAATATAATATAGTTTAATTGTTTTCCAGTTTTAGTGTGAATGTCATTTTTGTTTCTGATTTTTTTCACCTCGTAGGTAATAGGAAATTACTTAACGTGAATCCGTTGTGATTTCAATAGTAACCGCCATTATTGAAACGATCGAGCTAAGAAACCGGGTTGATAGCGTGTTAATTGATTAATGAAAACAGGTTACTATACACATGTGCTTTAATCAAAACTGTTAAGAACTTAAATTTCAGAAATAGAAACAGGACTTTTCACACTCATTGTGCACTAATTATGGCATTACCAATGCATCCATTTTCAATTCACTTGCTCCAAATTCAAATCAGATTATATCAACAGCAGTCGGTTTTTGTCCGACTGCTGTTGATAATCTGTAGGAAAAGAATCCGAATATAGTTCAAAACGTAGGCAGGCAAGACGTATTTTATAATAAAACCGATTCATATTGTCGGTAACGGAAATAGCGCTGACAGGAACATCGCGATCAACAAAATGGCGGGATGAAGTTAACGAATTTGTCGCTGTTAACCAATGAAATAAAAAATATGAGGGTTTTTAGAGCATCGAGCAATTTCCCGGTTCGACGCCTCAGGCCCTGGATGGAAACGTACCTACGAAAATCCACGAAAATGTAGGAAAATCTGTGAAAATCCATTCGACGAATGTTTGGTGAACGCCGTTGGCAACAGTCGGCAATGGACACGTATTGAGTTCCGATTCCGTGCGCGATATTCGAGAGTGGATTTTGATGTGATGGCACTCGCATCAAACACGCTATATCGTTTTCGAATCGGAATGTTTTTATTTCGGAGGTATTTCCTTCTATGATTGCTTTATGGGTGTTTGAATTTTATAAATTAGTTTTACGAGACTTTTGTTGATTTAATGTTAAATTGAGGAATGTCAAGTTGAAGACTTTTATCTCTGACAATCAATGAACGAATTCGTCCCTTAGGCGGTTTCCACCCTTAAACTACGTTAGTCTATATAAATAGGTTGGAAATTGCCTACATATTCGATTACATAAGAACCAAAGAATTGGTACACGTCGTAAACGACAACAAAGACCAAAATAAAAGAAAACTGTGCACAAAGAAAGGTACAATTTTCCCGTAACGATGGTTAGGTACTCGTAATTGACAAACTTTTATCACAAAACAGCCATGTTCGAGGCCAAAAGCAACTTAATAATAAGATAACAAAGTACATTAATAATGTTAAACAGATCATTACCTGGGGGCAACGACTTTGGAAGATAGCTGTATAGAAAATCTTTCAGGCGAATCAAATAATAACCAATTTAAACTGTCGTCAACAAAAAAATGGTCTTTCAAATTGATTGAAAGAGTCATTGACTGGATTTTCTGTGAATAAACTTTAGCTAGATGCGGATTTAGTACTGAAATAGATTTGAGAGTGACTAATATAAGCTTTGTCGTGTGGACTTAGAGAGTGTCGCAATCAGTTTGACGCTGAAGTAAACTATGTCATTGAAGGCGCTGTTTATATTTATTGCCAATATGTAGTTGTTAAAAATTGCAGTAGGTTATTGCTTCTACGCTCCATCTACCACGGCCATAACATGAAATCGAAAATGATTTTTTAAGAGCATCTTATACGTGTCCCTCCGTTGGTTGACCAAACCAAGTCTACGTACATGATGATTATAAATTATGACGTGGTGTACGATGGTGCCCGAGTCAAAACGTTTGCACTTTTAATGTATTTTTGTTGATTTTGGCTGCTATACTATTTAGGGAACAAATAATACCGCTGGAATGATATAATTCATTGTATCAATAAGCCATAATATATTTATTATTTGTGTCATGAGTTGTCATTGTTTGTTTGCCGTCACATGCGCCACCATACAGTGATATCTACCGCTTTATGTGGTAGGTACTAGACATAAGCTTCCCTAATACTCTCCCGTGTTTTCCCGCAAACACTGCCGCAGTCGCAGCCTTCCTCTAAATTAAATGAATTATTAATATAGTGCGCCAGCTCACATTCGAGCACCAGCCGTACATTTTACATAGGCGCAACGTTGCACAGGCTGTAATTATAAATTAAAGTAAATAGTCTAGTTATACCCCGTTATGTGGATAGTGTTTTGTTTGTTTTTATATCCTCTCGAGCTATTCAAAAGTGGAACTAAAAGAATTGGTTGGCTGAAAAGAAAAATTGTAGAGTTATTGTCTTTGCCTCTCATATCAGCTTAAAATCTTTGTCTAAAGCTCGATTGCTCATATTTCTTCTTTTACTTTTATTCTCTTTTCTTTTTATGACCACTCTAATCGTAAAGTTTATCCCCATTAAGATTTTATTTGTCATCGAATTTTATTATCAAGTTGGAAATGTTGAAGATACCAACGATTTGTGAAGAGACAGCGGTAAAGGCGGGTTTATCGTCAAGTGCGGCTCGACAGCCTCCGGTCTCACGGAGAGCACTTATGATCTTCAAGACCGAAGAGCATTGTTCAGAAAGTTCCAACACCACTATAGGAGCTTTACCGGAGTTTAAATCTATGCTACATTATCCCGGACATTGCAAAATGGAAGCTTCCATTTAAAAATAATCGAACATAGTTTCAAATCGATGATGTTTTTAGCTGGTATTTTGGTCAACTTCTGGCACTGACAGGCCGATATCGTCCAGTATTCGGTAACAGCCGCAGTTCTTTGCAATGTTTACGTCAATTGACACCACAGTATGCGTTTGACGCGGCAGTATAGACGCAACGTGTGCACATCGAAATGTGAATATTTGCCGTTAATCTCGCTATTTTTTTTCAGATTTTATCTAAATTGGATTTGGTGTGTGTGTTTTGGTATACCTTTTTTTATTAATAAGCAAGCGTTTGACCACTATTTCACCTGATGGAAAGCGATGATATGGTTAGTCAAAGATAGAGCAGCTTGCTTAAAATAAACCTCTATTTTCTCTTGACTTAAATGGCTATCAGGAAACAGCTTCGATCAAGAATGGAAACACAGACGCTCGCGCTGGCAGGGTACCTATTTCACTCATTTGCCATAACGATGTATAGTGAAAGTATTCCATTAACCGTTTGTGTGTGTGGATGGTCCAGTTGTCCACCAAGAGTAATCTCTATCATTAAATCACAAAGCGATTTTTATATGGAGAGAAAGAAAATATACCTAGGGGGCGTTCAAGTATTACGTAACGCAATTTTGGGGGAGGGGGGGTCTTGTAAAATGTTACGATGCGTTACAAGGGCGGGAGGGGTGTTCGAACATTGTTTTTTTTTATTTAACGCTAGCTCACTAAACATATTTTCAAGTTCACAGTCACTAAACAGTAGTCATTTTGCCAAACAAAAATAAACATCAATATTTTTCTTGAAATGACATATTTTATTAATTAAAAAATTTGGTAACATGAGAGTAGTAGACATAATTGTGACTTTTAGGTAAAATTGTCACTTGGATGATACGTAACGTTTCGGGAGGGGGAGGGGGTACAGATAAACGTTACGGCGCGTTACATGGGTGGGAGGGAGGGTCAAGAATCTTCAAAAATTGCGTTACGTAATACTTGAACGTTCCCCTTCCTAAACACACCTGTCTGGTTAGATAGATTCATTATTCTAGATAAGTAAGTAGGAAACTTCTCACGTAGTTCCCAGCTCAGTCACATCTCTAAAGATCTAAATCTCAGAAACCCGGTAGAAATACATTAACATTACGCAAGCTAGCAACAAGGGCCAAGTGTTCCGGGCTCGTATCGGTTACATTGAGCAGTCAACGTTTGGGGACGGGACGCGAATAAACTCACGTTTTCTCATATCTCCGGACGCCATGTTTTTCTTCATACTTTAGAGCTTTAGGTACACGTTTTACGGGAAACGTGCTTACAATTTCGTATGAAAAGGGGTGAGTATAAAAGTTGTTAATTTGGTTGGTTATTTTGTACCTACACATTTTATTTTAGAGCAGGTTTGTAGAGGCTTTGTTTGTTGTGGTTTCATTTGGCATTTTAGTTATGACTTATGCCAAGAAATGTTTTTTCCATGACTTTTAAATAAAAAAATAGTTTTGCGTGAGGAGTAGTGATGACAGTTATATCGATAACTGTCATCACTACTCCTTTGCACAATGTGTGTATTATTTGGTTGGTTTTGAGGGTCAGACTATTTTTGCCTTAAGGAAGTACCTAACTACTAATATTGAACATAATTATGATGCAAACGATGCTCAATTTAATCAGGGTATGTACCATTGTCAGATGTTATATATAATATGCCTCTATTGATTTACCAAACATACTCGATTCTACCTCTTATTCGGAGATAGCATCAGCAATATCTAAAATGGTATATTTACGAAGGAATGGCATAATACAAGAGATAACTTATGGATTTAGGTCCCCGATATTTCGTCAAATGACGATACAGCCCGAAAACTAAAGCGATATTTAAAATGGTATTTCCGAGAAATGAATCAGTTTAAGATGTGAGATACAGCGTAGGATGACTCTGAGTCAAGAACATTACAATTTCTCATAAAACGTTCAATACTAAACTTGCTATATTAGATTCAGAAGATTATTAAGTAGTGATTATTATTATTTAAATGACTCATTTGTGTTTATGCGTCATGGTTGGCATGCTTTTAATTCAAATGATCATCACGCGTTGTTAAAAAATCGAGACGTTCATGTTCGTCCGAATTATGTTTTTTTTTTTATTTCAGCCATGGGCGTATAAATTGGGGCACGAATATAAAGTGGCTCCTTCCAATATTATCCGTGCTCCAAATTTATAATTACTAGCTCAGTCGCATGAGATTGAGGTTCCAAATTCTGTACAAAACCCGGGCAAAAACTAGCATCTTTGTTAACTTTTGGATCCTCGGACTCGGAGTAAGTGGGGGGAGGCCCACTTGCGAAATCTATAGCTACGCCCGTGATTCAGCGATTTGGAGGAATACTTCGTCGACTAAGTGTATTTTGTTTTTTGTACAATGTACGTAGTTAGGTTTAGTAGACCTAAATAGTTATACTTATAGGTTTAAATACTCATGCCACTTTTATTTACAATTCTTCCTTATTTTTTTCGGTTCATTCTTTTGTTCGCATTTTGTCAGGTTAGTCCTTGGTTCTACAATAGAATCTTCCAGTTTTCACTTATGCTGATCTTACCCTTACCCTTACCCCGAGGTTTTCTTTACAATATCATGAAAAGTCTCTCATTCCTTTATTTTATTCTCCGAGGAAACGAAAACAAACAGCCCAAGGTGCCTTTCTTTGTTGCTTTTGTGTTACTCGTCATAATGTCTGCCATTTTATAGAATTGTTTTTTTTTTTTGTTTTTTGGAAGTATCCTCGTCTCTTTGGTTCTAGTGGTTGTAATTGTTCTAAGTTTTCACCCGGAAGTCTGGCAAATGTTAATTAGATTTTCTATTAACGTTTGTCTCTCTGGATTTGGGCTCTGTTGGTTGCACCGAACCGTTGTTCATGGATGCAATACAACATAACACTTCAAAAATGACATTCTAAAAATATCGAGCTAATTATAGTTTAGTCTCTAATATTAGTCCAGATTCTGATAACATACATTGAATGTCAACAAAAATATGTTTTTATGCCGAAATCCATAATTTTGGACTCCATTCACCATGTTCTGGAAAAAAACTAAGTCATTAAATTGGTATTACGCGTTTTGTCAACATCCTTATGGGTCATAGCATAACTTCTGTTATTAGGACGTGCTTAATTCTGGCCACCTATTGTTACGTATAGTTAGGGCCCACTTACTCCCAGTAAGTGGGTCGTTACATCGGCCACTCGATAGCGTTCAGTTACTGATTGTATGCCCTGTAATTGGATGGGTGACCGTGTCATCTCGTCTTTCTGCCGTGTACTCGAAACTGGTCGGCACTTGAATCCGATGGGATTCAGATCGATGATTGAATTTTCGTTTGTTAATTAACGGGTGCAATATGGAGGCTTATTGTGTTTGCATGATTGGAAACTCAGTTTTAACCATGTGATTCAGTATTTTGACTGTAAGCAGAAATATAGCAGGAATTTAATGAGTAACTAGTTTTTGTCCGCGACTTCGTAAGCGCATATCCCGTTCCCGTAGGAATTTCGGGATATCTTCTTAGTGCTCCCCAACATTCCCCAAGAAACATGCCAAATTTCAATCATTTTCTTTCTACGACCAGTCTGTAGTTTAATAAGAATTATCAAGGCAAGACAATAATGCTAGGTATTTATAAGTAATTCAACAGTTTTATAAAAAAAATCAGAGACCGTTTTCCGTAGAACTTAACCGAAACTTCAGATGTAATAAAAACCTCTACACGACTCCCTGTAGAATTTACCTAAACGAAACTTTAAAATAAAAAGCTCTGCACGATTTTACATACAAAAACGATACCTAATACCTACCTGCTTTATAAAATTCTTACGAATTTTTAAAGTTGAACGACCTCGAGACGTGTCGCAGGAGCGTTCTATTTTTAAACGAGAGGATACTGACAGTAATATCGTGCGTTTCGTAACTGCAACGTGGCCAGTGTTGAGTATCAATGGAGGGATATAAATAAATGGAAAACGTAAGAAAATAACCTCTTTCCACTATGTTACATTCATAAGATTCTTGTTTTTCTCATTTTAGTTTATCTAGATTTTTGGATTTCTTTATTAGTGTGACTGGATTGAGTGAACCATAGCCTCATTCATATTACTTATAGTGTTTTTTTTAGTTGAAGTTAATTTCTGTAGATATATAAGCACCGATATCAATAAAGACAAAGCTTTTCATGACACATTCGTGTTTCTATCAAATGCAAATTGCGATTCGTTCGAAAAATCTGGTAGGCACCAACTAAATATTGTGTTGTTGTGATTAACTTTGGGAGTCTAGACGACTTATTCAAGCTAAATCAATCAAATAAACCATCTTTGAGAAAATATAAGTATACCTGAGTCTTAGATACTTTACTAAAACTTACCTGTTAAAGGAGAAATGCTATATCTACTTTCCTATTGTCATTTAATACGAAACACTAAACGTGAATATAAAACGTCTCTTTACCTACCTTTGCAGTTATATTGAATATATTCCGTCGCAGTAAACAGCGATAGTAAAACGAGTGTCAATCTTTATTTAATATTGCTGCATGAACCGCGATGCTGGTTTATATTGCAAGTAGTTGGAATATAGGGTATTCAGATCACAAATCGTGATCTGAATAACCCTATATTCCACAGTTAAACCATTCGAGTATCAGATTATTCCTCTGTAACCCCATAATATACTTAATTATTCAAAATTTTCGTTCAGTTTATACCTCTGTTTTTCAATCCAAGCCACTTGTAACCATTCTTTCTTCGTCAAGTCATAAAATGGTCTACTAATAACATTTATAGTTTTCTATTCAAACATATTTTTTTTTTTTAATTAAAGTCCTGTATAGTAGTCGCATACTCATCAGTAGCATCTGTTCGAGTGTGTAAATAAACAGAGCAGTTCAATATGAACTGCTGATTATAAGAAGCGGTTCAGTATGATCAGCTCATTATAACAAGCTGTTCAGTATGAACTGCTCATTACCTTTAACAAGCTGTTCAGTATGAACTGCTCATTACCTTTAACAAGCTGTTCAGTATGAACTGCTCATTATAACAAGCTGTTTTTGCTTTCGATGTCGAACTATAATATGTGGTTGGCAGGTGGTTAACTATATTAATATTTTTAGTGTTAAAGAAATAAAACTCGCAAGTAGGTCAAGTTTAAATATTTATTTCTATATTATTCAAATATTGTTTTATAAGCAATGATACATTTCTTACATTACTATTACTTACATTTTCACTAACCTAAATAATAGAATATGTGTAAGTAAGTTTGTAGGTTTAACATTCTATAATCATTTATTCGTAAAACTAAGATCGTTCTTATTTTATCTTACTGACAAAACACTTGATTTTCTTTACACCATTTATTTAAGCAAAACACATTTTTTAAGGCACATATATTGGTATGATACATACAACTTATAATGTCAGATGAATCTGAATAATTGTTATATAATGTCAACAAACTCGGGCAGTTCTTACTTTCTAAATTGTATACATTATTAATTCGGAATATATCTTTTATCCATAACACTTTTTCGTTTCCTTTCGTAAATATAGATTTATTTTTTAAAAAATCCCCAAAGATTACTTGATAATTAAAATATGGTACAAAGCCTTCGTTCCAGTTTATTCCTCTGTTTTTTTCAATCCAAGCCACTTGTAACCGTTCTTTCCTCGTCAAGTCATAAAATGGTCGTGGTGGTTTTATCAACAGTACTTGTACGTGTCCTTTGTACATTATTGCTATTTCTTTTGGAATAAACTCATTTTCTTCACTCTTAAACCCTTGAACATCTACGATGACATTCATGATAGTTTTCTCACAATATTACTCAACGGCTTGTATTCGAACAGTCGATCGTTTATTATTAAACAATAGGCAGATGTATTATTTTGAATATCTTCAGAGCATTCAATTTCTAATCGCACGTCAACTGGTCCAGTTTTAAGTGAATCGTTTTGTCTTGAACAGTCAATCACAAAAAGTGGAGCAATTTCTTTAAATTGGTCTAAGCTAAGCAATGGATCAATGCCTAAGTTGTAATACGACTGACGAAAATTAGCATACATTTCATATAATATACTGTATTTACCTTCATCAAATTTCAGATTAAGTGAGTCATACGGATAGTATTGAGAATTCAAATATAATTTAATATTGCTTACATTGCAGTGATCAAATATAGAAGAACTTCTAGTTTTATTATTTTTTCGAGCTGTTTGCAAACCAAATATTACAAACCTCGGTTTTTCTAGCTGGGAAGTTGTCTTTACTGACCAGGAATGTTTTGTTGTTCTTGGAAGTAATGGATATTCATACAAATCCCAATTTCTAAATGCTATCTGTATAGAACGATCTCTCTCCAAGCTTTTGAGCAATAACAATTTATTACGATCAGAAACTTTAATATGCGGCACACGCCATTGTATTTTTTGTATATCTATTTCTACGTTATCATTTTTGTCTATAAGCACACAGTTCAATGCTGAGCTGCTTCGTTGTAAAATAAGTTCATGTTTACAATTGATTATTATTTTGTTGTAATCTTCTGCAAATCCCAGTATTCTGTTCAATGGCACGATAACACTAAAATATTCGTTTCTTAATTTCGTACCACCTAAGTTCCATCCCCAGACTGCTGCAGCTTTACTTTCACCTTCATTCATTGAGATATACGATTTTAAGGTGGTTGTAATACCAACATTTTTAATCCGATCGATTTCAACACCATTTATTTCGTATCTAATATCTTGAAACAAATATGAAATGGGATTATTTATAAAATCAACATCTTTTTTTACTAATTTTCCCGCTGCATCTTTAGTTGACACATTTACATATCCTTCTATGTAAATGGAACTACCTGACGGCAATACATATAAATCTTGCTGTTGTATGGGTATTCTAATTTCATCATTTTCTTTAAAGCTATTATTGTATGGATTGTAACTGTGGATCTCATAACCCTCAATAGAGGTATCATATTGTGGTAAATCTGTAATTTGAAGCATATTATATTTTAAAACCGATATCTTGAAGAAATCTTTTGTTTTCCTTTGAAACTTTATTAATTCTCACTGCACTGACACGTCTCACTTCTTTGGATATTGGCAGTCTTATGTTATATTTCCCTCTCTCATTAGGAGTTTTATTAAGAACAAGCATGATGTTGGTATGAATAAAACGAAGGAGGTTACTTTAAATAGGTAATAAAAAATCCTTTTTCAACACTAGTGACTTTTATCACCAACAACGAAAGAATGTATGCGTATGAACTAGCAATGTCATTTATATTTTTATAGTTTAACGAAATTTGGAGACGTAAGAAATAAAAATCACTCACTTAATTAATAAATTCCTTTATTACTTTTCCAAAATAATTTAAGAAATTTTAAACATAAGTGTCCACAATTATACAAGTGATCATGTTGTACATTTTCATAATTGTACTGAATATTTTTTCCTAAATATTTTATTAATTCTTTAGGTGGTTTTAAGTTACCATAACTGTCAAAGTATTCAATGTGATCGTATATTTTGGTATAGGCTACCCAATGAGTGCCAGAGTTTTGAGAAATATCAAGATTAATCACTCCACATTCTAATGGTAATGGGTTACCTGGTAATTCATCTCTCATAAATACACCTCGAAAGAATGGGATACTATTTGAATGCTTCAATATATCAATATTAGTTAAAGCTCTATTGGGTAGCCGACCATTTAGTTTTTTTTCTTTGTAACAAAAATTCCTAAACCTTCTTTGTAAGGCTTAAGATGTAATCCTTTTCCAATAATTAAAGCTTCTATTTGCTTGTTGTGACGTTCCGATTCAAGCAACTGTTTCTTAGCTGTTTTATATGAATTAATAGCTTTCGCAATCCCAGCAGCACCCCCAGCCAAACTTCCAGCGGCAGATAAACCAGCAAATATTGGTACTAAAGGAAGAAATCCTCCAGTTTTAGGTACTGGTATAATTCTGGGTAATTTTATGGGTAAATCAGATGCAAATTCATGAGCTGCAGCGCAGGCTAATTCCATTAACGCTTTCTTACAGGTGGGTTTTAGTTTCTTGATGTGTTTTTTGGTATGTGATACAATATTTTTAAGGGTTTTTCTAAACCCCGCTCCAGATCTTACTTTATCCATTTTGAAAGATGATAAACCAGCCATTTCTTTATTGCTTGTACATAGTCCTCGTGCTTTTTTCATTGTTATTATATTTTTTAATTATTTTACATAAACCTGAATTATAAAGTATGTCTTTATTGCATTAAGAATAAAGTGGAAGTGAATAGATAATTGTTTGTAAAATGCTTAAATATTGTTCAGGAGTTATAATACATTTGATTTATCAATCCAGCTATTTTCACTGGTCGGCAGCCCCAACCATTTAACATATACTCGCTTTCCTTCTCGTTTCAAAACTTTTTCAACGAGGTATATGTCGGGATGATTGGTTTTCTGAAGTTCTTGTGCATAAAATGCGCCTAGTATTGGTCGACATCTACCATCTTCTATTAAATAAGTTGTTGGATTTGTTCCTTGAATTTTTGTTATTTTAAATATTTCAGTGGACCAGTTGGGATAATAACCTTTATCAAAACATCCTTTATATTTACTTACTCTCACAAAATCTCCTACACTAAATTTCTTACATTTCACTTTTTTTCGAGACTGAGCTGCGTCTAAGTATCTTTGAAGTATATTTGTTTTATTCCTTTGATTTATTGAAGCAGGTGACTGACCGACAGTTCTATGAACATCATTGTTGTACTCATGTAACTTTTTTTCTAACATACCGTTAAACCATTTATAATTTCCATTCAAACTAAATTCCTTGTATAGTTTATTCTTTAACGTTCTTATTAATCTTTCAACAATTGAGGCCTTTTTAGTAGAATAAGTAGAATAATGATTAATTTTATACTTATTAACAACACTTTTAAATTGATCATTGTAAAACTCTTTCCCAAGATCGGTTTGCAAATTTTTTGGAACTCGTCCTGTTTCTATTACCGTTTTAAACGCCTCTGATACCTGTTGCTTATTTTTTTGTTTAAGTGGAATCGCCCAAGCATATTTTGAAAAAGTGTCTATAATCACCAGTATGTATTTATAACCTGCATTCACTTTTGATATTGCTTGCATATCCATCAAATCTGCTTGCCAAAGGTCATCTATATCTTTAAGTATTACACTTCTTCTTGGGAAATTAACTCTAGCGTTTTTATGGATTTCATTTATGACGTCTATTTTGCTCATAATGCTTGCTTAACTTCCCTGCTATTTCTTTTAAATCAATGGTCTGTTCAATGTTATTTAATCTGCTATTTAAACCACTAATTAATTTGTTCAATTGTTCTATTTTAATTAATATTTCAACTTTGTATTTATTAATATCTTTGCAGCATTCAGTTTCGGTTGATTTGTCTAAGATCTCAATATGCTCAGAGCTTATTTCATTAAAAGACAGCGACGTTTGTTTTGTATGAACCTTCATGGTTCAGACTCTCTTAATAACTAAATATAAAATTAGATACAATGCTTTTTATTATTTTATTATACCGGCTTCTTTTAACTCTTCAACAATTGATATAATTTCATTGTCATGATTAGTATTACCAGCGTTTTTTGAAGCCATTAATAGTCTTAATCTATCGATTAATTCATTAGGGTCATCCCAATAAACATAATCTGTATTACTCTTATACTTTTTTTTCAATTTAGGTAAGTAGCCACCACTTTTTGACTTAATGACTTGTTCTGCATGTTGAATGTAATTTTGTTCAGAAAACAAAGGTTTTATGATTTGACGGTATTTCAAACCTTTATCACCTTTTAATTGGCCGTTTGGATTAAAGTCACGTTTGTGAGCATTTGTATTATGGAGCATATCTTTGTAAACAATTTTATCAGTTTCAGTTACCAGACTGAGGTCAGGTCTATTACGTAGTAAAAGTTCTTTAAGTCCAGGAGTTATTTCATAATGTTTGTCATTAACTGTGGCTATAATTGATTTTAGGGAATTGTTAACGTTGTTTGTAAAAGAAAATGATACTTTAGAGTTACCCATCATCAAATTTTTGTTTTCACTTCGAATCCCGAAAGGTACATTCATGTTATTATCATAGATTTCAATCATATCTTCTTTATTAAGTGACATAAATGTATCGTTCTCGCTATCATCACCTGTGCAGCTAAAGGATGCAGAACCATCATTTGAATGTTTCTCTATAAATCCTTTGAAATTTTCAAAATCTACGGGTGAGCTACATCTTCTCATTATATTATTATCACCTTCACTCGTATCCAATATAGTTCTATTCTTATCATTAACTTTAATTAAAGTCTCTAGAGGATCTGTTATTGGCTTAAAAAGCTTCTTAAATTTCAAATTATCGACATCTTCTGCATTTTGTATTGTTTTAATTTTATTTTTTATACTATCTACGGATTTTATCAATTGTTCTTTTATATTGACCTCCATAATGATTCCCGACAATATCCAACCGTTATTTACAGATTGTAGACTACGATTGATATTTTTTTTACAGTATTATGGTTTTTATTATGTTTGCTCAAAAGTTACGAATATGTCAAACCCCTGTCTATATCTACCTTCATTTAGAGAACAATCTTTATTTATCAATACAAAGTCAAACCGATCTTGCCATATAGTAGAGCAAAGTTTTTTAAATTGAAGCCACTCCATATCCGTATTTACATGTTCATTATAAATATGTTTTAAGTTTATGTCGTCTTGTTTAAAGATTAACAAAAGATTAACATTATCTCGTATTAGTTGTTTAGGTATTTTGGAATAGGTTTGTGATAAGTAAAAACAATCTATCTGTTTGTGTCTCCCCATTGCGAAGTAGTTACGAATATTTATTTGATTTTCACATGCGACATCGTCGAAAATCATTATTGAATTGGTTAAGGCGTCATTAGGATGTATAACTTCTTTATTATCATGGAAGATAAATAACTTTGCATTGGGTATGCACCGGATGACCTGTTTTAAAAAACAATATTTTGGCTGGAAAGCTGTCTTCGAGTATAAATAAATATGCTTGAATTTTACTCCATTTTCATGTAATAGTAAATTAAGCATTATATTAGTTTTTCCACAGTTAGATGGACCGCATATAATACATCTTATAGTGTTAGGTAAGAGTGTGCTATGTCTCACTTTTTGTGAATGATTTTCTAATTTTATATTATTTATTTTAAAAGTATGTGATTGCTTAACGAAATTCATTGTGAAATGTGAGGTAATAAGACATGCCCCGAGTATATATACTTCTTATTTTACTAAAAGGTGCTATGTTTTATTTTTAACTAATTCTTAACTTGTAAGTAAAGTATGAAGAATATTGTACTAAATCTTTAATTAGACAGTAGTGTCCGATAGATTTTTTTTCGATATAAAGTAAATTAAAATGATTTTTTCTTCTATTTTGCGTTGCATAAAGAGGTCCGGTCACAGTATTATTTTGTAGGCCATATATATTTAAACTGATGTTGGGATTATTTTTTTCTAACGTTTTAATATCATTAATCGTAGGAGGAAATGACATTCCCTCAATATTTAAAACAGAGGTATAATGGGGGTATGAACTTGTTCTGCATACATTAATTTTAGCTGGGTATAATCCAGCAACTATACTCCATAATAAACAACAATTATCTTTATTTTTAATATTTATACAACTTTTAGACTGCTTAATAACTGACGGCAGTTGTATATAAGACCCACCTCTCATAGGGGAATACTTGTTTACATTAATTTCGAGATGACTCATAGAAACAAATGTCCAACCAGATTGACAGTGCTGGAACTCGGTTAATTTATTATTTAGTTTATTTATTACTTTGATTAATAATTCATTCAAATCAGTGTTCTTATAAATAATTTCATATTTGGTATTAAACGACTTTAATTGTTGTTCGTCTGATTTTGATAACATAAAATAGGCAAACAATTCGAAATTCAATTTTATGCAATTGTGTTCATTAAGTGACATTTTTATCAATTCTGTTATATTTATTAGATGATCACCCAGGAACGCCTCTAAACCGAGGTACTCGTCTTCCTGAGTGACATTCAATCTGTATGTCATTAATCTGTTTTTGAATGCTGTTGCAATAATATGAATATCTGTGAACTTGGTATTCAATAAACAGTTTGCTTTGTGTATATTCGTTCTCATATGATAGGAATACTGATTTTCTGGTATTTCAATTTTACATTTATGACAGGTTATTGACTTTCTAGGGCTCGGAGCGTTGATTCCTTGCAGACAGGTTTCGTTCCAGAGAGGAATTGTGCCGGAGACTAATTTGCGAAGCGTTTTTATAGGCCTAAAATCACGTCATTCAGTCCAAATTTGTAAAACTGCATACTTGCAAAAATTGTCAATTGCGTACACGAGCGTATTTATCGTAGCGGTTAAGGTTTTAAGTTTACAGCGTTTTATATAAGACAAATAAAAAAGCGATTTTTAATCTTGTGTAGGTACTCACTTAAATCAACAATAGGGGAAGCTCATACCTACTTACAATTATAAAAAATGTTTGTAGGTTGTTGTTTTTTTGCTGAATGTTTTCGACGTCGATGACGGCGACGGTACAAACGCTGCGGTTTGCACGCTCGCATGCAACTCCTAGACATGTGGAGAAGTGGAGATATGACGAGTCAGAATCTCATATTTCGGTATACAAGAATAATCTTGTTTTTATCTTATAATTTTGAACCTTATTACAAAAATCAAATAAATCTGAACAAGTATAAAATCAGTACAATCTCGAAAAAAATAATCACATCATCGCTAGCGTTTCTTCACCAATAATGTCGGTAAGTAAATTAGCGACACTTTTATTAAATTAATTATTTTTTCGCAATTTCTATGATAACTGCGCCCGTTTGCGCACGCTGTAGGAGTTGTAACGTCCTGTACCTATTTACTTTGCGTCTATGTTGCTATTTTGTTTTGATCGGTCTCCTTATAAAGAATTACTTACATTGCAAAACTCATGATTAATGGTAAACTACTAACATACGATGACTTTGCCTGCCATATCTTCTCAATAAAATTTGTGGGACAAGGACAGTGAATAAACTTCAATGACAATTTACAATGGATGCGTTTACATATGGGATGAGCATTAAAGCCCGAGTTACTTATAAATAGCTTACAATCAGTTAAGACGACATTACATTCTTACAATTCGTAGTGTGAAGGTTCTCGCGAAAAAATATTAACATTACAATGTTTAATCCATTAAAATCTGATTTAGAAGGCATTCGTAAAATTATTTGCAAGAATGCTAACGGTGAAATTATATTTACTCAAGATATGCAGACTGACCTGAAAATACCGAATGTAAGCTCATCTAATCACAAGGATAGTGATACAAGCCAGACAAAGAGTTATTTGACCTAGAGATGATTCAGTATCTTATAGTCAAGACTGAGGGCCATCATGAAGATGTTCGTACATTTGTTCGAGTTAGCGACATACAGACTGATCGTGGAAAATGTAATGCAAGCTCACCAAAACCTAGTGAAAGTAGTAAAACAGAAACAGCAGACACAGCTCTACCTGATTTAGAAGATGTTTTATGCTACCAGATTCAACCAGGAAATGAACTTTTTTTCTTTTAAACCGTTTTATCTTCACTGTAACAGTGTAACAGAAAGACAAAAAACCTGATGCCAGCTGTCAAAGATAGGCTAAATGTTGTGTAGTGCGTTCTGCAAATTGACCAAAACAATGTAAATATCCTCTAATAAATTATGTTCTACGATATTTATTGTTTCATTTACACAAAATACCTACCTCGATTTGGTCTGCATGATCTTAATATACTTCTTATACCAAAACTAGGACGCAATCTAGTATGTTATATAAACAAATAAGATTTGAGAACAAGAGCCATTTCACAACGAAGTGTGTGTTAATTCGAACACAATATAATTTTATCTACACAATAACTATACATGAAGCCTGCATTTTACACAGGTAACTAGATGCTACCCTATATAAGGTGTCGGAGGAACACATCTGTGCACATTCCACTCCAAACTCGTTGATGTCTGAATAGACTATTCCTACTGAATGATCCATTGATAGGTATGAAGTGACTGCTCTTTTCATTCTGAATAGACCATTCCTACTGAATGATCCATTGATTGATATGAAGTGACTGCTCTTTTCATTCACATGAAACTACTTTCAATGTATTTAGTCAAAGTCTCATTTCGAATAGTGAAATATAGGAATACTCGAATGGTTAAACTGTGGAATATAGGGTTTTTCAGATCACGATTTGTGATCTGAATACCCTATATTCCAACTACTATTGCAGTATCATTCAAGCCATTAAGCACGTTAGAAGGTATGTATGAAAGCTCATCTTTGTGAATGGCATCCTGTAATGTAAAAATCCTACTTTCCTTATGCTAAACACACATGAAAGTTAAAGTACGTTTGTGCTTGCATGTCTGTGTGTAGGTATGCTTGGATGTTTGTTAATCAATCAGTCCTCAACAGCTTGGATTAGAACAAAGCGTATTTTTTTATCCTGGTGGTACGGTCCCGTGTGTAAATTTACGACTTTTACTTTGGTAAAGTCATTCAGTCAGGCAAGAGCTAGTTGCTCCATAAAGTGCTCTCGTATAAGGAAGACTGGTATTGGTTTCAGCCTGTTAGGTCCAGGTGGAACTACGGTTCTTCTTCACGTCACTCATGACCTCTTTTTCATCGATTTGCATATTCTTCGGTCCATTTTCTGTCACTCTGTGGTTAATTTTTTTGGAAGTGTTAACAAAATCACTATGATTACAATCAAATTTGGCATTGCGATATGCAAGACATGTAACTGTCCCTAAATTACCCTAGGGTGATAAATAGTACGATAATTTCAGAAAATTAAAATGTTGGCAGCATACATTCTTGAAATAATGTACACAAACCATAGACATAAGCATACCGTGTATAGGTAAAGACACTAGTTTAGGGACTACTCCGTAGTATTTACGCAACTACATATGCGAGTACATATTTCGATTCGAGTAGTTTTCACGTTACTCTAAAATAATTCTCACTGTTTTGATAATTCATTGTCAGCGAAATTGAATGGGTGAGTCAGATTCGTCATCAGAAAGGATTTCTGGAATTCTGACGACGTTGAACAAAAATAGTCGGTGACAAAAGATAGAACTGTTTGAGATTCCATTCCGAAGAGATATTTAGGTAGGTGATATTCTGGAGTATTCAAATAATCCAGAAAATTGTTGTGAGTACACGTCAAATGATTTAGATTAAGTTGAGTAATTTTCGGAAAATATGTGCTTTCGTCTTCTCATTCATTTGGCATGAATCGTAAAAAATACCCACTCCAGCTATTTTTAAATATGGATACTATGCCATTACCTATCATTACACGAAAAGGCTCTCGTAGACAATGACAATGCGCTGTTAAAGTAGTTGTACTGAAAATGCGGTAAACTTCTATGAAAATGCGTTGTCGCATCGTTGTCGCACCCGCCTGCGTGAGCCTTAACGTTTTTGTTGATACTTCAGTCAGGACTCTCATTTATTACTTTTCCTGAAATTAATGGATTCTGAAATTTTCTTGCAAAACAGCTCTTGGGCACTAAGCCCATGCAAAAGCTAAGCCTATGTATCATAACATCATTCACCTTTGTACCTATTTTTCTTTTCTTAAATGTACATACGTATATCACGGCAAATGAACTTTCAGAATACTTTTTGGCCAACCAAAATTTTATAGTCCATCTATCTCTCGAAGTTATTCCGAGAAATTGACTGACACAAAATACTGACATCAAATGGCGATCAATAAGAGCACAAGTCTACAATTTATCCAATCTCTTGAGTAATTTTCTTAAGTAAGCTTAAGGACTTTGCCATTTTCCGGTGACATGTTAATAAATTGTCAAATAAAAAAATAATAAATAATCATTCAACTCTTCACTTCTATACATAACAATAGGATGAAACTACATAAGTACCTAAGTATTTATGGGTCGGCCAGTTTCAAAGGTGGCAATATGTCCTATTGGTAAAAATATTAGTTATCGCTTATCAGATCGTTTTATCATTTAGAATAGGTATTTAACGTTTTCCTTTGGCTTAAAGTATCAAAACCGAAGATATATTAAAATTAGAGTGAACAGGCTTCTTCTGGGTAAGCTCGCTCCATCGTCGACTTTGTCTCTGTCATCTATGAACTGTATGAAGAACAAACCCAATTTAAATAAAAAAATATTTAAAAAAAAATATACGTCACTTGAAATGTTCTACTAAATCTGAGGTAGCGATCAAATCCCGCAATCTATAATAGTCATCTTTTCTTGCGATTTACCAACAATTCAAAAAATAATGCCGCATTGGAAAATATATTATGCCATATAAAATGGCATATATATATATATTACGCAAATACACCACTTCACATGCCATTTCGGCGACGTGTGTCGAATAAAACTGTCTAATCTGCACATCTCGAGTTCTCCTGGCAGTTGAAAACTTACAGGATGAAGTGCGGAATGCAGAATACGCAATTTCGGTGCTCGCGACGACTGTTACCTATTTCCAACAGAAACTAAGGACTGGGAATGTGGCAAGAGACAACTATTGAAGGAATTTGTACGAGACGTGTTATAAAAGATTTTAAAGGAATTTAAACAAATAACACCATAGTCTGGATGTGTACCCGGTTGATGGTAACTTACGTTCGCTCCTATTAAGGACTTGAGCTGACGGAATATGGGTGTAGGTACTGTTGATAAGCTCTGCATAGTCCTTCGGGGAATGCAGGCATTATGTTTTGTAGAAAAAACATCGAAATACTGTGCACAAGTCTTATTTATGCGTGTCGTGCTTTCCAAGATTTAAATAAAAAATTTGATAGTGAACTTGCGTATCATCACTTTGATGCTCGTTAACCTTTTGATATTTACTTACATAAAAAGCACATTAGGTACTAAACAGATACCCCAAAAGTAACCTTATCCACCGAAAAACTCACTTAATGCTAATTCTTTCTAATCTAATTTTCTACGTCATCCTCCACTGGGTGGGATTCATTAGTCTGTGTTCAGACAGCTTAGCTGTGACTTTAGAACATCCACAGAGCTTCAAGGCACCACTGCTGCTATTGATGGCACTGCCGAAATATTCCATACAAACCAATAGAAACGTTTAGCCATAGAAATTGAAGACAATAGGGTGTTTGGTATTCCATAATCTCAAAAAATAACGAAGTAGTGAGCGCTTTAATCTATACTAATATTATAAAGAGGAAAGATTAGTAGTTTTGTATGTAACGCATAAACTTAAAAATTACTGGACCGATTTGAAAAATTCTTTCAGCAATGGATAGCTACATTATCAGCGAGTAACATAGGCTTTATTTTATCCCCGTACTCCCGCGGGAACGGGAACTACGCGGGTGAAACCGCGTGACATCCGCTAGTCTATGATAAACAGATAAAGCACTAATTGCGTTCAACGTCACTCGCAGGTCACTACATAGTTAATTTGCGCCACCCGTACAAACGACGTTGGTTGTGCGTTACAAGGAGCACAATTTCAAAAGCGCGTAACTTCTGTATTTTTCACCGATTTTATTTATTTTTTCAAAAAGTATTGATTTATATAGGGTTTCTGACTATGAATACGACAGCCAAAACTTGTGGTCAGCGCAGTTGCGCGTCCACGAGTTTTGTCTGCTGCTGGCGTAGCGTTCCATGGTCTGTGATACCAACCTATTAAGTAGTAGGTACAATTTACGCAACTTTTCTCACTTAATACAGAGGTCATCACACTTTAAGGCCTTAGGATGACGATCGAGGATTTAAAAGGCTTAAGAGGGAAGCATTCACCCTATCATGTTCCATGAAAAGCCTTTGTAAAGGTTGACAAGCTCTGGTATTCAGAAGGAATTATTTGGTACTCGCTGAATAGGCTGTATTTATCGGTTTTGACTTTTGGTAAATACCGGAAAAATATGTTCAAGGGAAGGTTCTGCTTACGGCTGCTTATGACGATGATATTTCAACATTGTCTTTAATTCAAATACTTTTGTTTTTTTGGAACAGCAGTTGAAAATCGGGAGATAGATAGATAGATATATACATCATCATCATATCAGCCGAAAGACGTCCACTGCTGGACATAGGCCTACCCCAAGGGGGGTCTTGCCATAAATTGCCACGCTTGGCAGGCGGGTTTATCGCTGTGTAACTGTTGCAATGCATGCAAATGACTTGATCATCAAATGACTTCTTCCGCTCTGGGTGGAGCGGAAGGGCGTGTCAGACTCTTACTGACTAAAACCCATCCGTGTTCTTTCTAAAGCCCTTTGCGTTCCAGGGCTGGGGTAACTCTTTCGAACAAATTCCGCAACCCTGGCGGTCATCACTTGTCTTGGATATTGGATACGGGATTCTGTTTTAAGGAGATCAACATTTTATTACAATACACGGACCTTTTCATATGATGGTTAATGTCGTTATGGTACAGCGATCCATGTGTCAATGAAACGTGTTGATTATTTTAATTCAATGACCGTTGATTGTAGTGGTCATTACTCATTGGTAGTCAGCTCTGTTGATCATACCGACTAGATACCTTTAAACTTTTAACGATGGGTACGTACGAAAGAATCGGTAATTCAGTTGACTATGTTTATTTGTTGATTATACATAAGTATTTTTGATGTGTAACATCTTTCCTCTTGCTTTCCTGAAATTGTGGGAGTGATTTCGTGAAATGGGACGAAGGTGTGTAACAGGAAGCTGAGGAAGCGCGTGTGTATTGTACGCTAACGCGATGAGGACGCTAAATAACTCGCACTAAGGCCACATGTATAACATCTCCCGCGAACTTGGCTAAATCTCCGATAAGATTTGCCACCGTGATCGGAAATCGATCAGGAGGATTTTTTATGCTGATATTGAAGCCACGGCAAGTGAAGCGCGAAAACAGTTTTGAAGAGATAACTTATAGATTACTAGAATATAAAGACAATCTGTTTCTTATCTACTTTGATTTAATGGAAGAGCGATTCGTAATCGTAAAAGCTGATGTGTTTTCCTAGATAAACGTTTTCCACATAACATTAAATTCGCGATAACTACTGTACTACAGCGTAGCTCACTAAAGTTAGTATTTAGTTGCTTCCTTTATTATTTCTTCAAAATATTAATATTGAACGCACGTTTTGGCTGGCGTGGGTAAATGTGCGTAATATTAACATTAGGATTAATTGAATGTGCCACGATCAAAGAGCGAGTTGTCATCGGCGTCATCATTAAAATAATGATAGTTGATGACGTCCGGTTCTACTAACACTACATACTGCACGCATACATCTATGCGTACCTTTAAATGAATGTAGGTAGACCAGTTACGTATGTTCTACACGCATAGATCTTTGCGTACCTTTATATGTATGTAGGTAGACCAGCTACGTTTGTGATACACGTATAGATCTATGCGTAGGTACCTTTAAGGTAGGTCGATCTTATGGGCAATGAATTAATTAACATGTCTGGCATTGTCCATTGGAATTCGTACTATGAGAATTCTACTATATGGTTGGAGAATCACTATATCGCAGTCTTTCTATATGTTGCAGACATAGTGATTATATAGCTTTTATACATAATGAATGGTCATTATATAAATAGCGAACAGGGAACTAGGTAGGTGTAGGGCATTTTATGTTAGGTTAGTTGAGATTAGTTTAAAATCCTGCAGAGTAGTAAGTACAAAATAACTTTAATTTTGGAAGTCGGTGTTTCTGGTGTGGTTTTTTTGTTTTTTGACACCGACTTCCAAAATTAAAGTTGTTTTGTACTTTGGTTGTACGTGCGCGTGCTGAAAATTAGAACTACGTCTTTCGTCTCATTTTCTTTTTAGTATTCAAGTGAGACAAAGTTATTGAGCTAAATCGCTTCTAAGGAGGTTCGATCATTCAGCTTATTTATTCTAGTAATGTGAAACTCCTTGGTAGAATTCTTATATTTTTTTTATGGAATTGAAAAAAACCATAAAGGATACGCACGGTGCTATAGAACGAAAAATGCGGTAAAATAGGTACCTACTTAGACGAGATTACCTATTTTACCGCATGTTCCATTCTATGGTTCGTAATTTTTAACTTTCGAACAATGTATACAAGCTTCGTAAATGCATTTTTTGAGCAAACGTGTTGAAGTCGATCAAAAGTGACTGTTAAATGTTTGTTTACATAAATTGATGATACTAAATTGTGAA
Source organism: Mamestra brassicae (assembly GCA_905163435.1). NCBI lineage: Eukaryota > Metazoa > Arthropoda > Insecta > Lepidoptera > Noctuidae > Mamestra > Mamestra brassicae. The sequence goes on along the minus strand of LR990991.1, from coordinate 5,202,611 downwards.
ATGCCTGAAAGTCTACTCGACGCATAATTCCTCGAACAAAACTGATAAGAGATTATCATAAAACGCTGATAAACATTACTCACTCGCGTAGGCGTAAACAAAAATAAAAATATCGGCCGAGTTATCGCCCAAAAAGTTTCGTAACATTACGAATATTTGAACAAAGAACATGATTAACATTTCAGTAACGTTGGGCGACTCACGCGCATCCTTGCAACGGAGAAGTGATTCAGAGCAGTTACAGCTTTCGTCCACAATCTTGGTTGAGAGCCAAACAAAACGTGCTGATAATGAGAAATGTATTAACTAACATTGCGGCCGTTCTTAGAAACTTAGTCAATGATGTGGACGTGTCACCGGAAAATAGCAAACTCCGTAAGATTATAAAATAACTTGAGAGATTGTAAACTCTCGATAGATTGCCAACAGAAATTTGATAGTCTATAATCTCGTGAAGTCATTCCGAGAAATTGTGGATTATAATACAATGGCGACCAATCAGAGCACAAGTCTACAATTTATCTGTTTTCGTGTGAAAGTAAACCTGGAAACAAAGCTCTTATTGGTCTTTTCAGATAAAACAAAAACCAATGAGGGACCAAGTTTTCAATTTAACTATCACACCAAAACAGATGAATTGTAGACCAGACAGCTGATTGGTCGCCAGTTTATGTCAATCCACAACTTTCTTATTATGAAATATTTATTAACCAACATCTGGGGTTTTCTAAGAAACTATGTCAATGATGTGAGTGAACGCTTTCCTTATAATGATCCTATTTTAGTTTTCCCTGTTGCTAATGTTTACGTCTTTGCCTTAAAACAACTTTGAGTGGAAATTTAAAACTCTTGGAAATTAGTCAATGACGTCAACGGTTTCCTTGCAATCACCTTATTTTAGTGTTTTCTTATTGCTAAAGTTATCTCATCTTTGCCTAAATACAAGGACGTGTTTTCCGGTGGAGAATAAATCTAGTTTCTTCTTCTACGTGGATGCCGTGAACATGTGTCTATAGTTTTTGATTTATCAGTGCATCTCTAAATACTGCAATGTGATTGGCAATATCATTCTGTCCAATATTTTAAATAAGTAGGTAGCACAATTGCAACAACGGTTATCAAAATTCATGGGCGTGCAGTATGTTACAGTAAGGGTAGACCAGCCCAAACATAATGCCCAAGAAAAAAAAAACCTTACCACATTATTCACGGTTGAAATCACGATACTGACGATGCGATTTTTGTCCTCGAACTTTGAAAGTGGACGAAAATTTTTTTTGGGCATCATGTATGGGCCTGACCTACCCTTACTGTAGCATACTACACGCGCATATCAAAAGTTCAAAATGTTAAGGATTTATTTTAGGTAAGAAAAACGTGACTAGGTCAATCTCAAATATTTTAGACTTTTGACAATCATCATTGCTGATATAATTTAACTTTCTGTTGGTGATAATCTCAACACTCTCTAAAGGTTTCAAAGGTTTAAATATTTTGTATTTTTACCATAGCTTAGAGGGCTAATTTTACTCATTTTTAGGTTTCCGAACCTCTGTATAGAAGAACGGAATCCTTAAAGGATAACTCGGTTGTCTGTCTCTCCGTCTGTCACAGCTGATTTTCTCAGAACTTACTTGTTTTTCTCAATCGCAATTTATCAAATGTAGGGAAATTAGAGGTGTTTTTGAGATATGAGATTACGGACGTTGCTTTAAAAAGTGGGTATTTGAAAACATTGTATGTGCCTTTAAAATTTGAGGGTTGATCGATTTCCCTAGGATCCCAACATCAGATTCTGACTTAGTGCCAACAGGACCACATAAGGAGTAAAGGCTTTCGAATAAAAAAAAAACATCGAAATCCATTTCGATTTTTTTTGTAATGACCGCATTATAAAAAAAATACATACACTCGAATTGAGAACCTCCTCCTTTTTTGAAATCGGTTAAAAATAGTAAAATTGACCCTCTGATTTACCTAGGGATTAATTACGCCTATATACCACTATCCTACTACTATTATAAAGGCGAAAGTTTGTAAGTATGGATGTATGTATGGATGTTTGTTACTCTTTCACGTAAAAACTACTGAATGGATTTTGATGAAATTTGGCACAGAGGTAGATTATAGTCTGGAATAACACATAGGATACTTTTTATCCCGGGAATATGTTCCCTTAGGATAGTTTTCGACAATCACGCGGGCGGAGCCGCGGGCGGCAACTAGTTGTACATAAAGTTTTAATAAATAACATTGGCAGAGAAATATCGTTGCTGATCGTACCTACATACTTCAGTTCATGGCACGTGACAGTTCACGCTGAAGGATTTCACCCGGCTTTGCTCACGCTCGTATTTCGGACTCAAGACTTTATTCATGAGCTCTTCAGTCGTTCAGCGAGGTCGACAGTCGACCTCGGCTCAAGAGAAGCCACACACTCGTAAACTTCCTGGCTTTACAGGAAAATCGCTGTTGGAAACTTCTGGGGAATCTCTCCTATTTTACTATACCTACTGCTTGCAATACATTTTTTCGGAGTTTTCATTCTATCTTACCTCACACTAATATTATAAAGGCGAAAGTTTGTGTGTGTGTATGTTTTTCACTTCTTCACGCACAAACGGCTGGACCAATTTTGTTAAATTTTGGTATGCAGGAAGCTGAAACAGTGGATTAACACACTTTTCATTCCGGGAGTATGTTCCTTTTGGCTAATTTACGACATTCACGCGGGCGGACCTGCGGGCCATAGCTAGTTATAGTTATGAATTTAAAAGTTTGTTTGGATGAAAGGATGTTTGTTACTCTTTCACGCTAAAACTACTAAACGGATTTAGGTGAAACTTTAGTGTAATAGTTAATACTTACATTAGAATATTACATAGGCTATAATTTATAAGAGGGTAACTTAACTACTAGTTCTGGGTCTGTTCCCAGGCTGTTATCAAAATAAGTATTATTAGTATATAGATATAGATGTCACCAGACTCCTACAACGTGTCTGAATGTATAAGGATGTAATAAACATCTTATGCTTCCTGCACCTTTGATCCCATCACAATGTGTCTCACAAAGTTATAAATAATACTTACAAGATATCTTGTAGGTATGTCTACATATTAGATATAATATGTAGACATACCTACAAGATATCTTCTTCTCTCTCTTCAATATCATTTAGCGTATATGGGGTATGCGGTACAGAGACTAAAGTCCCGCATACTTCCATTGAAAAGGGAGGATCCTCCGACCAGACAGATGCTGTGTCTGGTGGGCAACTGCCCGGTAGTTGATATTCGGACTGGAAGTTGTATATGTTCAAATCGCACGGAAAACTCTGAAGCCGCGATGCAGGATTTTTGTTCAGTAGTTCGCTGCCGGCGAGATAGATGGCGTTGCGGTTCTTTTTGTTGCCGTACAAAATTAGCTTCGTTAGTTTTTCTTGTGGCGGCATTGATGCCGCTACAAGCGAAGGTCGCAGGAATTTGCTAGGTGCGAGTCACCGGTCGATGTGGCGACACTTGGGGGAGACCAGCAGTGGACATCTTTCAGCTTAAATGATGACTAAATAATACATTAATTAGGTGTGCTACGAACTGCATCACTGCGTATGATAAGAAAAAAACAATTGTTGAAATAAAAATCCCTAACGGATGCGATGTAAATATTATCTTTGGTTTCTCCCTCTGGTTGTTTAATTGATTTATACACCCACATGTATTAAATCTGTTAGTACTTATTAGTACCTACTTAGACTATACTATTTATAAGTTATTGGCAATGTATCAAGAGCAATTCCAATCTCGGGATATATTCCTTTTAACTTTACCACTGAAATACATATTATCATAATTCGCGAATTACGGATAAAATGTACAGGTTTTTCAGAAATGAAGTTACAGGAAAACGAAATTCGTTTTTTTATTAAGAAGTGTGTTCATGAAATTCAGGAATCGTCACTTCGGTAAACCAAGTTTCCGGTAAAAATAAGATTTCCTTGAATTTGTTGAGCGAACCGTCGAATGAGTCAGTAATTCAGTGTGATGTAGGCCGAACCTATCTGTTTGTTTGTAATATGCTTGCTGATTCTGATAGAGGTAAATAAAAAATGTTTCTATAGTTTATCTTAATTCTGAATTCAGTTTGATTTGAAGCAGGTCTGGTGTAATGAAGCGAGATTTAAGGAATGCGGAGATATAGCGGAATCATGATGGTACGTCATAGTATGACGTGCCATCATGATTCCGTTGTGATGAAGGGATGGTGCTCACAATGGAATCAAGTCATCGTACGTCTTACAAGGGGAGGGGGGGTTTGGTAGAGGTATATTTGAAAAGTGGTACGAGCTGCGGCTAATCTCCTCCCCGACCTTTGATTACCGAGCGAGCCCGCGTCGCTGAGCCAGTAGTTTTAAATCCTCCAAATAATAATGATATGACCCAGCCTGTCCCTTGCTGTCCTCCCGAAATGACGCCGCTAAGCCGAGGTCCGTATCCCGCAGGGGATGCCCTAGCGAGCGGTCATTTATGATAATTAGCTAGTTTGTAAGCCCTGGCTGGGGGCCTTAAATTAATTTGAGACCACCACAGGATAGTCAGGTTAAGCAGTAACCAGCCTTAGTGTGGTGAACTGCGAGTGGTCCCCGTCAAAAAAAAAAATGCGTCAAATCATTTGATTTTGCGTTTACTACAAGCCTTGTGCTTGTGCAAACTTTCATCCCTTATTAAACCAGTTTAGGAGATAAATCAAAATTCCTTCTTTACTCCTCAACTCCGTTATATATAGGTATAAGGAAGTCTTGTGCAAATTTGTGTTTTTTTTCTTATTTGAGATGGGTTTGCTCTTGACTCTAGGTCATAGATAAGATCTTATAGATCCTTATGTTTCTATAAGACGTAGTGATTTACCATGTTTGTTGTCTGTCCTTCTGTTATTAAAAAAAAAAAAAATGAGTAAAAGCTATTGCATGTCAGAGAATTGTGTGCATGTATTTTTGTTTGTTGCAGGTTCTGATTTATAGACAAATCACCTTGTTTGGCGAATGTTTCAAACATTATTTTGTTTTTACGTTGATAAATAGTATCCTGCGTATGTAGCATATAGTAGCTTCCCGTTTTTTCTAAAAATATAATGTTTAATAATATTTTTCCTGTTTAAAAACCCATGTGAGATGAAATGATTAAAATTTTAGAACAACAACTGTGTGATTCACCAGTGAATTATGATCAATGAATATTTTAGATTACCCTATTCATCATCTGGGTAAAAACACCTAAATATTTTAGTTCACAAATATGTGACGACATTCAAGGAGGTTTCTTCATATAATCCGTAGTTTGCGTTCCGAACAAAGGCTTATATATAGACGTTTGAACTTTTATTTTTCTTAGTATATTTAAGTTTAGCCGTTGTAGAATGGGAGAATGGTACAAACACAGTAACAATTTTCTGATGTTGTCATGAGTGTTTAAGCACTCCGGGATCCAATCCCCCTTAATAACGAAGACGAACTTCAGGTCTGTGTGGCCATCTTGGCCAATGCGAATTTATGAGACAGATGCTCATAAATTCGCATTTTTTTTCAATATCGGCAATACATATATTATCTAGATTTAGATACCTACGTATTTTGAGGGTTAAGTATGGCATCCGCATAACCTAACTACGCGATTGTTACTAAAGAGGTATCAGGCGTCGTCTAATACAACGCCATCATCGCGCAAATATGCGATTGTCGCGTTAAATTTTTCGGGAAAACCGAACGAAAAAAGGCGTTCTCTGCCGGTCCGACGACGCGATTGGGTGGACGACACCTAACAATACGGAGTTATAAAAAAGTATTTGGTCATCATCCTTATGCCTTTTGATGTAGTAGGTAGGTGTATCGTCTTCTATAAATTACAACTCTATCGCCTAGGTTTATGCCACACACCACGCCACCACATACCACCACATTACCACAGTGTAGCCTTTTTAACCCAAAGGTTGACTGGTAGAGAATGCCTTGATGCATTAAGTCCGCCCATGTACCACAAATAAATAAATAAATATGGTTACCTATTTCATTTTCTACGTAGTTAATACTATGATTCGAATATAATTTGTTGCCCTAGTAATATAATATGTTGCTTGCGTGCATAAGATTCTATTGATTGTTCCTATTTGCTCACTTGTTCACGCTTAATTTACCTTTAGCTACAGATTGCACGAGTTCCACTGCGACTAACCACATAGCAACAGGAGCAGTTGATTCATGCTAAATGGTTCGTAGGCAATACATTCCACGAAACTTGGCAACAGTGGCCGTGATTGTAATGATGTTTCTTACGTCCTGTCTTCCTCCAACCTGGTTATCCATCGAGTTTATGCTGAAAATGTTATAGTTATTTTATGGTAATTTTATCATGTAGCTTTATTCGGATTGACATTAGGAACAATGTCCCGCGACATCGCGGCAGACCCAGGCGAAAATGGCGGGACGAGTTTGACGCCTATGTCGATTGGCCCACACTTGCCTAAAGCCGGGAGGAATGCAAGGAAGAAAGAGAGGCCTGTGCCCTGCAGTGGGGTGGGACAGAATAGGCTATAACTAAATAAAGAAATTGAAACCTAGCAAGTCTGAAATTCTCTACACTCATTGTACCTACTATAGCTATAGTTAAATTATTATAGCTGTAAAAAGACAACCACACTAATATTATAAATCCGAAAGTTTGCGAGTGTGTGTGTATGTTTGTTACTTCTTTACGGGCAAATGGCTGGACCGATTTAGATGAAATTTGGTATAGGGATTGTTGAGTCCCGGGAAATGACAAAGGATAGTTATAGGATAGTAGATAGCGGAGCCGCGGGCAAAAGATAGTTGTGCAATATTTACTAAGCAGTCTCCACGTAAGAGGCAGAGACAGAAGATCTTTTTGTTTGTAAATAAAACATGAAGTGTCCTTTTATTTAAGTTTTTATTATAGTCAATTGATTCATTGTTAATTTATTATTTTAAGTTAATATAAGCACTTTCTAGCCTGAAGCACAGATTCATCCTAGTTCAGGCAAATATACCTGAACAAGGCTGTGTTCTTTAGAAAATTTAAGATATTTTATTGTAAATGTGCCTCTTTTTATAAATAAACGATATTACTATTATTATATTATAATTATTATTACCGCCTAATCATCTAATGGTCATCATGGTAAGGTAAAACGGACAATAAATTGTTCGTTTTTAAAACATTATCCCCAAATTGAGGCATTGACTTGCAATAACGGTCGTGAGGTCACAATCTAGTTTGACGTCAATTCAGAGCATGTGTTTTTGAACTGATAGGTAAATTGAGTCCACCACATGGACTGAAAAAGGAAGTTTTAAATTAATCGTATTGATTAATAAAGTACCGTGACACGGTCATTTTCATTACCTATTGGTAGCTGTTATTTTTGTTAACTAATGAAAATCATAGCTTGACGACAGATCCTACTAATATTATAAACGCGAAAGTTTGTAAGTATGGATATTTGTTACTCTTTCGCGTAAAAACTGCTGAATGGATTTTGATGAAATTTGGCACAGTGGTAGATTATAGTCTGGAATAACATACACATAGGATACTTTTTATCCCGGGAATATGTTCCCTTGGGATAATTTTCGACAATCACGCGGGCGGCAACTAGTACAAAAAAAATATCGTTGGGCCACTCACGACTTCGTGATTGTGACCTATTTCACTGGAATCGTATATTTTTTTCTGGAATTTAAAATACACGTGAATTTCAGCAGTAGTGTAGGTTTCCAAATCTGATCAGTACCTACCTACTTCCAGAGATTACTCCTTAGGGGCACATTAAACAAACAATTTTGTCTCTTCATACGTAAAATATTAGTTTAGAAGCTAGATTAATTTTCATGTGACGGAATAGTTCTAAAAAGACCCGCGAACGCAAAGGGTATTTGAAGGAACACGGGTGGGTTAATGGGTTTTAGTCAGTAGGTGAGAGTCTCACACTCCCTAACGCTCCAGGCGAGAGCGGGAGCAATCATTGGATGATTTTCCATCCAAAAATAAACACTAATTTGCATCTAGAAGCTTAAAAAAACCTCCTGAAAAATGTATTTAACAAAAATACTCGTACCATGATTTTCTAGTAACCGCGGTATTCCTGCGCATCTCAAATTAGAACGGTAGATTGTCTTTTATTTCCATAATCATGACAGTTCCTAGAACTTACATACAATAAACAAACCAATATCGATAAACAACAGAACCTTGAGCCCACAGAAGCAATATCTAAAGTGGTATTGCATTATTTAATGGCAGAGCAGTCTTGTGGTTTGGCTGCATAGAACAGTGGTCAGTGCCTTGCCGCCATATTTGGCAAGCCACCAGCGATACGTATCGTATAAAGGTCACTTCACACTGCGGTGTAACTGAAAATTATGTTCGGGTCTGTGGTTAGGCATTATCTTGCAGTTTATAGTTCAGTTTTGAGCGGCTGTATTATTTGCTGTTTGGACACCAATAACATAAGAGATGGCTGAATGACGGGTGAATTTGTTACATAGCTGGTGGTTTCATCGACAATCGCTATTTTTCTATTATTATGTTTCAATATTTATTTAAATCACGGCCTGAACGAGACATTGACTAGACTCCAGGTCAAGAGTATATTGCTCTAGCTAGAGTCTAGTCAAAGTCAACGTCTCATTGTACTTAGAAACTCGGTTAGTCTCTGCACTGGCTACCCCTCATGCATAAAGATAACTATTAATGGCCAAAAGTCTGTATTTATAACGTCATTTTCCTGGACAGCATTTCCCCAAATCGTAAATACAAACACGAACTGCGACCACAGCTAAAAAGCTCAGTGCAAACTCGTGTACCGCCCAATTAAACAGGACAATAACTTTAATTCCGCAGCTTGGCTGACCTCAAAACTTAATACCTATCTACGTTGCACCGCAGTTGAAACAATGTCTTAAGTTATTACACGATGTAAATTAGTAATTCTACTCAAGTATCGACTTTAGCGTTATATTTTTTAAGTTAATTTGCATGTGACCATTTGTATTAAAACGGCCCTAAAAAGTAAGGGATCCTATGAAATTTGAAGTTTGTTTGGTTTGAAGCTTGTTCCAAAACTTGATTATCTCGAATTCTAAATTTCAATATAATATCTACTTGCACCGTAGTGGAAACAAAGTCTTATACTATGACACGATGTAACGTGGTAAATGTCACAATAGTAAACCGCGAGTACACGTGACTTGACCACGCGTGCTGTTACGTAAGGAGCCGCGTTGTCTGCTGTACTTTGATCAATGACATTTTAATTTTCTTAAATTCAAACTTCGAATTGTCGAATGGGTGAATCTAAACTCAGCGCTTTTGGCGCTCAAAGGCTGAGCTCCGTTAGATTCGAAATTCAAACATGTTTTAATATCATGCCGATGCCTAGTGCCAGTGATGAACCCATAGTACAGCCGTATTTCGGCTTATATATTTAAGTCCCATGTAATAGAGAGTGAGCCTATTGTCAGTTACCGTAAGGGTCATGAAAGCTCCGTAGTTACTAAATCACAGCACCATTTATCGAGCAACTCTAATCCGGAAAATTTCCTTACAAGGAAACCCAACAATACTTTTTGCGAGATTTATTCGTTTGAGCAAACATGCTATGCTGCTTTTAGACATAATAATTATATTAATACTTTGACTTGTTCTGAAACATATATCATCAGAGCTATTATTTATTTGTGTAAAACTTCGATTTTTAGAGTTTTAATAACTTTTGCATCGTCATCAAGAACTTGGGTTAGATTATATTACCTACAGAGGTACCGACATCCAAAATTTAAACAAGCAAAAGCAATATTTTTAAGTACTCATTAATGAATTGAAACTTTTAATTATGTTCCCAACTAACTATTAAAAAAACTGGTGACTTTGGTACCTATACTATTACTATAGCAGCCTCTAACTAAGCTATTATAAAATAATATTACTTAGACTGGCTTTGAAAATGAATTCTTTTATAATATTCAGACAGTGTTTGAAAGAAGAAAAGAAATGCCTGTCATCGGTCACCTTGCGTCTGTAGGTTACACAAAGAGAAAATGGCGATTAGTGATTGATTTACTTTGCGATTTTATATAATTTTGCCAGCGACTCCGTATAGCCTATAGCCTTCCTCATGAATGTGGCTATCATAAACAAAAAGAGATAAGCGCGATCAAACAAACAAACTCTTAAGCTTCATAATATTAGTATAGACTAGCTTTTGCTCGCGACTTCGTAAGCGTATATCCCGATTTTTCTCGTTCCAGTTGGAATTTCGGGAAATCCTCTCTTAATGCTCCCCTACACTCCCCAAGGAACCCACGTGCCAAATTTCAGTTTTCTACTACTGTCTGTCAGTCACTCAGTCAGTAACGGAAGAATTTTATATATAAGCATATTGATATTGATTAGCTAGGACAAGCGACCCGAAATACGTTAGAAACGTTCTAAACTCAAAATACTCAATTCAGAAACCCCCTAAACCCTAGTTTTCACTCTCTCATTTTTACAAAATCAATCGGCAGTTTCCTTATTAAAAACGAACGTATTAAAACCGTGTACGGGATAAAAGCCAACACGTTTCCGCTCGTAAGCCAGTAAAATTAAGTAAGTAAAATTGTCTGTTGGCTATCAGAAGTTTAACAGGATCCCATCACAACTCCGTCCAATACATTGAGCCACTGAGCATGATTACTATTCATATCATTTGCATACGACTGTGCAGCATCCCTTCATCTGTTCATCTATCTGCAATAACGGGTAATGTTAACGTTCTGATGAATATGTTATGTTTGCTGCTTAATGGCCTGATTTTTTTATAGAGGAGTTATGTTTTGGTAATGTCTTTCTTGTTAATTGGCTTCAACGAGATTTTGTGAATTAATGCTGTAAAAGGGTAAAACATCATTATGTACAGAGCTGGGCAAAATACATGCTTCTCTTTAATTAAAATACAAATTACAAAATACCTTTAAGTCGTGTATTTAAAATATAAAATACAGTGTTTTAAATTTTTTTGTTAAAAATGCAAAATACTGTCAGGTGTTAGGTTAGGCTAGACTTTTTGCTGACAAGTGACAATAGCTAGCGACCGCGGTTTTCTGCAGAACTATAATAACTATTACCTATAAGATTGCTAAATGTATTTATGTATGTTCAAATGTATTTTGAAGTCATAAGTATTTGAAATATTAACTAAAAAATACCTCAGCGTCATGTACTTCAAATACCAATTACAAATCACATTTTTAAGAAGTAATTGAAATACAAATACCAAACACGTATTTGTACTTCAATTACGTATTTTAATATGATGTGTCCAGACATTCATGATATGGCCAAACGTGGATTGATATATCATCAAACGTTGACGTTTCAACTAAATGGTCAGTTTTAGCTGGTCATTTCATGAAATACAACCATTTCATGAAATGGCCAATTCTATGATATGGCATGGCCACGACAAGGTTTGGTGAGCGGTTGCTAAACTTTATGGTAACGGAACACTCAACAAATTCTGATAACTCAACAGACAGATGTGTAGCTGGGGAGTTTGTAGAGCCACTTCTTCCCAGCTAAAACACTAGGAAGTGGTGACGGTCGGGCGTTTTGGGGGACTGTCTTTATGTAGAACTTTGACGTTCAAAAAGTGCTGGTACTCAGCCTAATTTGAATAAACGACTTGATTTTGATTCATTTTATTTTATTGTAATTAGTTGAATTAGGGGAACCACAGTTAAATTATTATCAGTAGTCCTATATACAATGTACAATGAGGGACATAGCTTGCAAATATTGATAAATAAACCCGCTAACTACGCAGATAGGTTTTCCTTACCACATTTTATGCACTACCTATTCAAAAACAGTATTTGTCGATGTGCATTAATCATTCCAAAAAATCCAATGCATCAATGACAAACGTAATTTTACGGAACACACTTTAGAAAATCACTGGGTTAGGTACTAAGATTCCTATCTACAAGAAAAGAGAGGCTATTATGCTCACTAGTGGGCGAAGTCGGGCTGAGGATGATGATGTTGACGTTGCTAGCGCAACGTCAACGTGTTGATGGTCCTTGTTCGATTTAAGCAAGTTTGCCGAAACGTTGTTTCTGTTTGGGAATTTTTGGTGGAACAGCCTTCGATGGTCTTTTTTATTCCGTAATACATACCAATACCTGACACTGTAAAATAATTTGATATAGTCTCCACATATATATACATATTAATTAACACGATAAGCAAAAACTTTGTAACCCTTTTTACGGAAATCACGCCTACGGAGGAATATGAAATTGGCACAGTTAAAGTTTATACGGAGAAGGAGTGCAGCAAGCTAATATTTTTTAAAATAATGCTTAAAAAACATTTACAATGAAAAAAATTGGTTCGAATTTCGATCACTGGGCGACCACTAGTATGGATGATTATGTCACCGACTGCTAAGTACCTAAATCTAATCCACTTATCCCTCTAAGGATTACAGACATTCATGACATGAGACATCTATTTATAAATCCACACGACTCATTATTGCATTAAGCATGTTATATAGAAGTAGACACATAGGTAGCTGGTCATCGTTAAACAAATAGTTAACTTCGTTAATCGCTAATCCGTTACTAAAAAAGTTAACTTCGCTAAAAGTTAAAGCGTTACATTTCGGAAGATTTAACGCAAGTTAACGTTAAACCGTTAACACGTGATAAAAATTGCATTTTTCATGTCTTTGTGTTAGTGATCTAACTGTTGATTTGGGTTCTGGAACAGGTTAGGATAAGAAGACGTGTATTTAGACTGTGTAATTTAGTCATGTGGCATAACGTGGATATTCCTCTACATGAACATTAATATGTTGAAGTTCTCGTCTGAAAGCGACGCTCGTTTCGGCGTTAAAGTAGTTAAGTAACTGTGGAAAGAAAGACGTTCAATTGCAAGGGGTTTAGCAGTATTATATTTGATAAACAGATTTATGAATATCTGTTCCCAGAGGAATGCCGCATTGTTGAACGAGTCTTTTGATTTCATGTCTAGCTACATTTTGACGAGATTTTGAGCTTTACTGTTTAAAGATTTGTGGCTCTTAGGTTTTTCTTTAGACTGAGTGACAGAAGTCTTCCTCATCATCGTCGTTGTTTACTGCATCCGCTCGACTGCTATCATACGTTCCCAGCCATATCAACCGGGACTTCTGGTGAAAAGCCGCGGCAAGTTGGCACCAGAAGTTTTATTGGTAAATAGTAGGTAAGTACTGGATTAACGACTTGGAGAAATTTAACAGAAGTTAACGATACCGTTAACATTTTTTTTAAGTTAACTTAAAAGTTAATCCGTTAGTCGAAATATTAACTTCGATAATTAACGGATTTACACGTTAATACCCAGCTATGCGTACCTAAGCCGAGACAGTTCTATGTAAATCATGATTTAGTGACAGTTAAAAGCCGTGGTTTGCCTCGAGCCCTGAACAATGACATCGACCACACGTAATAGACCATTGTGTAAACGACATACTACTAGCGCCATCTGTTAAGGCGAACGTACACTTAAAACATGGTGGTATGTAAACGTCTACCGAACCAATTAAGTCTTGAATTTCTATTCTGTTTACAGAATGCTTGAATAGGTGTCGTTCTAGGTTATATGCTCATAAGCCTATTTATAAAGAAGAGGGTTAATTTATAATTAATTAGCTATGCAGACGTACCTATTGCGTATCAATATCTGATAACGATATAATAAGAAAATCTAAGCTTTGATTTCAAGTAAGTGCCTTACTCTTAGGAGTACTCGGAGTAGTGAGAATACTGAGTATTGAGAGTACTACTAACCATAGTGTTCAGGTAAGCAGCAAGAATTTTGTTTTTGGTATTGCACCAAAAACAAAACAAAATCTCCGAAAAAAGAAAGAATTTGTTGATGATTTTTGTACGTAACATGTATTTAGACAAAAAAAAAAGATAATATCTGTGACCTTAAGTAGACAAGGTTTCCATTTTTAATTATCTCAAAAAGCTTTCATATTTTTTTCTCTTATCTTATCGCCCGCTCTGCTAATGATCACCATGATCGTCGGCGAAACATATTTTTTATTTAAGTACATAATATTAAATACATCATTTTCCTTTGTAAGTACAATGACCTGAATGAAAATTATATTAATTTATACGGACATTGTGTATGGCGCTATATTAAAATTAAATAGGGACTTAATTGTGTTGAGACACTTTTTGAAAGTTATTTGTTATAGACTAGCCTACGGGACTGGTAGGGAGCTGATACATTCTTCATTATTTTTCCAAAGTTCACATCGATCGTTTGAGGTATACTTATTTATTACTCTGTACCTACATCTTGGTCATTTTGTTGGGAAAGTTCAGAAATGCATCAAGATACCTTGAGAAATTCGAAGATTTAAGAACTTCTATAATATTTGACAACGTTTACTAGGTGTTAAAAGGACCTTATATCAAAATTATATCACAGTAAGCCCTTAAATTATTAACATCTACCCTCCAGAATAAACAGCAAGACACCTTACCATAGAAACTAATCCATTAATTTATCCAAAGAGGGGACGCCAACAGACATAGTTTAATTAATGGCGAACCATTCGCCACGTTTCTGTCATTCCCCTGGCCAACGTTCCGACCTAAATAACTATTAGGTAACAGGGGTAACAGACAAGCCAGGGGGAAATGGGCCGAGTTCCATCTACGTTCTACTCAATGGTTTTGTACGAATTACGATCGTTTCAAACGTTGCGAGGTCGTGCTGGGGGAATGATGATGACAGGGGATTGATAACAGGATGGAGGATGATCGATACGCATCTAAAATTCAAGGGAATGTGGGTCTGTGTTTACGAGATCCAATTAGTTTGAGTAAGGCCTTCGGATGTGAACCCTTGATTGCCTATGAGTATGGGAAAGTGGTTGAATACGAAATGAAAAATTCATAAGTAAGTATAGCTATGTCACCAGAAAATTACAGACTCCGTTAGATTGTAATATTAGATTATAATTTCTCGATATATGATGAAAAAATCGCTTTGTATATTATTTCACTGGGAAATGGCAAACTCGGCAAGATTATAATATATCTTGAGACATTGTAAACTCTCGATAAATTGTAAAATGAACATTTGTTCTACAATTATACGAATCAAAATCTTGTATTCTATAATATCTCCGTGCCGTTACGAGAAATTGTGGACTAACATAAAATGGCGATGACTTCGACAGATATAGATAGATAGATATATTAGATAGATTTAACGCATTTGATATAGACTAATGCGTAAAAAGTATTCAAAATGTTTAGTTGACAATTTATCGAGAGTTTACAATCTCTCAAGTTATTTTAAAATCTCACGGATTTTGCCATTTTTCTGTGACATATACAATAAATTGAATTGTTGGATGGGCCAAATTCTATAGTTTCCAATATATCCGTGTGTAATGAAGAAACATAGTTTACAATTTCACACGATAATTTACTATCTTACGGTCTTTGCAATTTTCTGGTAACATATACATATATTTCATCTTTATACTTCAAATGACAAAACTTGAAATGACAAGACAATGATTGGTTTTTCTGCAGCCTAATTGCATAAAAATGAATACATTGCAACCGTATTCATTCAATGTTTTACGTCGTCAAGCAAAATATATATATACGAATATTCTTAACACTTTCAGTGCCCAGAACTCAGCATATGGGTCGAACAATAATTGCCCACGAGTCGCCGCTACATATAACGACGACTCGTGGGCACGAAAAAAATATTGTTTGACCCATATGCTGAGTTCTGGGCACTGAAAGTGTTAATAGATCCGAAATTCCTTTCGATTGTGAAATAAATGCTTTCATGGGTTACGCAATTCGGGGTGCTGGTGTAAGCTTAGGGGCCGTAGGCAATCATGAAGTAAAACCCAAGTAAGTAAATTAAAAGCGAGCCTATCGATCAGTTCCATTACCAAACCTGCTTCTAAGAAATCTGGGACCCAAATTCCATTAACATTTTAACCAGAATTGCCATTGAAACCAATCTCAAACCCTGACCTTTTCCATTACCATAATTAATTATTACTAAAAATAAAGTCTACCACTTAACATTTAAATTTTAAAAGCCTGGTTTGTATATCGGGCGAGTGCAAGCCGACTCATTAACAAGTTAAACCCGACCTACTTTTGAGCCAGTATTCAGGTTCTTGTTGACACAACCTAGTTCTTGCTTTCTTGCACCAAGTCTCATTTCGAAGTTCAAAAGCTGTTTGAGTGTGTGTTTGTTAGTTTGTATGTTATTAAAAGAAAATTTATCCATGGGTTCGAATTTCAAATTGTAAAAAGTAGAGCTGAGTTTAGGATTTTTGAATTGCTCCAGAAAACAGTTCCCAGTAGGTTTCTTCTATGTTGGTTTATCCAAAAATACTTCTCATTCGGCAAGCGGCACAGTTGCGGGCTACGGGGACCTGGATTAATTACATCGTCCGGACTAAATCGGGCAAAAAGCGTAATTAGAATTTTCCATTTGATAAAACTTAAATTATAGCCAGGGATTGGAATATCGTTTGACAAATTGAGATTGATATATGACAATCTCAGAGGAATGTTTTTTTTTGTTTCTATAGAGTAAATTTGCTATAGAAAAGTAGTTTTTCCCAAGACTTTGTTTTCCTGTGGGCAATCCTACAGGAATCGAGCTTTTTTAGACAAAAAAGCAACAGTGAAACTTTCGTAATCACTATTAATTTCGGATCATCCATTTACACAGATATAGGGCAAACTAATTATTTTACCTCTCAGTTATAAATAGTCTAGATTTTATCTTTGAAGATGTTTTTATTTGCCCAATCCACCAGACCATCTTCTCCATTCACTCTGAGAGTTACAGCTGACAATTTGCCACCTCAAATTGCTTGATGATGCTCATCCCATTGTATATAACTAAGGTGACGATTGCGGCATCCTGTGTCACAAGCAGAGCGGCCTTGGGGCCTCCAATCCGCTTGCTGTCGGGACCGAGGCCCCCCTGTGCACTTGTGAGTCATCTAAAGATAGATGTCGGAACTACTTACATGGAGATTTGTAGCTTTATTTTTGTTTGTATCGTTGAGTGTCAGGCTGGGAGGACCTTGAATGTATAGTGGCAGAAATATCACGTGACATGTAAATAAGTGATACATATTTACATACCATAAAGTTACTGATGTTTTCTCTGGGAGCACGTTAAGCCGTTGGTCCTTGCTATCATTTGTTGACAGTCATTACGGGTCAGTTGACAGTCAGAGGTCTGAAAATCTGACAACTAATATGACGAATGGGTTTCAAAGTCAAAGTCAAAGTCAATTCATTTATTTCAACTAGACCATTAAAAGGCATTTTTGAACATCAAATTTACAGTTTTAAATTAAAATATAAGTAACTCTAGTTGTCCATTCGCAAAAAGTAGATTCTTATGGAGAAGAACGGACAAGAAACTCCATAGTTACTCTTTTCAAATATAAGTTTTACAATATTTTGTATACATAGGTACATTGATCAATTGATTATATTATGTGAGCATAGTTTCGTGTTACGCAGTTAAGTTGTAGAGGCCACAAAGGCAGTTGCTCTATGCCCACACTGGTATTCAGCCGGTTGGACTGGATAGTCTACCTCGACCTAATTGAGAATAACCTGGGCAGATTTGTTTTCGTAAAGGATAGCATATATTGCAGTAGTACAAGACTTCCTTAAGTAGATAAAGCTGAAACACTTTCATGGAAAGAATGACCATTTTTATATACGACAGCTTTCATAAGGAAGTTTTTTTTCATTCGATAGTTCTCGAAATATTTTCAACGGATTTTTTTAAAGCCCGGTTTCCACCGCGAGCTGAGCAGACCCATTCTTCACCTCTTTTA
This sequence comes from Mamestra brassicae, assembly GCA_905163435.1. Classification (NCBI taxonomy): domain Eukaryota; kingdom Metazoa; phylum Arthropoda; class Insecta; order Lepidoptera; family Noctuidae; genus Mamestra; species Mamestra brassicae. The sequence goes on along the minus strand of LR990991.1, from coordinate 5,184,647 downwards.
CCTCGCAAGAGAAAACTACTTACATGTGTTTCCAACAACAAAGAGTCGAGCGGAAATGACACAGCGCGCAAAATGATTAAAATAAGCTTGCTCATTTCTATAGCGGAGCACAGTTATTAATGACTCCTTTTACCTCACATTGGAAATTACATAGTAATGTCTCCACTGAGAAAGAGTTGAGCAGAGCGATTCAAACGGATAAAAAGGTGTAAAATGAGTCCGCTGCGTCGCGTTCTAGTTTGTAAATGACTCGCTCGCTGTTGCCGTGATGCCGTTACCCGGGCATTGTTGTGACAGCCAGGAGACATGACCGACGTGTTTTTCGAAGTGGAGCGATTCATAGAAGCTGTACGACATTACCCATATTTGTGGGACGTATCAAGCAAATAATTCCGAAACATAGATAAAAAGGAAGAATTGAAAATCTATCACACATTAAAATTCTTCGCTTCTCTGTGGAAATCGAGTAACCATTTGCTTTTTTCATGTTCCATTCAGCTCGCTCTGCTCATTCTTCTGTTTCATTTCTCTTTTGCGGTGGGAATCAGACGACTAAACTCTTTCTTGGTGGAAGCGCAAACCTATTTCATGAAAACGAAGTCCGCTCCGCTTAGCCATTTCGGGCTCATTACTCTTTCGCGGGCTGTGATTAGAGATTAGATGAGAGAGAAACCATCAATTTGGATACAAGCCATAAATCCAGTATTATGTGTCTAGAGAGGCAGTTACACAGATAACTCGTGATAATAAAATAACTCATGATATCTCTATACCGGGTTTGGAATTAATTTAGTGCTAGACCGGTGTCTCATAAGGTGAAGCAGGAAATTGCACAATGTGAACTGTCGTTAAATTACCTACAGTGTTCGTCGTGGAGACGCTATTAAATGGATAATAATATGACGTTATTACCATCGTATAAACGTTTTCTGGTAAATTTTTAGTCTGTTTTTATTCATTAAATTGTTTATTGACCGAATTTCAACGCACAGCCAAAACTACTAAGTCTAGGAAGCTGGAATATAGGTTTATTTTATAACGAAGCCAGGATTTTAAGAAATTTGAATTTTATGGGGTGAAATGGGAGGGATGGATTTTGTCTATATAATTTGCACCCGAGAGAAGCTGGGGCGGGCAGCTAGCAGTTTTTTTTTAAGGTAACATTATTTTGATGTTCTTTTAAAACAACAAAAGTTAAATTTCAGATAACTCAAAGTGAACTCAAGAATCTTGGGTTTAGTTCAGCAAATCATCAGAAAATTTAGGCTTTCTAAGATAGCTTAATTGTGACATTAACCTTAATGTTATGTACAACCTAATTTGTTAAAATATATTTATTTTAGCACACCTTTCAAGACGCTTTTACAAGAAAATGTTTTAGATTTACATTAATTGTAAATGTCGTCGTTTCACGAAGTCTCTTTGAAGTTAAGCTTGTGTTTTCAGGGAAATTAAATACACGTGCTTTTAAAGGAATACGTTACTCATAAATCATGAGGCACCTACTTTTCTAAGGTATTTTGGAGAAAATATCTTAAAATTGTTTTTGTATAGGTACTGGTAACTTTAGATAGCGGATGATCGGGCAATATGGATCATTTGGCAATGGGGACCATCCACATATTTGCCTAATTGTTCGTTATTAATTAGCGATACGAGACTGTAATAACGATTCTACTTTTAAATAAGAATTTCTATGAATCCTCGCTGAAGTGGATCGCTTTACCCCATCTTCCCCTATGCCGCCTATTTGTCATTCACCTGCCCTTGTGCCACTTCAATGAGGGTCAAAATATTGTGTCCTTATCAGTCACTAGGTAAGGACTTGTCCTTCGATTCATCTCTCTAAACACCTTCACTGCGCACGGAGAAGATAAATCACCTAGAAGTTAGAACCTCTTCTGCAAGAACTACACTGGAGCTTATTTCCTGCAATCTACATTATCTTGAGATACTTTTTTGGCGTGGCGACGCATGCCGTGGCGCGCTAAACGAAGGTATACATTTATATATATAATATATACAGTCAATATGTATTTTTTTCTTTATTTCATATTTAGTTCCTGTCGTAATCTGTTCTTCAGGTGTCTCGTGCAGGGTCACAATTTTATTATATTAATTTATAATAAATAATAAAAAGTATTAATTAAACTCTTACACAGAGGTGTGTATGTGTATAGATAGCCACAGAAAGTTTCAATAGTATAATAAAGTCTAATATCATGGTTTAATTAGTGCCTTAATTAAAACTAGTGTAGGTATGGCTTAATTATAATAATTACAGGTACTTACAAGATATTTAATTAGGAATTTAAATTATATGTAGCGACCTGCCGATCTAGGTTAAGTTTATATTATTTTAAGTTATACATCGATAAATCCCACATTAATTATGAGTGAATTAGTGTTAAATTATTATAGTCCTCCATGGTCCTACTACTGGCACTATTAAGCCTTAAGTACAAAAAACGCTGTAAACTATACCTACATAATTTTTCCTTCCAAAGTCGAACATTAAAATGAAATAAAGAAACAAAACAACATCCCCACAATTTTCCTTTACGACTTTTTGACAACGAAACTGACAATAGTCATAACGAAACATTGGCAGCCCGCCAAGTCTCTGAAATTAACAGCCCGGCCGCATTCACACCGAAAGGAGCGAGAGTGACGAGCCGACGTCAAGTCGTACGTTTGCAGCGTTTCATTAAAATGGTAATGACATCGCGAAGGATTCCCTTGAGTGTAATTAAAGACAGAACTCGTTGCTAGCTAGATATTTTTGGCGGGATTTAAGTATTCGTCTGATATTTGACCTTATTTTCTTACCGCGTGTGAGGAATCCTAAACTAAAACGAAGGCTACAGCTGTTACTATTCGGTGAAATTGAAGATTTAAATTCTTTGTTGTGTATTGTGATCTGATCCACGTTGAAGTGCCAACGGTTTATAGAAGCCATAAATTGCGGAGATTATCGTAAGTCTTGTAAGTAGTGACAGATGATTAGAAAACTTCCTAGTTGTGTTCAAAACACAGAATGTGTATTTAGTTTTTTCGTACAATGTAGATTATGTCCGCTTGCTTGTGTGATTGTGAGAGGTTCAATGTGGCAAGTAAAAGATGTAACATTAGATTTTGGACATTAGACTGCTATTTCGCTAGCTTAACATTATCATAACATAGGATTAAAGTTTGGCCAAGTTAAGCCTATGTTCACAAAACACGTTTATCTTAGTCAGTCAGCCATCTGGACTGTGGCTGAAATAGGCGTTGTCTGAGGTGAAATGGAGTGGATTTTGCCCGACTGCGCCAGAAGGAGGGTTATGTTTTTCGAGAGTATGTATGTATGTATAGTTGTTTGGCACGCTCTGCGGCCACATTAGATTGCAGATTACTCCTATCTATTGACTAGACGACTGACTTTCTAGAATGGGTCCCGACTGTACTTAACTTAAGAATCATGGCGATTCTTAAGTTAGTGCAATCGGGTATGACGACTTTCTTGTTTTAGGGTTTTTTCATTTTAAAATTACAGAGACACGCAGTCGGGTTTTTTAAATTACCGTTTTAATAGTTCTGTTTCGCAGTCATAGATTCAAGTAGTAAAGATGGGTCCTCCGAACGTTTGCTTTTCATACAAGAAACACTATATTTTTAATGTATCGCGCACACGACCGCTCTCGAAGATAGCCGACCGCGTGACGAGTATGCTTTGGTGTAGTCGGGCCATTTTGTGTCATCAATAAACGCGCGGTTTGCCCTGTCCCTTACTATGCACATCAATAATCTCAGCTGAGTCCTTTTCCTTGTTTTTCTCATACCTGGTAGCATGCACAATTTATCTGCAAAAGCTACAGCTTACAGTAAGCCATTACTTATCTCTGCGGCACTGCTAGGGTTGCCATCTGTCCGAGTTTCCCCGGATTAGTCCTAGTTTGGATTTGTCTGGGGAGTCGGACGCCCCAGACAAATCCCCAGAAAAATTGGGGTTTTTAAAAGTTGTCCTGGTAAAAACTGGTCACTTTCTGTGTCAAGGGAACATCGATTGATTGAAAATTAAAAAGGTAAGCAACAAATGAAAACTAAACTTAGTTAAAAAACGTTAGTAATTGTAAGCCAATAACAAGCTTAATCCGCGCTGCAAAAAACTCGACGCTGTAGTTTATATTGCAAACAAGCCGTTATAGATTATTAAAAAGAAATTTGTTTATTATTATTTAAAACGTAGTTTTTATTTTCGGGGATGTCCAGGGAAAATATTCAATTTCACCCAAATATCCGGGGTTTTTAAGATTTTGTTCGGCGTCGGCAATTTTGGTGATGGCAGCCCTCGCTTCACTACTGAGGCGGGGTGATAGCATTACATCTCGTAAACAAGCCACTCACACCAGTACCTAAGTACTAATGTATGACTGATAAGCAGCTGAACTAAGCTATTATAAGAACTGTGCTATCACTTTGAGTACTGTATGTATTTGGAAAGTTTTATTCGATTTCGAACGAACGGGGCATAATGTAACATGTTACAAAGCGAGCATTCGTGCAGTTAGTACGTAAAACGAGCACGAACATGATGCGTATGTTTTGTTTTACACGGATTTTAGGACACGGAGTTACATAACATGCTCGCTGCGAATGTTACATTTCGGCCTGTAACATCAGTCAGTACCCAGCTTTATGTTTATACTGGTTTTGTGAGTAAACCAGTCATCAAAAAAATCCATTCTTTTTTGGTAACATCATTGATCACTTGTGTAGTTGTTTAGGCTACGGAAGTACGACTTACTATCTTTTGGCGGCGGTTTCATCAGATTTTCGAAAATAAATAGCCTCTAACTCTAACCGTCTCCAGAATCCTATCTCCCTTTGTAACGAAATTCATCAAAATTGGTTCAGTAATTTAGGCGTGAAAGCGAACAAACAAATTCACTTTCGCATTTATAGATAATATTAGTCAGTATTTTACTTTTAAGTACTTGGTAGCTTCAGCATGTACTGCGAAGATTTATTCTTGTAGGTATTTTAAAAGTAGGTACATAATAAATTTAAAATACAACAATATATATGTATACGTTTCATGTTGTTGTTTGTTCCGACAAAGTAAATGAACCTAAAGATTTAACTATAGAAAATGTTACAGGAAAATATTATGATTTATTACCTAAAAACACTGCTCAAAGTCAAAGGGGCGTTTCTTTTTTAGTAACTATCTTCTTAACGTAGGTAGTTCATTTGCATTTTAAATAATAAACAACAAAGAAAAGTTCATGAAACTGAAAAACTAATGAGACGTCTAGAACTCCAGACAAAAATAGGTACGAAGGATTCTTGTTTCCTGCCAGTTTGCAAACACTTCAGAAGGATTTTAAAAATGCTCATTATTTCTTCATTTCAGACATTGTAAGCTCCTGGCTTTGCTTTCCGTTTTCAGGTACCATTCAACGAAAGCTGCTGGAAGAGGAAAATGGCGGAAAATTAACTTTTAACAACGTGAAATTGTTCGCTGAAAATATTAAGTTTTCTCGGAAAAAAGTTTCCGTTAAAGATTCTCATATTTTTAAATGCGATTTAAATAGCAGTCTGGCAGACTTAGGCAGTAACCTAATTAAGTTTTTAGTTGATGTATGTACGACAATTTAAGTTGCATGAATTGGAATTTGATTTTCTTACCTACATATTTTCTGAAGTACTTTTAAACACTATCAGGCTAAACAGATTCGGCTTGTGGCATATCCCAAATACTTCTTAGTTTCTTACTATCATGTTCGCACAACAAGTCATGAATATTTCAGCACGAAATTCTATTGTTTATTATGAAAACAATCTCCTGATAAATGTAGAATCTTTAATGTAATTTCTGACTCTGTTTCGAGGAAACGTCTGTCGTTGTTCGTTTTTTCATGTTTATGTAGATTAAAGCTTCCTTTCAGCATCGATCTAGACAATTTATATGAATGGAAGTTTCCATTATCATCTACTGGTTATTTAATTAATCATTAGTTATTACGACTGCTATTTCCTACACATCATCGTCATCATATCAGCCGAAAGACGTCCACTGCTGGACATAGGCCTCCCCCAAGTGTCGCCACAACAACCGGTCTTGTGCGTTTCGCATTCACCGGCTACCCGCGACCCTCACCAGTCCACCTTGTGGGAGGCCTCCCAACGCTACGTCTTCCCGTACGCGGTCGTCACTCCAGAACTTTTCGGTACCCATCGACTATCTGTTCTGCGAGCAATGTGGCCTGCCCATAACCACTTCAGTTGCTACACAATAATATTTATTTATTTAATTTTAATACTTAATCAAGGTTTTACCCGCGGCTTCATTTCGAAGCCCATTCCACAAGTATCGTGTAATTTTCCGGAAAGAAAAGTAGACAAAATTATCGTATAGAATCGGATCAATAAGTACCTACTGTGCAGAGGAGGTTTCATGGGATACAAACCTTTACACATGCTGGCGGGAAATGCTTGTATCCACATTTAAAATACGATTTGAACTAGATTCTAAATTGGTTGTCTTGGGCGTCAGCTTCAAAAAGGAGTCTGTTGTAAAATATAATATTATTGACCTGTCAGTTCACCGAGTTTTCCATTAATAGTTAGCTACACCTCCATAATCACACATTCTTACTTTCAGAGATCACCTTACAAAAAAATCCTATACTACAATTAAATAAAATGTAAATGCTTTTGGATTTCCACGCATATACCATCAAGTTACAGCTTCAGTGGCTGCCATAATTCTCCATTCTTCGTCGCTAGCCCAACACTATTTTGGCCACTACTATTCCCACTGTGTGATTGCGTGCGTGCCCCCAGAGTTTATCATAGTTGGTCTTTATTTAGCCCACAGACGCAATATACTGTGAAATACTTATCTCACTTACGTACGACGCAAGAATTATGATTTGGTTGTGTAAACAACGGTTCTATTGGATATTTTGATGATTGGTAAGTCTCAGCTGGAAAATGGATAATCACATCATATCAGCCGAAAGACGTCCACTGCTTGACAAAGGCTTCTCCCAGTCCCAAGGGGACCCTCCCCGGGTTGGTATAATCGCCATGCTTGGCACTGCCAAGCATGGCGATCGCCAACCCGCCTGCCAAGTTGGCAGGCGGGTTGGCGATCGCAGTGTAGCTGTTGCAATGCACCCTTAGTCGCCTCTAGCAAATAGCAAAATGGTAGCTGGAAAATGGATATAAGGACAATGCATCTTCTCAAGTTTGTTTCGATGTCAATAACGAATTATTGTATATGTGTTACTCAGTGATAAATGTCTTAATCTCTTTTTTTGCGTTATTTCGTATCGACGGTACTTCAACTTCTAGCTATACGTTTTTGGTCCCAGCAGGTTGTCACATTTATTACGGCATAACGGTGGAGCCGCCCATATAGCCCATATCATCAAGGATCAGGCAGATGAACGTGCATTTTCGACTCTCCAGCAAATGGAACATTATCTGACACTCACACTGGGTGTTGGATAAATCGATGATCCCCCAATTCGCTAAATCGCGTCTTCAGCGGCCTACCTGGGAACCAATCGATCAGTGCATATATCACGTAGACCCCTGCGATTTACGACCCGGAGGCAACTGTTATCTTGGCTACATGAACTCGTGAAGTGGTGGGTACATTTCTTCTCTTTCTAGTTTTTTTTTCTCCTAAAATCTCCACGCTTGGCAGACGGGTTGGCGAAGAGTTTAGCTGTTGCAATGTACAGAGAATGCTGCTGCTCATTCTCTGGAGAGTCCCTTGGTCGCCTCCTACGACACCTACGGGAAGTGATGGGATGGTGCTATTCTTTTACGTCCGATATACAGAACTTGGTGGTCATCATCTTCATCAAATCATCTTGATAAGGACTTAGTTGGTACACAGACCGCTCTCTGGTGGTAGATACTTGGGCTCGCAAAGAAGGCACAGAGTTTCAATACAAAGCGAGGCCAGCTTCATTACAACTTATGTGTACCCTGCTGAACTTGTAGAGACCCCCTTATAGACGAGATTTTCAGGAAAGTACTACTAACCTTATTTTCTGGACCTCCGTGAAACAGTTTTTTCAACTTAGTTTCTAGGTTACAGGCGTATAGAATGGAACGTAGCACACGTCCCAGGTGGACGTGACCTACGAGGTAATGCGTTTGTAAGGTACCTGAGTAGTTGCGGAATTTGTTCGAAACAGTCACCGCGGCCCTGTAACGCAAAGGGCTTTAGAAGGAACACGGATGGGTTTTAGTCAGTAAGATTCTGACACGCCCTCCGCTCCACCCAGAGCGGAAAAAGTCATTTGATGATTTCCCATCCTTACAAAAAAAAAAAAAAAAGGTTACCTGAGTAGACTTTACTACTATTCACCAGTGGTACTAGATCGCGTTAACGTAAACGTCAAATAGGGATGTTGCCTGGGTTCAAAAAGATATGATTCTCTAATAGTCCGTCAGTTAGATTATCAAAAAATATTGGATACTTACGTATTCTTTATTTTATGAAATCAATACAAAATTACAAAGATTAAACACATCAAATATCAGGAGTGGGGGCTTGTAACGTCACTTTCCAGTAAAAAGTGTACTGGTAAGTGACGTCACATGAGTTTTCAACGCACTGTATCGTCTTCATCTTTTGTTTACTTGACAAAAGAAAAAATACATGGCTAATATCATTTGACGGACTAATTAGAGTTTTTTAGTCAAATACCTTATTGTACTAAAACTGAATAAGCGCTATTCGCTATGTTCGCCTTAATTGTTATTTGCACTAGTCCTGTAAGTAAAAATCAAGATTTCTCCTAAAATGTGTAAGTAATGTACTCGAATATCTGGTTGCAATGGAAAAGCTATTTTTTCCAAACGATTTTCCATAAGCGAACGATAATGTTAAAGCAATCGAGTAAGGGTTTAAATTCGCACAAAGCATAGGTATCCTCAGAAGTGAAATAGAAGCGAGAGATAGGTACTCGTAAGTGACGCAATAATCTAAAGTATCCCTACGGGCATTCGACAGCCACATAACTTTATAGCAAAGTGATTAAAGTAAAGCTCTGGGTAAAAAAAAGCATTAGGGGAAAAATTTCATCTAATTTTGAAAGTATACCTACCGTTTTCAGCGCTATAATACCACTTACTTTGCCGACCGTACTTAAAATGCCGAACTGAGTTATGATCACACTTGAACGTAGGACATTACCGCCCTAAAATTGTTATGGACATACAAAAGGACCTAAAACATTTTAGGGAACATAAAAGGTTTTACAAGGACATTATAGGGTACATTAATGCACAGATAACATAAATGCAAGTAGTCAAAAGTAGGAACAATGTTTACGAATAAGGTCGTGCAGTATAAAGGATACTGCACGACCTTGAAACGCACGAAATGAAACTCCCTACTGCAACGTACACTAATCGGAATCGCAACGTAATCGCATCGCCTCGGGGCAATAAAGGCGATACGGTGACGATCCCATTCCGAGTTGATATGTGTGCTATGACTAGGGTCTATGAATAGAGCATTTTAAAATACTCTATTTATTTTGTCTGATATGATAGGTATAGTAACTCTGTCTTTTAATTAAACTTAATAAAACCTGCCATTTCAGTATTCCATTGAAGGAATTTGTGTCTTTTTGGTCATAATTGCAAATTGGTGATAAAAGAAAGCCTGCATGGTTTCAGTGGAATTCTCTAATTATTTTAAAAACAACAAAATCTTGGTTTCGCAATAAGTGATATAATAAAAGGTATTATTTTTTTCTACGACTGTACTCTTCATTTACCCTTCCTAAAATTAGAAATACTTTGTTTCTTCTAAAAAAGTTGCCAACCCTAGCTATGACCTTAAAATATTGATGGGTCGTCCGTGGATGCAGGACCATATTATACGTACCGAGTTTCTTCCGTGCATGTTGGAATGGGAAAATCTGACACCAGTCTAGACAAGAGGTATTGTGTTACCCAGTTATTGGGTTGTAGAGATTAGAGAGACAGTCACTTAAAATATTATTACTCAGCTGAATCCTGTTTATTTATTTAACAATAGATGCGCCCCGCGGTGTTACCCGCGGTTTTAGTATAAATATATATAAAAGTAGCCTATGTGTTAATCCAGGGTGTCAGCTTCCTGCATACCAATATTTAAAATTGGTCCAGCCGTTTGCGCGTGAAGAAGTAACAAACATACACACACACTCACAAACTTTTGCGTTTATAATATTAGTATGATGTAAGTGTATATATAAGTGTGATAGGCACACCAGCTACTCGTTTACAAAACAATATTTCATAACAACATTTACTAGACGATCCTGTGTCATGCACAACATTCTCAAAGTAGGTCTAATTAATTATTATAATAGAATTTAAAACAAAAAATAAACATTGAATAAATAAAAAATAAATAAATAGATGTCATAAATGACCCTAATTAAAATAATTAAATGTCCTAACTTAAATTAAGAGTTCTGTTAGAAATGAAGCCGACACTAAAATAGTAGGGAAAAAGTTACGCAGATAGATTGATAAAAGCATAGACTACATAAATATAGGTAGACAAAAGTACTATTTACCGAAAATATTGACGTAAACGACGTTGCCATTTTGTTTGACCACTTACGTTTTCATCGCATTTTCTCTCTACGTTTTATTGAAAACAGCAATCCCACTAGTATCGACGAGCTCAAAGCTTGCAATATGTATTGGAGTGCTCGCTGGCCCAGTGCCTAGCTTTAAGTTGTAACCTACTTTCTCGCAATCAACTTTCATGTATGTAAGCAGATCTCTGGATAATGCAAGTCCAAATATTGATAGATACCTACCTTGCATGAAAACTGGATAGAAACTGATACTTTAAAACTCATACTAAGGCAAGAATAATAATATCTTGGGACAACTCACACACGGTCATCTAATCCCAAACTAGGCAGAGCCTGTGCTATGGCAACCAGACAACTGATAAACATACTTATATATTTCTAAATACATACATATTATAGACAAATTACACCCAGACAAAGAACACACACAGAATGATCATGCTCATCACACAAAGATTTGTCCTGGGTGGGAATCGAACCCACGACCTCCGGTTTAGCAGTCAGGGTCACTAACCACTCGACCAACAGGCCAGTCAATAGAAGAAAAAATGAATGGGCAGCAGCATTCTCTGTACATTGCAACAGCTACTCTGCGATCGCCAACCCGCCTGCCAAGCGTGGCGATTACGGAAAAACCCTTCTTTGGGAGAGGCCTATGTCCAGCAATGGACATCTTTCGGCTGATATTATGATGATGACTAAGACCACAGCTACCCTCTCAATATTTTACACAAAGGGCTTGAAAATCAAGTGACCTTATCAATTTCACTTTAGCCAAAACCAAATTCACAAACATTCTAAGATATCTTCTTTCTTACATAGCAATGGTCTTACATCTTGCTTTTTTTAGCGAAGTAATTACGAAATCATTACTGAACCTTTTCTTCTAAGACGGACCATGTCCAAGATTTTACAACCTTAGTAATCTAGAAAGTTTAGCAAAAGGTTTATGTACTATGGATGAAAAGCGTTTAGAGCGCTGGGTTTTACGAGACAGTCGTGATGAACACTTGCTCAGACGGGCTTAAACGATTTATTTGAACAGATAAAAAAGATGGGTCTCATCTTGTGCCTGAATTCTATCCAAGTACCAATATTTATTTCTGACTAGTGGCCCGCCCCGGCTTCGTCCGGATGTATGCTCCTGACAATAACAAACACGACAAAAAATAATTAGCAAAATTGGTCCAGCCGTTCACGCGTGATGCCGTGACCAAGGGAAATAAGGATTAATTTTTATATATATAGATAGATTGAGACTGTCGTGAATCAACCACAGAATTAATGAAGGAGATGACACCGTAGCACAGACTAACGCAGCGAAGATCAGCGTAGCACAGTTCAACACAGCTTAGCACAAAGTAGAAACCTGGATTTGCGTAGCATAGCGTAGAATGGCGTAGCAGGTCTATCGCTACTTGTTTAGGCATTTCTATGCAAGAACAGAACGTTTATTCTGCACATCTCACCGCAAAAATTTTGCTTGAAGTAAACTGTCACTATGTTTACAGAATCACACAACAGTTTTGAAATTAAGTACGAAATACTTCGTTTGGGTAAAAACACCATCAGATTGTAAATACAGGAACCCGGTGTTGTTACGGAACGTAATTGCGCAAGCTTTAACTTAGAAAAGAGGTTAATGATGCTCATAAACACAATGTTTGTTATAAAGTTCTAACACGTTGTTGTGGTTTACTGGGATCGCATTATGGTGTTGCCATACCCCATGCTGAATTTAGTTTTTTACGGATCATAAAATGTCGGTTTCATAAAAATGTGAACTACTTCGATACCACATAAATCATATCCAAGTGAAAAACTTTTGTTGATTAAACAGCCCATGAACACAGTTGATCCTAATGAAACATGTTATCTACTTATATAATCTATTGATTAACGTTCGGAAAAAGGGTGAAATCTTGTTATATTTGGGTACAACTGTGCCATTCGATTGTGTTCTGAACTGTCTTATGTTGTGACTATTGTGTGTGTCTTCCGTCCGTACTCCTTCTAACTCTAACTAATTATGACTGTGATATCGTGTTGTGTACGTCCTACCAATATGAACTGTGAGTAGTAAAGTACTATTATTTTTTCCACCGCTCACCGTACACCTACTACATTCACGTACCTAAAGATACTAAGGAACGAAGCATTAATTGGTTTTCATTTAAACCTGAATTCAAGAACAACGTTTACGGCAATCTTTTAATAAAGATGGATGACGGGATCCCCACTGGCATAGCTGTCGATAGTTGCAGAGGGTACGTTAACAATTTATTATACCTAGACAAAATCTTTTCTGCTTCGTGGTAAGCATTAATTAGTGGTTTTCAATTCGCAGGTATATTTACTGGATCAACACAAACCTCACAACGTCTACAATAGAAAGAGCTCGATTTAATGGTTCCGAGAGAGAAGTTGTAATTAATGTCTGGAGTATGTTACAGAATCAATATCTTAACCCTTGATCATGATTTCAGAGTCATCAAAGACCAAAACTCATGTGCTATGAAAATCATCATCATTATCATCATTTCAGCTGGAAGACGTCCACTGCTGGCCTGCCCCAAGCATCGCCACAGCGACTGGTCCTGTACCTAAACATATGTAACAAAATGTTATGACGATGCGGAGTGTGTTTACTCCTCATTGAATAAGCGCTGCACCACTGATCTTTTGGATGTCTACAATATATCCTTCTTTATCTAAAAATACGTAGGCACAGAGCGAGGTCATGAAACTTTTGACAGAGAACAGCTCTTGCCCGTCTGCCGCCCTAATCTGGGTCGCGTGATAATCCCACGTCAGCAAGGCTTAATTCTGGAATGAGTTGCGCGTACGTATGATGAGATTGTGTCGTAAAATGGGGAATTTATGAGCCTGGCTGGATTGTAGCTAGTGGGATGTTTGTTGTAAACAAGGTTTTTGAAGGCTTCGTTTCTGTGTTTTATAGTTTTCTTCTAGTATTTATTTCTTGAAGCTGAAAATATCAAGTGACGACGGGAAATATTTTATTTGCTTTGCAAATCGTTCTTCTAGAATTTCTGCTACTAATATTTCAGTGGTGTTCAACCTTTTTATTTTAGTTACTTACCTATGATACGAATCTGTTATTAAAAATGGATATCATAAAGAACAAAAGTGTACCTACTAACAACTACGTCCCTTTAGTATTATAGAAATCGATGACAATTGACTAGAATCTCAAGAGATGACTAGAATAACCTACCTGCCAAGTGCCAACATTACTTGTCAACTAGAATCCCTATCATTCACTCAGCCCTCGCATAGAAAATGGGGCAAACTCCTAAGTTCTGAACAATTCAGGCCGATAAGATCGAACTAAGTTCTTCTACCCTCCTTTGTCCGTAACTTCGCAAGCACTTGACGTAGATCCGTACCCAAAGTCATAAAATTTATTGACCCGCCCTGAAAACAGAACTTTGGATATCATTAAGGTCACCAGCTTTTGTCGAATGATTATTGGAAACTTAGAGAGTTTATCGTAGTAATAAGTAGTCATAATTTGGAGGATCTTGATAAGTTGGTTAAAGTATTTAAAGTAAATTGGTGTGTTCCCCTTTTATGGGGAGGTAATCTTATTTTTTGTTGAGAGAAAATAAAAGGGGTCCTTGAAACTAGGTCCTTAATTTAAAAGAACTTTGTCCTAGTTTTTTGCAGTTTCAACTTTAGTTTTGAGTGGGTTTGTCGCTCTAGTTTTCAGTAGTTTTAATATGAGTTATAAACTGTTGTTAGCCTTAATGCTGCCTTTTTGTTGACATAGTAAACAGCCTAGACCAGCAGATATAATATGGTATCGAGAGGTGTCTCCACGATAGGAGTATAGGTGACATCGAAAAATTGGAGCAGCGTCACAACACCAACTTCAAGTAATAATTCAACAACCTAAAATAATAGAATGTAGTGGCATCAATAAACAATGCCACCACATAAAAAACTAAGAAGCGAAATTTGTATAGCAACAAAAAGAACAGCAACGCCATCTATCCTGTCAGCGACGAACTACCAACGAAATCCTGCATTGCGCAAGAAAAGTTCTCCGTGTGATTTGAACATATACAACAGTTCGAATATCAACTATCGGGCAGTGGCCCACCAGACCCTACAACCGTCTGATCGGAGGATCCTCCCATTTCAGTGGAGGTGTGCGGGACTTTACTCTCTGTACCGCATATCTCTATAAGAATACACGTCACATCCACCAACCCACACGGTCCGCCTAGTGGATAACCCAAACCCTCCCACAGTGTGGAACCCTGTATCAATAGCGTTCCGAACATTGGGCTGATTGCAATTGCAATGACTCATGTTCGTACTATATGTATCTACGAGTTACATATGTACATTCATAACGATTCAATCATACCTGGGGCCCTACTAAACGATAATGACTCCGCTCTAAGAGGGAGACAGAGCTATACATAGCGAATAGCACTATCCCGTTTACATCATCGGAATTGGTCGGCATTAGCACGTCATAGTAGGGCTGCTCAATAACCCACGTTTTAGGGAATCGGTAACACGTGACCAAATAAACAGGTTCGTCATTGAAACGTGCCCAAAGCTGTTATCACTGTGATAAGAATAGCTTATCTATTGATTATATTGATATAGGAATAGCACACGAGTTAATATGAAACGTATCAACTGATTATTTTCGGCTGATATCAGAACGTGTAATACTATTATAAATGTGGTTTAAGACCAGGGGCCCTACTATAAAGTCTTAAAACGATCATGATTCCGCTCTAAGAGAGAGACGGAGCTATACATAGAGAATAGCACTATCCCTTTTACATCATCGGAATTGGATGGCATTAGCACGTCATAGTAGGGCACCAAAAGAGTTACTTGCCTCGTTGGTGTAGCCGTTAGCAAAGCGCCACTACTGAGTATGTCAAAAGTAATTTATTCAAATTAGGCTGAGTGCCAGCACTTTTTGAACGTCAAAGTTCTACATAAAGACAGTCCCCCAAAACGCCCGCCCGTCACCACTTCCTAGTGTTTTACCTGGGAAGAAGAAGTGGCGCAACAAACTCCCCAGCAGACTATGAAGACCTAGGTTCGATTCCTGAGCTGGGTTTATTATTGAGGTTTTGTATTTGGGATGTCTCAGTAGCAGTTCGCGATTGGATTTCGAAGCGGTGGCAATTAAGGTTTGCCCTATTTCGAGAGACTTAAAACGTCTGCTTTGTTGTTCACTGCTCGGGATCGCGCCTTCAAACTAAGTAATCTTCTTCAATGTGTGCCAGCTGGTAGGCATATGCTGCTTGATTGCATCTGACCATCTTACCAGTATTCTGCCTTGAGCGGTTTTTATATGTCCTAACCAACCTTGTATCGGGTTTTATTTAGTCAGTAAGAGTCTGACACGCCCTTCCGCTCCACCCAAAACGGAAGAAGACATTTGATGACTGTTAATGCTTAAAAAAAAATTGCGATCGGTAAGTATGTCGAGACTTTCCGTCCTGGACGATATTAATTTTATTTATTTATTTATAATTAACAAACAATTGTATATACTGTACAAATGTTAAAATAATGATTTTCTATTTACTAAGGTAAGTATTACAATTTCTTATAGGTTAGCACCGCATGCCCCATAAAAAATATAACTAAATTGCTGCAAGTTTACATTTTGCTTTAAATACTCAACTAACTATATACACTAAAAATAAAAACTCCTAACTAAATTAACCCTAAAATATGGCGTCATAAAATTCATCCGCATCGCTGTCGACTGGAAGTGTACCCAAAAGACTGGCGGCATTGCCACGTTGTATGGCAATGCTTATTCTTTGAACAAGGTTAAAGCCAGCCCTTGGGTCACGTGAAGTGTCAACTGTGCTTTAAATTAATTAAAAAAAAAAAACAAAGAAAAAATTTAAATATGTGTGTGTAATACCTATAGGTACACCATTTGCCCTTCGGAGAGTATCGGCGTGATTTGGTGTTCCGTTATCAAAAGCCTCCAAGATTGACGATACTTAAGTAAGAAGGTACAACGGATACGGACACACCCTATAACTTGAGCCATGCTATCAACTGTGCTGACTGGCAAGTGGAGCCTAATCTTCATTCAACGGCAATTTTCGTGAAACTCATGCTTATTTGCATCTTATGATATTTGCGATACCTTATCAGGGTCATGTACCCATTCACGAATACATAAGCCTTAGATAAGGCTTAAAGATATGTATTGTTTGTATTTACTTATGTAGATTATGAGTATGTGTTGCGAAATAAAAACCCGGTCAAGCACACGTCGGACAGGTACACGAAGGGTTCCGTTCCATAAAAAAAAATGATTCTAGGTCAAAGGTAAGCCCTATGGATTTTGCGAGTATCGAAATGCGGAACCCTCGGTGCGCGAGGCGGTCTCTCACATGACCAGCTTAAAATTTTTGGAGTTTACTCCTTAAGAAACGTACGTTCCTTTGCAGAACGCACTTTGCACACCTTTCACTTCGATTATGAGATTATGTAAGTCTGTATATACAAAGTAGACTCAGCTTATGTTTTTTGTTTTTTATGCTTTAGCGATAGCACACTATATGCAAATTAAGTTTGATGCTTTAATGTATTTTACATTTTTACGTTACAGCGAAAACTCACGTTTCCTAATTTTTATTATTTTTTGCTAAAGCGGCAATACTCTGTCAAAATTGTGAAAAAGGTTTATGAGATACAGCTCGCTGTTACACATGCGGATACGCAGACGGACAGACAGCGGAGGCTTGGTATAAGCTTCCGTTGTAACGGAACCCTAAAAAATTAAACAACAAGTAGAGAGATGTTTGCAGAATCGTAGCACGTGCCTTTCTGTATACTGTTTCTTAAAATATTGATGGTACTACCTATGTATATCTATGTAGGCACCATCACTCCATCATCCCATAGTAAATAGACAAGTGCAGATGGACTCAGATACACAGCTATCCAAACATTCTCCTAGGTAGACACAACAAGTCTCGCTGCTTTTGATAATAAACGATAACGTCTTCAAATACCAATTTATCTCAAAAACTTCCGTTGTTGTTTGTTCGGGAGAGTTCTGTAGAAGTGCAATGTATTGTTATCGCTTATCATTCTCATATAAAGAGAGGCTATGTACTAAGCAAGTAATGAATGGTAAATAATCTATTATTACTCTATTTGTGTGCTTCTGTATGTTTCCATATAAGTCGTTAATTGATTTAGATAAGAGCCGTCTGTTTTTGGTTTGCTGAGTGAAATTAATTGTCTCATTCAACTGTAGTTTTTGTTACTATTCTGTTTGTTAAGATGATCGAGCCTAAGCTCTACGAGTGTATTATAGAGGTGTGTGGAACAGAAAGTAAAGTCGCGCAAACCTCCACTGAAAAGGGAGGATCCTCGGACCGGACGGTTGTTGTGTCTGGTGATAGTTGATATTCGGGCTGTTGTAAATGTACATGTTTAAATCGACGGAAAACTCTGATACCGCGATGCAGGATCTCCTTAGTAGTTCGTCGCTGGCGAGATAGATGGCGTTGCAGTTATTTTTGTTGCCAGACAAAAATCTGTATGGCTTTTTACCTGTACGAATAGAAGCGAAATCGCTTCGTTAGTTTTTCTTGTGGCGGCGTTGATGCCGCTACAGTATGTTGTAAAAAACATGGCAACCTTTCGCAATCTTGAAAGTAGGTACTCATTATTTTTAATCATCATCTGTTCATCACCCTAGAGCTGCCCACAGCTGGACAAAAGCATCTCGAATAAACTCATATATTTAGTTATATATCTAGTCTGTTTTGTAGAAATCATATTTAAATTTTCGTAAGTAGCTATGCTGCAAAACTTAGCTTGAAGTTCGTCTCCGATTAGCCTGTTGCATCAACGGAAGGCGACACAATTAAATGTAACACGTCACCATCACTCAACGCAACACGTGGCATGTAACCTTTTTAACCTTAGGGTGTGGCTAGACGTGCGCAGCGCAAGCAGGCGTACATACAAATACTCCCTAGCCAAAGTGATTCAACGAAAATGCGTTGCATTTCTTGCCCAACACTGTTGCACTCGATGTGAGACGACGCATATGATCTAACGATAAGGTAGATTCATTTACTAACAGTACACCGTAGACTGCCTTTTTATTAGAAGTTTTTTTTCAGTCCATTCAAATCTTATCTGGTAGAAATCGATGGCAGCGGTAAAACCACTGATAATGCTATGGGTAAGTACATATAAAAATCAAAAGTCATTTATTCAATTTAGGCTGAGTGCCAGCAATTTTTGAACGTCAAAGTATACATAAAGACAGTCCCCCAAAACGCCCGCCCGTCACCACTTCCTAGTGTTATAGCTGTGTGACTACATTAAGTTTGTGTATATGTCACCGGAAAATTGCAGACATCGTAAGATTGTATTAATCTTTATTAGATTGCAATGTCTCGATATATTATGAAAAAAACGTGTTGTATACAATAAATCCCATCCAAATTCAAAAGTTTCCAATATATTCGTGTCATATTAAGAAAAAATAGTTTACAATTTCACGCGATATTTTACAATACTAGCGCGTTTGATATTTTCCGGTGACATATGTATATAATTATTTTTGTTGTACAATAAAGTATATTCTATCAATAAGTATATCGAAAATTCTTGGGCTTATTCGTTCGTATCATTATATTCGAAAGACACCACTGTCAGTTCCCTATAACTAAAAGTTGTAACGAGGCGCCGCTTGTAGGTAATAACTAATAAGTGACGCGAATAACCCTCTTTTAGCAAAACAACTCGTACAGCAAGCTTTTAGCAGAAATAGGTCGAATATATCGACAGCTTCGCAGCCAGCTTGTTCCAGCTCGTTCGTACATGCTATTCTGTAATGTGGCGGCTAATGGAAAGTTCACTGAACAAGCTGATCGAAAGCCGGGCTTCCGTTTTCTAAATATAGGCTTGCAAAGCATGTACGGTTTGCTGCCAAGACTTAGGACAATTTTGTTCAGGAATTTATGTATATTAGGTTCTCAGTGTATGTTTAGAGAAAGTACTTATGTCACTTTAGCCAATACTTCTTATGGGCAATTCTTGTATTTTTGAGAGTATTCGCAAGCTGTCAAAAATACTTCAAATTTTTTTTATATTTGTTTGCTCTTTACTCTAGTCTAGGTCATAGATGGCAGAGATATAGTCGACAATGGAGAATTACCCAGAAGAAGCTTGTTCACTCTAATTTTGAAGAGATTAGGGTTGCATGCGTTCGGAAACGCAGACGCAGGTAGACTTCTTTGCTGTGCGCATTATGAGGTAGGAGGGAGGCTTTGTTGAGGAAAAGTGTTTTCGGTGTGGCAACGGCTATTTTTAATGCATCAATGTTTGCATGTCAAAATGGTAGAATGTACAAGGATTCTTTAATACTACCTGTAACCACTTTACTGTAAATACCTACATTCTGAGCAAATAAATAAATATTGTATTCTATACTATTCTATTCTATTATAAAAAAGTTAGGAAACGTTTAGTGTAATTTTCTACATGATAACTTTTTGACATTGACTGTCGCTGAGATTATATTGCGGGTAAATTTGAATGCTGTTTTAATACGCCTTTTGAGTGCCGTTTTTACTAATTTAAGCAACGTTTGTTGCATATCAGTCATAATTTATGGAAATGGAAGCCTATTTGACAAATTGCGACTGAGAATAGAATTGGCACTCTGATTTACTAATCCTACCAAGTGACTTAGGAATCTACGAAACTTGTTTGGTTTTATAACTGCTACATAAGGGGTTCTAGTCAACGTGACAGTCTATTTAGCAGTAATGATTACCAAAAGCTTAAAATTATTGTGATTGTTGTTTTTCACCTGATATTTCAGTGTCAATCACATACATTTGAACTTCCTTCTAGTCAGATCCTAAGGTCCTTCTAAAAACGCCAAGGCTTACGTCGAAAGTCCAGTAACGTAGTAGTCTGGTACGTAGCTGAGTTTAATATGAAATCCGGGCCATGAATATCACAAACTCATTTATCAGGCTTCATCAAATCAGCACGTAACCGATACTCAACTTACGTAAACTACTGGATCCTTAGGTAATAGTTTAATTTCAAAGAAACCACTTAAGTTTATTATTGTATAACTAAAGTAAAAACATAATTAGATAACGGTTTATACTTGAACGTAAGACAATGGATTAATAAGGTATGTCACTGTGAAACTTATAAACAAATGATTATAGGTTAGAAGTCAGAACAAAGAGAACTGCCCCCCCCCCTACTATGGCTTGTCATAATGTGTTTTTTTATTTAATATCCACGGGTTCGATTCCCGACAAGGAATTTAAAATTTTCAAAACCGAACGATGCCCGAGTCTCCTTTAAGTATACCTCATAGTTTTGGATTTTGTTATTCAGGCCCACTTGAAAAAATCATCCTGGTCATACCGCCTGGCCTGGCCTGAACAAGCCGCCATTTCCACAGTTTAAAACATATTCAAACTACATGAACACAAACCTCCTTCCGAACAGTTTTCGCAGCCAACGAAAAAAAATTATAAAAAAAAAGTTTCACAGCTAGTGGCCGCGTTCAGGATTAAACGCAAATTCATGCGTTCAACTTTATGCTCCGATATTTTGATGAAAAGAGTTCATTAAAATTGCACGCTGAAGCTGAAACACTCCAGCGCTGGTTTCATATGAAAAATGTACTAATAAGTTTAAAAAACGTTCAGTAGAGTTTCCTTGATTGCTTTGACTTGATTTTTTATCGCGTGTGCTTTTCAGCAGTCGGATTCAGTGTTGAATTTGTTCCTTTTAATTAAGGTGACATTCTACGAGTATAACTTCCCACAAATAATTTTGTCAAACTACATATATTTTTCCTGAACACTGTTCAAAATTTTCAGTCAAAAGATAGGAGTATTCCCTAGGTAGGTACTTATAGCTATTTTCCGGTATTTTTTTTTTTATTTAACAAGTTATAGTTAAGAATTTATCGAACACTTCTTTATTGCTTACATAAGTTTAACGAGTTCTCAACTAAAGTAGAATCACATAAATCGAATTCTCAATTCAGAAACCGGCGATTAAAATATCATTTATTAGTAATCTCTTACTACTCGGTAGTAAGGTAAATGTAACAGATACATTGTGTTGACACTTTGTATGCACATGATTTTAATATTAATAGAACATACAAACACGCATATCTACATAATAACACTGCTACATGATAGCAATACAGAAATGGCGCGTAGATAAAATTATGTACGTACTTATTAATTAAAATGAATTTAATTAAAAATTACATTCACGAGTACCCACTTTGTTATCAGCTTTATATATCGGTGATAAAAATGTTAGTTATGTGCAAGTTTGCATCGAACCTACCTACCTATTTATGTACAAGCATACATCTATGTATATAGATACAATATCTACTCATATACAACACATACACGTGGCACACAATAAATGTTGTAGCATTGTATGTGCAAGCATGTGTCGTGTCAAAGTGCGAATAAACTAATGACAATGGTTCGTAGGATTTTATGCATAATGATTTTCAAGTAGGTAGGCACAAGTCGGGTTAACCAGAGGTTATGTTACTCATTTTTGTTACCTAGATGTTTTCTCTATGCTAGATTGTGTTACAGACAATCCCTCGATTTTTGAATTAGGAATTTGAAGTTTGGAATTCAAGTAGAGTTGGACATTCCAAATTGTGTGAATAGTGAATATATAACTAAATATTCTGTGAATATTTCAAGCGTCTACCTGTTGCCGTTGTTTTTCAGCAAAAACAAGCAAAAAATCACGTTTGTTGTATGGGAGCCCCCTTAAATATTTATTTTATTCTGTTTTTTGTTATATGTTATTTGTTGTTATAGTTGTGAAAATTTCAACTGTCTAACTATCACAGTTCATGAGATACAGCCTGCCATTATTTTTTTATAGAATATGGGTTCAGGCCACTTTAAGCACAGGTGGTAGGTAAACCATTAGTCGACGTTTATATCGCGTTTTTTCCCGTTTCTGTAGGATTTTCGGGAAATCCTTTCTTAGTGTGCTCCCCTACACTCCCCAAGGAACCTACATGCCAAATTTCAGCTTTCTACGACTAGTAGTTTCAGCTGTGCGTTGTCTGTCAGTCATTCAGTCAATCAGTGACGGAAGAATTTTATATATTAGGATTAAAATACAGCACAGTGCGCGCAGAAGTGGTCAACACGGCCACTTAGGGCCAGCTATAGCCATCAGCCACTGCACTTTCTAAATTGTATGCTGTGTAAGAGAAAACACTACTATCGACCTCTACTTACGAACTATAATAATCTCCCATACATTGTTTTCTATCAATTATCGTTCAACTAATTAACTTGCTTGTAATCTAAACGGCTGCGGTAAGTGTCACGTTTGCGCCAGCGTGTGAACGATAGCTAATCCATGATGGCTTGTCCATCGATGCTGCTAAATTGATGACATTGGTGTCCTGGCTGCACTTAGGGCATTTAATTTTGCAATTTATTTAAATAGACATTTACGCTATACAAACGTGCTTGGTGGTTGAAATAAATGCTTTGAGTTTAGATAGGTATCTATTTGTATGTTAATATTGTAAATGTAAAAGTTTGGATGTCTGGATGATTGTTACTCAATCACGTCAGAACGGCTGAACGGATCTTGATGAAAGTTGGCACAGAGGGAGATTATAGTTTGGAATAAAATACTAGATTTTATCCTGGGAGTAGTTCCCTTGGTATCATTTTCGACAGTCACGCGGGCGGAGCCGCGGGCGACGGCTAGTTGTATTTATTAAAATGTTTCTCATTATAGGAGTACGTATATGGTACCTGCTTTAAAGCAAAGGTTTAAGACCTCCACAAAAGACTGACGATTGTCGTGGTGTGTCTTTCTTTGAGTAAGTATGTACGAATAGAAAAACAGCCCCAGTGGAGCCCTCGTGATACAGTCTATAAGATTATAAAATATATAAAGCATTCCATATCTATATTGCTTTATTTAAGAATACGCAGTTCAAGACGGCTAAAGCAAAACCGTATTGAGAAAATCGATCTTTCTATTTTCTCGCCATTTTCTTGAAATGAAAATCGACTATCGTAAAAAACACAATATAGTCTGGGTAGGTACTAAAACATTGTGCCTATCCAATATTCTGCTAAAACCGTGCCCCGAGGACAACTCGTAACTTTGATCCGTTTTGAGAGACTTTATTCTGGGAAAAAAATCTCTACCTACTAATCTAAGTTTACGAGTTGCGGAATTTGTTCGAAAGAGTCGCCGCGTCCCTGGAACGCAAAGGGCATTAGGAGGAACACGGGTTTAGTCAGTAAGAGTCTGACACTCCCTTCTGCTCCGCCCAGAGCGGAAGGAGTCATTTGATGATTTTCCATCCATAAAAAAAGACAATTCGTCAACGGGATCTATCATATAGGTTTTCGACCCAAAACCTATAGGGTACTTCCGGTTGACCTAGAATTGTCAATTTTGGTTAAAAGCAAGGTCTTACAGCACAAGTAAAAGAAAAATTCCGAAAAATAAAAAATTAAGGTGAATTTTGGTACTTAAAAGTTTTCGCGAAAATCTAAATTTGCCCATATCTTTTTATCCTGTTGACTGGACCTTGATACCCTGATAGACCTCTGTATTCGGTATAAATTTCAACTTGCTAGGTACACCCGTTCCTGCGAAAATCGGTGGTGACACACGGACAGACAGACGGACAAGAGAGTGATCTTATAAGGGTTCTTTACTTTTTGAGGTACGTTACCCTAAAAAGCTAAGTTTACGAAAGGAGGTGCTAGGTGTTATGAGCATAAGTCAATACTGTAGGCAAATCAATCATTATTGGTTTGTCAACAATCCTGATTTTTATTCCATAGTGACAATAATTGATTGCTGAAAGATTATTTTTCAGTGTTTGATATGTAATCAAAGCTTAACAAAGTGCAATTAAGAGGTGTGACTGATTAGGATACGTACCTACATCAAGGTGTCTGCGATTGAAATTAAATTAAAAATGCTTTTATTCATGTTTAATTAAATATATATGTTGTTTACATTAAATTACGCAACACGGTTCGTAAAAGACAAAAGAGTCTGACATGACGTAATTTTTCAAAATGTTATGAAATTAATTCATATAAATATTGTATAAGTATGTATCTAAACTAGAGCTATTTCTGCAATACTTAATCAGGAAAACCTGCAGATTATTGAGGCGTTTATGTATCGAATTGGCTATTAAGTTGTAACAGGCCCGAAGGGATTCTTTTGGTCGACAAAATGAATACAAGAGCCTTAGATATCTTGTCTTTCCTACTAATATTAGAAACACGAAAGTTTGTAAGTATGGATGGATGGATGGATGGATGTTTGTTACTTTTTCACCGTTCACGTAAAAACTACTGAATGGTGAATTCCCTTGGGATAATACCCGAAAATCACGCGGGCGGAGCCGCGGGCGGCAACTAGTTAGGACCTATTTCATTCACTATCTTCAGAGATACAGTGATGAGAGTTTGATGCCAATTTGATGAGTTTATTACGGTACCAGAGACAGCAAAAAACCAAAGTAAATATTGTTTATTGGCTTTTTCTCGCGGAACCATGTATTTATCCGATATAAAAAGTAGCCTAGCATACTTAGCATATTATATAGTGTAGATTTCTAGAGAAACAATTTTGTTTTATTATCAAATCAGTGGGTAGGTACTCCTAGAGTAGATAAGTTTGTTGCAAGTTAAAAAGGGTTAAGTAGATATGTCACCGGAAAATTGCAAACGCCGTAAGATTGTAAAAAAAACGCGTGAGATTGGAAACTATTTAATTTGGATGGGATTAATTCATAATATATTTTTTCTTAAAATATCGAGAAATTATAATCTAATAAAGATTTATTACAACCTTACGGAGTATAAAACTTTTTGCTCTATAGATTTACACCTAGACACGTTATATTTACATATTACAAGGTAAGTATTAATTGAATACTGCTTGATGTGTGTGCACTTTGATTCCGTGCGATGACCGTCATCAGCATTGCCGATAAACTATGCATTACTTACCAAGTTATAAGTTAAATCGTGACAAGAACTACCTGGTTCTATACTTATTATAAAGACTGGCCTGTTGGTCAAGTGGTTAGTGACCCTGACTGCTAAACCGGAGGTTGTGGGTTCGATTCCCACCCAGGACAAATCTTTGTGTGATGAGTATGATCATTTGTTCTGTGTCTGGGTGTAATTTGTCTATAATATGTACGTATTTAGAAATATATAAGTATGTTCATCAGTTGTCCGGTTGCTATAGCACAGGCTCTGCCTAGTTTGGGATCGGATGACCGTATGTGAGTTGTCCCAAGATATTATTATAATATTATTATTATTGTATTAAATCTAAAGTATTATAAAGAGGTAAAGTTGTTTGTTAACATGTTTGTAAAGGGTAAATATCTAATAATCTCTGGAATTATGTACAGGTACGATTATGAAAATGTATTGACTAATGGAAAGCTAGACTATAGTTGACTGTTATATTTAACCAGTTTCTCAATTAGGAATTCAAAGTGAAGTAGGTAGGTATTTGACAAGGGGCCTGCGGACGGCGAGCGTTGGATGGCTCGCCGTCCGATCAAAACCAGGCCCGGTTCGATGGCGCGTTGTGTTCCACGCGGGCCCACTGGGGCCAGTGCCTGCCAGGGTTGCGGAATTAGTTCGAAAGAGTCACCACGGCCCTGGAACGCAAAGAGCATTAGGAGGAACACGGATGGGTTTTAGTCAGTATCAGTAAGAGTCTGACACTCCCTTTCGCTCCACCAAAAGCGGGAGGAGTAATTAAATGATTTCCCATGAAAAAAAAAAGGCAAAACTCGACCTAAGCATGAAAACCTCTCAAACTTCGATTTGACATTCTTAACTTCAAGTTATTAATACCTACAGAAATCGGAGGATAGGCTACTTTTTCCTGAAAAAAGCATAAATATATCCACAAAAAAGTTCATAATTCCAATCATAATTTTCATAATTTCTTTAGTTTTTTCGTAATTTTTTCTTCATAGGTTTAACATGATACGCGTTTTATGAGTTATGACGTCACTCTTGCGCACTTCGTCCTTTGTCTTTCGTCGATTGTCAGTTTAAAAGATGGCGTATCAATCGTGACAGTTTGTAAATGAATACGTTTTCAAGGCAAGAGTGGTTATTTTTGTTTTACTCATTTGAATGATAGACGTTTTCTGAATAAGTCAAACAAGATTATTCCGTTGTTTGTTGCTCGAATTGGGTTGACAGCGTTTAGAAGATTCATATTCTCAACGATCTAAAACATCCGAAGGTCTCTTATTGTCACTTGAAGATTAACCAAAAGCATTGACTACCTTTTTTACTCATTATTGAGAGAGTTTAACGATCTGAAATCTATACCAATATAGTAAAGCTGAAGAGTTTCTTTGTTTGTTTGAACGCGCTAATCTCTGGAACTTCCAGTCGGATTTGGAAAAATATTTATTTATATATTGTATGTGATAGCCACATTCATGAGGAATGCTACAAGCTATACGGGAACAGGAAAAAACGGGATATACGCATACGAGGTCGCGGGCAAAAGCTAGTGTGTTTTAAACTGGATTAAAAACATCTCACAACAATCAAGTTTTAGCCTTCAAAACGAAATGATCAGAAGGAAGCCTGTAAACCACCCATCGCTTAGTAGTCGCTTAGTAGATACTAACTAATTATTCAACAGTCCACCCCTCCCTTCTACGATGTGTAATTGCCATCATGAATGCGTTTAGAAAAAGGGATAGTGTTATTGGCCCTGTATAGCTTCATCTCTCTCACAACGTTATCATGATGTCCTTAACACATCATAGTAGCAATTCGTAGCGCCACTGGTTTGTCAACTTTCATTAGATGACATAAACTTTGCCAATTCGTTTCCCTAAACTTTCTCCGTGTTCCAAGCTATTCTGGTCTGTTGCCATGTCAGCTTTATTACCAACAATAAGTTTTCTGTTCCTTTGCCAAGTAACCTTAAAAGTTCTTGAAGGTCACAAATATTTTCGCCGAGTGACCGAGCAAACAAGTCATCCTTCATTTGAATAATGATTGAACGAATCTAATAAAGGTGACGTCAAGGGAAGAACCTTTTCTTCTTTCTTCGGTTTGGGCCAAGTAAATAGCCTCGGTACCTTTACATAGGTCACCAAGCCCCCTTATGAGGTGGACCTTCAAGCTTAAGAAGTTAGATGGGCCTGGGACAGACTGGATGCGGAAGGTAGAGGATCATTAGTGACGCAGCTTGGGAGAGGACTGTCCTGTCCAGCTGTGCACTGTCTTAAACTGACTTGATTGGCCAATTAAATAAGAAGAATGTGGGAGGCACCATAGATATTTTTATTTTATTTTATTTTATTTATTTAAGGAAAAACAAACAGTAGCACAATAACAACTAGTCATAATATCTTAAATATTACATTTTAAACAATTATGCTACCCACTACGTTCTCCACAGATTACAATAAAAAGTATTTAAAAACTAGCTTAGACACAGATACAGTACCTATAAAACGGTCATTCTGGATTTTAATTTAAATATATATATAAAGGAAAAAAATAAATTTAAGGTATGTTTGTGTGCGTACATTATTAATCATTACCCACGTTGTATAGCATTTTGCTGATCTCTTAGAGTTGCTTGGATTTGCTTCTTGAATGCATTTTTACTAAGAAAAAGAATGTCGATTGAATTAAACTCATTATTATATGTCTCAACCAAACGATGAAGTGGTGAACGCGAGCCAGCGTTAGATTTACAGAGGCTAGTAGCAAATAGACGTCGAGTGCGTACCTCACGTACATGAACTGTTCGAGGAACCAGGTAACACAGACTCCTAACTAAGTCCGGACAATCAAAATGATTACGGCACACATTGAATAGAGTCATAACTTCCAGAAGTTTCCGTCTTGACTTTAAGGTAAGAAGATCATACTTTTTAAGTAGTAATTGGTATGACATTTTTTTCCTAAAACATCTAAAATTCATTGCACGAAGGTATTTACGTTGTACCAGTTCTAATCTATCGATATATTTTACGTAAAAAGGGTTCCAAATAGGTACTGCAAACTCTAACTGAGGCCTTATTATAGATTTGTATAAGTGCAGAAAGGTGGAAGGTCGACGGAAATCCCTGGAAGATCTCATGACAAAACCAAACATTTGGTAGGCTTTATTTACAATTTTTTCTATGTGAACATCTAGATGGAGCTTCGAATCTAGCAGAACACCAAGATCGCGGAGAAAACTTACTTTAGTAATTGGCGTATTGGCAAGACGATAATCGAACTCAGTTATGTTTTTCTTTTTGGTAAATGTAATAACATGGCACTTTGGAAGACTAAGGTAAAGCTTATTAGAAGAGCAGTAGTTGGAGAAACGGTCTAAATCCTGTTGGAAGTTAAAACAATCGGCTTTATCAGAAATATTTTTGTAGACTTTTAAGTCGTCCGCGTAGAGAAGAAATTTTGAATTTTGAAAACAGTCTTTTATGTCATTAATGTATAAAATAAATAATAAAGGGCCTAAAATGGAACCTTGTGGTACACCGGAGGTGACCCGAAAAGAACCAGATTCAAAGCCATTAACAACCACCTTTTGTGTTCTGTTAGTTATGTAAGATATAAACCAACGTAAAAGGTCCCCTCTGATTCCATTGTAAGCAATTTTATTAAGAAGTAGTGTGTGGTCAAGTTTATCGAAAGCCTTCTGAAAATCTGTGTAAACGGCATCAATCTGCTGTCTATTATCGAGACTTTCAAACAGTTGAGACGTGAAAATGAGGAGATTGCTAATGCATGATCTGTCCTTAACAAAGCCATGTTGTTCATTTATTAAAACACTGCGAATGGCAGGATATAATTTATTATGTACCAGTCTCTCAAATAGTTTGGAAAAAGCAGATAATATAGAGATAGGTCGATAGGTCGCTACGTCATTCTTGGAGCCACTCTTATGAACTGGTACAATATTTGCATGTTTCCAAACTTCGGGGAAAATACCACATGATAGACATTTATTAAATAATATAAGTAAAGGATAGCATAATGTATCACACGTATTTTTCAGAAAAACTGAAGGAATCCCATCAGGACCAGAACCCTTGGTTGAATCAAGTGATTTTAATCCTTTATGTACTTCATCAAGAGACAGTTGCAGTTTGCATAGGGAGACATCGTGGCCAACATCACTAGATGGTGGTTCCCAAGAGTTATAGTCAAATGTTGATGGCTCATATGCAGACTGGAAAAATGTAGCAAACAGTTTGCAAGTAGTAATAGGATCACTAGATGAGACTTGATTGTAATGAACCGTGGATGGGATTTTATTTAAACTTTTACGGCTAGCAACGTACGTCCAAAATGTCTTAGTATTAGTAGCAACACTGTCTTCAATTGCGTTAATATATTTACTATAGCAAATGTCAGCTACTTTTTTAAATTTTTTCCTATTACTCGAGAACACTTCATAGTCACATAAGTTCCCATACTTCTTCCACCTAACCCAGGCTTGAGTTTTCTTTTTATAGGTATGTATGAGAGATTTGGAAAACCACTTGGGGTAATTAACATTTTTTGGCCGACATGTGGGTGTGTGCGATTTTATAATTTCATAAAGTTTTTCATAAAATGTAAAAACAGATTCATTAGGTGTTGAGTGATCAAGTAAGACATTCCAATCCACGTCACTTATATCAGTATTTATTTTGTTGAAGTTAGCTTTGTGATAATTTAGTTTGCTCTCAGCAGTACATTTAGGAATATGTGTGGGGTGAGAGAAAGAAATTTGTGCATAGAAGGCTGGATGATAGGTGTCAATAGGTAAAAGGGAGACATCAGGAGAAAATGTGACTGTATGGGTATTACAAAAAAATAAGTCTAAGATGCGTCCGCCAGAATTGAAAAAGTGGTTATATTGTTTCAAAACATGTTGTGAGCAGAAATTTGATAAAAAACGAGTTATATTTGTCAATTTGTTGTTCGCAGCATATTCCATATATGACAAATTTTTTACCCAAGCAAGTGAGGGCAAATTAAAGTCACCTGCCAAAATAATATTTTCTACGAAAGAGTCATCGCACAACACTGACAGAGAGTTAAGAAAAGTCAAGTATATATAATTACTGTTTTTTATATTTCTATGGGAGGCACACTATTTTGTTTCTTCGGGAATCGCTTAGGAGACATAACATGGAGATATATAACCTGCCCTCTGGCAGGATGATCACCATCCTTAGGTAAACATGAGGAATCCAACTTCAGAGAGTGAAGGAAGGGAATGAAGGCTCTTGCTAGAGGACTAATGTCAAAATAATTTTCTGTTTCACAACGATTACGGAATTCCACAATGATGGATAAGAGATGATGTGAATGAGAAGCATCACAAGAAGGAAAAGCATGACAGGTTAACAGGGGAGAATGGAAGTGGCAAACATATAGCAAGAGCAGTCAGAAAAACATGCGTTTTTCAAATCATCATAGTGTAGGTACCTACCTAAGTAATAGTATAGTATACATTCTTTCGATGTATAGAGTGTGCGGGTTAGTATTTCTTTTGTTAGAACATAACAAAGAAATAGGGAAGTAAATGTCGAAGGTATTACACATAGTATTTATAAGTAGAACTATAGAGGAGCTCGTGGCTAAATAATAACAGCCGCTCGGGTCGATCTCCAAGGTTAAGCAACGCTTGCCGAGGTTGGTCCGCGGATGGGTGACCATCTTAATATACCGAGACTCCTCCGTGCCTCGGAAAGCACGTTAAGCCGTTGGTCCCGGCTGTCATTTGTAGATCTTTGGCAGTCGTTACGGATAGTCAGAAGCCAGATAATCTGACACCAGTCTTGCCAAGGAGTACCGTGTTACTCAGCTAATGGGTTGTGTAGGTCTGGTAGGCAGCCGCTCCACGTAAAATACTGGTATTCAGCTGAATCCGGTTTGACTGGAAGCCGACCCCAATATAGTTGGGAAAAGGCTAGGCAGATGATGATTTATAGGTAGAACTGATTTGTAAACAAAAACGATAACATATCTCGTTCAAACTCTATATATACACCAAGTGACTGTACATCAGTACAACGCATTATTTTCTATCGTCATTATATTTTTCTCATAATGCCTACCTGTTAATTATTGTAAATAATGTATGGACAGGTATTTTATTGAGTTTCCTCATGTCAGATGCGTCATATTTTTCTTAGATACCGATCTGTAGGTCGAATAATCTTCTAGTCATAAATAAGTGATGATGATGAATAATTAGGAGAACTGGTAGTGGTGTCATCAGGATTAAAAAGTATACAGACCACCTAAGTTTCCTCGGCAGAAAGGAATCGCCGGAATATCATACCACCAATAATCCAGTTTAAGATTTCGTTCTCAAATTGCCAAGTGGGCGGATGATAATAAGTGTCAGTACCTAAATTATAGTCGTAAAAAGGTGGACACATTCCTGAACAGTGAGTAGCCAGCCTGCAAAACCTGATATGGGAACTTGTTGAAATGGCCCTA
The DNA here is from genome assembly GCA_905163435.1 of Mamestra brassicae. NCBI lineage: Eukaryota > Metazoa > Arthropoda > Insecta > Lepidoptera > Noctuidae > Mamestra > Mamestra brassicae. The sequence continues at coordinate 5,152,459 of LR990991.1, read as the reverse complement.
CCATAATAATTTGAATACACACTGTAAGATGCAGGTAGCAACCTGAACTTATCGTTAAACTTGAAACAATAAATCGAATAGTTAGTGGTAGTTAGTATAGTAATTAATTAAATTGAATAGGTTTTTAATGAAATACTTGATTCTAGTTTTTTTTTGTATCTAAATAATGCAGTCTGAAAAGAAAAACAATTCAAGAAACATTATCGTAAATAAAAACAATTAAAACTTACCCAATATCTCTGGTATCCAAGGAGTTATTGGAAGACCTGGGCACCAGGGGCCGGTAGCTGGACCTCGTCATGATGAGCACGTCTCCTGTCACCACCTCAGTTCACAACACATCACTATCACGATACAGTTAATTGAGCAATCGACGCGCCTGACGGAGCGAGCACCATGCAACAGACTGATTAAAACCCACTGTTTACTACGCCACCGGCTCATTGATAACTTATCTATACATCGAGGACATATTCCTCATATCGACGACTCAAAAGATAACAATAAACACGCCGAATACGGCTGTGTATTTACTGTTGCATTGGTACTCTGGCTAGCGATCAATAAAGTTTTAGGTAGGGTGAAAGCTCTTAGAACCACGCCTCGGGGGGCCGGTTTCGCGAGCTTTTTTATTATTTAGTTTAGTGCCATCTATCGGTGGGCTCTTGAACTTACTTTCATGGGGTGAATGCCTGAATGAGTCTATTGTAATCTAGTGGAGTGCTCCAGCCAAGTATTGATTGCGCGCCCAGCTAAGAGCATTTAAAAATAGAATCTAGCATCTTTTTTTTTTCTGGGCCTATTTCTTAACTGCCAACATGTTTTTTCATAATTCCTATAATTCCTATACGACAGTTTAGATTGTATTAGATTTGGTAAAAACTACCGCCTGTTGTATATTTATCGTTACGTAAGTATTTTATTTTTGCAAACAAATAAATAAATAACCTTTAATTGTAACTATTAAATGATAAATTTTGACGGAAAACTGTGATTCATCAAGTAGGTTTCTACCAAACACTTAAATTTAATCATAAAAGTTACCTAAGACAAGTTAGTCACAGTGATGAGTAAGTAAGACAATCCTCTTTTTCTTCAAGACAGCTGCTGGAACTGACCTACAGTTGACATTGAAAAACAAACAGTTGAACATGTGGACTGTGTTTATTATGAACATCCATTCCGATAACATCAATGTTTGAAACATGTCGTTTGTTGACCATTGGCTGTGTTGACTGGCACTTGGCAGAACTTTTATTTAGGTTTATTAAGTTTCTTCCACTCTTATTGCAGGTATCTACCAGTATCTTTTCCAAATATTGAAAACAAGTTCAAGTTTAAAATAACAGACTCACAAAATCTGGTGTGAGAATTCCCCAAGTGCGTTTCCAACGCCACTGCAAAATCCGGTCACTTGTATAAGACAATCCAGATCACATTTTGACTGAATATGCTTATTGATTCTCTTAAGATGGTAAAATTAGTTAGACTTGTTAGTAACATTACCTACCTGAGACTCAGACAAGTGACATTCTGTCAGCAGTAGTGTCGACGCCAATTTTCAAAACGTCAAAAATGTATGGAATTGACAAATACTGTAGAAATGCCACGTCATCCAACCCTTCCATTGCCTTTGTAAATAGAAATGAGTCTCTAGTGCGAAAACTATATCAAAAAAATCCTACATCATTTTCGTTTGGTAGATATTAATTAATCAACTTTCTGTAGGTACTTATTTCCTCGATTATACAATTAACATACTAACTGCAGGCCAGCCTTTATTATGTTCTCCATTAACACGTCTGTGTAATCAGTGAGCCGTCAAAATACTCATGCACTCACTAATTATTATAATCAAATACCCGTCACCGCACAGGAAGTGCACATGTTTCCTCAGGCATCCACCATGCCCGGTGGTCTGTGAACCGCGGAGCGAATCCAACCGTATGATCCCGCTGAAAGCAAATCTGAAACCTGCATGACTGACTCCCGAATCAATTATTTTGGCGATTGCATTGTGTAAACTGGTTAACAGAAATTCATACCAAATATATGTATGTAGAGTTTCTGGAGTTGCATTGTGGAAAATAAAAATTATTTTGATGGATAGGTCAACGAAAAGATGGATTGTTGTGTAGTGAAAGGAGCAAACGAAGAGAATGATAACGTGACGGTTGACGGAGAGTCGAATAGAAGAACAGCCGGTCGATTCTGTAAACATGTCGAGTTTGTGGTTTGGGTGAAGTGATCACGAGGTGAGCTGTCAATCCATTTAATCAAGATGACACGTGATCACGAAGTGAGCTGTCATTCCATCTTGATTATTAAATTGACAGCTCACCTCGTGATCACTTTACCCAAACCTTCACTTCGACATGTTTACAGAATCGACCGGCAAAAAGTGTTGCGTCCGCCGACACAGTTTTTTCTTGTTTTGTTTACTTTATATGGTTCGCCTTCTGATGCGTGGATTTAGTTTTTCTGGCGTGATTGCGATTTGATGCAGTTACTTCAGTTATTCCTTTTGTTTTAATCGTTAGTGTTAAGTCGCCACGTCAAGGTCAACAATAAGGTCAGGGGCAGGAAGTTGATGAAGGATTTAAGTAATTTCTACGATATGATAGATCGTAGATAAAGCAAGAGCGGGCCATGAGCGTGTTCTTGCACTAATTAGTATTTGATTTTAGCAAAGTTACATATTTATTTTCTGACAAACATAGTGTTAATACTTGGAGAGACCAATGATGATATCCGAATGATGACAGATGATGTAATTTCTCTTTTGCTTGTTCACTATGTTAGTCATCCATGGCATTAATTAGTAGTTTCAGTTTATGGTCTGATAAGAAACATAATTACAATGATGACATTTTACCTGCATGATTACAATTTTTACAACTTTTTTACGCATTTCTCTATCTAGCAACTATGAAGCAGTTCTTTGAAAATAAAAATTACGATAAATTTTTGTTATGGTCTCGTTTATTAAATAACTTGTGGAAATCTCAGAGACCATGCCATCGACAATACAAAAGCTTCATAAGTTTTCATCTACTAACATAACAAAGTATTGACTAAAAGTTTAAAAACAGCACTTATAAGAATAAATCTATCCTCTAGAATCTACAATGAAATATCGATTTCATTTAACCCTGAAAAGAAACCGTAGGTAGGTACCTCCTCAGCTGCTATAATGTTTTATTAAATAGTTTTCTTGTCCTCTTCAATGGCAGGTGGTGATTCACAACTTTCCATTACAGCTTCGTTTTCAGTTTCAGTAGATTCTTCTTTAACATCTTTATTATCCGCATTAAGCTTTTCATCCATTTCTTTGGTCCATTCTTCGAGTTCTTTGTCAGCATTCTTTATGTCTTCTTCGGTAACGTTTAGATCGGGATACCGCCGCTGTGAATCGTTTAAATTGGTAATAAGTTAAGTGTCTTAGGTAGAGATAGCATATAATATTCAATTCTAATAAGCACTAGGTATGCATCTACCTATATGAGGTTGCCACAGGAGTTGGGGAATTGACATACGAATAGAGAGTGCTATGCCCAGCAGTAAGCGAAGTCTAGCGGATGCTTATGGTGTAGGTACCACTTAAAGGTTATAATAAGTTTGGTTATTATCTACTACAGAACTCTTCAATAATGAGGGACCCCCATACAAACTTGTATCCCCTATTTCAGTTGCGGAATTTGTTCGAAAGAGTCACCGCGGCCCTAGAACGCAAAAGGCTTTAGAAGGTACAGGCTTTACTAGGTGGGTTTTAGTCAGTAAGAGTCTGACACGCCCTTCCGCTCCACCCAGAGTGGAAGAAGTCATTTGATGATTTCCCATCCTTAAAAAAAAGGTACCACTTATAGGTAGGTAATTATTTACTATAGAACTCTGAGAGGGAAATATTTATGTAAGTATGAAAAATCAGTTTAAGCAAGCTCAAATTCATTACGACATTTCTTTGCGATCAACAAATTTCGTAATGAAGCTACTGCTTAATCGATCGATAATTTGAAATAACCCTCTGGTAACTCCCCAAGGTTAACCCAAGCATGTACACTCTGTTGCTATATGAATAATCGGTCCCTTACTACTGAATAAACAACCTTAACCCATATGTGTGATTGATTACAGCAATCAAAATTATGAATTTCAATAATTGTAATTCAATAACATTATATTAATGAATAACATAGGTAGGCAAAGTTTCGGGAAACCTATAGCTGATAGAACAAGGATAAAACCACCAATAGATTTTACGTGAAGTAATAATTTTATTCAATATTTGTTTTACTGAATGTTGACTATAATAAAGTGATAATATAAGGACAAATATGGGGAGCTTAAAACAAATATTATTCTGTGGAAATGTGTTGATTGATAAGAGTGTTATGAGGTAAGTACCTAGTAATTAAATAAATGAAGGAATAGGTGGATTACCTACTATTACAAAAACAAGAGTATCAATTGGCTTCACTTTTTTTTATGGGGTCCAAATACTTAAAGAGTTAGGAAATAAAAGCTCATAATAGTACTAACACTTGAAAATATGGGCGAAGATAAAATCAATCATTGGACGCCTGAAGGAGGACATTGCCGTCGAGGTCGATCGTGCCGAAGGTGGTGTGATAATCTGGTCATGTTTGGGGAAAACTTGGTAAGAGATCGCAAAAGAGAAGACAGAGAGGTTTTTCAGGAAAAAAGGAGCTGTGGGACAGAAGTAGGCAAACAAACATAACTATTATGTCAACTGCTGACGATAGAGTGACTCCTCCTTACATTACAGGAATATTGAAACTGCCTTGTCGTTACGGTAGACGAGTCGTATAAAAGGTCTGTCCTTTTTAAAAAGGGGTTTAAAAAATTTAATCCTTCTAACCTGAAACTCCTCCAACGTAGCCTGTATATTCTCCTGCTGCGTCCTCAGTCTTCGTGGCAACGAGAACACTGCATTGAATAGCCTCAGCATCATCCATCCTAACACCGTTAGGACTCCATACATCACCATGGACTTTATCATCGCCCAGTAGTCCACATTGACTTGCTGGTGCTTCATTTTTTCAATGAGTATTGGTCCAAGAAGGCTGAATAGAGGAATCTTGACTTTTTTGTTTTTTCGTGTTCTAAAGTCAAAATTTTCGCGCGTATTTCCAGGTGTATTTAAAACAGATGTTACGTTCTTATTGAAAGCGGTTTATGTAGTAACGATCTAATGGCCACGTGAGTAATGGACTGTAAGAAACGGCTGTGTTTGTGACAGTGACCCATTTCACTATCGATTTTATGTGGACGTGGCTTCACGAATAATTGATGCAGTCAGACGTGGTCAACTTTGATATGAAGAGGTTAAATAAAAAGTTTTAACTTAACTTTTTTTTCATGTTTCCTTGTTGCCATAAGTATCATCATCTGCCTAGCATTTTTTATTCCCAATTTCCTATGTTAGGGTCAACTTCTGTCTAACAAGTTTCAACAAAAAAAAATGTACCAGTGTTTTACAACGAGCAATTGCCCATCTGACTTCCACGACCTAAGTTCTTGACAACAGGAGTTTCTGGCTTTTAACTAACCGTAATGACGACCGTCTGAGTGTCCACAGAAAAAATCTAAATACCGAAGTATCTAGTGCCAAAAAAGTATATTATTATCCTCCAGAAAACCGTCCCGGTAAAACCAAAATTCTAAGTAGGCAATCGAGTCCTTACCTCGCCTAGGTAAGTTTTTAGTATCTCATCCTCTTTGTAATAGAAATAAAAGTAAATTTTTGTTCTCTAAATAGCACTGCAGTCAACACTGATGCCAGTTTTTATGGCTCCGTAAAAGGCGACTGCACCGTAAAGTCTCATTTTGCTTCAGAACAGCTAAATAATGTTTAGAATAATGGATGGTATGGAAAAAATGTACAAAGCGCCAGTAGGTACCTACTTATTCCCTGACAACTTTTCAGATTGGATAAATTAAGAAAAGATCCGAACGATAGGAGTTATGCTGAAGTTTAACTCATACTTTTAGGTTACCTACTGGAAAAGAAAAGCGATTGGATATATTTTCCGTCTATGATTACGAATAGATCTCTGGTTTACGCACCCAGCAGTTGTGCAAACGAAAAATTTGGTGGCTCACCGAGAGTTTTATTTGTTGATTTTCCTGAATTAGGTACCTAGTACCTACCTTATTTTTTGTTTTCGCTGGAAAACCTTCAAAAGACTTTCGAGGAATAGACCTTTCAGTCCTGTTTGGGGTTTTTACCACAATAAAACCAGGCTTCGTGACTTCTTAAAAGACCACCCCGGCAACGCCTAATATGTCACATCCCTTAGGAGACAATAACGTGGTGTCCCCTGTGACTCGCTGTGCACGGCAGCACGTGATCACCTGACCACTATGCTACTGTCTTTTCTGGGGGCGGACAGAGTCCCTACTCTCAGCGTTCGTTACCCCTAAGTCCCGCCTGCCTTACCTATATGATGAAGTATGAAGTACCTTGGTACCGATTCACTGCCCTTTTTAGGGCACTAACATCTTCAATATGTTATTCTTTTAGTTTTGCTTGAACAAAAATAGACAAGGCTCTTTACTGGATCAGTTTTTACCGGCTCAATAACTTCCTGCAAAACTTACTCATTAAAACAAAGAGACTTGATCACTTCGCAGAGAAAAGTGCTCATTATTTTATGACACAAAGCTGTTTACTGTCCTCCTTATAGTTGGTAAAGTCTAGACCTCTTAACTTATTTGAACTGGAAGACAGTTCACGAGGGCAACGTCCGATAAGAGCTGTTGGTCTAATTCCGACGGCAGTTAATGCCATCTCATAAAGTTCTTAAAATAGAGTCACTGCGTGTTTGCGAAAACAGAACTTGACGTTTTGTCGTTATGGCACCTAAGAGCAATTCCTATAGGCATGCTGATATTTTCATTTATTGTTAATACCTATGAGTTTTTTAATTATTGATAGAGCGTTGGAGCACAATCTCAACTGATGGAAAACGATGACGTGCTCGACGATGAAGTACGCTTGGCTAGAAGTAACCTATTCTATTATTTACCTATATCTTGCCTTAAAGATCCCTAGGTTCAAAGGCTTTAAAGTTCTATACGGGCTGAACAAACACAGTAGATGTGGGTGAGTGTAAGCTGGAGCTGTTTCTAACTAATCTGTTGTCTGTCAGGTAGGTTGTCAAGAGATTTCTTAGTCATGGATAATAAACTGCTTTTTGTTTAACCAGCATAAACAACTCAGAGCAAACCACATTATGCCAATGTTCGTACGTTTTCCTGGACTGTGTTGAGTAGCTACGAATTTGGGACAGACATAAGGAGATTGATTCTTTCAAGAGAGGTAAAATCGTTTATTTGAAAAATAAAAGAAAATTGAAATGAAAAAGTGTTTATATTCACAATAATACATTGTTAACAATATAATAATTACCTCTGCCAAACTGCAAAGCAGTTTGTTGGCAGATGTGTAGCGTTTTCTCTAGCATACATGTAAACAAATACACACAAAAATACAACTTTTTTTTAAATACATATTTTGTAAGATTATGAAATAACTTGAGAGATTGTAAACTCTCGATAAATTGTCAACTGAACATTTGGAATACTTTTTTACGCATCAAATATAGTCTATAATATCTCGAAGTCATTCCGAGAAATTGTGGACTGACATAAAATGGCGACCAATCAGAGCACAAGTCTACAATTTATCTGTTTTGGTGTGTGTGTCATTCCTCCGCCACCTATTTTTAAAAACTTTCAAGTCTTTAATCTTGGAAATGAAAAATTTTATACGCATTAGGTACTATTTCGAAAAACAGTTTAGAGACACAGAGCAATTTTCAAGTTTTCTTTAGAAAGTGATAAATAACGCTCAAAATCGGTTAAGTCATTTCTAAGCAATAGTTACTAATTAAAACGTTTGTATGAAACACTGTGATGAATAAATACATATATGTATTAAAAGGTAAAAAGTAGATATCTTAAAGTAAGTAAATATGATCGGATTACGATTTTTTTTTCAGACATGGAAAGCTATCGCCGAGTGTCAAAGACCACTTTTATCCCGGAAAATGCGCAGTTCTGGGATAGGCCACGAGAACAAAAACGCGACTTCATAATATTTTATTCAAGGTACATTTTCCTTAAGGTACCTATCTAATCTTTATTACTAACTTGCAGCACCCCGCGGTTAAAAGTAGCCTATGTGTTAATCCAGGGTGTCAGCTTCCCGCATACCAAATTATATCTAAATCAGTCCAGCCGTTTGCGCGTGAAGAAGTAACAAACATACACACACACACACACTCACAAACTTTCGCCTTTATAATATTCGTGTGATTAGTGTGATAATAATATAATATATAGGTAGTGTGATATTGTGATTAGGTTTCAAAGTTCATTGCTCTGTAACTAAATAGACACAGAGGTATTCAAAGCATCTGAAGTGCTAACTGCAATAGAATGGTAATGATACAAAATAAGACCGAACATGATTAGGTATTTCTACCGGAGTCGGTGACCTAATAATAGCTTGCAGCTTCAAGCCGGGCTTTTGGAATAATTTGCGAGAGCCGAACCGGACATTCTACGAATTGTTGTGTAGGTTTGTATTGCAACTTGCAATAGTCGTGAGATTTTGGATATAGTAGGCGCCAGATAATCGTGGAATAACGGTCATTGACCCACCTACAATTATTGACATTTTTAATTTGAAAAACGGAATTAATGACACAAAGCTGTCCCGAATCATCATCTCTCGTGATCCTTAACATTGTCTAATAATGAAAAACGATTCATATTTAATTGTTCAGGTACCTATGAAAAGTTATTAGGGAAAGGTCAATGTACTTTATTCCACATTTATCTGGCGCCTACTATAGCAAATTCGCTGCCACTTACCACCTATGCTTGTGCACATTCCTTTCTTTGCTTTTTAGGGTTCCGTACCCAAAGCGTAAAACGGGAACCTATTACTAAGACTTCGCTGTCTGTCTGTCCGTCTGTCACCAGGCTGTATCTCATGAACTGTGATAGTTAGACAGTTGAAATTTGATTCATGTTGTTATGTCGGCAACAGAAATACATCATCTGTGTTGTATTTCTGTTGCCGCTATAATAACAAATACTTAAAACAGAATAAAATAAAATACCTATTTAAGGGGCTCCCATACAACAAACGTGAAAATGATTTTTTGCCATTTTTATAGATAATGGTACGGATCCCTTCGTGCGCGAGTCCGACTCGCACTTGGCCGGTTTTTTTATACATAGTTTAGAAAAAACAGAAACCTGGTACCCAGTGGCGGCCTTAGGGGGTGGTGAGCGGGGCAACCGCCCGGGGCCTCGCTCATACAGGGGCCTCGCGCGACTCGAGTTCAAAAAACCTTACATTTGAAATGTTTTATACTTTTAGGAATAAAATGAAGTTATTTCACAGTAAATTATTTAATAATAGTAATAAGCCATCGAATTTGAGGAATTCGATGACACAAGACCGGTTTTTAGTTTTGCAGTTTTTTTTAATATATTCATTGTGATTTTATTTTAAATTTTAGTCTTAGGAAACTCCGCAAACATAATCAGAAATACCTACCTACTTTCATATGAATTTCATAAAGCACAAGGGCCTCGCAAAGATCTATTGCCCGGGGCCTCGCCAAGGTTGCCTCCCGGGGCCTCGCAGCGATAAAGACCGCCGCTGCTGGTACCTACTTCAAACTTAACGAAGTCAGCGTATCAAATCTAAGTCTTGTACCTACTACTAGATTCGATGTCAATTTGTGACTTTAAATAAAAATGATTGAATAAGTAGAATACTTCACTTTTGCATGAAAATTTGTTATAGGAGGGAGAACCGATATCTTGATTTGTACTACATTTTGACACGACGTTTTGTCTACCAGATATTGTAGCTATGACGGCGTAAAGTTTATTTGCATTGCATCTACTTAGAGATTAAATAAGTATGTACTTTGAGTTTAGTCGCCTGTAAGGCTGGTGCACTGAACCGGTACGTTTCAGAATCCTCCCACGAATGACTCCCACGCAGCCCACGCTGGTTCGGGTGATCAACATCAAAGTGAACCTAAAATATTACGGGCGAGTTTTTCGTATGTACCTACTTAGTATCCGCAGATGGACTGACAAATGTATTTTAATGAAATTTTCCAAGAATTTTTCAACCATTCGCAACGAATTTTTTCATCCATATTACCCATTTGTTAAACCCACTTTGGGCACGTTAAAATGCGTGTTTCGACCAACTGCTACCTAGTTGTTAACTATTTGTTATTTATTTGACCATTGGCTGCTTGGAAGTTAAGTACTAACAAAATATAGGTGCCCATACCTAATTGTTAACCATTGATTACCTAGGTGTCTACCGATAAAAAAACTCGCACTTAGGTTGACAAAGTACCTACTTTCAGCAGCTGTAGGTATCTAGGTATATATCACAACAGAATAATCTCTCCCTCCATATCTTCAAGGTTCACAATACCTAGTTACTGAGGAACACACTCGTACAGACAGACGCAAGCACATCAAGCTACCCGAAACTGTCAAAATTTTCCCAATCAACCAATACTTATACAAAATTTATACAATCTATGGATAGAGTTCTGTATGACCTTAAATCGTTTAGAAACATAATAATTATGGGAGACATAAACATTGACATTTCACGCAACAATAAAGATGCTCATGCACTGGACTATTTGGACTTATTGGCTCATCATGGACTTTTCCCAGGACACGTGTTGGAAACGCATGGATCTACATGTCTTGATCACGCCAACATAAAAACTTCTCTCTCTAGCACGGTCATGGTGCTGGAATCGACTCTCACAGATCACTTCTCAGTTTTACTCTTTTTGTCGTTAAGTAAAATCAAAATCCTAGACTCACATCAAATCACAAAAATAAATGATGAGGAGCTCGCCAATGACATCCGCAACATTTGTTTTGATGCCGTCTATAGAACGAAAGATCCCAATTTGGCTACTAAATATTTAATGGAACCACTTCTTCTAGCCTTAAAAAGGAACACCAAAACTTTCACTGGTTCACGTAGACGCAGGCCGATTAAGCCCTGGATTACCCAAGGCTTACTCAAATGTATGCGCCACAGAGACAATTTGTATAAAAAGCTTAAATCAGACCCGTCAAATGAAGTCCTCGTGGTGACCTACAGACGGTACCGCAATTTTTGTACGAATCTGCTGCGAAAAGCAAAAAGGGATTATGAGAGACTGCAATTTGAAAAAGCAGGTAGAAATTCTAAGCAGCTATGGCGTGCTATCAAAAGTGTCACAAACATGGGTCAACAGAAGTCTCCAGCCCATGATCTCATAGCAAATAGTCACGATAGGCAGGACACTATAAATCAAATTAATGATTATTTCGCAAACGTAGGGAGAAATCTAGCGGACAAAATACAAAGAGATCCTCGATTGGTTTCGTTATCCGACCCCCCGAAGGAATCTCTAGTCCTACTTAGGACAAATGAACAAGAGGTGGAACGCTTAATCCTTTCACTTAAAAACGATTGTGCAGTCGGCTGGGACGACATTTCTTCTAGTTTTCTTAAAAAACATATAAATATTATTGTACCTCCACTGACATATGTTTGCAATCTGTGCCTCGATTCTGGTGTCTTTCCCGACTGGTTTAAGAAGGCTATTCTTCACCCTATTTTTAAGTCTGGCGGCCGTGACCGTGTCGAAAACTATAGGCCTATATCAGTTTTGCCCGCGATGTCCAAGGTACTGGAAAAAATAATAAATGCAAGGCTAGTTGCATACCTAGAGGCACGCAATCTTTTGTCGGTTAACCAATTTGGCTTTCGAAAAAATCTATCCACTGCTGATGCTGTTCACAAATTGGTTAATCATATAGCTCAGGAACTTGACAACGGCAAGAAATGTGTTGCATTGTTCCTGGACCTCGCGAAGGCATTCGACACGGTCTCGATGCCCATCTTACTATCTAAGCTCGAATGCCTGGGAATACGGGGCGCCCAGCTGTCCCTGTTTCGGAGCTATCTAACAAATAGAACACAGAGCGCCAAAATTGGATCCCACTCCAGCTCGGATTTAAATATAGCTTTTGGTGTGCCGCAGGGCAGTATTCTTGGCCCCAGTCTATTTTTAATCTACATGAATGATTTGTGTAGCCTCAGTCTAGAAAGCGGCACAATGTTTTCGTATGCAGACGATACAGCACTTGTGTTTGCCTCGGACAGCTGGGAAGATGCATATCGCCTTGCTCAGAAGGGTTTCGATACGGTCAGCGAATGGCTTAAGAGCAACTTGCTTACCCTGAACGTATCGAAAACGAAAATAATAAATTTTTCGATTCGAAATACCAATGTGTCTGTTGTAGGATCACTGAACGTTACCGCCCAGTCGACACCGTCTTTTGATTGCAGCGTCGGCACTAGCACCCATGTTCGCTGTGACATTGAACGTGTCACCTCGATAAAGTATCTTGGCATCGTCATTGACTGCAACCTTACATTTAAAGAGTACATAACACACTTATCAAATAGGGTGCGCAAATTAATGTACATCTTTAAACAACTACGCAGTTCTGCAGATGCTGGTGTCATGAAAATGACTTACCAGGCACTATGTCAGTCAATTTTAGTTTATTGCATCTCGTCCTGGGGAGGTGCAGCCAAATCTAATTTTATCCAGATCGAGCGAGCGCAGAGAGCGGTCCTTAAAGTATGCTGTTCCAAGCCAAGACTTTATCCCACCGTTAAGCTTTACGAATATTGTTAAGTCCTCACGGTTAGGCAATTGTTTGTTCTGGCCACAGCCATTAAACAACACGCCATTTCCAACTATTCCCCGCGAATAAATCGCCGTAACCATATAGTTGCTCTAAATACGCCTCTTAAAACTTCCTTTAGTCATAGATTCTTTATTTTCCTTGGTCCGTATCTCTACAATAAATTAAACCGAATTCTTTCCCTGCACCCATTGAACAAACATAATTTTAAAGTCACTTTACAAGCCTGGCTACAAGGCCACACATATACTGCCACAGAAGCTCTCTTTGACGTATTAGTCTAGTTATTTCATGCACTAACACACACCACAACAAATATACACTGTCACACACACATTATCACAAACACACACCTTCACAAACATCACACTCACAAAAACCTCCCAAATATAGGTATTTTTAATTATTTTTAAGTCTTTTTCAAATTAAATTTAATTTAATCTCACTATAATTCTAAAATTAATGTAATCTGTTATATTATAATTGTAAAATTGCTTGAAACTGCTATTTACTGTGATATCAGATGAAAGCTATCAAATGTGTTAATCTATGACGGGGTGGGGACCTGGTGACCTGTATTACAGGTGTTACTACCTACCACAGGCACCAGCGATTCACAACCAAAAATTACTAGCTTTTGCTCGTGTGTAAATTCTGTTTGTATTTTTTGGCTTGTGGTGAGAAATAAACAATTTTTATTATTATTATTATTATTATTACTTCAGCGACAAAGTTGAAAATCGATTAAAGAAACACATCTAATAAATTAATAATTTAAAGTAATATTGAATTCCTTGAATTGCTACTGAGCCCTCTTCTTCTCTCCTTATTTTGCTGTGTCCGACAGGGTTCATATTGATCTTTTACTGACATAAACTGGCGACCAATCAGCTGTCTGGTCTACAATTTATCTGTTTTGGTGTGATAGTTAAATTAGAAACTTGGCCCCTCATTGGTCATAGTTTTCTCTGAAAAGACCAATAAGAGCTTTGTTTTCAGGTTTACTTTCACTCTGATTGGTCGCCATTTTATGTATTATAATCCACAATTTCTCAGAATGACTCCGCAAAGTAAGGACTATCCAATTTTAATGCGTAAAATAGTATTCCAAATGTTCAGTTGACAATTTATCGAGAGTTAACAATCTCTCAAGCTATTTTATAATCTTACGGAGTTTGCTATTTTCCGGTGACAGTTATACCAGCTGTGTAATACATATGGAATGCAATAAAGAATTGAGTACCATTGATATTTGACAGGTTGTTGTAGCTTGATGTGCTGGCGTCTATATAACGACATTAGTTCACCTTGCAAAGACAAATAGATGTTTCTCTGTGAAGAAAACATTAATAAAATTGTTACAAGGTACCTACGTAATGATAATATAATAGGGGCCATAGTTACGTTTATCAAATCCTTGAAATTATCACAGATTTGATAAGTTACAGGCGTAACAACGCTGCTGTTTATATTTTGATCCCAAACTGTGTCAGGGAGTGAGATTATCCTAAAAAGGTGTGTTTATTATTTGGTTTTATTTTTGTAATAAGTACCTATATTCAAATGGTTAGGTAAGTACCTACACTAATACCTGCTGAGATAATAAGGTACTTTACCTTACATATTACTCATCTTAATACCTTTCACCTTTAATTTTAGCGGTAGGTAAGCTAAATGATCTGACGCAGATCATTTGCGTTTGTAGTCATCACGAGTAATATCTCCGTAAACGGATGCTTATTTTTTATTTACCTTGTGCTATTTCGTGCAAGTAGGTATTTAGGTAGGTACCTTCAAAATTAAATAAGAGTTTTTATCCTATCACACCTACACCTATCATAAAATATAGTTGACATAGTTATTTGCTGTAAACTACCCCAGTTCTGAGCCTTCCGAAGACATACACCACCCATCGTTTTCTCTTCAATCGAGAACCGGTCATTCATGGCAAAGGTATGTAAATAATGACCGTGCACTGTACCTACTTTAATCAACACATGTCCACGTTTTGAATGATTGACGTTTGAGGAAAATCGAGAAATATAAAAATAATAGGTAGTACCTACCACAAAATCTCGGATTACCTACCTACCAATATTTCGCAAAACCGTGACATAAAATGTACGATACTTTTCACAGTTTCGACAGTATTAAACCTTGTTTTCATATAAAAAGGCTAAAAGAAAATACCTTCAAACACACATAAAATGTTACGAGCACATGGAATCAATAAGTAAAACCTCGCCAGCGGGCAATTATCAACGTGTGAACCCACTAGCCGGCACAACTGTGGCGTATGGTGAAAAAGGCTCCAACGACGCTCTACCATAGCCGCATACCATTCATATTTTATCAGGGCCGCCTTTGTCTTGCTTCGTGGGAATATACTGCAAATTGTTACGTGTTTATCGATTTGGCTGTTAAAAGGAAATAAAACTGTTTGTTTTCTTTGTCCTTGGAAAGTTGTGAGCTGTTTTTATGCCTAATTCAAGTACCTAGGTAGGTATGTATGGATGGATGGATGGGCTGAAACAGATTTACTATTCTGGTGACGGGCCCTTTCACCGTCTATAATGAAGTTTCGTTTAACTTGCTTGACAGATAACTTAATAAATACTCTGTTCCATTTTAGGGTTTCGTAGTCAACAAGGAAACCTTATAGTATCGCCATGTCCGTCTGTCCGCAGCTTAGCTCAGAGACGCTTAGCACTAGACAGTTGGAATTTGGTATTGTTACCTACCTAAAGATATTAATCACGTCGACAAAGTGGTAAAATAAAATCTTGATAAAATATTTAAGGGACCTACACGTAAAGTGGTGATGAATTTTTCTTTATCGTCTATTCCATAGTTTGGGGTATTGTTGGATAGGTCGTTTAAAAATATTGAGGGTGTGCGAAAACCATTGTTCTAAGGATCTGCTTGCGGGCCTGCGGACGGCGAGCATTGGGTGGCTCGCTGTCCGATCACCACCAGGCCCGGGTCGATGGCGCGTTGTGTTTCACGCGCGCCTCAAAGAGATGTCAGCACAGAAGACGGGGTCCGCCAGGGCCAGAGCCTGCCAGGGTTGCGGAATTTGTTCGAAAGAGTTACCGCGGCCCTGGAACGCAAAGGGCTCTGAAGGAACACGGATGGGTTTTAGTCAGTAAGAGTCTGACACGCCCTTCTGCTCCACCCAGAGCGGAAGAAGTCATTTGATGATTTCCGATCCTTAAAAAAAAAAAGGGATCTGCTTGCGAATTATTAAGCTTAAAGTTCTAATTTTTATTAGAGTCAAGTGTTTCTCCCCGTTTGCCAAATAAACGGTTGTTTTTAAGACATGAAAAACGTCACGGTCGCAGCATATATAACAAAATTAAAAGGAAGACTATCACAGCTAAGTTGCCTTTACAAGTTAACGGGTAATAGTCGACCAACTTATAAAATGTAACTAATTAGGTAAAAATTTCGTAGTAACCCCATAGAAAATGACTTAAAACTAAGTGTATTTGTAACTTTGTAATGTCATACTAAAATTTGTTATATTTTTTGTCATGGCTTACGGGACGGGTAACTACGGAACCCTACACTTTGCGTGGCCCAACACGCACTTGGTCGGTTTTTTTAATTTATTCGGTGAGTATGAGTAGGAAGTTATCGGGCATCGCAAAATATCCCAAATAAAAAAAAATATCGCAAATAGCCCTTCCACCGAATTAAGTACTTTATTTAACTTTGATCCTGAAGTAAAATAAATGTCAGTGAAGGCTTGGGTGAAGTGATAACGAGGTAAGATATCAATCGATATAATCAAGATGGAATGACCGCTTACTCCTTGATCACATGATATCTTGATTATATGGATTGACAGCTCACTTCACCCAAGCCTTCACTTCGACATGTTTACTGAATCGACCGACTGGTCCATGTCATTAGTGTTGAATCACATGATTTGGCGTCCAACTCCATTTTGGGCTGTAGCCTGCTACAGCTCTAAATGGAGTTGGACGCCATCTACAACTCGCAACTCATACACGCCATCTATTTATTTATACTTAAGTTTATTCTTATATATATTGAAAGTTGTTTTTATATTCATAAGTGCGGTCTTTCACCTCCAAAAAACCAATTTACAAAAAAGCCAATAATTTAAAATTTTTAAAATTTAAAAAATAAAAGCCAATTTACTAAAAGTCATTCGAAGTTTTATAATTTTAGTTCGATGCGGAGGAATCTTTGATCATGTCTATAGTAGGCGCCAGATAAATGTGGAATAACGGTCATTGACCCACCTACAATTATTGACATTTTTAATTTGAAAAACGGAATTAATGACACAAAGCTGTCCCGAATCATCATCTCTCGTGATCCTTAACATTGTCTAATAATGAAAAACGATTCATATTTAATTGTTCAGGTACCTATGAACAGTTATTAGGGAAAGGTCAATGCACTTTATTCCACATTTATCTGGCGCCTACTATAGGCTGTTTATTTTTCATCTTACATCTATTATTACAGGTTTTTTCCAATGAAAAAATAGTTCCGTCTCATTAGAAATCAGGTTGAGCGTGCGATGTGCACGCATCAGCGCCGCCTCACATAGAAGGTTGGTCCGACTGCGCGGCTCCACCAAAAGGCTCGGTCGCCATCGTCGCCACACGTACCATTCGGGTTCACACAGGCTCACCTGCCCTAAAATAATTGCATTGTGCAACTTCCCTCTCAATATTTTGAATATATGTGAGGTGAGTGCCAAATCCCTCCTAATCCTTAACTCGTTGTATCCCACCATACCTGAAATAAATAGGGTGGGATACATCAACGGATAAAATGGATAGACCTTCATGTGTAAATAAA
The DNA here is from genome assembly GCA_905163435.1 of Mamestra brassicae. Taxonomy (NCBI): domain Eukaryota; kingdom Metazoa; phylum Arthropoda; class Insecta; order Lepidoptera; family Noctuidae; genus Mamestra; species Mamestra brassicae. The sequence goes on along the minus strand of LR990991.1, from coordinate 5,134,825 downwards.
TATCGAATACATTTATTTTGTCCTCTCTCCAGCATGAGACTATATTTAGCTTCATGCGGAGACCAGATGACTGCGTTACACTTTAGCTGGCTCCTAACCAGTGCGGTAGGTACATAGTGCAATGATAGATTTTACGTCCGTGAAGCCTCGGACCGTACGAAGCATGAAACCTAAATTTCTAAGCCTTTCTGCAGCAACACATGACGTGATCACGAAAAGTCAAGCTGGTGTTAAAACTTACCCCCAAGTCCTTGACTTCTTATTTTTGTTTTCGACTGAATTCATGCTCATTTTCAGCTGGTCGGCAGAGATGTGACTTATCTAAGATCCAAGTATCTGAAATACAGATACAAGATACAAAATACGTATTTTCATCTTGTATCTGACATACTTAAAAAAAAAATCATTTTGTAAGTATCTTGTATTTAGATACATTCATTTGATATCTTAGTATTTGGCAAATACATTTTTGGTTAAAATACTTTTAGTGATTACTATAATATAGTAATTTAAAAAATACATAAGTAGGTATATTTTTCGCGATTTCTGGGTTGGTCCCATAGTAAACGTTGTTCATAATGAGTACAATGACCCCTTAAGAGGTATTACGTTTATTCTGTTACACGTTGCATAAGCTTATCATTATGTTTCAAAGAAGCAGGCTTCGAAAGTAAGAAGATTTGAAAAGAATTAAAAACACAGTTCTAAAAAGTGTTCATGTTTATTTAACTGAATCATCGATACTTCAAAATAATTAACATAAATTACAACAAAAATAATAAACAGAGTCAACGTAGCATTTTAAAGGTAGCTTTAATATTATGTCACCGGAAAATTGCAAACGGCGTGGGATTGTAAAATATCGCGTGACATTGTTAACTATTTTTCTTGATAAATTGGAAACCATTGAATATGGATGGCATTTATTGTAAACAAAACGATTCCTTCAAAATATATCGAGAAATTATAATCTAATAAAGATTTATTGCGATCTTACGGAGCCTGCAATTATCCAGTGACATATACCTATAACAGTGATTATTTGTTTGTAGTCAACATTAATACTACTTATGTTTTTTCAGACCAATTTGGTCAGGGTTTTGGTAGTGTATTTAACCAGTGTTCAACACATTATGTAATAAATAATTGTTCACCCGGCACCAGTTTTAGACAATTAATTAGGAATATTAAATTAACTAAGCTAAATCCCAATTCAACTATCATATTATTATTTGGGGATAGTTTAGCTGTAAGTAAAAAAGACATAAGGTACCTGGGTCGAATATGGCCAGCCGATTAAAATGGCCACATTTTATTATTCCGAAAACGTAACATTTTATAATACTGAACGCGACGGTAAAATATAGCCACCGGTGTGTGTATCCGAACAGCACAACAACCACCCGTCCCGCGCGCCTCCAGTCGCCAAGATTTCATCGAAGAGGAAGGCCGCGCCGCCGTTATAAAAATCTGACGTAAGTTTTGTCTTGTATTTTTGTTATTTTTCGATTTAATTTTTTTGTGTGTAGGTTTCCATGCTATGGGGTAAGTGTATTTTGATATTTCTTTGTGTATTTCTCAAAATACTGACGTGTTTGTAATCCATGTGAATAAGAAAAACAAAATGGCGTGACTGAAAATATGGCCATTGATTGGCCATATTCACGGTATGAAGTATTACAGTTAGTACACACTTAACGTTTCGAGTGTCTAAATCTTCATGTATGTACTTACCTGTAATGTGCAGGTTAAGACATTCTTACTAATATTATAAATGCGAATGTGTGTTGTTTGTTTGTTACGCTTCCACGCCTAAACTGATGAATAGATTTTGATGTTTGGTATGGAGTAAGCTAAGGAATGGTGGTGATAGTAGTGGTGGTGGATGGTATGGTGGTATGGGATAAGGAAAGGTATAGGCTACTTTTTATACCGCGATAACCTTCAATCACGTGGATGAAGTCGTGAGCGAAAGCTAGTATTTGCTTAAAATTTGCTACCGACTGCTTCAGACTGCTTGAAAAGTAACTTTTTTTTGCAAAACGTTTTTTTGTTTTAGGTAATGCCGCGATATAATCGTAAGGGTATTCGAGGTAACTGGACAGAAGATAATATGAAACTTGCTATAGCTGCTGTCAAACAAAGTGTGATGAAGGTATATACCGCTTCTAAACATTACGATGTGCCAAGGCGGACTCTGAGACGTTATTTGGCAGAAAAAAAAGAAAAAAAATCTACCTTAGGTAGAAAACCAATCCTTAACCATGAACAGGAAAAAAATTTGGTATCCCGCATTATCCGTCTGTGTAACGTGGGGTATCCATTAACACAGCGTGTACTACGTACAAGCGTCAAGACGTTTTGTGATCAAAATAACATTGCAGGTTCCAGTCATGGTTTGATGATTGGACGAGATTGGCTCAGAGGCTTTCTTAAACGTCATAAGAATATCAGTACACGAAAAGCACAAAACCTTAATCCCGCACGGGCACAGAAGTTAAATAAAGCAGTAGTTGCGGACTATTTTGCCAAATTAAAGAAGGTTATTGAAGATAACGACATAATTAACAAACCTGAACGTATTTTCAATATAGACGAAAAAGGGTGCCAGCTTAATTTACACAAAGCGCCAAAGGTTTTGGCTGAACGAGGAACAAAAAGAGTACACTTGGTAGCACAAGAACACGGAGAAAATGTTACCATTGTTTCATGTGCCAGTGCTTTAGGCCATGCAATTCCGCCCATGATTCTATTTAAGGGTAAGCGAATGAAGCCTGAGTGGGTAGATAATTTACCTACCGGTGCAGTAGCTCAGATGACTCCCAAAGGCAGTATGAATACTGAAACTTTCGTGAACTGGATACACCACTTTGCTAAATTTAAACTACCAGGGCCTTGTCTTCTTATATTTGATGGAGCGAAGTGCCATTTAGATTATTCCATAGTTGAAGCCGCCGATAAATTCGAAATCAAGCTTTTTTGTCTCCCCAGTAACACCACACACGAATTGCAGCCTATGGATAAGTCAGTATTTCGTTCCTTCGAATATTATTGGGATGAGGAAGTGTTAAAATATTGGTCTATTCATGAGGACCGAAAAATAACAAAACAAAGGTTTGGAGTGATTTTTTCGAAGGTGTGGGATAAAGCGGCGACACCGGCAAATATTAAAGCTGGATTTGAAGCGACCGGAATTTTCCCATTTAATCCTGAGAGGATTCCAGAAGAAGCATATGCTCCGAGCATTCCTACTTACAATCGTGGTTCTTCTGGAAACCAAGAAAATGAAGATCCCTATGATAGTGACGCTACTTACGCCAGTGACAGTCTGTTGGTACCTCCTCCCCCAAATAACGAAGATGATCAATTCTGTCTTCCTATGCAGTATTTAACTGAAAATGAGACATCTCGGGTTAATCAATTGTCCAGTCAGGGGTTAGCTCAAGACGAAAACTTAGATAACACGATGTCAACGGCTTTTAATCACCCTGATGATAATCCGCTGTGTTACAAACAATTATATCAAGATGATAGATCTCATTTAGCTCAAGATGATAGATCTCATTTAGCTCAAGATGATAGATCTCATTTAGCTCAAGATGATAGATCTCATTTTAACATACCCTCTGATCAGCGATTGCATTCAAGTGATAACTTAGAAAATACTCCAAGACAAAATCACACTCCGACCGCATATTTATCTAGGTCTGATGATAACGAGACGGATGATGATATTACATTAGCTGAATTAAGACAGGACAAGCTTAATCCGGATATTCCAAGACCAGATTCAAATCTACCTGAAGTTGCAAGTATAAAGGAATCTTATCAGTCCTTTTATGAAATGTTAAAAACGCCAGAAAAGATTTCAAATCCAAAAGCACGACCTAGAGCAAAAGCTATCAATAGTCTTGCTCAAGAACTGACTAAATCAACTTTTGCAGATATGACAAATACGCCAGGGCCGTCTAGCGTTGCTTCACAAAAGAAAAAAGAGAGAAGAGGAAAAGACAAAAAACAACCAGTACCAATTAAAAAGGTTGCTAGTAAAACACCTCGTGTTAAAAGCAATTCTCGAAATACTGCAGAGTCTTGGTATTGTTTTGTTTGTAACGAAGATAGAGTAGCAGACATGAGACGATGTTTCTCATGCGGAACCTACGTTCATGAGGACTGCGTTGGCTTAACTAAAGAAGATAAGGACAAATTTGAGTGCACTCAGTGTAGTAAGGATTAATTTATAGTTTTTTCTTTAAACTTTACTTTTTCTTTAATTTAATAAAACTTTATTTTGTTGATTTTTAAAAGTAGTCATATTACCTAGGTGACTTAATTATTTTTTCCTTGACTTTTTTTGAAAATAGTCATTTAAATGACTTCATTATTTTTCTTTTACTTAAAAGTTTATTTTGAAGATTTTTGAAAGTAGTCATGTAAATGACTTATTTAATTTTTCTTATGTTTTACAACACTTGGATCTCAATGATCTCATACCATTATAAGTAAAGCCTAGCTGTTTTTATATTTTTTATGTTTAAAATCTCAAAGAACTTTTTTTGATTTTAAGATAATTGTGATAAAAATTGATGGATCTCGATTTAAATTAAAAATATAATAAAAAACATGTTTTTTTATTTAATATCATTTTAAATGTAATATCGTAATTATTCATACAGTAAAAATGGCCACATCCATGGGCATATTTACCTACCGGGTCGAAAATATGGCCATTTTCCAACTTTTTAAAAAACTAACGATTATCCAAGAATCATATATATATTTGTTATTTTTTTCCTAAAATATGAAAGCTAGATAGGTACTCTTTCAAGACATATAATGTAACTTACCTTTTAGCTTTAAAAACTATGAAAAAATTTACGCTAAACCTTAAGGTGGCCATATTCGACCCGGGTACCTTAATTAATTGTGTCAATTTAATGTTACATCTTAATGAATCCAATACTTGTAAATTTATTATATGTGCCTTGCCATATTCTGAATACTTATCTGAGGAGCAAAATAGGTACATTTTTGATTTGAATTTACTCATTTATAATAGGACCTGTCATCATAGTGATGCTATTTTGTATTTTGATTGTAATCAATTTATTACTGGTTACAAACTGACTAATTATCATATGTAATTACCACCTAGTTGTAGGAGACAAATTGCTAATCTTTTAGCATACAATATACAGTCTGACACTGGTACATGTAGTGTACCAAAGGCTACTGTTAGTAATGATACTAACACTTTTATTGATACCCCTAGTATTAGTTTAAACTCTTAGGTTCGACAACGGAAAAGCCTCATATGTTGAATGTTGTACATCAAAATATGCAAGGTCTGTCCGGCAAAGAACTAGAGTTAAGTTTATTTATAGAAAATTATGATGTTCAGGTTTTATGTCTAACTGAACATTGGTTGAAAGAGCATGAAGTAGCTTTTTTAAATAATGATTACTTTACCGTACAAAGTGCGTTTGTAAGAAAAAGTGCCATTCGTGGTGGATCATTAGTCCTTGTTTCAAACAAGTTGAAATGTAAACAACGTTTAGATTTAGTTAATCATTCTATCGAGCGCACTGTGGAGTTGTCTTGTGTTGAACTCGAGCGATACATAATAATTTGTGTTTATCGACCGCCCTCTGGTGATTTTGGTCTTTTCGAATCTGTAATGGAGGATTTACTTAATAAGTTAAAGTCAAGTAGTAAAAGTATAATTTTATGTGGAGATTTTAATGTTAATATTTTAGATGTTACTCCACTAAGTATTCGGCTTCTCAATCTGTTTAAGTCTTATAATTTAGTTAACTTGTTTTTTGAACCAACTAGAATCACGGCATCTTCATCTACTTGTCTTGATAATATTTTTAGCAATTGTGATTCTGAAAATAAATTTGTGTTAAGTGACCTAACGTCTGACCACTGTGGACTACTAGTTAGCTTCCCTATGCCACTAAATAAAAAGCCAAATAAAATAGTATACCGGCCTTATACATCTAGTCGTTGCAATAAGTTTAAGCATAATGTATCTAAAAAACTTACACCATCTATAGTAAAACATGAACATCCTAATGATATCTATGGAGCCCTTTTTGATGTTGTGCAGAATGAGTACCAAGCTACATTTAAGTCAAAAACTTTAAACACTATGGGTACCTCCATTGGCTTCAACCAATGGGCTACACCAGGTATTTATAAAAGCAAAGCGAGACTATATGAGTTATATGGTTTAAAAAAATATAAGTTTGATGCTCCTTTTCTAGAGTATGTTAGAAATTATTCTAAATTATTTAAAAAGATTTGTGCTACTGCTAAATCTAAATTTTTAAGTGACACAATTAAAAATTCTAAAAATAAAGTAAAAGCGACTTGGAAAATTATTAACAATGAAACGGGCAAGTCGGTTAAACAAGAAAATCAAGTAGAGATTATTGTTGGCAACAAATTAATAAGTAAAGCAACTGACGTAGCTGAGGCATTTAATGATTTTTTTTGCTAATATACCTATAACTACGACTCGCTCATTAAGTTCGTCCTCGTCTAATGCTGAAAACCTTTTACATAGTAGTGTGCCTAAATGTAGTCAATTATTTAGTTTCGAGCACGTAACACCAAGTGATGTAGTTAATGTTTTCAACACACTTAAGTCAAAAAACACAGGTGATTATTGGGGCATTTCCATTAAACTTTTGAGTAACATAATAGACATCGTAGCCCCTTACCTTGCTGTTACTTTTAATAAATGCGTGGATTTAGGAACTTTTCCTGATCTCATGAAAAGTAGTAAAGTCATACCTTTATTTAAATCTGGTAATAAAAATGATATAGGAAACTTCCGGCCTATTTCTATCTTACCTGCATTTAGCAAAATATTTGAAAAGTTAATACTCAAGCAATTGCTAAGACATTTTAATCTAAATAGCCTCCTCCATAATGAACAGTATGGATTTACAAAAGGTCGTTCAACCACAGATGCAGGTGTTGCTCTCCTGAAACACATATTTAACGCATGGGAGAACTCGCAAAATGCAATTGGAGTTTTCTGTGATCTCTCCAAGGCCTTTGATTGCGTACACCATGATACGCTTTTGCGTAAACTGCGTCATTATGGTCTCCAAAAGGAAGCTCTTAACGTAGTTGACTCATATTTGCATAATAGGTTTCAATGTGTAGATATCAATGGTGTGAAGTCCTCCGGGCTACCAGTTCATTTAGGGGTGCCTCAAGGTTCTATACTGGGTCCATTCTTGTTTCTGGTGTATATAAATGATTTACCATTTTTCTTAAAGGGTATCTGTGATGTAGTTCTCTTTGCAGATGATACCTCTCTTGTCTTTAAAGTAGATAGAAATAGACAAGATTTTGATGACGTAAACAGTGCTCTCTCCATGGTTACGGATTGGTTTACGACAAATAACCTAGTTCTCAATGCTAAGAAAACAAAATGTATCAAGTTTGCCTTACCTAATGTTAATAATCTACGACCGAATATCGTCTTAAACAAAGAGATGCTTGAAACTGTGGACTCAGCAGTATTCTTGGGAATAACTGTTGATTCCAAACTACAATGGGGCCCGCATATATCAAGCCTGTCAGGAAGGCTCAGCTCGGCTGCCTACGCCGTCAGGAAAGTAAGACAATACACTGACGTTTACACAGCTCGGTTAGTCTATTTTAGTTATTTCCATAGCGTTATGTCTTACGGTATCCTATTATGGGGAAGAGCTGCAGACATACAAAATATATTTGTGTTACAAAAACGCGCTGTTCGAGCAATATATCAGCTGGGGTCAAGAGTTTCCTTAAGAGAACTTTTCAAAGATATTGGAATTCTCACGGTAGCATCTCAATTTATTTTTGCAAACATATTATATATTAGGCAAAATATACATTTATACACTAAAACCAGTGATATCCATAACTTTAACACTAGAAACAAGCACAAATTACATGCACCATCCCATCGTCTTCGAAGGGTCCAAGGCTCATTTGTGGGGCTCGGTATCCGTTTTTACAATAAGCTACCTCTTTCTTATCTTGAGCTGCCTTTTAACTCGTTTAAAGCTAAAGTTAAATCTAACCTTTGTTCGAAGGCATACTATTCAATCAATGATTATTTAGACGATGATAATAGTTGGTCGCAGTGTTGAACGCAAGACATACTTCGTTTTTAATGTTCTTTCATAGTTAGCTTATGACATATGAGTTCATATATTTGTTAATTTATATGTCCGTAGAGGTCAATTATTTGTTATTATTTTTTTTTTTTTTTGTATTGACTTAATACTCTCATAACAATGTTTTATAATGAGTGTATTGCAACATGTGATTAACTAGTGACTTCGACAGTTGTATGATTTTATTCTATCCTGAGCAACCGGCAGCAAGTTCGTCATGCTCCCTTAGATTTTACTGCTTGCGGTAGCGTCGGGGGTCGGGTTACCTCTTTCCCTCAAATATGGCGAGGGGGGTAATGGCTGATCTTTGCGTTATGCTCGTGAACGGGTGCTGCTTGTGGTGAAAGGTCGTCTTGTTAGCCATGGATTTTACTATTGTTATAACGATTATATGCTTAATGTTTAATTTTGATGGCCCTGGTTTATCACTTGTGGCGTCGAGTCACAGATCTTTTTATTAAATTCTACCCTCTGCACGTGTAAGCGGGCACACCCTTCATGTCTGGAGGCTTATTTAGTTTGATTTGATATTGTTTTTATGCTTGAGTTTGTCTGTTTATGCTGGCATAATGGAGTGTGCTAGCTTACAAGTAGCGAATTATTAAGTTTTATGTTTTTACGTGTTACCTTTGTTGTATTGTTTTCTTTGTAAGAATACTGACTACTCACATACCTTTGTATAAGTGATAGTTCTTATAACTCAACAGACAGATGTGTTGCTGGGGAGTTTGTTGCGCCACTTCTTCTTCCCAGCTAAAACACTAGGAAGTGGTGACGGGCGGGCGTTTTGGGGGACTGTCTTTATGTAGAACTTTGACGTTCAAAAAGTGCTGGCACTCAGCCTAATTTGAATAAATGACTTTTGAAATTTGAAATTTGAAATTTGACAAGTTGTAACATCTTGATAGGTATTAGATATTTTTTTTATTTTTTATGTGTCTCCGGAAAATAGCAGACTCCGTAGAATTGTAATAAATCTTGAGTAGATTATAATATCTCTATATATTACGAAAAAATCGTTTTGTATACTTACAATAAATCCCATCCAAATTCAATAGTTTCCAATATATCCGTGTCATTAAGAAAAAAATGTACAATTTCACGCGATATTTTACAATCTTACGGCGTTTGCCATTTTCCGGTGACATATGCATAACATAAATAACTGATGAAATTTTTACAAAGTTGAAATCTTAGCACGCTATTTTTGTTTACTAAATTAGACAAGTAAAGAAAAATACAATGTACTCAATACATATCTTGATTCCGTTTTACAATCACAGATGAGTATTAAATGTTTGAGATAGACGACAATTTGTAATCAACAAAAAAAAAATAGTTTACACATTATTTTATGCAACTTTTCAATATGAAACTTCAGGCGACAGAGTAGATTCTAGCAAATTTCGAATTATACATACAACAGTTTATATTTACAATGTGTATTACAAATAAAATGGAAAGGTATTTTTTATTGAAAATCTTGTGACTGAAACACATTTCAGAGCCTAGATTTTCAATTTAGATTTTTAAGAACATTATACACCTTTGTTTTTTGGGTACATAGGTATCCAAAAAACAGAAAATTAAATAGTCTACGTTATTCGAAAGGACGACCAAACATATTGCTTGAATAGGACTCAATTACCATGATTTTAATTGGCGTGTTTCACCAATATAACATTTGGGACATTGCATTGCATTTCATTTGGGACAATCACTATCGGTGGAAGGGTCAATTGGAAATTGATAACATTATGAAATACGACTTTAGATTAGTTATCGAGGTAATTAGGTATGTCTTGACCGAGATACCCGATAGCGAGGAATTGCGCATTTTCCTTTGCATTATCTACTTGAACTATTATAGTTCCGGAGAACTTTTTTATTTATGAAATCTTTGGGTTTGTTTCATATGGACCCCGGGAAGATATTAAAGGTAAATAAGTATTTTTATTTTATTTTAAAAAGGTTAAGTTTATGTACACATAGCAAGGTAGGTAGGTATTACGTCTTTGTCTAACACTTAGGTAAAGGCATCCTAACATGTTTTACGAAACTGTTCCAATTCGCAAAGTGACCATAAAGAATTAAGGGGCATTAATGCAATTTACTTTACTATTTCTTGCATACTCTTTGTGATTCGGACAGTCTCGGAAAATTTCGGACTTTCGGCGCAAACGCATCGTCTCTTGCCGAATCTCATTGGCCCCTAGAACTCAACATACCTTATTTGAACATTTAGGTGTTAAATATAATAATAATGGTATGAGAAAACATTGCGATCTGTAGAACAAATACTATTTATTATATTTCTTTACATTAATACATTTACTGATATGGAATGGGTACGATTGTATTAATATTTGTTCAAATTAGAACATATTTTTTAAAAATTTTTATAAATAATATATATATTATTATATAATATATAATAATAATAAATATTGACTAATCTCAAATAAAACTTTACAAAATACTAAATTAAAATTGAATTTTCGATATTTTAATAAAATAATTAGGTAAGTGATTTGATTAAAATAACGATTGCAGTTACAACTCAACGACACAGAGTAAAAAAATACTATAGGAGCTAATTTTAAACATCGATTTTTCTTTCACAAATGATTATAAATCATATAATTCTCAAGAGATAAAACATACAGAAGTCGTTTAAAACTGAGTAAGTATATCTGACTATTTTCTAAATACTGTTATGAAAGCTGCCAGTATTTTCGTATCATGTACAGACGCCAGAGCATATAACTAAAACAATCTGTCAAATTTATTTAATAGATTTTCAACTTATCGTTAGAGCATTAGGTTCAAGGTTGGTTGGGAAAATTTGAAAGTTTCGGGTAGCTTGACGTGCTGGCGTCTGTACATCATGGTAGGTTCCCCACGAGGAGAACCGGCGGTCGAGCGAAGGCTGTGCTGTGGGAACTCACTAGACGCGGGCAAGGACTGCTCGTTGGAGCTCTTTATCTAGCCCTGGACGATTTTAGACTGCGATGATGATGTGGTTAGATTTTTAACAAAAAGTGCGGTTGAAAAGTTATCTTTTTAGGGTTCCGGACGTCCATAAAAACGGAACCCTTATAGGATCACTCGTCTGTCCGTCTGTCTCAGCCGACTTTTCTTCGAATGTACTGGACTGATTCTGTAGAAATTTGATAAACATATGATTTTTTGTAAGCCAAACACGGACGCATGAAAAGAAAGAAAGAAAAAGAAAGAATAATATTGATTTAGCACTTATATGAAACACGCACGAAATATAAAAAAATTAAAAGAAATTTTGGTATGCTAAGAACGTTCGTACGTACGTGATTAGGTACGTTTATACATACATTTTGAGTTTCCTGTAGAGTACAGAAAAAGTTAGAAGTCTATGGTTTTAAAGCAACATGATACAAAAATGAGATTAGTTCGGAACCGAACTTTGCACGCGAACCCGACTTGCGTTTGGCCGGTTTTTTTTAATTTATAAAATTGCAAAAAATCCTACGGTCCTCTTGATAGTAAGTAGTCAACACCGCATTTGAGCTTCCGCAATACTAATCGCTGAAGCTTTGCCTTGTTGGAGACGAAATTAACTGTGGCTACACATTAGCACCCTTCAAAGCTGTTTGGCGGTAGAGAAAGGTACAGGGTAGCCCATCCTCTGCCGAATTCCATCACACAGAGTCATACTACCACTAACTAAGTTAATTGGTCAGTCCTATTCTAAATTTGTTCTCAAGATAACTAGGAAATTCTTACTCAGTTTAAAAACGACACAAGTTCTACTTACAAAGTGAGACAGAAAAGTAGTAAGACTAAATTTTATTCAGTGTGTAGGTACATTTGGTATAAAAACAGCTTGGCAGGCTTACGGCATGTTCTGAAGGCATTCCTTGATCTGCGTCCATGCTTGTAGGTTCTGTTGAATAAAAAATATATGAATGACGTGATTGAAAGACGTGACGATGCATTAACACCATGGTCAACCTGAAGAGAGGAACATCTCAAAATTCGTGCAAGAATCATTTATTTGGACTAGCGTTTGCCTTTTCCAAATCCGACTGGTAGTTCCAGAGATTAGCGCCTTCAAACTATTATATTAGTATAGATTCTTAAGTAAATGGTTATTATTTTATAGCAGCTTTGATAAATCTTCCTTTCGAAGTAGTTTATATTTGTGGATACCTAATTCTAAGAAAATGTTTACTATTTATAGTTCAAGATAATTTTATCTATCAACCCCAAGTATTATGTGTTTTAAGGTGATTTAAAGTGGCCACTTGTATTAAAACGGCCTTAAAAAAATGTAGGTGGCAATGGAATTTGAACTTTACGAGTCGTAAACATTTGATCATTATTTTGAATCCAAATATGGTAGTTAGTGATGAATGATAGCATCACCAATTCCTCTAAAAGGTAAAATCCCAAATTTCATCATAATAAATTATCATCTCGAATTCTGAATTCAAATATAGCGGTTAACTAACCTTTTTTGCCGCCTTCACTTGCAGAGTAATAAAGCTAACGAGTGACTCGTGGAGATCCTTGTCTTTTTGTTTTTGGAAAAATTCTATCTCTACTTGCGCCTTCTTGGTGAATTCTCTGTAAAAAAACGTTGTTCTTTAATAAGTCATATGGTACCTGAAAACTTTTTGTTGGTATATTTTATATTTTCAGGTAATCTGACGATCAGGACTTTTTGGATTTAGACGTTTAGTGTTGTACTGCAGCCACACGTTTACTGTGCCACTTGCTACGACTCGTAGCAAGAAGGCAGCCAATACTGAAAGAGCCTATACAGGGTGTCCCAAAACTCAACGTCAAGCCGAAACGGGGTGACAGGATTGATCATAACCATCACGAGAAAAATCTGAAAAAAAATCTATCCCATGCAGTTTGAAAATTATGGGCATTTTAAGAAAAACCTAGAAATTTGATCAAACTGTACCATTTTTCGGTTATTGTGGTTATTATTTTTTATTTTTGTTCATTTGAACTTTAGAAACGTAATCCTAAATAACATTTCTAGAATCCCAATAAAAAATAATGACACAATTGCCTCAAGTTCCCGAGAATTGAGACTATTTGTTAAACTACGAATTTAAAATTTTCAAGATTCGTCGACTTTGACAGGCCCTCCTATAAAAAAAATGTACTAGAGTGCCTTGGCAAGTAGCATTAAAAGTTGGCGCATTTAATCAGAATTCTAAAATGGTACAATACTTGTTAGTTCCATACAATAGAAAAGAGTAAAAAAATTAAAACCTCAAGTAACCCGATTTTTGCTATCAGATTTTACTCAGTTAAAATGTTTTTAATTCGCACAAGCTCTAGGTAGGTTCTTAATTTTAAGGCAAAATGATGAGAGAGATGGATAATGGGTATGTTTGCCATGAGTGAGCGAGACAGATAGTGACGCCACGCATTGAGACGGAGATGCGTCGTTTAAACGAGTGCGAATGAAACAGATAGATGCCATAGCATCTATCTGTTTCATTCGCACTAGTTTCAGCCAAGCAAATGGCTACGCTACCAGTCCGACACCAACCAGTTAGTACGTTTCGCTCATTCGTCTACTGCGCACGTTCGTATTCGCTTGTGTTGATTTAGTACTGACAACTTTGGCTTCTCTTTTTGGACTTGAATCTTTGTGAATTGGACTTGTTGATAACATACCGGCAACTTTGGCTTCTCTCTGGACTTTTGTGTTGGCATCCTTTTTATCTACCATGCCTACGCGCTACACTTCACAAGAATATGCGAACATGCACCTCATTTATGGGGAATGCAGATGCAACGCAAGTGCTGCCGCTAGACTTTATCGTGACTATCTGTCTCGCTCACTCATGGCGAACATACCCATTATCCATCTCTCTCATCATTTTGTCTTAAAATTAAGAACCTACCTAGAGCTTGTGTGAATTAAAAACATTTTAACTGAGTAAAATGAGATAGCAAAAATCGGGTTACTTGAGGTTTTAATTTTTTTACTCTTTTCTATTGTATGGAACTAACAAGTATTGTACCATTTTAGAATTCTGATTAAATGCGCCAACTTTTAATGCCACTTGCCAAGGCACTCTAGTACATTTTTTTTATAGGAGGGCCTGTCAAAGTCGACGAATCTTGAAAATTTTAAATTCGTAGTTTAACAAATAGTCTCAATTCTCGGAAACTTGAGGCAATTGTGTCATTATTTTTTATTGGGATTCTAGAAATGTTATTTAGGATTACGTTTCCAAAGTTCAAATGAACAAAAATAAAAAAGAATAACCACAATAACCGAAAAATGGTACAGTTTGATCAAATTTCTAGGTTTTTCTTAAAATGCCCATAATTTTTAAACTGCATGGGATAGATTTTTTTTCAGATTTTTCTCGTGATGGTTATAATCAATCCTGTCACCCCGTTTCGGCTTGACGTTGAGTTTTGGGACACCCTGTATATAGCTATATTGAAAGAGCTCTAAGAGACGGATGGATATATCACCGGAAAATGGCAAACGCCGTAAGATTGTAAAATATCGCTATAAATACATTGTGAACTCTTGAATTTGAAAAACGATTTTTTCATAATATATCGAGAAATCATAATCTAATCAAGACTTATTACAATCTTACGGATTCTGCAATTTTCCGATGAGAGATACAATGTTCCTGTGGATGGAGCTGCATGTCGAAATAGAGATTCTCACCTAGTTCGATAATCCCTTTGACAATAGTTTTAACGTACTTGGCTTTCAGTCACTATTAATGAATTATTGTAATGTATTAATTATAGTAATTAATTATTGTATATTATATATAGTTGATTAGTCTCCTTATAGTACTTACTGTAGATCCGTCTTAGCCTTCTCAATGGCGTGTTTGTCGGCGAGTATCTTGGAGTCGAGCGCGCGCGTGGTCTGGTCGCGCACGATGTCGGGGTCGGTGGTGCCGAACAGGCGCGACATGATGCCCGACTTGCCCGCCGCCGCTCGGCTGCGCTCGGATACCCTGGGGAGAGGTCAAATAAAGATTTTAAGGGGTACTTAATACTAACAAAAGTCGACCAGTATTGGTGGGCTCTCATGTAAGCCGTAGCCAGTGGTTCAGCTCAGGTGCGTTAGAAACTTATAATTATTATGCTACTATCCTTACCTAATAGTGAGCGTGTCCTGCGCGTTCTGTAACGTTCGCAACATCTCGTGGTTGCTATACAGTTGCTGCAACGCGCTCGAATAACAGCCACAGTAACAGTTTGCTTACCTGTTAGTGAGCCTGTCCTGCGCGTTCTCAACATCTCGTGGTTGCTATACAGTTGCTGCAACGCGCTCGAATAACAGCCACAGTTACAGTTTGCTTACCTGTTAGTGAGCGTGTCCTGCGCGTTCTCAACATCTCGTGGTTGCTATACAGTTGCTGCAACGCGCTCGAATAACAGCCACAGTTACAGTTTGCTTACCTGTTAGTGAGCGTGTCCTGCGCGTTCTGTAACGTTCTCAACATCTCGTGGTTGCTATACAGTTGCTGCAATGCGCTCGAATAACAGCCACAGTAACAGTTTGCTTACCTGTTAGTGAGCGTGTCCTGCGCGTTTTCTAGCGTTCGCTGTAACGTCTCGTGGTTGCTGCAACCGGCTCGAATAACAGCCACAGTAACAGTTTGCTTACCTGTTAGTGAACGTGTCCTGCGCGTTCTCTAGCGTTCGCTACAACGTCTCGTGGTTGCTGCAACGCGCTCGTAGAACAACCACAGTAACAGTCTGCTTACCTGTTAGTGAGCGTGTCCTGCGCGTTCTCTAGCGTTCGCTGCAACGTCTCGTGGTTACTACACAGTTGTTGCAACGCGCTCGCGTAGAACAGGTACTCCTTTAATTGGTCTGCTAGCTGCTCTTCATCCTCTGCTACTGAGTCTATACTATCTGCTATTGAGTCTGAGAAACAGAAAATGGATAATTCTTGAGTGTCAATGCACAACAGTGAACAGGGTTAAAACCACGATTACAGAATAGGTGTCTAGGTTTTTTAATAGCTCACAGTGTCATTTGTTTTATGTTTTCCTATTCTACTTTCTTTTTCTATTTATCAAATCATTTGTCTCTCCAAAAACTGTTTACCTAATCAATCCCTTTAGGTGAGTTTTAACTTGATCTCTGGCACATCCAAACAACTATTTAGCTTCAAAAGTAAGATAGTCACTAACATACCGAAGTAATGGCCCGCCTTCTGCAGTCCATCGCCCATCTCCTTCTCGATGACGCTCCATTCACTGAACAGCTTGCCATAGTTCGCGTGCAACTTGCACAACGCGTAATTCTTTTCTATTATTTTTGATCTGGAATATAAGAACATAAAATAAGGCTCCTTAAGCATCAACGGCAAGAATAAAAACGCAGTTTTATTAACCACTAGCTTATTCCAACGACGTCACCCGCGTGTATGTGGAAATTATCCCAAGGGAAAAAATATATCCTGGATAAAAAGTATCCTATGTTCTATTCCAGGACATAGTATACTTTGTGTGCCAAGTTTCATCCAAATCCGTTCAGCCGTTTAGATGTAGAGAGGTACCAAACAAACAGACAGAGTAAATTTGCATTTGTAATATTAGTATTGATGGCAAATAATTTTCAATGGAAATTGAGACATGAACCATGGCTGATATGAAAACCAATTCATTGTATATTGTTGAATTCCTATTAATTAGTCACAAAAAGTTTCAAATAAGGCATACAATAAACAATGGCATCACAAATTTAGCAATTATTAGAACTAGAATTTTTTCACATTAAAACATGTTGAAATGCGAATTACTGCATAGGCATTATTTGTACAGAAAGGATGCATTGCAATTTATAGGTTTCTTTAAATCCATACATATTATAAAACAAAGTTCTTCACCGCATCTGTCTGTCTGTTCGCGATAAACTCAAAAACTACTGCACCGATTTTCATGCGGTTTTCACCAATGGATGGGGTTATTTATGAGGAAGGTGTATAATTTGTCCCGAAATTCCTACGGGAACGGGAAAAATTGGATATGCGCGTACGAAGTCGTGGGCAACAGCTAGTGCATTATAAATAATGTGTGTTGTTTATACTCACCTAGTATAAAGAAAGTTTCCTAAATTAGTCTCTAATTGTTTCCCATAATTTTTTACACTTTCAATCTCTGGATCAGGCTTTTTTAATCTGATGGATACTGACAATGATTTGATCTTATTTTCGGCTTGTAGTATGTACCCTGAAATCAATAACCCATTTTAACATAAGTGATTAAAATACATATTTATTTTTAGTAGAGGTAGAAAAACAATTGTATTGTCACACATAGAATGAGATGCATGCAAACGCCATGAACGGGGCAAAAACTTCTTTTCCATTCAGACTGCTAAATAGAATTTCCATCTATAAAAACTCAGTAAAACTTTGCATATCCCAGGGATACCTGGGTACCCAAGAATGTTTAGTAATTGAGTCCACTTCAAGCCCAGGCAGCACTCGTATACTTCTATTCTCAGTGTTGATAAATCAAACAGAAAGATCACTAATACTAGAAATTTTTGGTTTCTAGAACAATCTTACCACTGTCAGTAATAGTCTCCCGCCAGCCATGTTCCTGCTGCAGGAAGTTGATGAACTGGTCGTCGAAGCAGAGTCGAGGGTGCGACGCGACCCGCAGCAGGAAGTTCTCCAAGCCAGCGCGTCTTCTCTCCACAAACTCAGGGTCTGTGGTGTCTGACTTCCTCCAAGCATATAGGACCTGGAAAATGAGGATGTAGGAATAAAAGTTATGGTAGGTTTTTATGACAGGCTGTAAAGGGTATTTTAGCTTTATTCCTTCTGTTTTTCTACATTTGTGTAAAATGAAATTGATGAAAAAATACTTAATTTGCTTTAGATGAAAGTATTTACTATTCCAGAATTAATACAAAGACTAAAAAGGAAGCATATTCTGACAATGGAAAGCTGGACATAATTTATACCTATAGAAGTTTTCCCATAGAGGATTTTGCTCTGCAAAATCCAAATCATTTCATCACATAATCAGTTGTGACTTTCTTGTGAAATTTTATCATAATCTTCTATGTTATTTTATTTCTGATAGGTATAATATTACATAAATTAGATAAGAACTGATATAATAGTAGTACTTTATCAATGTTTACAAATACTTTTCGAAATGCAAACAATATGTAACGAAATGAAAACTATTAGCTATTTTTTTTTTTTGAACTTAGTGTTTCAACTGGTAGTTCCTTAATTAACACATTCAAACAAACAAACAAACTCTTCAGCTTTATTATACTAGTACCTATAGATAAATGGAAATTTAAATACACAGCTAATACTAAGTTTTTCGGCTTTTTATTTCAATTAGGTAGATTCCACTCAAAGAAAATCTAACTAAAAACACTGAACTCAAATACAGTAAAAACCGTTTATTATGACTCCGGTTATATTGACCATCTATCTCTATCTATCTATTGGGGTATGGTTTCCGCACTTGGTCCTGATGTTGGACCAATGTGCGTGGGACATGGCGGCCGTCATTCCAACCAGCCAACCTCCCTCCAGAAGCAGATCAGTCCTCCTAAAGATTTCAGGGTGTCTGTGAGTGAATTTGGTGTCCCTATTGTTTGTCTACGTATATCGGCGACGCCTCAAGGAGCACGTGCGACACCGTTTCCTCCTCCTCCATGCATCCTCTGCACAGAGGACTGTCTGTTATACCTATTGTGTGGAAATGCTTATTCAGTGAGCAGTGTCCGGTGATGGTCCCCGGCACCATTCGCAGGCTGCCTCTATCCAGTCGCAGAAGGTCCAACCAACCAACCAACTGCTTACTATGAAGTAAATACAGTCTATGTTTGGTTTCCACATAAAATTCTTTATAAAACTTCGGATATAATGACTTCGCTTATGGACTGGTCGCTTATTATGACCTATTCTCTTAAGCTCACTATAACTGAACATCCTAACACCTTCACTGGTTTTCATGATCATTTCCCACACCTTTCTCGTGCAATTTGAGGGCCATCCATAAAATACGTCACATGTTAAAGGGGAGGGGGCCCACGAAGTGTGACATTGTGTGACAAGGGGTGGGAGGGGTCCTAAATTTCGTGACGTCACATTTCAAAATCTAATATATAAATGAAGTGTTTTAACAAGTATTTGAACTACTAACGAAAAACTTAAAAATATTTTAAGCCCTATCTGTATGGTCATGAGGTTTAAGTTTTTTGCTTTGTTATTTTTCAACGTTTGATTTGATGTTGTTTTTATTAAAAAATAAATTAATTTGGTATAAAATAATGTCGGAAGTGCTGTTTTAATTTAATAATTTCTAGATATTTTACAAAATAAGTGACGTCACACTAGGGAGGGGTGTCTCACAAATGTGACCAGCTGTGACAAGGACGGGGAGGGGGTCTAAAATTCGTGTGACGTAATTTATGGATGGCCCCTTGAATAGTTTCTCCCTATTACACTAAATTTCTAACAAAAATAGGAAGTTCTGTAGTTAGCTGAAGACTATGCTTTGTATGACGTTCGCTTAGTATGACGCGTTTTTCACTTCCCTTCGACGTCAATATAAGCAGATTTAACTGTAATAATATAGTCTTAATTAAATTAAGATATTTTGTTATATTGCATTCAAGAATACAGTATATTGAGACATAACACTGACTCATGCACATTAGTTTCCTAGGAAATGCAAAGGAACTTTACACCTTCGATGACAAATAGTCATGACACAGTTTCCCTATATTGGTCAATATTGTACTTCTAATTTATTTTTGTAACTCAAACTTTTTTGTAACTGAAATTAGGTATACAACCTTCATAGCTGAGCACACACAAAAATATTGGCCAGTTAGCAAGGTGGGGAGGGTGTACAACTGCCCAGGGTCTCTTCATCCATGTACAGGGTGTTTCAGAAATGCAATTGATTTTTCTTTTGCCATTATTTGTTTACCCATACATATGACCACACCATGCTGAAACTCCCTTTATCTTATTGATTACTATGCTACTGTTGTATTAAACAGAAAGTAAACTCACTCTCTTCTCAGGCAGCGGTGGTATGATAACATGTGGATATGTAACTAGTAGGTAATCGTGAATCTGCTCAAACTCTGTGTACCGTCTCCATATAGTACTGATTTTTGACGACACCAGCCTGTAGTCTGGGTCTGTAACTCTGGAATAAAATAGTTATTTGTTTAAAAACAAAAAAAAATAATGGTTGGCATTTTATTATCAAAATCCAGTGCATATTTTAGATCTAATTAAAGGCTTAATTTTGCTTATCATCTCATTATTCTCATATTATCAGCGAAGTTTATATGGTTGTAAAACACCCAATTCAGTTATTAGTACCTACCAAGCTTGTATGTCCATTTATCAACAGGTTTACCATGAAAGTATAAGTTGAAATTCAGAGGATTTCTGTTGTGAATAGATAATATATTCTATATTATCTGTATCATTCGGCTCTACATAGAAAGCATACAAGAACGACAAAAATAGAAAGCAAGTTACCATGCTATTTGAAAAGGATGTGACCTAATTAGCCTTAACATCTTAATCACAGCCTTTCCTACGTTTGAAAGTGGTGTGGGTCAGAGTAATGAGGCTAATTGACTCACAATGGACGGCTAATTTACTAAGAAAACAATAGAATAGAAGCACTTACTTCAGATCGATTAGATATACGGTGTAATGATCACGAACGTGCAAAGTCCCATTAGCGCGCTTTTCTGACTCCACTATCGATATATCAACGTGTTTCAATAGCGTATCCTGGAAAAAGCATAAGGATAAATAGCATTTAAGGCCTAAATAAAGAAAAGTAGGCGTAGTATCATCACTATACTTGGCTGTCGAAGTCTTCCGCTGTTTCAATAACGCTTGGCGATCGTGACGCCTTCACCGGCGAATTTTGTGCTGACATTTTGGTTTTCAATGCGATTTAATGTAGGTATAGAGCAATTAATGAGGTATTTATTAGAAAATTATTTAAAATTTCCAGACAAGAAAACAAGTCAAACTGACAAATGCTAATGACAACACAAAATATGTATCAAAATTGTTAACAGATTATAAATTAATTCCAATATGACAACAGGACAGCTATATATTTTTTGGGTAAGTGTGAAAGAGAAAATAATTTGCTGCGTCAAGCGAAATTAGAGTCGTGGAACAGGGTATTTTAGCGTTCCATTTCTTTACCACGACAACATTTGATGCACTGTTTTCTCCAGAAATCATGAAAAAATTTCCACGTTTCAAGGTTAGTGTACTAATGGTGTAAAATCTATAGATATGGGGGGTACGGAACAGAAAGATTGTATTGAGTATTGATACAAAGTTTATGTGGTTGGGCTTTATTAAAACCAAAAATCATTACGAAAATTAAAAAGTAGAATCCTTCTATCATCAACTGTCTAGCCTTTTCCCAACTAGGTAGGTAGGTACCTATACAGGGGTCGGCTTGCTGTCAAACCGAATTCACCTCTCAAGCCCCGCCGGCATGCGGCACACCGGTGTGCCGGCAAGAAAATTCAGTCAAGCCCCGCCGGCACACCGGTGTGCCAGCGGGTACACGCGGTTTAAATCTCTATTATTATTCTAACGCAAGGTCGATTTTCCTGTGCCAAGGTTTTGACGCTCGGGGAGAGATATTGTTGTTCGTCTACCATAGACTCCGACCAAAAATATAATTTGGAAGTATTGAAAAAATAATGTAAAACAGACGCTTCGAATCGCAATGGCCGCCGAGTGCGCGCTCCGTAGGTTAAAATTTCCATTATGGACCGTCGATTTATGGGGTGGGGTGGGAGGGAGGGGAGGGGGGGAGGGGGGCTTACCCCCCTGTACCATCCCCACCCCGCGGAACCCCATGGTTATGGAGATATCCATGGTTAAAGTTTTTAGGTTAGAATAAAAAAAATCCGTAAATATCCATCGATTTATGGGGTGGGGAGGGGGGGGGGGAAGGTGTATTACCCCCCTGTACCATCCCCATCCCGCGGAACCCCATAGTTATGGATATATCTATGGTTAAGTTTTTAGGTTAGAATAAAAATTTCCATAAATATCCATCGATTTATGGATAGCTTTCCTCTCCCCCCCCCCAGTTTGACTCCGCCTTATCTCCGGCGCTGCGGGAAGAGCAGCCCTTCCGCCCTTGCGTGCCGAAGTACGGTCACTCATGCTCGGCTCCGCAGCTTCGGCTTGTTGGTCGCCTTCGGCGACCAGCCTCAGCCGCTCCACCTCGCATGGTTCCCGTACTTCGTCACAGCGGGCGAGGGCTGCTCTCCCTCCGCGCCTCCGTTTTTTATATACACTCTAGGGGTAGGGCAGACAAGACCACGTGGAAAGTGGGGTGCCCCGATTCGGTTTTGACTGACACTGACGGCTAACAGATATAACAAAATGGCGTCGCTTCACGTTCCGTTCCATAGTGTAATTTTTTTTTTGTAAAATATTCAATGTAATTGCATAAAACAGCACGGTTATTGTGCACATTAATTATACACCAAATTTGATGCGTGAATATGTGAAAATAAAATTATATATATGTAAAAATATGACATAAAACTGAATAAAATACACCTCTACCGTCAACGGAACGTGAAATGTCAACTTTGACGTCTACCGTGACAATGTATCTAACCTAAAAATTTGCAAATGGCGTGCTATTTTCCAATTTGTATGGAAAGTTTAAGCAATTATATCTCGTAAACTGTGAATTTCCGAAACTTCAAAATTTGTAAAAAGCTGTATATTTATGAGTGCTATCTACAAAAAAAATATGAACTTCCAAATCGACGGTCCATAATGGAAAGTTTATCCCATAATACATCTTTGTAGATAATATGTGCACGAAATAACATCACAAATATACTATTTTTGATCGTTGGAATAGCCGTCTTGTTTTTGAGAATTTTGAATCGTTTTACATGAATAATAGTGTATCTGAAGGATTTGTGAAACTCTAAAACTAATAATCATTCATTATCATCATCATTTGAGGTGTATTTCATACTATATAAATCATATTTCAATGATTTGCATGTTGAGTGCCAAAAAGTTCGTTGACCGTTGACAGTAATGACAGCTATCTAACTCAACTATGCTGACCAGTCATATCTAAGAAATGATGATGTTATCGATAAAATCGATGTTTTTGTGATTTATTCGAAAATTTGACCGACTTCAAAAAAAAAGAAGGTTCTCATTTCGTTGGTATGCATTTCGCGTAGTAGGTACTAATGTAATTGATGAAACAATTTTGCACACATTGTAAACTTATAATATCACGCTTGCATTCCCTGATGAGCAGGCAGAGGTATACACCCACCCCAAAACACAAATAAAAACAAAAATGGCATTTATTTATTTATTTTCAATTACCCTCTGCACTTACAGTAAGTACCAACATGCAAAGCATTAGCTAGTAATATATAAAAAATAAACTATAATAATGTCATAACAGGTAATGTCATTGCCATACATTTTGTACTAAGCATAAGCGTTAACGCTACAGAAAAATATTTTGTCTCGGGTAATTTTGTATAACATACAGTTTATTATAGTTTATATTTTATAAGTTACTAACTAATGCTTTGCATGTTGGTACTTACTGTAAGTGCAGAAAGTAATTGAAAGTAAATAAATAAAAAATAAATAATACCTTTTTTGTTTTTATTTGGTCGCACACAACAACTATAAGTATACTAATGCATGGCAATTTATTTTTATAGATATGGCTTCTTGGAGTGGACGTGGCGATGACCAGACCAGACTTCCTCGACATCCTCCATGATGAGCAGTATGAGGACTAGGAGCTGCTGGAGGAGACGGAGCCCATCAAGGTAATTGTAATATGATTGACACCCACCCAACCTAATATTATGAATGTGAAATTACTACTATGTCAGCACTAGCATGAGCATGACTCATAGAGTGACGCGGCGCGCGGCGCGCCACATTCCTCGCTTATCTTATGTTTACATTAACAACATTAGGTGCGAGTACAATAAGAGGGCTTTGTGGGGCTCTTGGAAATATTATAATGAAATGTGATTCATGACTCTGTTTTCGAGTTTGATTTGCTGTTCAGTTTTGGTGTGGTTAGTGTTGTGTAGTGACTTTAGATAATAAGACAATATAGTGGCCAAGAATCCCATATTTTGTTTTATGTTGGTGCTATTTTATGTGAGGTTTTATCTAATATTTTCAATAGTTATTTTACCTCAGCTCTGATTTTTCACAATAACGTGCGCCCAGTGTTTTTTTTTCTGTATATAAAATGGAAACCTTTTCTTTGATAGGTGAAGGTCGAGGTCAAGATCGAAGAAGACGTGGTGGTGGAGCAGCCGCAGCAGCGTCGTCCAAGGCGCGGCCGTGCAGCTCGGCCTGGCAGTGCTGCGCAGCTGGCCGAGGAAGGGGGCGAGGGACACGTGTATTTCTGAGTACCTTCAGATTTTTAAAAATAAAAGACGTATTTTTCAAGAATAATGTTTATTGTTTTTCTTCCCTATTTACATAAAATAATCTAACTAAAATGTGTTATTATTTTGCTTCTTCCAACCTTATCGATATTTTATCCTAGTAGTGTGTCCCGTCACTACGACATTTGAAGTGCGAGGGGCACTTCAAAACGTTTTTTTAGGTGAATTCCGAGGTTGTTATCTTTATTTTTTTCCATCAAAGTGAGTAAGTATTTATAGTAATATGAAAGTATAGCTCAATCTTGTTCAGGTTTGAGTAATATTCAAATTCAAAAACCTAATATACCATGAGAAATTAGCTAATACAAAAAACATGCCGATTAGTTCCCTCTTCAAGGAAATCTTATCATATTACAATTATAGTGGCATATTTTTACGACATACAGGTAGCTATCAATCGATAAAGGTTTATGTAGTATCCTAGAAACATTTCTTATTAGAAACCTCTCAATATAACTATGATGAGCGTTTACAAAGTCATGCATTTTATTACGCAAATTCAAAAAAACGGCTCGGCGGACTATGAAGTTTGAGTATGAATATTATGAAAATTTTATATGGGACTCTGCAAAAAAAAGGCTCTTATTAGATTACGTGTTTATTCTTATTGGAGAATCCAAAATTTCGTGTAAATTGATACCGTAGTTTTATCAGAAATCGACATAACACGGGAACAAACACAATATTCAGCTAGCTCTTTGAAAACATCATTTGTTTATAATACAAGTCTCGTAACACGAGCATTGTTTACATTTCAAATTATAATCAGTCTATTCAAGCACCCAAAAAAGTTTACAGTACGTGCCTAGAGCCAGTAGAAACATCAACAAAGCATTTTTTGTGAGTCGCGGCGTCAGCATGTTACGTCACCCACTTGACAGCGGAGCTTGACGGATGTTGACATTTGATACGTCCGGGGCGTGAGAGGTTCAGCTGAGTACCAATATTTTACGTAGAGCGGCTGCCTATCAGACCCAGTAACTGGGTAACACGGTACTTGGTGGAAAGGTTGGTGATAGATTTTCTACTATCCACAAACCGATCTCGGCAAGCGTTGTTTAACCTTGAAGATCGACCTGTGCGGCTGTTTACCTTCAGTCACGAGCTCCTCCTTAGGATCCTTCTACGATCCTTCTTATTTACGTGTTTGTCTAAAAGAACATAAATAAATATATATTCATCGCGGCACTGCCTGCCATGTCATACATTATCTACCTACCTAACTTATGTAGGTACTTCCGGGAGTCTATTTACTATCATAGTCAATAATGGCCTGTTTCAACACCTACGGTGGCCGGGGATCGCCCTGCGACTCCCGACGCCCGGGGCGTCTTCTCCTGTTGTGGCGGTTGGGGCGAAGGTCTTGCCTTTCCCTCGCGTGGCCCGCCTCCTCCTTCGCTAGCCTTACTGCTTCGCAGAAGGAGTAATGCTACCAGGAGGACCATGGATTTAACCACGGCCGGACGCGAGAGGTCGCGTCAAACAGGGCAGACCTCCACTGTGTCCTCCGGGCGATCCTCACAGTGCTGACACCCGGGCGTGTCCTCCCGCTGAATCCGAAACAGGTACCTCCCGAGACAACCGTGTCCGGTGAGTACCTGCATCAGGCGGAAGGTGAGGACGCCGTGGCGCCTCTCCAGCCACTTCCCAAAGAGAGGCCTTACCGCCGCAATTGTGGTGTGTCCAGCGCTGGGTCGCGATAGTCGCTGTCTCCATACCGCCATGGTATCCTGCCGGAGCTCCAACCGCCACTCTGCAATTTGCCGCGGTAGCAGATTTTCGCCCCGGCGAAGCGCCTCCACGCGCCACGCGTAAACGTGCGCGAGGGCTCTCGCCTCCAGATCCCATGGCAGTTATCCGGCAAGGAGGCTCGCCGCCTCGCCGGAGACTGTGCGGTATCCCCGCGCCAGCCGGATGGCCATGACCCTTTGGGACGCGTTCAGCTGGCGGGCTGGTCGCCCCTTCAGCGTCAGCGCCCACACTAGGGCCCCATAAAGGGCCATGGACCGCACGATCCCGCATAGAGTGTCCAGCAGGAGGCGTTTGGACTCCCTAGATTGGGCAGGAGCCGCTTGAAGGCAGCCCCAGCCCTCTCCAGTCTGGGCGCTAAACGTCGGAACCCCTCCTACCGTTAACCCGCTGATGGCCTATTCCGAGAACCATGACAGCACATGGCCTCGGACTTGTGCAGGGCCATCTCGAGACCCAATTGCCGGATCCTAGCTTCCAACGACTATCGCGACCCCGCGTGTCATCAAGTCGGCCGCCGCCTGACGCGAC
This sequence comes from Mamestra brassicae, assembly GCA_905163435.1. NCBI lineage: Eukaryota > Metazoa > Arthropoda > Insecta > Lepidoptera > Noctuidae > Mamestra > Mamestra brassicae. The sequence continues at coordinate 5,107,853 of LR990991.1, read as the reverse complement.
CCCCCAAGGTTGGGCCATTGTGGCGTGCCCCTGTTTCACCACCTACGATTAAGTTCCCGTTAATTTACTTGGGAGATAATTCCATACTTACAAATTATGTTCCATTTTCGAATTTATTCGGTGATTAGGGGCTATTCAGAGGTCGTGAAACAGTCCCTTAATCTATTAATAATCAATCAATTAATATATCAACAATCGCTAGCAACACAAGGTCTAGGTATAGTTACCTAGTGCGTAACTTCTGAGAACTCATTCGATTTATAGGGCAGAAGCAAAACTCATTAGCCAAAGTTATTGGGAATGTCTGGCGGTTTTGAATAGGTAGGATCTATAACTGCCTACTGTTTTTAGGGTTCCGTGGTCTACAAGGAACCTTTTTAGTTTCGTCATGCCCGTCTGTCTGTCTGTCCGAGGTTTAGCTCAGAGACGCTTAGCACTAGAAAGTTGGAATTTGGTATGGGTATAGATATTAATCATAAAGTGGTAAAATAAAATCTTGAAAAAAAAAGCTTACGGTACCTACTCCCCCTCCCTATACACGTAAAGTGGCGATGTTTTCTTTTTCATCGTCTATCCTATGGTGAGGGGTGTCGTTGGATAGGTCGTTTAAAATATTGAGGGTTTGTGAAAACCATTTTTCCATCCAGGGATCCGTTTGCGAAATAGGTATTAAACTTTAAAGTACAAATTTTTGTTCGAGTCAAGTGTCCTCCCCCTCTGCCAGCTAAACGGTTGTTTTTAGAACCGTGAAAACCCCAAAGCAAATGACTTAAAGCTAAGTGTACCTATTCGTTACTTTGTAATGACATAGTAAAATTTGCTGTTTTTTTTCATGGCTCTCGGGACGGGTAACACGGAACCCTACACTGTGCGTAGCCCGACACGCACTTGACCGGTTTTTGACTACGTAAAGTTGGTCTGTCTGGCAGACAGTTTATTTTTATACAGCCTGTTCGGCTGTTCGACAGTTGGTAGTTAACTAAGCATCTAATTTACGAGCTACCCTAACCAGAATGGAGTCCATTTATTTCTTATCTCTAGTCGGTTTGGACATTTATACAGCCCTATTATTCTTAAGAAAAGTGTACAATGTTACCGGCAATCTGTATAACTCGGTACCTATTATACAACACCCAGGCAATGTTTAGAATACCTACCTAAACATTAAGGTAATGTATAAAATATTACTTATTCATTTTATACTTTTCCTAGGTATTCTATACAATGCCGAATGTGCAGCCGGCAATGTGTGTAAAAGACGATAGCAGAGAAAAGGGAAACGTGCGGGGCCAGGCAGTTACGTGAGTATTTAGAGTTTAACTCACGAGCGAAAAGAGGGAGTTAATACAAGAATCTTGAATGCAGCGAGGGATTTAAACTAGCCCATAGCAAATACACTTTTATCTCTGAGGAGCATACTCTGCTTTGACATCTGCTGCGGGAAAATTGTGCTCAAGCTATGTAGAGAGGTTCAGCGCATCTTTGTGCAGTGTGACAGAGTATTGATGAGTTAAGTATTCCGACACAAATTTAGTCTAAGTCTTTAGTTTCTCGACAAAACACACTAAGGCCACTCTCCTTTATTTTTAGTAAGTTCAACCCCGAAATAAGGAATGAGCTATACCACTAACTTTCCTAAGGGAATACTTAGGTGGCGTTTCCACCCCAACAGTGTAATTCGTAGTGATAATAAATATCTTACGGTGTCTCGGAGGCGTTTAATATTTTAGAGAAGGGATATAAAACGTAGATGCGATCTCCTGAGAGTGTGGAGTGTGCCTTATGTGGGAATTGTAGGATTATTCTGTTCGGTGGCCGGAGCGGAGTTGTGAGTCAAGCTATAAAACTTTAAAGCACTCACTTCACTCGATTGTTTTACTTCGCCAGATTTAAAAGGGAATACGACATGATAAATATTGCATGCGAGACGCCATGCTTTCATTGGGGACTTTTTCTTCCCTGTACTAGCTTAAACTAGGTTGTTTTTTTGATTTTATAAATAGGTGGGGTACCTTTTGTAAAACTATGTGTTGAATTCTTGCAGTGCAAACTCTTGAAGCCTCTGATTGTGCAAGTAGTAGTTACCGGCAATTTGTATAACCCGGTATTCTATACAAAACCTAGGCAATGTATCGAATACCTAAAACATTAAGGTAATGTATAAAATATTATTTTATACATTACCTACATACAATACAATACCGAATGCGCAGCCGGCAATGTGTGTAAAAGACGATAGCAGGGAAAGGGGAGACGTGACGAAAATATATGTCTGTCGTAGCCATATCGTAGAATTGGCCATTTCATGAACTGTCGACCGCAAACCTGTAACGTTACGCTCATTGTAACGTAACGCTCATTGTAACGTTACGATAATTTAATGAATGTTTTATTATGACGTTGTCACGTTAAACTATCGTCCGTAAACCGACTTTATAGACAACCAATTTTTTTAAGAACTAGTTTTTGCCCGCGACTTCGTACGCGCATAGGTATTCCGTTTTTCCGTTCCCGTAAGAATTTCCCGTAAAGCCTATAGCCTCATGAATGTGGCTATCATATAGAAAAGAAACTTCCAAATCCGACTCCGTTAGTTCCAGAGATTAGGTAACGCGTTCAAACAAACTCTTCAGCTTTATTATATTAGTATAGATTAGCTGTTCCTGTACATTTTGTCGAGTCATAGACATAAATGTATGGGACAGTCGATTTATTTATCGCGATTTTAGCGTTCATCCCATAGTGAAAGTTTTTCATAATGTATGAGTACAATGACCCCTTTTCAGGTATCCCTTACACGGATAGCTTTTTGTGTCAGGAAAAAAGACCCGAATTCGCATGACTAGCAAAATTGTATAGGTACGCTATACGGTCTAGCTACCACATGAGTACTAGCTACTACACTATTGGTAAATACCTACGCCATTCGTTTTCAATACAGATTTGGTACGAGTATGCTCGGTATTGAAAATAACACCCACGCGTTGTCTTCCATTGCCACCTAAATCTATGAATATGTTTCAATATTCTAATACGTATGTTATTTAGTTATTATAACTTATAAAACTGCTTCTGATGACTGGTGTTTTTTATCAGTTAAGGAATAATGACCTATTTTTGTTTCTTTTATGCGTTGTTTTTATGAGTAAAGCCGAGCTAAAATATGTTTTAAACCACCACTTGCCTCACAGCTTCCTTTACCATGTCGACTTGTAGTCAATGTAGTTATCCATAGCTACATACCTACTCTAAGTTAACACTTATTGGTACTTGTAATGCATTTTTAACAGCATGAGAATTAATATTTTTTCATAAGCACGGTCGTTTTCCCTATGCTATTATTTTTCCTAACAAAATCTCCTGCTCTTCCTTTGCACAGCTTTTCTTTCTTTTCGTTTGTGTGCATTGCTTGTTGTGATTTTTCAGGTGATGGCGAAAACAAGAAGTAAACTTACCGATAACCAGAAAAAAAAACGACGCCTTGAGCAAAAAACACTGAGTATGTTAAAGTCCATGAGGTTACTTGGAGTCGCCGTAGACCAATTTCGTCAATACTTCAGTTTCGTAGGTTGAGTTGTATGAAATGTAGTCCAGAAAATACTTGTATACATTACGGTTTAGGTAGCAAAAAACTTGACATAGCACTATGTCCCAGACCACTCCAAAATAATGTCCCAAATCTATCAAGTCCAGTCCTGACGACTCCTCTGCAAAGCCCTACTCGAAGTGACACACCAGCTCCCTCCGAGAGGATGAATTCACCGAGTCCAACCTTGTCTCCTATGCACAGTCCAGTGGCAAGCCGATGGTCCAGTCTAATTGCGAGTGGCTCGATGCAGCAACCATTGAAAATTGGCGAGCGCAGACCATCACTGCTGATTGGAGGTAATGTCCATAAGCGCATACAATTTTCGGACGTAGGTATATTCTGACAGCTCAGATACGTCAACGTCAAAACCAGAGAAGCCACCTATCCCCCTTTCTCTTGCTGAACGGATTGACCGTTTCTGGTCTTCTGACGACGAAGACATATTTTGACCACCGAAATGAATTGTCTTTTCGGTAGACAGACATAAAACATTTTTTATTTACTTTTTGAATACTTTTAAGTGACTGATTTGTTTGTGATTATGCGAAGTTAGCATTAACGTTATTTTTGTACAAGATTTTAATCACTTTATGTTTTGTTTTTTTTTCAATAATTAACATTTTAGTCCACTCGGTGGACATATTAGTCTTTTCGGTGGAACCGAAATATTGTTATTTCCTTATAAATCGCCTTTTTCGAATTATTGATCTCAGACTGATACTCACTTTTGTTGTTACGTAAAGTAAGAGTCATAATATACCTTTGATTTTTATAAATAACGTGTTTCATATTTTCGCAAAAAAAAACCCTTAGCTTGACAATGACCCACATATTAGGTACATGAAATTCTTCCGTTACTAAGTGACGCATAGCCGAAACTGGTCGTAGAAAGCTGAAATTTAAAAAAAAAATACAACGGGTTGCACTCCGGGAGTGTCGGCAGAAGTGAAAACTTGAACATTAACGTTGTGCATTTTTGATATTTTGGAATGGTTAGGGAATAGTTTCGCACGAATTGCTTTAATTTATCAGTATAAAAGTAGTACCATTTATGTGGTAAAATAAATGTAAAATAAAAATAAATCCGAGTGCACATAACTTATTTAAAGATCTCTCAAGGCGCTTAGTTGACACTTCACGTCACCCAAGGGCTGGCTTTTACCTTGGTCAAAGAATAAGCATTGCCATACCACGTGGCAATGCCGCCAGTCTTTTGGGTATACTTCCAGTCGACAGCGATGCGGATGAATTTTTTGACGCCATATTTTAGGGTTTATTTAGTTAGGAGATTTTATTTTTATATCTAGTGTATATAGTTAGTTAAGTATTTATGGAATAAAGTTTTTACTCCTGTGTTAAAATACAATATTCATTTATTGCGCTATCGTACATTTACAAACAAACATGCCAATTTATATTACATTAAAATATTTAACACTTTCCACAACTTTCCCTCCGTCTTACGAATTTTCGATCAGGTCACGTGTTCTGACGCGAGTTTAACATTTTTTACCCATACCAAAAAGTGCACAACGTCGCTAAAGAAGTTTTCACTTCAAAAAAGGTAGGTACCTATCATGCTAGCCAGCAACTCAGAGGCGGACCATGAGTTTGTGGGGCCCTGGACTAATACTACTTAGGGCCCACCTACTTAATCATCTACAACTAATTGGCATTTGCTAAAAAAAGTACACACATATATACAGTATACATATTATAGTTCATGGAAAGCGGGCATCATCGGTGATGACGACACGAGTTCTATGATATTAATTGTTCACCAAAAAGTGCTCAACGCGCCTAAACAAGTTTTACCTTCAAAAAACCATTCAAGTGCATGTCGGACCATGCACAGTATAGGGTTCCGTACGTGTTCCATGTCAGTTCCACGTAACAATGAAAATGATTCCATCCCTTGTCCTAAACTATGCATCACTGGCGCTACATAGAAATTGATTTCTAGACTATTTTCGTTATTGAAAACTCTGAAACCTTTTTTTTTAAGAATGGGAAATCATCAAATTAACTTCTTCCGACTGACTCTTACTGACTAAACCCTATCCGTGTTCCTCCTACCTAATGCTCTTTGCGTTTCAGGGCCGCGGTGGCTCTTTCGTACAAATTCCGCAACCCTGCAACTTACTTATTAAATAAATATGATTTTTCATTTAACAACAATTGCTGTGAATTGATTAAAAACAAAAACAAAGTAATATATTTAAATTTTTTTTTAAATAGGAACATATTACCAGATTATCTAAAACGAGCTAAATCTATTTTAAAACTCCAAATCCTAAAATCAGCGCTAAATGTAAATTTATATTTTGCTCGAACTTATTAAGCCTAATCCAGTAATAACCTAAAGTAAAGAGTTTCACAGCTTCCCGCCTACATTCACTGTTATTAATAACTTCGGTATTCTATCGCGGAAAGGTCAAGGGAACCCATTGGATGCCGGACGCACAGGACCGGTTTTTGTGACAATGTTTGGGCAAGGCATACGTCCAGCTTTCTTCTTCCTCATGGATGTCCTCCGTCCAGGGGCGGCCGGAGGGGTCTGTCAGACTCCTTTTGACTAAAACCACCTCGTGTTCCCTCGCACACTTGCACCGGGGCCTACGAGAGCACTTAAGTACTCTCTGTTCGCCATCTTAGGGCTTAGGGGGGCCGGAAGAGGGCATTATGTGCTCTCCACCGACGCCCGATGCGCCTGCTGCGGGCCGGGAGAGCACTCGAAATCTCTCTCTCCCTTTCCGCTGCTTCCTTCCGCGACATGACATTTTCGCAGTAGGAAATCACCGCGTCCCACGACGCAGCACTGCCGACCTTGACACAAATCACAGCCGGCAGCGACAGGTCACTTCCCATGACCATTCACATTGACCATAGGACCACCAGGGAAGTATACCCTTTAAACAAAAGAAGAATTTTCCGAAACGGCCCACGCGTCTTTGGGTGGTTAGGGAACTAAAATAAACAAGTACGCAAAAATGCTCATAAAATAAAAATTACTGAGCCAAACTGAATTAAATATTTACGGGACCGAATGGCAAGTACCGCTTAGAACTAAAAAATAAATCTCGAAGTAATCGGTGTACATACATAAAATATACATATGTGAATTAGTATTTATAATAACAGAACTGGCATGCACACATAATTATAATCGTACACTAAAATTCCTTAAAAAATGCTACTAATACCTACTAGTCATTAAGAGTCTGACACGCTTTGCCACTCCACCCAGAGCAGAAGAAGTCATAATAATATGATGATTTACAATACTTAAAAAAAAAGATTAAAAATAACATTTTATCTCGTCAATATTTTTTGGTCATTTTGATCTAGTTTGCTGAATGTTGTTCAAATGAATCTTCCTTGCCTTTTCTCAACTATGTCGGAGTTGTGTTCCAGTTGACCTGATGCAGCTGAAGAACAGTAGTTTCAATTATAGAATGATTGCCCATCTGCCCTAATAACTGGGTAACACGAAATCCTTTGGCAAGACTGATGTCAGGTTTTCTAGTTTCTGACTATCCGTAACCACTCTGTCAAAATCTTCAAATGACAGCTGCGATCAACGGCTTACTTCCGCGTGCTTTCCGAAACACGAAGGAGTCTCGGCATTAAATGCTTAACCTCGAAGATCGACCGTTGCGACTATTATTACTTAGTGTTGAACTCCTCCCTTGTTTAATGGTAAGTAATATTATGTCAAGCAGCCAGTCCCTTCTCGCTTGTTCAGCAACCTGGCTGTATAATAACTTGTGTTTTGACGTAAAAAGCCACGTCAGGAATGTCAGAGTTATTATACACAACAGACATGCTAATGGAGGTGTCCCCGTCACGGGAAATAGGGATACATTGTTCGGTTTAAGTGGTTTCTGACACGCCGCCTTCAGTAGCAAATGTTTAATACACTGTATCTAGGCATCAGTTAATTTTAACGTAAGTGTACCTGACAAGTTTGACAATTGAACTGTTAAGGCTGTTTGTGATGTTGCTTTTGGCTGAGACAACATTTTTAATTTATTTAAATTGGCCATTTATATAAAATTAATTAAAACCTTTCACTCTGTCTTCTTATAGAACCGCAAATATTCTAATAATATCGTCTTCCACTCATCAGCAAACAAGTTCAATCCAGAGTTGGTCGTCACGAGCGCGTTGAGCAACGTTAGCAGATGCGGTATAAGAGAAGTAGATCGAGGTACAGTGCGACAAAATGGGACCTTAAATAATCTGTGCTTTCGATATAATGATTAATAACGATTGTATTTCTTCGGCACAAATAATTGAATTGAATTTTGTGCTTAGGGTTGATTTAGATAGAGTTTTTCTATGACGTATGTTAACTGTCACTATGCAATCAATGGCTATGTAGTTCTGTGGCAGACTGCTGATACAGCCAATCGTTGACGGCAATGATTGGCTGGCAAATGATTTGGTTATGTTCTTCACTTAAGAGTTAAAGCCGTTGAAGGTAAATTAACAGGAATAATTATAATATAACTATTTTATTTCATAAACGTATTCTTCACTATCCTTGCTTTGGTATTGTTATAGAAATCGATTGAGCTCCCTAACATTCTAAGTCGAGTTACTGCATGAATTAATCCACGGCTACATGGTTCTCATTTGATTTGGCCATTACATTGTAACATTGTATGGATTTTAAAAGAGACTTGGACCTCTGAGTTTTTTTCGGTGTTTGTTCTCAGAGTAAGAAACACCGGCCTCGTTTAGTTTAAATTGACGAGGAAAAGTGCTTTTTATTAACCAATTTTCAAAACAAGTATCATTTCGCTAAGCAATCGCCAACATAAAATAAAGATATTCACTAGTCACTGTCTTATAAACCGAGATATCCAAGACCGCTACTCCCAGTATTGGAATTCCAATTCCTTCCTACTAAACAAAGATTTTCCTGTAGACAATGTTTTTCAGATCTACTCCGTGGGCGTCGATTTACGCGCGCAGGCAAGCGAATAACTTTCCTATCCCGTTGTTCAATAAGCCTAGAAATGCCTGTAAACACGAGATACGCAGCGTAATGTGAAATAATGATCCTGGCTGGTTATAGCAGAAAAACCGTTTATGAATAAGGTGAACGTACTTTTATTTTTTAGTCTGTGGTACAAATATTTTGACGCGTGTTGTGACGTAGGTTTAAGGTGTCTGCGTTGGTTGTTTGACGTCAGAAAGTTTCTTGTTTTTGTTTGTGAATTCACTTCCCGTATTGGTGCATAAAATGTGAAACAGCTGTATATTCTTATCTTCTTCTTTTCGAGGCAAGTTAGCTTTATATATAGATTGGGTCCAGTAGGTGAACCATCGACTAGAGTGCCCCAAGTGCTCATATAGGTACAAACTGTGGCACGACAACCTGTGTGGTTGCGTATATACAGATAAGTTAGTAGATGGAACTTTAGAAGGATCATGGGTCAGCTGGTCGTCTTGGGGGCGGTGCAAAAATATAGAAGTAATTAAATTATCATTAATAATGAAAACGATCGTTTTGTATGACAGATTCGTAAAAGCTCCCGTTAAAGCCAGATGGTATATATTCTCAATAAGTGCGAGTTGTTTTATTGGAACCTGAAGAGTAGCACCGTGCTGGGTATTTCCTGTGCCCACCTACATACACCTGCACCTTTCAGGACCTAATGGACGCTACTGACGCTGCTATTAAATTATTCTAAGAAAATAAAACTTAGTGTTCCTGGTGGTTTTTGTACCTAGATAACGGTTGAATGAGGGAGCTCAGTGGGCATCATTTAATCTCGTAAAGCTTCTGAATACTATTGGCTTATAGCCCACGCATGATATGGATAATAATTTCAGGCACCGTTGTTGAAACTTAAAAACCCTCTTCAGTTGGTTTATCGTAATTTAATTTATTAGCTTTATTGCAGTCTCTTTGGCTTTTACTCAGACTGCGGTAGATCTGTCTGAGCTGATTTTGTCTGATGCAGACTCAACATATGATGAGGACCAATAAATCGATACATCTAGACTAACACTCTCAGTTCAGTCTCTGTGCATTGCAAGTGTAGTTCTCAAAGTTGCTCTATGGCAATAACTTGCGTACTGCTGCTTTATATTTTAAGCATGTCATTTTACATGCGTATTTGTTACGGCGGCACGGGCGGGCGTGAATAAAGCAAGCGCGGTGACTGTTAACTCGCAGCTCCTACCCTATCGTCGGACAGATAGCATGCTATATCACACTAATATTATAAAGGCGAAAGTTTGTGAGTGTGTGTGTAGGTATGTTTGTTACTTCTTCACGCGCAAACGGCTGGACCGATTTAGATGAAATTTGGTATAGAAATTGTTTGAATCCCGGGAAAGGACATAGGATATATATATATATAAATAGGTTTTTATCCCGGGAGTATGTTCCCTTGGGATAATTTTCGACAATAACGCAGACGGAGCCGCGGGCGGTAGCTAGTAAGAATATAACATCGCGTTTATGAATGAATTATGATAAAATAGAGCAGTAAAAATACAATGAACTTTCCTTCATACTTTCCAGGCTTAGGACTGTTAGGAAGAGTTATTTTATTATGAAATAAAGTTTGACAATCAATCATCCTTCCTAACAATAAATTATAGTTAGTTTTACGTGTCCTATTAATGCTATTGTGCTACGCGGCGGACTCGGGCATAGAGATAGTGCAATTTATAGCATAGCAAATAACAACAAGAGAGAGCCACGATAGCATTTGCTATATGATATGTTCAAATAATAAGCACGGTGCTATAAGTTGCTATATGATATACTAGTTGCCGCCCGCGGCTCCGCCCGCGTGATTGTCGAAAACTATCCTAAGGGAACATATTCCCGGGATAAAAAGTATCCTATGTGTTATTCCAGACTATAATCTACATCTGTGCCAAATTTCATCAAAATCCATTCAGTAGTTTTTACGTGAAAGAGTAACAAACATCCATACATACATCCATACTTACAAACTTTCGCCTTTATAATAGTAGTAGGATTAACCACCAGTAACTGCAACAGCTACACTGCGATCGCCAACCCGCCTGCTAAGCGTGGCGAATATGGCAACCCCACCCCTTTGGGGGAGGCCTTTGTCCATCAGTGGACTTCTTTCCGCTAAATGATAAACTCTCAGTTTCGGCAACGCAAAATCATTTAAACAATCGTCAAGCACGCGTAAAGTACTGTGATTACCTGTTGACAATTAATTCAATTCACCGTTTGATAAACTGAAGTATTAATAAACAAAACAAAATACAGGTCCTTTTAATATAGTTAAGTTTCTAGAAACTGTGCATACCTACTCCACAAAATTAGTTGAGAAACCTTATCTACATACTTAACAGAAAGACGATCCCTTTCATATAAAACAACGTTGAAAACTCCAAAGCATCGCGGTGTGGTACATGGCAAAGTTGTCGAACATAGTTGAGAAAAAGTTCGTCCCATCTGCCAGGAACATCGGCCACGCGACCCACCCACGTCGAAACTCGATCAGCTGATAGCGAATATTTATGAGAAGCCTCGAATTATTACCGAGTTATGTCAGAGCCGAAAGATTAATGAAGTGACGTGACGTCATAAATTAATAGTTTAGTAATATTTTGACTCGATTCTTTAATATTGGAACTTATATACCTACTATACACCAAAGAATGGGCAGCAGCATTCTCTGTACATTGCAACAGCTACACTGCGATCGCCAACCCGCCAAGCGTGGCGATTATGGCATACCGCCCCTTTTGGGTAAGGCCTATGTCCAGCAGTTGACGTCTTTCGGCTGGTATGATGATCTATACTATCTATACTTCCTGCCAGGGTTGCGGAATTTGTTCGAAAGAGTCACCGCGGCTCTGGAATGCAGGGCTTTAGAAGGAACACGGATGGGTTTTAGTCAGTAAGAGTCTGACACGCCCGTCCGCTCCACCCAGAGCGGAAGAAGTCATTTGATGATTTCCCATCCTTAAAAAAAAATACTATCTATACTATTTATTTATTTATTTATTAACACTTTACCCACACAAATGTACAGAGGCGGACTTAATGCCTATACTTTATTACTATGTATATATAATAATATTTATAATATATAGTATATATACTATTTATACTAATATAATAAAGCTGTTTGTTTGGTCGCGCTAATCTATGACTACCAGTCGGATTTGGAAACTTATTTTTTGTAAATGATGGCCACTTTCATGGAAGGCGCGAACGAAGTCGAGGGAAAAAGCTGCTACAGAGATTAACGTAGTAAACTGAGTTTTATTTTAAGTTATTTTTAATGTTTTTACGACGGGGTACGTTTTCATGTACCTACCCCGTCGTAAAAAACATCGGATCTCACTCAAATGTCACTAGCATCGGACTCACGCACGAAAAGGGATTTTATATTTTTACATACTATTTCGTACAACTCAAAGAACGTCATTATTGGAAAAACGATATTCATGAAAAATGCAACGTTTACAAAGAGGTTAAAGCTATCATAAGGCATATTTTACACCGTAAGCTTCGTTTGAGGGTTCCTATAGCCTTAAAGCCTCAGTTTCGCTCTATCATCCTAGAACCTACCTAGGTACCTAAGGATTTCAAACTGAAAAGACAAAAAAAGAAACGAGAAGGTATCCGAACGTAATTAAAAAAAAACCGGAGTAGGCATACCTACTTTAATTACAATTTTATTAGAAAAAAAAAATTGCCATTCCTTGTGTGCCGATTATTATGAAGCTTAAATTAGTTTATGAAGTACCTAAAAGTACCCCAAGCCAATTTAATTGGGATTTTTTACCAATTTATAAGAACGCGATCAGGAGCTGTCAGTTTCAATCATTATTGGCGCGGAATATTGACATTGACAGTTCTAGAACGGTGTTGTCAGCACGAAATGCTTGAGTCAAGAATTGTTACTATCTCCTGTCAACCTTGCGGCAAACTAGCAACCATAGCTAGTACATCTGTTGATATATTATCTTTTGCTTCTTCATTTAAAGAAACAAAAACATTAATAATGCGATCGTTAGTGACAGAAAATAATATATCCGTATGGTCTATATCAACATTTGTAATTTTGACACATACAAAAACTACTGACGAGTCAGGTTCCAATTCCTGAAAAATTTAATAAGTGTGTTGTTTTTTTGTTTCGAAATTAATAAATCCATCAATAAATGACCGATAAATTATTTATTAAAGTTAATGCGCAACGATTGCGGTCTCTCACTCGCTTGTGACGTAATTTTAAAAAGCACAATCGCTCAATAGCTTCTAATTTGCTCGCTCTCGCGCTGTTCCTAGTTTTTTTTCGCAAGTAACTGCACTCATAGAAATGACCTGAACTAAGCGAATATGAGCAGCGTCGGTCTAAATGGTAATAATGTGACGGAACGACATTATTCTTACAAGCGCAACTTTACAATTCCATTTTTTTTTTATTTGTTGAGATATTTTCATGACCGTTTCTTATTTTTCTTAAATTTTACCTCACTTATAATATTTTTTTAAGTATTATTATAGGTTTAAAAAGAATTGATAGAGTACGGAACACCACGCTGCGCTCCAAAACAGGTATCATTGACGTGGGCAAAAAAGGTGCCAGGCTGAAATGGAACTGGGCGGGTCACATCAGCCGTATGCATAGTGACCGCTGGGCAAAAGTCTCCACGCAATGGGTGCCAGAGGATGGACGGCGTCGCCGAGGTCGACCCAGAAAGCGGTGGCGAGATGATTTGGATGCACACAGCGAAGGGTGGTTCGAGGTGGCGCAAGAAAAGAATGTCTGGAAGGACATAGGGGAGGCCTTTGCCCAGCAGTGGGACACAATAGGCTAAGGAAAAAAAATTTTTTTTTTTAGATAGTGAGACTTCTACGTTCTTGTGGTAAATCAAGCAAGGTGAAGGCGACTAAATGGCAGTGGAAGCACAGCAGAAAGGCACCGTGTGGGACCTCTTTTATTTGCTAAGTTATTAGACCCGCATCATACGTCAGTCCTGGTTGAAGTTTTGCTGCAAAGGATTTTGCGGTCGACTATAATGGTTAAGGGATTTATTTTCTGCAGTTTCTATTTAAATAGCCGTGAAGGGTGCCTTTATCAGGAAAGTTTAATCTCGTGTCGAAAATTATAAAAAATATTTTAAACCATTTTCAGAAGTTCCTTAGAGGCTCTAGACAATTGACATTCTGTCAGCAGTAGCGTGATGAAGGGCATTGTCAAAACGTCAAAAATATATGAAATTGACAAATGTTGACGTGTCATGTGATCCCTTTTATTTTAGGTTTTAGCTAGCTTTTGCCCGCGACTTCGTACGCGCATATCCCGTTTTTTCCTGTTCCCGTATAGACTATGCCTTCCTCATGAATGTTATGTTGTGACTATCATATGCAAAAAGAAATTTCTAAATCCGACTGGTAATCCCAAATTCATAAATCAAAAGAGATTAGCGCGTTGAAACAAACAAAGAAACTCTTCAGCTTTTATGTTATATATTAGTCTAGATTTCAGCAATAACCTTCGCTAATAGAGTGGCACTTTATGAGTTGAGTTGTTAGTGAGTAAACATTTTGATGCCACGATTATTTTATCTGGCAAATAAATGAATGCAGACTGTGTACGATGCTTCCATTATTTGTATTGAATTCTTAAGGTGCGTTTATACGGACAATTGTTTGAGCAATTATTGCTCGGCAACACGTATGAGTAAATGTGTAGCAATTAGTTGAGCAATGTCCAGCAACTTTAATAAAATGCTGCAATTGTTTCAGCAATAAACAACTGCCGAAAACAGTTTATTTGCTTGTCGCAATTAAACTCTTTTTCATTCTTTCATTTCTTCTTCAATAGTGTTTCTATTTGCTCAATTAACTCCATATTGCTCCCTCTGTGTTTTGTTTTATATTTCAAATAAATTACTCGTATATTACCTAGTTTCTTATTGTTTCTGCATACCGCTCAATGTTGTCATTGCAAAACATTTCGAATGTTGTCATTGACGCTTGCTGCCGTTGCCGTAAATTGCTTGATATTTTGTGACGTCACAATCGACCAGTATTGCTTTTAATTGATCAATTTTCATTGCCCGTTTAAACGCACCATTACGATCACTACCAAACAACTATTTCTTCAAACAAAAACTTTAAAAACAATTGAACGTAGTATTTCTTCAAATAATATCGTTACTATCAAAACACACGGGCTCCCGATAACTGTAATCAAAGCTGCAACACCGACAAGAATCAATTCTATCACAATGGGGCCTGATTGTGCGCGACACAGTACCCGGGCACTACATATTTACTTCCGGTATATAACGGACTGCATACAGCGAAGGACGTTAAGTCAGAAGTTATGTTTTAACTTGTAGAGGCTTGATCACGGTTATGTTTTTTTACTTTGAGTATAAAGTAAGTGTGAAAATTTGCTGTGATATCGGGGATGTAGTTTTATAGTAAAAATACTAGCCAAGTATAGGATTCTGTAGTTGCCTATAATATTCAAAGTCAAAATCAAAGTCAAAGCATTTATTTCAAATAAACCATTATCAGGTACTTTTGAATTGTCAAAGTCAGTCCGTCAAAAACATGAAGCTATTTGCACGTTCGAAAGCGTAGATCTCTATGGAGAAGAACGCGCAAGAGACTCCACGGACACTCTTTTAAATCATTTTATGTTTTTTTTATGTTTTACAAAAATCCTGGTTACTTAACCTTGTTGCTTCTATATTATGAGAACAATGTAAAGAAAGAAAAAACAATTTATAGTATCAAATATTAAAATGAGGCAGTGGCAACTAAGGGATGACCAGTCTCCACTGACGGCGCCCGTTCACGAACATGACGGGTGCATCAGCACCATTCAGCTCAACGATTTTGAAGGGAACTGAATGATCCGATACATATATTCATGTATTTCATCCATTAGGATCATACCCATGCCTCGTCAAAAAATTTACATCACTGGCGCAAACTTGGCGTTTTATTTTGAGCCTATGTTCGTTATTGCGAACCATGACGAAAAAATAATGGATTTTTATTTTATATACTATGCATACTATTCATAAATCCAAAAACAATGGGTTATTTACACATGACTGTAACAAAAAATACCACTTTAAAGCTTAATCACACTAATATTATAAAGGCGAAAGTTTGTGAGTGTGTGTGTGTGTGTATGTTTGTTACTTCTTCATGCGCGAACGACTGGACGGATGTTGATGAAATTGCACAGAGGTAGATTATGGTCTGGAATAACACATAGGATTTCATCCCGGGAGTATGTTCCCTTGGAATAATTTTCGACATTAACGCGGGCGGAGCCGCTGGCGGTAGCTACTGTTTCAGAAATGAATCTCTAAATGGACAAATGGTTTTGATCAGCTCGATATTCTTGAGAGACCCAGAGAAAAAAATATGATCTCTTCTTTATGAGAGATGATATTTAAAAAACCATTTTCCAGATCTTATTTTACAACTTATCGGCGTGATTAGTATAACCATGCAAAATAACAGTGCAGTGCTTTTCTATAACCAACTCACCATGTAAACTTAGGTGAAGTGAATATGAAGTGAGCTGTCAATCCATACAGATAAGATGGAATGACAGTTCACTTCACGCTCACTCTACCTAAGTTCTTACGGTGAGATGTTGTCAGAATAAACCGACAGCTTCTAAGCATTAGTAGTCTCTGAGTACAACCACAAATGGGCGAACGGCTGGACATGGTGATACTATAAGGATTTCGTAGTAAAACAAGGAACCCTAAAAATCGGCGAACTGATAAAAAATTAATGTTAATTTTGAACAATCAGAGCTGAACGAGGCAAAGCGGAAAAGTGTAGTTATTGTCCAATTACAGACCGGGCGAGAGATGTAAAGTCCTTACCGCTCGTCTCCATTATAAAGCGTAAATGTACGTTCGTGCTCAGAGGAAACGTAGGTTTAAGTTAAAAATAAATTCAGTAATCTTTCTATATTACCTGTACTATGGCAGATAAAAGCCAGAGCTACAGATGATACCAATTTCACGCCAGTGCTATTGAAAAATAGTGAAGTAGTCTTGGAAAGTATTGCCTCGGCGATTTGAAGTTCTCACATATTGTGCCCGTTGGACTTCCTTTTATCAAACGTATGAATTAGAGTTTATTCGATACGTCCGGATGTTCGTTTTGTAGCTTTTGCACCTTCAATTTTATTTGAGAAGACACGTGGACACAGCGACTGATCAAGAGTTCTGACCGCCCTAGGCTAATTAGGAGGACGCGCCCCCGCTAGGTGTGTTACGGACGGCCTAAAAAGTAGTAATTGAGTAGAGTAGTAGTGTGAAAATTTTAACATGGTTCATACTACCTATAAAAGTTTTCAGATCGATCTGCAAGCGAAACTAACGTTGTCTTTTAATCTACATGACATTCGACCTTAGGGTGGCAAACCATTTTTTAAGCTGACCGTACATAAAGGCAAAGTACCTCACGCATTTAGGACCAAAATCATGACAAGTGACTGCAGGCTACCAAGTAGAAAACCAAATCCATGCCGTGTTTGGTCGCATGACTTGTATTGGCTAAGTTTCTATAGACAACTTAGTTGCCATTGCCATTGACCATGAGCGTGGTCATCTAGTGTGTGAAGTTGCTTCGACTTGAGTATTTTTTAAATATTTACTCTAGAGAAAAAATAAAAATTAAATTAAAAAAAAGAGGAGAGGCATCATACAAGTGAAACATTTTTGCAACTGATTAATGATTTATTTGAAAATTATAGTAATTAAGTATTTATTATTAGATTATACAAAAGCCCTTTTTCGTGCTTTAGCGTTTGCAAATCTTTCCACAATTTTTTTCAAATTTAATAGTTTGTAAAAAATCACTTTCTATGTTAGCAACATTAGCGAGAGAGCTGCAAGTTCTTGCTGGCGGAGTGTGGAGCGCAAGTAATTTTTTACTCTTTTAAAAGTGCTGAAAAAGACCTTTCGCCGCTGCAGTTGGTAACACTCATTGTCAAAAAAATTCTTATTATTATCTCCACATTCGGGAACATGTATGAAATATTAAAACTTTTTATTAACTGCAACAAACCCTTTGGGGTTCTAGCAGAAATAGAATGCTCGGCCTCGGTGTCAGATTTTAAAAACTGCGCCAAATGGACGCATTCTTCTGCAAAGGTTTCTTCTAAATCAGTGGCATATAGTTGTTTTAACTCCTTTGCTTTGCTTCTAATAAATTCACTGTCGTCTAGTTCATGCAGTTTCCATAAGAAACCAAACTTTGTGTTTACTGTATTATAAATAATTTGCCGGTTTTTTAAGTGCACTTTAAGACAATCAATAGCTGCATAATAATTATCAACAATGAAAGATCGTCTCCCTTCTAATCTAACTCAATGTGCCCCGTTTTAGCTTCATCAAAATGAAATTTTGGTTTCTTTCTTCTTCTTACATCTTTTTTGTATGTGGTCACTTTGCATCTCTTGATTGCCTCTGATTCAAAATTTTCGAACTCTTTTTCGTCACGCAACGTATCAAGATAAGCATGTAATGTCTCATAAAGAGTAACAACGTTACATAAATCAACAGAACTTGCTTGTAGCTGTGCACTAACGATTTGAAACTTACGAGCACAGAGTTCCAAAAGCACAACATTATTGTAATTTCTAGAGTTTTAATTTTTTCTAATATTCCTGTTGCTTCTATTTTGATCTCTTTATTTTGATTTTCATCTTCGCAAATAGAGTTTAATGTTTCCAGAACTTGTTTGTATGAACTGTATAAGGCTTTGCTTGCATCTGCTCGCGCACTCCATCGAGTTTTCAATAGATTTTTTAGTACCGTCGATTTTTCATCCAATTTAGATAACAAAATTTGCCATCTGCTTGTAGATCCAGAAAAAAAAAAATATAGTTGTTGTTCCAGTGTAAAAAAAGCAGCTGACTCGTCACTACTTTCCGCGGCAGCCGATCCCACGAGTTGTAGAGAATGGGCTGCACAAGGAACAAAAGTAGCCAATGGATTTACAGCTTTAATTCTTGACTGAAGACCTTTGTATTGACCAGACATATTGCTAGCATTATCATAACTTTGGCCACGACAGTGTTTAATATCAAGTTCCAAAGTTTTATCAATTGTCGCAAGAACAGCCTTCTCCATATCTTCACCTTTATGACCGCAATTGGGTAAAAATGTGACAAAACGTTCGACAGGTTCTCCGTCAGGCAAAATATAACGAATTATAAATGTCAACTGATCGGTGTGGGAAATATCTGGAGTAGAATCAATGCTAATCTAATCGAATAGTATTTTGCTTTTTTTATTTCTTCTATAATCGAAAGTCGAACTTCGTCAGCGAAAAGTAAAATAAATTCATCGCTTATAGAGGATGATAAGTACGATGGAGAACCTCTGCCTTTTTGTCCAAATCTCACCAAATGTTCAGCCATGAAAGGATCAAATTTAGATATAAGCTCAATACAACCAAGAAAATTTCCGTTCATTGCAGATCCAATAATTTCATTTTGACCGTGAAATGGAAGCCCACGAGAAGCTAAAAACTGAATTGTTTCTATTACCCGTAGTAATACATTTCGCCAATAAGTTATTTCTTCATTATATTGTTTGACTATTTGGGTATCCAGTCGTTGTAAAAGATTACCTCTACATACATATTGTCCCAAACATTTTTCGAATAACAAGTCAGTGTTTGTTGTACGCACGCTTTTTAAAATTTCAAAATTTATTGTTAAAATCAGGGACTCTCAAGCGCATTTAGTTTTAATGTTTTGTCTCGGTCTAGTCGAAATATGTAGGGTAGATGCAATGATGCTAGATTAGTGCATGCGAAGACACGATTTCAGCGCCCCCCGGATCCTCGCGCCCTAGGCTGCAGCCTAATTAGCCTAAGGGTTAATCAGGCCCTGCGTGGACATATCCACGTGGACATGTCCACGTGTCTGTCGTGTATTAAAATGAGCTCTAGTATATTTTTCATGCTAATAAATTAAGGCACTGATATAGGCAGTTGTATTTTGTAGAATCGGTAAGTTAAAAATAACACAGTTCAGCATCAAAAACTGAACAGTAGGTAAACTAAATAGAAATGGGTCGTAAGAGATATTTAAATGGGCAGAAAAATTACTAAATGGGCAGTTATTAGCGGTCAGTTCGTGATAAGTAAACAGGAATAGTACATTGTTCACCGAGAGGAGAAAGTGACCGATTACCGTCGAGGGTGTCGTTTGAAGCCCGAGCCGTAGGCGAGGGCTTTAAAACACCCAAGATCGGGAATCGCAGTTTCTCTCGAGTGATACATAGTGCTTTATACTACACCTAGAAGGAAAATAAAAAACGAAATCTTTACTAATTGAAATTTATATTGAAATTGTTGCAGTTAAAACTGAATCCTCAAACAACACACAAATTGGAAATGGCGCCAATGGCGTCTGCAATTTTCACATGTTCTTTTTTCAAATTGTTTATCCTGCCGCCGCAGGGTCGCACTGCCAGCCCGACACCATCCAACACACAGCTAGTGGCCAGTGTCATTTTGCGAACTTGGAGATAAAAACTCACTGTAAAAACTTTTTGGCTTTTGATATTTAGGTTACCGGCGCATAGTCTTACCCAAAATTAAAAAAGAAAAACCACGTAAGAAATGGATTTTCATACACTTTTCTCTCCCGCTCAGATGCGTTTTCTCCCCGCATATTTGTTCGATATGCAATGACGTACTTTCTACCGTAAATTTGATAAAGTATCAAGGTACTTTCCAAGCAGGTGTAGTATAATAGTACATTGTTCACCGAGAGGAGAAAGTGACCGATTACCGTCGAGGGTGTCGTTTGAAGCCCGAGCCGTAGGCGAGGGCTTTAAAACACCCAAGATCGGGAATCGCAGTTTCTCTCGAGTGATACATAGTGCTTTATACTACACCTAGAAGGAAAATAAAAAACGAAATCTTTACTAATTGAAATTTATATTGAAATTGTTGCAGTTAAAACTGAATCCTCAAACAACACACAAATTGGAAATGGCGCCAATGGCGTCTGCAATTTTCACATGTTCTTTTTTCAAATTGTTTATCCTGCCGCCGCAGGGTCGCACTGCCAGCCCGACACCATCCAACACACAGCTAGTGGCCAGTGTCATTTTGCGAACTTGGAGATAAAAACTCACTGTAAAAACTTTTTGGCTTTTGATATTTAGGTTACCGGCGCATAGTCTTACCCAAAATTAAAAAAGAAAAACCACGTAAGAAATGGATTTTCATACACTTTTCTCTCCCGCTCAGATGCGTTTTCTCCCCGCATATTTGTTCGATATGCAATGACGTACTTTCTACCGTAAATTTGATAAAGTATCAAGGTACTTTCCAAGCAGGTGTAGTATAAAATATAAATCTTATTAGTTGTATTATCATTTCATATCCTCCAGGCCGTATTTCATTTCGTTTTTGTTTGTTAAATACATTCGCCTCAATTTATATTCACATGCGTATCGCAAATTATCGCATCGTTTCTTGCGACTACGAATACGAATGTAGAAAAATATGCGAATATTCGTTACATAACTAGTAGATATGGTTTACTTGTTCTTTATTTTTAGATAGTCACATTGGAAAAAAATAGAGAAAACAATGTTTATTTGGCACACACAGACAAACACAATGTAGGAACAAAAAATCTAATTTTTGTTGGAAACGGGTTCCTGTATAACCGGTGCGGCTGAAGACGAATTAATATGTTACATTATGTAGAGCGACCGCCTATTTGACCGACAAAATAATAAAATAATAAATGTTTATTTCAATAACTTAAAAATACGTTAATATTAGGTCATTAGCGAATTTCCATTTAAGTAAGAAATATACTTGTGTTAGGAAGGTCCACTCTTCCACTAGTTTCAACTCATAATATAAGCTATTGAATAGACATTCTATTTTAGTAGATGGAAAAGAGTGATATAAATAAAAAATAAAGAGAAAAACAAAAACAAAGTAATCATAAATAGACGCGCTGTCGTCCAAAATCCAGCTACTGATATGCATTATACGACGTTCTTACCAGGAGCCAAAGGGTTAGTTATCCTTTCAGACTTGTTGCCAGTTTTAGGTTTGATTGTCCTTTGATAGTCCCTTTGTCAAATAGTTGTAAGTTAATAGTGGCAGAAAACGGAAGTGGGCAATATTTGATTAGTCCCTGCTCATTTTCGGATAAGAGACTAATCGGTACCCGGAAAACGGTAAACAGTTCATTGAATAGTATTCGGGGAATTGATCACTAATTGGGTACAGAATTAAGTTTCAAGAGTTGATAACAACCGCTTTGATGTTAATACGCTTGTGTTGAAGCCAATGAAAAGGTTCCTTTTGTAAATTAGAACATTGTCACTTGTCTGACGCGTCGCCATTTTAGTTTAAATTGGATGGGCAGCAGTTTACTTACGTTAATCTAGATTTTCCCAAAAAATACTATCTATAACTGTGTCCAGGATGCCATTATCACAAATTCATCAACTCGGTTCAGCGATTAAGGCATGAAAACGTAACAAACAAACGAAGTCTTAGTTAGGATTAGAACGAAGATACCTTTTTTTTAAGGATTGGAAGTCACCAAATGACTTCTTCCGCTCTGGGTGGAGCGGAAGGGCGTGTCAGACTCTTACTGACTAAAACCCGTCCGTGTTCCTTCTAAAGCCCTTTGAGTTCCAAGGCCGCGGTGACTCTTTCGAACAAATTTGCGGCAACAGCATTGCCAACAGGCGATTCATTGTTGCCAACATATTCTCCGCGGCCTGCAACACCTCTCTCTCGCAGGCTCTGGCCCTGGCGGGCCCCGACTCCTATGCTGATATCTCTTTGAGGCACGCGTGGAACACAATGCGCCATCGACCCGGGCTTGGTGGTGATCGGACAGCGAGTCACCCAACGCTCGCCGTCCTCAGAACCGCGCCTACGGTAGCCGGAGATCGTCTTGCGACTCCCGATGCCCGGGGCGTTTTCTTCTGTTGAAAACGAAGATACCTACTATTTTCTTTTGTCAAGTTTTTTATTTTATCTAATTTATAAGCCTTGTTTTTGTAAGCTGAGATCAATCTTTCTTTGATTAGGATTAATCTTTAACTTTTAAATAGACGAGTTTGTTATAGTAGGGTTTTTAGATATAATCCTAAATGTCCATGGTCCTTTAAATTAAATATCTAGTCAAGTCCAATTACACTCTCACTCACACTCACTCTCACTCTCTTGCATGTTTTTAAACCAATAATGATGCAACAAAAGTGTTAAAATTCAAAATTAATCATATACACAAATTAATCTACTAAAACTTCGTATTTAATTAGAATAAATTAAGCAATCTTTCAGTAACTGTGACTTCAAATAATGTTTTATTTCGTCCCTTTATATCCTCATTAAGTCGGAGGCGACTGTATTTCGTGTTTGACGTTCATTGCGTACTTAATATGTATTAGCTGAACTTATGTTCAGTTCGGTGCATCAATGAATGCTGGACATTTGGGTCAAGGGGTCGCATTGGTGCGACATTTATTGCATTTTGACGTGCTCAAGATGGTGGCTGAATGTTTATAGGTCGGGTTTTTTTATTGGAACTGAAAAAGTAATGTAGAATTGATAGTTTTTAAAGAAGCTTCATACAACATTACCCAATTAAGGCGGCAGGTTAGGTAATGTGACGAGCAAATTCATGGGACAGAATTTCGGAGCCTGTATCTCGTAAAATTACATTACAAATTAAAGATGACAAGTACAAAAATCTGAAGAAATTCAATAGGATGCTCCCCTACACTCCCCAAGGAACCTACATGCCAAATTTCAGCTTTCTATGACCAGTACGTGTATACCAATACGCAGTTTCGGCTGTGCGTTATTTGTCAGTCCCTCAATCATTCACCAGTAACGTAGGAATTATATTATATAATATATTGATTTGCTAACTACGTAACTTTAAAGGCTACCTAGGACTGTAAGTTCTTAGTTAAATATATTATTTCCTTTCATAATATCCATGTATGTACAGATTGGAGGTTGCAAGAATAAATAAAATCTTCGTACCTTTCTTCTTGCAAAGTCAAAATATTATAAAATGTTGCTGCAGTTTCGACTGCAGGTGGCGTGTTTACATCCGAATCTCCTCTGAAGATAACAACAGACCATCTAAAACACTTATTAGATTGTTTCAATTCAGAGAGTTTGATTTAAAAGAAATCTGTTCAAATTGTTAATTAACAAGGTGTATTATTCTGTTGACGAATATTTAAATGACAAACTGTAATCTCAATTCCTTTTTAATTTAATTGAATTTGTCTTTATGTTATTTGACATATTATTTGCTCTTGATTATTTTGACTATTGTTGTATTATTGAATTAGTGACATTATTATCTTTATTTTGTATTCTTTGGTTCCGTTTACTTTATTTTACTTGATATCAATAATTTTATCTAGATTTAATATGATTTATAATTATTTTGAATTTATAAAATGTATGTTTGTAAAAATCCTTTGATATTTTGTATGCTTTTTGGCGGAACACAGCTCGGAGCTTATTTATTATTATAGTTTCTATTGTATGTACCACGAAATAAATGAATTTGATTTGATTTAACAGATTTTTGTAATTAAAGGAGACAAACTCGCACAACTTTATTTCAATTCCTTAAAACGTACAAAACCGAGGGACAAACCACCGTGTTATGTTCCCAGCTTTAAAGACGCATCAGGAAGCCGAAATTCGTTTACCTCAACCCGCCGTGTGTACTCAGCCTAGTTTAATTATCTACGAACAAGCTTGTAAGGGCGTTTGCTCACACAATTATTTTGCGACGTCACACAGCCAAGCTTCAGTAATTAATTTGAAATCAACGTATGCTTGAAAAAGGACGAATAATAAAATTATAATATTGGAGACTGTATGTTGGTAATTGAGTCAAAGAGAGCCTGTTGATTAATTAATATTTACCGTGACCTATTTGAAAAGTTACTGTTGAATATCATACTTTGTACAATACCTGTAAAAAGCGTTATTTATTAAGTATCGTTTTATTTTTACTTGAGCTCGTAACAATTAATGAATTATGGCATTTTGTTCATCCTTTTTTATAATAATTTTTTAATGCTATATATTATCAAACCGATCTTCAATTAATTGCGATAAGGGAATATTGATGATCTTCAGTAAATTCGATAAGGGAGTATTGATGATAGGCATGAGAAGATGATTTATTTATTTATTGTGGTCAATGAAAACAGTACAAGTCAAATTACATTCCATTATTTTTTATTTTTATTTTTAGGGTTGGAATTTCTCCTGTATCGTGGATGCGTTTACAAACATATAAACTCACATACACAAACAGCCAGACCCGGAACAACTATCTGTACGCCATACAAATATTTGTTCCGTGCGGGGATCGAACCCGCGATACGCAGAGCAGCAGTCAATCGCTCAACCACTGCACCAACCTTATCGTCGATTACGTAGACTAACCTAGAAGTATGAAAATCATATCATATTTAAGGTATTTCATATCTGAATTTCATGGAAAATTTTCTAGGTCAAGGCGTTCCTTATAATGCCTGCCCAGCAACCCCACAATGTTAGGGTCGAATTCTACTCGAACCCAAAATGGCTGAATATTCATATCGGACTTCAAATCCAATTAATTGGAAAATACCGATATGCGAATAATCCTATTGCGGGCTTTGACTACCTCTAACGAATATCTTTGTAACTAAAACAATCGTTTGAACGTATTGTCCTAACCTCGGGCCTCGATTTTTGGCGAAACAAAAAAAAAAGATATCAATATATTTTCCATCTATACATATCTAAACTAATATTATAAAGAGGACAGATTTGTTTGTTACGGTTACACCGTTAGAAAGCTGCATCTTCACCGAGTAACATAGGCTATATTTAATTCCAGAAATAATTAGGGATCCTTACTAAAACTTGAATTATGTTACCCCAGGTGTAAAAAAAATTGACATACATAAAATGTCTTTCATCGCATGCGCTGCGAATACTATTGATGATACATAAAAATTATGTAGTACAAAATTTAAGTACTCATTATTAGCTAGAAAAAAGTCCGTTAGGCTATATTTTGTCTTACTATTATGGTTAAGTCACAATTACCGCTTTTTGTTAAAATGATTCAATCAAAGCCCACTTGGAATGAAAAAGTGATGATTTTGATATCAAGATATTAATCCTTATCCATTTAAATGATTTGATAATTAAGGTTGCTATGTACATGTAAATAACACTTTAAATTATTCAAATCGGACCTTTCGTTTCAAAGTTACGACGGGTATAAAAATGCTCTAAGTAAGAAAAATCCGATGAAGTTGATACACGGCATTAATGATTTGGATAGAAAAATAAGAATAACAAATATTCGGATTTTTCGAAAATGTCTCTTAAGGGGCGAAAAGGGGTGATGAAGTTTTTAAAGGGGGACATTAATGCTTACTTTAATTTACGTGGGAATTGGTATGAACAAACTAAAAGTGGTATAATTCAAACAAATCTAACAATTTTTGCAAAATCAACCCCTGACGAGGTGAACGGGGTGGATGGTTGCGCTGATCCAGAGACCACAGAATCAGCAGCAGAAATGGCTGGGTAATTAATGAAAATCGTTTTACTTAATTTTCCAAAACTAAAGGGGGTAGAGCGGGCGTTGAAGTTTGTGGAGTACCTACTAAGGCCTAACTAGAGGCCTATTTATGTACAGCAACTAAAAATGAAATGGAGTTCAAGTGAAGTTATAAATTAGAAGGTCCAAATACCCGCCATTCGTCACAAGGCAAGGGACCAATACGTAAAGAAACGCAATGTTCCAGCTGACTGCTTCCAAAGATAAAGAAAAAAGATTTATAGTCATTGTTAGTTGGGAGCAATCACGCCGACCAATCGGTCTGTAAAGTTAAGCAATGGTTACCGAGGCCAGTTTTTGGATGAATGACCATTTTGGAGTCATTGTTAGCTGGGTGTAGTTACGTCGACCAATTGGTCTGTGAAGTTAAGCAACACTTGCCGAGGGCAGTTTTTGGATGGGTGACCATTTTGGAGAAGAATCCGTATTATGGATGTCTAAACTTTAAAAGGCGTTTGTGTTATTTAATTATTTATTTCGTAGCAATTGTTTTTATACTACAGTTTGCACCAAAGCGTTTAGCAAGCCGTATATGTATATGTCTTTGTAATGGAAATCTCAGGGATCTCATCCTATTAGGTACGAGACTCTTTCATTGATATGCAGAGAAAGTTACACTTTCGCTTTGCGACATAGGTAGCTGCACAGGCTGTTTTTAGAGTGAGAGGGCACAGGATCCAAGACACAGGAAAAACCTGTATCGAACTCTGGGAGCTGTTCTGAATGGACAGCTATCGTGATCCTTTACATTTTCGAGTAATTAAAAACGATTCAAAATATTTTTTTCGCTATAAAGAGGTATTAGGGAAGGGTCAATATACTTCATTGCAACTTTATCTCGTGCCTACATAGTATGACTAGCTTTAGCCCGCGACTTCATACGCGCATATCCCGTTTTTTCCCGTTCCCGTATAACTTATCTATACCTTCCTCATCATATACAAAAAAAAAACCAAATACGACAGCTAGTTCCAGAGATAAGCGCGTTCAAACGAACTCTTTAGCTTTATTATATTAGTACAGAAAAGTTAAAGTTTAGATTTTCATTGGTAAAAGATTAAAGAAAACTTAGTATTTTCTACAATTCCGCCATTACCTTTGTGCCATTGTGCTACGTTCCTCGCCCGTCACTCGTAGCGCATTTTCGGCGTAGCTCGAGCTTTGCTACGCCATAGCACGCTTGTTACGATTTCCTCGGTTGTAAATATTTAAACTCCATTTCCACGTGAAGTATACTTAAGTCATTTGATGTAAACAAATCTGTTTTTGAGTTTAAGGGTTTTTCACACTAATATTATAAGGCGAAAGTTTGTGAGTGTGTATGTATTTTTGTTACATCTTCACGCGCAAACGGCTGGACGGATCATGATGAAATTTGGTACAGAGGTAGATTATGGTCTGGAATAACATATAGGATTTAGGACTTTTCATCCCGGGAGTATGTTCCCTTGGGATAATTTTTGATATTAAAGCGGGTGGAGCCGCGGGCGGTAGGTAGTTTATTAATAAATTATTATTATTATTTCCTTTATTATTATTAAATTTTAACCCACTTAAACTTAAAATGCACCCAACTTTGAATAAAAATTAATTTCGGAAGTCGGTCGCTCCATGTAAAATACTGGTACTTAGCTGTATCCGGTCAGACTGGAAGTCGGGCCCAACATAGTTGAGGAAAAGGCTCGACAGACTGATATAAAGTAATAGCCTCATTCACATAATACGCAGCCATATTCTAAGTTTTCTCGACTGAACTCAACCTCGACAATATCAACTCGGAAAGGGATCGTCGACATATCGCCTTTCGCCTCGCCGTCAAACAGGCGTCACACTATCGTAAGCACGAAACCAAAGCGGATAAGCACGCGCTTTCGGCTCGCCGAGCGCTGGTTGACCTGGCTGGCACCAGTTGGTTCTCATGGTCATGATGACTGAGTCAAGTGGAGTACAGGAAGCATCACTGGGGAGTTTGTTGCGCCACTTCTTCTTCCCAGCTAAAACACTAGGAAGTGGTGACGGGCGGGCGTTTTGGGGGACTGTCTTTATGTAGAACTTTGACGTTCAAAAAGTGCTGGCACTCAGCCTAATTTGAATAAATGACTTTTGAATTTGAATTTTGAATTTGAATCAAATCAAAAGGACTGGTTGTTTTATAAAGTGAACAACGTTAGTTTTAAGACAGCCACTGAACCAGCGAGCGTCATTTTTTATTAAGACACTCTTAGCAACATTTCCACGTCTCATTCATTTCATTAAAGAATCATGATGTTTTTCCTCGTACTAGCCAACCAGTAAAACACACGTGTTTATAAGTGCGCTTAGGGATAATAGTGTGAGGTTGGGACCGTTTCAATTTCCTATGGGACCGCTTTGCGCCCGTATCATGTCCGAAACGTTCATTGATGAGTTTCTAACTTTTTGGATACCATTTTCGTGTTGAAGTACTATATGCCAAACGTGTTCGAATGGTTTGCATATTTCACCGGAAAATGGCAAACGCCGTAAGATTGTAAAATATCGCGTGAAATTGTAAACAATTTTTTCTAATTAAGACACGGATATATCGGAAACTATTGAATTTGGATGGAATTTAATGTAAGTATAGAAAACAATTTTTTCATAATAAATCGAGAAATTATAATCTAATCAAGATTTATTACAATCTTACGGAGTCTGCAATTTTCCAGTGACATAACACGTTTACAGGAAAAACAAAACAAAATGGTAAAAAGCCAAATTATCTTGTTTTTAAAATGTACATATGGGGCAATTAGCTTGAATTAACCAAATAGGCAATTGCGTAACACACGCACATACGCGTGTACACTTCATCTAAGCGTACACGATGAGATGCTTACAGCCGGTCGATTCTATAAGCATGCCGAAGTGATAGCTTGGGTGAAGTGATCACGAGGTGAGCTGTCAATCCATACAATCAAGATGGAATGACGGCTCACTTCGTACTCACGTGACATCTTGATTAGCCTTCACTTCGACATGTTTACAGAATCGACCTGCTGAATCGCACTGCTGGTCGTAGAGAGCTCAAATTTGGCATGTAGGTTCCTTGGGGCCTGTAAGGGAGCACTAAGAGAGGATTTCCCGAAATTCATACGGGAACCGATCGGCTCGAGCTCCTAGGCATGGAGTTGACACCCAGTCTCAACTTTGGTGCCACTATTGAGCACAAAGCCCAAACTGCGGCCAAAAAGCTAGGCATCCTGAATAGAGTGAAGCGATACTTCATGCCTGGACAGCTTTTAACCCTCTACAAAACACAAGTCCGATCCTGCATGGAGTATTGTAGCCACCTTTGGGATGGCTTAGCTAAATACCAACTTGCCGCGCTTGACTCGGTGGAACGCAGAGCTAAAAGGCTCATTGGCGACGTAAGACTGGTGGATGCCAAGCTTCACAGCTTGGCTCATCGTCGCAGTCTTTGGGGCTGGCGATAGAAGTGATAACCCCCACCTTTTTTTGAAGTCGGTTAAAAACTTAGCGAAAGTTAAAGCGTTCGGTGACGATGACTCGAGTTCCATGATTTTTGTTCACCCAAAAAGTACACACATATACACAGTATGCATATAGCTCATGGAAAGCATTCGGTGACAATGACGCGAGTTCCATGATTTTTGTTCACCCAAAAAGTACACACATATACACAGTATGCATATAGCTCATGGAAAGTGTTCGGTGACAATGAAGCGAGTTCCATGATTTTTGTTCACCCAAAAAGTACACACATATACACAGTATGCATATAGCTCATGGAAAGCGTTCGGTGACAATGACGCGAGTTCCATGATTTTTGTTCACCCAAAAAGTACACACATATACACAGTATGCATATATGTAGCTTATATGTATATTCTGTAGGTACAGATATTCTATATCAACAATGTAAGTGTAGTATCCTTAAGTAAACTACCAAGTAGTAAAATTCAGTTGACCGAAGACATGTTTTAAACTTACACTGAAAAGCTCATTTTGTTCTATATGAGCAATTTTCGATATCCCCGTTAGTATTGGTAGTGACAATATTGCGTTTTACAATGTATTGTTACGTCATTTACGAGGAGTTGCGTCGCTGTAAAACAGGAAATAATATTGATAGAATATAAGGTCAAACAAACTTTTACTGATCAGAATAACCATAAATGATTTCTTTTTAATACATGGTTTGTACCAACGGAACATCTATCTTCTATATTTAAAAAAACCGGCCAAGTGCGAGTCGGACTCTCACACGAAGGGTTTCGTACCATAAACCGAAAAAAAAAACACGTTCCTTGCATGTCAAATGTCTAACTATTACGGTTCTTGCGATACAGCCTACTGACAGACAGACAGACGGACGGACAGCAGAGGCTTAGTAATAGAATTTCATTAGTTACCCTTTGGGTACGGAACCCTAAAAATGAATCCCTGTTTCCCTTGGTCGCAACATAACTTGAGAACGACTTGAACGATTTAAATATTAAAAAAAAAATATATCTGGGTGAAGCTTGGGCGGGACATTAGTAATTTATTAAATACTAGCTGTTGCCTGCGACTTCGTACGCGCATATCCCGTTCCCTAGTCTCATCGTTCATCTAGAATTTCCCATTCCCGTATAGCCTATAGCTTTTCTCATGAATGAGGCTATCATATACAAAAAGTATTTTCAAAATCGGTTTAGATCCAGAGATTACCCCCTACAACCTCACAAACTCACAAACTTTACCTCTTTGTAATATTAATATAGATAACCTGTGAAAGTTGTCAAGGTATTTTGTTAGTGCCTTGTACAGTCTGTAAAAACTATAGGTTAGCGATACTGCTGGTCATGAGGTTTTTGATTTGATTCCGGGTCAAGCAAGTTGGGGTTTTCATTTGAATTTTTCAATTGCAGCCTGAAGTCCGGATTGTGCCTGGTTGACGACTCCTTATAATACTAATACTAAAACATAATTGGCGTAATGTGGGTGGACAATAAATATGTGCACCTCTGCCTTACCCTTTGACAAATAAATTACGTTGGAGTTAATATAGATTTTGAATTTTTAGTGTTCAGCACCAAAGCGACCAATTCATACAACGTGTAACAGAATAAACGTAATACTTGAAAAGGGATTACTGTACTCATAATTATGAACAACTTTTACGATGGGACCAACACTGAAACCGTGAAAATAATCGACTTACCCATACATTTATATTCCGATATTTCGACATTTTGTCGTACTGAACAGCTGATTTTTTTTCGCGATTTCGGGTTTGGTCACATAGTAAAAGTTGTTCGTAATGATTAATACAATTACACCTTTTTAGGTATTTCGTTTATTCTGTTACACGTTGTATTGGTAGATTAATTCAGCAAAACAAGATGGTGCCGGGTCCCGAGTGCGTGCGTTCCTGTCTAGTTCTTGCGCGAGAGAGAGGTGTCGCAGGCCGCGGAGAATATGTTGGCAACAATGGGTCGCCAACATGACAATGCTGTTGCGGAATCTGTTCGAAAGCGTCACCGCGGCCTTGGAACGCAAAAAGGCTTTAGGAGGAACACGGATGGGTTTTGGTCAGTTAGAGTCTGACACGCCCTTCCGCTCCACTCTGAGTGGAAGAAGTAATTTGATGATTTCCCATCCTTAAAAAAAAGAAAGGCAATGCTGTGTTGGGAACTTTTTATTCTTCTTTCTGTAACGCACCTGCTTCATATATAGGTATTCAAGTACATTTGAAATATAACCAATCCTACAAATTAGGCAATTACCTACCGTATAATTAGTATTTGCACACACGAATTAGCGACCTAATGTGTACGACCTTATAATTCTTCCGAGGTCACAATACACATCAATTAATCACATTCCCCTTGAACGTCAATTGTCTACACTGCCGCTGGTTTCCCATTGTTGTCACTCGATGGCTTTATCATTGTTAAGGTCAGCTCACACAAATCTAACTTTATTTACTACGCTAAAAGATCCACAGTTCGATGATTGCAGAGTTCGAATTTTAAATTCACTGTCAACTAATTAGATCCCAATAGTTGCTGAAACGTCATGTTACAAAAGCAAAGATTCTATTTTTAATTTAGATGTTCGTGTTTGAGCACAATCTCAACTGATGGAAGCGATGATGTGGTCGACGATGGAGCACGCTTGCTTAGAAGTAACCTATGTACTCTTGACTTCAAGACCCCACAGGTTTTAGTTATTAGGAAACACATACTCCGGTTTTAGTATTTACAGTAGGTAAGCATGTGGTTTTAAGGGTTCCGTACCCAAAGGGTAACCAACAAAATCCTATTACTAAGCCTCCACTGTCCGTCCGTCCGTCTGTCTTTCAGCAGGCTATACGTCAAGAACCGTAACAGGTAGGCAGTTGAAATTTTCTATATTGTAATAGTTCTATATTGTATCTTAAAAAAATACAACCGACTTCCAAATTAAAAACTCTAAAAAGTATAAAATAACTTTAATTTCGGCAGTCGGTGTTTTTGGTTGTTTTTTCGTTTTTGACACCGACTGGCGAAATTAAAGTTATTTTATACTTTTTAGTGTTTTTTATTTGGAAATCGGTTGTATTTTTTTGTAAAAAGTTCTTTTTTTCACTTTTTAGTGGTTCACATGTGCTTACCCCTTCACAGCGTACCGGCGTGATGTTATGTTATGTACTGGTTTTAACAATAGACAGACATGAGATTTCAGCAATCCTAGTCCATTTGCTATCATTTATTGAGGAAAAAAAAAGGTTCCGACGAATTGAGAACCTCCTCCTTTTTTAGAAGTCGATTAAAAAGTGCGCTCAATGTAAGCTCACCTCGGTGTAAGCTGAGCCTTATGTGGAGAATAGTTTGGCAGTGCTTAAATTAGTAATGGCTTTTTGTGTGTCAAATAAGTTAGATAAGGCTTATTTACGTCAGCCGGGGATTGCGGATGTCGCATACGTTCCCGCGATCCCCGGCGTAGGTGGGAGATGGAACACCGGGGTGGTTTTAGTCAGTAAGAGTCTGACAGACCCCTCCACCCGCCCCAGGGTGGAGGATTTCCATGAGGATTTCCATCCGACATAAAAAAAAGGCTTATTTACGTGTTGTAGTGGGTAATCAGTGGAAAGTTGAGTAGAAAAAGTGAAACACAACACTGAAATCGTAGAAATAAATCGACTGCCCAAACACAACGGACAATATTTACTGAACTTGTACTGAACAGCTGATTTTTCTTCGCGATTATGGGTTTGGTCCCAAAGTAAAAGTTGTCCATAATGGTGAGTACAATGACCCTATTTCAGGTATTGTATATCCGGTCCACGTTTACTAATTAAGGGTATGACATGACAGTGGCTTTTTGATTACTTCTATGCTAATGTATCAAGTTCAACGATCTCGCATAAATTATCAAGAGCGTCTATTGTCATAAAATAACAATCCACTTAAGCTATCGCAGTCTATTACTTTGCATCGCTACTCGAAGTTGTAAAGAAGTATGTCCATCTGGGGCAAGTCATCCAGCTTGGAAGACATTGCTTCAAGTGTGAAGCTGACTGAAGGATTCTTGGCATGGCAAGAAGGCTTTGGGACAAGCCCACCGCAGAACCTGTATTCCCAACCACTGCAACTCCTGAGAGCCATAGTTAACAGTGGCGACCACCGGAATACTATACAACACGAATAGCACTATCTCTTAGGGTGTTACCACACCCATCGATTGATCGACGATCGATGATGGTAGAATGAATTAGTCGCCGTCCATCGATAGTTTCTTCTTCTTTCTTCGACAAGCCAAAGCTACCAAACCAATTGACCAACGTCGATCGATGGTATCGATCCTTATTCACAACAGTACCATGATGGCAAGTATACGTAGGGGTGCGTCACGTCTAATACTAACGAACGAGCAGAAATGAAGTTACAAAAAAAAAAAAAAAAAATTATTTAAAACAAAAAGCTTCATAAACAATGAAATGTGTTTGGAGCCTCCTTTTAGACAAACAATGCCTGTGTTAGGAGACTCCGCTCTTCCATATCTTAGATATATGTTACATAATAATATATTACAGCATAATGCTACTGTATTGTACATCTGATTATTATGTAGGTATGTATCATGAGGTAAGAAGCATAGTGTGCTTTATTTAGGTGTGGTGTAGTGTGGTTTGATGTGATCTGATGTGATGTGCAGTGTGTGGTGTGTGGTGTGGTGTGGTGTGTGGTTTGGTGTGGTGTGTGGTGTGGTGTGGTGTGTGGTGTGGTGTGGTGTGGTGTGTGGTGTGGTGTGGTATTTGGTGTGGTATTTGGTGTGGTGTGGTGTGGTAGAGTGGTGCGGTGTGTGGTGTGGTGGAGTGGTGCGGTGTGTGGTGTGGTGTGGTGTGGTGTGATGTGATATGTGTTGTGGTGTGAAGTGATGTAACTGTGTGTGGTGTGGTGCAGAGTAGTGTAGGGTGTGGTGTGTATCGTTATGGTGTGTGAGTATATTACTCATGATAAACCAGAAGGGCTTCCGTATCCTCATAAGTAAGAGATTTAATCCAGTTTGTTATCATTTTTTTACAGTCGTAATTGTTTTTATTGTGTACATACATATATGTTTTTATTAATCCTGTTGTATATTTGAGCTGAGTGATGGTAAAATTGTCTGCTACTAAATGTGGTTTTACATTTGGGAACTACTGCAATTGTATCTCTTCTTCTTTTATGTTTCTTATTCGCCTGATAATGGAGGGCTTTATGTTTTTTTAGAACCGCTTGGGTTATGTACAGTTTCCTGGCTGAGAATAGATTACTAATTTCGTATAGGTTTTTAGTAGAGAATCTTTTATTTTTAAAATACATAACCTTTATAAGTGCTCGTTGTGCACGTTCCACGTCCATAAATCTAGTTTTAGCTGCGCCACCCCAAATGGGAATACAATACAGAAGGACGGACTGTGCAAGAGCAAAATGGATTTCATTAAGGAGGTTTCTAGGTCGCTTATCACTCCTCAACATCTTAGTAGGGGCCACGTGTCTTAGTGTTTTGAAGATCCAAGTAAGCTTTCTGCTCAAGGTGAGGGTACTAGGTCAGAAACTGGTCAACCATCACGCCCAAGTATTTCACCTTAGAGACTCTATTTAGACATGAACAGTTACAGCTTATCCTGTTTATGTCTCCGCATGTATGAAACCTCAAGTTGAGATCTTCATTCGGCTGTGTCCGGGAACTAACACTAAAACATAAGTAGTTAGTCTTGGTGGTGTTTAATGTTAATAAGTTGTTTTTCAGCTATTCAGCTATGTGGGAAATCCCGACCTCTGCACTCAATTTAACATCTTGCCAATAATTACAAGAAAATACAACAGCAGTATCGTCGGCGTATGCAAATAATCTGGCATTTGTTAATTTAATATTGCACAAATCATTAATATATAACAAAAACAGGGTAGGACCCAAAACACTACCCTGCGGTACACCGTATGTTACTTCTGCTTCATCGCTCATGTATTGTCCTATTTTAACTCTTTGCTTTCTGTTAGAGTGGTAATCCCTGAGAAATCTGAGTGCAGTACCTCTTATTCCGGCATTTTGTAATTTGTTCACAAGGATCCCTATCCTTAAAAAAAAAAAAGCTTTTGACACCGTTTTTGTCCCTACAAAAACGGTGTCAAAAGCTTAAACTTTCCATGTGCTAGGTTTTGTAAGGTTTTGAATAGTTATAGTGATAAGGTTGATTTTCACTTTGATTCGCTCAATCAGCAAAAATGTAAATTTCTGAACTGTCATATAGATTAATTGAAATTTTTGTGGACTGTTTGAATATAATAACTTCTGAGGAAATTATGCATGTAATTCAGCATAAGTTGTTGTTGTGGTGTGTGGCTTACAACTAACATAGTACTATTATTGTTTTTTCTTTTTGCTCATGTGGTGTTTACCTTTAAGTGATTGTTGCACTGTGTAAAGTTTAAACGCATGAATTTTTTTTTTTTTTTGTAAATTAGTGTTAACAATTGTTGGTAGACCTAATAAATAAAATAAAATAAAATAAATAAATATAGGAAAATGGATAGGCACTTGTTTCCCTTGTCAAGATGCTCGATAATATGTGAAGTTAATGCAGTTACAGCATTACCGGTACTTACAGCCTGTCTGAAACCAAATTGTGAAGGGGATAGTGAATTGAATTTCTATAGGAATTTAGTGAGTCTAGAATTAATAATCTTTTCGAGAATTTTTGATATGGCTGGTAAGACCCAGATAGGTCTATAATTGTTAACATCGTCTCCGTCCCCTCCCTTGTGTACTGGGGTTATGATAGACTGCTTTAGGGGAGCCGGGAAGACGCCTTGCTGGAGACAGAGATTTGCAAGCTGCGTTATCACGGGAACGACTTCCTTTCTTACAAACTTTAAGAATTTTGTTGAAATGTTGTCCCAACCCGGGGCACTATCAGATTTTAAATTCGTTAATATACCGTCCACTTCAGTTTCGTCAGTGTCAATTAGTACGAAGGTGTTTAGTGGAGATATTTCTGGGTGAACAGGGATATGGACATTATTTAAAGTTGGGTGAATTTGATCAGCTAGTTGTTTTCCGATGTTGGCGAAGTAATCATTAATATAATTTATCGAGTCATGAGAGGTAGGTTTTATATTTAATAGTTCTAAGTTTTGACTTTTTATTGTATTTGAGTATGTGATATTTTTATGTTTTTCCATAGTATTTTATTATTCGTAATGGATTTTGCAAGTAAGTCTCGTTCATGTTTCCTTTTTATTTTTTTTATTAGATTATTGCAGTAATTCCTGTATCTTGTGTAAGTTATTTTTAGTATTTCATTGTAGGGGTCATTGCGAGTCTGTTTTTGTAGGCGATTTCGGTTCTTAATACAGCGTAGTATACCCATAGTGATCCATGGTTTTATGATCCGTTTACTATTTGGAATTTTATTCGTGATAGTGTTGTCATTTATAATAGAAGTTAAGGTATTTATTAAGCTAATAATTAATAAATTTGGGTCATCACAAAATAGTGGATCAGATAAATTCTTCTCCTGAAGATCTTTCAGAGCTTGTTCGTAATTTAGTGTAGTCGTAGTTTTGTTTGACGTATAAGTATTTTTTAATTTTGCGAGAGATAGGAATTTGGTGTGATGGTCAGAGATAGTTGAGTGTAAAATAGCAATAGAGGCAGAGAACTCCTTTTTATTTATGTTTAACATGAAGTGGTCAAGGCAGTTTTGTTTCCTGGTGGCAAGGGTATGCCCAGGCAGTATCCCGAAATGAGATAGCATATTTAGGTAAGTTACTAACTCTATTCTTGCGATCATGGGATGATTCAGTCTCTCTAGCCTTGATGTTGATGTTTATATCTCCAGCTATAATCGAGTTTTTATGTGACGATATCTTGTTAAGGTGTGTGCTACTAAGAGTCAGTCAAATATTATGCTACTTTCTTCACTGTTATTCCCCCATCATCTCCACATATTTATACAGGCTCTGTAAGCTTGCATACTCGTGCATGTAACACGGTGTATCGCTTATTATAATATTTCGCCCGAGCGAGCGGGACGCGTTATACACGTTGGCATGGCTTATGACGCGCAAGCTAACAACGCAAGGTTACTAAATACCTGCGATCTTAGGTTACAAGAAAATCCTTTGAGAGGCAGAAAATTTACCAAAATGTCGTAGACATTTGTGTAGGAATAGTCAGTAACAAAAGTCGATTAAAACTTTGGTTCTCCAAATTTTTATTATTGAGCCAATAATTTAATTAGGAGAAGTAAAATTAAAAGAACATGAATACTAAGCTGTATATGAAATGGTAAAAATCCAATTATTGAATCATTTTGTGTTAAGGGACCGGGACTTCCAGCTACGTAGTACGCTAGTACGGCCGTTATCCCAAATGCGTACAGAGCGGCTATGTTTGAGACAATTGAGCCTGGTGTCTATCAGTTACCTAAGACCCTATTGACTATAAATCTAGCCCTATAGAAATTGCCTAGCACCCTAGTTATCCTATCGCCCTAACCTACCATACAAACACGTGATAGAAGTCTGTTACAAGGAGATACCTACGGTAATGGACGGAATTTGGTTAGGAATAGAGGTTTGTGTACGTCGTGCAATGGACACAGGAAATGGTTTTCTTACAGCCTCTCCTAGAGACTTATAGGACCGATGATGGCTAAAGGTGTCTTGGCCACAGTGAGAGGAGTTATAGGAGATGAATCAGACTCGACTCCAGCTTGATGACTGCTTTATTACGATAATTAACTTTATTATATGTCGTTGCCCTTCGCGTATCAACCAGCTGATAGGTACTCCTGATTCAATGAAACACAATAGGTACCGAACAAATTAACATAAAAGGATGCCGCGCGCGATGCACGGGGCCTCAATCGGCGTGTGCTTGCAGGCAAGTCATATGCCGTATTACTACGCGTGAGAGCTTATTTTGCTCTGAACATTTAAGAATCGCTTTTCACTTTGCCGGCGCGCCCAATGCGCGCACAATGTGGAAAGAGCGAAAGGCGGCGCGTGCGTGTGTTGAGTAGTACCTACGTCACGTCTAGTAAGTACTATTGCTTCTCACGCTTTCGAGCTTTTGTTTTTTTTATTATTTGAAAACGAAACTATTTTATTTTTTAAGTTTAACTTTATGTTTCGATAGTACCTACTACTGATGGCTAATCGTTCTGCCGTGGGAAAACAACCATTAAAATTTAAGTGTATTTACAAATTTTGTGGTCAATACACATTGATTCCTATTTAACCCTTAATCTGGCAAGAGAAAAAAATCTTGAAATTTTTTTTTTTATATATATTTTTGTCATCGTTAGATGTTTTTAAAACCAGGAAAAATAATTAAAAAAATCTAGTATATCTCGATTTTGAGAAAATGCATGTCCAGTATACAGGACATTGCCAGGTTCTCCATAAAGTAATTATAAATATCGATGTCCAGTATATTGGATATTGCCGAATTAAGGAATCGTTCGAGAATTTTTATAAAATCTTTATTTATGCAATTATAAATTAAACAAAAATAAAATGCATGTGTATAATGAAAATATTTATTGCTGTACAATTTTAAAATTTAAAATGACATTATTGTTATTTATTTGGCTTGTATAAAACATAAAAAGTGTAATTCTTCTTTGTATTTTTTTTTTAAACACTTATAATATCTAAGCAAGAGCTTATAATCTCGAATCAGTCAAACTTTTCTAAAACAATTAATAGTTTCACTTACTTGCTATGGTAATCATAAAAACAATTTCTCTTACGTACTAAACACAACCTTTGATTGCACTTAGCGCAATATACATCAGTCTTATTTTTGGTGCAGTATTTACAGCGACCATAGGATTCTCCAAAGCGCGGCCAATGCCCTACGCCGTCATAACGGACGCTATCATCAGTTCTTCTGTTCATATATTTTCTTATGGATAATCTAGATCTCCCTTTAGTTTGCAGCTCTCTAGCAAATTGACAGCGAAACAGCTTTAACGGCATATGCCTTACTGCCAGCCGATTACAATTTCTTCGGTATAATAACCAAGCGTTATTTGTACAAATGTCGATCATTTGAGCAAAAATGGCAGTGTACCAGTGTCGACTTTTGTAAGTAGTCCGATATAGTGCTATGAGCATGTCGGCAAGGTCGACACTGCGTAGAGGTTTGTGTTATGGACTATATCTTGGAGTTTATGAAAATAAACTATAGGCATGTCAAAAAAAAATTCACAATCCTTTATTTCAGCCTTGTGCAAGAACTTGCCTTTTTCCAATTGTAATTGGTTGTCTTACGCTTTTTTGATTTGACGTGTCTAATGCGAGTGTTGATATTGACGGGTTTTTTTCGTTTTGACCTGGTATTTACAATATTAGGTGCCGGTGATATGTCCAGCACAGAGTGGCACCATCAATTTCCTGGCCATTGTGCAAATCTGGTTCTTCATCTGAGCTGGTCTGGCCTTCTACGTCCGATAGAGCGTTAATTGGTGGCACTAAAGCTAATAATTTTGAGGCACGTGATGTTTTTTTGAAGGCCTGTAAATAATTATATTGTTATGTATCATATATAACATATAACATACATAATATAGATATTAGTTCATAATATTATACTAATTGTTAGTTGTCTGTCTCATTGGCAATGTCCAGTATACTGCACATCACAAAACCATACTAAACCCTCGAGAACCCGGCAATGGGATGTATACTGGACACACAAGTTTCGCAGAGCATAACGAAAAATCTATAAGTAATATTATGATTTTAGTATACACGTTCATATAAAAATACGTTACGGAATATACAGAAAAGAAATAACCATTAATTTTAGAACATTAAAAATAAGAAAATCGAGACTTACCGAGAGCGGTCGTGACGCGTTCATCCTCCCTGACGTTGCGGCGACGACTGATCGGCCGAGCGCTCGTGCTCATTGACAGTTATTTTTTATGTAATAATATAGGACAGAACCAAGTCATTCCATATATAAAAAAACTAATATTGTTCAAAAAGTAATGCTGCAGATTTTTTTAAAGTCGA
Organism: Mamestra brassicae; assembly: GCA_905163435.1. Classification (NCBI taxonomy): domain Eukaryota; kingdom Metazoa; phylum Arthropoda; class Insecta; order Lepidoptera; family Noctuidae; genus Mamestra; species Mamestra brassicae. Next base: position 5,067,069 of record LR990991.1, on the reverse strand, counting down.
TGTCCAGTATACTTCCCACTGTCGAATTAAGGGTTAAATGTGTGTTGTGTGTGTTTTGAGCCGATGAAGCGAAGATCTCAGTAGGTCACTTCTTAGCGATGACGGTGAGCCGGTGTTGCTGGCGTGAGGAACAAATGTGTGTTGCTCTTAACGCTGACGCTGTAATGCTGTTGCTGGCGCGTGTAGGTGCCTGTTCACGGTTGAACAGGGTTCGAACATTTTTGTATGGGAGCTGGCATAGCCACCCGCCGCCTTTAGGTTTTTTTTCAAAATCGCTGTGCGCGATGAATCTGGTATATTTGGATAGATGACACATAAAAAAACAAAAAATGTTAGCAAAATGGTGCCCTAAAGTGTCAGGTTGTCGACATATTTCGAGAAAAAGTCACCATATGACAACAATGACTCGTTGAAATGAACTAATCACGTTCTTAAATGCAGTAAATTGTATTTAAATAATAGTTCCAGGCTTGATTAACATTTATTGGAACAAAGTAAACAACAACGTGACACTTTAGGGCACCGTTTTGAGTTTTTTTTCTAAGTTCGTTTAAAACTTCGTCCTCTTCCCATATATAAAAAAACAAAATGGCTGCCAGGTAGCTATGCCACAAAGGTTCTATCCCCTTTAGAGGATGTTTAAAAGTAGCAACGTTAATTGATTTTCTCACTGACTTTAGCAAATTATGGAAGGAAGACTAAAACAAGCTTAAACAGCGTGTCAATGGTAAAGCATATAATTTTGACATTCATTGTGTTCTTTGCCATTTGGGTGCACGGTGCATTGGACTCTATAACAAGCAGTGACTCCTACATTATTTGAGTCCGGTACATCCTGGATCCTGATTACCAATTTATCACTTAGTGAAAAATTCATGACAAACTCTGGCAAAGAGAAAGTATCATCATCAAGTTTAATGAAAATCGGTTCATTCATTTTCAAGAATTAAGACTTGAGACGAGTTTGTGAAAGTAAGCGCTCGTCAACTCACATACACAAACAGCAAAGATGTAGGACTCTCGGCCCGATCCGTTCTTGGTCTGATTTAGGATCTCTCTAGTTTTCTTCAAATGTATCTACTTTAACGATTAATCACACTTATATATACCATCACATCAAATCACACTATATCACACTAATATTATAAAGGCCAAAGTTTGTGAGTGTGTGTGTATGTTTGTTACTTCTTCACGCGCAAACGGTTGAACCGATTTAGATGAAATTTGGTATAGAGATTGTTTGAGACCCGGGAAAGGACATAGGCTAGGGTTTTTATCCCGGGAGTATGTTCCCTTGGAATAATTTTCGACATTCACCCGGGCGGAGCTGCGGGCAACAGCTAGTCACTTCATAAGTCTCCATATATGTATGTATATTTCATAAAACAAGTGACCAATATCCCATTTCCATTAAGAATCTTGTCAAAATAGTCAGAGAGCTTGTACCAAGTGAATCGATTAATACCAATTCATGAGCGCTCTCGGTGTTTCGCTAATTTGCATGCAAGTAATTCACCGTGTCAAGCGTGCTAGACGTGCTACAACCGATCCCGCTCACCGCAAACTGACTCCTGTGTTTGTGAATCCATAATTTATAGTTGTATTGGTACGCAATCGTGCCTAAATTTGTCAGGGAGGACGTTGACTTTGCCGCAATTCATTCGTATGTTTGTTGTATGAGGGATCCTATTATCATGATCTAAAATAAGAAATACTTGGTTCAGCGGGTATTTCTATTGAAATTAATGTTCTCTATTATTGATTTTTTTTAGGCCTTTGTTTGAGAGTTTCTTAAATATAGCTTATCTCGTCACGTACTAAATGTCATAGAAAATATTTATTCAACGAAATATCATTCATTCTTCCAATATCGGTGACACTAAAACAAATGATCGAGGATTGCATTGTAGCATTTTTTTCTTACAACATACTGATTTTTCAATGTTAAATAATTCGAGATACAATATTTATGTAGAAAACTGTGGAATACTGATTTGGTCACGTTTTACTGCTTTTGATAAAAATAATGGCTGATGCGGAGCCATGAAAGATGAATATTTAAAGTTTTGATTGAACCATTACGGAGAAACTGTGAATAACTTTTTAATCCAAAGTGAGGATGTTTTATGGCAAAAGCAGAAGTTAAATAAAATAAAACTGAATTATTTGCATGCTTAGTTGAGGTTTAGGTAATTTAGAAAAGATAGAAGTTTAGTCTGTATGGTGTCGGACGTAAAAGAATAGCACCATCCCATCACTTCCCGTGGGTGTCGTTAGAGGACTAAGGGACTCACCAGAGTATGGGCAGCAGCATTCTCTGTGTTTCTGTGCATTACCACAGCTACACTGCGATCGCCAACCCGCCTGCCAAGCGTGGCGATTATGGCAAACGTCTTTCGGCTGATATGATGAGAAATAGGCTTAGGAATATTCAGTAGTTTCTACCTACTCCCATGGGTAAGTGGCTACTACGAGTATCTTAGGTTAGGTTAAAAGAGATCAGTAAAAAATATATTATAGTAATTTCTTTAGTGTATTAAGTATAAGGTACATATCTACGTACCCTACGTAGATATGTACCCTATACTGGAGGTATAGGTGTGATGTTATGTTATGTTAGTTTACCGTACCAGTAAAACTGCTTGAATGTTCGCTTTGTTAAATCTTAGGTTTGTGAAACTTTGATATAAGAAAGCTGTCTATATTAACCTTACTTATCTTAACATAGTATAAAATGAAGTCGTTTTCACTGTCTGTTCGCTTAGATCTTTTAAACTACTCAACGGATTTGAGTGCATGTTTCAGCAATAGATCAATGATTTAAGAGGAAGGTTTATGCGTATAATTTGTCCCGGTTCTTAATACGAGAAAGGCAAAAATTGGGAACTCTGTCTGTCTGTTACACTTTCACGTCTAAACCATCGAACCGATTTTGATGAAATTTGGTACAGAGATAGATTAGACCTTGGAAAAGGCTACACTTTTTTTTCGAATATTTATAACAAATAAACAAATTTCACGGGAACGAAGTCGCTGGCAGGTATTGGTTTACTTTATTTAGGGTTCATTTTTTCAATAGTCGGATAACTTTTACGTGCCACATTAAATGGCGGAGTAATTTTGTCTAGTTGTTCTAAAGATTGTGCTAAACAAAATTATTTCAGTTCAAGAAGCCGGGGCGCTATTTTAAATATATTTTTGCTTTATTACAAGAGTTTGACGTGACTACGAATATATTTTATTCTTAAAAGAAGGTATATCTTGAATGCATTAAAGCCATTTATCTATTAAAACCATTTTTATCATAAACTATGTATCATTTAACTTAGAAACTTTATCATAACTACTTGAAATAATTATTTGAACTGCATAATTTAGAAGATTACTAAGTAACGAACAAATTTCTGCGATTACATTTTCGCATCTAATTAATTTCGTAGCACTTTACTGAAAAATGACTCAGATTATGATCTACTAGCTGCCACCCGCGGCTCCATACGCGTTTATGACGAAAATTATCCCAAGGCAACATACTCTCTGGATAAAAAGTATTCTGTGTGTTTCCAGATTATTATCTACCTCTGTGCCAAATTTCATTAAGATCCGTTCAGCCGTTCTGATGTGATTGAGTAACAAACATACATCCTTCCATCAAAACATCCAAACCTTCCCATTTATAATATTATAGTATGAGAGTGGAGTCCTGGGTTCAATTCCCAGGTCGGGAAAAAGTGTCATTGGACTTTTCCAATAGGAATTTCTCAGTGACAGCCCGGAGTTTGGAACTTGGTAGTGTGACACCCCCGTGCCTCGGAAAGCACGTTCAACCGTTGGTCCTGCGCCCGATCTCTCTCCGCTCGTGTCGGGTTGCCGTTCCATCGGAAAGTGAGAGTGATGGAAGAGGGAGTGCACCTGTGTTTGCGCACACACTTGTACACTATAATATGTCCCGCGCCGATGGCTAGTCACGGTTGAGATTGGCCGCCATGGCCGAAATCGGTCAGGAGGACTATATTATAGTATGAAACTATAGATTCTTAGAGAGTAATACACGTTTGACTCAATTTCAAATATATCCAGGATATAAATTCTCGTATAAACTTCCTTATATCCCTAAATCAACTACGTTAAGCAAACAAGCTGTCTATCTGGCAACACGTCACGCTCTCACCAGCCCTTAACCCATATCATCGAAGTATCAACAGAGCAGGTTACACGTCACCCTACCCACTACTTCCACCCCTCAATTGTTTACGCTACGTATAAAAAGATACAATTTTCCTCCGACATCACTTTATTCAACCAAGTGTTATGTAAAGGGAAAGCCTCAGGAAAAGATATATTCGACGTATCCGATTGTGCGAAACGCAGACTCTGTTATATAAAGCACCTTATGTTATATAGCAAAAAGTTTAGTTTGGATTGGAAGAAATAATCCGCATATGGGGTCAAGAACGATTGTCACCTACGAAATATATTATGTTTAAAAGGTTTTTAATAACAATGGGCTTTGTGGTGATGTCGGGATCAAAGGTATTTATTTATTTGGAGCAATATTTGTGTCATAGATATATATCTATACTGAAAAACAAAAAGTTATTAAGGGACTTGGAAATAGAAATACGCTAGAGGTATTATATACCTACCAAAGGGAAATTTGGAAGGTCCACATCAAATGAGTCTTCCGCTATTCATTAAAAGAATTATTGTGGATACATTTGTTTTTCTTTGACGTTTATAAAAAAATAAAATCGGTCACGGCAGTTTTTCTTCAATAACGTGATTAGTCCGTCAATAAAATAATTTTTTGACGCTTTTTGGAAACATTTACGGCGGTATAGAGATTGTTTGAGTCCCGGGAAAGGACAGAGGATAGTTTTTATCCCGGAAATATGTTCCCTTGGGATAATTATCGACATTCATGCGAGCGGAACCCTTGGGTGGCAGCAAGTTATTAAATAAAAAAAAAATAACCGTCGGACTTATCACGTTATTGAAGCAAAGAGGCTAAATATATATTTTGTGACACAGGTATAATATTGAACATGGAGTTATTTTACTTTTGTTTTCGTTTTCAATAAATAAAGTTTTATTGATAACGAAAACTAAGAAACTACATGCCAAACCAAAAACTGAGAACTTTTATATACAAATATTATGATATTTTATTATGACAAAAAAATAAAACAAAAACTATTTTGAGCTTCGAATGAAGTTTATTAGGAGGTAGAAGTTTCATGACCAACACCTGAACCTGCACCTTCTCCAAAACCAATGATGAGCCTTCCTGGAGTAGCTTGGACAGCTCCGGATCCGATGTTTGCGATTCCGCGAGAGTGTCGTTGCTGACCGGTACATGTAGCGCATCCACGCGAGATAAGGGGTCGGCTACGACGTTGTCCTTGCCGGAAATGTGCCTTATGTCGGTGGTAAACTGGGCAATGTAGTCTAGGTACCGGAATTGCCTGGGTGAGCAGTTTTTCTTCCTCTCGTGGAATGCGAAACTGATCGGTTTGTGGTCCGTGTAGATTATGAAGTGCCTGGCCTCGAGCATGTGTCGGAAGTATTTGATGGCCTCGTAAATGGCCAGCAGTTCCCTGTCATAGGGAGAATACTTCGTTTGCGAAGGGCTGAGCTTCCTGGAAAAGAAAGCTAATGGCTGCCAGCCATCATCGCTAAGCTGCTGTAACACCGCGCCGATTGCAGTATCCGACGCATCAGTAACCAACGCGAGTTTGGCATTGCAATCGGGGTGAGCTAATAGAGCAGCGTTAGCTAAGCTTGCCTTGCAGTCCTCAAATGCTTGCAAAGTATTCTCCGCAAGACATATAGGCTGCGAGCCCTTTACGTTGCCAGTCAACAGATTGTGAAGCGGCGCCTGGATCTGTGCTGCGTGGGGTATGAAACGCCTGTAAAAATTAATCATACCCAGAAAACGGCGCAACTGTCGAACATCTTTGGGCGGCGGGAAGTTCTTGATGGCGTCAACCTTGGAGTCAAGTGGTTTGGTGCCCTTTTCCGAGATGTGATAACCTAAGAAGGTTACCTCTGGTACACCGAAAACACACTTGGACGTGTTGACCAGCATGCCGTAGTCCTTCATCCTGCCGAAGATAGTGTGGAGGTGCTCTTCATGCTCAGCCTGGGACCTTGAAAAAATTAGGAAGTCATCCAAGTAGCTGTAGCAGAAGTCCAAACCTCTGGTCATCTCGTCCACAAAACGTTGAAACGTCTGGCCTGCGTTACGCAGACCGAACGTCATGTACGGGAATTCGTACAGGCCGAACGGTGTGGTGATTGCCGCCTTCGGAATGTCGTCTGGACTGACAGGTATCTGATTATAAACTTTGACGAGGTCAATGGTGCTGAAAACCTTGCATCCAGCGATGCTGTGTGCAAAATCGTGGATGTGCCTAATGGGATACCTGTCAGGGACGGTCCGGGCGTTGAGCATCCGGTAATCACCACAGGGTCGCCAACCGTTGTCCTTTTTGGGGGCGAGGTGCAGTGGTGATGTCCATGGGCTCTCCGACGGTCTGGCTGTTCCATTGGCCAGCATCAGGTGGAACTCCTGCTGAGCAATTTTTAGTTTGTCTGGCGCTAGTCGCCGGAATGGTGATGAAACTGGAGGGCCTGGGGTGGTGCGGATGTGGTGGACGGTGTTGTGTGGTGTAGTGCGTGGTGTACCGGCGGGTCGGGTGATGTCGGGAAACCCATCTAAAATTTTATGGTACCTCGAATCACCAGATGAAATTTTTACAGAAAATAAAGATGAGTCTGAGTGATTCGAGGCTACTGAAAACAGGTTTGTGCTACTATCGACTAGTCGTTGATTACGACAGTCAACGACTAGCGAGTAAAAACATAAAAAGTCCACACCGATAATTGGTTTTGTAACCTCGGCAACTACAAAACGCCACTTAAAGTCTCTACGGAGTCCTAAATTTAAACTTAAATCTACAAAGCCGAATGTTTTTATAGGGGTGCCATTCGCGGCCACTAGTTGATAGTTTGTGCACACGCGACGGTCACTGAGTAGACGGCGGGGGTAGACGCAGAGGTCGCTACCCGTGTCGACGAGGAACTGCGTCCTGGTGCTCTGGTCCGTGACGAACAGGCGACCGGTCGAGCGAGGGCAATCGTCCGTCGCCATCACCGACTGCCCGCGGCGTTTCCCTGCCGGTAGTCGCAGGGCTTGGTGCAGCGCTTCGCCTTCTCACCATGCGTCGCGTGATACCAGCACACCGGATGCTGCCGGTAGCTGGAGTCCGAGCGGTGTGACGAGTGGTGTCGTGAGTGCCGTCGCGCGTCTCGACCACGGTTGTGGGAGTTGTTTCGCGAACGGCTGTCGGAGCGATTCCGTGATCGGCTGTCGCGCAGCTGCAGCGATAAGCCTCTCACCACCTGCTTCAGCTCGGCGATCTCGGCTGCCAACTCGCTGACCGAGGGCCCTGCCGACGTGGTCGCCGCGACGGTGCTTGCAGGCACGACGATGTCCTGGACGCGGTCTGCCAGCTCGGCTAGCGCTTCCAGGGTGCTGTGGGGCTGTGATGCCAGGAGGGGCTGGATGCTGGTGGGGAGTCGGCTGCACCAGATGGTGCGCACGAAGTCCTCGGGCAACCCCTGCAGGTGGCGCAGGAACTGCGATGGCTTCCTGTCTCCCAGCTCTTCGTGCATCAGCAGCTGCTTGACCTTCCGCTCCTGGGAGGCCGATAGCCTTCGCACCAATTCGGTCTTCAGCTTCTCGTACCGGTTGCTGGCGGGGGGGTTCAGGATAATGTCCTTGACTTCCTTTGAATGCTGGGGGTCGAGGTGTCCAAGGACGTAATTATATTTCGTGACGTCATTCGTCACCCCAGCATTTTCAAACTGCCCCTCTATTTGTTTGAACCAGATCTCGGGTTCCTCTGGCCAAAACGGCGGTAGGCGTAAAGCGACGCGGTACATTTCGGCCGCCTCGACCTTTGAACCCGACATGCGCTTGGCTCTGCGCGCGCGGTGCGTAACGTGGTCGGCGGGTTGCGACGACGCGGTGTGCTCCGATTCACTGTCCGTCATTTCGTGTTCCTCTCGGGGTCACCAGTTTAGGCACGTGGGTGTAGCAGTAGGTGTACGGTGAGAGGTGAAAAGAATAAAAGTCTTGCTACTCACAGTTTATATTATTGGACGTGCACAACACGATACACAGTTCACATACAGTACAATTTGTTAGAAGGAGTACGGACGGAAGACACACACAATAACAGTTAAATTACATAAAACACGCGGTCGCGAGGTTAAGCAAATAACTCGGACCATTATGCAAATCCTGCGCGGCGCAGGCGATAAGCGGCGGGAGCTATGACCGACTGACCTCAAAAGTGAAAGGGCTCAGCGGCCGGCCGGCGCGAGCGACGTCACATGCATCACGCTGCCGTAATAGATGCGCATGAGCAGGCCGCCGACACCATCCGACATTATAATGTAAACATTATAAATGCCGTGAATGATTTGAGTAGTGCTATGTATATACGTACATGATAGTAATAATGCTTGTGTTATTGTTGTGTTGTAATGTGTGTATATATTATAAACGTAAATAAACTATGTGTTAGGGGTGAACCCTACAGTACCTACCTCAGTTCAAATCTTTTTTGGTCCAAGACGTGACTTGTTAGTTAATTATTTTTTAAGGTCCCAGATATCTGTTCCATTCGCGCCGCGTCGCCCCATCAAACCGCGTAATGGTACAGAAAGTAAATAAATTTTGTCTATGCTTCGTAGAACGACGAAGTTATTTTTTTCTCCAAAACGAACGGCAAAGTTAAAATCATTTATTCATTATTCCGAGCCAGTTGCGACACTGAACTGCTACACTATGCCATAGATTTGGCTGTGAACGAAAAAAATGTTCCTTAAGGATTAGGGAAATAGGATCAGAATGTACTGTGTATCTCTGTATGATTGAAAATTTTGACGTTGAAAGAGTGTTTATTTGCTCCAAGTATGACACATACACGAAAAATAACAATAATTAGTAACTTGTTTTAATACAGGTGGGGAAAATATGCTTTATATATGCGCAAATCAGTCGTATCAAGCCACATCTAGTAAAATCAAATTCATACATCCATGTTGTGTTTGATTAACTTACGATCAAGTTTATGTTATCAGTTTACCCACATTTGTTTTTTCTTTGCTGTTTTGCTTCGTTATTCTATATACGTACATCTGTGCGCTCTAATTATTAATCTTAGGTTTAGATATTGTTTCTCAGTAAGTGAATTGTGTATGCAATTCTTTATGAGATATAAAGTTGTTATTAACACCTCAAATCGGCTGCTCAGGAAAATGCTGAGACTCATGTGCGAGACCAAGCCCCAAAGACCTGTTGACGTCGATCGGAGCAGCATAAAAAGTGCCATAAAAGAGTTTATAAGTTCTTTCCCGGCACCCTGTTTGAATCTGGCATTGCAGAAATAAAATGGCCAAGTCACAAATTAAACGTAAATCCAATGATGCGATTGACTGTTGAAACAAATGTTCAAGCGATCGCAACATCTTACACGTTTTGACAATTTGTCACATTAATTCCACACATGCATTACTTGCGATAAGATGCGTTTCAGAAACAGCCTTATTATTAGAAACTAGCTTTTGCCCGCAACTTCGTACGCGCATATCCCGTTCTTTCCCGTTTCCGTAGGCCTCATGAATGTGGCAATCATATACAAAAATATTTTTTCTCTTAGGTATAGTTCCAGAGATTAGCGCGTCCAAACAAACAAACAAACTCTTCAGCTTTATTATAAGTACATATGAGTCGTAGTTCGTAAAAAACAAATACTAGACATTGAAGATGTGCTAAAAAAAGTGTACCTACCGTACACGTTTTCTAGCACATCTTCAACGTCTGAAGTTCATTGCCATAATAAAAAATCGTAATATTAGCCAAACTTTCACTCCCGATCCGCAAACGAAGAAGGTCTTAATTAGTTTACTTTAAAAAGTTCTTAAATAAATGAAGGTTCTTTTACTGAAACTGTGTAAACTCTCACAAAGAGGCACAAAGGTTATTATGGCCTTATGATGAACGTGTAACGTAAGGTAACTCTCTCAAAATATTTGCTCCTGTTAAGGGGGATGCTCTATGGTGACCTGTCAAAATGTCTACCTGTTTTTTTTATTTGCAACTCAGTATCTGCTGGTCGATTCTGTTAACATATCGAAGTGAAGGCTTGGGTGAACTGATCACGAGGTGAGCTGTTAATCCATATAATTAAGATGGAATAACAGCTCACTCCGTGATCACGTGACATCTTGATTGTATGGATTGACAGCTCACTACGAGATCATAAAACATCGAAGTGAAGGCTTGAGTGAAGTCACTCAAGCCTTCACTTCGATGTTTTAACAGAATCGACCGGCTGGTTGTATGTTGACCTAATGTAAATATAGGTAAGAAATATTAATTACAACATCAAATGATCTTGCAATTACACTGCTTTTAAAAATCTTATTTTTTGTGCCTTTTTTTATTTGAGATGGGTTTGCTCTTGACTCTAGTCTAGGTCAGAGATGACAGAGACAAAGTCGACGATGAAGCGAGCTTACCTAGAAGAAGCCTGTTCACTCTAATTTTGAAAAGAAATTAGGGTTGTATACGTTCGGAAACATAGACGCAGGCAGAGAGTTCCTTTCCTTTGCTGTGCGCATTATGAAAACGTTTGAGCTATTAAATAAAGGCTGTTTTTTTATACTCATTTAAGGTCACTAAAGTCGAAAATATATTTTTTTAAACATAAAAAGCTGTTGTTTTTCTCATGAAGTTGCCTTGTATAAATACTAGGCATAGTCTACCCGATTGCCAAATATCATTTTTAAATCCATTCAACTGTTGAGGCGTGATTGAAAAACAAATGTTAAAACATACACTCATATATGTAATCTGTAAATATAACACTATATTTGGTCTGTCGCGTAAAAAAACCAGATTTGATCAACAACAATTCAATTCATTTATTTCAGATATAATTTTTTAAATACCTAATACCATAATAATAAAATTAATAGCCACACAACAATGGAAACATTGGATCAGGACAGCAGTGCTCGTACATGTAGTTTTGTTCAATGCTACATGAAGGAGCAATCCACATCATTTCTCCCTACAATGATCTGCAGGAAACTGTTGGGGCAGCCCCTTATGCGGCGCATCAGAGACGCTATTCTTTTATTTATTTATTTAAACTTAATGGACAATAATGGTACATGGGCGGACTTAATGCATCAAGGCATTCTCTACCAGTCAACCTTTGGGTTATAAAGACTATATCGTGGTAGGTGTACAACAAATAAAAATAAGATTTAAAATTGAATTTTAACATTTCGGAAAGAATATACAGATAATATATATAATACTAATAAAATACATATATATGCTAAAATAATAAACGAATAAATATGATTTATAATAATCATACCGATTAAGAGAATTCATAATAATCATGACGAAGAACATCTAAGAATGACAAGCTTTTAAGTAGTGTTTTCGAATTTTACACTTATAGGAAAATTTTGACTCAGCCTTCTTGGTGTCAAGGGGTAGCATATTCCAGAGTTTAATTGTAGACATAGCGTAGGCTATTAAGGAGTACAGCAACCTACATTGTACATAATAAATGTTAAAACCCTTTTTTGTAAATGTTTATGTCGCTTGATCTTTTATTATATTATTTTGTTTATTTGTAAACACCGACCGTGGTTGGCGGAGAGCGAAATCAACAGAGTGCAAGGTCCGCCCACTACCCGCCACCCACGGTCGCGTGCATAAATACGGCGACGCTGCAAGCAGCGCGAGAGTCGCCCGACGCTCGCCCGTGACGGACGTGCCGCTCCCCGCCGCTCGCCCGCTATCGTGTTGTGTTGTGCTCTACATCGTTCCGTCCCGCTCTCGCCGTGACGTCATCTGTGGTCGCTGACTACAACCCTAGATCCGAAGCCGCCTTTTTCAAGGCAGCGGACGATTATCCTGTTTCCGTAACGGAAAAGTCAAAAAACGTAGTGCCCCTTCAGGGAAAAACCACAGTTTCGTGGTCCTTGGTGGGAAACCTTACGGTGCCAACGAAACCAAGGGGGTGTTGACCCAACACACCCGCTGATCCCCTTCAGGGTGAAGCAGTGAATTGGCGTCGGGAGCTAGGTTTTGGCCTTGGGGGATCTCCTAGTCAAACCTAAGTCTTCGAGTTCTCTTCACAGCTACACACCTAGTGTCGGTTGGGTGTGTCTACCCCTTCGCACTAGACCCAAATAGGGCCCGGTTCGCACATTAAGACTGGCGACCGGTTACAAGCTTAGGGCTCACCAATAGGTACTCACCTCCCAGTCTATACCCGACTGGGAGGGTCACACACCCCCGGGCCCATCCACCCGGGGAGCTAGGTTGTTAGGGTTTAGGTCCCTCGTGGGAAATAATCCACCACCATTCCGCGATTTTAGGTCCCCCCTCTCATGATGACGGACGCTATAATTTTAGCATTCGTCAAGGAGGTCCTTTTAAAGGACCCCGAATTCCTCGCCAAATATGGCACAAAACTTGCTGCTATGCAGCAAACCAATCCGGCAACCTCGGCTGAAGAGGCTTCCGTCGCTGGTTTCAGCGACGTCCTGGACAGCCCGCTATCTCCTCCGCCTGCGGAACAAAACCCGGCCTCAAATTGGGTACCGAAAACGGTACCTAATAACAGAGCCCCAGCCCCCGCGCCTTCCGCGAAACCCAAATCGGCTATTGTCTCCAAGACAATAGACACCGCCGCTACCCCTTCCGCGAAACAAGCTATTGTCCAAAAGACAATAGATGCCGCCGCTGTCCCTTCCGCGAAACCAACTATTGTCCATAAGACAATAGACACCGCCGCCGCCTCGTCATCAAAGACGAAACCGACTATTGTCCCGAGGACAATAGACGCCGCGCCGACCGTTCCCCAACAGCCCTCAATGGACATGGACACGTCAGTGCCGTGCTCCAACCCTCCCTCCGAATCGGAAGAATCTTACGACGCCTCTTCCTCTGACGACGGCTATGAAGTCGCCGGTAGAAAGAGGAAGAAGGGTAAATCTTCCCAAACCAGCAGGGCCAAGAAGTCTGTTGCGTCTCCCCCCTCCCCCTCCCCCTCCACCTCCGCTGCCCCCGCCTCACAGGCCAACCGTCCGCGCAGCCCCAACGCCCCCGCATCAGCTTCTCAAAAGAAGCAACGCCCTCCGCCGCCCTTGTACATTCAGGACAAGGCGAAATGGACCGAAGTGTCCAAGATGTGTGTTGTTCGTAAGATCAACTACACAAACGCCAAGGCCTGCCAACTTGGGATCAAAGTAGTCGTTCCGTCAGCAAATGACTACCGCGACCTTGTCCGCGCTCTACGTGAAAGGAACATCTCCTTTCACACTTACTCCCTTCCAGAGGACACGCCCACCCGAGTGGTGATAAAACGTGTCCCCAAGGAAATAAGCACAGAGGACATCAAGGATGACCTCCTCGCCCAATCCATCCCCGTCTCCGCCGTACACCGCTTACACAAAGCGAGAGGAGGAGAATATTACGACATGGTCCTTGTCGTATGCGACCCCACCGAGGGCCATCACCCGATCTTCAAGATAAAATCGGTGTGCTCCCTTACCGGCATCCAAATTGAGAAGCCGAATCGCCCGACTGCAATTGGCCAGTGTCACCGCTGCCAACTATATGGACACTCCCAGCGCAATTGCTATGCGACGCCCAGATGCGTTAAGTGTCTGGGCGAGCATAGCACTAGCGAGTGCGAGCGTCCCAAAGACCGCTCACAATGCGCAGAACCTCCCAGCTGCGTATTATGCGGCCAGTCCGGTCACCCGGCAAATTACAAGGGGTGCCCTAAGGCCCCCAAAATCGCCCCCAAACTGGCTAAGCGCCACAACGCCCGCCAGCAACGCGAATCTCCACCCGAGAGGATTCCCTCCTCGGAAATGCCCGAACGGCTCGCTCCACAGAGACCCTCTCCATGGAACCGGCTGAACCACCAGAAAGCGTTCCCAGCTTTGGTGGCCACTACTTCCCAGCCCATACCAGCGCTAATGGACACGCCCGTCCCAGCGCCGATCCCCGTGCCCGTGACTCCAGTAGTCCCGGCTGCTCCCCTGCCTGCGCTCCAACACACCGCTGCACCCGCAGCAGTGCAGGAGCGCTGCACACTCCCCCTCAACAAGAATAACTGTCCTAACGTGGGTGAAACAATCACCGAAGCGTATTTGTTATTCATGACCCGTGAGGCAAGGTCCATGAGTGCTGAACTCAACAAGTTCAGAGGAAACGATGGACTCTTACATCTATCTCCAGTTCAGGCGAATAAAATCTTTAACGCCTACAGGCCCATCTTGGACCAATTAGACGCAATGGCTGCGATTGATGACTAATCAATGGATAAGCCACGCACTAATTTTAACAGACCCCGATCCCTCAAACTAGGATTCTTTAATGCCAACGGCATTAACAACCAAAGAGACGAGATCGCCAAATTCCTCCGCGACCATCAACTAGACGTCCTCCTCATCCAGGAAACCTTCCTAAAACCCCATCGCAACGACCCTAGAATTGCCAACTACCGTATAGTTCGCAACGATAGGACGCGTTGCCACGGTGGAGGTACCCTGATTTATTATAAAAAGGAGCTGTACTGCATCCCCTTGATTCCTCCTGCCCCCCGCTCGTTACTCGAGTACTCAGCCTGTCGGCTAGGTATGACTGGTCATCAACCGATCACCATCATCTCTGCCTATTACCCACCGCCCTCGACCTCGTCTCCCACGCCTGACGACCCCATCGCACTCAGTAGCGACTTCACCACCCTCTTTGGCTTGAGTGACTCCGTTATATTAGCGGGAGATCTCAACGCCAAACATCCCGCGTGGAATTGCAACTCAACCAATGCAAGAGGCAGGGTGGTGTTTAACCTAGGTGCAACCCTCAACTATGACGTCATCGCTCCGATGACGCCAACTCACTTCCCGCACGATCCCAACCAAAGGCCCGATGTTCTCGATGTGGCGTTGCTAAAGAACGTAAACCTCCGTTTGCTATCTATAGAAACGACACACGAGCTCAACTCGGACCACCGTCCAGTGATCATGCACCTAGGCCCTCGCTCGGGTCAGCCCGACCCCGACCAACCTCCCCCGTCTCAAGTGATCACCGACTGGAGGAAAGTAAGCGAAAGGCTGAAATCCACTACGTCGCCTCACCTAGACAACATCCCCGACCACATCGTCTCAGTCGCTGACACGACGGCGGCGATCGACTCGCTTACGGATCACGTACAATCCGTCCTGAACGAATGTTCAAGGGAGGTTCCAGTGGTGGAAGACCACCGCTGGAAAATGCCGGACGATGTACGGAATCTGATAACCGAGAAGAACGCAGCCATTCGTGCGTACAGCGCTTTTCCCTGCGACGCGAACAAAGCTCACATGCGCAACTTACAGCGAGCTGTGAGGAAACGCACTGCCGAGCTGCGTACCGCACGCTGGGACAAGACGCTCAGCGAGCTCGAGCCCACCCATCTCGCCTTTTGGCACCTTCAGAGGAAGTTACGATCCAAAGAAGAGGCCACAATGCCCCCTCTCATCCGCCCCGACAAGAGTGTCGCGTTTGACAACTCTGACAAAGCGGAATGTCTAGCCGACAGTCTAGAGGCCCAATGCTCTCCTAGCTCTCAACCAGTAGACCAAGCTCACCTCGACATGGTGAATGCTGAAGTCGAACGTAGAGCTTCCCTCCCACCAGTCGAAGATCCTGATGATCCTCTGCCCCCCGTCACACCCGACGAGGTACAGGAGATCATCAAAAGGCTCCAACCTAGGAAAGCCCCAGGCTCCGACGGCATCACCAACAAGGTGTTTAAACTCCTCCCCGCCCAACTAATAGTGCTTATGACTGCCATCTTCAATGGCGCATTAAGCAATAACATGTTCCCCCGAGCGTGGAAACAGGCCACCGTTATCGGTATCCCCAAACCAGGCAAGCCCAAGTCTGATCCCGCCAGTTACCGTCCCATCAGTCTACTCAACGTTCTCGGTAAAATCTACGAGAGGCTTATTTATAAGCGGCTCAAGGATTATGCCGAAGCAAAGAGTCTTATCCCCGACGAGCAATTTGGTTTTCGAACCGAACACTCGTGCATCCAACAAGTTCACCGCATCGTCGAGCATCTAAGCGCTGGTTTCCAGCGTGGCTCGATGACGGGTGCCTTGTTCTTCGACATAGCGAAAGCATTCGACAAAGTCTGGCACAATGGCTTAATTTACAAGCTCTACCAACTCGGCGTGCCAGACCGTCTCGTGCTCATCCTGCGAGACTTTTTGTCGAACCGCACCTTTCGCTACCGCATCGAGGGTGCACTCTCGTCCCCTCACCCCATCCGAGCAGGAGTCCCCCAGGGCTCAGTGCTATCCCCCCTAGTCTTTACGCTGTTCACCAGCGATATCCCCAAAAGTAAAAAGGCGCAGTTGGCCCTATTCGCCGACGACACCGCCATTTACTACACCGGTCGCGAACCTGACGCTATCGCTCGCACTCTCCAAACATCTGCAAACATCTTGGGCAGATGGTTCAGGAAATGGAGAATCGAGGTTAACCCCGACAAGAGTCAGGCGGTTCTGTTTACGAAACCGCGGCACAAACCCCCTCCCCCTCGTCCGATCACCATGTATGGCAAGCCGATCCCCTGGGAGAAGCAAGCCAAATACCTGGGGGTCATCCTGGACAGCCACCTCACCTTTGCTGAGCACATAAGGCAGGCCCGTTCTCGCGCCGCCTTCGCTCAGGGAAGGCTCCATTACATCACGACCGCCCGTAGCAAATTGTCACTCAAGTGCAAATTGCGACTCTTCACCGCGGTCATCCGTCCCATCATGACGTACGCTTGCGCCGTCTTTGCACACGCAAAGCCACGTCATCTTCACAGGATGCAGACGCTCCAAAACCGTTTCCTGCGCAAAATCACGGGTGCCCCCTTCTACGTCCGAAATGAGACTCTACATGTAGATCTCAAATTGCCCACCATACAGCAGTTCATGAAACGCATAGCCAAACGTTTCTTCGACACTGCTGTAAATCACCGTAACCCCCTTATCGCATCGGCCGCCCGATACGAACCCTCCCGCATCTCCAAGGTACGCCGACCGAGGCATACCCTCGTCACGCCCGACGACTCTACCACTCTCCTCCAAGAGAGTCGCAAAGAGACCAGCACTCTTCGCAAACCACGACCGCCGTCCTTCCGCCCTCGCCGCCGAGGCCCGCCGCGACGTCCCCGTCAAAATCCGCCCCGACCCTTGCTCGAGCCTGCCCGCGCCGCTGAGCCTGTAGTCTTAAATTCCAGTTCGATCCAGCTGTCCTCTCCCCAGCGACGCCCTAAGCCGAGGCCCGTACCCCACAGGGGGTGCCCTTAGCGTGTAGTCGCTTAGTTTGTAGGTTTTTTGTAAGCCCTGGCTGGAGGCTTTAATATTATATTAAGGCCACCACAGGCAAGCCCGGTTAAGCAGTCGACAACCTTATAGGTTGAACTGCGAGAAGCCACACATAAAAAAAAAAAAAAAAAGCAGCGCGAGAGTCTGCAAAACGTCGCCGTCGTGTAACGTGTGATCCTGAAATATACGCTGTGATTGTTGAAGCTTTTCGTTTCACTTCCTGCTGCCGGAACCCTGCCCTGAATAACTAACAAATTTGGTCCTTCGAGCCGGATCAGGAAGCCTGAAATAAGAAACAAGAAGCCAGAAAAATGAGTGAAAAAAGCGCAGTTACCACACGAAGCAAGTTACGTCGGTTAGAAGAAAGAAGACGTGTCCTCGAAGCGGACTCAGGCGTGCCGTCAGAGAGGGCGCCAGGCTCGCCGTCCGTTGTACCATCAGTGCACACTGATCAAGCTCCAGTCATCCCACTGACGGGTCCAGGAAGAACAGTGGACCACCGTGATATAACGACGCCAGTGCGGTCGGTGACAACGAGAAGATTCAGATCCGGAAACAGCGTCACCTCGTCTAAAAGCGGTCAGAAGAGCGCCGACTATTTACGACGGAGGGCTGAATATGAGGCTGAAAAGGAACTGGTGCGCATGAAAGAAAAGTTGGTGCAAAAGAAACTGGAAGTCGACCTGGCCGAGATCGACGCCGCTGAAGAGGACTCCGTTTCCGACGGCGAAGATACAGCGTGTCGCGTTGAAGAATGGATTCGCACGACGCCCGCCGCAACGAGTCGACGACAGGTCTCAACAAGTCGGGACATGCTGCCGCCGCCGCAAGTCGAACCACAAGTACAAATGTACGATACATTAAGTGATGTGCTACGTCCGCTCGCGAGTATGTCCGTGCCGCCGCCGCCGCCGCCCGAGCCGGCACCTGCGCCTCAGTCTTGTGCGCCCGCGCCCGCGCCCGCGCCCGTAACCGTACCGCGCCGCGAATCTGTAAATATAGCGACCCCAATCGCTACCGCGCGCGCGACGAACCGCGACCACACGGAATGGGACACGGGACTCGAAGAAACGGACAGAAACAGGACGTCAAGAGACAGGAAAATCGACCAACTTGCGGACGCAATCGCCAGCATCGCTAGACCGCGACCGATACCCAGGCAAGCGTACGAGTTACCCACGTTCAGAGGCGACCCGGCGGAGTGGCTGTCGTTCAAGAATATGTACTACGATACAACAACAATGTACGAGTTCAAGCCTCACGAGAACCTGGCAAGACTGAAGACTGCGTTGCAAGGCGAAGCCCGGCTAGCTGTAGAAGACTTACTACGTTCGTCGACTAGCCCGGCTGAGATAGTAAAGACATTGGATGAAGAATATGGTCACCCGAACTTAGTGCTTCAGTGTGCGTTGAAAAAAGTGCGTGAACTACCGAAAGTTACAGAGAGTGGGCGTGAACTCAGAAAGTTCTCTACTACAGTGAGAAATTGTGTGTCGTTATTGAAAAGTGTGAACGCAAATGGATACCTAAACAACCCACAACTGGTGAGTGAATTATTAAGTAAACTCACACCCGTACAACGCTCTCAATATGGGGACTTTGCAATGGGCATGGCAGCGAATAAAGGCATAGACATGAGAGTCTCACCTAGTCTCGAGATGTTTTCCGAGTTCCTGAGCCATCTTGCACGCGCATCATCGTTCTATGTACAGATGGATATGAGCCTGCCCAGCACTACACAGAATAAGCCCCGAGCTAGCGCACCGCCCACTAAAGCTACGAAAACTGTACAACGACTACACGTGCACTCGTGTGAAGAGGCGAGCGAGCGCAACACGCGAGCACACGTTGAAAATTTGTGTCAGCTGTGTAATGAGAAACATCCTGTGTCCACCTGTAGAAAGTTCATTGACCTAGACGTCAACGACCGATGGGCAATAGTTAAAGAACACAAGTTATGTTTCAACTGTCTTGGCGCTAAACATTCAAAGAGGTTCTGCCGCAAGAAGAAGTGTTCATCGTGTAACTACGCGCACCACAGTTTACTACACGTAGACAAGAAACCTGAAA
Source organism: Mamestra brassicae (assembly GCA_905163435.1). NCBI lineage: Eukaryota > Metazoa > Arthropoda > Insecta > Lepidoptera > Noctuidae > Mamestra > Mamestra brassicae. The sequence continues at coordinate 5,047,521 of LR990991.1, read as the reverse complement.
GTGTCACAAACGTGAATGATTACGCCGGCAAGGCGTTATTAAAGATAATGCCGGTACACGTCGTGACTGACAGCGGAGAGAGGAGCTGCTACGCCTTACTTGACGACGGCGCGACCGTGTCACTAATCGACAGCGCGCTGGTAAACAACGTCGGAGGCAAGCGACTGCCATTGATACTACGTAGTGCGCGGGGACACGAGATAACGGACGATACATCACGAGTGATAAGTGTGGGTGTGCGCGGGCCCAACGGACTAGCACATAACATTAAGTGCCGCACACTAGTGAACATGGACTTACCGTCGCAGTCGGTACCCGCCGCCGTGATGTCGGAGCACGCCCACCTGCGCGACTTGGGCTGCGAGGAAATGTGTGGTGCCAAGCCGCTCCTGTTACTGGGACAGGACAATTGGGAGCTGCTGGTCGGCAGGGAGACACGCCGTGGGAAATCCGGTAAGCCAGTTGCTTCTTTGACCTCGTTAGGATGGGTCGTGCATGGTCCCTTAGGTTGTAAACATAATAGTAACAGTCAATCAGTTAATTGTGCAATAGAATCCAATGTTGAGTTAAATAATTTAGTCAAGAGACAATTCGAGTTAGAGGCAATAGGTATAAGTGAAGTGCCGCGTAAACATGTAGACATAGAGCGCGCTAAACATATTTTAGAGTCCACCAGCCGTCAGTTAGAGGGAGGAGCATGGGAAATAGGACTGCTGTGGCGTCGGGACAACCCTCAGTTGCCCGATAACTATGTAAGCGCGCGACAACGTTTGACAGGAATAATGCGTCGTTTTAAAAAGGACGCTGACTACGCACAGGCTTACAAGGCACAGATAGATAGATTATTAGCGGAAGGCTATGCCAGACCAGTAGTAGGGGGAGTCACATCTGAACCCATCTGGTACCTACCCCACTTTGGGGTCACTAACCCCAACAAACCGGGCAAGCTGCGCCTGGTGTTCGACGCCGCCGCCAAACACAAAGGAACGGCGTTAAACGACCACCTGCTCACTGGACCAGACTTATTGAATTCATTGTTAGGTATTTTATTTAAATTTAGGTTAGGTCCCGTCGCGTTTACAGGAGATATAGCCGACATGTTCATGCGGGTTCGAATCCGGGAACAAGACCGCGGTGCACAATTGTTTTTGTGGCCGAATAGCGATAGTGGTGAACCCGATGTTTACCAGATGAACTCTATGATATTCGGAGCCGTGTCATCACCTACGTCCGCGATATATATTTTAAATAAAAATGCAGCTAGATATACAGACATTTACCCAAGTGCAGTGTCCGCGATACGTGAGAATCACTACGTAGACGACTACATCCACAGTGCGTGGTCTGTTGAGCAGGCTAATCAGCTGATCGAGGACGTGACCCACATCCACGCCGAAGGCGGGTTGGTGATACGGGGGTGGGTCACGAACTCTGAGGAGCTGCGCAACAAACTACGCATTGACATGCCGGAAAGAATCTCACTAGACAAAGGGGAGAGCGGGGTAGAACGCACGTTAGGGTTGACATGGACGCCTAACACCGACAGACTAGCTTTCGACCTATCATTTAAGCGACTGCCTAAAGAAATAATAGAAGGGCAAGTAGTGCCCACTAAGAGAGAATTTTTGAGATTCATAATGTCTATTTTCGACCCGCTAGGTTTTCTGTATCCATGTGTCATTCAATCTAGGATACTGATGAAACGGATATGGCACACGGGAATAGGGTGGGACGAACAGTTGAAAGAGACAGAGGCCCGTTGCTGGTTTGACTGGTTGTCTAACTTGCGACACCTCACTGACATATCGATACCTAGGTGGTACGGGTTGGGTACAGGCCACCTAGAGCTCCACGCTTTCGGAGATGCCAGCGAATCAGCATACGCGGCAGTAGTTTATTTGGTAGGCACGAACACTGTCGGAGACAGAGATATAGCTATAGTCATAGGCAAGGCTCGGGTAGCCCCACAAAAGGTGGTATCCGTGCCTAGGTTAGAGTTACAAGCGGCTGTGTTAGCATGCAGATTAGCCAATACTGTAGAAAAAGAACTAGGAGCCCCTATCGCAGAGAGGTTCATGTGGACAGACAGTAAGACTGTCCTCAAATGGATAAACTCAGAAGCAACTGAGTTCCAACGTTTCGTTTCACATAGGTTAGCCGAGATAGATGTGAGGTCAAAGAGGTCAGACTGGCGCTGGGTTCCATCGACGTTGAACCCAGCTGACAAGGCAACTCGATTGGACTGGCCTAATAATAGTGACGACTGGCTGAATGGCCCTTCGTTTCTTCGTTTCCCACAGGAGCAATGGCCGGTGAGCGACGACACGAGCGGTGTGGCGGAAGCTGACCTGGAAAGGGTGCAGCGCGTGCACACAACGAGCATGCCCCCTGGGCCGGTGTTGACCTACGCACGGCTACCCACGTGGACGCGCGCGCTGTACGTGACGGCGCGCGTGCTGATCTTCGCGCAGCGCTGCAGGAGGCAGCGGCAGTCACCTGACGTGACCGCTACCGACATCAACGAGGCGAGGCTTCACCTACTCCGCCTGGCACAGGCAGAGAGCTACGCAGCAGACATCGCGGCACTGACAGCCGGTCGCCCTCTGCCAACCAACAGCAGGCTGCGCGCACTGGACCCGATGTTGTATGAAGACGGGTTACTGCGGGTACGTGGCAGACTGAGGTCATGTAACGAACTCAGTTTCGGCGAGAAGCACCCCGTCATACTAGACGGTAAACATGAGCTCACACGCAAGCTCATACTGCATCACCATCAAGCTGCCTTGCACGCGAACCAAGAGGCCGTTGTGAACCGCCTCAGAGAAACCTACTGGATAACTAACCTACGGTCATCCGTTAAGGCCGTGACAGCATGTTGCCAGCGATGCCGCAATGAGAAGGCTAAACCCAGAATGCCCAAGATGGGGGACCTACCGCTCGCCAGACTCGAAATAACTAGGCGAGCGTTCGTGCAGTGCGGAGTGGACTACTTCGGCCCTATGGAGGTGGCCATTGGACGGCGCCGAGAGAAGCGGTGGGGTGTGTTGTTCACCTGCCTGGCCACACGCGCCGTGCACATCGAGCTGGCGTCCTCCCTGAGCGCCGACTCGGCAATCCTAGCCCTGCGGCGCCTCATTGCGCGCCGCGGGCGACCCTCCGATATGTACTCTGACAGGGGTACTAACTTTGTCGGGGCACACTCCGAGCTCCGCGCCGCCCTCCGTGAGCTAGACCAGTCACGGGTGGCGAGCGAGGCAACAGGCCGCGGTATCGCGTGGCACTTCAATCCTCCCGCGTCCCCACACATGGGTGGATGCTGGGAGAGGCTGGTGCGCTCCATTAAAAACGCGCTCAAGGCAACCCTACGTGAGCGCGCCCCACGAGAGGAGGTCCTCTACACCCTCCTCCTCGAGGCAGAGCTGGTCGTGAACAGTCGACCCCTCACCTACGTGAGTAGCGACGTCGAGCAGCCGGTGGTACTGACACCGAATCATCTCCTGCTGGGCACAGCCGCGGGAGATGCACCGTACACACGGGGACACGCCCGCGACGAGGACTCGCGCCGTATGTGGCGCCGAGTGAACGCACTAGCCGACCTGTTCTGGAGGCGTTGGGTACGTGAGTACCTGCCGACGCTCCAGCGCCGCAATAAGTGGACGGCAAACGTGCCTGACGTCAAAGTGGGTGATGTAATAGTGCTCGTGGACGACAATAAACCACGTAACCAGTGGATCAAAGGTGTGATCGAAAGTGTATTTCCCGGTGCGGACAATGTCGTAAGAGTGGTAGAAGTAAGGACAGCCAATGGAATCCTACGTAGACCCGTTGTAAAGGTTGTTGTGCTCCCAACAGATGGTAGTATGGTCGGTTGAACCCTCATACGGGGGGTGGGATTATTAAGGAGTACAGCAACCTACATTGTACATAATAAATGTTAAAACCCTTTTTTGTAAATGTTTATGTCGCTTGATCTTTTATTATATTATTTTGTTTATTTGTAAACACCGACCGTGGTTGGCGGAGAGCGAAATCAACAGAGTGCAAGGTCCGCCCACTACCCGCCACCCACGGTCGCGTGCATAAATACGGCGACGCTGCAAGCAGCGCGAGAGTCTGCAAAACGTCGCCGTCGTGTAACGTGTGATCCTGAAATATACGCTGTGATTGTTGAAGCTTTTCGTTTCACTTCCTGCTGCCGGAACCCTGCCCTGAATAACTAACATAGGCATTAGACAAAAACCCGGTGCGGTTTTTGAGATGCCATCATCTACCTAGCCTTTTCCCAAATACATTGGGGTCGGCTTCCAGACAAACCGGATTCAGCTGAATACCATACCGTATTTTACTTGGAGCCGCTGCCTATTAGACCTCCACAACCCATAAACTGGGTAACACTGTAGATCTTGGCAAGACGAGTCAGATTTACTGGCTTCTGACAATCCGTAACGACTGCCAAAGATCTACAAATGACAGCCGGGACCAACGGCTTAACATGCTTTCCGAGGCACGGAGTAAACTCGGTATGTTAAGATGGTCACCCATCCACAGACCAACCTTGGCAAGCGTAGCTTAACCTTGAAGATCGACTCGTGCGGCTGTTATTATTTAGCCACGAGCTCCTCGCATTCTTTTGCGAAGTATCGCTCGAAAGCCACTCTCTTAACGGTCTGCAAACATACCTGATGCGCTTCTTTTAAAAATCAAAATCAAATTCAAAAGTCATTTATTCAAATTAGGCTGAGTACCAGCACTTTTTGAACGTCAAAGTTCTACATAAAGACATTCCCCCAAAACGCCCGCCCGTCACCACTTCCTAGTGTTTTAGCTGGGAAGAAGTGGTAAAAGCGTGGCAACCCCATCAACATCCTGAACGCATTATTGTATTGGACATTACCAAACATAATGGGAAAATTCGAACTTCGTTGTATAAGACACCGTATTCGCCTTAAAATGAAAATACAACTAACTAAAGATACAGTGTACTTTGAAGCGAGTGTACAAAATTACTAAGGAAAGTGAAGTACTAATGGATTTTTCTTCGTGAAGTTGGCGGTTCATATATTTTGCTCATGATAAGCAATTTTTTGTAGTGTTATGCAAAGCTGAGGAGATGTAAGTGGTTTCGGAGCTGTTTTAATGTTAGCTCAATCTTTGTTTCTGATTATGTTATGATCGCACCAGTAAGATATTTTAAAATGGATTCCAATAATTTCCATAGATAGTTTCTAAACTATAACATTAGAGACTACCTGCTGCACGCGGCTCCGCCCGCGTGAATGTCAGAAATTGTCTAAAGGGAACATACTCCCGAAATAAAGAGTAGGTATCCTATGTGTTATTCCAGATTATAATCTACCTCTGTGCCAATTTCATCAAGATCTGTTCAGGATTTATTCTTCGTTCGTCTTAAAGTTTTGTCCCACATTCCGAAAAAATCTTAGTTTGTCCTATTCACTACCTAATTGAAGTCGTGTTTCGTCCCAAATTATAAGTACCTACTTTAAACGTACAGTCAACAAAAAAGTACTTATTTGTTTTTTTTTTAAGTAATTCAATAATAAAACATTGTGACGTGTGCTAAAGTTATAATTTAATATCTTTTGAACACAATTATTCACTGTTAGCATACCACCACGGCACTTTCTGTTGACAAATCTCCAAATAATTGAGCCGTTTTGTTCTTTTGTTTTTGTGTGTGTTCATAACCACCATATAGCTAATAATTAATAATAATAATAATTTATTGGACCAAAATGTTGTACAATCAAACACTTACGAACAACTATTATGCAACAAGAACAAATACATATTAGAGAGTAACAATCGTGTCAGTAGTATTTGCATTGAATTCTGGTACCCAAGGAAAGATTTAACTTGTGTTATGGGTACCAGGATTCTCACGCTAGTTTTTTAAATCATAAGTTACATCAGAAGGTCAGTAGTTGGACAAGTGATAATTTGTAAAACAGCCCTTTTATGTGTGTGAGTGTGGTGCTGAACAGGTTCACCTCTTCTGGATTCTATAAATGAGATCAGTTCCCGTGAGGTGGATGGTAAACTAAGATTTGGTTCTATTGTTGAACAACTGAAATTAAACCATAGATGATTTAGATGCCCATATAGTTATATGAGTTGTAAGTTAAATAGGATTATTAGCTTAACTAGTTCTTCCTTAATTAGTTTAATTATATATAAGAATAATTATTTAGGAATTAACTTCTAATTTATCAATAATACTTTAGATAAAGATATTAACTTACCTATGATAAACTCAATCAATTTCAATCTCACTTTACACGGCACTTTAAATGAGTAATATTGAATGAAACGAGAACAGCGTGAAGCCCGTTTTGCTGATAACGGATAGTAATTCTATTGGCCAAATAAATCAATACAAATAAACGAACAAAGGAGCGGTTATTTTAAATAGTTTATTGATGTTAAATAGGTATAACAAACAAGTTTGGCTCAAAAAAAAAAATAGTCCGTAGAAGGAATATAAATTAGGACGAAGCGGGAATAAAATAGTTAAAACTATTCTTTGGGACACAAGAAACATATTGTTTGGGTTATCTCAGGATTTTTTTATGTAGGACAATACTCAGTGGGCCAAACGAAGAATAAATCCTGTTCAGCCATTCTGACGTGATTGAGTCACAGACATCCAAACTTTCGCATTTATAAATATTATATTAGTATAGAAAGATATATGGGCGGACGACATTGTTGCCATCGCGGGTAGAACCTGGATGTGGCTGGCACAGGAACGTGGGGATTGGCACAAGAGAAGAGAGGCCTATGCTCAGCAGTGGGCGAAGACGGGCTGTGGATGATGATGATGATGATGATAGAAAGACATAAAATTGTTTGTTTATATGTTTGTATAATTATATCTAGATATACTGGTCCGATTACAAAATATTCTTTCAGTTCTATAAGGCAAATTGACGGTTATTGTGGTGGGCCACGGCAATGAAGCAGCGGGACAAAGCTAGTGACATTTGTATTGTAATAGTATTACTCGTATAACCTTGTGTCAGAAGAAAATGTAAGCAACATTTAAATTAGATGCTTATTTAACTTAAGCATCTCATTCAAATCTCATTTACTTAATAAGCATCTAAGCGGCTAAGTAATTACCTACAGTCGCACGGATCGATCTTGAAGGTGAAGCAACGCTTGCTGAGGTCGGTCTGTGGATGGGTTACCATCTTAATATACCGAGATTCTCGGAAAGCACGTTAAGAGCGTTTACGACGTACACACTTTCATGTCCTTATTTTTCGAAATTAATGAACATTTTCGAAAATAGTTTTAAAAATTAAAAGTGGTCGAAATAGCGACCACTTTTAATTTTTCCAAGGAAATAGAGACTATATCAACTACAATTTATTATCAATACAATTATCTTTTTTGAAATAAGTGAGACATTTAGAAAATGCACTCTCTGCTCATTAGCCGTTGGTCCCAGCTGTTATTTATAGATCTGGGGCAGTTGTTACGAATTGTCACAAGCCAGAAAAAAATACACAAGTCATGCCAAGAAGTAACGTGTTAGCCAGTTACTGATTGTGGAGGTCTGGTAGGCAGCCGCTCCACGTAAAATACTAGTATTCAGCTGAATCCGGTTTGACTGGAAGCTGACCTCATATAGTTGGGAAAAGGCTAGGCAGATGATGACTTAATAAACACCTGTTTACCTGTTTGCGTAAGAGACACACACTGCGCTGTTAGATTTTCGACTATCGGCGCTGTGTTTAGTTTTGAAAATGAAACAGTGCATTGTGTGTCCCTTACGGCAGTGTTCCGCAAAGTGTGTGCCGCGGTACACTGGTGTACCGTGCTCATTGGTTGGTGTGCCTCGGAAAAATACGGCTTCTTCTACGATTAACTACGACTAGTACTTCTAATACGATCTCTAAAAGTTAAATAGACAGATGGAAGAAAAATACCTGAACAGCCTCAGAAATTGATTAAGAACATTTTTGGCTATGAGTAAAAAAATAATATCCTCGCCATGCTATTGCAATTCTTTTGCCATTTGCAACGACCTATTTATGTGAATTAATTAATATACCACAATAAAAACGAAAAAAAGGGATCGACGAAGAGATACGAGCAGACCTGTCAACGATTACTCCAAATTTGGACCTCTTATGCTCAATTAAACAAGCTCATGTTTCGCATTAAATACCTTTTCTTCAGCAATATAAAGTTTAGGGTTGATTGTAAATAAAATTTGTTTTGTTGAATAATGAATGTTAGTTAAATTTACGTAAAAATTGATTTTTCATTTATGGTGTACCTACAAAATTTTCCGTTTTTCTAGATGTGCCTTACGACATTTGAAATTTTCACTGCCGATATTCTGCCAGTATTTGATTAAATGGGACTAAGAATTTAATGGAAGGCTGTTTTACAAAACCCCTTTGTCGCCGTGAAATCGAGATTCAAAGAACATTAAGTAGGTAGGTACTAATTAATTTAATTTATGGAGTTCATTCGCGGTTTTCATCAGCTTGTAATTATTTTGTTTACGGTTCTGATGTCGAGAGATTACAGGCAACGTTTTGCGGTTTTCCAGGCAACAAAGGGTTGTTTACGTTCTTGAAAATTTAATTTTTTCAGGAATGTAACCAACCCTTGGATTCTGTTATATTTGGATATGGTGGAGTAGTTCATGTGTTTTAGTAACCTGAAAACAAATACCATTGGCTTTTCGTCTCATATTTTCCGTTTAGAATATGATTTTGTTGAGATATAGGTGACCTAAGGTTTATATATGCCAAACTACCTTGGGTACCTATGCAAGTGGGGAAAGTTTTTCATTGCTGCCGAGGCGAAATAGACGCTCGAGCAAACGACGAAACAGTTATGGAGCCGATAAACTGCAATGGTAAATAATTATGCTAAAATAATAAACTAATAAATATGTTGTTTTAAAATAATCTAACTGATTAAGAGAACTCATAACAATCATGACGATAATCATTTTTCGGTATGTCTTTGACTTGAATGTGCGGTTGGTAGTGTCATTCTCACTCAAAAGTCTCCCTGCTGGTGGCCCATGTGTTGGCATTTAGTTCCGTCAGCTGGGACTGGTCATCTCTCAATTGCCACTGTTTATTTTAATTAGGATTTTTGGGGTTTTTCTATTTTACTTCGGACGCTTTTATCGTGTACGTCTTTCTACATCGTTCTCACATATAAATGTAGACTTTTATATTCATGAAATTAGTAATTGGTATAATTATTATAAGTTACAATAAATGTACATAACTAACTTGAACTATTTATATCCACTTAACCTAACTATATAAATAAACAAAAAACAAAATACACTTAGGCGTCGAAATATTCCTCCGCATCGCTGTCATCCGGAAACGTGCCCAGAAGATTGGCAGCATTGCCACGTTGAAAGGCAATGCTTATTCTTTGAGCAAAGAACGAGCCAGCCCTCTGGTCACGCAGTGTCGATCATTCGGCAAGATATGTCCTTGAAAAGGCGCCGCGCTCTCTGACCCCATGACCGAAGCGTTTCAACCCCAAACGGCTCAAAACTGTAATTCCCAATAAGGTATAAAGTATTTGTGTCGCTTGAGGCAGTAGCCGCAGCGGCAACGCCGGCACAGCCCGCCGTACATGAACATGTGACGGCGCAAGGGTGTCGACACACGTTGCGTCCCACACCAGAGGCCTACCCACCTTCCACGGCACGGCACGGCACGGCGTCTTTCGTCCACCATCTGGTCTTTTCCCAGTGTCACGTACTAAGCCGCTAGCTTCTAATACCGCAAGTACACCGGCGGTGACAAGAGCCCGACGAATAATATCGTAGATGCTGGCGTGCCTATGCGGCCTGCGCTCTTGCAGCAGGAAAGACAATGGTGCCCGAGGCTGTCGACAGCTCCTCCGCAGTGACACCGATGCGGAGCAACACAAGGTGCGCCTAAGCGCCTAAATTTCATTGTTTTTACTATATGTGTGTTAAAATAAGCGTATTTTCGACCAGTATCTCACCTGATAGAAAGCGATGACGTGGTCGATGATGGAGTACGCTTACAAAGAAGTAACCTATCACTCGTAACTTAAATATCCTCAGGTTATAACTATCAGAAATCAGGTAACTGGAGTTAGGAATTCGACTCTCCCTTCTTGACTGAAGCTCAAAGAAAATATTCCCAAAACGATTGTGTGTGTGGCTATACCTACGTATTATATAGCTATACAGCTACTCCGCAGTGACACCGATGCGGAGCAACACAAGGTGCGCCTAAGCGCCTAAATTTCATTGTTTTTACTATATGTGTGTTAAAATAAGCGTATTTTCGACCAGTATCTCACCTGATAGAAAGCGATGACGTGGTCGATGATGGAGTACGCTTACAAAGAAGTAACCTATCACTCGTAACTTAAATATCCTCAGGTTATAACTATCAGAAATCAGGTAACTGGAGTTAGGAATTCTACTCTCCCTTCTTGACTGAAGCTCAAAGAAAATATTCCCAAAACGATTGTGTGTGTGGCTATACCTACGTATAGTGTAGTACCGTCTTCATTTATTTTGCTTAAATTTTCCCAGACTCTTCAAAACAGCGTACTCGCGCGCTGAAGACAAATGCTCATTACTGTGTCTAAGTCTGTAAAACGTTGACGAGACAAATTGGAGAGAAATATCAACAACGTTAGGACTTTCTTTCGTAGACACTCATCTAAACAAACTACTTTATTTGACTGTTACTACTCCCTCTCAAGTCTTTTTAGAGTTCCGTACCTCAAAAGAAAAAAACGGAACCCTTTTAGGATCACTTTGTTGTCCGTCCGTCCGTCTGTCAAGACCCTTCATCTCGGGAAAGCGTGGAGGTATCGCGTTGAAATGAAATGAAATGAAATGAAATTGTTTAATGCCAGATTAACATCCAAATAGCACACAAACAAATAAAAAATAATAATAGCAAATTAAAACCATATACTCAAGTCTACAGTCCCTTGAAGCTGTGAAAAACATCAAACTTCGAAGTTAACGTTAAAAAATAGATACGGCCGTTTATGCCGCAAAAACGTATATTTCGACACTCTCAAGGAAATCAAAATTTATAGGGTACTTCCCGTTGACTTAGATTGATGAAATTTGGCAAGAAGATAGATCTTAGAGTACAAGTACTGGAAAAAGTCTGAAAATTGGGAATTCATAATTTTATCATTTAAAAAAATTTTTTACGAAAACTTTAGGTTGAAGAATAAATTGACCGTGACGTACATTGATGTACTCACAACTGAAGTACCTATTCATGTCCTTAATTTTTATTTGATTTGTTAATTTTATTTACATCTCTCAATAGATAATTATATTAACAGTTTCCTAAGTAATTTTACATTTCATAAAATGCTTCCTCTCTCCTAACCTAGATACTTATCTTGCTGTGCCCGACAGGGTCCATATGAACCTATTTGTTACTTTACCACCTAAGAATACATGTAGAAAGCAATAAAAGTATTGAGTATTGAGTATTGATGTATGGGAAAACATTTTTCCACCAACATCGTTAAGTTTGTCTTTCGATTTTACTTGGTATATTTTGCTTACATAGTTTATAAACTTCCGCAGGTAATGTATACTCGGAAAAAATCAAGACTCGATCAGAAACCTCGGTGCGCGAGTCTGACTCGCACTTGTCCGGTTTTTTTTATAAATTATTTCATGAAATACAACAACACTCTTCCAAGGTGATTGTGTAAAACATCGTTCATTGAGGAGCTAAGGACCTTTTCCTTACCTTTGGGAGGACCAAAGGTTTGGGGCTGCTTCGTTGTTCTAATGGTCGTAAACACTGCTGCTATCAATGAGGTTCTCAGAATCAGAATCAGAATCAGACTTTGTTTGTGTGTTCTATATTGGATTTCAGTGCTCCAACTATTACTTCCCGGATTCTGGATTTGCGCCGGGGTGTAGGCAATACACTCGCCCCCTGTTACCTGCGACTTAGACGTATCTAACTGGCGAAATATTCGGAGGCGGGAATCGGGATGTTATGTTATCTGTGGACAATATTTGTGAGAGTCTGGGTTGTAGAGGTCTGACGGGCAGTCACTCACTTATAAAGCTGGGTACTGACCGGTGTTACGGGCCGTAATGTAACATTCGCAGCAAGCATGTATGTTACGCCGTGTCCTAAAATCCGTGTAAAACAAAATACGTACGCATCATGCATCGCACGAATGCTCGCATTGTAACATGTAACATTACGCCCTGTAACACCGGTCAGTACTCACCGGTAAATACTGGTACTCAGCTGAATCCGGTTAGACTAGAAGCCGATCCCGGTTTAGTTTGGCAGATTTATCAACTAGTAAAACATTACTGGTTTCAGTCCCACGTCTATTGAGGAAATGAAAACACTCGTGTATCGGGCGCTGAGTCGCTGAATAGCTATCCATAGAGATGTTCCACGCTAAGATAAGCTTTGTTTTTATTTCATTCTGGGCTTTTCTTTTTCCCATACCAATCTTTTCAGCTCAGCGGTTATTTACGACACGATAGCAACACGCCACTGACAGGCTAATATTTTTTCTATGGCATAAACTAGGTATTCTGATAATACATTTTGACCGAAGAAAAAACACTTATTTCTGCCTAACATACTTTATCCCTGGAGATTTCCATTATAACATACACTTGGAATCAAAAATACACCATATTTATAAATAATCAGGCTTAGGGCGCGTTCCCACTATGTCGTGTCGATTTTATCATTGGACGACTGTCACATACATTTTGTATGTAAAAAGTCGTGGACGACTGTTTGTCGTATCGTGCTATATGTGAACAGCTCCATTTAAATACACAAGCCACGACGCTTTAAACGACACGATAATCTGTCGTCACAACATAGTGGGAACGCGGCCTTACACAAGCATCAAGCTTAAACCTCAAAAGACGCTTGTATGTGCTGAGACGTAATCCCGCTTTCTGAGGAAGTAAAAAGTCGTGTCAAATTACCTCACTTCCTTTCCTGTTTCCAGAGACAAGTTTGTCGGGCATGATTCCAAATCCGGGCTAAGCTGAAAATATTAGCAAACTTCAACATTTTTGTCCACACATTACTTCGGAGCAGTCCGTTACAACTTTAGCACTGACTCTGGTAGTGTCCAATTTCCTGAGACAGGAACATTCGAATAGAAAGAGAATGCAAGAAATCTTTTAATTTCCTGTAATGAACATCTAAATCTATCGAAATGTATAGTGCTATAATATCAAGCTGTAAAGTTAAGCATTGAAGAAGATCAAGAATGGGATATTGTTATGATAGCACACCAGCATTAGAGATTTTTTTTTTCTGAAATTTGTGTTTTATTTTTACGTGCGTAAATTATAGATTTTTACGTGAGGTTTTTACGGGAGGTTCGAATTATATTCAGTTACATAGCATATACAGGGTTATTTGTAAAAACAAAACAACCTTTTAGGCAGTGAAAGTACACATGATCCTGAAAACTTAAAAAATATATCAGCACTTCAGTACATTTTGTCTAGTTATGTATACATAAATGTGAAGCAAATATTTTTCCAGATTTCGGGAGGTCCCAAAGTAAATACTGTTTATAATCTCTGTACTTTGTACTCCCAAGGGTTGTTATTGTTTACAAATAACCCTGTAAATGCATTTAATCAGTATAGATACTTTTTTACGAAACTAATTTCTATCTCAAATATTAGATATCTACTAGCACTTCGCCCACGACTTCATCCGCGCATTCATTCAGTAGGTTGCCAAAAACTTGAACGCCCCATCTACCCCTTTTAAAGGTTTGTTTTGGAAAATTAAGCACAACGATTTTCATTAACCAACCATTTCTGCTGCTGATTCTGTGGTCTTAGGATCAGCGCAACTATTCACCGTTCGCTCAGTCAGGGGTAAATTATGTAAAAAGTGTTGGATCTGTTTCGATTATCCCACGTAAATTGAAGAAAGTTATAATGTCCTTCCCTAACACTTCATCCCCTTTATTTTCGAAAAATTCAAACATTTGTTATTTATTCTTCTTTTTATCATTCAACTTCATCGGATCAAGCATATTAAGATTCTCCCCATTTCGCTCAAACCGCAACATTTTTTTTCTTTTGGGCATTTTATACCCGTCGTCACTTTTAAACGAAAGTTCCGGTTTGAATAATTTAAAATGTAATTTACATGTAGGTACATAATCAATCTTGATTTTCAAATCATTTAAAATGGATAAGAATTAATATCATGATACCAAGATCACCACTTCTCCATTTCACCCAAGTTTTTATTGAATAATTTGAACAAAAAACAGTCATTATGACATGTACTTTTGCGGGTTTTTTTATAGGTACTTTAATACATTTTATTTTATGTATCATCAATAGTTTTCTCAGCGCACGCCAAATAATGAATTTATTAGGCAAAATTTTGCTACTTTGGGTTACACTATTGCAATTTTCGTAGGGATCTCTATTTTTTTTTCGAAAAAAACCTCTGTTTTAAGTTAATAATGTGGCTTTCTAATGGCGAAAAACAGATTTAAACGGGGGAGTTGTTTTCAAGACAAATCGTAACAAACAAACAAATAAATCTTTCCTCTTTAAAATATTAGTTTAGATTTAAATTTATTTGTTGTACACCAACCACAGGTTGACCAGCAGAAAATGCCTTGTTGCATTAAGTTCGCGCAAGTACCTACCACTACCGTCCATACCGCTTTATTATATAAACGACTTCGTCCGCGTGAAGTAGTTACTTTGGGCAGCCATTTTTATTTTTAAGCTTTAGTAGCTTTTAGTAGTTCAAGCGTTTTTTCAAAAACGCTTGAACGTTATGTTTAATTTATTTAATTTATTTTGTTTAATGTTTAATTGCACAACGCCATCTATTGTCAACATTTAGAACTAAAAATTATTTTGTTCGTCATAATTTATTCGTTCCATTAGGTACTGATAGTTCAAACTAATACATTTACATCCTCCATCATCCCTTATTTTATCCCCATGGGGGTTGAATTTATCAAAATCCTATTAAAGCGGACGTCTTCATCATAGTAGCTCCAATCTTTAATTTCAGTTCAATCAGTCGAAAATCTAAGAAGATTTATACAAACTTTCATCCCCTATTTTATCCCCTAAGGGGAATGTATCAAAATCCTTTCTTATGGGATGCCTACGTCATAGTAGCTATATGCATGCAGTCTCAGCCCGATCGATTTAAAATTGACAAAGTTTCATACAAACTTTCATCCCCTATTTTATCCCCTTGGGGGTAGAATTTATCAAAATCCTTTCTTAGCGGATGCCTACGTCATAACATCTACCTGCATGCCAAATTTAAGCCCGATCCCTCCAGTGGTTTGGGCTGTGCGTTGATAGATCACTATGTCAGTCAGTCAGTGAGTCACCTTTGAGTTTTATATATTTATATATATATATATATATATATATATATATATATATATAAGAAGAAGATAAAATCCTGATGGAACGTCATTTTCTGTCGTGTTCATGTTCATTTTATTTTCTGTCTAAAAATAACGTTTGGTTATCCCAACGTTATTTTTAGACAGAATATAAAATTACCATGGCACTAAAAATAAAAGCTGTCGCTAAATATGAGCTGCTCGTTAAACGCGACTAACTCATTTATTAAAATTCACACGGTGTAAAATATATAAAATAAGTAATAAAGAGGCCACCAGCGACGTCGGTCGACCGCAGCTCTGCAGGATAACTAGGTACGTCATACCGGAGGCTTCGTAAATAATACCGGGTTTAGTGCAAACTGCCAATATCGCATCGTGATCAATAGCGCATGTTCTGTGCTGCTGAATGAGGTATTAGCAATCCTTGTTTTATAACAATCTGAGTAAATAACGTATAACAGAATAAACGCAATACTTGAAAAGGGGCCATTGTATGAGTACAATGACCCCCCCTGATGTATTGCGTTGAATGATGAGTCATTAATTATGAACAACTTTTACTATGGGACCAAAAAAAATTTGACTGCCCCATACATCTATGTGCGCATAACTCGACAAAATGTACTGACTGATATGTTTTTTTCGCGATTAAGTCTTATGTCTATCGTTATTGCACATACCTATATTGGGAACTGCAGTTAAGGGGGCAATCAATCCACGTAAATGTTGCTCAACTATGGCAAAGTCTTAAACAAAACCATTTCATTGTTTTACCTTTTGAATACCATTGTCACATATATGTGACAAGCAAGTGCGATCCCTGTACGCCAAACGTCACAAATATGAGACGGCGTATATCTGGCTTGGCGTCGGGGGTATGCCGAAGCGTAAATATGCTCTGGCGTTCAAAAGATTAAATCACCGATAGTTTTTTTTTCTTTATTTATTTATTTAAAGAGGGTTTAATCTAGACAGATTATGCCACTCTCGTTGGTACTGGTCAACTTTAAAAACTAAACATACAAATCCTAATAAAAACTTCACCACTCACCACTAACACAGTTAAACGCCTGTAAGCGGTTTGATCGAGTATTCTGCTCCGAAATTCACAGGATTGCAACAAACGTTGCATGGAGTGAATTTGAGTGGCTGCAATTGGCTCGCGTCGCGCCCACTAGCGACTGGAAGTGACGCGATAGTACTCAATTGTCCGAGAACATTCCAGAATGTTCTGACCGTTGATTAATAGCATGTTGAACAGTATTTGGAGATAGACTGAGAATATGTTTAATGTTGTTTGTTCTATAGAGGTATGGCCGAACAGTGAGTAAAGTCCCACAAACCTCCAATGAAAAGGGAGGATCCTCCAACCTGACGGTTGTTGTGTCTGGTGGGCAACTGCCCGATAGTTGATATTCGGACTGTTGTACATGTTCAAATCGCATGGAGAACTTTGCTTGCGCGATGCAGGGTTTCGTTGGTAGTTCGTCGCTGTCAGGATAGATGGCGTTTGCGGTTCTTTTTGTTGCTGTATAAAATTCGCTTCTTAGGTGTTATGTGGCGGTATTTGTGCCGCTACAGTTCGATGCTAATAATTCAAATGCAGTTCAGAGTAATTGGTGCAATAATCTTATAACCTGGCTATTAACTACTTTTTTGACAGCTTTGACTATCCTGTTGCTGGGCAAAGGTCTAATACAGAGTAACAGTCTACTAACACTTACAATAGTCGCAACATTCCAAAATAATGGGAATAACATCTAGCGGCGAAAACCCACGTAGCCGGATGGAACTGCAGTGCGATTCTGTAAACATGTCGGAGTGAAGACTTGGGTCAAGTGATCACCAAGTGAGCTGACAATCAAGATGGAATGACAGCTCACTTCGTGATCACTTCACCCGAGCTGTCACTTCGACATGTTTACAGAATTGACCGGCTGGCTGAACAACGACTCCCCAATCTAACTCCATTGTCGTCTTACCACTAATTTTCTGAGAGGCATTGGGAAATACAAAGTCATGTGACACCAAACCGCACTGGGGCCACATGGTGAGCTACCGCCTGCAGCACTCACAGAGAGAGGAGGCCCGAGTCCCAGGAGGAACCATAAAATGGGCCGATTATGTTACATAGGGAATTCGAAACTTTGTATTCAGAATTCACCATGGAAATAATGTCATGTATGGTATTTTATGTTTTTGAATGTTGTCACCACTGAATGATTAAACTATTCTTACAAATAGAAACACAAAATGATAAAAAAAATGAATGATCTTCGGCCAAACAAATTACAATTTAAATAAAAGAAGCAGACAAAATTGAATATTTGAAAATAACGACAATCGCTAGTGGTTCGGGCAGAGCTTCCGTACTCCATGATGACCGATGGAAAATGGGCGTGCCTTTTTTGACGTGACAACGTCTTATAATTCGATGGAGCCGGCTGCACGCACGAAAAAACATGACGTCATGCGGCGTTACCTCGCTCTGAGGCGTTCCATTTAGGACTTGAAGTGCAAGCGAGAGCGCGGAACGAGCGACAAAGAGGCACAATCGGCATCCGCGTTTGGCAGCGTTCGACATCTGTCTCTCTCCTACTTGAGTGAGCGATGCGTACGCGTGGACAGCTGCTATACAATAATACATTTACATGTTTTCGTCAAGTATGAAGTGCAGTGAAAAGTGAATGTGGTGTTAATGGTTTATAGCAACGATAATTGCGGCGATAAAGTTAATGATTCTTTAAAATTTTCTTTTGAACAATGAAACCATTGCATCAGTATTTTCTTATGACGTTGTCACGTTCAACTGTCGTCAGTAAACCGACTTTACAGACAACCGTTTTTTTATGGCTTCTCGCAATTCAACCTATGAGGTTGTCGACTGCTTAACCGGGCTTGCCAGTGGTGGCCTTAATATAAAATATTAAACCCTCCAGCCAGGGCATGGACGAGTGCCGCCAGCCACCTCCCTTTTATAGCCCGTCGCGGTGTGGCTATTCTTGATTTAAATTTTCTTCTAATACTGTTATATACTCGTAGCTACTGTATGAATTACACACTATTTAGCTTTAACATCGCGGAACTAAACCGCCCATGTACCACTATTGTACATAAAGTTTAAATAAATAAATAAACTAGAATAATTCGTGAAAATAATAATTTAATGTTGAGTAAAAACATATTGAGTATATACATAGATGGAGAAGAAAATTATATTAAAAATAAAATCATTAGGTACTCCCGCTGCCAGTGTCATTGCAACTTTATTAATATGTCCAACGGTTGGACAAAATGGAATGTATAATTTCTAACATATTTAGAAGCGTGCATGAAAATAGGGACGTGCCAAAGACAGACCAGCAAAATTGCAGCCGCTTCTAATTATTTAGTATATCCAATTCGTTTCAAGGAAACTGAGGTCACCGAAAAATTGTAAACGCCGTAAGATAGTAAAATATCGCGTGAAATTGTCAACAACTTTTTCTTACTAAGACACAATATATATATTGTAAACTATTGAAATTGGATGGGATTTATTGTATACTAAACGATTTTTTCATAATATATCGAGAAATTATAGTCTAATAAAGGTATATTACAATCTTACGGAGTCTGCAATTTTCCGGTGACATATACATGACATACACATAAGAATGTTGCCAGTCAATTTGGCAACCTGACAAGTGCAATAAATCCAAGGATGCCATCCTGCGAGTTAGAGAAACACATCTATGACCGCGTCAATCTTAATTACATGGTCCGGCAAACAGGAAAACAGTGATTAATTCATGTCGTCTAATGAAGATGGTTATTTTATTATCAGTTAAAATGATAAGTTAATTGATATAGACGCTTTATTATCTAGAACTTCTCATAGACTGAAATAGGTTTCTTTCATGGCTTAGATACTCACAAAAAAAGTTACTGCTCAGTGATAAAATGGGGAAATCGATTCAGCCAGCATGAACTCAACCCTCAACATGTACGCCGTCCGTGCTCAAATTAGTAATTGATTTACAATATAAGGTCCCATTAAAATAGATGGACAAATTTCACAGCGTTCAGTACGTCTAACCAGAGATACTACATTACCCTATTTTATATTAACCAAAGTTTTATATTGGGGAGTTTGTTGCGCCACTTCTTCTTCCCAGCTAAAACACTAGGAAGTGGTGACGGGCGGGCGTTTTGGGGGACTGTCTTTATGTAGAACTTTGACGTTCAAAAAGGGCTGGCACTCAGCCTAATTTGAATAAATGACTTTTGAATTTGATATCCAAGCAAAAAAAAAACACTAATTAAAGGAATTTAATTTTGACCTAAAATAATAAATTGCCGGCACACTAGAATAAACACATCCATTATGGGTAGGTTCTTGACATGGTCACGTGTGCCTGCACATTAGCAGTATCAGCCGGTCAATTTTATAAACATGACGAAGTGATGACTTGGATGAAGTGATCACGAGGTGAGCTGTAAATCCATATAATCAAGGTGTCACGTGAACACGTAGTGAACTGTCATCCCATCTGGCTGACAGACGGAGTTACAGACAACGCACAGCCAAAACTCCTGGTTGTAGAAACCTGAAATTTGGCATGTAGCTTCCCTACACTATGTAAGGAAGCAACAAGAGAGGATTTCCCAAAATTCTTACGGGAACGGGAAGAAACGGTATATGCGCGAACGAAGTCGCGGGCAAAAGCTAGTCAAAACATAAAATAAAACTAACGGTTCTGTGATTGTACCAACTACTGTTAGTTTGTCAGTGTCAGTCTTGTAGACTCCTTCGTGGAAAATTAAAATAACATAGGGACCTACTGAAACTTTAATCCATTCACACTGAAAATCACAAACAAGCTCACCTACTCGTACCGAGTTCAAATCATGTGATGTGATTACCTACATGTAGTTCTGTCAGTACCTACATTAGCCTTTATTTTCCTATATTTAAGCTCAGCTTGCGAATACCTAGAATTCTGTCTGCTTGTTCGTCATTAACGCCAGATGCCTACTTAATTAGGTCGAGTGTTGTTGCTTTTATTCGGAATTTTCTTATAAGGTTTCCACACTATTTTAGGCAAATATTGCGAAAGAAGGTTTTGTTTTCTCGGGATATTAGACTGCATTTTTACCTGTATTTGCCTACTGTGTGTTTACATAGGTAATGTTAGGTAATCACAGACCTTTCCTCGGCCCAAAAACCGTGTTCGCAATATCACATCGGCTGTATGTAGGAAAATAGTATTACAAGAAAAAAAAAAAGGAAAGTGTTTGTTTGCGCCAAACATGACGCAAACCAAAAAAAATATACAAGGTTACTAAAGTTATGCAAGTTGGCAAGATATGTTGGCAAAATGGCCATTGCTCAGCATAATGCTGTGACTCGTGTGCGACACAGAGACAGAGCCACAGCGCTGGCTGTCAGCTACAACACATGAGTGCACATGTGAAGAAAAACAGGCATAGTATCTTAACCAAAGTCAACGGTAAAGTTAAATTGCTAATTCGCTTTTCTATTTTACTTCTTCCTTGAACGAATTCTATGTAAATCTGCCGGTCAATTCTACAAACATCTCAGCGTGAAAACTACGGTGAAGTGAGCTGTCTATCCTTCTAATTCTAGGGATTGTCAACTCGCTTCAAGTTCGCTTCACCTTAGTTTTCGCTGTGATATGTTAACAGAACAGCACTATGATTTATGTTGTGGTAAAAAAATGGAGATGCCTGGACGTATCTATCCGCTCTTATTTCACGTGGAGGCGCGTTTATTGCACCTCAAGTGTACAATGTTATTAAAACAAAAGTGTTGATATAATTGTACAGTTTTCAGACGTTTTGATTAGCATTAAAACAATACCCCGACACAGTAAACCGCAGAGAAGTTGTTTTAAACAACAGAAATGCGAGTGGATTAATTCACAACTATTGTTTGTAGCAGTTCCAGATAAACTGTTCACATATTGCTACGAGTATTGCAGTGGGTCGTGTTGTTAATACAGCGTTTCCGGATTTATTGGTTTGTTTCTTTATTTTGTGGTTTGAAACAACAGAAAGTGAAAAGCTGTATGAGCAGTACCTACCAATTATTCTGCAGTAAATTAAGAAAAAAATAAGGGATTAGGAATTTCTTCCATACGAACTAATGATTGACATTAATAGATTTTATATACATTTTCAAAAAAAAAAAATAGCTTATAACCGTCTCCAGGGTCTCATCTATCTCAGGACCCAAATTCATCAAAATGAACTAAGCTATTTAGGCGTGCAAGCGTAACAAACAAACACATTTATAATCTTACTCAGTATTATTAGTTTATTACACTCAGTTAGGGGAGGATCAGGAACATTTTACACTCGATGTTTGTTTTAACTGTTGAATTGAATCTACTTTTGCGAATCAACAACTAGATTCACTATAATATTTTATTTAAGACTGTAAAATTGACGTTAAAAAGTGCCTTCAAATGGTCTAGTTGAAATAAATGAATTAACTTTGACTTTGACTTTAAAAATGTCTCCTTCTTGTATTGACAACTTTTCAATGGACACGGATTTTCTATTTTATCTGTGTACTTGTCTTATGGAGTTTTGTAATAACTATGTATTTCCCTTTTTTACAGAATTCGTATTTTATTTAACAGGTTATGGGCCCAGCATAGCACACAAGATTTTGGGCGCCCACACAAAACCGCGATGCGATGCGATACGACGCCACAATCGCAGGAACTTGTACGTGCGAGCTCGCAGATATTCGCGATGCGTTGCGAATTCAGACCTTCGAATAGCCACTCTGATCACTGAATAAATTCGAAAATGGAACATTATGGAATTAATCTGCTAAGTAAATTAACGGGAACTTAATCGTTGGTGGCGAAACAGGCCAATAATATTGTAAAAATGAAAAAAACTGTGGTGGTTTTGAATTTTTAACGTAAAAGTTTTGTGGTAAGAAAATAAAAGACGGATAACCGAGGGTTTTGTAATAAATTTAAACTAAACCCTTGTACCGAATTAGTATTAATTATAAATTCAAAAGTACTCTTACACAAAATGTAAGTACCTAATAAAAAAAAAAACGCGAAAGCTGCTTTAATTTTCAATTGTAACTGAAAAATACAGCAGCATTCGAGTGCAGAGAGATTACTGTAATAGGTTTAACTAGAAAGTATAAACGTATTAACTTTAAGTTCGTTAGTAATGCTATTACTTTGTTAGTAGAAATTTTTATCTCGATTTTTGTCTGAGGTCTATATATAATTAAATTCGACCCTGAAAGCTGTGGGCGGAAGAATATTCACCTCTATTAAAGTATATTCACCTCTATTCATCAATATTCACCCTTGAAAGATTGCGTGACTAGTTCCTAAGTGCTCATATAACGTACATTGAAGAAACTTCGGCTTTTGACCCTCGATAGTCTTAACCCTTAACCGGAATACTTCAATTTACTAAAGCCACGAAATGTTTTAGCAAGCAAATAGCTGGCAAGGAAAACGTGCAGCGAAGCTAAACCAAACATTTTGGACCGAAGTAGGATTTATAAACTTAGTTGTGGTTTTTGAAGCTCGGGTTTGGCTGAAAACCAATTTAAGGTTTAAAGTGAATTTAACTTTAGAAACGTGATTTGTTTCGTGTTCACATACTTAGGTATAGAAGAGAGAAGGTAGGGGGTTAGGTAGGAAAGATAAAGAAAAATAGAAACGAATGAAGAGACGAAATATTGTCACTAATTTTGATGTCAATAAAGGTGAAAGGTCATAAGTATTCCAAGTCATGTCATTACTTCAATTTTATGGATTAAGTGGGTAGGTATTTTTGTAATAAATTGAGTAACAACAAGCCCTTTATGGGCTCTAAAATTCGTAAGAATTGCCTTTTAAGGCTAATGTATCCCAGCCTATCGTTGGATACGATTAAAATATGATCGTACTTAAAATAATAGCTTGTAAAAGTCTCCTAAAGGTTTTCTCTGGAATTCTCATGATATTTATTTTATATGACAGAAAGCTACGCAATAGTTAAGTGTCATATCTGGGCTTTTTATCTCGGAAAACGCAAAGTTCCTGTGGAGGGGCCAAGGGCCAAGTAGAAGTTGCAGGTTTTTTTTTTTTTTCTTTTATTCTTTGAATTTTAGGGACTTTTATAACGCACAGCGTATGCTAGTCCCATCGTAACCTAATACAATATACACAAACATCCAACATATTTCCAACTGATCAATGTACCAGGGCCATAAAGTCGAACAACTTTCTCCCAAGGTTGCAGGTTGTTTTTAAAAATATTTTTCCAATAAATCATACACACGGATTATACACGTAAATTAATCCACTAAACCTGGTTGCCGATAAGATAGATGTACTCTCTTGTTCACTGAATGAGTTCGCAAAAGTCACGTTACACATTTTATGTTACTGTAGTTAGTTTAGCTTAATTTAGATTGATTGCAATAATTGTATTATATTGATTAATTTATTGTATTGTATTGTTTTTATATTGTAAATGTTAATTGAATTGTATTAATGAACTGAAACGTATTTTTATTGTAATTATTATTTTATTTTCTGCACTATCGCATTGGGTGACTGTAATGATAGCTGTATGTATGTCTGTAATAAATAAATAAAAATAAATGTTACTAGTTTAATTAGATCTGTGGAACAACAAAACAACACCAATAATGACAACACGAAATTTAGCGTCTATAACAAATAATCAATTGAGTCCGTGATCGGAATGTGTAAGTTTACGTCTTTCATGAACGAACTTAGGAACGGATTCAGGAATATTCTTCCTGTCGTTCTTTTATAAGCTTTCATTTAACTAACCTTGTTAGTTGGTATGTATGGGCCTAATCTTGCAAATGAAAACAGTAATCTCCAACCGATTGAGCTAAAATACATACATGTTTGCTTTGGAAGACAATGCAAGTATCATCTGCCAGGGTTGCGGAACCCAGGGTTGCGGAATTTTTTCGATAGAGTCACCTCGGCCCTGGGCTTTAGAAGGAACACGGATGGGCTTTAGTCAGTAAGAGTCTGACACGCCCTTCCGCTCCACCCAGACCGGAAGAAGTCATTCACACACACACATCACATTCGCAAATCTTAACTTTCATATAAAAAGTGCGCAAAATGTTAGAGAGATTCGATATTTCGTGTCGGCCCTGTTTAATCCGTGCCGAGCCGATACAGAGTGAATGAACGAAGTTAGGAAAAATAAATTAAGGTGAAAGCGCCAGGGTAGCCCGCCAAATTCAAATTTTCTTATGTTTTTTGCAATTTTGCAAGTCAGTTGACACTGACTGGCTGTATGTTGAACAAAATATGATTCGCGACCGTAACACGCATTTATTTACATAATTATAATCATTAAAATCATCAATACAACCCTCTAAGTTCATCAATCCGCGTCGCGCGCTAGCAGTAAGACGTGTTGCGAGTCGCTCCGCTAAGAATAAATATTTTCTGTTTATTTATTAGCTTTATCGGTACAGTTTTGCGCCAATAGAATAGTTCACTGGTTACTACACGTTGTGGTGAAATAACATCCACGAGAACTTCATTAACCTCGAAGAAATAAGCAGTTTAAAACCTGAACGAAGAAACAAAGCACCAAACAACAGTGAGTCACACTACGCGCGCTACTCCTATTCGTCGGTCGGCGGTGAGTCAGAACACACGAAACGGCTCGGTGCGCTACCATATATGGTTACAAATCCACAATAGCTACAATTGCCCCGCCCACCAATACACAGGTACGAAATAGTGATCGCGTATTTCGCCACTGCTCTATGTGTTGAGATAGCTAACAGAAGTTTGGTGCGACACCGCATTGATGGGAACACAAATTCAAATCCGAGTACCAGCTTTTCTTTTTGCATTTTTATTTTATTGATGCTTGCCTTTTTTGTTGATGTGCTTCTTTTTTTAGAAGCAACTGCTTAGTTTTTGCCATAATTCACATATTTTTGAATTAATTTTGCGCTTTTTCACTAATAACAATTGAACATGGCTGATGACACATCTCCGACAAATAAGCACGAAAAAGCTACTCTGCGTAATGTTTCGACCACCAGAGGGAACAAAAGGCAAGCTCTTGGGTCCCCACCTCCGGCGACTACTGAAAATGTACTATCGCGAGATAATGTTCGCGAAATTATCCAGGAAGTTATGAAGACTGAATTATCGATGATGTTGTCTAAACTAAATGAAACCATCAATACAATACTACATAGAGAGTTGCAGCCCATCAATGCGAAAATTTCTGCCATGGATGACTCGATGAAATTCATGAACAGTCAGTATGAGGACCTACTAAAGGAGCATGCGTCATCTCAGGAGACCATTATGGAACTGCGGAAGGAGAACTTTGAAATCAGCAACATTGTGAAGTCGCTAAACGCTCGTGTAGATCAGCTGGAGCAACAAACTCGATCTAACAACATTGAAATTCAATGCGTACCTGAGAAGAAACACGAAAATCTCTTTGATATTGTGTCAGAAATTTCTAAAGTGGCTACGTGTGTTGTGGAAAACAGAGATATTTTGCATTGTACTAGGGTTGCCAAACTAAACCCTAATAATACTAGACCACGTTCAATAGTTGTACAGCTGGCTTCCCCTCGACTTCGCGACCAATTCCTGGCGGCTATTGTTAATTTTAATAAGGACAATAAGGATAATAAACTGAACAGCGTGCATCTCGGCTATTCTGGGCCAAAAACACCAATCTTCGTGACTGAACATCTGTCCCCCACATACAGGGCTCTGCACGCTGCCGCAAGGATCAAAGCCAAAGAACTTGGTTATAAATTTGTGTGGATTCGAGGTGGTAAGATTTTTATGCGTAAAGTGGAAGACTCGGATCATATCATGGTTAGAAACATGGACACGTTAAATAAGTTAAAATAATTGTTAACTTTCATTAACATTAACTTATTGTAGTCGCAGCTTTGGTATCAATTATAGTTAAAATTCTCAGCTCATAATATTAATATTTACTACCAAAACACAAGAGGTCTACGCACGAAGACTCACAATTTTTGTCGTCAATTGTCTTTAGAGAACTATGATATTGTGATTTTAACTGAAACATGGCTGAATAATAGTGTTTTGAGCGCGGAGCTTTTTGACGATCGGTATATAGTATATAGAAGAGATAGAGATGGTAGGAAAAAGGACGGGGGTGGCGTATTGATCGCTATGTTAAAAACAATTAACTCAAAACGTATGGTTCAGTGGGAAAGTCAATGTGAGGATCTTTGGATAACTATAGAGGTACCGTTTTTAAAATCTATTCGTCGAATAGCTCTGTGCGCAGTTTATTTACCACCCCCTGTGTTACGTAGTAGTTTGGAAAATTTTTTGGACCGCTGTAACGTGGTTCTTGAACAGACAAACTTGTGCGCCTGTATTGTCGGTGACTTTAATTTGGGTAATATACAATGGAATTTGGTATATGACGCAGAAAAAAATTATACTCCTCCTGGCATTGCTAATGTACTGACTGACTTTATTCACATGCATAAATTGTCACAACTTAATGGCATCCTGAACATGTCTCGCCGAATATTAGACCTTGTATTAAGTAATGTACCCACCGGTAGCGTTACTGCGGCCTTAAATTCCCTCAGCACCATTGATGTCCATCACCCCCCCATTGAAATCTTGATTACAGCGAGTGAAGAAACCCGACTTCCATACAATCCTCAGACTACAAAAATGAATTATAATAAACTTGATTACACGAAAATTTGCGAGAATCTAAACGATATAAACTGGGAACAACTGTTTCAAAAAATGGCTGATGTTAACGAAATGCTACGAACGTTCTATGACAGGCTCCTGCATATTATACATATGCACGAACCCTCTAAACCTACTTTTAAATATAAAAAATATCCTCCTTGGTTTAGTAAAAGCTTAATAAGAGCTTTAAAAGAAAAAGAAAAAATAAGATCTCGCTTCAAAGTCTATAAGAACCCTAGGGATGAAATCGAGCTCAAATTATTAGGCAAACGGTGTTCCAAATTAGCTACCGATAGTTATAATGAGTATATTAGAGACATTGAAAATGAAATACCTAAAAATCCGAACCGCTTCTGGGCATACATTAAAGATAAAAAGGGTGGCTCTAGCTCTTATCCAGCCACAATGACTAATGGAACCGTATTTACATCAGATGGTCCAGAAATTTGTGAAATGTTCGCGTCAAATTTTTCCTCCGCTTTTAGTAGCGCGACAGTGACCCATAGTGAACCTGAGTCCGATTTTCTTCAAAATATGAAGAATAACAGTCTACCACTAACAGCACCTGTGATTGATCGCGATAGCCTGTTGAACAAGCTCAAACTATTGGATATTCGTAAAGGTGCTGGGCCTGATGATATTCCGCCAATATTTATTTATAAATGTGCTCCCGCTTTAGTATCCCCTTTAACACTAATATTTAACAAGTCTCTTAGCTCAGGTGTTTTCCCTGATTTATGGAAAAAAGCAAAGGTTATTCCAATTTATAAAAGTGATCAAAAGGATGACATTAAAAATTATAGACCGATCTCTATCTTATCAACCTTTGCTAAGGTTTTCGAATCCTTAGTTTGTCCTTACATTCAGGCACATTTCAAATTGTATTTGAGCTATTCTCAGCATGGTTTCGTAGGGTCTAGGTCTACTTGCACTAATCTTGCGACTTTCACAGAAATGCTATCGGATGCCATTGACTGCGGCAAGCAGATTGACGTGATTTACACAGACTTTAGCAAAGCCTTTGACCGCGTGCCTCACCATATACTTCTATCGAAGTTATCTGCGTATGGAATCACCGGTACACTTTACGACTGGCTTAGGTCTTATCTCGAAAATCGTTCCTTCTTTGTCGCAGTTAATGGTTTCCAATCGGGAACCTACAAAACATCATCAGGGGTCCCCCAAGGCTCACATGTTGGACCAGTTCTATTTATTATGTTTGTTAATGATATCCCGCACTGCCTAAGATTCTCAGAATGTTTTATGTATGCAGACGATCTTAAATTCTCACGGATAATCGAATCTGAAAACGATTGTACATTACTTCAGAGGGATGTGGACTCGTTAGTTAAATGGTGTAATGATAATGAAATGAGCTTAAATATAAAAAAGTGCTACCAAGTGAAATACACTCGAAAAAAGAAAGCAACTGCTAGTGTATATCGCGTGGGCTCTAACGTTATCCAAGAAGTGGATCAAACAAGGGACTTGGGAGTTGTTTTCGACAGCGCCTTGACATTTGTACCTCATGTCGAGGGTGTCATCAAAAAGGCTTCTAGAATGCTAGGTTTTGTCATAAGGAATGTTGCTGGATTTAAGCGTAATCGGACGAAGATCTTATTGTACAACTGCATCGTTCGTAGTATCTTAGAATACTGCAGTACGATTTGGAGACCTCATTACTGTACGCACATTCTTCGACTGGAGCGAATACAAAAGAGATTCCTCTGGCATCTAGCCTATGCTAGCGGAAATGCTAAAAGGATACGATCCTATGAATCTCGACTATCTTATTTTAAGATGGTCTCACTTGAGAAACGTAGAACAATCATTGACTCTTCCTTTGTTTATAAGCTACTCCGGTGCAAAATTGATTGTCCTCTACTACTATCAAAGTTTCAGTTTCGTGCTCCTGCCAGAATCCCTCGTGCTCCTATAACTCCTTTACACCCTCCACTCCGCAGAACTATACTAGGTGCAAACTCTGTCGTTCCTCGTCTTTGCAAATTATTAAATAACAGCAGTGATCTTATTGACGTGCATTTTGACTCATATGCCAAGTTTCATAGAACAACTATATCAATTGTCTAATTTTAATTTAATTTTGATTTGTTTTTGCTTGTTTTTACTTTTACTTTTATTTTAATTTTAACTTAAATTTTAATTTTGGTTTTAATATTAATTGTGATTATAATTTGACTTTTGATTCGGATTTTAATTGATTTTGATTTTAATATTGATTGTGATTTTAACTTGGCTTTTGATTTCGATTTTAATTTTAATTTTAATATTGATTGTGATATTAATTTTACTTTTCATTTAGATTTTAATTTGTGATTGTAATTTTGATTTCCAATTTCGCTATTTGTGATATTGATTGTGATTTTAATCGACTTATGATTCGGATCTTAATTAATTTTGATTTTGATATTAATTGTGATTTTGATTTGACTTTTAATTTCGATTTTAATTTTTGATTGTAATTCTGATTTCCAATTTCGCTATTATGTACAGTTTCGATGTGTTTCTGTTTGCTTTTCGTGCTGTAAATCTCATCACGTAATGCTTTTATACCTATTAATTTTAATATTAATTAAGTACTCAAATATTAATGTTTAATAATAGTTCAGTGCTTGTGGCACATCTTATTTGTTTATGGGGCATGCGGTGCTAACCTGTAATAAATTGTTACACTAACCTTGGATATTATATACTTACTTTAAATGTTATCAGTGTAAACAATTGTTGGTTGGCCAATAAAGGAAAATAAAATAAAATAAAATAAAAATTTAACTCGAATGAATGGTTATTTCATAAAAAAGTCATTCAATCGAGTTACATGATGACTTTTATGTATGACTTGTATGATACAACCTGTATTGATGATTTTAATTATTATAAACTCATTAAAGCCATATTTGTTACGGTCGCCAATCGTATTTTTATCAACATACAATCTGACGCTGACATGCAAAATGCAAAAAAAGTATGAAAATTTGAATTAGATTATTAATTTAATTAAACCTCACAAGTTCTTATAATGTGAGATATTATAATTAATAATTTGGTTTTTTTAATGTATGGAAAAACAAAATATTGTTTTTTTTTTTAAGTTTAGTTATGATTTTGTTGATATTTTCATTAGACGACGAACAAAAGAACTCATTAAGTTGCGTACTTCGAGACTGTTTCATGATATTTTTATTCAACAATAAGTAAATAGAAAAATTTAATTATCTTATCATTTCATATCTTCCAGTCGAAATTTCGAAGAGGAAACGAAATTTCACGAGTGTCAGATTGTGATGTAACGAATATTCGTTACATCATAATCTGGCACACCCTTCCGCTCCATCTAGAGTGAGAGAGAAGTAGTTAGTTTATGATTTCCCGGCGGTAAAAAAAAACTGACAGGATGACAAACTGAAAGGATTTGAAAATTGAATAAAAACTTGTTTTTAAAAAGTTATGATTTTTTTTAAACTTGGTCAGGTGATTTTGTTAAGCATACTGATTTTGACATATGATAGGCACCAATATGATAATTCGATCCCCTTTAGGCAAATATATTTGCAAAATCGTTACCTCGAGAATTACTGTGTATTGACTATTCTTCAAGCAAAGTCATGTGTGCTACTAACCCGTTCCACTCCACCACCCACCCCACTATGTAAGTCTACGTTATTATGCCGGTTTTTTTTTTAATTATTGATGTCAGTGATAACACGGCCATTCTAGCCATAAACAAAGATTTCTTGTAAAACAGTTGAGTAACTATTTTGAAGAAAAATTAAATATATTCCATTAATCTTATTTCTCAATATCCGGTTTTATGTACCATCTTTTTTATTATTATTTGGAAATGGGCTTGGACCTCGATCACGCCTGATGGATGGATGAGGTCTATGATGGAGCACGCGTGCTCAGAAGATGCCTGTTCACTCTGGCTTTGAAGACAGCCGGGTTGTATGTCGAAGGAAACACAAAAGCTGGAAAAGAATTTTGCTGTTCCCATTTTATTGTGAAAAACAAAATAACGACAAATATATTTTTTCAAATTGAATATTAGCCTTTCATGGCTGCAAGTAATATTAGGTCCTTTGACAACACGAAGTGTGTGTAGGAAGCACTTCCTACTATTCGTCCAGGAAAATGCGTAAAAGGAAAATATTTTCCTCAAACGTAGGTGTTTACCTAGATATTTTTTTCAAATCCAGACGAATTTATGTTGCGTGAAGTGAGATAAACTTCGTACAATACGGAATCTTGACGTAATGATATAGCCTCTAAGTAAATCAGTCTGCTGTGATGTGATTCAACTCAAAGATTTAAGACTTCTAGAAGAATTTTGATGATAAACTTTAAAAAATCTCAGTGTAGTTATTGAATTTTCACGTTAATAGTTTCACACAGTTTTTTAGTTTATTTGTTAATTTTAGTTATTATTGTTAATGCAATACTAGCTATATAAACTAACAAGTCTTTGATTGTAAGGCCGCTTTCACATTAGGACGTTAGACGTGGCGCGACAGAAACACATGCCTTCATATTATGAAACAAAAGCTAGAGAAACTACTAGAAACTTTAGCCGCGCGACTGTCGCACTGCTAAAGTCGCCTAAGGCCGCTTGCATATTAGGACGTTAGTAGCGCGACAGAAACACATGCCTTCATATTATGAAACAAAAGTTAGAGAAACTACTAGAAACTTTAGCCGCGCGACTGTCGCACTGCTAAAGTCGCCTAAGGCCGCTTGCATATTAGGACGTTAGAAGCGCGACAGAAACACATGCCTTCATATTATGAAACAAAAGTTAGAGAAACTACTAGAAACTTTAGCCTCGCGACTGTCGCACTGCTAAAGTCGCCTAAGGCCGCTTTCATATAAGGACATTAGTAGCGCGACAGTAGCGCGACAGAAACACATGCCTTCATATTATAAGAAATAAAAGCTAAAGAAACTACTAGAAACTTTAGCCGCGCGACTGTCGCACTGCTAAAGTCGCCTAAGGCCGCTTTCATATAAGGACGTTAGTAGCGCGACAGTAGCGCGACAGAAACACATGCCTTCATATTATAAGAAATAAAAGCTAAAGAAACTACTAGAAACTGTAGCCGCGCGACTGTCGCGCTGCTAAAGTCGCCTAAGGCCGCTTTCATATAAGGACGTTAGTAGCGCGACAGAAACACATGCCTTCATATTATGAAAAAAAAGCTAGAGAAACTACTAGAAACTTTAGCCGCGCGACTGTCGCACTGCTAAAGTCGCCTAAGGCGGATTGCATATTAGGACGTTAGTAGCGCGACAGAAACACATGCCTTCATATTATGAAACAAAAGCTAGAGAAACTACTAGAAACTTTAGCCGCGCGACTGTCGCACTGCTAAAGTCGCCTAAGGCCGCTTGCATATTAGGACGTTAGTAGCGCGACAGAAAAACATGCCTTCATATTATGAAACAAAAGCTAGAGAAACTACTAGAAACTTTAGCCTCGCGACTGTCGCACTGCTAAAGTCGCCTAAGGCCGCTTTCATATAAGGACGTTAGTAGCGCGACAGTAGCGCGACAGAAACACATGCCTTCATATTATAAGAAATAAAAGCTAAAGAAACCACTAGAAACTTTAGCCGCGCGACTGTCGCACTGCTAAAGTCGCCTAAGGCCGCTTTCATATAAGGACGTTAGTAGCGCGACAGTAGCGCGACAGAAACACATGCCTTCATATTATTAGAAATAAAAGCTAAAGAAACTACTAGAAACTTTAGCCGCGCGACTGTCGCGCTGCTAAAGTCGCCTAAATGTGAAAGCGGTCTTAAAAACTGTATGTGTATGACAGGATGTTTGGCACAGATACGCCCTGAAGTGTATTAGAACGAGGCATTTTCTTACCATGGTAGTGCGTTCCCTTTAATAACACTTTAAACGGAAGCGAAGCTATCTTAATTTTTTATTTTTGAAGTGGTAATGTTAAACTCGCGTCAGGACACGTGACCTGATCGAAAATTCGTAAGACGGAGGGAGAGTAGACCGCCGGCGCGGCGTAGGAGAGGAAGTAATATCCCCCTCTCTTTCTACCGCGCGGCGAAAATGTATGCCTCAATGCATGCATATGCAATTCGTGCGAAATTATTCCCTAACGATTCCAAAATATCAAAAATGCACAACGTTGTTTTGTTTGTTCAAGTTTTCACTTCTGCCGGCACTCCCGGAGTGCAACCCGTTGTTTTTTTTATTGATGGGAAATCATCAAATGACTCCTTTCGCTCTGGTCGGAGCGGAACTCGTCCAGGGCCGCGGTCTCTTTCGAACATTTCCGCAACCCTGTTAATAAGAGTTATCCTCAGTTTAAGGAAAAGTATGAAAGAAACATCAAATCGATTCAAGTAACTCGAAACGAGACGATTTTCCTTATCCCATACATACACAGTCTTGACATCGGGCAGCCAATTGTCGAGACGGATCGCACGAAAGGGTCGCAACGAGTCATTTATCAGTAAAAAGTGAGGAATCTCTGTTTCTCACATTCCAACAGGAATGTATTTATCAGGGGAAATTCAGGAAACGTAAGGCTGAAACCACACTGTCAGAAAAGTTTTGGAAATAGCTACATACATTCATTGTGTTGTACTTCAGTGGAATTTTCTGCCGGAGTGTTGCTGATAGCTGCAACCTGAGGGTCTTCAAGTCATTAGTACTTGTACCAAGTGAGATTGTCTTCGTGTTTTGAGGTTGAAAAATGTTGATTTGGAAAAAACACTTGATTGCTTTATAACTTCTAACATTTGAACAATGTACGTCTTAATAGCTCAAATTGTTTTGTTCTTGTAGTGTTCAGGATTTAGGTATACTGGAGGCAGTATTTAGTTTTTCTTTTTGTCTCTAATATTTATAATGTTCAATGTCATGTATACCTGTCATTTGCATGGTCACTGAAATGCCGATTTTGAATGTACTTTTATTTAAATTTTAAGTGACAGTGCTGTTGGTGTGCTTATTATAAATAAATAAATATATATATATATATATATAAAAACAAAACTTACTTTTTTAATAGTAGTAGTCATTAAAAACATCTATAAATTTTAAATAAGAATGAATGAGCTTTAACAGTGTGGCTTAGGCCTAAGAAACCCCAGCAAATTGTAAGTGAAGGATCGGTTTGCTTCATAAGGCAAGACAGGTGTCTTCCGAAACGGAATAGGATCACTTGGTGGCCTAAATAAGGAAAATAAAAAGGTCGCGGTGGCGAATGTAAGCCATGTGCTGCCAATTTTTGTGCGCGGTTTGTATTTGTGTTGCTTTCTAGGCTGTTTTTAGTTGACATCAGTGGCCTTTGTGCGAGGTAAAAAAAAAATTTACTCGACAGCGGCGCTACGTCAATTTGAACTGGAAGCGTCATCTGGTGGCAATAACGGGAAGCCTCTAGTTTTCCGTACGATCTAACAGAAGTGAACGTTTATGTTGACGCAATCGACTGAGGCGTCGTCCTAATTGGCTAACGATCGAACGAGTTAACGATGCGATTTCATCGCAGTACGAAATTAAACAAATCAATTTTTATTTTTATATTTCCGATGGGTTTGCTCTTGACTCTAGTCTAGGTCATAGATGACAGAGACAAAGTCGACGATGGAGCGAGCTTACTCAGAAGAAGCCTGTTCACTCTAACTTTGAAGAAATTAGGGTTGTATGCGTTCGTTTGGGTTCGGTGTTAGTTCGTGCGGGGATTTCTTTAGAGTGTCCTAATTGAAGCTTGCAAACCATCGCTCGCGCTGATCATTTTCATCAGGCGACAAAATCACATCGTTATCTCGTACGATCGTTAGCCAGTTAGGACGACGCCTCAGTCTGTCTTTCTCTTTGTTACCGCTTCATGTCTAAACGGATTTGGATGAAACTTCGTCCTGGAATAGGACAAAGGAGTTTGTACCATTGGGATAAATTTCAACGATCACGAAGCCGCTGGCAAAAACCTGCAGACTGCAATATTGGCGTAGGTGTAAACTTGGTTACTAATACGCGCCAGTTTCACCAAAACGAAGTACATTATTTAATAAGAGATACAACGTGGCAATGCCGCCAGTCTTTCGGGCTCACTTCCAGTTGACAGCGATGCGGACGAATTTTTTGAGGCCAAATTTGAGTAAGGAGTTTTTATTTTTATTTAAGTGTATATAGTTAGATAAGTATTTAAAATATGAAATGTACATGTTTATCAATAAAATTATAAGAGATTAATTAAACAAATATTAAAAGTTCCGCATGAAATTTATAAAATACATTTGTTTGGACAGCTGGCATGAACCAGCTAAGTTACGTAGTAATGAAACGTCTAGTGCAATGCATTAAACCGTTGGTGATACTTAATAGCTTGTTGAAATGCTACATAATGGTTTGTCTGTGTGTCTGTCAGTTCTATTTCGGTCATGTTTCATTACTACGCTGGGAATCGCTTTCTACCAAACGTCAGGAAATAGTGAATTCTCTTGGGTATAATGTCAATCGGCTAACACATTTGACTGCTCATAAAAGCTCATAAACATTTAGTAACTTATCAGTTCTCAATCAGGCTGATAGAAGTGGCATAATATCTGAAATTTAACTAGAAGGAAAAGAAAGAAAGTAGTTTATTTGGCACACACAGTTACACACAATAAGTACAGTAAAAAATAAAAGGAAACTTAATTTTAATACAATTATATTGTGTGCCCCGAACTAAAAACTGAAACAAACAAACACAACCTAAAAACAGTCACTCCATCAGATTGCACGTAATAACACTTTTCAAGTGGTATTGTTTGGGATTTTTTAGTTGTTCTTTCTTTTAAGGATGGGAAATCATCAAATGAATTCTTTTTCTCTGGGTGGAGCGGAAGGGCGTGTCAGACTCTTACTGACTAAAATCCATCAACCCATCCGTGTTCCTTCTAAAGACCTTTGCGTTCCAGGGTCGCGGTAACTCTTTCGAACAAATTCCGCAACCCTGGCAGGCTCTGGCCCTAGCGGGCCCCGTCTTCTATGCTGACATCTCTTTGAGGCGCACGTGAAACATAACGTGCCATCGACCAGGGCCTGGTGGTGATCGGACAGCGACAGTTCTTGCAGTCAGGTTTTTGTAATTTTTTCTTGTTTTAATTGTCTTTTTTCTGTGTGTATCTAACATTTTTGGTATCTGCTTTTTTCTCACAAAAATAATACAGTTACATACTTTAAATGACGGGCATTAGCTGTGTTTTTTTTCTCAATATTCGCTTTTCCACCATTCAGGGTGACAAAAAAATCGTGTGAAACCTCATTTGTTTAAATCCATCAAGCCGTTTAGTCAACAGGGCGTACCAAAGTAATAGACATATGTACACTCGCAAATCCACACTGAGAAGAAGTCTGATCGTAAATTCGGGTAGTAAGACTTGGCAAGTTTGGTCAATATGATGTATTGAGCAAAGAGGGCTACCGTTTTCGTACTCACCAGTTGGCGCTACTGGCGAGTAAGGTCCTTAAGCATATCATTCAAATAGTTATTACGCGCATGTGAACAAAGTTTGAAGGAAAATAATTCATAATGCCGTAAATGCGCGATTAAATACAACATAGATCGTGCCGCAGTGTTACCTACGTGGACTCATCATAATCGAAAAAAAAGAAGGACATAAATACATATTTCAATGCAGTGGTCGGTAGAACCGTAACTTAATCTGCCATAGTCAGGCTGTTTTAGAAAAATATTTACAGTAATCATAACAAATGAGGAAATAAACTCTTTTCAAAAGCCAACCAATGGTGTAATTTGACATTTAGAAGACCTTACGAACAAACACAAACTCGATAGCCCACATTGTGAGTCAAGAAAACTGAGGAGTAAAGTTATGCTCTTAAAGGGTCATGGAACTCCTACATTATGATTTCACTTGTGAGCGTTTATTATTTGATGATACTAATACCAGTATTTTGAATAAGAGCAGAGAGCAGTAAATTGAAATCAAAACATTTATTTATGCGACACGACTGCTACTAAGCTGCCCGGTAGTCGCTGATTACAGGGTTAGACCTGTAAACACCATCACAAGAGGGTTTCCAGGTACCCTCTATGAAATAGTTGGTAACACCAAGGTGTTGTTGGCCTTCATTGAGGAGCTGGGGTGGATCGAATGACACATTTGTCCCACCTGCACGCAAAATACGCGCTTAGTCGTGGAGTTGCGGACACTGATTGCTGATAAAGTCCATCTAATTTTAGCCCCATTAATCGGCTTACCAAAATGACAATAGTCAATAATGTAATGAGATTTCACCACAAATTAACTGAAATTCAACTTTGCTATTAAAAGGCCATAATACTGAAACATTTCTGGCTTGCGGCAGTTTACACATAACAAGTTATCAATAACGTGGCCATACAGCACCGAGCATAGAAATATACATAAAAAACAGGCACCGAGAGTCCGGGATGCGTCGGCGACCGCTGTTAGGCACGACATTGTCGGGCTACGGGGAGAAGTTCGCCGCCTCTACGCAGGCGTTGTGCGATCAATGGTCCTTAATGCTGGGCCTGTTTGGTCAATTGACTGTCAGGCGTCAGACGCTGCAGGACTAAAATTAACAGCCGGCAGCGCAAAATGGCCATTCGTTTGAGGCGGCAACACTCCTGGCATGCTTTCCACCGTTAGACATCCTGGCGGATATGGACGCGAGGGTTTATAACCGGATTCGCACAATACGCCAAAGTGGCAATAGCGTGCCAGGAAGCGAGCGGTGGCGCGGCTACAGCAACCGCAATTTTGTCGTGAGTCAGCGGGCAGCGGGGCGCCAGCGGATTATTATTTGTAACCCGCACTTTGCGGCTTGGCTCCTGGGGCCTATCTTGCATTATTATAGATAAAAAATGATACTCTGCGATAGTGTAGTCTTCATTTACGCGATCGTAAATTAAAATAAAAAAAAGACCCGACTACTCCAGAATAAGAGTAATTTTTTTCTATAAATATAAAAAAAAAACACTAGATATCTATATATATAATATAATAAATCTGAAGAGTTTGTTTGTTTGAACGCGCTAATCTCTGGAATTAGCAGTCGGATTTGGAAAATTCTTTTTGTATATGATAGCCACATTCATGAGGAAGGCTATAGGCTATACAGGAACGGAAAATTCCTATGAGAATGGGAAAAACGGGATAAGCGCGTACGAAGTCGCGGGCAACAGCTAGTAAATAATATAAAAAAATACTTAATTTTTTTTAAATTCTTCTTTTGCATTTCTATAGGAATAAGCATTATCTTTGTACCTATTTTCTGTTCCATCTTCTTGTCTGTGTAATTTATTGTTTAATAAAGTAAATAATTATGGATTATAGCTTAGTTGGTGCTGCTGCCAAAGCAACGGTTCCGTACTCTGAACGTGCCTAATACCGTGTAAGCTCCGGTGTCCTAATTAATAAAGCTGCGTTTGGGCGTGCGTGACGTCCTTTATTAGGACACGTCCGATAATAGGCGCGTATTGGCGAGCCGGCCATGTTGAGTCAGTTGTCAAACGTTATATGAGGGCCAATTCTCTAATTTTTAAGTATCGTTTGCATTCGCATTTCAATTGCAATCTGTCAAAGGCTTTTTTGACTGATTGCGACTGACATTCGAAAGTGAATGCGGTGTATACAAATAGTAGAATTGGCACTCAGATTGGTACATTTTGTTTCATATTTTATTTCAATGACATGTGTTCGATTTTGAATTTTCGTTTTTGTGTTCCGTACCAAAATGGTGAATAGACTCTTTAAGGTGTGACTTCAGGTACACATATCAACTCTGAAAGGGATCGTCACCGTATCACCTTTTTTGCCGTATTGCCCCGAAGCGAGTAGATTACGTAAATTCCGATTAGTTTGCGTTGCAGTATACAAAGTTTTATACAAAGAAACTGCACGGATCAAGTTAATACGGTGACGTTCCCTATCCGAGTTGGAATGTGTGCTATGACCTCGTTAGACAATCGTTTGTCTGACAGATTTTCTGTCAAAATAATATCGAGTTGTTTGGTAAATGTATAGAAATTTTTCCTAGCGGCTTTCTGTTTTCATTTTAATTAAGGCTGGCTTAAATTCTAGTATTCCCTGAATTGTTTAGTTATGTTTTGGAAACGGCTCATTCTTCTATGATTGAGTCATCATGAAAATATGTGAAAACTCAAGAACTTCTTATACCTACTAGCCGACCTGGTAGACGTCCTGTTCCTGAGTTCATACAAAAAATCCAAAGACCTTTTTTTTGTTTTCGAAAGTTAAAATTTTTCGGGAAACGTTTAAATTTTTATTTTTCTGCAATCTTTTTCGGATAAAAATTTTAAAGACAACCATTTTTTTTTATTTGTTCAAAATAGATTAGGCTGACTAAAACAATGGATACGATAAAGCAAGTGTTTATTTAATTAAACTTCTGAAAGTTTTTAATGAAAAGTCAGTTCAAATGCTTTTAGTAAAGTAATTTTATATTGTTTGAATTTTCGATGGTTTTTGTTAACTATGCTTTGTATGAGTGTACTTTTGTTTTAGTTTATGAACGACCGCGTAGATTTTCTGCGTAGGAAGGTTTTTACCGCTACTTAATTAGTAGCGATTGAGACCTTCTTACGCATGATAATTAGTACGATATTTTTGGACAGAATTCCAATAAGGGTAATTATATAATAATCCAGTCAAGTATAAAAAGTTGTGTTGTGTTAAAAGTCTCATAAAATCTCGTGTCTGTGTCGTAAGTTATTGAAGGTCGAACGTAACAAAAATCAGTTTTTCACGATTATAACGGTTTCTATAGCTCCAATGGTGATGACACTTATGATCAAAATTGCAGAACATAAAATTTGAAACAATTTTTCTGCAAAACATTGTTTCTTGCGTGCAACCGTTTTCGAGATAGAGGGCGGAGCAGCCATACTGTAATATGTGGTCGATTTAAGACAAATGTCGGTGTGATAGAACTTTTTATTTATTTATTTAACAGTTTATGTACACACATTTAACAAATAAATAAGAAGAAGGGAACAGAAAAATAGGTACAAAGGTGATGCTTATTTCTAAAGAAATCTCTTCCAGCATACCTGCGAAAGGAGAGTCGAATAAAAAATATGTAGACATCGTGTGTAAAAGTTATGTTAACATAAAAAGACAAAAAAACTTTAAATATAACATACTATAATAAATATGACTAAAATATCATACTAATACATACTACTTAAATAATACTATAAGAATAATAATAATATATACTTTAAATATGCAACTATGATGGTACCGAAAGGTAGTGTTCTTTCACTCTTCTTTTAAAATCTGGAAGAGTTTTGCATTCCCTAATGTCAGGCGGCAGTGCATTCCACAACCGTACCGCGTGCACAGTAAATAAATAGGAATAAAAATCGGTAGAGTGGGGAGGGGATTTAAGGAGATTTCTAAGATGCTTTTTATTGAGAGTTCAAAGTCTGCGCAGACATAAGTCGGTGTCGTGTGGACGCACTATAAGAAAGTGTAAAAAAAAACAATATTCAGAAGGTAGGTACAATTGCTGTCATCAAAGTACTTTTAGTAAGAGCTATAAGCTCTCGAAACTTGGCTCAGCGTTTCGATTGTGTAAAGTTGTTGAAAGGTTTAAAGAGAAAAGTTGTTCGCGGAAGTTGTTCCAAGGAGATTCTTCTGCAGATATCGAACCAAATCAATATTTCTTTAACTCTCATTGAAGGTTTACTCTAGTATCTATTGAGTTCTGAAATAGGTCGATTTAGGATAGTGTGTGGAAAAGAGAAAGGGAGACTAAGCCAAGAAGTGAGACATAACAGGCTAATTTGATATATAAATAGATTCCAAGAAAAGTTAACTAGAAACGTGTATATTTTAAATACTAATATAACTACACAAATAAAAACTCCTAACTAAAATATGGCGTCAAAAAATGCGTCCACATCGCTGTCGACTGGAAGTGAGCCCAAAAGACTGGCGGCATTGCCACGTTATATGGCAATGCTTACCCTCTGTCCGAGGTAAAAGCCAGCCCTTGGGTCACGTGAATTGTTATCTAAGCGTTTAGCAAGCAAGGCTCGGAACCGGTTAAAAAAATACCGGTTACCTGATACCGGTTTATTGCGGTTTTGCTACGAACTTTTCTAAAGAACGTGAACGTTTTAAGAACTTTATTGAATCTAAATTAACCGGTTTATTCGACGACCGGCGCGGCGGTCGTGTTGGTTGACGCGTCTTGTGACACTTGTGAGAATGCGCGCGGCGCAGTTTTTCTTAGTCGTGCATCAGTATTAACCGGTTTTTATTGCTCTAAAGCGTTTAATCCAAATAAACCTGAATTTAAAGACTCCTCCAAATACCGGTTTAAAA
Organism: Mamestra brassicae; assembly: GCA_905163435.1. Lineage (NCBI taxonomy): Eukaryota > Metazoa > Arthropoda > Insecta > Lepidoptera > Noctuidae > Mamestra > Mamestra brassicae. The sequence goes on along the minus strand of LR990991.1, from coordinate 5,005,961 downwards.
AAAACGGCCTATTCGATCGAAACCTGAATGAAAAGGTTTAGCGGCAAGTACAAAGTAACGGTTTGAAACCGGTATCCGAGCCTTGTTAGCAAGTTCTGGCGTGCGAACACCAAGAGTTTCAACCCCGAACAGTTATAATAATGTGAATGGATGGAGAGGAGAGAGAGTGGCCAAAGAAAAGATGGATGGATTGTGTCAGGAGTAATATGAATGAGAAGGGAATCAGTGATAGTATGACGAGTGTAGTGATAGGACAGAATGGAGGAATAAAATGTGTTGCGCCGACCCCAAATAACAATAAGCGATACCTAAGGGTAGAGAGATGATGATGAAATAGATTTCAAGAACACAACTTTGTGTTCTAAAGCCCTCTTTAATCTTTATGTGTTTAAACAGGTTTTCGTCGGATCGGTTCTCATCATGGTACCTTCGTGCATGCTGGCAAGCGTTTTTTTTTTTTATAAATGGTCAAGGGCTTTTGAATTTTATTAGAAAACAACAGGATTGGTTTTAACGCCGAAAGACATGTAATCGCTTGCGTTGATGTTGGACTAAAATGTAATTATAATTCATCAGTTCGGTGAGTTTTATTTGAATAGAAATCAAGAAGTTACACAGGGGTACACAACACAATACTCCTGAGTGACATCATAATCCTACGCAACTGTTATCCTAATGCGAAAATAAGTTTGTTACGCATAAAATGGTTTAAAAGCGTGTCCGTGGAGTATTTTGTACGTTCTTCTCCATAGTCGTGTACGCTTTGGAACGTGCAAATAGCTTGCATGCTTTTGACGGACTTTGACAAATCAAAAGTTGGTTTATTTGAAATAAATGCTTTAACTTTGACTTCGACTTCGACGCTTTCATTCAGCGTAAATTGCTGAACCGATTATGATGAATTTTGATTCAGAGATAGATGGGACCCTGGAGACCGTTAAAAGCTACTTTTTCGCAAAAACCTATACAAACACGAGCGAAGTCACGGGCAACAACTAAGTTACCTGTAAATCCGTAGGTACTGAACTTGTAGGACAGCCTTCACAAACCCAATAGCTGCATTGAAATCGAAGTGAGACGGATATCCCTTCACGATTCATCGCTCTAAGAACATTGGTGTCAATGGGGATCGGGCATTGATTGGGAACTTAATGGTTAAGACCTTTGTTTAAAAGGTCGTTTTATTAATTGGGAATGATTGTTCATCGAAGTTCGGAATCGACCAAAATCCTTTCACTAAGTCAGAGGAAGAAGCTACGCTAATGATTTTGAATACGACTACTTTTGGAAAAGTTTTTTGAAAGTCACCGGATAATTGCAAACTGCGTAAGATTACAAAATATCTTCAGAGATTGTAAACTCTCGATAAATTGTCAAATGAACATTTTTCTACAATTACACGAATGAAAATCTTGTATTCTATAATATCTCCGTGCCGGTCCGAGATAATGGTCTGAACAGACCAATGGGAGCCTTATTTCTAGGTTTTGCTATCACACGAAAAAGGATAAATTTTAGACTTGTGCTCTGATTGGTCGTCATTTTATGCCAGTATTTTGTATCAGTCAATTTCTCGGAACGACTTCGAGAGATAATAGACTATCAAATTTTGATGCGTAAAAATATATTCCAAATGTTCATTTGACAATTTATCGCGAGTTTACAATCTCTCAAGTTATTTTATAATCTTACGGAGTTTGCCATTTTCCGGTGACATGATTATAGCGGATTGCTTGAAGCGCAAAATTAAATGTGACGGGAAAATCAGCTACAAACCAAATAAAACTATCATTATATGTAATTTTTTACAAGCACAAATCGTTTAAAAGTGGCATACTTACTTTAAAACGATTTCTGCTTGTAAAAAATTTCATTCTAAATTATACGAATATTCACTTGTGGAAACACGAATGTGAGAACCCGGATAAAATTAGGTTGGCTGTAAAATGGATTAACTGGACTGTGGGAATGTCAATGTTCCTTGTTTTTAATTAGAATTAACTCGGAATGGGAGTTTTGCGAAAAATACTTAGAATTTTGTTTAGCTTAGGTTATTTTTATTTTTTTTATCTGCACTGCAGAGATAGCGGTTTTAACGTTAGTATCGAACTTGTTTTGGGATGTTGTAAATGTTAAAAATATACAAATTTATTTATTTTTTTATTTATTAAAGGGTTAACCAACAGCTTATGTAAACAGCGTTTCTTATGAATACATAACAATAGCATCAGACCTATTCAGACGAATAGGTTAACCAATATTCAAAGTGAGTTTGTAACACATATTTAAAATATTAAAATTTGAAATATAACAACATAATTAGGAAATAATATTACAATCAATTAAACTAAAAAGTAAAAAGAACAAAATTACAATTATTCGATAACGATTTCAGGCAAAAACATTACAAATTGAAGTTACTCGTACAATGTAATCAAAATAATCAAAACGTTACGTAAATGGGGATACATTAATAAACTACGGAAAGGCTAATATTACAGCATGAGCTTGCAAACTATGAATTTTTGAAAGACAATACACAGCTAAATCGCCTTGGAACCGGACAAGGTCAACAGATGACCTCCTGAAGGTCGCGGGAATCCGCTGGATGCAAGATGCACAAGACCGGTCGATGGGGCGACACTTGGGGGAGGCCTATGTCCAGCAATGACGTCTTTCGCCAGAAATTATGATGATGATGAAAATACTTGCTCAACAAAACTGCCTATGTTAAAACAAAAGTTAGTAAACTGGTCTCCTACAGGTTTTTAACAGGGAATTAAAGTTTATACTGTGGCTTGTGGCTTATAAACACTCGTACAAGTATAAAGATATATAACTACATGTGAAAGTTTGTTAGGATATGATGCGATGCTTTTTTTTTACTTCGGACGTTTGGTCGTGCAAGTCTTTCGTTTCGTTTGTATAATTTTCAGAAAGTCAAAGTCAAAACGTTTATTTCAATTAGGCCATTAAACGGCACTTTTGTACGTCATCGTTTACAGTTCAATAAAAATAATAATATTACATTAATAAAGTGACTCTACTCTCCATTTGGAAAGGTAGATTCTTATGGAGAAGAACGGACGAGAAACTCCATAGAAGAACGGACAAGAAACTCCATACATCCTTCACATGAATGATGTAACCATATCATTGTAAAAACATTGGTTTAAAAGAGTGTCCGTGGAGTTTCTTGCACGTTCTTCTCCATAGAGATCTACGCTTTGGAACTTGTAATTAGCTTCATCTCTTTGGACAGACCAACCTTGACTATTCAAAAGTGCCTGTAATGGTTAAATTGAAATAAATGCTTTGAGTTTGAGTTTGAGTTTATGTGGATGGATGTCTTTTACTCTACCACGCAACAAATGCTGAACGGATTTTGATGAAATTTCACAGTATGATCATAAATCAAATCTTATAACTTACTAATTTTTGCCCGCGACTTCCTACGTGTATATCCCGTTTTGCCCGCTGCTGCTCCCTTACGGAGTGTAGGGAAGCTACATGTCAAGTTTCAGCTTTCTACGACCAGTAGTTTCGACTGTGCGTTGTCTGTCAGTCAGTATGTAACGGAAGAGTTTTTATATATGTATAATTGACATTGATGATTAATCAGAATAGCGCATGGCTTTAATTAATTAAAAGGTAAGTAACCACTAGAAAACCCGGGCGGAGACGTAGGTGGCAGCTAGTTGGAAATAATGTGACTAATTTTATTTATTGTATCTACTTTGTTAAATTGTAAAATGTCTTAAATCTCCGTGTTTTCCTCAACACTTCCTCCTTTGCACTCCTTCGAATTGTATGTTCAAATGTGAAGAGCGCATAATACCACAATACAGGGCCTGTCGCGTCGATATATCAAAGCTTTCAGTAAACGAAAATTTTCGTAACTCGACAAATGTGGGAATTCACGATAGCTTTTCAATAAATTATAGTAATGCCTTAGCCGACGTGGACCTGGTTAGGGTTTTCTATTTCGTTTTTTAAATCGTGAGAAAATACCCAACCGTAATAGGTACTCTAATCTGTTAAATTAAGTCAAATATGTCCAGAATGGGATTTCTTTAGAAATAACCAGTAGGTACTTTCGACACTTTTCTTTACTATAGTAGGCGCCAGATAAATTTGCGATAAAGTACCCGTCCTTAATTTCTTAAATTATGAATCGTTTTTAATAACTAGAAAAAGAAAGATTCAGGACAGCTTTATTATTTCTGTTTTCGGAATGAAGTATGTCAATAAATGTAGGTGGGTATATAGAGGAATGTGGAACAGAGAGTAAAGTCCCGCATACCTCCACTGTAGTGGGAGGATCCTCCGACCAGACGGTTGTTGTGTCTGGTGGGCAACTGCCCGATAGTTGATATTTGGGCTGTTATATGTGTTCAAATCGCACGGAGAACTTTGCTTGCACGATGTAGGATTTCGTTTATAGTTCGTCGTAGATGCGCTGACGCTGCGGTTCTTTTTGTTGCCGTACGTTAGTTTTTCATGTGGCTGCATTGATGCCGCTACAGGTATTCGGCTGAATCCGGTTTAACTGGAAGCCGACCCCAATATAGTTGGGAAAAGGCTAGACAGATGAATAAATATAGGCGGGTCAGTGACCGTTATTGTACATTTATCTGGTGTCGACCATATTTAGCAAATACTGTTCACATAAGATTTGTGTTATTTTATAAAATGTAATACATCAAGTTGATTTAAAGATTTTATTGGTACAAAAAGCTTCTGAGCTTGTAATTCACTTAGAAATCTTTATAAGATAAAGAAACTAGACGCATTTTACTGAGCTCAGAAAAATCCACAGAAAATCCTTTTCCAAATACAATCGTATTTGATTAAGTGCAATCGCTAACGAAATAATAAAAAAAGGCGGGGAAAAAAATGGCAGCAATCATTCGCTTGAAATAATAGTTGGGTGGTGAATAAACCGACATACACGTCCATACCGACAAATATATTGACAGTTGAAATATTGTGTTCGACACAACGCGAACTGTTTGAAAAAGTGGCCCATTTTAAGGTATAGCCTCGTATCACACCATCACGTAACGTATTGGGACAGTTTATAGCCGAATATAAATAGGAGTATGAATTTAAAAATCGTTCACCTAAATAATAATAATATGCCCCAGCCGGTCCCTTGCTGTCCCCTGCTGCCCTCCAAGGTATGACGCCACTAAGCCGAGGTCCACGGTTAGTCCTCCAATGCTCTAGACCCATTATGCTCGACTTGAAAAAGGCTTACTAAAGAGTTTCGCTATGCACGAAATAACATTCGCATGCTGTTACGAAGACTTTGCCAGGGTTGCGGAATTTGTTCGAAAGAGTCACCGCGGCCCTGGAACGCAAAGGGCTTTAGAAGGAACACGGATGGGTTTTAGTCAGTATGAGTCTGACACGCCCTTAAGTAAGAGCACTCCCTTCCACCCTACCCAGAGCGGAAGAAGTCATTTGATGATTTGCCATCCCTAAAAAAAAAAGGCAGTGATGAAGAAAACCTCCCGCCGGCGACTTCATCTAGAAGTTGCTGCTCGCGAATGTGATTTCGTGCATAGCGAAATTTTTTTGTAGGCGTTTTACAAGTCAAGCCTAGCGGGACTAGAGCATAGGGGGGCTAACCAGAGGTCCGTACCCCACAGGGGGTGCCCTTAGCAAGCAGTCATTTAGTTGTTAAGGTACGAGTTCGTAGCTGACCGCAGATCGCGGCAGCAGACGACAGTTAGTTCTGAATGTTCCGTGAGGGTGAGGCAATATGTCTGACCTAATTGATTTACTTTTGTATTGTTTGTTTGAAGAGGAAGTAGACAACTATGATTTGTTTCTATTATACAAGTATAGAGAGGCAAAACGATAAAGGATATTGGGCCATCTAGTTTATCAATTGGAAATGGAAAAACTCAGTTTTTAGAAAGATTTTACGTGTCGTCGTGGCACTACTGATCTGCGGTCAGATGACGTGTCGCTAGCGATGAAACATATTTCATAGAAATACATAGAAACCAGTAGAGTCGCAACGACACGTCGTCTGCTGCTGCTGTCTGCGGTCGGCTACGAACTCGTCCTTTAAGAGTAGTTTTTAGCCCTGGCTGGGGGCCTTAAATAAATTTGAGGTCACCACAGGATAGTTTGGTTAAGCAATAACTAGCCTTAGCGTGCTGAACTGCGAGTGGACATATCACAAAAAAAAATATACGCCGTCTCGATTCAACGGATCCCTTATTCTGAGCCGGAAGCATTAAGACGAATTAATTGATACAAATTAATTTGCTTAGCTAAGAAATAGCGGCCGATTACTACAGGATTTTGTAACAAAATCCTGCTGTTTTACGCTTAGTCGCTTGATGATTGATTCCCAAGCATAAATAACAAAATGTTCAATATTCCTGGGGTCCCACCTGCTCCCCAGTTCCGAGACAGTGTAAACGCGGCCCGAGCTCGGATGAACTAAATGATGTAATTTACAGCCGACAAAAAACTACGATTTGTATGTGTCTCTCAAGCTCTAAATAAATTAGATTCTGTGAAAATAAATTGTAACAGATAATTTTTTTTATTTTTCAGGATTTCAGTGGCCTACCTACGATCTCTTTTCGAGGTTTTTGATGAAGACAGAAGGATCTTGGTTTTGATAAACTTAACTATGGCGAAAGAGGACTTGCTTATTTCTTTTCTCATCGATCGAATTCGCAACACCATAATACTATCAATACAGGTATCGCCAATGTTGGTGATTATTATTATACTGTTAGAAAGGAATGGGTTAAATCCTACAGCTGGTACTAGGATAGAAGCAGGAAAACTCCGGTAACAATAGAAAGTGGACTGTATTAAAATATAAGCAAAGTTAACAAACCGTTAATCAATCGCTGAACTTCGGTCTTGAAGAAATGAGTGTGCGCTTTGTAAGGAGGACGATGACGCAATGTCGTGTGTGCCAGCCGGTGCCCACTCGCAGCTTGAGCGGCCCCTCCGCGACCGCTGCTAGCCCGGCGCTTAGTTTTTTTTTTGTTGAGTGGTGTCTCGCAGTTCAACCTGAGGTTGTCGACTGCTTAACCGGGCTTGCCTGTGGTGGCCTTCATATAAATATTAAAGCCTCCAGCCAGGGCTTATAAAAAACTTACAAACTAAGCAACTACACGCTAAGGGCACCCCCTGTGGGGTACAGGCCTCGGCTTAGGGCGTCGCTGGGGCGAGGACAGCTAGGGACGGGCTGGATCGAACTAGCCGGCGCGTAATGATGTTTCCAACAACTGTGTAGGTGTATACTATGGCTATAGTGGAACTGCGCGGGTCAAACTTACAGGATGGATCCATACAGATGGGCCAAGATCGTCACGCAGTGGTTGTATGAGGATCAGCGTCGTCACCGAGGTAGGCTAAAGAAACGGTGGCGCGATTTAGACTCTTTCCTAACGGATTGGCCAGAGATTGCAAAATACGATAGAAAACTATGTGGGAGACCTTTATCCAGTAATGGGACAATATAAGATAAACAGATTTTGATTTTTTTATTTGTATTATTTACTATGATGAGCTTATGACACTATTTGGTTGTATTTTATTGTAACTTTTTAGTTTAAGTATGGTCTAAATTGAATTGTTAATTGTTATATTTGCTGTGTGTAATGGACGAATTTAAAATCACTTGATGTTGTGTAGCGTCCGCCATCTTATATTTTTACGCCAATCAGGCAAAACATGACTGTCTTAATTATAATTTGATGTACTATATAGGTACCTACTCATGTTTTGGACAAATAAAATTATCTTATCTTATCTTACAGTCGAAATACGTTTCACAAGCAATGTGTCCTGCCCACTGCCACTTAAGCTTGGCATTTCTTTGTGCTACGGCAGATACCTTGGTTCTTAGCAAAAATATTAGCCGTCAGCACCAACCCAAAGGAAGTTAAATGCAAACAATTTAATTAAATGATCATTACAGGGATTGCGTTTGATCTAAGTTTACCAATAATTGCAAAGTCGAAGTTTTAAGTATACCTAATTGTCTGTCTGAAAGTCAGTTTTATTACGGAAGCTCATTTCATTGACCTACTTTACGATGAAAATTCTAATAGCCTAAACTTTCAGCTGTGCTCGGACAAAATGAATGTCTAATTAAGTGTGTCCTTTAAAAATATCTTTATTGGCCTCTAAATAAAGTCTCTAAATAAAGTGACATCTTATCGGAAATATCGGTTGTCAGAAAATCAAATGTTTAGTTTTCTGACAACCGTTTCCTTACCCACGTGACATTTTCGTATCGACATATTTTTAATTTCAAACATTTTTAGTATTTATAATAATAATAGATAATAATTCTTTATTATCAGGCAACTAAGGCCCATAGATTAAATACACTAAATAAACATACAAAAAATAAACGAATACATATTAATCTTACTTAATTAACTTATAAACTAAGACACACGAAGTGACGGCGTCGAGTTACGCTGCGCGGTGTCGTGTAGCCTGCCGCGAAAACGTCGGTAGACTGCACCCTTCGGCCAAAACTCTTCCTTTAGGAACTTGTCGAGAATCGCTGAATCGCTTTCGCTGTGCTAGTCGAACGTCACTTCGACGAGGCCTTAGGGTGATCAGTCTTTAGCTGTATTATTTATTGAAACAATAATAATATTAACTGAACTAAAATAGGCATTAAAACGTAAAAACCATCACTCTTTGAGCCCACCGTGGAGAAATAAAACCAACAAAATGCCCAAGATGGATGGTGTGTGAAATACGAGAACGCGTCCCACGATAAATGATATAGTTTTGCATAGATAGACGTCATGTCAAATGAATAATAGGTTAGGTCGTTTGACATTGAATTAAACAATGTCAAATATTATTAGAAGCTTTTCTAATAATATTTGGCTTTGAAAGGTTGTGGTAACTAAATGATTTTTTCTAACGCTTTCTAAAACTTTTCTTTATCATTCAGTTTGAACTAAACCGAATTTGGAAATAGGTAACAAGAGATTGATAAAATTGTGAGTACGAAATATTTCACAAACATTTTTAGTAAGCGTATCTGTAAATTGAATTTGTCTGCCTCTAATGAGGGTTAACACTTTTATCAAACCGTTACAGAAAAATAATATAAGACGTACAAATAAATATGTACACGTAAAAATATGACAAGGGTCAGGGAACAATGGACTTGTAGCTAGGGCTCTTATACGAGAGATCGTGAGTTCGAGTCTGACCGATATCTGTTTAGGGTTTTGTTGGATTTTATTAGCCTTCTTGGTTTAACCCACCCATCTGGTCATCCTTATTTCTAGCACAGCTATATCTGCTTTGTTCGAAAGTAACCGCGCCTTGGAACGCAAAGGGCATTTGGAGGAACACGAATAGGGTTGCCATGCGTCTGGAATTTTCCAACATGTCCGGTTACATAAGTCTTTGTCCGGAATGCGGAGGATTCCTAAACCGTCCGGGTTTCTGCAATTTAAGTAAAGAGTGAAATAAAAAAAAAAATAAACCAATAATTTTTTTTTCAAAAATAGTTTAGTTAAACATTTCGCAACTCATATTTTTATAAAGTATACTGCATTAAGAGAATCGACTTCACAGACTCTACAGAGAGTCTGTTCCTTTCCTTTGACCATTGGGTACTCATGAAGGAAAAAACTCGTTCATCATTGGCATTTTGTGCCTGCATGGCAAATATATAATAGCATGTCTTGCTCAATTGCGTAAATTTTCCTGCATTCACATGCACGATGCATAATGTCAATACCATTATATTTACAAGAAAGTCAGGAATTTTCATCAAATGTCCGGAAATTACTCCGGATTTCGATTTTTTTAAAATATGGCAACCCTTAACACGACTGGGTTTTAGCCAGTAAGAGTCGAGAGGACTCATTTGAAAATAACCAATAAAAATTGGCTGTTGTGTTACCCAACTACGGCAAAGCCAAAAGGAAGGGTTATGATTTTTTTGCTGGAAGTCTTCCATATTATTTAAACAAATAAATTGTGACTATAATGGAGGATCCGTTATTCCATTATAACCACGTTCCACATTAATAGGCCAATGCTATATCCGTCTGAGACAGCAAAAAGTTCAAAAGAAAACTATCAAAAGAAGTTAGATCCTCAAGACTTCCGAAGAGACTTTAATTACAAACTTTTCCTCACAAAGCAGTCCGTTGAATTTAAAATTAATCAGATATCGAGTGATCGGACCATAGAGCATAGAACAGGGTATTTGCTAAGATTTTTTAAACGTTTCTCAAAACTTATAGGAAAGACAGACGCAGCAATAAAAATTGTTTCAATATCTCAAAAAAATTGCAGTTGTGAGCGTTTTAAATGCGATGATAAACAAAGACAGCACTAATTGCGTTCAAAATTCAAAATTCAAAATTCATTTTATTTTGTGAACACAGGGTAAAATGGTCTTATGTATATAAAGTGATTGGTCCAACCTATGTTCCGCCGACAGGCATACAAAATAGTGATGCTGTGATCAAAATTAAATTAATTCTATAAATCCCACAATGTCAACAAATAAAAATTGTCAAAAGTTAAATAAAATAGTAAAGAAAGATAAAACAATGTCAGCAATATTACAGTCGTCGAAATTAATTAAATTAAAATAGTCTAAATGTCATAAAGGCGTGTGACGTCACTCGAAAGTCACACCATTGATTTTGCGTCAAATAGTATAAACAACGTTTTGCGTGACAGTTAAAGAAGAATAACTTCATAAGTGTGTAACTTCTAATATTTTATTCAATTCTAATATTTCACACCGACTTTCTTTTTATTTACAAATACTACTATTTTAGTAACATATTTGATTAAATAAGTATTAATTTTTTTTTTTTGATAGTAGGCAAATATTTTAATGATGCAACTCTAGAGTCGATAGATATGTCGCAGCCAACTAGCTTAATCAGCCGTTTAATTAAAAGCCTAGTTTTTTCATTGAACTGCATCGTCTAATCAGCGACATAAGTGACATGGGCAAGTCAATAAACGATATTAAAACAAAGATGTCACTTAGGTCGCTTTAAAATTGGTACAGTTAAATGAAAAGGCTAGGCAACCAATGTAACGGCTAATTAAGCTATTTCGCTGCGACAGATACACAAAGAGCGCTGAGCACAAGTTTCGTACGTCATAGCCATATAGTGAGAATTTTTACGAAGTCAAAGTCAATTTATTTATTTCAACGAGACTATTAAAAGGCACTTTTGAACGTCAAATTTTGCAGTTTGAAATTAAAATATTAGTGACTCTAGTTGTCCATTTGCAAAAAGTAGATTCTTATGGAGAAGAACGGATACGAAACTCCATAGTTACTCTTTTCAAATATAAGTTTTACAATATTTTGTGTAAATATGTACATTGTGTGAGCACAATGCATCCAACATTACACTAATATACAGCACACACTCATATACTAAAAGGTACGACAAAGCATTACCAGCAGAGATAAAATTAAGTTTGCTAGCAAGGGACATGGTACTCACATATTTACAATATAATTAACAACAATGGATCAGTATGTGAGTTAAATTACATATTTAAAAAAAAACTATATAATAAATAAATCAACAAGATTGACTTTGTCTACTACAGCCTAGATCAGGGATAGCGAACTTATGGCACGCGTGCCAGTGGTGGCACGCAGTAAAATAATTTGGGCCTGCCTATGCAAGATTACTTAGCACCCTGATGATTATCAACAACAGAAATCATACTGAACTTTTACTTTTTTGAAGAAATACAAAGCTTATTAACATTAAAATTGCTTTACGAATTTCTAGTAGCAAAAAAAAGAGTTAAGTTATTACAACTAGTGTGATTTTTTGTCCATTGTATCACTAAGCTAATTTTTTTTAAGGCACTTGATGGCTGTTTTTTTTTGTTTTATCTGAAAATGGCACTATCTACAAAAAAGATTCGCCATCCCTGCCCTAGATCGTCCTATGGAGCAGGACCACATGTTTCCAAGCATTCTTATCTTTAATAAACGAGCCAACAATTTCTATGCGTAAAAGTGACGCTGACTGCCCGCTTGGTTGTCTTTTACCAGCCGCCTCTAGCACTCACCATGCTCTGTGGACCGCAATATTGAAATTTAGCTGGAACATTTCTCGTTGATTGGTATTGCTATGAAAAACGGCTGGAACATTTCCTGACACGTTTGAGTCAGATGTGTTAATTGATTTGGATGAATACGTTTTGTTGGCTGTGACATCACTGTTTTAGACCTTTTTAGGAAAAACGAAACCCTTATAGGATCACTCGGTTGTCTGTCTGTCCGTTTGTCACAGCCGATTTTCGCTGAATCTACTAGACCGATTCAGTTGAAATTTCGAAAAAACCCCGAAATTACTACACATAAAATAAAAAAAATACATACAATGGGACTTTATTTATTGATTGGAGGAAAACATAAGAATTCAATGGTTTTAAAATATCTTTTTGACGTGACAACGTCTAATAAATCGATGAACAATTGCTGCACGCATGAAAAATTGTCCCGTTACGCTCAGTGTCCCGTTATAATATCTTGTTATGACGTTGTCACGTTAAACTATCGTCCGTAAATCGACTTTACAGACAACCAATTTAAAAAAAAAAATTAGTTTGGGACCTTTGCACGCGAGTTCGACTCGCACATGGCCGGATTTTTTTGGATACTAGCTCTTTATCAGGCAACGTAATCCGGTTACATTTTTAATGCTTTTGCTGAAACGATGAAAACTGTTAAGGGTAGGTAAGATTTTGTAATTTTTGTGGGCTGTTTTATTTCATAATCTTTTTATTTCTTTCTACTATGATACTTTCTGTTAAGATTTTTTTTTTCTTTGGTCAAACTCTACTTAAGCCTGAAAACTTGTGTTTCATGAAAGCATGTTTAAAATAATTCTTAACTTTAACTTCTAAATTCAGAAATCGAGCGTTAGAGATTGTGGAAAATAAATAAAGGGGCCTATACCTTTCTTGATTTTTTATTTTACTAGAGTTCTCTGCTTTTATTTCATAATTATTATTGTATATATTTAATCTATTATGTATTTATTGTATTTATAAATGGTACACCTAAGACTGCCTACAGTACTGCCTTTCTTTTTCTCTCTAAAATCCATCCAAAGGTTGTCTTGAAAAGATCGCTTTTAACGATGAGGCCGTCCATTGTGTCACCCTATGTAATGTTTTCCTCATCTATATTTTCTGTAACTTATATGGTGTACATAATAAAGAGTATTCTATTCTATTCTATTCTGTCTTATTCTCAATCTTATAAGCTCAGAACCTTCCATAATTTTCAAACAAATGGACTACCGTAGGTACCAATTACCATTGTCTTAAACTTTCTCATAATTAATTAGGGTTGGGCTGCACTACTGTCCTTTCCTTACAATAAATCCCAAAACGTACAATAAACTGTTCATTTATAAACCATTGTTTTACGAAGTCGCTGGCAAGGCGTGATTCACCGGACTGATTGATGTACACGACTGTACCTCCGACCAACATAAGCATAACTGTACCAACCCTACAAATATACCAGGGTAGTTTCACGAGGCAGGTCAAGTGAAATTGGTCGTTTCCAGGGAATTAATCACAGTGTCAAAGAAGCATCTAGGTGGCTTTGAAACTCGCGATATATTGGCTAAAATTATTTCTTCTTATTGTGCTATGTTTCTTTCTAAGTACACTCGGAAACTAATGGAGTTGTCAGTAAGAAATGTACTTAGTTCGCATTTTCTTTCTAGGTATGAGAAAAGGTACGTGTGAGTAATATTACTTAGCTCAATTTATTGAAGCACTTACCTATGTTTATTGCGTTATATGAATACATTGTGGGGTGTTACTACGCCAATCGATCGATGCCATTGACCGACATCGATTGACGTTGACCTATTGGTGTGGTAGCTTTGGCTGATCGACGGATATCGGGCGAGAAACAATTGATCGACCAGCGATCGATGCAATCAATCGACGTTGTATTGGATATGGATTGGTTTTTTTAGCTTTAGAAGTTTAGATGATCAAAGAAAAAAGTAGAAACTATCGATCGACATCGTCTTATTTATTCTACTATCGATCGATTGGTGTAGTAGAAACTATCGATCCATATCGACTAATCCATTCTACCATCAATCGATGGCATCGATCGACGATAGATCGATTGGTGTGGTAACACCCTAAGTCGCAGGTACACAGGGAAACTAATGGAGTTGTTAGTAAGAAATATACTTAGTTCGCATTTTCTTCCTAGGTATGAGAAAAGGTACGTGTGAGTAATATCATTACTTAGCTCAGTTTATTGAAGCACCTTATGTATATTGCGTTATATGAATACATTGTGGAGTATTACTACGCTAATCGATCGATGCCATTGACCGACATCGATCGACGTTGATCTATTGATGTGGTTGCTTTAGATGATCGAAGAAATAAGTAGAAACTATCGATCGACATCGACTAATTTATTCTACTATCGATCGACGATTGATCGATTGGTGTGGAAACAACCTAAGACGCGTTCTCATTCACTTGGCTCGTATATGTAGTCTTCTTCTGCCATACTTCTCGATTAGTTGTGACTCCTATTCATCTTTCACATAGCGTATCTTTCCATTTATCGTACTCTTATAGCCACTCTCATCTGTACTTAAAATATTACTAGTAATGCCTTAATTTTTATTGAATGATATGATACTAATTTGGAAAATAAGAAGTTAAAAAAAACTCATTCCTACCGAACGAAACTGGAGCAAATACCTAAGTTGTATTTTGTGGCAGAAATAATCATAGGTCATACATGTTTAACTTCAGGAGGAACTCGTAGCTAAATAACAACAGCCCACGGGTCAATCTTCAAGGTTTAATTATTTATTTAAACTGTATGTACAATAGTTATACATGGGCGGACTTAATGCATCAAGGCATTCTCTACCAGTCAACCTTTGGATCAAAAAGACTACAACACAACAAGACAAGACACACAACAGGTACAAGACCACTAAGGTTAAGTAACGCTTGCCGAGGTCGATCTGTGGATAGGTGACCATCTTAACATACCGAGATTCTTCCGTGCCTCGGAAAGCGCGTTTAACCGTTGGTCCCGGCTGTCATTTGTAGATCTTTGGTAGTCGTTACGGATTGTCAGAAGCCAGAAAATCTGACTCGCAGTCTTGCCAAGAATACCGTGTTACCTAGTTAATGGGTTGTGGAGGTCTGGACGGCATTTTGTTTTTGTCTTGTACGCTATTGACCCTTTAACAACGAAGTTTAATTTTGGATTTTGTTATTATTTTGTTATTTGATTTAGAATAATAATTGATAGTCTTATTATTGATAGGCTTGGTCTTTTAGTCCAGCAATGGATGGCTTTCGGCTCAAATACTGATACTTGGCTACATCCGGTTCGACTGAACGCCGACCCCAATATAGTTGGGAAAAGGCTAGGAAGATGATGAAACATTTTTAAGTAATCGATAATGATCTCTTCCTGCTGAGAATTTTGACAAGAAGTGGACAGATCAACAGGGGAACCTAGCTAACTTTATAACCCGAATACTTGTGGGCAAGGTACATTGCTCGCAAATGGTCATAGGAACCGAAAGGTTCCAGTATGGCGCAGTGGCCTCAGCCATCGATCAACTTGGTACTATGATCTGGTGATGGTACCGGGAAGCGTTTGGATACGAGAAACATAGGAACGGTCCATGTTGTGACACTTACAGGAAGCCTTTTTTTTAAGGATGGGAAATTATCAAATGACTTCTTCCGCTCTGGGTGGAGCGGAAGGGCGTGTCAGACTTTTACTGACTAAAACCTATTCGTGTTCCTTCTAAAGCCCTTTGTGTTCCAGGGCCGCGGTGACACTTTTGAACAAATTCCGCAACACTTAGAGGAAGCCTGTGTTCAGCAGTGGACGTCTTTCGACGGAAATGATGATGTCATTGAATTTCCTTGACAATTTAAAAGCTTTGAAGAGTTCCAGTCCTATGATTTTTAACGTACATAAACTGTTTCATCCTTTCTTAGCCTTCATTTAACGAGTACATATTCCTTGATAGTGTTGTAACCTACAGGAATTTGTCTGTTCCGTACTCCAGAGTTTTATGTCTCCCACATAACATTGATGGCTGGGTGTGCCAAATTACTTCGGCTAATCCTCAGAGATATCTTTAATGGGTCATAAAATCCGCTTCATGAACTGATTGTCAATGTTATTAACCTTTTATTGTGGCGATGGTAGAGTGAGCTTGACTGAAATCTGTCTAAAAACTCGATGTAAGCATAGGTAATTATAATGTTTGTT
The DNA here is from genome assembly GCA_905163435.1 of Mamestra brassicae. NCBI lineage: Eukaryota > Metazoa > Arthropoda > Insecta > Lepidoptera > Noctuidae > Mamestra > Mamestra brassicae. The sequence goes on along the minus strand of LR990991.1, from coordinate 4,989,643 downwards.
GCAGAAATGGCTAGGACAAGAGTCAAGGTGAACTGATGGTCTGGTGGCCGTGGGAACCCGCTGAACGCGACCCAAACAGGACCGGTCGATGTGGCGACTGTTGCAGGAGACCTGTGTTCAGCGGTGGACGTCTTTCAGCTGAAACGATGATGATGAGAGAAAGATCGTCATCAAGGCTCCCTCAGACAGGCAATACGCGACATTACGACAGCGATCCAACATTTGCTTCATGTTTCGGTTTTTTACGGACGTAATTTTTTTTTTACAGGAGTAAAACAATTTCTATGAAAAATGGTCGTCCCTTTATTGTCATGTCGCACCTTTTTGTGGGAGGGGATCCAACCATTTGGTCTATAAGCGGCCCAATGATTAGAATTATCATTTTCACAGTGAATGCTTGGCTTGCATGTGGCCCATTAGATCATCTTTTTTTTTAATAATATCTTGGGACAACTCACACACGGTCATCCGATCCCAAACTAGGCAGAGCCTGTGCTATGGCAACCAGACAACTGATAAACATACTTATATACCATACATATTAAAGACAAATGACACCCAGACACAGAACAAATGATCATGCTCATCACACAAAGATTTGTCCTGGGTGGGAATCGAACCCACGACCTCCGGCTTAGCAGTCAGGGTCACTAACCACTCGACCAACAGGCCAGTGAAATGTCATTGTTTTAATACAAAATAGAGAAGGAGCTATACAGAACCAATAACACTAACCCTATTCGCTCAGGAATTTAAAACTTCATAATAAACGGTTCCAGAAGGATATAGATGCCATTGTCCCTTGGCACAATCCACCGTTGACAATTTATGCCCAAGCGGCAATACTCTCTATATTCTATTGTGTTCACTGCACGGCTTTTAAAGGAAAAACGCCTTTCCCAACAGAACAAAATAAAAGAAACGATTATTTGCTGGCAACTAGTGGTCTTTGTATTACAAGTAGGTATTTTTTTGTCCCAGTATTTGTAAGATCTTTATACTTACCGTATAAAGATTTTTTCAATGAAAAAAGAATCATCCAAATCGGTTGACAATTGGAGAAAATATCGCTGGTCAAACATATGTCGTGGGATCCCAGCATCAGATCCTAACTTATACCTTTCATCATCAGCTCAGCATGATGAGATGTTGATGACCAGGCACAATTATCAGAATTGCGTTAGAAAGTAAATGAAAAACATTGTATGTGCCTTTGAAATTTGAGGGTTGCCCTCGATTTCTCTAGGATTCCATCATCAGATTCTGATCGCCAATGGGACCACCTCAGGAGTATAGGCTTTTGGCTAAAAAAAGAATCATCGAAATCCATTCATAATTGACGGAATTATCGCGTAACAAACATGCAAAAAAAAAACATACAGTCGAATTGATAACCTCCTTCTTTTGGAAGTCGGTTGAGAACTTGTTTGGTACTAGTAAAAATATTTAACCTCAAAAGGCAGAGCCGACGAAAGTACCATGAGTAAAGTAACAAGCTAATCTCCAGTGTACATTCCATTTGGTACCGCTGTTTCATAAGAACTACAAAACTTAGGAACTCTCGTTCCAGATGACTACTCCAAAAGCACCAGACTATTTCGCCAGTCGCCAGAACTTTGCAAAATTAAAGTTTCTTAGTACTTGCTTTGCGGTTTCAATTAAAACTACTTACTAATTATGCCTGTATTATACCTAGTGTACAATTTATATAGTTAGTTTAAGATTAATTATCTGTGTTGGGTTTAACTTTAAACCTCAGGTCAAATAACTCTTTAGGGCGTCGACAAACGAGCGTAAAGTCTACGGCGATGCGAACTCATTTTGCGTCACCGTGTGGACTTTAGTATGAAACCTAAAAAATTACGCTCGTTGGGCCTCGCCCTTTTATCGTTATCTAGACTTATGAAAATGGCACTTAGGTACTTAGAATTTCATTTTGGATTTACTTAGCCTTCCCATTTAATCTGGATTGAGGATGGCGCTCAACGTTGATAAATGCTAGCACATAACATTTACCCGCAAATAACGAATAGTAGCGTCATCTTATTCACTTAATGGAATACCACTGCAGAAAGTCGACGTCATACGGGATCTGGGAGTCTTGCTGAGTAGTGACCTATCTTTTGATTCACATATTGACAAAATTTTGTCAAAGGCTGGTAAAATGGTTGGTTTTATTAAAAGAATTGGGTAATGACTTCAAAAGGATTGAAAGTACTATTCAACTCCTTCTCCTCCTTCTAGAATACGCTTCTTCAGTTTGGAGTCCAATGTGCAGAGTACACATCAATCGCATCGAACGAGTCCAAAAGCATTTCACCGGATACTTTAATCCAATTATCCAAATTATCCAAAGATCACAGCTGCCCTTATAGGGCGGACTACTCACAGCGACTGGCTCACTTTGGTTGGAATTTGCTTGAACAACATCGCATATTAGCTGACGTCACGACTATTTACAAAATTCTGAATGGTCTGATATCATCGCCCCAACTTCTTGATAATCCCTTCCTCAGTGTACTCCGTCAGTGTCCAGGCAGGTCGTCACGAAAACTCGACACTTTTACTGTCAAATCATCTCGCACAAATCTAGGCCGATCCGCACCGTTGAACCGAATTATGTCGATTACTTACAGGGTTATATCCACTAACACCTTTGTCGACATATTCTGTGACAGCTTAGCTAAATTTAAGCAAAAAAGTTAGAAATTAATTTGTAATCAATTCATAACTAGTCAGCTTGGCTCATCGCCGCAAGGTTGCCTGCTTGTCGGTCTTCTACAGACTGTACTTTGGTAAGTGTCTAGGAACTCCATGACCACATGCTACCGGCCCCCTTCTACCATCGGACATCTAGATGTACGGCAAGCTACCATCTTTACCTTGTTGCTATTCCATCAATTCGCACTAAACGTTTCCAAACGTCTTTTATAATGCGCACAGCAAAGGAGTTGAACGCTCTGCCTGCGTCTGTGTTTCCGAACGCATACAACCCTAATCTCTTCAAAATATCCATCGTCGACTTTGTCTCCGACCTAGTCTAGAAGCAAACCCAAATAAAAAAATAAAAACTACGTACTAAAAATATTTTTTTATTTTCCATATTTTTTAATTAATTTAATTCAATCAATCTGTGAATTAATCTCAAACCACAACAGCAAGTTAATCAGTATATTTATCGAAATACACATATTACACATACAATATACAAGGTGGAGACGCCGATATGACAATAAATCAAAACACTGTCAATACTAGTTCATACGAATATGTTGTTTTTATTACAGATTTGATGTCACTAACAGCAACAGACTGCTTGGAATATTTCGTCAGAATAGTAGTCGTTATCCTTGACTAGTTTGAGTTTTTGTGACGTATTATGCAATGGTAAAGTTAATTTTTAATTTCGCGTGTCATCCATACTAATATTATAAATGCGAAAGTGTGTCTGTCTGTCTGTTTGTTACCTCTTCACGCTTAAACCGCTAAACCGATTTCGATGAAATTGGTATAGAGATAGTTTGAGTCCCGGGAAAGGACATAGGATAGTTTTTATCCATGAAATCATCCTGTTAGGCGTGAAAAGGGGATGGAAGTTTGTATGGGAGTCCGTCATTTTTGAAGATAAAACCATGAAACTTTGTATTTAGGCACTTGATAAAAATTTATACATTCGGCAAGCATTTTTAAAAATTTATATCTTAAAAATAAAAATGGCTGCTCAAAGTAACTATTCCATGCGGACGAAGTCGCGGGCAAAAGCTAGTTTATAATAGTTTCAAAATATTCCTATGAATCAGTATTGCCATTGTTTTCATTTATTGTCGTATCGATGTCTCCACGTTGTATATTCTACCTACGTATAAAGTACTCCGACCATAGAATACAATTCACGTACGTTCGCTGATACGCCGCCTCTGTTTGATCAACACGAACGCACATACAAAGGGATTGCCCAGTAATAATTAAACCGGCCAATTTGAGACGTGAAATGCGGAACAATGGAGATGGAACACATTAGGATGCGGATAGATCGATCCCAACTGTTTCTATATACCTACTTTTATAAGAGTATTATTTCACCAGTAATGTACGAGGTAGCTGGGCGTTGCGAGGATATGTAGCGGCTTTGTAAAAATGTGTAATTGTGGCCACGTAAGCTGTTCGAGGAACATTTTTTTGGAAGAAGCCCGCCACTTTTACAAACTGGCCTGTTGGTCGAGTAGTTAGTGACCCTGACTGCTAAACCGGAGGTCGTGGGTTCGATTCCCACCCAGGACAAACCTTTGTGTGATGAGCATGATCATTTGTTCTGTGTCTGGGTGTAATTTGTCTATAATATATATGTATTTAGAAATATATAAGTATGTTTATCAGTTGCCTGGTTGTCATAGCACAGGCTCTGCCTAGTTTGGGATCGGATGACCTTGTGTGAGTTGTCCCAAGATATTATTATTATTATTACTTTATTTCCTACCCCACTGCAACTCCTGAGAGGGGGAATCAAAAGTTGAGAAATTAATCAGAAAAGGACAGCAGATCAGTGAGAAAAACATGTAATATCCACGTCCTCCACCTTAAAAATCAAGTGACAAAACTGAAACCATGAAGCTGAGAAGCGGTTTGTAGCTTAGTGGAGTGAGGTCCCCAATCGCTCGCATTCCATGCACACATCTCTTGCATTTTTGTATGTAGGTTTCCTAGCTTCGCTAACCCATCCCGCCTGAGCTGTGTTTGGTTGATTTTTTTTTCCTCGCGCGCCGCTTATATATCTCACACATCTCTTGTGGGAAAGCACCCTAATATTAAACCATTTCTCACTTGATATACGCCAACTGTTAGTAAAGTGCTTTTTGAAGAACAATATTTAGTATGTGCTGAAATATACTCGTAGTCAAGGTTACTTCGTATTGCGAAAAATTGCTCGCTTATATTAAAAATGGAAGTGGGTGGAAATCGTTTTGCTTTTGATCCAGACAATGTATACTATCTATAATAGTGGTTCCCAACCTGTGGTCCGCAACGGCCAAAATAAGGTCCGTAAAAGGTTTAAAATTCACTGTTTTTACCTAAAAATGTCATTGATGCAAACTGATTCTAAGTTTCTTTAGAAATGTGTCTCCTATGACAACATTTTTTTAATTTTTAACATAGTTATACTACAAGTTTGAATATCTCTATGGTATAAGTTTATTTTTAGTTTAACATTTTATTTTCTTGATTCCCGGTCCCTACTAGCACAAAGAAATCAAAGTGGTCCCGGGTCAAACAAAGGTTGGGAACCACTGATCTATACTAAACCTTTAATAAAGCTGAAGAGTTTGTTTGTTTGTCTGTTTGAACGCGCTAATCTCTAGACTGGTAGTCGGATTTGAATTAATGAGTACTTTAATCATGTATTACATTATTTTTATGTATATAATAGTTTTCGCAGCGCACGCTAAATACTGAATTTATAAATTTATTAGGTAATTGCTACTTTGGGTTACATTATAGCAATTTTCGTAGGGATCCCTTTTTTTTCGAATATAAAATAAATCCTGTTTTATATTAATAATGCAGCTTTCTAATAGCGAAAGTAGATTTTTTAAAAACAAACAAATAAAACTTTCCCCTTTATTATATTAGTTTAGATTTAGATATGGAAGTGTGGATGGTTTGAATGAATACAACCAGAATAAACTTGGATGTTATTTCAAAGCCCTAAGGAAACGTATTCAATTATTATGTTGAAACGCGTGCGATGTGAATGCGAAACGACAAACTCTTTTAGGTTTAACCAACCCTAAAATAGGTTTGTTTGTTGTGCCCGCATTGCAATGGCTGAATGCGAAATTATTTTGTTTTTGTCTCGGACGCTGTTGACCTTTTACCAACGAAGTTTAATTTTGGATTTTGTAACTTTTTTATTTGATTTAGAATAATGATGGATAGTAATGTTTATTATTTCCCGTGTAACCCAGTTAATGGGTTGTGGAGGTCTGGTAGACAGCCGCCCCACGTAAAATACTGGTATTCAGCCAAAAATCAGCTCTTCAGTACATTTTGTCGAGTTATGGGCACAGAAATGTATAGAGTAGTCGTTTTTTTTTCATTCTTAATGTTGACCCCTTAAGAGGAATTGCGTTTATTTTGATAGACGTTGTGTACACGGTGTTCCAAAAGTGCGTGGTCATATTTAAGGGTGACGTTGGGTAACATTAAGGAAAAAAAAAGAATTTTTAATATAATAGAAAATTATTTAGTCTTACTTGCGCCAGAATAAAATGTTGTGAAGAAATGTCATGAGCGCTTACCAATCGAGTTTGGTTTAGTGCAGTACCGACTTTCCTATATTGTTGCTAAATTTTAGGAATGATCAAATTCAAAAAGATGTGGCTTATAACTAAACCCCCGACTCGGATAGGTTAGGTTAGAAGCCTAAGGCGCGAACCTTGGCTTTCGTGATTATTTTTTTTTAAACCACCCAGAAATAGGCTAGCGGAACTCCGTCGAACTATCTTAGCGCAGGTGGCAATCAGTTACTAGTTATGTTTTTATATCTTTTGAGTGGTATATCAAACGATTTTATATTTAATGTATGTTATGCTTATAAATATTTGTTATTTTAAAATTATATCAATCGTTTATTTATACGTTATTTATACGTTTATAACTAATCGTTATATTAAATAAAACGTTCCGTTGTTTTATATGTTGTAAATATTAGAGATTTTGTTGTTATATCATCTATTACTTACCCATTTATAACACCATATTCCGTTGTTTTACCATCCCCTTCCCAGTAGTTATGATCGGTGTCCACAGCAGTCCACATAACGACAGCTCGCTAGTTTATCGCCAACCATCCGCATTAAGTATGTCGTTCTCGCAAACGACTACAGCTTACGCAGAATACGGGAATCCATATTTCCCAATCGCTTTCAGATCTTTTTGGTGGAAAACATTCGTGTTGATGTAATTTTTTTAACGTGAAATGCGGTTTGTGATTGTGTTAATGTTTTTATTTATCTCGTGGGGAAAATTTTCATGTAGATGACAATGACACGAAGGCTGGATCGAGGTGACGCAAGAAAGAGTGTCTGGAAGGATAAATACTGGTGGTTTTCGGAGATTCCAGGCTTTGAAAAATTAATACATAGGTTATTTGTTAAACACTAAATACTTTTTTATATTATATTATACTTATGATAATCACATTGTAACGAGTTTTAAATCTCGTCACATGCGATTTGGTTTTTTAGGCGATTTCTATACAACACACGGTTATAGTTAATCTACGTTTGTGGTTGTAGTCGATTTCCGAACGACACTTTGTTCCGGTTTGTGATCTGTGGTAGCCGCTGCGCCTGACACTTTACGATCCTTATTCAAAGATGACAGAAACCTAATTTTCACTGTCGTCGATATTTTCAAAAATCCGTAGTAATCTCGGATAATTACAGCCTAATAATGGCATATTGATAAATATTTCAACACAGGACGATGAAGTGAGAAGGATTGCCCTCAATTTTCGGTAAGATAAAATTCCTCTGGACATAATGTCAGTCTCGATTTCGAATAGGATTCTTATCAAGTTTGAATTTTGTTTTCAGATATTCTGTCTCTGTACGGTGATTATCGCACGCTATATTGTTATTGCGTTAGCGCACATGCATTGATTTTTATTTGAAAGGGAAAAAAAACGGTAAGTTTTTGTCGAAATGTCACACGCGTCCACGTGTTTGAATATTAACGTCTCCGGTGTATTTAACCTTTTAATTTTTGTTCCAGCCTAATTATTCGGCGTTTTTTTTTTTTTTTTTTTTTTTTCCCTTATTCCTTTATTTCTAAATTTGGATTTTGTTGCTGAAAATACTTTTTCTTTGGACCATTTTGGCAACGGGGACTCCTTCATAACTCATCGCTTCCAGTTGGTTTAAGTTAAACTTATTTTAAAAGCCAGCAATCTGGTAGGAATTTTCCATTATTTTTTATTAATACCTACATAAATAGACAAAGATGCAATAATATCACACTTAACATCACCATTAACCTAGAAATGTTACAATCTAAATAAGGTTTATTTAGTAAATGGTGTATTACTGTGGAGCTATGGGCCATTAAATAGAGAAAGGACAAAATAATAGTTGTTTTTTTTTATTCTCATTTAGCCTCCCACCGGCAGATTAAAGGTCTGACTCTTCCGCTCAACTTTTCCGGTAATCTTTATTTTTTTATACTGTGTGCTACCTCCACGGCGCCCGAATATTTTCTATTAATTTACTTTTTTTATTAGGAGGACACATAACCTGCATATTTTACTTTTTGGTGTGACATACACACATTTCATCACTTACACACTCACCACTCACATTTTTTTTATATTACAACATTCAGTGCCTTTTACTGTGGGACCAACTCCGATATCGCGGAAAAAAAGTTGAGTGCCACATTATTTCGAGTGCATAACTCGATAAAATGCACTGCACAGTTGATATTTTTTTTGGGTTAGTCTCATAGTAAAAGGATTTTAAATATAAAAACGAATGAAATAATTTCGATTGATATAATTTTCATTTGTTATCATCTTTTGTTATAACATCTTATGATATACTTCCATGAGATATAATTTTATTTCATATAAGCTTCAGAGGATATCTCGCCGCTGACCCTGCGCCCGTTAACATATACTTAAACTAATGATTTAAAGTTATAATGTTAATATTATATACCTACGTTTTATTTGATCTAATTATCGTTTTATATAATTTTACAGATTGTAAATTCGGCTTAAATTACGGTCGTGACCAAGGTAAGTCGACGAAGCCAGCTAAATTAAGATAGTAGTTAAGATAGTAGAAGCTAAGTTCGATCGCTTTGCTCGCTCATTCAAGCTTCTGATACCCCGTTCGAACTTAACCTACCCGTGTCGGGGTTCCCAAGATGACCCCGCTCTCTCTTTGCTCAGTAGTTTTATCAATTGTTGGTTATACAAAATGATAATTATATGAAAATAACTTATACTAAATAAAAATATACTAAACGAACATTAGAGAAAGTGTTGTTCTAATGTATGTTGTTAGACAAACTGAACGTTCAGTGTAAATTACACCATATTTTTACAAAAAATCGAAGCGTATATTATAAACTTGATTACTGACTAGGTATCCTTATTTCCTATCTCCCAGGAAACTAACGGTTTACCAAACTAAATGAGTTTATTGCACCGTACCTAGATAATGAGATTTTCAAATTTTATGGAGATAATATTTCCTGGAATAGCCGAGACTGGGCTCGTAAACCGGTCAGCGTTTCGTACCACATCGATTTTAAAAGCCAATTTGCTTGAGAGTTTCATAAACATTCAGTTTATCTAATCGGTTGTTAGCCAAATGCAGTTTGGAGTTTGTATGTTTTTAACGATACATACAAAGTGTAATATTTTTCAGCAGAAATCCAAAATGATTTTAGAAAAAAATCAAAAGTAGTGACACTCAGCTGTGTACCTTTCTATCGGTGGAAGAATTTCAATAATCGAATCAGTACTTCCAGAGATTAGGTACCTACTCATTTCAAACATAATATTTCAATAAATAAACTATTTCACTTTTGTATTGACTTGATTGTTTTGTGTTTTTCTTTCCAAGCATCATCCCAGTATTGTACCGAATAAAACTAAAAAACATTTTCGAATCGGTCGAGCCATTTTCGATGATTTGATTACATTATATATACCTATATATACTTCTGGACACATCTATTGGCCCACCTTGTATTTTCAGTTTCGTTTGGTCCTAGCTAAAATTTTATATTAGGTCGAGCAAAAAGTTTTTATGCAGTTTTGAACCTGGCACATTCACAAATTCATTCAATAGTCTTTTTTTGAATTTCCAACACAGAATTTAAAGAAACAAAAGACAATTTGGAGCCTGTTTGTTGATATCAAACAATCGAATACTAAGAAAACTTGGTTTTATTGGTTTACTTGGATTTAATTCTTGAAAAAGTGATTGATATCTTTGGTTTTGCAACAAACATTACTTATTCTTAACATTAAGGTGAGGTTCTATCAATAATCTATGGATACTTCACCTGAAGTCGCCGCCTAAGCTGTGGCACTTATTCAGGCCGGACACAGCCAAAGAAACGTGAGTGCTCAACTTAATTTAAGTCGATCTGCGGTCCGAAATGTTTATCGGAGGTACCTAGAGACTGGCGGCTTTGTTCGTCGCCAAGGAAGGCCACGATCTCGGGTCACAACTGAAAGGCTGGATCGATTCATCGTGACGACCAGCTTGAGAAATCGTCACCTTACCTCCATTGAGATACAAAACCAACTTCGCGACTTCCACGGAGTATCTGTGAGCGCTCGAACTGTTCGGAGAAGGTTAAAAGAACGCGATATGGTACCACACAAGCCAGCTAATGGGCCCAAACTAACGCGAGCCCACCGAACAGCGCGCCTTCATTTCGCACGCAGTCATTTAAATTGGACACAGCAAGATTGGAGCCGTGTACTCTTTTCTGATGAGTCTAAAATTGTGTTACATGGCAATGATGGAAGGAAGAAGGTCTACCGACGTAAGGGAGAGCGTTTCGTACAATGCTGCTTTGAAGAGAGGGTTGCTTATGGCGGTGGCTCATGGACTGTCTGGGGCGGTATATCCGCGAGCGGCAAAACTCAACTTGAGGTTGTTACAGGACCACGGCTGCCAACATTAAATGCTGAAAGGTACATTCGTGAGTGCTTAGAACCTCACGTGATACCATACGCCGACTATGTGGGCCCAAATTTCCTTTTTATGCATGATAATGCAAAAGCCCATGCGGCCGGCATCGTCAGGGAATATCTTCGGGATGTGAACATCACAGTTATGGACTGGCCAGCCAGAAGACCAGACATGAACCCCATTGAGCACATGTGGGACGAGCTAAAAAGACGTGTTAGGGCTCGTCAGCCAGTTGCCCAGACGATGCAGGAGTTGAAAACTGCCATAGAAGAGGAATGGGAGATGATCCCTCAAAATTGCATAGAGCGGTTGATAAACTCTATGCCTAATCGTATGAGAGCTGTGGTAGATGCCCATGGAGGCAACACGCGTTATTAAATTAAACCTTTATTTGATAAAACATGTTTTTTATTCAAAAATCAATTGCCTTTAACAAGGCGCATATCCGACTTGTTAGGCGTAGCTCCATGTCGTATGGTATTCTGAATTCAAATTTAAAACAATACGATCGAAAAAGATGGTAAAATGTATCAGGTTTAAAACTGCATCAACAGTTTTTGTTCAATCTAGCAATCATATTTCGGTAGGGGCCATCGAAACCTAAACTATAAGGTATTATAGTGATGTCTAAAGCGTATTGCTTTTCACTAAGAACCGGGCGAAGATCTAAGAGGATCAGATTAAAGGATCACACAGTTCACCTAATAAAAAATTGTTCTTATTGCCTATGTTTTTTATCGTAGAGAAACCTATTTCTTGTAAGGTATATCGTTGTCCTCTAGCCCCGAAAAACTTTTCCTGATTAACATAAACCAGGAATACATCAACATAAATTACATAACAATCTGCGACACCAGACTTCGCAAGTTGGGCGCCGACTTTCGAAAGTCGAAGCCGCGGTCAGTAATTGAAGGAAGTTTATTTTCTCGAGTGGGTAGGTAACCTTTCCCTAATCATAGTCATTATGTCGCCCTTCAGAAGTAAATCCGTAATAAGACCCACAAATTGAAAATATGCAAAACTTGTCCGGCAAAGTTACATAAATATTGGCTTATATATAAGTTAAGTGGATTATTTATTTGTCACTTGCAATTTGCTTGATAACCAAACAAACATCTTTTAACATAGGCGCCACAGACAGCCCGCTCTGCAGAGGCTGCTTTGATGTCGAAGAAACAGCCGCCCATGACATCCTGGAATGCGAGGCCGTGGCTACCCAACGTGAACAAATCCTCGGAACATAGAGGTCTGCTGGAAGCCTGTGTAGCTCCCAGGAAACTTCTGCGCTTCTGGGCAGAGCTAAGCTGGCTAATGTAGCCAGGACACCTACGCACAACGGACCGAATGGGAGTCTAAGTGCGGAAAATGGAGTCTCTACTCTACTCTTGCTAGGCACCACATCCGCCACTAAATGTCCAATTATATCTGTCACCGGAAAATTGCAGACTCCGTATAAATCTTTACTGGATTATAATTTCTTGATATATAATAAAAATATCGTTTTGTGTACAATAAATCCCATTCATATTCAATAGTTTTCAATATATCCGTTCCTTATTATGAAAATATAGTTTACAATTTCACACGATATTTTACAATCTTACGGCGTTTGCAATTTTCCAGTGACATATCCAAACTAAGTATGAAAACGATACCTTATTTATATTTTGCCTAAATGTATCATTTCAGAGAGATTCAGATTTTTTGAGACCTTTTGTACCTTTTCTATAATATTATTTAATGATTCAGTTATAAAATAGTGTTTGATTTCCACAGTAAGCTGGTCATAAAAAGGCCCCGTATGCATTCAAAAAATGCCTTATTAACTTCTTTCGCAGAGAGCCTTATGCAAAATGCCCTGAATCAATTATCAAGTTCATCTCTTAAGCCTCATTATTATGCAGAAGTGAAGTAGAACAAGAAACGAAGATGACCGCAGTCTCCTTCATTAAAATACTTAGAGAATTTAAAACATTCTTGTAAATTACCTCAAACTTTGCAGGTGCTCTTTTGTCAGACCTGTTTTTAAAACAATAGTGTAATGTGAGGTACGGAATATTATTTAACCCTTAAAGTCACTTCGTATATTATACTATACATCATAGTTTCAAAAATTCTAATAGATTTATTTATGGTTGTAGAATCTGTTTTTTGAGCAATTTGATATTTTTGAACGTTTCTTCAACTGTCAATAACAAAAAACTGCGGCTGTCAATGTCAATTTCGAATAATTGGTGAAAAATAACCGACAAGATGCGTCCGCCAGTTTCTTCTAAGGTAAGATTTAAAAATTAAAAATGTTTTGAACGCTAGTTATGGGTGTTTGTTGAAAAGTATGGCTTGCCAAAGAGTTATTCTAAAGGTTTATTGTATAAACAAAGGGCTGTGCACGGTATTTTGCATTATTTTTTTACGTTTTCTTTCAATGTATAGCATACTATACATCGCTACCATGGCACTGATCTAACACTTTTTTGTTATGTATAGAATAATATACATTGCTACTGAAGAGAGGATAATGTATTTTATATTTATAGGAAAATTTATACGTAAAATCAAAAATTATACGCACTGTATTTTATTTATTTTACATCGGTTTTATTGTTTATGGTTGTGGTTTGCATGACCGCTATTTTTGCTTTGTTTTAGACTGCTTCCAATGAAAGGACCAAACGAATATTAGCGTTAGTCCCCGCAAGAGATGCTGGGTCAGACGCTAGCGATGGATCCAGTAGTGACGACGAATGTAAAACTCCGCAAAGCTCACCTGCGCCTTCATTAGATGCTTCATTTGAGAGGCTCAACATCTTAGAAAGTTCTGATCACACAGACTTTACCGATAACGAAATTGACCGAGAGATAGAATCTTCCGTTGTAGATCAAGATCAATTTCAAGCTCCTCTTACGCCGGTCCTTGATGAAGTATTTCCAAGTCCCTCCCAATGTAATTATGAAGCTCTTCCGTCTATTTCATCATTGCCATCTTTACCATCTGTTCAACCAACTACGCATAATTCTACACTGCCTTCTACATCCAGTCCATTGGTCACTCGTGCACAAAGAAAGCGTGCAGCGCCTACAATCCTCGCTCGTAAAACCAAGAAACGGTTTATAAAGAAAATTAATTTATCTTTCCACTGGAAAAACGTACCATTACAGCATACTGCCGAAATTCAGAATCCGGTTTTTCAAGAAGCTATTCCATCCGACTGGTCACCATTGGATTATTTTTATAACTTTTTTCCTAAGGAGCTGATTGCATCTATTACAGATAACACAAATTTATACAGCGTCCAAGAAACAGGAAAATCTATCAAAGTTAGTAACGACGAAATATTGGATTTTTTGGCCATAAATATTATGATGGGTATAGTTGTTATGCCGTCCTACAAAGATTACTGGAAAACGTCATTCCGTTACGCAAAAGTTGCCGATGTAATGTCTCTGAAACGGTACCAGCAGATACGGAGGTTCATTCATTTTACTGATAATACAAGTGCTGATTTGCAAGACAGATATTATAAACTTCGCCCTTTAATTGACAGTATTAGAAATAAATGTTTGTCAGTTGAAGAAGAAAACTCATATAGCATTGATGAGATGGTGATTCCCTACAAGGGAAAGAAAGCAGGCAGTCGACGGCAATATAATCCCAACAAACCCAGTAAGTGGGGATTCAAAAATCTCGTGAGGGCTGGAGTGTCTGGCATTATATACGATTTTATGCTATATGCAGGGGATGATACTTTTAGGGGCATACAATTCACAGAAGAGGAAGAATCATTAGGCGTTGGAAGTAAAATAGTTGTAGCGCTCTGTAAAACGTTGAAAAATAAAGCAAGTGTTGTATATTTTGACAACTATTTCACATCACTAGAGTTGGTATATTTGTTAAGAGAAAATTATGGGATATTTAGCTTGGGGACCATACGACAGAATAGATTGAAAGATGCTACTGGCAAATTACTTACAGATAAGACTCTGAAAAAAAAAGGAAGAGGAGCATTCAGCCAAGTAGTTTGCAACAAAAACAAACTCAGTATAGTAAAGTGGTTCGATAATAAACAAGTAACTTTAGTTAGCTCTTACGTAGATGCGCACCCATTAGTAAAAATTAAAAGGTTCAGTAAAGAGTCTAAAACTCGAGTAGATGTCACCTGTCCACAAGTAGTAAAGCACTACAACCGCCATATGGGTGGAGTCGACTTAGCGGATATGTTGATAGCACTCTATCGCACAGGCATCAAATCCCACCGTTGGTATATGAACATCTTTTCCCAACTTATAGATATATGCATAAATAACGGGTGGTTATTGCGTCGTAGACACGACAAAATGGGGAATGTCATGAGGAAGAAAGACCATTTGAAAGAATTTAGGTATGAAGTTTTTATGGGACTGTTGAAGAGAGATAGAGAAGTTGCTGTAAGAAAAGTAGAATCTGTATCGGAGAAAAATAAAATAAAGAAACCGGTAGCCGAGAGGCCCAGTGACCAAATACGATATGACAAATTTGATCACTGGCCACAGCTGACCGGTTATCAGCGGTGTAAATACTGTAAAACTGGTCAAGCCAGTACTATGTGCACAAAATGCAAAGTACATTTGTGCTATGTTAAAAATAGAAACTGTTTTTTGGCTTATCATACGAAACAATAAAAAGCACAATGTCTAGTATACTATACATTGCCAAAAATAGTCAGTTTGTACTAGGAGTAGCATTGTATGGTATTCTATACATATGATTTTTCCAAAAATACAATATTATAATTTTTTTTATTGTCACAACTATGTCTTTTTTATAAGTAATAAACAAATTAAACTATTATTTTTTGTTTTTGTTAACATCATATACCTTGCGACTTTAAGGGTTAATACAGAAATCGAACTTTGATATCATTAACAATTCATAATCATGTCAAAGTTCGATTTTCGTATTAAAACCTTTTTCGATAGGGAGTACCTACCTAAATTCTAATATATAAAATTCTTCCGTTACTAACTGACTGAGTGACTGACAGATACCGCACAGCCGAAACTACTGGTCGTAGAAAGCTGAAATTCGGCATGTAGCTTCCCTCATCATCATATGCCTAGCCTTTTCCTAACTATATTGGAGTCGGCTTCCAGTCAAACCAAATTCAGCTGAATACCAGTATTTTACGTGGAGCGGCTGCCTACCAGACCCACAAAACCCATTAACTGGGTAACACGGTACTTCTTGGTAAGACTGGTGTCAGATTTCCTGGCTTCTGACAATCCGTAATGACTGCCGAAGATCTAAATCAAATGACAGCCGGGACCGTCGGCTTGACGTGCTTTCCGAGGCACGAAGGAGTTTAAAAATCCTTTAGTAAAAAATATTATTTAAATAATTTACTGACAAATATGTCCAACAATGTTAGCGTTCATTATTATTTTTACGATTTATCAATAGCTTTTGTCCGCGACTTCGTACGCGCATATCCCGTTTTGTCCCGTTCTCGTATAGCCTTTAGCCTTCCTCATGAATAATGTGGCTATCATATACAAAAATATTTTCCAAATCCGACTGGTAGTTCCAGATATTAGCGCGTTCAAACAAACGAACAAACAAACTCTGTAGCTTTATTATTAGTGTAGATTACCCGCTCCAGCTTCGCCCGCATGGAAATTATATGAATAAACCTTCCTCGTTTTTTGCTCTGAATCGAATAACTTCAATTGCGTGAAACTAACAAAGGCAGCCAAAGACTTTGTTTTATATACTTCTATACTTTTTATATTACCCTAATCTCTTCAAAATTAGAGTGAACAGGCTTCTTCTGGGTAAGCTCGCTCCATCGTCGACTTTGTCTCTGGTATCTATGACCTAGACTAGAGTCAAGAGCAAACCCATATTAAATAAAAAAAAAATATATATATTTATTTATTATATACTTTATTGTACGACCTCATAATAAGAACAGGACAATCATACATAAAATAAGTGCACAATGGTCGGTCTTATCGCACAAGGCAATCTCTTCACCTTTGGATGGAAGAGATATGGATATATGTATATAGTTTGTAAAATATGTTATAATTGCTAAACCAGGGTTTCCCAAACTGTGCGTCGCGAAACCTCGAGGCGCGTCGCGGTGTTTTGTCAGAAGCGTCGGAAACCGCCACGGAAATAAAACGCAACTGGCAAAAAAATGACAGCGTTTCAAGAGAAGTTACAATTATTGTAGAAAAGAAATGGAGTAAGGAAAAACTGTGTTTTCCTCTTTTAAAAGCTTTCTGCATGAAAAATCTGATGAAGATCTGATCTGAAGCTAGTTTTACATTACAATAGATATTTTGTCGAACACTTATCGACTTTAAGCTCACATTTCACAAATATTTTTCAGTGTATCTTAATCAGAAAGGCAAATTCATCCGTCTCATTCATTGTACGTACCTTCTAGTTTCCCAAATGGAGCTACACGTAGGTATCTTTTGTTCCAAGGGCGTTGCAAAAAAACATAACATGAGAATTATAGATTGAGAACCCCTGTGCTTGACTAACTTTACTGGTAACTGAAACACAAGTAGGGATAACATATTCAAGATAAACAATTATATGATTTTGCTTCAGAAGTTGCAAAAATAAGTATCTTAGTGCGAACTAACATACTCCAAAGTTATACATAATACTTAGAATCCCTTCAAAGTATTATGTTATAACTTTGGAGTATGTTAGACAATTTCATTTAGAAACTTGGCAAGGAGCAAATGGAAACTATTCTCCTAGAGAATGTCTGAGCATCTCACGGCGTCATGTGTTTACTTAAAATGCATTACAAGTTATATTTGTGAAAACTTCTCATACATTTTAATATATACCTACACAATTGAAACATACATAACTGAAATTAGATACTAATCTACTAATGCTTTTATTGGTGACTAGGAGACTGGAAGAAAAATAGTTTTGCAAAATAGTCATGTAATATGTGACAAGGACCAAAGGATTATAATGATGACTTCATATTTATTCTTCAAGGAGCAGGCAGGTCGTTGTTGCAGAATTTGTTCGAAAGAGTCACCGCGGCCCTGGAACGCAAAGGGCTTTAGAAGGAACACGGATGGGTTTTCAGAGCGGAAGAAGTCATTTGATGATTTCCAATCCATAAAAAAAAACGGGCAGGCAGGTCACCTACCTACTACAAAAGTTAAGAATTCAACCGACTTGCAAATATAAAACACTACAAAGTATAAAATAATTTTAATTTCGTATATAACTTAATAACTTTGTAGTGTTTTTTTATTTGGAAGTCGGTTGTTTTTTTTTTGTAAACAGGTTTTTATTTCCCACTTTATAGTGGTGATACCCCACAACTAAACTGATATGATTCCCATACTAAGTGGTTGCACTATTTGCCGATAAGGAGTTACTTTGTGTGCCTTCGTCGTTCAGTCCAAGTCCAGACCAGTTCATAGTTAAATATCTACTTTGCTTTGGGATTGACATAAACTTAACAATATGTCACTTTACTAGATATTATTGATTTTAAGTTGAGGAGGTCACTGGTTTATCTTTGAAGTTCAACGTCCAATGCAATATAAGTAGCTATAACTAAACCCAACGCAAAGAATCATCAAGATCGGTTAATAAACAATAAAGTTATGCCCGAATAGATAACCCCAAAAATATGTTAATTCAGGTTGACTTGTATGTATGACTTGCTTACCCCTTTTCAGCGTACCGGCGTGATTTTGAGTTGTAAACTGGTGTAAACAATAAACAGACGTGCGATTTCAGTGAACCCTGGAGATTAACCATTATTTCTTGAAGACTTCCGTTGCCTACCTCCAAAGTTCTTCATCAAATCTTCACCAAATTAAAACAGAACCAGTGAACCAACAAACATTGTTCCTGGGATCCCAGCATCAGATCCTGACTTATAACTTACATCATCAGCTCAGTAAAATGAGTGTTGATTACCAGGCACAAATATCTGAATTGCGTCAGAAAGTAAATGAAAAACATTGTACGTGCCTTTAAAATTTGAGGGTTGCCCTGGATTTTCCTGAAATCCCATCATCAGATTCTGATGTTCTTGGTGCCAATGGGACCACCTCAGGAGTATAACCTTTCAGATAAAAAAAACAAATTGGCCTATAAATGACGCGAGTTATGTATACGTAACAAACACACAAAAATAAATACAACCGAATTGAGAACCTCCTCCTTTTTTTGAAGTCGGTTAAAAATACTAAAGACTGTTTTCTGCTGTATACTTTAATTATTCTGCGGTGAAACAGGGCACAGAAGTAGTAAAACAAACAGTCCCACGAGTACCTGTTACAGCGTGGAACGTTTTTAATAATTCCGACATAAAAGGAACTTTACGGCTTTTCTAAGAAATACGCAAAGACTTGCTTGCGTTCGTAAAAATATTAAAATTTATAAAAGACTTCAAACAATTGTGTAAAAAAGACTATTTTGAGCATTAATCAATTCTCAAAAGTATTAACGCAACGTAGATCGTCCTCCCATAAAATAATTTTAAATGTAGGTACATATTCATTATTCATTATTTATATAGGTTTAGAACGGTGAAGGAGCATTACCTTTCACTTTAACTTTTCCGCTCCTGTCTCAATTATATATTTGATATTTATTAGTATATAAATTGGTATTGTATTTATGTATTTTATATTATTATTTCTAATTAGTATTGTTTAAAACGTTTGTACACTGACAGCCCTAAATCTATCTCCCTTCGTTCAATCCATCCAAAGGTTGTCTGGAAGAGATTGCCTTGTGCGATAAGACCGCCCATTGTGCACTTATTTTATGTATGATTGTCCTGTTCTTATTATGAGGTGTACAATAAAGTATATAATAAATAAATAATAAATAAATAAATAATAAATATTCATATCATGACCGACATTGCCGTCATAGCTTTTTGTTCTATTCAAAACTCATCCCAAAACGCTCCCCTGTGGTTAAACGTAACATCAACTTCACAAAGTTGCCTCAATCTGGCCAAAATTTTAAATAATTTGCAGCACATCGTCCGAAACAAAACGCTGTCAACCCAGGGCACCCAGGGGCTTGTCCGAAGCACTTTGCGCCTCCCAAGCCCTCATTAAGTCGGGACAGTAATCAAATTTGTCACGTTAGACAGATTAATGAGGATCTCTTCATAAAAACAATGTTTATACGAGTTATTGTTAGGTCTCACTAATGAGGGTAGAATTATGTCGGGTTCAGATTTTGAGGGCTACTCGTGTGTTGACGTGGTGAGTTAATTCAAGTTTAGGAACGCTGATTTTCTGAACTGAAAACACGTGGAAATATCATAGCTTACCATAAACATATGTATATCATCGGGATCTTTGTTTCTAGTCACTCAGACCATCGTTTAGTATTTCATCGAAAAGTTGTTATTGTTATTAGATCCTTATTGGCTGTATTCCTATAATAATTTATCGAATAAATATTGTAATCTTAATCCGTGGAAACGTCTCGACGAAACAGATCTGGAATTCTCATAAAATAGAAATACAGCTGCTTAGGTATTGGGTTGGGCAGGTTATTGGATTTTTTCATCTAGTTATTTTCAGTAGCAGCCGGAGTTCGGGATTGTGGCTGGCATATGATGGAAATAGGCTTGCCCCTTTTTAATAATAATAAATTTGTTTCTTTCACAAATAGTACCTACTTATAATTTACAAATTAATGCTATGAACAGTTATTATATGTTACACAAAAGTTTTAGCATCTGGGGCCGATTTACATTAGATAAGGTTTATTAAATGCTTATATTTTACAATACCATTGAATATTATGTACCTACTTTTAGAATTTTATTATAAGACTGTAATAGTGGTCTGTCGGTTTATAAATGGGATTTAAGTATAACTCTCGAATTGAGGATGTTCCATAGGTGTACCTCTGCCTAACCCTTTGGGTAATACAGGCGTGATGTTATGTTTATAATAATAATAATCTATACTTATATACTAATATAATAAATGCGAAAGTTTGGATGTTTGCTACTCAATCACGTCAGAACGACTGAACGGAGCTTGTTGTTTGACACAGAGGTAGATTTATAGTCTGGAATAATACTTAGTATACTTTTATACCGTTTTTCTGTCTCTTGGGATAAATTTCGACATTCACGCGGATGGAGCCGCGGGCGGTAGCTAGTAATAAAATCTATTTATTCAAGGCGTACATTTTATATCTCAAGAATTAATAAAACTAATAAAACTTGGTGCACACAAAGTGATGACTGTGTCGGCGTCACTTTGCGCTGTCTGCCCTTGAATTTCATTTGGCAGGCACGCATGCAATAAAATAAATAAGCATTGGACTTGCTGAATTTATTTCTACGAGAAGAAACATGGGTACTCAATGCATTACTTTAAGCAATAGATTCAACTTGAAAGCCCTGTCGTTTTATTTTAAGGTATATAAATGACATGAGATGAAATTAAATTATTCTGCATAGTCAGCTTTTATTATTTTTCAACCAATAAAACTCGCTTTACAGAATTAGTTTTTATGTTTCTGCTTTTTAGGTTTCCGAACATCCGTAAGAAACGGAATTCCTATAGGATCACTCGGATGTCTGTCTGTCCGTTTGTCGCAAGCCAATTTTCTCCGAATCTACTTCCGGACAGATTATGTTGAAATTTCGTACTCATATGAACTTGTATGACCCAAATACGGACGCGTTACGTAAATAAATAAATTTTGAGCATTTTTGGGAAACGAACTAGAAAATTAAAACAACAATGAGAATAACAACCGACTTCCAAATAAAGAAAACACTACAAATTATAAAATAACTTTAATTTCGGAAGTCGGTATTAAAATATGAAGAAACAACCAAAACACCGACTTCCGAAATTAAAGTTATTTTACACTTTGTAGTGTTTTTTTTTTATTTGGTAGTCGGTTGTATAATTTTGTAAAAGTTTTTAAATAAACGTTGTAGTACTCGATGGGTCGGTTTATTTTGCCTTATTATTTTTATTACGTTTAGTATTTGAAACATTTTAAGTTTGATACACGGTATAGACCTTTTTCCATATTTTAAATTTTAGTTTGCAGTATAAAATAAGAAAGAAATAGTATTTAATTTTCACAGAGCTGGTCCATCGGTAGATATAAATGGTAAACTTATTAGATATATTTATTCTTAATTATATTGAGCACGCAGCATTCTACCTACACCTGATTTTTAATTTTGTTCTGCTGTAAGTACCTATGCAAAATTCACATACAAGTATCAGAAAACTAACTAGGATTAAGCGTATTATTTTGTAATTTAATAAATTGCAACTAAATCCATCTTTACAACTTAAAATAGTCTCTCTCCCAGCAAAACTTCGGTTTAAAAGTACTTAAGATTAATTAATTCACACAAAACAACGAAAGTAATAAACTCTTTCATTAAATTCAAGGAATCACGAAATAATTATTTTTATTAATAAATTAATTAATTGTCTTTGACTTGGTAACATTAAGTTAATGAAATCATATAAGTTCTCGCTAGTTATCATCTTTAGCTAATTTAAACTTTTAATTACCCACGTTTTAATTACTGTAGCTTCTTCATTAATTAAGTATTAAGGAGTTAATTGAATATTAACACCAGATGAATAGATCTAGAGTTCAATAAACTTTGCTGTACTTAAATCAGTATACAACTTTTCGATACTTATTCTAGATTATCTTCGAACTCTTTTGTCTAAGACTTAATGGTAAATATTTATAGTTTAGTCTTAAAATATCTCCTTAAAATAAGCTAAAAGCGATGCCCTTTGTTCAACTTTTAGCGCCCTATCTATAAATAAACGAACCATTTTACAATTACGTATTTATTTATTTAAACTTTATATATAATAGTGGTACATACTTAATAAAAATAAAATAATGGGAAATTATGGAATTAAATTAATTTTTTTTTTTTTTTTTTTTTTTTTATTTAATATGGGTTTGCTCTTGACTCTAGTCTAGGTCATAGATGACAGAGACAAAGTCGACGATGGAGCGAGCTTACCCAGAAGAAGCCTGTTCACTCTAATTTTTCCTATATTATATGCTTTTGAAGTTTTTTGTTAGCCGCTTTAGAAGCATCCAAAGAATACCTAATCAGTAACTGGTTGGTGTTTGGTGGTAAGTGTCCTACAATAGATATTTAGGATTAATCATAAAAAAAAAATAGATTAAAAAAATATTGCGGATTCTAAATTGAAATACTTCATAGAAAAATTAAATAAAGATTCTGCTGATTAGTATTTAATTTTTTAGGGTTCTGTACCCAAAGGGTAACCAACGGAACCCTTTTACTAAGCCTCTGCTGTCCGTCCGTCTGTCTGTCAGTGGGCTGTATCTCAAGAACCGTAATAGGTAGACAGTTGATCACACACAGAGTGTGTATTTCAATTGCCGATATAACAACAAATAATAAAATTAAAGGGTTATGGTACGGAACCCTTCGTTTGAAAGTCCGACTCGCACTTGGCCGGTTGTATATGAGAAAGGCTGAATATCTTTTGTACCTACCACCACCAGTGTTTATTTTTTTATGAATGAAACCATAAGAATATAAATGTCACAGAATAAATAAATCTTTATAGCGAGCAAGCGAAGCCCGTCACAGCTCGCAAACAATATAAGTTCACTACTCTCTCTAAGAAGGAGTTAAAAGATCTTATAGATTTAATACCAAAGATAAATATAGACTTTTATCGTAAAAGTGGGGAGTAAACAAAGTCTTGAACTCGTATGAGGGTTCGATGTTTAGAGAGTACTTGTAACTCCTGTCACAGTATACGCGAGGGATCACTTGAGTGTGCACGTTGGCAGGAGAGTCACGTGTCTCGTTGTAAAAAGATCTTGTAATAGAATATTGTTTTGAAAAAAGTTTTGTTTTCCGACCGTGTTTATGAGAGTAGTGAGATGTCTGTCCGTTATTTGAGCAATTGACGATTTACGGAAAAATCAATTAAAAGCCTGAATTTTTTTTTTAAATCCACAATACAATAACTCAATAAATATAAATCAAGTTTTGTTCATTTAAATACGCTTACATGTAAATTACATGTTTAAATATTTGAAAATAAAATATTTCAAAACATAACAAACAAGCTTTTTTCCGCGACTTCGTAAACGCAAATCCCGTTTTTTCCTGTTCTCGTTGGAATTTCGGGAAATCGTCTGCAAGTGCTCCCCTAAACTTCCCAGGGAACCTACATGCCAGATTTCAGCTTTCTACGACCAGTAGTTTCGGCTGTGCGTTGTCTGTTAGTCACTCAGTCAACGGAAGAGTTTTATATGTATAGACAAACATTTACAAAAAAATGTAGTAACCCACCTGTCAACAACAACGGTCAACATCGGTAACAGGGTCCAAGCTACTGGCGGATAGGGCTCCCGAGAGAAAAACCTCCTAACAAAACGAGCCGCCAATCCTGCCGCCTAACGATAGACGCCTAAGTTGTAGGGTGACCCTCGTGGCAATTAAGCCATTGACTGATACAGCTGTCGGCACAACGATGGTCCTGAATTATTAAATAATCATTGTTACCATACCTTGGTATGGTTAGATAAATTAGAAGATGGATTGGTTTCGTTTTTCAAGTACGAGTGAGTACCCACCCGCTTAAATAAACAACTGAAAGAAATCCCTTACTGGTCGACTTTCATGGTTAAGCAACGCTTGCCAAGGTCGGTCTGTGGATGGATGACCATCTTAACATCTAAACTTTTTGCGAATGGACAACTAGAGTCACTTATATTTTAATTTGAAACTGTAAATTTGACGTTCAAAAGTGCCTTTTAATGGTCTAGTTGAAATAAATGAATTGACTTTGACTTTGACTTTGACTTTGATTGACTTTGAACATAATCCGTGCCTCGGAAAGCACGTTAAGCCGTAGTTCCCGGCTGTAATTTGTAGATCTTTGGCAGTCGTTACAGATTGTCAGAAGCCAGAAAATCTGACTCCAGTCTTGCCAAAAGTACGGTCCACCCTGTTAATGGGTTGTGGAGGTCTGGTAGGCAGCCACTCCACGTTAAATACTGGTATTAAGCTGGTTTGACTGGAAGTCGACTCCTATATAGTTGGGAAAAGGCAGATTATGAACGAATAACCTTTACCATTAACCCTTATACGAGTATTAACTCATCAGCAAGCAAAGAGTATCTCCAATCTCCATAACAGTAAGACCACAATATTTTATGCAGTGTGCGAGAAAATCTTAATTTGGCTCGCTGCCTTATTGATTCAATATTAAGGCTGCGTTTCCACCAGAGATGTGCGGGGATGCGTAGCGAGGGATGTTTCTTAAGAACCAATCGAATCGCTTCATTTACATAGCCTTGCTCAGCGCAGCAATTCGATTGGTTCTTAACAAACACATCCCTCGCTACGCATCCTCGCACATCTCTGGTGGTAGCGCAGTCTAAACGTCTACTTATTGACACAGGCAAATAGCCAGAAAAACATTCTCGCCTTTTACTGTTGATATAAATTTTACGCAAATATATGAAAGTGTGTAAATGAAAATAAACATGTCACTGCTTCTATCACTATGCTTTTAAGCGGAGACAAGGGATTTATGTTGTGTTTACGTTGTAGTAAAGCTATTTGTCAAGGTTAGATTGTGCGAGGTTTATTTTTAGCTTGAGCAGAACTTGTACAAAGGTTTTTTTTGGGAATTTGTTTATTTTTTTATAAACTGTGTTGTCCCAGTGCTGGGCAAAGGCTTCCTCCATATTGTTCCAGCTAACTCTATCTATTGCTTTCTCTGGCCAATCTGTCAGGAATGAGTCCAAATTGTCACGCCAGAGTTTTTGAGGCCTGCCTCGATTGCGACGTCCATCTTCAGGCACCCACTGCGTGGCGATCCTGGCCCATCTGTCCTCGTGCATGCTATAAATGTGGCCCGCCCAATCCCATTTTAGTCTCGCAGATTTCTTGGAGCGTATAACTGTGTTGCGGATTCGGTCGGTCGGTGAATGTGATAATATATAAGGAGAAGGCTTTGCCCTGGCATAGGACAATAACAGTCTGGTATATATTTTATAACTAGCGAACCACCCCGGATTCGAACGAGTGAAATTTAATAACTCGTGGATTTTTCTCTCACACACATTGCCAAGTTCGTCGAACTGAGGAACAATTCTACTTATTTTTAAACTACGTTCGTATTCGCATCTCAGTCGCAATCTGTCAAAAGTAATCCGCCATTTCCATACATTTTTGACGGATCGCAAAAAAAAAAGCTTCTGATATGCGAATACGGACGTTGCAAAATTTGTAGATATTGACCCCCTTTTCTCAAGTTGTGCTCCGTCATGCATGTGGTAATTGCAATAATATTTGTGTAGATCAATAGATTGACAAGATATTAGATAATTATCTACATCATTGAACCTGAGGCTTGAGATGGTCGACTTCTTCTGTTCTAGACAGGCGCCGCCCCTGACCGTGTTCGCATCTTTCGTTTTTGTCAAAAATGCAAAACATTACATTAAAATTCACATCGTAATTGAGGTACACCTTGTGTTGTACTACTTGCCACTCATCATCATCTTCCTGCCATTATCCCAGGTTGCCTAGGGTGTCCGCAACTCGTTTTGTTTCTTCCATTCTGTCATGTCAGCTGTCACGCTATCACTAACTCCCTTTTCTTTCATATCACTCACACAATCTATCCATCTAAATATAGTAATACTTGCTACTATATAGCTTAAAATAACATTTCTTACCAACCCTCCTCCCCCCCAATATAGTAGGGAGGGGCTAGTCAGATGATGATGAACATTTCTTACCACCGGAAATTTTATATTGTTTTAACACAATTATGAAAAACATTCCTCAACAGAAATTTAAGTCAACATTCAAGTGATAAGTTTTGAGACTAGAACATTACGGCAGTATTTACACCTTGTTACACTAAACCACGCAAATACCCACCTTACAAACTTTGAAAATTAACTCGCCAAACTTCGCACTGACAATATAACGAGTATTTAATACCGTAGCCCTGCTAAATATTTCATCAGTAACATAACTTAATGAGACAAAGGCCGCCTCATTAGGAGCCCCTAACTAAACATACTAATTAGTGGTAGTACGTAATGAAGTATGTGTATGGTCTACAGCTTAGGGCCACGGCATATAATACTTGATGAACCTTTGATGTGCCCGACAGGGTCCATAATTGGTTCTACTTTAAGACTTACTAACTGTTGTACATTACATTATGGAATGCAATAAAGTATTGAGTATTGAGTACTTTAGAAGTAGAGGAGCTCGTGGCTAAATAATAACAGCCGCACGGGTCGATCTTCAAGGTTAAGCAACGCTTGCCGAGGTTGGCCTGTGGATGGGTGACCATCTTAACATACTGAGACTCCTCCGTGCCTCGGAAAGCACGTTAAGCCGTTGGCTCCGGCTGTCATTTGTAGATCTTTGGCAGTCGTTACGGATAGTCAGAAGCCAGAAAATCTGACACCAGTCTTACCAAGGAGTACCGTGTTACCCAGTTTATGGGTTGTGGAGGTCTGGTAGGCAGCCGCTCCACGTAAAATACTGGTATTCAGCTGAATCCGGTTTGACTGGAAGCCGACCCCAATATACTTGGGAAAAGGCTAGGCAGATGAGAAGTACACTTCAGTACAGGGCTAAGGGCGAAACTCCACCAAAGCGTAGGTTCGATGGATGAACTCAAGCACCGTTTAGTGGATGGTATGGGTAATAAATTACGTATCGATATTAATAGACTGGCCTTCATTCAATCTGGGTTATTTTGCATAAAAAAGAAGAAACTAGCAATTAAACTAAGGGCTGATTTTTCAATGGTCAGGTAACTTTTATCCGAGGAATAAAATGGAGGTTTGACAGTTTTTGTATGGGAAATATGTCAAACGGCCATATTTATTCTTAAAAAAAGAAAAAGAAAGAAAATCAGTTTATTCTGCGGGAAAAAACGCACAAGACATTAATTAAAACGAGTATCTGGTCACACCACAGACAAAACAGAACACAGTTCAGCAGTCAGTTCAGTTAAAATTTATTTAACTATTAGAAAATCAGCCCTAAGTTAACTAACCAAATAACATACTTAAAAGAAATGATATAATCCTATAATTATGCAAGGAATGGAAGGCATTTTTTTATTTAGTTTCAGCAAAATACATATATCAAAATATTCGAACAAAAATGTAAGTAGGTAGGTATTCAGAAAACCACATTTTCAACTTTTTTTGTTTGCCTAC
The DNA here is from genome assembly GCA_905163435.1 of Mamestra brassicae. NCBI lineage: Eukaryota > Metazoa > Arthropoda > Insecta > Lepidoptera > Noctuidae > Mamestra > Mamestra brassicae. Next base: position 4,961,674 of record LR990991.1, on the reverse strand, counting down.
ATGCAACACATATCACTACTTCGCACGTCTCCGCTTTGGTGGAATCCGGGCCTAAAATGATGTATGTAAATTAAATGGTCGGATCACGTTGGGCCTGTTATCTTTGAACATAAGACGGGTAGTAACGCTACGGTATCTTGGTGCTAATTATAATAATATGTACAGAGATAAAGTACTAATTGCACCTATGTACGTTTTGTTGTGGTCTAAACATTTTTGGATAGCAAAAGTTGGCTTTGCTCGTTAGCATTAATTTAGTTGCTACGGCGTAGCAGCTACTACGCCAGGCTACACGATCGTAGCAAGCGTAGCACACGTTTTGAAACGGTGGATTTAATTAGTATCCTAGTATCCTATCCTTAGTATATATAGGTTTGTTTTATCAATGCCTACACACTTGTAGCAAAGAGTCATTTAGAACACCGAAACTATTGGCTTCTTTTTATAAAGTTGGAAGTACATACTTCGTGTTGGAGTAAATTTTAATTATTGGTTTTTGGTTCTAATTTTATAACAAATACATGAAAATAGTACGTTGTAGCGGCATCAATGTCGCCACATGAAAAACTAAGAAGTGAAATTTGCACGGTAACAAAAAGAACCGCAGCGCCATCTACGACGAACTAATATCGAAATCCTGCATCGCGCAAGCAAAGTTCTCCGTGCGATTTGAACATATACAACAGTCGAATATCAACTATCGGGCAGTAGCCCACAAGACACAACAACCGTCTGTCAGGAGGATCCTCCATTTATCAGTGAAGGTGTGCGGGACTTTACTCTCTGTACCGCATACCTCTATAACGTAAATACAGCAGGTGAATACTGTAAACATATAAACCAAACACGTTTTCGCAGGATTTACTTGGAACACAAAATATTCATAGTGTTACCGAATAAGGAAACACGGAGAACGGAAAGGTGGTTTAATGTTAGTAGGTTTTCTCCGACCTTCCAACTCTTGGTGCCAGATGTACCAACCAACCAAGTCGTTGTATCAAGCTAAAATTTCCAGTGTAAGTTGACCTCTCACTGAATGAAAAGTCTTTACAATGTGAGGTCAACGCGAGTTTTATCCTAACAGGAAGTTAAGTTGAACAAGTAAACTTTGGATAAAGTCAATCTTTTCTCACAAGTCGTCTGTTGAAGATGGGTTTTTAAATAGCTTGTAAGTTCTTGTTAAAGTTTTTACTAGAATTTTCTACGTAGCTGTCTTATTATCTTCTAAGTTAGTTTTCGGTCTACTTGAACGAATATAAGTAGGATTAAGTAAAAATAAAACCTGGATACGAGTAACAATTCTATTTAATCCGTTAGTTTAATCACCATAAAAACCGGCCAAGTGCGAGTCGGACTCGCGTGTAAAGGGTTCCGAACAAGTCGTGTTTATGTGACATGTTACTTTAAGATCATAGACATCTTATAGGTTTTCCCGTAATCTTTAGGTAATGAATGACCTAGTATCTGAATTTTTTATTTTTATTTTTTTCTCAGTACATACTTTCGGAGATAGGAAATAATAATAATAATAATTTCAAATCTATTTTAAAATGATTATATATTTAAAATCCTCACAATAACACCTTTTTTTTTGGATATATCACACGGTACAGTTTGAAATTTTAACGCACTGTGAGTTGACCTCCCGTTTACGTCCGTTGAATAAAACTGAAATTTCAAAGTAATAATAGTTAATAGTTTGACCTTCGTACCTCAGTCACAGGGTCATAGCGATATTCTCAGAAAGGGCGGTCCAACTTTCGGGCCAACCTGTAATATTTTGTTATTACGGTACACGCAAAAAGGTGTACATATCTACTGTATACATATTTTGTAAGTAATTTATAAAAACAGGTCTAACCTACCTCTAGGCTATTTCCCGAACAAGGTTGGGGTCGGTTTATACTCCAAACAAATTCGACTGATCTTTGCAATTTTATTCGGAATACCAACCTGACTTCTTGGAAAAAACATGCCTTATAGATACATAAAACATCGAGCGAATCCATAAAAAAGTAGACTATGTATTGCGAAAAAAATATCAATGTTATTTTAGAAAACATTTGAAACTAGTTGAACTGACAAATGCTATCCTATCTAACTGAGATCATGGGTACAAAAGTCCTATAGAAAATCCATGCATGCAATTTTGCAATTTTCTGAACAATTTTCCAATTTTTTAATTATTTATAAAATCATCAAATGACTCCTTCCGGAAAAAAAAGTTGCGTGCCGTGCATGCGGTGCGTCCGGTGCGGGCCAATGGACGCGTACCTTTACAGGGCATCATTTTAAGCCGACGTATAACTTAAACCTATCCTCTCGAAACAATATCAGTACCGTTCTAAATCTATTTCAATAGAAACAGTAATACCCTAACTAAGGACGGCTTCTTCCTAAGTATTGGTAGCTATTAGTCTCCCAGTGAAGTTCTAGTTAGTCTGTGATGTCACACAATGGTGGATTTGAGACAAACTATGTTGCTGCCTGTAATTGCAGCGGTATTAAACTAGTCAGGATTCCGCTTTGTGGGACATATTGCTCGCTGGCTCAGTAGTCGTATGTAGCTTATCATTTGATAGGTATAATATTTTATAAATGTATAAAAAAGGATAAGGAGCTTGTAGCTAAATAATAGCCGCGCAGGGCGATCTTCAAGGTTAAGCAATACTTGGTCAGTCCGTGGGTGGGTGACCATCTTAACATACCGAAAAGTAGGTGGTCCCGACTGTCATTTGTAGATCTTTGACAGCAGTTATTGGTAGTCAGAAAAAACTGGCACCAGACCTGCGAAGAGGTATAGTGGAAGGATTGCTGGGATGTGAAGGTCTCTTAGGAAGTCGCGTCTTGTAAAGTACTGGTATTCAGCCGGTTAGACTAGAAGTTGGTAAGGAAACAGAAAGGCTAGACAGATTGAATGATGTTCGAAAAATAAATTGTGTTTGTTGGGTGGAGGTCATTTCTAGAAGTACTCTTCATAAAAGTCTTTCATCTTTGGAACCAAAACTACCAAAACCAAAACTCTTCCCAAGTGTCATAAAATACCTATGAACAAAAGTTTAGGTATTTCTTCTCAGGCTAGGTATCACTATCATCTAGTTCCATCATCTAGTTTAATTATTTGACAAAAATATTGAGGTGTAAACTAGTTACTTTTATCCATTTGAATCATTTGTGTTTTATGATATATATAGGTACGTGGCTTTCAACTTTGTTATATAAAACCTTTAGCATAGCAACTGAAAATAGTTGCACAGCTGAATAGTTTTTCACGAATTGGTTTCACTCAAAATATTTGTATTTTATGGAAATCAAACAGAATATTTGAAGTAGCAAATAATATTATTTTTTATTCAACAGTTTTCAACAGTTTTTGTATGCGAGTTAAATTTTAGAACACCATTCAACTATGAGTCTGAATCATTATAATTAATTAAAGCTTGGAGGCAAATGCAAGTTATGTTAGTTTTACTGATGAGTGGAAGAAGGGTGTGTTAGGGAGTATTGCGAGAAGTCTGTGTGCTGCATAATTTTATCTTATTTTATTCGAGCTGGCCTGTGACCCTACTAATAAAATACAAACAAAAAATAAATTTATATGACTGTGCACCATTATACTTCCGTTGGTCTAGTACTCTCGAGCGCGACTGCCGAGCCAGAGTTCCTGGGTTTGAAAAACTTTTACTGGGTTTTTCCATTAGAAATTTTACAGTCGCAAGCTGGAAGCTGGTGGTGTGACACCCCCGTGACTCCGTGCCGCCATGCCATCGGACTATGAGAGTTAACTAACTATAATATCTTCAGTGCACTTGGCCACTGTGACCGAAATTCTGTCGGGATTACTTACTAACTAGTAAGACGACTGTATGACAGTGTAATAGGCAAGGCGGCCTAGTGAACGTGAAAGCCTACGTTACTCTCAGGAATAACTAGCTGACTAATACTGTCCGGCAAGCCGCAAGCCGCCATGTTTTCCGCTCTGTCACTGTCACGGTATGCAGCTGTGTCTTGCGCATAGTTTGGTTGTCCTTTACTTGTACTAAGTATTATTAAGTTAAGATGCTACCATTGGTAGTTGCAGTTTAGTCAACATCTGCGAAGACTTTTCCTCAATCTGTCAGCTTTAAAGTCTTAGCAGATGCAGTTGAACTTGAAACATGGAGCAACAGACATCAGAAGGCCACGTACTTAAAAAAAACCGGCCAAGTGCTAGTCGGACTCTCACACAAAGGGTTCCGTACCAAAAACCTAAAAAAACACGTTTCTTGTGTGGGCATAATTTAATTCTTTTTTTATTAGTTGTTGTTATAGTGGCAATAGAAATACACACGTAGTGAAAATTTCAACTATCTACCTACCTATTACGGTTCTAATCAGAAATAAGAGGTGTTGACGGTTTGCGACTGTGATGCTAATGCAAACGCTCCTTAAAATACGAGAATTGAATTGAACACAATATCCGTTGGTGAAATAAATATGCAATGACACTCGTGCGGGATAGCCACTAACAGCATTTTATACTTTCCGAAGCACCCCGAATCCACGCGTTACAATCATAGAGTACGATTTCGGGAAAGTTACACCATTACGAAAAACAATTACAATTTTAAAAGGGATGATAAATGTATTTTGAGAATTACTAAGTACCTACATGATAAATCACGGCTATTAATAAATTAATATCAATGTTTCATGGCTTTTGTGGTTGTAGCCGACCAGCTTTGTGACACCAGGATTTTGTGACTAATAAATAATTAATTGTAACATCGCTTAATTTATTAATATCATATTATCCGCATTATTTATTGAGTACCTACTCAGCGATCTACTGACAATGCATACATTAAATTGATGTAGGTAATGTGAACACTATTGCAAACTGCAAGACTAAATGGGGACGGGGCAGGCCATGTCTACCTGATGCCGTCTGCAGTCAATGATCTGATGCTGTGGGCTCGTATAACGTAGTACTGAAACCTTGACACAGCTAGACGGGGTCATGGCAGACCGAAGCGAAGATAGCGAGCCTCCTTGGATGGCTCCCTGTTGAATTGATGTGAAGAAGCACCACAAATAGAGCAATAGAAGGAATGGGACGAGGCTTTTGCCCATGAGTAGGAAGTCCAGGTTGATAGAAAACACTACTATGTTTGCATTATTATAGACCCTTGTTAAAATTTCTCTTAAATTTCTAATGGGTATGCTTGCTTGGAAACTAAATATAAAATAAATTAAATATTAATATTGTTGTTGGACTAGACGCCAGAAGGAGTTTAGTGCGCAAAATATGAGGACAGCATTCTACAAACAGATTTGTTATAAGAATGGTCAAAATGTAGAGGATGTCGCCGGCCCCACTTTTGGGCAAGATTATTATCCTTTAATTTGGACCATTTTTATGTGCCAAACTAAATTACCTATATCTATGATTTAAATATATTTTATTGTATTCAATTCAACTTCATACCGTGATTGATTATAAAGAAAATATGCAACTTCAACGAATGTGTGCAATTTCTATATTTAAATCGGAATTCCGATATTGCGATCTAATATCGGAAATCAGTATCGTAATTGAAAACCTTCCGATATAACATGCCCTTATCCACATAAACAGCGTGCCACAATTATAATATTAATAAGATAGAATGCAAATGAAGCAACTAATTTGTTAGGTAGTACTTCTAATATATTCCAAGTTTAGTATCGGTGTTTTGTCTTTAAGCAATACATCAGTAACTTGGAGGTTACAGTGTAATAACTAAAGTTTCTAACATCATACGCATGCTAATGGCTATAGTATCTGTAACTAGAAATAACTACATACTGATATTTAAATGCATGAAGATAAGCATTCAAATAATATCTGAAACAAACCCGCTTTCTCTTTATTACTTACATTATTAGAGCAGATATAAGAGCATAATAATGTTTATCTAACTCGTTTTATCGCTTTCCTTTTTCATCTGTATGTCCTTTCCAAACCATATTTGGCGTCAGCTTATATACCTATATTTCACATACTGTGACTATTTATCTAAATTCCTCTACTACAATTGATTCACGCTGTAAGCCCTTAGATACGGCATGAATCGAAAACCGGCCAAGTGCAACTCGGACTCTTAAACGAAGGGTACGGTAGTACAGAACCGCAAACCGAAAAAAAAAACACATTTCTGGTTTCCCTTCCCTTTATTTTTTTATTATTTGTTATTCTATCGGCTACACATACACAATCTGTGAAAATTTCAACTGTCTACCTATTACGATTCTTGAGATACAGCCCGCTGACAGACAAGCGGACGGTCGGACGGACAGTGAAGGCTTAGTAATAAATAGGGTTCCATTGGTTACCCTTTAGGTACGGAACCCTAAAATGAAATTTGTATGTATGTGTATGAAATGTATGTGTGTGTGTGTGTGTGTGTGTATGTGTGTGTGTGTGTGTGTATGTGTGTGTGTAGTAACAAGTTTATTTAAGACATTAAGTCTGTCAACAGTATTATACAAACACACTCTTCTTTCAAAAGATAAGGGGGACTCGACCTTATGTCACTGCAGGGCTCCAGCAGAATATCAGCGTCAGGTGTATGTGCCCGGGACATGTTGAGCTGGATTCCCATTTGGTGCTACCTTGAAGCGCACACCGCACTATGGCGGTTCATTTTTGATTATTTTTACCTCGTGTAACAAAATGTCTTTATGTTTTATTGCGGTTTTTTTTATTTTTTTTTTTTTTTGTATTTGTGATGGTTTTTTTTTTGTTAAGGTGCTTAGCTTTGTGATATTTAATTAAATTGTGCTTTTGTTTATTGTATTTTGTTGTTGTTGTGTTGCATCAACTATAGTAGGCGCCAGATAAATGTGGAATAAAGTATATTGACCTTTCCCTAATAACTGCTCATAGGTACCTGAACAATTAAATATGAATCGTTTTTCATTATTAGACCATGTTAAGGATCACGAGAGATGATGATTCGGGACAGTTTTGTGTCATTAATTCCGTTTTTCAAATTAACAATGTCAATAAATGTAGGTGGGTTAATGACCGATATTCCACGATTATCTGGCGCCTACTATAATTGTTTTTTTATCTATCTACCTACATTGCTTTCAGACGCACTGTCGCTCACATTATTAATAACTCTAAAAAAAGCTCATCAAATCTAGATACTCTTTTCTTTTAATAAGACAAAACTGTATGCACCAAAGTGAATCCTACTACTATTATAAAGGCGAAAGTTTGTAAGTATGGATGTATGTATGGATGTTTGTTACTCTTTCACGTAAAAACTACTGAATGGATTTTGATGAAATTTGGCACAGAGGTAGATTATAGTCTGGAATAACACATAGGATACTTTTTATCCCGGGAATATGTTCCCTTAGGATAGTTTTCGACAATCACGCGGGCGGAGCCGCGGGCGGCAACTAGTCAGAAATAAAAGGAAAAAACTGCTAATCTGCTGTCGCGCGCACAATGCTGGAGCAAAGATTGCGGTCGCAGACAAGGCATTACCATTCTATTTGAAGAAATTGCGGCTTAACTACTGAGCTCATCCTACTAAGTAATATTATAAAAGTGAATGTTTGCTAATCATAATATATCATGTTTGTGAACGGGCGTCGTCTGTTTTTGTAGAGTGTGTATTTATATTGCCACTATAACTAGAAATAATCAAAATTAAATTAAATTTCAAATTAAAGGAGCCATACGTGTTTTTTTCGGTTTTTGATACGGAACCCTTCGTGTGAGATTCCGGCTCGCACTTGACAGAAACAGGGCACACGGGTAGAATTTTATTTCCTCTAGTTTAGGATATGCGATAATTTTATCTTTATAATACGTTCCCTGGAGATTATTTTCAAGTTTTACGTGGGCACAGTCGCTGGCAAAAGTAAGTAAATCTCACTTTTTTAAATTTTCTAGTATAGTAGGCGCCAGATAATCGTGGAATAACGGCCATTGATCCTTAACATTGTCTAATAATGAAAAACGATTCATATTTAATTGTTCAGGTACCTATGAACAGTTATTAGGGAAAGGTCAATATACTTTATTCCACATTTATCTGGCGCCTACTATAGATTATCCGACAAAATAAATATCCAGCAGCTTTTTTTGATTTAAAATTTCTGTAAAGCGAGATTCTGTGCGAAACATATGCAAATGTGATTTTAGAAACGAGGAGGTAGGGACAGACGGAGTAGAGATTATCTTTGGGGGTGAAACACCCCAGTCTCTTCTTTTTCATTTCCAATAATGTGTTGAAAATATGTACACTTTATTGGTGGCTGGCTCGTTCTTTGCTCAAAGAATTAGCATTGCCTTTCAACGTGGCAATGCTGCCAGTCTTCTGGGCAAGTTTTCGGATGACAGCGATGCGGAGGGATACTTTGACGCCTGAGTGTACTTTGTTTTTGTATATGTACAATGTACATACTTAGGTTTAGTAGATGTAAATACTTTATTAGTTTAGTCTGTAAGTTTTTTTTTTGTTTGAAGCAACTATCTTCAAGTTCATCCATCGACGTACTTATTCGTCGTGAGCTCAAACTGCAAAATAACAGTTTGAGCTATAATTAATAGACAATTCTTCAATTTTAGATGATATTCGGACTGTTGTATATGTTCAAATCGCACGGAGAACTTTGCTTGCCCGATGCAGGATTTCGTTGTTAGTTCGTCGTAGGTGACGCTGCGGTTCTTTTTGATGCCGCTACATGCTCTTGACTCTAGTCTAGGTCATAGATGACAGAGACCAAGTCGATGATGGAGCGAGCTTACCCAGAAGAAGCCTGTTCACTCTAATTTTGAAGAGATTAGAGTTGTATGCGTTCGGAAACACAGAAGCAGGCAGAGAGTTCCACTCCTTTGCTGTGCGCATTATAAAAGACGTTTGGAAACGTTTAGTGCGATTATTTTAGTGGAATAGCAACAAGGTAGGGATGCTAACTTGCAGTGCGTCTAGATGTCCGATGGTAAAGGGTATTTATTTTAGTTATTTTTTTTTTCTTTATATGAAATATTTGTCATTCACACGTGCAACCTAATGTACATTATAGTAGTACCTAACTAGTTTTTCCCTGTTCCCGTATATTTCTTCCTCATGAATGTGGCTATCACATACAAAAAGAATTTTCCAAATCCGACTGGTAGTTTACAATTTTTTTCTGCCATGGTGGCAAAAGTCATATTCTGCAGCGTACCCTACACAAATCAACCACCTATTTAAAAATCCAAATGCATAGAAAGTTTAACTAAAAAAGACCAACATGAACTATATTCTGATGCAATGAGTGTACACGAAACTTTCAGTCAAAGTGGATGAAATTGGAAATTCAAATTTTTGGAAGCTTTTACATGTTAATGGCGAACTACGGAAGTTTGTGTATTAGTTTTGTTGCCATCAAGTTTTTATTTTATCTCTTTTGACGTTATAAAGGGTCATCATTATCCTACCCAAAATTATTGTTTGGTAGAAATTGCAATCTTACATGTTGATGAAGATTTGGAAATATTTGAAGGAGGTGAGGTGGGCCAAAGAAAATGTGGATGGAGAGTGATATGAAAGAAAAGGGAGTCAGTTTGACGGATGATAGGGCTGAATGGCAGAAAAACCTTACTGCGCCGACCCCAAGTAGCATGGGGTAAGGGCAGCAAGATGATGGTAGATATTGCAATTAGGGTTACCGTCATTATATCCTGAAAAATAAAGATTAGTATATTAAATTAAATGTCCCACAATTTTGGTGTAGATACCTAGACAAATTATGATATAAATAGTTTTAAGATGACCTCAGTACCTAGTAATGTTAGTTTTTATCTTATAATTAAGTTATTTTTTTTTGCAAAATATGTGAAAGTTATTCTTTTCTCTTTATTTGTTTTGGGGCTTTTGTCTAAACAAATATGTCAACCCCATTGTACCCTTTAATACTTATAATTATCGCATATACTATACTAAACATTTTAACAATATTTAGAACATTTTGTGATAAAGGGTGTGGTGGGTTGTGGGTGGGGGGGGAGGGTGTTTGTGGTATTTATGTATTTTATTAGTATAAAATATATTATTTGTGTATTCTTTCCGAAAAAAAAATATATTTAAAATTTTATTTTTATTTTTTGTAAACCTACCACAGTGTAGTCTTTTTAACCCAAAGGTTGACTGGTAGAGAATGCCTTGATGCATTAAGTCCGCCCATGTACCACTATTGTACATTAAGTTTAAATAAATAAAGATGGAAGTCACAGATGGAGGACTGTTATTAGACGACATAACTTTTTGGTACTTTCCGAAGTTGGTTGAGATAAAATTGATTGGGTTAATCCCACGTTAAGCTTATTTAAATCTAACTTTTTTTACTTAAGACCATTAATTCTCTGCTGGTAATAGGTACTTTGTTCCTATAAGTACCATACTCTGGGTACATCGTCCTCACATAATATTAAATTAATTTTGTAAAACCATGTTTTGAAAAGAGTAACTATGGAGTTTCTTGTCCGTTCTTCTCCATAAGAATTTACCTTTCCGAATGGACAGTAGAGTCACTTTATTAATGTATTACTATTATTTTACTGAACTGTAAATGATGATGTTCAAAAGTGCCGTTTAATGGGCTAATTGAAATAAATGTTTTGACTTTGACTAATATACCATATTTTATGCAAATAAATTCTATTATATTATTTTCTATAAATAAGTATTCTATGTATGTGTGATTTTCAGGATATAGGCCTTGCCTAAAGATTGCCACGACAACTATGCATGCATGGCCTACATCCAGAGAATTCCTGCGACCTTCACCCCCAAGGTCAGGCCTTGCTATGAATGAGAAAAAGGTCTTCCCACGCGTCCTCATCACTCCGAAACTTTTCAGCACTATCGGCCATCCATTATAAGGGAAAGTATCACATAAAATTTTAACTATATACCAGAAAAACATCACTTTATCGCAGACAAAGGGCACGGAAAGGACGGAACTCCTGATCTATATTTGGGTCCCCGTTAAACCCTTGACCGAAATAGTTTACAGCAAAATAGCCCTTAATTTGTAAAAGATTTAGGGTCCAATAAGGTTCGTGTGCAGAATATTGTTATATAAATTCCTAGCTGAAAATAGACCGTCCCGAACTCCGTTGAAGCTGAAGTATTAATAGTTTTAGAGTTGCGTTACTTTGATCGCGTACAAAAATCCTTTTATTCTATTCACGCGGTGTTCCGCTAGCTCACTTTGATCTAGATTCTCAGAAGGTTGCACAATATTGAAGAATTAGAGGGCAATTTCTCGCAATCTTATGTCGATGTCACCGGAATATGGCAAAACTCCGTAAGATTATAAAATAACTTGAGAGATTGTTAAATCTCGATAAATTGTCAACTGAACATTTGGAATACTTTTTTACGCATCAAAATTTGATAGTCTTTCGAAGTAATTCCGAAAAATTTACTGGCATAAAATATTGACATAAAATGACGACCAATCAGAGCACAAGTCAGCACAGTGTGATAGTAAAACCTGGAAACAAGGCCTGTTCAGATGTGAGCTCACACCAACAAAAACCAATGAGGGGGCAACTTTCCAATTGATTGGTCGCCAGTTTATGTCAGTCGGTCAATTTCTCGGACCGGCACGAAGATATTATAGAATACAAGATTTTGATTCGTATAATTGTACTTAGAACAAATGTTCATTTGACAGTTTCTCGAGAGTTTACAAACCTTTCAAGATATTTTGTAATCTTACGTAGTTTGCAATCATCCGGTGACAGCGATAAGTCAAAAGAAATTTAAAAAAATATTGAAAGTACTTTGGCGTACTTTGGCTGAATCAAAGTTTTTTAATAGGTAAGCTATTGCCAACGAGATGGGATTGCTATTTGCGATTAAACAATTTATGAGTACGAGATTACGTACGATTAGCCTCTACGTAAAAAGGAGGAAAAAACAAACAATTTACATAGTTAAATAGAAGTGCCAAAACAATCGTTTTGTTCCAACAAAATGTCAGAAAACGTATCGAACAATTTACTGACAGTTCGTAAACGGAAACAACACACGCGTAAAGCACAGGTCACACTAAGAGCTAAGCTTACACATTATGGCCTGCTTGCTCTTTGCTAATACGGGTCCATTACGTATAAATATTTGTGTTTTAGCAACTAACTCTGAGTTAGGTTTTGTCACAATTGTGCTTTAGCGTGTTAAGGATCTGCCAGGGTTGCAGAATTTATTCGAAAGAGTCACCGCGGCCCTGGAACGCAAAAGGCATTAGGAGGAACACGGATGGGTTTTAGTCAGTAAGAGCTGGCACTCCCTTCCGGTCCGCCCAGAGCGGAAGGAGTCATTTGATGATTTTACGCCGGTAAAAAAAAAAAAAATGCGTGGGTGTAAAGAAAGGGAGGCACATGTGAAAAGAGTATATATGTATGTGTCAAGAAAAAAGTTTTCTTGACTTATCAGATATCAAGTCAGGCACTGCAGCTTTGTGTACTAAGTCATCTCATCTCGCAGTGTGACCTGCGCCTTAGTGTGTCTTTTGAACGAAGGGACGCATCTTGTTTGTGATATCCTTGGCCAAAAATACACGTTATTATGTGCGTTCAACAATAAATTGGTTTCCTTATCGTAACAGGTGATATCGCAGACAACAATATATGTCACGAAGGGTGTTTTTATCTTCGTCCCTTCCAGGTAATTACTGTGTTAGTTTACTGTTGACAGCGTCGCCGTAAGTGGGACATTGGCCCCTTTCTGATTTCTGGACGTTCGAGGATTTTATTCTCACTTTTATAGCGCGTTTTATGTAGCAGCGTTAAGATAACTGCGTGTCAGGTTCGACGCTGGGTTTGTACTAGTTTTAGTTGCGGTACGATTTATGAGCGAAATAAGCCACTTATACTGTTTAAAAAAGTGGATTTAATAACAATGGTTTTTCTATGTTTCTGTTAACTTCTACACTAATATGATAAAGGAGGTAATCTCTGAGAACACTTACGATTTTTGAAGTGAAAACTTCTTTAGGCGCGTTGAGCACTTTTTGGGTGAACAAAAATCATGGAACTAGCGTCATCGTTACCGATCGCTTTCCATGGGCTATATGTATACTGTGTATATATGTGTACTTTTTGGGTGAACAAATAATCATGGAACTCGCGTCATCGTCACCGAACGCTTTAGCTTTCGCTTAGTATTCACTTCTATCGGCAGTCCCCAAAGACTGCCCCTCATGTTTTTTTTTTTATTATCGCTGCGTGCATTTTATACTGAAAACATGCAGGATAGACAACAGATAAGCAACAGGAGCGAAGCCGCAGGAACAAACTACATAGTTTTGAAATAGTTTGAAGTGAACAAAATATCGTTCTATCGCCTTTGACTCTCCGTTCCTTTATTTAATTAAGCTTTTTCCAAGAAACGAAAATAAATAGCAATGATTGAATTTTCAAAATATGAAATTAACTTTTACTGAAATATTTGATATTTCCATTTAAATAAATATTAAGTAAGGGACAGTTATATTTAACCCAGCGACACCCAAGGACAGTCGTTATCGGGACCCTAAAATTCAGTTCTCCCAAATCAGAAACCATTGAGTCGTCCCTAACTATTGTTTAACATCGAAGGAAAAGATAAATCTGTTTAACAAAATAATATTTCAATTGAGAATATTTCTCTTTTAAAGAAAATTCTTTTTTTAATTAAAACTCACCTTGTGAAATGGAAATTCGGTCTGAATTTCACCTTGATAGCTTTCTGGGGAGCTGTAGCAACGCACCAGTTTCAAACTTTAAATTATACAATGTAAATTGTATTCATAATATGTTTAGAAATATCTTTTAAAACTAAATTTTGAATATATTTTTACAATTGCGGAGAATAAGATTAGATACTATGCAATTAAACTTCCGAGTGGCTTTCCACAGACTAAACATTCTGCCTTATTCATTCAATATTTTTTTTAAAGAAAATTTGAATTTAGAACTGATAAGTAAATTGGAAAATAATGCCAATCCGCTTTTGGGTTTCTGCTACTCAATTAAATATCTGCTGATTAGAGTAGTGACAGGATGTCCACAGATACACCACTAATACAATAATGCCGCCAGCATTTATTTTAAATGATTAAGAAGGTTTTGGTTCCTACATGTTTAGCATTATGTAGAAATCCAAACTTGTGATGCGCTACTAAACTTAAAACTCATAAACTTGTGTTTTGTGTGTACATTTGGTCACACTGTAGATTAAAGTTTCCTTCTGAAAACCTTAGGTACATGCAGGCTGGTCGAAAAAAGTTTTAGGCGGTTTTGAACACTTAAACGAATTTGAACCACTTTTAAATAATGGAACCTGTCGATTGATTATAATTTCTTAGTAGATTATGTTAGGGCGTGACGTAACAGACGTAATTTGATTAAATATGTATAAAGTCCGCCGTTTCTATTTTAGTCTATGTCAATATCTACATGGCTCATCTATACCTAGTACGATTCAGTGTCATCAGGTTCACAGCTCTTGATCGAAGAATCAAAATGAAACGGTAATTAGTTCAAACTGTTTCAGTCAAAGTCATGTTTCAGCAAATGTATTGAGCGTTTTAGTTTTCATATGCTTTTAACGTACAAATGCAAATTGCTGACCACAAAAAAATGTGTTTTTATTTATTATGATCGCGTTCCTACATGACATTTTTGTAATGTGTTATTGTTTTTTTATATCAATACTTATATAAACTACTAATATATTATTTATAAATGAGAAAGTTTGGATGGATGAATGTATGTTTGTTACTCAATCATGACAGAATGGCTGAACTGATCTTGATGAAATAAGGCACAAAGGTAGATTACAGTCAGGAATACTTTTTATCCCTTTAGTATGTTCTCTCGGGATAATTTTTGACATTTACGCTGGCGGAGCCGCGGGCAGCAGCTAGTTGTTTGAATAGGGATTAGTATTACCAGATTCATATGCCTTTATTTCAGTGGAACACTGTTTGCCGTTTCTTTTGTATGTCGCTACTGGGGAGTTTGTTGCCACTCCTTCTTCCCAGCTAAAACACTAGGACGACGGGCAGACGTGACGGGCAGACGTTTCGGAGGAGTGAATGCCTTTATTTATACGTTGACGTTCAAATGAAGTAAGTAAGTAGCTTTTGATTCTAGTAAGCTCCAGTAAACACCGTTTTTAGAAACGGAACCAACTGATTTAATTCAAATAATTAAAGTATTGGTGCGAGCAATTAGTTAGTTTTATTATTCCTCGCTCCTTCAACCTAGGGATGTTGCGAATATTCGCATCCGCGTCCGTATTTGCGGAGCTTCTGCATCAATTTGGACATCTGAATCCGCATCCTTAATAATCATTGAGGATACGCATGCGGATGTGGAGAGAAAGAAAAAAGGCGGGGCCGGCGACTATCGCGTGCCGTACGCACGTTTTCATTGACCAATAGGAGCGAAGATTATGTTCGGTGACAAGATGCGACGTGTTTCTTATTGTTTTCTGGTAAATCAGTATAACGTAATCAGTATAACGTAATTAACGTGTTTGGTTGCGCTTATCTTATAAACATTTCAGTTCTCGAGTGTTATTGTGAAGTTGTAAATATACAGGGAGCATTGTGTGTATAGCGAGATTTCTGCAGTTGATAGATTACTTAAAAAGTGAATTTACAATGTCACAACCAACACGAAGTGACATTTGGAATACTCCAAAATTTAAACCAAATGAACAAATCCAGGACAAAACTGTTTGCATATTTATATATAAAATATTTAAAAAAATATTATAAATCATCCGCATCCGCGGATGTGAGCCTTCAAGTATCCGCGGACTTGAAAAAATCTGCATCTGAAACATCCCTGCTTCAGACCACTTCGACCTAAGTTTGGATCCTCCCTCAATTTGAGCTCTGATTAAAAATACAAACTCTTTTCTAATTTTTAAAATTGTTTTCCTACCTTTTTTCTACATTGTTATTAATTCCGATTATTGAGGAAACAAAAAACATCCATCTTTGTAATAACTGATAAAAGAGGGTAAGTAAAATTTACTCAGAAACGTTATTAAACTTTTAATAAATAATAAAATATTTAAATAATTTTTAAAGCCTATGTAAGTATTTTCTAATGAACCAATCCGGTTCGAAGGACCAAATAATTCGTATACAGACAGGGTTTTTTTTTTTTTAGTTATAAATACGAATATTTAAAAATATCGAAATTTGGTAATTTATTTTTTAATTACTGTGTTGAATAATGCAAGTAATCAAAACAAAGCCATATTATGCTCTTGCTATTCAATTAGGTTGTATGAAGCCAACAGAAATGAATGTAAGTTGATCTGTTATTTTAATTAACTCATAAATCTCCAAATACATTTTGCAGCGACTCCAATAAAGTACAGTGACTAATTAAGTATCGTGCTTTATTTATTATTGCGAGGAACACTTACATTTGCATATTATTTTTATTTCCTTAATGAAGGCAATTTTTTTATTTTATAAAATTTACTAACGTCATGCAATGAAATCATTAGGAATGATTTGTTTGCATGGAATGGCTCGGCTTGATTACATAGGTAAATAATTTATGTATTAATATTATAGGTAATAACGAAACATTTTAGATACCTATCTTTGTTATATAGGATGGCAAAATCGGATTTACACAACTTTGTTTCACCCCCATTTCAATTTGCAGTTTTTGGTGTCCTTATTTTTGTGGGAGTCGCAATTTTGTTTTGGATAGTTTTTAAGGCCAGGACTTCTTATATTTATGTCAGTAATTTAATTCGAAAGTTCCAAAGGAACTTGTAACATGATCATATTTTTTTTTGTTAGTTAATCTGTCCGATTTAGGCGAAATAACTAAGATTTACTTTAAAAATAAACTTTTGAAAGGAAGAGCATTCTTAGTTGATCCCGCTTCGACTGACTAATTACGTGGAGTAATTTCAATATTCTTCTTTCAAGAGCCCACATGGCAGGTGCTGCTGTTACTGAAGGTTGTGATCACTACCGTTTTAATCATTCAATATTTTCATTTCATCAAATTAATCTGCACACGTAAGAAAATCACTGGTTCTTATAAGTAGGTTCCGCAAGCAGTGCAGCGTGATACACAAGAGCATGTTTGGGACGAGCTTTTCCAAGGCAATTAATCGAAAGCGTTAATTGACCTCCAAATTCAACAGATTCAACAGATCCTGATTTTTTCTATGGTGTTATCTAAAAGGACGTATTGTGGTGTATTTTAACCAACTTCAAAATTGGTGGAGGTTCTTAATTTCTCGGACTTTTTTTTTAATCTCTGAAAGTGTTATGTTTATTATAATCTTAACAGAATACTTAGAAAATATTGCGTAAATTTAAAGAAAATGCAACGAAAAGGTAGCGCATTTTTAGGCAGCATTAAGATGGTGGCTTGGCAGATGACATGACCAAATCAAACGACAATGACATGATCAGAAATTCGCAAGGCCTATACATATAGTATAATTAAGGAAAAATATCTAGACATTTTTGCTTTATAAAAAAAAATATCGCAATTGAAGTTGTATACATCGGATTTGGCCACCCTATATTTCAGTTTGTATTGGTCTCTTCTGTGTACGTAGGTATATCTGTTTGCGGATTATTTATATAGACGGTTAGGGTATTAACTAGTTATAGAGCGCTTTTACAAATCACCTCCCTACAAGAGTAGGTACATGTTTAAGCAGCCTACGCACCGTATAGATTATCTATACTAATACAAAAAAGTTGAAGAGTTTGTTTGTTTGAACGCGTTTATCTCTGGAACTACCAGTCGGATTTGATTTTTTTTTTGGAAATTATAGCCACATCTTTGAGGAAGGCTATAAGGGAACAGGAAATACGTACGGTACCGAGAAAAAACGGGATATGCGTGTATGAAGTCGGGGGTAAAAGCTAGTATTATAATATAATAAAGCTGAAGAGTTTGTTTGTTTGAACGCGCTAATCTCTGGAATTACCAGTCGGATTTTGAAAATTATTTTTGTAAATGATGGCCACATTCATGAAAAAGGCTATACAGGACCGGGGAGGAAAGGATATGCGCGCACGAAGTCGCGGACAAAAACTTGTAATTAATAAAAGACAAGCTTTTTACTAGCTTGTAGCTTCGCTCCCAAGGTCTATTCCAAAGAAAGTTTGTATTTTAACGAACAACCTTTATGTCATTCAATGATAGTATCTTTAGATCAGTAAAATAATTCTTGTAGCTGTTGTTTTTTTGTAGTCTGTTTTTTTTACAGTTTGGACACGATCATCGGTAGAGGGGATGCATGCAAGGACAAGCGAGGAGCCTGAGTGTTAGGACAGTCGAGCTCGAAAATTCTTGGCAGACGCCCAGTACTACTGGTAATTTACTTTAAACGCTATTGTAAAACGTTAGCGTTGGCGGTATTCATACTCAAGAATATTGTAGTCGAGACTGCTAGTAAAAAGGTTTTAGCTTATTCTGCAAAAAGCCGGGCTGAAAAAGTAATAATATGATTGGCAAGCATTTGCTTCATTGATATTATCCCGAAATTTCTCAGAGTTTAATGAAATACCTAGTTAAGGGTATAGTGTTGAACGTAGCTACAAAATTAAACACTGTGATGTAATTTTTGTTGAACATTGTGAGTAACGTTTAGTAAATAGTTTACACTGTTTCGTAAATCATCGGCAAAAAAATATGAAAGTTAAAAATACGAAGGCAATTCGTGTTTCAGTTTAAAAAATCCTCTCTTAGTGATAGTGTAAGCGGAAATTTGGCTTGTAGCTTCCTTACACTCCATGTCCCCTATGGAGTGTTACGGCTACAGGAGAAGACGCCCCAGGTGGCGGGAGTCGCAGGGCGATCCTCGGCCACTGTAGGCGCGGGCCTGCGGACGGCGAGCGTTGGGTGGCTCGCTGTCCGATCACCACCAGGTCCGGGTCGATGGCGCGTTGTGTTCCACGCCCGCCTCAAAGAGATGTGAGCATAGGAGACGGGGCTCGCTAGGCCTAGAGCCTGCCAGGGTTGCGGAATTTGTTCGAAAGAGTCACCGCGGCCTTAGTCAGTAAGAGTCTGACACGCCCTTCTGCTCCACCCAGAGCGGAAGAAGTCATTTCATGATTACCCATCCTTAAAAAAAAAGGGCACTACGGAGTGTAGGGCAGCTACATGCCAAATTTAGATATACATAGAAGAATAGAAGTATACATAGGTCTACCCAGGATTCAAGTTTTATAGAAATCCGTTCAGCCGTTAAGACGTGAACAGGTAAAATACAGATAGAGCTACTTTCGCATCTATAATATTAAGTATCATTATAATATGGAAGTAATGTTTACTTAATTATATAAAATTCTTCCATTATTGACTGATTGAGCGACTGACAGACAACGCACAGCCGAAACTACTGGTCGTCGAAAGCTGAAATTTGGCATGTAGCCCTAGGAGAGTATAGGGGAGCACTTACAAAGTAAGTTTTTTATAAGCCCTGGCTGGAGGCTTTAATTTTATATTAAGGCCACCACAGGCAAGCCCGGTTAAGCAGTCGACAACCTTATAGGTTGAACTGCGAGAAGCCACTCAAAAAAAAGAAAAACGAAGACCTGAATAAATATAGTATTATATTTATTCTTTCCTGAATCAATATGGTTTGAATTGGATACAAACACAGTATTTAGGAGGAAAAAACAATATTACGGCTTTAGATGAATACACAAGATCACAGATAAGTGGACAGTAAGCTTGAAATGTCGCCAGAACCGATTGGAATAAACATGGAAGGTATGTAGGTGGCGGGATTTGTTATAGACATAATTTTCCTGTTAGTAAGTTTGTATGTGTATAGGTTTCTAGTATATAGCCTAATGTAAGAACTATTGCCGTCTCTGTAGTCTTTTCCATGTTTTATGTAGAGTTTTTTTAATGACTAAGAAAATACATAAGTACAAACGTAGTGATTTAATCAACCTTAACCGGAATGTACAGTTTTTAGGGCCCGTTCTCATTTAGACAGACCGTCTGTTTAAACGGTAGACGGCGGCAGGACGTGCGTGTTCACATTTAGACAGACCGTCTGTTTAAACGGTAGACGGCGGCCGGACGTGCATGTTCACACTTAGACAGACCGTCTGTTTAAACGGTAGACGGCGGCCGGACGTGCATGTGAAGTTCACACTTAGACAGACCGTCTGTTTAAACGGTAGACGGCGGCAGGACGTACGTGTTCACATTTAGACGAACAGTCTGTTTAAACGGAAGGCAGGCTGCCGTACGTGCGTTTTACACTTAGACGGACCGTCTGTTTAAACAGAAGACAGTGAAATCCAACCGCGGGGTAGGAGGTATGAACATTGGTGCCATCTCGTCAGCAGATTCATTTATACTACATTCGATCCAGGCGTTAAGACGGCTCTTTTCAGTGGCAAAACGTCCGTCTAAAAACCCGGATACGTTCTTTTTCTCGGATCTGTCTAAATGTGAACAGTGTCATATAAATTGTACTGCCACTGGCATATCCGTCTCTTTAGACGGACCGAGAAAACAGACGGTCCGTCTTAGTGGAAACGGGCCATTACAGACTTTGTTTAGTAGTAGTCTCCATAAGTATACATAGCAATAGTCTCTATAAATAATGTACTCTCTCTGGACGTTGTAACATATAATAAAAGTGGCCATCCAGTTTTCATAAATAATTTAGCGGGACCTGATAGCTTGGGCGTAGTTTCCAACTAAAACTTTAACAATACAATATTTAACAATAAACAAAACGCTATTTATTAATTCAACATTACGACAAAGTCCTTAAATAAATGATTAACCGTGTGACGTCAACGACTCAAAATGTAAAAACAGCGGATATCACGCGACGGAAAGGACCAGTTCTTATAAATTATCATATTACAGTAGATAACGTTTGTTTTGTAAAAAATGTCCCGAAAGGTGAGCCATCCATTGCCGTTAAATGGGCCGAAATCACGAGCGGAACATTTGGGAGCTTTAGACGAAATGCGCAGGGCTGACAAAATGTAGGTATCGTCTAAAACTACTGAGTCATTTTATGGAGTTCCTTGCTCGTTATTCTCCCTCAATGAAGAATTCATTTATTCTTCGCTTTGGAATGTGCAGTTGAGCTTCATCTTTCTGGTCCTGTTTATGGTTTAATTGACATAAATGCTTTGATGTTGAGTCACTTCGAATACTATAGTAGGCGCCAGATAAATGTGGAATAAAGTATATTGACCTTTCCCTAATAACTGCTCATAGGTACCTGAACAATTAAATATGAATTGTATTTCATTATTAGACAATGTTAAGGATCACGAGAGATGATGATTCGGGACAGTTTTGTGTCATTAATTCCGTTTTTCAAATTAACAATGTCAATAAATGTAGGTGGGTCAATGACCGATATTCCACGATTATCTGGCGCCTACTATAGTCTGTTTTGTTTTTCTTCACTTGTTTTACAAAATTTTAGAGCGCTTGGAAAGTTTCAAATACTATGCTTGTTGCCTATACCCTACTTCCTACTATATATTATATTATATCTATCTATCCACTAATATTTTAAAATGTGAAAGTTTTTGAGGATGGATGTATTTTTGTTACTCTTTGACGTCAGAACGGCTGAACGGATCTTGGTGAAATTTGGCACAGAGGTAGATTATAGTCTGGAATAATACATAGGATACTTTTTATCCCGGGAATATGTTCCCTTGGGATAATTATCGACATTCATGCGAGCGGAGCCGCGGGCGGCAGCTAGTGATAATATGTTCTGAATGGCATTGTTAGAATTTGCCAATGTTGTTACTTCCAAATAATAAAAGGCGACCCCATTGCCACTTAACGAGTATACCTAACTACCTGTAAATATGTGAGTACCATTTACCTAATTTTTTTTTTAGAAAAGGAATAAGTACCTACCTCTGCTGGTTATACTTTGTTCTTATAAGTAGCATACTCTGGGTGTATCGTCCTCACATAATATTAAATTAATTTTTGTATTCCAAATTTTGTAAAATCATTATTTGAAAAGAGTAACTATGGAGTTTCATGTCCGTTCTTCTCCATAAGTATCTACCTTTCCGAATGGACAGTAGAGTCACTTTATTAATGTAATATTATTATTTTACTGAACTGTAAATGCTGACGTTCAAAAGTGCCGTTTAATGGCCTAATTGAAATAAACGTTTTTGACTTTGACTTGATTACCTGACTTACAAGCTTAACCTAACCTAACTTTCTGACTCACGAAAACACGTCGTGAAAAAACAAGAACATAGCATAAAACAAACCCAGTAGTACTTACAGCACATACAAGTTTTACTGGGTTGAACAATTATAATCCTCCCGTGAGAAATTAGTACAATCTTACCTTTACCACTAAGGACTACTTTGAGAGGGTCGTAAACGGTTTACTACCCGTTAACTACCCTCTAACTTAACACGAAGTTATTACTACGAAAAAGGACCTGTCATACGGTCATATCTCCCCCTTATAGCCAGTAAGGAAATACCTAAGTACTATACTTTTTATAACTTCATTATTTGGATTGCTAATCTGGTGACAGATAATTTTCTCTGCTTGAATTTTTTTTCCACTCAAAGATCGAGAATCGAGAACAATTTTTTTTGTCTTTAACTGATTGTACGCTAAATAAAGCTTCGTTCTAGTGTAGGCGTTAACGTCACCTTGACGCCGCGTATACGCTGCATAGACGCCTACGCTACGCTTATATTGCGCAGCGGTGATTGTACCTACCAAAAATATATTAACTTGAAATGACGTTAGCGTTGTGTTTGGGCAGCGTCTACGTTCACTAAACGTCACTGAAACCTGATCTATTTTTGAAATGTGATTTCATAATTTCATTTTTCATATTTTGTTGGAATTAGACATCCATTTATACGCCCACGCAAATTGATCATCATGTGAAAATTGGGAAATATGAAATCGAATATTACTTTCAACTTTTATTATATTGTGCAAGCATTTATATTGGTTCTCTGTTTATCGTTTTCCCTCGGGTCAATGCAAGTTAGAACTTAAATCGAGACTGACTAAAAAAATGAATTCAGTATTTGTTGGTGCTCCAAAATAATCTTTTTTTTATTTATTTGCTTTTGAAAGAACGGAACACTTAAAAAAAAAAAAGCTGGGTTCGAATGGGCGGGATGCACGGAAATGTAGCTGTAGGATCACTCGTGTGTTCATTTGTCCATCTGTCACAGCCAACTTTTTTATGTTTGTCATTCGCCCAAGTAGTTCAAGATTTTCTATTCTCATCACCCAAAGGTTGACTGGTAGAGAATGCCTATGGCATTAATTCCTCTTCTGGACATTTGCGTGCGTAAAGTGTTAAATAAATACATACATTTTCATTTGTAGGGTACCTTCGATACCTACTATTGTCACAAATTTTAAATTGTCATCTATTTGTCATTAAAATTCTCCTCATAAAGACGTCAGTGACACCCCTAACTGCGTTGCGAAGGGCAAACAGAATCGTGTAGAAATTCAGCCCCTTTCCTCTTACAAATGCTTTTCAAGTTTATCCAAATTTTTTATCCATCTAAGTGGGGTCAAGCTAGATAATTAGGTACTTATTCCGCTGTCTGGGGCTGCGTGTGAGCACAGCCTATTGAGGGTCGATAGGGCGTGACTTTAAGGGCTTTAAGCCTTTTGAAGAGTCCACGTAAATAGGGCTTACTTTATCCGGAAGATAGGTCCTTAAGGCGTTTTTATTTTTGATTGTGTTGTTTTGCGCCTGTTCATTAAATGAGTTAGGTTTATGATATTTAATTTTTTGGTTTTAATGGGATTTTTGACTACTATCGAAAATGTGCATTCATGATTTTATTACATAGGATGTAACTAAAAAAATATTAAAATTTATTATTCTATCCTTGTCACGTAACACGTCCATCATTACATGTCAAGTCTTATTTCCTCTTTAGTTTTGAGAAATCAAATAAAATAATTCTAGTAAAATACCTAATTAATCCACGAAAAAGAGCGTGATATGTAAAAATAATTAGCTAGATATACATTAATTATTTTCATTTATGCTGGTTGATGTATAATTATATATTTTACTAAAACTTAATGAGGGCTGTAATGTATATTTATTATATAAAAATAACAGCCATAAGTGAATGGAACAATAAACGACGAATGAACTAAGTTATTTTAGTTAATTCGTCCCTCAATGTTGTTTACGTAAACAAAAATACGAAATATTTAGTAATCTCAAAAACCGCTCTATCATCTGAAGTTATCTATGGCGATCAATCAATGCTTTGAAAGATTTTGCCTGATATTGAAATTTAATCTGGTATCTGGATAAATCGGCCGAATCTAGGCAAGCAATTCCTTAATTCGGATTGAAATCTAGTGAAGTTGATAGGTTCTTAATTACGCAGCAGTTTGGCGGATCTAAACCTATTAATAAAATACCATAGATCATAGAAAAGCCTCAGTATCCATTGCTAGAAACCTGGGTTGTGCTACACAAATGCTTGCACTGACTGGAGTGGTCCACTCTAATCTGTGTGGTTCTATCTACGAAAACCATCCACCGCTACTCTGCATGATTCTCATGTGATGCTTGGCAGTTTGAGAACTTTATGTGGCTTACCTAATAAACTTTTATGTCTTTACTTTGTTATTGTTCCATTGAATCTTATAATCGAACCGTTGAGCTCTTTAAAATTCTAAGTTCAACTATACGATAAGTGAACAATGCTTGTACTGTCTTGGCAGGTCCAATCGAATCTATCTACATATATACCACATTGTATGTGAAGTTTGAGCGATGGCGTTTCTAGCGGACGATACAGAGGTGTCAATAAGTGTCACCTTTTACTCACACACATTGACGGCCCTTGTCTATTCGTACTACGGGTATGACTGCCGAAACTTGTGTTCAGCGTAAATGCATGACTATGAATTTTAATAGCAACTAGCTTTTGCCCACGACTTCGTCCGCGTGGAAAAGTTACTTTGGGCAGCCATTTTATTTTTCAAAAACTCTTAAACATATGATTATTTATTTTTTATCAAGTACCTAAAAATAAATAATGTAAACACACAAATATACATACAAACTTCACCTCTTTTCACCCTCTTAAATAATGATTTCTGGGATAAAAACTATCCTATATTTTTTCCGGGGACTCAAACTATCTCTATACCAAATTTCGTCTAAATCGGTTTGTCGGTTTAAGCGTGAAGAGTAACAGACAGACAGATAGACATCACACACTTTCGCATTTATAATATTAGTAAGTATGAATGGCCTCTCTAGTCGTTGCTGATGCGTTGTTCCATGCTCTATGGATGAATCTAGCGACCTTATTAATAAGCGACGAATAAATTGAAAAGGGTATTATTTAATAACTCTTTTGACATGAGAATGACAAGGACATGTACAAATTATGAAGAGTTCATAAAATGGGGTATGGAATATTCATTACAATTAATTCTAGGTTTTTTCGTAACTAACCTATCATTATCAAAATTACAATTCCGTATTATTAACTATTGCTATACAATATTCGCTTGCTTTTGTTATGCCAAAGAATTATTATGTGATATCCATCTACAAGAGTCTCAACGCAATGGAATCTTGAAGATGGAAGGCGCTGTCAAGGCGAGCTTCGAAAATCGTGGCGAAATGACTTGCTGAAAGCTACTTCGAGATGGCGAGGTCTGCAGCAGCCATCAACAGTGGACCTGCACATTGAAAAAGTACGCCCCTCACCGCTGAAGGCTGACAATCAAGTCTTCTGTATTTATGTTAATGTCACATTTACATGTCAACGAGGAAGATTTCCATACTTACGCATTTTTAGGTCAGTATCTACCTAACTTAAATAAAGAGAACAGAAAACCTCAAGCGGCGGAAATATAATAAACTTGTTGGTAGTTATATTTTCGAACCGTTTGGGCTTGACACTCTCGGGTTTTGGGGTCCAAGTGTGCATTAATTGTTTAAAGATCTCTCAAGACGCTTAGTTGACACTTCGCGTGACCCAAGGGCTGGCTTTTACCTTGGTTAAAGAATAAGCATTGCCATATACAACGTGGCAATGCCGCCAGTCTTTTGGGTACACTTCCAGTCGACAGCGATGCGGATGAATTTTTTGACGCCATATTTTAGGGTTAATTTAGTTAGGAGTTCTTATTGTTATCTCTAGTGTTTATAGTTTATTTTAATAAATACCCCACCACCCACCACACTAAATACCAACATAGATACCTAAGTATAAACTCTTTGGAAACAATATCGATTCAGTTTATTAATTAAAAAGATCACGTACCTACATGATTTTTAGATTAATAATCAAACGTAATATATGGAGCAGAAGATTCCTTATATGTCGGCACAGCATTATGCTGAGTGGAAGCCCTTTTGCTACAACCATGACATGCATCTACTTTATACCTAGTCATACTTTGCTATTTTTTTCTTATTTAGTTTTTAACGTGTCTTTACTATAGTAGGCGCCAGATAATCGTGGAATAACGGTCATTGACCCACCTACAATTATTGACATTTTTAATTTGAAAAACGGAATTAATGACACAAAGCTGTCCCGAATCATCATCTCTCGTGATCCTTAACATTGTTTAATAATGAAAAACGATTCATATTTAATTGTTCAGGTACCTATGAACAGTTATTAGGGAAAGGTCAATGTACTTTATTCCACATTTATCTGGCGCCTACTATAGTACAATTTACGAACTACTAACACTATCGTTTAGGGTTTAGTTTAAGCAAAATCAAGTTATGTATGAAGGTATGTCGTTTTGTGGCAATTAAATACTTTTTCTTTTTTTTGCTTTCTATATACCCCTACCGGTAGCTATAATTTGGAAAAAAACTCCAAACATCCCTCCAGTGGAGATATATCAGTAGGTAGCGATATAAGGAACAAGGCGACTTTTCTACTTGTAACCTAGGTATTGGTGTAAGAAAGGTTTTATACACTAGGTTGATTGAAAAAGATCTATCTACACCAAAATAATGTGGACTAAGCCGATACGCGTTAGTTCAAAGTTCCCTTTATAGTTGTACAAGCATAAGAAAGTTTAGTTTTATTGAAAAACTAAAACAATTTTCTTTATGATATGAAAAATAAAAAATTGTCATAAATAAGTACTTACTTCCGAAAATACGGTACATTTTTATATTAACACCACATTTCTTACCCTTCGAAAACCTAAAAAAATATCAAGAAATACAAAAATTGAGACACATTTTTCAGGAATTTGTACAAATCTGGCGCGTCAGCCGACGACATTATTTTTGCCTCACAAGGTGAGGTGTTAATAGAGGTAATAAATAAACTAGTTTAAAAGTCTCGTAAAGAATAGGCCTGCCGCACACTCACGGCTATACTGAGCTTCGACACGAACTCGTGAATTGGGTAACTACCCTTAATTCTAACAGCTGAATTAATTTAAGATCATTAAAGGATCATTAGTAAAGGAACTTGAGTGTTATTGGGATCAATTGACATATTATTGGTTTTATATAAACTGTAACAGAATAAACGCAATACCTCTTAAGGGGTCATTGTATTCATCATTATGAACAACTTTCATTTAAGGACTAACACCGAAATCTCGAAAAAAAATTCGTCTGCACGACATTTCTGTGCGCATAACTCGACAAAATGTACCGAACAGCTGATTTTTTTTTCGCGATTTCGGGTTTGATCCCTTAGTAATAGTTGCTCATAATGATGAGTACAATGGCCCCTTAGGAGGTTAAAGCGTTTATTCTGTTACACGTTGTATGTGTCGGCACTAATAAGGTGCATAGGTACGTTGCCGACAAGTAAATCATAACTTAAAAGGTTTTACCAAACACAGTGATGGTTTATTTTCTCGGCATCCATTTTAAAGTAGTTAAAAGATTAGCCTAAGTAAAATTGTTTTGGGTATTATATCAAGGTTGTTTAATTTATACCTGACATCCTTCTTACCTACGTCAATTGCTATCCCGCTTTGGGTTTGTTTTGCGGAATTTGTTCAATAGAGTCACCGCGGCCCTGGAACGAAAAGGGCTTCAGAAGAAACACGGATGGGTTTTAGTCAGTCTGGAACAACACACCCTTCCTCTTCACCCAGAGCGGAAGAAGTCATTTGATGATTTCTGATCCTTAAAAAAATAAAAACGTGGTGTTTTGAACTATGTCCTGTCTTTTTACGCCCAGAACGCTGCGTTCATTCGTTTTTTGGCAAATTCCAAGGTGGGATTTTCGCAACTCGGTGAGCGATCAAGTCTGAGCAGAATACACATGTCGATTAACGTTTACTTCAGAGAGATCGGCAAATTACTTTTCTTTAGCGTCTTTATAGACCAGCTTTTCCAGCTGGTCGATTCTGTCAACATGTCGAAGTGAAGGCTTGGGTGAAGTGATCACGAGGTGAGCTGTCAATCCATATAATCAAGATGGAATGAAAGCTAACTTCGTGATCACGTGACATCTTGATTATATGGCTTGACAGCTCACCTCGTGATCACTTCACCCAAGCCTTCACTTCGACATGTTTACAGAATCGACCAATAGGCGTTTTCAATACGGCGATCGATGATATTATGGTCGGTGATATTATGATTTATATTATTTCCCTAAACATAAGCTGCAAAGCTTCTTCAAACCGATAAAATAATAGAATATTCTGAGTTTAGGTACCAGTTTACGGTCTAGATTTTGAGCGCGAAGGCGTTATTAATTTCAGCCAAGATATTCATAATAGTCTTGTTCCGTAACGGAACTTCAGAAAGGAAGTTTGGTAGATAATATTAATAAACGGCACGTTGCTCTATTTACGGCACTAAAATCTTATAGGAATGAAGTTTAGCTGCGAAATTTTGCGCGAACGCCTGAAACAATCCGGGTGTTAGGATATCGAGCTACCACCATATTATTAATAAATAATATTTAGAGGTAAAGTCGCCATGTGAGAACAATGAGTATTCAAAATGAACTAACCACGTGATTATATTGTACAACTATCGGACTCACGCTAGTGCTACTTAATATTATTATCCATATCTATAATTCTATATAATATTATAAAGAGGAAAGATTTCTATTTTTGTTTGTAAAGAATAAAGTTAATAACTACTGGACCGATTTGAAAAATTCTTTCAACAATGGATAGCTGCATTACAAGCGGATAACACAGGCTATATTATATCCCCGTACTCCCACGGGAACGGGAACTACGCGGGTGAAATTATAAATAAAACCACGTTTGAGATTTAAACTTCATAATATATTTGGCATCTGCCTTAGACGAGCGCTGGTACAGGAGTCCCATATAAAAACAAAACATATTTTCATATTCCTAATTCAAATTCTCTTTTACTTTTACCAGACGCTTCCAAAAATCTACCTTGTCTGTCAGAAACCTGCAGCCAAGGAGATCCTCCTGACAATATGCAGTAGATTGTATTGAAAGCTTGATTTAACCATATATATAAATAAACACATTTTGTTGCGATTGCGATGAGAGTTGGTAGGCATCTACTTAATAAAGTGGGAATCACGTGCTCTTATTTTTACTTCCTTCCAATAAATGGCTAGACCAAGCTGAGAACTATTATTTGAATTGAATCTTATGCATAAAAGCACATCATTAATTTATTTAATGATAGTTATTTCTGTCACATGGCGACTCTACCTACAAATAAGTAGCAAGAAGTTGGTAGAATCATCACAGCGTTAATTCGTTGGATTTGCTTTTTCTTAATAGCTATATTTATGTTTATGTACCTATCTATTATATTTACATTTTTTTTTCTTCTCTCTATTTGTTTGTCTTTAAGTTGCACCTGCCGTGTTTTCTTTGCATCACCCTAAGGTTGACTGGTAGAATATGCTAAGGTATTTAGTACGCCTTTGTACAGTGTTTTTATTACTACATAAAATTTTAGTAAATAAATATCTCGGCAACGAGACACTTTAGGGCACCATTTTGTAAGCATTTTTTGTTTGTTTAAATATCCTAGGAATGAATTCTATTATCTACGAAGCCCAGTGTTTGCTACACAGTCTCTCTACATTAATGCTTTAGCTACTTTTACCTAAAAAAATGTAGGGTTCCTAAACAGCCATGGATAAAAGCTAGTCTTAAGTAACATTAAGACACCAGACCTGTTTTCAAAGTAGGTAGTAATTTTTTATTAGGTGCGCGTGCGCAATGACCACAATCTCACCAGATGGTAAGCGATGATGTGGTCGAACCTATTCAGTCTTGCTTAAAGACCCCAGGTTATATCTAGCTAACTGGAAACTGAGACTTCAGCAGGGAATTCCACTCCTTAGTTGTACGCACAGTGAAAATATTTCAAAATCGTTTAGTGCGCACCAAAAGTGATTTCCAGTGTATCAGTTGAACAGAAACTCTTGATTTCCCGTACTTTCAGGATTTTATATTGTTAAATCAGTATACACTTCTTTACATTTCCAAGTGATTCAATATGAATGAGTCGATGAGGGTTGTAGAACGAATTGAATGTGTGAAGTAAGTGGAGCGAACTGCGAGAGGTCAAGTTGAAAGAATTTAAATGGCACATTTACAGATTCAGGAGACACCTGTACCGGTTGTACAATCGAAGTCAATGGTTTAGATATAAAGGGGGAATTAATTTAGGTATTTTTATAATAGGAATAGGTATGAGTTACTTTATAAAGTGTATGGTAGGCACCAGATAAATGTGCAATAACGGGCATTGACCCACATACATTTATTGACTTTATTAGTATCAAAAACAGAAAAAATAAGGCTGCCCTGAATCGACTTCTATCGTGATCGTTGCGTAATAAAAAACGGTTCATAATTTATTGTTCGGCTACGATATATAAGGTCCCACTAACATAGATGGACAAACTTTTAGATATTTTAGACCACCAAAATAAGGACAAATAACGCATTAGATATTATTATTTAGAAAAATAATAATAATTGCTAACGAAAATACACTAAAACTAAATTAGTACTCAATGCATAAACACATATCCATGTCTTTGTTATCTCATAATTCTGATACTACAAATGTGCAGGCGCACGTGACCACGTCAAGTACCTACCCGTAATGGATGTGTTTATTCTAGCGTTCCGAAAAATGTAATATTTCAGGTCAAAATAAAATCACTTTAATCAGTGTTTTTTTTTGCTTGGATGTCTTTGGTTAAACGTACTGAACGGTGTGTTAAAATTTGTCCTCTATTTTAATGGTACTTTATATTCAAGGAAAAGGTCAATGGGCTTTATTGCAAATTTATCTGGCGCCTACCATAGGTATTTATAGTGTCAAATACAAAATTCAATTTGCCTAGCCTTTCATCAACTACATATACATACTTATTGGATTCGGTTTCCAGTCTAACCATCATTAAGCCACTGCTTATCTGACCTGCACCGCCACTACCCAGTTACTGGGCTAACCCCTTTTGGTAATACTGGTGACAGATTGTCGGGACAACCCGTAACGAGTGTCAAAAATCTACAAACGTCAGCCATGCACCACTGCACCTACCATTTTATCTCATGTAGGTACATTTGTGCATGAACTTTGCAATAAATAATAAATCACTGGCTTAACGTGCTTTTCCAAGCGCGAAAGAGAAAATGTTTGAAGAAAAAAAAAATATACGGAGTGTTCCAGAATTGCGTAGTCATATTTAAGGGAGATGTTGGGTAGCTGATAAACATTAAGGGAAATATAGCAAAACCCTCTGCTTTATAAAACGCCTACGTTTTATAAAATAAAGTGTTTTGCATGTACATGTACAGGCAGTATTGCGAGCAGCTGAACTATCAACAACGTGAACATTGTTGTGTGAGCATAACAACAAAGCAAGCCGGTAGTACTGGTATTATTCCGTGCTGGTAGCGCAGCTCGCGTTTAGCTCGCTTTGTAAGCTGTAAGCATAGCTAGTGAGTGACCTCAATAGCCCGTCAAACAAGCTATTTTGCTAGTCGATAGCTAAACTGTTATATGGCTGACCTTTCTATAGGAAACGTTTATTGTAAAGTGTAGAAATTACGCAGGCACTAGTATTTTCCGTATAACTATGATTTAAGGTACCCATCACATCCAATGGGTGTCGTAAGAGGCGACTAAGTGATTCACCAGAGAATGGGCAGCAGCATTCTCTGTGCATTGCAACAGCTACAATGCGATCGCTTACCAGCCTGCCAAGCGTGGCGATTATGCCAAACGCCCCCTTTGGGGGAGGCCTATGTCCAACAGTGGTCGTCTTTTCGCTGATATGGTGATGATGATGAAGATACGTGTGTTTTCATTAACACTAAAGAGGCGGACTCTCATAGAGAGTCGCGACGCGACTATGTTCCAGCGCGTTTCGTTTTCAGAAAATATTGTATAACAGTTTTATCTTCTCGTAAGATAATTATTAATGATAATCCATTGGGATATTCATTCATTCCTTTATTTATTTCAGACTAATAATGTCCATAATTGATAGTAAAAAAGGTCTTACAACTGTCAGTTAATACTAAAATCAAATCGAAACAACTAAAATCAAAACAATTCAAAACAATATTAATCAGCAATGTTCACGTCCAGTAATACATATAATATCATCTTGTCACATGAAGCTGGATACGGTAGGAACCACAGACTCCGGCCTCTCAGAAATCATCCTTAGGTTATTGGGTTTAAACCATTGGGGGTGAGGGGGGGGGGGGTGCCCAGCAATGGGTCAGTAAAGGCTGAAAAAAGAAAAACTTAAAATTAATCATCTTAGTATCGCATTGGTAACGACATTAGCACCATTTTACTTATAAATACGTTCTGAAAAGGTAAGTATTTGAAAAATCAGGATCTCTATGATACTTACTTCAGCACTTTTCTTTTCAATTATCTCCGAACACTTATCGCGCTGTTGAAGCGTTTTCCAATAACTACACAATATTGTTTTTACTTTGTTAACTAACGAGACTGAATCAGTAAACAAGTGCTCAATAACTTTGTAAAGGAGTTTCCAATAATTTAAGCTGATCTCATGTAACATGTTCTGCAAAACTTCCAGATTACAATAGAATTACTATCCTATGTGTTTACTGCTAAGTGACAATATTCTTAATAATCCTTCGTCTCCCTCTAATGTTACTTCACAAATTTAATTCATTTGTTCTGCCCACAGTAAATATCTTCGCTCTACCAATAATCGCATTCTACGATGTCCCTCTCACCGCTCTGCATGCGCTTGCAGGAGGCTACAGTAAGGGTAGGCCAGCCCACACAAAAAGCCCAAAAAAAATTGCATCGTCAGTATCGTGATTTCAACCCTGAATAATGTGGTGAGTTTTTTTTTTTTTGGGCATTTTGTATGGGCTGGCCTACCCTTACTGTAGCCTACTTCACGCCGCCGCTCTGGGTTTATCCGCTCCTCTTTCTTTGTTCAAGCAATTTTCCTTTGGAATGCGCTCCCTCTGAACATCAGTACGGCAACAAGTCGATTGCCCTTTAAGGTGAAGGCACGTGAGCACATTCGCAAGAAGTTGGTAGAATCATCACAGCGTTAATTCGTTGGATTCGTTTTTTCTTAATAACTTTGTTTATGTATATGCATGTATCTATGTATTTATAATTTTATTTATTTTCTTCTCTCTATTTTTAGTTTTTCTTTAAGTTGCACCTGCCATGTTTTCGCAGCACCACCCTAAGGTCGACTGGGTTAAAATGCCTAAGGCATTAAGTCCGCCTTTGTACAGTGATTTTACTTGTGCATAAAGTTTTAATAAATAATAATATTGTCATCAGTCAGCCGAAAGACGTCCACTGCTGGACTCCTTAAAACGTCGCCTCATCAAAATCAAAAGTCATTTATTCAAATTAGGCTGAGTGCCAGCACTTTTTGAACGTCAAAGTTCTATATAAAGACAGTCCCCCAAAACGCCCGTCCGTCACCGTCTCTCTCGTCATCGACTCGTCCTTTGTCCACCCATCGTATTCCTGGCCTTCCCCAGGTCATCCTTCCACCTTGTGAAAGAGCCTCACTGCAGCAGACTCCATCGGCCATCTATTCTGCGAACAATGTGCCATGCCTATTGCCACTTAAGCTTTGCAATTCTTCGAGCCATAACGGTAACCTTGGTTCTTCTGCACTTTGCTCTAATATTTCTGACTAGCTGAGAGAGACTTCTCTAATCCTCTCTTAGTGCTCCCTTACGAGGTGTAGGGAAGCTACATGCCAAAATTCAGCGTTCTACAACCAGTAGTTTCGGCTGTGCGTTGTCTGTTAGTCACACAGTCAGTCAGTAACGGAAGAATTTTATATATTAGGATTTGATCACACAAGAACACTCAAACATAGCTCTTAAGGAATGTTCGAAATAGTCGAATACAAAACCAAAGTATTTCTGTATTATATTTAACCTGAAATCCAAGAACTGTGTTAGTGACTGTACAACTTATTTACGTACTTTAAATCCTAAGTTGGACACAAGTACTAAAGCCATCCGAATTCTGTTGAGTCTGGACTCGAGAAAGGAATAGCTTTTACCGTGTCACTTGTCTACTTAGAGGCTATTCGGACAGTCATTTTAAGTTGTATTGGTTGCTTATTGAGTTTTTCTTTATAAACGGGAAGTTCACGTAGGTAAACAGGTAAGGATATGACCTGCCAGGGTTGCGGAATTGGTTCGAAAGAGTCACCGCGGCCCTGGAACGTCAAGGGCTTTAGAAGGACCACGGATGGGTTTTAGTCAGTAAAAGTCTGATACAACCTCCCGCTCCACGCAGAGCGGAAGAAGTCATTTAATGATTTCACATCTTTAAAAAAAAACAGCTTATGATATGAGCAGGTCAACTGTATTTGAGAGGGAAGAGTCGTTAAAAATGGTGTTGTTTTTTATCGTTATCATCCCTGATCAGTCCATAATGTCGATAAGGAGCTTGTGGCTAAATAATAACAGCCGCACGGGTCGATTTTCAAGGTTAATCAACGTTTGCCGAGGTTGATCTGTGGATAGGTGATCATCTTAACATAACGTGATTCCTCCGTGCCTCAGAAATCACGTTAGCCGTTGGTCCCGGCTGTCATTTGTAGATCTTAGGCAGTCGTTACGGATAGTCAGAAGCTAGAAAATCTGACACCAGTCTTACCAAGGAGTACTGTGT
Organism: Mamestra brassicae; assembly: GCA_905163435.1. Taxonomy (NCBI): domain Eukaryota; kingdom Metazoa; phylum Arthropoda; class Insecta; order Lepidoptera; family Noctuidae; genus Mamestra; species Mamestra brassicae. The sequence continues at coordinate 4,926,487 of LR990991.1, read as the reverse complement.
TACGCAGTTAATGGGTTGCGGAGGTCTGGTACGCAGCCGCTCCACGTAAAAAACAGGAATTCAGTTGAATCCGTGTTGACTGGAAGCCGACCCCAATATAGTTAGGAAAAAGCTAGGCAGATGATGATCAGTCCATAATGTCCCCACTGCTGAGACACAGGTCTCCTCTCTGCGAGAGGGAGCAGGCCGTAGTCCATCATGCTGTCATATATTTTCGAATTCGTTTCTGGAACACGCTGCGCGCTGGCTTCCGCACGATTTTTGTCTTTCCCACTTTATATAGCAGAGTGGTGTTAACATCATTTACGTCCTGTTAGTTCCTGCTTAGGTTCGTTCACACGGCACAGATATCAAAAGTCGTTGGACCACTGAACTGGGAAGCCGCTGCTCCCATCATTCGGTTTGTTATTCATCCTGTCTGTAGACATAGGTAACGTTTTTGAAGCCCCATAAAGATTAAGATTTACAAGATATTGGTTGCTGAGACTAAATACTCGGACATAATTTTGTGTAGGTATAACATGAGTTTTTCAGATATAGGGAAGTCGTTCGGGTCACAAGGGCGAATTGGAAAGTTATTGTGAACAGATATAGCCAGTCTTCATCAGGTATCAGAAAACTACTCTAAAGTTACAATACAATTGGCGACACGGTAAGTGGTACGTGCCATTCGGCACGAAACGTATAATCGAATTGGAAAGAAGACAGTTCTCATTAAAAATACATTACAGCTTACGTTTGCCACGTAGCAAAAAAGTACGTAAAATGAAGATCTGCAGAAGAATAATGGATTAAAACAAAGATTTACAAAGTACAGCAGTGTGCGGTAAACCTGATTAAATAAAATGTATTTTAATACTTTTCCCCCAGACATATTGACAATGAATGCAATCAGGAAAATCCAATCATCTCCCAGCCTTTTCCCAACTATATTGGGGTCTGCTTTCAGTCTAACCGGATGCATCTGAATACCAGTATTTTAATTTCCACAACCCAGCCACTGGGTAATAGGATACCCCTTGACAAGACTGGTGTTAGATTTTCGGGCTTCTGACTACCCATAAGAACTGTGAAAGATGTACAAATGACATCCGGGACCAACGGCTGAACGAGCTTTCGGAGGAAACTCTATATAGAATAGGTGGACCCATTTACGGTCCGAAATTGGCAAGCGTAAGACAACCTCGAAGTTCGACCCATGCGGATGTTCTCATTTAGCCAATCCAATTACTGGAAATTTGCACGAATTTTCGGCTCTTATTTTATATTTTACGACTTAAAAGATCGACAGTTTAATCAGCTCTTAACGCCTTGATATGTGGAAATTGGTTTAACATCATCATTGATTAATTCGTAATTGCTTTTTCAATAAATACTCCGTCATTCTCGAGACACATTTGCTGTTGTCGTGCCCCTCTGTAAGGAAAAAAAACAAGCATAGATTAATTTGTACTAAGGATTGCTAACGTTAAGACTTAGATTTTCTCGTCAATATACCCAAAGACAATAAACCGCTGGTCAGACATCTATCCTCTAAGGCGCCCATTATATTTTATTTACTAGCGGACGTCACGCGGTTTCACCCGCGTATTTCCCGGTCCCGAGTACGGGGATAAAATATGTTATGTTACTCGCTGATAATGTAGCGATCCATTGTTGAAAGAATTTTTCAAATCGGGCCAGTAGTTTTTGAGTTTTTTCATTACAAACATACACACACCCAAAAATACAATAAAATAATAAAAAAAGTTTAAACAAAATATGGCCAATTACAAGTTTCCACATGTAGCACTTGAAACACAAAATTGTCAAAAAAATAATACATACATATTTAAACAGAAAAAAAAACAAATAAAATCTTGTAAATCTTGTTGTTGTCTTGTAATCTTGTATGGTACGATTTGCTGTCAGTTTAACCATGGTCAAGGCTGTGATTGACGGATAACCTATCGTGTAATGTAGTGACCGTGGTTGCATGAAATTTAGTGACCAAAATCTGGATATTTTATTAGTCACGACTCACACTAAGTGAATGTATCTATTTTTATGTTTATGGAATGGGTCCTTGTCCTTTTTCGAATTCCGTATATCAGCCAATAATATATCGTCGCTAGATTTAAGATTATTGTAAGTTTACGGTAATGTTGATTGAATTCCATCACACCATCAATCATTTGTCCATCATGACTTTTTGAATTGATTGACGTTTGCATGAGCGTGTAACGGATGCCTTATAGTTGAGGGTGTCATTCACGCTAATACTGTGCAGCAACAGTAAAGAAAAGAAATGAACAATCCAAAAACTAATTCAGCTTTGTTACCCACTGATATTGTTTTTCTCGTAATTAACGTGATTGTTAATTATTATGAAACAGATTAGGGATACACTCTGCCCACTCTATATAAAAAGTAGATTAAATAAAGTTAAACATAAAAATAAATCTTTTGCTTTATTTCGAGGAAAACCAGATTAATATTTTCGGAGAAATTGTAATTAAACTGAGAAGGAAAATACTTGTAATATTCCAAACTTCAAAAGGTTTCGTTTTTAAACAAAGAATCGTCTTCAGATATGAGAATCGTCTCTATTCTTAAGTTAGGAGAGTCCTCCATTCTGCTTATGTCACCCGTTCCTTTAGCTTATTACTGTACTAATTTTTGCCCGAGACTTCGTTCGCATTATATTAGCTTATAACCACCTCTGGGGTCCCATCTATCTCTAGCAAAATTAATAATTGTAAAGAAATTTTTCCGTTTTTCAAGTACCGGTTTTGGCCTCACTAGGTGAGCTAGTAACGAAAGATATCGGAAATTTACGGTAAAAGCCGAACTTTTTTTAACCGAATCTTTTTTAACCGACTTCAAAAAAAAAAGACGAATTGATTGATAGAATTGATTAGTTTGTGGTGTAAACAATAGACAGATATGAGATTTCACAATCCCAGTCCATTTGCTATCAGTGATTGAGGAGTTCCGTTGCCTATCTACGAAGTTCTTTATCAGATCTTCACCAAATTGAAATGGGACCATTCCGAGAAAGAACTCGTCCAAAAACCCAAATCGCTTCAAGTGTGCCTACAAAATTTGAAGAGTTCTCTCTATTTCTCCAGGATTCCATCATCAGATCCTGACTTGATGATCATGGGGCCACCTGGGAAGTTAAAGAAGAAAAATCCAAATCGGTCCAGCCATCTTTGAGTAATCGGGGAACATACATAAAAAAGAATTTAAAAAGATTCCGACGAATTGAGAGCCTCCTCCTTTTTTGAAGTCGGTAAAAACACTATTAAAGTATTCAACATCGAGAGATAGAAAACGCTGACAAATTAACAATGCTACAATAAATATATGCTACAAATATAAATATTTCGTCTCTTCAAAAGCGTTTCAAAAAGCCTAGTTTTAAATTCCCTCAGTCAACACTGGCACTGTTTGTTTGACATTTAGCCTTTTTGGGCTAAAACTTTTCGTTTCCAAAGCGCTTATAATACATTTTGGACTGCAATACGCTAACATTTTATTCGAATTCACTAAACTTTTGTGTGGGATTAAACGCTTCAGGATTTTTCATGCGGAATCCGCTATTTGATGTGTGCATGGTAAATAAATAAACAAATCAACTACGAATTATGGTAGGCGCCAGATAAATGTGCAATAACGGTCAATGATCCAGATTCATTTATAGACTTTCGAACTATCAAAAACAGAAATAAAACTGTCCTGAATCGATTTCTATCGTGATCCTTTATTCATAATTTATTGTGTTGGTATCTAAGAAGGGATATTAGGGAAAGCTCAATATACTTAATTGCAAGTTTATCTGGCGCCTACCATATACTTTTAAGAATCTTTGGTATACAACTCTTGTTAGAATAATTAATGCAAATAGCATCATAAAACACTACGACGCAACCGTTAATGTGGCAGTGTATGCCATTCATTTTCATCCTAATACAAAAACAAACCAACTGAAAACTAATATTACGAATTCGAAAGTAAACCTATGGAGGTGCGGCACAGGGTGTTAAGTCCCGCAAGCCTCCATAGAAAAGGGAGGATCCACCGACCGGGTGTTGTGTCCGGTGGGCAACTGCCGATAATTGATCGGACATCAATTATCGGACTGTAATGTTGCATGCTTAATATAATAATAATATATAATATAATATCTTGGGACAACTCACACACGGCTTATGTTCAAATCGCAAAGAAAACTGATAACGCGATGCAGGATTTCTTTGACGTAGTTCATTGATAGCGGTATAGATGTCGCTGCTTTACTTTTTGATGCGCTAAAGATTTCGCTACGTTAGTTTTTTGTAGCGGTGTCGATGCCGCTACAAATCTGTTGGTCTGTTCGTTTGTTACATTTTCACGCCAAACCTACTCAATCAATTTTGTTTGATTTAGCTACAGAGATTGTACCTTTGAGAATGAAACACAAAATAATTTATATCAACGGAGATTGTTGGGATAATTTCCGGCGATGATGCTGGTAAAGCAGCAGGCACAAGTTAGTATCATAAAGGTGATGATATTATAAACTCGATGAAGATCAATCTGCCTAGAATTTTCCAACTGCCGATTGTCAATCCGACCTCCACAACAAAGTTATTGTTAAACATGATACCTATCGGCAATATAAGACTTGCAAGCTGCCAGACGCCGCGGAATTTGTTCGAAAGAGTCACCGCGGCCCTGGAATGCAAAGGGCTTTAGAAGGAACACGGATGGGTTTTAGTCAGTAAGAGTCTGACACTCCCTTCCGCTCTACCGAGAGCGGAAGAAGTCATTTGATGATTTCCCATCCATAAAAAAAAGCTGTCAGAAGCCCGTACCGACAATTCTCGGTAACAGTAGATGGTCTTGGCTACTCATCCAGGGATCTTTTGACCTAGGAAAGTGGTGCATATTGATTCGTGCTGTTATAACTTAGCCACCAATTTAAATTCAATAAACTTTGACTGAGATTTGATTGAAACTGAGATACTTTATATACAGTACCGAAGTAAATACTTAGGGCATAATTAAAGTTTCTGGATTCTGAAAAATAAGACAAGATATAAGACTTACGATACATTTATTGTTTTTCAAAGTACATTCCTTCGCAATTAATTCATTTTTGCAATCGATGAAACCATCACCAGTCAAGGACGCCATAATGAAAAAACAAATGACAGTCTCGCAAATTAAAAAGTATGTTCCCAAAGAGTTCCATTTTCAATTCCATTTTTTTTCATTCTTTTATTGTATGTGGCCAGATCCAGAAACTTTCAGTATGCCCCACTTATATGCGGATTTCATGAAACAAGGCATTCCCTACTAGTCAAACTGTGGGTTTAAGATAATGATATATTCTCCTAACAGCAAAAAAATTGGAATATTACAAGCTAACAAACAGCAATGTCAAGTTTGCATGTCAAAGCATGTCCCCAAAGCCGAATCTCATTCTTCCGGCGTAAACAATTCAGTTTGCTTCCACGCTTGCCTAATGGACTGTGTAACGACCTGTTTATGATAATCTCTGAGCCGTGACGCAGTTGCTAACCTTCACAAGTGTAAGATTTCGTCTACTTTTGAAAATAATTACAAACAAAGGTTGGATGCTAAGAGCATGAACACTTTATACCATTCACTGTTGAACGTAGGGCCATTCAAACCTATACTAAGGTTACGTATCCACCAGAGATGTGCGAGGATGCGTATCGAGGAATGGGTTTTTTAAGAAACAATATTATCGCTTCATTTACCTAGCTTCTTGTTCTGTTTCTTAACAAACACATCCCTCGCTACGAGAACTTCTTATCTGGAGAAGAACAGACCTACAACTACATATACCTAGTCCTGTCAAAACAAGGTCTTTGGCGAGAGATTTATTACTTATACCTCAAGATCATTTCATGAAACCATCGTAGAAACTTTCTGGTCACTCGTTACCGTGGTTGACCTGGAAACCTTAAACAGACTCCGTAATCAAGTCGGCAGCAGCAAAAACGATCTCCACAGGTTCTCGGAGGGTTCCGATTTTCAGTGCTTTTGCGACGTCTCCCCTCAGACCTTGGCCCACCTTCCACCTAGCACCGCATGTCCTGTTACCTATATATAATATATATATATCTTGATTATATGGATTAACAGATCATCTCGTGACCACTTCATCCAACCTGTTGCGCATCGCTGTTTCGAATAAGGGTCTATCTACTGGCTCGCTGTCCGATCACAACCAGGCCCGGGTCGATGGCGCGTTGTGTTCCACGCGCGCCTCAAAGAGATGTCAGCATAGGAAACGGGGCCCGCTAGGGCCAGAGCATGCCAGGGTTTCGGAATTTGTTCGAAAGAGTCACCGCGGCCCTGGAACGCAGAGGGCTTTAGAAGGAACACGGAAGAAGTCATTTGATGATTTCCCAAACCCTAAAAAAAGTGTCCTTCAATAAGTAGGATCATTTGTGTGAAAGGTTCAGTAGTGGATTATGAGGAACCACAAAATAAATTAGCCGTAGAAAATTCTAGGATAACCAAAAAGAAAAATGTCCATTCTCACTCAAAAGCGCACAATGGCTTCCGAAGTAGTTGAATATAAAACTGCTTGTTAACTCATAAAAGCGTATACCCTTTTTTCTAAGCCACTTAGGTATTAGCCATTGTTATTTTTATATCTTTGGTATAATAAATAAAAAGGTTGGTATACAAATACTCGTACGTGAGTGTTCTTATCTTTTATGGACTTTACAAAAGATATAGCGATCACGAAATTCGACCGTTCCGCTTACATTTTCCGCATTTAGACTTTTTCTTTCCAAGATCATCAATATTGCCCTATTCAGGTAATCCTGTGTTATTGGCGAGTCTTTACAGTGTGTTACAATGTTACTAATAGTTGAAGAAAATATATGGTGCAGCAGCTTTCCCTTATAATCTCTGACTTTATTGCCCCTTGGCGGATGCTTTAAAGTGTTCCGTTTGATCGTATCGTTTTGATAGATTCTGTATTGCGCTCATTTCCTACATAGAGGATTTATGTAATGTCGTGGGTATGTTTACAGTAAAATGTGGGTCTCTTCTTTGACCTTTCAATGTTACCGCTGACTTACATCGTGATTTTTTTATAAACTCAAGACCTGTTCTAGTTTTGTGCGGGTACAATTTAATTTTCGGTGGATTTTCCAGAAAATTAACTTTCAAACAACAACTTGTTCCACAATTACGGATACAGCAAAAACAGTCAACAAAATATGCCTAACCGTTTTCAAGTAGTATTTCCGACACACAATATACTTGCTCTTTATTTTGTATAGATTGAAATCAGTGAAAAATAAATAAGCACAGTAGCGTCGCCGCAAGCTTCTGCCTAAAACCCATCCGTGTTCCTTCTGAAGCATTGTCTATATATACCATATAAGAAGCTAAGACAAAATTCGATTTAAAAAAAGCGTAGGCTATAAAACTATCCACCAGTGAGTACTGAGGTTTGAGTTGCTTCATCAAATTGTATTTAAGGGCCAATAACGCAATCAGCACGTCTAAACTGCGCTCAAAAGCTGTCAGCGTCAATATTCCACAACACTGATGAAACTGAAAGCTCTTAAACATGGTTTAGATTCGCCGATAACGTTCAATTTCATAAGTCAATTTGGCCTTGAGACAATAACAAAAGAAGTCAATTGCATATCTACCAATAATTGATATGTCAAAATTCTGTCGATCCTGTCCATCACCTCAACGGAGATGAAATAAACAATAAACAACTTATAAGTACAGATTATTGGTTCCATCGTTGATAGACAACCTGATGGACGATGTTTTAATATCATCCTTCCTTTAATCGATTGCAGGTTTAGGGGTTTGATGATTATCTATCCATAAAAAAAAAAATGGCTTAGCTCTGCCAGGGTTGCGGAATTTGTTCGATAGAGTCACCGCGGCCCTGGAACGCAAAGGGCATAAGAAGGAACACGGATGGGTTTTAGTCAGTAAGAGTCTGACACTCCCTTGTAATTTTCCTGAGTCATTTCATGATAGCTCATCCTTAAAAAAAAGCACAGCTCTCAACGATGCTGGACACACTATTTAAGATAGCGAAGCAATACGGGTAGAACTTCTCTTTAAAAGATTCACGTTTGGTAAGAAAGTAATGTGGTTTGTCTACGAAGATGAAGTAGCTGACAGTTATTTTCATCCCGGACATGGCTGGGCTGTTTATTTTTTTAATTTAACCTAAGTTAATTTAACTTTGTTTTTTCTTTCAATGATGTAAAAAAAAGAATGAAAACCAAAATATTTAACGACAGTCAATCTAGTAGATACAAACACACATATAAAATAAAATACAAAAGAGAATAAAAAAAACAGTGAGATCCCCACGGATGTGCCAAAACGGTGCGTCTTTCTGGCAGAATAAAGAGATTTTTTTGACCATCATAACAGGGAGAGAATTTAAATACACACTGATACAACTCGAATTTATTCTATCTGTTTTAGAAACCCACGCAGCGTTGCGTCTCGGTGTGCGGTGACCCTCATAGGAAATGTTTAAAAGTAAAGAAATATCCAAATTTTAACCGTCTAACATTCACGTCATATTCTCTATTTACTTTATCGAAGTTTACGGTAATTTTGGCAGTTTTGACATACTTCACTTTGGGCAAAACCGCAGCCTCTACATCAAATACTTGGGGATCGAAGTTTCAAGTGATTGGCAGTTTATAAAGTTTTCTATTGTTTTGATGCTGATCGAACACCCTTCATGTTTGGCTTCGACGTGAATTTTAAAGTTGAAGTGCTTTTGCAATATTTTTTAACACGAGCCTATTATGTCTTTTTGAAAAGATCGTTTAGTTAAATCCTTTATTTATTTTTTTTATTTGGTACAACATAATAAAGAATACTTTAACACATAGAAAATACTTACATACAATGATTTTATCTCCTGCAACTGGCTATATACTGCTTTTAACTTAGATGTAGACTAATTGAGAAGTATGGAAAAAGACGACATGTTGCTCTGGACCTTTAATAAACTTGGAGAGGGCAAGAGCATCAGCGGCCTCTCGCTCCGACCCTGGTTCAATGCATGGTCCGGAGCGAGAAGGAAGCAGTCACATCCTTCTGCGAAGCAGTAATGCAAACGAAGGAGGAGGCGGGACGCGTGAAGGAGAGGCGAACCTCACGCCCCAGCCGCCGCAGCAGAAAAAGATGCCCTGGGCGTCGGGAGTCGCAGGGTTGATTTACGGCCTCTGTAGGTGCGGGTTTGCGGACGGCGAGCGCTGGATAGCTCGCCGTCGGATAAGGGTTGAGTTAGCTCGGTTGAGCCATCTCCGCCCAGAGTGGAAGCAGTAATTTGATGATTTCCCTTCAAAAAAGGACAAGAAAATGATGGTGATGTACGAGTGACTCCAATATTAACGACTTTTCCTTCCCCAACAGCTCGTTTACCTTTGTTCCAAGAAAGGGGAAAAATCACGTTTCGAATTAAATTATTTCGTCATCCTCAAACGAAAATCTGAGTAAACACAAACAATTGTTATCATTTGAGTTCTTTGAGCAGTCAGCCACTCAGCATTATTATATTTGAAGTCGTAAAGTAATTGTGGAAAAGCGGTTTGTCTAAATTCCGTTTCCCAATTTTAAGGCAATTATAATACACAAATGGCAATATATTTGTCACACTTTCTAATAAATACGAATATTAATTAACAGTAGCTTATGACAGCGACTTCACCATTGTTATTGTCTAAAATTGCTTCACGGGTACGTTCCCGAAAAAAATATCTCGGGATGCAAAGTACCCTAATACTACCCTATGTAGCTATGTAGGTGGGAAAGACAAGGCCTTCGGCCCAACCTTAGGCGCGGGCAAGCAGACGGCGAGCGGGTGGCTCGCTGTCCGATCACCAACCAGGCCCGGGTCGATGGCGCGTCGAGTTCCACGCGCGCATCAAAGAGATGTCAGCATAGGAGACGGGGCCCGCTAGGGCGAGAGCCTGCCAGGGTTGCGGAATTTGTTCTAAAGAATCACCGCGGCCCTGGAACGCAAAGGGCTTTAGAATGAACACTGATAGGTTTTAGTCAGTCAGAGTTTGACACGTCCTTCCGCTCCACCCAGAGTGGAAGAAGTCATTTGTGATTTCACATCCATAAAAAAAAGCTATGCAGGTGTGTAAGTATCTGCCTGCCAGGGTTACGGAATTTGTTCGAAAGAGTCACCGCGGCACTGGAACGCAAAGGCCTATAGAAGGAACACGGATGGGTTTTAGTCAGTAAGAGTCTCACACGCCCATCCGCTCCACCCAGAGCGGAAGAAGTCATTTGATGATTTCCCATCCTTAAAAAAAAAAGGAAATGCCGAGGCGTGATTGATCAATAAAAATATAAATATACAAAATTTCACATTTAGTGGTATAAACGATTTAATTATTACGCCATCCCCACCATCCAGATTACAAAGATCATTTACAAAACGGCTCCGATTAAAAGTGTCTTCATCATTCTCAATTACTCGAACTTCCTATCCAGAAATCAACATAACTGAGCACAAAATTGAAAGACGTTACCCAAATTGGAACATAAATAGCCGTGACTTGATAATTCGATTTACGGCTAGATGTTTCAGCAACAGTGCCATTACAATTTACCGAGAATTTAATAATCTATAAATTATTGTGGTGCCTTAGCGTTTATAAGCTGGAACCTTGATTCGTTTTGTCTTCAAGGAAAATGAATTTCCGCAATCTGCTTGGACTTTGGAGATGGGAGTTTCGGAACGTGTATTTGAACGTTTTATGAGTCCGCAAGGCGACGTACTGTTGGTTTATTTCACATTTATGATTATGGCTGCAGTGTGGAGTGTTGTCTTATGGGCGCAGTATGGGGCAGTTTTTGTTGAACGACAAGGCCGGTCCGAATCAATTACATGTTGTTTCTTTATTCGGGTAGTTCATTAAATAACAACATGTTGTCTTCGTCCCACATTCTCAGCACTACTGAACTAATATTGATCGCCAAAAACCGACTGGCACAACCGGGTAGCCTTGTTCCCGAACATTCATCTATATAATTACATTCGACTTGCTTTTGCCCGCGACTTCGTCCACGCAAATCCCGTTTAACGTTCCCGTAGGAATTTCGGGAAATCCTCTCTTAGTGCTTTCCTACACGCCGCAAGGAACCTATATGCCAAATTTCAGCTTTCTATGACCAATAGCTTCGTCTGTCAGTCACTTAGTAACGGAAGAGAGAAACACGTTAGTATGTGTATTATGCTTGTACAAATTGGACAAATACAAACAAACAAAAAACACAAACACAAATTTTATGAGTTTTGCGTTATTTTATATAGGGTATATTGATTGATTTCGGCTGTGCCGATGTGTGTAGCACACCGTACGTTTGTAGTGATTGTGATTCGTTCCATACGTTTTGTGACGGTTTTTTGTAGTCGTGTATCTATCTATAAAATATATTAGTTTTTTGCTGGTGTGCTATCTAATGTTGTGCCGTTGTTTTTCGGGTCATTTTAAACGACTTGACTGTACTTGGAATTTTGAGTTCAAATAAATAAATTAAGACATGTCATTGTTTAGCGACATCAGTTTTTTTTTTTTTGTTCCTCTGTGTTTTGTTTTACCTAATGGTATTATAAAGGAAAGATACGCTTCGTTCATACTGAGCGACGTTCAGATATCGTTGCGTTCTTATTTCAAATCTACTTACTGTACGACTGCGATAGATAATACGGAACGTTTAAAATTGAAAGAGATAGCTATATGGCAGATTACAACAATTGTCTGAATTAGTCTGCAATAATTTGTGCGCGCTAGTCCGATATTTACCTTTTTATATAATATCATTGGTTTTACCCAATACTTGGAGAAGTAAGTTAGGTATACGTTTAATTTAAGTTCATATATACAAGCTGAAATTTTAATGCTTGTTTTCCCGCAGTGAGAAATAAGTTTGTCTTGATAATACAATCGATTTATGAAAAATAATAAATTTAAAATCAAGAAATGGCAGAATAACAATTGTGATAAACAAAACTCGAAAGCGACTTTGAACCAATAGTAATACATCGCGATAGTTTCGCGCAAAACGGCCGCGTTCGTTGCCCTTCGCGTATCAACCAACTGATAGGTATGACATAAAAGGATAACGCGCGCGATGCGCGGGGCCTCACTCGCCGCGTGCTTGCAGGCAAGTTAATGCCGTATTACTACGCGCGAGAGCTTATTTTGTTCTGTACATTTATGAATTGCTTTGCACTTTGTCGGCGTGCCGCCGCTCTGCCAGTGGTACCTACGTCACGTGTAGTGAGTTACCATTGCTTCTCACGCTTTCGAGTTCATGAATATTTTTTTTTATTTATTTAAAAACAAAACATTTTTATTTTAACTTTATGTTTCGATCTTACTACTAATGGCTAATCGTTCTGCCTCGGGAATACAACCATTAAAATTTCAGCGTGTATTTATAAATGAACTCAAATTTAACATATCCGATAATGGTCCGTATTGAAATTCGTTTGAGGTTGGGACTGCCTGATCAACAAGAAATGTTTTTCTTTTTCTATTCTCACGACAAATAAGTCAAGGTCTGCCCACATTATTATATATCATCCTTTTCTCCTGGGAAGTCCATAAAATTTCAGGTACTAAGGCAAGATTTATGGGGTGTATAAAATGCGTACGACAATGATGTATGTTTCAATTAAGAATTACGTATGTGAGATGCAAGACAATAACAATTTACGAAAGAAATTGAACGAAAATATTACCGGTTCTTGTGAGCTCATTATTATTTTCTTATTAATTCTTTGTATTCAGAAGCTTCAGAACTGTTTTTTGAAGAATAAAGGTCGAGGTAGACTACCTAATTAAAAAATCTTACCTAACATCTTTAGGAGATCACAGGTAGAATCAAACCTAACGCTCCGTATTATTTTAGCTCCAGGGGTCACCAAATTGGCATAATGATTTTCTAGTCGGGCGAAGCCGCTGGTGCTAGTAATGAATATCATTACTAGCACCAGCGGCTTCGCCCGCGTTAATATCGGAAATTATCCCAAGGGTACCGTACCGGGATAGTAAGATAACTTATTCTGAGACTACAATCTATCTCTGCGTCAAATTTCACCTAGATCTGTTCAGCCGTTCTGGCGTTATTGAGTAACAAACATCTAGCCTTCCATCCAAACTTTTGCATTTATAAATACTAGTAAGATGAGTACCAGTACCTTTACAAGTAACATAATAAGCTCTACCTATTACCATATAGGCATTACTTTAATGAAATGCTCTCCTGTTCATGAAGACAGTCTGGTAAGTAAATTATTAGTTCCACAACTTAATGTAGCACTTCCAATACTCAAATAATCATACATATTTTACCCATATTTGCCGTACTGAAGTACTACAGAAACCTCACTTTGAGAGCAGACATTTATTATAGCTATCTGCAAATGTGCATGCCTTTTCAGACCCTGTTGCTTTAAAACTAAGGTTCGAATTTGTGTGAAAAGTTTTCAAATGATAACCGACCATGCCGGCTGTACTTAATAGGTTCTTAGGTTTTATGGTTCCTTTGATGTCAAAGGTTCTAATAACGACATTCTGTGAATAATTGACTGACATTCTCTTAGTTTCAATTAACTTTATAAAGAATGTTCATACTTATTTGATAAAAAACTTCTGGAAAACGTCACTAATTCTGTTGAAAAAAACAGAAGTGAGAACCTCCTCCTTTTTTTCAAGTCGGTTAATAATGAAAAAAAAAAAAAACACTACAAAATATGAAATAACTTTAAATTTCGTTTGATTGTTTCTCCGTATTTTAACACCGACTTCCGAAATTAAAGTTATTTTATACTTTTCGTGTTTCTTTATTTGGAAGTCGGATGTATATTTTTGTAAAAAAAGTTTTTTTATTTTTCACTTTTAGTGCTACCCTACACTTAATAACACCACTAGAAAGTCATAGGAAAGCAAAACACGCAATTTCGTTTACTTGGATGATATATTTTCTATGTTCTCAAGCTATTTTGATTTAAAAAACCATTTTCACGTGAAAAAAGATTTTTTTTAATTGGTTCATAAATAACGGAGTTATGAGGTAACAAACAAAAAAAATCAGCCGAATTGAGAACCTTGTCCTTTTTTTGAAGTCGGTTAAAAAGAAAACGGAATCAGGAGGTAGCTATAGTCCTAAATTCATCGTCGTCAACATCATTGCAGTCGAAAGACCTCCATTTTTGAACGAATGCTTCCTCCAAGCGTCACCACATCATTTGGTCGTGTGCTCTTGCATCCTGCGGATTCCGGCAGCCTTCAGCAGGTCATCAATCCAGTTAGTATGAAATTGCTGTCGTATAAATATTTATTACATATTGATAGATATCCATGAATACTGGTACAATTCCAAATAGAAATGAATATTGCATCTATGCATAAATACTTTATGGATTGTTGTCATAATTCCCAGTAGTACTCAATTTACTACACAATAAAATAACATCACCACTTCGTCTGCCAAGTTCGTTGACTGGCACATACTCGTAAATGGCGAATTTCATATGGAACAATCATATCAGTTAATAAAACCAGTAATAGTGTCAACCTAAAAATCTATTCTATCTAACGGAAGATGATTTAGGTTTCCGTCAAAACTTGTCATAATATTTAATAAAAGATCTGAGTTTTCGATAAATTCATATAGCTTTTACCAGATTCAGGGGTTAATTTTGTGGCAAAATGTACTTCTTATATTTTAAATATAAGCTAACTATATTTACTAGAAATGAAAAGATTAACTTCTAACTAAAATATGGCGTTAAAATATTCATCCACATTGCTTTCGACTGGAAGCAAGCCCAAGAGACTGGCGGCATTGCCACGTTCTATGACAATGCTTATCGTCTGTCCGAGGGAAAAGCCAGCCCTTGGGTCGATGGGAATAGTTTAACATGGCAACACACTGCCATTTATTTTTGCACCTTTTTTTGTACAGCTTTAGCCGTATTCATTCTTCACTTTAAAAAATATCTGACTACTGAAAAATCAGCCCTGAGACAGAAGAAGGTCAATTTATGTACTTAAAAAGTGTTCAAGTCCCGATAGCAACTCAATGATTATAATCAATATCAAGAACTTGTCAAAACGTAGGAATATTAGATGTTCTTTTGACAGATTGCGACTGAGATGCAAATGCCTAAAAATACATCGCTGATCAAATGGTTTGGCAAACAAATTGATACCTGTCAACAGATGCACACATGGAGTTGAGCGAGACACCTACATCTCCCTCGACTCCCAATACTTTTCATCATCATCTGCCTAGCCTTTTCCCAACTATATTGGGGTATTAAATGATATTTACTTTTAAAGCAGGTTAAACATAACACTTTTACACGTCAATCTTTTTGGGTAATTTTAAACTAGAGTAGTGTTTCCTAGCTGACTGCCCTGGGAAAAAGCACCAAAACAAAATTAGAGGAAAAAGGCTCTTTTAAAGTCCATACATTCGTAGGTACTGGCCAAATCATATGAGAACCTTGTAGGTTTATATCTGAAGTATTCTTTTGAAGAAAGTACCACACAGATTTCAGTATTGTCAAACCGGATTCAGCTAAATATCAGTATTTTAAGTGGAGTGGCCGCCTACAAGACCTCCACAACCCATTAACTGGGTAACACGGTACTCGAAGGAAAGACTGGTGTCAGATTTTCTTGCTTCTGACAATCCGTAACGACTGCCAAAGATCTACAAATCACAGCCGCGAGCAACGGCTTAACGTGCTTTCCGAGGCACGGAGGAGTCTTGGTATGTTAAGATGGTCACCCATCCACAGACCTTCCTCGGCAAGAGTTACTTAACCTTGAAGATCAGCCCGTGCGGCTGTTATAATTCAGCCACGAGCTCCACTCCCAACACTTCTATAAACTGCATAAAATTAACCCCACCAATCTTCTCCAGTACTCTCCCTGTAATAACAATCGTGTAATATATCCTGCTAGCGACATGTTCTCGTATAAATTTTCATTAAAAAGATCGATGGATAGTTAGATACGTACGTGTAGTCTCAATATCGGGTCCCAACCAACCATGAATTATGTATTAACGGAAAACGTAATGTCGGGGCCGAAATAATCCAACAAGCAGTTTCAGAAAAGACTTAAGAGTAAAATAACAAGATCTTGGCGTTTGTAGAGGTTTAAGGAATTCAAAATAAATACCTACAATCTTATAAGACTTTATAAGATTTTAAGCATGTGTATTATTCCTCGTCGAGGCGATCGGCGGCGGCAACCTCTCGCGTCCGGCCCTGGTTGAATCCATGGTCCGGAGCGAGGAGGCTTGGGAAGTGGTCACCTCCTTCTGCGAAGCAGTAATGCTAGCGAAGGAGGAGGCGGGCCGCGCGAGGGAAAGGCAAGGCCTTCGCCCCAACCGCCGCTACAGGAGAAGACGCCCCGGGCGTCGGGAGTCGCAGGGCGATCCCCGGCCGCCGTAGGCGCGGGCCTGCGGACGGCGAGCATTGGGTGGCTCGCTGTCCGATCACCACCAAGCCCGGGTCGATGGCGCGTTGTGTTTCACGCGCCTCAAAGAGATGTCAGCATAAAAGACGGGGCCTGCTAGGGCCAAAGCATGCCAGGGTTGCGGAATTTGTTAGAAAGAGTCACCGCGGCCCTGGAACGCAAAGGGCTTTAGAAGAAACACGGATGGGTTTTAGTCAGTAAGAGTCTGACACGCCCTTCCGCTCCACCCAGAGCGGAAGAAGTCATTTGATGATTTCCCATCGTTAAAAAAAAAAACCATGTGTATTGTATTGTATTATGTATTGTAGCATGCGCGTGCAGTAGGCTACACAGTAACGGTAGGCCAGCCCATACATAATACCCAAAAAAATAATTTTCGTCGTTAAAATTCGCATCGTCAGTATCGTAATTTCAACCTTGAATAATGTGGTGTATTTTTTTTTTGGCCATTATGTATGGGCTGGCCTACCCTTACTGTAGCCTACTGCACACCCATGGATTGTAGGTATTTCTTTTGTCTTTTTGTGTTCTATTATCCCTATTTCCAGGATCTTTATCAGGTTTCTAAGTAAATAAAAAGCTTATTCAAACGCAGATTTTGTTGTTATCATCTACACCAGAGTACTGAAGTACCGATTGTAAAAAGAAAAATATTTAAGTTGGTACTGGTAAGCTAGAAGATGCATGGCATGGGATGATCTTCCCATTTACACTTACCTCCATCTAAAGCAGACACAGAACTAGGTCAATGGACAGAAAGGGATGTTGACCACTTACTGGGATTAGCCTCGTTTTTCAGCACCGCAGATCAAAATTAACATTTATATAAAATACACTTAGGCGTCGAAGTACTCCTCCACATCGACTAGCAGTATTGTCACGTTAAATGGAACTGCTAATTCTTTGAGTAAAAGAATGAGCCAGCCCTCTGGACGATCCAGTACATTCATATTAATGAGTCCTAAATTGTGAGTTTTTGATTTGACCTGATAACAACTATACCAGGCCATACACACACCAAATAGCGTAGATAATGAAATTATAACAAATGTAAATGGATACCATTGTAAAAACAAGTGCAAGCTGGACTTGCACACGAAGGGTTCCGTACCATAAGCCGAAAAAAACGGTTCACCCTTGTTTGATAGAACAACGTTTGATATAATATTACTAAATCGAACAACGTTTAAGAAAATCATCACTTTGTATAATATCGTTTGACAGAATTTTCAGTTCATCGAATATTTATTTGCTATAACAACATTTGCGCTAATGATCAAAAGGTATAATGTTCATTTGATGTAATGTTCAGATGGTATAACCATGTATTTAACACTTAACCAAACCTTAAAATATTCTATGCATGGTCGAGGGTGGGCTTGGTCGACGGAGCCCCGCTTCGCGGGGCTCCTACTTCTGGGTGGTTTATAAAAAAAATAACCACGAAGGGTTCTAACCTATCCTATCCGAGTCGGGGTGCCCTAAAGTCCAGATTGCATCCAGTTTCTCCTGGTAACAATAGTTGAGGGTGGCAGGTGTATAGGGTATAAAGTATAAAATTAGTGCATTTGAAAATTCGGCGAAATGAAATTAGTTCAAATAAATAATTACGCTAAATAAAAATTTACCAATGAATTATTCGGTCAAATGAATAATTCTTCGAAATGACTTTATTGCAACTAAAATTCGATTTAGTAATATTATATCAAAACGTTGTTCTATCAAACAAGGGTGAACCGAAAAAAACATGTTTCCTGTATGGAGCCCCCATTTTATTTTTTATTTTATTTCAGTTTTAGGGTTCCATACCCAAAGATTAAAAACAGGATCCTATTACTAACACGCCACTGTCCGTCTGTCTGTCTGTATCTCATGAACCGTGATAGCTAGACACTTGAAATATTCGCAGGTGATGTATTTCTATTGCCGCCATAACAACAAATGATAAGATGAAATAAAATAAAATAAAAGGGGGCCCCCATACAAGAAACATTTTTTTTTCGGCTTATAGTACAGAACCCTTCGTGAACAAGTCCAACTTGCACTTGGTCAGTTTTTATTATTTGCTGTTATAGCGGCAACAGAAATACATGATCTGTGAAAATTTCAACTGTTTAGCTATCACGGTTCATGAGATACAGCCTGGTGAATCACAGACAGACCGACAGTGGAGTCTTAGTAATTAGGTCCCGTTTTTACCCTTTGGGTGCGGATGTGCTATCACGGTTCATGAGATACAGCCTGGTGAATCACAGACAGACCGACAGTGGAGTCTTAGTAATTAGGTCCCGTTTTTACCCTTTGGGTGCGGATGTGCTATCACGGTTCATGAGATACAGCCTGGTGAATCACAGACAGACCGACAGTGGAGTCTTAGTAATTAGGTCCCGTTTTTACCCTTTGGGTGCGGATGTGCTATCACGGTTCATGAGATACAGCCTGGTGAATCACAGACAGACCGACAGTGGAGTCTTAGTAATTAGGTCCCGTTTTTACCCTTTGGGTGCGGAACCCTAATTAACCAGCACTGTCAAAAGTTGGCGTGACTCACGAAGTAAGCATTAATCATATTAAGTGCTCATCCCATTAACATTAGTAGGTTCGTATGTCAAACTTTACCAGCTGCTGTGCAGGAATTCGTTTTTTGGTTAAACTTGTGAAATTTTTTTGTGGAAAAGTTTCTGTTTACATATCTAAGCATTAGGTACTTATATTATTATTATTTATTTATTTACAAACAACTGACCCTAATATAGTTGGGAAAAAGCTAGGCAGATAATGATTTACAAATAACATAGCCCATACATTCACACACACACAACACACAACAACAAACACAATTAAAAGATGTTAGTAACAAAAAGTGCTTATAACCTATGCTAGTACTTATATACTACGAGAAACATTGTAGTATTTTCATCCAACTTATCCGCAATCACTTTTAGAAGAATATAGAGGAGGCGAAACGGAATGTAAAGTCACGCAAACCTCCATAGAAAAGGGAGGATTCTCCAACCAGGGGGGCTACTTTCTAAACCCGAAGTCCGTAGTTTCGGGTTTAATTACGGGCGTATTCTACTCCGTGTCACCTACAGACTTAAGATTAGTTCCGAACCCGAAGTAAGAATGAATGACAATACATTTTGTCAGTAACTGTCAAATAGTGTTGTCATTCATTCTTAGTGGTTAGGTGATACGGACTAGAATAAAGCAACTAAACCCGAAACTACAGACTTCGGGCTTAGAGAGTAAGCCCCAGACTCTAATACCGCGATGCAGGATTCGTATGACGTCGGGTCTCTAGTTCGTATCAGGTGGTATAGATGCCGCTAGTTTAGTTTTTATGGGGGGTATGGATGCCGCTACACTTAAATTCTAAGTTGGGCTACACGATCACTGACAAATATGTGTGGTCCTCTCCTCAAAAGATCTGCTCAGACATTAACCTACGTGGTTTTCTCATAGTTTATTTATTTATGTACCTATACATGCATAACATTACAGGATAACCTAAAGCGTTACACAGTGCAATAAAAGTATAAATACCTATAAAGAAACAGAAGAATATCCTAAATTAAGAAATGTAAATTTGTATAGTTTAAAGTAAAATGAAAATGAAGTTTAAAACAAAAAAATGTGTATAACTTGCAGATATAAAATAAACAAAGAATTCAGTCATGATATGACCATTACATATTTACCATTGCATGGACTATAAAAGAGACTGACCTCTAGGTTTGATTCGGTGTTTCTTCTCAGGATAGTTAGGAACCACCCGGCCTCATTCACTTTAAATGGACCAAAAAAGATTGACATATAGGTGATTTACATGCCCATTCCTCGTAATCAATGCATAGCACTAATCACTTTGGTGGATCAAATTTTTTCGTTTTGTAGTTTCTGCCCAATCCCATGGAAGAATGGGTTTATTTTATGCAAATTCATATATACACTAGTTCCTTAGATATAACGTTAAAATTGACAGTGACTGTAAAAAAGCGACAAATTAAAATAGTGTTTTTAGCCTTCATTTTGTTTAGTTCCATATCCAAACGGCGAGGCACAAAAGCACTATGGATTGAAGTAATCGCTGAAATATGCGATTTTCCTTCGCATCCTATCGTAGAGAGTCGCCAACAGCATTTATGAAGTTGCTAATGGACCATTTCTGACATTCGGTATAGTAAATTGACGTTTCTCTGGTCGAGCCACATGAGAAGTCGGCTAAATCCTTCTAAGTTTTGACGATTAGGGACGTACAAATTCTAATTTTAGGATGAGAAAATCAGGTGCAGCATATCGACGCAATATCTGCCATATCGTTGGTCTAGACGTAACACCTTGTATATGCAAATTGAAAAATTTTTCAGGAGAGACAAAGAACTGTTTTATGAGGTAATTCACATCCTTTATTAATTTTATCTGGTGTTGTAACCTCTTAAGATCTAACTGGACTATAGTATATCTTACGAGGTTACACCAAATTAAGGTTGTTATTATGCTCGTTGCGAGAAGTCACTGCAATTAATTTTTTTCTGTCAAATGATTGAAAATTCTGTCAAATCCAAGAGGCATTTACGAGTTTTAACGCCAGGATTACTGCTTGAAACTTTTTGCATGAAAATCAAATTTAACCAAAAAATGGTAGTTACGAAGTGCTAGAGCGACGATTGTATTTCCATTGGCTTAGCAATCAAACGAGGACTTAGACTACATACACCAAAGGCCGCCATTTGGCCTGCGCAATTTTATGCCAATTGGCTTTTCCCGGAACTATCTAACGGACGAATTTCTGGATTTGAAGCACTTTACTTTATCCATAAAGTTCACCCTACCAGATAACTTTCACAGGCACGCTTCAGTAGGTAAAACTACACTACCAATCCTACTAAAGTAAAACTACTTAGCATTTATTTTCCAAATTCCAAGATTAGTAAAGAAATAAAACAGATAAATGTTTAAGTTATTGATAGGCTGGCGTTTAACCACGATCTCACCTGCAAAAGCGATATTGTGGTCGTAGAACACGCTTGACTTGAAGTAACTTATTTTGGGCGAGGTTAAGCGAGCGTAATTTTTTGAGTTGCGAGTTGAAAAAAATTTTTACAAATTTTGGTGTTTTTGGTTGTTTCTTCATATTTTAACACCGACTTCAGTAATTAAAGTTTTTATACTTTGTAGTGTTTTTATTTTTTATTTTGGAGGCGCTTCTTCGGGGCGAAACTCCGCTGCCGCGGCAAATTGCAACGCGGCGGGCGGAGCTCCAGCAGGATACCATGGCGATATGGAAACGGCGACTGTCGCAACCCAGCGCTGGGCACGCCACAATTGCGGCGATAAGACCCCTCTTTGAGGAGTGGCTGGAGAGGCGCCACGGCGTCCTCACCTTCCGCCTGACGCAGGTACTCACCGGACACGGTTGTTTCAGGAGGTACCTGTTTCGGATTAAGCAGGAGGACACGTCCGGGGGTCAGCACTGTGAGGATCGCCCGGATGACACGGTGGAGCATACGGTGGAGATCTGCCCTGCTTGGGCTGAGCACCGCCGTGTCCTCGTCGAGGCGATCGGCGGCGGTGACCTCTCGCGTCCGGCCCTGGTTGAATCCATGGTCCGGAGCGAGGAGGCTTGGGAAGCGGTCACCTACATCTGCGAAGCAGTAATGCTAGCAAAGGAGGAGGCGGGCCGCGCGAGGGAAAGGCAAGGCCATCGCCCCAACCGCCGCAACAGAAGAAGACGCCCCGGGCGTCGGGAGTCGCAGGGCGATCCCCGGCCACCGTAGGCGCGGGCCTGCGGACGGCGAGCATTGGGTGGCTCGCTGTCCGATCACCACCAGGCCCGGGTCGGTGTTTTTTATTTGAGTTAAGTCGGTTGTGTTTTTAGTAAAAAAGTTTTTTTTTAATGTTTTTTAATTGTACACACGTGGGTGTGCAACTGTGCACCATTCAAAAGTGTAAAATAAAAAAAACCACACCCACATCAAACAACACTACTGGAAAGTCACATTAAGCAAAACACGCAATTTCGTTTACTTGGATGATATATTTTATATTTCCTACAGCTATTTTGATTTAAAAACCAAATTATTGAATCTATTTTGATAAAATTTCTATGTGACCAATCGGAACATATATCCTTTCACATGAAAGAAGAATTTTTATATAGAATTCAAAATAAAAAATACAACCGAATTGAGAACCTCCTCCTTTTTTGAAGTCGAATAAAAATGAGTTTGCGTCGCCGTGTGGTACAAACAGGACTTTAGTATGAAACCGAATGCAACGTAAATTCCGCGACTCACATCTCTAAAAATATACGCTTGTTTGTTCTCGCCCTTAATCTTTATTTAGAGGTTTTAGCTATCAGGAAACAAAACAACGCAGGGCATTCCATTCGTTGGAAAAAAACAACGGAAAGCCCAAAACGTTTTTAAAAAAATGTTGACAAAAACTTATCCGTAACCTAAACTTGTCATTCATCCGTGTTGAAACAGGTCTTCAATCCTCTATTTCCTATCCAAAAGTTTAAATTCCATCCCGGATAAACATACGACAGTACATGATAATGAGGTGCGCATCGTCGCATGGGGCTTGCATTGTTCCCAGACACGTCATCACTAATTCAGAACTATGCCGCCCCTTTGTCTGTAAACGAGCCAGATGAATGAGATCTGTAGACAGGGTAATGAGCTCGTAGTATGCTTTGCTGGTTTATCTGATAGGTTTTTAGAATAGGTGACAGTTTGTTCAAGTTGCGTGAAATATAATAGTAAAAATCGTTTTAGGAACAAGCTTTGATAAGGGTTAGTAAAAGCAATATGTAAGTATGCATAATTTCGGGTCTTTACGTTTGATCGTTGAGGAGTTGCTTCATCTGGAGTGAAACTTAGATGTAGTATTAGGTCATAGTAATAATAAAAATTTAATGACATTCCAACTGATCCAGGGTGGGAAGTCTCGACATAGTTACCAGCCGAATTCGGTAAGGCCGCCCGTACACAGTCAATCTAGAAAGCGATCCACGATCAAAATCAATGGTCTGATCCGTGGATCGCGTTCAAGTTTGACTGTACGAGCGGCCTTAGGACTTAACGACAGAATTCGTGAGGCAGATCGGTAACTGCCTGCCAGGGTTGCGGAATTTGTTCGAAAGAGTCACCGCGGCCCTGGAACGCTAAGGGCTTTAGAAGGATCACGGGGTTTTAGTCAGTAAGAGTCTGACATGCCCTTCCGCTCCACCCAGAGCGGAAGAAGTCATTTGATGATTTCCCATCCATAATAAAAAAAATAAAAAAAAAAAAAAAAAGGATAAGAGGAAGTGGTTCTTATTCAGCTTTCAAGATTTGACTTATTGAATGTAAATTAGAAGAGACAATATTAAAAAAAAAAAAGAGCATTGAAGAAGAACTGACCTCATACAGATTTGTCTTTGTTTACTTACGTACGAGTGGCCCCTTTTTTTTTTTTTTTTTTGATCTCGGGGGGAAATCCTCATGGAAATCCTCCACCCTGGGGCGGGTGGAGGGGTCTGTCAGACTCTTACTGACTAAAACCACCCCGGTGTTCCATCTCCCACCTACGCCGGGGATCGCGGGAACGTATGCGACATCCGCAATCCCCGGCTGGTGCCGGCCCGCCTCTGCGGGCCACCTCGCGTCGGCGAGGGGAGTGAGGTGTTTAACTCCCCTCGCTACGTCAAAGAGGGGCGCACGGGAACACCACGCGCCGCCACCTCGGGTCCGGATGAGTGGGGGGCGACGGACATCCCCAAGTCCGCCGCCCCTGGACCCAGTTAGGGGGGCCGGAAGAGGGCAGCGTATGCCCTCCTCCGACGCCCGATGCGCCTGCTGCGGGCAGGGAGAGCGGTTGTGATCTCCCTCTCCCTTTCCGCAGCCTCCTTCTGCGCGATAACTGTCTCGCAGAAGGAGACCACCGCGTCCCAGGACTCCTCACCACCGACCATAGCATGGACCACGGCCGGCAGCGAGAGGTCACCGCCTACAACAGAGATGAGGGCACGGCGCGGCTCCTCCCAAGCTGCACACTCTGCAAGCGTATGCCGCGCCGTGTCCTCCCGACAGTCGACGCAGTGGTGGCATCGAGCGTCCGGCTCCCTGCCTATGCGACACAAGAACCTCCCGAAGCAGCCATGCCCCGAGAGGACCTGCGTCGCACGAAACGTCAGAGAGCCGTGCCTTCTCCCGAGCCACAGGTCGAGCACTGGCCGGATGGCCTCGATGGTGATGAGGCCGGCGGTAGGGCTCGAAAGCCTGTCCCGCCATTCCGCCACCAGGACCTCGCGCAGCTGCGACCGACGCAACTCCAGGTGTCGCTGCGTCAGTCGCTCGCCGCGCGCCCGCGCGCCCTCGCGCCACCTATACAGTGACGCGAGCACTTTCGCCTCCAGGTCCCACGGCGGAGATCCGGCCAGTGCGCAAGCCGCCTCGTAGGAGATCGTGCGATATCCCCTGATGACTCTGACGGCCATCACCCTCTGCGGCCTCCGCAGAACAGTGATGGTGCTGGCCGTCAGGTCAGCCGCCCAGATCGGGGCCCCATACAGGGCCATCGATCGCACGATCCCCACGTACAACCGCCTACAGGCGGTGCTCGGGTCCCCCAGATTGGGAAGCAGCGTTGACAGCGCCCCCGCCGCGCCCAACAACTTGGGCGCCAGCCGCCGGACGTACGAGTGGCCCCTGAGTTAACAAGTGGTGGTATTCGTTGAAAGAAGGAATAAAGTTTTATTTAAAATGTTAAACACTATAACAAAAATCAAAGGTTACAGGCAGCATCATCATCATCATCAATCAGCCGAAAGACATCCAGTGCTGGACATAGGCCTCCGCCAAGTGTCGCTATTCCAGAACTTTATAATCGTATTTTACATTGTTTTAACCTAATATCCTTTTGACGTGCTCTGCTATACGAATATTGCTATACACCTGCCACACAGTAGACTTTACATAAAATTTTATCAATATATATCACACTATATTCACATCACACTAATATTATAAAGGCGAAAGTTTGTGAGTGTGTGTGTGTATGTTTGTTACTTCTTCACGCGCAAACGGCTGGACCAATTTTGATAAAATTTGGTACACAGGAAGCTGACACCCTGGATTAACACATAGGCTACTTTAAACCGCGGGTAACACCGCGGGGCGCAGATAGTTATTATATAAAACTCTTCCGTTACTGAGTGACTGACAGACAACGCACAGCCAAAACTACTGGCCATTGAAACCTGAAATTTGACGTGTCGGTTCCTTGGGCAGTGTAGGAAAGCACTAAAAAGGATTTCCCGAAATTCCAACGGGAATAGGAAAAACCGGGATATGCGCGTACAAAGTCGCGGGCAAAACCTAGTAAATAATAAATATACAATTAAATTTTAGAAAGATTGAGCATGAATTTAAATTCTACATTTCTGTTGTTGACCAGCGTGATCAAATAACTTTACAAATCAAAAGTTCGATTTACAATAAATAGTTACTGAATTGAACTATTCACGAGTTTTGTCAGTGTCGAAATAGTAATTTAGCAAGCAGTAATGAAAATACTTCACCTATTACTTTCAACCTAAATTCGCATGAGTTAATGTGATGCTGGCTAACGCGACGAGACTATTGTGATAAAGTATTACAGATTAAATCAAAAGTTATTTATTGAAATCAGGCTGTGTGCCAGCACTTTTTGAACGTCAAAGTTCTACATAAAGCCAGTCCCTCAAAACGCCCGCCGGTCACCACTTCCTAGTGTTTTAGCTGGGAAAAAGAAGTGGCGCAACAAACCCCCCAGCAACACATCTGTCTGTTAAGTTTTAAAAACTTGAATTGTTAGTTTATTATTATTATTTATATGTAAGTTTTTATTATTATATATGTAAGTTTTTGTAAGACAAAAAAGTGCAAAAAAATTTTTTGAATATCAGCAGCTTTTCCCCACAATAGAATACTGTAGGACATAACGCTATGGAAATAACTAAAATAGACTAACTGTGTCAACGTCAGTATATTTCTGACAGCGTAAGCGGCAGAGCTGAGCCTTCTCTATAAGCTTGATATATGAGGGCCCCATTGTAGTTTGGAATCAACAGTTAGGCCCAAAAATACTGCGAGTCCACAGTTTCAGATTACCAAAGAACATCAGTAATCAGTCTCGGTTCTTTAGACCATAAAAGGTTAAAGACATAGCCTGGAGAACAGTTGGCAGCTAGAGCTAATAATTGGTACTCTAGAAGACATTAAGAAATGAGAAGAAAATAGATATTTAAATACTAACACAATTTCAAGGAGAAACAAAATATTACTGTAACAGAAAAAAATGACGCAATAAAAAAGTATAGACAGCTGTAGTCAAAATCCATAGGATGATCTTCTTTTGGGACACGCCCCGCCAGCAATGTTTATTTATTTATTTAAACATTATGTACAATAGTGGTACATGGGCGGACTTAACACATCAAGGCATTCTCTACCAGTCATCCTCAATATTCTCTGCATATATTGTTTTACACGTACCTACCAAACCAGAACATAAATGATGCATTTCGGGTCCTGTGATGTTATTGAATGGGAACATTTCAGAGACATAATAGTATTCATTCAACCCCAGCTTATGGCAGAACAGATCAACAAGATCATAGAAATATGTACCATTGATGACGACAAAAATCTCAAGACAACGTAACTGTAGCCAGGCAGTAGTTCAAATAAATTTGACAAACCGAGTTTTAGGGCACGTAGACTTGGCAAAAAAAAACAACTAGTTGCACTGAATGGAGTGCTGGCAAAAGTGAAAAACGAAACAGCAGGAGCAGGCATACATTTTCGCCGCGCGGTAGAAAGAGAGGGGGATATTACTTCCTCTCCTACGCCGCGCCGGCGGTCTACTCTCCCTCCGTCTTACGAATTTTCGATCAGATCACGTGTCCTGACGCGAGTTAAACTTTTATACCCATCCCAAAAAGTGCACAACGCCGCTAAAGAAGTTTTCACTTCAAAAAAGAAAATGTTACCCACTTATCTCTCAAAATACAGTGCTCTGTGGTGAATCTTGGGTGATACTTAGTAGAAGAAGATGCAAAAGTTGAAATTATTAGGAACTTCCTAAGAGTACCAAGAAAACGAGACGATACCTTATCCAAGTTTCATGTCTCATCATCACACATACTCGTAAAATTTTTAAAAAGCTTATAACTGAACAATAGAGGCAAGACTGACACATATTTATGTTATACATAGAGACCTCGTAAAAGGAATGAAGCCGTATATTATATACGATAATATCAAAGCTTTGTACTCCACGATACAGCCGTTTTCACGAAAACCCGGTGTTTTTGTGGCGTCGTGAAAGAAAATGGTTATAATAAGCAATTCTGGGATCAACGTGCTTTGGTGTTAGTGGTAGGTACTCGTACTACTGGGCTTTGAACCTTTTAGTTTCGGATTATAAAGGTATATATAAAATAGTTGTCACCAGCGGTTCCGGTCGCGTAAATGTCGAAAATAATCCAAAGGGAACACACTCCAGGGATAAAAAGTATAGTACGTGTAATTCCAGACTATAATCTACCTCCGTGTCATATTTCATCAAGATCCGTTCAGCCGTTCTGACGTGATTGAGTAACAAATATCCATCCATCCAAATATCCAAACTTTTGCATTTATATATATATTTTATATTATATATATAATTATAGCTGGTGCACTGAAGATGAATGCCATTGCTGTTAGAATCTGTATTAATATTTTTTTCTTGTGTCAATTAATCGGGCAAGTTTTGTCTTAACTATTTATTAATTCATTTAACAATTTATGTACATACAATTAATAAAAAGATACGAAGAAGGATACAAAAAAATGGGTACAAAGGTGTTGCTTGTTTTTCTTTTTTTTTCTAGTATGTTTTTGTCAGCTATTTAGTCTATCCGGATGCAGCTAAATGCTTTTTAATTTATATTTATAATTTTAATATATTTTATGACTTGGCAACATTGGATCTTAAAAGATAGAAAAAACATTTATTGGCGAGTCTCACGGTACAGACAATACAATAAAATAAATTAAAAGTAACAATAATAACAAAGTAATATTAAGTTTATAGCATAGATTGACCTGTGCGAAGTCAAAAAGGCTCCTATCTCAGCTTAGTGCTACGATATAAAAAAAAAACGCAGTCATGGTAGTCAGGTTCAAAAATATAAAATTTATATTTACATAATTATAATCTATACCTGTGCGATGAAATAAAACTGCAATGTATTTCTCCTCAACTAAGGGTTTTCGCACATCTAACGGAAGATGCGTGGCGTATTATCGGTAGCGTAACGTGAGCACAGACAAATATAGATATAATAAAACATTTAACCTTGCACACCGAACCGACTGACGCATCATCGGTTGAGTGTCTGTTCTGACGTTAGGCGACCGTTAATACGCGACGCATCTTCCGTCAGATGTGCTAAAATCCTAACTGTACGCAAACCTTATCGGAGGTACATATGTAGTTATTTATGATGATAAAGGTACCTAACATAACGAAGAACTCATTGTTACTTCAAGAATTTAATCAAAATACTAAATACATAATATTATTATCATTAAAACAAATTGTTGTAGAATAATTTTGCAAGGGCGAAAATAATTCCATTCAACCCTAAAATTTGATTCTTCAAATGTCAAAGAATTCTTTGTTTCTGAATAAAATCATCTTGGAAATTATGGTTTTACCTCGAAACGAATATATTTTGAAACAATTTCTGACAGAAGTAATTCTTAGTACAGTCAGCGACAATATTCGATGATCAACAAAGAATCAAAAGCCGTCAACACCTAAAACACCACGTCACTGAACAGCTTTGGCCACAAAATGCGGTAAACAGATGAATGTTACGAGGGTGCGTTTTTAAGTTCGCGGAATGGGGGGGAGGGGATAATAATAGGTCATTATCGGGATGGCCACGACTTCAGCCACTCAATATTAGTATAAATACCAAGTTTTATCTTAATTGGATCATTATTGACTTTGCCGGCAAGTCACCAGTACCCCAGCTCCAGTGCGCCCGCTACTACATAGCGACGGGGCGCCCAGGTACACCGCATCAGACCGTGCGGAGATCTTCGCTGACCACCTGGAGCGTCAATTCCAGCCGAACCCGACTGACGAACACGAACACGTCGCAGCAGTCGAGAGGCACCTTGGAGAGTACTTCGCGTCGCCGATAGCGACCGATGAAGACCCAATCTTCTTCTCGCCTGGCGCAGTTAGACGCGCCATTCTTAAGACCAAACCCAGAAAGGCCCCTGGGGCGGACGGTATCACCAACACAGTGCTGCGCCACCTGCCATTCCGCATGGTAGCGGCCTTGGCGCGCCTGTACACGGGGATACTGCGCACGGGGGCCTTCCCAGACTGCTGGAAAGAGGGGCGCGTCATTATGCTGCCCAAGGCGAGAAAGAACGTGCTGAAGCCGGAGAGCTATCGGCCCATTACGCTCCTGCCCACCATCTCCAAGGTGTTTGAACAACTCCTGCTGCAACACCTGACGCCGCATGTGGTCCCGCGGCCTGAACAGTTCGGGTTCCGCTCGGAACACAGCACGACGCTCCAGCTGTCGAGGGTACTGCACCTTCTTACAGCGTCGCTGAACAAGAAGGAGCACGCAGTCGCAGTACTCCTCGACATGGAGAAAGCTTTTGATCGGATCTGGCACGCCGGTCTGATCTTTAAAATGTCGCACACCGACGCGCCTCGTCGCGTCATTAAGGTGGTCTCCTCCTTCCTCTCGGGTAGGACTTTCAAGGTGGTGGTCGACGGTGCTCTATCAAGCGCCCGACCGATAGCAGCGGGCGTGCCGCAAGGCAGCTGCGTCTCGCCACTCTGCTACTCATGTTACACCGACGACATCCCTTCGTCGCAGGATTGCACCCTCGCGCTGTATGCTGACGATGCCGCGTACATTTGCTCTTCGCTCAATGCAAGACACGCGGCCGTCAAGATGCAGCGCGTGCTAGATTCGCTTCCCGACTGGCTGTCGAAATGGCGGTTGTCGGTGAACGTGGGTAAAACGCAGGCGCTGCTCGTCGGGCGCGCGCACCTCCCACCACCCCTCAGACTGCACGGAGCCGACATCGAATGGTCGTCCAAGGTTAAATACCTAGGGATAACCATCGATCGTCGGCTCACCATGGGAAGTCACGTCCGCCAGGTCGCCGCTAAATGTAGAGCGGCGCGCGCTCTACTTCGCCCAGTGCTCTCGTCCCGCCTCCCGCTGCGCGTCAAGCTGGGCGTTTACAAAACGTACATCCGCCCGCTACTCACGTATGCCGCCCCAGCCTGGCTCGCCCTCACGAGCGAGACAAACAAGAGGCTACTCCGCGCGCAGCAAAGCCTCGCGCTGCGGAAGATCGCTGCCGCCCCTCGCTTCGTGAGGAACAGCGTCATCGCACGAGACCTCCGAGTCGAGAGCCTGGACGATTTCTGTGCTCGCCTCGCGTCCACCATGTTCGCGCGTGCCGACGCATCTGCTTGGCCCCACGTCAAGCACATAGCGCCCTGGCACGCGCGGCCACCCGACGCGAGGCGCCTACCACGCGACCTGATCCGGACGTGACGATCCCACTACCCCACCGGACTTGACGCCGAGAGAGTCGTAGACACCGACACGCGACTCTCTCAAACAATGATACTCCACATTCACCACATACTCCCGGCGCGCGCTGTGTGCTAAGTTAATATAGGCATAGCGCGCGTCGAATGCATACACACATGACTCTACATGCATATAACTCACGCGGTGACCGTGCGGCGCGGACGCGCGTGTCATCCGCTGACATGAACGGTGTTACACAACACACAATACCGTTCCAACATACAGAACGGCCCCTTAGTTCGGAGCGTGACCGGCTCGATCTGGAAGCGTGACGGACGGGGGTCAGCATCCTCAGCAGGCGCGCCTTAAAGTCGTCGCCTACGTCGCTGGTCGTCTCTCGCCGGGCCTCCTCCGGGCAACCGGAGGTCTCACCTGGCGGGGACTGACCGCCGTAGGCACGTGAAGATGCGGCACTGCGAGGCGGTGCCGCGGCGCTCCTGCTGAAACACAATAAGACAATTACACTATAGGCACGCAGCGATAGAGACGCGCGTGCCACAGGTTGCGCCTATATGGCAACCCTAATGATGTGCCCGTAGTTACGGGCACAAACAACGATCCTGCGGGACAAAAGGCACAGCCTATGCCCGCCTGCCACGCCCCCTTGCGGGGACGTCGCGAATTACTCCGAGCCGATTGGATCATTAGTCTCTGAACTATCGTCAAGCAAACAACTCAATCGGGAAGAAAGTGTGAATTATGGAAAAAATCGAGTACCGTGCCGTAATAAAGTTCCTTACCAAGCAAGGAAAGTCAGTTCAAAATATACTGGAAGAGATGGAATCCGATAACGGGGACTCTTGCCCGGGTAAAACCATGGTTTACAAGTGGCACAGTCTCTTTAAACAAGGCAGGACCTCACTTGAAGACGACCCTCGGCCCGGACGGTCGCCCGAGGTGACTACTCCGGAAATCATTAAAAAAGTCGAAAAAATTATATTGGAAGATGCCAGACTAAAGAAGAAACAGCTTGCAGAAATGGTTGGAGTATCGGATACGACAATTTTCAAAATTCTACATGATCATCTTGGCATGACAAAGGTCAGTACAAGATGGGTGCCAAGAATGCTCACGCCGCCTCAAAAACAACGCCGCGTGGAGTGTTCTCGCACGTTTTTGGACCTCTGTAACGAAGATAAGGATGGACTTTTAAGTCGAATTGTTACTGGAGATGAAACTTGGGTTCATCATTATGAACCTGAGTCGAAACAGGACTCTATGCAGTGGCACAAAAAAGGCACACCACCACCCAAGAAGTTTAAAGTGTCACAATCGGCTGGAAAAATCATGGCAACAGTGTTTTGGGATTCGGAAGGGATCCTGTTGATCGATTATAAAGATAAAGGCGTTTCTATAACCGGACAATACTACGCTTCCATCTTCGAGAGGTTAAAAGAAAGCATTAAAGAAAAAAGGAGGGGAAAATTAACCAAAGGTGTCCTTCTTCTACACAACAACGCGCCAGTTCACAAGAGCCGTGTTGCTTTGGCTGCCCTGCATAACGTGGGCTTCGATATTTTAGATACCACCCTACAGCCCAGACCTGGCTCCCAGTGATTACTACCTCTTTCCAAAACTCAAAAAAGAACTTCGTGGGAAGAAATTTTCTACTGATGAAGAAGTGAAGGACGCGGTTTCAGCCTATTTTTCGGACAAAGACAAAACATTTTTTTATGAAGGTATACATAAGCTAATTGAAAGATCTGAAAAATGTATAAGGGTAGCAGGTGAATATATTGAAAAAGACAAATAATTTTGTATTTTTATTTACACTTCTTACCCTCCATTCCGCGAACTTAAAAACGTCCCCATAACTCAAACTTTTGTTATTCCAAACATTGCACTTAGGATGTTTTAAATATTATAGAATCAATTGCCAACACACACAACACACAGATTCGTGCAATTTTGACCATTGTGTTCAACGCAGTAGTAGATTATTAATTCAACTAATGACATTTTTTTTTGATAAAGTCTCTGTTCAGCTTTTGTTTTTTGAATAAACAGCTGTCCAGAATTATTTGCTAATAGCAGGGGTAGTACAGAACAATTTTATTTCGAAAACATGTACGAAGTTTTCGATTGCAGAAGTTTATTTTTAAATAAAAAGAAATAATGACAAACAATAAAATTTTGAAACATTGATTTGTTCACCGCATTTTGTTACTAAAGCTATTCAGTGACTTTTGTTGTTCCAAGGTGTTGACGACTTTTGGAACTTTTATATGCTTATCGAATTTTGTTGCTGACTGTACAATCGTGTGTAAAACACTTTGCTAAATTGAAGAGCAATTTTGTTATACACGTTGATTGAAATCGTAAAATCATTTTTACACGTGTGCTTTCTTTTTATGTACCTATCTACTGAATCGTGTTAAAGTTTCGAATTAGTATCATAAAGAAATTCTTAGGAGAAAACAATTTGTTTGATGAAAATTTGAAAAGAAAATCACTTTTGATTTGTGATTTGCGGTCAGTAAGGTAACAGCTTGTTTTGCTTGTGACTATGTAGGCTATTTATGACAATAGCGATCAATGTGCTAAAGTTATTTTATATTCTTTTCCCAGCAGCTGCTGTTAACTTATACTACGGCATAAAGTTTTCTGTTTTATATGAGACCGCCGAAATATTGTGACGAATATTTCAAAAAACCCTTTTGTCTTATCACGACATGTATTCCTTAAAATAGTAGGCAAAGGGGAATAGTTAGGTACACTAACATTTCGAGTCAAAACGAAAACGCAAAAACAGTGACTTCAAACCGTTGGTTCTACGTTACAATATTAGAACTCTCTGAGTTTAGACCGCTACAAATCGATTTAAAACACTAAGTACTAAAATAGTAACATTACTCCAAAACAATAACTGCTGAGAATCATGACTCCATTTTAGCTCGTAAACGATTTGACTCCGTCTATTTCAATCAACAGCGGAGTGCGGCGCTAATAGATATCTCTAGTTACTCACATAGACGAAAATCATTTAGAAAAACCAAAATATAAGCATGGATTTTTGCACGAAAAAATATAAATTCTGAAAAAACTACAAACCCGGCTGGAAAAGATTTCAGTTGGCTGCATATTTTAGTCTTCAGGGAAATCAACAAGTTTATATTTTCATAAAAAGTAGCGGTAGGTACTAGTGACTGTACTATCCATCCTTGTGAATGTCGTGATGTAAAATGTTGAACAGGATCTTTCAAGTGGCAGAAATTCATGCTACGTAAAATGAAGTTTTGTAAAAGTAATATCAGAAATTACTAATCCAGCCACAAAAAGTTTTTCCTGGATAGCGATCATTCATCATCAGCATCAGCCGAAAGATATCCACTGCTGGACATAGGCCTCTCCCAAAGGGATTTGCCATAATCGACACCCACAGGAAGTGATGGGATACAAGTCCCAAATGACATAATTATAAGATGTTTTTTTTTGTTTTTTGCCCAATAGTTCACGTTTTCTGAGGGTAAAACCTCCAAACTGGTCGCAAGTCACAGCTAGAATTCAAAAATATACGATTTTCAAACACATTATACCGCAGCAAGTTTATATATTTATGTCAATTCTTCTAGGGATCTGATAAAAAATCAGACCATATTGTTGCGACTACGTCAGACTTGCCAATTTGAACAAAAATGACGCCCAGATTTTATTAATTTTGTAACCTTTATTTGTAGTTTCAGGTATTAGCTGCAAGTAACCAGAAAAAAACATTTAGAAAGAAAGGAAAGTAGTTTATTTGGCACACACAATATAAGTACAAATAATAGAAAACTTAATTCTAAAACAATTTATATTGTGTGCCCCGCGACTGCGCCAGTTCAGCAAAAGGCCAGACAACTAGTTAAGTAGTTCCCTGACGCTGGTTTTCAACTGAACCTTATGTTGGATACGTATCAGTTTACGTACGGATGCGAATCAGTTTTTTAAGGTGTTAAATAAACAGGTACATAGATAAATGATATTGTAAATGAAATATATAAATTATATAATATTTTGGCGTCCAGTGATAAAAAAGTTTGTGATTATAACAAAAATATATAGATATAAATAAAACAGTTGAAGTAACAAGCACAAACGAATGACAAAAACCGTTCTGCAGAAAAAAACAGAATATTTACCAGCAGTATATTGCGAAAACCACAATTGATTGTCCTGTTCTTTGTGAAATGTCACCTAGACCGTGGAATACCTCTGCTCATCAGCACATTTCCTCCGATCAGATCCGAATACTCTCAACCTTATTATAATATAATAATATCTTCGGACAACTTACACACGGTCATCCGATCCCAAACTAGGCAGAGCCTGTGCTATGGCAACCAGACAACTGATAAACATACTTTACTTTTCTTTCCATAGAACAAATGATCATGCTCATCACATAAAGATTTGTCCTGGGTGGGAATCGAACATACGACCTCCGGTTTAGCAGTCAGGGTCACTAACCACTCGACCAACAGGCCAGTAGTTTCCAGTTATTAAACCCAGAGTGTTTTTCGTTTGTTCAATTTATATTAGAAGGACCAAGCCTGTGCGTAAAATGCATTAAAAAGTCAAATTATACACTCCACTCGCTTACATTATTAAAATAAATTCTGAATATAAGAAGTTTTGAAGTAGAAATCCAATCATACTTGGGCATTTTTAATGTTATTACTTTCCATTCAAATATTAATCAGAAATAGAAGTCTTTTAATATTTGCATATACATGAATGGCTATCAAAATTATTAGACCCATAACATGAAATGAATGTATGTACAGTCAACAAAGCTATTTGGTATTCAGGCGAAAATATTAAATTTCTGCAGCACTGCCAATATTTATTTCTTATGTGTGCATCATAACTTTTTCAGCTTATGACATACTTACAAGTGTGGTGTACAATAATAGTCACACTTAAAATATTGTTTAAAAGTAGTTGCAAGTTAGCTGCCTTCATACCAAATAGCTTTGTTGACTGTACCTGCAGTAAGTGAGATACATCAGAGGCACAATTCAACGACACAACTCAGCAGCCATGTTTTTTTAAAGTTTTGAAGTCTTCGAATGGCTCCTTCCGCTCTGGGCGGATCGGAAGGGAGTGTCAGACTCTTACTGACTAAAATCCATCCGTGTTCCTCCAAATGCCCTTTGCGTTCCAGGGCCGCGGTGACTCTTTCGTACAAATTCCGAAAACCTGGGGCGACCATTGCTAGAGATTTCCTAGACCTTTTCAAAACACAAGATGCATAGAAAATGACAGCCCGTGTCAATGAGAGTTTTCACAAAAAATCACACCTTCTAGTGGTGCCACTTAGGTGAGAGGTGTCATACAACCAGAATCCAAGTCTTCAAGTTACGTTTTCAAAGAGAGAACGTAGCTTTGACGTAAACATGACGTTGACATCAATTAAATTAATTTTACAAGAGAGCTCACTGTCGAGATTTAAAGTATCCTATATCCTCACTTAGCTCATAGTTTATGCTCGTGCCAAGTTTCATAACAATCCGTTCCGTGATTTAGACTTAAAACCATAACAGACAGACATACACACTTTTGATTTTATAATATCAGCATGAATGGATATAATCAGTTGAATGAAAGTGAGATTTATACTAAACACAGTACAATAACAGCCGCACGGCTTGCCAAGGTATGTGGATGGGTAACCATATTACGATACCGAGGTCCCGGCTATCATTTGTAGATCTTTGGCAGTCGTTACGCATTGTCAGAAGCCAGTAAATCTGTAACCAGTGTTGCCAAGAACTACTGTTTTACCCAGTTAATGGGTTGTGGAGGTCTGGTAGGCAGCTGCTCCATGTAAAATACTGGTATTCAGCTGAATCCGGTTTAACTGGAAGCCGACCCCAATATAATTGGGAAAAGGCTAGGCAGATTATGACAACACAATTACTATTATTCGAAAGATAATAAATGTGATTGTTAATGTGTAGAAGATATCCAAGCCAAAAGCCCCTAAGATATGAACTGACCACCTGTTGCTAAACATACGAAGTTCTTCTGAATTATGATCGAATTCACTTTTATGGCAAGTAATTTTCGAATTATTTTTATTAGGTACTAAAGAGAAATCTGAGATTGTTTTTGGACTATATAATCTATCTCGACGAAAAGCGTAGAGGTAGAAGATGACAGGGAAGTTATAAATATGTAAATGAAAGGAATAAATTCTCTCGGCAGGCAAAATATAAGAAACCTCAATTACATGTGTAGCACACGTATTTGTTATTGGTCGATAGTAACCCATGGCGAGAACATCCTCCACCTTATCTTTTCAGGCAATCTTTTCTTTGTTGGTGGCACAAGAAAAGAGTTTCTGAAAAGATAAGGGGAAGGCAACCAGCCTTCATGTTGCGGTCCAGGTCACTTCGCCGCCGTTTTCTGGGCCACCATGGTGATGCCGTCCATCCTCTGGCAACCATTGCGTGGTACACTTGAGCAGCAGACATCATGCTTGGCGTCAACGTGACCCGTGATGTTACTAAGTATTTATTAACATTTTTACTATGACTGCCTATCCTGAATGTGATATGTTTGCTGATGAATGGAAGGAAATAATGCGTGCTTGTCTGGTGTTCTGTGAGAGACAATATGCGAGGGTGTCCACTGTTACATGTTAGTTTATGATGTATTTAATTTATTAAACCATTTACTCAAGTAATTATTAATAATTTTATCTACGAATTGTATATCTTTGAATTTAATTTTTGTATTTTTGTATTGTATGTTATTTGAATGCTTATTTTATTTTAATTTTTATAATTCTATGTTAATTAATGTAATTGGACCTGTGCCGTTTTAATTAACTATAAATAAATAAAAATAAATAACATGTCGTACGTACGTTTTGTATTATTTTTGTTTTTGTAGTTATTGTATAGAAGTGTTTTATTGAACTAGTTTTCTTTTAATTTCAAATTAAATTAAAAGAAAACTAGTTCAATAAAATCCTAGTTGACTGACATTTTTTTTGTAAATGTATGAATAAATTTATGAATTATTTCTTTTTAAACTTAATTAATCTAATTTATTATTATTTTTACATTGACTTTAATTATTTTTTTTGTATTTTTTATCATTTTTATTCTAAACATATTTATTGAACTATTTTTTAAACTTTTTTTAAATTGATCCTAGTTTATTAGTTTGTACTCTTTTATTGTGATTATGGACCTTGCATGGTCTGCAATAAAGATTAGGTACATTATTTATTTATGGGAGTTCGTCAAAAGATTAGGCAAGTGACCCATGTTTTAATTCCCTGAAATGACTCAAAGTCCTTTGCGCTTACGTTATGTTCTATTTTGGGAATGTCGGGACGATTTAATAAGATTAATTTTGCGTTCTATTAATAACTTAGAAATTGTCCCACGGGAACACACTCAAACCCACAGTATTCATTTTTTCAATTAAACAATTTAGAGGCACTTTTGTATTGTGAAGGAGTCGGTCAGTCAGGAAGATGAAGCTCATTGCAGATTCCAGAGCGTTGATCTCACGTAAACACTCCTGTATATCAAGTCATTATAAAAAATCTTGTAATTCTTGTTGATTTTTTTGACATGCGGAAACAATGTAAAGAAACCGTTTGAATATAAGGCAACCGCTTTGCATGCTAGTTTAAACCATCGATTTTAACTGAATTGGTCCAGTAGATTTGAAGCATATTTACTATGATATGTAGACAGACAGACGATCAGACATAAACACATATGAGTGATTTTTAAAGAGTTCCTTTTTTTCATTCGGACGTTATACGGAACCTTAACAAATAGAAAACATACAACAGAACCATGAAGCAACATTCTTACGAATTGAGTCACATTAAATGCAGCATATAAATGATTTTTAGCGACCAACCGAGTTTTAAAGCGACATGGAATGAGTTTGCGACCAACGCGCTCGGGGGCGTAGTGACTGTAAAACAACACGTATGTGGATGTTGAACTTGCAATTTGCTGATTAAAATAAAATGTGACGAGAAACGGAGCAGCCGGCCTATTCTGTCGTGTACACTTAGGTGGCACAGCAGTGACATGATTACAGCAGTGCGATTCTGGAAACATGTCGAAGTGAAAACTTAGGCGAAGTGAGCTGTCAAACCAAACAAACAAGATAGAACGACATCTCACTTGTCGTTCACTTCAACTATGTGTACACGGTGAGATGTCGACAGAATCGACCGGATTGACCGTTCACATTGCCACACATTCGCAGTGGCTAATTTCAACAAATATTGTGGAAAGACAGTATCACCGTTGGACACTAGAACTCTATAGTATCGATTTTCACAGAATAAACCCATGCAGCGAACCGGTTTGTACTTCCTGTACGTTCGTAATGAATTAATTTCTTTGCATTTTCATTTCACAACACACATTTGACAAAAACCAAAAAGGTTTTCCTTGTATGATCGAAGATAATAAAAAACGGGTCACACGAGCCGTGGCACTGTTCTTATTACCAGATAGAATAGAGTGGAGTAGAGTAGAGTGGAGTAGAGTAGAGTAGAGTAGAGTAGAGTAGAACAGAACAGAACACACATATGGTGACACAATGGGCGGCCTTATCGCTAAGAGCGATCTTTTCAACACAACCTTACCAGGTATAACAATGAGAAGGTATAATGGAGTTAACCTGACAATATCCTGTCCTTTTTCAGATACACGTGAACGCGTAGGCGTCACTAAAACCACTAACACAATCAAAACTTTTAAACGTATACGTAAACCTGTCCCAATATTCCCATTAGATACTTAAACAGGTTTCCTAAAGTAAACTATTTTGTAAACAAGCATCTAATTGTTGGTATAGGATAAGTTCTGTTTACGTACCTAGTTCATTGAAGGACTCATCGGCTTAACGAGTTGCCTAAGTGCTTCCGATTCGAACGAGTTTCCTGGGCGAACAAAAAGTGGGAACAAGACAAACGTTTCCAACTAGGAAAGTATTTTGTTTTTCGCTCGGTAACTGTTCGAGTGGGTAGTGTGGGTACCGGTTTGGCCAAGCTTGTGGTGCGTTCGTGCTGAACGTGTGTTGTTCTGGGTGGAAAGAAACTTTTGTGGTTGGCAAAGTTATGAAACGGGAGGCACCGAGGTATTTTCACCGTTTAGAGTTCTCAAATATTCGGCGAGACTACTGATGGTATAATTTTGAGTCGATATGAAATAATTTTTCTAAATAAAGGCTTAATTCCGTACCTTTTAGTTAACTGGGACAAAAATAACAAAAATAGCTTACTTCCTACGCTCAGCATTTTAAATTACATTTATATTTTTTTTCGTTTATCTTCTATTATCTTCTACTTACGGCTTTTCCCGAGTGGGAATAATCTCCCGGTATAAAAGATATCCTGTTTTAAACTAGGTCATGGTCTATCCTTGTGTACAGTCTTATAGGACTCCGATCAGCTGTCAAGGCATAAAGAACTGAACATTTTCACATTGATAATATTAGTAAAGATTTGGTGGAAAAAAGAAAGAAATAAAAAAAAAAAATGAATGTGAAAGCAAAATCGATGGAATGACATACATTTTAGGTACTCAGTCAAATCTCAAAACTCTCTAAAAAACTGATCCCAAAATGTACATTCGATATTTGACAGTTTACAAATGTGGCCCAGTAAAGCCTCGAACCCGGGCCATGTCATCTTTATCTGAGTCATTTATCACGGACCAAATAATGTCAGGCCAATTTGTATCATTGAAATCGGACCGGCTGTTTCACAAGTTATCGTGGCGAGCCCGGTGATGCACGGGAGTTTTAGCGGTAGTTAACTGTTACCAGGTTCGGATTATTTTGAGTGATTTGAAGAATGGTTTGGCCTTAAAATTAAAAATGCTGGAAGCTCGCAAATGTGCGTAGATAAAATACTACCACATAAACATGAACAATCAAAGAGTATCTGTAAATGTATTACAATAAACATGTTTTCTTTCCTTTTAACCCTCAAGGGAGTGTGGGACTTTTACTTCATATCTCCGTCAACCATCAGCACATAGAAAAGGTTCCGTTAACTTTTAAAATACCACACCGGAACCCCTTCTGTACAACACCTGTTAGGGCACTTCCCTGGAGAGACTGTGTAAAAGGGTCTTCCCTAAGCCTCAGTGTGTCCGGCAGCACGTGATTACTATGCCATCGTCTTTCCTAGGTTCACCCGGTTGGCGGACGAAGCGCCCGCAACTCTGGCTGTGCACAAGCCTAAGTACGAACGCGAAAAAGGCCACATTCTTCAAAAATAACGAAATCTAATCATAAAACAAATAACCTGAGCTTTCCATCATACGTCTGCCACCATCCGTCGATAAGACCCGCAAACATTTTTACGTCCCTTCGAGTACATGTGGGTCGCACTGACGACCCAATAAAACGCGGAATGTTCCGCCATATTGGAAAGTTAGTGTTCCTGCGTTATACGACGTTCCATCGATATTGTGTACGGAGAGTGCATTGAAATGCAGTTACTTCTTATTCGAATGGTAAAACTGATTGTGTTGTTTTATTTCCCTGTTGGATTGGATAAGTTTGATACGGTTTGTTCTAGTTCTTTTAATAAGCTTGTTTTTACTTTGACGTGCGAGTTCGTGAGCTAGTCAATTTAAGGAATCCAGTTCGTAGGATAATCAATGAATCGGCCTTTTTCTTTGTTGGTGTCGACTTCCAGTGCAACTGGACGTAGTTGAGAACTAGTATTTTACAAGGAGCGATTGACTTCTGATCATAACAACCCAGTAACTGGGTAACACGATACCCCTTGGCAATCTTGGGAAACGACTGCAACCGCAGAGCACGGAACGTCGAGCTACCTTGCCGGATTACCGCCATGGGATCTGGAGGCGAGAGCCCTCGCGCACGTCTACGCGTAGCGTGGAGGCGCTTCGCCGGGGCGAAACTCCGCTGCCGCAGCAAATTGCAGCGCGGCAGACGAAACTCCGGCAGGATACCATTATGGCGGTATGGACACAGCGACTATCGCGACCCAGCGCTGGGCACGCCACTATTGCGGCGGTATAAGGCCCCTCTTTGAGGAGTGGCTGGAGAGGCGCCACGGCGTCTTCACCTTCCGCTTGACGCAGGAACTTACCGGACATGGCTGTTTCGGGAGGTACCTGTTTTGGATTAAGCGGGAGGACACGCCCGGGTGTCAGCACTGTGAGGATCGCCCGGTGGACACGGTGGAGCATACGGTGGAGGTCTGCCCTGCTTGGGCTGAGCATCGCCGTGTCCTCGTCGAGGCGATCGGCGGCGGTGACCTCTCGCGTCCGGCCCAGGTTGAATCCATGTTCCGGAGCGAGGAGGCTTGGGAAGCGGTCACCTCCTTTTGCGAAGCAGTAATGTTAGCGAAGGAGGAGGCGGGCCACGCGAGGAAAAGGCAAGGCCTTCGCCCCAACCGCCGCTACAGGAGAAGACGCCCTGGGCGTCGGGAGTTGCAGGGCCACCGTAGGCGCGGGCCTGCGAACGGCGAGCGTTCCCGTTGCGAACTCGCTGTCCGATCACCACCAGGCCCGGATCGATGGCGCGTTGTATTTCACGCGCGCCTCAAAGATATGTCAGCATAAAAGACAGGGCCCGCTAGGACCAGAGCCTGCCAGGGTTGCGGAATTTGTTCGAAAGAGTCTCCGCGGCCCTGGAACGCAAAGGGCTGTAGAAGGAACACGGATGGGTTTTAATCAGTAAGAGTCTGACACGCCCTTCCGCTCCACCCAGAGCGGAAGATTCATTTGATGATTTTCCATCCTTAAAAAAAAAGGGTGGCGAGGGCGATTGTCAAAAAATCAGAAATGTAATGAGATTGTCAAACGCTGTCGAAATGACACGTAATAAATCCCTTACACATGTTGCAGCCAAATCGTATAACACGCCGTATTACATAAAGGCACGCCGGATTGCAAAACGCCGCTGTAATGTAATGCGGCTACCTCACGTTCAGCCGGATTTCAATTCAGTTGATATTAAGTACGCCGCATTGAATCAGCACTTCGCGTTCTTCAAAGCGGCTTAGTATCGTCC
Source organism: Mamestra brassicae (assembly GCA_905163435.1). NCBI lineage: Eukaryota > Metazoa > Arthropoda > Insecta > Lepidoptera > Noctuidae > Mamestra > Mamestra brassicae. Next base: position 4,883,287 of record LR990991.1, on the reverse strand, counting down.
AGCCCACAAACAAACGGGCGCATCTTCAATACGCCGATTTGAGAGTTTTAGTTCCAATAACTAGCTTAATCAGCCGTTTTAGCATGCAAGCAAGCATGTAGCATGCATGTTATACGATATGGCTGCGACATACACAATTGACATTTTGACACCTTAAACTCACCAAGCGCCTTCTGCGACTGGATAGGGGCAGTCTGCGAATGGTGGCGGGGACCATCACCGGACACTGCTCACTGAATAAGCATTTCCACACACTAGGTATAACAGACAGTCCTCTGTGCAGAGCATGCATGGAGGAGGAGGAAACGGTGTCGCACGTGCTCCTTGAGTGCACAGGCGTCGCCGATATACGTAGACAATAGGAACACCAAATTCACTCACAGACACCCTGAACTCTTTAGGAAGACTGATCTGCTTCTGGAGGGAGGTTGGCTGGTTGGAATGACGGCCGCCATGGCCCACGCACAATGGTCCAACATCAGGACTAAGTGCGGAAACCATGCCCCAATAGATAGATAGATAGATACACAGACATTGACATTTTGACTACCTACGTATCGCATTCGCTGATCTAATATAATGATACTTTGTCTATAGCCTCTGTTCTTTTGATGGTGAAGAACCAGAAAGAAAGTTAACCATTATAATTAAAATGTAATGACAATCGAACTACGTTTCAAAATAACTTCACATAATCTAAATCAAGAAAAAAACCGGTCAAGTGCGAGTCTGACTCGCGTGCAAAGAGTTCCAAATGTATCATAATTATTTTTTATCTGTTGTCTATAAATTTGAGACCTCATATCATTGACATAATATATGTACTTCATACTAGATGTCACGTTCTGAACACTCATTATGTTCGACTGAAATGTAGATTTGACTCTACAACTAACTTTAGTTTCGCTTTGATATTTATGCTGTGTACGGCGCGGCGCTAATAATGCGATAATTTGGATCAGAGCGTGAACCTGGACATTAATACTGATTCAATAGCCAAGTAAAATTTTAACATAATTATCGTAATCCTTCAATAGAAAAAAAAAATAACTTAATTAATTGCCACGTCATCTACATTACAAAATCGGTTGAACGTAAAGTAGTGATTTGATAAAGTGTTTTAATTTGTTTCATTGTGTTAATCATCAATATTTATTTATGTTCTTTATTTTTAACCGACTTAAAAAAAAGGAGGAGTTTCTCAATTCTGTTTCGGCATAACTCCGTCATTTATGAACAGATTTGAAAAAAAAAAAACTTGTGAAAGGATATACGTTCCGAATGGTCCCATAAAAATGTCATCAAAATCAGTTCAGCAGTTTGGTTTTTAAATCAAAATAGCTGGACGAAATAGAAAATATATCATACAAGCAGACGATTTTTTAAACTTTAATTTTGGAAGGTTGTGTTTTTGGTTGTTTCTTCGTATTTTAACACCGACTTCCAAAATTAAAGTTATTTTATATTATTCGCAGTGTTTTTTTTTTAATTTTTTCAGTCAGTAAATATTTGTTCACGGTCAGAAAATTTGAATTCGTACGTATTTAATATAATGATAAATGTTGAGAAAGAGTACGAAGTCTAATTAAATGTAGGTAAAAAGCTGTGTCCCTTCGGCGTTGCAAAATCTATAGAGACTTCAAGTTGTCAGAAGTTACCTACGTAAACGCGTAAGCGCCTTTAAATTACTGGCGCTTACGACGTTTTGTTCGCGAGAAAATTATGCTTTATAAACGATCTAGCGCTGCCTGTTTTAACAGGCAAATCAACGATAATGCAAAGATCTACTTAGCGCTGGAGCGAACTTAAGTTCTAATTTACCTGTTGTTTCACAAAAAGTTTCTTTAAACGTTCTTGTCTATCGCCAGAATATCAATGCCTCATATTTGTCTACGTAATTAACTCTTTCATTTGATAAGTCGCACGTCACAGTTAGAAATCCCGTTTTATCACCCAAAAGTGATCCATTTGGAAAATTTATCTATAATCGTTAACCAACAATCTTTGAGCATTAAAGGTCTACGTGATCAATAAAAGCTTATCAAATAACAATTCATAACACAACGTTATTACGTTAATAAATCGTAGAAAAACATGGTTTAGTATTCTAGGCCTTACCTTATATTCCTTTCTAATACATTTTATTATATAAGAATTTCGAGCGTTAGCGATATTTACAACGTATCCGCGTTAAGGTTCTCAGGATATTGTAGGACCAATTTTTTTTTACAAGATCTATTTTGGGAGGTAGGTTTTGTAAAATGTTCAGGTCCTCATATTCAGCAGGGCGTCAGCCTTTGTATAGTTTTGACAAGTTTTGATTTATCTTTATTTTTATTTATTCTATATTTGAGATGAGTTTGCTCTTGGCTCTAGTTTAGGTTATAGATGACAGAAACGAAGTCAACGATGGAGCGAGCGTACCCAGAAGAAGCCTGTTCACTCTAATTTGAAGAGATTAGGGTTGTATGCGTTCGGAAATAGACGCAGGCAGAGAGTTCCACTCCTTTGCTGTGCGCATTATAAAATACGTTTGGAAACGTTTAGTGCGAATTGGTGGAATAGCAACACGGTAGGGATGGTAATTCGCGATTACAGAGTTGGTCCTGTAGTAAAACTTGTTTATAATGATGAGTACAATGACCCCTTAGGAGGTATTGCGTTTATTCTGTTACACATTGTATAGGTTGTTTCAGAATATCGTGGTCATATTTAAGTGTGATGTTGTGTACGTTTACGATATGGCTACGACATTGGCATCATAATTCTTTAAAACATTATCCTCCTTCTGGGGCAGTCGCGAAACACTTATCCAGCAGACAACCCAAACAGCGGTTCCAACTGTTTTTTTCGCGATCTTTGGGCCATAAAAAATACTAAAAAACTGTGCAGTCTTTTATTTGGAAGTCGATACTTTTTATTTTGGACTGTTTAGTGGACCCAATACCTAACAACACCACAGGAAAGCAAAAACGCAATTTCGTTTACTTGGATGTCAAATTTTCCAGGTATTTTGTATTAAAAACCAAACTACTAAACTGATTTTGATGAAATTTAATTTATAATTTTTCAAATCGGTTCATAAACGATGGAGTTATGAGGTAACAAGCATAAAAAACAACCGAATTGAGAACCTCCTTTTTTTAAGTCGATTAAAAAGTTGCGTACATTCTTGTGTACATTCTTACTCACAGTCCCTAAAAGATTGTCAACGAAACCACCATGTAGCACGAAGCTTATTTAACGAATCACCATCAGCACCTATGTATCTACACTTCCTTTGTACGTATGTTACAAACAAGTACTCGTGGATCCTTCGTCACAACTATTAGCAACACAAACGTACTCGGCTGCTCCCGCATCCTCTCAACGAGTTGTGTGGCAGACGTAAGTTTAATTAAATCTTAGGGTTAAGAGATACCATATGTCTTTAGTAATGCAGCTCTTGGCTCGTTATTCAGTGAAGGGGGTCTTAGGGTATGTTTAGACGTGCCACAACCTTAACGCAGCGGCAATTATGGCGGCGAGCCCTAGTGTCAATGGTGTCACTACATTCCATTGACGATTTGACCTCTAGCCGTTGTAAAAACAGGCGATGGATTTCTATCAAAACATCTGACTACAATATCAGGAGCCCTACTATGACGTGCTAATGCCATCCAATTCCGATGATGTAAAAGGGATAGTGCTATTCGCTATGTATAGCTCCGTCTCTCTCTTAGAGCGGAATCATGATCGTTTTAAGACCTATATTATATACCTATATACCTACTTTAAAATCTATACTTTAGACAGAGACGCAATTAAGAATAGGTGTGTCCTGGTCTGGTCCTGTCAATCAATCGGTGGAGCCAATCAAAATGCAGTATAGCAAGTTGACATATTTTCTTTTAAGAGGAAAAGGTATCTAACACAAGGTTTGAGGCTAAAACGCCGATTCTACAGCTGTTTGAAGTTTTGCTGTGGTATCAATATGGAATCAATATAGTATTCGCATTTGTCAGAAAGTGCTTGCGTACCTATGTTCGAGTTCGAGCTAATTTTCGTGACATGATCGCGACTAAAACGCGTGAGAAAATTCTAGTATTTAAACAACATTTTTGAAGTGAAAATTTCTTTAGGCGCGTTGAGCACTTTTTGGGTGAACAAAAATCATGAAAATCGCGTCATCGTCACCGAACGCTTTCCATGAGCTATATTATGTATACTGTGTATATATGTGTACTTTTTGGCAAACAAAAATCATGTAACTCGCGTCATCGTCACCGAACGCTTTCCATGAGCTATATGTATACTGTGTATATATGTGTACTTTTTGGAAAACAAAAATCATGGAACTCGCGTCATCGTCACCGAACGCTTTCCATGAGCTAAATGTATAATGTGTATATATGTGTACTTTTTGGGCGAACAAAAATCATGGAACTCGCGTCATCGTCACCGAACGCTTTCCATGAGCTGTATGTGTACTATGTACACATATGTATATGTGTACTTTTTGGGTGAACAAAAATCATCGCGTCATCGTTACCGAACGCTTACCAAATTAAAAAATTATAATCTAATAGCTCGACGATACAATGCACAAGTTACTTAGTTTTCACTTCTATCGGCAGTCCCCAAAGACTGCCCCGCATGTTTTTTTTTGACCGCTGTCTTCTTGTTGTTTCACGTCTGAACAGCCCCTTAGCAAACTAATTGTGATATGATATATCTTTCTTCAAACTGGTGTAACTTGAGTAATGCTTTCCTTTGAGCCATAATTATTATGGCAAGTAATGAGATTGTTGAAAATGTTGTTAATTTTGAAAGTGATGACTTATCTTTCCAGTTATAATTATTTAATAATAATATATTATTTATTTATCTTTAAAATTTGTTACAAGTTTTACAGTGTTATAATTGAAATGTTGTTATTTGCAAAAGAATAAAAAATGGTTCAGTTTACTTATTTTCTGGATAGAAAACTAAGAATACACATAAACAGAGGAAAAAAACCACGAGATTCAATCATTTATTGAAGTAAATTAAGTTACTTTTCTTTACAATTGAGGTAGCATTAAATTATAATTTTCATATATTTAAGGAACACATTAGAATCTCAGTTTTGAATCTGTCAAGAACATATTTACTGGTTTTTGGTATTGATTGTCGCTGATATGCGACATGAATGTAAACGCTGCACGATCTTCAAGGGTAAGCAACGCTTGCCGAGGTCGATCCGTGGATGGGTGACCATCTTAACCATAGATCTTAACATACCGAGATTAGTTCATGCTTCGAAAAGTACGTTAAACCATTGATGTTGTTTGAAGATTTTTGACAGTCGTTACGGATAGTCAGAAGCCAGAAAATCTGACACTAGTCTTGCCAAGGGTACGGTATTACCCAGTTACTGGGTTGTAGATATTAGATAGGCAGTTCCTCCAATGTAAAATACTGGTACTCAGCTGCACCTGGTTGAACTGGAATTCGACTCCAATATAGTTGGGAAAAGGCTAGGCAGATTAATTAAAATGAAACTTCAATCACTGTAAAACACTGTTTATTTATTAAGTACATCACAGTCACGGCGGCGCCACAACACGATTTCTTTATTTTTAGCTAATTAAAAAAATTGAACAGAAAACATTAGAACCTCGTATCCACTAGGCAACATTTGACGCGCAACATGTGCGCCCAACATGTTCAGCAACGTGCACAACAATGCACGACGTTGCCAGCAGGCGCGCAACATTAACAATGTTACTAAAAAAAGTTCCTCATTGCCGTTCAACATGATGAGCAACATGTTGTGCATCATGTCGCGCGTCAAATGTTGCCTAGTGGGTACGAGGCTTTAATCAACACAGATATAACACAACAGCAGCACTCACGCAGGTACTTACGGGACACGGCTGTTTCGGGAGGTACTTCGCTGCCGCAGCAAATTGCAGCGCGGCAGACGAAACTCCGGCAGGATACCATTATGGCGGTATGGACACAGCGACTATCGCGACCCAGCGCTGGGCACTCCACTATTGCGGCGGTATAAGGCCCCTCTTTGAGGAGTGGCTGGAGAGGCGCCACGGCGTCTTCACCTTCCGCCTGACGCAGGTACTTACCGGACTTGGCTGTTTCGGGAGGTACCTGTTTCGGATTAAGCGGGAGGACACGCCCGGGTGTCAGCACTGTGAGGATCGCCCGGAGGACACGGTGGAGCATACGGTGGAGGTCTGCACTGCTTGGGCTGACCGCCGTGTCCTCGTCGAGGCGATCGGTGGCGGCAACCTCTCGCGTCCGGCCCTGGTTGAATCATGGTCCGGAGCGAGGAGGCAGTGGGAAGCAGTCACCTCCTTCTGCGAAGCAGTAATGCTAGCGAAGGAGGAGGCGGGCCGCGCGAGGAAAAGGCAAGGCCTTCGCCCCAACCACCGCTACAGGACTGCGACTCCCGGGCGTCGGGAGTCGCAGGGCGATCCCCGGCCACCGTAGGCGCGGGCCTGCGGACGGCTAGCGTTGGGTGGCTCGCTGTCCGATCACCACCAGGCCCGGGTCGATAGCGCGTTGTGTTTCACGCACGCCTCAAAGAGATGTCAGCATAGAAGACGGGGCCCGGTAGGGCCAGAGCCTGCCAGGGTTGCGGAATTTGTTCGAAAGAGTCACCGCGGCCCTGGAACGCAAAGGGCTTTAGAAGAAACACGGATGGGTTTTAGTCAGTAAGGGTTTGACACGCCCTTCCGCTCCACCCAGAGCGGAAGAAGTCATTTAATGATTACCCATCCTTAAAAAAAAAACCCCAGAGCAGCATCAACCTTACGAAAAGCTTTAGGAAAATTCAAAGGAAAAACTTAAAATTAATAGAGGCTAAAAATAAACCATGTTATTACTTAACTTTATCCGTCTTCCTTCCCTTATAAAACTTTTTAAAACACGATACAAAGGAAAATGCACAAAGGTTAAAAGCGCTAAAAATAAAATACTTCCCACCCACATATTGCAAAGCAGATAAAAATGTACTCCACAGCTGGGATTAACAAAGCTGGAGTAATTAATAAGGAAAAGACATAAAATCCGAGTTAAGACCACCACACTAGTAGTGTACCTGTGATATTGAGTCAAAAATATCGATGGCTTCATCAAACCGAGTACTAATGTTAGCGATCGTTTGACAAAACAAGTGATTTGATACACGACTTACTAAGCGGTACACTGTATTCGTGACAATCTAAGATGTTGAATTTGGCAGATGAGTAGAGAGGGATAGAAGATTGCCTTACCACTAAGTGCGAAATAGATTTATTTCATACTAACTTGTAAAGCAATGTTGTATCCTGCTGTAAAATTCGACTTCTTAGATTGCCACGAATTAACGTAATTGTTTATAAAAATTAAGTCAGGTCCTATTTTAATTCATATGAGTAGATTCGGTTAGGGTTCGCGGCCAAGCCTGTCTCACCAATTAAGACTTGTGGGACCCTGTTACTGGGGTGTGCAGGCCAGATAGGAAATAATATTCAGCTGCATCCAGATATACTAGAAGTTGACCATAGCATTAGTGTTCAGTTCGACAAGTTCTTGAGTTTCTCATGAAAGTATAAAGTTCAAATGATTTATTCTGTCCTTATATAATTAAAATATTACTAGCTATTGAGTACGCACATATCCCGTTTATCCCCTTCCCGTAGGAATTTCGGGAAATTCTCTCTTATTATTAGTGCTCCCTTACACTCTCCAAGGAACCAAAAAATCAAATGTCAGCTTTCCACGACCAGTAGTTTCGGCTGTGTGTTGTCTGTCAGTCACTCACTCAGTCAGTCAGTAACGGAAGAATTTTATATATTACGATAGATTGCATGAAAAGTAGGTGGGCATCGTAACTATCGATATCACCTGAGTATCAAGATCTTGGAATCACTACACTATATGGCGTTATACCCAAGTTTATTAATGTGAGGTCCATTCGCTTGAGCAGTCGCCTAGTGGGAAGAACACTAGAGAAATTATCGGGTAGGATTGGATTTAATCTAAATAGTCTTTGTCTCACCTGCACTGCAGTTACATGGAGCATGGAGTAATTCTTCGCTTGGGATTTAAACGACTGATATTATCAATCATAAACGGTTGGATTAATCGTAAAATGGATTGTAGGGATTCAACGAAGAGTGAGTCTAAGTGCGCACTTCACATAATTTCGAATCTATATCTGTAAGGAGCGTAAATAAAATGCAAGATGATTTTTCGGTGATTGACTTCATCAAGCAGTAGGTACTACTCCGATTAAGTACAACAAGCTCGCCTTTGTTTATGAACTTTATTATCACTGTAAGTACTATTTAGTTGTTTTGGTGAAAAATGAAGAATTAAGAACCTAATAGTCTAAATGCCGGTTTCTGAATTGAGTATTTGTCAAACTGGCAGTCAGTTTGACAACCCCATGCCCCCTCGCTCCGAATCCTCGATTGAATGATGCTCCACCATGTCCTCCGGCCGATTCACACAGTGGTGACACCCGGGCATATCCTCCCACCGAATCCGAAACTGGTACGTCCTGAAATAACCGTGTCCGATAAACTGCGTCATTCGGAAGGCAAGGACGCCGTGGCGCCTCTCTAGCCACTCTCTAAAGAGGGAACTAGGAGGGAAGGTAGATTCTTATCAAGAAGAACGGACAAGAAACTCCATAATTACCCTTTTCAAATAAAAGTTTTACAATAAATGGTACTCACATATTTACAAATATTGAAAACAATTGATTTTACAGTGTGTGAATTATTTTATAGAAAAATAAAATAAAAAAATACACAAAAAAGTACACCTCTATAGTTAAATACATAATGCCAACCAGTTTGATTTACTCTAAACTCTTGATTGTCCTATGGAACAAGACCAGCATATTTCAATGTAGGCATATTATAACCAGAATCCATACTAGTATTCTAAATGTCTGGCTGTCTCTTTGTTAACTCTTCAAGTATTAACGCATGAATGGATTTGAATGAAACTCGGCACACGAGTAGACCATGTCCAAGAATACGGCATATAATACTTTTGTATATAATTTTCGATCTTACAGCGGGCCAACCCGCATGCAGAACATAGTAACTCTATAAAGTCAGATAAATTAAACAAACATAACGGTAATCGGTAAAGTGGTTTTCGAGTTATACCTAAGTGCACTAACAGACAGAACGAAAGAGAAAAATTGTATTCCACAGTTATATAAAGGTAATAAATTCACGTAAACGTATGTAGCATTATATCATCTTCCAAAATCTTGATTCCCATCTATTATGACATATTTCTAACAATCTATAAATGAATGTTTACGGAAGGCTTTAACATAAAACACATATTTTATTCTCGTACATTTTTCTTCGAAAATACAGTCATAATGTATTGGATTATACACGCTACAAGCTAGATAAATAAGCAAACGTAATCATTGGAGCTAGAATCAATCTTCACTAGCTAACAAATATACAATACAATACTTATGTAAATAGCCTATATAAATAAAACGTACCTATCGTGTTTACGGCTTAACCTCGTGTGTATATTAGATATATATATATAATATAATATCTTCGGACAACTCACACACGGTCATCCGATCCCAAACTAGGCAGAGCCTGTGCTATGGCAACCAGACAACTGATAAACATACTTATATATTTCTAAATACATACATATTATAGCCTAATTACACCCAGACACAGAACAAATGATCATGCTCATCACACAAACATTTGTCCTGGGTGGGAATCGAACCCACGACCTCCGGTTTAGCAGTCAGGGCCACTAACCACTCGACCAACAGGCCAGTCAATTATGTTATGTTATGAAGTTGACACGTCCGTAAACCAACTTAACAGACAACCATTTTTTAAAATGTTTTACCATTGATCTTATTTTGGTGAACTGAATGAATTCTAAAATTTTGTCCATCTATTTTACTGGGACCTTATAAAGACCTCCTCGTCAATTTCGACAACGGCGAACCAATGAGGTAATCTCTTAGCGTGTGCCCTAATATGGCTCGCAAAACCGATTCTGGTTTAAAATACTCGGTCGTAACAAAAGCAATATGGTTGGCTGGTGGAATTAAAGGTAGAGCGCAAAAAGAGAGTACCTAAAGTTTGTTTCATCTGAAATATTTAAGTAAAATAATTGCTTACCAACTGATCTTCGAGCTTTTTTTTGTTGTTTTATGATCGATTTATTTGATATTTACTTTGTTTTCATCTATCTATGGACAACTTTGGCTTGAGACTTAATAATAATAATCGTAGTATTATATTTTTTTTTTTTTGCAGACCATATATTGCATCAGCCACGGGCACGAGGCGGGCCACGAGTTGCTGACTTCGCTCAACGTTTCGACCATCACGCCACCGTTTCCCGGGCAGCGGAAACGGCCACTTCGGTTCCAACCTCGAACGTTGTCAGATTCTTAGTTATAATCTTTTATTGTAATTTTCTATTATTAATTAAATTTATTTTAAGTAAATTGTTTTTTTTTGAAGACTCCGCCTGTAGCCTCCGTAATTAGGTCCATATACACATTAAAAAAAACACAAACACACATACATACCTACGACAAGACATTGGATACTTTTATCCTGGGAGTATGTTCCCTTGAGATAATATTCGACTTTCACCTTGGCGAAGCCGGTGGAAGAAACGCATAGGTTATTAGACATGCATGACTACAAAATCGCAATTTTCATCACAAGATGTGTCTAATATATAAAATTCTCGTGTTGGAGTTTTGTTACTAACACTGTGAGTGTTAGTAACAAAACTCCTCCGAAACGGCGTGAGCGATTCTTATGAAATTTTGTGTGTATATGCAGTAGGTCTGAGAATAGGACGTAAACTATATTTCATAAGTACCCCTAAGTGTTAAGGGTGGTCCACCCATTTTTTTTTGACAATATTTTTTTTTATGATTTAGGAAAAATTCATACGACCCTAAATTTTCACCCTTTTACCACCAACCACTATTTTTAATAGCGATATTAGCACTTTAATTAGTAATGATTTATATGACAAAACAACGTTCCGGGTCAGCTCGTCTATATTCCTATATAAAACTCTTGCGTTACTGAGTGATTGAGTGACTGAGTGACTGACAGACAACGAACAGACGAAACTACTGCTCGTAGAAAGCTGAAATTTGGCAAGAAGGCACCCTACAGGGTGTAAGAGAGGATTTCTCGAAATTCCTATGGGGACGTAAAAAAAACGGGATATGCGCGTACGAAGTCGCGGGCAAAAGCTAGCCTGCCATATACAGGTTGCTATTAAATTGTTGAGAGCCACTGCCAAGGTAACTGTTCGAAATCACTTTGTATCTTTTTTATTTCAGAGTGCAACATAAAAAGTTTTATGGTAAAAGCATTCATATATTTTTCGTTTATCGCCTTCAAGTAGCTAAATGTACTGTGTCAAGAACCTATTGGTTATTTTATAATCTTATACAAAATCTGCACGCATCGCACATACATTTGAAATTTTAAACTTTTTGAATTTAGGGCTCTTTTTAGGGTTCCCAAAGAAATCAGAAAGCAAACGGAGTCCTATTACTAAGCCTCCGCTTTATTTCATGAACCTTTATACAAGGATTTCCAGAAGGGCGTGGTAATACTTAAGGGTGATGTTGGGTAGCTGATTTACATTAAGGAAAAAAATGCAAAATAAAAAAGAGCGACTTTAAAAAAAACGACCACTAAAATCGACTAAGAGTTCCGAACAAATGACTTTTCTAGAAGTCTATTGCAGTTGGTGCCATCAAATCTGTTTTTGAACTAAAATAAATTGCCACCCGCTGTAACAAACTGCTTGAAAAGCCATTTGTTCGGAACTGTTTTGTGGTCGAATTAAAAAAAAAGATTTTTTGTTTTGTTATTTTTTCCTTCTTGTATATCAACTATCCAACATCACCCTTAAATTTGACCACATACTTCTGGAACGCCCCGTAGATAGAGTATATAATATATTTCCATTGCTATAGAAACAAATCAACCTGCCTTGCCTTTTCCCAACTATGTCTGGGTCGGCTTCCAGTCTGCTTGGATCTTGCTGAGTAACAGTACATGGAGTGACTACCTATCTGTCCTCAACTACCCAATAACTGAGTAACACGATGATAACCCTTGGCAAGACTGGTGTCTGATTCTAGAGTGTGAATTTCCATTGCTGCTATAAAAACAAGTAATCTAAATACAATGTGTAACAGAATAAACGCAATACCTCTTAAGGGGTCATTGTACTCATCATTTTGAACAACTTTCACTATGGGACCAACACTGTAATCGCGAAATAAAAGTGACTGCCCCATACATTTTTGTGCGCATAACTCATAACTCGACAAAATGTACTGAACAGCTGTTTTTTTTTACTATTTCGGGGTGATGATTATTTTTCGGCTCATGTTTTGTTTATGACGGAACCTTTCGTGTGCGACTCCAACTCGCGCTTGCCCGGTTTTTATTTTCTTATAAAAATTCTGCGCCTATCGCATAGATTTATTGGGTTTTTATCAAGTTGTACGTGACCCAGTAAAACTAAGGTCGGTCCTCAAAGATAAAAATCTAAGAAGTTTTTGATATGTATTGTATATGCCACCAGGAAATTGCAGACTCCGTAAGATTATTATAAATCTTTATTAGATTATAATTTCTCGCTAAATTATGAAAAAAATCGTTTTTTTATACAATAAATAACATCCAAATTCAATAGTTTCCAATACGGATATATTGGAAACTATTTAATTTGGATGTTATTTATTGTATAAAAAAACGATTTTTTTTTTCATAATAAGAACAAATTGTTTACAATTTCTCGCGAAATTTTACAATCTTACGACATTTGCAATTTTCCGGTGATGTATAAACGAGAGCTAGAGTAATAAACCTAGGGCACCGTTTGGACTTTTTAGCTACAGAACCCTAAAAAATCATAATCCAGCTTTTGCTTCACCGTAGTCGAGAAGGAAGGTAGCTGGGTTCCTCGTAGTTAAGTAGTATCAAGAATTCATAAAAGTACATTAGAAACTTTTAGCTCGGCATTCAATCAAAGATCGACCAAACCTTGTACAATGTCTCCACCGAAATGTAACAGACCCACACAATTAATATTAATTTCCATTCAGAAAACCCAGTGGTTTCTTAGAATAGAACCGGAAACCAAGTTTGCCGTAACCACAGTACTGCTCTCGTGACGTAGGTCTACGCCAAGTGTCCAAGTTCTCAATGTGTATTGACTAGTTGCCAACTAATTGTAACTTGTGTTAATTATGTACAAACCCTTGTTGTGTACAGTAATGGTAGAAATGGCGGGTCACCTGAAGGTCTTTCTTTGTTTGCCCCATTTGTGATTGAATCGGCTTAACTGTTTTATGGAACTGGACAGATATAATCCGTTTGTCATTGTAACAAAATGACACTCAGACTTTTATAAATTAACTATGTGCAGTCACGTTGTTAATTTATGAAAAATCTGACACTGAAATAAAAAAACTGGCCAAGTGCGAGTCGGACGTTCACACAAAGGGTTTCACACCATAAACCAAAAACACTATGGGGCTCCCATACAAGAAAAGTGTTTTTGGTTTATGTAATCCCTTAAATTTTAATTTGATATTTTTTATTATTTGCTGTTATAGCAGCAATAGAAATACACACTCTGTAAAAATTTTAGAGGTTTATCTATTACGGTTCTTGAGATATAGCCCACTGACAGACAGACGGATGGACAGCGGAGCCTTATAATTAGTAATGGGGTTCCGCTGACAGACACCTTTGTTTTATATCTCAAAAAATAGACAGTCCTCTAAAAAGGTTTTCTATGATGTCACTTTGGCATTGGAAAAAGGTTTATAATGCTATTTACTCAACTGCGCCAGAAGGAGCGCTGCATCAGACTGCTTGAAAAGCGACTTGTTTCGAAATTTGTAGTCGTTTTTACCGGTCGGGTTTCTCGACAAAGTATTTTTTTTTTGACCTTCGTTTTCGAGTCATCAAAAAGAGTTTTTTTACTTTTTTTATAAAAAATTTCAATGTACAATGGTGGTACAAAAGGGGGACTTAATGCGATAAGGCATTTTCTACCAGTCAACCTTTTTAGATTTTTATGCAGTAGTCTGCTCCAACCCTACTATAACGTGCTAATGCGATCCAATTCAGATGATGTAAAAGGGATAGTGCTATTCGCTATGTATAGCTTCGTCTCCCTCTTAGAGCGGAATCATTATCGTTTTAGACTTCATAGTAGGGCCCCAGTGGCGCAGGTAAAAAAGATTATATTATATTCTGACTTAGTATAGGAAAGAATTTGAAAACTGAAGTACATCTCGACTGTACATACTAATAAAAATAGCCAACATGAATGTTTAATTATTTTGGAGGTTTATTGAATCGATGTCGTAAAATATGTATAATAATTTATTTACGAGAAAAAAATCCTCTTAGAAACTTAGTTTATCATTATCTTTGAAAATTTGTATTTACCTGTATTGAAAGTATCTATAAAACTGATAATATTACTGCGTAACAATGTCGAGTGCAGGGCGTTCGTCATTCTGTAGGCATATAAAATTATTCCTGTCTAAAAAGTCTATTTAATTGGGTTTCATTCATCAAATTTAACGGGAAATCCTTTTAGACCACAAGCTGTTGCCTGTTAGCCTATTTTTTAACATTATTTCCTGAATTTTGAGTGAACGTATGGTTCCTAGAAGATATATGCTTGATCAACTGTCCTAGAAAAAAATTGCAACACTAAAGTACCTGGCATTAAGTAGTTTCCCGTAGATAGGCGTGATTCAATAATGTGGACAAGCCTTTTCAATAGAAATATTTTTATCTGTAGAACCATGGGCGCCGAGGGGTGCAAAGGGATGCACTTGCTTCACAGTTCAAGTGCACTTTTCAGGGGGGTGAAGCAAGTGCACCCCCCCCCGTCTTTTAATAAAACATACGAAAACATGAAGATATTATTTGAAAAAACAACCGAAATCCAAATAAAAAAAAAACACTACAAAGTATAAAGTAACTTTAATTTCGGAAGTCCGTGTTTTGATTGTTTCTTCGTATTTTAACACCGTTTTCCGAAATTAAAGTTATTTTATAATTTGTAGTACTTTTTTTCTCTGGAATTCGATTGTATTTTTTTTTTTTTTAAACTTTTTTATTTTTCACTTTAGTGGCACCCCACACCTAACAACACCAATGGAAAGTATATAAGGAAGGAAAGAAATATAATAGTCCTGTCCCGCTCTTGTGTAGAGCAATTTAAAAACAATTGCCATAAAAACGCGTAGTTCGTAGTAGTGTCCTTAAATTGAAAAGGGCAGAAGTTAAAAAAATTGTAACCTAATATATATTTTCAAAAGTTGCTCTAGATTTTGCTGGTAAATAGTAACCTAACTAATTTATTAGTGTACCTTGAGTTAATTACTTAACATCCTACGTTAAACATTGTGTAGGCAGCACTAAATGGAGCCACAAGTTAAATGTTTCCAATTTATATAGAAAGGCTTCGACCATTAATTCTATTCTGGTTGCAATCATGTGGTATATATAGGAACTATGTTACGATGATTATTTTTAGTCTGACAAAGCGTCAGGAGTCAGGATTTGTGCCTGGTAGATGGCAATTGTTCACTTCTGCCTTCGGAACATCAAGCATTATGTTATAAGCAGAGATCGGCTTAGAATGAGATGGATTATTCCCGTGATTTATTGACCGTTATCTTAACATAGATATGCCTTCTAAATGCCGGGACTAGGAAATAATATAGCAAACAGCACCGCGCGGGACCAGCTAACACCGGGAATGAGCAATTTGATATTTCGTCGAGCGTACTCATGATATCTTAAACAATTTAACTTCATTTAATACATCGACATTCAGAAAAAAAAATCCCGGGTATCCTGGGGCATGTTATTAACCCAAAATAGGACTACCTAAGCCACTGGTTATGAGTGATAGATGAGTTTTTCGCTCAGTGTGTGCACTATAACGTCTCCCGTACCGATGGCTAGTCTCCCGTTGAGATTGACCACCATGGCCGCAAATCGGTCAGGAGGTCTATATTATTAACTTGATAAATTTAAGTCCGGACATTGTAAATACACTGAGATTAAAATAATCAAGATTTCAATCACATAATTGTTTTCGCAATTAATTGCAAAACACTTAATCTCTAATTTTCTTCAGGTCAGACAACCTAAAGGCAATGTAAACACATTTCCCAAAATGGCGTACATTTTCTTTCGTGATAAAAAGCGTCCTTTTTCATTCGGGGCATATTAAACGTACGGCTTCGAAGTCTTGACGGGGGCCCACAAAAAGGGTCAAGCATACTTAAACAGTGGGGCATCTTGAAACTGGCGATGCTTAAATAATTTTGGTAGGATAATACTTTTCAATATTATTAAGATATTCAGGGTCTTTAGTGCTCGAAAAAGCCCTTGTAATGAAGATAATGAATGTATCTATATTGTATTTTTCCTTATGATAGGGTATTTGACTTAAAAAATCTAATTAGTCCGTCAGATAGATTTCCTGAAAATATTGGACACGTTATTTTTCTTTTGTCACGTAAACAAAACATGAAGACGATACAAGTCCACCACCAGTACACGTTTTTACTGGAAAGTGATGTTACAATGCGTTTTATCTTCGTAGCTTTTTATTGTTTTGATTTAAAATAAATACGTATCCAATATGTTTCGATAATTTAACTGACGGACTAAATAGAATCATATTTTTTAATCCAAACAACATCCCTATTCATTGGTTGCCAAGTTATGCTTTGTAGGTTATGCTTTTGGTTTTCTTTTCCATTTTGAGGTGGTCGGCTAGAAAATCCAGAGAACCAGAGTAATGAGAGAATGAGCAAGCTGGCATGCCAAGTTAGATGTGGAACCAATGAGTGTTGGAGTTGAGTTGTTCTTGAATGGAGAGCTAATCGACTATCGTCAGGTTTGGTTGAGTGACAAATTCGCTGGTATCAGCTTAAGAAGAGTGGCTGAGAATCCAGATGAAGATAATGGCTGGCGATTGGGGAGGCCTATGGACCAGTAGTGGACTGTCACCTGAAAATTATTTTTGTATATTAAGTTTGGGGTCAGATGACCGTGTGTATTTATCTATAGTAACATAATAAAGCTGAAGAGATTTTTTGTTTGTTTGAACGTGCTAATCTCTAGAACTACCAGTCGGATTGGGAAAATTATTTTTGTGTATTATAGCCACATTCAAGAGGAAGGCTATAAGCTAAACGAGAACGGGACGAAACGGGAAATGGGCGTACGAAATCGCGGGCAAAAGCTAGTTTATTTATATTTTACTAATTGAGTTTACCACCTCCACTATGAAAAACGGATGTTATTAGAGTCCACAGAAATTCTCGTCAGCTTTCTGAAAGGCAAGCACTTAACTAAAGCAGTTCTGCTGACGTCACCCTCATTAAGGCTTTGTTGGTTTGTTCGGAAAACTTGTGCAAAACACGAACTAGTTCGTTTTCATGAGGGCGATAGTTTCATCCGGTTTATTGTAGTTTTAAAGGCCATTATTAGGTTTTGTATGCCAGTAAGCTATGTAATTTTTGTGACGCAAGGTCATTATTTTTTTAAGTGAAAACTTCTTTAGGCACGTTGAGCACTTTTTGGGTGAACAAAAATCATGGAACTCGCGTCATCATCACCGAACGCTTTAGCTTTCGCTTAGTTTTCACTTCTATCGGCATTCCCCAAAGACTGCCCCGCATATTTTTTTTTGTATAAAACAGTCTTACGATAGGTTTCGGGATTAGTAAAGTCGTAACGAAAAATGATAACATTTCATTGTTACTAGTAGTCCCGTATTTAGCTGTCATTTATAACGATTTTCAGCGGTGTGAGTGTGGTTCAAACTATGTCCCATTTGCTGAAATGTCCCAAATATCCATACACCTGCAGCCTAGATGACATAATCAACACATTTATAGAGGCTACATCCAATAGATATGGTGTTTTAGCCTAAAAGACATTAACCTAAAAGTTTCCTAATACTTTTAGGCCATACGTAACACCCACTAAACGACTGTACCATTGACATCAAACCAAACACTTATTTTAATTGACCAACCCAATAAACGCGTCCAATAACGTGGGAATCGATGGAATTAACTAAATAAAGTCAGATGGTGCGTCCGTCGGTGTTGGTTCAGTCGGCAAACATGGTCACTAACGGGGGTGGGCTGTAATATGAACTGTTTGGACTGACATCAGAAGTAGGTACGTATAGGTGAGTATAGCAATGACGTGTAACTTGGGGTAGTTCTAGTATTTTTAAGGAGGGTTCGTATTCGCATCCTAGTCGCAAACAGTCAACATTTTGAAGAGTTCTTAACATTTACTGGCGCTGAAATGATATTGCGACGAAAATACAAGTTATGTGTTGTAATGGTTTCTTACATTTAACGAACTATACAATGTACAAGTAACAACTAAATATAAAAACAAATAAATCATTGGCCATCAAAAAATTCATTTTCACACGCTGTCAACGGCAAAAGTGCTCAGAACACTGGCAGCATTGCCGCGTTGAATGGCAATGCTGATTCTTTGGCCGAAAAAAAGCCCAGCCCTGTGGTCACGTGAACAGTCAACAAGTTGTTTGCTGATGTCCTGAAAGACTCGGTGAGCACTCGGATCTCATGGTCCTAATGTTTCAACCCCAAACGGCTCAAAAAAGGACTTAAATTGTAACAGTTTTAAGAACTATACGAGAATTAGCTTTCTGGCCATTTTTTAAGGATGGGATATCATCTAAAGACAAAACCGCTCTGGACGGAGCGGAAGGGAGTGTCAGACTCTTAATGACTAAAAACTACCCGTGTTCCTCCTAATGCCCTGTACGTTCCAGGGCTGGGGTGACTCTTTCGAACAAATTCCGCAACTGCTTCTGGCCTGTGGCATTCCTTTATTCAGCTAGGCTCATTGAAAAAGTTTCTATAATCAATCACATCAAAATGGCTGGACGGTTTAAGATGAAATTTGGAACAATAGTGAACCATGGCCTGGATTAGAATAAGATAAAGATAAGGTTAATTTTACCTCGAAAGTGTTTTCGGAGGTTCGGAGGAAGTTTCGGAGGTATTACAATTTTCCGGCATGCGTCGAAAGACGCTTGCAAAAAAAAAAAATACGATAAAAGACTTGATATTTCCTGGTTTTATTCTCTGATTTCCATTTTCGGAATAACAATCACTGCCAGAACAAAGACTGGCAAATTGGCGACTCCAACGAGATAACTGGCAAACGTCCATACTAGTTGACACTGGCGATTGGTGACCGCATTTGAGCGATTACTGGCCACGGTAGAGCGACTTCAGTGGCCGACTGGTGGCCGCAACCGGTGGCCATATTTACCAGCCTTTGTGAGTCAGAAATTCGACGACAACAAACTAAAGCCTCTGGCCAAAAAAATATATAAAATGTGTACACTGCCAATAAATAAAAGGATTTTTTTGTTTAGATATTCAATTCTTGAATTAATTGTAACAAACTAACGTATTCAGAATCGGCATAATATCAAGCTTATTTATCATGGATAAACTGTTTTTTACAAGCTTTATATTTTTAGCATAAGTAAGTAAGCACCAACAAATAAATTTAGAAAACCGGCCAAGTGCGAGTCGGACTCGCGCACGAAGAGTTCCGTACCTTTAACTATAAAACGGCAAATAAATCACGTTTGCTGTAAGGGCTCCCTTACAGCAAACGTGACTTTTTTGCCGTTTTTATTTTGAATACATTAGTTTGTTACAATTAATTCAAGAATTGAATACCTAAAAAATTACAGCAAATGTGATTTTTTACCCTTAAATATTTTTGTTTTTCTATTTTTTAGTATTTGTTGTTATAGCGGCAACAGAAATGCATCATCTGTGAAAATTTCAACTGTCTAACTATCACGGTTCATGAGATACAGTCTGGTGATAGACGGACAGACAGACAGCAAAGTCTTAATAATAGGGTCCCGTTTTACCCTTTGGGTACGGAACACTAAAAATGATAACCACGTACTTATATGTTCAGTATTTCAATAAAAGCCAACTGAGCACACATCGACATCATTTTGTTTTATTACAACAGTTGGTAGGTACCTGAGACGCATTGTCTGTAGTAAAGAGAAAGCTCTTTGTTATCTAAATAAATAATAAAAAGTGTAAGCTTTACGGATTATTACTTTTAGTTTTACAGAAACATTGTTTTTTACTTTTAGAATATGACTGGACCGCGAATTAGAGAATAATATAAAGCTCGTATTTTTGGCTATCCTTTATCTACTCTAAGGATTAGTAGTATAATATATGCAGCCTATGTTAAAAAAATCTTCGCTCTACCAATAATCGTCGTCCCTCACACCACTCTGGGTTTCCACTCCTCTTCCTTTGGAATGCGCTCCCGCTAAACATCAGGACGGCAACAAGTCGGTTGTCTTTTAAGGTGCAGGTACATGAGCACATTCGCAAGAAGTTGGTCGAAGCCCCCCGACGCGACATGATTTAATCAAAACAAATTCAAACGTATTTACTCAACTATACTTAAAAATAAGTTTTTTTTTAATTTTGAGAATGTGGAAATCAAAATACCGATAACATATTACAACATATACATATTACTTTTTTATTGTTTTTAAATAAGATTTTAGTTGTTCGGGTTTCGATTCTTGTATTGAATATGACATGTGAATTTAGTTTAAGGTTGAATGTTTTACTGTTTTTCCTTTTTTGGTAGCTGTGTTGTGTTTTTCACACTCTTTCTTTCCAATCTGTTTTATAGAAGTGATGACTTTTAATTGGCTGTCAGTCTCACATGCTATTTTTTTTATTCTGTTTGTTTTAGCTGTAAGTCATCCATCATCTGCCTAGCCTTTTCCCAATTATATTGGGGTCGGCTTCCAGTCAAACCGGATTCAGCTGAATACCAGTATTTTACGTGGAGCGGCTGCCTAACAGACCTCCACAACCCATAAACTGGGTAACACGGTACTCCTTGGTAAGACTGGTGTCAGATTTTCTGGCTTTTGACTATCCGTAATGACTGCCAAAGATCTACAAATGACAGCCGTGCTTTCCGAGGCACGGAGGAGTCTCAGTATGTTAAGATGGTCATCCACAGACCAACCTCGGCAAGCATTGCTTAACCTTGAAGATCGACCCGTGCGGCTGTTATTATTGAGCCACGAGCTCCTCAGCTGTAAGTCATCCATAGTTGGTAAATAAATAAATAAATAAAAATTACAGCCACGTTAGTGCTATTAGGTTCTACTTTGGTATTTACATATTATTTCCTACCTACTTATGTTTAAGTTGGTAAAGTTTTGTGCTAGTATATAATAATGGCTTTATTTCATTGCCTGTTTCATTGTGGGCACTCGTGCTAATCAATATGAGATTATTAATATTGTGTACTTACGTCCAACGATATCGTGTAAAATGTTATACGCTGTTGTATTAAGTTGAACAAAGTTTCATAAATAAAAGCCTGGCGAGATTCAAGTAACATCATTAACGCTACATATGTAGCTAGTTACTTTCTTGTTAAGTATGGGTTTAGATTTCGTCGACAAAAAATAAAATAATAAGTACACTAGTGATTTTGTAAAAACCCATCTCAATATATATATTTCTTGTGTACGTGTGTATGTCACTGAACTCCTCCTAAACGGCTTGACCGATTTTAATGAATTTTTTTGTGTGTGTTCAAGGGAATTCTAGAATGGTTTAGATTCACAAGTGGATCCGGTAGGTGGCGCTGCAATCGATTTCTATAATTTTTCGTCAGACACAAAGCAAACTTTCGGACAAGACAACGTCTGTCGGGACCGCTAGTATTATATATATTACGGCCGCACTAAAGGTAATCTCCTCAGGTAGGGTTCTCGGATGGCTCTGATCTTCAGTGCTTGAGAAGCATCTATTTGGCGCAGCCATGGGGCACACAATGTTAATGTTTTGTTTAAATTAAGCTTAGATTTTTATAAGTACCTACATTTTGTTTAACTATGTGTGTCATATAAACAAGTTCTTTCCTTTCTTTCATCTCTCCGCAGTCCGTGGCACACCTTTCGTCTTACGCCTTATGCCCTGTAGGGCATGCGGGGAATTGGTGGCTGCGTCAGCGAATGGTGTTACCGTTGCTGAGTCCAAACAGAAAACCAAACACAATATTTAATAACTCTATGGTATCGACACGCTAAGAATTGTCGGCTCAGTAGTGATGACAATCCCATAGATATTGTTACAAGCTTGGGGTTCGTGACAATAAAAACAGCCGATTAAATAACCAAAATGACACTTTAATTTAAAAACACTAATTACAACTTTAAACTGACTAATTATTAAACACAAGTTCACCACTGATCACTTTATTCGCACTTGAAGATCGCTTACAAAGTATTCGCTTGTATCGCAAATCCAATACTGACCCGGTCGCTGAATATGCGCTCCTTATATAGGTCAGTTAATTCTAGAAACTTCTATTCTCGAAACATCTGTAAGTACTCGTAACTACCGCTGCTGACTGACCAGATATCGAGAAGTGTAGAATGTTCGGGCAAAGAAATGTCTAGAAGGTACTTGACTCTACTACTAGTTCTGCTACTCGATACTAGATGGCGCTAGTAGTAAATTAATGTACCCGACATTAATTCTGGCGCGTAACAATATTGAACCAACTTTGGAAAATCGTTTTTGTCACTTTGGATAGACAATGCAAGAAATATTAATACCAGTACAACAAAAGACGTCATAAGATCAAAAGATGTTTTTTGGTGCCAGTGAGTGCAACCGGAAAGCGGAAAACGGATAGCCGGATGCCACAGCCGGAGAGCCCGATGACTTCCAAAGGCAGTTGGAATGACGAAGCGGAAGGAGGAAAACCAAGTCAGTGTTGCATGACGTTCTTAACTATCAAGAAACTCGTCATAACCAAAGATGAGAAAAAAATAAAATTGTATGTTTGTTTAGATATACACATGTTTGTAAAAGGTAATCTTTGGAAGTAGGTACTGATGTATTACCATTAAAATCTCTCAATGTCTTTTTTTTTCTTTACTTTGATAGGCACGCGTTTGACCACTATCTCACCTGATGGTAAGCGGTGATGTGGTCGAAGATGGAGCACGCTTGCCTAGAAGTAACAATCAGGAAGGTTGTAGCTATCAGGAAACACAGACTCTGGCATGGAATTCCACTCCTTAGCTTAGCACAATGAATATGTTGCCAAAACATTTGTGCGTGTGGGTTGGATGTGCACCATGTACCGGTGGCGGTACAATACAGTTTTTGGAATTGGCTACACTATAGCTGGACTCCATAAATGGGGTTCTGTAACTATGGTATCGGACGTACAAGAATAGCACCATCCCATTCCCGTGGGTGTCGTCAGAGGCGACTAAAGGACTCACCAGAGCATGGGCAGCAGCATTCTCTGTGCATTGCAAAAGCTACACTGCGATCGCCAACCCGCCTGCCAAGCGTGGCGATTATGGCAAACCTCCTCCCCCCTTGGGGCAGGCCTATGTCCAGCAGTGGACGTCTTTCGGCTAATATGATGATGGTGATGATAAACGGGGTACTTTTTATCCCAAAAAGTTCATGGTTTCTGTGAAACAGTGCACGGAAGCGACGTATCGGGAAAAAAAATAAACATAATTTTCACCCATCTTTCATTTCTGCTGCAAATGGCCGTTTCAGTTCACGTCAGCATGACTATAACACATAACATAAGGGTATCCAAAGGTATATGTGTCGTAAACCAGATAAGTACGGTATATTTCATTGGGACTGTGCAAATGTGGTAACAAAGTCTGGTCATCAGTTATAAAATGTTCGACGATTTTGTTATGGCTATGAGGGTATGACAAAATGCTAAAGGTAGGTTATAAAATTTATACTTAGTAATGCTAAGAAGTAGGTTCAAGGTTGATGGTGGCATCTCAGGAGATCTAAGCTTCCATGTTTTCTTAACATCATGCTACAAAGTTAATGTACTATTGAAAACAAAAATTGAGACAATCCATACATACAAACTTTCGCATAAACATATAATACTAGCCACTAATTAAATTAGATTTGCCAACATGCCACTGAGGTGAAACATAATCATCATCATCATATTAGCCGAAAGACTTCCACTGCTGGACATAGGCCTCCCACAAGTGTCGCCACAACAGACGGTCCTGTGCGTCTCGCATTCATCGGCTACCCGCGACCCTCACCAGGTCATCGGTCCACCTTGTTGGAGGCCTTCCAACACTGCGTCTTCCGGTACAACGGACAATCTATTCTGAGAGCAATAAAATTCGAAGTGAAAAATACTAGTATTTATTTATTTATGTACACACAATATGCTTAAAAAAAAAGAAAATTTCATACAGAGAAAGAAGCACGAAAAAAAGCAAGTTTTTTTATCAACTTAGATAAAGACAAGGTCGGGAACCTTTTGCCAGGAGACGTGAAGTTAGAAATTAATAATTAGACATTTTAGTTTGAAAAACTTCATGAAACTTTCTATTAAATTTGTTATAATAATATTTATCGACTCATCAAAATGAGTTTTGACGGAAATTTTCTTAATTAAAAGCTCTTTGGAATTCTACGAGTACCTTTAACTTGATTTTTCCTGTTGTTTCTTGTTTTGATCATAAATTTACTTAAAATTTTATTGATCGGATAAGTGACCTTTATTCTTAAGTTCTTCCAACTAAACAGACAGATGTGTCGCTGGGGAGTTTGTTGCGCCCCTTCTTCCCACCCAAAACACTAGGAAGTGGTGACGGGCGGGCGTTTAGGGGGACTGTCTTTATGTAGAACTGACGTTTCAACAGTGCTGTTTCTCTGCCTAATTTTATACAATGACTTTTGGTTTTGATTTATATGAAATTATTTTATATGATACGTAAGAATCATCGTATTAGGTATATGACAAGTAAGTAACTCAAATCTACATTAAGCCGTTAGATACAGTTGTAATTTATAGATAATTTATATTTTTTTAAATAATTTATATAAAATTATTTTATTAAAAAAAAAATACATATAATACAGAAACCCGATAGTGTGACCACCAGTCTTATACAATATGGAGTATCGTTTTAGCTGATAACTTGGTTGTAAAGGTCAGATAATAAGTCACTTCAAGTAAACAACTCATATTCAGCAGCATCCATTTGGTCTATAAGCCAAACATATTCTAAGTTGGGAAAAGGCAACTAAAAGTATATTTGTTAGGTGAACTATGAATTTTAATAGGAAGAAGATTAACGTTACACACTAATGCTGATAAAACTAAACTGGAGAAACATGCCATGTTGATGGAGAGAATGTACTTTATTGTACACGATAAATATTACCCAACTCATTTACATAAACTTAATTCTATTTTTTCGAAGAAATCACCGCGGCTTTGGAACGCAAGAGACGCAACGAAGAGGGCATTCGGAGGAACACTGATGGGTTTTAATCAGTAAGAGTCTGACACTCCCTTCCGCTCCGCCCAGAGCGGAAGGAGTCATTTGATGATTTCCAATCGTTAAAAAATGGGTAGAATGGCGGTCTTATTGCTGACAGCTATATCTACCAGACAGTCTTTATATTGACTTATATAGCCCATAAGAAAAGGATTACATGTCTATCAAAGATAGCCTCTCAAAGAAGTCGTTAAAATAATAATGTAAATGCACTTAGTTACGTCACGATGAATGTTCTAGTTGAGCACTTTTTCAATTTCGAACCAAGTTCTGATAGTGTGTGCAGAATGGAGACCGATAGTCGGCTTGGCTCACACAGTCCGGCAACTTTGTTGCATCTCCGTGAAAATGTTGCTAACACCAGAAGATCAGAAAATAACGTGTTTGTTTGTTAGTATTGAGGTCTTTTCAGCGTTCCGTACCCGAAGTGTAACCAACGGAACCCTATTACTAAGCCTCCGCTGTCATTCTATCCGTCTGTCTGTCAGCAGGCTGTATCTTAAGAACTGTAATCGGTTGAAATTTTGACGGAGTGTGTATTTGTATTGCCGCTATAACAACAAATAATAATAAATATTAAATTAAATTAAAAATTAAAGGGTTCTCCCATACAAGAAACGTGTTTTTTTTTTCGGTTTATCGTATACGTGTCGAAGTATTTTTTTCTCATTTTTACCTCTTAATAGTTTTTATGCCAACCGAAAACAAACTAAATTATTATTCTTTCATAACAAAACAGACTTGCAGAAAGCAAAGCCAAACGAATAAATCTGGTGTAGGCCTGTGAAGACAGAGTACATTTAGAAGTGCTCTCGGTTCATGATAGTATTTATCTATACTTAATATACTTTATTTAATTACACCAAATAATAAATCATAGGACAGAAATATTTATAAAACAAGGTTTACAATACTGGAAAGAATCAATCCGAGAAGAGTTCCTTTGAATTTTCCATTCTGGAAGTTAGTTATATTTAAATACATATTTAAGATATATTCTTAAAGCTTCCTTGGATACTGAAACTCGCTCGAACAGCTAGCTCAAAGCTCGGCAACTAGGTCTCAAAATGTGGCAAGTCTGAGCCACTACTCACCGGGTACCCAAGTAGTGTTAACACAAGCCCCACAGCGTCGTTTGATGTGCGGGCGTGAGCCAGACGAGTCCAGTGCGGTTTGGACGCGCGCCAACATTTATTTCATTTACGTACTGCGAACTGGCACGGGGATCAACTGAGAGGTTTAGTGCTGGCCCTAATACACGTCGACATTCTTTTGTATTGTTGTGTTCTCTCGTATTGGAATGGAGTAAGTACGCTAGTTGGAAATGACTTGTGTTTAGGGATAATTAGGTGGTAGGGAAAACTGGAGACACATGTAGATCGATAGAATGTACTTTATTGTATACGATAAATATTACCCAACTCATTTAGAAAGAGTTGCCACGGCCCTGCAACGCAAAGTGCAGTAGGTAGGAGGAACACGGATGGGTTTTAGTCAGTAAGAGTGTGACACTCACTTCCGCTCCGCTCAGAGCGGAAGAAGTCATTTGATGATTTCCCAAGCTTAAAAAAAAGGAACTTGTTTACAAGTACATTTAGGTATCACCAGTAATGGCTATATACCTATGAATTATTAGGCATGGAAGTGACGATGATGAAATCGAATTAGTTTTTTTACGTGTAGGTTTACATTACTTACAACTTATTCAATTGTCCAAAGAAATCACAGTCAGCTGGTTATAAGGAACACCAGCTTTTGCCCGCGTCTTCGTACGCGCATATCCCGTTTTATCCATTTTCGTAGAGGAATTTCGGGAAATCCTCTACAAAAACTATTAGTGCTCTACGGAGTGTAGAGAAGCTACATGCCAAATTTTAGCTTTCATCGATCAGTAATTTCGACTGTATGGCGTCTGTCAGTCAACCAGTCAGTTACGGCAGAAATTTATAAATATTGATTTTGATCAATAGCTACAATTTAGATTAGGTAGGTGATTTGGAGCTCAGTCGTTAACGTGCTAATTAATAAGTCCATTGGTAAGCAATACACATGAGCTAAACATATTGGTGAACCTATTTCTTGCACACCTAGTTCCAAAAGTGCCTTATTCATGCATACAAGTGTACCTACCAGGCACCAACTACAACTTAATAACAAAAAAAACATCCTTTGAGAAATTATACAATTACTAGCTTTCGCCCGCGACTTCGTACGCGCATATCCCATTTTCCCCGTTCCCTAGGAATTTGGGGACGAATTGTACACCTTTTTTTTTTTTAAGGATGGGAAATCATCAAATGACTTTTTCCGCTCTGGGTGGATCGGAAGGGTGTGTCAGACTCTTACTGACTAAAACCCATCCGTGTTCCTTCTAAAGCCCTTTGCGTTCCAGGGCCGAGGTGACTCTTTCGAACAAATTCCGTAAACCTGGCAACGAATTATACACCTAAACCACCATTCGTGAAAATTGCATGAAAATCCGTTCAGTAGTTTTTGAGTTTCTCGCGAACAGACAGACAGACAAACGTGGCTTTGTTTTATAATATGTAGTGATTTTAACTAGCCCTTAACCATTATTTTATTCGAAAACGATACTGTCTACATTTATTCATGGTTAT
The DNA here is from genome assembly GCA_905163435.1 of Mamestra brassicae. Taxonomy (NCBI): domain Eukaryota; kingdom Metazoa; phylum Arthropoda; class Insecta; order Lepidoptera; family Noctuidae; genus Mamestra; species Mamestra brassicae. The sequence goes on along the minus strand of LR990991.1, from coordinate 4,855,160 downwards.
AACAAGGAAAGGCATACAAAAGATTGATTAAGAGGTTTTACTAAAGAGATTTATACTAGAAAGGTTTTATCCACAAAGAGTCTGGGGACGAACTCGAGAAATAAATCTTTGTTATTTTCACAATACAATCTGTTGTGATTTTAATCTAGAAGATATAAGGGTTCAGCCCACATCGTGAAACGACGCGTAGCGACGCTACGTGCTCTTTAGAATAGAGATACAATGATTGTAAAACTTAATTATTCTACTACATTAAATCGAATTTGAAACTTCTCGGAGGTTTTCCTGTAATATTTAAGTGTTGAATTAATCCTACTAATATTATAAAGGCGCAAGTTTGTAAGGATGGATGGATTGATGGATGTTTGTTACTCACAGTGGCACAGTGGTAGATTATAGTCTGGAATAACACATCTCGTTTCTCTTCAAATAAAATGTTTAAAAATAAAATAAATTAAATATATATTGAAGACCCTCACAATAAGTCCATTCATTTGATATGTCACACGGCACCGTTTGAAGAACTTTTTTTTAATTTGCTAATCTGTTACCCAAAAGTGACACCACTTTTTTTAAGTTTGGGAAATCATCAAATGACTCCGGCCATAGCAAAAGAGAGTGTCAGACTTTTACTGACTAAAACCCATCCGTGTTTCTCCTAAAAGTTATAATGCCCTTTGCGTTCCAGGGCAAAAGTGACACATACTATTTTTTTTATTTTTTACTTCACTCCGTAGTTGGATCATAGAAGTTTATATGTGTATAGGATCGTAAGGATCTAGACCCAGGCCAGTCGACATCATGTGGGCAGAAGTAAGGGATCGTGCAATGAGAACACGCTATATTTTAGTCCACAATTTTATTGTAGCACGAAACCGAATTACAATTAACAAACACTGAGTAGGTAGGTACTAGGTACACAACTAGGCACTAGGCGAAACGGGGGACAGTTCCGTGACGACGTCCTTGCTGCTCGACGACTCGAAAAGTGAGCTGGGTCGGCTCTGCTCGTAACGTCACGACTCTGCCGAAGCGCGCCAAAACGATGTTGCACGACCACGCCGCCAGAGGGCGCGCTTGCGTTTCGTTTAGTGTCCATATTAATGACCGTCTACGACATGTGCAATTGTGCATCTTTCAAATTGAATTGGTCCAGGTCAATATGTTTGGAGCGAATTGGCTGGGACAGAGAGACAAACAGATGCACGAGAGATCCTGTAAAGGTTCCGTTTTTGATGTGAAACATCTATAGCCGCGGGTAAAACCGATTGTTGGCGTGGCGACGCAAGCCGTGGCGACACGTTTCCACGCTATACGATGGTATATAAACAGTCTTTATTTAGTTCCTGTCGTAATCTGTTCTATAATGCATATTACTTGTACAAAATAATTTCGATGTTTCACATCTGACAGGCGTCCTGTGACGTGACGTTTTTATTTGGATTTTTGAAATCCGAAAAGTGCGCTCAGTACATGCCACGTCGCATCGCGTCATAGTGTGAGCTGTCCTAAGGAATAGGCAAGTAAACATAAACGACCAATACACATCTATGACCCAAGTTCATGAAAGTTTATATGTGTACCTTTCAACTGAATCGGTCCAGCATATATTTTAGGAGCAAATTGGCTGTGACACACAGACAAACACGAGAGGTCCTATAAGGGTTCCGTTTTTGATGTGAAACATCTATAGCCGCGGGTAAAACCGATTCTTGGCGTGGCGACGCACGCCGTGGCGACGCGTCGCCACGCTGTACGATGGTATATATATATGTACAGTCAATATGTATTTTTTTCGTTATGCCATATTTAGTTCCTGTCGTAATCTGTTCTTTTACGCATATTACTTGTACAAAATAATTTCGATCACACACATCTGCCAGGCGTTTCGTGACGGCTTACAATTTTTTTATTTGGATGTTTGAAATCCTAAAAGTGCGCTTAGAAACATGCCACGTCGCATCGAGTCACAGTGTGAGCTGTCCTAAGGAATAGGCATTAAGTATACATATACGACCAATACACAACAAAAATCGAACAAATATGATCTCTTTGACTTTCGGCTTACCAACAAGAAAATCTATTGATGATAAACAAATATTTGGTATCTTAACAAAAGTGTATTGTTCCTAACGAAAATCAATTGTTCGTTTTCATCAGAAAATGTTGAGGAACATAACAATGTTCTTATTACATATTTAAGGAACAATGAAAGTGAGGAGCTCTTAGCTAAATAATAGCAGCCGCACGCGTCCTCAAGGTTAAACAACGCGTGTCGAGGTCGGATTGTGGATGGGTGACCATTTTAACATACTGAGACTGCTTCCTGCCTCGGAAAGCATGTTAAGTCGTTGGTCCCGGCTATCATTTGTATTAACAGTCGTTACGGATTGTCAGAAGCCAGAAAATCTGACATCAGTCTTGCCAAGATGTCGTATAACCCTGTTACTGGGTTGTGAAGGTCTGGTAGACAGCCGCTCCACGTAAAATACTGGTATTCAGCTGAATCCGGTTTGACTGGAAGCCGACCCCAATATAGTTGGGGAAAGACTAGACAAATGATGAATGGAACAATGAAAATATCGCCTTCGTACTTACGTTGAGATCATTGACCTCCACTTATTTAGATTCTACAAAGAACGATGCAAAGTGCCCATTAATTACAGAATATTTGAAGAAAAGGGCTTTTTATTCCGAAAATAAAAGAAAATCCATTTGAGATGGCCCTTAGCAGACGGTGAGACAAAGGCGTGAAGCTACAATTTGAAGCAGACTTCAATAAAAAAGTATGGAACTTTAATAAAGCTGAAATAAATCTTTCTGTCTAGCTTTTTTCCAACTATATTGGAGTCGGTTCCAGATTAACTGGATGCAATAGAATACCACTATTCAACTAATAAATGGAAATGTAACATTGATAGTTTAGGAGATGGAGAACGGTCTCGTGGTAATGTGATCATAAGTACTTCTGCTGAGTATGAGGGCCTACGTTCGATTCCCAGGTCAGGCAAACTGTTATTGTTTTTCCATCTGATATAGCTCAGTAGCAGACCAGACTGTGACTGTAATCTCTTCAAAGTTAGCGTGAACAGGCTTCTTCTGGGTAAGCTCGCTCCATCGTTGACGTTGTCGCTGTCACCTCTGACCTAGACTAGAGTCAAGAGCAAACCCAACTCAAATAAAACAAAAAAAAAGACTCTGGCTTTGTCCCCGGTAGATGGCAATAGGCCCGTTCCCTGTTACATCGAACTTCATCACATTATGACCTGTGATGAAAGAGGGGTTAACCTACTATCCAATTCAATGGTACCTATAAGCACATCCCTGCCTTCAGACAGTAAGGGCGTTAAAAGTAGACTTCAGGTCAGGTCAGGTCAGATGGTCCATGGGGCCGAAAGGTTCCGGAATGACGACCGCGTACCGAAAGACGCAGCGTTGGAGGGCCTCCCACAAGGTGGTCCGATGACCTAGTGAGGGTCGAGGGTAGCCGACAGATGCGAGACGCACAGGACCAGTTGTGTAGTGGACGTCTTTCGGCTGATATGATGATGATGATGAAACTTCAGATCGGGAGGAGGTGATTTTTTATTGGATAAGACTGATACTTGAGCATGGGGATTGGCACAGGGTAAGGGCCCCATGCCCAGCAGTGGACGATATCGAGCTGTGAATGGCGTTGAGATTTCAAGGAAAAAAAAGTTAAATTTGGGTCAAATAACAAAAGTAGGCGTCACGAAGACCTCAAACATTTCGAAAACACTTCGGTAAACTCGAGTTTGTGAGAAAGAATTCAGTTACTAAAGTAAAGTAACATACGGCTGCATATAAGAAACGGGCACGTTTCCGTAGCCTTCTGGCCGGTGTAAGCTAGCAGTTTATTAAAAGATTGTGGTCTTACGATAGATGTAGGTGCATTAGATGCACAAGTACAGGATTTATCAAGGGCTCTTGTACAAGGCGGATTTCGTTCGAGTATTGTTTTTGCTTGCAGTTTTTTATGTGGCATGTTTTCAGTTCTAAACAAAAATATTGTTGAAGAACATTCAATTGTTTAAAGTATTGCAAATTTTTATTTAATCGAATCTACTATAATTATTTAATGACAAAATTGGGCATTCATTACCCTTAGTCAAAACCTTTAGAGAGTTTGAGGCTCATTTGGCTGACTGGCCTGTTGGTCGAGTGGTTAGTGACCCTGACTGCTAAACCGGAAGCCGTGGGTTCGATTTCCACCCAGGACAAATCTTTGTGTGCTGAGCATGATCATTTGTTCTGTGTCTGGGTGTATTTTTTCTATAATATGTATGTATTTAGAAATATATAAGTAGGTATGTTTATCAGTTGTCTGGTTGCTATAGCACAGGCTTTGTCTAGTTTGGGATCGGATGACCGTGTGTGAGTTGTACCAAGATATTATAAAAAATATATATATATAAATTATTAAAATATTCCAGAACGGTACTCGGCCTTTAGTGCCGATCACTGTCTGATGTCATACAACATTTTGCATTCCTCCATTTTAGTTATTGAAGTTAGGTCTGAGTAGGTAACTAATGTTGTGATATTAAATGTATGACCTTATATCTTAGTACCTAATAAGTCTAGACAGTCTATGTATCCAGTGAGAAGAGATTTTAGTTTTCAATCCATAATAAATTACATACATATAATATACAATACAACTTGTAACAGAGTAAACGCAATAGTTCTTAAGGAGTCATTGTACTCAATACAGACAGTCTATTCTGTTAAAATGTCACCGAGAAAACTTAGGTGTATACTGAGTTTGTACTGAGCCTGAAGTGAATTGACATCCCACATGAAGCTATTGGCAGCTCACTTAACACCAGTTTTTTTTTTTTTAGGATCTGCCCCTTTTTAAGATTTTTCCAATACCGTGGATGCGTTTACAAACATACAAACCCACATACACAAATAATTATTCCGTGTGGGAATCGAACTCGCGTCACGCAGCGACAAAGTGTTGACGATGAGTTGTTGAAATCTACTGTTGTCAGAAATTCTCTACCGACCCGGCTGCAATACAAATCCCTACATTTCAAGTGCGAGTAGGAACTGGCATAATTATCTTCTGACTCCACAAGACCGCGCCTGGTAAATGTTTGCAAAAAAAGTTAAGTGCGGCTCATTCATCTTCGCCTTAACTAGGCACTCACATTGAGAGGTCTCACGATTTCGTATTTGCTTTATTAAAGAAACATGAAAAAGAATAAATCTAGGTCCCTTTTGTAAAGTTGTGGTAATCTTTCTTTGTGTGAAAGTTTTTTCTGGCCTTGTCTGCTTATTTTGAAGTAATTGTAGTAACTATATTATATATTTTCCGAAGGGTAAGGATATATATTTAAGGTATACAGCGTGAAGTTTTAATGGTTGTTTTCCCGCAACGAAATGAGTTTGTCATGGTAATACAATCGATTTATTTTGGTATTCTTTCCGAAACAAAATTCTATTTGTAAATTTTATTTTTATTTGTTGTAAACCTACCACAGTGTAGTCTTTTTAACCCAAAGGTTGACTGGTAGAGAGTGCCTTGATGCATTAAGTCCGCCCATGTACCACTATTGTACATTAAGTTTAAATAAATAAATAAATTTACAATTTCCAATTTACCGACAAAGTGAAAACAGCGAACGGCGGCGCGTGCGTTTGTTGAGTAGTATCTACGTCACGTCTAGTGAGTTACTATTGTTTCTCACGCTTTCGAGTTTATGTTTTTTTTTTATTAATTTCTTTAATAATTAATTATTTGAAAACAAAAACATTTTTACCGATGGCCAATCGTTCTGCCGCGGGAAAACAACCATTAACATTTTAGCGTGTATAAGGTCCCAGCGTTCAGTACGTCAAACCAAAGATACACAAACAAAAAAAAAAACACTGATTAGTGATTTTATTTTGACCTAAAATAATAAATAGCCAATATTTTTAAAGTATCTCCGTCGACTATTTTTTTTTTTGGTAATTATATAAATCGGTTTTTCTTATTTATTTATTTTTTACTATTTTTCTTATTTTGGTAGTCTGAATGATTTCTAAAAGATTGTCCATCTGTTATGATGGGACCTTATATATTTAGAGGTATTTATTAATTTAATTGTTAAGATATGTACATTTTCGCGTAAGACGTTTAAGTATTTATTCAACTGCCTTGTTTCTGGTGTAGTTTCGTCGTTTCTTGACACCTTCTCCCGACGTTCTTTGTAGTGGTTTTATTTGGAAGTCGGTTCTATTTCTTTTTTTCACTTTTTAGTGCTGGCACCCATCCAAACATAAAAAAGAGCTGGTAGTCCACAAATTCCAACCGATCCATTTATATTTAATTGTATATCTGCTAATTTTGCAAATCCGTCGAAGTTTATTTAACAGAGTCATGCCAGAACATACATAGAGTTTTTATAAACATCCGAATTGGTAACCTCCTCCGTTTTTGAAGTCGGTTAATTAATTGACGAAATATTGGTGTACTATCCATACGTCCATTTCTGCTTAACCCACCGGGGTCTACCAGCTTGATGTTATGTTATGTAACTAAAATCTAGCGTCCCTGTATTTCCAAACGCAGTCACCGTGAATCCCGGTAAATGTCTAAGACCGGAAAACAACAAAACGTTCGGCTCTAGTTCACGTACATTTTCGAACCGGAATCATGGCTGCCTGAAACCTGAAAACGGAGCTAAACTTTCGAAAAGTTCCGGCCTAGTTCCATTTTATATGAAACACTCTGCCCCCTGACCGGACCTGTCATCGGACCCATGTCTCAGTAAATCAACCAGGAGACTATTCCTCGACGAGACTTTAGACAAAGTCTACTACCCGCTCGTTGTTCGTTTCTTGTTTGTCGTTTGTTTAACAAATGCGAAAAAAACATTTAGGAACCCGAAAGGCACGGAGGGGCATGCCTCGGAGAGCACTAAAGCTGTTGGTCTCAATTGTCATTCATAGATCTAGAAATAACCCAGGATTATCGCAGATTTGCTTCTCCCAATAAAACTACACCCAAAAGTAACAGTTGTCTCATAACAACTTAATCTTAAGGTGTGTTTACACGAGAAATTTTTTGAGCAATTATTGCTCGACAACTCGCATTAAGTAGTAATTACTGGAGCAATTTGCAGCATCTTTTATAAAAGGCAATTCTTTCGGCAATATTATTTCTAATTGCTTCATATATTCCATATCGCTCTCTGTGTGTTTTGTTTTATAAAACTTCAAGAAACTAGTTCTTGAAGTTTCTCCATATCGCCCAATGTTGTCATTCATTGACGCGTGTCAAAGTCAAAGTCAATTCATTTATATCAACTAGACCATTAAAAGGCACTTTTTAACGTCAAATTTACAGGTTTAAATTAAAATATAAGTGACTCTAGATGTCCATTCGCAAAAAGTGGATCACAATCGACCTGTATTGCTTTTAATTGATCAATTTTCATTGCCCGTGTTGTATCTGCTTCTTGCATGTATAAAAAGAGGTCAGATATCACTTGTCTCAATGACCTGTTCAGTAATAGGCTAGCTCTATTCTTGCTCAATCGCCTAATAGAATGATTTCATGGGACAAGTGGGGATCGAATATATACTGAGAAACTAGTTGACAAAGATGATACGAAAAATAAATAGTAATAGCTTATGCTCGCGGCTACTTTACTGTGGGCTATCGTCGGACAAGATAAAGGTAGTCTATGGTACTCAATAATATACTTTAATTTCAGAGAATACTTGAAACAAATCAACTTTGTTCTCTTTACATTATGAGGTTAATTTATAACATGCCCATTACAACATTAAAAAGAATTAAAAAATTGGCTGATTCCCTGCAAAAAGTCCAAATAAGCACCTTCTTAGGGTTCCAACGGAATGTTCGTCCATCCGTCCGTCCACCCGTCTGTCCATTTGTCTGTCAACGAGCTGTATCTCAAGAACCTTAATAGGTAAGCAGTTGAAATTTTCACAGAGTGTGTATAACAAAACATTTAACAATACAAGAAGCGTGTTTTTACGGTTGATGGTACAGAACCCTTCGTGTGAGAGTTTGACTCGCACTTGGCCGGTTTTTTGGTTACAGCTGATATTGTACAGAGAAACAATCAGGACTTAATCTACATAGGCCCAGAAAGCATTCCCACTCACATGGAGTCTTATCTCCACCGGTCAAAAAAAAGAGCATTAACGCACTTTTAAACATTCAAAAAGCCAGCACTGCATTTAAGTACTGTACCGCACCATTTGCGGTTCCAAAACAGAGTGTTTGCGACAGTTATTTCCATTTCAATAACATAAAAACTCCCTTTAAAGACCGTTTCATTTAACTAACAGGCCAACCAGATATTCAAACCTTCGTAATCGTTCTCAATTGAAAGTCATTACGTACATCCGGCCCTATAATGTGATACCGCGATCTTTTCCTGTGCCATAGAATACCAAACTATTTTGGAAAACTCGTGAACACATTGCCGTGAGGCACAACGTTTTAATAGGTACCTTTATTGTCTTCTGTTTTTCTATTACTGTGTTTATTTTTGATGTGAAACATCTATAGCCGCGGGTAAAACCTAAAACCTGGCGTGGCGACGCATGCCATGGCTACGCGTCGAGACGCTATACGATGGCGTATATATGTATATATACAGTCTATATGTATTTTTTTCATTATGCCATATTTAGTTCCTGTCGTAATCTGTTCTTTTATGCATATTACTTGTACAAAATAATTTCGATGCCAGGCGTCCCGTGACGGTTAATAATTTCCCTTGGCCTTTTTGTTTTCTTTATTTATAACTAGTTTTTGCCGACCGTTTCGTTTTCTTTAAAGTACCATCTATCTATGTACCAAAATTAATCATAATCGATTCGACGATTTCGGCATAAAAGCGTAACAAACTCACTTACGCCTTTATGATATTGTTTGGGATGAAACTACATTTTTGAAGTTATACTTCTTTTGGCGCGATGAAGAAAACTGATGAGAGTGAATTTTTACGATGCGCGCGCACACCGACACCTGAATTCTACATCGTGAAGTTAGTTCTAGGTGGCATGAAAATCGATAACTATGTTCAAGTTGTATATTCTAGTATTTTTTGATTGTCTTTTGTTTCTTTTATGTTTGAATTTCGAAGAAGAATGTGGTTTTAATTTTGAAATAAAGCGCCAAAATATAAGATACAAATATTTTGATAAAAGTAATTGATTAGACACTAATTTTTCCCGCGGCTCAGCTCCTTTTATTCTATCCTAGAAGATTTTATTGGAATATGATGATTTCAGTTATTTAGCGTTATAGACTTAATTGGCGATCGTTCGAACGCAAAAAATTGAAGCTGAAAACAATACAAATATTTTAAATCTTTTATATTTTTTTAGTTGTGAATGTTTTTTTTTCCATACGCCAAAGAAGTATAACTTCTAACGCGTGTACATAAGTACACACACTCATTTTTTTCTTTTCTTAGCTTTCTTTTCTGTCTTGTAAATAATAAATGATATTTATTTTGTAATTTGGTTGAAAAGAACACTTTTACACGTCAATACATTATGGTAATTTGAAACTGCATGATTAGCCGACTACCCCGAAAAGAAATACCGAGACAGAGTACGAGGTCAGTCTCTTGTCTTTCTTTCTATTGTCTATTTTATTTGGCTGAATTAACATTCCCTTAAGACCAGGGTCTTTAATCAGTGCGTCCTTCCCGTAATGACTTACGGAGCCGAAACGTGGACACTCACCATAGGCCTGGTCCACAAATTTAACGTTGCTCAGCGTGCAATGGAGAGAGCAATGCTCGGGATTTCTCTGGTGGATAGAATTCGCAACGAAGTCATTCGCCAGAAAACAAAAGTCACCGACATTGCGCGTAGAATGAGCATGCTGAAGTGGAAGTGGGCCGGCCATGTCTGTAGACGGACAGACGGTCGATGGAGCAGACATGTGGTAGAGTGGAGACCGCGTATGGGCAAACGTAGTGTGGGACGCCCTGCGGCACGATGGATCGATGATTTGAAGAAGGTGGCTGGCAGCGGATGGATGCGGACCGCTCAGGACCGGGATGGTTGGCGATCTTTGGGGGAGGCTTACGTTCAGCAGTGGACGGCAATTGGCTGATATGAACATTCATGCACCTTTTATTATTTAACTACGAGCCCCTCCCTACGCAAGCTTACTACGACCCGCAAGCAAGACCGGCTTGAAACTATAGGCATTCATATCGAATGTGGTATAGAAACATCGCATCTCCACAAAATATAATTCTTAATCTAAGCCCACGACTGCCGGCGGCTGCGGGAATGTTTCCCGCCGCGACCGTTTGATGTCTAAATAGAGTCGGAAGCAATAACCCGACGGGTAGTAACTGTGTATACTGATAGAAGGTGCGACTGTGGTTCATATGGTAATGGTCGCTTGGGGAATAGTGACGCTGGTTATGATAACACGAGTAGGACGCTTTATAAAACTACTCTTGGATTTTCATTTTCTGCTTTGTAGAGTAAGTGATATTTGGGGTATGGAGTATTTACCTTTATAGGATCAAATTAATTTAGCAAGCGAAGTTCCGCAAATATGGTGGAAAAAACCAGCCAAGTGTTAGTTGAATTCACGCACAAAGGGTTCCAAACGAATCGTATTTTTTTAAGACCGTAGACTTTTTTATAGGTTTTTCTTTACTCTTAAAATAAAAACCTTTTCTCTGTAATTCTCTCAAAAGCTGTGTTCTTGGATATAAGGCATGGGAAATAACGCAGAAATCAGAGATTAGTAAATTTTTATATTGAATACTCAATAAGCACTTTCATTTAATACTACACACGGTACCGTTAGCAAAACTTTTTTATTATTATTTATTTATTTAAACTTTATGTACAATAGTGGTGCATGGGCGGACTTAATGCATCAAGGCATTCTCTACCAGTCAACCTTTGAGTTATAAAGACTATATTGTGGTAGGTGTACAATATATAAAAAAATATATATAATTTTAACGTTTCGGAAAGAATATATATAATATTATATATTTTTTTCTATTTTGTCCCCCAAAATTGTCCCCATATTCTAATCATCTACCTAGGTTACCCTACTGTGTTTGAATATCAGGATTCATCTCACAGTAAGTCAAACAACAAAACACACAACACAAAAAACCCACTTCAAAAGACAATCCTGATCACCCCCTTGCCTTACATTTCAGTCTCCTGAACTCGTTTTCAAACAGTTGCTTTGAGTAGCATCTTCAATGTCCAGAGGCTAGCATTTGCGATAGTAAACCGAAGTTTAAGCTGTGTACCTTGTTCTTGTATAGCCTGGAGCCAGATCTTGTGAGCTTTACTAGAACTGGCTTTTTGACGGAAGGTATATCATTTTTGACCTATCTTGAATTGTTTGAAGTTACAAGAAGAAAACTGTTATGTTTGTGTTTTAAATTTTATATTTTTGTAGCACACTTAAGTCCGTTCCCGTGTACTCCTGTTGGGAAAACTTTGATAAATAATACTTTTGAAACTTCAAACATTGAATATTTGACACGGTATCGTTTGGGATCTTTTTCTTTTTAACTTTCTAATTTTTCCCTAAACTCACGCCCCAAAAGTGACCCCATAGGTACTCAAAATTTAGCATTACATTCACATATTAGCCTGAATAAATGTACAAGGACTCAAGAAGTTATTCAGTGACACAAAATTGGGAAGCCTTTGCCCAGGAGTGGGATAAAATAGGCTAGCCCAAAACAGGTAATACTACAAAGGACTTAAGCCAGTTTTCCGATATTCATTTTTTAAGTTTACTAAATCAAATACATTCATAGTCAAAGCATTTATTTCAAATAAACCACTTACAGGCTTTTGAATTGTCATAATTAGTCAGTCAAAAACATGAAGCTATTTGGACGTTCCAAAGCGTAGGTGTCTATGGAGAAGAACGTGAAAGAAACTCCACGGACACTCATTATAAAAATCCTGGTTACTTTAACCTTGTTGCTTCTATATGTATGAACAATGTGAAGAAAGAAAATTCATTGTTTAGTATCGACTATTATTACTAGCTCGTGGCTAAATAATAACAGCCGCATGGGTCGATCCTTAAGGTTAAGCAACGCTTGCCGAGGTTGGTCTGTGGATGGGTGACCATCTTAACATACCGAGACTCCTCCGTGCCTCGGAAAGCACGTAAGCCGTTGGTCCCGGCTGTCATTTGTAGATCTTTGGCAGTCGTTACGGATAGTCAAAAGCCAGATAATCTGACACCAGTCTTGCCAAGGAGTACCGTGTTACCCAGTTAATGGGTTGTGGAGGTCTGGTAGGCAGCCGCTCAACGTAAAATACTGGTATACAGCTGAATCCGGTTTGACTGGAAGCCGACCCCAATATAATTGGGAAAAGGCTAGGCAGATGATGAGTATCGACTATTAAAATAAGCCAGTGGTAGCTAAGAGATGACCAGTCTCCACTGATGGCGCCCGTTCACGAACATGACGCGTTCATCAGCAGTCAGCACCATTCAGCTTAACCATCTTAATCAGCGAGACATTGGAGTGAGCATGACACACCCTCAACTGCCCCTGCTAGCTGTATTATTTATTAAAGATCCAAAAGGTCTTTTACCAAGAATCTTATGCTAATAATACGATACGCCTTGACACAAGTGGGTATGAAGAAGAATATATAATATAAAATAAGAATATATAATAAGAATTATGAAGAAGTAACAAGTACCAAGAATGTTCCGAAATATACAAAGCTTTTGTCTGAAGAGCCCTTATTGCTGTTAACTCGTGTAGAGCAATTTTATTATGTAGATACCGATCTTGAGACCCCTTATATGATTCATTCTTTATCCATTATACTGTGAACTGGAAACATTCTTATATTACAGTGTTTTTTGCCTTAGGCGTTAGGAAATATTGGCACTTTCATAAGTTGTTGAACACGTAGATAAGTCCATCAGGCTCATATTGTAATGCCTTTTTTCACGGGCAGAATTCAGGTTTCCACGGACAGCCGCGAAGCGACAATGCGACAACTAAGCGTCAGCCATTGTTGTTAGAAATTGTTCTTCGGATAATATGTCAAAGGACAATTACTTTTACAATGTCATTGCTTCGTTTTCAACTTAAGTTCAATATTGTTTTTCTTATCTTTCAACGTAATATCCATAGAATCTTCAAATCAACAACACTAACTTTCCTAGGAAAACTTGTACGTGGTTAATTTTATTACAGAACTTTTTAAACAGATTAATATTGTTTTTCTGAATCTTTCCCAGCGCTGTATAACAATGACAGATCGCTATTCTAACTGTCAACAAGATCGTACTAAATTTAAAATAATTTTGTTTGATGCCTACTCCCAACTTGAAGTGGACTGTTATTTCACCTGAAACTAGTGAGCTATCATTCCCGCTTGATTATATGGATTGACAGCTCACCTCGTGATCACTTCACCCAAGCCTTCACTTAGAAATGATTACAGAATCGACCGGCTGTAAACATGTCGAAATGAAAACTTAGACGAAGTGAACGACAATTGAGCTGTCAAACTATACAAACAAGATGGAATGACAGCTCACTTGTGGCTCACTCCACCTAAGTGTACACGGTGAGATGTTGACAGAATAGACCGCCGGTTTACAAAATAGCACTGCAGATATATGAACGTTTACGAAGCAAATGGATTATATAAGGATCGCAACACGCGATGCTTTATAGTTTCTGCCTGCCCCCATGAGAAAAATGCGTGAGTTTACGTGCTTGTGGTTTAAATAGTACATTAGTCCACTGTGATATACGTATTCCACACCATTCTGTTACTCAATAACAAAGTATATCACATCAATTTAGCGAGTTGCGCGGTCAAAGCTAAATAACGAGCCAACGGAATTTAATTACGACACAATTTTTCTAGATTACGCCATTTTTAAAAACGCCTGCCTATATTAAAAAGGCCGTTGAAACAATTTATTTGATCGTGACCGGCTTTTGTCTTTCCTTCCTACTGTTTTCCCTGAATTATTGCATGGATCATTTATTTTTTTGAGGAAGTTGGTATAAAGCTTTTTGACCCGGAAAAGTTGGAAGATTTTATGAAAATTCAAGTCGTATTTTTATTATACCTGCTAGAAAATGCTTTAGTTATGGGAATTGCCCCCATGAGAGAGAGACGTATCAAAGATCCTACATTGAGTCAGTAAAAACCCTATCGAGATAGTTCATTTAGGTTAATCATGCAAGGATCATGAAGGTTTATGAGAAATGCTACCACGCTAGGTAGCATTTGGAATATACATGTAAAACAATATTCAGTATCTATACAAAAATATAATACTAACCGTGAAAATATAACCAAAATTTTTCGAAAAACAAACGAGATATAACTATTTAAAAAAAAATATATCTGTCCCTCTTGCGAAGACGCTGTTTTCTATGTCAGCTTTATAGGCGACATGGTATTTAACGTCAGAGTTCGTATGGGACTTCACTTTTTTTTTTTTTTTTCTTTATTTATTTATTAGGGACATTTGTGATCGCAATGCGTATGTCAGTCCCATCGTACCCTAAATACACATTAGTCATATCTGGGCCATGAACCTAAACAGACTCTTCGCATCATCGCCATTTGGTTGAGTCAAGATTTTATTAAATGTGCCTACTTCAAGTCTGTTCAACCTCAAGGCCCTAAACAAATCATTTCTCCCAGACTCATACCGAACACAGTCCATCAATAAGTGGTGTAAGTCTTCAACAACTCCACACTCCACACAGTTAGGAGAGTTAGTTTTCCTCATCATGAACGCAAACTTATTGCATGGAATGTGTCCAGATCTGAGTCTATGAGCCGTTACAACTAATTTTCGACTTAGATTACTATTTACAAACCAAGGCACACGAAAAGGCTGACCCTGCATGGTTTTATACCAGATTCCTTTGTCTAAAGACCGCTGGTCAAAATATTCCTTCCAATCATCATAACACTTCTTTTTAAATTTAGGTAAAACTTCTGAATAGTCCAAAATGATACTAGTTCCTCTTCCGTTTTTAGCTGCATATTTTGCCAGCATGTCAGCCTTTTCATTGCCCTGTATTCCAATATGCGATGGGACCCATTGCAATCTCAATGTTACACCTTTAAGCATTAACTCATCTATCTTAGATAGAATAACATAAGCTATCGGTACACCTCTGTGGCCAGAGGCGCATCGAGCTAAATGTTGTAAGGAACTTTTGCTGTCTGTGCAAATAACAATATTGTTATGTTGACTACTGTTACAGAACGTAAGTGCTTCAGAGATTGCAATAAGCTCCAACGTCATTATGGACGCATTCTTATCTATTTTAAAGCAATTTCTTTGAAAATCATTTGGTTCACTAGGCACATAAAAGGCTGCTCCACGACCTTCTACACTCTTCGACGCATCTGTAAATATACTAAGCCATTCATTGTACTTCAAATGCAACTCTCTAATAACTTCAAATTTTAATAAATTACTATTATAGCTTTGTTTAGATAATTTCACTACATCTAAGTCCCATATAATTACTTCTTGAATATTAATGTTGGTCATCCATGTCCTCAGAGTAAACATTAACAAGGGATGTGATGATGCTATAAGATCATCTTTCACTTCATTATATAAGGAAAGCAGTAGAGGAATCTTTTTATTTCGCCAAAAACTATTCTGTAGAAGAGAGTGAAGCTCTCCTAATAAATGATTGATAATATTATTTTCTATAGATTTAAGTTTTAAACAGAACTTATATCCTAAATATTGTCTCCGTAAGTACAGTGGAACTACACCGAGCTCACTTTCCATAACATGGATAGGTGTAGTTTTGATAAAACCTCCTATTATTCTCAATGCCTGGTTTTGAATTTTATTTAGTTTGTCTAGGTGACACTTTGCACTCACATCATATAAAAAGCTGCTGTAGTCTATGCGACTTCTAATCAAGGCTATGTAAATATGTCTCAAATGTTTAGGATGCAGGCCCCATGCAGTGCCAGCTAAGACTTTGAGTAAACTTAGACTCCTCTGTACTTTTTCGGCTATCATATTGATGTGTTTACTCCAACGCAAGGAACTGTCCAACCACACTCCCAAATACTTGTAATTATCTACTAGCTGTAAACTATGTCCATTTATGTTTAAATCTATTTCTAATTTTCTGAACCCTCTAGTAAAAATACATACTTTAGACTTAGTTGCCGATAATTCTAAACCCATCTCATCCAAAATATTACAAAATGTATTTAATGCTATTTGAAATTCACGTTCACTTTGATTACGATCTCTAAAAGGACAATACAATACAAAATCATCCGCGTATTGACACATACCCACTTTTTTAATCTTATGGAAACAAGTCATCGTGACCACATTAAAAAGCAGGGGAGAAATGGGGTCTCCTTGTGCCAAACCTCTATCAGTATATCTAATAAAATAATTTTGCTGATCAGTTTCATCTTTCATCATAAGGTGCCTTTCGCTAAGAAAGCTCCATAGATATTGACATATTTTTTGTCCAACTCCTATTTCATCTAGAATATTAATCAGTACGTCTACTAATACATTATTATAAGCGTTAGAAATATCTAAAAAGCACGCTATAGTTGGAACCTTATGAGAAAATCCTACATAAATCTGGCTGACTATTTTAACCAGACAATCCTGACATGACTGCCCTCTTCTAAATCCGGACGTGTCCGGCGATAACATTTTATTTTTTTCTATGTACCATTCAAGTCGTTTCGTCAACATTGAGTGGAAAATTTTGCACACACAAGATATTAATGAAATTGGCCGTAATTTAAGACTATTATTTGGGCAATTTTTAGGTATGGGCGTTACCAGTATGTCGCGCCATTGTTTTGGAATATCCCCGGTATAAAAGATAGTATTATATAATTTCAATAAGTATTGCTTACTGACTGGTGAAAGATGAAAGATTAGTGAATATGTTATACCATCGTTGCCAGGTGCTGTGTCTTTTCTCTTAAAGCAATGAGTCATTTCTTGTACAGTGAAGCTGTTTTCTAATTCTGTATTATTTGATTTAAAACTGTGATAGGGCTGTCGACACGTGTAATCGGGAGCTAGATTACAAAGTAATTGTAGTTTTTGTTCATTGGAAACATATGATCGTGAGGAATTAATTCCCTTGACCCAGCCCATACGTTTCCACATATCGGAGCTGGATGTTCGTTCATCGATGCTACTACAATATGTTTGCCAATCATTTGTTCTAGACCGCTGTATGGCCATTTTCGCATTTCTGCTATTCGTTCAAAGATGGTTAGATTGTCGGGTGTAGGGTTGCTTCTAAATTTTTTTAAGGCCAGTCTGCGTTGTGCAACAAAATGAGAAAGCTTTGGAGTCCAATAGGGCTTAGGTCTAAATCCATTATTAGGTTTATCGCATACCTTTATCAGAGGTATGAACTGATCTGCGGCTTTCTCCACTTGCTTAATAAAGTGGTCGTACATGGATTGTACAGTGACAGTTTCAACAGGTTGGAGAAGATAATTTTCTAAACACTTAGTATACTCTGACCATTTTGCTAGTTTAAAATTCCGTTTTTTTGTATTATAAACAGATGTGCTTTACTACTATATTTGTACGTGACCTTAAGAAACAATTGATCGCTCCCTAAACACTCATTCATAACATTCCAATTTAATAAATGCGACAAGTCGGTAGACACAAATGTCACATCGGGAGAACTTCGTTGAATAATGCTATTAACAGAACTAATTCTTGTTACGCTACCGTCATTAAGAGAAATGAAGCCATTATCTACCGCGGAGTCATAGATTTGTACACCTCTCGCGTCAGTCTTACACGACCAAGTAGCGTGATGGCCGTTAAAATCTCCTGCTACAATACATTTGCTGGGAACTAATGAAAATACTTGTTCCCAATCAGATATACTTGTACGTACCGATGACTTTCTAATTGGTATCTTTGAAGTTTTATAACTTCATCGCTGTTAAAGTTATTTTTTTTTTTTTTTCATAATTGCTTACTAGACAGTAGACAATAGGAAACAAGCGCTTATGCAAATGTTATTAGGTCCATCTTTGATCTGCACAGCTCCTTGGTTCTGGCATATGTAGGTATAAGCATATAACGTATGTAGTTGATAATACGACTCTTTGTCAAGAAGTTCCTCGAAAGGTTACCTTTTCAATAGAGGAACTCCGTGACAAACAGCTGTATTATCTACCAATATTTTTTTTTAAGGATGGGAAATCATCAAATGAATTCCTCCGCTCTGGGTGGAGTGGAAGGCCGTGTCAGACTCTTACTGATTAAAACCCATCCGTGTTCCTTCCAAAGCCCTTTGCGTTCCTGGGCCGCGATGACTCTTTCGAACAAATTCCGCAACCCTGGCCGGCTCTGGCCCTAGCGGGCCCCGACTCCTATGCTGACATCTCTTTGAGGCGCGCGTGGAACACAATGTGCCATCGACCTGGGCCTGGTTGTGACCGGACAGCGAGCCACCCGACGCTCGTCTTCCGCAGGCCCGCGCCTACGGTGGCCGGGGATCGCCCTGTGACTCCCGACGCCCGGGGCGTCTTTTTCTGTAGCTGTGGTTGTGGCGAAGGCCTTGTCTCTCCCTTGCGCGGCTCGCCTCCTCCAGACCCAGAACCAGAGCAGGACGCTAGAGGTCGCCGCCGCCGATCGCCTCCACGAGGACACGGCGGGACTCCGCCAAAGCAGGGCAAACCTCCACCGTATGCTCCACCGTGTCCTCCGGGCGATCCTCACAGTGCTGACACCCGGGCGTGTCCTTCTGTTTAATCCAAAACAGGTACCTCCCGAAATAGCCGTGTCCGGTGAGTACCTGCGTCAGGCGGAAGGTGAGGACGCCGTGGCGCCTCCCCAGCCACTCTCCAAAGAGGGGTCTTACCGCCGCAATTGTGGCGTGCCCTGCGCTGGGTTGCGATAGTCGCCGTCTCCATACTGCCATGGTATCCTGCTGGAGCTCCGTCCGCTGCGCTGCAATTTGCCGTGGCAGCGGAGTTTCGCCCCGGCGAAACGCCTCCACGCGCCACGCGTAAACGTACGCGAGGGCTCTCGCCTCCAGATCTCATGGCTGCAATCCGGCAAGGAGACTCGCCGCCTCGCCGGAGACCGTGCGGTATCTCCGGGCCAGCCGGATGGCCATGACCCTTTGGGGCGCGTTGAGCTAGCGGGCAGGTCGCCGTCTTCACAGTAAGCGCACACACCGGGGCCCCATAAAGGGCCATGGACCGCACGATCTCCGCATAGAGCCTAGAAACAATCAGGCAAAAAGCAGCTTTGATGGGTGCCAGGTGGATGGTACGTAACAGGTAGTAAATAAGGTCTTCTTGGAAAAAAAAACTTTGATAGCCTTTGATATTTCAAAGTTGTCATAGACGACCTTAACCAACTGTCAGTTTAGCCCACTCCATATATTATATTACTTTTTGGTTTAGCCGTTGCTTAGCGAAAAAATAATTTTTCAGAGTTATCGGACCCTTATTATTTAGCAACTTAACAAAAATCAGCGCAAAATTAATGACATTACCCTAATGGGGGATACATTCGGGGGACATGTTGTAGGTAGGTAACATTACATCCCCACCGAGAGTGTCCCCACGTTGCCGTCGTGGTGGGGCTTGTGTGTCTCAATGATCTTTGGAGCTCTGCCGGTAGAGATACTCATGCCGGAAAGGTCCAAGTGAGAGACCAGACAAAGCGGGACACGAGAGAGGGGCACACCGTTCGGAGACCTGAGCAGTGTTCGGGTCGTCGGACGGTGTGCGTTTCGAGCGGAAGCTTGCTTACTGTTCTCTGGTACGCGTCTGCTCATCAGACGTGACTGTGAGGACAGTGAGCAAGCAGCGAGAGAGAGGCCCTGTGAAAGGGCGTAGGGGTGAGGGACCACACCCTTTAAAAGGAACAAAAATAATGAAAAAGGCAGACGCAATAGAATTACCCCAGGGCGGTACCAGCTGCTCAGCAGCTGGAGAATCCGCCACGCTCCCATTGGGAGCGTCAAGCCCCTCGTATTCTGGGGGGGGCAACGTATGTCGCAAACCACTTGCCAGTGGCAACAAGAGCCGAGGAGGCTCCCGATCCGAGGCGTCCTTTGAGGAATTGATCGGTTTTAATTTTAGTGGACCTGACAAGGTGTTGGGCGGGCGTGGTGCTCCCGCCAAACTATGGAGGAAGAGCCCGCTGACGTGTGGGGGGGATGCGGGGTCAGACTCTGACTCTGCATCAGGCCTGAGCGTCAGCACACCGAGTTCGGAGCAAGAAGGAGTGAAGGCTGCTGCGGAGAACTCAAAGTTCTTCCGCAAGCGCCCCAGACCGGAGGATGACCAAGGGTCGTCCTCCAACGAAGAATTGGCCTCGGCCCGAAAAATCCCCACTAGTAGACGGGGTAAGGGCCGAGAAGGAGGTAGGGGGAGAGGTCTCACCTCTCAGGAGGCTGCCCAGCGTGCCTCTAAGCTCGCCAAGGAGGGTTGCCACCCTGGAGTGACCGGTCGGAAGATTCTCCCTCCGGCGTCTTGCGGCGGTGAGCCGGATACTGCCGGCGGCTCCGACAGGGAGCGCCAGGTCAGGTTTGCGGAGGCCGTGGCAACCGCGGTCCGTGATGTGGCTTTAAAGAGGACCCAGGCCTCTAAAAACAAGGCCATAAGCGCGGCGTCCGCCTCCATTCTGGCGGCAGCGGAGGCCAACTTCAGCGGGCCTCCGTCGGACGAAATGTCAAACCTGCGAGCGGAGGTCGCCCGCTTAGCGGCCGCCACGGAGCTTCTCCAAAAAGAGAATGAAAAGCTCCAAGCAGACCTGGCCGGGCTCCGAGAAGCCGGCTCGAAGGAGGCGCCTCAAGGGGGGCGCAAGCGCGGGCCAAGCCAGAACGTGCCTGCGGAGGACCAGCTCCTGAACCTGGTGCGGCAAGAGCTGGCTGCCTTCCAGGATCGGTTCCAGAAGCGGTTCTCTACACTGGAGGGCATCGTCCTGCGCCCTCCGCTAGTGGCGAGTCAGAAGGTGGCCTCATACGCGACTGCCGTGGCTGCCAAACCGTGGTCGTCAGGCCAGACCAACCGAGGGGCCGCGCCGGCTCTAGCGAATACGGCACCGGGAAAACCGGCCCCGTCTCAGAAGAGGAAAGGTGGGGCGGCTGCACAGGCAGCGAAAGCTCCAGCGCCAGCAGTGCAACAGCCGTCCTCGCCTTCAAACCCTCCTGCGGCCGAGGCCGGATGGCAAGTGGCCGGCGAGAGGAGGAAGGCGGGCAAGGCAGCCAGGGCGGCCAAAAATCGCGAGAGGAAGCGGCGGCGTAAAGCCCAATGTGTAGCGGCCAGGCTCCGTGCTCCGAAAACCGCAGCTGTAGTGGTTACACTACAGCCGGACGCGGTGAAAAGGGGTGTGACATACGGCGACGTGCTCTCCAAGGCGAAGGAGGCGGTGAACCTTGGGGAGCTAGGCATCGTCGGGGGCCTCCGGCTAAGGGTCACCATGACTGGGGCCCGTATGCTGGAGATCCCCGGGGCAGCCAGCGGCCCGGCCGCCGACGCTCTGGCCGAAAGGCTAAGGGCGTCGTTGAATGCGGACGATGCCCGAGTGTCCAGGCCCACCAAGTGCATAGACATGCGCATTTTGGGCCTGGATGACTCCGTCACGGAGGAGGAGGTGGTGGCCGCCGTCGTCAGGACGGGGGGTTGCTCTGCCGAGCACGTGAAGGCAGGCATCATACGTCCTGACCACACGGGCATGCGAACTGTTCTGGTGAGCTGCCCCGTGACGGCGGCCAAGAAAATCTCGGAGGGCCGAAGACTCCTGGTGGGCTGGGTTTCTGCGCAGGTCAAACTGCTAGAACCCAGACCTCTGAGGTGCTTCCGCTGTCTAGTGGGCAACCATGCGGGAGCCCTTTGCACCTCGGAGGTTGACCGCAGTGATCTTTGCTTCCGCTGTGGTCAGCCCGGTCACAAGGCCGGCTCGTGTAACGCCACGCCGCACTGCGTTGTATGTGCGGCAGCTGGCAAGCCGGCCGGGCACTGGGCTGGGGGCAAGGCCTGCGTTCCACCCTCCAAGGCCAGGGGCAAGAGAATGCCCTTCGCCACCACTATTCCAGCCGTAGCCACCGCCATTGTCACCGCCGCCGTTGCATCCACCGCTGCCGCTGCCACTACGAGTGCCACGGAGGAGCCCTCACAAGGGGCTCAGGAGGAGGCCGAAATGGAATGCTAATAACGGCCCCATTACGCCTCCTCCAGGCGAATATCAATCACTGCGCCGCCGCTCAGCACCTGTTGCTCCAGAGCATGGCGCAGTGGTCGATCAACATCGCCGTGGTCGCTGAGCCGTACCTTGTCCCGCCCAGGGATGACTGGGTGGAGGACCTCAACGGCTCAGTGGCCCTAATTTCTTCGGCCGCCGCCGGTACCCCGTCTCTCGAGAGTGTCAGGAGAGGACAGGGGTGCGTAGCAGCACGGTTTGGGGAGATTGTAGTAGTGGGGGTCTACTTCTCTCCGAACCGATCTCTCGCCGAGTTCCACAACTCCCTTAGGGAGTTGGTTGTCGTCGTCGCCGGGTATCGTTCCCTCCCCGTGCTCGTACTCGGGGACTTCAATGCCAAGCACTTGGCTTGGGGTTCCCGTTATACGGACACGAGGGGTAGGATGGTGGAGGACTGGGCTCTGGAGGCAGGCCTAATCGTCCTAAACCGGGGTTCTGTCCCCACGTGTGTGCGGATGCAGGGTGAGTCGGTGGTGGACATTTCGTTCGCCAGCCCTGCTCTGTCACCGCGTGTCGTCGACTGGCGCGTCATGGAGGAGGTGGAGACGTATTCGGACCACCGGTACATCCGGTTTGACGTCTCCGCCCAGACCTCAACCGCGCCAGTCCGAGAGACCCCGAGTGGTCCGCGGTGGGCGCTGAAGCAGCTGGACCGGGAGCTTCTCCTGGAAGCCTCGATCGTGCAGGCCTGGGTGTCACCACCAGACAGGCCTGCTGACATCAACGACGAGGCGGAGTGGTTCCGGGAGACCATGTCCGAAATATGTGACGTGGCAATGCCCCGGGTCCGGCCAGGACGCGCCCGCCGCCAGGTGTACTGGTGGTCGCGGGAGCTGGCATCGCTGCGCGAGGCATGCGTTGCTGCACGGCGCCTGTACACCAGGCATCGCAGGCTCCGCATCCGGCCTCCGGATGCGCAGGCCAGGGAGGCGGAGCTGTACGAGGAATACAGAGTTGCGAAGGCCGCCCTCCAAGCGGGGATCCTGCGAGCCAGGGATCTGGCTCGTAAGGAGATGCTGGAGTCTCTGAACGGGGACCCGTGGGGACGCCCTTATAAAATGGTGCGGGATAAACTCCGCACCTGGGCCCCCCCGTTGACGCAGAGTCTCCGGCCCCAGCTGGTGAAGGACGTGGTGAGCGCTCTGTTCCCTTCGCATATGGCTCCGCCACCTGCGGTGCCCGATGCAGACCACACCGACGTCGGCGACGACGATGACGACGCTCTGGAGGTGACTGAGGCAGACCTGAGAGTGGCGGTAAACAGGCTGAAGGCCAAAAATACCGCCCCAGGACCCGACGGCTTACCTGGGAAAGCCTGGGTCCTGGCCTTGGAGGCTCTCGGGCCTCGACTAAGGGGGTTCTTAAGCGCATGCTTGGAGAGAGGCCAGTTCCCACTTCGTTGGAAGACGGGGAAACTGGTCCTCATTAAGAAGCCTGGGCGCCCTGCGGACTCTCCGTCCGCTTACCGGCCCATCGTGCTGCTCGACGAGGTGGGCAAGCTCTTTGAAAGAGTCATAGCAAACCGCCTCGTCGGGCACCTTGTGAGGGTGGGGCCGAATCTGGCGGAGAACCAGTTCGGTTTCCGCACGGGGCGCTCAACGGTGGATGCCATCATGCGCGTGAGAGCCCTCACGACGGGGGATGCGGTGTCCCGGGGCAGGGTCGTCTTGGCGGTGTCTCTTGACATCGCCAATGCCTTCAACTCCCTGCCCTGGAGTTGCATCAGGGAGGCACTCCGGTATCACCGGATGCCAACCTACCTCCGTCGCGTGGTTGAGGCCTATCTGACGGACAGGGCCGTCATCTACCCCGGTCACCGGGGAGAATGGAACCGGCGAGAGATGTCGTGCGGTGTTCCACAGGGTTCGGTTCTGGGGCCGCTCCTGTGGGACATCGGCTACGACTGGGTGCTGCGCGCCGACCTCCCTAGCGGCGTCAACGTAGTCTGCTACGCTGACGACACGCTAGTCCTGGCACAGGGGGGGTCGCACCAGGCGGCGGCCGAAGTGATGACACGCGGGGTTGCGACAGTCGTTGAGAGGATCCGGCAACTGGGTCTCGAGGTGGCCCTGCACAAGTCCGAAGCCATGTGTTTTTATGGTTCTCGGAACAGGCCACCAATGGGATCCCAAATAACGGTAGGAGGGGTTCACATCGGCGTCGGGTCGACGATCAGGTACCTGGGGCTCGTTCTCGACAGCCGATGGAACTTCGAGGAGCACTTCCGACGTTTGGCTCCAAGACTGGAGCGGGCCGGGGCTGCCTTCAAGCGGCTCCTGCCCAATCTAGGGGGTCCAAACGCCTCCTGCCGGAGGCTCTATGCGGGGATCGTGCGGTCCATGGCCCTTTATGGGGCCCCAGTGTGGGCACTGACGTTGAAGGGGCGACCTGCCCGCCAGCTCAACGCATCCCAAAGGGTCATGGCCATCCGGCTGGCCCGGAGATACCGCACGGTCTCCGGCGAGGCGGCGAGCCTCCTTGCCGGATTAACGCCATGGGATCTGGAGGCGAGAGCCCTCGCGCACGTTTACGCGTGGCGCTTGGAGGCGCTTCGCCGGGGCGAAACTCCGCTGCCACGGCAAATTGCTACGCGGCGGACGGAGCTCCGGCAGGATACCATGGCGATATGGAAACGGCGACTGTCGCAACCCAGCGCTGGGCACGCCACAATTGCGGCGATAAGACCCCTCTTTGAGGAGTGGCTGGAGAGGCGCTACGGCGTCCTCACCTTCCGCCTGACGCAGGTACTAACCGGACACGGCTGTTTCGGGAGGTACCTGTTTCGGATTAAGCGGGAGGACACGCCCGGGTGTCAGCACTGTGAGGATCGCCCGGAGGACACGGTGGAGCATACGGTGGAGGTCTGCCCTGCTTGGGCTGAGCACCGCCGTGTCCTCATCGCGGCGATCGGTGGCGGCGACCTCTCGCGTCCGGCCCTGGTTGAATCCATGGTCCGGAGCGAGGAGGCTTGGGAAGCGGTCACCTCCTTCTGCGAAGCAGTAATGCTAGCGAAGGAGGAGGCGGGCCGCGCGAGGGAAAGGCAAGGCCTTCGCCCCAACCGCCGCAACAGGAGAAGATGCCCCGGGCGTCGGGAGTCGCAGGGCGATCCCCGGCCACCGTAGGCGCGGGCCTGCGGACGGCGAGCATTGGGTGGCTCGCCGTCCGATCACCACCAGGCCCGGGTCGATGGCGCGTTGTGTTTCACGCGCGCCTCAAAGAGATGTCAGCATAAAAGACGGGGCCCGCTAGGGCCAAAGCCTGCCAGGGTTGCGGAATCTGTTCGAAAGAGTCACCGCGGCCCTGGAACGCAAAGGGTTTTAGAAGGAACACGGATGGGTTTTAGTCAGTAAGAGTCTGACACGCCCTTCCGCTCCACCCAGAGCGGAAGAAGTCATTTGATGATTTCCCATCCTTAAAAAAAAAAAAAAAAAAAAAAAAAAAAAAGGTAACATTACATTTCGGTCACACCCTCAACTGGTCACGGGCGCGCGTGATAACGCATATGAAAACGAATCGAAGTCTTTTTTTATTACGAGAAACTTTTACTGAATGTGGGAATATTTTTATGAGAGTTTTGATTGATTCGGACCATAAATCGTGGCATTTGCTATAGGCTATTTTTACATTCCTGTGAAAGCTATTCACAATGGTGTAAAAATAGCCAACACACTACGCATTTTATCATTCAAAGCCCGACTTTGCCCAGTGCTGGGCATAGGCCTCTATTTTCCTTTGCCAATCCTCACGCTCCCACCCTCAGCCAGATAGCCATATACCTTCGTCCTTGGACGCCTGTCGGCCAGTGCCTTACTCCATCTGTTCACCTCCATCGTCGCGCCTTGCCTTGACATAACCTGTTTCCAATATCGAAGACCTTCGTACGACTTCGGATCCCAACGTTTGTAACTCAGTCTAGTAGATTTTTGCCAAGTATAGAATGCTTCATGGCTCTCTATGCTTCTCTCCATCCTACACACTATGAGACATCTAAGTTTAGGTCATGTCATAGTCATCATTTTCAGCCGAAAGCCGCCCTCTGCTGCACATAAGCCTGAACGTCACCACATAGACTGGTTCTATAACTTCTTGCATGGAGGTCAAATCAGGTCATCGACAAATGGATACTACCGAAGCTACCTCTTTTTTAACAATGCTTAGCAACATGTAAAGATGCTTCTAATTTAAAATAAAACTTTGTTATATAAATTTTTCGAGAATAATTTGAGCCATAGAAACATTATAGTATCGAAATGAAAATGTTTAAAGCCTAAAATATCTGAATACTCTATAATAGACAGAAACCTAATAAAAGCCCTTTGTAAATTAATTGAATAAACTTTCAAATATGTTTTAGGATAATTAATACCTCTTACAGACAGTGCTTGGGTACTCGAGAAAAATGCTGTGAATGTTTTTGTGAAGCCGCCTCGACTCTTTTATCTCTGTTACCGAAACATGGCAAACTCTGTAAGATTATAAAATAACTTGAGAGATTGTCTCTCGATAAATTGTCAACTGAACATTTGGAATAATTTTTTTACGCATCAAAATTTGATAGTCTATAAAATCTCCGTGTCAGTTCGAAAAATTGTGGACTGACATAAACTGGCGACCAATCAGCACTCTGGTCTACAATTTATCTGTTTTGGTGTGATAGTTAAATTGGAAACTTGGCCCCTCATTGGTCTTTGTTGGTGTGAGCTCATATCTGAACAAACCAATGAGCGCCTTGTTTCCAGGTTTACTATCACACGAAAATGGATAAATTGTAGACTTGTGCCCTGATTGGTCGCCATTTTATGTCAGTCCACAATTTCTCGGAATTACTTCGAGAAATTATAGACTATCAAATTTTGATACGTAAAAAAGTATTCAAAATGTTCAGTTGACAATTTATCGAGAGTTTACAATCTCTCAAGTTATTTTATAATCTTACGGAGTTTGCCATTTTCCGGTGACATCTCCACATTCTAGCCGAGAGCGTATTACAAGTTAATATAAAAACTAGTGGCTGGTTTTAATGGACAAAACCCGGGAGAGCCACTAACTTTGATGTATTAGATCATTAGATCGGGGCCCCAAATGGTCTAAAAATAAAACTGTCGGAGTTTGTTTTGCAAGATGGGCTGTACAAGTGATTATTTATATTGAAACTTTCTTACTAACTACAGTTGTAATGGAATTATGAAACGCCATCGCAATAGGGAATATGCATGAAAAAAATGTTTATTATCTAAATAGTTTATCTAGAAATATACAAAAATATATTACTATCTAACAGTGAAAATAGAATCGAAATTGACCGAAAAACAAACAAGATAAAACTATTTTCAACCGACTTCCAAAAGAAGGAGGTTATCAATTCAACTGCATGTTCTTTTTTTTTTAAACAAATATGTCTATTCCTCTCGCGAAAACGCTGTTTTGTATGGCAGCTGTATGGGCGACATAGTATTTGACGTCACAGTTGGTATCGGACTTCTCTTTCTCATTGTCAGCTTTGAAGCTTAATAACTTCATCGCTACTGAAGGTATTTTAAAAATTCTTTTATAATTGTAAATTACTAGATATAATAAGTATTTTATTTTGCAAATAAAAAAATTGCACGCATATTCCCTATTGCGTTTTTTGTGAAATATGGTTTGCTAACTTTCAAAATTAGTTTGATTTTTCCACTTGAATGAATAATCCTTTTGTCTTTATTTTCAACCTCAGTTAGCCTCCGCGAAGATCAAGCTCTTCATTTCACCTCTGCAGGCGCCTACGCTGAGAGGTCCTCCACTACATCCCGTGTTCCTACAAAGCCAGGCTGAAGGAAGCAGCTGCAGGTAAGTACGTATGGGTCGATTCAAACTTTGTCACGTCTGTGAAGTCCGCTTTTGGCTTCGCAGTACCCACCTCACCTCACCCCCATTGACACATGAATTTGATAGTGTACAGTGGAAGTTTTGAGCTGGCATTAGGTTTGATTCTACTTGTGCAACTTAGATCGGGATACTGAATGAAGGTCACAATATTACAACTGTAGAACCTCATTCAGGTCTAATCTTCTTTGTGAAATAACACCACATACGCTCTATTGAAGTGACTTGTGTGAAAACAAAGCCAACGTCTTTGACTGGCCTAAATTTAAGCCAAAGTGACAGGAAATAATAACAAAATTAAACTGTGTAATCATCGACACTTTGTGGTATTTACGATTCCACACTCTGCTTGATGTTTGGTGCAAGGGGGTAGACTTTGCCATTGTAGCCGAAGTGGAATAAACAATCGAGTTGAATGCGAGGCCGAGGTCGCAACTGCTGAATATGGCTGGCTGACGAATATTTCTGCACTAGTGCAAAATGCCCGTGGTGTCTGTCGAAAAGCGGTGGGGTGACAGCCAGTGTTGAAAAAACTATTGCACAGTTTTACTAAGAAACATGTCTGTCCTTATTCAATCAGTAAAAGAGATAGGTACGTAGGCTTTTGCCTAGTGGTATTTACAGCTTTAATCAAGATAATTGTTGTCCAACTTCAAAATAACGATGAATCTGAATTACACCTACAACAACCCAACTCATACACTTTTTGAAGTGAAAACTTCTTTAGGCGCGTTGAGCACTTTTTGAGTGAATAAAAATCATGGAACTCGCGTCATCGTCACCGAACGCTTTCCATGAGCTATATGTATACTGTGTTTATAATTATGTGTACTTTTTGGGTGAACAAAAACCATGGAACTCGCGTCAACGTCACCGAACGCTTTAGTTTTAACTTCTATCGGCAGTCCCCAAAGACTATTATAGGCACGCGTTCGACCACTATCTCACCTTTTGGTAAGCGATGATGTGGTCGAAGATGAAGCACGCTTGCCTCGCAGTAACCTGTTCACTTTTGACTTAAAGACTCCCAGGTTGTAGTTATCAGGAAACACAAACTCCGGCAGGGAATTCCACTCCTTAGCTGTGCGCAAAATGAATAATACACAACAATATTCAGCGAGTAATCTAGCTTTAATTCACAACAAAGTTTGCGAGAGTTTCTAACATTGTACACAGCGCCGGGAGGTAATATAAATAGTTTATAAATTAATAAAGTATGATGCTGGCAATATTAATAGTGTATCGGCTGCGTACCGTGTGAATGGAAAAGTTAACCGGTCATTGCTGTTCGTGAACGGCAGAGTCTACCGTGAATTTAATTTTAATGTTACGGGAAATTAAGCTCCGTGTTATGGCCAATATTTTCGTATTTGCGCGATATTATGGACAAAATCGGTTTATTGTGGACAAAAGCTACTTACTTATTGAATGGCTATGAAAACCTGAAATTATATATAATATATTTTCAGGTTCTCAGAAAGCCTTTTGACAGGGTTTATTGATTTTGTCTCACACATGCACAATATTTTATTTTTAGATAAATGGTTATCCAGAAATATAAATTCAAGTATAATAAGTATATCCCATCTCCTTAGCACGGCAGGTTGTGCTCGGGTGGCTGCTGCAGGTGCAGAAAATCACAAACGGCGCAAAAACAACAACCTTATTGGGAATTATGTAGATATTTGAGCCGTTTGGGGTTGAAACACTAGGACCATGGATCATGGGGTCTGAGTGCTCATGGAGTTTTCCGTGAAATCAGCAAGCAGTTAGTTGATTCTTCACGTGACCAAAGGGCTGGCCTTTTCTTTGGCCAACGAATCAGTATTGGCATTCATCGCGACAATATATGTATGTATATCCTTTAACTCAGGGAACTGAGGCTCATAAAACACAAAGGCTAGGCAGCCAATTAAACGGCTGATAAGACAGTTGGCTGCGACATATATACTATCTTATAAATTACTATAAGTAAAAATATTTTTCAAACAAGCTTTTAATGTACTAAAAAGTACTTAAATGTTATATCGCTAGGCAATACATAACTACATTTTATAAGACCAAGACTCCGCCACGTCTGCGTGACTGTCTGTACGCGACAAACTTAAAAACTCCTCATCTGCCTAGCCTTTTCCCAACTATATTGGGGTCGGCTTCCCGTCGAACCGGACTCAGCTGAATACCACCCTACCAGACCTCCACAACCCATTAACTGGGTAACACGGTAGTTCTTCGCAACACTAGAGTCAAATTTACTGGCTTCTGACAATCCGAAACTTCTGCCAAAGATCTACAAATGACAGCCGGGACCAACGGCTTAACGTGCTTTCCGAGGCATGGAGGAAACTCGGTATGTCAAGATGGTTACCCATTCACATACCAACCTTGGTTTATTGTGTGCTACTTTTTATTAGAAAAGCGTTCATAAAAAAGCTCCGCTTTTTAATTAATAGCGATGCGTCACAAACTTAAATTGTTGCTAAAATAATAATATTTTGAGGTTTGTAATTTTGCTGTGCAGTCAGTATTTTTTATTACTAGCCAAGTAAGTTAAAAGCTTGTAAAATCAAAACACCTCTGTTCAATCAAGTGCCTTCACAGTTCTATTGAATGTTCTTGAACTGAAGTGGCTTCAACGCAATAAAGATTTTCTTGGATCCTTCAATCGCCAACTAATTATTTAATTAACACTTTATTTACCGTAAAGCTCCTTTTAACAATTTCCACGAAACAACAATTTTCTCGAAACGGTTTAAATTGTCAGTTTATTTCAATAAGAAATAAAGGCTACTTCCCGTTTAGTCACATTCTTGATTCGACATGTGAAAAAATAAATGAACACAAGTGTACATCCCAAAAATACGTCTTCATGATTCTGGTATCCTGGTAGTTTTTGAGCCTTTACCGCCTACAATTCCAGCCCCAAAATACTTCGAAATGTTTCTAGTCTTCTGGTACTTGTGAATCTTGAGCATTCACTTCTTTATCTTTTATGGCTTTGACAATATTGGTACCGTGGGGACCGGATCTTTGATATTTTTCTGTTTTGGCGTTTGGCCCCTCGTACAAGTGTACAATCGACAGAGGCCTCGTTAGACATTTTCAAATGGAAAAAGGCATCAACCGACAATTATCTGGTGATACTTTGTTCTTATAAGTAGCATACTCTGGGTGCATCGTCCTCACCTAATATTAAATTATTTTTTGTATACCAAATTTTGTAAATCATTATTTGAAAAGAGTAACTATGGAGTTTCTTGTCCGTTCTTCTCCATAAGAATCTACCTTTCCGAATGGACAGTAGAGTCACTTTATTAATGTAATTTTATTATTTTTACTGAACTGTAAACGATGACGTTCAAAAGTGC
The DNA here is from genome assembly GCA_905163435.1 of Mamestra brassicae. Taxonomy (NCBI): domain Eukaryota; kingdom Metazoa; phylum Arthropoda; class Insecta; order Lepidoptera; family Noctuidae; genus Mamestra; species Mamestra brassicae. Next base: position 4,823,657 of record LR990991.1, on the reverse strand, counting down.
CTTTTAATGGCCTAATTGAAATAAACGTTTTGACTTTTTGACTTTGACTTTATCATTGTGTGCACTGTGAAAGTATGCCCGAAGACAATCACCGGTTGGTGCAGGATTATTATAATTGCAGAATATCTACATAATTTAGGAATTTACAAATACTAGAAAAACATTATACCCACTTCTGGCAAAGTTGGGTGATAAAAGAGCGTCAAAAAGGAGTTTGGTAACTTTTGTAACTGACTATATCGTCAAAAAATATTGTTTAAAGAGGGTGACGAAGAGGGAATGAATGTATGAAGATCAAAATCTTGACAAAATGCCACTTGTGTTCAGTTGTTTTTAAAACTTTTAACATATTGACGCATCGGGAATGTGACCAAACGGGAAGTAGCTGAAATAAAGTGTTTGTAAAGATTCCGGGTTTTAGGTACTTAATTTATAATTTATATCATGAAAGTGATCATAGTAACAGCCAATTCAATTAAACTTCAATTCAATTCAATTCAAAATCTTTATTGAAACCATAGCAAGTGTACTCTCAATATCTAAAAAAAACTAAGTGCATCAGATTTGCTTTACCGAATGTCAAAAGTAATACTTGCGACATAGTATTGGAAAAAGAGAAACTTGAATTCGTCGAAGACACGGTTTTCCTAGGGATCACGCTTGACTCAAAGCTACAATGCCTCATTTAACATCTCTTGCAGGACGGCTAAGTTCAGCACCATATGCTGTCAGAAAAATCCGTCAATTTACTGATATAGATACCGCGAGGCTGGTTTATTTTAGTTACTTTCATAGTATAATGTCTTACGGTATCTTATTATGGGGACGAGCTGCAGACATCGAGTCTATATTTATTCTGCAGAAAAGAGCCATCAGAGCCATATACCATCTTGGTCGGCGCGATTCCCTAAGGGAACTGTTTAAGGATATTAACATCATGACGGTACCTTGTCAATACATATACGAAAACATTATGTATGTTCGGAAAAATATTCATCTTTTTAATAAGATTAGTGATAGGCATAATTTTAATACTAGAAATAGGAATAAATTAGATCAACCTCGATTCAGATTGGCTAAAGTACACACTTCTTTTATGGGATATTGTATTAAGTTTTATAATAAAATACCACGTGAGATTCTCGAACTGAATGAGAAAAAATTTAAAACATGCATAAAACGCACTCTATGTAGACAGGCATATTATAAACTGGAAGATTATATCCTTGATAAAAATGCTTGGCTAAATGCCGGTCCTGCTCCACAGCCTCAGCCGCTTGGTTCCACTAGTTAGGTTTTATATTTGGAAGAGATGCTCACCCTCTTTTATGTCTAATAATAATACTATTCCGCATAATCTTATATTATGTTTGGAATAAACTTTTCTTTTTCTGTATTTTCAGATTGATATTCATAGTTTTATATAATTTAGAAGCAATTTTTATTTCAAGTTCTGTAAATGTGAGAACCCTGGACCATTATGTTAATCGATACTTTCCTTGTTTGACATGAAATAGCAGGGGCAGTTGAGGGTGTGTCATGCTCACTCCAATGTCTCGCTGATGGTGGCGCGTGTATCGGATCATTCAGTTCCCTTCAAAATGGTTGAGCTGAATGGTGCTGATGCACGCGTCATGTTCGTGAACGGGCGCCGTCAGTGGAGACTGGTCATCCCTTGGTTGCCACTGCCTCATTTTAATATTTCATACTATAAATTGTTTTTTTTTCTTTCTTTACATTGTTCTCATATATAGAAGCAACAAGGTTTATGTAACCAGGATTTTTGTAAACATAAAATGATTTAAAAGAGTGTCCGTGGAGTTTCTTGCACGTTCTTCTCCATAGAGATCTACGCTTGCGAACGTGCAAATAGCTTCATGTTTTTGACGGACTGACTTTGACAATTCAAAAGTACCTGATAATGGTTTATTTGAAATAAATGCTTTGACTTTGACTTTGACTATCAATTAGTGCACAATAAGAAGGATCCAACAAACAGGCAACGCGACAACAAGCTTACATATTTTTATTCTAACTGTAGAACAATTTTGAAACACCTTCTATGATGCGCTGTCGCAATATCTCGTCGCATCTGTCGTCGGGAGCCTTTGGAGCAAATTGTTGAACTTATGGAAAATCCACAAATCTAGCGGACAGAGACGCGAGCAAAATCTAGTTTCACAGTAAAATTATTTTATGTTATAAAGTTTTCTAAACTTCAATTAGCCCAAATGTTTAATTTACAAAGTGCAACAAACAAAGGTAAGTAATTAAGTTTCTACTTGTGTGTAATTGTGTTTGTAACACAGTTATTGGCTGCATAGTGAACTGTAAATAACATTTAGTTTAGTTTCAGTTAGAACTTGCATGTTTGCTAATTTTTAATTTGCACGCTATTGTTTTAGCTTATTAAAAATGTTTGATAATCTGGGATAAAATAGTCGGCATTTTTTTAATAACATACACAGGTCAATGTTATATTAAAAAGTGGTTTTTTTCACACCACTTTGAATTAATACTCCAATTTTATTTAACAGCTAAAACAAGTTATGAAGAAAAAATGTGGTTCTTAGTTTTGAACTGTTTCTCTGACTGTAATTTTATTCCATCAAGCAATAATATTTACAAAACATCTAATGAAACCCACACTGAGTAAAAGAGAGATTGTACGTGTAGTCTAGACAAATCAACTCAGATTTACGAGTAACAGATAAGAGAAATCGTATAAAATGCAAATAAACTTCACTTTACTTTAATTTGTTAAAACATTGCATCAACATCTAATCAAACCGAGCAAGACGTAAGACCTAAAATAGGTTATAAGTATTTGCAATTGCATTTTCAAATAAAAATACACTAGGTATACTACGCTAAACAAATCATGAGCGGTAAAGACACCCACAGACAGCTGCAACATGACATAAATACAATGAGCCGAATTGCTAGCCTGTCGGTTTTGTATTAGTTGCATTTTGGGGAGTGCGCGATGCAATTGTATAGTTTAATTCTATCAAGCCCGTTCCATCATCGGACAACAAGACGTACGGCGATGCACCACCGGTACATGGTGGACAGCACCACACGCACAAAACGTTTTGGGAATACATTCTTTGTGAGTACAGCGTGCGTATGTATACTCAACTCTTTATCAAATAATAAAAACATAATAATAATTCTTCTTTTTTTTTTTAAATGAAAAAATTGGGAGCAATAAACTATGTAATTTTCTTTCTCTTTTCCTTTAATCGATTTCGCATTGTCGCGTCACGCCTGTCCGCGGTAGCCTTAACTTGTGCCACTGGGAATATTTGTCCGTCAATAATTTCTTACTTAGATTCTATTTATTTAATTCGAATGTTGTCAAAACTCTCCAACTACATTTACTCAGGACAGTTTTCGCTCAGCAACGAAGTGGCAAATGATTTACGTGCTATCTATCTTCCCCACGGAATAACTGGAACGTGAATTGATATCCAAATACTCCGTAATATTTTTTTAAGTATGATAACTGTCATTTTTGGCATCCACGAGATTTAGTATGAGAGTAAGAATGCTCATGAATAATCGATTTTTACTTTTCTTTTACTGGAAGGATTCTTTCTCGCAAATCCGTAATGTAGTTCCGTGTTTTTTAAATTAAGTACCTACTTGGATGACCGATTTTTTTGGTAAACGTTTTCCAAAAATGAAACCTATCTAGATCAATTTATCGCCTCCGAAACCCCCTTTTTTTTTTTTTTTAAGGATGGAAAATCATCAAATGACTTTATCCGCTCTGGGTGGAGCGGAAGGGCGTGTCAGACTCTTACTGACTAAAACTCATCCGTGTTCCTTCTAAAGCCCTTTGCTTTCCAGGGCCGCGGTGACTCTTTCGAATAAATTCCGCAACCCTGGCAGCTCCGAAACCCCCTGCATACTAAATTTCATCAGAATCGTTCAGATTATATAATATACCTATACAAGAATTGCTCGTTTAAAGGTATTAGATAACTTTTTGTTAAGTAATAAATAATTTAATTTGCCAAACACAAATAAAAGAAGAAATAATATGAATTATGAATTGAATTTGCAAATTGGCTCCTAACTGTTTGTTGTATAATATTTGCGATGGTTGATTAGATATACAAATATATCATTAACATTATTTGAATACAACATTCAACGAATTTTAATTTAAATTTTTAACAACGCTGATTTAGAATATTAATTTAAGTGGCCTTGTCTTGTCTCCGTGTTTAATGGTGGCGTGACGATCTGGGACCTTAATAAAAACTGACTGGTGACAAGTGACAAGCGATAATCTGACAATTCTACAATTGTGTACGTTTATTTCATACATTCTCTGTTATATTAAACAACACCTGTCGCAAAATTGTGACTGTTATATCAGTTTTTGACAAATTCATCGCATTGTCAGTTATATTAAACAGGGCACTGATCACCCTTGTGGGTCAAGGTTGGTCAAAGATCGCTCAAAACGGAAGAAATTGTAAGGGGAAAAGAGAGTCAGCATTTTCCAGTCGGCAAGTGTGGTAGCGGAATTAGTTCGAAAGAGTCACCGCGGCCCTGTAACGCAAAGGGCTTTAGAAAGAACACGGAAGGGTTTTAGTCAGTAAGAGTCTGACACGCCCTTCCGCGCCACCCAGAGCGAAAGAAGGCATTTGATGATTACCAAAGGACACAAATTGAGTAGCAAAATAACCCTACCTTAAAGATATAAGAACTTGATTTTATGGTACTTCATAGTTGGCCTAAAAGTTAACAGGCTTCTTCTGGGTAAGCTCGCTCCATCCTAGACTAGAGTCAAGAGCAAACCCATCACAAATAAAAAAAAAATAAAGAAAAAGCTGCTATTGCAAGGTACCGCGACAATATACAAAGGAAACTGCGGAATGAGCTTAATGGGACAAATAACACTGACTCCGAGACCTCGTGCGTTTACTCTATATGAATATGTTCCCCTCTTACAAAACCCTGGAATCTTACAGGCAGTCAATTATATAGGTTACGTGAAAGACAACAAAACTGTGTTCATCTGTTTCATTGACCGACCTTGACAATTAAAAGGAGCCTGACAAAATTAAAATTGAAACAAATGCTTTAAGGTTTTGTTTGGTTTGGTAAAACGAGACCCTATTACTAAGACTTCGCTGTCCGTCTGTCCGTCTCTCACTTGGCTGTATCTCATGAACCGTGATAGTAAGGTAGTTAAATCATAGATGATGTATTTCTGTTGCCGCTATAACAACAAATACTAAAAAACAGAATAAAATAAATATTTAAGGGGGCTCCCATAAAACAAAAATGATTTGTTTGCCGTACATAATGGTACGGAGCCCTTCGTGCGCGAGTCCGACTCGCACATGGCCGATTTTTTCAAAATTTTGCTTTATGGAGTATAAGGGACTTGATATACAAAGCGCTCCGGCAGGCAAGGGCACCTGGTTAGTTTTCTGTTCAGGGATGGCATAGCCTTCTTGGACTGCCTGCAGCCTGGTGCCGAGGCCCACCAGCGTTCTGCTTGTGTGTGGGTATGTTCTTGTAGCCACGTGCGCAGCTGGGTGAAAGGGAGTGGCACTATGGGTTCGGGTCCAACAGCCATCGTACCAGATCCCCTCCTGGCCAGCTCGTCGGCTGCGTCATTTCCTGGTGATCTGCTGTGACCTTTTATCCGCTGCAGTGTCACAGTATGAGTTTCTCAGAGAACTGAGGCACCGTTGGAGAGTATACGAATGAGGGTATTTGTGACTCTCCTGGCTTTTATGGCATGGGCCGCTTGTCATGGAATGCTCGCGCATTCCGCCTGATAGACGAGCAGCATGCACCTATTTATTAAAATTCTTTTTTGAGCTCGTTTAATTAAAACGTTGGTACATAAAATGTAAAATATCATACGTGTAGTGCCCTCTTGTTACAAAATCTTGTTCATTGCCCTTGAAAAGGTGCTAACAATAAGTTTACGGTCTTATTGGCGAAACTAGGTCAAAATTCAGTTTTTCAAACAGAAATGCCCATAGATTAGAACAATTGTATAGACTAACGCAATAGACAAAACTGCAATGAAAATAATGCTCTCGGAAACATGAACTATGTAAGTACTAGTTCCTATGGTAACTTCGCATAATATGCCTATCTGATTCGGACTGCTGCACTCCCAAGTATTGGTACAGTCACCAGAACCCTATAATATGACCAGCATCGAGTGTGGATATACGCGGCATTATCTTATCTACATAAGTGTACCTGCAAGGTATCAAGAGCGCTTTAAAATTAATCAAAACCTTTGCTGCTAGTTATTAAATGTCAAAGTAATTTCATAGTAAAATACCAGGCGCTAGTTTATTTTTCCAGTATCAATGAAGTATTCTTAAGACTAAAGGTACATAAAAAAATAAACTAAATTGTTTTTTTAGAAAAATCTCTTTATATGATGAACACCAAACACTTACACTGAAATATTACATTTTTTTTAAACTGTAATTTTTGTCAAGAATCGATGTTTGTATAGAAATTGATACTTTGTAACAGTGTTTAGCAATGAAAAGGTTCGTTAAAAATAATATCCGGCCCGCTGAATCTCAAACAGGTACCTCCCGAAACAGCCGTGTCCGGTGAGTACCTGCGTCAGGCGGAAGTTGAGGATGCCGTGGCGCCTCCCACCAAAAAAAAAACAGTTTAAAAAATATTATTGCAACTTTGAGCTATTGGATTGTTTAACCTTTAATTAGGCGCGCCAATAAACTAACACTGTTAGTCGCACGGGGTCTGCAGCTACCCCAAATTGATAGGTTTGAAATAAAATACATATTAATTGGAAATAACCTTTAATTGTTTTTATTCTACTTATTACTAATTAAACTTTTCGAAAAATAAAAAATAAATGTAAGAAAGATGTTGAGAACAATAGAAAAATATGTTTTTCTTAAGTGCTATAATAACTCAACAATTATCACAAGTTTTCTTTGTATGATCGCCACAGATAAATTTGTTGCACTTATTGCACTTTGCGGTCGTTTTCTTATCGCCTTTTCGTGGACAGATGTAGCACCTTCCTCTTTTTGTTGAGTGCAATCGAGTGTCAGACGTTGAAGGAGTCGCAACTTCAGGTCCCGACAATCGCTTTTTCAACGCACTAGGCAGGGACGGAACTATTGCTCGCGCTAATCTATGTGCTTTTACTAATTCTGTAGCTAATAATTTTAGGAAAATTCGTCTGTTTATAGTAGCCTCATTGTTGTTAAAGTTATAAATAACCAACCAGTCCCATCATTTGCCCACAAATCTAGAAAATTTAAATGCGACGAACGTAGAACTCCAGACATTGCCAACAATCCAAAAAAAGCCAACATTTCCTCATAAATTACGTCTCTGGCATCCCGTTCCCTTTGGAATTTATAACGAATTAAAGATATATACTCATTTGTATGTTTCATTATCAATTCTATAATACTTTTATCAAAAAATAACAAAAAACAATCAGTCTTTCTTTTCGCTTCTCTTGCTGCTCCTTTTGAGCCTGGCAAATGAGTAATAATATTATGAGATCTTTGTCTTACTCTTTGGCTGGGAATAGATTTATTCCATTTTGTAGTCTTATCTTTACCCATAAAATACGTAGATGAATCGGACGGTGGTGGTTGGGAGGTCGATGTGGTTGGTTCTTCACTATCACTTAATTCTGAGTTTGATTCATGCTCTGGCTCCCAACATGTATCTGCATCGCCTTCTAAGCCCAACTCATTGTCAGTGTCATCGAAAGCTTCTTCTTCATCTTCGAGAATCGCACTTATTTGTTCAAGTCGAAGACTCTGCCTATTTTGGGTCATGATGAAGTAATTCTGTGAAAGATAAATTTGTAGCTGTTAAAAAAACTTGATAAACTAAACAAATCACCGTATTTTATACGCAAACAAAAGGCAAAACGTAAAAGCGTATGTGTACCAAAAAACCATAAAAACACAATTTTGTATATTATATGAATCTATAATTGTGTACAGAATAGAGGTAAATACATAAATGTTTTTGAAATTGTTAAGATAAGGTAAAAAAATGCTTAAACCCATAATAAACAAATATTCACTTACCTAAATTTGAACTACACTATTAGTCGCGCGGGGTCGCCGCGACCCCAAGCCCCTCCGTGTAGCGCGTGCGATCAACTCCGCCGCGCGGGCGACACTGAATCGCGTGGAGAGTAGAGAGTTAGGAAGCTAGCAAAAAATTCGGGTTGCCAGTATTAATAGTTAAAAAAATAACTTCATTGGAAGATCACTTGGGGTCGCGGCGACCCCGCGCGCCTAATTAAAGGTTAAGCTCAGTGGTATACTTCCAACCGAACGTTTTTTACCAAGGATTTTTTCTAGGAATAAATAATTACGCACAAAACACAAACAAGCAGGTTTATGCGGAATGAAAACGGATGAAAAATCCTCTGATTGATCGACAAAACTGTTGAAAGATTTATCTTTGTCGCGTCGCCGTTTTGATCAAAAGTTGTCAGCATTTCCTACTAGCACAAAGATGAATGAGAATGCCGCAGGGTGTTTGATCACACTGTCCCTTATAGCGCTATTCCGCAGCAACTTGTCAAAAAATAATTATTTCTTGGAATGAAAAAGGATTTTGACTACAAAACTTTTTTGCTAACATGCAATTGGATGAAATACTCTAAAATTATTTGTAGACTTCTCTCCTCCTTCTTAGCACATATAAATCCCAAAACCAAAATTATTCTAAGCCTCAAACAGGCCCAAGGTTCCAATTCCATGGATTTAATTTACTATTTGCGTCTTGTATGACGTATAGTAGGTGAAAATTGGAAAAATGCATACAAAATTAAAGAATATGACGTGTGTGGTAACCTTTGCCTAGCAAGAGATAAATGAGAGAATAATGTACATAGAATAATAGCAAGATAGTGGAGAAATTTACTGCGAGTACATAATATTAGAAACTAAAGAATTCTATTATTTTTTTTGTAAATAAATATTATAATTAATATGACTTAAAACATTAAACATCTCGTTCTCAATTTCGTGGTCTTTTTAAATATCTTCGTGTCATATAATCTCCCACCATGTCTCCAAAGTATGTGTGTCCATTGCCTGACACATACTTTTCTCCCACTTACTTTTAGAGGAAGATTTCCAATAATCTGCACCTAATTATGACAACAAAAACTCATAATCTACACCATATAAAAAAATTGTTCACTTTATCTTTCGTGATTTCGTCATTATTTACAAAAATGTCTCAACTGAGTCAAAAAACCACACACTCGACGACTTCACGAATTCAAATGGCTGTCACTGTGACATTTTACGTTCCGATACTAGTTCGTTTACTTTCGTTACCGGCCAAGTGGCGTGTCGGACCACGCACAGTGTAGGGTTCCGTAGTTACCCGTGTCCTAAACCATGCCAGCAAAATATTCAAAGTACTTAACTGTTATGTCATAACAAAATTACAAATGCACTTGGTTTTAAGTTATTTTCTATGGATTTATTTGTATATTGCTCCTTATGGAAGGCCTGCTAACGCTTCTTTTTCGGTTCCAGTTGTTCACAAACACATGAATTTGACAAAATCCCTACGGAAAAATATTAAAAAAATCAGTAACTCCAAGGCAAGAAAACTCTGTAATAGAACATTCTCAAACACAAACCATAAATTCCGAAACTTTTTAAACAAAATTCTGATATCCGTATTACTCGATAAGCTCAACACTTCGCGAAGGTAACAAATAAAATTATCATAATTGAGTAGATATTCCTGAATCTTTCTCAGAAGGTGGCTTAACTTCTTTGGTATTGAAAAAACCTCCCCTTGTGGGCGCAACAGCTGGACTTTATTAAGTTTGTATTCCCTTGTATTATTAAAAAAGAAATAGACATTAAAAAGTTCCAAGAAATAAGGCGGCATATGAAAAAATCTAGGCGTTGTATTTTCTTGTTTTGGCCCTGAATTTAATTAAATTAACGGCTTATAAATGTAAATTATGGTCGTTAGTGATTCAAATCATTTTACCTAAAAAGGAACCAACCAGTTAATTTTCTGAGAATTTTTCGTTAAAACTTTTTAAACCTAATACGTTATCTCATTATAATAATGATCATAATCCACTGTTATTTTTCGTTATCTGACCCCCAAAGATTAACAGTCGTGAAGGTTACGTTTCGACGGGTGCGCGAATCCGCGTTCGAAACTCAAATCGCGATCGGAGAGCGTCGGGTCAGCAGTGTCACTCCGGCGGAGCACTCACGAACACCAGTCGAGCGTCGCGTCTGGCTGAACGCACTTATCGTAACATTAGAAAAAGTTTAGGTAATAATAAAAAAAAACTCTATATTATCTGTGGTATGTATAATGACGTGAATTTAATTTACGAATAGTGAATGACAATGTGAAAACTCATGTGAAGAAAAGTTTTAAAATTAGTTTCAAAGTGTTTTTAAAATAATATTTTGGCTTCAATAAATATAGTAATAATTAACTTTAGTTACTGAAATAATAAAGTAGCTTAAAAAAAAAAAATTAGCCTCTTAGTCGTTTAAAAATGATTAATTTACAAGTTTTATATGAAGACGTGGTGGTTGAAACTTATGAGTGATAGTGATCTTGACAAAAGCTACAGAAAATTTGTTTCGACTTAGAAACTGGTAAGTTCCATCATAAATTATATATTTATTTTAATTAAATATTTTTTAGGCAATAATCAGTATTGGTTCTGCTTCGTTACATTGAAAATAATCTTATTGAATAAGAGTCCTTACTTTAAAATAATTAGTATGATATAATTATTTAAAGTATTTCATTTTCAGATTTGAAAGGATTTTTAGATACTATTATTGCGTAACTTTGATATTGATTATTAAAATAAAAACAGTTGTGCGCAAGTTTAGCACCAATATTATTAAATTTCGTCTGATTGTTAATTGTATTACCTTTATCAATTTCATCAATTCATTTTATCGTTTCGATGCTGCTAATCAGCATCGCATAACGCCATATTTTAGTTCAATTAAGCTCTTCAACGTTTTAACAAATAAAATATTATAAAAAGTGTTCAAACTATTCAAACTTATTATCATATACGTAATTATTACAGCGACGCAACCTGACTTAAAAAAATACTGTTAGCATAGAATTATTAAAAAGAAATATTTACAGGCGTTTTGAAATCAAATTAATTGATTCAAAGGGTTCATGGCTTGAAATTCTGTTTATTTAAGGTGATTTAACCAACTTGTTTTATAGGAAAAATTAAAATATGTAGATTATTTTAAGCGATTTAATTCTCTATAATAAATCTGCTTGTTTTAATTTTTCGGGATTTATCCCGAGCTTCAGAAACCGGATTACCCAGCCAGATTAAGCCGGATTTAGCGAACATACGTCACAATATGGAAGGGGTAATTCCTGTTTTCCCCTGTATTACAAAGAGGTAGGGTGTGAACAAAGAAAGTGCGACACTAACAAAGATACGAGGAAAATGCAAGTCTAGGTCGAGATGAAAATGCGGCGCATGCAAGATTATGAGTGCTAGTCTTTGAGGCATTTAGACCGTGAATGCTTTCGACTGGCATCCCTTTTTGTAACATCTTGTACTTGAGATTTTTTGGCATTTTGTTTTCGTTCTTGAGGAAAAAGTTAGCTAAAACTGAAGAAAAAAATGTTAAGACAATTGATGCCGTAAGAAATGATTTGAAAACTGCCGGTTTGTTATGTTAACATTTCACCGTGAAACCTTAAGTGAAGTGAGATGAAGTGAGCTGTCATTACACCTTTGTTGTATGGATTGACAACTCACTTCAACTCAGATTGTCGGTGATTTTTTCCAGAATCGACTGGCTGGTTGGGTTGTTTGTCAATGATTCGAACTTTGAATGTTTAGATTTTTTCAGTTTTATCTATTTCCTTTGATAAATTGGTTATTCGGAATTCAAACGCAGACCATGTCGCTATCGCGATGTCACAGGCCTTTTTGTCAACTGCCTTTTGGACAGGTAATATTGGGCGGACGTAGCTATGCGTGCCAAAAAAATGGACGTACGACCGAAAATATTTACTGTTTCATAAAACTCGTGCAGAATATTTCAGGACAAAATTCTTATAGGTATTTTGAGAATATCTATCGCTATAGTTATGTATTATTTTTTTCAAAGGATGCGTAAGTATCAGACTAAATCTAGTTTTTTAGCATTACGATTGTAATCAAACCCACATTAAGCTATGATCACTAATATTTCTGAAGCAAATGAAGAACAAAGGTTTCGATTTTAATCCTGATCGGTTCGCGTTCGACCACAATCTTAACTTATGAAAAGCAAAAATGTGGTCGACGATGGAGCACGCTTGCCTAGAAGTAACCTATACAAATAAAAGAAAAGGATACTATTAAAAAGCAGCGATAAAATTGATCTAATGAAATTAGAAGACATTTATTTCCAAACCAAAGGAGGTACAAATTCCATAATATATTTTATTGGCCAATTTAATAACATCAATTCGTATGCATTACACAAACAATCACTCACACAGACACGACTCCCTAAAATATTTTATTTCAATTTTAAATTGTATTTCTTTTAGTTTTAAGAGTAGTTATTAATAATGCTGTTAAAGTAAACGACCAAATTGTAAGGAATCAACACGTAGCATATTATTATAATATAGTACACTTATGTAGGAGGCTGTTTAACCTTAATACAGGTTGCTCAGCAATCTAGCAAGCAGAACAGCAGTTCACCCAATAATTTGTAACATCTATGCACATTTTCTTAAATACCAACAGTGTTTACTACAAATACCATATTTAGAATCAAGATTTTATTATAATTAAAATTAAATCTACGCCAAATATCGCAATTTAATCTACGCCTTCGATATTCAGAACCATTAGTCATGACCTCACATCCATAGGACATCACCATCAAGCGCTGAAATATTTTCTCTCCGCAAAGTTGAGTAGTTGATTTTTTCCGTCATACGTCAGCAATGTCATAAGTTATGAGTTGGCAGGACTGACAGCTGAGTTATGAGACTTATGAGCGTCAACCCCTTTGAGGGTTGCGGGGCGTGAATGCTTCCGTCTCGCCGTTTTCCACAATCTTTCATTATAACGGATGTTTGCATACGAGTACTTTGACTATAATAAGCTATATGTATAAATATAGTCACAAAAAATACCAACCATATAATAGGTATATTTTTTCCACTGCACTGCCCATTTTTTTTTTAATGTGTGCATTGTAACTTTATGACACACTTACGAGTGTGGTGTACAATAATTGCCTACTTGTAAATTAATAATAATAATAAGTTTATTTACCAAAATAATTACAGAAATGTACACAAGTAGGTACCTATATCTAACGAGTAGACTTATTGTATTAGTTGCAAGTTAGCTGCCTGCATACCAAATAGCTTTGTTGACTGTACATACAGGTAAGCTGTAGGTTCCAGCTGTCATTCAAGATCTTTGATGATCAAACGGATAGTAAGAAACCAGAGTGCTAATTTTACTAATTTTCAAAATTCGGTCAGAAATTTATGAAAAATCAGGTTTTTTTTAACATTGCGATAGAGATGCGAATGCTAACATTGCTTAAAAACTGGCAAAGTGCAAGTTGGACTTGCACACAAAGAATTCCGTACAATAAGCCGAAAAAAAAACGTGTTTTTTTCGGCTTATGGTAAATGGTGTTATGGGTGTTGGTGGTTATGGGCCCCCTTTTATTGTTGGTTTATTTTAGTGTTTATTGTTATAGCGGCAACAGAAATACATCATCTGTGAATATTTCAACTGTCTAGCTATTACGGTTCATGAGATACAGCCTTGTGAAAGACAGGCAGACGGACAGACAGACGGACAGTGAAGTCTTAGTAATAGGGTCCCGTTTTTGCCCTTTGGGTACGGAACCCTAAATATGAGTAGAATTCGCCCTCAGGTAACTGACACCAGTCTTTCGTTCAGATACTGCCATTGGGATATAAAGTCAGATAACAATTCCGGTACTAAGCTGAATCCGGTTACAGTGTTACCCAACCCTAGTATAGTTGAGAACAGGCTGGACAGATAGATAAATAGTCACACATAGGAAAATAACAAAGGAATGAAGGTGCATAAGATGAGACAAACTCTACGTTCCATCGAAATGTATATAAAAGCACACTTCTTCAAAGCAAGGAATACGAACAAATTAATGTTTATACTCAAAGCTATTTCAACAGTTTACTTTTAAAATTCCAACAGAGTAAAAACTTGTTCGTTTTATTGTTAGTTTAGTTAAACGGTTGTGTCATTTGGACAAAAGTTTGTTTGACATCAGGCTTGTCCACTTGAGTTTCGTGTAACAGTTGTAAAATTTAATTTAATAATTCTTTTTTGCTATTTCACGTTTTGCTTATGAGTGAAACTTTTGTCCTATGGTCCTGATTTGATAAAGGATCTTTTTAAATAATGTGTTATTATTCAAAACTTTATTACTCATAATCTAATCAGTGATTGGCATAGATAGTGCTATTCCCGGGATTTATTGACCGTTATCTTAACATGGATATGTCTTTTGAATCCCGGGACCATTAATTAATATGGCAGTAAACACCGCGCGGGACAAGCTTATACCGAATAGTTTGATATGTCGTCGTGCGTACTCATGATATCTTAAACAACTTAACTTCATTTAATACATCGAAATCCAGGAAAATATTCCCAGGAATCCCTGGACATGTCCATTGGTTCATTGTCCCAAAATAGCACTTCCCACTCGTAATAAAAAAAAAATACCAATATTTTAGTAGTTCTGATAAGTACTTTGGGCGAACTGTAATTGGGGTTTTTCAAGAAACTCCTCAGTAGCAGTACTTGAGGGCAATTTTATCTTCCTCCATAACAACTGACAAAATGTGGGCGTACTATAGATAGATACACAGGAAATATAGACATAATTTTGTGTTATACTAGTTTCTGCCAGTGTAAAATGAGCCCAAGGGAACACACCCCGGAAATTAAAGGAATACTATGTTCCGTCCAGAACATTTTGTAATCGTGTTCCAAATTACATCAACATCTTTTTAGCAGGTTATAGACAGATAGACAGTTTTTTTTAAATAATATTAGCATAGATATATATGAATTCATGTTAAAGGGAGGTAATTTGAAGCTGCTATACAGTTAAGATCAAATCATAAAAAAATATTGACGTTTTTTTAAAACCTGACCTCGAAAAACGACAAAAAACACCAATAAATGCCTTTTCAAATAGTTTGATGCAGTTGGTGACGTCTGCTTTAGTTCAATCACATATTCAATGTCATAAACTGCACAAAACAAAAAGTGACCTTCTAGTTTTTCGGTTTTTTTTTTTTAATTGCAGTTTTTTTTTTTTTTGAAATTGTTCTACAGAACACCATCCTTAAAAATGTCCTCGCAGTTCTGGAATACCCATATATTGTGTCTTTTTTTTATTTCCCTTTCAGCATTTTAATTTTCTAACACCTTCTTGGTACAAGAAGATTTCTATTCGGAAGATGGTATTTATTTTACCTATCTTCCTTACAGAAATCTCCCTACAAAATATACCCATATCTTCCAAGAAACACGTTTAATTAACTGTCAGTCATTGCGGTGTAGGATGTTCTTCCGTGTAACATCTGGCGTTTGCGCCACAATGGCGCTTGCCCCATTCAAATAAGGCCTTATGAGAATGGAATAATAAACATATGCAAACGTATACCCTGACGTAGTTGAATAACAGATTGTTGTGATACGAATTTCTTGATTTTACTTAACACGTTCAGGATAATAATAATAATATCTTGAGACAACTCACACACGGTCATCCGATCCCAAACTAGGCAGAGCCTGTGCTATGGCAACCAGACAACTGATAAACTTACTTATATATTTCTATATACATACATATTATAGACAAATTACACCCAGACACAGAACAAATGATCATGCTCATCACACAAAGATTTGTCCTGGGTGGGAATCGAACCCACGACCTCCGGCTTAGCAGTCAGGGTCACTAACCACTCGACCAACAGGATATATGAACGATGTGTCGTGGTCACTGAAATAATTATGAGCGTACGTATATCAGGATGATAGGATATCAAAAAGTTTTTACTCAGAAACTATTTAGATTATTGGAAGAAAAGAAAGAGATATTTAGGAAGGTTTGTACTAACAAAATATTTAGAATATCAGCCGCACGTGTCGATCAAGTTTAAGCAACGCTTACAAAGGTTGGTCTGTGGATGAGTGACCATGCGGAAAGCATGTTAAACCGTTGGTCCCGGCTGTCATTTGTAGATCTTTGGCAGTCGTTACGGATTGTTAGAAGCCGGTAAATCAGACACCAGTCTTGCCAAGAAGTATCCGTGTCACCCAGTTAATGGGTTGTGGAGGTCTGGTGAGCAGCCGCTCCACCTAAAATACTGGTATTGCTGAATCCGGTTTGACTGGTAGCTGACCCTAATATAGTTGGGAGAAGACTAGGCAGATGATGATGTACTAACAAAATATTTATTATATTCTTCTAATACTATCGTTATGGAAAGAAAATAATTTATATGCATATATATTCTGTGACAAGAAATACTTTTGTTTATTTCATTTCCTCAACCTGTCGAAAATCCTATTTCTAATTTACATACATTTGACATTGGTAGTCGCTGACATGAGATTGCGTCTTTGAACGTTATAAATGTCACCTGAAAATGGCAAACGCCGTAAAATTATAAAATATCGCGTGAAATTGTAAACTATTTTTTCTAAATTATACATGATGTTAGAAACGATTGAATTTGAATGGGAATTATCGTATAAAAAACGATTCATTAATAATATATCGAGAAATTATAATCTAATAAAGATTTATTCCAATCTTACGGAGTCTGCCATTTTCCGGTGGCATAAATATTCGAAAATTGGAACCATTTTCTTCCGTATACTTTACAATAATATGAAATTTCAACTAGCTCGCATTATTGTTGCTTTCATGAGTGACTACAAAAAAAAAGGTAAGTTGCATTCCGAGATGTTGCCAGCCCTGACTCCTTGTTATGTATCTGATTGCCTACGCTTTCCTCAAAGGAATTCGCTTGTCTACCACAAGACTAAGATGAAACAAAATGGTTTATAATTTCATTATTTTAAAGGTTCGTATATCTCCAGCCGAAGTCTAAGAAGTCATAATGGCGTCGAATTTGATTCTTTTAAAGGTTAACGTCTACAAACAGACAATCACTAACTCGGTAGGCACTTAATTTTCTGTCAGTTTTCCAATTAATGAATTCCTTTAAAGCTCTCTGACTAAAGTTAGTTTATAAGTAGTTAGGTACCGAATTTTCTTTGCTTTCAAGATTATTTATAAGGTCAATGTCGAGAAGCAGACAGTATTAACTTAATAATTGGGTGGTGATAAGAAATAATATCGAAAATATTTTCGCGCGCCGGAACCTTGCGATGCCTGTTCGCGGCTCCACCGTCACGTACCCTTACGGCTCGATATGCCCCAATGGCCCAAGCGATCAGTTTGCTGGTACGCCCTGATTGCTCAGGAACCGGAGCTCGATATATTTACGAGCACTCATAGATCGATGATCAAAATCTGTGAGTGTGTTTAGTTATGAATGTTTATAAGATGAATTCTACGTTGTTGGCTTGCTGTACGTTTTGGTGCAAACTATAAGTATAGTAAGCAATTGTTACGAAATAATAAACCTCTTCCATTACTGGTGACTGAGTTAATTAGTCAATTGACTGATGGACAACGCACAGCCGAAACTACTGGTTTTAGAAAGCTGAAACCAAATTTCAGCTTTCTAAATCCTCCATAGGTACCTTGGGGAGTGTAGGGGAGCACAAAGAGAGGATTTCCCGAAATTCATTCGGGAACGGGAAAAATTCGGGATATGCGCGTACGAAATCGCGGGCAAAAACTTGTAGACATAGTATTATATAATATGCTTGCCTCATATATTCGGGACAATAGGTACCGGTTATTGGAACGCGCCTAACGAAATTTCAGACATAATTAAGGAAAATATCGTCCTATAGTTTTTCGAGCCAATAAATTCAGCAAATAGGCAACTATTAAATTATATTACTGTCCTGTTATGGACCACTTGTAGAGTTTATAACTGCTTTATTATGTTAGACTACCCTCTTGTTTGAATTTGTAGACGTGATTTTCAGGGTTGTAATGCTAAAAAGGTATAGGGCTCGGAATCAGAGACTTTATACGAGACCTAATACGCTTTACCGAAAAACATAAAAAATGCTAGATTGATCAATTTGAGTGGGTTTATTAGTAGTTCAAAAAATGCTACCGAATCATGTAGTGACGGAGTGGTTCAAACTCTAAGTCCTGGAACGCAAAGGGCTTTAGAAGGAACACGGATGGGTTGAAGTCAGTAAGAGTCTGACACGCCCTTCCACTCCACCCAGAGCGGAAGAAGTCATTTGATGATTTCCCATAATAAAAAAAAAATAATAAAAAAGTGTGTGATATAGACAGGCACCAATATTGAGTCTGTCATAATCTTCATGCATCAGGTCTTCAAGACATTAAGCTAGTATTGCGGATACAAACATAATAATATTCCACTAGATAACTTTTTTATCGCTGATGTATTTTAGAGATAAAAAACCGGACAAATGCGAGTCTGCTGAATCGCACACCGAGGGTTCCGAACAAACTCGTATCTATGTATCTAGATAGTTCGTCTATCGCAGAAATCGAGTCTCGATTTTTTCCGGGTTTTCTAAACTATGAAAGCACTCTCATTACTCTGACGAAAAGATAAGTAGTATAGAAGGACAAACTTAATTTTGTAGTTGAAAAATATTCTCCCATTCATCGATGTAAGTCACGGTCATTTCTTCAACTGCAAATATAAGCTTGTAATCGCAAAAAAATGTTTTAGGGGAGAACATTATTGCTTGCTTCAATTTACGTGGAAATTGGTATGAATAAACTAAAAGTCGGATAATTGTAACATGTAGAATTTTTGCATAATCAATCCCTGACGAGGTGCACGGGGTGAACAGTTGCACTGATCCTGAGACCATAGAATCAGCAGCAGAAATTGCTGGGTACTTAATAAAAATCGTTGAACTGACATAATTTTCCAAATCTAACCTTTAAAAAGGGTACGGGGGCGTTAAAGTTTATGGAGTACCTACTATATCCGCGCGGACGAAGTTGCGGGCGAAGTGTGAGTTATAAATTTAGAATTTTCAGACTTTTCTCTTCACTAGTGCCTTGCTTCTTGCCATATTTATGATTTAATTTATGATTTTTCAAATTTGTGATTATCAAAATATGTCACCAAAATGATGCATAAGTAGCTATATTTTTTATTGCGTTGACTAAGAAGGTTGATTTTTTAAGGGCTCCAAGGGGCCATAAACTTACGTATTTCATATTAATTTCATCATGATACCTCCACACGTTCCTAAGAAATAGGATCGTGACAGACGAACAACGAAGTGAAACCATAAGGGTTCCATTTTTCTTTTTGAGGTACGGAACCCTAAAAAAGATCGCCTTAATTATCATTATTTTAGCCGAATTATGACCACCGCTGAACGTAGGTTTGCCCAAAAAATTAAATACAAAATAATATACTACTACTCTCTCTAATAAATTCTTGTTCAATTGAATTATCATGAAATGTATAATTTTCTGGGTAGGCTTTGTATAGCCTCTAAATAAATCTCTAGAGTACTAACGTTCTATCAATTATTTATTGTTTAATTGAGCTATTAATTAACTACCGAGATTTATAAGATTAAATGTTCAGTTTCGTATTAATTATTTAGTTGAATTTTGATTAGAAAATATTTTAGATAGAACACAGAAATAAATGGAATTTATTTATTAGGCCTTCAACATTAGCATAAAAACGACAGATCGAATATAAAACCGGCTTACGGCCGGTTTTATCTGAAACGTCATGTTTGCCTTTGTAACATGACGTTTCAGCTACCGTTGGTAGCTAATTTGAAAGTCGGTCAAAAGGAGATATGTTATTGAGTCCGGCCGTTAGTGTCAAGAATCATGTTATGTGTACCAAACTTCAACAAAATCGATCCTGTAGATTCGGAGAAAACTGAATAATCCTATGTTAATAAAATCGGCCAAGTGCGTGTCGGACCACGCACAATGTGGGGTTCCGTAGTTACACGTCTCCTAAACCATGTTAGAAAAATAGTAAAATGAACTTCACAATTATTAGATTACAAAGTTACAAATGCACTTGATTTTAAGTAATTTTCTATGGAATTATTAAGATTTTTTTACTTACCCACTTCCATTTATTAACTTGGTCGACTATTACTTGTTAACTTGTAAAGCCTACTTAACTGTGATAGTTTTCCTTGTTAATTCATTATATATGCTACTACCATGAACTTTTTCACGTCTCCAAAAACAACCGTTTAGCTGGCAGAAGGGGGACACACTTGACTAACAAAAATTAGCACTTTAAAGCTTAATATTTTGCAAACGGATCCTTGGATGGAAAAACCGGTTTCCGCAAACCCCCAATATTTTTAAACGACCTATCCAAAGACACCCCACACCATGGGGAAGACGATAAAAAAACATCGCCACTTTACATGTCGGGAGCACCCTAAAACAAAATGTATTTCAAGGTTTTATTTCACCTCTTTGTCGACGTGATTTATGTGTATACCCATGCCAAATTTCAACTTTCTAGCACTAAGCGTCTCTGAGCTAAACCGCGGACGGACGGACAGACAGACAGACGGACATGGCGAAACTATAAGGGTTCCTTATTGACTACGGAACCCTAAAAAATGTTCTTGAGAACGGTCTGAAATCAATTCAGTAGCTGATCCTGAAAAAAATACTTCAGTACTTTCGTTTATTTTGACTCATATTGTAAAGAATAAATTGTGTCCTAACATACCAATATCACAAACTTATATTAATAATGAATGCAGCTCGCTTTGCAAGCCGATACACGCATCCGGTATAAGATAACCACACAACTATAAATAAATAACCATATAAATAACCACGCTGCGTTCTAAAACGGGAATTATAGACATGGGTAAGAAGGCCATGCTCATATAGGATTGGGCACTGGGCAGGTCACGTGAGCCGCATGCACTGTGACCGCTAGGCAAAAGTCTTTACACAATGGGTGCCCGAAGATGGACGGCGCGGCCGAGGCCGGCCCAGAAAGAGGTGGCGAGACGACCTAGACGCGCTTTATGAGGGCTGGCGCGAGGTGGCGCAGGAAAAGAATACTTGGAAGGACTTGGGGGAGGCCTTTGCCCAGCAGTGAGACAGTGAAGGCTAAAACAACATAAAAAAAACAGACACATACATTTATAGTGATAGCTATTCACGGCAATGTGAAAAGCCAGCTATCGACAATAAATGTAGATAAATGGTGGTAACCACTAGTTTGTCGCAGCGACAAGAGCTATTAAAGATAATTCTCGCTCAGCGATTCTCGATTGGCGATCAGAACTCACGCCTAGAGACCAACCAGTGGTAATTTTTACTTATATTGCAGATCTGAATGCTAGCTAACATATTATGAATTCAGCGCTTCATAGCGCGTGTCGGTTTGCGCTGGAATATACCTCTCGGCCTGCCGGAGCAAGTGGTGCGAGTAATCGCCCGCCGCACAAGAGAATTCGCTTATAGCCCAGCTACAAAAAAATCAGAACTACACACTCGCTTCTCGCTGATCATCGGCGGTAAGTGTCCATAATATCGGCCAGGACGCGCCCGCCGCCAGGTGTACTGGTGGTCGCGGGAGCTGGCATCGCTGCGCGAGGCATGCGTTGCTGCACGGCGCCTGTACACCAGGCATCGCAGGCTCCGTATCCGGCCTCCGGATGCGCAGGTCAGGGAGGCGGAGCTGTACGAGGAATACAGAGTGGCGAAGGCCGCCCTCCAAGCGGGGATCCTGCGGGCCAGGGATCTGGCTCGTAAGGAGATGCTGGAGTCTCTGAACGGGGATCCGTGGGGACGCCCATACAAAATGGTGCGCGATAAACTCCGCACCTGGGCCCCCCCGTTGACGCAGAGTCTCCGGCCCCAGTTGGTGGAGGACGTTGTGAGCGCTCTGTTTCCTTCGCGAGGGGAGCATACTCCCCCGCCTATGGCTCCGCCACCTGCGGTGCCCGATGCGGACCACACTGACGACGGCGACGATGATGACAACGCTCCGGAGGTGACTGAGGTAGACCTGAGAGTGGCGGTAAACAGGCTGAAGGCCAAGAATACCGCCCCAGGACCCGACGGCTTACCTGGGAAAGCCTGGGTCCTGGCTTTGGAGGCTCTCGGGCCTCGACTAAGGGGGTTCTTAAGCGCATGCTTGGAGAGAGGCCAGTTCCCACTTCGTTGGAAGACAGGGAAACTGGTCCTCATTAAGAAGCCTGGGCGCCCTGCGGACTCTCCGTCCGCATACCGGCCCATCGTACTGCTCGACGAGGTGGGCAAGCTCTTTGAAAGAGTAATTGCAAACCGCCTCGTCGGGCACCTGGTGAGGGAGGGGCCGGATCTGGCGGAGAACCAGTTCGGTTTCCGCACAGGGCGTTCAACGGTAGACGCCATCATGCGCGTGAGGGCCCTCACGACGGGGGATGCGGTGTCGCGGGGCAGGGTCGTCTTGGCGGTGTCTCTTGACATCGCCAATGCCTTTAACTCCCTGCCCTGGAGTTGCATCAGGGAGGCACTCCGGTATCACCGGATGCCGACCTACCTCCGTCGCGTGGTCGAGGCCTATTTGACGGACAGGGCCGTCATCTACCCCGGTCACCAGGGAGAATGGAACCGGCGAGAGATGTCGTGCGGTGTTCCACAGGGATCGGTTCTGGGGCCGCTCCTGTGGAACATCGGCTACGACTGGGTGCTGCGCGCCGACCTCCCTAGCGGTGTCAGCGTAGTCTGCTACGCTGACGACACGCTGGTCCTGGCGCTGGGGGGGTCGCACCAGGCGGCGGCCGAAGTGATGACACGCGGGGTTGCGATAGTCCTTGAGAGGATCCGGCAATTGGGTCTCGAGGTGGCCCTGCACAAGTCCAAAGCCATGTGCTTTCATGGTTCTCGGAACAGGCCACCAATGGGATCCCAAGTAACGGTAGGAGGGGTTCACATCGGCGTCGGATCGACGATCAGGTACCTGGGGCTCGTTCTCGACAGCCGGTGGAATTTCGCGGAGCACTTCCGACGTTTGGCTCCCAGACTGAAACGGGCTGGGGCTGCCTTCAAGCGGCTCCTGCCCAATCTAGGGGGTCCAAACGCCTCCTGCCGGAGGCTCTATGCGGGGATCGTGCGGTCCATGGCCCTTTATGGGGCCCCTGTTTGGGCGCTAACACTAAAAGGGCGACCAGCCCGCCAGCTTAACGCGTCCCAAAGGGTCATGGCCATCCGGCTGACCCGGGGATACCGCACGGTCTCCGGCGAGGCGGCGAGCCTCCTTGCCGGATTACCGCCATGGGATCTGGAGGCGAAAGCCCTCGCGCAAATTAAGTAAGCGACAACGGAAGTATTAAAAAATAACTTTATTCCGACAGAGTTACAGCGAAACAGTAATTAATTAAATCTAACAAAATATTGATCTTATATACTAACTTAATTGCTAACGTAGTACATGCACAGCGTGATCAGATTGACGCATGTTCTAGATAATTATAAATGCTGATCGCGCAGTGGGAAAATTGGGAAATAATAATCTAGTAACTACTTATTGGCTGACAAAGCTAATATTGGTAGGTTGGGGTTCCTTAACTCCTCCCTCCCTAAGAGAGAAATTATCCGAAGGTGTCGCAGACGGTTTCGGAGAATTTCGACAAAAGTTTATGAACTGAAATTTGTACATTATAAAGATAACTATTGCTATTACAATAACCACATACTCTAAGATGGTCCATATACTAATTTCTATTGTCACTGTTTGTGTCGTATCGTCTATTTCACTAAATTTTGCACTTTGTAACACTTCTTTCACATCACTGAAGTCCACATTTCTTAAATCCACTTTCTTTGATCTTCTCTGGATGTCCTGTTGTAGGTCTGGCATCTGGATCAATGGCAGCTGGAGACTGGAAACTGTAGTGTTTGTGGTGGTGGCAACGATGACTTCGCCTATTTGTGTCTCGCATTGTTGGCCAGGTGTCACGATGTAGGTCCCAAGAATAGTGTACTTCAGGATTTCTGTATTGCAATTCTCGGTGATGATGAGATTTTCCTCTGAGTAAACCAACCATTGGTTGTCGGTTATTTTCTGTATCTTAGTTTTTTTATTTCAATATGGTTCTGTATGCAGTTTTTGTAGTTGTTCTTCATCAACATTATTTGTTCAATGCAGGTCTCGGTTGGAAACTGGGCTAAATTAGTTTCATCGCAAAGAAATCTTTCATTTTCAATCTCAGTACATGGGCTTACCACGGGCATGTATTTCAATCTATTCACCATCAGGTAAGGATATTTGGGTATTATTGTAAAGGTATTTGGAGAATGGAATATAGGGATGGGTATAACCTTGTAATAATTATATGTTTCGTTATTTATTAGGGGGACTTCTAAAACAAAAACTAACTTGTTGTTATTTATATATGATTTAAGTATGATATTACGTTCTAATTTTATTAAATTATGTTTGCTTACTGGGTATATTGTTCTAGCATGTTTAGCAATGACTTCTAACGTATTATATAATTCTGTACTATTTATAATGGATTGGTGCAATGTATTCAGTTTGCTAAAGGCTATTGCCGTTTCAATCTCTTGTATGTTTTCGTAACAGGTTCGAAAGTTATTTAAAATTTGATACATAGTATTTAATATTTGGAAAAGTTTGTTAAACCTGAACTCATGTTCAACTAATTTTTCCATTTCATTGGTATGTAAACCCAAGTTTTTAATATTTGAATTTATTATTTCAGAGTCATTTACTAATTTATCAAAAGCTTTTTGCATTGATGATACTTTACGTTCGACCACATGCTCTTTGTTCTGTATCATTTGGATTTCTCTATCATATTTAATTGCATCGTCTTCATCTAAATTTCCTGTGATAGCTTTTACAAGTGAGCCTAATGGATTAAACAAAGCTCTTTTATTTCTATAATGGAAAGGTAAGATTTGAAAAAATCTATCCTTAGTTAGTTTAATAAGATATTCTATTTGGCTTTCTATTCCTATAGTTTCGTTACTAAGACTATTTTCCTTAATTTTAATTTTCAAGTTAATGAAATCCCGAATATTATTATCTATTTGTAAGTGTAATGATTCTAAATCTACAATTTTGTATATTGTCCAATAACTATTCCTCTTCACTGCTACTCCCCGCTTTATCGCTGCTATCCCCGGATTCTGACCGAGGTTTTGGAGGTCCAGCGTGAGTGTTGGCACCACTAGTACCAGAAGTACCAGGCACGATCTGTGGAGGACGTTTTACATTTTTTAAGGCTACTCTAGTTTTCCTTTTCTTTACTTCTACTGGGACTATATTTCTTTCAACTTCTCCTATTACTTTCGCTTTTTCATATCGTGGTTTTTCTTTAGCTTTTCTAGTCCTAGTGTCTTTCATGTAAATATTATCGTCTGGTTCGAGTACCGGTGTAGTTTCGCCACCTTTTTTATTAATTATTTTAATTTTATCGGATTCTAATTTTTCTGTTATGAATTCATAGAGTATTTTAAGGCGTTTTCTATGATCTAACAATAATTTCTGAGTTAAGTTCTTCTCTCTATCCACGTTAAATACATTATCGGAATAAGTGTGACCAAATACTAGTTCAAAAGGCGTAAAATCTGTTGCTGAATGTATGGTGTTGTTATAAGCCATGATGGCATAAGTCATAACTGATGCTGCATCTAAATCACTTTTATCGTATTTTGCTATACGATAAATCTCAATAATGGTAGAATGAAACCTTTCTACTATTGCCATTGAACTGGGATTATTTGGCGTCCCAATATGAAGTTCAATTTTGTAAAAGCTTAACATTTCTTTAATCAAAGTATTGTTGAATTCTGTACCGGAATCGCAACTAATTTTCCTAGGCAGACCATACATGCTGAAATATTTAATCAATGCCCTAACTATCTCTGGTGTACTCCTATTCGGTACCTCTATGGCTTGTGCTATCTTACTAAATGCATCCACTATAGTTAAATAATATTTCCCTTCAATATACACTTCTCATCAAAAAAATCGAAACACCTCGCAGTTTATGATTTGATAAGGATTATCAGAAAAATGTGTATATTTAGGAATAAATGTAAAATGTCATTTAATAGTGAGTAGTATGAGGTTTTTAAATCCTAATGTTAATGTTCTAAATTCAAATTAAGTCTTCATAGGTTTCGTATTTTGTATAATGAGTAATTTTTACTCTGTATGGAATATGAAGGAAATGGGTAAAACAACACGCGTAAATGAAAAAAAATGTAAGAAACGTTTATTTAATAACTTGTATTCCCTCCGCGAGCTCTTATTACTGCTTCCATACGGTTCTTCATCGATCGGATGAGAGTCACGATCACATGTTGTGGTATATTATCCCATTCCTCTTGGATTGCATTTTGCAGCTGGCTAAGTGTTTCTGGGGCTGGATCTCTTGCTCGAATTCGTCTCTTTAATTCATCCCATAGATGTTCAATGGGATTCATGTCCGGGCTTCTTGCTGGCCATACCATAATGGAGATACCGACTTCGGTAAGATAATCTCGTACGACGCCCGCGGTGTGAGCTCTAGCATTGTCGTGCATGAATATGAAGTCGTTGCCAATAAAATGTGCATAGGGCATCACATGAGGTTCAAGACACTGTTCGATGTACCGATGAGAGTTTAGTGCAGGCAGCCGTGGCCCAGATACAAAGGCAAGTTCTGTCTTACCGTCGGCGCTGATTCCTCCCCAAACCGTCCACGAACCGCCACCATAGCTGACCTTTTCTTCAATGCAGCATTGTGCAAAGCGTTCTCCATCTCTTCTGTAGACCTTGTTCCTTCCGTCGTTACCATACAGCATAATTTTACACTCATCAGAAAACAGTACTTTGCTCCACTGAAGGTATGACCAAGTTAGGTGCTCGCGTGCAAAGTTAAGGCGCGCTCTTCGATGGTCTGCAGTTAATTTCGGCCCATTCGCTGGCTTATGCGGTGCCAATCCGCGTTCCTTCAACCTTCTTCTTATTGTAGAGTCACTTACAGCTACTCTTCGTACAACGCGAAGCTGCTGCTGCAGTTGAAAAGCGTTAAGGCGTCGATTTCGTAAAGAGGTTGTTACAATAAATCGATCATCTCGCTCAGAAGTGACCCGATTCCTGCCAGATCCTGAACGGCGCGTGAACGAACCAGTCTTCCGATAGCGTTTGTAGACTCTATGAACAGATGATAAGCTTAGATGCAATCTTGCAGCCACAACACGCTGACTAAGTCCAGAATCCAGCAATGCCACCACTTGGGCGGCTTCTGCGGGCGAAGTATCCATATGTTTTAGAAAAAAAAGTTTTTTCAGACGTCCCAAAGTCACAGTAAATGAAATAAGAAACAAAAAGTTTAAAGACAAGCGCTAATTTTAGTTTTTAAACGAGAAACGTACTCCAACCCTAAATACACATTTGTCTCAAAACAGTCATTAATTTCATTTATAGGATAAACAAATGAAATTCTAATTTCGAATTTTGATTTTTTTCTTCTTACTGTAATGACCAAACTGCCTGCTACACAATAATGTTTTTTTTTTCATGGAATTAATTCTCTTTTGTAAAAAATTAGGACAAAAACAATAAAAACGAAAGTGTTTCGATTTTTTTGATGAGAAGTGTATAATAAATCCATAAAAGCTTCCTGAAAAGGAGCATCCTGGGTTTGTGTTAACTGAATGTGGGGTTTAATCGGTTTTCTATCATATTTCATGCGTTTACATGTTTCGCAAGCATTTATGATTGCCGTGACTGTTTCTTTCATGTTTGCCCACCAGTAATGTCTTTTAAGTTTGGTTAAAGTTTCTTTAATACCTCTATGACATGTTTTCCCGTCGTGGTATTTTAAAATAACTTCTTTTTGATCTTCTTCAGATTCTGTCAAATTTATAACTCTTTCTGTACACTCGGTTAACTTAACTGAATCCTTTTTAAATAACTTAATTACCATGTTTGAAAAAGTTTTTCTAAAAGATGGGTGTTCGAAGTATATAAAGTACTTATGTTTTGGATCAATATACTCTTTCAAAAAATCTTTAACTAATATATCGTTATTTGTCGGTAAGTGAACTTCGAGAATTTTTTGTTTATTATTTGAAATGTCTTTTACGTCTAATTTATTTTTAAACCATGAATGAATTAAAATCTGTTTTGGTTTAGTATCGACAGCTTCGTTTAAACTAGGAATGCCTTCGTGTTCTCTATTTGCAACTGAGTTGGCAGTGACCCCATCATCAGAATCCGAAAGTTCTATCGTTTCTATTGGAGTTTCGAGGTCTTGCAATTCGTTTTCTATAATTTTTTGTATACGTTCCTGTCTATCTCCTATATTTACGAATATTGAATCTAAATCGTCGTCAATTGCGTTAATCTTAATCCTAGATAAAGCATCTGCATTCGTGTTTTGAGGGCCTTTCTTATATTTTATTTCGAAATCGTACTCTTCTAACCTTAACCGCCATCGCGTGAGTTTACTATTGGGCTCTTTCAATGAATACAGCCAAGCTAATGGTCTATGGTCTGTAAATATGGTAAACTTATTACCATACAAATACGGTCGAAAGTGCTTAACTGCCCATATTATGGCTAAAAGTTCCTTCTCGATAGTGCTATATTTTACTTCTGTGTCACTCAAGGTTATACTAGCATAGGCTACAGGCTTATCTGAGCCTATCGTTCCTTGTGACAATACAGCCCCGATCGCAAAATTGGATGCATCCGTGGTTAAAATAAAAGTTTTACTAAAGTCAGGAAATTGTAACAAAGGTGCATTTGTTAAAAGCTTTTTACATGTCTCAAAACATTCTTTATATTCCCCATTAATTACAATTTTGCGACCTTTCTTTAAACAAGCTGTTAATGGTCTAGTTATTTTGGCAAAATCTTTGATAAATTTCCTATAATAACCGATTAGTCCTAAAAAGCTTTTAATCTGTGTAACCGTTTCCGGTATAGGATACCTAAGAATAGCGTCTATTTTATCATTATTTGGTTTCAAACCTTCACTCGTAATAGTATGCCCTAGGTAGAGTACTTCCTTTCTAAGAAAATGAGACTTATCTAATTGAACTTTTAAATTTGTTTGACGGAAGCGGTCAAAAACTGCTCTAAGTTTTTCTACATGTTCAGGCAAGCTTTTAGAAAAAATAATGACGTCATCGAGATATACTAAACAATGTAAGCCTTGAAGGCCTCGTAAGACGTTATCCATCGCTCGTTGAAAAGTTGCGGGTGCGGTCTTTAACCCAAACGGCATTCTGTTAAATTCATAATGACCTGAAGGTGTGCTAAACGCAGTTTTAGCTCTATCTTCCTCCTGAACCTCTAATTGATGGTACCCGCTAGCTAAATCGAGAGTTGTAAAGTATGTACTATTACCTAGCATGTCAAATAAATCGTTAATGTTGGGCAAAGGGTATTTATCATCAATTGTGATTTCATTGAGCCGTCTATAGTCAACTACCATCCTCCATTTTTGTTGGCCTGACGCGTCTAATTTTTTCGGCACTAAATGTACGGGAGCACTCCAGGGAGAATGAGATTCCTGGATAATGTTATCCCTTAACATTTTCTCGACTTGACTACTGATCTCTTTTGTTTGAATAGGTGGCAATCTATGTGCCTTAATGTTTATTGGGTCTTCATTTTTTGTTCTTATTCTATGTTTAACCTGATTTGTGAAGGTTAACGGAATATTTTCACAATAAAATATATCCTTGTATTCTTTACAAAGTCTCTCAATAACCGTTCGTTCTTCTGAATTCATATGATCTAACTGTAATTTGTCTAAATTCTTTGTTAGCAAGCTGTCCACTTCTATATTATTATCTATGAAATTAACACTAACAGATGGGTCCTGTATGTATGGTTCCACTTGAAAAGGTCCCGTAACTACTAATTTTCTATTTTCATGGCTATAATTCTGAATAACAGTTGTTGCATAGCCTTCAATACACGTAACTAATGCGGCGGGCATTCGAATCCCTTCCGTAAATTGCTTAAAATCTAATACAGCTTCCCCGTTCAGTAAGTTGACTGGGAGTCTTACTCTAAGTTCACTACGAGATGGTAGATTATATACCTCTCTCATAGGCGGTGAATATATGATAGGAATATCAGTATTTTTTAAATGTAATATCTGATTTTCCATATTAATCTTTGCCTGTAATTGCTTCAGCAAATTGCTACCTATTAACCCATCATACCTATCGTCGACACTATAGACATAAAACTTATGGAACTCTTGACTTCCAAAGGTAACCGGTAATGGAATAATAGCCGTTTCACTATGAACACTCGATGCGTGAGTGCTAACAACTTCGAAGGGTTCATACTGTAAATAATTTTTAAAATATTTATTCGCTATATACGGGCTTATAAACGACCTAACACTCCCCGTATCTATCATAAAAACTGCCTTTAATTCTGGTATAACTATATGTGGTAAATTTAAGCGTTTATTACAATTTATTTTTATTCGTTCTCTAGGGTAGAGGCCGTTATGCAAAAATTTCCCGCCCCGGGTTCTTCAGGAGAAAATTCTTGGCACTCATTGTACGAATAACTTGAACTATGTTCATTATTATTAGAATTATTTATGTAATTAACACGTCGCGAACTTGCAGTACGCATGGTGACATCAGTATTGGCACCCGACGTAGATGCTTGCGCTGCAAAAGACGGCGTGCTCGGTGCATGTGCCGCGAACTGTTGGTTCGGTTGTGCAATCGGAACAGATGACCTACTTGACTGCGGTGACGCATTATTGTTGTTTGTACGATTAAAATTGTCTTGATTTCTTTGAATATTATTATGTTGTTTATGATGTCTGGGCTGATGCGAATTGTTCGGTGTAGATGTGCTGTTTGTAGCACTATTCGGTACATGTGTACTTGATATGCTATGTGAATCTCTCTTTTGATTATTAGATTCAAATGCATTTTGGTTATTAGGCAAATTGGGTCTGTTATTTCTGCTAAAATTACGTCTGTCGTTTGTTTTCGACTCATAGACTGCCTGGAAGTTTTGTTCTTCTAAAACTATTTTTAATGCATCCTCTAACGTTGTGACGTCGCGCAAACGAACTAATCTAACTAAAAATGGCGGTAAATTAAACAAGAAAACATTCATCGCTCTGTTACTATAAATGATTTGCTTTGCCTTACGTAGAGATTCATCAATGATAGTTTCTGATATTTTAGCAAATAAAACACTTCTCATCCGCTGTATTCTATGGCAAAAATCTAAATAACTTTCAC
The DNA here is from genome assembly GCA_905163435.1 of Mamestra brassicae. Classification (NCBI taxonomy): domain Eukaryota; kingdom Metazoa; phylum Arthropoda; class Insecta; order Lepidoptera; family Noctuidae; genus Mamestra; species Mamestra brassicae. Next base: position 4,792,185 of record LR990991.1, on the reverse strand, counting down.
CCTTATTTATTCTACACGATTCTAACTCCATTGCTAAACAATCCTCTGTGCGTGGATCACCGAAGTGTTGGTTTAACAACTTCTTCAGCTCGTCCCACGTACCTATAGCTTCTCTTTCGCCTACCAAACTGGCTGCTTCGCCTGATAACCTACTTGTTACTACATGAAATAAATATTCATTTTGGGCTGCGGTTCCTATGAACTTAGACAAAATGTATTCACATTTTTTTATAAATAAAGGCAACATTCTAGTGTCGCCGCTGAATATTGGTATGATGTTAACCAATTCCTGTGGGACACGGGTTACGTTTTCCATTGTGAAAAGTTATGAAAGAAACAAACGCGGAGAAAAAAAAAAAATCACACTAATGTGCTACTAAACTATCACTACTCTAAAATATTAGTACAATTAAAATCTATGCAAATATTATTACGGCGTTGTCCAATCCTTAATAATACACAAACACATAGACTATTACAAGGTTGGGATATAGATGGAAGAGCTGAGAGGAAGGTGAAAAAGATTTACTCACAATTCCGCAGCTGGCTCCATGCTCCCTGAATTACTGCTGTGGCTGGTCCTCTTCCGTAACTCGAAGTGGCTTCTTAATGAATTTATTTGTTCGGCGATCTCTGCTAAACCGTAAACACGGACGTCGGCTGCTCCACGTAGAATTGTATACACGGCAAACTGACTACAGAGATCCTACCGGCTGCGCCAATTAAGTAAGCGACAACGGAAGTATTAAAAAATAACTTTATTCCGACAGAGTTACAGCGAAACAGTAATTAATTAAATCTAACAAAATATTGATCTTATATACTAACTTAATTGCTAACGTAGTACATGCACAGCGTGATCAGATTGACGCATGTTCTAGATAATTATAAATGCTGATCGCGCAGTGGGGAAATTGGGAAATAATAATCTAGTAACTACTTATTGGCTGACAAAGCTAATATTGGTAGGTTGGGGTTCCTTAACTCGCACGTTTACGCGTGGCTCGTGGAGGCGCTTCGCCGGGGTGAAACTCCGCTGCCGCGGCAAATTGCATCGCGGCGGACGGAGCTCCGGCAGGATACCATGGCGGTATGGAGACGGCGACTATCGCAACCCAGCGCTGGGCACGCCACAATTGCGGCGATAAGACCCCTCTTTGAGGAGTGGCTGGAGAGGCGCTACGGCGTCCTCACCTTCCGCCTGACGCAGGTGCTCAGCGGACACGGCTGTTTCGGGAGGTACCTGTTTCGGATAAAGCGGGAGGACACGCCCGGGTGTCAGCACTGTGAGGATCGCCCGGAGGACACGGTGGAGCATACGGTGGAGATCTGCCCTGCTTGGGCTGAGCACCGCCGTGTCCTCGTCGAGGCGATCGGCGGCGGCAACATCTCGCGTCCGGCCCTGGTTGAATCCATGGTCCGGAGCGAGGAGGCTTGGGAAGCGGTCACCTCCTTCTGCGAAGCAGTAATGCTAGCGAAGGAGGAGGCGGACCGCGCGAGGGAAAGGCAAGGCCTTCGTCCCAACCGCCGCAACAGGAGAAGACGCCCCGGGCGTCGGGAGTCGCAGGGCGATCCCCGGCCACCGTAGGCGCGGGCCTGCGGACGGCGAGCATTGGGTGGCTCGCTGTCCGATCACCACCAGGCCCGGGTCGATGGCGCGTTGTGTTTCACGCGCGCCTCAAAGAGATGTCAGCATAGAGGACGGGGCCCGCTAGGGCCAGAGCCTGCCAGGGTTGCGGAATTTGTTCGAAAGAGTCACCGCGGCCCTGGAAAGCAAAGGGCTTTAGAAGGAACACGGATGGGTTTTAGTCAGTAAGAGTCTGACACGCCCTTCCGCTCCACCCAGAGCGGAAGAAGTCATTTGATGATTTCCCATCCTTAAAAAAAAAAAAAAAAAAAAAAAAGTGTCCATAGTATATATGTATATTGAGGAAACGCATACAAGAGTACTCGTTGTAGCAAAATATTTGGTTAATCTAGAGACCACTAGGTGTTGCCTTGACTTGCCGTTATCTATATAGATCTAGTAAATTGATTTGCCATTGCAGAAATACCTAGATATTTGAATTATGCATATTTTCTGTGGGTAAAAGAAAGCAATGTTATCATCTGCTTTTGTACTTAAATTTTTCTAATCTTCGCACATGTACAGCTGAAAAAATATGCTTTTAGGGCTCCATTTTTACAAAATTACAAATTCCATTTGAATACCAAGTCCCTGAAAAGTTAGAAAAGAAAAAAGCTTATTATTTTATTTTGTTATTGTAATTTATTGAGTTTTATTACAGAAATTTATTTGTTTTGTACTTAATGGAACTTATCTCATGTTATGGTGGTTCATTTAATTTATTTGTACCTTGAAGCGAAGTTATTAATATTTTTCGTGTTTTCTGTGAATAACGCTGTTGATTACATAATTGTTAATTTTGTGTTTCAATTTTTCGTATTTTATATTATGTAATTTTTTGTTATTCCAAATAAATAAATTAAAAAAAAAAATTAAAACAATACCTTCACAATATATCTATGCAGCCTTTAAGAGGTAAAAAACTAAAACAAGTGAAGCTTCAACTTGGATTTTCTGAACGTAAAATATAGGTTTTGTTTCAAAACTTCTTCACATAGACAAAGAACACGATATCAGATTGTAATCTTATCTTAACACCTCTTGATATCTATATTTATTGCTCCAATACTATTTATATTCGTTTATCTTTGTTTATTTCTGTATGTAATGTTTCGAATACTGTACATTATCTGTAACATTATTTATCGTACCGTTTATGTGGAAATTAAATCTCCTTCACTGATTAGCAGAGATCGGAATAGGTAGACTATATTTACCTAATGTTCGTGGAAGTAAGTAACATGGAGTTGATAATACCTCCTGTAAAATCCCGGTGTCATCAATGGAATCGTGACAATTAAAACCCGGGATTATTAAAACATGAAGTGGACTTTGAGTATAGTTACAAATTATTGATTTGAAGAATCAAAAGAAGAAATAGTTATGCGAAAACAAAGCTATTTAATTTAACAGTTTTAGTAGGTACGGAACTGTAAAAAATGTATTCAAAACGCAATTTAAGTAATTTGCAATTTCTTAAATCCCGTGATGCAATCGTCATGTTTATGATTCCGGGATTAGAGAGACTCGAGGTCTCTTCTGCTGACAACTTTGCATATATTATTCCGTGTATGTTTTTGTTAGTTTGGATGTTCATGTTCAAGATATAAACCATTAAATACTTATAGGTACACTTCCAAATTCTTGATTTGGAATAGGAGAGAAATTTGAAAAAAGTGTGACTTTATTAATGCTCATTGCGTGTTGCTTCTCTCCATTATAGAACTTTAGTGTCTTGCTTCTAGATGCTGAGGTTCAAGTAACTGTCAGTGAGTAAATCTATTGATGATTCATATTACTTGGAAGATTGAAGGCACTATTTACACGAAATAATATATGTCTGAATTGTGTATGTGAATGGAACTTTACGGAGAGATTTTCTACTTTTTTATTCAGCCTGAGCTGTCTCACTTCTAGGCAAAGTCCTCCCCATTCCTTCCATTTCTCTCTTTGTTGTGCTGATTCACTTCAATCTACAAGGAAACCATCCATAGCCGTTTTCTCTTCGATCAGCCACGACCCCGTCTAGCTAAGAATATCAGGCTTTTTGAGCTTCATCGGCAATTTGCGTTCTTAATAGTATTTTATTAAAATACATAATTTATTGTGTACAATGTGATAATATATTGATTGTTAATCATGGGTTTTAAATATCACAACGCGCTGTACAAACGTGTACGCAAACTACTGATAAAAATAATTACGTACCTAGGTACATAAAAACAATAAGATAAATGCTTTTATTTTTCCCTATATTATTATGAAATCAATAAACGAATATATTCGCTAGTATATACTACACTAGCGTGAGTCCGCTAGTGTTACATTTGGTGGAGGCGCCGGGTAGGTGACGCTCTACACTTCCAAAGACTTTTAATAGATTATTACGAGGTCCCTCTTGTCCTCTATTCGTAAGGGCGTAGCTCATGTCAGGAGGATCTCCTTGGCTGCAGGTTTCTGGCAGACAAGGTAGACCTTTGGAAGCGTCTGGTAAAAGAAAAATAGAATTTGAATTAGGAACATGAAAATATGTTTTGTTTTTATATGGGACTCCTGTACCAGCGCTCGTTGAAGGCATATGCCAAATATATTATGAAGTTTAAATCTCAAGTATTGTTTTATTTGTAACTAGCTGTGCCCCTCGGTGTTACCCGCGGTTTATCAGATACTCCGCGTGAATGTCGAAAATTATCCCAAGGGAACATACTCCCGGGATAAAAACCTTTCCGGGGACTCAAACAATCTCTACGCCAAATTTCATCTGAATCGGTAAAGCGGTTTAAGCGTGAAGAGGTAACAAATATACACACACACTCACAAACTATCGCCTTTATAATATTAGTGTGATGATTAGTGTGATGTGTGATGTGATAATAATATTAAGTAGCACTAGCGTGAGTCCGCTAGTGATACAATTGGTATGAACTTAGTAGATACGTATTTGGTAATTGGGGTAATTTTCGAAATTCGCGCGGCCGAAGCCACGGGCGGAAAATATTAGTACACAATATTCTCACTGCTACAAAGCTGGCATCATCTTGTTGTTCCATGTCTTGATACGCGTAGCTCCGAGCTATTTTCTCCAAAATCATCACGTGTAGGTATATATTAATGGTACTTAACATAGCGTAAGTAAACGATGGTATTATTAACACATGAGATATGTTCGCTAAATAGATCACTCCCCAGTTCAAGGTTGAGACGCTTGATTAATTTGTTTCATTGATAGGTTTATTACACACTCATTCATTTGATTGCGTCTTATGAGACATACCCGCAATTTCGAAAGAAGCTTAGAGTAGCAGTGGAGTAACCACTTAAACTCTATTTCAGCATGATGAAAATATGTCATTTAAGTACAATATATAGTTTGTCACGTTCTAAAATCCATAAAACACAATACAGTAACCGGCCCATAACAATCTTTTTGACTGCGAAGTTCGACAACACGCTGAAAACTTGTCAAAATGTAAATGTGAACATACAGCCTTAATGGCTGTATGTTGTACATGACGTTTTTAGTTCACGAGTTCCAGGTTACAAAATGAAGGTGAATAAATGTTTAAAAATCAACACCGAGGGGTTATGGGGTAAGCTGTTTTTTTAATTTTTGTGTATGAATATAATGTCCGTATGAATGTTCGTAATTTTTGGCGAAGGGGAATGTTTTCGGGCACACGGTTCGTTCTAAAATTAAAGCAAAATGAGTGTTTAATTCTTCTCAATATCTAAATGAAGTTACATAAGTCGCGTACTGGTCTGGGATATATAAAGACTTATGTTAATGCTGACCTTTTATGTCCAAACTTTTTTGTGTACCTAATAGCCCACTTTTGAATTCCAACAACGTTCGAATTAGGATTTTGATCAAAAATACAGACTCAAAATTTATAACGTTAAGTATGTAAAATAATACATATTATTATCATGTTTACATATGCAAGGTTTTTTTTTCGATTAGGTAAAAAACGCAAATTTATTTTTTTAAAAGTCAATCCAAAAATTTCTGAAATTAGACAAAACATGAACCCAGTTTATATTTAGGTTAGACTTATCCAGTCACTTAAAACTTTAATTAAGTTTGTGTATTAGAGTTGTTTTTAAACAATTTTTGGTGAATAATAAAGAATATTCTATCTATATACTGGGCACAGAAACTAGAAAACTGGTTATGAAAGTACGGTTTTCATGAAAAAATGGAAAGAGACTAAGTTGTTCAGCAGCAAGCAATCTTTTGACGTTACAACGTCTAATAAATCGATGAACGCCGGCTGCACGCACGAAAAAAGATGACTCATTGTAACGTTACGCTCATTGTAACGTTACGATCAATGTTTTGTTATGATTTTGTCACGTTAAACTATCGTCCGTAAACCGACTTTAGGCAACCAATTTTTTCTCGGAAGGATGTTTTTAGGGTTCGGTACCCAAAGGGTAAAACGGGACCTTATTACTAAGACTTCGCTGTCCGTCTGTCCATCTGTCACCAGGCTGTATGTATCTCATGAACTGTGATAGTTAGACAATTGAAATTCTCACAGATGATATGTTTCTGTTGTCGCTATAACAACAAATACTAAAAAACAGAATAAAATAAATATTTAAGGTTTACGTTTTTATAGATAAGTGGTACGGAACCCTTCGTGCGCGAGTCCGACTCGCACTTGGCCGGTATTTTTTGTTTACCTACTCCCAATCGCCTATCGCTTTTGGGCCATTTAAATGGAATGTCAAATGCAGTGATCAACGATCAAAGTTTGTCGACGAGACGACAGGATCCGTATTTTTCAGTGTTTATATATCGTTTTCAGAAGATGGATGGATTGTGTCTGGAGAGATATGAAAGAAAAGGGAATCAGTGATATCGTGACACTTGACAAGACAGAATGAATATCCCAAGGAACATAGGATAAGGGCAGGATGATGATGACAATAATATATCGTTTTCGGCACCTATTGAAATACCTTTTTTTAAGGATGGGAGGAAATCATCAAATGACTTCTTCTGCCCTGGTTGGAACGGAAGGGCGTGTCAGACTCTTACTGACTAAAACTCATCCGTGTTCCTCCTAAAGCCCTTTGCGTTCCAGGGCTCGCGGTGACTCTTCACAAATTCCACAACTCTGTATCTATTGAAATACCTACTTACCAATTTGTATTTTATTAGAGCATAAATTATTATTAATAAATAAACTAAACTAAAACATACAACGGGCTAGGATATAACATTCGTCCTCAACGCACTCACACGGTAATGTGCCCAAGAGACTGGCGGCATTGCCACGTTGAATCGCAATACTTAGCCTCTGGCCAAAGTAAAAGCCAGGTCTAGGGTCACGGGAAGTGTCAACCAGCCGTTGCGAAATTTCTTTGAAAAGGCTGTGAGCACAAGGGCCCCACGGCCTGAGAGTTTCAACCCCAAACGGCTCGAAAATATAGTTACCAATAAGGTTACTATATTTATGCCGCTTGAGGTTTTCCGCAGCCGCAGGAAGATGGGATGGCGCAAGAGTATCGACACAGGTTGCGTCCCACTCTAAACACCCACCCATCTTCCATGTGTTTTATTTAGTTTATAAGACCAAGATCGAGGCAAAAAAGAGAACTAAATTCTTTTTAATATTGAAGAAAGATATAGCCTACAAAATAGCTGTAATTTTAGAAATGTCATTAAATTTTAAAGTTAAGTATTAGCATATCATTGTGTATAGTCAAAGTCAAAGTCAAAACGTTTATTTCAATTAGGCCAGTGAACGGCACTTTTGAACGTCATCATTTACAGTTCAGTAAAATAATAATATTACATTAATAAAGTGACTCTACTGTCGATTCCGAAAGGTAGAAAGAACGGACGAGAAACTCCATAGTTACTCTTTTCAAATAATGGTTTTACAAAATTTGGTATACAAAAATTAATTTAAAATATGTGAGGACGATGCACCCAGAGTATGCTACTTATAGGAACAAAGTATTACCAGCAGAGGTAAACCTATTAACTTTCTAAATAAATTTAGGTAAGTGGTATTCACATATTTACAAATATGGAAACCATTAATTAAGCAGTGTGTGAGTTAACAGAAAAATAAAAACACAAAAAAGAAACAGTATATCTATAAAGTTAATACAAAAATCAACCAGTTTGGTTTCGTCTACACCCTTGATTGTCCTATGGAGCAGGACCAGCATGTTTCCAAGCACTTTTATCCTGATATGTAGCACTGTAAAATTTGAGAATAAAATGGCAATATTAATAGTTGCAATTTCCCGTCAAAAATTATTCCCCGACCCCGCGAAACTGGGTCTTCTCATAACATATTTGACTTTATTAAGCGTAGTATGGCAACACTGTTATAAATTGTTCTATTGAATAATGGACAAAGTTTGTCCCTATTTGGGGCGGATTTTATGACCCTATTATGAGGGGCAAGTATTGTTGAATTACAACCATTTTTTTGCATTCTGTCTGGGTCGGTAGATAATGTAATACGCAATTTAAAAAATTGCAAACTTGGTTGTGATCAGTTTTAAGGGTTCCGAAGCTCTAGGTATATGGAAAAATGGATTCCTTATAGGATCGGTTCGATCACTCGGTTGTCTGTCTGTCACAGCTGATTTTCTCCGAATCTACGGGATCGATTCAGCTGAATTTTGGTATACATATAATCTTCCAGACAACTTGAAAATAACGTTTTTCTAACTGTGGCATATCAAAAGAAAGCTTTCGAATTTCGAATTTGTAACTCTCACAACACGCCCGTATTGTGAGAGTTTCGAATATATATTTTAATCATTTTAAAATAAATGGTTTTGAAGTTATTCAAGAAATTAGATGTAAAATGACCATTCCCAAAAAAAATACAGATAATAGTTCTTTGCTTATACATTACAAGGAAAACATAAAAAGTCTATGGTTGGAAAGTAAGATGTTACAAAAATGAGATTTGTTCGGAACCCTTTGCATGCGAGTCCGACTCGCACTTGGCCGGTTTTGCTCGCGGTTGCGCTCCTGTGGCGTATCATTATAGCAACTGCATATTTTTCGGGATACTTATCTTATAAATAACTATTTTTAATAATTATTATTATTTTATAATATTAATTTAAAAAAAAAGCGGCTACCATATAGCAATTTTCAGAAGCAAATACTTCAAGATCCTTTACATACAGAACTTTGACTAATGAGTTTACAAACCAGATTATACAGCCAGAACACTTCCTTAATTAGATAAGCCTCTAAAAATATCTTCCCTTCGAAGAATATAACAAGGAAAACCAAGTATTTGGCCAGACACGAAATGTTTTCCATTTGTCGAGGCACTGAGATCGGGGGTATGTTGTCATTTCCATCTCATTGGCCTAATTCTTATTGCTACGCCTCTTGACACAAAGCTGAGGAAAGGTATATTTAAGGAGATCTCCAGAAGATTTGTTGAGTAGGAAAAGTGCCAGAAAGCGATAATGTAAACGTATTTATTTTCATTACAATTTTTTGGCACAATTCTCAGTTCTCAGTTTCACCGCCAATCTGTAACAGTGACGTTGAATATTGTCTGGATGTAACGCAGGATATAATTATAATAATAATAATTTGATTTATTTTATATTTTTTTATGTCAGTGTGAGTAGCTCTTAAGACAAGTCGACTAGTATGTGGACTGTAAGCATATTTTATAAGTATACCATCTCTTCTTCTTTTTTCTATTTATATGTCACCGGAAAATTGCAGACGCCGTAAGATTGTAAAATAGTGCGTGAAATTGTAAACTATGTTTTCTTAATAAGACACGAATATATTGGAAACTATTGAATTTGGATGGGATTTATTGTATACAAAACAACTTTTTCATAATATATCGAGAAATTATAATCTAATGAAGATTTATTACAATCTTACGGAGTCTGCAATTTTCCGGTGATAAATACAATACTTTTAATACTTTGTCCCGACTGATGGATCAACGCAGCCTAAACCGCTGGTCGCTGGCTGGTTCCTGGTTCCAAAGCGTAGATCTTTATAGAAAAGAACGTGCAAGAAACTCCACGGACACTCTTTTAATTAGCTCTTGGGCCAATATACTTGAAACTTTGTATGAATACTGGCCAAAATAAATAATTAAAGATCGTCATTGTTCGTTTTTCACAATTACCCCCAAAATACGATTTAGGGGGTGCTGAAGTTTGTATGGAAGAATCTTATTCCTTGGGACAATGTACTTGAAACTAACTACTAATACTGTTCAAAGTAAAATAATAAAAGTTGTTATTATGTATAAGTTTTTCTAAAACCCCCCAAAAAGACGATTAAGCGGGTGTTAACGTTTGTATGAAATATCTTATTCCTTAGGCTAATGTGCTTAAAACTTGATAAGAATACTGACCGAAGTAAGAAATAAAAGTTGTCATTATTAATTTTTCACAACAAGCCCCAAAATACAATTTAGGGAGTGTTGAAGTTTGTATGAAAAATCTTATCCTTAAACTTGGATAAAATACTGACCAAATTATGCCATAAAGGTTGGTAGTATTCGTTTTTCATAACTCCCGCAAAAGACGAATTAAGGGTGTTAAAGTTTGTATGGAAGATTCGTATTCCTAGGGTTAATAAACTTTAGACCTTATATTTAAGTAAATAATAGAGGTTTTTATTGGACCTACACAGCTAGATTTCCATTATGATGTGTACAAGGACTCTGAACATACATAATGTATATCTTTATTCTAAATTCAAATCCATTAGGGGATGAAATGGCAAATTTTGTTTTGATTTCATTGAAACTTGATCTTAATGCTCTGTGATTTGATTAATTAGAGTGAAAATGGGTGTTAAAGTATGATATAGATCCCGGAATAGAAAATGGGATATTTTTTTTTACCGGGGCTGTGTTCCCCTGGGATAATTTTTGAATTACACGCGGGCGAAGCCGCTGTTGGAAGCTAGTTTTTCATAAATACCTACCAGTATGGAAGGTTGAATATTTAGAGGCCATAACTTTTCAAGGGATAACTTTTCAAATAAATGTTAATTATTGTGATTAACTAACTATGAACAAAAAAGTAAAGGTAAACTTGTCATTTTTATAAGAATAACTTTCATCTACGCAATGAGAGCTATCGCGTTTGCGTTCACCGCTAGAGGCGCTAGTGCGGCGTGAGGTCTTCGAAATGTCAAATTTCACTGTTAGCTTTGCTTTTGACGCGAGTTTATTTACATTTTTTTTTTACTTAATTCAATATTTTTTGTACATGGTGAATATTTTACTAAACTATGGCAGATTAAGTTACGGTTTTACCGGTCACCGCATTAAGTTTTTTTCAGTCGGGAATATGTGTATGTCCTTTTTTACGAAAAAAAAAAAAAAAAAAAAATCGCAAATTTACGGCACGGCTTACGTGCGCATAATAACAACTTTTAATATTATGCTTATGGACCTTACTCGCTAGTGGCGCCAATTGATGAGCATGAAAACGGTGACCGGTAGCCCTCCTTCACTACCGTTTCATATTTGTTTCATCCCTACAGAGCAAAATAACTATTGCGTATACACATAAGCAATAGAGAGTTTGGTATCTATTTGTAGGCTTTATTAACTATGAAAAAAACCATAAAGAAAATCAGGACTCTATTTTGATAACAGATACTTACGTAATAACAGCACTTTTACATCAAAGACCACCTCCATATCCTAACAAGAGGACTATTACGTACATCGATGTCTAGACTCGAGCACAAAACATCCCACATCATCCTCAAAATACTTCAAACTCAGACAAACTTATACTATATCACGAATAACAAACAAGAGTCAGCTCTTAGGATATGTGCCCTTCCTTTAATAATCCTTTCAACTTTTGTTTTACCTCCATCATATTCTCCTTAAAACTTACAGTTACAGTATACAAGGTGAATTTTTAAAGTGTGCGTGGATGGCCAAATCCGAAACTATGAGGTTTAGCGAAAAACTCTGAAAGGAGTCTCGGTCCCGATTTTGATGAAAACTAAAACTGCATCGTTGGATTTTCGAAAAATCTGAAATCTTAGTTAGGAATCGAATAAAAAAACACATCCTGTATTATTACACCTAAAAATCTCTCGTTTTTAATAAATTAATCTTATTATTTCTGACCTGACTAAACCTAGCTATCTAAACCGTTACTGATATTTTTTTTTAAACCAATGATGCAGTTGTAGATTTTCGGGTACATTGCTGATGAAGACTAAAATTGCATAATAGATTTTAGAAAAAAAAAATCCTTTTGTAAATAAAGAAAATATTTTTTTATAAATGAGATCGTTCCTTTAGTTTGCCACGTGTTATTACTACAGAATTTGATCCTTAGTAGCGACACTTTCGAATGGTTTCGATTCCTGGCTAGGAAAACCGATTTTTCAATAATCCAATGATGCTATTTTAATTTTCATCAAAATCGGGTTCGAAACTCCTTTCAGTGTTTTTCGAAATTCCTTATAGTTTCGAATTTGGCCATCCACGCACACTTTAAAAATTCACCCTGTGTACCTATTCCGAGAAATATAGTTACTTCAAGAGAGCGAAGTCAAGTAAAAGCTCACACAAACACGCCATAGACTGAAATATAAAAAGGAGCTAAGTAGAGAAAATGTAATTTGCTCAAAGCAAAGCCACTGTTTGACCAAAGCAAAAAGAAAATTCATTACAAGATTTTTTTAGATCCAGCTTTTGTTAAAAGGTCTGAATAAATATTTTACTGAAAGCAAAGTTTAGAGAGCTTAAAGCAAAGACTACGAAATTAGATTTAGCAAATTGTTAAGTTTAAATAGGGCGTCAAATTAATTGTGTACAGCTTAGCAATTTAAAATAAATTAATAGTATTTTTTGTTCGCCGCGTTTTATGAAGTAAATTGGTAAATGACTAGGCGCCAGATAATCGTGGGATAACGGTCATTGACCCAACTACAATTATTGACATTTTTAATTTGAAAAACGGAATTAATGACACAAAGCTGTCCCGAATCATCATCTCTCGTGATCCTTAACATTGTCTAATAATGAAAAACGATTCATATTTAATTGTTCAGGTACCTATGAACAGTTATTAGGGAAAGGTCAATGTACTTTATTCCACATTTATCTGGCGCCTACTATAGTTGCTACCAATCTTTCATGGTTTAAGTGGATCGCGGCTCGAAATCCAAATAAAATTCGACAAAGAACGATCTGAGAAATCTCCATACTAAATCAATGGTGACAGCTGGAACTCGGGTCGTAGCGTTCATACAAATTGTAGTAGGTATGTGTCCCTCAGCTAGTGCAGTCCTGCAGGTTTATATTTGAAAAAATGTATCGAGCCTACGAGTATACATTCTAGTACTAGCAATGATAAAATTAAAAGTCATAAACTTTTCCAATATTGAAGAAAATAGAAAAACATTTCACAAATGAATAATACAGTCCCAACGAAATTCTCTTATTATCCAATTATTGATAAATCCGTACTGTGTACATCCATACATGTCTATCTGTTTGCTAACGCATAACGTCTTAGCGGCTGAACGGATTTCGATGAAACTTAGCACAGAGACAGACCATGTCCTACAATAGGACATAAGATATTAAAGATATACTTTTATTCTGGGAGTATGTTCTTTTGGGATCATTTTCGACAATCACGCACGAGAAGCCGCTGGTAGATGCAATTGAAATATAATTACCACGAATTGTAATCAAAACAAATCGAAATTACTTAACACATACCTTTGAAACGTTCAGAAATTTCGTTTCATTGATATTGGTTCTTCATTGCAATCAAAAGTCGGTACAAAGAGTACAATCAGGTCGTAGAGATTGAAAATTAATAGTATAAATAAAGCAATTTCTGGTTTATTTTTGCGAGCATTGTTTACTTAAATATCATTGCACGTGGGCACATCGACGGAGATGGAACATCCTGCCAACTCGGCAACATATTCAATAAAGAAATTTTTGTTTCCTTTTCATATACATTTGAATACGTAACGAAATTTAGTTACAATGCGTGTTGTGGTAAACAGGGTTGCTAGAAGGGAATTTAATATTTACAGCGCTTTGAAAATTACTAACTTTTTCTCGCTAATTTGCTCCCGTGGTTGTTTCTACAGGAACCGTGCGCTTTCCGGGCTGAAAAAGAGCACATGACACTGAGCGCAATATACCTTCAAACAGTTAAAAAAAAAGCGGCCAAGTGCGAGTCGAACTCGCGCACGAAGGGCTCCGTACCATTATCTATAAAAACGGTAAAAAATCACGCTTGTTGTATGGGAGCCCTCTTAAATATTTATTTTATTCTGTTTCTTAGTATTTGTTGTTATAGCGGCAACAGAAATACATCACCTGTGAAAATTTCAACTGTCTAACTATCACGGTTCATGAGATACAGCCTGGTGACAGACGGACAGACGGACAGCGAAGTCTTAGTAATAGGGTCCCGTTTTACCCTTCGGGTACGGAACCTTAAAAATGTATCTACCCCAGATTACCTTTTACAAACATATTTATTAATATTCTTTGTTGTACACCTCATAATATTTACAGGATAGGTAATAGAAAAAATAGAGGAAATATTAACAAAAACAAGTGTATATGGGCAGTCTTATTGGACAGGGCAATCTCTTACAGACAACCTTTGGATGGACTGACCGAAAGGAGATTGATTTAGGGCTGTCAGTCTACAAAACATAATTTAAAAAATAATAATTATGCATCGTTCAATTCAAAAACGCGTTCCGGGTGCTGATGGGGCTACCGCGCCACTGCAGCGCCTCCGCGATGTTTGCGGCGGCTGACACAGACGGCTTTGCGGCCATCATGAGCAAAAGTTGCGCTTCTATCATGCGCCGCGCACGCGACTGTCCTAACACCATCCTGCACACGCTTGCGGACCGGTGGGACTCTCTGATGCTGGCTCGCTGGATATGGCAGCATGCAGTCGTATGATTTGCCACCATCATCGGGAAGTCCACCTGGACCTGTTGTTTTTAAATTATTATTCCGTTTATTCGTTTTGTAAAACTTATTTCTTACATTATTAAATATTTCTTAAAAAATACAAAAACAAAACAATAAAATATTTTGAATTTGAATTTGAATTTGAATTTGAAAAAAAAAGCATTTAAAATATAAAAAATAGTTTATTCGATTAATAATTACTAATACTAGTTTGTAAGCTCGTAAATGTACTAACAAATATGGATGTAATCGTAAGATGAATTTGAAATAAATTATTTATTATTATTAAAATAATATAAAAAAACATAAATACAATACCAATTACTGTACTCATAAATACTAGTTGCCGCCCGCGGCTCCGCCCGCGTGATTGTCGAAAACTATCCTAAGGGAACATATTCCCGGGATAAAAAGTATCCTATGTGTTATTCCAGACTATAATCTACCTCTGTGCCAAATTTCATCAAAATCCATTCAGTAGTTTTTACGTGAAAGAGTAACAAACATCCATACATACATCCATACTTACAAACTTTCACCTTTATAATAGTAGTAGGATATAATTTAGAAAGAAGCGGAAAAATTATAGTGAACGGTAATGCTCGTTCATCATTTTTTTAGTAGTTGGTAGCGTTCGAGCACGACTCACTTCTATGGGTAAGTCAACACAAACGAGCTACTTGTATACTGAAAGATTTGTCTAAGAAGGAAATGGAATGCATACGAATACTTAATTTTAGATTTACACTAGTGGTCCCGACAGACGTTTTCCTGTCCGAACGTTTGCTTTGTGTCTGACGAAAAATTATAGAAATCGATTGCAGCGCCACCTAGCGGGTCCAATTGTGAATCTAAACCATCCTCGAATCCACTTGAACACACACAAAAAAAATTATTCAAATCGGTTTAGCCGTTTAGGAGGAATTCACTGTCAACACACGTACAGAAGAATTATATATATAAAGATATAAACCATTTAACCTCTTTAATATTAGTATTTGTTTGTATGAACGACACAAAAGTAGTGATCTCGTAGTCTGTCAAATCGAACTATTGTATAAGATAAGTTTTTGAAGTGAAAACTTCTTTAGGCGTGTTACCACTTTTTGGAACAAAAATCATGGAACTCACGTCAACGCTTTCCATGAGCTATATATATACTGTGCATATGTGTACTTTTTGGGTGAACAAAAATCATCATCTCGCGTCATCGTCACCGAACGCTTTGAGTGAACAAAAATCATGAAATTCGCGTCATCATCACCAAGCGCTTTAGCTTTCGCTTAGTTTTCACTTCTATCGGCAGTCCCCAAAGACTGCCCCGCATGTTTTTTATTAAACGGCTTCAGAGTAAGCAACAGATTTATTGATACAAATCCCCATCCTATCGCTATGGCAGGTACCTGTGGATGTAGGTATTTATACCTTTAACAATATTTTTCATGGAAAAGATTTAATAGCGACGTTCATAAACCACCTCCATTATCTTGATCGACATTTCTTTACGTTACACCGTACAACTACGAAACGCTATGACGTTCAAAATTATGATATCAAAATAAAATTTTGATTTATACCGCACTTGTTTGAAATATTATTACGGAACTCACCGCAGCTACGCGTTGTATAAACAAAAAGTAAAAATAGATTTTGATATAAACGTGAAACGAAACCAAATGTTTTACGGGTTTATTAGTTTTAGTTATATCGTTTGCACTTTGGTGATCGTACACGCGTTTTGGTATGCGAACCGTAAAGCGCGTTATGAAGTTTTGAAAACGAATGAAAAACCCATCTTTTAAATACAATACAAGATATCCAAAAACGTTAAATTCTTACTTGACACTTCGCGTGACCCAAGGGCTGGCTTTTACCTCAGACAGAAGATAAGCCTTGTCATAGAACGTGGCAATGCTGCCAGTCTTTCGGGCTCACTTCAAGTAGACAGCGATGCGGACGAATTTTTTGACGCTATATTTCAGTTAGGAGTTTTTATTTTTATGAAGATATCAAAAAGCACGTTACTCTAAGTACTCTTACATCGAGCATTGGAGTTATATATGTCACATAGGGCAAGGAAATAGCTGATAACATTATTTCCTAAAAGTTTTTGACGTGACAACGCCTAATAAATCGATGAACGCCGGCTGCACGCACGAACACGGATGACTCATTGTAACGTTACGCTCATTGTAACGTTACGCTCGTTGTAACGTTACGATCATTTCATCAATGTTTTTTTATGACGTTGTCACGTTAAACTATCGTCCGGAAACCGACTTTACAGACAACCAATTTTTTAATCAGTAAATAAATAACGACGAGTAATACCTAACTTTCATAGTTAGTTATTATATTATAAGTGTGCGTTGCAGTAGGGAGTTTATCATACTTCACGTTGAATTGTAAATACTGTATTTTCACCTGTCAGTATTTTTTTAATGAACAGTTTTTTAAACCTTGCCGAGGCATTTTACAAGTTTCTAACCCTAATATTAATATCAAATCTGATGAGATAACATAGGACTAACACCTACTACGTTCTGTATGGTGTCGGACGTAAAAGAATAGCACCAACCCATCACTTCTCGTGGGTGTCGTAAGAAGCGACTAAGGGACTCAACAGAGAATGGGCAATAGCATTCTTTGTACATTGCAACAGCTACACTGCGATCGCCAATCCGCCTGCCAAGCGAGGCGATTATGGCAACCCCCCATTTGGGGGAGGCCTATGTCCAGCAGTGGACGTCTCTCGACTGATATGATGATGATGACACCTACTTTTATCCTTTTATTTTCACGTGGGCTTAGCCTCTGCCAAAAGCTAGTTAGTTTAAAATTGGCACAAACGTTAAAACATCTAAATTAGAATGACCCGTTTTTGTTGATTAACGTTTTTTGCACAGACGCAGACATGATGATTAACATGACAGAGGCAAAAAACGGTTTAGTCTATAAACCGTTTTTTGTGTAGATGACGTCATTTTGACTCGACTCCAAAATTCTGTGGAACTTGTCGAGTGCACTGTATGCAGCGGACGCGGACGATTCAATCTTCAAGAATCCATAGTAAAAATACAAATAAAATACATACTAATATTATAAATGCAAAAGTGTGTCTGTCTGTCTGTATGTTACCGCTTCACGCTTAAACCGCTGAACCGATTTAGATGAAATTTGGTACAGAGATAGATTAGACCTTTGAGACGGACATAGGCTTCGGCTAGACCTTTTGTTGCGAGACAAAGTCGCGGGTAAAAGCTAGTTGATGTATAAAAGACAAAATCTATCTGCCTCGCCTTTTCCCAAACACGTACGTCTGTATTGTTTGTTGCAGCCGGATTGCATATGATTGGGATTGTATATGGGGCGAGGTGCAGCACAATCTAGTCACTGGACACCACAAAAGGTACCCTTGGCAAGACTCGTTTCAGATGTCAAAGATCTAAAAATGACAGGCCAGTTGTCATGTCAAAGATCTAAAAATGACAGGCGGTGCCACCGGTTATGGCCGGTCTCAATAACGTATTACCTTTAACCAACTGTCAAATTAGCTACCAACAGTAGCTGAAACGTCATTTTTGAAAGGCAACCTTGACGTTTTAGTTACTGTTGGTAGCTAATTTAACAGGTGGTTAAAGGTATATACGTTACTGAAACCGGCCATTAACGTGCTTTCCGTGGTACGATTCACGGACTGACCTCGGTAAGTATAACTTAACCTTTGAAAATCGACCTGTGAAGCTATTATCTTTAAGCCACAAGCTCCTCTGACGAGTAACAGGCAGTTTTTAAAACAATTTTAACGAACAAATACAATTAAATAATTTACGATTAAAATGATCACGGGTCGTAAAAATCGCTTCAATCGGGAATTCTGCGGTAGGTGTGAGCAATATGCTTATTTCGATATTGACGTCAGTGAAAAACCGGCCCAGTGCAAGTCGGACTCTCACACTACAAACCGAAAAAAACATAAATTCAAAATAAAATAAAAAAAACACGTTTCTTGTAAGTATGGGAGCTCCATACAAGAAACGTGTATTTTTTTATTTTAATTAAATTATATTTTAAATACTTTTAGTTATAGCGGCAATAGAAATACACACTCTGTGAAAATTTCAACTGTCTACCTATTACGGTTCTTGAGATTCAGCCCGCTAACAGACAGACGGACGGACAGCGGAGGCTTAGTTATAGGGTTCCGTTGATTACCCTTTGGGTACGGAAACCTAAAAAATCAATACAGATTGGATCTTAACAATAAAAACTTCCCATCTTTTTTTTTTTTTTAAGGATGGGAAATCATCAAATGACTTCTTCCGCTCTGGGTGGAGCGGAAGGGCGTGACAGACTCTTACTGACTAAAACCCATCCGTGTTCCTTCTAAAGCCTTTTGCGTTCCAGTGCCGCGGTGACTCTTTCGAACAAATTCCGCAACCCTGGCAGGGAAACTTCCCATTTTGAACTGCTAATCTGGCAGCTGATTAGAAGATTCAATCCCAAAATCATTGTAGAGACTCTGAATCTCTCTTTAATTTTTCGAATGATCACACTTCCATCGATCATGACAATTTTATTTTGACAGTCCAATGGAACTTTGAATAAATTAATATCCGTAATATTTATTAATGATGGGCTGAAATTTGGAAAAGCGGAATTTTTTTCATAAAAAATTGTGTAATCATTTTCCCAGATGTCAAGTTACGGCAGGAAACAAACTTACTAAACAAATCCTATAAAGTTATACTAGCCTTTTCCCGCGGTTTTGCTCGCTTTAATATCTACAACGTGTAACAGAATAAACGCAATACCTCTTAAGGGGTCATTGTACTCATCATTATGAACAACTTTTGTTATGGGACCAATCCCGAAAAAGCGAAAAAAATTCAGCTGTTCAGTACATTTATGTTATGCGCACAGAAATGTATGGGGGAGTCTATTTTTTTTCGCGATTTCAGTGTTGATCCCCATTGTAAAATTCGTTCATAATAATTAGAAACATGAGGGTATTGCGTTTATTCTGTTACACGTACCGGGTTCCATCTAAATCGGTGCAGAGATTTAGGCTGAAAACGTAACAAAGAAACCTTCTCACTTCTGCATTCATAATATTATAGTTAGGACAAAACAAGCTTTTATTTAGCGGCCATATTGAATTTGGGGTACTTACAACTTTTTTGATTTCTACTCTTTAAGCCCTTTTATTTGATACCCATATGATAGATGGCGGATTACATATTTTTTCTCAACCCCAAAGATTGAGAAAAAATATATAATCTGCCATCTTGGAGTGGCGGCCATATTGAAATTATTACAATATTGAGTATTGTACATTGTATTGTCACCATAAGTAAAGGTGTATGCAAAATCGAATACCAACAAATGGTCGAAAAATAGTTTTCAAATTTTGACGGACAACTTATAAACAAACCTACATACGAACAGTGCAAGTTAAATAAAAGCTTGTTATGACCGTACTTCAGTAGAAACTTGTGCAATCATCTTGATATTGGTCTGCAATCGGCCCAGCCTGCCCCTTTGATGGCAAATGACTGAACTTGGTCCATGATCCATCACTAATCAAAGCTGAGACACAAACCGGGTTGGAAATACCTTTGCATTTCCGAATTGATTCATTCATCAATTTCAGTATCGTTCTTTTTAGACGTGTTTTTTTTGGACTGGGAATGAGTGAACAAACTTCGTGTACTTTTTGAACATAGTTCAATGTACCTAGTCTTTTGAAAACTCATATCTTGCAGAGTGCAGTTTAAAAAAAAATTAGTAATTTGAGATCAGTTTGTCTTGATTAAGTTATCATGTGTATAGGTAGTCACCTACTTATGAGTTATTATTAATTTTATATATTAATTTTATGCTTTATTATTAACATCTGCAGGTAATCGGTAAATATATTCGACGATCACTCATGTTTTTAACGGAAATGTTATTTTTTAATAATAAAGAATAAAAAAAGGATATTAAATTTGTATTCGAACATCGACAACAAAAAAGAGTTTAATTTCATTGAATTCAATGAAAGTATTTTGTTTTTAAATTAATTTCCAAGTAGTAGTTATTGAAAATCGGATTAATACTCAAATTTCAATATTTACCAATCATATATAAAATGACTAGCGGACGTCATGCGGTTTCACCCGCATAGGTCCCGTTCCCGTGGGAGAACGGGGATAAAATATATCCTATGTTACTCGCTGATAATGTAGCTATCCATTGGTGAAAGAATTTTGGAAATCGGCTCAGTAGTTTTTGAGTTAATTCGTTACATACAAAAATACAATTCTATCCTCTTTATAATATTGGTATAGAGTGTCGATTTCGAGAGCACGACTTAAAAATATACCACGCTGTAAGTTATTAAATAATAAATATGGGCTCCCATTCTCCAATGTTTTGATGGTCCACATCTTTTTTAGTAAAAAATAGTGATGGACATAATTTTAACATTAGAAATAAAAATAAATTAGATCAACCATGTTATAGATTAGCTAAAGTACGCACATCTTTCATGGTGTACTGTGTTAAATGTTACAACAAAATACCTTGTGACATATTAGAACTAAATGAAAGAAAATTTAAAAGTTATATTAAAAGCACACTTTGTAAAGAAGCATTTTCCAAATTAGACGATTACATTCGGGATTAGAATGCTTGGAAGAACTCTAGTCCTGCTCCATAGGACAATCAAGAGTGTAGAGTGAATCAAACTGGTTGGTATAATGCATTTAACTATATAAATGTACTTTAAGTTAACAATAAAGTTAAAGCTCGTGAAAAGTTTATTTTGTTTCTCATCTATTCAAATGTTTATAAATAACGCCATTATAACAATACCGTCTGTGCTTACAAGAGGTATTAAAATGTCAGATTTTTAACGCAAATAATATTATTGAAGCACGTTTTTAATGTTGACCGACACGCTAGTCGGGCTACAGAACAGTGACCTCATCTACCGAACATTACGAACCACAAACGTTACAGCTGGAAATATATGGTTTTATATGGCTTATTTAATATTTATTTTGTACTAAGCGTGTTCTTTAGTAATGGGAATATTTTATAGGCCGAGTAAATAAGGTATTGTGACGTAGAAGGTTGATTTTGAACCTGTAGAACTAAAAGGAGCAATACTAGTGCTTTATACTCAAAGTTAAAGTCAAAGTCAAAACGTTTATTTCAATTAGGCCATTAAACGGCACTTTTGAACGTCATCAATTAGAAATTACAATATTACATTAATAAAGTGACTCAACTGTCCATTCGGAAAGACATATGGAGAAGAACGGACAAGAAACTCCACTGATTTTAAATACTCAGTTTCACAGAAAAGAGAGAAAAAGAGCTCTTTATTTTCAACTGCGCTGGGCCGAACGTTGAAATATCTATAGTAGGCGCCAGATAATCGTGGAATATCGGTCATTGACCCACCTACATTTATTGACATTGTTAATTTGAAAAACGGAATTAATGACACAAAACTGTCCCGAATCATCATCTCTCGTGATCCTTAACATGGTCTAATAATGAAAAACGATTCATATTTAATTGTTCAGGTACCTATGAGCAGTTATTAGGGAAAGGTCAATATACTTTATTCCACATTTATCTGGCGCCTACTATAACAGCGCCATAATATTTAGGCAGCGTCCCTACGCACTTTTCTTAGTTCTCGTTTAAAGCGGATATTAATTAATATAAATAATTAAGCGGATTTAATACACCACACCAGCATCATGTGCCTAGCCTTTTCCCAACTATATTGGGGTCGGCTTCCAGTCAAACCGGATTCAGCTGAATACCAGTATTTTACGTAGAGCAGCTGCCTACAATCCATGGGCGTGCAGTAGGCTACAGTAAGGGTAGGCCAGCCCATACATTATGCGCAAAAAAAAATGCACCACATTTTTCAGGGTTGAAATCACGATACTGACGATGCGAATACCACTTTGAAAGTAGACGATTTTTTTTTAATTTTTTTTTTTTTGATCTCGGGGCGAAATCCTCATGGAAATCCTCCACCCTGGGGCGGGTGGAGGGGTCTGTCAGACTCTTACTGACTAAAACCACCCCGGTGTTACATCTACCACCTACGCCGGGGATCGCGGGAACGTATGCGACTTCCGCAATCCCCGGCTGATATGGGCTGGCCTGCCTTTACTGTAGCCTACTGCACGCGCATGCCTACCAGACCTCCACAACCCAATAACTGGGTAACGCGGTACTCTTTGGCAAGACTTGCAATTACACCACACCAACCTGTAAAATATTGTTTTAAATAATCCTGAAAAACGTTCGGCTGGCCTAACCAGTCATGTATTTTATTTTTAAATGAAACTGACATGTATATATTGTAGTTAATGTAATTATGACCAGTGATGTATTTAATTTAATTTTAATTATTATTTCTTTTAAACATTGTACACCCCATGGGTATGTTACAGAGATATTATAACAAATAATTATAAGAACTGACCATACACCTGTAACAAGCAATAAATGAATTTGAATCATCGAATAAAACGACAAACTATTAACTTATCTGTAATTACAGTTTACCTTACCAAACTCATAAATTATTTCAAGTTAATGAGCCCAAGTAAATTAAGAGCCCTTAACAGACCGACCCCTCAAAGCTAACTCCATTTTATTGCTACACTCTCGTTGCTAACCGCGGGCGTATCTACTGTAATATCTTATATCGCGTCTAACGATGATTTGAGTAGGAGTACTTACCCACTTCATGTCGATTACCCCTCATACATAAACATATGAGCATCATAGAGGCATTAGGCTCTTAGTACTGAGATATGATGTCACAATACTTTGATAAAAGGACAGACATTTACTCAAAATTATTTTGGTGATGTTTTTTTATTGGATACTAGTGGACGTCACGCGGTTTCACCCGCGTAGTTCCCGTTCCCGTGGGAGTACAGGGATAAAATACAGCCTATGTTACTTGCTGATAATGTAGCTATCCATTGCTGAAAGAATTTTTCAAATCGGTACAAATATAAATCTTTCCTCTTTATGATATTAGTATAGATATCGACTATTTGCAGTATTTTTTTCAAAAAACTCCAATTTGGTTTGATTTAATGTCTATGTGGGGGGGGTTTTTGATATGTATTAGGTTAAAAATAGTAGTAAGAGAAATTATTGTTAACTGGCTGCGGCCCGCGGCATACACATATTAAAACATTAAAAATTATCCCAAGGACATACTCCTGGGATTCAAAACTTCTTCATTCAAATCTTATGTCCTTTTCCGGGACTCAAACTATCTCTGTACCAAGTTTCATCTAAATCGGTTCAGCGGTTTAAGCGTGAAGAGGTAACATACAGACAGACACACTTTCGCATTTACAATGCTAGCTGCCGCCCACGGCTTCGCCCGCGTGAATGTCAAAAATTATCCCCTACCTACTCCCGGTATAAAAACCTGCCCTTTCCCGGGACTCAAAAAATCAATATCCCAAATTTCATCTAAATCGGTCCAGCCGGTTGCGCGTGAAGAAGTTTCTTTCACCTTTATAATATTAGTGTGACTAAGGATAATAAGGATTAGTATGGATATGGGGTTTAAAAAAATGCACATTCAAAAAAATGTATAGGACGGATTAACATAATTATTTCGTTAATTCGCTGTTCAGTCTCATAGGATAATACTAAACATTTTAAAACAAGCAAATTATCTTAGAGATTTTAAACTTGCAAAACTAGTTTAAATTAAAGAGTTTACAACAAATTTAACGATACGGTCCTTTGAAAAAGCATGATGAAGACGAAAACGGAAAATACGGCGCAGCACACTTCGGTTCGATAAAATTGCAATATCTGTGAGTCGGCTGCATTTTTTCTTTGATCATTTTTTACTTCGTGATTGGAAAAGTTTTCAAATTCACCCTGGGTGTCTCGGTTATTCTGCGGATGATTGGTATAGTCCTCCTGACCGATTTCAGCCATGGCGGCCACTCTCAACCGAGACTAGCCATCAGCGCGGGACATATTATAGTGCACAAGTGTGTGCGCAAACATAGGTGCACTCCCTCTTCCATCATTCTCATTTTCCGATGGGACTGCAACCTATAGGGTACAATTTTAGACGTTTACAGAGTAACGAACGCTACAAATTGATTTTTATTATAAACTAGCTTTTGCCCACGACTTCATAAGCGCATTTCCCGTTTTTTTCGTTCCCGTAGGAATGTCCCGTTCCCGCATAGCTTATAAGGCCTATAGGCTATGCAGAAACTGGAAATTATTTTTGTATATGATAGCCTATACTATAGGTTATTATATACTAAAATAATTTTCCAAATCCGACTGGTAGTTCCAGAGATTAGCGCGTTCAAACAAACAAACTGTTCAGCTTTATTATTAGTATAGATAATAATAACAAATAGAATCAATAATTTGTAAATTTCTATGGCACTCGCTGTGGATTTTCTAAACCCAATGCTGAGGTATGCTCGCCCTTGTACGTACAGGTAAGTTGTCCTGTCAAGTTTGTATTATATATGTTTTTGTGTGAACAATAAAAACTAAAAATAAAACTTTGTAGCATTTAATCAGTAATGACTTTAATTGTATCATAGGACCTTATATTAGTGAGACAACGAAATGGCAATTAATAAAAAACTTCATTCACCTTAAAATGAAAAAAGCTGAGGTATATTCTCATTAATTTAATTAACTAAACTAAATTACCTACTACTTAATGAACCTACTTAATCACTATATTAAAAGCTTGTTCTATATTAATTACCTCGGTCTCAGACTTGTATAATAAGCCCTAGGTTAATTAGTGAATATTATTACAACCTGCACAATTAAAATTAATCTCAAAGGACTCACGCTCGAAGTTAACTTAGAAAAGAAACGATATTTTATGACAGTAAAAGCTAAACTCTTTATGGCAATAAAATGGTCATGTACAGTCACAGTAATAATAGGTTCGTTACCTTTAGTTCGTTTTTAGGGTTCTGTACCCAAAGGCTAAAACGGGACCCTATTACTAAGACTTCGCTGTCTGTCTGTCACCAGGCTGTCTCTCATGAACCGTGATAGTTAGACTGTTGAAATTTTCACAGATGATGTATTTCTGTTGCTGCTATAACAACATATACTAAAAAACAGAATAAAATAAATTTTTAAGGGGGTTCCCAAAAACAAACGTGATTTTTTTGACGTTTTTATAGATAATGGTACGGACTCGTGCACGACGGGTCATAATATTGTCATATGTTGAAGACACACTATTACACTTACTTTCTTTGCTAATTCAAAATTTGACACCTACCACTACAACGTGCTAATGCCATGATGATTCCTTTGTGTGAAAGAGACAGAGTGCAGAGGCAGAGCGTTTAGCACTATTCCTTATTCATAACGGATTCAGGATGGTAATGAAACGTCATAGTAATGGCTGACAGTGATATTTATAAAACTGATTTGATTTACTGAGATGTT
The DNA here is from genome assembly GCA_905163435.1 of Mamestra brassicae. Classification (NCBI taxonomy): domain Eukaryota; kingdom Metazoa; phylum Arthropoda; class Insecta; order Lepidoptera; family Noctuidae; genus Mamestra; species Mamestra brassicae. The sequence goes on along the minus strand of LR990991.1, from coordinate 4,766,100 downwards.
TATTTCATGAAATTACTTTTATACTACACCTGCTTGGAAAGTACCTTGATACTTTATCAAATTTACGGTAGAAAGTACGTCATTGCATATCGAACAAATATGCGGGGAGAAAACGCATCTGAGCGGGAGAGAAAAGTGTATGAAAATCCATTTCTTACGTGGTTTTTCTTTTTTAATTTTGGGTAAGACTATGCGCCGGTAACCTAAATATCAAAAGCCAAAAAGTTTTTACAGTGAGTTTTTATCTCCAAGTTCGCAAAATGACACTGGCCACTAGCTGTGTGTTGGATGGTGTCGGGCTGGCAGTGCGACCCTGCGGCGGCAGGATAAACAATTTGAAAAAAGAACATGTGAAAATTGCAGACGCCATTGGCGCCATTTCCAATTTGTGTGTTGTTTGAGGATTCAGTTTTAACTGCAACAATTTCAATATAAATTTCAATTAGTAAAGATTTCGTTTTTTATTTTCCTTCTAGGTGTAGTATAAAGCACTATGTATCACTCGAGAGAAACTGCGATTCCCGATCTTGGGTGTTTTAAAGCCCTCGCCTACGGCTCGGGCTTCAAACGACACCCTCGACGGTAATCGGTCACTTTCTCCTCTCGGTGAACAATGTACTATTTCCATACCCAACAATGTTTTAGTTTGTTGTTAACTAACAGTAGACATATCAAAAGTAAATTAATTAAATTTGACTTTTGACTTTTATTTGCTATGATGACCTTTGTTTTTAAAAGTTCAGGGTTCAGTCACATGGCTTCAAATTTTAAGGGAATATTTTAAAAGTGGCGAAGGTATAAACGGCTCGACTGTACTTACTCAATGCGATGAAGTATGACCATAAAATGGCGGAGGCGTTTCACCCAATTACCTTTTAATTTATTACGGAACGTTAAGGTTGTATTGACGCACCCTTTAGCGGCCTGTCTAACCGCTTATCCATACTTTTAATCATGTAAGTAAGTTTTTTTGTCTGTTTGTTTGATTCTAAAGAACCGATTTTAAATATACGAAGAAGCGAATTGTTGAAAATCGTTGAATGCAGAATTCTTTCTACTCAAAAATAAAGGAATGTTTTCTTTGAGTAAAATTTTCTATCTACAGTATTAAGACTACTTTCCCTTCAGGTAGCATTACAAAATTACACCCTGTATATAGTTACGTGTTATTTAATTTCTTAAAAATCTTACTTAAATTTAGGTTTCTCCTACGTCTTACAAGATAGAAGATATTATCTTTGGAAATTGTAACTCTTCATCAGAGATCGGAATAGGTAGACTATATTTACCTACTGTTCGTGGAAGTAAGTAACATAGAGTTGATAATACCTCCTGTAAAATCCCGAAACCATAAATGGAATCATGACAATTAAAACCCAGGATTATAAAAACATGAACTGGACTTTGAGTATAGTTACAAATTATTGATTTGAAGAATCAAAAGAAGAAAGAGTTGTGCGAAAACAAAGCTATTTCATTTGACAGTTTTAGTCGATACGAAACTGTAAGAACATGATAAGATTCTTCAATATAGTAATTTTGTTCAAATGTGTTCAATTTCTTAAATCCCGGGATACAATCGTCATATTTATGATTCCGGGATTTTAGAGGAGGTATTATCAACTCTATGTTACTTACTTCCACGAACATTAGGTTAATATAGTCTACCTATTCCGATCTCTGCTCATCATCCTATGACAGACAGTCGAATGGGCATACCATGTAAACTTAAAAACATGGTCCTTATTTCGACCTTTAGGTACGAAACCCCAAAATACACAAACATACCTAGATACTAGCCGCCCACCGCTTTTAGATTTATTTCAACACTATCACCCCAAGTCAAAGGAAGGATTTATTTCGTGTGGTCCAATACGTAACATTGCATCGCCCCATTTTTAAAGGATGGCCATTTTGTATATTTTTTTATTTATATGCCGTAAAGAGCAAACAGGCCACCGGCGCCCCACACAGAAAAAATAAATGCGGTCGAAAACATAAAAAGTAAACTTCAATTTTTTACAGAGAAAATTAATTGCGGAGGCAGCCAATGTGACTTTTATCCCTCATTCGGGATGTAGCTTGCAGAATGTGGGTGTGTTATGTCCAATACAAACCAACTTGTCGCTATTAATCACGATGCACGTCGCAGATATCGACGATACGACATCGCATTGCGACATGAAGCCAACGTCGCAATGTGTCACTGTGCGACGTTTTAAGGTTGATTCACACATATTTCAGCCATGCCCGAGACGTGGACATGCCGTGGTCCGTCACAACGTGGAACGACAGGCCCCGGGTACGGCCTGGACAGAGACGTTTGCAAACGATTTCATATAAAATGTACGCAGCGATATTTTTCCAACTACTGACGCACCACGGTCCATCCACGTCCCAGGTACGGCCCAAATATGTTTGAGTAAACCTTTATCACACAGGTGTGATTTTCTATCACCACGTCTTGTATTATTTTGAGAGTTAAGTGGTTACGTGTATGAAGGTGGGCGGCTACTCCACGAATAATATTTCATGCTATTTTTGAACGGAGCCGTCTCCATGCTACACAATGCGAGCGCCACCCGCCCGGCTTAAACATCTGCTTACTTGGCAACAATATAGCGTAACCTATGACATTCATGCCAAAGGTACATTAATCTTAGACCCTTCCCACATAGAACTCATATTCAAAACTAATAAAAAGTTGTTGGTAAGTATGTTTGTACTAGGTAGTCTCTTGGAGTACTCAATTGCGAAAATTCTTTTTCTTTTTTCACAAAACTACTCGCTAACTAGTTAAAAATTAAAAGTAGTCAATAACATTGACTACTTACTACTTAACTAGCTCTTGCCCGCGACTTCATACGCGCATATCCCGTTTTTTTCCCAGTCCCGTAGGAATGTCTCGTTCCCGTATAGCCTTCCTCGTGAATGTGGCTATCATATACAAAAATAATTTTCCAAATCCGACCGGTAGTTCCAGAGATTAGCGCGTTCAAACAAACAAACAAACTCTTTGGCTTGATTGTATTAGTATATAGATAGATTAAAAACCACACGGTTCCTACGTGATGAGCAGTGATCGGATAATCGGGCGCTAATATACCTAAACTTCACTATTATTCCCACGAAAGTATAATACGGACATGCTTTTCAGAATCCCGAATCCCGGAATCGTTAAATCGTTAAAAAATGCCCGCATACAAAATATAGTTAGAACTCGTTGTGAACTCTCATTGTATTTTTTTATAGGTATTCCATTTCTTTTGAATAAAGTAAAGGTACTATATCAAAATAACCACTGCTATAATTTCATTAAATTTGTTATAGTTGGTTTTACAAAATTGTTCAATTCCTGGAACCCGGGATTACTTGTTTATTCAGAAAAAAATGTCCACAGTATTCTTTCACGGAAAGAAGTTTAGGTATATAAGGGCCCGATTATCCGATCACTGCTGATGAGCCACGAAAGCAAACCCGCGGTAAAATGCTAGACAACTATAAACTGGTTACTAACTAGTTAGAAACCAAACTTTGCAAACGAGTTACCTAAATCACTAAGTTTAGGGTTGTCAACAAGATTTTTTCAAAGTTGGTTGCTTTGAAAGTCTACTGATTCATATTTACTGATAAATTATGTGATTAGTAGTTTAGTACCTATATCGGATGTACTGAAAATAAGTACAAGGGGAACTTATTTCAATACTAGCTGTGCCCGTGGCTTCGCTCCCGTCACCTCCCGTCACCTCCCGTCACCTCCCGTCAACCGTTACCTACCCTACTCTACTGGGTAGGTAGAGTAGGGTACATACATACCTACCCTGCCCTTCCTACCCTACCCTACTTCCCTACCCTTCCTACGTACCTACCTAGCTACCTACCTACGTAACTACCTAGCTACCTAACCTACCGACTTACCTATTTTTTTTGTTTTTAAACCTTCCCTATATTCTGGCGAACAAAATAAAAAAAGAATTAGCTAAATCGGTCAAGCTGTTCTCAAGTTATATCGTGACCAGGAGAAATAGGGGTTAATTTTATATATTTAGATTCCTCGGAAAGCACGTTAAGCCGTTGGTCCCGGCTGTCATTTGTAGATCTTTGGCAGTCGTTACGGATAGTCAGAAGCCAGATAATCTGACACCAGTCTTGCCAAGGACTACCGTGTTACCCAGTTAATGGGTTGTGGAGGTCTGGTAGGCAGCCGCTCCACGTAAAATACTGGTATTCAGATGAATCCGGTTTGACTGGAAGCCGACCCCAATATAGTTGGGAAAAGGCTAGGCAGATGATAATAATTTATTTGAGCTGTACGATTGTATGGACTTTAAAAGAGACTTTGACCTCTGAGTTTCGGTGTTTCTTCTCAGCTAGGAAACACCGGCCTCGTCTACCAAAATAAATACCATTTCATTGACACACTGCTAGCCCTTTTTTACCCGACTGTGGCGAAGCCAAAAGACAGGGTTCTGATTTATTATTGTGCCACGCTAAACAACTAACACTTATTAACGTCCAACATAATCATATAAATTATATTATTAATGAGGGCGTCAGATTTATTTCCAAAAAATATTGGACATGTATTTTTTCTTTTGTAACGTAAACAAAAAATGAAGACAATGCGTTGAAAACTCGAGTGACGTCACTTAACAGTTCACTTTTTACTGGAAAATTACGTTACAAGCCCCCACTCCTTATCTTTGATGCGTTTTATCTTGGGCGAGAGAACGCCAGACAGACAGTATTTTTTAAGTTCGATATGACATTACCTCCCACAAGCGATTTGGGATCATTTGAGTCCATCTAAATAGGGCCCTGGGATCCCTAACATATACGGGAAGAAATGTAGGCGTATGAAGTCAAATAGATCTTTCATTCAATAAATCACAGAATAATAAAGACTACCCAGCATATGAATAAACTATTTTGTATAACATTATGTTTATTAGGAATACATTTACATCGCATTTCTTCAATATGTTGGCACTATTTTTGTTGGCCTATTTGTGATAATCTCCGTTTTCTGTACAGTAATCCAATCGTACAGATCATTTAGTTGATGTTAATGTTTTCCCAACTGTCTGCAGTATTTATCATCCTGGGTTGGTTTATTGTAACGTAACTTAGGCCCAGTTTCTCGAACGAAAAATAATGGGACAAATTGTGAAGCGCGTGTTAGCTGCTGTGATTGGTTCAATGATATGGAATAGTCAGTGGCGTGCCAATTTTTTTTGCTAGAATCATAATTATCATTCGTACATGCAGGGTATGTAAAGCTTAAACCACTCACCAGCCACTTTACACGAGCAAATATACATAGATATATCATTTTATTGTAGTCAAACATCAGACTATTCCAAATGCTGCACTGGCAGATCCGGCCTGTTACCGAATAGTCCAGCAAGTTTGGCATCCACAAATATTTGTAAAGCCAGTCTATCCGATAGGTACCTAGGTACCTGTATATTGACCGCTGATATTTGCACATGAATATTATTTGAAATGAATGAAAAGGTTAGGTATGTAATATGAAGATTCGGACAACGGTACTGCCAACCTTATGAATGAAATTGACAGTTCGAGAAGATAAAATGCACCAGCTACAACGAAAAGTAAGTCTTTGAAAAATAATTAATTAATCTATTGGAACTGTGAGTTAACTTTATTAAGCAATAGCTTGAAATTTGAAGAAAAATCCTCAGTAACTTGAAAACCACTCAAGCAGCGGATAATGATTTTTTTAAGACATTTGTTTACTTTTTTTTCATGAGCGAAGTAGAAACCCTGAAAATATTATGTTGAATTAATAACTTTGAGAATTCTGACCACTGTTTTACTGTTCAGTAAATATTTGATGTGACATAGTTTTTCTCAAAATTAAATAATAAGTAATAAGAACCTATTTTCAACAACTAAAATTCACTTCCTACATAATATATTACCAAGCTAAAAAAAGGTTAGTAATTGAAGGCCGGTACTCAGTCGTTAGGGTAGGCATTTTTAACGTAAATTTTATGAAGTACTAGTTTTACAGCATGCGTTGCAATGGTATTTTTATTTTTATTTATATATAAATTTTATGGGCCAGGAACCCTTGCGGGCGTCCCGTCAACACCCTACAAAATCAGATTGAAACCAAAGATCAGATTGTGTTTAATCACAATCTGATCTTTGGTTTCAATCTGATTTTTCAATCTGGTTTCGGAGCGCATAGAGGACAAACATACAAACATTGATTTTTATTTATATATAGAAGATAGATGTTAGATCAATGTTTAGTTATTTTTGTTTCCATCTTAATTCAATTCTTTAGTATTTAGCCGTGTCCAGTAGAAGCATTATTTTCTTTGATCTATGTACATTGTACGTGGTATTGAAATAGTAGAATCCACATACTTACCTATCAGCAGGAATTTTCCCTAAAAATCTACACAACCTTCCAGGTCCTATTCTTTATTATTTCATCAACAAACCTTTGTATAAAATCTGTAAAAGACTAATGAGCAAACAAACGAACGTCAAAATTAAGAGTACTTTCTTTTTTAAGAACTCTCAAGGGTTTTCCTCTCGCTACGCGCCAAGGGCAATTTATCATGTTGGTAGCCATGGGCGAGTGACCGAGCTGTCATTACCTTCAGTTGGTACACGTCAAAGTAAATGTGTTGACACTGCGGAGAGCTCCTCTTTTGCGTCGTGAAAAAAGTGTGAAAAGACATTGAATGAATAATAAAGACAGGAGTCTTGAAGCTGAGATTTCCATTCATTTCGGTACTGTTTTTTTTTAGATTCTTAAGTAACTCGTTGTTTTTAGTATTCGTAGGGTGGGTCAGGGAATTAACATTGTCAAGCAAATTGGGTACCAATTCAAAATGGTAAATGATCTGTAAATTTACTATGTTTGTGTTTAATTTGCTATTTATCATTCATGTTTTTATTTGAGATGAGTTTGCTCTGGACTCTAGTCTAGGTCATAGATGACAAAGAGACACACTCTAATTTTAAAGAAATTAGGGTTGTATGCGTTCAGAAACACAGACGCAGGCAGAGAGTTCCACTCATTTGCTGTGCGCATTATAAAAGACGTTTGGAAACGTTTAGTGCGAATTGGAGGAATAGCAACAAGGTAGGGATGTTCTTTGTTTAAATGTGAGCGAATCAGAATCCTGCGCTAGAAAAACATGACAAACTATGTACCTTGAGCTATGTTTGGGTCACCAAGATTCAGGCTGTGCCTAGCTTGGGACCCGCTGCTTCATCTTTAGAATTGTCTTCAGATAGTTTAATTGTCTTAGCGTGTTATTTGTCTGTTTGAGAACTTAATAAATTATTATAATTATTTATAATTGAAATCACAATTTAAATTAAATACTTGACAGTTTTGTGTAATAGCTAGGAGCTCGAGGCTAAAGAATATCAGTCGCACGGGTCGATCAAGGTTAAGCAACGCTTGCCAAGGTTGGTCTGTGGATGGGTGACCATCTTAACATACCGAGTTTCCTCCGTGCCTCGGAAAGCACGTTAAGCCGTTGGTCCCGGCTGCCATTTGTAGATCTTTGGCAGTCGTTACGGATTGTTAGAAGCTAGTAAATCTGACACCAGTCTTGCCAAGAAGTACCGTGTCACCCAGTAGCTAGGTTGTGGAGGTCTGGTGGGCTGCCGCTCCACGTAAAATACTGGTTTTCAGCTGAATCCGGTTTGACTGGTAGCCGACCCCAATATAGTTGGGAGAAGGCTAAGCAGATGATGATGAGTTTTGTGAAATATCTGTAACACGAGATAATAGCGTAGTGCATCAATTTAATAAACAATGTATTTCCTTATCTGTAGGTACAATACAATAGTAATGCAATACTTTATTTATCAACAATACCTTCTATCGGTTTTTAGTGTCATGTACAACGAGCATGTGTTTATTTTTGCACACGACAAATCATGTTTCTATTGATCTTTCAATACTGGCTAGATGAGCCGTGCGAAATACTGGTAGTCTCAGTAACTCGTTAGTGGAAGAAACCGCTTTATTTGCTGGGAAACCCAAAGGGATATATATATAAGACTATGCAGATGAACTGGTACGTACCTAATTATTTCAAATTATAAAATGTTTAACAAAACTTAGAGCTCAAACATGTCTGTCAATTGCTTAAACACAATTATTATTTTTTTCAAGGATCTAACAAAAGATGTATTTGTCATCTATGACTAGAGTCAAGAGCAAAACCATCACAAAAAAAAAAAAAATTTTTTTTTGAAGATTTTTGTTCGATGGTTCCACTTTTGCCTTACTTCATAAGTAAAAACCGGAAAAGTGCGAGTCGGACTCGCGTGTAAAAAGTTCCGAACGAATCCAATTTATGTGACATGTTACTTTAAAATTATGGACTTCTTATAGGTTTTCCTGTAATCTATATCTGAGACATATTTATTGCATTTTTAAAAAAAAATTGCTTCAGTAGTTTCGGAATAGTAATTTTTGTCTAATTTAAATAACTTCGAAACTATTTATTTAAAAATTATAATAAATAAGAGTTTAAACCCCTAACAATAAGACCTTTTTCAGGTCATACGATAAAGTTTAAAAAACTTTTTTTTCCTATTTTGACACCCAAAAGTGACCCCCATACTCAAAATATATTAATTTAGATAACCCGTCCGTGTTTGGGTTGCAAATGCTCACATGTGTAACAAATTTCAACAGAATCGGTAGAGTAGATTCCGAGAAATTTGGCTGTGACAGGCGGGCATACAGACAGACAACCGAGTGATCCTAGGGTTCCGTTTTTTACGGACGTTCAAACCATAATAAAAGAGCCAATAATCACGCGCTTTATACAACTGCATAAATTTAAAAATAAATTTACGTAGTATAAGCCAACTAATGATACAAATACTACAGCAAAACCCCATTTTATTTCCCACTAAAATGCAAATACCGCAGCAAGATAAATCACTGCATTCACTACAACTGTAACACAACGACCTTAATAAATAATCCGCTGCAAGATACAACAGGAAACCTCGCTTACATTAAATACAAGAGACAGTATACAAATAGCCAGTTCCACCTCAAGAAAATCTTCTAAGTCCGCCATTAAACATCGCTGGGACAGACAGTGACCATAGATTAATAGTAGAGGAGACACTTATTATAACAAATGGTTGTCAAAACACCTGGTGCTACTATTAAGGTCGGACGATTGGATTCTTCGATGGAAATAAGATAGGTCTATTGTTATTGGAGATTGAGTTTCGTGGATGGGAATAATGACGTGATGGGTTTTTAAATGGCAAGTAAATGTTTTCTCGAAAAGACGTCTTGTGAGGATGAATTATTTTTTTTAAACAAAGTTATCATTGATCAAAGCCGTTTATAGATTAAGTGCGAAGCCAAATTAGTTAAGCCTGGCCTGTTGGTCGAGTGGTTAGTGACCCTGACTGCTAAACCGGAGGTCGTGGGTTCGATTCCCACTCAGGACAAATCTTTGTGTGATGAGCATGATCATTTGTTCTGTGTCTGGGTGTAATTTGTCTATAATATGTATGTATTTAGAAATATATAAGTATGTTTATCAGTTGTCTGGTTGCCATAGCACAGGTTCTGCCTAGTATGGGATCAGATGACCGTGTGTGAGTTGTCCCAAGATATTATATTATTATTAGCTTAGGGTCAGTGGGTCGTCTTGGGGATGGAGTTGTAGGAGTTGGACTATACGCTTAGTGGCACTATGATCAGCAAAGAAAGCAAAAAAAAAATCTTGGTTAAAAAAAAATTGGGCGGTTTTTTTTACATATCTCATGGTTTTCGACTAGAGCAACAATTTATTGCAAGAAGAGATTTTGATCCGAGCTACCATTTTGGAAATAAAGCGTTTTTTTTTTAAGGCCATTATTTAGAAACGGTGCGTCGTAGAGCCATGCTTCTCAAAACCAAAAGAAATGATTTCAACGGTCAACCCGATACTGCAGTAACAATTTCGAAAAATGGTTTTGACGAAGTCCTCGCTCCATATCGCCCCTAAGGCTACACTCAAACCAAACTTAACCTGCATAGTAGTAGCTACTTATATATAGCTTGCTTTAGGTACATAGTTTGCAGTCAAAAAACAAAAGTGTTAAAAAAACCTCAGTGAGCTTAGTACTTGGTCTGCAATGTGACCGCTGCTTGAAGTAGTTAGATATTTTAGGCAGGATAATATAGCGAGCTAAATAATGTAACCAGTAATTTTTTCAGGAAGTAATAATTTACAAAGCAACGGTAGTCTATAATAAAACTATTTTTAAACGGTGGACACATCAAACGTCAAGCATCCGTCCATATTAATGATTCTGCACCTCAAGACGACAAGAGTGATGATACCAGAAGGTCACAAGATTTACTATTGGTTATATAGAAACCGATTCACATTCCTCTCCTTAGAAAAGACAGAAGGTCGACTCTAATTAATGAGCGGAATGCCGTGCCTGGAGGCTTAAATATTTATATTAAGACCACCACAGGCAAGCCCGGTTAAGTAGTCGACAACCTCATAGGTTGAACTGCGAGGCGCCACTCAAATGTAAAAAAAATGAGCGGAATCATTGGCACGCACATGTAGGTGTGAAACGAATACCAGGAGGTCCATTCTGTAAACATTTCACCGTGATACTTTGTTGTAAGCTGAAGTGAACTGAAATTTCTCCTGGGGGGCAATTCCCATTTATTTTTAAGAAATATTCGAATCTCACTCGCTATCTGTCAATACACGTTTAATTTCCCGAGATTTTGACACGGCAATACCGAGATGATATAGAAACATGATATTGAGATTGAACGTTTTTAAGCAAAATGATTTGGCCTTCTGGTACTTCATCTCATCCCGATCCAGTAACACTATTCTCTAAAAAAATCACCGTGATAAATTCGGTGAAGTAAGCTTAAAGTGAGCTATCAATCCCTAGCATCAATTGGAATGACAGCTCACTTCACCTAACTTTTCACGGTGAATTTTTGTCCACTTAACCAAAATTTTAACAGTGAAGTTTTTGCAAAATAGCACTTTAATACATTGTAACTTGCATCGTGAGTGCGGTTGCACTCGCCGTTCGTGAAGCGTGTTTATGTGTGCGTGCGATTCTGCTCGTTGTGTGGAGTCGAGCTACTGTTTCTGTCTGTCTTGTGTCTTGCTGTACAATTTATAATTGTGATGCAATGCGGGAATGCACTCTCATTACTCATAAATAGATCATATTATTCCGTGATGTGTGTATAAAAAGAGGGTTCATAGGAATTTTGCTTGAAATTAAAATCGCGCTCTGCAATTCTATTAAACATAATGCAAGTAACTTTTTCAATAACTGTTGTACGAGCCGCGTCCATCTTTATGAGGCTCTATTTGGAATTGAATGCTGTTTTTCAACCCACTCAGTTTTTTTCTAAGAATGAGACAGTCGGTTTGCAAACTGAGTTAAATGATATGTAAGTCATACCTAATACTAAATGCGTATTCTTCTAGAATCGTATATATCCAGATCTTGAAACTAGTTGGCATTATAATTTACTAGCGGACATCACGCGGTTTCACCCGCGTAGTTCCCGTTCCCGTGGGAATACGGGGATAAAATATAGCCTATGTTACTTTCTGCTAATGTAGCTTTCCAATGGTGAAACAATTTTTGAAATCGGCACAGTCGTTTTTGAGTTTATTCATTACAAACATACACATACACAAAAATACAAATTTTTCCTCTTTAAAATATTAGTGTAGAAATGAACAAACATTATTTTTAAACGACTTTTGTCAAGCAATGAATGGTCAAAAGTTCAAAATGTAGGCTATGGGATTGTCTACTGCTACTGAAATGTGTCACGGTTTATCCCTCTGCAATTGTTAATACTACTTAGAATATTCTTTTATACTACACCTGCTTGGAAAGTACCTTGATACTTTATCAAATTTACGGTAGAAAGTACGTCATTGCATATCGAACAAATATGCGGGGAGAAAACGCATCTGAGCGGGAGAGAAAAGTGTATGAAAATCCATTTCTTACGTGGTTTTTCTTTTTTAATTTTGGGTAAGACTATGCGCCGGTAACCTAAATATCAAAAGCCAAAAAGTTTTTACAGTGAGTTTTTATCTCCAAGTTCGCAAAATGACACTGGCCACTAGCTGTGTGTTGGATGGTGTCGGGCTGGCAGTGCGACCCTGCGGCGGCAGGATAAACAATTTGAAAAAAGAACATGTGAAAATTGCAGACGCCATTGGCGCCATTTCCAATTTGTGTGTTGTTTGAGGATTCAGTTTTAACTGCAACAATTTCAATATAAATTTCAATTAGTAAAGATTTCGTTTTTTATTTTCCTTGTAGGTGTAGTATAAAGCACTATGTATCACTCGAGAGAAACTGCGATTCCCGATCTTGGGTGTTTTAAAGCCCTCGCCTACGGCTCGGGCTTCAAACGACACCCTCGACGGTAATCGGTCACTTTCTCCTCTCGGTGAACAATGTACTATTACTTATTGTACCACTCAAAAACACCACTGGGTCATCGTTACGCTTTCATTTACCAACAATAATTCATTTAAACACAGTTTTATCGACGCATTCACGCTATTTCCAATGTTATTGTTAGGATTGACTAACATCTATTATGTCGGTTTTAATCCAATCTGCATTCATGTCAGGTACAATGTGTAGCCACAGTTTAGCATTTAAAGTTAGACTGCGGACTGTTTCAGTCGTGTGCATCAGGGATGTTTAGAAGCTCCGAAACCGTACCCGAAATTATCGGATATCCGCAATAAAAATCTATCCGTAACCGTATCCGATTTAAAAGTTTCGGATAATTTCGGATAGGGGCGGAGCCTAAATGAGACACGTTATGACAGGTTTTTCTGCCCGGCCGAGCCGACACATTACCTATTTGTGTTTTACTTATACAATATCTTAAAAATCTAATATCTGTAATCGAAATTATCTGAAACTAAAGTATAAAAACGAAATAATTTCATTCCCGTAACGTATCCGAAACCGATATATGTAATATTATTTGCATATCAGTATCCAGATCCGAATTTTCATTTCCATAACATCCCTAGTGTGCATTTGCGGAAAGCATAAATTCGGCATGAGGGGTGTACAATGTCATTCAGTTGGCAATAATTACTGATCGGGAGAACGGAGCGTAGGTCTTTAATTGAATTTCATGAAGTAACATCATTAGCATGAGGTTTGTATAGGGACTTAATTGAATTCCTATTGAGGAACACATGGCATCTCGTTCGAAGTTCGAAGGTCGTATATTGTGTCTTTTTCACTATAAAATGAAAATCCATAAGTGTGAGATCAAACGGACGCAATTTTGTGATCCGTAGTAAACCGACCAAGAGCAAGTCGGGCTCTCGGAAAAAAATAATTAAAAATAATAATATATTAATAATTAATTTAATTTAATTATTATTATTTGTTGTTAAAGGAGCTCTAGAAATACACGCTGACGGACAGACAGACGGACGAACGGACGGATCGATGGACGGACGGACGGACACTAGAGGCTTAATAATAGGGTTTCATTGGTTACCCTTTGGGTACGGAACCCTAAAAAAGTCACCGTAAAAACCAAGCTTAAGTGAATTGTCTTCCTCTTGCTTTAAGAGTTATTACTGTTCACTTCACTTAAACGGTGAGTTGTTAACTGAATAGACAGATTGGAATTGCGTTTTTACCCGACTACGGCAAAGCGTCAAACGTCTTTTTTAATGCGCACAGCAAAGTAGTGGACCTCTCTCTACCTACGTCTGTGTTTCCGAACGCATACAACCCTAATCTTCAAAATTAGAATGAACAGGCTTCTTCTGGGTAAGCTCGCTCCATCGTCGACTTTGTCTATGACCTAGACTAGAGTCAAGAGCAAACTCAAATATAAATAATTAAAAAAAGTAAAAAGGAAGGGTTATTTGATTCGTTAAATTCACATTCAACTGAAATATTTGCAAAACCTGATTTTTGTACGAAAAGGAATGCAGCGTAAATTAAATAATAATAATAATAATAAAGCCCTTTATTCAGATCAACTTAGCATCTATTTACAAAGTATTAAGAACTATGAGTATGGATGTACAAATGTTTTCTTTTTATGTTTTTTTTTTTGTTGAATTATTTTTTGCAGGTCTGTTTGCCAGTCGACAAAGGCCTCCTCCAACCTTTTCCATTCCTGTCTATCTTGGGCTACTCTATTCCACGTTACTCCTGCTACTTGCCGTATATCATCGTCCCACCTTTTCTGTGGTCTGCCTCTTTTCCTTTTCCCTTCTCTAGGGTACCATCGCGTTACAATTTTGCTCCATTTCTCTTGGCCTCTTATCATGTGCCCAATATATCTATGGCCCTGCCCATTGCCATTTGAGTCTTCTGATTTTGGATGTTATGTCTATGACCTTCGTTTTTTTCCTGATGACATGGTTTTTTTTCGGTCCGACCTTTTCAAATTCAGCATACTTCATTCCATTGCATATTGGCAGGTTTCTCGTCGTATTTTGTGTTAAAGCCCATGTAAATTACGTGACTCAAAAAACGCTACATAATGTGAGTTTGGCCTCACACTAGCTAACTTTTAGATAGCATGGATTGTTTCTTACTGACGTAAATTATTTTCCAGTACATCTAACCACGAGGCTATTTCATTTATATTGTTTTTATTTCTTTCCTTAATGTGATACATAAACAATTTATTACAAACCTCGGAAAGAATTGCCTACATTAACTGTTTCTGTGATTTAAGATACATTAAACTGATTGTTGGCGGTACTGTCTAATGTCATTGGGTAGTTAAAGAATTTTAGAGGGTCGTAATCCATAGTTACAACTTTAATATGAGGAAGATTTAGGGAAAATGGGAGGACCGGAATAGCCTAATGTTAGGCTATCACCGAACACTATTATTTTGAGACGTGCTCTTGGATTGTCAGAAAGGCCTTTTAAGGGGATATAGGGAAAACGGGGCTAAACGTACCGCGTGGAAGTTGTTCCGATGTAATTTAACAATGTACCGGACATTATTGGCCAAACTAAGATAGTTGCCATCGGTGCGCTGCAGCGTTCCGTTTTATGACTAATTTACTGGATATGATTATATATTTTTTTTCATGAAGTCAATTTCAATCGGAACAATTTTCCCGTGGCACATTGAGCCCCGCTTTCCCCTACCTGCGTAAGGCTTAAATCGTATTCTTCTAGAATCTCAATGATCACTTATATATAACCAATTATATATACTTATCATAGTTATCACAAATATATATAACCAATTTTATTTTTTTATATTAAAGGAAATGCTTTCCGATTGGTCCCATAGATATTTCATCAAATCGGACAAAAATTATCAAAACCAAAAGTTTTTTTACTGGCTGCAAGACCTAGTACCGTAAAAGATATTTTGCGGAATTCGAAAAAGTGTGTAGAAAATATTTTTTGATATTCCATCAGATAAAAGTCATATTTAATTGTTCAGGTACCTATGAACAGTTATTAGGGAAAGGTCAATATACTTTATTCCACATTTATCTGGCGCCTACTATATGTAATATAATTAAGCTGAAGAGTTTGTTTGTTTGATCGCGCT
Source organism: Mamestra brassicae (assembly GCA_905163435.1). NCBI lineage: Eukaryota > Metazoa > Arthropoda > Insecta > Lepidoptera > Noctuidae > Mamestra > Mamestra brassicae. The sequence continues at coordinate 4,750,496 of LR990991.1, read as the reverse complement.
AATCTCTAAAACAACTAGTCGGATTTGGAAAATTATTTTTGTAAATGAAAGCTTTTTTTGCTGTTCTTATTTAACATATTTATTTTTACTCATCTGCCAAGAGTCCTACAATTTTGAATTAGGATTTGAAATCTATGAGACCACGTCAATGACAGTTACTGTTTCAATTCGAAGTTGAGAACTTGTATTCTTATACGCCACCTTAACTTGAAATTCTCAATGGGGGTACCTAAGGCACATTCAATACAATGTTATAGATACTTAATTAGTCCTCCGGGCGTACACACGATTAGCTCTTAGTACATCGTTCATTAGTGAGGTATAACGTAGTTAGGTTTAATTGATTAGGCTTTTACGTAGGAAATACGAGAAACATGACGTCCTGCGCTACGCTGAACTTTGTTATTTTAGCTTGGCTGGCAAAGATGAGGTTACTTTTCAAAATAATAATAAGGATCAAGGGCTTGATCCAGAAAGCAGTACTCCTGGACACGGCGCGCATAGAAAGGAGGTTCCTCTCTCAGGGGCCTTGACCACCGGTAGCTTGGACCCTGTTCCCGATACCAGTGGGCTACTATTTTTTATATTTTTAAATATTTTTATTTTTGTATTTTAATATTTTATTAATATTATATACAATGAATAAAGGAAATAATAATAATCATATATTTGCATAAAACATGGTATAATATTATAAAGGTAAAAGTTTGTGAGTGTGTGTGTATGTTTGTTACCTCTGCACGCTTAAACCGCTCAACTGATTTAGATGAAATTTGGTGTAGAGATAGTTGGAGTCCCGGGAAAGGACATAGAATAGTTTTTTATCCCAGAAATCATCATTTAAGGAGATGAAAAGTGGGGTGGAAATTTGTATGGGAGTCTGTCATTATTGAAGATGAAACCATGAACCTTTGTGTTTAGGCACTTGATAAAAAATAAATAAACATATGTATGTTTAAGCGTAAATGGCTGCCTAAAGTATCTTTTCCACGTGGACGAAGTCTCAGGAAAAAGCTAGTTTTGCTCAGAGAGCTAAGCTAATATTATTATTTAAGTAGTATGTATTAGTATTATATTAATTTTAGTCATATTTATGTATAGTATGTTATATTTAAAGTTTTTTTTTTGTAATTTTATGTTAGCATAACTTTTACACACGATGTCTACATCTCTTCTATTCGACTCTCCTTTCGCAGGTATGCTGGAAGAGATTTCTTTAGAAATAAGCATCACCTTTGTACCTATTTTTCTGTTCCCTTCTTCTTATCTATTTGTTAAATGGGTGTACATAAACTGTTAAATAAATAAATAAATAAGCTAAACGAAACTTAGCGTAGCTCTTGGTCTATAACCATAAATGTAGTTGTTCAAAATGTTGATAGATTCTCCACACTCAGCATGTAGAAAAGACAATGAGGTGGAACTGACATGTTAAAATGATTTGAAATCTACGTCATCAAATGGGTTATGCACTAACGACCCCTGAATGTGACTTTGTCAGGGACAGCGGGATTGCATTTGATTTAGCAGCATTACTGAAAGCTGCAGTTGCGGAATTAGGTCAGATAATATCTTTGTTAGAAGACTAGGTTATGGTAAACGTTAAAATAATTGATTTTACTTCGAATTCTTTTGATGGTTTTAATAATAATATTTTTTATTCAAGTAACAAAGCATTGCGTTAGTAAACTTAAGAATTATGATAGTTTATTTTATATAAATTTATTTCATTCCATGGGAGATGGCACTGCAGTGACGAGTGGGGTAACGCCGTAAGATTATAAAATATCGCGTGAAATTGTAAACTATTTTTTCTAAATACCTAAGATATGGATATATTGGAAACTATTGAATTTGGATGGGATTAATTGTATACAAAACGATTTTTTCATAATATATATAATGTAATCAAGATTTATTATAGTCTTACGGAGTCTGCAATTTTCCGGTGACATATGCAATCGAGCCTGCTAGCGATAATTTTTAGGATATTGTTCACGCTAGCCCATACCAGGGATCACCTCATTTGCATCGTTGCGTAAAAGCAATTTACTTAAAATAAACCAGCCGACCAGCAACTAGAACTAAAAGCAAAATCAAACTAATTGATAGGACTTTTTTTTCAGCAAATTTAACCTAACCTACCGTACCTAATTCTAACCACGAAACCCCTTAAGATAACTAACATATTTTTACATTAACCGTCGTCACAAAGACGTCCTTTCGCATTGAGCAATGTAACAATCAGCGATCGTTAGTTCAAAGCCTAAAATTTGGTATAGTAAGAAATTGACCACGTGGCATTATAGAAATAAAAATTTAAATGTTATGGATCAATGGTGGTCTAAATAAAAATTATTATTATTATTTAGAGAAAACATGGACATTAACGGGCCAAGCCAAGTCAATGTAGCGTGTGGTAGTCATTTAAGCTGTGGAATAGATGTTTTGAGGAGAAATTTCATTTTCCTCCATCTGCATGAACCGATTATTATAATTATTATAGTCCCGCACACCTCCATAGGAGAGGGAGGATCCTCCGACCAGACGGGTGTTCTGTCTGGTGGGCAACTGCTCGATAGTTGATATTCGGACTGTTGTATTATGTTCAAATTGCATAGAGAATTTTGCTGCCGCTACAGCATGTCGGCAATGTCGGTATTGCTTGTCAATCCCAATAATTTAGAATGAAAACCGTTATCGCTGATAGGATTGTATCGCTTTATCTCAGCCATTTTGCTAACTTGGAAGGCAATTCCTAACTTCAACCGTCCCAATGATGTAATTTTTAAAACAATGCTACAAATGAAACAGCTATTTCCTCGGCAAACTTCCCCGCAGTACGTCAACGTCCAAACCCGCGGTTCTACTGAAACAGCTTAAATAGCTTTCAAAATTACTTTAGTTATGGCTCTGAATTATTCATATTCAACTGCATCTTTTTAGAGCTCACATTGCCATTAAATAACAACTTTGTTCCCGCTTTAAGAGCAATATTATGTTTCGGTTATTTCATGGTAACTATATTCTCTTCTGGCTTCATCGCCATAATTTACCAGGAACGCAACTTTAATAACTTAATGCTTATTAATTTTAACAGGGTCGAAGTGCCGATCCAATTACAAAAAAATCGCTCACTATTAGAAAGCTACTTTATCGCATAGGCTACATTTTATCCCAGCATATGCATATTCCACAAAAGCCTTTGGAATCATCATCATATCAGCCGAAGGTCCACTGCTGGACCTAGGCCTTCCCCAAAGGTTTGCCATAATCGCCACGCGTGGCAGACGGGTTGCGATCGCAGTGTAGCTGTTGCAATGCACCGAGGAATATGCTTATCATATACATAGATCATAGGTATAGGGCAGGGGTCACCAAATGGTGGACCGCGGTCCGGATGCGGACCGCCGACCTATTTAATTTTAAGAAACATACAACAACTTTTACTATGGGATCAACACAAAAAACGCGAATAAAAATATCGACTGCTTGATACATTTATGATAACTCGACACAATTTAGTGAACAGCTGATTTTTTCGAGATTTTCCGTTTATTGTAACTGTATGTGTATGTAATTTTTTGAGTTTTAACTAAATATTCGTAAATGATGATGTAAAGATGAAAAGAGAGCCCCCTCCCATCTTAGGCTACAAACTGCTCTGGTGTGTAAAAAGTAGAAACGGACCGAGTTAGACATATTATTTAATAAACGGACCCCAAATGAAACTAATTGGTGACCCCTGGGATAGGGTATGTGAGTCGAATATAGAGGTTCAAGAATACCTATCATGAACGGTCAATTAGCTACAGCTCTGGTAACATTTGACCTTCGCCACAACAACCAATTTCCTCTACTTGACTATTACAAATTGCCCACGATGACAAGCACCAAATCAGCTCTAATTCTTTCTGACCAGTAACAATGGCGATTCAAAATTGACATCACCACGTAAAACGCAATGCGACAACCTTGCAAATACAATCCATACTATCACACTATCACATCACATCACACTTTAATATTATAAAGGCGAAAGTTGTGTGTGTGTGTATGTTTGTTACTTCTTCACGCGCAAACTACTGGACCGATTTAGATGAAATTTGGTATGGAGATAGTTTTCATCCCGGGAGTATGTTCTCTTGGGATAATTTTCGCAAACACGCAGGCGGAGCCACGGGCGGCAACTAGTAATATTATAAATGCGAAAGTGTGTCTCTCTGTAACCTCTTCACGCTTTAAGCGCTTAACCGATTTAGATGAATCTTTTGGTACAGAGATAGATACGACCTTGGAGAAGGACAACGGCTACCTTTTGTCGCGAGAAAAGCGCTTAAAGGGGTTGAAATTGGGGATGAAAGTTTGTATGAGAGTCCGTCATTATTAAAGATAAACTAAAGTATTTAGACACTTAATAATAAATATTGCCCTGTGCGATAAGACCGCCCATTGTACACTTGTTTTTTACACGTTTTAACTATGTTTGTAATGAGGTGTACAATAAAGTATATAATATATAAATAAAAATTAATAAACGTATGTTCAAGAGTTTTTGAAAAATTTGTTTCTTATAAATAAAAATAGCTGCTCAAAGTAACTATTCCACGTTCTAAGCTAGTTTTTCATAAAACAATGTTGTAGAAGTACTTTCGAACATAACCATATTATTCTATGGAACCGCTTCTATTTCGAGCGACAAATTGACATCGACACGTTTCGCAAATCAATTTGCCGACCACAAAACGTTACGAACATGGCTTTTTTACATTTCAATTGCTATTCCGACTGTACGGCGACCGCACTGAATAAATGGAAGCCTTCAACAATCGCATTCTTCTTATTATTGTCGCCTTTCACTTGTTTTCTTTACCTTTCAGCTCCTTTCAGGTAGTTTTTCTTCGAACTTCATTTGTTACGGAAACAAAAAACAGGAAATTATAGGTATTACATTCTGTGCAAATACATCACTTATAGGTATGCACAACATTCTCTATGAAAGATTAACAATTCATTAGTACATTTGAAACAAAATAATAATAATTAAATTTAAACAACGCATTTACAAAATAAAATAAATTACACTTTATACAATTGTTAAAAAAACATGTCGTTTATAAATAAATGATGTCAAATATAGGTATGTCACATAGCGAATAAGTTAAATTAATTAAAACAATTTCAAAAGAACAGTTATATTGATAGATATATCAACATCCTAATAATCCATATTATTATCCAGATAATAGATATTATGTATGGTGTCGGACGTAAAAGAATAACACCATCCCATCACTTCCCGTAGATCGCGAACCCGCCTGCCAAGCGTGGCGATTATAGCAAACCGCCCCTTTTGGGGAGGCCTGTGTCCAACAGAAGACGTCATTCGGCTGATGATGAAAAAGTACCTACAAGTATACTGTGGCCTGGATATAGCCAGAACTAGACGAGCAAACGACATAGCGTTGCGGGCGCCTAGAATAAACTACGGCAGGAGTTCTATTCAGTATGAAGTAGCACAGCTTTCCAATATATCTATTTGCCTCGGAATGTAAAAGATCAAAAATACATGTTTACTCTCAAAAAGTCTGTAAAGAAACACAGTTTAGCAGATTTAAAATTTTAAGCTATCTACGGGTACGGTACTAATCTAACTTTTCTATTTTTGTTGTGTAACCTTCATGTCGTCGTGCGTCACTTTTTTTTCTTTATATGTGAATGTAATTTTTGAGAAATAAAGTTCTTGAACCATTTATACATGATACCTTTTATCTCGTTGTTGTGGTCCTGCGGGATTCATTCTCGACAAACGCGCGGACAAAGCCACATGCAAAACCTTCTCTTTACATATCAGAAACAAAATAAATCACACATGTTTTTGAATCAGCTGTATTTTTGTAGTTTTAAATATAAGCGCCATATTTACACAGTAGATTGAAGTTGAAAAAATTACATTTTTCAATGAATCCATTTAAATTATTCTTAGAATCGAACTGAAAGAACCGGAATCATTATATCTCAATCGGACAGCTTTCAATAAATTCCCAGAAATGACAGCTCACTGTTATGGCCTGCACAGACTGGCGGACGGGACGGTAGAGGATTTATTTCTAATTGATCAATTGAATTAATAGTTATCAAATCGAATAAAGGTATAAATCAATGCTCTGTGATCGTCCGAAAACTGCGCTGCAATGCTCCGAGGCTTATGTACTATTAAATTCAATTGATAAATTAAAAAAACCTCTGCCGTCCCGACCGCCAGTCTGCGCAGGCCATTAGGATATTGAAGCATTTATTACTGTTACTATTATAACCTACTTACTAGCTTCTGCCAACGGCTTCTCCCGCGTGAATATCGGAAGTTATCCCTAGGGAACAATACTCCCCGGATAAATACAGCCTATGAGCTACCAAATGATAATGATAAATTATATTTAATTTGTAAGAAGGTTAAATATAACACTTACATGTCAATCTTTTTGGGTAATTTTAAACTAGATGAGGCCGGTGTTTCCTAGCTAACTACTCTGAGAAGAAACACCATATTGCAGGCTAATCTATCTCTGTGCAAATTTCATCCAGATCCGCTCTCTTGTTCTGGCGTGATTGAGTAGCAAACTTCCATTCATCTATCCAAACTTACGCATTTATAATAGTAGTAAGAAGTAAAACGAAGACGTCTTACTGCTATTATAATAATTAAATATAAAAAAATATAAAGAATAATAATTATTATTAATAATGAATATAAATATTATAAAAATAAATATATAAAAATTAAATATTAGTATTATAAATAAATTAATTGTTAAAGATAACATTGACACCGATATTGATATCTTCAATTCGCTCAACGAACGATTTTACAGTTCTCAGAAAATGTGTCTCGTCATAGCTAATAATGACTAATGGTACTGATTTTCTGGAAGCTCATTTCACATGAAACTGATATGTAATCAAACTGCACTCTGCCTGCTACTGCGTACGCGCATATCCCGTTCCCGTAGTATTTTTGGGAAACCTCCCTACACTCCCCAAGGAACCTACATGCCAAATTTCAGCTTTCTACGACTAGTCGGCTGTGCGTTATCTGTCAGTCACTCAGTCACTCAGTAACGGAAGAGGTTATAGAGGGTCCCATTAAAATAGATTTACAAACTTTTAGAAAACATTCAGATCACCAATATAACAAAATGGTAAGACATAATAACAAGAAAAACGCATTAGATACTAACAAGAAAAAAACAGCTAACGAAAATACACTAAAAACGTTGGTTTCCCAATGTTTAAACACATCCATGTCTTTGTTGTCTCATAATTCTAATATCAGTGTTTTTTTAAGGTACCCAAAGGGTAAAACAGGACCCTATTACTAAGACTTCGCTGCCCGTCTGTCCGTCTGTCACCAGGCTGTATCTCATGAACTGTGATAAACAGTTGAAATTTTCACAGACGATGTATTTATATTACAAAAAATACTAAAAAACAATAAAATAAATACTTAAAGGGGCTCCCATACAACAAACGCGATTTCTTTTCCGTTTTATAGATAATGGTACGGACCCCTTCGTGCGCGAGTCCGACTCGCACTTGGCCGGTTTTTTTTTGCTTGGACATCTTTGGATAAACTTACTGAACGCTGTGCCAAAATTTGTCCATCTATTTTGATGGACCTTACATCCTGATATCCTAATCCCATATTGATTGATTAGTCATAGAACGGCGTGATACATATATTGAGTATTTTTTTATAGACTCTTGTTTGACCACTATCTCACCTGATCGCTTGCCTAGAAGTAACACATCAATCTTGACTTAAAAACACAGATTCCGGACAGGGAATTGCACTCTCACACTTAGCTGTACGCACAATAAAAGTTTTTCCGAAACTTAAGTCATATCATATCATAAAAAAAAGATCATATCTGAATAGGATCTAGGAGTACGTACCTACTATAGTATAGATTCCCACTGGTTCTATTTGACTTGGCTCCTGTCCAGAACTTCAGAGGGATCACGAATATTTATGACTGCTGCATCCCAAAAACAGTCAGTAAGCTGAAGTTAGGACTACAGTGTTCTACATTTTATAGTATTAAATGGATAAACTCATTAGAAATGTTCTAGTTTGTTTAGTTCAAAACATGCGACAAATTATGGCAAAATAAACTTAGATACTTTTATTTATTATGCTCTTGTTAATGGCTTAACCATCCACAGTGCGGTAATTATTATTATTATACGTCATGGGTCAATGATGTAGGTCAATGTTGACACACTGAGGATTCGCATCTGGCGACAGTTCTAGATGACGGTAGTGCGAGCAGAGAGCCTAGCACGAATGTTTCTGACGTATAGTAACGTAACGTAAAATAAACAACACGACACGACGACGTAATGTCAACACGATTTGACAGTAACTGTCAAATCGCGTTAATTGTCATTCATACTTAGTGGTTAGCAAATACGGACTAGAATACGCCCGCAACTAAGCCCGATACTACGGACTTTGGGCTTAGAGAGTAGCCCCCCAGGTTATTAAATAAGTTCAAGAAAATATTATGATGATACTCTCTAAAATTAACATTATTTGCTAGCTACTACATAGCAACTTAGTGGTCTGGCTCTAGGCGACCGTATCACGTATGAAAAGTATCATGTTTCACAGCTATTGCGGTCATGAAAAAAAAAACGGTCTACACACAAAACATCCCTTCACAAAATAAATTCTACCCTCAAAATAACGAGGGATTAAATTTTAATTAAGTAATGATAACCAGGTGCGTGGTATTTCACACAATATTTAATTATATCACTGTTCCTGTCCGATGGATATTGTTTGTGATGAGCTTATTTGAATTGTTTGAAAACGTTGTTTTGCGTCGTTCTGTATCATGGCCACAGAGAAATAAATATGTGACATACGTATTGTAGTTATTTGGTCTTGAAACGTTCTTAATAGTTTTTTTCTAATTTACAAACATATTTATTCTTTCAGAAAAGTTTTCTTTTATAATGTACAAACATAAAGATGGAGCTCGTGGCTAAATAATAACAGCCGCACGGGTCGATCTTCAAGGTTAAGCAACGCTTGCCGAGGTTGGTCTGTGGATCGGTGACCATCTTAACATACCGAGACTCCTCCGTGCCTCGGAAAGCACCGTTGGTCCCGGCTGTCATTTGTAGATCTTTGGCAGTCGTTACAGATAGTCAGAAGCCAGAAAATCTGACACCAGTCTTACCAATGAGGACCGTGTTACCCAGTTAATGGGTTGCGGAGGTCTGGTAGGCAGCCGCTCCACGTAAAATACGGGTATTCCACTGAATCCGGTTTGACTGGAAGCCGACCCCAATATAATTGGGTAAAGGCTAGGCAGATGATGATGTACAAACATAAAGAAAAAAAAATACTTCAGGCTCAAAATTAAAATATTCTATTTATTATAAACTAGTGGCCCGCCCCGGCTTCGCCCGGATGTATTTTTTTTCCAAATTTGAACCTTCTCCTGACAATAACAAACGCAACAAAAAAAGTATAAGCGAAATTGGTCTAGCCGTTCTCGAGTTTTGCGCTTAGCAACATATTTGGCGATTCATTTTTAATTATATAGATTTAAATTTCACTCCATTCAATTATCAAAAACAAATATGTTTGCGCATCATACTTATTGTACGAGAATTAAATACAGAATTATCTCCATTAATACTTCAGCGCTATTGAATTCGCAATTTGGCAACCCATTGCAATTCCGCTGTAATATTTCACAGAGTTATTAAAAATTCAAAAAGCAAATACCCTGTTGGCTTTAATTGAACATGTAGAAGTGCCAGCTGAAGTTTCACATTCATGCTGCAATTCATTTTAGCTGTCTCTTGTAGTTTGAAATGTTTTACTTTAAAATATATGGAAATTTAAGCCTTGTTAGGCAGCCATTTTATTCTATGTGTGACTGTGTCTATTTCTGATTTTTTTAGTATTTTAAACATCGTAAAGAAACTGAAAAATTAATATAGACACGACGTGTAAGCACAGGCACAATGGTCCACCATAAGCATTACCTTATATCGGACAATTTTGCGTGGGCTGTGGCCAATCAACCTACTTGTCTTTAGAAGCAGACAAGGCCTCCCAGTTTGTTCCGTTGAGCTCGTTGAGCGCGCGTTGAACGATAGCTGATTTTTGTCTATTACCCTACTCGATCACATCTTGATATCTAGACAATAAATGAGGGAACAAAGCCACCGTCCTCCCTAGGGTGTTACTATGCATGATAAATGTACAAAATAATATTAGTGCAAGAAATTTATTTTTTAGGTTGATGGGCTCGCGTTTGAATACTATCTCACCTTATGTTAAACTATGACGTATTCTACGATATAGTAAGAAACATATTCACTCTTCTGATTAAGAGCCAGATTATATCCATAAGGAAACACAGACTGCGGTAGAGAATTCCACTCCTTAAATGTACGCACCATGTGAGTCAGGGGCGTATCCAGGACTGTCGTTTGACCCCGCTGAGGGTAAGTTTTAGCAAAGTTAACAATATAAATGCACATCACATTTTATTTTGCTTAACGCATAACAAGCCTCCTTGAATTATTTTTCGTAAATTCCTCAATGACATCGTTAGGTTGTAGTCTACCAATGAAATCTGGGTCTCTTGGGGGCCCCCTAATCCACCAATGATTGTGAGCATTTGGTTAAGAAAATTGCGTAACACACGCACTTGTGTAATTTACCTACTAAATAAATTCTCAAACAAGAGACATTCAAAAAGCAAATAATAAAATCGTTACTGTTTGTCGTGTTACAATTCAAAGAAAAGAGGCCAATCTTCGTTCTCCACAAAGCTGAAATCCCCAAAAGTCCTTCAATGTGGTTTAACATTAAAACGTATTTGACGTCGGATTATTTTATCCTACATTTATTCTGTCTTCCTTTGGCTTCGTCCTTAGTATTTAGGCATGTGAAATATTAATGTGAATATGACATTTGCTTAGGACTGCTCCAGGGAGAAAGAGTTAATACGAAAGGTCCTAAGGACTTAATTGTATACTTTTTGACAAGACCCTAAATAAAGAGACGTTAACAAAAGTCTAGATTTCTAGTATAATGGTATTTATTCGTTATGAATAAAATCCTGTGTTTGCCCTGAAAGCTTCCAAAATTTTAGATGTGAAATAAATATAGGGACTCGCATTCGTTTTTTGTTCCTTTTATTCTTCTATATATAAATGTGTGTAAGTACCTAAATTAATGTAAAATAATTAGTTTGATTATAAGTAGGTAAGTTTAAGGTTTTACACAAATATACCCAGAGCTAAAAAATAGACGGACGGACGGATGGATGGATAGATGAATGGACGGACGGACATACGGACGGACGGCGGACAGCGGCCTGTATCTCAAGAACCGTAGTAGGTAGACAGTTGAAATTTTCACAAAGTGTGTGCTTCTAATGCCTTAATAATTAAAGGGGGCTCCCATACAAGAAACATATTTTAATTTTCGGTTTATGGTACGAAACCCTTTGTGTGAGAGCCCGACTCGCACTTGTCCGGATGTTTTTATCTTTGGACACTATTTGTTGTAAGGTTTACCTTTTAGGTACCTGTTATGTTAATTCTTCGCATCCAACGGATTCTTGCGGCCTGCACCAGGTCATCGGTCTACCTTCTGGAACGCTTTTCTTAAATACTTGTTTTATTACTCGGCTGTATGGCAGTCGTTACGGATTGTCAGAATCCAGTAAATCTGACTCCAATCTTGCGAAGAACTACCGTGTTACCCAGTTAATGCAGCCACTCCTCGTAAACTACTGGTATTCAGCTGAATCCGATTTGACTGGAAGCCGACCCCAATATAGTTGGGAAAAGGCTAGGCAGATGATGATTACTCGGCTGTTCAAGCGGCACAAACCTTTTAGAAGCTGTTCTGAATTTATTTTATCATATAAACCTCTTGACTTCTGAGTGAGTCCAATAGTATTCGGTAACTATAGTAGGCGCCAGATAATCGTGGAATAACGGTCATTGACCCACCTACAATTATTGACATTTTTAATTTGAAAAACGGAATTAATGACACAAAGCTGTCCCGAATCATCATCTCTCGTGATCCTTAACATTGTCTAATAATGAAAAACGATTCATATTTAATTGTTCAGGTACCTATGAACAGTTATTAGGGAAAGGTCAATATACTTCATTCCACATTTATCTGGCGCCTACTATAATTCATATCTTCGAAACAATTACTTACAAAACAACACATTTTTAGGACAGAGCACTTAACTTTGCAGATCAAAGTAGATATATAATACACGTAATCTAAGTACCTACGTACGCCCTTGGACATTCCTTTGTGAATCCCAACCACATTTGCTTAACAAAAATTCAGTTTATTTTCTCAACTAAATCTGTAAAATCGCCATAACATTTTTACAGTTTCAGCAACAATATATTAAATCCGAGGAGGTGATAATAAAAACAAATACACGATGACGCCATTTTAACAACTCTGGTGCTTAAGTTTTAAAAATAGTGTTGCGAACGTTGCTGAAATGTTTGTGGCGAAGTTAAAATACAATTTTAAGCTGCCACATTATTGCCGGATTTGGATTTATCCGCATTGAGTTGCCACAAAATGGATGCAGAACAGTGGGTGGAATGCGGAAATGATTTTAAGTGATCAACCAAAATTGTTTTTAAAAGGCTTATGTGAAAGCCTTCTTTTATTTATTTATTAAAACTTTATGCACTATTAAAAAACAAAGTACGAAACGGAATTAATGCCTTAATAAATATATGTATGTTTGTATAATTTTCACACGAATGTTGTAACCATATCATTGTAAAAAAACACTTAGGTATTTAAAAGAGTGTCCGTGGAGTTTCTTGCACGTTCTTCAACATAGTTCTACGCTTCGGAACGTGTTATTAGCTTCATCTCTTTGGACAGACCGACCTTGACTATTCAAAAGTACCTGTAATGGTTTGAGTTTAAGCATTTTCTATCAGAAGATCTTAGGATGATGCAGAGATAGAACATGGCACCTGTGCAACTTAATGGAAAGACAAAAAGAATAGGAAAAAAATACAATAATAAATCCATACTAAGAAACATACTGTTTCACCAAACAATTTATTCCGTAATAATAAGGGTGTTAGTAACAATGTTATCGCCTCATAATCGGCGTACAATCGCGCCGAAAATAATAAAAGATGTGACCACACCGTTTTCTCGATACTAAAATATTATTCGATATTCGAGCGGTAAAACTACTGCTATTACGAAGTCAAAACACGTACAGTATTTGATTGGGTAAGAGATAACTTTTAAGTCATATTAGATTGAAACTACTGTGGAATATTGGGTAAATATTTTTACTCCTAGTTAACTTAACCAGTGGTTAAAATTGTGATGAAAATTTCGATACGATGCATTTTTCGAGCAATTGTAATTTTTTTTTGACCTGACAACGTCTAATAAATCGATGAACGCCGGCTGCACGCACGAAAAAGGATGACTCATTGTAACGTTACGCTCATTGTTACGTTACGCTCATTGTAACGTTACGATCATTTCATCAATGTTTTGTTATGACGTTGGCACGTTAAACTATCGTCCGTAAACCGACTTTACAGACAACAATTTTTTTTTAATGGAATAGAATGCTTTTTTATGTACCTACACTGTTTTTATTTTAATTTTTCAAACTCAATATTGACCGAAAAATGCACAACAACGGAGAATTTAGGTGACCAAAATTTTACACATCCATAGTAATTATCGCTGATTGAAGTAGCATAATTTTCAGGTTTATCATTCATTTTTCAATGTTTAAGTTTGGCTACTTAACTAAGCTTTTATTAATGAGGAAACTTTCACAGATGATATTATTCAAATAGGTAAAGGGTATTTCATGCAAATGCCGCTTAGGTAATACCAGTATTAAGCGGCATTTGGTTAGAAGGAAAGCCGAAAAAAACAGAGTTGAAAAAAACTTGACTTGAGGATGATATAAATAAATAAAATCTTTTTATTTCAGACATATTTGGTCCATAATATTGTTAGTAGAATGACTTAAAACTATGTTAGATTTAAAATTAAAAATTAATTTAAATATTTGCCGCCCTCTGGGGCTCTTGGCACTCGCACTTTGCTTGAACCTAATACCCCAGAAGAGGGCTGTCCAGCTTGTGGCTGAGCACGTTCAGGATGGTATTGGCGCTCCCACGCGTGCGGAACATCAGCGATAATTCGAAAAAAAAAACTAAATCAAAAATAAAAACAAAACAGCCATTATCTTAACACTTAAATAACATTTACCTTCCTACATTCAATAACGATTGTCGAAATGTCCAAATTTTAGGGATACCACTTGATATTTCGTTAGCGCTTTAGCGCAATCATATTTCTTTTTGACTTTTCGACAATAGCTGTTATTTAACAGCGCCTCATATTGGACTTTCCAAAAACCAATAGGTCACCTTCCAAACTTATTTGTTCCCTACCAATATTTGTTCGTCAGTGACGCCATAGCCGGTGTAATAGCGTCCTCTATTTGCAGGCCCCGTTCACACTATACGAAATTAACAGTTAGTGTCGAACACTCAATGATAGGGGGTTTCGCACTTAATTGAATTCTACCCACTTAATTGGTTAAGTGATGGATGGTATGACCGTCATATGTTACCTTTTTTGTGGTCAGTGCCGAATATAGAGCGGGATTTGTACATAGATAGACTTGAAATTGATCAGTTGGACGAATTTTGAACCGAATAAGTGCAGTATTTTTGAGAGTGCAATAGCTATGGAGACCGTAAAACTTTTCGCCTACTTAATTGAAATCATAAAACTTATTTTTTTTTACTATCTCTTCGAATTCTCACCTGATGGAAAGCGATGATGTGGCCAACGAAGGAGACCCCTGGTTGTAGCTATAAGGAAACACATACCCTGTTAGGGCTTTCCACTCCTTATGCTGGTACTTCACTTGGCCTATTTGCACAATAATTCGCCTTAATTTTTTGTTAAAAAATGAACATTATTTCAATCACTTCAGGTTATATTTTCTATTGTTCAAGTAACGAAAATATTTGGGCATATACGCCAAGTGAAGTGCCTCATGTAGCGTATTTTTTGCACATTGGTGGAATGTATGGTATCGTATCGCCATACGTTAGACCGATGTCATTTTTTGTTAAAAAGTTATATTTTTTTCTTAGTCTGTTTAAATAAATCCTTCTTACAAAATAAAGCTTTTTATTTAAGTTTACACGCTTAGCCTGTCGAAATAATATAGATGATTTTTCTTTTCAGATCGGAGTACGATAGCAGCTTCGTTGTTTAAAGAAACTATAAAAGGGTGAGTGATTTATATGTCTTAGTATCGTAAGATATAAACTGAGATAAAGAAAAAATGTTAACGTGTATAAATTTATATGTTAGTCCTTGAAAAAAGGTGTTGAATAGTTTACAGCCGATTTTAAATGGCCATCTGTAAAATTGCTACCGCATGTTACCACTTTGTTGATAGATATTGACGGTTTCAGCTGGACGTGAAACGATTAGGCGGCGCCTACTTAATAAAATATAATAATAAAGACGACAAACTTGGTTAGTTTGATTGTAACGCGGCGCAATAAAAGTTTTAAAAGTGTGACCATGTTGTAGTTGGGAATTTTAAGGTGTCTTTTAACTCATTTAATCAATCATTCATGAAAACCACATAATTTGCCTAAATTGGTTCAACGCTGAAATATGAAAAAATAACTCTTTATAAACAAGCTTCTTTTTTGTAATGTTCGGAGCAAACACATTTATTTGATATTCATGTCATGGGGGTGCATAAAAATAATTGAAAGGCTATGTTTCCGAGTCCGCCATATTGGATTTAGAATGATGTCACTAAAGCCTTGGCTACACGCTCAATCTCATTTGCACCAATTCTTTTTTGTACAAGCAAACATGTAGGTACGTTAAGATGGCAAAACGGTATACCGCCCATATGGCTTGCACAAAACGCTAGTTTGTACAAAATTGATGTGCACAATTAAGCATGTACGTGATCATTATAAATGCGCAAACTTTTTCCTCATTCAAGTCGCTATCGTTTGGATACTATACAGTGTTTGTGCCAATTTTTGCACAAACCGTTTGCGCATGCAAGTCGCAATCGTGTAGACACCATGCAGTTTTTGCACCAACTGTTTGTGCACGCAAGATTGAGTAGCCGTGTAGCCGGACCCTTAACTAACCATGCAATATCATCCAACTAACAAGGTAAATTTAAAATAGTAATTATATGAAATCTTGTAAAATAAAAATCAGTGGCTCAATGCACACATCTTCGCGTAGCTGGAAAAAAAATTGGAAACGGGTGATTCAGTTTTTCATGATTTCAGTTCACATTCATAACTACGAAGGTACCAACTTTCGTTCCCTGAAAGTATGCCCAGGCACCAAAAGACTACCTAAACTTCTTCCCGTGAATGAACAATATGGACATTCCTTTCTGAATAATTAAGTAATCCCGGGTTCCCGGGATTGAACAATTTTGTAAAAACATCTTTAAAAAACATAATGAAATTATAGCAGTGGTTATTTTGATTTGGTATCTTTATTAAATTCAAAACAAATGAAATACCTTTAAACAATTATAATGTGCACAATGTTTTGTATTTACGACTGCCCAAGAAAAGGAGTGTAATATTTTTTATGTTTGTATGAAACTATTAAATGCCTGAATCGTCTTAAAAGCATGTCCGTATTATACTTTCGTGGGAATAAAAGTGAAGTTTAGGTATATTAGCGCCCTCGATCACTGATTATTACCTACATATTGTGTGCATTAAGCTTAAATCTAAGCTGCAGCTTACAAGAAGCATGCGTAATGGAAACATGAACTGCTACACGCGTCCATTACCATATTTAATTACAGGTATACGGAGCTAAAGACAAGCCAATTTGACTTGATTGGTCCTATAGGCAAATATCAAAGAACTAGGACGATTTGTTGGTGTTACTTCACCAATTACTTATAACAGTTTACATGAGATTTGTAAGGATTACTGAGAAGAGACTACGGCACAAATACCTTTGGGTACAAACCTTTTGGGAAATGAAATTGAAGATAGAAACACTGTGGATGTTCTACATAGGAAACGACCAATTCGAATCGTACACTAACTTCTGATCTTTAATAAGTGCCCATGTAGGCATAATAATATGTGGAAAAACACCTGTGTTTTTCTTAATCTTAACAGCAAATAACGGCCAGTACTTGCAACGAATCCCAAGTTGTTTTGTTGGATACTATCCACTTATATCCCAAGTGCTCAAAGGAAAAAAAATACGTATTATCAGCTTATTCCAGCAAACTAATCTGTTTTATATTGATATAAATATTTAAATTATGCCTATAATTATTTATGTTTATTTTGACTAATTACAATAATTTCTATGAACTTGTATGATCAAAAGTAGTTGTATTGATTTCATGTAATTGGTTAAGACTTTGACAGTTATCGTCGACCAATCACAAACAAGTAAAATGGTGGGAATAAAAAATAGTCGGCGGGCATTTCAGTGGTATGCCCGCCATGTATCGACCATTCGTGCTTTGACATCGGTGCAAGTCACTTGCATTATATCGCTAAATCAAACTGTGTTACTGTACCGCTGTAACTATAGTAATAAAGCTAAAGCTGATCTCCAAAGTTTATAAAGAGTGAAAACACTCTTAAACTCTCTTAGAATTAAGAACTTTGAATATAAAAATATTCAAAGTTCTTAATTCTGAGTATTGAACCTGTACGCTTCACAATATTTTGGAGCAATCATGAAAGTAATCCGTAAGGACAATATTCGGAATGAAAACAAGCAGAAAACAGTCGGTATTATAACTACGAAATCACTACACAGGAAAATCGTACCAATATAATTTTCCCTGAGGTTTTCAAATTTTATGAACACTTATATTGAGACCCGATAAGAAATAAGTACCTTTATTTAAGACATCACATTTTACAAGCGTATTTGTACGGGTTTAACAGGTTCGGGGAGATAGTTTCAAAGTTTTCATAATTTTCAGGGATAGTACCTACTTTTCCTTCACCCTACATAGAATGAGATGAGAAGGTCAACGAAAACTAGACAGATATTTATAAAAGCAATTCAACTGTTTTCTGAACCATGTTGCTGAATAACACTTTAATCTCATAAGTGTTATTCAGCAATTTGGTTTGAAATAGTTTGACTTTCACTCATAAATATTAGTTTGGTCTAGACATAAGCAAATTAATAGGTAGTATATTTAAATAACCAGTCTGTGAATTATAGTAAAGGCAGGTAGTTTTTTAGGTAGGCGTAACTTCGTATTCCTAAATGTAAATAAATCTAAGTGGGTTGAGAGACACTTGTAATATTTTGATTTAAAAAACAAATGATCTCAGAAATGTTATTCTAAACAAGCCCGAAATGAGCGATCAGATTTTTAACGCCAATGCGGATTATTTTCTTTAAACCTTTTTATTAATATTACATACCTACGTACATCAATAAATATTTTATGACCTTATTTCAAGCATGCAAGGTCAAATGGTATGTTATTTTATACTGTAGCTACACGCATGTCTGTGCGGTAGTAAAAACCTTAAATATATCATTAAATATAACGTCTTATCAAATTTAGACGATTTACATGGTAATGGTTCGTTATTAAAATTGTTTAATATGCTATGAAAATGATAACGTATCGGGAGTCTCATCTAATATGTAAAATTCTCGTGTCACAGTGTTTGTATCCAAACTCCTCCGAAACGGCTTGACCGATTCTTATAAAATTTTGTATGTATATTTGTAGGTCTGAGAATAAGACGTAAACTATATTACATACCTCTAAGTGATAAGGGTGGTCCTTACCAATTTTTTTTTTGGTCAAAATTTTTAGCTTGTGTAGGTACCTATCAATTTTGTTTTGTCCACATTCGCAATTTGTACTTATTAACAGTTTGTTAAACAGTAGCAAAATTACATTTTCCACACTCCTTGATGTTATCCCTGAAAGTCCAGGCACCTTTTTAGCCGGTAAAAAAAGGTAGAAGAATAGCCCATGCCATTGTAAACGTATCAGCCAACTAGCAAGGTGGTACAGAGGCTGAATGCGTCAATCATCATCATCATCATATCAGCTGAACGACGTCCACTGCTGGACATAGGCCTCCCCCAAGGGGGGGTTTGCCATAATCCTCACGCTTGGCAGGCGGATTGGCGATCGTAGTGAAGCTGTTGCAATGCACAGAGAATGCTGCTGCCCATTAAATTCTCTGGTGAATCCCTTAATCGCCTCTTACGACACCTAGGGGAAGTGATGGGATGGTGCTATTCTCTTACTTCCGACACCATACAGAACACAACATGAATGCGTCAAACAACAATAAAATTACATATGCAAAGGAAGGTATGCCACTAAATTGCACCCCGAACAGTTTTGCTAAATACACCTAACAAGTCTAATGGCTAGTTTACACAGTGCAAGCTAGCGTACGAGTCAGCCTGCCGAGTAGCTGCAGTGCGTATTGTGTGGACGTATCCTACGAATAACTGCCACGTGCGAGTTGGATAGTAGCTCGCATCCGAGTAACTTCATTTTTTTGTTTTCACTCGCCTGCTCGACTTACAATAGCTCGCACATGGCAGCAGCTTGGCCATCACCTGCATCGTTCGGACACGATCGGCTGTAGCTCGTCAGTGTCAGCCAGGCTAATGCGAGCGGAACCTGTATTTTTTGGGTGCTGCACCTCACAAGAGACTGGGCAGCTACTATCACCGTGTAGACTGGCTAAGGCGAGCCGAGCTACTGGCATACGAGTTGACGATCCGAGTAACTGTCTATTGTCTAGACAGTAGTCAGCTCGCACTGTTTAAACTAGCCCTAACAACATATGATTTTAGTACGAAGTTCCTAGACACGTTACTTGTACAAACTAAACTATGCAAACATTTTGAAGCATATCAGGTCAAGTTGGTGTTGGTTTTGATGAACGATGAGCGCCAGAGATTGTGCAGAGTAGTCTTGTGGTCGTTATTAGGATGTTGTGAATCCCTTATTCAGGGAATAAGGATATAACTAGTCCAGTTCTGCTTGCCTTGCTTTCTTGGATTGGAATTATAACCAGTTCTTACAATTCCGTGACGCTAAATATTTGGCTAGAATGAAAAGTCTAAATGAATGAATACTTATTTGATAGACGATATTAAAACATTACGATTTGTGAAAAAATAAATAAGTTGGTCGAAAACAGAAGTTTTACACCTTTGAAGTTATTCTTCTGTCCTTGTCACACAAAATGTAATTTGTACTGGATGGCTTCAATTGAATATAGCGGGACTTGTGAGTGACGTCACACGCAATTAATGCTGTCTCTGTTTATTACAGATTTTAATACGCTGACTACACCGCCATTTTGTGAGATTTTTCAGCAATATTTTTCATATCCGTCTTGTCTGCTCTCTAGGTTTTGAGAAATGTAATTTAAAAAATGAGTAATAATTTTACAACTATTATTTAAACATTAGGGATGTTATTATAATCAGTTGAAAAAATGAATGGGAAGATATTTAATTTTCTGGTGGTTGGTAAATTACTACGGTAGTATCCTACAATTTAGGTTCAAAAATTATTCAAGCAGTGTAATAAACGAATGGCCAGTAAAATGATGGAATGAGCAGTTAGATTGATAATTTCGGCTGTTCACGGTGAGCGGTAACACCCGGACATCACTTTGATTGAAAAGGTGCAAGGTGACGCTCATTGCAGCGCATGATCGACATTTATTATACTTTTTGATGTGAAACATCTATAGCCGCGGGTAAAACCGATTGTTGATGTGGCGACGCATAGTCACGCTATACGATGATATATATGTATTTACAGTCTATTTTTTTTATTTTTATTAAGTATGCCCTATTTAGTTCCTGTCGTAATCTGTTCTTTTACGCAAATTACTTGTACAAAATAATTTCGATGTTTCACATCCGCCTGGCGTCCCGTGACGGCTCACAATTTTTTCCCACCCCGACAGGGACACCGGAGCATAGGCCGAAAGCGCCCGGAGCTTCGGTGACTTGGGGATGGATGCTAAAGAGTGTTAATAAATTGCGAGCGAAGCGAGCGCGGTTTGACAGACCGTCATGTGTGACAGAGCGATTTCTATTTTTAGATCATGAGATCAGTACGGGGTGAGTTTTTTTATTTCACACGTTGAAATAAAAAAGGGATACATTTTACCACTTATTTTTTTTAAAACTGTTTAGAACGAGATTTCTTACCGACTAATTCCGATTTTTTAACTGCCCACTTTTAGCCCATTCAGTCATATTACTGCTCAATATTTATTTAACTGCCCATTTCAATATTTTTTATTTAGTTTACTGCTCAGTTTTTACTGCTGAACTTGATAATAAACAAGCATTTTGTCATTTTTATCTCAAATCATTTTAAATCAGTGCCAAAAAAAAAACAGTCAAATTCCCTATTACTCAGTACAAATAGGGATTTACATTTTAAAACTATCTTCTGCCGGCGGCTTCGCTCTAGTGAAAGTCGTAAACTATTCCTGGACTATGACTAAACTATTGTTCTAACTGTATGCCGAGTTTCATCGAAATCCGTTAAGATGTAAAGAGATAACAAATAGACAACAGATGGAGTTACTTCCGTATTTATGTTTAATGCTAGCATTTTCCCGCGACTTCGTACGCACATATCTTTAAATGTTTCTTTCTTTCTTTCTTTCTTTCTTTCTTTCTTTCTTTCTTTCTTTCTTTCTTTCTTTATATCCCGTTTTTTCCCTATAGCCTGCCTTCCTCATAAAAGTGGCTATATGATAGCCACATTTATGAGGAAGGCAGGCTGACAAAAATGTATTTCCGAATCCGACTGGCAGTTACAGTGATTGGCGCGTTCAAACAAACAAACTCTTCAGATTTATTATATTAGTAGAGATAGTATAGATAAGTATGAATATGGACAGAGCTATTTCCTCAAGTAGACAACAGGTCCACACGCATACACGGCACATGCACAGCCATGATTAAGTTTGAGTTTATAAAATATATGGTCACTTTTTGTAGGTCTATCACGGAAACTTTTCGTTTTATTTTCTCGCGACACAGTGGGATCGCTGCCTGAGACTCTATTGACACAAACTTATCGTATTTAAACCGACTTCGTAATAAGGAGGTCGTTACCTCATAACTCCGCCATTTATGAAACGATTTGTTTTTTTTTCTTTATTTCATTCCGATTGGTCCCTTAGAAATTTCATCAAAATCGGTTCAGTAGTTTGGTTTTTAAATCGAAATTACGGAATTGCGTATTTTGCTTTCCAGTGGTGTTATTAAGTGTGGGGTACCACTAAAAAGTGAAAAAAATACAACTGACTTCCAAATAAAAAAAAAATACACTACAAAGTATAAAATGACTTTAATTTCGGAAGTCGGTGTTAAATACGAAGAAACAACCAAAACACCACCTTCCGAAATAAGAATTATTTTATACTTTGTAGTGTATTTTTTTAAATGTTGCTATTTCAAGATAATTCCCATAAATGTGTTATTAACATGGGAATGCCATTTCATTATCAACATGCCAAAAGTTAAAGACACAGACATTACAATTTGTTAGGATTTTGTTTTATTTATACCTCCCTTAAAGGTGAGTATAGACTACAAGTTACAACATTTACTTGTAACAGAACAACAAGCCGCTCTATGATATGTTCTAGTGTATCATCCTTTTACGAACTAAACGTCGAGCACGCTCGCCTCTTTGTTACAAACCAACGAGCATATTGGTGTAACATTTCGTCGAGCGTATTGGTGTAACATTTCGTCGAGCCACGAGTGCGGGTGATACGCGGTTGCGGGGTACGCAAGGTACAACGAAATGTTGGTAAATGCACACTCGCTGTGAGCATTTACCCGTAACATAACGCCGAGCATTTGCAGGAACGTTACATTACATGGAAATGCTTTGGAAACTGAGCTTTTGCCTGTATTGTACCATTTGTAAGAACGTTACATTACACAGAAATGCTCCATAAAATGTTGTAGTCTATACTCACCTTAATAGGTAGATGTTCTAATTTATTTAATTAGCATTGTATCCTCATTCGTGTATATTTGAGGCAGCATTTATTTGAATTAAAACATAGATTGTTTTTATCGCAATTATTTGGAAAAGCAATTCTTTCAACTCTTTGTTAATA
Source organism: Mamestra brassicae (assembly GCA_905163435.1). Lineage (NCBI taxonomy): Eukaryota > Metazoa > Arthropoda > Insecta > Lepidoptera > Noctuidae > Mamestra > Mamestra brassicae. Next base: position 4,727,213 of record LR990991.1, on the reverse strand, counting down.
AAATTCCTCATGTAACGAAATAGAACATTGTTTATTTATTGTAAAGGAAAACTGTAATTAAAATTAATTATCCTTATTTCTTATTGTAAATAATTCTTATTGTAAAGGAAAACTGTAATTAAAATTAATTATCCTTATTTCTAGGCCAGCATAATTATTGTAACAATAGCCTTCCACGCCACTTAGTTTGTGAAAAACATGAAATAATAGTACATACCTAATTCGTTGGGGTTTCATTGAATTTGCCTACATTAATACCGAGAAATCCAGCTTTATTGAAACATTTTTAACAAAAACAAATACATATTTTACTTGGTAGATAAATTTACAGTTATCTATACTAATATTATAAAGACGAAAGATTTGTATTTTTGTATGTAACGAATAAACTTAAAAACTACTGGACTGATTTGGCAAATTCTTTAAGCAATGGATAGCTACATTATCAGCGAGTAACATAGGCTATACTTTATCCCCGTACTCCCACGGGAACCGGAACTACTCGAGTGAAACCGCGTGACATCCGCTAGTTATTTATTAAGTAACTCACACATTGTAAATATTTTGTTAGAAAAAAACAAAACAATACTAAAAACACAAAAATGCTCAATTAATGGTTCCAATATTTGTAAATATGTGAGTACATTTATTTAGAAAATGAATAAGTTTACCTCTGCTGGTAATAATTTGTTCCTATAGATAGTATACTCTAGGTGCATCGTCCTCACATAATAATAAATTATTTTTTGTAGACCAAATATTGTAAAACATTTATTTGAAAAAGTATCTACATATTTAGTTTTTTGTCCGTTCTCTATAAGATATTCTACCTTTGCGAATGGGCAGTAGAGCCACTTTATTATTTTTATATAATTATTCTAACTGTAAATGACGACATTCAGAAGTTCCGTTAAATGGCATTATTGAAATAAACGTTTTAACTTTGACTTTGAAAATTAAATCCCGACCACTGAAAATCACGCTGTAAAAAGTATGTAACAATAGAAAAATTGATATTCAGAGGACAACCGTTGTCATATGCCACTTTGCCCTAAAGGTAATGATTGATGGAATCTATTGTTTTGTTAGGGTACGTATATCCTTTTTGCTTCGCCGCAGATGGGTATAAAATAATACATTCCCCCCATGACAGAAACTACAGAACCTGCTACTACGATCCTTATCATAAAAAAGTATTTACCGTAGGACAAAAATAAACTTAAAGAAAGTATCTCTACTAAATATCAGAGTGGGCAACGGAAATGTTGACCAGTATGCAGTACAGTCACAACGCTTATCAATGCTGTTTATAAATATTTCAGAAGAAAATACGTTCTTGGTCTACTTTATTTTCCCTATAAGATCTAGAAACGCAGATTAAGTTCTTTCAAACTTATCTGGCTGTCTTGCCAATACTAAAGTAACTACGTTGCCTTCTTAGTACCTAGGTAAACGAATCTTAGCATTACCGACACAAATTTGATTTATAGATTTGTTTTTGTCTTAAGTTTTTTCATGTCATCGTGATTTTGCTTCGTTTTTGTTTAAAAGTTCCTGTTTTTGTCTTATTGTTTTTCCATAAATACTTAAGTACCTGGATGACTGAGCTTTGCTCGGTTTTTTTTGGTAAAAGTTTCCTAAAAATGAAACCTAGCTAGATCGATTTAGCGCCCCCAAAACCCCCTGCATACTAAATTTAATGAAAATCGTTGGAGCCGTTTCCGGGATTCAGATTATATATATACATATATAATCTGAATCCTGGAATTGCTCGTTTAAAGATATTAGATTAGACATGAACTTATAAATATAATATAAATGATCCTTTGTACCAATCAGCATATAAAACCATTTGATTAAAGGCAATAACGTAAATAATAAATTTAGCAAGAACAATAACGAAAAGTCTTCAATAAGTCTAGATTTTTCTGACTACTACCAAAGAACAAGACGATAAATTCGAAATTACAAAAAATCTCGTGTCAAAGGAAATAAAATTGCCATTCTTCACGCATGATTTCTTTCATATTATTTATCAATAACGGTTCTAGAATGTTAAGCATTGTCCTTTGACGAAAATAGTTGTATGTACTCGATTTACCGTTTTCCGTTGGCGTTGAATTGTTTCGGCTCCGACAGCCGCTCAGAAATGAAGCAAATATTTAGACACGGCTTGCCCTTTGATTCTTGTTTACAATAATCAAAATTTTAAACCTTTGTTATTCGTTCTGAAACTTTTAAGCTTTATTTAGCAAATAAACAAAAGCATTTATAGACTTTTCGGAATTATCATTTCAACGGCGGCGGAGTTAGAAATATTTTAAAAACTTCAAGGTTCCGTGGTATAGTTGGAATGCGACTCAAAATTTCATCATTCCTCAAATCTTTTACCCGGAACTCGCTTTGTTACGAAACTTTCAAACGGATTCGTATAAATTTTGACATGGGTTCTGAAAAATTGGGAAAAGTTTGTACAGCGTCAGTCGGAGCGCTGCTTGTATTCCACATCTCTTTTTTGGGGATTTTTCACTGTCATCTGCAAGTGTCTGCAAGCAAGGAAACGTTTTGGTATTGTTGAAATTGCGAGTTACATCGACAATCTAAACCGGGCTTATTGTAGCATTCGAGACAAAAGTATCAATGTTTAAGCACCATTGGGTATGTCGTTAAGAAAAGCTATAACAATAATGTAACATCGATTAAATTTCATCCTGGTAACACGAGAGGCGATCGTTAAGAAGAAAAATAACAGCATTAACAGCGCTGTAATTGATCCTTGAGCATAAAAACAGCTATAAAGCTCAATCAATCAAGTATACCAGGGAGGAATTGCTAATAGAATCGATGGAAACCAAACAAACGGTAAAAGAATCGTTTTGAAAGCGCTTAAAGCGATGAAATGGTAGAAATCCTTCGCATTCCGGTAACGTTACAAAGTTTGTTATGCCTACACCTGTTTTACTATTAAACCAATCGCCTTCGGGCTAGTTTGAAGGACAACTCAAATAAATGGTCGTAAACTTTACTTACAAAGTAAATATAGCAGTGGTTTGGTTAGTATAAACATGTATTACGCAACTTTAATGCTTCTATGTACAATTATTGTTCATTTATTTATTTAACACTAGAACTTCGCCCGCAACATCGTTCACGCGGATTTAGTAGGTACTCCACAAACTTCAACGCCCCCTCTAACCCTTTTTACAGGTAAGTTTTGGAAAATTAAGCACTACGATATCAATTCAACGGTCAAGGTAAACGGATCGGCCTACTATTTACCCTGTTCACCCCGTCAGGGGTTGATTATGTAAAAAAATGTTAGATCTGTTTCAAATATCCCACTTATAGTTTGTTCTAATTTCACGTAAATTGAAGTAAGCAATAATGTCCTCCCCTAAAAACTTCATCACCCCTTTCCGCCCGTTAAGAGGTTTTTTTTTCGAAAAATCCAAATATTTTTATTCTTATTTTTTATCCAAATCATTAATGCCGTGTTTCAACTTCATTAGACCATTAGCATTAAGCTTCTCCCCAGTTCACTCAAACCGCAACATTTTTCTTACTTAGAGCATTTTTATACCCGTCGTAACTTTGAAACGAAAGGTCCGATTTGAATAATTTAAAGTGTAATTATATGTACATAATCAACCTTAATTATCGAACCATTAAAATGGATAAGAATATTAATCCTTATCCATTCAAATGGGTAAGGATCCATCTTGATATCTAAATCATCACTTTTTCTTTCTAACTGGGTTTTTATTGAATAATTTTAACAAAAAGCGGTCATTATGACTTAACCATAATAGTTAGACAGACAGCCTCCTGGACTTTTTTCTAGGTAATAATGAGTACTTTAATTATGTAGCACGTTATTTTTGTGTATCATCAATAGTTTTCGCAGCACATGCGATGAAAGGCATTTTATGATATTTTTTTTACACATAGGGTTACACTATTTAAGTTTTAGTAGAGATCCCTAATTATTTATGGAATTTAATATAGCCTATGTTACTTGGTGAAGCTTTGTAAAGGTGAAAGAAATATTACATTTCTGGACACATCTATTGGCCCACCTTAGAGTTTAGGTTTCGATGGCCCCTACCGAAATATGATTGCTAGATTGAACAAAAACTGTTGATGCAGTTTTAAACCTGATACATTTTACCATCTTTTTCGATCGTATTGTTTTAAATTTGAATTCAGAATACCATACGACATTGAGCTACGCCTAACAAGTCGGATATGCGCCTTGTTAAAGGCAATTGATTTTTGAATAAAAAACATGTTTTATCAAATAAAGGTTTAATTTAATAACGCGTGTTGCCTCCATGGGCATCTACCACAGCTCTCATACGATTAGGCATAGAGTTTATCAACCGCTCTATGCAATTTTGAGGGATCATCTCCCATTCCTCTTCTATGGCAGTTTTCAACTCCTGCATCGTCTGGGCAACTGGCTGACGAGCCCTAACACGTCTTTTTAGCTCGTCCCACATGTGCTCAATGGGGTTCATGTCTGGGCTTCTGGCTGGCCAGTCCATAACTGTGATGTTCACATCCCGAAGATATTCCCTGACGATGCCGGCCGCATGGGCTCTTGCATTATCATGCATAAAAAGGAAATTTGGGCCCACATAGTCCGCGTATGGTATCACGTGAGGTTCTAAGCACTCACGAATGTACCTTTTAGCATTTAATGTTGGCAGCCGTGGTCCTGTAACAACCTCAAGTTGAGTTTTGCCGCTCGCGGATATACCGCCCCAGACAATCCATGAGCCACCGCCATAAGCAACCCTCTCTTCAAAGCAGCATTGTGCGAAACGCTCTCCCTTACGTCGGTAGACCTTCTTCCTTCCATCATTGCCATGTAACACAATTTTAGACTCATCAGAAAAGAGTACACGGCTCCAATCTTGCTGTGTCCAATTTAAATGACTGCGTGCGAAATGAGGGCGCGCTGTTCGGTGGGCTCGCGTTAGTTTGGGCCCATTAGCTGGCTTGTGTGGTACCATATCGCGTTCTTTTAACCTTCTCCGAACAGTTCGAGCGCTCACAGATACTCCGTGGAAGTCGCGAAGTTGGTTTTGTATCTCAATGGAGGTAAGGTGACGATTTCTCAAGCTGGTCGTCACGATGAATCTATCCTGCCTTTCAGTTGTGACCCGAGATCGTGGCCTTCCTTGGCGACGAACAAAGCCGCCAGTCTCTAGGTACCTCCGATAAACATTTCGGACCGCAGATCGACTTAAATTAAGTTGTGCACTCACGTTTCTTTGGCTGTGTCCGGCCTGAATAAGTGCCACAGCTTGGGCGGCGACTTCAGGTGAAGTATCCATAGATTATTGATAGAACCTCACCTTAATGTTAAGAATAAGTAATGTTTGTTGCAAAACCAAAGATATCAATCAATTTTTCAAGAATTAAATCCAAGTAAACCAATAAAACCAAGTTTTCTTAGTATTCGATTGTTTGATATCAACAAACAGGCTCCAAATTGTCTTTTGTTTCTTTAAATTCTGTGTTCGAAATTCAAAAAAAGACTATTGAATGAAATTGTGAATGTGCCAGGTTCAAAATTGCATAAAAACTTTTTGCTCGACCTAATATAAAATTTTAGCTAGGACCAAACGAAACTGAAAATACAAGGTGGGCCAATAGATGTGTCCAGAAGTATATATTTAAAATCGGTTCTGAAGTTTTTGAGCCAAATCGTAACAAACAAACAAATCTTTCCTCTTTATAATAATAGTTTAGATTTAGATACACCTAACAAAAAGATGAAGAAGAAACAGAAAAAAACTAAAAAAACAAGCTTTTATAGAAAAATCCAACTAAAAAACAGAAAATAAAATTTAATAAATTTGATTAAGAATAATGTAAAAAAGAAATGAATGTAGGTACATTATTGTTAAAAAGCGTAGGGTGCATTTAAAGTGAAGATATTATCAAAGTGATGATTCTTCTACACATTATCTGAAAATAAAATGTTTATAACTATTGACACTATGCACCCCACGCTTTTTTTACAATAATTTATATATTAATTTTATTTTCTGTGTTTTAGTTGGATTTTTCTATAAAAGCTTGTTTTTTTAGTTTTTTTAAACTATTTTTTTTTGACAAAGGTTATTTAAATAGAATATGTGTGTTTTTGTGAACAATAAAAAAGTGTGTATTTATGGATAATGTTTTGCTTTGTTAGAATATTTTTTAATTTTAATTAATTAATCCTGGCGAATCTAATTAGGATAATCGGATATTTTAATTGAATTCTTGCATTGTCATGGATCCTTGACAGGTGTGCAAAGTTTGAACTAAATCTGATCGTTCATAGCAGGGCAAAATCGAGCTCAAAAGGGTCGGTTACATACATACATACATACATACATACATACAGGTGAAGCTAATAAAAGCGTGTTAATTAAAAATAAGGTGTGAAAAGGATGCTTTTTTGTGCAGGAGTCCCTTCTAGCATACCTGCGAAAGGAAAATCGAATAAAAAGAGATTTACTGGCCTGTTGGTCGAGTGGTTAGTGACCCTGACTGCTTAACCGGAGGTCGTGGGTTCGATTCCCACCCAGGACAAATCTTTGTGCGATGAGCATGATCATTTGTTCTGTGTCTGGGTGTAATTTGTCTATAATATGTATGTATTTAGAAATATATAAGTATGTTTATCAGTTGTCTGGTTGCCATAGTACAGGCTTTGCCTAGTTTGGGATCGGGTGACCGTGTGTGAGTTGTCCCAGGATATATTATATTATATATATTATATTACACCGCGTGTGAAAGTTATAGGGAAAAATAAAATAACTTTAGACCTCACAAAATTTACTTCCATGTTCACAAAACTGTACTGAGAATCGTTTGGTAAAACGCTCACATCACAGCCTATAGATACTCGTACCTCTAGTAATACCAGCTGGTTTTCACTAATCGTTGGAGGCGGAAGATTCTGCGAAAAGTTATTTTTGGATAAATCTGTTATCTACAAAATAGTTCTGGGTTCTGCAAAAATGTTTGTATTTACAAAATTGTTTATTTACCTTGGAGACTGAAACTTTTGGGCAATCGCTTCGTTGTTTTTTCGTGCGCAAAGGATTTTGGGCATGGAATTCTGGATTGTTTTCATAAAAATCCAGCTATGTTTACTATGTTATTGAATCTTAGTGTATCAACTTTTTTTTTAAGGATGTGAAATCATCAAATGACTTCTTCCGCTCTGGGTGGAACGGAAGGGCGTGTCAGACTCTTACTGACTAAAACCCATCCGTGTTCCTTCTAAAGCCCTTTGCGTTCCAGGGCCGCGGTGACTCGTTCAAACAAATTCCGCAACCCTGGCAGTAGTGTATCAATTTATCAATCAAACATTGTCAGTTGTGTGTGAAGCTTCTATAAATAAAAAACAATAATAAAATAAAAATCGTTAATTTTCAGGCGTCGACGGCCCATAGCGTGTTAGTTTTACCTAATTTAACTTACAAACTATGTTAGTAGTAACATAGCACACATGAAAAATGACAAAAACAAAAAAATTAAAACACAGCATAGAGGAAGATTTATCAAGCCTCATGTCAGACATGTAGCTCGATAAACCTATTCATTGTAGGCCCTTCTAGCTTTTCTAAAAAACTTCTATCAAAATAAAATAACACTAATGGCTCGTTTCTTCAATCTGTCCAATAAAATTGGACTTATATTTAGTTGTTAATACTCTCGTTTATTGTTACATCTTTGTAAAAAAAATAATGAAGTTGAGTAGGTAATTAAAAGTTATCAGATTGGCGACGTGTATAGTTGTCTGGCCTGGAATTTAAATGTTTTCCTCATCAATTCCGACCGTCCCATACAAAACTGCGGCTGGTATTCGGCAACGAGTTTGAAGCTTCACGGCGTCCCGAAACAAGCTCGTTATCGCTACTAACATGAGAGGCTAATGTTGTTAGTTTGGTACAGCTTTAAATCACCATTTTAAGGATATACCTGTAACGTTATACCTATAATCTACTAACATTGTTATTGAGACAGTTTCGAGCAGATTTACGTAGGTGTAAATGTTCGTGGTTTATCACGTGAACCATTTTTTTTAAGGATTGGTAGTCATCAAATGACTTTTGCCGCTCTGGGTTGAACGGGAAGGCGTGTCAGACTCTTACTGACAACCCATCCGTGTTCCTTCTAAAGCCCTTTGCGTTCCAGGGCCGCGGTGACTCTTTCGAACACCTACCACGTGTACCTAGAAAACGAGATTTTGTCAGATTTTTCTAAGGAAGACTTCGTCAGTTGGTGACCTCTTCTTTCGGTTCTTGCAGATTTGATGGCCCTAACTTTACAAAACATGATTGGCATAGCTTAAATGGTGCATAGTTAATGGGTTATGGAGATTTGGTATGCAGCCGCTCCACGTAAAATATTGGAATTCAGCTGAATCCAGTTTGACTGGAAGCTGACCCCAATATAGGTGGGAAAAAGGCTAGGCAGATGATAAAATGGTGCATGATATTATAACGTTGTGTTCTTTTGAGATTTTAACAAAAATTCTCTTCAAAAAGGCTGTTTTGCCAAAAGGAACCCTATAAATTACCTAAAGGTGAAGATAACAAATGGATTTACGTCTTTTTTTGTTCTACGATGAGTGCTTTCGGAGCCGAAGTTAATTCGGAGTAGTTAACTGCCAATTTTCTTCGTTAATTCTCACTTAACTGCCGACACGTGTCCAAGAGCCGGAACCAATAAATGTGTCTGCTCTAACACTTGCTTTTGTGTTTAGTATTTGATTAAAGGAGGGATCGTGGAGGAGCTCGTGGCTTAAAAACCACGGCCACACGGGTCGATTTTCAAGGGTAAGCAACGCTTGCCGGGGGCGGTCTGTGGATGGGTGACTATCTTAAAATACCGAGACTCTTCCGTGCACGCTAAGCCGTTGGTCTCGGCTACCATTTGTAGATCTTTTGCAGTCGTTACGGATTGTCAGAAGCCAGTGAATCTGACACCATTCTGAGATGGTCTTACAAAGGCAGTCGCTCAACGTGAAATACTGGTATTCAGATGAATCTGGATTGACTGTACGCCGACCCCAATATAGTTGGGAAAAGGCTAGGCAGATAATGAGGTATCTTATTAAAATAAAAGGTATCAGAAAATTTAAAGTTACAGTTTCAAATTCAGTTGTAACTGGAGTTATCATCAAGTTTCTTTAAGAGTTAAAATAAAACTGGTCACGTGCAAGTTGGGCACACATGGGGTTCCGCACCATAAGCCGAAAAAAACAGGTTTCTTGCCCCCTTTAATTTTCAACTTTTTTTTTAAGTTGCAAATTTTGGTACTTACTAGTTTACGCGAAAATCTAAATTTGCCCATATCTTTTTATCGTGTTGACTCAGGACCTTGATTTTTATACATCTAATAGGGACTTTAGACCTCAGTATCTGGTATAAATTTCAATTTGCTAGGTTTACCCGTTCCTGAGAAACACACGGACAGACAGACGGACAAGAGAGTGATCTCATAAGGGTTCCTTTTTTTACTTTTGAGGTATGGAACTTTAAAAGTAGATACCTACCCAAGTAGGTCCTTGGAAGAAGTACAAGTAAGAGTGTACAAGAAGTACAAAAATAACAATGAATTTTTAATTAACTTTATTATTTATTATTACGTAAGAGGGATCGTTTCCAACTCTGCCTTCTCTCTCACTCTTCATGCATTTATTGTTTTAATGATCACAGTATTGTTTTTAATTTCTAATATAACTTAGTAAGCTAGCTTCTTTCTCAATTAAAACTTTGCGAACAAATCTAAGTAAATGGGTAATTGTAAGCAGTCCAAAAAAGTCTTTTTCATATTTTTATTAAGTATCTAACTCTGTTTACTAATTAGACCAACTTCCAAAAAATAAGATCTTTTTTCAAATGTGACATTAGGTCCCAATTCTAAACTTTGTCGTGCTCAGAATTTCGTATTTATTTAAGAAGTTCCCCTACGAGAGCTCAAGCAAACTTTGCAAATTACCTATATTACAATTTTTTTGGTAAACAAAGTAGATAGGGATACGATAAGTATTCTAGTAATAGTGTAAGATAGAAAATCTTACCTACTAACTCACGAATTAATAATTGAAAATGTTATAATTTGTCTATAGTATAATGATAGTGTTATTATTTCTATATGTAACTAAAACACTTTTATAGATTTAATATTTGCATCATCATCAGCCGAATGCACGGAGCAAATACTGCTCCGTGGCCGAATGACTATTATTAATAGGCCTCCTCCTCAATCGCCACACTTGGCAGGCGGGTTGGCGATCGCAGTGTAATGAACAAAGAATGCTGTTGCCCATTCTCTGGTGAGTCCCTTAGTCGCTTCTTACGACGCCCACGGGAAGTGATGGCATGGTGGTATTCTTTTACGTCCGACACCATACAGAATTAACACAATATTTGTATGCCATCACAAAATGGCAGAATTTGTCTTAACACCGAATGTATTTATTGTTACGTCGCCATCTACCATATTTTATGCGAATAAATTATCATTATAATTAAGTTGAAGTATCAAAGCAAAATACACATGGATGGAGGGAGGTCCCTCCATACCAATATAATTTACACAATATAATTTACGTCAAACATAACATAACAGAGTAAGAGCAAGGAGCCCGTGGCTAAATAATAACAGCCACACGGGCCGATCTTCAAGGTTAAGCAACGCTTGCCGAGGTCGATTTGTGGATGACCATCTTAACATACCGAGATTCCACCGTGTCTCGAAAAGCACGTTAAACCGATGGTCCCGGCTGTTTTTTTATTTAGATCTTTGGCAGTCGTTACGGATTGTCAGAAGGCAGAAAATCTGTCTCCAGTCTTGCCAAGAAGTACCGTGTTACCCAGTTTATAAGTTGTGGAGGTCCGGTAGGCTGCCGCCACACGTAATATACCGGTATTCAGCTGACTCCGGTTTGACTGTAAGCCGACTCCAATATAGTTGGGAAAAGGCTAGGCAGATGATGACTTTATCTATTTACCAGACTCGTCTGCTTGACACCAGCGTGGTAACATTGTGAACAGTAAAGTGACATCTTTAACGGGTGTGGGGGCGCGACGAATCTTCATCAACGCTTGCTTATAAAATACATGTTTACCTATTTCGTAATTTGATGAGGGGAGCGTAAGATGTAAGCGATTTGGATACAAATAATTATGTGTTATCTACACTGTAATGACTGCCGAGCGTGGAGTCCTGGTTTCGATTCCCAGGTCGGGCCAAAAAAACGTGTGATTGGACTTTTCCAATAGGAATTTCTTAGTGACAGCCCGGGCCCCGGAGTTTGAAAGTTGGTGGTGTGACACCCCCGTGCCTCGGAAAACACGTTAAGCCATTGGTCCTGCGCCAGATCTCTTTCGGTCGTGTCGGGTTGCCGTCCCATCGGAATATGAGAGTGATGGAAGAGGGAGTGCACCTGTGTTTGCGCACACACTTGTGCACTATAATATGTCCCGCGCCAATGGCTAGTCTCAGTTGAGATTGGCCACCATGGCTGAAATTGGTCAGGAGGACTATATATTAAACACTAATATCCCGTCCCGACTTTTTACGGGCAGCAGAGCCTAGCTTTAAAAGCTCCTTGTCGGCATGATTTTGTCCGACTTTTTCAACAATCATCGTCATATTTCAGCCAATTTATACAAAACGTTAATGAATTATACACCTAAACCTTCCACATGAATCAATTCGTCCATTGGTTGAATCCGTAAGAAAATCCGTTATGTAGTTTGTTTAGTGCATCGCGTGGAGACTTTGTTTTATAACATACAGTAGTAATAGGCAAACATATGTTTTTGTTTGTAAAAGTTTATCTTAAGAAGTATTGAACCGATTAAAACAATTAATTCACTGACAGAACGCCACACTGTCGCTTATAATAATTAATTATAGGACATTTTCAACTGACTTCCAAAAGAAGGAGGTTATCAATTCAACTGTAGGTTTTTTTTTATCAGTTAAATTCAAATGTGTATTGCTCAACACAGAACATATTGAATACATGTCCAGATGTCAAATGAATGCGCAGTCCACTGTATTGTACCAATTCAGGCATGCAAAATGTTTCATTTAAATTATACAATTTCATAAAAAAACTTTAAAAAATGCCATAAAATCAAATCAATATGCTATAAAATGACATATTTTTTTATCTTATAATATATTTTCTTATGGAATAGACCACAAAAGTGAAGCCGCGAAAAAATGTAGTTAATACAACTAAACATCGAAATGACGGAACAAATGCAAAACAACAATTATTTGTTTCAGGCGAGACTTAAAGTCCATACAGACAGAAACTGTTACGTAATCTTTAGTATATTTATTTGATTTTAAAGCAAAAACAAAATTGTCATTAAATACCAGTGTAGTCAAAACCTCATAAATCCTTAATTTCATCCCTACATTTGAAAATAACTTTTTATTGGGTCTTTGACCGCCGAATGCTGTGTAATCCAATTTAGTACAATCATTAAAATACCATTTACACGCACAGAACATTAAAACCTTTTCGTACTCGTAAAACATTACAGGCAAAAAATAAAAAAAACTAGATTCGCTCATTCTTATCACTTAAAACGATCTTAATTATAACAAGTAACGTCACACGCCATTGTTTTAAGTCTTGTCTCAAAAACCGCCATGGCGACAAGTCTCGTTATCTTCCGGCTTATAACCACCGTATAAGGTTCTCATTAAAGGTGTTATAAAGGTCACTATCGAGGTACGGATAACGAACCATAGCTAGCGTAGATGGTGCAATTGAGAGCTCAATTTAAACTAACTATTGCTTAAGACTTGTACTCAGATGAAGAGGTTTATGGTGTTTCCAGCGGTTTTAAGCCAGAAACCAAATTACGTAATTAAACTTAAGCACCAAAGTGGCGGCGAGCGCGGCACATGGCACACAAAACGAATGGTCAATGGGGCCAAAAGGTTTCGGTCCAGAACGTTTCGCCTACCAGACTCTAGAACCTTGCGGTCTAGAAAGTTTCGCCTTCAAGTGCAGTGTCGGCTTCCGACAAGATGAACTGATGGCCTGGTGATGGCCGCAGGAATCTATTGTATGCAAGAAGAACAGGACCAGGTGATGTGGCGATGCTTAGGGGAGGCATGGTCATTCGATCCATCTATCTGGCTGGACCGGTCCTTTGGCCCATACCAGCCAATCCGTATGGCTGTATATCCGTATGTAGTTCAAGATTCCAGTTTGGATCCCTTAATTTCTTATTGGATCTCGCATGAAAACTGTTTTATTCGATTAATATTAAAACCAAAATTACTTCTTCTAAGTTAAGTTACTAATTGTTTAAAGATCTCTCAAGACGCTTAGTTGACACTTCACGTGACCCAAAGGCTGGCTTTTACCTTGGTCAAAGAATAAGCATTGCCATACAACGTGGCAATGCCGCCAGTCTTTTGGGTACACTTCCAGTCGACAGCGAAACGGATGAATTTTTTGACGCCATATTTTAGGGTTAATTTATTTAGGAGTTTTTATTTTTATTTCTAGTGTATATAGTTACTTAAGTATTTATGGAATGAAGTATTTCTAAAATCTTTAAAAAAAAACTAATTTCTATTTAAACAACGTTTTACATTACTGGAGGATATGATATGATGGCTGGCCTTTACGAGTGTGCTCGCAAAAGGCCAGCTATCCGCTCCCTTGCCTTTCACTTGTGTTATGTTTAATTTCGTAGCACGGAGCTCATAATAATTTGCGCTGAAGCAACTAATTTGTAACTTTTGATTACATATGAGTTGAAAAGGAAACAACTCTTTGAATGTACAGACAGATGTTTAGTTTGATTTAAAAATAACTTAATTTATTTATCTATACAATGTACGAAGTGCACTTCTGGGAATACCCTGGTCCTAATTAGCGCTACAATAATAGGCAATAACTGGGCTCATTATTAATATTATCTGATTCATCCGTAATTTAGATACTGCTAATTACTTAATTTGGTCCAAAAACAGGCCGTTATCCTCGGGGAATAACCCTAAAGGCCATAATTTTGATAAATGAACAACAAAATATTACATTAACTTAATTGTGTAACAAGCATATTTTGATACATATTTTTATAATAGCTACTTCATTAATGAGAAAATGCGGTTTCGGAGTCAAGATTGTGATAACATTCCCTTGTGTCTTAATTACCTTGTTTGGACGACACGTTACCAAGGGTCTTAATCTGTGAGTTCCCTGGATTAAATTGTCGTAGCAAAGCCCGTCAGAGATATTAAGCAATGTGGGACAACATAACAAATTAATTTATGGTTTCCAGAATCTCAAATATGCTGGAAACCAATAAAATCGTCTGTTTGGATCGTAGGATGTGATTTTATGTCCAGCCATAAGCCATAACCGAATTTCTTGGTATTCTGCCTTAATTTTATTAAGGTCATACTATCACGTCACGGTATCCCTGATGGGTGAATTAGAGCGGTATTGTAGCACGCCATTAGGTATTTTGCTGAAATCGATATAAGTACTCCAGAGCACTGAAGTGAAGCGGGCACCTCCTGCGAAGCAGTAATGCTAGCGAAGGAGGAGGCGCCCCAACCGCCGCTACAGAAGAAGATGCCCCGGGCGTTGGGAGTCGGGAATCCCCGGCCACAGTGGGCGCGGGCCTGCGGACGGCGAGCGTTGAGTGGCTCGCTGTCCGATCACCATCAGGCCCGAGTCGATGGCGCGTTGTGTTTCACACGCGCCTTAAAGAGATGTCAGCATAGAAGACGGGGCCCTCTAGGGCCAGAGCCTGCCAGGGTTGCGGAATTTGTTCGAAAGAGCCCTGGAACGCAAAGGGATTTAGAAGGAACACGGATGGGTTTAGTCAGTAAGAGTCTGACACGCTCTTCCGCCCCACCCAGAGCGGAAGAAGTCATTAGATGATTTCCAATCCTTATAAAAAAAGCACTGAAGTGACTCTTATCTCAAACCAATAACACCGACCAACATAATATGTTGGTCGGTCGATTCATATTATGAATCCATCCAAAGATTGAATGTAGTAGTGGGTCCACACAATACAGTCTTTTGGCTGCACAGAATTTGTTACACAGAAACGTTTTTATAGAAATATGTACCGTGTGGATAGTCAGTAAAAAATCGCTTTTAGTAATTAAACCACCCATTGCTTAACTCCATATTTCTAAGCTCCTATTGTAATTTGTTATGGTGTAGAATATAGACTATTTCTATGATATTCTATTGTAATTGAACTCAAAATCTTAAACTCACTTTGTATTTCTTATTGTAGAACAGAATCGGGAATTCATTCCCACCCATTCGCAAATATAACAAAAAAAAATCTCGTCACATAACACTTTTAGAACCCACAAATCCGTTGCAATTCGTAGTCACAGCTATTGACGAATGACGCGTAATGTGTTATCTAAATCACACAAGATGAAACGATACGAAAAATCAATAAAGAGAATCAATTAGATATGATAAATCACCGATGTTGTTAGTTCCCCGAACCAATAGCGACAAAAGGATCAGTCTGCCGACATCCTGTTACATCAAGACAAACATAATTATAATATCGTAAACCAATATACTACTACATTATTTGGCTTTTAGCTGTATTAATAGGCACAACGTGAAAGCTTCAGGTGGAAACCAATTTCCAACGACATTGTCGTATTTAATGGGTTTTTCATAAAGTTTAACTGTAAAACTCTTTCGTTGCATCAAAATAGATTAAAATTTATAATTTAAAAGATGCTCGTATACTGACTAGGTGGTTTAATAAACCTTTTGTTTCACGGCATAATATCTTCCTGGATTTATAAGGAAACTGCGCAATCACAAGGAATCTGTGTGGTTTCTTTTCTTTTCAAAGTAAGGCCGTGTTTATCTAAGATACGTCAACAACTGTTCAAACTCTGAATAGGGGTGAAAGTTTACTGTGCCATACAGGGGGATACCAAAGTTCGTCGGAAAATAGAACATGATCGTAACAAGTTGTCGGCAATTGAATTGTAAGGTAATGGGGTAAGATTTGAAAGGTCTACTGCCTTCAGCGAGTTTCATAACTTTGTTAATGTTTGTCTGTTGAACGAGTGTTTGGAAGATTCGGTTTGGGCGCCTCAATGATGTGTTCTAAATATAGAAATCAAGTTTTTGAATGACTTTTCTTTGTAAATGAAAATGTTATATCAATAATGTAATGTTTACGTTGCATAATTTGGAATTATTCGAATCTAAGTATAAACGAATAGCTTTTGCCCGCGACTTCGTACGCGCATATCCCGTTTTTTCCCGTTCCCGTAGGAATGTCGGGAAATCCTCTCTTAGTGCTCGTATAGGGAAGCTACATGCCAAATTTCAGCTTTCTACGACCAGTTGTTTCGGTTGTGCGATGTATGTCAGTCAGTTAGTAACGGAAGAATTTGAGATATTAGGATGTTACTAAATTACCTGTTCCATGAAAATTAGATATGTTTTGTTTTTCCGGGTAATTCCAAAGAATAATAAATTTATTGCTACCTAACTCAAGATAGAACTTTTTATGCATGCGCTGAGGTTGGCCACTATATTTTGAATCTGGCTTCAGAGGTCTTTTGCAATATATCTAAGTTATATGAAATTCTAAATAGTGAGAAGATTCCTAAGGAGTGTAAAAAATCCGTCATAAATATTTATTAATATCACCTTGGAGAGCATTTTCGTGTAAACATTTAAGACATAAAGAAAGTGCTTGAATCCCGTTCAGTTTAATATTAAAGTGCTGGTCGAGGCCCAGACCTCGGCACGTTCTAGAACGTGGGTTATATTGAATGAAGAAACCTTCTTATTGCTTGGTGATATCTCTCATAGTGGAATACTTTTGCTTTTTGCAGATACTTGAATGTTAGATTTTCGAAAAGATATGAGTGTGGAGTTGTCTTTGTAAACATTGTACTCTATGTTTTGAGTGGCGAGTCGTAGAATTAGCGTAAAAGATAGCGCGCACGAGCAACTTTCGAAAAAAAATAATGTCTTGTTGCATTAAAATCCGACTATGCATGCAGATTAAATAAATAAAACTTCAGATTTAGAAGTACTAACTTCTGATCACTGATTTCAATAAAGACTAGTTAATTTCTCATTTCTTATGTGGACTAATTAGATGTCGAAACAAAATATTATTCCTCGTGACTAGCTATTTTTTTCTTAAACTTGTCCGTTCTTCTCCATAAGAATCTACCTTTCCGAATGGACAGTAGAGTCACTTTATTAATGTAATATTATTATTTTTACTGAACTGTAAACGATGACGTTCAAAAGTGTCGTTTGATGGCCTAATTGAAATAAACGTTTTGACTTTGACTTTGACTTTAAAAAGAAAACCACAATCATTGAGATCTAGGCGCACGGTAGTATGCCAGGCCAAGTTCGGGTAAAATATACACGATGAAAGAAGATTATTAGAGGCTAGGTAACTAAAGACGTAAATCTAAGATAATCGCTCCGGTTATTGGAAAGCCAATGTTTAGCAGGAAACTTCTGAACATAAACAAATAGTAAATATAAAAAAAAAACCCGGTCAAGTGCGAGTCAGAAATCGACCCCATTCTCAAATTTTATTTATTTCCTTTAGGCGTCCGTGTTTGGGTCATAGAAGTACGTAATTATGGTGTATGAATACCAAATTTCAACTGAATCAGTACAGTAAGTAAGGAGCAAATTGGCTATGACAGATGAAAAGACAGACACACAATGATCCTATAAGGTTTTAATTTTTCATTCGGACGTTCGGAACCCTATAAATACCTTTCTAATCAGACACCAGTAAATAACCGCGCATAACATCTAAGCGCTCTATCTCGGCTCGCCGACTCAGTTCCACTAACTAACTTACCGAGACGTGCTAGGCAGGCGGGCAACATAGTTTCTTTGGACGCCGTTGAAACTGCGACTTTGGCCCAATTCCGTCTTGGCGTGCGATTTTGGTGCAATTGAAATGGAAACAGCATTGTTAAATGGGTGATGAATAATTTTAGTTCATTCATATCTGTACCTATGTACCTACCAAGTCAGATACTCACACACATACAAAAATATTTTGTAGCTAGCTTTGTCCTGCGGCTTTGCTCCCGTGTCCCATCACAAAGAAGCTGTGTATTCCTAGAAGAAATTATATGACATATAGCTATAGTGCATATCTACAGAGGTATACGGTACAGAGAGTAAAGTCCCGCACACTGAAAATGGAGGATCCTCCGACCAGACGGTTGTTGTGTCTGGTGGCCAACTGTCCGACAGTTGATATTCAGACTGTTGTATATGTTCAAATCGCACGGAGAACTTTGCTTGCGCGATGCAGGATTTCGTTGGTAATTCGTCGCTGACAGGATAGATGGCGTTGCGGTTCTTTTTGTTGCCGTACAAATTTCGCTTCTTTGTTTTTCAGTTTTACATATCTATCAGTGACAATATTTTCGTAATGTGATTAATATTTCACCCTATAAACAAACAATTTATCTTATTTATAATTTCAATCTATGTAGATTTTAACACGGCTTAAACGACTGGATATAAACAGGCTGATAAAAGAAAATAAACTTGGTTAAATAGACTTGGTTTAAAATATTACTTCATTTGGAGCAGCACCCCTCTTCTGCTCAAGTTACAATCAATAGATAGATCTCACTAATGATAATCGCTTTCCATTCCTTTCAGACTTTCATTAGGAAATAAGTGTAAAAGAAGCCTGATAACACTATCTTTTTTCCTAATTTAAGTCCTTACAGGATTCTTATACTATTTTCGTTGTAGTATGGCGAAAATGGTCACTGACCCACTTTTTTTTTGTATTCTTAATTTGAAAAACGGAAAAAAAATAAAGGCGACCTAAATAGGCATCTATCGTGACCCTCAAAAGTTGCCTGCTAATGAAAAACGAAACATTTTTTCGGGTTTCAACGAAGAAACATTAAGGAAGTGGCAATGACCGACATTACGATGTTAAACGAAGCTACAATAAGAACGCAATGTATCAAAGAACTGTTATTCCACAATCCGATATAACTAATATTTGTTTACGTGAACTATAGAACTTGTGTAGTATCTACGCGATATTAGTACAAATGTAGGTACTGTTACGTTTGAGCACTCATGCATGCTTGTTATACCTTCAAGTTCAGAGTTGCAAATATATCTAGGCCTTGTTATGTTTGTCTTGATAACATTTTGCATTTGTAGACGGTACCTATTTGGTTAATGGGTTGAGTTTTAACCGACTTCAAAAAAAGGAGGAGGTTTTCAATTCGTCGGAACCTCTTTTTTTATGTATATTCCCCGATTACTCGGAGATGGCTGGACCGATTTGGGTTTTTTTTTGTTTGAAAGAGTCTATTCTCTTCCCAGGTAGTCCCATGATCATCAAGTCAGGATCTGATAATGGAATCCTGGAGAAATAGAGAAAACTTTTCAAATTTTATAGGCACACTTGAAGCGATTTGGGTAGTTTTTGGAAGAGCACTTTTTCGGAGTGGTTCCATTTCAATTTGGTGAAGATCTGATGAAGAACTTCGGAGATAGGACTATTTACAAAACAATTTTTAAAACTTTGTACAAAAAAAATACAACCGACTTCCAAATAACTTTAATTTCGGCAGTCGGTGTTTTTGGTTGTTTTTTCGTTTTTGACATCGACTGCCGCAATTAAAATTATTTTATACTTTTTAATGTTTTTATTTGGAAGTCGGTTGTGTTTTCTTGTAAAAAGTTTCTTTTTTATGATAGGCACGCGTTTGACCACACTCTCACCTGATGGAAAGCGATGATGTGGTCGACAGTGGAACAAGCTTGCCTAGAAGTAACCTTTTCACTCTTAACCTAAAGACTTCCCATTTGTAGCTATCAGGAAACACCGACTTCGGCAAAAAATTTTACTCCTTAGCTGTACGCACAGTGACATACCGATTTGTGCGTATGATAACTACTTTCGTATCCGAGATTTTTTTTTAACCTGCATTGCTACTTTATTCTAAGTATAAAAAACGTCCGACAGAAGTGATAACTTAAACTAATCTAAGTTGAACTATTTAATATGGGAAGCGTCTGTCCGAAATACGACTAGCGCTGTGGGTTAGAGTGAGAGAGGAAGAGCCTGCCTACCGCTGCCGTATGCGTGAGAGAAAGGGAAGCCAGACAGACTGGCGCCGTAACGCGTTACGTTACGAAGCGGTTTACCCTCCCATAATAAGTTATCACTTCAATACACATTTTATGTGATGATATCAAATAGATGAGACAACATAAATGGCTACTACAAATGGTATACATTATATGTATGTGTCTGTTTTATAAAACCTTTCACAGAAGTGAAATATTTTCGCCTGGTGGAAAATATTTCACTTCTGTGAAAGGTTTTACAATACACAAAGACAATTTGTAATAATGGAACCTGGAATCCAATTAAATTTCTGGTTGCAAAGTGATTGAACACTAACATTCCAATCTGAACCGAAATATTAATCATAGAGAAAACAGGATTGTCTGTACAGATAGGGGCAAAAATATGTATAGATTTTACACAACTCAAAGCTATTTCCTCGTCGAGTACCTTAAAATCTGTACAACTGTACGTACAATAATGATAAATTGTGTGATTTTACCTTAGAAAATTTTGTTTTATTTCTTACTAAGTAGTGGTCCGCCCCAGAGTCGCTCGGATGTATTTTTTTTTCAAAATTTTCTTTCGTACAAACCTCGCCCGACAATCGCTTAAATCGTTCAAGTCGTTCCCTAGTTATGCGCGTACATACATTTCGGCGATTCATTTTTATTTATATAGACAAACGCTTCAAAATGTCACATACGTAAAATTTTATTGATATAATTGTTTTAAGTACATGAAATATGAACCAAACTAGTTTTAACTGTTATAATGGCTTGAAGCAAAAGTACAATTGCAGCCCTTTACGGCACAGCAACGAGAAATAAAAGATCCCTATATCCAACTAACAAAGTCAATTCGTCGGAAGGACACTTTTCTCTGTACCACGGACCACGGACCGGACATATTTTCGTCTTTGACTGTACAAAGTCTTCGGTACGAGACTGGAGGTGCAGAAACGTCTGCAGATGCTAGCTATCGGCCCCGCATAGTTTCCGAGAGATAAGACCCACCTGGACTTCAATAACAGACATACCGAACTGGTATTAATGAAAATCGTATTGCTATCTTGAATTCAGAAATGTGAATTATGTAAATGAATACCTATTGCATTGCTTCGTGAACGGTTGATTTAGTTGTAAGGTCTGAAACCTGAAATTGTGTCGTTTTCTTATCAAAAAGGAATATGCGTGCATTTTTTTAATTTGTAAAGTTTAATACGATTTAGCTCTAGTAAGTAAACAAGTATTAAATAATTTTTAAAATACCTACCCAGCGATGAAGTTCTAAAGCTTCAAAGTTAACAATTAGAAAGAGAAGTCCGATACCAATCGGACGTCAAATTCTATGACGCCTCTACAGCTGCCTTAGAAAACGGCGTTTTCGCGAGAGGGACAGATATATTTGTATAAAATAGTTCTATCTCGCTTGTTTTTTGATCAATTTTGCATTCTATTGTCACTGTTATTATTATATTTGTATATTTCAAGATAAACTGTTTAGTTAATAAAAAAAATTTCATGCATATTTCCTATTGAGTGAGTCAATGGCAGCCATAAAATAAATATCGCCCAATTGTGCCAAATCATATCAGAGTTAGTTACACGAAGTTAAAACAAATATTTCATACATAACTCGTGAACAACTAATTCGGATGTAATAAGTTACCTCTGGTCTCTTACGGCCGGTCTCAATACCATATCTACCTTTGACCAACAGTCAAATTAGCTACCAACAGTAGCTGAAACGTCATGTTTGCCTTTCAACTTTAGGTTATTGAGATCGGCAGTTAGTAATACAAATAGCAGTTGTCAGATGAATTTGACTAGCGTCTCCACATACGAAGTTGTTTATTTCAAATATCCTTCATATAACCTCCTACTCGGCCGATTTTAATCAAAGAACTTCGCTGGAAAAATACTCCGAGCACGTGGGTTATTTTATAATGATCTCCTTGAACGAATTTAATTAGATTCAGGGAAGTTATCAGGGAATCAACAAGGAGTGTGGGTGGTTACACGTGTCATCTATTTTTACTTATGAGCTCTAAGAAAACCTAAGAAAAGGACACATATCTAAGTTAATAACAGAAAAGCGCCTATTACTGTGTAAGCTGGCGTCACCGTGGCCCTGGAACGCAAAGGGATTAAAAAGGAACACGGATGGGTTTTAGTCAGTAAGAGTCTGACACGCCCTTCCGCTCCACCCAGAGCGGAAGAAGTCATTTGATGATTTCCCAGCTATAAAAAAAGCTGGTTTCAGCCCCTTGTAAGCCTTCCATAGGTCCGGAACAGATCCAACTCAGGGTCTTAACAAAATTTCAAAGCAAAGCTTTAAAATAATAAATAAGTAAGTAGATGAGTCACATTGATTTTTGCGCCCGATAAGTATGAAACGTTAGTAAATTAAATATCGCTCCTCAAAGATGAATAGGGAATTGTTTCCCTATTCATCTTTGAGGAGCGATATTTGATGATACAATAAATATATAATAATTCGATTTTCCTGGAATTAAGATGTTGTAAGTTTTCTTATTTATACCTAAAAAGATAACGTATATCACTGGAAACTTCAGATAAAGTCAATAGTTTCGTACAGGAACAGGTGAAACGGAACCAACTGCTTTTCATTCAAAGCAAATCGTGTCTAAAAGAAACTGATTATCTTAAGAGCCCCAGCGTCACAAACAACCTGTCGCTTCCAGCACAGTAGTGCTAGCTTTTATAAACTAAAGACCCGAGCGTTAGTTATAAACTAACGACCCGCTCCGGCCTCGCAAGGGTGCAATTTAATTTTTATTTTCGATTTTCTTTCACATAGTTACCTTGTCCTGACAGATATGAACACGTCAAATAAAACATCAGACAAATCGATCGAGCCGTTCTCAAGTGATTCTCCTCCGCTCACATATTTGGCAATACTTTTTTATTTATAAAGAAAAAAACTCCTTTTCAACACATTTGCTCAAAAAATGCATTTACGAAGCCTGTATACATTGTTCGAAAGTTAAAAACCATACAATGGAACGTGCGGTAAAATAGGTACTCTCATCTAAGTACCTATTTTTCCGCAATCCTCTTTGTATAACGCCGTGCGTATCCTTTACGGTTTTTTTTTTAATTACAATAAAAAATATAAGAATTCTACCACGGAGTTTCACATTACTGTAAAAAATAAACTGAATAATCAAACCTCCTAGAAAGCGCTTTTGCTCAATACGTTTGTCTCATTTGAATACTAAAGAGAACATGAGGCGAAAGATGTAGTTCTAATTTTCACCACGCGCCTGTAGCGCCATTTTCAAATTCGCGCTGTTTTTATATAAGGAACGTCAAATATTGTTGCGACTTTCCGACTGATGTATGAAAACTAAAAGTTTGTTTCATTACGTATAATGTAGGTACTGTTTTCTCGCAAATGTGTTGAAAAACGTTGAATGGCACACGAGTGGAAATTGGTTTTTACAAACGAGTAGACGAAGGTAAGCCCGAGATGAAGTCGAGGGCTTACCGTAGTCACAAGTTTACGTGTTTTAAGTTACCGTACTAGTATCATAAATAGCTACTATAATACAGGGTTGCATAAAAATCATAGGAAACTGACGATTATGATGTTGTTGTTGACAAAAGCCACAAAGCAATACCACCAACTAAACGTCGGTTCTGTGGCCGTTACGTATGAATTTTCATGGCTAATTTGGCTCTGAACAAGTTTTCCTCCACATTGAGCTGAAACAATGATTGGCCCCCAAAAGTCAGTCAACGACAATTTGTTAAAAGCAACCATATAAAATACAGTTACATAAAAAAGTTTCATTCATTCCTTTTTCAATACGGTTTTCCATCCCCTCAGTTTCTATAAATGTAAGGAATCCATTTTAAATAACAATCGTGTTCCCCTTGTCAGGTTTTACATTTAAATGCGCTGGATGTCGCGGTGCCGCTGAGGAAAAAGGAATTTCATCTACTTACGTGAAGGCAATAAAAATTCTGAGAGGATAGCGCGGTACAACTTCACTAATATTAATGTTACTGTAAGTGAGTCTGTTTGTTCGAATGGTACAGGTGAACTGTGATAATATTTGGCTTTGTTACCAAGCTCCATTTAAATCTAAGTGTTTTTTACAAGCTTTTATGTAACTTGCAATGGATGTAACTATGTATGTTTGGGTGGAATCTTGCAAATCAATTTTGAAATCAATCTTCAACCGATTGAGCTGAAATTTTGTTTATACGTTTAGTTTGAAAGACAATGCATGGTTAACTGTGTGACGTCATTCTAAATCTAACATGGCGGCACACCCAAGATGGCGGACTAGTTATTTTTAATGCACTCCTACAATATGGGTATCAAATGAAAGGGCTTGCTAAGAATAACTGGAAAAATAAAGTGACGTCACTCGAAATCCAAAACGGACTTCTAAAGCTTGAAATTCAATTTTGAAGCAGATATTTTCAACCGATTGAGCTGAAATTTTGTATACACATTCAGTTTGATGACAATACATGGTTAGCTGTGTGACGTTATTCTAAATCCAACATGGTGGAACACCCCAGATGGCGGACTAATTTTTAATGCACAATGATAAAAGCTTGTCGCGAGATTTACTTCTGTAGATAAACAAGTAAATTAAATAACTTGATGTCATTGATTTTACCTAACTTTTAAATTGTCATACTAAGTAAATACGAGTACTTAAATCTCGCGACAAGCTTTATATCATATAAATTGTGTAATGACGTTATAAGTTGATAGTAAAAATTTTAAGTTTTTTTAGAGCATTTATATAAAAGTTTTTTAAAAAGGTTTTTCACTTTTTAATTTATTTTTTACTTTGACATTTGTGTTGACATTCCTATCGAATCCGGTTAACAACATATAAGGTTGAAACACAACTATAAAAACAAATAACATAGGCGTATATTTCTTTTAAAAAGGTCTGGTCAAGCTATTTCAAATAAAAGATAGAGCATTAGTCTAGAACAGAGACATGGCAGAAATCAGAATTCGACGTTCGACTAAGATAGGTACCCATAAGATTTTGACATCTCAATAATAGCCTCTTGGATTTACCTAATATCCTGACTGTTAAATATCAGCAGATATTTCCTATATACTGACTGTAAATATCAGCAGATATTTCCTAGTAACCTAGTGAGAGAAATATCGATATTCTAATCCGATGCTCAAAATTTCAAACTTCTGACGGCCTGTACCGTGGAGCGACGGCTTAACTTACTCTATGTAGTCTGTGGAGCTCGGCGTCAATTGTTTTAGTATCATTATGTGGGTAGGCACACCTTTCACCATATATTATTAACAATTTAGGAGGAATACATGTAGGTACCCCTTTTACATAACAAAGGGGAAATGTTAGTTCTAACACCGCGGAAGTCAAATTTTGAACCAAATTCGTGTCACAATTATGTATTTCGATAGAAAATTGCAAGACGCGTCATTTGACATAGGATTCTTATGTTATTTGATAGGAAATTGCAAGATTTTAACGTGCTGCTAAACAGCTTGTCTAGTCTGGAATTGTATCACCGTGAGTACTTCGGTGTTAGTGAGCTTGAAGTGAGTCCACAATTCCTAGCTGAGCACACTTCATCGAATTTTTGATTAAAATTATTACAAAATAGCACTACGTTTATTTATTCTCCTCGTAAGTTGCCGATTTTGACATCCGCGGTGTTAGAGCTTAAATGCCGTTGTGCTTTTAAATAAATGGTCAAAGAAAATATTATCACGAATCATAAAATGAAAAAGTAAGAGAAAATAGAAAAATCAATCATTGACACGATTTATTTGAATACGTAGATTACTGCTAAAATAATGCGATTGATTGCCGAAACATAATATCATAAACATGACATCCGCGGTTCTCTGAGAAAAATAATTTAGACATTACTTACTGAAATTCAGAGAACTGCCGATGCACCATTTTGTAAACATCCACTTATTAATAGAACTAACAATTTCGTAACTATAAAGATTAACAAAGATAGAATTTGTTTTTTCGAGGTCAACCATATGGCACGTTACTGCTGAACTAGACTCATTTGCAAAGATATTTATTGGAAAGCAAACACATCAACCTGCCGATTTTATTGACTAACAATGGCGAAACGATGTTTTTATGTGAATTGTTTTTACTAAGCCCTATTTGTGACAGCATAATCGAAGGTAACCATCTCAAAAACATAATAAACCCACAGATTTAAGTCCATAAAAGTTCTCAATGAACTCTTAAAGGACGAAAGTTCTTGGGCCGCAAACAAAGCGAAAAAGAGACCATTACGTAAATAAATTCCCAAGTTACTTAGTATTCAGGGACACTGCTAAATATACAGACGATATCATCTTCCATTATGCCCATTAACTCGCCATCAATAAATGCCATAAATGGGGAATAACGATATTACTCTTTTATTAGGCAGACGACAATATTTCTATGTGTTGTTTTTTTTTCTTGTATTATTTTTTAAGATCTTTTGTTAGTTGTGTCTTTGTAACGTTTAGGTTCAAGCCCTTTTGGATCGTATAAGATACCTATATATGTATGTAGATACAAGAAACAAGAGGTAGGTATTTGATTTTTAGTATTTCAGGAGGACGATGTTTTTCTTTGAATGCGGAATAAAAATAAAACACCCTGAGTCAGTTATTGTTCGCAGGCAATCAGTTAACATAATATGAAAAGAGGGGTTTAGATGTTCTTGAAAAAAATATAGATATAGTTTTAGTAGTATATAAGGTCCCATTAAAATAGGTGAAAAAATGTTAACACAGCGTTCAGTTCGTGTAATCAAAGTTATCCAAGCAAAACAAAAACTTAAAAGTGATTTTATTTTGACCTAAAATAATATTGTTTTCGGCACACTAGAATAAACACATCCATTGACCATCTGCCTAGCCTTTTCCCAATAATATTGGGGTCGGCTTCCAGTCAGACCGGATTCAGCTGAATACCAGTATTTTACGTGGAGCGGCTGCCTACCAGACCTCCACAACCCATTAACTGGGTAACACAACACGGTACTCTTTGGTAAGACTGGTGTCAGATTACTGGCTTCTGACTGGATAGTCAGAAGCCGAAGAAGAAGAAGAGAAGATTTTTGGCAGTCGTTACGGATGTAACGACTGCCAAAGATCTACAAATGACAGCCGGGACGTTGGTCCCGGCTGTCGGCTTAACGTGCTTTCCGAGGCCCGGAGGAGTCACGGTATGTTAAGATGGTCAATACATCCATTATCCATTATGGGTAGGTAATTGACGTGGTCACGTGCGCCTGCACATTTGTAGTATCAGAATTATAAGACGACAAAGACATGGATGTGTTTATGCATTGGGTGACCAACATTTTTAGTGTATTTCCGTTGGCTGTTTTTTTTTTCTTGTAAGTATCTAATGCGTTTTTCTTATTATAATTTTTTAACAGTGTCCCTAATTTTGGTGTTCCAAAAGTTCTAGTAAGTTATGTTCTTAAGTTTGTCCATCCATTTTCATGGAACCTTATACATGGCTGTTATTTTGATTCTTTAGATTCTTCCGAATAATATTGTGATTCTCCATTGGAGAAACAACACGCTCACAAATTAAACAGATATCTGATGCTTATTATTCTGTGTCGATTGCACGAATGAACTGTGTTGAATAAAGTCTGATTCTGACAGGTCTTGTCGTCACCTCCGGCGTTCGCAAAGAGATGTGATAGACACAAACCATTATATTAACAATTAAACATGTTTATTAGAAATAGGTATCTACACATCAAACGGTTTTCATGTGGAAACACTGATTGTTTCATAACGTATCACATCTAAACGTTGATACGATGAAAAAGATGTGCTCTGCTTTTTCTCGCATTTTGAATTAAAAGGCGTGCGGTATTGAATACTCACTCACGTGTGTTGTAATGGCATTATTACACGGTTCAACCAAAATGATTCACTTTGATTGAAACACGCGGAAATGAAAGGTGTGGCCGTCATCGAATGAATCACTTTTATGTTTACTCAATTTAGTTGGTTCATCCAAATTGAAACGCATAAGTTAACTGTGGAATATGGCTATAGAGGTATGCGGTACAGAGAATAAAGTCCCCCACGCCTCCTCTGAAAAGAGAGGATCCTCCGACCAGACGGTTGTTGTGTCTGGTGGGCAACTGCCCGATAGTTGATATTCGGACTGTTGTATATGTTCAAATAGCATGGAGAACTTTGCTTGCGCGATGCAGGATATCGTTGGTAGTTCGTCGTTGACAGGATAGATGTCGTTGCGGTTCTTTTTGTTACCGTACAAATTTCGCTTCTATGTTTTTCATGAGGCGGCATTGATGCCGCTACATGGCCTTCATAAATTCCTCATGCATGGAACTAAGATGTTACACTACTGTTTTTATAACTAAAATATCTGCTGACCACGATTCGATGTTCTAATATATACAAAATATATTTTTCTTTTGAATCAGTTTACGCAAATAGGAATGCGTGTCTAAATTATTTTGTTGTTTCAATACTTCTGACTAAACGCCGCTATAAAAATATGTTTCAAACGATCTCAGTGATCTTACAATAATATTCATTGAATAAAAATAACAGCTTTATTTGAAATGAGATTAAATCATCGGTTTGGTGATTTCTGATATGTAACAGACATGAATCAATACACTATGGTTCCTGTGTGGTGAGATTCTTGGGTGGACAAAGCTTTTTTTGGCTTGAATGCAGGCTATGTTGATGTAGAGTACGGGTTGATTCGAACTTAAAGACGTCTCTGAAGTTCGCTTTACACTGCGAAGTACCGCAACCCTCGCCCCTGCTGTCACATGAGTTTTCTACTTCGCAGCAACTCGCGTAGTTTTCTGAACCTTCATTAGGTTAGATTCTACCGGTATCTCGAGTTTAATATTCAGAACTGTCGTAAGTAATCCGTAACAACAACAAAATACTGTAGAAATGTCTTAAAATTTTCTCTTCGAATTTGTTTTTGTTCATTTGTAATTTTCTTCAAGAATCTTATGTATCTAAACAGAAAATCTCTTGCCTAATAAAGACAAATATTTAAAGCAGATGACATTAACTTCAAAAATGTCTGCTAAACAGATAACTTCTAATAATAAAACGTAAAACATATCTACACGTCACATACCCTAGGTTAGCGACCTTCAGTTTCGACGCATGACGTCAACCATATTCTTTTTCACATCGGACATGTTACGGCAAACATAACGCTCATACAACCAATAACGTTATGGTCTGTCAATACTGGCTCAGTTTCCAAAGTGCGTGCTGATTACGTGAGAATAGCTTTCGATATTGCGTAGAATATTATTTTTGTTTTTTTT
This sequence comes from Mamestra brassicae, assembly GCA_905163435.1. Classification (NCBI taxonomy): domain Eukaryota; kingdom Metazoa; phylum Arthropoda; class Insecta; order Lepidoptera; family Noctuidae; genus Mamestra; species Mamestra brassicae. Next base: position 4,697,698 of record LR990991.1, on the reverse strand, counting down.
TTTGTATTATTTTATGATAGGTTGGGAGTAGCAGGTTACTCGCAAAACAGATAGTCGATGGGGTCGAATGCTTCTGGGTAGGGACCGTGTACGAAGCATTGAAAGGCCTCCCACAAGGTGGACCGATGACCTGGTGAAGTCTGCGGATATCTGCTGGATGCGAGACGCACAAGATCGGTCGACTCTTCGCGGAGACCTTTGTTCAGCCTTCAGCAGTTCCGCTGGAATGTAGATTTGTTGGGATAGAAAAGTTGGCTCAAATACTACTTAATGGCCACCTCTCTATACAACCTGCAACAGAATAAACACAATACCTCTTAAGGGGTCATTGTACTCATCATTATGAACAACTTTCTATATGGGACCAAAACTGAAATCGCAAAATCTGCCAGGGTTGCGGAATTTGTTTGAAATACTCACCGCGGCCTTGATACGCAAAGAGCTTTAGAAGGAACACGGATGGGTTAGTAAGAGTCAGTCAGACACGTCCTTCCGCTCCACTCAGAGCGGAATAAGTCATTTGATGATTTAAAACCATTAACAAAAAAAAACACGTTTAAATATAATATAGACAGTTCGAAAATTTCAATAAAGTGGCGTGCGTTGTAGTTTCTAAGACAGTTGAATGTTTCATTGCCTCAGTGGTTCCTGCCGAAAGCCATGGTAGGTCCGTTTCGAGTTACTACATAGAGGCAAAGTTAATATGTCTCCTGTACTTTTGAACGGCACCCTAACCGTTCAAACAGGAACACAGAAACGCAGAATAGAGTTGGCAGTATACGGTAGATATTGAGGTAGGAGGTATATTCGGGTCTTAGAAAAAGAGCTTGAGATCTCGACAAAATGGAAAAAGAATTCAATTTGAATCTTATTTTTATTAATTATTGTACCTACACCTACCACAGTATAGTCTTTATAACCCAAAGGTTGACTGGTAGAGAATGCCTTGATGCATTTAGTCCGCCCATGTACCACTATTGTACATAAAGTTTAATAAATAAATAAAAAGGCAAAAAAAAACATTACCTCCTTTTTGTTTGATTGCAGATATGATTGATACACATATTTAGTTGTTTTTTTTTGCAGAATTCGTAAAAAAGAAGTTTGACTAAAAATGTCAGTTAGGTTACAGTCGATATATGAGATTGACCACATGACATTTCAAAAAAGCATGCCTTATTGAAGTTCTGACAATCGTTACCGCTGGTAGAATTCCATTGTGTCAAAATCTCTCTTTCAAAAAGCTGAACTCTGTAATAACTAGTACCTTAATAGTAGCTGTATTCAGCTTGTAATAACTTAAAGTTGGATCTTAAACTTGGTGCTAACGTTCACTTAAAGCGGGCGTTAAGTTGTGTCAGCACTCAGTGCAGTATCCCTCGTGTCTGCACTTCTAAGAAAGTCTTTAACATTTATTTTAATTGGAATTTTAATAACATTAACCTTTTAACTGAAGAAGTAGACGGAAGACTGTTGAGTTGATTTTGCCACACATTCGTAGAAGTATTTTTTGTTTTTATATGGTCTTGATGTGCAGAAAACAATTTAATTATGATTGCTAGCCCACCGTAGGAATGTAAGCTTCATCTGCCATTTTGTATTTAAATGACTATAGACAGACTGTACGCCTAAGATTTATTATGCATGGCAATTCATACACAAAATTAAATGCAATCGAAAAAATTTGTATATTCCAACATTTTTATTACAGGCGCCCAATTTAAAATATTGAATCACACAATTGCTGCAATCGCTCAAATTCAAATTTAAAATTTAAATTCGAAGGCAAAGCATTCCATAGACGAAGCGACGTTGAAAGTTTAATACGGATTGAAAAGAGTTTCGCGTCTTCATGTCATATTCACTTTAGAGTTTGCGAAGGCCGCAACAATATTCGCAGTGATGGGTTATAAGGTCAATAGTCCATGTCCCATGTCGTGAACTTGATTAATGGCACTTCGTTCAGCTCCTCCCACGCCCATACACTTCATTTAGTCGAAGTGAAAGTTACTGTTACGTTCCATCATTATGGAACTACTGTTTGTCATTGCGTCTCAACGGTTTTCACGGATCTTTGGTTATAAACGGTTGAAAGGATTTTTGTCGACATGATAAATGTTTTTGATTTATTTTTTCTTATAGGTAAAGTTTATTCGCTAACTTATCGCTCAGATATTTTGAGATAAATTCAGTTGTAGTCACACATAAGTACTAAGACTTATAAACTGACAATTTATTGTAATGTGTGACATGTTTCTAATAATTTTATTTTAGTTACTTCGCACCGTTGAATTCCACCATACCTTTGAAAGCTACCTCCCCCATTTTTAAACAGCACTTTAAGATAAATTTTTTTGGTAGTAAGTTGACATAATGTACTCGCACAATTCTAACTAATAATAAAACACTGAGCTCAACGCGATTGTTCAAACAAAACTTTCAATATTGCTTTTTATCCACCAAAATATCCATTCTTACATCACAATGAAATATAGCAAACAAAAATAGAATTTCTCCATCGAGAGCAAGCAGGTGTCGATAAAGCTACTATTCAATTCCCCAAATTCCTTTCAATAAGCAGTCACGTTCACAATGTACATATAACCCAGACAAACATAGTAAATGATATCAACAAAAAGAAAATTCTCTGTCAACAAGAAAAACCTACCTCACACGGAGAGGCCGAACTGATGACTGAACAAGTGAATCATTGTCAGTTTGGACTGATCATATTGTTCTTACCATTCACATCTTCAGAAATATATGTATGAAACTGTTTAGTTCTAGTGTCAGACTCTTACTAACTAAAACCCACGCGTGCTCCTTCAAATGCCCTTTGAGTTCCAGGGCTGCGGCAACTCTATTTATTTATTTATTTTATTTAAGATGGAGCGAGCTTACCCAGAAGAAGCCTGTTCACTCTAACTTTGAAGAGATTAGGGTTGTATGTGTTCGGAAACACAGACGCAGGCAGAGAGTTCCACTCCTTTGCTGTGCGCATTATAAAAGACGCTTAGTGCAAATTGGTGGAATAGCAACAAGGTAGGGATGGTAATTTACAGTGCGTCTAGATGTCCGATGGTAGGGCTGGGATGAGGTCGTGGAGTTTTTGGACACAATTCCGCAACCCTGGCAGAGTAGATACAGAATTTGTAGCCGCAATGCTAAAACTATGCGATATTTCGGTAGCCAATCTCAAATATGTTGGGCTTTTCTAATACCGTTATCGCTAATAAAATGCCACTCTGTCTAGGCCCTCTGATATAATATATTGTGATCCTAAACAATGATTGGAAGTACAAAGGTTGGGGTACACATACATAGATTTACACAAATAGGGACCCAGCGAGGTATTAATTACCTAAGTAAGGGTACCAACCCTACATCAAGCTTCAATCGATATTCAGGGTCTTAACTTGAACACCATTCACACGTCTAAGGGTTGTGTTCCACCAGAGACTTGCGAGGTATCTAGCGCTACCTCGCACATCTCGCGCATCGCCTACGATGGTTGTAGAGATAGTTCTTTTTACAGACAAAAAAAAAACGAAAGATGTGTGTGGGAATGAGAGCCAGTAATATGTGCGATGGACACAAGCGGGGAATGTGTGCGAGAAATGTCACCCCACCACATCGCGCCCCACCCGCACACTGTCGAAAAGAGTCCGCTGCGAATCCTCGTACCACTAAGATACACACCGTTTCACATTTTCGCTACGCATGTTTACACCTCGCAAGCTCCGCACACACCTTTGGTGGAAACACAGCACTGATCCTCGCACCGCCTAGCTACTTTGCACATCTCTGGTGAAAAAGCACCTTTATCTAGAAATGGTTTAGTTTCTAGCAAAAAGCAAGGTCGAACATCGTGAGCTTAAATACCGCCCTAGATTGGAATTCAAGATGTTTGCTTAGATTTGGAAGATAATTTAGCGTTGGATTAGTTTTTGTTAACTTAGGGGTTACTGTTAATACAACTATTGTTCTAGTGATAACGGTTTTAATATGTCTCATTTAATACACATGAGGTAGAACATAGACGTGTTTCATTGGTTGGGCACACGCTTTTTTTGTGGGTGGCAAATCATCAAATAAATTCTTCCGCTCTTGGCGGAACGGGAAGGATTGTCACCCGTGTTCCTCAAAATGCCCTTTGTGTTCCAGCCGGTCGATTCTGTAAATATTTCGAAGTGAAGGCTTGGGTGAAATGATCACGAGGTGAACTGTCAATCCATATAATTAAGATGTCACGTGATCACGAAGTGAGCTGTCATTCCATCTTGATTATATGAATTATTAACAGCTCACCTCGTGATCACTTCATCAGTGTTTTTTTACCTTGTATTAATATTAACATATAGCTATGTAGAACTATTTTCAAAACGAATTCCGATGTTTATAGCAAACGAATAGATCACTATTTGCATAGCTTCACTGACTGAAAAATATGAGTAAGATGATAATAAAATACGTAGATTTAAATGCGCGTTTTGTCTTTAAGACGAGCTACTGCCTGCGGCTTCACTATCCTACTACTATTATAAAGGCGAAAGTTTGTAAGTATGGATGTATGTATGGATGTTTGTTACTCTTTCACGTAAAAACTACTGAATGGATTTTGATGAAATTTGGCACAGAGGTAGATTATAGTCTGGAATAACACATAGGATACTTTTTATCCCGGGAATATGTTCCCTTAGGATAGTTTTCGACAATCACGCGGGCGGAGCCGCGGGCGGCAACTAGTATTAAAATAAAAGTCAGTATCACCTATCTGCCAGTGAAAGTTAGTCTCGTCGTTCCGGAGATTCGCCGGAACAAACAGACTGTTGAAAATGTTGTTTTAGTACAATAATCGTATGTACCTACATACTTTTATTTGCGGCAGTTAGTGAAAAGCTGTTGTTTTTATATAACAAACAGACACTTCTATTTAATTTATTTGAATGTATGTAAAGTAAAAGTTTTATCTATCCTTGAATGAATTTAAGACTACGTAACCTCTAATGAACCCTTTTAATATCTAAAAGCATCTCATTGTAATAAATTGTTAATGGGCTTCAACCCACTGCACTACGAATGACGTCAAAACTTTTAGAGTTATGAAAGACATTGTAGAACTTCAAGCAAAGACATTCATGTAGAGCCTCTTAGATAATAAGGATTTCATAACGAACCAAAATTGACGAGCTCAACAATGCACGTCAGTTCATTGTGATCCGATATACGATGGTTCTATTTTGAACTAACAAAGCCCACAATAGTATTTTATTAAAGCCCATTGTTGCCAAAAACTGGCGGCTAGAGAGAGTTTATTATGAACGCTCAACGAAATTTATATGGGAAGAAACGAATATACGTGTGAATGCGATTTTTTTGATACATAAGTAAAAGAGCAATGGCGTGGTGCCATATCTATAATTAATCTTCAAATTGCCTAAAGTTACACTTCCGTGCATCGCGGCCGATCGCAGCGGCATGAAAGTATGAAAACGCTTCCTAAGTCGACCGTGCGCGTCTGTCACAGACCTCGGCAACGGCGCGGCGCCATACATTCTCATACTCTGACTATAGTTGCATGCGATAGAACGAGCTCGACTACGATTGGCCGCAGTCGCACGCGTCTGTCGCAAACCTCGGAAACGGCGCCATACATTCTCTACTCTCACTTTTATCTAACGCGCGCGGCTGCGATCGGCCCCGATGCACGGAATACTTTTACCTAGGTTTTAATGTCACTTGTACGTCATGTACTACTAGGTTATGTACTACTAGGTCATGTACTACTACTAGGTTGATTTACTTTTTATTTATTATGTTTACAGAGAAATGAACAAGCTTCAAAATCAAATGAAATTTTATTTGAATGTGGAAAAAGTTTGTCGTTACTTTTCCTGACTTCTCCTTATTTACTAAAATATCTGAGATTATTTAACATATTTATTACAGTTAGATAGTTAGTAACTTTAGAGTTTACATAGTTTCTATCATTGCGAATGGACAACTAAAGTCACTGCAATTTTGGATTTAACTGAAAATGTTGACGTTCGAAAGTCTCAGTTAATAATCTTATTGTAATAAATCAACAAACATTGACTTTGTCAAAAGTGATAACCCACTTACCCGAGCCAGGTGGCCCGTGACGCCATTTAACATCAACACTGAAAATGTCAACACAATATCAATATAGCTAATGGCAACGCTTCAGACTTTGAAGCACGCATTAATTGAATAATAAACGGCTGCTTTGATCAAAACTTCTAATAGTCAATAATTCAAACAAATTGAAAGAGCCAATTAATTAAAATGTCAACAAATTATTGATTTTCGTTCGTGCCAAAACAAAAATGTATCAAAGGCACGGAGTTCCGAAACTGTTTCACACAAGTGTGTGAAACAGTTTCGGAACTCCGTGCATTAAATTCCCAGAAAAAGTTTTCTGGGAATTTAATGTTTCCTTTTGAACTTATTTAAAGTACTTATATGACGTGTTATGATTTACTTATGATACCAGAGATAAAGAACTTCCTGAATATGTACTAGCCATAATATCTATCATCATTACAAAGAAGGGATATTTTTCATATAAAAAAATTGAAAAAAAATAAAATTGATCTTGTAAGATTTCGGCAGCGCATGTCAATCCGATACATTTTCGTCATTTCCTTCGATGAAAGAATGTTTTTTTTTAAGGATGGGAAATCATCAAATGACTTCTTCCGCTCTGGGTGTCACGGAAGGGCGTGTCAGACTCTTACTGACTAAAACCCATCCGTGTTCCTTCTATAGCCCTTTGCGTTCCAGGGCCGCGGTGACTCTTACGAACAAATTCTGCAAATTAGAGTATGTTACTGTGACTAGATAGATGATCTGTGTTACTCACATCCCACAGATTCTCTCCCGAGGCTCTAGTAAAGAGAATTTCTGTCAGCGGCAGCCTGGCGAAGTCAACTGTCAAAACTTGTCAAAATGTTTGGGATTGACAAACGCTGTCGAAATAGAAGAAAGAAAGAAAAAGTATTTAATTGCCACAAAACGACATACCCACATACATAATTTTATTTTACTTAAACTAAACCCTAAACGACACGAAATTACACGTGATTAATAAATATACGAGCATATAAAACTTTTCCGTTACGATTTGCGAGTTAAAATTCAAAAGTCATTTATTCAAATTAGGCTGAGTGCCAGCACTTTTTGAACGTCAAAGTTCTACATAAAGACAGTCCCCCAAAACGCCCGCCCGTCACTTACTGAGAGACAACTTACAACCGAAACTACTGGTCGTAGAAAGTTGCAATTTGGCATTGTAGTGGCAAAGAAGGAAGAAGGAGGAAGAAGGTTCTATGGGGAGTGTAGGAGATTCCTACGGGAACGGGAAAAAAACTGGATATGCGCGTACGAAGTCGCGGGCAAAAGCTATTATGTTATATTTTGGTATTTTGCCAAGCGCCATCGTTAATAGAATTTCACTACGTCTCGAGCCTCAGGATTCAGTCCATTAATTTCATTAGATATATGACTATCCATTATATTTACATAATAATCTGAAATTAGTTTCATAAAAAGGGCCAAAAAGAAAGGAATTTCCTTCAAGAATTCCTGTTATTGTAACATGAAACAAAAAGACAATCCGTACAGACAGCCAAAGATCTCCAAATGGCAGCCGAGACCAACGGTTTAACGTGCTTTCCAAGACACGGAGGAGTCTCGGTATGTTGAGTCACCCATCCGCAGACCGACCTCGGTAAGCGTTGCTTAACCTTGAAGACCGACTCGTGCGGCTGTTATTCTTTAGCCACAGTTCTCACTAAACCTAATCATTATTCTTCAAAAATCGTAACAAATAATTATTATAAATGCAAAAGTGAGTTTGCTTGTCACGCCCAAATCGCCGAACCGATTTTGGTGAATTTTGCTACAGTGATAGATGGCATCCTGAAGACGGGTACAGCATATTTATTTTTGCAAAATTCTATATTAACGCGAGCGAAGTCTCGGTCAAAAGTTAGGCTAGCTCAACTGCTGAACGGATTTGAATAAACACACCAAGAAGACCACGCATGACCTAAAATACTTTTCATCCCAATATTAAGTTCTCGAGGGACTATTTCCTACTTTCGCAAGCAAGAGATAAATAAAAATATTTTTGAGTTTGAATATTTGTGTATGACCCCATCACGCTTTAAGAGCAACACGGATTTCGATGAAAACTGGCACACCAGTAGAACATAACCTGAATTTTAATATGGGGCACCTTTTTCAAGTGTATTCACCCAATTACGTCATATCAACGATGTATACTAGGGGTACTCCCCTGGTATGGACGTGAAATCGCAAGCAAAACGAATAATAAAGTTATTTAGATCGACCTAATTCTCATAAAACTTGTTACCTGTGTATCAATGAGTTTTGCGGGTTCTGACACCATTAAAATAAATCAAGATACTTACAGAATACAGATGAAGACAGAATCGTCTTGCACGCCACTAACGATACATTGCCTGATTTCCCGAGGGCTTGTGGAGATCAAACGGCAATTTCATTTTTATAATTCCGTCTACAATCAAACACGAGAAACTGGAGTGACGATGCTTTGAGCTGCTTTTAAGACTGAAACCCTAAAATAATTCGTTCACCACCTCTTTTGGGATGACTTGAACAAACAATATTGACACAATTATTGTTGGTGTGCTCCATTTCATTCGAGATACCTAGATTGACTTTGGTATCTTTACGTTGCTATTACCCATTACTTTTCCATGATCAGGTGCAACAGTAATCACATGCGAATCCTAATTTGTCATCATCATCATATCAGCCGAGAGACGTCCACTGCTGGACATAGGCCTCCCCCAAGTGTCGCCACAACAACCGGTCCTGTGCGTCTCGCATCCATCGGTTACCCGCGACCCTCACAAGGTCATCGGTCCACCTTGTGGGAGGCCTTCCAACGCTACGTCTTCCGGTACGCGGTCGCCACTCCAAAACTTTTCGGCCCCATCGACCATCTGTTCTGCGAGCAATGTGCCCTGCCCACTGCCACTTCAATTTGGCGATCATTAGGGCTATGTCGGTAACCTTGGCTCTCTTGCGGATATCGTCATTCCTGATTCGATCACGTAAGGAAATCCGAGCATTGCCCTCTCCATTGCTCTTTGGGTGACTTTAAGCCTTCTGATGAGGCCCATTGTGAGCGACCACGTTTCAGTTCCATAAGTCATCACTGGCAACACGCACTGGTCGTAGACTTTCGTCTTGAGACACTGGTATGTGAGACAAGAAGACCTAATATGTACACAATACAATACAATTCTTTCATTACTGACTGACTGATTGAGTGACTGAGTGACTGATAGACGCCGTACAGTCGAAACTACTGGTCGTAGGAAGCTGAAAATTGGCATGTAGCTTCCCTATACTCCGTAGGGGAGCACGTTGTATAGCAATGCTTATCCTTTGTTCAAGGTAAAAACCAGCCCTTGGGTCACGCGAAGTGTCAACTAAGCGTCTTGAAAGATCTTTAAACAAGTTATGAGCACTCAGACCCCACGACCCGAGAGTTTCAACCCCAAACGGCTCGAAAATATAACTTCCAACGAGGTTATTATATTTCTTATTAGCCCAACAATTTTTGGAAAGCTACCTGTTACGTGTATTAAAACATACTCTCCTACATCGAATATGTAAATTAGTAGGAGTGTACTGTACAGTACGTAGGTACGCAAACGATGACGTCAGCAACAAGTCAAGGGTTCGTTTTGTTTTCATTATGAATGATTTTTAATGTAACGATGGCGCCTCACCGAGCTAATGTTTTGTTTAAATCAGAGTTCCAACGAAACTCGGCCTAGTTAATATTGTGGAATAATATCGCTTTGATTCTCGTTATCTTTACCATTTTCGAGAGAGACTTTTGAATTTTGATTTGATATTTAAATTTATTTAGAGTTGGTGTGAGTTCAAGTGAAAAGATTGATCCGAATTATAGACTTCCGTTATCCGCGATGCTTATAATTGTTTTATATAAGGATGGAGAGACAAGACAATTTGCCTGCAAATGACAATCCCGGAAAAAAATAGAGTTTGAAGATTGTAGATTCATGAAAGAAAGAAAGAAAATTAGTTTATTTGGCACACACAGATACACACAATGTTAGTACAAATAAAAGGAAACTTAATTTTAAACAATAACATCGTGTGCCTCGCGACGGCACCAAATAGGTCAAATTTTAATAAGTTATGGATATAGTACCTATTGTATTTTTCTAAACAACAAAGTTAAGATAGTCTATTTTTATTTATCTAAACTGACTAGCGTTATCTATAAAATGAGTTTACTTTCTATCTGTAAAGAAACTAATTTCAGTTACACCTCTAATTATACAACTAGTAAACTAGAGTAATCCAGATTGCGACGGTGAACGAATGCATTGTTGTCACGCTCAATCGGATCGGAATACTGTATAAATAGATTCTGTAATTGGATTGAGATTCAAGATTTTATCTATAGGATTAGTAAATTCTAGTGTCGAAATTTGTTGGTTTTAACGGCTTCGTTTTTCTAACAAAATAGTGTGAGCTTCACTACTGAACCTGGGAGTTCTTGGTTTGAAAAATTCGACTCGCAACTGTGTCAGGCATGGTTGCGGAATTTGTTCCAAAGAGTCACCGCGGCCCTGGAACGCAGAGGGCTTTAGAAGGAACACGGATGGGTTTTAGTCAGTAAGAGTCTGACACGCCGTTTCGTTCCACCAAGAGCGGAAGAAGCCATTTTATGATCTTTAAAAAAAAAAACAACGGGTTGCACTCCGGGAGTGCCGGCAGAAGTGAAAACTTGAACATTAACGTTGTGCATTTTTGATATTTTGGAATGGTTAGGGAATAATTTCGCACGAATTGCATAATGCATGCATTGAGGCATACATTTTCGCCGTGCGGTAGAAAGAGAGGGGGATATTAATTCTTCTCCTACGCCGTGCCGTCTATAGTCCCGTTTAACTAGATTTAATCAAGAAATTGTTTTTCTATAACTTGCGTTAAGTGAGTTTTTCTTTTCTAATAGTTAAAAACTCATTATTAATCAACTATTGAGGGCTGTATATTTGTCTTTTATACTGTTTAGTTACTTTCCAAGGTATTTCAGCTGAAATGCTGAAGTAATGATTTTATTTATTTATTTATTTATTTAAACTTTATGTACAAAAGTGGTACATGGGCGGACTTAATGCATCAAGGCATTCTCATCATTTTATTTGTTGTGTGAGTTTATGTAAATGTTGTTGTAATTGTATCACTGACATAGTTATAAGTATGTTTATTTATTGTTACTAACACTATATTATGAGTCATCATTGCTCTCAATAAATAAATTATTATTATTATTATAGATATATATAAATATGGATGGATGGATGGATGTTTGTTACTCTTTCACGTAAAAATTACTGAATGGATTTTGATGAAATTTGGCACAGTGGTAGATATATAGTCTGGCTTAACACATAGGTTACTTTTTATCCCGGGAATATGTTCCCTTGGGATAATTTTCGACAATCACGCGGGCGGAGACGCGAGCGGCAACTAGTAATACCCATAATTTTACTGTGCGCCAAACATTGGTCCATTGGACGCGTGAGGGAACCATTAGGCATTGACGAAATATAAATTACCAACTCTGCCTACAACGATAAAAACGGTCGCGATGTTACATAAACCAATTGCCTGTGAGATAGTTACTTCCTAGTTTAAAATCGTATCGCTGCTGTCGGATTTAGAATAAGATTGTAGAACTAAAACAAACATTCTGAAGAATTCTAAACTGTTTATTGACATTCGGCTTAGCTTCGGCAATGCTTCATTGAGCTGGTGTTATTTATGTATTTCATTTTATTTATACACCTGAGAATTTATTGTTATATACATTTCATCATTTCGTGTGATTTATATTTAAAATCTTACTCTTTTTATTAAGGTCTTGTCTTGCCTTTAGGACTCGTACAGCACTTTAATTATATTGTTGTTTATTCTTTTTCTATTTTATATCGCCCCATGCAACACCTTTTTTCTTTCTTTATCACCATAGGTACCATTTTGTTCCTTATTTTCTAATTATTTTAGAGAAGAGGTATTTATTTGGTGACTTCTAATTAAAACACTTATTAAGTTTCAACTAGCGACCCTCCCTCGCTTTGCAGGTGCAAATATACGGTACACAAACCTTCCTCGTTTATTGCTATCAAAATCCGTGCGTGGCTTAGAAGAAGTAACCGGAGAAGCACACAGTGTCTGACAGTCAGATTGTTTTATATGATTTTTTTAGAGATAGATCTCTCGAAAGGAACTTACGGTTATTTTATAAAACTTCTTAAATAAATCGGGTGATAGTTTTCACACTAAGTTCAGCCGGTCGATTCTATACGCATATCGAAGTAAAGGGTTGGGGTGAAGTGATCACGAGGTGAGCTGTCCATACAATCAATCCCCGATCCGTACAATCAAGATGTCACGTGATCACGTAGCGGCTATAACTTCTATGTTTTTGTCAAGACACTTATTATATATTTTATTAGTATCTATTTCCACTTGAACAGCAGGCTTGGTTTCCGTACGTCATGTCCTAGACGCCCACTGAAAATCAGCGCCGTGCTGTGGGTCCCCCAAGGCACAGCATTATGCTTAGTGGAAGCCTTTTTGCCACAACCACGACATGCATCTACTTTACTACCTACTCAGACTTTTGTTATTATTATTTTTTTTTTTTCTATTTAGTTTTTAACTTGTCTTTACTAATTTAATTTAAGAACTACTAACACTATCGGTTAGGGTTTAGTTTAAGAAAAATAAAATTATGTATGTGAGAGAGAGTATGTCGTTTTGCGGCCATTAAATACTTTTTCTTTCTTCTTTTCGTTCTTTCTTCCATCTTGATTATACAGATTGACAGCTCACCTCTTGATCATCCCAACCCTTCACTTCGATATGGGTATAGAATCGATCGGCTGTGTGAAAACTATTACCCGACTGATTTTGACTGGCCTGTTGGTCGAGTGGTTAGTGACCCTGACGCTAAACCGGAGGTCGTGGGTTCGATTCCCACTCAGGACAAATCTTTGTATGATGAGCATGATCATTTGTTCTGTGTCTGGGTGTAATTTGTTTATAATATGTATGTATTTAGAAATATAAAAGTATGTTTATCAGTTGTCTGGTTGCCATAGCACAGGCTCTGCCTAGTTTAGGATCAGATGACCGTGTGTGAGTTGTCCCAAGATATTATTATTATTATTATTTAAGATAAATAGTAAATATCCGTTTCTGGTCTATTCTCAGATAAATCTTGTTCGAATCTTGCTAACACTAAAGTTTTGAGCTCTGGGTATGGGCAAACAATCGCAGTCGATCAGTAAAAATAGTATTCTAGCTAAATTTATAAAGTTTGAAATAGATTGCTTTGGCAAGTGAGTTTGGATAGATTTATCTGCGTACTGTCGGTAGCTGGTACCTACGTACGGAGGTACTTCGGACGTAAATGATTACACTTCCATGATACATTTAACGTCATTTCTTGGATGTTCTTGCACGTGGCTCAATAAAAGATGAATGGTTTTCAGATTTTTTTCCGTATAAGCGTGGTTGTAACTGATTTATGAAGTATTATGTACTTAGCTTCGGCCTAGCAACATGAATGTCGAAAATTATCCCAAGGAACAAAGCTTTGCATTTATATGGTAGTAAGAAGACTGCCTGCCATGTGCCCAATTTGCCGAAACATTTTTTTATTACTTAAATTAATTGAACTCTCAATTCTTGCAAGATTTTAAGTTTACTTATAGCTATACAACGTGACAGGTATACTGGATAATAAATCGGGAAAAATAACTGTTTCCTGAATTTTTCGAGTAATTTCGAATAATCATAGACGTTCCATAGAAAAATATCGAGTCATTCTTGAGTAATTCATCATTTACCTGTCCTTGTCTCATGTCACTTAGGGTAGGCGCAACACGTTTTTTCACTTCATTATTATGTGTAACTACTACTATCCTCGGCTTCACTTGGGTCAATATAGCCTATAACCGTCTACAGGGACCCGTCTATCTCTGTACCTAAGTTCATCAAAATTGGTTTAGTGATTTAGGCATGGAAGCGTAACAAACAAACACACTCACTTTCGCATTTCGAAGACGAGTATACCGCAACCCACTAACCTCCTGGTAACCTCCAAGCCACTGTCAGAAGACAGCGGCTTGGAGGTTGGAAACTGTCCCCCGGGATGCCAATGTGCTACTCCAGACTATAAACTGTTCCTGTGCCAAATTTCATCCAGATCTTCACAGTCGCACAGTGTTTGATCGGACCCAAAATAAATTAATTACTTGGTATCTTGAGGTGATTTTCTAAAAACAAACATGCGCCTAAAGATTCTTCATTAGACTGTATTTATTTGAACACATTATCTTGGTTCATTAAATTTACAGAAATTATTTAACGTTTTTTAAGGTAAAGGTCACGTAAGTTTTATTATTTTATGTAATAAAAAGTATATGAAATAGACACTTGGGTGTTCTAGTCTTGCATTTCAAATGCATTTCTTAATCAGTTTACATAATAAACAGCATAGGGAATTTTTTGGGTCCGATCAAACACTGTGAGCCGGTCTGGCGTGATAGAGAAACAAAAATCTATCCATCCATCCATCCAATCTTTCGCTTTTATAATAGAAGTAGGTTAAATAGGTAATATTAACAACCTGAAAGACTTTCTAAACAAACTGTAGGTAACCTCTCACGCGGTAATAGAAAAAAACAGATTTATTTATTTAATTTAAGGATCACCAACGAGAGTTTTTTTTTTAAGGATGGGAAATCATCAAATGACTTCTTCCGCTCTGGGTGGAGCGGAAGGGCGTGTCAGACTCTTACTGACTAAAACCTATCCCGCCCTTCTAAAGCCCTTTGCGTTCCAGGGCCGCGGTGACTCTTTCGAACAAATTCCGCAACCCTGGACCAACGAGAGTTACAAAAATTTTAACAACTTACCGAAATAAAGAGTGGTACACTTAACTTTATCCTATAATGCACACTCAATTATAGGCTTGCGTATAAACCGAGCGTAGGTACACTGCTCGAAATAAAAAAC
Organism: Mamestra brassicae; assembly: GCA_905163435.1. Taxonomy (NCBI): domain Eukaryota; kingdom Metazoa; phylum Arthropoda; class Insecta; order Lepidoptera; family Noctuidae; genus Mamestra; species Mamestra brassicae. The sequence goes on along the minus strand of LR990991.1, from coordinate 4,682,554 downwards.
CTACCGAAAAATTTATACAATAACAATAGGAATGTGATATGAAACAAAGAGAAATATATATATATATGTTACGGCTAATACCCGAAGTGCGGTTACACCTAGTTTTAGCTGGCTAAAACTAGGTGCTAGGTGCAAACTTAGATGTATCCTCTTATTTTTGGTTAGAACTAGGTTTAGCCATCATCATAGCGGCTAGAACTAGGTGCAGCCGCACACCGGTCGCTAAACTTAAGTGTATCCTATTTATCATCACTTAAAACTAGGTTTTCAGTCCAGTTCAGCATTTTGGTTTTGTTTTCAAATTCTTATCTTGCGTTTCCCAATTGATTACGTAACATATATATACAATGCAGAAGTCAAAGTCAAATAATAATAAAAGTAATGTCAAAATTAAATAAAAATTAATCAAAATAAATTTTACACCCAAATGACGATACATAACATACACATAATAGTTCCATAGGGCACCTAATCTCATAATTCCGTCATCATTCGATGATTATGTCATTTCCCGGCGCTAGGGAACACAAACAGTTAATTCAAACAACTGGCCATTAATTTGTTTATTTACTGGAACAGCGTCAATTTACAAATCATTTGCACCAAGGCTGAAATAATTTCGCCATTTTGTTATTAAAACGTTTTGTTTGTTTGTGAATGATACGTTGAAAATTTTGAGCTATGCACATGAATGGAGTCACTTCCATTGTTGATTTGTAATTTCAGTGCTCAAATAATCTTTTGGCACTAGAATGAGATAGTTAGGGATGCTGTTGGTAAGTAAACATTTTTACGAAAGCCTGTGGATTTTGTATTGAAAAAAAAACATGATGTAGCATTCACTCCGATTTGGGCCATGCGCCAAAGATATACAGCTTTAAACTCTTAAGTCTGAACACAAGACCACGTCTTTTTCTTTTTACCGACTTCAAAAAAGGAGGAGTTTTTAATTCAGTTGTATTTTTTTTTTTATGTTTGTTACTTCATAACAGAGCTCGTGGCTAAATAATAATAGCCACACGGGTCGATCTTCAAGGTTAAGCAACGCTTGCCGAGGTTGGTCTGTGTATGGGTGACCATCTCAACATACCGAGACTCCTCCGTGCCTCGGAAAGCACGTTAAGCCGTTGGTCCCGGCTGTCATTTGTGATCTTTGGCAGTCGTTACGGATAGTCGAAAGCCAGATAATCTGACATCAGTCTTGCCAAGGAGTACCGTGTTACAGAGTTGATGGGTTGTGGAGGTCTGGTAGGCAGCCGCTTCACGTAAAATACTGTTATTCAGCTGAATCCGGTTTGACTGGAAGCCGACCCCAATATAGTCGGGAAAAGGCTAGGCAGATGATAACTTCATAACTCCGTCATTATGAACCGATTTAAACAATTATTTTTTTTATGCAAAAGGATATACTTTCCGATTGGTTCCAGATTAGCTTTCCTGTGAATTTCCAGTAGTGTTGTTACCACGAAAAAGTGAAAAATAGAATAAAAATGACGAAAAAACACAACCAACTTCCAAATAAAAAATAATAATACAAAGTATAAAACACTCCAAAGTATACAATAACTTTAACTTCGGGAGTCAATGTTAAATACGAAGAAACAACCAAAAACACCGACTACCGAAATTGAAGTTATTTAATACTTTGTAGTGTTTTTTTTTTAGAAATCGGTTGTATTTTTTTTGTACTTGCAATTTGAAGGGATCGCGCGAAGCCACTCACTGTCGAAGAGGCTGAAATTCAAAACCAATTAAAAAAACTAATTAAAAGTCATCGACACGAATGATAAGGAGTCAAGTATCTACATTATATTAATTAATCCATGGATCTTAGCTTATCATCAATCTGTTTAGACTCCAAAGCCAGGGCTTACAAAAACGCCCCTTGAGAGAAAGAGAAAGAGCTACATTTCCTTGAACAAAGACAATCATCTCCGAAATGTAATCACAACCAATCTTAAGTTTATGTTTCTTGTTCTTAAACATTGAATTGTTTATGAGCCCAAAACAAGAGGTAATTGACGCCTTTTATACCAAACAATAAATAAAGAGAAGAGATTGCTTAATAACAAAGTGCCGTTAAAGTAACAAGTAAACAGGTATTTATGTTAACTGTTTATAGTTGCCACAAAGAAGCATGGACGCTAACTTTGAACGAGTAAAATTTTATCGTAAACTCCTGGAAACGAGGTATTCAAAACGTTGTAAAATACTCACTTATTACAGTTATTACGGTCAACAGTAATTTCTTCCACAAAAATAAAAGTTATAATAATATTTTTTTGTTTTGTTTTTGTATTTTGTAAGAAATATTTAAAAATGTAAAAATTTAGTTTAAAAAAATTAATAAACGAAATAATAATAATAAACGTTTATTTCGACCAACATGGATTATAGCACACACATTACACATAATAAAATAATAACAAAAACACACACACACGTAAAAATACCACAAACATACATATTACTGGTTGGCTGGTTGGTGGTTGGTTGGTATGAATGAAGCTGGCATGATTATTGTATTTTTATTAGCATTTATAAATAGTACAAATTGTTTTCAATACAATTTTGTTAATATTTGTATACCTTCTGGCGGGACATTGTTGGGACTATATTTTTTTTTTGTAAAACATCTTTAACCATACCCTATGTTCACAAATAAATAATTTGAATCTTTGAAGCATAAAAAGTAAAATTGGCCACAAACTAAGGCGGTTCCAATTTCGTCCCCACGAAATTGAGTTTAGTGATGCCTAATAATTAGTTCTTGAAAACAGACGGCTGAGCTATTTTGCCTGTAAGCATTTTTGCCGATAGAACAATTTTTTCCATTCCATCAAACCCTACGCATCATTCTAGGTAATAAAGGTTTATGAATCTCATCTTGTCTCAATTTAAGTGTTTCTTGGATAATGGTAAGAATTATCAAAAAAAACTTATCTTATTATATCTTTACGTTGAGTTGATGGATCACAATCAAAACTTTGGCCCGAATTTCAGCGTCTTTCAGTAAAAACGCAAAAGTTGTTGCCAAAACATTATGTTTATTTGATTAAGAAAAAAAGAAGGAAAACACATGAATTGTCACAGAACTGGCATGCACATAAACTTAAACTAAATGCTGTTTTAATTTCTGTCCATTACCTAATCACGATTTATTTATTAAATACTTTGTTGTACACCAAAAGTAAAACAAAAAGAAAACTTAAAACTAAAACACATACAATGGGCGGTCTTATCGCATTTCGCGATCTTTTCCAGACAACCTGGGATGGGCAGTAATTGTCTGGACATGAAATAGGGCTGTCATTGGTGTGACAAAAACAATTTAATTATAATATAACATAATAGATACACAGATACATTCAAAATAACCTCTATAATATATACAGAACTACATACACACCAAATATACAGGCGGAAAAAATAAATGATGATTATCTGATGGTCACCTCTTTGGATTCTTGGGAGTGCAGTGCTAGGAAATAGTATGGCTGGCTTGTCCCAGCAAAAAGCGAAATGATGTCGCAGTAACTTTTTTATCTATTTCGCAGTTGTAAAATAGGCAATAAATATCACCGTTGCTCGTTGCTTATACATCATTTATCAAGCTCTACGAAGCAGTGACAAAAGCCCCGGTTCAAGATGAATGTTGCATGTTTTTGCAACTTTACATGTTCCTATTCAGATTAGTTCGTAAGCAAAGTCAGCAGAATTCACGGGAGAATGCGTTTGACTATTTTTGGAACTGATCGAAAAAGAGATGGTTGTTTATCGTATAGGAAAAAAACAAAGTTAAATTAAATCAATGTTAACCTAGAAGTGTTTTCTATAGCCGTTGATAGATTTGAGCATTCACTTTAAAATACAAGGAGCGTTTTAGTGAACGCAGTAAATTTGATTCGAGCTATTTGCCGAGCCGAACAATTTTAACATTCTTGTTTGACATTTAATTAAGAATACATTTTTTGACGAGTATTTACTTGAGTGTTCGCTAGAATGATCGTGATAATGTTCGTAGCGATGTTTGGCTCTATGCTCGGTTCTGTTTGTTTTTTTTTTTATTATTTAATATGGGTTTGCTCTTGACTCTAGTCTAGGTCATATATGGTATGGTGGTATAAGTAGTCGTTGTCAGTTTGACATATTATTTAAAAAACGGCGAATGCTCGATTTTCTGTTACATGCGAATGCCGTAATGCTACAGTATCCAGGCTGCTAGTGTGCGCTGACCGGTGGCAAAATCCTCTGCCATTCTGACCTGGTGTTCGTAGGCCTTAAAAATACAATTGAGAACCGCCTCCTTTTTTGAAGTCGGTTCAAAATAAAGGAAAAAATGACTTGATTTTTTTTCTTACGTTACGGATTTATATTCATACGTAAAGATAAACAAACATATTCAGATTCATTATTTACACAAAAAATATGCATCTCTGATTTAAAAAACATACAAAAAAAAGCATACAATCGAATTGAGAATCTCCTCCTTTTTTGAAGCTTAAGTAGTTTAAATTATAATTTCCTACCATAGTGCAAAAAATATATTAAGCATTCAGAATTGAAAGTATCTGCGACTGCTTTGATTGGCGACTTTAAATATCTAAAGCAAAAACAAGAATGTTACTGATTTGTTTATACAGAATTCGTAAATTACAGCAAAAACGGATCCCTCTATTGTGATCTCTCTCTATCACTCAAAGGTTTGCTGGTAGAAAACTCATTTTTGAGTTAAGCTCGCCTTTGTACATGAACTATTTAAATCACTGTGAATTAATATAAGCTGTCATGGTGTACAATAAAGAATTAAAGAAATAATCTAATATACTGGGTGTGAACTGATGCAAATCACACATCTTTTTACACCCAGTATATTAGATTTGTTTTTGCAAGCTCATTCTTACGCACTTGTAGAGCACATTATAATCTATGCTCAAGCATGATTGCTCGCAGTTATCATCACATCATAATTCTCTTAGCGATTAATCGCATCATCTACATCATACGTCGATGATATATTGATTACTGAACGAACACTCTATGCCTGTTTAATTTCCTTCGGCACATATTTAACTTTTAGATTTATTTTTGTCAAGCAATTTTCTATAAAGAAATCGCAATTTAGAGTGTTTTGTAAATAGGTTTTTCTAATTAACATTTCTCCGACTATTTGTTATTAAAAGAAGTAATTTTAAAAAGTCTTCAATCTAAACATTTCCTGTACTAGCCCATTTTTAGAAAACGTTTTATTTCTTTCTTGAAATGTCAGAACATTTTGTTTAATGAGAAAATTTATTTTTAGTGTAGCAATTTCATAGAGCTTAATTAATAATACTCTTAGAATACCCCCACTTACACAAATATTTACATGATCTACTACGCTTGCAGATATCTTGATTAGAAAAAGTTAAAAAATAAAGGAACCAGTAGAACAGATCTTAGCTACTGTAAAGCTAGTTCGAAGCTGTCCTCTCCCCAGCGACGACGCCCTAAGCCGAGGCTCGTATTCCACAGTCATTTAGTTTGTAAGTTTTAATAAGCCCTGGCTGGAGGCTTTCATATTTATATTAAGGCCGCCACTGGCAAGTCCGGTTAACAACCTCCTAGGTTGAACTGCGAGAGGCCACTCAAATTTTTTTTTATGAGTGGCTGGAACTAGACTAATGAAAAAATGATTTTTTTTTTTTGGATAAAAATCCATGTGTTTCAAACATTTTTTGTTTGACTGTACTGTTTTTGGCTTGAACAATAGATTTTTTTATTTGTTTATGGGTGGTCCCAGTCGCCGGAAGAAAAATATTAAAATTAAATGGATCCGGCAACTGGGACCGCGGTCCCAGTTAATTGCGGTCCCAGTCGCCGGAAGCCTCAGGGCAGGCAAGATGATGGCTCATGATTATCGACTACTTTTTTTAAGTACCTCCAACCTGACCTGATCGATATGCGAGAGGCCACCCATCAATAAAAAAAAACTTCAATAAAGCTGGATACTACTTTACATAGAGCGGAGCACCTATAGAAAGAAAAGAAAGAAAGAAAAAGAGTTTATATGCGACAAGCATGACGCATATCAACAAAATAAAATAAACTAAATCTGATCTTCACAACTTTGTTACTAAGTGAATCGATACACCTTGGTAAGACTGACTGTCACGTTTCCGATTACCCAGAACGACTATCCAACTAATATTATAAACGCGAAAGTTTGTAAGTATGGATGGATGGATGGATGTTTGTTACTCTTTCACGCAAAAACTACTGAATGGATTTTGATGAAATTTGGCACAGAGGTAGATTATAGTCAGGAATAACACATACGATTTTTTTCATCCCGGGAATATGTTCTCTTGTGATAATTTTCGACACTAACGCGGGCGGAGCCGCGGGCGACAGCTAGTCAAATATATATGAATGACAGCCGGAACCAACATGCTTTCGAAACCAACGAACAAAGCTTAGAAGTATAATATTTGTGCAAATCTCCCTTTGTTTTAACACCCCTTGACGTCTCCTGGAAGTAAAGCTTGTCGTAAAACCCTGGAAGTGGCAGAGTCATACATCATCCGGAATATAACATAAATAGAACAAGCGCGCCCATCAAAAAGCCACAACTCCGCTCGCAGTACAAACATCTCTCATTCCTGAAGTTTACAAGTGCATCATTTCTACATGTTGATCATAAAAACAATTCGTGTAAAATATTATTATTTATTTTGCAAGTGGTTCTAAAAGTTTTGGTAATTCTATCGAGGATAAAATTTTAATGAAGTTATAACGTCTGAAGATCCGGGTTCTGACTTACGAAACGGGAAATTGCCTATCTCGTATTTTTAAGAAACTTCCGCATTCGCATCTCAGCAGTAATCAATCAAAAACACCTCTAATTTGACAGCCAAGTTTTTGACATAGATCGTCTCCTAAAATTTAATGCGGTTTGAGTTTGAATGTTTCCAAAGAACACCAATTAGCCTTCTGGAAGGTAAGAAACAGTTCCTTACAAAAAGTCATCATTTATATGGATCATGTGAACTATCTTTAGTTACTAAGATTTTGGGGTCGGCGCAGCAACATAAGTCACCAATGCTGTTAAATATATAGAAACGTTTTACCGAGGTCTGTGCTGCAATACAAACACAAGGTAAATCCCTTGAAGCAACTCAGTCCGTCCTGTTGTCTGGCCGCGATTCGAACGTACGTCTAAGCGGGATAGTGGATTTAAAAAAAAAAACAAAAATGCCAAGTTGTGCGTTTAGAAAGTGCAATCATTACACTGCGACGGTTCTACACAAGGCAAAAAGGATGTGTCTGTCTGTCTTCTCATTTGTAAATACTGTTTCATCATCGTCTTCCTGCCCTTATCCCATGTTACTTGGGGTCGGCGTAACACGTTTTTTTCTTCCATTCTGTCCTGTCAACCGTCACACCATCACTAACTCCCTTTTCTTTCATATCACTCCTAACACAATCCGTCCATCTTTTCTTTGGCCTCCCTCTCCCTGTCCATCCATCCACATTTATATTCATAACTCTTTTAGTTACGTGCATTTTATCCCTCCTCTTCACATACGCATACCAAGATAAGTAAGTACTGTTTAATCAGTTTAAAATGGAAAATCATAAATTTTCTTTATTCAAAAATCTCCGCGGCGCTGTTGCCGCTCTGCCGCCTTCACGAAAGAGACGTAATGAGAGAACGAAATAATGGCCATCAGTGTTGTTCCACAACCACATAACATGGAGATACTATTTTCATTTCACACAATTCATCCATCGATCCTTCGATCTTATAATCCACATTCGTCCTCAAAACTTTCGTCACATATTACTCATGCCTCACCAGAAACAAATACCGACCCACTTTTCAAATCATTCCTTCATTACTTCAACTCTGCGAAATACTACCAAATTATATCTATACATATAATGAAATGTAACGGATCGCTGTCTGTACATGGAAGATATAAGAGAAAAAATATTATTGGGACCTTTATCAACGCAAATAGCACCCAAAAACAATGATTATTAAAATTTTTGTCTGTTTATCTGTTTGTCTGTGCGTTTGTGCACGCTAATCTCAGTAACGGCTTATCCGATTTGGATGTTAATTACTTAATTTAACTATTAATAACATTTAGTGTTTGTTTCATCTCAATCGGTACATAAATAAAAGAAGTTATGCCAATTTAAAGAATCACGTCGAACATTTGTTTAACTATCTATATATATCTATTCTTTCTCTGTTCAGTAACATTGACTGAAACTTTACTATACTTCATAATCTTAAAATAAAAATGTCTGCCCCAAGTAACTATTCCACGCGGACGAAGTCGCGGGCAAAAGCTAGTAATGTAATCTGTCTATACTACGCAAAATATTATAATCTGTTTCTAGCCGTAATGATAATGATGTATTAAACATTGGTTTAGGCATACATAAACAATCATTATTTACATATTAGACATCGGCTTCTTGATTGTCTTGCTTTTTAGCAATTATTCTCCATATAAATCTATCTCTGGCTTTTCTCGCACAAGTTGGTTCCACCACTTTTTCTATATCATCTTCCAATTCAATATTTATTAAAATGCAAGTGTCGCCATCTGGGAGTCGAACTCGCGCGCAAATGGTTGCGAACGAATCATAGAATTGTAGAATTAAGGTTTCCCTGTTCATTTTTCCGTTTTTTCATACGGACATCCGGAAACTTAGAATCGTAGCTATAAAAGGAAAATTAATTAATTTACTTTAATGCCAATCGCATTAAATAATGAAGGATAAGTGAACAAGTTTCAGCAAGCACACAAAGTCGATGGAGAGCCATGTTGCGTTCCAGTTGCAATCGAACGTGGCCTCGAATGCTTCCGGTCTAGTTTCGACAAGTTTCCAAACTTCGCCTGAAAGCGGGAGATTAGTGATCGATGGAAACACCTGAAATTGATTTGTTGTGTTAATGTAAATGAAAGAACAAGAGAAAGAGTAGAACAATGAGGCAGAGTTGCATCATTCAGATTGGTATTAAATAATGTAGTCAAAGGTCGCGACGGACGTTTGAAGATCATATTGCTCGCAGAACAGATGGTCGACGAGGCCGAAAGGTTTAGGAGTAGCAACTGCGTACCAAATAGTGGGAACCTTCTCATGCAACGCTGCGACGTCGCGTTAGAAGGTTCCCACAAAATGGCTTTGATGTACCAAGACCGCACGAAAACCCGCATGACGGGTACGTCACATACCATAGTCACATCAGCCTCCTCATAGCAGTAGACGTGTTAAAATAATGATGATACTGGCTATCAATTTCAAGGTCAAAAGATAAACCTGAAAGATTGATATACGTAAGTCTAAAAACATCTTATATTTCCCAGAGATATCTGAACAAACACAGTAAAAAGTTTGACATTCACCCAAGCGCATTTGACTGGCTACGATCCAAAACCCTGACCCTATTTGTTTACATACACTGCTGTTTACCTTTACAAACTGAAACTATCCGATGATACATGGCAAGTGACGGACGTCGAGACGGTTGGGAGTAACGAAACATTTTGTCTGCGGCAACCCTTTCATCATAGCCGGTGCAAATGTTTGCCGCTACAGTAAATACCGCGAAGAATTGTAAAGCTGGGTTCAGATTTGTGTTAATGCATCGGACCGGGCTGCGTATCAGTGCGGATCAGCGTCTACACTACATCATACACCTGTAATTTCATGTTGTGCCGTTTCATTAGACGCTCAGGATGGGTTACTTCGTGGCAGCACGTTGTGACGCCATCCAAATGAAGGTGCTATCTGCGAACTTGCTAGGCAATGCGAGGATGCGTAGCGACGCTGTGAAAATGCGACATTTTCCTCGCCTAGCTAACTCGCACAAGTTCCGTGGAAAAGCACCCTTAACAATAAAGACTCGCCTACATGACATTGTTACGGAGACCGGTCACGGTGAAATGCCCCAATGTAGACGCAGCTTAACATGTCCCAGTTACAAATACGATTTACTTGTTAATTCACACTCAAGTAAACAAACTGGCGGTTACTGAAACATTCCGTGGCATTGGAAAAACATCGGTCGTGAAATAGAGCTATAAACATCCAAGATCTTAATTAGAGTCGGAGATGGAATTATTAAAGGCGGAAAGATTTAATGGTAGAACAACATAAAACTTGTTAAAATATCAAACACTTACTAAGAATTAATTTCCATTTACTATTGAAATTAAAGTTCGCATTTATGCAATCGTTTACATAATTTCAATACGCAAGAAGAACACACATACAAGTCTAGGAACATTCGAAGATTCACATTTTGTACAAATTAAACCTCGGGCTTATTTGTACTAATTTTTGCTCGCGTCTTTGCTCCGTGGCCTGATATCTTACAGGAACCATGCATTGTTTTTTCGGGTTTGAAAGTAGCAATTTCACTTATTGCATATTTCCTAAACAGATCCATGCTTTCAGAGAAAACCTCGTATGATATTTTTTTTACTTTTTATAATATTGGTCTAGATGTCTGACATTCCGGACTTGATAAACTCACCTTACATAAACTAGGTAAACGTAAGTAGAACAAAAACAAGCGAAAACTTTCGCAACACGTATTCTCCATTAGTCTACCAACAAATAAAACATGGGCCCATTGTGCCGGCTCCAATAACAGAGATTTGTTCTGCGTCCGGATCAATTTGCTAAACGCCTATCGGCTACATTGTCTCGGCTCGGTTTACGCAACAAAATTGATTCCATCACGAACGGTTACTTACTACGAAATCAGGACACGATGTAACAAGTCCGCACGATCCTTCAAGATCAATTTTGGAAGTTATAGAATGTTACTGTTACATTATTTGGGAAAAGGCGCATTACGTAGTAATCAATATACATAAAAAAATCTGTGTGATAAAATTCGACTGAGTGACTGAGTGACTGAAAGACAACGCATAGCCGAAACTTCAGCAGCCCTACTATGACGTGCTAATGTCATCCAATTTCGATGATGTAAACGGGATAGTGCTATTTGCACATAGCAAATAGCGTCCCGTCGAACTTCACTTTTTTGTTGTAGCTCCGTCTCCCTCTTGGAGCGGAATCATGATCGTTTTAAGACTTCCTGGTCATAGAAAGCTGAAATTTGGCATGTAGCTTCCCTACACTCCGTAGGGGAGCACTAAGGGTTTCCCAAATTACCTACGGAAACGGAAAAAAAATGAGATATGCGCGTACGAAGTCGCGGGCAAAAGCTAGTATATTATATCTGTGGTAAAGGTCGAGATTTTGTGTGGTAACAAGTGCACTTAATATTCTTGAAATGGTACTTAATACTGAAGCAGCCTCAGGAGAGGCAAATAAACTTGAGTTAGAAATAAACTTCGCTATCCCAACAGGCTGTTTATCTGTTCTTCAACTTTCCAAACACGCTTTGATACATTTTGAAAGTGTTCCTGTGTATTTCCCGCTTCAATGTGACGAGAAGTGGTGTTGAATGAAAACAAGTTGGCTAAAGTATGTATACTCATACTTATTATTTCCTTTATGCTGATAGCTACAACAAAGGAGGCTTTAAGTCAAGAGTGAATAGGTTACTTCTAGGCAAGCGTGCTCCATCTTCGACCACATCATCGCTTACCATCAGGTGAGATAGTCGTCAAACGAGTGCCTATCAACAGTCAAAAAAATACCCGTAAATTACATTTATAAATATTTCAATATAAAAATATCAAAAAATAGTAGCCCACCGGTATCGCGAACCAAGGGTCCAAGCTACCTTACTTATTTATTATTAAATATACCCATACATTTTTTTTTTTGTAAGCCAGTGGTACAAATTTGGTGTTTTTAGGGTACCGGACTTGAAGAGTAACTAACGAAAGTGTCTGTCCGTCCCTCTGTCAGCGGGCTGTATCTCATGTACCATAATAGGTCTTTCTTATAAATACTGAATTATCTACAGAACGTTGAATTTGAATGAAGACGACATTTCAAATGATGACATACATATGTGTTTATGACCCCCCCGTCCTTGTCACAGCTGGTCAGATATGTGAGACTCTCCCCTCCCTAGTGTGACGTCACATATTTTGTAAAACATCCAAAAATTATTAAATTAAAACAGCACTTCCGACATTATTCTATACCAGATTTGTTATTTTTTAATAAAATTAACTTCAAATCAAACATTAAAAAATAACAAAGCAAAAAACTGAAACCTTATGATAATACAGATAGGACTGAAAATATTTTTAAGTTTTTCGTTAATAGTTCAAATTACGTTTTTAAATCCTCATTTATGTATTTGATCTTGAAATGTGACGTCACAAAATTTAGGACCCCTCCCACCCCTTGTCACACAATGTCACACTTCGTCGCCCCCCTTAACATGTGACGTAATTTATGGATGGCCCCTAAATGCTTAATTGACTTTTACTTTTGCATTAAGTAGCTAAGAAAAGGTATACCACCTATCATTTTAAAGAAAAGAGAAAAAAAAAAGGTTTTAAGGTCATTACTTACTTTTGAACCCAATTGCTGAAAGACTTATCAAATAAAGGTTCATTTTTAAAGGTGTTCATAAAATCACTTATGAAAATGGTTTTATTGCCCACTTTCATTAGCACTAGATGACGCTTCAAAGAATGTCTAAATTAAAGCACACTGTTTACGCTCGGCTGAGCTCTGAAAGCTGAAATCCATCAGTAAAATCATACGTACCTACATATTAAAGCGTCCGTTTCGATCTTTCAAATACGGTATTTTACTGTAAAAATCTAGTTAGTCAGTTAGATAGATTTCCAAAAAATAATGGACACGTACTTTTCATTTTATCACATAAACAAAAAGTGAAGACGATACAGTGCGTTGAAAACACCCTTGACGTCACTTCGCTGTTAAAAATTGTACCACCATAGTGACGTCACCAGTCTCTTCATTTTTAGTTTACGTGAAAAAATATGTGTCCATTTTTACCTACAGCTTTAGCCTTTAGCTACATGCCAAATTTCAGCTGATATGATAGCAAATAGCACTATCCCGTCGAACGTCACTTTTTTGTTGTAGCTCCGTCTCCCTCTTGGAGCGGAATCATGATCGTTTTAAGACTTCCTGGTCGTAGAAAGCTAAAATTTGGCATGTAGCTTCCCTACACTCCGTAGGAGAGCACTAAGGGTTTCCCAAATTACCTACGGAAACGGCAAAAAAAATGAGATATGCGCGTACGAAGTCGCGGGCAAAAGCTAGTATATTATATCTGTGGTAAAGGTCGAGAACTCAGAATTAACAATCTGCAAACCACTGAAATGTGGGAGGCATAAAACGCTTTAAAAGAAGGCCTGTCGTTATCTTTGGATCCTAGATGGCTTAATGTTTTGTTGGGAGTTTCGTCAAATACGTAAACAAATATCAAACATGAAATCCTTGGAATATTTTAGTTTGAATTAATATTTCTTGTAACTTGTGAGCTATTTAAACAGCTTCATTTCTGACTAACTCACTCCCCCACTGCCCAACAGCCCAACGGTATCATAAACGAAGCCATACCGAAACAATAACACCCAAAGTCTTGCACCTAACTATTGATAACAGCACACTGCAGGCTCCAAACTACCAAGGGTTATCGTTATGATAATATCCTCCCGTGATTGTTAGCAGCCACCCGTATGCGGCTGATAGGTTCTGTAACGGACGTTTACGGCCTGATACGATTTAATCTTACTATCCATTCAGTTCAAAGTCCACATAACTCGGTACTGATGCTGATTTCTGAATCAGATAGCATCACTATCTGATTCAGAAATCAGTATCAGTAGTTAGTATCTGTTTCCTTTTTTAAATTGTTTTTTTTTTTAATCTAATGGTAACTAAAGGTATCTACACAAATCTTCTGCCAAACTGTTCGTCGCCAGTGTCCTCTTGGATACAGTCTTATTTAGTTATCCAAGTATTTATTGACTACTTAATAATGTACACATCGACGCAAAGATGAAATAGCTAGACTCACCAAATTCAATGGTAATGGGTCGTCTTGCCTTGCCATGATCTCGGGTATTTACTAACAATAAAGTATTTTACTGAAAAAGTCCAATTAGTCCGTCAGATAGATTTCCAAAAAAAAAATGGACACATATTTTTCACGTAAACTAAAAATGAAGAGACTGGTGACGTCACTATGGTGGTACAATTTTTAACAGCGAAGTGATGTCAATTGTGTTTTCAACGCACTGTATCGTCTTCACTTTTTGTTTATGTGATAAAATAAAAAGTACGTGTCCATTATTTTTTGGAAATTTATCTAACTGACTAACTAGATTTTTACAGTAAAATACCGTATTTGAAAGATCGAAACGGACGCTTTAATATGTAGGTACGTATGATTTTACTGATGGATTTCAGCTTTCAGAGCTCAGCCGAGCGTAAACTGTGTGCTGTAATTTAGACATTCTTTGAAGCTTCATCTAGTACTAATGAAAGTGGGCAATAAAACCATTTTCATAAGTGATTTTATGAACACCTTTAAAAATGAACCTTTATTTGATAAGTCTTTCAGCAATTGGGTTCAAAAGTAAGTAATGACCTTAAAACCTTTTTTTTTTACAGTAAAATACCGTATTTGAAAGATCGAAACGGACGCTTTTATATGTAGGTACGTATGATTTTACTGATGGATTTCAGCTTTCAGAGCTCAGCCGAGCGTAAACAGTGTGCTTTAATTTAGACATTCTTTGAAGCGTCATCTAGTACTAATGAAAGTGGGCAATAAAACCATTTTCATAAGTGATTTTATGAACACCTTTAAAAATGAACCTTTATTTGATAAGTCTTTCAGCAATTGGGTTCAAAAGTAAGTAATGACCTTAAAACCTTTTTTTTTCTCTTTTCTTTAAAATGATAGGTGGTATACCTTTTCTTAGCTACTTAATGCAAAAGTAAAAGTCAATTAAGCATTTAGGGGCCATCCATAAATTACGTCACATGTTAAGGGGGGCGACGAAGTGTGACATTGTGTGACAAGGGGTGGGAGGGGTCCTAAATTTCGTAACGTCACATTTCAAGATCAAATACATAAATGAGGATTTAAAAACGTAATTTGAACTATTAACGAAAAACTTAAAAATATTTTCAGTCCTATCTGTATTATCATAAGGTTTCAGTTTTTTGCTTTGTTATTTTTTAATATCTGATTTGAAGTTGATTTTATTAAAAAATAACAAATCTGGTATAGAATAATGTCGGAAGTGCTGTTTTAATTTAATAATTTCTGGATGTTTTACAAAATATGTGACGTCACACTAGGGAGGGGAGAGTCTCACATATCTGACCAGCTGTGACAAGGACGGGGGGGTCATAAACACATATGTATGTCATCATTTGAAATGTCGTCTTCATTCAAATTCAACGTTCTGTAGATAATTCAGTATTTATAAGAAAGACCTATTATGGTACATGAGATACAGCCCGCTGACAGAGGGACGGACAGACACTTTCGTTAGTTACTCTTCAAGTCCGGTACCCTAAAAACAATTATTATATACAATTTTTAACAGCGAAGTGACGTCAAGGGTGTTTTCAACGCACTGTATCGTCTTCACTTTTTGTTTATGTGATAAAATGAAAAGTACGTGTCCATTATTTTTTGGAAATCTATCTAACTGACTAACTAGATTTTTACAGTAAAATACCGTATTTGAAAGATCGAAACGGACGCTTTAATATGTAGGTACGTATGATTTTACTGATGGATTTCAGCTTTCAGAGCTCAGCCGAGCGTAAACAGTGTGCTTTAATTTAGACATTCTTTGAAGCGTCATCTAGTACTAATGAAAGTGGGCAATAAAACCATTTTCATAAGTGATTTTATGAACACCTTTAAAAATGAACCTTTATTTGATAAGTCTTTCAGCAATTGGGTTCAAAAGTAAGTAATGACCTTAAAACCTTTTTTTTTTCTCTTTTCTTTAAAATGATAGGTGGTATACCTTTTCTTAGCTACTTAATGCAAAAGTAAAAGTCAATTAAGCATTTAGGGGCCATCCATAAATTACGTCACATGTTAAGGGGGGCGACGAAGTGTGACATTGTGTGACAAGGGGTGGGAGGGGTCCTAAATTTCGTGACGTCACATTTCAAGATCAAATACATAAATGAGGATTTAAAAACGTAATTTGAACTATTAACGAAAAACTTAAAAATATTTTCAGTCCTATCTGTATTATCATAAGGTTTCAGTTTTTTGCTTTGTTATTTTTTAATGTTTGATTTTATTAAAAATAACAAATCTGGTATAAAATAATGTCGGAAGTGCTGTTTTAATTTAATAATTTCTAGATGTTTTACAAAATATGAGACGACACACTAGGGAGGGGAGAGTCTCACATATCTGACCAGCTGTGAAAAGGACGGCGTTCTGTAGATAATTCAGTATTTATAAGAAAGACCTATTATGGTACATGAGATACAGCCCGCTGACAGAGGGACGGACAGACTGATGGTACAGGCTCAGTTATAGACTTTCGTTAGTTACTCTTCAAGTCCGGTACCCTAAAAACACCAAATTTGTACCACCGGCTTACAAAAAAACAATTTATGGGTATATTTAATAATAAAGTAAGCTTGGACCCTGTTCGCGATACCGGTGGGCTACTATTTTTTTTTATATTTTTATATTGAAATATTTATAAATGTTATTAATGGGATTTTTTAACTGTTGATAGGCACTCGTTTGACGACTATCTCACCTGATGGTAAGCGATGATGTGGTCGAAGATGGAGCACTCTTGCCTAGAAGTAACCTATTCACTCTTGACTTAAAGCCTCCTTTGTTGTAGCTATCAGGATAAAAGAAATAATAAGTATGGGTATACATACTTTACCCAACTTGTTTTCGTTCAACACCACTTCTCGTCACATTGAAGCGGGAAATACACAGGAACACTTTCAAAATGTATCAAAGCGTGTTTGGAAAGTTGAAGAACAGATAAACAGCCTGTTGGGATAGCGAAGTTTATTTCTAACTCAAGTTTATTTGCCTCTCCTGAGGCTGCTTCAGTATTAAGTACCATTTCGAGAATATTAAGTGCACTTGTTACCACACAAAATGTTAGGCGCAGCGCTGAAAAAGTTATAAGAAAAAAAGTTTTTCAAATTTTCTTATTCGAAACTTGAAATGGATAGAAGTGACTTAATGAGTTCTTTTTTTCCTTAGTTATTGTGCCCCGTATATACATGTGTTTTTATTATTATTTGGAAGTCAGTTGTTTTTTTTTGCAAAAAAAGTTTTTTATTTTACTAACTAACACCTAATAACACCATTGTAAAGTCACAAAAAAGCAAAACAAGGAATTTCGTTTACTTGGATGATATATTTTCTATTTCCTCCAGCTATTTTGATTCAAAAACTAAACTACTGGACCGATTTTGATAAAATTTATATTTATTTAATCCAATCCAGACCACGGATCCATCTAATCCATCCAGTCTAGGGGACAAATCGGAAAGTATATTTTATCTTTCACATGAAAAAATATGTTTTCATATTTTTTCAAATCAGTTCATAAATTAAAAGACTCATGAAGTAACAAACATAAAAAAGTAAATCCAACCGAATTGAGAACCTCCTCCTTTTTGAAGTCGGTTAAAAATGATAACGTGCTGTTGTCACCAGTGATCGGATAATCGGGCGCTTATATACCTAAAACCTTTCGTTAAGAACTAAACATAACTGATACTCGTGTCAAATTACATACATAGCATGACGAATAATCTTATTTCTGCCCTTGATAAATAATAAAGACGAGTCTAGACAGACGCAATAAAGAACTAACTCTAAAAATGACATAACAACTTTACTAACTATCTACAAAAGACAGAAACAATCATCATCATAGCACTGGAAGATATGTTCTTCACTATCTTATTACGTGCCCATCCAATTAATATTGAGTAGGTAGAACCTTCTTTTTATGGATGGGAAATCATCAAATGACTTGGAAGGGAGTGTCAGACTCTTACTGACCAATGAGTTTGTATGTTTGTAAACGCACCCACGATACAGGAGTAATTCCTAGTGTGGGGCAAAGTTAAAAAAAAAAAGAAAATAAAAACACCGTATTTCTCCTAATGCCCTTTGCATTTCAGCGCCGCGGTGACTCTTTCGATCAAATTCCGCAAACCTGGCAGGGAGTAGGTAGTGCCTACAATGACAAATTACTGTATGTTCCTGAAAGATACATTGCACCAGCTACGTAGGTCTCGGCTAGTAAAAATCCTTTATTTAAGCTTTAATCCTTAGATTATTTTTTCTTTTCATACACAGTTACTAAATAGTAGTTTAATAAAAATAATAAAAACTGAAAAATATTTTTACTCTACTAACAGTTTTCGGTTTTAAACCGAGTTATCACACTATAATATTATAAAGGCAAAAGTTTGTGAGTGTGTGTGTATGTTTGTTACTTCTTTACGCGCAAACGGCTGGACAAATTTTGATAAAATTTGTTATGCAGGAAGCTGATACCCTGGAATAACATACACGCGGGTGACACCGCGGGGCGCAGCTAGCAAATAATAAATTAGAATACAAAAATTCTTAATTGTAGGTACTCGACATAAAAAATCACATTACGGACTTATAAATAGAACAAACAAGAAGTATCAATTACAAGAGTTTTAAAGACATTTTACAGTTTTTCTCCTCCTCTTTCTTTCTTTCTTTCTTTCTCAACTATAAGAGCTGTCAACGACAGAACAATACCTTCGATAAAGAGACAATTGAAATATCCTTTCTAAACGAAACAAATTCTCCACAATTTCTCCCGCAACAAATTGTATTCGGAAATAAGGTTAACAATCAATATTCCCGCGGTTATATTTGTTCACCCATTTACCCTAACAATCTTAATTACATTTCGAAAATCAAAAACAGATTTGCACGGCCGCCTCCGCCATCGGTTGGTCATTTGAGCCGTCTCGTTAAGGGCCATTCTGTAAGGCCCCAAGTAATTCAGAACAGCGGTAAATGGGTAAACGTTGCCACACTTTGGGTCAAGTCGTTTTAACTAAACTTCAGATAACCCCGTTTATTGAGTGTTTCAATTTAGTGTTTTATTGATGTAGACATTAAACATGTTACCTTTTTGAGGGTTTTTAGGTTTCGGAACATCCGTAAGAAACGGAACCCTTATAGGATTACTCGGGACACTCGGGTGTATGTCTGTCCGTCTGTCACAACCAATTTTCTCCGAATCTACTGGACCGATTCTGTTGAAATTTCGTACACATATGAACTTCTATGACCCAAACACGGACGCGTTACGTAAATAAATAAATTTTGAGTGTCACTTTTACGGGACAAAATAGAAATAAACAAAAATACTTTTTCAAACTCTACCATGAGACATATCAAATCAAAGGCCTTATTGTGAGGATATTAATTATATATTTAAAACAAAAAATTAAAATAAATAGTTTTGAAGTTATTCGAGAAATAAGAAGAAAAATTACCATTCCCCATTCCCCCCTTATTTCCGAGACTATTGAGCCTAAAATAAAAAAAAAACACTAATAGAAGCGAGTTGACATAGAAACAAATGTTGCCATTAATTCACCTAGTATAAAAGAGCAATTTCTAATATAAGATACCCATTTATCAGTTTTATTTTATTTAGCACAGAGCTTCATAAGAAAAACAATTCGGCGATAATTTTTCTCTATTTCTTTTAAGTAGACCGGTGACATGAGAATATAAAATGCGTTTACCTATTAACCTTCATTAGTCTAACTTAGTCGCTCCCTGGAGATTTTATTGAGAAAACCGAGCGCCCGATACCGCAGGTCTAGCAGATACTAATTTTATTGAAACCGCGCTCCGCCGCCGTGCTCTGGCCAGAGGCGTAGCCGATGCCAATATAAAATAAGTATTGCACGACTTAGTGACAAATTTGTTTAAATTTTACACTTAACTAATTTTGTTTTTCTTTCTTTTCTAGGTAAGCAGCCCTTCAAAATATTCAGTTTAAAAAAGTTCGACCAAATTCAAAATTCGAGCATTTTCTTGAAAAAAAAACTCCACTCATCTGTCTGTAAACTGATTCATCCGAAAAAAGGTAAGATTTTAATTAAATTACAATTATTTGCTTTTGCTAACTTGGCTGATATTTTTACTCTCGAGGTTCAATTATTTGAGCCTTAATATAGTCCTCCTTCCCGTACGTTTATGGATAAAAATACGAGTAGATAGCCAATCCGATTAATTACCTTCTCAATAATATACCTTTGTATTAAATATAGCGAACGTCTTGTCACTTGACACGCGTCGAAATGAATATCACCTAATTACGAAGATATAATTCATTATTACGGTTTAATTAACACCTTATCATATATGAAAGTCTCTACCTTTCTCGTTTTAGTATAGATTATTATTTATAGATAGAAAATGTTTTTTTATCTTTGTCCATTATCTTTTGCATTTCTCGTTTGAGGTCAACAATATTTCAAGATCTGTCGTGTCAAAGACCTTAATATTAAGATAACAAATTATACCTAAGATCAAACCTGTAATCTTGAATTGGTGGTTCCTGTAAGATTGAATTTAGAGGGATAGGAATCAGTTTTGATGAAAAATAAAAACAGTGAGGTATTTGATTGTAAGAATGAAATATAATCGGTCCAACAATGTCAATAAGAACTTGTTACCGAATGAATATATTTTGACAGTCAAAATACAACATTATTACTATACTTACTTTTTAATCGAACCTCCTCCGTCACATCCTTAACAGATCAAGAGTATAAAGCGTAAAGTATTAGCGATTTAAAATTAACGTAAGGAAATCCCTATTCCTTATTTCAGGTACCTTTAAAACGATAATTTAAGATTCATTACATGAAAACCCACGTCCAAGTCCCATAAAATTATCAAAGGTATCTTCCATAATCATTTATGTTTATAGCCATAGGGTCCAGATTCTATATTTGTAACGTACCTCGGTAACCCTTTTAATTGTTCATTTGGAATTTATTACTCCCTAGGCCATTGATGTTTCGCTTTTAATTACTTTTATAGCCATCCGCTGGTTACCGGGAAAAACGAAATTACGAAATCAAAGTATTTGTTTACGAGTGGCTTCAGACAAGAATTTTTAGCCTGTAGCTGCAAGGAGACAGTAAATATTTGATCAATGATGAGAAAAAAGGCCAGGGTACATTCCCGTATTTATAATGACCGTTTGTATTCGCATCGCAGTCGCAATATATCAAAAACACCTTCATTTTCACTACATTTTGATAAGTCTTTGACATTTAATCTTCGTACGCGCAAATCCTGTTTTTTTCCGTTCCCATAAAGCCTTCTTTATGAATGTGGCTATCATATATAAAAATAATTTTCCAAATCCGACTGGTAGTTCCCGAGATTAGCGCGTTCAAACAAACAAACAAACTCTTCAGCTTTATTAAATTATATATGTATATATAAATATATAGTATAAGCTAGTACAGATAACATCATATCCTGAGAAAGGTGTCTTTGGCCTCGCACAGGTCTTTGTATATATATAGATATAATTAGGGTTCCGTACCTCAAAAGGTAAAAAACGAACCCTTGTAAGACGAAACTACTAACGAACTAACGAACGAACTAACGAACTCTTGTCCGCCTGTTTTTTAATATTTTTTATGTTGCTTATGAAAATGCAAGTTGCAAATAAAGCAGTTTTTCTTTCTAATTGTCACTGAGATGATTATTATCGTGACTTAAATTTGAACGTTTTTAACTACGAGAACTGACCGGTTACTAATGATTTTGTTTATTACGTTGGTGTTTAGGTTCTCAATTCGGTTATATTTTTTTATGTTCATCCTCATAACTCCGTCATTTATGAACCAATTAAAAAAATGTTTTTCATATGAAAGGATATACTTTCCGATTGGTCCCATAGAAATTTAATCAGAATCGGTTCAGTACTTTGGTTTTTAAATCAAAATAGCTGGAGGAAATAGAAAATATATCATCCAAGTAAACGAAATTGCGTGTTTTGCTTTCCTGTGACTTTCCAGTGGTGTTGTTAGGTGAGGTGCCACTAAAAAGTGAGTCCAAACAAAAAAAAACACTACAAAGCATAAAAAAACTTTAATTTTGGAAGTCGGTGTTAAAATACGAAGAAACAACCAAAAACACCGACTTCCGAAATTCTTCGAGATTTTTACCATACATTAAGTTCGTGCTACATATTGAATCATACTACAACCACTTTGGGAGCTTGATTCCCAGAACGAGGCCACAAAAAATATAGGCCACATACTGTGAGCTATCATTAATCATATAAGTGTACCTAATACCTAAGAAGCGTCAACTAGAGGCACTATGTACCGTACACTCCTACTACTAACGATGAGTAATATTAAAAGCCAATTCAATTTAGGTACTGTTATTGAAGAGTATTCGAATATCAAAACAGGACATTTGAGAACAGGCAATATGAGGATGTATGATATAAAATATATTCATAATAAATATATTCAAAATAAACATGACATAATTTTGCTATACCTAAACAAAACAAGTCGTAATTTCCCGGGGTGTAATATATTTAACTTGTGATACAAATGCAATTTTGGCCCACTTTTATACCAAACCTCTGACTAAAGAAAAACATTGAAAAGACATGAACTTGTTACTACCTAATATCCCATATTGAGTAAGCGTAATGATTAATGCTCAATCGCCCATTCTTTATGGCCATAATTTCACATGTTAAGTATCTCTATAATGCAAGAAAGTTTATTTTTACCGCCAAAATACCTGATGGTGAAATACTTTAAAAAACAGTAAAAATTACGAATGGCCCAACTAACTTTGTTGGAGCCATAAAAACTTGTCAGATTTACTGCCATACTTTTTCCATAAGTTTATATAAAATACAAGCTGGCACAAACACGTCTCAAACGCGTGCACAAGAGGAAATATTTTCAGGAAGTATTAGGAAGTTTGTAAAAGTAAATATATCTATGAGTCAAGTTACCGGAAACACATAAATGTTTTCAAATAAGTTTACCTACCTATTCTGCTTGCTACTGAACCTAGAATGTGTTATGACATGGCCGTCACAGCGATACCAACCATGTTGATAGCTTCACTCTTCCCATTGTATCCACATCGATTAAAAATATAAAATCTCTTTCTAATTTGGATATCTAAATCAATTTGAAGTGCCGTTAAGTGCTGCCATGACCAATAGTGACGACAATACTCCCAGGGACGCCACCGTTTAAGAATTTAAGGGTAAGTGATGTTTTACAAACGTTTCACCTAAACCAAAAACTGCTGACATAACCCTATCCAAATATAATCACCAAAATCAGCTGACTGACCTAAAAACAGCCCGAAAAAATGTATTTTATGCAAAAAAGCATCAATTTTCAAACTGAATTTACGTTGATTCGTTTGAAGGCCTGTCGTGCTCATTACCAGTTGGCTGGACCTTAAGTGTGATTGACAGGTGCTATTGAATAATTGGATCTGGATCCATTGGCCAGTCAATCTCAATAGAATATGCTTTGCGAGTCGTATTGGTATCAGTTTTTTAAGGACGCTTTTTGTTCTATTTTAGGGAGATTTTTTTAATTTTTTAATGCAATTGATTTATGAAAAATAAATTTATTTTAAAATCAAGAAATGACAGAATAACAATTGTTATAAACAAAACTTGAAAGCGACTTCGAACCAATAGTTATTTATCGTGATAGTTTCGCGCAAAGCGGCCGCGGTCGTTGCCCTTCGCGTATCAACCAGCTGATAGGTACTCCTGATTTAATGAAACAATACCGAATAAGTTAACATAAAAGGATGCCTCACGCGATGCGCGGGGCCTCACTTGCCGCGTGCTTGCAGGTAAGTTAGTGCCTTATTACCACTAACGAGAGCTTACTTTGCTCTGAACATTTATGAATCGCTCAAAAACGAGCGAACGGCGGCACGTGCGTGTGTTTCGAGTAGTACCTACGCCACGTCTAGTGAGTTACTATTGCTTTTTACGCTTTCGAGTTTATGTTTTTTTTTAATTTATTTTTTATTTGCAAACAAAAGCATTTTTATTTTTTAAGTTTATCTTTAAGTTTCGATAATACGACTGAAGGCTAATCGTTCTGCCGCGGGAAAACAACCATTCAAATTTCAGCGTGTATACTCATTTTACCAAGACTTATCTTATAAGACGAAGTAGTCTTATTAGATAATAATTGGTAAAATATGTATCATAGCACCTTTTCTCCCTCAGAAACCTGTTAACCACTTTCCTAAAAGCATAGTCTACAAATCCCTGAAAAAAAACAGCTTAACTAATTTGGCAAATTTACCCTTTATTTTCTGAGTTCTTATATCTGCGATCATAAAGTTAAAGTTATTTTCAGTTTTTGTGATGTCGTACTTACTACTGGGAAGGATTTATTTTGTACTCGTATTTACTTATGTTTTGTCGGAATCTTTGCGCTTTGAGTGATTAAGAAGCATTTTTTTGCCTTTCAAAGTGCACATCTACATCGAATTTCTACTTCGGTAAGGTACATTTTTATGGAAAACATAATTACATTTATAGTTATGGGCTTATTTCCAATTTAACGCCGTCTAAAACCATTCTATGACACATCTATCCCAATAAAACTCTGATTTCTAGTCAATATAATGGAATAGAAATAATAGAAAACATTTATTCGATACAGACCCAATAAAACAAAAACAAAGTAAAGGTTTAGGTGTTATCTTCTCAAAAAATATATTGGTAAATAGAAGGCTTACACATCATAGCAGCGGAAAGACGACCACTGCTGGACATAGGCCTCCCCTATAGGGGAGTATTTGCCATAATCGCTGGCAGGCGGGTTGGCGATCGCAGTGTAGCTGTTGCAATGCACAGAGAATACTGCTGCCCATTCTCTAGTGAGTGCCTTAGTCGCCTCTTATGACACCCATGGGAAGTAATGGGATGGTGCTATTCTAACCTTACACAGTGGCACTAAACTCAAAGTCGAAACGTTAATTTCATTTAAACCATTTACAAGCCCATTTTGTATTGGATCTGTCAGTAAAAGAGATGAAGTTAATTCCATTAATATATTTATATCCAACTATAATTATACTAAATTGGTGTAATAAGCAGGAAATTAAATCAATTACGGGTGTTAATTGATTAAATTAATGAGGTATAATTACTCAATCATTTGATAACGCAAACAAGCAGATTATGGTTTTGTTGTAAATTGAATTTGGTAAGTATAATTGATACTAGGTTGGCATTAAGTGTATTGTACAATAGTTAAATTAATTTGCAGGGTCCAATTCAATCAACTAGTGAAACACAACACACGTGTATCATTTCATTTTATTTCATTTTTATTTATTCAAACAATAAACATTCAGTAGAATATTCGCTAGGTTCATAATAATTACAATAAAATTGTCACATACAAAACAATTTGTACAATTTGAAGCTAGTCAATCAATTAAAAGATGTCTATAAATAAATAAATGTCAAAAAGTATGTCAGATATAATGTCAAATGTACGCTATGTCAGATGATTAGTCAAAGTCAAAGTGCAGAAGTCAAAAATTAATTAAATTAAAAGCTTGTTCAATGTTATTATTATAATCAATTATTTTTTATCATTTGACATAAAGTCTGATTCTGAGTATAAACACTTTTACAACAAGAAGGCTTTTAATTTGTTTTTGAATAGATGAGGTCTTTAAATTAATAACTTTAAATTAGTTGGTAACCTATTAAACAATTCTACTGCTTGGTACTTGGAGCAATGCTTAGCTACATTAAAATTTGGTGCCATCTTGTGTTTAAACTCCTTCCTTCTTGTACTTTCTCTTATTTTACGTTGCTCTTGTAGTATCTATCGATATCCAACAACAATGACGAAATTAAAATAAAACTTTTAATTTTAAATAACATCAACTGTCAATAAGATCAACGGGCGCTGCTGTGTAATTAGACGCAATAACAAAAAAATACTAGAAAGTCTACATACAATCTACATACATGACAATTGGGTGGTTCCGATATGTTTTCTTCGCTTTTCGTCGCCAACTGCCAACTTCGTAGCTAAAGTTTTTCAGGTTTTGTGTTTAAACACTCCATTACACTTTATAAAACTATCTTAAATTTATATTCACTATCTCCATACACAAGCCACTAAAATATAAGCCAGGGGTTCCCAAACTATTTCAATCCGTGGTGCTTTTACACTGTTTATTATTATGACCCTAGCTTGCCAAAATAGATTACAAATACTAGACACAAAAATGAATGTTCAGTTTTTTTACATATTGAAACATAAAAAGGAAATAAAATACTAAGCAGCAAGCGTGATATCAACTGTTTATTAATTTTTTTAACCGCGAATTCAAGTAAGCGCGTAAGTCAAGTTTCCAAAGAATGGAAAATAGAAGCGTCTTGCGGCGTAGAAAGTAAAGAAGGGCTTCTTTACTTTCTACGGCGCACCAGGGCGCCACGGCGCACACTTTGGGAACCTCTGCCTTAAGCCATAACTCTTAATAAAAAGACAAAAGGATCCCCACTTCAACCGTTAACAAAGCTAAAGCCACATCCGACTACCTTTATCTGTGCCCATTCAACAGGTGACCTAGTATTCGCGAACTCTCTGCTTTACAAGCTCTTCCACTCCAGACTTTATTTTTCTTTTCATACGTAATATAAAAAGATTGTTTGTAAAGAGTTTTTTTGTACGTGTATAAAAATTACAATGTTTGAATCTTTATTTTTTAACGATTTTGATGGCTGTTTGTCTAACTTAGACTATATTAAAATAAATCAGTTTCTTGCATTTATTTACGTTACCGAAAGGCAAGTCGTGTTTATATTTAATTTTCTGCAAATGTACAATGAGTCGGATTGACTCCCGTCTAATAACTATCAAACCTCGTTTGATTCCATTCCCAAAAAAACATCCTCAATTCACTTACTTTCTACCAAAAAACCATTTAACTAACCCACATGATTGCCCAGTGATGTCATCCAATTCCCCGTGGCACCTATAAGCAGTGCTGGCCACAGAATAGTTCAGTGCAGAAAGTCATCTACGAATGAAAACGCCCGCACATAAGACACTCGTCAAACTCGCCAAGACACTTACCTGTACTCGAAACGTCTTCAACGACCTGCCAAAGTAGTTTAGACCTAGACTAGTCCAGAGTCGTTTTGCAGCCAAAGTAAACGAAGCTTGGGATTGAGTAACAGAGGAGTTGCAAGCTAAAGGCGGCATGCAGTCGCCTTTATGTTCGGGTCGACCAAGCCACCTTCAAGCACGCTGAATTCATCAGCCGAAATCGAAATCCAAAATCGAAATCGACTGTCGTAAACGAGTCATAAGCACATTCGCCAAGTC
The DNA here is from genome assembly GCA_905163435.1 of Mamestra brassicae. Classification (NCBI taxonomy): domain Eukaryota; kingdom Metazoa; phylum Arthropoda; class Insecta; order Lepidoptera; family Noctuidae; genus Mamestra; species Mamestra brassicae. Next base: position 4,655,158 of record LR990991.1, on the reverse strand, counting down.
CCTTTTCTCATATTTTGTTTGCGATAGTTTTAGATCATCGACTTTCACGTGTATGTTTTGCCTGATTTCACTCGTTGTATGGACCCGGCCTTCTGTTTCTACTGGTGAGTGGTCGAGTGATCGCACACCATTACTTCGGCCTATTGCGCCTATTGAAGCAATTAACTGTAACGCCTGCAACACAATGTGCTGGCCGGCTGGAGTTACTCCTGTTGTAACACCTGTGGTTACATCTTTACGAATTAGGGATGTAACCAAAGGTGATAACAGTAGAACAACTGAGGAGAGATTACAACATTTGTTTCCTTAAAGAGTACCGACGTACTCATTTATTTACTCTCAAAAGGTGCGTGGAACCGGATCCCAGGGAAATTCACACGGGACGTGACTAGCCCCTGAGTTTGTAACTACCGTCAAGCCATAACTAAGTCATTTACAACATCATCTGTCTTCTGCGAAGAAGAAGTAGAAGCTTTCCTTAGTGCTGAGCCTTAGTTGGAACCATTCCTCAGATCAGATCAAGGCATAATGAAAATAACAAAGTAAAACCTTATGCTTGCCTTGATCTGATCTGAAGTAAGTAGTTAGAACTGTGTAAAATCAATCACTTCCACAGATCATTTTCCTATGTAACACAAAAATTAAATCAAAATATTTATTTATGTACTACTTGCCACCCGCGGCTCCGCCCGCGTGATTGTCGAAATTTATCCGAAGAGAACATATTCCCGGGATAAAAAGTATCCTATGTGTTATTCCAGACTATAATCTACCACTGTGCTAAATTTCATTAAAATCCGTTCAGCCGTTCTGACGTGTAAGAGTAACTAACATCCATTCATCAAACACAAACTTTCGCATTTATAATATTAGTAGGATATTTACTTTATTGTAACAATTTTAAATAATTGGAATTTATTTTTCGACTCACCCGAAAAATAGTCTATTACTCAAATTCTCCTAAATTACATTACAGCAATGCCAACGAAATTCATTTCAATAACTACGTCACTCTCTTTATGACATGTTTTGACTTCCCCGCTATCTTTTTGAACGATTTCTTAGAAATGATTGCTTTTATTGTTCTCAGAACATTTACATTTACAACAACATCTAGGTTTATTCAAAAAGATTTTGAGATTTACTTTTTAGGGTTCCGTACCCGAAGGATAACCACCGGAACCCTATTACTGAGTCTCCGCTATTCGTCCGTCCGTCCGTCTATCCGGTACGGTTCTTGAAATACAGCCCGCTGATAGACATATATCAGCTCAGTACATATATCAGCGGGCTTTTTTTTTCTTTTATTTTAAGGATGGGAAATCATCAAATGACCTTCAGCTCTGGGTGGAGGAGAAGGGCGTGTCAGACTCTTACTGACTAAAACCCATCCGTGTTCCTTCTAAAGCCCTTTGCGTTCCAGGGCCGCGGTGACTCAATGAAATTAAATCCAAAATATCCCTTATATTTTGGATTTAATTTCTCATACAAGGCTTTCATGCAAGAAACGTGTTTTTTTTCGGTTTATGGTACGGAACCCTTCGTGTGAGAGACTGACTCGCACTTGGCCGGTTTTTCTTACACAATTTACTCGTCGCGCTTCAAGCGACTTACATTGTCACTCATAGTTAGGAGTTCATTGTTTTTCTTTCTTCTTTTATTAATATGTTGGTCTTTGTTTGTGTCTCTCATTTCTTTGTTTAATATTGTATAAGACGTGCACGACATACAAACATTTGTGTTGGTACCTATGCATCTTGATATGAAGTACGTGATGCAATCTTTTCACGATGATAGCAGTTTTTTTACCGATTAGTGGCAGACCATTTTTTTCAGTTTTATTTGTGATTTTAGGGTTCCGAACATCTGTAAAAAATGTAAAATAGCTAGTTGGCTGGCTGGCTGTGTATCTGTCTGTCACAGCCAATTTTCTGCGAACCTACCGAACCGATTCTGTTGTAATTTAGACACATATGAACTTTTGTGACTCAAACACGAACGCGTTACGTAAATAATTATTAAATGCATTTTACGCATTAGGATTACTTTTGAGGGATAACTCGAAAGTAATAAAAGAATAATTTCAAACTGTATCTGATGATCTGTATCAAATGAAAGAGCTTATGGTAAGGGTTTAATTATATTTTCTTCATAATTTTAAAATTAAGAGATTTGAAGTTATTCAAGAAAGTTGATGAAAATGACCATTCTCTCCCCCTTATCTCCGAGTACCGAGACTACAATTTTGAAAAAAAAAAAACAGTTTTTATTTTTTTACCTATAGATTACAGGAAAATCCATAAGAAGTCTATAATGTTAAAATGACATGTAATAAAAATGAGATTCGTTCGGAACCCTTTGACGATAGTTCGACTCGCACTTTTTGTAATCCGACAAGTGGGTGGGTGGTAGGGTGGCCAATTTTTTTTAAAATGAAGAGTACAGTCGTAGAAGAAAGAGTACATTTTATTACATTACTTATTGTGAAAACAAATTATTTTTGCCATTAAAATAATAAGAGAATTCTAATGAAGCCATGGATTTCTTTTATCACCAATTTGCAATTATGACCAACAAGACAAAAACACCTTCAGTGGAATACCGAAATGGCAGGATTTCATTCAGTTTAATTAAAAGACACTCACTATACCTATCATATCAGACAAAATAAATAGAGTATTTTAGCGTGCTCTATCGCTTTTGTAGATTACAGAGTACGCCTACGCAAAATATAGTACAATACTCTGTTTTAGAGTACGGTTGGCAACCCTAGTGGCTGGTCACTTTATTTTCGAGTTTCTGGAACCACTGTGATAATTTTAATTCTGTTTAATTTAGCTTGATACTAGTTACTAAATAACCGAATTCGAAGTGCACGAGTCCGACTCGCTCTTAGACAGTTCCTTCTCTTTTCGCTTTTCTTTTCCGATTTGTTTATTTCCTTATTTAAAATGAAACTCTTGGGAATATTCAATGGGATTTTCCTCTTAAGTAAGATGGACGAGATGTCAGATTTTCGTAATAATAAATCAATTTCAAACCATTTTCTATCCTCGTCCCAGTAGCTGCTATATATAATTTTGAATATTTCTTTATTTTCTGATGTAAAAAAAGAAAAGTTTCCTAAAACTATTTTACCGTATACTCGATCTTAAGACACCAATTGGTAGATATTAGGCAACGTATCCAGTAACATAACAAAATATTATTAATACAAAATCAGTCCTATATGAATCTATAAACCAGGTTTGTAAATTTTCCTGTCTTCAACCAGTGACGCGCTGCGCTCAGGGAATGCCTTTGAATACAATATCTTTGTCTCTCAGAATATTACAAATACTATTCTTTGAATAAATGCTAATTGCCTGCTCTATTGTATAAACGGCGAAGTTGAAGAACTCCAGTACAAGCTCTGCGATTCTTCTCAGTAGTGACTGTTAAAAGGTCGGTGTGCCCACTTATCAAGCCCCATTTCTATAATATTACCTAAAAAAAAAATACTAAAAATAAGTAGCCGTAGAGGAAGGGAATATAAATATTTTCCTAGTCTTCGGAAAGTAATATATGCAACGTGGTTCAAGATTACGACAGTAAACGAAAATATTAAATTATTGTTTTAGTTCATGAACGCAATTTGAAACTATCACAAAAATCAAAATATTTTTTATATAAACAGCCGAAATGATTGGCCGTAAAAAGCTGAAATTTGGCATGTAGGTTCCTTGGCGAGTGTGGGGGGCGCACCGCGATAGGATTTCCCGAAATTACTACGGGAACGGGCCAAAACGGGATATGCGCCTATGAAGTCGCGGGGAAAAACTAGTTTCGACTATATAGCTTTACTAGCACTTCGCCCGCAACTTCGTCCGCGCAGATTTAGTAAGTACTCTACAAACCCCAACGCCCCTCTAATAATTCTTAAAGGTAAGTTTTGGAAAATTGTTAGATCTGTTTCAAATATCCCACGTTTGTTAATTCCAATTTCCACGTAAATTTAAGTAAGCAATAATGTCCTCCCCTAAAGACTTCATCACCCCTTTTCACCCCTTGAGGGGTTTATTTTCGATAAATCCAAATATTTGTTATTCTTTTTTTTATCCAAATCATTTATGCCGTGTGTCAACTTCATTGGACCAAGCATTAAGATTCTCCCCAGATCGCTCAAACCGCAACATTTTTCTTACTTAGAGCATTTTTATACCTGTCGTAACTTTGAAACGAAAGGTCCGATTTGAATATTTTATATGTACATAATCAACCTTAATTATCAAACCATTTAAATGGATAAGGATTAATATCTTGATATCAAAATCATCACTTTTTCTTTCCAACTGGGCTTTGATTGCGAGCGAGTGCGGGGTTGTTTCCATAGTAAAAGTTGTTCATGATGATGAGTGCAATGACTCCTTTTCAGGTATTGCGTTTATTCTGTTACACGTTGTATATAAAAAAAAATATTTTCACAGTACAGGTATTAAGTATTAACACACGCAGCCATAAACTTGTAAGTCAATGTCAAGTGACATCGACTTACAAGTTTATGGATGCGTGTGTGTTAACAACATTGTTTCCAAGAATCGAATGATAAACTGTAATTTAGCCTACGCGCAGTAGGACAGTTAACTAGCGACATATCGTGCCTTGGACTAATACGCAACTTGGCTGAGGGAAAATATGTCACCTCAACTTATTATGGCCTATTCGTTGACGCCCGACGAAAACACAAATAGGTTTACTTAGTCACGATTCCATTTAATGTAGCGAAGTCTATGTTCATGTTAAATTTTCTGTAGTAAAATCCTAATCCTTACTAATATTATACCTGCGAAAATTAGTTTTTTTATTCGTTTGTTTGTTACGCTGTCGCACCTACATAAATGTCTGAACCGATTTTGATAGAGAAATAGATGGGATCCGGTAATGAGATACTTTTTTTTCAAGAGTTTTTGATAGCGAGCGAAGCCGCGGGAATAACCGGTATTTATATAATTTTTCATAGTACTAATAGATTGCCTAGACTAGTAACTGAGTCGTGAAGATTAGATAGGGAGTCATACCCTGCAAAATCAACTACACCCGAATAAACTGGAAGTTGACACCAAAATAATTGACTAAGAATGGGAAAAACTGTTGTGTGGTTTTATGAAACCACAATGCAAGTGAAACTTTACAGAGAACATTTACGTGAATACACTGTTCAAAACACACAAAGACTGCGGTGTACTTGCACGAATAAATGAGAATGTAAATGCTACACGGTCAGCTGATGCGAGCTATGAGCGCCATTGCTCTGCCGAGTGCCTTTCGCTTTATCCCCACTCCGCGGCCGACTGTAATGCGACATGCGAAAATTCGAGGCGATAGCAAAAAAATTCACTTTAAAAATGGATGACAATTAATAGATTGGTAAAAATGACGAATACTAAGCTACGCTATCGAGATGTGTGTTGGTAACGGAAGGTTTAATATCTCTGCTACGCGATGTCTTCGTAGCGCTGCTACTCTTCGTAGAATACACTTCGTAGGCCTTGCTACGAAGCCTACACTTCGTAGGCGCTGCTACGAAAACTACACTTCGTAGCCTTTGCTACGAAAGGTACACGTCTGTAAAATCTTAAGTTATCAAACACACACGAATCATAGTAACAATAATGGACTAAGAAAAAAGATTCTAACCAGCATCTGCCTAGCCTTTTCCCAACTATATTGGGGTCGGCTTACAGTCAAACCGGATTCAGCTGAATACCAGTATTTTACGTGGAGCGACTGCCTACCACACCTCCACAACCCATCAACTGGGTAACACAGTGGTTCTTGGCTAGACTGGAGTCAGATTTACTGGCTTCTGACAATTCGTAACGACTGCCAAAGATTTACAAATGGCAGCCGGGACCAACGGCTTAACATGCTTTCCGAGGCACGGAGGAAACTCGGTATGTTAAGATGGTCACCCATCCACAGACCAACCTTGGCAAGCGTTGTTTAACCTTGATCGACCCGTGCGGATATTCTTTAGCCACGAGCTCTTCAAAAAAGATTCTAACTAATCCCTTAAAAATAACAGTTTTCTTCCATGCTTTGAATCTATTAGAACTTTAAACAAAGAGTTACGATAAAGAAGATTTCTCGTTGAGAAAAGTTTCAACGAGTAGTTGCTGGCATAGTTTCACAACTTATTCTCACGCCTTTACGAAGTAAGTTTAACTTTGAAGGTCCTCACTTATAGGCAGTGTTTTCAGCAGGTGTCTCATAACTTTTATAATATCTTTGATTCTAACAGCTGAAACCTCGAATTTTGCTGGCGAATTTTAATATTTAATCCTTTATTTCATTTTCTTATGCTTGCCTTTTGGAGCTACTAGAACTTTTTTATTTATTTTGCTTAAATAATTCGCATATTAGGATTTTACATACAAACTTGATTGCCTTATCACTCCGAGTCCCCAGTGATTTACGCGTTGAAGGTCATTCCTTTCATTTTTAAGGAATCTATTGGAAGGTATCGATTACAGGATTTAAAAAAAGTAAATTATATTAATCACTGTATACAACGTGTTACAAAATAAAGGCAATACCTGAAAAGGAGCCATTGTACTCATCATAATTTTCAATTTTTACTGTGAGACTAACCCCTAAAATCGCTTAACAAAAATCTGCTGTTCAGTACATTTTGTCGGATATACAAACAGAAGTGTATGAGGCAATCGATTGTTCTTTCGCGACTTGGATGTTCATCGTGTATATATACAAATAAATATTATGATTGCAAAAAAATATATACTGAAATGGATCAAACCACTTACTTATAAGGAAACGGAAGATCTCTTGAAACCCACGATATAACATATACTCTCACAGGCACACAAACACACACATACACACGAACACACACACTCACTCACACACACAAACTATAGGTACTAATTATATAAAACCTTAATGTTGCTAATATTTTTCTTTCTTTTGTTATGGAAGAGCGGAGTCTTCTAATACAGGCATTGTTTGCTTAAAAGAAGGCTCCAATCACAAACTAATTATTGTAATCTTCTTGAAGAAATAAACAATTTATTTATTTATTATTTATCCCATACCTAGTAAAAGTTGTTCATTATGATGAGTACAATGACCCTCTTTCAGGTATTGCGTTTTTTTTTATTTATTTATTTCCCACCATATTTATTTTGTAAGTAGGTTAAACATAACACTTTTACACGTCAATATTTTGTTCATTTTTAAACTAGATGAACCCGGTGTTTCCTAGCTGACTACCCTGAGAAGAAACACCGAAAGAAACTCAGAGGTCGAAGTCTCTTTTAAAGTCCATACAATCGTACTGGTCAAATCATATGAGAACCATATAGGTTAATGTCTGAATTGGGAATACAGTTATCTTTACAGGCTTATCACCTAATGCGATAATATAGACAACTATTTTTACAAACTACAGTTCTACTAATAATATAATAATAATAATAATATTTTTAATAATATTTATTGACATAAACGTATGTTACATTAATATACGGAAACCCTGACTCCTGCGCTAGGTTGTAACCTGTGTTACAGGAATCAGTGTCTTCTCCCAGTTTTATTGCATAAAATCTGTGTAAAACACACAGATTTTATGCAATAAAATTTAAACAATTTTAAATTATACAATATCTGCTTGAGGTGTATGTGTGAGGGTGGGTGTATGTCCACGTGTTTTTATGTGTGTGTGTGTGTATGTGAGGGTGTGTGTGTGTGTGTGTATGTGTGTGTGTGTGTATGTGTGTGTGTGTGTGTGTGTTTATCGGGCATGTTTATAATGGGACCTGCAAATTGCATGATTTATGTGATGGTTTTTTTCTGTCTGTATGTAATCCAGTGTTTGTAGCCAGGTGTTTATTTTCTTTTTCACTTCATTTTTATTGAATGGGTTAATATGTAGGGCCTTGTTTATTTTATTATATATATGCGCAATAATATTTTCGATCATATGTACTTATTGCTACTACAAACACCATATCTATGTCACAGTAGGACCATAACTTATTTGAAAGAGCGCTCTCACTATGAACCCGCCCAGAGTATATAAAAATATATATGTCTTCTGCTATACAGTCGAGGATACGGAGTGCGCACGTAAACAGCGCCTCATTTCTGTCATACGTTTGTTTAACCTGTCATACTATAAACTCAAAAACTCCGAGCATATTTTTATACGGTATTCAGCAATGGACGGAGTGATTAATTTTAAGTGATTTTTGTTATTTATTATTAAATTGGCTGGAATATGACGATGATTATTAAAAATGCCGGTGAAAATCATGGTAATTGGGAGCTTACCTCTATCTATCTATTTATACATTAATCCCAGTTTCCCTTGGGCACGGCATCACGCTTTGTACCAATTTTACTAATTCTTTTTTTGTTGTGTTTGTAAGGAGAAAGTTCTTATGAACGAAAATTTTAAAAATATTCATATATACATCTGGGCGAAGCCGGGGCGGGCCACTAGTATAATATACTATATGATCCGTTATCCGTGCGAAGCCGGGGCAAGTTGCTAGTAAATAATAAAATGAGCCAAAATCAATTCGAAAGCTTAGCCATGAGCACTATAGACGCTATGCGTGTATATAATCCGTTAAAATCAAATATCACATAAACTGAATTATTACCGAAATAAAACTTCACCCTTTCACCCTTCTAAACCCATATCAAAATGATTTTATCGTAACTTAGAACTAAAAGTCTTTATTATTTCATAAAATACTGAAATTTTATGTCAAGCACTAGGCAAACGCTTAGCCCATTTGAGATAACGATTCCCAAATAAAATAAAGCTATGTAGAGCCCGTATGGAAATGTCAGATCTGCTGCGAAATTGTCGACTCCAACAAAATATTAAACTTGAAATTATTTTCAAAATGAAATGTTATGGTCTAACAATAGTAAATATTTTAAGGGATACATTTTCATAAATATTTCTTTTAAATTGCGTACTGCTAAGGAATGGAATTCCCTGCCTGAGTCTGTGTTTCCTGAAGGCTACAACCTGGGAATCTTAGTCAAGAGTGAATAGGTTACTTCTAGGCGAGCGTGCTCCATCTTCGACCACATCATCACTTACCAACAGGTGAGATTAAAGAGGTATGCGGAACGGGTTGTAAAGTCCCGCACACCTCCACTGTAAAGGGAGGATCCTCCGACCGTTGTTGTATCTGATGAGCAACAATTCGATAGTTGATATTCGGACTGTTGTATATGTTCAAATCGCACGAAGAACTTTGCTTGGGCGATGCAGGATTTCGTTGGTAGTTCGTCGCTGACAGGATAGATGGCGTTGCGGTTCTTTTTGTTCTCTTTTTGTTGTCGTACAAATTTAATTTTTCAGTTTTTCATGTGGTGGCATCGATGCCGCTACAAGATAGTGGTCAAACGAGTGCCTATGAATAGTAAAAAAAAATAGATGTACGGTAAAGTTTAGCAATGGCCGAAAACTAAAACGAAACTTTTATACAAAAATGTTAAATGTGACCCAATATATGTAAATGTACCTATTACGCATTTAGAAAGTGAATGCTCGATTTTCTTCTGTCTCAGAGTTTGTCCTCTATTAAAAGATGTTTCGAAATTCATGACTGCCTATTTAATCATGAACAGTCTAAACTATTTAAAGGGACTGGAGGAATCAACGCTTTTAATATTTAGACCATTATTGCAAGACTTTGTTTCACAGCTTTCTGTTCAATTACAATTTATTATTCAGCATCGAAATAAATACCTACTCATTAAATTTTATTTTTCTTTTCGAAAGTAAAATCAGAATGGTAGTCTCTAGTTCTATCCAGGGTTGCGGAATTTGTTTGAAAGAGTCACCGCGGCCCTGGAACGCAAAGAGCTTTAGGATAAACACGGATGGGTTTTAGTCAGTAAGAGTCTGACACGCCCTTCCGCTCCACCCAGAGTGGAAGAAGTCATTCGATGATTTCCCATCCTAAAAAAAAAAGTCTCTAGTACCTACGATGTTGAAAACTTAAAAGCCTCCAGAGATTTCTCGAAGAAAATAAGTTGATAATGATAGGTACAAAATTGCACTTGAATCTAAAGTAGTGTTTTCAAGCATCATGCGAAAATACTCAGGAACAAAATTTGTTGCTGACTTATTGTACTGCTGTTGATATTTTACATAAATGGAGATCCTCGAAGACTCACTGATATACAATATTAACGAGACATGAAAATTATTTGTACTCTAATAAAATCATGCAACCAAATTTTCACATAAAGTTCTCCCACAGACAGGCGTGACGCGACAATACGAAAACGTGACTAGACAAAGTCCATCTTTGTACATTACATAAGGAATTAATAATTAGATTATTGGACAATTTAATTCAAATTTATCATTTATTGTTTAAATTAAATTAATTATTCGTTTTTGTGACAATTTGATAATGATTTTAGCTTTGTGTTAACATTGTATGAATCTTTTTACCTACATTATATTTGTATGCCACAAAGGCCAAACATGATAGATCTTTTTTATTTATGAACTACCTGCATTCCTTGTATGTAAACTCATGTTTCTACAAATAAATACATGTCTAATGTCTTATCATGTGACATTTCGTCAACGTTTGTCATTTCCATTCATTTTTGACGCTTTGCTAATCACCTTCGCCACGCTACCGCTCACAGAGTTACACTTATCTTGGGCATCAGAGTGCCAATTCTATTAATTTTCTAGCAACAAAATTCACATTCTCATCTCAGTCGCAATATGTCAAAAATTTATGATAAATGAGGTTTTTTTGACAGAATGCGACCGTTGCTTTAAAAGAAGTCGGTTAATAAGTAGAATTGGCGCTCTGATATACCGGCGCATTTTCATAGCAATTGCTCTACAGATGATAACAATGTGAAAAGTGATGGCTCATAGTTGTCACGTTGTCTGTGGGAGCCCTAAAGCAATATTGTTTACACGGCAATACGACGATCTTTTTTTCTCTTTACGCAGAATATCAATATTGCTCCCCAATAGACTTATTACCAACATACACTTATTAAATGGATACCTGATCCATACATGGAAAACAATATGTACGGAATCTAATTTGGATTACGTTGAGTAGTCGTTCGCCGAAAAAATCTCTTTTCGTATCGGGAGGAAAATTAGATCAACAAGTGTTTTTTTTACAATACATCTTTATCGCTGGGGTTTTTGTTAACGTTCTGAATAAATCTAAGGATTTTTCTTTGAGAAACAGTGTTTTTGTAACTGTTTATTATGGTTCCGAAAATCCGTAAGAAACGGAACCCTTATAGGATCGCTCGGGTGCCTGTCTGTCTGTTCGTCTATCACAGCCAATTTTCTCCGAATCTACTGTACCGATTCTGTTGAAATTTCGTACACATAAGAACTTCTGTGACGCGTTACGTAAATAAATAAATTTTGAGTACAATTAATTTTCACCTCTGGGGACAAACTAGAAAATAAATAAAGTTGTTCAAACTGTACCGGGTGATTATATCAAGGGCCTATTGTGAGTACTTAAAATTTATATTTCATAGTTTAAAAGTAAATAGTTTTGAAGTTATTCAAGAAATTAGATGAAAAATTACCCTCCCTTATCTCCGAAACACCTGGGCCTAAAATTTTGAAAAATACAGCTAAAAGTTCTTTACGTATAGATTTATAAGAAGTCTATAGTGTTAAAATAACATGTTACAAAAAGGAAATCGTTTCGGAACCCTTTGCACGGGAGTCCGACTCGCACTTGGCCAGTTTGAGTAGGTAGGTAAGATAGGCATACATATATTCACACCGATTTTTCTACCTAATATCATAAATACGAAAGTGAGTTTATTAGTTTGTCACGCTTTTTCGCCTCAATCGCCGACCTGTTGTTGATGTATTTTAGTATAATAATTTTGAGAGATAGATGGGAGCCTGAAAACGGTTGTATGCTCTTTAACGCGAGGCCGCAGGAAAAATGCTATCGAGGTAATGTTTTATTTTATTGTTTGTGTTTTAACCGAGTTCAAAAAAGGAGGAGGTTCTTTATTGCATACCATTTAATAAGCAAAGGACCAAAATTGCAAAAACGAGTGCGCACTGGGTGGTTTAATACGATATTAATATTTACTTAGCATCCTTAATGTATGTTTATATGGCAATAAAAATAGGCTGTTAATATAAAATTAAGGTTTGTTAAATAATTAATATTTAGGTAGAAAACAATAACCAACTTGTGTAAGCATTAAGTACCTGAATGAAATAAATGTTTAATAGAATCCCACGCTAAACGAAAATTAATTTACATTACAGTGTTAACATGCCGATCAAAATAACACAATAATTAGAATTATTTACGACTGAATTAAATAAACTACTAGTCGGAGTTAAAACGAGAACAAAGCTATACTTATTAAAATATATTATCATGCTCAACAAATTGATTCCTAGGAAAGTAGGTATAAGGGCTTCATTCAAGATAATAATTAAAATAAAAGTTGATTAAAATTCGCAGAAATAATAAAATTAAACCAAAAAGAATATAGGGACTTCGTTGAAACAAAAATTCAAATATTTTTATCCAATAGAAAATACCAATACCACCACAACCACAAATCAAGGGCGGACCGAAATCAAAGAAAATTGCCAGTTACTTAAAATTACAATTCAATTTTTCTCTCTCTCCTACTTATTTACCTGTGTCCAATTAGGTCCTAATTGAAGTTCATATTAATTTTTATTTTCCGAGCCTTAACTAAGGATAGTCAACATAGTTCAAATTCAATGTAAAACGTCAAAATCAATTCCTACAAATTTAATAATGACGGAGTATGTCAAAGTTCGGCGTTCAGTGCGATCCTGTCTCCCTACACTACATAAGTGTGTACCCATCTTAGAAACGCAAACAAGCTTACGGAGCGAATGTGTGACGTTGCCAGATAACGCTCACCCGTAGCTGTGCACTTTAGCACTAAGTTTAATAAGCTGTCAGTATATTTAACTAGGTATTTAATAGGTAGGATCTTGCTGTAGACGGTAGTGCATTAATACAACGTGTAATAAAATCAAAACAAAATTTGAAAAGTGGTCATTGTACTCCTCATTATGAACATTTTTATAACGGGATCAAGTCTTAAACACGAAAAAATAACAGGTGGTTGGCAATTTTCTTGAGTTTTGCACAAATATATTACACTAATACTTGTATGTATGGGGCAATCAATTTTTCTAGCGATTTCGAGGTTGGACCCCTTTTCAGGTTCTGAGTTTATTCTGTTTTCACGTTGTATATTTGAAACAATACCTAAATATTGCTAATCTCTATACCTACTACTATTATGTCTCAAAGCTTCCTTCGACTCCTTCTCTCCATGGCTATTTGAGACCATTCTTTCCCACCATGTCTATGTGAACTTGCCTCGAGGCTGTCTGCCATGTGAGGCCAGACAAAAAACGTTTCATCTATTATACTATATAAAAAAATTGATCAAGACAAAAAACGTTCTTAAAATAAAACTAGTAGGTAATGTTTGATATTTTTCATTACTCAGTTTTTCATTTAGTCAGTTCAGTCATTGATCAACAAATCACTTGAATTTTCAACCGACTATCAATATAAGAACTTTTCCTTTAGATTGAAAATTTTGAGTTTTTGAGTCAATGGTTCAGCTTTTGTTTTAAAATCTGAATTCTTAAAATGTAATAAAATACTCGGTAGAGTACCTACATTTTCCGATACCTTTAATCAACTACATATTTATCATTGCAAATATTCGGTCCGACGAAGGCATGCTGCTAAAATATACGTAATAATAAACATTATTACCCAAGTTCATAGGTCAATGGGAAGTTAAAAGAATCTTCAGACCAAAAAGAAAAATGATTTCTAAATAACGATACCCGATGAATGGTAGCCTCACATAAAAAACATTTAAAAGTATTGTTTGACAATTTGTATGGCTTTGGGTCAACAAGATGCTTATACTGCGGCTGTGAAACCTGTGTGACAAACGACGGACAGACGGACACATGAGTGACAACAATAGGGCTCCGTTTGGACCCTTTGGATACGAAACCCTAAAAAGTAACCACTGCCTGCATTCCTTTGAAATTCACTCCTAGATTGCAACAAATTCGCAGAAATAAACCAGGTATTTTAGAAAGATACTTTCCAATTACCTGAAATACTAGTCCGAGTATTTTAGGAGCGCTCACGTATTTTTCGTGACACCCACATTATATCGGCGACCACAGACGAAATGAGTTCAACAAACAATTATTATAATTATTGGAACACATTTGTGACAAGTCATAGAACATGGAAACGTCATTAGACGCCGCTGCTAGAAGCGGCGTTATCAACAGGTTCCACAAAAAGCGTGTCACTATTTACTCGCACTTTGACAGAAATGACGATGACGTATAAAAACTGAAGGATACGTAACGACATCGAAATAGTCCGCTCATTCTTTTTCAATTTAATTAATTTGTACTGCCTAACCAGCATACCTGAAGGTGGACGGCACCAGAAAGAGATGATGAGGCGATCTGAACGCTTACCGTGAGGGCTGGTACGTTGTGGTGCTATAAAAAATCCTCAAACGACTTGAGGAAGGCCTTTACCCAGCAGTCGGACAGTAAGTTAAGGCTAAGCAAAAAAAACATTAATTAAGTCATAGGACAAAAAAATTGTGACTTCCTCAAATCTTTACTAGGTCCATGAGTTTTGCCCACTCTTTCTGAAAGAGAGAAAACCTGGTTCCAGTACTGGGAAATATGAAGGTTGATTATGCGTTTTGCATACCTTCAATATCTCATTCCAAGGTCTATGCATCCAAATTAATCGTGAGTTTAGAGAAGAGACCGCAATCCGAACGACACGACACGTGCGACATTTGTGCGAGCATTTATTATGTTGACAGTTTAGCAACCCATATTTATCACCCCTATTGCTTAGGGGAATAAGCAAACGTGAATAATTAAAAATCTTCCTGCCACTGTGTTCTGTTGAACGTTTTAATAATACCCGTTATTTTTATGATTCTATATGGTGTTTATTTATTTTTTTATTTAAACTGCATGTACAATACTGGTACACGGGCATTCTCTACCAGTCAAGCTTTGGGTTAAATCACCAATCTTAAATGAAGTGAAGAATCGACAAACTCAAATGGCAGTGGACACTTGGACAGTGAGCTGGTGAAGGTCGCAGGAATCCGCTGGATGCGAGCCGCACTGGACCGATCGATGTGGCGACAATTGGTCCCGGGAAGCCTTTATCCAGCAGTGGACGTCTTTCGGTTGAAATGATGAGGATAAGGTGTTAATTTAGATATTACTGCTTTGATGTAGACAGACTGAGCGTGGCATCCTGGATGACGTAGTAAATTCTCAGTAACAGCCTGAAACACAGGATTTGTGCCCTATAATTATTATTAGGAACAGGGTCACCCAAAAAGATAAAACATCCCTTTTTTTT
This sequence comes from Mamestra brassicae, assembly GCA_905163435.1. Lineage (NCBI taxonomy): Eukaryota > Metazoa > Arthropoda > Insecta > Lepidoptera > Noctuidae > Mamestra > Mamestra brassicae. Next base: position 4,639,676 of record LR990991.1, on the reverse strand, counting down.
TAAAGGATGGAAAGTCATCAAATGACTTCTTCCGCTCTGGGTGGAGCGGAAGGGCGTGTCAGACTCTTACTGACTAAAACCCATCCATGTTCCTTCTAAAACCCTATGCGTTCCAGGGCCGCGGTGACTCTTTCGAACAAATTTTGCAACCCTGGACATAAAAGATCCCTGCCACCTCAATATTTATCGGACATCATTCTCAAGCTCAATATTGGTGCCCACATATTTTATTTACCTGTAATACGCCTGCTATCCCGAGGGATTTAATGGCGTCTTCGATAAATTGCGGTTGAACTACAATACACCTAGCTGCTTAAGGTTCACCTGTATAACAACAGATTCAGCCGTAAAAGTAGTACAGGTTCCGGCAATAAATAAACGGTTGCGGGATTAAAAATTCTGCTTTTTAGTGCATCATGTTAGCCACAAGAAAAGGCCTCTGCCCAGCTCTTGGACACAAGACCCACTGCTGGGCAGCTGGTGTAGGCCAACGAAAAAAAAAAAAAAGACTTGCCACTCATTCAACACAAAAAAATACAAAATCTGATGTTATGTTACTGATTCAGACAGACGCAATTAAGAGTAGTATTAGCATTACTGACTGACCTTGTCAATCAGTCAGCAGGGTCAATCAAATGTAGTGCATTTGATTGATTTTTATATTATATTCTTATTCTTTCTTATAGCATTTCCTGCTATCCAAGCAGCGTCACCAGCCGTTACCAGCGTCAGGGAACTCCTAGTTATCTGGCATTTTGCTGAACTGGACCTATTTGGCACAGCCGCGGGGCATACAATGTTTTTTTTTTTAAATTAAACTGTCTTTTATTTGTATCTACAATGTGTGTCTGTGTGTGTGCCAAATAAACTAGTTTTCTTTCTTTCTTTCTTCTTTCTATCTTTAGGTAAAAAACGAATACTTGCATTTTTTCTAAAATTTTAGGCTCAGTAGATTCGGAGATAAGGCAGGGAATGGTAATTTTTCATTCTTATTTCTTGAATAATACCAAAACTATCTATTTTAAAATTTTGAAAAAAATATCAGTAAAACTCTCACAATAAACCCTTTTATTTTATATATCACACGGTGCAGGTGGAAAAAAATTTTTTGAAGTTTTCTAGTTTGTCCCGAAAAACATTAAATGTACATTGATTCAATTTATGGCTTTGCGCTTATTTGAGCTGTGTTATCGAGGCCGAAACTATGAGAGTCCGAAAATTCATTGAAACGATTCGAGAGCAGGTAGGAAGTGCACCGCTTCTTTTGGCTCCTCTTGGCGATTGCACTGCTATACCCTAGATGTACCGTAGGTATCATATACATATATCATATTAGAAGGAACTAGCAGAAATTCGGACAAAATAGAACAGGACAAACTCACTGCCAGTGGTAGGAAGCATGTCCACATTGCCTTCGTCCGTCCAATACATTTATAACACATGTATTCTGGTAGCTGCGATGGGCTTCATCTGTCATATCTTCAGGTACCTACCGGTCAACAATCGCGTTTTGAGTACCACTAAAATATTTATCGGGCAATACTGAAATAATGTCAGGCTTTTAGAGAAGAAAAGTGAAAACAAACTGAATTATTTATTGTTGAAGAGAATGCCAAGAGATTTGGAGTGACCGAGAATATTCAGAGAATTTATGACGAAAGAAACTAAGTCTAAATTTAGGGAAAGAATTAATAGAAACAAGGTAGAGATGATTTTGATAGAAAAGGGGTGCATGTCACGTCGACCCATAATAAAGGATAAAGCCAGGCGAAACATTAATGTCACATAAGGAGCCTGGGATCATAGAAAATTCTCTAATAAAATAATTAAAATAGAATACAACGTGGCAATGCCACCAGTCTTTTGGGCTCACTTCCAGTCGATAGCGATGCGGACAAATTTTTTGACGCCATATTTTAATTAGAAGTTTTTTATTTTTATTTTAAGTGTATATATAGTTAGATTAGTATTTTAAATATAAAATCCTCATTCGAATAAAAATACATGCTTTTCCTTATCCACATAGAATCGAATAAAAACTATTGTACAAATAAACAGTACAACACATCACCAAAAATCCACATGATTTATCTTAACAAAACATGACTAAAATCGCTGGCCGTGACTCTGCATAAAACACAGTCCTTATCCAATCCACAAATTGTTCCCTTGTCAAAACGTGTACCAATATTGGCAGTATTCCCAGCTGGTAGTTATAGCCAAGCGTTTATAAAATATGTCAGCTTTAAGCACCGTCCACTTTCATTGCAATCGTAAACTGTCCTATCCCACTCCATCCCATTCAATCAGAATTTTTAACTCCTATGCGATGGGACATAAAAGTTGATCCGACTCACAGACAATTGTTTTCGTATTCCCGATGAATTGATCCACACGACACGGGTTCCGAATTCAAATATAATTGTATTGTTCTCTGGGGAAACGAATGCGGAATTCATTGATTTAAAGCTGCAATATTAATACTGGCTTGTTTTTGTCCAAAAGGAAGGGGGCCTTTGAACAAAAATAAACCCGTATCATAAAAATAATAATAGTAGTCATAAAAAGGTGGAAATTTCCCACCGCACTTTTAAAATATTCTTTTTTTTTTCTTGTTTATCTTGCAGTCGGTAGTAAACCTGGAACCGATTTTTTATGCGGATATTGACTGCTGATGATCTTGTAGCGAAGAATCTGCCTCCCAAAATTGTTTACGCTTTATTCAATAAAGTCCTATATGTGGTGGCGTTTGAGCCTTTTCATGGTTGTTGGTTATTTTATAATAAGTCTGTTTACCTATGTCTTAATGCAACAACATGGGCTATTAATTAAAATATCAGTACGTCTTATCTAGTAAAGACTTTCTTATGATAAAACGCCAAGCCCTCGGGGCTCATCAAAAATAAATCTCCAAGATTTATTTCTTAGTTACCTAAGGCCAAGTTTTGCCGCGAGTTAATTGAAAAAACTTTGTGGTATCGACTAGAAAAATATTGTTTATTATGTAAATTATACAATTAAGATGTTGATGGAAACAGTTTGTACGTAAAGCTGCGATGGAGTTCGTTTTTTCTTGGATTAAGTGGAAAATATAAAAAATAGCTTATAGCGTTCCCACTGCAGGAACACAAGCTTACTCTCTGTGAGAGTAACTGTGGCATAGATAGACATAATATTTGCTTACATATACTATTTACCAAAGTCTTGAAGTAAATATAATTATATTTACACAATGTTTACCATTGCTTTGACAGGTAGAAATATTGATGTTAAATGTCAAAACTAAATTAGACTAGACTAGACATGTTGTATACTTAACAACTTTGTAAATACGTATCATTACATCGTCCCTCTGAACGATTTCGGCCATGGCGGCCAATCTCAACCGAGACTAGCCGTCGGCGCGGGTCATATTATATTGCACAAGTGTGTGCACAAACAGAGGTGCACTCCCTCTTCCATCACTCTCTCATTACATACCTAGGTATTATAAAGACGGGGGTGCGGTTCTTGTAAATAATAAGCTCGTTACATTAAGTATTCAATACTCTTCTCACGAATCCATAACCCTTAAAACGCCTATGGGCTGACAGCCGTCCCACTTCTGTCTATTTTTTAAATTCAAAGTCAAAGTCAAAAGTCATCATAACTAGCACTTTGCCCGCGGCTTTGTCTACAATATTTTCGTACAAACGATGTACCCTTCTTATTGCTAACTTACATCGTAACTTATGTTATAATTTCACGGCTTTGTGCATAATTTCACGTTCCTATTCGTAGTAGTTTTTTTTTTTTTATGGATGGGAAATCATCAAATGACTTCTTCCGCTCTGGGTGGAGCGGAAGGGCGCGGTTGCCTTTCCCTCGCGCGGCCTGCCTCCTCCTTCGCTAGCATTATTGCTTCGCAGAAGGAGGTGACAGCTCCCCAAGCCTCCTCGCTCCGGACCATGTATTCAACCAGGGCCAGACGCGAGAGGTCACTGCCGCCGATCGCCTCGACGAGGACACGGCGTTGCTCCGCCCAAGCAGGGCAGACCTCCACCGTATGCTCCACCGTGTCCTCCGGGCGATCCTCACAGTGCTGACACCCGGGCGTGTCCTCCCACTTAATCCGAAACAGGTACCTCCCGAAACAGCCGTGTCCGGTCAGTACCTGCGTCAGGCGGAAGGTGAGGACGCCGTGGCGCCTCTCCAGCCACTCCCCAAAGAGGGGCCTTACCGCCGCAATTGTGGCGTGCCTAATTCCTAGTAGTTACAGAAGTGCATTGAAAAGTCAGTTTTTTTTTTGTTAGTGGCGTCTCGCAGTTCAACCTATAAGGTTGTCGACTTAACCGGGCTTGCCTGTGGTGACCTTAATATAATATTAAAGCCTCCAGCCAGAGCTTATAAAAAACTTACAAACTGATCGACTACACGCTAAGGGCACCCCCTGTGGGGTACGGGCCTTGGCTTAGAGCGTCGCTGGGGGGAGGACAGCTAGGGACGGGCTGGATCGAACTAGTTCAGTTGAAATGTCAGTCAATTCCTCTTTCATATGATGGGTCCTGAGAGGAATCCTGGCTATCAGAGGGTCAGCCATTTCCAGAAGTCCAAAACAGAATAAAACAGGCACAGTAAAACACTACAATTGATTTTACCATTAATCCGATTTCAAAAATACAGAGATACAGGCCGATTGAAAAGCAGAAAACGCGGCAAGTTCGATAGCACGTGGCAACGTCCGCTCACAGTCGTGTCTCGTAATCGAATGCGCGACGACACTGCCTCCTCCCTCGAGGTAACCGTGACTCAGTTCACGTCTAAATGTCATCGCCATGTGACAACTGTCATCCGTCAAACATCAAACATACAGCCAGTGTTGCCACGTGCGACGACCTTACCCAAGTGTACTACTTGGCGTTTCCGTTACAATCAAACTTAAAGAATTCATCAATCTAGTAACACTGAATTAAAGATCGACTAGATGACGTCATTCTACTGACGTTCCGACTTCTGACATATACATAGATATAGAAAGACAGATGTGCCATTAAGTTTCTAAACCTCTAAAGAGATTCCGGTAAAAGAGAATCTTTAGAGTACTAATCATATCTATTAATATAAGTTTTGTCGAGTAGAGTAATGGGTATTTAGGTAACCTTTAATCTTCAAAGATTAAGGATCCTAAACTCAAACAATACAATTAAACACTTACAATAGGCCCCAAATTATCAACAGATTGCTAAGTGTGAAACTTAAATCTAACTTAAATTATTTAGTTCAGAAACAAGTAGTAACTAAGCAATGTTTAATTGCTCTGCTTTTAAACAATTTGTAATTACAAACTCCTCTAATTTACTGCTAAGACAAAGATAGCATTATGAGATCAGAAAGAAAATCCATCTCGAAATTAAGTTTAAGTAATAAGAAAGCTCCAGTTGTAGGTACCTAAAGAATCCGTATAATAATCTGAAAACATAACAAAAAACTTTCAATTCAAATATCGAGAGAATCTCGATTTAATAAATGGGAGGATTAGTTACGATAGGCACTTACTTCTAGAAATATTTGGCCAAAAGTTGTAAGGAATATCGTGCAATCTTCATATTTAAAGTAAATTAGAATACTGAACCAAGTTATCGGTTCGAGCTACTTATGATTGGCAATCTTCTATTCCAAAAAACATCGAGTTGAGTGAGCCTCATCCCAATTTGAATATCGACAAAATCGTAATCACGAACTCGACGATTTTCGCAGAAAACTGACGAACCTACTTATTTCGTGAAAAATCGAGTCCACATTTTTATTCCTTTGATATTGCTCAATATGGCTTATTTCAGACTAGCTTTTTTCCGTGACTTTCTCCGTGTGGGTTCGGAAAATAACGAATATTTTCCGGACGAATTTTAACACACCATTTCGTTCTATCAATTTGGATATAATATTATAGAATCTTTCCCTATCATCAAATTGCAGTTTATTATTCGGCGCACTCTGAACTAATATAACTTCAGTTAGACATGGAGTTCTAAATATTAAAAAAAATGTACCTATATTAATTTATGTTTTAATTGTAATACAGACAGACTCTTTCGCATTCAAAATATGAGTATAGATTACCTTCAACAATCAGAAGGAGCATTATTGTGTGCATAGGAATGCTCTGGCTCACGGAATGTTCAGATATTGAATTCTGTCAGCTCTTATTGTACAATACGAAGTGTTGCTCGGCTTCTGTAGGAATGTGGCTTCAGGTACGTTGATGTCGGAAATACGAATAATCCCGATTGTTTGTTTGTTTAACGAGATTAGGAGGAAGGTTCCTTGTTCGGTTGGTAGATAAATAAAACATGGCGGTTGAAAAGACCCCAGTCAGTCGCAATGTGTCAAATATGTATGGAAAATAAGGTTTTTTAACAGATTGCGACTGAGATGCGAATGCAAACGTTACTTAAATATTATTAGAATTGGTCCTCTGATATGTACTACTCGTGCGAGTTAATTTTTTGACACCTGGCTGGATCGAAAGACGTTTGTGTAAAGTACAGCGTGTAAAAAAATCGTTTTAACTTAATTTTTTACTTTATACGCACGGCGACGGCTGGGCGCCGCGCTGGGTACAGGGGGGAAGGTCTAGTTCCGAGCTAGGTGTCAAGTCAACGCCGGTTGTCGTTGAAAACCAGCGCTGTGGCTCTGTCTCGCACACGAGTCCCAGGGTTATGGTGAGCGATGGCAGTTTTGCGCGAACATGACGCATATCTTTCAAACTTGAATAAGTTTTGTAATTTTGTTTATTTTATTTTGTTGGTATACGTCTTGCTTGTCGCAAATAAACTCTTTTCTTTTCTTCTTTCACGAGTAGTATGATATTGGTAACTAGTTGTCTAAACGGATGTTTAGACTGAAAGCCAACCCTGAAATAGTTGGAAAAAGAATAAGCAGAGATTGATAAAAACTGCCATTTTTGTTTTTTTTTTTTGAGGTTCACGTTTGACCTCAATCTCATCTGATGGAAAGCGATGATTTGGTTGATGATCAACCAAATCTTGCCTGGTGTAGCTTAATCAGTAGCCTTAAGCCGGCCATAGACGTTCAAGTAGTTTGATCAAACAGACTAAATTGGTATGATCTTTCCAGCGACAACACACCTTCATGCAGGCTTGAAGTGGCGTCAGTTCTGTGTCGAAGCGGGCAAGAGTTGTTGTGTTTCTTAACAATGATACAGACGACTCTTTAGCGCGTAATAGTCAGTTTAGCTTTAAAGGCCCAGCAAAAGGCAAAAAATCGTACTGTATGGTGTAAAAAGTGGCTTTTGAAAAGATATGAAAGTTCGCATATAAACTTGAAATTGAAATTTGCTCCTAAAGACTGGCATAATATTTGCGAATTAATGAGGAACATATGTAATGATTCTGTCGTTAGTCAGTCCATTACTTAAAAGACAGTTAAAAAGTAAGACGCTTCCGCAGCAGCTACTGAGCGCTCGCAACACACACGCTCAAATTATTTGATCAACCAGTTTGATCAAATAGAAATACGAAATTTCATATTTCTTCATGCCATTTCACAACTCATTAATTTTGATTAAATTTTCCTACAGATATTCATGCCAATTAAATAAAACTGTTTGAACCAGCTTGCAGCTGTTTGATCAGATTTCTTGAACGTCTATAGCTTACATTAATAAAAAAATAAAAAAGACTTAATATAATAAAAAGTAGCATTTATTCTATTTTCTGTCTTTCAAAACTCCAGCAGTCTTTTGCCAAGAAACCACCACAAGCGCGGATATAAAAAGAAATTTCCTAAAATAATATAATCTAACATCGCCATTCAATATGCGCGTGGATTTAAGTACCCCATCACGAAGCAGCCGACCGGAAGGTCTGTAAGTGGCTCAAATAAGAGATCACGGAAAAACCTTTGTTACCACCCGAAGTTACCAGTTGCAAAGCAAAAAACCGGCCAAGTGCGAGTCGAACTCACGCGCAAAGAGTTCCCAACAAAACATTTTTAAAATATTTCTTTAAAGCTTCAGACTTCATATAAGTTTTCCTGCAATCTGTAGGCAAAGAACTATTTACTGTAAAGTTTATTTCAAAATTTTAGGCTCAGTAGTTTCGGTGACAAGGGTTTAAATTTCGGGCTATTTTTAACCGAATTCAAAAAAAGGAGGAGGTTGTCAATTCATCGGATTTTTTTTTGCATGTTCCCCGATTACTCGAAGATGGCTGGACCGATTTGGATTTTTTTTTGTTTTAAAGGGTTTACTTCCCAGGTAGGCAGGTTTCCAGGATCATTAAGTCAGGACCTCATGATGGGATCCTGGAGAAATAGAGATAACTTTTCAAATTATATAGGCACACTTGAAGCGATTTGGGTAGTTTTTGGAAGAGTATTTTCTCGGAGATGGAACTTGACGGAAATTGAAATGGGACCACATTTTAATTTGGTGAAGATCTGATGAAGAACTTCGGAGACAGGCAACGGAACTCCTCAATAAATGACTGGGACTGCTGAAATCTCATGTCTGTCTATTGTTTACAACAGTTCAAATATATTTTCATCAACACTTTAAGTCGGTTGTAATTTTTTTGTAAAAAGTTTTTTCTTAATTTAACTCCGAAATTATTAATTTAAAAATGTTGATAAAAATATATTTGAGATCCTCACAACAAATCCTTTGATTTGATATGTCATCAAGTGTTTTTTTTTCTGAATATGTTTCCAGAACCATTTTTTGTATAAACTAACCAGTCGCCCAAAAGTGACGTCATACTCAAAGTTTATTTATTAATGTTATGCGTCTATGTTTGGGTCACAGAAGTGTATATATGTAAAAGTGAATTGCCCCCGCAGATTTAGAGCAAATAGGCTGTGACAGATGGACGGACACACGAGTGATCCCATGAGGGTTCAATTTTTTCGTATGAACGTTCGGAACTCTAAAATTGTAAGAAATAAATTTCCTCTAAAGATTTGTTCAAGTTAGAAAAGGGTGCTCCATTTATCAATGTCTGGTAAAACAGAATGTTTCTTTGAATTAGATTCCGTACTAGTGTATCTTATCTACTGTGGCGTTTTGTTCTCGCCGAGTTTGTATTGTTTTTCTTCTCGCTGTGTGCTTGAGAATCTGTAAAAACCATAACGACTTTTCTGGACTAATTGAACTGTCTTTCTTGACTTTTCTACGTGAATGTATGGCTTACTTTTAAAGCTTTCTTAATTAACAATCCGCAGATGCATATTTTTTGTGTAAATAATGAGTCCGAAAATGTTTGTTTATCTTAACGTATAAAACCGTAAGAAAAAAATCCACACATTTTTTCCTTTATTTTTTATTTAATATACGAGTACATTAATTACTCAATATTCCCTTGTGTAATAAGAGCAAAGCAACAACTGATGGCTCCCCTCGGACCAAAAAAAACCGTTGTACTCATCATAGTAAAAGTTGTTCATAGTGATCCCTCTTTAGGTATTGCGTTTATTAGTAAATTCCAATTATCTAGTCTACATTAAAAGAAAAAAATAAAACTGTGTTTATTGACAGAGTATTACATCAAAACAGTTACTGCTACGGTTTAGCCAATCCTATCTGTGGTGCCTATTTTTTTTTTTTTTTTTTTTAAATATGGGAAATCAAATGACGGGCGTGTCAGACTCTTACTGACTAAAAGAGTGGATCAGACGGGGCCTCTATGACTCGATAGAAGAAAACAGGATCTCGAGAAATGGCCAATAACAGCTGAGGATAAACCTGTCATATTAGCAAAATTACCATAAGATTTCATAGCTAGATTCTAGGTACACGCGCTGTACAACACAATAAAGGTATTCATACACTATCCCGTAATGATGATCCCCTATAATACTCATATGGAGCCAACGTATTTACCACTCATTGAACTTTATTACTTTTATAAACCGTCCTCACACCGTTAGGCTACATTATAAGAATATCCTGAGCGCTTATTATCCCATATTAAGAGTTTAGCTTCCAGAAATATTAATTAATTTCCTTGTACGCGGATTTACTAATAATCCTCATAACGTATTAAAATATTACCGGATGGTGTCGCTTTGGGGGATTACTACATGTATCAGATTGGAATAATTCTGTTCTGGATATATGTATATATTTTTAGCCGACTTTAAAAGGAAAGTGGTTGTGTACATTGGGATATAATAAAAGTGTTTCTTTTTGGGATATTATAGGAAAAATAATATTACTGAAGTTTCAAAATTTTAAAACATTTTATTTATTTAAACTTTATGTACAATAGTGGTACATGGTCGGACTTAATGCATCAAGGTATTCTCTACCAGTCAACCTTTGGGTTATAAAGACTATACTGTGGTAGGTGTACAATAAATAAATATAAGATTTAAAATTGGATTTTAACATTTCGGAAAGAATATACAGATATTTCAATAATATATTATTTGCATTTTCAAACTATAACGAAGAGAATCCTGTTTATACAAATAAAGTACTCAGTCTAACTGTAGGCACAATGAGGTTTCGCTATTTCACTCCATAATAATCAGAAACAATTTTCTCAAGACATACCCTTTTGTCTGCAATGTCAGTAAAGGAAAAATCTAAAATAGTGACTCAAGGACTTAAGTAACACAATTGTTTAACTTAGTTCTTCAAAACCTACATTCCAAATTAATCATCGTGGTTCTTATTATAAATTTTATAAGGAAAATACTACCAAAGTGGTGAGAAATCGTGCGGAAAGCTTCTGATAGCAAGCCAAGGAGGATCACTGCTTCTTTTGTGAAGAAATTACGTCATTCTTGAAACGACACCCTTCAATTAAGTCACTGAGGATAATGGGGATGCCAGAGCACACAAAAAAATCTTAAAAATGTTGTAGGAATATCCATTTTCATCCCAGTCTTTTGTCTTTTGTCGTTACGGATGGTCAGAAACCAGTTAATCTGACACCAGTCTTGGCAAGGAATACCGTGTTAGCTAGTTAATGGGTTGTGGAGGTCTAGTAGGCAGCCGCTCCACGTAAAATACTGGTATTCAGCTGAATCCGGTTTGACATCTAGACGCACTGCAAGTTACCATCCCTACCTTGTTGCTATTCCACCAATTCGCACTAAACGTTTCCAAACGTCTTTTATAATGCGCACAGCAAAGGAGTGGAACTCTCTGCCTGCGTCTGTGTTTCTGAACGCATACAACCCTAATCTCTTCAAAATTAGAGTGAACAGGCTTCTTCTGGGTAAGCTCGCTCCTTCGTCGACTTTGTCTCTGTCATCTATGACCTAGACTAGAGTCAAGAGCAAACCCATATTAAATTTTTTTAAAAATTGACTGGAAGCTGACCCCCATATAGTTAGGGAAAATGGCTAGGCAAATGATGAGTCTAGTCTTTTCAAACTTTTTAAGGGTCCAGTCCTTTCAGTCTATCTGGATGCAACTGACAACGAGGATTCAACATGGGCCGACTGCCTATACAACATGTTACAGAATAAACGCTGAGCAGGAGTCATTGTACTCATCATTATGAACAACTTTTACTATGAGATCAACAATGATTTCGCGAAAAACAAATCGACTGCTCCATAGATTTCTGTGCGCATAACTCTTTTTTTTTCGCGATTTCGGTGTTGCTCCCATAGTAAAAGTTGTTCATTATGATGAGTACAAGGACCACTATTTAGGTATTGCGTTTGTTATGTTACATGCTGTATAACCCGAATAACATATTTATTAGATAATACGATACTTTTTGTCTATTTATTTAATAACTTAGGATCTCCAACAAAGAATATACACAATACACACATAAATGACAAATTACAATTAATATCGAGTAGGTGTAATCCTTCACTTACAGGAGACGACAGCATGCGCAGTTAACAACTAAGCTAACAAAGTTAAATTATTAAAAAGGAGTAAAATATTTAGAATTTTAGTCACTTGCAGCAAGACATGAATTCTTAAAAAAAAAAAAAGGTCTAGGCAGGTTACCATAATTTAAAGCTTAATACAATAATTGCCATAAAAAATCAAGTACATATTTCATCATAGCAGAACCATTACGTTGAGAATTGTATATTATTGTGTATAATTCAGTTTAATGATTACAAGCTGCTAAACCAACAATAATTGCCCATTATAATTAGCATGAAAAACAAATTTACTCGTGACAAAACAACATAACTCTTATTTACATAATAAATAATAATTCAAACAAAAAGGAACATTTTAAAATTAAAATATACAAAACGATTTATCAAAAGTAACCCTCGCTCACATTAGCTCGATACAGCTTGACCTACAAGTGTCGCCGGCAATAATTTATCAACACAGACGATGTAACATGTAACCGTAGCAGGATGTGTGTCAGTCGCGACTATCATGAACTCGGTACGCTGTAGTGGGCAAGAAACCTTTGGCATAATTAATTGTTCATTCACCGTTGTGTATATTTTATTAAGACGATGCAAAGAGAGGAAGAAAATGGAACCCCTTACTAGACGAAGCGAATGCTTTTAGGTCTTCAAAGACCCTATTACTAACCTACCTACCTCCGCTTTCCTTCCGTATGTTTGTCAGCGGCCTGCATCTCAAGAACCGTAATAGGTAGACAGGTGAAATTTTCACAGAGCCTCTATTGCCGCAATAACAACATATAATAAAAAAATAATTAAGTTAAAGATTAAAGGGGTTTCCCGTACAAGAAACGTGTTTTTTTGTTTATGGCACGGAACCCTTCATGTGAGAAAGCGTACGCGTAGCGTTATTTGGCCATTTTCTAATTAATAAGCTTCAAGCTAGCTTCTAGACGTCTAATTATTGGGTGTTGCGGAATTTGTTCGAAAAGCAAATTATGTGTACTATAGGCATACCTGTTTATATCCCTTGGGAGATTACAGGCGCGATGTTATAAATACATTAATGTAAGCTTTCGGGTAAGTAGTACATGGACACTTCAAGAATATTTGGAGAGCTAGACATGTCTATCTAAATCCACAGATGTCAAACTCAATTTCATAAGTGTCTCTCACGAATTCAATATCCCTTGAATACGCTAGGGATTTTGGTCGGATCAGAGACTCACTTTGTCTCTCGTTATCACGAATCTACAGCATTCACCCGCAAAAGTACTGAGCTATGACAGAGGGAACTAAACTACGAGTATCTTGGGACCACAACAGCCCGAGGGAAAATTAGGAGATTAGGGAAGGGAGGAACAAGACAGGGCTCTGACGACACTTCGGATTTAACCAAAAACATGTTTTGGACAATATTGTTTTTCATCGATTAAGGATTATGGGGATTTCGTTAAACCCATGTGAGTAAGATGTTTTGGCTCAATTTTCGTTGTTTTTCCAAAGTAACATCACTTTTTTAACCTTTTGAACGCCAGAGCATAATCACATCGGCGTGTCCCCGATGCCAAGCAACAAATTCACTGTACTTTTTGTCACGTATTTGTGACGTTTGGCGTACAGGGCACGCGCTTGCTTGTCGTGTATACGTGACAGTGGCGTTCAAAGTTAATCCTTACAATTTTTAAGTATAAATGTTGCTGATTGGTGAATTGCTTGCCAGACTGCAAAATAAAATAAAACCGGATAATATCCACGATTTAACTATATCTAGTGTGCTAATGGTAAACATCAGGTCCTGAGTTCAAATCCCGTATCGGGCAAAACATTCTTGGAATCATAAAAATCATCAAATAACTTCTTCCGCTCTGGGCGGAGCGGTAGGGCGTGTCAGACTCTTACTGGCTAAAACCCATCCGTGTTCCTTCTAAAACCCTTTGCGTTTCAGGGCCGCGGTGACTCTTTCTAACAAATTCCACAACCCTGGCAGGAAGCCAAGTCTCTCAGCTCAATTCCATTCAGCCGTTGAGATATGATTGATGACACTTAAAAATATGAAAACATAAAAAATAGCATTAATTATATAGATGGTATAGTCACATAAGTGTTTACTTAACGAACTAAGTGTGCTACGATTTGCTACAACGTCGTAGCACTTCGTAGCTTCGTAGCACATTCCGTAGCACACTCTAGTCGAGAAGTTCAATGCTTCTCTTTAAACTTTTTTCATTGAAATGGGCAAAACAAAAACAGTCTGTTTTTACAAGCTTTTTAAACTTTTGTTTTGACATTCTTCATGTCGCAAATGCCAAAAAATTAAATATCAAACCATTTATTAATTAAACTAGGTCGAAAAGAATACGATAATGAAGATAGAAATGAGTTCTTTTTTGCGGCAAAAAATAATAGTAATTTGATGAGCATAAAACCTATTCAAAGATATAAAAGACTCAATTGTACAATAATCTTCCTTCGTTCCTTTTCACAAAATATAATACTGTTTTCTCTCCCTTTAACATACAAACTACGCAAAAGCTGGATCAAGCAAAAACCATTAATTCTCGCGTTGAATGGAACATTTGCGAGTTATATCATTATGGTATATAAAAATCGGCCAAGAGCGTGTCGGGCCACGCACAGTGTAAGGTTCCGTGGTTACACATCGCAATTTCCGACTTAGAATAATACATTTAATAGGTTGGTCGACTATTACTCGTTAACTTGTAAAGCCTACTTAGCTGTGATAGTTTTCCTTTTAAATTTGTTATATATGCTACTACCATGAATGTTTACATGTCTCTAAAAATAACCGTTTCGCTGGCAGAGACAGTTGACTCTAGCAAAAATTTGCACTTTAAAGCTAATAATAATAAAATAATTCGCAAAGGGTTCCTTGACGGCCGACATGGCTCACGCACAATGGTCCAACATCAGGAATAAGTGCGGAAACCATACCCAATAAAATATGAATATGAAAGGTTCCTTGGATGGAAAAATGGTTTTCGCTTACCCTCAGTATTTTTTGTTGACCTATCTAACGACATCCCACACTATGGAACAAACGACAAAAACGATATTTTTAAATTTTATTTTCCCACTTTGTCGGCATAATCAATATTTACCTACGGCTAGCTCAGGGACGATTAGCACTAGAAAGTTGGCATTTGGCGTACCAAATGCCAACTTTCTAGTGCTAATCGTCCCTGAGCTAAACCTCAGATAGACAGAAAGACCGACATGGCAACTATAAGGGTTCCTTGTTGACGATGGAACCCTAAAAATGAGCAGTATTGGATTACTAATGTAAGTACACTAGAGGGTATCTGATCGTTTTGAAACCCATTCGAAAAAGCTTAGTGCTTCTTTCACAGACTATATGTTTTTATCTTGTAAAAAGTCACTAACCTTGGTTCGTAAACCTGGTGGCGGATTTCTCAAAGCTTAATGATGACAAAAAAAACAAACCAGCCATTACATCTATTGTTTTGACGTTAAGGATTGAAGATGATGAGTACATTAATCGCGGTCGATCGCAGCCGCACGCGATCTATCGTATGTGCCAATAGTCAGAGTCGGTTTACCTGGTACAGCACTGCTGTATATTCACATAGCTGTATTGGCTTGCTGATACACTGTGTATTTGGGTGGAATTTGCCTCTGCACGAACTGTGACGAAAAAGTCTGTTCGAATGACTGTATTTTTATGAATTATCGTTTATATTTTGTGGTATTATAAAGGCGAGAGTTTGTGAGTGTGTGTGTGTATGTTTGTTACTTCTTCAAGCGCAAATGGCTGGATCAATTTTGATAAAATTTGGTAAGCAGAAAGCTGACACCCTGAATTAACACTTATGCTACTTTTTATTTCGGGAGTGTGTTCCCTTTGGATGATTTTCGACATTCACGCGGAGTATCTGATAAACCCCGGGTAAAACCTCGGGGCGCAGCTAGTAGTGTAATAAAACCCTGTTATTGATTACACTGTCTCCTTTACCCCAAACGAAATGGGGAGTCCAAACCCTGAGATTTACCGCTCGCCCGCCTCCTGCTCATGCGGCGGTGTTTCCGAGGTCTGCGATAGACGCGCACGACCGTTTTCGGAAGCGGTGCCAAACATTTTCATACTCTGACTTGCCGATCGCAGCCGCGCGCAATCTATCGCATGCGACAGTCGCGCGCGGCTGCGATCGGCCGCGATGCACGGAATTGCACCTTTAGCTTTTTCATCACAAATTACGTAAAGGTTCACTGGTAAAACTGCCTATGCCATTAAGTTCGCATAAATAAATAAAATCGAACTCTCGTAAGAAACGGCAAAACGAATGAACGAAGTCTTTATATAATTGAATCGTTACGCTCAGTTTACCTACTAAGCCCTTTAAAAAAATTGTTCAAACTATGTTTCTCATTTATTGTTCGACATACATTTAAAAAAATATGGAGTCATAAAATATAACTGTCACAATGAAAATAAAATTTAAAAATATTGCTTCCACTTCTGAATTTTTTTAGCGGGAAATTTCCAAGTCTGTAATTTTGTTACTTATTTACTAGCGACTCGCCCCGGCGAGAACGGATAGAAGCAGACAGCGACTTTGTATTATATCTACTACTTATAGAAATAAGGTTCAATATGCCATGCCTTGCTTGACACGTGTAGGTTATCATCATCTGCCTAGCCTTTTCCCAACTATATTGGGGTCACTTCCAGTCAAACCGAATTCAGCTGAATACCAGTATTTTACGTGGAACGGCTGCCTACCAGACCTCTACAACACATTAACTGGGTAACATGATAGTTCTTGGCAAGACTGGAGTCAGATTTACTGGCTTCTGACAATTCGTAACGACTGCCAAAGATCTGACAGCCGGCACCAACGGCTTAACGTGCTATCCGAGGCACGGAGGAAACTCGATAATCTAAGATGGTCACCCATCCACAGAGCAACCCTGGCAAGTGTTGCTTAACCTTAAAGATCGACCCGTACGGCTATTATTCTTTAGCCACGAGCTCCTGTACATGTAGGTATAATATCCTGTACGTGTAGGTATAATGGCACGTGTAAGGAACATTGCATGGCAACACAGCTTACATCGGCGTCGCTCCCGAAATCCACACGACATCGTACGAAGGTTCATCGATAAACATTGTACTACAATATTGATACCTCACTTATCTCTGAGTAAATAAAGCTTGAGTAAACAACCCGGGAGCGTCGAATTTAATCTAAACCAAAAACAAAAGTAGTCCTCGGGTCGTGAACCCAAAGATTTACAAATACAAATAGATACAAATATCGGTAAACATTCGTGCTTTAATAAATGAAACTAGAGCTTAATCAAATTAAATATTGAGAGGAATAAGTAAATAAATGTGACAGGTGGTTTTAATTTATTTGGAAGATAAACTTTTGCTTCGTTATTTTGTTTAATTTATTAATAACACAATTTTCCCGCGGCTTCGCCCCCGAGGCGCATACCACAGGAATTGTACATTTTTCTGTAAAAAACATAACATAAACACTCTTTGAGTCTGAAAGTGAAGTTTTCCACCAGTGAAAGCCTCTTCAATAACGGATCAGAACTTCCAAAGATTAACTTTTACAATCCTAAAAAACTTTTTTTCTTCTTTAAACTCTGTAGTACCGTTGTATAATATTACGGTACTACAGAGTCTTTGAATTTGTATCTTTAATTTTCTTTATCAACCTAATAATAACTATAACAATGCATTATAATAAATAAAATTTTTAAATGAAAATGTTTATTGCATCAACTTAAATAACTTATTCTAGTTACAGCGGGGAGCATCCTTTTAAGCAAATAGTTTGCTTGTGTTAGAAAGATCCGCTCTTACCCAGGTTATATAATTGTAATTAAGTTATATTGTGTAACTATAATTATGCTAGTTTTTGCCCGCGACTTCGTACGCGCATTTCCCATTTTTCCCGTTCCCGTAGGAACTTCGGGACCAATTATACACGTAAACCTTCCTCATGAATAACCCCATCCATTGGTGAAAACCGCATGAAAATCAGTGCAGTAGTTTTTGAGTTTATCGCGAACAGACAGACATACAGATCGATGCGGTGGAGGACTTTGTTTAATAATATGTAGTGATTAAGTTGAATCGACATAGTCTTTTAACAGCAAGCTACTTTATGGAATTATTTGTTGTTAACGTCGTTAGCAACAAATGTGTCGTTAGAGTTGATAATATTGTATTGTATACTGCTGTTTGTTATCCCCAATAAAAAATTAAGTAATAGTAGGTAACACG
Organism: Mamestra brassicae; assembly: GCA_905163435.1. NCBI lineage: Eukaryota > Metazoa > Arthropoda > Insecta > Lepidoptera > Noctuidae > Mamestra > Mamestra brassicae. The sequence goes on along the minus strand of LR990991.1, from coordinate 4,621,558 downwards.
CAGGACGAAACTTAGGAATAATGTTAAAAATGCCTAAATGTTTCGTTTTTTCCTCGTCAGAAACAAAATGCCGAAATAGAACGTTATAACGAACCTCTGTATTATCCATATTTTATGCAAAATATATTCATGCACGATGAAATCTAAAACATTGGCATAACTCAAAAGGCACTCCGTCGTCGTTTATTACAACAATTTAGACCTTTTCGTACAGTTTTTTACATACCTACAGTAAAATTATATACTTTTGATAGAAGAACGCGAATATTTGTGAGTAATGGCTTTTTGACTAGTACATCGCCAACTAACCTAAAACTATTTTTTTTTAATTTACTAGCTTTTGCCCGCGACTTCATACGCGCATGTCCCGTTTTTTCTCGTTCCCGTAGGAATTTCGGGATTCCCATTTTATTCTCGATGTCGTTTGACCCCTGAAAACGGTATTGCCTGAAGCTATTCGTAAACTTGGCTGCTTTGGCCTATTTCATAAAAAAGGGCCTATTAAAGATAAACATGGAAGAGCCAAGTTTACGTCATTTTACTCTAACAAAGATATACTGGCCGGTTAGAAATAAAATATAGGCGTTTTTTTATAAAGAACTTTATATGTATTCGTCGGCTTTTTCTTTTAAAGGCCTGCTACACGGTCGGAACCAACCACCGACAGAGGTAACCTTGGTTGAGTTTGCATAAAAATTGACCGTGTAGACGTCGGTTTACCCAACGACCTTGGTCGTGAGCGCATCCCTCACTACCAAGGACTAATAGAGGGCATTGAGTCGGATCTCGACCGTGTGGACGCCTGTTGGCGGTTGGGTTTGTCAGTTGGGGCTTGGCATTCGACCGCTTGACAGCACCTTGACACGTCAAGTTCAAAATGGAACGCCGAGAGCGGGAAATTGTAGGTTTATACTGCAATCTTCCATGTTTATGGGATATAGGGTCCGAATTATATAAAGACCGAAACCAAAAGACCCAAGCTTGATGTCTTTTTGATGTTTTGAAAGATATGGTGCCATATTTCAAGACGTAGCGTAGTAATCTGTTGCGTTCGCAGTTACTTTACTCTGTGGTTCGCAGTATACACTGACAAGTTGTGTCAACCACATGATCGTGTAGAATAAAATAAAATTTGGTTGAGTTGATTCCGACCGTGTAGCAGGCCTTTTATGTTGGTTCTAAAACTTTTGCCAAACGGGAAGTAGACATTCCATCGTTAGGTTATTTTAGTAACCCGACCTATTTAGGTTATTGAATGATATATTTGAAAATAAATTAGCAACCTATTAAAATTTAACAAGTGAATTACAACAATAATTTGTTAGTACCTAATTATAATTATTTATACACCTCCACTTGCAAGCATATATTTAACGTGAAACTAGATTAAACTACGTAGGTTTTCGCCCAAAGTTATTTTTATAGTCTATTAATAATAATTCATCAATGAATGCTTGTCTATCATCGGTGCGTATCTCGTTAATAAATTCCAGGGAGTTAATTAAGCCATTGTGGCTACACAATTGTTCGGACTAGACTGGTAATGTTTAAGGCTGTCGCAGAGCCTTTGTCTTGTCGCCTCAAATATATCAATTAAGGCTTAATAGGGTAAAGGGCCCTTGAACATCATGTTACGTTAACGAGTCTGACTTGTTTTGACGATGTAATGTTTGAGTAAATAGTTAATTCATCGACGCAATTCAATTAAGATTTTAAGAGCAATAATATTGTATTTAACAAGATAATTAATAAATGTTCATTTATCATATATTTTTAAATGACTAAAGTCAGTCTGCTCTGCAAATTCTGTTTTAGCACCGAGAAATTAGCGTGCCACGTCACCCTGAAAAGTGACTCCGTGGTTTGCTAACGCGCACAAATCCTCAAGATAATGAAGTCGCTCCGCGATGCCTGAAGCCCCCAGAAGCTTATACGCCCCTGGGTTGATTTAAGCCAGGTATGTTAGCCAAAACCACCACGCATAACTAACAGATGGGTGCAGACAATGGACTCCATAATACAATACATCACAACCAATTTGCTATGAAAATTCTATAAAAGGACTTGTCCAATGTTCAGCAGTAGACGTCCTTCATTTGACTTTACGATCGAATAAAATCCGACGGTAAATAAATACAAAGGGAACACCGACACCTTAATAGGAACAATTCGAAAGCAAAGCGCCTCAACAATTTATCGTTTGTTTGTATACGAATTACATCAAAGTTTACCTGCTCCGTTGGTCTCGCGGTCGCAAGCGCTACTGCCGTGGAGTCCTGGGTTTGATTCCCAGGTCGGGCAGAAAAGTGTCATTAGGCTTTTCCAATAGGAATTTCTCAGTGACAGCCCGGAGTTTGGATATTGGTGGTGTGACACCCTCATGCCTTGGAAAGCACGTTAAGCCGATGGTCCTTGCGCCAAATCTTTCTCCAGTCGTGTCGGGTTGCCGTCCCATCGGAATATGAGAGTGGAAGAGGGAGTGCACCTGTGTTTGCGCACACAGTTGTGCACTATAATATGTCTCGTGCCGATAGCTAGTCTCGGTTGGGTTTGGCCGCCATGGTCGAAATCGGTCAGGAGGACTATATACATCAGAGTGAAGTAGGGACTTTATTTTCAGCACATAGACTCCTATTCGGTCCTGTCTATGCTGGCCAGCCGAGCTCTGGCCAGAAACAGGGAAACTTCCTGGGGACAGGCTACACGGAGCGACGTCACGTTCCGAAGATTTGTTCCACGGCCTCGCATTCCAGGATGACGTGAACGTGGGTGGCTGATTCCTCGGCGTCAAAACAGCTTCTACAGAATACGAATTGCTCAAAAACTGTCGCGTTTAACGTGACTTTTACGATTGTTGCCTTGGACACTTGAATGGGTAATGAGGCTGTCTGGAGGGCGTCTTCACTTGGGTCACTAATTTTGTTAATAGGAGCTCTCGACAATGGTTTTTGTGACCCGAGGGAGGAGAGATTAGCTCGATAGTTAATCTCAGATCCCAAGTGTTACAGAAACAAAACTGAAAGTTTTACTTAAATAACTTCAAAGTTTAACCTTATTTTAGTTCAAGATTAATCCATTTGAAGTAATACAAGACTGCTCTATTTGTAAATCTCTTTGAATATATCTCTGTGTTTTAAGTTTTATTTTTGAAAGTGCCTAAGTATATATTTTAGTACACACCTATTAAGAAAGAGTAGAACTCCATTTATTAAAAGCAAAGAGCATTCTATTAAGCATACTTCATTTCTTTTTCTTGCGTTGCCTCTGCAATATTAATAAAGCTTGGCCATCAACACTTTGTATTTCTCCTTGACTTTGTGAAATGGAGCCACTTACTTAGCAACCTCCCTTATTTACCAATACTTAAGTGTTGCGATAGAAACTGGAGAAAATTCAAGGGCACTCTTTTCCATATCTCATCAGACGGCACTTAGTTCGGTCGTCATGTCAATTTTTTTTATGTCAATTTTTCTTTACACCCCTCGTAAAAATCTGCTGTCAAAAACTACGAACCAGCCATTGCATGGCACTATTAAGTCTATCACCACATAGTGATTCTCGGAAGCTTGCATCACGATTTTCGAAGTTTGGTTTTGATCCAGTCACCAATTTCTCAAGGTTTTACCAAAACCTATAACTTTGTAGATCTCGTTATTTATTAGAACAGAAAGTGAAAGATTATATTTCCACTCACCGTTATTATCTCTCCTTATTAATTTACAAAAAAACTGGAAGCCCTTCGTCGCCTCTTATTTTTTAATTAAATCTATTGATCGTCGGCAAATTGGATTTTGATAAGCAAATCCTATTATCTTCACTTTTCCTTATTCTATATTCGAGATGCGGAGACTTATAGAGAAAACGGACTTGCACCCTGTTTTTGAAAGCCTGATAAAGACTGCTGGAAGTTGTCAATTGTTGTGTAAACTTTTGTGATTGGTTTACAAAATTATACACATTATTATACACGTTATAGACAAAAATAGATTTTGAAATCTCTTGTCTTGACAATAGACCAAGATGAAGAGAGGTTTGTTTTATATTTTTTTTGTGATATACCATAAAGTATAACATAAACTAGAAAGTATTATCGATAGTCATCATTTATTTTTTCTGCCTGTATACTTGGTATGTATGTATTTATGTATCTATTACAGAGCTCATTATGTATGTATCTGTGTACCTATTATGTTATATTATAATTGAATATAACATAATAGGGTATATGGTATATGGGTTTTTGGCACTAATAACAGCCCTATCTCATGACCAGACAATTACTGTCCATCTCAGGTTGTCTGGAAGAGATCGCGGAATGCGATAAGACCGCCCATTGTATGTGTTTTAGTTATAAGTTTCCTTTTTGTTTTCTTTTGGTGTACAATAAAGTATGTAATAAGTAAATCGGACTCAAAGATCATTTGGCAAAAACCTTAAACTTCTAAAAATAAATATGATAAATAAAACATAAAAACTTGCCCAAAAGAAGATAAAAGGGAAAATAAAACCAATTCAAAGTTTTTTCAGCTTACCCGTAAACCCCGTGAAAGACAAACAGAAACTTTTACGGATCATTTACGCGATCGTACAAACCCCGACTTTCGTAGCCCGAAGAGTTCCGTAACCCGACTGTTTGTCGTAGCGTCGTAGCACTTGCTACGAAATGTAATTTCTCATCCCTGTTAGACAAATTACATGGAGTATTCTGCCCAGAATGGCAAATTGTCTAAAGTAACAGGGCCCTGTGTAATATAACTGACAATGCGACAAACTTGTCAAAACCTGACATAATTGTCACAATTTCGCGATATTTGTTGATGAAATAAACGTCAAAAATTGTAGAATTGTCAGATTTTTGCTTGTCACTTGTCTCACTATGACACATGACAAGTTAGAGCTTTTTAGTTTAGTGGATGACGATATCTACTAGCAGAATATGCGTTGACCAACTACCCGAGCTAAAACATGACTGATTGAAATAGGTATGTATGTACTCACGCAGAGTCATATTTATTTGGCCTAGGCAAAAATATAGCAGTTAGTTTCATAGACATATTTTGTGTTTAACTAAGTCTAGCCCGTGACCTGTGTTTTGACTACGTTAGGCCCTAAAATAATAGCTACTAAGCCTTTACTAAAATCGTTCAAAAACCGCTGACGTTACTAAAACAATAAAATACGAAGCCTAACCTAACAACTTTACAGCCCTATAAAAGTAAGCAGAATTTGTCAGAATTCAATATGGCCTCTTCTATACCAACCACCTTAATTCATTGAATTCTCAGAACGGGTATAAAACTCACCCTCGACCAGTTTTATTATTTGTCTCTTAAAGTCATATTATCAACATGACCACAAGCCTCTAAAAGGGTCCAAGGGTACTAAAAATAAAACAGGACCTGAAAAAACTCGTTAACTTTTATTTTAATAAATACGGCCTTTACTGTGTAACTTCTATTTACCTAACCTCAAAAGTGAAACTCGCTGGACGACTACCGGGAATCATGACAAATTCTCAGTTACATAAATGAACTGCCGGTCGATTCTGTATTCAAAATTCACTTTAAGCCTCATAAAACAGAATTAGGGAATGGCTCCAAAAATTTATAATATTATACCCACGACTATAAGAGCTGAGAATGATGTTAACAAATTCAAAAGAAAGCTGTATTGTTCAAAAAGCGTACAATTCCATTGGGCAATTTCTAACAGATAATTTAACCTTTTCAACGCCATTGTCACCTATACATGACAAGCAAGCGCGTGCCCTGTACGCCAAACGTCACAAATATGTGACAAAAAGTACGGCGAATTTGTGGCTTGGCTTCGGACGCACGTCAATGCGTTTATGCTTCAAAAGGTTAAATAAATCATAATTAGGTATTTCCTTATGTGAGTCAAATGTCCGATTTGTTTAAGCTCTATTCCATTTCGAGATAATATTAATATATAATTAAACTGGAATAATAATTAACAATAAAAAATTCATAAGTATTTAAAATAAGTATTAAATGTCTCCAAAATTTGTATGCCTATTAGGTAAAACATAGCGATCCTGACATTATACTAAGATGTTATTATTTTGTACCTATGTTTTACAAATAAATAATTTGAATTTCAAACATGTCGAAGTAAAGGCTTGGGTGAAGTGATCAAGAAGTGAGGTGTCAATCTATATAATCAAGCTGTCACGTGATCACGAAGTGACCTGTCATTCCATCTTGATTATATGGATTTACAGTTCACCTCTTGATCACTTCACCCAAGCCTTCACTTCGACATGTTTACAGAATCGACTGGCTGGTTTTTAGAAACATCATAAGATTACAAGAAGGCGTATAGCTAATAAGTGGAATTCCCTGCCGAAGTCTGTGTTTCCTGATAGCTACTACCTGGTGGACTATAAATCAAGAGTAAATAGGTTTCTCCCGGGCAAGAGTGCTTCATCGTCGAGCACATCATCAGGTTATATAGGGACCTAACCCGAGCAAATAATTTAAAAACAAACGGAGCGCATCGGTAGCGGTATCCACGAGTATTTATTATTTTCAAAAACACGAGTGGCAGAATACCAGTAGATTCTTTGACAAAGTAAGTAATGAAATTATACTATAATTAACAACAGGCCTCCAAAACGTAAATATGACAGCACTAATCTGTCCCAAGGGCGAGTCCGGAGGCCTTTTGGGCTAGAAAGAAACTTTAAGAGGCTGAAACTGGAACAGACAACAAAGCTGAGAAAATGACTGAACAATTTGTTATTATTTATAACAGAATAATTTTATTTACAAACTCGTTCTCTTAAGCGCTATTGCTGGTCTTAATTTTCATTTCAAGTCGGGCAAAGTGCTCTGGTGTTTTCCAATGACGTACTATATATAGACGCGTCATACAGCAACATTTTAGCTCAAAAAAGCGGCGCAAGCACAACCCGTACTAATCGTTAGCCACTCAGCTATGTGTTTGCACGCGGTGTATAGGATCGCGGCAGTAAGCCTTCATTTTGTAGGCTTCCGTACCCGAAGGTAACCAACGGAACCCTATAGCTAAGCCTCCACTGTCCGTCCGTTCATCTGTCTGTCGGCGGGCTATATCTCAAGAACTGTAACAGTTGAAATTTCAGAGAGTGTGTATTTCTGTTGCCGCTATAACAATAAATACAAGTAAAAAACCATACAAGAAACAAGTTTTTTCGGTTTATGATACGGAACCCTTCGTGTGAGAGTCCGACTCGAACTTGGCCGGATTTTGTTGCCATTTTAGATGATGCGGGTTATGCATCTATATCTTATGTATCATTGGGTTCTTCCATCTAGAATTACTCAGAAGCTATTTAAAATCTGCCCGGTCGATGGCGTTACCGGTGAAATTTACTGTGTGTGTGTACTGAAAACAAATTCAAGACAAACTTATTGAGGACGAGTTATCACAGTGTTGATGAGTTTCTAGAGGACAAACGACAATAATGTTACTGGAATATGGATTATTATCATCATTACTAATTTATTTTTGACATTGATTTTTTCTTATTTTTTATTTTGACTTGAATGATTTGGATTATTATTATTGTTTTGTTATTCCACATGTGACATGATTGTACTTCTCATATTTGTTATTGATATTTTATTTTTTACATTTTTTTTTTTTTTAGAGATGTGAAATTTTGTATTAGACATTCTATTTTTATTATAAAATTATTCACTATTTTCAATAAAAACCACTTCCAGTCGATAGCGATGCGGACGAATTTTTTGACGCCATATTTCAGTTAGGAGTTTTTATTTTAATTTTAAGTGTATATAGTTAGATTATTGATATTTAAGAAATGAAATCCTCTGTAAAGGTTAATTACTTTTTAATTATTAGAATATTGTTCTATACCTACTGTTTTTTTTTTCTCACATTTTATCGATATTTTTAAGGTTTTTGTTTCTATTTCACGTATTAGGTACTGATATATGAAAAGTAGCCTATGTATTAATCCAGGGTATCAGCTTCCGGCTCACCAAATTTTATCAAAATTGGTCAAGCCGTTTTCGCGTAAAGAAGTAACAAACATACACACCCACACACACACACTGACAAACTTTCGCCTTTATAATATTAATAATAATATAATAATAAAATTGTGATGTATGTTGTTAAGAAATAAATGACATATGACTTATGACTAACAGGTGTACCTCTACCTATCCCTTCGAATAACACAGGCTTGATGCTTATGTCATTTTATTTACGGTACCTAACAATGTTTGAGGTATAACAGCATTGTTGGCAGGTACTGCTGTCCTTTTTGTCATCTTTTACGAGTCCACAGGGAAAAATCTAACCTTTTTCCTTTATATGTAGGTGACCTGACCTCCACCGATCCCTCGCAAAAATGAGCATATTTTAAACTTCACTTTACACACAATGTATTTCTCACTTTGTTTACAAAATATTCTCTATTTATTTACGTAAGTGTCACAAATTCATGAGGGTTGCCAATTATATAGTGAGCATCTGTCATGAATTTAATTTAGTGACAAGTTTACCCTAAAAATGAAAAACTACAGAAAATGCTGAAATGCAGAAACGTGAAATTCAGAGAAAATATGCAAAATTATTAAATGCGTTTAGCAACTTGTCTTCAACTGCAATTATTATTTAAATGTTCCCAACTTTTTTAGCGCTGTTTGAGGACAATCTGAGAACTTTAAATGTCACTAGTAATCAGTGCTCGAGCAAAGTTGGGCAAGCGAAATTGTAATTGCAGTAGTTGTGATGTTATGAAGCGGATAATGCTTATCCTCCAGTGGTATCGCCTCTGGGCAAACTGTGGACGTTATGCAGAATTCACGCGTGTAACTTTGACGGTGGTAGGTAGGTGTAGCTATTAAACACACACATAGCAACAACAAAAAATAACTTTTTTTTTACTTAAAAAAAAAATGTTCTCATCAGTATTTGTCATGTTTACTGTTGTTGTCATGTTTTTTGTTTTGTTTACAACTACTGATAGCCTAAACTAAAAGCGTTGAATAAGATTGTATTCCTAAACGAAATTAATCAGAAAATAACAGCAGAAGAGTAAGAAAAACATTATTTAACCGGCTTCCACAAAAGGAGAAGATTAAAAAAATATACCCACTGAGGATATATTTTTTAAATCTTTTTTTGTATGTATGTAGATTATGGTATGCAAATTTTTAGTTAGATATTTATTAAGCAAGAGGCAACTCTTGCTTGATAAATTTCTAAAAATCTGATCAGACACCTCGGAGTAATCGGTGTACATACATACAAAAAAAAGTTAAAAAATATACCCACCGAATTGAGAACCTCCTCCTTCTATTCTGTAAAAAAACTAGCGACTGGCAGTCCACTTTACCTAATTTTTCACAGTCGATTGTTACAAAATAGCGCTACAGGCTATAGCCTGTAGCGCTATTTTGTAACCCAAGGGTTAGCTCGATCAGATTATCAGATTTCTAGTTAAATATTTATCAAGCAAGAGCTGCCTCTTGTTTGATAAATAAACGTTTGGCAACTGAGGGTAATCTAAGTTGCCAAGCACCACCGATTACAATAAACTGTGTCCAGTGTGTGTGACCGGTGTTACCTAAATCCTTCGAGTCCTAAAGGAATCTTGGAAGAAATATCTGACACCCGATCCGGGGATAATACCCAGGGTTGCAAGCACGAGACCAAAAGTCAGAGGTAGGTTTTACCTCAAGTGATGTTCAAAGAAGAGAATCCCTTCTGTACCCTTCTCTCTTCAGTATTAACATAAGACTGAAACTTAGTGTAGGCATTAATTAATGTTCAACAAGACGCTATGAGGAAACACGTTCTAACTTTATACATAGTTTAATTCACGCGTTACCCACATCCCATACTAAGAACTTAAGAAGGCTTGAGTTTTGAATGAAGAAACATAGGATTATCTGCCGAGGAAATAGATTAGATAGTGTATGATAAATGTAAACTTGATCATGGATAATGGAACCTTTTATCTCAATCTTTAGCGATGTATGGCCCCCATTACACGGTAGGTTTTACAGTCAGTTTAACCACAGTCAAAGCTGTGATTAACAGATAACCTATCGTCTAATGCAGTGACTGTGGTTGCATGAAATTGAGTGACGGAAATCTGGATATTTGATTTCTCACGACTTTTAAGTGATTGGGTCTGTTTTTATATGTTTATGGAATGGGTCCTTGTTCTTTTTCGAATCCCGTATATCAGCCAATAATATATCGTCGCCATATTTAAGATTATTTTAAGTTAACGATAATGTAGATAAATTCCATCACTCACCATCAATCATTCGTCAATCATGATTTTTGGAATTGATTGACGTTTGCATGAGCGTGTAACGGACGCCTAAGAGTTTTTCGGCGGATCGAGCTAACCCTTGGGTTACAAAATAGCGCTACAGGCTATAGCTAATCTTGAGATAGCTAGAACCTGTAGCGTTATTTTGTAAGAATCGCACCGTAAAAAATTAGGTGAAGTGAGCTGTCATTCGCTAGTTTTTAACAGAATCGACCGGCTTGAACAGCCACACCTCGTGCTTGTAGTGAATTACTATTTTGACTGTGTCCAAAATAAATGTGGAAGAGAAACGCCCTGTGCGACTAGACGGTATATCAACCACTTTCCAATAAAAACTAATTCAAGCAAAGAACATTAAGATTTTTCTTTGCAAAACCCTGCAGAGCTATTTTGTAACAACAAAAGGTATTGCTGGGTCTTATGTTCATGTACAATACACCATAACAAGTTTAAATCCCGGTTAAATCAATATTCCAATTACAAGCAATTACAAGCAGCAACCGGTGAGATTTGGAAGCCGACCCAAACGTACTCAGGAAAATATTAAAAGTAGAAAAGGCAGTATGATTGAAAGTGGGAGCATACTAGTCATATTTATGGACATTTCTCAAACGAAATTGTGCCACGCGACAGGATTTTTCCTGATCCGAGGAATGAGCAGATATTCAATGGGATAAATACAAACAACACTAATGTTGGTACCTACAATATTCTCCTCAAAATGCTCCTAAAAATTAGCCTACAATATTCCCGATCTTTTGAAGACTGCCTTTGTATTTTCTTTTTGTGAATTTTTAGATGAATTTGACAGAAAAATAACGCAAACAAAAAGAAACAAAAGAAAAATAACACCCACAAAAAGAAAAACAGTTAAGGACACAGTTACAAAAATTAGGAGGAGGACGAACTGTCCACTGCTCACAGTGCAGTATGTAAACGTATCCAGTGGCGCAGCAGTGGAGAGTCCCACCTGTCGTATACCTGCGTTAGAAATCGATATCGACTACAAGCCACGTAGGTAGATCAGTGATGTTCGAGTTTATAGACGAGGTAGACACGAGAACTCATCGGAGCTACCCTGCCAACCAATTTCCTTTGGTTAACGTTAACACGGGGAAATACCGAATACGGAACGATATTCTGCACGCGCCGTGGTTTTTCTAACATTCTTTTTTGTGTTGTTGATGAAGAGAATTGATGGATATTTATTACGTAGAAGTAAATAACATTTTGAGTTTGTGATTTTTTTTTTTCTTATCTATCAAAAAGAGCGTTATTGTTCACTATAATTAAAAACTGTAGGATAGCATTTCGTTTTCCAGTCCGAAGAACGTCAGAGATTTTTTATTCTTAGTTTTATGGATATACATACTAGCTGTGCCCCGCGGCTCCACCCACGTTAATGTCGAAAATTATCCCAAGGGAATATTTTCCCGGCATAAAAAGTCCTAATCCTATGTGTTATTCCAGTCTATAATCTACCTTTGTGCCAAATTTCATCAAGATCCATTCAGCCGTTTTGACGTGATAGTTTATTATAAATATAATATAAAAGAACATACACTGGTGAACACCTCAAAATCCATTAAAATATCTAAAAGATTAATCAAAAATAAAATAAACAGCAAGAAAAAAAATATAACACGAAAACGTAACACCAAAATCGGAAAGCAGTATCACTCAGGTGACACCGAATAAGTTAACGGGCGATTATTTAAACATCCATCAAGTTCAAACATTTAGCGGGCAACTAAACCCGGCAAACTAATCCGTGCTTAATTAAGTAGAATCTCCCATACACTACAATATTCATGGCGATTAACTTCCGCTTTGAACATGAAACGCGGTTATAGGGCTACAACGTGAACGGTTTTAACTTGTAAAACATTTACTGTCATACCGCAAAATCGTGTTGAACAATGGTATACGGTTAACTGGGACAAGGATTTAGGTAACCTAGATTTGTATGAAGAGTTACTATGAAATACGATATTTTTGAAACCAGTGTACGCTCGAGTATTGTTTTGAAATTCCTATGAATTATCAAGTACTGTATTAACAAAAATCTAAATATTAATGAGTTTAAATTTCTGCTTTATTAAAATTACATAACATTGATTTCAAAAAGCAATGTAAAACTCCTTAAAAGGCGACCACGAAAAGTAAAGTAAAATTTTCAGAACTGAAAATCATTACTGTCTTCTAATTATCTAAATCTTAACTGTCCACATCTTTACCTGTGAATGAAGCTACGGAGAAATTCGATTAAATCGTACGTTGCAGAATATTCAGTAGAACAGAAACTCAGCATCGACACAGTATCGACTACACTGTGGCAGTTTGGAACACGCTCTCACAATACATTTCTCTCATATTAAAATTATGTAATCTAATCTAAATGTAAATAATAATAGTATAATAATCTATCTTCTATATTTCTATAATAATATAAAGAGGAGAAATTTGTTTGTATATTGATGATACATAAAAATACTACATAATTAATATCAATAGCTTTTTATTAACCATATTGCACCTACCACCATTCTCTGCACCACCCAAAGGTTGACTGGTAGAGAATGCCTATGGCATTAAGTCCGCCTCTGTACATTTGTGTGCGTAAAGTGTAAATAAATAATTAAAGTTCTCATTAATACCTATAAAAGAGTCCGCTTTTTGTTCAAATTATACGATTAAAACCCGGGTGGATTTAAAAAATGGTGATTTTGGCATAATGATATTAATCCTTATCCATTTAAATGGTTGATAATTAAGGTAGATTACGTAATGTAAATTACACTATAAATTATTCAAATCGGACCTTTCGTTTAAAAATTACAGTTATGTATGTCACCGGAAAATAGAAAACGCCGTAAGATTGTAAAATATCGCGTACCTAATATTCTAAACAATTTTTTCTAAATAAGACATCGATATATTGGAAACTATTTAATTTGGATGGGATTTATACAATACAAAAGATTTTTTTGTTATATTTCGAGAAATTATAATGTAATCCAGATTTATTACAATCTTATGGAGTCTGCAATTTTCCGGAGACATATAAAACCCATGAGACGTCATCTAAAAAAGAATTTTAGGAAACTCCCCCATAAAGCATTAATATATGGGGGGGGGGGAGTTTGTATAAACAAATTGGCGAATATACTTGAAACTTGGGACGAATACTAGCCTAAGTGAACTAGAAAGGTTGCCAGTATTAGTTAATCAGAAATTTACATGGAAATTTATATGACCAATTTACAAGTGATATAGTTGAAGCGGATCGAACGATTTTTTCATAATCAACCCCCAACGGGGTGAAGGGCACAACAGTTGTGCTGATCCTGAGACCAGCAAAAATGGCTGGCAATTTTTTTTTTCCTTGGCCTATTGTGTTTCACTGCTGGGCACTTTTCTTACTGGCGCAAAAAAATAATGTCTGAAAGGATATGGGGGAGGATAATAATTAATTTGCCTGGTTCGAGAGCCACCTCGAACCAGTCTAATTAATTATTAAAAATTGTTTCGATTAATTTTCAAAAACTACCCGTTAATGTTTCTAGAGTAGATACTTACTAAATCCGCTCGTACGATGTCGCGGGCGAAGTGCTAGTTACTAAATATACAATCACTTAGCCATAATCATGCATCGGTAATTTCACAGGCTATATTGAATTGATTGGTCTGCATTATGTGGTTCAATCCATTCATTATTCACCTATTATAATGATCTATTGTCTCTATTGCAAGCAAATCGCAATTAAAAATTTGGTTTCGTATTAAACCTTTGTTCGGAATTTATCAATAAATAAATCTGCTCAGCGTTTAAATACCCCACTTTCTTAGGGTCGGCTGTCTAAATGGATGCATTTGTTTTTGTTTGTTATTGGTTTTTTTTCCTGTATCGTGGGTGCGTTTACAAACACACAAACTCACATATACAAACAGCCATACCCGGAACGTTGGAAATGTTTAGGCCATACAAATATTTGTTCCGTGCGGGAATCGCACCCGCGACACGCAGCGCGCGCAGCAGCCAATCGCTCAACCACTTTGCCAAACGTGTCGTCAATTCTTCTTGTAGCGATTGTGTGTCCTTCAAAACCCAGTTACGAGTAACATGATACCTACCCCTCTTGCTAAGACTGACTAGCTGACGGACTATCGGGCTTTTGACTGCCCAAAAAAAAGAAATAAAAAAAGCCTCTCTATTTACTAAAACAACCCATAATGACTGCCAAAAATCTAGAATTAACGGTTGAGTCAGGCACAGAGTCGTTTAAATTTCAAGATCGTACGACTCTTATAATAAGCCACGAGCTGATTTATGTTAAAAGTTGATATTGGAATTTTCATCAACATCAGACGACGCCAAAATTGGGATGTTGCCTGTTTAAAAAAAATATGATTCTATTTAGTCCGTCAGTCCGAAAAATATTGGATGGGTATTTTTTTATTTTATGAAATCAACAAATAAATACGAAGATAAAACGCATCAACGATAAGGAGGTGCTTGTAACGTTACTTTCCAGTAAAAAGTGACGTCACACGAGTTTTCTACGCACTGTATCGTCTTAATTTTTAATTTACGTGTCAAAAAAAAAAGTAAATCTCTCTAACGGGCTAATTAGATTTTTTTAGGGAGTAATAGGCACTCCATTCTGCAAAATGCACCCTCATCTAAACGACTACCATCGAAAATGAAATCATATCTACCACAATCGCTTCAAAAACGTCAATCGTAAGTATCTTCAATATCTTTCAATCTCCAAGAGGAAACTGTCCAGCAGCGAGAGGCTTAATAAATAGCAGTCTACCCAAAGAAAAGGCGAGATAAAATAAATCATCTTGACACTTCTAACGCCTTCAGGAAATCATTTAGTCGGATAGTCATCTGGATTGAAAGATGCGACAGCTGCGTGTCTATGCGATAGTGAATCTTGAACGGAGGGTGGAAGAGTGAATAGGAAATATGCATGCAATTTTTTTTTTTGCAAAATAAATTACTTATTGGCTCTAGTTAACAATTATGAAATATTTTTTAAAATACCATCAACAGCGATGAAGTTATAAAGCTTCAAAGTTGGCAATTAGAAAGAGAAGTCCGATGCAAACTCTAACTTCAAATACTATGTCGCTTATATAGCTACCATACAAAACAGCGTTTTCGCGAGAGGGACGGATTTATTTGTTTAAAATAGTTATATCTCGTTTGTTTTTCAGTCAATTTTGATTCTATTTTCACTGTTAGAATTATATTTTTGTATATTTCTATTTAAACTGATTAGGTAACAAATCTTCTTTTCATGTATATTCACTATTGTAGCCGTTTGTCATGCATTTCGTGAAACAAGTTGTTTTGTAGCCGAGAGTGCAATGACAATGTTCAAGCTTGTTAAACAACGTTTTTCAGCACAGTGGCGAAGAAACAATATTAAAATTCAACATAATCTTTTATATTAATAGGTTTTTCCATTCACGCTCTGGGTGGAGCGGAAGGGCGTGTCAGACCCTTACTGACTGAAACCCATCCGTGTTCCTTCTAAAACCCTTTGCATTCCAGGGCCGCGGTGACTCTTTCGAACAAATTCCGCAACCTTGGAGGCTCTGGCCCGAGCGGGCCCCGTCTTCTATGCTGACATCTCTTTGAGGCGCGCATAAAACACAATGCGCCATCGACCCGTGGCTGGTGGTGATTCAGCGACCATTTCACTAATTACCTACTCTGTAACTGTCACTACACAAGGCCAAATAAACATAGCAACGCCAACAGACTTCTCAGTTGCCTAATAACGAAATCGTCAGCTTTCCGATGTGTGGACAGCGGGTCGGTCGCGCCACGCCCATCTATTTCATTACGGGCTTAAATTTCTTCCATTAGGTAATCTATACACATTGATCCGTTTGTTTTATCCCGAAAAAGAACGAAATTAACGCGTGACTGACGTACTAGTACAATTAGCTAGATGTAGTTGGCACACGTTACTAGTACCTATTGATAGATACACAAACTTTACTTGTACATGTCACCGGAAAATGGCAAACGCCGTAGGATTGTGAAATATCGCGTGAAATGTAAACATCTTTTTCTAAAAGACACGGATATATTGGAAACTATTGAATTGTGATGGGATTTATGGTATACAAAACGATTTTGAATAATAATAATAATAACTTTATTTCGGACGCACAGATCCATAGCTTGTTAGTAACATATAAAAACAAAAACTTATTACCTATTGTTAGTACCAATCAACCTCTTCACAAACTGCTGCACAATTGGAGAGCCGAGGCTCTCAGCTACCGTTTTCAGAATGCTGTTTTGACTGTCCCTCACTCTCCTCAGAAGCGACGCTGTTTTTTTGCGTATAATCGCATGGAAATCATCAGTACGCGCTTGCGCAAACATCTCCGATGCGCTACAGTAACGGGGCAGTCTCAACAACATCCTGAAAGCATTGTTATATTGGACGCGTAGGACATCCAGCGATCTCTTAGTATAGTTGACCCACAAACTGCCCGCGTACAGACTTTGGCAGTAAGCCTTGAAAAGTGTTACTTTTACTAGGTCTGTACACCGCGCAAATCTACGGGACAACATATTACTCCGGACCGCTAGTGCCCTACGCTCCCTCTCGATGTCTACATCGTCTCTGAGGTCGGTGGTATTAAAATGCCCTAGGTATTTAAAATTGGACACCCTATTAATTTTTGACCCATTCACGAGAAACTCGGGTTCTCCACGGTGTTTACCACCGACCTCAAAGACCATGTATTCACACTTCTTTTCATTATATTTTAATCCATGTGCGGCAGCGTAGGCTTCACACGCTTTTAGCAGCTCTCTGATCGCTCCCGCTGACGGACCCAGCAGCACCATGTCATCTGCATAGCTGATGTTGTTAATTCTAACCCCACCAACACTGCATCCGACACGCATGCTGCTGAGAGCGACAATAAGGTCATCCATGTAGAGGTTGAAGAGCCTGGGAGACGTCAGACCCCCCTGCCTCACCCCGCACTCCAACCTATACGATTCAGAGACTGTATCATCCCATTTCACAAGATTGCTTTGGTTTCCGTACCAGTACTGAAATAGACCACATATTTCCGCGGGTATACCCCTGTCACCCATCTTCCCCCAGAGCATATCATACGAGACAAGATCAAATGCCCTGGAGAGATCAAGGAAACAGGCGTACACTGGCGTCCCTCGATCTATATAATATTGCACAGTATGCCTGAGACTTAAAATAGCACTTTCAGTTGATAGTCCGGGGCGAAACCCGAACTGTGCATCATGAAGATGTATGTGGTTACTTAAGTAAGAATCAAGCACACCGTCCAATACCTTAGCTATTATTGTCGCAAGAGAAATGGGACGATAGTTAGCTTTGTCCGCGATGTCCCCAATCCTGTTCTTCACAATGGGAACTACGATGGTCTTCATTAAATTAGCAGGTAGATACGCGTGACTAATACACATTGTGAAAAACATAGACAAGACCCGCGGCAGATGGACACCTGCGTGCTTCAGATGCTCAATGCTGAGCCCATCATGTCCTGGCGATTTGCCTCGTCTCATGCTGTTTATGATTTATGTATTTGCTTGGCTGAGAAACGTATCAGAGGTTTTACGCCATGACAGTCGGGCTCACCATCATTCACCAAAGTTGAAGGACCGAGTGGGGATTGAACTTTGAAATGCTCCTTGAACATATTCGCAATTCCTTTCTTATCACTTATCCCTTCGACACCCGCAGAGAGGCCCGGCTTTGCATTTAACATTGCAGTGGACTTCCAAAATTTACCAAAATTTTTATTAACTCTTTGTTCTGCTAACCTATCCATAACAATTTGCATAATATGTATATCGAGAAATAATAATCTAACAAAGATTTACTATAATCTTACGGCTCTTTAATAATCTTTACGTAATCTGCAATTTTCCTTTAAAAATGAGATTAGGTATTTTAAATTTGAAGAATTGGTTTGATTGCAATATGTTTAAGTAAAAAGTAACGTGTGAAGTTTTGATAGATGAAAATATACCAGTTTGTAAAGTGCAGTAATGTGGTTTCGTCACTGACTTTCCTTCACCTTTCCACAATCTCGACACTGTCCCACAAACGTAGGTAGTATAATCATGAATAAATATAATACACAGTCATGAACAAAATTGTGAAAAAATAAAACGGCACGCGCTGTCAAACTTTTGTGTTAGCGCCTTTTTAAAAAATAAATACTAACCTACTAAACTTTTGTTTGAATTTCACAGCTTGTTCCGACCCACGTTTGTGGTACAAAACCTTTGATTCATTAACGTTTGAGTCATTAACAAAAACCACCGAAAAATTACCTTCTAATGAAGGGTTAATTAAAGGGTCCCGAAAAAATATTTATCCTCCAATTACGTTGGCTGGCTAGTGACTATTAATTACCTAGTCCTACCCTCCAGGTGATGATAAAAGTTTGAAAATAAACTGGATAAAGTGAACAGGAAGTAATTTTCTATACGTTCAGACCATTTATACATTCTTGCCTACACTGTTACTAAAAATGGCTATCGATCGTAATACATATGTCACCGGAAAATTGCTGACTCCGTTATATTGTAATAAATCTTGATTAGATTATAATTTCTCGATATATTATGAAAAAAATGTTTCGTTTACAAAAATCCCATCAAAATTCAATAGTTTCCAAAGTACCCGAGTCTTATTTAGAAAAAAAATTGTTTACAATTTCACGCGATATTTTACAATCTTACGGCGTTTGACATTTTCCAGTGATACATACAAGGCTATCATAGAAAAAGATATAGAAATAAACTTAAGTAACATCAATCAAAACTCGATACAAAAGAAGTGAAAATTGATCAATCACCTTGAAGAAAAATAACACTAGTTTACACGGTTTTCTTACCCCAGCTGAAAGTTGTTATTTTATTTTGTGTTCAGGTAGAACTATCCAGAAAAAATAATAAAAAAATTCTGTCACGTCTGGTTTTAAAAATATTTATTATCTTGAAGGGAAATACAAAAATTTTAGGATTAATACAAAAATAAATTAAAAATGACTAATTTTTGCTTTCTTTTTATAGTTATTTGAGTCAGTTTCTCTTGTGATAGACCAACAGTAATCCCCTAACATATTTTCATCCCAAAATCCTTGATGTCGTTCTTCGAAAGTCCTTAAATCTTGGTGGAAACGTTCACCCTGTTCGTCACTCATACTTCCTAAGTTTTCAGGAAAAAAATTCAGATGAGAGTGTAGAAAGTGAATCTTTAATGACATGTTTACTCCCATATCATGAAAGTTTTTCAATAAATTGTTGACAATTTCTTCATAGTTTTCACTTTTTTTATTTCCCAAAAAATTTTCCACAAGCATTTTAAATGAGTTCCAAGCAGACTTTTCTTTAACCGATAAAAGGTTTTCAAACTGAGAATCTTTCATAATTTTACGGATTTGTGGACCAACAAATATACCCTCCTTCAGTTTTCCCTCTGTAATGTTTGGAAATATTTTTTGCAAATACCGGAAAGCATCACTGTTTTTGTCAAGCGCCTTTACAAAGTTTTTCATGAGCCCCAGTTTGATGTGTAAAGGGGGTAATGTGACGTTATTTGGATCGACCAACAGCTCGTGTTTAATGTTCATTTTGCCCGGAATATACTCATTTCGAACAGGCCATTCTTTCCTTACATAATGATGTTGTTTCGCTCTACTGTCCCACAAACAAAGGAAACAACAGTACTTCGTGTAACCACCCTGCAATCCCACTAACATACCGATGACTTTCAGGTCGCCGCACACTTTCCATTGATGTTCTTTATACTTTATTAAATTAATCAAAGTACGCATCGTTTCATAGTTCTCTTTACAATTCACTGCGTGTCCTATTGGTATGGAAGGTTTCTTATTTCCGTTATGTAATAAAACAGCTTTGAGACTATATTTCGAAGAATCTATGAATAGGCGCCACTCTGTTTTATCATAGTTTTGATTCATTGCTTCGAAAAGTCCCGGAATATCTGTGCAATAACAATATCCACATTCTCTTTTGAAAAATTCTGAGAAAACTTTGCTTCTGTTTCTGAAAAACGTAACTTTTGTGTCTGGTAGTAACAAGTTCCATTGTTGTAAGCGGGAGCCAAGAAGCTCTGCTTTAGATCTTGATAACTGTAAATCTCGTATAAGATCATTTAATTCGGCCTGATTAATTAAATGTGGAGTGTTTTCTTGAGGTGAAAATTCGTCAGAATCACTAGAAATCGACTTGAATTCAACATCACTGTTATTGTCATCTAATATATTTGCACTCGAACTACCGGGACAAACTGGATGGGGTAGATCTTTTGAATGTAAAATCGGCTTAGTAACAGACGGAACATCGGCATACATAATACTTGCCTTATTTTTTTGTTATATCCCAATGTCTTCGTAACACAAAAGTAACAATCATTTTCATGATTACTAGGTTCTCTCCATAGCATTGGCGAACCAAATGGAAGGTAAACTTTTTCTCCTGATGACCACTGGAGTAAGATGATTCTACAGCTTTCACAAAACACGTGAGGCACCCACTTTTTATCTTGATTTGCAACAGGAAATCCAAAATAATGAAGATATGCAGTTTTTAACGAATCTACAATAGGTCTTCTCTTTTTTGAAAATATAAACTGTCCACAAACATAACAAAAACGGTCAGAACTTTGTTTGCACTTTCTGCTAGCCATTTTAAATTAATCCAAAGCAAAGTAACTGTCGTTTGAAGCGAACGAATAAACAATAAAATATCACCACCACGTCGGGTAGTTAAAAAAAAACATTTGACTGCAGAAAAAAATTCCGACGTGATAAAATATTTCTGCTAACACTTTTAGGTTTAGGGAAGGTAGATTAACATATTGACATACATTCGGTTCGGGGTATAAATAAAAAGTAAAATTTTGTAAACTTGTGTAATTAATCAAAGCCTGCATGCAAGTAAAACATTACAATATATGTACTTCAATAATCTTCCATTTTGCGACGCAATTTGAACAATAAAGAAGTCGTTAGCTGTTCCAGGGAGGCACGCTAGATCACTGATAAAGAAAATTAAGCATTTATTTCAGCTTATGTAAAATAAGTCTGATTTTGAAACTATTTCTAACACTGGTATATTATTCAATGGTTGTAAAATATTGTATCTAGATTATTTGTTCGTAGTTAAAATTTATCGTTCGCTTGATAAAGAAAATGTAGCTGTATTTTGAAATAGAAAATCGTGTTTCTAAGTTTTGAATTTCGATATCTGTTTGAGTTAGAAATCTTTCTTAACAGATAGCATTCATTAGTGTAGATTTAACCTTCAGCGGAGGCTTGAAGCCAGAGTAACAAATTATGAAGAAATACCTATGAAGGTAGACTGACTGAAGGTAATAAACCTCAAAATGAAAGATCTATTGCCATGGTGACCATCAAACTTGCACGAAAGTGATGGAGTCAAATAAACATTAAAGGTATCAGCATAAACATTTTTTATTAATGTTTTTTTGTCGCGTGGTCGCAACACTAGTTACTCTTCCCAACGAGTTTTGTACTTGTGTGATTTCGTGGTATTAAAATAATATTTAATTAGCATTCTTAGGGTGCGTTTCCACCAAACATGTGCGAAGATGCGTAGCGAGGGATGTATTTGTTAAGAACCAATAGAATCACTTCATTTACCTTGCCTCGCTTTTCGCAGCTCCGGTGGAAACGGCTTAGCGGCGCGAGGTTTTTGTACTTACAAAACAAGCGAAGGTTGGGTGCGAGGCTTGTGTGTGAGGAATGTGTGCGAGAGATGTGTGCTAGGAATCTGGGGGAGGAATGTGTGCAAGGAATGTGTGCTTGGGACGGACGCGAACGAAAAACTGAAAAGAGTCCGGGACACATCTTCGCATCGGTCATCAACGCACCGTTTCATAGGGTCGCTATACATCCTAACGCCACTCAGCTACCTTGTACATCTCTGGTGGAATGCTCACATCGCTCACAGCTTCATTACGCATCCTCGCGCCACTCTTTTCCTCGCACACCTCTGGTGGAAACGCACCCTTACTCAGTTTAATATTAAAACCTAACAAAATATTTTGTATTAAACATTTTATACTTAGGTAGCACAATATGATGACCATAGATAAATAATCATCTTTCTATCCTTCTTTATAAAAAGATACGTTAAGTGCGTATCTTTTTGATTGATAATACAATAGCAAACTGCGACTAAAGTATATATTTCTACATATTTCGCGACCAAAGCACGAAATAAACCGATGGCATCGAGGAAATTCGGTTTTTTTTTTTATGTGTGGCTTCTCGCAGTTCAACCCATAAGGTTGTCGACTGCTTAACCGGGCTTGCCTGTGGTGGCCTTAATATAAAAATTAATAATATTAAAGCCTCCAGCCAGGGCTTATAAAAAAACTTACAAACTAAGCGACTACACGCTAAGGGCACCCCCTGTGGGGTACGGGCCTCGGCTTAGGGCGTCGCTGGGGAGAGAACAGCTAGGGACGGGCTGGATCAAACTGGAGGAAATTCGGACACAGATCTACAACCAATAAACGTACCTATGCAACAGTTGGCCAGGCGGTGGACGTAATGTGCCAATTTATAGCCATATCACCACTAGCCTAAATAAATAGCCTTCGAAAACTCGCACCTCTTATCTTTAGACTAGCTTTTGACCCCGACATTGCTCACGTTTAAATAGATTTATCAAAGAAAAGTACCCTACAACCAGGGTCTTTAGCAAAATCGGTTGAGTGAAAACGTAACAAATAACCTCACTTTCGCATTTATAATATTATAAATAATAATATTTTATTAGCAAAACACAAGTTTGACACATGTTACAGTACACATAATTGTCACTAAGGGACAGAAAAATGAATAACAAAAATAGTGTGCTACAGATGGGTAAAGTACAGTCAATATAAAATTTGAAGGACTCTAAACTAGGAAGATCCTGAATCCTAAGAAGCAGTGTCTTCGCATAAATAGTGGACGAGCAAATTATGACCGTACTAGCAGACTCGGATAGTCACAGACAAGATATATAATCAAATATAATTATATCTCTAGACTAGATAACAAGCTTTTTCCCATGGCTTTTCACCCGGAGCATATCCCATGGGACTCGTACATTCTGCAAATCAACGAACAAACATTTTTACCTCCTTTAAACCAATTAATGTATACCTATAAAATTCTTGGGTTACTGGTGACAGAAACTGCTGGTCGTAGACATCTGGAATTTGGCATGTAGGTTCCCTGGGAAGTGTAAGGGAGCACTAAGAGAGGAGTCCCCGAAATTCCTACGGGAACGGGAACAATCGGGCAAAAAGTAGTATATATGTTTAAGTTTAGATTTCAATAATTATGGTGATGATTGCCAAGACAGATATGTTTCAACAATCTTCTGTTTTTATCACAAAGAATATTTGAATAACGTCAGATGGATATATCAATCAATACAACATTTGAGAGTTTTCTGTATTTGTTTTACATCTACATCACAAGACTTGAATTTTTGCGCCGCAAATTGATAAATACCTCGCTGGAAAAATAAACGATTTGACAAGATTTACATTAATCATTACTATTAGAAATGAAAAATCGAATAAATTAATTGATTTCCTAGATAGATAGACCGATAAATAGATTTTATTTTGGGACGCTACGCTGTTCCCGATCACTGCAACTCCTGATAGTTACAATCAAGAGATTGATCATCAGAAAAATGCCGAGTCAATGAAGCTCGACGAGTCTCGAAGAAATGATTCAACTATCTTGAATCCCATAACTTAGTTAAACAAGAAAAAACAGCGAAGGAATGAGCCCAAAAGACTGGCGGCATTGCCACGTTATATGGCAATGCTTAACCTCTGTTCGAGGTAAAAGCCAGCCCTTGGGTCACGCGAAGCGTCAACTAAGCGTTTAGCAAGTTCTTTATATAACGCATGAACACTTGAACCAAGAGTTTCAATCCCAAACGGTTTAAAAATATAATTGCCAACTAGGTTATTATATTTCCGCCGCTTAAGGTTCTCCGCAGCCGCAGCGGCAGCACCAGCATAGCACGACGAGCTAGGAAGATGGGATGGCAGAAAAGATTAGCTTTAACTTTAATTAAATGTAATGATATTATAAAAAAAAAATCTCTGGACAGTGTAGCAAACACAAAAAAAAAAACTTTTGTAATACTTATTAACGTATTCTAATTTATTTATTTTTAATATTCAAGTATGAATGTATTTATTTTTCTTACCCACGTCCGTGTGTCACTGCAGGGTGCCAACTGAAAACCAGCGCTGGGTGTCTGACGCCCAGCAAATGCTGAGATGGTAACCCTTTCGGTATAGGCACGCTCAGCTAGCGGCTTGCTAGATAATTGTTGTCTTATGATTGTTCTCTTTTTTACTTTGTGTTTTGTTGCTGTTGTGTTGTGTCTGTATCGAATAAATGTTTTCTATTCTATTCTATTCTATATACATGTATATTTTTTTAAATTAATTATTATTATTGGAATCATAAATAGTACTATACCTTTTTAATTTTTTGCATCATTTATTGTGAAAACTTTATAATGAAAGCTACATAATATGTATAATATGTATTTTATGGCTAAGTTACCACGAAGGATCACTGACTCCTTGGTCACAGGCACATACACCTAGTTTAGGAGTCAGTGTGTTTAAAATGTTTATTCTAAAAGCCTTTATAATGTGTGTAGCCCTAATGAGAACTCTTGTTTTTGTGTAATAAAAATAAAATATAAGCAAAGCTTCAGAAATCACAAATAGTTCGGCTGTCATAATGAGAAAAAAAAAGATAAATCAATTAAACATTTTTGATTGCATAATACTGCCCACTGCGGGGCAAAGTCTTCTCTTTATAGGTACATAGAAAGCACAAGCACCAAACTTGCTGGAATGTTCAAGAGAGATTGGCGATTTCAGGCTTTTGAATCTCCCACTACATCCGAAACTAACGCAATTACCAATTTAAAAGGTCCCCAGAAAACAGTGAGCAAAATAAGCCCTACTACACACAACGCTTGTCCAAATTCTAAAGGAAATTGTACGCAATTCGGCCCTGGATCGACAGTACAAAGGGCCCAATAGATTCGATATACTATCGATAGAGGTTACCCTCCGGAGATAATGGGCGCTTCCCTTTGTACGTTTATCTATTAAACGTCTTTTCCGGCCCAAACAGATAATATGCTACACCTATATACCTACATTATTTGTACAAATACAGTTTTACAGAAATGTCTAACACGCAATATTTGGTTGGGTACCTACTATTTTCACCAGCAGCTTCACCCGCATTAAAATAATGAAATCCCACGGGGTAATTCTCCGAGATAAATAACGTGTTCTTATCCAAATCCGTTGAGCCATATAAGGCGCCAGCGCCATTTAATAACAAACATTAAGGTATAAGACACGATAAGCATAGTTTATCGCATGGTGAAAATTGGCGGAAACATTCTTTAAGTTCCCATTAAACTCAATCTACTATTCGGTTGTTCAGAATTGTACGACTCTGTATAAAATACAGTGAACGTGTAATGAAACTACAATCACACCGGTATCATTAAAAAGATAAACAAAGTTGAGGTAACTTTCACGAACCTACCACGCGTAGTAATGGTGTACCCATACCGATGAGGAGATTGGACTGAGCGTTCCGTTTAGGTATGAAGTAAATGCGTAAAGACAAGGGTGAGAAAGATAAGGGACTGTGCGGTCAGTAGTTCCGTTTTTTGGGTTCCGACTGTCCGTAAAAAACGGAACCCTTATAGGATCACTCGTGCGTCGGTCTGTCCGTCTGTCACAGCCCATTTTTTCCGATATGAGCATCTAAGATCCAAACACGGACGCATAACTCAAATGAATAAGTGTTGAGGTGTGCATAGGGCCCGGGTCACGTTAGAAAATTAAAAAAAAAGGTATTTAAACTTTACCGTGTCACATACGAATATACTCAAGATGTTAACTGAAAATTTACCATTTCCCCCCTCCCCTTTTAATTTTAAATAAAATGTGTCTTTACCTATAGATTGCTGGAAATAAGTAAGTAATATGTTACAAAATATTAGAATCTTCCGGAACCCTTTCCACGCGACTCCGACTCGCACTGAGGGATTTGTTTACAAGCTTTTTAGCTCCTAAACTTTGCTGTGAGAAGACCGAAAAATAATAAAAGCTTGTTTTTAAACAAATACATTAATAAAATATGTATGTATTCTAGAATTCACACCTTCGTCACTACGACCTACCGGAAAGAGAGTCGCTGTATCTCTTTTTGCAGACTGACAAATATTTTATAGGGTATCAGTCCATTCTCCATGTATTTAGGTGTGCCTGATGTTAAACATTTACAAGCGTCCGGAACGTTAGGTTGGTTATACCTCAATTACAGTACTCTCAAGTGGACATTAAGCTTTACGTACATTTCAATATTAAAAGCAAACTTTTCTTAGCGTCAATGCATATTAACTGGGCCATTTCAGTAACAAAGAATAATATATATGCCACCGGAAAATTGCAGACTCCGTAAGATTGTATTAAAATTTGATTAAATATTATAATTTCACGATGTATTATGAAAAAATCGTTTCGTATACAATAAATTATACAAATTCCATCCAAATTCAATAGTTTCCAAAATATCCGTGTCTTATTTAGAAATATTTTTTTTACAATTTCATACGATATTTTCACTATATTGGGCTAAGAATCAGCGCTTTATAAACGTCAAAGTTCATTATAAAGACAGTCTTTCGAAACGCCCGCCCGTCACCACTTCCTATTGTTAAAGCTGAAGAAGATTCGCAATAAACTGCTCAGCAACACATCTAACAGTTAACTTGAAGTATGTTCTGAAGAACTTGGATTATTACAAATGGATTACTTAATTGGTTTGAGTAGATCAATGCAGATACTGTAATTGAATTTGAAAGAACTTTCCTTTGAAAGAAGACCTCTCTTTGAGAGCGGAAATGGCTGAAATTTATCTCCTTTTTAACCGACTTCCAAAAAAGAAGGTGGTTCTCAATTCGGTGGGTTTTTTTTTGTTTTTTTTTTTTTTGTATGTATATACACCGATTACTCCGAGGTTTCTGATCCGTGATTCTTCTTTCGTTAGATGCGGTATACTTGCCATTTGGTCCCGTATAAATTGTATTCAGTTTGGCTCAGCAGTTTTCATTTTATGACCATTTTGCTGACTTGTTGCTTACTTGTATGATGTAATTACGTCGTCCAAGTAAGCTAAATGACGTCGGGTAATTGTTGGGTATCACAACCAAAAGGTGAAAAAAATAACTTTAATTTCGAAAGTCGGTGTTCTTTTTCGGTTTTGACACCGACTTCCGAAATTAAAGTTATTTTAGACTTTGAAGTGTTTTATTTGGAAGAACGTTGTTTTTTTTTGTGAAAAAGTTTTCTACAGATTTCCAGAAAACCATTACCATGCAGTGGCAGTGTATCTATTTGTGTAGCAATAACTCACATAACAACTCAACTAAATATAGTATCCGTCTTTTACTAACCAATGACATCAACTAACATGTATTTTTTTATTGTTCCCAGGTTCAGCCCCATGTTACGATGCTGGACGACCTGCTACCTACTCTAGCCACCAACAGATCTACCGCACCCGGCCATGATCATAACTTCTACGTCACATTCTATGATGACGTCAACCACAGATATATTAACGACACTCACAATGCGACTGAGGTAAGGAAATCTGATATTTGTATTATTTTGATAATACGAGTAGCTGCGCCCGCGATGTATCGCGAACCATTATACGAGGAAATTATTTATTTAAAAAATAAATAGCCTTAAGTAACTCCTTGTAACATCAGCTATCTGCCAGTGAAAATCCCATCAAAATCGGTTCAACTGTTTTAAAGATTGACGGAACAAACACACAGAAAGACGGACGAATTTTGGGATACTTTGCACATACCTATAATTAATAACTCATTACTATTACCAACATTCAATACCTCCTCCTGCTCATCCTTTATTATAAATATTTAAATGTTACCGATTTGCTCCCACCAGTCCCTTACGAGGCAGCAATCTACTCTTATCTACCGTTTCTTATCTATGCTGATGACGCAAGAAAGTGTAAAAACTCGAATGAATGGGATGCTCCGAAAGAGCCTAGTTTATTTCTAAGCGTTTTCGCCACTTCCACTTTTAGCTCACTAGTTTTGCCAAACTGTAAAATCTACCTACAGTCAAAATGTAGATAGGTTTTGAAGTGAAAACTTCTTTAGGCGCACTATGCGTGCTTTCCGAACTTTATATTTGTTTTTTTTTTTTTGAGTGGCCTCTCGCATTTCAACCGTTGCTTAATCGGACTTGCCTGTGGCGGCCTTAATATAAACATTAAAGCCTCAAGCCAGGGCTTACTTTGTATTTGTGCTACATTTAAATCTTATAATTGTTCACTTCCATAGTCTAGTCATAAGCACACATGCTCTATTCTATTTATTCCTTATGTCAATCTTGAGTTCTCCATTCAAATAATAATAATTATAATATAATAATATTTTAGGACAACTCACACACGGTCATCCGATCCCAAACTAGGCAGAGCCTGTGCTATGGCAACCAGACAACTGATAAACTTACTTATATATTTCTAAATACATACATATTATAGACAAATTACACCCAGACACAGAACAAATGATCATGCTCATCACACAAAGATTTGTCCTGGGTGGGAATCGAACCCACGACCTCCGGTTTAGCAGTCAGGGTCACTAACCACTCGACCAACAGGCCAGTCAAACAATTAAATGTTGTTTGTTGGTAAGTGCATCACTTGAGAACGGCTCGACCGGGAAACTTGCTAGAGGCCTACCATGTTTAGGGTTCCGTACCCAAGTGGTAACCAACGGAACTCTATTACTAAGCCTCCGCTGTCCATCCGCCCGTCCGTCCTTCCGTCCATCTGTCTGTCTACGGGCTGTATCTCAAGAACCGTAAAACGTAGACAGTTGAAATTTTCACAGAGTGTGTATTTCTATTGCCGCTATAACAACAAATACTTAATAAAAAGTAAATTAAAGGGTACGGAATCCTTCGTGTGAGAGTCCAACTCGCACTTGGCCGGTTTTAGTTAATTAACCCTCACTGTCCAACAGCTGGGCAAAGGCCTACCCTGTTTGTGTCTGTGGCCACTAACTATAATTTCTAAAGCTCTTTTCACGACAAACAATTGCGAAATGGGTCGTAGTTTCCCGCAGGTATTTCTCTGATTCTAGCTTTTAAACAAGTCTTGTAAAAATATTAGTGCCAAAAAATACAAAGTTGACACAATTTTTGCTTCAACGTTAATACTATCAAAATTATACAGTAGCAACAACCTGCCGGTTTCGCAATTCGTACAGAAAATACATTTACTCGAAACTTTTATTTTTCGTATCCAATTGTTCTGTTTTGATTATTTCCGAGCAAATATCTCATATTAGCGTCTGCCTGCGGTTTCAACTGGACAGCGAATTTAATAACTGTTCTGAAATCAAAACAATGCGAAAAGTGACGAATTTAGTTTGAAGGAGAATTGAAAATAATAACTTTAAAACTTTAGCATTGGTGTCAGAGATATATGAAACTGAAACGCTAACATTTATGACCTGACTAGCTGTCGCCCGCGGCTCCGCCCGCGTGAATGTCGAAAATTATCCCAAGGGAACATACTCCCGAGATAAAAACTATCCTATGTCCTTTCCCGGGACTCAAAAAATCTCTGTACCAAATTTCGTCTAAATCGGTCCAGTCGTTTGCGCGTGAAGAAGTAACAAGCATACACACACACTCACAAACTTTCGTCTTTATAATATTAGTGTGATTAACTATCTCCAGCCTGGTTCCAGTTAACTTAACTGACAGATAGGTAAATGACATACAATATT
Source organism: Mamestra brassicae (assembly GCA_905163435.1). Lineage (NCBI taxonomy): Eukaryota > Metazoa > Arthropoda > Insecta > Lepidoptera > Noctuidae > Mamestra > Mamestra brassicae. Next base: position 4,591,253 of record LR990991.1, on the reverse strand, counting down.
TTTGCTATAACCTTTATGACCATACATATAAAATACCTATTAACTGGTCAACACCCGTTAAAACAGATCTTTTAGAGCCGCCTGCAGACGTACCGTGTGCGCCTAGTTGAACATTCTGTATGTAAAGCAAGCAATCAGGTCTCCGAATCTGAATTCCTTATCAGGAAACATAATCAAGTAAAACGTACGCAGCCGGCCTAAGACTCCAGTTAAAGTGAAATTCTATCAGGAAAAATGATGTCAAGAAGGAATGGTACTAAATGTCACGTGATCCATCCCTTTTGGCATTTCGACAATTAGTATCGCTGAAAGATTGTCATGTTGTCATGTCCACTACATTTTTTTTCCCACTATCAGTCAATCAACGTATTCAATTGTTTTTACCCAGGCATACCAGTCATTCATCCTGCCCTGGGCGGAAAGTCTTGAAATAGTCACCGATCGCCTACCGGCCATCGGTCAGTAAGTCTTAAGGCCGCCCGTACACAGTCAATTTCGAACGCTAACCACGGAACAGATCATTGATTTTGATCGTGGATCGCGTTCGAAATTGACTGTGTACCGGCCTTACCGAATTCGGTCGGTAGGCGATCGGTAACTGCCTATGTCGAGACTTCCCACCCTGGTGGCGAGTCAACTACTTAGTTTCAACCACATCAGTAGCTTATCATTGCACTAAATTGTTTGCTCCAGGCATACCAGTCGTTCATCCTGCCGTGGTGGCGGCAGGTGCTGTGGACGGTGCTGTTCGCTGGCATGGTGGTGGTGGCCACCGTGGGCAACCTCGTCGTCATCTGGATCGTGCTGGCCAACAAGCGGATGAGGAGCGTCACTAACTACTTCCTGGGTAAGTTACTTAGGGCTTCGTTCATCCTGCCGTGGTGGCGGCAGGTGCTGGGGTTGCCGAATTTGTTTGAAAGAGTCACCGCGGCCCTGGAACGCAAAGGGAATTAGGAGGAACACCAATGGGTTTTCGTTCAGTTATTCATAATTCTCGAAAAAATCGTTCTTAAATAAAACCATTTAAAAATTAGTTGCGCCATTAAAATTCTGCCGCGAGAAATGAACGAGAATCAGCAAGACAACTTCGTTTAAAACCCTGTATGCAGAATCTAGGCGGCGCTTTCATAATGTGTAAATGTGAAGTCTGCGTTCCCGCGCATCGTTTTTAATTACTGGAGCCCCTTCGCGTTTACTCCCAAATAAAAGTAAATCTCTACGACGAGACTTCGCGTATATTATGTCGGTAATTTTAGAATTTCTTCGGAAAATGTAGCAAAGACTTTAAGCTCATGTTATTGCTTACTTAATCTTGTTTTTGTCAATAACGTTCTCGAACGGATTTCTATTTTTATACTGTGGTCTTAGTGTGAGTTTTTAAACGTACTCGATCGCGTACATCAATTTGTATTTAAACTTGATAAACGCTGTCTGGTGACAATAATATTTTTTCTATACCTAAAAATTGACATAAGAGGTCCTAGCACGAATTTTTTGACGTATTACATAGTAACGTAACGTAAAAATTTACTATAACTATAATACTCTTTTAACACATACATAATGTTTACTTCAATTGGATACTATATTCTTATTTTTGTATGATACAAATTGTGTATGTTACTTTATATTAAACCGAAACACTATGGGGTTGTAGTTTTTATATTCAAAATTCACTAACATTAACGATACTATAACGTTACTACACGTCAAAATATTCGTGCTAGGCTCTAAAAGTGAACGTTTACGCTAACGCTACGATCGAGTACGTTTAAAAACTCGCCTTAAGGTCTTTGTTTATTTTCAAACACAGTCTAACATGGACCCATGTTTATTTTGGCAGTGAACCTGTCAGTGGCAGACGCGATGGTGTCTACCCTCAACGTGACGTTCAACTTCACCTACATGCTGAACTCTGATTGGCCGTTCGGACACTTCTACTGCAAGTTCTGTCAGTTCATTGCCGTGCTCAGCATATCTGCGTCTGTGTTCACGTTACTGGCTATCAGTGTGGATAGGTGAGTTTTGTAAATCGATGAACATAGTGTGTCTAATAAATCGATGAACGCCGGCTGCACGCACGAAAAAGGATGACTCATTGTAACGTTACGCTCATTGTAACGTTACGCTCGTTGTTTGTAGCCGTGAGACACACGCTTAGTTCTTAGCATACCTACCTTTCTTTTTATTTTTTTTTATTTCTATGTACCGTGCGTGCGTGTTTCATGTATGTGGTAAATAAATATTATTCTTTGTTAAACTATCGTCCGTAAACCGACTTTACAGACAACCAATTGTTTATGCCTACTTTGTAACATCAGTTGTTATTATTGCTAAGTACACACATTATAGTTTACCTACTAGTGGCCCGCCCCGGCTTTGCTCAGAAGTATATTTTTTTCAAAATTTTCTGTCAAAAGAACCTTCTCCTGACAATAACAAACACAACAAAAAAAAATAGCGAAGTTGTCCAGCCGTTTACACGTGATGCCATGACCAAGGGAAATAGGGATACATTTATATATATATGTATATAATAATATATATATAGATATATCATTGGGTGCACACGGTCCTTTAATAACCCTAGCGTCAAATGGTCTGTCATGTCATAATTTATGCGTCGCCTTTTTTATGTGAGCAATACATGCAATTATTAATAGAATAGGCAGGTAACTATTAACTCGATAAGTATCTACGTAGTTCTCGTTAAGGCCTGCTGTCAAAAATAACTGACAGTTCGAAAGATACTTTCCCACCCATCTATAAGAAAAACAGTCGAATGATTTGATGTCATAAAGTAAACAACCGCTACCGTTATGTAAAACCGCTGAACGACGTTTAGCCGTTTTTCTTAATTACTGAACTTGAACACGGCGAATCGTATGAACGTCTTGCAATGCAGTGAATCAACGATTAGAGATTATGCAAAACATTGAAAACTTACAGAGTAAGTAGTGAACAGTTTTTAGTATTCTTTATTTCACTACAATATAAATAGCTACACTAGCTACTAGGAATTTAATTTTAGTAGGACTACGTCAATGAATATTCATTTCAATTAACATTTACATTATTCTATTTCCGTCACTTCGTAGTAACGCTTAATTAAAAACAAATTGAAACAAATGAAGTCTCCACATTCAAAAGCAAAAAAAAACTTGGCACAAAATGATTTTGTACTTTTTCCCTTTAACATACAAAGCGGAAAATCGTCAAAGAAAAGAAAAATATAATTTCCCCATTTCCATAGGTATTTACATACGAAATCACCGCGTCATGAGTATAAAATTGAACGAACACACAAGGCCCTTTTTCCCGTCAACAATAATAATTTTCAATAAGTCACATCCTTCGCGAAATATTTTTTTATTGTGTAAGACGTTCCGAGCTTTTTAATCTCAAAAATCTACACAACAAAGAAAAATCTGTATTATTATTTAAAATATACCTATTCGTTATTTTTTCTTTGTATATTTAGTATCTATGGGGTAAAAAAAGGCACTGCAAGAAATAGCACAAGACTACATAGTTTAAATCTCAAATAAAACATCTTGCTGTCGTAAACAAAATAAAAACAACTTCGCAACGACGCGGTTTTTAACCGACTTCCAAATACTTAAAGAAAAACAAAACAAAGTATAAAGAAGTATACAAAAAGCACCGACTTCCGAAATTAAAGTTGTTTTATACTTTGTAGTGTTTTTTTTTTGGAAGTCGATTGTTTTTATTATCTGATCATGTCTACTTTCCATTGAATCATGTATTTATTTAGTTGCTGTCATCGAATGTTAATTATATACGTCATTGTATTGTCCGGGAAACATGGGCTTCATGAAATATTTTCCGGACAGCTATAAAAATGATATCGCTGGAACATGGTGTTCAAAGAATGAGCTCTAACATAGGAAATCCATTACCGACATTTATCGCAAGGGGGCTTTTACCGGCCCTGTTCTTGTCACCACACCCTGATAGCTTCTTTCTTCACTTATTACGTCGCTTGGTCACCACTATGGTATTCAAATAGAAAATCTGAATTTTATGCACGTTTTATACAACGTAAAAAAGCATAACAAGTTGTCGGACACAGTTATTCATGAGTTTGGTAATATAATAAGCGGTTGTCATACATGACTGTTTTAAATCTATGTGTTGTAAATATGTTGCTCTTCCTTTATATTTTATGTAGCAAACATTTGTAAATCATAAAAGCACTGCAAAGCATTATACAAGATTTACTTCATCGCGCCAGTCGTTAGAATCAAGTATTCAAAATTATTACTTTGAAAACATACTTTAGGGATTTTCAACGCTAGCCCTATATTCTCTGGTTTTACTAAAGTTTTCATGCAAAGTACCTAATCATCTATGAAAATATAAATTTACTACGTACGAGTTTTAATATTACTTATTAAATCACCTACGAAGTACGACTTGGATAACTCTGTGGCACGACTTTATTAGGGTAATTAAAACTTACACATAATGTTCTTCTTCATCGGTTTTTCACTGCTGACAATCTTCAACTTTCTTCAACTTGCCTGCACTTGTCTTGAGATACTTCGGCCACTTTGCTCGCAGAGGTCCAACTACATGTCACGCCATGTAGTTGGAATGTGGCAGATTTGGCTGATGAAAACCCCCGCCTGGTCCATACCATAAAAAAACTTCTTAAATGGGAAAATGGAGGGCAAAGACCGAAAGGACGAAGCCCCAAACATTAGTTCGACTAAATTGCAACCGATAGAAAAACCGTTTATAAGTTGAAACGGAGTCACGATTCTCAGCAGTAAGAGCGCGATGAAGAAGATACAACTCAAGGAATACTGCTCATCGAATCTTTCGGGACATTAGCAAACAAATCGTCGACTGTTCACGTGACCAGACGGTTAAACTTTTCTTCGGTCTTGGAACCAGTCAATACTGATTGAAGAAAATTTCACAAACTGACCGTATTGCCGCGTTGAATGTCAATACATTCAACGCGGCAATACTGCCAGTGTTCTGGGCACCTTTTCTATTGACAGCGATGTGGATAATTTTTTTGAAAGAAAAAAAAAAAGGAAATCAGTTTTTCTGCCGGAAAAAACGCACAGAAACACTAAAAACTAAAAAACTTATCAACTACAATAATACAATAATTATAACAAAAATAAATAAAAACTAAAAAAAACCGCATCACTGTCAGCCCATGTCAGGACCCAATGTTCCCGTTTGCCCAATGATTTATTTTCTCTTAAACTCGTTTGTACTATATTAACAGTCAGTAATAACAGTCGCACGGGTCGATATTCAAGGTTAAGCAACGCTTGCCGAGGTTGTTCTGTGGATGGGTGACCATCTTAACATACCGACACTCCTCCGTGCCTCGGAAAGCACGTTAAGCCGTTTGTCCCGGCTGTCATTTGTAGATCTTTGGCAGTCGTAACGGATAGTCAGAAGCCAGATAATCTGACACCAGTCTTGCCAAGGAGTACCGTGTTACCCAGTTAATGGGTTGTGGAGGTCTGGTAGGCAGCCGCTCCACGTAAAATACTGGTATCCAGCTGAATCCGGTTTGACTGGAAGCCGACCCCAATATAATTGGGAAAAGGCTAGGCAGATGATGACTCACCTACATCCAACTATCTCTACTTACAACCACTCTTCTAGGTACGTGGCCATCATGAGTCCCCTACAGCCGCGCCTGGGCAAGCGAGCGACCCTGGGTATCACGGCCGCCATCTGGCTGTGGAGTTCCGTCCTCAGCGCTCCCAACCTGATCTACTTCACTACTGACATGGACGTTCTACCTGATGGATCAATAAGGTAAAAATATTTAGTGCTTTTATTCTTAAGACCGATTTTCCTAAAAATAAAGATGGTTTATCACATCCACGCTTCCATTCATACTGTTTTTTTATATGCGAAAGCAACTCTGCTTGTCTGTTTGTTACCTGTTCACGTCTTACGCGCTGAACGGATTTGATTGGAACCTCGCACACAGTAGACCATGTCTTGGAATACACACATATAGGCTACTTTTTTTATCCCGGAAGTATGTTCCCTTGGTGTTATTTTCAACTATTATTAATATATTATTAATTAGTATCTTCAAAATTAAAATGGCTTCCCAAAGTAACTATTCCACGCGGACGAAATCGCGGGCAAAAGCTAGTTAAAATGATAATAAAAATCTCAAGAAGTCAACTTGCAATTGAAAAATCGGTCCATCGTGAAATTAATATCCAGTCTTTTCTTTGACAAATGATTTCGACTGAAATATATGAAAGAAAATCAATGAATCTAATAATAAACCAATGTTTGTAGATCAAGTTATACACATTGAATTTCTCAAGCCCAACAAAAAATAAGTCTGGAAAACTTTCTGAATTGCCAACAAAAGCCTGAAGTAGCTGTAGCTACATCAATTTAGAAAACACGATTGCTACAATACAAGCCAATTCTCAAAGAGCCCTTCAATTTATTGCCAATCATAAAATGTTTGACATAATCCAAAATAACAAGTTCAATACAAGTAAAAAGTTTTGAAGGCTCAACTTGAAAGTACCGAGGAACTTCCATGAAAGCTTTTAGTAAAATTTCACAATTAAACGCTCTCGTGCTGAATTCCGTCTAAAATGGCGGCACTCACAAGAACTATTATGTGGAGGACTGTAAAATGTTAGGCAGTAACTTCGTCGACTTTAATGCTGTGTTTTACAGGCGGGTATGCTTCCCCGAATGGCCCGACGGCATTACTACGAGGTCTCAGCTTGAATATTGGTAAGTGTCAAAATAAATCTTTATTTTTCACTCTTCTCAAAGGTTCAAAGCCATTAAAGGCTTTGATCATCATCATCGCCATCACCATATCAACCGAAAGACGTCCACTGCTGGACATAGGCTTAAGGATTTAGATTATGGCAACCCCCCCTGGGTTCCACGCCACGCCACGTTTGGCAGGGTTGGCGATCGCAGTGTAGCTGTTGCAATGCTCAGAATCGACTGTAAGAGGCGACTAAGGGACTCAGCAGAGAATGCTGCTGCCCATTCTATGCTGAGTCCCTTCCTTAGTCGCCTCTTACACCCACGGAAAGCGATGTGATGGTTGCTATTCAAAAGCTTTGATACAAACATAAGTCAATTGCGTTACACCTTACTTGATCCTTAATGAGAGACTGGAATCCCTAATTGATACCCTGTGTGACCAGTACGATCACCAGGGTCTCACCCCGAATAGATTATTTAACAAAAAAATCTAATTAGTCCGTCAGATAGATTTTTTTAAATATTGTCACGTATTTTTTCTTTTGTCACGTAAACAAAAAATTAAGACGACATAGTGCGTTGAAAACTCGTATGACTAACCAGTACACTTTTTACCGGAAGGTGACGTTACAAGCCCCCACTGTTTATACTTGATGCAAAAACTCGATAAAAAAACTGAACTGAAGTTGATAGAAAAATGATCAAATCAATAAAAAATAAGGAGATAAAACATCTCCATATTTTTTATTGATTTGATAAAATAAAAAATACTTATCGAATATTTTTCAATAATGTAACTGACGGACTAAATAGAATCATATTTTTTTACTCAGGCAACATCCTTATAGGCATCGAAAACTGATTTAAAATGTTGAATTGTTGCAATAGTAAGCAGTGAATACATTGGCTTTATAGCTTATTTTTCGTAGCTTTTACAAAGCTAAATGACCGGTCTATCCTTTTACTTATTATCCTTCTGACCTTTTATCTGCTCCGATGGTCTCGCGGTCGCAAGCGCGCCTACCGAGCGTGGAGTGTTGGGTTCGATTCCCAGGTCGGGCAAAAAGTGTTATTGGGTTTTTCTAATAGGAATTTCTCAGTGACAGTCCGGAGTTCGGAAGTTGGTGGTGTGACACCCTCGTGCCTCGGAAAGTACGTTAAACCGTTGGTCTTGCGCCAGATCTCGGGCGTTGGTCTTGCCGTCTCATCGGAATATGAGAGTGATGGAAGAGGGACTGCACCTGTGTTTACGCACACACTTGTGCACTATAGTATGTCCCGCGCCGTTGACTAGTCTCGATTGAGATTGGCCGCCGTGACCGAAATCGGTCAGGAGGACTATTTCCTTCTGACCTATTTAAAATTCCTAATGTAAATCCATATTCACAGGTACAACGTAGCATTCATGGTGCTGACCTACTTCTTGCCAATCATGTCCATGACGTATACATACTCAAGAGTCGGCATTGAGCTGTGGGGCTCGCAGTCCATCGGTGAATGCACGCAGAGGCAACTGGACAACGTCAAAAGTAAACGCAGGGTACGTAAATCAAACTCTAAACTAAAAAAGTGCATGTTGGTCTTGCACACGAAGGGTTCCGTACCATAAGCTGAAAAAAACATGTTTCTTGTATGGGGGCCCCCTTTTTGTTTTTATTAATTGTTGTTATAGCTGCAACAGAAATACATCACCTGCGAAAATCTCAACTGTCTAGCTATCACGGTTCATGAGATACAGCCTGGTGACAGACAGACAGATGGACAGTGGAGTCTTAGTAATAGGGTCCCGTTTTTACCCTTTAGGTACGGAACCCTGAAAACATTGCACTTAAATGGCACCTCCGTGGCGCCAATGTTGATGTTACATAATATGAGTGGTCCAGCACCTGATATGATCCCTGTAAGGACAAAGCAATGTACTTTTTTTTTACTTCACATTGAGAGTTATGGAGGCAGCCGCTCGACGTAAAAAACTGGTATTCAGCTGAATCCGGTTTGAGCCGACCCCAATATAGTTGGGAAAAGGCCAGGCAGATGATGATTAAGCGCTATCTTAAGCTGGGTACTGATCGGTGTTACGGGCCGTAATGTAACATTCACAGCGAGCATGTTATGTTACGCCATTGTCCTAAAATCCGTGTCAAACAAAACACATACGCACATGTTCGTGCTCCTTTCCATGTACTGACTGCACGAATACTTGCTTTGTAATACGTTACATTACGCCCTGTAACACCGGTCTGTACCCATCTGATAAACAAATTAATTAAAATTAAAAAAAAATATTAAAATTATTTTATTTATTTTTTGGGGTAACAGAATTTTCTGAACCGATATTATTGATTCAAGTTATTCTAAAATATTATAATAAAACGAAATAACAAAAATAACCCGAATAAAAATCGTTTTTTTTCCGCTTTTGCCCCAAGAGGTTTCGCCCCAAGCAAAATATTTCCCTGTTCGCCCCACATTAATAACCAACTAAAATACAGTAACACATTTGATACGGCCAGTAATCCCAGAGTACCTTCGTCACACCTCATTTGGTTCAGCCCCAAACATCAATGTAATTAGTCTCAGAGATGAAATCGTAATTACTAACGGTAATTACCTACACTGAAACAGCAATCATTGCAAACGATATTGAAATTTCACGCTTTGATCATAAGCAAGATTTTCTAACGTCATATAGGAGTATATCAGATTTTCTCGCGAATAAATTACCTAATACCTGCTTAAAAAAGAACTCAAAAAGCTGAGAAAAAACTCGATTTCGATATACCTTAGATTCTCATTTTACCAAGTTAACTTTGTTGGAAATGCATGGGAATTTGATAAAAGCAATCTTGTCTAAGTTTACGATACCGACCCTATTCACCGCAACATTTCCATGTGTTTGACATGTAAATTAATAATTTCGTTATACTAAAGAAAATGTCACAAGCTTTAAGGAATACGACGAAAACAAAGGAAGGAGTTTTAAACACGAAATAATGATTTTAGCGTTAAAATTTGTAGCGTAGCTGCTACAAATTCTAAATCACTACAATTATCTAAACGTTTACGCAATCAATCTTCCTTAAAATCTTTCAGAGTTAATTCATTTATAAATAACCACGGTTTTCAATACTCATCAACAATTCCAACAAATCCTCAAAACTTTCCAAGCTTATTAAAATGTCTTGGAGGAATACATTTCGTCCTCGTTTCATTAAAATCTCTTCTAAACTCCTAAGTGGTTTCGCCGAACGCACTTGAAGGGTCCAGCACTAAAATCCCTTTTGAAATATTATATCCCGAGTAAATTAAACATCGTATCTTAATCTATTGTCTTCTTTCCTTAATAATGGCTTCCGGATTGGTCCGGGATCCTTTTTAAAGAAATTGATTTCCCTTGGGTTCCCTGACCTTCCCTTGGCAATATGTGCCAGTCTAAACTTGTTATTCAAATGATTTGTTTATGTTTGTTCGAATATTGCTGGCATCACGTTGTGAGAATAAGTGCCGTTTATTAAATCGTGATTTTAAATAATTACACCTACCTAAAATAATATGAAGATATAAGAATAAGTTAAAACCTTATTTGCATGTACATGTTCAAAGCAAATGAACCCTCAAACTAAGATAAAACTGAGATATCTAAGTTATTGGCTGAATTTTGAAATTACACGTGACGTTCTTTATTAGGTAGTTTCTAAATAGAAAAGGTGACGAATAGCCGTCCAGCTATTAGTTATGTAAGTAACCTCCTACCCATCAGTTAAATAACTACTGTAAAAGTCCGAAAAAAGGGGTGTTTTCAATCCCGTTCTAACCTAACCTGTCCGAGTCGGGGTGCCCCAAGGTCCGAGCTCGCTTCGCTCGCTCTTGCATCCTAAGTTCTACTAGTAACAGTATGTAGCAACATTGCCTTTTGTACGCACATACGATCAGTAGGTACACTAACTTTCTTCTAAGCAGGATTTCAAATATTTAACCTTTCGAGGCCCGACTGGCACTTTAAATTTGATGAAAACATGAAAACATATTTATAGTGGAAACCATTATTTTATTGTTTATTCAATTAATTTTAAAGCTAAAAAATATTTTTAAGGCAAATTGTATGTTTCTCCAACAGGTAGTCAAAATGATGATAGTAGTGGTAGTAATATTCGCCGTCTGCTGGCTGCCCTTCCACGTTTACTTCCTGGTGACCTCATACTACCCGGATGTCGTCAACTACCCTCACATCCAAGAAATATACCTGGGCATCTACTGGCTGGCCATGAGTAACTCCATGTACAATCCCATCATTTACTGTTGGATGAATTCCAAGTAAGTTTTCGGAGCTGTAAAACTTTTATTGCGTAAGAACGATTATGTTTCCTGGACCGTGAATAAACGCCTTGTGAACTGTTGAACTTATTGGGTGAAACGGTTATTGATATTCCTTTATAAATTTTAGATTCTTCCCTCAATTTTCTGTCTAACCTGTGTGTCAGCAGAAATTACTGGTCTGAAAATAAATCTATTTGAATCAGACGGTATCAACCATCCAGATGGCCTACCTTGGGAAAATTACCCAATTTTTTTCTGCAAAACTTTTATAAAAAGGGTCGAAATGTCAAAGTTTGGCAATAAAGATGCCTGCAAACCTGATTATGTTTCAGACTCTTGTTACGCAATTAACTAAAACAGGACTCGTTATTAGAATTATTTTTCCAGTAAATCTTCTTAAATGGCAGAATGATATAAAAAAGATTTTTACGCAGATTTAGAAGAGGTTTCAAGCAATTCTTCTGGTGTTGCGGAGCGTTCGGCGGAGGAGGGTTGGACAGGCGCAGAGGCTTCGGAACTGAGCGACTGGACAGATCGGTTCGATCTTTATCACCTAGCAGGAAGAATGGTACCAGTAAGCTGATGGAATCTTTCTCTTTAGTCGTTCTAGAGAATAGCTTGCTGTAGATGCTTCTCATATGAATTTTGGTTATTTTCAAGATTCTTTGAACTTTTTCTAATTTCAATTTAAGTTTCAACTACGATCATCACTACATGCACATGATTCATTAATGGTGACAAATCTGATAAACTACATCTTACATACAACAAAAATACATTTCAATCTAATACTATCGAAATCAATTCACCAATTTCTTTTGTCATCAAACTCATTTTATCTGTACAGTTTTTAACTCCCCTTTAACCTCAAAACTAGGTTTTTTTCCATTTCTTCTCTAGCTAGAACGATTAACTCTTCAATGATCAATGAATGTAAAGTACAATTCATGGATAAGAATTTCTTCTTCATAGGTTTATTCAAGACGACAAAATTCATCAAAAACCCACCTGGCTCTCCCCACTTGCTCCATGCAAATAAAATACACAAGTAAGAAATACCGAGGAGCCAAGTTCAGTTGTTTTATATCTGACCTTATTGATGTTATAATAGAACGATCTAACATGACACACTCGTGATAGCTTTGAAATCGTCAGTAGTTAAGCTCTTTTCTTTCGGTTTGTCATACCTTTTATCTTTATTTGCTTTCCCATGGCTTTCTTCCTAAGATGTTTCACATGTTCTTGCGGCTTCATCATCTACAAAATTTTCATTGTTATTACTAACACTTGTCATATATTCAGTGAGTGGCTGGGCTAAGAAACTTTGATACATTATAAACTTTTTCCAACAGGCACTATCCGAATTTCGATGCATAGCACTTACAACCAGACGCTGGTGAGCACCGCCTGACAGCGGCGCGGCGCGGGGGGTGCGCACGACGCGAGCACTGACGCGCACCACGCGCACGCCGCGCACGCGCCGCTCTCAGCGCACGCTGCGCACGCGCCGCACGCCGCCACCGAGCGCACGTGGATATGACGCGAGTGCCGCGCAGCGCGGGCGCCTCGCACGCCGCACGACCTCTACGCCTGAACCAAATACGGCGCGTGAGGACAACACTTCAGCGTTATAAATGTCTGCAAGTCCGTACAATTATGTGTTAAACTTTATCTTAATAATATCTCTAAGTGGTATACTAGTCAAAACTGAATATTGCGAAGAAAACATGGAGAATGTTGATAACGTAAATGTTTTGTACATTTATAAAAATGTTGAAATATTGAAAACCGTAAAAACTTATGAGAGCGATGTCGCAATCCCTTTTTTTTTTTTTTTTTTTTTTTTTTTTTTTTTTTTTAAGGATGGGAAATCATCAAATGACTTCTTCCGCTCTGGGTGGAGCGGAAGGGCGTGTCAGACTCTTACTGACTAAAACCCATCCGTGTTCCTTCTAAAACCCTTTGCGTTCCAGGGCCGCGGTGACTCTTTCGAACAGATTCCGCAACCCTGGCAGGCTTTGGCCCTAGCGGGCCCCGTCTTTTATGCTGACATCTCTTTGAGGCGCGCGTGAAACACAACGCGCCATCGACCCGGGCCTGGTGGTGATCGGACGGCGAGCCACCCAATGCTCGCCGTCCGCAGGCCCGCGCCTACGGTGGCCGGGGATCGCCCTGCGACTCCCGACGCCCGGGGCGTCTTCTCCTGTTGCGGCGGTTGGGGCGAAGGCCTTGCCTTTCCCTCGCGCGGCCCGCCTCCTCCTTCGCTAGCATTACTGCTTCGCAGAAGGAGGTGACCGCTTCCCAAGCCTCCTCGCTCCGGACCATGGATTCAACCAGGGCCGGACGCGAGAGGTCGCCGCCACCGATCGCCGCGATGAGGACACGGCGGTGCTCAGCCCAAGCAGGGCAGACCTCCACCGTATGCTCCACCGTGTCCTCCGGGCGATCCTCATGTCGCAATCCCTACAATCCATTTTTTTGGCTATTTACTATATTCAATCATTTTATATTAAGCGAATTGCACAAATGAATGTACGTAATAGATTTACTAATTTACAATAAAGACGTTTTTATACAATTATCTGATTATGATATACCTAAAATATTGGAAAGAGATGTTTATGCTCCTCTTAATTTTATTGCATTTTATTACGAGTATCAAAGTTACAATTTATTATAAGTTTATTAAGTATTTTATCAACGAGTATATTTTCTAATCACTCTAGGCTAAAGCTATTAATTTTATATGTAAAGGGACGTCAGATTTGATAACGGATAATTGTGTTACCAACTTTGTAACTTGATTTATCTTGATTAAAGAAAGATTAACAAAGATAGGGAATTGAGGGTGATGTAAAATAAGCGAAAGGGTAAGATTTTTATGGAATGTTAGAAAAGATTGTATATTGTAAATAAAGTATAAGTAGATATTTAATTGAATGTACAGATTTTATATCTAAATTATACAGTGTAGTTTAAATAAGTATTTGTTTGTATTATAAATGGTACTCATTATTAAGACATCTTGATTAAAGTCAGTATCAAATTAGATTTCGTTTGGCATTTAAAAGTAAAGATTTTTTTTTTTATTATTGAAATATGAGAGATAAAAATACCTTTTCTGGTGTATTTCATCGAATTCAAGTGTTTATTCACAACTCCTTATGTTCTAAAACTATAATAATTTACGGATCAATAGAAAATGCTCTACACTCTACATTATTATACACGGGTCTCCTTTTTCTTATTGATTTTAGAGTTACATGATTATTTCAGACATATTTCATGATTTTCTGTGCATCCAGAATTTAAATTACTAAGACACAGAATTTAAGTACTGCCAACATTTCATTCTTTAATTCTTTATTGTACACTAAAACAACTTATATTATATACAGTCAATATAAAGTTCTTGAACAAAGGCGAGCCTAACTCAAGATTGAGTTTTCTCCCAGCAAACCTTTGAGTGAGAGAGATCAGCATAGGGGCGTGATTTCATCATAATGTGCACTGGACATAACTTTTCAACTATAATTACATCGCCGCAAGATGCTTTCAGACAAGAGTGATACCACTATTATACTGTAAAAGTCATACCGCTACGCCGCTGAGCAATTTACCGGCAAAAAGTTACAACTTTTACCTCGACGCTCTCTGATTTCAAAATTAAAATGTTGGAAGCAAAGAATCGAGTTTAAGGAGACAGGTTTTTAGATTTCTAAATGGTGCAGATAACTTTCAGTGCACTTAGGTTGCATTGTAGTCATCTTGCCTGGATCTTTTACCTGGATACGGTTAATTAGATCATCTTTTGCCTAGCCTTTTCCCAACTATATTGGGGTCGGCTTCCAGTCAAACCAGAATGAGCAGAGTACCAGTACTTTACGTGGTGCGGCTCCCTATCTGACCTCTAAAACCCAGTAACTGGGTAACACGGTACTTCTTGGCAAGACTAGTGTCAGATTTTCTATCTGTGGACAATCCGTAAAGACTGCCAAAGATCTACAAACGACAGCCGGGACCAACGGCTTAACATGCCTTCCGAAGCACGGAATGTTAAGATGGTCACCCATCCATAGACCGACCTTGGCAAGCGTTGCTTAACCTAAAAAAAAAAAAAATAATTACAGCCCCACGGGTCGATCTCCAGACCCGTGGGGCTGTAATTATTTGCGCAAGAGCTCCTCAATATACATAAAATAAGATATTTCATGACCTAGACTAGAATAAAGAGCAAACACCATCTCAAAAAAAAAAAAAAAATAATAGAATTATATAAGAAAACTACTTGATTTACTTTAAAACCAATACACCGTTATAAAGCCTGTCTGCAAAATCTGACGCTATGTTGGCCAAAAAACTATGAGAGTAAATCAAAACAATACATTCATTCACTTCCGCATCCATGTCAAAAATAACAAAATGCCGTTGACATTTCCTTTGTACAAATAATACACGCCTTTCAAACGTCAGTACAGCTGAAACTCCGTGTGCATACGACCTTATATGAAACGTTTCGAACAAAACCCGAGCACTGAGCATCGAACGAACCGTGAATATTGAAACGAGCTAATATCTGATCTCTGGTCATTGTTTCCCGATACATGCCTCCGTCAATGTGAGAAACATTATCTATGCGCACAATTTTGGATCATTTGGTTTCGGTAAAGTTCTGAAAAGAAAACTCTTTCAGTGTGTATTCAAACTTCCATACCTACTATCAATATGAATACATATATATAAAACTGTTCCGTTACTGAGTGACTGTGTTACTGACAGACAACGCACAGCCGAAACTACTGGTCGTAGAATGCTGAAATTTGGCATTTAATACAAATAAAATATTCTTATTTTTATATCCCTTGGGAGTGTAGGGGAGCTCTAAGAAAGAATTCCCCAAAATTCCTACGGGAACGGAACAAAAACGGGATATGCGGGTACGAAGTCGTTGTCAAAAGCTAGTAATATTATGAGATGCGAAACCATGTATGTCTGTTTTTACCTCTTCACATCATAACGGCTGAGCGGTTTTGGATGAAACTTGGCATACGAGTAGACCATGTCCTGAATTGGGATATGGAATACTTAATCCGATGCCTACTATGTACGATCTCTAATTATTTCAGATGGTCGTAATTAGCCATAACTTTCAACGGACAAAACGTTCCATGGCAATGCTACTCAACTATTTGTGACAATACCAATGAAAATACGAGTACGGGTAGGTACTCGTAACGCTACGCGGGCCACATCCCTCCGCAATATGAGCCTACGGACCTCTGAGTAATTTCGAATGTTGGTGAAAGAGGGACGTTACCCCACTCGGTACATTTTGATACGCTGAAATTTTTGGAACGAATATAATTGAAGCCGTGGTCCGAACAGAAAAGCCCAGCTCGAAGCTGGTGTAATTTGGTCTTGTTAACCCCCTAAATACTTAGGTCTTCAAATTGCAATATTTAAACTATCCAGCTTGAAGACCTGTTTATGATAAAATAAACTTAACAACCCGGTAAGTTCCCGTAGGAAACTTTTATAATTCTGAAACTTTTAAGCCTTTTGCTCAGATTTTATCTTTGGAATTTCTCTTAGCCACCACAGTTTTAAGACATTGTTAGACTGCATTGCTAGTTTTATTCCACGGAATACATTATTATCTTATTATACCCTAGGGAAATTCCGGAAAATCTAGAATCCTGATGCAATTTTACCATACCAATAGTATTTAAGTTATTGTAAAATTAATGTTATCATAAGTTACTCGTATACGTACATTATATACCTATGTAAATAATGAAACTATGTGTAAATATATTTTTTATGTAAAATGTAACGACCTCTTGTATTTATTGAACGTTTAGAAACTCTATGTGAAATTGGAAAATAAAATTCATGAATATTTTATTTTGAGTCTTTTAATTAATGACATTTTCCAATCCTTGTGTAACATGAGAGATAAACTTATGTGGCGAAATTTGGGAGCATGTACTATATTAATATATAGTTTATTTTCTCTCAAAAAAAAAAGTAAAAAGTATCTAAGTAACAGGCACATTCAAACTATAGGGACAGATACCTAACAACACTGCGAGGAATTTAGGTGAGATCATTTGATATTTCCCAATAGTAAAATAGAAATTGCTAATGTCCTGACAACGACGAGGGCTCCATTTGCCGCATCTGGTCAATCCACTTCGCGTTATGTCGGGTCCAATGTCTCGGACATTAGGGTAATCAATTGTAACTTAATGTCAGGCTATTTCAATTTTGTATTAGGCTCATAATTTAGAAAGTTTCATATTTAGTTTCTAGAATAGGTATCCAAAGCTATTTGATGGACATATATTATGCCCCTGAAGCTCGTTGCTAAATAATAACAGGCGCACGGGTTGATCTTCAAGGTTAAGCAACGCTTGCCGAGGTCGGTCTGTAGATGGGTGACCATCTTAACATACCGAGACTCCTCGGTGCCTCGGAAAGCACGTTAAGCCGTTGGTCCCGGCTGTGATTTGTAGATCTTTGGCAGTCGTTACGGATTGTCAGAAGCCAGAAAATCTTACTGTATTACTGGGTTCTAGAAGTCTGGTAAGCAGCCGCCCCACGTAAAATACTGGTATTCAGCTGTATCCGGTTTGACTGGAAGCCAACACAAATATAGTTTGGAAAAGGCTAGGCAGATGATGACGACCTTGAAGCTCGTTTTCTTTCCATCTCATCACTAGCTTTTTCTCGCGACTTTTCTACGGTACGGTCTTTTCTGGGAACCATGCATCTTCCCAGTATGAAAAGTAGTCTATGACATTCAACAATGTGTGTTTCTTTGGGATACTGTTTTTTTTTTCGAAATCAAATGCATAAACTATGCAAGACGAAGATTTACAACAACAAAGAGTATAATAACTAATAATTTACAAACTCCTTAGAATATTAGTATAAGATACTGTAGGTTGATGATGAAAAGGAGCATTTAAGTACAATCACGTTTCAAATTGGAAGAAGTATGCATAGAGTATAGTAACTAAAAGGAAGTATGGTCCGGACCGGATTACGTCAATTATTTCAAATCTGAAACATAAACAATTTAGTTTAGATAAACCTCAAAAGGTAACTTACTTATCTGTAGTAGGTACCAGGTAACCATAACCGCAAGAGGCTCCGTTTCCCGCCACCAGCTGGTAATCTCTGCGATGATCCCGCCATCTATCGGTCGTTAAAGCGATAGCCGCAGGGCGCACCGCAAGCCATTGAGTGGCAGCTGTGTGAAGGAACTCCTGTTGCCCGCCGAGTAACAGCTGTCAATGTTTATTATACTCAGCGATTGGGTATCTTTGTTTTACTGTTTTTTTATTTACAAAACCGGTTGTAGTTTCGAGGACTGAAGAAATCAGAGGGCCTAGCACAAATGTTCTGACGTATAGTAACGTTACAGTAACGTAACGTTAGTGAATGTTGAATATAAAAAATGGTTGTCTATAAAGTCGGTTTACGGACGATAATTTTACGTGATAACGTCATTAGAAAAGCCCAACGTTTAGGCCGATCGTGCCTCTCTATCGCTTGGTCCGCGCTCTCGCTTGCAGGAACTCTCGGCTCAAGCGGAACGTGACACTTTTTCGCGCGTGCAGCCGCGTTCCTCGATTTATAAGACGTTAAAACGTCAAAAAAAAATACCCACCAAATTGAGAACCTCCTGCTTCTTTTTGTGGAAAGCGGTTAAAGACTACAACTCCATAGTATTTTGGTTTAATTTTATGCGACATATTATGTGCGAAACGATTAGAAATTATATTATTATAGTAAAATTTTACGTTACGTAACTATACTTACGTCTAAAACATCAGTTCTATGGAGCATGTAAGTACAAGCACATTCCAAATTGGAATAGAAGTTAACAAGACATGAAGTACGTTTAATAACTATCCCAAATCTAGAAGCATCAACAGTTCAGATGAGACAAACCTTAAAAGGTGACTTACTTATCTGTAGTAGGTACTAGGTAACCATAACCGCAAGAGACACAGTCTCCCGCCACCAACCAGCTGATACCTAATATCTGCGATGATCCCGCCATCTATCGGCCGTTAAAGCGACAGGCCGCAGGACGCACCGCAAGCTAATGAGTGACAGCTGTAGAGATACTTCAGTGCCCGCTTAGTAACAGGCGTCAATGTTAATTAAGTTGCAACAGGGTGAATTTCATCTTATTGATAACCTTTCCAAATATATTTTAAAAAAAACAATACACATGAGGATCAACTTTGAAATAAGTACTACAGGTTCTTGTTAATAAACCAATAGATATTTAATTTAATTTATTTGGTTGACACTTCGTATGATCCAAGGGGCTGGCTTTTACCTTGGTCAAAGAATTAGCATTGCCATACAACGTGGCAATGCCGCCAGTCTTATGGGTACACTTCCAGTCGACAGCGATGGGGATGAATTTTTTGACGCCATATTTTAGGGTTAATTTAGTTAGGAGTTTTTATTTTTATTTCTAGTGTATATAGTTAGTTAAGTATTTATAAAAAACAGGTGTAAATATCTATGTATAAATTTACTTTGGTAATGTTGGCGTAACTCAATGAAATGTAGCGAACAGCAAAAGATTTAAATGGAAACGCACAATGGTCCACCATAAAAACTCCAATCCAATAGTGGAACTTGTTTTGAATTAAAAGTTTACAGGCATCAATTGTCTGTGCTGGTGCACCCATAAACAGGAACTCAAGGTCTACTGAATGCTAAGGCCAACAACGCCCTGAGGATAGCAGGTAGGTCTGTATCCATAGGGCAACAAATCTTTACATTTTCTTCAAGACCGTATCTTAATTTAATTTAAGTATTAAGGTAGAAGCGCCAGGGTAGCCCGCGAAATTCAAATTTTATTATGTTTTTTGCAATTTGCAAGTTAGTGTCAGGCTGTATGTTGAAGAAAATATGATTCGCGACCGTAACACGTATTTATTTACAGAATTATAATCATTGAAATCATCCATACAATCCTCTAAGTTCATATAACTCGAATGAATGGTTATTTCATAAAGAAGTCATTAAATCGAGTTACATGAATGATACAACCTGTATTGATGATTTTAATTATTATAACTCAGTAAAGCCATATTTGTTACTGTCGCCAATAGTATTTTTAACAATATACAACCTGATACTAACCTGCAAAAACGTATGAAAATTTTAAATTCGCGGGCTACCCTGGCGCTTTCAACTTAAGTACTTGGCCGCGATATCTGAGCATAGTCAACTTGTTAACAATGATAAACGCGAGTGCTAGATCGCGGTGAAACTTTTATTTTTGTACTTGTTCCAGTTGCTAACTCGAATTCATCTAAATACTTTCAGAGAAAAATTGTTTCTGTTTTCATTATTTATCTTTGTGCTTTATAATTTGCTTTGTTTGCTACGAGATAATAGCCGGATTATTGTTAGCTGACTGATGACTACAAGTCTACATGCAAAAATGATTAACACTGTACTAGCTTAATTTAGCTCTTGAGCGTATGTAGCAAACATACTTGCTGCGAGCGTACTTACTACGAGCGTGCTTGCTACGAGCGTGCTTGCCACGTACGTGCTTGCTACGTACGTGCCGGCTACGGCCATACTAGTTACTGACGTACTTGCTACGAGCGTGCTACCTTCAATTCGTAGATGCTCGTACCATAAACGCTCGTAGGAAACAACGAGCGTTTATTCTACGAACATCTACGAATAAAATTACCTACAGAATTATCGCCGATTTTTCAATTGTCAAATAACGTTTATGTGAGAAATAAAAATGGTGGATTGACAGGTTTTGTATTGAAAATATATCAAACTGCCATATTTATTGTTCAGTTAAAAGAAGTGTATATTGAAAATCCAGGCCTTAATTGAATTAAATATTGCTACGATTACGGAGTATCTAAACTACGAGGCTACCTACTTCTCTACAACTTAGAAATTACCGAAGCGAATTATTCAAACGGTTAACTCAGGACCTTTTTTATCGTATCAGCTTTAAGAGTGATTTTTCATGCCCATATTTAACCTAGAGTAGGTCCTAATAACTTAATCGCCTTTATGACACCCACACGAGGACACGCCTGAAATAACGACGATAACGTGCCAGTGAGCCATTCAGAAAATAAAACAAGTGGGTTAGTCACCAGGAGATGCTTAGCCCGGTTTTCGATACTGATTTTTTACTCAGATAAGTTAACTTTCGTACTCGGCTTACCGCAAGTCGGAAAGTTCAATATTCTTATCTTTTGCTGACTCAACTTTATCGCGAGTTTAGCAGGTAAATACTTCGGAACATCTTCCCTTCTGATCCTGTTTTACTCAAGATTTTTTGTATCATGAATGACGTGATTGATAATTATGAAACAAGTTACAAAAATAAAATAAATGTTTTTTTTTATGTACTAACTAGCCGTACCCACCCCACATTTCACCACCTTTTTTTTTAATGATGGGAAATCATCAAATGACTTCTTCCGCTCTGGGTGGAGCGGAAGGGCGTGTCAGACTCTTACTGGCTAAAACCCATCCGTGTTCCTTCAAAAGCCCTTTGGGTTCCAGGGCCGCGGTGACTCTTTCGAACAAATTTTGCCAACCCTGGCGGATATTTTACTCCCTTACGCGGAATGTTTCCTGATGTCTCCTAATCATTATCTACCACCGTGGCGAATTTCATCATCATAAATTGTCATACGTTTTCAAGATTTCGTATTTAGTCAGTGCTTTTACATAAAAGATGTGCCTACAATTATTTTGATAAAGTTTGTCCTGTCCTCATTTTGTGGTGTATAATCAAGTTTAAAATTATAAATAATATGCAGATTCTAAGTTGATTTGTTGATTATAGTAGTACTCGTAGTATGAAATATACAGACGCCAGAACATCAAGCTACCCGAAACTGTCAAATTTTCCCAATCAACCTTGCACCTAATGTTTTAGCGATAAAGTTGAAAATCTATTTAAGAAATTTGACAGATTAATGTAGCTTGATGTGCTGGCTGTCTGTACATTTTTGGTGAAACTGGTTTTATTTCTAAATATTATCTCGTTGAACCCTATCAAACGAACAAGTACTGAAAGATAAGCAAGGGCCAACACAACTCGTGGATTTACATTAAGTTAAATATGTACGTATGTAAATACTGGATTGTAAATAAAACAAAGTGCTTTAATGCTTTCAACCAGATTTATTTAATGCAAGTTTCATGACCATGCATGAAAAACATGGATTTAGCCTTTTTAGTACATTTTTCTAAATTGTTTTATGTATTCCAAGCTGCTGCCACTAAATAATTCAATGGCTAATGACAATGTACCTGGCTAGGGGCTACCGAACTCATGAATGATAATATCCATGTTTTTTACTTTTATTATAAATGCGAAAGTCTGTTTGTGTCTATCTATCTGTCTGTTTGTTACTACTTACTGAATGGATTTGGATGAAATTTAGCACACACGTAGACCTTGTCGTCTGCCAGGGCTGCGGAATTTGTTCGAAAGAGTCAGCGCGGCCCTGGAACTCAAAGGTCATTAGAAGGAACACGGATGAGTTTTAGTCTGTAAGAGTATGACACTCCCTTCCTCTCCGCCCAGAGCGGAAGGAGTCCTTTGATGTCTTTTTTCTTTAAGGATGGGTCCTTAAAAAAAAGCCCTTGTCGTTGAATCGAAACATATTTTGCACGATCTCGGTTAAGTGGAGCTGAGAATTTTATTGTAGTATTGACTACCTCACTCGAAACTTGCCGAGAAGGCCGAATCGATATATTTCTTACCAGATACTCCAAAAACCATTACAATGTGTTACATCCAACACAAGAAATTAAGGACTTAAGACTAGGCAATATGGCCAAAAGACTATAGCCTTCCCTTCGGGGTAAAAAAAAAATATTATGCCGGACATTTACGCGGGCTAAGCCACTTGCAGAAACTAGTATGGTCATAATTTATGTAGTAGACCACAACAGAAGAGGAAAAAGAAAAGATGGATGAATTATGTGTAAGATGGCATGGCTAAATTAAAGTAAACATATAAGGGATGACAGAGATGGATGGGAGAAAAAGGCATAGTGTACGTTCACGGTAAATCGCCAGGGGTTTTTACGAAATCTCGGATAACTAGTGGTTGCAGCTTCATCATGCGATCTTAGAGAACAATATTGTTCTTATTTAAGAAGACTTTTCGTATATAGGTACTCGTACCCGCATAGATAGATAAAATATTTATTTGATGCAACACGATAAAATATTTTTCCAAAAAAATACACGGTTTTTAGTTTTGTGTCTACGTTTTGACACCAACTTCCGAAATAAAAGTTACTTTAGACTTCGTAGTGTGTTACTTTGGAAGACGGTTGTATTTTTTGTATAATTTTTTTTTCCCCTTTTTTAGTGGTGATACTCCAGAAGAGAATTTACATTACACCCATAATGAATCAGTCTACACGACTACTTCGATTTTATTGATTTGAATTTGAGGAGGTCTCTGGTATACTCGTATCTTCGAAGTTCAAAAGTCAAAAAAGTCAAAACGTTTATTTCAATTAGGCCATTAAACGGCACTTTTGAACGTCAGCATTTACAGTTCAGTAAAATAATAATATTACATTAATAAAGTGAATCTACTGTCCATTCGGAAAGGTAGATTCTTATGGAGAATAACGGACAAGAAACTCCATAGTTACTCTTTTCAATCAGATTTTACAAAATTTGGTATACAAAAATTAATTTAATATTATGTGAGGACGATACACCCAGAGTATGCTACTTATAAGAACAAAGTAATACCAGCAAAGGTAAACTTATTCATTTTCTAAAGAAATTTAGGTAAATGGTACTCACATATTTACAATCTTAATAACCTTAAACAGAAAATAAAAACACAAAAAAGAAACAGTATATCTATAAAGATAATTCATAAATCAACCAGTTTGATTTTGTCTACACCCTTGATTGTCCTATGGAGCAGGACCAGCATGTTTCCAAGCATTCTTATCTTGAATGTAACGTCCAATATAGCTAAACCCAACGCAAAAAGTATAATTACCCGACGATATTTTGCTTACTTGGACGACGGGATAACATCATTCAAGTAAGCAACGAATAAAAAAATGCAACTAGCCAAAATAATTTTAGAATGTTGGTGCCAACATAAAAAAACACAACACGTTGAAATAATGAAAGTGACATTATTTCATAGGTAAAAAAAAAAGGTATAATTAGCAAAAAAAAAAAACAGAAACGAACCACCACAGTGCGGCGTGCGTTTCATGGTTTCACCAAATGGGAGTCCAGCTCAACATGAGTCAGGCAAATATCCCTGACGCTGATATTTTTTAGATATCACAGCATAAGCTGAGATAGGGACCATTTTGGCCTCGCACAGATAATTATTTTATTATACTGTTTAGTTATTATTTTACTGTTTTGTTTGTCTTGTGCGAGTCCCAAATAAACATTTTTTCTTTCTTTCTTTCTTTCATATTCTGCTAGATCCCTGCGATGACCTACGGCATTACAGACGTCTAGCTTAATTTATGTTAGTGAGTTATAATTGTGTGTTATAGTGTTATGCGAGGCGTGAATGTAGTAAGAAGTGTACCTGCAATTAAGACATTTAATTTGAATACGTTCTTTGAAAACTTCACTACCTACACCTACGGCGTTCTCAAAGTGAACGATGGGTTAGGGTAAGTGGTTCGATTGTTTGATTTTTATGCATGGATACTTTCAGGTAATCATCTACTGACTCGACATGTTTCATAAAATACTTAATTCATTCCGTTCTATGTAAATAAATATTTCCGCACGTAGTCCTGATGTTGGACCATTGTGCGTGGGCCATGGCGGCCGTCATTCCAACCAGCCAACCTCCCTCCAAAAGCAGATCATTCCGTTTGATGCCGTGTGGGTGTCCGTTTTACTAACACAATATTATGTAGATGGATTCCTACTAGTTCTCAGAACAAGTCTCTGCCTATCCAAATAACAATTTGATCACGCGTTTATATTAAAAACAATACTATCCAAAGTCAATTTATTGTATGAGCAACTTTAGAAATTCGTTTAGAATGTTTCATCGGAAAATTGATTCTCTTTACTTCCTTTTCAATTACGTGAACCATTTTTAAAATGAATGTTCATGTTTTTGCCTGCCAAAATTCTCTGAACACGTGTTTGTATTCGCTTTGAATATTTAGGTTACACAAGGCAACCTCTGCAACAATGTCATCGTTGCAATAACAACTTCTTTTCAGAACAAAAATCTATCAAGAATGCGATGGTTTTGTTTTAGTCTTGCCAAGGGTGGCTCCAGGTGAGGGTCATTGGGGTCATGATCTCCCCTGAGTTCGGTTAGGTTAGGCAGTCACTAAACATACCCATTCAAGTAGAAGATGTCGTAACTCATTACGCGAGATGAGAAAACAAAAGAGCTAAGCACCTAAACTGACTGCTCTTAACCTGTTTATCAAAATTACTTTGATGTACGAGTATAACAACAAAATGTTAATTATGTTAATTAATTGAAGTCTGTCGTGACGAGACCTCGACTATGTGACTTGAAACCTGGATCCGCCCTTGGTTTTGTCATAAAAGATGTTGATGAAACTGTTTTATGTGTAAACTTTATTCGAAGTTAGGTTTATAAAGAGTTTACCTGCGCAGATCTACAGTTTTATCTTGATTCCATTTAAATACGTACCTACGCCTAATCCAAGTCACGACAGTGTTGCAGGTTGTACGTTCTACAAATGGAATAGTGGCTACAAATTCTAATTTCACGAGTTCTTGCTACGATTTTATTGCCGTATAAATTCTACTCTTCAGACTATGTGTGCGGGAACATTACTCTGCTAGCATGCTCTGCGACGTATGCAGGTGACAGCGCGATACTTGAAACTCAGACTTGGAAAGTCGCATCTATTTTCTGTAATCGTCCTAATTTATTTGGTTAAACTTCAAGTATCTTAGCTGCATAACGGCAGCGGGGAGGTACCTATGCAAGGCAGAGTTGCTCAACAGAAACATGAATGATGATGATAGAAAATGTTGATAGTTACATTAGAAGCAAGGCTCGAGAATCAATGTTAACTCGTATGTTGGTGTATCTTTTTTTTACAAGCTTTCTTTTATATAGCCGTTCGTATGTTGTCCGTCAAAATTTGTAAACCATTTGTTGACCATTTCTGGTATTCGATTGAGTTGAAATTTTACATACAGCTTTAGTTCTGGTGACAATACAATGTGCAGTACTCAATATTGCAATAATTTTAAAATGGCCGCCGCTCTAAGAATAAACAATATTTTTCTCAACCCCCTTAATGTGGGTATCAAATGAAAGGGCTTGAAGATAAGAATACGATAAAGTTAGTAACATCACACTAAATTCAATATGGCCGCAGCTCAAAGATGGCAGATTATTTTTTTTTCCTGCCCCTTAATATGGGTATCAAACGAAAAGGCTTGAAGCCAAAAAGCTTGTTTTTTTAGGAGAATTTATCTAGTTATAGGTTATCAAAGTACAAAGTAGTTACTAGGAAATAACCATGATTGGAACCAGTAGATAGAATTAGGTAAATACTTCCAGGTACTACCTAAGTGTTTTACCCATAACCGTCTTAACTGACGTGCGTCTAATCCTAAAGAAATTCAAAGATTGTTTTAGTGTTCAAATGTTTTTATGATTGACATATTATTATTATTTGATTATTACTATGTTTATTATTTGATTATTATTGTTTATTATTCCCAGCAAATAATTTATTTATTATTTGTTTTTATTATTGGTAAATAATTTGTATTCTGTATTTTTTTGTTAATTTTTGTGTAACTTTAAAAATTTTCGATTATGGCTCTCTGTACGTGTTGGTTTGTAGTGTAAGTACAGAGAGTAATTAAAGCTAAATAAATAAATAAATAATAACCGTCAAAGTACTAAGCACAAAGTTAAGCAAAACATAATTTAACTGAAAATCAACAGTTACACGTAATGAAACCGTAACGTTTACCCAACTGTGTGTTTCTGCTTGAATTAGTTTATGCATATTAAATTAACTGCAATAACAGGAACTGGCGTAGGTACATACAGCTTCTGGACCTCCAAGAACTTAGTAGATAGGTAACAGCGACAAATGATGTTGAGCGTCGGGCGTCGGTCGATACCCATACATACATAGATTCACGGCTTTTTTTATCTTTATTCTATTACTAGCTATCAAAATAAACCGCGGTTTAAAGGCCTATGTGTTAATCCAGGGTGTCAGCTTCCTGCATACCAAATTTTATCAAAATTGGTCTAGCCGTTTGCGCGTGAAGAAGTAACAAACATACACACACACACTTTCGCCTTTATAATATTAGTGTGATGTGATATTTAACTAGCTTTGCCCGCGACTTCGTACGCCCATATCCCGTTTTTTCCCGATCCCGTATCAATTTCGGGAAATCCTATCTAATCTTACTGCTTCCTGTTAGGAAGCTACATGCCAAAATTTCAGCTTTCTACGACCAGTAGTTTCGACCGTGGGTTGTCTGTCAGTCACTCAGTCAATAACGGAAAATTTTTATATATTTGGATTGATTGATTTTATCTAGGAAGGTAGCTAGGTTATTTTCTGTTAGATAGTCCGTGGCATCGATTATTGAAGTCAAGATTAGAGTAAGAAAAAAAAATGAAAAAAAAAAGTGTTCATTCACAGTAATACATTGCTAACAAAATAATTATTACCTCTACCAAACTGCAAAGCAGTTTGTTAGCAGACGTAGTAGATGTAGGATAGGTAATATCCATCCAACCACAGGGTACTGCCCGCTGGCAGCTGGCATACCTGCTGGCAGTACCCGGGTCATAGCCTCCACGCAAGCATAAGTTTGTCTTTTAACAGTGTATCATACACCGACTTTTCTGGGCTAAGGTCCAACGGACATTGCCCCACGGTTAGGACCGTGTGATTTTCCCGCTGTCAGGAGAAGCGTAAATTCATTAGTTACCTCCTTTTCTAAGATATTTAATTAATTGTGGAACTTTCCGATAAGTTAAGTCACCGTTCCTTAACTTCATTACCAGAATGTCCGCTACCATTAGCTTTAAAAATGTCTAGCTATAAATATCAGTCTGCTAGAGCTTTTAATCGACATCCGGTTTGACATTGAAAAATCGGATTTCCACGTGCTCACGGAGTCAACGAGAAATATTCGCTCAACAGAAATTCACCTTTAGGACTATGGGATACGCAATGCTTTTGAAGGCGAATCGGTCAGTCAGTGACTGATTAGAAATTTTTATGGAATTTTGTTTTTCCTATAAAGCGACCAAAAGTGTTGTCAAAGTCAAAACGTTTATTTCAATTAGGCCATTAAATGGCGCTTTTGAACGTCATCATTTACAGTTCAGTAAAATAATAGTAGTGACTCTACTGTCCATTCGGAAAGGTAGATTCTTATGGAAAAGAACAGACAAGAAACCCCACTCCTTGGACCTTTAGGTACCTACATCGGTATCAAACGTTAGCTGGTGATTTGGTAGAAGCATTTTATTTCATGTAACAGCGCACGAATTTACAACCAACTTTGTGTTTTTTTTCATAACTGAGTAGGTAGTGAATAGTGATTTAACGATTTCAAGTTATGCCAATAACATTAAGTAATTCTGTTAACATCGTCGCATGATCGTATTCAGTCATTTAATGTACTCTATGGCTTATCAAAACTTTCTCGCTTTGTGTTCTTTGTAAATATTTTATAGTAAAGTACATATGTATTTTTGCTATACCTACCCGGCCTAGAAGGCAAAAACTATCTTAAGTAGGTGAGTACCTATACCTACTTGTTTTGTGTCGTCCACCTTCAGATATCCAGTATCCAGGGGCCGTGGGTCGTACCTATGTCATAAGTAACTGACATCATGATTATAGTCCGGAAAAGGTATTATGCTGCCGGCCATGTGTAGCTGAATCTCTTTCTCGGCCTGGAATCAGGATGGAATTAAAACGCCATAATATAGCTGGTCATACACACGTGTGGCATTTACGACTTCATATTCACCAATATCTCGGATCTCCAAAAATAAACTAAGAAGTTTAATCTACCTAACTGCCTGTAGAAAACCGGTAGACAAGAATAAATTGTCAAACTTCGACAAGTAAGGTGTCTTGCCCATCGTTGTAAATATTCCAACAGCGTAAGTTTAGATTTTCTCATTTTTCTATTAGCCCCGCTTCGAGTTTCGGGCCCACTTTCGCGAGTAGTCCTAAATCGCTTTTAATATCACCAGTCAACTTATTTCAGACTTGTGGTAGATTTTATTTTTTGCCCCTGTGGCATCATTCTTTTGGAAGTGGCGTTGAATTATTTATATTGTGAATGCAATGAGAATTGCCTGACAGTTATCTTTAATAAACCTAATTAGATGAAATTACCAGATTCTTTACTTGGGTACCGTACTTTAAAATTGTTTAAAGCATTCTTTCAATTTTCGCCACTTCGCAACTGTATTAGAAGTCACCTATACGCGCATATCCATTCCTGAGTATTTAGTGAGACAAAGTTCAGAAAAATATGTTGCTTATGCCTCTCTGCTACATAAATGAAACTAGCGACCAGCCCCGGCTTCGCCCGAGTGCAAGTTATAAGTATACGCAAACCTGAAGACGGCGTATACCGTTTATAGCTCTTCTTTAAATGAAAATCGTATCAAAATCCCTTGCGTGGTTTAGAGGAACTTAGCGAAGAAACTAACATTTTTGTTTTGTTTAATAGTCGGTATTCAGAGTTCATGTTCAAATAGAAAAACATGACTAAACATAGTAAACCAATATCAGGGAATCGAAATCTTATGAAAAGTAAATACCTACTTATCTATTTTTCATCTGTTTTTAGGGTTCCGTAGTCAACAAGGAACCCTTATATTTTGACCATGTCCTTCTGTCTGTATGTCCGCGGTTTAGTCCAAAAACGCTTTTTTTTTTAAGGATGGGAAATCATCAAATGACTGCTTCCGCTCTGGGTGGAGCAGAAGGGCGTGTCAGACTCTTCCTGACTAAAACCCATCCGTGTTCCTTCTAAAGCCCTTTGCGTTCCAGGGAACTAAGCAAAGAAACTAAAATTTTTGTTTTGTTTAATACTATTCAGAGTTCATGTTCAAGTAGAAAAATATGACTGAACATAGTAAACCAATATCAGGAAATCGGAATCTTATGAATAGTACCTATATACCAATCTATTTCTCATCTGTTTTTAGGGTTCCATAGTCAACAAGGAACCCTTATAGTTTGACCATGTCCTTTTGTCTGTCTGTCCGCGGTTTAGTCCAGAGACGCTTAGCACTAGAAATTTGGGATTCGATGTGGGTATACCTATACCTACATATTAATCACGCCGACAAAATGGTAAAATAATGTCATAAAAAAGAAAAAGAAATTGGGTGGGGACGGTCATCGCCACTTTACGCGTAGTCGTGATGATATTTTTCCCTACACGTAAAGTGGTAATGATTTTTTAATTGTACCATCTTTCCTCTCGCTTTCCTGCAATCTGTGGGTATAATTTCGTGAAATATAACAGGAAGCCGAGGAAGCGCGCGCTATTTGATTTGACCAATGAGCGCGCCGTGGTCGATTTGACAGTTGGTACTTTTAACGTAGAAACGGACGTACGAGATAATTCCAGATAGATCTATAAGAGTCAAACCAGCGCGGGAAGATATAGTTGAACGAATTATCAAACAAATTAACGATCGAAAAAGCCCGGGATATGACGGCATACGAGCTAAAGATATTAAGTATATTTCAGATAAATTAGTTCCAGTTATTACACATTTAATTAATTGTTGCTTGCGTACTGGTACGTATCCCGATCTTTTAAAGATTGGAGTAATACGTCCAATTCACAAAAAGGGTCCTCGTGATGACGTCAATAACTATCGTCCAATCACTATATTGTCTTGTATTGATAAGATCATAGAACGATACATTGGTAATGACATAAATCACTTTTTACAAACACACGGCGTAATCAACAATAAACAATATGGATTTCAGAAAAATAGGAGCACGACACAATTATTTCGAGAATTTACAGATGAAGTTAATAAACACCTTAATGAAAAAAACATGTATTGACACTCTTTATAGACTTTAGCAAAGCGTTTGATATTCTCCGTTGCGATATACTTTATGATAAAATGGAATTCAAGGACCCCTATTGGAATTATTTAAAAATTATCATACAAATAGATACACCACTGTTAAAATAGAAAATGAGCTTAGTACGAAGGTTCCATCCACGCAAGGGACAGCCCAGGGACCAACAGAGTACTTGAATTATATAAACGATATGAGTAACGCTATTAACTCGGGATCCGTATACCAGTTTGCAGATGACACATGTATATTAGTCGCCAGTAAAAACATCTCCGATGCTCAAAAATCCCTACAAATTAACTTCGATCAAATGTGTAAATGGGCTCATGACGTAGGATAAATAATAAACGCATCTAAAACAAAAATTGTTCACATGCGTTCATCACACAATAAATGTACCACTACACCGACAAAATTTTTGCCTCCATAGCGTGTCAAAGGCTTGCAAATGCCCAATACTGGAAGTAGTCGATAAACACATGTACATCGGTCTATTAGTGGATAGCCGATTCTGTTGGGGTCCCCACAAAGAATACGTTTGCAACAAACTGACGTCTATTATAGGTAAACTTAGCATCTTGAAGTAGGTATAAATTGCCTTATAAAACACTAAGAATGTTATATATGGCCTTGGCAGACTCGGTTATCAACTACTGTCTCAGCAGCTATGGGAGAACTTACCATACATATATTTATAAATAGATCAGATATTTATAAATTACAATTTATTAAGAATGTTAAAAGTACGAAACATATAAAAATAAATTTCAAAACAACGATGTTGATCTGTTTAAATACTGTAATGTTATGAATGTGTTCAATAAAGTTGAATTTTTCACCCTTGCTGAAGTCAATAGGCCTGAGTTGCTTACCGAAATAACAAGACCTGACTTTTTGAGAACCATAACATTAAAAAATAAATACCATCTACCGAAAACCAACAATGTGTACGGAATGAGGGTTGCATAATATTTAGTACCTTACTTTCTTAATAAACTACCAGAAGACTTACAAACATTATACAAAACGAGTTCGAAAAGCTACAAGTGTAAGTCAAAATATTTCTTTCAAAATTTTTCTCTCTAAAGCTACTGTATAATCACTATCAGGCAAGTTCTACTGTAACTAAATATGTAGAAATAAAATGTACGGCTCGCCAGCACACAGATAAACCCTGCGAGGTTTTCGTTGTGTGGCAAAAACCAATTTTTAAATAAGTTAAGAATTTCCAAATAAATAAAAAATTAAATAAAAAAACGTTAATGTTGCTTTTCACCAAGGTGGGACGTCAAATGTTACACATCCTATGCGACTACTGTAAGACCCGCTCGTTTTTTTTTATCGTCTATTTCAATGCGTATGGGTCGTCTAACAATATTGAGAGTGTGCAAAAACTATTTTTCCATCCAAGGATCCGTTTGCGAAATATTAAGCTTTACAGAGCAAATTTTTGTTACAGTCAAGTGTGTCCCCCTCTGCCAGCTAAACGGTTGTTTTTGGAGACGTGAAAAAATTCATGCTAGTAGCATATTTAAAGAATTTAAAAGGAAAACTATCACAGCTAAGTAGGCTTTACAAGTTCATGAGTAATAGTCGACCAACTTATAAAACTTAACTGATTAGGTAAAATTTCGTAGCAAACCCAATAGAAAATTACTTAAAACTAAGTGTATTAATTTGTAACTAGGTAATTACCCAGTAAAATTTGCTTTTTTTGTCATTGTTTACAGGACGGGTAAATACGGAACCCTACATTTTGCGTGGCCCGACACGCACTTGGCCGGTTTTAATCTTTTTTTTGTAGTTATAATTAAGGGCCCCTTATCTCCCAAAACAGTTTCCGTCGATTAATCACGTTTGCGAGGTTGGTGACTGGACTCGAGGTTAATCCTATAGAAGGGCTTTTGTATTTATCAATCATATACCTAGGTATGTATTTGAGAGAGATAAGAGCTCAGCCATTAATGATCTGATCTTAGGGTAGGTTTCAGTATAACTCGGACACGACAGGGCATACTCTTGCAGAGTGTGCAGCTTAGGAGGAGCAGCGCCGTGCCCTCATCTCTGTGGTAGGCAGAGACCTCTCGCTGCCGGCCGTAGTTCATGCTATGGTCGGTGGTGAGGAGTCCTGGGACGCGGTGGTCTCCTTCTGCGAAACTGTTCTGGCGCAGAAGGAGGCTGCGGAAAGGGAGAGGAAATTCTCAACCGCTCTCCCAGCCCGCAGCAGGCGCATCGGGCGTCGGAGGAGGGCTTACGTTGCCCTCTTCCTAGTAATAGTCTCTTCAAAATTAGAGTGAACAGGCTTCTTCTGGGTAAGCTCGCTCCATCGTCGACTTTATCTCTGTCATCTGTGACCTAGACTAGAGTCAAGAGCAAACCCATATAATTTTTTTTTAAATGCAAAAGCAATTTTCTCTTGAAATAACGATCAAACATAACTTATAGAAAATACCTATTTTATAATAGTTTAGTTTTGTGAAGACTACATTTGTCACAACATACAATTTCTGTAAATAGCTTTTGAATTTTTGCCTTACTATTGGCTCGTGACTGCACCTACGTCATTATCTAAGGACTTCCCCATGAATACGTCTCCTACGGATCCAATAAAGCTTGAATATTATAGGATATTCCAATCAACACAGCCCATTACTCAACGAGCGCAGATCATTAGGCCGATTGAGCAGAAACAATCCTCTGCGTGACAAGGATACACCATCGTACGTCGAGCATGCATTGATGGACAATTTGGTCAGGAAACATTCATGGACCACTTAGGTACGGCCGGTTTCAATAACGTACCAACATTACGTATTAACATTGTGTCCATTTGTCCAAAATAACTCCCCGCCCGCGCCTCACCCACCCGCGTAGCGCAATACGACGTAACTTCTTAGGGCCGGTTTCAATAACGTATCTACCTTCAACCAACTGTCAAATTAGGTACCAACAGTAACTGAGACGTCATGTTTGATTTGTTGCTTTGTCGCGCTTCAACATTTTGTGTCAGTTTACCTGCTAAGGTAACTTATGGCCGGTATACAGTTATGCATATTCCTAATCAATCTATCTAAATTCTAAATCAAGCAGTCATTTTCAGTGAAAAAAAAAACAAAATTATGTGTGAAAAGGGCAAACATGACGTTTCAGCTACTGTTGGTAGCTAATTTGACAGTTGGTAAAATGTAGGTCGTTATTGAGACCAGCCGTTAATTAACGTTAAGGTGAAGGACTGTTAAAGTAAGAATATTTTACCATAGTGGGTTTTCGCTTATGATTTCATTGCCATTAGCTTGTATTTGAAATTCGGGAAATATATTTTTAATTTCGATTTTGATAAATCAATAATATTTTTTTTTATGTTATATTAACGTTTTCATATATAAAAGAATAATTAGAGTAAGACATTCACCAGTTTTAAAGAGTTATACTTATTGTTTGAAGACATATGTATGGGTTTCCAAACATATAAAATTTTGCATTTATAGTAGGAATGCAAAATTTTGTATGGAATAGTAGGAAAATTTATATTGTAAATCCAGCTATGTTTAAGTGTGCCAAACATCATGGGCATGAGTGGTTTGCCTGCACAAATATTGTCCCACTAGGGCGCCAATTGACTGCCCGCATTACTAACTACAGCTGGACCTTTATTCTACAAATTGAGTAAGGTCAGGCAAATCCAACTTAAGCCATGCGGGTCGGTTATAAGAATCTCGCTAAATCTGCTGATTTTTATCTTGACAGTAGGAAAGGAAAGATAAGACTGGATAACATAAGCAGGTAAGTAGGTAATATGTTCGAAAGAGTCACCGCGTCCCTGAAATGCAAAGGACATTTCGAGGAACATGGAATGGTTTTAGGCAGTAAGAGTCTGGCACTCGTTCTCCGCTCTCTGGCTCAACTCCGCTCCACCCAGAGCGAAATGAGTCATTTAATGATTTCCCATCGGTAAAAAAAAAAAATAAGTAGGTAAGGTATATTGAACCTATGTGTGTTTAATTGGAACCAGCTGCAGCATTTAATTTCATAGATAAAAAAATTGATTACAGAATAAGAATTACCAAAAGTTATCCTAAGAATATTGTAAGTCTACTGCAGCGACATTCAAAGCAATGTATTCCTATTTTATTATGTGATAGGTACTTCCTGCGGCTGAACACTGTTTCCCAACATACAAGCTCAAGCTTAGTTTCGGAATCAGTAGCAGTACCTTTTGTGCAATACATTAATACAATGCATATGTTAGATTACCCTAAGATGAATAAAAACTGGCGACAATAAAAACATTTTTATTTTTTTATACAATTTATTAAATGCGCCCGCTCCATTGCAGACCTCATCCATTGCGTACCATCTGGCGAGACTGAAGTCAAGAGCGGGTTCATCAGAAAAAAAATCAACACTAATGTACGAGTCACAACATTTTCACAAATTCAATAAGCACTTTATTCCAACAATTCCTACCACCCTCCGGTCCAATCTCATTACAGAAACAAAAGCTAGTGTAAAATTGCGTGGGTATTTCGAAGCGCTCGTACTCCTAACATAACGCTTAGTACTTTAGTAACGGGATACGGAGGGCGGACCGCTTCCTGTTCAATATTGACACCGGCGCAATTGACGCTGCCAGCAATTTGCATTTGTATTATTGGAGCCGTCCACTCGGCAGCGATCACTGAATAAATGTTTATTAACAGAACAGTACAGATTGCGTTTTGTTGAGTAGAATTTAGGGAAATTCATACTATGGACACGAATTTAGTGAAATTAATACTGTACACGCTCGGAGGAATATAGCAACAGCTTTAACAGCTTGGCAACATTAAGTATCTATTATCTTAACTGGTACCTACACAACACAGATACAGAGCCTAATCTATTAATTTGACTGATTTTGACTGTGATGCGAAGGCGGACGTTGCTTTAGAATTTTGTAGAATTAGGAAATATATTTTTAAAAAGAAAATAGTAGATCCATATATTTTCTTTTCCGGATGATACCTATAAAGCTACACTGGCTGTCGCCTTGTTTTTTTCCCTTGAAAATATTCCAATGGGATGCGCCATAAGAGCGAAGCCAAAATTAGTCAAAACTATAGAAGAACTAACTGTCGCCCGCCGCTCCGTCCGCGTGAATGTCGAAAATTATCCCAACGGAACATAATCCAGGGATAAAAAGAAGAAGTTGCGTGAAAGAGTAACAAACATCCATCCATACATACATTCTTACAAACTTTCGCGTTTATAATATTAGTAGGAGTAGAAAGTAGGATAGGATGGGAAGTAGGAAGTAGGATATTAGCATCATATTCGTAGCATCGCTACTTACAAGGTCTTCATTTAGATAAAAATAAAATTAAAAGTTAAGAAAAGAGAAAATAAGTTAATTATGGATCCTTAAAACTTCACGCATACAACTGTACGGTATAAATAGGTCTTCCCACAAAGGACTCGTTGACGGTACCAATGATAAGCATGAGAAAGTCCCTTAACAGGTCTTATAAAAAAATCTATAAAATCTAATCTGCGACTTCTGTAGGTAACAAGAATAAAATGAGAAATGCAATAATGTCGCTGCTCCCTTCGAGACGGATTGAGTAACTCAAACGGATTCAAGTTCCTCGCTGCGACAGTTGTACAACCGTAAGTTTGCATCTAACTGACTACCCTCAGTAAAAGCCATTGAAGATGGAAACTTGGGAAGGAATGTTTTGAAGAATTTGATACCTACCTATAGAGCTTTCAAAACGTAATTTCAGGAATGAGCCCCTAAGGTGGGTAACAGAAAGTTTAAGTTTGTATATCAAAGTCAGTAGCCACATAATGCAGTGACTCATCTAGAACATCTTTCTCGAGTGTAGCGAACACATGCTTAAAATAATATTTCGTAAGAAAAACAGCACAATCATTTGATTAATGGCGCTTTCAGGAAAACTACTGCTGAAAAAATAATTAATCAAGTAGGTTCTTGTAATGAGATTGTACACACACTGCTCAATTTGTGTATCAGAATTGTTGGCTGTGTTATATTGTCGCACTCCTCGACAAGAGAATCTTCATTTGTGGCAACTTTTCTTTACTTTGTTGGTAGTATAAAAGAATACTAAATAAATAATTCGTAGGATTGCCTTTTAACGGCAGCATAACTTTTATGCATTCCAGTTCATTTTCTATACATCACACTAATATTACAAAGGCGAAAGTTTGAGTGTGAGTGTGTGTGTATGTTTGTAACTTCTTCACGCGCAAACGGCTGGACCGATTTAGATGAAATTTGGTATAGAGATTGTTTGAGTCCCGGGAAAAGACATAAGATAATTTCTATCCCGGGAGTATGTTCCCTTGGGATAATTTTTGACACTCACGCGGGCGGGCCGCGGGTGGAAACTAGTTTAAAATAAAACTAAAATTAGTAAAATTGCCCCAAAAAAAATTATCTACCTTGTAATTCGAAAATTAACTTGTACTCGTAAATGGTTAACTGCGAACTAAGTTAAGTTACGGATAAAGCTAGAGATTACTACCTCTAAGGGATGTTACCCTAATCACGACGCGATGCTTGATAGAAAGACGGGTTATCGCAGTACAGTTTAGCAACAGGAAGATTTAGCCCAATTTGTCACATTAATTTTGCGTTCATTTCCATTCCACAGTCTTGACCCTAAAGTCGTTTGTGTCTCTAACGACACATCCCGAAATTGCCAATGGTCTTTTCCAAAGAATATTTAATGTAGGTCAGTAAATTATTAATTCTAAGGCCTGTCAATGCGATACAGGGGGTACCACACATGCATTTTTTTTTTAGGCCGCTGGCCGCATCATGTGGGTAGGTAACTGGGTACTGCCTACCTACTACTACATGCCTACATTTGAATTTCTAATCCAGTTACACAAGATAATGGGAATAAACGACTTGGCTAACTAAATAGTTGCCAAGGACTTTAATAAATCTAAAGAATTTACATCGCCTAGGTGGTAGTCTACTTAAATATTCGTACAGCGCAAAAAAATTGTGTCGTAAACAGCGAACTTCCCGCAGGAAACCTACATAAAGTGCAATGTTGGAGAACTTGGAGATGTGCCCATATTATTTTGCTGTTTCTATTATGAATAAAAGTGTGTATAGCGATTATTATTTTCAGAACCAGTAAAAAAAAAAATGACAGTTCACTTCATGCTCACTGCACGTAAGTTTACACGGTGGCTTGTTGACAGAATAGACCGGCTGACCAGTATCCACTATACCTACTATCTAAATTCCCTACGAAGCTAAAACTACAAAATTCGATCAGGCACCAGATGGTACAGTTGGGACGAAGCCCTAACGAAACATTTCCATACAATAAATAAATTCACGCCGATTTCCGCGCGGATTGCGAACTAAATTCTCGGGGGGCAGATTTGTAACGCCAATTTGCTTTGTAAACAAGCTTGAAGCTTTTCGAAGACCTACATCACTTATTGATGGACTGTGACCGATATTAGTCCGGTAGAAATGTAATCTTTGGGGTCTTGTCGTTGAACCGACTTGATTAAGGCACATTCCATAAAATTCTTGCTCAATCAGAGCTGATGATGCGAAGTCTATTCAGATTCATGGCTAAAATCCTTAACAGTATTTAGGGTAAGATGCGAATGTACTACACATTGCGATTATAAACAACCCTAATTAAAAAAAAGAAAGGTTGAAGCTACTCCGTCAGAATTCCACCATCCTTTCAAAATAACTACATCACTACTAACTATTCAAAAAGGATTTACTAGTCTCCATTTAGGGTTGTTAAATCTCTTTATAATTGCGCACATACTTCCATCGCGCTTTATATAGAACAAAGCGCGATCAAGAGAACAATCCCAATAATGATCCCTTACAAATGGGGTTGAAGCAATTAAGGCCAATTAATTTTTTTCAAAAGAGTTTAGCGCTTAGGTGGTGTGTGGCAATAATACTCGGAACGAAGAAAGTATATTTTTAACAATCATCGAGGAATATGAACATGAAATATATTTACAAAATATGCATATGTCTTATTACAAGTGATGACCTATTTACATCATTTACTGTGTAGCAATAATACTCCAAGTGGAACGAAGAAAGTATATTTAACAATCATCGAGGAATATGAACATGGAATATATTTACAAAATATGCATATGTCTTATTACAAGTGATGACCTATTTACATCATTCATCAACCAATAGGAATCGTTGCGGCTGGTGATGGTGATAAAAATCCAGTAAGCGTATCTCTTGGCCGTAGGGCTTTCATTGAGCACATAAAGACGGTACGATCGCGTGCCGCTTTCACTTTCGTTAGGCTTCACTGCATGCTGAATGCACGCAGCAAACTGTCCCTAAAATGCAGAGGGCTAGGCGTGGGCGACATGGGCCACCGCCTACGGCCTCGCGGTACTAAGGGCCTCGCAGCTTTGACTTTCTTCTTCAACTCCGGAAAATAGTAGCTAAAAAAATCCAACCTATCCAAGTCTATTTGAATTTTTGCTCGCTCTTGCTATTTGAATTATTCTACTGTTAAGCTTTTCATGAAATTTGACCAAGTAGCGTACCGACCTGTGTGACCTGAAGCCGCGGCGGTATAGGCGCTGTGATTTTCAAGCACTCTACGCTAGCTCTTACATCCGTACTTTCCGTTCCATCTTTCAATTTAGTTGTTTCCCGAATGTTCTCACATTCGCCCAAATATTGACTATTTTGGCATAACAAGTCCAAATAAAATCGAATTCTAGCCAACGCTGGCCTTCTCGATCCTGGGACTGACCACAAGCCAGGTGGTTGGTAGGGCCTGCGCAGCCTAGGGCCCGGCTCTTACCGAAGACTTACTTACTTAAACCATGGCCCATGGTACAAAAAACTTCTTACACAATGCTCTTACTTCTTCAGCTTTCCTGCACTAGCCAAAAAAGTTTCTTATATTTAAGGTAAAGGAAAATCAAACCTATACGAGGTTTAGTGTAAATTTTCAAGCTCGCTTTTTGAATTCTACATTCCCTCAGTTCTTGCCCTTTCCTGTGTGAGTCAAAGTCACTTCTAGTAGGTACTTCATCTATGAATGACTAAATAAAATCAAACCTATCCGAGACGAGATGCGAGATTTTTTTTTACCTATTTCTGCTTAGAGACGAGATGTGAGTTGGGTTGCACAGGTCTGAGATATCGCTTCACTCGCCCTTGCATTCTACAATAAGTTCTTCAGCTTTCTACTCTACATAAACGGTTAATAGACAAATCGCTGGCCCCGGGCAATATAGCAGTAAGCGCCGGTTACGCCCTTTTTAATATTATTTAATTTTTGGCTCCTCTGAGTATCAATTTATTACTCCTATTTTTCCAGTATTTATTATTAAATCTTTCGTTACAATTTATGAATTTATTGTATTTTTTTTTGCTTTTTATTTTTTGTTTGTATTTATTGTACTCTCAGTGGTCGGTGTGTTTATAAAGTCGTTAATGATGTTGCAATTGAAATGGTAGGTACCGTCTATAATTTGTTTTATACATTTTTTAAATGATTTCTTTATAAATTTATATCTTTTGATTGTTTCATGTCAATCTGTTCATAACTAAAAAAGTTATGCCAATTTAAAGAATCACGTCGAACATTTGTTAAACTATCTATATCTATCTATTCTTTCTCTATTCAGTATTCAGTAGCATTAACTGAAACTTTACTAAACTTCATAATCTTAAAATAAAAATGTCTACCCCCAAGTAACTACGCGGACGAAGTCGCGGGCAAAAGCTAGTAGGATAATAATATTTGATTTTTGATATTACCGCTTTATTGCCCAGGGCCAGCAAAAAAAAACCAACCAACCGCAACCATCCAAGCCATAGAGTAAGTTTAACTGAAAAACAGAAAAAATATTCTTAACAAAAAAAAACCTTTATCCAAAAATAAATATCTATCTAGATAATTTATTTGCCATGCACGCATGCATAACATTATAAAAAACTATTTGTTTCGGGGAATTCGGTTATAACGCTAATATAAACGCGCCCTTCATCTATATTATCTATGTCACAATATGCATAGGCAATACAACTAGACAAGATAAACCAATTCCGAAAACTCCGATGTAGAGAACAATATTTTATGTATTGCTTTGAACACAAGATAGTCAAAAATTTTATTAAAAATCTCAGATTATAAAATAGTATATTCAAGAAACCGAACTGTCAAGACCATAAACAAAATAGAACTAGGAAATCGAAAGACAGACGCAGTGTTGCCAACCCTACTATTTTAACAGTAGATTTACTTTTTACACCATGACATCCCCTTTTGTCAATTTCTACTGATAGTGAAACTAGGTATTAACTAGCTTCACTAAAACATTTAATTATATATACTGGAGATTTCATCTAAAACGATAAAATCTCCATTTAAAATATTTACACTTCGTGATATGCATTGTAACAAAAGAAGTCGTAAATGTCATTGTCAAACCGAAATAAACAAAAAAGTTTACTGGTGTTCCACGCGATTTCTAGGGGTTTAAGAAACTGCGCGCGCTGGGGATTCCGCATTCTTCGCAAAACGTCTTTGGCACTTGATAAAACAGGATAGATCAGTCATTTCTCATTGTCGCGGGCGAACAGTGTGATATTTTTTATTTTACGGGGAAAAACCATAAAAAATTAGCAGTAGTGATTCTGATTTTGATAAAACTCCTCTTCGGAAGAAAATTTCCATTTAGCTGTTTTCTACTGTTTTCAGTCTGATCTGTTGCTTTGCTTAGGCAAGGTTGGCAACACTAGAGAGACGGACGTCGATCATCAATCAAATAAACCAATATGGCCGACTGTTTCCAATGGGGCTGTTCGCGGTTAAATTTTATAGATTTACAGTTATAATTAAATAGTTTCTAAATAGAATACGTTGCCTTACATTATAATGTAAGTCAATGTACCTTATGAAGACATTTACGTAAGTGAAGCAAATGATAAAGTCAGATTTTGGACGTTATCCTTGACATGTCATGGGAAAGTTGCGAAGTGGCCTCCATATTTTACGTATAATTACAACTTAAAATCTTAATTTGCAGGTATGCTGAAGATGCCAGTTAACTCTGTGACGGAATCGAAAAAAGGAGTCGATAAATCTAGATTTTCCCTATCATTAAATAAGAAAAATGCAACATATTTGAGCAACGAAAATAAGAAACCGACAGAGAACTCGAAGGAGAACACTTACCCTTTTAAACAGATTCCTAATAGTTATAAAGAGAATAAGCCTTTAAAAAGGCCTCTGAAGAGTGTGTATTCTAATACGTTATCAGCCGCTAAAAGATTGAAAACTATTTCTGAGACAGCAAAGTCAGCAGGTATATATTGTGTAACTTACCGGTACTTGACGGCGCGGCGCGCCGATGTGCAATACTCCGATGATTTATTACAGTTGTGCTCAGTGCTATCGAGAAAATCCTATGTTGTGTAGTGTTTGTGCCTTGTTTATTTTCTATTGAATTGTTTTCTGTCAGTGTGGTGAGATTTTATTTTGATTTAAATTCCTACATAGATTACCTAGTTCATGCAAAACAAATCCAACAAGTATGTCGACCTAAAAACTGGCTTTAAACATGAAACTGCTCATAATTTGTGTAAAAAGTGGTAGCAGCAACATACATTATACCATAAGTCCCACATTTTCTTATAGGGCTGGGAAGAATATGAGACTCCCACTGCTCAGATATACTCTATGGCACTAATCACTAAAATGTCCAGTACAAAACTTTGATTCTGTTACTTATATCAAACAAATATTCCAGCAAAACCATCAGAGCTTGAGCTGATACTCTTGGAGTCTCCCTCATCCAG
The DNA here is from genome assembly GCA_905163435.1 of Mamestra brassicae. Lineage (NCBI taxonomy): Eukaryota > Metazoa > Arthropoda > Insecta > Lepidoptera > Noctuidae > Mamestra > Mamestra brassicae. Next base: position 4,548,184 of record LR990991.1, on the reverse strand, counting down.
CACTGCCATGTTGAATGGCCACCATACATTGGACACTCAATATGCAGGGAGCACACAACAGCACAAGACTCCCATTGCCACCTTATCTAACTTGGGGAACACTTGCTTCCTCAACAGTGTGCTTTATACTTTACGGTAATTATATTTATTGCTATTTGAAGGCCAAAAATATTGTGAGAATATTCAGTTATGTTAAAATCAAAATCTTACCTAGTTGTTGATGTAAATGCAATGCAAATGATATGAAGAGAAACTGAGTTGAAGTGCTTTTCTTTTCAACAGTCATGTTCCTCATTGAATCTGATGCATAATTAATATAGATTTTAATTCTAGTTCACTTTAATATCCCTGCATGTTAATAAACAACCATGACACCTTATTATATTCCTTCATTACTGGTACATTCTTCATTACAGATATGCACCACGTTTTCTCCACAACCTCCACCACCTTGTCTCGGACCTGGCGAGTGTAGAACAGAAGCTGGGCAGCATCAGGCTGAAGAGTTCTTCTCTGGGCCGAAGTGCAGCTGGGTTGATCTCATCTGGGCCCAGGTCATGGAGCAGTAAGGATCTACTGTCTCTGGGACAGTCTGATAGTAATCCAGGGAAGAGCAAACTTCAGGTAATAATACCTATTAAAAGACCTTTTCATATATTCATATTCATTTATTGCATTCCATAGTGTTATTTTAGATGTTACATGCTTCTAGCTAAGTACAATTCCCTGGAGTAATATCTTATGGCACAGCACCCAATAAATGTTGATAAGCCTGTCTGTATTCCTCTACAGAACTACTTATTCCTAATTTTTCTATGTATTGGTGACCTTGATTACATTTTTGTAAAATCCTTTTTATATGGTCTTTATCAAAATATTTTAACATAATTTTATCTTTGCATTAGGGATTTCCAACATGTCTTTATTTCTAAACGGATGTCAGAAAGATAAGGACAGGAATACAAACATTTCAGCAGTTTTAAATATTGCCAAAAACATGACAATGTTTACTGATTCATTGGGCCATGATATGAGCAATGTAAGCCTATCATTTTCCTCTACTTGTAATCAGAACTGTTTTCTTAATCATATATTTGTTCCGTTTATCATAAGCAAGATGAGGGTCACAATTTATCTGATAAGAACATATTGATAAAACAATCAGGTAGATCCAATTTGTGAATACAGAATTTTTAGGTCAATATTGATTAAATGATTACATGTATTGCATAGATAATATTGTAATTTACAATGTTAATCACTATGCTAAGAATTTGAGAAATCTCATCATCTGCCTAGCCTTTTCCCAATTATATTGGGGTCGGCTTCCAGTCAAACCGGATTCAGCTGAATACCAGTATTTTACGTGGAGCGGCTGCCTACCAGACCTCCACAACCCATCAACTGGGTAACACGGTACTCCTTGGCAAGACTGGTGTCAGATTATCTGGCTTCTGACTATCCGTAACGACTGCCAAAGATCTACAAATGACAGCCGGGACCAACGGCTTAACGTGCTATCCGAGGCACGGAGGAGTCTCGGTATGTTAAGATGGTCACCCATCCTCAGACCAACCTCGGCAAGCGTTGCTTAACCTTAAAGATCGACCCGTGCGGCTGTTATTATTTAGCCATGAGCTCCAATTTGAGAAATCTAATCAACAGAATATATTGAAATAATATGAATGTAATGACAGTAGATAAATAGAGGTATTGTTTTTATCAGCTCCACCCATTAAGTACTTTGTCAGATGTTTTACTATATCACATGAAAGCAAATAGGATCTTCTAATGAAACCTTACTATCTCAAAGAAATCTGCTGCCTTTTTAATATTTTGCTGTCTGGAAAACAAATAATGTCACTTTGAATGATTATTGTATTTTTATTATCATTTTGCAATTTATAAATAGTACAAATTGTTTTCAATACAATTTTGTTAATATTTGTATGCCTTCTAGCGGGACATAGTTGGGACTATATATATATATATATTTTGGTAAACATCTTTAACCATACCCTATGTTTACAAATAAATAATTTGAATCGTTTGAACAATTTGTGCTTCATACACTACTAGGAATCAGTCATTCCTTGTAGAGAATTCTTGTAAAAAGGCCAAAACACAAAACATGGCAGTCATGTGTAAGTCCCATATTACAGGAAGCAAGCCAGGCTTCCCGCTACTACTGGAATTGCATATGGAAAAACCCAAGATATCCCTGCTAGTCCAGAAATGCCCAGAGCTTCATGCCCTAGAGCAAAATGATGTTAAATCAAAACCCTTATTTCACTTCAGATAGCAACAGAGAAACTCCATGAAACATACTTCAACCTTCGGGCAGCGGAGAGCAAGTGTCTCAGCAGCAGTTCTGCAGACGCCAGCCCGGACCCCTATGCCGCTGACGCCTTCTTAGCGGCGCTTAGAGATGTCAACTCCACTTTTGAAGGTATAGTGGCCTTAACAACTCTATAAATTGAATAAGAACTTTCACACTTCGAGTAAGGTCTATAGACCATGACATTTAATCTTAGTTCACATAGGTCCTGAAAAGGCAATGCATAATTTATTATTTTATCCAGTGGATTTCACTTCTGAATATTTCTAGGCATTAGATTATTGTAAAATATCATCTTTATTTACATTTAACAAACTATAATATGTACAAGTAACAACTAAATACTTAAACAACTAGACTAATAATCGCGAAATTATGTACAAACACATATAAATCATTGGGCATCAAAAAATTAATCTACATTGCTGTCAATTGCAAAAGTGCCCAGAACACTGGCAGCATTGCCGCGTTGAATGGCAATGCTGATTCTTTGACTGAAGAAAAAAATATTGTAAAATTGAAAACATTTTACAATAATCAAATGCCTAGAAATAGTAGTAACCTTGAACTTGTGAAATCATTATGTTTAATTCCAAGGTTATCTTATAAATCCGATAACCCCATACTGTATTGATCATAATTTCACCACAAAGAAAGATATAGCAGAAGGGCTTACTTACATGACGCATCAATGCAATATAATATTTATGAAGATATTGATTGGTCTGAAAATAGTTTGCAGCAGTTTGCCTAGCACCTAGCATGACTCATGGATTCGTAACCCTCCTACCCACCACCCACTTAATGAAACCGTTAGAAAGTGGTGCATGACTTACTTTATCGAACATTTTATCTTGCGCCAGATATTTTGTTTAGAATTTTAATGAATTCTATAAATCACCTTTTACAATAAAACAAAATAGTTACGAAATCTTGGTGGCTCAAAAGTCCTAATTCAACAGATACATAATAAAAATGCAGGTTGTAGCAAATTGGGTTGTAATGTTTCCGCAAATAAAACCACTTTTTCAAGAACCAAAAGGTCGCCTGTGCAAGCAATTATGTATGTCGGAAATTATCTGTGCTAATATCACTTTAGACAAGTTTATGTAATCTTACATAGTACAATAGCTCAAATCGCTACAGCTTTAAAAGTTAAGAAAATGAAATCATATTCCTCATTCACCTTTATTGAAAATTGAAAATATTTGTTAAACTATATGTATGTAAATGTCTACAGGAAACAGACAACAGGATGCTCATGAGCTCCTCCTGTGCTTACTGGACACCATCCGCGAAACGTGTAGAGCGCTTAGTGATCGCGCGGGCCGTTTGCATATACATGATAATGGTGACAGGTAAACATAACTCCTCCTTTAAATGGTTTATCTTCAGACTTGAACAACTCTCACAGTTTGCTACTTGTAACTCCACTAGCTTTTGCCCGCAACTTTGTACGCGCATATCCCGTTTTTACCGTTTCCTTATAGCCTTACTCATGAATGTAGCTATCATATACAAAAAGAAAAGTTTTCCAAATCCGACTGGTTTCGTTCCAGAGATTAGCGCGTACAAACAAACTCTTCAGGTAGATACACAGGTAGTATAGATAGATAACACAATAGGGGTAGGTAGGTTTACATCAAGTGAGCAGAGCATATACAAGGTGTAACAGAATAAACACAAAACCTCTTAACCTTTTGCGTGTCTTAAGTTACACAGTTCGACATAAGAAAAAATGCTCCAAATGTCTTAAGTCGGACAGTTACACTTAAGGGCTTGGTCAGGATTGGACGATAAAAATCTGTGGTAGACACGCAAAAGGTTAAGGGGTATTGCATTCATATGGGGTAAAAAAAATCGACTTCCCCATAACTCGGCAAATTGTACTGAGAAGCAGTTTTTTTTTCGCGTTTTCGGGGTTGGTCCCACAGTAAAAGTTGTTCATAATGATGAGTACAATAACCCCTTAAGAGGTATTGTGTTTATTCTGTTACACGTATATATCCAGACTTTAAACTGCTATTTCTGAACATTACCGAATGAAAAACTAACTGTTCTTTATTTGCCATGCCCCTGACCTGTGATGAACAGCTGCCGCCTTTAAAATATTGTGAATACTTTGGCTGTAAATGTGTCAATATATTCAATGACCTGTGAGTAGCAGTGTAAAAACTTTCAATTAAGTGAGGCCTATGTTAGACTAAGTTCTGAAATCTTTCAATTTTCTAGCAACGGCATAGGCCGCCAACCTAGTTTAGAAGCCGACAGTGGGAAGCCAACGTTGAGTAACCTCCGCAAGTCGTGGAAGAAGCGCAAAGAGGCGAAGGCGATTGACAAGAGTCGCGCGTCTCCCACTGAAGACCGTCCACCGTCGCCGGCCGATTCTGAGAAAGATGAGAGGTCCAGTCCCGGGTGGGACTTCGTCGCTGAAGATTTTGAAGGTACTTATTACTTAGGGATTGAGATTTGGTGAAATTACTGGACATTTCTGCATTTCTTTCTGGTTCTGTGGTCCCTCATCCAGGTGTTTTCCTCGACGACGGTGATATCGTTAACTGGTCAACACAATGCGCTTATGTGAGTATACCAGTGGGTCCAGGCTGATATCAAAATAAAAAACAAATCTAAATAGAAGAGAGTTGGGCAGGTTCATTGTGTTTTGTCAGAATCACTACTTTGACACACGGATTAGGTATCGTGTTTGATTTATGTAGCGTAAAGCAAAATGAACCCCAGCTTCTTACAATTACTACTTATATGATCTCAAGAAACTATAACTATAATTAAACTAATATTATGAAGAGGAAAGATTTATTTGTGTGTTTGTTTGTTATGATTTGGCTCAAAAACTACTGAACCAATTTTAAAATTCTTTCGCCATTTGAAAGCCACATTATTAAATTAAAACATAGGCTATATATTATTAAAAAAAAATGCCTAATAAAAGTAATAAATTCATTATTTGGCATGCGCTGAGAAAACTATTGATGATACATAAAAATAATGTACTACACGATTGAAGTACTCATTACTACCAATGCAAAAGTCCGCGAGGGTATGTCTAACTATTATGGTTAAGTCACAATGACCGCTTTTTGTTCAAATTATTCAATCAAAACACGGGTGGAATGGAAAAGTGGTGATTTTGGTATCATGATATTAGTCCTTATCCATTTAAATGTAAGGTTGATTATGTACGTGTAAATTACACTTTAAATTATTCAAATCGCACCTCGCGTCTAAAAGTTACGACGGGTATAAAAATGCTCTAAGTTAGAAAAATGTTGCGGTTTGAGTGAACTGGGGAGAAACTTAGTAGCTTGGTCCGATGAAGTTGAAACACGGCCATTAATGATTTTGATAAAAAATAAGAATAATAAATGGTTGGATTTTTCGAAAATAAACCCCTAAAAGGGTGATGAAGTTTTAAGGAGGAGGAGGACATTATTATTTGCTTCAATTTATGTGGAAATTGGTATGAACAAACTAAAGGTGGGATAATTGAAACAGATCTTATCATCCTGAGACCACAGAATCAGCATCAAAAATTGCTGGTTAATTACTGGAAATTGTGCTTGAATTTTGAAAACTAACCTTTAAAAGGGTGTAGAAGGGGGCATTGAAGTTTGGGAGTACCGACTAAATTCGCGCAGACGAAGTCACGGGCGAAGTACTATATCAAAATAATGTCCTAACTAAACTACCCCCCAGAGGGTTTAGGGGGTGTTAAAGTTTGTATGGAAGAATTTAGTGCATTGTTGTCTGATGAAAAATGAAAAATACGCATATATGGATTTTTCTAAAATCAATCACGAAGTGGTGTAAAGAGATGAAACGGATCTAACGTTTTTTTTTTCATATTCAATTCGCAACGAGATAAATTGCGCAACAGTTGCGCAGATTATGTGGTCTGAGCACCATAAAGACTTTTTTTTTTAAGGATGGGAAATCATCAAATGACTTCTTCCGCTCTGGGTGCAGCGGAAGGGCGTGTCAGACTCTTTCTGACTATAACCCATCCGTGTTCCTTCTAAAGCCCTTTGCGTTCTAGGGCCGCGGTGACTCTTTCGAACAGCACCATAAAGCCTGGGCTAATGAAAATCGTTGAGATTGATTTGCCAAACTACGCTTTGAAGTGGACAGAGGGGCGTTGAATTTCGTGGAATATTTAATTAACCCGCGCGAACGAAGTGCTAGTGTTACAATATGACTAAGCTCAAAAGAATTCTTTTCAATTTGCAGGCACAATGGTAGTCCGCACGATGTGCCTCGAATGCGAAGTAGTAACGGAGAAGGTGCAAGCAGTATGTGAGCTGTGTGTGCCTATCACCGACGAGGAGCTAGGCGACGAGCCCTTCCGCGCCGCCTGTCTCTCGACCGAGTACCTGCGCGATCAGAACAAGGTACTTATGAGATCTAGAATACTATGCTGCCAAGCTAGTCTAGCATCTGACTATGGTCTAGGTCCTAGACCACCAAGGTAACTTCGAGGCATGTGTCACACGTGACTGTTTTTTTTTTGTATTTTCTTGTTCAATTAATTAAAACTAAATTGAAAAAAAAATGTAGCTAAGTTGCTCATTAAAACAAGCTATCCCGGACAGTTGCCGTAGGTTAGAGATTTTTATAATTAAATGGTAACATATGGCGTTCGCGTAAATGACACCCACACACAACGCACCGAATGGGTACGTTGTGTCTGGGTGTCACTATGTAATAGTGGGTCCACATTTGTCTGCGCAGATTTTAACAAAAAATTCTATCACACCGAAATTTGTCAGTATAATGTGGACGGTCCATTAGCCAACCTAGCTCCGCCCAGCTCAGCTTCCTGGGGCATTCACAGGCTTTGCAGATCAACCTCATCTGAACTCACTACTTTTGTGTTGATAATGTGTGCTACAGAAGCAGCTAACATAGTGTCTGTGTGTATTCCAGTACTGGTGCGAGCGCTGCCTGCGCTACAACGAGGCGCGGCGCTCCGTGGCGTACTCGCGGCTGCCGCGCCTGCTGGTGATGCAGCTCAAGCGCTTCAGCGGCGGCATGGAGAAGATCACGCGCTACGCGCCCACGCCGCTGCTCATGCCGTGCTTCTGCGAGCTGTGCGCCCGGCGGCCGCCCGGGACGTCGTCCACGCACAGGTATAGTGTATACAACGAGGCGCGGCGCTCCGTGGCGTACTCGCGGCTGCCGCGCCTGCTGGTGATGCAGCTCAAGCGCTTCAGCGGCGGCATGGAGAAGATCACGCGCTACGCGCCCACGCCGCTGCTCATGCCGTGCTTCTGCGAGCTGTGCGCCCGGCGGCCGCCCGGGACGTCGTCCACGCACAGGTATAGTGTATACAACGAGGCGCGGCGCTCCGTGGCGTACTCGCGGCTGCCGCGCCTGCTGGTGATGCAGCTCAAGCGCTTCAGCGGCGGCATGGAGAAGATCACGCGCTACGCGCCCACGCCGCTGCTCATGCCGTGCTTCTGCGAGCTGTGCGCCCGGCGGCCGCCCGGGACGTCGTCCACGCACAGGTATAGTGTATACAACGAGGCGCGGCGCTCCGTGGCGTACTCGCGGCTGCCGCGCCTGCTGGTGATGCAGCTCAAGCGCTTCAGCGGCGGCATGGAGAAGATCACGCGCTACGCGCCCACGCCGCTGCTCATGCCGTGCTTCTGCGAGCTGTGCGCCCGGCGGCCGCCCGGGACGTCGTCCACGCACAGGTATAGTGTATACAACGAGGCGCGGCGCTCCGTGGCGTACTCGCGGCTGCCGCGCCTGCTGGTGATGCAGCTCAAGCGCTTCAGCGGCGGCATGGAGAAGATCACGCGCTACGCGCCCACGCCGCTGCTCATGCCGTGCTTCTGCGAGCTGTGCGCCCGGCGGCCGCCCGGGACGTCGTCCACGCACAGGTATAGTGTATACAACGAGGCGCGGCGCTCCGTGGCGTACTCGCGGCTGCCGCGCCTGCTGGTGATGCAGCTCAAGCGCTTCAGCGGCGGCATGGAGAAGATCACGCGCTACGCGCCCACGCCGCTGCTCATGCCGTGCTTCTGCGAGCTGTGCGCCCGGCGGCCGCCCGGGACGTCGTCCACGCACAGGTATAGTGTATACAACGAGGCGCGGCGCTCCGTGGCGTACTCGCGGCTGCCGCGCCTGCTGGTGATGCAGCTCAAGCGCTTCAGCGGCGGCATGGAGAAGATCACGCGCTACGCGCCCACGCCGCTGCTCATGCCGTGCTTCTGCGAGCTGTGCGCCCGGCGGCCGCCCGGGACGTCGTCCACGCACAGGTATAGTGTATACAACGAGGCGCGGCGCTCCGTGGCGTACTCGCGGCTGCCGCGCCTGCTGGTGATGCAGCTCAAGCGCTTCAGCGGCGGCATGGAGAAGATCACGCGCTACGCGCCCACGCCGCTACTCATGCCGTGCTTCTGCGAGCTGTGCGCCCGGCGGCCGCCCGGGACGTCGTCCACGCACAGGTATAGTGTATACAACGAGGCGCGGCGCTCCGTGGCGTACTCGCGGCTGCCGCGCCTGCTGGTGATGCAGCTCAAGCGCTTCAGCGGCGGCATGGAGAAGATCACGCGCTACGCGCCCACGCCGCTGCTCATGCCGTGCTTCTGCGAGCTGTGCGCCCGGCGGCCGCCCGGGACGTCGTCCACGCACAGGTATAGTGTATACAACGAGGCGCGGCGCTCCGTGGCGTACTCGCGGCTGCCGCGCCTGCTGGTGATGCAGCTCAAGCGCTTCAGCGGCGGCATGGAGAAGATCACGCGCTACGCGCCCACGCCGCTGCTCATGCCGTGCTTCTGCGAGCTGTGCGCCCGGCGGCCGCCCGGGACGTCGTCCACGCACAGGTATAGTGTATACAACGAGGCGCGGCGCTCCGTGGCGTACTCGCGGCTGCCGCGCCTGCTGGTGATGCAGCTCAAGCGCTTCAGCGGCGGCATGGAGAAGATCACGCGCTACGCGCCCACGCCGCTGCTCATGCCGTGCTTCTGCGAGCTGTGCGCCCGGCGGCCGCCCGGGACGTCGTCCACGCACAGGTATAGTGTATACAACGAGGCGCGGCGCTCCGTGGCGTACTCGCGGCTGCCGCGCCTGCTGGTGATGCAGCTCAAGCGCTTCAGCGGCGGCATGGAGAAGATCACGCGCTACGCGCCCACGCCGCTGCTCATGCCGTGCTTCTGCGAGCTGTGCGCCCGGCGGCCGCCCGGGACGTCGTCCACGCACAGGTATAGTGTATACAACGAGGCGCGGCGCTCCGTGGCGTACTCGCGGCTGCCGCGCCTGCTGGTGATGCAGCTCAAGCGCTTCAGCGGCGGCATGGAGAAGATCACGCGCTACGCGCCCACGCCGCTGCTCATGCCGTGCTTCTGCGAGCTGTGCGCCCGGCGGCCGCCCGGGACGTCGTCCACGCACAGGTATAGTGTATACAACGAGGCGCGGCGCTCCGTGGCGTACTCGCGGCTGCCGCGCCTGCTGGTGATGCAGCTCAAGCGCTTCAGCGGCGGCATGGAGAAGATCACGCGCTACGCGCCCACGCCGCTGCTCATGCCGTGCTTCTGCGAGCTGTGCGCCCGGCGGCCGCCCGGGACGTCGTCCACGCACAGGTATAGTGTATACAACGAGGCGCGGCGCTCCGTGGCGTACTCGCGGCTGCCGCGCCTGCTGGTGATGCAGCTCAAGCGCTTCAGCGGCGGCATGGAGAAGATCACGCGCTACGCGCCCACGCCGCTGCTCATGCCGTGCTTCTGCGAGCTGTGCGCCCGGCGGCCGCCCGGGACGTCGTCCACGCACAGGTATAGTGTATACAACGAGGCGCGGCGCTCCGTGGCGTACTCGCGGCTGCCGCGCCTGCTGGTGATGCAGCTCAAGCGCTTCAGCGGCGGCATGGAGAAGATCACGCGCTACGCGCCCACGCCGCTGCTCATGCCGTGCTTCTGCGAGCTGTGCGCCCGGCGGCCGCCCGGGACGTCGTCCACGCACAGGTATAGTGTATACAACGAGGCGCGGCGCTCCGTGGCGTACTCGCGGCTGCCGCGCCTGCTGGTGATGCAGCTCAAGCGCTTCAGCGGCGGCATGGAGAAGATCACGCGCTACGCGCCCACGCCGCTGCTCATGCCGTGCTTCTGCGAGCTGTGCGCCCGGCGGCCGCCCGGGACGTCGTCCACGCACAGGTATAGTGTATACAACGAGGCGCGGCGCTCCGTGGCGTACTCGCGGCTGCCGCGCCTGCTGGTGATGCAGCTCAAGCGCTTCAGCGGCGGCATGGAGAAGATCACGCGCTACGCGCCCACGCCGCTGCTCATGCCGTGCTTCTGCGAGCTGTGCGCCCGGCGGCCGCCCGGGACGTCGTCCACGCACAGGTATAGTGTATACAACGAGGCGCGGCGCTCCGTGGCGTACTCGCGGCTGCCGCGCCTGCTGGTGATGCAGCTCAAGCGCTTCAGCGGCGGCATGGAGAAGATCACGCGCTACGCGCCCACGCCGCTGCTCATGCCGTGCTTCTGCGAGCTGTGCGCCCGGCGGCCGCCCGGGACGTCGTCCACGCACAGGTATAGTGTATACAACGAGGCGCGGCGCTCCGTGGCGTACTCGCGGCTGCCGCGCCTGCTGGTGATGCAGCTCAAGCGCTTCAGCGGCGGCATGGAGAAGATCACGCGCTACGCGCCCACGCCGCTGCTCATGCCGTGCTTCTGCGAGCTGTGCGCCCGGCGGCCGCCCGGGACGTCGTCCACGCACAGGTATAGTGTATACAACGAGGCGCGGCGCTCCGTGGCGTACTCGCGGCTGCCGCGCCTGCTGGTGATGCAGCTCAAGCGCTTCAGCGGCGGCATGGAGAAGATCACGCGCTACGCGCCCACGCCGCTGCTCATGCCGTGCTTCTGCGAGCTGTGCGCCCGGCGGCCGCCCGGGACGTCGTCCACGCACAGGTATAGTGTATACAACGAGGCGCGGCGCTCCGTGGCGTACTCGCGGCTGCCGCGCCTGCTGGTGATGCAGCTCAAGCGCTTCAGCGGCGGATGCCGCAACCGATTTAATAATTTATTAAAGCTGCTATAGCTAGTAAAGGCTAAATGAAAGTAGGTCAGGTTCGAGTTCGATTACATCAAGCTGTTACTAGCCATATAACGAAGATCGCCGCTCCACGTGGAGGGTGTTCGACCTTACGTTTGCCAATATCTGATCTTTATGTGCTATGTTAATCAATGGTTGTTATTTGCAGTTACACGTTGTGGGGCGTGATCATGCACCTGGGGCTGACGCTGACGGGCGGGCACTACGTGGCGTACGCGCGCGACAGTGCGGGCGGCGCGCCGGCGCCGGCCTGCGCGCGCGAGCCCGGCGCCGGCGCGCCGCCGCCCGGCTTCATGCGCGCGCTGTTCTCGCGGCCGCGCGCGCCGCCCGCGTGCTCGGCGCGCGAGTGCTGCGTGCCACGTGCCCGCGCCGAGCCGCCCGCCTGGCTGGCGTGCGACGACGAGCTCGTGCGGCCCATCTCGAGCGACGAGTTCGTGGCGCTGCTGGCGGCCGAGCCCGAGATGCGCTCGGCCGCGACGCCCTACCTGCTGTTTTACGTCAAGAACGAGGACGGCTAGTGCCGCGCGCTCCGTGTGGACGCCCCGGTCGTTACTAGCGCTCGAACTGAGCTCCGTATCTACCGTTTTGGGTTCGCCCACCTTCCGATCTCAATAAATTTGAATAGTGTTACCTCACCGAATCGGATACTTAGTGTAGGACGGTCCCGTATCGGAAGGTGTGGAGAACCGTTTAGTTGACTCGTTCCGCTTCAGTGGCCGGACGCCCGGGGTCGCCAGATGTGTCTTGTGAGTGTATCGCGGCGTCAGACTTCATTTTAGCAATCGTCCTGTGAGCCGTATCTTTTGTTGGATTAGATGCTTAAAAAAGACATATATAGGATATAGGCGCGGACCGTGCGTGTCGGCCTGACGTGATATTATGAGTGTAGCTTAAATATTAGGATGTTATAGAGATCGTTCAAAATATATTGTAAAGAATACATAAATACTATTTTCACTTGTTACAAATCTGACAATATTGACCCAAGTAATAATAAAATAGAACGAATGTACCTTCTAATGTATACATACTGATTGTATATCGACGTTGATGCTATATTACCTGTATCTAAAGATAATATAACTGCGCTAATGGCGAAATTATTTACTGGCCTAAAAGTATAACTGTCCCAAAATTACATGCCCAGAAGTTGCTATATTGCCTTTTAAAATCATAGAATAACAATTCATGGTCCAAACTCACCATGTGCCCGTCAATTATAACGTTACATATTTATTTAAACGATTTTACAAACTATTATACTGCTAGTACTAAGACAAAGTTCACAATACGCGTTTTTTGATCGCAGCTTAGCTACAGACCCGAGTATGGGACGTGATCAGACCAATGAGATTCTCTAGTTTTCATATCAATGAGTATGTTACAATAATTCAATCAAATCACCATTTACACGAAAAGAGTAAAAGCATGTTAACGAAAATAGAAAAATATATTTTTATGGCACTTTTGTTAGTAGTTCACAAGTACTATGTAAGAACGAGTGTAAAATGTCCTAATAGAGTAACGAAGATAAGATGTCAAAAAAGCAATTTTGTCAATAATAAATCTTCCAATACAGTTCAAATGGACATCTTACGATCATTACTGTGACTTGTAAGATATCGTCGCAGACTAAAATGATGTCACAAAACGTCGAGTACCTATATAACAGTGCCTCAGTAAAGTAGGCGTCAGTTGTGGTAGTAAAATGGTTATTAGTTTATAGAGAAGCATAGTATACAAGTGAGACATTAACAACTTCATTAGTCTAGTATATTCCAGGAATTTCTGGATCTTTTGTTCAGACTATTACTAATCTAACGTCTGCTTGCTTGTACCATGTTTAACGCACATTTTGAATAAAGTAACTTTGAGACTACAACGATCATAAATGCTTGCTATGATATGTGACTGCTTTCTTTTTACAAACTGTTAAATACTGTGCTATTGTGTTATGGGTAGCTCTTGCTACCATTCATATCTGTATTTTTATATGGCAGCTATAAATAAGTATTGTATCTAGTTTTATTTCTGTGTATATTCAAATAATATGTATAATCTGTTCTCGATTTGAAACTGCAGTGGTCTTTTTATGGATGTGGAAGATTGTAGGATAAAATAAATAATTGATGGATATAATTATTGCAATAATGTATGGTAATTTTAAAAATGTTTATTAGGAGCTTGCAAAGACTACTGCAGTAAATAATGACTTATGATTGTCTTGTGACTCTGTATGGCTGCAAATTAATACAATTTATATACTTTTCATTATTTTGATTTAGTCTTTATCGAGATAGTTGATGATTGTAGTGATGGAAAATTTACTTTATATCTTAAACTAAGCGTAAGTTTCAATGTATTTTTATAAAACAGTTGGAATGTTTATAATTATAACTAATATAATTAATAGTTCATTGCTCCAGTCATCAACTTATCTTTCTACGCTCGACTTTTAAGGACTCAACTGAAGCAAAATTACTTAATTTTTTATGTGTTAATGCGGATGCCATTCCAAAAACCTTTGAAAAAGGTAAAATTCTTGTCAGTAGCTATACGACTTTGTTTTTATTATCGAACAAAATATTATTATTATCGTTTATTTTCATTGTAAATTCGATTTGGATAATAAAAATAAGTTCAATGACCTTTTGTTTTTATTTTTATGAACCCTTTAGCACCAGTTGGCACAACTTTGCCTTTATGTTCTACGGTCTTATGTGGAAAAGAGTTGCGTCGAACAGCGAGACTATTGCAGGTGCATGCAGACCGGGGTTGCGGAATTTGTTCCAAATAATCACCGCGGCCCTGGAGCGCAAAGGTCATTTCGAGGAACGTAATGGGTTTTGGTCAGTAAGAGACTGAAACTCCGGTTCCACCCAGAGCGGAAGGAGTCATTTGATGATTTCCCATCGGTAAAAAAAGGGTGCATGCAGAGGCTGTTACTGAACTAAACTTGAAAATGTAACGATGCTAATTTCAATCATCTCGCGAGTTCGGGTGAAGAATAACAAGGCTAGGAAAAAGTGCACGAGAATATAACGTGCTAAGTTAATTTATTAACACCTTTTAGGCGTGCTCATATAGAACACGACGATAATTCATTTCCCACGTTTTATTCGATTTCGTTGCTTGTAGATCATCCTGGGATTAGCTGTTATCTCTATAATGTTCTAAAGAAGATAGGGCAACTAAAAATAATGTAGCAAATAGTAAGGTTTAATATATTGACAGCTGATGAAGATAAGGGTCTAGGTAGAGTTATCACTTGCAAGATAAACCGACGGGTCACCGGGAACAGTTCAGTGACAGATTTCAGTGTGTTAACGTGTCTCGTATTTAATTAATTTGATTTAAATTTACAAAATGAAGGCCGTTGAAACAAGGAACAGGTTCTCAAAAGTAAGTTTGATTTTTTTTTCATCCCAAGCTTCCCAGTACATTTAATTTATTTCCGCTAATATAAAAAAGTAAATTTTACCGGCACAAGGGGTTTTTGACTTTTAATCCTGGATATTTGAAACTTATAGATAATTATGGTTCATAGCAACAAAAATCCTCAATTTATTAATTGGAAAGTTATATTACAATAACTTTTTGTTAAGTTTGCTTCAAAAAAAAGGAATACAAAATGTTTATTTCATGAACTCAGTGAGTATTGCGGCACAGGTTGTAAACATTTTGGTGATACATAATTTTTGAGTCTAGGAATGTTATTTTTTTTAAAATCAAATCAGGCTATTTAAATTATTAAGATTATTATATACTCCCTGAGTAACCAGTTTGAGTTTTTTAATACAGAAAATAGTATACAATGAGTGTTTTGATTTTCAAAAAAGGTTGCCAACATTTGCCGGTAGGTCTGATATGAAATGACGTTGGAATACAATGGCTACCTGATTACCTACTTGTCTATGACATTGAGTTGACCTCTAAAAGTCCTTGCATCGCCGCTGTCAAACTACAGAAAGTTGTGTGATAGTGATTACGGAATTACATGTTTCATTGATTATAATTTATAAATCATCATAATTATGGCATTTGTAAGTATACATTTTAATTTTCATTGCATTACAATATAGAAAACTAAAGTTAGGTTATTTTCCAAAGTTTTAAACTTTTTTATAACCATTTTGGTGCATCTACTCAGGGTGACGTGAAGCTGTAGTAACTTATAGCCTGTTTTATAAATTTAACACCGTGTAATCACTGTACATTAGGACGATGATTAATTTATAACACAATTAACTCTGGCCTCAGGCCAAATAAATTAAAACTTATTACGAAGATAAAAATGTTTTCTTAGTACCTATGACACCGGCATTTTATGTTCTTAAATTGAAATGTCAGTGACATATAAGAACCTATACCAATGGTCTTCTGTTGTTTACATAGTAGGTTTTTCTTAATGAAATGGCTAATTTGTTTGTTTTTTTTCTCATGGCTTTAATAACCTAAAACATAGTTGGCTGTTTGTCTTACGGTTTATAAAGGTACTGCCAGATGTTATTTATTTCAAGAGAAATGCATAATTTCTAAAAATTATCACTAGGTATTTATTTTATTGTATTAGCAATCCGAAATTTTACATTTATAGCTACTTTGTTCTAAGTGTCTGGTCATAAATTCACTTTAAACAATTTTATAAGGATTCTTAAATCTATATAGATACTTACCTTCATACTATTGATGTATATCTAACCACATAATCTTCTTGCTTACACTTAATCTTTATTTGTCCTGGTAGTACATACTAAGAAGGGACTACATAATCGAGAATATAAGGCATTATCTATTATATTATTATAACTATCATTGAACCTCTTACTCCTTAGGGACCTAGGCTAGGGATGAACAAAAGTTCAAGCTTTGCTGTGCAGAATATGTTATAAATGACGGAAATTATCAGTGAAGAGTTAAGACTGTACAACTTTAAACGTCCGAGCCTAGGTGGTGGTCTGTCTAAATTATGACATAAAATAAGTGATTCATCAAAAGTTCATGTGACCTGTTTGTTAGTAGAGTATCTTTTGGTGTTATTCAATTGCAAATAAACTTATTTACACAATCAGCAAAATTTTACTCAGTACAGTGTATCTGTTTCCAAAAACTGCATAAATGATTCACTAATTGGCACTGATCAATCATATCAATAAATTCATTATTGTTTAGGTACATGTTACAATAATGGTGTCAAAAACAATATTGAAATAAAAAATGTGCTATCTTTTTGCATCCCTTTCGTTATTATTATAACTCTGTAGATATTTTGCCATTATAGGGTTTATATGCTTTCCTGCTTTGCTTCAGTTACTATTATTTCCTATCGAGTGCATTCTGTTGCTTAAAGGAGAAGATTACTTACTTATAACTTGTGTTAGATTTGTAACAGTCATTACGAGATTTAGATTTCCATTAGAAACAAGACCGAAAGGCAACAAAAACACCTGTCGTTGAGTGAAGTTTTTTTTAAAACTGGGATCGTAGCTCAAAATGTCTCAAAAAGTAATGAAAAGTATTTTAAGAACGTTCTCTTGCTATGGCTCCGTAAGATTGTTATAAATCTTCATTAGATCATAATTTCTCGATATATTATGAAAAATCGTTTTGTATACTATACATCCTATCCAAATTCAATAGTTTCCAATTTATCCGTGTCTTATTAAGAAAAAATAGTTTACAATTTCACGCGATATTTTATAATCTTACGGCGTTTGCAATTTTGACATGCACGATGACATATACAACGTATAATAGAATCAGAATAAACGCAATACAATAATAAAATGTCTGAAATAGTAAAAGACAGTTTCTTAATTAAGAATGTTCTCTTGCCGTGGCTATTACTCTCTTATTTATGTCACTTATAACACGTTTTTTGTTTGACACTTGTAACTGGTATTTTGAAAGTAAAACCAAACAAGCTATTTTGTTTTTAGGAAAAGATGATATTTTTTATAAAAAAGAGGTAATTTTCTATATTTATTACCACTTCGAAAGGAACAGCTAAACGTAATACGAATTACGAATGAAATTCCCTAAATAAACAAACTTGTGGCTGTGACCTGGCAGTCTGTAAAAATACTTTGAAATCAAAATGTTATTTATCCCTGCATGTGAAAATATCGATTACCTACGGAAATGAAACAAACCGGAAGTAGGGATTGTCAAGTGTGACAACTGACGTCAAAGTGCGGCAAAAAATAAAAACAGACAAGGAACTTGAATTAACTGTATATAGCGAAATTAAACAAAAATGATCAACTGACAACTAGTGCTAACTATTTTAACCAAGAGACAATATTGGCAAGCTTTCAAATATGTAAATATAGAAGAAAACCGATCGTGTTCATAGACACTGCACTGAAAGGGTTTCTGCAGTTAGTTGCATCCTGCGCTAACTAATTCACTTTATGAACGAAATATGATATAAATCGAGTAATAATAGGTGGTCTGGTTGGTTTCGGTGGTTTTACTCACCCCTCGGTGGCCGCGTCGTTGTTCTGCGCGCGCCGCTCGCGCCTCGCAAAGTACGCAACTCAGTTCGCTCGGCGCTGCGGGAATCCGATTTTCATTCGGAAGGGCAGTTCAAGATCACGAAAGCCGGCAGTCCGACCTCCCGCGTTGTTCAGTGAAAGATTTCTGCACAAAAACATTGTCGATATGGTTTTTACTACAGTCTACGATGGCAAAGTCGAGGTAATGTCCCTTTGTAAGCTATTATTCTATTTTTGTCCCGTATTACGATTACGTGAGCCCACGATTTGTTACGGCTGTTGCGGTTACCTTGGCGATCATTTTTCACGCCGGTTTTGTCGTTCTAATTGAAATATTCCTCTAGGTTTGATGTAGGTGTGATAAGAATGCATTTTCTGTAAAAAATGCAGTGATAATGTAGATGCGCTACTTGTGTGAAAACTGTTTGGATGTCTACCATATGATTTGTGAAATCTTCCATTTAGTTTAGATAGCTATCTATGTTATGTATAGAATAGACATAGGTAATGTGCAGTTAAAACCATTCAAGATAGCTGGTATCAGCTGTAATCACAATAGCAGGCAATCAGCATTATCAGTGCTATGCATGTTTAATTATAGTTGCAATATTATTATATTGATTTCCTGTAACTAATAATTTACATCAACCTACCTATTTACTATTTCAATAGTAAGAAATGCGAGTAAAAGGTATTTGTTTAGGGCGTAAAATGTACAATTAATTGATTTGACTTACTTCATGCAAAAATCTCAATTAAATCACTTATAGGTTTGTAAGTCCAATACAATTGTTAATTGATTCCATAAAAAGCCATTAAAAAATAAAAGTGGGTGCTATGTATAATCTTAAAATCCTTACAGATATTTTCTTTTCATAGGAGTCTCGAGTTCCGATATACAATATTTTAACAGCCATGTTGTTTAGTTTGTAATAAGAACCTCACTCTATGGTGTCATGATCTCATAAACAACACAATAGTGATGCACATGACTTCACTTGAATAGATTATGACTTGATGACTGAAACAAACCTATTGTAATCATTTCCTGTTTATGCATGGAAAAATACTTTAAGTTTAAACTTAGTCTATTTTTAAGTCTAGCGGTGACCAGTACAAGGTACAATTTTTGTTCCTTTTATACCCTCCATGTTCTTCGAGACGGACTGTTGTTTCTGAGGAGTGTTTTATTTAAAAACTAATTTAATTTACTCCTTAACTGCACACCCTAATCTTATGGCTAGTAATATGATTGGTTGTTTATTGTACAGACAATTACAAAAAGAATTATGAAGTCCCAGACTTTATCCAGAATTCCATGCAAAAAATAACTAAACATAATCTTGCTAATAAATAAAAGATATTTTTAATGGATAAAACAAGGTACTTCTGGGCCTATACTTCACTAAATTATGATAACATAATTCATGATGCCAATCTTAATGTATTCACCCTTCAAGTGAAATAATTGGAACACATTTGTATGCAGTCTCTACAAAAAAACTATTCTGTCCGCTTGAAAATCAAAATGGTAGAGTAGGTATACCTTGTCATTTATTTAGAATACCTTTGGGTAGAATTTATTCCATCTATTTATGACATACATACATTCATGCCATTTCTCATGAGGCACATAGAATGAGTGTAAGTTAGAATGGCACCTAGTAGTAGTATGATCCTTACAGACCTACTCCTTTTTCTTAGTGTACATTCCTTTTCTCAATGATAGAATGGAAAATGAGTGATCCTGCATGCTAGATCATTCAGTCTGATTGTTCATCAATGTCAATGCTATTAGAGATAGTTAGTGCATCACAGGAGAAGCAATTTGGATCACTATTTGTTAATTGCATGTTGTGATACTTATAGGTCTATTCAAACTTAGTGACGTCTAAGAAGTTCGCTTTTCACTGCGCACTGCGCCGTACCTCAACCCCTCACCCCCGTTGTCACATGAATTTGCTACTACGCAGCGATTTGTTGCGTACTTGTCTGTAAAATGCCCACAATGTCTTATAAAAATACTTATTTATAGGTGACCAGCCACTCACAAAAAAATCGCTTTACTCATTGATTTCTCAAAGCTTTTGCTGACGCACGGACTTTAACGGCCCGTTTCAATAACTTATCTACCTTTAACCAAGTGTCAAATTAGCTACCAACAGTAGCTGAAACGTGATGTTACAAAGGCAAAAATGACGTTTCAGCTACTATTGGTAGCTAATTTGACAGTTGGTTAAAGGTAGATACGTTATTGAAACGGGCCGTTAATCGTCTGGCTCTTTTAACTTTAGTAGCCACCATTTACCTCTCTTGTTTCGAGAACTCTGAGGATTCGTTGAATTCACTTATGTAATTGAAGCCCTATCTGGCTTTAACTTACTATCAGCCAGACTTACCGGCCAGCCATCAAAATTAAAATACCCTACTAATTAGTCATTAAGAATAGAATATTTATTTATTTGCTCAGAATGTAGGTATTTACAGTAAGGCGGTTACAATAATAGAGGTATGCGGTACAGAAAGTATAGTCACGCATACCTCCACTGGAAATAGGAGGATCCTCCTGCCAGGCGGTTATTGTATCTGGTGGGTAACTGCCCGATAGTTGATATTCGGACTATTGTATATGTTCAAAACGCAGGGAGAACTTTGCTTGCGCGATGCAGGATTTCGTTGTTAGTTCGTCGTAGATAGCGCTGCGGTTCTTTTTGTTTCCGTACAAATTTCGCTTCTTTTTTTATTTTATTGTGGCGGCATTGGCGGCTACACAATAATATTAAAGAATCCTTGTACATTCTACCATTTTGGTATGCAAACATTGATGCAGTTCATCATCAAACACACTAAACAGGAGTAGTAACATTTATTTATTAAAAGTAAAGTTAGTTTATTTTTGAAACTAGTTATTGGTTCCTCTTTTATGCAATTAGGAATGTGGTTAAAAATAGCCGGTGCCATACCAAAAAAACTTTTCCTCAACAAAGCAGTCCTATATCCACCTGTGCGTAACAAGTTTTGGTATTGAGATCGCAAAGTTGCATCTCGGTATCTGTTTTCCGACAAAGTTAAAAATAGACGTCGATTACATTTAACATTGTACCAATAATGTACCTACTTACCTATAAAATCTTAGGCTTCCATACATTTATTCAATGTGGTATAAGACTGCAGCTTGCATTACTGAACATTGTTCGTGGAAAGTTCAGGCACTCATCGATCGCGAGTCCTGACATAGTTAGGTAGGTCATACACCTTCCTTTCAATGTCGTAGCTGGCGACTTTCAGTCTGATATGGCTTTAATTAGTACTTAAATGCGTTTCATAGGGTTACGGAATTTGTTCGAAATTCACCGCGGCCCTGGAACGCAAAGGGCTTTAGAAGGAACATGGATGGGTTTTAGTTACTAAGAGCCAGACACGCCCTTCCGCTCCACCCAGAGCGGAAGAAGTCATATGATAATATCCCATCCTTAAAAATAAAATTGTGCGTTTCATAAAGTGAATCAGTCAATAAAGAATTAAGGATCGCAGCAGACTATCCAACCGGCATTTTAACATGTTACAATTTTTATTAATTTTGATTCTAGTGTGAAAGAGAGACTGTCCCTCTTCTGGCCTCGAATCATGATGGTAACCATCATAATCTGCCCAAACTTTTCCCAACTATATTGGGGTCAACCTCCAGTAAAACTGGTTTCAGCTGAGTACCAGTATTTTACGTGGAGCGGCTGCCTGCCAGACCTCCACAACCCATTAACTGGGTGGCGTCTTGGCAAAACTGGTGTCAGATTTTCTGGCTTCTTTATAACGGCCATGTTAAATGTCTCTATAACAAGATTATTGCCAGTCTGGTCGGAAACATCACAACGAAATAACAGTCCTCCATCACATTTCCAATTTGTTTTAAGTTCCATATATAGCCACATGCCTGACAGTCGTGATCCTTCTGTTTGCTTTCAATAAACAGCACTATGTTTCTATGTATCTAGATTTATAGATAGGTAAACACTTCACTCAGTTGTTATTGTATCACGCGTAAAGTATTGACGGATAGCAAAAATGAAGAGGTTTTTTACACAGCCTCGTCGATTTATTCAAACTATAAACCAGGTAACAATAGCCATGGGCGCAAGTGTTCGGGACTACTTAGTAGGCCCCAGAAGGTCTACCTTTACGTTTTCATGCTGAGTTCAGATATTCAAGTGTCTCATCACAGTTCTTATAGCGTGGTTACGTAGTCGCTCGCCAGTAACTATTGGTTAGTGCCCGCCATCAGATCCTAAAAAAGTAGGACGCTAGGAGTTGGTAGAAAATACAGTTATTCAGTCGCATCCAGCCAGTTAGACTGGAAGGCGACCCGAACTTAAATGGGCAAAGACCATTCAGGCGATGACGATTGTCGTAAGACCCTTCCTTTTCTAGGAAATAAAAGGGAGGGTCATTCGCAATCGCCATTTTTGTAGCGTAAATTAAAAAAAGAACATTCGCTACATTAAATAAGTAAAATTTTGTTTGTAAAAAAAAAACACCGAAAATGTATAAAAAAATAAATAAAATAATGTTAAAAATCACATTAAAAATTCTTCGATTCAAAAAAGTAACGAGGATAATCGAAATAACTTAGACAAAAATGTTAACCGTTTAGAAATTTAGGAGTAACCAAGCTTTACTTCAGAACCTAAATGTAGTTGCGTTCGTCGTTGTATTTAAAGTGTTTCTTCTGTCTACACAGGCGGGTTCCAATGACAAGCCTGCGATGCAGATGGGGGCCGCCAACGCGCCGTCCCACCTGCAGAACATGTGCAGTCTGGACATCGACTCCAAGTCTTCGTACGTCCGTCTGTCAGGCATCATCTGTACCATCGGTGAGTATTCAGTTATGTTCATGCCATTTTGTGACGTCATTTACGTGTCCTGCTCAAAATTTCGTGACTGGAGCTCATCTATCGCATATATTGTTTCATATTATTTCGTGATGCCTCGAAACAGCTTGGTATGTCAATCTACCAACGACGAGTTCAAGTCACTAATCAGTAGGAACTAATTACGCGTGGCCGCCTACTGAACACAAAATGTTTAAAGGGTCACCATAAACTCAAGAAGAAGGAGTAGGAACTAGCTCTAAATATAGTAAATGGACATGGAATGCCGTGGTGACACTAAAATAGGAAACGTTGGCAGGCGGCGAGATGGCCCTGCCAGATGGTATGGCCGCACGGTATCGCCAAGACAACGCCACATAGACAAAATAATAGCACAATCATTTTGTATCTGTCGCAGGCAACTGGTTAAATCAGCCGTTTAATGAACGGTTTAGCTTTTTCATTGAGCAGCGCCGTTTGATCAGTGGCCCAAATGATATACAGCCAGTGCCTCCAATACAACATTTAATGAACGGGCTGGTAGGTGCTCAGGCCGTTCATAGAATAGGGTACACATGTCACTAAAATATGTCTGTCGTATCCATATTGTAGAATTGGCTATTTCATGAAATCTCAACATCAGACCTAAACTCGACGAATTTTGGTCCTATTTCTGTCTGCAGGGTTTAAAGCAACCTAACATGAATGGTATGACGGGGGCTAAGTTAACCCGCTTCGCTCGCTCACTCCAACTCCCACCATCCAATTCAAACCTAACCTATCCGTGTCGGGATGCCCCAAGGCCCTATGTCCTAAGTTACCAAAGGACTTGGCTAGGCTAGTCATTAAACGATATCGAACCAAGTCATTTTTCTAGCTGTTCAATTAAATGCCCGTGTGTCACCTAGGCCGCTATGATTAAACGGTGCCGTTCAATAAAAAGGCTAGGCTGCTAACAGGCGGCTGATAAAGCCAGTTGGCTGCGATATATCTACTGCAATTTTCAACTGAATATTCTCCGGATTGCCACGAAGCATAATATATCTTCCACATGCTTCGTGTTCCTATATGCGATGCAACAATTTTGGATTTCATCTTTGACTACTTTCCACCATAATTAGTTTATCATACTCGAAACTTATTAAATAAACCATGAAATGTTACACTTTAAAGCAGTTTCTTAATTTAAATAAAATGTAGAGAATTTCACAGGTCAGATTTTAATGAAAAAGGCTGATTATTTACGATTTCACTAGACTCAGGCTTATCATAGACTGCCTAAGTTGAGCCAGAAACAATGTTGTTTCCTATCCGTTGGAAAATTTTCACGTTTGCTTCCCAACTAGGTCCCGTATCCCGCGACCCAGCCATGCTGGAGCGCATGATGGAGACAGGCATGAACGTGGCCCGCATGAACTTCTCTCACGGATCGCATGAATATCATGCGGAGACCATCAAGAACTGCCGCATTGCCGAGAAGAATTACAGCACCAAGCTGGGCACGCCCTTCTCCCTGGCCATCGCTCTTGACACCAAGGGCCCTGAAATCAGAACTGGACTTTTGGAAGGCGTAAGTTATTTGGAAAATGTGAAATGTACAGTAGGAATATTTAGAGATTTCTCTTATACGGACATTAGCAGTTATTGCAATTAAGAAGTCTGTTAAAGTAAAGGGCACCTTTAACACTTTTGTTTATCACTATAATCAAGCTCCAAGTATAGTTTTTATTGCAAAAGAACATGCAATTGCTGTTACCCATAATGACCTCATTAGGTTACCCAAGCATACATTGTGGAATGCGATAAACGATTGGCTATGAACGTATTCAGTCAATCGGAAAAACCTACCTATAGATTCTTAACTTCTTCACGGATAGCCCTCAAAACCAATACTCTTCATACCAGGGTGGTTCTGCTGAAGTGGAACTGAAGAAGGGTGATAGCATCAAGCTGACCACCGACCAAGCCTACGCCGAGCGTGGAACTGCCTCCGTCATCTATGTGGACTACAAGAACATCACCAACGTGGTGAAGCCTGGCAACAGGATCTTCATTGATGATGGTCTCATCTCCATCATCTGTTCGTCCGCCAGTGTCGACACTCTGGTCTGCACCATTGAGAATGGAGGTTAGTTTATCTACTACTATGTTCCATATATCACATATTATCATCGTCATTGTTGTTGTCAGGCCTAGCAACAGGATCTTCATTGATAACGACTTCATCTACACCATCTGTTCGACCTTCAGTGTCTGCACCATTAATTATGGATTTCATGAACATAGCAACAGTGGAGTTGAAGTCGGCATATTCATTTTGAGATTTTTTTATGTCGGTGTTTTTGCTCGTTGGGCTGTGACCTGCACCAACGCCTTAATATATCGTACCCAAGTTTCATTAGACAGAGCTTCTCGCCTTAAGATAAATATTGCCACCAGACCCGGTGTAGCCCCGGACGGGCTTACCAGCAAAAAACTGTCTGATAGATGTCACCGGAAAATTGTAGACTCCGTAAAATTGTAATAAATCTTTATTAGGTTTTGATTTCTCGATACATTATGAAAAAAAAAAACGTTTTTTATACAATAAATCCTATCCAAATTCAATAGTTTCGAATGTATCAGTGTCTTATTAAGAAAAATTGTTTACAATTTCACGCGATATTTTACAATCTTACGGCGTTTACAATTTTCCACAAAGTGGAAGACGCTTTAGATAGGTAGGTATTGATTTGTAAATTGACAAAAGAAACAGCAAAATCTAGATTGTTCTGGATTTTTATCTTGTCTATCTTTATAGCCGGCTTAAAACAAGTCGTACTTATGACTCATGGTGAATCATTACGTCGATACTCTGCTCTTTTACGTACCTACCTTTCGGCTAATTTTGTATTTTGTGATATCATTTTCGACTGTTACTAATGCAATCACATTTGACGACACATTAGGCGCAGTGGTTGAGCGATTGACTGCTGCGGTGCGTGTCGCTGGTTCGATTCCCGCACGGAACAAATATTTGTAGGGCCTACAGATAGTTGTTCCGGGTCTGGCTGTTTGTGTATGTAAAATTGTATGTTTGTAAACGCACCCACGATACAGGAGAAATTCCTAGTGTGGGGCAACGTTTTTTTAAAAAAGATAAAAAAGAAATCATATTATTCTTTTAAGCTTGTTCAATATAATGCTTCGAACCCAATATTGTATGAACTAGTTCCACTAAACAGCTGTTTCATTCTTGAACGGATAACAAGTTTTACAAAAAACGGGTTTCAATGGTCCCTATCCTCCCCCTGCCTCGAACCGTGAACGGGTTCCATTCAATCAAATTTTCCATTCCACTGCACTATTATAAACAGATTCCTTTTATGAAGCGAGATGTTAAAGACTTGCATCTTATAAATTAACGCACATCTGCCAGACACCCGGACTAGGGACTGGTGTCTTTGTATCCACGTAGGGTACAAAGACACCAGTCCGTATGATGATTAGCTACCTAGGTACTTACTAACTACTTTTACCTAATCATCATTGGCGATGAGGGTGGTGTGACGATAATGTGTGCAGGTCAAACTTGGCCAGAGATCGCTCAGGATACAGAAGTATGGATATAGCTGTCAACTTCGCTCATTGCTGTGAATAGGCCTCTCCTATGGCATGGCAACCTACTCTAGGTTTTACCCACGAAGGTCACAATGTCAACTGCCCTATACTCACTTAATAATACAACTTGCGAGACGACGTGACCATGAAACAAATGACCATTTCAAAGCTCATGTATATATATATAGTCCTTGCCGATTTCGACATCGACGACCCCATGACACTACTTCCTAGCGTGTGCCCTAATATGACTCGCTAGAACGAATTTGGTTTTAAATACCCGATCACAGCTGAGCTAAGGCAATACAGCTGACCGGCGGAATTAAAAGTATAAGTATACATATGAGGGCTTGGGTCTCTCTTTACATATTTGGCGTTTTTCGTTTTTTTTTTTTCATCAACTCTGCAATACCGACCACTCTTTTCTGCCATTAAACTAATTATCTGCACCGTTAACCTTGTTATCTGCCCTCCAGGTATGCTGGGTTCCCGCAAGGGTGTGAACCTGCCCGGTATTCCCGTGGACCTGCCCGCCGTCTCCGAGAAGGACAAGTCTGACTTGCTATTCGGTGTTGAACAGGGCGTAAGTATTTATTTCTTTAGTCCAAATGTTTGCGATATTTTGCTCCATTTCAGTATAATATCAGAGCTCATTTTGTAATGACGAATTGACGAAAACGGTTGTTCAAATACGAAGGCGAAACTTCGTAAACGTGATTTACAACTTTTACAATAAGTAGTTTAAGTCTCATAAATTGTTAACCTTCCCATGCCTTTACATCCTTGAATTAGCAATATTTGTAATAACAAAACGATGCCTCTTTGCAACTTTAATAGAAACTAGAAAACGAAGTACGGCTATGAGATCTCAATACCAGAATCTATTATGCACCTATTATGTATTCAAAACTAGTTAATTAAAAAGAAATGTGATTTGCATGGCTCCTGTTACCTTTAATAAAATACCTGACCAAAATAAAAACTTACCGTTGCAAAAATTTAAAAAACGTTTCACAGAATTACTAGTAAACAAATGTTATTATTCTGTGCAGGCTTTCTTAAATGATAATCTTTTGTAATGTAGTAGTAGTCGTCTTTATTTTCTCTACTGTGTATTCATTTGCATGCTATATTAAGGCAGAATGTACATGGATCCTATAATATAATTGAACAACTTATTTTTATGTACCTACATTCAAAGCAAATAAATAACTATTCTATTCTAATAATCAAAGTAAAAAAATATATTATTTTGATCATACTTTTAAGTCATTACCTACAGCTGACCACGGGGTCAACGCTCTCGGATCACGTGAACTGCGGTAGCCTTAGAAACATAATATTTTTGTTTAGTTTATCCTATGATTAGATATCGATAGCTATCATGTCTGTAAAGCCTGTATGAAGTTGTTTATTTTATTTTAAAACGAAGTCCTCAACTAGGATACCAATACCTAGGTATGACTGCACACACACCCTAATTTTACTTTGCACTGTCTTATAAAATCAGTTAGTTTTTTATTCATAAAAAAGAATATATATAGGCCTTAGACTTGCTAAATACCAACCGAGTATGTGACAATTACTGTTGGTCCAGTGCAGTCTGAATTGTAGCCCAAATGAACCTTGCTAGACACCTTTTCATCACACCACGGCACAAATATGACCGAAATTATAACCAATTAATTGTTCGGCCATGGGCGTGCAGTAGGCTACAGTAAAGGTAGGCCAGCCCATACATAATGCCCAAAAAAAAAACTCACCACATTATTCAGGGTTGAAATCACGATACTGACGATGCGAATTTTTTTTTGGGCATTATATTTGGGCTGGCCTACCCTTACTGTAGCCTACTGCACGCGCATTATTGTTCTTACACTATCCTATAGGCTATATTATATCATGGTAGTTACCTACTTATTGAAATAAATGATGGACACCTGATAAACATTTTAAAATTAGTATTTTTGTTTAAGCACAGTGGTGGACACTGTTGGACTCTAAACTATTTATATTGGTGTGCCCTAGCAGGGGTTCACTGTAAACTACATGAATGGAATAAATGATGATTAATCATAGTTAGTTTATCCATAGGAAGCGTGCAGGAACTATTGGTGGCATAACAGAAGCCTCAATTTTAAGTATTTTTACGTACAAGTTTTTAATTTGCAACGCTAGACGGCAGTCTTACTTAAGTCATGCACGTTCCGCTAAACTTTAGGGGAAGTCAGTGAACGTGCGAGCTCCCTTTAGGGCCTAAAGGGACCGTGTAGGAACTATTTTAGGTGGCAGTGCAGAATCGTGAATGTCGTTTTTTTAACGTTAATCTTTCGGATCCAACACCTATAGGTATGCCTAGAGACATAAATCATGATTGGCACGAGCATCCAGCAGAATCGTGTCGACAGCGTGCTACTGAACATCCGATCGTTACAATTAATTGATGTCAACATCAACACTATCTGGCTTGTTCCGATAGGGTCATAAATGTTATTTATAGATATCACCTATGGAAGGTCAGGGACTACTTACCTAGGTATGATAGCAATATACCTACATGATTAGAAAAGGGATTGGGCAGAAATGTGTAGGGTTCTGGTGCATATGTTCACCGCTACATTCTATGACACTGATTAGCCCAACCCTCCCCGACCTTTGACTACCGAGCCAGCCCGCGTCGCCGTTCGCCAGAAGTTTTAAATCCCCCAAATAATAATGATATGACCCAGCCTGTCCCTTGCCTCCCGAAATGACGCCGCTAAGCCGAGGTCCGTACCTCGCAGGGGATGCCCTAGCGAGCGGTCATTTAGTACAATTTAGCTAGTTTGTAAGCCCTGGCTGGGGCCTTAAATTCATTTGAAGCCACCACAGGATAAGTCCGGTTAAGCAGTAACCAGCCTTAGTGTGCTGAACGAGTGGTCAAAGTCCAAAAAAAAAAAAAAACTGGTAAGCCTATTAAAACTGGAGTAACTTTAATAAGACAACCGTAAATAAAAAAATACAAACTTACAGACGAATATAGAACTTCCTACTTTTTTTGCAGTCGGTTAAAAATATATTTGGACCACATTTGCCTATAGACTTTTTAGTTTTATCTTTAGCTAGGATGGCAACTCAAACCTCGGGTTAACAAAATTTGAAAATTTTGGACAGGTACCTCTTGTCCAAAATTATCGAATTTTAATCTCAATCATCTCTTAAATTATGTCGTTACACAATAAATAAACTTGAAATATTATTTAGTAGAATACCTAATTCGTAAGTAAATTCATGAAGCCTACTGAATCACGCGCCGGTTTGCTGACAAACTTTATGTTGCCATGTGTGTCCTTTTATAGAGATCATTCAAGTTAATCCAGTTTTAAAATGTGATAGATACTATCTTAATTACCTACCTACCTACCTAAGTTTTATTTAACAAAGTATTATATTACTTATATATATTTGCGTTCACACGTGAATTTTACAAGAAAAAGTAACAATACCGTTCAATACCATACGCAATATCAGCCAGAATCGTCATCGAACACGCGAGCCGACCGTGCAAATGACGTCATTTTTCCCCAAAACTTTTCATTGCACCGTTATCGGAATACTCTGATAAAAACCGACTCATTGATAAAAAAGCAGACAATATAAAATGACGTCACATGTCAGTGATCGAAGAGTGGTCTTGAAAAAAAAACACTAAGATACACGTGCGAATGCTGTGATATGTTATCACTAGTTATCAGAGTAGTCGATAGCGTGACGGTCTGACGGAAAAATTAAATAACTCGGGCTGTTGATAAGTATCCCCGCAAACATTAATAGGTATCATTTTTAAAAGTTTGAGGTTCCAGAAATTAAATGTAATTGGCTTATTCAAATGTTGGCTTTGAAAATGCGAGTTAAACCTCTATCCGTTAGAGTGCACACTGAAAGCGCGAAGAAAACATCGATGTCCCCATAATTTATATGCGCATAACTCGACAGCTGATTTTTTGTACTGAACAGCTGATTTTTTGGCGCGACATCCGGGTTGGTCCCATCGGAAAAGTTGTTCATAATGATGAGTAGGTACAATGACCCCTTAAGAGGTATTGAGATTGTATAGGTCGACTAACTCTTGCCCGCGACTTTGTTCGCGTCAAACTCATAAAACAGCACAAATGAAAATTAATGGGTTTTCATTTTTTTTGCACGGAACCCTTTTTTTTACTTCAATAAAAATAGCCTCACTTAGGTACTCCTTATAACATTGGCTATCTGCCAGTGAAAGTCCCGTCAAATAAACTTTGAATAAAAGTCGTTTTTTGCCACACCGCTTACTAAAAAGCTATTATTTTAACATTAAACAGAATAGGGTATTTTACTGAAAACAACGAATTAGTCCGTCAGATAGATTTCACACGCGTGACGTCACTTCGCTGGTAAAACTGCCAGTGACGTCACGCGTGTTCTCAACGCACTGTATTGTCTTAATTTTACTTACGTGAAAAAAGAAAAAAATACGTGTAGGTATATTTTTTATCATAATATTTTTCCCAATATTTATTGGAAATCTATCTGACGGACTAATTAGATTTTTTCATTAAAATACCTACCCTATTCACAATTTGTGATTGCACAAACAACTATCTCCCTGGCTATTTGCTTGAAACTTGAATAAAATGGTTCACTTGGCCTTAAATTAGTTTGCATTGGCACAGTTGGCACTATCTTTTTCAAGTAGTTTGCATACATCTTAGTTGGTAAAATGTTTGAACGTATTGTGTTAATTTTATCATGACCGACGTTATGACAATGACCATGAAGCTGAGGACAATAAATATTATTATCACTCAGCGTAAATATCATAATAAATAGCACAAAGCACGCACAGAAAAGATGTCAACAAATTATTACGTAACAGACATTTTTTTATTCTATTAATGTATCTATATTTGAAAACTTTCGACGAAAAGTATCTAGATAGTATTCTTCTTGGTCATAGGCAGTAAATAGATTTAATTCAGCCGTAAATGCGGTTTCGTATGAAAGACAAAAATCCTTGATCAGACATTAGGGTGATTGACTGGTGCGAACAGTTCAGGCACGTCCAGCAAAGAATTACGAAGAGAGTCGACCCCAAATATACGAATGATTATAGGTAGAGAACATCATCAAAAGCTGTTATAATAAGGTTGCATTAACATCGAAGTCATCACCGTTTTAAATATTCGTCTGGCCGTCGGACATCCCGCTGCCGACCTAAAGCTATAGGTAATGGAGCCTATGTCTGCGTTTGGCAGATTTTCGTATTAAAACCACATACTGTTGCTAAAAATCTAAATGTCTAAGCAACATGATAAAAAATAAAAACGCTGGTAGTCACTTACCTTAATTTCTTTTTTCTTAATAGGATTTGAATTTGAAAATACCAGAACAATTCAGATAAAAACAGGACGCAGTGATAGAGTACGAGTAGCAATAGTTCAATTAAAAAAAACCTACTTTCATTATATATGAAAGTAGGTTAAAGTAATTTGTACGTTGAGCCTTTGTTTTCTTGTAACATTGAAAATACATGAACTTGTCAAGGCGCTTTAGAACCCAGGACGCTGTCTTAAAACTATCCAGGACACCACAAAACCAGAACATGTCCTGAAAAAACAGGATGGCTGGCAATTCTAATGTAAAACAATGCTCGTTGGTGTTAGAAAATATTCAATGACTTAACACCATTTTATTCGCACCAGGTGGATATGATCTTCGCCTCGTTCATCCGTAACGGCGCGGCCCTGACGGAGATCAGGAACATCCTCGGCGACAAGGGGAAGAACATCAAGATCATCTCCAAGATCGAGAACCACCAGGGCATGATCAACCTCGATGAAATTATTACCGTGAGTTCAATTTTTATTCTATTGTTTTTTTTACAGCTATGTGTAATACTAGCTGTGCCCCGCGGTGTTACCCGCGCAGCTAGTACAATATATAAAAAGTAGCCTATGTGTTAATCCAGGCTGTCAGCTTCCTGCATATCAAATTTTATCAAAATTCCAGTCCAGCCGTTTGTGCGTGAAGAAGTAACACACACACACTCACAAACTTTCGCCTTTATAATATTAGTGTGATATGTGAAAATACTGGTATTCACTTGATGTGAATACCAGTATTTTTCTTAGAGCGACTGCCTATACGACCTCCACAACCCTGGAATTGGGTAATACAGTAATACTTGGCAAGACTGGTGTCAGATTTTTTGGCTTCTAACAATCCGTCAGGACTGTCAAAGATCTACAGATGGCAGCCGGGACCAACGGCTTAACGTGCTTTCCGAGGCACTGAGATTTCTCGGTATAAAGTGGATGGTCACCCAAAAGTAGGCCAACCACAGCAAGCATTGCTTAGCCCTGAAGATCGACCCGTGGGACTGTTCTTATTTAGCCACATTTTTCCTGTTTAGCTACACGCTCAATCTTATTTGGAACAATTCTTGTTTTTACAAGCAAACATGTGCGTTAAGATGGCCAAATGGTACACCGCACAAATGTCTTGCACAAAACGCTAGTTTGTACAAAATAGATTTGCAAAATTTAAGCATGTACGTGAAGTACGGTACAATATAAATCCGGAAACTTTTTGTTCATACAAGTCGCTATCGTGTGGACACCATGCAGTTTTTGCGCCAATTTTTGCACAAACTATGTGCCTGCAAGATTGAGCGTGTAGCCGAACCCTTAGGGCCTTGTAGCTAAGTACTTACCGCATCTTCAAGGTTAAGCAACGCTTGCCAATGCCAGTCACTGGAAGTCAGACCATCCCTTGATTAATGCGTTACAGGAAGTCAGAACCCCAATGAATCTGGATTACCAGAATCACCGAGGTTTATCGTATTACTCAGGTTCTGAGTTATGAAGGTCAGGTAGGGAGACGCTCCATGTATAATACTAGTAGTCAGTTGCTTCCGTTTAGACCAGTGGTTCCGAACCTAGGAGTAAATTAGCTATTCTGTAAAGGTAACAAAGAACCTAATACCTAGGTAATTAAGACCTAGTCTAATAAAATACGTAGCAAGATAGTAATAAAATTACTTGCTTTTGCCCGCGACTTCGTACGCGCATATCCCGATTTTTCCCGTTCCCGTAGGAATTTCGAGAAAAATCGTACTCCCCTACACTCCTAAGAAACCTACATGGAATTATGTGCAATTTGTTATTAATAAAGATATTTGTATTTGCTTGTGTTGATTAAAATGTTAGGTCGGGGTAAAATCAGTTTTCCTAATAGGTCACAGGGTAGCAATATTAAAAAGGTTAGGACCCACTGGTTTAGACTGTAAGTCGAGTCCAACATAGTTGGGAAAAGACAAGGCAGATTGATTATTTTAATCAGATATTATTACTATATATACCTTTTGAACGCCACTGTCACATATACGTGACAAGCAACAAGGCGCGTGCCCTGTACCCCAAACGTCACAAATATGTGACAAAAGGTACGGCAAATTTGTGCCTTGGCGTCGGGGGCACACCGATTTATGCTGTGGCGTTCAAAAGGTTAATAAGGGAAACCAATAACAACATTTCAAAGTCTTTATTTATAAAATCTGATGTAAGAATTCCAACCATTCATAGTTTAACATGATAAAATCTTTGCAATCTTGATTGATGACCGTACATTTATTTTATTAGATGGATTACTAGATATGAATGAAAAAAAAAAACATTCTGTGAATAAACTACACAACGAGGCTATTTAATCATCTATTTAACCTTTTGCGTGTCTTAAGTTACACAGTTCGACATAAGAAAAAATGCTCCAAATGTCTTAAGTCGGACAGTTACACTTAAGGGCTTGGTCAGGATTGGACGATAAAAATCTGTGGTAGACACGCAAAAGGTTAAATTAAGTATATGTTTTCTTAATAAACAATAAAATCCAGTTATTTAAATGAAACAATACAGTTGCATTGTATTATGTAAGTAAGTACTTTAACTAAATATCGCATTTATACATAAACATACGATGGTACCGTTCAGATCAGTGCATGCAATTATAGACTATGTCAACATATTGATTGGTGCTAATAGAACTCCATTGCCATTTCAATTTAAAAGGAAAATCATTCATTTCTATTTTAAAATCAATAAACAGCAATCCCATGCAGAAACTTACTAAATGTACGTAAACTAATAGAGAACATAAATTTATTGATTAAAGTTAGTTTTTGTATTTTTAAATATCGCTGTAAGCATTGTCCCGGAAGCTACATTATCGTTGAGTACTACATTATCAAAAATTATATCTCGAAATACGGCATAATTCCTGCCGGATAAGCTCAAGTAGCAAAGCAGTGGTAGAATAGAAGAATAAGGCAGTAGAATAGAAAGAAAATAACGACATTAGATATTTTAAACTAGGGAACTAACAGGTTTTTAATAAAGATTTTTCAATCGAGTATTTGCCAAACTACCAAATATACCTTAGCGTGAAATCCTGTCATACTTTGGCATTAACGTCTTCGTTGAGATTGGCCGCTATGGCCGAAATCGGTCAGGATGACTATTCAGAAACCGGCCATGATTCTAAAATGTACAACTGCATGACCTAACATAACCCCTACGACTTACGTAAGTAGCCCTAGATTACATAATATCACACAACAGGTTCGGACAGGCACATCAGGTCAGAGTTACAACTCGATGAAATTGGCGGATGGCTGCAATTTGCACGTCGGCCAATTCATACTCCCACTTGCACAATGTAGGCCGGAGGTAATAGAATGCAGTTTTAACTAGATATGCAGTGGAATTGGCGGATAAAAGGATGACTTTGAAGACTTTTGAGGTCATCATATCAGCCAATTGCCGTCCACTGCTGAACGTAAGCCTCCCCCAAAGATCGCCAACCATCCCGGTCCTGAGCGGTCCGCATCCATCCGCTGCCAGCCACCTTCTTCAAATCATCGATCCATCGTGCCGCAGCGCGTCCCACACTACGTTTGCCCATACGCGGTCTCCACTCTACCACATGTCTGCTTTTGAGGTCATTTTAATGTAATTTCGTCCTTATAGAAGATAATTCGGTCTAGATGTGACACCTCGTAACTACCATTTTTTACGAGGCCTAGATCTACTACCATTTTTTGGTAAAATTAGACTTATATTCTAAAAGTTCCAAGCTAAGATTCTGGTGTTAACTTGTAAATGCCGCTGCGGCTAGGTAATAATAAATTACACCATGTGTTACTGCCATGATATGCCAAGAAGCTGCAGAAAGAGCGTGTTCCCGGAAAAACTGGGTATCATGTTCCTAAATAGTACCTTGGGCCTTCACTTTATAATAAAATTAATGCAAGAATTTCAATTTACGGTTTAAAATATTATCTTATTTGTAAAAAATACTGCTTGCTCCTACTTACTTAACCTAAACTACAACGAAACGAAAAAAATCCTGAAAAAACTGATTTAAACACATTCATGCATCACACACAACATAACAATGATAAAAACCTAACACACGCCACACTATTTACAATAACTCAACACATATTAATACTGAACATGTTCTTTTTACTTTGTTTTTTTTTTTGTTTTTCTATACAGTTCCCACAACATAGTGGTTTGGTAGATTCTGATAAAATAGTGGTTTGGTATATTCTGATAACATAGTGGTTTACTTATACCTACATGCACATACTCTAGGTATGATAAGTGAACCACTATGATATCGTTATCACAGGGGATTGGAACTGTTTTTTCTTAACATAGGTTACCTCGTAACCTATCTAGAAGAACAGTACTGCACCCTCTAACTAGATTTAGAAAAAAAAAACCTGTGTAACTCAACCATGCATGTCCTAAGTTAATCAATAAATTTATCAACACTAATATTATAAAAAGAAAAAAAAATATTTTTGTGTGTGTGTATGTTTGTAATGAATAAACTCAAAAACTACTGGACTGATTTGAAAAATTCTTTCAGCAATGGATAGCTACATTATCAGCAAGTAACATAGGCTATATTTACACACCGCGTGACGTCCGCTAATTACTAATATTATTAAAAAAATCTCAAAGTCAAAACGTTTATTCCAATTAGGCCATTAAAAGGCACTTTTGAACATCAACATTACAGTTAAAAGCATATGTATAAAAATAAAGCGACTCTACTGTCCATTCACAAAGGTAGATTCTTATGGAGAAGAACGGACAAGAAACTCCATAGCCTACAAAAGACAACTCAGAGGGTATTTTAAGGGATACTTAAAATTAATCTAAGAGGATATAGTGTCAAAACTCAGCTCTCATGAAGTTACCAACTATAGTAGGCGCCAGATAAATGTGGAATAAAGTACATTGACCTTTCCCTAATAACTGTTCATAGGTACCTGATCAATTAAATATGAATCGTTTTTCATTATTAGACAATGTTAAGGATCACGAGAGATGATGATTTGGGACAGCTTTGTGTCATTAATTCCGTTTTTCAAATTAAAAATGTCAATAATTGTAGGTGGGTCAATGACCGTT
This sequence comes from Mamestra brassicae, assembly GCA_905163435.1. NCBI lineage: Eukaryota > Metazoa > Arthropoda > Insecta > Lepidoptera > Noctuidae > Mamestra > Mamestra brassicae. Next base: position 4,511,316 of record LR990991.1, on the reverse strand, counting down.
ATTCCACGATTATCTGGCGCCTACTATAGTGAACAAATTAAGCCGTTGAAGAGCCCCATCTCGGGTCCTTGTAGAGTCTGTTTACATCTTTAATGTTTTATTGTTTTGTTTTCAGGCCTCGGACGGTATCATGGTCGCCCGTGGTGACCTTGGTATTGAAATCCCACCAGAGAAAGTGTTCCTCGCACAAAAGACCATGATCGCTCGCTGCAACAGGGTAAGGAGCTAACTGTATTAAAATTTGATCAGTGTGCTTAGAGCTGTAGTGGGTTAGTGGCAGACCAGTGGTCCCAACCCAAGCAAGCATCCACTTATTTTCTTTCTGCAATGCTTTTCGTCTGCTCTCACAAAGATGAAGACAAAGCGTGAAAAAACTGGCACCTAAATGAGTAACAAACATTGTATCACAATCCGAAGGAAGAAAATTGTTAATCTAATTCTGCTTCATAATTATTTTGTATGTCTCACTGACTCCCTTTTCATTAATACCGTAGGTACCCCACACAATCCATCCATATTTTCTTTCGATCCTCTTCTCCGTCCATCCACATTTATATTCATAACTCATATACGTGGGCGTATATGAGTTATGAATATAATGTGATAGTAAAAACTAGTCTAGCAAATAAAATTCTTAAACCTCCTATCCACCCAGGTCGGCAAACCAGTAATCTGCGCCACCCAGATGTTGGAATCCATGGTGAAGAAGCCCCGCCCCACCCGCGCGGAGATCTCCGACGTCGCCAACGCTATCCTGGACGGAGCCGACTGCGTCATGCTGTCCGGAGAGACCGCCAAGGGCGACTACCCGCTCGAGTGCGTGCTCACCATGGCCAACATCTGCAAGGAGGCCGAGGCTGCCATCTGGCACAGGCAGCTCTTCAATGATCTGGTTGTTGAGGTAAGGTGTGCATGAATTTGTTCTTTCAGATCATTTTTAAGCCTCATACTCAAATTTTAGCTTTAGCGTAAGTATAGTTTTGAGTGGCTATTTGTAATAAAAATACAATATAGAACTTTATTAACTATACAGAAAGGTACAAATTTCATTGAGAGAATTCGAATACACCCCGTGGATTGCAAAATTTAAAAATCGAACTCTCGGGCCACGCTACGACTTTGGCGATGCGGAACGTGACGTGACGCTCTGTTCGTGGCACGTCAGGTAGTCGCACGGACATGTGTGTCAGTCGCCGCGTCACGCCGCACGCTGCGCTTTGATTCTCTAGCGGGTTCGCGCGCGGCGCATGCGTTATTTGTTTGTACTTTTGCTGGTAGCGGCAACGTCACCAGGTGGTCAATTTTATTCCATTAAAATAAAATTTATGTCTCCAGGTGAAGCCCCCAATCGAGCCCGCCCACTCTACAGCCATCGCGGCCGTAGAGGCGTCCACCAAGTGCCTCGCGTCTGCCATCGTCGTCATCACCACCAGCGGCAAATCCGCGCATCTGCTCAGCAAGTACCGGCCGCGCTGCCCCATCATCGCCGTGACGCGCCACGCGCAGACCGCGCGCCAGGCGCATCTCTACCGCGGCGTGCTGCCCATCGTGTACCAAGGTACCCTATGTGTTCTGTAGCAAGTACCGGCCGCGCTGCCCCATCATCGCCGTGACGCGCCACGCGCAGACCGCGCGCCAGGCGCATCTCTACCGCGGCGTGCTGCCCATCGTGTACCAAGGTACCCTATGTGTTCTGTAGCAAGTACCGGCCGCGCTGCCCCATCATCGCCGTGACGCGCCACGCGCAGACCGCGCGCCAGGCGCATCTCTACCGCGGCGTGCTGCCCATCGTGTACCAAGGTACCCTATGTGTTCTGTAGCAAGTACCGGCCGCGCTGCCCCATCATCGCCGTGACGCGCCACGCGCAGACCGCGCGCCAGGCGCATCTCTACCGCGGCGTGCTGCCCATCGTGTACCAAGGTACCCTATGTGTTCTGTAGCAAGTACCGGCCGCGCTGCCCCATCATCGCCGTGACGCGCCACGCGCAGACCGCGCGCCAGGCGCATCTCTACCGCGGCGTGCTGCCCATCGTGTACCAAGGTACCCTATGTGTTCTGTAGCAAGTACCGGCCGCGCTGCCCCATCATCGCCGTGACGCGCCACGCGCAGACCGCGCGCCAGGCGCATCTCTACCGCGGCGTGCTGCCCATCGTGTACCAAGGTACCCTATGTGTTCTGTAGCAAGTACCGGCCGCGCTGCCCCATCATCGCCGTGACGCGCCACGCGCAGACCGCGCGCCAGGCGCATCTCTACCGCGGCGTGCTGCCCATCGTGTACCAAGGTACCCTATGTGTTCTGTAGCAAGTACCGACCGCGCTGCCCCATCATCGCCGTGACGCGCCACGCGCAGACCGCGCGCCAGGCGCATCTCTACCGCGGCGTGCTGCCCATCGTGTACCAAGGTACCCTATGTGTTCTGTAGCAAGTACCGGCCGCGCTGCCCCATCATCGCCGTGACGCGCCACGCGCAGACCGCGCGCCAGGCGCATCTCTACCGCGGCGTGCTGCCCATCGTGTACCAAGGTACCCTATGTGTTCTGTAGCAAGTACCGGCCGCGCTGCCCCATCATCGCCGTGACGCGCCACGCGCAGACCGCGCGCCAGGCGCATCTCTACCGCGGCGTGCTGCCCATCGTGTACCAAGGTACCCTATGTGTTCTGTAGCAAGTACCGACCGCGCTGCCCCATCATCGCCGTGACGCGCCACGCGCAGACCGCGCGCCAGGCGCATCTCTACCGCGGCGTGCTGCCCATCGTGTACCAAGGTACCCTATGTGTTCTGTAGCAAGTACCGGCCGCGCTGCCCCATCATCGCCGTGACGCGCCACGCGCAGACCGCGCGCCAGGCGCATCTCTACCGCGGCGTGCTGCCCATCGTGTACCAAGGTACCCTATGTGTTCTGTAGCAAGTACCGGCCGCGCTGCCCCATCATCGCCGTGACGCGCCACGCGCAGACCGCGCGCCAGGCGCATCTCTACCGCGGTGTGCTGCCTATCGTGTACCAAGGTACCCTATGTGTTCTGTAGCAAGTACCGGCCGCGCTGCCCCATCATCGCCGTGACGCGCCACGCGCAGACCGCGCGCCAGGCGCATCTCTACCGCGGCGTGCTGCCCATCGTGTACCAAGGTACCCTATGTGTTCTGTAGCAAGTACCGGCCGCGCTGCCCCATCATCGCCGTGACGCGCCACGCGCAGACCGCGCGCCAGGCGCATCTCTACCGCGGCGTGCTGCCCATCGTGTACCAAGGTACCCTATGTGTTCTGTAGCAAGTACCGGCCGCGCTGCCCCATCATCGCCGTGACGCGCCACGCGCAGACCGCGCGCCAGGCGCATCTCTACCGCGGCGTGCTGCCCATCGTGTACCAAGGTACCCTATGTGTTCTGTAGCAAGTACCGGCCGCGCTGCCCCATCATCGCCGTGACGCGCCACGCGCAGACCGCGCGCCAGGCGCATCTCTACCGCGGCGTGCTGCCCATCGTGTACCAAGGTACCCTATGTGTTCTGTAGCAAGTACCGGCCGCGCTGCCCCATCATCGCCGTGACGCGCCACGCGCAGACCGCGCGCCAGGCGCATCTCTACCGCGGCGTGCTGCCCATCGTGTACCAAGGTACCCTATGTGTTCTGTAGCAAGTACCGGCCGCGCTGCCCCATCATCGCCGTGACGCGCCACGCGCAGACCGCGCGCCAGGCGCATCTCTACCGCAGTGTGCTGCCTATCGTGTACCAAGGTACCCTATGTGTTCTGTAGCAAGAGCTCACCTGCTCAGCAAGTACTTACCGGCTGCGCTGCCCCATAATCGTGTACCGATGTATCTTAATGAAGCAAAGTCCACGTTATACTTCAGATACTGGCCGAAAAAAAACGGAAAACTTCGCCAGTCACCATACTTGCAATATTACCGCCATCTACCAGTTTAGTAGACAAACTTAACTACCAAAATGTCTGCGTATACCGACAGATGTCAGCACTAACCTAATTGGACAAAGACTTTAAACGGCTCTCTTTGCTTCTGTTAACGTTGTGTCCCGTGTGACAGAGACGGCTGCGGGCGACTGGCTGAAGGACGTGGACAACCGCGTGCAGTCGGGGCTGCAGTTCGGGCGCGCGCGCGGGTTCATCAAGACCGGCGACAGCGTCGTCGTCGTCACCGGCTGGAAGCAGGGCTCCGGCTTCACCAACACCATGCGCGTCATGTTAGTATACACTGCCTACCTTTTTCAGTCTTACCCAGCAATTTTACGATATTCTTCGTTCAAGAAATAAATTAGTATTACAAGTAACTTCAGCCGAAAGACAGCCAGTGATACTGCTGCCAAATAATTTAAGAACCATGAAACGAAGAAGTCTATGTTCAATGCTCGATACTGCGCTTGGTGCTGATGCAAGAACCCCTAGTAGCGTCGCGCTTTAGATACACGTGATGCGCGCACATTTTACGTTGCATTAGTATCTCGACTACTTGTGTATTTTTACGCCCGTAAATTTTCTTTTATGGATATTCACATGGAAGGAATATTATAGCGTGAATGTTTTGATAGGCGCGGAAAAACGAATAACCAGGCTTCATATTCCATAGTTACAACTAGCTTTTCATGAAATCATACGGAAATTACTCATGACCCCAATTTCCTGTCTTTAAATCGAGTCCGTTTAATTCAAGTTTTAATGTATTAACTATTCTGTTTTCATTTTTCAGCCAAGCGGAGTAGAGTTACAGCACAAAGGCGCAGGCGTAACAAAAATACAATAAAATATGTTTAAGTATTAGCTGCAAAGTGACATTATAACGTGCAATATGGAGTTTCCCTTCATGAAAATACCACGCCTCATTTTTCAATACTGCCATAGCGTAAAAAAAAACGATCAAAGAGGCAGAGGTAGATTCTCATTCCAGGGCAGCGCCCAGGTTTTTGTGATAAATGGAGACTCCATATACGTTAAGTGATATATACATATGTATAAAAGAATGTATCTCGAAATTTATACACTAGTGTTAGGCATACCTACATATTTATTATATAATAATTTATATGTTGCATGTTTGTGTAATGAAAATAAAGATTTGGACGTATTGTAGATTTTTATTGCTTAAAATTCTCCGGAAATAAATGAATAAAGTTTCTTCCTTGTACATCTATACTCATTTTAGTGTAGTGCCTCGCAGTACAGGCATGCTCCAATTGATAATGATCAGAAAATGTTACCTGTTGATCGTTCGACAACGCACTAGCGTCCAGGGCCCTCGGTCCTAGAGGCCCTTAAATTCAAGATTTGCAGGCCCCCAGTATTTGAGGCCAGTAAAATAGATTGGGAACATACACAAGCACAGCATATAGACTTGAGCAACGGGTTGCAGACTGTCCAAGGAGGCGATGCCATCCCTGGATAACAAGCTATCTACATGTCTTACTTCAACTGGACTAGAATCCTGCGACTGGTGGTAGGGACTAGTCGGACAAAGACCGGTTTGGCGCACTAAGCAAACTTTTCCACACAATAGGCATACCACAGGCACATCACATAGGACAGTCTTGTGTGTGGGGCATGCATGGAGTTGTTAGAAACGGTCACGCATTTACTTCTTGAGTAAATAGGCGTCGCCCTAACTCGAACAATACCCATGGGTCACAGAGTTTCTTGCAGATGTTCTGAAAAGACTGGGAGGCCTTATCTGCTTCCGGAGGGAGATAGGCTGGTTGTATTGAGGGCAGCCATGGCATAGCTACAATTAAGTTCGGAAAACAATCCCAATAACATAGACGTAGTTTCGAGTTGCAGGCCCGTATGCACAAAATGTGGTTATCGATCGTTGAGGCACACAGCAGGGTATTTGACCCATTTTTTTATTATTTGTTTCAAAAAGTAACTAGGTATAGCAAATAGAAAGATTTTAAATCCGTTCAAAATAGAAACTTATCAAATCTGGTGAAAGGGGGAACTGTCAAGTAACAGTAGTAGGATGCACGTACTGACATGTGACGTCACCGACATTAAATTACATGGCATACAAAAGAGCGAAATTTCAGCCTCCACTCTCCCGCATACTTCGAAATTCTAATAAATGCTTAATTTTGACATCTGAGGCTTACCCATATCGAGTCAGTCTCACATTTGAGCTATTCGCCGTTAAGGAGTTCCGTTGTGTGCCTTCGCAGTCAGTCTACTTTGCTTTGGGATTGACATAAATCTAACAATATCGCACTTTACATTTCCTTGAGGTAGGTATATTATTGATTTCAATTTGAGGTGGCCACTGGTGTATTTTTGAAAGTCAACGTCAAATGCAAGTGCGATATAACTAAACCCAACGCAAATGGGATCATCAAGATCGGCTCATAATAAAAAAAGTTATGCCCGAATCGATAACCCCAAAAATACAGAAATTGAACATAACTGGTGAGGTTATGTACACATCTTCATACCCCTTCAGAGCGAAACGGCGTGATACCATGATTTGAACTGTTGTTAACAATAAATAGACTTGCGATTTCAGAAATCTCGGAAGATTGGCTATAATTTATTGAAGAGTTCCATTGCTTAGGTATCTCCGAAGTTCTTCATTCGATCTTAACCAAATTAAAACGGGAAAATACTTTTCGAAACAAACAAATAATCATCAAAATCAGTTGACAATTGGCGAAGAATCGCTGAATAACAAGCATACAAAAGAAAAAAACATTTAGTCGAATTCAGAACCTCCTTCTTTTTTGAAGTCGGTTAAAAATACGCTGCGAGCGGCCGCCGAACGCCAGGGCCAGCTCACACCGAAAAGACGAGACGACACTGCACACACATTAAAACAGCGATACTTTATTTTCTATGTTAAAAGCGCCAAATCTGAGTCTTGCATCTTGGTATGAGCTGACCCTTATCAGGGCTTGTTTATGAAGACGCGGTGCCTCGCGTGGTTAGAGTATTGTAACTTATGGTATGGCCACTTGTATGAGAGCGTTACGGCAGAAGCGTATGTTAGATACGTAACGTTGTCATTCGCTAGTAGACTAGGTATATAATTATATCCAGGCGCACGGGCAGTAAAAATCGATTGATGTTATCTATATTGCTCCTGCTTCATGCATGTGACGTCGAATCGAATGTGCGTGTTGCATTGCCCGTTGCCAGCTTGCCTGGTTAGGTAGGTACTATAAATCGATTCGCATGGAAATCTACAAACATCGTTTTATAAATATCCTGTTTACGCATCGATATAATGATTGGTTTATTACCATCTACAAGTTGAGTCAAACCACGGCATTGATACACCATGTTTTGTTCAGTGTTGTATTTAACGCCATCTAGTAGCAGGTTTTGATTTTAGTTTTAAAGTTTTTCTCTAGATGACACCAGCTGTTCTATTTTTTGTGTGGAGGGTAGTTGTAGTTGTTTTCACTGAGGCATACATTCTTGCAAATTATCACAAGACCTGTGTAAAATTGATTAAAACTGCCATTTTCATAAACTTGGTGAACTCAAATGTTACTTGATTATACAATAGTTTTGGGAATAATAAGGTGAACTGATTTTCTAGCTGTGGCTTATTCGCTATTTGGCGACGTTTGTACCCACACCCACCTAAAAAACATACTTCGGATTAAGTGAAATATCTTCTACCTAGCCTCTTATCTACGAATACCTACCTACCTACGAATATCATGAATCTGTTCATTCGCCGGTAAACGCTTGTTGATTGTAGAATAGGTACGTAAGTTATGAGAGGAACAGCAGCAAACCTAATGTTTTCAGTGGAAAATTGTTATGAAGCCGTCTTTATGAGTCCATAAACATTGTGTGTCACCGAGGCTCTTTGTCTGGAGGGGCTTAGCGCTTGCAGCGTCACACAACACAGATATGACGCCGCGGCACACGGCAGTAGCGGCGCCCCTAACTGCGGCAGTACCGCGCAGCCCGCCAGCGACATCGCCACCCCGATTCCCGAGTGCCAGTTACACCACTGTGAGGCGGCCGAACCACGCCGCTGACTAAAAATAACCGCGCGCCGCTCAGTACCGGCGCAACTACCGCGCGCGTTGCCCGCTGCGCCCGCGACTCGCAACCATGGCGGAGACTATCGAGGAGACTTACGAGAGCGCGGTCACCCGCAAGGTGGTCCGCACCAGCCTCAAGATAGAGGAGGTGAGGATCGACACACGACAGGTTTATGTAACGACGCCCGCGCAACACAAATATAGCCGGCGCGCGCACGCCGCGACGCCAGCGCCACGCACCTGCTCACATAACAGATAACACGTTTGACAGTGAACACAACGTAAACACCAGATCCTGCGGCGCGCACTCCGCCCGCCGCGGCTCTCCCGCCGCCGACCGTCGGGACGTCGCCTGTCATTCACGAACCACCAACACCTCGGTCGTAGCGCTCTTTCTCTCTTTGCACCGATGACAGACAGCCGGATGTCCAAAAGTATTCCGGGAACACATTAGAACAGGAGGCCCTGCCGGCTCATAAACCTTAGTTTCTGTTATGGTTCGAGTGTATGGCACGCGAAGGTCCGATGTTGCCTACGTCAGTGTGGAGGAAGTGCGCGCGCGATGCGCCACTTACAATATTTGTGGCAATCGGCGATGTAAATAGAACAGGCGGTTGAATGAAAATTTCCGTGCCCACCTTGACGCGTGTGCATCGACCTGTCTCGTACATGACCACTCCACGTGTGACCTTGCAAGACAAACACAAACATGGGACTCTGTACACAATGAACACAACACACAGATAGGTACATACGCTTTCTATACCTCATTACACACCACACCCTCAGACGTTATCGAGCGAAACATAGAACTTAGAACAACAACAAGGCGACCAGTGTGCAACGTTCTCTTTTAGAAGAAAGTGTCGTCATTAGAGATGTATTCTGGTACATGTAATGAATCTCAAGCGTGACTAATATATTATTCTGTGAGCGTGCAGCATCCGACACCAGCACTCGTGATAGCAGTCGCTGGCTGTTATCACATTCCATCTGAGTAACAATGAATGTCTGTTGGTTCTGTCGCGACTACTGTTCGTTTCCAAAGCGCAAAATCCAATGGAAAAACGCGCTGTGGCATATTTTCGTCTTGGCTCCCATCCTAGTTTATCTGCTACATTACGATGTTTATTCACAATACGAATGCGAGCATTAATGTGTGCGTCCGAACCACTTGTGTTTAGGTCTTTACAGTTGCTTGGGGTGCAAAATCAATGTACATTTGGTACCTACCTATCTATTCTGCATGCAATCGTAAACATATAAATGGGACACTTTTAAAAGCGAACTGTTGTGCACTACATGTGAGAACGACATCCTTGATGTTCCACTTTTTAAAGTGTGAAACAAATTTTATATGAGCGGTAGTTAAACAGTGGTCTGGCAGTGGCAGTATCGCGCGTGTGTTTATTTGACATCACTGTCCTTGCATACCTGACTCAAGACATCGAAAATATTTGGATGATTCTTTTTGGCAAATGGTTTTGTTTTTTCTTTCTTGAAGATCGATTATGTTAAGCGCATCAAAGGGACACGGTATTAAACTGTAATGATGAATGACGAGCAGCTGCGGTGTTGTCCAAATCCATCTCGAGTCGAGTCTCAAGCTACACAAGTTAACACAGATGTTTCAGTTAATAATGAGAGCTCATTAGCGTATCAGTGTTACCCAATAGTGATCTTCTTATCTTTTCACATCGGCCTTTGTATGTTAGGAATGTCGAAAGAAGTGAAATAGTTTGTAAAACTCCCAATGCACTCTGCATGCCAAAATATTTCCTGCTGTGTTTTCTCAGTACCTATCGTAAAGAACGCAAAACATTCGCCTGCGTCACAGGAGACGTAACTCCAGATATCCAACACAATATTGCAACTAAGAACCAGTTATCTATCAAATATTTACTGGAAAAGAAATTTTACTTACCCTGACATGAATTGTATACTTGCATTTCCTACACTGGGGAAATTCTAGGAACTCTATTCGCTTGAATGAATTCTATTTCCATGAAATCTTGAATTCATTAAACTATTGCTTTCTAGGTAAGCCTAGCTGTATCCAGAATATTCTACAAATTATAGGACACAGACTAGGATAGAAATAACTCGTACAAAAACATTTGAACGAATAACATCTGCGATGTAAAATAACATTGAGACCGCCAAATGTGGTTTTGGCTCTAAAAACTATGGTGATACGTACCGAAACATACAAAACATTTTGCTTTTCATATTGTGTGGACTATTTAATTTTGACCTTATAGATCAGTGGTGAGATTGGACCTAGTATTGACCCTTGAGGGAATCAAACATAAATGAGAAATTCATAAATATAATGGTTTTCTGATCAATGGTAACGTTGCTTACGTAAAATAAAGGAAAGCAAGATAAGAAAAGAAAGATTCGATATTTTATAAAACTTATGTGAAATATAGAAACCTGTGACATCATTCAATCAAATGCCAACTTTAGGTAGGTCAGTACACATCATTATATGGGTATCATGATCTTCCTTTACCCAGGGCTTATATTGATTAAAATATTGAGTTCAAACCAAAAACTGAGCAACACACGACAGTACATTGAGTATTTTGAATTTGTAACGTTTAATTAGTGCTGCACGGTCGAATTGCGTTTCTGAGAACATGGTGGGCGTTTACGAAAACATGTGGGTAATTATTTGGGGCCCGGCCGCCTGTGTTTTGGTACTCGACGTATTAACCACAAGGCCTTAGTAGTTGCTTTATATAGTGCTAAAAACGTTAGTTACGCATTGGAAATACTAACTAACTAGCTTTTGCTGGCGATTCCGTACGCGCATATCCCGTTTTTTCCCGTTCCCGTATAGCCTATAGCCTCGTGAATGTGGCTATCATATAGGTACAAAAAGAATTTTCCAAATCCGACTGGTCGTTCCAGAGATTAACGCGTTTAAACAATCAAACAAACTCTTTATAATATTAGTATAAGTAGATATATAGTTAGATTTTTGTTGTCCACAATAGCAAGACAACATAAGTGATATTTATTTTGCAAACAGGTTACAAATAAATCTTTTCCATGTCAATCTTCTTTTGACAAATCAATCTAGATGAGCCAGGAGTTTCCTAGTTGACTATGCTGAGAAGAAACACCACAACAAACTCAACGGTCAAAGTTTATTTTAAGGTCCATACAATTAATATAATGGACTTTCTAATACGAGTTCATGTAGGTTAACATCTGGTGGTCTTTTGAGGAAAGCACCATACAGATTCAAGTGGACCAGTTATTGTGTCTCAACTCAGAACTACTACTACTACAAAAAAAAAGTTAGAAGAAACAGATTTGCTCTCTCAATAAGATTTTGACTTAAATTATTAGATAAAACTAGCTTTTTTCCGCGCATATCCCGTTTTTCCCGTTCCCGTAGGAATTTCGGGAAATCCTCTCTTTGTGCTTCCCACAGTCCCCAAGGAACCTACATGTCAAAATTCAGCTTTCTAAGACCAGTAGTTTCGGCTGTGCGATGTTTGTCAGTGACTCAATAACGGAAGTTTTATATAAATCGCAGGAAAATTGCAAACGATTGCAGATTGTAAAATATCGCCTGAAATTGTAAACTATGTCTTCGGCACGGATATATTAGAAACTATTGAATTTGGATGGGATTGTATACAACACGATTTTTTCATAATATATCGAGAAATGATAAATAATCTAATAAAGATTTATTACAATCTTACGGAGTCTGTAATTTTCCGGTGATATATTATATAATATATTGAAAACCGTTAGTACAGCATAATGATTCTTCAGTGAGGTTTGCAGACATCGCATAGGCTCCAGACGCTTCGCAGTACAAAAGCAAACAGTTCATAACACAAAATAATTAAACTCAAGTGAAAAACCGGCCAAGTGTGTGTTGGGCCACGTGCAGTGTAAGGGTTCCGTAGTTGCACGTCACAATTGCCGACTGAGAATGGTGCATTTTGTTTGATTCTATGAATATATTAATTGTTTACGGTTTAACGGTTAAAAACGTCTACGTACGGGCCCACACAGAATTTGTACGAAATTTTCCTTCTCCAAGTACATTTTATACGTGGGTCGACTGATATTCGATTACTTGTAAACTCTTGTAAAGCCTACTCAGCTGTAATAGTTTGTTGATAGTGCCTTTTAAATTGCCACTACCATGAAGTTTTTCACATCTCCAAAAACTTCTCTTAAGCTGGCAGAGAGACGCTTGACTCTAATAAAAATTAGCAATGGTTTTATGGTAATGGTACACCCTCAACATTTTTAACGAACTATCCAACGAAACCCCACACCATGGGATATACTATAAAAAAATAACCTTCACCCATTTAAGTGTAGGGTTCCTTAAAAAAAATATTTTTCACTAAATTTATTTTACCAGTTTGTCGGCGTGATTAATATGTATACCCATACCAAATTCCAACTTTCATGTGCTAAACGTCTATGAGCTAAACCGCGGACAGCCAGACAGACGGACATGGTGAAACTATAAGGGTTCCGTGTTGACTACGGTACCCAAAAAATAAAACAAAGCCTGAATCAGTGAGCCGTCCGCACCGCCCCATTAGTTGCCAAGTTGCCACCGTATCACCTAGTTAACCACTTGTCACGGTAAATAATCGCTGATGACTGGATTGTTACCCTCTAATGAGCAAATCAGTAAATAAGTAGGTGCTCGTAATATATTACGGTAACAAAAAAAACACACACGTACCATGTACTCAGTTTTTAATTCAAGTTAGGTGCTGATGGGCTGATGACAGTACTGTTCTGTAAAAAACTTACCTTGAAAACTAAGGGAGCTTGAATTGAGCTATCAACCCGATTCTTCACCTAAACTTTCCCCGGTGAGATTCTTCCAGAATAGGCACTTAAGAGACAGGCAGTAGGAAAAGTGGATTGAGAGACCGATGCGAAACGTCATGTTTGAAAGGCAAATATGACGTTTCAGCATCATCCCATCAATTCCCATGGGTTCGTAAGAAGCGTCTAAAAGACTCACCAGAGAAAGGCAGCATTGGCAGCAGGCATTCTCTGTGCATTGCAACAGCTACACTGCGATCGCTAGCCGATGATGAGCGAATGTGACGTAGACAATGATAGTACTTGTGCAGGACGCCCCATATGTACAAACACAGTAGTTGTGTAGGACGCCCATATGTATAAACAAAGTAGTTGTGTAGGGCGCCCATATTATGTATAAACACAGCAGTGATCTCGAAAGACAGTGTATCTCATGTATATAGCACATGAGATAAGATTATAGTGTCTAAAATATGTAAATAGAGGATAGAAAATCATTGTGATCAGTAATTTCTAATTGTAAAATGTTATTTAGTTATAAAACTCAAAGTAGTTACTTTGTATTTGTTATGATCCACCACCAGCTCCGCCCTCGACAAGTCAGAACTTGTACGAACCTGTACAGACTTGTCGAGAGGACGGACGCCTCTGATTGGTCAAAAGAAAATAGTTTGAAAACAAGATTGTTTGTATTGGCTATTGTAATTGTTGGGATATGTCAGCCCCGCCACTACTTGCGACCATGTAAAATGCATAGGTCTAGAACATTTTTGTATTTTCGTGTGTAAAAAATTCAGTTAATAATCAAGAATAAATAGTGTTCAAGTGAATCGTGAGTCTTCTTTGTGAACCAAGGTGATCCCTCTCCAATCCAGTGCATACGCGTGGGTGCTGAGAACCTAGGCCCCACACATTGGTCCTTCGAGAGCCGGATTTTGAGAAGATCATTTTTAGAAGACTCCAGCGAACATTTTGAAGAATATATAGAACAACAATGCCAGTTACGAGGTCTACGGGAAAAAGAGGCGGCCAGGCGTCAACTACAGTGACAGAACAAACTGAAACGGCTACTGAGACGACTACTGAAACCACTACAGAAACTACGACTGAAACATGCACTACAGAAGCTACGGGAACAACTACGGATACTTCAGAAGCGCCCGCCGCGACCGAATCCACAGTGAAACGTGTAGTGCCACAACAAGACGCAGCAATCACAACTGTACATAAAGAAAGTGGTCGCCGCAGCAAACCTACGTCACAGAAGAGCAACAAAGAGTCAAAAGCGCGCCGCATAGCCAAAGCAAAGGCAGAACTGGCTCGACTTCAAGTAGAACTAGCCACCGCGCGCCTCGCTGAAATCGAAGCTGAATCAACAGATGAAGATTTATCATCTATCGCCTCGGAAGCTGAAAATAATCATCGAGTGACTACGTGGCTGCAATCAAGTCAGCTACTCGCCATCACCAACAGACCACATCAAGCTGAAGTGAAGTCGTCGACCGAACCTGCAGTTCCAGTGACCGCCGCCGTGTCATGGAGCATCCCGGCGACTTTACCGGCGGGAGCCAGCACCACACACCCGCCGCCTGAGAACACTGAACCTGAACCTAGAAACGCCGCACTCATGCTAGAAGGAGTGCCCACGCACCCGCCGCCAGTGAGTACAGCCGCCTCCTGGCAGCCGAACTTCGCGACTGAACAGCCGCACCTGAACCCGCCGCCAGTGAGCACCGCCGCCTCCTGGCAGCCGAACTTCGCGACTGAACAGTCGCACCTGAACCCGCCGCCAGTGATTGCCGCCGCAGCCTGGCAGCAAAACACCTCGCATGCGCGACCACATCTGAACCCGCCGCCAGTGATCACCGCCGCATCCTGGCAACCGAACTACGTGCCTGCGCAGCCACGACCGACGCCAGCGCCGGTAGAACCAGCCACATCCTGGCCACCGAACTCAAAGCACGTAGCAACGAACCCATCATGGCAACCGATATACACTACGGCACCGCACCAGAGTTACCATCCAGGGCCTGCTACCATACCCTGGGTGCCGCCGCCTATGTCATCAGCCGACATCGTGCATCAGCCTACAACACTAGCCGTTCAAGAACCAAGAACGGACATAAATCAACTTGCTGCTGCGATCACGCAAGCTGTGCAGACCGCACAGTACCAGCAGCCGATGAAACACACCGAACTACCCAGCTTCAATGGAGCTCATCAAGATTGGCTCACGTTCCGTGCCGCCTACTGTGAGACAGCGTATCGACTCACAGCAATGGAGAACATGGCCAGACTTAGAAGAAATCTTCGAGGAATAGCGAAGGAAGCTGTGCAAGGTCTGTTAATAGCAAACGCAGACCCAAACGAAGTTATGAAAACACTCGAACTACGCTTCGGACGCCCAGACTCAATAGCAATGGCTGAAATGGAACGTCTACGAACACTGCCGCGTCTCACCGAATCTCCGCGTGATGTTTGTACCTTCGCTACCAAAGTGGAGAACATTGTTGGGACTCTGCAAGCCCTCAACTGTGGACATTATCTCTTCAATCCAGAAGTCACAAAGGCTATTGTTGAAAAACTCACACCGACCCTGAAGAGACAGTGGTACCAATTTTCAGCAACACAGTCCAGAACAGAACCTGATCTTCTGAAGTTTACCCGATTCATCAAGATTGAAGCAGAGATTTGCAGCCCATACGCACTGCCCGAGAACATCGCTGCAACAGCACAAACACACCAGAACACGCAGCGACGTCAGCAACGGGTACACACCACACAAGAAGCGAACAAACCAAAGTGTGGTTTATGTGAACGTGAGGGACACAACATCATAGAATGCGACCAGTTCAAGAAAGCAACTACTGATGCGAGATGGGATATCGCAAAGAAACATCGCCTGTGTTTTCGGTGCCTCAAGTTTCGAACAAAGCAACACAGCTGTAAACCAAAGAAATGCGAAACAAACGACTGTGTGCATTTTCATCATAAAATGCTACACGCCACTGGTACAGCGAACAAGAAAAAAGAAGAGACCGACTGCCCCAAAGAAGAACAAGAGAAGGTTCATTCAGCGTGGACACCGAGGGTATCATTCCTCAAAATAATACCAGTGCACCTTTCTGGACCGGCGGGAGAAGTAGATACCTACGCACTCCTAGATGACGGCTCTACAGTTACGTTAATCGACGAGAGCTTAGCCAATCAAATCGGGGCAGAAGGATCTTGTGAACCCTTGAAGATAGCATCATTCGACGGCGAACCCACAGTCGACGTGACATCTCGACGAGTGAACTTCTTCGTAAGAGGACTTCACACCTCCGAGCGCAAGCTGCGGGCGAGAACAGTCAAGCAGCTAGAGTTGGCTGCACAGAGGATTCCAGTAGAAGCAGTCAGAGATTGCGAACACCTTCGAGACATTGCCAGAGACATAGTAACTGAAGACGCAAGACCCAGACTTCTAATCGGCCAAGACAACTGGGATCTTCTCATCACCACAGAGATCAGAACGGGAAAGAAGAACCAACCAGTAGCCTCATTAACACCACTCGGTTGGGTCCTGCATGGCAGCCACACACGAACACTTGGTCACAGAGTGAACTTCATCAGACACGTCAATACAGATGATGATCTACATGAACTGGTGAAGGAATACATCACAGTGGACAATATACAAGTAAACCCGAAGAAGCCTCTCAATGATCCAGAAGAAAAGGCACTTCGCATGCTTCAGCAGTACACGAAGAGAACTCAAGAAGGAAGATATCAAACTGCTTTATTATGGCGAGATGAAAACTTCAAGATGCCAGAAAATTATGACAGCGCTCTGAACAGGCTTATCAGCGTGGAAAAGAAAATAGACAAAGATCCTGAACTAAAGAAGAGGTACTCTGAACAAATGGAAGCACTAGTATCGAAAGGATACGCCGAACCAGCTCCATCTGAAACATCGAAGAACCGAACTTGGTACCTACCTCACTTTGCGGTTTTCAACCCTATGAAACCGGATAAATTGAGGATTGTCTGCGACGCCGCTGCCAAGACCAGAGGAGTTTCCTTGAACGACCAACTACTCACTGGTCCAGATCTATTACAGTCACTGCCGGGAGTGATCATGCGTTTTCGGCAACACTCAATCGCCGTAACCGCCGACATAACCGAGATGTTCCTGCAAGTTGAACTACGACCCGAAGATCGGGACGCTCTCCGTTACTTATGGAGAGGAGATCGAAGAGACGCTCAGCCGCCAGAACAATATCGAATGAAATCTTTGATCTTCGGAGCTTCTTGCTCACCTGCGACGGCGATATATGTAAAAAACACAAACGCCGAGAGATTCCAGCATGAACACCCAAAAGCAGTTGAAGCTATCAAAAGAAAGCATTACATGGATGATTATTTGAACAGCTTTGATACTTTAGAAGAAGCGGTGAAAGTGTCACAAGCCGTACGTGACATACACAGAGAAGCTCACTTCGAACTCAAGAAATGGTCATCTAACTCTACTGCACTTCTCGAAGCACTAGGGGAAATCGCCAAGACAAACGAAGAAACGATTAAGCTGGAAGACAACATCGAGACAGAACGAGTTCTCGGTCTAATATGGAAGCCAAACGAAGACTCGCTTGCCTTCAATCTGAATCTAGCACGCATACCTCAGAACATCCTGCAGAACGACACACCCACTAAGAGAGAAGCTCTTAGAATAGTGATGTCCCTTTTTGATCCATTGGGACTCGTATCGCCGGTAACCATCAGAGCTAAACAAATATTACAAGAAGTCTGGCGCCGTGGGACAGCATGGGATGAAACCTTGGACAGTGACCTGGCCTCAAGCTGGAGAAAATGGCTCACCCATCTCAGAAGATTGGAACACATCTCCATTCCACGAACATACCCAGGTTTCAGCGCCACAAAATCGCTACAACTACACGTGTTCACAGACGCAAGCGAATCTGCATACGCAGCAACAATATACTGGCGAACAGTCACCGGGGACGGAAGAGTCTACGTCTGCTTAGTCACCGCTAAAGCCAAGGTAGCACCGCTAAAACTCATGTCGATACCGCGACTAGAGCTACAAGCTGCAGTACTGGGTGCGCGCATGGCGTCAGCAGTCAAAACAGAACACGAGCGGACGCCAGAATCAACCACATTTTGGACCGACAGCAGAACCACGCTGTCATGGATCAGAACTGGATCCAGATCCTACAAACCATACGTCGCTCATCGCATCGCAGCAATCGAGGAACATAGCTCTACAAACGAATGGCGCTGGCTACCGACCAAAATGAACCCAGCAGACGACGCTACAAGAGATGTGCCAGAAAATTATAATCAAGATCATCGCTGGTTTAACGGTCCAGAATTCCTTCTGGGTCTCCCAGAGACATGGCCAGCTGACGAAAAGAATCCTGTCATAATCACAGGTGAAGAAAGAACCTGTAACGTGATCAACAAGGACGAGAACATACAAATCAAAGAAGCTATACCAGATGTCAACAGATTTTCAAAATGGGAAAGATATCTGAGAGCAACAGCACGAGCTCTACAGTTTCTGTATCTTTGCCGTCAACCAAGTCAGGATGTCAACTACAAAAGAACCAAAAGAAACAATAACACCGATTCTGATTGGAAAAAGAACAAACAGACATTGCAAGACAAAACGAAGGGGAGGCAAGAAACCGCGATCACGAACAATCATCTCCCCCTCGATGCCGAACTCCTACGTAACGCCGAGAGTCTGATCCTGCGAGCTTCACAAGAGCAATCTTTCCAAGAAGAGATAGAAGCTTTGAAGAACGAGAGACCCATACCCCGAAACAGTCGCCTACACGCACTGTGCATAGAACTTATCGATGGAGAGATTCGCTTGAAGAGCCGAATAATCGCTATGGCGGGCATAACAGAAAGCCTGAAGAAACCGATGGTACTAGACGGAGACCACCGCACGACCCGATTGTGGATCGAACATGTTCATCACCAATTACATCATGCAGGGGTCGAGACGACGGTCAACGAATGCCGTCAACAACATTGGGTACTCCGTCTACGACCGACCGTCAAGAATGTGATCAGCAAATGCTTACAATGTCGCATCAAGGCAGCCTCTCCACCACAGCCGATGACAGGGAATCTCCCTTCCTGTCGCTTAGCACACCATCAGAGACCATTCACCTTCACCGGGTTGGATTACTTCGGACCGTTGACCATTACAGCAGGACGGAGTCATCAGAAAAGATATGTCGCCTTGTTTACATGCCTCACGACGCGAGCCATTCATTTGGAACTTGTGGCATCATTAAATACTGATTCAGCAATCATGGCACTGCGACGTATGATAGCACGCCGAGGATGCCCCGCACAGCTGTGGTCTGATAATGGAACCAACTTTCACGGCGCTGAGAAAGAATTACGTGCAGCCATTTTCGGAGCAACAGCGGAAGAAGCCTCAAAGAAAATGATCGACTGGCGATTCATCCCACCTGGCGCACCTTTTATGGGAGGATCTTGGGAGCGCATGGTGAGGTCCGTGAAGACAGCACTCGCCGCCACTCTGAACGAGCGTTTCCCAAGTGAAGAAGTCCTCAATACACTGCTGATCGAGGCTGAACATACAGTGAACAGCCGGCCACTCACTCATGTGTCAGTAAACCACGAGGACCCTGAAGCCTTGACGCCAAATCACTTCATTTTGGGCGGTCCAGGCCGAATCGCAGCACCAGGGGAGTTCGACGATAGCGACCTGCGCCTTCGAGCAAGTTGGCGCGCAGCTCAGAGACTGGCTGATATATTCTGGGCAAGATGGCTGAAGGAGTACTTACCGGAACTACAGAACCGCAGAGAGCCACACACCAAAGGAACGATACCCAAGGTTGACGACTTAGTACTAATAGTTGACAGCAACCTTCCACGGAACGTATGGATAAGAGGACGCATCTGCGCTACGTTTCCCGGACCAGACGGAGTCGTTCGCACGGTGGATGTGACTACCAAAGGGGGAATCCTGCGACGGCCTGTGAAGAAGATCGTCGTGCTGCCGATCGAGAGGGACAGCGGCGATCCTGCACCGGCTTCTACGACTGCGACGTCAGCGGCGGACGACACACGGCGGGAGGAATGTGCAGGACGCCCCATATGTACAAACACAGTAGTTGTGTAGGACGCCCATATGTATAAACAAAGTAGTTGTGTAGGGCGCCCATATTATGTATAAACACAGCAGTGATCTCGAAAGACAGTGTATCTCATGTATATAGCACATGAGATAAGATTATAGTGTCTAAAATATGTAAATAGAGGATAGAAAATCATTGTGATCAGTAATTTCTAATTGTAAAATGTTATTTAGTTATAAAACTCAAAGTAGTTACTTTGTATTTGTTATGATCCACCACCAGCTCCGCCCTCGACAAGTCAGAACTTGTACGAACCTGTACAGACTTGTCGAGAGGACGGACGCCTCTGATTGGTCAAAAGAAAATAGTTTGAAAACAAGATTGTTTGTATTGGCTATTGTAATTGTTGGGATATGTCAGCCCCGCCACTACTTGCGACCATGTAAAATGCATAGGTCTAGAACATTTTTGTATTTTCGTGTGTAAAAAATTCAGTTAATAATCAAGAATAAATAGTGTTCAAGTGAATCGTGAGTCTTCTTTGTGAACCAAGGTGATCCCTCTCCAATCCAGTGCATACGCGTGGGTGCTGAGAACCTAGGCCCCACACAGTACTTTATACGATAATTAAAGTAATGTGGAGTTCTCGTATTAAATTTAGGAAATCTATAAAGAGCTGGAAAATAAATTATCCTTAAAACCAATTCTAAACATTTGAACATAGAGTAGGTACATATAGTCTTTGCATTTGAACAAGCATATGCACTGTAAATACTGTAATGGCGCATAGTAGGTATTAGTTGAGGAACAAAATCACGTGCTGGATAGTGGAAAAACAATTCTACGAATTATTGATCAAATCGTGTGTTTTTCCTGGTAATTTTCACAAAAGATTAGCATAGTATAAACAAAAACACACGTGAAACAGATATTTTTACATGCAACAATATCGGAGTGTGGATTTTATTGGAGTGTATTGTGAAGGATCGGAGACAATTACAGTCTTATTAGCGCTTTTTATTCGTGTAAATAATCACTTTATCGTTATCATTTAACGAACTCCTGACAATGCTATTTTTCATTTTAAATACGAATTAATTTTTACTTTGCCTTGTGCCATTAATATCAGAACTTCACAAAACATCGTTTAACAGTCCGCTTTAAATCACCATAAATGAATGTGAACTGGGCCTAAGCCACTAATGAATGGAAGGAAATACCTCTGAGTCAGCATGTGGGGAAATCGACGGTCATATCGATCGCGGGCGCAGAGCCACAGACTAGCACAGGTGATACCTTAGTAAAAGACAAACCATTCTGTACCTAAGTAGGTACCTATATGGTGCGGCAGGGCGCATAGCCTAAATTATTCACTTGGCAATTAACAGACAGCAAAACAGAGCGTTTCTCCAATTCAAAACAATACATGTTTTAATGTTTGTTGATACTTCCCTTAATTTTCACTATAGTAGGCTCCAGATAAATGTGGAATAAAGTATATTGACCTTTCCCTAATAACTGTTCATAGGTACCTGAACAATTAAATATGAATCGTTTTTCATTATTAGACAATGTTAAGGATCACGAGAGATGATGATTCGGGACAGCTTTGTGTCATTAATTCCGTTTTTTAAATTAAAAATGTCAATAATTGTAGGTGGGTCAATGACCGTTATTCCACGATTATCTGGCGCCTATTATAGTAGCATTAAAGCAGGATGTCTAAAGCCTTGTTTCCGCCGGGGCAACACTGTGCGGCATCGAGGCATGCCCCAAGGACGCACAGTGTTGTCCCGGCGTAAATTAAAAATACAAGGCCGAAATATATTAAAATAAAAAGCAGTTTTATGTATAATAAACCTTTTATTATATATAAAACTGCTTTTTATTTTAATATATTTAAGTAGGCCTTGTATGGGATTCTATTAAAATACTCCTCAGTATTTGCGACTTTTTTTTAATTATATTGAAACATGCGAACTTGTGGCATGCCGCAATGATGCACAGTGTTGTCCCGGCATAACGAGGCTTTAGGGTCGATTTTTGTATTGAGTATTCGGAGGAATGTGTCCATCCCTATTTTAATGCCAAAGTTTGACATATTTTCAGGCTAACGTTGAGTTTGTCATATACTCAACATTTTTCTTTTTTCAGAAATATAGAGTTAGGTATCCTTGTTATCAATTAGGTAATTACCTACATAGTTAATGTGATGGTAGACTATCGTTTTTCTGTGCGGTGATTTTGGTTTGGGAAAACTTTGATTTGATATTTCGGAAATAGTTTATGACACAAATTAAAAAAAAGACCTTTGCAAAGTGGCCATTCATTGCGCCATTTTGCACAGAAAGTTGCACAGCGTATAAAAATCTGCCAATATGTTGGTAAAATTAAAGACACACTCTGCTGACATCGACTAAGCTATAAAGGCGTCTATTTATTTTATTTATGTAGGTACCTACTAAAATTGTCTGGGTCTCCGAAAAGTCCTCTCCAGTTTTCCGGATTTTTGTCTGAGTATTTTCACTTTCAAATCTCTTAACGGCGTCATTTATTGATTCTATTTCGATACCTTCGGGAAATTATTTGAGTTCTGTCACTTTGTCTCTGTCATCTATGACCTAGACTAGAGTCAAGAGCAAACCCATATTAAATAAAAAAAAAAAATAAAAAAAAAATATATATAGGTACCTATCCCTGTTGATGGGCAAATGGCAACGTAGTAGTTTTATCTGAGGTCTGCGCTAATACGAACTGGTAATGTGCCAAAGCAAAAACGCAATATCATACTGCTGAAGTTACTTTTCGTTGTCAAAACAAGATGAGAACGAAAGTTGTTCAACAAATGAAGATTTCCACTACCGGCGCGGGTGCGTGCACTGTTGCGATGTTAACGATGATTTTATATAATTTCTGAGGCACTTGCTTTTGTTCGTAGTAAGAGTATTTGTTCTCATAACCGAAGTAACTGCTTGCATTAGGGTCCTATGTAGTCTAATACGAATGACGACAATGCTTAGAAAAGCGGTGTTTTGTTTTAGAGAATCGTCTAATTTACCGGCTGTTCATTAGACAATACGTCAAAGTCAATCTGCTTGTTGGATGTCGTTACTAATTAAAAATAACCAGTTTTTTGACAAAGCAATAAATCGCGCTTCGTTACGCCTAGCGTGATCTGTATCATCGTTCTGCTACTTCACAAGAATATGTTTTTTGTTTGTGTTCTTTTAACAGACAACACAAAGTCCTAAAAATGTCTTAGTAAAAGATCCAAATAAAAATCTGCGAGATTTACAACTCTCGTGACACAGATTCCTTGCGGCTAGTTTTTGCGAGAATGTTTTAGGCCGCTCGACTCGGAAACTGTGCAAGTTTGAAATACCACCATAAATGGACATGAGCGCTCCTCGTTTCGCGAATCAAACGCTAAAATCTCGAGAGTGGAACAACTGTTCGGGAACATTGCCAAATGTGCGATTTTGCTTAATTGACGAGTACGAAACATCCCGTTCGTTTGATCGCGCTCCAGCGCACGCTTGTCCGCCATTACACCGGGTATTAAACATGGTTTACTGCGAAACAAAATGTATGGCTTGTCATTGTGCATTACAGGATGCTCTAGAAGATTTTGATCGCAAGTTAGGGTTGTTGAACGTAAATTAGCGTGGTGAGTTTAATTTTATCCATGCGTCCATCATGCATTCGACGGGCGATCGTCGATCGGGTCAACGTCAAGTCACGGAAGCCGTTGCGGCACGGTTGGGTCGCGAAGCGCGAAAATGGAACGCAGCGGATATAATTAAAACTGTACGGACAAATCGTTGGCGGGGGATTAACGCGCGAATTCGGTCAGCCATTGCTCGCCCAGTGAGGTTTTCAACACTTGTTGTTGTCCAAGTGATAATAAATACTGCTAACTGGACGCAAAACAAGTCTATTGTAACGTGGCACAGAAACTAGTACCAAAGACCGAATTAAAAACACACGCACAAAACTAACCTAAAAAAACATTTCATTTTGTTGTGAAATGTGTGGTTTTGCCACAAAAAATAAGAAATCTAGATGTTTTTCGAATATATTTAAATGTATATCCAACATGCCCATATAACACCAATGGAATCAGTGCATGCACATATCAAACTATTTGATTAACACGCAATGCGCGCACACAATCTTGTCACATCACTTTAGCAACGACATGATATTACCAAATTACAGGTTAATTTACACTTTTACTAATCTGGCAATCTATTAAGGCGTCGACTACACGAGAAAATGAAGAGAGAACTGAACGTAATTTGTCAAATTATTTTGCTCTAATAAACCGCTCTAGTTTCTTTAAGGTCGACGCGGTAGTTTATAAACTGAAATGCACACGATTTATTAGAAAAACTCCTGAAAGAGCTGTCATTTGCTTGATATAAAGAAAAGATCATGATCATCTTGACACATTTATAAATACAAACACGTTTTCCTCATGGTCACTGGTGGCTTTGAAGAGTTTATAAACATTTTGATTACAAATTAATTTTATATATTTATTTTATATTGCTAGCTGCACTTAGGTAGCTACGAGTATCATGAACAAACTCTTTCTGTAATATATTGTAGTCTGTACCCTTATGCTACTATTTATTATATTATTTATTACCTATATCTAGCCTGAAATGTCCCACAGCTGGGCAAAGGCCTCCCTCCACTCTTTATGCCCGATTTTGTGCCACATTCTGCCAATTCCTAAGGAAGACATCCAAATCGTCCCGCCATCTCCTTCGTGGTCTGCCGCGGCCCCATCTCGCGTTTTCAGGGCACCAATTTTATGTTTTGTGTTGTGGGCCTATCGCTCGATGGGCATGCGGCAGACATGTCCAGCCCAGCCTCATTTAAGCTGGACTTCTGCTGTTATTCATTAAATATTCTTACTTTAACATTTTACAGGACAGGTAATCTCCAAAGGCCGCTTCTCTGAAAAACTCCTATCAAGATATCACTAGTTTCTTGTTTTCCGAGTAGGTACTCGAAATAGCCCTTAAAACTCCATAATCCTCGTTAAAACCATGTTTTTGAGTGAGATTTGTCATTACTATTGGCCACACCATAGGTGCTGTTTTAATTGCAGCAATTTGATACAATACTAAGAGCTGTGTTTTCTTCCCCAAAAACATAGTTATCAACATCATCGTCTGTGACCTAAATATAAGAGAATTAGAATAGATACAAAGCTCACCGACACGCAATTTTCGCTAAAATGTTAATAGGTTCTTTGACACCGATAAAACTTAATTCAATGTCATCATAGTGTCGGCCGAAGTCAGGACGTTTCTATTTCGAATTTTCACAGACATTTTATAAATACAATGCGTTTTCTATATTTGCTGTAGTCGTGTGCAATATTTATTGAATATCGACGTAACGTTGGTTTGATTTTTCAAGTCTTGCACATGTTGCCAAGTCGGGCCATTCGGGGTCAATGATATTTCATACATAGCTACAATTATATAATTTACCAGTTTTATTACAGTAGGTATTCCAAAAGAAGAGATGACTTCAGTTTCTCAATTATTGCAATCAAGTGCTGCCAGATTAGTTGCTCAAAACGAATTGCTTCGAATGCACCATCGTATGATGAAAACAATAACGTTGTACGTAGGTGGTGATGAGTGACGAATAGGTCATCACTCACAAAAACTATCTGAAATAAATTCAGTATTCATGATGCCCAAATGCCCAATCCATACAGAATTGAGCCATAAAAAAACCAAATCATTCTAGCGTGGGCTGCATTCAATAGTTTGTTCATATTGTTTTTAAATTTTGGGTAGACGATCGACACACAAAAGTGAAAGTGTTTGTAAACAACAAAGCTCACTTTCTGTCAATAAATTATATCTGTTTTCCACTTTCTTTTGTGTGTTTTCCTCCAAAAATCACAAAATAAACGAGTCTGTATATTTTCGCTACAGGCATGATCCACATTTCGGATAAATAAATAGGCCTGATATAATAACGTCTCGTTAATAGATCAAACAACGTCGACTTGCCTATTTTCTTGTCCACGGTTTTATAATTTTGAATCGGGCACAATCTATGAAGTTTAGAATATGCCTGAAAACTGTCCCTTTATGATTTACAAAATGCCCCGTAAATTAGAATGACAGGTCATTGCCTTCATCCAGAGCCTGGTTTAACAGACTGCTTTTGGTTGGATTCTCTAAAAGATCATTTAACTGTCTATCATTCCGAATTTTGAGTTCAACAGAAAATTAAGAATTAAAAAGCTTATCTTTTTAAAATGAGACAAAAAGTATTTGCTGTCAAAAGAGAATTCCTGACGAAATTGGTTGGAATAGTTCCGTTCATCCGTTTATTATCACGCGGTCAACACATGTTATAATGGCGTACTAAAATATTTGTCTAATAGATTTTATTAATGTTTTCTATTGCTTATTATTGTTTCTTAATGTGACGATGACTAAGGAAAGGAGCTTTTTTTTCTAAAAATATACTATTTCCAGTTAACATTATGTAGGTGCACGTTTTCCGGCTGGCAACATAGAGATTTAAAAGGTTTAAAAACGAAATTCAAATTAAAAATGAAGCCCGAATCCCTGCTTATCTAAGATACATTTTCACGCTGCAACTCACTGCTATTGAGTTCACAGGACTGAAAGACTGTTTAAAGACCTATCAGTTTTCGTTTATTTCAGGAGATTAGTTTTTTTTAGATTAGTTAAAATTAGACATGGTACATTGACTTGTTTCATTTATAAAATGTAATCTATTTGGATTTTCCTCTATGAACCTGCACTATAGAATCAAATCTAAGTAGATTTGATTCTATAGTGCAGGTTCATGATTACATTCTACAGCTGGAAATCATAAGATCTGTCGATGTTAAGCTGATTTACAGAAACATAACAGTTGTTTATCTATTTCGTGTATTGCAATACGTTCACAATGTACGAAGATGAAAAACGAGCTCGGAGAGGTACAGAAATAGCCGCGCGACGCCGTCGCCGCTCCAATGTCGAGGTGATATGCATTGTGCGTACGGGCCCGAATCACGAGTATTTCGAACACTAAATATTCTTTCTTAACGACCTTAGAAAGTTCATTACGATGTTTTTACATGATTTTCAGCGGCTAGGTTAGAAGTTCATGGGGATTTGGGAGTTAGAGCTTTTTGGCTGGTGAAAACTTTTGTTATGTAATTTGTGATTTTTATGGGAATTATCTGCTTATACTTGTACTTGTTAAACGTACCGGTATTACGTATAATAATGAATTTCATTGAAAGCTCAGGCATAGCTACAACATTTTTCAGGAACATGTAGCGCTTTTGAGACTTTTTGGAATGTGAATTTTCATTCACTGTCTTTAAGTTTTTTTCACAACTGGTTTAGGTAGGAAAACATATTACGACACTTTCACAAATTAGGAACTATCCATTTTACCACTTATCTTGGGTGGGACACGTTCGAACACATTCAAGCTTTATTTATTACAAAGTTTCTGTTCACACGGTATCTTTAAATCTTTATTGCTCATTTGCCCTAAAAAGACGTAAAGCTAAACGTAGAATGATCACCGTAGGTAATCTATGGAATATTGAAGCGTCTATCAAACGTGGAGAAATGTCATCGAGGGCTTTTGAAGCTCACGTTGAAATAAACTGGTTGTATTTGTAAAAAGGTACCCGGCCCGCTTCACACGCGCACATTTTACTTTAAAGTATTTTTCATAGAAACCTCGCCTTGATAATCATTCTTTCATAGAACACGACAAAAAAAGGCCGTTTGATCAAGCCGTTTTTGCGAGTTTTAGAGAGACCAACGAATAGCAATTGATTTGTAAATTTATACCTAGATGTCTGGATTATATACAGGAGTTTTAATTTGTCATTACAAATCACGGTAGTCACCCGTAAGGTCATTGGCACGTGAGCAAAGCTATCCCAAATACTTTCTCGTTTCCTTTAAAGTGATCTAAACCGTTCACATTTATATACCTAAATAGTTCGGCAATTCCGTCCGAAAATAGCCTTAAACGTTAGTGTTAGTAATAAACAGTATTTTTTTTCTTTTGTTGTGCTTCAGAACTGGGACGATGACTTTAGAATATTTACGTTAAACTAGTATAGTTCGACAGTCGATTGATGACATATTTATCTTTCAACTTGTCTTTTAAATGTTCCAGTGGGTTATATTGTCTCTGGCTGTTGCTAGTAGAATATTAATTTGAATTTTAACGTCATCGTTTTATAAAACATTTGGATATCGTTACAGCAATCTCAGTGCAATGCATGGAATTATTGAGTACTACATGTGCATGTGCAACGTGGCTTAGGTTCAATTGCCATTTTGCACAGAGTGATCGGAATGCCCAAAAAAATTCTGGTGTTAAAGCAGGGCTGTTTTAGCAGTTATGGAATAATATTGTGTTTGATCAAAATAATGCAATAAGTACCCAAGAAGTACCTTTGCTTGCGCCTAATATATTGAAAATATATTTTTGATATTGTTAACATACTTTTACTTTCCACTTCTCAATAAAACGGAGGACGAACCGTAGAGCACAAAAGATAATTATTTTCTTAAAACACGTCGTTTATTCTCTCATCATCCATTGTCTGTGGTTTGAAACAATAAAACGTGATGGCTCTTTTATAGTTTCCGTTTATTCGATGGAAGTGATATTCTTTAACTTTCTTTTCTACAAGGATGTGGCTACTTAATAGTTATATACATAATTATGCTATTGCCCCCATTATACTTTGTCAGGCCCATAATCATTGGATAAATGTATAGATTAGCTGCCCCGTTGGTTTCGTGGTCCGAGGGGTCCTGGGCTCAACTTTCAGGTCGGGCCAAAAGTGTTATTAGATTTTTCCGTTAAATGTTTCTCAGTACCACTCTGGAGTTTGGAAATCTCAATATGATAAAACACATCATATGAGCACCCAGTATCTGTAAATAAATTGCCGACGTTCCGAGGCAAGTGATGAGATTGACGAGATTGACTGTGGAAAATAATTCAACAGAAACTGGGCCTAAGAAATGCAGGATTTTCGTAAATATTAATTAAATCCACTATATACAGACACCAAGCACATCAAGTTACAACAATCTGTCAAATTTCTTTAATATATTTTTAATTTTATCGCTAAATCATTAGGTTCAAGGTTGATCGGGAAAATTTGACAGTTTCGGGTAGCTTGATGTACTGGCGTCTGGCTGGCGTCTGTACTTCAAATAAGATTAATTTTAATTCTATTGATGTCAAAAAGTTGTAAGGTAGGAACCTACTTACAAGTATGTTATGAAAGAAAGGAGAGTGGTCGCTTTAGTAAATAAAATAAAACTAGCAAATATTTCATGCCAAAGTGAAATTTTCACGCGATGAAATTGAAAAGTATATAGAATAAATCATTGCTGCCCACTAACATTTTTTTATTTAGCGTCGGAAAAAGTACGCGCTCCAATTGAATTCCGTTTATATTATATTATTTTGTGATATATTTGTAGAGCTATTTATTCATCAACCTCGTTTAAGTATTTTTGTTTAACTGCGTTTGTTTTTGTACCTAAGTACACACATGTTTATTTTCTATTAATAAGTTGTTGATTTATTTTCCTCATCCTTATCTTTATCTTTATCTTTATCCTTTTGATTTACAATACCTATAGGAATATCTGGGTTTTTCTGTGAGGCGTGCATAATATCCTTAACACATATAGGTTCGTTACCTATTAATAAATAGCGGTTTATTAGGTAAAAACAAGATGGAGACGACGATACGACAATAAAATAAAACACTGGCAACACTAGTTCATACGAATGTTTTGTCTTCTATCACAGATTCGATGTCACTAACTGCAACAGACTGCTTGGAATATTTCTTCAAAAAAGTAGTAGTTTTTTTGACGTTTTATACAATTGGTTGGGATGTTTATTTTGAATTTCGGTGACAGGATTTCTAATAGTTTTAAATTATTTTTATAAAACAGTATTGCCAGTGTTTTCATTATATTGTTGTATCGATGTCCCCACATTGTATATTCAGTCATTCATAGCGTCATATATGGAAGACCTACCTGTAAGTAGAAATGTAGGAAGATGCCAAGTTAGTATAGTAATCAGGTAATCTGAAATGTATGAGGACCTATTTATATTAGGCAGAGCTGAGCAAAATACATGTTTTGTTTTAATTAAAATACAAATCGCAAAATACTATCTCGCATGTATTTAAAATACGAAATACAAAATACAGGCAGAGCTGGGCAAAATTACTTATTACATTTTTAAGGAGTAATTGAAATACTGATACCAAAAATTACGTATTTGTATTTCAATTACGTATTTTAATTAGAAGTCATAGAAATACTGCCCAACCCTGATATTAGGCATGCAGATTCTCATTAAATTGAAACACCTCTTAACTCCCTAATCTAGCTGTAAAGTGCACCTATCAAACTCAGCTGATAATTCTAGTATCAATCATTTCAAACCAGTGTTAATATTTTCCAGTTGTTTGTCAATGTAAATTACCTCCTACTTGATATTATTAGTGTATTTAATAATAATAATATCTTGGGACAACTCACACACGGTCATCCGATCCCAAACTAGGCAGAGCCTGTGCTATGACAACCAGACAACTGATAAACATACTTAGATATTTCTAAATACATACATATAATAGACACATTACACCCAGACACAGAACAAATGATCATGCTCATCACACAAAGATTTGTCCTGGGTGGGAATCGAACCCACGACCTCCGGTTTAGCAGTCAGGGTCACTAACCACTCGACCAACAGGCCAGTCCATTTGTTACAGGTCATTTGTTAATTAATCAACTGAACAGATTTGGATTAAACTTGTTACCTATACATGGGATACTTTTATCCTGGTTAGTACATTCCCTTAGAATAATAAAACAATTCCAACAAGTCATAACATAAATACCTAAACCCTTTTAAAATTCAAGTTTGAAACCTGTATTGCAAATTAGTATAAAAATTACATTAAGCACATAAGAACCATACTCGCCTTCAAGCTTCAATTAAAGTGTAGGTACTAATGAGCACTTAAAGAGTGTCACACGCGTAAAGTTAAACGCGCGACCTAATTGTGACGAGTGTCGCACATGAGGTGACTCACGCAGGTCATTGCACTGGTTATAAACGTATTAAGGGGAAAGTGTGGAAATGCCGTGGAAACCCATTAAAGTTGCCCGCAAGAAGGAATAGAGACACAGACAGGGTCATATTTACTACTATCGGCTTTGCATTTATATGGAATCTCTTGGAATCTCAAAGTCTCTTCACCTTTGCTTTTGCACGTGCGATTGGCTTCATCTTTCTGACGGACCTTTCTTTTTCTGACTCCTTGAGAGAGAATTCAAAAGTGCCTAAGTAAATGGTTTAATTGTAATAAATGTTTTGAGTTGGAATTTAACCCAATCTCTCAATTTTACTAAGTATACCTACCTAAGTGGAACCGCGCAAAAAAGATTTTGGACTTCAACACAACATTTACTGTTATATTTGTACCACAAACACCCTAAGGCCTAAAGTAAGGGCACGTACTTACGTAATATAGATATCGAGTTATGTATGTATGTTATGTATGGATGTATGTTCTCATCGTTCCACTTAACGAAATCATCAGAGGGCTTATTCTACTTACTAATTTTACGCAACGTTCGCATTCGTATACCAGTCGCAATCTATCGAAAATGAAGGATGCGATTGTAGCTTAAAAAATAGTAGAATTGGCACTCTGATATGCATAGAGGTTTAATTAATTCAAAACCAAGAAGATTCTGTTTATGTAATACTGGAAACTAGCTAGACTGCATTCGAAGTATTTTTGGCAGAATGTCTAGATTGTCGC
Organism: Mamestra brassicae; assembly: GCA_905163435.1. Lineage (NCBI taxonomy): Eukaryota > Metazoa > Arthropoda > Insecta > Lepidoptera > Noctuidae > Mamestra > Mamestra brassicae. The sequence goes on along the minus strand of LR990991.1, from coordinate 4,479,478 downwards.
ACATTTAATATCGTTATTAATCACACTGCGACAGGCGACACTGGTTTCTAAATGATCCGACGACAATATTATTGGTGTTAGGTACTTCAAAATAAGAATTATTCATTTTGGCTTCAGGATCAAATTCAGGCTACCTAATAAGCATTTTGTATGCGGTTCTATAAAAAACCGCAAAAGTTTTTTTCATGTTGTATGGACGGTTTTCATAGTAGGTACCTAAGTTAGGTACCTAAATTATATAGTAGGTAGTAACTTTATCAACATTCAGTATGAAACCTAATATTTGCCAGTTCAAATAAAGAATATATATTAAAAGACAAATAAATAATAAGTATAACCCAGTCATAATATTCAATCTTACGGTGGAGTTGACTAATCGCATGTACCTAAAATAATTTAAGGTAAAACACAAATCATTTCGCGTAGTAACAAGTTACCGCAAAATTAATTCAAAACAATATATCAAACACAAGTACCTATGGGCATTGGGCAAACCTAATCGGGCAACGGAATAAAGTGCATTCGGGCAAAGTCGGTCACCGCTCACACGCGACCGTAACGGTTTAAATATGGAAGCTTATGACAGTTTATTTTATTATCTTGTTACATTTAACACTTGCCTAAATTCTTCTACCGTTATTTTGTAGTTGCATGATCGTGTATTTGTGGTCGTATGACAATAGCACAGTAGGTATAGTATAGGCGATACAGTGCTCTTGCTTTTCGACTGTATTTTTAGCTATCTACAATTATTTATTATTTTTTCATCTCAAAACTGCCATGCAAGTCTCAGTCTTTAATATGATATTTCTATCCATTAAATTCTTTGATTTCTACTGGCAGGAATATACAATGTTGAGAAATGGAAGAGATGAAATGTAGGTTGTTCAGCCGGTCTGTTCCGCGAGATGCTTACCGTAGAAACTAAAGTGAGGTGAGCTGTCATTCCACCACTTCCAAAACTACAGTGGGCGAGCTTGAAGTGAACTGTCATATTATATGTTAACTTTACCTAAGTTTTCATGATGTATTGTTACAGAATAGCACTTCTGAAGCTTAAGATTGACATATCACTTCAAGCTATCTTCACCTAAATTTTCGCAGTGATTTTATCTGTAAAATCACCTGTATGGATTGATCTGCCCACCCTTTTCCCCACGATGTCGGGGTCGACTCCCAGTATAACTGGATGCAGCTGGATATAATAACCCAATAAATGGGTAGTACAATTATTGCAGGTCTATAGACATTCATGTTCTCCAAAACCTTATTCAGGCAGCCTACAATAATTTTCCCAAACTTCTCACCACAATAGGGTATTTTACTGAAAAAAATATAATTTGTCCGTCAGATAGATTTCCAAAAAATATTGGACATGTATTTTCTCTTTTTTCACCTCTCCAAAAACAACCGTTTAAACAACAACCTGGCAGAGGGGAAGGACGCTTGACTCTTACAAAAAGTAGCACTTTAAAGCTTAATATTTCGCAAACGGATCCTACGCTGGAAAAATGGTTTCAGCAAACCCTCAATATTTTAAACGACCTATCCAACGACACCCCACACCATGGGGTAAACGATAAAAAAAAATTCATCGCCACTTTACATGTAGTGGAGCACCCTAAAAAAAGTGTATTTCAAGATTTTATTTTACCATTTTGTCGGCGTGATTAATATGTACCTATACCCATATCCAACTTTCTAGCGCTAAGACGCTTAACGCTAGAAGTGTATGAGCTAAACCGCGGACAGTCAGACGGACATGGCGAAACTATAAGGGATCCTTGTTGACTACGGAACCCTGAAAATACGTGTCTTATATCTTTTGGAAATCCATCTGACGGACTAATTACATTTTTCACTAAAATACCCTACCTATTGATCTCGTAGGCGGACCCTAACATAGCCATCATCGCTTCTGTTTTCTCGATCTATTTCTGGCTATCACTTGCATAATGTGGCAACGAGACCAATTAACGATTAAATATGAGACGCCGCCCACTGGCCGTCCGTCACAGGGCTCGTGTTGCGAAACGGGCGGAGACGGGCGCATAACTATATCAAAATGACTTTAGCAGATTACTTTTATTAGTTCGCCGTTCTAGATCAATATAATAATTAGTTTATTGTGGTCTGCCGAAGTGTTGTTTGATGGGTATAATTGATTTATAGGTTTTGGGATTTTATGTCGATTTCAGCTTTACGATCTCATCAAACTGGATCTAGGTCCCCGCAAGTCGCAACATAAAGCCAGTTGTAAACCAGCGTCGGTTTGTCTGTCATTCTGTGTGCCGATTTGAATATTCTGGAACCGTTAATAGTCTTTGTATTTTGCTTACCCAAATCTAGTTTAAATAAATTTATTTTATTTCATTGTATACTTATGCAAATAGATGCACCTAACGGACATGCTATAAGCTCAGTAGATTTCCTGTAGCACATGCAAGCAATGGTACTAAGAATACCGTAAAACCACAGTCATACAAACGTCACCAGATTCAGTGAAGCAGTTTAGTATCCACGAAACAGCTGCTTGGCCAGACACTAGGCAGACAGCGAGATAAGCACGTACTTTGAGGTTGTTATCAGTATCTTTCTAAATGGTAACGTTACTGAAAGTTAATGAAGAACCCAAATAACTTATCTTATATATTAAATATCTATTATAGTATTAGGAATGTTTTTATATATGTAATCATAAATTAATAATAACAATATTTATGTAGGTTTATTTGATACTTTAGTTTAAGGCTTCTACATTTCTTTTTCATTTCTCCTGTCGCAGGTCTGCTGGAAGAAATTTCTTTAGAAATAAGCAGTACCTTTGTACTAATAATTATAATGTTATATCTGATACTTTATCGAAGCCAGAAAATCTGACACCAGTCTTGCCAAGGAGTACCGTGTTACCCAGTTAATGGGTTGTGGAGGTCCGGTAGGCAGCCGTTCCACGTAAAATACTGGTATTCAGCTAAATCCGGTTTGACTGGAAGCCGACCCCAATATAGTCGGAAAAAGGCTAGGCAGATGATGATCTGATACTTTATCGGTGTGTACTTAAATTGTAAAATAAAATAAATAAATAAGCTGTCTCCACCTTTGATGAAATAATCATGCCAGACGATGCACCCAAAATTTTAAAGAAAAATAAAAAGAATACTCACGAAAATGTTTGTTGATTTTCAACATGTCATCATTTACAAAATAGTCTATTACAAGACTGACGTCTAGATACTAGTGTAGGCACCTGTCCTAGTTTAGTGACGAGCTTCAAACTAATGATTTGTAGATGGTGACAAAATGACTTGCAAGCCACTCAAGCATTCCACTGCCACAGGGCCGAGGTTGCATACCTACTACCCTCCAATTCAAAGATGCACATATATAAATAAACACCTGGCGACTACAGTTTCCTAGAACCTTGGCACAGTGAACTTGTACAGAATTAAAATGAAGAAAATGCCTTGTAATGCTTTGTTTACTCCTCATGGTGTTTCATATAAAATTGTCAAGCCCCTATTCTTGGAAATTAATTTATCGATTTTAAGGTCGGTGGGAAACATAGTAATTTTTCACTTTCTATAGGAGTCTTAAAATTGCCTTCTCTTGCCCTCTAAGCTGTTTTTGGAAAAAGTTTCTACTTTTTACTTAAGTAACTTACGGCCGGATTCAATAATAATAATAACCTTTAACCAACTGTCAAATTAGCTACCAACAGTAGCTGAAACGTCATGCTTGTCTTTGTAACATGACGTTTCAGCTACTGTTAGATGCTAATTTGACAGTTTTGAATCCTAGGTGTCTCGCTCATGCACACCAAGTTTTATTAAAATCGGTTCAATCAATCAATACTAATGTTATAAAGCTAAAGTATGTAAAGTAAAGTATGCTATAACAGGTATAACTGCTCTGAGATTACTAATAAAATATGCTACTGTGTCCCAAGAACTGTTATTAAACGAGAGATGCGCGCACGTCCTCTTTTTGCTGTGTCCCATTGCCGCACCAATGCTGGTCTGCGGGCGCCTCTACATCGCTTGTGCAAAAACTATAATGACTTTTGTTCAGAAACTACAGAATTAGATTTATTCTCAGTGACAGCAAATGGATTTCGTTCTGCTTTGTTAAAGAAACTTAAGGATTCCGATGTATAGTTATTCGAGCAGTCTAATTGTAGTCTTACTCGCGTAGATTGTTTATAAGTATAGTTTTATGAATTGTATATGCTGTGGATAACGGTGTGAGTTTCACATTTATATAACATCTTTATTTATATTATTTGTGCTGATATAATGTGATACTGTTTGTTGTCCCAAATAAATAAATAAATAAATAAAGAGTTTGTTTGATTGGTTGAACGCGCTAATCTCAGGAACTGGTTCGAATTGAACAATTATTTTAGTGTTGAATGGCCCATTTATCGAGTGAGGCCTAGTATATAACATCACACTACGACCAATAGGAGCGGAGCATGAAAAATGTGACGCAGTCAAAATTGTGCGGGTCAGCTAGTCAAGAATAAGAAATTTGCAAGTTTGTATGTAACACTGTGAGGTTCAAATATTACTTGAGGTTGTTAGAAAATACAGCTATGAGTGTAATGTTAATTCTAACTGTCTCGATTTAACGCTGGTTGCCGATGCGTGCGACTGACTCGGTTGTGCTGGACTCGATCTCGATATTAATTTAGTGTAGAATTTTATTATTCTTGGTATTGATTTGAACTAACTCGCTAGTATAGATGGATCTGTCTTGACTTCTGTAAAATCACATTTGTGACCTGATAGATACTTAAATTAGATAAACAGTAAATATAAAACTTTTAATGGCTTTTAATTAATTGTTTGTTTTAGTTAATTGTGTGTAGGCAATCATCAACAGCTCTTAGTATTTTGGTAATTATAGTAGCACGTCTTCCAGCATAAAACTACGTCCTATAGTAGACGTACCTGCTGATATACAAATGTAGAAGGTGCGCTAAAAGTATTGGTTAGATTTAAAAATCATTTAATTATTATCTTCCTGTAATATACTTCTTCTACTTGTTCTAATATACTTTTACGAAATACCTAATTCTTTCGTTGGAAAAAATATCTGTTTTACAAAATATTTGAATAATTAAATTCAACAAAACTGGATCAGTTTTCACTTTTTAACGTAACGTCATCGTCATTCGTCGCGCGTCTCAGAACGATACAAAAACACCGTTTTTTAAAAAATGGATGTCAATCTTTTTGCCAGCCTGTGCATGAAATCGATTTGAATTGGTTGACTTGATTTTCCCAGTCGTGCAATATACCGATAAGAACAAGAGTGAAACTTTTGCCGCGCAAAAAGTGACAGCTGTCATCGATTCATCGTCATATAGACACTAGTCTTATTTTAAACATTATAATGCCTTGTTGGACAACCTACGGTTTTTGGGTGCATTTCGTTTACTTTCTCTTGACTTTATAGGGTTATATTTTTTTTTTGTGACGTTATTTCAAGCAGTTTAATTCCAATGTACCTAGAACTCATTGTTCAAAAATATTTGGCATGCAGCGTTCATGATGAACTTAGATGTCAGGGCCATCATTCCACATTGGATGAATTAGGAATCAATAGATTTTTGGGATAAACTGTCTTCTCGACGCCAAGAAGACAAAGCTCATTAAAAAATACCTTACTAGGTATTGAGATGTTCACTTCGTTCAGTGTGTTGACATTGGCATGCAAAAGTAAATAGAGTAGGTACATATGTAAGTATATACAATGATTTATTTTTGAAGCCGACAGTCGATCAACTCATTGACAGTCAGTTGTCTGTCATAGTTGTTCGTATTGACAAATCGGATTAGATAGAATATATACTGATTGATATAAAAGATCAATATCATGGTCGGACTATTTCTGTTGAGAGGGTCAATGCTTTAATTAGTAGTATAATGTATGTGGGTTATTTTATTTTTGTTACATCTCTTGCTTTTGCGTAGATTGTTGGTCACGGATCACTTTAAGTGAGCATAATGGTCATCCACTATGCAAAACCTTCATAAAAGACAGATCATACATCTATCAGCTAGTCTAGAAAGCTACAATTTGGACATACTTAGATTAATTTTATAACGTAAGCATGCGCTAAAAAGGATTTTTTAAATTTAGGTAAATTGGAGGAGGCACATTGTATGAACGTGTTTGTTTTTCGAAACCGATATCTACGCGGACGAAGTCGTGAGCATCAGCTTGTGTTCAATACTAATATGTATGGACCCAATTATTAGATTATAAACTACAAAAGATCGCAATAGATTATTTGCAGGTGAACCAAGATAGTCTAGTTTAAGCTCAGATAAAATTAAACTTTCATGTCATGGCGATATTTTCTGAAAGGGTTCCTCTTTTGCTGCATTGTGCATAATTGCTCAAGATTAGAGTGAGTCAACAAAGAAAGAAAGCAAATGATGCAGAGGCCACAAAAAACTTTATGACGACAGTATCTAAATAAAAACAAGGAGAGTTTCTTAGGAAACATTAAAACTACACTGATTCAGAATCAGGTCATTGCACATTGGGAAGAATTTATATTGCCATCGATGAATGTCTATTAAGACTATAAAACCCGATGACGCAGACTTCTAAAAATATCTTCACAACTAAATGATTTGTGCATCTTGGGAATTAAAAAAAACATGTTTAAGAAGTAAGTCCTCGCTGCCGGAGTTTGTGTTTCCTGAAAGCGATATCAGTGGGGGGTTGTAAGAAAAGAGTAAATAGGTTACTTCTGGACGAGCGTACTTCATCAACTTAATTATCGCTTACCATAATGTGAGATAGGTAGTGGTAAATAACGAGCCTAGCAGTACTAAAAAAGTTATTCGAATCCCTATTTACCATGCGCAACTTCCTATAAACGCAATTCCTTAAAAGTATGGGAAAGTCGATTTTTTTTCGCGTCTTTCCCACAAATTTATGTGCGCATAACTCGACAGCTGATTTTTTTCGCGAATTCGGGGTTGGTCCCATAGTAAATTTGGTACAATGACCCCTTTTTAGGTACCTATTGCGTTTATTCTGTTACACATTGTATACGTACGTATACACTAAACATATCTATATAATAACGTAGTTTTTCGCAAGTTACTAAATTCTGTTCGACATACGTTCCTCCTATGTTAGATACTAGAACTTCCAATCGACTTCATCCATGATGTCCTTTCTCAATACCAGAATTCAGAACCTGTGTTTTACTTTTTTGTCTCCAAAATATTATTTCCCAGCTACGGCCTCGCCCTGGTGGCCTATCCCCCAGGAACTGTACAATTTAAAGCGACAGTATAGCTTCCAATCAATGAAAGAATTTCGTGATCGAATCAGTACTCCCAGAGATTACCCCTACAAACAAACAAACTTCTTTATAACACTGAGTCTAGATTTGTTCTGTTACGTTTAATGACGTAATACGTTTCGTCACATGTTCCTTCGAAACAGCCGATGAGCCGACGTTTAGCCGACGTCCATCATCGCTGTCTTTGTTAGAACAGCACATGGCTTTTAGCGTATATACGTGGAGTTATATGTGGTGTCTGTCGATACTTTTAGCTTACTACGCTTTGCATTGGACGATTCTTTGAAGGTCTGATAACGAGACACAGAAGGTAGATTTGAAATGTCGAATTCGTCATTCACTTTGCGGGAAAATAAACTCTTTTGTTGTCATTTATTCTTTGTCGAAAAAATCGTCTGTAGTCGCTTGACTTAGTTCAGAATCTCGAGCATTAAAAACGTGGTTCTCTCTTAAGGCGGTTCTACACGCCAGACATTTTGGTTCAATTTCTATTGACCGTTACGATTCCGACCTTAAATTATTTTCTTAATGTCGGAAATCGGTTACCTACTTCGTTTTGTGTAGATGCGTCTTTTTTTCTTATGACGGCAGGAACAGTAACGCTAAGTCCACAAGTGCGTTTATGCCCGATTTTTACGTTCATTTAAGCAAGATCGAACGTATCTATACGATCATGCAATAAGTCCTAAGTTATAACGGTCTATAGAAATCGAAACAAAATGTCTGGCGTGAAACAATATATCTCATTTTTGGGGTTTTGAGTCTGATCTGAAAAGATCTTAGGCCTAGACAAAGTGGCATTCTATCAGTGATATTGATTGCCCAAAAGTCAATTTAGGTAAGGGATTTACCACGTTTTTGTCTACATCCTTTGGAGGACTAAAAGAGAAATGAAAATGAATGAGAATCGACGAAAAATCTTTCAGCTGTAAATTTTTTCCACACAGCGTTTCCAGCAAAAGTTTCAGTGTCTAGCTGAAACTGGCAAACGCCACGCTTTGTAACGTCGGCCACCGTCGGAAACGCTAGTTCGTTCCCCGTCGGATAGATGTCGCTGCCTGCATTAACCTACATCGATGAGTAGACACGCGTCACTAGCAGCTGTCTCAATATAATTTACCGGACAACAGCACAGTGCAGCGGCGCGTGGACAAAAATATCTTTAGGTTTTATTCCCTTTAGGGCAAACAAAGATATTGCGGTGTTAGTCATTCGGTTGAATATGAGCCAAAGATGTGTGGCGCTTTGTTTATTTTTTGAATAAATGCCTTTGTAGAGACAATAATCTGGAACCCGGAAAATAATTGATCGCCTCTTTGTAAGACATATACATACATAGGAGAGCGTGAAACGGAGACCCTTTTCCTGTTTCATTGTACAAAAATACCAAAGCTCAATAGTTTTATTAAGAAAAAGAGGTGTTGCTTTATTTATAAAATTAACGCCCAAACTTGACAACAAAATTCTATTATGTTCTTAAATCCGAAATATTTTTATTGTATCTTATTTTAGTAATGAAAGTGGAATGTTGAAAAAAAGTTATTGACGTGGAAGGTGATGTGTCTTGTTTTGGCAGAGTGTGGGTGCGGGCGAGCATTCCCCTTTGCAATTTATTTTGTACTGCTCGACAATTTGACAAACTTGTTTGCTGAACTTTATTGAACAATGAAGACTTAATTTCATTTCCACACAATAACTCCATATTTGGTCAAACAAAGATTAAGCAATTTATAATAATAATTCACCAAATATGGAGTCGCATTAAAACAAACTTAAATAAAAATTTGATAATTTGCCAAAAATACAAATACAATGTAGGTACCTACTGTACGCAATTCATTTTGAATGTTTCTGTTTACATACTTTAAAGTAATAAAACGCAAATAATTAACTATTAAAATAACTCAGAAACCGAGTTCATGACCGAAAGACAACTCAAAAGAATTGACGAGAAGTCGATGAAAGCTATTTCGGTAATGATCTTATTATTTATAATTTCTGACGTCGAGTTTGTACTTGGTTTAGAGTTATGACTAATATAATTTATTTTATTAAGTAAATAAAGCGATAAACTATGTGCCGTGAAGTGACATATTATTCGGATCAAAGGCATAAGGAACCAAGGGCAATTTGTTGGTCATTTATTTAAATAACTATGTTTCTGTTAACATTTTTCTTGGATATCTAAGGGTTTTCCCGGTTCAACTTTTCTGAAGGACCTTCACTACATAGCACAATTTTGCCTTAGTTGAAGTTACCAGCTCATCCTCTATCGCCTTTGGATGGCTACCATTTTTTTTATGTGTCCCTACAATAGTTTTTTTACAAATTCATGACAACTTACAGCGAACTTGTCAAATATATAAGAATTATTGCACTTGCTACACTGAGTCTTAATGTTTATGATTCGAAAATTATATGTGATTTTTACTCCAAATGTATTTATTAAGCATTTTATTATCTCTTCACTTTTTAAACAAAACAATATCTTATCGTTTATATTTTATAACATTAAAATCTAAAGAGAACAAAAATAAAAGCATTAAATTTTGTCCACATCATGGTTCCACGAGCCCACTGTGCGGTCGTGATTCATTCACGCCTACGATTGCCAAAACAGCTCCAGTGTTGCCTGTAAACACAATTATGAGATACAAGAAAACATTAATTATTTCATTTTGATGATAACTAATTAATTTACTTCCTCTTTATCATTAAATCTTCAGTGACGTAGGAATATGCAGTTTATAATGTGTGATTACAAATATTAAAATCAAAAAAGGAGTAGATAGTGACGGTAGTTGTGCGTTTATTGAAGCAGAAAATACATATTTGATGAGACGCTAGGTAGCGGTAACACATATAGGTAGCTTGGTCTACAATATGGTTATTATAATATCTTAATAATAATATCTTAGGACAACTCACACACGGTCATCCGATCCCAAACTAGGCAGAGCCTGTGCTATGGCAACCAGACAACTGAAAAACATGCTTATATATTTCTAAATACGTATACATATTATAGACAAATCACACCCAGACACAGAACAAATGATCATGCTCATCACACAAAGATTTGTCCTGGGAATCGAACCCACGACCTCCGGTTTAACAGTCAGGGTCACTAACCACTCGACCAACAGGACCGATAAACCTCGACCAATAGGTAATGTTTATCTGCTAAGTTAAGCATATAATCAAATAAAATATTGTTATATGATAGGACAGCTTATGTACGAAGACGTGCTAAATCACGAATTGGAATACTTAGGTTTTAATTTTGGAGCTATACTATGTACTTATCACATAGCTCCTCACATTTTTGCATAAAAATAAGGTTGAACAATCAAAATTAATCAGGCACTAACTTTTAATTTGAGTAGCAAATTGACTGTAAACTCCATGCTGGAATTACGGATGGATAGAACGATTTCCGTGTTTCATAATCAAATGCATAACTGTTAACACTGAACGTTCTCCACCATATTTAATGGTGTATTCATTGGAATTTATTTACACTGTAAAAATGTCGACTAGAGAAAAAATATATTTAGTAACAAGTACCTTCACATCTAATTTGCGGGCGTCGAAAAGGGCGCGATTAAAGTAATAAAACACACACTATATTCTATAATTTCTTGTATATTTATTGAAGTAATAAATCGCTTAATTACTACTAAAACAAGAACATTAAAACTATATGTTAAAAATACATAAATCCTCAGTAATGTTGTGTTAAAAGTTGTACAACTCTGCGAATTTGTCGTCGTTTGTTGACCTGGATTAGATGACGTGTCTTCTGCTTCCTGGTAACTCGTCTAAAAATGTAGGAAATTATTATTATGAGTTACTTTTAGTCCAGGCTAGAGTTGAATGAAAGAGCAGGAGAATTGTCTTGTATCCGACACCTAGCAATTTAGTTGATAAAAATATCGGATTTTTGAGTCAAGAATTTAAGTCAAATTTTAGCCTGAAAACCTCTCAAAGGCTTAAATTAAGGTGTTTAGGATTAAAGCAGGGTTTTTACAAGTTCTTAAATTTGAACTCAAAATACTGAATTCATAGTCCGGCCCAAAATCTCAATTTGTCCAGTGTAGCTCAAATGTGATAGACACGCTGTTTCCGAAAGATAGTTTCTTGTTGAACCGCTTGGCGACGCCACCAGCGTAGCGCCTATTCAACGACTAAACTCTTTACAATAAAAACTTTTCGCTCCACTTCCTTTCAAAGTTGTACCCTTTTTATTCACGTGGGTGTCTAGTCAACGCCTTTATAAGTCGTCTTGCATCACCCTGCACCGTTGTTGCCTACAAAACCGTTCTGAATACATCCATTGATGAGACCACTGAATATGTAGGAGCCATTCGCGCAGATGCAGCCACGCACGACGAGTAATGCTGATAAATATTCATTAATATATCGATATTGTAAACAGAATCGTAACATGGTTTAATCCTCTTCGATTAAGTTTTTCCCTAAGAAGCTATTCTTGAAACATGACCCTTAAATTTTGAAACTTTTTAGGCAGCATAGTTCTGAGTTCTAAGAGTTTCTGAATAAGTAGTTCCGCGAAAATGACTTTCAATTCATCGGAAACTGTGAATAAACATCAAAATATTATTCCTCTTTTGGATTTTCAATTCTTGGCGCTAAAACGAGTGTTTACTCACAAAGTTGCCTTCCTTTTAAATAAGTAGTCAAGTAAAAATCCATTTGCGCGCTATAATTTCAGCATCCATTTCGGTGTCGCGTCACTTCAATCGGTATGAGTCGGATAAGATCCTAAACGTTGAGCAGCATACCTACCTACCATTTTTAAAAGCAGTAAGCGGTTAATAAATAGTGATCAATCTTATAGACAGTAGAACTCGACCTAATTTGCAGTACTCGATTACTGCAGACTAAACACACGCTGAATGCATAGTTAGGATGAAGAAGGCTTTTGTACACCAATGGAGCTTTCAGTATTGAGCGACATCAAAGAACGTCACTTCATTCAATACCATTCGCGTTTTTGTGTAAACTGACGCACTAATTGGGTATTCAGGTTTGTAATGTTCTAAATATTTATCGAATAATGTGTCGTAAATCTTATACACATATTTTAACTTACTCCACACTACACAACATCACAAAATAAAAATTAAATGCTTACTAGAAAAATCGAACATCCGCCATTTCGTAGCACTCTCTGTAGGACCTTCTAAGGTTTAGCGTAGAATTTTGCCTACGGCGTAGCATGGACCATAAATTTCTACACGAGTTTCTTCTACGCGAAGTCCACGCATTGATAATATAGTTTGAGTTTGATAGATGTCAATATTGTAACAGTATTTTATAGTTAGTGAAATCAATCAATTCGTTTTAGAGACCATTTTTGTCATAAATTTGTTGTTGTAATTAATAGACTTACGTTTACGTAACGACAAACGCCACCACTCCCATTCATTAGCATTTCAAAAACAAACTTCGCCGAAACTCATGTTTTCAGTTCTAAATTCACCTGTACAATCGAGACAGCTGACGAAAGCTTAGAAATTGTGACGTCAGGCTATAAAGAGACGCGGAATTTGCAAGCAGCCTTGAGTGACGCAAATGTCATTATATAATGGGTTTTAAACGGATGTGTCCCGGTATTTTTAGTGCGGGTCACGGGCGACGCCAGGTGAGGCGCTAGTGTCCTCGCCCAATGACAGGGACGTTTGCCGCGCTTTCTTTATCACCTGTCACTTTTATTTGTGGCAGACTGGACTTTCCGGTGTCTATGATTCTGCGTTTTCTTTTTGTTTAATTTGAAAAGCGAATTAAAACAGCTTGCGAGTTTTTCTATTGTTTTTGTTGAGATAAAATTACGAATAAATTACTGGTTGCCAAGTTTTTGACGAAGACGTTTCGAGCTACACTCTTTATGAGTGCATTGTTGCCAATTAGGCAATAAATACAAACAACAATTTCTCGAAATAACTACCAGATGGATGTTGTACCAATATTACGAGATAGGTAGGTACGACAGTTTCTCAGTTCTTGCTATTTATGAGAAAGTCAGCGTTCAGTTTAGACATTTACGGGCTGATTATGATGAAAATGACAAATGTACTAACAAACGTCAAAACACACACCAACATTGGCCAAATAATCATAATATGACATCTCACGACATTTAATGACCCTTCTGACAATCCTAGTCATTCATTACATTTAATTTGGTCTGTAATTGCAGGTAAGTGACCTTGGTTGGCGTCGCCATGATGGAGTCGGTTACACGTGAGTACCTACTTCCTCTTGGGAATGAAAATGTAAGTCATCATGACATAATCACCTTGACTTCTGCACTAAATAATACGGAGGTGGTGATAGTATGGTTGGAAAAGTCGAGCATTCTCATGATAAACAAAAGTTGTGCAACGTTGTTGTAGCGTCATGTTTTTGATTGCATTAAGCACCTACCTACTTTTATTTTTGTTTCACACCTTGATTAGAAATCTAAAAATTTCAAAAGAAAATAAGATTAATTTAGTGATGAGTTTTAACGAATTTTCATTTTCAATTCGTTTAATATTTGTAAAATCTGTAGGTAAATGATTCTTAATAGTTACTGCATGTTTTACGCATACCTATATTAAAAAAAACTAATCCGTGTTTTAGCCGAGTTCATTTTTATTGTTTAAGATTTAGAATAAAGTAAGTATACCTACCTATTTTAAGAACCAGCGTCACAAGCTTCCTATTAAAGTTAAAGGGCTAGAAAAAATAAAAAAGAGATATATAAATAGGTAAACCAGTTTTCAAGTTAGTTTTCTGTGAAACAAGAAGCTCCTCTTAACTTAAATAAATGTAATTAATATAAATGTAACTTATGTTGTCTTAAATCCCAGGTATCTATGATGAAAAACCGATGTCTAAGTGCGAATTACAATGTCACTGCATCCTTCAAAGATTGCCTGGAATTTAAGACAAAGTAAAGGAGCTCCGAACTTGGTATAATTCAATGTTTTTATGATCTCTGCTGTATTTATCACAAGTAGTAAAGTCCCTCCAAAGTTTATAGCATTCCCTTCATTTGACACTTTTCAAGGTGTTGACAGTAAAACGGTTTACCTCGCAGTTTTCCGGCGACATAGTACATACAAACAAACTTCTTGTAATTCCGTATTGGCATTCTGTCAAATATTATGTTGGTCAATGGGAAGTATCTGGATATGTACCTGTTTAATAAAATAACTACGCAATAATGAAGCCCTTTGTTCTATTATGAATTGTAATGCATTTTGTCAACATAACGGTTAGAGTACGTGCAAAGTACTAATAGCAAAAACATATAACATTGATTAACACATCTAGGTACCTGTATTTTTAAAGTATCAACACAATTCTAGAGCCATTTAATATTTTCACAATCTTACAAGAGGTAGGTAGTAGGTAGGTCTGGGTAGGTAGGTACCTCGTATCGCCCCACGTTATCGATAAGGCTGATTCAGATTTTGTGTGATAATTGAACATGTATAGTAGAACAAAGTACCTACTTTCTTTATATGATGTACTACGTTTTCATGGACATGGCACCTAGTTTCTGATATATGTATATCATAAACTAGGTGCTTGTGCGTTTTGCTCACATTTACGTGTAACCATTTTTAGGGTTCCGTACCCGAAGGATAACCGAGGGAACCCTATTACTAAGCCTCCGCTACCCGTCCGCCCGTCTGTCTGTCAGCGGGTGTTATCTCAAGAACCGTAATAGGTACACAGTTGAAATTTTCACAGAGTGTGTATTTCTATTGCCGCTATAAAAATCCTACTAATATTATAAACACGAAAGTTTTTAAGAATGGATGGATGGATGGATATTTGTTACTCTTTCACGCAATAACTCCTGAATGGATTTTGATGAAATTTGCCACAGTGGTAGATTATAGTCTGGAATAACACATAGGACTTTTTATCTCGGGAATATGTTCCCTTGGGATAATTTTCGACAATAACGCGAGCGGAGCCGCGGGCGGCAACTAGTAAATAATAAAAATTAAATCAAATTAAAAATTAAAGGGGCTCCTAGGCAAGGAACGTGTTTTGTCGGTTTATGGTACCTACGGAACCCTTCGTGAGAGAGTCCGACTCGCACTTGACCGGTTTTTTCTAACCGTAGATACTCATTCATGTAATTAATGTTCTCAGTATGTAGGCTATGTTAATTGTTCTAAATTATACTGTATTTCGGATGTGTCCTTTTATCCAATTTACAAATAGAGTAGATACCATCTGTATTGTTGGTGTGATAGCACTGTCCATTGTAGGATGTTGCAGCCACCTGTTGAAAGGCCAAAGGGAGTCGTTATGAAGAATTATGTTTATTGCGCCACGCGCATGTCAGAGGCCATAAAATAACTAGCTAACAATAGAGATGGATGCTATTCGTGTCACACGACCATCCCAGAACGTTACCGTCAAGGGACAACCTATAACATAGGTGTACATATATATATTTACTTGGGTTGGGTTTTACAACGACTTACATAATAATTATATCTGCCAGATATGGTATTTCATTTTTCTGTCGTTTATGTGGCTACCTTTGACCATGTGATGACCATGTCCTATTAGGAAAGTCGTGTAAACCTAACGTTTCTTTTTTTTTTACATTTCTATATGTGATAGGTACAGTCAACAAAGCTATTTGGTATGCAGGCATAGGTGCCTGCATACCAAATAGCTTTGTTGACTGTACTGACTGTGTTGACTGACTTGCGACTGCTTTTAACAATGTTGTGAGAGTCCTGGGTAGGCAATTATTGTACACCTCACTCTTAAGTATGTCATAAGCTTAAACAGTTATAATGCACACTTTAGAAATAAATATTGACAGAGCAGTGGAAAGAACAATATTTTTGCCTGTATACCAAATAGCTTTGTTGACTGTACATGCTTGACACTTCTTAATATATCTAATCCTCCAGCAGACTAAATAATATGCGGCCAGCCGGTCGATTCTATAAACATGTCGAAGTGAAGGCTTAGGTGAAGTGATCACGAAGTGAGCTGTGTATCCATGTAATCAAGATGTCACGTGATCACAAAGTGTGCTGTCATTCCATCTTGATTATATGGATTGACAGCTCACCTCGTTATCACTTCACCCAAGCCTTCACTTCAATATGTTAATAGAATCGACAAGCTGAACATTGTCTTTGACACGCTGCTTACATTTTTCCATACTTAAGTATCTACGTTCTTGTCTGTATGAATGTTCTTTACCATTTCACTTCTCATTAGTTTTGGTATTAAGCACTAAGCAATCATAAATATAAAATACCATACCTGATAATATCCAACATATAAATTGGGCTGAAACGAGAATCGGAAAAGCTGAAGAAAATGTACTTACACATATTTTCATTAAAAAAAAAACAAGAAATTTTATTTTTTTCTTCACATCGTCTACATATATAAGACACCAGACTTCGTCCATTTGCCTTTGAAATCCCTTAAGAAGTTTAAACTACAAACAAAGCTCAATGGTTATCTTTTGGGCTTGCTTACGGCATTAGCTTACACGACATCGGTGTTTGTAATAGCATACTTGCATTTCCCTTATCAGAGGAAGCGAGATGCATATATAATATGGTTGATAGTGCTTTAAAGCGTAGATAAGATGTAACTGTAACGTCTGTAACTATGGGGATGACATTATCATGCATGATAAAATCCTCTTTTTCCAGTAAAGATTTAAAAAAAAAACTACGTACTTATTTTAAAGAAACATCAATCCATCACTTTGGTGCCAAATTCACCATGACTTTGTTTCGCGTTAATCAATGATACAACGTCAAAAATTAAGTATTCAAGGAATTGCCAATAAAACATTTTATGTAATCATTCATTTCATATAATTATCTACACGCCTGTGCTTGGTTATTATAACATCTGTTCTAATCATAATCCATCCGTGAGCGTTTTGAAATAAATTATTTTCGCTCTACCGGTGTTAATATTGCTATTGATATGTCTAATTATAAAAAAAAAACCTTGTAAAATACGTCCTGTAGCGTTAACATATTTCTTATTATTTGGTAGTAAATTATTTTCCATTAATTCCCAGACTGTTCCAACTAGAAAACACATAATTAGTCAATCAATCCTGAAAACAGGAAATGGTTTTTATTTCTACAGTGGATTCCATTCTCTAACTCTTTAATGCGAATTTAATTTATAGTGACAAGTCTTTCAGTCCTTAGACCTTGTTCACAAAATTTAATTTCTTTACGCGTTCCCAAGTGACAAGCAATGTTTCTTGGCACAAAAATCCACAATGCGATTAATTCCTCACATTTTCTCATTAACGTCTTAAGTTTCCGAACTGTTACCATCTGTTACAACGAATTCGCAAATCACCGAGTGATCACTCCACATGAAAGAGCTTTCGATCCAATTACCAGTTCATGCATAAAAACCTGGAATATTTGTGGGATGACCCATAATCTGTCGCTGCATACGATTCTGAACCATATTCTTATTTCTGTACGCTCTACATTGTTATATCACGCCGAGTCTAGTGATGCGACTACATTGGATAAAGGACTTTATCGATAACGATATAGCTGCTAAAGTATCGTGTGGGGCGTTAATCCCCGAAGCATGCTACAGATTTATCGCGCGCTGTTAGGAGAACCGCGTATTTATATTAAGTGGAGGAGCTGTCAGCGCCTACGCCGACCGACGCCGCGCTGGATGGCTACATACAATAATGTAGCCCACCAGCAAACTCTACATTTTATTAACATTTTGGTACTAATTAATTGTTTGTAAATATTTACTGGACATAAAAACCAGTGTGCAGTTCTAATGTATTTTTCCCCGACTGGAATTTTTACGTAAAGCTTGTTTTCTAAGCTTACATCAAACTAGCACAAATATTTAAACAGATATAAAAAAAATACGCTACGCACCAATGGTTTATAACTTTAAATATCTAGGGATTTAAAAAAAGCTGAATATAACGAACTGCAGACATTTGGTTTGATATAAATACTTGTTTTTAATTTAGATATCATAAAAACTCTGATGTTGAGCCAATTCTCGTAATGTGGCGGAATCGCGATCGGAATTTCGCCATAAAATACAAATGCGACAAATAAGACAATACCTGCAAGTCTGATATTTGTTTCGAGAATTAACCAGTTAGTGATCTTAACGAAGCTTTTAAAAGTGACATTTAAAGGCAGTTTATGTCAAAGTAAATTCAGTAAAACGTGCACAGATCTACCACGCTACATCAAATAGCAGGTATTTCGCGTTGCATAATAACAAATGCGGAAAATACCAATATCAATCTGGAATAATTGTAGCAAAAGGCCACCGCGACACTTAACTCTTTCGGCTAGATCGTCCAACTAATAATACGCCCGCACGTGAAATGTTTTGGCTGGTGCTTTTTGTTCGCGCCGGTTATTTCAGTTTTCCAGTAGGATTTTATACAACATCAACTCTGGCCGTCTCCACAGTGCAGCGCCAGAAAACGTTCCTGTCGACGCTTTCCGAATATTGAGCCGTGATTAAAGTTTACACAGCAATGGGCACAGCACCCAACGAACCTGAACTACACTACAAAACCGAAATTTAAAACGGTCCTCATAAGATAAATCATTTTTTGGATTAATGTGTGCTAGCGACCACTTATTTGTGAACGTTCTGTGAAGTGCAGTGAATGTGTGTCAAAGGTCTTTTGGAGTTCAGTGCAGTGGGTGTAGTAGAATATAACGGCAAACATGTCGGAGTTCTTTGGACCATGGACCGACGACAAGGAGGAGGGCGACCACGAGACGACCATGGTGGAGGAGACTGTGGAGACCATCACCACGACCACCACGAGGAAACAGATACCTTCAGTAAGTGGATAGGTCCCCAACTAATTGCCCTTGATCGAGACCCGCGCCGCGGTTATATTTTTGCCACAAAGACGTAATTAGCATGTGACGACAGTTGCATTTGGGATCAGGTGAAACGACAAATGTCACTGGAGCATGACATCTTTTAATTCCAATATCACCTTGTTAACAAATGAGGGAGACGGCGAATGGCGACACATATATTTTTATTGCGTCTCGTCTGTATCATTGTTAGAGGTGTTTATTTTGGACAAGTCCACAGCGCGGGTGTCACGGGCGCTGTCAATGTAGAATCCCCTTGATATAAATCAGCTCTCGCACCAAGGTGAAGGCGAGTTCCACCGTCAACTGTCACCGCTCTTATAAGTCAACTGACGCACTAGTCTAAAATTACATCATTTTCGCTTCACGACCTGTAAAAAAGAAATTTGGAGTCACTCTTAAATTTGCATCGTTAAGTGCAAATTAATTATTTCGAGGAAAACTGAAAACAACGTTACACTGCAAAAGACCTATTAGTCCACGTCAGTAAGACGTCAGTACAAAAAAATTAAGGTGAACATAAAATGAAGAAGCTTTTGATGTTTACCAGGTTTATGACAAGTAGTGTCAAAAATTATCTTTTACTTCGTTCATAAATTCTCGTGCATTCAGTTCTAACCATCGATAAGAAACTTGACTGCACTAAATTTTTTCGGATTTTTTTAGTCAAAGTCAAAAATATTATTTTATTTAATACACTTGTTGTTGGCGCAGGCCTCTAAGAAATTATTGCTGTATTTTAATGTTTTCTTGTTTATGGCCCATGTAGCGCAAGTGTTTCGTGAACAGCTAATTAGGATGGCGTCAGTCGACCTTTTGTGTTGACACTAATTTATATACGTTACGCAAACGTCTTTTTATCTAAAGTCCGGCGACTAAGGACCCTGTTCTCGTCTGTTTTCCTGATGTTAAATGGCTCGTGTAATGCCACGCTGGCCAAGCATAAAAAGCTACGCCAATTTCAATTGTTATTCCTCTAATTTGCTAGAGTACTTATGTATTTGTTCATCCACATTTTGACTGCTTAAGCGCACTGACAAGACGACCAAAACATCGATATTTAGACCGCACATTCTAAGCAGTGTTGGCCCCATCTAAACTACTAAAACATCGATAAAGTGATGTCAAATATGATTTTATCACAACGTAACTTGTAAGTTCAGGATGTCGTAACGAAAACCTCAGCTTACTATAATGTCGAAGCGTGGAAGCAGAGTCGTGTGTCGTGTCGAGACAATGTGCTACACGTCAACATAATACGCTGTGTAGTGAATGGCCTTTTGTTTGGGAACAATGAAGCGTTTTGTAATTGGAAATGCTCGTGTCTTCACAGAAATGAAGAAATTATGATGCTCCGTTCCTTTTTGTCGCGACAATGTAAAATGATGTGCGATTGATGTATTGTCTGCGACTTCACTTTAAAGTTAAGTATGGATTTGCTTTATGACAATAGAAAAGACTCCCATTCAACTGGCAGATTTCAAATATATAAGTATTAGAAAGTTCATCGTATAAACATAAAGTTATAATTTATAGCCAGAGTAGATTAGCCTCTAGTTTCTGAGTTAAGTTGTAATTGAATATTTCTCAAACTCTACTTTAGCATAAAAACCTGTCAGAATTTGACATTGTAGAAGGGTTTGACGCGTTCTTAACTTAAAACTCTCAATTCAGTACCTGGCCCGCCAAATACTGCTAGGAATAAAAGCATGAGGTTTATTTCAAAAAACATTATTTTACTCCAAAAGTATTTGACTTCACTCGCAATTTCACGTACCAAAAACTCCTGAAAATCCACTCCCTTGCTCATTCAAAATTATTTTACATTTTCTAATTTTGGTCGGCGTACTAACAATGTTTAATTTAGAAAACACAGTGTAAACAATTGGCATGATTCATTGCAACCATTGCTCCACATACTGAAATATTAGCTTCCTGAGACAATGTTGGGGCCTGCAACTGTAAATCAGGTAGGCTGTAATGTGTAAATTGTTGCGTTACGACGTAATTAGAATACTTGGCCCACATTAAAAAGTAGTAAAAATAACCTAAGCTAATCTCTCATGCTTTCTTTAGTCTCATTTATCTTAGGGCTTGTGCTCACCGTTTTTCTGTAGAACTTTTTTGTCGGTTACTTGATTTTTCCCAATCAATTCTGGAGCTAACCACTATTAAACACTGAAGTTAAAACGTGAAAAGCTGGCTCAGTATGGGTACAGAAAGAGTATTAGTATCTCATATAACATGTTGTGTTGGATCACAATGAAAGTGTGTGAGAGAGAGAGCTCATTGTGTAATGGATATATAATTAACACAATGGATTCCCATAAGAAACATCATCTTGGAGACTGGAGAGAAACGCAATATTGCTAATACAATATTTCTAAAATCTCC
Organism: Mamestra brassicae; assembly: GCA_905163435.1. NCBI lineage: Eukaryota > Metazoa > Arthropoda > Insecta > Lepidoptera > Noctuidae > Mamestra > Mamestra brassicae. The sequence continues at coordinate 4,457,830 of LR990991.1, read as the reverse complement.
AGACTTGAGGATTAAGATTTCCCAGACTTAATAGAGGTTGAACAGCCATAAATGTTTAGTTAACCTACTAAACAGTAAACAAACGATCAATAAGGCGTTTGCACAAATTCGCCATAAAGTGAGACGTTGAAAAGTTTTGCACAAACACAGAACGACGTAAGTGACCCCGATAGATTTTTCCACGTCGGAAAGTCACGTTCGCGAACTGCCGATAAAATATCGAAACAGTGAAGAAAGTGGTTTGTAATAAAAATCTGGGAAGTATCTTTGAGGTCGTTGAACCCGGCCAGGTGAGTTGTGTTTGTTTTCGCGTTTAGGGATGACGTGACTCACAGACTCACTGGCTTATTCCAAAGCTTAGGAGATGAGTTCAGAAGCTGAATATCTTGTATCTTGTTAGTCTTGGATGCAGCTTGTTAGTTCATACGAGTATTTGTGAACGTTTTCGTTTGTGGTTTCGTCAGACGCGTCTCGGTCTAGGATTGTCTTTGATTTGGTAGCTCTGTTCAAACATGAATCTCGAATTAAAAACTGACGCATTTCATACAAGTCTCGATTCATATCTAGACTTAAATCGAGGCCCATGCTTGAAAATCCTTTAGAATACGGCTGAAGTGGGCTTTGACCTCTTTATGAACTATGTAGGTATATTTTGCGTGACGTGAGCTCTTTAAAACTCAGTAATTTAAAAATTATAGATAATATTTTAAAAAGTTTATGTTGTTATTAAAATGAAACAGTTTAGGCTAATTATACTCGTAAGTTGTTTTCAGAGAGCGCTTTCGTAGTGCCCATGATATATTCGTAACCTATTTAAAGAATCAGTTGCTACGCTGATTTAAAATTTATTGCATCGTTTGAATTGATAACTCCTATCTCAATTAATCTCTCAAACGTACATGTTGAAGATGAGAAAATGTCAGAAAAAAAGAGTCTTAACAGCACCATACATAGGTACCTAGCTACTGTGCTGTTTTTCAAAAGGAGCCATTATTATCATCATCATCATCGTATCAGCCGAAAGACGTCCACTGCTGGACATAGGGTTCCTCCAAAGAGGGGGGAGTGCCATAATCGCCACGCTTGGCAGGCGGTTTGGCAATCGCAGTGTATCTGTTGCAATGCACAGAGAATGCTGCCCATACTTTGGTAAATCCCTTAGTCGCCTCTTACCACACCCACGGGAAGTGATGAGAGGGTGCTATTCTTTTACGCCGTAAAGAAGCCTTACCCAGTGTGGTTTTTAACAATGTTTTTATTTTTATTCACATTAGAAAAACATATAGCTAAGAAAAGAAAGTCAGTGATAGCGCGACGGTTGACAGGAGAGAATGAATGAAAAAAAAAAGTGTGTACCGACCCCAAGTAACAAGGACGAGGGCAGGAAGATGACGATGATAAAGAATACACTTTTAAATAGAGCATAATATAGTAAGATAAAGTATATAGTATATTCAACACACGAATCCATGTAGGTATTTATTAAACTTCCAGCTTAACGCCCTTATAACTCAACGTCGCAAATTACAGGTCTATCTACCAAGAAAACAGCATAATTTATTTTATTTTATTGTATTAGGGAAAACAAACAATTGCACATTTTGTCTTACATCTAAGTAACAATAAAGGAGGTTAACGTACAATCAACAACGTTTCCACATATTACTGTAGGTAACTTTTATTTACTTACACACAGTAAAAAGAAAATAAAGCTAGGGCTAACTTTAATATTATGTCTACTTAATTATTAGGTTTTAAGTGTATTAACTAATTATTTTTTAAATACATTATGACATAACGCAAGATAATTAAAAAAAGCATAAGCGTAATTTTAAAGAAAGCAATAGGGTATTTGACAAAAAAAATCTAATTAGTCCGTCAGATAGATTTCCAAAAAATATTGGACACGTATTTTTTTTTCTGACACGAAAACAAAAAACTAAGACGATACAGTTCGTTGAAAACTCGTGTGACGTCACTTGCCAGTACACTTTTTACTGGAAAGTGACGTTACAAGCCCCCACTCCTAATCTTTGATGCGTTTTATCTTCGTATTTTTTTATTGATTTGACAAAATAAAAAATACGTACTCATGCAATATTTTTCGATAATCTAACTTTTTTTTTAACTTTATTAGTAAGAACAAAATGTTTAATTATTACTTACGATCTAGTCTAGAAGACTAATAAGCAATTTAACTCTAACTTAATATTTTACGTGATAATCTAGCTGACGAACTTAATAGAATCATATTTTTTTAATCCAGGCAACATCCCTATTTGAGAACATAAACATAAATGTGAACACTATACAATGAAATCAAGTCAGTTTCATAGGCATATAAATATATAGTATATACATACAGTCCGAATTAAATACGCATTTACGTCCATATGTCCTTTGTCTGGCTTGCGTCGAGGCAGCGTGAATGATGTTCAGTTATTATCGAAGAGGGATTCGAACACGCTTCAAGGGTATTTCTGTTGATATTTTGTGTTCTAAATCTGGATTAATCAATACATGGTGAAGACGATGATACGACAGTAAATCAAAACACTGGCAATACTAGGTCTTCATACGAATATGTTGTCTTTTATCAGTTTTATCACAGATTTGATGTCACTAACTGCAACAGACTGCTTGGAATATTTCGTTAACATATTAGTCCTTGACTAGTTGGAGTTTTTTTGACGTTTTATACAATTGGAAACTTCATTTTTAATTTCGGCGCGGATAATATAATGATTTCGGTGACAGGATTTATAATGGTTTAGTAAAAATGTTACCTTTAAATACAAGAGAAAGAAAATTGATACATTTATTTGGGACAAACTGAGAGATACATATATACTACACAATATAAACATAGAATAATCGAAACAAAACTTTGTTTTTTAATATTTATTCTTGAATTTAGACTCTAAACTCTGCCTGCTATAATAGACAAACCATCACCGTTATTCTCCAGTATCGCAATCGTTATTAGAGGTCTGCGTAGCAGTTTTGTAGTAGTGGCGTAGCAGTGCTGTAGCAGTGGCGTAGCAGTGCTGTAGCGAAGGCGTAGCATCGGCGTAGCACGTCATTTTTTTTTTACATCACTAAAAACTTAAGCAAGACTTCTACTTCTTACCTTTCTTGCAGATTTTTTTTTAAATGGAAAAAGTTCTCAATCTTTACTTTGCTTTTCCTCTTATTGGCATCGCTGTTAAGCTAAAAAATATGGTTTTTGGCTTATTACGAATATTGGCGTAACGCAGTGCACGGCATTTTAAACAGTTTCATAGACACTAGTCCATCACGCGGGTTCGATGACAGCTGCCGAAAAGTGCTAATTGCCCGACAGACCAAACTGAACCAGCGCTAAATGAGCCAAATGTTACTCGAACACATTACAAACATCTTACGTCGTATTGGCGATCCGCGCGAATACGAAGAAAATCTTGTCAAAAAAATCTGAAGATTGTCTTGTAAGAATGGTAGCTAACTGAAAAGAAAAGGTTTGATTGAGATTTCTACACTCCTTGGATTAAAACAATTAATTTATGAATATATAAAAACATTTTATAGCTCATTTTTGTCACATAAACAAGAGTACAGTGAAATGTAAAATTAAAAGTACAACTTTTTTGTTTACATCCAACTGAAAACAAACAAAACAACGTCGTAACTGTAACAAAATAAAGATGAAATTCGTTTGACGGAAACATTTCAGCATACGACGTTGTTGAATTTCGTGCAGACGAATCTAAAATAGATCCAACTGCTTCGCCTCGCCGAGATACGTACATTTTTGGAAATCAAATAAAAGCATTGCGTTTAAAAATAAAATTAAAGCAAGGTTATGTGTAAATAGAAAGCGCGGATTCGAAACGTATGAATCATAAAGGTCAAATTTACGTTTGTTTGGTGATAGAGCGGTGCAAGGGTTAACAATCTCGTCTGACCGAGTCGGACGGGTCCAGCTTACATTGAACGATCGAAATAGCCGCGTGAACGGGACGCTTCCAGACCCGACCGATGTACTGTGAACAAAACAAAATTCACAGACAACATGATATCATCCAAAATCAAAACAACACATAGAAGAATCTCGTAGTAACACACGTAATATCTATTTGTAATGATACGTCACACAGAAATGTCACAGATTTTTTGAAAGAATCTCTTTGTAACGAACGTAGGCAGGTTTTGTTGTCAGTTCAAGGAGAACAGATTTGTATAAATCAGTCATGGAGTATAGGGATACAGTAAGAACAGAGATGGCTAATGAAATTGCGCACACTGTTAGTGGATGAGTAAGCACACGTCATGGCCACTAATCCTGGGCTAATTTTGAATTACGAACAGCGTTCATAAAGTGTATGCAGACCATAAACAATTTTACTGCAGAGAAATTGTAATGACAGCCTGCTGTAATGCGACTTTTTTCGTTCACGGTGATTTTAAAATGGAGCCAGTAGCTGGCTATTCAACTTGAACTTTGAATAGCTAAAAAGGTCTATGGTTTAAGATTTTAAGTCGGCTTTAAAATGAACAAGTGCGAGTCGGACTTTCACACGAAGGGTTCCGTACCATAAACTGAAAAAAAAACACGTTTCTTATATTCCCTTTCATTTTTAATTTATTTGTTGTTATAGCGGCAATAGAAATACACACTGTGTCAAAATTTGATCAGCCTACCTTTTAGGGTTTTTAAGATACAGCCCGCTGTCAAACAGACAGACGGACGGACGGACAGCGGAGGCCTCCGCTGCCTGTCCGTCCGTTCGTTCGTCCCCTAAAAACCCTAAAAAGCAACAAACCATCGGCCATTATAAAACTGTCCCATAGTCTACTCAAAATTTCATATTTTATTGAGATATCGCTCGCAGATACTGAAAGTTGACGAGAAATGTAGCTTTACTATCGCTTTTATCAGCTTTCGAGTTGATAATAGCTCATCAGCTATGTAACTAGGTTTATAACGATTTAAACGCTGAGGTAATATTTTTTGTGGAAGAGTTTTTTTTGTTCAGAAACGCAGGCAAGCAACCCAACTGCCCCAGACAGGGGTAATGTCATTTTATACTTATTTTTGAGTATCAACATTCATCGGAATTCAAAACTTTTATAAAAACAGTCTCAAGATTTAGGTAGTACCTACCCCAGTTTATCGTTGTCACAACAAGCACCAGCCAAAGCCGTGGAAGCCGTGGGAATCAGGAGTAAAAATAATAACATAACGAAGACGACCCACGACATGTCATGACTTCCAACCTCGCATGACATTTCCTACTCCTATTATAGCAAATCCAAACAAACAATGAAGGGAAACTTCTCAAAGAAGTTCACATGACTACCTATTCATAATAAATTCTACGCGAGTCCTGAGAACGGTGACAGATAGTGGTGTTCGTCACGTCACGTGTGACGAGTCTGCACGACTCACGACTGTCTGTCGAGTCCTTTACGATGAGCACTACATATTCAATATCACGATGTCTGACTCTGATACCCAATAAAACATGTCTGATTTGCCATAAAAGCTTCTGCAAAATAATAATGAAGATATTCGTGATCATGCCTATCATTATGTAAGTACTTCCCATGAACATTTACACATTGGCAAATAGAGAGGCTATGTGTGGATATTTTATTTTGTCTCAAAGCAGCAATATGTGGGACGGTTAAAAACAAAATAAAATTTGATTAGTATCTAAGCTAAACGTTTATGATAGTATTTAAGTGTAATTAATTGTAATGTAACCTACCTAATTAATAATGTACACAAGTAATCTGTGGATACGTTGTGGGTTGTACATTTACCCACATATAGTTTGTTTGTTTGTTTTTTTTTGAACGCGCTAATCTCTGGAACTACCAGTCGGATTTGGAAAATTTGTATATGATAGCCACATTCATGAGGAAGGCTATAGGCTACACGGGAAATACCTACGGGAATGGGAAAAAATACGGGATATGCGCGTACGAAGTCGCGGGCAAAAGCTAGTAAAATATAAAATAAATTAGATGAAGTTGTAGTTGCCTAAAATGCAACTTATTTAGACCGTTTAGGGTACCTACACAAACTTTTTTTGCGTTACATGATGATGACCCCTTGGCTCTTCCCCATGGCTCAATCAAAAGTTCACTTAAGGGTAGGGAACGGCTTTTCTCGAAACCCGTACATACTATTTTCCCAAATTTTCCTGATCAGTGCTACTGCAGTACTGGATTCCTGGATAGATTGGTCCGTGTCAACCGTAAAAAAGCACATTCTGTTTCTCGCAACCATCTAAATTGCAAGCTTACTCATATAAATACAAACTAAGTGCAAATTATTCATACTAGTTTAATTACTAATGAATTATAGAAGTACAAGTTTGCCAAATTGTCTACTAATGGGGTGTGAGCAAACTGCTGGAAAAACAAGGCGAGAATATCAATCATGTGCAGGAAGGAGACATGAATAAGTGGTAAATTATTGTCACGTGTCCCGGCTTTTATTAGAAATTATGATTACGATTGTCAGGAAATGCCAAGTCGGGATGACTTATCCGGATTATGTACGTGACTTTGTGCGTTTTTCCGGTTCATTGCCAGAAGAGAACGGTAAATAAATAAAATTATCTGTTTATGTTTGAATTCTCTTACTTCCGTTCCGTATGCGCACTACTATTTGTTTTCTGTCACTGTCTAATCTCTACCTGTCACAGTCATAATGAAATGAGCTAGACAGTTTTGACAAAAAAGCGCTGCAAGACTCAAAATGCGTTACAGACTTCTGTGACTTTGTTCAAACGCAGTTCGAAGTCCGACTTCCGCAGCTCAGCAGCCAAGTTTCACAGCAGATAACATTATAAGCTCAGATATGCGTGTTTTTCATAGAAGTAATTACTTTAAATTAACATTGTACGCTGCTTTGGTTTACAAATAAACAATGCCGACAATTTAATGTGGTAAATTATTCGAGATTAGATTTATGGTAGGAGAGGACCAGTGCCAAGGAAAATGAATTAGAAACAATGACTTCCTGTCTACAGAAAACATTATAAAGGGCTTCTTTGAAAATTAATGAAGGTAAGGAAACGACAAAAGAAACTTCTTCCTCTTTATGAATTCCTTTATCTTAAAAGAGTCTTAAGCCCCGTTTAACGAGCGAACATTATCACAAAATTATCGTGACAAATAGTCAAACTCACGTTATCTATCTGTGATTTGTTTTCAAAAACCAATCGCATCACTGCGTTATATGCGTTTAATTTGTGACAGGTTAATAAATGTATCCCGAAACCGGTTAGCTTTTTGGAAAACAAGATTCCAAAATACGATTTCTAAGGACCTTGGGAAACGTTACACAAACATTTACATTTACTTTGCTGCAATAAAGTCACTGCTTCACAGGTTTCTCAGAAGTCCCAACTGTTTAATGATTCAAATGATCACTAAATGTTGGCAGCAAATATCTATGACTCAAGTTATGTCATATGTTCACACTTTTCTTTGGCATCGCTAACGGAGAGAATTCTGTCATTTGTCTTTCTATAAAATGCTGTGTGAAATAACACCACGGTCCTGAATAGAAATATTGCTATAGTTTATTCTCTTTTTAAAGATTACAGTGTTTCCAATTTAAAACGAAATTTACAAACTTACTTTAAAAAAAAAACGTTTTAAAAATAAACAACTGCCATAGACAAGCTTCTAAATTCAAACCACGAACGTAGAACGTCGCCTAAAAATTCAAAATTCCAACTTTCTTTCGTCTTTTCTTACAACTTTCCCCAGGTGTGCTTTGATCAAAATGTCTGACGGTTGTCGTATAAATGGTAAAATACTGTATGTCTGCAGCGGTCAGATGCTATCCAAGGGCGATGCGATGGCATTATTGCGTCAATCGGAATATACCTACATATGAGCCAAATCTACGTATCTATGCCGCTGCCATTGCCGAAACGTGGTTATCGGAAACTTCGTAATTTCGTATGTTCGGTGCGTTCGAATAGTTTTACAAAATGCGTGTTTAAATGAGTTCAAATTGTTTGTGTTACGAATTCTGAAAAAAATGTGCAATGGCTCCTTTAGACATCTATGATAAGAACTTTTGATTTTATTTTATTCGATCATTGGGCCAGCAATTGTTGATTGAGATAATTTATTATTTCATGATAGTCGTGATGAAAACTCTTATAGGTATGATGCAATCGGGTTTAATCTTCGCATTTTGCACGACTGACACAATTTAAATAAATATGTAACAGAACATTAATCTGCACCATCTGCAAGCATTCTCTCATATGAAATTAAATATTTTGAATAGAGCATCAAAGCTCTGCATGTGTTTTTATTATTTTTAATAAGTAGGTAGGTACTTACATAAAACCTACATAAAATTTTGATATCAAATATTTTTGTACCTTGTGTTCTATTTAGGTATTTCTAAGTATATTCTTCACAAAATAATATGTTTCCGGCATAAAGTTATATCCACCTAGACCCAGTTGTGACTAGGAAATGAGTCAAAATATTATTGTTCGAGTGTGGGCGTATCGCGACCTTCGCCAGTAACGCGACCAAGGCAAGGAATGTCCACAGTCCAGTTCATCCTATTTATTATATTGCAGATACAAATATCCAACCGTCTCGAAATAGATTAACTACCTACTTGGAATCCGTTCTAAAGGATGATTTATTTATTGTTTAGATTCACGAATTCGATATTTTTAGACACAACCTGGAAAAAGAAAGAAAAGCAATAAAACCAGGAAATAAAATTAAACTGTAGTAAAACGTCCGATAAATTCCGATTCACTTTATTGACTCTTTTATCGGTTTTAACGGCTTTTTACTGTTTTGTTAATTTTGTTTTAATTAATTTTCAGTGTTGCCAAATTCATTTCAGAAATCACAAAACAAACAGAGCTTACGTCATGCCACGTGCGCGTGACGTCATGACGTGTGCTTCTGATATTAAAACTAAGTACTTGGATTGGTACAATATGTCACGGGAAAATTACTTGCATAACTATTATAGTGCCATAGGTATGTCACACATGTGCAGCCAAGCAACGTTGAAATGTCATCATAACGCGTCCATACAAATAGATGCAACATAATATTTCTAAAACGTAGATTTAGAAACAAATGCTAGCCTCTAGATAGAGAGAAGTGGAAGGAGGGTAAGGATGCCTTTACCCACCATTGAGAAAATCTGGGCTTTTTGAAATATATACCTAATAATAATAATTCTTTATTATCAGGCAAATAAGGCCCATAGATAAATTACACAAATGAAACATACAAAAAGTACTACATATTAATACTTACTAATACATATTAATTTTGCTTAACTTATAAACTAAGACACACGAAGTGACGGCGTCGAGTTACTCTGCGCGGTGTCGTGTAGCCTGCCGCGAAAACGTCGGCAGACTACACCCTTCGGCCAAAACTCTTCCTTTAGGAACGTGTCGAGATGTTGTGCCGGAACCCGTACCACAAAAGACTTGAAGTTGGTGTTGTGACGCTGCTCCAACTTCTCGACCCTCAAGGTCCAGTTGGTCTTCACTTCATGTACTCCACGATCTCCTCAACCTTCGTGGAGTGATGCAGTCGGGACACATACAGCAACGTCAAAGGCATCGCTGTACTTAGCAGCATTTCTTTTTTTTTTTTCAATTTACCGAACTTTCATGTCTATTTTAAACCTATAACAATTTGCTAGACTTTGTTGCTAACTAGTAACTATAACTGGAGTAAATAAGTCTAAAACTGTGCCACTCGTCGCGATAAGCGTGTTTGATCTAGCTCAGATTGCATGGTCCTCTACGAACTTAACAACCATTACTTCACCTACATCTGTAAGTGCACATAATTAGTAAAGTAATTTCCGAGTAATGATAGCGTATTACTACTCAAACACTACATTACGACAAGTACTTCAGTCACTGTTGGCTTTTGATAAATATAATAATTGGAAATTCTTATTCTTTATTGGACACAAAAACATATAAATTTAATGGGACAGCTTATGTACAAAGGCGAGCTTAACCTACAAAATGGTTTTTCTACAGAAAATCTCGGGTGATAAAGAGATTTGCAAAATAGGACAGTAGGTAGACAATATGTTTACAGAATACAAAATAATTATAAACATAATATATACAATGCACAAATAAATGCAAATCCTGTACCTCCAAACATACTTATTATGAGTCATGTAGACAGGAAATGATCCCTTATTCTTCTCCTGAAAACCACGAGTGTGGAAAAAGAATCAAACATACAGCACTTAATAGTAATAATAGGGTAAATGTGAACTTTACGATCTAAGTATTAGTAAGTATTTTAGGTTAACATACCACATAAGCTTTCCTGTGGTTTAAGTTAATACCATTTCGCTTGTAATATTATATTATGTCATGATCCCGTGAATTAGGTTAAAGAATGTTTATTTAACACTAGCTGCCGACCGTGGCTCCGCCCGCGTGCATGTCGAAAATTACCCCTAGAGAATATACTTCCGGGAAAAAAATCATTAGTAATATAAATTATATGTGCCAAATTTCATCAAGATCCGTTCAGCCGTTCTGACGTGATTGAGTAACAAACATCCATCTATCCGTCGAAACGTCCAAACATTCGCATTTATAATATTAGTATACATGTAGATTAGTATCATTACATAGTATCAAATAAAGTCGCTTCGGCCGTCTGTACGCTTATATCTAATAAACTACGCAACGGATTTTAATGCGGTTTTCATCAATAGACATAGTAATTCGAGAGGATGGTTTATATGTATAATTCGTCCTGAACTTACTACGGGAACGGGAAAAGTGAGATATGCGCGTACGAAGTCACGGGCAAAAGCTAGTAGATAATATAAAGTCTCATTATGACACCTCGCACCCCTTGGATTTATCAGGCTAATGCTGTTAACGTCGATTTCATAAGATACAAAATCATCTTTACAGTAAAATTTATTATTTTATGTTTTGTTGAATCTTTAGAAAAGCACGAATATTAAACCTAAATAGATTGTTGTTAACTGTCTAAAATGCTTACTATTATAAAGATTTAATCACAATAATTCGGCCCGAAGCGGTACAGTGAGGAAACAGCAACAAAATGTTGGCGAGTCGAACCTTTCATTCACCTACTTCTAAATATAGGAGTCTCTCACGCAATTGTTCATGGCACTAAGCCGATAAAACTTTTCATTTCTACTAATAATGTTCGGTTATAGGAGCAAAATGAACCGTGAGAGCGTATCGTGAAATGTATCGAATCGATTCGACACATTTGATCGATTTACGACAGTCGCTTGTTCTGAGGCCATTGTTATCGATTTTAATACTCTGTTAATGTAGTTAGCAGTTTAAGTTGGTTTAAAAAATACATGTCAGCTGTTTGATTGCGCTATTACTTTCCAAATAAACCGGTTAAGTTTCAGTAAAAACCTTTTAAATATTGTCCAGAAATACCTACCTTTCACTGTGCTAATAATTAAGTGATAATACATTAAAATCATAACGACCGTCAGAGTTGAATGGCTTTTAAATTTAAAACCACTGCGCAAGCGCGGAGGTTAGACGCCAAACTCTAGAATAATGTTGTTAAACATTTATAAATAGAAACTGGGAATGTTTAGGTATCAGGAAACGCTTGTAAATCATAGGATTTGTTAGTGTAGGTTGAGATTTTCAGGTAGGTATGTTTGTAACTGTAGACTTGACTTGTGCTAGTATAGTGGAAATAAAATATAACGTTGACTGCATAACTTGCTCATCATCATACCGCATACGCAAGTTGTAAAAATCTTTGTAAATGAGGGAAGTGGTTTATATTAGCTTTATTGAAATAGCAGCAGCCTGTCGTTTATCTTTATGTATGTATAGTTTATTGTGATCGCGATATTCGCGATCGCGAGCCAAAAGATTACAGCTAGCTGAAACTATCAGTGATTCGTTTTAGATTTTGGTAGGTATATAATAGAATTTCGTAATGTTATAAATGTTATAAGTCTGTTTTCATAGGTATTATTTTAATAAATAGGTACTATTAAAAAAGATAATGTGGGTATTTTTCTGACTAATTCATTAGCTCAAAGCTTCAATCGCTGAAAATTTATAATATAAATTATTTGGAATATTACTCGAATTACCTAGATGCAATTTTAAGATTAATTGGACTGATTTTTACAAGTAAGTGGCTATGCCCTGGATGTGGGTACGTACCTAGTTAAAAATAAAAAAAAGTTTCCAACATATTTGTAAATAATTATTTTGAAATAATCACGAAACTAGTACACCATGCCAACAACTACATCATATTTACTTAAGACGCAACAGTGCGTTGTTTTATTTGTCAACCTATAAATAGTAGGTGATTATAAACCTCCATGTTAAAATAGCTTATGTACAGCAGTGTTTTTTTTTTATCGCCGATCGCCTCGACGAGGACACGGCGATGCTCAGCCCAAGCAGGGCAGACCTCCACCCTATGCTCCACCATGTCCTCCGGTGTGTTACCAGTGTTACCGTCTAATATAGGTAGGAACTGGCCGCTCAAAATAATATACTTAGTGTATTTTTAAAAAGCTTTGAAAGCATTAAAATGTCATAAAAAAACTATACGTTAATGTATTCCTGAACTCGGGAACTAGCTTCCCAAGTTCAGGAATACATTAACTTAATCGTCTTAATAAAATCATAAATACTTTATATTTACGCAGAAATTGTATTTTTGAATTTATGATGTGGGTAAATATTTACTTATAGCTATTTAGCATAGACATCAACTGGGACTCTTACTGTCCATCTGTCTATAATTATGCAGTAGATTCTAAACACTGTTATTATCATTTCCGTTATATTATTTCCATCCTAGACGTAAATGTTCTTCGCACGCAATATTGGTAACACATTGAGTTACATTCAATCGAAAACAACAAACTGTTGCAATCAGTGGCCTCGATATCCACTCCAACTGACGTTCTGTATTATCTAATGTCATAAAATTGTGACGTTTGTTGCAACTAGCGTTCAGCGAAGGTACTTGTAGAACCGTAAATTTGTAACATTGTAAATGACGGAGCGAATACTAAGTGTGTTTTGATCGTATTACGGGCCTTTATTATTTTAGGAAGACTTAAGTACGGTGATGGTATTTAAATGAATGAGAAAAGAACGGAGGTGACAAAAAATTAAGGGATCGATCACGTAGCATTTCGAGACCGTTTATCAATCTCATACTTTTTTGAAGTTTTAATAATCGCCTCTGACAGAATGTTATTACTTGTGTATAGCCTGTGGATCAGGATATCCTTTATGTATCTATCTATAGACAAGCGATATCTTTTGAAGTCCTGGAATTCAGAAAGCCGCTTAAATTTCATTGCAATCTATTCCTAAAAGAAGAACATTTTAAATGTTAAACTAATTTCTTTTTGTGACAAGTTTTTCAAATGTGCAAAAAGCTGTAAATAATGGCACAGTGGAACAAAACCGGTTGGAAATAACGGGACACAAAGTTGGTCATGCAAAAAATTACAAGTTTGCATCAAATGGCAGATTAAAGACGTCGCCGCCATTGCTCAATTAAAACTTTATTTCAGTTACTGCACTAAGTGAAACACTTTAAAACGATATGTTACATAGAATATGATTAAAATCAAAACTATCTGGTATTTGTGTTAAAAAGGGTTTAACACAAAAAACTACATTTGAATTTGAAAAAATTATGCACTTTTTACTTGTTGAAAATTTCGATCGTATTCTGCAGTCCAACCAGGCATGCCAATCACCGACATAGACACTTACACAAATTATAAATATTATAATATGGCAAAGCTTTCCGGAACAACACGAAACACAGGAACTTTCGCGTGCAGGTAAAAAGAGAGAAATCGAACTAAAGTGAACTGGTCGAGCGAGGCGCACTAATATGGCGGCCGTGGTCCATATCGAGAGCTATCCATAACGGGAATATGAATAACTGGAGCCGCTCCAGACATGCGAAAATGCTGTTTATTTTCGTACCTACTGGCCGCTTGCAAGTTTGAAAATAAACAAAAGCTCAACTGAAAAAAAGCAAGGTTTTAGGTCTTCATCTTCATGCATGGCAGGAACGTTCCTGGATTACCTAAGTAGGTAAGTATAGGTATTGTATTGATAAACTTACCTACCTACTAATGTACCTAGGTATCAGAAAGACCCATGCAACATTTATAGTACCTATCGCCACAGTCTACACACGTGTCTATTTTTAATTGGCGATAATTTAAATGCGTATCAAGTAAAATATGTTAACTTCAAATGAAATAACCCGTGTCCCTTCGTCCAGCATACTCACCATGGAATCCTGATATTTCATGAATGTCAAAAAACTGTTCTGAAATAGTGCTAAATAGTGCCCAAAGGAAAAAAATAGTGCTCTTGTACTTGCGAAGTTATAGCCATAGTTCGATGAGTATGCTGGACGAAGGTTTCGCCCAGCATACTCACCTCCGTCCGGAGAATCTGTATACGCTTCAAACATAATTCATACTTCAAAAAATAGTTCCCAAATAGTGCCAAACGGTGCCCAAAAAGAAAAAACAGTGCTCGAATAACTTCGGAGTTATAGGCTTCGTTCAGTGAGTATGCTGGGCGTAGGTTCTACGCCCAGCATACTCACCTCAGTGCGCGAATATCGAACGAGCTATAGGTACAATTTACGTCTCAAAAAATTGTGCTTGAAATAGTGCCCAATATCAGTCCAATTTTTGCTTGACTTTTGACCTAGAAAACCATTAAATTTGATTGTAAACTTCTACATACATTACATTGAGTACAGTCGAATACAATATTATTAACTTTCTTTCTAACAATTTTTGTCTTGTGTAAATTATTAATTGTCTATGTAAGGGAGTATTTACTTTAGAATCGCAATATTATTAATTACACATTATTTTAATAATACTTTATAATAATATGATTAAGCCTTCGCGCGTCGCATGGGACCCCGGTAGCTAGGAACAATGATTTTATATATTTTGTCTAGATCACGGCGCTTGAAGGATTAAGATATCAAATGAAGTAAATCATGCATGAAAAATAAAGTTGCTGTTATTAATGCTTACATTACAACTGACAAAATTATTCAAAATAATCATTTTCCGGATCTAGGACGGTACCACAACGTTTACGGAATTGACCTGTATTCCTCATGTGATAAAGTTCAATATAGTGTGGCAGTAATGGATGCACGTACGGTCAATAGGTATGGGGCTTACGACGCGCGGCGCCCGCGACGCAAATGAATATGTTTATGTTTAAATACTAGATGGCGCTGCCCTAACATCTTACGATTATTAGACAAGACTGATCTGTATTTTGAAGGTGATAAGGGTCCATTTTGTGTCACAAAGCGACGCGCGGCGCCCGCGACGCAAATGAATATGTTTATGTTTAAATACTAGATGGCGCTGCCCTAACATCTTACGATTATTAGACAAGACTGATCTGTATTTTGAAGGTGATAAGGGTCCATTTTGTGTCACAAAGCAATCGAAACGAACAAGCGCTTCTCAGTTTCTTTGTTTGTTTACTTCGTCGCACATCATTATAATAACGCCGGCTTTTGAGTTTGACTACATAGTGGGTTGCAAAACCAAACAATGTGTTGGTGATGTCATTATTTACCTATATAAAATTGTGTATCTAGTACGTAATCAATATAGGAGCTGCACCCAAATCAGTAAGTATATTTCAATTTATAATAGTGGCATTTAACTAAATTGATTTTACACTCATTCATTAATTGCACTGTAAAACTAGGTAGCAAGCGAGTTGTTTTTTACAAAAACACGTTCATTTTTTCGTTGAATATGACACTGTACACTTAAAATTAAGGACATGCTTAAGAAGTTTTAAAAATGGGTACCTACTTAGTTACTTTTTTAAAGGTTTGATGTAGGTAGGTACACACATAATAACGTAATGTAACTTGTTTGTTTATCTAATTGGATCTCAAATACCTATTTATATACCTACTTCTGCGGAGGCCTGGTTTTATCCTCCAATTCTACTGGAAATGAAACACTGTCTTATTTGCTAGGATATAATTTACTTTTCTTCAATTTTTTTATTACAAGCTTGTCCTCGTTACCCGTCAGGATCTGTTCTCGTCTTAAGTTCACGTTAGTTACATTTCAATATCGAAATAGGTAGAATCAGTCAGCGCGAGCGTCGGTAGTAAGTATAAACGTAACTATAGAATTAACACAGATGTATTTTTTAGATAATATGACGTGAAGTGAAGACTATTACCGATTGTCATCCGGCGAATGCACTTAAACTTTTAAGTGTCGTCAACCTATTCATCACATTTTCTATGGGAGTTGTGACTTCGGGAAATCGTCTTCAGCCTCGTGTTTTGCCCCTTCGCTATTTATAATAGAAATCACGCTAAAATAATGGAAAACACGTAAGTGCTTAAGTACCTTTAGAGGAAGGCTGGAGCCTGTCATACCTATATTAAATTATTTAAATACGTGTTATTTTCAGATTATCTTGAAGACACAATGTTTACCACGTTAGAAGACAACTTTTTCTGACTCGTACTGCGTGAGCGGTGGGGCCCGTTATGTTTTTTACATCTATAGTTGGTATTTTCAGGTAATATAGGTAGTATAAGTACACAAGTGTTCATAATGTTATTGATGTTGATTTATATGTTAGTTAGTTAGTTGTTATTTCATATTATGTTAATATTGAAAACAAATGGCATAATAATTTGTGATAATTCTTGTGAATCTAACGACATGGATCAGCAAGGAAAACGAGGGCCTAAACCAAAGGTTTCATTAGAAACGCAAAAATTAGTAATTTCAGAATTCAAAGATGACTTTTTTAAAAATATTCCTTCCGCAAATGACTCAATTTATAAACAAATTCAAACACGGTTAAATTACAAAATGAGTATTAAATCAATCATATTAAGCATAAAACGAAATTACGAATACTTTTTTGGTGTTGATAAAAAAGAAATAATTCGTAATAATGATTCTAATTTGATAAATCAAAAGTCTACATCGTCATCAAACGAAAGCATTAATAGTGTTTCGGAGAACACCAGTACGCATACATTTTATATGGATACAATAACTTGGGATAGTATTAAGCCTCAAAGGTATTTTTATCACCGAAATAGCAAAATCGCCCCTGGTAGTCTGTATAATGTCAGACGTAAATTAAAACCAAACCAATGGACTAATGTAATTCAAATGCATCTATGGAAAGAAATAAGATCTTTATACACTTGGTGTTTTAAAAATAATATTGTGAAAGACAATTACGAAATCAAATGCACAGGATATTGTAATCAATGTCACGCAAAAATAATTATAACAACTAACTTAGAAACGGAAAATTTAATTAAACTAGAATGTTGCATAATTAATGAAAATAAAAAGTACTCTCATAACACCAGTAAAAAAAACCGATTACGGTATTACCAAATAAGGGAATTAGGTGAAAAATTACAACACGAAGCAGCAGCTTCTATAAGATATAAATTAGCCTCAACTTTAATGAAGAAAAATGACAAGGAACCTCCAGTATTGCCAAAATTACAAACACTACATCGAATTAAACATGAAAATAAAAAAGTTGATGTTTTCCATCCCAACCCAATATTGTCACTTACTTGTATGTGTGTTTCACCACCTTTTGATAAATGTGTTAGATATGTTTCTGCTTTTCCATTTTATACATTTTACTGGACGGACGATCAAAAGAATTATTATAAAAAATGCCAAAAAGAGTTTAATTATATTAGAGTTTCTATAGACGCAACAGGTTCTATATTTAATAAAAATCTTCGGCCTGTCGTCAATGAACACACACAACTATCTCAAGAGTCGCAAAGTCCTATATTTTTGTATGTTATGATGACAGATACAACCGTTAAAAGTAGCGTGCCAATTTCACAGTGTATATCAGAAAGTCACTCTTTAGATACTATTGCTAGCTGGTTACAATCTTGGTTGGCTAATGGAAAACCTCCAAATGAAGTAGTAACTGATGATTCCGCAGCTTTAGTAGGTGCGGTGGTAAAAGTATTTTGTGGTTATAAATCCACCTCTGACTACTTAAATACATGTTTTAATATTTTAGAAAATAGAACCAAAAAAATTCCAACCTGTTATGTTCGCCTTGATACTTCGCATTTCATAAAAACATTGTACAATCAAAGTATTTTCAAAAATATAGACACTAGAGTAACAAAATTTTTTGTTGATTGTATGATTCTGATTAAAAAATGTGTTTCATACGGAGAGGTAAAGAAAATTATAGAAAATGTTTATATTATAGCAAATAATAAACACCGCGGCAGTAGAAATGGAAATTTAACACGGTGTGAAACGGCGATTTTAGAATTAAAAAACCGGATCAAAACTAATTTGCAGGAATGTGAAATACAAAATGTAGATTCGGAAAATCACGTTCCAATTAAACATTCTTTATGGGAGGGATTAGATAAAGAAGAAAACCCGCTTCTGAAAATGTATAAAGATCTTGAGGAGAAAGAAGATTTAATTAAACAATTGTGTGATCAAGAAACTGAAATCGAAAATATTTATTACTTGCCGGAAATAAAGGACACTTTGATTAGGATTCTTAAAAAACTTCCACTATGGGGAAATATAATGATGACTTATTTTAACAGTAATTATTGTACTCCAACCAGTTCAAATGTAGAAAGTTATATGAAAGACGTAAAAAAGTTATTTTTTAAAACAAATTCAAATAAGTACCGCGTAGATGAGTTTATTATTAAACACGAGCCTTTGATAACCGGTTCCATACGCTTAGCCAAAAGTGACTTGATTGATGTTCAAGAAGGAACTGAAAATATTGTCGATGAAAAAAATGAAATAAGTGACCATAACACACCACAAATAAATACTCTCGTCAATGATGAATCATTTTATGAAAACTCAATTTTTAGGAGCGAACCAAATTATATTGAAGACTGGCGGGGACTGGTGTCTAAACAGAAGAAAAATAAAAAACGAATCAATCGTCGTACAAAATTACATATTTTACAAAACGGCAGTGTTTCTACTTCAGGAACATACAGATTCACGTTTATTAATACGTGTGCTTTTGATTCCGTGGTCCAAAGTTTTTCAATTGCATATTTAGATAGACCTAATATTAGAAAATATATCAATGATAAAAAAAACGATCTTTCACAACTGACCAGAAGTTTGATCACGTATGACAATCTAAAGAAAATCACTAAGAAGGCTAGAAAACCAAAAGATATTTACACTACTCGTTCTAAGGTATTGGCTAAAATATATGATACTGTGGAATCCGATTTTAGTAGTTGCAAAAATTGTGAGTGTAATGTAACTTTTATAATAGATAACATACAAAGTTATGGTTTTTATAGTGCTAATAGATACTTAAATTGTACAAACCAGAACTGTGAAATCAATAAAGGTTCTGGCACAAAATGTAGTTGGATTCCAATAAATGTAAACATATTGACGACTCAAGGTATTGGAGCCCTTAATGAAGCTCTATTAGTAAATGATACTGAAAGGAAATGTAAATACCAATTATGTAACGGTAAAAACGCATACAAATATGAAGTACTAGACTTCGTATTTATTGAAATTAATACTTCAATTGAAATAGAAATTGATGAAATTCCTAAAGAGATCATAATAAACGGTGACACCTTTAAAATTCTGTCGGTAATATATTTTACAAATGGTGAATCAGGACGCATGGGGCATTACAAGTCAAAGTGCTATCGATTGCTAAAGAGAACTTGGAACTGCTATGATGACCTTAGTAAAAAAGTTTGTAGTAATTCCCAATATACTGTACCACACTGCATTATTTATACGCGAATGTAAGATGAAGATCGGTCCTAACTTGTTAGTTCCTATTTTGTTATTGTTTGTTTGTTTTTTTTTTTGTTCTTGTAAAAGTTATTTTATTAATAACTTACAGAAATGTGATTATAAACTGTGATTGTTAATTTGTAATTACTATAGGGTATTTAATATTAATAAAAAAAACGTGATTATAAACTGTGATTGCTCAATTTATACTTATTTGTAAGATAATTTTATTGTGATTAAAACGTTGTAGCAGTAAAACAAAGTACAAGTACCTACGTGTTATATTTTAGAAAGTTTTACCAATATTTGGCTAAACATTTTTTTATATGTATATTATATACAATATTAAAACTACAATTTTTTCTATTTACATTGATTATATTATGAATGTTAACAAAAGCTGTGAACTAGTTAACTAGAATTCTGATTACTTTGGCCCTTTAAATAGTAATAAATAACGTAAGTAATTAAAAATGTTTTTTATTGCTAAACCTTTCATTGATGAAACTATTGGAAAGAGTTTTAAAAATTTGTATAACTATGTCACAGTACTAGTTTTGACTGGTTATAAGTTTTGCCTGCAACATATATACAAAAAGAAACTGTATAATTTCCTTTTTACAATTTTTCAAGATATTAATTTTATTGGCTGCAAATGACTGTTTTTATTCAGACAAACACACAATGCAATGAAGTAATAGACTTCATTTACGCTTAAAGTTTCATTCATTTATTATTATTTATAAAATATATAATAATGCATTTAATCGAAAGTTTTTGACATGTGAGAAAATACCATAATTATTTCCAATAACATGAAGTCTACAATTAGAAAGTTTAATATTTTTGTCCAAAAACATGTGTCGACGACTGTACCCCATTTTACGTTAGTATGTAGAAGTTTACATTAAAATTTAATGGTTTTCTAAGTCAAAAGTCAAGCAAAAATTGGACTGATATTGGGCACTATTTCAAGCACAATTTTTTGAGACGTAAATTATACCTATAGCTCGTTCGATATTCGCGCACTGAGGTGAGTATGCTGGGCGTAGAACCTACGCCCAGCATACTCACTGAACGAAGCCTATAACTCCGAAGTTATTCGAGCACTGTTTTTTCTTTTTGGGCACCGTTTGGCACTATTTGGGAACTATTTTTTGAAGTATGAATTATGTTTGAAGCGTATACAGATTCTCCGGACGGAGGTGAGTATGCTGGGCGAAACCTTCGTCCAGCATACTCATCGAACTATGGCTATAACTTCGCAAGTACAAGAGCACTATTTTTTTCCTTTGGGCACTATTTAGCACTATTTCAGAACAGTTTTTTGACATTCATGAAATATCAGGATTCCATGGTGAGTATGCTGGACGAAGGGACACAATAACCCCACTCTATACCGAGGTTCCTAAAGAACAACGTTTTAAGCTCCAAAATAATTATACACTCATCAGAATAATTGCACGTGTTGCATTTATATTCTTTTTGCCTACCAAAATGGATAAATGTTCACCAAATCTTGTTTTCCTGAAATACAATGTTACTTCTTTTACTAGGACTTGGATGCAAGAGCGAGCTAAGCAAGCTCGGGACTTGGGGCACCCCGACTCGGACAGGTTAGGTTAGAAGGGGATGGTGGGGTCTAGTCGAATCAGACCTAGCGATCCCCTTCCGATTTCGCCTTTTGGTGAGCATTTATCCATTCTGGCAGGTATTTCGAATTTTTTGGTACTTTTCTGGTAGGCTTTTAAACACAAGCCTTTTTAATTAAATAAGTATAATATGTCCTTAGAATGGAAGGAAAGGAATTTCATTAGGTACCTACTTAATATAATTTAATGAACTAACCGCAAAATTTGTGGTAAGTATAGGCGACTTATTTGATAAATTAATATGTGTCAACAGTAACTAAATGCCTGGTAGGTACTTACCTGCATGAGGAATATATAAATAGACTGAAATAAACTATCCTCATTGTTTTATAAATAATATCTAGGTAATATTTACATAGCGCATGGAATTTTAGATACCAAGCCAATATAACCTACTCGTAGCTACCAACCTACATGATTATTGTAAAATATTGAAAAACAGTTTGAGATTTGCAGTTAGGTACTTATATTATATTATATACCTGCCTACTTTTCACATATAATTAAACTGAATCCTCCTGCCTACTTTAACACCCTTAAAAAATTAACAAAGTAAGTACCTACCCAAACCTATGTTTTACTAGGTAGGTACCTATAGTATACAATAATTTAAAGGCTGTCAATTTGTAAGTTATTCTCAAGACAGCAGGCAGTCATTTAGTCGTAGTCTGACATCTCAATAAAATTCTAATCGCTCGTATAAAATCTCGTTTTAAACAACCCTGTCGCGATTCATAAACAAATTAATGCAATTAACTTAAGTACACTGGTATTATGAACTAAGCACAGTTAAAATAGACTTTATAAGTAATGTAGTTAATTCCTTGTTCAGTTTCCTGCTGCTCAACGATGTGGAAACAAGAGGGGGAATACTTAACGGTGTTACGGTAATTTAACGTATTCCAATCTTCAATTCGAAATGTACATACTTATAACGAATTGTCCTAAAACAAACCTATACAGGTACGTAAATTTTATGGTAATATGACATTATGTGATGGTGGGTCATAGGCGGACCGTAAATATCTTGACCCAAATGGATAAAATGTGGGAAACCATAGATCAGCTGCTTCGCTAACGTAGACGAGAATATTAGAATCGTTTAGAAATTAATATCGTTGACATACCTACATATTTAAAGCTAAAAGAGCTTTACCTACTTGAAAGAGTTCCCAGTTTGTTGGGTTCTTGCGTGTTTAGACCCTAAGAAGCTGGAACAGCCCAGGAATAAAATAAACTAGTATTTGTTTCAATATCGCTAAAAAAATACAACATGGTATAGTTGCTCAGAGTATGTTTTACCTATGTTTTTTAAAAGTTTCACTACCTACGCAATCATTGAATTGATTGATCATTAAATCATTAGAAAAGTTCATTAGTGGTTTCAATTAGAGCACAGTCATATAACTATCAAAAGGCGCGATACTGCGTAAAAACTGCATGCTCGAACTGCTGCGGTTAGGTAATAGGAAAATAATGCAATCGCGTGTCCATGTGAGTTCAGCCTATACGATCGATATTGCGATATAAAACTAATGAGCTCGACCACTTGAATTTCCATCGATTCTAACAGCGAACGCGACGTAAAGAACGCAGCCTGTCAAACAAGCACAGCAATAATGGCGGAAAAAAAATGGCGCTATTTTCCCCGCAGTCGCAACGGAACTCATCAAAGCATGACGATTATTGTTAAGCAATATTTTAATGATAAAATCTTGCGTTTCACTGACCTTTATTACGATATTGTCCTAGTTCTAAATGTTGAACGACAAGAATCTACCTAATTTCTAAGTCAACACGAAAGTTGTTTGCTTTCCTAACTAGAACCTACGAACGAAAATTCTAGCCCGACAATTGTATAGAGATAAGAAAAGTTAACACAGCGATTACAGAAAATAAATATGCAGTGATAAGCTTGTTTTAATAATGGATAACAACCAGTCCGAAAGTTTACCGACGCAATACGAATGCTCATTGGCCACAGCGCTCTATCTTGTAAATCAGAGATGCACTACGAATACTTATTATTTTGAGGCAGTTCGTCCTTTCACCAATATTATAAAATGGAGAGGATCCCAGGATCAGTGACTTGTATGGCATGGCGCAAACTGCGATGGGAACATGTTGTGCATGACAATTGCATGAAGAATCGCAAGTGATGTCGCGAGCATAATTTCCGATGGAGATGCTGTGAGACGGATTCAATTTAATATCTATTAGAATAGACATGGCCTGTGACCGGACTTTGGACACTTCGTTCATACTCAGATGATTCACATTACTTATGTTGGTACGGCCGGGTAAAGGTTTAATTTTCATTTCTTTGATGTCACACAGCGATATTGAAGCTAGCCTTCCGTCAGCGAAAAAATTGTTTCGCTATCGAATCAGTACCTACTCCAAGAGATTCGGTACCTTTACAAACATAAAGAAACATTGGTAGATAACTAGATAGGTAGGTACTTAAAATTTTACCTCTTTATCGTAAAGTTATAAGTTCTAGTTTAAATCGACGCAATCGCACATTCGCGCCCATATCACAATGCTGGGCGTCCCGGTTTGCTTTACACACGCGATCTTCAGATATCATTGCAGTTCTGGTGCCCTACTATGACATGCTAATGCCATCCAATTCCGATGAGAAAAGGGATACTGCTATTCGCTTTGTATAGCTCCGTCTCTCTCTTAGAGCGGAATCACAATCGTTTTAAGACTTCATGGTAGGGCCCCTGAGTCCAGCTGCCCTACTATGACGTGCTGATGCCATCCAATTCCGATGCTGTAAAAGGGATAGTGCTATTCGCTATGTATCGCTCCGAAGACTTCATAGTAGGGCCCCAGGCCCCAGTCTTAAAACGATCGAGGTTCCGCCCAAAGAGAGAGACTGAGCTATTCATAGCGAATAGCACTATCCCTTTAACATCGTCAGAGTTGGATGGCATTAGAACGTCATAGTACTTTAATAATATTTTTTATACTTATTCCGTCACTTTAACTGTTACAGGTTTCTACCTATTGCATAATGAAATCATTTAGATTGGCAGATACGTTAAATTCTTTAAAATACTTATTTTATTTACATAAGTACTTAAATAATAGTTATAAGCGTATTATGGTGATTTGGGAAATAAAGATAAACATTCTCTATTACAAACTTCACCGACTGGGGCGCATTATGAGCATTATTACCTACTTGATTATAATATTTATAGCGTTTTATTTATTATGGCTGCTATATCTCTGTAACTGACTAACTGTTATTATCATAATTTATACCTACAAATGCACTTCCTAATAGGTATTTTAAGCTTAGAAACTAGTCGAAAGTGCGCCATTTAGATACAGATGTAGTATGCATTAATTGTGAAGGCAGGAAGGTAGATCATTTACCTTTACAATAATTACACTGTTTCTGCCCCTTTGGTCTTCGTCGTCTCACGCACGACTGCCGATACGGTGTCCCGGGTGCGATTTCTGATTAGAAATGTCGCAGAAGCAGCTTGTAAGTTGGTGGTATGATCTCCGTGCATTGGAAAGCACGTAAAGACGTTGCTCATGCGCCTGATATCCCCCTGGACGTGTCAGATTGCCATGCCATCGGACATTGAGAGTAAAGGAAATAGAGATTGCAACTGTGTTTCCAGACGCACTTCATGTACTACGCAAAATATCTCCTGCGTACTTGGGCTAATCTTTGTTGAGTTTGGCCACCGTGTCCGAAATGCGGTTGGGAGGATTATTTAATTTCTCAGTCCATATGGATCCGTCTCGCTTTCTCTTTTTCAATACCTACTAAACAGGTGATTACCGGAGAAATATTCTTTATTACGCGGTAGTCAGTAGCTATAATCAACACAAGTCAATCTAATAATAATATTCATGTCATTAGAAAAAAATAAACTTTCGCTGATTCTGTATTGATTGAACGCACAAGAACCGGTAACGCTGCGACAACAACCGGTAAATAAAGCACTATTTGCGCACTGCAGTAACCGGAAACAGAGTTAGCTTACACGTTGTTTGCAAAACAAAACATGAAAATGGAAATAGTAGACAGACACAGTTGTGTCTGTCTACTATTTAACTTTAAAAAGTCGAATAAAAGTAAAGTACCTACCTACTTTTTTATTTGTTCTCAATGTTTTTTTTTATATTTTTACAAAGTTCTTGACACGCCAAACTTTTTGATGACGAGAATCGCTCGATAAACATTCACTAAAAATAAGGCGGTTTACCATCTCACGATATTTTTTTTTTCTTTCATTTTTTTTTAAATTAAGTAAATTGTTTTCATTTTTGAAGTCGTCTCGTCTTGTATGGTGGAATGGTTTTATTTTTATGAGACCCCACATGAAATCACAGACCATGTTTGTTTTTCGAATTAATTTCACTCACTGGGTGTCAGGCATCATTGATAACGATGTATGTTTTGTTAAAATCCATCAAGCCATAGGCTGCAGGGGGCGAACGTAACGTAAATTTTACTATGATTATATTAGTACTCGTTTTGAACATAATATTTATTTGAATTGTATACTAAATTCATATTTCTGTATGATACAAATTGTTTACATGTCGCATATAATTAGACCAAAATACTATGGGGTTGTACCTAGTTTTTTTTATAATCAAAATTCACTAACGTTAACGATACTGTCACGTTATTATACGTCAAAACATTCGTGCTAGGCCAACATAATAAGTATTCGTACATACGCTCGAAAAACAGCCGGTCAATTCTGTAAACATGTCGAAGGCTTGGGTGAAGTGATCACGAAGTGAGCTGTCAATCCATACCTACAATCAAGGTGTCACGTGATCACGGAGTGAGCTGTCATTCCATCTTAATTATATGGATTGACAGCTCACCTCGTGATCACTTCACCGAAGCCCTCACTTCGATATGTTTACAGAATCGGCCGGTCGCACCCTCTTTCTGGGGCAGTTGAGTACTAGCAACAGTAACGAGAAAGTTGTCAACTACTTTGCTATGGAATACATATTGTACTTGAATATTACTTAGATCTTAGAGCTTTAAGAAATAATTACTTATTCGGTTTCATCGATCATCATGTTGGAAAGGCGATTTTCTCCGAGGCACGTCACAGTATCTATGTATTCTAATGCAAGTTGCAACGCAATGTAAACATATAGCTATAAGGCAAGTAGTTTGTTTGATCCGAGTAGCGGGTGGAAGATGCTGCTCCCCATCTTTGGGCCGGAAAGACTCATAGTAATTGCTTCCCTCTCTAGGGCGGGAAACAATTAAAAAAACAAAACTTACGGATACGCCCAGTTCTGGCCATGTTTTTTTCCCATCTATGTAATACAATAAATACTAAAAATTACTGAAAAGAAACTAATTTATAGTAGGCGCCAGATAATCGTGGAATAACGGTCATTGACCCACCTACAATTATTGACATTTTTAATTTGAAAAACGGAATTAATGACACAAAGCTGTCCCGAATCATCATCTCTCGTGATCCTTAACATTGTCTAATATTGAAAAACGATTCATATTTAATTGTTCAGGTACCTTGAACAGTTATTAGGGAAAGGTCAATATACTTTATTCCACATTTATCTGGCGCCTACTATAGTAACATAAACTAGCTGTGCCCGCGACTTCGTTCGCCTGGATGTCGGAAAAAATGTACGTACAGTAAATACCTTGCATAACCTGACCCGTCTCAGAATTAAGAAAATAGGAAGAGGGTAATGCAGGGCATTAACTGCATCACCTCTTCTGGTTCAAATGCCGCATTTACAGACACGGCAAATCTACGATTTTATTATAGTATAGATTATTATTCCCACCTTATTATTAGTCCCACCGAGTTCTATGTAGAAGTAGTGGTTGTTTCATTTCAGTTGTTATTTAATTCAAATGACTTTTGGATTGACCAAACTGTGTGCAGTATACCGGACATTGTTATAGAAGAACGCAACGACATAGCCGATTCTGGGGCGAACTTGACAATATTAAAAAGACATGCGAGGATGGAAATCCAGCACAGTCGCGGAAGGCTACATTGAGGATTCTGTCCATAAAACTAAAATTTCAAACAAATTTACTAAGATTCCACCTTGTAATGAAATACCAGAGTCTTCTACTTTTACAGACATCCAGCACAGCCAAATTTGTCATAATAGGTATATCAAACATCGTAAATATCCCAAAATAAAAATTTTACTTTATATAGAAAAAAAAATATATTTCTTCTCATTAATTTGAAATAGGTACTTCTCATGTTATTATTTTCATAAATATTTTAGAAAAAATATTATTTTATACTCTTTAAATTTGAAATGAAAAGTAGAGTGTTTAACACGGGTGAAAGTCATCAATTCCTAATAATCGGACTATAGCCGCCCCCGTTGCGCTCGGGCTTCTAAATACCTCTTAGGGAAATAGATTTTCTTTGCCTTTCGACCTAACAATCTACTATTTATTAGCCTGTTGTGTCCCACTTTTGAGCAAATGCCTCCCCAAAACCCTTCCAGACACTCTTTTCCAGAGCCTTCGCTCTCGCCACCGCTCGGCAACGCCGAAATAAATTTGTATCTAATTAATAATCTATATAATATCGTTTTTTTTACGCTAAATCATCCAAATTGATGTCGCGAGCACTCAACACAAACACAGTGAATAACCATTTGTCTCATAAAATACCAAACGTGTTTTCTGTTGGACATTACACTTCCATCGACATCCGTAGAAAGTGTTGCAATCTCGTGTGAATGTTAAATATACCTAACACATGCTGTTACAATGGCGCGAATGTGTTATGGATCAGTGAAAACTAGATAATAGCTTTTCTTAAACTTTCCCACTGTGGAAAGTTTCTTGCTTTACTGCTAGACTGTATGAGTACACCCAGGTTAAAAGTTTCGCTTTGTTGTTTTACAAAAATATTTGTGTAAGGAGCTTTTAATACCTACCTATGCATATAAATAAGTCTCGTGAACAAACCTGCATCAATTTAAACAACCTTTGTTTGTATGCATATATTATTTCATTTCATATAAAGATTTTTCCTCACCTGGTTTACGTGGTTATGATTACTTGTTTGGGCATGGACCACTTTTTTTAGATTTAGGTTCCAGCGGATCTTCTGGGGGATCAAATAACTTTCCTGACTCTAAAAGTTTAATAGTTTCTATCTCCTCCTGCGCTATTTGCGCTTTAATAATAGCTGCTTTCTTGTCACGAATTATCTTTCTTTTTGCTTCTTCCTTGCGCCATATTTCCTCCTTAGCTTTGTACTTATTTTGCTTTATTGCTCCATACATTATACCAGCAAAAAGAAAAGCAAATCTTGCACCCCTTATTATTGGGGATACTGGATATGGTGGACCAAATGGCAAATGATCCATCACAAAAAGCTGGTGATTAAATCAAATTCTAGTCTTGATCTGAGACTTTAAAATTAAACTAAATTATGTTTAATAGTCTTCGATTCATAAATTTACTAATTTTATACTTGTCATGAAGATTGACATTCTGAATTTTCATTTCAGTCTTCATAATGTCAACTGCATAATGTCAACTACAGTTTAATAGTTTTAACTGGCCAAAAAGGTTGTTCATCTGAGTTTTAAAAAACATTTGAAAATGTAGTGCTGGAGGTGTTTGAAACATCTCTATCGAGTACTAGGTCAAGTGCAAACGACACTGAAATTATTATTTATTTTTCATGGGAATAACATTTGTATCAGTAGGAAGGCCAGTGGCCGAATGGGCAGCTAAGAATACCGCTTGTCTCTGGTGTGGCGACCACCAATTATAGCGGACTGGCGCCACGCCAGCGGTCGGCAACGTCGCGTGGTCAACAGGAACAAACGTTTATCGATTCAAATCAATCACTACATAGTCTGTCTTCCTGTGTAACGATGCAAAATTGCATATTGCAGTTACACATGAAATGAATGTAGATCAAATCTGAAATCAAAGAGCATGGAGCTGCGTGGTCTCGGCGGCACGGCGATTGGTGCTCTGTAAATGTTTTTTTTTTAGAAAAAAAATACTTTCCCACTTTCTCTCGTTTTTGCAAGATATACCTAACACACTGCTAATTGCATTGTATGCTTACTAACGACTGCAAGTTACCGCACTGAATGGGCCTATTGTTTTCAGAACGATCTATGATGATAAATAACTATGCCTTCCGGGATTGTGAAAATATGCTAAATTGTGTAATTAGAAGAGAAAAACAGTGGGTCATTTGATTTAATTTTCGGCTCTGATGGCCAGAAATGTAATTATAAATTGACGTAAATTTTTGAACTTGCCTTTTAGCAATTTTTTGCAAGTTTGAAACGGTTTGAAATAAATGGCCTCCATTCCAAACTTCAAAAATTGCATCATGTGCCTATTTCATAATTTATGAATTACCTATAACGGCAGGAACTGATTGTATTTTTCCTACCAATTAGTTTTTTGTGAGTAAAGCACAAATTCAACAATTGACGAAATAATTTGTTACTCAGAATACAAGACCTCGAGATGACAATCTGTAATGGTATTTTGACAACGTAAGGTTGAATGTGCCCCAAGCATGATTGAATAGCAAAGCAATCCTTTCTATTTTTAGAGCGTGAGTTTTGAGCCCTTAACCCTAAAATATAATAAATACAACACACACTGTAAGATTATATTCAAAATAACGATTTCGTGATTATGACATTAGAGTATCTACTCTAATATCATAATCACGAAATCGTTATTTTGAATAAGTATAATAACTACTGTGTCACCAACATAGTAAACACGTTTATTTGTTAAAAATCAGTGTCATATTAGATTAATTAGCGAAACTCTCCAAAAGTGATGGATATCGAAATTAGTGATGATATTGATGCTTTAGCAATTAATATTAGGTATTTGACTCACTTATTATGTGATTACTGATTGCCTACCGACAACTTATCATGATGTTTTTTACACTTAGCTGTGTCGCTCTTTGCACTCAGTTTCCTGTGTAGGTATATGTATGTCCACACACTGAAAAAAACATGGGGGCAGTCTTTGAGAACTGCCGATAGTAATGAAAACTAAGCGAAAGCTAAAGCGTTCGGCGACGATAATAATAACGATGACGATGACGCGAGTTCCATGATTTTTGTTCACCTAAAAAGTGTTCAACGCGCCTAAAGAAGTTTTCACTTCAAAAGAACAAGTGCGATAATATAGACATAACTAATTTGCACCGATGATGCCAGACGTCGAGTCCATCGTTTGCATAAGCTGTTGACCTTGATAAACTTATTGTCAGTTTCCAATTTAGTGTGTTGCATAATCAAAATAATATAACGGCTCGCAACTAGTTCATCCTGCACATACATAATAATGCAGTTGCCACAAAGTATGCTATAATTACAAAGGTCGCGGGTTCAATAACTAGTGGGATAGGCTTGGTATGGCGAGTACACTATGTGACGTAATCATTCCATTCTAATTGAGAATATATTTAGCGCACTCGTCACGAAACAACTTGGTCGCATCAGTTGTGTGTTGTACGGATAATAAACACAGGATACTGTGTTGACTGTAAATAAGAGATTTGTCGCTTATTTACAGTTTTAGTTTGAGTATGATCTAACCATGTGTCACAGACTCGCAGTTGCATATTAGTTATGAATTAAAAAAAATCGTTTCATAACCGGTGATTTACTTATTTATAGAGTTGTTTAGCTTCAGTTGGTTTGCTGGATGTAGGTAATGCTAATGATGATAAACCGTTTCCAGTGCATTGGGGACGTGTCGAGTAGGTATCTATGACGTAATGTTTGCAATAAATTAAGAGCAAAACTGCACACCTAATAGGTAACAGAGTGAAATGTATGACTATGAATGGTACTAATACCCAAATAAAGAAATACTAACCAAAACAAAAATGATAATTAAGTAGGTCCCTAGTTATTTATTTATTTTATACCCGTAAGGGGAAGATTGATTTTAAGTATCATAATATTCATAATTTTATCGTGTAGTGAACATGTTGTATTTTTTTTTATGAGTCAACTTACTTTCACTAGATAAAGTTACAAGCCCTTATTTAAAAAAATACAAATATGCGTATAATGATAGATATGTTTTGTTTGTAGGTACTTTGGTAGGTAAAAATAAGTATAAGTAGGTGTATATATAATAAATTGGTTAATTAACTCAATACCATAACATAAAATCGCATTTCTGTTCCATCTTGGCTATCCTGAATCCTTTATCAATTATTATACACAGAGACACATAAAAAAAATGCTACTACCTGCTATTTCATAAATCCATAGATACCTACTAATCCGAATCGGAGCCTAGTTTAAAACTCCGTATTTTGTGTCATCTGATAAAGCTAATTTCATTATGTAGGTATGCGCACAATGCAATATTGTGATAGTGTATTCATTTAGAGGTGAAGTTTCTTTTTTTGTTATTTTTGTGTTTAGCGCCTTGATAAGAAACCGGTATCGAATCGAATATTTTTTATTTTCTCCATGCATCAATCCCTTCCCTTTGACTATAGTTGACTGTCTTCCATCTCTTTTACACTTCAACCGATTTGTCCTACAATTACTTAGTTCTATCTCGCTCTAACTTAAACTTCTCTTAGTGTAAAATTGACATTGGAAGAGGGCGCTTGTGACGTTGGCTGTATTTAGCATTGTTACTTAAAAAGTTTTATTTACTTTTAAAATGTAAGGAAATGCAAGTTTTTATTCGATCACTACATAAACCATTAAAAATTAATTTTCATAAGGAAATATGAGCTGTGTGCAGTGTTAAAAATGTCGTCATACATTAATTTGTGGGTGTGGTGAACGCCGAAAGTGTCTTGTCAAATATTGATGTTTTATCTTCAATTTCTTTGCTTGATTGTGTTCTTTACGTAACGCAGCTGATAATGTTTTTCACGGTTGCTGTATAGTGCAGCCTGTATCGGAAAGTAACCTCAAACAGTGCGAAACTCAGTTTGGTAAAGGAAGTGTTTTGGTGTTTTTAGAAATCGTCATCGACGAAGACTACGACGATGACGACGCCTGCGAAGCTGTACGGACGAGAGCTGTCCACTTACGACGAGGTGGACGTCGACGAGCTGCTGGCCAAGCTGTCGCAGGAAGAACTCACCATGCTGGCCAAGGAGGTTGATCCAGATGTGAGTCAACTCTTCATTATAGCAGTCTAATCAGATGGTAATATGCTTCTGCTTGTCTTGTATGGTTCGAATTTGGGTACAATATAATATTGTTAAGCCCTAAAATGATAGCAAAGTATTTTATCAACATCAAAATGCTTTGTTAGACAATTAACAAACCTAATTAATTTTAACCTTTTCTGTATCAGTCAATGAACTTACCAACTGTTGGGCCTAGATACAAAATTGCGCCACAACACCTGGCTAGCCTCCCATTTTTGCAAAGTGATGCCTACTCAGTAATTTTTCATATTAAAGTGGGTATGTTTCTCATATAATGTTCTACCCACATTCACAATCTGCTCACATCATCAGCCAAGTCAATTGATATTGAAGGCCATACAGTATTATGTGGATAATGCCGCTAACATTCACACAAATTACATGCCTCATTGTTAAACCATAGACTTCTCACAACTCACCTTGGATGTTTTATCAGAAGTGTTTGCCTTGAAAAAAAATGGTGTTTGTGACTGGATAAAGTGAAATATTTTCTTTTATCACAATTTATTTATGAATGGAAATCCTAAGGTTTGGCTCATGTCCAACTATGTGGGAAACTATGTCCTGAGAGATTAGTTCCTGCTTATTTATTTTTTTATTTATTAGAACCCAACAAAAAAGGGTTAACAATAAGCCTTTGAGAATAACTATTGAGTCAAGCTTATAAAATTACTGTAAATGTACTAAATAAATGCAAAAAAAATAGGTGTATAAAATTAGCCTACTGAAATAAAACTTGTGGCATCATAAAACTTAAATTCTAATTACCTGTTCTAAATTATTTTACATAGCTATCAATTTGTCTTGCTTCCCTGCATTTTAGTGTGCTGAATGCTTCTTTGCATATATTTGAATATGCAAATTATAACATTCAACATGTTATTGTATTCCTTAGCAATTTTTTTCTATTTGTAAATAATTTTGGTCTATTTAAACCCAACTGCATTAGAAAGAGTCATTTTTGTATATTTTTCAATCATAGTAGAACTATCAGAAATGAAGAACTGGAAGTAATAATATGTAATAGTTACATAGTTGTTTAAGTTTTTAGTTATTTTTTTTCCTTGCTTGTCTATCCTAGTACTAACAAATAGTAAGATACTTCAAGTTTCTCTAAATAATAAAGGAATTATAGATCCTTGCTCTCAAAAATTGTTTGCAAAAAGTGCTTGAGATAGTTTAACTAAGAAAATGTTTTTGATTTTGCATTGAACTTCATTGACATGGACATTAAATATTCCCTATAACTATAGTTATTCTACCATGAAACAGTACCTGGATGGTGTTTTATTTGGTAAACATTTTCTAAAAATGAAACCTAGCTATAGTAGGCGCCAGATAAATGTGGAATAAAGTATATTGACCTTTCCCGAATAACTGTTCATAGGTACCTGAACAATTAAATATGAATCGTTTTTCATTATTAGACAATGTTAAGGATCACGAGAGATGATGATTCGGGACAGCTTTGTGTCATTAATTCCGTTTTTCAAATTAAAAATGTCAATAATAGTAGGTGGGTCAATGACCGTTATTCCACGATTATCTGGCGCCTACTATAGATCGATTTATTGCCCCTGAGGCATACTAAATTTCATGAAAATCGCGCCATTTTCGAGATTCAGATTATACATATACAAGAATTGCTTGTTTAAAAGTATTAAATAGATATGCTATAAGCCTATGACAGACAGCAATACAAACCAACAATTTGACTTCTAGATAAAAGTTCAAAAAATCATGCGACTGTTTAATCAATTTTTTGTCAAAATTATCAAAATTAGTTATCACACTTGAACAAACAAATATAATCATTTAATACTAAAAATATTAAGTACAAAATATTAAAAGTCTATAAGTTTTGTTTGAAATTAATGTCAGGAGACTGACATTAATGTCAGGAGACTATTGAAAACAGATTATGATAATATTATCAGTGCAGCTAGGTATGGTAGATATCAGTGGAGTGATAAACAAATATCATTAAATATCTATTAACAACTGTATTTTTAATAAGGAATATGAATCATTTTTACTACAAATCTGATTTATAAACAATGGGCGCAGTCTATTATAATCTCTTGATAATTTTTGTCCTCTATTTTAAAATAATAAAGCTTATCTTGTTGTTTAGAAATAATGAGAACAGAGACCTTTTGGATTACTTTCACTACACAGCATTGACTTTTAACATTTCAAATGTTAAAATAAGACATTTCAAACAAAGACACCTAACATCTTCTTGTTAAGTTTTCTGCATATTAAATCCAATTAAAGTAATGCCCCTGACTTACAAATTCATATGAACATTAATTTTAACCCAGAAAGGGGCAGAAATACACACAATTTGTGTCCATTTTGAACTTTATTTATAGTGTTTTACATTCTTGACTGATTGTTTAAGTGTTTCATAAGCCTTTTAGTATGGCATTAGCCCACCAATTAAAATTTTAGAATCCATAACCCTGCTAGTTTACAAAAAGCTAAAAAAATCAGTGAATTATCCATTCACTCTCGGCTTAGCCTACCAATACTAAAACAATTTCTAAACACTTTTCAGGACAACTTCCTGCCCCCAGACCAGCGAAACAACTATGATTGTGATAAGGGTCCCACGGGGCCCTTGAACCGCAAGAAGCTCATAGAACACATAAACAAACAGGCCCTGGAGACACCAGACCGGCCTGAAATAAAGCCCTATGTCGCAGGAGTAGTTCGTGGAAAGAAGGTATGTACGAAACAAATGAGACCTGAGTATCCTTAGTGGAGACATTTTAGTATAGCAGCATTTATTAAATGCCAAATCTGGGGTTTCAATTCTTTTATCCTATGCAAAAGAATAACCAATAGGTCATTGCCAGCATTCCACTTCGAATGGGAAATATTGTGAGAATTGTCATGGTTATGAAATTGGAGGGAAGCTTAAATTTTTTTTAGTTATCCATTTTGTTTTGGGAGTTTCCTGGTCAAATTGATATGGCACCACATAACATTTTGATAAGGATTTGATAAAGTATTATATGTTTTTTATTTCCGGGTGAAATAATTGAAGGTCCTTTTTAGGAGAAAACATGTACATACCAACCTAGCAAGTACTCACATTTTCAGTTTTCAACCTAAAATGGTATTAAATACAACAACAGACAAAATTAATACAGGTTTTAATGAATTAATTACTAGCCTATGAATCACTAGACCGCGCTACGATAGCCGAGACCGACAAAAGGCACGTAGGTTGTGGTTCCGTAGTTCAAGGTTTATTTACATATTGATAAGTGTAAGTGATTAGTGAATTAATTAGTAATCACGGCGCGTTAGCTGCATTTCTAATATAATGTACTACAATATACACAAACGGGGTTGCATTAAACGAATTATTTTACGATTTCATGTAAGTGACAGACTTCGAATAACTAGACTCCTTCGAAGTTATGTATTTAACTTATTTGCTCTGGGCGATATAATGGTCAAAGTCTACTCAGACTTTGCAGTCAGAGCAATTTAGTGAGTTCACAATACCTGACTGAACACTACTCGATTATCAATTAATTCTATTGAATCTAAAGGTCGTCAAAACGCAATGAAGGTTTGGTCAGTAGTGGAATTTTCCATGATAAACATATCGTGTGCCGTCGACCTTAGCTAACTGGACACTTATTTCTTTTGTATGTTTGGTCCATAAATATTCGTAGTAAATGATTCTGACATGATTCTGCTACTGCTTCCAGTGGATTCCGCCGCCGGTGCCGGAGAAGCAGCGCGACGCGGACGAACAGATCTCCATCGACCTCGGCGACGAGTACGAGCAGGCGCTCACGGATGCCTCGCAGGAGGAGATCATTGACCTGGCTGGTAAGTCACTGCGCTTCTTCTTCTTACACTCTGTTTTGGTACATTAAAATGTGATTGGCCCAATACTTGGTCACTCCCACGGCATCGTCGATGCGGCTGCCGATTTATAGGATACTTTGATTCGCCTTCTGCTTTGTACTTCATGGAACAAATCCCAGAGGTTACCTACATCTGAGGCGCCATCTTGACGAGCAAAAAAATTGCGGCAATAGGCCCGTACTGACGAATTCATAAGGAACTGAATCACCGTGTGGAGATTACACGGTGATTTTCAACGTGCCGAAAATTTGACGACTGGTGCGTCAGCGAGTTTTGCTCTGCCTTGACTCGCTGTACGACTTTCTCAAGTCGGCAGTATCTGTGAGCACTGTGAGTCGTGATAGCAGAATATTATAAGTATGTACAATGCCAATGGGAACTCACTTCAATCACGCCACTGTTTAGTTGAAAAACTCTTCCCTCTTATGCCAAGAAACTGGTTGATAGGAAACCAAAGACTAAACTAAAAGCTAACCTATTAATACCATAATTTCGTTTCACCCAGCTTGGAAGCCATAGATATTAGGTTACTAACCCGTCACCGCTACTTAATTCAACCAACTAGCCCAGCTTATTCCAGTCCACTGCCTTTGCCAGCAACAGGCTTCATCCATTTTGTGCCAGACCACTAAATCCCTCTTGCTCATGTAATCCATTGCAATCAACTATAAACTATTATAACGAATTGTTGCTTACATAAGAAAACCGTTTACTTATCCATCTAAAAATACTCTGAAATAACCTCATTTTTTTATTTTTTAAGGATGGGACATCATCAAATGACTTCTTCCGCTTTGACTCTTACTGACTAAACCCCATCCGTGTTCCTTCTAAAGCCCTTTGCGTTCCAGGGCCACGGTGACTCTTTCGAACAAATTCCCCTGTCAGGAAATAACCTCTATTGCATTATTGTTTTGGATACTAAATCCAAATAAATATTCATAAATTAAAATATTGACAGAAAATGCACGCGAAGTTTACGCCACAACATTCTGGCAGTTGCTACGAAAACGAAATATTAGCTCGCTAACCTAGTACCACATATTGTAATACTCTCGGTGCCGTCTAAATACCGCGTCTGACACGGTTACCGTCAAACGAGACGCTCTTACGACATATCTACGACACTTCTTATTATTTATGATAGCTGAAATCAGGAAATTTTCTGTTGTAATGACAATATGTTCCGATGTGATGCCCTGGCGAGTGGCCAGCATTGTCTCGAGTTCATTGCAAGTCGTTCAAGAACCAAAGAGTTTTTATTTCGTAAGATACATCTATAAAACATTTACAGCGTTTAATATTAAAATTACATTATTTATTGCACCGTTTCTGGAATTTGGTAGACGAATGATGCATTTCATTTCTTCGTATGCTTTATTTTATTTTGTGCGAAGTATTTGTTTATTTGTAGATTTCAGTAGCGGCAGTATTAGCAGAAAATTTATGTCTTGATACTTAAAGTAAAATGATCCGTTGTCGCAAAAATAATGTCATGTTGTCGCTAGAAATACAAATTTTACTGACATGTGAATGGTTTAAGGAAATGAGGTGCATTCTTTACTTTTCACTGTCTTGCGTGCCAATCACTGTTAGTGTGTTTAAATCTTCGGTTCAATAGCAAAGATAATTCCCTTCAATCTTATATTAAGTACTTAATGAGGTTATCCTACCTTCAATATTCAAAGCATGACCATGCATCTAAATCTAATCTCTCCCAAAACCATAGGCTTAGTTTACCTGTCGGTCGGACGTTAAATTCATGCATCAAAATAAATTATAAATCATGTACAGTTGTACAGGAACACTTGGCTCACCACGTGAGCAGCTACTTCAGATGAACATCGTTGGCGCCTTCCTTACCTATATATTTTGACAATGTTTTAACCAATAAATGTCACTGCTCCAATTTATCATCAACGAGCGGCCATTTTGTTGTTTTCTGATCGTTACAGATAGCTGATTTGTCTGAAATTATACAGTTGTAACTGTATAATTAACAGACAATTCGGTTATTGTCAATTCGGTAGTTGTTCATGCCGTGTAAACATAAACTAAGCTACACACGTTTTGTAATTCATCTTGCGTTTTTCTAATTAATATATTTTTCAACACAACGCTCAATAAATGCATTTACGAACCTTACAATGGAACGTGCGGTAAAATAGAGGTACTCTCATCTAAGTACCTATTTTACCGCACTCCTCGTTGTATAGCGCTGTGCGTACTCTTTACGGTTTTTTTTTTAAATACAATGAAAGAATACAAGAATTCTACCAAGGAGTTAAAGATGAATGATCAAACCTCCTTGAAAGCGCTTTTGCTCAATACGTTTGTCTCATTTTAATAATAAAGAGAACATGAGACAGAATATGTAGTTCTGTCAGACTCGTTTGTAAAAACCAACTTACCGCACTAGTATCATAAATAACTATTACCTTTAGGTATAGTAATAAGTAGTAATAACTTTATACTTCTTGGAGGTTAGGGGAACCTCCAAGAAGTATAAAGTTCCTGCTAATCGATTCCTACATACTTTTATAATAATGTGTTGTTTAGGTATAGTAATAAGTAGTAATAACTTTATACTTCTTGGAGGTTAGGGGAACCTCCAAGAAGTATGCATTTAGATGAACGAAAAGATTGAGAAGGAAAAATGCTCTAAAACATGTTTTTACTTGTTTGCAGCTATCCTCGGCTTCCACTCGATGATGAATCAGGATCAGTATCACGCGTCGCTGCTCAACAAGGGGCAGCCCGTCGGACTCGGCTGGGACGGCATCACTAAAGCCACCAAATCTAAGGTACCCTTCTAGCTATATTCCAAATATACACAGAGTTTTGACCGCTGACACACGCTGAAAATTATTGTTTTATTGAAGGCTTTGAGAAGTCCGAATAAGTTTTATCCTTGGTCCTGAAGTAGTATGCAAATGAAATGTGTCCGAATAACAAGTAACACAAGATTGCAGAATTTTGTTTTAAGCCCAGAGAAATGTCAAACATAGATTACGTGATACTAGATTTTAGTCAATGGGGTCGAATGTACCGGACTGCCAAACACGTACCGTAAGACGCAGCGTTAGCATGGCCTCCCATAATGTGGACCGATGACCTGTTGAAGTCCGCAGGAATCCGCTGAATGCAGGACGCACAGGACTGGTTAATGTGGACTCAGCAGTGGACTTCTCTCGGCTGAGATGCTGATGATGTTACTACAGTGACGATGTTATTGTGATTGCAGGTGTACCCCATGGACCCCCCCAACGACACAGACCCTGACGACACCATCACGCGGGTACAACAGAATGACCAGAAGCTCACTGATCTCAATTGGAATAATATTAAGGTAAGCCCTCTCCCTCTATCACTGGTATGTCTTATTGTTAGAAAATTAATTCAAAAGTATATTCAATCATCAGGTACATTTCCCTGAAATGTGCTTGATGAAGGATTGAGAAGGATCTATTATAAATTTGACTAATTACTCAAGCAACATGGTCTCGGATTTACGAGCCCGATAGGCGCGGAGGCGACTCGTTCGCTCGGGTTAAACAACACCGATACCAAACAACAACAGTTCACCAAACTCCTTCTAATTCCAGAACATAAGCGACGAGAAATTCGAGAAGCTATTCGCGGCGCTAAAGAGCAACACTCACCTCGAGGTGCTCTCCCTCGTCAACGTGGGGCTCTGCGACCGTACGGCGGCGCTGCTGGCCGACGCGCTCAGGGGCAACACTGCGCTGCGGGTCGTCAACGTGGAGACCAACTTCATCAGCCCCGCAGGCGTGCTGCAGCTCGTCAGGGCACTGCTCGACACCAACACCGTCGAGGAGTTCCGCGCCTCCAACCAGGTGCGCTTATACTATATGACAACGTAGAGACCAACTTCATCAGCCCCGCAGGCGTGCTGCAGCTCGTCAGGGCACTGCTCGACACCAACACCGTCGAGGAGTTCCGCGCCTCCAACCAGGTGCGCTTATACTATATGACAACGTAGAGACCAACTTCATCAGCCCCGCAGGCGTGCTGCAGCTCGTCAGGGCACTGCTCGACACCAACACCGTCGAGGAGTTCCGCGCCTCCAACCAGGTGCGCTTATACTATATGACAACGTAGAGACCAACTTCATCAGCCCCGCAGGCGTGCTGCAGCTCGTCAGGGCACTGCTCGACACCAACACCGTCGAGGAGTTCCGCGCCTCCAACCAGGTGCGCTTATACTATATGACAACGTAGAGACCAACTTCATCAGCCCCGCAGGCGTGCTGCAGCTCGTCAGGGCACTGCTCGACACCAACACCGTCGAGGAGTTCCGCGCCTCCAACCAGGTGCGCTTATACTATATGACAACGTAGAGACCAACTTCATCAGCCCCGCAGGCGTGCTGCAGCTCGTCAGGGCACTGCTCGACACCAACACCGTCGAGGAGTTCCGCGCCTCCAACCAGGTGCGCTTATACTATATGACAACGTAGAGACCAACTTCATCAGCCCCGCAGGCGTGCTGCAGCTCGTCAGGGCACTGCTCGACACCAACACCGTCGAGGAGTTCCGCGCCTCCAACCAGGTGCGCTTATACTTTATGACACCGTAGAGACCAACATCATCAGCCCCGCAGGCGTGCTGCAGCTCGTCAGGGCACTGCTCGACACCAACACCGTCGAGGAGTTCCGCGCCTCCAACCAGGTGCGCTTATACTTTATGACACCGTAGAGACCAACATCATCAGCCCCGCAGGCGTGCTGCAGCTCGTCAGGGCACTGCTCGACACCAACACCGTCGAGGAGTTCCGCGCCTCCAACCAGGTGCGCTTATACTTTATGACACCGTAGAGACCAACATCATCAGCCCCGCAGGCGTGCTGCAGCTCGTCAGGGCACTGCTCGACACCAACACCGTCGAGGAGTTGTCAGTCAGTAGGACTGACGCTCTCTTCCACACCGCGCAGAGCGCGAGGAGGCATTTGATGATTTCTTATACACAAAAAAAAAAAAACACAATTATAACACACAAACCACGCGTCCAATCTTAAAAAGCAAGCCAGTAAAGTTTAAATTATTGTTGTAAGAAATGACTAAACACATCGACAGTAATAGAAATTATGATTGGTGTATACTATATTAACATGAGGTCGATGTCGGCAGCGGTCGCAAGTGCTGGGCAACAAGATCGAGATGGAGATAACGTCGCTGGTGGAGCAGAACCCCACGCTGCTGCGCCTGGGCCTGCACCTGGAGTACAGCGACGCGCGCCACCGCGTGGCCTCGCACCTGCAGCGGAACATCGACCGAAGTGAGACTACACACTGCCTCGCTAGCCTAATTGGCCCACCTTCATATTTTGTCAAATACTTCCGACAAGTTTTTATTGGGTATGCAAGTAAAATGTACATGTCACTGCATATCGCTTACAATAGCCAGTAACGAGTTTTCAGTAAGGTGGTCCAATTTAGCCGGCGCTCCAATTTACAATACTAACGATAGTACACTTATGCAATGCTCGGTATTTCTGTTTAAAAGTGAATACATAATATAATGCTTGGCGACGGTCGCTTTGCTGGGTCGAACTATCGACAGAACACCTGATGTTTGTTCCTCGCCAAAGCATCATAATGCCGGCTCGATACACCCCGAGAGCACCCAATCCTTGATTATCTGACACTGCAAGAATGAGACAAATGGAACGTCTCGGGGTGTTTCGGCAATTGTGTAGAACGGTTCGGCTTACATATAGGTGTGATGTAACGGCGTCTATTATGATGAGCATTGCATATGTGTACGTTAAGCGACGAATATAGTATTTAATCAGAACATATCGGGATATTGGTGCAAAGACGATTTGGTTAGCTTTGATTGTTTCGCTTACTTCTAATATTTTTTGTTTGCCATAGAGCAAAAGTCCTCTCTAATATTTTCGCTATTCTGTCTTCTCAATAAGAATAATTGTTAACATAGGCAGACAACGTGCCGAATATAATAGACATGACATATTTTAAGAAACAAAAAAAAATTTGCCAATTCTTCTTTACGCCACTATTTATAAATTACAGTGCATTATTAAACATGCGAAGTTTATATTGCATAGAAGCACGTATAAACATCGCAATAGAGAAGTTATTTTGAGATGAATATTTAATAGTTTTTTTACAGGTTCTAACGCATATTGTGAGATGATGACGTTGCATATATTTCAAATCAAAATAAATGTTACAACCATGTTCAAAAACATCATATTACATCAACTTTATGGTCTACAAAATGTATTACCGCATATGTTATCTTGCATAGAATTTTCATTCTTAACTCGGAACATTAAAGCTCACTACAGCGTGCAACTATCTCAAGTGTCAAGTTACACGATTCATGGAGAATGTTACCATAATATAATTGATTTGATTCATCTGAGAAACATACTTTGTGGGCGAGTTCAGACACATACAGATATTGGTTATTTGTAAATTATAATTTATGAATGGAGTCGCAAATGACAATGCTCGAAAGCTGTTCATTTTAACTTTTGCACTTATACCTTCAAAATGAAATTGAACCGCCGAATGATCGAGAAATTGTGCCATTCTTGATGCCAATGTCTGAACCAGCCTCTCTTACGGCACAGTAGCTAACGCTCGCACTCTGCACAGATGGCGCGGCTCGCACTTCCGCTCGGCGCGTGCGCAATATGTCGTAAACATTCACATTTCAATTATACCCTCAAATGTATAGTCGTGGTGGTTGACGTACTTCTCTTGGCTTGTTGTTATCACTGATTCTTTATTAGACATTGCACAACAGATACAGAACAAAAAGCAGTTGACAGTGTTTCAACCGTTTTCACTGACCCAAACCAACTCAAAAAATAGTTGGGATTGGCTTATAACTATTATATTTTTAGCTACGTACTGGCTATTTTTAGAATGTAGTTTGTAATATAATCTACCAAAAAGTTGGTCAAAAGGTTCTTTCTTTAAAAATATCATTGCCAACAGTTAGTTGTTAACCCATCACGCCTTCTTAACACACACACAACCACGCCTACAAAGCACGTATGGCGCATTTGAACAGCAGCCCATCCTTAGCTTGTATTAACAGTCAGGACACGGAAACCTCTGGAGAACAAACACTTGTACATATTATGAACTCGCTTGTGTCTAATGTGAGTCAGCGATACAGCTGCTTGAGAACTACAGACATTTCAGAACGATGATCATAAAGTTTAATGGAGTTTTTGAAGCTATTATCTGTGATACAGCGCTCAAAACAGCTACAATGTTGATACTTTGAATTTAAAATAAATATACTTACCTGTTAATTTGTATAATAAAAGTATTTTTTTCATTTATTGTGGTGCTTGAATTGTATTCATAAAGGTATATGAAATCGTTTTGTTATTAACTAACACGAAAATCATAAACCACATTTGTGCTAAAACTTAAATCATGGACAGAGCATTGTAAAAAGATGCGTACCAACCACCGACTAACCCACGACGAGATACCGATTACCCATTAGACACAAGCAATAATGATAAACAAAACCGATTATGAATCAGATTGCCGCGTGCTAAAGAAGGCTAGCGTGTCGCTGAGCCAGCGCCGACCGCGCGGCCGACCTCCGGCCGTCGGCATTGACAGTAGCTTCTTCAACATGACGCCACCCAGCGCAGAAGCCGTCACACCTACAAAAGAAGAACCGAAACCGGTTATCACCGAAACTGTAGATACAGAGACATCCCTAACTGTCAAAGCTAAAGCACAACCAGATGACAGACCTACGTCAATAACGATAGGCGATGGACCCTTACTACCTGACAGACCTCTGACAAATGGCATGCAAGCACCTGTCGCTACTGAACTAGAAAAGCCTGTTACTGAACTTGAAAAACTGGTAACTACCGAAACGGAGAAACCGGTGACTATAGAAAATGTACAACCGGTGCCTACTGAAAATGTACAACCAGTACCTACCGAAAATGTCCAACCGGTGCCTACCGAAAATGTACAACCGGTGCCTACCGAAAATGTACAACCGGTGCCTACCGAAGACCGTCTTGCTGGTGAACCGGTAGCCCCTAAAACAGAGGAAGGAAACGCAGAAGAGAGTACAGATAAAATTCAGTTACCTACTGGCGAACCAGTGGACCGGTTCGTCATGGCGGCTCCACCCG
Source organism: Mamestra brassicae (assembly GCA_905163435.1). Classification (NCBI taxonomy): domain Eukaryota; kingdom Metazoa; phylum Arthropoda; class Insecta; order Lepidoptera; family Noctuidae; genus Mamestra; species Mamestra brassicae. The sequence goes on along the minus strand of LR990991.1, from coordinate 4,413,037 downwards.
ATGTTAACCCCAATCCCCACTCGTGAGTAGTGCCGAACTGATTGCAACTCACACCACACCGCGTGCCCCCCTATCTCTTTTATTTGTAGATGTTTATACACAGGTCTATGTGAATTCGAACAATGTAAACATAAAAATTACACATGAAATATATTTTTTTACCTATGTGCAGAAGGGGGGAATTATACCTAATCTTGTCGTGCATAGATTTGCCTGGCGTACAGGTCTTCAAGCGACTGTATTCTTATGACAGCGTACCGACTTCTATGTAACGTCAGATTATCCTCGTTTCTGTAATTTTGTAGGGGTTCCTCAGCGTCAAGTAAAAAATTGCACATCGATCTAATTTTTAAAAACATGATCATGGTAATGTTTCCTACTTTAAGGAGAAACCTAAATATTTTTGTTATTTCAAAAATACATGTCATAAAAGAATAAGTACATCCATAATGATTTGTAATAAAAACAAGAAACACGCAAGAGAAGAAATAAGATTAATTTGTTAGTTCTTATGATATTTTACATTTTATAATTGAATTGGCTACGAAATTGTTCTAATTCATTTGACGAGACATAAGACACATGTGTGCGACAGTAGTTGAGAGTACATTTGTTCCATTCCAGTACGGAAAGACCTAACGCTGCGACTTCAGTTCCGATTCTTTAACCAACTGGCTAAGGGGGCGCGTAGCCAATAGGCGAGGAGGTCAGGCCCACGGTACTTTGTTGGCACGGCATTAACAACTCTACGCTTTTGTTATTACAGCTTATTTACAATGCCGGCTGATTGAGTGAACACTTACACATTACACACGTGCAGTTTTATTGTAGGGATTCTCTTGTGTCTAAAATTATTTTGGGATTTCAATCCCTCAAATTGAATAAAATAATTTTAAAATATTGATCTGCAGCGATTTTTCTGTGAAACTTTATAAAAATGAACTAAATCACAGTAAAACCTCGGTCACGTCACTAGAGATGTATCGGAATTTAGTTACTTATTTAATTCACATCTGAAAACATTTAGTTACATCCTTTTTAATATAAAACTGCACCACGAGCATATTTCTAGTCGATATGATATTGATGGCGACAAAAAACGCCATAAGTGTCATATTTCTAGTATAACAATTTGTTTACTCTTTATAACACTGAACTACTCTCTACATTAATTCCTTAAAACTGTTTCCTTTAAAATCTCAATATAAAACGAAACTAATATATTTTGATGTGTTTTCTACTACAAACCTTAACAGTTAACCATTTAATTTCTACAGTGAGGGGATCGTAGAACAGACCGATAATATGTAGAAATGGCCGCAAAAAATTGGTAAACTGTTCATCTGTTTTGGCGCGAATGTAACTGGCCAAATACGATAGTGCCGTGCTATTTTTTTTCGGGAAATAACGGTTTTTCACAGCGAAGGCTTTAGCTAATCAAGATTTTTCGCTTAGTGAGCCTACGTCGAAGCTATGGGGTCCCAGCTGCGACAGGATAGTCATAAACGTTTGTTGGCATCTATTAACTAGAACCATAAGAAGAAAGATATTTTTTCCTGAACTCAATGACACGCATGGTTGTGACTACTAACAATTGTATGCGAATGACGTTCTGATACTAAAATTCATAGATACCGAGACTATGATGAGCATGGTTTTGAATTTCCAACTTTGTATTTGTGTTATGAAACTCATTGAGATGATTGATTGTTAATATATGTTTGTCCTTTTTTTATGATGTATTTCTAAATGAACCTACAATGTTACCGATGTTCGCTATACGAAAATGGCCGCTCGAGTGGGCTAAAAATAAACTTTAGTACAGTTTGTGTTGAACACTCCTTGATCTGATACGAATTGGATTGCATTTAGATTTGTTATTGCGGATTTTACTGCTTCTACTGAGATCTAACAGTAGCTATTAACTTCTGGTATACAAAACACATTCAGAGCATTGATTTTATTGATTCCCAAATTGAATTTCGAATTCCCTTTTATCATGAGATAGATAAACTTACCTAAATTACTTTTAAATGATCCTATCTCCAATTAAAGTCACTTAAAATAAACCCCTATGACTTATAACTTTAGTTTCAAATTAGCGAGCATCGGTGATGAGATATGTATGTATAAATGTGTGACACGTGTCGGTGTGTATGCATTCCAGTACGCCAGCAGCGACGGAGCCAGAACAGCGCTTAGAGCCTTGAACTGTCGCATGCGGTAAGTTTTATACTTCTTACTACAATAAGACGTCATTATATTAAAATAAAAAGGGTATTTTCAACAGATATAATTGGTGGTTTGTAGTTTTTTGGCTTGCCTTGATCAATTTAACTCAGTCATCTTTAAATTGTTCACTAGACAAATGTTTTGTTTAATGGCATTATTGAAGTGTCAAAAAAAGCGTCAGTAAAATACAGAAAAGCATTTTTAACCATTTTAATGCAGCTCAATTTTGTTTAAGTATAATATCTGTTGAAATTAACTCATAAATCATGCCAGTGATGTTCTGTAATTCATATTTATTACAAAAATCTTCATTGGAACTTGAAATTAATGACGCTTTGTAATATACCACTGCTTTCCGAGCTTATAATGTTACAGGTAATGTAAAAAAATGGCAAAAATAATGTCTTGAAAAAGTTAGTTCAGTCAAGGGTAAACTTCTAATTTCTGCCAAAAGTTGATTAAAACATAGGATCGCAAAAGCGCCTATATTCGCTTATTACAATTACCTACATTACCTATAGCAGAAATTAATTCCAGCAAAAGTTAATGCAGTGGTTAGCTGAAAGGTCAGAACTTATTTGAAATATTTAATGCAAAAGATGCATTTTGTGCATTTCCAAGCACATTTTCCCCCCAATATAGCATGTTTGCACCATTCCATGCATATTATACCCATTCATGTATCCAATTCCCATTCCCTGAACTAATATTTAAAAAATCAGGGACATTTCATATCAGAAGAATAATAAAATGAGTTAGGTAAACCTAAAACTTTCCATTTTAATACCATAAACACGAAATATTTATTCTTTTTCTAACAACCAAATACAAATGCTTCGCAAGTATACTATCCTAATTATATATATTTTATAAATATCTTTGAAAAACTGGTATATTTATTCAATTATGTACCTAAGTACATAACGTATTTATTAATTTATTTTAATTTCTAAACACTCTTATATTTCTTCTTTAATAAAAGTAGTATTTTTACCTCTTATTAATAGCTTTGTAATCATTTATGCAGGAGTATTTACTTATATTTAAAGTATTGTACACATACTAAAATCACGTGTTTCATATTATTCGCACAAACCTACTCGCATAAGTTAAGTTTTTCTAAGTTAAGCGTTTAATTGTAACAATTTTCACGTCAAAGTAGAATAAGAAAACTACACTAAGTTTTGTTATTGTAAAGGTGAGTATTGGAATGGTTGAAAATATCAAAACAAAACATTAAGATTCAAGACCCTAAAGTTATCTGTGTATTATTTCAAGTGGATCTTACTGAACTAGTATTATCCACAAATATTTGAAAAGCCCTCATTTGATATCGAAAGCTAAAAAGAATTAAAGCTGAACTATTAGGTTGCTGTCTAAAATAAATAAAATAGACTATTCAATAAACAGCATTATAATTCTAACGAGATACTCTTTTCTCGATTCAGAATTTCTTCCATTTTTCCAATTCCATAAAACTCAAGAGTACCATAAGACATCCTTCCTTCAGGAGCTATATAAAGACGAAGAGTTACCGCCACCATTGTTCCAATGCGAAAAGTCGATGGCGCTATCCGTCGTCTATAGATGAAAGAGACAGAGTTACACAGATGTGTAGCGCCTTCTCCTTTTCGCACTGGACAAATTGTGGTCCCAAATTAACATGACATTTCCACGTTGCAGGCGGTCGCGTCCGGCGGCTGACCCAGTTCACGCGCAGCCGCAGCTACGTGGTCGGCTGGATCCCGTGAGCGACCCCCCCTCGCCCCTCACCGCGCACGCGCTCGCTGGCAACGCACGATGTGCATACCATACAGACCTTGTGATTGAGTATTTTGAATTTAGAAATGGAACCTTTATTATCTCTATGGTTTTTAAGCTCGCTTGCACGATAAACACTGTGCCTGCGTTAAATTTAAAAAAAAAAGCATCCCTGTATCTTCGATCGTTTGTGGTTGAAAGTGACAGAATGATGTTTTAAATTCGTTCAGTGTATGGACACAGTGATTTGTGGTGTATTAGTAGCTAGAATATATTTCTTATTGAAAATACTTGGTGGGAAAACATATTTTGTTTTTAGGCTCTTGAAATTAAGAAAATATTTTTTTCGTATAAAGCGACCGCTTATTTCGGCGAGTTTATATGGAGAGACATGTTTTTGCATACAAAGTTTTCAAAATTAAACTTACTTGTCCAACCGAGTATTTTCACTAATGAACTTTCTAGCAACCATAGATTATACATATTTTTTTTGGAAATGATATAACTAACTTTTAATCTTAGCTGGGAAATTTTATGTGTATCGAAATTTAGAATTGTTCCTAGGACTAGTAACTTCTCGATTACACATTGTTGGCCCAATATTTCGCAAGTAGCAACTTAATGATATTCTTTGTGTAGTTTAAACTAAGCTGGTGCTTCGATGTTAGACGTAATTATGACAATATTTACTTTTAACTTGCTATTTAAGAACCTTTTTCTAAGTCATTATAACTTTGTAAAGCTTACCATTGCAGGAAATTGTTTGTAAAATATTACCTACGAAGCTTTAATATATAATTTATTATTCAAAATACGCAATCACAACGAACTCGTACGGACAGAAAAAATGGTACACTTGAAGACGAATGTTGTGTGCAAGCAAGAATTGATATTTTATCATACTTTTAATTCGTGAACAAAAATTGATGAAAATTCACTAACACCGCTACTACGATGGCCGGCCCATCACTAGTTACAAGTAAAATGTTTCTGATAAAATCACAATTCTTGTACTCAGTGTGAACGATGGACGTTTTACTATTAATTCTTACTATAGTGTGCTAATGAATTCGTATTAATTTTATTATGATATTAAATTGTAATATATTTTATAGATGTGCACATTCCATTAATGCGAAACATGCTTCTCTTATATTGACGCTTTTAGTGTTTAACAAACTCTTTTATTAAAAACTGACTAAAATAGTCGTTAAATTTTATTAAAAATACAACTTATGATATTATATGGGGTAGTTTGATCGGTGGATCTATGGCTAGCCATTTCTTCTGCTGACCTTCTGAGCTACTTACCTACCTCGACGAAAGCCGCAGAATGAGTCTAGCGGCTGTATAAAGTTCCTTCATGTGTTATATTTGTGACTTGACGATTTATTAATTTTCTTGACTAATAAGACACATCAATGGATTAATGTATGACAGCTCAAAGTTAAATAACAATTGAAAATGACTGATTAATTATGACTTGCCAACTTCGTTTGATTATAAGGATGATAGTAAATGTACAAGTCAAAGTCAAAGAGAAGCTATGTTCTGCGTCAATGGAGGGTAACTTTTAATATTTCAATAAAGCACTAGGTTTTGTTCGCAGTGTCTTGTAGACTTTCGATATACGCCTTTGATGGGATTTTGTAATTTTGGTATTCGATTGTAGCTAAGCGCGACTAGCGATGTACTGAGGCCTTTGATGTGACGGATAGCTTTTATAACGTAACCTTTTGCTTTCTTGAAACAAAAAAAAAATGCTTAAAAATGTAACTTTATGTATATTTAGTGAATCTACTGGGGAACTAAGTGTCCATAACATTGTGATACAGACATCATATTTTCCATTAAAAATCAGCTTCGATTTTTTTTCGTCTGTTAGTTTCAATAAGAGAGATTATTTGTATATGATTTTAGATTTTTAAAATGTAATATTCTTTTATTGTGACGATTTATGAAAGGAATTAAATTAATATAAATCATAATTTAATTGTAATGTTAGTTTTATTTATGTTGATATATTACGGTTCAGGAGCATTTTGATCCAACGAAATACCTTGACTAGTAGAGTCGCAGTTCTGTAGTTTGTGACAACTGTAAAAAATATTAATAAAGTACATAAACATTATTCAGTGTTTTATTAAACATGGCTTTACGAAAATATGAATCATGTACGAATTGTAAACACACGAACATACATCTTTTAATTTCATAATTTACGTTACCTTCAAAAACAAAATAAACTGATCAATGGCTATAGGTACATAAAATAAAAAATTGATCAGTCATTATATTTTCACAAAAAGTTATGCTTTTATTTGTAGTGTGTCGTATCAAATTGAAGCTGCATTTGGAAACATAATAAAAGTAAGAATTGCCCGCAACACAAAATAAAACCGATTTCAATAAAATTGCATTACAAAAAATAAGCCAATTTGAACTTTCTGGAAAATGGATTCAGTATTATTTTTATGATCATAGAAATAGTTGATGTAGAATTTTTCGCTCAACTGCGGCTGACGATTGGCACAAAGCCACTAGGTCGCGGTGCGCTAAAAATAAAACTACTGTTCATTTACACAAAGCTTTATTTTGATCCGTTAGATATGTTTCGATGACAGTTTCGCTAGAAAGATCTGAACTTATTCTAAAATACTTAAAAGGGCTTAGGACCTTGGAGTTACCCCATTGCCATTTTGACCATACTCAATTATTTATTGCATTCCATATGTATTACATAGATGCTATAACACAATAAAAGATCAATATGGACCCTGCCGGTCACAGTAAAATATGGTGAGAGGAAGAGGGATAAGTAGCAATTCAAGGAATTAAAAAAAGTTGACCCTTAATAGGAAGGCTTCAAATCAATATTTAGTGTATTTTCTTTCCAGGGCCCGCTTCAACTTTCCATTCTGTTTGACAGTTTCATCGATCACAATGGCAATTGGGTGACTATGCTAGCGTCCGCGTCCGTACAAAAAGGTCAAATCTCACAAGTCAACAGGAAAATTACCGCTAAGACTGCTCTTATTTGATTTGTTTTATTAGACTTTAGGTTGATTTGATCTGTACAGGTCGAGTCAAACTTAATGGTTGCTCTGAGATTCTCTTTTCGCTACATTTACTACTGTGCAGTGACTCGCCTCGTATTTCAAGCCATTAAGTTTGAATCTACCTGTACCTACTAAGCAATTATTTGATGTAATTGACATTTTTAAATTGAAATCAAGGTCAGTAGAGGACTTCATTGCTCTTTATACACATCTGGGCATAATTGGTAGTCTACATATATGAACTCTGTCAATTTTCATAAAAACTATTATAACAAGGTAAGCATAGTTATTGTCACAATTTGGAAGACAAAGCGTGTCAAATTATCATTAGGTACTTACTAAAATTAAATTAAATGTCCTGGTCCTACGGTCATCATGTGATCGACTTCCCAAGAAACTGAATCTGGTACGATTTTGTATTTAGTGAAAGGTCAAGTTGACATAACATCCCGTCTTCTACCTGAAGGGTTAGACCAGCGTTTCCTTACCTCGGGTTGCGGGCAGTATTCAGATGGGTCGCGGGATTACAAGAAGAATTACTTGAATTGCAGGGATCACCCTACTAAAAGAAAGATTTGCCAGAATGTGTCGGCCGAAACTTTCTCTGGGAAGCCTTCATGCATTTTCAGCTTCATTCTTAGCAATAAAGCTGAAAATGCCCTGCTACCATTTCCAACTACTTATTTGTGTAAAGCAAAAGCTTAAAAAAGTTGTTTTATTCATATTTTATAATGACATCAATTTTAGCAAACCACGGGCATAACAAAATAAAATACAAGAAGATAAATAAAACATTAGGGTCGCGGGCTTCAGATATATTTAAACCTTGGGTCGCCAGCCAAAAAGGTTAAGAACTGCTGGGTTAGACAGTATCTGTAGAATACCCTCACCGCGCCATGTAATAGCGGGCGCTACTAACGCCATCTGCCGGACTTATGCGGGCTGCTATAGAGAAATTTCAGACGGGGAAACCCAAATAACACTTGACGACCCAAGAATAGGACCTCCATGCTCAGCCGTAGCTCTTTTGGCCACTACATCAACGAGCCAGCTGGATCAAGAACACAATACAGGAAAATCGAGTTATTCTTTAGTGAAAGTATCTGAGATCGAAGTTGATGATAAAATAAGACCCGCTTGCACAAACCAGTTGTCTTTTTAACTCAGAGTTAGTTCCTAACACGTGGTTAAATAACAATTATTTTCATACATAATGGCCCTGATTTAGCAACTGACTCGGGAGTTAAAAGATAACTTTGGTTTGAGCAAGTGTTAAATTTTAAAATGCCATTTTCAGGAAGATACATTTATGATGTATCTAGTTAGAAAATTGCCTTTCTCCCGTGTCAACTTATCCAGTAGGGCCGTCAGTGAGACGGAAAAGTAATTGACCGATCTTAGACCTAGAACATGAAATGAGAAACTAGATAAAAACCAAAGGAATCACTCGAAAAAAAGTATATTTATAAAAAAAAACAACACAATTTGTAACAAATATTAAATTAAACTATAATAACCAGAGGTCAGAATTAGGTAGAGTTAATAATGTACTTGCATCGAAATGTCGACAATCCCGTGTGGCCAACAATATTACAAATAAATAATAATAATTTTTCTTTTGTTATGACAAGCTATGTTGTGCGAACTACAAAATGTAAAAGCGCGCGTGTGCGCGCATTGGAATTTTGCAACTTCGGACATCCGATGTCGTTAATGTAAACTTCGCGCGTGCAGTGGTTTAAATTGTGTAAAAGTCAATAACTTTTTTTATTTAATAAATCACGGGATTTTTCTGCTCTTTAAAATTAATCTCGGGATTTGAGGCATATCCCCTTTATTCTTTCGCTGTATGAAATCAGTGTAAGTACCTACATAAATAACTCTACCTAATTCCGACCTCTGATAATAACCGACAAAATTTTACGTGTAATAAAATTTTCTTGAAACATTCAATTAGGAAGCGAAATACTATTTAAATATAATGTCACCTTTTCATATTGTAAATTGCGAAACATTATTATTTCTACGGCAAACTAGTGTTTTGGGAGACAGATATGCAGCTGCTTAAATATATTTAACTGTATAAATATTGATTGTATATATAATTTTTCATACAGTCTGCAATGCTACCAGTATTTTTTACCCCAAAACAGAATTTACTGCCTTAAATTCCATTAAGGCCAAAACCGTTATTATAGTATTTTTTATAAAATGTTTTAAAACTTGTTACGAAGCTATTTATTGTCATTATTGGCTAGCCTTAAGTGACTACTAAGTACATCTTTAGGCCTATGCTAGATTCTAGAAACGCTTATAATTATCTGAAATATAAAAACGACAAGAGCAAATTTTCAATCGTTTGGTTGAATTATAAAAGGTAAATGTCTAATTTTGTGGAATGTGCAAGCGATTTGACTAATTTGAAATACTATGAATACCTACAAAGCTACAAAATAATGGCACATAACTCAAAATGTCCACCAAAATTAGAAAATAGCCAAAGAATAAAAATATTATGAAATAAAAACATTTCTAATACTTTACAATATAAGTACATCATCAATTATTATACAAACAAAATTATAATACAAAATAAATACTTTTCAAGGTTCCAAAATATTGCAGGACTTATTATGTAGCTAAGGCATGCTTCACTAATAGTTTTTAGGCTAAACGCACACTATTGCGCTGAGATAAATATGCGAAAATGATGTAAAGGCAGTAGCGAAAAGACGCTTGTCATAGTTGTATTGGTGTTTTCTGCTAACTGTTGCAAAGATACTTATTCTGTTCTACAAAGCGATTCTATATTGAGAAAACATTTTTTTTTCATCTTTTTTAAGGGCGGACTGCCTTTAATATTATTTAAATATGGAACAAACACATCCACTCCTAAAGTTCTAGCCAAGCTAAATACCAACAAGCTACTGCTACTTATATGTTAGTTTAGCTGTTTATCTTTGAACGCGAATCGCGACACTTGACTAGCGAATACGAAGATTGCAACAATTATTTAAAGATACATATTTTAGTTGATTTAGATATTATTAAATCAAAAAAAGGAAAGGACATGAAATAAAATGAAACATGCTGTAGTTATAAAACTCAACTGTACTGACGTATCAATGCCATTTAGAATTTGCAAAAAAGGGATAGATTTATGCGTCCTGAATAGCTCTGTCTCTTTCTCACACTGGAGCAATCGTCAAATAAAAAGTGATCTTATCTCCAGTTAGATCGAAACTTCAATCGTGCATAGGTATTTGGATAATAAAGATTCTGAACTCTCATCCAAATGAAACAAATGGGTGAACACAAACGTCATCCTTTATATATGTCTTTTCATTTACTTACTACTGTAACATCGCTAATTACTCGAAAAAACTAATGAACATTATATTTTCTAAACTTTGTTTTGGTCGATTTCATTTTATAGGCAACATTTTAATATTAATAGAATTGAGAGGTTTCTTAACAGTTTATTTCAACATTAACAAAGATTAAAGTTAAACGTAAAATAATACCAAAAGCTTAGAGATTCCAAACATAATTCTTTAAAAACTGTGTAACAAATAAAACCATTGCTACGGATCTACAAAGTTTAGTATCGCAATACTAGTTTCCAGTTGGGTGAATCAAATAAAAGCATAACAATCCATAACAACAGTTTTATTTCAATAAAAAAATAACAAAGCTCGTCTAATTAAGCATTTATTGCGCATAAGTACAAAGCGATTTAAGTAATAAGCATTAACGCATTAATATGTTACAAAGCAAACAATATATTCGCGACCCGAAATGACTATAGATGGCAGTGTGATCGCATGGCCACAGAGTAACTACGATACGTAGGTCTTTGAGCAGCTTGAAAATTGGCTCAGGGTAGTGGCCAACTGTTAGTGTTACACTGTGGCATTGTTATGGACTCCGTTCATGATTGGACAGTGGTTATTTAATACTAGATGGTACTCTTGGAGTCCGCAATTACCTAATAGTTTTAGAAAATAATATCACTTCAAATGTTAACTTTAAACATGATTTTTAGCAACCAATTAGACGCCTGTTACAATATAATAATAATGTATAATTTACAAAAAAGTTTTTGAAGATTTTTAACAGAAACTAAATCTAGAAGAATAAAAGACGTATTTCGAAGAATATAAGGTACAAATTACTTTGAAACTTGTCTTTTAACTAAAATGTCTACTCTACTTTTACTCCTTCCACCTTCTAATTAAAACATTCGGAATGTAAAATGCATCTTAATGACTGAATAAAAACATATTTACACATAAAAATATTGCTTTCACATCGTTGTTTGACGTTTAACTAGTGATTATAGTAAAAAATAGATGATCATTCTATCTACAAACTAATTCAGATACAAACAATATGATTTACAAAATAATTTAAATCATTGGGGAACTATTTTTGTACTTCACATTACGGTTTTTCATTCTGTGGTATTTCATACTTGTAACAATTATAACAACACCAGATAACATTTTTTTCTAGTTACTTGATGGCAATGTAAATAACCGCAATGAAAAGTAAAAGAAAATAAATGTCTTTCGTACTAATATTGAACCTAGTTTTTTAGACTTGTAAGCGAAACTAGGAAGGAGATAAGTACCTGTAGTTTTATTAATTCTTTCAGTTTTGACCAGACGTTATTGAGAATTGCGACACGGGGTAACCTTTATTTATTATGCGTCATTTTCATAGGAAGATTTTAATGATTTTTCCTGTGATAGTCCCCAATTCAGCTGAATATCGGTTTGACTGGTAGCCGACCCCAATAAAATTGGGTTGGGACCCAATTGTTGTTGTTAGTTGGGAGAAGGCTAGGCAGATGATGAGTCCCCAATTTAATTAAGTTATTGCAGCAATCCCGATTCCCGTTACAATTTCGTACCCACACGAGGTTATCAGGTTATCTTCAAAACATGTTTGTCCAACTACCCTCCTTCCAGTTACTCGTACAAGTGAACGTACGTGTTTACACGTTGTTCTCAAGCTTGTCTCGCCGCCAACTCAGCAGGTCATCGAGCAGCGCTTCTAACTGAGGGTTGCCGCCGAGTCTGGCCACCTGGAAAGTAGTTTTAAATATTTTACGGTCCCAAGGATACCAGCCCTATATAACAATGCAATCTTACTGTATTGAAGGGTGTGACAAAACCAAGGAGAGGTAACCCAGCCCTTAGTAACAGTAAAGCTGCCTACCGTAGTGCCTACTGCTTTAGACTCTGGTTGCCTGCTAGGTCATTTGATTTACGCTACTGGAAACTTACTTAACCTTTTGAACGCCACAGTCACGTATAGGTGACAAGCAAGCGCGTGCCCTGTACGCCAAACGTCACAAATACGTGACAAAAAGTACGGTAAATTTGTGGCTTGGCGTCGGGGGCACGCCGATGCGTTGATGCTCTGGCGTTCAAAAGGTTAAGGGTGTGTCCTACTGAAGCGCAGCGGAGCGGTTATATACGGTTTAATTCCACATCGATTTTCTCGTTTCGTTCAATCCCTTTTTTTTAAGATGGGAAATCATCAAATGACTTCTTCCGCTCTGGGTGGAGCGGAAAGGCGCCCTTTGCGACCCTGGCAGGTTCGTTTAATCCCTGCATGTTTCTCTCTGCTCCGCTTCATTGGAAACACACAGTAACGAATGGGAAACGGGGTGATAGTAAAAAAAACTTGTATTATTATATCTGACCTCTCGTCGGGCCTCCTCGTCGAGACTGTGCAGCGTGTCCCTGGTGTAGGCGAAGCTGCCGATCCGCTCCAGTATCGTGATGCAGTAGCGCTTCACCTCCAGGTCGCGGGTCCTTTGTCGAAGTATGTCTATACACGAGGCTAAGGAAATGTACTGATTCTGACAGTGATTCTGGGATGAGATTCTGGGTGAATACTTCATTAGAAAGCTGTAGTTTATTTATTAGCAAGTCTTGAGTATACCTACTTTATAAGAATTAGGTTCATAGACAAAGTTACGTTTTGTCAATTACATTTGCAAAAAATCATCGTGCATGACATTTCTGACATCTTGACAATCGTTTTGGCTGATAGAATGTCGTTTTGTCAAAGCCCTCTATTATTTTAACGATCTTGAGTGTTAATATGTAACAATAATTATTGGTGACAGCCTGACAGCTAGTACTAGGGCATAGAACCTACCTGATAACAAGACCAGGATTCTTTTACATAGCCACAGACTCTAAGACCTGCTTAGAGTCTAACCTGATCCAGATAATCTATACTAATATAATGTATAATGATGAAGAGTTTGTTTGTTTGAACGCGGTAATCTCTGGAACTACCAGTCGAATTTAGAAAATTCTTTTTGTATATGATAGCTACATTGATGAGGAATACTATAGGCTACACGGGAACGGGAAAAAACGGAATATTCACGAAGTCGCGGGCAAAAGCAAGTTCTTTAATAAATGGAAACTATCTGAACTTCATTCAAAGGTTTCATCTTACTTCTATTAAGCGAAAGTCTGGACGGATGTTTGTAACTCAATCACGCCAGAACGGCTGAACGGATCTGAATGAAATTTAACACAGATATTAGAGTCTGGAATTGCACACTGGTTACTTATTACTCCGCGAGTACGTTGCCTTGGGATCATATCTGACATTTACGCGGGAAAAGCCGCTGGTAGAAACTAAACTTGTTATACATGTAGTGTATATGTATTAGTAAAGGATACGAAGCACTTGGTTGTCTCCCTGGCGGATGGCGTGGATGATGGGGAAGCTGAACTTGCCCTCCGTCAGGTCCTCGCAGTAACTCTTGTTCTCCGTGTACTGGGGACAAAACATAACATATCTGTTACAAGAATGTGATGACAATATAAATAGATTTTGTATAGGAAGTTTAAAAACATGGCCTTGAGTGTGTTTAGCATAGTAAAATTAGAAACGGACCAAAAAAGATAAGAACAATAATGTTTGAATAATTCATATGAAAACTTTAAAGGCAAAATAATTCTCGATAAATTTTAATGACATTTAATGATCATAGTAGGTATGTTATTTATCATTATAAGAGGAAGCGGTTGCCCAGTCCTATGAATCATTGCTGCTCTGCATAAGAGGAGCTTGTGGCTAAATAATAATAGCCGCATGGTCCGATCTTCAAGGTTAAGCAACGCTTGTCGGTGTGGATGGGTGACCATTTTAATAAACCGAAATTCCTGTGCCTCGGAAAGCACGTTAAGCCGTTGGTCCGTCTGTCATTTGTAGATCTTTGGCAGTCGTTACATTTGGGCATTTGAAGGAACACGGGTGGGTCCTGCCAGGGTTGCGGAATTTGTTCGAAATTCGAGCCGAGTCACCGCGGCACTGGAACGCTAAGGGCATTTGGAGGAACACGGATGGGTTTTAGTCAGTAAGTCGGACACTCCCCTCCGCTCCGCCCAGAGCGGAAGGGGTCATTTGATGATTTACCATACGTAAACAAAAAAATAAAAAACGGTTGGGTTTTAGTCAGTAAGTGACTGACACTCTCTCCCGCTCTGCCCAGAGCAGGATGATTTCCATTTGATGATTTCTCATCCAAAAAAAGTGTACCTCTGTGAGCCTCAGGTTGCAGTAGTCGTCTCTGATCTGGAAGTACAGGCCGAGGATGCCGGACAGCTTGCTGAAGTCCGACTTGTTGTCGCTGAACAGTTGCATCAGACGGATCGCCAGCATGAACAGACCGCCCGTCTCTGGGAAATAAAGGGGGTATTATTACTTGCTGCTATTAATTAATCTTATGTCATAAATGCGACAGTGACTGTGTCTGTTTTTTGGGGTTCCGAACGTCCGTACAGAAAACACTGAACTCTTATAGGATCACTCGTACGTCTGTCTGTCCGTCTGTCACAGCCAATATTCTATTATCTACACGGTTTATCTAGAAAAATACAAAAAAATAATATAAAACAAACTAACAGTGAAAATAGAATCAAAATTGACCGAAAAACAAACGAGATATAACTATTTTAAACATACATATATATCTGTCCCTCTCACAAAGATACTGTTTTCTTTGGCAGCTGTATAGACGTCATAGTATTTGACGTCAGAGATGGTATCGGACTTCTCTTTCTAATTGTCAACTTTGAAGCTTTGTATCTTCATCGTTGATAACGTTATTTTGAAAAATATTTCATAATTGTTTACTGGAGCTAATTAGTATTTTATTTTGCAAATAAAAAAATTGCACGCATAGGTATGTCCTATTCTTCTAGCTCGGAATCTACTGGACCAATTCAGGTGAACTTCGGTACCCATATGCACTTTTGTGACCCAACCACGGACGCGTAGTGAAAAATAAATACATTTTGAGTATGGTGTCACTTTTGGGGGATAAATTAGCAAATTAATAATTTTGATACAAATTTATTGATGCTGTTTCCCAAAATACAAGCTCAAGCTTGGGATTCAGCCGCAGTACCTACCTTTTGCGCAATACATATACGATGCATATGTTAGATTACCCTAAGATGAATGTGTAACCTGGTGACAATAAAGACATTTTTATTTGTTTTTATAAAGAGTGTTATGATTTCACACGCCTGTACAGCAGAATCAATTTGTTTGAATTTTTGTAAAGAGGTAGATTGAACTTTGGAAAAAAGACATGAGATTGTTATACCGGGAGAACGTTCCATTGCCATTATTTCCGACTTTCATCTGGAAGCAGCCATTGGCAGGAGCAAGCGTTATTAAAATTATGGTGTCCTGTAGCTACTCTGCTTGACCCTTCGGGTAATACAGCCTTGATGTGACATTAGGTATACACGTTATGTTAGTTATCTTCAACCCAAATGAATGTAAAGATTACACGGCGCTACCACGAAAGGATACAAGCCAGTTGAAACGGGTTAAGGGTCAACACAGATTAATGCGATAACAATTGAAATTCAACCTTAGTGCGTTTAATATACGGCTGAAAATGAATAAACTAAATAAAATGTACGATTCCCAGTGGGATTCTCGTTTCAATCAACTAATTTTCTATCGAATTGGAGTAACACTGTGATGACTGGAAAATATGGGGAGGTCTTAGTTCAAGAGCTGCGTACAATCACAGTTACACCAGAGCGTTGCTGGCCTTCCTTGAGGAGCTTGCATCGAATGACATATCGCACACTTAGATCTAAAGGGATCTAACTCAAAAATTGAGATTATTTAGTTAGGCTCACCATCGAATACCTTATCTCAATACCTACCCACCAATAAAATAGATTTAAACATATCTCCGCTACTCGACGCTAGATGGCTTAATACACCAACACAGGCTAAATTCAATATAATAAAACAAATATTATACATACATCGTTAAGCAATTGGGAAATAACTACAAAAATCAGACAGCTGCATAAAAGCATAAATCAAACAGGAAATTCCTGCAGTGGACAGGGACAAAGTAATAAGTTTTGCGGTGTTGAAAAAAGTTATTTTTGGAGTTAACCCTGCTTAAATCTAGATGTGCGATATTTGTCTCACCCTTACCCAAAATACGCTCTTGGATGTTGAGTTGCGGTCACCAGCCCGACAAAAATACATTGCCCAAGAGTTAATTTACTCCAATTTTTTTTTGATGCGTTATCTATACTAATATAACATTTTAAAGCTGAAGAGTTTGTTTGTTTGTTAGAACACGCTAATCTCTGGAACTACCACTCGGGTTTGGAAAATTATTTTATGTGTTAGCCACAAGAGAAAAAGGCTATAGGTTATACGTGATCGGGAAAAAACGGGGTATGCGCGTACGAGGTCGCGGGCAAAAGCTTGTTAAGAAATTAAATACTAATCAACTTTACACAACGTCTCACTTTTGATGGTCATCTCCTTGTACTCCTCCTCGGAGGGGCACTGGAAGTTGTCTCGCCAGTAGATCTCGATGCCCTGGCCTCTGTGCAGCTCTAGCAGCTGCTCGGTGTACACTGTTGTCGCCTGAAACAACGTCTTTATTATCTTCCTGTTTTGAAAAGGTATTACGTAGTTTTCACTATTAAGTTGGCTAAGTAACAGCTGCACGGGACGATCTTCAAGGTTAAGTAACGTTTGCCGAGGTCGGTTCGTAGATGATTGGTCATCCATTTCATACGGAGACGCCTCCGTGCTGCGAGCAACGAGACCGGGCTGTCATTTGTAAATCTTTGACGGTCGTTATAGTCATCAGACTTGCCAAGGGGCGAGCACGGTTCATGTTACCCATTAACTGAGTTTTGGAGGTTAAATAGTCAGTCGCTAGTACTCAACTGCATCCGGTTAGACTGGAAATTTAGTCCGTCAGAAGAGCATCGAAAAAGCACGTATTTTTTGCTTTATCAAATCAATAAAAATTGACGAAGATAAAACGCATCAAAGATCAGGGGGCTTGTGACGTCACGTTTAGGTAAAAGTGTAGTCAAATGTGACGTCACACGACTTTATTCGCACTGTATCGTCTTCAATTTTCGTTTACGTAAAAAAAGAAAAAGTAAGTGTCCAATATTTTTGGTAATCTATCTGATGAACTAATTCGATTTTTTTAGTCATCGACCCTATTAAAGTATTCGTGGTAGCAGATGGTAGCCCAAGAACGGGGGATGGAATAGGTAGCAAACGATTTTTTTTATTAACTTTGACATTAGTAGGATGTCGAAGTCTTGTGTATTTAATTAAATCCACAATGTTTAGTAATAATAATAAGAATCAGGTGGTGGGCCAAAATAACTATAGCATTATTGCTGTACATTCTTATACAAATTGTACGAAGGAGGTTCCATGTATCACTATGGAAAAATAATTTGATAACGTGGAGGCCACAAGTAGTTCCATCTCCCTGCCAAGTGATGATATTGAAGTCTAAGGGCAAACTCCGGATAATAATTTAAACTAGTTTATAAGACAACACAAGATACCAATAACACATTAGTTATATCTAACATCATCAAGGTACCGACTTGCTTCCAATTCGATAAATGTCAAAAAGGGGGTCAGCGGCATACCTTGAAATTATTTCATCAAAATATTCAAGGTGTCACTTCCGAATTATTAGAAAATGAAATAATCTTAGAAAGAGCAGTGTTTGACATTATGTCTTAGTGAACATTGGTTGAAGGATTACCAGATGCTAATAAGTTAGAAAAATAATGGTGTGGGCAGTTGTTTTAACAGTAAATCTATGTTGCGAGCAGGTTCCCTCATCTTAGAAATAAGCGCTTAAAATTTTAGCAACGTAATGACATTGTCAGCTTGTCAGTGGAACATTGCAACTAACTGTCCTGTGTTGAGCTAGATAAGCATGAATCGACAATGGAAGATATCCTTGCGAAGCTTGCAGCAGGTAACAAATATTTCCGCGATTATTCGTGGAGATTTTAATATTCATATTTTCGAAAATAATTTAAATAGCAGCAGATTTTTGAACCTTTTTAAATTGTTCAATTTATCTAATGATTTTACGGAACCAACTAGGGTAACACCAACTTCTTCAACACGTATCGATTGTGTTTATTTAGATAAAGCCATAGTTATCAGATTTGCTTTACCTAATGTCAAAAGTAATAATTGCGACATAGTATTGAACAAAGAGGAACTTGAAATCGTCGAAAACACAGTTTTCCTAGGGATCACGCTTGACTCAAGGCTACAATTTAAAACTCTTGCAGGACGGCTAAGTTCAGCAGCATATGCTGTCAGAAAAATCCATCAATTTACTGATATAGATTTCGCAGCCAAATAGCTAACTCAGCCGTTTAATTGGTTGCCTAGCCTTTTGATTTAATTGCGCCGATTATACGAACTAAGCGACATCTTTGGTTCGATATCGTTTAATGACTTGCCCGTGTCACTTATGTAACGGCGCAGTTCAATGAAAGGCTAGGCTTTTGATGAAACGACAGATTAAACTAGTTGAATGCGACATAGATACCGCGAGACTGGTCTATTTTAGTTGCTTTCATAGTATCGTGCCTAACGATATCTTAGGTATTATGGGGACGAGCTGCAAACATCGAGTCTTATATTCATTCTGCAGAAAAGAGCCATCAGAGCCATATACAATCTTCGTTGGATTCCCCAAGGGAACTGTTCAAGGATATTAAAATCATGACAGTACCTTGTCAATACATATACGAAAACATTATGGAAAAATCTTCATCTTTTTAGTAAGATTAGTGACAGGTATAATTTTAATATCAGAAATAGCAACAAATTATATCAACCCCGATTCAGATTGGCTAAAGTACACACTTCTTTTATGCGGTTTTGTGTTAAATTTTATAATAAAGTACCACATGAAATTTTCAAACTGAATGATATAAGTTACCATAGGATGTCCCAGCTCCTGCGTCTTCTCCAGCGCCACGATCATGGTGTAGTTGGCTGCATTGATAGTGCTGGCGACGCCGTAGATAGAGTGCGCCACCGGGATGCCGCGCCGGAGGATGGAGTTGTCCTGAATGTCGTCGATCCTGGACATAGTAACATTGATTTTCAAGAAAGAGACCTGAGACTTCGCAGACACGGCTTATTTTGGAATGACGGCCTGTGCGGAGCAGTGGCTAAGTGATGAACCTTTAGATCCACGCTCGACATAAGTATACCTACTTGAAACGCCATGTACCATGTGACTTACCGAAATATCTATTCGTTTTGGTTCCGTGAAACCTCTGATACTTACTTAAAATCCATATTGGGCTCGATTGATTTAAAAAGGAACAAAAGTTTAAACTAAGACAAAAAAGGTTCATCGTGACTTGAATCACGTTTGGTCAAGGAAACAATATTTAGTTAATTCTTCATTATTTCGGTGTCGCTGTTAACGTAAAGATGGTTAAATATCTTTGTCACTTTTCCTCAGTCTTAGACCCAGTTTCTCGAACGAGAATTATTACATTATTGTGACCAATTATCAAACACGCGTTATCTAGCCGTGATTGACTAACGGCCGGTCTCAAGAACGTGTCTACCTTTAACTAACTGTCAAATTAGCTACCAAAAGTAGCTGAAACGTCATGTTTCCCTTTCAAAAATTAAGTTTCAGCTACTATACAGCTGGTAGCAAATTTGACAGTTTGTAAAGGTAGATACTTTATTGAAACCGGCCGTAAATAAGTTTTCAACAGCCATGAATAAAATAAATTTACTTGCGTTTGACTTGTTACAGTTCGTTATTTTCTTCCAGAAACCTGGGTTTAAAATCATTAATAAACATTCAATGACTGTGTCGCGTCGCCTCGCTCGTTTCCCCATGTGAGTCAGTTTTATTTTTAACTCAATTCTAAATGCTTCAATTAACAGATGTAAGATAGGGAATACCATCCCATCATACTTAGTGGACTATATAGTCACCCGTTTTCATTGAAAGCGTAGCTCATGGGAATATCTGGCTTGAGATCTTATCTAAACTACATCAGAATACGGTTTGACTAATGAGTCGAGACCTTAACCTCCATTGCTGTACGTGCATATGTACATTGTACATGTACATATCTAGGTCCTAAACAAATACCTATCACCTAGCCATTATAGATAGATGTCTATATTCTTATTCCTTATCATCAATCCTAATATATAAAATTCTTCCGTTACTGAGTGATTGAGTGGCCGACAGACAACGCACAATCGAAACTACTGGTCGTAGAAAGCTGAAATTTGGCACGTAGGTTCCTTGGGGAGTGTAGGGGAGCACTAAGAGGATTTCCCGAAATTCCTACGGGAACGGGAAAAATAGGATTTATGCGCGTACGAAGTCGAAATGCAAAGCCAAAACTACTAAGTGTAGAAAGCTGAAATTTGTAATATTTTGGTTTATTTTAACGTAAGTAAAGAAAATGTTTTTGGAAATTTGAATTTTAAGAGAGGAAATGGAAGGGAACTTTGTATGAAAGTCTTTGTTCTTTGAAGGACGAAGTCGGAGGAATATTTTAATTACCTCCTCTTGAAAGGATTTAACCAACAATCATCAACATCGTCAAAGAATTTAAATTTTGTTATGAGTTACGCTGAAGATTTTGTTTTTACTGGATTATTCAAAATCTTAGCAAAAAAAAAATTCGTCGTCAAAAAACTTGCAGTATAATTATCGAATATTTAATTAAATTAACTGTTGCTGTACGAGTTCGTAGGTTAACTGCAATTAGCAGACAAGAGTAGAACCTGACTAACATGTGGGTCGCAAGCGCGACTGCCGAGCGTGGAGTCCTGGTTTCGATTCCCAAGTCGGGCTAAAAGTGTCATTGGGCTTTTCCAATAGGAATATCTCAGTGACAGCCCGGAGTTTGGAAGTTGGTGGTGTGCTGTGCCTCGGAAAGCACATTAAGCCGTTGGTCCTGCGCCAGATCTCTCTCCGGTCGTGTCGGGTTGCCGTCCCATCGAAATATGAGAGTGATGGAAGAGAGAGTGTACCTGTGTTTGCGCACACACTTGTGCACTATAATATGTCCCGCGCCGATGACTAGTCTCGGTTGAGAGTGGCCGCCATGGCCGAAATCGGTCAGGAGGACTAATATATCAGTGATACCACAAAATCGCACACAAACATCGCTTATCAATGCGACGAAAATATAAATTAGTGGGTGATACGGTATCCTAACCATGACAATGAACATGTCACCTTTATCAAAATGACTAATTTAAAAGTGAGTGCCAACAGTTAGGAACTATGTAATTAGACTTTATTAATATGACACATTCGTTTAATTCGCACGTGTTCAAACTAACGCCTTACGCAACACTAGTCGATATTAAGTCAACAATGCATTTACATAAATAAATAGAAAAGGCCATGAAAATAGCTTATCTTGATGCGTTGTCTAATGTATCGGAGTACACTACCTGTATTTAATTTAATGATGACATATTAGACAATAAACATACATAATTTTATTGTGTGTCGAAGTTAATAATGCCTCATCTATCTTTACAATCTTCAAGTCAGAGTAAGGTACTGTGGTACTGTCTACCTACTGATGCCTATCTGCTTCTGAATCTTGATTTATTTGGCATTACAATAACAATGAGGCATCCGCTTACAAATACTACTTCGTGAGATGCATAAGATAAGTTTTACGTAGCACCTTTTTGAAAACAACCATAGCACTATGTAAACACTAACGCTGAACCAGAATAGGATTTTAAAAAAGAAATTAAAAAAGAGGCCAATCAACGAAGAAGCACACCATCGACCAATGAACACCCAACAACACCAAACCAGCAGGACCAAGTGACCAATCACCGAAAATCAAAGTAATGAATATTTTTCACTCACGCGTTAAAGAATTTTATGTCAATCGTGTCCTGCTGGGCTGGTGGTACCTTGTGTTTGACGCTGCAACATGATCAAGGCATCTATGAGCCAGTGACAAATGTACGAAATATATAAAATTAGGGAATGTTTATGTTTATAAAATAAAGTTAAAAGATTAAAAAGAGGAGATTACAGTCCTTCTTTTCTTTCGTCACATTTGCTTCCAAATATTTTTGGAAGAGGTAGGATGAACGTTTGTAGCGACCATTCGTTGGCAAGCGTAGCGTGTGGAAGCGGGCCTGCGGACGGCAAGCTATGGGTGGCTCACCGTCCGATAAGGACCAGGCCCGGGTCGATTGCGCGTTGTGTTCCACACGCGCCTCAAAGAGATATTAGCATAATAAACGGGGCCCGCCAGGGCTAGGGCCTGCCAGGGTTGCGGAATTGTTCAATAGAATTACCGCGGCTCTGGACGCAAAGGAAAATTTCGAAGGAACACGGGTAGTCAGTCTGACAGCCCCTCCCGCTCGGCCCAGCGCGAGAGCCAAAAAAAAAGAAGTGTTGCGTCGACAACCACGGGTATCGTTTCGGCGAGGTAACATTTAGGTACACAGATGCCATGGCAAACTTAATAATTTAATCACGATTAACAGGAAAAACGATGTGTTAAAAAGAACAAAAGAGATTTTCATTGTTTGATATTTCGATTGTCTCAATTAATTTGAGACACTAGGCGTGCCTGCGGCTCTACTTGAGTTTACCAACAAATTCCTACTGAAACCTTATGTGTCTAGCTTACCACTGTTAGTGTCGTGTGGACTGTGAATGTTAGTTAGGCAGTCAGCTCCCAAAGCGATGACGAACATCGGCTTGGCCTGACAGTCGCGAAATAGGCACCCACTCGTTATGTTGCACCCACTCGGGGGCCAACATAATATTTTTTACTTTATATGGGAGTAGAACTAATGGATACTACTTACTGACAATGGCTACGAATAATTTAACATAATAAAATACGTACTCGCCGAATATATCAGGAGTGCGCGGGGAAGGAAAACATTTTTGGACATTAGTTACTGCCACGACATAAAGCTTATTTTCGGTTGTAGCTTCTGGCGGTGAACAAAGTAGGTAAGCCGACTTTCGTTCCAGGATTGTCATTAATTGTCACGCAATACTCACTTCAATATTTATACGACGAAGGGATTATACTGCCTTTAAACTGACTGGAAACAAATAACTGGAACAAGCCAATGTCAAACGATAGTAATGAATGGGAAGTACACACACTGCATACAAATTGTATTATAATTCATCATTTTGTAGGTGTGTGTTAACATTCAAATATGGTTTTATATTTTCCTCAAATGATTTATAAAAGAGATTATGGGATATAATCTCTATAAATAAATAAAATTGAAGTGTCTGTTAGTAATGTCAAAATAACAGGTTTTTACTAAATGCATGTTATGAATGTTTGCACAGTACTTATACCAAAGATCTAATTGGATTTTTTTCTGAGTGTTCTGGCTATTTCCGAAACAGCTGGACCAATTTTGACGCGACCTTCTCTGGTAGATAGTTGATGTTATAAGAAAGGAGTATCCTAGGCTTTTTATTTGACAAAATAGCGGGGTGCCCGCAATGCGGTTGGGGTTCCTGCAATGTGGTTGGGGTTCGACACAAAAACATTTTGAGAGAGGCCAATTCAGCCTTGGACAGTTTTTAACATACCAAGATGAAAAACATAGCACTGCCTCCATAATTTTTTGCACTAGTATTGTGAATAAAATCACTATGCAGTTTTTTGATAGATTTACTTACTAAGTATTTTTCAATTAGGTGAAAAAGACATAAACTGTCATCTCATATTATTCAACTCTCAAATAAAAGTTTGTGTTCGAAAATAAGTGGTCAGCATGGCTTATATTCTGTATCCTCAGCTCTCCTCTAACACAAACACTTTACCAAACAGCCTTACCTGACCGCAGCATTAGTGCCATTAGTGGTTATAATTGAATAATCATGACCATTAAGGGCAAGAATACAGAAAGGAAAAGTTAATGATTACTACAACTTACAGTAAGCTGGAGTTATGCAGCATCTGCACAATCTCTCCCACGGCCCGCAGCTTCTCATCTGAGATCTTGAGCCAGTAGTTGAAGGCAGATGCAAGTTTCTGCCTGATCTGCTTGCCTGGTACTTGCTGGATGTATGTGTATGGCATCAAGATTTTCTGAAAATATATTTAGTTATTTTAAGCTCAGTACAAAATATCTCTATTCTACCTTTAGTTATCCACACAAATATTGTACAGAGGATACTTTTCTACCCAGTAGTTTTTGATTTTCCTAGGTTTAATTGTAAAGTCTTTGTGCAACAAGGTATGATTATATTTACAAACACATTTTCCAATAAGATTGCAACAAGAATTTCAAGCATATCTTTATTAAGTAAATAGGAAATTTTAATTTAATTTCTGCAAGGACAATTCCTACCAAATATTGCTAACTTAATTAGCAGATTTAAGGCCAAAGATTGATATGTTTGTTGCTATTCTTTTGTTTGGATCATACTTTTTAATAAAAAGGACTTTTAAGCATCCCACACATTTAGCTATTAATATAAATATAAGTAACACACTCATCAGCTCGCAGTTTGGCGCATTGCGTCATTTTAATTATATATTAAATACTATACACGCCGTTGTGTTACAATTATCTAGTGCTTTCAAATCTTATCGAAAAAACATGTAAAATAACAAAACCTTTCTATCGAAATTAGTTTTGTTCTACGATAGATAAAGGCGGCAAACATGTGGTAAATCAAAATATTATGCAAGATAAAAATAAGATATAAATACTTACCTCATCTTGAGTGTTATCACCAGTATTTGTAGTAACTTTAGACATTTTTCGTCTTTGTTTTATTAATTCTTAAATATTATCAGGAGTTCACACTACACAGCGATCGATTTTGCTATGACAGAATTGATTTGACTGACACTGACAGCCGCCCAGCTGACAGAGCGAGCGGAAACTGAATAAATGCGTTCACATCGCGTTGATTTTAATAGACGTAGTTTTACGTCATTTTCTCATCTTTGTGCGATGGAATGGAAATACAAGTAAAATAAGGCGACAAGTCTTTAAACATTACATTGCCAGTCGATTGAAGCACTTCTTTTATGTCTCATAATTCTAACGTTGTCAACGTAAGTCATCAATAAAACACACTGTAAAAATGAAGACTGGAAGTATAAAAGTGCACTTCTCCTGAATCAATGAATGGTTCTACCATTCCAAACAAAGGAATAACCAAAAAAATGCTTTCTTGCATCCAGCTACCGTATTCTAAAGGGTCAATTATATAGGGTAGGTTGAGAAAATACTCATCATCATACCTGTTTCCTAAATTATACATTTGGGACAGCAGCGGGAGAAACAGCTACGAATACTTCAGTTACAGGCATAGTGACTTTTCAGCAAAATTAGTTTCAGTTAGCTGTCGACTGGTCAAAAAAAGACAAGTCGCTATTGTTTTATAATTGTGTTTGCTAAGTATTCATTCTACTTGATAACATCTAGAATCGAATTAACTTGTGCCAAATCGAGTAAACGTGATTGAATCGAAATTTTTGATTATAAATCGATTCTGTCCTCGTCAAGTGTCAGTTGCTGTCAAATTACTTTGACATTTCTAATTTTTCTTCTGTTGTGTTGATTTATTTCCAAACAAAATAAATGTATTCAATAAATTATTCAGTAACTGAAATGCGAGTAAAGCAAACTTGAAATTGTGAAGCAAAGAGGAACAATTATGGGTTTAGAACAGAAGACATAACCGTCTTGAGTTCGTTTTGATTATGTCTGCACGAAACTATTTATCGGCACGGGAGAAAAATATAAGTAAACTAATCGATTGTTTGCCAAATATTAACCAGCAGAAGTTTGGTTACCGTTCTGGGCAAGAGCTACCGCCTTTATCTGCAAACACGAGTACTTTTGTGAATCGGAATTTGAATTATTCATTTGAGGTCCAACCATACATGGTGAATAGTTTGGAGAGGGCCGGGACGCCTTTTTCTGACTTTTTCTCGGAAAGTGAGACAGGTTGGTAACCGATTTGAGAATATATTACAATTTATGTATGTCAAACTATGAGAAAACTGAGAATTTAATCTCTAAGAACTCAGTTTCAGAAAGTTCTCTTTTATTGAAGGATTTTTCAACAGTTGAAGAAGAAAATCCCTGTCAGGCAGAGTGCTAAAATGTTCGAGCTTGCTTTGCTTGCTCTTCTTTCCTGTAACAAATAAATTGGCCTTATCCTATTTCTGAATGATTTTTAGACGGGGTGCTAAAATTTACGAGCTAGCTTCGCTCCCTATAGACTGATGCAGTTGGTGGCATTTTGTTTAGTTCACAGTTTCGATTGTCCCCACTGCAATAGACTGCTTGAAAAGTGAATTGTTTGGAACTTTTTTAAATGTGCGATATTTTAGTAACTTACATTTTAGAAATGTTTTCGCTAGCTTTTTATTTTGACACCACCCCATGACTATATCATGAGAACTTCACTTACCTAATGGCGACCATTATATAGCACTTTTTTTTCAAAATCATTCATTTATTTCCCATGTCACTTCGGCAGGTACAACAAATCTGTTGGTACCTAATTTTTTAAATATATTCAGCGGTTTAGGCCACTGAGTGGAGGAATAAAGCTACTCTTGAAAAACGTTACTCTCCTTCTGGGGCAGTCTGGTAAAAATAAGAAATAGGGGCGCATAATTCATATCTTGCCAGGATTGCTTACGACCCTAACTCTGACACTGTTTATCAATGTTATATACCTATATAGGCATATAAGCTAAAAAAAAATATTTGCAATACAAAAATTAAAAAAAATTATGGTAGTTTGGTTTTTATTTTAAAGACCGGTCAAAAGTCAAGTCAAAAGTCAAAGCATTTATTTCAAATAAACCATTATCAGGTACTTTTGAATTGTCAAAGTCAGTCCGTCTAAAACATGAAGCTATTTGCACGTTCGCAAGCGTAGATCTCTATGGAGAAGAACGTGCAAGAAACTCCACGGACACTCTTTTAAATAATTTTATGTTTACAAAAATCCTGGTTACATAAACTTTGTTGCTTCTATATATGAGAACAATGTAAAGAAAGAAAAAAAAACAATTTATAGTATGAAATATTAAAATGAGGCAGTGGCAACCAAGGGATGACCAGTCTCCACTGACGGCGCCCGTTCACGAACATGACGCGTGCATCAGCACCATTCAGCTCACCGGTACTAGTTAACGAGGGGATAGAAGGGCCCACAGGTGTGGATTTCTTAGGGCACCAAGTAGTCTTAATCCGGCACTGCCCAGTGAGGGTGTACATGGGCCTTACACAAGGCCCCAACTGAGTCAGTCAGTGTCTTCTAGCATCTTGGTGTTTATTCACCACAGATAGCCTCCATCAACCCAATCTAAAATCAAGCAGGTAATAACATTTTACTCCACTACACAAAGAGTTTATAATATTTTTTTGTTTTTTTTTTTTTTGTGAGTGGCATCTCGCAGTTCAACCTATTAGGTTGTCGACTGCTTAACCGGGCCTGTGGTGGCCTTAATATAATATTAAAGCCTCCAACCAGGGCTTATAAAAAAGCGACTACATAAGCGACTACACGCTAAGGGTACCCCATGCGGGGTACCCTTAGCGGGCCTGGGCTTAGTGCGTCGCTGAGGGGAGGACAGCTAGGTACGAGCTGGATCGATTTTGTTGTGAGTTGAAGTATGGAGCTATGGAGCTTCTTGTTTTTTTTCAAATATTCAGCCATTTTCTGCCCGTTTGGGGAAGGGAAAACTGTTGCTCATGCAACAGTTTTCATTTTATAGCTTGCCACTGTTCGACATTGACTTTGTGTAAAAATTACAAGCTCAGGTACTCAGGTTTATAACTGAGCAAAAGCTTTTTCAAATTGACTTCCTCTCTCCAACTTTTCAATTAATTGAGGTTGAAGAGCCATATAAAATCATTTTATTCAATCTTTTTGTACATTACAGGAACTCCAGACTTCCACAGTGAAGAAAGTGACAGTAGTTCAGGGTCAGCGCTGCGCCGGAACACAGCTGAGGCTACTAAGACATTGGCTGCTGAGTGGGAAAGGATTGAGAGGACTCTGTACAATGAGGATGGAGAGAAGTGCACTCGTCCTAACATACTTGAGGAGTGCAAGCAATGGAGACAGTTGCATCCACAACTCAGGTAAGGAAGATATTTCTTTCATGTTGTGTAGAGAGAAGCTTCGTAGAAATAATAGCTGGTCAGCCAGGTGGAAGGAACAGACTGAATGCGCAAAACCAAGAACCAGGTTTTGTGGTGCAGCATTGGAGAGGATAGGATGTGACAGGTGAAATATTTCAACGTCATTATTCGACAAGAGTGGGCCAAGATCCGACCCCTGCATAACCCACATAAGATGTTTCTACGTTTGAAATTATTGTTCTTGCCGATAGTACGATCATTAGACCACAGCTGGAGCAGATCGACTGTGCGACATTTTAAGTGTTCATCGAGTTTTGCGATTGTTCTACGTAAATCGTTTTCTGAAAAATACTGATTATTCATATTATTCAATCAGTAAATTTCCCAAGTTTCCGTACAAACGAGCAAACAGAAAAAATAGTTTTTTTTTGTTGTTTGAAATTGGGTTTGCTCTTGACTCTAGTCTAGGTCATAGATGACATCTAATAGACAAAGTCGACGATGGAGGATCTGCTGATTCTTGGTTAGGCATAGAGGTACAAATGAAACAAAGTTGAACTTTGTTGTTTTTTCGATCGATACATCCCAGCTTCATAGTTTTCACTGTGATGTAGGTAACCACAGTTTTTACGGGAGTTCATTAGGTCAAGGCGTCGCCTACCATGTACTTTCATCGTCTTGCGCAAGACATGCTGACCCACACCCTACTATGTAAATAACTAAACGTACTGAAGTAATAAGAAAATGTGACGTTAATTCTCGTACTTTACATATTTTGAGAATTATAGAACACAGTTTTTATGAAATAATGTGGTCAAGGCAGTAATTTGGACGAAAATAATTCGGACTTAGCATACATTTTCAGCAATTTATTCTTTTTAAACAAAGACTTGCTGTGATTAATATAGTCGTTGCTGTACCTTTGACCTGTTCAGACCAAAAGTTACCCTGCTTTCGGAGTATTTTTCTTTTCTAAGTGGCTTTTTGTGGGACTTTAAAATTAGAAAAGGTATCTACAAAGTCAATTACCGTTATAAGATTTGGTTTATTTTGTATTCCGTGAAAAAATGTTGTGAAACAGTGTCTATTGAATAAAATATTTTCCTCAAATTATAATAGTCACTTGTCATTCGAATTAAAAGGAATCGTTCGTGACACTTTTACCATGGCACGACATTAGACTAAATAACAAGCAATACGACCTTCAAGATATAAATATTTAAATAGCAATTATTGATTTCCAGAATCCTCGGTAAGGGGATACTATTGCCGGAAAAACGTTTGTCGTACAGACAGATGGAACACGACGAGGTCATCGCGATGCACTACAGCGACTACGAGGAGTTCAGCGAGAGCGAGGAGCGCCTGTCGCAGAGCAGCACCGACGTCACGCCGCAGAACTCGCCGCGCGTGTCCGTCGCCGAGGACGTGGGCGAGCAGCGCCTGGTCAGAGACAAGGTATCCTTCTACCCCATGTATAACGACGACACAGACCTGCCCGACGCGTTCTGCTCGCTCCTCCAAATCACACCGCTACACATTCACAGTCCTTATAGGAAAAGACAGAATCCGTCCATTCTAAGATCTGAGCTAGCATCCTCGCGGTGGATGAGGAACCCTCGACCGGACTCTTCTTTAAATTGTGATAGAAATAGTGCTAAGTCTTTTGTTTCTTTGGATACTAGAAATTATGGGAACACGGCTTTGAGTGCGTCGGAAAGAAATGCGTTGATGAACAATAGAGTTGTCACTGCTAGGCATAGAGACTTGGCCAGATTGGAGCCTATATGCACGCCGGAGATATCGCAGGGTGACGTGGCAAGGCTTCCCAACGGAATTTCATCCCACTTTAGTATTAGAAAGGTTTCTTTGCCACCTCTGCTGTTAGAGGAAGAGAAGAAGAAAGTTGCGATAAGCTCGGCTAGGAAACATAATGTGAGAACTAGAAAGTCGGTTTCTAAAGGTATGTTCCATTTAGACAGGGTAAAGTATAATTGACTCTTGTTAAAACGTTTTGTGTCTCAACTTACAATTAATTCAGATTTTTGGTACCAAAATTTTTATTTTGGATCATGTGGTGTTACAATATGCATGCACAAAGCATGATGACGATAAAATGTTTAAACTTAGGCAGAACATTATGTCGTTTATATTAGAGTTCGACTTACGCGTGTTTAGAAGTTAGCAAGTTCAACACATAATTGTAATGCATACCCAGTTCCCAAGATTGTGACCTAGAAAGTATTCTTGTGGAAAAAGGGGTCACCACTAAAGGTGCTGATAGACTTGAGCGTTCATTTGTAACAGCACTCGCCATTTTTAAATTTGTCGAACTGAACAACGAACAGAGCCGAGCATAGAGCCAAACATCGCTCTGGACATTTTCACGATAATCCTAGCGAACGCCTTTCACGAAGATGAAACAACAGTGATAAAATTGCTTGGCTCGGCAAAAAACTCCTGTTTATTTTTAAACAAAAGAACATTTGCAAGAATGCTAATTACAAGTGAATGCTCAAGACTTCACTTTGCTTATTTGTCTACAATTTACTGTTGGAAGCACTGAAACGAACCTTATCTCTGTTGCAAAAGGTCCACATTTCGATGTGACGGTGAGATGGCAGAACTCTTGGATTGTAAAGTTTAATGCACAATTAATTTATGTAATGCAATACTTATGTCAGTGTATGTCAATGATTAATTTAGAGCTTATTTAATTGTTGATAAAACCACGTATTGTCACCAAATATTGTACATAATACAAAGTTCACTATTTTTGTATAATAATCTCACTAGTGAAGGTAAGTAGGAGATTGTACTTATGTTATTATTATTTTCTAGTCACTTTACTAGTCTTTAGATGATAAAAATGTATTTGTGATTGACTCTTGTGTAAAGCACAATTTTTCGAGTGTACATAAACATGTCGTTAGTAGCTACTTGAGATTGAATGCTATGCCACATTATGAATATTATATTTTCTTTACAAAGTACCTTGTGTTTTGATGTACTTACCTCTTCTCTATTTCTGGGTCTGTTTGAGCTTTTAACTGGTCGGGTATCCTTGACTCCATATTTCTTGGACACAGTTTTTAAGGAAATTGTCGGGTGGAGGCTAATTCTCGTGAGATTGAGCGTGATATTTATAAGTACTCGTAAATATTTAGATTCCTGTGCAAATAATATATTGGAGGAAAATGACAGGGGGAATTAAAACCAACTATTCAAATACAAATACAGAATTTATTTTGATATTTACATTATTTGCATTTTATTAACAATCAACATCAACAATATTAAATAATTTGTTTCCGTGGTGTGATACATTTCGAACAGTCTGATAATATTACATGGCCTGTGGTGGACGGCCATTTTGTTGTAAGTAGGTGAACAAAATGGCGGCCTTGTTCACGGGAGATGTAACATCATATGTCATATGGTGGTTTGTAAATGGTTACCTAGAAGCGGTGAAACATGGGGTTATTATGCTGAGAATTTGAGCAACTGCGGAGAAAGCTGTGAGCTTGAATTTTGGGTTGCCATTAGAAAATATACACCAATTGGTTGCATACAATATTAATTAATTTTGAATTATTAATGAGACATTTTCAAAGACGCGATTAATTTGAATTATCTTTATTCCATTTTTAGATTGAAAATAGGATCGTTTTTAGAATTTTCTTAATTTGGCAACCCGTTGTATCGAGGCGTATTTGGCGCCAAAATGATGAAAACGTTAATTTGCTTTATTTGGCACTGTGTAGGATGCATGTAATAGTAATAATGGTCACTTTGTTAGTTGTTATTTTGTGATATCTGTTGTTAGTCTCGTTCATGTTCAATTAACTGAACTACTTGTAGAAAAATAAAAGCAATATATGCATAATAAGTACGAATATACTGGTTGATACTTGCCGTAAACTTGAAAATAAAGAACTACCATACTATACCTTGCATAGTAACTATGTCATGCATGATTATACAGTGCCAAAATAATACGGGCCCGATTATCAGGGATCAACAACGTTTGGTTCAAATTCAAACCATATGCGCAAACAAAGGTTTCAATGAAAACCAATCTGATAAAAGGACAGAAAACCCATAGTTTTAGACCAGACTCGTTGCGATAGAGCGTTCAGTTACGTTGCTATTTTATATCATCTTCATTTACACAATATAAATTTAAATTGTTACAATATTTTATCTCACAGCCATCATTAATATATTGAGACTACTTTAATAAGAGAGGACTAGTGTAACAACACGTTAGATGGCGTCAGCTTACAAAAAGGGTCTAGCGAACATTCGTTATAGAGCGTAAGATTTATATATACGTATATATAATACATGAAAAATTCACCTTGTCCGTTCTAAAAACGATAACAACCTCAAGCTATTAGCAATAGTCAACAATGTTGTTAATTCTAGAATTTAATGCACACAGAACATGGATTTACTAAGTATGCTTAGTAGGCATTTTTTTAGTTAGTGTTTTTTTGTATAATTTATCGATCTAGGTAGTAAGTGATTTCGTAGATTGTAAGATATCGTTGAATCGTAGAGAGAAATTTCAGGGGCGGAAATATCTAAATTATCTTCGTCTCGCTTCGTGTTGTCAAAGCTTGTGCCCACTGACTTGTGGAAATGGAGAACTTGATAGTTTTTTTACTAATCGGGTAGGTATAAAACCTACCCGATACCCGCTTACATTAAAAAAAAAATATCATATTGCTGTGCCTTAACAGGGTCATCATTTTTTTCTGAGCCGTAAGGTTTTTCTAAGTATATTTCATTTACGCTGTTGAATGCAGAATTAAAAGTTAAGGCAGTTTCATGAAATTTATATTAAAAGAGTAATTTCACAAAGTGAGCTTTTCTTGAATGAACGTTTAATAGAGCCAATAATGAACCATGTACACTTCAGTGGACACATGCTTTGCAAAGTTATTTTTTAAATTACAATATTAGAAACGTTGTGTTCGTGCCATTTGTCGAGATCCCATACATTTTATTCTAATCCGAAGAGCTAAGACGATTAGATCACCACCACTAAATACTTGCGCACGTCCAATTGTCGTATAAATCTGATTTTAAATTTAAATTGCGTTATTATCTAATAAAATATTGCATAAAACAAACTAACAGTGACAATTTGTGTGATAAATAGGTTAATGCAGAAGTGAATTAAAATATTTTCAACCAACATCCAACGTCCATTATTTAATTTATTTTCATAAGTTACATCCACTTACTTTCAATAAATCCTGCTTCGTCAAACTATGTAAGTAATATTTTAATTTACTTCTGTGTAATAATAATAAATAATAATCGCGTTTAGAATATAACGTCACGACGTGACGGCCAGTCGGCCAGTGGGCCAGTCGGCCACTCGTCACCTAGCAACAAGACTCGTCGAGAACACGCACACGGTACATTCGGAACATACACATTGCATATTAAACAATACTGGTAACAGTAGACGTCAAGCAAACACACGCAGAAGGACTCAGCTATATTCTCTCTCGTTAAGGCGATTATACAATTTTAAACACTATTTTTATTTTTTAAATTGCACACTGACCCACCTCTATAAACTTTTAATTGCGATAAATATATTGTAATGCTGTATAAAAATATTAAAGGAAAAATCGTCATTTAATATTAATACTTATTTAACATTCATATTTTAATCCCAAATCAATAGCGTGTATTTTACATTTTTACAATGAGACGTCCGAACCTAACCTAACCTAACTAGCATACAGTGACATCGAAGCCTAATTCACAACAAACTACACACGATAGTATTTGAATATAAACTTTGTTAATGTAACCGTAGCCTTCTATTTAATGCAAAGGAGACGTATATTGAAAAATTCTTATGTAACATACAAAATTACATTTGACTATTTACAACATTCTAGCTAAAAACTTTAAAAATTGAGTGTCGAATGCAGCTCGCGGCGGTACTCTAAATATTAGGTACCTACTTTGGCTAGGGCTCCATGCATAGGTCACTACTTACCGATATATCAAGCTCAAATTACAACTAACCCATTGTACTCGGCTGTGTGCGATGGCCAGTGCGTGCCCCGCCCTGCCTTGGCAGACATTGGCGATGCCACCTCGGCCGAATAAGCCAATATGATCATTTTAATTAAATATTTTGGACAGACCGATTAGTTTTAATTACATAAATAATATTCTATCGTGCACAACCATCTCATAAACTTTACAATTTTCATTACGCCCGGTGGTTTATGTATAATATTATAATTGATTTTTTTTTGTTAGCCCCTTGCATGAAGGTAGATAATTGTCCTTTCTTTAGCACAGATATTGAGTGTGCTAGTAAAGTACAATTCGTACTTTAGAATAATATAAATACACTTTATATTTTTTTAAACATTTATGTTGCAGGAATTTTCGTTTATATACAGGGCCTCATTTTTTGTACTTTTTCGTTCGGGTACTTTGCTCTATGGATAATGTAGTGACTTTACAAAAATATGGCAGTATGTTTGCATTCAATTCCTTTACGAACTAGGGTAGCTGTGCTATTTCCGTTATTGGACCGAAATGACCACAGGTTGAATACTCAGGACTTAACACACATTCAAATATCCGTAGAGCGCATACTTTGGAATATTCACGAAGACAATCTCGAATATTCAGGACAAGAGCACACATTCGAATATTCGTGAAACTTTACACATTAACCTATGTATCTGTAGTTAAGGCCGGTTTTGCCTATTCTATTCGAATGAATGATATCTATATGATTGTGATAAAGATATCTATGTACAGGATGTTTGATAAAACTTTAAATACTTTCAAATACTTACTATCAGTAAAATTGAGGTATTTATTAATTATTAGGTATAATATAAATGAATTTAGTGCTTTTGCGTGCGTGCGACGCGTAGCGGGCTTCGTGGGGTACTCGTACTTTTATTTTAGATATTCATCAAACATCTTGTAGTTTAGTAATAATTATTGCATTACGTTGTATTAGAACTATTAGTCGGTAATGATTCTAATTGGTGAGGCAATGTTAACTAATGCCTAATAAATTCTAAAAAAGGAGCTCTAACCAGCTGCACGGCCGAATGCTGGCGGGTGCGAGCGCGAGGGGTGCAGGCGGTTAGAGCCGCTCATCTAATACAATCAACATAGTAAACTATGAGAGTCCACAATCGTCAAAGCACCCGGAGTTAACACTAAATACATCGCAGGCTTCAAAAGCCTATCTATTTTAACAACGATTCGAAAATAATATCACACATTTACAGCAACGTTACACTTCGCACTCAGTGTCCCTCGCAAACAAAAAACCATCTTCGAACTTGAACTAATCTCGCAATGGCATCGATTCGTACTTTATTAATTATTTCAGTTCATTGATTTTTCATGTGCAGCGCCATGTTTCACGTCCACTTTGACAATCCCCCCGCCAAATATCAGGAAAAAATAAAAGAAAACAAAAAGAAAAAATATAGCATAATATAATTTTATTAAAATAAAACAAAAACGTGGTACTAAAAGGTGAGGCTGGAAGTTACTATGTTCTTGTAACAGTTGATTTACTTTTATGCAGATTTGAAGATGTAAAACGCGTCAAATAAGTTATTTTCCTCCTCCATCAAGTATTTGGAAAGAATATTTATTCGATTCTGCATGAAAATATTCAACTCAGTAGTCTAAACCTTAGTAATAAAAGGTTTAAGTAATAAAAAAGAAGATAAACAATGAGCAATGGAACTGTATGCAGACTACTACCATACGTGCAATTTGAATATGGCAGAGTGTCTTAAAACTAAATAATGAATTCAATGTGAACTCTTGGAAAAAAATTAACATCTAAGAACTTAAAAAATAGTGACTAATATAACTTCGTAAAATCACAAAGTAACGATGATGATATGACGTGCTTAACAATCAGTCGATGAATAACATTAAATGCTTATAATATGTCTATATTTCAGCTTTAAAAATAGCACTTAATTACGTGAAACGTGACAGAAAAAAACTACGAATAAGGAATGGATATTCTAAGAAAAGCGATAGCCTACACAATGTCCATTATTATTTACATGTAACACCAACATGCAATTAAAAGTTTAAAAGGTTCCTTTCCTTGAGCATTGCTTACAAAAAATTGAAAAGACCTTACGAAACAAATAGAAGAAGATTTTAGTTGAAAAAGACAGCAGAGAAGCTGTCTTTTTGAAGAAATTGATATCAGTTTGTGGACGAAACTGTCAGAAGTTGTTCGACGCGAACATTCGATAGTCGGTATTACAACAGTGGTTCATTAATTTGTATATGGGAACCAGTAATTTGATTTATCCATTCCGATCCAATCGTAGCTCTTGAATAGTTCAGACTCACTGTATGGGAAACTTCCTGGGCAAGTACCAAGAACGACTGTTGTAGGAAGAAAAAAAGAGGTGTGTCAGCACTCAGCCGAAAATGTGTATGCATGTGTGTATGTAATCCCCAAAACCGTTATAAACAAAGCGTATAACTAAACCACCACCGCATTATATGAGATAAAATTATATAAATATTGAAAGTCGTTTTTTTTTAAATGTGTCAATATTTGATTGTGAGTCAAACGTGCAGTGTGTACCGCTGTAGTCAGGACTTTTGAGGTAGTCTCAGCTTCATATACCTGACGTCTCTCAGTATGCGATCTGTTGTAAATCTACCGCTCCCGCGATAGGTTTGCGACAGATTGGGAGCCCATGTCGTCATAAGCAACTACCTCGTGAAAAGTCCTGCTATCAGCGGTATACTACCAGTATACACATACAAATATAGCTGCTGTGATGTGCCGTAACATTTCAATTTCCAACTCTCTACTGTTGCCTTAAATTACGTTCGAACCTTTAAGATTTATATACTCGTTAAAGACAGCGTTTTACTCAAATCTGTCTAATCTTTTATTCTAGACATCGAAAGCTTTTCTATATTCTTAAAGCGCTTTCTATAAATTCTGCCTTGTTAACAGTTTGTATTGTAACTATCTTCTGTAGTGGCTCCTATAGACTGCCTCTCTCGTGACTTATAAGATTCAGTTATTGTTCTGAACTGATGGAGGTGCTATAGACTGCGAGACCAGTCGCTATAGGAGTCTTTACCCAAACGTTTATAATTTAATTTTTTTGATTATTGCTTTTAGTTTTAGTAGATAGATACAGCTAAACAAACGAATACTAGTTTATACAAGAGTGCTTTTGAGGAGTGTAGATTGCTGTGCAGGAAGTGTTCAACTTAGAATACTAACAAATACAGTTGACAAAATCAAAATAAAATGGGGAAGTGGAGGTAGCAGCACTCCCAATCACTATTAAATAAATCAGGACAAAATCTAATTATGTGGACGTTTACCCGAGAGTCGAGTTACGAGTGAGGGAGTGATGCTGCGGGGTTAGTGCGGGACGGATGTGTCCCACGCCGCGCCACGCCACGCGCGTGACGTCACGCGGCGTGCGCGTCCCGGCCGGCGGGGTGGGGCAGGATTGTCGGAGTGGGGGCCTACTGCCTAGATGTAGGAGTAGGGCCCGTCTGTGAGGGCGCTGCACAGCAATAGTCAGGAGGCGTCGTCCTTGCCGCCCGCGCCCGCCGCCGCGCGCCGCGACGAGCGGTACTCCACGCCCGGGTCGAACTGCATCAGCACGAACACCTGTCACCACAACATCCATCTATTAATGCTTGTTTGAAAAAAAAAATCATACAATTTTTGAAGGTCTTCTGAAGAGAAGCTCATAGTCGAAGTGGATTTGAGGCAGGAGTTCTTCATTTAACAAATAATAATAACCTGGTCGGTAGGCAACAGTGAGAAGTCATCAGGCGGGTTGGTGATGACGTATCGCTTGCTGCTGGCATCACACGAGGAGGACGTATCCCGGAATCGGTAGAGACCGATGCACAGCATCCCGTAGGTGCTGAGCGCGGCCACGAACAAGTCTCCGTACTTGCCGGCCTCGCCGAACTGCGCCAGCGGACCGTCGTACAACGAGATCTGACCTACTCGACACCGGTCCCTGGTAACAGACACATTTTTAACAAATAAGTTCCTCCAGTGCACACAAGTGGGATCATTGTAACTGCTCAGGCTCATGTGTGGATAAGGGTGAATTAGGCTGTGTTTATATTACCTATTAGCTAAGCTCTCTGGAGTGGAGTACCCGCCCCGCAGGCCAGCTCCCTCAGCCAGGATCAGCTCCAACTCAGGCGTCGCACCGCCCGTGATCAGCGAGCGGATCAGTGTTAAGGCATTTTGGTTGAAATAAGTCTGCAACAGATTATCAAGCATTAGTAACTTTGAAACGCTTATATCTTGAAACTCTGGCGCGGAATACAAAACAAGCTATTTTAGCTACACAACACACTAATCTCTTCACACAAGAAAAAGTTTATACTTATCATAGAACCCATACAACCTATGGAAAAATTCGTCACAACTAAAACCCGAGCTAGGCCGAACTTCAACCCGATTCGTGGAACTTTTGAATGGACCCGGTGTAAATAGTAAAATGTTACTGATACATACGGTGGACATAAGTGAGTCCAGCACGCTGACGGCGAAGGCGGTGCCGCACGCGAAGGGCTGCGTCAGGTACAGCTCCGTGTCCGGGTCGTCATCGTCGTCTTGGTCCAGGAACTGCACGTTACTGTCGTTCACCAACTCTGCAGAAGACACGAGATAGTGAGACTGAAGTCATAATCATTAGGGAGATTGTAGAAGAATAGGTAGAACTGGAAGTTATTGAAGATAAATAATTGAAGGCTTTCAAATGATAAGATGAAGAGATGTATAATTCAGGGTATGTATCGTACTGAAAACATCCACTTTGACATTACCCGTCATGGTGCATATAACGTTGATAAGATAGTTGATTCATCACCTAAAAGGAGATTTATTTTGAGAGCCATATTCGTCATAATAGTACACATAGAAGAACCAAGATAAGAAAACCACTCACCAGTAATCATAGGCACATTGGCACCATACACGGAGCCCCTTCTTTGCAGCAGTACAGGCGCCGGCGGCTGTCCAGGCGGCGGCGGCGCCGTACTGCTCCCATTCGTCCCCACTCCTGCACTCAGCACCCCTATCGTGTCGTCGAACGTCATAGCCTTGATGTTCAACGAAGCCAAGATAGCTTCCTTGTCTGCCAGCGTGGGATCATCGTTGGATGGCACTTTCGCTGATAAGATGCAGCACATGTCACACAAGTTTACATTAACTGCACGCAAGTCGGCTCGGCTTAGCGGTGAACCCTGCAGAAGACAATAATTTATAAGGAACAGAAGATTTAAATGGAGGTATATTAAAAATGAGGAAATAATATATCAGTTGGAAGAAAGTTGTATGATGAAATGATTTAAGCTTAACTCACATTCAAAACAGAAATCTTGGGTAGATTCTGCAACATCTTCCATTCTCTTCTAATATAGTCGACGCTTCCCACGATGACCACGTGCTTGAGCTCGTGGTAGTGGAAGTTAGAGGCCCTCAGCGGCATCACCAGGTTCCGGAGCCCGATGAGCGGCGAGTCAGGGTCCGCGAATAAACACACTACCACGTGCCCGTTCAGAACTGTCATGGCCGCTTGGTTCCTGTCCTGTAGCAGAACGAAAACATTTGTTGAGATTGGAAATAGTGGATTTGGTTCTAAATATTTTTGTGGACAACACACATCTAAAAAGGCATTGCTATTTAAACTTGTAAATATACTTACTAATATACAATCTTCCAAATTCCTTGCGGGGCTCCAATGGAACATCCCAGTGGAGTCGTACTTCATTTCAGTCTTTTCAAAGTCGAAATCTTTCGACTGATCGTCAGCCAAGCCCGCGGGCAAACTGACGCCATTGCTGTTTTGATTACCACCACTGCTTCTACTCGTTGGCCTGTACAAAAGTCGGATCTTAGAAAAGGATTCTATCAAATACACTTTCGTGCGTCTGAACAAATTGTGTTTATGTAGATGATTTTATACTTTTTATTTATTGTTTCCAATTTAATCTAGTAGAGGGAATTGAAAGGTTTAGGGCTAAGTTAGATCAATGTTGCAGTATAGGGGAATATGAAGAGATAAGAACAGCCAGAATAGCCACTACAGAAGATAGCTTCTATCTAATACACTACAGTGGATTCTTGGGCAGTGGGATATTTTACAGAATTGGTTTAAATCGGTTAAAATTGAATTTTTGAGCAGAATCGAATTGTTTCTGAGGGTTGTTTTATTTTACAAGTGAATAATCTGAAACTACTGATTGCTTTGTAGGTAGGTACTTAAAACAAGAATATCTAAACTACTTTATGTACAGGAATGCGCATCGCAGACAAATATTAAATGTGTATTAACAGAATAGTGACAAAAACATGCTGTAGTTGTGTGTCGTGCCGAATTCAAGTGCAGTACACAGTAAAATTTAAAAAATAAACTCCTGAACGTATTCGAACTAAAATATTTGACAAGTGAGGCAAGCACTACTCTACGAACTTAATCGAGAAAAGTCTGCGCAGTTGTCTGCACTGCTACGTCCGAGGACCGTGCAATACACACCCAATGTAGGCAACATTGACACATTGCTGACTTAACTCGTGTAAAAGAATTTAAGTACTTTGCAAATATCAAAACTACTGATAATAAAATGATCTAGCTGAATAATTTTCAATTACATGAGTTTTTTCACTTCGTAGGCAAGGTGATAGGCCTGGTAATTGGTATCTTGATCCTGGGGATTCCTGTAACACAGGGTCAAAGAGTCGTCTCCGTTTCTTTTTTTTTAGGAAATAAATGTGCAAACAGTAATATATCAATTTAGTGCGTTGTGCACGTCGTGCTAAAATAAAATACTCGAATAACAAGCCGCGATAGAAAGAGAAATCAAGGATAGAAGAAGAGACTTTATGGAATGTATTTATATTCATTATTTTAATTGAAATTTGTATTTATAGGTTGGACTATGTTTTGGAATTTAGATCGGCTTATTTCAATAATTTTCTGAAGCCGAATGTCGACAAAATTAAAACATTGGATTTAAATAAAATTAATACACGGAACGTGTTGCTTGGCTCCAGAGAAAGCTCCAATTATAGCGTTATTTAACTGGGAGTGATGATACATGACTGAAGGAAATCTTAGTTAAGTTCATGGCAATATTAAAGATATACAGAAGATGATTCTTCAACGCTAATTTTTTCATGTGTATGAAAGGAAATAGAAAAAGTTTCCCAAAGACAGAAATGTATTTTGAAAGAGTATTCAACTTCTGAGATTCTATCATGAGTTCGTAACACCAAGTGAGATACTCTAAGCTACACCATGTACCACCACTCGTTAACATTTATTAATTAAAACGGAAAGGTTATTGTTTCTGCGGTAGACTCACGTATCGGGCGGGGCCCTGTTGACGTTGGGCTTGACCTTGTTGACCTGCCTCGTGGTGGTGGTATTCATCAGCTGATTCGCCATCGGGGACAGCAGCGTGGTCGGCGCTGCGTTCCGGTGATTGCGATTTATTACTAAAGGAAGAAAACCTTGACTTAGATTCTTTTAAGCTTTCTGTGTTGTTTCGGTTGTCTCTACTTTTATAACATCTCTAGTTTTAGATAAATATCGGCTTTGTAGTGTGTCGTCCTTATTTGTCTCCATGTCTGTGAGGTAGTCTTGCTAAAGAACAGTGTGTTATATAAGCGCCTGGATAGTTTATTTTTCGTGTTTGTATTTTCGTCTTGTCTAACCCAAGTGATCTCAGATATATGGAGTAACCTTTGTTGTTTTCAGATCATCTTGTTGTGACCATGAATTTTTTGTTGTAAAATTGTCAGATATTAGCGTTGTCTAGTTAAAATTGTGGCCTCCGGCAAAACACATACATTCCATGGTTGACATCTAAATAATTGAGAGTATCATCATTTCTGAAATAATCAAACTATTTTGCGTGTACTAAGGTTGCAAGATTTTTTTAGTAGGTATTTCGACGCGAATTTATCATCAAATAAAAAAATATATATAGAGAAAACCACAACTTCAGTTAAATTCCTGATACAACAACTTAAAAACAACGATACCTGTTATATGGTACACCATTCAGCTAATGATGAATGATGTTTGCTATAGTATATTATATGTAGGTATATGTAGCTCATACTTACAACTAGTATCCTCCCCTCTTTCCCTCGCAATTTCGCCTGAAAGGCAATAAGAACAATTTACGCAAAAATGTTACGCAATGAAGTTGTATAAGCAGCAAAGCTTGTGAGTTTTGAATTTAAATTTACTTTTAAAATTGCATTTTTCGGAAATCTAAGGATATATCTAAATTTGTACTGAATTTATTGAAAAATCTAAAGCAA
Source organism: Mamestra brassicae (assembly GCA_905163435.1). Lineage (NCBI taxonomy): Eukaryota > Metazoa > Arthropoda > Insecta > Lepidoptera > Noctuidae > Mamestra > Mamestra brassicae. Next base: position 4,370,104 of record LR990991.1, on the reverse strand, counting down.
TTCAAATTGATTTTTTTATTTAAAAATTACTTGGGTTCAATTAAAATGTGTTTAAATAATTACTTATGTATTCTTAATCAATATTCTACAACAAAAGCATAGATGTAGGTACCCACATAGCATTCACTTTAGCGTCGCCAATTTTGGACAACATTTAATAAGGTTTGAAATTATAGATTTCAAAGAATTATTCTAATTGTAATATAATCAGAGCGGCTCGGACCGTTTTCTTGATCATTACAACCAGGCTTTTCAACAACATAACATTATCCATGAATTGGCAACTCTTTAACTTAATATGGTAGGTATTTAATCATTCAGACAAATAAATGCAATGCCATGAATATTTGCAATGCGCGGCAGAGGGGTACAAACCACAAATGATCATACATCCGCTTTAGAGTTTACCAAGAAGCACAGATCGATGGAAACAATTCAATCGTCGTTGACTCATTACTCATTGAAATAGTGAATGCAAAAGTAAAATAAAAACAAAATGATTTTAATTCGTGTTCATTACAATTTTGTTAGTCGGAAAACTTTTGTGAAATTTAGTGTGAGGCTGTTAGTTTAGAAGTGTCGCTCGGCGGAGCGGCGCGGGTCGTGTCACTACGTTCAGCCGGGTACATGCGAGAGAAGCGCATAACCCCGAGGTGGCGCCAGTTGTCAGTGCTCGCTATGAGATAATGCGTGACAAAGCAACTAGGTGCACGGTACCTTCCGGTAACCTAGGACGAAGCATATTGCCGGTCAAATGGTTCAGTGGGCCGATGATTAAAAGAAAAACGAAAAAAAAAATCACTCGGCTCGGAGCCTGAGATGTACCTCGAACATGGACCTTCTTGGGCAACTCTGGCGGCGTGAAGGTGGGGGGAGGATGGTGATCATCTGCAAAACATCAGCACAAGTTCGCATTCCACTCCACTCAGTAAATACAGTTCTTACAGCACATCGCGATATCGTACAGCGTGTGGCCGGTCTGTCCATATTGACTCAGATCACTTCAATAGTACAATCATCGGTTTCATCTTGTGAAATATTGAAAGCAATTAGCATTTAAATATTGGAACGTAAAGATTAATATAATAGGTGTTTTGACTCTATAGTGTTAGAAAAAGAAGTTAGCACAAAGTTACGGCTCGTGTACGTCCAGAGAGAAGCTCCAAAGAAAGCTGAAGATGAAACCGATACACAATCAAATTACTTATTAAAAATCAAAGTTATAGTCACAACTAATTAATGCTACAGTTAACATAACATACCTACCACCACACATGCAACAAACATAAAGCTACGAATACAAACGACACACAAAACGAAAGTATCTAACTATTAGACAAGCTCTACGTGCTATAATATTATGTTTCACATCTTGAATTAAATGAATTTAAAACCCTAGGAATTACCATGACTAATGCAAAAGATATGAGGGTATGAAAATGTAAGTGATTAGAATGGCGTTGAGCGTACTAAGAACTGATGGCTCAAATGAAATTACAGAATCGTAAATATTACAGGGATGTGATAACAGTAAGGCGAGTATACCAAATCGTTCGGCAGATCGGACGCAGCAGCATACCACTGCTGGGTCCTCGCGGTTCTATCGAGGCGGGAGCATCTAAACGTTCCCTATGCAGGGGATCATTAAATCATCTTTTCAACTTTTAAAGCATAAATAAATTACAAATTAACTTCTTGTAAAATCTATTACTTCACAACATCAATATCAGAGGGACTATGTCGATGCAGAAAATCAGGGATCAAAATACTCCTAGAAAAATATTTTGAGATATAATAATATAATAACAACAACACCAAAATAAATAAACGACATCACATAATGTCTCTCGATGTTTTAAATATCGGCTAATAGAGAGGCAAACATCTAACTGCTGTATAAATGCACATATAGAAACGTATAAGACAAGACAATGATAAACAGGACACGTTTTCTATGCGAGAGTGGCCGGGAGTCACCCGCCCCACATGTCGCGTATAAACATCACATTGACATGTACACTGAATCTTAACATTGAGGTTACGTACTTGCCCTGCCAACCATCTGGACGGCTCGTACGCCCTTCCTGAACGTAGCCACTGAACCGAGAAACAATACGTTTAGCTCACTTGTTACACAATCCATTTTCACCTGTTTTAAATTGTGGGTGTTACAGAAGATACGCAAATCATAGATCTTAATGCAGACAGAGATGCAAAGCTGATAGTTATCTCTGAGCAGGAAGTAGTTGATGACGACGCACTTATGTTCGACTTCCCATTACTATCGCCCAAACTGGGGTCTTTGACAAGGACATGGAACATATTAGGTATATTAGTATGGGAGAGACTGCTCAGGTTGGGCTGGCTAGTAATAGAGGTCGGTTCTCCTATTGGGGTTGCAGACGTGAACAGTGTTTTTCTCTGAAATACTCTCTACCTATATCTTTCGTATATTAAGCGAGCTGTAGTTAATATAGTGTCTTAGTCTAGCTGCACTATACTAGTTGCGTGTGTCGTTTTTTCGTGTATTAGCATAGGTATATTGTAGCCCAGTTTCAACTCGTCCATAGCAATGGTTAGTTGATGCAAACAAACTATACGTGTGTAAGGTACGGTAATACGGTATATTTGTCATTTCGTTTCCGTACCGTCGAGACAAGCACGGTACGTATTTAGACTTTGTTTCACCATCCCAGTCTGCATCATCATCATTCCAACATCTGTAAAAATCCAAACACTGACAAAACGAATGTACGCTCCTAACATTTATGATTTAATTTTGTTAATGAATTTGGTAGAATCAAATTCTGTGCAGTGAAGCTAGATGTTTGAGCGGTAGAATTTGATTCTGTCAAAAGCGTGGATGAATGTAATGGATCGTGGCTGCATTTAGTTTCCTCCCTGTGTTAGTCACTGTCGCGGTCGTTAGCACAGACAAGCCGGAACTGTCGTCATAAGTCTTTGTCCTCCAAAGCTCACTGTCGATGGGCAATTTTATCAGCAGTTTGAGATCTTCACTCCTTTCGTTCTGAGACATGCTTTCGTGGATTCATATTTATATTATGATATCTAAGTGTTTGGGGACGTGACGGTGCACGTGCAGCTTGCGATATTATTTCTACATATTATTAATGTTCACATGCATGTACTGTCTGTGCTGGGCTCAGAAGTGCATCATAGCAATGTGTTCAACTCTCGTTGATTCTCTCCGCAGTGCGTGTCCTGATACAATTTTGACAAGTGACTGCTGTGTGATACTATGTACAGGTCCTGATTGGGTGTGAATGTTAAGCGGTATTGTATGATGCACTAAATCCTCTCAATTGATACAGAAACAGAGCGAGTAATATCTCAAAAGGCAGAAAAATGGTGAAGTGTCGGAGTGCTTCATCTTGTGGCGGAATCCATTCACGAGCGAGCGGACATACACAATGATCGCTAAATTATAGGGTGTGAACGAGCACGGGTCAAGATAATGCCTTGCAGCCGATCCAGTCAGTGAGGTACGGACGCAACACCACTAAAGCAACTCAACAAAATTATAGACACGAAAAATAAATATCGGAAAACGTCAAGTTGTGAGGTTAGGTGTGGTGCAAGTTACCTATGTCGGCTCCAACCTTCCGCTGGTGCGCGGTCACTAAAAGTTTAGCCGAACAATATATTCATTAATGTCGCACAAATAGAAAGAAAACAGTGTGAGGTCGAGCGAGTCTGTGTCGACGGCGCCGCCAGGGCTCCTGCCTACTGCCTACGTGTATGGCGAACATCGTGTGCTCACACGTGTGTAAGTGACACACAGATTACGGGACACAGTTCATTACAACATTAATATTTCCAGAAAGAATGTCACAGAATAGTATTAAGTTAAGAAGTTAGCTTAAAGTATTGTATGTAGAGAATTCTGTACAGATTGTCTCGCTATGTTAGGTAAGGTATTAGTAATGATAGCAATACAGTGATCTTACAGTTTTTGCATTTGCACTTCTTGATGAGCGTTTCGTCTTTGATGTCCTCGTGGCAGGCCTTGCAATAATACCAAGCTCTGGAATGATAATAGTTGTAGTCAGTACTAAGACGGCAACTGACACTACATCTTCAACACGAGTTAAAATTGAAGAAAGTGGTAAACGAAAGATGCCAGCCAGAAAACAACATTGTTGTCTTTGGAAAGATGCTCTGTAAGAGGAGCGAAGTTCCTTGCACTACTAGCATCTATGAGTTGCAATCGAAGAAAAAGATAAAGCTCATGACTTACCTTTTAACCTCATCTGCAGACTGTGCGATAAAGAATCCCTGTGTGTTAGCGTGTATCTTGGCACTGCGTGGGTTGATAGATATCTTGCTGTCGGCGCCCTCCTCTCCCTTTATCTCAATCGCCAGCAACAGCAGCTTGAGCTTCGTGAAGCACAACCTGGAGGATAGACGTGATGTACCGGTTTGTTCTCAAGTATGTGCAGCTTTATGATTTCATGTTCGTTGATCTGTGTGAGTGCTCTTACTAAAGAATATGCAGATTTTACATATGGAATGAGAGCACCAAGTGTTCCGAAAATTAGTTTGTTTGTGTTTTTTTACCGGACTGCCCCAATTTTTAAACCAGCCTTTTGATTCTAACGTTCAAGATTGTTTGGTTTGTGTTTGTTGTAAGCAGTTGGTGCTTTCGTACTCGTAAAATATATAGTGACAGTTTGAATTATAATGATATATGTATTATGTACTCACAAAAATAGCAAATTCATACATTTAACTTAATCATGAACTCCCAATGAGAACAAAAAAATGTAGTATTGTTTTCTTACTGTATAAGTAATCTACTCGGGTTGAATCTAATTCGTTCAAGAAATTATAACTTGAGCTACGGTTTCTGTGATACTTCTGATCTTGCGCTTTTGGTAATATACTTTGTCTTCTCTACGTGTCAACCATGTAAAGTAAGAAACCTACACTCACGTTAAATTCATTGTATATAGGTATTAAAACATTTAAGGTTCTATTTCATGCTACAGTCGACAGCAAAGTTGCATTCTACTGTACATTTTCAGCTACTTTAAGTACTTACTACAAAGATACAATATGTACCTACTGTACATACGAATACCTACGTATAAGCATGCATATTTTAAAGTCTATGGTGCATTTTCTACATAGTGTGTTGTGTTCAGCAAATCTAAGGTGTACGACAGAGAAAGCGATAGTAGGAGGAAGAAGAAGTACCCAAACCTGAGAAAAACTCACTTCAAGTAGGTATATGATAGTTTTAATAAAGTTAATAGAATAGTGTGCAATGAAGCTCAAGACAAAGTGCGTCAAGACAATGATTCATATCTATGACAGAATATTTACATTTTGCTTTTTACTGCACTGAAGTAATTTTATGGAATCGTGACTTTCACTAATCAAAAGTCAAATGAATTCATTTTATTGTACCCTGAGTGAGAAAATGTAAAGGTGTATGTACCTAACTAAAATTGGGTACCTATTGAAATAGTTGATAAAATTTAATATTAAAAAAGAGCCGTCACTAGATGACGGAGAAAGTTTACTAAACACTCGAAAAGTAGTCTAAATACATACCACTAATAACAATAATTGACTAACATATTACCCATTCAACATGCACAATCTATTCTGGAAAATCAGAAAGACATTTTAGTTCTAAACATATCCAGCCTACTCGTTATATCGGTTATCAGTGCACACTGGGTAGCTAGGGTTAGCAAGTCGGCACAGTGTCTACAGTGCGGTGCAGGCGCCCAAGGATCGAGGGGAGTCTTACTCGCTCGCTTGCGGGAAGCTCATCCCCGTGAAGGATGTCGACAGTGTTTCGGTGTACATCTCGCAGCCAGTACCCTGCAGGTAATCGTTCTGCCAAGCTTGTGTGTCGGGGGACTGCAATCAACCAATAGGAGACGCTAAAGCTCGTGCCATGTTAGTCATAGCCACTCGACGGGCTATCGCGTCCGCTCGGCCACACTCGTCGCTGCTCGTCGGCTATATTACACAACTATTCATAATTAGTAAATCAAAATCCTATATTATTTGTAAAACGTTATTCAGTGCAGTACCTAGTAATGAAATCGAAAAAAAAACATTGATATTTATTTAAAACCACAGACGGTAAGCTGGCAAACAAAATTAACAAAAACACTAAAATGATAAGCTATGCGTTTCGTAGTTGGTTAGTGTTGATTGTCCTGTAATCACGATATGGAATGCTCAAACACTTGAAAGTATAAAGTTTGGTGTGTGACGATTGTCTGGTGTCACATTATTGAAAGCGTCTCGTTCCTTGCCCACTTACTCTGCGGCCTGTTTGAACGGCATCCCGATAAACGTAGAACTTAGTGTCTCGGTGTACATCTCCATGCCGGTACCTCGCATGTAGTCATTAGTCCATATAGCCATTTCTTGTGACTGTGGAAATGCCGCATAGTATCGTTAGAACTTGTGGTACGTTCAGAGAGCGACTGTAAGCGTCGTCCGTCGGAGGGTCGAAGGTCGGTCTCTGAAAGTACTTGAGGAGCATGTTTATAGAGGTGTGGGGTGTAGAAAGAAGGAGGCTGACCGTCTTGAAGCTGCGCATGGCGAAGAGGTTGGCCATCATGGTGGAGAAGCCGGGCGCGAGGCAGCTCTGCGCGATGAAGCCGAGCTTCAGCTCCGCCAGGCAGATTACGTCGTCGCCCTGCTTCCAGTCCCACGATGGAATGTTTAGGAGATAGGCCTGGAACAGCATACGATACTTTTCTAGAAGTATTGAAGACGACTGTTTAACATAAATACACTCAATCAATGAACTGCTTGACATACAAAGGCCTCTCTCAAGATGCTCCACAACACCCGTCTGTCGCTTTCTCTATGGTTTCTTCTCTACTCCAATTAAATGCATTTTAGCATTCCTTTCCCCAAACTCTGCTAACCCACCTTATTATGGTACTGCATCAGCTGGATGATGACCCGGATGTCGTCGGAGTAGTTCTTGATGGAGATGACCCTCATGATGTTGGCGGCGTCTTCCGCGTCAGGGTCCTGGCAGTATTTGTTGGCTAGCACCAGACACGCATCTGCTTCATGTACCTAATTGTAGAAAGTATTATAGTTTTCCGTCGGAAAACGCGTGTCACAAAGATGGCGGATGGAATAAGGCGTTAAAAGCGATAGCAAGTTTGGATTTTGTCTTTAAAGGATGTGAAGGCCAGTGATGTAAAGATATCCGCCCTTAGTGAGCCCCATTATACCATCTGTATGACACACTTACAGTTTTTGAATCAAGCTGCAGCTCAGGGTATAATTTACAATATTTTTCACAAGAATGAGTTTCGAATCGGAATACTAAACAGATAATCTGGATATACTTGATTAGAATTTTGGGTTGCATTGGAATTTTCCAAGCAAATTACGTTATATCAATGCAATTTGGGGAATTTCGATTTGCGGTAAGCAATAAAACACTGATAGGGTCACAACACTTACCAATCAAACGTGAATACACTAAGTTACCGAAAAGTTAGTTTTACACATCTATTGTTAGGAGGGAAGACAGAGAACATTTTAGTAGACTTTTTTCTAGTAATTACTTAGTTTAGTTCTACGTTCTATCAAGCGGAGGTTTACAAAAGCGTGAAGATTGCGCATGCGAAACTTTGGCCGAAAATATAAAAATGAGCACCACGATTCGATTATTATGGTAAATTTTGAATTCGGTAAACCAATTGGGTTAGACTTGAATGAGTTTCTCTACGTGGTTTTCATTTTATAAGAAGCAGGTGTTTTTTAAAGAAGAAGTTAACATGCAGACAAGCGCCAACATTCCATAAGCCATGCCAACTTACCCAACAATATCGACAATCGATAACTGTACTTGACTACGTATAAAAATGTTAAATTTTGAAATGGAAACCCTTTCTTCGGCAGCCATTAATGCCAATATTGCCATCGGAACGTACAGGAAATCGATATCGAAGTGACAAACGGGCCAGCATTGCAACAACACCCAATCAGACACATGGTGGGCGGGCTGAGCGCGGCGGGTCGGGGGACGCGCCGCGCTGCCGACAACACTCAGCAGCACAGCCACAGCCGGCGGCGCCCGGCACCAGCGCACCGGGCGCCGCGCACAACTTGCGACAGGTTAGATCGAGCATCGCTCTACTCTAGACAATATCTTACATCGTCAAACCGACACCACGCCCATTTTGATTATTTCCGTGTGTGCATTGCTACTTACTTTCACCCTCTGAAGGTCGATTGGGTTCATAATGGTGCCTTGAAAGAATTCCACAGTTGTAAAGTGTCTCTTGAACAGGCCTTCGAGCTCCAGGTCGGGCGGTTTCCTGTCATGAACGCTCAGTTAACACCGCTGGCCATGGTTACCGGACAGTCCGCCGCCTGGCGAGGCCTTACCATGCAACTCTATGTACCAAAATACGCAGTCGTGTGGTGGTGCGGGGTCGCTCAGCACCCCAGGTGCGGGCGACCTCGCAGCACCGTGAGAAGCAATGATTGCATCAAAATAATCACAAGATAAACGTTACCAAAGTGATCAATACCTACTGTGACTATGAAACAGCGTCTTTACAGAAGAAAGAGTTCTGTTTTATGCACATATAAATAAATAAAAAAAGTACTGATTCACGTAGACGCGTCAATGAGAATTACGGCCGTGCGTTAATCTAATGCCTGCTCTATGGTTGTATTCTAACCTTGACTCGTTCAAGGTCGACGGCATTCATCATTGTACCCTGAAAAAACTCGACGGTGGTGTAGTGACGCTTGAGGAGACCTTCCAGCTCAAGGTCGGGCTCTTTTCTGAAAGCGTCGTCGATCACATTTGATGACATGACACACCACCTCGACAGCGTCGCACATGCTACGTCACACAGCACTCGTCACACCGTGACAAGTGACTTGCTCCCACAGTACACAGTTATTATTTGCCAGCGAGTTTCATAACTAGTTCAGTATTTTTATTTATTTACTTGATATTATGAATCATCGCAATAATAATATTTTTCAGTATATTTTGATGTTAACATTTTTTCATCTTAGAATATACTTATCAATAGTTTCTAATATTACATATTTCTGATATTGCGCAACATGTCAGGTAGGAGAGTATTTAAAAAAAATGTAACTTCATAAAAACCTAGATTTTTTTCAAAATTCTTCTACCGCATGTCCAATGAGCGCTGCTTTATCATTAGCATAATCATCAGACGTTCAGATCATCGCTCATCAATATATCGTCATGCGCGATGATCAGACTAATATTCTTGTTCAGTAAAATTATAGACAAAAGGATCAATTTGTGACGTTCGTGTTGAATTTATTTTAAGTCACATTTGTCTATCATCTCATGATTTCTTTATTTCACTTAAAACTAGCTTATCGTTTAAATACATACCTGTGTAAAAAAACAACTTCGACGTCCACATCCTCTCTGTCCTCATGTAGGAAGTCTTTTAAAAAATGGCTCACTGATTCGTATGTTATGTGTCCACAGACCACTATATGCCTGAAACCGTACAAGTGTATTATAACACCGGCCCACTCAGCCACGCGCAAGGTGCATCTACCAAATTAATTTGCAGTTTGAAAAACAAAGAAAGAAGCTTCAGAAGCGAGTTCTCAGAAAGTCTCAAAGCTTGTAAAGTTGGAAAAACTTATTGGAATATTGCAAGATGTCATTTATTTTTAAGCTTCGTGTTAAAACTTGAAAAAAAACTTTACATTGGCTTGTTCTTTTTTAAAAAGCAAATTTTCAAAAAGCTCATCTTATAAGTAAGGAAAAGACAGAAGTAACAGCAATTTGAAGTCTTATTTAACACCTGGGACCAGATGGAAGTAACTCATAATAAAATATTGAATGAAAAAGGTCACGACAGGGTTAAACAAAACTGTAAGTGATAGAAGCGTGAAGAGAAGCTACATTTATATCAACCACGCCATCATTTCGTTATGCTAATAGTTAATTAATATAAAAAAAAACTACGTAAGTCGCAGTTAATATATCATGCTTTTTTTATGAAACAACGACGTGGTTTGGAATTAAAACGTCCATAATAACTATACGCTCATTAGTTTGTGGCCTGTAGTTAACTCAACTAAAACTTTAATAAAATTAATGAGCTTAAAAGCTTCAATATTCAGAAATAACAAATGAATTAAGTAATTACAGCCACAATTAAATGAACATTGTTCTAGAAAGCTCAGTTTCGTTCAGGATTTGTGTAACTATCTACCACACTATAAAAAATAAAATAAAATAAATGAGACGACGACTATGGGGCAGGGGTTGTTTAGGTCGCTTGCAGGACATTATATGTAGTGTCTTTAGGGGGACATACAACAATAATAGCATACATTGCATGGAGTTGAATACTTTTGTGGTGTGATGATTTTGAACTAAGATAATATTAACACACTGACTGATAGTAGTATCATAAACTTTTTACTTAGGTACACTACGATAAAGTAAACTGAAAACCTGTATATTAAATGAAATTAGTATGAGTTTCGTTAATTATGCAGTCGAATTTGTATGAAATCCATCGCGTACCTATGGACTGGACTTATTCGATTTATGATTAGAGCTTAAGCGGGCTCCGTTTGCGAAACTACAAAACAGTCAGCGTGTATAATTTTTATCTAGACACAGCAAAGTATTTATAAATCTGTTCTGTTAAATATAAATTGTGATCTAGTTACTTTGTCATACTGCGTGGTTGTATCAACAAATACTGTGAATAGTGTAAGTACGGCGCGTGTTTCTCTGAATATTACAGTTGATTTAGAACTGTACGCTATGGCATCTATGAATACGCCTCATGTACTGTGTTTAGATAAAAATCCTGTTTAAACAGTAAAAGCTTGCGTCTCAGTACAGTTTATGTATTTGGGAATATGTAATCACTTAGACAGGTCTATAATATGTTCGTTTTTAATATTGTATTTTGTTTTGGAGCCAGAGTCGCAATTCTTAATAAGTTCACATCGACACTGTTGGGTGGAAACCTCTTGTTGAAATGTGACAGTCGACAGTCCGTATAATGGTGAAGGTTAATGTTGTTAACATAAAAGATAAAAGAAGGTTCAGAAAATTATCACAGAGCAGAAAATAAGAGAGTTAAACAAACCAAGGGATGCAAACAGCTCGTGCCTACACGATCATGCAACTAGTATTCATCTAAGGTGTGGCAAAGGAACTGATTTCATTTTTATTCATAGAAACATTAAATCTGTCTACCTTTGTATCTTTAACACGATCCATAAACATTGCAAACAATTTCCAAAATCAATCCAAAAGTTTCTCATAAAATGATTGGTGTTTCGTTGCTAGGATGATGTCAATCATGTCAATGATATGTTCAATAAAACTAAACTAATTTTGCGTTAAAAATGTCCTCAATGCACACAGCCTTGCCACGCTCTATGAATATATTTACGAAAATACATTACACTAAAATAACCGAGGGGGTCGATTCAAAATTACATTACAGATTAAAAACATTAAAGAGGGTCAACATTAAGAGTACAAGTACAATAACAGTAAGTCGTGCAGGCAGGAGTACAGTCGGAGCGGAGCGGACGCGGGAGGGGGGGCGAGGGTAGCTGGTGGCGGACGGCGCGGTGGCGGGGGGCGGGGGTCGCTGGCAGGGGGGGGGGACAGGCAGGGTGGTGCGCGCGCGTCCACAGCACCGCCCGGGGCCACCCGGGTCCGCCGCCCGGGGCCCCAGGCCGGAGCTGTCGACGCCTCGCTTCGCAACGCACACCAGAACTCCAACAACGCACTACAGTACGGTACCACTCAACATTAAACTCTTCGTAACTAAGCTTTACGTTAACATTCCTTTACTTTACGTACGTTACTAACAGAACATAATCATGATACCTATAATGACGAGCGATAACACTAGCCACTATCTGCTGTTCACTATTCAACTGAACTCAAATCAATTCAAAGGTAATTTACAATCAATATCGACTCATAAAAACAAAGACAACTCGCGAGACTTGCGTCCCGCCAAGATAAGTGAGAACACAGAAGCGTGCTAAGAGAGGAAAAGGAAGAATAGATGTCACAACACGGAACACATTCAACGGAACGGAGTGAAGACAGCGGCTCACCTGCGTCCCCGCTCATTCTTGAGGGTGCCGCCATACTTGGGTCTAGTGCCGATTAAGTCAATTATCTCTGGGATACAACTGGCAAATATCGCCTAAACGCCGACAGACAAAACAAGACGTTCACATGTATTCGTTCGAGAGCGGGGGCGAGTCGCCGGCGCGCGGCGCCGAGCGGTGGAGCGTGCGCGCGCGCGGCGGCGAGTCGCCCGGGGCGCGGCGCGGGCGCGGGGGGCGCGGCCGGCGCGGCACTGGCTGTGTGTCGCGGACTGTGGCGAGTGCCGGAGCTAGCGCTACAGCGTGGCGACAGGCATCGTGTGCAAGCGAACAAACCAAACACTACTTCATCGACAGCATTACAAAACTTTACATCGGCTCTCTCCAGATCTAGTCTCGTTAGAAAGGATTAAAAAGCTCAACGGTATCTCGAGTAAAATTTACGAAAAAAGGCATGTAGTAGTGCGTCGGTCGACCGCGCGCCTGTCTCTCTAGTCGGGGAGAGGGGCGCGGCCGCCGGGAGCTAACTCTTCGAGCATGCGCCACGGCACCGAGAGACCGATTCTAGTGAAGGATTAATAAATTTCATTAGCAAACTCCGCATTCAATCAACCAAGATCGAAACCGTGAGAGGTAGGAAGGCAGGAAGCCGCGTGGAGCGGGGGCGTGAGAGCAGGGTACCTGCGGCGGACGTCCTTGTTGTACCGGCCGCCGTATTTGTTGCGCTGCGCCGCCAGCTCCGTGATCTCGGGGATCCAGCTGGCGAACACAGCCTACGATACACAGCAACACCGTAAGGTGAGTGGCCGCGCCCCCGGCCCGCCCCCGCGCGCCCGCCCCGCCCCGCCCCGCCCGCCCGGCCCGCCCCCTCGCACGAGGCGCGGGGCTGTGTGCGTGAGTCGTCTGTCTGCGTGTGGCTGTGGCTGTGTGTGGGTGTGCGGGACTTGGGTGCCGTGCCGAGCTACGCTAGCGGCGGGAGCCGTGACGGGACTCGTGACCGGGTGCATGCAAAGCCTAAGGATACATACGCTAACTAATCGATGATCAGAACTTAAAAAGAAATCGGTTCGACCGGTACCTAAACTAAAAACGGTGGGCATTCGTATAGACGCTTGGTAGACGCGAGCACGGTCGGGCCGAGTCGGCGCGCCGCGTAGCGCCGCTCGCCCCGGCGGTACGGGACCCGCCAGCGCGCCGCCGCGCACGTGGCGCGGCTGCCCACCAGCGCGCCGCCGTAGCGCGGGGCGAGGCGGCGCCCGCCGCGTGCCGGCGGACCCGCGCGTGCACACGAGTAGATAACACAATACATCTGACGGCACTGAGCAAGCTTTCTTATAAGGTGATGATTCCCGTGGGCGCCGGAAGCTCGGGCCACTCATGCCGCGCGTGGCGTAGGATGAGCCGCCTTCACTTCCGCCGGCCACTGTATATATCAAACGGATACCTCTTTCCATGTTCACGCTTCAGCTCGCCACTGTACTTGGACCTACTTCCTACCAGCTCTATAATTTCGGGAATGCTACTAGCGAACATTGCCTGCAACAGACCACGGTGTCGATCGAACATGCAGTCCGACCACACGCGGACACCATCGAGTGGTGCACGACAATGTCCACATTGAGATCGGTATGCTCTCTATGGTGACGCTGAGTCGTAAAGTGTAGCCGGTAGCGGAGCGAAATAAAAATAAAAGGAAGTAGTGTGTGTCTACCGGTGATGTGAGCAACTGAACACAGCCAGGCGTGGTGCGGCATGCATCGCGAGTGGGAGGGGTGGGACGCGGCACCGGGTCGCCGAGGCGGCGGGCGCCACTAGACGCGACAGACGCGACAGACGCGACAGGACGCGACAAGACGCGACAAGACGCGACATTACGCGCTACACACGCTCGCTCGCGCAACGTATCTCGTTCGGACCAGTCCCCAGTACACTCCGAACTCTAAGCGCGGCGAGACAGATCCTCCGGCACGTTCGTGGTGACTATCACGTAACAAAGCAAAAGAAAAAACAAAATACACCCATGCAGCCGCTCGAAGAAAAGCGTATTAAAATTGAGTAGTCGGCGATAGTCGAGGGGAGTCCTCCGAAGCCGGGAAGTTAGAAGATGGCACATGAGGCGGTGAGGATCCGCCCGGGCGGGGCGTCTCGCGCCTCGTACATCATGCGGTCTACCGTGGTGCACTACTCAGGCTTACAATCATTCAACGAGCTGTGCGATCAACCACTTGTCTAGCAAGTTCCATGTGAACTGAACTATATTGTAACCGTTACACTGCAAATGTTTCTTATATTTCCTTTTGCTTTGTTAATAATTTAGCCTCGTACAAGGAACCGCAAGCTTGTCGTAACGACTTAGTAGCCGAGACAAAGAATTAAACTACTTTAAGTTACTTGGAAAATAAGAAATGTTGTGTTCCAAATTAGTGGCAACTACAGAGACATTAGAGACTTGCGTCTCCTTGCAAAGATAACTCAGATATTGGACTTTTATATTTCATTTCAATTCATTAAATATTTAATTCAAAGAGATTTAGAGATAAAACAGTTGAAAGTAAAACTTACCAAGCCGACGAGGAGAAAAAAAACCAAAAATGTTCTTCCAAGTACTGTGTGACAGAACACGTCTCCGTAACCTACGGTGGACATGGTGACTATAAGGAAGTACACACACGTCCAATACGAGAGCTTCTGCGCATTCTCGAAATCTAGTGGGTCACCAGAGTTTTCCAGCTGAAACACGACAAATTCAACAAGTCAGACATGTGTGGTTGGGACAAGCACAAAGTATAGAATCATCAAGAAAAATCCTGTATTCCCAGAACGTGTACGTTTGGCTGAATTCGAAGTCATGGAAACAAAACTCGTCACGAATCTAATTTTAGTAGAACCTAGAGAAAAAATATTTTACACTTGAACCTAGTTCTTATCGAGGTCAACTACATATGGGTCAATGTTAATTAATTTGAGACTACTATACGTTTCGTATACCGATGTTATAACACGACAAAAAGCGTCGCGTCCCGATTTCCAACGGGGGCAACCTATATTTGCAAACATTCCTCGAACACTTTCTATGAGTGAAAACCGTTAAAATCCGTTGCCCAGTCAGTGACTTTTTTTAACTATATTTACTATTCCGAGACTCCTCCGTGCTTCGGAAAGCACGTTAAGCGGTTGGTCCCGGATGCCATTTGTAGATCTTTGACAGTCGTTACGGATTGTCAGAAGGCAGAAAATCTGACACAGTCTTGTCAAGAAGTACCGTGTTGCCCAGTTAATGGGTTGTGGAGGTCTGGTAGGCAGCCGTTCCACGTAAAATACTGGTATTCAGCTAAATCCGGTTTGACTGGAAGCCGACCCCAATATAGTTGGGAAAAGACTAGGCAGATGATGACTATTTAGAGACGTCGTGATCAACTTCGTACTTCGTACGTTGTGGTCAGCTTGGAATGTAACGGAATTGCAAATTATACTTTAGTTAGACTGTAAGTATGTAGGTGCATCTGCGAGAACGGAGCGTTATAAGAGAATACATGGGAGTGTTGTTTAAGTGCCTATTACGAACTATCCATTTCCCATTTGACTTTTAACTTTTGCGCTTTTGCTCGCAGCTTAAATAACGTCGAAGGATCCTGTTAATCGTGTTTTCTAAAAAATTCAAGGAGTTTCGCCAAAAATCGGATTTTTGCGTTTGACCGATTCTTACGACACTAATTTAGTGATTTAACGAGAACCGACATACATAATATTAATTTATTTATTACTACTATTACTTCAACATTGAATCATAAACCTCAAAAATCCCCTAATCCGCCCATGATTCACGTTCACACAAAGCTATATATTTGACGTGGAACACTTACCAAATGAATAATGCCGGCAGCGGTCAGCCACACTGATATAAATATAGAAACTAATTGCGCCAACCGAATTGAGCTTGATGTTTTTAATATATTGAGGTATTGCAAAATATCAGGCACGGTCATTAAGCGTAGAGCTCTGAGAAATCTCAGCCCTGGAACAGAGAGAAACATTGTGGTTAGTTCAAATATCTATATATGTACTAATATGATAAAGCTGAAAAGTTTGTTTGTTTGAACGCGCTAATCTCTGGAACTACCGGTCGGATTTGGATTTTTTTTTTGATTTGGAAAATTCTTTTTGTAGGTATATGACAGCCACCTTTACGAAAAAGGAACGGGAAAAAACGGGATATGCGCGTACGAAGTTGCGGGCAAAACCTAGTAAAACATAATTATGCACAAACAGACAGTATCGGACTATTAACCTACCAGCTGTAGGAGATGTGAGTGAACAAAATGAGGATCTAAGCTCTGCCTGCCCCTTCGGAATACGCAAGTGTGATATTTTCAATAAAATTCATAGCTTATGCTTCTAAAAGCTGTATATATTTTTTAAGTTCTATGTTCATTTTAAAATCAGGGTTTAAGTTAATGGGTTGTGGAGGTCTGGTAGGCAGCCGCTCCACGTAAAATACTGGTATTCAGCTGAATCCGGTTTGACTGGAAGCCGACCCCAATATAATTGAGAAAAGGCTAGGCAGATGATGTTCATTTTAAAATCAGATGATTTAATCCTTCTCTAGTCAGCCCAACAATCTACTTAGTACTTTCCTAACTATGTTGGAATAATAATTTCGTAGTCTCCAGTCAATATGGAATAAATAATACGTAGTTTAGCCAAAAATATACAATTATTAAATTTAGTTGGATCTTAGGTCATCTTTCTAATTCTTGTTAGGTGAGCCAATTTATTAGTCTAAGTATGAGTTCATTAACGATTGAGATGGGCAGCTGCATCTTCGTCGCATACTCATTGCTAAGAGTAGATAGCTGCCTTCTCTTTTTGGAACTAAAGACTGTTCTAAATGCCAAAAAGGTATTTAGGTTCTGGCATTTTCACGATGCTTTGAACTCTCATAGTGAGATGACGAAAACTAATTAATCAATCCATCGTCCCTACGTCATCCTTCATCAGTTGACACTCTGATCGCGTTTTGAGATTTAATTGAAGCGAGCAGCGCAGTGAGCCAGTTGAAATGTTGGGCTTCGTTTACAAAATGCCGAAGTCTGTACTAGCTATGAGTGAGAGAACACGAAGCTTTCATATTCCGAGGAGATAGACAGAGCTGGGACCCACATTTAGTTGGCCAAGTCTCATGTTAACCTTTTGCGTGTCTACCACAGATTTTTATCGTCCAATCCTGACCAAGCCCTTAAGTGTAACTGTCCGACTTAAGACATTTGGAGCATTTTTTCTTATGTCGAACTGTGTAACTTAAGACACGCAAAAGGTTAAGGTAGAGCTAATGCCATTAATCGGGAACAAATCCAGATTTACAGTGAAATTATTCATGAAAAAACCCAGTAACAGTTTTAATGACCTGCTAATCGAACGCAGGATGCCCTCCCAATTACTTGACCAACAGGCAGCGTCAGCTAAAAGATTTAAATAGAAAGTATTATAAAGTACTCACCTATCCACGTTCTATCCAGGTATATTGATACAAAGGATGGGGGTATCGTGAAATAATCTACAAATGAATACATCTCGAGCATGAACCATAGTTTGTCACTAGCTGCTATAAACTGAAACAGAAATAATACACACGGTATAAAAACTTGTCGTGAGAACATGAAACGGAACAAATATTGATACAATATAACATTCGAGAACATCCAGATAGCACAAGACTTAATTAAAGATCCAAAGATAAATAAAGCATCTCTCTGCTGTGTTTGTTTACACTTCAGAAAGTTTATCATCTTGCGACGTCGCTCAAACAATATCAGGACTCATGAGTTTCTACAATTTTTAATGAGTTTCTCGTCATGCGACATGATCGATTGAAATATATTTATTTAATTATCGGGAAAAGTTGAGAGATAGGAATAAGAAAATTCAACTTACTCGTATAAAAAAGTAGACCATAAAAAATATGTTAAAGGCAAGGTCGATTTGCTGAGTAATATTGTCGCTCCATTTCTGGCATCGCTCAACCTCTTCACTGAAATCAAACACGCCATATATAGCACATGCCCACGAGCGACGGCACAACAATCAGGTACAGGTTCACTGGAAGCTATTTACTAGTATAACACAGCTGACAAATAAACAGAAGCTACATATAGGACTATAATCAGCAAACAGTTTCGACCACATTTATTATGAGTATTGACTCACGTATTCCTTGAATTCAGCATTATCAAGATTAGTAAGTTATTAATAATGTTAGCGATGCAATGTATTCAAAGGGTATAGGGAATGTTTGTTACCTGGACGCGTCAATGAAGTAGATGATGAGCGATGCTATACTCAGGATGAACACCAACACTACCTGGAATAGAGAACAATTGTGCTTTTTAGTACAAATGTAACACGACAAAAGTACGTCAAGTTGAAAAGATAATTATGTCCTCGTTCAATTCTTTTGCATGGGGGTAGAAAGCGTAGCCTGCGTAGCGCTACGAAGGTTACGGGTTCGTAGCGCGTAGCACGGAGCTACAGGGTCTACGGTGTTTGCGTTTCTTAGTGATACGATATTTTTATACAATGCAACATGTCTATGTAATACATGAAGTCATCATCGTCATCAATTATTTTTGGGAATACGTCCCTAGAGAGCATCGGCAGCTTAGCGCTACGAAGGCTACGGTGGCGTAGCTCGTAGCACGGCTACAGGATCTACCTTGTTCACTTTGTTAGTGAATTCTATGAAGATTTATACTAAGATTTTATTTCATACTATAAGGTTTCATCTCCTAGATAGCCAGAATAAGTTTTGGAAAAGATAGCCTACTATCTATTCCAAAAACTTAGTCTTTTGTTTTGATCATGTTTTTAAATTAAAATAAAAGACCAGTCAATTGCGAGTCGGACTCTCACACGAAGGTTTCCGTATGGGGCTCCCATTGTTATTATTAATAATGTTAGCGGTTTTTTTATTATTATTTGTTGTAGCGGCAATAGAAATACTCACTCTGTGAAAATTTCGACTGTCTATCTGTTACGGTTCTTGAGTTACAGCCTGCTGACAGACATATGGACGGGCGGACAGACAGCGGAGGCTTAGTAGTAGGTCAGACACAGTCAATTATTGAATGTTGTACTTCGAAATTTTTAGGGTTCCGTACCCAAAGGATGTTACTATGTGCATATCGAAGTACAACATTCAATAACTGACTGTGTTCAATTTACCTGTCCAATACCTAGTTATCTGCTCGAAAGGAAATCAATTTACGTTATGAAAGACTGATGGATGACCCATTAGCAAAGTAGGCATACCTACCTACTGGCTATCAGATACGCAAAATGGATTGTTGATTGATCAACTTTTTATGACTTACTTGTTTGCTTCTAAAAAAAAAAAAAATAGTCATTTATTCAAATTAGGCTGGGTGCCAGCACTTTTTGAACGTCAAAGTTCTACATAAAGATTATGTAGAACTCTCTTATGTAGAACCCCCAAAACGCCCGCCCGTCACCACTTCCTAGTGTTTTAGCTGGAAAGAAGAAGTGGCGCAACAAACTCCCCAGCAACTAAAAATGAAATGAATATTTTGTAAAGGGTTTACAATTAAAACATTACAATGCTGCCCTGGCTTGTACTGGGAAATCCTGCATCTAAGCATGGCTTTAATAAATATTCTATTGGAGCAATAAAACTTTTACTTCCTCCCTTTAAGTAATGCGACAATTAATGGCTGTCTCTCCATAAACGGTCATAAATCGCCATAAACCTAATTAGTATTCCAGGGTTTGGGTGCAGATATCCAATATTAGTACCTAAATCATTTTATATGGTTTATGAGTTCATACAGGCTAATAAATATTCATGTTATGACATGATTAGGCATATGAATCAGCTGAGGCATCCTTGGCACCCTGGGCGTATAGGGCGTAGCTATAAGTAAAATAATGACTAGTTATGCTTTGTGGATTCGCTCATAATAGTATGACCACATCACTTAGTTATTATGATGTCACTGTCTTGCGTAATTCAATACCTAAGCGGCAGACAGAAACTAAAAAAAAATAGTCCGAACGTGGCGACATTTACTAAAAAAAAAAATCTTCGTGAGACGGCTTCTTCCTTTTTTAAGTTTGGGAAATCATCAAATGACTTCTTCCGCTCTGGGTGGAGTGGAAGGGCGTGTCAGACTCTTACTGACTAAAACCCATCCGTGTTCCTTCTAAAGCCCTTTGCGTTCCAGGGCCGCGGTGACTCTTTCGAACAAATTCCGCAACCCTGGCAGTCTTGAGATGGCTTAGCAGTAATTTTAGTGAGTGAGCTAAACCATCTAACTTTGTGTTAAGATTATGTGCAACACATTATTTTATCAGTAAGATCTCTTAAGTAACGTTCTTAGACCGTTATATTTGTACTCGGAAAATTACAGACTCCGTAAGATTGTAAAAAATCTTTATTAAGCGTCCGTTACACGCTCATGCAAACGTCAATCAATTCCAAAAGTCATGATTGACGAGTGATTGATGGTGAGTAATGGAATTCAATCGACATTACCGTAAACAGAAAATAATCTTAAATATGGCGACAATATATTATTGGCTGATATACGGGATTCGAGAAAAAAGACAAGGACCCATTCCATAAACTTATAAAAAAAACAGACGCATTTACTTAAAAGTCGTGACTATTCAAATACCTATCCAGATTTTCGTCAATCTATCAATCACAGCCTTGACTGTGGTTAAACTGAACAGCAAAACCTACCTTGTAATGAATTAGATTACAATAAAAAAATCGATTTGTATAAAATAAATCCCATTCAAATTCAATAGTTTCCATTGTAACCGTGCTTTATTATACAATCTTACGGCGCGCGTTTGAAATTTTCCGGTGACATATATATAGCCATGAAGTTTTACCTGCCTCATTAAACAAAGCACGGAACTATTATGTACTAACAAAACAAAATTTTCTGTCTCTAAAAGGACTGTGCACACAAACTGCTACTTTTACACAATGTGCTACTGTTACACAATCTGCTATTGTTACACAATGTGCTACTGTTACACAGTCTGCTACTGTCACACAATCTGCTACTGTTACACAATCCCTCGCACAGGAAAACAAAGATATTCACATCATTATAGATAAAATATTCCAATATTCAAAGAAGTCTGTAAATTGTGTTCATATTTCCATCGTAAGCCGGAAAATGCGACGTACTTTAATAAAAGGGAACGTAGTTATAATAAGAAGAGAGCATCGGATGGAAATGGATGTAAATTGGAAGCTTCCCCGCGATGCTCCGATGCATACAAAAGGATCTCGGCGCGAGCATCTATAAATGTTGATGATGTACCACGCTGGGATCAGTCTTGTTGCTGTTTGTGTGATGAATATTTACATTTATAATGACTTAATAAGATACAGCAAGTTGCAGTTACATTCAGTATTTGTAAATAATAGTTTACTACCTAAGTGAAACTGTTTTCCTTCTGCGCATTTTTATAGTTCTCTTGGCATGAATAACTCTTTCATCATAATTGTTTAAGCAACGTTAATAAAAGAAGTTATTTTACTGCTTAAGTTTCTATGCAATTAGTAAAAACAATCTTGTGTTTTATATAGTACAAATATCTTCTTTAATTCTATTTTAATTTTATTTTTATTTTTTGTATACCTTTCACAGTGTAGTCTTTTTAACCCAAAGTTTGACTGGCGGAGAATGCTTTGATGCATTAAGTCCGCCAATGTACCACTATTGTATATAAAGTTTAAATAAATAAATAATAAATACATATATCTTGCAAAGCCAAAACTTTTTAACTGCAGTACTTCTAAATTAGCGTACATGTTGGGTTCATTAAAATATTCAACCAGCACAATATAGAGCGAACAACCACTATCTATGCCAATACATCAGGTATTAGCCGCGTTACATAAATTTACATGAGCTTATCCTGCTGGGTTCACATAATTTACATGGGAATAACTTCCGACCATGTTGTCATATCGTAAACTTAGTTAAATATGACACGAGTCTGTTACTTTCTTAATTTACATACATAGATATTACGACCGATATATTCATCAAGTAACCTTTATTATGAAATAAGGGATACAGCAGTATTATTGTGGTATTTTGTAACGTAGGTATATACCAACGGTACCAACGTTATATACCAACTATGTAACTGTAACTCCAAAGCACATATGTGCTTTGGAGTTACATAGTTTATTCCGGTATTAAAAGATGGATATCACGCTGCATCTAATACATGTTTGATGGCGCGGCGAGGTTCATCCCGTAAGAGCAGGAGGCGTGATGTAACGCGACGTGACACGCCTGCCAACTGCCGTCCTTCTAGATAAATCATGCTGTATTTGCATAGGAAAAGCTTCCGACATATTGTTTTTACGTCGTAAAATAGAATATGTTTTTGTTTTTCTCAGTTTCCCTGATGTGTATTTTTACATGATTGAACATGTAGAGTGCTGAGCGAAACGAAAATAGTGTTCTGTCCGAGGTCAGTTATGGCTCGACTCTGGGGTTGTTTGTTGAAAAGTATTAAGTAGATACTGCTTTCTCATATAGATATCTTTGTCTATATATGCATAAGCAAAAACACAAATAAAACTATTTGATATGATGATGATGATAAATACTATGCATCGTAAAAGTGGGCAGCATCGGGAAGTGCGAATAATGAACTCCACGAGAAGTACATTTCTATCTGATAAAACCAAGAAACTCGACTTTTCAAAGTAAGCAGTCCACTTTTTTAACTTCAAATCAACAAGAACTCTTGAAGTTAAGTAAAAGATCCACAAAACTTCTCTTGCTATCTTGTAGACTCAGAGTAAGTTGAAAAATATTCGATAAATGTTCTCTTTAAATAATTTCCGCCATTGCATCAAAGCTTTGAAGTGTAAGAGGCTAAGTCTGAAATTGCATCAACTTGTCACTTAAGTGGTCAGACTTGGCAACTTGCCGATAACTTGGCACTTGGAGAAACTGCCGCTCGTGGGGTACACAACCTCATAAAAGGTTTTTAAATTGATTTCTATCGGTAAACATTAGCTTTGAGAGCAACGAACTTTCAGGAAAGTTTTACATAATATTGTTTTCAAATTTTAATAAAATAGACGCTCGCTGGTAGATTTATGATTTTATTTTTGATTATTTCGATTATATGTCTTGGTTACAACATAATTATTAGGCTTTACTTGGCACTAATATTTTCAAAGCGTAACCTAATTTGAGTTTTCGTTGCACAAAAGTAATAGTAATCTTTTAAATGTCACAAACCACCGTTACTCGTGAATGTTATTAAATGACATTGTTATATTATCAACTTACAAATAATATCATAACACTACTATCCTTAAAATGAACCAGGATTGATTGCTCGTAGCACGTAGCACCTTATTCGTAGCTGGTATAGAATTTGTGAGGTGGACTCGATTTTTCAGTTCGCGGGTTATAAACCCGTAATCTAGGTTTATAACCTTTTCAGAATTGTTCAGTTTTACATAAAGGTTAAGGTTATGTTAGTTAAAATTGCCTTAAGATGAGAATTTATGAATATTCCTGTTAGAATAGCGTAGATTCTTAAAAAAAAATCCTTCATTTAGATTACCAAAAACTTGTCTTGTAAGCGAAAATTGAAGACTATACAAGGCGTTGAAATTTCGCGAGACGTCACGCCATGGTACACTTTTTGTCTAAAGCCCTCTTGAACTTGTGCTTTTTATCTTTTCAAATATTTATTGATTTGATAGAGTATTTTTAACTAACGTCTGGCTAAATATTATCATATTATTGCCGGTTTTAAATCAGCTACACTGTGTGAGGAAAAATGGTCGATATGATCAATGCTTTTTCCTTTCTTGTTTGTTTCTTTTCATCATCATATCAGCCGAAAGACATCTACTGCTGGACATAGGCCTCCCCCAAAGGGCCCAAAGAGCCATAATCGCCACGATTGGCAGGCGGTTTGGCGTTCTTTAACCCAGAAATAGGAAAATTACCGATCAATACTTAAATACCACGACAAAAAAGACAAAGTAGCTATAACACAATAAAGACGGATACAAAGAAATGTGAGGAAATATGGATGTTATTAGATTACAAGGGCCACGGTGCACGCAGCAGGCTAAGCTTGTTAGTGGTCGATATCCAATTATGGAAACAGTGGCGTGCCCCGCAAGGTTGCCGCCTTGACTTGACAAACTTATTGAGATTTAAACTGTGTCGAAGGAAAGGTGGTCATACCACCTTGTCGTTCACCCTGATGGTTGTAGAATGTAAGTAAGGGATTAGTTGCTTTGTCAAGGGGATGCTAGCTTCTTGTTGTCTTCAATCCGCGAAGGGTAACGGAAAAGATCGTGGGCTTCTTCGAGAAGTCTTTAACGAACTTTTAATCCTAATGTAGATCAGCTGCTTCCCCAAGTTCAATAAACAAAACACCACCGAACCTTTGGTATTTCATTTAGTCTCATTCCAAGCAGTTCGTCATGCCGGCCGCTGGCCGTGACCCGATTCAGGGCGGCATGCACAATACACATTAAACTTATTTATAAGCAACATAATGCCGCCATAAATTTTACCCATTTAACTCACAATCGTAGGCTTTCATTTTTTTCCGAAAGAAAAGAGGAGATTTATAAGTGGCATTTATTATGGCATATTAATGGGTCGTTGACCCTCTGTGACCGCACCGTGGTTCCATGGGGTTTATAGGCAACATTGTTAAGCGATGTTACGAGTACATTAAATGCTTTTGTGGTGGGCGGGTTTATTGCTTGGTGTTATAATGACTTTCAGTTTAGCACTAATAAATTAGTGTTTCATTTTGACACGCCTGAATTTTTTTAACAACAAGCGTGGGTAGTTGCGGACAAATTCATACGTGTTGGATGGAAAAGGCCCGTATTCTTAACGATAAGTGCTTTTATAACTTAAGGAACTAAAAATAAAATTACAAATTTTCACATGTGCTGTGATTGCAGTGTTAATTTAGCTATGGACTTTGAGCACGACACGACAATTAAATTTTTCTTTATGATTTTTCGTCGCAACAAAAACGAAATACTTCTAAAAGGCTTTACGTTAACCCATTTACTGTTTTACCTGCTCCATTACCACCAAAACGATTGTATTTTCCATGTTTCTGTCGAAACCGCACAAATAAGTATACCTGATATATTAAATCCAATTCAAACCAGCGGAGCATGCGATTTTTTCAGGCCACTGAAAATGCTTCCTTTATCTTAGCGTCTAATGGAAATTTCAACCCGTGTAAGTATGAACAAGCTTAGAAATACGGCGGTGACTCAGCGAGGTGGAAACAGAATCCTTGCCGGAATGTTATTCGGACTTTTCCATTTTCTTCAGGAGTAAGGAAGTATTTAGGAGCATTGTGTACTTAAAGCGAGGCGGTAAGCCCCAGTAGCAGAGAATTTAGGAGTTTTTCTTTTAGCCAGATGTTATTAGACGCTGGAAGAAGTAAAGCTTTTTGTTTTTGCTTATTTTCATTAAGGGAAACAAATGGGGTGATGAAATGGTTGTTATCTTTTACATTTCCCAAATAACACCTACCAAATTTGATAAACCACAGATTTTTGTTGGTTAGGCTATATCTATACTTCTAAACTTTTGCTGAACTGAACCTATTTGGCGCCGCGGGGCATACAATGTTTTTGTTTTAAAATTAAGTTGTCTTTCATTTGATCTCCAATGTGTGTCTGTGTGTGTGCCAAATAAACTAGTTTTCTTTCTTTCTTAACTGAATTATTGGGTCTTTACAACTTTTAATATATCCGTATAGATTAACTAGCAGCAAGCGAGAGCACAAGTATAACATCACGTAGCGCCGATGTCTTTTAGCGGCAAACTTCTTATATTAAAACGCGGAAAATGTGGTTACCCGGATGCACAAATTGCCTATTTGGCGCTGACAAAAATGTTGAGTGAGGACCTCACTTGAGGATTAATGAATGTGATAAGAAAAATTATGAAAGGACAGCCGGGGAAGGATGAAAATATTTTCCTCAAGGAATAGCAAAAAGGTTTTTCTTTACATTTTTCCGGTAGATTTTCAGCTTTCATTGTAGAGAGAAGTAGCTGTAATGTGTAATGTGAACACTTGAACGTTAAAATTACAAAATTAAAAAAGTTCAAAAAGCTGGTATTTATTTGCTGCATTAACGTCCAGAGCGCGCACAGGGGCGCCTACCTATAACATATCTTGGACGTACGACCATGTTACGGTCGGAAAAAGCCGTAAAACAGCTGCGAACTTTGGTAGTATACCGTATTTATGTGCAAAGTTCCCGGCTGCGCGCGCAATTAGCCGACTGATAGAACTCTCCTAATGCCTCCGTGACACGCCACTAACTTTCACTAATAAAACCCTAAAAATATGTAATGACGAAATTGTTGGGATAAAGCAACTTAATGATGGGTTTTAAGGGTTATTTACTATTTATTATTTGGGACCTATAACAGTCCTAAAACTGCGACTGCGAAGCTGCAGACCGTAGATACGAAAAATAACCATTATTAACTCGACTGTCTGGCATTCAAAGTGATCAAGTAACTTTCGGAAAGGTTCAGTAAGAAAATATTCTTCTCTAACTGTGTCACGACGTTATGATAGCAACGATTTACCTACCCTCGGATGCCGGCTCTTATAACCTACTTGCCAACTCATTTTACAGTCCAATTCCTACGAAGTTACTATTTCAAAGAACCTTGCTACTCCAAGGATTTTCTATCTGTAAAATATAAAGTTCGGATAAAAGCTTGGACCTAGATATTTGTCTCAAGAAAGTTTGCGGACTATTGTCGGATCAGATCCGACGATTTGACGACGATCTCTTTTCCCGACAACTGACCTTTTTTGCGGAAAGACGTCTTGGGAGAAATTCTAGAATTATAGCGGGTAGCTACTTGTGAGGAATGATACGTGTGTCTGTGTGAGAGTGGGTAACTTGCATGAATTGATCTCATTTTGCGCAGATCTAGGTCTTTATTTCTTGGGTTAAGATAAATGTTGTCAGGGGATGAATCTGATAGAATATCTGTTTGGATTGAAATGAATGCTCTGCAATTACTATCCCCCGCACTAAGGAAGGGAGCACCTACACTATCACAATATATCCTAGTGTTTCAATTATTAAGGGCTGACTTTTCAATAGTCAGGTAACTTTACCTTGGCAATATAAATAGCGGTTTGGTAGCTTTTGTACAGTACCTAAACGCCAAAAGTAATATTTATACTGCAGCTAAAAATTATCTAGCTATTGAAATATCAGGCTTAAAATAAACTACATTCACATAAAATAAGTGGGTAAATAAAGTTAAAACCTACAGCCACATTCACCAATAACGAATAACTGCTACATTTGTGGCTTACGGAGTTACTACCATTTTGCAATATAAACATCCTTCCCTGCGGTAGGTGGTACACAAAATAAGCTATTTATAGAAATGAAATATATTGACGTCCATTTCGAGTACGAATTAATTTTATTGAAAAACTATTATTTTCCATTTCACGTTTCAGGCAATCATTAATCCGTTATCTTGATTGAGTTTTCGTTTCGCAAACTTCAGATCAAAAATACTTTTAGCTCAGTCGAACTGTTTATTTGTTCATCAATTAATATGAGACAGATCAGCCAATGTCTTGTTGGAAAATATCGGATATAACTCAATCTCCTTGCTGGAAAAACACTGCTACTTTACTTAGGTACCTTTAGAGGTAGCTATGATCAGAGGCATTTTCTTATTTTTAAGGAGCGTTCGCAAGCGCTTCGCAGTTGTGAAATGTCAACAACACCTCTAATCTCTCTACATTTTGACATTGTTTGATATGACATGATATTCGAATTGAAATTGAACGCTTTTTAAATACAAGAATTGGCCTTGATTTCTATATCCGGATGTTATTCTCGTTTAATGTTCCAAATTTACTTGAGGTTCGTATTGCAATTGCTGCCTAAAATAAATAACATCACTGTTTTGTATGGTCTTCACCTTTTTTCAACTCAGCGCCAACATAAGTCTGAAATAACCCTTATATTATGATTAACGGCACAATAAGAGTCGCGAATTGTGTGGCAAAAGGAAAGTTGTGGGACTTCAGTAACTGGGGGATTAAGTTGTAGCCAACAAAGTCCCACAAGTAAACAAAACTAATCATCGTAGTTCGGGGACATAATGGATAGATATGATGTTGTCGACATTAGGCGTTTCTCATAGAGATATCATTTTAATAGACAACTTGTTGCCTCCACTTTAGCAGTTTATGCATAATGCCAGACTATTACGATTGTATTTTACGAAATGGGAGTAGGTACCTTTTTAAATGTTATGAAAATTGGGCACATTATATTCTTCATCATCATCAACCGAATGACGTCCACTGCCTGACATAGGCCTGCCCCAGAGGCGGGGTTTGCCATAATCGCCACGCTTGGCGATCGCAGTGTAGCTGTTGCAATGTACAGATAATGCTGCTGTCCCTTCTCTGGTGAGTCACTTTCTTATTCTTGCTTCGTGTGAATAAGAACTTATTTTTACCTAAATAGTATCTATACTTTTAAACCTAATTTTTTTTAAAGTTGAGCTCATCAAACCATCTCAAGAAATCGTTGTTTAAGGGACGTGCTGTGTTGTGGTTAACAAAAGCCGAACGAAATCGTTAAAACCAAGATTCAACAACGTGATTATCGCAAAACTACTCAAAAATCACGCATAAAACCGTAGACATTGATGTATTAGCAATAAATGTCGAGAAGGCGAGGATACGTCCCAGCTATAAAAGTGTCAAAGTATTCTTAAGAATTAAAATCCAGTCGGTCGCAGCCGGCCCAGAAATACGTGCGTAATGAAACGTGGACTGGAATTGAAGGCTATAAATCAGGCCACGGCATGGCCCCACTATAACGAGATGTCGCACAGCCCTGATTAGGCATGGGACCTGAAGTGCGGATATTTGCTGATTCGGTTATGATATGGCTAAGCTGATAATGTTAAACACAAAATGTATTCCATGCATGTTTATGCGACATAACTTCTTTTTTTATGAAATCAATTCTTAGCTTTATTTTACTAATGTTTTCGTCTGTTGGCAATAATACATTGCCATCTGGACAGATTGCCGCGTTTCCCCTGACTAGTTTATATGCAAAGCGAGGCAGCTTTTCGTATTCGTTCCCACATGCTACAAGAAGAATATTGAGCACGAGGTATATTGTGGCATTGTATCCAAAGGTCAAATGATGAACAAGAGTGTCATGACATGCGTTGCATTTGGAACCATTAATCTTCCGGTGTTGATGACTACATGAGCGTCACTCAGCGTCGCTAATTGTTCTAACTAGCTCTATTAAGTGTGTGCATCGGTGTCAGATTGCTTGTTCCTATTTGTGAGTATTATTGATGCAGGGTTCTCTTATTTGCCCACGCAGATGTGAGCGTTCATAAAAGAAAACGTTAAAACATTTTGCATTTTCGCAGTTTCTAGATCAAACACTACGAAAAAGAGGTAGATTTTCTGATTTATTGAACCAATCAAAAGTAACAGCAACTCATTACAAAATTAAACGACGATATAATTTGAAATGTAGTTTCGATATACGTTCCCTCGCTCGCAGGTATATTCGATGGTTGCGGAGCTTACGGATGTGCGACGGTAACATCCCTATCAATGATTAGTGGCTGTTTAATCTCTGTAGAGCTACGTACGGCTCACAGTAATGGTTGCTGGGATTAGTAAAGGTATCGGCTGACTTCCGTGTAGGAGGGACGCCAGTTAAGACCTTGTTTATAGTGATGGATGGCACTTTCCCTTATATACGTACGTTGGGCAGATTGCCAAAAGATAGTGTAGAATTTGAACTTTGCCGTCGGTGAGTTTGTAAAGGTCACAGAGCTTTGTGATTTGCCAAAATTTAGCGTTTTGTTGTTGTACGAGTTGTTATAGAACCCATGGCTATGGGTTTGATTAACTATTAAGGATGGTTTTTGTTAAGAGAGAGAAGACTATGAATTACCCGTTTTTAGTTATAAAATGTAATCGCGCCTGAAATCTGGTAATTAAGTTTGAGAGATTTATTTTGTTCCTTTAACTGATCGGCTAGAACTCCTATTAATGGAATTGACATCCAGTCTCAACTTCGGCGCCACCATTGAGTACAAATCTCAAACTGCGAACTCAAACACAAGTCCGATCCTGCATGGAGTATTGCAGCCACTTTTGGGATGGCTCAGCTAAATACCAACTTGCTGCGCTTGACTCGGTGGAATGCAGAGCTAAGAGTTTCATTAGCGACGTAAAACTGGTAGATGCCAAGCTTCATAGCTTGGCTCATCGCCGCAAGGTTGCCTGCTTGTCGGTCTTCTACAGATTGTAATTCGATGAGTGTGCCTAAGAACTCCGCGACCATCCCACCGGTCTCTTTCTACCATCGGACATCTAGACGCACTGCAAGTTACCATCCCTGCCTTGTTGCTATTCTACCAATTAGCACTAAGAGTTTCCAAACATCTTGTATAATGCGCACAGCAAAGGAGTGGAACTCTCTACCTGCGTCTGTGTTTCCGAACGCATACAATCCTTATCTCTTCAAAATTAGAGTGAACAGGCTTCTTCTGGGTAAGCTCACTCAACACAAGAGTCAAGAGTTAAACCATCTCAAATAAAAAAGTGGTTTATCTATAGTCAGACCCACTTGCCGACCCATGGTAATCAAAATTTCTTGCGTTCCCATAGGAAAAAATAAGACTCTTAAATCCTCAAGATTGATCCTATAAAGTCCACTCAGGCCTCACCGCAGATCGACGCTAGTATCTAACTAAAATAGATTTACGAGCGTCGGTCAACTATTAAGTCATATTGAACAACATTACTCGGCCAGTTTTTACAACGTTTTCACAAGCAATTAAACAAAACGCACACTTTCGGTTTATGACGCTAAACTCGGCAGTCCGGGATCCCGAATGAGCAAAAATACAGGTCAACAGTGACCCCGGCCACATGTGTAATGGGTTCCGTTAAAATATTTATAGATGTATTTTTGCAAGCTCTGTTTTCCACACTCGGAGTGGCCGCCTGATTTAATCGTTTAATACCCTCCACTGTGATGATAAGCCAACAGGGCACGCAGATATTGACAATCTTTTTGTATTTGGTCACAGATTTCCATTAGCTGAAATAACATCGTTTTCGTTATTTTTTGGTGGCGTGTATGAAACAGGTCAAGGACAACCAAATAAATTGTAAAGATAGAATAGGGACAATGAAGACTTCGATCATGAATTAGTTTAGTGTGTTTATAAAGTTGTGGCGTCTTCATGTCTAAAGTTTTAACGATGAATGTTAAAATCTGGCACGATACGGAATAATAAATAAAATACGGATTCATAAAAGCGACTTAAACACGAACATGTGTTATGATTGATAACTAATCAAATTCGTATCATTGATAGTATTATTTGTCAAAATAAGATTTTTAGTAAACGAAGGTCGAGCAAATATGTATTTTGGTACTACTTTGGTCTAAGAAAATGAGAAAACTTGGATCAATAGCTAGAGTAAAAGTTTTTGCCCGGTTACATCGCCACATTAAATAGTTACTGATCTACTGCTCGGTTTGTATCAAGTAGAAATACACACCGTTCTTGGTTCAACAGCCGTTAAGAAAATAAGATAGACAATTTATAAATAACCTTAACATTTGTCATTCTGGTGGGGAGAAGTGGTTTTTGTGTCACTATCAAAATAGACGTTTCTCCTCGTGCTCATGAAAATCGTCTATGTATGTATGTATATGGATGGTATTTTTAGTTTGTTGGTAATTTGAACGTAAACCAGCTAGATAATTCTGGATTGATTTCCACTTATAAATAATATGGCGCTTTATAATGCTTCTCCGCTTAGTGATGGAGTGATGAAAGTTTGACGAAGTGACGATAAGATTGAAGTGGGTCACGACCGAATGTCCAAGAGCAATTAAGGCGAAGATGATTTGAAGATAGGTAAAAGCTTAAAAAATTTGCAAACAAAATTGTACAAGAACGAGAATGTTTCATGTATAAAGGTAATTATCATCGATATACTTAAAAGAAGATATTTTATTATTTATTCAGAAAATTGATAAGTATTAAAACTGTTACTACGGCAAAAAAAGGGAAAACTCTCGCCTCCCCATTTTTCTACGGTCAGCAAACTGAATAAAAAGTTACACGTATTGACTCATACACGTTTCCCCGTATCGATAAACGGATTTTTACTTCCATGATTTATAACCACTGCAGGTGGCCATAAGCTTCGGGCCGGTGGCGGCTTGTTTCCCTTTTTGCTTCATGTAAAAAATATGAAATTCAGGAAAAGCTTTTTGGTTTATTCACTATGACGTAAATGTTGATGAGAAATTCGGAAAATGCCTTTATGAGAGTATGGAGGTCGGTCCAATATTTTGGCATACATACATATAGGAACTATACCCCCGTTGCTACACCATTTTATTTTAAAGCGCCTAATAAATCCACTCTGTAGAGTGGATTTTTGAGACGGGACAGTAAAGACAAGTAGGGATCAAAAGACTCTATGGGGTCTCTCCATTTATGGTATGACTAGAAATGACAGACATCGTCAAAATCTTTTCCCATACATGTTGTACGGAAAACGATTAATTTTTTTCGCTGACTGTATTTTTTCCAAAAACTGTGAATGCAGTTGAGAATATCACAAAAAGTTATGGATGGTCTCCTAAGAACGTTTTCCTGTGACCATTTAAACGGTTACTTGCCGTTACTGTCCCGTCTCAAAAATCCACCCTGTATATTTTCTATGGTGTACAATAAAGAGTATTTGTATTCTACTCTATTTAATATCAAGAAATTTATAAAACTAGATTTGTAAAAATATGAACTAGACACTCCCATTAAATTGCGTTAGAGAATTAAACACGGGGTTAATTATAAAATTCGGGAAAACAACAGTAACTTTAACAAACATTCCGAAATTATACAAGCCGGAATTGCAATTTACAGTTTAAATGTGCCTTCAGGAAGTGTGGCTCCCATTGTCCTCACATAATGCAACTGTGTATCTTTTGTTAGCTGCTGCATATGAATGCTGTTTGCAACTCTTATTATGCTAAATACCCAATTTGGGTGGAGCTTTATTGTTGTTTTCAGTTGCTTTATATTTTATAATGTTATGTTTGGAGTTTTTCTGTCTATATATCTGCTATGTCTTCTTATGGTTAACCATATCAACACTCTGTATAACATATATAGCTGTGAAATAAATCTAAACTAAACCTTTTGTGTCAGTCTATTTGTTACATGTTTACATTATTAAGCAACAAAATATCTTTCATTTGTTCACAAAGCTATTAGCTTTGAAGCTACGTTTGCGACAACATCTCGCCAACATGTTTGATATCCTCAATCCCGGAGCAGCGAACGATCTCTTGATTCAATTGCATTATTGTCAATGCTTTTACTGGAAATTCAATAGCGAAATCGTAGAATCTACGCCTCCAACAAAATATAGGTTCGAAAAACATTGTTGAATTCAATAAATTTATGGAAAACACACTCATTTCACTCATTTTCATCAGTTCCAGCTCCTCAGATACACATTTATCTCAGGTGCTTACTTAAATAAATGCCTGGTTAAAATTATCTACTCATTAAACAATTAATGTAAACACATAAACAACTGAACAAGAAGAAGGAACAGTAAAATGACCTCTAGTAGATTTATAGTTTATTTCGAAACCCTATAATAATTTCTTCAGATTATCTGAAAATAACAAGACTCTTTTCGTATGTCAGCTATGCCTGAAAACGAGCTCACCTGAGCGTTACCCACGTGAACTTCTTAATGACATGCTAATCTGCGCTCGTATCCAACCAAAAGGAAACAATTATTTCGTTAGCAGCAGCTCCAGTAAACATTTCAAAGAATAAGACATTTGCACTTCATTTGAAATGGACGTTTGTATTAGTTAAGACTGTGTTTTATAATCTCTAAACAATAATGTTGACGTAAGCTTTCCAACAAATAATTCGAAAAGTTTTACAAGCTTTTTATGTAGTGGTATGTCATGGAACTCAGACTTTTGAGGGAAATTGCAAATTGAAATGGCATAATTATGCTCCTCCTGCATTCAAATGTTGCAATATTTGTACATTTTTATTTTGATGATGAAAAAAGATGTGTGTTCGTCCATTAATTTCACAAGTGACCAAATATAATGTTATCAACATAAGTTATGTCCTAACACAATAGATACATCTCTGAATTTTCAAAACCAGCAGTACCAAAAGACAAAGAAAAAAATCTTTTAACTTTGACCTGACACAGAAACAAGTCGATAAAACCGTTTCTATCAATATCGACGATAAAACGGCATCAAATAGAGTATTTTTTCCGATGTCAATAAAGTCTAAAGTCGCATATCCAATTATACTGAAGCAATAACGAGACGATGTCGCACTCTGTGACACGACCGTCTCAAATATAGCTCGGTAAATATAGAATGTACGTGGTACGGGTTAGCCGAGTTTTGGTTTTGATGATACGCAGAGTGTCTGCTATTGATTTATTAGTCACAATGGTTAGCATGCTCGTGAAAACGTTAATGAGGATGGAGCTCAAATTTTATTTGCTAAAACACGTGCTAAAAAACATCAAGTAAAGTAGTAGACATTCCAAACAGCAAGGAAAGATATCAAAAGTTAGTCTTATTGAGGAAACATCCAACACACTTCTTATTTGTTAACTTCATTATTGGAAAATTAATGATTTCCAACTAAGAAAATCAAGACGAAGTTCTATAGAAAATTTCGATTTCACAACGCAGTGAAACCTGTGAATTATCTTCAGTGTACCGCAAGACATACTCATTCATTCGTTGCTTCTGTTCAGAATTTGCATTCAAATCAGCGCTGTGATAAATAGCTTATGTGCCTCACAGTTGCGGCACAATACTTAATTAGTTAACGCACTTGTTAATTGGAAGCTCATTTCAATTATTATGGGTTGTGTTAATATCGGAAACGATCGAGTGAACGAGTGAATAATATGTTGCATGTGCTGTGCTGTATTTATTATTGTCAGACTGTGGTAGAAATTTTATTGAATTTAATCCACTAATATCTATATATTTTATTTTATATATATATAATATTATAAATGCGAAAATTTGGATGGATGGATGTTAGTTACTCAATCACGTCAGAATGGCTGAACGGATCTTGATGTTCGCACAGAGGTAGATTATAGTCTGGAATAATACATAGGATGCTTAGTATCCCCGGAGTATGATTTCTTGTGATAATTTTCAACATTCGCACGGGCGGAGCCGCGCGGGACAGCTAGTTTAAAATAAATACGTGTTAAAAATAACGTGGAATATGAATGAATGGTTCCACGAATGTCTGATGTCAAGATTTTTGTATTCTGTTCTATTTTTATGTATAACAAATGGTGTGGATGTCGACAATTCTGCCAATGTCAAATGTTTTATGGAAAATCGTCGTGCGAGACCAAAGACAACAGGAAAAAATAATAGATACAAAAATGGATATTAAAGTTGAACTGAGTTCGTTCGATTGACATGAGACAGATTTGATAATCTATCACTCATTTAATTCTTGATGGTGATAGCTTGATGGTGATTGGCCTTTTAACCGCCTGCTGTAAGAAAGTCGTACAAAGAATTTATCATTCGTTGTCCATTTTATTTGAAACTAGAGACTCGCCCCGGTTTTTAATTCTCTTTCATACAATCTCGCACTGACAATTACAAACACAACAAAAAAAGAATGATTTAAATAATTCAAGTCCTTCTCGAGTTATTCGCGTACATACATTTCGGTGATTCATTTTATTTATATAGAGAGAAGAGAACATGAAAGACGTGTTAATATCCGGAAAAACAAGCGTGAAGCGACAAAACACCATGATAATTCTAATTCTGTTCTTAGATCCAACATCATTGGCCTTGACGACCACTTTAAATAAGCCTATGATCACTTTCTTGGCGAATTCCTGGCGTGTTATCGTAATGGATCTGCGATAAACAAATGGGGATGAGAAGGAAATAATATACAGAATTTATTAGGTCTTTACCATAAGGAAGGCGGTAAACCGAGTGTTTTGCCCCATCCCGGGAAACTGTACCGAGCCGCAAGCTGCAGTAGTCTGTGTTGGTTTATTGATGAAACTTACATGAACTTCTTACATTATAAGCCGTAAGCCCGATGCGATTTCCCATCGGCAAAATGAACCGAAACTTTAACCCCGTATGTACTCTTTAAGGGGATGAATTGTCTAAAATCCTTCGTTATGTTGTAAAGAAGTCTTGTACAAAATATCATGCTTCTAAGCCGAGCCCTTTAGCCTGCGCGTTATTTGCCATTGTAAATAAATGAATTAATTTATGATTTTTATTTAGTGGATGTTTCGTTGTAATAGTTGTTAGTAATGTTTAATTTTTCATTAATGAATAAGATAAAAAAACTTAGAAGAAGTTTTTCCAACATGCAATACAAGCAGTCCGATGATGTCAAAAGATTACCAATCGAATGTCTCACATGCTTTTAATATGCGGAAAAGTGATAAAATCTGAACGTGCTTACGTCGTGGCACACGTTTCTATCCATCTTATTGTTTACCTAGAACATCGCAGGGTGACTGACACTAGATCAATATTGGACTAGTCAGTGGGTGTGACTCTCAGCTGCCAATGGGAATGACCTTTATGATTACGTCAGCTGAGCCAAAGTGAACTATGTCGCCAAATCTCAGGTGTTAGCTTACGTAGATGTAAAATGGAGGTTATTTTTGGTTAAGGTTGTTTTAATTTAAGCTTGTAAATCTTTGCTGTAAGTATATTTTAAATCATTCAATGCAGCCCTAAGATTCCGAAAATGGAGGATAACAAATGCAAAAGGTGTGAAATTTTCGTTTTCGCCCACGATTTTGTGTTTTGAATCAGGTTCTACGAAAATTGGCATATTGTTACCTAGATACCACGAATTTTATTCACCTGTCCATCAAACTATTTTCGCCGAAGCGTAGGTATTTCTAGTAAGCAGGCCACGGGATGTGACATTCCGGGAACGACAATAGTTTCCCTAATTTTGTGAGGCAGACAGCGTCGGATAACTTAATAAAAATAGCTGGGAACTGCTCGCTATACGTTCTGGTCTAGACAATACACTGAGTCAGACGGAGCCGTCATTTGAATTTATTTCCATACGAGGACAGTCTCGTTAGAATTTCCCCTCTCATGTATGGGTTATGTGGAATATAAAAATGTGGGATAAAATGGAGAAATATACCTTCTTGTATTACTGTTTATGTGTCTATTTGTCTTTGTAAACAAGCCAGTGAGTGGTTTGCGGCAAACAAATATAATGTATGTTGAATATGGATAAAGAAAAAGATATATGAAGTAGAAAAATCAAACCAGATACCTACAACTAAATATGAATCTTTGGGAACTAGTTCGAAGTAGAATGGAAAATCCTTAAACAACGTGTGAAAATAGCACACACGAAATACGGAAGTAGAATCATAATATAAGAGATGTTGTCACGAATAAAGTTAATACAATTTTATGCCGCTTCGTTTTCAATGATAGGCAATAAACCACTAAGTAATGTGTTGAGCTATAATAACATTTGGGGGCACACGTTATCGCTCTACGTGACACCGAGCCGTACCGACACATGCGGTACCTCCTTATAGGCAGGGAGCGTGGCAACACATAACAAAATATTTGGCAACATCCGATTTCCATGTTTAGTATGCACGAATAAAAACTAGTTATGAATAATACATAGCTAATGTTGCTATCACGATTGTTCTCCTAATCGGATTAAATAGCGCCGATTACTGAAAGAGTTTTCAAGGTTTCACAATGTGTGATTGAAGATTTGAGAGCTGGGAAAAACTCTAAATCTGTTACTCTATATATAAAGAAAAATTAAATTGTATTTCTTTAAAATTCTAAACTACACCTTTTGAATTTCATTTCGTCTCATTTCATGGATTATTTCATAACGCCGTCTTGCTCTTATTTATTTACTAGCTTTTGCCCGCGACTTCGTACGCGCATATCCCGCTTTTTTCCTGTTCCGGTATAGCCTTCTTCATAAATGTGGTTATCATCTACAAAAATATTTTTCTAAATCCGACTACGATTCATTAGTTCCAGAGATTGGCGCTTTCAAACAAACAAACTCTTCAACTTTATTCAATTAGTATAGATTAAAACTACATCAACAGAAAGTTACAAAGGCGGACTTAATGCCTTGGGTATTCTATACCAGTCTCAATCACGGGTGGTGAAGGGACCACATAAGAGGGGCATAGTAAAATAAAAGAAAGAAGAAAATATCTCTTGAAACCCAATTAGCTAAAGCTTAATAAATACCCCTTGACCCTTACATTAAGCAGGTCTTCTATACAAAAAAAAACATTATTACTTATGTCGCTTACTCCTGATCTAAGCTCACTCAGTGCCTCATCCCTTGAACGCTTCAACCCTGAGTGTACAATAATCGCCCACTGGTGACGTCATCTGGCGCCCCATTTCTGACGTCATGAACAGGTCTAATATCTAATGGCATATAAAGACGTCGTACGCAATGACATAAGTGCTTTCCGAGCTGAGGAAACTGCCAGTCGTCATGTGGGATTTATATTTACAGCTTTCAAAATACGTATCTATAGTTTGATAATCTCTTGGTACAGTGTACGTTGTGTTGTTAGTCTGTGTCAAATAACGTAAGGGTTAGTTGAGACTGAGAGAAACAAGATGCTCGTTAGTAGAACCTCTAGGATAAAAGGAAGATCGAATAGCGAGACCAATCTATCAGCTTTTATCAACTCTAATTTATCTAACACCGACAAAGAAACTTTTTTTGTCTTTGTACGTTTTCGGTAAGTCATCTTAATTTTTATCATATTGTTTGCATTTTCTCGTGAGTTTTGATTTATTTTAATGTTATGTAAGCCATTGTTCCTCCTGCGTTTTTCTGGTTTCGGAATTTGTTCGAAAGAGTCACCGCGGCCCTGGAACGCAAAGGGCTTTAGAAGGAACACGGATGGGTTTTAGTCAGTAAGAGTCTGACACGCCCTTCCGCTCCACCCAGAGCGGAATAAGTCATTTGATGATTTTCCATCTTTAAAAAAAAAACAAAGCCATTGTTCCTACTAATCGCTCTTACCTAGACACAAAAACTGTTTTACAGACATGACATTTTCTTTGACGAGGAGTTTCCTGTGTACATACACATGCAACACACTTGAACACTATATAAGCAACTTGTTTTGATGCCAAGGTTGGGGCATTATTGTAAAGATATTGTCAAATTACGTTAAGTAGACAAGTGGTTAAATAATTGCAAAGATGAGGCTGTAGGTGATGTTTGGGTGTTGCGGAATCTGTTCGAAAGAGTCACCGCGGCCCTGGAACGCAAAGGGCTTTAGAAGGAACACGGATGGGTTTTAGTCAGTAAGAGTCTGACACGCCCTTCCGCTCCACCCAGAGCGGAAGAAGTCATTTGATGATTTCCCATCCTTAAAAAAAAAAAAAAAAAGGTGATGTTTGGGTTTTCAGATGTAGGCGTAGTTACCTACGAGAGTAACAGAATTAAAAAGCTGAATTATAAATACTTAATGTTACAGACTAGGCATCAGAAATTAATTGATATTCACAGAGCAGACTTTAAGTATTCAATTAATTAGCACTTACTTAGACCAAAACTACTGAACCCAAAAATAGGCACGTCCTGTATTGTGAAAGCCCCAAAACACATGCCCATACTAGGAGGTGATTAGGAACTTAGTATTCTATAATAAGCAATAGATTTTGAAACCTAGCTCATTACATTTTAATGACGGATATGACAGGTTTTTTAATGAGCATGATAATCGAACATTTCCATATTTGTTTGATGAGCACTAGAACTTACTTAGAATAATAATTCAGCGTAGCGTTTTAGGGGATCAGTGTTTAGACTATCGCTTATGGCTAAGGAATACAAGGAGATAAAGAGAGCCTCTTTTTCAGTTACCAGTTATAAAGTCGAACAGCTGTTAAAGTACATATGTCCGTGGTCAACTTGGAAGTCCCTGAATCGCCTCAGAACGCAAGTAGAAGGGTGGAACTTTAACTTCGCAAAGTGGGGCTGCATTGACGGATCAACAGCTCACAACTATGCTCCACTTCCTACCCTGCCCTCTGTGCCCCAAAACAGGCAGCCAACCTGACCTATATGCTGCCACCAACGATGCCGTAGAAGTGGCAATGTTTTGTGCTACTCAATTCTAAGTAACTGTCGTGCTAGCGACACGAAGAAGAAGACTGGATGACAATTGCTTCCTCGCGCCCTCTCTTTCTACTTACAAACTTACATCCGGTAGTTAATAATAGAAGTTGATAGAAGTGAAAAGTGATATGCACGAGTGATCCGTAAACTAATAAACACATTATTTTGCGCAAACACAACTGCTTAGTTCCCGACAGTGAGTGATTGTGAGTAATGTTCCGTGTTCGATGCTCGGCTGTAAACATGTTTTCAGCGGGCCTCATAATTCAATTTTCGAGTAAATAAAAATATTGATGAAAACTCTAATGAACTGTGATTTCAGTTCTGCGCTTTTTTGTTCGATGTTTGATTTCTGAAAACGTTATAATTTTAACTGAATTATTTGTGTCGGTTTTGTAAAACTTTTGATTGCAATAGAACAATTGATTATATCAGAGAGGGCCAATAGGTGCACATACAGAATTTATGAATATTTTGTGACTAAAATGGTAAAAAAGTACTTATAATAGAAGATCCACTGCAACCTTGTTTATTTTAGTTAATATTGATTTTTGACAATAATTACGAATTAAAACAACGTGAAACGGATGTATTTAAGTGCAATAATCAGTCTAGTGACGTCACTGCTGTTATGATATCGAAAAGACGACCTTAAACCATTGAGTCATGACAGTTCATGACTAGTGAGAGTGACAGACAGGAGTGACTCATCGTCCGTTTTCACGCAATAAACTGTCAGTTTAAATCCTCAATTTTGGAAATAAATTTAAGCGTTTTAATTTTATTAATTTATGTATGGTCTATTTTATATGGATTTTTTTAAATAAAACCTATGTTTTCGTACATTTCGTTTTCGTATAATCTATCAATTGCGAATGAGATGCGAACGTTGCTTGCAAATTAGGAGAATTGGCACTTTCGTGTCAGCTTAATATTGTTTTTAGATTGTTATTGAATCAACTAATCATGACAGCTCGAATTTTTGAGTAAGCGAAGGATTGAATCATTGATGATCAGGATTTTGTTATAATAATAAACAACCCAGCTTAGCCAACATACGATCATAATTCCAAGGATTACAATACAGTAGGTTGTAGGTATTGATTTACTAATTATACACATTCCTAAGCTAAAGCCTACATAGTGAATATATAGATATATAGAATCATAGGGATACAACCTACCGACATTGCTTAGCATACCTAATTACATGTATCACATAAAACCTACACAGTTGATGCGTGCAGATATAGACATTTATTTGTCATGCATAAAGGCTCATTTCACAAAGGTGGATTCTCGACAATTGACAATGTCAAAGACAAAGTCAATTCATTTATTTCAACTAGACCATTAGGTAAAAGGCACTTTTGAACTTCGAATTTACAGTTTGAAATTAAAATATCATAGTAACTAGTTGTCCATTCGCAAAAAGTAGATTCTTATGGAGAAGAACGGACAAGAAACTCCATAGTTATTCTTTTCAAATATAAGTTTTGCAATATTTTGCATACATTGATCAATTGATTATATTATGTGAGGACAATGCACCCAACATAACACTAATATACGAGTACAAAATACACTATTATACTAATACGTACAATAAACCAATACCAGCAGAGGTAACATTAAGTTTGCTAGTAAGGGACATGGTACTCACGTATTTACAAATTTTGCAACCGTTGATTTATATAATTAACAACAATGGATCAGTGTGTGAGTTACATTTCATATAAAAAAATGCCTTTGGAAGATAAGCCAGGCTCAGGCATGCTCGCAATCTCGTGTTATGAGTAATACTCAACTCGCTTACGAGATTCTTCAGGGAATTCTCTTGCATTGTGATTCGAAAAACCCACGACCATTTGATGCTTCAGCAATATTCAGAGGCAATGCATTTTTTTGGGTTTCGACATTATTACACTGTTTACACGCGTCAACTTTTCTTCTTTGTTTAATGTACAAACATGAACAATGGCGAGTTTAACTCAAAGTTAAATTTTCTTCCAGCTATTCTTTTTGGTGTCTTTTCTACTTGAAAATTTCCTTTCCTGGTGACAAACTGTCCTCATATAAACAGGCCTTAATATCTTCAAGCTATGTTTACTAGCGGTAATAGGAGTTCAGCGTTCTAGATAATTGGTATGTACACAATCGTATGTCACGGTTGAAGATCTTAGTAGGTAATCACCTCGAACCGTTGATTAATACCTACCTACATTACTTGGACTTTAGAAATGATTTCATCAGTAAAATGGATTTCATGTTTGGTTCGTGTAAATTAGAAGCCTTATCTACCTACATATGAACTGTTTATTCAAATAAAATAATATTTGTGTGATTCGCATTCATTAAGTTCGACTATAAAAATGTAGTGTCGAAGTATTTAACTTTCTGTTTTGTCATGGGTTAGTTATTCAATATTGTGGATTGAAATGCGTGTACTATAAAATGGATAGTTTTAACAAATAATTGTAAAGTTTGCATTTACCAGCTATAAAATATTTAAGCTTTTCGCGAAGTTATGTGACTCGTGCAGTTCTTCACAGACCTAGAATCTTTCCACTCTTTACTTATGTTTTAAAATCCTCAGTTAATATGAAAACAGTTTTTGAATCTATTAAAGAGTAAGTCAAAAGATTTATACATGTGCAGTAACCTCTTCTCCCGCGTTTATAGAAGAGGTTTCACAATGTACAATATTAGTTTGAAATAATGTTATAAATAGTATGTAGTTTGTACAAGCTGTAGTGCATTTGTAAATACTTGCGCTAGTTTAAAGAAAGCAAATTCAGTTTCACAAAGTCATAAATAAGTTGAATCCTACTCATATTGTAGACCCATGATTCACGCACGTATAAAATGGTTTTGAAACGTATAAAGATTTGAGACTACTTTTAATAAAAATCACATGCGTGTACATACGCAATAATATTTTTAGAATAAGCTTTGTCCTTCATGCTATTCAGTTACAACTAGTCATTTCGAACTATTACTTAAAGCCAACCGCAATGTAGCCGAGAAAAACTAAGCAGATGAAATCATGGTAGAAGCCTTACCAAAGTAATAGGTCAGGGCTCAGGGCTCTTCGCTGAATATTAGATAGATTGCATTGCATGACGTGGGTATGTGCCGTACGGTTATATAAATTGAAAGCTGCACACATACAGCTACGTCTAGTATGATATGTAGTGCAGGTTTAAAAAAGATTGGATTGGAAATAGTGTTAAAAAAACTGAAAAAGCGATGATGGACAAATGTCGATTTTGAAGTTTTCTTTCAATTAAGTCTCTTTTTGTGAAGTAAGTTGTTGAGTAACAGTGATAGTTTCATCTACTTATTACTTCACCTAACAACAGCACAATAACCTACTTCCCATAGTCGACTCATAAAGATCTGGAAACAGCACCTGACGCTATTTTGCGATCTCGATACCGTCATCAACATTACAAGTTGATGTAGTGGATCTAGTCACGTGAAACCAGATTATGATTCAAAACAAATACAATTTTATAAATAATATCCTCTGTTAATAACTGAGGGGACATTCGGAGACAGCTGTGGTGGCATACTGCCAGAGAGTGTACTATGCCATTTGCCAACGTACGTCTGTGACGTCAGAGAGCCTTTTGTCTCTTTCTTACTCGCTGACACGTCATGTGTGCTTGTCATTAAAGAGGGAGTGTCGACGATCCGAGGTTTTTGAATTTAGTTTATATTTTTATGTCTTAATTTTTCAGGTTAGCCCGAGAAATGGGTGTTTAAATGACTAATGTATTCATTAATCTAAGAATAAAATTATTTTATTAAAAATAAATCAGAT
The DNA here is from genome assembly GCA_905163435.1 of Mamestra brassicae. NCBI lineage: Eukaryota > Metazoa > Arthropoda > Insecta > Lepidoptera > Noctuidae > Mamestra > Mamestra brassicae. Next base: position 4,325,797 of record LR990991.1, on the reverse strand, counting down.
TTTTAAATTGAAAAGCACGCACTTCAAAAGCTTCTGGTGAAGCTATTCGACTCCGACCTTCCGCACTATCTATTTCTCTTATCCAAGATTATTTTTAAAAACACTTTCATCGGTAATTAAAATACTGAAGCAAGCAGCATGCAGATACACGTGGTGCCTTGTTCTCTCTGCCAACACCGCCAGGCATCCCGCGTGAGTGCTCGCATGTAACAACACCAGCGGGATCATCTCAGAACAACTTGTGTCATCCGAGTGCAATGGTTTACTTAATGGGCTCCTAGGCAATAGGCCAAAAACTACCATTATTTACGTCCCGAAAATTTACTGTATTTTGAAGTACTTGGCTTAAAAGAGTAAATACGAAGTACTTCTTTTTATACTAAGATAAATAAATGGCCTTAAAGTTTAATCTAAATTTGTAGATGTGTTGGTCAAACTGTAACCCAGAATTAACGAGTCACTGAAACGTAGGATATTCGTAAATGCAACATAAAGTCACACTTTAGTTCCGGGGTATAAACAAAATTTATCCCGTAATGATGCGGAACAAAACCTCGACACACCTAATCGCCGTGTTATGCTGTCGGTACGTATCGCGTGACTATCATAAATCACTGAAAAAATGGCCGTCACGAAGGCAAAATATGATAGTCCTTATACAGCGATATCTACGCGTAGGACGAGCTGGCACTGACGTTACATACATATAAGCAAAACCATGCTCTTTGAAAGTCGTAAAACACGTATGAAAGAAAATGCTCGCCTAAAAATGACCCACGAAGAATCAACGAAAACGAAAGCTAATACAGGTACATTAGCTAAAACATTTTCATCACAGCCAATCTAAACAATGACATAGCTGGCTTTTAGCACACCATACCGCTTGGAGGAAGGTCTCCGGCAAGGTATTGATTACCTAATGTAAACAGCTACTCAGCTAGCTGCTAAGGTCACATTCCGGGTAAAAGCTTCGCCCTTTGTCCTTCGACCATCTGTTTTGTGACATCGATATCTGATTGCGAAGGGTGTGACAAATTCAGGCTAAGTGATAAGTGATTCCGCTAGACTGTAACTTATAATGTAGACTCAATATTGTAAAACTGTTTTTAAAGAGTTTGTTTAGTTTCAAAGTTTGAACCTCTAATGGTCTTTGCATAGACCATTAAAAAGCTACGATCCTTAAGCACCTCTCACCCCGTTTGCTAGATGGTTAGTGTTTGTATGATGTCGTTAGTGCAGAGTCCGTGGCGCCACTTACGATCGTCGCATCGTCTGCGAAGAGAGCTATAGATTTATTGATACACTTATTTACACTGAGAGACTGACTAATTTCATTTCTTACGTTGTTGTTTTCTTCAACAACTGAAAAGCTGCAGAAAACTGGTTTTAATTTGATTTTACTTTTGAATACAGTTAAATGAAGATCACTTAAGGTACAATTAAAGTTATTTCAGGTTACATAGGTAGAATTACCACCAAGGCCTTAAAATAAACGCCAACTGCCATTAAAAATGACTTAATAGACTTCCAACTCATAGGTTATTCCAAAACCTAAAATTATGAGCCGTCCTTGTAAGTTCTTAAAGATTTTAGGCCATAGGATGGCGTCGTCTGATAGCATCTCAGTGGCCCCGACGAGACTAATGTCTAGCCGCTCGATTGATCCATCCTAGCCAGCCTCTGTCTCTGGGGTAGGGGCGCTGACGTCACGTATCAGCCACATTGCCACTGAATCTAACAAATAACTAATCTAACAAATAAATTTACTGTAAAAATAGCCAGCACATGTCATATGCTGGCTTTTTTTACAGTAAAGTGGAACAAATGCAGGAGACGTCTATAATGGTCATGGTATTTTGTGGACGTAATTTAAAAAAGGCGATGATTTAGAACTGGCACGTGCCGGCCCGTTGTCTTTGTAAAAGTTAAGACGCGCTCTAGTTAATGTTGCTTATTGTGTGATAGAAAAGTGACTTTTTTACGTAGATTTACTGCTCAAGTCAAGTCAATGAATGAATTCATTAGAATATTTGTACCTTCTAGACGTTAGTGTAGGTAGATACATTTTCTCCTAAGTTGCGGTAAGGCATTCGGTTCTTTGTTTTCCATTTCTAGCCCAATTCTTGATGAATTTAGTGTGTTATTACTGTATTATTAATTCCTAATTCAGTAACCGTTATAGAAATTACCGATCAACGTTCACTTAAAGACCCCAACCCTTAAGCACTATTCCTACTCCTACTCTACTCCAGGAGTTTCGCAAGTAAGCTCGCACTTCAAGTAGATACCTATACTACAAACGGCACTACTGCAGCATACAAACTACTCCACAATACAGAACTACCAATAAATAATACATAAATAATTCAACATCTCCAGCTAAGGCCGGCTACAAACTTAACGACAAAACGAACGTTCCTGCGAACGCACAAGTGGCGGCAATCGATAGGCACCGCCCACTGACCTATATAGCAGAGATTAGGAAGAGGCCAGCCCACCCGAGATGTCTTGTTTTTGTCTCGTGTCAAGAAGGCTTTATTTCTCAGATAAGGAATAGACGTTCAGAATTGTATGGGTTTAGTACAATGAATTATTTGGCTTGGTTATCCCTCAGTTGGGGATAAAAACAGACGTCTTATCGAGAAGAAAGGATTATTTCAGATGGATTTGTAGTATTTCTTTTTCAGAGGCATTTTATTTTACTCTCTGAGTTAAACTGTTATTAACTGAGTAGCTACTTGTGTACAGCGATTGGTGGCAGTGTGTCACGCTCACGCGACACGAGTAAGGGTGTCCTAAATGGGGAAACCTCAGAAGCCTTGTAACCGCGGCGAGGGGAATGCGGTATTGTGCGTGTGAGTGATGTACGAGCCTACTACCTCACCTACATCTGTCTCTACTTTGCATAAAAAGTTACTGCCCTGCGTGGCACAGGCATAATTTAGTTACGACTTCCAGAAAATTGCCATTTCTTGAGATTTTATTTTTAGTTGACGAGTGTTTCTTTAGAAATTCATCTGCCTGGCCTTTTCCTTATCTTACAAGATGGAGATATCGGTTATTGTAAAGAAAACAATAACATTTTCCGGTATACTAGTTCAAAATCGATCACCGATATTACAATCTGGCAAAATGTCCCGTATTTAGAACATTAGTCAACTGAAAGCCAACTGGAGTGGAAATGGTCAAACAGGTGACCCACAAAGCTTCTGTTCAGTGTACAATTTTCACGATGAGCAAGGTTTTCCCCTCCGCATTATAGTCACAGAGTACCTAGACCAGCTACATGTATGTGTGTATATATCTATGTATGTACGGCTGTGTGTATGTACTCGTAGGTGTAGCTATCCTGTATTGTCATACTTGTGGCTCATAATGGAAACACATTTTTAAATTTAGAATATTAGATAGTTATCTGGACCAACAAATTCTACCTCATACATGGCAAAGATCAAATTCCCTTGCGCCCCAACATTTGTTTAGGGCCTTTTCATACAAATGGTTTTATAGTAAAAGACCTATGAGCTTCTACCAACGATGTCGTAGAAGTGGCAATGTTTTGGGCCACCCACATCTAAATAACTGTCGTGCTAGCGACACGACGAAGTAAAATACTCATCCCTTAAGAATTTTTAAGTTGGTGCGACGGATTTAAATTATCCCGAATTATGACTTTAATTAATTATATTTCTAATCATTCTCAAATGCCACTAACCAACAATAGTAGTAATATTAAGCTTTCTATTAATATTTACTTACAATTTTTGGCAAACTAACAAGGTTTTAATAAAGTATTTGGTTAAATGGCCCTCGAGATATCATGTTCAGTGGGCAATGTAATCTATGTATGGAAAATAGTGAGTCGAGTGCCAAGCGGGTCGCTACGTATTACGCGCTATTTCCCCCTTCCGCGCTTCAATAAAAATATAGCCTTAAATATAAAAGCTATGGCAGAATAACATTTGAAATAAAGTCACAAGCCAAGCATTCTCAGCAAAACGCTGACACACTTCTTTTGAAGATTAAAAATAGCGAAGATATCGCAACAGTTCGGTTCTTGCCTCCAAAGGTCACGAATCCACAAAATGAAGACATTATCATAAACCGACTATCTTTCATTTTAAAATACATTTGACTTTTACTCAGGAAATCTTGATAACAGCCAGCTCATTTGAATTTGTGTAATAATATTATTTAGATGGTGCTATTGTTACCTGTTTGGGGGAAGATGAAATTACTTTAGACTCTAAGTGATTCATAAGATCTGAAAACAGACAAAATGCAAAATAGAACAAGTTTATTTATGTTTTAACCTGAAATTGTCTTGAAAGTTCCTAAAGGTACGCTAAAGAATCAAACAAAAACGCCTGAACAATATAAAACTGCACACGCAGAAATATGGGGACATTCCCAAATATTGGCCGGCTCCGGGAGCCGATATTGCAGATTCAGAATTTGGACAAACTTGGAATGAATTTGCGACCGAAATAAAGGCTTTTATCGCCATTGGAATGCGTAATAGCCGGCTGTGCGGAACGTTCTCATACGTGGCTATGGTCGATGTGCCCTCTTTGTTTAGGTCCCGTGATTTCGGCCCTCTCCTGCAGAACAACCGAGTGATAGATGGCGGAATTTAGGTTATTGATTGATAGCGGCATGAGTGCTTCTGAATATCGCGATCTACGGAAAAAAATGGCTTTGCAATGAAAACTCAGCCATAACTATAAGTGGAGTTGATATTCTGTTTGTTATAATTACATGGAAGTTATAATATAGGTAACCATAACAATAAAAGGATGATAAGCAGGACACTAATTAATCTTTTGTTGCAATTAATCCTAGGAAAAGTCGACTTTACTGGTTAGTTATATGCAGAATACTTTAAAATAGATAGTTTAAAATTCAAATAAAGTTCGAATCAAAAAAATACTTAACTACTACGCGTAATCACGTAAAGCATCCTCGTAATTTGTTAAATCTAACTTAAAGTGAAGTGACGATAAGTGAAGCACCAAGCCTCGTAATATGCGAGTCACCTCTCCAGTAACGTTTCATCTTGTCTTAAAATATTCAAAACTCCGAGACACCTCAATTCTCTCAACCTTCCACTCGAGACGAAATCGATTTCAAACAACTCCAGGAATAAACAATAAGTCCCGCTCACAAAGGTCAGACTACCGACAGTTGACCAAAAATGGCGTCACAAGCGGAGATATTTTTAAATAAATACAGAGTAGGAGGGCAGCTCTGACGAGGCTATAACAGGAATAGAAGACCCAGTTTTCGCAATACAGAGGTCGATTTGTATTCGAGCGGGTCCATTTGTGACTTATGTCAGCTTGCGATGCAAGCGAGTGGCGGGAAATTATTAGGAATGTATGAGACGAGGCTTTTGAATTTGTTAAGGTCAAATCTAAATCGGTAGCATATATTGCGCCCTAACCCTGTGCGGAAAATTCTTCGTGTGTTTAGAAATTGGATAGTTTTTTTTTTGTGCTTGTCTTCTGTAAAATATTCTGAGTGATCTGAGTTACTGATATCTCCTTTTACGAAAAACATACAAAAGTACGAACACCATAGCCGAACTACCTTGACATGATACTTGTCTGGTTATGAGCCTCTTCTGAAAATGAAGGGAATGCCGCCGTTGACATAAATTCAAATAAGTTTGTTATTTTCCTCTTTTGCCTCGCAATGTCGCCTCTTTGTTACCCTTTCTATTCGTTTAGGGGATTCCACTTACATTCTAGCTAGATGTATAAAAATTGCTGCATTCTTGGCTTATAGAAGTAACTTACGTTAGAGTACAAAATGCTTTTTCTCAAAGGTTTCAGCAGAAACTATACAATGGTGCAAATCTTATACACTCCTTTTGATTCAACTGTTTCATCTCACTCATCTCACAATTACATGACCTCTTCAAAAACCTCATCAAACCCTACAACAGCTTTAGTTTAATGTATAAACTAAAAATAAACAGGTCTATTTATATCTACATTAGACTATTTCTACTTAGTGAAAAATGGGAAGAATATATTAATGCTATCTGCGTGGAGGTACTTGGGAGTTCGCCAGAATTTCACGAAACGTTGCCCGTAACTTGCTTCTTAGGTATATTCTAGTGGCTAGAACTAGATTGAAGTCGGTATAATACCAAAGATGTCGTTTGAGAATATTTCGCTCCATTTTATTCGTACACTTGAACTACGAATTCCACCTTTACTGTTACGACATAAAAGCGCTTTTCGTGTGAAGCAGTGACCATTGACGTGCGGTTGACTGTACACTAGACGCCCAGTTTAAAGTTTAATGGGTCACCGTTGAAGGTATTGTGTGCAATTCTATTTTAGATGCATTTTTGCATGTGCTTTCTAGCGATAGCATTTAGTTTGTGCTGGTGGATAGTAGAAGTTTGATGGTGACATTTTATTTTGTAAACGAGATTTGGTTTGTGCCGTCCGAACTGGTTTTTAAAACCCATACTAGACCAGATTATAAATGCGGGAAGAAGCAAGTAAAAAATAATACTTGTTCTGCATTTCATATAAATGTACCTATATATATCTACGAACCACATTTTAGGGTTTTGATTTGTATTTACTTCTTCAACATAAATTGTTCTCTTAAGTCATATAGCTAATTAACAGCTTTCACTTTTTCAACTTTGTAACGAAGGTACAACTCGCAACCCTTAGCTAACCGTTCCTTTCCAGAACGGAAGAAATTATCAGTTAGCCGTGCCTGCATAATTGATGTCATTCGGCTTCCAATAAAAATCAATACGCTACAATACCGCGACGTGGCGAGGTGTAACGTGTACCCTTATTAAATATATAAAAGACTGCAGTGGCGTGTGTTTATCATAAATAAATAGGCATCGTCCGCACAAGGACAAGTGTGGGTCGACACGCGATGTGTCGGGGCTCCGGGGTAGTCTAAAAGAAAACGCAAGTGAATTGTCGAGTTATTTGTAAAAGGGTTCGTTTTTACATGCAAATAGTAGAGTAGATACACTTATACAAGTGGATGACACAGCACAGCTATTCAAGCTGCAGTTAAGAGCTAATTTTTTAATTAGTGTTGATAATGCGATAAATGACAGTACTTCTAATAACTCTATGTACCATTGTAAGTTATCATAACACATTAAAATGTTTATACCTTGCAGCGGATGATTCCACACTTAAGTATGAATGAAAAGTACAAATTCAGGTAGACTAAGCAGCATAATGTACGTAGAAAGCTTGTAAGTAATTTCAAATAACTAAAATATTCGTAGAAATACATCTTCTTCGTATTGATTAGGACCAAAGTCAAAACAAACTTATACAAAGTTATTTACATCACAAAAAGCTATTGAGATTCAATGAACAGACGAAAGAAAAAACTTTGCAAAAACAAGTAAGTGCGCATGCGTTGATATCTTTTCAAGGATAAACGGTTAATAACTTGGTAACTTGGATTTTTTGTTATGAGACAATTACGTGGTCATCTTGCTGTTACGTAGAGAAGGGAATTTTGAAGTGAAAACTTCTTTAGCGGCGTTGTGCACTTTTTGGAATGGGTAAAAAATGTTAAACTCGCGTCAGGACACGTGACCTGGTCGAAAATTCGTAAGACGGAGGGAGAGTAGACCGCCGTTGCGGCGTAGGAGAGGAAGTAATATCCCCCTCTCTTTTTCACTTCTGCCGGCACTCGCGGAGTGCAACCCGTTGTTTTTTTTTATTAAAATCAATGCCAAAAGTAAAGTGTTAGGGTTTACGATATAATATGTATGTGCTTATTGTAATTCAAATTCAAATTCATTTATTTCAATCCATTTTACATCATAACATTCACATTAAATTTCAATTAAAATAAATATACATAAAAATCGAATGAATTACTTAATAAAATTTAAATTAAAATATTGGAAACAAGTCATTAAATTAAATTAAAATCACATTTATATATAAATTAAAATTCACAAGATTAAAGATCACACGAACACAAAAATAATATAAATAATTAGATAAAAGCCTGAGTCATTTGTCTGTTCGCCAATGCACTCAGGATGCCATTAGAGGTGGCCCGGAGCCTGCGCCCCAGAGATGCACACCACTTTCGCATCGTCGTGTAGAAACAGTCGACACGGGCGTCGGCGAACATCCCTGACGCGCTGCAGTGCCGGGGCAACCCCAACAACATCCTGAATGCATTATTATACTGAACACGGAGAGCGTTGTACTGCTTTTGGGTATATGACACCCACAGGCTGGCCGTGTACAGGGACATACAAAACGCTCTAAAAAGAGTTATTTTGACGGCTCCCGAGCAACGTGCAAACCTGCGGGCGATCATATTAGCCCTCACAAACAACGCTCTCCGCTCCCTATCAATGTCTACATCGTCCCTCAGGTCAGAGGTCACGATATGCCCGAGATATTGAAACTGTTCCACTCTTTTTCACACATCTGTGCTCCATACAGTTTATTTTTGTAATAGTTTAAAGTTAACTTGATATGGTTGAACACCTAAGTGTTCGTCATTTGCATAAGTAAACTTAGCTTTTTTTGTTCTACGAGTACGGCAGTCAGGGCTTTTTGCTATTAAAGTAATTGTATTTCTAACATTGCATCTTGGGTTCCCAAATTAAACAAAAATTTGAACTGTGGGTAACAGCAGTTTCAGTCACGTAAGTAAATTGCCATCCAAAATAAAATACGATCCCGTCTACCCTTTCTTCTGCTTTTAATAACTTCCATTCATCCCAGATCTCATCGAGTTCAAACGTCATCCGGTACATTTACCCTCAATCTTCTCGAATACCGTGCAGTCTACGAATACGTAGGTATTACCTACATACAACTTGATAAGGAAAACGTTTAAACACTGCCATATCCCCTGCACGCACACCATTGCCCCTAAATTCTTTGTGTAGTAATGAGGCATGAGACAGAACGCATCAATGGATGGCGAAAGGGAAAACGTACTTGAACTACAGGGCGGAGCGCATCGATAGCGGAAAGTAGGTCACGGTCCGCGTTCGCGTGGTGCCGTGCCGGCTTCGGCCCGGTCCGGGTCCGGGCCGGGCGGAGCTGTGCCGCGGAGCCGGGATAGAAATGTTACAGGAGAGCGTGTTGGAGTCTACTTAGGAAAAGCGCGTGTGATTACCTTTTACGATTAGGTATAATTATTGGAGGGTTTTGGGTTCACTGTTACGGTGGAGCATGTTTCTTGGTTTTATATGCGTGGCCTTTCATAATTTTACGCATTGATTATTACTTTTTAAAAGAAAGGTTGCTTAGCCTAGTTGCTATTTCAAGAGAATAGTAAGGTCTGTTAATTAATTCGTACATAATTGTGTTATTATTGATGAGCATGATCATTTGTTCTGTGTCTGGGTGTAATTTGTCTATAATATGTATGTATTTAGAAATATATAAGTATGTTTATCAGTTGTCTGGTTGCCATAGCACAGGCTCTGCCTAGTTTGGGATCGGATGACCGTGTGTGAGTTGTCCCAAGATATTATATTATATTATTATATTTTTATTATTATTATATTCTCAGAATATCGTTTGATATCGTAATAAACCCTCGATACAAACATGATAGCAAACCAAGCATTATTTATATAAGTAAAATAAAGTTTTTAAAACTAGATTGAGAGCACCAGACCAGTATATCATTGTATGTCCTGCGGGAACGATGTATTTGTCGTGATACAAACAGGCTTTTTTGTGAAATATTTTCAGTACAAAGATTCATTGTGATCCGTGGAACGTGAGCAAGTTACACGATGGCCAAAGTGACCTAGTTTCAGTTATAGGCTTTTTAATGTTTTTATAAAAATAATATCTGGCATTTCAAACTATGTGTCAGAGTTTCGTTACCCTTTGCATCGACTATTCAAGCTTCCAAGTAGGATGAAATTATTTACAGTTTCCGACTGGAATTCCTGAGCACGTTCCGACTAGAAGCTGTGTATTTTGGGGTCGGCCTCGTCTAAACAGGTGCAGCTGAATATCAGGTATTTTTCAATTAGCGTCATGCAACTCTTAGTAAGACTGCACGTTTGATTTTAGGCTTCTTTTTACAAATTTGACGAACCCATGTAAACTTTCATCCCTCTAATTAATCCTTTAGAGTACAAATGTCAAAAATTCTGCTTTGCTACTTTTATTATAAAATGAACTCTTGTACATTATGACTAGACCCAGTAGTTCAGACGATGCGATGCCTGTTAGTGAATCAATTAATTTAAGATTTTCATATAGAGATCCCATCATCACGATTGTCATCCTACAAGCAGATGTAAAAGTAAGTAAGCGAGTGTCTCCAAGCCACGTTTGTTCGATAGAATGTTGGAATCAAAGTAAATCTTTGCCAGGATATCCGCTGTGTGCGATGCTCTTCACATGCGGTGGGCGTACTATTGGCGCTAGGTCCCTACGTACATATGTGCAGCGCATGCCAGTTGCGAGCCTGTGAATGACATTCGACTAATATTGTACATAACTACATACACTTGGCTACCATAATCTGTCCCAGTTAGTTTATTTACAGGGAAGTAGACATGTTTCATATGCTATGTATATAATCAAATCGTAGGATGATATTTTCATTTGGCGTGAAAACTGCTGAACAGATTTTGCAGGACGATTCTGTAAAAATCTCGCCGTGTAAACTTAGGTGAAATGAACATCAATTGAGCCGTCAATCTATACAAACTAGACGCAATGAAAGTTAACTTCATGCTCACTGCACCTAAGTTTACACGGTGAGATGTTGACAGAATAGACTGGCTGTTCCAATTTTGCATCAACAATAGGGTATTTTACTCAAGAAAAACTACACGCGTGACGTCACTTCGCTGGTAAAAATTGTACCATCATAGCGACGTCACGCGTGTTTTCAACGCACTGTATCGTTTATCGGCATTTTTTGTTTATGTGAAAAAAGAAAAAATACGTTTCCGTTTAAATTTTTTTGGAAATTTATCTGAAGGATTAATTAGATTTTTTCAGTAAAATACCCTAGTGTGCAATAAATTGGTTGAACATTTTCGTCCTTCTATAACTGGACCTAGTTTTGAATAATGGATAATGCTTTGGATTTTGTAGGTGCGTACTTAATTAGAATGTGTATTCTAGTAAATTAATAAATTCTTCTATATTAATTACAGTAAAAACAGTAATTAGTTAATTGTCTAACTATGAAAAATACTCGTGCGTTGAAGGTTGTGGCGCAACTAAGGGGATAGGGGTACCAATGTCCACTTCTAGTGCTGGTTGATACATCGTCGGAATTGGGGATACAAATATTTACATTAAATAGGTACAGAAAACTGCCTTTGGAAAATTGACGAGGTAACACGAAAGAGTAGAAAAGCATCCTCTTTTCACTCGTGAAATTAATTATAATTCTATCGTCCAGATTTCTAATACAGATCACTTAATTCAATCCTAGTTTATTTCCTACACCTATTAGTCATATCTGCTGGAACACCCAGATCTACTTCTAATACTATTTTTTTTTTAAGAGCGTGAGTAACGTGGACCAATTGCTTGCATAGCAACAACAGGCACACTTAACACTTCTAATTCGTCTACACTACTGTAATCTTATTATGTGGAGTTTTTACGAGTATTAAATCACTCTGGGGTGATTCATATTGCGATAATTAGATCACTTTGTACGACGGTCGCGGTTTTTGGATGTTGGTAAGTGAGGATAAGTCTTTTAAAGTACGTTCTACACCTAGGGGGAACACAGGCGTGGTGTTTTGATATGAATAAAATTCATTTATTTCAGGATATTGAAAACCCATAGAAAACAACAACTATCTATCAAATTGTAAATAACATATCAACAGCACTTTGCGTTGTATCGTTTTATGTTATATCAAATACATTAATTATTTCTACACTATAAAATAAATGCGAAAGTAACTCTGTCAGTTTGTTACCTGTTCAAGTCTTTATTGCTGAACGGATTTGGGTGAAACTTGGAATGCGGGTAGACCACATGATCTATACCTACATCATTCACGCGGACGAGGCCTCTGGCAGCAAAACTTAGGGCTAGAAAGGAGGATGAGACAATATGGTCCAACGAGGAACAGCAATGAGATTCATATTTTCTGAAAGAGCTACTTAAGCTCTTCATTTCATGTCATGAAAGCTAAGGTCAATTTTATTCCAGTTTTGAAATATTATGGTAAACGTACACTAGCGGTTTAAAACTACTGAGTAAGTGAGTGACGAACCGCGTATCCAATAGCATTGAAGCTAACACGTTCTGAAGGGGCTTATTGAGAACTTCTTTTTATGTTATGAAGACAACCATTGGAAGTGTCTCGGTTCTGAAATATTGGGGTAACTGTAAAATAGCCAAAAATACAATGAATTAAGATGTAAGTAATCAACGGTGAGGAGCTCGTGGCTAAATAATAACAGGCGCACGGGTCGATCTTCAAGGTTAAGCAACGCTTGCCGAGGTTGGTCTGTGGATGGGTGACCATCTTAACATACCGAGACTCCTCCGTGCCTCGGAAAGCATGTTAAGCCGTTGGTCCCGGCTGTCATTTGTAGACCTTTGGCAGTCGTTACGGATAGTCAGAAGCCAGATAATCTGACACCAGTCTTACCAAGGAATACCGTGTTACCCAGTTAATGGGTTGTGGAGGTCTGGTAGGCAGCCGCTCCACGTAAAATACTGGTATTCAGCTGAATCCGGTTTGACTGGAAGCCGACCCCAATACAGTTGGGAATAGGCTAGGCAGATGATGATGAAGTAATCAACGGTAGGTAATTACTTTCACATTTTGCTGAAGGGCTTCAAAAGCACTTTATTTTATGTTACTAATGCTAAAGCCAATTGTGTCCCAGTTCTGAAATTTGAAGGTGAAAGGGTTATTATTACGTTATTCGATGGGTTAAGACAGATCGAGTAACCAGCAGCATTGAAACCTATATTATCTGAAAAAGGGCTTTTGATGTGCTTTTTTTTTATGCTACGGAAGCTAACACCATTGTGTCTTTGTTTTGAAATATAAGCCTTATATTTTCTTAAAGGGCTTCTTAAGTTCTTGACTTTTTAAAAAGAAATGTCAATTGTTTCCCCATTATGAAATATTGGGGGTAAACGTACATCTAAATTAGCATTTTTATATAGACCACGTAAGTAACACCAACAACAGCTAAACAAGATTTTCATTTTATGTTCAAGAAGCTACATCAATTGTTTTTGTGCTAGTTATCAAATATTGGGGTTAATGTATACCGTTATTGTGACTTAAGATAGACCACTTGACCAACAGCAGTAATTTTCATATTTTCTGAAAGGGCAACTCAAGTTTTTCATTTCATCCTATGAAAGCTAAGACCAATTATTGTGTCACAGTTCAGTACACTGATATTATTCGATGAGTACGTTTAAAACATTTTTTTATAGAGCCTGATGTGTATTATATTTAACTAATATTGTGATTTACTTTATATTCTAAGTGCACAGAAGAGAAACTATCAATCAAAAGAAAAAGCTTAAAAAAGTTCTCAGATACATTTTTATTAAAATTGACGTTTAATATAATGTTAGGAAGATAGAAGACAACGATTTCATAGAATATTGTCCATCCTCCTTTTGGCAATAATCCAATCAAGGCAATATAATTAATAAAGACTCAAGTTAAAGTCTCCAAACGAAATATTTATTTATTTAAACTATTCATGTACAAAGTTCCATGGCGGACAAGTCATTCTCTACCGTTCAACTATTGGGTTAAAGAACAGGAATTTTGGAGCATATTTACTCAATTGTTTTTGACCTACGAAAATGTGAGACAATCAGGCGAATATTACGCCATAATTGCAGAACTATTTAAAAATATGATTAGCCACAAGACAACCACTAACTCTTTCCCAAGGCTTTGCACCTAGGAACTGAAGAACTGTACAAACAACGATAATTTAGCTTTTTAGGGTTCCGTACCCAAAGGGTATTCAACAGAACCCTATTACAAAGCCTCCGCTGTCCGTCCATCCGTCCGTCCGTCCATCTGTCTGTCAGCGGGCTGTATTTCAAGAACTGTTATTGGCAGGCAGTTGAAATTTTAAATAATAAAAATTAAACATTAAAGGTGGAGCCCCCTTTAATGTTTAATTTTTATTATTTCCACCATACAAGAAACGTGTTTTTTTTAGGTTGATGGTTCGGAACCTTTAGTGTGAGAAATCTGTCAAAAAGTCTCCATTTCCATACATTTTTAGTAGAATTTGGCACTCTGATACCCACTTCAAAATATTGATCTCCTTCAAATAAATAAGTCATAAATTTTAACACTTTATAAAAGCAATTGATTAATTTCAAATATCTTGGTTGAGTAAACGTCTAATTAGTATGGTTTCATATTTTCTATTACCTAGTCACCCTGATAATCATATCTTCACCATTATATCCGCATTAATATTTAGGCAAGCTGCCTAGCACTATTTGTTAGTTGCTTAAGTTACCTATCTTCTTAAAGTTCTTTGGGGCATTCCCAGTTTTTTATTTCACAAGATTATGAGGTAAACGATGAATCTAAGTTTAATAGGTAGTCATGTAATTACCTACCTATACTAGCAATTGGCGCGGTATAAAACGCTAAGTATTTTCTAAACAGAAATAACTCCATCGAATCTGCGACTTATTACTTCTAAATAACAGCGCACTGTTTTTGCATTGCGAAGTAGTGCCATAATAAAATCAAATTATTTAAATTGGTAAACCTATAGTTAGGTTCACCAGTGAAACCTAAATTAGAACAAAACTCTGACATCTAAGGTTGCCATTTAAGGTTGATTGTAAGGGATGTTATTTGGTGGACAGACACGTGATAAGTTTGTTGTTACTAGATTGCCTATTCTATATAATACATATTAGATTATTTATCTTCTCTATAGATAAAAGGCTTTGTCCTAAATTATGGATCAACGGACAGCCTAAACCGCTGGTCGTAGAGACGTGTTTATAGGACATACTCCTAATATGGTGTAGGCAATCGATACAAAAGATTTTTTGGAAATTCATTCCCTAATGGGGTTAAATAGGGGATGGAAGTTTGTATGAGTTTGTTGTTATCTTATTTCTTGGACCTATACCATATACTTGAAATTCGTATTATTTATTATTAAATAATAATATATACTTGAAATTTGATACAAAAACTAGCCGAAATAAATAATGAAGATTATTATTATTCGTTTTTAACAACTACTCCCAAAAGAAAATTTAGGGAATTTTATAGTTAGTATGGAAGAATCATATTCCTAGGGCCAACGTACTTGAAACTTGGTAGGAATACTGGCCGAAGTAAATAGTAAGGCTGTAATTATTAGTTTTTCACAACTACCTCAACAGTTAGTCTTCATGTAGCCTTAAATTATAATTATCCTTCGACTAGCTTCTGCCTGCGATGCTAAGTGCTTAGGATTCAATTCGCGAAGCGAGGGTGGAAGCATCCTGAATGCAGCAAGGAATCGAGCTAGCCCAAGGCACCTTTTTCTACGAGGAAAATATTCTACTTTACACACCTGCTATTAGATAATTGAAAGCGAATCATGAGGAGTGGCTGGCTACTGCTGCTAGGTGCAGGTCGCCTGGCAAATGTGAAAATTACCTTGGTGTGTTTGGACACACAATACCTAAGTCAAAATGGAATATGAACCCTTTTATCTTTTAGAAACGTTAACAAAGTTATCTTTAGATTTCAAAGGATCAGTAGGCTTTACTGAAGGGACTAAACCTAGCGATTTAGATAGATGAACACGGTTGAATGTAGCAAATGAGTCAATCATAATCGTTTGTTAGTTATTGGTCAGCCTTACTGGTGATGTTCAGAGAGGACAGGTGCAGTACGTACTTACTGCTTGCGTATAACACAAGTAGGTATAAGCGTAGGTAATACAATCAAAAGGAGTAGGTATGCAAGGATCGTATCAGGTTATTTACTGATATTTCTGCCTACCTACTTCTACATGGGAAAAGGCGTGAGTTTATGTGTATAAATGTATGTACTAGTATGTAGGTCTGTCGTTTCAGGTAATATGTATAATTTTACAAGGGGCTCCTTTTATTCCCAGAAGTTATTTCCAGTTAAATTGTATCAAAACTCAAGCTTGTATTTTACCTAACATTTTAACACTTATCCTGAAATACCCGGTAATAGGTAGCATTAAGTAATAATATGATTTTAATGTGCCTAGAATGAGGTGTTTATTAGGCACTACAGCAAGTAAAAGCTCAACATAACTATATATTTGCTTGAATACCTACATACAAGTTACTACATACCCACATTATGCTATGTAGTAGTATCGTTAGAAAATTGTGTCAACATGTGTTTGTTCCCATATAGCTTTAAATTACTAAAACGTTTGTAATTTAGTTGCCATTGTGTTGTCCTTGAAGACTTTATAAATAGGTACCTACATTTAGTATTTACCTAGTAGTAGATAGTTAATAATGCAGTGTTATCTTTTAATCTTGCAGCCTACTTAAATATAAGGCGCCTATTACACAGGAGGTTTTGCTGTCAGTTTCACTACAGTCAAGACTGTGATAGACGGAGAACCTCTCATTTAATGCAGTGACTGTGGTTGCATGAAATTGATTGACGAAAATCTGGATATTTGATTAGTCACGGCTTTTAAGTGAATGGGTCTGTTTTTTTATATGTTTATGGAATGGGTCCTTGTCCTTTTTCGAATCTTAATTATTTTAAGTTTACGGCAATGTCAATTGAATTCCATCACTCACCATCAATCATTCGTCAATCATGACTTTTGGAATTGATTGACGTTTGCATGAGCGTGTAACGGCTCTTAAGGACAGCAGGATTAGCGAAATGAAAAACAAACGTTACTGATAATAATTTGAAAGCTTGAATAGCCAATTTAATTGTATATCCGAATGGATCATTATTATTTAAAGGAATAATTAAGTGGGTACTATAGTAGGCGCCAGATAAATGTGGAATAAAGTATATTGACCTTTCCCTAATAACTGTTCATAGGTACCTGAACAATTAAATATTAATCGTTTTTCATTATTAGACAATGTTAAGGATCACGAGAGATGATGATTCGGGACAGCTTTGTGTCATTAATTCCGTTTTTCTAATTAAAAATGTCAATAATTGTAGGTGGGTCAATGACCGTTATTCCACGATTATCTGGCGCCTACTATAGTAGTTCCTTATTATAGTAATTTTCCAATTGACAATATTTCATTAATTATACAGTGTATTTCGACTGTGTCAAAGCCGAGCAATCAATAAGTGGCAATAGTCCGATGGTTAAAACGTCAGCTTCGGTAGCGAGAGACTAACCCACCCACTCCTATTGATGTAAACCTATTGCTATCATAAACATTGCTTAGCTTCCGAGGTTTTCAGGAATACGATGCACAATGCATTTGAAACCTATTTTTGTTTAAAAAAAATCAAGAGCCTTGTGAACAACGTTACCTGAGGTACTCTCATCAGACCGTTTCAGAAATGCTTTCTTAAATCCACTTCTGTACCTTACAAGTTCTCACAATAAAATAAATTATTAATAAAACTGCTATGCAAGAAGTAAACGGGCGCTAGATTAAAGAATAATCGAGCTAAATATTAAACGGCCAATATTTGTACAAACTAGTGGATAATCTACAAGGTTGGCTGTGTGACGTCATGACATTGGTGATCACTGGCCGTAGGGGTGTGGGCCAATGGGCCATGGAACAGATTTGGGTTAATGTTTAACGTTATTTTTATATCACCACTTAACGGGGGTGGGATAAAATATGTGCCCGCTTCGTCCATCAACAAGGAGTTTTACGATTCAACTAATTTTGGAAATTGATTTGCTGAAATTGAGGTTTATGTGTGCTATTAAAACTAAAATTCGACTGTGAATGTACTTACGTGAAATAAATATTATCGCGACTATAAATTGAGTGCCTACCTAAATATAATATTATGATTACTATACACATTACTTAGAGTACAACAAATCTTATTAAGCTTATTGTCTACCTGCCATACTAAAAAGATTCACTACGACAATAATGTGTAACTGTAGTAAATAGATTCGTATCAAAACACTCGCTTACGTTTAATTGATACCACGACTGGGGCTTCTAATCTTAACGATGAAAGCAATCGATGAGCTATAGCGTTAACGACATAGCCACTTCTGCTAATTTCTAATTTGTACTCAAATATCTCGTTATATTCTATCGTCAGGTACAAGGTAGCGAGCTATCACACACCAATTTTAATGTCTCAGTACCACGCGAATTAGTAATTACCCACCCTAGCAAACATTTGTATGAAATATTGAGAGGGACCTTCTGAACTAGCTAACTTGCGACGTAACGCCCGAGAAGTGGCTGGAGTTAGAAGCAGCACTTACCAGTATTCGTCCGGTGGTGGTCTGACCGGATATGAGTTCGCCGGCCCAGTCTTTCGCTTCGGTCATGAACGTGCCCTCGAACTCTTGTTTCCCCTGGCGTGCCGCCTTCTGCTCCTTCTGCTTGGGGTCGTTCGGAGCCAGCTCCGGCTCCTTGTGGCAGCACAAGAACGCGCCAAAGCGCCATACCACCACCACGAGCAGCCCGCATATGAACGTGAATATCGACGACAGCAGAAAGCACCACCATTTTCGGACACTGAGGCAGCCATCATCTTCAGGATAAGCGCTGGTCGACACTGTAGTCGCCTCTT
Organism: Mamestra brassicae; assembly: GCA_905163435.1. Lineage (NCBI taxonomy): Eukaryota > Metazoa > Arthropoda > Insecta > Lepidoptera > Noctuidae > Mamestra > Mamestra brassicae. Next base: position 4,307,064 of record LR990991.1, on the reverse strand, counting down.
CCTCGGACGAAGCCATTCCCCGAGGGCGCGAGGCATCCAGTCAGGCGCGCCATGCACGTGCAGCGATGCGCGCGCCCGCACGCCGTGACCGCGCGCGACTGAGCGAGCGCGCCGCGCCCCGCCGGTCGAACGAGCGCGATCGATCCGCGCCGGCGCGTGCCGCACTGCACTAGCGCCCAGTGACCATCCTTCCACCCCGTTCACCACCTTCTCGCCTGCGATCCTCGACGCCAACTGATTCAGCTTCACTCCTCACAGCGATCCCTGAGCATCGCCGAAACCGATACGACAGCTTTTATGACTGCAGATGTTTCCGTAAAGATTTTTATTGATGCCATAACAGAACTGCTCCTACATTACGTCCGACGCCACGAGTTGCCGACACACGAGTACTTTTATTTCTCTTCTAACTGTGTAACGTGCCTAATTGAAACTGAATTTCGGCGATTTTAACAAAGGTCAATGTATTCAGCCTGTGTCCCGATAAGCGTAGTGCTACGCCGCCCTACTGCGTCAGCGGGCGCTACGAAACTCGTAGACGTCTACGAACGCTACGATTGGTCGAGCGAAATGCGACCGAAGATGTGTTCGGTTTCGTTCCAAAAGTACCCATTTGTCTTTTCTTTGTTACACGCGCTCTATGTTTAATGTACGTTTCCAGTTAATATAAATGAGGCAATTAGTAGATAATGGTAGTTTTTATGTTACAGAGATGTATGTATGCACACGTTACGTAAGTGAGAAAGTTTCATGGTGTCACATATTTAATATTAAATGTTTTGACACTGAACAGAACACTTTGCTCAATCGCGGAGGTATTTTCGTCGAATTATTTATTGTGTTGTTTGGTTCCAAATATAGTTGCGGGCAGACGACTGCCTACATAAATATTTTAATTTATTGTTGGTATCAGTCAGAAATTTCTGAAACTGGAGATTTTTATCTTAAGATTTTTGCATATTGCTTTTACCTAAATTGTATCTCGATCGAGATAAGAAACCTAGTATACTTCTTAGACATTGCTTAAGTGGCTTTGTGTAGCTAGGTATCTATTAATAATATCTTATAATTCTATTTGCAATTAAAGGTACTTATAAATATTGGTATTGGTTGGTTGGTATTAATATTGTTGTGCCATCAATGTTTCTTATTACTTAGTACATACTGATAAAATCATATCTATTTATCAGAACCTGTTTTTCACAAGAACTATTACTTCAAAAACATAACCCTCCTTCTGGCGCAGTCGGGTAAAAATGTAACTAAAGCTTAGTAGATTGGTTAGTATCTAGGTTTCAAGTGCTTATTTTAACGTTAACTGGAAGAAATAATTGTCAAACTGTAGGTACCTACCTATCAACTGCAAATAAAAATTAACAAACCAAAAATACCAAACTAAAAATAGTTTTGGCCAAAACTCGCAAGCAAAAGGTGATATTTTAATTGTAATTACGTACATTATCATAGGGTGAAGCACCCGCAGTCTGGCACACCGCCAAATAGGCAAAAACTTTAAAACTAGTACACAGTACTTGTGACCTTTACTATGTTCTGAATGTGTACAATGGCAAGTTGGGGCCACATCGTATATTAATGTTCGTTGCCAAATGGCTGGCATAAATATTGCATATGGGTTTTAGTCCTCCATGGAGGAAGAAATATTTGCCAAACGCGTGCTCCAATGCCATGTTAATGCACTAGATACCTACTGCTTTCTACTTCGGATAGAAGTTGTTTTTAATACGAACGAAGTAAGTGATGAAGATGATGAAACATATCATATAAAGATCCTATTAGGTACCTACGTACAGACGCCAGCATATCAAGCTACCCGAAACAGTCAAATTTTCCCAATTAAATCCCTTTAGCCTAATACTTTAGAGATAAAGTTGGAAATCTATTAAAGAAATTTGACAGCAGTAGCTTTGATGTGCGTCTGCGTCTGTACCAACGCTGATATAATATGACACTACTTTTTATATCTATGGGTAAGTAACTCGGCAAGCGCGGTAAGCCCCGTCTTTTATTTGTAGGTATATCCTTGACTGTCGTTAGGTACTACAATCTAGGCTACTTCTAACTAGAACCTAGAAGCCAGAAAGTCTGTTCCCAGTCTCGCAAATGGGTTTCGTGATTTTCAGTTACCTACCTATTGGGTTGTGGAGGACACTCGTAGACAGGCTGCTGCTCCATGTAACTACCTAAAACCTACTGCATTCAGTTTTATTGGAAGCCGACCCCAACATTACGGTAGGTATTAAATCTACTTTACCAAATGTTAGAAGCAACGAATGTGACATCGTATTGAATGGACAAAAACTGGAATTTATTGATCAGACGGTTTTCCTAGGAATCACTTACAATGACACCAGACGATAAATTACAATGGGGACCTCACATAACATCTCTTGCGGGGCGGCTTAGCTCAGCCGCTTATGCTGTTAGAAAAATAAGACAGTTAACAGATGTAGAAACCGCGCGCTTGGTCTATTTTAGTTACTTTCACAGCATTATGTCGTACGGTATTTTGCTGTGGGGTCGTGCTGCTGACATTGAATCTGTATTTATTTTGCAAAAGCGTGCTGTTAGAGCCATTTATAATCTTAGTCGCCGCGATTCTCTTAGGGAACTTTAAAAAAATATTAATATTATGATAGTACCTACCTTGTCAATTAATTTATGAGAATATTATGTAAGTATGTAAGAAAAAATCGACATCTCTTTAGCAAAATTAGTGATAGACATCATTTTAATACTAGAAATAAAAATAAATTAGATCAAAGATTTTATAGATTAGCCAAGGCACGAACATCTTTCATGGGGTACTGTGTTAAATGTTACAACAAAATACCTTGTGACATATTAGAACTAAATGAAAAAAAATTTAAAACTTAGATATATTAAAACCACACTTTGTAAACAAGCATATTAGGTACAAACTAGATGATTACATTAAAGATAAGAATGCTTGGAAACATGCTGGTCCCGCTCCATAGGACGATCGAGGGTGTAGTAGAAAAAGTCAAACTTGTTGACTTATTTACTACATATGTACTGGTGTACTTTCTGTTTTTTTTAAATATTATGTAATTTAACTCACACACTGATCCATTGTTGTTAATTATACCTATTGTAAATATGTGAGTACCATGTCCCTTGCTAGCAAACTTAATTTTATCTCTGCTAGTATTGCTTTGTGTAACCTATTAGTATATAAGTGTGTGCTGTAGGTACATTAGTGTAATGTTGGGTGCATTATGCTCACATAATATAATCAATTGATCAATGTACCTATATATACAAAATATTGTAAATCTTATATTTGAAAAGAGTAACTATGGAGTTTCTTGTCTGTTCTTCTCCCTAAGAATTCGCAAAAAGTAGTTTTTGCGAATGAACAACTAGAGTCACTTATATTTTAATTTTAAACTGTAAATTTGACGTTAAAAAGTGCCTTTTTATGTTCTAGTTGAAATAAATGAATTGACTTTGCTTTGACATTTTTTAATCCTAAAGGCAAGGCATGTTGATGGTGACACTGATCAGTAAAAAATTATAAAGTCTGCACAGTTTTCCCATGAAATTTAAAATGTCCCTATAGATAAAATTTGTGTGAAAATCCACACTCAATCAATCCACATTCAAGTGAATACCTATCTGATAGGTAGGTAACCTACACTCAACATAGTTTGCATTGTGTGCCAGCACTAACAAGCGAATTATTTGATTAAACTGACAATAAGACCTACTCGGATGGTAGGAGAGCCCACTGGAGTGATCCTGGTAGATAGGTAACTGGATTTTTATTGAGATTGGTCCGGCCATGAACCTTTATTGAATAATCTTCGACTGTTGACTTATAGGTAGATCCTGAGGAGTTATGTTGTCATCGGAACTTCGAATTCTTGTCGTTTTTGACCTTTGAGGAAAAGGTTACGAATGATGTTGATGCTCGTTCCTACACTTTATTTTTCTTTGAAATTGTTACCTACTTCTACTTATCTATCTACTAAGTATAACTACATGGTGCACCAGTCCCGAGAGGTCCGTTTGTGCTTAATTCCTAGCCTGTCTTTTCTTGGCAAATCCGCAAAAAATACAGGCCTCAGTAGATCCTAATGAAAATGTAGAAACGGTATTTATGTAGGTACCTAAGTAGAACTGAGATATCTAGTACCTACCTACCTTTACCTTGGTACGTAGTACCTACTCGTATGAACCATAAGGCGATTGGCACACTGCAACGCACTACGCAGCGGGGTGCGTGGCGGACGAAGAAAAAAACTGCGCGTGAATGCGTTTTCTGTGTGTTGCACTACGCGTGTTTTCCATACAAACGGAGATACTTACAAGCAACGGAAGAACACGCATCCATGATCCACGCGCTACGCTGCATCATGCGGGGCAGTGTGAGAATCGCCTAAGTAGGTAGGTAGGGTCATTACGCTGGATCGCGGCCCTGTGTTGTTTCGCGGCCTTTTATAGGACCAGCCGTATAAATATTGCAATAATAAGTATTCTATCTTACTCTTACCAACGCGTTGTGCCACTTTAAAAAGTAGGGTAGTAGCAGAATGTAATGTCTATTCAAATTGGTCGGTTAACCTAATCCATGTGCCGGAAATAAATCGTCCATTTTGCCAGCCGCGCTGTCAGCGCCTGACACGTACGCAAAGCTGCGCAAAAAATAGCGAACAGTTCCCGCTTCAAAAGTAAGTATTTCAAGTTTACGATTACTTATTACTCGTGTGATTGTTTTTGAGTGATCATAATTATTTGTTTCATGTAATTTTGCATTTATTTTGGGAGTAAATTACTTTAATATTAGTTTTATTTGGTGGCCGCCAACCAATACAATAAGTTTTTAGTAAAGTTGGTATACGGCCGGGTGGCCGCGGCACTAGCTCACTGACTGAAATAAGTTTGCTTAATTATTAATGTAAATAAAGCTTCGCTTTGTGCAACATTTTTTATTGTTGGGGTTGGTTTTAATGATATGGTTAGTTCACGGCCGCCAAAATATAATTTTATACGGATTTATATCTATAATGTGGCCGCAAACTAACACATGCTAACAAAACAAATCTGGTTCGCGGCCGTCAGAAAATCATATGAAAAATAGACGGCCGTTATCTGACTATTTGAAAATAGAGGTGTCAGTTTACGGCCACTTCTTTCACATAGACCGTTTTGGTTGGTGTTTAGATATTTTTTGTTATTACAGATGTCTACGAAAAAACATAAATATAAAACTGCGACTTACACTCCTGAAAGTCTACAGCAGGCATTAAAAGAAATGATCGAAGCCCAAATCCCAATCAGGGAAGCATCTCTATGCACGGAACAGAAACACCAAATCCAGATTACAGATGAACCTGGAAGTTTGTAAACTTGCACCGAAGTAGTTCCACATAGTAGACCAAAAGAGCAACTGGGATCTGAAAATCGTGACACCAACTCGGTAACATTATCTCATGTGCCAACTTTAAAAGACAACTTGCCATTATGTACCGTTACTACTACAGAAAAATCGGGAGACGAAAATGAAATTTTGACATTTGGCGTCACTCGCCAGCAACTAGAAGGAAGGTCTCTTTTATCACTGGATGATGTTACAGTTATTCCAACTATATCAAAACATTCAGATGCTCATGACGTTCTGTCAAAGAAATCATCATCTTCTACAATTACATCCGCATCCGAAAACAACAAAATTTCAATAGATCCAAACACAGTATTTCGAGCAACATCTGTTTATACCCCAACCTCTTGAAAAGTCCAAACAAAACGTATCCAAAGCTCGTATTCCGTCTGCGATATCAGGGAAAAAATGGCGAGAATACCATCAACTAAAAGAAAAAGCTAAACAAGAAAAGAATGAGGAGAAAGAAAAAGCTAAAGAAGCTAGAAAGCAAGCCGTGAAGCGTAAGCAAGAGGAAGCAAAGGAAAAAAAAGAAACACACAAATCCAAGAAACATAAAAAAGGAAAACCTTTAAGGACTAGGGAGTTAACATCAAAAAAAATTGTGGCCAATGCGCAAATATATTAAACAGTGACACTGAGGACGATGAAAACAAAAATGTTGGCTGTGATTTTTGTACTAAATGGTTTCATTTGAAGTGTACTGATTTTATAGGACTGACTTATGATGATGTTAAAGATAAACCGTTCAAGTGTAACATGTGCATTATTGATAAGGAATAGTTTTTATATTCTTATAACTCGTTGTTTCAGTAGATTATTTTGATCTCGTACCAACTAGGTACTTAATATAAGACTGTTTTATACTTTAAGTATATATTTTTGATAAGTAGGTACAATATACATTATTACAGGTAGACACCTAGTACATAATTCCATTAGACACTTACTGATTATAGAAATTGTTGAAGACTGATTATAAATAGTTACTGTTATCAAGTTAATTAATACATAAAATTGTTGACTTTTTAAAATACTAGTCTAATACGCTCAAATTTTGTATTACTCAAGTACCTATAATAAAAACAAAATGTTAATGTTAACCAAACTTAATTTGTTGCACTATAAATTGATTATAAAACGTGTTTTATTTCATTATTTGTAGAGATAGTAATGTAGTGTGTTTAACAACGAGAGAAAAATTGCTGCAGTATAGATGAATGAAAGTGTAGTATGTTAGAAGTATGGAAGAAGAATAAATGCATTAGAGGTTAAGAGTTTCGAGTAAGGAAAGAAAGGAGGGAAAATAGAGGAAGGAAAAAAGAAAGGACAGAGGGAAGAATTCTCGCAGAAATTAAAGATGAAGGTGAGTTGGGAGGAGAAGGTAAAATGCTGTAGAGATTACAATGCCTGAATGACGAGATTGTAGTGCGTGACCCCAGATTAGATGAAAAAATCCTGTGAAAATAAGAGATGTTAGAATAGTGTAAGGTAAGGTTCTAACCTAACCTTACCTTTAACTATTCTAACATCTCTCATCGTACAAGAAAGGGATGAATATTGAAGAGAACGTGCTTTTTAAGAGTAAAGGCATTTGAGTGACAATCGCTATCATATGCCCTATGTGGAAATTTATGATAGGACCATTATTATATGGTGAAAAGTGTACGAAAATGCAAAAAAGTATGAAATACTCGTAAGTCAATATTGTATGTAAAACTGGCGGCCGCGAACTAACTCTAGGGTGGCCGTGAACTGAAAAAAGTGGCCGTCAACCGGCATTTTGAGTAAATTTTAGGTACTTATTCATTTATTTAAAAAAAAAACCGTTACAATATTCCTCCAATACCTATTTAGAAAAATAACTTTATGATATCTGCTACGCCTACAGAAACAATCAGAACCTGAATTATGGACATGTCATACTAATTCCAAAGAGCAAAGTTGGGAAGGCGACTAAAAGGCCGCCAACCGGCGTAACGACCCTACTTAGTACTGGATCTTACTTTGTGACGGTAACAGGTTGCTGGCTCATTTCCAAAATTCCAACATTCACCGGTACCTAATACATTTTCCGCAGCTGAATCTTACTAACACTACCTGAAGATTAATTAATTGAAACATAGATTGTATTTTAAAATGGGAATTTTACTTAATCTAACATCTCTTTTGGCAACATCGGTTCTTGTTATTCGGGCTCTAACTTGTACCTACAATGTTTGTAATTTCGATGTTTACGTTTAACTAAGGGAGTAGTGGGAAAAAATAAAAAATCGGGTTACCTACCTTACATCTTCAGATTCCCTACGATTCAGTTCGAAGTTTTAATAAAGCGACAACTCTTAAATGTGGTCGACCACACTAAGCTTAGTAGATCTGGGTAATAACTCCGCTAAAAACTTATTGCTAAACTGCGAAAGAATCCCGAAAGAAAGGTACCTATCGTAATATCTTTCGGAATTCCGCACTTACGAAGTATGTGGGTAGGACATGGCTATAACTTGACCATAAACATTTTGATCGCCCTCTACGCACCATGTACCTGGGTACCTACCCAACTACATAGGCGCCACTCCGGCTAGTACTTTCATAGATTTGTCTAGACATCTATTAGGCACTTAACTAGGTAGGTAGGTATCTATTTTTTTGTTAAGTGGACCTCTACGTCTTGAACAAAACAAAAGAAAGAGCCGTACATAGGTACATCATCATGCCTGTATTCTCAGGGGTAAGCAGCGGTCATATTCTATACCTACCAGTTTGGTATACAACGTGTAACAGATGAAACCCGTTTCGGGTAAGTAAAGTAGGTACCTAAACTAAGAAGGAGGAAGATAGGCATGACTACTACCTACCTATCCTACAGCAGAGATGAGTGGCCAATCTACTTTAAATTTCGATACTTATAACTACCCCTAGGATTAAAGTGATTATATCCCTATAATCACTTTAATCTTAGGGGTCGGGGGTAGGGGGGTAGTTTTCCTAACTCAAATCAGCTAAAAAATGAGCTACGACTTAGTTATGCATAGGGACGCACAAAACTTTTTGGGGATTTACTACCCACAATGAAAGTAAGTAAATTACACACATTACATTATTAGTAACTTCCACTCCTTAGTGGAAGTCCCTGCCGGAGTCTGTGTATCCTGATAGCTAGTCATTTGTACCTACTCTTTGGCCTCATCTTCTGCTCACCAGATTTCAACTCCATAATGCTTCAAAACAAAGACTACTGTTTCATTTAAATAAATAATTTATTTCTTACACAAAAAGTATTTTTGGCTTAAAATCTTTACTAAGTTTACTAAAGCAATAGAAAACAATAACTGATATACAAGTAATAACATTTGTAGAACAAAGCCATGTAGTCTTTACCTATAATAATGTTTTATTAAAAACAATTAATAAATAAAAATGGTTATAAACTAATCTTAAAAAAATCTGATGTTGAAATGCCATTGAAATTCTTGAGGTTTCCTATCTATATCAAGAGTTAGGCCAAACCCCTCCGTTTCTGACTTAGATATCAAGTTGACCACTCTCGTAAACTGTCCGTAATTGACAAATATAAGCATTAAAGTACAATTTGGCTTGTTCTTAACTTCAAATTCGTAATCCTGAAACCAACTGTAGATTTGACCATGCTTGATGATTAACAACGTTGCCTTCTCGTATGAGAAGGAGAAGCTTTTGACCTGTGGGAGAGTTACAGGTTGGTATTATTAAGCCGGCTCAAGCAGCTTGTGGGTGAGATATACGCAGAGTGCCTACAGAGCCCTGCGCACTCAGTACAATAATGCATTCCGAATGTTGTTGGGTCTGCCGTGGCAGAGCAGCACGTCTGAGATGTTTCCAGGCCATCATGCATAAAAAATTAGATTCCTGCTGGCCCGTATGCAAAGTAGCAACAACGGCATTCTGTAGACAATAGCAGTATGATTTTACTGTCCCTTTCAAAATCAGTGGGTCATGTCTTGTGTAGGTGTGGCGAGTCAAGGCAAATAATAATTTACAGAAATATGTACTTGGTGAAGGTTTCTACTGGCAGTGGCAACATAAAGTTATTATTATTTATTATCCTATGGGTCATTTCTGAGTATCATCATTTTGTGAGAGAAGAATGAAACAAAAACTGTTCTGTTTGGTGATTAAATGCAATTAGAGGTTTCAATTCAGATGCACAATGAAAACAGTATGCATACCAAAAATAAATGCATTGTTGTTTTTAGATTAAAATCTAGTTTATGCAAAGGTATCATTGCCGCCTATTTGATATACCTTACTATTTATTAAGCTCCTGTTGTAATTTTTTATTCTGTACAACAATGAGTATTTATATTCTATTCTATTAAATACGATTGTCTACTGAAAATTCATTCAAATACAATACAAGTTAATGCACATTTGACAATTTGTGAAATTAATTTTGTGGGCTTTAACGACGCCGACACTTCGTGTACAATAGTTTATTAATATTTTTGTGGTTTTTATTAATATGTATGATAGTCTGTAAGGTATATTTGTTATGGGTCTTTGTTACCTGAATTAAATGACATTATTATTATTATTATTTTAAATCAGATATTTCAGCAGATGACTTCAATTGTAAGTAAATTGATTGTTTCACACTAGTTCTCTGGCACCATTTCCCCAATCCACTTCATGTATGGAGGGTTTCCATTCTTGATTGGCAGTGAGATCACCTCACACACGGTGTAAGGATGTTTCCTGCGAACAAACTCAGTCAGTTTGTCCACTTGCGATGTTCTTGTTTTAATCATGAGCAGCGCCTGAAAAATTACATAAGATATAAGTTAAAAAAAACAATTCATAAGATTTTTGAGAGACATTCTGACTTTCTTCTAAAACTTGATAATTAGATCAGTAACATAATTCCATTTATAGTTATAGTCTACTATTGTCAGGGTCCTATCTAACTCTAAACAAAACTTCATCAACAACAAAGTAGTTCACATTCACATTTATAACATTAGCTATGACTAGCTTTTGCCCGTGATTTGTATGTGCATATACCATTTTTTCCTGTTGCAATTATGGGAAATCCTTTCTTAGGGCTCCCCTACACTCACCAAGGAAGCCTTATGTCAAATTTCAACGCTCTACAATAAGCAGTTTCAGCTGCAGGTTGTCTGTCAGCCACTCAGTCACCAGTTAAGACTTTTATAATAAATATTGACTATAAATAAGTTTAAGTTATTTTATTTACCTCACTGTCTTCATTAATTTTGCCTTCCCACTCATAAATAGATGTGACTTGCGGTATAACATTGACACATGCAGCTAACTTGTTCTGCACTAGACCATGCCCAATAGTCCTGCCAACATCCGTGTTTGGAACCGTCACATATGCCACGGAGTATACATCTGAAAATTAAAATTTACTATTTAATATGTGTTTATGTTTTTAATGACCTATTTAAAAGGTTTTTGTAAAGTTTTCCTGTGAATAAATGGAGCAGGTTACAAGAAAATAATTAAAGAATGAAAAATCATTTATACACAGATCGTCAGGATTAGGTACCTATGTGGAACAATACTGCACAGTAAGTAATACATTTTCAAATAAATGTTTGTCGGTAAAAATAGCAGAAGAAACGAATGTTGAGTTTTACTACAGTAGTTACAAAAATTGCTCATCTTTATTTTATCCACTCACCTGCTTCCTCGAAACCAGAAGACATGTTTGTTTGAGCAACAACTAAACAAGGCCTAAGAAATGAAAAATATAATGTTAACAATGACTTCTTATTCAAAGAAAATAGCATGTTATTCCTGGCGATAGCAGTACCTACACGATTATTTACCAGTATTAGGTATTTATTGTTTTGACTTGTTCCGTGATAATGCAATGACAGTTTAGTTTAGTTCACTCACTTCACATTGACAGTCTTCATTTGACTAAAATCAATACTTACTACTTCGTTTTGAAATGAGTGTTTCTTATTGGTTTTTCAAGCACGAAACTAAGAGAAATAAAATTAAAAAACCTCTGTTAGGGCTTGGCTATAGTTGGGTTATAATAAAGATACCTAGTTCATTTTTATTATTGTCAATCTTTATAACTTTAACGTGGCTCGAGGCAAATTACTGGCTGTTGATATATTATGGCATTGTCAGTGAAGTTTCTGGAAAAAAAAAGAATTGTCTTTTGTTTTTTTTTAAATTGTCGCGGTTTTTGATGCGGTTTTCTTAACAATATTATTTTTTAGAAATTATTTATTGCCTTGGCATTGTTAATTTTGTCTCTCGAGAGATATTATGAGTTTAAGTTTTTTTTACGATATTGTAGGAGTGAAGTGTCATTTAATCGAGGAGGAGCTAATAGGTGCCTAAGATACATCGGTCGGTAGGTACCAAAAAACCAAAGCGTCGTTTCCAAGTAGTCATTTGTTATTGTAAAAATCTTAGAATAACAACGTTAAATATAACGTAATAGCGTTATTATTGTAAGGTAAAAATGTTATTTTTTGCCTACACGCTTGTTAGGTAGGTATCGTGTATCATTGTAGGTATCTAAATGCAATGTACTTATGAGTACCTAATGAAATGCAAATTCTGTGTTTTGAGGGCTCTGCGAACCGTACATTAGGTATTTGACATGAAATTTGAACAGACCACAATTTTTTTAGGACTACGGATTGGTGCACACAGCTAGGTACTCTTCACTGCAGCAGATGAAAAGGCAAGCAGCGTTCAGCATGGAGTTTCAACTGTCTTTCATGGACCACGCTGCACGACTTCAAGTTCGACTAGCGTCAGTCAGGTACCTAAGTCATTAATTATTACAAGCTTCTTTTATATTATTTGCTTTCGCCTGTCTTGACACACTTCCCGGTTTTCAATTGAGCCGAAATTTTGCACGCATGTGTATAGGTATATATCGCGTGACAGCGCAATATTATGATGACACTAGTTGCGGCCCGCGGCTCCGCCCGCGTGATTGTCGAAAATTATCCCAAGGGAACATATTCCCGGGATAAAAAGTATCCTATGTGTTATTCCAGACTATAATCTACCACTGTGCCAAATTTCATCAAAATCCATTCAGTAGTTTTTGCGTGAAAGAGTAACAAACATCCATCCATCCATCCATACTTACAAACTTTCGGGTTTATAATATTAGTAGGATGGAGCTGATCTGATGGTGATGATGGAGCTGGAAGGTGGTCATAGGAAGCCTGTATTGAAACAACGCAACCCCATCGAGTTTGGACTCGTTTGATTCGTCTTGACGAGTATTTTGTGTGTAGATGGTATGCAGGGTCTGATGATGGAGCTGGAAGGTGGCCATAGGCCATAAAAAATCGACGTAACCGCATCGAGTTTGGGCTCGTTTGATTCGTCTTGATGAGTTATTTGGTGCGAGATAATAATATATGCAACCCCGTCAGATTATTTTGAAATGGTTAGAATGAGAAACGTTACAAATAATTAACCAGTTATTACATAAATAATTTGAACATGATTTTACTATAGGTAATTTACAAGTCCTACTAAATAAATCGATATACCTATGTCGGCGACAAGACCCCATCCGCGCTCCTAGGTGCAAGTAGTGGTAGGGACGAACTAGCCACAAACCAATAGGCAACCGTGTTTCTTGTAAATATTCGTAAGGTCTAATTAGAATCTTGTTGTATTAGGTTTTTATTACTTTCTAATTAGTGTAGTAAGGTAAATTTGTATGTAAGAAGTCTTATTAGACTCCGATAAGTTAGTTTTTTAACAAGTGGAAAGAAAATATTTGCATAACTTTTTGTATCGTAAATAATTACGTAACTTGAAAATGTGCTTTTTTGTTTATGAAGATATTGTTTTGTAATTAGTGTCGAATGAAAGGTCTTGATGTAAAAACACTTTTACAAAAAGAATCAAGTCAATCAGATAAGCAGTTTAGGAAATATAAGGCAAAATGTATAGTGAAAATTTGTTACCTTGGCAATTATTCTAGTTTTTGTTCTAGAAACTTTTATGTTGTAAGGTTTATGACTTTAATTATGGTTTTATTTTATAGAGTAAGGTTTAAGAAATCTAACCATGTATAAATTATAAGGATTTGTTGGAAATTTTAATAAAATAAGGGCTCCAAGGGTTTCGGCTCATAGTAAAATTAAACGCTAAAAAGGGTCAAAATCGCGCGGGCGTCTATAAGGTAACGTCGGCCAGTATAAAAGGCGGGTTGATTTCCGGGTCGACAGGCAGTCGCAACACAGCCACCGAAGAGGCAAGATAAGGAAGAAAAAAGGAAGCCGAAACCTGCGGAACAAGAAGAAACCCAGGAAGCTTGTTTTTTATTTTGTTTCCTCCCGGCTGCCCGTCTCTCTCCCGAGGTCCCAGTAGGAAGCACTCTGTACTCGCTTACGCATTCAGGAGTGCGTGGGACGTGCGTCACCAGCACAAGTAAGGAACGTACGTCAACAAACTGGGAGATTGTCCCAGGACGACAGTGCGGGCATTGGACGTGTCCCTGCCGTCCGCAACAACCTAAGTTGTTTAAATAAAACTTTATTCTTTAATTTTATTCTTTTTTCACTTTTTTTGTGGTTCACATGTGCTTACCCCTTCACAGCGTATGGGCGTGATGTTATGTTATGAACTGGTGTAAACATTAGACAGACATGAGATTTCAGCAATCCCAGTCCATTTGCAATAATTTATTGAGGAGTTCCGTTGCCTATCCCCGAAGTTCTTCATCAGATCTTCACCAAATTGAAATGGGACAACTCCGAGAAAGTACTCTTCCAAAAACTATCCAAATCGCTTCAAGTATGCCTACAAAATTTGAAGAGTTCTCTCTATTTCTCCAGGATCCCATCATCAGATCCTGACTTGTTGATCATGGGACCACCTGGAAACTATACACTTTTAAACAAAAAAAAAATCCAAGTCGGTCCGGCCATCTTGAGTAATCGGGGAACCTCCTCCTTTTTTTAAAGTCGGTTAAAAATATAAATGACATAAAAATAAAATCCCAGGATACCAGAATCGCATAACAACTTTATCGTAAATAAAAAAACTGGCTAATTTCGAAACGGACTTGCGTGCAAAGGGTTCCGCACAAATTTAATTTTTGAACGTTTTTTAACACTATAGATTTCTTATAGGTTTTCCTGTAATCTGTAGGTAAAAAAACTATTATCTGCATTTTTTTGAAATTTTAGGCTTAGTAGTGTCGAAAGTCGTTACCTCCGAAACTACTGGGAGGGAGGGGGGAGGGGGGAGGAATGGTCATCTTTCGCCTAATTTCTTGAATAACTTCAAAACTATATAAGTATTTAAAACTAGTGAAAAAGTATAATCAAAACCCTCACAATAAGCCCTTTAATTTGATATATCACACGGTACAGTTTGAAAAATTTTTTTTTAAAATTTTCTAGTTTGTCCCCCAAAAGTGAACCCCGTACTCAAAATTTAATTAATGACGTAAAGCGTCTGTGTTCGGGTTACAAAAGTTCATATGTGTACAAAATTTCAACAGAATCGGTCCCGTAGATTCGGAGAAAATAGGCTGTGGCAGACGGACAGACAGACACTCAAGTGATTCTATGTATAAATAAGGATTCCGTTTTTGACAGATGCTCGGAACCCTTAAAACATAAATTAATACAGTAGAACCCGCTTAATACGATTTACCTCATCAACCGCCATTTTAAGTCAGTCCCTTTAACTTGAGGCATGTTTTCATAATTTTTTCTGGCAATAAAATTAGGGAAAGCAACCATGTTCTTAACCATATATTTAACATTGTATCAAGACAACTTTTATTTGTATCAAATCGGGTTTATCTTGTCTCATGGGAGTATACAGAGTGTACTTTTCAAGTGTGCGTTGATGGCCAAATCCGAAACTAAGAAGAATAACGATAAACATTCAAAGGAGTCTCTAGCCTGATTTTGACTAAAACTAAAACTGCATGATTGGATTTATAGAATCTTTATTTTCCTAGCCTAGAATCAAACCGGTTGATTTTGAAAAAAAAGGGACGAAGATCTTCAATGGCTTCATGGAACGCATTCACCGCCGATTCAGGGCTCGTAAAACGTGTGCCTTTAAGTTTGTCTTCAATTTTGGAAACAAAAAGAAGTCGTAGGATGCGAGGTCCGGGCTGTTAGGCGAATGCGTCATCAGTTCCACATTTGAAGTCTTGAAATACGCTTCCGTTACCTTGGCGGAATGCGAGGATGCGTTATCGTGGTGAAGGAGGATATTGCTTCGAGGACGCTTTTCGCGAACTTTTTCTAAGACTCGGGGCACGCAAATGTTGACGTACCAATCTACAGTCACTGTTCTTTGATTTTCAAGCGGTACTGTAGTGTAATGTCCTGATTTGCCGAAAAAAGAAGCAACCATTTTCCTACCAATGCTTCGAATTTTCTTAACTTTTGTTGGCAATTCTTCAAAACGACTGGCTTTTTCTTTCGGGTTCAAAGCTGTAGGTACACCCAGGTTTCGTCATATGTCACGATATTATAGATAGCCAATGACTGTCCTCCGTTAAACTTTTTTATCATTTTACGGCACCAATGGACACGCAGTCGTTTCTGGTTCTCCGTTAAGTCATTCAATTCAAATTAATTTATTGTTTGTCACAGGTGGCAAGCAGTTCTTAGATCGCTGCAAAATCATTCAAAATCTATTTTATCATTATTCATGTCCAAGTTCATTGTAATTAATTAATCATGTCATGCAGTACCTATCCATCGAGTGCAAAGCTTTCGAACCTTCAGATGCACATGTAAAATGTATTGCACTTGGCTTATTCCAATGACTAACAAAGTTTTTGTCAGTTTCAATAAGTTGTCGTACGGTATCAATATTAGATTCTGTAACCGCAGTCGCCGGCCGACTTTCACGTACCTCGTCATGGAGATGATCACGTCCACGTCTAAATTCTGCAAACCATGAATAGACAGAGCTGCGACATGGTGCTTCATCACCAAATGCCATTTGAAGTCTCTGGCAACTCTTGTTGACTTAAGACACAGCGAAAATCATAAAAAAATCATTGAACGAAAATGTTCACGAGTTAAATTCATTTTGATAGCGACACAATTTACGAAAGGATGCCACAATGAAAAAACAAATAACAGTCGCAAATTGAAAAGTAACATGCTCACAAAGAGTTCCATTTTCGAATTCCATAATTGATTTTTTTCATTATTTTATTGTAAGTGGCCAGATCCAGAAACTTTCAGTATGTCCCAACTCCCATGTATTAGCTACACATTCCATTTGAATTTAAAAATTTCACTGTAACCAAAATCCGAGGTTTTCACGTTTTTAACGCCACAGGCACTCCACTAATTGTCCTTGATGTAGACCGTACCTACCCACGAACATGTACAACAGTCCGAATATCAACTATCGGTCAATAACCCACCAGACACAACAACCGTCTGGTCGGAGGATCCTCCCTTTTCAATGGAGGTATGCGAGATTTTACTCTCTGTACCGCATACCTCTATTTAAGTAACTTTGTGTGTGTAAGTAGGTATACATATGTATGAATTGTCCTGCAAAGTTCGGCTGTGAGATAAAGGCTGCCATTGCAAATACCACTCACGGTATTTTATCTATAGTAAAATACTATGTACACCTTTAGGTAGGTAAGTATATGTAAATTGATTTATTTTCAAGACATTACCTACTACTACAAGGTTGTAATTAGTAGGTACTTAGGTAGGTACCTCCTTTATTCAAATGATCATCCGGATTCATAGTACTCGCTATAGGCAGGATATCAATAAACTGATCTTAATTATAAGGTAACGAGTGGAGCTGTGTAATTATATCATTTAGCATAGGTAGGTACGTCAGCAATAAAATTAAGTAGTAGATATATTTAACTGTCAGCGTTGAGCTGTTGTAAATAAATGTGAAGGTCATATCCACCTTATGTTTACATTCAAGTACTTAACATAAAAAACCAGTTCAAATTGGTATTCGTTTATTATTTTTAAATCTAGACAATGTTTATTCTTAGAAATGACTATCTGTCCTATAAGTAATTACTATACTTACCTATTTTCATACCGAGAACAATAATGGATTGGTCAGTAAATAAACAACTTAAAAAGTATTTTTTTAAGTTTATTTTTAAATTATGTGGACTGAAATGATTAACAGATTGGAATGTCGACAAAAACAGTAGGTATACACATAAATGCACATACTTATTAGATATTCATAACATATTTAAATAGACAAAAAATTAGCTAACTTTAAATAACATCTAATTTTTTGATAACATATTCTTACTTTATACCAATGATGATTAGGTATTTACAGAATTGTCAGTGAAATGTCTATTTTAATAAAAAAATAACAAAAATGTCTAACCCTTATGTATAAGGGTTACTTAAAAATATAATAAATTGTAATGACTTTTTAAATAGCCTCTTAGCTAAGTTCGAGTTTCAGAATAAAGTTGCAGCATTGACATAGTGATGGGTTCAAAACTAATATTTTGAGATAAAAAGAACAGAAAGCCACATTACTTATTATGTTTTTTCAATTAACAAATAAATAAATGAATTGTAGGTGGCTGGAAATTTACTGTTGTCATAGTAGGTGCAGCATTTGCTGCAACGGCTACGACACATCAACGGATTTCCAGTCAACCCTGACCGTAGCTTCGGCTAAAAAACACCCTCCATAAAATTATGATAAACTTAAGGAAATTTCGGCATTTATCAAATTTTTAGACACTGTGCCTTGGGCTTAGTTACAAGAAATTCTGAACTGTAGCAGAAAGTACGTAGGTACGCTTGCTCCAGCTACGGTTAAACCTATTTTCAGCTAGTACAAAATTGAGTTGCAAGATACCACCCGAAGAAACATAAGTAGGTACATACATTGCAAGTTAAATAAATGCTTGGAATATGAAGCCCGACCAAATGACCGACCAACTAATA
The DNA here is from genome assembly GCA_905163435.1 of Mamestra brassicae. Taxonomy (NCBI): domain Eukaryota; kingdom Metazoa; phylum Arthropoda; class Insecta; order Lepidoptera; family Noctuidae; genus Mamestra; species Mamestra brassicae. The sequence goes on along the minus strand of LR990991.1, from coordinate 4,288,704 downwards.
TGGACCGATGACCTGGTGAGGGTCGCGGGTAGCCGATGGATGCGAGACGCACAGAACCAGTTGTTTGTGCCGAACTTCGGGGAGGCCTATGTCCAGCAGTGGACGTCTTTCGGCTGATATGATGACGAAGCGCAGTCACTGTGCTTTTATAAATTATATTCAGCTATAATACACACGTTCACAGCTTACATTAGGACTATTAACATTACAGAAGGCTTACTTGTGTAAGACATTAAAATACAATTTACAATAATTCGTAGTCGACTAGGTAGTGTAATAGTTTACAATAGATAAAAGATGTTTGTTTACATTTTTCGTTACCGTTGTAAATCGTCCAGAGGGTTACGACTGATGAAACTGTAAGCTCACCAATTCTCATTCTTACATAAATTAGTCATGAAAGGGTTGCCAACTTTGCCGTAAAATAGAGTATGTACTCTAATTCATGAAGGAGTAGTCTATAATAATCTATAACACTAACAGAGAATGCTAAAATAGTCTTCTCTCTTAAACTGTCTTATTTGGCACTGTGCACTAGTGGCGGCTGTGCGCGTACATTAAAGTTGCGAACCGTAATCTAAGATAGAGTGTTGTACTCTATTTCATGAAAGTGTACCCTATAGGGTTACAGTTCCAGGTTATAACCTGGAACTGCACTAGAGTATGCTAAAATACTAATTTTTTTCTATGTGTAGTTCACTAGTGACGGCCGTGCGTGCCATGCCGTTACATACTCATAACCAGTGATCGGATAATCGGGCGCTTAATACTTAAACTTCTTCCCGTGAAAGAATAATATGGACATTCCTTTCTTAATAAATAAGTAAACCCGGGTTCCCGAGATTGAACAATAAATGGAGCTACACATAAAAGTACAATTGTTTCAATTCCCTAAGCAGTCAAGGCTGCTGGTCTGTTACTAAACCAGGTCTCGTAAAAAAATTCATTGTAAATTAAAAGTTCCATTAGAACCGGCTTTTTAAATTTAAAAAAATACAATGAGAGTTCACTACGAGTTCTTATTGTATGCGGGCATTTTTAGCAATCTCAGGAATTTCGAACGATTCCGGGATCCGGGATTCTGAAAAGCATGTCCGTATTATACTTTCGTGAGAATAAATGTGAAGTTTTAGGTATATTAGCGCTCGATTATCCTATCACTGCTCATAACTTAGTTATACAGGGTGGTAATTGAGGGCCATTCTTCCGTTACAAGAATGTAGCGGAATTTCTTATTATCATTATGTATGTGATCATCCCATTTGAAGGACACTGTTCCCGCTACTTCGCCCGCTTACATACATTCATTGAAATTTCCGTCATTATAATATGATAATATACTAGCACTTCGCCCGCTACCTCGTCCGCGCGGATTTAGTACCCTCTACAAACTTAACACCGCCTCCGATCTCTCTATATCAATGGCTCCCAACCTGTGGTCCGCAAGGGCCGAAATATGGTCTTCGAAGGTTTAATTTTCAATCTTCTTACCCACCTCAAAAATTTCATTGATGCAAACTGATTTTAAGTTTCTATCAGAAATATTGTGTTCTCAATGACAATGCTCTTAACTTTTGATTACAAAGAATAGTTATGCTGGAAGTTTTGAATATCTATATGATATGAGTTTATTTTTATATTACACAGTTTATTTTTTCTTCTTGATGTTTGGTCCCCGCTAGCAACAAATAAATCAAAGCGGTCCGGGGTCATATAAAGGTAAGGAACCACTGCTTTATATGGTAGGAAGTTAGGGTAAAGTGAATGATTACGTTCTTTATGGGTTTATTGGTCTATATCATCATCAATAGTGATAATAATGACCCCTTATTATGGGTGTAGTTTGCATCATGAATTCATAAACGTATTTAAATTTTACCATGTAAGGTAGTCTACCCCGTTGTATGTAAGGTAGTTTAAGAATGTTAATAATTACAATCTTTATTATTTACCTGGATAAGTATGAGTTTTAAGTTTCAGGTTTCTTAATTGATGGAACCTTTTCAACTCGATTGGGATTGATTATAAACTATGCTACGATTCCATTATTCCACTTTATATTGTTTATATCATTTTTTGAGTTACTAAAAGCAGACAGTAAAATCCACTCCTAAAAACCTCATCACCCCTTTTCACCACAGGTTGATTTTTGATAAATCGTAATACACGTCATTCCTGCCATTTCATATTCGTAGGTCCAGCCGGTCGATTCTGTAAACATGTTAACAAGATGTCACGTGATCTGTCATTCCATGTTGATTATATGGATTGACAGCTCACCTCGTGATCACTTCACCCAAGCCTTCACTTCGACATGTTTACAGTATTGACCAGCAGTATTTTTTGAGATTTCGTGAATCAGTACATGAATGAATCAGTGATCTTTTGCTTTTGTTAAGTATATAGATTTCGCTTTTAGATATAGATTTAGATAGATGAAGTGAGAAGAAAGGAACAGGGCTTCACTGAAATTGCAAAATAAAATAGTTCCTATTCTATAGCTAGAATCGTTAAATACGGCTTAAAGTACTTTTTTAATTTGAAATAAACCGTACTCTTTTTTATATAAATATATATTCTTTATTTCTCCCTTTGTAAAATCATATAATATAGATAGGTACTCTATTGCTTCTGAAATGTCGGCAACCCTTTGGTCATGATTCACGCTACACACATTTAATAAAATATTTGATATTAACTTATAATAAGTCTGGCGACACACGAGCAACAGCTGGGCACTTTCAATGACTTCTCCAAGTTGGTGCCATCAGCAAGCAGTACCGACATATTACGGTACACAAACTTTTGTTTACAACGGCCTTGGTATCCGCTTGCGAACATAGCGATTCCAGAACACGGGGTTAAGTTTTGCCTGAAACAAACAAGACGTAAATGATAAATGATATTTATTTTGCAAGTAGGTTAAACATAAGTTCACTTTTACACATCAATCTTTTTTCGTCATTTTAAGCTAGATGAGGCCGGTGTTTCCTAGCTGACTACCCTGAGAAGAAACACCGAAACAAACTCAGAGGTCAAAGTCTCTTTTAAAGTTCATACAATCTGTAGGTACTGGTTAAGTCATATGAGAACCATGTAGGTTAATGTCCGAGGTGGCCTTTTGAGGAAAGTACATCACAGATTTGAGTGGACCTGTCCCGACAGTGCAAGCATTTGTCAGTTTTCGTGGAGCTCAAACTTAGAACTTTAAGGAGCTCAACAATTTGACGAACAATACCAAAGAAAGGACATTTGGGTAGGCCGCAAAAGTACTCAAGCTGCCAGACATGGTTAAAAATACTTGAAAGAAAAAAGATAATAATAATAACCCATAGTCCTCATATTCACAAAAATGAATTTATAAAAAAAAAATATTTTAAAAAGTAAGTGTTCATGTCAAACATAATAAATACAAAGTAAATATTCATAATTTTTGTAACTTGTTAATCACACATACATTTCTATTCAGACATTTCAGAGCCCTAGTAGATAGTCATTATAGTCAACCTCAAAGGTTTATTACCTAACATAAAAATCTTTGGTTATATCCCATGCTTAATTGGTCGTTTATCAATGTATTTAGAATTCCATACTAAAAACGAAAGTCATGGTGGGTCTTCGTCTAGTGCCTGTCTATCTGCCAGTCAAAAGCAGTTTATTTCAGTTAGGTAGGTACCTATGTCTCTACAAATGATTTTTTATTGCTCGCACACCTTTATTGCAAGTTAAAGAATGGTAAACAAACTTTTGAGCAGGTTCCCAAGTAAACTGGAAGTAAGTTGGTACATATCATATTATGATTATGACAGAGTTTCATAAACTAGGTAATACCATCATTAAAGAATTTACCTAAGTTTAAGTTTGAATTGTGTGTGCATGACAATTCTGTGACAATAAATTATTTTTCATTCTTTCTCTATTATGTGCAAATTATAATGTAAGTATACATATAAATATATATTTATACTGTATAGTTTTTGTCTTATATATCATGAAAAATGTATGGAAATATACCAGTCCCCCTCCCTTATCTCCAATGCCGAAGATTGCCCATCGGTGGTGCTCACATCTCTGTAATAAATCGAGTTGATAGAAGTTAAGGTACATATAACAGTAAAAATTTAAGCAATAACAATCCTAGCACTGTTTTTTTGGAATCAGCAGAAATCCGTAACAACCAAACTAAATTGTGCGGTCGTTGCCTGTAAGCTCACTGTCATTTGAACAAATACTTAGAAGAAACGTCACTTACTTGCAAATCTCCACTTTGAATCCCTGTACTGGGTTGACGTCTTGATTCAGCACAACGTGCCATTTTCCACTGGCATCGACTGCTGCTTTCGGAAACACTACCTGAAAACAACAAAATTATCATTGAAACATTTTCATTTTTTTACATAGAAGTACAACCTACATGATAGTCTACGATCCCAAGTAAGATCGACCTTCACCCACCTGTTTACCGGATGAAAATTACATTTTATCAAATAAAATATGTTTTTTGAACATATACCAATATTGCCGTAAAAAATATGCTCATGGCTAAAGTAATTTTAAAAAGATTAAATTTTTTTATTAAAATTCCACTGACTTGGTTGCCAAACGAACGAAATTCCAATAGAAAGCTTACAAAATACAGAATATGTAACCAGGTCCTAAGTTATATCTATGTTAAATTTCAAACGTTACACATAAACTGAGTTACTTTCGCATTTGTAATACAAGTAAGGATAGTGTTTTTTTCAATCCTACTAATATTATAAATGCGAAAGTTTGTGAGGATGGATGGATGGATGTTTGTTACTCTTTCACGTCAGAACGGCTGAACGGATCTTGCTGAAATTTGGCACAGAGATAGGTTATAGTCTGGAATAACACACAGGATACTTTTTATCCCGGGAATATGTTCCCTTGGGATAATTTTCGACAATCACGCGAGCGGAGCCGCGGGCGGCAAGTAGTGTTCTAATTAAATCAAGGATTTTACAACTAGTCTAACTGATGCAGAAAGTTTCAAGCATACCGATGTAAAAAAACAGAATGTTGAGATTCGTTTTGGCTTCCGTCGGCAGTGTAGGTACCTATTGCAAATGTAGTTTTCAACGATTGCATGCAGTGTGTGGACAAAGGCTTGTGTTTTATCATTGTTTTGAATTATTTTCAAGTTTTCTACTCATGTGATAACAATGAGTAAGTAGTTACAGTAGTTTAGAATTTAAGTTTTGTAAGTAGCATTAATCACGTAATTCAGTAGGTACAATACTAAAGACAATGCTGCGATAGTCAACTGCCATTTAAAAATATTTTAAGTGAAATTCCGGAGTTACTTTATAACATACCTTTTCTTCAAATTCGCATAACTCAATATTTTCTTCTTGAGGTCCTACTCTCTGGGTGATGTCGGGAACGTCTGGTAGGTCTAGTTTGTCGGCTTGGAACATGCCCTTATTTGAGAGCTGGAAAGTATTTCAAACTTATTTATTAAAAATTTTAAATTTCAATTTAATTTATTCAGGAACAAACATTGTGTTTGAAATCATTAGACCATAAAAAAAAAGAAGTAAGAAATGTAAGAGGAAACGCTGTTATAAGTTTTTAACTCACAATGTATATTATTAAGGTATCACTGAACTGTTTAATCGGCGTCATTTAATCAGCGGCCTAAGTGACACATCGGCATTTAATTGGCAGGCTAGCAAATGACATGATTCAATATCATTTAGTGACTTGCCTAGTTAAGTAGCGGAACATAGGACACAGGGAGCTTAGGGCATCCCGACACGGATAGGTTAGGTTCGAATGGTATGTTGAGAGTGAAGCGAGCAAATTTAGCATGTATGTTTGGTTCCTTTAAACCTTGCCGACAGAAATTGTTTGCCGTCGCCGAGGTAAGAATGTCGGAATTGATTGTTGTTTGAATTTAGAATTCCCAAAATTAAAAAAAAAACATAATTTCGTCACACGGATACCCTATTCTAGAAACGGCCTAATCATCTACTAGCCCTTTCATTAAATCTTGTATTAGTCTCATTGGCCGTATGTCATTTACCGTTGATTAAATGGTGCCGTTCATTGAAAGGTCTAGGCAGCCAATTAAACGGCTAATTAAGCCACTTGGCATTCGACACCACTGGTCAAGGAGTTTCAGTGGATCAGGACAAAGCCAGCAACAAATTCAATTAGTTTTAAAACACTTGCCTCCGCTATAACTTTTTTCGCTTGTTCTGTTGGGTAGTTTGGAACATCATCGCAAAACCCAAGTTTCTTGCAATGGTCTGGTATATCCAGCCGAAAGTCTTCAGACGTAGTGGACGTTGGTCCAGGGAATACAATCTTATCGTTATTTGAACCTGGAACGTTAAAGATTAGAAATAACGGATATTATAAATAACAAAATTCTGCAAACGAGATTTACATCCGCATCTCCGATCTAAATAACAATTAAATGTTTTACTTTGTCAAGAAGAAGTGTAGAATGATCATTTCAATATACGAATCAATGGAAAAACATACAATTATACATCCGTGTTAGAATAGTCGTTTTTTATGAACCAAGTACAATTTAACCTTAAAACCAGAGACAATGTAGTCATAAGGTAATTTGCAAACGTGTAATATCGTTTTTATATTCAAATAGATGATTTTGTTGTTTTTTGGATATCTAAGTTAGACGATTCTTAGTTGCCTGATTTTTTAGAATTTATTCGTCATAACTATATGTACTTACTTATTAGGTATACCTAAATTCAAAATGACAATAATATAATTGTAAATGGTTATAGTACCTAATGACTAAATTTTATTGTTACTGGTTATTGTTAATGATTCAATTGTGAATGATTTGGTAATAATTACGTAAGCTAGCTATTTGCCGTTACCATAGTTTTATGTGGTTAATTTATAAATTGACACAATATCGTTAAAAGTGAACTTTACATCTCGAAGATATGGTTAATAACATTAAACTACAGGCAATTAAATGTTGCATTGTGACATTAGAGGAAAATCGTGTTCCAATTAAAATTTACGCCATCGAATTATCGCAACACTTGTCGATAAGCCGGTAGGTTGACCATATACAGTGCGTAAAAGGAGGAAATTATCGACATGACGCGAGTGCTAAAATAATCTCTGCAAGCGATGTAAATGGCCGACCTTGTGGTGTGCAGTTAGATTTAAATGATGTGTAGGTACTGCTGAAAGGTTAACTTCGGCTATAGGTACATACAAAATTATAGTAAGCTATGTCTAAAATGAACGAGGGTCTGGCATATTAGCCATACAATTTCTAATACTATTTTAGTCTCCAGTGCAGGTTTCTGTAGCAGCTAGGTAACTGTCGTTGCAAAAGAAAATGACATAACACTACTACCACAACCCTAGCATCGAACAGTATCCGTAGCTGGGGTTGGCATTATGGTAGGTCCACTGACCACGAACTCTGAATAAAAAAAAACTACCACTCCGACATTTTTGTCTGCATTGCTTTGTTGCACCAACAAAATTCAATACATGTGATATGGAAGCAAGTGAGGTGGATCCACCATTAGACTTTGAAGTATTTCTGCGAACATCTATATTGTCTTACCTATTCTACTTTCTGCGTAAGGCTTCCAACTTAAAACTTTAGATTCATTTTCAGTTCTCGTCTGAGTTGGCTGTGCGTTGTGCTGTGCTATTCTAAGTTGAGCTGATTTGACATCATCCGGAACATTTGACGTGTAGGCGGGAGAAATTTCAGCTGATCGTGTGTTCATCCGGTCGTGGGCCAGGTCGTCTGGGATTCCTAATGAGTCATGGCTCGCATAGTCGTAATGAGGGCGGGAGTCACTGTCTGCGTGCTTGCACTTGTAGGCTGATGCTGTCACCTGAAACTAGGAAATGCTGTGCTTTAGATTTGTGTGTTATTTAGATTCTATATTCTATTGAGGAACTTTATTGATTGTGTATATACAGGGTGTTCCAGAAGGGGTGTGTAACGTTTGAAATAATAACAATGACCTAATATTATTTAATTAAATGATATTAAAAATTATTGATATAATTCATTTTACCTAATTTTATGTGATATAATGAACATTTTATAAAATGCACATTAGAAATCATGTTCAATTAATATAATTATCAGTTACTATAATATTGATAATCTATAAGTAACGTTTAATATAATTTTGCTTCTAGTTAAATAGGTCGAATCTGTTCCAAAACCGAATCGGGGCACCCCTACTTCACGTAGGCGTTTGGCTGCTACCCCTAGAGTGTTTATAAAAACCGGAGCCGCTAAGGGAGAGCAAACCCCGCCCGCTGTAACAAAGCATAGGTGTATCCTTTGTTACGTAAGCACTTCCCGCAGCGCCGGAGACGACGCAGAAGCAACTTTAGTGTTTTGAGGTTAGGTTACAATAATTTATTTTTCTGAAGAACGGTGCGTTACCTTAGAAAATTAGTTACTATGAAAATTAGGTCAAAAGAACAGCATATTAAAAGAGCATTATAGAAATTGTATAAAATTAACGTTATACTAAATGTTATTAGAGCAAATGAAAGTTATATGAAATTAGATTACATGAAATTAGGTTATGTGTCTTTATAGCATATGAAAATTATATCATGTGAACGTTATTTTAATTGATATTATACTATATGTTATTTTACCATACATTACACACCCGTTCCAGAAGTGCGTGGCCATATATTTTAAGGGTGGTGTTCTGCTGCTATACAGTAAAGAAACAATATCAAAATAAATAAATAAATACTTTTTTGAAAAAACCTGACTGCAGAAAACGATTAAAAAGTTCAAAAAAAACACGTTTCAAGCAGCTTGATGCAGTTGGTGGCGTCTATTTTAGTTCATTCACAGATTCGATGTCCACCAACTGCATCAGACTGTTTTAAAAGCTTTTTTTTACATTTTAGTAGTTTTTTTAAAGACAATCTAGAATTTTCCGGATGACAGCGATGCGGAGGAATACTTTGACGCCTGAGTGTACTTTGTTTTTGTATATGTACATACTTAGGTTTAGTAGATGTAGATAGTTTAAGTTAATAGTTTTAAGATAGTTATATTATGTAAGTCCTTATACAATCTAGAATAAATAGTTGAAATTTTGAAAACAAGTACTTGTTTTCAAAATATTTACTGGGGCCATGAAATTTAAATTAAATTAAAGAGTACATTTAAATTAAAGATCATGTAGATAGGTCAAATATACATAAAGGGCCAGTATAAGCACCTATCTACTTCATACATCATTCAACCTTAATTTACAGGTAACTGACCATGAAACGTAACGATTGTAGTCTTAAAAGTAAACAGTACGTGTTTGCAGCTATTTATGGGTTCTACGTATAGGTAATATTGTTAAAAATATAAAAAAACAGTGGTCGATAATTAAGAGGTAAATAAACAGTATTAATACAAATAAATCGGTAGATAATATGAATCTAGGTACCTATAAAAATTAACATTTTATAGAAAACAAAATATTACTCTTCTATATAAACGTTGAACGAGGTACCTATGTAAATAATCGTGACAACTAGTTAATCACATTTTTTAAACTAGCGGTACAGGCGTTCATTTCTACTTTAATGTTAATAAAAAACACTGATTTCTTTGTAAATCCTTTTCTTCTATAAATATTTCAGTAAAATTGTATGCTAACTGGCTTATGTTTGTCTGTGCTCATTTTTTTGTAATGTTTGCAATGTGCAGCGCAAATTGAATTCGAAGAACTCACCCAAGGTTGATTTTGACAGCGGCAAATCTTTATTATGAGCGTAGTAAATAACTCGAAAGCTGGTAAATATGAATGTAAAATAATACGATTAATTAAAACTGACGTCATGGCTGTATGAAGAGAAATCCGAAACTGGTATATCACTTCCGCGTGAGTTATGTTTTTGGACAGGACTTCTGTTGTCTTCGATACAACAATTAGCAACTAGGTTGTACCTTTTAGCTAGGTAAGCAGTGATCAGAAATGGTCTTGCCTTCAATTGAGTGAACTTCAGATTCAGCTCCAAATTAACCTTTTAAGATAGCTACTACTAAAACTGGTCCGACACGCGACGGCTGAGTAGTAAGATTTAGAGAAAAGACCAATCCTATTTTATTTTAATCGATACTAAGTTACGTAGGTTCAGAGCAGGAAGAAGTGCAAGGTACCCTTATTTTATTGAGTTGACCTGAGTTCTAGATCAGGGTTTCTCAAACTTATAGCTCCACGTACCCCTGTTAAAGTTTTAAGATGACAGCGACACCCCCCTACCCATAAGAAAATAATAAAATTGGCTATTGAAGAAAATGGGGTTATTTTTTATAAAAGTAAATTTGGTAAATTTTAACCTTAATTCTGACTTAGCATCTAGTCCATTTCTGTATTTTGTTTTTATCATGACAAGGTGTAAAAGTCACTTTCCCATAAGTACGTTGAAGGGTAAAAGGAAATTCACCGCTTTGCGTGGCAGGTCAGGGTTTTCTTCCTGTTTAGCTGCCCAAAAAGTATTCAGTCATCTTTATTAAATCAAGTGAAAGAGTTCCAACTGCGCACATTTCTAGTAATGACTCAAGTTGCTTAAAAATTTATGTTCTGGGTCATGACCATAAATGGGTTTCGAATCCCACCATCTTCAGCATTATCAATTCTGGAAAATACTCTTTCAGATCGTCGGAGAGCCGAGAAAGTTGGAGAACAATTTCAAAGCTCTTATTTTGGCATGCACGGATATGGCGTTCGTCGTAATAAATTCACGCAAAAGAGACAAAAAATCAAAGATCTCAAGCAAGTTTTCCAAAACTTTTTAATGAGTTCGTTACACTGCATGTGGAACCTTGCATCGAAGCATTCGTTTCGTTGAGACAAGAAAAAAATACAGCTACATAGATAGGTCAGGACACTTCTTCAATTCGGAACTCGAGTTTGAAGTCACTGTCTTTCATAAATTCCGTGATGAAGTTTAACAAACCGAGCTAATGTCCTGGATGCCGTATACGTCTTCCCCCCCGAACCGTCCGGTACCGTCCGTACGGTCCGTACCGTCGAATGACGAATCCCTAGGGGATCGCGTACCCCACTTTGAGAAACCTTGTTCTAGATAAATCACTGAAGCATAAAGTATATCTCAATGTTCAGAGTTCAAGGAAAGCGACAAGGACGCAGATACAAGTAATTTCTTGATAGTGACCCGCCCTACTTACTTAATTACTACCGGGTTACAATCAACTTTCTCTGAAAAGGTTGAATAGTTCTTTTGGTAATAATGATTTGTTTTAAGTTTAACGGCTGAATGGATTTCGATGAAATTGGTACACGAGTACACAACAGCCCAAATTAGGACATATGCTACTTTTTCCCCATTTGTTTTTTAATTTTATAGCTGTGACTAGCTTTTGCCCGCGACTTCCAATCCATTTTATAGCATTTACCGTTCCCGTAGGAATTTCGGGAAATCCTCTCTTAATGCTCTCCAACAAACCTACATGCCAAATTTCAGCTTTCTACGACTAGTGGCTTCGGCTGTGCTGTTGTCGGTGTATTGTTTGTCAGTCACTCATCAGTAACGCAAGAGTTTTATATAGGTATATTGGTTTTCGAAATTCACGCGGGCGAAGCCGATTGTAAAAGATAAGTAAAAATATGAATTCAATTGACCGATGTATGCAAACTTGGAGGCGTGGCGAATTATATTGAGCTAAGAATTCGTCATAATATACCAAGCTGTGTTTGAACTCGAAACGAATAGATTTTCTTATTGTTTGTTACCGTATGCCAATAGTTCTAAAGTTCTGACTGGTTTCGTCCCAAGTTCGATTAAAAACTAATAATAATTTATGGCGTCTAATTTAACTGTGAATTCACACATTGTTTGAGAATGCTATGGATGTTTCTACCCATGGCATTACGTACGTACTCGAATTAGCGGATAGGTACTCGTAACAATTTTGATAATGTACCAAAATAATGTTTCCGGTCTATAATAAGTGGCCCATCATCGTAGTACAGCTTTGTAACTATTTTTTTTCTATTAATCTTCACTAAACACACGAAACACACTATTCCTATCAATTGATTTATCAGCGCATGACCTCGGTGAAACGACTATAAATGTACTTGTAAGCATAAATTAATTACTTTGATATGTTTTTGCTTTTTTATAATTATTAATGGGATCATTGTGTTTTTATCTTTATGATCATTAGTCTTACATTATGTAAAAGTAGATTCTAAGCATGTTCTGTATGGTGTCGGACGTAAAAGAATAGCACCAGCCCATCACTTCCCGTGGGTGTCGGAAGAGGCGACTAAGGGACTCACCAGAAAATGGGCAGCAGCGTTCCCTGTGCATTGCAACAGCTACACTGTGGTCGCCAACCCACCTGCCAAGCGTGGTTTTTATGGCAACAACAAAAGCAAAAATTTTGGGGACCCCCCGGCCTTGGGGGAGGCCTATGACCAGCAGTGGACGTCTTTCGGCTGATATGATGATGATGAGATTCTAAGCTCTATATAATACTACTGTTATTTTTCAAACGGTACCGGATTCATTAAAAAACTTGAGATTTTGTTAGTGTTGACTTAAAGTATGCTTCAAGATCATCAAATATTCGGTAAGGTAGTTAGTTATATGCAAAGTAAAAAATGCATTAGAATTGTATTGGAGGCAATCAATCGCACAAAACAACAAGGTACCCGATCCTGCTTTATTTTCTACTTAATGTGGTCAGCAAATTGGATGCATCTTGCGGTTAGCAATTAATATAGTATCATATCATCCCTTATTCGGTATTTAATAAGTTATGTATGTCAACCACAGCTAACCAGGATAATTTCTAAACAGTCTGGTTTTTCCAATTCATTTTTTTTTTAATACCATAAAACATAATAAGTAGGTAGGCAGTTACCTATTTTACATAAAAAGTAGAAGCTAGATATCTGCAATACCTATCATATTATTATGTAATAACCCATGTTCGATTAAGTTCATTATCCTATTATGACGTCACAATGATTGCCATGAAATACCTATAAACAAAATACCGCTTGGGAAATTTAAAACACCTTTTTATTGTAATTCTTTTAGCCATGTTGTTAATATTAAAAGTGCATTGCGTGAAAGTTCTTAGAAAAACCATTGGTACCTACGGAAAAAAATCGTCAACCTACGATGATTAATGCAGTAAGAACATACCTATGTGCCACGTATGCTAACGACGCATTTATGAAAAATAAATCAAATGTTAATTGCGGAATTTGTTCGAAAGAGTCACCGCGGCCCAGAGACTCTCTAAGCCAGAAGTCCGTAGTTTCGGGCTTTGTTGCGGGCGTATTCTAGTCCGTATCACTTAACCATTAAGAATTAATGACAACACGATTTGCCAGTTACTGTCAAATCGTGTTGGTTGGTCTTAGTTCGGGTTCGGAACTAATCGTAAGTCCGTAGGTGGTCCGTAGCCACCCTGGAACGCAAAGGGCTTTAGGAGGAACACGGATGGGTTTTAGTCAGTCAAAGTCTGACACGCTCTTCCGCTCTGGGTGGAGTCATTAAAATTTGATAATTAGACATCTATAAAAAAAATGTTAAATGTCAAAATATTTGCATGAGGTAATTATGTCCGCAGTTATTAAAATTTTACTGTCTCTACGATAATTTTTATGGATTACTAAAAGTTAATTACCATCATAAAGACATTTTATGTATAAAAAATTTGTAAAAGTGAATTATATAGCGACACGTATAAAATTGGGTAAATTGGTTTCTCTAGCCGAACAATCAGGGAAAACCATTATATATCTTTTAGTTGATTTACGTAATCAATGGCTTTGTTTGTGTAACATTATGTATAACTTAGTCTGCATAGAAAATGATGAAATTTGATATCTACCCGAAACCCTGAACTGTTTAGTTTCTTACGAATTTGTGTAAGTAGTGTTGAGGGACTAACAGCAATTAAAAAACATGTTCGAGGATACAGTGTCCGCTACACTATAAATATTTACGATGACTAATTAAACAAAATTGTCAATTCATTGACTTGTAACCTACTTCTAAGTAGTTGTGAGGCGATTAACAGTAGCGTTTAGCCTAGTCATTCAGTCAATGCAAATGCTAATTTTAATTAAAATAAATAAAGTTTGCATAAACGATTGTTAATTTTAACAAAAAAAATGTTTATATATCTACCTAGTGACACAATTGTTTTGTGTAAGTATAGTAGGTAACTTTTATTCTGCCTGTAAGTTTCAGGATATGCTATTAGCAGGAAAAAAACTAATCAAAGTACATTTACAAGGAGAATTTAACCAAAATTTAATTGCCTAATTGGAACAGCACTATTAAAAATTATGTAATAAAAGCATTAATTTAAATCGCTAGTGAAATAAATCGTTATTATCATTACGACATCTTTTAGACTAGAGACTAGCGATCGGTCGTCGTAACAGGTTTTTGGATATTTTATTTGGCTAATGCAACCTTATCGCGGATGCCGTCGATTCTGCCGTTCATTGGAGATAGCTCTTATACATTTTTTTGAAGTGAAAACTTCTTTATCGGCGTTGTAGGTACACTTTTTGGGATGGGTAAAAATGTTAAACTCGCGTCAGTACACGTGACCTGATCGAAAATTCGTAAGACAGAGGGAAGTCTGAAGTGTTAAATTTTTAATGTGATATACAGGGTGTCCCAAAACTCAACGTCAAGCCGAAACGGGGTGACAGGATTGATCATAACCATCACGAGAAAAATCTGAAAAAAAATCTATCCCATGCAGTTTAAAAATTATGGGCATTTTAAGAAAAACCTAGAAATTTGATCAAACTGTACCATTTTTCGGTTATTGTGGTTATTCTTTTTTATTTTTGTTCATTTGAACTTTGGAAACGTAATCCTAAATAACATTTCTAGAATCCCAATAAAAAATAATGACACAATTGCCTCAAGTTTCCGAGAATTGAGACTATTTGTTAAACAACGAATTTAAAATTTTCAAGATTCGTCGACTTTGACAGGCCCTCCTATAAAAAAAATGTACTAGAGTGCCTTGGCAAGTGGCATTAAAAGTTGGCGCATTTAATCAGAATTCTAAAATGGTACAATACTTGTTAGTTCCATACAATAGAAAAGAGTAAAAAAATTAAAACCTCAAGTAACCCGATTTTTGCTATCTCATTTTACTCAGTTAAAATGTTTTTAATTCACACAAGCTCTAGGTAGGTTCTTAATTTTAAGACAAAATGATGAGAGAGATGGATAATGGGTATGTTCGCCATGAGTGAGCGAGACAGATAGTGACGCCACGCATTGAGACGGAGATGCGTCGTTTAAACGAGTGCGAATGAAACAGATAGATGCTATGGCATCTATCTGTTTCATTTATTGTAATAAAAAACGTTATTTCTCTATCATCTGACTTTTATTCCAACAAACCTAATTATTTTACTAATTTTACTAACTTTTTTTCACTTTGGTAAAAGTGGCGTCACTATCTGTCTCGCTCACTCATGGCAAACATACCCATTATCCATCTCTCTCATCATTTTGCCTTAAAATTAAGAACCTACCTAGAGCTTGTGCGAATTAAAAACATTTTAACTGAGTAAAATGAGATAGCAAAAATCGGGTTACTTGAGGTTTTAATTTTTTTACTCTTTTCTATTGTATGGAACTAACAAGTATTGTACCATTTTAGAATTCTGATTAAATGCGCCAACTTTTAATGCCACTTGCCAAGGCACTCTAGTACATTTTTTTTATAGGAGGGCCTGTCAAAGTCGACGAATCTTGAAAATTTTAAATTCGTAGTTTAACAAATAGTCTCAATTCTCGGAAACTTGAGGCAATTGTGTCATTATTTTTTATTGGGATTCTAGAAATGTTATTTAGGATTACGTTTCCAAAGTTCAAATGAACAAAAATAAAAAAGAATAACCACAATAACCGAAAAATGGTACAGTTTGATCAAATTTCTAGGTTTTTCTTAAAATGCCCATAATTTTTAAACTGCATGGGATAGATTTTTTTTCAGATTTTTCTCGTGATGGTTATGATCAATCCTGTCACCCCGTTTCGGCTTGACGTTGAGTTTTGGGACACCCTGTATATTGTCATGTTTGTGTACGATAGCGCAATAAATGAATATTGTATTATACCACATACATGAAAGTACTTTTTTACTGATAATTAAAGCAATTCGTGCGAAATTATTCTCTAACCATTCCAAAATATCAAAAATGCACAACGTTAATGTTCAAGTTTTCACTTCTGCTGGCACTGCTGGCGACCCGTTGTTTTTTTAATCTGTTATCTTTTTAACCGACTTCAAAAAAGATGGTTCTAAATTCGGTTGTACCTATGTTTTTTTTGTGTTCCTCATAACTCCGTCATTTATGACCCGATTTGAAAAACTCATTTTTATGTGAAAGGATATACTTTCCGTTTGGTCCCATAGACATTTCATCGAAATCGGTTCAGTAGTTTGGTTTTTAAATCAAAACAGCTAGAAAAATAAAAATGTCATCCAAGTAAATGAAATTGCGTATTCTTCTTCTTTCTTGTGCCTTTCCAGTGGTGTTTTACGTGCAAGGTACCACTAAAAAGTTAAAAACTAAAAAAAAAACAATTGATTTAAAAAAAAGAACACTAAAAAGTATAAAATGACTTTAATTTCGGTGTTAAAATGCGAAGAAACAACCAGAAAACAGAAATTAAAGAAAAAAAAATTGTATACTTCTTAGTGTTTTTTTTGGAAACCAAGTTCAAAGGCTTGTTTGAAGTAAGGCAGCATTCGAGAGGAGCTTTGGACATAATTTAATTTGGAGAAATTGTTGGTCACCGGAAAAATAGATGGAACGGAAGGGGACGCAGGGGGTCGTAGCCCTATACGATGTGACTAATACCAAGAGCAAACATATTTTCCCATTTGTGACGAAATGGGGAAAGATCGTAGGTTTAGTTAGGTGCTTTTTCTGTTTTGTTGTATGGTACCTATGTACCTAGTTGTCTGTAGCTTGTATGGTATTTATTAAATTACTAGCTGTTCTTCGAAAGATTAGCGCGTTCAAACAAACAAAGTCTTCAGCTTTATTTTTATTAGGGTATAGATGTAACAATATGCAGATGGCGGAAAATAGGTATATTTGGGTAGCCAACCTATTGATAACATGAATATTAATGAGTTACTTAAAATAGCTCGGAAATGAATAGGTATGTAATATCGTCTGAGGTTATTGTTAGTTTATTATGTATGTAGGTACCTATATAGGTATATAGGTCGATAAAACTTAATACCGGTGGAATGTAGAGCTGCATACAACACCTTGATATTAACCTGTTCATTGGTATATAACTAAATATATAATAAGTAGGTACCTACGTATTACTTTGTGGAAAAAGTATATGAGCCAAAACGTACCTGTTTTATGGGAATAGGATATCACCATCATGTTGACGTCATTACAACTTTATGTATTTAACAGACAGAAGGTATTATTCATGATGCTATCTCTAATATTGTATAATAACGGGTAAAATAAATGTAAATTCTTAGTAAGTCATTTGATTTTTCGTCCCACTACCACCATCATAATTTACGAAAACTACTTATGTATATCATTCTGCACAAATAGCATTCAGACAAACAAATTAAACTTAACATACGTGTTGGTTCGAACTGTAAGTGCAGAGGGTAATTAAAGCTAAATAAATAAATCGGAACGGAAACTACGAAACATACGACATTTGTAGGAAGGAATGTGTGTTTCAGAAAACAACCATGAATTCAACGTTCTATGGTTATGATACATGCATATACCTACGCCATTACTTATTAAATGGCGGCATATGACTGAGGAAAACGTCACTGGGAAACCCGAATGTTTGAACTAAACAAGAACGATGCCTCTAGCTCTCGTGCGACAATTACAAATCAATTTACTGTTTTTATGGACAACAAGCAACTTTGAAATGAAACGAAGCTCTTATTTTTCGGCCGAAAAATCATCAAATATACATAATAACCCGAGATCGGAATAGGTAGACTATATTTACATATGTTCGTGGAAGTAAGTAACATAGAGTTGGTTATAACTCCTGTAAAATCCCGGAATCATAAATGGAATCATGACAAAACTCGGGATTGTAAAAACATGAACTGGACTTTGAGTATAGTTACAAATTATTGATTTGAAGAATCAAAAGAAAAAAGAGTTGTGCGAAAACATAGCTATTTAATTTAACAGTTTTAGTAGGTACGGAACTCTAAAAACATAATAAGATTCTTCAATAAAATAATTTTGTTTGCAAAGCGCAATAAGTAATTTGCAATTTCTTAAATACCGGGATACAATAGTCATGTTCATGATTCCGGGATTTTAGGGGAGGTATTATCAACTCTACGTTACTTGCTTCCACGTACATTAGGTTAATATAGTCTACCTATTCCGATCACTAATAATAACTGTTTTAAGGGAGCAGTCACAATCTACTCGTACTCGTTTCTATCTATCTTGGAAGGAAATATAAAATACGATGGTTTCCCATAATTAAATGAAACACGAAGCATGATTAACTGCGTATCATGGCGTCATAATACAATAATTAATATATCAAACGTCTTTGTTTCTACGCCATGCAGATTACAAACACGTATAAAGGCGTAAACAACTGAGACTAAACACAATATAGATGTTAATAATTCGTTACTACTTATAAATTCAAATTCACACCTACGTTAAGTTTATCATGTTACTATATGCCCAGCAAAGAAGTTCAAATATTGACTAATTAAAATTACGTGTGGCACTCCCATAGTTTTGTGGACACATCTACAAGCTGTAGCAAAACAAATTCTTTGTGATTTTGTAGGTAGCTACGGGGTTCAGTTAGCTCTGATTAATAACGTAAGAAGATACATATTCTTCTTATATATAAAATTCTCGTGTCACAATGTTAGTTACCATACTCCTCCGAAACGGCTTGACCGATTTTTATGAAATTTTATATGCATATTCAGTAGGTCTGAGAATCGGCTACTATCTATTTGTCATACCCCTAAGTGATAAGGGTTGTCCACCCCTAACATTTTTTTTTGGACAACATTTTTTATTTTTGTTTTTGTACAATGTTTAAAAATTGACATACAACCCTAAATTTTCACCCTTCTATCACCAACTCCTATTTTAATAGCGATAGCGGATAGTACTTTATTATTTTCTACTCTCGGCGGTCGATAAATGATCATTTACCACTCGATCAGTTATTCTTGACAATTTATTAGAAATTTAAATAGAATTGAAAAATATTTTAGTGTTGGGAAGCCTATTTATTGAGGGAGGCTTTAGGCTATATAACATCACGCTACCCCAATAGGAGCCGAGCATTCATGAAAAATGTGTCGCAGACGAAGTTGCGTGGGTCAGCTAGCAAGTATATATTATTGTCGTAATAAGAGATATGCTTGTTTCTCTCATTAGAGCGTACAATAGTCCTTTCATGCTGAATCTTTCCAAGTCGTTGTTCTTAAAAGTCTTCTAGACAATTGACCTGTTATGTCGTTGCCAAGGTACCCGTGAGGACACTGCGCCGTCTGTTACCACTCTTATAATGTGTTCTGTCCATCATGAGTTTGGCATCAGGCCATCAGAAGTATTACAGGGTACTATCGGCACTTGGTTAATTTCCAAATAGTGGTACTACGCCCTTTTTCACATTAACTATGCGCAGAACGAAAGTTTAGAACTTTTCCCATTGTCTGCGTTCCTATACCCTTAACCATGCATGGCACCTTCTAGACTGTTTCATCGTAGACCTCATCCAAAGATTTTGACCAGGCGAGACTGAGGTCGAGAGTGAAGTCATCGTCTAATTAAAAGCAATCATTCATTTTAAAATAGTTTCATGTAGATAAATGCGAAATTATGCACAAAAATTCCGCATTGCATCATAAGCGCATTAGCGCATACTAGCCCGGGACTTCGTACGCCCATATCCCGTTTTTCTCGTTCCTACACTCACCAAGGAACTTACATGTCAATTTTCAGCTTTCTACGACCAGTAGTTTCGGCTGTGCATTGTTTGTCAGTCATTCAGTCACTCAGTAACGGTAGAGTTTTATAAATACGAGTATATTGATTACTAGCTATCGAACGCGGCTCCGCCAGCGTGAATTTCGAAAATTATCCCAAAGGAACATTCTCTCGGGAAAGAGTTTGCTATGTGTTATTCCAGACTATAATCGACCTTTGTGCCAAATTTCATCAAGATCCGTTTAGCCGTTCTGATTGAGTAACAAACATCAATCTATCAAAAAAAGAGGGAAAGAGAAAGTAATTTTTCACTTTTAATAGACACCTGAAAATTGCGCTCTCTTTCCCTCTAAACACTATTTTGCCAAAGTTTTTAAGTAACTTTTACGAGTAGATCTGGTTTTCTTGCGTATGCATACCAAGTTTAATTAAAATCCATTCATTTTCAAGAAAGACTTATAAGTTTGTATGAAACTCCGTGAAGAGTAAATGCTTGAGTGTGCACATCATTATCATCACCATAACAGCCGAAAGACATCCACTGCTGGGCATAGGCCTCCCCCAAGGGAGGGGGTGTTTGCCATAATCGCCACGCTTGGCAGGCGGGTTGGCGATCGCAGTGTAGCTGTTGCAAAGAACAGAGAATGCTGCAATTAGTTACACATTCGGTCATAAATAAGATGTTGCCCTTCGCCTACTCTAGTAGCACCTTCAACTTTATTTTGCTTCCCCCAGTTGATTGACTCTCGAAGTCTGCGTAGGAAGATAACCTCGTTGAATTATATATTTACATAATTATGTACATAGGTAAAACAAGTTTCAACTTCCTTTTGGCTTCGATCTGGACTAATAATGATTAAAAATGTCGATTGTAGTTAACACTTGCCCTTGCTGCAGTACTCAGAACCGACTCATGTAGGTGCTTTTTCGATTAATTTAATATCTACAGTAAACAATTTTAAGCTTCCGGAGTAAAATAACAAGGAATCCTTATAGTTTCGCCAAGTCTGTTAGTCCGTTCGTCTGCGGTTTAGCACAGTGATTAATACAGTGGAGATGTAGTTCGGCATTTTTATAGATATAAAATTTATGACGCCTACAAAATTGATAAATAAAATCTGGTGGTTGCTTCTTCCATACAGGTTAGTCGTCTATTCTGTCATGTGGGGTATTGTTTGAGTATTAGGGTTGGTGGAAATCATTTTTAGATTCCGGGATCCGTTTGCGAAATATAAAGTTTGAAGTGATACTTTTTGTCATAGCCGTTTGCCAAAGTTCAAAGGACTACTAGTGAACGAGTATTCGACCATGTTATAAAATGTAGGTACAGTCAGCAAAGCTATTATGTATACAGGCAAAAATTTTGTCTTTTCTACTGCACAGCCAATATTGATTTCTAATGTGTGCATTATAACTTTTTAAGCTCATGACATACTTTCGAGTGTGGTGTGTTTATTATCTACTCAGCCAACAACATTGTTTAAAAGTAGTGTATACCAAATAGCTTTTTTGACTGTACATGAAACAACTTCTCCACTAGAAAATTAACGTCAACGTCTTGGTCGAAAGGCAAACACGACGTTTCAGCTACTGTTGGTAGTTAATTGACAGTTGGATTAGATACGTTATTGAAACCGGCCGTTAGTCGGTAAACTTATTACTGTTTAATTTTGTCATGGATTTTTCATATCAATGATGGTTTATTGTCAATTTACTGTATTATTTTATAACCGCAATGGCCGTACGGTTCCATGAATGAAATAAATATGAGCATATTGTCGACATAAATACGTTATCGTAGTACTCTAGAACTGAACCTGCCACGCTATAAAGTTAGATGCAACCATAGAATTTTCTCTTTCATTCATCTTGAAACTCATTTGTGCAAGTCCCAATACTTAAACATTTTTCTTCCACTCTTATTATATTGTACCTAAAGATTTCACCTAGATTTCGTTCATTTACGAACTTATTACTTGTTTTTGCCTAGCCTTTTCTCAATTATATTGGGGTCGGCTTCCAGTATCATCAGATGCAGATGAATACCAAAATTTTAAGAGTCATTCGCACCTACCTTGCAAAACTACATATATGAGCAACCCGCTACGTAACATGTGATAAAACCTGCTTATCATGGGGATTACCTCTAATACAGAGATCGTGTTCAACTTATTTATAGATTGATAAAGTTATTGATACCGATGAGATTAATTAACATTTTATTTATAGGTATTTCCAAATATAGAATATAATGGCGTTTGTATTTTCCATTCAAGTTTTGCAAAGCATTTTATATCCCACGAACACCATACTGGTGTCCACATCTAAAATGGGTTTTTATGAATGCAAATTAAGAGAAAACTAATAGTTATTTCTGTCATGATATTATAGGACTAATAAAAGCATTAATTTGGGAATTTTGACAAAATTTCCCAAGTGCTTTAATTTTGCGTATTGGCATTTTAAAAGGTTAGGTAGTTATCTAAATAAAATAATCTTTATAATCAGGCTCATTCATGAAAAAATAGCCATGCGCTTGATTTCAATACGATTTAGCAGGTTATTTGTTAAAATTTTCTGTAGAAGGATTATATTAAAATTTGTTTTAATACTGATTAAATCGGACTCTAAATTTAAATTCCTTCTACTGAAAACTTCAAAATTTATGATTATTCATATGGTTAGATTTTTTTAAACAAATAAGCCTGATTACTTGTAAATACTTAATAATGGATAATATTATCGTAAATTAATGAATGCCACTTATTAACATTTTGACTATTACAGCAGATTTTACCAACCAATTTTACCGCAACAAGCAAATTCATTTATTTTCATAACAAATTCATTCAGCTATGCGACAGGATAATTGCAAAGAGAAAACAACAAGTTCATTATAACAGAGGTAGCTGCAGATACGATTAAAACAATGGTATCTACGTGTAATGGTATTTATAGCGATTTGTTAGGAAAAGCAAGCAAAAATACGTCAAATATTTGCATAATAACTGTTTCTATAATAAACGCGATGTCGTGTTTCAAATGCTTGTACTATACGATGCTAAATAAGTAACGCTAATAGACGATAACAAACACGAGTTTTTGCCTCAAATAATATACGACCTAGTCTAAATACTGTTATCGATTTAGCAGAGAACGTGATTCAAAACCACATAGATTTTAGTGAATTAATTAATTCGGTTATAGACCGTTCCTTAATTACTAGTTTTGTTTTCCCTGTGCTTGCACACCGTGAAAACGTAAATAATAAACTCGCGTGCGAACTACTTCTATGTATATTCTTAGTTCCTAATTTTCCAGTAGAGTCGGCTTCCTTGACAGGCTAATTTATTCAGCGTTCTCGTCATCAATTTGTATGCTTTTAATTTGCTAATTATTCATAATTATGTCGGACTTATCGTGATATTGCCTGTATCTTAGAATTGCCCATTGAAAATTGTAAAGGACCATTGTTTTAATCCACATTCTTGGATCAATACGCACGAGACCCAAATGGGTTGTGCACCAAAAGTCAACTATCTAATTATTTCTTATCTTGACAGGTTAATGCTTTTGGAAAAAAATACGATCAACACTTTATTTCTCTGCATCATCTTCATAGCAGTTTCAAGAGATTACATGTGTTTCAGGAAACAAGTTTGTCTTATTATGAGGAACAACAATGCTATATTTTGTATTATTATTTAAAGTCGTGTATAAACTCATTAAGTATGTCATACGAGTTTACTCATATATAAAATACACACCAAGTAGGAAAACTTTAGAGTTTCCTCTATTTACTAGTACAAAATCATGTTTATGTAAATCTAACTAGACTCGGCCACAATTTTCAAATGCTTATTATAAAGCAATTAATTTAGATTGCACTCAATTTCATCGTTCGTGCTCGTCATTATATATGCTCAGTAAAAGTGAACCCACTTTTACTTTTATGACATTGCCGTTATGAACACACTCACTAAAAGTATAAGTGAATTGCACTGTGTCAATAGACTGTATCGCCATTGAAATTAAATTGAATATTTATAAAGCTTTCTTGAGAGTTATTTTGGATTATGTAATTAAAATATTATACATATTATTAGACGTGGTACAAACATCTTCAATATTAATGTGATGAGTGAGAGGTCAGAGTTTTGTTTGATTGGCTGACGTACCTATGGCCATAATATTGTTTACATACAGTGATTTTATGTTTTAAAACATTAAAGTTGGGTGCAGCGAGCCTTATACAGTTGTAGTGTTGTGTTATAGTTGCAAGCTAATTGGAATACGCAATAAAATATAATAATAACCACCCTATAAATTGTTGGTTAATATGTCAATTGAATAAATGAATTACAGTGAAATAAACTCACAACAGTTATCCAAACGAGTGAATGTAGTGTCCAGGCCATTGCTATGCACTTGTAGCACTTAAAACAATATTTTTACAAATCCGGCCTCAACGGGTGGTGGTCACTTAATAATTACATATCGAACCGCGACAGTATTTATGTGTTGATATGACGTAGGCATGCGGTTTGAACGAAACACCGATATCGATTATAGCGGCACACGTACACTTGTTTTCGCGGACAGATGTCAACTGCCGTGCACGGTTGAAATGACCGGCCTGGTTCAAGACGCGTCGTAGCGTTGCGTTGTCAAACGACCACTGTCTTGAGAACTTTCCGCTCACTCCTCCAACTCCCACCATGCTATACAATCAGAACGTAGTAAGAAGCGGGGAAGACCTTCATATACTGGCCATTCGTAAGGACATCCTACTGTTCGATTTTAATATAACATGTTGACCTATTCACTTTCCAAGTTCAAAGGTCGGTCAGTCAATTTATACATAAATAATTTTTATCAATTTCTTTCGTAATTAAGAAAATCTAAGACCATATTTTGGAATGTGTAACCTAAGTGAGTGTGATCCTCATTCCTAAAATACCAAAGCCAAAACTAAAGTAAGGCAAAAAGGAATGTGTCTGCCTAATAACAAAGCTCCTTAAATTAATGATGATAATGATTATACCTTCATTACTGTACACGGTAACTTCAAGGTTTTTGAATAATCATGGCCATATTTGCAATTAGATAATAGTGGGTCATTTTGGCAATTGTGGAATCACCACAGTAGCAAAATTTAGATGCAGCCATTATTATTTTGCCAGTAACTTTTACCATTATTCGATTTTAAACTAACATTTTTATTATTAGCGAATGGGCTTGCTCTTGACCTCGATCACTCCTGATGGAAAGCGATGGATGAAGTCTATGATGGAGCGAGCGTGCCCAGAGCCTGTTCACTCTTGCTTTGAAAGCAGACGGGTTATATGTAAAAGGGCACACAGACACAGACACAGGCACAAAGTACCACACTTTGGCAGTGCGCATAATAAGTGTGGAGGAGAAGCTCTGAGTATGACTAGTCGGGATATCGACCAAGTGCGGATGTTACCCAGCAGTACGTCTGGTATTCTGCATTGCTGGGATTCTGTAAACATCTTAGGTGCACTTCGCCTAAGTTTTTACGGTGGCATTTAACAGAATAGACTGGCTGTTTATGATTAGATCGTGTGTTCCTCAACGTCTTCACCGCCATCGACAGAATTATAAAATAACGAATTTGAATGTTAGTAAGATTTCTCTAGTTGGAAGAAATAGTAAGGGAATGCAACTGAAAACCCAGCTCTACGAAACCTCGTGGTCGTGTCATATGTATGACATTGAAGTTTAACGGAATCTATAGCTGTCCGTGTTCGTGTGTTTACCCTCGGGGTAAGGTAACGATAGATAATTTAACTTATTGTCTGTCATCTCTTTAGTCCCACTTGACATGTTAATGTCGATATGCATAATTATTACATAATATGCACATCCCTATTCAGGTTATTTTCCTTGTTATAACTTTATCTCAATAATAATGAAATTAACTTGACTAAAATAACTTATTCGGATTTCCATAGAAGGTATTCATTAGTTGCACCTGATAAACAAATAATGGTGGTTTTTTTTTCTACTGAGCTTTCTAGCGATAAGGTTTTAAAATATTTTTTCCTATACCTGCTTAAATTATGGACCTAATTCCAGAAAGGCAAAATAACTGCAACAAGTTGAACATACTAATTAGTTTAATTGGCACCTACACTTGCGTAGGTACCTTTTTGGGAAATTCCAAAGATAATAATATAATATAATAACCTTAATAATAATCATTCAGTGGTTTAGCCAAAAAAATAACAGCCAAATAAATCAGTTAGTTATAATAGGCGCATATCAATAACTTTTATTGGAGAATTTTCGTAGTTATTCGTTAAAGTTTTTTTTGCAATATCTCGCAAAATAGCTTGATCGAATTCTTATTTGTCAGATTCATGTTAGCGAGCTTCTAGAAAGTTGAGTCAAGGATTTTGACTGCGGATCCTGGATTGACGTTTGGGGGGGGGGGATTTGAACCCACTGAGGGTAGGTTTTAGGAAATGCATAATCGAGGAGGAGTAAGTAAGTAGGCATGAGGAGTAAGTAGGCATGGTTTTTGAGCAATCATGTTCAGGGCGAAAAGAAAAAAAAAACAATATATGGATACACCTGAAGAAAAAATGGTGGGCTTCCCCAAATATAACGACTTTAAAAACTCCGGTTTAACAATTGTACAGCCTTGGCTGTAAAAAGTTTACACGACTCTGAACTGTAGTCACGTTCAAAAGT
Organism: Mamestra brassicae; assembly: GCA_905163435.1. NCBI lineage: Eukaryota > Metazoa > Arthropoda > Insecta > Lepidoptera > Noctuidae > Mamestra > Mamestra brassicae. The sequence goes on along the minus strand of LR990991.1, from coordinate 4,261,957 downwards.
GTCTTTTTGAAATTCTGCGAGCGGGCCCCTGACTATGGTTGCTAAAAAATCGAACCATACCGAATTTGCGCGAACTTCTCAATGACTTCATCAGGTTATAGACTACCAGAGATTTCTCAGTAAATATGGCAGGCAGCCAAACCTGTTTACCTGTCTTTTTCCGGTTAGAGGTACTGTCGTACGAAGGTACGATTTTATCAGTTTAAGAGTAGAGAAATCAGATGCTTTGGGGGGGGGGGGGGGAAGAAGAAGAGGAGGGGCAGAAAATATTTTCTAAACCAATATTATTAATATTTTCTTATTCAAAGATTTGTCCTCTTCAACCTTTTGGTTATAAAGACTATACTGTGGTAGATTTACAATAAATCCAATAAAACCTTTCCATTACGCTGACATCTCTTTGAGACGCGCTCGGAACACAACGCGCAGTCGACCCGTCTGGTCCTTATCGGCGGACAGCGAGCATCTCATCGCTCGCTGTCCGCAAGCCCGCGCCTACGGTGGCCGGGAATCGCTTGAAAACCATGAAAACACATGGTTTCCGACTTGTGTCCACCTCGAGCCCCAATTGCCGGATCCTCTCGAAGACTGTAACAACCCCGCGTGTCATCAGGTCGGCTGCCGCCTGGCGGGCCAGGACCAACGTATCAACAGCGTAGCCCGAGGTCGGCACGCAGCACCCAGTCGTAACCGATGTTCCACAGGAGCGGCCCTAGAACCGAACCCTGTGGAATACCGCACGCTGTCGCACCGCATTAATCAGGAAACTGCACTTCTATGGAATCCGGGACGCCTCGTTCGATCTTGTTACTTCATACTTGAGTGATAGGATTCAGAGAGTTGATATGAACGATTCAAGATTTCCCGGATTTGTAGTTAGGATGGGCTCAATTTTATGCCAATTTTTGTTTCTGATATATATTATTGACTTGCCGTACCTCATGAAGGATAAGCATGATATATTTTTTGTTTGCAGACGACACATCACTATTATTTAATCTCAAGCGTGAACAGTTGGTTACTGACGAAGTAAATAGTGCCGTTGCAACTGTAGTTAACTGGTTTAATATTAGTAATCTTCTGCTCAACAAAAAAGAACTAAATGCATAAAGTTCACGTTACCTCATGTTAGACAAGTGAACACAAATGTGTCAATAAAAGGTGAAGCGTTAAAACCCGAAGATACCACACTGTTCCTAGGCAAAACTAGATGCGAAGCTTCAGTGGGGCCCATATAGATAAATAATCCAAAAAACGCTAAGTTTTTTGGATAATTTATGCAGCATACGCAGTGAGAAAAATTCGTGCTTTAACTGATTTAGAGACAGTCCGTTTAGTATACTTTAGTTATTTTCAAAGTGTGATGTCATACGGCATTCTGTTGTGAGGAAATGCCGCCGATATTCAGACAGTATTTGTTTTACAAAAAAGGGCTCTTCGTGCAATTTATAAATTAAGTCCTAGACACTCCCTCAGAGAGAAATTTAAGGAGGTTCAATATAATGATTGTGCCCTGTCAGTATATTTATGAGAATCTTTTGTATGCACATTAAAAATATTTATCTATTTAAAAGATACAGTGACATCTATAACTTAAATACGAGGAATAAACACAATTTTGTCATTCCTAAAACCAGGTCCTAAAAATGGTGGTTCATTTAGATGCCAATGTATACGTTTTTATAATAAACTCCTTAGCCGTGTTCAAGACATTAGCAATAATGAAATCAAATTATTTATAACACGTAAGCTATGCCAGAAAACTTTTTACACATTAAAGACTAATCCATAATGAAGATAAAAAGGCTTACGATTGAGCTGCTTCAATTATGTACATGCCCTAATGTTTATTTATATATTATTTTCTTATTTTTACACATTGACATTTTTATATTCTTATTTTGGTATACTTTTTGACATGAGTGTTCACTTTGTTAAGTATTCTATTCTATTTTATTTAATTTGAATTCACTTTTTTTTGACATGAATTACTTTTTAAGTATTAATCTTTTTATTTTATTATTGTGAATATGAGGACCATGGAGGGTTACCTTTTTTTCTCTTCAAGTATTTTTTTAACGATTTCTGGCAGTTTGAGTTCTTTTTGTGGTCTACCTAAATGTCCTTTCATTGGCTTTGTTCGTCGAGTCTTTGAGCTCCTTATTGGTTCGAAGTTGAGCTACTCGACTACTGACCAAGGTTTGCACTGACTGGACAGATCCACTCAAACGGACGGGTCCCTGTTCGGTCCCGTTCTAGTCCGTATCACCCAACCACTAAGAATTAATAACAACACGATTTGACAGTTACTGTCAAATCGTGTTGTCATTCATTCTCAGTTCGGGTTCGGAACTAATCGTAAGTCCGTAGGTGATACGGAGTAGAATACGCCCGCAACTAAGCCCGAAACTACGGACATCGGGCTTAGAGAGTAGCTCCCCAGACTCGGAAGGATCTCTTGGTATGTTAGGATGGTCACCCATCCATAAACTGACCTCGGCTAGCGTTGCTTATTCATGAAGATCAATCCGTGCGGCTGTTATTATTAAGCTACAAGCTCCAGTTAAACAGTTATACAGCGTCTTAACAGTTAAACAACAAAATTAATATCAACCTGTCATGAACATTCTCAGGTCGGTCCAACATAGGTGTAGCATCGATATTGGCATATAATCGATATAAATAAATGGTATGTCAGATGCAGGCGGATTAGGGGTTTCACATTCAGGTGAATACAGTATTTCAGGTTTTGTGGTGCAACATACCTACAAGGTTCACCTTGATTTGTGGATGGTGGGCTGTGTTACATGTTCTTTGGATGAGTAGATGGCTTCGTCTTTATATAGTAAACAGATTTTTTTGTATTTTTGTATGTTTGTTTGTAATGAATAGGCTCCAAAAGCACTTGACCGATTTAAAAAATTCTTTCACCTGAAGAAGAAAGCTTTATTATCACTTAAAAGCATAGGCTATATTTTATTTTTAGAAAGCGGGCGAAGTGTGTAACAAATAAAGGTGGAACGCATTGCACGAATACCATTAATGCTTTTTCATCCTGCTACTTTTATATTTCCAGAATTCTGTTTACACTTGTTATTAAAGAGACATAAAGCTCAAAGGGATTGTTTTTAAAAACTCAGTATTACTGCGTTTTCACTATTCACTTGCCTATGAATGGCACATTATAGTAAGTGGGACGTACACGTGTACAGTGACTGTACGATTGTACAGAGGCCAGCACAACTGTCAAATTTTCCCAATCAACCTTGAACCGCATGCTTTAGCGATAAAGTTGAAAATCTATTAAATAAATTTGGCAGATTGTTGTAGCTTGATGTGCATGATTGTGACATGTATATTGTGTACTATTTTTGTTTTGTTTTTTATTTGTTCACAATCATGGTTATCTCACGCGTCACGCACAAGTTATTCAGTCTTTGTGTTAATCTGACCATAGTAGCGACTTACCTGCTGTCAAATTGTTTTGTAGGAATCCCACTGTTGCGAACTTTTTGTACGTCTGCTGTTAAGATAATTGTTTCAAATAATTACATATAACATTAGTTCCTCGTCATGCAATATAACATTATCATAGCGCCTAAAGCGCTTCTATAATTAAATTCGCGTGTTATAATATCCCGAAACTACTCTGCCGATTTTGATAAAACTCCTTGTATTACGAATCCAAAACATCTAGCGATTGTTAATTAAATTAACTATGTGTTATATATTTCGTACACTTTTTTAAGAAACTAGTTTTCTTATAGGAACTAAGTAGGCTTTAGATTTCAGGTATTTCCAGCCGTTTGATATGGAACCGTGGTGACACAGTTAGCCAGCTCGTTAATCTTTAATCCGAGATCAGAATGGCTACACGATAAGAAGAGACACTATCCTACTTGCTGCAGTGAAATTGACTTGCAGTGAAATTATACGACCGGTGCGTATATCTTAGCACTTATCAAATCATTAAGTCGATAACGCTGCTCGTTACCGCTTATCTTGGTGAAAGTTTCGCAGATTGCCTTGTGAACAGAACCAGTTCTAAGACTACATTGTGGTAAAAGCTTCCCTCGCTTTTGCTAATTTGTGTAATATCGCTTGGTAAGAGTAGGCATCGTTCGATGGCGCGTTGTGTTTCACGCGCGCCTCTAAGAGATGTCACCATAGAAGACGGGGCCCGCAAGGGCCAGAGCCTGCCAGGGTTGCGGAATTTGTTCGAAAAAGTCACCGCGGCCCTGGAACGTAAAGGGCTTTAGAAGGAACACGGATGGGTTTTGGTCAGTAAGAGTCTGACACGCCCTTCTACTCCACCCAAAGCGGAAGAAGTCATTTAATGATTTCCTATCCTTAAAAAAAAAAAAGAGTAAGCATCGTATACGAATGCTTTTTATATATCTGTTGAATTTTCTGGTTATACAAATTATTTTTTTGGTTTGGTTCTGGTTAGTTTGGACTTTAGCGATAAGGCCGCCCATTGTGTCACCCTATGTTATGTTTTCGTCATCTATGTATTTTGTTACTAGAAATCCCTTTGAAATGTCTAGCCAATCGTTTGTTGTGGGTATTGTCATATACATTGGCTGTAAAACTACCCATATAACATCACAAGTTTCATCGATATTTTTTCCAATAGTTGTTTCACCTCTTTTAAATACGTAAGACATTGCTCGAAATGAGGATCCAGTTGCCAAGTACCTGAAACAATTCGTGTAATTTGATTGATTAATTTTATTGATAATACTGATTTTTGCAGGTGATGATTGTAAGTCCAAATGGAAATCCATACGTTCAGCCTACATACGAGCTTTGAATACAAAATCTAAAAGTGGGTCCGCTGCTGGGTCGAAAAAGGAGTACTATTTAGCGCCATATTTGAAATTTCTAAACCCTTTTACAAAAAATCGACCACAAGAAGGTAATATATCAGTACAAGATGAACAACTTTCTGAAAATGAATCCCAGATTGAGGAAACTTCAAACAATGTGCCCGATTTGACATGTGCTGAGGGAGATTCACTTAGAAATGAAACGCTTGTAGCTTCTGTACCCAGTCCCCATTCTTCGAGCTTATCGATACAGACTCCTCAACCATTAAAATCTCGGAAACACATGAGTGAAGCAGACAAATGCACGATTGAATACTTTAAACTAAAAAAACAAAGACTGGAAAATAATCAACAATCTGAGAAACAGCCAAAAGATCCATGCGAAATGTTTCTTTTGAGTTTAGTTCCACACATGACATCCATGTCCCAGCAACAACAATTGACCTTTCAAAGAGGGGTACTAGAATTAATAGAAAATATTAAGTACAGGCAGCTTCCTCGTCGATCATTGGATACGAATTCGTCAAACTCAAATTTATCAACATATTATACAAATTTTCAACATATTTTCAAAGTTCTAAATGATGACCGTCCGTTGCAACGGGCAACCGAAATTGCTCAATCTGAAAACCAGTATATGAGGCCTTCGCAAGCACCATATACAAATCCTCGTTCCGAAAATGAATATATTGAGTCCCCCCCCAGCACAACAATCAAACGAGACTTCTCAGTCTGAAAGTCAATATCTAATATATAAATCATACATACCTTAAAGTGATGAGTAAACGCTCTTCAGCCGAAACACACTCTCTGAAATGGGTATTTTGTTTTGTTAAACTTGATTTTACTAAATTTAATAACAGCTTGTATGTGTTTTCAGACATTCGATAATATAAGTGGAACTTTTCTTCGTGAGATTGTAATTTTTGTGAAATTTTGTAATTCCCGTAATTTGTGCAATCTTGATTAAACGGATGAACCCAATAACGTCTTTTTTTTCTCATGAATCGCCACATCAAGAAATCGTCGTCATCAGAAGATGACGTCGACATGCTGAAAGCGGTGCCACGCTACAACTGTGCTTCCGATGTGCGTATATACAATACATTTGTAGTAAGCTGAATTGTAGTGCAACGATTGTGGCGACGTAAATGTTCGATACGTGTAGCATGTGGCGCTGGTGTGCGGCCTGCCTTACAAATCCTTAGGTCTTTGATAAGCCTCGTCCATCAGGAAGATTTTGGATTAGTTAACGAGTCTATGAAGTCGAATATTTGGTTGTGGGTTGAAACGTCAAAAAATAAACACGGCTTATCGTGTTTATTTTTAGACTTTTCAACCACAAACAAATATTGGCCTTTTTTTAATTCTTCAAAAAACAGTTGTAACCTTAATGTTTTTTTTCTTGTTCATTTTATCTGCGATCCCTCCGAATGTGGCCATGTTAGTAGGTAGGTATTGTAAAGAGGATATCCTTGTCTGCACGTCTCTGGCAGACAAGATAGCCTTTGGAAGCGTCAGGTGAAAACTAAAAGAATTTGAAATACGAATGTGAAAATATGTTTTGTTTTTTATCTGAGACTCTGGTTCCAACGTTCGTTAAAGGCAGATGCAAAATGTATTTTAAAGTTTCAAATCTCCAATATAGTTTCATTTATAATAATAACAATAAGTAACACTAACGGAGTCCCTGGTGTTACAGTATTTACGCGCTACGTAGCAGGGCTTACAGAATCCTTTGTTACCAATGTCAACATGTAAACGCACATTAATGCCTGTTGGAATAATTGTGTTCAAAAACGCTTAAAATGGCTTGCTTACGCGAAATCACAGGCTTTGGGCTGTTTTCAAGAAAATATTTAGGGGTAAATAAACTTGGAAAGATCCTATTAACTTGTATTGTTGAATTTATTACTTCTATGAGTCTCAACTCGTAAAAAAATACAAGATGCAAGTGACCTAGAAGAACAAAGCGCCCGCGCTTACTCTGTCTTTGAGTAGCAAAGGGATTTTTCAGGCTGATAAAATACTGTCATAGTATTTTCTATTTCATTTCAATTATTATTGCGCGTCGTATTGTGTTTTTTTTAGATCTACGGCTTTAGATACCATTCTGGAGAAAAGGATTCAAATATATCCTTACTAGTTGCCGTTGCGTAAATGTCGAAAATTATGCCAAGGGAACATACTCCCGGGATATTCTTTACGTCATTTTAGACTATAATCTGCCTCTGTGCCAAACGGGATAGAACATTTGTGGCATAACCAGCCAGCCAGCTTTTTTTTGTCAAAGTTGCGGTGCACAATCTAAGGACCATGTTCCTAACATTTTTTGTTTGTTCAAAAAATAAAAAATGTTAGGAACATGGTGCCCTAAAGTGTAAATATTATTTCGAGGTAAAGTCACTATGTGAAAATCATGAATATCTTTAAAAATGAATTAATTAAGTGCGGTTAATTATTTGCATTAGATAAGATTCAAATAATAGGTCCCAGCTTGATTTGATCATTTATTGGAAGAAAGTTAAAATAAGAAGACGTGCCTGAATAAAGGAATTAAAATAATTATAATAATAGTGTTTAATTACTTAGTTAGAACTATTATTAGAATGCAATAAGCATATAAGCACGTGATTAGTTCATTTTAAGGATTACGTACCTCAGTCGGCAAAAACGGAAGCCTTATAGAATCACTTTGTAGTTCGTCTGTCTGTCCGTGTGTACATCTATCAGGACCCTTTTTCTCGGGAACGCGAGAAGGAATCAAGCTGAAATTAATATCGAATATTCTTCTCTACTATCCCTTGGAGCAGTGGAAAAATCATAAGGCCGTTTATGACGCATGTTTTGACGCTCGCAAGGGAATCTAAACCTATAGGGTATTTTCCGTTTGACCTAGTGCCATGAAATTTTGCAAGAAGATAGTTCTTCCAGTACATGTAAAGGAAAAAGTCTGAAAATTGTGAATTCGTAGTATTATCTTATAAAAAATCATTTTTTGCGATTACAAACTTATATTTTCGGTTGAAGAATTGACAGTGACGTACATTGATTTATAGGAGAACATTTTTTCAACAACAAAGTTAAGTTTGTCCTTTAATGTTGCTTTCTATATTTTTGTCAGAGTAAAGAGAGTGTTTTTATAGTTTATAAACTTCCATAGGTAATGTATACTCGGAAAAAATGAAGACTCGATCGGAACCCTCGGTGCGCGAGTCAGACTGTCATTTATTGATTGTTCAAGTTTCCTCTACCCATATATAAACGACTCATCTTGCGCCGCGATTCTGGAAAAAAATTGTATACCCTACAAGCCCTATAAATTTCGTTCGTAGACAAATACCTAGTAATGTTGTGTTGTTGTGAAATGTTTTCTGTGTGAACTGTGGTTCGGAATGCCTCAGTTCTAAATACATAGTCTGCATTATCCAAAGGCCCATGACTTCCAACCCACCACAGTCGATCACAGTGGTTATTGTTTTGTAATTTTTCATTCAGCTCGTCTCACTATTGTCTATGAAGCATGCTGCGATAACTTCTGGTTTTGTCAGGGCTCAACATACCTAGTTGTTATTTTGGCCTATAGAACATTGGGCATTCGACAGTGGTGGCCGGCTAAGCCCCACTTTTTCAACGTCTTATTTGTATTATTTTACATTTATGTACACACAGAGAAAAAATAATCTCTTCAGTATTTCCCTATCGGATTTTTCCAAAGTAAAGGTAAATAGATGAAAAACACGGCATTCTGATGAAAATATTTATTAATAATATTAATTTGACTAGTAGCAACAATTTCTAGAATTATACACAGTCGAGCCTAAAACTTAAGTTTTAACAGCATTCTGTCATAAGTTAACTTATTATCAATACAGTAGAATATTTATTGTTGTACGAAAATACGCCTTAATAAATATACTACGATATTTTAAGGCACTTGAAATAACTGCCTCTTGCTTACAGTGACTACTGTGAGCTACCTTATTGATATTTAAATCGAACATTTTAATTTCTGTTCTTGAGATTTCAAATTAAACCTATATTTTATCTTACGTGAAAAAATGCGTTCATTAACCACAACTCTTTAGTTTAGTTAGGTCCCCTATGTAGGTAGGTGGTTATTCAGCCTTTTAAAATCCTTTGTTTTTATAATGGCATGAACAGCAGACGGGCAAATCAACCTTGACTTTCTCGGTACCGTCTTTACCATCATGAACGAGGAACTCCCATACGTTGTATTTCTGTTTGCAAATAGGCTCCAGACCCAGAGGCGCTTTGAATTCTGTGAAACAGCTACTTCCAACATCCCTGTAAATTGAAGATGGCATATTTAAGTGGTGTTTCGCAATCGAGTCTATCAGATAGATGGAATATACTTTATTGTACAAAATATTTACACAACTCTTTTACACCAACTTAGTTTTATGTTTAACAAAATAACATAGCATAAAATCCCGTTTGTATTTTCCGAAGAGTTCGGTAGATGTGAATAGTACGTATTTCAACATATTATCACCAGTAACATGTTTTAGGTACCATGCCCAACAAGTTTGTACCTAGGTCCTGTCTACTATTTGACAATCAAGTATCTACTACTTAGTGAAAGTGCAACACCAAAAAGCTCTTTGCGAAAAAAGGTGTGTGTATTTTTTTTTGGTAGATGTATAAGCCACTGATGATGATTTAAAGTGGCAGTTGTATATTGTAGAAGTGGTAAGTTAAAAATTATAAAATGCCTGTTTATTAACAAGTTCAGCAGTTAAACCTGAGCAGTAAACTAAATAGAAATGATTCGTAAAAAAACATTTAAATGGGCAGAAAATGAACTGAATGGGCAGCTATTAGTGGTCAGTTAATAAATCGGAATTAGTCCGTAAGAAATGTAATTCAAAAAAACAATCAATTTCGACATTCTGAATTCGACGACGGAGCCTCGCTGCGGAGCTTCTGTTTCTGCCTGCAGGGCTTAAAGTAACCTAAATTGAATGGTATGACGGGAGCTAGAGTGTGCAAGCGAAGCGAGCGAACTTAGCTCCCGTCATATCAAATGAGTCTAACCTATTCGTGTCGGGGTACCCCAAGCACCCTGTGCCCTACCGTCCATTCCATCATTGTATAACTGCCCATTTAGTTTTTTTTCAACTGATCATAATAACATTCCTAATGTTTAAATACCAGTGGTTAAAATTGTTACTCAATGTAAAATACTCACTTGCATGACTCAAGTCGTACCATCTGCACATAATTTTCTTCAGGAGCTTGGACTACTGTGCGCCAATCACCTTGCTTTGTTTTCACTTTGAAAAGAGGCTCGTACTGTAAAGAACAAAGAAAAATCCATTCATTGAAGGTTGAAATCGGATGTCGTTGTATTAGTCCAGTGCACGTGATACGGAGGAAGGAAGGACATGCGCGAAAAAGTTTTGAGTATGAATACCATAAGAGAAGGCCCTTCTCTTATGGTATTCATACTCAAAACTTTTTCCCCTTCTCAGAAGGGGAAGACCAAACTAACGTTTGAGTCAGATATAATCTGGCTAAAAATGTACATGGGGAATATTGAGATCACTGATTGTTTGTATAGCAGGGGGATTATTTACAATTAATTAATTTATTAATAAAAATAATTATTTCGTGATTCCTTGAATTGAATGAAAGAGCTTTGTGTTAATTAATTAATCCTAAGTACTTTTAAACCTAAGTTTTGTTGGGAGAGTGACTATTTTAAGTTATGAAGATGGATTATGTTGCAATTTATTGAATTAGAAAATAATACGTTTAATCCTAGTTAGTTTTCTGATACTTGTATGTGATTTTTGCTTAGGTACCTACAGCAGAACAAAATAATAAGGCAGGTGTATGTAAAATCCTGGCAGGGTTGCGGAATTGGTTCGAAAGAGTCACCGTGGCCCTGGAACGCAAAGGGCTTTGGAAGGAACACGGATGGGTTTTAGTCAGTAAGAGTCTTGACACGCCCTTCTGCTCCACCCAGAGAAAGAAGTCATTTGATGATTGGTTTAACTATCCCTTGAACTTCCAAAACTGTTCTAATGGTCCCAACCATTAGAACAGGCTTGGAAGTTACTATGCTACTAACGGGTCAACATTAGTCAATGGAGCAAACAGCACTCCTCTGTTGTCACGGTTTATTTTAAACGCATGATTTATTTTTTCTCAACGTCGCTACCTACTAAGTAAAGTATTTTATTTTTAAAGGCTACCGTTTGGTTCATGGTCACGTTGCTGGCACTTGTCGTTGACAATTGGACAAACGTTTGTTTAGTGGCGCAGAGATTTGTCACACGTTCCAATATTTTAGGTGCAAAATTGCTGCTAGCGGATTTTTCTGCTGGGGATTTTACTATACTGGGGCCTATTGGATTTTTTTTTATCACCATCCCAAATGTTTCCAAGTATTTGTTTCATTCAACGACATGATTTATGCAAAAAAGAAGAAGTCTCCTTGATTGACACCTAATCCCTAGAAAAATGTTGAATGCTGATAAAAAATTCAAGTTGTATAATCATTTCTATCATATGGCTCCATAGTAACCCGTCTTTAATCATGATTGTTAAGGAAAACACGTCGGTAACCTTGCCTCGCGAGTTCCGCTGGTTCGCGTATCTAATATAATATTATGTAACGCCGAGTTTATAATAAGTATGTTTGTTTTTAAATGTCCAATTCATCAGGCTGAGTAGACCTCATTCATTAAATCTTGTCTGATTTCCTATTGAAAAATTGTCAAAATATCATTATTGTTACCATCAACGATAGCAAAGTATAGAAATCAAAACTATTTACCGTGACGGTAGTTTCACAGTTGTCCACCTCATCAGGGTCTCCTTGCCTATCATCTGTCATCACATAAGTTGGCTGGAAAGCTGGCTCCTGAAAACACATGAATTAATTTAGTTACAACATACAACCCTAATCTCTTCAAAGTTAGAGTGAACAGGCTTCTTTTGGATGAGCTCGACTTTGTCTCTGTCATCTATGACCTTGAAGAGTTAAGAGCAAACCCATCTCAAATAAAAAAATGAAAAAGTTAGTTAAAATTTCCTTCATTTCTGACCAATCAATCGGCCTAGCCTTTACAAACTATTTTGGGGTCGGCTTCCAATCTTACCGGATACAGCAGCTGACCACCAGTGTTCTACATGTAGCTACTACCTATCTGACCCCCAAAATCCAGTATATGGGTTATACTTACTACTTATTACCTACTACTTTTTATTATTTCCATCACTTAATTATTTGATTTTATTATTAGTATCAAAATTATTTGTTAATCTGTATTGTTTTTGTTAATTTTTAATATGTGTGTTGCTTTTTATTGAATTCTTATATAATCTGTTTATAATTTAATTGTTAATCCGATTTGACATTCAATAATAATGTGAATGCAATTTATAATAAGATTCTGACTCTCTGTACGTTTTGCTACTGTAAGTGCACAGAGAATTGAAACTAAATAAATAAATAATATGCCCCTTGGCAAAACTGGTGTCACAATTTTGGACTACTGACTATCCGTAACGATTGTCAAAAATCTTTAAATGACAGGAACAAACTAACATGCTTTTTTAAGGCATGGAGGAGTCGTATGTAATCCACTGACCGATTTCGGTAGCAATGCAACGTCAGAAATCTTATCTTTTCTTAAAATTGGGTTGCTTTATGTCACTTTCTTAATATTATATTCTCAGCTCACCTTAAACTTTCCTTTGAACATCCTATTGAATAATTCCTGAGGGTAGTCAGCAGGTTTCACTGTACAGAAGTTTTTGTCCTTGCACTTTTCAGATACCTCTGTGGTGCCGTGACGATTGCTCACGTCTTGAATCGGTCCCGGGAACACGATAGTTGAGTCGTCATCTGAAATTAATGTTAAATTAAAAATAAGAATCTTCAAATAACAAGAAGTGCGTAGTGCCAAGGTATGGGATAGGAACAGTTCAAAAGATTACAGTAAAAGTCCTTGAAAATACTACTAAAACTATTTAGAGCTGTGTGCATAACTAAATGCAATATTCTGTATGATAAAATGATGTCATAAAGTATGATGACCGTAAACCGTCGTTATAAAATAATATAAGATTAAAGTGCGTAGTGCCAAGGTATTGGATAGGAACAGTTCAAAAGATTACAGTAAAAGTCCTTGAAAATACTACTAAAACTATTTAGAGCTGTGTGCATACCTAAATGCAATATTTTTATGTTAAAATTTAATGATGTCATAAAGTTATGATGACCGTAAACCGTCGTTATAAAATAATATAAGATTATATTATTATGGCTTCTACAATACGAATACGACTAATTAAATTAAATTATATACATAGGTTATCGGGGTCACATCCATGTGCGCGGGAATAATCCTCTGCGATAACCGAAATGCAACTACACTATACATAAATATTTATTATACTCAAATTCATGTCGAGCAGGAAAATGAATGTGACGGGAACTGTTAGCAGGTAAGGGCTATAAAAACCCTGGATTACTATTATGCTTGCTTTATAAATATATAAGTAGATGATTGCTTACTTTTTTTAGTAGCTGCTCCATTTGTTAGCTGCAGACTGCTGAGCGCACACTGAAAACAGAGCAATAACGCACTTGTTAATGGTAGGTACGATTGAAACCTTCTACTTTTTTATTCACATAACTACAGACATTGATTATGTTCAACGTGTAAATGAATAAACCTAAAGCCTAAAAAGGGGTCATTGAACTTATCATTAATGTAACAATTTCAGATTAATTTATATTTTTTAAATTATGCTAGAGTTCCCGTGCGGCACTATGTTGCTGAATATTACACGGTACACCTAGCTTCCCATTCCAGCGAGTGGAATCCAACGAGTGTTTTTGTCTATACCGGATATACTGTGATATACCGGAATAAAGAATGAAAGCTATTAAAAAATATAAAAGTACAAGAGGAAATCGCGTTTGATTACAACTTTAGTACGGTGAAAGTTAGGCGATTTCCATGCCTGATGACAAAACTGTGTACAAATTAAAAAAAAAAGCAAATCGGCATCATATACCGACAGGTTTAAAAAAAAAAATGATTGTTCTATTTAACTACAGAAAACAGTAACTTCATATTTTGATGATTATCTTCGAAACGTGCGCAATTAAGCCGGAGTCAATTAGATAGATCTAAGTGACTATGAATGCATGTCTAGTTTCTAAACTGTCAATTGGTTTACATGACTTGCATGCAAACCAGTAGCATACTCAGTAATTAAGTATTGAGTTTCTCGAACCAAAGACAGGAATTTCATTAGTACATTTCTTGGACTTTACATGAAGGATATAAACTTCGGTTTTTATTGCTCAATGAAAATGCGCCATAAAATATTTTTGGCTGAAATTGATTCTTAGGAGTAAACTGACTATTTACACCAAGATAGATTATAGTTCGACGTCCTAAAAAAAGATAAATAATGTCCCAACACCTACTGATCCGTAGGTACCATATGTGGAATAAAAATTTAAATAATTAATTATTAATTCCACTAATGACACCAGCGAAAAATATCGATAGGTGCCGCATGTGGAATACCTCCAAGTGCCATTCACTCAGGTGCCGTTTCAGCGGGTGCCCAATGTGGGCGTCTAAAATCTAGCCTGCTTACTAAGCAATATAAGTTTTTTTTTTGTTTTCAAATGAATAGGAATGTCTAACGCAATGCTCAAAGATGACGCACATAGGTACTTATACTTTTATTTCCGTTGACTCACGATCTACAGTGACGCTGTACACACGTCATCGTCATTAATTTGTTATACTTATCTATTTTTTTCCAAATGAACGTCACAGAAAATAACAAAACAAAGAAAATCCAAAACGAAAACAAAATGGAAACTATTAATATTAACCTTTTGAACGCCAATGACATCTATAGATGTCATGCGCAATCGTGCCCTGTGCGCCAACGACACCTATACATGCCAAGAAACAGATCATAGATAAATACAAAATAAACATATTAAACCTTTACTTTTACGTGTTTTATTTATACAGTTTATGAACTGAATCCCCAGTTATTACATAATTGTACACAGTAAACAAAATGGCCAAGTAGTTATTCAAATATTTGATGACAAAAAATAACTTAATTAATGGCTAAAAAAGCATGTTCTCTCGCGCCAATGACATGTATACGTGCCTACTAGTGATGTAGTGTAATATTCAAGTAACTTCATTAAAATTTCAGCGAAATTACTCTAATTCGCTTAATTTTTGTAATAACTACAAAAAAAATATATAAGCTTAGTCACTGAGAAAAAAGGTAAATACTACATTCTTTGGTATAATACCATATTGTCTATATTGTGGATATTGTTGATTTGAATATTTTCCTTTTCGCCAATCATGCGCATCCCTAGCACAGTATCGATATGCAATCCCTTCTGCGCCATTGACATGAATAGATGTCGGACTGGTGACGTCGTAAGCGCGTGCCGTGTTGTTAAGTGCGGAAAGTTGTAAAAATATTTTATCGAGTAGGTATCTACCAATATTATAATCGCAAAAATGGCATGTGAAGAGTTTTATAGTACAGAAGAACTATTGCGCATTTTAGAAGGCACTGAAGATGATGTAATGAAGATATGTAATGTAAATTTGTGTGCTGCACCCTGCTTTCAAAAATATCACAGCCCAGCACAGTAGATAATTATAAAATATTTTTGTAGGTTGCTATTAACCTTAGACATTTTTTTTATTGATATTTTATATAGATAATTTAATTTTAAATTATCTATATAAAATATTATAGATTGTTGATTTTTTATTAAGTATTTTTTATTTTCATGTGATATTTTACAAATAAGTACAAGGCTATTAATGAGCATAATAATTATATAGGTAGGTAGGTAAATACAGGGCTGTTAATGAGCATAATAATTATATAGGTAGGTAGGTAAATACAAGGCTGTTAATGAACATAATGATTATATACAATTGTTGATTTTTTATTTTATCGTCACAAACACAATGTATGCGTTCTAGCATAATATTTATTGTCCATGTAATGATAAAAATTCGCTTAGGTCCAAAATGTATAAATATCTCTAAAAATCTGTAGGTACTTACCTATTTAGCAGTTTTCAAAATTTATTACCTAATAAGTCTAATCAGTGCCTTTATTAGAATATTCTTATGATACAAATTGTCGCTATGTCATATCAAAATATGGTAATTGACTTAAATAGGTACCTACATATAATTAGTATTTGTAATAACTCAAGTATTAAACTAAATGATTGGAAAATAAATATGTAGTTTTAATGCAATTCCCTTTATTTAAAGGTAATAGTTGTTTTGATATTTACAAATAAACACTCCACAATAATACCTATAGTTCATATAAACTTAATAAATAAACTCGATAAGTTATAATAATATACAGCTACACATCCCTAATCAGAAGCGAGAGATTATAAAAAAAAGGATGGTTGCCCGCGCCATTGGCATGTATACATGCCAATGGGGCGTAACTGATAGAGAATAGTGCTGTAACTTGCTGCAATTTTATATGTATTTTTGTATCTCAAAAGGTTGATTTTTTTTGTTGATAGTTGCTATAAATGTGGTCTTAAGTTTTTACAGTAGGAGATGAGGTTAAATAAATATTATTTTTGTGTTATAAGCTGTTTATTCAAATATTCAGACGTGAATTATTATGTTTATCGATAACATTTTGGACTCCCTACTATTTTCAAGGTTATCTCATTGAATTTGTGGCTTGGCGTGGAGGGCACGGCGATGCGTTTTTGCTCTGGCGGTCAAAAGGTTAAGCTTCCAAGAATAAAGTTACCTTGAAAGAAACCGAGGAGAGTAAACTCAAAAGATGAAGGCAGACCATTCGTGTTTAGGATAAGGACATTTGCATTACACAAAATGGACACTCACGTTTCTCAATTAAATTGTGTGCTGCACCAACTATTATAAGACGCATATTCACGTCATGCACTTGAAACCAAGCAATGACTGGCTTTTATCGAGCATTTCTTCATAAGAGGCGAAGGCAAATTGACATTCTACCAGTGGTAACAATCGTCAAAAAGCACAAAATTAGGGACTACCGACTTACGGCCGGTTTCAATAACGTATCTACCTTTAAACAACTGTCAAATTAGCTACCAACAGTAACTGAAACGTCAGGTTTGAAAGGGAAACTTGACATTTCAGCTACTGTGGTAGCTAAGTACCTATTTTACCGCACTCCTATTTGTATAGCGCCGTGCGTATCCTTTACGGTTGTTTTTTTTATTACAACTAAAAATATAAGAATTCTACCAAGGACTTTCACATTACTGGAAAAATAAGCTGAATGATCAAACCTCCTTGAAAGCGCTTTTGCTCAATACGTTTGTCTCATTTAAATACTAAAGAGAACATGAGGTGAAAGGTGTAGTTCTAATTTTCACCACGCGCCTGTGACGCCATTTGCAAATTCGTGTTATTTTCATATAAGGAACATCAAAGACTTGCTACTTTCCGACTGATATATGAAAACTAAAAGTTTGTTTCATTACCCATAATGTTCTGTTTTCTCGCAAATGTGTTGAAAAACGTTGTATGGCACACGTGACTATGGTAAGCCTTCGACTTCGTCTCGGGCTTACATTCGTCTACACGTTTCTTAAAACCAACTTACCGCACTAGTTAGCTACATCTGCCCCAACAGCTTTAATTTTACCATTGGTTTATCTACCTACTTGTAAATTCTGGATGACCTTTGAATTTTACCAACGGAATGAAGAATCCGATATTCTGAGGTTTTTTGTTTTGTAACCCCTCAGTTTTTTAGAAGTGGTTGTTCGATCAAATTTTAAATACGTTTATGCACGAGTTTGTTTATGTTTATAAAGAGATAACATACTGCCGGGATAGGAAGTAAATGTCCTAATACAGGATATTGTCTACCCGTGCGTTATGTTTCGTCTAAATCGATTTAGCCGCTAAAACGTGAAAAGGTGACAAACAGACAGACAGAGTTACTTTCGCACTTATAATATTAACACGGAAGTATGTTTAGGTATTATTATGAAATTATGGATGGCGCAGAAATGAAATTTGTCACCCTCAACAGCCAAAAATGACTAAGCAAGACCTGCCGAACTATAACTTATTATCTAACTGAGCATAAATTAACATAATAAGTAGGTAAATGGTGATTCATCATAGTTCATTGTCACGTCGATCGTGAAGTGCTTATCTAATTGTTGCGGATAAATACATCGTATCTTCGTATTAATTTAAACGCAGATACATTGTTTATCACACCCATGCTGTCATCCTGGTACCAGCTGTATGTTTCGCTTGTTCCCGCGGCTTCGCTCACGTGGTCTATGCCATTGAAGAAATCGTGCAGTTTTTCGAAGCCTCTGTTTTAGCAATTTCGTGTAAGTATATAGAATAGTAGATATGAATATTTTTGTATTAGTTTAGAATTTCATAAAAGCAAAATGAGATAAATAATTTGTTTATGAGTCATTTGAGATTGGTTCTCATTGTGTACCTACTAGCACTTATTATTCAGCATACCGGTTATTAATTTTCTGAAGGCGAGCCAGATAAAGCCACCCCTTACTATTACACCGATGGCGAATCTGGCCATTTCATTAATCTGGTAATGATCAATGATGGAGTTAAAGGTTTTATTTTAATTATAATCTCGCTGATACGACAGACGTCCTACCCGAAGAGAGTTCATAAAAAAGCTCCGCTTTTCTATTAATAGCAATGCGTCACGAACTCAAATTGTTGCTTAAATAATAATATTTTAAGGTAACTATTTTGCTGTGCAATTAGTAGATATTTTTTATTAGGATTGGGATTTTATTTATAAAAAGATTTGGTTTGTTTGCATTGCAATAATTATTTTGATGTAAAAATATTTAATTGATGTAAATAAATTGACGGTTGATAAGATTTTAAAAATAACCTAATCGGTCCAGCCGCTTTCTAGTGATGCACTTATCAACGAACATAATTAGTTACAGACATACCTAACTGTTTTTCTCATGTGCACAGAATGTAAACAGAAACATGATCATAGTAGAACAGGTCTTGTCCATAACTAGTCCCTAAGTGTCGGGTCTTGACCAGAAAGCTAATAGCACTCACGAGAGAAAACTAGTCAGTAAATATAATTACAAACAGACAGGTATCTAAACTGCAGACTTGTTTGAAGAATATTAATTTAAATCCATTTTAAGTATCTAATGTCTCGATTATTTGAAATTGTTATTAAGGTAAATTTTGTTGAGGTCGACCAGTAAATAATAATATGATAAGTAGATTTTTTTTTTTAATTTGGCTTTAATATGCTCATCCAATGCCAGTTTCTTATAACTTTGTACAATTTCTTTGGCTTAGGAAATCATAGAATAGAATATGTACACCATATAAGTTACAGAAAAGATAAATGAAGAAAAACATTAAATAGGGTGACACAATGGGCGGCCTTATCGCTAAAAGCGATCTTTTAAAGACAATCTTTGGATGGATTTTAAAGAGAGAAGGAAATACAGTGCTGTAGGTTGTCTTAGGTGTTCTATTTATATTTACAATTATAATTATTTTATTATATGGTAGATTTTGTAAGCAAGAGACTACTTCCCGTTTATTTTTGCTACCAAAAAAACAAAACATGTGGCGACTTAAAGTTCAGAGACCGAAAACGCAATAAATTCGCGACCATCGAATTAAAAGAGGACCTATTACTTTTATAATACATACAACATACCTATATCATAAAACCAGACATAAATGTATAGTACTCACAAAAACAAAGTAAATTCCCACGAACATTTTTCACGATCACAGACTACAAACTACAAGAGACGTGCGCTCTAGTCTCTGCCTTGGCGTTTACTAAGCAACATTGATTCGTACCCACAACAAAGATACTCTTATTATATTTATATTTTCTTAGTAAAGTAACGCGTACACTTCCAGTCAGTTTCTTGGCTATCAATTGTTGTACCTACACATAACGCTGCGAAAACTGCTATGGAACTGAAGATATCGAAAGTTGAACTCTGTTTTTTATTTTAGAAGACTGTTTTTCGCTAGTGCTTGCAAAAACAATGCGTAGGGAAATTTCAATAGGTGCGTATATATAACTTTATAAATTGTACGCCTCGGCGTAGCGTGATGGAGACAATAAGTAGCCTTGTTTTAACAAGTATTCGTGTTTTACGGCCTAATATTATGCCTTATGTATGTACGGATAGTACCGATTTTTATTTTCTTCTTAAAGGAAGCCACTGATATTATTGATGGGTAGCATAAAATAAATTGCTGTAGTTTTCTTAATTGAAGTATTTTACTGTTATTATAAAAGCGAAAGTTAGGATGAATGGATAGATGGATGTTTGTGACTCAATCACGCCGGAACGGCTGAACTGGATGACTTTTTGCACAGATATAGATTATAGTCTGGAATAGCACATATACTATTTTTCATACCGGTTCCCTCGGAATAATTTCCGACATTCACGCGGGCTTCTGGCGAAATACAGTACTATAGTAGGCGCCAGATAAATGTGGAATAAAGTACATTGACCTTTCCCTAATTACTGTTCATAGGTACCTGAACAATTAAATATGAATCGTTTTTCATTATTAGACAATGTTAAGGATCACGAGAGATGATGATTCGGGACAGCTTTGTGTCATTAATTCCGTTTTTCAAATTAAAAATGTCAATAATTGTAGGTGGGTCAATGACCGTTATTCCACGATTATCTGGCGCCTACTATAGTAATAAATACCTAATCGACCCAGATTCATATATAAAGACATTGTTAAACTATCGGTTGAACACACCATTGAATTGTCCTGTGTTGAGCTAGATAAGCATGTTGTAGTATGTGTCTACAGACCTCCAAGTTACCAGAATCTATCTGTGTTTGATTCTGTAATGGAAGATGTGTTAAAAAAAGTTAGTACTAGCAATAAATCAATAATTATATGATGCGACTTTAACATTTACTTACTAGAGACAAACTCAAATATGTAGTATCAGATTATTGAGTCTATTTAAATCATTTAATTTGTTAAATGTTTTTATTGAACCTACTCGAGTTACAGCTACTTCTGCGACTTGCATAGACAACATATTTTGTAATTGTGATTACTTACATAAAGAAATTGTAAATAAGCTGCCCTCTGATCACAGTGGACAATCAATAACGTTTTGCACCTACATTCCTTTACAAAAAATTCAAATTAAATTTAGACCGATAACAGATAAAAATTTAGAAAAACTTAATAATACTTTATCCAGTAAACTATGTGTCCAAAGTTTTAATAACATAGATGACCCAAATGAGTTTTACGCCGAGTTTTTTTCATCACTAAACACTGAATTTAATGACACTTTTCCAATTAAGTCTAAAAGTATAATATAATCTAAAAAAAAGTCTAATATAGTAATATACTAAGTTTATATTTAGTGATTGGGCAACTCCAGGCATTCGCATAAGTAGGGAAAAGCTATACGAACTATATGGCCTAAAGCAACATGTGAATAATATAAGCTTTCATAAGTATGTTGCGAAATACTCAAAAACATTTAAAAATGTATGCAAAACAGCTAAAGCTCTGTACTGTTCATGGCCCCATAAACTCAGATGCAGAGGTAGCTCAGGAATTTGAAAACTTCTTTGCTGATATTCCTCGTAAAACGACAGAGGCTCTTAACTCGTCACCCGCGCTCTCTGCTGCCTTACTTCGGAAGAACGTCAAGGTATGTCCATCAGAGTTCAAGTTTCAACATACAAACCCCCAGGCCATTACAAAATCTTTTAAAGATCTTAAAATTAAATAACAGAAGATCTTTGGGGAATGTCTGTAAAAGTCTGTAGATCTATAATTGAAACTATTGCTCCCTACTTAGCTCTCATATTTAACTCTAGTGTGGATCAAGGAGTATTTCCTGATCTCATGAAACACAGTAAAGTCGTTCCACTGTTTAAATCGGGTGATAGTCATGAACCTAACAATTATAGGCCGGTGTCAATCCTGCCGGTTCTCAGTAAGGTTTTCGAAAATTTAATGCTTAATCAGATGTTACTTCATTTTTAATAAAAATTCCATCTTTCATGAACAACAGTACGGTTTCACCAAAGGGCGTTGTACAACTGACGCCGGTGTCACCCTAATAAAGAACATCTTTAACGCCTGGGAAGATTCAAAAGACGCGACATTGGAATCTTTTGCGACCTCTCGAAGGCGTTCGATTGCGTTAACCATGAGACGCTTTTGTTGAAACTCGAGCGTTATGGGATTAGGAATACATCCCTTGATTTGATTAGATCATACTTGAAAGACAGACAGGTTAAAGTCCAGGTAAACGGTGTAAACTCACTAGGGTCTGAAATAACAATGGGCGTTCCGCAAGGTTCAATATTGGGTCCATTCCTCTTTTTCTACACTAATATTATAAAGAGGAAAACTTTGTTTGTTTGTTTTTTGTTTGGTTGTGGTATATATAAACGATTTGCCCGAATTGCTTCAAAATCAACCAAAGATGGTATTATTTGCTGATGACACATCATTGATATTTGGGATAGACCGACGGTCACAAAGTCTTGATGATGTCAATAACTCTATTCATCAGGTCCAACTTTGGTTTACGGCAAACAACTTAGTACTAAATGAAAAAAAGACCAAATGTATTAAATTTACTTTACCAAATGTTAGAAGCACCGAATGTGACATCGTATTGAATTGACAAAAACTGGAATTTATTGATCAGACGGTTTTCCTGGGAATCACTTTAGACGAGAAATTGCAATGGGGACCTCACATAACATCTCTTGCGGGGCGGCTAAGCTCAGCCGCTTATGCTGTTAGAAAGATAAGACAGTTAACAGATGTAGAAACCGCGCGCTTGGTCTATTTTAGTTACTTTCACAGCATTATGTCGTACGGTATTTTGCTGTGGGGTCGTGCTGCTGACATTGAATCTGTATTTATTTTGCAAAAGCGTGCTGTTAGAGCCATTTATAATCTTCGTCGCCGCGATTCTCTTAGGGAACTTTTTAAAAAGATTAATATTATGACAGTACCTTGTCAATTCATTTATGAGAATATTATGTATGTAAGAAAAAATCGACATCTCTTTAACAAAATTAGTGATAGACATCATTTTAATACTAGAAATAAAAATAATTTAGATCAAACATTTTATAGATTAGCCAAAGTACGAACATACCTTGTGACATATTAGAACTAAATGAAAGAAAATTTAAAGCTTACATTAAAACCACACTTTATAAACAAGCATATTACAAACTAGATGATTATATTAAAGATAAGAATGCTTGGAAACATGCTGGTCCTGCTCCATAGGACAATCGAGGGTGTAGTAGAAAAAGTCAAACTTTTTTTATTTACTGGTGTACTTTCAGGTTTTTAATATGTAATTTAACTCACACACATTGTTTTTAATTATATTGTAAATATGTGAGTACCATGTCCCTTACTAGCAAACTTAATTTTATCTCTGGTGGTATTGCTTTGTTTTTTATTTATTTTATTTTATTTATAACAGACATACATACAGCTATCATTACAGTCACCCAATGCGATAGTGCAGAAGATAAAATAATAATTACAATAAAAAATACATTTCAGTTCATTAATTCAATTAACATTTATAATATAAAAACAATACAATACAATAAATTAATCAATATAATACAATTATTTTAATCAATCTAAATTAATCTAACTATAGTAACATAAAATGTGTAACGTGACTTTTGCGAATTCATTCAGTGAACAAGAGAGTACATCTATTTTATCGGCGACCAGGTTTAGTGTGCGCAATGTCCGTGAGAGCGGGACCCTGGCCATTAGCTTGGTGCGACCGCGCGGCAGTGCGAACAAATCAGGCCGTCTACGACGCTGTACGTACCCATCGGGCACGCACAAACCTATTTCCTGTAACACACCCGGATTGTTTGTGTTACCCCGGAACACTCCAAGGACGTATGATGCCAACGCTAGATCCCTTCTCGTCTCCAACCTGTTGTATCCCACCATGCCTAAAACAAACAAGGTTGGATACATCAAGGGATACAGAGGGTATACCCCATACAGCCTAAGGTACATGTAACGCATATATTTATTTTGTATGCGCTCCAACATGAGAGTATATTTCGCTTCATGTGGGGCCCATACAGCTGCATTACCCTCTAACTGGCTTCTAATTAGCGCGCCGTACAATGCCGAGATGGCCTTAACATTCGTGAACGCTGGGGCTCTGCGAAGCACAAATCCCAGCCGTTTGTATGCCTTTTTACAAACGTTCACGATATGCTCCCGGAATCTCAGCTGCGCATCCATACGAACGCCCAGGTCTCGCACTGCTTCCTCTCTTTTGTGTGTTGTACCTATAGTATATAAGTGTGTGCTGTATATTAGTGTAATGTTGGATGCATTGTGCTCACATAATATAATCAATTAATCAATGTACCTATGTATACAAAATATTGTAAAACTTATATTTGAAAAGAGTAACTATGGAGTTTCTTGTCCGTTCTTCTCCATAAGAATCTACTTTTTGCGAATGGACAACTAGAGTCACTTATATTTGAATTTTAAACTGTAAATTTGACGTTCAAAAGTGCCTTTTAATGGTCTAGTTGAAATAAATGAATTGACTTTGACTTAGACATATCTTATTTGGCAAAATATTCGTGTAGTAAATAGTCGCGTGATCTGTGATTATCTTCCTTCATTTCAAGTTGCTTGAGTAGGCAATACATTTAAGAAAGTTCTATTTAGATACCTAGTTCCAGCAAAAAGAGAATGCTGGAGTGGATGCATGTGGATGTGGTTTGCGCACAACAAAGGAGTGGAACTCTCTGCCTGCGTCTGTGTTTCCGAACGCATACAACACTAATCTCTTCAAAATTAGAGTGAACAGGCTTCTTCTGGGTAAGCTCGCTCCATCGTCGACTTTATCTCTGTTATCTATGACCTAGACTAGAGTCAAGAGCAAACCCATATAAAAAAAAAAAGTATAATTTTTTTTTTATAAACTCTGATGCACAAGAAACATTAAATTAAAATTACTTATATATTTATTTTATTTATTTCAAAATTCTTTTACAATACTAATTTACTATTAATTAAAATGTTTCAATACAAAAATACTTTCATCAGTATTATGACCATAAATAGGTATACAGGTATACAGGTGCCTACAGGATAATTGAAAGCCCGTAAATTTATTACACGTCACGTAAATTTATTCACGCTTTGACGTCATCTTATAGCGCAGTTTGAAGGCGCTTTCCTTTAACTTAGTTGACCATTTAAAATTATATCACTCAAGTTTTCCTTTAAGTTATTGTGAGTAACCATTATCATCAATTATATCATCGATTTCTATCAGGTAAGATAGTGGTCAAACGCGTGTCTATTAATAACATTGACCAATAAAATGCGTTTTTAACTGCTTCACTGACATAGTACTTATTACACGCGCACTTAAAAATTACACGGTTACACTCGTGGAGCACTTGGGTGCCCCAAAGAAATACACTTCTCATCAAAAAAATCGAAACACCTCGCAGTTTATGATTTGATAAGGATTATCAGAAAAATGTGTATATTTAGGAATAAATGTAAAATGTCATTTAATAGTGAGTAGTATGAGGTTTTTAAATCCTAATGTTAATGTTCTAAATTCAAATTAAGTCTTCATAGGTTTCGTATTTTGTATAATGAGTAATTTTTACCCTGTATGGAATATGAAGGAAATGGGTAAAACAACACGCGTAAATGAAAAAAAATGTAAGAAACGTTTATTTAAAAACTTGTATTCCCTCCGCGAGCTCTTATTACTGCTTCCATACGGTTCTTCATCGATCGGATGAGAGTCACGATCACATGTTGTGGTGGTATATTATCCCATTCCTCTTGGATTGCATTTTGCAGCTGGCTAAGTGTTTCTGGGGCTGGATCTCTTGCTCGAATTCGTCTCTTTAATTCATCCCATAGATGTTCAATGGGATTCATGTCCGGGCTTCTTGCTGGCCATACCATAATGGAGATACCGACTTCGGTAAGATAATCTCGTACGACGCCCGCGGTGTGAGCTCTAGCATTGTCGTGCATGAATATGAAGTCTTTGCCAATAAAATGTGCATAGGGCATCACATGAGGTTCAAGACACTGTTCGATGTACCGATGAGAGTTTAGTGCAGGCAGCCGTGGCCCAGATACAAAGGCAAGTTCTGTCTTACCGTCGGCGCTGATTCCTCCCCAAACCGTCCACGAACCGCCACCATAGCTGACCTTTTCTTCAATGCAGCATTGTGCAAAGCGTTCTCCATCTCTTCTGTAGACCTTGTTCCTTCCGTCGTTACCATACAGCATAATTTTACACTCATCAGAAAACAGTACTTTGCTCCACTGAAGGTATGACCAAGTTAGGTGCTCGCGTGCAAAGTGAAGGCGCGCTCTTCGATGGTCTGCAGTTAATTTCGGCCCATTCGCTGGCTTATGCGGTGCCAATCCGCGTTCCTTCAACCTTCTTCTTATTGTAGAGTCACTTACAGCTACTCTTCGTACAACGCGAAGCTGCTGCTGCAGTTGAAAAGCGTTAAGGCGTCGATTTCGTAAAGAGGTTGTTACAATAAATCGATCATCTCGCTCAGAAGTGACCCGATTCCTGCCAGATCCTGAACGGCGCGTGAACGAACCAGTCTCCCGATAGCGTTTGTAGACTCTATGAACAGATGATAAGCTTAGATGCAATCTTGCAGCCACAACACGCTGACTAAGTCCAGAATCCAGCAATGCCACCACTTGGGCGGCTTCTGCGGGCGAAGTATCCATATGTTTTAGAAAAAAAAGTTTTTTCAGACGTCCCAAAGTCACAGTAAATGAAATAAGAAACAAAAAGTTTAAAGACAAGCGCTAATTTTAGTTTTTAAACGAGAAACGTACTCCAACCCTAAATACACATTTGTCTCAAAACAGTGATTAATTTCATTTATAGGATAAACAAATGAAATTCTAATTTCGAATTTTGATTTTTTTCTTCTTACTGTAATGACCAAACTGCCAGCTACACAATAATGTTTTTTTTTTCATGGAATTAATTCTCTTTTGTAAAAAATTAGGACAAAAACAATAAAAACGAAAGTGTTTCGATTTTTTTGATGAGAAGTGTATAAGTAGAACAAAAAAAATATTTTTGTTCACTTGTACATGTTCTTTTCTTTATTGATTCATTTAACAAAAACCAAAAAGATTATTTCTCTGAAACCATTATTTACAAGATTCATTTTATGATCTTTACAAAAATGTGTTAACTCAACATGGGATAACCAAATTTGTGATTTTAGCCAACATTTTGAGACATTTCGAGAGAATTAAAATTTCGTTTTTATTCAGTACATTAATTTACACTACATATACAAACATAACACTTGTCTTTAAAGGTTTAAGGGTTAACCAATTTGTCGCATAAACCTTTAAAGGTTCATAAGAAGGTAAGTAAGAAATGTTAAAAAAAAAATTTGCTGTTCTTGTCGATTGATTAAGGCCACTACTATAATCATGGCTTTGTTTATTTTTATGAAATGTCGTTTTTCTTATAAGTATATTACATCATCCCTTTTCCACCTCCTCTGGATTTTGGAACCAGTTCTTTGTCAGATATTCTGTGCAAGCCCTTTTGACTTATACGTGCTAAAACTGAAGAAAAATACGAATGTTAACTCGATATTACAAACGCTGCTTCAAACAGTTACCTTATTACACGCACGGGGCACGGGCGTGCCCTAAAACAAAAAAAGTATTTTAGAAGTAGGTAATATGCAATAATCAGAGGCACACCTGTGCCTGTGCCCCACGTCTGTAATGGTGTGTTAAAATTGCATAAAAACGCATTTTATTGGACAATTATAAATTAACATACAGTAATTTGTTAATTTGGTAAAACTAGAACAAAAGTTGAATAGTTTCCGAATTCCGCACAGTATTTAACTAGCATAAAAAACAGTTACAAACTGTACCTATCAGTTGGTACTTTGTGACGAACTTGAATTACTTAGAATTAAATTATGTACTGCACGTAACGGGGATTTCCTAAATTTATTAGGTAGGAAACGTATAAAAGACGGAAACATGGTTTTCTGTGCGCACCAAATGTGGTCACGAATTACTATGAACACCGGTAGTATTTGTATACTTACAAACAAACGTATATTTAAAAAAAAAAATAAAAAGCATGCTCCTAAAAAGTCACTGGAAACTCTTTTGTACGGCACGACTCTAATAATTAATTATTGTTGTTATGTAGTTTTGTAAAATCTTATCATAATAGGATAATTAAAAGGCTACTCGCAGCCATCAAAAATCTTCTAAGTAAGCTTTTCCAGCTTTGCTTCAAAAAACCCTGTTTTTCCTACAGCAAAAAGTAAATGTCACGTAATTTCTACCTCCTGATTGCAATCTTAATTGTTTCGATTTTATGTCCTAGTCGCTTTACCGCCGAGGAAGATTGCCAAAATGATTGTAAAGTATTGCTTTGCTGACGAGATAACCTACAATGACGTTAACGTTGACATTTACGTCATAGTTGGTTATCTCGAACAATGCCTACGTAATAAAATTATGTGGGACATGCTTGCATTAAAAATCCCATTGTAAAAATGCACCATGACTAATAATCCCATTTGAACTTCCTTAACTGGTTAGGGTTTCCTTAAAGTCCCCTATACTAATGATGAGTAAACCGCATATTATGAACCAATTAGCCCAACTAACAATCCTTCAGTCCCTTTAAAGTTGTAACGGTACGCATCGTCGTGTCAGGCTCATGCTGGGTCGACTCAAAGAGCTGGACTCCAACAAATATACTCTGGTCCACAGCAGCTCTGCTACCTTGATATAATAAAATTCCTTTACCGACTGACAAAATAAAAAAATAATAAAATCAAAAGACATTTATTCAAATTAGGCTGAGTGCCAGTACTTTTTGAACGTCAAAGTTCTACATAAAGACAGTCCCCCAAAACGCAAGCCCGTCACCACTTCCTAGTGTTTTAGCTGGACATATTATGTACAACCAATGAGCCCAACTAACAATCCTTCAGTCCCTCTAAAGTTGTAACGGTACCCATCGTCGTGTCAGGCTCAGGCTTGGTCGACTCAAAGAGCTGGACTCCAACAAATATACACTGGTCCACAGCAGCTCTGCTGCCTAGATATAATAAAATTCCTTTACCGACTGACATATTATGTTCAACCAATGAGCCCAACTAACAATCCTTCAGTCCCTCTAAAGTTGTAACGGTACGCATCCTCGTTTCAGGCTCAGTCTGGGTCGACTCGAAAGCTGGACTCCAAACAAATATACTGTGGTCAGTAGCTCTGCTACCTAGATGTATTAAAATACCTTTTAGATTACACCAGGCTTGTTGACTTTGTCAAATGTTTGATTAAAGAAACTTAAATATCTCGATTTTAGTTCATAAAAGTAAAAGGCGGCTACGCAGACTATATGTATTGGTTTGCTTCAGCTCCCTGAGATGCTTTCGCCACTAAAATTGCGATAGCACATATGCTGAAGATAGCTAACTATCTTGATTTCTCTCAAAACCAATTGGACAATCTTGCGTGAGCTTCAAAATCTCTGTATTAGGTTTATATTTAGCTTTCGCAAGTGTAACCATGTTCCTGAATTTCATACTAAGCTCAAATGGCTTCAGCCTTCGCCGAAATGCCCAAATATATATTGTGCTCTCCTGAACATTCAGTTCCTTTGTGACATACATCAAACATTGCACGCATTGAACACTGATTTGAGATTTATGCTCTGCTGAGCTTTAGAACGTGAATACTTGTTTGTAAATACAGTGCGTTTGGTACTACGACGTAATGGGCGATAGACTTTTCGTCTCTTCACGTCAATAGAGGTTAGGTTAGGTTTTGAGACTGGCAATTTAAAACATTCAGTGAAATATCTTGCAATTTTCAACATATTGAGGAGTACAATACCTTTCAAACTTTGAGGAACTTTGAAAAAATGCTTTTAAAATGTAGAATTACTCATAAACCGGTAATAGTTGAGAAAAATAATAATGTTCAAGTTGTATGGACGATAAACACACAAACTCAAAATCAACGAACTTACGCCTTATATCTCTATCGATTACTTCACATTTATAGAGCACTTAGTAGGTACAGACCTACTATAGGTACTCTATAATGATGTAAGCCGTAAGTGAAACGAGATAAAATTATCTACAATTTTTTTAACGAATCAATATGTTTGTAAATATAATGAATAAACAACATAAGAATAATATTAATTTATTTCAGACCATGATGCTTTAGTAAAATAGCTTATAGACTATGTTTAAAGTCACAATACAATATTTAAAATAAAATATAGTACTTTTAATTTAAATACCTAAGCATAAAAAAGACACTTATATTTACAATAAGCGATGTTCATATATGAGTCCAAAATTAGATACTATGAATATAACTACCGTTGATGCTCCTTTGAATACAGCGCAACAGGGATGATGCTCTTTTCCACAAAATAGCCTGAAAACTTATGTTTTCGCGTCTATGAACATTTCCCATGCACCACAGAAACGCGGGAGCTCCAACAGCATCCAAAAATACATTGCTTCAAGTTATGCCATTACAAAAATATTTACTTAGTAGAGTTACAATCATCACAAAATAATATAATATAAAGTTTATTTGGAACAACTTAAGTTTACACATTACACATGAAAAACGAACATAGCTACAAAAGTAAAATACTGTGGCGCAGCTATCAACGCCCAATTCAAAGTGACCCAACCTTGAAAACAACAGCAGATTAGGCTTGCATCCATGCTTTTCGGCTAAAATACGTTATAAGAACTCCATGAGCATACATATGAAACTTAGCATGGTTACCCCATGTGGATACAAATAAATGCGAATTAAACTTAGGATACGACTAGTTACAATTATTATTAAAAAAAAAATCACTCAAAATATAAACGTAATCAAAAAAGACTGAATTGAAAACCCCCGCCTATAAGGAAGAAAGTAAATAAATATAACAAGATTAAAAGTTACAAATAATTATATCGGGGGCTGACTGCTAATCCGTCCTATCAAAAGAGCTCAAACGTGGTCTAGCTACGTGCTTTCGCAGAATTTGTGACGATGTTCTGTGTCTAGTTGGCATAATTAGACCTATCTAAGAATCAACGCAAATAAATCTCAAGCCAATGAAAATAGTAATAGCAGCGTCCCCTGACGAGTTTACATCATAAAACCCATCAAAAGTCCATCGCTGATGAATCATAAACAATTTACAGAAACTTAAATCAGTCAAATAGTTTTATATTATATTAATAGTTCTATAGATTAGTGGCAGCATTCGTTTACTTCTACGTTCCGCCGTGGGTAAAATGATAAAGATTGAAAATATAAAGAAGTTATGTGAAATTAAGCATAATAAAGGTTAAACAGAATTCCTACACCAATATCTAACTAAGTGCTTACTAGCATTAAATAGAAAAAAAAATAGGTGTGAGGATAAAAACTTGCTTGTTATTACATAAAAGCACTTTTTCCATACGCTTTTTTGCTACTATTAATAGCAAAAAAAGACATTGACTGAATTTTTCAGGCGGGGTTTCTAACTCACGTAGAATAACTAATATACGTAAAGTAGATCTGTATATTGTACTATCTTGCCTCCTAAGACGGTTCCGTAATAATAGATAACATTAATGCCAAAAATTAAGATATTTGAAAATGTTGCCCCAGTGATAGAAAATTAAAAACAGCACCTATTCGAAAATCACAAATTAGTATCATATTCTTTTATAACTTTGTGTTTGTTATGATAATTTTGTGTCTGGGTCGAATAAATGTTTTCTTTTCTATTGTATTCAAAATTTTATAGGGTTTCGAAAATATGTACGTAGAAAACAGAACCCTTATGGGATCACTCGGGTGACTGTCTGTCCGTCTGATACAGACAATTTTCTCTGAATCTACAGGACCGATTCTGTTGAAATTTGGTAAGTACACATATGAACTTCTGTGACCCAAACACGATCGCGTCACAAAAATAAATAAGTTTTGAGTACGGGTATCACTTTTAGGGGACCAACTAGAAAATTTCATTTTCTAGTTGGCCCTGGAACGCAAAGGGCATTCGGAAAAACACGGATAAGAGTCTGAAACTCCCTTCTACACCACCCAGAGCGGAAGGAGTCATTTGACGATTTCCTATGCAAAAAAAAAGGTGTTTAGGTGAGTAAGAGTCTGACACTCCCTTCCACTCCGCCCAGAGCGGAAGGAGTCATTTGACAATTTCCTATGCAAAAAAAAGGTGTATAAGTCAGTAAGAGTCGGACACTCCCTTCTACTCCACCCAGAGCGGAAGGAGTCATTTGACGATTTCCTATGCAAAAAAAAGGTGTATAAGTCAGTAAGAGTCGGACACTCCCTTCTACTCCACCCAGAGTGGAAGGAGTCATTTGACGATTTCCTATGCAAAAAAAAGGTGTTTAGGTGAGTAAGAGTCTGACACTCCCTTCCACTCCGCCCAGAGCGGAAGGAGTCATTTGACGATTTCCTATGCAAAAAAAAGGTGTTTAAGTCAGTAAGAGTCGGACACTCCCTTCTACTCCACCCAGAGCGGAAGGAGTCATTTGACGATTTCCTATGCAAAAAAAAGGTGTTTAGGTGAGTAAGAGTCTGACACTCCCTTCCACTCCGTCCAGAGCGGAAGGAGTCATTTGACGATTTCCTATGCAAAAAAAAGGTGTATACGTCAGTAAGGGTCAGACACTCCCTTCCACTCCGCCCAGAGCGGAAGGAGTCATTTGACGATTTCCTATGCAAAGAAAGGTGTTTAAGTCAGTACGGGGATCACTTTTAGGGGACCAACTAGAAAATTTCATTTTCTAGTTGGCCCTGGAACGCAAAGGGCATTCGGAAAAACACGGATAAGAGTCTGAAACTCCCTTCTACTCCACCCAGAGTGGAAGGAGTCATTTGACGATTTCCTATGCAAAAAAAAGGTGTTTAGGTGAGTAAGAGTCGGACACTCCCTTCCACTCCGCCCAGAGCGGAAGGAGTCATTTGACGATTTCCTATGCAAAAAAAAGGTGTTTAGGTGAGTAAGAGTCGGACACTCCCTTCCACTCCGCCCAGAGCGGAAGGAGTCATTTGTCGATTTCTTATGCAAAAAAAAGGTGTATAAGTCAGTAAGAGTCGGACACTCCCTTCTACTCCACCCGGAGCGGAAGGAGTCATTTGACGATTTCCTATGCAAAAAAAAGGTGTTTAGGTGAGTAAGAGTCTGACACTCCCTTCCACTCCGCCCAGAGCGGAAGGAGTCATTTGACGATTTCCTATGCAAAAAAAAGGTGTTTAAGTCAGTAAGAGTCTGACACTCCCTTCCACTCCGCCCAGAGCGGAAGAAGTCATTTGACGATTTCCTATGCAAAAAAAAAGGTGTATAAGTCAGTAAGAGTCTGACACTCCTTCCACTCCGCCCAGAGCGGAAGCAGTCATTTGACGATTTCCTATGCAAAAAAAAGGTGTATAAGTCAGTAAGAGTCTGACACTCCTTCCTCTCCGCCCAGAGCGAAAAGAGTCATTTGACGATTTCCTATGCAAAAAAGGTGTGACTGCTGAAAAGCGGAGAAACATTTAGCCTAAAGGCGCAACATCTTATAAGAGTTTATGGTAATAGTGCGTTAATCGTAATTCATCTGAAATATCATGAAGTAAGATTGTTAATTTGATCTCTAGGGCAATAATATTCTTTAGACAACTAAAGAATAATATTGCCCTCATGTAATTGAATTTAGATCAGATTTAGGGTTCCGTACCCAAAGGGTAACCAACGGAACCCGGATTTAATAAGCTTCCGCTGTCGGTCCGGCCGTCCGTCTGTCTGTCTGTCTGACAGCAGGCTCTATCTCAGGAACTCTAATAGTTGTACAGTTGAAATTTCACAGAGTGAGCATTTCTATTGCCGCTATAACAAAAAATAGTAAAAATGTAATTGAATTAAAAATTAAAGAGGGGGTCCCATACAAGAAACGTTTTTTTTATTCGTGAGAGTCCGTGACCCGTGTCCGAGACTCATACTTGGCCGGTTTTTACATATTTATTTTGTACCTGCGACGTACTTAGCGTTTCTAAATACTTACCTGCTTAAAATAATTTTTATTAATTCATAGCAGTCTCCAGCAACTTGGTACATTACAAATAAAAATATATGGTTTCTGAGCTCGGTAATCTTTCCAAGTGGTGAAACTGGTTTTAGTTCAATTAAAAAATATAGTTCTAAATCGACTCATTATGTGTACAAAAGTGTTTGTTTCGCTGCATCGCCTACTGCCACAAACCACAGCAGCTACTTCCACCAATCGACAGTGCGGAAGGGCGGATCCAGGGGCGTGTGTGTAGTGTGCTCGGTGTCTGGACTTATGCTTGGCGGCAGGAAGAGACCGGCGTGGAAGCCGATACGTGTTTTCCGGCCTGTTCCAAAAATGTGTCGGTTTTAGTTGATATTGATATTTTATAAGCAGAGATCGGAATAAGTAGACTATATTTATCTAATCTTCGTGGAATTAAGTAACATAGACTTGATAATACCTCCTCTAAAATCCCGGAATCATAAACATGACGATTGTCTCCCGGGATTTAAGAAATTGCAAATTACTTATTGCGCTTTGAATACATTTGAACAAAATTATTATATTGAAGAATCTTATTATGTTTTTAGAGTTCCGTACCTACTAAAACTTAAATTAAATAGCTTTGTTTCTTCTTTTGATTATTCACATCAATAATTTAGAACTATATACACAAAGAGCAGTTCATGTTTTTATAATAATTTATGATTCCGGGATTTTACAGGAGGTATTATCAACTCTATGTTACTTACTTCCACGAACATTATAATAATAATAATAATAATTTATTCAAATAAAAACGTCTACAAAAATGTACATTTAGTCAGCAGTAATAATATTTTCCATACAATAATAGTGCCTAAAAATAAACTAAACTAAGATATTTTTATTAAACATGCAATTAACGGTGGTTAACATTAGGTAAATATAGTCAACCTGTCAAATGTAATTGAGCACATAAAGTGCATTGAAACAACAAACAAACACAACACAAAACAAAATGATTAATTTTAACTACAAATTAATAAATAAACTTGAAAGTTTATTTTACTTGACATTATTTGAAAATATTACGTTAATTTACATACGGAATGCCATTTAAAGAACGCATCTGAAATAAGTTACATTCGCCTAAAACAGACTTCGAGAAATTACATTAATATATCGTTTTTAATAGGTTTCCATTAGTTTTCCAAAGTTTTTTTTATGATCGATTTCGGAAGTATTAGTATGCTATTTTATATAAATAGTTTCTCTACCTAAAATATGATATTCGTCATTGTATGCATTTTATGTATGAGAGACTAAACGTCAGTCACACATATAAAAATGAATATTTTTTTTTAAGTTTAAATTGATATGCATTTTGAGCTTGACACACATGTTTTTTTTTTATTTATCCATGATGGTGATGATAATGCTATCTAGCTGATTTCGGCCACAGCAACCGCATTCCTAGGCTTTCTTTCATAGTGGTTGCGAGCTCAGATTTGCTGCTCTGTTATGTGCTCATAAGTGACTTGCACATCCAACTATGGCCGAAAACTCCGAACACAAAGCGGACATGTCAGAAGACCACTGACGACATGATATCTGAAAACTGCTGGTGGTCTAGCATTCAGGTGGCCTGCACACGTCAGCACTTGGGCCGATTTTGTGCCTGTTCCTCCCAAATCGTGGGATCAATGTCGTATCTCCTCATGTTCTTTTCTGTACATCCTTGAAGCGTAGAAACTGCCCGCCACGCATTCGTGTCCCTTCCTGGAGTTTATAATAGAACTTTCGCTTCACTATTCTTCCTTCGTACATCCTTTAGATAAATCCACACCATCTCAGTTGACGTCTCATCCAGTAGGCTTCTTCGAGGACCTTAGCCCGCCTTAGGACGTTTGTGTTCTATTCCTACGTACTAAAGGGGACGATTCACTGTCCCTAGAAATTTAACCCAGCTCCTATGAAGGAGTTAAAATAATAAACCGTCACATGATTTGTTTGCTTTAGATGTTCGTAGGTAGGGTTTCTTTGCCAAGCCCTGCAGCCTAAACAACTTGATGAATTTTCACAAATAAGGAATCATTAGATTCGCCGTGACACACAAAAAACAAGATGGCGGATATAGCGTCGTCGTTGTTTTTTGTTTTGGTCATATGAGGCATTAAAATAAAAGGCTCGGTGAGCCAATTTTGAAAAAGCTTGAGTATGTACCTCAATTGGTGATTATAAAAAAATCTGATATCAAAAAGTGATTCTTAATCAAAATATTTGAGGATTTGTTTTTATCTGATTATAATGCAACTTTGAATTGTGTTTGACTTAATTAAGTACTAAGCTTGTAAGTAGTCAGTTAACATAAATAATATGAATATTTTGAAACAAAATTACTTTTTGTGAAGAACGCCTGACAATCGTAAAGTTTAAAAAAAAAAAAAAAACGGGCAAAAAAATAAATAAATTAAATCCATTTATTTCGGTCAACAGTGATCCATATTAGCCAGAGAGCCAGAGAGATAGTGATATATTCTATTACTACTCTTCCTACTCTACAATCTGAGTTATAAATCAGTAGCTGCCACCCGTTGGTTAATTTTGTACCTTCTACTTTATAAATGCTGATTTTGTCTGTCTGTTCGTTAGGCTTTTATGCTTAAACCAATTGGATTATTTTTGGAATAGAGATGGATTGAACTTTGGAGAAGAAAATTTAATAGTTTTCCTTCCTGTTAATAATTAAAATACTTCTTATTTTAATATTTAACATTAATAATCATATTCATTTTAATTTAACATAATAATGCCACTTTATGCTGTGAAAAAGTTTGTAATTTTTTTCGTACTTACTAAGTTCGTGGCGGTTTTAAATAGTATTATGTACTATAATCACCAGTATCTAAATATTTTATTCTATAAAAACCGCACTCCAACATACGATGCTTTGTTTTTCACTTACGTTGATTTATTTCCTATATCTTTAATAGTGCAATGTGGCCAGAGGTTAAGTATAATATATAAATTACACATATAAAGTCACATATTTTTCCCATGAGGGTAGGTATAAACCACAGAACCTTCCACGATCCTCATTCTCCTTCTTTTGCGTCGTTTATGTTTATACATCTGGTCATACACACACGCCGTTTGCGAATATTACACATCTGGCCTTTACATCACCAATAAGATGTCTGTACTTCTAAGGCCCGGCGTCCACCGACATGGCACGGCATGGCATGGCGCGGCACGTATCGTATACCGTATCATCCTATGGCATGCCAGTTACTCGTTCAGTTCAGTACTGTGCTAATGTAAAATTGGTTTTGTATTTTGTTAAAATTATTGCTGCGATGTGTCGTGGCATCTTGTGGAATGTCACGACGTGCTGTAGCATCCCGGGGGATGCCGTGGCGTTACGCTGTATGCCGCGGTAAGTCGCATCATCATGCGGGCCAGGGATCTGGCTCGTAAGGAGAAGCTGGAGTCTCTGAACGGGGATCCGTGGGGACGCCCATACAAAATGGTGCGCGATAAACTCCGCACCTGGGCCCCCCCGTTGACGCAGAGTCTCCGGCCCCAGCTGGTGGAGGACGTAGTGAGCGCTCTGTTTCCTTCGCGAGGGGAGCATACTCCCCCGCCTATGGCTCCGCCACCTGCGGTGCCCGATACGGACCACACTGACGACGGCGACGATGATGACAACGCTCCGGAGGTGACTGAGGTAGACCTGAGAGTGGCGGTAAACAGGCTGAAGGCCAAGAATACCGCCCCAGGACCCGACGGCTTACCTGGGAAAGCCTGGGTCCTGGCCTTGGAGGCTCTCGGGCCTCGACTAAGGGGGTTCTTAAGCGCATGCTTGGAGAGAGGCCAGTTCCCACTTCGTTGGAAGATGGGGAAACTGGTCCTCATTAAGAAGCCTGGGCGCCCTGCGGACTCTCCGTCCGCATACCGGCCCATCGTACTGCTCGACGAGGTGGGCAAGCTCTTTGAAAGAGTAATTGCAAACCGCCTCGTCGGGCACCTGGTGAGGGAGGGGCCGGATCTGGCGGAGAACCAGTTCGGTTTCCGCACAGGGCGTTCAACGGTAGACGCCATCATGCGCGTGAGGGCCCTCACGACGGGGGATGCGGTATCGCGGGGCAGGGTCGTCTTGGCGGTGTCTCTTGACATCGCCAATGCCTTTAACTCCCTGCCCTGGAGTTGCATCAGGGAGGCACTCCGGTATCACCGGATGCCGACCTACCTCAGTCGCGTGGTCGAGGCCTATTTGACGGACAGGGCCGTCATCTACCCCGGTCACCAGGGAGAATGGAACCGGCGAGAGATGTCGTGCGGTGTTCCACAGGGTTCGGTTCTGGGGCCGCTCCTGTGGAACATCGGCTACGACTGGGTGCTGCGCGCCGACCTCCCTAGCGGTGTCAGCGTAGTCTGCTACGCTGACGACACGCTGGTCCTGGCGCAGGGGGGGTCGCACCAGGCGGCGGCCGAAGTGATGACACGCGGGGTTGCGATAGTCGTTGAGAGGATCCGGCAATTGGGTCTCGAGGTGGCCCTGCATAAGTCCGAAGCCATGTGCTTTCATGGTTCTCGGAACAGGCCACCAATGGGATCCCAAGTAACGGTAGGAGGGGTTCACATCGGCGTCGGATCGACGATCAGGTACCTGGGGCTCGTTCTCGACAGCCGGTGGAATTTCGCGGAGCACTTCCGACGTTTGGCTCCCAGACTGGAACGGGCTGGGGCTGCCTTCAAGCGGCTCCTGCCCAATCTAGGGGGTCCAAACGCCTCCTGCCGGAGGCTCTATGCGGGGATCGTGCGGTCCATGGCCCTTTATGGGGCCCCTGTTTGGGCGCTAACACTAAAGGGGCGACCAGCCCGCCAGCTTAACGCGTCCCAAAGGGTCATGGCCATCCGGCTGACCCGGGGATACCGCACGGTCTCCGGCGAGGCGGCGAGCCTCCTTGCCGGATTACCGCCATGGGATCTGGAGGTGAAAGCCCTCGCGCACGTTTACGCGTGGCGCGTGGAGGCGCTTCGCCGGGGTGAAACTCCGCTGCCGCGGCAAATTGCATCGCGGCGGACGGAGCTCCGGCAGGATACCATGGCGGTATGGAGACGGCGACTATCGCAACCCAGCGCTGGGCACGCCACAATTGCGGCGATAAGACCCCTCTTTGAGGAGTGGCTGGAGAGGCGCTACGGCGTCCTCACCTTCCGCCTGACGCAGGTGCTCACCGGACACGGCTGTTTCGGGAGGTACCTGTTTCGGATAAAGCGGGAGGACACGCCCGGGTGTCAGCACTGTGAGGATCGCCCGGAGGACACGGTGGAGCATACGGTGGAGATCTGCCCTGCTTGGGCTGAGCACCGCCGTGTCCTCGTCGAGGCGATCGGCGGCGGCAACCTCTCGCGTCCGGCCCTGGTTGAATCCATGGTCCGGAGCGAGGAGGCTTGGGAAGCGGTCACCTCCTTCTGCGAAGCAGTAATGCTAGCGAAGGAGGAGGCGGACCGCGCGAGGGAAAGGCAAGGCCTTCGTCCCAACCGCCGCAACAGGAGAAGACGCCCCGGGCGTCGGGAGTCGCAGGGCGATCCCCGGCCACCGTAGGCGCGGGCCTGCGGACGGCGAGCATTGGGTGGCTCGCTGTCCGATCACCACCAGGCCCGGGTCGATGGCGCGTTGTGTTTCACGCGCGCCTCAAAGAGATGTCAGCATAGAGGACGGGGCCCGCTAGGGCCAGAGCCTGCCAGGGTTGCGGAATTTGTTCGAAAGAGTCACCGCGGCCCTGGAAAGCAAAGGGCTTTAGAAGGAACACGGATGGGTTTTAGTCAGTAAGAGTCTGACACGCCCTTCCGCTCCACCCAGAGCGGAAGAAGTCATTTGATGAAGTCGCATCATCACGCGAGATGTTTCTACACCTATTCGTATTAAAACAAAATAATGTAAGTTCTAAACTCATTGAAATAAGGTCGAAAATTATTTGTCCACAAAAAAAAATCCTTTACTACGCCATGCCGTGCGCTAAGGCGTTTCCACTCACGTCTGCACAAATCGCTTTTCATTCATCCTCTAAACATGACTAGACTACCTAAGCATGCTCGTTTTTCTTCTTTTAAACTACAACGTTGCCTCATAACATCGTTCCTCAATCTA
The DNA here is from genome assembly GCA_905163435.1 of Mamestra brassicae. Taxonomy (NCBI): domain Eukaryota; kingdom Metazoa; phylum Arthropoda; class Insecta; order Lepidoptera; family Noctuidae; genus Mamestra; species Mamestra brassicae. Next base: position 4,221,753 of record LR990991.1, on the reverse strand, counting down.
TCATTCAAAGTTACACCACACACACTTTGCAAGGAATGCATTTCTACCTACTGTTCATAGTATTTTTTGGCGCTAATATCATCGGAGCTGTCGATCTCTTCCGCATTACCTGATGGCGAAATTTTAGATTCGATTTTCTCTTTAAAAAATAGTACAAATCATAGAGATCTCACGAACTTAATAAGTACGAGCGATAAAATTATAATAAGCTGTTCACAGCATTAAGTCGTATACTTTACTTTAACATTATTATAACTACTGATGAGTTTTGCAATGTGGAATATTTTATGGTTACAAGAAGAATAAAAATCGCCATAAGCTAATTTTCTTGTTATTGGCTGATAAAACTTCCTCGCTAAGTTCAATTGTGTTTCGGTTTCTGGTTTATAGTAGTGGATCAGCTGTTATGATTTTTTAAATTACTCTTAAACCGTTAATAGCATCTGGTTATGCTTTTAATATGGGAACGAACATTGCTCGTACATTGCTACGGTAGGCATTTCACACTCAGATTGATGGTTAGGTATTTGTTCAGATTTAGAATAGACTCGCCATTCTGCCATCAGGTTTTAAAAAAAAACATTTTGTAGTCATAGACCCGTTATTCTGATGCAAGCAAAAATGCTTGTTTGTCTTGTTAAAATAGCGCAGAATCAATCTCTGAAATATGCTTGTTGTGCGAACACAAAGAAAACCGCTAAACTATTTGTTTTCCGATACTGAAAACATTTGCAGAATCCACATAATTTGAAGCTTTTTTTTCGTTTCCACTGTAATCATTTTTAAGCAAAAAATTATGTTCCATTAACACACAAAGACACAAGAAATTTCCTTCATGTTTACGAAAAAAAAAGAAACCGACACTTTTTGTGTATGGGCTTTCGAAAGAAAAACAATGGAACATAATTGTATGTGGCATGGTCATAATGGATGGAAGTGCTAAAAAAATATATTTAGAGATATAATTTAAATATGGAATGTTATTTGCGATATTGATTTTAATCAGACTTATGACCCTGCTGTCGTATGATCTAAAAATGAAAATTCGATATTAATTTGTAGAAAAATTGCCCCGCTAGATTCCGTACTAATCCCATCACGTCTACGACTATCTATGGTATGTGGTGACATAAAATGTTCGTGATCTTACCGTCTAGCTGCGAAGGGTACCTGTGCGCGCCGTAGCCTTTCATCACGGTCGTAATGAATTGCGCGCCATTCGTGCTGGGAGGCCTGTACTTCACGTGCGACGTCACCGGGTGCACTACTATCCCTGGAATATTACGGTAAAATGGTTTCAGTCAGGGCTGAACTCTTACTATTACTCAGCTTTCCTCATTCTCATGGAGTAGTCTGAAAGAAATTCTGAGAGCATGCAATACTGGGATCAAAAGTTTCATGCGTCAAAATCGCACTATCGAGACAGCGGTCGAGTGTCCTTTAAAAAAATATACACTCATTGTAGTCAGTGTAGTCAGCAAATGTAGCTGAAATCTTAAAAGCGACTTAGTCAACCAATTAAACCTTCTGGCGCCATATCTAATGTGACAATGTGAGTTTTTACTTAATAATGGAACGGACTGAATTAAGGAATTTCGCGTTCAATATGTCGAAATACGGTATACCGACAATACACCACTGAGTACCGACACGACGCAAAAGCAACTTCGACAGTTTGCTATCGCGAAGTACTTTACTTCAAATGTACGCCATTTCGAAGCACGAAACTTTAGGGTTCCGTAGTAAAGCAACATTGAACCCTTCTAGTTTCGCCAAGTTTATCCGTACGCGGTTTAACTCAAAGACTATTGATGCTGCAAAGAAATTAATCATGCATACTATATTATGGACAAAACAGAAGTGGTCTTGAAAATCTTATCTTTTTAATGTAGGTACCTCACATCCAGGTTCAGGGTTTTATTCGTTGTTGTTTAATCCATCGTGTGGGGCATCATTAGATATGTCTATTCAAAATATCTAAGGTGGCTAATAGACAACCTCGATATTTTGAATTAAAAGAAAAATAGCCACTGGCTATTTTTTCGATTCAGAGTTCAGTTAACCTCTACCAAATAAACCGTTGTTTGCGGCTATATGAAAAGTATCCTCGATAGTAGTATATTTATAACGAGGTTAAAAAAAAAAACTATCATAGCTACCAGGAGGTTTCAAAATTCTTGAAATTTTGTTTAAGTTGTGTCAGTAAGAGCGTGCTTATACAGATTGATTAGTAATTGAGTGCGTTCCTTCAAATGGAATGGATGTTCTAGAGCTAATTTGCAACGATTTTGACCCCGGTAACTTCAGGTCTTTTTACACGACTGCCCAAAAAAGGAGTGTTATGTAAATTCCACAATTTTTTAGCTATATCTAAAAATCTGCGATCTGGCTGCGCATCATCGTGATCATACTTATTACCAAAATTTTAATTCCTACGTCTCGAGAAGAATCTTATTGAGGGAAGGACAAAAAGTAATTTTATTAAGGTTCCGTTTAAACAGTACTCACGATTTTCTTTGTTCCCAAGCGTAGTAGAGCTGATGACCTTCTTACCAGGGTTGCTCTCGGTGTCTCCCTCCACCTCAATAACCTTACCGAGCGTTATCGCAAATGCACCACTTTCCTTAATGAGTTCTCCCTTGAGGATCGTCACTCCACCGGTGATGACATTGACGGCTTTTTGCAGAGACTGCATGATTGACTCTTTAAAGCTCCAGTTGCCGTGTTGCTGAAAGTGATAAAAACACCGAAAAAATGATATATTCAGTTGCTTCTGGTAGGTGAAAAAGCCCTGATGTTAAAAAAAGGTTAAGCAGTTGATAAAGTTCATAACAAAATCCAGTACATGCTCCATAACTTACCGTTTCGTCAAACCCGTGATGCCCATCCCTATACTCATTGGTCTTGCTGGAGGCTGGAGAGATGAAGGCGGAAGCTTGTGCCACCAGCCTGTCTTTGTTTTGTATCTCTGATGAGGCTTTGGACACCACTGACGTTAGTGCTTCGCCCATGTGCGCTAGGATTGAGAGCCCTCACCCCCAATCGAAAAACTAATGATAACAAGGTTTAATAAAATTCATAAAAGTTATAGCAATTCAAAGGGTGTCTCTAAATCATTTTCAAGGGGTATCTATATGTCAGTTAATTGATCCAACAGACCTGCATACGAAATCTAATATCAATTTGATTAAAAAAACAGTAACATTCCTCCCCAAATTCAGCAAGAACAACGAATAAATACAATTACTTATTGAGTTTTTTAATACGTCCCTCAATCGTTACTGAACTAATTGAAGGTCGATGCGTTTTACCCGAGTGACCAGATTTCGTAGGTTGTATCCGCCACCGCTGCCGTATTGAACGCGATCGGCGCTATTTGTGGGTGTCGCCGCACCTTGCCTGTATTTGGTGGCTTTGCCCTTCGCCAGGCTATGCTGCCTTGTCCACCTCACCACTTAAAATAGTGTACCCGCGTCCTCTTACCGTCTCGTTTCTTGTGCCCCCATGCGAGAACTGCGTGCGCCTTCAGCAAATTGTAAGGCCTTGCTTAGATTAAACTTTGACAAAAAATAGTTAAACTTTGACATCGCCTTGAAAAATAGTTAATCTTTTTCCGGTTCTGGTTCATAAATTGGTAGCAAATCTGTTCGTCAAGATTAAGCGCCACGAACTCAGTGTAATTGCTACCTGTTCGGCAACCCTTCGCTGACATGATTTTTTGCGTGGCACTGCGGAATTTATCTTTCCGCGAATGCGCAGTTTTGTAGCTTCAAATATCCATCAAATAAAGAAACTATTCACCATATCTCAAGAGCTAGATCTAGATTGCGAACCGATTGTAGCTTGATTCCGAACTGTTACTGCTACTCAAGGTCGTTTGTGGGAATGCGTGTTTATTGCTTTTATGGATAACATTTTACATCCTTTATGCGCAGAGTACGAGTTAGCTCCACTAACAATCTGGGCATGATTTCCAACAGGCTTCACTTTTGTGTTATTAATGACTGTTCCAATAGTTGTGTAAATGTCTTTGTTTGTTGTGTCATTAGCATAGTTATTAGTTTATATATTAACACATACACTATCAGCCTCATTGGTATTAGCAATAATTTTGCCTGCGACTTCGTCTTCGTTTTCGCGACTTCGGTAAGTAGTACTTTCCTCTAGGAAACATCCCCTTCGATCCCTCAATAGGCTGGGGTGGCTTAGGAAAAGAATCATGATGATCTTTATTATTTTCATTGATTTCATTTCATCATCTAGTCCTCATACTGACCCCTCATTATGGGTGTGGGGCACTTGTAACATGAATACGTTAACATCATTAGATTTTTCCATATATTCAAACCCCTTTGAAAAGTCATCATCATCACCATCTATTGCTGGACATAGACCTGCCTCAGGCGGGTTAGGCGACTAAGGGACTCACCAGAGTATGGACAGCAGCATTCTCTGCGGTACTGTGCATTGCAACAGCTACACTGCAATCGCCAACCCGCCTGCCAAGCGTGGCGATTATGGGATCCCCGCCCCCCTTGGAGGAGGCCTATGTCCGGCAGTGGACGTCTTTTGACTGATATGATGATGATGATGATATTACGTATTATTATTATAGTTACCTAACCTTGAGTAAGGATTGAGACCCTTTGAATAGCTATAACTTTTTTTAATTTATTTTGTTAAAAACGTTGTGACAACTGCTACTAAATCTTGTTAGCATTCGTTTTTCGATTCACGGTTAGAGTCCTCAATTCTAACGCACATCTTGGAATGAAGATCGCTTTGCCCTGCCAGAAAAATTATAGAATAAAGCTGTAAATCTGTTAAAATCAGACCCGTGTGTTCAAGTGCCTGCCTAGAAATAATTAGGTTCCATATCCCGATGGTTAAATGAACTATCATCAGGAAAGATATGTTTTGTTAATTTTATGCTCCAGTTGACTATTTCAGTTTTGGTTATAAATGATTTAAAAAGTTATTCAAAAATTATGGCGTCTATAACTTTGGGAGCATCTGATTTTTACGTTATGTGCCAGGGTTTAACTAGCATTATTAACCAGCGTGTTAAGGAATCACCACTCAAATCAAGCATGCACATTTTTTTTTTAGGTACGACCGTCACTAAAGGCATCTCATAAAAGTCAAAAGTCAAAAACGTTTATTTCAATTAGGCCATTAAACGGCACTTTTGAACGTCAGCATTTACAGTTCAGTAAAATATATTAATAAAGTGACTCTACTGTCCATTCGGAAAGGTAGATTCTTATGGAGAAGAACGGACAAGAAACTCCATAGTTACTCTTTTCAAATAATGATTTACAAATTTTGGTATACAAAAATTAATTTAATATTATGTGAGGACGATACACCCAGAGTATGCTACTTATAAGAACAAAGTATAACCAGCAGAGGTACTTATTCCTTTTCTAAAAAAAAATTAGGTAAATGGTACTCACATATTTACAGATAATCTTAATAACCATTAATTAAACAGAAAATAAAAACACAAAAAAGAAACAGTCTACCTTTCTATAAAGTTAATTCATAAATCAACCAGTTTGATTTTGTCTACACCCTTGATTGTCCTATGGAGCAGGACCAGCATGTTTCCAAGCATTCTTATCCTGAATGTAATCTTCTAATTTGTAATATGCTTGTTTACAAAGTGTACTTTTAACATAAGTTTTAAATTTTCTTTCATTTAGTTCTAATATGTCAGAAGGTATTTTGTTGTAACATTTAACACAATACCCCATGAAAGAAGTGTGGACTTTAGCTAATCTAAAAAATGGTTGATCTAATTTGTCTCTATTTCTAGTATTAAAATTATGTCTATCACTAATTTTACTAAAAAGATGTCGATTTTTCCGCACATACATAATATTATAGCTATCCTACCTCTTCATTTCTTTAGTTGCTAGATTTTCAGCAAGGCCTTCGAGCTGTTTCGACGACATTTGACTGACGGCGACTGTGTCCATGATGTTGAGGTGTAGCTGCGGACTCTTTGCACGTGCTGGTGCGGCCCGCGAGGAAGACAGGCACGCCACGCAGATCCATAGCTGGGGATGAAAGCTAGAATTAGCAAAATAATTGTGGGCTAAATAGTTAATTTTGTAAGCAGGAAAGTATTCCCGCGTCTTAAACGACGTTTCCAACACATTTGCGAGGAAAATATTAATTAAAATTGACGAAAGCAGAAATGGAAAACTGGTAAAGGCAGTAGTATAAGAATAAAATGAGAAAAAGAATAATAATTATGTGATGTCCTAAATAAAATAGTAACAGGACACGTGCGCGAAACACTTGCACGCATTGATACTTTCCCGATCGTTTGCCACACGTAGTAGTTATAGCATTGTTTTCAACCGTTTATAGAACTTGAAATTAAAACACACGATGGCCAATGGCCAACAAAATGATTAAAGATCAAAAATGGCATACCGAGCATACTTTTTTTTAAGGATGGGATATCATCAAATAACTTCTTCCGCTCTGGGTGGCGCGGAAGGGCGTGTCAGACTTACTGAACGCAAAGGGCTTTAGAAGGAACATGGATGGGCGTGTTCCTTCTACATCCCTTTGCGTTCCAGGGCTGCGGCGACTCTTTCGAACAAATTCCGCAACCTTGGCAGGCTCTGGCCCTAGCGGGCCCCGTCTTCTATGCTGACATCTCTTTGAGGCGCGCGTGAAACACACCGCGCCATCGACCCCTGGTGGTGATTGGACAGCGAGCCACCCAACGCTCGCCGTACGCAGGCCCGCGCCTTCGGTGGCCGGGGATCGCCCTGTGACTCCCGACGCCCGGGGCGTCTTCTCCTGTAGCGGCGGTTGGGGCGAAGGCCTTGCCTTTCCCTCGCGCGGCTTTCCCCGCGTCCTCCTTCGCTAGCATTACTGCTTCGCAGAAGGAGGTGACCGCTTCCCAAGCCTCCTCGCTGCGGACCATGGATTCAACCAGGGCCGGGAGCGAGAGGTCACCGCCGCCTATCGCCTCGACGAGGACACGGCGATGCTCAGCCCAAGCAGGGCAGACCTCCACCGTATGCTCCACCGTGTCCTCCGGGCGATCGTCACAGTGCTGACACCCGGGCGTGTCCTCCCGCTTAATCCGAAACAGGTACCTCTCGAAACAGCCGTGCTGGGAAGTACCTGCGTCAGGTGGAAGGTGAGGACGCCGTGGCGCCTCTCCAGCCACTCCTCAAAGAGGAGCCCTACCGCCGCAATAGTGGCGTGCCCAGATACCGAACATACTTACGACGCCATCTTAATAGTCTAGCAAATAAGAAAATGCTATGAAAATTCGTTCAGTGGCATGCATTTATTTATTTAAACTTAATTTAAAATAGTGGTAACATGGGCGGATTTAATGCATCAAGGCATTCTCTACCAGCCAACCTTTACCTATTCATTATGTATAGGGTGGCCACTATTGGATGTACCTATACAACTTTGTTTCGCCCCCATTTAAATTTATTGCCTAATTATGCAGTTTTTGGTGGCCTTATTTTAGTAAAAGAGTCACGATTTGGGTAAATTTTAACAGACTTATGTGGTGAAACGTTTGGATCACGTACATTCCATCTTGTTTGTATAGATTGATAGCTCACTTCATGTTCACAGAATCGCACTACAGCCGGACTATTCTGTCAACATCTTATCGTTTAAAACGTAGGTGCAGTGAGTAGCAAGTGAACTGTCATTATATCTTGTTTGTATGACAGCTCACTTCATGTTCACTTCACCTAAACTTTCACGGTGAGCTGTTAACTCGCACTTCTTAAAGCTTCGTCAAAGTGAAGTGTCGTCTGCAAACAACACTAAGTAAGGTAATGATTACTCTTTATGAGGTAAAACAAACGGATGTCTTAAAAGTTGTAGGAAATCTGCTGTTATGTCAATGTTTGATATTTTCCAATTTGTACTTTACATTTGTGTTTTACAATATGTCATGTGTCAGACGAGCATACAATGATACAGATGATTTGCTTACCGGGCGATGATAAGCAACTATTGTTGAATTGTTGACAAACTCATTGTCTCTATCTATGAGTCAACCGAAATTCCTTGTTTATTTCGTGTGATGAATGATAATAAAATAACGTCACACTATTTCACAGTTTCGCAACACGTCCTTGCATCGACCAGCTTTCTCATCAGTTTGAGTGGAAAAACTGTGTCTGTGTCTGACAGTAGAAGAGAGAGTCTTCAGCTGTGACTTGCTAAAAATGTTTAGACGTTAATATTTTTGTAAACTAAGTATACCGAGATTAAAGTAGTAAAAAATCTTATTTCTGAGGGCCGATTTTATTTTATATAATTTAAAAAAATAAGGGGGTTTTTTGCGACTGAGATGGGAATGGAACGTTGCTCAACAATTTGTAGAATTCGCACTCTGTTCCGTCGTATTCTTCCTCCTATGCTTTACTTTAAATGACATTTAGTAATATCCTGGTTTGCTCTCCATAAACATCATAACAATACTGCTTATATCATCATTAAGGATTTCTGGTTTAATTGAATAACACAGACTACAATGAAGTACCTTTTTAGGGTTCCGTACCCAACTTCTGTGACTCAAACGTGGACGTGTAATGATAATAAATTACATTTTGAACATGGAGTCACTTTAAAACTTTGAAAAGTGACGGAAATAATTATTTTTGTTTGTTTTCATCGTAACTTGTACTAAGATTTTTTCACTATACAACCTAGTATATATTTCTGAAATCAGATGTGACAGATTTTTTTTTATTATTTTTTCTTGAATTTTATTTACTCTAAACTTTTCAATTCTTCTCATAATATTCAAAAATTGCCAACTTTCAGCTTGTTTATAATAATTGTGTAAACCAGTGTAATCAAAGTTAAACTAATAGTATGTGAATTTTGAGATTTAGGCTCCATCATCCCGTCAAATACCTATGAATAAATTCACTATGAGGACATGTTACACTATTACATATACACTTCTCATCAAAAAAATCGAAACACCTCGCAGTTTATGATTTGGTAAGGATTATCAGAAAAATGTGTATATTTAGGAATAAATGTAAAATGTCATTTAATAGTGAGTAGTATGAGGTTTTTAAATCCTAATGTTAATGTTCTAAATTCAAATTAAGTCTTCATAGGTTTCGTATTTTGTATAATGAGTAATTTTTACCCTGTATGGAATATGAAGGAAATGGGTAAAACAACACGCGTAAATGAAAAAAAATGTAAGAAACGTTTATTTAATAACTTGTATTCCCTCCGCGAGCTCTTATTACTGCTTCCATACGGTTCTTCATCGATCGGATGAGAGTCACGATCACATGTTGTGGTATATTATCCCATTCCTCTTGGATTGCATTTTGCAGCTGGCTAAGTGTTTCTGGGGCTGGATCTCTTGCTCGAATTCGTCTCTTTAATTCATCCCATAGATGTTCAATGGGATTCATGTCCGGGCTTCTTGCTGGCCATATCATAATGGAGATACCGACTTCGGTAAGATAATCTCGTACGACGCCCGCGGTGTGAGCTCTAGCATTGTCGTGCATGAATATGAAGTCGTTGCCAATAAAATGTGCATAGGGCATCACATGAGGTTCAAGACACTGTTCGATGTACCGATGAGAGTTTAGTGCAGGCAGCCGTGGCCCAGATACAAAGGCAAGTTCTGTCTTACCGTCGGCGCTGATTCCTCCCCAAACCGTCCACGAACCGCCACCATAGCTGACCTTTTCTTCAATGCAGCATTGTGCAAAGCGTTCTCCATCTCTTCTGTAGACCTTGTTCCTTCCGTCGTTACCATACAGCATAATTTTACACTCATCAGAAAACAGTACTTTGCTCCACTGAAGGTATGACCAAGTTAGGTGCTCGCGTGCAAAGTTAAGGCGCGCTCTTCGATGGTCTGCAGTTAATTTCGGCCCATTCGCTGGCTTATGCGGTGCCAATCCGCGTTCCTTCAACCTTCTTCTTATTGTAGAGTCACTTACAGCTACTCTTCGTACAACGCGAAGCTGCTGCTGCAGTTGAAAAGCGTTAAGGCGTCGATTTCGTAAAGAGGTTGTTACAATAAATCGATCATCTCGCTCAGAAGTGACCCGATTCCTGCCAGATCCTGAACGGCGCGTGAACGAACCAGTCTCCCGATAGCGTTTGTAGACTCTATGAACAGTTGATAAGCTTAGATGCAATCTTGCAGCCACAACACGCTGACTAAGTCCAGAATCCAGCAATGCCACCACTTGGGCGGCTTCTGCGGGCGAAGTATCCATATGTTTTAGAAAAAAAAGTTTTTTCAGACGTCCCAAAGTCACAGTAAATGAAATAAGAAACAAAAAGTTTAAAGACAAGCGCTAATTTTAGTTTTTAAACGAGAAACGTACTCCAACCCTAAATACACATTTGTCTCAAAACAGTGATTAATTTCATTTATAGGATAAACAAATGAAATTCTAATTTCGAATTTTGATTTTTTTCTTCTTACTGTAATGACCAAACTGCCAGCTACACAATAATGTTTTTTTTTTCATGGAATTAATTCTCTTTTGTAAAAAATTAGGACAAAAACAATAAAAACGAAAGTGTTTCGATTTTTTTGATGAGAAGTATATATATATTGCATGGAATAAATTCATTTTATTTACTCTAAACTTTTCAAAGTCGTCAGATTAGAGGAAAGCCCAGCATATCTTCGTCAGATTTGCCTATTTAAATCTTTTCATCAATTGTGACTGATAATTATGACTTGTATCAGATATTATTGCAATCGGTAAGTTAAAATATGATCCGGAAGCTGTTATAGAATATTGCCTCCCGATCAGATTTCAAACAACAAAATATTAAGTTGTATGTCTAAAGTATACGGAGAATCCGCATACTATCGACTAGAACTAGATAGTTACTCGACTAAAAAATTAAAAGCTTAATCGATCGCTTTTTGAATAAATAATCATTCGAACACCTATCGGGTGACAGCTTAATGTATTGGATCTTGGAGCGCATATACGCTCGACTACACAGTCGATCCGCGATCCGCGCTAGTATAGAAAAAGAAGTAGATTTAGGAAGATTGTATGTGCACTCAATGACAAATGATATTTATTTTGTGAGTTGAAAATAAAACTTTTATACGTCAATCTTTATTGGTCGTTTTAAACTAGATGAGGGAGTGGTTGGTGTTCCCTAGCTGACTAGCCCGAGAAGAAACACCGAAACAAACTCAAAGGTCATTTAGGGCGCCCACACAAAACCGCGATGCGATGCGATACGAAGCCGCAATCGCAGGAACTTGTACGTGCGAGCTCGCAGATATTCGCGATGCGTTGCGAATTCGCAGTTATGTGTGGGAGCCCTTAAAGTCCATACAATTATACTGGTCAAATAATATGAAAATATATATACATATACAGGTTAGGTTATAGGCCATATTATAGGTTAATGTCTGAGATGGTCTTTTTAGGAAAGTACCACACAGATTTGAGTGAACCTGTCCAGACAGTGCAAGCATTTTTCAGTTATCGTGTAGTTCAAACTTAGAACTTTAGGAGCTCAAAATGCCAATGAAAGGACAATTTGGTAGGCAGCAAAGTACTAAATCTGCCAGATATCGTTAAAAAAAACTTGAAGAAAAAAAAGAAGTAAATGAGTTAATAATGAATTCAAATTAAAAAAAAAATTAATACTTTACAAAGTAAACATTTATGTAAAGTAGTAGTATTTATGTATGTTTATACAAAAATGAGAATATAAAGTCAAAGTCAAAGTCAATTCATTTATTTCAACTAGACCATTAAAAGGCACATTTGAACGTCAAATTTACAGTTTAAAATTAAAATATAAGTGACTCTAGTTGTCCATTCGCAAAAAGTAGATTCTTATGGAGAAGAACGGACAAGAAACTCCATAGTTACTCTTTTCAAATATAAGTTTTACAATATTTTGTATACTACATAGGTACATTGATCAATTGATTATATTATGTGAGCACAATGCATCCAACATTACACTAATATACAGCACACACTTATATACTATAGGTACAACAAAGCAATACCAGCAGAGATAAAATTAAGTTTGCTAGTAAGGGACATGGTACTCACATATTTACAATATAATTAAAAACAATGGATCAGTGTGCGAGTTAAATTACATATTAAAAACCTGAAAGTACACCAGTAAATAAAACAAGTTTGACTTTTTCTACTATACCCTCGATTGTCCTATGGAGCAGGACCAGCTTGTTTCCAAGCATTCTTATCTTTAATATAATCATCTAGTTTGTAATATGCTTGTTTACAAAGTGTGGTTTTAATGTAAGTTTTAAAGTTTCTTTCATTTAGTTCTAATATGTCACAAGGTATTTTGTTGTAACATTTAACACAGTACCCCATGAAAGATGTTCGTACTTTGGCTAATCTATAAAATTTTTGATATAAAAATGTCAATGTGTAAAAATAAGAAAAGTTTAAATGTAAATATAAACATACATGCCACATACATCATTGATGCAGCTCTCCTCGACTAAACTGTTTGATCGTCATGAAATCGTCTCAAGCCCACGACTCGACTAAACAGTTTGATTGATTTGAAAATTGTATATTTGCGGCTGGCCCAAGAAGTAGAAAGAACATATTAAGGTTACATCACCCCAGCAGCTGGAACAGCTAAATTTATGGAAAGAGCAATTATTCATTTTCTTGATGTAATTCTAATGAATGATTGCATTCATTTTCTTTTGACTAAAACAGATTGCCAAAACTGGCCAAGTGTTAGTCGGACTCGCGTACCGAAACGAAAGGGTTCCGAACGAATTTAATTTTTTGTTATTTGTTTCACACAACTGACTTCTTATACCTATACTGGCTGTCTGATTGACTGACTTCTTATACCACTGGTTCTTGTCGTTCAGATCTGCCATTCTTAGGTTTATTACTGCTGTCGTACTCTTAACTACAAGCCAGCCGAAAAAAACTTAATTGATATAACAGTACTGTGTATCTCACGGCCTTTCCAACAATGGAGAGAAGGCACGAGCATTAATCGCCACGATTGCTTAGGAAGGGTTGGCAAATTCTTTTTTATTTTTTACGAGGGAAACTATTGTGAGGAAACCAGGATTTATAATCCTGGTTTCCTCACAATAGTTTTCCCTCGCCGATGTAAGTGATATCCAAGATAAACGTGGAAAGTAAAGAATAGTAGAAAAAAAAAGTAAATACTTAAATATTATGAATTTAACAATAAAAAGTGTTAAAAAAACTACCCAAAAAATTAAATTAAAGGAATTGTCATTTATTCTATTAAGATAGAAAAAAAATAAAATTAATTCAATTAGTCATTATTATTAAGTATTATAACTACTTAACATAAAACCTGACATAGTATACTAAACAGTACTTACAAAAATGAAGTCATTTCCCACGAACATGTTTCGCGATAACACAAGTGACGACCACTCCAGCGTCTGTGTCCGCGGTTACTAAATTATGCTGATACGGACACAGGTGTTGCAACGGTACAATCAGTGCATTTATATTTATCAAATAAAGCGCAACTCAAAAACAACAATCAAAAACGACTAACTACGTATTTGGTAGCGATATTGCTACGATATTAAAGGATCTCGAAGTTCGTGCTTAGACAAATATGAATAAAAATGCATCGATTTTATATTTTAATACTGTTTAAAACCGCCATTTTACATCATCGGACTGCAACCCACCCACAAAACGTTATGAGAATACTTTTATTTAGCGTACAGCTGAGGAGTGAAATTCCCTGCTAGCTTTATTTTGTGATTGGCCTCTCGCAGTTCAACCTAGGAGGTTAGCGACTGGTTTATTATTTATTTATTTATTTTAACTTTATGTACAATAGAATGTACATGGGCGGACTTAATGCATCAAGGCATTCTCTACCAGTCAACCTTTGGTTAACCGGACTTGCTTGCGGCGGCCTTAATAAAAATATTAAAGCCTCCAGGCAGGGCTTGTAAAAACTTACATACTAAGCGACTACACGCTAAGGGCACCCCTAGTGGGGTTCGGGCCTCGCTGGGGGGAGGGCAGCTAGGGACAGGCTGGATCGAACTAGGATTTTTTCCATATCCAGCCAAATTAACCAGTGCTAGAATTCATACAGCATCACCATACCTCGCCAGCGCTACTAGATACGACTTTCCATACAAACCAAGTGAGCATCACCGTTTTATTATAGAATTTGACGGCTTGTGTCCTGACTATTGCTGTCATATCAAACATTGCCCGAACAAGTTATAGCGTCTCTAGTCACTGCCGACTAGTCCATGCTCTGTGCATTCTTTTTTAATAAAAGATAACATAACATTAAAAAGACGACACGTTTGGCACAGTGGTTGAGTGGTTGGCTGCTGCACTGCGTGTTTCGGGTTCGATTCCCGCACGGAACAAATATTTGTATGGCCTGATAATTGTTCCGGGTCTGGCTGTTTGTGTATGAAACTTTGTACGTTTTTAAACGCATCCACGATACGGGAAAAAATCCTAGTGTGAGGCAATGTTAAATAAAAAGAATACCTACAGCTAGTGGAGTTACAAACCTTCAGAATTTCTTTATCCGTCAAAAGATTGAGCAAAGCACGAGTACCTATGTTGTGGATTTCGTTCATTCGTTCATTTCGTTCATTCGTTCGATCTGGTGCGGTATTTGTAAACTCAACTGATCAGTTGTTTAGACTTGGTCTTTAAATAGTCCTGCGTCGTTGGGCGGGTTCTCGTGCCTTAATCGAGGAAAAATAATCAAACAAAATCAATCATTTCATAAATATATATTATAAATTGCATAATTCTACATTATACAAAAACCTAATACTTAATTAGATAAGATAAGATAAGTCTTTGTTTGCCTTAAACATGGTATAAAGTTGTTATAGTCAGGTATTAATCTAAAAGCCACATGTTTAGCTATACAGAATGTATCAATTGCATGCAAAATAGTAATAATGAGTTAATTGTTATTCAATGTCCACAGATATTTAAGGTCAATACAATAATCAAATATGTTACTTTTATTTCAGCATTATCCGCAATGACAAAAGTCCGGATTTTTTTAGTTTAACGTTAAAAAGATCTTTAATGTCATAAAACATGTTGCTTCAGCCAATTAAGAAGATACATTATTATTCGATCTTTAGATGACAAAATACATAGAAAGTGTTTTTCAACTAATCGAAATTTTATTCGTGCCTTGCTTGATTGTTATTAGAAACAACTTCAACTTCCCACAAATGACTTATCTGATGAAATATGGTCATAATAAAATTATTAATTCATACGATTATAATATGTTTAAATTATCATAATTTCAGTCTATATTTTTGGCTTCGTCAACAATAACCTCTGTTCGCTAAGATTTATCATACGATGTTTGTCAGCGTGTCCATTTAGTCGTCAGCATCGTATCGGCAACTGCAGCACACGGGGATCCCTCCCTTAGCCGTAGCGATCTCCATCTTGGGTTTCTTAGTGTCGTGATCCATCTCATCACTAAGAACGAAGAAGTCGAAGTTCATCTTTGTGCTAACACACTCAATCTTGAATGTCTTCAGAGTCGTTGATTTCAAGAAGTGCGGCGTGTCCCTTGTAATTTGACCCTCGTTTCTGAAAAAAATATTGACAAAGAAAAAATATGAATTGTGTTGAAAGTAGTACGAGTAGTAAACTAAAAGGGGAAGTTTGAGTATCATTCGTCTGTCAAGTGCCTGACGTTTTTTTACTAGCAACGTTTGTACTTTCTTCAACGCCATCCAACCAAAAACCTTTAGAAAAAAGTAGTCCTTCGTAATGAACAAAAAAAAATTTTCGTTTCAATGATTTGACCTGTATTAAACTAGTTAAACAATAAATATAACTACTCATTCAATCCCTACAAAAGACGAAAACTTGAAATAAAGTAAAAAAAACTAATCTGATGCGGATTTGAACAGTATCTTTAAACAAATGATAATATACTTACAAGCACCACTTAACACTGTAGATCTGCTGGAACTTAGTGGGTGACTGAACGACCACTCTTACTTTATCATTGACGTCAGTAATGTAGTAAATAGGGTTTTCCTGAAAACAAAAAACAAGGAATTTGTTGGTGACCTGACAGTTGGTGCTCATAACTTGATAAATTCAAAATGTGGCGTTTTCTAAAAACAAGGAATTTATTGGTGACCTGACAGTTGGTACTAATAACTTGATAAATTGAAAAAACTGGCGTTTTCTAAAAACAAAGAATTTATTGGTGACAGTTGGTATTCATAACTTGATAAGTTAAAAAAATGGCTTTTTTTTGGTAAAAGAAATTAAGTTGCAAGACGGCAGTGTTTCTGATTTAACTTACAGTGGAATTGGAAGGACAGTCGGGCTCGTCATAGGTATCTCCGTTGCGGGAACCAATGCTTGTTCGTTCTTCAGGGTTTTCCACCTTCTGTAATAATTGACACAAATCATACTTAATATTTAAATTGACACAAATTTCGTTCATTTCATTCATAAAGCTGAAGAGTTTGTTTGTTTGGTTGAACGCGCTAATCTCAGTAAGTTCTGGTTCGAATTGCAAAATTCTTTTAGTTTTGGATAGCCTGTTTATCGAGGAAGGCTAAAAACTATATAACATCTTGCTACGACTAATAGGAGCGGAGCATTCATTGAAAATGTGAAGCAGACGAAGTTAGCTAGTCAATTATTAAATACGTTGAATGATTTTCCTGCTATTTTGAAGGAATAACAATGATTTAATTGCCCAAATAAAATCAAACTTGTTTATCCATAAATATTGTGTAATAAGAATTACGGTTTTCTTTACCAATTCACGCATGTCTGAAAGGAGCTCCGCAATCTTTTCTTCAGGATAGGTATCACCCTTATCGAAGCAGTAAGTTTGTCCTGCGCACGAAGTCGGCATCTCCACTATAAACAAACAATGCTGATTAAACATTAATTAAATGCTTTTTTAAGTTGATGTGCCCTGCTTATACTTATCTATGAACTAGTGAAGGAATTTCGATTTTCAATAACTATATCGTGTTTTTGTAATAAAGTACTGGGAGCTCAATGGCCATTTAAAATAAACTGAGAATGACATATAAGTTGCGTGTGAATCCCCATCAATGATGTCTTGATGACTGTCATGATGTCAGATAAAAAGGATCATACCGTGAGACAGTTTTTGCACAGTAATAATATGATAGCTATTTGATAATCTATCATATCATAAATTACGAGCTACTTTCAGATTAATCATTGTACAAGAGTACATAACGTAAATAAAGGTTGATAGTTACAGTTTTCTTCTAGATAGCTGGAGTCGAACATAACCTCTTCATCATCGGGTGAAGGTAAACCTTCCGCTGAACTTGGGCCCATGTAAAGGCCAACCTGGAAATTAAAAAAAAGAAACGCTTTAACTATAACATTTGACACCCAAACAGTATTCTAGTTTTGCACTTTTAATTCGTAAGAATCAATTTAAAAACGTCTTCGACGGTGTTATTGAGATCGGACTAAGAGCAGTTGGGTTTTTCTAGTGAACAATTATTCTTGATAGCAAAGGGAAGTTAGAAATCATGCTTGTCTGTGTATTTTTAAAGTATGTTAATGTCATATACCTACATTAACATTTGATTTAAGCAATTATACCAAACTAAACCACACGTTTGGTATAATTGCTTTAATAAATTCTTCATTAAACGACCTACTTATTAACCTACGTACCTATTTATTAAAATTGCAAACTCACCAGAAGTGCAAACACGAGCGAAAAACACATTTTTGCCATTTTAAAAAATCGAAATGTTTCTGGTCCACGATGCTCTTTGTATAAAGCTCAAACAATGAATGGTATTGACGTGCATTTAGAAGCCATTTATATAGTGAGGGCAACATTTAAGGAAAACTGTTATATTATTTGCTCTGTGTTTTAAAGTAAAACACAGAGCATATAAGGTTTTAAAAACACAGTTACCTCCTTGATTATGCAGTAAAATTAATAAGTAAACAATCATTACGTCAGAACTTTTCCAGGTTTCAATTAATGTTGCAATATTTTATTTCAATTGTTAAAGCTAATTGCTTTAGTGTCATCGCATTACATAGTCGAAAGATATTTTTGATTTATGATTTTTTAACATAGTGTTTGAGAATAGTAACGTACCAATAGTTTGAAGTCATCGTTTTTTAGTAACTGTTTTCAAAACAGAGACTATCCTGAAATTCCATATTATTGTGTTACTAATGGTCCGCCCCGGTTTCGCCCGAATGTATATTTTTTTTCAAAATTTTCTTTCATAAGAACCTTCTTCTGACAATAACAAACACAACAAAAGAATAATTAGTAAAATTGGTCCAACCGTTCACGCTTCATGCCGTACCAAGGGAAATAGGAATTCATTTTTATATATAATATATATGGATAAATAGATAGGCAAGGCTATATATAGAATATCTACCTAAAACGTCCAGGCAAACTATGAAATACAATTTATTATTTACTTTGCCTAGGCATTCAATACAATACCATTTTTTTGACGGTGAAATGCATAAAAACTCCTTTGCTGTAAACTTCCTTAACTTTAAAAATAATAATATCTTACTATCTTAGGGCTAGTTTTTGATCCGTAGGTAGTTATCCACTAACATTTCGTTAGTGTGTGTTTTTCGAATGCATTTTTGCGACATATTTTGATAGTCGCAAGTAATGCGATTACAAACTTATATTTTCAGTTGAGGAAATGACAGTGACGTATATCTATTTATGGGAAAACATTTTTTTCAACTGAAACGTTAATTAGAACGTTAGTTTATACACTTTGGTAGGTAATGTAAACTCGAAAAAAATCAAGACTCGATAGTCAAACTATCTACATACGAGTTTGTACGGGGGTCTACTCTCTAAGCCCGAAGTGCCTAGTTTCGGCCTTAGCTACGGGCGTTTCCCACTTCGTATCGCCTACGGACCTACGATAAGTCCCGAACCCGAAATAAAAATGAATGACAACACGATTCGACAGTTGCGCGATGTGTTTTTGTCCATCCGAAAAGTTGAATTTGACACTTGTTTTCACGGATCGTCATGTCATTTGATTCGACATCAAAATAGTTGTCGTGCTGGTGGACGAAAGTTAAAAATGCAAAACTACGGCTGCTTTTTAATGCTCAAAGAAGCTGTACGTGAAGAGCGGAGGTGACGTCGGTTATACTTGCGCCAAAACTTTCGGTTGGCGAGTATTCCCGGTGTTGAGTTTATAGGGAACTATAGGCTCACACGGGAATTATTTGGAGACTTTTGTGAGGATATAAAACCTCTTTTGGAAATTTGAAATGGAGTTGATCCAAGAATGAAGGACTAAGGTTGGTGTCACAGCTGTCTGGGAGACGCGGACGGGTAGCGCCCGCAGTGCTCTGAATCGAGGGTTTAGTTCCAAACGTTGTACGGGCTCTACCCGGAGCGGGCCAATCCGCGTCGCTGTGAAACAATGTTCTAGCGCCTCACGTGCGAGTCCGTTCTGGGCGCCCGTACAGGCGGCCCGCACGGGTCTCCCGGATAGCTATGAAAGGGCTTCTAAGGCTAAATACAATATATTGAAGTTTTTGCAAAATAATGATTTGTACTTATTGTTGTTTTTGTTTACTTTTAGATCCTTGCTGCACTCAATTTTTATGACCGGGGGAGCTACCAAGGTGCAGTGATGGCCCAATGGAACAACAAACAGTATCACGCTGTCTGCGGGATGTTACAAATGCAATAAACAGTACCTCAATTCTACAGAAATGTACAAAGTTTCCACGGAATTTGGCTGAGAGGAACCTTATAAAAATACAGTTAGTTTAAAAGCTTCTACTAAAGTAAGCCTTGTGAATTCATTCATAGTACATGAGAATAAATCTGTCATTAATATATTTGAGTGTTTGATAATATTGAACTCATAAAATTTTATTTTATTGGGATATCTTATAGATATGTGATGCAGAATGCACAATCTCTAATGTTGATGCGTCCTATGGTGGAGCGACCCATTCTTTCATTTGGTCGCACCATGAAATTAAAGCTCACCTGGAGAGTCTACAACAGGAGACATCATATGTCTATTGGGTATGTACTTTATACTTAGAAAAAAATCTCGCTTGTGTTTTTTTTTCTGCTGGCTGTTGTTTGGAGTTTTTAAAGTTATAAATATTTTCTTTATTTAATAGTTAGTTCAAGATGTTCATGTGGCAGATTAATTAAATTATGCAGCAATTGTTTACCAACAATTTTTGCTACAGAGGATTCTGGGTACCTACTTCCGGAATTCATGATGACCCCAATAGACAATGCTGTCGAGGATTCTCCAGAAGAGAGATACAATATTATACAAAACCGTGCTCGCTCCACTATAGAGTATACATTTGAAATTTTGAATGGCTGACGGAGATGCCTCTTAGCAGCATGAGAGCTGCATTATGCATTCGTCATAGCAGGTATTTGTCAAAATTTACGGTTAAAGAAAATTTACACTAACTATATATTTCTTACTTGGATTTAGTCGGTTTTTACAAACTCGTGACTATGGTAAGCCATTATAATCATACAAACGAGTAGACAAATGTAATATTAAAGTTACATTCGTCTACTTGTGTGTAAAAACCAACTTACCGCACTAGTATCATAAATAACTCTTATTACAGTGAGTAGGCATATTTCCTCATACCGCATACTTTATTACGGTTAATATGTGAATCTGTTAACACTTACGTCACCTAGTCCGTCATTGGGATCTCCCTGGCGTATTTTACGAGTATTTTTATAGTAACATTTATCATTATTGAATGAATTTCCATTTTCAGTTGAGATACCTTCATAACTGTCATAAGTTCCTAATGGCAATCCAAATCAATATTACGAATTACTTGAAATCTGTTTGAACAACGTATAAAGTTATGTAGTGACCACGTAAAACACTTGAAACATTCAGTTATGTTAAAAAATAAACTGAAATGATATCTAGAGGAGATTTTTTCAACTTTAAAGATTAGTTTCACCCACAATCCGACTTATCTTTTCATTAAGAGAGCGAAGCGGTTTACTTTACCCACCTACAAATTATGAATTGGTTCGCGTATAACACTGTCTATTTTTACCCGACTGCGTGACACAAAGGAGGGGGTAATGTTTTGTTATTGTTAGGCTCGCGTTTGACTATTATCTCACCTGATGCTCACCGATGATGTGGTGCACGATATAGCACGTTTGTCTACAAATAACCAATTCGCTTTTGACTTAGCGACTGATGCGCCTCATGAAAATGTTAGTGATGTAATAAGAAACTATTTTACGATTCCTTCTGTAACCGGCTCATGCCGTGAGACCTTAGTTTTTATTTAATTGGACAAGCTCGCTACATACGCCAGGTACTCCCAACAACTGCGAGCCAGATTCATTGAAGCTCCACGAGTCTTGGGGAAACAATTCAAACATTAGCGGGTTCTGAATAATAATTGTATTCCAATTCCGGTTAAAACGCAAGTTTCTAAAAGGTCCGTGTAATAAACAACTGAAGAAGGTCAATTCTACTAACACTATCTAACATGCGACCTTGGTTGCCCATGGTTTTACGTGAACCGTAGCGCTGAATTGCATATCGGTCTGGCTTCCACAACCCTATTACGTACTGGCTAACACTACACCCCTTGGTATGATTGGTTGGTAGATATTATCGGGTTTCGACCCGTAACGATTGTCAAAGATCGAAAAATGCTTTCTCAAGCAGCTCTTTGATCAGAGAAAAGAAATCTGTCGGTTTACTTAAATTTTATAAGGGTTATTATTTTTCTCTAACTGTTTGTCATAGTTTTCATGAGTACCTATGCATCGGCGGGATGAAGCAGTTTAACACGGTTTAAGTTTGTCACGGGCGTCATTTTGAATTCCGACCGTAATGAAGGATGCCTGAGTTAGCTCTCTAGCGTAGCGGGGTTTCAGAATTTACTTACTAGTGAAGCAAGGGAGTTAATACAAGAATCCTGAATCCAGTGACGGATTCGAGATAGCCCAAGGCAAAAACAACTTTATGCCCGAGGTGCATAGGTACCTACTCCACTTTTCATACCTACTGCGAGATAATTGTCCGCAAGCCGGCAGCTGGCTGGAATCTGCCCGCGGCGCTGTTTTGCCCCCGCTACAGGTCGCTCGTTCGAAGCTGTACTCCCGGCAGTAATATTGTACTGAATTTCATTAAAACCCGCGGCGGCATCAATAATGTGATTTGAATTTAGAAACTCAACTAAACATTGAGGGCTTCCTTAAATGACGAGCACCAGGTGGCAGTACTGAGTCAGGTCCAGGCCACCTGTCAACTGTCAACCTGTCAAATCGTGCTTACGCCAAATTCACTTTTTCAAGGAAGAGGAACTCTCGCCTTAGATGTGGCGCCTACTGGTGGCGTCAATTTGCCTGGAAACCATCATTGTACGAAAACCGACCGTGCGAAAAATGTATTAAAATGATTTGCCGTTACTTTCGTCACCATGTACAGTCTTTAGCATCGTGCATCGTATTGACATTTTTAGCAGGTGAGCTAAGAAGATTTAGGACTACTGCATTAGGTGGTTAAGATTGGTGCACGTAAATTAGTCCGGCTTTCGGAGGTTATCTAATGAAAAAGATTGTTATCATCGAACTGATAGCTTTCATTATTAGCGCGTTAAAACAAACTTATGTGCTATACTAATATAATAAATTATATTAGTATAACAAAATAAATCTTCAATGGGGCATTTTCTCGGAAACTTTGTCTCTGAAATAGATTTCAGTCAAAATGTGACGCTGATATCTTTTTCATAACCCACGCCGGTACATAACACTGTTGTTACTGTTATTGTTGTTGTTCATTCATGATTAATCGCGCAGAAGTCAGACCTGAAACAGTTCATAGTTCGTATACAAAGCCAAAGATCTAGTAGAAGCGTAAACAGTTCACTGAGTCCCTTGACAAAGCCAGGGGTCGTATTCGTAGAAAGATAACTTGAAGCGTAACGAAGGTTGCTGCTAATTTGGTCATTGGGCATTGTTTGACATGCTCCCGCGTCGCTAATCAACGAAAACCTTAATGTAGTTGAATGTAGGGTAGACTGGGTACGGTTGAAACGGTGGACGGTTGAAACAAAGCCAATATCTCGTACACCGTGCGTGATGAGGTGAGGGGTACAAGGGGAGAAAGAAGCGGGCGGCAAGTCGAAACACAAATTTATTTTAGTAATTTAATTTATTAGTAATGCGATGCTCTTCGCGAGCTGCGTTTATGTTTAGGAGGCCTCATTGTGTTTTTTGACGGAAATGTAAGTATTTTTTGTTCGAACATATTTGCAATTATTGTGATTTACTTAAGTTAGAGTATTGGGAGTTTTGTATCGTGCCAGGCTCTGGCTCTGGCCCTACCGGGCCCCATCTTCAGGGTTCAGGGTTGCGAAATTTGTTTGAAAGAGTCACCGTGGCCCTGGAACGCAAATGGCTTTAGGAGGAACACGGATGGGTTTTGTTAGTAAGAGTCTGACACGCTCTCCCGCTCCACCCATAGCAGAAGAGGTCATTTGACGATTTCCCATCCTTAAGGTGTCTTCAAAGTCGCATATCAATCTAGTCTAGTCTAGCATGACACGTTAATTAGTAGAATTGACGTTCAGTTAAACAATCAGCGATCCCCACATGTGGTTAATGGAACTGTATTTTGAACCTTTCAAGAGAACTGCCGTACAAGGTGACTGAGAGTGACTTTTTTTAAGTAGGTACAACTAGGAAACTAAATTGTATTGGTAACATGAGAATCTAATCTACTAAAACAGAACGAACCAAAAAGGAGGTACTTATCAAATTAAAAATCACAAATTTCTGTGAAGAGTTATCAAACTAAATACGTTTGAAAGTCAAAAACGAACTCGTGCGTGGTGTGAAAACATAATCATTTTGCCATAATTCGTGTTTAAAACTGAGTAAAAATATCGAGCATATTTGGAAAATTTATTTCCTGTTTATAAGAACAATTGCCTTTCTGATGGCATTTTGAATACACACTTATTTTCTTTGCCGTAACTGCAGCTTTCAAACTTAACAACCACATCTACTATAACCTTAGAACCGCTTTTCCTGGGCTGTAACGTTGTCCTCCATGAATCCGCCCAATGTAGACTTCTACACAACCAAATAACCGAATGCCGGCGTAGCGTATCAAATGTTCATAATTACCAGACACTAGGATACTGGTAGGAGACTGGTAGAGAATGCCTTGATGCATTAAGTCCGCCCATGTACCACTATTGTACATAAAGTTTAAATAAATAAATAAATAAATAAATAAATAATAAAAGGAGGATGGATATCTTAGCCTATTGACCAGTGACGCTAAGCCACATCGCCTCTTTGCTTCAATAGCGTGATAAGTCCGGCATTTCATTTAAAGTTAGCAGAATACCATTTCCAGTGTTGCATCACAATGTAGTCTTGTTTTTCGCATGACACGTTAATTAGTAGTGTTGTCTGTTGTGGGACAGTGAACCTGTCAAAAGGAGAAAATCTTGCTCATCATCCAAAACCCCATTTCAAATGAAGGTAAAAGAGTATTTTCCTGAAAAAATCTAATCAGTCCGTCAGATAGATTTCTAAAAAATATTGAACGCATATTTTTTCTTTTTTCACGTTAACATAAAATAAATACGATACAGTGCGTTGAAAGCAAAGAATACGTGTCCAATATTTTTAGAAAATCTGACGGACGGACTAAATAGAGTTATTATTTTTCTATCTAGGCAAATACCCTATTGCGCCGCAAATTGTATGTTTGTGGTGACGGCCTATTACTCCACACAGTCCTTATCAGTCAAACATTCTTCGTTAAATCAATCTTTCGACAACAGTTCTTTGGTCAAGGGAATCGTGACGCACTCGTTTTTCTTTCCGTTTCTTGTATAAAACTCTTGGTGTTTATTAATACAGAATAATAAACGAAACTAAAATTACAAAAAGTTCATAAACTCTAAAAAGTATCTATTAATACCTTTTATAAATACCTTTTTAGAGTTCCAGAACTTTTTGTATTTTTTACAAATCTGGACTTGTAAAGTTTTATGAACTTTTTAAAGTTTAGGATTCGGGTATGTTTCAAAGTAGACCAGTAAAACCGCTGATTTAAATGAACACTGAATATATTTTGTTTGAATTAAAAGAAATAGTTAATTTTTAAATTCACAACTTGACTAATTGCTGAGTGAAACGAAGGTGTTTGTTTTAGTATCTGCATTTGCAGCATACTGGAATCCCATTCTTAGCCTTAACATTCTCAACTTTGTCTTCATCAGTCAATACGAGAAAGTCGAAATCCATATATATGTTGACACACTCGATCTTGAAGTATTTCAATATTTGTTGTCCCTTCAAGAAATGAGACGTGCCGTAATTAATAATTGGTCCCAGGCGTCTGAAATGAAGAAAAACATGAGTTTCAGGTTTTGTCTGTAAAGCATTTTATGCCAGTTTTGAAGAATAATTTCCCATGAATATCATGCCAAGCTTTTGTAAGTGTCCCTACAACATCAATGTCCTGCCCAAAATTCTTGTGCCAATGCTATCTTCGTACGACGGTTATTTAATTAGTTTTCTTATTTCCACCCACTCTGCGTTTCAGACATAACGTTAGCCCACCTTCTACTTGAATTCGAATTAATATACACAACTACTAAATCCCGCTCGACTGTTTATAAAAAAATATAATAATACTTACTGGCACCACTTAGCACTGTAGATCTGCTTAAAGTTATCTGATTGTACCACCGCTCTAACTTTATCGTTTTTATCGACGATGTAGTAAATAGGTTTGTCCTAAAAAAACAAAAAGCTTTTCTCAAGATATTGTTCGTATTTTTAACTGAAACTGGATGGCTTATCTCAGGAATCTTGCGACATCTCGTGTCTTGGAAGAATGTGGCAGTGAGGCATATCCTAATGTTGCAGGGACTGCGCAGCATGACTTTATTAATAAACCTCTAGTTGCTGTCATCTCAGTTCTCACTTTCTTTCCAGTAATTTTATCTATCACACTATTGTTGCAGCTTATTATATCGTAAAAATACTTACAAAGTATGTTGTGTTGGTTGGGCACTCAGGATCGTCGTATCCCTCGCGGAAGGTCAAGCCTGTGCCAACTCTGTTTTTAAACGGCTGCAATATTTAATTGTACGTTAATGTCGAGAAAACACAACTCGTAACTTTAGTAGTAATTCGATGAGGCAAAACAGGATCAGCATTTAATTAAACCATTTTTCGAGAGATTCAGAATTATCGAAGCTCTGGAAATATGGTTGAATTATTATTATGATTACTGATGTTTCCATATAAACCATTACTTTTATGTTTTTGTGTTTTATATTTATGTATGGTATGTTCATCAGTCCGTATTGATGAACACTATTTGGGTAGGAACCCTAAAAACAATAATTACGTTAGGAATTTTACAAATAATTATGCTTACCAGGTCAGGCAGTTTATGCAACACCTTCTCAATTTCTCTTTCAGGATACTCATTACCTTTATCGAAACAGAAATTTTCCCCTAAGCATGACGCCGGCATTTTAACTGAGAAAAAGAAAATCAAATTAAAAAGAATATATTACTTTTATCACAACATTTGAACGCAAATGGATGTTGTATCCGACAAAACGTTCAAAACCTAGAGACCCAGACTTTAACGCAGATTGTACGTAGCGCTTGATAAGAATACCATAAATCTAGGCTACTGGCTCAGCAATTGAGACAGTAAAGCGAAATTAACCATAAAGCATTCATAAATGAAAAGTTCAAACAATAGAAGTCTTTGTTTCATGAATTATATGCTTCCTATCGTAATAGGAACGAACACGTGTAGGCTTCCCTCATACAGGTGTGGCGCGACAATGCAATCTTAACAAAAACAAACACTTTCTCAGTAATATCTGTACAGCAATTACATCATAATTTCTATGAAAACGCGTCATCACACCGAATTTTCGCGGCGCAACTGGCTGCAGCTTTACTTTACATACAATATGTACACAACTGAAAAACAAAGTCACTGACTGAACTTTGTAAAGAAAGTAAAGTTAACAAAGAAGTAAATGTACTTACATTGAAGTTGATTGCTAGGGTCGAAAAAAGTTTCCTCATAGTCGATGGGTGATGCTCCCACTGAATTTGGGCTCATATGAAGAGCGACCTGAAAATCATTGCGAAGGTTTCTGTAAAAAACCTGTGTATAATGTAAATTATAAATGGATGGTCAATGTCATCACTTTTTAAATTCCAAAATAGGTCATGGTATTGGTATTGACCAATTTGAGTGCCACTTGGCTTTTAACTTTTGACAGAACTTAACGCTGATGGAATGCCACTCTGTCTAGAGCCCCTGGCCAGCAAATACCAAAGAAATGAGAAGGGGTGATTATTTCAGACACATTTTAGCCGAAACGGCTGGAGCATAATTTCAAAATCTGGGCAGTTCTTGAGAATTAGAAACGTAGAATATTTGTAAGATTTAATGCAGTATTGGACCATTACACTTCACGTTACGAGGATTTAGCTTAGATAAAATTCACCAATTCAAAAAAGAGTCACACTCGAACAGCCACTAGTCCAAAAACTTGTTGTTTTATCTTTCTATTTTAATTTTGATATAATTGAAAAAAAAACTTACAAAACAAAGATTCACCAAAAAGCGATACATTTCGAATTACTTTTGTTTTAATTTAATTGGAAATAAATAAGTAGGTAGATACTATAGTTGAATACGTCCGATGAGTGCGCGTTTAAGTGCGTTGTATGGTGTGCAGTTAATAATTTGCATCATTTTATATGTCAGCTAATAGGGATAAAAGGACATTAATTAATGAAATACGCTAACACATAAACATACCTTTGCCTCCAGATTTATGATTTATTGCTTACTAGCTGCCACCTGCGGCTCCGCCCGCGTGAATGTCGAAAATGATCTCAAGGGAATATACTACCGGGATAAAAACTACCTATATGTAATAAAGTAGGTCATCGAAACGTACGAATCCGTCACTTTTTTGTAGTCATTCGAATTTGTTCGGAGAGATGATTTTATGACATTAATGTTACGCGCCAGAATTAATGTCGGGTACATTAAGTTACTACTAGTGCCATCTAGTATCGAGTAGCAGAACTAGTAGAGTCAAGTATCTTGTAGACATTTCTTTGCCAGAACATTCTACACTTTTCGGTATTTGGTCAGGCGGCAGCGGTAGTTACGAGTACTTTCCAGATGTTTCGAGAATGGAAGTTTTTAGAATAAACTGACCTATAAAAGGAGCGCGTATTCCGCGACCGAGTCAGTATTAGATTTGCGATAGGTACAAGCGAATACTTCGGAAGCGATCTTCAAGTGCGAATAAAGTGATCAGTGGTGAACTTGTGTTTAATAATTAGTGAGTTTAAAGTTGTAATTAGTGTTTTTAAATTAAAGTGTCATTTTGGTTATTTAATCGGCTGTTTTTACTGTCACGAATCCCAAGCTCGTAACATTAATAT
This sequence comes from Mamestra brassicae, assembly GCA_905163435.1. NCBI lineage: Eukaryota > Metazoa > Arthropoda > Insecta > Lepidoptera > Noctuidae > Mamestra > Mamestra brassicae. Next base: position 4,193,187 of record LR990991.1, on the reverse strand, counting down.
TTGAATATAATTTTCATATTATTTTTTTCATATTTCATTTCACATTTTTCTGTTCTTTATTTCAATTTAAAGTTCTCCGCCTCTAAAAAACACCCTTTACTTAATGCGAAACATTCCAAGCAGAATATTTTCAGTTTATATTTTTGACTAAACGGACACATGGGTTGAGCCGGTTTCTTGTATTTTGCCGTCAAAGTTATGACACCGTCGTTTTGTGCACACAAATATGAGCTGCTCGTGCAAGTTCTTAAAACGTTACTCCAGCAAGTAGATAATGCAATATTTCGAAAATCTGCAGACGCACAAATTAGATTTTCGGCGCACAGTTTTGCAAAAATATAAGCGTGCTTAATATTTCTCTCTCCGATCATTCGTTTAGAATTTTCCTGCTGGAACAACGTTACTCAAGCACAGCAGTTAACGCACTAATTATACGTTCCACTCATATCACTCTTGGAGCTTCTTTCCTGTTGGAGTAACGTACATAATCAATCAACCGTCCAGCTACTTACCTCAAAAAGAAAAAAAAAATACGAAAACGAGGTAATATTGTTTGATTTGTAAAGGTCTGCACAGCCGGTCGATTCTGAAAACGTGTCGAAGTGAAGGCTTGGATGAATGGATCACGAGGTGAGCTGTCAATCCATCTTGATTAAATGGATTGACAGCTCACCTTGTGATCACTTCACCCAAGCCTTCACTTCGACACGTTTTCAGAATCGACCGGCGGTAAGGCAACTCAGGCCGCTAGCAGGTTGGCATAGACAACAACAACCGTAGGGATCGTGCGATCGATGGCCCTGCATGGGGCCCCGATCTGGGCGGCTGACCTGACGGTCATCACGGCTGGCAGCGGCTTGCGCACTGGCCGGATCTCCGCTCTGGGACCTGGAGGCGAAAGTGCTCGCGTCACTGCACCGGTGGCGCGAGGGCGCGCGGACTCGCGGTGAGCGACTGATGCAGCGACACTTGGAGCTGCGTCAGTCGCAGCTGCGCGAGGTCCTGGTGGTGGAATAGCGGGACAGGCTCTCGCGCCCTACCTCATCACTATCGAGGCCATCCGGCCGGTGCGCGACCTTTGACTCGGGAGAAGGCACGGCTCCCTGTCGTTTCATGCGACTCAGGTCCTCTCGGGGCATGGCTGCTTCGGGAGGTTCCTGTGTCACATAAGCAGGGAGCCGGACGCTCGGTGTCACCACTGCGTCGACTGTCGGTAGGACACGGCGCGGCATACTGGCCTAACTGGGTCCGGGGGCGACGGACTTGGGGATGTCCGTCGCCCCCCATTCATCCGGACCCGAGGTGGTGGCGCGTGGTGTTCCCGTGCGCCCCTCTGACGTAGCGTGGGGAGTCAAACACCTCACTGCCCCCGCTGATGCGAGGTGGCCCGCAGAGCCGGGCCGGAACCAGCCGGGGATTAGGCGGGGGGCGTAGGTGGGAGATGGAACACCGGGGTGGTTTTAGTCAGTAAGAGTCTGATAGACCCCGCCCCAGGGCGGAGGATATCCATGAGAATTTCCCCCGACATAAAAAAAAGACAACAACAACGGTAGCATAGACAATGACAGTTTATGTGGTTATAAAGGCAGGTGTGGGAGTAGTTAATGATCCGAATACTAAAGTTCTTTTATTGTTAGATTAATACACTACATATAGTCCAGTCAATCTGGATTTTATTTATATGTGTTATATAAAATTGGACCGCAGGGGATGAAAAATATTAATCCTTTTTTTGATATGATAATCAGGGGACTTTTCCCTACACATTGGTATATTTTTAATCCCCTGCGGTCCAACTTTATATAACGCTAGCTACCGCCTGCGGCTCCGCCCGCGTTAATTTCGAAAATTATACCAAGTAAACATAATCTCGGGATAAAAACTATCCTATGTCCTTTCCCCGGAATCAAACAGTCTCTATACCAAATTTCATCTAAATCGGTCCAGCCTTTTGTGCTCAGTTTGCGCGTGAAGAAGTAACAAACATACACACACACACTCACAAACTGATAAATATTGATACAAGGATTTGTACTGCGTCATCATAATATTCCAAGTAAATACGTACCTACTAATGCGTCAATGTTAAATCTGCGGTAACTTAAACTAATTAAATTTTTCCTTTCAGTTTTATTTTGTGAAATACTAATGAAGCGAAATTTCGTTTGAAATAGGAAATGTATGACCAAGGAAAGGTCTTCATTAACTAAAAAACTTACACAGCATTATTATGTAATAAAAAGAAAACTAGATAGACGGTTATTAGTATTACTGTTTTCATTTAAACGTCTTGTTTTGATAAAGTTACAAGAAAGCTAAAACGATCAGGCGTGATGTAACAGTTGTAATAATATTTTTGTTTTTACGGTATTCCCAACAACTGAACATGTTGCAACTGGAGTTCCCGATTTATTTAGTGGTTTTTCTGAAATTATGTTAAAATATCACTGAGATATCTAAATATACCCATGTAAGAATACTATCGTCGAATACCCAAGCTATGTTAAGTCGACTTAACATAGCTTGGGTTGGAATATGTACTCATGTTTAGCACTTGAAAGCATCTGCCCTGCATCCAACAGATGTTTAATATTGAGTATCTAAATACGTCCTAACTATCCTATTAATATTATACATGCGTAATCGTATGTTAAGCTTGCACGCCTAATTCGCTTAACCGATTTTGATGATTTTTTGGCGAAAATTTAATGAACGTGCGCGAAGCAGCTGGCAAATACTAATAAACTAAAAATATTTGGTAAATAGCATATTGATTACTGTCTGCAATTTGTAATTTGTGGAAGGTAATTATGTAATATTAAAAACTCATTGATGAGTAATATGGTTTATTTCCGGGATTCCTCGTCTCGGGAATAATTGGAATTGGCGAATATTTCCCTCCACCACCGCATATTTACCCGAAAATGATTCAGAAGTTGTTGAAGTAAGCGTAAAATTGTAAATACTGAATTATACGATATTCATATAGAAGTATTTGTGTAAAAAGACTTTGGTAGTTTAACAACAAAACAAATATTTATACAATACCTAACTACGTACATTATGCAATAACAAATTTAAATAGAACGGAAAATGGACCATAGAGCCCCGGGACATTTAGGCAGGGTATTTTAATATCCCGCCACATTGCTGACATCCGAAAACGTCCCTAATAAACTAGCAGCTACGTTGAATGGCAATTCAAATTTTTGGCCAAAGAACATGTCAGCTCTCGGTTCACGAAAAGATTCGGTCAGTCGGCAAAAATCCTATCTACTTGTCCCATGAACCGATTAGACCCCAAAACGGTTTAAAACTGTAATTATTAATAAGGTTAGACTATTTACGCCGCTTGAGGGCCTTAGCAGCTGCAGTGACAGTGCCAGCATCACAACCAATTATATAGATGTCGCACCCAACTAGAGTAATCAGCCATTTAATTGGCCGCCTAGCCTTTTCATTGAACTGTGCTGTTTAATCAGCGGCCTTCGTGACATCCCGGCATTTAATTGAACAGCTAGGCTGAATGAATTAAATGAGCAGTCATAGTACTATCTCTTCTTATTTTATTTTCACCGATTCGTCGAACCCGTCGTCTGATATCTGTAGTATCGTTGTTAATATTGAGGAAATTATTAACTTGCTGCGTTAGTTAGATACTTGCAAATCGGCAGGTCCAGATCCCATCCAAACTTCTTGCACGGTGTGCACTTTCGATAGCACAACCTATTTCGCTTTTATTTAAAAAATCTTTAAATGATTTTTTTACTGATGCCATGGACAACGGTAAGCAGGTCGATGTCGTTAATACGGACTATAGCAAAACCTTTGAACGAATCAATCATAGCATCTTCATATCTAAGTTAAATAGCTTGGGAATCCGCGGCGATATACTCAGATGGTTTTCGTCTTACCTTGTGAATAGGTCCCAAGCAGTAGTACTAAATAATTATATATCAAGCTGGGTCCCTATTCCTAGTGAAGTCCTACAGGGTTCATTGCTGGGTTCATTGCTTGGCCCATTGCTTTTTATAATATACGAGTATATTAACGATATCGACTCTTGCTTGACTTCATCCGAACTATTGTGTTTTGCTGAAGATATGAAAATCTATGCCACAATATCGTCGCAGATGGATGTAACGGCACTCCAGAGTGACCTGTATCGTCTTGAGGACTACTGTCAAAAGAGCAGGCTGGATCTTATGATCCAGCCTGCTCAAAACGCTCGGTTATTACGTATTCTCGGAAGCACTCAATCATTGCGCATCGTAAACCCTAGGTGATGACAGCAGGCACGCCAGTTTAACATAGAGGTTACAAACCTCTATGTTAAACTGGCGTGCCTGCTGTTCCATGGACTCTATTACATTCCCGAAAAACGCAATGAAAATCTTGCAATAATTATGGAGTCGATATGTAATGCAATCAATTCACCGGCGTCGCAAAATGATATTTTTTCCATCCATAGAGTCCCACATGCACGCCAGCAGTATACCAAACCTAAGAATCTCATTGTTAAACTCAGGTCGCGGATCATTCGGGACAACATATTCAGCGCCTACCAAAATGCGAAAAGCCTCAAGTCTGATCAAGTGGGTATATCAGGCGCCTCTGTTCCGGTTTATTCAAATGAAAACCTGACTCTCAAAAGTAAGAATTTTTTTCGTGAGGGCCACTTGCGAATTAAAATAGATTCAAATATGTTTGGGTCAGAAACGCGACGATACATGTACGTGAGCGAGATGGTGACAAGTCATTTGCGATTCGCTCCAAAGAAGACCTCAAAACGATTGTTTCTAGCGCGAATGCCGGTACCGATAGCAACCAATGAATTTTATTGTACAATAGTGCAATTAAAGTCAATACAGATTTCCTTTTCAACTAGTTTATTGTTTTCATTATGGTATATTGTTTGCTCAAATCTCTACTTGCTCAGTGCTAGCTAGGTATATGCTGCTGTTTCTCTGGTAACTTACCTCCAGTCTGTTTGCTGTTTATTATAACTTAAATCTTATGTTCTATCCAATTTGAAAACTATATATCACGAACGCTGCTCTTTACTTGTTTATTGCTAAAATTTCATTTCAACAGTCAAAAATGTCCAAAATCAGTATTTGTTAAAAACTTGCTTTTTATTTGTTATATTAACGAATTTCCTAATACGATTTGCCACCAAATGTCCTTATTTGCCGACGACAGTAAAGTTACATATAACACTCGTAGTAATAAAGATATCGAAGATGACATAAATACTAGTCTTGTTACAATTGTTGACTGGCTAAAAGCTAATAACCTCCAAATTAATCTTGCCAAAACTAAATTTCTGAATTTTAAAGTAAGACAAAATATGCCATCAAACTTTAATATTAACTATAAAGTAGACCAAATATTTGAAACAACTACAACAAAATTTCTTGTATTATACATTGATAAAGATATGTCGTGGAGGACTCAAATTGATAATGTGTAATGAATGCTGGGTAAAATTGCAAATAAAACCGCGCTCTTAGCGGCGTATCATGGCTTTGTCGGCTCGTCTTTGAGATATGGTAATATATTCTGGGGCAATGCGGCAAACATTCAGGAGGTAGTAATAGCACAGACATAGACATTAGAGCAATATGTAAAATAAAGCGAACGGATTCATGTAAATCACATTTTTAAAACCTGAAAATATTGACTGTAGCATCACTCTATGTTTATGAAACCTGTATTTTTGTTAAAAATAATATGTGTTTGTTTAACTCAGTAAAAAGTCAACGACGTTCGAAATAAATTACACCGAATACAAACAAAAAACTATTTTTTTCACAAAAACATGTTTTCAATGGCTACAAAATTGTATTGAGAAGAATTAGAAAACAATAAAGATCAACCTAACAAGCAAGTCTAATAATCTTTGCAAAATTAAAAATAATGAAATCGAATCACTAGACTTCTGTAATAAATTCTTCTCTCACGTAGGCCAGCGACTTGCAGACCAAATTTTAATTAAACTTAGCGAAACACAGGACTCCCTAGCATCCAAAATTAAAATATCAGATTCTCCCCTAAACTCTTTCTTCCTCCATCCGACAAGTACAGATGATGTCGAAAGATCCTTCAACTCAATGATAGCAGTGCCCCGGGATTGGACGGAGTTACGAACCGAATAGTAAAACATATTTAAAACCATATTGTTGAAAAACACATTTACAACCTTAGCTTATATACTGGAACTTTTCCTGATATCTGGAAAGTTGCAGCTGTGACACCCATACATAAAAGTGGTACCACTGACGATCCTAATAACTTCAGACCCATTTCTCTCCTAAGTACATTCTTTTACAACCTTAGCTTATATACTGGAACTTTTCCTGATATCTGGAAAGTTGCAGCTGTGACACCCATACATAAAAGTGGTACCACTGACGATCCTAATAACTTCAGACCCATTTCTCTCCTAAGTACATTCTCTAAAATGCTTGAAAAAATTATTCACAAACAATTTATTCGTTTCTTGGAATCAAATAAGATCTTATCAAACCAACAGTTCGGCTTTCGCCAGGGCAGATCCACCGAACATGCTGTATCACTTTTAACGAAAATCATCTCTGATAACCTTGATAAAGGATTATCATGCATCGGAGTCTTTTTTGATATGGAAAAAGCCTTCGATACCATTTTAATACCTATTCTCTTGAGAAAATTAGGGTTTATTGGAGTACGAGGTATTTGTCTCGAATGGTTTCGCAGCTATCTTACCGGTAGAAAACAATACACTAAAACGAATTCCTTCATTAGTAACACACACGACATCGCTTTTGGTGTGCCTCAAGGCAGTATTTTAGGACCCACGCTCCTCAATTCACATAGAAAATGCAAATATTATAAACAACGCAGACGACACAGTTATAATCTTTCACGGTCGAACGTGGGATAGCGTGCAGTATTTATCACAAACTGGTCTCCAACAAGTTGTGGAATGGCTGAATAGTAACTTGTTAACCTTAAACACGTCAAAGACAAACTTCCTCTGCTTTCATAAAACTGCCATCTCAGCTGCTTCACCTGACTTAAGGTTAATAGTGCATATAGCTGTCAACCATCTGCCAACCTCTATCTCAAATCGAACTTACCATCATGTACATGCAAACAGATAAATAAAGTAACACACACGAAATATCTAGGATACAACGCTATAAAATATGAACTAAATAAAATTGACTGGCACTCTCTCACCTGAAGTCTGAGCAAGCCGTTAGCGTTTTCTATGAGGCACTGTACAAAAGTATTAAATCGTATGTTCCGTGAACTAGAACAAAGAGTTCAAATTTTCCTGCATGGTTTTCGCCTTCTCTTATCCGGATGTTTAAACTAAAAAACGCATCTGGATTATATGGAAGAAGTACATGAATCAATCTGACTATTTCAACTTCAGGCTAACACGCCATCTCACAGACGAGCTTCCCGACATTGACATAGGTGAGATTAAAATAGCTCTCGCACAACTTCATAACAACAAAGCTCCGGGGGATGATCCCGTCATCCCCCGGAGTACTACGAGAAAGCCTTCGACACCGTTGAGACCTGGGCTGTCCTGGAGGCCATGCAGAGATATCTCATCGACTGCCGCTACGTCGAGGTGATGAGATGTCTGTATAAGGCCGCAACAATGACCGTCCAAGTACAAGAACAGAGCACAAAACCAATCCAACTGCGTCGAGGTGTAAGACAGGGAGACGTCATCTCTCCGAAACTTTTTACGAACGCGTTGGAGGACGTTTTCAAGACGCTTAATTGGAACGGACGGGGCATAACTATCAACGGTCAGTACATCTCGCACCTCCGATTTGCGGATGACATTGTCTTCTTGGCATAATCTCTGCAGGAGCTGGAAGGGATGCTGAACAGCCTGAGCGATTCTTCAAGGTAGGTGGGTCTCGGGATGAATCTGGACAAAACCAAAGTCATGTACAATGGTCAAGTCCCCCCGAGACTTGTAATCGTAATTGGCGCTACCCTCGAGGTTGTGCAAGAATACATATATCTAGGCCAAATTATACAAATGGGGCGGCACAACTTTGAGAAGGAGGCGACCAGAAGAATACGCTTGGGCTGGGCGGCCTTCGGGAAGCTACGTGGTATCTTTGAATCGTCGATCCCACAACCCCTTAAGACCAGGGTCTTTAACCAGTGCGTCCTTCCCGTAATGACTTACGGAGTCGAAACGTGGACACTCACCATAGGCCCGGTCCACAAATTCAAGGTTGCTCAGCGTGCAATGGAGAGAACAATGCTCGGGATTTTTCTGGTGGATAGAATTCGCAACGAAGTCATTCGCCAGTGAACTAAAGTCACCGACATTGCGCGTAAAATGAGCATGCTGAAGTGGAAGTGGGCCGGCCATGTCTGTAGACGGACAGACGGTCGATAGAGCAGACATGTGTTAGAGTGGAGACCGCGTATGGGCAAACGTAGTGTGGGACGCGCTGCGGCACGATGGATCGATGATTTGTAGAAGGTGGCTGGCAGCTGATGGATGTGGACCGCTCAAAACCAGGATGGCTGGCGATCTTTGATTGCTTTGATTGACTTGATTGCTGATATGATGATTTCAACTTCTCCTACTATCGGAAGCTTTTTCACATAGTGTCGATTAAATGTTTACATTGACGCGGTACAACCACGGCAAATCTGCTAAAATTTACCTTTTTTTTTTTTAATGGATCAACGAGTTCAATTGGACACTGTGTACACGGACTTTCAGAAGGCCTTTGACAAGGTGGATCATTCACTGCTTTTCTGCAATGGTATTCGTGGCAATTTGTTGAGACAGTTCGCCTCATACATTTTTAATTGAACTCAAAGAACCGCCGTTAATGGCTTTGAGTCTGATCCTGTTGTAGTTATGTCTGGGATTCCACAGGGATCTATTTTGGGTCCTCGTCTGTCTGTAATATTTATTAACGATATGAAAAACTGCTTGTTAAATTCCCATTTCTTAATGTATGCATATGATATTCAGGTCCATAGGTCTTGCAAGAGACTGCGAACTCTTGCAAGATGACCTAGATAGGCTTTATGCGTACTGCATTAAGAATAAGCTTTATCTCAGTCTTCCAAAATGTCATACCATTTCATTTCTTTAAAATTAAAACATTTTAAATTTCAAATATTAATAACGCACGCTTAGGCAGGGTTGCAACTGTCCGGGACTTGGGTATCACTCTGGATTCACGCTTGCATTTTGACAAACATGAGGGTAATATAGTGAACAAAGCGTTTCGGATGTAAGGCTTCGTCATGAGATCATCAGGTGACTTTGTACGACCCTCTTCTTGTTCCGACGTTCTTATTGTTGAACAAAACATTGATAAGATCCCAGTTAGAGTACGCCATCCAGATCTGGAGCCCTTTTCAGGACAAATACTCTTCTAGATTGGAAATGGTACAAAAGAAGATCTTACGGTCGATGAACTATAAATGCTGTCATTCAAAAGTTCCTTACGTGCAGCTACAGAAGCGATACGGCGTTCTTAGTTTGGAGTCTAGGCGACTACTTCTGTATGTAATGACACTACATGGCTTATGTAACAATAACTTCGATTGTATCGAGCTTACAAATCAATTATGTTACACAGTACTCAGAACTGTTATCTAACGGGAGGGGGTGCCCGTACCTCGACTGTTCCACACAGACATGTGCAGGACCAACGCTGGAGTACGCGCACCCCTACGTCGCCTTATTGAGACATACAAAACCCACTTTCTGGAACTTGACATATTTAGTCTATCTAACCAGCTATTTAAAAGATATTTTGTCTAAAAAGCATGAAGGAAGAAGTTAAAGTTAAGTTAAGTTCAATGATATTGAACTAAATAAAATAAAATGATATTGATTGAATTAAATCATTGAAGAACACAGATTTGAAGAAAAAAATAATTTTAATTATATTATAGATATTATGTAAAGCCATCACAGAGATAATTTTATCTGTGACAGGAAAAAAATTAAATGTAATTAAATTGCACTGTATTATATTGCATGTAGCTATCACAGAGATCTGTAATCTTTTACACACAAAATTGGTGAGGAAATTAAATTAAATGTAACTAAACTGAATTATAATATGTAAAGTTATCACAGAGATCTGTGAACTCCTACCATAGTCCTTCACTTTTATTATTCTTTTGTGAATACGTGGACATTGGTGTGGGTTACATGTTTCTGATTTTAATCTTAAGAATTTCTTTCTTCTTTGTTCTAAGCATGTAACTGTTTTTTGTTCCTAATAAATAAAATTACATGTAAATAAGTTCTCACTTCTCTTCCAAATATAAACTGTTAGGGCCTAAGCCCGTTTCGGCCGGGGGTGCGGCGCAGCCTATTTTTGATGAATATCAGTTTCTCACTTAAACAGCCAGTCTCCCTCTCCAAAGCGTGTTATGCTCTCTTTTTAGTTTGAATAAAGCGTTCTGCCTGTTCATTAGTCGCGGGGAGGTAAGGGCGCAGGTCCTGTGTGTAACTCCAATTTCTTTAAGAAAACGCTCAAATTCCTGCGCTGTAGTCTTAAAATAATAAACAAACTACAATAATGCAAAGTTCATAAACTCTAAAAAGGTAAAACTCTACAAATCCAGACTTGTAAAGTTTAGGAATTCGGTTATGTGACAGTTCTATCACTCCACACAGTCCTTATCGGTCAAACATTCTTCGTTCAATCGATCTTTTGACCAACAGTTCTTTGGTCAAGGGAATCGTGACGCACTCGTATTTCTTTCCGTTTCTTTTATAAAACTCTTGGTGTTTATTAATAAAGAATAAAAAAACGAATTAAGAGTATGAAAATTTACTACTTTACAAATCCAGACTTGTGAAGTTTTAGGAACTTTATAAAGTTTGCAAATTCGGGTATGTTGTTTTAGTATAGCAGTAAAAATGCTGATTTAAATGTAGAATAAATATATTCTGTTTCAATTAATAATAACAGTTTATTCACGCATTCACAATTTGACTAATTGCTGGTGAAACGAAGGTGTTTGTTTTAGTATCTGCATTTGCAGCATACTGGAATCCCATTCTTAGCCTTAATATTCTCAACTTCGCCTTCTTCAGTCAATACCAGAAAGTCGAAATCCATATATATGTTGACACACTCGATTTTGAAGTCTTCCAATAATTGTTGTCCCTTCCAGAAATGAGACGTGCCATAATTAATAATTGGTCCCAGACGTCTGAAATGAAGAAAAACATGAGTTTCAGGTTTTGTCTGTAAAGCATTTTATGCCAGTTTTGAAAAATAATTTCCCATGAATATCATGCTAAGATTTTGCAAGTAGGTACAACACCAACGTCCTGCCCAAAATTCTTATGCCAATCCACGGCTATTTAATTAGTTTTCTAATTTCCACCCACTCTACGTTTCAGACATAACGTAAGCCCACATTCTACTTAAATTCAAAATAACATTACAATGAAAACCAGTAATATTTTATATAATATAATATAGTTTATAAAAAAAATATAATAATACTTACTGGCACCACTTAGCACTGTAGATCTGCGTGAAGTTCTCTGATTGTACCACTGCCCTGACTTTATCGTTTTTATCGATAATATAGTAAATAGGTTTGTCCTGAAAAAACAAAAAGAATAGCTTTTGTCAAGTTATTGTTCTTATTTTTAACTGAAACTGGGAGAAACAACAAAAGCTAGGAAGTTAACAAAAAGTGTTGTGGTAACGCCTCTTCTCTCGCTTCTGTCACGTGGTTATTCGCAGAATTGATGGCACTTTTGAACGTCAAATTTACAGTTTGAAATTAAAATATTAGTGACTCTTGTTGTCCATTCGCAAAAAGTAGATTCTTATGGAGAAGAACGGACAAGAAACTCCATAGTTTCAGGGACTGCGCAGCATGACTTTATTAATAAACCTCTATTTGCTGTCATCTCAGTTCTCACTTTCTTTCCAGTCATTTTATCTATCACATTATTGTTGCAGCTTAATAAATCATAAAAATACTTACAAAGTATGTTGTGTTGGTTGGGCACTCAGGATCGTCGTATCCCTCGCGGAAGGTCAAGCCTGTGCCAACTCTGTTTTTAAACGGCTGCAATATTTAATTGTACGTTAATGTCGAGAAAACACAACTAGTAACTTTAGTAGTAATTCGATGAGGCAAAACAGGATCAGCATTTAAGTAAACCATTTTTCGAGAGATTCAGAATTATCGAAGCTCTGGAAAAATGGTTGAATTATTATTATGATTGCTGATGTTTCCATATAAACCATTACTTTTATGTTTTTGTGTTTTATATTTATGTATGGTAAGTTCATCAGTCCGTCATCAGTATGAACAATATTTGGGATGGAACCCTAAAAAACAATAATTACGTTAGGAATTTTACAAATAATTATGCTTACCAGGTCAGGCAGTTTATGCAACACCTTCTCAATTTCTTTTTCAGGATACTCATTACCTTTATCGAAACAGAAATTTTCCCCTAAGCATGACGCCGGCATAAAAACTGAGGAACAGAAAATAAAAAAATAAAAAATATTTTACCTTTATAACAACATTTGAACGCAAAATGGATGTTGTATCCGACAAAACGTTCAAAACTCAGAGCCCCAGACTTTAACGCAGATACAGTCTGTGCTGTAGTGCTTGATAAGAAACCATAAATCTAGGCTGTGGGCTATGCAATTGAGACAAAAAAGCGAATGATGGCAGATAGCTATTAATTTACCATAAAGCATTCATAAAAGAAAAAGTCAAACAATAGAGGTCTTTCTTTTATTAATTATATGCTTCCTATCGTAGTAGGAACGATCATGTGAAGGCTTCCCTCAAAAAGGCGTGACGCAATAATGCAATAACACTTTCTCAGTAATCTAGTTCTATCTGTACAGCAATTACCTACAGCATAATTTCTATGAAAAAGTGTCATCACAACAAATTATCGCGGCGCAACTTTTTACATACAATATGTACACAATTGAAAAACAAAGTCACTGTCTGAACTTTGTGAAGAAAGCAAAGTTAACAAAGAAGTAAATGTACTTACATTGAAGTTGATTGCTAGGGTCGAAAAAAGTTTCCTCATAGTCGATGGGTGATGCTCCCACTGAATTTGAGCTCATATGAAGAGCGACCTGAAAATCATTGCGAAGGTTTCTGTAAATAACCTATGTAGAATGTAAATTATAACTAAATTGACAATGTTATTATTTTTTTAATGCCAAAATAAGTCATGTTATTACTATTGGCCTATTCAAGTGCCACTAGGCTTTTCACTTTTGACAGGACTTAACGCTTATGGAATGCCACTCTGTCTAGAGCCCCAGCCCAGTAAATACCTAAGAAGTGAGCAGAGGTGATTATTTCTTACTTAGGTAAGGCTTGAGCACATTTTCAAAATCTGGGCAGTTCTTCAGAATTAGAAACGTAGAATATTTGTAAGATTTAATGCAGTATTGGACAATTACACTTTACGTTACGAGGATTTAGCTTAGATAAAATTCACCAACTCAAAAAAGAGTCACACTCGAACTGCCACTAGTCCAAAACTTGTTGTTTTATCTTTCTATTTTAATTTTGATATAATTGAAAAAAAAAACTTACAAAACAAAGATTCACCAAAAAGCGATACATTTTGAATTACTTTTGTTTTAATTTAATTGGAAATAAATAAGTAGATACTATAGTTGAAAACGTCCGATGAGTACGCGTTTAGGTGCGTTGTATGGTGTGCAGTTAATGATTGGCATTATTTTATATGTCAGCTTATAAGGATAAAAGGGCTCGATGTCATAATACCATATTTGGAAAATACCAGATTCTCAAAAAGCTGATTTGTATTAGGTATACCATAAGTACAGTTGAATGCAGAATGTTTTTCCTGCAAGTAGGGACAAAATAAAGAAGAAATCAAAGTATGGGTAATTACCAGAGATCGGATTAGGTAGACTATATTTATCCTAATGTTCGTGGAAATAAGTAACATAGAGTTGATAATACCTCCTGTAAAATCTCGGAATCATAAATAGAATCATGACAATTAAAACCCGGGATTATAAAAACATGAACTGAAGTTTGAGTACAGTTACAAATGATTGATTTGAAGAATCAAAACAAGAAAGAGTTTTGCGAAAACAAAGCTATTTTAGTAAGTACGGAACTCTAAAAAACATTTTAACCAAAAAAAACCGACTACCAAATAAAAAACAACCAAAAAACGAAAAAAAAACCAAAAACACCGAATTCGGTTTATTTTTTTTGTAAAAAAGTTTTTGTTTTCCACTTTTTAGTGGTGATACCCACAACTAAGTGACATTATTCCCATAATGAGTGGTTGTACTATTTACCGTTAAGGAGTTACTTTGTGTGCCTTCGCAGTCCACGTGCAGACCAGCTCATAGTTAAATACCTACTTTGATTTGGTTCTACTTTATACTGATTTTTAGGTGTGGAGGTCACTCTCTGAAGTTCACCGTACAATGCAAATAACCCAATGCAAAAAGAATCCTCAAGATCGGTTAATAAACAATAATGTTATGCACGAATAGATAACCCCAAAAACATGTTTATTCAGGTTGACTTGTTTGCATTTGCGTACCTCTTCACAGCGTACCGGCGTGATGTTATGTTATGAACTGGTGTAATCAATAAACAGACATGCAATTTCAGCAATCTCGAGAGATTCGCTTTCATTTATTGAAGAGTTCCGTTGCCTACCTCCGAAACCCTTCATCAGATCTTCACCATATTGAAATGGAACTAGTTTGGAAAAACACTCTTCCAAACAAAAAAATAATCATCCAAATCGGTTGACAATTGGAGAAAATATCGCTGATCAAGCATTTGTCCTGGGATCTCAGCATCAGATGCCTAACTTATACCTTCCATCATCAGCTCAGCATGATGAGATGTTGATGACCAGGCACAATTATCTGAATTGCGTTAGAAAGTATATGAAAAACATTGTATGTTCCTTTAAAATTTGAGAGTTGCCCTCGATTTCCCTAGGATCCTATCATCAGATTTTGACTTGGTGCCAATGGGCCTCAGGAGTATAGGTTTTCGAATAAAAAAGAATCATCAAAATCAATTCATAATTGACGGAATGATCGCATAACAAACATTCAAAAAAACATACAGTCGAATTGATAACCTCCTTCTTTTGGAAGTCGGTTGAAAACATAATACGATTCTTCAATATAATAACGTTGTTATTATATTGAAAGTGTATTCAAAGCGTATTAAATAATTTGCAATTTCTTAAATCCCGGGATAGAATCGTCATGTTTATGATTCCGGGATTTTAGAGGAGGTATTATCAACTTTATGTTACTTACTTCCACGAACATTAGGTTTATAAAGTCTACCTATTCCGATCTCTAGTTTTAATTCTATTCTATTTATTTATTTTTGTGTAATTACTTACACAAAAATAATAATACATCTTTTTCAACAAGAAAAACCATTTAAAATAACAGCCTCGGGCACCAAAGCCGCTACTGCAGGAGCGCAGGCCGCATAGCACGGCACCCCAGCATCAACGACATTATTCATCGAGCTCTTATCACCGCTGGCGTATCTGCGGTATTAGAACCTAGCGGCTTGGAACGTGACACTGGGAAGATACCAGATGATATGATGTTGGGGCCGTGATGGGATGGATGTGGTAGGTAGGTCTGGGACACAAAAATGTCACTTAAAATAAAGTGGAAAACTAAAATTAAATATTTCCAGATTTTACCTCCTAATGTATCAGTATAATTGTTTTCATTTAAAATCAAAATAATACTGAATCGGAAAAAGTGCGTAGCGAAGTATCTTTGATTACTGGTTTATAAATATTTTGTTTTCGACTGTCCTACATCAGATATTTTGAGAAACTGGTATTTTGCGAATCTGGTGTTTTGAGAAGCCGGTAATTTGAGAATCAGTTAAGTGAGAATTATTCTGAGATTGAACCGATAAAAGGACATTAATTAATGAAATACACTTACACATAAACATACATTTGCCTGCAGATATATGATTTATTGCTTACTAGCTGCCGCCTGCGGCTCCGGCCGCGTGAATGTCGAAAATTATCCCAATGGAATATAAAACCGGGATAAAAAGTATAATAAAGAACGTCATTGATATGTACGAAGCCGTCGCTTTTTTGTAGTCATCCGAATTTGGTCCGATAACCAGCCGTTGTGTACATGTTTTGTTTTTTGTTTATTTCTACTTATTGCGAATATTTTCACTATATATTTTTGACTAATCGCACTAATTTTTGGTTTACGCATGATGCACTGATCGTCAAATGGCGCTGGGCTCAGTCACGTGATGCGCGCCATGCCCATTCAATTTTTCACATTAGTTTTTAATTTATTATAATTTGTCTGATCCACGTGCAGCTTAAATATTTTGATATGATAATTAGGGAATTTTTCCCTACACATTGGGATATTTGTCATCCCCTGCGGTCCAACTTTATATAACACTAGCTACAGCCCGCGTTAATGTCGAAAATTATACCAAGGGAACATACTCCCGGGATGAAAATGTGCCAAATTTCCTCAAGATCCGTTCAGCCGTTCTAACGTTAAAGAGTAAAAAAACATCCATACATACAAACTTTCGCGTTAATAACATTACTAGCAAGGATATCCAAATTGACTGGATTCCGAAACGTACACGATTTAAGCGTGGTATGCCACGGGGGCGAAGACGCAGGAAAAACCTAGCTATAAATATAGGTACCTACATGTATGACACGCATTGCAGCCGGCTTTATTCGTTAGAACAAACGTAATTAATAGAATTACGTAAGAGGATGATAAAATGCTGATGTAAGGATTTCTACTGCGTCATCATACTATTCCAACTAGTGCGTCAATGTTAAATCTGCGGTAACTTAAACTAATTAATTTTTCCTTTCAGTTTTATTTTGTGAAATATGAATGACGCGAAATTTTGTTTGAAAAAGGAAACTTATGACCAAGAAAAGGTCTTTATTTACTAAAAAACTTACACCGCATTATGTTATAAGAAGAAAACTAGATAGACGGTTACAAGTATTACTGTTTTCATTTATGACGTTTAAATGAAAACAGTAATACTTATCTATCTGTTTTGATAAAGTAACAAGAAAGCTAAAACGATCAGGCGTGATGTAACAGTTATAATAATATTTATGTTTTTTACGGTACAACTGGAGTTCCCGATTTATGTAGTGGTTTTCCCGAAATTATGATTAAATATCACTGAGATATCTATATATACCTATATAGGTTGGAGTATCCGAATATGAACTCATGTCTAGCACTTGAAAGCATCTGCCTTGCATCCAACAGATGTTTAATATTGAGTATCTATATTCATCCTTACTATCCTATTAATATGAGTTATCGTATTTTAAGCTTGCACGCCTAATTCGCTTAACCGATTTTGATGTTTTTTTTGTTAACGCGCGCGAAGCCGCTGACAAATACTAATAAACTAAAAATATTTGTTAAATATCATATTGATTATTGTCTTCAATTTGTTATTTGTGGAAGGTAAGTATGTGAGTAATATTAAAAACTCATTGGTGAGTACTATGGTTTATTTCCGGGATTCCTACTCTCGGGAATAATTGGAATTGGCGAAAGACGTAATCGATTAGCTATTTTCCTCCACCACCGCATATTAACCTGAAAATGATTCAGAAGTCGTTGAAGTAAGCGTAAAATTTTACATATTATATTTAAATACTTAATTAACTATTTGCACTTCAAATAAAAACTCCTCTAAGTAAATATGTCTTCAAAAATTTCGACTTCATTGCTGTCGACTGGAAATGTGCCCAAAAGACATGCGTAAAATAATCAGAATCTAATTCTTCTGACACATTTAAAATTCAATTCGAGAAAACTATTAAAATCGTTTTTAGTGATTATGAACCAGTGGCTGTAACGTTTTCAAAATCAATAATAAAAAAGGAGTTATTAGGTACTATTTACTTAAAGAACACGGCCAAGTGCGAGTTGGATAAGCGTGCAAAGGGTTTCGAACAAATGTTATTATAAAACCATGGACTCTTTTAGGTTTTCCTGTATACAAAAAGAATAATTTTCGTTTTAAAATGTTTAATTTGCAGACCAGGGGCGATAGTTAATTTCATCATTTTATTTCAATTTAAAAAACTGTTGATTTTAAAAGCCTCACAATAAGCCTTTTTAGTTGACTTGTCGCACAGTACAGTTTGAAACACTTTTAAAATTTCAAAGTTGTATAGGATAGGAATACGAGGAAAAGCTCATGAATGGTTTGCATCATACCTCAAGGATAGGGTACCTACAACTAGTAGAAATTGAATGTTTTGGTAAGAATACTAATGAAATCATTAAAATAAGATCCGACAGTAAAGCAGTTAACGCGTCAATTCCCCAAGGGAGTGTAATAGGCTGCTTGTTGTTTCTTATATATATAAACGACCTTCCTAAAATTATACATGGACCATGTGTTCTATTTGCAGATGAGATCTCTTTGCTTATCTCATGCCAGAACGATGACAATATAAACGCTAAATTGAACTCCCTTCTTTCTATTAAACTAACTGGATGGATAACCATAATCTAGAAATTAACTTCAATAAAACCAAATTAATTACTTTCCATCCCTATCAAAATTCTCCACTAAAACTAAATTTTATTTTTAATAATGCAAAACTGGAACAAGTGAATGAATTTACACTCCTCGGCTTGTCTATAGATACCCAGTGGTGTTATTTGCGGATGACACATCATTAATATTTAAAATAGACCGACGTTCACAAAATCTTGACGACGTCAATAGCTCTATTCATCAGGTCCAAAATTGGTTTACGGAAAACAACTTGGTTTTAAATAAAAAAAAAACTAAATGTATTAGATTTTCTTTGCCAAATGTTAAAAGTAGCGAATGTGACATCATATTAAATGGAGAAAAACTGGAGTTCATTAATCAGACGGTTTTCCTAGGTATCACATTGGACGAGAAATTACAATGGGGGCCTCATATAACATCTCTTGCGGGTCGTCTAAGCTCAGCCGCGTATGCTGTTAGAAAGATAAGACAGTTAACAGACGTAGAAACCGCACGTTTTCTACTTTAGTTACTTTCACAGCATTATGTCGTACGGTATTTTGCTGTGGGGTCGGGCTGCTAACATTGAATCCATATTTATTTTACAAAAGAGAGCTGTCAGTGCCGTTTATAATCTGCGTCGCCGTGATTCTCTTAGGGAACTTTTTAAAAAGATTAATATTATGACAGTCCCTTGCCAATTCATTTATAAAAATATTATGTATGTGCGGAAAAACCGACATCTATTTAGTAAAATTAGTGATAGACATAATTTTAATACTAGAAATAAAGACAAATTAGATCAACCATTTTTTAGATTAGCTAAAGTCCACACTTCTTTCATGGGGTATTGTGTTAAATGTTACAACAAAATACCTTCTGACATACTAAAACTAAATGAAAGAAAATTTAAAACTCATTTTACTGAAATGTAAACGATGACGTTCAAAAGTGCCGTTTAATGGCCTAATTGAAATACACGTTTTGACTTTGACTTTGACTTTGACTTTTGACCCACATAAATTGGAAATAAGAGTAAAACTTTCAAAATTTTCATATGCCCTACGCGAAATTAAAAAAAACTACCAACCTGCAAACTACTCCTGTCACTTACTATACATTTGCCCAGGCATAGCTCAGCTATGGGGTCATGCTGTAGGGTAATAGTACAGATGCACAAACCATATTATTTCTTACAAAAGAAGTTAATTCGAATAATAATGAACATAGAACAAACAGATAGCTGCAAACCACACTTCCGAAAACATAAAATACTTACACTTCCCTGTTTATATATCTTAGAATTATGTAAATTTGTCAGGAAACACCCAGAATTTTATACAACTTGCGAAGAAAAACAAAAAAGATACACTTTTCGACACAACAAAAACAAAATAAACATACCTCAATCCCGACTCAAAATGCACTCAACCAGCACTTTAGTTATGTCCATAAAACTACCAAATGATATTAGAGAAGTAGACAAAACAAATATATTAATAATACATTGAAACAATTTCTGGAAACCAAGTCATACTACTCAGTAAAGGAGTTTTTAGATGACAAATCGATTGCAAAATAAAATTATTCTCTCTCATCACTAAACATTATGAAATAAATATATATAATAATATGTAATATATATATATATAAGTAGTGGCCCGCCCCGGCTTCGCCCGGATGTGTATTTGTTTTCAAAATTTTCTTTCATAAGAACCTTCTCCTGACAATAACAAACACAACAAAAAAATAATTAACGAAATTGGTCCAGCCGAACACGCGTGTTGCCGTGACCAAGGGAAATAGGGATTCGTTTTTTATATTTATATAGATATAGAAAATCAAATATAATATGAAAATATGAATACATAAATAATAACATAATTTAATAATAATGAAAATACAAGAATTTCATAATAATTACCAACACAATTCTTATGCAATACATAAAATAAAAATAACGAATATACACAGACATAACTATAAATATGTTTATAGGTACATATTTATAGTTATGTCTCTTTTGAAAATGTTGATATATTTAATTTATCCAAGCAATCATTTCGGAGACAAGTCAAGCAAATACTGTTTAGTGAATAATTTGTGCCTTCACTCATTCTCTTAAGTTGTAATTGTTTTGATAATCTTTTTAATTTTGTCAATGTGTCAACAATTCCACATTATTTTCACTTTTATAATTTCTTTTCTTTTTTTCTTTCCGCCACTTTCTAGATAACCTAGAGCTTTGTCAATGCCGTGAAACTCTATTATTGGCTTAAGAGATAATTGTTATCATCTCGCCATCAATGTTCAGTGTATGCAGGCTCTAAGATGCCAGTAACTGTGTACAAATGCATTTGGCTGTTAATTGATGGGGAAGTGAACTGAACATTCATAACTCATGTATGTTAATAATAAGCTGTTGAGTTTCCAAATAAATAAATAAATAAAATAAATAAATAAAAAAATATACATAATTATACACCCAATTAAACATATCTAATCATTTAAAGTAATATTGAATTCCTAGAGGGCTAAGTAGCAGTACTTAGCCCTCTTCCTCTCACCATATTTTGCTGTGCCCGGCAGGGTCCATATTGATCTTTTACTTTGTTATATATATGTAGAAGTGTCAGTTACTTAAAATTTCTAAAATATTCTTTACAACTATCAGTTAGTTTTAATTTGCATATCGATCTGACGCATCTTTTCTGAGCCTTAAAAGCATCATCTTTGAAAACAGAATGACCCTAAAATATAAACCCGTAGGTACCTGATCATGGAACCAACATAGCCATGATAATATGCAGACGATACAGTATGTAGATATATCCGCCATTTTTGAAAGCACATATAGATCATAAGCTTGTTTATTAAATTTAAAGTATAAAATCTCAATATGCGTTTTCGAAGTTTAATTTTAAATTATTCGATGTTGTCCACTGCATAATTTATTATATGGTTTCATTGATATCATTTCCAAGTGTTGTTCTTTTTCGTTTTTCGGTAAATAAAACAATACAATCGTCAGCAAAAAGAAATGTTGGTTGCCTTTGTATTTTAGATTAATGTTTTATAAAAATAAAAAATATATATTATAAGAAATAACAATGGGCTTAATACACTGCCTTGTGGGACTCCCAAATTCACGTATCTGTTTTCTGATTTAAAATTATTGGTTTTGCATAGTCGATTGATTTGTCATAGTCGAGTGATTTGGGTAAACTGTTTTGTATGGCTAAGATATGATTTAATGAGGTCAAGGAGTCACGGACTTCGTAAATGGCAAATTTTTGTAAAAGTATTTTGTGGTCAACACAATCAAACGCTTTGCTGAGATCCATATATAGTGCACAGACTGGAGTTTTATTGTCAATATTAACCATAACTTTTTGAAGAAAATAAAAAATTGCTATATTTATGGTTTTATTGTTACGAAATCCAGTAAGCTCCTCGGTATAAAGTTGTTGAGATTCAAACTTTTGATAGCACTGGAACTAAAGCTATTGAAGTTAGTGAAATTTCAATATATATTATATTTTTGTTCGCCATGACCATATTTTTTACAGCAATGTAAATGAAAAATATGTTTCTGAAAATTTACCAATAGTACCTATTGGTAAATTTTCAGAAACATATTTTATTTGATAAAATATAATTTTCATTCGGTAAGCAGGTTGGTGAAGGCCGATCTTACTTCGGATCTTAGACTACCTATAAGTATTATTTAAAAAAAAACGTTGGTAGTTTAGCAACAAAATAAATATTTATACAAAATCTAACTACGTACATTATGCAATGACAAATTTAAATAGAACGAAAAAAGACCATAGAACTTCAGGATATTTAGGCATTTGAATATCCCTCCACATTGCTGACATCCGAAAACGTCCCCCATAAACTGGCAGCTACGTTAAATGGCAAAGCAAATTTTTTGGCCAAAGAACGTGCCAGCTCTCGGTTCACGAAAAGATCCGGTCAGTCGGCGAAAAATATACCTACTTGATTTAACCCCAAACGGTTTAAAACTGTAATTACTAATTAGGTTAGAGTATTTACGCCGCTTGAGGGCCTCAGCGGCTGCAGTGACAGTGCCGGCATAGCCCATCGTATTTGGAACATGAGATAGCGCAAGGGTGTTGACAAAGTCTGGGGTCTACCTACCTTCTTCAGCGCCAACGTCATGCTAAATCTAAATACCTATAGTAAAAACATAAGATTAACAATCTTATTTTAATAAAGTTTAACCTATGTTTTATTTTGTGCTTTATTATACATAAGCGTCGGGCGAGTGAGGAATGAGTCGTGAAAATAAAGCATGATACGAGTTAGGAAAGCGACTAAATATATAAAATGACGGAAGAAGGTGACGTATTAGGAATAGCGTCGAAATAACTAATGTGACGAATTAGCATTACAACCAATGGAGATGTCGCAACCAACTTGCTTAATCAACCATTTAATTGGCCGCCTAGCCTTTCCATTGAACGGTGCCGTTTAATCAGCGGCCTAAGTGACATCCCGGCATTTAATTGAACAGCTAGGCAAATGACTTAGTTCAATATCGTTTAGTGACTTGCGTAGCCAAGTAGCGAAACATAGGGCACAAGGAGCTTAGCGCACCCGGACACGGATAGGTTAGGTTTCTTTAAACCCTGCAGACAGAAATAGGAGCCCCGATTTTAAAATTACTTAAAATGTATATTCAATAGCATCACAATAAGCCCTTTTAGTTGACTTGTCGCACAGTACAGTTAGAAACTGTTTTAATTTTCGTTATTTTCCATCCCTCTTTTTTAAAAATTTTTCCTCCGCATCCGTGTTGAGTCATAAATCTTCATATGTGTACCGAATTTTAAATAAAATCGATGAAGCAAATTGAGTACGACAGACGGACTGACAGACACAAATGAAACGGAAAAGTATAGGAATTATCGAGAAATATTGTCAGCAAAATAAGCGAGCTGGCTGACTGACAATTCTGTAAATGCTTTAAATTCTATAAACAGCCACTCTCCCCTTATTGCGTGCTAAGCTCTCTTTCTAGTTTGAACAAAGTTTTCTGCCTGTCCATTTTTCCAGAAAACATCTAGGGGTTAATAATTTTATTTTTTCAGAATGCTTGTATAGCCTGCATGTAGTTCATCTAACACGTGCGCGCGTAAGCTCTGCAGAATTATAATTCGAGTTTTTTCAATATACTTACATTCGTCTGGAGGAGTTAATTAATTGTCCTTAAAACCAAGTTCTCGCAACGATTTTCCAGTTTGCAAGTCTTGTAATAATTGTTGTAGTTCAGTTCCTTTTTTGTTTTTTGAGCTATTAATATCTTAATATAATAATATCTTGGGACAACTCACACACGGTCATCCCATCCCAAACTAGGCAGAGCCTGTACTATGGCAACCAGACAACTGATAAACATACTTATATATTTCTAAATATATAATAATATAAATATATAAATTCTAAATATATAATATTACAGACACAGAACAAATGATCATGCTCATCACACAAAGATTTGTCCAGGGTGGGAATCGAACCCACGACCTCCGGTTTAGCAGTCAGGGTCACTAACCACTCGACCAACAGGTCAGTCAGTATTATTTTAGCACGGACTTCTAATATATTGATTTGCTGTATTTGAAATATAATGTTGATGCAAAATTTGAATATGTCATCGTCAATCGAATACAGACATTTCTCCAATAGGAACGTTTTAAGTCTTGACTTAAATGAGCTCTTGTAAATGATAGTTTTAAAGTCCAATGGCACCCTGTTAAAAATCCGCGCTGCTTGATATTGAGGACGATGTTGCATATTATTAAGTTGGGGTATTATTTTGTTTTCAAAATCTTTCCTGTGCGTACTTTCCCTCAACTGTCTCTCTTCATCAGTTTCATAGTTATGCAGGTATTTTAAATGTATCAAAAATTCACCAACAATACTAAAACATAAAGGCCAGGCATAGTAAGAATTTTTGAATTTATAAAGTGTGGCCAATAGCTCTTTATTTGCGATATATACGGATCATGGTTTGTATGGCTCTTTTTTGGAGCACAAAGGCTCTCAGGCAGTTATATTTAAAACTATTTTCCCAAAACTGAACACTGTATCCCAACCTTGATTCTATTAGAGCATAATATACCATTTTAAGGTTTTTTCTATTTCATCCCTAAGGCCTCGTTTATGGAGACGCGGGGCGTCGAGCATCGCGTGCAGTGTGGCGTCTCGCGGTGCTTCAGGCGTTTTTTTTCAGTTTGCAGATTGGCGGCGCGTGCAGCGGCCCGCATCATCACACGCGCAAATACAAACATATGGCAATGTACGATGTTGTTTATGAAGACGCGGGGCGTGACGCGGCGCGTTGTGTGGGGCGTGAAGAGTAGCGGTGCCCTCGGGAATCGCTGCGGTGGACGCGGCGGCCACCGCCGCGTTGGACGCGACGATAATTGGGAGTGCCCAATCTCCTCATGTTCGGTTATTGTCTCCACTGGGCCTCTTCTTATATTAAATAATTCACTTTTTTCCAAAAAAAGACTGACAAGAGGATCCACCGCAGGCACCGTTTCGTCCGCGGTGGCGGATATCGCCGTGTGTTTGTATTGCCGCGGGCGCAAACGTGTGTAAAATCGTGTCTCCGTAAACGCTCTACAACGTTGTATATTTGAATTTAGTGCGGGCCGCGCCGCCGCACGCGACTCTCGACGCCCCGCGTCTCTGTAAACGAGCACTAAGACTGCGTAAAGCATAGCACGCTGAGGAAATATACGAATGAATGGTTTGCAATTCCTTTTACCAATTTAAATATTTGTCAATGTACACCCAGAAACTTTACCTCATTAACTTTGTCAATTTTAACTTAATTAAGTGTGATCGTCATATGCCTTTATTACGAGCTGTTGTACTAAATAACATTGTTTTGGGTTTTCCAGTGTTAATTAAGAGCTTGTTTCTACTTACTTTCAAATCAAGAATTAAAAACTACCAACACTGCATTAACCTTAGCGCTTAAAGCTCCTATATGTCGTTAACTTCAACTATTGCGTTTCGTGTCATCTGCAAAAGCTGTCAGCTGTGTGTCGGGAAATATTGAAACAATGTAATTAATTAAATCATTTTTTTTTACACGCTCGCTACTATTTCTTGCAAAGAAGATTTATTGCAATTGCTATTACCATTAGCTTGCATATTACTAATATCCACATACATTTGTGTTTTCATCTGTTTCTTAAATATGAAGAGAAAAGTTGTAAAATTTTGCCTCTTCATAATGCTCACCATAATGCTCCAATTTTCCTATGAGTAACTTTGTGGTCAATTGTATCAAAGTCTGAGCTTAAATCAAGGAAAATGCCTTTTTCCTATTCAATTAACTAATAATATCTTCCACTAATGTATATATAGCGTCCCTAGTTCCGTATTTTTTTTGGAATCCAATTTGCCTCAAGTGCAAAACCTTGTTTAAATTTAGATGAACTACAAGTCTACTCTTAATATTTTTATCAAAAATTTTGGAAAAAATAGAGAGCAAAGAGATAGGTCTATAGTTTTTTAGATCTGTTTTAGAGCCCCTTTTGTGGAGTGGGATAATTTTTGCTATTTTTAACTGTACCGGAAAAATACCTTCTGAAATGCATTCATTGTAAAAAATGGTCAAAGGTTCAGCTAATATATTTAAATTTTCTTTAACAACTGCTAGCCATATGATTTCTTATCTTTCATACGACTAACTATTTTCACTATCTCACATGGAGTAACAGGTGCAATAACCATGTTATTTTGAACTCTTTTAGTGCTTTGTTTAAGAATTTTAATGGGATCTAGATTCGTAACATTACTTTCTTAACGTACTGTGTACCGAAAACTATAATTTTCTTTGGTTTAAATGTGCCCTGGCGGTTGGGAGTGTCATGCTTACTTAAAAATCTGGCTGATGGTGCTGAATCATTTGGCGCCATTCAAACTGGTTGAGCCGAATGGTGCTAGCGCAGGCGTCATATTGCAGTGCGAGTGCCGTCAGCTAGAACTGGTCATCTCTCAGCTGCCACGGTTTATTTTAATTATTTGTTCTTTGAATTGTTGCTTTTTTTTCGGATGCTTGATCGTGCAAGTACTTTTAAATCGTTCTCACATATTTGTATGTTTGTTTGATTTTCACACGAATGATGTAAACATATCATTGTAAAAAACATTGATTTAAAAGAGTGTCCGTGGGGTTTCATACGCGTTCTTCTCCACTTTGGAACGTGGAAATAGCTTCATCTCTTTAGACAGACCTACCTTGACTATTCAAAAGTGCCTGTAATGGTTTAATTGAAATAAATGCTTTGAGTTTGAGTTTGACTCAAAATACAGCTAAATTGATTTACTAATACGTTTGCAACATTTTACGGATTATCTATAATTTTATCGTCAAATTTAAGCAAGAAAATTTCAGAATGCGGTGCTTATATTTATAACTCTCCAAACCTCTTCACCTAAATTACAATAATTGTTAGTAGTTTCAGTAATTGTTAATTTTGGGCCTTAGATAACTTCTGTATATTCTTAAATATTTTTTTATTTCCAAACGCTGTCTTCCAGCATTTTAGTACCACCAGCACACAGCAAACGTTTTATTTGGCTTGATGTTTTAATGATTTTTGCCATCCACCTTAATTTGAAACCATATTGGAGTTTAATTTTTAGTTCTCTCTTTCTGTAACAATTTCTGAAACTTGTAGCAAATGTCTGCAAGAAGGTCTGCCAAGCCATTGTGGTCTACTTTACATTGTTCCACATAATCACCAGGCAGATAAGTTATAACGTTGTCTATGCAAGATGCGCAATTGTTGCGAATAAACGTATGTAGGTGTATTAAAAAGTAGACGGAAATTATAACATGAAATTAAACTCATGAATTCAGTGTGGGTTTTGCTCTCTACCATTAAGTCCACATTAAAATCACCACAAATAATGTTTTTTCTGTGTCTAGGACTTCGACCTTTGGACTTTAGGACTACCTAAAATGAACCTCTGGTGACTCTAATCCTCACACTTAAAGACTCGAAACATGTTTAGAAGCAGCGCTGCGCTCGGGGGCAATTCTTCGCTCCAAGATCCGTTCAGCTCGAATGGTAATCTCATCCTGAATGACAGCGACTGGATGCTGTCTTCTCTGATGAACTGATTCCTGACTCTTGAGTTAGAGAACCTTTGCTGTCACCCAGTGCAAAGCCGACTCGCGCTCATGAACTCTTACTTCAAGCCAACAACTGCCTCTGCTGCATGATGTTGTGGCGTTAAACCCGAACTTTGAACTGCTGCTCGCTTTATGGTGGCTCCCTAGTGGGTTACATAGAAGATAATGCAGCGCCAGTGTCGAATTCCATTTGTACTTTTTTATTTTCGATAGAGAATGAAACTATTTTTATTTAGTTTAACGTTCTTTTGTTCTAATTATCATCTTGTATAATTGTCTTTTGATCTAACCACTGTAAAAAAACGTGAGCGATGCAAGCGAACATAGCTCCCGTGATACCATCAATGTTAGGTTTCTTTAACCATTTGAATGCCAGAGCATAGACGCAGTGGCGTGCCCCCGACGCCAAGCCACAAATTCGTGACAATGGCGTTCAAAAGGATAAATTTTGAAGGCAGAATACTCGTAGCAATAATAAGCATGGAAAATGTGCACGCATGGAAAAAACGTTTTTCATGCTTGCACGTTTTTGATGCTTGTTGCTTTATTAAATTTAGTTGTTAATACGATAGAAAAAGATACCTGCCTGCAAATGACTTGGTCTTAAAACACACATGTCATCAGTTTTCACTTCAAAATCACACTTTCGGTATTGAAAGTCATTTCGTCCTGGATAAAAATTTGTAAGCTGATAATTAATATGGGTTTGCTCTTGACTCTAGTCTAGGTCATAGATGACAGAGACAAAGTCGACGATGGAGCGAGCTTACCCAGAAGAAGCCTGTTCACTCTAATTTTGAAGAGATTAGGGTTGTATGCGTTCGGAAACACAGACGCAGACAATTTCATCGACCCATCAATCCTTGGGTCTTCCTCTGTTCTTTTTTCTACTGGAACCTTCCATTTAGTGACTCGTTTAGTCCATCTCTTGTCTGTACTGCGGGCGATGTGACCAGCCCATCTCCATTTTTGCTGTTGTGCGTGTCGTTCTGCGTCTATTATTTTTGTATTCTTGCGAATATCTTCGCTCTTGATTCTATCACTAAGCTTAATTCCTAGCATGCTTCTTTCTATAGCGCGCTGGCACGAGCGAATTTTATTTTTGCTTTTCTCTTGGAAAATCCAAGTTTGTGCCCCATATGACAGACAAGGTAAAAGACAGGAATCTACAACGTTCTTTTTAAGTTTTAATGGAAGTTTTGCTTTTAGGATTTCTTTGAAGCTCCAGTATTTCCTCCAAGTTATGTTGATACGACGCTCTATTTCATCTTCATGTCGCGTTTTTTTGAATGAGATTTGTTTTCCAAGGTACACATAACTGTCCACATACTCTATCAGTGTTCTATTTACTATTATAGCCTGTTGCTTACTATTTGTAGAGACCTTTGTTTTGGATGTATTTAAATGTAAACCTATTTTTCTGCTGACGTTGTTTAGTTCGCAAATTATTTCTTCCAATTGTTTTGATGTTTTTGCAAAGATAATGATGTCGTCTGCAAATCGTAGGTTGCTTATGAACTCTGTATCTATTTTTATTCCTTTGTTTCTCCAATCTAAGTTTTGCATTGTATCTTGTAGCACGGCTATGAATATTTTCGGTGATAAAGGATCTCCTTGTTTCACTTCTCGCCTTATATTCTAATATTCTAATTTTACCCTGCTTGTGCTATTCTTGTATATGTTTCTGATGATGTTAATATAGGTATTTCAAACGCCTTGGTTTGAGAGTGAAAAAAACGTGCTTACTACTGGAAGCCAAAAAAAAGCATACAAACAACTAAACACAGAAAAAAGATGGATACCAACTCTGAAAACAGGAAAGACAACAGATAAACTACAAACACGAAATGAGATAATAAACATTGCTTCAAACTTTTACCGAAATCTCTACGGGGACGAACACAGCAAAGAAAGTACCTACGAAAAAACAGAAATGCAAGCAGAACCACCCGTTACACACTTTGATGGTAGAGAAATACTGAAAAATATAGACAAATTAAAGACAGAGTCTTCTCTGTCTAGCCAGGACCCGACAACATCCCCAATGAAGCTCTAAAAATAGGAAAAAATATTCTAATAGGACCTGTCACAACCTTGTTCAATAAAATACTAGAAATACAAGAAATTCCAGAGAAATGGGGAGAGTCAAGAATAATTCTGCTCTACAAAAAAGGAGATCCCTCAGATATTTTTTTTTTTTATTAATAACTATCGCCCTATCAGTCTGCTACTTACAATATATAAATTATTTGCCATGTGTCTAGAAAAAAGAATAGCAATAAGCATAGAGCAGCAACAACCAGTGGAACAGGCGGGGTTTCGCACGGGCTACTCTACCATGGACCACATCCACACATTAGACCAAATAGTGGAAAAACACCAAGAGTACAACCAACCTATATACATCGCGTATATAGATTACGCGAAGGCTTTCGATTCAATCGCACACGAAAGCATATGGCAAGCACTCTCATATAAACTATCATCTCATAAATTTTCAATTGAGAGGAAGTGACTGAAAATATTTTTTTGTGACAAATGATTTTACCACTTAATAGTCAGCTGACTGTTTTTTTCTTCAAGTTATTGGGTTAGCTAGCACACTAGTATTATAAAGGTGAAAGTTTGCGAGTGTGTGTGTGTGTGTGAATGTTTGTTACTTCTTCACGCGCAAACGGGTGGACCGATTTAGATGAAATTTGGTAAAGAGACTGTTTGAGTCCCGGGAAAGGACGTAGTTAGTCGTAGTTTTTATTTAAAGCGAACATACTCCCGAGTATGTTCGCTTGGAATAATTTTCGACATTCACGCGGGCGGCAGCTAGTAGTTAGATAAATTTTCAATCGGGAGGATTTTCAACGTGTTGGGAGGCTACCGCTGCTGAACCCACCCTCCGATCCGCAGCTGACGTTCACAGAGCTTCATGATACAACTCCCTGGAGCACTTTACAAGTTATCGCCCGAGAGGAACTTGGTCATGAAAATGTGTTGCTGGCTCGCGGACCATTGTGCGATGACAGTTCTATCACTCCACACAGTCTTTATCGGTCAAACATTCTTCGTTCAATCGATCTTTCGACCAACAGTACTTTAGTCAAGGGAATTGTGACGCCTTCGTATTTCTTTCCGTTTCTTTTATAAAACTTTTAGTGTTTATTAATACAGAATAATAAACAAACTAAGATTATGAAAAGTTCATAAACTCTAGAAATTTAATACTTTACAAATTCAGACTTGTAAAGTTTTAGGAATTTTATAAAGTTTGGGAATTCGGGTATGTTAGAAATTAGACCAGTAAAAATGCTGATTTAAATGTACAATAAATATATTATGTTTGAATTAATAAAAACAGTTAATTTTTAAATTCACAATTTGACTAATTGCTGAGTGAAACGAAGGTGTTTGTTTTAGTATCTGCATTTGCAGCATACTGGAATCCCATTCTTAGCCTTAACATTCTCAACTTCGCCTTCATCAGTCAATACGAGAAAGTCGAAATCCATATATATGTTGACACACTCGATCTTGAAGTTTTTCAATGTATTAGAATTCTTCAAGAAATGAGGCGTGCCGTAAGAACTAATTGGTCCCGGCCGTCTGAAATGAAGAAAAACGTGAAAATTAAAGTTTTGTCTGCAAAGCATTTTATGCCAGTTTTTAAGAATAATTTCCTTGTCCAATTGTCCATCCAACACGAACGTCCTGCCTAAAAATCTTATGCCCATTCTATCCACGACCGATGGATATTTTATTAGTTTTCTTATTTCCGCCCACTCGTTTCAGCCTTATCGTTACGCCACCTTATACTCCCGCTAGGAAGTTTCTTAGTAAAAAATAATTAATAATACTTACTGGCACCACTTAGCACTGTAGATCTGCGTGAAGTTCTCTGATTGTACCACCGCTCTGACTTTATCGTTTTTATCGACGATGTAGTAAATGGGTTTGTCCTGAAAAAACAAAAAGAATAGCTTTTGTCAAGATATTGTTCGTATGTTTTGTCTGAAACTGGAAGAAACGAGAAAGAGTATTGTGGTCGCATTCATACGAATCAATCATGTGATTATTTTCAGAATCGGATCTTATCTCAAGAATCTTACGACGTCTTGTGTCAGTGAGGCATATATTAATGTTTTTTGGGAAGGCACAGCTTGACTTTTTATAAATCTCTATTTGCTTGCATCTCAATTGTCACTTTTTTTCGAGTCATTTCATCCATCACACTGTTGTTGAAGCTTAATAGAACATAAACATACTTACAGCGAATGATGTGTTGGTTGGGCAGTCAGGATCTTCTAATGCATCGCGAAAGGTTAAGTCTGTGCCAATTCTGTCTTTAAACGGCTGGAATATTTAATTGCATGTTATTATCGAGAAAACACAACTTTAAGCTTAGTTAAATTCGATGAATCAAAACTGCATTCAATTGCAGCATTCAATTTAAACCTGAATCTCTGGAAAAAATATTTAATTATAATTATGGCTCTGCTGCCGTATTATATATAAATAAAAGGCAGGTACCTTAACCGTTATAATTACAGGAAAAAGTTCTTAGGAGACAATCCATAACTTTTGAGTTATAATGCTATAACGAAGCGAAAAAAATGCTATAAACTTTTTGTTTCCCGTGCCGTTTAAACAAACAAACTCTTCAGCTTTATTCTGAGGAGTTTCTTTTGTTTGTTTTATTGTTTGTAGATACTATACATACATATCCAATCTTTACCAATAAAATATAATAAAGCTGAAGAGTTGGATAGAGTCGGATTTGATATATGATAGCCACATTCATAAAGAAGGGAGCTATACGGGAACGGGGAAAAACAGGATTTGCGCGTACGAATCCGTATAAAGCAGAACGGCTATATTCATAATATGTTGTATATTTATGTATGGTATGTTCATCAGTTCGTACTGATTTACACTATTGGTTATAGAAACCCCAAATTTTTTATAATTATTATAGGAATTTTACAGATGCTTACCAGTGTAGGCAGATTTTCTAATACCTCCACAATTTCTGTTTCAGGGTAATTAGTACCTTTTTCGAAACAGAAATTATCCCCTACGCATGACGCCGGCATATAAACTGAGAAATAGAAAATCAAAAATTATAAGGAATATTTTACTTTTATCACAACATTTGAACGAAAATGGATGTTGTATCCGACAAAACATTCAAAGCCCAGAGCCCGGAATTTTATTATATGAACTTTTCTTCCCATCGAAATGGAGCCGACCATGTGAAGACTCCCTCAGACGAGCGAGACGCAAAAATGCGATCACACTTTCTCATAATTATCATAGTTCTATCTGTACAGCAATCACAGTACAATAGGGAGGTTGCCTGCGTTAAAAAAATATATGATTCTATTAAGTCCGTATTTTTTATTTTATCAAATCAATAAAGAATTACGAAGATAAAACGCATCAAAGATAAGGAGTGGGGGCTTGTAACGTCAATTTCCAGTAAAAAGTTTACTTATAAGTGACGTCACACGAGTTTTCAATGCACTGTATCGTGTTTATTTTTTGTTTAGGTATGTGACAAAAGAAAAAATACGTGTCTAATATTTTTTGGAAATCTATCTGACGGACTTGGAGAGGAGCTCGTGGCTAAAGAATATCAGCCGCACGGGTCGATCAAAGTTAAGCAACGCTTGCCAAGGTTGGTCTGTGGATGGGTGACCATCTTAACATATCGGGTTTCCTCCGTGCCTCGGAAAGCACGTTAAGCCGTTGGTCCCGGCTGACATTTGTAGATCTTTGGCAGTCGTTACGGATTGTCAGAAGCCAGATTATCTGACACCAGTCTTGCCAAGGAGTACCGTGTTACTCAGTTAATGGGTTGTGGAGGTCTGGTAGGCAGCCGCTCCACGTAAAATACTGGTATCGAGCTGAATCCGGTTAGACTACCCGCCCCCAATATAAGAAGCCGACCCCAATATAATTGGGAAAAGGCTAGGCAGATGATGATCTGACGGACTGATTAGATTTTTATCAAATACCCTATTTCTATGAAAACGCGTCAGCGCATCGAATTGTCGCAGCGCACCTGGCTGTAGCTTTACTATTTATAAAATATGTACACAATTGAAAAAAAAAAGACACTGACAGGATTTGTGAACAAAGTAAAGTTAACAAAGAAGTAAATGTACTTACATTGAAGTAGATTGTTAGGGTCGAAAACAGTTTCTTCATAGTCGATGGGTGATGCTCCCACTGAATTTGAGCTCATATGAAGAGCGACCTGAAAATCATTGCGAAGGTTTCTGTTAAAATAACCTATGTAGAATGTAAATTATAATAGTTATTTTCAACACATTTGCACAAAAAGTGCATTTACGAAGCCTGTATACATTGTTCAAAAGTAAAAAATTACGAAACATACAATGGAACTTGTGGTTAAATAGGTACCCTCATCTAAGTACCTATTTTACCGCACTCTTCGTTGTATAGCGCCGTGCGTATTCTTTTCGGTTTTGTTCGATTATTCAGCTTATTTATTCCAGTAATGTGTAACTCCTTGGTGTTTTTTTTTTTTTTTTTATGGATATTAAAAAAAATCCGTAAAGCATACGCATGTAAAAAATGCTAATATAGGACACGGTATAGACATGTGCTACCTACTAAAGTGCCACTTGGCTTTACTTTTGTCTGTAACCCCTGACCAGTAAATACGAAATTTTGGAATAATGCTCAAGCACTATTCCAAAATCTGGGCAGTACTTGGTAATTAGAATTGTAGAATATTCGTTAAATTTTGCAGCTTTGGACCTGTAAACGTTTACTGAACACACTAAACGTGGACGAAATGTTTGAAAGCCAGCTGATGTGATGCAAGGAAATTCACTAACTCAAAAAACAGTCAAACTGGAACTGCCACTACTCAAAAACTTGAATACTTCGATAATTATTTTGATATTAAAAATAAAACTTACAAAGCAAAGATTCACCAAAAAGCGATACATTTCGAATTACTTTTGTTTGAATTTTATTGGCAACAAATAAGTACTACAGTTGAATACGTTCGATGAGTACGCGGTTATCAGCGTTATATGGTCTACGGTTAATGATTAGCATCCTTTTATACGTCCGATAAAAGGGGGAAAAGGAGTTCATGAAATACACTCACACATATACATTTGGTTACCTACACATTTGTGATTTAATGCTCATAGAGCGAGGCAATAAAGTTCAAATGTTAAGATAAGCGCGACGCCGAAAAATTACCGAAAGTATCTATTGCGTACTTAGCAATATTTTGTAATGCTGAAAACATCGTGTTCGGCGCCATGATCATCCTTCTTTCTCGCTGCTTCTTCTGTCTTCTTGTTACGGCGATGCGAGACTTTTCTTTTCAAAGGCATGTATAAATCTCTTATTAACTTATTAATCTATAAAATGCATTAAGAACCTAATTTTAACTAACCTAACTAATTGCATAAACAGTTGCTTTGACAGTGGCGTGTTTCCGGACAAAATAGATAAAGTAACCCCTATTTACAAGTCTGGAGCTAGAACTGACCGGCAATTTCAGTGTTGCCTGTTATTTCCAAAACATTTGAAAAAGCTCTATACACTACACGCTTACCCAAACATTTAGTTAATACTAATTTTCTTTACACACACCAATATGGCTTTCGCCCACACTCGAATACACTTTCGGCTACTGTTGATTTAATTACCAAAATAAAAGAGAATATAGACAAAAAACAATTAGTTCTAGGTGTTTTTTTTCTTCATTGACCTTAAAAAAGCATTTGACACTGTTAGCCAATTCATCCTTCTTAAAAAGCTAAAAATCATAGGAATTACTTCTACAGCCTACAAAATGTTTGCGTCTTATCTTACTAATCGGCAACAGATCGTCAAACTTGATAAATTTGCAAGTACCCCGGCCATTATTAAACTGTGGAGTACCTCGGGGATCGGTCCTGGGTATATTGCTTTTCCTCATATATATTAACGACATTAGTACCGTTGGATTGACTGGACATGTGTCACTGTATGCAGACGAAACAAAACTTTTTTGAAGTTATACTTCTTTTGGCGCGATGGAGAAAACTGAAGAGAGTGATTTTTTACGATGCGCGCGCACACCGACAACTGAATTCTACATCGTGAAGTTAGTTGTAGGTGGCATGAAAAACGATAACTATGTTCAAGTTGTATATTCTAGTATTTTTTTATTGTCTTTTGTTTTTCTTTTATGTTTGAATTTCGAAGAAGAATGTGGTTTTAATTTCGAAATAAAGCGCCAAAATATAATATACAAATTGTTTGATAAAAGTAATTGATTAGACACTAATTTTTCCCGCGGCTCAGCTCCTTTTATTCTATCTTAGAAGATTTTATTGGAATATGATGATTTTTCGAAGACAAAAAACAGCCTCTTCATGAATGAGTTTTCTTAATCGGATTTGTACCTACAGTAGAACGGAACAAAGAATTTTACCGTTTATAATAATTATTAGTATTGACTATTTTGAAAAAAGGAGTCTCGTAACTTATATGTCATTGTAAGTAGGTACCCATAAACTTCTCAGGTACACACCATCCAGAATAGAAAGTTGGTATTCATTTCAAATACTACTAACAAAACATTCGAATCAAAAAACAATTTGCATGATATCTGCCCTATTTTATGAACAAACAGTTTTAAAACTATGAAACGTATCAGTTATTTAGCGTAATAGACTTAATTGGCGATCGTTCGAACGCAACAAATTGAAGCTGAAAACAATACAAATAAGTATTTTAAAACTTTCATATTTTTTTAGTTGTGAATGTTTTTTTTTCCATACGCCAAAGAAGTATAACTTCTAACGCGTGTACATAAGTACCTACACACACTCTTTTTTTTTTTTGCATACCTTTAGCTTGAACTGTTTTGTATTTCATTTAGACTTAAGTTGCTTGCTTTATTTTATAAATTTAACCATAGTGCTCCGTTTCTTGGATGGCTTGAACGACACAATGTAAACTACAACCTATTGTTAATTTAGTTAAGTTTCTCTTTAAGTGAACTGTAATTTTTGTTCTTTGAGAAATAAAATGTCTTTAAACCGAACTTACTATTCCATTTTCGAATTTGCACTGCTTTTAAGAATGTGAAGCAATCTTCAATATTGCACAAAGAAAATGCTTTTTTATAAGGGTTCCGTTTATTGATACAAAGGTTCGGAACCCTAAAACTTAATTATATGCATCTACAATTTAATTTGGGGGAGGTCTATGCTTGGGGGAGGCCTATGTCCAGTGGACGTCTTTCGGCTGATATGATGATGATGATAATGACAATTTAATCAATTAAAACTTTATTCTCAACAAAACAAAACTTAATACAACATCACGCCTGCATTCCCCGAAGGGTTGACGGAGGGGAATCCCAATATTGTTTGTTTGTTTTGTAAAGGCAGCGCAGGCCGCAAGCAGGTTAACATAGACAACAACCAGGGAAACATAGACAATGCTGTGGTTTATATGGTTGTTGAGGTAATCCGTCGTAGTAGGTAATGATTCGAATACTAAAGTTCTTTCATTGGTAGAATGATACACTATCGCTGGTTGTTTTCAACTATTTTAATACCGAAAACATACACGATTCTAACGTGGTTGGCCACGGAAGCGAAGACGCAGGAAAAACCTAGCTGTAAATACATATACCTACATGTATGGCACGCATTGCAACCTTTATTTGTCAAAACAAACGTACTTAATTAATAAAATTACGTAAGAGGATACAAGGCTGTTTTTCGTACCTACATTTGTACTGCGTCATCATACTGTTCCACGTAACTACGTACTAGTGCATCAATGTTAAATCTGCGGTTACTAAGCGAAATTTCGTTCGAAATTTTCTAAAAAACTTTTATACCGTTATTATGTAATAAGACGACTGACAGAGGGTTAATGCAATAATTTTAGTTCTCATTTAAACGCCTAGTTTTGATAAAGTTACAGGGAAGCTAAAACGATCAGGCGTGATGTAACGTTGTAATAATATTGAAGTGTTTTACGGTATTCCCAACAATTGAACATGTTGCAACTGGAGTTCCCGATTTCTGTAGTGGTTTTTCTATAATTATGATAATATATCACTTAGATATTTATGTTAGAGCAGGAGTGCCAAGCGGTATTTCGACAGGGTTTGAAGACGTTGGAGTCCCCATTTTATTGGGGTAAATAAGACAGTTATAGTCAATAACAGGGTTTTAATACACTATAAAAACACATACACAAAATAAACGATCATTAATAAAAATGCAGTCATTCGAACAGACCGGTCCAGACCCATCACAGTTCGTACAGCGCGGCAGCGGCATAAGCCACCCAAATACAAAGTGAATCAGCAAGCAAATACAGGTATGTGAATATACAGCAGTGCCGTACCAGGTAAACCAACAGTTTTGTCGGGAGCTGGAGCTCTTTATTGAGTCAAGTCTGAAGATGAGACCATATTTATGTAGATGATACACTATAACTAAGACTAACTGGCACACCGAGTGCACACTCTTATAAAACTATGTCCCCGCTTCATGACAACTCTGTCCGATGGCGCACGGAAGTGCGTCACGTGTTTACTTGATCCGACACACTAAAATTAACTTAATCTAATAAGACTTCCTATGTAAATTAATCAAATTGTATAAGAATAATTATCGTAAATAAACAATAGTGTTTGAGCAAAGTAAATCGTTTTAAAATACAAAATAACATGTCATCATTTGTATTGAAGAAGACAAACTATTGCTATTATTGAAATAAGTTGCCAAAAATCAATTCTTGTATACACCGAGAACTCATTAAAATCATGTTTAGATTTATTAGACAATAATTCATAATAAAAATCACTATTAACAACGAGGAAAACAAAAAAAATCTTTTTACATACATATACATATGTATGTCACCTACGTATGAATACTATGTCGACGTACTATAACTTGGGTTGGAGTATCCGAATATGAACTCATGTTTAGCACGTAAAAGCATCTGTATTGCATCCAACACATGTTTAATATTGAGTGATCTATATTCATTCTAATTCTCTCTTATCTTTTATCTTAACTAATATTGTACATGCGTTATTGTATGTTACGCTTGCACGCCTAATTCGCTGAAATGATTTTGATTACTTTTTTTGCGAAAATCTTTATGAACGCGAGCGAATACGAGAAAACTAAAAAAATTGGGTAAATATCGAATTGATCACTGTCTTCAATTTATTATTTGTGGTTAGTAGATGTTGGAGTTTGTATCACAGAGCATAATCTCCTAGACCATCAGAGGAATAAAGTTTTTTCTAACAGTTTTGTCAATCCTCGTATAGGGAATATGTGTAATATTTTATTATAAATAAACAGTCATATGTGTTTTACGTTTCTCATCGTCATATAGATACTGTACCTAACTAGGTACCAACCACAGTAGGTATGTAATATTAAAACGCATTGATGAGTACTATGGTATTCCCGGGATTGCTCGTCTCGGGAATGTTTCGAATTGGCGAAAGACGTAATCGATTGGCTATTTCGGCTATTTCCCTCCACCACCGCATATTTTACCGAAAATGATTCAGAAGTCGTCGAAGTAAGGATAAAATTTTTAATATTATAATTTAAATGCTTAATTAACTATATACACTTAAAGTATAAACTCCTCGAATTAAATATGTCTCGTCCGCATTCTTGATGACTGGAAGTGTGCCCAAAAGACAGGCGTATAATAAAAAACTTGAGAGGTGTCAAGGGACACCCGGATGGAACGAAGTTCCAAATAAATATCATTTATCATTTAATGTCTGATCTACTCATCGGATTACCAACTCTTCTGCAGATTGAAAGCTTCAGTATCGCTGTGTCATAACTCATAGCACTCATTCTCGTAGCCTACTTGTTATCCTTGAAAAGAACACCATCCCTGTTCTGTTTCTTGATAGAGAAGTGAAACCGCATGAAATAGCTAGTATTTAATCGAATAAAAAAAGTATTTCACAACTAAAAAAATATATGTTTTAAAATATTTGTATTGTTTTCAGCTTCAATTTGTTGCGTTCGAACGATCGCCAATTAAGTCTATTACGCTAAATAACTGATACGTTTCATAGTTTTAAAACTGTTTGTTCATAAAATAGAGCAGATATCATGCAAAATTTTTTTTTGTTTCGAATGTTTCGTTTGTAGTATTTGAAATTAATACCAACTTTCTATTCTGGATTGTTCGTACCTGAGAAGTTTTTGGGTACCTACTTACAATGACATATAAGTTACGAGAGTCCTTTTTTCAAAATAGTCAATACTAATAATTATAATAAACGGTAAAATTCTTTGTTGCGTTCTATTGTAGATACAGATCCAATTAAGAAAACTCATTCATGAAGAGGCTGTTTTTTGTCTTCGAAAAATCATCATATTCCAATAAAATCTTATAGGATAGAATAAAAGGAGCTGAGCCGCGGAAAAAAATAGTATCTAATCAATTACTTTTATCAAAATATTTGTATCTAATATTTTGGCGCATTATTTCGAAATTAAAACCACATTCTTCTTCGAAATTCAAACATAAAAGAAGCAAAAGGCAATCAAAAAAGTGTCGTTACAACTTTTCGTATGATTTTTTTTACGTCTAGCCCCCTTTCACAACGCGCGATAAGGAACTTCGTTCCAATAAGAATATAAATCTTCTGACACATTTAAAGTATGTACAATTAGAGGAAAAATTAAAAACAAGCATTGGACCCAAAAATTGAAAACTGAAAAACAACTTTTTTATTGCAGTACTTAATCGTTTAAAGAAATGTTCCAAGGAACTGCCCGACTGCAGTGATGAGTCGATATTTTTACCAACTAATGCGAAACCAAATCGCCTTATATATTTTGACTGAAATCACATTGATACTAAGATTTCCGAGGCGATTTAGTACATATAGTAGTGGTTCATGGATTACGTGAATCTAAAACGCCTATTGCCAAATCCAAGTCATAAACTTGGCCCATGGTAAACATTGTACCTAGAGCCAAGATTTACGCCGACTCTGTACAGTTTCGTCCCTTGTGCACTTTCACAGCCTAAAATAATGTAAGTAGTAGCATACGCTGCTCGACTTTACCTAGACCCCGTTACATCAATTTCCATCCAGTTTCTACCATGCATCGTACACTCGCACATCGTCATAGGGTTTCCAGCTATGATCATGCGTCACTGAAATATCCCTTAAACAATCTTTCAGGGCGAATTGTGCCAACGTGATCTGTAAACGAGTTTAATCGCCACCGATGTGTTAGCAGATGAGACTTTTGATCAGAGATAGTATCCAATTGGGGCAACGTGGTGGTGTGGTTTTCAGTGGCTAACTTTCCTCCAGCCGGTGATCACTTGTCCTGGTTCGTTGAGAGGTTTACAGTCTTGAGTATAAGAAGACAGCAGGACACATCGGAGCCATGATGTCAAAGTCCTCTGGCATTGTTCGTTCCATGCCGGATGTTTGGCATTCAGATCGCCCGCTCATATATATATAGTCCTCCTGACTGATTTCGGCCATAACATTGGGCTTTTCCAATAGGATTTTCTCAGTGACAACCCGGAGTTTGGAAGTTGGTGGTGTGACACCCCCGTGCCTAAACTGCACGTTAATCAATCAATCAATCAACCAATTTTATTTGCATAAAACATGGTGTACAAAGTTGGTTTACAAACATTATTAGAACATACATGTTTTGCCTACATCAAAGCATGCAAATATATATCATAGGTAACTTTACAAAGAGTTTCCCGTAGTTTACATGTCCAAAAATTCTTTTAAGCAGTAAAAATTATGAGTGCTTAACCATGTATGTTGTTAAATAATCGTCATTTGGAATTTTATTAAACACCCGAACACACATGGCTAAACTGCTTTTATTATATTTAGCTAGTCTTGGTAAATCGTTTAATATAAGTCTGTTAAGGCTATTAAGGTAATTGGCCGATAATTACCTTTACAATCTGTTTCTCTCTTTTTTAAAAGTGGTTTAATTATGGCTAGTTTTAATATGTCTGGGAAAGTTCCAGAAAAAATGAAAAATTAATTAAATGTGTAAGAATTCCAACTATTTCATTAATGCATAATTTAATAATTTGAGTGCTAATTTCATTGTAGCCTTCTGAATTAGTGTTAGCTAGCGACATTGTTTCTGTTCTGACATCATTTTCTGATACCGGTCTAAGCAACATCGAGTCCTGAGTTGAATTTGTAGTACAGCCAATTTTTGTCTTTGTTAGTGTTGATTTGTGTGCCAAATTGATGTAATGGTTATTAAAAGCCGATGCTATTTCGACGGAGTTTGTTCTCTATGTTGTCTTTATAGTTAGTGTTAAGCATTTCATTTTTCACAACTGTCCAAGTGGCTTTGCATTTGTTTTCAGTTCTATTTATAAACTTAATGTTGGCGTTTCTTTTTGAAAAATATGTTCACCTTTTCAATTAATTGAAGCCGTTGGTCTTGCGCCAGTTCTCTGTCCGGTCGTGTCGGATTGCCGCTTAAATAAGAAAGTCATGGGATGGGATTTTCTGTCATAGAAAACAAGGCCAGGGATGGATGGTAAATAAGCAGTAACGAT
Organism: Mamestra brassicae; assembly: GCA_905163435.1. NCBI lineage: Eukaryota > Metazoa > Arthropoda > Insecta > Lepidoptera > Noctuidae > Mamestra > Mamestra brassicae. The sequence continues at coordinate 4,150,802 of LR990991.1, read as the reverse complement.
GAACATCGGTTGATGACCAGACACACCTAGCCAACAGGCGAAGTAAGTTGAGACACCCCTGTCTCACCTTACTTCGTGGTATGTTTCCAGGGGGCGCTGTGAAGTTCCTTCCTTTAAAATATAAGGATACCGCCACCGTGACAACGTGACCTATCGTTGCCAACTAAGCGATAGTTGGCAATTTTACTTTAAAAAGGTCTACTGTCTGCCTGGAGGAATTGGAGGATGTCTAGTTCACGGTCGCTGAGGAATTTGGCGATCTCAACTCGTTCTTTGGAAATGCCATTGGCAGCTAATCTTTTGTTGATCCATTGAATCATCTATAGATTAATTAATCCAGGTCATGCGTTACCGAAACGAGGACAAACGTGCTTTATTATTGGTAAGTTCGTAGACAGCTGTGCTACGTGCAAAATTTCTAAGTCGCACTCCGGCAAAGTACAGGCAGAATAGCATCCCATTCCTAAGGTAGCTATACCCTGGCACACCATACATATTGACGCTACGGGAAAACTAAGCGGCAAGAATAACCGGAAGCAATATGTGTTTGTGCTCATAGATGCCTTCACTAAGTACGTATTACTTCACCATACGCTTAACATTGACACAGCTAGTAGTATTAAGGCTTTATAATCTAGTGTTTCACTGTTTGGTGCGCCCAACCGCGTAATCGCTGACCAAGGTAGGTGCTTCGCGAGTAAAGACTTCAAGGATTATTGCGAGTCCGTTAAAATTAAGCTCCATGTAATAGCGACAGGTAGTTCAAGGGCCAACGGCCAGGTAGAACGCGTTATGAGCACATTGAAAAATATGCTTACTGCCATAGAATCAAGTAGTCGTTCGTAGCAGGATGCTCTGCCCGACGTGCAGCTAGCTCTCAACTGTACGATGAATCGAGTCACACCAGCTAGCCCATTGGAACCTCTCATTGGGAAGGTTGCGAGGCCTTTAAATGTTTTATCAGTGGTTGATGACGACCCCGAAATTGACATTGAGCATGTGTGTCGGGTATCGGATGGAGATCCGCAAATTTGCCGGATGGAGGCAATGTGTGTTGTATGTGACGAAACTGGGTACCGAACCGTGCGCTGTTCTAGATTTTATCGAAATGTTGTTCGAAAATTGACGATTCTTGAAGAGTGTTGATTTCAATGTTGAGATTTTCTTAATAAGATTTGATGAGAATGTGAATGAGAATAAAATTTTGTTGTTTGAATTGTGCGTGTGTGTGACGTCTTGGTCAGGAAGGCCGAGCAAGGGACGCTTTACTTTCTCTAAATTCTTTTTGCAGATGCCTCACACGCGGACGTGTGAATTGTCGAGATGGCCGTGTCGCAGAATCAACACAGATGCACAATTATTAGAATCGTTATTGATTTTTGTTAATTTAGAATAACGCCATCTATCATCGTTTGTCAGAGACGTCAAGCAGTGTGCTTGGGTGAGGTCAATACAGAGCGTGGAAAGTCTTGTTGACAGCTGTCAGTTGTCATTGTCATTGTTTGACATTGGATGCATTTGACTTGGGAGACTTCACTTTTTGGTGAGATACGAGCGCGAATGGTCGTTCTGCCAGCCTGTATCGAACTTACCGCGTTTCCGTACTTTAATCTCTTTCCATCGGCTTGATCATTTGAGATTTTGTTATTTTGTTATCGGAAGTGAATAAATAGGCGGTTGTAATCAGTGTTGAGACTATTATTTTGTGCCTCCACCATGTCGAACTTGGACTCTGACAACGATTTACCCCAAATGGTTGAAGTACCCTCTTTATATATTTTTTAATTTCTTTCTAAACTCAAACCTAAAGATCTCTACTCAGACGAAGTCGCGGGCAGAAGCTAGTACGTATTTACTTGAATTTAAAAATCTTATATTAATGTGTGGCATGACTGTACTTTTTTATTATGGATGAATATATGATGAATCAGACCCCTGATTAGACGGTGAGTCACCCAACGCTCGCCGTCCGCAAGCACGCGCCTACGGTGGCTGACAGTCGCCCTGCGTCGTCCCGTCGCCCGGGGCGTCTGCTTCAGTTGCGGGGGCTGTGGCGTGAGGTTTGTCCCTCCCTCACGCGGCTCGTCTCCCTCTTTCTCTAGCATTACTACTTCGCAGAAGGAGGTGACTGCTTCCCATGCATCTTCGCTCCGGACCATAGATTGAACCAGGGTCAGACGCGAGAGATCGCCGCCGCCGATCGCCTCGATAATGACACGGCGGTGCTCCGCCCAAGCAGGGCAAACCTCCACCGTATGCTCCACCGTGTTCTCCGGGTGATCCTCACAGTGATGACACCCGGGCGGGTCCTCCTGTCGAAATGATTGTTCCTGTACTTTTCCCATTGCCCCCGCACTCGTCGACGGCTCAGTGCATAGTTGTCGGCCGTGGAGCACAACAACCAACGGAACAAGTATGAGCTGCCCCCCTAGCTCAAATCCTGGGTACGCCCTTGCCGCGAGTCAAACAAGTTTGCTTTCTCGTCAGCGGTGTGGGCCGGGTCGCTGGCCCACTTCGACAGGTTTCAGCAGTGGTGGTAGTGGGGAATAGCAAACGTTCGTTTTAACTGACTTAGCCAGGTGCCAAACGCTCAATTACTACCAGCTAGGCATGAAGCAGATTTGTTCTCAATGTGGTCAAACCGAGCGCCCGTATCACCCTCTTGCAAGATGCATTTAGTAGACAAATTTTCTTCCTGCTATCAGCGTTTTCCTTGTGGTATTCGAGAAAAGGTCAAGTCGAGTTTTAAGATTATTACTTTTAATATTGTTCGTACCTATTGTATTTTCTAGGGTTCCGTACCTCACAAGGAAAAAACCGTATAATATGTATGATCCTACATATGCGTTATTTTCCTTGTCCAGACAGACAGACGGCTGTCTGTCTGACAGCCTGTCACGACCCTGATTTCAACCTTTTAACTTAAAAAAATGTCATTTTCCGATTTTTTCCTTTAATTGTGGCCTAAGACCTTAACACCAAATTTGAAGTTTCTAGTATGACTGGAAGTGCTCCATAATTTTGATGAGTCAGTGAGATAGTAGAAAAATCTTCACTAGTATCAACTACAAATAAATAGTCCAGGTTCTATCAAGTTGTGATCATGACAAGCAAAGTTCAGATCAGGGGGGGTATAAACAGCTCGAAATGTTTCGTGAAATATACACACTGCGTGTTTAGTTTTAAATTTTTCGTGATACTCGAAAAAGTTTGGACGAGAATTCTTGAGTAATAAAAGTCGAGAAACCAGAAACCCTTTGCTAGAGAAAGAAATTGCAAATTTCCTGGACTGCATTCCAAACCAATGAATCTATTCTCCGCGGTTACCAACTTTCTGTCTACAGAGAGTCCTAGAGTTTTTCGGTCACATCTCGTGGAAAGATGGACATAATCTGGAACTCCTAATGGGTTACTACCAAGGTCGATGGCAAACGTCCAAAGGGTCGCAGCCAACTCAGATTGTCGGACCATATTCGCTCATCCCTAGACACAACATTCCACCAATCGCTTCGCAGTGTCAAGGATAGACACAGGCGAAAGACTTCACTTCGGAGGAATCACGACCTTCATTAATGAGGAATGCGAGGCGAAGAGGAGGAGATTTATTTATGTACTTACACACATTTAACAAATAGATAAGAAGAAGGGAACGAAAAATAGGTGCAAAGGTGTTGCTTATTTCTTAAGAAATCTCTTCCAGCAATACCAAAAATTCCAAAGATTTCCATGTTTCCAAAATAATTTGTTTTGCTACTTATACCTACTTTTAATCAAAAATACATTCTCAGTCACCGTATAAAGCATTTTTCTTGAAAGGTTTGATTCATAGTCCCATTAACCACATGTGGTCATCGCTGATTGTTTAAGTTTATATTGTGTCTGTTGCAGAAATAGTTCGAAAGAGTCACCGCGGCCCTGGAACGCAAAGAGCATTAGGAGGAACACGGATGGATTTAGTCAGTAAGAGTCTGACACTGAGTCATTAGGTGATTTCCAGACCTCAAAAAAAAAAGGTTTTGTTATTGGAAAAATAACGGTCAGTAAATCATAACAAGCTTTTATTTTCAATCGGGTAGATACAACATCATGAAAGTATAAATATGTAGGTACGTTAAATCAGTTTTACTCTTTTAATTGCAAGATAATCAACAGTTACAACATAATCAACACTTATATTTAATATCAATAATTATAGTTATCTATCATAATCCTGAATTTGAGATAGAATTAAGGGCATAGGAATTTTAAACAAATAATATAAACGTCTAGAAATAATGTCTTACCAACATTATTTCTGACCTATACGTATTCACACTTAGTACGGAAGTGAAATATTTCGTAGAGCTGGTTTTGACGTGTTGTCTTAACGATGGTGCATAGTAAAAAGAGAGCGGCGCAGCGGTGTCCAATACGAACTGTCGTGGCGCACCCCTCCTAACCTCCGATCACGCAATGACGTTCCGATTCACGCTCGGCACTACCGGTCGCGGAAAAGTAAATGCGACAACAATTGTGTCTATTGTGGGGACAGTGAATGTCTTAAAAAAGTACCGTCAAAAGGAGGAAATCTTGTTTATCCAAAACCATCTATCAAGTGAAGGTTATTGGGTATTTTCTTAAAAAATGCTCGCCGTCATACGTGTCCAATGTTTTTTGAAAATCTTACGAACAGAGAATTATTATTTTTATATCTAGGCAAATACCCAATTGCGTCGCAAATCCACCTGTTTGCAGTGACTATCACTCCACATAGTCCTCATCGGTCAAACATTCTTCGTTCTATCGATCTTCCGACCAACAGTTCTTCGGTCAAGTGAATCGTGATGCACTCGTATTTCTTTACGTTTGTTGTATAAAACTCTTGGTGTTTATTAATGTAGAATAATAAAAAAAAAAAACAAAAATATGAAAAGTTCATAAACTCTTAAAGGTAAAACTTTAAAAATCCAGATTTGTAAAGTTTTAGGAATTTTTTAAAAGCTCGAGAATTCGGGTACCTATGTGTCAAAGTAGGCCAATAAAAAACGCTGATTACAATAAACATATTCTATTTGAATGAATAAAAACAGTTTACGGTAAGGTATATTTATTGGATCCCCCCTCGTATATGATCATTCGCAATTTGACTTAGGTTGAATGGAGCGAAGGTGTTTTTTTTCAGTCTAATCGCCACCTGTTTTAGAGTATCTGCATCTACAGCATACTGGAATCCCATTCTTGGCCTGAATAAGCTCAATTTTTCCTTCATCAGTCAATACGAGGAAGTCGAAATTCATATACGTGTTAACACACTCGATCTTAAAGTATTTCAATGTATTAGATTCCTTCAAGAAATGAGGCGTGTCGTAAGAAATTAGTCCCGGGCGTCTGAAATAAATAAAATGTGAAAATTAAAGTTTTGTCTGTTAAGCATTTTTCAAAACATTTGCTCAAAAAATGCATTTACGACTCGACTTCGTCTTGGGCATTTTTCGTGTTACATTCGTTTACTCGTTTGTAAAAAACAACTTGCCGCACTAGTATCATAAATAACTATTTCAACACATTTGCTCAAAAAATGCATTTACGAAGCCTGTATACATTGTTCGAAAGTTGAAAATTACGCACCATATATTGGAACGTGCGGTAAAATAGATACTCTCATCGCATTACCAATTTTACCGCATTCCTCGTTGTATAGCGCCGTGCGTATTCTTTACGGATATTTTTAAATTACATTTTTCAAAAAATATAAGCATTCTACCAAGGAATTTCACATTACTGGAAATAAATAAACTGAATGATCGAATCTCCTTGAAAGCGCTTTTGCTCAATACGTGTGTCTCTTTTTAATACTAAATAGAAAATGAGGCGAAAAATGTAGTTTTCATTTTCACCACGCGTACGTGGCGCCATTTGCAAATTCGCGCTATTTTGGTATATTGATATATATTGATAGATTGTTTCATTACCTATATAGTGTGCTGTTTTCTCGCAAATATGTTGAAAAACGTTGTATGATTTACGTGCGAAAATTGATTTTTACAAACTTGGGACTATATTCGTCTACTCGTTTGTAAAAACCAACTTACCGCACTAGTATCATAAATAACTATTATGACAGTTTTGAAGCATAATTTCCCATGAGTATCAATCAAAGATTTTGTAAGTGTCAATCCTAACCACGACCGACGGCTATTTCATTAGTATTCTTATTCGTTTTACTTGAATTCAAAATAACAACACAACTAAAACAAATATAATTTACTAAAATCCCGCTAGGAAGTTTCTTAATAAAAATAATTAATAATACTTACTGGCACCACTTAGCACTGTAGATCTGCGAGAAGTTCTCTGATTGTACCACCGCTCTGACTTTATCGTTTTTATCGACGATGTAGTAAATGGGTTTGTCCTGAAAAAACAAAAAGAATAGCTTTTGTCAAGATATTGTTCGTATGTTTTGTCTGAAACTGGAACAAACGAGAAAGAGTATTGTGGTCGCATTCATACGAATCAATCATGTGATTATTTTCAGGATCGGATGGCTTATCTCAAGAACCTTACGACATCTTGTGTCAGTGAGGCATATACTAATGTTTTATGGGAAGGCGCAGCATGACTTTTTATAAATCTGTGTTTGTTTTCATCTCAATTGTCACTTTTTTCAAGTCACACACTGTTGTTGAAGCTTAATAGAACATAAACATACTTACAACAAATGTTTTGTTGGTTGGGCAGTCAGGATTTTCGAATCCCTCGCGAAAGCTTAGGTCCGTGCCAATTCTGTCTTTAATATGCTGGAATATTTAATTGCAAGTTAATTTCGAAAAACAACACTAATTATAGTTAAATTCGATGAATCAAAGCAAGATCAGCTTTTAAAGAAATCAGAATCTTTGGAAATATGGTTGAATTTTAATTATGACTGCTATATTTTTACGTTCAAGTGTTGTATATTTATGTATGGTGTGTTCATCAGACCGTACTGAATACTATATTGGTAGAAATCCCAAATATGAATAATTGTCTATTTTAGAAATTTAATGGATGCTTACCAGATAAGGCAGTTTATGTGTCAGTTCCTCAATTACTTTTACAGGGTAGTCATCACCTTTTTCGAAACAGAAATTTTCCCCTATACATGATTCCGGCATATCAACTGTGAAACAGAAGTAGAACGTAAAAAAAAGAATATTTAACTTTTAACACAACATTTGAACGTAAATGGATGTTATATCCGACCAAACAAAGCCCGGAGTCCCCTTTACACAGACTATTTATCGCTTGATAATAATATCGTGAATGAAGGAATATACGATTGAGACAGAAAAGCGAATGATGCCAAATAGCTAAGTAACCATAAACCATTCATAAAAGAATCGTTCAAATTATAATAGTAGATACTAATATTATTTTAACTATTAATTATGAATTATATTCTTCCTAGCGTAATGGGGCCGACCATGTGAAGGCTCACACAGACAGGCAAGACGAAGCAATGAGACCACGCTTTTTCATAAGTTGTTCTATCTATAGAGCAACAAAAGCAAAAATTTTATGGAAACGCGTCATATCGAATTGGCACCTCAGGGCCAATTTTACTTTCTTTCAAGCAACGTTCGCATTCGTATCTCAGTCGCAATCTGTCAAAATTGGAAAAATGTTTTTGTACTTTGGCTGCAGCTTTACTATCTATACAATATGTACAAAATTGAAAAACAAAAACACTGACAGAACATTGTGAAGAAAGTAAAGTGAACAAAGTAGAATAGTTACATTGAAGTAGATAGCTGGAGTCGAAAATTGTTTCTTCATAGTCGATGGGTGATGCTCCCCCTGAATTTGAGCTTAAATGAAGAGCGACCTGAAAATCGTTGCGAATGTTTTTTATAAATTACCTAAGTATGTATAATGTAAATTATAAATTAATAAAACAAATAATAATTAATTAATTTGTTAATATTTTTTTATATTATTTAATGGCCAAGGGCCACTTGGCAAACATTTTCAACGTTGATGGAATGCCACTGTTTAGAGCCCCTGGCCAGTAAATACCGAAGAAGTAAGCAGAGATGATTATTCCAGACACATTTTAGCCGAAACGGCTAGAACACAATTCCAAAATCAGGGCAGTTAATGAGAATTCATAACGTAGAAGATTTGTTAAATATAACCATACACGTTACTGAACACACTAAATGCAGAAGAAGGGTTTAAAAGCCAGCTGATGTGATGCAAGGAAATTCACTAACTCAAAAAACAGTCATACTGGAACTGCCATTACTCAAAACAACTACTCAAAAACTTGTACCTACTTACAATTATGTATATTTCTATAATGATTTTGATATAATTGAAAAAAAAACTTACAAAACAAAGATTCACTAAAAAGCGAGACATTTCGAAATACTTTTGTTTTAATTTAATTAGAAATAATTAAGAACTACAGTTGAATACGACCGATGAGTTCGCGGTTATGTGCGTTGTATGTTTGGTATCCTTTTATATGTCAGTTAAAAGGAAAAAAAAGGACATTAATATTCATGAAATACACAAACGTTTCCATTTTGTCCTATATTACTTATAGAACGAGACAGATTTGTCATTTTCAAGTAGGTTTGTAATATTCTAAACGTGTTCATGAGTACCTATTTTGCCTCAAAGTATGAATGGAGCTCGCATACTGAGAATCCCATGAGTAATTTAAATTGCATGATGACAAATGAAATAACAGCAATTTTGATAAAATGGCTTGGATTTCATGCCAATAGCCCAACTACTGTAGCTCCCACGTCGAAGCAGTTCCAAAACTGACGTTATTTGTGGTGGTAGGTACTGATGCACACATTTCTTCTCAGTGGTTCTTCTCTGGGCTGAGGGTCATTGTGTGTGTTTTTTTATTTTTTTGCTGTTCCGTAAATATTTCTATACTTTCCATAGTATTTTTCCTAACTTGTAAATTATTTAAATAACGATATCTTATATCGTCTTAAGTTCTCTGATAGTGCTGTGCACTTCTGTAAGTGACGAATTCACTATATCCATAAATCAATGTGATTTTTGTTTATGTATGTTTTAGTGAGTAAGTCGTTGGAGTGCCTTAACAATAAATAAATAAATAAATGTCATGTCGTGGACATGATCCGCTCGTGATTTGACAAGAAATAAATAATAAAAAAGAGTGAAGGTGAAAATAGTAATCTAGACCTATCTATCTTCTACACGTGTAATAAATCTGTAGAAAAATCGTTATTGTACATCGAAATTATTTCGAAATAAATAGCCAGGGTGTTATAGGATAACCAGCAGAACCTAATTCCAGCATTTTTGGATTTTTTGTCTGTTTGGATGTGCCTGAAACCTAAACTAGATAACTTTTACACATAAAAATTGTGCGTAACTTGATGTAAATATTATTTAGTTTCATCGAATCGGTCCACTCTATCAAAACATATACGAGTTATAATGTGTTCAAGAAGTAAAATATGACAACACACGCGATTCACATACTCGCAACGCCATCTGAAGACTAAAAATAGAACTGACAATTGAACTCCATGTTCGATAGATGACGTTGTGCATTTGAGGTTTTCCGTGATTTCCGATCATTGTGGTACAATATTATAAAATATAAAATACCGCAATGACCGAGGAAAACCACTTGGTATGCTGAAAAACGATTGTACAACAAAAATGACATTGAAAATTTCAAATCTGCATTAAAGTCAGTTAACTGGAAAGATATTATTTTAGAAAGTAACAATGCAAATCAAAACTATAATGTTTTAGCGGCTTATTCACTAATTTACTGAACAAAACTATATCGAAAATAACAACTAAATTAAAAAAAAAAAACATTAAAAACATTTTGACTATCTAAAGGTATAAAGATCTCATGCAGAAACAAAAGGTTATTGAAAATTTTAAGCATTAAGTCTGAGAATTCAATTATCAAAAATAACTATAGAAAATACGAGAAAATACTAAAGCAGTCGGTGATAACGTCTAAAATACAGCATTACATTAACTACAATAAAAATGTGGAATAAATAAATAAAACCAACAAAATAACACGTACCGATAAGCATAATATCCAATAAAAATAGAAAATACGTCAGTTTCAGATCCAAAACAAATCGTAAACCAAACAATGACTGTTTTGCATCAATTGGCGAAGAGACCATTTTAATATCACCAACAACCAACAGTTAAGATCAGTGCGATCTGCTCCACAAAACATCAGGTAGGTAGCTAAAAGAGTACATGATTGCAGAAGAGTGGGAATGTATTCTACAAGTCTTTATTAAAAAGTAATATATGATATAATTATAAAATCTCTAATATTTACAAGATATAACAACTAAATCTATAATTTTATTTGATATAATGTAATAAACGGTTAATGTAATATTTTAATCAGTTAATGTAATAAACGATTTGAGAATTTTTATAAGCATAACATACATTGAATATAAAATCGTTAGATATACCAATCAAAAGACATAAAACCTATTTATGTAGTCTAATATGATGAAAACGCCTAGTTAGTAGTAGTAGCACGGTAGTCTTACACGGGTAAGGAATTTAATATGATATAATTACAAATTTCTTCGCGCGATAATGGTCACTGTTCTAACCTAACCTAACAAAAACCTATCAAATAACTTTATATGATATGAGACGCACTCAACGCACGCGTCATGTTCGTGAACGGGCGCCGTCAGTGGAGACTGGTCATCCCTTAGTTGCCACTGCCTCATTTTAATATTTGATACTATAAATTGTTTTATTCTTTCTTTACATTGTTCTCATATATAGAAGCAACAAGGTTAATGTAACCAGGATTTTTGTAAACATCAAATGATTTAAAAGAGTGTCCGTGGAGTTTCTTGCACGTTCTTCTCCATAGAAATCTACGCTTTCGAACGTGCAAATAGCTTCATGTTTTTGACGGACTGACTTTGACAATTCAAAAGTACCTGATAATGGTTTATTTGAAATAAATGTTTTGACTTTGACTTGAGATAAATATCATGTGAACGTTATTGAAATGAAAATAGAGCAAATAACTTTATATGATATGAGATGCACCCGTAAATCCCATCTGGATGATTGTGAATTGTCACATTAATTCTTAAAATAACCGCGATGTGCCAAGGCTTTTCTAGTGGTTTTGCCCCGGCAGGGTTTCGGCATGACTACGTTACTGATGAGCGCAAGTGGCGCATAGTAATTTTAATGACTTAATTGTTTATCCCAGACCATGACCTAAGCTGCTTCTATAGAAGTTTTTATACGCGGATTCGGCGCTCAATGCTACATTCGCTACATGACATAATGGAATTTCGCAAAAGGTCATATTCTCAGATTGTCATATTCTGAAAATACCACGTCGCAAAACGTCACATTTGCAAAATGTCATTTTCGCATAATGTCAAATTCTTTTCACAAGTTCCGACAGAATCGGAAAAGCTAAGACATCCATTTTGATGAACACTATAAAAAATATTTAAATAAGTTAAGAGATTACCATTTGTCATTATCAGAGTTTCTGTGTTAAATTATTTTTCTACAATAAATATATTACAATTAAAATTACAATCAAATAGCTGACCCCTGTGCAATTAAATCGTTGCTGAATCCTTAAAATTTCGAATGAAAATTAAAATTAAGCTTTTCTGAAAAAGTTTTAATATTTTGCCATGAATCGTTTGATTCTCAGCTGCATTCAGTTTTTATTTTTAATTTATTCTAGGTATGTTAAAATAAACGGAATCTTGCAATCTTTTATTGTCAAATAGTAAATCGCACATTGTGATATGACTTTTTGAGGATGTGTCATTTTGATAGTATGGCATTCTGCTAGTGTTGGCATATTGAGAAAAGAGAATTTGCTGAAGTGTCTTTTTGCGTCAGTATGTTATTTTTGCGAATGCCCTGTTGTCAACATTCGCTTATAGGTAGGGTCGTCGTATTAGGTATAGGTAGGTTATGCTTGACCCTTTCAAAGACTTTGAATAGATTATTGCAAGGTATTCCTCTTATTCTCTATTCGTAGAGGCGTAGCTCATGTCAGGATGACCTCCTTGGCTGCAGATCACGGGCAGACAAGGAGAACTTTGGAAGCGTCTAGTAAAAGTCAAAGAGTAATTGAATTAGGAAGGTGAACATATGTTTTGTTTTTATATGGGATTCATGTACCGTGCGCTCCTATAAGGCAGATGCCGAATAACGTACTTGTCCCAACGCTGACAAGTAAACGATAAGCTATCGACTATTTCCTCGCTGGGGATACGGACAAAATATATAGATCCCGTGTGAGTAAAAAAGACACATACATTTATAGTCGATAGAACTCTCTTACCACTAGTTAGTATCAGTGACAAGAACTATCAAAGATAATATTCGCTCAACGACGCTCGCTTGGCGGTCAGAAGTCAGAACTCACGCCGAGCGACCAACCGGTGGTAATTTCTACCTTTAGTGTGCCGCACGCCGGAGCGAGTGGTGCGAGTGGTGCGAGTAATCGCCCGTCGCACAAGAGCAATCGCTTTAAAGCCGAGCGGATAAGTCGGATTGCAAAAAATTAGGGAACAGTGCAAGTTTCATTAAAATTGGTTCAGTTGTTTTTTAGATAGGGTGTTTAGTGTGTTCAAATCACTAGAAAAAGTGCCGTTGGTTTAACAGCATTATTCTAAAACATATCATTATGCATGTTGTTTCAATGTTTGCATGCAGTTATGTTCTAGCTAAATAAGCTCGATTAAATTCAAAACGTGGATTAGTTATTTAAAAAGTCATAATGTAATCCTTAGATGGCAACATAAAAAGTAGATAATGATGCAGGAATAAGTACTTATTATTTTTAAGTACTTAGTTTCAATCATAACCGAAATAAAGAAAAAAAAACAAATTTAAAAAATCACACCAACTTCAAGGCAGAAAGAAGGTAATTTACTAAAAAAAGGAAAAAGTTTTAACCTTTTAAAAAATCTAAAATAAATGTGCCAACTATTTTTTGAGATCTATGTCTATGATTTTTTTTTAAATGTTTTAAAAGTTGAACGTCTGAAGGAACTTAACTACCAGATTTTCTAATATGTAGGTAATGAAGGCAAATCAGTCTGCCAAAAGAAGTTAAAATGTCGCTTGGAGTCTGGCATTTTGGCTCGCCGCTTATTACATATGAGGCTGTTGAGCCCCTAGCTAGGTAGGATGCCTAATGATATTGATAATAAGTAGGTATTACTCTTCAAATTAATACCTATTAGCTCAAAGCTCCTTAAAGTTCTAAGTTTGAGCTACACGATAATTGACAAATGCTTGCACTGTCCACTCAAACCTGCGTGGTGCTTTCCTCAAAAGGCCACCTCAGACGTTAACCTACATGGTTTTCAAATGTTTTTGACCAATGTATGGACTTCAACTGGAACTCTGAGTTTGTTTCGGTGTTTCTTCTCAGGGTAGTCACCTAGGAAACACCGGCCTCATCTAGATATTATAACCAAAAAAAAAAAATTTGTCGTGTAAAAGAACTCTTTTACACGTCAAACATTTATTTTTTAATCAATGTCATGTCAATGTCAATGATATTTATTTTTCAAATAGGTTACAAGTAACTACTTGTCATCAATTTTGTTGCAGGTGTGGATGGATTAGCCCTGCCGATCGATAGACTGAACTAGACTAAAGTTTAGATGATAGAGATACACCCCTGTTTTCCGTCTTTGTCAGATGTGGTGGCATAAAATCAGATTTTGTAGTTAGATGTGTCAGAAATCTATCGCTACCCCGGACTTAAACATAGATAACCGGCGAAATGTGAGTGTCACCTAAATCCAGTAGTAAATACACGTCCCAATATTGAACGACGTATGAAATATATACGTCTTACAAAGTTGACATTAATCATATTGGTATCATATTTATTTTTAATATTAATGCTTGAAAGCCAATGTTCGTAACACGATAATTGCGATTTTGGAGAAGAATGCTATATTTTTTTTTATATTAAAGTTTAATTTTAGTATTTTCAGAAAACTAGCTAAGAAGGTAGTTTACAGAACTGGAAATTTTAAAAACTTATCAGTAAAAGACATGCACATAAATTATTTTTTTAATTTTAATTTATATATTTACATTTTTTAAAATATTAACTTAACCATCTCCTTTGCTGAGCAGTGGGACAAAATAGGCTATCAAAAAAAAAATGCTCAACATAATTTCATAATAATAATTTAAGTTAAACTACGGATATTAATACTTGGTAAATGGCAATCCAATTTTTGTGAACTTCGTTTAGCATGAAAATAGTGGTCATTGATTTTTATTTTTTAAGCTATTGCATAGCTTTTATCGCGGGCTTTGAGCGCGGCGAAGAAACTCCGACTGGCACAGCGGTGCGGCGTTGAGAGCCGTGCATCGTCTAACGTCGTTTCAGTTCGGCAGACTTCGGCACGGTGTTTGTGTGCGTGCGACTAGACGAGTGAGTTCGAGCCTGCGACTAGTTGAACCTTAACGTGCATGTATATGGTACGACTGTACGAAGCTCGCACGGATCGAGACGAGCTGCTCCGAAATCGGACGAATACGTAAGCAGCTGTTTATGAGAAAGTATATATATAGTTTCAATGATAAAAATTCTTGAATAACCTACATGTATTGTAAGATAATAAAAATATTTTAAACAATATTAACTTTTCATTTATTCAATAAAAGAAAAAAAAATGTTTTCTTATCGGTCACCACGCTCAAAAAGTGTAACTTGAATTAATATCAAAGAAAAAAAAATACTGCATAAATAAAATAAAAATAAATAGATAATTATAATTGCATAAGTTCATAAAAATTGCTATGCAATAGCTAAAGCTAACCGCGGCAGTCCCCGAGTCCCACACGTATTTTTTTTATTTTATTCGGTATTAAATTTAGAGTGGCAATAATAAAGTAGGTGGGATAATGACCGTTACTGCTATGCTAAAACGCAATTATTCAATATTTGGCAATAAAATCAATTCAAAGAAAATAATTCATCTTGAGTTTATGTGTGTCTATAAAAGCCTGAAACTAGTGTGATTTTTCTAATCCTTTTTCGAGATTTGGCATGAGCAGCAGACTGGAATTGTGTAATCCTTCGTCTTCAGACGATTTGCTTCAGGATCATATACCAGCAGTGTCCTGGTTGCTTTAGATTCCTGGCAACTGGACTTCAAGTTGAAATTGCTGAGCCCCAACTTCCTGAAGCATTGCTGGGCGCCTTCCTTGAGACTCCTATTTCCACTCTCACTGTGCCTGTAGTGAAACAATAAAAAAACCAAACGTTATAATACCTGAGTAATGTCGTACTATTCATTCTGTATACCTAATGTTAGGTATAATATTGTGTGATTATGTTAGAAACTTTAAAGGTTGATCCACACAAATCAGGGCCAAGCACGGGATGTGGGCGGACCGTGACCTTCATACGCTCAAAAAAATATCATTGCGTACGGACGTGTGTGAACAAGTTCATCAAGACTACGGTCCGTCTACGTCCCGGGCACGGCCCTTATATGTGTGGATGTACCTTTAGGGCTAGCCGGTTTCTGAATTGATGATTGTTAAGAATTTGACACATTTTACGAGGGACACATTAGTACTTCGACTTAACCAATATTTAGAGGAAATATCCAATCAAGAAAATACTCACTTGCAAGTCACTGTGGAAAACTGTTGGGGGAACAGATTGGTTTGCACAATGATGTCCACAGCCGTTCCTGAGGGATGCTGGTAGGCGTAAGCTGATTCCCACTAAAACGCAAAGTAAGTACAATTAGTACAAGATTCTATCAAAACTATGTACATATATTGGCAACATTTCTGAATTATCGCTCCGTTTTTGTAGATTTGTGCGCTAAGAGAATTCTTTCCGTACATTGTGTACTCAGGCAAACTTCACACAGGTATAAGAGCAGGTATTCATCAGATCTTACCTTACGCTCGCTTGGACAGTTATCGTCATCTTCCGGCGTCTCAGTAGGAGGAGCGCTGCCTGACCTCCTGCCGACCGCCTGAAAACACAACATAAAACACTTGTAAAACAAAACATGTAAGCTGACAAGATATTAATATTATTACATACAAATATTATATATTTATATTGTATGTTTAGTTTAAATTTGTATATTATTTATTTAAATCTTTGTATTTAATTAAATGTCAATCGCTTTTTATTCTCCATATTGCATCTACCGTAACTATGAAGGTTGACTGATAGAGAATGCCGCAAAAGCGGCATTAAGTCCGCCTCTGTACATTTGTGTGCGCAAAGTGTTAAATAAATAAATAAATAGATACTTCTTGTAACATAATGTTGTGTTTGCAAAAATAACACAATCTGGAAAATCTTTGAAGCGGTAAAAATGCAACTAAAATATGTCCATATATAGGTAATGGATTTATAATTTATATTGAAATATTTAAAAATAAAATTTATATGTATGTTTTAATGAATAAACGAAACACATTCGTTAGTATCCAAATTTAGATTTGATTATTTGCATAAGCGACAGGGCATCGGCCGACACACGCTAATGTTTTGAAATAATCAAATCAATCAATAATCACTGCGATATAGCGATATATGCGAATAGGATAGGTAATGAAGTAAGCATCTTACAATCAGATTTGCGGGAAGTAAGCTGTTGATCTTAGTCTCGATTTCGTCGTAGCCTGGGGGCCTAATAGAGCAGAAACCTTTGCCCTTACACGCTTCAGGAATTGTAATGCCATACTTTGTTTCTGTGGAAATTAAGAGAAACTTTACATTATTTCGATATTTTTACTTTTCTTTTCTTTTCAAATATTATATGGCAACACAAAACTTACTTTGAGGGGCAGCACTGCTTGCTGCAAGTAGAGAGACCTGAAAAAAATAATCATAAGTAGTACCTTTTTCTTTATTCACAAACAAATATTTCATTTCGCACTCAGCTTTTAGCTACACGGAAACACACACTTTTACATCTACCTATAGAGCTTTTCATTAAGATTTTCAGTTAAATTAAACTAATAATCTTAGAAATAATATTTCAAGAATTTATTCTTTAATAAAAATGTGTTTAATGTAAGATTTAGATATTTACCGCTAACAAAACAAATGTGAAAGACGCCATGTTTGTCGCAACTGGAATTACTTTTTTTTAAGTATCTTAAAATTATTTTTTTGAAAAGTAAGGCGGCGTTAACAACAAATGTTTTGTTTATTACAAATATTTACTATACGATGTTGCTTCGATGAATGTTAAGTGACGACTGTTTCAGTAATTACACAACTCTGTTTATATATATTTTACCCATATAATATTTAAATAATTTTCCTCATGTTCCGGGTATCTATAATAATTATATGGAAAAAACGCTGAGGCTGTTCACACCTTTGAATAGACAAAACTTAGACAATCCTTCTAAAATAAAATGCTAATATATAACTTTTAAGTAATCTGGATTTTCAACTTTCTGAAACATATTTTGTACCACGTTGAAACGGAATATCTTAGTAGGTAATCAATGACACTGTGTTCACATCAGTTGAACCTGTCACAGTTCTGTGCTAAAATCAACGTATTTTTGATAAATTTCGGACTATCACTAATATTTTATTTTTGGGTCTGTCCAAAATGAAGGGATTTCCTGAAAATAAGTTCATAATACCTTCTTCGTGTTAAAACCCATGAATCATACTTGTTCAATGGATTATAGCTTGTGCTTGATGTTGCAAGCGGTTGATCCTGCTCTTATAGTGCATATGACTTTATCGGTAGCTGTGAGCAGCGCTCTATTAATACGAGTCTGAATAATTGTCATACGTCAGGCCAAAAGAGTACTCTCCTCATAGAGAAAATCGCTGACCTACAATTTTTTCATCAAAATAAGAAGCTTTTGATGTTTAAGATTCAATAAAAGTACTAGTTTTAATACTAGTTAATACTAGTTAATACTAGTTAATACTAGTTAATGTTAGTTAATGCTAGTTAATGCTAGTTAATGCTAGTTAATGCTAGTTAATGCTAGTTAATGCTAGTTAATGCTAGTTAATACTAGTTAAATACTAATTTTAATACTAGTTTTTGCGCTTCGTACGCGCATATCCCGTTTTTTCCCGTTCCCATCGGAATTTCGGGAAAACCTCTAAGTGCTCCCCTACGGAGTGTAGGGAAGCTACATGCCAAATTTCAGCTTTCTGCGACTAGGAGTTTCGGCTGTGCAATGTCTGTCAGTCACTTAGTCAGTCAGTAACAGAAGAGTTTTATAGATTGATATCTGAGCATGTATCTCACTAGAATACAGTGCAATTTTCTCTTTCACTTCGGCAGCGACTTCCAAATATTTATTATTCTTATCTTTTTATCCAAATCATTAATGCCGTGTTTCAACTTTATCAAACCAAGCATTAAGATTCTCTCCAGTTCGCTCAAACCGCAACATTTTTCTTACTTAGAGCATTTTTATACCCGTCGTAACTTTGAAACGAAAGGTCCGATTGGAAAAAATCTGCAGCCCTGGCAGGCACTGGCCCTAGCGGGCCCCGTCTTCTATGCTGACATCTCTTTCCGATCTTCAAGTGCGATTAAAGTGATTAGTAGTGAAGTTGTGTTTTACAATCAGTGAGTTTAAAGTTGTAATTAGTGTTGTTAAATTAAAGTGTTATTTTGGTTATTGAATCGGCTGTTTTTATTGTCACGAACCCCAAGCTCGTAACAGTATGCAAGCAACTCTTGAGAACATTTGAAGGATTCAATCCGGGAAATGAATTATTCTTGATTTAATCTTGGCTTGAGTACTCGCTTTTTATATGAATCAATCTGGGCTACTTCCTACATTGAAAAGAAGCTGGTACTTCCTACATTGAAAAGAAGCTGGTACTTCCTACATTGAAAAGAAGCTGGTACTTCCTACATTGAAAAGAAGCTGGTACTTCCTACATTGAAAAGAAGCTGGTACTTCCTACATTGAAAAGAAGCTGGTACTTCCTACATTGAAAAGAAGCTGGTACTTCCTACATTGAAAAGAAGCTGGTACTTCCTACATTGAAAAGAAGCTGGTACTTCCTACATTGAAAAGAAGCTGGTACTTCCTACATTGAAAAGAAGCTGGTACTTCCTACATTGAAAAGAAGCTGGTACTTCCTACATTGAAAAGAAGCTGGTACTTCCTACATTGAAAAGAAGCTGGTACTTCCTACATTGAAAAGAAGCTGGTACTTCCTACATTGAAAAGAAGCTGGTACTTCCTACATTGAAAAGAAGCTGGTACTTCCTACATTGAAAAGAAGCTGGTACTTCCTACATTGAAAAGAAGCTGGTACTTCCTACATTGAAAAGAAGCTGGTACTTCCTACATTGAAAAGAAGCACCTGCGTATATTTGCTTACCGACTTTTAACTGGTTCATTTACCTATATTTAAAAGTAGCGCTAATAATAAAAAATAAAAATGCTATGTATTAGTATTATTCCTATCATTTACTTAGAAAACAGACATGATATCCCCCAAAAAACAAAAATGTGAAAAGAGGCCAAGTTCCTTTCCCCAAAAATTCGACCAATAAAAGTAGTGGTGAGATCCATAATAGGCCAAGCATTTCAGAACTGCCGAATATTTCATGACTCTAACATGTGTCTTTTGAGAATACCAGTGAACAGAGAGCTTGGATCTTTCCTGAGCGTATAAAAATGATGAAACACTCGAAAAATGGTTTTCTCAAAAAGTTTCCCTATTATCAACTTGGCAAGTTTTTTTCTACAACGTCGATTTTACAATCAATTTAATAAAGAAAGAAATTGCTGTTTTTTGGGGGAAACATTTCTCGAGGTTGACTTTTACCAAACCTTATTTTCCTCTAAGTACGCGCAATGCACAATTAAGTTGTCTTGTAATTGTCCAAAAAAATATTTTTCAATATTAAATGTGATAATTACAACTAAGCAGAACTACACATTTTATTATTGAGGATCATCGGCAATCTTACAGTACTTAAATAAAATAAACCTCGACAGAATCAGATGCATTACTGCATTAAATTAATGTTTTTAAAATAAGCAAGAGTACACAAATTTGAATACCTAGTGCGTGATTTCCAAGTACGCGCAATGCACAATTAAAGTTGTGCACATACTAATCACAATAATACGCATTTGTCCAATATTAAATGTGATCATTACAATTAGGCAGAACTACACATTTTATTATAGAGGATCATCGGCAATCTTACAGTAAATAAAATAAACCTCGATACAATCAGATGCATTGCTGCATTAAACTTGTGTTTTTAAAATAAGCAAGAGTAGACAAATTTGAATACCTAGTGTGTGATTTCCAATTAGTTATATAGGTAAAAAAATAGGTAGGTGGGTAAAATGATATAGGTGAAAGCGAGCGCGGTGTTAAAGAAACAAACATGTTCCTTAGGATCCCTCACTTATGGTGGCAACGGTTTATCTTTATAATTTTCAAGCGATTTGAAAATGGCAAAACATACGGGTCCAATACTTTTTGAAAAACTTACGAACGGACTAAATAGAATTATATTTTTTCTATATTGTTAATACTCTATTATAGTGTTAACCTACCCAGGCATTAGGGAAAAGCAAAGAAAATGGCACACTGTCGGAAATATTACTCGGGTAAAGAGAAGAGAATACTTATAATCCACTATTTATTACTTTTTATTAGCAGAAGTCGATTTAAAAATATACGACGAACCAAGAAGTACTTACCCAATCACGTCTAACATAGATTTCTCTATTGTTACTTATCTGCAACTTAGTTAATCATTGCAATTTGTGGTTTCACATTTTCAGGTTTCTTAATAAAAGGTTTGCTACATATCTAATAGAAGCGTTAAACTTTATAGGCATTTATTTTTGATGACTAAGATACTTTGGTAGAAACCGCAGATTGAATCGTTGCCAAACGAAGGTAATTTAAAGGATCATTTTTTAATTCATTGCACTAGAAAAATAACGAAGACTCCTAGAAATAACAAAAAACGAATGTATTTTTTTAAGCATTAGCAGCCCTTTTAATTCTGAAGATAATGAATATATAACGTGTAACAGAATAAACGCAATACCTCTTAAGGGGTATTTGTATCTACTCATCATTATTGTCCCATAGTAAAAGTTGTTTATAATGATGAGTACAATGACCCCTTAAGAGGTATTGCGTTTATTCTTTTAAACGTTGTATATTCATTATCTTCAGAATTAAAGATCATTACCAGTCTTGTTTTACTGAACCTTATACGAGTATGTAGTCCAAAGTTGCTGTAGAAATGCCTCCTCCATAATTTTCCAAGTCTCTTTATCTCTGATCAATCCTGACAAATCTGACGGCAACCTGACGGTCGTCACGCAAACGTTTTAACGCCCGCCTCGGCGATGACGTGTTTTTCGGTACATAGTCACTGTGGGCAGATTCTCGCCCATCTGTTTTCATCCTTGGTGTTGATTCATATAAAATACCCACAAAATAAACTATATATGTTGCTGTAAATAATGGAAAGATCAAATAATTAATGGCTTAGGCACTATTTTTCATTTGTTTTCATTACAATTGTATCTAAACCACATGCATGAATCATTGGTATACTTAATCATTTTACTGAAAATTGGGATGAGCAAACATAACGACTAATTTTCCTTCAACTCAAAAAAGATCGCGACCACAATAATGCCATTTAGAACTCTTTCAAAATATACAATTTATTTATTTATTAATTTTATTAGGTTAGCCAACAATTGTTTACACATAAAAGAATACATTACAATTGGCAAAAATACATTTATCAGGGTGTAACAATCACTTAAAGGCCAACACCGCATGTACAATAAACGGCTTAATTTACAAAATTAATTATTACAAATAATTAACATAAACAATGATTTATGTTAGTTTGTTCTTAATTTAAGGTTAGTTATAACATTCGAATAATAATAAAAATAACATAAATATAACTTGAAAATGCAATATCGTAAATTAATTATGAAAAGGAAAAAAAAAAACATCAATTAAAATCATTATAGGAAAAAAAAACATCAATTAAAATCATTATAGGAAAAAAAACATCAATTAAAATCATTATAGAAAAAAAAAACATCAATTAAAATCATTATAGGAAAAAAAATATCAATTAAAATCATTATAGGAAAAAAAACATCAATTAAAATCATTATAGGAAAAAAAAACATCAATTAAAATAATTATATTTAAAATAAGAAATATAAGATTGAATAAATAAATATAAAATTTGAGTCAGTGAATTGATTAAATTAATTGGAAAATAATTGATTTATTGTGGTATAAAAATTATTGAGTTGAATTAAGTTAAATTTGACATTTTTAGGTACAGTAATGACTCAGGTTTTTGCGAGAGAATTATTTACAATCACCTTAATAATTTTATTAATACTGTCCTGGTGTATATCCACTAAATCACTGCAGCCATTGAACATTTTACACAATCTAGGTATAGGTGAGTTTGTGCCAATACTATCCCATCATGACTCGATCTATGCTTCATAATCATACACTTGACGCACAAATGAATTAGGTATTAAATTGCAAGGATGGGTCGCAGCATCATTCATCAGCTAAACGATTTTAACGACGTTTAAAGAAAAAGTTAAAGAGGAGGTCAGTTCAGTTGACTGGTCTCCGGTTTATGGAATGAGTTATCCAAATGGAATTGAATGTTTTATCAGAGGTAAATTCCAAACGAAGACAAAACAGAAAGTAACAATAATTCTAAATAAACGATATCAACGTAAATGGATAACAGATAAATTAAAATATATGTCAAATAAAAGAAAGACCTTAGATGTATGGAAACATGGTTTGAGTAATATCAAAAATAGACATATTCATAATAAATATAGAAATTAAAACTAATAGATAAAAAAGCTAAAAATAAGTATGTAAAAAAAGACATATGTAGTAATTTTATATTCACATTCAAATGTGGGAAATAATGAATAGACTTACAGGCAGAATTGTAAAGGCTATTGATGACATCATCCTGGGATCTTTCAGATTAAAACCTCAATTAATATCAAATAAGTTTGCTTGTGACTTTGACGCAAATATAAATAAAAGTTTTTTTTTGTATGTAATCATATCAGCCACTTCTTGACACAAGGTTGTACGCTGAATTCTCTAATGTTTCTATTCGACTTAGTAAGATAAATGACAAAATGTTGTTTAAAATTATTAGAAACATCAATGACAAAAAAAGTCTTCGATCAGATTAGAGCAAAAGACATAAAGCTCTTATCTTAAGAAATTACACTGTTTCTAACACACCTAATTAATAGTTGTAAGAATACCAGAGTCTGTTTATCCTAATAATTTAAAAATAGGTATAATAAGACCCATACACAAAAAGGCAGTTATTTGGATACCAACAACTACAGACCAATAACAATCCTTTCTTGTATAGATAAAATGATTGAAAAATATTATCGGAACGTCGCGAGCAAGTTTTTTGTCAAGCAATGGCATAATAAATTCATGAAAAACAGTTTGAATTTCAGACAGCTAAAAGTAACACGCAATTGCTATAGTAGGCGCCAGATAAATGTGGAATAAAGTATATTGACCTTTCCCTAATAACTGTTCATAGGTACCTGAACAATTAAATATGAATCGTTTTTCATTATTAGACAATGTTAAGGATCACGAGAGATGAGGATTCGGGACAGCTTTGTGTCATTAATTCCGTTTTTCAAATTAAAAATGTCAATAATTGTAGGTGGGTCAATGACCGTTATTCCACGATTATCTGGCGCCTACTATATCATACTTTACAGATGAAATCAATAACGGTAAAAAACATGTAATCACAATTATGATAGATTTCAGCACAGCTTTTGATACGCTAAATTATGAGGTACTTTACACAAAAATGGAGTAAAATGGTATACGGGGGCCATTGTTGGAATGGTTCAAGGATTATAACAAACAGAGGTATAATGTGGTTAGTATAGCGGGGGCGCACACCGACAGATTTCCGACCCATCATGGAACGGCTCAAGGATCGATCCTCGGTCCGTCTGAGTACCCACTCATCATCTGCCTAGCCTTTTCCCAATTATATTGGGGTCGGCTTTCAGTCAAACCGGATTCAGCTGAATACCAGTATTTTACGTTGAGCGGCTGCCTACCAGACCTCCACAACCCATTAACTGGGTAACACGGTACTCCTTGGCAAGACTGGTGTCAGATTATCTGGCTTCTGACTATCCGTAACGACTGCCAAAGATCTACAAATGACAGCCGGGACCAACGGCTTAACGTGCTTTCCGAGTCACGGAGGAGTTTCGGTATGTTAAGATGGTCACCCATCCACAGACCAACCTCGGCAAGCGTTGCTTAACCTTAAAGATCGACCCATGCGGCTGTTATTATTTAGCCACGAGCTCTAGTCTGAGTACCCACTATGTTAATGATATGTGTAACTTATTCCGGCATGTCTCTGTCTACCTTTGCCAACGACACATGTCTTATTACAGTTCACGGAGATCTAAGTACTGCTGAGAGGCTGATGCAAACTGAGTTTAACCTGCTATGTAAATGGGCACATGACGTTGGCTTAATAATCAATTATCAAAAGACTAAACTCATGCATGTTCATTCACCTTACTTAAAAACACAAGGAACACCAAGAGTCACCATAAACACATATATGCATCGGTGCTTGGATGTCTGTAAGCCGATTGATAACGTTAAAGAACATTTATA
Source organism: Mamestra brassicae (assembly GCA_905163435.1). NCBI lineage: Eukaryota > Metazoa > Arthropoda > Insecta > Lepidoptera > Noctuidae > Mamestra > Mamestra brassicae. Next base: position 4,126,045 of record LR990991.1, on the reverse strand, counting down.
CCTAGGTCTTAAGATTGATCATAAATTTAACGGAGCCCACATGTGGACTCAAGCTTAGAGCTATCATGTCAAAAAATCCGCATGTTGAAGCATACATTGCAACATGGGACCTTAAAATTGTTGTATATGGCATTGGCGGACTCTGTTATCAATTATGGAATAATCAGTTATGGGAGAACTTATAAAACCTACCTTCAAAAAATCTATAATATACAAACACGATAATTAAAGATACTGGTACCATACAAAATTTAACTCAAATATAAAGTCAGAAATGTATTTGATAAAGCGAAATTAGCTGGCGCCTTTAATTTACTTTGAACATAAACTAAGTAAATTACAGAAAATAAGTAGACCAAATTTTTTCGTAACCTGTTGTACTTGCCTCTGTATAAACTGCTGAAAGTAAATAATGAATACGGAAAGAGTCTGGACGTATGCTCTTCCCAGCATTATGAATAAATTACCTAAGGAAATAGCCATCAAATAGAAAACAAAAATTCTCGACGGATGTCTTCTATACCGTTGAAAAGTCTGGAATGGGGGAGGGGCCTACGTGTGGCTCCACTACCTGACAAAGCCCTGTGAGTGATTAACTTATATCTAATCGATAGCGCACATAATCTTATCTCAAAAATATTGAGCGCTATTTGAATGTCCTTTTTGATGAACGTATCGCACCATGAGAATAAAAGTGACCGAAAGTGAGCGAAATTTGCATTTTGTGGGAAATCACAAAATTGACTTCGTATTTTAGGGAGTTTCCAATAAAATATGTCATAACTTTTTCAAATGGAAAGCTATTTACATATTTATGATGCCAATATATTGTTTAGAAAAAATAAGAGCTTAAGAGTTTATAAAATAATCATTAAAAAAACCTTCCAAAAATGTTGAGATTTTGAGTTCGGTCACTTTCATTCTCACTGTGCGGTATGTTGAAATAAATACGTTGTTTTTTTTTTTTAGCTGATAAAAACAATCCGCTTGCCAAGTGCGGTGACAAGGTTTTTCTTCCTTGAAAATGATTCTTGCTGGTTATTATAATAATTATCCACGTGATATGAAACAATCCTTGAGTTTTCTTTGTTTATCCACAGACATATTAAAATGATATCAATTCCCAAAATAGTTTTCACTCTTTTTCTACTAGCACAGCAATATTTTATATACGTCATCTGTAATATCAGATAAGCCAAATAATTAAAATTAATGAGTAGGTACATACATTTCCTATTGAATTAATTGATTGAGGTGCCAGGGTATGTTTTACCTGCCAAGGTTGAGAAATTGTTCGAAAGAGTTACCGCGGCCCGGGAAAGCAATGGGCTATTTGAAGGAACGCGCGTCGGTTTTAATCAGTAAGTGAGACGCCGTCCCCCTCCACCCAGAACGGAGGGAGCGGAAATGGGGGTTATTTGATGACTTTTCCAAAACAAAATAAATCCCGCGTTCACACCAAGGTATAAAATATGTATTGCACATATTACTTTTGCCTTAGTTGCCTGATAAAAAAAGAATTATTATTATTATATTGTGTCAACTGATTTTGATCTTTTTCACCTGAAACCAGTTTTGAAGAATAATGCATTCTTCAAACTGTTTAATCCTGAAAGCCTGATAATGGTTTGAAATTTTCAACTCCATACCACCAATTCAGAAAGCAGCCCTGAGCACCAGCTTGGTTTATAAATTTGAGATGCGACCATAACTCCTGAATCTTAATAATGATGGACTGATTTTCTTGGTAATAAGTTCAGCGGAAAGTAGGTATTATATACAGCTGGAGTTTTTTCAATTTGTTTAATACCCATAATATGAAAAAATCTTTATTCATAAAACTAGTACCTGTTGTTGTAACTTAGATGTCGGTTTTGTAACAATAGTAAAATGCCCAGTTCTGTTGAAGTATTTGTATTGCATGTGAAAATTGCTAGTGCACGTCATGGGCATTGTACTACACAGCAATGACGAAAATTTCTTAAAGTTTAATTATATGTAATGATACTGATTTCATGTAAAACTGACGCGTTATGTCATTAAAATGTGAAAATGGACGCTATACTAAAACCTCGTCTTGGAAAAACATTTTTGCAACCTCCCATAGTTTTAGATTTAGACTCTATTATAAAATAGTAAGGTTGATTTTTCTTTGATAAAAGGCTTATGGACTAGCAGTAAGCGTTTCGCCCTGTTTCCTACCCAAATTGTCAACATAACAAATGGATATGAAATGTTTAAACACATTCCTCGTTCTGCAATATGTGTACCTGCGACTTGTATGTTACACAATAATATTCAATTTACTGGCTTGTTTGGGTTATATCAGTGCTCAACAAAGTACATTGTATTTCTTAAGTTATTCTATTACATTTAGTTTAAGTCTAGCATAGGTGTCATCATCATCATATCAACCGAAAGACGTCCACTGCTGGACCTGGATAGGCCTTCCTCAAATTCGCTAAAACAACCGGTTCTGTGCGTCTCGCATAAACAATAAACATGAAGCATTAGTAAGTTAGTAGCATTAGTACTTATATTAAATAAGTAATACAATCTCTACCTACACAAAAAATTGAGAGAATACAAGACAATTATTTAGAAAAATAAGCGGCTAAATTGGGGACGTCAACTGTTTGTCAATATACTCGTTAACTGCCTGCAAGCTAGAGAGCTTACAGGAAGTTTACTCAAATCATAGACAGAGCTCTCTACTCGTTTTTAACTAACTTCTAAATACAATCCGTCCAGATCTAGTCGAGTATTTAGTACAACGCATCAACAATCACAGACTTCAAATACCTACATGTTCCATTTTCCTATAGTCTTTTTAGGGTTCCGTACCTCAGTCGGCAAAAACGGAACCCTTATAGGATCACTTTGTTGTCCGTCTGTCAAGACGCTTTTTCTCAGGAACGCGTAGAGGAATCAAGCTGAAATTAATAATTATCTAGTAATCAGGAAATACAATGAAGTCTTAAAACGATCATGATTCCGCCTTAAGTGGGAGACGGAGCTATACATAGCGAATAGCACTATCCAGTTTTCATCATCGGAATTGGATGTCATTAGCACGTCAATGTAGGGCTGCTGGCCTGCCACCCCTTGGAGCAGTGAAAAATTCTAACTTCTAAGTCAACGCAGTCTAAAGCTAAGGTCGTTTACGGCGCAAATTTTGACGCTCGCAAGGGAATCAAAACCTATACGGTACTTCCCGTTGACCTAGATTCATGAAATTTGGCAAGAAGGTAGATCTTACAGTAAAAGTACAGGAAAAAGTCAGAATATTGGGATTTTGTAGTTTTATCATTTAATAAATATTTTTTACAATAACAAATTTTTATTTTCGGTTAAAGAATTGACCGTGACGTACATTGATGTATGGGAGAACAGTTTTTCAACAAAAAAGTTAAATTTGTCCTTCAATCTTACCTGCTATATTTTGCTTTCATAGTTTATAAACTTCCCTAGGTAATGTATACTCGGAAAATATATTCGATCGGAACCCTCGGTGCGCGAGTCTGACTCGCACTTGTCCGGATTTTTTTTAGGATGTAAAATCATCAAATGGCTCAATCTCATTACCAGATTCGCAAAACACCAGATTTGTAAAGTACCAGATTCTCAAAAAAGCAGATTCGCATTTTGCTGAACTGGACCTATTTGGCGCAGCCGCGGGGCATACAATGTTTTTGTTTTAAAATTAAGTTGTCTTTCATTTGTATCTACAATGTGTGTCTGTGTGTGTGCCAAATAAACTAGTTTTCTTTCTTTCTTTCAAGTAGGGACAAAATAAACTTAAAATAAATAAATAAATAAAAACATGCGGGGCAGTCTTTGGAGACTGCCGATAGAAGTGAAAACTAAGCGAAAACTAAAGCGAAGGAGGAGTACTTCGACGCCTAAGTGTATTTGTTTTTGAATTTATGTAGTTTAAATAATACTTTACCTCCTAATGTATCAGTATAATTGTTTTCATTTAAAATCTAAATAATACTGAATCGGTACAAAAAAAAACTATTTTTCGGTAAAAGTACGTAGCGAAGTAGATATCTATCATTACAAGTTTATAAATATTTTGTTTTCGAAATCCTAAATCTGGTTTTTTGAGAATCTGGTGTTTTGAGAATACGGTCATTTGTGAAATTGAACACACATATTCTGAGATTGAACCCATCAAATGACTCCTTCCGCTCAGGGCGGAGCGGAAGCAGGGCGGGTTCATATCGGACGACGAGCCGCCCAACACTCACCGTCCGCAGGCCCGCGCCTAAGGTAGCCGGGAATCGCCCTGCGAGTCCCGACGCCCGGGCGTCTTCTTTTGTTCCTATATATTATGCAATTATAGTAGACACTAGACACATTTATTGACATTCTTAATTTCAAAAACATCTATCGTGATTTTTTACATTTAAAACGGTTCATAATTTATTGTTTTTACAGTTGTAGGATAGGTATTCGTATTGTTCCGCAGCTGGGATGAATGATAAGAGTATCCTCGAGTCACGTATTTTGAAAGTTTCCAACGTATATGGTGTAACGCCGGATGCTGCGGTTGGCACGTCCCGGATCCCCCGCTCGGGTTTTGGGTTTGCCCACCAGCAGCTAGGATCTAGGTTATTATGACGATTTGCTGTTGCGTTCACGTTTTTTACAGCGTTACTCTTGAGTAAGATCCTACTGGTGTAATTTATTTTGCTAATCAAAAGTCTTTTGATTGTTTTTGGGACAATCAAACAAATCTAAGAGCTCGGTCATTTGTATCGTTTAAATCCTAACAGGTGTAGCTTATGCTGGACGGGAAAGGGAGGCAAGGTGTGACAGATCCTGGACAGGGCTTTACTTAAACGCATGTATTTCAGACTATGAGACTAGACCCAAAATCTATGAATACATAAAGGGCTATGTTAATGATGTTTGATTTTTTAAACTTTAATATGAAAGGCAAACAGTCATACAGTCGAAAAAGGAATCCGAGTTTATGCCTGTTTCGGGTGTATATAGTAACCAATATAGAAATCGAAATAATAATAAATTTATGCGTACCTGGGTCGGGTGAGGTCATGCACGTTGTGATATCGTGTGTAAAAATCACGTGTACACAACCGCGTCGATCCGTTGTGAATGGATTTAAATACCGCAACATTTTGGTCAAGTAGGTACCTATTAAAAAAAATATTGAAAAACATGAGCAGGGGCACACGTACATACATACACACCTACACACGTACCTAATTGGAAAAAAGGATATTACGGAAAATACATTGTCTGCCAAAAACATCAACTCATTAATAACATTTACGAAACCAGATATTAAAATCAAATGCAGCAATCAACTAGCATACCCATACCTATACCAAATTTACGTTATGTCTTTCCCAATGAAACCTCATAAATGATATCGACCGTAATCAGAAGCAGTCAATGATCATTTTCCTTAAAACCAAATCACATTGCACATAGTGGTTAAGTTTTACAAAGAAATTCGCACTGGGTTCAGTGTTGCGCCGACGGACGCGCACTAGGATGTCGGGTTATATAACGATGAATGTGGGCCGTTGTGCAATGGCGGTAAACCCAGTCCCGGTCAGGTGGACCCCAAACAACTGTAGCAGGTTTTACTGAAATGTAAATGTTGGAGATTCACATTTCAGTAAATCCTGATATAGCCTATCCTATTAAACGGACCTTTACTGCTTGGGAAAAAAGCACATACCTACCTAAATAATATTCTGCTATTTTTAAATAAACTTAAAATTGCCTATTTGTGAATTTCACGGCTAAATTGATAATATGCTCCACTAGCTGTCACCCGCGTGAATGTCGAAAATTATGCCAAGGAAACATATTCCCGGGATAAAAAGTACCTATCCTATGTGTTATTCCAAACTATAACTGACCTCTGTGCCAAATTTCATTAAGGTCCGTTCTGACGTGATTGAGTAGCAAACATTCATCCATTCATCCAACATCCAAACTTTCGCATTTATAATATTGGTATAGTCTAGTAGACTTTTCACAGATGATCTTACCGTTAAAAACCAATTTTATGTGTGATATGATATGATATTTTAAAATTTAAGTAGGTAATAAAAATTAGTAAAAGCCACATCAATTAGTCACTCATCAATAATAAAAATAATAACCCCACCGCCGTATCTTTACGTTGACGTCGTGGTGGGGCTTGCGCGTCCCAATGAACCTTAGATCATACCTAGGGTGAGGGGCCAGACAAAAAGAGATACAATCCGCAGGGCAGTTTTGTAGCGAATTGTTGGGCAGTAGCGACTCCACGGACCTGATCTCCCGGGAGAAGTCTCGTTCCTCGACCCCACCTCTCTCTTGCCTTAATTGGTTGGTCTGAATGGAGATTCGCAAGAGTAAACCTGTAATAATAATATAATTCAGTAAGATGCTGGTAGGGATCTTGACCGTACTTCCAGGGTTGTCCTGATAGCCGTGGTATACCTCTCCACTTCTCTAGCACCTCAGGATACCTATGGTGCCCCCTTGGCACTGCTTCACTTTGTGCTAGCGACCGCTTTCGGGGGCCTATTTATTGAGTGTACAAGTCACCCCCTGCCATTTTAAAGCCGTGTATACTGTCAGTGGTCAGGTAGGGCCAAGAGTTCTTCCATAGTTCACGATAATCAGTCCACTTAACCACCCAAACCCATAGCCTCTCATATATTCTGCAATAGTCCTGCATCGGCTGGGGATTGTCTTGATATACTTTCATAGTGCATATATGGATTATCGCCGGTTGTTGCCCCATTTCATTTGAAATGTCTAACGGGGACCCCAGGGTCTCGAGATTGTCAAAGTTTAAGCAAATAATAATAAAATTATTCATCAGCAACTTGCTCTGAAATACTCTCTTGTAGAATTGGAAGTGCTGTACTACACGCATACGCCTGACCCAGTTCTATTGTAATGGCAATATCACAATGTACTGGGGTCGGTCCATCATCACTGACAGGACTATGTTTGCCAATTAGCCTGATACAATGGTGGTGGGATGAATCGAGAGGCGTGCAATGATTGTAGACATAACCGTTCCACATGACGAGAACCTCGTGAAAGCCGAGAAAGATAAGCAAATCAAATATCTTGACTTGCCTCGCGGGGTTGTTGACATGTGTGATGTGAACTCAGCAATCATTATACCGATAGTCGTGTCAGCCAATGGTTTAATAGCCACGAGCTTCGACCAACACCTTAGGAGGCTCTCGCTAGGCAGCTGGATCAAGGGCTTGATTCAACAAGCAGTACTTCTGGACACGGCTCGCATTGTTAGGACCCCTTGGACCCTGTTCCTAGTGGGCTACTATTTTTAAATGTTTTGTATATGTTATTTATTGAAGTATTTAAAAATGTAATTTTTAAGTATAGTTAATTAAATAATTGGAATAATAATAATGTTTATTAACATAAATATTTATGTTTTGGGCAAATAGAGTACTTAATCTAAACTTCTAAACTTAAAGTACAATTTGAGCCGAACCTATAAAATGTTTTGAGATTTATTTTAATTTTCTTCGCTTCCATAATAACTTCTTTCTGTTAAAAAAATTACTGTCTTTCGTACGTCAGAAAAGGCGCGACTATAAATATATCACGATTGCATATCATAATCATGAGTGGTGCCATGAATGATTTATTGTCCAGCACGCAATATCACGAAGTTTAGTCAAAAAACGATGCAGGAAGCGCTGAGATGCACTTAATGACCCCAATCACATTTATTGCTTTCCATATAAGTTGTGCTCTAATCATTGCGCGTGAACGGCGATTGTCGGTCACACTCAACCACTTGCAACATGCAGAGAAGGGATGCTGGCCGATGTTACAATATATGCGCTCCGATACCTCGTTTCAACATTTTATATTCAATATGGATTAGATAATATCAATAGTGTTTATTTTTACTACTGAGGAAGTCTTACATTTTATTATTGATTTGAGAAGTGAGTTTTTATCTGACGAACTATTGCGAAATAGTTCTGGAAAAAAACTAATTTATGATCGTAATTTATGGTATGATAAATATTACGATACAGCGAGCTGAACGCGCTTTATACATAACAGTTAGTCACAATATATTAAATCGTTACTGTTTTATTCAAATAAAGTGTTCCCTAATCTTCTATTTAATGCATTATTATCAATTCAACCGCAAACGTCCACTGCTGGCTATAGGAGACTCCCAAAGTACCACCATATCGACCGGGTCTGTGATTCTCGAATCTAGCGGATTCCCGAGGATTATAATGATTAATCAACGCAGTATTTATTTTCAAAATATTCATCTATTAAAGAATACCTGGAAGGAGTTTTAGCGAAATAATGGTAAAAGGAAGACATGCGGCACAGACTCCTAATTTTGGGATAAGGGTACGAGGATGATGATGATGAAGATAGCTTTTTTCTAAATCTTAGACTGTATAATCTTACGTTCACTCTAGAAAAAAACAAACATCACGTAATACTCATAATACTTATTTTTTTGGTCACAATACGAATTTATATCATAATTTTTATAGTTACATCATCGATGTATATCTAAGACTGGTCTGCGTTAATCAATGCAGTGACATGAAAGTACCATGATCCAGCAAATATGTAGGCTATGTAGCAGTGTTTTTTTAGGAATAAAATTATATAGCTGTTTATACACTTACATAAGAAACGGTTATGAGATAATGATAACCAAGCAAAACGGGGCGATCGATGCAGCGCTGAATACCTTCTGGGTGAATTGTAGGGTTATCTCGGGCAACACGAAATCTTTAAATTATATTTAGTAATTCCAACTATAATCTATAATATGTACAAGTAACAACTAAATACTTAAACAACTAGACTAATAATCGCGAAATTATATACAAACGCGTGTAAAAACAAAATAAATCATATCGCTGTCAATGACAAAAGTGCCCAGAACACTGGCAGCATTGCCGCGTTGAATGACAAAAGTGCCCAGAACACTGGCAGCATTGCCGCGTTGAATGACAAAAGTGCCCAGAACACTGGCAGCATTGCCGCGTTGAATGACAAAAGTGCCCAGAACACTGGCAGCATTGCCGCGTTGAATGACAAAAGTGCCCAGAACACTGGCAGCATTGCCGCGTTGAATGACAAAAGTGCCCAGAACACTGGCAGCATTGCCGCGTTGAATGACAAAAGTGCCCAGAACTCTGGCAGCATTGCCGCGTTGAATGACAAAAGTGCCCAGAACTCTGGCAGCATTGCCGCGTTGATTGGCAATGCTGATTATTTGGCCGAAGAAAAGCCCAGCCCTGTGGTCACGTGAACAGTCGACGAGTTGTTTGCTGATGTCCCGAAAGACTTGGTGAGCACTCGGACCCCATGGACCTAATTTTTCAACCGCAAACGGCTCAAATAAGCTCCCAATAAGGTTGTATTTGCGCCGTTTGAGATTTTCTGCACCTGCAGCAGCAATTGATTATTCCAAATGAGCATTAGTACCAAACTTTAATCGTTAGCAGTCATTCTGGGGATGTGAATTGTCTCTTACTTATTCGCCGTTCAGCAAGAACCACAAGGGAAAAAAGGAATAAATGATTCATAGGAATATAATCAGAGAAGGGTATTAACTACACCCACGATCTTCAGGTAGATTCAGTGCAGTAACTCCGGGTTTCTAAAGCCGATTCAATGTCTTGTCAGCTATTAGCTAATTAAAAACACTACAGCCAATGAAACCACTTGAGGTTATTTACTTCATCAACAAGGTCGGGTAGTTGAATTTCCAGGATTCAACTGCCACAACAAAAATGCCAGAACGCCGCAGGAAGCCTTCGTATTAGACCAGGAGTATTTTGACCATTGCGTAGTGATGAAGCTTCCCGATCGCCTACCTACTGACTATTCGAAGAGGCTATTCTCCTACCGTGTCAAACGCTACTATTGATAATTTTAAGCAACGGTGTAATTTAAAAATCCCTTTTGAATATTTACCTTCATTTCTTATAACAGCGTATGGTAACACGAAATAAGTGGAACTGCCTACAGCCGCCTATTTTGAAGTCATGACAAATAAAACACCACAATTTCCCCAGTATGTATACTAAACACACAATGGCTATACAATTGTATTTAGGTAAAGTTCTTGTTTGATAAACTTTACATGCTGTTCGAATTAAACACAAACATTTTATTTAGAAAAGTGTAGTCCTATGTATATGGAGTGATGTGGTTAACCTACATATTCGTTTGTTTCGAAAAGGCTTGTTGAGGGCACTTAAAAATACGATTTAGGTATTTAACTTTTTATTTTTATTTTGACAATAACAAGGAACTCGTGGCAAAGGAATAATAGTTGTACGGCTCGATCTTTAAGGTTAAGCAACGCTTGCCGAGGTCGGTCTGTGGATAGGTGACCATCTTAACATACTCCTTTTTCGATTCCTCCGTGCTACGGAAAGCACGTTGAGCCGTAGGTTCCGGCTGTCATTTGTGGATCTTTGGCAATCGTTACGGATTGTCAGAAGCCAGAAAACTTGAATCCAGTCTTGTCAAGTAGTTCCGTGTTATCCAGTTAATGGGTTGTGGAAGTCAGATAGGTAGACACTCCACGTAAAATACTGATATTTTACCAGCCAGTATTAAAATACCATAATTATATAATAAATCTTCTGCTTCATGTCGCCTGACACGACAGTATCTCGAATGGTCAAAAACATTGCCACACAAGTACCAATTGAAACTTTTTGAATAATCAGAGTACCTATATAATAGTATATAGGTATTCTGACGTAACTCATATGTTAATGTAGTTCAAAGAAACATAGAGTTAGTTTTATAGAGGGGTTACTTAAAAACTCCAGATACTGTGACGTGCTAATGCTATCGTGATTCCGATGTGAAACAGGGATACTGGAATCCGTCATACGTCACAATAGAGCTCCAGGAACAGGTTGCGAAATGACCTAGATGCGTACCGTAAGTCTCGAAGTGGCTCTAGAAAAGAGCCCTTCCCCACTGCTTTGTGGGAAAGTGCTGACTTAAATAAGCACTGCAATCTGTAATGATCGGGAAACTACAAAAATATTTGACGTAGACATTAGTTAATGAAACTAAGTTTGTTCGCCATTTTTAATAAAAACACATGTAACATGAATTTTACGAGTTTCTTATTAAGATGGATCTTTATGAGTTACAACAGCACACCTGAATTCCCCGAATGGTGAGGCACCTAAGCTGTGGTACCTACCCAAATGTCAACTGAAAATCAAATGAACTAAAAATAATGTAAAATATAATAATGTGACGCTTTTGATATTGGTCTCAATTTTAAAGTCATAATTTTAGAGTAGGAAATCCTAAGAGGCACAACATCTTTAAATATTTTTTGTCGTTGGTCAGTCACGTTTTGAGTGTATAATAAATTTGCTCGCGCGTTGATGTCTTTTCTGGAAAGGAAGGTAAAAAAACTTATCTTTAAAAAGTCGCTCTTTGTGTTGGTAACCCATTTTTTTATATAGCTCATTTTTATGCCGTCAAAACATAGCAAAGGGAATTACATTATTACTATATAATTTCCTCACAGTCACCAGTAACCCAGGAACTTATCCACATAATTATGTAGCTCTAATTAATGTAACTAGATCCTTAATCGAGAGGCATCCGTCGGTCCCGAATAGCGTATTGATAACACAAGACATTATGCGATAATTCACAATCGCGAGAGGGGATTGCAAGTTTAAATAAAAAGAAAACTCAGCGCCGTGGCCAGTGAGAGTGAGACGTCTTAGCGAACGCGCGCGAAAGTTGCATTCAAACTCGCGCCAATACAAACGTCATCCCGGCCGCCATTTTTTTTCTGGAACGGGAGATCATACACGTGATAGTCAATTATTTGTGCTATTTGTCTTTTTGTAATTAAGTGCGTGTAGGTTTGCTTGTGGGGTGACAGTGCAAGTGTTCAGTGACTTTCGCCGTCTGTTTGTGTAGGATGATGAACGCACGTAATATAAAGGTAAGTTATAACACAATGATAGCCATTATTCATTATTTTAAGAGGCGGTATTATCAATATAATAAAATACATAAAGATTTACCTTACGGTAGATCAATACTTTGGTAGATTTTGTTTTTTCCTTACAATTTATTGGATTTTAAAACCATATTGGTTTTTGTAACGTAGTTAAATAAAACAGAACTACATACAACATAGGTACCAAAAATTGTTTCAAACACTATATTTGGCGAAATGAAACTACTATATGTATGGGTAGCCTGTAATAATATTGTGATTTGAAAATGATTTGTTTAATTTTTAGTTTCATGTGTATTTTTACGATATAAAACGATAGTACGGTATTGCGCAATGAAAAGCCTTTTCAACCACTGATAAGTTTCACCTTTTCGCACAATGCCAGTTAACAAAAAGGTGTGAATTTGTCATTGTTGATCTACGAAGAAAAGAACTAAAAAAGATTAATTGATCGGAGGTAAAAATATTCTCACCGGATGATTGAGTAAACGTAAATAAAACAATAGTTAAGTTAATATAGCTTTGGGTAGTAAATAAATAGCTGAATGACACGCATTAAAGTTTCGCGTGTCAATTTGCTACGTACGCTGATTTGCGTGATGTTGGGTTGTTTTTGCATTTTATTTGTAGCTGCACAGTTTAAGATGGATGTTTGCAAACTGGACGGAATATGTACATCAAAAAGTATCGTGATTTCAAGCAAGCTAACAGCTACACTTCCTGAAAATTTAATTAATTTGGGTTACCTATCTACTAAAATTTAATTAAAACAACACAAACGCCGAAAAGAAAAAAAGTTAAACAGTAACTTTACTTTGTCAATATTTTTCCCAAAAAGAGTGAAATCACAGGATTTTTTCAATTCTTGAAAAAATAGTTTTTCATTACACAATGGGATATTTGGTTGAATGGTTTCTGATACATTATAATGAAGAAGCAATTAAGTTATTGCACACTATTAATCTTTGTTTCACAAATCTACATATATTGCCGTACACTATAGGTAAAATTATATGCTCCAGTATATAATTTTATGAATCTTCAGTAATTATACTTCGTTTTCACATCCGATGGTAATTAAAATATTCCTTGTACTTTTAGTATTTCCTTTTAAGGAGTATGGGCCTAGTAATAAAAGCATCCGCAGGCAGGCAGACTTAAACCTTTGAGTGCATTTGTTAACAATGGGGTTATTATTATTAATCACTAAGAGTTCTGCAACAGAACATACATTGAGCATTAAAAAAATAATTGTTCCGCAAGTAGTCTGATATACATCACAATAACGGCCAAATTTCAAAAAGTTTGGCCGCAACATTTCCTTTACCAGAAAGCGTTTCCAAAAAGTATTTTAATGGAATAGGATCACAACTCATGACTTCTTTCAAAAATGGACGTTCTGCAATGATTTTAGTTCACTTTGTGAGTAAGAAACGCAATTTTCCTACGAACAACCTTAATTTCCGTAGAAATATGATTGCACACAGTTTAGAAATACGGATCAAATTAGGGAAATACAATTAAAATTCAAAAGATCTGCTAAAATATCATTAAAGGTTCCAAAAACATTTAAATGCATATTTCTTGAATACTCAAAGTCCAAGTTAGTTCATAAGAATGACGCGAAACTATTGACAGTCTGCCGGCTTACAGGCTAGTCTGAGAGTTGCCATCAATATTCATACCCTTTTAGGAAAGATCAGATGTTCAGTGTTCACCTGCTTAGGATCAAAGCGGTAGAGTCCGTTCTGAAAAGATGGTAGGTATGTGAAATTATGACAATAATTATTTACTATTATTTTTTTATTATTAGTTTCCTATTGGATACTGGAAACTTTTTATAAAGAGAATAATCCTACATATACATATTACAAACGCGAAAGTTTGTAAGGATGGATGGATGGATGGATGTTTGTTACTCTTTCACGTCAGAACGGCTGAACGGATCTCGATGAAATTTGGCACAGACGTAGATTATAGTCTGGAATAACACAGGAAAAATTCCTGGAATAAGTTCCCTTGGGATAATTTTCGACCTAAACGCGGGCGGAGCCGCGGGCGTTACTTGTAGATAAATAAAGCAAAGGTAGTAAACATTACAGACACAAAGATTAATTATGATAAACTGTTCATAAAACTGCTCAAGAAGCCGATGTCTTTGTAGGTAGATGCATTCGTTGATAAGATAATTAAGCGCTGTTCTTAACATACTTGTCACGGTTTGTTACTTACGGTTAATTACCAACTATAAGCAGCTCTAAAATGTGCAAAATGACTGCGACGATGCGAACAAGCGCTTCCGGTCAATATGGTCAGGTTATGTAAGTTTTTGTGGTTTATACGAGCTGTAGAGATCCGCAATTCTATGTTGTACTACTGGATTAAGATATGCATTTCCAAGTAACCGCCATCATCATCATCATCCACAGCTAGAGTTCGCCTACTGATAAACCTAGGTTTATCTTTCCTTGTGCTAACGCAGTCTTCTATTTCAAAAATTGCCATTGCAATACCGGTAAGGATGATTCTGTTCTAAATTTCAATGTACAAGTAATGCAAATGCAGGTCAAACTGCTTGTTCACAAATTCTAAAAGACCGCTAAATAATGCCTGGCGACGTGGCTAGGCATACTAAAATCTTCTTAAAGCCGTGTGATATTATTTAATAATGTCAGATTTTGTGCCAAGGCTCGAAGTTCAAATCTCAGGTCTCATACATATTCTCATATTTTTATTGTTACTTAGTATTAAAGTATGGGACACTGTAATTATATACTACTGAGATTTCCATCTACAGTAAACTTAATAATAGTGTAACGTATGTTTAATGAATACCAAATTCAATAGAAGACTAAGATATCACACACGCGAAGTTTGAGAAATTAAAATAATTATTGGGAATGAAGAAGTCAATTCATTTGTTATTTGTAAGAGGTGAGGTTTGGGGCAGTGACCTCAATTTGAGAGAGAAAGGTAGTTAGGTTAAACCTTTAAAGTAGGTAGGTTAATTACTGTTTATAATCAGGCAGTAAAAATGTTTTCAGTAGCTCGAATAATGCGTGTCTACTAGGAATCTTTATAAAAATCATTTAGAAAGAAATTCTGAATGCCTTTTTCATTTTGTTAATATTATATTAGTATCATATCATGATATCACATACAGGAAAATTCAAAGTTACGGAACCAAGTATACAGAAATCAGTTCGATACTCTTGTTCTAGTGCCTTTCAAGCGGTCATGTTTATGCAATAGCAGTGAATGTATCGTTTATTTAGTTTTTTATTTATAAGTTCATAACACACTTCCTTACTGATATTTTCTTATTAACTATACATATCTTTCTAATAAAATAAATACATATTCAATGTTTTAAAAAGGAACTGTAATAATAGGTATGACATACTATTTCGCAAAATCGAATTGATATTTAGTTAGGATTTTGAGCCGCAAATATTTACTTATATAAGTTCGCATATTCAATTAAAATCAACATTTATTTTCAGACAATAATAAAAGTAGTCAGTTAAGTACCCATTTAAAAATTACGATTTCTAACCACAAACAAAAATAAATAAGTAGATTTTTGACCACTACCTATGCTTTGAAAATGTTGGTTATGAGTAATTCAATAATAAGTATTTTTAGCAGCCTAACAGATTGTTAGTGTGGAAATAAATATTTAGAATTGAGAATTACTTATAAGGTTTAAATAATATATTTAACCAAAATGACTCAAAGAGGACCTAATCAGTTGTAAACAAGTCTTTAGTAGGTAAGTGAGCAAATCAGGAGGAGCACTAATAAATTCGATACTTCTGCTGTAAATAATTTATATAATAGTCTTATCATTATATTTAGCTATTTACTTTACCTCGTCCGCTTCGGTTTATCCCCATAATTAAAGCCAATTTGCTAAGTAAAGCACTCTCTCGAAAACACTATTACAGGGATTTTAAACTCCTTGGATCGCGGTTCTAAATTAAATGCCGTTTCCCTTTTTCCTAAAATATTCTAATCAGGAATGCACCGCATTAACAAATCTCATCTTAAGCAAAATAAGCAAACTACGGTTCAATATGAATACAAATGTTGTACGTCGTCAGCTTTGCTCTACAATTTTTTCCTTAATAAGATGGGTTCAATAAACGTCATTTTATTTTTTTCTTGAAAGCCACATTTGTGTTCCACTGCTGGGCAAAGGCATCCCTTTTCTCTATTCATACCTTTCCGTCCTGAGTGATTTGGCTAAGTATTACCCGCAAACGTCATCAGATTGTCACACCACCTTCGCCGCGGTCGCGTTAGCATAAGCGTTTTTATTTTTTATTGTTTATAGACATATGTCATTTTTTAGACATATGTCATTTTTTTTAGACATATGCCATTTTTTTTTTAGACATATGTAATTTTTTATAGACATATTCAGTTTTGACTACTTGTATTTTCCAATAATCCATGCAATGGAAAGCAGAAGCAGACTTAACAATCAAAATCTATACGCAAGGATTTGTAATTGACTTTTTGGTGACTATTATTTTTACTTGTTTAATTTTTATTAGCTGTAAGTCCGCCATGTTATAAAAATAAATAAATATTAAAGCTTGCAAATAGGCTGACCTATTTGCGGCAAATTTTTAACGTAATTAAGATGGATTGAATTACTTCCCTCCGAATTTTTCAAGTTTTTAAAATGCTATTTCTCACTACTTTTAGTTTCCAAAAAACTCAGCGGAATGAAAATGTTAATAAGTTTCGCTTTCATTAAATGCTTCGGCACACTTTTGTATCTCTCTCCGGTTTTGTCTCCGCGTTACATAATGAGGATGGGTGAACAACCTTCTTTACCTGTGTTGCGAGGTTGTGACCAGTCCAGCTTAAGTCGTGTCATTGTGTGACATGGTGTAATTGCAATAATTATTGTATGGATTATTACATGCCCTTATGTTGTTATGAAAGCTACGTTCCTCCTTCGGCAAAATGTCAAAAAAAGCTTTTGGCGAGTGATTAATATAATTACGCACCTATAGCCATATTTAGTACACCTAGCTAGCTGTACATTATTACCATGCAATTGATGAAAACTTGGGCATACGTTTCTGCTATTGTAGTTCATTTGAGCACCTCATAATTCTCACATAAGAAGAGGAGCTCGTAAACGTTCACTTATAGTCAGTCAGTTATTAAATAGCAAGTATTTAGCCTCTTTATATTCTATCCTCTTTGGCTTTGGTTCTTAATCGTATGAAAAAAAATTGTTCCATATGATTTTGTATATCCGGCACCGCATACCGCAGCGTGGTACGTTGCGATCATGAGACCGAAGCTTAAGTCTACTGCTCAAATATGAAGTAGGTCAAAGAAGCCTCTAGAAAATGTGTTATAATGAGTTTCAAAATGGCTTTTATGCAATGTTGGAAGTGCTAAGTAATGTATGCAAAGAATTAACTTTCTCATATTCGGTGTTTTAAAAGACGTACGTTTTGCATCTTCAGAAGACGTTATGATTACAATGTATTTTTATAAACCATAAATTCTAAAGGAACGATTTAAAAAGTCTGTATGTATTGTAAAATTAATTTATGAAAAAGTTCCTTCAGCGCTTTACTAGTCGCGTCACAAAATCTACCAGAATGCAAGACGCGTCGAGGATCCGGAACAATTAAGTAGGTCATACGAAAGCATTGGTGTGGTGATATAACTTTAAGGAAGTCCGTTTACCGAAGCCACGGCGCCAACCAGGTCATCGAAATGACCTGCATCCTTCTTCATTTTATGTTAAACCGTCTTAGCGAATGTTTAATCGAACAGCACCATGAATAACCGGCACAGAGGCCTCCTATAATCTCGATCACGTTCGGACGTTGACGTGTAACGTAACACCACATTGAAAGTGAAGTCGTTTTGCTTTCTGACTGCCACCGTCCGGTGTCGGTCAAATTATAAACATTACTATATTTAGTCGGGACTGAGTTATCGATAGAAAGTGTCGCTCCTATGTGTTTGAGCGAGCATAATTTACTGAGTATTTTTATTGTTGTTCAATGCCATAAATCGTAACATACCATAATTTAAAATTGTCAAAGAGGGATTTGTAATTTATTCTACTGAACTTTCGTAACTAGAACAAATAATTCGCGTCGCCTCTTTTCATACTCCTTTGAGCAGAAAGACTAGTCTAAATAAGAATGATGAAAAGTCACATACTTATTGTTATTATTTATTAGGACATTGTAGGTACATTACGTATTTACATAATATTGTAAAATAAACAAGGCATTATGCAACTGCATTGTAAACATTGTATTTGATTTTTTCTCAGTTATTTGCTACATTACAGTAGCGAATTTGTTGACCCACTAAATAATGGTGACATATTCTCGTATGTGCTAGTTCGGCAACAAAAAGATTAATTTCACGCTGGCCTGTATTTCAAAATATACAGAAAAGGCCTTATTGGGAACATTTTGTGATGGTTCTGGCCATGGAAAAGTGTGTCAACCAGTCATTGTCTTCTCTGGAATGCTATAATAAAGCTATAACTGACTTGATAATCGATTAAACACTAGGTCGACCATAAAGCTTTCGTAATATGCAATAAATGTTGTAACAATTCCTTAAATTGCTAACGATACAAGTATTAACAATGGCTCATGTGCATCGCCATTAAAGGCTCCTTTTGATGCTTCGTAAAACTATAAAAGAGAACCTTCAGCGTTTAAAAAAATCTGCCATAATTAACACGTTATGTCTCATTTCATTGGCAGCGAGTCTATTTGCTTCAACTTTGCATTCATCTAGATACCGAGGCTCTCTTGAGATTTTTATAACAAGAAAAATCATAAACACTTCGTCAAAGAATCAATCATCATCTTGGTTGTTTCGTTTTAACACAAGTGTGGTTTGTTATGACTGTTATGAGCTATTCAACTAATTTCCTGACTCACAAACAGTACACGCGTATGTATTACTTAACTCAGAATTAGGTAAGTAATCTTATGAGTCAGTGGTAGTCTACTAGAACTGCTTCGTCGACCGGATCTCCGTCTGATCCACAACGCGCGACTACAAGCCAATTTGCCTTTAGACTCGGTTTGACTAGACAGAGCCGCGAATCGTCTGTGTCGAAAGGAAAGCGTATACTTACAAATGATAAACAATATTCTTGTCTATCAAAATATTTGTTTCCTTGATTTTACTAATAGAACCTTATGTCATACATAATGGCAGTCTTCCTAATGTAGCGAATTGCGGAACACGCCACCTGACCGTATTAATTTAAAAGTTAACAACTTATGATGAAACTGGTCACAACATTAAAACAAACAAAGTCCTTTCTAGAGCTAATGACACTCAGAACTGCTTGACCTACAAGGAAACGAGCATGAATATAAACAACCACGTTCACATGTTCTCAAGTTATTATCACTACGAACGCGCACTGCCTGCATGTTTGACTTGCACTCTAACTTTCACCGCAAAGAGCTAAAATTCTGACAGAGACTCCTGCTCAGAGAAAACGCATCGAGGAAATGTAATATTAATTTCATATGGCGGTTATTAATGTGAGAGTATTGATTGAAAATATAATTGCATTTTCCTGCGACGGTAAAATAATTACGATTAATGTCAGCGTTCTTAATAAACCTTAATGAGTTTTTTGTCATTTGAAAAGACTCATGGAATTGTAATTACATCGCCACTTAAATCCTTCAAACCAACATAAGATAGTGAGGACAGTGATCATTAAAATTTATTCGGGTTTGCCTAACACAGCACTCACTTGCGTAGCTAAACCATCCCAGTCCCATGGACTGGTCCCATGGGATCAGATACGAAAGTGAGTGCGTATGCGTATTACCGGGTTTGCCTAACACATATATTGTAGATCCTAAAGAGTTTACATTCACTTAACCTATTACTGATTCATTGCTTTTGTAATCTGCATTCGGTAACATTTGATTGTGAGAATCAATTCACTGACATTCACTATTGCGATATAAATGTAAAATGATGGCACACATTGTGTTGTGTTCCTATTTGTGATGGAACATACATTCTACTTGGGCGGAAACGATTTAATAATCACCATCTACCATCTTTTTTATAACTTGCCATTTAAATCTATTTAATGTTGAATCGTACCATTATTTTTTTCATCTTTGTGTGTTTATTAATCAATTTGGATTTTAATCTGCCAAAAAATAATTATCTTTTTTAATTTCATTACATTACATCCATAATCTAAGCATGATTAGGTATACCAGCCATGCTGAGGTTAAGCATTTCAGATAAAGTCAGGTGACTTTTTTTTATTTTACGTTGTCCCACACTAGGAATTTCTCCTGTAACGTGGGTGCGTTAATAAACATATAAACTCACACACGCAAACAGCCAGACCCGGATCAACTATCTGTAGGCCGTACAAATATTTGTTCCATGCGGGGATCGAACCCGCGACACGCAACGCAGCAGTCAATCGCTTAACCATTCACGAACCGTGTCGTCTAAAATTAAAATTAAAGCGTTTAGATAGATCTAGCCAATAGTCTTCTAGCAAAAGCTACAATTCCTGAAGTGATGCTACTGATGACATCTTTTCACCAGTTAGAGTAGGCCATCTAGCTACTTGAATCGAGTGATATAATAAACACAATGCATTCATTCAACTTCCGTTGCTACACAGTCTAACTCAAGCCAGTTGACAAACTATTATATCATTTTCAAACACCTTAGAGAATTGGTTCATACAAACTACATTGAGTGATATAATACAAAACAAACGATGCAATGTTTTGAACAATATTAAAACAAATTATTATGGACCTACTAAACAATGATGGACAACTTGTAACCTTGCAGACAAAGAACTAAATCAGCTCTCTGGGAATTGTAAGTACGTTGATACATATTTTATAATGATTTCTTCAAAAAAATTTCAAGCAATCCTTTATTCCAAAATTATAGCACCTATGTAATATCTACCTCACAGACGGAATCCAGTATATGGTCATAATAGAAACTACAAAGATAAAGCTCTCAGCATCGACAAGGAAAAGTTTAAAATCAATATTAATATCACATGTGTGCAGACCGGACTCGAGGAGGAAAGAAAGTAGTCTACAGTTTTTCTGACAGACAATCCGGTTTGTGTACACGCCCGTTAATGACGGTAGAGTTGCCAACGTCGCTCGCGACGGAAGCTACTTCCTTGAGATCGAAAGAGTGGCTGAAAGCATTTTTGCTGGTGAATGTAACTCCGTTTTGATGAATGTGATGTTAGCGAAAGCTAATGTTTAGACTGTTGGGCTCTAATTGTAAAGTACAGCACTATGAATGGGCAAAACTTTAACGCTGTGCTGATTTCATCAATATCCAGGCATCAAAAGGGCGCCGTCACACTCGCTCGATCCTCAGTCTAGAAGCATCAAGTTGACTTAGTTTAAAGTGTCGGAATTTGTTCACATTACGCAGTTACATGGAATTTGCAGACATAGCGGTGCGACCACTGTAACTTCTGGAAGATTGTGACTGCAGATTACAAGATGTGATGCTCGCAGATTATAATGTAACAATCCTTCAAATACGTAACATAATTATACTGTTTAAACCAGTTACGTTCATTACTTAACAGCCAACAAGTTTTTAGTGCTAACTGATTCGACAGTCCTTGCGTCACCTTAGAAGGAAAAGAGTGTCAAATTTGTAAAGATGTATAAAAAAATTGTTATGCAAGCGTGTAGCCTTAATTTTAATAGGAAATATCGATTCGGGGTCAATACATTCACGGATATCCGATTGGCAAATTAATTAGGATTGCAACTAGAAACCAGTCACCATCTCAATCAACTCGTGTAATCGGAAAATCTTGTTTTAGACTTATGTCATTTACTGTAAAGGTTTCCAGTATAGAAATAAACCAAGGTAGCTGCATAACAGAGAACATGGAAGTTCCCGCAAAAAGCTCAGCACTCGTAAAACAAATATCTACACAGTCAATACGAGTACTTCAAGTATTGAAGAAAATATTCTTGCTAATCGAGACATAAAATACTAAGTATGTTCACTTAGGTGATGATTCAGGATTTACGTCGTAACTATGTCTTCACGTAAGTAACTATGTCTTATCTTTCTTTATTGTAATTTCTGGCAGATGCGTTAGGTACTATATAACACTTAAGAAATATAATAATATAGTTCTCCTGACCGATTTCGGCCATGGCGGTCAATCTCAACCGAGACCAGCCATGGGCGCGGGACATATGGTGCACAAGTGTGTGCGCAAACGCAGGTGCACTCCCTTTTTCATCACTCTCATTCTCTTAAGAAATACCTACGTAACAAAATTACCTCACACAAGCTTATTATGAGAAGCTTCTTAATTACTCGTCACCTTACCGGATACATTCGCTATGAGCATTGAGAGAATCGGGTTTGACTGCTCATCCTGTATTGCCATAAGAGACAACAGGTTTTGTGTCTGTCTGTATTACGAAACACTATCGAAGATCCGTATTTGCATGGGTACCTTTTCTGCGAGTTCCACAACCAAGTGAAGGTACAATTTTTTTCTATCCAAAGTCAACTGTAAACACACAGTATTTTTTAAACTGTGTAGTGGTTGATGATGCGTTTCATATCCTGATGGAGTGTGTCCGGAATGAAAATACGAGGATCAATGTTTTTGAGCGCTGTAAATCTTTTGATATTGGTATTTGTAACACAATACTCGCTTGTCCAAGGCCCGGGAATGCTAAACGGGAATGTTGTATGAGTTAGTCTTACGGTAGATTGGAACAATTTTGTGATTTTTTGTACGGGTCGCTAAGCGACAAAGCCTTTTAATCAAATAAATAAATAATAAACAATTAAATGATCGTGCACTGTGAAACATTATCACGTAACTATTACATACCTTCTGAAAATATAAGTCTAGAAGAACACCGGAACATAAATATTTACATCAATATGTACCTGTCACACAAAGAGAAAAAATAAATTGGTGATAATCAGTTCTGTTAAATCATTCTGACAATGAGATACTTGTCATCAATTAAACAATAGGCTCCCATTTGTTTAACAATATCACAAAGTAAGCAACTCTTCACTATTGTTGAATACATCTCATTCATAACACAGGAGAGGATCAAAGATCAAACATTGACATCACAGCATACTTTCTACAACCTTTACGACATTCGTTAACCACAACAAATTTTACCTACGCGCAAACTGTGACCGCATTCCTGTATATTTTTCTTTTTTCCAAATCCCTGAAATTGTAAACGTTTTATGTAAGCAACGCGATATTACGACATAATGATTATTCTTTGCCGCCCATTGTTTGAAATAAAAAATGTCTTAAAAGGAAATGGTTGGTACCGATATGCTATTACGACGCTCCACTGAATGCAAATTGTCGTGTATGACACTTTTATTGGCACTGTATGGCCTGTAACCTGTCATTGAACAGTTTCCTTTAAAGTCGCTAATTCTTTAAGTACGTACAATATGAATTGGTTTATTGGCCTAATTAGCAGGATGAAAATTAGTGTTAAATCTTTATCTTTATGTTATAAACAAGAATTTGGAATAGAAGACGAATAGAATAAAGCTGACATAGACAAAGAACGACAGCTTCAATTATGATCGCCGCAACTGCACTGCCGATACCTTTGACACCCAGATGTGGGTGGATGTCAACTTTTACTACATTATTCATAAGAAGAAAGTAGGCTTCCCATTTGGAATTTTCCATCATCCATTGCCAGCCATTGCAGCATTGCCATTTTTAGATTCTAAACAAAAACTATTGGTTAATATGATACCGCTAATACATTAGGTATACAGTTCGCTAGAAATGGTTTTATGGAAGCAATGAACTTTCTTCGTTATGGTCTAATATATAAGACCTACATACGAAGATTTCTCTAAGTGTCTACAACAGGCGAACAGGAAATTAAATGTGGGTAATTATCACCATTAAGTCTCAAAGAATGTCTTACTGTATTACTCGTAGGAAAACAAAGTCTTATCTTTCATTTTTTAATTATTGCCGCGTATACATACTCGTTAGTACTCACTACCCGTGAAATTGAACTATCTCATTGATTATTGTCTGTAAGCTCATATACCGGGTGTGCGAAATATCACCAATATTTAGGGGTGATGTTGGGAAGCTGATATACATTGAGGAGAAAATATCAAAACATAGAAAAGTCTTTTTTCAAAAAACTACTAAAAAGTTCCGAAGAAATGACTTTTCAAGCAGTTTGATGCAGTTGGAGACATCAAATCTGTGATTGAACTAAAATTAATGCCACCAACTGTCCAGTACTGATTCTGGGTAATATTGGCTTTAGAATCTACATAATATGTACCTTAAGCAATATGATAATAATAAGCATTTAGACTGGAAAGTGTCAGCCGTTACATTTCCAAAGTTTTATCGTGTCAAATTTTGAATTCCAGCGCAAGTATGTCATGCATCCTAGGGTGCATCCCTCACACAAAACATATTGGCCAGTCAGCAATGTAATAGTGAGGGCTGATTGTTTAGCATCCGCCGCGAGGATATTTAAGTAAAAACCTTCATGGAGGCAATATATATCTATTGTATATACCACCATAAATAATTTTAAATGCTGATCTCCATGCACGAGTATGTTTCAGCACCCATAACTCCGGGTCATTTGTATGTTTCGGTTGGCGGAGCAGAAGCACCAATTTTCCACATCGACGCCGACACAGCCACTTTAAAAAATAAACTTCCGTTATGCAGTTTTTTTCATCACTTACCATCACACTGAGCGTCTATTGGGGTAGGCAGAAAATAAACTGGTCAGAAGATTATGTCACGGAAGCGAAAAACCGTTATTTATGGTGTCGGACGTAAAAGAATAGCACCATCCCATCACTTCCCATGGGTGTCGTAAGAGGCGAATAAGGGGCTCACCAGAGAATGGGCAGCAGCATTCTCTGCGCATTGCAGCAGCTACTCTGCGATCGCCAACCCGTCGCCAAGCGTGGCGATTATGGCCAAATCTTCCATCTTTGGGGTCTATGTCTAGCTGTGGACGTCTTTCGGCTGATATGATGATGATGATGATGACGCGAGAAACATGAAAGAGCCCCCAGAAGTGCACTTGTAAAACACTGTGTTTATTTAGATCGTTTCTAATAAAATTCGGCTTTAACTATCTTCATAACTTATTGTCATTCGTTAATAATAGTCGTAATAGTGAACGTATCTTAACAGCTCTATCCATGACTGGTTAGGTGTAATTCTGGCCTTGAAAAGTAACCTACGTTTTATAAACCAAATAAAAGATTTCAAATCGTTGTGGTAGTTATTTGAATAAATCGTTATATAAAACATTTCTATTAATGGTTTGGTAGAGAAATTTTTGTTTACTTATTTATAACCTACCAAAATAAATTTTCTATTCGCCTTGACACAAGATTTTAAGAATTCCTATGTTATGTCAACAACCTCGAGGCAACCAAACGAGCGATTTAGAAATCGCGTAGACAAAACGAAATTAGGTGAATGTCAAGTGTGGGATGTTAGAGTTATTGCTCTACATTCGAGAAAGTTAAAAAAAATATGATCGAAATATATTTTTAACGAGTGCATTATATTATAATTGCGTTGAGTAAAAATAAAATAAAAATATATTTAATTCAAATCTTCGCTATTACAAAACTATCAATTACTTAGCAAAAAGATGTCTCCAGCTGATCGCTTCCGTCGCGCGTCGTCGTGGCCCCACCAAGCGGAACCATGCAGGGTGACGTCAGAGCGGCGCGCGCGCATAAAAAACTTTCACTTTTCTTTCACTGCCAAGGCTCGGCCCGTGGCCGCGCACTGTCGTCATAATCATATCATGTTTATAACAATATAGCTATTGTTTCAAATTACCTATTACTTCAATTGTACGGGAAATGTGGAAACGATAACTAGCCGTATGAAGTAAAATAATGTAATGTTACTGTTTCCTACGTAATTTATTGTTAAGACTTGTTATGTTGCAAAGAACGATTATTATTATTAAATGTGTTGCCGAGCACAATTATTTAAAGTAGCTTTACATGCTGTTGACAATGGTGGCAATGCTTTGTTCTACAAGTCGTCAGCCTTCTTTGCAACTGAATATGATGTAACATTAGAACAGAGCAATGCCTTTTCAAAACGAGTTTAACTTATCCATAGAATGCCAATGTACACTTGAATACCTACATACTTCAACAGGAATTATCTTATCTAAGGTTATAAGCATAAGCTGATCTATTTTGTTCAGACTAATTCATATTAGAAAATTCGTAAAGGACGCTCGGTGGAAGGTTCCAAAATGCTAAGAAAACTAGAAACTCAAATTGCCAACGACATGGGAATATTAATTTTTAGCCTGCAGCAAAGTCCATCAAAAGAATGACGTCCCAAAAAATTCAAGCCCTTCATTTCTCTTGGACCCTTTCGCTGACTGTAACTTTCTTTTGCAGCTATGGATATGTGTGGCGTGCCTGGCGTCCTCGCTAGCGGCTCCGGCGCCGGCGCAAGGTCCGCAGCTGTACCTGGACATCATCGACATGGCCGCCATCAGCCGGATGTCGCCGCAGCAGCTCGAAGCCCTCGCTGAAGGGCTAGCGGCTGAAGAGATCATGAGGTGAATCCACTTTATTTACAACACACCAATAAGCAAAGCTGGGCACCGCTAATCAAATATTTAACTTCGTTAATCGTTAATCCGCTACAAAAAAAGTTAGCTTCGTTAAACGTTAAAGCGTTACATTTCGGAAGAATTAACGCAAGTTAACGTTAATCTTTAATACGTTAATATGTGTAAAATTACATTTTTATATCGTTGCGTTAGTGAACTTAAAAGAAAGGTTATGAATAAAACAAAATACTTGTATAATTCAAATGTGTAATTTAATCGTCGGGCATAAGGTGCATATTCCCCTTCATGAAGTTTTGTTTTTGTTTCACGCGCTGCCACGCGCCGCCCGGCACTTGTCATTTCATACTTGTCTGAACCTGTTTTTCGCGCCGCGCCGCGGTTTCGTGCGGTAAATAGTAGGCATTGGATTAACGATTAACGGACTTCTGCACATTAACGGAAGTTAACGTGTCCGTTAACATTTTTAAAAGTTAACTTAAAAGTTAATCCGTTAATCAAAATGTTAACTTCGTTAATTAACGATTAACGGATTAACGAGTTAATGCCCAGCTATGCCAATAAGAATGTGACACAAAACAATTCTACTAGGGGTTTCTTTTTTGGATGTCATTTCCATTTTTTGACAGAGAACCTCTTTCCTCGAAATCGGATCACCCAGGTCCCACTTAGTTCGGGTTAATTCCACGTTTTTTAAGATTTGGTAAATTTATAACTTCATTTTCTGTTTCCTCCACCAGGACAAAGCGGTCGTCAGCTGCAGCACTAACATCAGTGGTGTCTAAAGCGTCATCAGGGCTTCAGAGCAAAGTCGGGCTGCTGGGACAAGCGTCCGCCTTCATCTCGTCTGCTTCCAGCAAGACCAGTGGACACGGGGACGAGGGCCACGGGTACAACTATGAACCGGTGAGCTTTGGATTTCTTTTTAAGTATTGGGAACCTCTAGGAGTAGTTTTAGCTCGGAAAAAAACATTTTATCGGTCGTTCTTTACCAGACAATCTATTTCCAACTTCCAAGGTGTTCCCCAAAGAAAAACATTGACATTGTTTTAACATCACATTTTGTTTCAGCATCAACAAGACGAGAAATATGACTACTGGGGCCTAAAGAAGTCGATCCTGTACACCCTGTTCCAAGCCGTGAAGGCCATCACCGGCGGAGTAACGATCCTCAAGGGCCAGCTCATCAAGGGGGGCGGAGCGCTCGCCGCCACCATCGGCAAGGTGATCTCGTCGAAGGGCGACGTCGTCAGCAACTTGGGCAAGAAGATCGTTAGCTCCGCGGCTCTCAGTAACAAGAAACCACACTGTGAGTAGTTCTTATAGTTCTTTGACTTATTTTCCAAAAATCTTGAGAGTAGATTTAGCCATACCTACTTTTAAAAATAGTCTACTTTTACTTTTGCCGTTACCTTAAATTATTAAGTTTTGTTTTAGAATAAGTTTTATTTATTCTGGGTTTCCATATGATTAACGCGCGAGTTAGCTCCCAAGGCTTTTTACAAAAAGATATGGTAAAGTTATTAAGTGCTGGTTAAGTTATTCACGGTGATTGCAAGATGCAGCAGAAGCGGCTTGAAGATTTTAACTTTTAATACGTGTTTAATCCTATTAATAAAGGTTTTTGTGCGACAATCTCCAAGCTACTCAGCGGGACTAATGAAGGTGCTCAACGTAAAAGTACAAATTAATATTAAGTCGTTGTTAATTATAGCCTTAAATAATGTTACATATTATATTGTATGTATAAGGTCAATTGCATGTTATGTCACCTACATGTAATAGTTAATTAAACTTCCCAAATAGATAGCAATTATCTTTATGTACATACTTAGTTTATGTAACATTTGTGTTAGTAGGTTTGTAATGTATTTAGCTAATCAATAAATGTTACAACACTCACATTACTTGTGTTGTAAGTCAAAGTTCTTTCATAAGTACAATAAGTCTGATTCCACTAACAGAAAATGATTGCCATATAAATGTTAATTGCTAATAAATGTGGAAAAAAGAAGAACATTAAGATTGCCTAATGGACAGAGGATGGAGATTTGAAGACTTGAAGATAACTGCAAGCTATGATTAAGGCAATATAAGTAATTAAGGATACCCACACTCTACCTCTGTAACTTAGATATTAACAAATCGTTTGCTCCTTGGAGCCCGACCCGGACAGGGAAGAAAGTTCCAGCCAGTGTTATAATCTTTCAATTATCCGTACATTTTTTGATCCAACTTTACTTCGCTTTTATTAATAAGTGATCCATGTTAGACAATGCAATACTTTAGAGATTTATTCGCTTTATAAAAACAATTAAGTACGTCTAGTATTATAATTTATAATCGTAAACAGTACTCTAGTGTTTGAAAGAATACAAATATTTCCCTGAACTATTAGGTAGTTTTTTTTTTTTTTAATTAAACGCTGCTAAACTAAACACATACAACACACAACACAACACAACATATAGTTAGCACAGACATCAAACGTACAGTAACAAAATGGATACGTGATGGGTATCCAAACCTAAAGACAACAAAACAAAACCTAAAGAAAAACTAATCTCCAATTCTACAGATTTTACGGGGTCAACGACCGCTGTAAATGTACTTACTTGAAATTATGAGTTTCGAAAATCTGCTTAATTAAAATAATTAAATAATTCAACGTATTTACATTTCATGTCACTCGACTACTTGTGTATATTTTTATAACATAAAAGCTGGCTAGTAGATTTCCAATTCATAATTTTTAAAAAGTGTAACCGAAGCTGAATATTGGGCCAAAAAAACTATTTAACTTATCGGGGATGAGTTTATTTGTCATCGATATAAAAGGAAGATTGACATAGTGAGTCCTTGTTGGATATTTCAAGCTATTTCACACTCTTTCATTATAATGAAAAACGTGAAATACATCATCAACTGAATTTCCAAACTTATTTTATTACTGTGACGAGCTTATCTATGGCGTCATGTTATTATCCAATTTCTTTTAAACCACATAACCGTTTAACTAAACGTCATTAATTTATTATTTTTACCATCCTGTTGCCTGACAGGAGGATCCATCGTACGTAGCGTGTAGTGATCTAATCTGTACCTACAAGCTCACGCTTGTTGGGGATAAGCTATGAGGTCACATTCAGTAGGTGTTACCATGGGAGCATAAAAGATATGTTAACGGAAAATAGCAAACGCCGTAAGATTGTAAAATATCGTTTGAAATAGTAAACTATTTTTTTTTTAAATAAGACACGGATATATTGGAAACTCTTGAATTTGGATGGGATTAATTGTATACAAAACGATTTTTTATAATATTTTACCCACTAAAACAGATGGAAAAACTTTTATAAATCATTCAGACCACCAAAAAAAGGTCAATGGTAAAAAATAATGCTAAGAAAACGCATAAGATACGAAATACGCTTACAATGTTGGCAATTTATTTTAGGTCAAAATAAAATCACTTTAATCAGTTTTTTTTATATACTCCGGTATCTTTGGTTAGACGTACTAAACGCTGTGTTCAAATTCATCCAGCTAGTTTAATGGGACCTTATTTATCGAGAAATTATAATCTAATCAAGATGTATTACAATCTTACGGAGTCAGCAAATTTTCCGGTGACAGATACATATAAATGCACTTCACTATTTTCACTCCCGGAGGAAGACGGGAATCAATAAGCTAGATACTTCACAAAGATGGCACAGCTCTTAATTTTCATAGGCTTCTACCTCATGTGTCTTGATTTCTACATCTACATTATTATTAATTTATGAAAAGATTTGTATGATAAGATTTGTCTGTATTATGCCGTATGACACATATACGGTGTACAAACTGACCTACACTAATATAATTAAGTTGAAGAGTTTTTTGTTTGTTTGTTTGAACGCCCTAATCTCTGGAACTACCAGTCGGATTTGGAAAATTATTTTTGTATATGATACCCACATTCATGAGGACGGCTATGGGCTATACGGAAACGAAAAAAAAACGAGATATATATGCGCGTACGAAGTCGCGGTAAAAAAGCTAGTATGTTATAAACAAATAACTTATTTTTAATTAGTGTTGGTTTAACGTATTCATTGGCTGATAGACGTGTTACTACAAGCAATGCAGTTTTTTTCACCCATTACACCCTAAAGTTCGCGTAAGTAGGTACCTACTTGACCATATATCGAGATACACTCGGGCGACAAAGCCCGTAGAGCTTCACACACCTACTCGTAGGTAGTTTGCGCTTACGTCTGTCTTCCATTTTGGACGAATTCAAAGCCGATATACTCTACAATATAGCAAACACGAGGTAAATATATGATATTATACATATATTACTTAATAATTATGCCTATTTATAGGTATTACGCACCTATAAATAGGCATAATTATTAAGTAATAACACAAATAATATAATTGCCGATTTAATTATTAATAAATCATTGCCATTATTTTAATCTACTGTATTATTTTTCCTGTAGCTATTTCATAATACCTAATCCCAGAATAAGTATTACCTACTAATTTGGCACCATACACGCTGAAATTTTAATGGTTGTTTTCCCGCGGCAGAACGATTAGCCATCAGTAGTACTATCGAAACATAAAGTTAAACTTATTTTTTTTCAAACAATTAAAAAAAAAAAAGCGTAATCTCGAAAGCGTGAGAAGCAATAGTAACTCACTAGACGTGACGTAGGCGCGGCGGCGCGCCGACGTAGTGAATAAAAATATGAATCACTTGATTCATAAATGTTCAGAGCAAAATAAGCTCTCGCGCGTATTATTTTTTTTTTGTTTATGTGATCACAATTGTTATTCTGCCATTTCTTGATTTTTAATTTATTTTTAATTTCATAATTCGATTGTATTACCATGACAAACTCATTTCGCTGCGGGAAAACAACCATTAAAATTTCAGCTTGTATACGTGTATCAGTATATGTGTTTATAGTCAAACACCGAAGCGCGGGCGCTCCTAGGTTTGCCTAGTCAAACCTCAGGTCTGATATAAAGTCGCAGTCAAAGTCCTAATGAATAGCGCTTTTCTACCTTTGACTAACGAATGTTTGGTTAATACTAGGAGAGACTAATTTAGTCAGTCAAACGCCAAAACTCAATTTGATGAAAGCGGGGTTTGACCAATCAGAGCGGGGCTCATATTTCTGTCTGCAGAGTTTAAAGGAACCTAACATGAATGGCATGACGGGAGCTAGAGTGAGCGTGCCAAGTAAGCGAACTTAGCTCCCGTCATGCCATTCGAACCTAACCTATCCATGTCGGGGTGCCCTAAGTTCCCTGCGCTATATGTTCTGCTTCTTGGCTAGGCAAGTCATTAAACGATATAATACTACAAAGAGTTAGGCTCGCATGCAAAAAACCTGTTTAATTATGCAACAAGTGCAGTACAAATCGAAGTTTGACCGAATTAGCCTCAGCCGCTTCTAGGATAGACTAGGAAAATCCCGAAGAGGATTATTGTACTTTGGACGTTTGACTAAAAAGTTAGCATAAACGAGTCATTTCGCGAAGAGAATGCATTTCGACTTTTGACTATAACATATGTACAACTATTTATCTTAGACAGTTTATGAAAAAACACATAAGCTCTCATTAAATTGTACTACGTATTATGAGAAAAATATCACAGAATTGTAAAACTATGCTAGTACTTTTCACAAGTATCAATATTAATAGTCATAGAAAAAAAGGGTAGTACTCAGGTACACTTCTCGAATGCACACTCGTTTGATTTCTCACAAAAATATAATATAAACCTCAATGATGTATGCTCTCAAAATTTTCTTCCTGAAATCCTATGAAGAAATACTAAAAACGTTCCTCCGCAATGTTCCAGCGACTGCAGTGTACGGGCCCCCGCCGACGTCGCACCTCGAGTACGGGCCCCCCAGCGCGTACGGCGCACCCACTGCGCCCGCGCACTTCACTGCACCCTCCGTACCCACGGGCTACGCCGCGCACAAGTACCCCTCGCAGCTAGACGGTGAGGACTTGAACATTTTATGTGCGACACTGCCTTAAGAAGGCAAGAGCCTCCAGAAAAAGTGACGGCCCATCAGCGATAGTGATGGTCGAAAGGTCAAACATGTATGGGATGACATGCGCTATCGAAATGTCACTGCCAAACATTTTGATATTTCTACAATCGCCATCACCCCGATACAAAATTTTTGTCTATGATATTTGATTGGTGGGATTAGGTTTTAATATACAATTTTACATGGCCATCGATGCTGAATATTAGGCAGTGTACTCGTATTTGTCTTTGAATGTCTCAAAGTAAAATTGTTGAGTCATCTATTTAAAATTCTAAATTTGTTGTATTCGCCGATGACTTTATTAAATTTCATTAGAGAACGATTGTGAATGACAGAATTTCCAATATAACTGCACTGTTTCTATCCTAAATCTCGCTTGACAATCCGAGCATCAATTCATGCCCGTTCCAGGCTTGCTTCAGTCGGCGAGCTTGTAGACGCAGCTTAAGAGTAAGTAAGTTCCAAAATCTGGTTCATAGAGTGATTTAATCTTATGACATAGTTTAAAAAAATCCATAACAGCATGATTGCTGTCGAACAAAAAATAAAACCCGGCCTATAGTGTACACCGGTTAAGTTTATGAAAAAAAAACTAGATTGTCAACAAAAACAACACTTCTTACGAGTGCCCCGTATATTATGTAAGATAATAGTGGGGCTGGGGGCTTGTACGCATTATCGTAAAAGTTGTTGCGCAAACATTCGTCACATTTTACACAAAAACATTTTACAGCTGGCTGAAAATTATTTTATTATTTATTAGGTACTGTACACTACTGTACAATAGTGTATTGTTTTGTTAGATGATTCGTGGAAGTAAGTTTGCTGACTAGTTCGTAACTACTACTGACAAAACTCATCTACGTGACGAGAATCTCGTACATTTTCAATCATAACCTAAACCCAATATTTTTGCTTTTTAGATACCTAATTGAATGTTGATCATCTAAATGAAATATTCAACGTAAATAAGGAAGCATCTTCCAATACATAATGAATTAGTAATTTGGACTTTCCTGGCGCCTACTAAATCTGCAATCATATTACCTAACGTGATTAAGAAATCGATACATCATAAACATAAGCGCACAAATAAAAATACGCAAAGTAGAACATATCTATTATCTTCAATCTATTGCGCAATGCGGTCGGTCAGAGGTCCCGATTCACCGGAACCAAGAGGTTACATAAGATTCATACAAGACGCATCAAGCTTACACAACGCGACCGGTAGTAGTAACGGATACTAACGTGGGAGCAATTTATTGTAATTGTAATTATAAAGTTTTGTGCACAGTGTGGGATTAAATACAGAGTAAACAAAAGCTAGACGAACATTTGGATCTTGTTCCCATTAAAGTTCCATTTGGCAATGGTACGATAACTGAACATAAAATGCTTCGTAGGGTTGAATCAGTAAAGGGTTTAGCTAATCAGTCAATCAGACCTTATCATAAGCAGATTAGACAGTTAGTTCATAGATGAACTTTGCACATAAAAGAATAAATTAGCCTCAAATTCAAATATGAAATATTACAAGTCATCCATTTGTCGTTTATGACTTGTTTACAATCACCTAAGTATGTCAGATAAAGTAGAGACTCAATCATAAACGTTGACACTCACAAGTCGTTAAGTTAAGCGCCAACTAGCAATAAGTAATCGTTAAACAGTAACAATAACTTTTATAGTTATTAACGATGACTGATGTTTAAACACGCACGATTTGACGATGCATAATTTTGTCTTAAAGGCAAGTTTAATATGTCGAGGACGTGTTAGAACCAACAGACAACAGAACCTATACATAGTAAGAAATGTGTAAGTTAATCAATAATGATAAATGGAAATCAAGACTCACTCTTTGTCACAAAATAAATATCAACTCAAACTGGTTACAAATTGGTTGTCTCTAAAAGTCGACTTTAAAAAACTGCAATTCTGACAATATTACTAACATGGGTCGAATTGATAATCTCCTTTTTTTAAGACTGCATTCAGTAGTTTTTTCCTTACCTACTCTGATTTATTTGAACACATGAAAAATATTCCGAAAATCATGACGACTTACAAAAAACAAGGAGCCATTTAATGTCGGTAACTTCATGCGGAGGGCCTACATGAAGTTACTGACGGTTTTAACTAACATTGCATTGCAACATTTGTCAAAAAATAACAGGTACCTAATTGACACTTTTTCGTGTCAGGTTAAATAAAGCAGAAAATTCATTCCACACCCGTCGACTGTTGATTTTAAATCCTCTCCTAGATTTTCCCTGTCTTCTTCCTGTGTTCTTTTTTCTTGCTAATATTTCGAACTGATTGAACTCGATGTCACGATCTTCCAATTACGAGCCTCTCACTACCTAGTTCTTATCACTTGTATCACTTAGTGCTTCATCTAGGCCATTATTACATAAACTCCGTTTCCTAGCCTTGTTGCGTAAAGTTGACATTTATCGTCTAGGTGACCTGGCATCCTACATTTTAATTTTATTACTTTTATTGGTTACTTCACTTTTTCCTGTTATCTTAATCTTAATTTTAATACGAACATATGAATAACACAAAATCTAAGCTGAATGCCTATTAAGCTCAGATTTTGTGTTATTCATATATGTTTCTTTTCCTGGAATTTGATCATTCTCTTTCATAAAGCAATGGCTCATCCTTGTAAACCATTCAGCCATTGTTATTTTTCTGACCAGTTAAACACGTACGCCGTGTAGTCAGCAAAGAAAATAACTTCTAAATTATGTATATTTTCTAATTATTCTCATAACAGAATATTATCGTGGTTTCCCTTTTATAGACATTCGTTGCCAAGTAAGGCTACCAGTGTATTAGCTTTCAAACATCCTTAAATATTTCCGCAACAAAACCAAAATCATTTAATTTGAAATAATACTGACTAAAATGGGAGTTGCTGTAAGAAAATACCTAGCTTATTATTATTACTGTTTACCTTATAATATTATACTTTTCACACTTGAAATAAACCAAGTGTGAAAAGTTGTATTATTATAGCTATTCTTGGCTATGATAATATAACCACGAATAGCGTACCTACTTATTTCGGGTTAAGAAAGTTTCTAGACATGAGGCACAATTAAACAACAACGTTATAATTAAAATCATTATGAGGTAATTCCAAGCAATAAATTACAATTTGCCGATTCCTAATGTATCAAGAGACTGAGTTATTTACAATACTGTTCCTTACATAACTGACACCTCGTGTTTATCATCCGCAGTTGGTAAAACTGCCAAAGAGGTCGCACTCGTTCACTCATCTATTGTTTATTGAGTATACTTTTACTTTTGGCAACAATTTGTACTTGAATATATTTTAAATATCTTAACTTTGTGCTGAATACGAAATTAGTTGTTTGGAAAACATTACAAAAATTTCAGTGTTAGGTCATTTATTGTTCTGCCAGGGTTACGGAATTTATCCGAAAGAGTCACCGCGGCCCCGGAACGCAAAGGGCTTTAGAAGGAACACGGATGGGTTTTAGTCAGTAAGAGTCACCCTGACACACCCTTCCGCTCCACCCAGAGCGGAAGAAGTCATTTGATGATTTCACAACCTTAAAAAAAAAAGTCATGTATTGTTGCCCAAATCTTCTTTACATAGTGTAAAATGAAGTGGCTTCCGCTGTCTGTTCCCTTAGATATTTTAAACTCAACGGATTTTAATGCATAATGTTTCCAGCAATAGATAGAGTGATTCAAGAGGAAGGTTTATATGTGAAATTCGTCCCGAAAATCGCGGGCAAAAGCTAGTGTGTTATAAAATAAATTATTACGTACAGAATTGTAATACGGCACTACTTTAATTTCCATAGAACTGAGCATGAAAACGTAGATAAAAAAAAAAGATTTTACACGATTGAACGATTAGACGAAGTGGGCCTTTGAGCATGATAGAGGTTCGATCCGATGCTAATATGCAAATATTACCAACGCCTAGAGCAATATTATCAAAAATTACTGAAAGTTAATGACTCTCTTTAGTTACCTACCAAGGAAAGTTCTACCGAATATATACGTAGAAGATTAATACAATTTAATTTGCAGACTGAATACAGTATGATGAAATCGACATTAAATGTATCATTAGTACTTTCCATAGTGCAATGATTTGTAATATTAGTCATAGAACGGATTCTATGACTAATATTGACAGTATCTAATAACTTACATTAACAATAAGATCATTTATCAAAGTTTTAATAATTGTTGAGGTCCAATTGTTGTCACAGAGACACGGAAAAGTATGTCATTTGATATTTGAATTTCTTTTTTCAGAAATGATAGTGATGTCTTCAGTAGTAGATGCTGTTTCAGAGGAGCCGATGCCAATGCCTTCAGAGGAGCTATTGTATCGCTATTTTGACCTAGTCAATGAACTGTGGTAAGAGTAAGTTCCAGTCTTCTTGCCTACAGGCACTGTGTTTCTCTACTTGAGCTTCATTTCGCTTTGCAATCTTGAAGTCAGTTTACTAGTCGTTTTGAAGGGTGTCTTCTCTTATTTTTTTTATATTGTCATCTGTGGGGTCCAATATTTTAAAAGTAACGAAACTAATTCTCTGGAGAATAAAAGGTACAGTTAAGGCTATTCAGCGATCAATTTGGATTCTTATTTTGGCTATGGGTCATAATAGCGATTCTTCTCTCGTCTTCTCTTATCGACTTCTAGCAGGCTCGCACACATTTTCTCTTTTTGCACTCTTCAGCAGAACAGATTTCCTGACATTGTCTCAAAGTGTTCTGCATTGTAAAACTGTATTATAGATTATGAAGAACATCCTACATCTCGTCGACCAAGTGGTGTTTAACCAGGACTTGGAGGAGTCTACGTCATCAGTATTGGAAAGTAAGCAATAAAACATTCATCTGCACTTAAGATCAACGATTGATTGGCAAAACTCTTCTGCTACCGCGTACCTTTTACTTTTCGATTAATATTTACCAACCAACTCTGTAAACTGAGAATACTTCCGAGCAGAATATGTTTTTGTAATAGCCTTTTTGAGTCTCAGTTTAGTCCTTGTTTGAAGTAACAGTTTAACCTTGAGCATGATTTTCAAACCTAGTATTATGTCTATTACAACACGTTTAGCATTCATTGGTCCGCTTCCATGCCCAAAAACCGCAGCGGAGTCCTCACTTCATTTACGTAAGACTTTCCCTTTCAAACGGAAATAGACGTTTTACATGACGAAATGACTCAAAACACTTGACAGACAAATAACTGTGTAGGTATGTGATTTTGTAATTCCCTTAATAATTTTCTGTTTGATGACTATTGCAATATCACTCTGAAGACAACATAAGAAAGATTGCATCCATTTTCAATTTCGTATTTTCCCATACTTTGAAGAAACAATCTTCTTTCTTTGTTCGTCTGTCACAACTTTTTACCAAATTATTTCTGTATCAAACTTCCGGATAGGTATAGATGCAACTCTAAGTTTGTTACATCTACTGACCTGAATATTGCACCAATAAGGAAGAACCTATTGCTACCCACTTTTTAATTTGACGAACCTAAATAACTACACTTCATTACTTCTAAACACGTCTTCACTTTTAAATGTTTTTCAAGCGTGACTGCCACCTTTTTTTCTACATTCTATTTGCAAAATACGTTATCTTCAAATCTATTGACCTGGATAATTTCCTACTCAATGTAGAATAACTAAATGTCAACAAAAGACCTATTTAGAAACTATCTCTTCAAAGATCAGGGAAGTGCAAGATGTAATAGTGTAATACTCCGTAACATTTAAGGAAGGCATACAATGCCCGTAACAGTCGCTAAGATTTAGTAAGGCGCGCCTTTGGGCGCCTTTCAGTGAAAGTGTATTATGTCACGGATCCCGCCGGGCCGGTTGCAAGTGTAACTGTGTGATCACATTTATGATACATGAGAACCACGCGAAGTCTTTCAAGCTATCAGATCCTTTACATTGCACTGCGCCTATGCAATAGTTGTTGCAACTTCGGAAAATGATACATGATACTGACAGCAGTATAATGGTGCCACATAGTAATAAATTGTGAAACATGACCGTTGCACAATATTACTCATTGTGCAGTGCTGTGAATTATGTCTATTAATCGTCTGGGAATTTAATATCTTTAGATCCCTGAAGCTACAATCTTAAAACAAATTAGTAATTAATTAGGGGTCTTGTTGAATCATGTCTAACACTGGTCAGAATTTAATACAATATTGTTCGAAATAATGATATAATTGTTACAGCTACCCAACGATTTGACGAGAAACTGATGTCATCGTTTATAATCCCAATAATATTTTGTTATTGCATAACATATCGGTTTAGAGGCCTTTGCCCTGCAGTGGGACACAATTGGCTAAAAATATAAATATACAACATATCGGTAGGTATTTTATTTAATAATCATGCCGTATTATTTCACAATAACATCTTTTTCAATTTTCTTCTAAAATATAGTAGGTACGAGTGTGTGCCTATCATTTTTATTCAGGAATATGTTTACTTTTTCCATTCAATTAACGAAATGTAACTTCCAGCAAAATTATAACGTATTGCATAAATTTTAAATAGTGTTTATTCATTAGCGTATTTAAAATAAAAATTAAATAATCAATCATCAAAGCAGTCAATTGCATAACGCCTTTCAAACAATATTAACTTCGTCTAAAAATATAAGCTCTTTTCGCCAAACCAACCGTTTTGCGGCTAAACAGATTATGCAATGGCGAGACAAGAAAAAAAATTGCCGAAATAAATTAGATGGTCTGACAGTCTATCTATCATTTTGTTAAACGTTTACCGTATCTTCAAAGGATGTTACTGTAAACGTTTAACGGTCTTGCGTTACTTGACAAATTATACAGAAATGTGGAAAAATAACTACTTACCCTACCTTCCATATTTTAGTTGCTGTGTTGAAATAACTTAGCTAACATTGGTTTTAATGAAACATAACGCATGAGTAGATTAGTGGTACAAATGAAGCATTCATATGTATAACTTGGGCCCTACTATGAAGTCTTAAAACGATCATGATTCCGCTCTAAGAGGGAGACGGAGCTATACATAGCGACTAGCACTATCCCTTTTACATCATCGGAATTGGATGGCTTTAGCACGTCATAGTACGTCACCTTATAGCACTAATAAAATTTGCAATATTTGTTAACATAGGCCCTTCTCTTTATGTTACTCTCGTAAGAATATCTCTTTTGGATTGCAAATGTTCCAATCTATAGTTATTGCTTCAAATAGTTTGCTCATCAAATAACGACCTCGCCAATGACACTTCTATAACATAGACTGCAAATTCACGCATAGCTATAAATACCCGAAGTCAGCGACCTTCCGTTGTCACAGTCGTAGGCGCAAGAATCGAGACCACAGAACTAGACCTGCCACATTCTGTGTAACTTTCAACCTATGTAGGGCTTGACATTTTACAATAATCGACTGTTGACGCAAATCAGTCATCGCTTTCACACATCACATATGAAAGAAAGTAGCTAGTGAGTGGGGAACATCACGCGTTATATGGACGTGATCAAGTGTGACAACATTGAGCACTTCTCTGTTATTCTTAATCAAATGTTCTCTTTTAAAGTCACTTTCATGAAAAATGGCATCTCGTAATTTGATAGTATTGTGTAACTTTATTTTCCTTATTACTGTTTGATTATCAAGCGACATAGTTAAAGTGATCGCAATATTTTCCATATAGAAAACCACAAAAGTTATGACCACATTTTATTTGTCTGTATCTTGACGGCTATTGTAAAGTATTACCGAACCTACGCACAATTTTATGATCTTTGAAATGGACATAGTGAACATAATACGATACTTTGCAGTAATAATAAAATCATACATATTCATGTTTACTAACATTTCCGTATTGTTATTTATTTTAATTTAAAATATTTTATTTATGCAAACTTTTTGGCTGCTTATTATTTATTTAATTACCCATTCCAGTGAGAGTTTATTTGTGAGACTGCAAAAAGTTGAATTAATTATGATTTTAAAGTAAACACAATATGCCATAACTATGACGTATCTGCATAGTGAGGATAATACCTATTATGTAATACTTTTATGCTGATATTATTCCCACGTAACTTTGTGTTTTATTATTTACGGCATATTACCACTAGGAAAATAATCCAACGAGTAAAACACATAACGTAATGCGATAACCATAGAGTATGAAGTAATTTGTTTATCAACTAAAATATGTGTTTATGAGTTATGAATGTATGATCCTAGTCCGTTATTGTGTAATATGTTGCAATTTGATCCGAAGTAACCAACCAACGAGGATCAAAATACTGAAACGATTACAGACGTTGTCACACTCAAAATATGATACAAAAATCAATGAGTATTTGTATTTAACTGCATGCATTTTGTAAAAACCGCAACTTGACAAACTACACACATTACACAGTTGTCGTCAAAAAAGCAATTTATAAAATCCTGTCACGGACGACTCATCAATAACAAAGGATTTCGGAAAGAAATCCGAATGCATTATTATTGTATTCTTGTCTCGTTATTGCATAACTGTTGCCCAAGTGCTGCAGTGACAGATAAAAAGTCGTTATTTTAAAACTTTATTAGGATTGTTAGTGAACTCATCGAATGTAAGATGTTGCGTCATTCAAGTGCAATATAAACTTACGGCCGGTCTCAATAACGTATCTACTTTTAACCAACTGTCAAATTAGCTACCAACAGTAGCTGAAACGTCATGTTTGCCTTTGTAACATGACGTTTCAGCTACGTTATTGAAACCGGCCGTTATAGTTGTAGAATTAAATTGGTCATCATTATTTTGTGCGTTGTAAAAAATAAATGGAGTGTGAATACTTAACTTTTATTGCAAGCAACGAGTTGGAAGGCTTAGTATGTTTCAGATAGATTTCATCAACAAACTACATGTTTGCTTTGATAATTTCAGCCTGTAGGTACGTTTTAACTAGTTTTATTGCAGGACATATGTCTCACCTGACCATAATTTTATTTCCCGTACGTATCTTTTTATTTCAGGTCTGCTTTTTCTCCATACCAAGAAAAACAGCAGATAATTTATACTATCTATACCAATATAAAAAAGCTGAAGCATTTGTTTGTTTGTTTGAACGCGATGATCTCTGGTACTACCAGTCGGATATGCGCGCACGAAGTTGCGGGCAAAAGTTAGTAATTTATATCGTACATTTATCTTGCTTTTTACAAAATCGACAAATTCTGAACACAACGTCCATTATCTTCAAGATGTTCTCGTGAACACTTATGTAAGTACGCAAATTGTAAGTGTATGGCCTTTAAGTCCAAATGGAACAAATTATCAGGACCTTTAGTTAACCAGTTACGTAACTTAAGCTGTCCACCCACGAACACGTCATCTCTTCGGTTACGACATCCTTAGGACGAGACATAACTGCCAGGTCTTCACTTACGTCTCAAGTATGCTGAAGTATCTGTACTTACAGTGTTGCAAATAGTATATTTGCGTAATTACACAAATTTTGTAGAGTGTTTAGTTTAATGTAAGCTCTTCGAAGTAGGAAACAGAAAACATGCAAAAGAAATTGGGCTTTATAATTTGACATAAGTATTTGTTAGTTTATTTATTGAGGGATAATGAAAAACTGTTTACAACGTTTATAACACATAATAATGTTAACAAAACTTTTAGTAGTAATGTTGCAGTCCACTGCATTATCTGCAGATAAGACATATTTAGAGATCAGTGGTTGTCACTAGACGAGCATTACAAAAATTAACAAATATTTTTAAATAAATAAATCAGTTACCATAGAGCTAGCTATAGCTACAAAACCAAATCAAATATGTGGCACTTTCACTATGCAATAGACAAATAATAATAATAAGATTACAATTATGATAAAATTTTACAATTTCATTATTCAATAAATAAATAATAATAATAAGATAACATAATTGTTATCTTATTTTTAATATATGACTAGGTTTGCATTTGTTCGTATTAGCTAATGGCTACAATTTTGCCATAAGCTTATTATTATTTATTATTTAATAAACCACCATCATAATAACCTAAGGGTTGTGCTTCAAGTTAAGCAACGTTGGCCGAGGTCGGACTGTGGATAGACCATCTTAACATACCAAGATTCTTCCGTACCTCGAAAAGCACTTCAAGCCGTTGGTCCCGGCTGTCATTTGTAGATCTTTGGCAGTCGTTACGGATAGTCAGAAGCCAATCTGACTCCAGTCTTACCAAGAAGTACCGTTGTTACCCAGTTACTGGGATAT
This sequence comes from Mamestra brassicae, assembly GCA_905163435.1. Classification (NCBI taxonomy): domain Eukaryota; kingdom Metazoa; phylum Arthropoda; class Insecta; order Lepidoptera; family Noctuidae; genus Mamestra; species Mamestra brassicae. Next base: position 4,082,952 of record LR990991.1, on the reverse strand, counting down.
GGAGGTCTGGTAGGCAGCCGCTCCACGTAAAATAATGGTGTTCAGCTGAATCCGGTTTTGTTTTTGGAAGCCAACCCTAACATAGTTGGGAAAAGGCTCGGCAGATGAAAATTTTCTCCAATTTCGTCTTAGCAGTTTCTTGCCGTTACAGTAATGGTGTCCTTAGGGTGTTACTGCACCAATCGATCGAGCGTCGATCGATGGTCGAACGAATTAGTCGACGTAGATCGATAGTTTCTACTACATCGAGCGATGCCAGCGGTCGATCGATTGTTTTTCACCCGGTCTTCGTTGATCAGCCAAAGCCAGCACACAAACCGATCGATTGTTGTAGTAACACCCTTATAGTTCTTTTTGTCTCGTCTGCTAGCTGTAAACGATGGTTCATTGGTGCGGTTTTTTTTTTTAAAGCTATATGTTGGCAAGAGGGTAGACTTATACCCTAGAGTTACTGTATACCAGTAAGTATCACGTGCTATGTAGTAGGCTAGTAATATTTGACGTTAGTAATAATAATAACTCGTTTACCTAATTTTGAAAATAAAATATTTATTTTTAGCAATTTTCCTATAGGCCAATATAAATATAATATGTACATAGTTATGAAGGACGTACTATACTAATAAACAAGGGGTAGGTACCTTTTATGTATAATAAATAATAGAACGGTTCTATAAGCAGCTTTTGGAAAATACCTAGCTGTGGTTATTTTCTGAAAAAGAAATAAAAAAAACAAGCAAGATAATATCCGTGTTCAATTGAGATGTTCACAATAAAACTGTCGACGAAACGGCACTTAATTTTAAAAAGCGACGCACTGTACCATTACCCGTTGTCCTACTAAATAATGAACATACAGAAATAAGTTATAGTTGGTGCGGACAGCGTCAGCAACTGGTTGCCTCCTTTTCTAAGGTATTGTGTTGCGTGAGGGGTAGGGACCCTGTAAGTGACGCAGCTACACACACACATCTGCTGACACAATTACTAAAACTAAGTCTTTGACTACCTTGCCAGGGTTGCGGAATTTGTTCGAAAGAGTCACCGCGGCCCTCGAACGCAAAGGGCTTTAGAAGGAAAACGGATGGGTTTTAGTCAGTAAGAGTCGTCTGACACGCCCTTCTGCTCCACCTAGAGCAGAAGAAGTCATTTGATGATTTCCCATCCTTAAAAAAAAAAAAAGTCTTTGACTACCTAGTCGAGGACGTAGTCGAAAACGGTCGTTTACTCCATGGGATCGGGTACAAATTTATTTATTTTAGTCTTGCCAGATCCAAGAACACCAAAATTACCAACAATCTTAACCCTTGTCAGGTTGTTGGCAGCACTTCTCATTGCCACTTCATTTATGCCACTACTTTTACTCGAAATCCGGGTATAACAAACCTGTTTGATTTTGAAATTGTTGCATTTATTCACATTATTTTCATCAAAAGGTAGGTCGAATTGATTGCTTATTAAATTGTGCCCAGCATTCAATTAATTATACGGCACAAATGAGAAAGTCCCTTATAAAATATTTCCCCTGAGGATTGTGTAGTGAAAGTAAATACCTAAGAAATTATACCTTCAGTTAATCTTAATTAAAATACAAGTAGGTAGAACAGTGACAAAGGGATATATGTAGATGACTGCCATAAGCAACTTGGTACACCTAATTATTTTTTTTTTTGTGACATGGTCTTTGTCTAAAATACTATTCACCTATGTAAATACCTACTTTTTTTCATTCTTACGATTAAACCAGCCGGACGTTTCTCTAAACATGTCGAAGTGAAGGCTTGGGTGAAGTGATCACGAGGTGAGCTGTCAATCCATATAATCAAGATGTTATGGCAGCTCAATTTGTGATCACGTGACATCTTAATTATATGGATTGACAGCTCACCTCGTGATCATTTCACCCAAGCCTTCAACTTCGACATGTTAACAGAATCGACCGGCTGATAATGGAAACCATGCTATTGAGTTCTGCACTTATCTTATCAGCACAATATTCCTTCATTCAGATTTACTGCATTTGGTACAATTAATTAATTAATGGAGTTAATGTTGAAACAAAACCGGGACTACCATACTCCAATACTATGATATTCCCTTATCATCACGCTGTAATGCGGTATTCCCTGTAACTAATGTTATGTAAAAATAATTAAATAACACATGGGTAATTTTTCACAACGTCATATCCAATTGATTCTACTAAAGCCACTATTAAAGATAAAACGCATTTTTTTAATTATTTTTTAATTATTATTCACGCAACGCGTCTTTCATAAAAGAAATATCAATTTGGTTTATCTACAACACTAACACCCAATTGCAAGGAAGGATCTTAATATCTCAGTTTTGTTTTTTTGTGATTAATCAATTGTAATGAATATTTAATGGTCAGATAACCTCATTGAAAGTAATAGTTTCCTACTACCAGCGAACAGGAAAACATAGTCGAGTTTAGCTACTCGTTGCTTCAAAACGGGCCTGCGAACTAAACCTAGCCTTTAGTTCTGAAACTCAGCGTTATCGTCGAATACACATGACAAATCTTTGGTCTCACTATCTTTGTCAATAAAAAATCCATAAGAGAGCTATCTGCCTTGTATTTCAGCATCTATGACAATTCTGACCAAGAAGTATCTAACTAAATTGTTACTTTTAGGATACCACGAACCGCCACAGCCTCCTCGAGATGTACCACAGTTTTACAACCGTTTAGGTACAATATGAGTAGGTTCCGTATAGTTGGCGAGAGCAATCCTCTTTGTAGATTAGTTTGGAAAAATACTACGAGTAGTTATGTAGTGTACCACCATCGTTAAAGTAGCTTCTAAGTAGATAAATTGGCACATTATACAACAAGGAATTATTGAGGCGGAAATCCTCTAAATTCATAAGTAATATAGAAGCTTCAGGTGTTGCTTTTCATGAAGTTACAACTCATAATTACCCACATGGAGCTGAAAGTGCGAAGTGTATGGAAGCAATGCCGAAGTTTCTTAAGGGATTCGTAATCATTGTATTATTTGAATAATAATTTATGTATTTATTTTGAATAGCACATCATAAACTAATATCATTACGACACCACCATCAACACTAACAACATATCACCTAAGACCGACACATTTTTGAGACAGGCCGGAATAAACTGAACGGCGTCCACGCCGGCCTCGTCATTCTGACCCCGCTGGGCGAGGTGGCGCCGAGCGAGAACCTGGACACCGCGCACTCCGAGTACCCAGGACACACACCCCTCGACCCACCCCCATCCATCCTCCACACTGTCTACAGCGCCATCAAGAACGCCTTCACCTCCACCGTGCCCTCTCTCACTGAGCCCTCTCACGCTGCTGCTCCTTCGTACGCCGCTCCGTCGTACCCAGCCCCCTCTTACCCGCCGACCTCGTACGCCGAAGAGCCGACCGCTCCCGCAGCACCAGTGTCCTATCAACCTCCCCCTCCCCCGCAACCCATCCCCACTTTCAAGCCCATGTCGTGGGGAGGACTCAACTCTTACGGCCAGCCTGCCGTCGCAGATTACTACTCTGATTACGACCCCAGAGCGCCCGCCCCGAACTACGACTACGCGTCACCCAAACGCTCAGTAGCCCCCACAGTTAAAACGACAGGCTTAACGCCGGAAAAAATACAGAAAATAAACAATAACTTGAAAAAAGTCACAGCTTACATTAACCAGCAGCAAAGATCCTCTGAATCGTTCAAGTTAGCTGATCTCGATGCCTACCGGGAAATGTTGTTGAAAGGCGAGATTCCCTTCTTGCCCACCCCTGTAGTGTCTGACAATGAGCTGGGCGTGCTCCCCGCGGAACTCCTCGACCCCGTGCCCACGTCCACTAGCACCACCACCACCACCACTACCACCACAACCACGACCACAGAAAAGCCACAGACTACCACAGAACAAAACAGAAGACAAGACGTGAAATACTATCTACGAGGCAACAAGATTGTTCAAGTGCGATAACTCTGACTCTTGACTGACTGGAAGGTATGTGACGATGACTGACTCCTCTCTAGACTGCGACTATCTCCTCTTGACTATGAGTGGCTACTTCTCTGTACCATTTACCAACACTTACCACTACAGGACTAACTTTCTTGTTACATCATTCATGTGCATGTAGTGCGTAGATATAATTTGTTTAGTTACCTACAACCGCTTACATAAGTGAATATCTGTCAAAAATATAATCTTATCCATGATAGATATAAGTTATAATAATTGGTATAAAATAATATTTTTTTAGCTATTATGTGAAATTTGAAATTAAGATGCGATGTTAGCTAACTTTCAAATCAAAGTGATTAGAAGTAAGCTGTACGATGCATAATAAATCATCTTAATGCCTTCTTCACGTTTGACAGATATTGACATTACATTCATAGCAATATGTGTAGAAAGTAGATTTCATACAAATAGCCTTTACCTACCTACCTACTACGAGTATGTATATCTTAAACAGAGTAGTTGTAAATAATACAGATGCTAGTTGAATTTAAAGTTAACCTAAATGTTACAAGTGTTTCAATGTGTCTTATTTTCGTGTTACAGATTTCCCTGTCCAGCATACATTGCTCAATGCTGAGGAGCTGCAGCACTATTACCATCACTAGTTATTATAACTCATAGTAATTGTCTGGTGGTAACAACTTTAGTTTTAACTGATTTTCTTTTAATAACTCATATTAACTAAGCCAAAAATGATTTTTGAAAAAGTTACAATTGGTCTCGAAGACTGCTTAATGTCATATCTAGATTTTGGAGCCAGGTTTTTTTTTAATAATGTTTATGGTACATTATTTTATGTTATAATTCAGTGAAAGGATTAATCCAGTGATGAAAATGTTAGTGACAATAAGAACATTCTACCGAGGAATACCAAAAAATCGTGTAACGAACTGAAAACAAACGCCGAATGAAATCAACCAATTCGAAACAAAAACAGTTTTTTTTTTTGTTATTTTGTAACATTCAGAAGGTACTTAAGTCCTACATAGTAACAACGATGCATAGTTAATGACAATGACCGCAGTTAACAGCTGGTCTGGGTACGCAGACTGAATGGTACAGCTGGGCTGTGTCTCAATCTCTGGATTTTGTCTGTAGTGTTCATGTTCCTAACTGCGAGCCCAGGCGGGTTGCTCAGTGCGGTGGTTTATCTTCTTGAGTAGGTCCTAGAAAGTTTAAATAGGAGACAGCTTAGTGAACTTTACGACAAAATAACTTTAATCGAGCTTTTGTCGACTGAAACTCCTTGAGATTAGCCGAGCAAAAGGTTTAATGAACTTGCCAATATTTTGTGGAAATATGAAGTTATTCTCACGTCTAGTGCGTGTGTTTCTACTTCAATCATTTGATATTGCAAACGGCCATAAAGTGAATTAGCTGCCTCCCGGTTTTATGCTGTAAGATAATTTGTATATTATTCGCAGTATTAAAGTAGGAGATTTGAATATAATGTGAAGTACACTTTCGTACCTACTGGTACCACTTTTGTACCTTATTTATTAAGCCACTAATTTGAATAATTGGTTTTTACCTATAAGTGCGTAGGATGATTGAAATTTATTTTGTAAATAATGCTCAAATAAATAATAATTAGATTCTATTTATATTTTATGTAATATATTAAATGTAATTTACTATTTTTGTAAATAAATGATGAAGGGTGTATGATACATAATTTGTGTTTTGTCTGCCTTCCTAGAATCATTCAATCAGCCTTCCCTTATTACCCTTATTTGCTGTCAGCAAGAATTACAGCTCTATCTTGGAAATATACCTTAACTACTAATGTAAGAGCTAGTTAGGAGGAGGTATTATCTACTCTTGGCAGAGCTAACAAAACCTTACTTAAAACTCCTTTCCTAGTCATGAAGCGTCAAACTTAGAATTTTCTTTTCACCTTTTTTGTGGCAACTGGCCCCAACTCTTTGAGGAGCATCTGAACCACGCTTCAAACGTTTGGTCAGCACAATCGAAAAGGGGTTCTACATATCTGTAGAAGGTTTAAGAAAATAACAATTGTAAAGATTATAATTTAAATCTTAAACTGCTGGATTAGAGACTCAACTCACAATCAACAATACTTCTAATGACATAAAAGAAACGCCTGGCAGTTTTTGTTAGTTAAAATGTGTAAACGTGTACTCATAAAACAGCTATATGGTAGAACTATCTGAAGATCTAGCTAGGTCATTACTGTACATAAATCGGAGATCTAAACTGTTCCGATTCCTACTAACATTATTTTATTAATAGCTAGGTATCAATATCTTCGAGGAACTACAGCTAATTGGTCGCGTGTTCTCACACCGCGATCGTTGCTCTGATAGAACCTCAAGTCATCCGGTATTATGGAGGAAATTAACCATGATCACGAATTAGTAAACCAGCGTCGTGGCGGATTTCCTTTTAACAGCAGATTGGATTTGTGATTAAATTGATTGAGACGTGACTAAGGGCGAGTTCTTTATTTGTTTATTTATCTCCTTACAACTAGATATCATGACGGGCTTTAACCTAATGCAACAGTGTAGTTATCAACCATTATGAGTTAGTTATGGAATCACATACAATAACTAACCCTTGATTCCTTAACTCAACCCATAGTCAAAACTTGTGGTCAAATATCGTTATAATGCTTTTTTTCCAACAATTAGTTAATGACTAGATAACAATTGATCGATTTTTAGCTTGATTAATGGGCAAATATATATTTCTTTCTTGTTATTAATAGGTTAGCGAGTGATCACTATTTCACCTGAAAGCGTGATGTGTCCGACGATGGAGCACACGCCTGGAAGTAACAGGTTCACAATTGTCTTAAAGGCCGCAGGTTGACCGTATTCAATTTGGTATTTGGCAAATATCCGTCCCAGAGATGAGAGCAGTACTCTACATGATGATACGAATATTTGTGCTTGACAAAGTTTGAGCAGCTGTTTCGGCGTGAAGTAGGTACCATCTCACCTTTATAGGATTCCCAACTTTATCGCAGCCAGCTGATTCTTGACCTCGATATATGGATCAAGTTTGAGGGTGGATGATGTCAACGTAACGCTAAGAAGCTTAGGATGATCGGTTATCGATAGGGTTACACCTCGCTTAGATGGGAAAAAAGACATGTCTGGGTTTTTGAAGCATTTAAAATTTACTCAATTGGGATGACCCCATTTGGAGTCTACAGGGACAAGGAAAATAATAGCTATTAAAACTAGCAATTGATTGAAAAAAGCACTTAAACGAAATTTAACCAGTTTTTGACTATCGGTTGAGCTAACGAATAAAAAAACTCGCCTTTAGGAAAGACCTGTACTAAAATAAATACATACCTATGCATGTCAAGCCGGCACTCCCCAAAGGGTTCGGCAGTACCTACCTACAATACTCCCTTAAATTTTATCAGTCATGTTTAAGTCCCATGTAGGTTCCTCATCAGGGGGAGCTTATTGCCATCAACCGAGCAGAAAGACAGACTGCGGGCCTCATACTGAGAAGTTCCAGATCCCAATAATAACTTGCCCTACCCGGTGATCATAATCAGCTAAACAATTAATCAGTTTCACACGAATGTAGGTACATTGATTGATGCATAGACAGATTAAAATGCAAATATTCGAATTGGAGCTGATGGAATTATGTTGGAGCATTTTTGTTCTCCTCCTACGTATAACTCCTAAGTACATAAGCAACAATTTTACGAGCTATTGGAAAAAACTTCAAATACAACAAACATATTTTGTTACCTAACTGAATTTGAACTAAAATCACTAGTCGTTTTTAAATCGCTGCCACTATAACTAGTTAACGCCAATTATTGATTTTTAAGTTTGTTAGGTACAGACGCCAGCAAATCAAACTTCAACAATTTGTCAAATCTCTTTAATAGATTTTCAACTTTATCGCTAACGCTTTATGTTCAAGGTTGATTTGGAAAATTTGACAGTTTCGGTTTTTTATTCGGTATTAGTCTGTATATAGGCTTTCTGTAAATATGATTTAAAAGTAGCACTGAAGCTTCTTAAAAAGCAAACAACATTACCACGGCTTTGCTTTACACCAGCTGGAAGGCGCTCGCTACAAACATGCAGACTCCGAGTACGAGTAGCACTTTCAATGATCACACCTTGGGCCCTATGAAGTCTAAAACGATCATGATTCCGCTCTAAAAGAGAGAAGGATTATACATAGCGAATAGCACTATCCCTTTTACATCATCGGAATAGTAGGGCCACTTATTCCAAGACGACGAACCTACTAAGTAACCTGTGACGTTATTATTGTGGTACACCTGAATTCGATGATGATGTAATTGCAGCAACAATTGAAGGCCCGAGCCTTTTATTTATTGTTCTGTTTGGAGAAACATTTTGTCAAGGAACATTATTTTGATTATTAAGCTTTTAATATCGTTTATTTTATAATTGGGAGCTACATCGTTAGGATACGCGTGTCTTCGAGCTGTACTTGAAAAATAATGCACTTAAAAACAATGCACTTAAACAATATACTTAAAAACACTGCAACTATCGCATGAGCCTAACGTTTTAGATTGAGCTGCACGATCACTGAAAAATGCTTGCACTAACTAGACGGTGGACCCGTTTTAATCGGTGTGTGTGGTTCTTCCCTCAAAAGATCATCTGATACAACAACCCGTGTAGTCCTCATATGATTGATCGAGACTTTAAAAGAGAGTGTGACCTCTGAGTTAGTTTTAAAATATATCTAGGTATATATTAGGTAGGTACATGACATATGAAACTGTTTGCTTAAACTAACTTCTTCGCTTCGCTCTTGACAGAGTGGTCATGGTCATTATTAATTCTGTTCAATCGCTTGTGTTGTTTTAACTCGCCTCCTAAAATTCTCCTCCATTTATATTTGGTCAGCTCTAGTCGCAAACGATGTGGTGTCATCAGCGTAGCGAAGTTTTGATTTGTAGCCACCATCACAACTCCCCATTGATGGAATCTATCCGAAATATGGTTGTCTGTTCGTACTGATTCTGTTCCTCCTTTGTAGAATTCTCTAAGGTACAGACACCAACACATTAACCCACCCGAAACTGTCAAATTATCCCAATCAACCTTAAACCTAATGTTTTAGCAATAAAATTGAAAATCTATTGAAGTAATTTGACAGATTGTTGAAACTTTATGTGCTGGCGGCTGTACACAAGATGTTTTGATTTACTGAAATAAATATAATTAAGTAATCATGTATCACTAAATCTTGCAAGAAAGCCCCCCTTTAAACCCATACCAGCGGAAACCTTCACTGACACAAATCTTCCAACAAGTTATGTACATAGGCACACCTTCACAATGTTAATGGCGGAAGAGGAACGCCATGAAACGAAATAAAACGCCATAAGTTTACATAAGGCTGAGCACGCGCCTTCCTCGTGCGTCGAGCTTCATTACGCTCACTTTCAGAATGATTGAGGCTCTGGAGCCGCAATTAAAGGAGGTTGCTGACCTTAAGATCGATTGATATTTGCTGACTTGAGGACAGCTTGAAGAATTTTAAGCAAATTACCGATATCCCTGGTTTTTTGTGGTAAGAATTAAAAACACAAATTAATGATGTATGATGATTTATCAATTTTAAATGCCTGCCATACGGAAGTAAAAAGAAAGAATAAAACTAATTCAGCACAAAGGTGTGTAACATGAAACAAGCACGGTAAAAAAAAACAAGAAAAAGGTAGTTATGCCAAAACCTAAGTGTCTCACGGCTGCACTAAAAAGGTCCATTTCAGCAATATGTCAGACAGACTGATGCTGTCTGACGCTGGTTTTCTAATGAACCTTTCAAAGGACGAGTGGCGGTTCATTTGAATCATTATAATATAACTATCAATATAATTGAAATAAAGTAAATAAAAGAGATATAATTGCAGCACATGGAGCAAATTATAAGTACTAAAAATAAACGAAATTTGGATGATAATATAAGAATGTGTATGCATTTGTACGTGTAATGTGTTAATATGTAAATACTTAAATAGTTTACCACTGATGAAAACAAAACAAGCTTTTCAAAAACTAATGTAGGCATTTAACTACTGAACCTGCCTCAAAAAAAAACAATTTACCGAACCTTTTTCCAACAACATAGGTGTCCGCTTCCAGTCTTACCGACTGCGGTAGAGCACCAGCATTTTACATGAAACAGATGGCAATCTGATCTTCACAAGTCACAACCAGCGACATCACGATACACAGAAGGAAGACAAGTTGACAGTCGTTCGGGCTGCGCATATGAATAATATGCGAAGAGTCTTTTGGTTTTCAGACATTCTGTCCTTAAATTTCTTACCCTATAAATAAGTCACAATGCTTGTCTTGTCAGGAAAACACAACGCAACGTAAACATCGGAAGTCTTCTGGCAATAAATTATTTTAAGCTATGCGACAAATAATAGCTCTTGTAGGTAATCAACACCTTTTTGACATGAACACGGCTTACGGCTTACCCGTAGGACGGGTTACCGGGTGCCACTCCAGCGCTGCCACAAATCATTACCATCAAATAAGTTTTCCACGGGCGCGGAAGTTGTCACAGTCGTCTGACGGAGGGAAGCATTTAATACCACTTGTAGTGTACCTATGTATAACATTTTCTTATACAACTGGAATAACCGTGTCGCTATCCTCTTTATAACCTATCGTTATTTTTGTATATCTTTATCTACTTAATCGAAACTTTATTTAGAAGTACTTAGGTAAGAATTGCTTAAGTATATGGAAAGTTTATGAACCAAAATTCACAATTAGAACAGGAAATGCGTGTATGCGTGTAATAACTGCACTGTGTGTACGTGCGCCTAGTCACCTGCCCACCATATTATCTACTTAAACCTCTGTCCACCTTAGAGTCGTAAACCAGAACAACCTATTCGCAACAAAAGTAAAAACTAGTGTGAAAATACTGCGTCGCTGTCACCGGTCAACGGCGACGATTTCCAGTTGGCGTGCTCGGGAGTCGCTGACTCGCGAGCCGATGAAAAACGCGCTCTCTAATACATGGATGATATAATTTGTTAATTCTCGGCTAATGTACTCCTATTCTATTGTACCTCTACATCGTTAATTTCTCCGTTGAACAATTTATTAAGTATGAAACCACAAAATCTTAATAAAGCGTCAAGTGTCGTTATCGTCGCATCGCCTGTTGATACCAATCTTGTTTAATTTGACACAAATGCATTTAACACACGAAGTTTAACTGCATGACTGAAAATGATATGTCAGATAAATGGCTTCACGCAATAAAGATGACACTAAAATTATTATAAAATGTTTAATTATCTGTAAGTTTTTAAATTGTTTTCAGAAACTGCATGTCTGACTTTTCAAGTCAATCGGTATTGTCAATTTAAGAAAGCAGATTTTTTTGAAGTTCGTATTAAAGTCAAATTATTGTACGACAAATACTTTTCAAAGAACCCAAATAACACTACTGATTAAAAAAAAACCTTAATTAGTCATTTTTGCATTTTCCTCTTCAAAATAATAATTTTTCGTCTCACGAATGTTTTAACCCTTTGACAGCCAAACGAATATAGAAAAATACGTTCCAGGAATTTGAATACTTAATACGCATTTACCCAAGTCCTAGGAAGCTCCAAGGAAGTATGATAGTAACTAGTAATTGAATCGACTGTGTCTTACTAACTGTTCACGATAGCCAGCCAAAGCCAGCGCTAGTGGGGGTTGGTATAAAGACACGAGGTGACCTATTTCGCGTTCCACTACCGACAGACGGCAGGCAACTGCTGTTGTTGCTGCTTTACAAATTAATTCCAGTGTTGCCAGTTAAAAAATTGTGGTTTAGAGTAGTGAAAAGGATATTGTGACTGTAACTGCATAGTTAGTGTCTGGACAAAGTGTTTGTGTGACTTGTGATCAACTTCGATATAATGAAGGTTTGTTTACAACATTTATAGCTTTGTTTTTTTATCTAGCCTTTTTTGGGATTCCTACTTGATTATAACTTAGGTTTAATGTAAAGTTTCAAGACACGCCATGTTTTAAGAACGAATTTTTTGCCGCCGTCGGCTTCACCTACTTATTTAAGTTTTAGGTACCTACGTCTATTTTGTATCTCTGTTGGTATCAATCAAAACTACAACATGAGTGAATTAAAAGGCATCATAACATCAGGTCTCGCTAAAAAAGAACGCTGAAGAAGTATAATGAAAACTCAGTAACGCTACTGAAAAAACTGACGGGCACGTCCTTCTGGGGCATTCGGGTAAAAATAGCAATGCAAGTTATACATTTATTCACAGTAAAATAAATCAAATTATCAATTTTCCCTATCCAACAGGATTAAAGACAAGAATCAAGTTTACGGGCACAGCATTATTATCTGTCAATTACAACGCAATGTGTATCTGAACAGGAGAAACTGTATTAGCATACCTATCTCTGATAGCAGGATCGGCAGGTTCATTACCAAGTTGCCAAGGCCGGCTTGTGGCCTTGGAGTACGTGCCTAGTAGATAGATATGTCTATCGTGATCCAATCGGCGCAGGCGCTTATTTTCGTACGGTTTCGTATGGAGCTTGGATTTTCAAATGACTTGTTGATCGACGTCGGACGTGCGGTGTGGTAGCTTTGATTTGGTGTAGTAGATAAGAATTATATCAATCGATGTCCACAGATCCGATTCTACCAACGATCGATGATCGAACATTGAGAAAAAAAGAAAAATGTTTATTTGGGTAACTTGACCCAGTCTCTGAAAGGTTGAACAAAACAAACATTTTCAAATGACCTGGCAAACTTCATAACAAACTATTATTTCAATCGACTTTCAGGAACCGCAGTAGAGTCCAGTAGTTGACTTTCGGAATTAAGTAACAGTTATCCGTTAGATAGATTTCCAAATAATATTGGACACGTATTTTGTCTATTGTCACGTAAACAAAAAATTAAGACAATACAGTGCGTTGAAAACTCGTGTGACGTCACTTACTAGTACACTTTTTACTGGAGTGGCGTTACAAGCCCCCACTCCTTATCTTTGATGCGTTTTATCTTCGTAATTTTGATTAATTCGATAATTAAATCTAAATTTTTCGATAATTTAACTGACGGAGTAAATAGAATCATATTTTTTCTAACCCAGGCAACATCCCTGAGTACCTACCTAATTTAAGGTTTAGTTCACCTGAAGCGTACGGTTCTACGGTTCATAACATAAAAATTTTTACTAATAGTATCAAGGATTTTGATTGTTTTGACAATGTATCTGAATGTAGGAATCGAAAATGCTACCGCAAGCAAACAACGTCTACGCCACTTTACCACTTCGCTATGTTTCTCTTCAGAAGTTAGCTGCTTAGGTGATAGCAGTAATCTGCACCTACGCTTCACAATTTAACACACAAGTACATACGCTGTTAGAAAGAAGTACTACTGTGACTGGCCCGACCAGTCCAGATTTCACATCGACCGGTAATGACAGTCGTCAATGACTGGCGGGTGTCATCCGCGCATTCAAACTGCACGTTATTGCTTCTTTGTCGCTTTTACTTTTGTTATTCAAAGTATTGAAAGAGCTATTATTGAACAGTTTTTCTGAGAACAACTTGCCGTAGTAAAAAGTTGGCCGATCAGCTAAAGCGTCATTTAGGGGTTATCAGCCCGAAACGCGCTGAAAAAAAAAGCGATATTAACTGAGAAAACCCTCTTTTTATTAAACACTGATTTTAACATTATGGCAAACAGAAACCTGAAAAAAGGTAAATGTGAAGTATATCAAAGAACCAATAGAATCGCTTCATTTATCTAGCCTCGTTTAGCGTAAGCGATTCTATAGGTTCTTAACAAACACATCCCTCGCTACGCATCCTCGCACATTTCTGGTGGAAACGCAGCCAAAGCGGGAGGACTATAATATATCAAGATGGAATGACAACTCACTTCGTGATCACTTCACCCAAGCCTTAACTTCGACATGTACACAGATTCGACCGGCTGTACAAATACGAATCAAATGCAGTTCGAAATTTGGACAATTTGGAAGGAGACCTGGACCTAGACAGTTAATATTGTGGAATCTTGGAAAAAAGTTCATGTGGATATATCGCTGACCTAGAGGATAATTATAAGCCAAACACATAACCGCGCATGAGCTAAAAACTTAATCGAGGGAAAGGAGAAATAAATGACGTTATCGCTCCCACATCTAATGGCGACACAAATTACTTGCATCGCGGCAAATTAATTTAATAACGCATTACAAGTAATAGCCATTAAAATACCCCTTAATGCCTACCCTGGACTTGCTGCTTTTTGTTGTCATAATTTTACTTGTATGAACAAAGAAACTTGCGAGTATTAACCTACCTACCTACCCAAAAAGGTGAGAGACGTTTTGAAATGTACCTATATAAAATTATTGCCTTTTATTTTAGCAATTCCCTTTTATCGTTTATCTACTAGGTAATTGTGTGAGCCACATGGCTTACACCGTTCGAGAAAAAGACACTTTATTCAATAAACAAAAAATGCCAAAAAGGGAGACCTACCTACTCTATAGGTACCTTTATAACTCCGCCAACTTACTCTGTTGCATAAGTTGTAATCAGGATTTACAACGAAATACAATCTGGCGAGTAATATTCGGGCACACTCTCGGAAAAAATGTCAGTGCACTTTATTTTTTTACACTATCACTCCAAATCACCCAAGAAAACCTTGTGACTTTGACCAATGCACATGGTACATGCAAAATTTCTATAACACATCTCCAATTAGTATCTATTTACATACTCTTTAACTAGTTACTAGTGGATGGTAATGAGAATAATTCCATGTTACGAAGAACACTTAAACATACAAGATAATGATAACTGTGGCGTAGTAGCGGCTACTTTTCTCCTAGTGTAGCGGCTTCGCGCCGTGGCTATTAGACTGTGGACACTGCGCAGGCGCACTGCTCACCGTTATCGTTCTGCTTTATTTACTGCACGGTATATTACTTGCAGGAGCTCTATGAATGTAGTTAAAAATAATACCAAGGTAAAGTTCCTCATAATTCCATACACAGGCCAAGTTTCTCTAACGAAAATTATCACAAAATTATTGTGATTAATTGACAAAAGCGCGTTTTCTAGCTGTGATTGGTTGAATGCGTTGTCAACGGCCAATCGCGAAACTTGACTTGCGTTTGAAGTTTTTTTTTTCCAGAAACCTAATGTCAGATGCATAACGGATTTGGTACCTAAGTTAGCGACACTTTTGCTGAAAAAGTCTAAAAAACGAGTCTATAAATTAAAGTCAATGCTAATCAATAAAACGTTTAGCTAACATACTGTCAATATTAGCCAATAAGAACAGTTTGACAGCTTAGATACACTTTGTCACCCATGGTTACAAATAAAACTGCCCGTAGAATACTAGAATCGGCGCGAGCCAACCTTTGCTTGCTTTCTATTTGATTAAGGATTTTACATTCTGCGTTGCTTGGTAGATTCCGAATCCAGGCCATGTGTCCTCTTGTGGTGTAAGTGCCAACTTGTAACTCAGTGTTTGCCATCGCGCCATCAATCTTTACAAGACCATTAGGTACCTATACCTTCAGAGTTATGGCTACGAAGTAGAGATGGCTAGGCACAGATTGCTTGAACCAATTGGGCAACTTAACATGTAGGTATAGCCAGGTACCTACCACACAGAAATAACATAAGTATATTCAGACACAACTTTGAATGAACGCTAATAAAGCTTAAAGAAGGAAACACCCCGCGATAGTATGGCCCCTAAGTGCCAGTACCCACATAATAAATCTCGTTGATTTACCCCAGAAACGTGCAATTTGACCATTATCGAGAAAGCATCGGAACAAAATGATAGATTGGGAAAGTCACAGCCTTGCATTATGTTAAGATAATCATAGGAATCTGGTCGAACTACGATTTCCTTGAAATCTTGGCATTTGAGACAAGACTGAAGGTTACTGTCGCTTGTTAAGATAGGAAGGTATTCGGCGAGTTATTCCTACAAACGCATTCTCGCTTCGGGCCTGTCTGTAGGAGCATAAACCCTCCGGCAAGTAAGCCGTCCACACTCACACGTGCCCTTTTGAACGCCATTGTCACGTATACATGACAAGCAAGCGCGTGCCTTGTACGCCAAACATTACAAATATGTGACAAAAAGTACCTACGGTGAATTTGTGGCTTAGCGTCGGGGGCACGCCGATGCGTTTATGCTCTGGCGTTCAAAAGGTTAAAATAAAATAACCACTCTGCTATGAGAACTCATAAATCCGAAGAATATCGCCTGTATATCCTGAAGGCAAAGGTGAACCCATCCCTAATAATAATACACCCATAATTCACCACCTATATCTATATATACTCGTACGTATATTCCTATTGCCATTAAACATACACAGACACACCACAATTATAACAACCATTATTAGTAGGTATCGATTTTATCAGCAATGTCAATCAAACACTGAAACGTAGAGCTATAAAATAAAAGTTTTCAGGAAACGATTATGTCTATTGGAAAAGCCAAATAATAAAGCAACATGACTGGTCAAATGAAAGAAAACTAAATGAAAGATGAATGTATTTTTTCCGGTTTCCTATGTTTGTTCGTTAGCAATTAATAACAAGTTGCGGTTTCGTTATTTTAAAGTCAATTTCTATCGTTGTTCCTTTGATTTCGGAATGCTGTTATAAAACCAGCCACTTGACGCCCTTCCCTGTATTTATAGACTTGGATCGTGTTCGCCGCTTTGCAACAATGTAGTTGTGACCGGTCTTGTAACAACCCATCTTGTTTCCTGGACCACTCTAACGGTTCCCGAAGAAAGACGACCGTATTTTGTATCTATTAAACTCTTGAAGAATAAGATAGATGGTTAGAAACTACTTTATTGTTCACCAAAATATTTACTTTTTTTCATTTTCTTACTTTTTACGTGTCGATTATTTTGTACTTAACACTATTTATTAATTTCCTTTTGTCTGGTGTATTTTGATGAGCCAGTTAACATGCCTCAATTTCGTGAAGGGTAGGGCAAAGAGAGTTATGTTATATAAGTCTCATGTAAGTAACAGAGGCGGGATTCGGACCAACGTCAAGATGAGAATTGTTTTCACGCAATTTTGTTTATTATACCAGCAGTTCATTTTTCAACAGAAACTTTGCAGTTATGTTCTTACCTACATATATTAAGATTTGGGAATTCCAATCACAACAACAGAGGTATGGTGAGTAAGGTTCTGGCGCAATAAATTAATTATGTATTTATCGTTTCGGTTCGGGAGATATATCTTCAATAACAATGATTTAGTAACTGGGAAAATTAGCCACACATAACGCTAATGATGCAATAATGAATAAACTTGTATGAACATGTCCAGACGATCACAAATTGCGTGATGGCACGCGTGAGGACCGCTTCACGCGAATTTTCCTAAGACTAAGAATAATGATCTTTTTTTTCGTTTACTTCAGACGTTTGCCGGATTCCTAACGTCGTCGTAAGTTTAATATCGTAATTAAAGATGTTAATGCACTGAACTGTTTAGTAGATGCTAATCATGAAATCAAACAAGCTGTTGCATTGCAAGAAAGTGCTGCAAGCTAATTTTAACTAGAATAATATTATCGTTTGCAGAGCGAAATTTCTCTACGATTGAATAAGTACCTACTTAATTTACTTACCTTCTTAGTACTTAACAATAATTTTATTTATTGAAATCATTAGGTAGGTACTTTGTCAAATAAACATATTCAGAGTCCCATGTTCCCATTACAATACACTACACTATCAGCATTTTTTTCTAGTGAATTCCTTGTTATCCTATCTGCATTGTAACTACCGATTAAGAGTGAAAAGAACATTAAAATAAACAGAAGGTAGGTAGGTACCTAAAACATAAATCAGACATTAGGTACCTACCCACGAACCACTCAGCTTTATGAGCACCTACATTTAAACGCCATTGTTTTTAGATTGTTACCTATCCCCATTAAACTTAATTGGTAGGTATTTACATACCTTGTTCAACTGTTCAATGGCAGGAGCCTCTGCGGTAGATGATTCACACTTCTAGTCAATTGTGGAATGTAACATACGGGGACGGTGTTCGAGCACGATGCGGTCACCCGTCCGACGTCCGAAACAATACTAAATATCGTAGGTACCTAGTCATATTAATATTTCGCCATAATAATATTGTAGTAGGTACTCGTAGGTACCGACTCTATACCTAAGCTTTTTTAGGTCGGTTACCAGTCGAGCAGTCTTATCGGCAGCTGAGTACTAGTATTTTATCTGGAGCGACTGCCTATCAGACCTCCACTACCCAGTAACTGGGTAACAGGATACCTACCGCTTGGCAAGATTGGCTGTCAGATTTTTTGGATAATGAAATTTGGACTATCGTATCCATTGTCAAAGATCTACATGTAAATGACTGCCGAGACCAACGACTTAGGTCCAAGTGCTGGAGCAAGTGGACTTGAGCCGTTGGTCTACCGTCTACCGTTGGTGAGCGAGGAACCGAACGCGCCGTTGACCCGGGCCTGGTTCTTTTCGGACCGCGAGCTACCCATCATTCGCCGTCCGCAGGCCTGACGTAATGGCCCTGGGTAAGCAACTAATTCGGATTTGGAAGATAACTTACTACGACACGGAGGAGTCTCGGTATACCTATACCGAATGGATGGTCCCCCATCCTCGGAACAACTTCGGAAAGCGTTGCCTAACGAAGAAGATCGACCCCGAAGGTACCTACAGATGTTACCTACTATTTATCTCCGAGCTCCTTCAAGCCAAGAATCTTTCAGTTTCATGTTAAAATATAAATATCGCTCGTTTTCGCTCGCGCTCAGCCGTGACAGTTTCACTTCAAACATTTGTGCACGTCGCCGAGATATGCGAGCACGTTGATTAAGTACGCCTGTAGTGATTGCATGTACATTATGCCTGGGACACTTGAAGATTTAGTCGGACTTTTAGGTAAAATTTAATAAAAGGCCCGACAACCCTATGCAGAATTGTTTAGTAGCATTATTGTAAGTAATTCCAGGCTTTTTGACTAGTCAAAACGAAAAAAAAAACTTGAAAGGTGTCAAGGGACACCCGGATGGAACGAAGTTTCAAATAAATATCATTTATCATAAATATTATATATTTATCTAAACTACTCATCGGATTACCAACTCTTCTGCAGATTGAAAGCTTCAGTATCGCTGTCATAACTCACAGCACTCATTCTCGTAGCCTACTTGTTACCCTTGAAAAAAACACCATCCCTGTTCTGTTTCTTTATAGAGAATTGAAACCGCATAATAACCGCTAGTATTTAATCAAATAAAAAAAGTATTTCACAACTAAAAAAAATATATAAATGTTTTAAAATAATTGTATTATTTTCAGCTTCAATTTGTTGCGTTCGAACGATCGCCAATTAAGTCTATTAATACGCTAAATAACTGATACGTTTCATAGTTTTAAAACTGTTTGTTCATAAAATAGAGCAGATATCATGCAAAAATGTTTTTTTGTTTCGAATGTTTTGTTTGTAGTATTTGAAATTAATATTTATCAACTTTCTATTCTGGATTGTGTGTACCTACCTGAGAAGTTTTTGGGTAGGTACCTACTTACAATGACATATAAGTTACGAGACTCCTTTTTTCAAAATAGTCTATACTAATAATTCTTTTAAACGGTAAAATTCTTTGTTCCGTTCTACTGTAGATACAGATCAGATAAGAAAACTCATTCATGAAGAGGCTGTTTTTTGTCTTCGAAAAATCATCATAGTCTAAAATCATCAAATCATCAAATCTTCTAGGATAGAATAAAAGGAGCTGAGTCGCGGGAAAAATTAGTGTCTAATCAATTACTTTTATCAAAATATTTGTAGGTATCATATATTTTGGCGCATTATTTCGAAATTAAAACCACATTCTTCTTCGAAATTCAAACATAAAAGAAAAACAAAAGACAATCAAAAAAGTGTCGTTACAACTTTTCGTATGATTTTTTTCCGTTCAGCCCCCTTTCACAACGCGCGATAAGGAACTTCGTTCCAAAAATTATGAATATATCTTTATTTTGCAAATTTCAGTGAATATCTTGTAAAATATTAAAAGCCTAACAGTAGCCGGACAAACCGGACACGTTCAAATTTGACCGGAAACACATTCTAAAAGCCTGACTACGTCCGACTTTTTCCGGACACCTAGTAACCCTGCCTGTAGGTACCTAGGTACAGGACAGGTATTGCAAATAAGGACGATTTAACGACATTTTCTTTGAGTTTCTAATAGCAACTTTATAAATACAAAGGGTTACAGTAGAAAACCACTGGAACCACTAATAGCAGCGATTATGGTAAATGCTAAAACCCAAAACAACAAAAACACCTTAACTCCTTGGCTGCAGGTCACTGGCAGACAAGTTACTCATTGGAACTTTGGAAGCATCTGGCAGGAATATAAATAGTGTTTGAAATATGAAAGGAAAAAGTAGGCTTCGTTTTATATTTCAGATATAGATTGATTAGCTCTGATATTAGCCCGATGGTGTAAATAAGTATTCCTTTGAGCATAATCGGTATTTTATTTAGGTACTACAATCTTCGTTATCATTAAGTAGTACCACGGGCGAAGTTCAATTGTAATCTCAATTGTAGGTATATGTTACGATAGCCACTGATGTTTATTCCCGGCATTTCTTTTATTTAACCGCCATATTACCCTACCACTTACAGAGTAAACGTTTACTCAGAACAATTTTCACGTCTTGTAAATAACCGGGCCGGACTTCTTTCCCCGGTGCCTTACATATACGGAATGTCGCCCCGTCGCTTGTAACTGAGTAATTGCGTATATTTATATACTTACGTGTGTGGTACCGTATTGTGGGCGTCTTTCTTTTACTGACATTCAAGAAAACGCTAGGATGAAATTATACGTCTAACAAACGTAGAAAACATCTTGCAGGCTATTTTTTCCATTTCCCCAACGCGTAGTTTGAGTAACTCTTTTCAAAAGAACTTTATAACAGTCACACCCATTTGCAATGACATTCTGATCTGAACTGCACGTCTTCGATAATTTCTACCAGATGGTTAGGAACGCTGTTAGGTAAATTTTAAAGACGACACTGAACTCGGCTTGAATACAACCGTAACAGGCAAACCCTTTCTTTTCTCCAGTTCTACATAATCTTCGTGGCCCTCTGCAGTGTGACACAGGCGGTGTACATCAGCCGCATGTCTTCAGTCAATAGACTGCGCTCTCCTACGCCGTTCAGACCCGGCGCCAACCTGCAGAGGCCGTGGGCCCATACGAGACTTGTCCAGGCGGCGTCGCATCGAGCACCCTATGTGCTTTACAGGAAACCTCCACAAAGGTAGGAGAAACAATAGGACGGGAAAACGATCCAGAAGCAATAAATCAATCAGAGAACCAAAATCTCAAATAACTTAATCAAACTTCTCAACCAACCGAATCCCAAATAGATTTTTCGAAAGAATGAGTTGGACCTAAACGACGCTATTCTTCAACGGACTTGCACTAGTTTTGAAGGTCTAGTAATATAACAATGCAGTCAGTTGGAACGGGTGTATAGATAAAGTGACCACTATTTCTTTTATTAACTAAAAGGTGAGGAATACTAAGATCAAACCTCATCTGTCTTAATAGCCATAAAAAAGTTTTTTAACTGAAAGCCGCTTTCCCTGCAGGCAAATAAAGAACTTAATTGTATTTGAGCATCTTTAAATGGTCAGGCAAGTGCTTACTGATAGGAATACATTTACCAACAGTTAGTCGACAAGTAAGAAACTACCTAATTAGGACCTGCGGTTTAATAACATCTAAATATGGAGAAATATTTATGTGATTGAACCTCAGGTATTATATTATATATCTATTGCATTGCTTATTTATTCGTCTACCTTAGACCACACGATCCTCATTCAAGAAGTCAGACCCACTTTCATATCTTCCTAGACCTCACAAAGTCCTCTAGTACCTACTACAAATTCAAATTTTTCAAATTCAAATTCATTTATTGCTTGTTACAGGTGTATGGTCAGTTCTTATAATTGAACCCCATTATCTTACAGGTACTCAGTGAAGCACTTCGCGCCATCAGCGACGCGCAACATGTTCGCAGGCGGCCCGTGGAAGACCACCGGCCGGCTGCCGCTGTCGCCCGTGACCCCGGAGTACGAGTTCGTGAAGGCAGCCTCCTCCGCGCCCGTGGTGCACTCTGACGGTGGTACAGGTTGACTGGCTATGTGCACTGCACTACACTTACTTTTTGTACTTTGGATAAGGGTGCTTTAGCTATCTGAGGAACTTCTTTCCTAAAACCAGTAATTCCGTTTATACAGCCTAGAAAGGCCACCCTAAGGTGGATACTCAGAATGGTCGTCTGTCCACCCCACACCATCTACATATGTATGTTAGCCTTTCGAACAAAATCCGGAACACATAACACCCCGTTATGTGTTGCGGATTTTGTTCGAGAGTTACCGCAGCCCTGGAACGCAAATAGCATTTGGGGGAACACGGATGGGTTTTAGTCAGTAAGAGTGTGACCCTTCCACTCCGCCCAGAGCGGGAGAAGACATTGAAGGATTTTCCATTCTAAAAAAAGGGATGTTATGTCGTAAGGGGTGGGCCGAAGAAAAAGCGTTTTCGAGTATCCAGCATAGGGTGGTCATACGGAAAAACGAACCACCCAAAGCAGATCATTCATTTCCTGCTCTTAACCGCTTTTTCATTATTTTTGTACCTAGGACACGGAAAGGTTTTGACTTGGTAGAAGGCTTGTTTGGTATCTACTTTGGTACGGGAGGAGGTTAGAAATTATGGACACTTCTGACTACTCTAAATTCTGTCGGTATTATTGTACATTGTTATTATTTTGATATTTAAAAGTCAAATTCTACAAGGAGCAGAAGACGGTGACAGAAGTGATTTTTTACATTGATTTATACTCTTTCAGTGAGTGTACATAATTTAAGCTCTTCTCTATTCCAATTAAGGCTACTCCTAACTTCCACAATTTGCTTATAATTTGTATAGATTGGTTTATATTTCGAGTTCGTGCACTAAATGCACCAAATATAATTAATATTCGTCCACGGCAACAAATTACGTCACAATATTACCAAAATACTATGTGAATTATTATATAGCTACCGAAGCGAATTATTTACAATCTTCCGTCCCTATTGATCGTCCATAATAGAACTCTTTTCGTCCATTATTAAGCCTGTAGTATTGTGACGTAACCATCGCTGTGGTCGAAAGCATTTTGGTTCAGGCGTGTGTGACCATCAGGTGCCATCCACACGATACCAGCTCCCAACCTGAGCCTGTCGGAGAAGCCCATTGTGGTCATTGAGGCCTCCGACAACCCTGTCTCGGAACTGGTTAGTTGGACTTTGATTTATTAACCGATTTCAACAAAAAGGAGAAGGTTCAATTTGGTTGTATTTCTTTTTTATGTTTGTTACCTCATAAATCTGTCATTTATGAACCGATTTGAAAAAAAAAATTTCCATGTGAAAGGATATAGGTATGTTTCGATTGGTCCCATAGAAATTTAATCAAAGTCAGTTTTCAAAATAGCTAGGAAATAGAAAATATATCATCCAAGTAAACGACATTGCGTGTTTTGCTTTCCTGTGACTTTCCAGTGGTGGTGTTAGGTGTGGTACCTACCACTAAAAAGTGAAAAATAAAAACTTTTTTAAACAATAGGTACCTTAAAGGCATGGGATATCAAAAGGAACACGTTGCATATTAATAAAAACGTTTTTACAAAAAAATACAACCGACTTCCGAATAAAAAAAACACTACAAAGTATAAAATATTTAACATAAATTTCGGAAGTCGGTGTTTTTGGTTGTTTCTCCGTATTTTGACACCATGTGTTGAAGTGTTTTTTAAACATATGGTAACATACAGTCGAATTGAGAAGATACTTTTGGATGTCGGTTGAAAAAAATAATGTGTCAGGTGATTTTTTGACATGGTCTCATTGTTACCCTAGAGTTATGGGATAGCAAATGGAACACGTAAGTATTAAATTGGATGACAAAAACCAGTTTAGAATCAAAATCACTGTAGCTGATAAATTAAAAAAAAAAGAGTAAGTAGCTACTTACCTTTAATTAGATATATTACTTATTGCGAAACCAAAATGTTGTTTTTCAAATAATTAGAGAATCCCAATGAAGCCATGGATTTTATTTATCAGCAATTCGCAATTACGATCAATAAGACAAAAACTCCATCAGTGGAATACCTACTGAAATGGCAGGATTTCTTTCAATTTTATTTAAAAACACAGAGTCAAAATAAATGTAGTATTTTAGCGTACCTACTCTATTGCTTTTGTAGATAATAAAGTATAGGTAGTACAATACACTATTTTAGAGTAGGTACGGTTGGCAACCCTACCTATACCTAAGCCCTGCCTAACTTTTCACTAAAGTAGAATATGAAGCCATTATCACTTCTAAGGGTTCCGAAGTGGTTGGGGAATGGGTACCCATTAGTAGTTTCTGATCCATGACGAGCCGTTAGGCCTGAGGGCATTCAAATTGGAAGGTTCCGGAATACTTATCTTCAGTTCATTAGACAGTAATTTTTGGTAAATAATGGGAATACGCCAAAATTAAGTTAAATAATTTGGACGCAATAAAACCAAGTGCGGTTTGGCAGCCCAATATCAAAAGTAGGTTACGACTTAGACTACTTAACTTAGCACTATCAACATAGACATATTATTTTTGGCTATAATTTCAGCATAGACCATCATACGAAGTAACAGAGAAATATCCGGAGAGTGAATACAGCATGGCCAAAATAGAGTCGCCCATAGGATTTTCAAAAGGCACAGTAAGTTTAAGAAACGATTTTTTATTACCCAAGTTTATAGTTTTATAACAAATAAACCCTATATATACTTTTCCAGTCCTTCACAACGCCAGAGCTTCAAACACTCATAAGAAACGGAGCGGCTTTGCAGCTGGCTTCCGAGTATAACTTGCCAGCCATCAGCCTCAACCAACATCAGGGCTTGCAGCACCAGGCTTTACAGCATCAAGCCATGCAGCATCACTATCCATTGCAGGTACCTAATATTGATTTTATTCTGAAAGATATAGAAAAAAGACAGCAAGACGAGCAATTTTGCGGGGCTGGAAATGAGTTGTAAATAAATAAGAATATTTAGGAAACACAGGCGAGAAAAATACCAAATACTTAATCTAAATAGCCTTTTACCGAAAAAAAAGTTACGTCACCGGCCCTGCAAGTAAAACAGTATTTTTCTATTGCAGGGATTACACAACGCCTTGCCAACGCAACAGGACTTAATAAACACAGGAGCAGACGGCTTATTCATTCCTCCACATGCATTATACCAACATGATCCATTGTTCTTGCAAAAACTTCAAAACCAGCTTTTGCAACGTTTTCCATCCGTGGAATTTATTCCATATGCGGCTGAAGCCCCAAATCAAGTCCATTTACAACCTGAAGCTTCACAGATGCACGCACAAGTGATCCATCCACAAATGATGCAACCTCAAGTAGTTCACACGCAAGTCATTCATCCGCAAGAAATACATCATCAAATGATACTCCTTGAAAATGAACAGTTAGACAAACCATTACTACCCCAACACAATGAACCGAAGACGGTTGTGCAACGAGAGATACAAGAAACCGCAGTGGTAACGTTGGTACCGCAACCGTTTGACGTAGCCAACACAACCGAAAAACAGGTGGAAGATACTCCGGCGCCTCAACCGGAAAATATAACAGTGGAAGTAGTAGCAGCTGACACAGAGCCGCCGACAACCACGGTTAAATACAGAATTGAAAGTAACACAGAACAAAACACAACCCCAATTTACTACGCGCAGATCGGTCAAAGCGTGGGCAGTGTTATCGCCAATGGGTTTTACTCCGCCATCAATGACGTCAGAGCTGCTGCAGCACTAGCCCAAGTAGATAACTCGCCAGTTTATAAGCCTGAAAATGTCACTACTACGACCAGCAGATCAGATATGGAAGCATACTTTGTGCAAAACGAAGAAAAACCTGAGAATAAAACAGCAACTGAGTTGAAGCCACATCGAGGAGTTCCGTTTACAAAATCAACAGATTCAGTGAACGTAGCGTATACGTTGGTGAGGGCGGACGATAAACAAGCCAAAGTGAATGAAGAAGGGGCTGTGTATGCGGGGCAAATTGTAGAAGCAACCATCACTGAAGATCAAGATTTCAATAAAGAAAAAGCTACTTTAATTTCTCGAAGGGCTCCAATAAGACTATTTGCTGTAGCAGACACTAAAAACATTGTCAGTTCAGCGAACACGTTGCCTCAAGTGGCCGTGGTGAAGGCAAAGATTCCTCCAAAGAGCAAGTTAACGTTTGATGACAAAACTGGGGAACCCATTTTAAGGATATACGCTAGTTATGCTGATAGTCCGAAACAGGTACTTAAGTGTTTTGACATTTTCACAATGGTTCCAAAAACATTTATTAAACACTTATTTTATGAAAGCGCTACTTTCATTCAAGTATTTCCCAAGGATCATTGTCGACTAAACTAAACGGTTTTATTTTAAACACAAAATAATTTTGCAGCATATTTTCAAAGAGAAGGTCTTTTTTCTTTTTTTAAGCTTTTAATTATTTCCAGAAAGACGCAATAGTATCAAAACTGTCGAGCCTGAAACAAGTAAAAGATGCTGCAACCCGGAAAGATGCCGTGGACAATTGGAAGGCGGCGACGATCAAGTCTGCTGACAAAACTCAAGGAGTCGACGCTAACCAGGTCACACAGTTTGGGCTCAAGCTGAAGGAAAAGAACGACTTCTATAGTGAACTAATTTTTGAAGAGTATGAAGACTTGTAATTTTAGGCTTCCTTGGTAGATCCTTTAGAACACCTCATTTTATAGGTCGATCTCTTTGAGATCTCCGAATTATATCCTCTTCAGATGCTTATGACATGTTTGGAGTCAACAACAATAGGGAATTTTTATTATCTATAGGTACAGTTCATCTAAAAATATAACACTAACAGTGAAATGACAAACAAAATTGATCGAAAAACAAACGAGATATAACTATTTTAAACAAATATATTTGTCTCTCTCGCGAAGACGCTATTTTCTATGGCAGCTGTATAGGCGACATAGTATTTGACGTCAGAGTATCGGACTTCTCTTTCTAATTGTCATCTTTGAAGCTTTATAACTTCATCGTTGATGATGGTATTTCAAAATTGATTTCATAATTTTATTGTTTACTAGAGCTAATAAGTGTTTCATTTTGCAAATAAAAAAAAGGATGCATATTCCCTATTATATTTTGACAAGTTCCGAATCTAATTCAAGTGTGTAAAAGCCGTTTCCTGATTTGGTTTGAGATCACGGAATTGTTGTTTTACCAGTTCGCACTGGTAATAATGCAAATCCGTTCTAGGGCTTCCGTGGACTTGAACTTGTTCCAGTCATAAATAACGTATTGCGTTTGTACTGTAAAAAAATTGAAGATTTATTCAGACAAATGGTGCTTATATATCTATAAAATGTTGTCTGTTTGCTAACTAATTATATTTTGGTGATTTTTGACTGTGAGGAAATTTGTAGGAGTTGCTTAGAGCTAGTAATAAATATACTGGATATATTTCATTACTAACGTCTGCCCACGTGTATGTTTACTCTTATAGATATTTGGAAGCATAATAGAAACAGTGCGTTTAGCAATAGTAGCAGACATAATAAAATATAAATTATTGTAACTTTGTATTCATAATTCATGTAAATATGCATTTTTTCCTCAAATAGGTAGATATAGGGTTGATAATAAATTGTAAGATCTAAAATATGTTAAGTATAAGTATTTCATCACTTCTTAAGGCAATTTTCAGTACTGAATCGAACATATTAGACAAATTAGTGTTATGGTTCAAGTTTTATCTTCATTTAATTTCTTGTGTAGTCTGAGCTGTAGACATTCGAATATTACTTTATTGACATTCTCATTGTTATAATTATATGAAAAAAAAACATAGTTGTGCTTTGATAAAACGATGACGTTCATAACAGTTATGAACGAAATTTACCCTCTCAGTTTCGACTGTTAAAGTGATGAAATAACCCCAATTAATTAAACTTAATTGCATTTAGGATAATTGTTATTTATTGACATAAATGCCAAATTGTTATTCAAATAAAAACAATATTACTTTGTTTATTCATTTTTTATTGCTATTACAATTTACAAAATTCTTTTCTCATAAATGTTATTGTATTTTGGTTTAACGACGTTCTCGTCCGTTTATGGTCGTCATACACATAATTATGAATAGATACCAAATAATAAATAAAATTATGCAAATAATAATTGCACAAACTTGTGAAGTTCAAATCAATCATTTTGAAGTTGGAACCTAAAAATATGAATGGAGGTGTGTCAAGGATAACATACTCTAAAACCTACTTACAACATTTGAATTTGGAAAATAGGATCTTTTTTTTTGGCGAAAAGAATGTGTGTTTTCATCTGTGGTTTCGGAGCCAAGACAGTCTTGCTGGCAACTCCAAATCGACTCAAAAGGAAAGAACATCATTTGAATATCGCTAGTTTATTGATTCATGAGATTATCTCGACTAAAAATGTTAAATAATGACTAAATAAATTATTGTCAATTGGTTTGTAGTTTTCAAAAGAGGTTATAGGCATGTTTTGACGAGTGGATAGTCAATACTGAAAAATAAATACAAGAAAGCGTCGAGTCGAGCTCGAGAAATTGTCATAAAGTAAATGATAACATTATTTAAGTTAACCCCACTACTTGACAATCAATATTAGATGGAGTACAATCAATCTTTAGCATTTTAGGCGTTCATGTAGAAAAAATATCGTATTTAAAACGTAATTCAATAAATCGTCATACAGTCTAGGTAGATACCAATCGTAGCAAATAAGCTAAATAATATGTATCACTTACAAACAAAACAAAAGATATTCTTGAAATTAAACCCAAGAACTGTACAAACTTATACAAATACTCCCATTTTATAATGGACAGTCTTAGCATTTGAGACATGTTTAATTACCATCAGCTCTTGATAAATTTGTGAACAATTGGTGTAATGATGGTCCTTAGGGGCTGAACAATAAGTGCACTTTTCGAATACCAGCCACGGGTTAATACAAAAAGGCACAGACAATTTAGTACATTAATAGGCAGGATCATAGGCGGACTAAGCCAGGTGGAGAGGGGCGGCTAATTTGAAATCCGGCCAAGTGCGACTCGGACTCTCACACGAAGGGTGCCATACCATAAACCGAAAAAAACACGTTTCTAGTTAGCCCACTTTAATTTTTAATTAAATTATTTTTTTATAATTTATTGCTATAGCGGCAATAGAAATACACACTAAATATTTTAACTGTCTACCTATTACGGTTCTTGAGATACAGCCCGTTGACAGCCAGACGGCTGTCAACGGGCCGTTTGCTGTTTCTTCATACCGAGTTCCTTTAGGGTTCCGTTGGTTACCCTTCAGGTATGGAACCCTAAAGGAACTCGGTATGAAGAAACAGCAAACGAAGCGAGCTCGATAATTTAAGCTCCCTACCTCGGAAAGGTCAGGTATGCTTTTGATCATTCATACAGAAATAAGCTACCTTGTAAATTTATTTTTGTTTATCAACTTATGCAAGAAAGTTTCAGAAACAAAAGAATGCGTCGTCAGGTTTCTTGTTTGTAGTTTACGAGAGCACCCATGCGTATTAGAAATAATCATGTCTCAAACTCTAAAACAAGTTCATGAAAAAACCATAATAATTAACAGTATCTTAATTCATATCTCTTTATACTACACATTATGCTTCCACTGAGGTGGAATCCTTGTATATTGCACATTATCTAAGGAATCCTTTATGCATAGGTTGGCGAGAGGTCCATCGCCTAAACATCATGCATTCTAGCATCTATAGGTAATGAGTTTCATATGAAATTGTAGGTATAAATGTATGAAAAATGCCTATAGTAATACTTGTTTAGTCCTTCCGAAACTTGTTATAATTTGAGTCGCTTGGACAATTAAAAAACTGCTATTAAGAAAAAAGAAAATGTGGACTTTCATCAAAACATTACATAATAAAGCTTGTTTTTAATTTTAGAATACCAGTCTAGCAGTCTTACTAAAAATGTTAGCACTCTTAGTCCAAATGTTCGTGTTTGTAGAGCCTCCTGTTGGCAGGCATTTCAATGTATTTAGAATAGGTGTATGTTGACCTCAGTGGCTGAGCAGAGGCGAGGCACTAGGCCAGCGAGCTGAGCTTGTCCAGCTGGTCCATGAACCACGGCCGGCCTGCCGCGCGCGCGGTTAGTATGTCGCATCCGGTCTCCGTCACCAGCAGTGTTTGTTCGAACTGGAAAATAAAAAAATCATGTTGCCATTAGAGAACCACTTTGCAGATAATATAATTGCATCGCATTTATTTCTGACTGAAGTGTAGTGACTGACTTGTTATATATAATAATCACATTTGTCTGTTATGATGAGTATACCTGAGCAGAGCGAGAGCCATCAGCAGTGACAGCAGTCCAGTGGTCCGGCCACTGCTCGTCGCGCCATCCGCCCTCGTTGATCATCGGCTCGATGGTGAAGCAGTGACCTGGCTTCATCACGCCGATAGCTTTGTTTTCTGAAAGATGAAAATTATTATCTCACTATTTGCTTAAAATTCAACTATTTTTGTAATTGATTTATAGCAGAAATAAAACCCAGCAGTAGATAATAATTATGGGTTAATTATTATACCTTCCTATCATAATCCAAAGGATTTTGAAGGAAATTCCAAATAAATTGCTTTAAATATTTGGAAATTTGTCTTTCAGCTCCTCAACAGTGGCTGGTTAATCTGTCAAACTATAGAGTTTGAATCAATCATAGGATTGTGTTAACGAAAGAGCCACTGCCCTTACATTAACACAATCAAATTTGTTTAAAAATCACAGTAACGCCTCAGGGGTCCATTATATATGTGTTACAACAACCCTGCTGTATGTGGTCAGTAATCTGGTGCAACAGTCATAGAATCAAGAAGAAAGTACAATACTCACTGGCATAATGTGGCACATTAGGTGTGGTGTGGAACAGCCTATGTATCCCATGCCCGCAGTAGGACCGTACAACACTGAGCCCGTTAGCCTGAGCATGTTTCTGGATGACATTACCAATTTCTCGGTACTTTTCACCAGGCTTTACTATTGCAATAGCTTTGGCTAAGCACTCGTATGTAACTTGGACAAGTTTCCGGGTGGATTCTGGTACATTGCCAACAAAGAAAGTCTCATTGAGATCACCATGGAATTCTCGGTGATAAACTGTTACATCAACATTGCAGATATCACCGTCCTGAAAAGAAAAGGGTCCTTTATTGGTTTTAATAATTTAATTGACACTAACTTAACTATTAAGCAAACAAGTTGGCCTGTGTTATTGTAAGAATATCTTGTAAATTAGTTATTTAATAAAAAATAACTTAAATTTATTACTAGTGAGATAATGACTGGCAATAAAAGTTAATGAGCGTGTTTTGCAAGAAAAATATAACACAGGCCAACTTGTTTTAAGGTCAATAAACTCGTATGTAATATGGGGTTATATGCATATTATGCATATGTTTCAGAACATGACTTGAATTTTTAATAAGTCATGTCCAGTGCATAAATCTTTTTGATACTGGATAGTTATTTCACGAGTTATCATTGGTGGGCTTAGTGGAAGTTTTTTAACATACTTGATCGTGTTAACGTAAACATTCACATATGTCAAATCATTTGGAAAAAAAGAGGTTTCCCGTTATTGTCACCAGAAAACGCTTATTCAGTTTCAATACAAATTAATGTTTAAACTAATGTGATTGAGAACATTTCTATTATACATCAGAATCATTGTAAGAAACTTCAAACAAAACACTTTTGTCAGAAACATGTAAGCCCTACAGTGTCTCTAAAAACGTAAATGTAAATCAATCACTCCTCAACAGCTGTAAGGATTTGTGACATGAGTAGACCTTGTCCTCGAATTAAAATTCCTTTTTTTTTTGCTTTTATTCCTTAGGATAAATTCTGAACTTCAAGCAGGTTTAAAGCCCTGATAAAACCTAGTTACTATAAAAATTTGAGGGAAAATGTACAAACCTCTAAGGGACGTAGATCCGGTATTCCGTGACAAATGACTTCATTGACAGAGGTGCAGCAGCTGTTGGGGAAGTTGTGATAGTTCAGAGGACTGGGATAGCACTCTCGCTCTATGCACGCCTCGTGTACAACACGGTCAATCTCTTCTGTTGTCACCCCAACATCACAAACTCTAGAAACAAAGATGTTATATTTTATTAGTTTAGTACCTGTGAGTTTTTAAGTCAAAAATGAATAGATTTTATCTAGGCAAGCATGCTTCATACCTAATATTATTAAAAATAAATAATAAAAAAGTATAAATCCTAGAAGATGATGAAATTAATCCTGTTTGTTTTAATATGAGATTGGGTGGGTTGAAGATGCAAATATTGGTTTTATTTCTATGAGGCAAAGAACTTAGTGTAAGTACTAACTAAAATTCCTAGAGAATACCACCGCACCATCTAAGGTGTTATTTACAAACAAAAATATCATAGACCAAAACAACAAACAAGTGTAAAACATGAACTAACTTGGCAGCCTCGTCCAGTACCTCTCTCCCGAGGCGACAAGCCACGCGCATGCCTTCGATCTCCTCATCGTCCAGCACTTTGATCTGTCCGGAGCCCTTCGCGGCGTGCTCCGACGCGGGGAACCCGGTCGGGTGATCAGCATAGTCTGGACGACCGATGTGCGGCGGCACCGTACGCTTCGGCCCCGCCGGGAACGGCCTCAGCTTCCCAGTGTAATTGAACGACGGCCACGGGTTGTACTCCACATTAGATACATCTGTGCTCTCACCCTCTAAAACAAAATTCACATTGTCATAACGACTTGTAACCTAACACCGTAACATAACCTACAACGCACTTACTCGCCAACGAATGAATTATTTTGTGATTCTTCCAAGATTTCTTGAAGCAGTCTTGATTACAGAAAAACGAGCCTTGTATTCCAAGTTTTATGCAAGTTGGACATTGTAATTGTGCAATGGATTTGCAGCCGGGAGTTTCACACATTCCAATCGCCGCCATTTTTTTGGAACAACTGTCAAAATCTATTTGTCAATTTGTTATTTGTCGAAGTGTCAACCAAACTATGTAATTTTTAATGACATTGCCAGTAAGTGTTACCAGCATGGTTCGAAATTTAAATTAGATACGTTCCAAATCTGGTATTTGAGTAAGTTTGCACTCAAGAAGGAAATATAAGAAAATCGAGTGGTCGAGTAGTGATGATAATAAAGGATAACTAGTACAGACTAGTTATAGTATATAGTTGACTACAGTCACATTACTACATATCAGTATACCTTTCCACAAAATGTTAAAAATAAAGTGTTTATTTCTGGAAGTATTATTTCCTTACCTACCTAAAATTAACAAATAAAATAAACTAAACTAACAACCAACTAAAATATAGCAAAGGGTACGATGGGGCTGATATATCTTTGATAAAAGCCCCTAAAAAAATTAGAAAAAAAATATATCGCATAAAAATAAGGTCTTCAACGCTCTCAGCTGGTAATGTGCCCAAGAGACGTGCGGTATTGTCACGTTGTATGGCAATATAGTGCGTTGTAGCTGTATGGCTCATTGCTTCTGGTAAAAGCCAACAATATTATACATGTATAAATTTAATTTTCTTTTCCAATAAAATTACCGTCAGTTTGTGGTTCATTCAGAGGTAAGATAACCGCAGTAACAGGTAACTCCATGTCAGCCTTCATTGGACTTGAATAAAAGATTCTGCAAAACGGAGCTAAGCTTAAAGATATAAAAATAATTTTGCCGGAATGTTATGAACTAGTTTCTGTCAGTGGCTTCGCCCGCGAGGAAATTAAGAGTAGGTATTTGTCTTCATGGTCTACCTGGTATGGTAACCCAAATCTCGTCAAAATCCTTTCAAACGTTGTGGATTGATGGATCCAATTCCTAACGTAGGTACAGATGTTCACATTACAAATTAGAAGGATGTAGGTAAGTAGTGCACGTGGCGCTTAACATTTTACTAGTGTTAAACTGAAAGATTAATTGTTTCTGAAAATGTATTTAAAATAGATATCAACTTTTTTAATACGATCCTACCTAGGTACGTGATTTGGAGAGTGACCCCCAACAGATTTTGAGCCACTTTGCAACAGCGCAGATTTAGTTATAATCTACGGTTTCCCAATTTTTTCTTTGCAAAAGCTTTCTCCTGTGCTTTCCTTCTATTATCATATTTTAGGGAAATAAATTTATTCCTAACACGTTACACAATCGTAAAAGAAGTAGGTTGTTTACAAATAAATTGGATAACCAGACAAGCCCATGAACACTGGACATTCGTGACATCTAAAGTTGGCAAGTGGCAGATTTCATCCCCGATGTGATAGCTATGGAAATTGTAATCAGGTATTTAGATAATAATACTTACTGAATGGTTTACGAATGCTATGCAACCATCCGTCCGGCGAGTCCCAGGAACGAATCAAAGCGTTCCTTAACTGGCAATAGAAAAAATTGCCAGCAGCGATGTAGTCAGTGTCCATTTCACAATGGCACTCCAACGATTTAATTTAATTAAAACACAACAACAGAAAACTACACAGTGTTTTGTACCGTACACGAAATGCAATTTAAAGAGATCGTCTTTAACATCAAGTAGGTATTCTTAGTTATTTTAGTAAGGAAATCATGAAATGCGTCCGTCGATACGTGTTACGATTGACGTATTTGCTTTTAAAACTACGTGCTCTATTTTTAAATCGTTTATTTTCTTCCAGCGCTGTCCAGAGCGTATTCCAGTAATTCCAGTCGGACTGGCAATATTTTTATTGGCGTTCCACGTTTCTCACTTGATTGAAAGAGCTTGCCGCAAAAAGTTCTCATCTGGAAAAAATAAAACCGCTCAACCTTTTTTGTTGGTTTCCGTTCAGACGTTTGAACATGCTCGTAAAAATATTAAGGACGAGGGTTTTTAAGGGTTGTGATTTATCCCAAGTTACGGTGTTATGATGACAGTAAGTAGTTGAGAGTTTAACGAACTCTAAAGAGGGTAAGAGAAGCTTAGGTAGGTACGCTTCTAAATTAGGCCAATGTTTGCCGTAATGCGGTTTACCTACCTAAAACACGGTTGTTTACCTACCTACGTCTTTTAAGACACAACAAAACTAGGTTTTTGCCTACTTCTGAGGTTTGAAGGCCTTCCTAACACTTAGGTAATGGAATAAGGCTAAATGTGATGGCCGTGGAAAGAAGTCTGAAAAATTCCTACTTAGGTAGGGAGGTACTCACGCAAACTTGATTGATAAGGATTGGAATAAGCGCTAGCTTTATAAAAAAAAAAGAAATAGAAAAGTAGGCCGCTGCCAAATAATAAGCTTCAACAGTAGAAATATTTTTCGGATGCTAGTTAACGTCTTCTATAGTAGGCGCCAGATAAATGTGGAATAAAGTACATTGACCTTTCCCTAATAACTGTTCATAGGTACCTGAACAATTAAATATGAATCGTTTTTCATTATTAGACAATGTTAAGGATCACGAGAGATGATGATTCGGGACAGCTTTGTGTCATTAATTCCGTTTTTCAAATTAAAAATGTCAATAATTGTAGGTGGGTCAATGACCGTTATTCCACGATTATCTGGCGCCTACTATAAAATACAACTTGTGTACCTACCTTTTTTTTGTTTTTTAAAGTATGGAAAATCATCAAACGATTTCTTCCGCTCTGGGGAAGGGCGTCACGGACTCTTACTGATTATAACCCATCCGTGTTCCTCCTAAAGCCCTTTGCGTTCCAGGGCCACGGTGACTCTTTCGAACAAATTCCGCAACCCTAGCAGGAACTAGTGTACCTACCCATGTCTTCCGTAAGGCCTTACATGTGCCTACATTGATATTTTTTATGGTCAGTAGTCATCAGTAGTCATCTCTAAAGTAGGAGACATACCTACAGCTCCACACACCGCATCTCAGACACTGATGCCTGAAATGGTGCAGAAAACCTGTCTGATTTTTTTTTAAACGTTGCGGGGACACTAACATTAATATAAGATTTCTCCTGTATCGTGGGTGCGTATACAAACATATAAACTCACATACACAAACAGCCAGTCCCGAAAACTATCTGTAGATCAAACACATATTTGTTCCGTGCGGGGATCGAACCCGCGACACGCAGCGCAGCAGTCAATCGCTCAACCACTGCACCAACCGTGTCATCAAAGTGTTTCAAAGGTTGTACTACCAATTATCTCTTTGAAATGTTGGGTTTTAACTCGGTGGTGAGAAGTGACTTTGATTAGCTCACGGTTGCCTGTAAAACGTTAAGCGGACGTATTGACTGCCTTTTCTGCCAATTATTTGTGCCTGACGAATACATTGGACACCATCAGAGCCAACGTCACAAACTAAGTGCCAATTCTTCTAATTTTCAAGCAATATTCGCATTCGCATCTCACTCGCAATCTGGCAAATATGTATGAAAAAACCGGCCAAGTGCGATTCGGACTCGCCCACGAAGGTTTCCGTACCATTATGTATAAAAACGGCAAAAAAATCATGTCTGTTGTATGGAGGCTTCCATACAACAGACATGATTTTTTTGCCCTTAAATATTTATTTTATTCTGTTGTTTAGTATTTGTTATTATAGCGGCAACAGAAATACATCATCACTTGAAAATTTCGACTGTCTAACTATCACAGTACATGAGATATAGCCTAGTGACAGACGGACAGACATACAGATGGACGGACAGCGGAGTCTTAGTAATAGGGTCCCGCTTTACTCTTTGGGTACGGAACCCTAAAATGAGGTTTTATTGATATATTGCGACGGAGATCCGAATGCGAACGTTGCTTAAAAATTAATAAGTCATCTGTGCGTAACGCGTCATCTGAAACTGTCACCGAATCCTCAGTGCGTCGTGCTCTAAAGATGCTTAACGCTCTCCTGACTACAGACCCTGAAGTGGTATGGTTTCTGATAAATGGACTAAAATAATGAATGCGTTTGTGGTGTTCTGTGAAATCAATTACCTATCTGAAAACTGCATGCGATTTCCAATATTATGTATGTATCTTTCCATTTATTTGCGTTAATTTATTTTAACTTTAATTATTTAATTAGCTTAGAAAGTTGTAATGAACACGTTGGAAATAAATATTGGCAGTGCAGTAGAAAAAATAATATTTTTGCCTTCATACCAAATAGCTTTGTTGATTGTACCTACCTACCTAATGTAATTGGAAGTGCGTTTAATTAACTATAATAAATAAATATGGGACTGATTAGTTGATTGACTCTCTTTTGGCCACTATCTCACCTGACAGTGAGCGATGATAACTTTAATCTGAAGACTAAATTTTTTTGGAGGTTTGACTAATGTTCCATACAAAAGCGGTTTTACCTACCAACATTTTTATTCCGCGGACAAAAATTAACTGTCGATTGAAAATTCGGCCCTTAAGAAACGCGGCCAAGTGCGAGTCGGATACGCACACGAACGACACGAGGCACCATGTTACTTATTATTATATCGCCAATAGAAATACATGCTCTGTGGAAATTTCAAGTAACGGTTCATGAGAAATAGCCCGCTGACAGATGGTTGGACGGAAGGACTGCAAAGGCTTAGTAACAGGGTTTCGTTGGTTATCTATCCGGTTCAGAAATAAACGAGTAACATTAGTAGGTCTACGTGCCAAATGGCTGAATAAGTAGGTACCTATGAATCATAAATCACAAATGTTTATTTGCAAGAAAATACATAAAAATCACAAGGAATTCACGTTTAGATACAATGTTTTGTAAAAGGTGACTTAAGACTTCATTAAAACAGAATTAATACAGTAATCGCCCTTGAGGTTTTCAGCGGGGTTGTCGACCAAGTTTCATTTATACCCTGAAATTACGCATAAAGCCGATTAATTGTGAAAAGGCGAGGCAAATGAAGCTAAATTAATTTATATTTCACAGAAAACGTCGATACAATGTAGTCGCTAGAATTGGGTGAGGTATCAAATTAATTGCTCTGTCGTTTTAGTTTTAAATGTTCTGTCTACAAAAGTTTTCGGTGATTTTGTTTAGCCACTAGTTTGGCTGAGATTTTTTGAAGTTTTGATGACCGTGTTTTGTAAATTAAAAGCATAATCTTAGGAATTATAAATGTGAACTCGTTTTTAAGTAACCCTGTCTGTCTGCATGACTGTCTGTTTGTCTTCGATACATTTGCGGACTTTGTCTTTTGTAGATAGGAAATCATCAAATGACTCCAGCCGCTCTGGGCGGAGCAGGTGGGAGTGTCAGACTCTTACTGACTCAAACCTATCCGTGTTCCTTCAAATTACCTTTGTGTTCCATGGCCGCGCGGTTCCTCTTTCAAACAATTCCCCAACCTTGGGATAGCTCCGGAACCTAAATTCAGAATATAAACCAGACTGCATACACAGTGTTTTATTACATCACCAGATATTTCTATCCGGTTCGGTTTAGATGAATGAACTGAGTACTGAATCCCAGTTTTATTTATATAACACCGCTCGTAGATATAAAAATAGAGCTATCAACGCATTTAGGCAAAATCTAAAATGTATATTCAGGAGAATTTACTCAAAGGTCGAGACAGAAATAAACACTATTATCCATACAAATCGAGAAGATTACAATACAAATGTACTTAGGTATAATCTAGGGGGATTAGGAATATTTATAGTCCCGCTTTCTTCTTTTGTTAATCCCGGACATTTTCCGAGGGTAGTGAAGGGATTCGCAGTGCGTTGCCCGCTTCGGTTCGTTAATTGTCGGGATTAACTTAAATGCATCCGAAGGTCGGCCAAGCGGGGGTTTGGAGGCGGCGATAGATGATATTTTAACATTTTCAGCATTACAGAAAAATGTAATATATTTGCTGAAGTCCTTTTCGTATGTAGAGGTAATTTCTCTTGCTGAAGGGTGGTTTTAAAATATCGTATTCTACAGTTGAAACTTCCCTGATAGTCGAAAAAAAATAACGAGAATATTATGGTTTCCAATTTGCAATAAAAGGCACCTACATTGTTTGTAGATAAACTGAAAAAACAATCGATTTGACCAGTATCTACGGATTGTATTGACGACAAAAGAGATTTTGACCTCTGAGTTTGTTTCGGAAATGCCGCGGCCGCTGTAAAAGTGTTATTCTGAACCAATTTACATAATAAATATAATTTACCATTGAAGCTCACCAGAGAATGGGCAGCAGCATTCTCTGTGGTTCTGTGCATTGCAACAGCTATACTGCCATCGCCAACCCGCCTGCCAAGCGTGGCGATTATGGCAAACGCCCCCTTGGAGGAAGCCTATATCCAGCAGTGGACGTCTTTCGGCTGAGATGATGACGATGATGACCATTAAAGCTGTTTCTGTAGTTTTGAATAAAATGATCTTAGTTCCGCAGAATCCGCTTGCTTTGAAGCCTAGCTCTATAAATCTCAATATAAAGGCGGAATGTTGCGCACAAGTAAAAAGATTTTACTTGGATTTTGCTTTGTTTCAGTAGAGGTAGGTACATCTAATTGACACCAGAATGTAGGATTAAATTTGGTTAATTCAGTATTATTCATATAAAAATAATGATCTTCTTGGTTACTTCTATTTTTCTGAAAATGATCCCTATTTGAACCTTACCCTTAGTAGTACCCTTGTATGAATTCCGTTTTTGTTTCAAATAATTTATTTATTTAACACTTTATGGACACAAATGTACAGAGGCGGACTTAATGCCATAGACATTCTCTACCAGTCACCTTTGGGTGATGCAGAGAATAGTGGTAGATGCAATATGGAGAATAATAAGAGATTGATATTTAATTACATTTAAATAAATAATATACATATAAAAACTACACCTCGACTCGTGCCACCTCGTGTATATGCAAAATGATAAACTTTTCGGGAGACAAATTATGTATAATACGCATCTTTTATAAATTTTATCTGGTGTAACCTCGTAAGATCTAACTAAACTAGTATAGCTTACGAGGTTACAGCAAATTAAGGTTGTTGTTGTTATTATGCTTGTTGCGAGAGGTCACTGCAATTCATTTTTTTCTGTCAAATAAATGAAAATTCTGTCAAATCCAAGAGGCGCTTGCGAGTTAACTCCAGAATTATTGTTTGAAACTTTTTGCATAAAAATCCAATTTTACCAAAATAATGGTAGTTACGAGGTGTCACATCTAAACTGATGACATACAATATAAATTTATAATAAATACTCAAATTAACAAGATAAGTACGCTTAAATAAATAAGTTATTGGGGTTTTCTTCGGACACCAATACCTAACTAGGATTCCTCAGTTCTCACACGCTGCACCTTCAATAAATAAATTACCTATGTAGTATAACAATGTCAAAAAGCACTGCAATCTCATCTCACGATAACTCGCATTATATTTCTATTACAGCGAGAAATTATTCCCCACAAAAATTGCCGTCAGCATAAAAGTTTCAATAGACTTGAAGGTGATAAAAATGTATAATATTTTCACCTCCGCGATGGGCGCCTTGAATGGGGACACCAAATAAAGGCTTTTTTTCTAAGGCGCCATGAAACTGCTGTTTATTTATTCAACAGCCTTAATATTTTGTCTGTTGATTGCGATGATAAGGAAAAACGGCCGAGGGAATAAGAGAGATTTTTTTTTGCTGCAATATTACAATTGATTCTCTTGCAGATGTGTGATTTCTTTCGGGATTCGGGAGTACCTTCGTACTGTGATATCCTTGTATGCAGGTCTCTGGCAGACAAGGTAGCCTTTGGAAGCGTCTGGCGAAATAAAAAGAGTTAGAAACTGGGCCCGCGTGGTCCTTTCACAAATTTATGAGCTGATTGTGCTATCCTACATAGATATAATAATAGGTATCCTAGATGGAAGAAAAGGCGACAGTTCTTCAATCTTCTCCTCAAAATTATTTTTAAAAGTTACGTAGTGAAGGATGTATGGACTCTTGAGTCTATGGGATACTGAGGAGGATTGAATGTGGGTGTACACGTGTCTGCGTCTTTAATGGTACCGACAAAGATGGCCTGGAGCACCGGCTTTAGCTTGGCATTTAGTTATTTTTAGTGACAAGGATTTTCACATGGTCACCTAATTATTGATTTACTAAACTTAGCCTCCCTTATGAAATATATTTTCTTTTGTGAAAAGCCTTAACCTTTCTGTTAATAGGATAGAATAAAAATTAATGATCCAATTTTAAATTTCCTTTCACCGATAAGATAATGTTGAGATGGATGTGTGGAGAATTATTAATGAGAAATAATAGAGGAAGATTAAAAGTGGCGCCAGTGTCTGAAAAGTTGAAAGGCTTGTCTTTGAAGATGTGAAGGGAAGAGACGAAAGCATGTTACTAAAAAATATTTGGTAGGTATATTTGGATGGATGGAGAGGAAGGAGGAGGCCAAAGAAAAGATGAATGGAATCGCCTGCTTTATTATCATTTATGTTTGCAAAACTCGACAAAATGTACTGGGCAACTAATTTTTATTTCGCGAATTCGGGGTTGGTCAGGCCTTTTCAGGTGTTGTGTTTATTCTGTAACACGTATATATTTTATTACATTTTCTTTTTAAATTATTTCCTTTGGAGACTTGGCTTAATAGTAAAATTAGCATCTATCGGTGAGTTACTTTGGGTTCGGCCTTGTAGGTACATTATTTTTGTTTGTCTATAAATAGCTAGCTTTTTGCAGCGCCACACTCGTGACGTAACCTGCAGGCGCCGTGCAGATTTCCAGGATAAATGTAGCATACGGTACTACAGCAATACACAGTCGCTGAAGTACCATTAGCGACTTAGTAGCTTGCTGTCAGCTTGCTGTCAAACAAACAAGAATCGTCTTTATAACTCTATCGGAATTAATATTTGTAAATATTTGATTGTGCGTAACAAACAAATACTTCACGGCTTAATCGCTGAACCGATTTTGATGAATGTCGGTGTAGAGATAGATGGGACAGAACCCTGGAGCCGATTATAGGCTACTTTTTTGCGATTATTACCGCAAACGAAGGCGCAGCGCAGGCAAAAGCGAGTCCTCTATAAATAATATAAAAATGGATGAAAAAACCACGACAAGCTGGTGCTCGATGAGTAATTATCTCAACAGCTCTTTAATTGGTGAGCCAATTTAAATTGGATCGAATGGAATGCAATTATTTTCAAAGCCCTATTAATCTTGTGTAGGTTACAAAGCAAAAAGTTACTGAACGTTTAGATAGATGAGTATTTTACTATATTAACTTTTTGTATTTATAGCATAAACAAAAACTAGTGTTCTAAGAAAATTTAAAATAAAACAGCAGCCAATTTTCGTAAATAATTACAAGCAACACGATTTATTATTGTAAAATATAAAGGTTATCATAATCTACGCCTTGATAAAAACACAATTAAATGCATAGCCAGGCAAGATAATTATAAAGGTCAATCGTGTTAGTAAAAGCGAGAACTCTTGGATTAGTCCTTTTTTTAATTTCTTAATTATTTGACCTTGACCTTAAGTAAGAGATAAAATAAATAACAGCAGATTAATAATTGAGAAAGTAAAAAATAAAAGTGGCTTCATGAAAAAGTGCGTTGATGCTACGCTCGTAGCGGCGTAGCGTCGTAGCAGTCTCGTAGCGGGGTGGCGGCTCGGCCAGTCGTAGCGCGTCGCCGGGCCGGAGCGCTTGTCCAGGGGGCGCCCGACTGAACTCGCGAACTAAGTTCTATCGTGCTTTGTGCTTTTGTAGCGGTAAGTAGATTTTTATTATATATTTTTTTTTTATTAGGGTTTTTGATGCTGGAAATTTTATGAATGAAAGGTTGTTTTTGAATTAGATTTTTTTTTATACCGTAGAAAGAAAGAAAAAACACTTTTTTCAAACATCAGATGTTTTGGTGAAACGACAGTTGAAATATTTGAAAAGCTTTTGACTTGTTTATTTTTTATTCATATTAACTCTGCCGTATTATAGAACAATGTAAAACTTACTACATTGTTCCCTTGAAATCAAACCATTTCTAAACTTAGCTCATCAAAATAATCGGAGTCGTTAAGTTTCCGATATAACGTTTTAAGGGGTGCACTTTATTAAAATAAAATTAAACGATAGATTGTTTTTTGAGATGTTATGTACTCAACAACTTTGATGTTTAGTACGATTACATCTGGATGTATAGGTACACTATTATTAAATAATTCCTTATTCACAATATATTATTTACAGGTAAAGTAGCTGCCTGCTGATATTTTTTTTTCTCTTTTCTTATACACACTTGCTTTTCCAATCTACTTTAGACATTGGCAGAATACTCGACATCGGCTTTGCTTGCCGTATAAAAATATAGAATAGAATAAGTTAAGTAGCTACTAGTAATTAGACAAATAAATTATGTATAAACGCGTATAAAAAACAAAAGAAATCATCCACATTACTGTCAATGGAAAAGTGCCTAGAACATTGGCAGTATTGCCGCGTTGAATGGCAATGTGGGATGTTATTTTGCTTAAGATTGAATAATGAATAACTGCGATAGTTAAATATAGGGCAATTGAAGAAAGTAATCTATTTTCAGTTTCATACCTTAAATTTTGGAGAAGCTCGTGGCTAAATAATAAATAACAAACAGCCGTACGGGTCGATCTTCGAGGTTAAGCAACGCTTGCCGAGGTTGGTCTGTGGATGGGTGACCATCTTAACATACCGAGACTCCTCCGTGCCTCAAAAAACACGTTAAGCCGTTGGTCCCGGCTGTCATTTGTAGATCTTTGGCAGTCGTTATGGATAGTCAGAAGCCAGACAATCTGACACCAATCTTGCCAAGGTTTACCGTGTTACCCAGTTAATGGGTTGTGGAGGTCTGGTAGGCAGCCGCTCCACGAAAATACTGGTATTCAGCTGAATCCGGTTTGACTGGAAGCCGACCCCAATATAGTTGGGAAAAGGCTAGGCAGATGATGATGATCTTAAATTTTGGGACTTCCCACAAGGGTACGCGAAAGTTATTTTCACGACAAGAACTAACAAAACTATGTTCCTTATCGTTTAAGTGGAAATTGAAGTAGACCAAACATTTTGGCTTTTCTCAAATAACGGCTACCTACCTATAAAACTACCTTCCTTAACGAATTACCCAAATAAGGGGCAAGAGTAATGTATTTTCTTTCCGACCATTACATCATAAGAGTGTAATGGGGTAACGTGCCCCCTTCCTCATAGGCAGGCAGCCAAGAGGTCGTTACTGGGCACCCGCCTGACCTTTACGGGCATGAAGTAGGTAATGCATGTGGTGTAGGTACTGTGCTA
This sequence comes from Mamestra brassicae, assembly GCA_905163435.1. Taxonomy (NCBI): domain Eukaryota; kingdom Metazoa; phylum Arthropoda; class Insecta; order Lepidoptera; family Noctuidae; genus Mamestra; species Mamestra brassicae. The sequence continues at coordinate 4,038,357 of LR990991.1, read as the reverse complement.
ATATTTGAACATAGAATGAGGTTGATGCTCGCTGGTTTACGATAAATTTTAAAGGGGTAAAATGGTTGTTTGTAGAAGGTAATCCATGGAAGTATTGTTCCGATTACGAAAATTATTTCACTGGCAACAAGCTACTAACTGGCACTGGCAACAGGCATAAAATAACCAAACATATGTTAAGTTTTAACACAAAAATAAAGGGGAATTTTTGTGTTGGTTTATTACATTTAAATTAGTTTTAAAAAGTCATTCGAAATGAATATCATCATCAACTAAGGTAAAATTCCTTCGAAACAACTGAACCGATTACAATAATTCTCCCCTAATGGAATGCCTTAAGAAATGTTTATATGCCAGAACATTAAACGGTGCAAGATAGACCACAATAGCAAAACCGCGACAAAAAGCTAGTTTTAAAATAATATTAACAAAAAATTACATCACTATTTAAGAGAAAAAAATCAGAGGATTCCAACAGATATCATGATATGAAAAGGTGGTGGTTTCATAAAAGAGGGAGATGAAGTAAGCAGTAACTTAATTATTTCAGAGTGCAAGTAAGGTGTAAATCAATTCAAAGAAAAATATGTTTTTCAAATTACTTAATAATTTAAATAGCTTTTACTTCTACATTATTCTTCAGGGTGATACTTTAATTGTGTGTCGGAGTCTGTGTTCCCTTCCTGATAGCTACAACGGCGGGTATTTATGTCGACATCGAATAGGTTACTTCTAGGTAACCAATATTAACGCGTTCCATCAGTTGATATAGTGCAAGAACGTAAGCCTATCAAAAACAATAAACATGCTTAGGCATATGTATGTATCATCTGCCTAGCCTTTTCCCAACTATATTGAGGTCGGCTTCTAGTCAAACCGGATTCAGCTGAATACCAGTTATTTACGTGAAGCGGCTGCCTACCAGACCTCCACAACCCATTAACTAGGTAACACGGTAGTTCTTGGTAAGACTAGAGTCAGATTTACTGGCTTCTGACAATGCGTAACGACTGCCAAAGATCTACAAATGACAGCCGGGACCAACGGCTTAGCGTGCTTTTCGAGGCACGGAGGAAACTCGGTATGTTAAGATGGTCACCCATCCACAGACCAACCTTGGCAAGCATGTATAATGGCACAAAAGAAAAAACATATTAAATCTTTTCAATTTACTTAAACACATCTCAAGATTAAACCGCAATTTACTTTCAAAATTCTTTTTGAACTCAGAGCTTACCTCAAAATATACAAACCCAAAAAACTTGTTACCTCCGCAAAAAATAATTCACCCATTAAATTAATATACCCTATTAAAATCTAATCTCCAACGATCGAAGTGAAGCCGCCTATTTTGTAATGGAAAAAACTGATCGTATCTGCTGTGATTCAATTTCCAAGACTTGTAGATTGCTCACAAGAAATTAATACCGTCCTGTAATCCTGATTCTGAAGCAAACAGCCTTTGCCTTTGTTGAGCACTCATTTATTGCTATACTACTGCTTTGTACTGTGTTTGCTTTGTATTTTATTAATAAGTAGCACTTCGCCCGCGACTTCGTCCGCGCGGATTTAATCCGTAGATACTCCATAAACTTCAACGCCCCCTCTACCCCCTTTTAAAGGTTTGACTCTGTTCACGGTTGATTATGCAAAAATTATTAGATAGTGTTTTAATTATCCCACTTTTAGTTTGTTCATTCCAATTTCCAGGTAAATTGAAGGAAGCAATAATGTCTTCCCCTAAAACTTCATCACCCCTTTTCGCCCCTTTAGGGGTTTATTTTCGAAAAATCTAAATAAATGCTTTTCTTATTTTTTTTTTCGAAATCATTAATACTGTGTTTCAACTTCATCGGACCATTCAATAATTTAAATGGATAAGGATTAATTTCATGATACCAAAATCATCACTTTTCCATTCCACCCTGGTTTCAATTGAACAATTTGAACAAAAAAGCGGTCATTGTGACTTAACCATAGATAGACATATACCTTCGTGAAATTTTTCATAGATATAGGTAATAACTGGTAATAATGAGTATTTTAATCATGTATTACATTATTTTTCTATCATCAATAGTATTGTCAGCGTACGCCAAATAATGAATTTATGAGGCAACAATTTGCTTCTTTGGGTTCTTCATTATTGCAACTTTAGTACGGATTTTTTTCTAAAATAAAATACAGCTCATGTTTTAAGTCAACAATGTAGCTTTCTAATGGTGAAAGAATTTTTAAAATCGGTTGAGTAGTTTTCGAGCCAAATCGTAACAAACAAACAAACAAATAAATCTTTCCTTTTTATAATATTAGTTAAGATGTGAACGTTTGTACCTGAGACATTATGATTTGAGTCTAATTTTGGCGAAGCAACGGTGAATCAAAGAAGTTTTTGGTTCTATTAAAACTTATATTTTTAATACCAAAATACATTGGTATACCTCTTATGGCCTTGACTTATTTTATTCGCCTATGGCAAACGAAAATTGCATTGGGTGTGCACTTTGAAAATTAGGTTATCATAACTTCGGAAAAACGAGGCTTAGGAAAATTCATCCAAAAAAATGATTTTGCTATAAATAAACATACAAATCTTGTTCACAGCATCCAAAGAATTAAATTAAGACGTCCAAACCCGCTTTTAAATAACGAAAGTTCCTTTACACTCCAGATTAAGGCAGTAGATTGGGCCAATAAAAAAGTGCTTGATCTCAAATTGAGTGTTTTGTTCAGCCGAATGGTCCAGAGAAATTCAATCTCGCAAGTCTGTACTTTTGTGTGACCTCACATTCGTGTACCATTTTAGACTTTATTGGTTTAGGATTTTATACCGTGTAGGGGACGAACGGGGAATGCTAATTTCTGAACGGATTGTGAGCAAATACGTTCCGTACGATGCTTTATGTGTCGTTACGATTCCTGAAGGTAGCAAGTATTCCAAGTGAGTATATTGATTGATATCGTTTAAGTGAAATGTATCGGTAACGTGCTTACGGTCTGATTGAATTTCATTACGTTTCCAATGGAATTCCAGACGTTATCATTATTATAGAGAGCCAATCATGTGGATTGGAAAGATATGATTTTAGAAATAAATCGACTGCAAATCACCAAGCATTCGATAGGTTTCTTTGTTATAAAATCCGATAAAAAAAAATTAGTGAACCTGAAGAAATTGCTTGTCATAAACGCAACTCTGAATGTAGTTTTTTGAAGAGAATTAATTTCAATCGTCGCAGATTGTAAGCCCAAATCAGCAACACATTGGCCCCAATCAATTGCAAACAACTTATTTCGGTCAGCGTTCCTCTCCAACTTTAAAGTCCGGAAGTCGTGCCAAATGTAAATCGATTTGGCCAACATTAAATCGCAAATCTAAAAGCCGGTGGGCGGAAGTTGCACAAATTAATGGGACGTCAAAGCCAGCCAGATTTCCGAATGCAAAGGTCCACTGTTTGATAGTCCGTGCTGCCCTAATGCTGCGGTCTAAGTAAGGAGAGTATCCGTTTTTAATCAAACATTTTTGACCAGATGTTGTAACTGTTACTTGGAAAACTTTTAGTATTGTGTGAATAAGAAAGGTAAAATCATTCAAGGTAATCTCATTAAGAATTGCTTCATGAGATACTTACCTACTACGATTATTACTTAAAATTGTACCTATTAGTAATTCCATTTCGGCTAGCTGACGAATGCTTAGATCTGTCACCGGAAAATTGCAGACTCCGTAAGATTGTAACAAATTTAGATTAGATTATAATTTCCGTCATATTATGAAAAAAATCGTTTTGTGTACAATTATACTTTTTTAGAAAAAATAGTTTTAAATTTCACGCGATATTTTACAATCTTACGGCGTTTGCCATTTTCCGGTGAGAGATCCACTGTCAAACTTTTTTGGATTATTGTCACTGACCTTTCCTCGATTACAATTCATTTCAAAAACTAATTTATGGTCAGCAATGAAGTCTAAAATATAACAGTAGCAAGCATATTTCAGTGCTAAAGCATTTTCAAGTCACGTACTTCTCGATGAGTTGTGATTATTAGAATAGTTAATTGATTGTCCCGCTGTCTCTTCTCACTTGCACCACATTTCGCCCCGCAGTGGGCGGCTAGTGAAATATTATTGGAATTCCTATATCCAAGATAATCCGGGGCTGGTTGTCGCGCGGCGACGTCGGCGTCGCCCGGCGTCACTCCGCGACCTTTATCGATGCTGCCTTGTAATAACGGAATCTGCGATCTGTTGTATTTGTCTGTTTGTCAATCGTTCAGTATGTGTAGGGTGTTATATGTGTGTTTTTACACGCTTTTTGTAGATTCAATAAAGTGTTGGATGGAATGAGTCTGTCTGATGTTTTGTCTGCCATACAATTTGTACCATGTTCCTTAGTAAGACGCCGTTTTTTGTTTTTTAGTTATGCATATCTTTTTTTTGTCTTCTCTTGAGTAGTTGTTCATTTTTATTATGTTCCTAGTTTACTCACTTTCCTGCGCCAAGTCAAACGATCTTGGGTCGTCGTTTTGTGTAATTCGGCTTTTTAAGGTCTCTTTCAAATAACTCTATTAGCTCAATTGCGGGCGGCCTCTCCCTCTCTTTTGTTCTGGGAGGTTCAATGCAGTTTGAACCACGTGGTCTTCGCTTCATCTGACATGGCCATACCAGCGAAGGCAGTATTCGGCGATGGGTGCAACTTTGAAGCTTCCTTCTTCCTTCTCATTACGGATTTAATTAATACAGCCACGTTACACCTGTCGACCACCTGAGCATCCCTGACCTTTTTTGGAGAGAGAATTTGAATGCTAAAGAAATTTAGCAAAATTAGCGTAGATGAGGTAACAAAATATACAAGAATCGGTTTTGGGAGCAGTCCAGACGACCTCGACCGAATTTAAACTACCCTACTTCAAGATTGCAGGCTATTTATATAGTGGTAATCATGGCGTAGCGTGTAGCTATCATAAACTCATGATGACTAAACCATGCATATTTTGGTCACAATATGCATGGTCTAGTGTTTTTATAACCGGCGGCGGCGATCTCTCACGTCCGGCCCTAGTTGAATCCATGGTTCAGAGCGAGGAGACTTGGGAAGCGGTCACCTCCTTCTGCGAAGCAGTAATGCTAGCGAAGGAGGAGGCGGGCCGCGCGGGGATAGACAAGGCTTTCACCCCAACCACCGCTACAGAAGAAGACGCCCTGGGCGTCGGGAGTCGTAGGGCGATCTCCGGCCACCGTTGGCGCGGGCCTGCGGACGGTGCGGCGGGTTGCTCGCTGTCCGATCACCACCAGGCCCGGGTTGATGGGTGTTCCACACGCTCAAACTGATGTCACCATAGAAGACGGAGCCCGCTAGGCCCAAAACCTGCCAGGGTTGAAGAATTTGTACGAAAGAGTCACCGCGGTCCCGGAACGCAAAGGGCTTGGCTTGGGAAGATGGAACACGGATGAGTTTTAGTCAGTAAGAGTCTGACAACTCCTTCCGTTCCACCCAGAGAGGAAGAAGTCATTTGATGATTTCCCATCCTTAAAAAAAAGTGTCTTTATTACGAAAAACTAAACGTTTTTACTTGTGGCAAGCCCATTCTAGCTCTCAGCTAAATAAAAAATCGTCAAAGCGGGGTGTGAACCGGACCGAGTGAGCCGTATTCCAATACATTTCTTTTTTATTTATTTTTTTCTCAGCTATTTCGGCCAGTTGTTGGATTTACTTTTTTAAACCTTCTTTGCTTCGGTCCACTTTGAGCTTCCTCAGTGGTCAGAAAGGTTGTGGTTTCAAATATCTTTGATGTTATTTTGTTAAAAAACGCTTTAGCCCGTTTTCTATAGAGTTAATACTGAAGGCATTGCTGTGTTGTGTAGAACATGGATGGCATTGCAATCTTTAGTGGTGTTCAGAATATTTAAGGGTTTTTTAGATAGAAAATGTGTCTATTCTAATATGTTCCTACACTTTAAAAAAGTTGTCTTCAAACAGATATTTCTGTGTCACTTCTTTGCCGTTGCTTAATTATATCTTTATGTTAATTATCCTGCAATCAAAAATATTAAGTACCTGCATAATAATCTATGGTCATTGTTTCCAAAATCTAGAATAAAAACATTTGTGTGCTCCGTAATGAAAGGAACCCTAAAAGCATTCGTTTTATGTCCACTTCAGTCTAGGTTGCGGATTTCTCATAAAAGAGCCTTTATTTTTAGAGTCCAGCCATGACGTCAATTGTGTTTACTGTACTTCTGTACATACTAACACAATACTCGTAAAAAATACCTAAGTATTTGTGTAGTTCTTGGATATTCTCTTTATTTTTTATTTTACCTTCCATATGTAAACGTATGTAACTTTCAAAATGCACTGTAACTTTACTGTGCTTAGTTTAATGAAAACGCGAGGTATAATCTATGGGCACTGTTGCACGTGAGAAGATTACTATTTTTAGTGATAAACTCACATAGGCTTAATTATAAATCACATAATGAAAATAAAATAAATAAATAATTTGTGCAAGAAAGAACTTGAGGGATTCAAAACGAATATATATATAATAATTACTTCTAGGCCAGCGTGATCCATTGTCGACCATATCATCGCTTTCCATCAACAGAGATGGTCCAACGCGAGCCTCGTATATTTAATAATATTTTAAAAAAGACGTATCGTAAAAATTTACGATAACCAACTATGAAAAGCAAAGTATTAGAAAGTGTAATTTTAAACGAAACATAGTCCAGAAACTACAACAAAATTCACATATCATCCATTAAAACATTATGCTAACGTCTAATAACTTTCGGCCCATCCATGGATCGCCCTAATAGCCCACATTACCTTCACTAATGTCCGCTAATAGTTGACCGGTGCCTTAATATTAGTTTACTTGCGCTGAAAAGGACGCTCTGCGTATTTTATGCGAGCCTGGTACATGAATCGTGAGGGAGTTTGCGTTTTGTGGTAAAGAAATTTGGGTTATGAAGTCAGATTACTTTCTTTGGTACATATTAACGCTCGTTTTATTATTTTTAAGACCACTTATTGTTTTGAAGTTTAGAAAATTTTCACCTTCTCCGTCCTAGGCAAGTAGGTAATCCATATATGTCGCTTTGCTAAAACTCATGCATAGCTTCTTCGGACACAGGAAAAGATTTGAAAGGTCTTCAATGCCTTGAAGGCTTTTCCCAACTTCAACTTTGATTTTTACTTACCAGATTCTTTGGATCGGGTGAATTTTATAAGAGTCTAGTCCTTCTTGAGATAAAACGTAACTATACTTCGGTAAAGCTAAAGTTATGAGATGGGTAGACGACACTGTTGTCATCGCGAGTAGAACCTGGATGAGGCTGAAACATGAACGTGGGGATTGGCACAAGAGATGAGAGGCCTATGCTCAGCAGTGGGCAACGACGTTGGATTGTGGATGATGATAATGATGATGAACAATAATTACCTCTCTTTTCACGCCCTAACAGTTATTTTGTCAGCTTCAAAGAACGGATCGAAACAATTCATATAACCGTGTCGACCTTGTCAGTTAATAGTTTTCCTCATAAGTTCTGTGACCTTGGCCTCAACCTTATCAATCATGAACTTGAAACGACATGGGGTCATAAATAACATAGCCATTAGTTTCAGTTAATGTTCTCTCTTTGATAACAATGGGAAAATGTTTTCTAACTATAGCGTAAGTAATTTGTTGTATCCCTCCTAGTCATCATAAAACGATATTTTTAATCGTGACTCGGAAAGCACGTTAAGGCGTTGGTCCCGGCTGTCTTGCCAAGGAGTACCATGTTACCCAGTCAATGGGTTGTGGAGGTCTGGTAGGCAGCTGCTCCACGTAAAATACTGATATTCAGCTGATTCCGGTTTGACTGGAAGCCGACCCGAATATAGTTGGGAAAAGGCTAGGCAGATGAATAGGATATTTTAAATCAAAATGTAGAATACTTTATAAAATGTTTGAAGCCGATTTTGATAAATGATGAACGGAAAAAAAAACTTAACTTTTTACGTTTAATGATTTAAATACACAGTTGTATAGAATTATCTCAGTAAGGTTGTCCTACAAAGAACTAAAAATATAACAACTAATTGAGTGGCAATCGTAATTAAACAAATCTAAGGGCTGTTACAGACGAAAGTCTTTTCCGAAATTCAGGACATTGAGTCCGACTCTCTCCTATTAATTGAATAATGTATAGGTGCGAAGAGCTTTTTCTTCGAAACCTTCTGAATTTATTATCGAAGCTAAACGAACTATTACCTCGAAGATACGAGTATAATTGGATCACTTAAATTTTTGGGATCTTTTCACGTTGCGTAAGAAATGGTTTTGACTGGCAAGGGTCGGTTGATTAAATCTGTTCGTGAAATGTAAATTGAATTTTTAATAACCGTAGTTTTGAAGGGTTATGGAAATGATCTATTTAAAGACGCAGATCCTGATAATTCAATCAGCAGATGGTGAAGTCAAGCTGTGAATTCTGATCTTGTCTGTAGGAGAAAATATTTAATAACTAGTTGCCGCCCGCAGTTCCGCCCGCGTGATTGTCGAAAATTATCCCAAGGGAACATATTCTCGGAATAAAAAGTATCCTATGTGTTATTCCAGACTACTACCACTGTGCCAAATTTCATCAAAATCCATTCAGTAGTTTTTGCGTGAAAGAGTAACAAACATCCATCCATCCATCCATACTTACAAACTTACAAACTTTCGCGTTTGTAATATTAATATGATTATCTGAAGTGTAAAACTGCTGGCAAAAATTAGCCCCAAATCTTTTCAAACACAATTTTCTTGCGCCACATCGAACCAGCCTTCGTGTTGCGCGTCCAGTTCATCACGATACTGCTTTCTGGGCCGGCCTCGGCTACGACGGCCACATTCTTTCTTTAATTTTGAAAATCAAAGAGCACTTCCTAAGTGGTTTTCGACTCTAAAGTTTTATTGTTCCGGGTACCGGGTAATGGCATCAGAAAAATTTAGAGCGAAGCTTTAAATTCACTCAAATTGTCTTGTTTGCTACTCACACGCTTAGAAGAAGTAGAAACAGTGTCTTCAGACAACAAAAAACACTGGCAATGAGCCAGACAACCTAAGCCCGAACATGAAGTAAAAATGCGGCCTTAAGCAGCGAATGCAGGTCGACTGAGAAAAATGATTCATAAATCAGCCTTACTAAGAGGAAAACATAAATTAAACTTTTTGCCGACGGACACAAGAACTGAGTAGGTAATTAGTGCAATTAGTGAAGTGACCCAAGTTCACATTTTTCATTCCTTTTACCGAGTCGCTAGTCACTATTATATTATGACATATTTATATATGAGCACTCATATACGTTTTATTTATCATCTTTCCATCATCAACAGGATGTACCTATGTTATTTTCTATCCTTCTAAGTACAGAGCTAATATTGTCAACTCTTTAAATAGACCCACATTTGATCTATGACCTAGACTAGAGTCAAGAGCAAACCCATATTAAATAAAAAAAAAAAAAACACAAATATCAGATGAACAATATCAGAAAATAACCATAATACCTGTTTTCCCACAACTCACCGACATTTCTCATTTGAAATTACTTGTAAGTTATAAGGTCCCTTTTGTCACCAACCAAACACAAATTTCATGTGAAATCTGCTAAAAGATGCCTATTAGATTACTAGTAATACTTACTCTCGTTAAGGAATTTTAGTTGAGGTTAGTTATGCAAATATAAAGTATGCATGTCAGTTGCCCAGAGAGCCATGCTTAGCAACGGCTACTAGACCGAGTTCTAAACGTCGAGATCCGAAGACGTACGAAAGTTTTTGACATCGGAAAACGTACATTACGGAACTGAAATGGAGCTGGGCAGGACACCAGGCCAGGCGTGGTGTTGACAGGTGGAGTAAGGCGGTGACTGAATGGCGGTCACGGACTGAAAAAAAGAAGTGTGGGTCGTCTGGCAGCGAGGTGGGCAGACGATATTGTTGCCATTGCGGGTAAACCAGGATGAGACTGGCACAAGAACGTGGGAGATGGCACAAGAAAAGAGAGGCCTATGCTCAGCAGTGGGCGCGGTCGACTGTGGATGATTTTGATGATGTCAGTTCACTGACAGTAAATTATATTTCTTTCTTTCCTTTTTCTTTCCATTGGAAAATCTATGGAACTCACAATTTTTTCCTTTTTAGCATCATCGGTTTAGTGATGCAACTGTAACTATGTAGCAAAGTAATTTGCAACTTGGCCTCCGCTACAAGTTGGCGGGAAATAGCTTTAGTTTCAACGTCGATGCGTTGCTATCACCTTACTAGTTTGGCCATGGCCTTTAAAGCTTTCATGAAATAACCAGTATCGCTGATACACTTAGAAAATAACAGCTTATTTGGGAAGGAAGCGGAGACTAAAAATAAGAAGAGATAAGTACCACATCAGACTGATTCTGGTCGTTAATTCAAGTTTACCTTTTTTACTAAAGAAATATTGACAATGTTAATAAAGGCGTAATTTTTTTTTTTAAGGATATTATATTTTCAAATGACTTCTTCCGCTCTGGGTGGAGCGGAAGGGCGTGTCAGACTGACTAAAACCCATCCGTGTTCCTTCTAAAGCCCTTTGCGTTCCTGGGCCGTAGTGACTCTTTCGAACAAATTCCGCAACCCTGGCAGGCTCTGGCCCTAGCGGGCCCCGTCTTCTATGCTGATATCTCTTTGAAGCGCGCGTGAAACACAACGCGCCATCAACCCGGGTCTGGTGGGGATCGGACAGCGAACCACCCAACGCTCGCCGTCCGCAGGCCCGCGCCTACGGTGGCCGGGGATCGCCCTGCGACTCCCGACGCCCGGGGCGTCTTCTCCTGTTGCGGCGGTTGGGGCGAAGGCCTAACCTTTCCCTCGCGCGGCCCGCCCCCTCCTTCGCTAGCATTACTGCTTCGCAGAAGGAGGTGACCGCTTCCCACGCCTCCTCGCTCCGGACCATGGATTCAACCAGGGCCGGACGCGAGAGGAATAATGAAGGCGTCCTACAACTCCAAAGCCGCGGCAAATTAACATACCATGTGCAAAAATCTCCACAATGATATTTGAATCAACGCCATTCACTGTAACTCTGCAGCACATACATAACTTTCAGTATTGGAAAATTGAAACACGATGTCATTACCCTTATAATCTGGGGGTTAATTAAAAATTTCCACTTTGTTAACACCGTGCGTGAGAGAACGTGCTTGCGACAAATATACACATTGTACACTGTAACGTACACATGTACAATTGTACAGTTACTGCACACGTGTACGTCCCACTCGCTATAACGTGCCGTTCATAGGCAAGTGAATAATGAATGGAAAATGTAATAACAGTGATTTTTTAAACACAACCCCTTTGAGGTTTTTAGGCGATTTTTTATTTTGCCCCAGTTTAGTAACGAGTGCAAACAGAATTCTGGAAAGACATATGTAGGCAGCACGATGAAAAAGCATTTGTGGTCTTGCAATGCGTGTCAACTGTATTTGTTACTAGCTGACCCGCGCAACTTCGTCTGCGTCACATTTTCCATCGATGCTCCGCCCCTTGTGGTCTTAGCGTGATATAATATAGCCTATAGCCTTCCTGATAAATGGGCTATCCAAAACTGAAATAATTTTTCAATTCGAACAAGTAGTTCCTGAGATTAACGCATTCAACCAAAAAAACAAACTTTTCAGCTTTATAATATTAGTAAGTATAGACAAACATAGTATAGACTAGTACTTCGCCGTGACTTCGTCCGCTCTCTTATAATAAAATATAGCCTATGTTATTAAGTAATAATACTGCTTTCTACTGGTGGAAGAATTTTTAAAATCGCTCTGGTAGTTTTGGAGCAAACAAAACGTACAAAATTTTTCTGTTTATAGTATGACTGTACACTGTTTAAAGATGAAGCCATCTACTCATCCAAAGAACATGTTACACAGCCCATCATCCACAAAACAGGGTTAACCTTGTATGTTACACCACAAAGCCTGAAATATCGTATTCAACTGAATGTGAAACCCCTTACCCGCCTGCCTCTGACAGACCATTAATTTATATCGATTATATACCAATATATCGATGCTACATCGATGTCGGACCGACCTGAGAATGTTCATGACAAGCTGATATTTTGTTGTTGAACTGTTTAGACGCTACGTTAGCTGGCTATCGCTACCGAGTAGGCTTTCAGCCGCGATTGCTCGGTAATGTTGCCAGTTTATAGAAATAGAAGGTCAGGTTAGATTGCGTGTTTATTTTGTTTCGTTAGCTTTCGTTTGAGCTAGATATTGTTAAGTGTGTTAGTGTTTTTGACGTCAGACTGAAATGGGTTAGTAACTCAGACAGAATTGTTGGCACGAGTATCGAATTATCGCATCATTGACGGGATTTTCTGCCAAGTTAATTTATTTTTTTTCAGTTGCTCATTGTTCATTTTTCAGCAGCCTAAATCGTAAAGCTCTCGAAATCCTTAGCCAAAACTTTGTAGAACCTAAAAAAACGCTTAATTGAATCTGAAAAACAAGAATTCGAAAACGCTATTTAGAGAGAATTTGCAAAGAAACTTATAACGAGTAACTGCGGAAATTCCCAAATAAAAGTTATTTGATATGCGCTAAGCCAACTTAAACCGTTCTTTTAGGGCTGTGTTTATTATGTAACTGATTTATTTCGCTGTTAATTTTTGGCTGAGCCGCTGAAGGGTTATTAAGGTAATTATATCGGGCTGACGCGTCAGGAAGTTCGTCAGGAGTAATTAATTGTAATCTACGCAGACGCGGCATGACAGGAATGAGGGACGAAAGAATTACATTTTCACTTTGAAGCGAAATTGTGGTAAGATCGTGTGGTTTTCTTTGTTACTGGCTGTTTTTAAATACTAAGTGGATGTGGAAAAATAATTTAAATTACATATTAAAAAGGTTTATCGTCAAGAACATGGATAAATCTGTTTAAATATGTATGTCCTATGAGAGGAAAAACAATTGAAACAGTGGGTTATACGTAGTCTCTAATCTAGTATAGGTATCTCTGTTTTTTATATTTAAAATTTGTTATTTAACTCACACACTGATCCATTATTGTTAATTATATTGTAAATATGTGAGTACCATGTTCCTTGCTAGCAAACTTAATTTTATCTCTGCTGGTATTGCTTTGTTGTAACTATTAGTATTATGTATATATGTAAGTGTGTGCTGTATATTAGTGTAATGTTGGGTGCATTGTGCTCACATTACATAATCAATTGATCAATGCATGTATACAAAATATTGTAAAACTCATATTTGAAAAGAGTAACTACGGAGTTTCTTGTCCGTTTTTTTCCATAAGAATCTTGTTTTGCGAATGGACAACTAGAGTAACTAATATGTTAATTTCAAACTTTAAATTTGACGTTCAAAAGTGCCTTTTAATGGTCTACTTGAAATAAATGAATTGACTTCGACTTTATGTATTTTTAAAAAAATTTTCGCTATTACCTAAACCCTGAAAAAACAGTTAATAACCTTTCATAGCACTAGGAAAGTCTAGCTCAAATCGAGCAAGATACAAAGGAGTCTGAATAATCAAATTCACGTAAGCTTCGAACTCGAAACCTATTTATTCCTGGTCGATTGTCATGTCATAGATATATATGTAAATATGAGAATACTTGTGTCTACTTACCTCGAATACGTACCTACACACTTTTTCAATTACCATCGGCTAGGGCTGTCACGTCACAATCAAATGCACCTGATTGTTTGAAACAAATTAATGGGCAGGGGTGTCGAGTCGTCCAGTGGCACCCCTTGAAAATTGCCAATTTTACATCTAGCCGAGAGAGGTAGGAGAAAATATGCTAGAGACAGTGATAAATTAATTTTTAATTTATATACGAAACAGTTTCAATAATGGAGGTGTAAGGTCGGTTTGTTTTTAATTAAAGGGCTGTGTTGTGGCCTTCATGCCGATTTCATCTTTGAAGTCGTACCTTTGAAATGGTTTCGTACACTTGTAATTTTAGCCTAAAACTATTTCATGATTACTTCATAATACAAACTAAAAGATAGATGATTTATTTTACTAAGTGTAAACTTTATTTTTATAGCCTTTTTCATATTTTCTTAAAAAAGTAAAGCTCTGTTTTTATTAGAAACTAACCTAAGTTATTATACGACAGGTCTTCAAAAGGCTATGACATAAAATTATATGTCCATTAACATAAGTAGAATCTTTTCATAAGCGGCCATCTTATTTTGAACGAAGACAAGTTTTTAAGTGTTCACTTTGACTCACATTTTATGCTCCTTTCAATATCTTAATGGCATAACTTGGAAATTCGTCATACAGAACTTGACTCTTTAATTTAAATTTTGTTGTATTATTTGTTTTGGATCTGACGAATCATTTTAGATTTTTCTGGGAATTGACTGCTTTTTTCATAATGGTCTCGATGACGGTTAATTCTGAAATGTTTGTTAGTTTTTTTATTTTTTTACCACACTGCAACATAGAACAGTTTCAAGGTCTTCAACAATACACCTAACATTATCTTCATTCCAGCCGAAAGGCGTCCACTGCCGGACGTAGACCATCTGTGTTTCTCACAGTCAATCTTCCTAGCCTATTTTACAAATGACGCCGAGTACCAGTATTGGTAACAATGACGTCAAGTACCAGTATTGGTAACAAATGACGCCGAGTACCAGTATTGGTAACAAATGACGCCGAGTACAAGTATTGGTAACAAATGACGCCGAGTACCAGTATAGATAACAAATGATGCCGAGTACCAGTATTTTACATGGAGCAACTATCTATCTGATCTCCTCAACCCAGTAACTGGATACGACACAATGCTACGAAAATTTAAATGATCTCCAAAATTGTCAAACTCGTGTCCCAATAACCAGAATGAAATTTTTCCCATTACCCCTACATTGTCGAACAAACATGGCGCCAATTACCATAATCTTTTAAAAACGCAAAGCAAACGAAAATGGGTGGGGGGAATATCAGCATCGGTGTCCAAATAATGGGGATTGCCATCGGGATGCTATCGGGATCAAAGCGATTGCTATCTATCGCGCTCGGATACGACACGTACTGCTTTGTACTGCACTTTCCTACGATTGGGGCATGTGTTTTGTGTCAGTGTTGCAAAAATATAGCTCGTTGTTTTGTCAAATGATCTTTTACAACCCAAACCCTGGGATGCATGTCAATGTACATATATATAATATTACAGGACAGTCAATCTTCCTCCTTTCCCCAAAAAAATATTTTGGGGTCGGCTTCCCATGAAACCGATTACAGCGACTGCCTGAAGCGGCATCAATGCCGCCACAAGAAAAACTAAGAAGCGAAATTTGTACGGCAACAAAAAGAACCGCAGCGCCATCTACAACGAACCAACAACGAAATCCTGCATCGCGCAAGCAAAGTTCTCTGTGCCATTGGAACATATACAACAGTCCGAATATCAACTATCTGGCAGTTGCCCACCAGACACAACAATCGTCTCGTTCGGAGGATCTTCTCCTTTTCAGTGGAGGTATGCGGGACTTTACTCTCTGCCCCGCATACCCTCTATATCCGACTTTACATATCCGACTTCCACCACTGGGTACGCAAAGGGCTTTAGAAGGAACACCGATGGATTTTAGTCAGTAAGAGTCTGACACGCCCTTTCACTCCACCCAGAGCGGAAGAAGTCGGCGGCGGAAGTCATTTGATGATTTCCCATCCCTAAAAAAAAGATCATTCTAAATATTTTTCCTCAATAATTCATTCCTTCATTCGCGTTCAACGAACGCGATACACAAGCCCGAAGGCCGCAATTTGTTCTAAATTTTCGTCGATATTTTGTCTAATCGACGTTAAAACATAGATACCTACATACGTATTGAGGATTTAGACACATACATGACGCACGGTACAAAAAAAAACGAAAAAAAAGGTAGGTACGCCAAAAACTAAGTGTGCATCACGGCTGCACTAAAAAGGTCAATTTTAGCGATATAGGGACACAATTATAAACCTAAAAATAAATCTCATTTATCGGTGACAGCTAGGTACCCTTAAATGTATTTGTCGCTCCCCGCCCTTGTATACTTACCCATTTACTTCTAGC
Source organism: Mamestra brassicae (assembly GCA_905163435.1). Taxonomy (NCBI): domain Eukaryota; kingdom Metazoa; phylum Arthropoda; class Insecta; order Lepidoptera; family Noctuidae; genus Mamestra; species Mamestra brassicae. Next base: position 4,022,226 of record LR990991.1, on the reverse strand, counting down.
AATCTCCGAAATGGAATGCGTTTGCGGTTTTTTAAGTTTGATATTCGTGTATCATGGTATGATTACGAGTATTTGAAGATTGAGAAAATTGAAACTGTAATGTGATCTTTACAACTGTCTCTTTCAAAAATGTTCACTTCCACACACTATTGTGAATTTAATTGCAAAAAATGGAATTAGTCCGTCAGATAGATTTCCATACATATTTGACACATATTTTTTCTTTTTTCACGTAAACAAAAATTGAAGACGATACAGTGCGTTGAAAACACGCGTCACGTCGCTGGTAAAAAAGTACCCAATTGTACCATAATTTCAGTAAATACTCTATTCAATTGATTTTGGAATTGAAACCTTTTGTTGTGTGTAGTCCTATTAATTAGTTGCGGAATTTGTTCGAAAGAGTCACCGCGGCCCTGGAACGCAAAGGGCTTTAGAAGGAACACGGATGGGTTTTAGTCAGTAAGAGTCTGACACGCCCTTCCGCTCCACCCAAAGCGGAAGAAGTCATTTGATGACTTCCCATCCTTAAAAAAAAAAGTCCTATTAATTAATATAAATGTGAAAGAATCTACGCTTGGATGTTTGTCAATCTCGCCAAAACGGGTGAACGGATTTGGGAAGAAATGCTGGAAGATTAGTGCGAGGCTCGGAACCAGTTAAAAAAATACCGGTTTATTACGGTTTTGCTCCAAACTTTTCTAAAGAACGTGAACGTTTTAAGAACTTTATCTAAGCCTACATTAACCGGTTTATTCGACGAGCGGAGCAGCGGGCGTGTCTGAAATGAAATGAAAAATGAAAAAATGAGCGCAGCACGGCGTTTGTTTGTCGTGCGTCTCCGTCTCCTCAAATACCGGTTTTAAAAAAACGGTTTACTTGAACGAAACCCGAATGAAAAGATTTAGCGTCAAGTAAGTAGAGAAGTAACGGTTTGAAAATTTAACCGGTATCCGAGCCTTGGATTACAGCATTGGCATTAGGAGGATAAGGATAACGAGGAGGAGGATATGGACATAGAACATTTTTTCCCGATTCCTGGAATAATTTTCAACATTCACGCGAGCAAAGTCGCTGACAAAGGCACTACTACTACATTCATAAATAACTCTTGAAATAAATTCCGGACAACAAAGTAGGTATAGCGCCATGTTGAATTAAAATTGAACACGAAATTAGCAAGAACTAGGTCGACACCATAAGTTAGGAACGAAAGCCTACCCTACTACCGATCCTACAATTACTTCGCATAATTAAATTCGTTCGCCAAAAAAGAACAATATAGTCAAAGCTTAAAAAGGGATTTGGGGAAACACTTGACAAATGCCAAGATAAAGTGCTAGAGATTGTATAAAGGAAGGTTTTTTTTCTCTTAGGTATTTACTTAATATCATTAAAAGCTTTGCTACAATAAAGGTAGTAAAATGAATAGAATACGGATGTAAAGGTCTGTCTGAGACATTTGCAATTTCAATTTAAAGTCTGGATGAAAAACCGGAGCAAATTGTTTTGTTTGTAACCGACTTCAAAAAAAGGAGGAGGTTCTCAATTCGGTTTTTTTTTTCTTTTTGTTACCTTATAACTCCGTCATTTATGAACCGATTTCAAAATTTATTTGATCAAAATCCGTGTTTTGCTTTCCTGTGACTTTTCAGTGGTGTTGTTAGGTGTGGGGTACCACTAAAAGTGAAAAATAAAAAACCTTTTTCCAAAAAAAACAACCGACTTCCAAATAAAAATAAACACTACAAAATATAAAATAACTTTAATTTCGGAAGTCGGAGTTAAAATACAAAGAAATAACCAAAAACACCGACGTCCGAAATTAAAGTTATTTTATACTTTGTTCTTGTTTTTTTTTTAAGTTGTTCTTTGAATTTGATTGTTGCCGAGATTCTTTTACATAGTGAAAGGTTAAAGGTATAGTTCTCAAGTGTCCGCAATTGATCGGGTCGTTGCGATTTATTCCTAAAATTTCTTAGATTAACCAAGAAATACAAAAAATCAATTTCCTCCCCAAACGTGAAACCGTCAACGTCAACCGGAGGTTGCATTTTTTGGATTATTTATATAATCCAAAACATGCAACTTCCTCAGTCCTCACCTATAATATAATCGAATCGACAAGCAAGTAACAAGAATAAGTCAGCGGAATCCCCCTCGCCCCAAAAAACAGTACTTTAACTTTTAACAAGAAATGAAATCACTTTGCAAATAGCCAGGAAATAAAAAGGCAGGGGTTCTACAGGGGGTGACTCATTATTTGGGGATGAAAGAACGCAGACGTCTAAACACGCTCGTCTCGACTAGATTTACATTTTTATTAAGATCCCCCTCGTAACGAAATTCAGGTTGAAAAATATTTACCTATGTATCGCTTTGTGTTAAATTTTGGTGTTGATCTGAAAATAAAAATAGATTTTCCTTCTAAACGTCTTGGAATTTTTAAATTACGTAACTTCCGTACTGAGGCTGTAACCTTTTTGCTCTTGCTTCTATTTTTATCTGTTGCTGCGAACCTAAAGGTCTCCTTGTAAGCACTTTTCTAACAATACCGGGGATTATATTCACGTGTCCGGACCTACAAAAGAATATGACGTTTGTTTTTTAATGTGAAGAGTCTTGTTAAAATTCAATGTCTTCATATTTATACAGCCGTACCACGGCTTTGAAAGCTGAAGAAACGGACTGTTGAATTTTTATTACTCAAAAATATTAAAGTAAGAATAAAAGAAAATAGAGTCAGATTGAATTTAAAAATGTTAATATTTATAAATAACTAGTACAAAGAGTAGAGCTTAAGTAGTATCACAATTTTTGTACCTTTATAATTGCTTTGAAGTCCCTAATAGAGTAGGTAGGCATCTCAAAAAATGACTAAGCTGAGCCAATCTAAATATTTTTACATTCTTTACAAAGATAATGAACTTATAATTATTACGTCTAGTCCATCTTCAGAGGAAAAAATAACGAGTAATTTGTTTGCTAACAAATTCGAGGAAACCTAACATTTGAAAGACGCTTTACGAGTATTTTCTGTTTACCTTGCTTAAAAAATATTAGGATTTACTTAATACCCTTAAGCTCTTTCTGTTTTTTATAAACACCTGATTAAAAGTAGAAATATTGGTAATGAAAGCACTTATGCAGAAGTTTCAAAGCGATGTAAGCGCTGCGAGCGATGATAATCACTTAAAGCTGATAACAATCGCTCGCATTTAAATGGCGCAGCCTTGCAATTTGTTTCGACTGCTTTAAATGAGCTCAAGCACAGAACACGGAATTAGTGTGCCGGCAGCAACTACCCTATTACTAATGCCCATGTATTGTGTGCCAAGTCCAAGTCCAAGTTCCAAGTCGGTATATTCTTGAAATAGCGATCATGGTTGCGTGGTCGTTACAAACTTATGAGATATTTTGACGCTGTATCCGCTAAGTTGTTCGGCCGGATTATTATCTGACAACCGCTTTCCATGTGCAGGCGAGTAGGGAATGGTTAGCTGCAGCTATGGTTTGAGCAGTCCATCTCATTGAAGATGTACACCGCGGTCTAACTTTTGCCTGTACTATCAAGCGCTCAATTTTATCGAGTCGGGGTTGCTACGGACACGTGGCACAAAGCATGACATGCACTTATTGCTGTTCAGCTCTTCAAGAAAAAGACACGTTTGTGCGGAGCGGCTGTCATAGCCATGTCTATGAAAAAACGGGTACAATCACTGACAGTCTCTACGAGCAGCCGGCGCGGCGTGGCGTCTCGGTGCTCTATGGATTGACTTAATTGTGTGGCCTGAACGGTTTTCAATAAATAATACACTGTGGGAATTCAGCTAGGCTCTTAATTAGTAAGCTTAACAAGAGTCAAGACTTGACAAGAGTCCCTGAAATGTATTTTTTTTAACTAATAATAATAAGTGCAGAAAACCTTAGTGAGTTGATCTTCTTCTCATTTAGTGGTTAACCATTGGATTGATTGTCTGAATAAAATCACCAGCCAAGCATTTTTTGTCTTCACAACCCAATAACTAGGTAACACAGTACTTACTTTATGGCAAGACTGGTGTCGGAATTTCTGGCTTCTGACAATCCGTAACGACTGCCAAAGATCTACAAATGACAGCCGGGATCAACGGCATAACGTGCTTTCTGAGACACGAAGTATTCTCGGAACGTTAAGATGGTCAACCATCCACAGACTGACCTCGGCAATCGTCCGTTAAGCTTCAAGATCGACCTGTGCAGTTGTTCTTATTTGGCCACTAGCCCTCGAGCTTCAGTGAATATATTGGAAAGTAAAAAGAGAGAAGAGAGGTCCTAGAAGAAGATACAGTGATCGCGAGTTAAAGGTAGGAAGATGATGGTCTCGATGGCGCGTTGTGTTCCAGGTTTGCGGAATTTGTTCGAAAGAGTCACCGCGGTCCTGGAACGCAAAGGGCTTTAGAAGGAACACGGATGGGTTTTAGTCAGAAAGACTCTGACACGCCCTTCCGCTCCACTCAGAGTGGAAGAAGTCATTTGATGATCCTATCCTTAAAAAAAATGGAAGATGATGGTCACATTATATCGTTTATTGGATTCGAATCCTGAGACACAGTATCCAGTCTTATTGTGCATTTGACAAAATCTGTGTGATAGTACTGTGTATTAACTAAACTTCTTTATTGTAGATAAGTTAAAGCCTCTTTTCTGAGGTTTATTTTGCGTAAATATTTTAACATCCAGATTAATTGCATGAAAATTGACTCATTCATTTTGAAGCTGCCCAGATGTTGTCAACACACATAATTAACTTTAATTTCCAGTTTTTGATGGATGACCGACATAACGGAAACACGAACTTAAATTATGTATAAGCACTTATAGAACTTTTTTATTTCATCGTGAATTTCGTGACGTCACTTAGTCAGCTGATGACGTAATTTATCAACACTGAAATTGCTAGTCGAGTGAATAATGGGAGACCGAGTTGAGTACGTACTAAGTGAGACGGAGAAAATTGAAATCCATTAATTAAATCTTAATTTGAGTCGTCTAATCTCTCACCATTTTGTATTTATCGTCAAAACAATTTTAAATTTTAAATATTCAATACATAGCTTTCAACATTTCTGTATGTGTCCCGACTGCATCACTCCACGAAGGTTGAGAAGATCCTGGAGTACATACATGAAGGTGAAGACCAACTGGACCTTGAGGGTCGAGAAGTTGGAACACCGTCACGACACCAACTTCAAGTCGTTTGTAGTGCGGGTTCCGACACAACATCTCAACACGTTCCTAAAGGAAGAGTTTTGGCCGAAGGGTGAAGTCTACCGACGTTTTCGCGGCAGACTACGCGACACCGCGCAGCGTAACTCGACGCCGTCACTTCGTGTGTCTTAGTTTATAAGTTAATTAAGTAAGTTAATATGTATTAGTTTATTTTTTGTATGTTTAATTTGTGTATTTTATACATGGGCCTTAATTGCCTGATAATAAAGAATTATCATTATTATATGTTATCAACTTTGAGTGAGAAGATTTTCTTTGTCCTTTTAACAGTTGTTCAAAATAAAATTTGTATAAGCTCTTCAAAAATCCTAGCAACCATTAAACCTTATCACTTAACAGCTCAAACTATTTGAAACAATGAAACCGACCATTATCACCAATTAGCCATTCGCGTTCATTTGAACAATCACAAAAACGTGTATATTACTGAAACTGAAACGACACTTATTTCATCATGAAACTGTTTTATCTCACTCTCTTTATTTTCACTCCATTTAAGGCAGCAATCCACTGTGAGTTGAGATATTTCTGCTATTTATTTTATGTTTGTGCCCGTCTCGGGTTTATAGTCATCGTTAGGTGGTTCCATGGCTCGGTATTGAGAGAAATGGGATTATCTTGGCTAAGTTTCTAGACAAAGGTATACAAATAGAAATAAAACTGCCTAGGATTTTACGGGGCACAATTCTGGCTGGTTCAAGGTTTCTTAAGCCTTGAGGGACAACTTTCGTATTTTTAAGGAGCGTTTGAGATTGCATCGCAGTCCCATACTGCCAAAAACACCTATAGTTTCCAAACATTTTGACAACTTTTTGATATTGATGATTGCTGAGATGCCATTGCAACTTCAAAAAGGATAGAACCTTTATGGCGTAGCCCTACGCTGGCATTTTGATTTTTTTAGGTAAGCCGCATCGCAATCGCAAAATAATAGTATTTAATTTATAAAAGTCAAAAGTCAAAGCGTATCTTTCAATTAGGCCATTAAAGGGTACTTTTGAACGTCATCATTTACAGTTAAGTAAAATAATAGTATAAAAAATAATAAAGTGACTCTACTGTGCATTCAGAAAGGTAGATGATTCATATAAATGGATAAATCAAGCCAAGAACTTTTTTTTCAATATAATCTACTCAAAATCATTAATCTAACTAATAATTTTGGAGCAACATGTTCGTTACATTTTTTTTGTTTAAGTGTCCTCCACCCATATACAAATGTCAAATCGAGCGCTGCGATTTAAAAAAAAAACAAAATGGCGGCTGGGGGCAATGCCAGCTCCTATAAAAATGTTCAACCCCTTTGAATGCTTTAAGTATGAGAATTTGCCTTCAGAACGCGTCGCTTCATGAGTTCAGTTTTGTTTGTATTCGAAAGATTATTTTGCTTTATGATAGAGTAAGCAATTAAATCGCTTTTGGCAAAGCTTTGGGGCATAGATTGCGATAGAACAATAAGGTTTAACTCTATTTAGTATCTCTGGTATTGTAGAAACATTCTCGGCAAAAGACAATTTGATCATGGTTTATTGAAAGCATTTAGCTGTCTGACTGTACGGGTTACGCCCTCCTATATTGTCTATAATTAGATACTATTGATCCAGTATTATCAGAACCCATTTGTAATTATCATACATGGATTGAGAACCCAGAGGTAATAAAAAGGTCTGGCCTTTCTTATTTTCTGAAAAACAAAATGTGTGGGAGAGCGTAGTGTTAGTATGTACTTTCAACATACGCATAAGCTTGGGCCGACGGCCGATTTCCAGGTATCGGGTGCTATTAAATCATTTTTTTAAGTCTAGGTGCTATCAAATAACCAGAGGCAAATGCTTGGTTCATTATCGTTTAATGGCTCGCCACAACACAAATTTCAAGTCATTCGTGGTGCGTGTTCTGACTCATCATATTGAGACCTTCCTCAAGGAAATTTTTGGCCGAAGGGTGTCATGTATCGGCGATTCCGCGGAAGGCTACGTGACACCACGCAGCGCATCACGACGCCGTCACTTTGTGTACTGTAAGGAGGATATCCTTGTCTGCAGGTCTCTGGCAGACAAGATAGCCTTTGGAAGCGTCAAGTGAAAATTAAAAGAATTTGAAATACGAATATGAAAATATGTTTTGTTTTTTATGGAAGACTCTGGTTCCAACGTTCGCTAAAGGCAGATGCCCAAATATATTTAAAGTTATAAATCTCCAATATCGTTTTCATTTATTATAACAATCACAATAAGTAACACTAGCGGAGTCCCTGGTGTTACAAATGGTGGAGGGCCGAACCCGCGTGTGCAAGGCGTGACATTGCATGAAGAAACCCCCCATATAATAAAAGCATCTCAGAGGATTGCTGTATGTTTTGATGATCAGGCGAGACCAACGCCAGGAAAATAAAGCTAAGTGGTTTTGAATAAAGTAATGATTTAAGTGTAAAAAGATTTTATTGAATGAAAACGTCAAAATGTTAATGTTTACCGGCATAGACCGAGTTTGTTTTGAAGATTTTTTAGTAGAGTTTAGATTCATCGCCACCGACGGTGAATGGCGAGAGAGCGATTACGCGCTCATATTAGGCGCATTTTTGCAAAGCGCAGCAAAACATTTTTATAACTACACATACCATGAAGGTATTGATTTTGATGTGTTGTGTGATAAAATTAGAAACGAATTCCCGTGCAAATGCATGTCATGTAAACAACGTGCACAAAAGGCATCTTATGTTGAAACGACGACCGCCGTTGTATTGGAAAAACGCGAACGACAAGATTTTATAGATGTTGAGAATAATACACTCTTACATTCTAGCGTGATGACGAACGTCTCACAAATTGAAATTGAGGAACCACACCATGATGACCATGATGACAATTGTGACGATGATGAGCAGAGCTGTGGAGAAAGCAGCCTACTCCATGATAATGTACATTTGACGGATGAAGATGATTTGACGAATGAAGACAAAGGAGCGGGTGTGTCTATTCCAATATTTAATAATAGTTTGATTCCAGAAAATCAAGAGAAGTTATTGTCGGAACCTCTTTGTAATCCAAACAACGAATCCAATGATTGCATTAAAATGGATGACATTTTTGAGGATAATGGAGTCGAAGAATTCGTTGTATTGCAGACCGAACCGAAGGAGATGGTCCAATACGAGGTTCAATTCCCCATGATGTCCAAGGATTTAGATGAATCAGACATTCTCGAGGGCTTAGCTATTGAGTCAAATGGTTGTAATACAATAATCTCAAGTAATTTGATTTTATTCGACGGGGACAACGCAAACACCCATACCACACAAACAAATATGTCTTTGAATACTAAAATCAAATTTTCTCTTCATGCCCGAACTAAAATAAATAAGATAAGGGTAAGAAGAAAGACAAGGAAACATGCCACATATATTTATACAAATAAAATAAAGTCGTATTCATCAAATCATTCAAAATATTCCATTAATGATTTGGTAAAACAATCACTTGAACTTAAGTGTTTACTTTGGAAAGGTTTTAGAAAGAAATTCGAAACAATTTTATATAATTACAAAGTCAGGAAACGTAATATTTTGAGAATTTTATAACTGTTTGAGTTTCCACTTTTATACTAGGTAGATTTAGTATGTTAGATATTTTTCCAGATTTCTGCTGATCTCTTAGCATTATACTTTATCAAGTTCGAACATTATCGATTTACAAATAATTTTATTTTCTTGCATTCATAGGTTGTCATAATATGAAAAATCTGTCATGTTGTGCTATAGTTAATATAATAAGCACAGGTTGAACAGAAGTCCATGTATGGAAGTGATGATTTATACCCCTAGGCGACAATCAGGGAGGAGTACAAAGCTTCTTAGGTTATATAAAGGGCCGTATAAAATAATTAGGAGAATGTCAAATGTAAATTATGTGATAGGAAAACCCAATAATAGGAGATATATAGATATAGTTCATGTAAATAGATTAAAACCATTTTATATTAGAACACTGTTGTAGATATAAAGTTACATTGAATGTTTAACTTCATATCGAAAAGGCTCAGTTTTCCAGTTCTTAGAAAAATGCGATGACAAAAGGGAAATGTCAATTGCATTGACATTGATTAATGTAAACAAACCATTATTTTAGTGTTTGTTGTTAAATAGTTTATTAATCAGTTTATTCTTTTTCATGTGGATACTGAAATGGACTCGTACGTGCATGAGGGACGCAGCCGGCCGAGGAAGAGAAGGTCACTTGTTCAAAGATGAAGACAGAATGTTATGGTCAGATAGGCTGAAGTTACTCCAGTTTGAAAAAATATAAGTTAACTATAGGGAACTATGGCCCATCCTGAAGAGAGGGGAGTAAGAGGGCGCCATGGAGGTTGATGCCAACTCTGCTTACGGGGCATAGCCTTTCGCAGAGGGTGACTAGTTGTCACCATTGGTTCAACTGATATTGGTGACCCACAGTTCTTAGTTAATGTCAATTAATGTATATTTGATTTTCTTTGTTATGTGCGGATCGCTGGAGTAGGTTCAAGAGTTAGGTATATTTATATTAGTATGACCTTCTTTTTCTCTGACTCGATAGCGTCCGAGGAATTTAAAGTTATAATTTTATAAATTATAGATATAAATCCCATCTGGATGAATGTGAGTTTTCACATTATTTGTTAAAGCAATCGCGATGTGCCGGAGCTTTTCTAGCGGTTTTGCCCCGGCAGGGCTTCGGTATGACTGCGTTGTTGATAAGCACAAGTGGTGCGTAGTAAATTTTAATAAGATAATTGATCGCAGGTCATAGTGTAAGCTGCTTCTATAGAAGCATACGCACCCCTGTTCGTCCACATCCGCTTATAGGTAGGGACATCTTTTTAGGTATAGGTAGGTTACACTTGACCCTTCCAAAGATTTGGAATAGATGATTGCGAGGCATTTCCTCTTATCCTCTATTCGTAGGGGCGTAGCTCATGTAAGGAGGATATCCTTGTCTGCAGGTCTCTGGCAGACAAGATAGCCTTTGGAAGCGTCAAGTGAAAATTAAAAGAATTTGAAATACGAATATGAAAATATGTTTTGTTTTTTATGGAAGACTCTGGTTCCAACGTTCGCTAAAGGCAGATGCCCAAATATATTTAAAGTTATAAATCTCCAATATCGTTTTCATTTATTATAACAATCACAATAAGTAACACTAGCGGAGTCCCTGGTGTTACAGTACAATAGTCTATTCGTATTTTTGTGGTTTTTATAAACTTTCTTACCTGAATTAAATTATATATTATTATTCCGTGTATTAATTTCAACTTACATACAGTTATATTTTTAAATATTTCAATTTAATTATAAAAAAAAACATTTAATAATATATTATTATTATTATAGCGCACAGGGAGCTTAGGGCACCCCGACACGGTTAGGTTAGGTAGCTCCCGTTATGCCATTCATGTTAGGTCCCTTTAAAACCTGCAGACAGAAATCGTCGTCGACGTTCATAAAAACTCCGCTTTTCAATTAATAACGATGCTTCAGGAACTCAAATTGTTGCTAAAATAATAATATATGTATTAAGGTCACTATGTTGCTGTGCAATCAGTAGTTTTGATTAGGATTGAGATATTTTTTTAAATAAAAATGGCGAAGAAGAAAGATTTTTTGATTTAAATACTAACCGTAAATAAATAATATTTAAACGACTGATTAGCCATTGTAATAGTTGAACAGTGAATGGATGGTGACTTCCCAATCACAACATAAGCATTTACTTCTCACTAAATACAAGTACAGGTAGGTTCATTTATTCGTGGTCATTCCTATACCTTAACGTTATTTCCTCAACACGAATCAATCAAATTGACAGTTAATGCTTGTTATTTTTTGACATAATTCCAGCATTTTTCCTTTTGACATGGCGACTGAATCGATTGAAAGGGAAGTTTTTCTTTAAGAATGGGATATCACCAAATGGCTATGTCGTTCTAGTCAGAGTGGGAGGGAGTGACAGACTTACTCACAACCAATTCTTGTTGTTTCAATTGCCGTTTGCGTTCCGGGGCCGCGGTAACTCTTTCGAACAATCCCGCAATAGGGAATATGCATACATTTTTTTATTTTCAAAATGAAATACTTATTGGCTCTAGTAAACAATTATAAAATAATGTTTAAAATATCTTCAACAGCGAGAAAGTTATAAAGTTTCAAAGATGCCAATTAGAAAGAGAAGTCCGATAAGAACTCTGACGTCTAATACCATGTCGCCTATACCGCTGCCATAGAAAACAGCGTCTTCACGAGAGGGACAGATTTATTTGTTTAAAATAGTTATATCTCGTTTGTTTTTCGATCAATTTTGATTGTCATTTCACTGTTAGTGTTATATTTTTGTATATTTTTAGATAAACTGTATGGATACTAAATATTTTTTTCATGCATATTTGATATAGACCTTAACTATCTTCCCTTTATCATAGCTACAAGTGTACTAACATCTTAAGCACACTATTCACTTTAACGATTATTTTTGGAGCGAGAAGATCTATGTAATGGACTTAATTAAAAATACCCGCGCAAATGACTCCGTGATGGGCTGTCAGTTTTATAGCGCCGGTGCCGAAATGACGAGGTGCGGGCCAAGCTGGAAATACGACCAGGGAAAATAATTATTAACCTGGCTCATTTAATTATCATTTTTATTTCAGACTTGAGAGGTTTTGAACTACTTTTTGATGCTGGTAGTTAACTTCATGTAGAAAAATTATTTGCTAATTTTTAAGTGAAGAACGAATTTTTATTTGAATAGTGATCATGAGGAGGGGGCGGGGGGAATCATGCGAAGCCTGACATGTGCCTACATGTCAAGCTGTGGGTGCCTACATACAGCTTTCGATCTGGTGCAGGTTATCTGTTTAAATAGATCTATTCTAGTCGCATTGCACTTGACCAATGCGACTAGAATAGATGAAAGAAAGATGAGAGAGAGAAAGAAATTCCAATAACTTCATGTAGGTATCTACCTACATGAATTTATTGGAATTTCTTTGATGTAATGATGGGGGTCAAAGAAAAACCAATAAATTCATCTGTCTATAATACCATCGAACCTTAATCGGCCGTCTCGCAGACTACAAAACTCCCTTTAAGTAATATAAAAGGTACAAAATTCGTATTACTTCCGAGTTTCGACTCCTCATGTCCGTCCTTTGACGAGGGTCGCCTATTATTCAGTATTTATATAGAAATAAATCTCCGTGTTATCGAGAAATGTAGCCGTTTAGATATCATTTTGTATTTAATGGATGACAGTTTAGGGTTTTGGTGTATCGACGATATATTGGGACTCCTTTAATCGGCAAGAGATCTTAGAGAGCAGCAAACTACGGTTTAAAGCTTAACCAGTCGGCAAGGTCTAGCTGCGCGGAAATTTTGCCAAAAGATTTAAATTATAGATAAGTTTTATAATTCTAGTGTGCACAAATGCACCAAACTTTTTTGTAAAATCTGAGGTTTAAGTAAGTTCTAGCCCGAGATGGTGCAACAATTCTCGGTAATTACATGAGACATACGAGTACATATTATCGCTATCAGCAAAACTTTGTACCTACCTAGCTAGCATTTCTGAGAGACATGTCTAACGTATATAGCTCTTCAAAATTAGAGTGAACAGGCTTCTCCTGAGTAAGCTCGCTCCATCGTCGACTTTGTCTCTGTCATCTATGACCTAGACTAGAGTCAAGAGCAAACCCATCTTAAACAAAAAAAAACGTATTTCTTTCTTTAAATTGTATTCTCACAAATCAGACAAATATTTAAATGGAAAAACAATGGATGAAATGTGTCTTCTGTCCGTCAAGCGGAATTTATTCCGCGTTGAGTGACGGCAGAGAAATAAATCCGGCTAAAATGTGGCGGTATTCAGCGAAGAAACTGTCTCAGATTTTATGCGGCACTTTTTATATTCAAGTGTTTTTGTAACGAGTAAATAAAAGCTGAGGGTTTCGGGTGACGCATTAGTGATGGTGTCGAAGATGTATGAAGCTGCCAGTATTATTTTGGATGGGAAACCACCTATTAGATTTTAGAGTGGGATTCATTGCCTCGACTTATTTTGTGGTGGTCGCCACTGTTGATACGGGCTGTCGACTGCGTCACGATTGAACGAATTTGTCCGAATTTTTAATAACCCGAATATCGTTCGGCCGAATGATCGGTAGCTCGAAGAACGTTCGGTCGAATGATCGTTCGCCTGAAGAAGGTCGAAAGAAACATTGACCGAAGGATTTATTCGTTCGGTAATAGTTTTTTTCGGTGATAATTGTGGGGCTAGCCCCAATAAATATAGGCTAGTATAAAACTATACACTAATAAAAAAAGACTCAAAGAAAATCGGCTCTACAGCTTGATTATTTCTAAATTTTTTTCTTTCTAAATTTGTATTTCAACTGGCTACAAGGTACTGCAGCATATTAGTAATTAATTTTGATAATTTCCATTACAGTTTACAAACTAATGGCATTAGCATTAATCAAATATGTGCGAGAGCTACAAGTTTATAACTCGCTAAACCAGTATCCAAATAATCATCGTAAAAGCTGAGTTTTGATTACAGGATTGTTTACATCTCTCAATTAGTATTTTCCCAACAATAACAATTTGTGATAGGTGTATCTAATTCCACTTCGCCAGAGACAATTATTCTCATGTTGTTAAAACCTATTAATTGCCTACTTTTCTACAAGACAATACTTTGTCGGTGCACCTAATGAGTGGTTAATTACATTAATGACTTAAGTGGCTAGTAGTTAAATGAAAATGATGTTTACAACGCGAGATAAACTTTAACACTGGAATGAGTCGCGTGTTGTGACTGCTGTGAGCGCTTTTGACAGATGGATAAATAAAGGACAACTATTGTACAGGCGGCGACAGCAGTGGAATAGTGATGTGTGTACTTGTGTTTAAGTACGTACTTAAAATAACAGGTCAGTCGGTCGTCCTAGGGGCGGAGTTTCCATAGTTAAGTTATTTTAGTTAAGGTTTCTAATTCGTATGCATTTCAGTTCTGTAACAATAAATACTTTTTCTTTATTGTTTTTCTGTGTTATTTGATTTGTAATATTTTTACTGCGCAAGAATATTTCTTACTGAAATGTAGCTATTGTGTTTTAAAATGATGCGTCGGGAATGATTACAAGTGAGCTACCTACGTTAATGATAATCTAGTTTTTGCCTTATCGGTAATAGCAGGTGTACTCTCAGTCGATCTTGAGATGCAGCGGCATGCTGCAATGTACTACTTCGCTCAAAAGATAATGGACCCGAAGTTTTTACCGCAACGCGACCATGCTAAGATCTAATAATAATAATAAAATAAAATTTTATTTCTCAGTATATTATGGTACATTTAGATCTTACATTAAACATTGTTTCACACATACTACCATTGCTGGTGTAGAAATATTAAATGATACGTGCAAATCAAAACTAGGTACATTATAAGATTATTATTTGCAGTTATGAAATTTATAATTTGAATGACTAATTACTCGATCATGATCTCTAATCTGAATGGTAACATATGTTTGAAAATTCCAACAAAGGGCATCACCTCCACCAGTTCTTTCCATCCGTTCGTGAGCGGCTGGATAGGAAATGGCTGCTGGAGGTGGATCACTGTGTTGCCCCAGTTCTCACAAGTCATGGTAACTTTAAGAGTAAATTATTTTCCTTGAAGCTTGTGGCTTCGCCTTTCTGTCAATGTTTTACATCTGACCTTGAATACCAACAATCCGCACATCATGGTGCTTAGCAACTGGGCTAAACCCACTTATCCTTTGGTACCTTTTGGCCTAGCTCTGTTATTTTCTGATTAATTTCGTTGCGGGATTCATGTCAGTTGAATTGTTTTTTCGGGACTCGTCGAGTTTCATTGACTTGGCGTTTTTTTGGTTTTCAGGAGTTGTAGTGATTGGAAATATGTGGAGAGCTTATCCCAAATGTAGTCTTAGCGCATGAATTTTGTTTTGCGTTTGAGTAATCCATACTACTGTGGTTTTGCTTGGTGTAAATAGAGCAAGATTGGAAAAACAACTTACTCTTGATGCGTTATATTGCCTTGGCAGGCCTTGCTTTTACTGTATTTATAATCTATAGTAATAATACAGCTGAAGAGTTTGTTTGTTTGTTTGAGCGCACTAATCTCTGGAATTACCAATCGGATTAGGAAAATTGTTTTTTAAATGATAGCCACATTCATGAGGAAGGCTATACGGGAACGGGAAAAAGTACGAGATGTGCGTGTACGAAGTCGCGGGCAAAAGCTGGTATGTCAATAAAGTGAAATGAAAGTAGAACACTAGACTATTTAAGATTAAAATAAACTTCAAGAAAATAATGCATTTGTACTAGCAAGTCTAAAAAAATAAAAATAATAATTGACAGTTCGAAATTCAAAAAGTGCATGACACTTGTGTTATCAGTAGTACCGTCTCCCGAGTGTGACGCGCTCAGTCGCCTTCGGGAGCCCGCCGTGTCCGTGTGTCTGTCAGTGATTAGTGATAGTGGTAGCGTCCGATACGAGTGCACCGTGCTAGTGGACTGTGTTCATAGAATACGGTGGGTACACCTCTTTACTTCTGAAATTTTTTCTTTTTTTTCCGGTGGGTAGTCGAAAAAGTTGAGTCGGTCTGTGAATAAAAATAAATCGCAGTTTATTTTGAATTAAAATTTGGAATATGTCATGCCAATAAAATTTAAAAGAGAATCGCGTAATACAAAATTCAAACACGTAATAAAAACTTTGAAATGGTATCCTCTTTAGCTAATGTGCTGACTACCCACATATTAATTCCGGCTTCCAAAGACAAATAAGCCGCCAGCTGTTTACACTGGCGTACAAATTGGAACTCGACATTGCAAGTAGGTTACTACTACAATCCTACTACAACGAGTTACCTGTGCTTAAGTGTAGTATTACACAAGGTACAGTCATCAGCATAAATACCTTACATACACTTACGCAAAATATCACAGCAATTTTTTCGTGAAATAACAATTATAACTTGAGGTACAAACCCATTTCATAATAGTTTTTTTCCGAAAATAATTTGATAATTCTATCAATACTTTAGGAGAAAATCGCCTGGATATATCGCGTCATTGTCACATATTTATGGATGTCAGTGTACACGTTTTATGAAGCGACGTCAATTTTCTCATTCATGGCTCGGTGACGGAGAAATGAGACGGGAAGGTGGGAATTAGATTGTTGATTCATCTCTGCGGATTTTCTTGTTTTTCAGTAAAATTTTGTAGAGTAGTGTGTTAGTCTCTAGGAGATTCTAGATAGACTTCCTACGAAATGCGGCCAAAATATATTGTATAGATTTATAGAAATTTTCCCTGCAGTAACAAAATGAAGAAAAGAAAAAATCTAGTAAATAAAATGAGAATTGGTGAGCTGTAAGGTCGTGAGTTTGATTCCTATCTAATGCTCCACTAGCGTTACTCAATGTAACTGAATTGAATTGTTGAGCACCTAAACTCGCATTTTACCAGTTAAGACTAATTCCCCTATAGGATACAGCAATTTAATTCTTACGTAAAACGTCGACCTGGGAGTCAAACTCAGGACTTCACGCTCAGCAGTTGACATCGCGACCACTTTTTTTTTAAGGATGGGAAATCATCAAATGACTTCTTCCGCTCTAGGTGGAGCGGAAAGGTGTGTCAGACTCTCACTGACTAAAACCCATCCGTGTCCCTTTGCGTTCCAGGGCCACGGTGACTCTTTCGAACTCTTACTTGCTCTTACTTGGGACACAGATAAGCGGCATTTCCAATACTTTCCATGCATACCAATCTTGTCAGCGACTGCCACCGTTAACTCAAATACATTGACGGCCCGTAATAATCCTTGATATGAGGGCCGCCATAACTTGTGTTTAGATTAGATTCCGTGATCAGTGGCATAACTTGTACTCAGAGTAGATTCTATGATCTGTGGCATTACTTGTACTCAGAGTAGATTCTATGATCTGTGGACCTCTCCTTCTTTTGAGTACAAATAATGATTTGTACTCAAAAGTCTTCAGAGGTCCTCCTCACCCTCTTGAAACCCACAAAACAATTAGTTCGGTACCCTATTTGTAGCCACAAACGCTTATAAATAGTTAGTTAATGTAATAGGGAGGTAAACAAACGGCTGCAGTAATTAATGGACGGGCTCAGGTGACAAACATGTATTATGTTGTGTTGAATGTGATTACGTACACATGGATATTGTTGGTTTTGATGGTATGCGTTTGTTTTCTATTGTTTAATATGGATAAGGGTATTTTGGATACGAATGGGACTATTCCCATATAGTGTGAGTATTTGACGGGAAGTTTTAGGGGCCGACAAGATTAATAGTGTGTAAAATGATTAATTAATGTACATATCAAAATCAAAAGTCATTTATTCAAATTAGGCTGAGTGCCAGCACTTTTTGAACGTCAAAGTTCTACATAAAGACAGTCCCCCAAAACGGCCGTCCGTCACCACTTCCTAGTGTTATAGCTGGGAAGAAGAAGTGGCGCAATAAACTCCCCAGCAACAAATTAATAAAAGCAATATTTTGTTTTTAACATATATTAAATCTATACAATAAAATAAAAAAACTCCTTGCTAAGTAAACACTAAAATCGCTGTCGGCTCGAAGTTTACTAAATGCTCTATAATATGCATTGACTAAGGACTCTAACATTTGCCCTTTTATTTTTTGAACTTCATGGACAAAAGTGGTAGATAAATAGGTGGTCTTAATGTCACAAGGCATACCTACCAAACCATTGGGTCGCCTTTATTGAAACATTGAGAGAGGTTTACAAAAAAAACAACGGGTTGCACTCCGGGAGTGCCGGCAGAAGTGAAAACTTGAACATTAACGTTGTGCATTTTTGATATTTTGGAATGGTTAGGGAATAATTTCGCACGAATTGCTTTAATTTTATAAGTATAAAAGTACTTTCATTTATGTGGTAAAATTTAATATTCATTTATTGCGCTATCGTACATAAACATGACAATTTATATTACATTAAAAATTTAACACTTCAGAACTTTCCCTCCGTCTTACGAGTTTTCGATCAGGTCACGTGTGCTGACGCGAGTTTAACATTTTTTACCCATCCCTAAAGAAGTTTTCACTTCAAAATTAAATTGCTCGGTTTTCTTCGATTATTAAATAACCTGATGTCAGTAGGAGTATGCGTAAATATCCACTTCATGCAAAAGTCAAGTAAGTTATTATTTGACTTTTGCATGAGGTGGATATTTAACGAGCTTAAATACTGAAATTACAGTAGGTAAAAGCAGCTTCAGGAAACATTTTAAATTCTCTGTCTATCAGACCGCGTCACCTACTGACAATATTTTACCTTGCACTCTGACTCTAAATTAACCCTACTTCTTAAATTGCAACTTTATTAACAGCATCGTAAAGCTAATTTCAGCTTGACACAACGAATTGAAGATTTAATAAGACGGGTATTATCATGCACAGAATTATTAACGCCTTCCTTGATTTAATTATAAATAAACATAATGTTTAGAGTGGCGAAATAACTTGTCTTATCGTATTTTCTACACGACACGCAGTGTTTGTTAAATGTATTAAGTTATTAATTTAATACTGAGTTATTATTTAATTAATTAACTAGCGGACGTCACACGGTTTCACCCGCCTAGTTCCCGTTCCCATGGGAGTACGGGGATGAAATATAGCCTTTGTTACTCACTGATAATTTCGCTTTCCAATGGTGAAAGAATTTTTGAAATTGGCACAGGAGTTTTTGAGTTTATTCATTACAAACATACACACACACAAAAATAAAAAATTTTCCTCTTTATAATATTAGTGTAGATTTATGGTGTAAATTGGATTATGTTTTTGCAGTTTAGATCCACAAAAGTATATAAAACGCCTTTATTTCTATCATGAATGTATGTATAACCGATATATTTTTTTATTGAGATATATGCAGTATGAACGGAGCAAAAGGGGTCGGTATGCGTGGATCGTAACAGAAACTGCAGAACGCCAATCTATAGTTTCTGTCTACCAACACGAGAAAAACGTGATTTTAATAATGTATGAATGTTATTAAATTCTCGTAAATATTGATTTTCAATGAATTAACAGAGTACTTACAGGATACAAAACGTATTTTGAAGCTTTTCTGACCAGTCTGTTAAAAAAAAAATGTTGTAATACCTAAATAGCTTTTTTTGTATGGGAAATCATCAAAATGACTCATTCTGCTCTGGGCGGAGCGGAATCCCGAGTGTCAGGATCTTACTGACTAAAACCCATCCGTGTTCCTTCAAATTTATTCGGTATTACAAACATACATTTTATATTTTTAGATTGGTGCCAACATAAACTCATTAGAGTTGTACCGTACACCAAAATCATCGGCTACATAACTTAGACAAAAATATAACCTAAACTTTAAGTAGGTACTTAGTAAAAAACAACAGAAACAAAAAAAAAAAACACAAAATTATATTATCTAGTACTAACGAGCGCGCCATCAGTGACAAATCCGACCGTCCATCTTTAAAAAAAAAGTGGTGGAGAGTTTTTAAATTGATACAGGTTGTTCCTAATAGTACCGATACGTTTTTAGTAATACTTAGTTTATTTGAGATGGGTTTGCTCTTGACTCTAGTCTAGGTCATAGATGACAGAGACAAAGTCGACAATTTCGAACAAATTCCGCAATCCATCAAAAGCATGAAACTCCGTTAAAAAACAAAATGTAAGTACAATTTACATTTTGTTTCTTACTTACTACATTTGAACCGGAATAAAATCATTGTCCTAGAACACCTTTCAGTGCTACAACAGAAAACCGTAACGGTTTATTAATATTCATACAGAGAACTGTAGTTAAGTTTTATGCATAGAAGGTGTGGGGTACAGAACTACCTTACATTTAGAATTAAATTCCACTTTGAACCGAACTACTATGTTTGTATTTCGCCTGTACTGAAAATAACAGTTCTGTTCAATGTTTAGTTTCACTGAAAATTTGCAAATGTTACTTCGAACACGAAAACTAAATATTCCTGAAAGCTTCACATGTTTTTTGCTGCGCTACACAGAAGTTGGTTTACTATGCAAGCAGTTTTTTCATTAGCGTAACGTATAAGTTTGACCACGATCCCATCAGCAAAGTTAAAATCGTTGAATCCTCATACAATCACTTTAATACTTAGTTTTGGAAATGAGAGAACCAATATTTTTTTATTTAATATGGGTTTGCTCTTGGCTCTAGTCTAGGTCATAGGTAGTCTGAACGTCTTGATTCTAATGAATCTTGATTCCCAAACGCAAGATTCTAAAAAGATTACTTGGAACTTAAATAAATAGTTTGGAGAGAAAGAAAGAGTGACTTTTTACTTAAATTGTCTCTCTAATCTCTTTTTCGAATAAGGTCTCAACTCACTTTTCTTCTAGGTAACCTTGAGGGCTCAACGCTCGTAGGTTAGGTCCTACATTGCTTGCTTGCCCCAATTAATTGTTTGAGATCGTCGAGAGTACGTTTCTGAGGACTCAAAGCGATTTTTTTTTTTTTTTTTTAATTCAGTGAGGGAGGTGTGTTTATTACCGATATACGATGTATCTCGATGGACTCTACAAAACTTCGAAATTATTATGTCTAAAATAACTAAACTAACTATATACACAAGAAATGAAAATAAAAACTCCTAACTAAATTAACCCTAAAATATGGCGTCAAAAAATTCATCCGCATCGCTGTCGAATATAACTAGTTTAATTACATCCTTGCAAACAATTCTACAAACGATTGCAATAACACTTGACAAGCATTTCAGACACGTTTCATTATTTAGTTAATTTACACTGTACAGTCACGCACAAATTACTCTTAAGCCCGTAACTTGACAGTTTAATTTACGTTTTGTCAAAATTGATACAAATATCTGCGGCTTGTGACGTCACGTTGTAAAGGGCTTAGCTTTGAGTACCTACGTCATGGTTAGATGTTATGTGTGGGCTAACGAACGTGGTTACATTGTCAGGAACGAGCGTAATTGGTTTATTCGATGTTATGTGTGTAACTTGATGTTATTATTCTTGGTCGATCGGCTTGATTTTATCTAAACCAGAGAGTTGAGCCAATCAGAAAGTAGCTGGAGCTGTGAGCGATTTTTGTAGACACGTCGACAATCAATGATATATAAACTACTAGCGGACGTCACGCCGTTACACCCGCGTAGTTTCCGTTCCCGTGGGAATACGCGGATTAAATATAGCCTATGTTACTCGCTGATAATGTATCTTTCCAATGGTGAAAGAATTTTTGAAATCGGCACAGTAGTTTTTGAGTTTATTCATTACAAACATACACACACACAAAAATACATTATTTTCCTCTTTATAATATTAGTGTAGATAGATGCGTTACTCGCACAAAAAATGGCAACATAAAAAGAAGGTTACTACCGCGATCCTACAATCCGCGTAAACGTAGCTCTCTTGTAGATTACATATACTGGTATCGCAAACAAGGCGAAATAATTTATTGAAAAACTGATTTAGATACTATGACGAGCTAATGCCATCCAATTCCGATGATGTAAACGGGATAGTGCTATTCCCTATGTATAGCTTCGTTTCCCTCTTAGAGCGGAATCATTATCGTTTTAAAACTTCATAGTAAGGCCCCAGGTTGCCTGGAAGAGATCGCGGAATGCGATAAGACTGCCAATTGTATGTTTTTCAGTTTAAGATTTTCTATAAGTATTTTTAATTTGGTGTACAATAAAGTATACGTAAATAGACAAATAAATGAACGACGAAAGGATTTTATTGTTCCGGGGAAAACATTTGATTTCATCCAAATGTCCGGGGTTTTTTAAGTTTTTTCGGCGCCGTGGCAGTCCTATGCATAACGCGTCTCTATAATACGTCATTGCGCACCTACAGTTGTTTAGTTCGTATAGTCCTACATAGTCAGTGACTACTCATGTCTGCCTACAAAAGTAGAGTATTCAGGTACTTCCTGGGGACGCTCATCCCATAATACATGTTATCCATCGCTTTCTATCGATCGGGCAAGGTTGAAGACAAGAACAGGCTGACTGTGAAAAAAAATACTCACAACTACTCGTACTTACCAACTCTTCTCACTAAAAACATGTCACCACAGATTATGCTCATTTAAAACATGGCAGGAATATTATTGAATATTATTGATTCGATTGAAAACATGTTTATGAGTTTTTGTATTTCTTAGAAAACTCGGGTAATAAATATTGATTGAGGCATGCTACTTTCGAAGAAATAAACAAGTATTTACACTTAAATGCATGATCAACAGTGACATTTCTTGGAGTAGGTACAGTGTCTTTTATTATTTTTCTACACTATAATAATAAGGTCGAAAATAGTTTGGAAGTGTTCTATTTTTTCCAATGAAATAAGGACGACCATGAACGAAAGGTTTCCCCTTTTAAATATGTTACTTTTACGCACTTATTTCAAAAGGCAGCATCTCTATAGCTTTCGGAATTGTAAATGACCGTTTTCCCAAACATATACCCACTGGGTACATTTTTCTACAAAATAACATCACAAAATAGTTTCGAATCTCACTAAATGCCATAATACAAAGAAAGCATCCACTTTATTATTGGAATGTATCACTCTTATCACCCCTGATAACAGTGACCAATGCTCCATAATATGCTACGCTTCATTACGTCCTATGTAACATCGTTACACAAACAAAACTCAACTCTACATCGAATAGAGAAGGTTCAGTTTCCAGTATGGTGTGTGGGGGAGATGTTTGAATGAACACAAGCTTAGAGGTCAAAGAACATTGGCTGATTAGGCTTGCCGATTGCTGGTACTTAGAACAAACGTGCTGGTTCGATGATAATGTATTTACGTGAGCGTTTCAATACTGTTAGGGTAGTTTGTGTTAGCTTGTTGAATTACGCGTCCATGTTTGGGTCACAGCAGGTCACATGTGCATCAAATTCGAACTGAATCGGTCCCGTATTTTACGTGAAAATTGGTTTTGACCGACGAACAAACATACATACACACGAATGAAACTTAAAGGTAGAAAGAAACTGGTAAGATTCTCCTTAAGTTTTTCCTATATCTTGATTGCACTCTTCCTTTCACAATAATTGACCAAATATTCAGAAACAGTTAACCAAGCTATTGTAAATAGTTGACCGAAATAACCAGCCAATCAAATCACTTAACTCGAGATTTGACAAGAGATTAAATTGAATAGACTCTCAGAAACCGGCGGTTAGTGATCGGAAATCGCGTTCAATTGAACGATTCGTATTCAATGGACATCGTTATAAGTTATCTTAATCCCATCTCAATCCGTAGTTAACTCTAACTGAAAGACCATGGATGTACAGTCAATAAAGCTATTTGGTATGCAGGCAGCTAACTTGCAACTACTTTGTTATTGTAACTGTATCTGTTGTACTTAAACAATGTTGTGAGTGGACTGAGTAGACAATTATTGTACACCACACTCATAAGTATGTCATAAGCCTAAAAAGTTATAACGCAAATATTAGAAATAAATATTGGTTATGCAGTGGAAAATTTTATATTTTTGCCTGTATACCAAATAGCTTTGTTGACTGTACATTCGGGAGTCTGCCGCTCATCATCGCTCCTACCACAATCACTTACTTAGCTAAGAGATAAAAAGTCTTCTACTCATATCCTGAATCCTCGCTACACCTGTAGGTACGCTCTATGTCTATCAGTTTCTGCCTGTGGCTTGGGTGTCAGGCCGACAACCAACTTTAAAAAAAAAGAAGTGACACTATAACGTGTCACACTTGACAACCTTCGTAGTTGAGAAACTATAAGCTGAAAATAAACATGAAATACTAGTGGCCCGCCCCAGCTTCGCCCGGAGGCTTTTTTTTCAAAATTTTCTTTCATTCAAGCCTCGGCCTGACAATTACAAACAGAAAAAAATATATATATTTAAATCGTTCTCAAGTTATGCGCGTACGTACATTTCGACGATTCATTTTTATTATATAGGATAACACAGAAAAAAAAACAAAAAGCAATAACTAAGCCAAAATGAGTACTGACATCATTTGTTTTAGCAGGCATTTATAATCTTCAAAATGAATGCCAAAATTGCGCCAGCAAAAACCTATCAGTAAACAGTCATTAGACTCATCCATAACGGCGATATAAGCAAACATTCCTGGCCCAAAACAAAATAAAATAAAAGCCGTCCATCAGCCGGACGGCCGGAGCGCCGTATCTTCCGGCCCCAGCTTATCGCCGAAGTTCATAACACTGTGCTGTATCGAGGATGAACAATTTTTTTGTACGTCTAACTTTTCGATAAACCGACCTTCGAGCAGTGTCGACGAAGTGAGGATGACGTGGCATTTCCTTTTCTTGATTTGAGGAATTTGGAAGGGGTACTTATTTTTGTAACATTTAATCTTAGTTGGACTAGCCTGCCTTTTATTTTTTTTTAAAACGAAGGTTAGTGTTAAAAGATACCTATGACGAGGCAGTTGAGGCAGACACACTATCACTCACCACAAATTTAAATTAATAGCGTTAACTAACTTAAGTATAAACAGCGACCATATGTACGAACTGTACGTACTCTGACTGGCCTGTTGGTCGAGTGGTTAGTGACCCTGACTGCTAAACCGGAGGTCGTGGGTTCGATTCCCACCCAGGACAAATCTTTGTGTGATGAGCATGATCATTTGTTCTGCGTGTGTCTGGGTGTAATTTGTCTATAATATGTATGTATTTAGAAATATATAAGTATGTTTAAATCAGTTGTCTGGTTGCCATAGTACAGGCTCTGCCTAGTTTGGGATTGGATGACCGTGTGTGAGTTGTCCCAAGATATTATATTATATTATATTACTTACTGTCTACGTTTTGTGCGACTGAACACTGTCTCCCGAGATACAGGCCCATGGCCTAGTTTGGGAATCAGTAGGTATTATTCACATATATGTATATTGTAATAAATATCCCAAACTGCATACTTAAATACCAATGTTGAATTTTTTTTGTAAATAAACAATTTTTATTTATTTTATTTGTATTTATAGTAAAATACTGTTTGTAAACGAAAATAGCAATCAATAAATGTGGAAATTTCCAAAAACGCTTTTAGATAATCGATTGCCTACGTAAACAAATAAGAATAGAAAATTGTCGCCGCAAACAGAAACATTAGTTTTCATTACATTCGCCAATCGCTTTGCTATACCAATTCAACTTCAAACCAGACAAAACACAAACAAACAGGACATATTTTAACGAAGACCTCATTTAATTAGAGACAGGCAAGAATCTAAAGCCTTGTGAAGCCTACAACATGCCTCGAAGGCAACATGGAGGCTGTGCACATCCACGAACAAACGCGCCTATTTTCTTTGAGGCTGATCGGTACATCGGTACGTAAATAATTTATCCATTCGTACCTAAATTGTTTTTACGTTAAACTATGTTACTAAACTCGAAACGTCTACAAAATTAGGATCAGTCAAAGAACTTTTTGTGATCTAGGGTGTACTGATGTTTCATTCTGTTTGTATTTTATAAAGTATTCGTTTTTATTTAAAACAAGCTTCTTTAGGGATTTAAGTACTTTTGTTCAAGATTAAATAACAGTTCTATAACAATAGAACTGTTATTTAATCTTGAACAAAAATACTTACACCGCTTACTTAAGATACTCATCCTCTTTGATAACAATCAAAGAGGGTGAGTATCTTAAGTAAGCGGTGGATCACGGCACGGTTGGCGCGGTGCTTGAGCGATTGGCTGCTGCGCAGCGTGTCGCGTTTTCGATTCCCGTACGGAACAAATATTTGTATGGCCTACAGATAGTTGTTCCGGGTCTGGCTGTTTGTGTATGTGAGTATAAACGCACTCACGATACTGGAGATAAAAATATGTATATACACTCACTCACTCGAATAAACAGATTTTTTACTTACTTACAGCTAATGTCAGCATGACCATGCTCGTAACCATCAGAATGAAAGTCTGCTACACCCTCATCACTAAACCATAATCACTGAACCACCACACAAATACCCATTATCTCTCTAGAGGCCCCTTTTGCCTCGCCATTAATACTCTATTCTAAAACCTCCCGACTTAGCACAACTTTAACAAGTATACAACCATATTTCCAAGTATAAAGCCAGGCCAAGCATACTCCTAAGAGTAAAACAATAAACACGTACTAAAACAATACGTTGGGAAACTTCCAACCCTATGTAATCGCTGGGGTATTGTTTTCCTATTAAAAAACATTGGCATCACCGCCGCTACAAAGCACTGAACTATCTTAAGTGAAACTTCGCAAACTTGCGAAACTACGCTAAGAGTTTGTTGGTTTGGTGGTAGTTTACAACCGCTAATCATTGCCACAAAGAGATTTTGCGGTGCATTGAATTTGTTTGTTTTTGCCAATGATTTAAATATTATAACTTTTACGGATACTTAGCATAATCTGTTTGGTCGGGCAGTTGCGAAAGATGTCGTCAGTGTCTCTTCAGGCAATAGTCAACCTCATTTTTGACATTCATTTATAGTTAAGGAAGCAAAACAAACCCACCCAACATATGACGCCAGTCACTGAAAAGGTGTGTGTACAAAAACTATGGATGTACTACGTACAAGATGATACGGCTAAGAGACTAGTTAATAGAAAAGTATGCAAGAACAAGAAGACATATCAACAAGAGCAACCCACACGAAAAAGAAATCACTCCGCAATGAGCACTACTTACGAAAAAGAAATCACTCCCAAAACCTTCATACAACCGACCTTCCACATACTAACATTCTTCTCTTACGTTCCCTATTGCTTTTATTTACAGCCACCACATTACCGAACTACGGTGCTCCCCAACTCCGGCCACGCTGGGTCTAGTCCCTGCCTTGGCACGACGCTAGGAAATTTAGCTACTTTAATGTGATTGCACTTACATTAGCAAGATGGCGGCGGTGAAAAATTAATTTGCTTGCGAGTCTTGCTGTAGCCAGAAATTGTGGGCGCTTGTTTGTGACTTTGTTTATGTTGTGTCGTGTTTTTAGTGAAGAAAGTGCTGTTCTGTTTAATTTGATTGAAATGAGGTTTCTTTTTTAGGAAATTCTTAGTAGGGTATTCTGGTTTTGTGTTTAGTTAGTGGCAAAAGGCTCACATCCACTGACTTGAAGGCTGTTAATAAAGCTGGTAATTGTTGTGAATAAATACACAAGTCTCCCTGCTCAACTTGAATTTTTCTGAATATTCTGAATATCTACAGACATGTTGTATTTGAATAAAATATCACTAAGTTATTTCTTATTGATTGAAATATTTGTCTTCATCTTCCTTTTACTTTTTATTAACCGATTTCCAAAAAAAGAGGAGGTTCTCAATTCGGTGGGTTTTTTTTCACCTATGTACGCCGATTACTCCGAGGTTTCTGATACGATGTGGTCCTTTTTCGTTCGAGCCCAGTAGTTTTTATTTTATGAGCATTTTGCTTACTTGGATGATGTAATTACGTCATCCAAGTAAGCAAAATGACGGTAATTAGTGTCACAAATAAAAAGTGAAAAAATAATTTTCGGAAGTCGGTGTTTTTAGTGTTGCTTCTTCGTTTTTGACACCGACTGCTGAAATTAAAGTTACTTTAGACTTTGTAGTGTTTTTATTTGGAAGTCGGTTGTACTTTTTTGCAAAAAAAATTGGCAGTAAATTTACATAAATTATAAGATAATTATTGCGGTAAAGTAATAACATTATTATTTAATTTTCCTGCAAGAATAATTGACAATAAAGCGCCCATTCACACTCTTAAATTGGCATGTTCTGGTGGTAAATATCAAGTAGGTAGGTATTTTAAATATATTTTTTCCTTTGTTAGTATTTTAACGAACATTTAGCGGCACTAGCATGTTAGGTTTGGTTACCGAAATTGAAACTGTAGTTACTAAAGTTCTTCAGCGTAGTCAAAGATTAAAATGTAGGTAAACAAACAACTGCGTAGGTACCTATTTTCCAAATAATTACTTTGCCAGGCAATTACACGAAACACGACAGAGACAATATTGTTTGTTGGAAAGGTTTTGTTTACATCAAGTCTCCCGGTTCTGAAGATCTAAATAATTATACATTGTATAGCTACGTAGATAATATAATCTCACATTATGGGGGTCGGCAAAACGTGAAAACAAATGTGTCTGAAATAAAAGCCAGACACATCTGGTTTCAGTAATCATTAAAATCAAGTGTATTACGCTTTTTAACTACCTATACCGTGCCATGTCAGATCCGCTCGTCTTACAAAATAAATCTCTCTGAAGAAGGGAGGAAAATACTGGTATTCTTCCAGATGCAGCTGAATACCAGTATTTTCCATGGATTGACTGCCTGTCTTTACTTTACTGGATAACACGATAGTCCTTGGTAAGTCTGTTGTCAGATTTTCTGGCTTCTGACTATCCGCTATGACTGTCGAATATGTTCTTACGAAGCTGGGACCAACGGCTTATCGTGTTTTCCGTGACACGAAGGAGTCTCAGTATACAACGCTTTCCTTTGTATATCCCATAACTCTAGGGAACAAACTAAATGAGACCATGTCAAAGAATTAAATATTTTTTTTAAAGATGGAATTCATCAAATGATTTCTTCCGCTCTGGGTGGAGCGGAAGGGCGTGTCAGACTCTTACTGGCTAAAACCCATCCGTGTTCCTTTTAAAGCCCTTTGCATTCCAGGGCCGCGGTGATTCTTTCGAACAAATTCCGTAAACCTGGCAGGCTCTAGTCCTAGCGTGCCCCGTCTCCTATGCCTCCATATCTCTTTGAGGCCCGCGTGAAACACAACGCGCCATCGACCCGGGCCTGGTGTCGATCGGACAGCGAGCCACCCAACGCTCACTGTTCGCAGGCCCATGTCAAAGAATCACCTGGTACACGAATTATTTTTCAATACATTTTTATTTTCGTTTTGTTTTTCATACAATATAATTCGACAGTCACGATTATTTATGTAAAACCTTACGTGAAATACGACAACGTCGCATTTTTAGCCTGAAATATGAATTATTGATTTGAATGCAAATGTACTCGTACTTTGCAATGAAACTTAGATACACACATCGAGAGTCTATTGTTAGTATATATGTTTAATCTTCGAAACTATTTATTTTTGGAATACTTGTTTTAGGACTTTTTGTATTACTTTAACAGTACCTGGATGACCGAGCTTTGCTCGTTTTTTGTTTTTGGTTATTGTTTTCTAAAAATAAGACCTAGCTAGATCGATTTATCGCCCCCGAAAGCCCCTGCATACTAAATTTCATGAAAATTGTTCCTTGTCCCTTTCCGAGATTCAGATTATATACATATATACAAGAATAGCTCGTTTAAAGGTATTAGATATAGAATATAACCTTAAATTTTTGGGATATCAAAAGGAACACTTTGTACAATGGATACTCACCCATCCGGAGACCGACCTCTGCAAGCGTCGCTTAATGGCGAAGATCGACTCGTGCGGCTATTATTATTTATTTACGATCTTATTACGATCTATTTAACCACGAGCTCATCTTAATACACAAGGACTCCTAATAATTATGGCAGCACTAGTTTATAGCTGTCAAGTCAAACATATCCCTTCAATCAATCAAGTTAGATAAGAGGCAGCAAAACCTAAGGCTAGGCTTATCAATTGAGGTCTGGCGTCAATCACTGTGGTCCAGTCACAATGCTTTTTGTTAGGTGTGCCACTGCCCTAAATGAGACGGAATGGTGACCAATGTTGTAGATTACTGTCTAAATGAGACCAATGAGTTGTTGAACAATGTTCTGGTTGTCTATGATTTGGAGATGAATAATTTTATCTATTGTTGTGGCTGGTTTTTGAATTAAGAGACAAGAAATACCTAATAATTACCCTGAAATAACTTACATAATTAAAATGGATAACAAACATCACGGGAAAGTCATCTTAATTTTTAAAGGAGGTAAAACTACACTTTACATCAAGAATAAAAATGGCGGTTTGACAGCTATGGTAAAACAATATACCTAAGTAAACAGTCATATTTATTCTTCAGTTACAAAATAACTAACTGATAAACAATCAGCCCTTAGAATAAAAAGAACGCTGATAGTCATATTTATTCTTCAGTTACAAAATAACTAACTGATAAACAATCAGCCCTTAGAATAAAAAGAACGCTGATATTATAATATTTATTTCTAGCACAATCGAGTAATTAGGATTATGTAAAACTTTTCTAGTTAACTTCACGTTACATCGTTGAATCTGTAATACATTGCCACGATAACTGAAATTGAGTCGCCACACACAATGAATTGGATGTCCATATCGTGAAAGTTGGACCTCCGCAACAAAAAGTAGCCTAAACTCGTCACGTCCAATTTAAAGGTCGTACCTACTGCGATAAACTTTATCGAAGCAATTTGTTTTACAGGGATGAAGACATTAGTCTGTCTGGTTTTTTGTTCTTTTCTCTTATCGAGGGCTGATCGCCAGCTAGGTACATTTTATGAATTGATTTTATACATTTCTTTTTTCATCAAAAAGCCGAGATAAAAATTCAGAATCAAGACAAAAGCGTCATTCTTAGGCTGTTCATTGTTACCAAAAGACAGGTCGAGCAGCAGGAACTAATATAATCGAATAAACCACACGAAAGAACCCTTAAAAATGAGGTCAGAACTCAGAATCAAAAACGGTAACGGACCCAAAAGTCTTCCTCACTTCCCTCCTCAACCGTCGTTCCTGTATGAAATATAAAGTAACCGTTTTTTCTAACCTCAAGAGGGGCATGTCGTGATGATAAGTACGGAGGGGAAGCCCTCTTCAGCCACGTGGATAGGTTAGGGGCGGCCCTGCTTTGAGCCGGGCCCCTTGACCCCGTCAGAGATAAAAGCATCATGAATGATAGACTTATGTACGATACGTGTAGGTATGTACAAACGTCTTGAGTGGACCTCAATGTTATTTATTAAGGTTTGTTTCCTTTTAAGGGGTCAGCGATCTTATGGAACGGCCATTATGGTCACGGATTGCGGGAAAATTGATGAAATATGCACAAGTATTCGGAAGTCGTACTACAGCAGGTTTAGAGATTATGTACATTGTACATGTAGGACTAGTCGGCTTGTACATATGAATATGGATTTACCATATGAGGTAGATTTCCCAACGGTACGTAAGTTGGACCATCGTAGTCTAAAGAAGCTAAACCTTTTTAGGGTTCCATACCCAAAGGCCAATGGGACCCTTTTACGTGCCGCTATGACACCAAATAATAAATATGTAGATATATAAAAAGTAAAGAGTATTAAATCTTGTACGATGCTTGATATGGTCTGGTACGGAACCCTTCATGCGAGAGTTCGACTCGCACTTGGCCGGTTTTTTGGATACTCGTAGAAATGGATATTAAAAAAGTTGTTTAAAAAATATTGTGTTAGGTATGATCTACAAAATAAAGTATTCTATTATTTCGTTGCTAGCCATTGTTTTGTGACAGTTATGTGTTTGCACAATACTGTTTAATTGACTAAAAATAAAAAATGTTTTATTTATTATTAACCGAATAAAATTGTGATATTTTTGCAATTTTTGTATGACTATGTGTCCATTGTTTTGTAGATAGATAAGATTGAATTATTTTGCTCAAAATAAGTAAGTAAGAGCAGACAGATAGAGAGTCATAATAAGTTTCAACATGTTATTTTGTATTGAGTAATGCAAAACAGTGTAGATAATTATCAAGGTCTGGAGTGCATTTAGATGTGGTTCAAGGCTCAATACTGGAACCATTCTTAATTCTGGTGTACATGAGCGATTTACCATTTTTCTTAAAGGGTATCTGTGACGTAGTATTGTTTGCAGATGATACCTCTCTTATCTTTAAAGTGGATAGGATTAGACAAGATTTTGTTAACGTAAACAGCGCTCTTTCAATGTTTTCGGATTGGTTTACAACAAATAATCTTTTTCTAAATGCCAAGAAAACGATTTGTTTAAAATTTGTTTTGCCAAATGTAAGAAGTTTAGGATCAATTGTCATCTTAAGAGAAGAGTTACAATGTTTTATGATGAGTTGTATTGCAACATGTGGTGAATTAACGACCTCGAGACCTCGGTGATTGGTGTTATTCTTGCCTGAGCAACTGGCAGCAAGTTCGTCATGCTCTTCTTGATGCTCACTGTATGCGGTAGCCTCGTGGGACGGGGCACCTCCTTCCTTCAAACACTGCGAGGGGTAATGGCTGATTTTTGCGTTATGCTCCTGAACGGGTGCTGTTTGTGGTGACTGGTCGTCTTGCTGGTCATGGTTTCTTATTTAACTGTTTTAACGATTAAATGTTTATTGATTTTACTCTGACGGCCCTAGTTTGTCACCTGAGGTTCGAGTCACAGTTCTATCGTTAAATTCTATCATTGTACGTGTAAGCGGGCACACCATTTATGCCTATTTTTTAAGAATGGGAAATCATCAAATGACTTATTCCGCTCTGGGTGGAGTAAAGGGCATGTCAGACTCTTACTGACTAAAACCCA
This sequence comes from Mamestra brassicae, assembly GCA_905163435.1. Taxonomy (NCBI): domain Eukaryota; kingdom Metazoa; phylum Arthropoda; class Insecta; order Lepidoptera; family Noctuidae; genus Mamestra; species Mamestra brassicae. The sequence continues at coordinate 3,989,315 of LR990991.1, read as the reverse complement.
TCCGCGTTCCTTCTAAAGCCCTTTGCGTTCCAGGGCCGCGGTGACTCTCTCGAACAAATTCCGCAACGTTTGGGCTGTAATTCAAATAATTTAAATTACAACGATTAACACGATGTTTTTTTTTTAAAGCGTGCATCTTTAGGAGTGGCGATGTTACGGTAAATGTGCTTCAATCATGCAGACAATATACCACGGCGTTCGCGTTAAAACTACGAACTCACGTCTTACTGAGAGAAAAAGAACGCGATTCCCAACAAGGTTTTGAAAAAAACATTGTTTAATTACCGAACATTACTTTTTTAACAGAACAATAATTATCTCATGATTTGGTAAATGAGAATATGAAATTGAAATTCATCATTTATAGCAGTTACTATTAATAATTCACTACTCTCGTCAGTAAAAGTAATAAAATAAAATAAAACTCCAAGTTATTTGTCCAGTATTGCGACTTAGGCCAACCCGACTAAGACAGGTAATGTTAAAAGGGGATGACGGGGTCCCCGCCATCACCTTCGTGGTTATTTTTATTTAAACCACCCAGAAATAGGAGGGGGGGCGGGTCTCCGTCGACTACGATCACGTTGTTTGTCATAAGGGGGGGGGGGGGGGGGGGTCTTCCCTCTGTTCCATATCAGAAAGACGCTTAGCGTACGTATTTTCGAAAATTTATTACATTTATCGGTACTAAGGTTACATTATTAATAATCACCGATAAAAGTGATTAATTTCTTACTTTTACCTCGACTTTCGGTAATTATTAATAATTTTCAATAAAAAATCACTTACCGTAACAGTGATACTATATTTTACTACATCCACGTTGCAGTCTAGATTAATTTATATATTTTGACAGTCATTTACGCCATTTTGTAATTGTTTATTCTGTTAGTCCCTAAAGGTTCATTGGAAGACCAGTTTCAGACAGAATCTGCCTGGCAAAATTGCTGAAAAACTTTTTATCTTATGAACAGTCCTCAAATAAATGGTTTTTTTGCTTTTATGAAAGAGTATTTTTATTGATTCGTTCCGATCATTTTCGAAGGTTTATACTTGGACATCTTAACGTTCATGAACTTTCACGAAAGTACCTATCTACCTATTTCATTTGCCTAGCACGTAGAGTTTGTGTGTCTTCAACAAATTAAATTAAATTCCACGTCTCGATGTATTTGCCTGTGTCGGTGATTGAAACACGATTGAACGGGCGTGTACCCGTAAATGTCAGCTGATGTAAAAATAGGTTTATTTACTCATTTCTGTTATCGAGTAGGTATCTATATATTTTTAATAGCTAGCACCAGCTTTCACCATATGGCATTTTCTCACAAAGTCGGCTCTTCGGCAAATGGTCTCTTTCTAAGTCTACTTTGAAAAATATTAGTTTATTTTATCTTTTAATGATATCGTATCAAATTAACACATTCCCCGAATGATGTTTTTCTAAAAAGATCTTTCAGAATGTTCTTTTTTAACTACAAAATTGTTTTAGCAGGTAAGTAGTGTACCATTTCACGAAATTATTTTGAAAGATATTTTTGTCAATTTTCCAAGTACCTGGAGTCGTTAAAATTAATTGATCACTTACTAATATCTAACAATCTAGACAAATACTCGGTAAGATTTCAATTAGAATAAAATATTTTTAAAAGCTTTATACGTTTAAAGTTAAATAAGACGATTAAACTGTTTCTAAACGAAGAGGATTTAACTACCAGTTCTATTTCTATTTACTTCCCTATCACTGGAACTAGTCCAGAGTAAATGCAAACTAGAAAAACAAATATTTGTTAGCGAGTATCTGTGGTTGGTTCCGCTAATGGTGGACTCTGTCTTGTGGTTCCGTGCCACTTTATTTGTTTACTACGGTTTAAACGAAGGGTTTAAATGTACGAACATTTACTGGATTAGAAATCGGTTCAGTGTGTTTAAATGTAGGTAGATATTTGTTTGTTTTGTGTTGTGATTGCTGGCTAAAAGTAATCGTTATTCACTCAAGTCATGTAGCATTATAAACATACTTACATAACTTTCTAAGGACGAGTGGAAGACTCATCAGTTGCTAAAAATGTACAAATGACATGGTTCAGATGATAAGAGACAAAGACCCAAAGATGTTGGGATTATGTATAGCATCTAGGCATAAGTTTGTATTTGATGCCGTATACTATGTGATTAACAAACAGGTCTGAAGCAGTGGGTTTCGGTAATTAAGAATACGTTAGTTAAGTATTTATTAAAACAGATGTAAATATCTATGTAAATAAAGTTTAATTTTAGAAATACGACAGTTTTTTATTTTTTTTTTATTTAATATGGGATTACTCTTGACTCTAGTCTAGGTCATAGATGACAGAGACAAAGTCGAATATGTAGAATACCTAACATTATGAACAAAGGTATTTGAGATACCTATATATATATCTCAAATAAACAACACCTTTTAAGAAACCAATCGGTTCCTTTCATCTCTGATAATCAAATTCCTTGGTTCAAAAGATTACATGTTTGTGCACTGTATCTATTGATTAATTTGCCTTTGCTTCACATCATCAACGTTTTCATCTAAGTCTTCAGAGCGTATTTGCTTCAATTTGGAAGTTTTAAATTAGGCCCGTTTCATGTATTTGAAATGCCTTTGAATAGCAGTTTATGTACTTTCGTATAATTAAAGTGTAATGCTTTTGTGTACTGGAGCGGTATTTATCCATTGAAAGGAATCTGATTAATTTATTTACTCCTTAAGTTGACTTCTTAAGCTTTTCGAATATTGATTACATTCAAATGTCGAGAATAAGTGTGTTGTTGAATTGATGATAACTATTTCTTTATAGGTTTTAAACGCAAGTATTTTAAAATTTTATTTGATTGTTTCAGATAATTCTACAAAATAACAATAATATGCCATAGTGTTCAACAAAGTGGAACTAAATATTTCTCACAATGACTTTTCGGCATAATCGTGTATCCGCTGCGGCGGTCGGCGTGGTACTGACGATAATAGTGTGTGCGGGCTTTGAAGTAAGCTCGGTGGAGGGGAGAGAGGAACCACATAAGTACACAATAGACGAAATATTGTCTATGAACTTTGAACATAAAGACTCTGGAGACCTTGGAATGGACCCTTGTAAAGCTGGTAAGTCATTATAATAATATATTTTTATTGATTACTTATGAAATGGTAAAAATAATCTGAACGGTTATTTAGGACGGTTTACTTCATTTTCAAATTAAATGTAAACAAGTACTCTGACCCTCATGACATCAGAAATATGAATCTTCGATATATAAAAAAGTAATGACTACATAAACTCGCAAATCACAAAGAGATAAACCCGTCCCTTTGACGACTAACAAAGATCTCCTTTTCAATAAAAATCAGTAGTTGTTGAACTTTTTATGTCTGTTCTCGTAAAATGACAGTTTCAGACGCTCATTTTTTCTTTGTCGCTCATATAAATCCTTAGTAGAGGCGCGAGACAGATATCAAATGTAGACAAATTCCTCGCTGACGTTTTATGATGGAAAAAGGTGAGGAAATGTGAGAAAGTTCTGTGTAATTGAAAGTCGTACCGGGTGAGTGACGGGCTTTGCTCTCCGAACTGTGTTGTCGGTTAATTTGAGGCAGTGAATTTTAAAATATTAGTTTGGACAACCACGATAAGTCATTCTTCGTAAATCTTTGTGTGATGAGCATGATCATTTGTTCTGTGTCTGAGTGTAATTTGTCTATAATATGTATGTATTTAGAAATATATAAGTGCGTTTATCAGTTGTCTGGTTGCCATAGTATAGGCTCTGCCTAGTTTGGGATCGAATGACCTTGTGTGAGATCTCCCAGGATATATTATTATATATTATTCATATTGACTGGCCTGTTGGTCGAGTGGTAAGTGACCCTGACTGCTAATCCTGAGGTCGTGGGGTCGATTCCCACCCAGGACAAATGTTTGTGTGATGAGCATGATCAGTAATTTGTCTATAATATGTATGTATTTAGAAATATATAAGTACGTTTATCAGTTGTCTGGTTGCCGTAGTACAGGCTCTGCCTAGTTTGGGATCGGATGACCGTGTCTGAGATATTATTCATATCAATTTTTTACACAAGTGTCGGTCTTTAAATCAAGAGTGAATAGGTAATTTCTAGGCAAGCATGCTCCATCGTCGACCATGTGGTCGACGTTGGAGAACTTTACCTGATGGGAAGCGATAATGTCATTGCTTCCCATCAGGTGAGATTGAAGTCAAACGTGAGCCAATAAATAATAATAAAAAATGAAACCAAAGTAAGAATGTAGACTTTTATTTAAAAAAGAGTGCACTTAACCTTTATTGTGAACGTTTTGTTATTTCTAGCTGATATTAATGAAAAACTTTAACTCAAGACGAAACTTCGTAACGCAAAATGAAAAACTAACTACTTGAAAACTTTTTAATTTTACATTTTCATATTAAAAACTTTTTATTCTGTGGATTTTTATTCTGTCGATAACGGTGTGAGTTTCACATTTAAATAACTCTTATGTCATTCATTAGATAAGACACAATGTGTAACTGTTTGTTTATCCCAAATAAATAAATAAAATAAAATAAAAGCACTTTAACCTTATCAGACAAAACAGTACCATTTGAAGGCATTCTTTTATATCACGTAACAGCGGAAAATTTGCCGTATCTTTATTCTCTGCATCCAATCCGTTTGTCCTGTTAAACTCTGCCCCCTAACAATATTGCTCACGGGCATCGGACAATGTCGGGCAACGTCGGGCTATTGGAACAAACAAACCGTGAAAGGACGGCGGGCAGATAGCTCGGATTTACGTCATGGACAGCTTATAATTCCCGCTGATTACCTCCGCACGAAATTTGACACAATTTCCACCGCGGTATGGTGTGAGGGATGAGTGGTAGCGAGTTAGGAAGATATAAGTAGGTTGTTCTTAGCCCAAAAAATTAAGGCGTTAGTTTTCAATAAGTTGTGAGCTGTTATTGGGACACGCTGCTACGCAAATAGAAATTTGATGGTGTCTTAGTACTCTTTATTCACTTTGATCTGTCCTGAGGTACTAATTAAAGTATTTAGTCAAAGTGTAAATGACAAAATATTCTTTCACTTAATGTTCAGTGCAACACAGTGAGTCCTGCCAGGGTTGCGGAATTTGTTCGAAAGAGTCACCGCGGAACTGGAACGCAAAGGGCTTTAGAAGGAACACGGATGGATTTTGGTCAGTAAGAGTCTGACACGTCCTTTCGCTCCACCCAGAGCGGAAGAAGTCATTTGATGATTTCACAACTTAATGATTCACAAAAAAAAACACAGTGAGTCAATTTAAGGGTCGAAAAAGTTATAGCCTGCTACAGTTTATAACTTGCACCGTTTTCCTGAAGCGAGCGGAGAGGGTCTGTTTTTATCGTCCACCGTTGATTTCTGTTTTACCACTTTTTAATGGTACCTCTCTGGCCGAGATTTAAATACCCTACATTGTCCGCCTGTAGGCGCGAGAATAGTTTCAACAGACTTTTTGAAACAGTTAAAAGCTTTAAATTTCGCTTTTGTGTGTTTAAAAATATGGCGTTGAGTTTTTTTAATTTTCGTTAAAACTAGGTTGGTAGACTTTTGAAAGAATGTGATCGCGTTTCATTTTGAATGCTTTTGAAGACACTACAAGTTGCAAGTTTAGTATTGATCCACAATCCGACTTCGTTCACTTCTGAGCGTAGGACTGTTTTTTCTTGTGCCAATCCTCTCGTTCCTGTGCCAGCCTCATCTTTAACAAAATACTTTTTCATTTCCAAAAAAAAAACTGATATTTTTTTCAAAAATCTATAATGCTGTTTAAGCTTTCATCAAGATGGGAGAATCTACTAACTAACTAACTGTTTCATTGGATTTCAGTTACGGTTTAGATTTAGTCACAAATTTTTAAAACTAATTTGTTAAAAATTAGCTTTCCCTTAGTTTGCCATGTAACTTCCCAGAATTTGATCCTTATTAGCGACACTTTCAGATGGTGTAATATTACAGCCTGCGGTTTTTTTTTAAATCGTCCTGTTCGATTTCTGGCTCGGAATACCGATTATCCAAATCCAAAAAAAAACAAAAATACCAATGATGTTTTAGTTTGAGTTTTCTTTAAAATCGGGCTCGAGACTCCTTTCAGTGTTTTTTCTACATGTTCATGCACGCACTTAAAAAAATCAGCCTGTATATAGACAGATATATTTGTGTAATGTAATTGTACAGACACATCAAACTACAACAATCTGTCAAATTTATTTAATAGATTTTCAACTTTATCGCCAATGCATTAGGTTCAAGGTTGATTGGAAAAAAATACAGTTTCGGGTAGCTTGATGTGCTGGCATCTGTAGGTATATGTAAAAATATAACCCGCAACCTTGATGTTGGGGCAGCACATTCCACCACGCATTGTGGGAGCCCGCAATCCAATGTTTGGTTTTACTTGAGACATGGTGATCTTAGTAAAGGTATTGTGAAGGCAAGAAAAGACAGATAAACGACAGGTTAGGTGCTTGTGCAACTTGGCTGGCAAAAAATTCTAGCAGTAATAATATTAACGTTTAAAGACAAAAGAAAATAATAATACTTCATCAAAAAAGCAGCCGTTGTTTTTTTACGGAGTCGTTACAGCCAGTGCCAACAATAAACATTTTAAAATCGAAGCCCACTCCATCTGGCGAGCAAATAAATAGAGCTGCCCGTTGGCGTTTTAAAATAAAATAAACAATTAACGCATCCCAGCCCGACGACGGCGGATGATGAAAAAACCGTCAAAGTTTATCGGCACGAAACGGTCGCACGGCACTAAATTGGAATCTGGCACTCTATAAACCTTTAATGTCAATAAAGCGGTCCCTCATCAAGTGAACCGTAAAAATCGGTGGAATGCCGGTTTTTACACCCGTCACCACGACCGACGATGAAATTGTTTTTTTTTTCTACTTTTTTCAATGGTCTGGTTGTTGTCGGCTGCAACGCTGCCGCAGGATGTGTGGAAAATAATTAATACTTTTTCCGAAAATTACTTTTATGAAATTTAACAGAACTGTCAATATATTCATTCGGTTTTTTTGGACAATGAAAACCTTTGCTGAAAATGTTATGTAGCTTTTTTCGCTTTTGAAACTCCCAGAACAGCTTTGAAATGGGATTAGAAAAATTAAATGACTATTTTACATAAAATTGATGAAGCGTAAAATGTAAGTCAAAGAATCTGCCTTTTCGTAGACGACGGCGCTACGCTCGCTACGCTTGAACTGCTACGCGATTAAAACTCGTAGCACGTCGTAGCGCCGTAGCGTCGCTTACATTTTGATTTACAATAATGTTATAGGTAACAATGTCAGAAACATTCATCTTATCATTGAAAAAGCTTTAATTATTTAATACAAAAATTGCACTTCTCGAAAAGTGATCTGAGGCTCTAGACAAGGTTCTATCGAAACGTCAAAAATGTATGGGGTCGATAAACGTTGTTGAAATATAACGTGATGAATTCATACTAATATTATAAATAAAAATTGTGTCTGCCTGTCTGTCTGTTACCTCTTCACGCTTAAACCGCTGAACCGATTTAGATGAAATTTGATACAGAGATACCTTGGAGAAGGACATAGGCAACATTTTGTGGCTAGAAAAGGGTTTGAAGGGGTTGAAATAGGGGATAAAAGTGTGTATGGAGGTTCATCACTATTGAAGATAAAACCGTTGTATTAAAGGCACTTGATTAAAAATAGATAAACATTTGTTAAAGCGTTTTTGAAAAATGAGTAGTTATCTTAAAAATAAAAATGGCCCAAAGTAACTATTCGACGCGGATGAAGTCGCGGACAAAAGCTTGTTTCCTTATATTTTGTTGTTTCAACAATCGCATTCGGTGATAGGCAGTTTTTTAGGCCCTTTGGCCGATACGGACCTTAATTTTCATACATATTAGTACAGAGGGTCCGACAGAATATAAAATACTACGTACATAAATGTTTCATTTACAAAACCAGACCAGTAATAGCCACAGCAGCTGTAATTATTTGTACTACTCACTAATTAGGCAGGTGGGCGTTCCCCAAATCCATTCAACACAATATTTAACGATATCGTTCGCGAACAGACCCTGGCACAATTAATAGCTACTGGATTTACCACTTAAGTTCCGTATTGTTGAAGTTTGAGTTCCATTGGAGTGAAGTTTTCAACAAGCATTTAGTTTTACGTTCGTAGGGAAGAAGCTGTATTTTTTTTGGAATTTGAAGCCGAATTCTGGTCACTTTGGCCAGTCTCATATGCAGAAATGGGTGTTATAGTGCGCAAACTCAGTTGCACTATTTATTTATCAACTTAAAGTCCAATGGGACGGTAAACCGCCATGACACAATCGTTTTACGTGCCCTCCATAATTAAGTAATGACTTTGCCCGACCATGGCACCAAACGGGTGGGTCATTTAATGGTTACCACTTCAACAAAAGTATAAAGAGTGACCTAGTCAAAACCAAACCTTTTTGGCAGGAATGCCTCTTATACAACGTGTAACAGAATCTTTTACTATGGGATTGGTTCCATAGTAAAAGTTGTTCATAATGACGAGTACAATGTACCACGAAATCGCGAAAAAAAAAACCAGCTGTTCAGTACATTTTGTCGAGATATGCGCACAGAAATATATGGGAGAGTCGATTTTTTTCGCGATTTCGGTTTTGGTCCCACAGTAAAAGTTGTTCATAATGACGAGTACAATGACCACTTAAGAGGTATTGCGTTTATTCTGTTACACATTGTGTACAACTTAGCTTTTTTAAACATTAAAGATGATTGATGTACTGAGTAATTTCGGATCAATAAAGTCGTGGAAATGTTAAAGCTCCTTTTCTTTCTACCTAACTTTAAGTTTCTGCTCTTGTACATTGCAGACTGCATGGTTATTTCACTTCGGTCTAGGCGGGCCAATTTAAGGCGTCAAAAGAACATACGTTCCGCCATATCCTTCCTACAAATGTCCTGCCTGATCTCTCCCCGTTCGTGTCCGATTGTCGTGCCATCGAACAATGGGAGTTAAGGAACAGAGGGTGCACCTGATAATATCTTCTGTGTACTTAGCTATTGAGCTCCGTTGAGATAAGCCGCCGTGATCGAAATCCGGTCGAAGGATTATTGATATTATTAAATCCAATACCTTTAGGTTTACTTTAAATCTCCATTCCAAAAACAACTCATATCGTTTACAAATCGTTTCACTCATGTATTGTAATGTGTGTGGGGAAATAATAAAACCGGTGCCTACGACGCGCGCTCGTTACATTTGCAATCCGCCGTGACGCCCATACTGAAAGATATTCATCACGGCTGATATGAATGGTGGGTACCTACCTAGCTATACCTATCTTCCTACGTTCTAGGGCTGTAAAGAAATCTTGCATTTTTCGCTACAACTACGGAATTTGGACTAGAAATCGGGAATTCGTGCATCCACCTTTACAAGTTCGGTACGATGGTGGTGGTGGAGCCGGTGTATGAACCATTAGGACATCGACTTGAAGGTGAGGAAGCTACCTTGCTCCTTTTAAGAATATCAGGTCATTTCGATTATCGACTATGTATTTACCTAGGTCGTACGTACATATATAACGGGTTGATTTCATGATGTCTGGTGGTTTGAGTACTTTAAGCGGCATACCCGAATGTCCTTACTTTGGTATTGTTGAGTTACTTAAAGTTCTATGTTGAGCTACACGATAACTAACAAACGCTTGCATTGTGTGGTCAGATCCACTTGAATCTGTCTGAATCTTGACCTTAATTAAAAGAGACTTTGAACTCTTCTGTGTTTCTATGTAGGGTAGCCAGCTAGGAAACACCGGCTTCATCTATATTATATGATTGACGTGTTAAAGAGTTTTATTTGCAGGTGACCTATTTGTAAAATAAATATAGGTAATTATAAAATGAAATCTGGCATCGAAAATGTGTAACTCAATATTGATTTTTCCACCTTCGCATCCGCTATAGGAGGCGCCAGATAATCGTGGAATAACGGTCATTGACCCACCTACAATTATTGACATTTTTAATTTGAAAAACGGAATTAATGACACAAAGTTGTCCCGAATCATCATCTCTCGTGATCCTTAACATTGTGAATGAAAAACGATTCATATTTAATTGTTCAGGTACCTATGAACAGTTATTAGGGAAAGGTCAATGTACTTTATTCCACATTTATCTGGCGCCTACTATAGGGTGACTTGCTTTGACATCCTTACTGCGTGCGTATGTAGGTATGTGGGGATCGCACTCTATGGTGGGTTTACTTTATGTCCCACCAAAACGAGAAACGTATGTTCATCAGGGCAACAGTTTCTTCATACATGTTATGTATCAAACAAAAAAAATCGAGGGATTAAACTCATAGAACAAAAATATCAAAATGCTAATTGAATGTGATCAGGCACTATAGTTGCTTTCATTAACTGTATATTAGAAGAAAAATCACCTTTAATTTAAAAACTAAGACCAGATAATTAGATAAATAGAGAGACTCTACTATTTTTTTTGCATTTACATCTCAGTCGCAATCTGTGAATAAAGCCTCAATTATTATACATTTTTGACAGATTGCGACTGAGATTTGAATGCGAACGTTGCTTAAAAAAAAGTAGAATTGGCACTCTGTTGTGTTAATTAATAAAATAATAAACGTTTATTTAGCAACATAACACGTACATTCAAAATAAAGTTATCTTGTAGCGGCATCAATGCCAACTACATGAAAAACTAAGAAGCGAATTTGTACGGCAACAAAAATAACCGCAACGCCATCTATACTGTCAGCGACGAACTACCAACGAAATCCTGCATTGCGCAAGCAAAGTTCTCCGTGCGATTTGAAAATATACAACTGTCCGAATATCATCTATCGGGCAGTTGTCCACCAGACACAACAGCCGTTATGGCGGAGGATCCTCCCATCTCCAATGAAGATACCTCTATAATCTTATATTGATTAAGTGTAGTCAGTGAAAATCTATTTATAAGTAATATAAACCCTGCCTCTTAATTTAGTTTTTGTATTAATAAGAACATAACAGCTCAGTTGATTTGTTAACAGTAATTAAACGTGAAACAATGACGTCATAAAACCCACAGATCTAAAAACTTTTAGGAGCCGCAAGCATGTATTGCTAGCAATAAAAATAACCCAAACATTTACGTCCGCTTGTAATGTATGAACAAATTAATCTTCGTCGGAACGACTAGCTTTTTATGTTCCTAAGTACAGGGGTATAAAATATTTAGGGGTTAGAATTTGTCCCTGCTCGAGAAATTACTCGGTTTTCGGAATATGTATTGCGGGCATTTCAGCCTTTGGCGTTGGAATGTTTCTTGGGCCACAATACGAGTTGTATTTTTATGTAAATCAACTGTTGTCGTTGTGAAGATTAAATTGCCGACAGCAGTTTTTCTTAACGTATGAGTAAACTATATATGACCTGTTTCCGAACTAAAATTCGGAGTTAAGAATGCTTCATACCCTTATTAAAAGATTAAGAAGCCCGAAAAAGCCCATCGATTGTTTAATTAATAGCTGTCGCAGGTACAATGGTTAATTTTGGATCTACTCTACCTACCCTGTATGTCTGTCTATCTAAGCCTGTTTTCAGATTTTTACCTCTAATGTAGATTCTTCCGTGAACCTTAAACATTAAACCTACATCAAAACAAGTAGCTCCCGAACTGAACCGTTTTGAGATAAAAGATAGGACATGCCTCAATATTGCATAATGCCTATAAACTTTTGAATGTTGACACTGAATATTAAGCGGAGTTCCGATCCATTGAAAATCAAAGGCCTTGTTTAGGTGATGGCAGGTTCGCAGAACATTTTTGAAGTAATATTATAAAAGATATCTTCTCGTGTTTAAAATCGTGGTTCCGTTTTTGAACCCGTTTCCGTGCCTCGGAAAGCACGTTAAGCATTTGGTTCCGGCTGTCATTTGTAGATCTTTGGCAGTCGTTACGGATAGTCAGAAGCCAGAAAATCTGCCACCAGTCTTGCCAAGGAGTACCGTGTTACCCAGTTAATGAGTTGTGGAGGTCTGGTAGGCAGCTGCTCCACGTAAAATACTGGTTTTCAGCTAAATCCGGTTTGACTGGAAGCCGACCCCAATATAGTTGGGAAAACGCTAGGCTAGATGATGGGGCACGGAGGAGTCTCGGCATGTAAAGATGGTCACCCATCCACAGACCAACCTCGGCAAGCGTTGCTTACCTTGAAGATCGACCCGTGCGGCTGTTATTATTTAGCCACGAGCTCCTCGGCTCCTCCATTTTTATATCCGCTTGTACATCATTATTATTTTATTTAATAAAACCCATTGTTTCGTGTTGATGTTCATTTAGTTTTAGCATTCAGTTCATATGATGGAAATAATAATATTGTCGGTGTAGTGACATTATAATAGCACGTTGTTTGTTTTGTTGTTTTGTAGTCACGCTGCGTAAACATAACGTTCACGCCGCAAGCACGCGTTTGTCTCGCACGTGTTACGCACAAGCTCTCAGGAATCTGATTTTTTTATCTCAATAATGAAAACTGAAAATAGATCGAGTGAGAAGCAAAACCTGAGATAAAATTTGATCAAACCAAAGATGGACCACATGTTCAGATATAGTATAGTAGTACCTCTAAAAATCATCACCAACCTTGTCAAGTATATTTTTTAAATCGCAGTGTTAGTGAATCCCGGTATTTCTGGCATGTCCATACTATGAAACCTTGTCGCAAGTACCAAAAATAGCTCTACCTATTCCGACCACTGATCATCACGAAACAAACAATCGGCCTAGCCTTTGCTATCTAACCTAACGCAGCTCGACCTCCACAACCCAGTAACTGGCTAACAGTAGCGATTGGCAAGACAGGTGTCAGATTTCTTGGCTTCTTACTTAGAAATTGTAGCCAGAACCAATAGCTTCTGCCAGGGTTTCGGAATTTGTACGAAAGAGTCACCGCGGCCCTGGAACGTAAAGGGCAATAGGAGGAGCACGGATAGGTTTTAGTCAGTAAGAGTCTGACACTCCAGGAGTCATTTGATGATTTCCATAAAAAGGACCAATAGCTTTACCTCGCCATCGACCTCGGTAAACGTTGGTTAACCTTGAAGACCGTCTATTATCATTTAGCCACGAGCTACTCCTCGTTATCATGAAAGAACACCCAATTATTTCTTGTACTGCGAAAGCTTCCACACATAGTTACACGCAACTAAACAATTATAAACTTGTCACAAGTTTAATTAAAACCGGGTCAGTAGTTCCGAAGATTATCGCGCACAAATATGCTAACTTCGTTAAATAGTTTCCATCAAGTCCGTAGCACTTGTACTTGAGTGAATTTATGAGAAAATCTAGTTTCTCTAGAGGAATTAATATTTTTTCACGACGGTAAAATTCTTTGCAAGTTCGCTGTCACAAGTTGTCTTTTCTAAGTTGTTTGTAGTTTATCTTTTTGGAGTGCTTATAGTTATATGCCTTACTTGGTCATTTTTGTTCGCTTCAGCTCGTTTACAGCGCCGCCGTCGAGACTGTTAACACTTCGTTTTGACCTGTTAAACACTTAGAAATTAACATGAACAAGTTATATCCCATTGTAAGTGGTGACAAACGCATGAAACAATCATGGGGTTGAGGTCTTCTACTAGATACCAATTTGCACTAATTAAAATAATTATGTCGCGTCTTGTTTGTCGGTACCTCCTTGGTTGGAAATTATAAACAAATAAATATATTCTCCACTACAGTTTCGAAGCGTTTTGGCCTTTCAGTGAGTGTGCCACAAAAGCCACATCGCGTATATAGTGTCTGGGCAGGTAACTATTAACAACATGCCAACTCGCTGCCTATCCCACTACCAACAATGGCTGTCGAGATGGATGGCGTTGTCTGTCATCGTTCGCGCGAACGTACAACTTTTATTATATGAAAACTTCGGAACGCTGTTTTTCACAATTTAAACTTGGTGTTCAATTTACAAATTGATAAGTTTGAAATACGTTTAAAACAAATATGTTTTTAAAGAAAATGTATGTCGTTTTTGTTGAGCTTTATAGCGGAACAGAAAACTAACTTTTGTTAATGGAGTGAGTCCAAACTTTTAGGAGTGTACAGTACAAGCAAGAACAACTGTTGGTATTTTACATCGGCCAAGGTTCAAAAATCATGCAAAAAAACACAAACATTATTCTCTCGCTAGCTGACAAAAAAGGAGAAAAACTTGCTTTTGAGCAATCATTGCTCAACCGGACCATAGAAAATAGCATTGAAAAATAACACCTATGTATAATGTTCATTTACACGGACATGGAAATACGCTTTTTATCCCTAACCCAATCCTACCGTCCAATACCTACTCATAAGGGTGGAGCGTTTAAAAGTAATAACATCTCTTATCACCGTATCATTTCGGTGCGAACGACACGAGGCACGCCGCCCAGGATATGAGCTCTTTCAAACGACAGATAAATGTCTGACACACGGATGGACAGATCGACGAATAAATAAATACTGCGAAGATAAATAAGATAGGCGGCCAAAAACCTTCTATCCGGTTCTGATTCACGGAATTCAGATAGTGTTTCAATGAAAATTATTTGGCAAATAAGTTTTAGGGCGATTATTATCGCGAAGACTTACAGGAAGTATAAGCCTTGGCACTTTTTATGGTCAAGCAGCGCCTTAGACAGAGAATCCATTGCTATTTCCTAAGCAATTATACTTTTAACCTAATAATTCGATTCCCATCACTTCTCGTGGGTGTCGTAAGAGGCGACTAAGGGACTCACCAGAGAATGGGCAGCAACATTCTCTGTATTTCTGTGTATTGCAACAGCTACACTGCGATCACCAACCCGCCTGCCAAGCGTGGTGATTGGGGGAGGCCTATGTCCAGTAGTGGTCGTCTTCCGGCTGGTATGATGATGATGATGAATTTCTATTTTCAAGAATGGATTTCTAAGAGCAATTTTAACACACAGACCCAGGTTGAACAGCTGTTTAATACCTACACTACACCTAGTAGCTTGGATTGTCTTGTCTTCTTTCTCCATTATATCTCCTTGACAGAATTGTGTTGTCGTTTACCCAATTTATTTAAATCTTGCATTCATACTCTTATAAGTACATTGTATACTCGTAAACTGGCGTAAACGAAATGTAATTTGATATGCGAGGACGTGCGTCTCGGAGACACGCAGTCTGCCAAGTTGGTATAATCAAATTAATCGAGACACACCGAGTTCTTGGACCGGGATGGTAGTGATTCATCTTTGGGAGAGTCACACTTGTGTTAGTAAACTTACTTGCAGTTTGAGGAGATAAGTCACGTAGTTTTAACACCGTGAAGAGAGGTCAGATCATGCAGAGCATAGATTACTAGTCATGTTACTTAATGAATATAGTACCTACTTGTACGCAGCATACCGTATTGAATTATGAATACATTTTTACTGTTCCATTGGGCAAAGGTCTGCCCCAAATACTTCCAGATGTTCTTTTCTCAAGCCACCTCGAACCAGAGCTGGCGGTAAGCATCTAGGGCGTCTCGTCTCTACGGGTATATGCCGATCTCGACGGCGCCGTCCATCCTCCGGCACCCACTTTTTCTGCAAATCAATAGTCTTTCCTACATCACTTTACTCACTGGTACAAAAAATAGTAAGAGTGACGTTGCCTATTCTATCATATTCAATACTTGATCAAAGTAGATCCTCAAGCACTTTATCACCGGCTATGGGTCATTCTCCCTGTGCCTGTCTCAGCTAGAAGAATAATTAATTTATGAAGCAATGTAAAGTCTATCAAAAGTTCCACTTGATACAGATTGAATTATAAACTAAGTAAGTTAACCCTACATAAAACAAACAAAGAGGCTATTTATTTATATACTAGCTTTTGCCCGCGACTTCGTACGCGCATATCCCGTTTTTTCCCGTTCCCTTTGGAATTTCGGAAAATCCTCTTCAAGCTCCCCTACACTCCCCAAGGAACCTACATGCCAAATTTCAAATTTCTACGAACAGCAGCTTCAGCTGTGCGTTATCTGTCATTTACTTAGTCACTCAGTAACGGAAGAGTTAATAAATATTGATTTTCGCATTTTAATACCCACTTGCACAAACCAGTTATATTTTAACTCTGAAATTATCTTAACCCCCGGGTTAACATAAACTCAGAGTTCATTCTCATTACGCAAAAAATATTTGTTATTTAACCTCGTGTTAGCAAATAACTCTGAGTTAAAAGAAAACTCTGGTTTGCAAACAGACCTTACTTAAATATTTTAGTAAGAATTTTCCGCTTTCTTGTTGGTACAGTGGTCTCAAACGCTACTGCTGAGAATGCGGTCCTAGGTTCGGTTCGCGGATCCGGCTAGTTATTGGATTATTTCATTTAGAATTTCGCAGTGGCTGGAATACCCCGATTAATTTCAATAATAAAAGTATTATTATTTATTACTTTTATAAAACTGCTCTTTCTAGAGAAAGCATTGGGCATACTTCCTCTTATTTTAATTTTAGATTGACCCACTTAAAAGTTTCAAGTGCCAATCGAATCTGAATTGATTTCATCTAAGCTTTCAAACTTCCTAATTGGTTTAAAAGTTGGTATTTCTAGAGGTTTAATTTAATTTTACATCACGTTTTTATTGACACAAAAACTTAGGTAAATAACAAGTAACAGATTCCAATTAGTGTTAATAACGATACAAACTTTTAGTTTACCAAGAATTTTGTTAAATACAATCAATTAAAATAAAAAATAATCTCTTATCTGAACGACTACTGCAAAAGAAGATCGTACATTAGTGAAAGTACGGTCTACAAAACAATATTAGAGCCGATTTGTTAGTTTCAACGAGCTTACATACATACATTCTAGTGTCACCATAAATAAAAAGATTATTTAAATAACTCTCAGAGTCTATTAAAATCAAGTTTGCCATTATTTATGTCTGTATGTATTTTCTCTTATTTCAGAGAAAAAATGCTTAACCGACGTCTTGACAAGCCCAAGTACGGGTGACAGTTTGATCGCGTTTTTCGCTGGCCGTCCCAGCCGACACGTGTGTCGTGATTTACTACATATAAACGTTTATTTTTACGAGTGTGAATATATTTAGGTAAAAGTGACGGCGTAATTTGTCGCCGTGATTTGATGTGTTTTTGTTTATTTCTTGTATGATTTTCCTGTTATAAGAACAAAAGGGAGAAATGTTATATGTAGAGTCATGATGTGGAAATAATCTATTGACGATGAGACATATATTACTTGCATGTTTCATGGTTTTGTGGGCTGATATATTATGTTACTATAAAGATCCAGATCTGAGATATATCGAGTAGATGCTTGGTGATCATAATTCACAAAAAATGGTGCTGTTTTATAAAATGCATGGGGCATATCATTTACCAATTCCCTAGAACCTAAAATTCTCTGTATCGGTAGGATCTTTATAAAAAACGGTGAAGGAGCATTACCTTTCACTTTAACTTTTCCGTTCCTGTCTCAGTTATATATTTGATATTTATTAGTATATAAATTGGTATAGTATTTATGTATTTTATATTATTATATCTTATTAGTATTGTTTAAAACGTTTGTACACTGACAGCCCTAAATCTATCTCCCTTCGTTCAATCCATCCAAAGGTTGTCTGGAAGAGATTGCCTTGTGCGATAAGACCGCCCATTGTGCACTTATTTTATGTATGATTGTCCTGTTCTTATTATGAGGTGTACAATAAAGTATATAATAAAATAAATAATAATAAATAAATACTATAATTACATACCTAAAGCGAGTAACTTTCTCCAAATCCTTTCTTCCAAAAAATGACTTTAAAAAGTTCCAAAGGCACTCCATACCTAGGGTTAAAAGCCGGGTTCTCTTAAGCCTGATTGGTGAGGGTCATTTGTTAACCCTTCCTTCGTCTGACCTCGGCCGAAGTGCATGATAAACGGCCGAACTTAACACTCCATTTCATTTTAACTGCCGTTTGTCTGGTGACGGGCTAATATTTTAATTGACAGCTCTCTCTGTCGGTACTTTTGCTGAGTTTAAAATTAAGTAGTGTTGTTGAATTTATTGCTGAACATTTTTATTTAATGGGAAATTATTAACCGGGCGAATATTTTTTTTATGTGAGACTATTAATGGGATACTTTATTACTAAACGGAGCGGCGTTAAATTAGTTTTACGAAGAAGTAGCTTATATGGCAATATTTATGTATTACTAAAAATATAATTAATATAAGCTTGCATTTAAAATATATATATTATAGCGGGGTCTTTCAGACCCCACCATCCCCTTCGTGGTTATTTTTTTCAAACCACCCAGAAATAAAAGCCCCGCGAAGCGAAGCTCCGTCGATCAGTCCCGAATGAATAGTTTATAAGATATTTAAGATTCTAAACTTAAGTATAACAATTTTCAAATTTCAACATGTTTTTATTTTTTATTTGATATTTGATATTAAAAAACTTCAATAAGGATATGAAATTGTAAATTAAATTAGAAAAAGATCGCTCAAGAATTATTATGCTGATCGTATTGAATTACTTACTCAATTTTTTATTTTCATTTCGCTATTTTAAACATTTGTATTCGCCCCGTTTTTCGCCCACTCAGTATTTCAGCAAGGCATATTCAGTATTTATACTATCCTTATTTAATGTGGTAGGTATTTCAATCGTCCCCCCTAAAGCCTAGCCTTTTCCTAGCTATTTAAGTTGCGGCTTTCAGACTAAGCCAGTGCTGCTGAGTACCAGTATTTTACATGGAACTGCCTATCTGGGCTCCGCAGCCCAGTAGCTGGGTAATTGGTGGGTACTCTTTGACAAGACTGAAGTCAGATTCTGGCTTCATCCAATACCCGGGAACAAGGGCTTGCGTGCGACACAGACCAAATAATGAATCTTCCCAATTCACTGTCACACCAAAACGGATTTATTTGCAACTGTATGCTGATTGTTTGCAAGTTTATATTAGTCCACAATTTCTCGGAACGACACAGAGAGGTAGATTATAGAATACATGATTTTGATTCATATCATGGTAGCAACCGAATTGAGAACGTCATCCCGTTTGGAAGTCGGTTCAAAAGAAATGTTCAGTTGACAATTTATCGAGATTTTACAAACTCTTAAGATAGTTTACAAGCTTATGGAGTTTGTAAGTATCCGGTGACAGATACGTATTTAATTGACAATGAGTCCATCTTAACGAAACAACAACTTAAAAATAACGTCACTTGTTGTAACCGTTCGCTGCGCATATCGCGTGACTACAGCTACCATTTTAAATGTAAAACAATTTATTTATAAGGCGCTATCTCTCAGTTATTGTTAATTAGCTTGTTTGTGTCAATGATAAGTTAGTTTAATATATTTGTTGTATTTAATTACAGCAATATTATATCGGAGATGCTCGCTGCTAGCAACAAGAGTTATCTATTTTTTATTTGTAGAAACAAAATTCAAATAAAAAAATCAACGATGACCAGATGATAATTTGTTTTTTTTGTAGCTTTCATTATTATTTTTTTCAACGGTTGTTTTATCGGTTATTGGATTTTTCCATTACGATTTTTTTAGTAACAGCCGGAGTTTAGAAGTTCGTGGTGTGACACCCCCGTGGTTCGGAAAGCACGTAAAGCCGTTGGTCCTCGTCCTGCGCCTGATTTGTCTCCGTGCGTGTCGGATGCCGTCCCATTGGAATATGAGAGTAAAGGAAGAAAGAGTGCTCCGGTGTTTTCGTACACTATATGTACATATAAGTCAAGTGTACCTGTAATAGGTATACATACCAGCACTAATATTTTAGTTTTGTTTCTCGCATGCTTTTTTTTTTAAAGTTTCCCACACTAGTATTACTTCTGTATTGTAGGTGCGTTTACAAACATACCAACAACAACCACACAACTATCTGTAGGCCATACACATATTTGTTCCGTACGGGAATCGAACCCGCGACCCGCAGCGCAGCAGTCAATCGCTCAACCACTGCGTCAACCGTGCCATCTTTTTATGTTTGTACTGCTGTTGGTGTACGCAATATTAAAAAAAACACACTTGTGCACTATAATGTTTCCTGCATCCTTGGCTAATCTCCGTTAAAATTGGCCGCCGTGATCGAAATTCGGTCGGGGAGATTATTTTACTTCCCATTGTTTTTCCAAATATTCGTAGAGTAAATGTTTTTAATATTCAGATTTTTTTTCAAAAAGTTTCTGAAAATAGTACCTACCGTTTATTTTACGACATTATTTTTTTGCTAAGTCTTTTGCAGTTTTATTGAACTGACGCTTGACAGCTATAAGCTATTCGTATTCTTAAGGAAGTAAATACAGAGGTTTATCAAAAAGCAGTAATAAAAATAATAAAATAACAATAATAAAAACGTTTATTTATCTCCACAAATTCCATTCTTATGTTAGACATATAGGTTGACAGGTAGCTTAGCAGAAAGTTGTAATTTGTGGGAAATCTGGAGTCTAAACTAAGCGTGGGCCTGTATTTTAGAGCTCCAGGCCCCCCATTACATCATCAGTTAATATTGTCAACGTGAAAATAATGCGAATTGGTGATGGTGTGTGTATGTATGTGTTTATAATATAATTATGTTATGTAAGCAGTAGATGCATACTGCAACGCAAACAAAACACAATTTTCTTCACACAACTTTCGGGTACCTTAACCCACTTAGCTCACTACGTCAGAAACATGTTGCTACGTAGCTCTTACTGAGCAAGCAAAGCAGCTAAATGCACGTCAAAACAACCATTCACACACTGCAAGTGTACTTAGCGTCCTGGCCCTGCTCACATCCAGCTAGGGCTTAAACGGGTCAGAACTCAAACGCACGCCAGCAATTCATTACTGCACCGCCAACCAATTAGAGCTAAGCAAAAATTATTGCAACACCGCTCTCATATTTCATTGCCAGAGCAAAAAATCAAAGAAAAAAACGCAAAGCAGAGTGCTTGCTCAGTCGTTGTGTTCCGAAAAATTATGAACGAAATATTTCGAGAGGAAAAACCCTTTTTAATGAAATTACAGAGCTTTGTTCGAGTGCGTATGTTGTTTTTATTTATTTCGATTTATTCTTGTTCGCTATTTAATCTGTGTGACATTTGACGAGGGTGGGGCACGGTAAGGCTGTGTGCTCACTGTATAAGCGTTTGGTGGGTGACTGGCCTCACGAGATATTCGGTTCTATGTCTCTTTTAATAAATGTTAATGTCGATTTATTGGATGCTGAGACTCGCCCCACATCATTGTTGCAAATGAGTTTGGTCCTACCTACTTGGTTTATTAGCTTTTTCTAGAAGTAAAACTTTTAGTTATAACCAGAGATCGGAATAGGTAGACTATATTTACCTAATGTTCGTGGAAGTAAGTAAGTAACATAGAGTTTATAATACCTCCTGTTAAATCCCGGATTCATAAATGGAATCATAACAATTAAAACCCGGGATTATAAACATGAACTGGAACTCAAAGTCCAGTAGTAGTAGTAGTAGTTACAAATTATTGATTTGAAGAATCAAAAGAAGAAAGAGTTGTGCGAAAACAAAGCTATTAACGCAGTACGGAACTCTAAAAACATAGTAAGATTCTTCAATATAATAATTTTGTTCAAATGTATTCAAAGCGCAATAAGTAATTTGCAATTTCTCAAATCCCAGGATACAATCGTCATGTTTATTATTCCGGGATTTTAGAGGAGGTATTATCAACTCTTTGTTACTTACTTCCACGAACATTAGGTAAATATAGTCTACCTATTCCGCGGATCTCTGATAATAACAAAACAGACATAGTGGTTCGGTTTGTATTTACACGCCATTTAAATTAATTATGATGTTACGTCCCATCCATCTGTTATAATTATAATAATGTTATAGATATATTATATATTATTAAGTCTAAGGTGTCTTTAACAAATTGTACTTTTAATCTTGAAGTATGTAGGTACGTTCACTTTGTAGAATTTCTGACTTTTAAACGAAACTTGTCGTAAATAAAATCACAAATGAAACATACACATGACAGACCTCAACGCTATATTGATATAAAAACGCAAATATAATTACTGCAAGCTCGATTAATTAAATAATTTCACATTTATTTGGTGTTCAATGTTCATCGTCATGCGTCATTTGTTTTGGGTGATTATATTTATTTTGGATATTATTAATTAATATAACTGCAGTTTATAGAACGGTTGAATAATTTTAATAAACAGTAGGATTGTCAAGGTAATCAGTCAATAAAGCTTAATTTGAAAACATTATTTTTATGATAAGTTTTTTTCGTTTGAATACACACTAGAAACAATGAATTAAGTTTTTTTTTCAGTTACAGTTTAATAAGAAACAAAGATTTTCAAAATAAAGGCTTCCACAGACCGGCGCAACGCACAATGCGGGTGCCTAACTTGTAACGCTTTCAATAAAGTTTGCATAGAATCGTCAACAATCGAATTTCTTCATTCGCTCTCGCAGGGTCAGCTATAACTTTGATCGCAGTTCAGATATCGCCAACCTTTCTCCCCTCTCCATTGAGGGGCACTTCCAGACTAAATTATTAGATGTAGACAACCTGTCTTGAATCTTAAGTTCGATTGTAGTTTGTTTTCTTGGCTGCCGATTCGGTCTGCTGGTTACGAAGTCTTTAATTTATTATTTTAGTCGTGTGCGTCTTCTCTAATCTTGTCTAAACCATTTTTAGGGCTCCGTACCCAAAGAGTAACGGAACCCTATTACTAAGCCTCTGCTGTCTATCCGTTCGTCCGTCCGTCTGTCTGTCTTTCAGTGGGCTACATCTCAAGAACCGTAATAGATAGGCATTTGAAATTTTCACAGAGTGCGTATTTCTGTTGCCGCTATAACAAAAAAATAATAAAATAATATTCAAAATTGGGCTCCCACACAAGAAACGTGTTTTTTTTTCGGTTTATGGTACGGAACGAGTGCGAGCCAACTCGCAATTGGCCGGTCTTTAAACCCTTTCCCCGAATCGTTATTAAAAAAAAATATATATATTAATACCACTTTCTCAAGTCGTAATCGTTTATTTACGATCTACAAGGTAAAAACAAGATTCAACAATCGGCTCTTAGAATAATATCTTCTCTTATTGTTCTCTTGTTTCACCTTTAAATCTGAATTATTATATTATATTTTAATTTCGTAAGAAAGATTTCCTTGGAAAAACCTACTTGCATTGGTTCACTTGTTATGTCAACGAGACGATTCATTTATCTTTGTTTTATTTTATTAGTCAAATATTTAAAAAAAATTGTTTGTTTTTACCAAACAAAACTAAATTTTATAATAAGTCGTGTTCATGTTTATATAATTTTTGCTACACCCAACCTTGATCTTTAAAACTCCGAATTATTGTTTACATAAATGAAACGAGCTAATAAATCCAACACATAAATTGCTCTGGAATTTTTCACGCGTCAAATACCACTCTACCAAAAGCGTCAACGCGCTTTGCACCGGCATTTTATTTTAACAGTTATCAAACATGGCCGGCCTTGTATTCAACACCTCTGCTAAATCTATGAGGATTACACGTGTGATCGTTATTCAAATCCCTGTACAATATTATTTGTATTTCTATTTAAACTGCCACAGCATAGACAAGCAAATACGGGGTGGAGATTTACCTACTTATTTTTCAGGGATCCGCACATTATCTACAGACCTTTTCAACTAGGACCTACTAAGGTCTATCTGTCATCTATAGGTACCGTAAACGGGGTGGATAAAAATGCAGGGGTGAATAAAAACGAAACATTTATTGAGATTTTCACATAAATTCCATATTTATTGTTTCTCACAAAGCGGTCATAAAATAATTGTTAAAAAAATTGGAGTTCTTCATTGCTGCAAACAATATTTAAATAACGTGAAAATTCCAATCAAAGTTTCGTTTTTATTCGCCCCAACACTTCTATCTACCCCGTTTTACCCGGTACGTTAGTCTGTCTGTTTTAGATTGCCAGCTAGAATTTCCACGAATAACGACATGTAATTGGCGCTATAGCAAAATTAAAAGTAGGTAAATTGAAATCTTTTTAGTCATACGAAACTTTATTTCATGAGTTTTAGTTCCTCTTGGTCAGTGGTAAACTAGCCTGCGATTTCGTCCGCGTCAAATTAATAAAGCAGCATAAATGTCAATTTGGGTTTTATTAATGCGTGGAACCCTAATTCTTTTTCCAGGACAAAATTAGCCTAAGTTACACTCTATAAAACTAGCGATCTATCAGTGTGAAAATCGACAGGCAGTCAGACCGACAGACAGACAAAAAAATGTTATGTTATTTAATAGTATCGTATATATATGTCACCGGGAAATAACAAACTCGATTGGTCGCCAATTTATTATAATCCACAATTTCTCGGAATGACTTCGCGAGATTTAAACGCGACTGTCAAATTTTGATGCGTAAAATAGTATTCCAAATGTTCAATTGACAATTTATCGAGAGTTTACAATCTCTCAAGTTATTTTATAATCTTACGGAGTTTGCTATTTTCCGGTGACATATACATATATTTTCATTTACATTTACAAAAAGTTTTAATCTTGATATTACAAACAGACACCTTCAATTTTATTAATTTTTATAGAGATGTTCAAACTACCGATTTAACAGTGTCAATTTCCCAAAGGACTAAAATTGGATAAAAGTGGATATTTCGATCAAACTGACCATAACGACGACTATCATATCAAATGTCAAAGGTTTTTAAAATGGTTACAAATAACAAAGGACATCGGATCTATGTTCATAGCGTTGTTCCAAAAGGTTGCGGTCGGTCATCAAATAGGTAGAATTTTCAATTTTGTACTCAAATTAAAGTGTCGAGATTTTTACGAAGAAGCCCCTTTCAACTTGCTTTGATGAAGTTGTTAGGGAACTTAGGACTTTAAGTTTATTTACCTTTTTCCTAGAAACATTTTTTGTAGTAAAAGTCTGAGGTGGTAAATGAATTTGTGTTGTAAAAAATCAGACGCTAAAAGAAGACATTTCACAAAGTGTTCCTTAAAAGTGTTTTTAAATGTCAGACACACGCACACCTAGACAGAAAGAGCCGTTCTCTATTACATCTGAAATAGATACTTGAACAAAGATCTTGAAGTGCTCTGAAGTCTGTTGACATACTCGAAACGCAGAAGCCAACTCAAGCTGTCATGGACACACTATACACATAAAGCGTAATCGAAATACAACCTTACCAGAAAAGGAACAAAGTCTACACTGTCCGCAAGGTAAAAATTGCTCCACAGTTCATCATACCAAAAGTAAATCAAACTGATGTGAGCAATATTGAACTTTATTCCACAGCAACAAATGTGTTGTAGAGCGCATTGTAAAAGTTGTATCGAGACACAATAGCATCAAATGTGGACATGGCCACGCAAAGCTGTACCTCATTTATCGATATTGTATCTACCTTAGGATAGGCGATCATGTCGCGCTGTGTGCTCGGAAGCGGGATAGTGCTGGGAAAAGAATCGATAAATCTTTTGAATGGCTAGTTATTTTGATTCATATATTATTTATTTAACTGCCTTAAAACTACCATTACAGGTCTTAACCTAATGCGATTGCTAAGTCACACACCCCAACTTAAAATTAAACCACAAAATACTAATACAATACCTATTAAGTTAGTTTTTTGTAACAAAGTGTAAACAATACTATTTTTGCGAATTCACCCCAGGGACATGTGAATATATCAATTTCGACCTGAATTTAATTGATGGTGCGAATTGCTCGAGTCAGAGGAGTTTTGGCCAGCAAGTTGGTCCTGGCTGATGGCACGACCAGCAGTGGACATACTAGTATACTGGGATAGGTACTTTGGCAAGCAAATAATAATAATAATAAATCATTTATTTTCAGGTTACAAAGACCCATAGATAAACACCTTAACCTTAATATAAATGTAATAACAAAAAAAAAACAAAGAAAGAGAATATAAAAAGAAAAAAGGCAAAAATGAAAGAATATCACTGACAGGTTTTTTTAAATAATCGTGGTATTGTTTTAATTTTATTCGAGCCTCAGCGAGTGTGGAATTTTTTTTGCAGTTTACAAGTATTGGGATTGCTTGTCGTTGACTTCTGAATTTTCAACTTATTTAGGTATCTGTTGTTTGAAGCAAGCTACTAAATGGAGTGATAAAATTTTGGTAAATATTGTTTGAAATCATAATTTAACTATTGACACGTCTTCAACGGAACGTGTTAAATTGTAAATAAGTCATATTTCAAATTGATTGATGATATGAGCATCCTTTGAAAAATGTTCAAGAGAACCGACAGATTTAGGGTTGGAGGAGAGTTACTAGATGAAGTTTTGCTCAGTTATCAATATCTTTTTTAAGAGTTTTTTTGCATAATTATTGTCGTTGTTTAATACCTAATGTATGGGAAAAAACTGACGGGTTTAACAAAAAGCCTTGCATTATAGCCAGCAGTTTAGTAGCCATCCGATGAAATATATAATGTATGATCTTCACTGATCATTTACACTTTGACTGGCCTGTTGGGCCCCTGACTGCTAAACCGGAGGTCGTGGGTCGATTCCCACCCAGGACAAATCTTTGTGTGATGAGCATGATCATTTGTTCTGTCTGGATGTAATTTGTCTATAATATGTATGTATTTAGAAATATATAAGTATGTTTATCAGTTGTCTGGTTGCCATAGCACAGGCTCTGCCTAGTTTGGGATCAGATGACCGTGTGTGAGTTGTCCTAAGATATTATATTATATTATATTATATACTTTCAATTAACAAACAGCAATAAAATTCTATCGATGTAATAACAACTCTATGGAAGCCGGAAGCGAGTGGCATTTTACGATCAGTGCAAATGTCCGCAGTGTCTGCAAATGTATAGTCAACTGCTTAGCCGTGGTAACAGCTGGACTTTGACTGTACCTTCGGGTCGCAGTTATAAGAATTGTTTTCGTAGTTCAAGTGTTACCACTGACTGTACGCGTGGGAGCAAGGCTTGTCATCGCTTTTAACGAAACGTATGGGGAGTACAGTCGCGCACTACGTCTCTTGTGACAGCATTACTAAAATGACGCTGGTATCATGTATCAAAACGTACACCCACAGTCATGTGGAACAGCCGAGCTCTAAAGTGTTTTAGAATCAATTGACACGTGATTTTCTTTTGTGTTAAAAAGGACAAAGCACACTTTTGTATTAAAAACAAATGCATCTTGGTTCGGAATAAAACGTGTGAAGGTATTGTCGAGATAATTACTCGTGCCATCCGAAATAATACCACATAGAGGTAAAATTGTTTGTACGTTTGTTGGAGATGAAAAATAGCAGAAAACCACACTAGCGCTTAGTGCCAAACACTATCTAATATTTAAAAATAATATCTCGATAAAATGTATGGTTGCGATTGGCCACAGGAGAAGCTAGTCATGAATGTAAACTTTGGTACAGTTGCTTACTAAAGACATTTGATTACTTAATAACAATATTCCATTAATAAATGTAACACCAATTACAGAGCACAATGCTTTATTTAATGTCAAATGCGTTATGGCCACATTTAGAGCGTTCACACTGTCTTCACGTAATTACAGCTATTACACGAACTGGACCGTCCCTTCAGCCCATTGTAGTAGGTAATGCAGCTACGGGGCTTCGTGTATCCTCCGAAACGTAGTGTAAGCTGCTCCCACGTAGAACAAGCTTTGTCCTAGGGGTAGTTTAGTAAGCGTTTAAGCTGTTACACGTCAGAGGGTACGATAATGTTCGGGTCAGGTTAATGGTGATGTCATCATCAACTAAGAAAGGCTGTGGTCTGTGTCTTGAGCTCTGCAGAATAATTAAACATATTGTGATAGGATCTAAAGAAACTCGTATGATAATTATCTAAAAATAACGTTAGTTTACTCTACATTTTATAAGTGTTGTGTTTTACTTAACAAGATTGAGCATAACTTTTAACTAATGTAGGTACGATACCATTTTTTTTTTTACTATTATATCTAATTTTTTCTAAGTTTATTTTAATATTATTCATGTATATTATATAGTAAAGTAGGTGGGTAATGAAGCAGAATATAAAAAAACTATTCAATAGAAGACATAGATTAACAAAAAAAAACCTCCATTCACCCATTTTGCAATCATCCTTCCATTCTCACAAACTATCATATTATCGAATATTCAATAGGTACTACTATATGTATATAAACTATCCTCCATATTCACAGATTATGGAAACACAATTACTGTCAAAGTCAGACGTTAGTAGGTACGTCAGTTCGCAGTAATGTTCGGCGGCATTAGGCTGGCACGCCGCGCACCGGCTCGGATTGCAAAACAATTCAGGAATTTGGAATTTCAATGTCAAACGCTTCAGGCTGGCTGTGTTTACCGTAGAGTTGTGGAGGTCCCAATAATTTGTACATTACTGTCTACGTACATACTTACTGTCTTGCGTGTCTGCGTGTGTAAGTTTGATTTCTACTTGTTAATAAAGACTAAATAATTATTTTAGGCATACAAAAATCAACAGCCAATGTCAGTTGTCAAAACTTAAAAAAAAAACTTACCTCAAATAATACAATTGCTGTTTAAGTAAGTTTGTAAGCTAACGTAGGTATTTTTTTTACTATAATTATGGTAGGTAAACACTTCTGTGCGCACCTGTACCTTGCAACAATCAATCGAAGGTGGGATCCATTCATCAATTCAAAGTGTTGATGCACTGCGGTTGAACGCTCGCGCACAGCTTCCATTTATTGATTTGATTGATATCAATTAACAAAAGGGATTTAAAATTATATTCGTCAATGTGACACTACCAACTATGCTGTACCAACAAAAATAGTAAAATGTGAAATATTTTCTTTCAATTTGATGATAAAGCCTCGACGACGATTAATCATAATTTACATTTTGGATGAAAATTATAAAAAATGTATGTCAGAAGTCTGTGTTAAAATCGCAAGTATTTATTTTATCTTACTTAAATTATAACTATGGAAGTGTTTGTTAATCGATCACTCCTCAAAGACTGAACGAATTTGCTCGCAAACACGGCGAGACCATAGTCTGGATTAGGTCATAGATCACCTATATTATTATCCCGGTTTTCTTTCATGCAAACGAATCCGCTGTACTCAGGCAAAAGCTGATTGCATAAAAAGGTTAAGCATTTTTACATGCTATAGGTAGATAAGTATACTTCACTATTATAACATATCAACGTTACATTACCCCACTTACGTAGTTAAGTGAACTGTACATGTTACCTGTATTGTACGATACTATTCAGCCATCGGACTCAATGGCGGCGGGTCGAGGTCGACGGCCCCCATTGTCAAGCACCTATTATAACTCTAATAAGAGGAATGGTGAGGTTTTTCACTCCAATGGTTACGACATAATATCACATCGATATATTGAAAATCTTTTCTATGAGTACATTTTTCGTGTTAACCCCGAAAGGATTGGACTATATGTATTGTTGTCCAGGTTCGCACTTTGCTTGTAACGGCGAACTTTTTAGCCTCTACGATGGCTGTTTAAAACTGTAGGTGAATTTCCTATAAAACTTCGATGAACTGCTCGCTAACTTTTGCGTCTGACCACCATGATAAAAGCAAAAACAAGGTAGTGGAGCAATGGAGAAAAACGAGCATTAATTTGGCATTCTGGCCTGGCCAGACCTGATCAAAGAGGTTCTGTTTGGTCCTTTTTGGTTCTGTTACGAACTTTGATTTGTTAAGGTGAAAATAGTAAAATAAAATTTTGTATTTAAATTATACCTGACATACACGCATTACAAACGCAAAACTTTCTCGTTTAATAATAATAATAATATTTGTTGTTTAATAATGTTTTTTTTTTGTGTTTGTATTTTTTAAGAAATATTTAAAAATATCAGAAATAAGTTTTAGAAAATGAATAAACGGAAAAATAATAATATAATTTTTAATAATAATTTTATTCAAATAAAAACGTCTTCAAAAGCGTACATTAAGCCAACATAAATAACATTTCCCATACAATAAAATTATAATGCCTAAAAATAAACTAAAACTAAGATATTTTTATTAAACGTGCAATAAACGGTGGTTCGGAATTGCAATGTTAGATAGCGATCCGCCCGATCTAGGTTACTTTAAACCTGTGTGCTTAGTGTTATTAGTGAAAATGAAAACCGTATCAAAATGTGTTGCGTGGTTTTAAAGAAGTAGGCGGACAAAAAGACAGTGACTTTGTTAAATACTTTAAGGCATCCCTAGTCGAATAGTATAAAACACACAGACATCATCATCATCATTTCAGCCGAAAGACGTCCACTGCTGGACATTGGCCTCCCCCAAGTGTCGCCACAACAACCGGTCTTGTGCGTCTCGCATCCATCGGCTACCCGGACCCTCACTAGGTCATCGGTCCACCTTGTGGACGGCCTTCCAACGCTGAGTCTTCCGGTACGTGGTCGCCACTGCAGAACTTTTCGGCCCCTTCGACCATCTGTCCTGCGAGCATTGTGCCCTGCATTACCTGCGGTAACGTTGATTCTCTTGAACAGACACAGACGGCCTTAAGTAATCTTAACTATTGATCATGAACACTAACTGAATTATAATTATTTCCAAATCCATTGACTTGTTTGAACCAACTACCAAAATAAATATAATTTATTATAATTCAAAAGCTTAATCCCCACCGACGACGTTGAGAACGCCAAAAATATTTTGATCAAAAGCCGTATTTATTGATAACAGCTGAAAAATTGATACCAATTATTATTTGATCCGGATGAAACTGGATTAACTTCGCAATGGGGAGCCATTTTGCGTCAATTAGCATCAAAGTGACGGCTGGAGGGAGGTTGTTTGGATGAAGGAGGAGTATGCTAATAAAGAATATTATGCGGAAATATTGTAAGAGCTCCCTGTTTTCTGTTACTGATCATAGGGCAAATTCTACTATTTTTAAAGTAACGTTCGAATTCGCATCTCAGTCGCAAAAAACAAAAAAATAGTGCAGGGAAATGAAGGCGTTTTTGACACTGCGACCGGCATGGCGAACTTTGTTTAAATAAAATACTCATATATGTTTATGACCATTGTATGGACATCAAAAGAGACCTTTGAGTTTGTTTCGGTGTTTCTCCTCAGGGTAGTCAGCTAGGAAACACCGGCCTCATCTAGATTATTATCACCAAAAAAAAAATGTTTGACGAGTAAAAGAGTTACTTGTTACCTATTTGCAAAATAAATATAATTTATAGTAGAAAATGCACAGCTTGCTTCTAAAACTTACTTATTTCACTTCTGATAAAAAAAAATCGACAAATTTTGTATAATCAACCGGTTCCTGGAAATAAATGACCAAGTCAAATGATGCGATCGTTTATGAGTCATTTGTCACATTTATTCCATGACAATTTTTATTCCAGTAACTGGACCATTGTCTCGTAAGTTGCGTTTCCACCTGCATGAAACGGCTTTCAGAATGCAAGTTTATTTACATTGCGGAGAGTCATCGAGCCATTGATCACATTGTACCTTGATAGCCCGCAATGCATCTTTCATGCGACCCGGTTGGCATACATGGCCCTACATTTCAAAAATACTGTTCCTGTCTTTTTGCATTGGTTTATCTTATTAAAAACACATGAAGCGTTTGGAAACCTAGTTACGTAACGATGAAGATTTCTACATGAAGATTTTCTCGTGTAACATTAACAGGAGGACAAATGGCGAGTGTGGTCAATGTATCCGCGCCACATCGATAGTTTATGTCGCTCGGGATAGTGGACAGTGCTCTATCGCCGATCCACGACATTACACACGTCCCGCTTTATGTCTAACTTATAGTCCTTTCTTCTTATTTACTTTTCTCTTTAGTACCACTGACTTGGATTTATGTGATTACCAGCGGCCGCCCACGGCTCCGTCCACGTGAATGTCGAAAATTATCGCAAGGGAACTTACTCCCGGGATAAAAAGTATCCCATGTGTTATGCCAGACTATAATCTACCTATGTGCCAAATTTCATTATGATCCGTTCAGCCGTTCTGACGTGATTGAGTAACAAACATCCATCCATCCGTCCAAACATACAAACCCATAGCAAATAAAATTAAAATAAAGTATAAAACCTCCAGCAAGTGTTTCTGTAAAACTTCAGCTAGGAGAAACATAGGTATGTACATACCTAATCCAAACCAACAACTTTTTTTCAACTAAATTTTTCATTCTTATTTGATAAAATATCACTAATACGTATCTACCTATAATCTACGAGTACATGTAAACAGTACAAAGACTACATGCAGTATTGTATCTCTTCTTCCCTTTTAAATTAAACTTTAAAGTAAACAACCAAATTGTAAGGAATCAACACGTAGCAATTTTTTATAATATAGGTACTACACTTATGTGAGGAGGCAACTGTTTCTCCTTTATACAGGTTGCTCAGCAATCTAGCAAGGAGAACAGCTGCTCACCCAATAATATGTAACATCTATGTACATTTTCTGAAATACCGTGTTTACTACAAATACCATTTTTAGCAATAAAGATTTTATAATTATTAATTATTAAAAATCTACCCAAAGGTAGTTTTTAAAACATTTATTTAAGCTATAAGTCCGCCCATAATATCTCCCCATAAAACACTTTTTCATAATAAAACTACTGTTGGATCTACACAGCTTAGCAAAACTAGACTACTTAACATAAGCAGTATTCTAAACTTATCGGCAACAAAATATTAGCACACCATATCTTAACTTAAGCTTAATACTTCATACTTATGAAACCACAATTAAATCTTACCACGTAATGATCTCATTAAAATTCAGCTAAGTACGGAAGCTGTAAGCTCAGATTTGTTGATTATGTGTGGGCGAGTTTAGCATAAATCCACATTTTAGAGCTTGGGGAACTATCGCGTGAACCGTTATATTTGCTTACGTGTCTGTCGTTCTGAAATAGTTACGTGTAATCTTATTTTCAAACAGGAATTAGAAAACAAACATGATTTCATTAATTACCCGTTATACCACATATCCCGTTTTTTTCAATTCCCGTATAGTCAATAGCCTTCCTCATGAATGTGGCTATGATATACAACAATAATTTTCCAAATCCGACTGGCAGTTCAGTCACACTACGGTCTCTTCACCTAAGTTTTCACGTTAATGGAATACCACTTAAGTTGTTAATTCGAAAAACCGGTCAAGTGCGAGTCGGGCTCTCTGAAAAACGTTTCTTGTATCTTTAATTTTTAATATATATTATTTTTTTGTTATAGCAGCAATAGAAATACACACTCTGAGAAAATAACAACTGACTACCTATTACGGTACTTGAGATACATCCCGCTGACAGACAGACGAACGGACGGACTACGAAGGCTTCGTAATAGGGTTCCGTTGGTTACCTTTCGGGTACGGAACCCCAAAATGGAAGCACAAAACTTGATTAAGGCAAAGAGGAACTAAATGTTTTTGGACTGTTTATTATACGTTACTTTTTGAGGACAAAAAAACAAAAAAAAAATTACTAACGTAGTGTTTTATATTTTACTCAGTTTACTAGTGAAATATGAAGCTGAAAACTAACATAATTACTTATTATTAGTTTTGTTCACGTGGTGTTTACCTTTAAGTAATTGTTGCACTGTGTAAAGTTTAAACTCATGTTTTATTTTTGTTTGTAAATTAGTGTAAACAATTGTTGGTAGACCTAATAAAGAAAATAAAATAAATCTCCACTAACCTGCTTTTTAAGAGCGTTTTCTATAAGGAAAACAGGTCCCTCAAACCCAACTACTACTGTTATAAAAAAATAAAGACGTCTTAAATCTTAACTATCAGCAGATATATTCACAGTTAAAAGACTTAACTCCCAACAAACATTTTGGCAGCTTTACACAAACATCGCATATCGCAGTGTGTTCTATAGAATAATAATCAGCATTGGAGTCGCGCTGAACATGGGACGAGAACAAAGGGGGGCTTGCAGCCAGCCGTGTGCCTTTGTATGACTCCTACGTACGCCTAGGAGTACATACCGTACAGGGTGACTTTAATTCATTGTCAAACTTAGGGGGTGAAAGTTCTTATGATTACAAACCGATTTTACTAAAAACTGCTGTTCTGGGCAGTACATTTATGTTTGCATAACTCGTCAAATGACGACTCATAACTACTCATAATTATTATATATTATTATTATTATATTTTAAATACTAATCTAACTATATACACTTAAAATAAAAATGAAAACTCCTAACTAAAATATGGCGTCAAAAAATTCGTCCGCATCGCTATCGACTGGAAGTGAGCCCAAAAGACTGGCGGCATTGCCTCGTTGTAAGGCAATGCTTTCCTCTGTCCGAGGTAAAAGCCAGCCCTTGGGTCACGCAAAGTGTCAACTAAGCGTTTAGCAAGTTCTTTATATAACGCATGAGCACGGGCCATGGTCTAAGAGATTCAACTTCAAACGGCTCGAAAATATAATAGCCAACTAGGTTATTATATTTCCGTCGCTTGAGGTTCTCCGCAGCTCCAGCACAGCAAGACGAGCTCAGAAGATGGGATGGCGCAAGAGTATCGACACAAGTAGTGTCCTATAAATTAGAAAAATATAAGACGTAGTAAAAATAAACATAAACCTCAAAAAAGACGAGAACTAATTGTGCGCGTATTAAAATTCGTGATAAACAAAAATAGCACTAATTGCGTCGTCAAGCTTTTAAGTGGTATACCTAATAATGATAAACCAATTCAATGACGTTTTCAATTTAAATAAGAACATCATTAATATCGAAAATATGCATGAAATATTTATCTGCCTCTGTTAATACACGTATTTCGTTATCAAAGTAAAATATTATTTTACCGGACAAAGGATGTCCAAATAAACAGAAAAAAGGTAAATTCGACTGTATTTCATTATTTACTGAGTGAGATCTCCGGCACGCAGTAACGGCTTCATAATGTCAACATAATTAAATATTAAAGTTAATTAGCGTGATGCTGAAAATGTGTGAAAAGAAGTCTCCTTGAATTTGATCCGAGTCCCCACAATTTGTTTGCACAGAATGACTGACAAAGTATTTGTTTTAAACGTTTTCATTTTAGTACGGTATTTCAATGTTGGTCCCTAATTAAAAGTTGTTCACATTCGTGAGTACTTTCATACCTTGAAAGATTACTTACCAATTAAGAACCACCCTGTATAGAGATATAATGAAGGTATCAGAGCACTTGAAACAAAGTTAATAACTCATTGAACTATGTCCAATGATAACATTATGATAATGTACCTATCATTTAAAGTTTAAGCGATCCTACAAACTTAGATACCTAACCTAAAGTACTTTATTGTAGTCCCCAAACCACTCACGTTTGATACACGACACACAAGTGAATAGCACCACATTTACTTTGTATACCGTCTACAATATTCTGTGTCAATACAAATACGCCTAAGTCACAAAAGAATCTCCAATCATAGGCATCTTTGTGACGAAAATAACATTCATTTTACTAAGACCTCTACCACAGAACAATATTCCTCCCCTTAATTCGCAATCTAAATGAAAATGGGGTAACAGGCAGCTCATCTTATACTGGCGCCGTTTATTTCGCGACAGATATTTTCTATACGAAAGTACTCTCTAAATATTTGTTAAGAAAATAGCGAAAGGTGTACAAAACATGTCAGAAAAAGGTTTAGCCGCGTTAAGTCAAGAAAACAAACGTCTGATAGGATTCACATTTCGATCTTACGTGGATAAGCATGAAGATAAATCGTATTACTTGCATGAAACCAAAAAACTCAAAAGTTATCCGATAATTCTTTACTGTTCAAGCCGCTCGTTTGTGGAATGCATTGCCAGTCCCAGTAAGACGCGCTCAATCGTTACCTGTGTTCAAAAGGCTCGTGAAGGAACATTACCTGTCGCTATGATATCGATGTTCGTCATTTATTAAATGCCTATATACATACTTAGTATATATGTATCTATTGTTAAAAATATAAATTTATCTGTGTATATATTATATTTAAAGTAGCAAATTAGGTGCGCCGATGGCCTTTTATGTAAAGGCAATTACTGTCCATTCCAGGTTGCCTGGATGAGATCGCGGAATGCGATGAGGCCGCCCATTGTACATGTGTTTTAGTTTGTAGTTATCTTTTTATGTTATTCTCGGTGTACAATTAAGATTATAATAAATAGGTAATAGTTTTTTCAAGTGGCTTTGCTCCCAGACTGTTCCGCAAAAACCATGCATTTTATCGTGACGTGAGTGGCATTTATATGCCCCAGATCTTATATGGTAGGTACTCAGATAGAATTTAGTTGTTTTTAGTCGTAAAATCTTCGTAATGGGCCAGTACTTCCTGAGGTTAGCTTTTATATACATATTTACCAAATCCCACAGTCCATACATAAACGCTTTGTCAGCTTTTCAAACACCTACCTAGAATTATGGACGTTGCGTCGATTCAGGTCCCATAGCTTTTGTGTGCCCAGCGCAATTTATAACCGTGGAACGGACAAGCGTTCGCCACGTCCATGTCCATGGTTTGCGTTCCGTCGCTTTTGTGTGCAACATGCTTTATCCTGTCAACATGGACGTTTCTGTTTTGGCGCGCCTTTGTGATACTAGAACGTGTACCTATCGTGCTTTGAAAAATAATAAAATGGACACACTTTTAGGGTGCGTTTCCACCAGAGATGTGCGAGGATACGTAGCGAGGGATGTGTTAGGTAAATGAAGCGATTCTATTGGTTCTTAACAAACACATACCTCGCTACGCGTCCTCGCACAATTCAGATGGAAACGCAGCCTTATGTTACAGCCTAACACCTAGCTTTTTTAAGGGGCATGCCTGCCACGCTTGATTCCAAGCATCACAACTACTGAAAACCAAAATCTACAGACTCGAATACCTAAAAATGATGAGTCCCGAAAAAATAATTCAAAAATTGACATCCAAGACATTAATTTTCATGGATCCTGCAGCGGAATTGATCTAAAAAGAACAGTGGGAAGTAAAAAAAAATATTATTTTAACTTCCCTCCACATCAAGCAGGAGACAGAACACAGCAGACTGGTTATTATTTCTTAGTGTGAAGATATCTAGGCAGATGATTCATCTTATACACAAAAGAGGTTTAAACATACAGCACATCGACACAAAATACACGCCAAAGAAGCATTACCCGACTCAACAAAAGCGTTTAAAGTAGTCAGAGACCGAGCAAGAAATTCATTGAGCTGCCAAGTACCATAGCACCGTGAGTAATGCACTCCAGAACTAGTTATGGTCCAAGTTTTACATGCGAGAACATGCTGGAAACTAGTTTTGGTCGACAATTTGTTTCTTTATTCTCTTGTTGATTCGGAACTTTATTCTCGTCGCCGAATGAAACTGCCAGTGACATGAGCAGGTATTAACCAAATAATGTTATCGGTTTTATAAAGACAGAGTTCGGATAACAAACATAAAAAATAAAATGCATTTTTTTTTTGAAGTCGGATAAAAATGTGGTTTGTAAACAAATCTAAAGTTATTGGTTTTTTTACCAGACAATTTTGGTTTGCAGCCTAGATTCTAGATTTGGGCGCCGTAGGCAAATAGTTTACGTCTAGGGCATTTTTTTTTGTTTCTTGGGGGAAACCTTCAAAAGGCGCCTGGACTTTTGGGGTAAAAGACCAGGGAGTGTGGGATTTTTACCTCACTAAAACCACCCCGTTGATCACCATCCGCACATAGAAGGGGCTCCGTTACCTCTTAAAAGACCACTCCGGAACTACATCTAGGGCCTGGCCCCAATCATATGGCTGTAACTAAATAATGAGGTTCTTAAACACATCTGCTTAACCCTTTATAGAATACCAGCGTGAAGTTATGTTATGTCTGTCGTTAAACAGAGCGTCCACTACAATACAACTGTGCTTAAGTTGGCCAGCCTGTGGGTAAGCCTGCAGACTGCCAACTTTCAGGAACTTACGTTCTCAGCTTAGAGCTTTGTTCAGGTCACACAATAGTGTTCTTTATGTAGTAAATGTTGCATGTCTTATGTTACGGATATACCTCAATTTCTAAATCTAGATTTTGATGATGAATATTTGTCAAACTCTACTTTAGTCTACCTGTCAATCTTTGATGTTAAAGAAGGGTCTGAGACGTTCTTAGCACTTAATACTCAATTAGAAAAAACGCCGGTTTTTTAACTTCAAATGCCAAATTCAGGCACCGGGGTTCGTCTTCTACCAGCAAAATTCTGAAAGAAAGCCAGATCAATTTTAATCCGTTATATAGAATTAGTCTGTGATTAAAATCTCGTTAGCTAATGGTTAGTTCCAGGTGGACCCTATTTGCTGAATTTTCGGTAGGGCAGTGGATTGAGATACGGTACCCTTTCCATCTGTTTATAGTGAGGTAAAAATCCCACACTCCCTGGTCTTTTCCCCGTTGCTCCAGACGATTTTTGAAAATTCCCCCCCCCCCCCACTTTAGTCAGGAATCCAAACAAGCACGAATTAGACAAGACCTCAACAAAGCAAGTTAAATTATCAACCTTTAAAAGTGACATTTTATCCTATTTCAAACAATTTTATTCCAAGATTAAAACCTCGAGGCAACCTCAATACTCATTCACGCAAAGCAGTACTCATTTTCAGGCGCATCTCTGCGTTGAAAAGACGTGTTCCTATGCTTTGTGCGCTGAGTTCCGTTGAAACAAAGCTATTACATACTGACTGATGAATGCCGGGATACCTCACAGTTAGCTTTCCGTTCAGTTCCTACTGGCGTTTGTATGTAGCTATGTGGTCGGGAGGTTAGTTTAAAGGAAGGAGTTATATAGATGAAAATGCAGCATTTATGGATGAGTAAACGGAGTAGGTAATGTTGATACAAAACTGAAATTGAAATGGAACTGGTGCTTTGTAAACGGTTTTTAATTTAATAAATCATAAAACAATTTTCATTTGTAACCATTAGGTAAAATACGAGTATGTAACGTAATGAGACAAGTGTTCCGATTGATACGAACTACATAATTATATCCTTTTGTAATCACCAAAATTCCTCTCCTTAAAGCCCCATTGCGCCAAAATTGCAGTACCTACTTCTTACCAGTGCCTTCAACGAACTAAACCGATTTATTTTAAGTTTAGAGAATCCTTTGAGAAAGGCCCCGAAATCGCACCGCCAGGGAAACCTTACACAAAACACGGTCGCCACTTAGATGCACATTACCGGTTATAAGCAGATAATACCGGATTAAACCGGCTCAAACTGGTGCAGGCAGTTCGTAGTTAACGAGATTTGAATAATGTGAGACTTGTCTACTTATGAAAGAGCTCGATTTTAGCTTTACCTATATTTTTGAGTCTTTCTTTTAGTTTGAACCTTTGCTGCAAAAGCTTAGAGTTAGTTTTTGATTAACTTTTGTTTGCTTAGGTGTCTCAACCCAATGTCCCACTTCTATCCAGTGTTTAGACCACTCTAATTTAAGTTTCAGTAGTAGGTAAATCTCAAATCACAGACGTAGGCAACCTAGCCGCCAATCTAAAATGGAACTGGTCAAAAGTGGCCAACGATTGGGTTCCAAACAACAGGAACCGGCGACGCGATAGGCCTAGAAGGAGATGGCGGGACGAGTTAGACTCCTACCGAAAGGATTGGCCATATGTGCCAAAGCACAGAGATCAGTAGAAGAAGGGAAGGGAGGCCTTTGTCCTACAGTCGGACACTACAGGCTCATAATAATAATAGTAAGTAGGTACATCGCCCCAATAACTACATACATACACGTATTATGTAAGTACAATTAAAGTACCCAACACTTCTGTTGTTTTTAGGTATCTGTTATATAAAATCTAATAACAAAAGGAACGAAGCAGAAGTACTTCTTTGGTCCCAGGGGAAGAAAGAAAAGAAGCTACTAAGGGACATAGAATAAAGCATCATCTCATCCATCAATTACCATCTTTCATTTTATATTTTCACATCAAAAATATGACTTATTCAGAATATCCAATAAAATATTATTTTGCGGTGTATACGTTTAAAAATTGGCATCATTTCTTCGATATACGATATATCACCTGCGACCCGACGGTGCCGCGACGGGGATCGGCTGGCTTGCCACCTCCATGAATGGCGAAATGTGGCTAGGGCTGACAAAACGGTAAAAAAGAATAGTCATTTATGATACTAGTACGGTAAATTGGTTTTTACAAACGAGTAGATGAATGTAAGCCCGAGACGAAGTCGACTCGTCACTTACCATAGTCACGAGTTTGGAAAAACCAATTCCCTTATGTGTGTCATACAACGTTTTTCAACAGATTTGCGAGAAAACAGTACATTATAGGTCAAAACAAACTTTATGTTTTTAGATATCAGTCGGAAAGTCGCAACAATTTTTGACCTTCCTTATGACAATAGCGCGAATTTACTAATGGCGCCATGTGCGCGTGGTGATAATTAGAACTACACCTTTCGTCTCATTTTCTATTTAATATTAAAGTGAGGCAAACGTATTGAGCAAAAGCGCTGCCAATGAGGTTCAATCATTCAGCTTATTTGTTCTAGTAATGAGTTGTAAAGTTTCCAATATTTCCGTGTCTTATTAAGAAAAAAGATGACATTTTCACACGATATTTTACAATCTTACGGCGTTTGTAATTTTCCAGTGGCACATACAGGCTTTGTAAATGCATTTTTTGTGCAAATATGTTGTGAAAATATTATATTTTCCGATGTGCTGGAAGATTGTCAATTGACAGATCAAGTCAACTGCCCAAGTTGTGCCGGTCATAACAGAAAATCGGATGGTACGTTGCTCGGGGAGCTCCTTTCATGCACCCTTGCATCAACACACGTGAGGCCCTAAAGACTGCGTCAGCAAATGGTATTCATATACCGTAGCTAAATATTAGGACAAACAAACAGTATAACTGTAGTGGGGATCTTAACAGAATTCTCCGTGCCTCGGAAACGTGACGCCGTTGGTCCCGGCTATCATTTGTTAATCTTTGGCAGTCATTACGGATTGCCAAAAGCCAGAAAATCTGACACCAGTCTTGCCAAGAATGGTCGTGGTACCCAATTACAGTGTCATAAAGGTCAATAGGAAGCCGCTCTACGTAAAATACTGGTATTCAGCTGAATCCAGTTTGATTTGAAGCTAAACCCCAACATAGAAAAAGAGGAAGATGATTTGATTCGCCAAAAATAAGACCACAAAATAAAACATCGCATTTTCAAAGAGTGCCAGCCCTGGAACCACCAAGGATCGCGCACCTATCCCGGGCTATTCGGAATAAATATCCGTCATATTGAAATATTTTAAAATGGAAATAAGAAAAATATAGTGGCGGCTTACATTACCGCCTCCTGTATGTTATACAGGGTGTATCACCTGGGAAATACGGAAAAGAGAACGATCAAGTATCAGATTTTATTGAGTTGTAGCATCTGTTTTGTGAAAGAGTATTTGATTAGGCCATGAGTTGTTTTGTATGTAAATGGTGTTCCTATTTAAATTATATCATTATTAAAAGGGTAGCAATAAAACGAGTGACTGTAAATTACAATTTTAAGTGTCAAAATTAATTAATTTGGGTTATATAATTACTAAGTGAGCGACTGACTGTAAGTGACGAAAAATCAACAGAACAGTATCTTACAAACATTAATTTGAGTTACTTGAAATACAAAATGAGCAGCTTCATAATATTTGAGCGACTTAATATTTGTTTGAGTGTCAACGTTACGTCCTGCATTTTTTTCAATATTTGGCAAATGTATTTTTTATACTGAGCGGCATTTTATCTTAAATGAAGTGTTTCGAATACAAAAACCATTTTGAAAAATACACTAATGAGCAGAGTATAAGGAGCTCACATTAAAAAAATAATAATATGAAATAACTATTTGAAGAAACACTATTCTATTAGCTAAGTAATTTTATTATTGAAATTTAAGGGTAATTAAATAAAACATACTCCGTAAAAACTAAAGTAGTATGCAGTTACTTAAATCAAATGAACAAAAATAAAATAAACCTAACCTAACCTAACCAGTGGTGCGAGCGCATGGCAATGGTAAACACGCAACGCTATTGGTCCGCAGCCCAACTCACCTGACAGCAACGATTCGTCTTCCCGCCCCCATTTGAATTCGCGCGCATTTAACAATCTAGTTTTCATTAAAAAACGTATCAAAATAAAAACATAAGCCCTCAAATAGAATATCAGGAACTAATAATCATTAATAAAGCAGCTTACAAAACTTTGCTCAAAGTGAACTTTTTAGTAGTACGTTATGTATAACTTACACTTAGAAAAATCGATTCTATCTTAATATTGAAGTTGCCCTCTCTGTATTTCCAGTCGCTCACTTAGTAATGTAGTCGCTCGGATAAAATTTTAATATATGAAATGGATTTATCACAATCCACTTTTTGTAAGCTCGTTCTGGATTTTATTATTAATCAATATTCGTCGTTAGTTTAGTTAATTTTTCGCTTACTCAAATTCATACCGCTCAAGTTATTAATACAGC
Organism: Mamestra brassicae; assembly: GCA_905163435.1. NCBI lineage: Eukaryota > Metazoa > Arthropoda > Insecta > Lepidoptera > Noctuidae > Mamestra > Mamestra brassicae. Next base: position 3,946,610 of record LR990991.1, on the reverse strand, counting down.
ATGTCATCATCAGTCGCAAAGCCTTTTTTTAATCGCTCGTTTTATAATTCCCCTTATTAAAATAGTTTAAATTAGGTCAAATTGTTGTATTGTACAACTCTTGTGTCGGCTTTTTCTTCTTACCCATGAGTCACCGTAAAGAGAGTGAGAACTTTTATGTTGCTTTATAAATATACAAAAAAAAAAATGCGGAGGACTTTGGGGATTGCCGATAGAAGTGAAAACTACTTGTGAATTGTATCGTCGAGCTATTAGATTATGATTTTTGAATTTCGAAAGCGTTTGGTGACGATGACGCGAGTTCCATGATATTTGTTCACCCAAAAAGTGCTCAACGCGCCTAAAGAAGTTTTCACTTCAAAAACATAGCAATCCATTTAAACAAACTACAACAAAATTTGTTTCCCCAACAGTCCTTCACTGTACAGCCATATCAATCCCACACAATTTCCCTTAAACGGAACAACACGGCAACATGTAGCGAACGCAATCGATTGCATTCAGATTGCATGCAATGCGGCGTCCCGATTAAATTATACAAAGCATTGGGGGCCCCTTTACATTAGGGTGCGATACTACTGCCTGTGGGATGCGTTGGTGCGGCGGTGTCGGATATACAGCGCACTGGGGCCTTTGTTGTGCAATACGGACCATGTTCACAACATTTGCAGGGTTATTAATTCGAAAACGCACTTAATGGTTAACTAAATAATCTATAATATCATTGACAGTAGAACAAAGTCACTATTTAATAGATATATAGACTGTATCGTCAGTTTTCTTTTAACAATTGGAAGAAGACTGTTGTTTAAAAAAAAGAAAACTTAAACATAACATCACACTTTTGCCTACATTACTATTGAGCCAGTTCCATTTGAATATACAGTGGGTGTACTATATTAAAGGCCTACCTGATCTGTTGGAAAATACAAGCTATACTATACGATGTAACTTTAGCGATTTAAAAACAAAAGAAGAACGACCGAGCTTGTAAACACAGCAAACCACACATTGTAATCAGCGTTAATGGTTATCTTATGTTATCCATAAATTTACACAAAATAGTATCTAGATAGGGACTAACACGGACAACTACAAACTTGTTCACACATCAGAGGAAACTCGCATGACGATAACTCGGTTAGTGTGAACGGGCATTACAGCACCGATGAGCAGTCACCGTAAAATGCATAATACAATGAAACGGCTTTTAACTGTGATACTTTAGACTACGACACAAATTGCGAGGCTAATGTCCGACACTTATGTACAATTTTTTGTTTGCTCGCTGGAATTTACGTTTATTTGTTGAGTCTATTACGTACTTGCATGTGCCAACGGCTTCGCCCGCATGAAGTCGCAAATCATCCCAAGGGAATATACTCATGGGATAAATTGTATGTCATAGGTACTATTCCAGGACATGGCCATGGCCCTTGTGCTAAAATCGACGTGAAGAGGTAACAAACATCCAGGCACACAGAGTTTCTTTCGTAGTCATAATATTAGTAAGCCCCCGCTGTCCGTCCGTCAGTCCGTCCGTATGGCCGTCCGTACGTCCGTCTGAGTGTCAGCGGGCTGTATCTCAAAAACCGTAATAACCAGATACAAATAATAAAAAAATAAATGAAATGAAAAATCAAAGGGGCTCCCATACAGTACCGATTTATGGTACGGAACCCTTCGTGTGAGAGTCCGCCTCGCACTTTTCCGGTATTTTTAACTGTGAATTTGTTGACTGCATTGGGCCTTTATTATTTAACTGGTGAGAAGTAGGCATCGGGCATAGTAAAGTAAATTTCGGCTTGACCCTTTGGGGAATATATATGCTAGATTGTATATTATGTCTTTTTTCAACAAATAATTTTACAATGTTATTATTTACAGATTTTTTTGCGGTGTAGTGTAGTCTAATAGTGTATTTGATATTTTCTCAAGTTAATGTAAAACTCACTTACACAAACATATACTCATATACTCACACAAATCTTGTATTTTTATATAATTGTATTGGATATTCGAAACGGAAGAGCGGAATATCCCAATACAGGCATTACTTCCTTAAAGAGAGGCTCCAATTACTAATTCTGTTCGTGTTACTTTGCTGAAGAGAGATAAATGTATTTTGATTTTGATTTTGACTTACTTTCATTCAAAAACGTATTTTTATACCCGTTTAGAAATTGTGCTACTTTACAGTGATGTTTAAATCCGTCCCGATTACGATTATAATTGGATCAGATTCGATTCAAACCCTTGAATACTACTTAATCCTAGAGATAGATAAGGTATCAGGCTTTCGATTTCTATACATAACACAATTACCTCTGTCTGGATATTATGCTAACTTCAATCCATACTTAGATTATAAATGTGAAAGACTCTTTGTTACGTTTTCACGCCTGAACCGCTGATCGAATTTTGATGGATGGTAAAGAGATAGACTGTACTCAGATAATTTCTGTTTTTTTTTTGCGAGCAAAGTTGCCGGCAGATGCTAGTATAATATTATCACACAAAGGCGAAAGTTTGTGAGTGTGTGTGTTTGTAACTTCTTCAGGCGCAAACGGCTGGACCAATTTTGATAAAATTTGGTGTGCAGAAAGCTGACACCCTGGATTAACACATAGGCTACTTTTTTATATATTATATACTAAAACCGCGGGGCGCAGCTAGTTTACAATAACCTGCGGGCTGCGCGCGTAGCAATACATCGTAGACTCGTAGCGCTCGTAGCACTATCACGTGCTACGAAATGTTTGCGTAGCGGTTTCGTGAAGAGTTACTGTAGCATGATTTTATGGTGAGCGAAATGTTGGTCGGTTGAGGTTTGTTTTGTGTGAAACCGATGTTTTCATGCTGGTCTGAACTCTGAATAATATGTAAATAACTTTTATAGGAATCTGATGATTTATTTCTTTAAGAGATTTTGTGTTGTGTTTTTGTGTTTTTGATTTTGTTTTTATTTATTTATTTATTAAAAACTTTATGCACAAGTAAAATCACTGTACAAAGTGTGTGTTTTTTGTATTTTAAAGATATTTAAAAAAAATATATTATATGTTTCACATTATTAAATAGCATTATTTTGTTCATTATTGCTTACCTAAGCAATTTTTTACATGCCAGAAAAATGTGTCAAAAATTACTCAACTAACTAACTAAAACTAACCAACAACACAAAACTGAATAAAACAACCCCCAAACTCAATAACCACGATTAAAATAACATTAAATCCGTGACAAACGTTAATTAAATTAACAGCTGATTTGAACAACCTACGCGAGCCTCCTACCATAATCAAATTCAATCCTCAAACAGGACCGCACATGAATATTCATGCGGCCGTACTATCGTAAACCGTCATGTCCAATACGCGCCGTGTAAGCATACATACGCAATTAATTAGTTGCCAGCCAGCGTTAGGCAGCATCTGCGACATAGACACGGGTCGGCGATTAAATTTTATGATCGCAGCAGATGTACGGTGTTGTTAATGGCCGCCTGCAATCGGTGACGCGTTTCGGTAAATTTCGAATTTGGAACGGAATTTGGATGCAGCGTGGTTTTGTGTGTCGTGATTTTGACAAAGAAGTTTTCATGCAGTTTTTTTTGTATTTGGTCTATTATATTTATCTATGGTGACGATATTGATATGTCAGTTTGCGTTTTTGGTGGGAACCGCGAAATTTTACTTCATGTTGCTATAATTGTACTCGTGAGAACTCGCTCTCCGTTTTATTTTTAAACTGTTTGCACTGGTATATATAATATTTCATTTTATTTATCAAACAAATATTTACTCATTAAATAAATTAAACTTCAATGGCTTACCTACACATATAATTTATTTTATTAGCTACAGGTATGCATATTATGTTTGTGACACTTATAATTCCGCGTAGTCTTGAACGTTTAACGTGAATATAGAAATGAACATGACTACTTTATGGATAAATGCCTGTTTACAACAACTTTTTAAATCGAATCTCGCATAACCCACACAAAAAGCCCTTACTAATAAAACTATGTAGATTATTCACAATTGGGCCGATAGTCCTCAGTAATTGGACGACAGCGCAGTGCGGTGCAACTAATGGCCTAACTTAATAACTGTCATATACCGGATAGATTATATTGATAGTTATTGACGATAACGCTATCTTGTGCTTATTGGGTGTTAAGGAGATGTACTGGGAGATTAGATAGTACAGAGTTAATATAATTTGATATGATGTGACACAGAGCAATACATCCTAAGTATTACACAAATATCCAAACTAATATTATAAATGTGAAAAATGTTACTCTGTCTGTCTGTAACCTTTCAAGTCTTAACGGCTGAACGGATTTGGATGAAATTTGGTACAGAGATAGATTAGGCCGCTGGCAGAAGCTAGTGATATTATAAATGCGAAGATGAGTTTGCTTGTCACACTTTCACTCCTAAATACCTGAACCGGTTTTGATGAATTTTAGCACAGAGATAGATAGGTTTCTGGAGACGGTAATAGGCTACTTATTTGTACTGAGATGATAACTACGTAAGAACAATGGAAGGAGCTGACCCCAGTTAAATTGGGTTTAGGTTAAGATAAATGACAAAGTTGGTAGGAACATAGACACGCAATCTAGATTTTGCTGTTTTCTCAGCAGCTTAGTTGAGATTCTAGAATATATTTAACCGTGTAAATATTACTTATTTATTGCCGCACATTATTTGTGTCTAGGAAGCCGATTCCGTGGCCGTAGTTACAATATTTTGAGACCTAGACAAATCACTGTCTAAAGCAATTATTCCCAATCCCACCGTTTGTTCAAACGTGCCCCTCGCTCGACTTTACCCTAAAATTGCAACCTCCCCATGGAGCTTACTGTCAGGTAGAAGAAGTTGCAGTTTTCATAACTACTTCTTATATGATTATAGTGATGACGTGTGTGTTGATCAAGGTTTATTATTTCTACGAAATGATTTTTTATCACTAGCAATTAGATATTGTAATAACCTTGGACTTATTACTTGTTTTCATTAAACGTAGTTATGAGTCATGCAACTTGTTTATTGTTTATGTAAAAAGATGATATTCCTATTAAGTATGACAAGCACTTAATACGTTATTTAAACAAAATCACCTTATACAACATGTAATAGAATAAACGCAATACCTCTTAAGGGGTCATTGTACTCATCATTATGAATAACTTTTATCATGGGACCTACGTCGAAATTGCGAAAGAAAAATCGACTCCCCCAAACATTTCTGTGCGCATAACTCGACAAAATGTACTGAACAGCTGATTTTTTTTCGCGATTTCGGGGTTGGTCCCATAGTAAATTTGGTACAATGACCCCTTTTTAGGTAGGTACCTATTGCGTTTATTCTGTTACACATTGTATACGATTAATTAAGTATTTACTTTACAACCTTGTAAACGATACAAATAACTTAACATAGATTTGATATTCGCGTATTACCTACAATTTTTTTTTAAATTTACCTCCGTTGTCCCACTACTGGGCAAAGGCCTTCCCTTTATTTTTGAGCTTATTTATCTTATGCCTACTCCAGCCAATCCGTCAGGTGTGAGTCCAAATCGTCGTATGACTATGATTAATGAAATTGTTGGTGAATCATTTTCGTCCTGGTTCTTAGATATTAATTGTTAAATGATCTGTACATGGAATACAAATTAAAATTAAGTTTATTTACAGATAACTTCCAAGGTGACATCGCGATACCAATGGTGGACTACTTCAAGCCACCGGCGAGTGCGCCAGTCAACAAGATAAACAAGTCTCTTCAAGAGGAGGTAGAGAGGTTGAAGAAAGAGGTGCTATTAGAGGGACTGCAAGTGGAAGAGGAGGGACTGCCGGATATACTGAGGAAGAGAACGAAGCAACCACTGCCACTGTCGCAAGAGAAGCCCAAGAAATACAATGATGCTGTGCTGATGACGAAGGTAACAAATTAGCGATATGATTTGATGATGAGAGATATGATGGTGCTATGGCCAGTAGTGGTAAAGAAGAAATAGGGCCTCTAAATATATTCGCATAAAGATAAGAGAATGCCGATAATAATCAGTATAATCCATATTAAAAAGTCTTAGAAAAACATAATTAAAATTACATGTTTTATATAAGCGGTGTATAAGGTTTCAAGGGACTTAAATTATCTACTCACAAAACTTGTGCACGCCATCAAACATTTTTGATAGATCCTCTGAAGTTTACGCCGACGAAAAACATTAAGAAAGCAATCGCCTGTCTTTCACAGCCACAAACTTCAATTACCACCTGTTGCGAAAGAAATTGATAAGAAAGTCTAATATTCGAAATGTCGAAAAATATGGGTTTACCGAAAACACGATGACTTTTTGTCATGTTTTAAACTAGTCTGCCTGATAGGCCGTAATATGTTTCAAGATGTTTCATATTCAAGGACAATTTATTTAGAAGGATGAATCAACAAGAATTTATTTAAATCGTAAACTAAGCCCTGATTTAACCACTTAACAAGACATTTTCCATTCCAGATTCTACCGTCAGGTTTAGACAAATCGCTGCTGTTAAAAAACGGCAAATTGCCTCCGGAAGAAACATTAGACAATTACACTAATGCAGCCAATCAAACTAAAACAGACCACTTGAACCAGACTACAGTACAGGATAACCTTACCGAATCAGAGAGTTTAGAACAAGACGGAGTCCTAGTAGTAAACGTATCAACGAACCACATTCTCAATTTAGAAGAGTTTTACCCCCATATACAAATCACGAATGTTTCGAACAAAATGGATGAGATCACTAACAAGATACAGAGTAATAGTAGAGAGATTACTGGAGATTCTAAAAATAATCTAAAGTTTAAAGGTCTTCCTGATAATGTTACTGTAGCTCCTGCTCCCACTAATGGTGTGTTGCCTTCAAACGAGCAAGAGGAAGAAAAAGTTATCAACAAAACAGACATGGATTTAGATGGAAAGTTATCTGAACCTAGCCTCCTGCGGCCGACGGAGAGTCTTCAGAATCTGATGGATGAGACTGGTGGAAGGAGAAACAGACGTAGAAGACGGAGACACGGTAATGGAAGACGGTATGGCTTTGACTTTCCTATCTTCTTTCCCCTTTGCCTTGCTATAAATCTTCCTCTATGATCTTTTATTACTAAGTCAATAAGTATTTTTTCGTCTTCTACTTTATATCTGTTCTCAATAGAAAATGAATCTATTACAGTATCGAGTTCAAAATATATTCCGCGTCGAACTATAATTAGAATATCACTTTTCCAAAATCGTTGTTTTAGTTAAGAAATAAAATACTTCTACATATTTACGAGTATCTTGTCCCTTCAATAAACGCTTAAAGCCTCAGTTATTACTATCCAGCATAACGTTTATTAATAAAAACCCAGAATTAGAATTCTGCAGCATCTAGGTTGCGTTTATTTTTATTTAGTGCAGCGAGATGAAATAATTATAAGAGAAAAAAAAAATCCACTTTATGAAACAGATATGATTCAATTCATTTTGAACGAGTTCTCAAGTCGACTGCTTTATTGCATTAGGGATCAGTGACGCATTCAAACTACGAGACAAAATTAAACTTATTTGCAGTCTCTAATTTAATCATTTTTTTCTATAACGGTGATGCACGGACTTCAAATAAACTGTTCGAAGATGATATGAACGTTTTGTTTATTTGCATATCATATATATATCATCTTTGAACAATTTGACATACATCGACGCTACATATTTCCAAGTCATGTTAAAACTGCTTTTAACATTTAACATGGAAATATATAGCAACTCACTCCACACAAAAAATGTATTTCCGTAACAAGAGGATCTCATTGTCCTCATAGGGATTTTAATGAAATCTATCTCCCCATTCAATGAATCAAACAGTTCCGCAATAGATTCCATAGAGGAAAAATATGTATTTCTGTCTGAATCAATAAAATCTTGGTTCAATTCGATTTGTTCTAATTTTCCTTGTTCTTGATGTCAAAAACAATTTGTAGTCATTATCCTATTTTCCACAATAAAATGCTTAGATGTCATGAATCAATTATATTAACCGCTTTATTTTCTACTTTTTCTAATGTTGATGTCACAAAGACCCAGTTACTCAATATGTATAGAATTTACATGGTCTGATCAATTCCAAACATTTTGGACCATCTTTATGTCTAGACCATTTCATTTTCCTTTTTGCAACATCATAAGACCAATAGTAACGCCATAATCTTCGTAGGTGAACTTATCTCTCAGTTTATCATTTTGATTTATTCATTCACATCATCAGTAGACTGACATTCAAAGTAAACAAATGTCTTACTAAAACCCCTATAAAATCTGAATCGCACAAACTTTCGAACGAACTTTCTTCATCTCGAACCAATACTGGTGTTCTAATAAAGACTCATTAGTGTCTGTTCACTGCGCACTTTTTCCTCCGCCGTCAAGCAAAGGATCGGTTCTATTGAATCCCGTGAATAAGCCTCGTACCGTAATTGCGACTGCGACTCCTTCCTTTACTATGAATTTTGAATCTAGAGTTATGCTGGGATTTAAATTGTTCTTTTTAGGCGTTTTCTGAGGCTTTGCGTCTGTGAAGTTTTGCTTTGAACGTTTGTGGATTGAGTCAGCTTTATTAACTCAATGAATTTGTGAAATCGATGTTATTTGAATGATTGTCATTCATATCAAAAAGAGTTTTATGACTGGAGTGGAAAGACAAATAAAAGATTGAGGGATTGCTTAAGAAATAATATGGAAGACAGGAGAAGAAATGACAAAATGACAGAAGGTGGAATAGACCATGCAAGAAGAGTAGGAAGATTGAAATCAGGAAAATGAATACAATATTTGTCATGAAAACAACTGCTTCAATCGTTTAAACAATCGACTTATAACAAGACATTCTTATTTTTATAGTAAGGGTCTCTTAAAAATACAGATGGCACATTTAGATTTGCAGTGCATTTAGATTTGCAATCTACATAGCTTTAATGAGTTCATTCATTAACTTTATTTAAACTAGACTCGCCTAGACTTTCAGAGTGCTTCGCTTAGCTGTTTATCTTGTTTTTAATGAACTTTGATGAGCTGGTACTATGGTTTCTTTCCTGTCTTGATTTTATATGAATAATATTAGGATAATTACCGCGGATAAATCTACCCTTATTATTTTTCAACAAGTCTTTGCTATCTCACTCCTGCAGCCCTACTATGACGTGCTAATACCTTCCAATTCCGATGATGTAAACGGGATAGTGCTATTCGCTATGTATAGCTCCGTGATCCATGATCGTTTTAAGACTTCATAGTCCCTCAGCAAAAATTGCCCCAACACCTGCATATAAACTTTTTTTAAAAGACCTTTCTTTTTAGGCTCAGAAACATACATTCAGGTGAGAGAGCAAGCCAGAACACCGTAAACACAGCAGAAAACAAAACTGTCTCGCAATTCGTTCGTAAGAAGTTTTTTCGTCACCACAAGAAGCACAACAGCGGAGAACATAGAACTGAGAAGAAATTCGAAATACCTGTACATGAATTTGAAGAGAGATTTGAAGCTAAGCCACCGCCCAAAAACTTGAATAAGACACAACAACAAAACTTTGACAACTGGTTTTTTCGTGACGACATGGAAGACTTAGAAGCTGCTGAAACCAGTTTTTTTAATAATACTGAGGTAAGTATTTATCTAGATCTGGATGACTTAAATACAGAATATGATCAACTTTCTGCTAGGTAGTAGGAACACTGTAAAATAGGATCCCAAGCTCGTTGAGCCATCAATCAGTTTCGGTATATCTGAATGCTCCACCTAGAATAGTATGAAAACTTTTCCCAACTTCAGACTTACGACTACTTACGTGAGTATTAATGTCTATCAATAGAGAGATAAAGCCCATTAGTCTATTTTCTGTCGAACATCTGCGTCAATTAGAGTATCTTTCAAGGAGGTAACTAACTACAAATAGTTTCATTAAACATCTATAAATAAACCTTAACCAACAACGTGGGACGAACTAAATACTGCTCGGAACATAAGTTTGAATATCGCGTTGAAGAGTATTAATAGACATTCCCCTATATTATAACTTTATAAGAATTTCATTCTTCATAATAACATTTAGAGATGATTAAATTTTTTCGTTGGTCTTGAGATATTTCGGTATTGAAAGCATACCTATTATCTTCTTTATCCTGATGATTTGCATTTATTAAATTATCGTGTACTTCATCAAACAGGGTCTAATCAGCTAAATCCCGTCCAAAATTACGCAAAGCACTCATTTAGGTAATTCTATAATCCGTTTTCATGCAGATGGCTTCAATGAGGATGCCTTAAAGCTAGGGCTCCAATTACGGGATTAGCATAATGGCCGGTAATTGATTTAATCGCTGACAACGCGGTAACAGGGAGGATTAGAATATCTTTGTCATCTACATGCAGTTTAATTATATTGGGGAGCTTTATGATAACGTGGGGAATTTCGAGTACCTACGTCGTCTGTGATTTGAATTTCGGAATTGAGAAAATGATTTATGACCGCTTATCTTGGTATGGAGATGTGTAGAGGAAGGATGAAATGCACGTAACTAAAAGAGTTATGAATATAAATGTGAATGGATGGACAGGGAGAGATAGGCAAAAGAAAAGATGGATGGATTGTGATAGAAGTGATATGAAAGAAAAGGGAGTTAGTGATAGCGTGACGGCTGCCAGGACAGAATGGAAGAAAAAAACGTGTTGCGCCGACCCCAAGTAACATGGGATAAAGGCAGGAAGATGATGATAAGATGTTATGATCATTCGATGAGGAACAGAGGGACAAAATTACAATGATTGAGTGTTGTATGTGATTGATAATTATAATTTGATGTGATTGGTTATTTGAATTTTCTTTCAAGTTACTACACTAGCAGCGGCCGTAGTCAGCTTCAGTTGCTTGAAAGTTTATATTTTTATCTGTTGTATCGTCAGCACCTATCCGGCGGAGTTTATCTAATTAATCTAAATTATTCCTGTATAGGTACAAATTAAATGAAATTGCATACGCTAACTATATATTTACTATAACCATGTAATTGTGTATTGTGTAGTAACAATACACAAACGATATATGAGTCTCAGTGGATAAATTAGATTGATATAATTGTGTCTCCGGAAAATTGCAGACTCCGTAATCAATCTTGATTAGATTATAATTTCTCGATATATTATCAAAAATCGTTTTGAATAAAATAAATCCCATCCAAATTCAATAGTTTCCAATATATCCGGGTCTTATTTAGAAAAAATAGTTTACAATGTCAAGGGATATTTTACAATCTTACAGCGTTTGCCATTTTCCGGTGACATAATAATATATAATAGAAAAGATTATTATAGTCTGACAAAACACTTCCGCCAAACCCTTAAATATAAACGCCTCATCATACATCCTTTTACAGGCAAAAAAGCGTCACCGTTCAATTCGAGCAGCGACAAACAGGAAGGAAAGAATCTGGGAGAACGGGGTGATTCCCTACGAGATCGACGGGAACTTCAGCGGCGCTCATAAGTCGCTGTTCAAGCAAGCCATGAGGCACTGGGAGAACTTCACTTGCGTCAAGTTCGTGGAGAGGGACGCTGATCTACATAAAGATTATATTGTTTTTACTGAGAGGCCTTGTGGGTAAGTTTGTGAATCAGTGCTTAAGTCAAATGTTGTAAGCATAACAGTAATGATACACATCTTTGATATTATAACCAAGAAAGAAATAGGGTATTTGACTGGTTTTCGTTGCTTATAATATATTTATCAAAGCCCAGAAAAATACAAAAGAAGCCATTAGAAATGGTGGTTGTTGAGGAGATGTAAACGTTCTAAAATCAATGATTAACAGAGACAACACTAATTGCGTGTGACATTAATCGCAAACAACGCCATATTGAATTCACGCCATTCAGTACTAACACCGTTTTGCGGAACAAGTATTAAAGAATAACTTCTAAAGCATGTAATTTCTCTATTTCACACTGATTTTATTTAGATTTATAAAGGTCCATAAACCTAATTTTTGAAATGGAAAGATCTTTAGGCGACCAATTATCAAATCCTTTGAAGTTGTAACCAATAGGCTCGTCATGAGTACAAAACTACAATGAACAGTCTTGTTATGTTGGAAACAAAGAATATTTAGTTTCATGAACAACATGATATTTCTGGTCATGACTGGAGTCTCTGGTGATGACCAAAGATCCTGTGTTGTCACCACCTCGTAATATTATTCTTATACGAATCAGGATTCAAGCAGGATTTGTTTACTTGATAAAAATAAATGGCACATGGCATCATAGCTTCTATGATGTCAGATCTAGCGAATAGAAAATGAGGAATGCCGATTTTATAAAGCTTCTGAATCACTTTTTTTTTTTTTTTTAAGGATGGGAAATCATCAAATGACTTCCTCCGCTCTGGGTGGAGCGGAAGGGCGTGTCAGACTCTTACTGACTAAAACCCATCCGTGTTCCTTCTAAAGCCCTTTGCGTTCCAGGGCCGCGGTGACTCTTTCGAACAAATTCCGCAACTTCTGAGTCACTTACCTTCTTGTTTTAGTAGTTAGCTAAGAAACACTGACCTTAAGAGCGGTTACGCACTGCATGCGATCCGAATTCGGATATTGCTTACGCACTACTCCGATCTCTGAGATCCAAGCTATACAGGATACTAGATACATAGATATATCGGATTTCAATCCGAGGTAATACGAAAGCGTTCATTTAAAAAGTACTACGGCTACTTCGGTCCGTCAAAATTTCTTCAGATTTGGAGAATCGGATGACAGAAGTCGGGGATCTAATGCGTATGCTACCATACAAATAGTTCTATGACTATTCCGAAACGGATTCGGATCGGATGCAGTGCGTAACCGCTCTAACACTTAGGCAAAGTGACATTGTATCAGTGACAATGTGCTACCGAACTGTCACGTTTGGCATTTTGACAATCGCTGTCGCTTAGAGAATGTTATTTTGTCGCGGGTTTAAAAAAAAAAAAAATCGTCGTTATTTAATCTTATCTTATAAAAAAGACGAGGTTTACAATTTCTTAACTTCTTGTGCATCCTACCTTATACCATCAGCCCAGTATATAATAGCTGGTTTTTTCCTGCATAGTTGCTGCTCTTTCGTCGGCAAACGCGGCAGTGGTGCTCAAGCGATCTCCATCGGCAAGAACTGCGACAAGTTTGGCATCGTGGTCCACGAACTGGGGCACGTGGTCGGCTTCTGGCACGAACACACCCGGCCCGACAGGGACCGACACGTGCAGATCATCAGGGACAACATCATGCTTGGTAAGTCTTTCTAAACCATGACAAGTTTGGCATCGTGGTCCACGAACTGGGGCACGTGGTCGGCTTCTGGCACGAACACACCCGGCCCGACAGGGACCGACACGTGCAGATCATCAGGGACAACATCATGCTTGGTAAGTCTTTCTAAACCATGACAAGTTTGGCATCGTGGTCCACGAACTGGGGCACGTGGTCGGCTTCTGGCACGAACACACCCGGCCCGACAGGGACCGACACGTGCAGATCATCAGGGACAACATCATGCTTGGTAAGTCTTTCTAAACCATGACAAGTTTGGCATCGTGGTCCACGAACTGGGGCACGTGGTCGGCTTCTGGCACGAACACACCCGGCCCGACAGGGACCGACACGTGCAGATCATCAGGGACAACATCATGCTTGGTAAGTCTTTCTAAACCATGACAAGTTTGGCATCGTGGTCCACGAACTGGGGCACGTGGTCGGCTTCTGCCACGAACACACCCGGCCCGACAGGGACCGACACGTGCAGATCATCAGGGACAACATCATGCTTGGTAAGTCTTTCTAAACCATGACAAGTTTGGCATCGTGGTCCACGAACTGGGGCACGTGGTCGGCTTCTGGCACGAACACACCCGGCCCGACAGGGACCGACACGTGCAGATCATCAGGGACAACATCATGCTTGGTAAGTCTTTCTAAACCTTGACAAGTTTGGCATCGTGGTCCACGAACTGGGGCACGTGGTCGGCTTCTGGCACGAACACACCCGGCCCGACAGGGACCGACACGTGCAGATCATCAGGGACAACATCATGCTTGGTAAGTCTTTCTAAACCATGACAAGTTTGGCATCGTGGTCCGTGGTCAGACCATCAGGTTTGCGCACACACTTGTGCACTATAATATCTTCCACGCCAATGACTCGTCTCCGTTAATATTGGCCGCCAGGGCTGAAATTGGCCAGGAGGGCGATTATTTTGGAAGTTGTTCCTAAGTTGTGTTGCACTCGTCGTGGTTATTAAAAAAACGATCATGTGACCCAATCATACAATAGGTGTAAGGGGGGGTGGGGCGGACGGCGAGCGTTGGGTGGCTCGCTGTCCGATTACCACCAGGCTCGGGTCGATGGCGCGTTGTGTTTCACGCGCGCCTCAAAGAGATGTCAGCATAGAAGACGGGGCCCGCTAGGGCCAGAGCCTGCCAGGGTTGCGGAATTTGTTCGAAAGAGTCACCGCGGCCCTGGAACGCAAAGGGCTTAAGAAGGAACACGGATGGGTTTTAGTCAGTAAGAGTCTGACACGCCCTCCCGCTCCACCCAGAGCGGAAGAAGTCATTTGATGATTTCTCATCCTTAAAAAAAAAAAAAGGGGGGGTGGGGTGTTATCGTCGAAGAAAACAACACAACAACAACTCTTTAAAAAAATCAAAGTTTGTCTAACTAGTTTTGCAAAACTGCAGACAGTATTGTCGCACAGAATGCGATGGCCATTCTGTGCGACAATACTGTCTCTTTTCAGTCTTGTTTCAATCCATTATCACAGAGATCGGAATAGGTAGACTATATTTACCTAATGTTCGTGGAAGTAACATAGAGTTGATAGTACCGCCTCCAAAATCCCGGAATCATAAACATGACGATGTATCCCGGGATTTAAGTAATTGCAAATTACTTATTGCGCTTTGAATAAATTTCAACAAAATGATTATATTGAAGAAACTAAAAAAAAACTTTTAAATTAAATAGCTTTGTTTTCGCAAAACTCTTTCTTCTTTTGATTCTTCAAATCAATAATTGGTAACTATACTCAAAGTCCAGTTCATGTTTTTAAAATCCCGGGTTTTAATTGTCATGATTCCAATTACGATTCCGGGATTTTACGGGAGGTATTATCAACTCTATGTTACTTACTTCCACGAACATTAGGTAAATATAGTCTACCTATTCCGATCTCTGTTATTGACTTTTTATACAATGCACGTGAATGAACAATAGAAGGTGAATTTTCAGGGAGCCACTCAAGAGGTACACTCACCACCACCATGGAATTGTTTTTCATTTGGATCTGTACAAAACAATAATTGTGAAGTCATAGTCACACGTTCAGGTTCAAGAAGGTATCAGACCATAACAGGGTAGTTACACACGGGACAATGTCAGGGCTGCTTGTCTAACTGTGGTTGACCTCCGTTGTGACCGCTAAACCAACGCGCAACGGAGTGAATAGTTGCGGGCTAGGTTCGATATGTAAGTACGTGTAATATTTTTCGTCACGTAGGTGTTTTTGTTCTGGATGGTGTCGGACGTAAAAGAATAGCACCATCCAATCACTTCCCATGAGTGTCGTAAGAGGCGACTAAGGGACTCACCATTTGGGTAGGCCGCATAAATAACACAAACTGCCAGACTAACTCAAATGAAACCCTAATATGGCGGGCGTTCTACATAGTCCTCACATTCACAATACGTTATATGAGAACCATGCAGACCAGTGTCTGAAATAATCTTTTGAGGAAAGAACCACACAGATTTGAGTAGACCTGTCCAGTGTCCAGTCAGTGCAAGTTTTGTTTCTTTTATCAATATTAAACTAGTTGAGAATGTATGGACAAGTTAAAATGGCCGGTTTACTCGATTGCTGAACCGAAACAGCTGGGATCCATCAATATTATAACTGTGCTATTACGGGATTGTATCTGGACAAATAATGCCCCTCATTATTTGAGACGCGTCAATTTATTTAGTTTTAAACATTTTTATTACTGTCCATTTTTGGAGTTTACTCCATAAGAAACGATTTTTATATTTAGCCCACGGTATGAAACATTTATGAGGAGCGAAATCGAGCGTGAACTAAAAGTGAGACGTTACGTTTCTTTGCGCAACGTATGTACCTACTTTGCGCACCTTTCACTTCGAGATTATGAATGTGTGTATATGTCACCGGAAAATGGCAAAGGCCGTAAGATTGTAAAATATCGCGTTAAATTGTAAACTATTTTTTCTAAATAAGACACGAATATATTGTAAACTATTGAATTTGGATAGGATTGTATACAAAACTATTTTTTCATAATATATCGAGAAATTATAATTTAATCAAGATTTATTACAATCTTACGGAGTCTGCAATTTTCCTGTGACATACATACAAAGTATACTCAGTTTATTTAAGATGCTTTCATTTACCCTCTTTTTACATAATCTACACAATAATAGTTCTTAAGAAGTAAACTCCAGTCGTGCGTCGGGGCTGACACACACACTTTTTTTATTTAGCAATTCTATGTGTAAATATTGGAAGGTACCTACTTTTTATTTCCAAGATGTTAAAAAAACAACACACGAGGAACCACAGCCGTGGCCAAATTAGTTCTTTAATACCGTAACAAAAGATCAAAGACAAAATAAAAATAAGACGTAACAAAACTAAAAAAAATTACCCAAATATTCTGTGACACAAAACAGAACTTAATTAACGACTCCCTTTCAATAACAGCTACGTTTCTGATGATAATCCGCCATGAGCTCTTAAGCACTTTACGAGTGCGTAACCCCGAACAATACGCACTTACAGTACGCACTCACAGTACGCACTTAAAGTACGAAGACTACGCAGTGTACGCATACTTGACCCGAATACATTGCGAGCGTCTTCCCGCGAATCTTTACGAGGGGTTGTTGTCACACCGTTGCCAAAATTGCTAAAATATGTGATAGAAAAATTAATGAATTGTTTCTCTAAAAATATTCATTGTTTTATTTTTATAAGTTTTGGAAAACGGTAGCCAAGTCAGATAATTCATTGAAACTGAAATATGTTTTTTCACCTTTCTATACACAAAATGTGTGTAAGAAAGAAAAGCGTGTAGGTTTTTTTTTGTTGGGCAATTTAAATGGTCCTAGAATAAAAGAGCGCTTATTTTTTACACTAATTTCTAAACATGATTCAACACTATTTACAATAAGCTCTTTTGAAATGAAGTTTTACATAATCTTGTTTTTAAATTAAACACATAAAATTCAAATTATGCACGCCCACGTTTTTGAAACCTCAGGCTTATTTTGTTTACAAGTGAAGCCTCATTGATTATAAATGCAAACTTTCAAAGATTTTCTCTTGAAAGGCTGACAAATTCTAAATCAAATTACATTTAATGTAATATTCGAAAGCAGAAATCCATTTTTTTTCATTTGATTGGATTTTGATAAACAGTTTAAGAGTATTTGGTCGTGAAACGTTAATATTTCAAACCATCAGCACTTCTCCTCAAAGTGACTTTGATGTCAAAATAAATTTATGAAAGAAATTATTGACGTGTTATAATATAAACGATTTATAAAATAAGATAAATCGCTATCAATGAAAAATAAATGCAGACATTTATAAAGCGAAATATTTTTTAATATTGTATATCTATCATTCCAAATTCACGTAATAGAAAATCGAGATTGCTTGTCTGTCTAGGGAATAAAAGAAAGAAATGACACCAAGTCCCAAAACCTTATACCTAATATAAACTGAAACAGAAATTCTTCGCTGAACAATAAAGCGGTACAATATCTTTGCTCCATTTTCTGCAGCAAATTAGGGCTAGAGCAGAACAGATCGAATTGCAGGCATTCAGGAATTGTATTCGAACGAACCGAGCGCCAAATTATGGATTCAAGCTTGCAATATAATAGCTTCTGTGAAATAGATAACTTTCCAAATTTGAAATTTAACGCTGACGTTAATGTTGCACAGAAATTTACATTTAAGGAGTTTGGACCTTTTATTTTAGGTCAAAACAGAACAACTCTTTAATATATCACTGATTTAAAAGGGGTGCCGCTCATTTAATATAAGAACACTTGCTATAACGCTCAAATGACATAACGTTTTGAAGTAAACGTTATGTCATTTGATTCTAACAACACTTTACATTATTTTCATTTAATATAACGTTATGTATACAACGTGTAACAGAATAAACGCAATACCTGAAAAGGGGCCATTTTACTCATAATTATGAACAACTTTTACGAAGGGACTCAACCCGAAATCGCGAAAAAAAACATATTTTCAGTACATTTTCACGAACTTTGCTTCGGTAATCCATGTAAGGTTCCTTTAAACCCTGCAGATAGAAAAATGAGCCCCGCGCAGCAGGACTCCGTCAACTTCATCAGTCACGACCGTAATTTAAGCCGAATGTACATTCGATAAAATTAATGATCATTAGATCTGTGGCGTTTCCAAATGTCACATCCTATTCGAGACGGCAACATGGACGCATTTCCTAATTCCGTGCATGAGTTTTAGGACTTTGCTCCCTTTTTTTGGCATTTCATGTTAACGGTTATACAAACTGAAAATGAAAATTATAAGAACCATTATAAGTGTATGATAAATCAACTTTACGACATGAGATTATATCTCTTGGATGGATATCATAAGTTGGTATAACAATAGATTATAACAAATGAAAATTATATCAAACGAAATTATTTCGTTCGATGTAATTTGAAAAATAGTTACACCTAACATTACACACCCATTTAAAAGAGTATCCATGGAATTTCTTGCTCTATCTTCTTCGTAGGTTAGTAAAGACCTTTCGCTTTATCTTTTCTTGACAATACATAGATAAAATTGAATAAATGTTTTGAGTCCTTTTCCAGCTTTCTATTGTTCTCTACATCGTGTTATTTCTGCAAGCCATTAACAGATCTTCTTCTTTCAAGATCATTTCGAAAAATATCATGACTTTGCCGAAAAAAAAATCATTTCTTAAAAAATAAACTGTTCTTCCAACTCACTTAACTTCACTTTTTTTCTTTTCAACTTCCGCTCACACCAAACAAAGCCGAAAACAATCAACGTAACACTAATTCCATCCTTTATCTGTAACACGGTTACGCATCAGTGTGACAGGGGCCGTCATGACACTGACACGCACGGCCCACATTGAGCCCGTCACGTCACCGTACATCTGACGCATAATCAGTTGCTCCGGAACCAAAACATGATCCCCTTCCTGTTTATTATATTATCTGTTGAGTAGTGAGGATTGATTTATTTCTTAAGGTAATGAGGTCGATGTGTGAGGAGGAACGTTTTCTTAAGTGACAATATTCTGAGATTTGGAGAACTTATTTCTTTATTAGTATTGAATTTGAATTGGTGCGTGGTATATTTTAAAATAAGAGTGAAAGTTAGATTGACTAAAAGATATAGAACGGCGATGCTCCACTGGTACATGGTGGACATCCCACCCACACGTTTTGGGAACACATTAATTGTGCGTACAGCTAAGGAGTGGAATTCCCTGCCAGAGTCTGTGTTTCCTGATAGCTACAACCTGGGAGTCTTTAAGTCAAGAGTGAATAGGTTACTTCTGGGAAAGCGTGCTGCATCTTCGACTGCATCATCGCCTGTCATCAGGTGAAATTGTGGGCAAACGCTTGCCTATCTACACTAATCTACACTAATATTATAAAGAGGAAATTTTTTTATTTTTGTGTTTATGAATGTTTATAATGAATAAACTCAAAAACTACTACGCCGATTTCAAAAATTCTTTCACCATTGGAAAGCTACATTATCAGCAATTAACATAGGCTATATTTTATCCCCGTATTCCCACGGGAACGGGAACTACATGGGTGAAACCGCGTGACGTCCGCTAGTCAATAACAAAAAAGAAGGCACATTCAGGAATAGCATCTGCTCTCAGCGGCTCTATCAGTAGAGCTATGTCAACAATAACAAGACCGTTAGCATTCACATCGCAGTAGTAAACTGCCATAAACACCTCTAGTTTCCCTACACTTTAACTAGTTTCTTACGTTCGTTGTCGTTGAGATGATAGTGCGACTTGAATTTGAATGCTCTTTAATACGGATGCAGCTGCCTTCAGGTATGTCAATAATAACAATAATAATTTTTATTTTCAATACATATTTTACAAAGGTTACAAGGACAGTAATATGATACAACAACAAAAGAGCGCTTATAGCATTATCTCGTGGCTCCCAAACTAGGGTTATAGCCTGTGACTTGGGCCAGGGTTTCGGAATCTGTTCCAGGGTTGCGGAATCTGTTCGAAAGAGTCACCGCGGCCCTGGAACGCAAAGGGATTTAGAAGGGACACGGATGGGTTTTAGTCAGTAAGAGTCTGACACGCCCTTCCGCTCCACCCAGAGCGGAAGAAGTCATTTGTTGATTTCCCACCCTTAAAAAAAAAAAAAGTTAGTGACTTGGGGACCAGTGATTCCATATGTGTAGATACAAATCAGAAATCTGTTCTCACTAGTAACATGGCTAACATAACAATGCAAGGAAAGTGTAAAAAGAAGAATAAATAATAAACGTGTGTTCTAGTTCATCAAGTGTCAGTTGTTTTAAATTTTCTAAATGCCCTCGAACTGCTAAAATCAATGGCCATTGGCAAAACGCTTTCAATGATAATTCCGGTTTAACTTCGCCAAAACTATTGTTAGAAAGTACCACTTGTGTCTATTATCCACTTCCTCCTTTCCTGTTGGAAACATAACCAAGTAAATTACAAAATAAGGTTCATAATCGTTTAAACTATTAAGACCGCTTTATATAGGTCGTTTGTCTAATTTCACAATTCGAAATGGCGCGGTAATCGCTTTATCAACTGGACTATCACGGTATAACCCGACCGTGTTATGGTCATTACACAATTATATTAATCTAAACTATGTGCCCTACTTCGCGAATATGCAGGGTTATGGGGAGATCCTCCAGTGGCCCAATTAGAAGGTAATGTGGTTCTAGCATAATATCCTTTTAAGTGTCTTACAAGGTAGACCGATGACTTGATGAGATGTCTGTTGCATGCGAGAAACATTAGACCAGTTGATGTGGCAATACTTCGAGGGGACCCAAGTCCAGCAGTCGAAATCTTTCGCCTCAAATGATGACGATGAAGTGTCGTGAGGTTCTGGACACGTGACATTCTCTCGGCGGTATCGTGGCGAAGGCGTTGTCAAAATGTGAAAAATCTTGGGGTGTTAAGGTATAACTTTTTAAAATATAAAAACGAACGATATAATTTCGTTTGAATTAATTTTCATTTGTAATAAATTTAAAATCATATTGTTATAAAAACTTATGATATACAGCCAAGAGATAATATAATTCAAATTTATATAAGCTTCAGTTGATACACTTAAACTAATGATTTAAAGTTAAAATGTTCATTTTGTATAATATTTCTTTCGAACCGTCAACATGACATGCACGGAATTAGTAAATGCGTCCTGTGTAGGTATTTAGATATGGCCATGTTGCCGTATGGAATAAGATGTGACATTTGGAAACGCCACAGATCTAATGATCACTAATTTTATCGAATTTTCATTCGGCTTAAATTACGGTCGTGATCAAGGGACGTTGACGGAGCCCCTTGCGCGGGGCTCCTTTTTCTGCCTGCAGGGTTTAAAGGAACCTAACATGAATGGGATAACGGGAGTCAAACTCACTCACTTCGCCTGCTCACTCTAGCTCCCGCCATCCCATTCCGACCTAACATCTCCGTGCCGGGGTGCCCTTAATTCCCGAGCTAACACGGTCGCTCTTTGATCAGCAGTTATGTAGATCAAATGTCAATTATACAAAATGTTAATTAGATCAAAAGAACGTTATACTTAATAAGAATTATACTAGACGAACGTTACAGAAAGTGTTACTGTGTGTAAGTGTATGCTGAACGTAATATTAAATGAAAATTATGGAAAGTACCACACTTTCCATAAGTTATATGAAGTAAACTTTACGTCATTTGGGCGTTATATCTTTTAAAAATAGAGGTAATATTGAGCACCCCAAAAATCTATAGGGTTGACAAACGTTTTCGAAATGTCACGTGACCAATCCCTAATATTTTGGCATTTCAACAATCGAATTCGCTGATAGATTGGCACTAAGTCTAGATCCTCTTAAATCCTCAGTTCTGTGTGAGGTTACTAAATACTCTATTTCCATTGTTCATAGACATTATTATTGTCTCTAAATTAACATTATTGTCAGTTATACTCAGACTGGGAGTTGAATAGATAACCCCAGAAGGGGTCCTAAGTGCAAATAAATGGTTCGTGTGTGGAGTCCAAAGTTATTGTTTACGTTAAAACGATATTTTACACTATCTATCTCATAGTACTTACTCATTAATTATGCTAACCTGGTAGAATAGGTATTCAAGAACTATAAATGACAAAGGAAGGAAAAACCATGTTATTTTCCAGATATTAAAACTAAGTTCTGTGCCTTAATTTCTTGCCGGTTCTTCTCGATAAGAAACAACTAATTAGAACCATACTCCTTCATCTGCGTTTCTTGATCGTCCATTTCACGAGCACAACTCATTACACCCACAAAACCATGACACATGCAACACACACCCACCAACAAGTTCACAAACTCAACAAAACATTCTTATTTTATTTTTGTTACATTTTTTAGCTATAGCGCTCCCTGCTACTGTTTTTCCTGTCTTCACCTGATATCTTATAACGTTGTCCGAGATTAGGAGACCAGGAGTCCCATAGCACAGGTTTTACTTAGTATGGGCTCTTGTCTCCCATCCTCATTGCTTGAAGTACTCTGTTTTTTGCGTTAATGTATTAATCGGAGAACAATAAATAAATAATAATTATTTAAATCTAAGTCACAAATAGGTGTGCGTTACTCCAGCAAGAATGGCTCTTAAAGTGATATGAGTGGAACGTATAATTAGTGCGTAATCTGCCGTGAATATGCGCCACATAAAAACAAATTGCGTGTTGTCGTTTTGGAAAAAACGGGAAAAAAACGATCCTGCTGGAGTAACGTTGTTCCAGCAGGAAAATTCTAAACAAATGATTGGAGAGAGAAATATTGTGCACAGGCAGAGAGCTTATATTTGAGCAAAAATGTGCGCGGAAAATATAATTTGTGCGACTTCAGGTTTTCGAAATATTGCATTTCCTGCTGGAGGTAACGTTTTGCACAATCGTGTAACTCTAAAACCATTGTATGTACGATTAATACACGAGTAGTTTTTAAATTATGACAGAATTAGATTTAAAAAAATATTTATATTGTTTTGATAATCGCGCTTTTTTGAAAACCCGATAAATATCGCAGCGCCTAAATAAGAAAACGTATAAAAACTGAAAACAATATTCGGTCCTTCTTGACGCTTATAATAACCATAAAAAGTTTCAAAGTGTACATGCCTGCGTTATTGAATAATATTGCTAAAAGACTAAACGACAGTGTCATAACTTTGACGGTAAAATACAAGAAACCGGCTCAACCCAAGATGTTTTAGGTGTTAACCAAAAATTAGTACGTTTAGTCAAAAATATACTGAAAATATTCAGCTTGGAATATTTCGCATTAACTAGAGTACGAATGCGTCGCTTTTTTGTAGTCATTCGAATTTGGTCGGATAACCATCCGTTGTTTAAATGTCTTGTTTTTTGTTTACATTTACTTATCTCTGCCCATGCACATTATTTCTCTCTATGATCATTTGTTTAGAATGTTCCTGCAAGAACAAGGTTACTCCAGCAGGAATAGTTTTTTTCCAAAACGAACACGCAGAATTTTTTATGTGGCGAACATTCAAAGCAGATTACGCACTTATTCGACATTCCACTCATATCGCTCTAGGAGTCACTTTCCTGCTGGAGTAACGTACACCAAATTCAGCAATCTATACATATAATAAATAATAAAGCATAATTTTCCCAAACCCAAAGTATTAATTTATTCTCTCTCTATCTCGCCTTATTTTTTAGATCTAGCTAACTTAAAAGACTACAATAAGGCAAAATGTTCACCCCAATGCCTTTGACACTTAAGCTGTGATAACTTAAGTAATTGACGATGAACCACCCAACTTCCTACATAATAGAAGTCTTTATATTATCTTAAAGAAACGTTAGCGCCTGATAAATTAGGTCCTTATACCAACAGAGAACTAAAGCGAAGACAACTAAAATACCAAGAGAGCGTGCCAAAATCTCAGACGTTTTGCCCCAAACTTAATAACTTGTTACAATCAAAATTCAACTTTAAAACAACTACGTTAAGTTTATTTTCAATTTAACAGGCAAGTATCTCAAAGTTACACAAAATTGCGCTATAAAGTTGAAGAGATAGAGTCTAATCTTAAATGGGGTCCTGTTTAAGGCTGCCCAAATAGTTTTAGTTGTTCTGTCTTAAATTCGAAGTGAATCGCTGGCGTGCTTTGCGATAGCTGCTTGAATAGAATTCTCTAACAATGTTGGACCAAATGTTTTGGTCCTCGAGGCAGCGCAGTGTGATCATGTTATTGTCAAACTAAGCACTACAAAGTGAAAAAGCGAACGTTTTATAAAAAGGAAATAGACTTCAGTTTCTGGAATTCTGACTTCGTATACGCATATCCCGTTTTTTCCCGTTCCCGTAGGAATTTCGGGGTACGGAGTGTAGGGAAGCTACACAGCTTTCAGCGTCCAGTAGTTTCGACTGCGCGTGGTCTATCAGACACTCAGTCACCAGTAACGGAAGAATTTTATATAAATTTATTGCCAAGCGCTTCCTATCCAGTACCTACCCACCTTTTTTTTTTTAAGGATGGGAAATCATCAAATGACTTCTTCCGCTCTGGTGGAGCGGAAGGGCGTGTCATACTCTTACTGACTAAAACCCATCCGTGTTCCTTCTAAAGCCCTTTGCGTTCCAGGGCTGCGGTGATTCTTTCGAACAAACTCCGCAACCCTGGCAGATTACCTACCCACCTGCATTTCGGACAGTCATGACTTCTGAGTGACGTTTATAGAAGACAACAATTCCACTCATATACCAAGAGGGTGTGCTACATTAGGAGCATGTATTTAACCAGCCATTAACTTTGATATGTTAATTGAACTGTCAAATCCACACTTTAATTAATTACATAGACATTACTTCACAGTGTCGTGCTGGGTGCTAAAGCTGGGTACTGACCGGTGTTATGGGCCGTAATGTAACATTCGCAGCGAGTATGTATTACTAACATTATAATCTTAATTATAATCTGCATCGTGATCTGGTTTAAATTTATATAATAATGATTAAATATTAATTTTTTTTTTGTTACGCGGTGTTCTAAAATCCGTGTAAAACAGAACACATACGCTCATGCGGATGTCACGTACTGACTGCACGAAAGCTCTCTAACATGTTACATTACGCCCTGTTTCAGCTGTCAGTACCCACCTTTAGGAATAACCTTAGGTTTCCCGTCTAGTATCTTAAGATGCTATTCAGATTCAATTAGGGCCTCATGAGGCAGTATCCATACGGTATCTAATAGCGTTATGAGGCGATGACCAATATCGGATTTTGACTAGAAGCCCCTAAAGCTTACCTATACGGGATTGAGATTTTCGAGATAGCTAAAAAGCATTCTTGAGAGAGCCTTTACTGTTTCTGATTTACACATCGTATACGGAGTGCATTGATGATTTTGATTTAAATATGTATTTTGTGGCTAGTGGGACGTTTTTCCAGTAATGAGGAAAGTACTAATAATCCCCTATACACGCTGAAATTTTAATGGTTGTTTTCCCGCGGCAGAACAATTAGCCCTCAGTAGTACTATAGAAACATAAAGTTAAACTTAAAAAATAAAACTATTTCTGTTTTCAAATAATTTAAAAAATATTCATAAACTTGAAAGCATGAGAAGCAATAGTAACTAACTAGACGTGACGTAGGTACTACTGGCAGAGTGGTGGCACGCCGACAAAGTGAAAAGCGATTCTAAATGTTCAGAGCAAAATAAGCTTTAGCACGTAGCAATATGGCATTAACTTGCCTGCAAGCACGCAGCAAGTGAGGTCCCGCACATCGCGCGTGGCATCCTTTTATGTTATACCTATCACCTGGTTGATACGTGGTAAGGTCAACGACGAGTTTTCTTTAACACAATTGTTATTCTGCCATTTCTTGATTATAAATTTATAATTTTTCATAAATCGATTGTATTACCAAGACAAACTCACTTCGCTCCGGGAAAACAACTATTAAAATTTCAGCTTGTATATTACTAACGAAATATGGACGTGGACCTCAGCCTAACTCTTCGAGGAATACCAGTGTTATGTTATATACCATTTTTCATTCGTATGAGATTTTGAGTCCCTTTATACAAACGTTTTTGACGCAACCCTGAAGAATAGTTCAAGCGGATTTAACACAAGTGCGTTGTCCAAACTACCAGAGCCCTTTTTACGTGTTTGTGTAATTATCCGGTGTGGTCCGATATACCAAACCCTCCACCGCTCTATGCAGAAAGAATCACGAGAAACTAAAAATAAATTGGTGTTTTTTTGTGAAACCTAAAAAAGTTCAGTTTATTTTTGTTACTAAATAAGTTGTCAGTTACTTTAGAATGAAATACTTATATTCGTGAAGGTAATGAAGAACAAAATTGAAGAACTTTTGCTCTTAATCACTAGCACTACATATTATAAAACAAAGTCCTCCGCCGCGTGTGTCTGTCTGTCTGTTCGCGATAAACTCAAAAACTCCTGTACCGATTTTCATGCGGTTTTCACCAATGGATGAGGTTATTCATGAGGAAGGTTTAGGTTTATAATTCATCCCGAAACTTCTACGGGAACGGGAAAAATGGGATATACGCGTACAAAGTCGTTTCAAACACAATTTCCTTATTTGTTACAAACAACTTATCTGAATCATTGTTTTTGTTACGGCTATTACACATCAGAACCATTGATATTTAATTATGAATAGATCGTTTCATATAAATAGATTCTACGATGACCTAAAGATCGTCACTCAATGTCATTGATTCAAATACTGGTAATACGCGCAAAATTTGTTCGCAAGTCACCGCGGTCCTGGAACGCAAAGGGCTTTAGAAGGAACACGGATGGGTTTCAGTCAGTAAGAGTCTGACACGCCCTTCCGCTCCAACCAGAGCGGAAGAAGTCATCTGATGATTTCCCATACTTAAAAGAAAAGATATAAAGGGGGGTAATGACCGGTGTTACGGGGCGTAATGTAACATGATACAAAGCGAACATTCATGCAGTCAGTAAAAACAAAAGTCAAACGAGCACAAGCACGCGAGCAACGAACCGCTCGTTGCTCGTTTCGAGTGCTCTGCCCCTTTTTTGCGATTCCCTTTGAGCGCCGCGACAAGTCGTCAAGAGCGCACGAGCTACACTCGTCGATTCTTGGTTACATTGTGTTTATTTCTTGTACAACATGAAGTGGGACAAAGAAAAATTTAAACAATTATTTAGTATAATCAAAGATCGCAACAAACTCGTCGTCAGACATCTTGGTGTCTTGCGAATCTGGAGCACGGGTGAGCAAAGAGTTAAAAATAGGCATTTTACACGGATTTTAGGACACGGCGTAACGTAACATGCTCGCTGAGAATGGTACATTACGGCCTGTAATACGGGTCAGACCTTAAAGATAGGTCTGTGCTTAGTAGGAGCGTCGAGCGTGGCGGAAAACAGGTTTCAAAAAAGGTTAAAAACGTCTTTCTAATCATATTTGATTGAAAATTGGAATAAATATAAACATATTAATGAGTGTTTTTAGAAACGGAATCCAGTAATGCCAACATTATCGTGTAGTAAAATCATTATTTTTTCTACTTTAGATTAGTAGGTCAAAAAGTAGAAAAAAAAAATTGCCAAATGCAGCTGTGCAAGTCGGACTCGCGTGCAAAGGGTTTCGAACGAATCTCATTTTTTTAATATGTTACTTTGAACCAAATTTCAACTGAATTGGTCTAGAAGAAAATCGTCTGTGACAGACAGTCGACCGAATAATCCTATAAGGGTTCCGTTTATCCATATAGACGTTCGGAACCCTAAAAACGATGAACTCATACAGGTTCTACCCACAATTCAGTTTCAGTTTCAGTTTCATTTATTTGCAAAAACATGTGTACATAATATATACATGGTATTATTATTGGTGTCTTAAGGTAGGTATTATATTGGCTCAACATGTTTGACCATGGCTGGTGTACAAAT
Source organism: Mamestra brassicae (assembly GCA_905163435.1). Lineage (NCBI taxonomy): Eukaryota > Metazoa > Arthropoda > Insecta > Lepidoptera > Noctuidae > Mamestra > Mamestra brassicae. Next base: position 3,918,222 of record LR990991.1, on the reverse strand, counting down.
TAATAATAATATCTAATAATATCCAAATTAAAAATACAAAACAAAAATACAAAACAAAAATACAAAGAAAAACACAATAAATAAATCAACAATAAACATTAATAATATTAAATTAAAAAATAGGTCAATAGCTATGCGATTCAAAAAGGTATCTTCATAGCGATTTATCATTTAAAAATTCATTAACATTATAATAGGCTTTTTCTGTCAGTATCCTCTTTAATGTTCTCTTAAACTGGTCCGTACTGGTCCGTCTTAAACTGGTACAATGGCAACAATGTCGTCTGCCCATCTCGCCGCTGGACGATATTGACCATTAGGTTTAAATCATTTATTCCCAAAAAGACAATAAAGCCACTTACATGAGAATACAAAATAACATTTAGTTTAATTATCTAATTAACCGCCACCGAGATAAGTAAGTAAAAAACTGTTTACGTAACACAATCGTAACATCATTAGAGACTTAATAAGTAATATCATTAGCCGGTAGGGTAGTTTAAAACCAATAAAAGCGACAAAATGCGTAATGATAAATAGGTACCCGCTCAACATTTTTTTTATTTTTTTTTATATTACTCGACTGGATTAATGTAACTTTGGATAAGAAAAGTTTTCTGTTATATATTTAGACAGTTGAGATTTAAAAATGTTGAACGAGCTTACATTTTTAATGTTAGACGGTAAATTATTATAAATATTTGCTCCTTCATAGGTGATGTTTCTTTTGGAGTAATTTGTACGAGTTTTGTAATACAAGTAAACTAGGGCGACGCCTGCTACGTTGAGATACCTCCGAAATTTTGGTAAATGATAAATTTGTTTTAATTTTTTTGTCTAAAATTTTTCTTATCAGAATACAAGTGGTATACATACAAAGTTTCTTTATTATTTTCATATAGTAGCTAAAATAGTTTTTAATTACTCTGTTCAGATAAATCTGTCTTACCATAGATAACAAGATAACATAGCTTAACTGTCATACAATTGCTGTCTCTTTCAACACATGGCAAATCTTTCTATTGGAAAAGATTACTAAAATGCAAAGACAACTGTTTGTGTCACTTTGAGTTTGCCTACCCGCGTTTCCATTTTCCGCTCCACCAATCCATGGCATCCCCACAGGTCAATCAAATGTACGAGTATACTTTTAGCCGTAAGTAAAGATGCAAGTTTTGTTTTTTTGTTTTATATATCGCTCATTTGGAGCGACAGTGACACAACTGCAAAAAAATGCGAAACTGACCTAATAACACCAAAATTATCTGCCTGATAATCTACGTTAGGAGTAAAAATGTCACATTTGTAAGTTCAAAAAACGTCCGCTAGAGAGTGAAAAGTCGTTGTTGAAATATTCCATTTTGGCGAGCGGATTCCGGAAAAAATCTTAAAACTGGCGTAGTGTAAAATTTACAAATTTGCACTCGTGTCACTGTCGCTCCAAATGAGCGATATAGTTTATAATTTTCGGTTTTATTTTTTCAATATTTGTACGCCTTCACGGCAAAACATAGCGCCCATATGTTTAAACCTAAGACCTTTATGTAAATACCTATGTTTCACATATGAAGTCTGAATTTGAAAAAGCAATCCGTCACTCAGAAAAATAATATATAATAATAATAAATACTTTTATTTCAGACCATGTGGTGTCCATTTTGTTAGTAACAATGTTCATGTAGTAGTGTTAGTAATACTTAAAACTACAAAACATAAAAAAGATAAACTCAACAATCACTACTGCACCATTCACAAATGGCGCAGCAATGATTGATGTAACTACAGTCCAGCCGACTGGCGATCATGCTAAGGATGTTGTTGCCGCTGGCACGTACTCTACGCACAAGGGACGCGCATATTTTACGCATCGTAGCGTAAAAGCAGTCTACGCGATGTTCAACCAACATCCCTGATGCACTTCAGCCGGTCGATTCTATAAACATATCGAAGTGAAGGCTTGGGTGAAGTGATCACAAGTTGAGCTGTCAATCCATATATAGTAGGCGCCAGATAATCGTGGAATAACGGTCATTGACCCACCTACAATTATTGACATTTTTAATTTGAAAAACGGAATTAATGACGCAAAGCTGTCCCGAATCATCATCTCTCGTGATCCTTAACATTGTCTAATAATGAAAAACGATTCATATTTAATTGTTCAGGTACCTATGAACAGTTATTAGGGAAAGGTCAATGTACTTTATTCCACATTTATCTGGCGCCTACTATAATCAAGATGGAATGGCAGCTTCCTCCGTGATCACGTGACATCGTGATTGTATGGAGTGACAGTTCACCTCGTGATCACTTTACCCAAGCCTTCACTTCTACATGTTTGCAGAATCGACCGGATGAATCGCCGCAGCCCCATTAGCACCCTAAGCGCATTATAAAATTGGCCTCAGAAGGCACTAAGAATTTTGAGTATAGTCGGCCCACGGGCTGCACGGGTAAAGTGGTGTACCATAGACCTAAAAAGAGTAATTTTGACTTCTGTCGAACAAAGTATAAACCTGCGAGCTATCATGTTCACCCGCACTGCCAGCGCTCTCCGTTCCCTCTCAATGTCATCATTGTCCTTGAGGTCAGAGGTCATAATAATATGATATATGTTATTTTATAGTTTTTTTTTAGTCCAAGTAAAAATATTTCTAAGTAAAAATGCTCGACGAAATAAACTGTCCATCAGACAACAGAGTTTTCTGAAACCTATAAAAGGTATTGGAGCGTTTAGTGTTATTACGAATCTTGACGTAAATTCGAACTTGAATGATTGCTTCGTATCTAAAAATATCTTGTCTTGGAAAAATGTAGGGCCCTTGATTTATTTCTTGACGTAGCAAAGAATAAAATTTTGTCTAAAATATTTTTTTTACTAAGTAGAGTGTAAGCAATTACTTACTTAAGGGAAAATCAAGAGATACCTTTTTACCTGCATAAACTGCATAGTCAGGAAAAAAAACATCCTAAGGTTGAATGATTCTTAAGGTACCTCTAAAATAAATGATAGCTCGAAAGCACCGATTTCACCGCGTGCACCCCGCAGTCCCCGCATGCTTCCACGCAGAAAGTTTAAAATATCGAACCTAGCAACACAACATCAAATTAATTCAAACCGCCAACTGATTCAGTGTTGCTCACATGTAAACTTCATAAACTTCTTATGTCAAAATGTTAACAGAAATCAGTACTCTTAAGGACTTGTCACACTGGATGCGTTCTGCATCTTGCGGTCCGGTCAACTTGAACGCTACCCGCACTCTATGTTCGATGTGACCGGACCGTAGGACGCAGAACGCATTCAGTGTGACAAGTCCTTTATAAACAATGATTTAAGACGTAGAGTTAAATCAATGCAGAAAAATAATTATTTGTTTTATTATTTTTCCATTGGTAAATTATATTTTGAAGTTATAAGCAGTCAAAATCATATGTGCTTAAGATAAAAAAAAACTGGCCAAGGGTAAATTGGACTTGCACACGAAGGGTTCCGTACCATAATCCGAAAATAAGTTTCTTGTCTGGGGCCCCCTTTTATTTTTATTTTTATTTCATTTTTATTATTTGTTGTTATAGCGGCAACAGAAATACATCATCTGTGAAAATTTCAACTGTCTAGCTATCACGGTCCATGAGATACAGCCTGATGACAGACAGACAGGCGGATAGTGGAGTCTAAGTAATAGGGTCCCGTTTTTACCCTTTTCGTACGGAATCCTTAAAACAAAATTGTGTTTGTAACTTAAAACATATACAACACGATCTTTAATAACTTGAACGAAAAACTTTAATAATCACATTGTGAAAGTTTTGCGAAAATTCATCAAAAATTTCAATTTCCTCTTAACTCGACGTTGAAATAATTTTGCTCAGAGAGACTTAATATCTGATACTTGTGTAGCTTATAATAATCCTTTGCTAAAGTTCTTTTGACTCTTCAAGACATTTTCGTTCATCACAAGTTGTCGACATGTTTGATTGTCATTGTTATTTACGTACTTACGAAGTTATGAGTACTTTTGATATTTATTTTAATTTTCTGTTCTTGAATGCCACTTATACCTTCCTACGCATTGGTTTGTATGTACGGTTAGGAGTTACTTTCGAGTTTCCTAATAATAACGTTCGTTTATATTTTTACATAATAGAGCTGACCGAATGCTGTAATTACCAATTAATTATGAATATATATGTCTATCTAGTTCCTAGTCAGATATCCTCTGTTACTACACTAGAATTTGAACAAGCCACCCACAAAGTCGATTGATGTTAAAACTCCTATAGAGATGTCGTCCGTTCTGAAACGCAGCCCTCCGAAGAACCCTGTAAAGATTTCTTATCCAAATATATTTTCTTCCACAGGTCAAGAATACAACTTCAACAAACTGACAGAGGAAGAAGTGAACTCCCTCGGACAGACGTATGACTACGACTCCATCATGCACTACGCGAGGAACACCTTCAGCAAGGGAACCTACCTGGACACCATACTGCCTCTGGAGGTCCATGGAAAGAAGAGGCCAGAGATCGGGCAGAGAGTGAGGCTTAGCGCCAGTGATATCGCACAGACAAATCTGCTGTATAAGTGTGCAAGTAAGACAGATTATTTCTCTCAATCCCTCTTTATGCATAAAACCCGCCCCCTGATTTAATGCTCAGGTAAACAATTCAGTTGTTCACTGGCCGGTATTGTGATCAAGGTCTGCTAGGAGAAATCTCAATAGTCAGTTTGAAGTAAGGTGCTTCTGATCGAAGTAGACCAGTCGATCATGATGGCCCATTGGTATTTCCAATGGTCGATCAATGACAACGTTGAATCGATCTCAACGGCTGATGACTTTAATCGAGATTGATCGAATACCTTCTAGTATAGCATGTTGACTTGAGACAAGGGTCGCTTTTCAAAAATGTTTTGTTACAATTACCCCCTTATCCCCGATAACATCCTCTTTTTGTTGAATATTCTGACTCACCCTTCAAAAACCCGTTCAGCATTTCATTTTCAATCAAATTAAGTCTACATTATTTGAAACAGAGTAATTGAATTGTGGCATCAGACAATCTAATATCTTAAATCAATACGAATAAAGCCGACTGATACTCCTAAAATCATATTACTTCAATTCCAAAAACTGCTGTACCAACAGCCATTCTGTTTCAAAATCCCATACCGTTAAACTAACTGGTGATTTGATTTCGTAAATTAATTCTCCATTTAAAGATATAGTGACCGTACTAAATAACCTCATATCAGTGTTTATAGGTAATAATTATGATTTAATATCGTAAACAGAATGCGGAAGGACGTTGCTGGGTAACTCGGGGTGGTTCAACTCCCCCGGGTGGGGTAGTGAGACACCCCCAACGACCCCGGACCGATGTGAGTGGAGGATCGTGGCCACGCATGGTGAAAGAGTCGTCCTGAATATTACTGGTAAGTGCTAACATAAGTTTTCTCATCAGTCATTTAGTACCAGATCTGAAATCCCCAAAGTAGGGACATAACTTTTTTTTGTAGATGATGCGTTATCCTTCTCCAGGTCCAGAAATTTTCTTTTATAATTCTTTTTTATCCTCATTTTAAGCTGATATTATTACTATAATTATTTCTATGCTGTTTTTGGGTGAGACAAAGAAGTTAATTAGGTATTTATTTACGACATAATATTACCTATAAGTGCGTATCATCCAGGATATTTCAATCTAATACCGTTGAAAGTGTGCCAATATATTGTGTAATACACTAAGTGTCCTCGGCTTTAAATGTCAAGTGTTCATCAAATTACGCAAATCGTCTTCCATCTCATCGGGGACTTCGCTAAATTCTAATTGATTGAATTCATTTCCAAGTTGAAATTGCATATTCTCACCTTTGACTTTTAAATGTGTTTGCTTCGTCACTTGCTTTGCTAAAAACTTTACTTATAACTAGGTACGCTAGACCTGCCTTTCCAGGTGTCATTAGGCAATTATTTTTCTCGTCTTATTTAGTATGATATTAGAATTTCAGATAGTACATTCAGCTCAAATTCAATGTAGTTATTGTCAGATAATTATAATTTGTTTGCAATTATCGAAAACTAGGTTTTGTTGCTTTATACTTACACCGATAAATCATTCTTAGTTCTGAACAAAGAAAATGATTTGTGACAATTATCAAAATTGGTCTAAAACAATTTATTATCTCAAGAAATAGACACCAATGTACGGAATACTAATGTACAACCAGAGTCTGACAAAGACAGGATTAATATTTACTTAGAACTGTTACATTGTCGGACACAATTTTCCGCACTCCGACTATATAATTTCATTTTCAAGACAAAGTCAGAGCATTCATTTCAATTAGACAATTTACTGACACTCTTAAAATGTCAAGGCTGGCTTCGTTCGAGAATCTTCTACTCTATAAATTTAAATTTATAGAGTAGAAGATTCTATAAAAGTTTCACCAGAATCAAAAGGTCGTATTGGAAACCTATGTTTGTGTCTATACACACCCATAATGTAAGTGGCTAATTTTGAGCATAAGTGCTTCTCCGCATAATCTTATATTATGTTTGGAATAAACTTTTCTTTTTCTATCTTTTCAGATTGATATTCATACTTTTATATAATGTAGAAGCAATTTTTATTTCAAGTTCTGTAAATGTGAGAACCATGGACCATTATGTTAATAGATAGTTTCCTTGTTTGACATGAAATAGCAGGGGCAGTTGAGGGTGTGTCATGCTCACTCCAATGTCTCGCTGATGGTGGCGCGTGTATCGGATCATTCAGTTCGCTTCAAAATGGTTGAGCTGAATGGTGCTGATGCACGCGTCATGTTCGTGAACGGGCGCCGTCGGTGGAGACAGGTCATACCTTGGTTGCCACTGCCTCATTGTAATATTTTATACTATAAATTGTTTTTTTCTTTCTTTACATTGTTCTCATATATAGAAGCAACAAGGTTTATGTAACCAGGATTTTTGTAAACATAAAATGATTTAAAAGAGTGTCCGTGGAGTTTCTTGCACGTTCTTCTCCATAGAGATCTACGCTTTCGAACGTGCAAATAGCTTCATATTTTTGACGGACTGACTTTGACAATTCAAAAGTACCTGATAATGGTTTATTTGAAATAAATGCTTTGACTTTGACTTTGAGTTCTCCGTCCGTGTATTCGTTTAGTTTACTTTTAAACTTCTATAAGAAATTTCGAAGCGGTTTTTACCATAAAAAGAAAGAAATTACGGCTACATATCAGATTAAAAGACACACAACAAAATTAAATGCGAAATAAACCTAAAACTTGTAATATACGTAATACAACTAAAATTCTTACGAAGCCGGGGCAAGTAACTATAGTGCTTTATTAAGAAGACATCCGGGATATCACTCGAACGTCACCATTTTCCTTTATTAGCCCCATCTACTTTACTATTGTCTTTAAAACTCCATACAGCACTGCTTACTCCTCAATACGTATAAAGGAGCTCTTTCCAGGAAGGCTGTCAAGTGTTTGCGAGGAGCCTTGGCAGCCCAATTTTACTGGAGAGCCCACTTGAGACAACCCTCGGCAGTAAGCGAATCGTTAATTTTTATAAATGCACGAAAATGGACGTTTTACGTCGTCGTGGCAGAACTGAGAGGTTAATGATAGTAGGAACTATTTCGGTAAATATACGTGTATTATCTAATCGATGAAAAACCCGGCCAAGTGCGAGTCGGACTCTCACACGAAGGGTTCCGTACCATAAACCGAAAAAATACGTTTCTTGTATGGGAGCCCCCTTTATTTTTTTTTATAATTTGTTGTTAAAGTGGCAATAGAAATTAACACTGAAAATTTCAACTGTCTACGTAGAGGTATTACGCTTCTTGAGATACAGCCCGCTGACAGACAGACGGACGGACAGCGGAGGCTTAATAATACGGTTCCGTTGGTTACCCTTCGAGTACGGAACCCTAAACTAGATCCCACGAGGCAGGGTGGATTTTTTAGGGTTCACACTAGGATTAGTGTGGGGTCTAGCGCTATTTTACTGCACTAAATACTATAGGGATGTAATTTCCTTTCATTAAACATTATGTAGTAATTATACTCTTCAAATACAGTTGTGGATAAAATCTCGCAATAGATTAAAAGTAATTCGGTTGGTACCTATTTGAACTTTGAAGGAATCCAATAATATGGGATAATATAAGATTTGGTACAGAGACTATGGGTGATACCAGACAGAGACACCCCAGAGAGCTCACCATCATCGTCATCATTTTAGCGGAAAGTCGCTCACTGTTGGTCATAGGCTTCCTCAACCATCACCACTAGTCCTACTGTTCTCGCATCATTATCAAACTTCTGCGGGCCTCACTAGCCAGATGCCTACGACAAAATAAGGTAAAAAAACAAGTGTGCTTTAGACCACACGACTGAAGTAAAACTTCTTTAGCTCCATCTATATATATGTATATATGTATAATATACACATGTATTAACATTCGTCAATCGATCGATCGAGGACAGAGAGAGAGAGAGAGAGCGAGAGAGTTGCGCACCCGGCTGCGCACTCACTTGCTCGTGTGCTCATTTGCTTGTCTACTACAATACACACACAGCATACGGCATTTCATTCCGTTCGCCTCGCCCGATCACACTTTTCGTAACGCTCTCGTCACGCATTCACCAGCTTACTCCCCAAGTCAAGCGAGCGTAACGAAGTTTTACTTCAAAAAAACCTTGATACCCAGCAGATAAACGGTTGTCGTATGTTATTCTTTACTACATAAAAATGAAAACCAATTTACCATGATTTTTTAAGACTCTATAAAACCAAACACCTAAATACAACATAAACCTGAATCCCAAAATATTCAGTGTCAGGCATAACATCTTAGCGTTTCCCACTGAATCGATGAGCCATTACATTCTGTCCATAATTTCCGGTAGACTTGTTACAGCACCCACTAAGTAAAACCACTCACAGAAGTTGCAACCTTGATCCTTACGGAAACTTACTCAAATAGTATAAATATGTCACCGGAAAATAGCAAACTCGGTAAGATTATAAAATAACTTGAGAGATTGTAAACTCTCGAAAAATTGTCAACTGAACATTTGGAATACTATTTTACGAATCAAAATTTAATAGTCTATAACCTCTCGAAGTCATTCCGTGAAATTGTGGACTGACATAAAATGGCGACCAATCAGAGCACAAGTCTACAATTTAAATGTTTTCATGCGATAGTAAACCTGGAAACAAGGCTCTTATTGGTCTATTCAGAGAAAACAAAGACCAATGAGGGGCCAAGTTTCCAATTTAACTATCACACCAACACATATAAATTGTAGACCAATCAGCTGTCTGGTCTACAATTTCTCGGAATGACTTCGCGAGATTATAGACTATGAAATTTTGATTCGTAAAATAGTAAGCTTATTCCAAATGTTTAGTTGACAATTTCTCGAGAGTTTACAATCTCTCAAGTTATTTTATAATCTTACGGAGTTTGCTATTTTCCGGTGACATATATAGTCCGCCGCCTGACCGATTTCGGCCATGGCGGCCACTCTCAACCGAGACTAGCCATCGGCGCGGGACATATTATAGTGCACAAGTATGTGCTCAAACAAAAACAACAGTAACAACAACAAACAATAACAGCAACAATAGTACTCAGTTATAGAATCTCCTATGATTTTGTAAATATGGAAGCGACAATCATCATACTCTCACTTATCCGTTTCCCAATTTATTTGTGCCAGCACATGTCTTTTTTTTCCATACTTCCCTATTAGTCGTAATGTGACTCCAGTCTTGCCAAGAACTACCATGTTACCCAGTAAATGGGTTGTGGAGGTCTGGTAGGCAGCCGCTCTAAAATACTGGTATTCAGCTGAATCCGGTTTGACTGGAAGCCGACCCCAATATAGTTGGGAAAGGGCTATAGTAGGCGCCAGATAAATGTGGAATAAAGTACATTGACCTTTCCCTAATAACTGTTCATAGGTACCTGAACAATTAAATATGAATCGTTTTTCATTATTAGACAATGTTAAGGATCACGAGAGATGATGATTCGGGACAGCTTTGTGTCATTAATTCCGTTTTTCAAATTAAAAATGTCAATAATTGTAGGTGGGTCAATGACCGTTATTCCACGATTATCTGGCGCCTACTATAGGCAGATAATGATGGCTTCTCTATTAGTCGTCATCTGTCTCCCTCTTTCTTGACATATTATTATTTAAACAGTTCATCCGTCATTTTTAGTGTCTTCCTTTACTCTTACAGCCATATACAAGGTGGCGACGACGATACGACAATAAATCAAAGCACTGGCTAGTTCATACAAATATGTTGTCTTTTATCACTGATTTGATGTCACTAACTGCAACAGACTGCTTGGAATATTTTGACAGAATAATAGTCACTATCCTTGACTAGTTTGAGTTTTTTTGATTTTTAATTTCGGTTTCAAAATATTCCTATGAACCAGTATTACCAATGTTTGCCTTAATAAAATTGTCGTATCGATGTCTCCACATTGTATATTCACTCTCAAAACTTGAATTAATGATTGTTTCATTAATTCAAGTTTTGTTTCATTACGATTCTGCAAACATCTCACTGTGAAAACTAAGGTGATGCGATCTTGAATCCGATCTGCTATCGAGCTGGCACACCTTCACAACACTTCAAGTTGAGGATTTTACAGAATCGACCGACTGACTATCATATGAAAATCAAATTTCGTGAGATTAATGAAGTTCAAACACAAGTATTCAATCAAACATAATATATTCAACTAGTCACCCGCCCCTGCTTTGCAGAGGTGCAAATAATATACCTACACAAATAATCCTCGTGTATTGCTTTTTCTATAAGTGAAAACCTTATCAAAATCCGTTGCATGGTTTAGAAGAAGTAAGCGCAGAAACAGACAGAAGTAGAGCGAACTTTATTTCGATCGGTTGATTGGAAAACCGTAATTTACCAGCTCATCTCTATAATGGGGTATTAGACTGGATTTTATTTATCACATTTCTCAAAAAAGCAGACAAGACGCAGTTAAGTGTTTTCAAATCTGTGATAAACAGAGACAGCACTAATTTCGTGTGACGTCACTCACAAGTTCCGCCATATTGAATTAAGCCATCCAGTACAAACGAAATTATATGTATAACTTCTCTGTTTTTCCACCAATTTTATTTATTTTTTCTCCAATCATATTGTTTTAATACCATCTATCAAATAAGTATTCATTCATATGTAGATTTTTCAAAGTAGTCAAATTCCCTATTAAGATACGAACTGTAGTTAAGTTTCCTAAAACCTTTATTAATTCAATGTTAGTATTAATTTCATGGTTCAAAAAAACATCCTTTTCGTATTTTCGTCTCTTTATTGTAAATCGATAAATTTTCTCCTCAATAATAATCCCTCATTGTCATACCGATAACTAGCAGGCAGGCATACTTTGACAGCCGTATCTCGTTAAGCTTTATCTAGCAGACAAATGGGTGTTTGGACAAGCGGTTATAATCCAGTTTATATTGTTAGTAAGCCCCTGTCAAAGGAAGTTATATTTTTTGTGGGAGACTGCCAGGCGGATTTGTAAAGGGTAAGGGTTTGGTTAGATTGGGAGCGGGGCGAATAGCGGATTAGATTGGTTTAAAAGCGAATGCTGTCGTGAAGACAAAGGTCAGGCAGACTTGGATCAATATCTAGTGCGATCCTTGGAATTGGAATAGCGACACCACTAAAGCCACCAGCCACTATAGTAGGCGCCAGATAAATGTGGAATAAAGTATATTGACCTTTCCCTAATAACTGTTCATAGGTACCTGAACAATTAAATATGAATCGTTTTTCATTATTAGACAATGTTAAGGATCACGAGAGATGATGATCATTTGGGACAGCTTTGTGTCATTAATTCCGTTTTTAAAATTAAAAATGTCAATAATTGTAGGTGGGTCAATGACCGTTATTCCACGATTATCTGGCGCCTACTATAGCCACCAGTCACCACCAAAATAAATATATTTATCAATAAATAACCGACCAAGTGCGTGTCGGGCCACGCGCAGTATAGGTTTCCGTAGTTACCCGTCTCCTAAATCATGCCAGAAAAATAATAATATATATTTAACTAATACATAACAAAGTTACAAATGCACTTTGTTATAAGTCATTTTCTGTGGAATGATTAGGAATATGTGCTACTACTATATTTTTTTCACGTCTCCAAAAACATCCGTTTAGCTGGCAAAGGGGGGACACACGTGACGCTAACAAAAATTAGCACTTTAAAGCTTAATATTTCGCAAAGGGATCCTTGGAAGGAAAAATGGTTTTCATACGCAATATTTTTAAATGGCGTATCCAACGACATCATGGAAAGACACCATTTTTTTATATTTCATTTTACTTTGTCGGCGGGATAAATATGTATTTTTTGTATACCCATACCAAATTCCTAGTTAAACTTTCTAGTGCTAAGCGTCTCTGAGCTAAACCGTGGGCAGATAGACAGACCGACCTGGCGAAACTATAAGGGTTCCTTATTGACTACGGAACCCTAAAAAAGGGAAACACGAAAAAATTTTAACTTGTCTATTTTAAACGAGATTTATAAAACACTGTCAATCAAAACGCTGTCTCAATCCGCTCCGCTCATACACTCACGTAATGCCTTTACTTTCTTTACGAAATAATTATTTCACACAATACAATCCTCAAGACAATTTCAAAGAACCAGAACCTTTTGTAATACATTCAAGATTATGAAGAATGACTATCCAAAGAAAGTATATTTCTTCCAACATAACACTTTTTCTTGAAAATGGGCTCAGTAATTGGTGTAATTAAAATAAATTAGCTTAGGAAATTTATCTGGATGATTGGGACAACTTAATTACGAGTTATGGCGTCTTTCGTTTTCTTTTTAATTTTAATGCTGTGGTCAACATTACTATTTGTGGTCTTTGAGAAATTACTTTTTATAAAAAGATTCTAAGGAAAAAGAGGTCTGTGTTTTCTGTTTTAAAAGCCGGTTTGAGATAACTAGGTTTTAGGTGTCCAACATTTATTACAGCCCTAATCATTTATTTAATGTAATAGGGAATACGCATGAAAAAAATGTTTTTTGTCTAAACAGTTTATCTAGAAATATACAAAAATATAATACTAACAGTGAAAATAGAATCAAAATTGACCGAAAAACAAACGAGAATCGGTCCCTCTCGCAAAAACGCTGTTTTCTTTGGCATCCGTATAGGCGACGTAGCATTTGACGTCATAGTTGGTATCGGACTTCTCTTTCTAATCGTCAACTTTGAAGCTTTATAACTTCAACACTGATGAAGGTATTTTAAAAATCTTTCATTATTATTTAGTAGATATAATAAGAATTTTATTTTGCGAATAAAAAAATGCATGCATATTATTACAACGGTTGAAAACCAATGACAAAAATGTAATCATTAAACTGCTTGGTTTAAAACTGTTTAGCAGATTATTAATCATTCTTATTCTTCTATAGAGAATAAGAATTTAGAATCTGCATTTTGCAGTAATTAAAATTATGCTAAGTTTTAAAATGGTTAGATTGTTGTATGAATCTTCAATCGCAGCTTCATCAATGATTTCGTATCTAACCAAAATATAAATCAAAATAATTATTTATAAAGATTCGTTATAAAAATAACTTTGAAGAAAAGCAGCTCCAGGCTTTATTTCCGTCTTATTAATAAACATTTTTGTTAAGTTCCTTCCAAGCTCAAAAAGGAAAACACATTATATATAAATAGCGACGACCAAAATTCACCTTTTTCGGTGCTCTCGTCCAAAAATTTAAGGGATTTGATACGGGTATTTGATCCTAAATACCAAATTAACGTTATAGAAAAAAATATTCCTTTAAAAGATCTTTTAAGCGTCCTTTATCAAGTACCGTGAAATAGGATCCTTTACACACACATGAGTACGGTATACCCGTGAAATGTGGGTATGTGAGTGTGTAGGATGTGTTCGCTGTGTCTGTATGGAATACGGTCCAATAAATGCAAATAAATTTACCATTTCGTTTGTCCGTTACGAATATAAATGGATTCTGGTGAATTAATGAATTTATTACCAGCTTTTATTTTAAGTGGCCTTCGCCGGGCACTTGCGACTATAAATCTTAGCGGCGGCACCGCTGGACTCCAGGGACTGGATTCTTTGTGTTTCTGTAAAATACATTTTGGCTAAGTCCTAAAGTCCCAGCTTAGAAACATGGATACCGTATGAAGAGTTTTGTAAGAAGTTTGCTCATGAAAGCTGAAACTAAACTGGTTAAAAAATTGTTTAATAATATCCTTCTAATATTATAAACGCGAAAGTTTGGATGGATGGATTAATGGATGTTTGTTACTCTTTCACGTAAAAACTACTGAATGGATTTTGATGAAATTTGGCACAGTGGTAGATTATAGTCTGGAATAACAAATAGGATACTTTTTATCCCGGAAATATGTTCCCTTGGGATAATTTTAGACAATCACGCGGGCGGAGCCGCGGGCGGCAACTAGTATAAAATAATTATTGATCCGAGCTATTAGCAATATTTTTAAGATAGTTTATAAAGCTGACGCAAACAATAGATGGACGTGGCAATATGTCAGCCAATTTAATCTGATTGGATATTATTATTATCAGCCAGCGCGGTGTCGCATCGATGTCGCCTTGTCACATTGTGCCTGTTTGTAAAAGCATCCAACCTGCTATAAGTGCCAACATGAAGCGCTGATCGAAAGGATGAGATAGAAGAACTTCTTCAGATTAAAATCCTGCAGAATCTTCGTTTATGTACCTTATAGTAGGTATCACACATTTATTTCGTCAATAGATCCAATAACAGATGTATATTAACACTATTAGATTTAAGAGTATTAATGCCTTAAAATTCAAATTTTCAGACAGAAAAAAATTAACGGTACCAAATATATTTCTTGTTCAAATACATTTAAAAATACTTACACAAAAGTAAGGGTTGTCAAACAGAAAATATTTAAAAATTGAAGATAAAAAGAACAAACTTGGAGATAATGTGGTTTGTAGAAAAAATGGCATATACATGGAATATAATAAAAATACCTTATTCAAAGGTATTAGTTATTCATAAATGTATGTAATTAGTCTGCATTTATGTTCGTTAATCAACCACAAAATAATGGTTGAACAGATTTGTATGGAATTAAGCACGCGGCGTTATTCTTTCAAAATCGAAAGGAACTCCCCGATACATTGCTTCATTTATTTAAAAACCGTCTGCAAGATAAAATATCAAACACGCAATGAATACCTACGCTTGCAATGTCAAAATTAAAGCATTTGCGACCGATTGCAACAATTTTTGTTTCACGCAATTAGGCTGCTGGAAAAAAAACAAAATGTTCGTGCAACTAACGTGCGAAATTTTTGACCTTTACACAAGCAAAACTGTGGGCAAAAGTAGTGTTTATATACCACTGAAAGATTCAAAGCAATCATAACACATCACGCAGTGCCAACGATGCCTTAAATTCCAACTATTCAACAGAAATATTGGAGTAAAATACACCTTCCCTCCAAAACAATATACTACGGCAGTGTATTCATACAATTTCAAAATAAATATGGTTTAAATAATTTATTCCCAAAAAGACAATAAAGCCACTTACATGAGAATACAAAATAACATTTAGTTTAATTATCTAACTAACCGCCACCGAGATAAGTAAGTAAAAAACTGTTTACGTAACACAATCGTAACATCATTAGAGACTTAATAAGTAATATCATTAGCCGGTAGAACCGATATTTAACCGATATTTACTCCTCATTGATTGAATATTCCGCATTCAGACTAGGTACTCCAAACATCATTGGTTGCGAAACAGTGAATTGATGACAAATAATAATAAATTAGTGAACTCTAATTAAAATAAACCACTGAAATACTATTTGTTTTCATATTTGATATCGTTAATGTCTGTGGTGGAGCTCGTTATAATTTTATAACTGGTCATACAGCTTGCCTGGGTTTTCCTAGAATAAACACAATTGCAATTATTGCAAAATTATTGTACTGGTACTGAACGTATATAGTTAAACAAATAATTAATTTAACTAAACAATATCTCATTACCAAATCAATCATTTACAATTGGTTTTCGACTGCCAGTACTGGACGTCATTCTTCTTAATGGAAATCAATTTTACACTTTTTAGCTACGTTATGAGCCAGAGAGCGACAGCTAGCTGCTGTTGTTTCAAAGCTTCGGATTATATAAAACAACCGTCCATACCCAACAAATAAATACACGGTTGGTGCAGTGGTTGAGCGATTGACTGCTGCGCTGCGTGTCGTTGGTTCGATCCCCGCCAGAAACAAATACTTGTATGACCTACAGATAGTTGTTCCGGGTCTAGCTGTTTGTGTATGTGTGTTTATATGTTTGTAAACGCACCTACGATACAGGAGAAATTCCTAGTGTGAGGCAACGTTTAAAAAAAAATACACATACAATAAAAACCTTCAACGGAATTAAAGAAGCCCAAAAATGTTCTACAACGTCCAACCCATTCCTACTTTATACCCGCTAGTTGGGTCGCTCACATTTAGATTAATTCAGCCCCATATGGTTGGACTAGATACCTAACTAACTCTAAATATTCGCAAAACAAAAGGTCAGACGAAGGTCTGATTTAATTCTCCACCAAGATTTCAAAGACAATAACGCCAGTCTTCTGGGCACGTTTCCAGATGACAGCGAAGTCGAGGAGTACTTCGATGCCTAAATGTTTTTTGTTTTTGTATGTACGTACTCAGTAGATATAAATTTTATTGGTTATTTTTGAAGTAACTTATGCAAATCAAAGATCCCAATCTTGTAGGAAGTCCAATTTATGAGGAAAGTTATCAAATAATCGTCAATAAAAACTTTTAACCGAACTTCAAGCCCTTTCAAAATAAAGGTTTATAGCAGACTCACAAAAACATCATCAATTACGTGTAGGGAAGTGACAAATACAGCAAAACAAAGGCGAGACTCGAGATTTATTGTGGCCGGAATTGGACGGAGCGGGCTACGGGACAGGACGGTCCGTAGGTCCGTAGGTGTGTAGGTAGGTAGCGCCATAGAATCGAAAATACGTATTGAGAATGAGATGAGATTGAATTCACACCATTGAAAGCACATTAACAAAGGAGTGGAACTCTCTGCCTGCGTCTGTGTTTCCGAACGCATACAACCCTAATCTCTTCAAAATTAGAGTGAACAGGATTCTTCTGGGTAAGCTCGCTCCATCGTCAACTTTGTCTCTGTCATCTATGACCTAGACTAGAGTCAAGAGCAAACCCATATGAAATAAAAAAATAAAATAAATACAATTAAAAAGTTGGTTTACGGACGATAGTTTAACGTGACAACAATAAAACTTATGAAATGATCGTAACGTTACAATGAGCGTAACGTTACAATGAGTCATCCTTTTTCGTGCGTGCAGCCGGCCGTTTATCGATTTATTAGACGTCGTCACGTCAAAAACAAACTATTTATTTCAAAAGTATGATTGTAATAGAAACGTATTTATTTATTCGTGCTGTCTCTCTTTCTTTCGCTTGTAGATCGCTAGTGGTCTTTAAGGCCGCCCATTGCGACACCCTATTTATTTAATGTTTTCTACGGCTATGTTAGGTATAACTATTTTAATGATGTAACAGCGGACGATATAATTTCGTTTGATATAATTTTCATTTGTTATAATTATTTACTCCTGATTATGATATAAGTACATCCAAGAGATATAATTTCATTTCTTAAAAGCTTTAGTTGACATACTTACACTAATGATTAGAAGTTATAATGTTCATATTGTATTAGATTTCTTTCGAACCGTCAACATGACATGTTTTATCAAATGTACATTCTGCTTAAATAACGGTCGTGACCAAGGGAAGTTGACGGAGCCCCGATGCGACCTAACATGAATGGGATCACGGGAGCTAAGTTCGCTCGCTCACTCTAGCTCCTGCCATCCCATTCGAACCTAACCTATCCGTGCCGGAGTGCCCTAAGTACCCCATCTGGCACGGTCGCTCTTTGTTCAGCGGTTAGATCAAATGTCAATAATACAAGATGATTAATAGATCAAAAGAACGTTATAATAAATACGAATTTACTAAACGAACGTTAGAGAAAGTGTGTATGAAAATTATGGAAAGTGTTGTTAGATGACGTAAACGTAATGTCATTTTAGTGTTATAGCTTTTGAAAATAGAGCAAGTGTTGTTATATTAAATGAGCGGCACCCGTTTTCCACTTCTATCTTTAATTCTTTATTGTATACCATAAAAGCTTATATTAATTCACAGTGATTTAAATAATCATGTACAAAGGCGAGCTTAACTAAAAATGAGTTTTCTACCAGCAAACCTTTGAGTGATAGAGAGAGATCACAATAGAGGGTAGGATCCAGTGCACAAATTTCACAATGCTACATTTTTTAATCATACTTAAATGTAATGTATGTATGTAATGGATATGTACGTATATATTATATACATACATATCTACAAATGTTATGCCATTGCATTGCCATTGCAATGCTCTTTAACTTTCCTCTTGAAGACGTCAAGAGAAGGTTCTATCTTTTATTTCTGTAACATATATGGTGCACATACCTACTAAAAAATTATATTGTATTCTATTCTAAAGATGTTCATAGGTATCTAAAGAGGCAAACGAGACAAAGATAGTTTTCTACCTACTTTCAGTGCGTGTGCCGACGCCGCTGAAACAATCATCTAGGGACAAGCGACCCGCGCTTGATTCAAGAAAAAACATGAGATAAAAATTACTAGTCGTCAAAAGGCACAAGAAATGATACAATCCTAACTGTGTCAAAAGTTTCTTATGCCCTAAAACTCTCGGCATTGAAAACCTTTGGGGTATCACTTCTATAATTCTTAGCCTGTGTTAGGACCCATCGGCACCTATTGGTATGGCGGTGAGAGTGCCCGGTAGCCATGACTGAACCCTTTTATTTCGAAGGAAAATAACTTAAGAGCTTGCCCAAATTGAAATTCATACTCCGATTGAGTAGATTTTTGATTGCGAATGGTGAGAAATCATAGGGTTCCGATTCACAGATTTTTCTCTTGGTCAATTCGTGTTATGCTGAAAGAATGATGATTTTTGGCACTGGTTATTTACTGACGAAGTCTACAACCAGAATGAGTAGGTCGCTTTCCTTTGCAATTTTTGAAGTGATAACTTCTTATGGGAGGGTAAACCGCTTCGTAACGTAACGCGTTACGGCGCCAGTCTGTCTCGCTTCCCTTTCCCTCACGCATACGGCAGGCTCTTCCTTTCTCACTCGAACCCACAGCGCTAGCCGTATTTCGGACAGACGCTTCCCATATTTATATAGTTCAACTTAGATTAGTTTAAGTTATCACTTCTGTCGGGCGTCCTTAGACGCACACTTTTTTTTAAGGTGATAACTTCTAATCGATGAACGCCGGCTGCACGCACGAAAAAGGATGACTCATTGTAACGTTACGATCATTACATCAATGTTTTGTAATAACGTTGTCTCGTTAAACTATCGTCCGTAAACCGACTTTACAGACAACCAATTTTTTTTATCTGGGCACACCAGCGACATGATCTCATTATTGCATCACGCCTAGTAAAACAGAAAAAAAACCTACAAAACGAAATACCTAAAAATAAAATGCCTAGGCAATCCGTAACCAAAAATATTTAACATAACATACCTATGTAGCTCACTAGATACACAGCCACATCTTCGTTTCGAGTATTTGGCCAGCAATTAACTGACGACCTAGCTTTGATTGATTACTCGCTTCATCAGCCAGAAGGTTCCAAATGAATATTGACGGAGCCTCTACTTATGGCGCCAAAAAATCCAATATTAGTTTGTAAATGTAGCTGTTAAATGGGTTATTTGAAACGGGCTAAAATATAAATATAAAATGAAAATAGTGGTTTTGGCTGCCACTTTGTAATTATACTTTTTTTTGTCGGAATTTTTTTTGGCAAGTTTATATTTAGGTTTGAGCCAAAGGTCCTTCGGATTATCTCAGACGTCTCAATCGTATTTTTAATCAAAGTGATTGATGTTTATAGCAATAAAATAATATAAACCAATATATTTCTAAATTGAATTTTACTTTAGGACCGACGCTAATTCATGCTTTAATGTTTGATAAATATTTATATCAGAAGTTCAGAAGACTGTTTATTAAAATACCGAATTCGCCAGACGCATGAAAATAAATGAATTTTCATAAATGTTTTGACAGTTCTATTTCGATACAAGTACCTACCTATCTTCAAAGTCAACTAGAGTCGGACCCAATATCCTGCGACTTGTAATATTCGTGGGGTCGCAAACATGGCAACATCAAACGGACTGTTACATACGCGTAAAAATACCCTGTGTAGGAACCCCAATCGACTGAAATAAATATAGCTAAGAACACCTAATACATAAATCGCTTTGAAGTCGTTTGCATTGATAAAATTAAGTAGAATAATTGTGTTTGTTTTGGTTGCATGACCGAAAAAGTGCCATTTTTTTATTAACGAAGTGAGACATAATACTACTGAAATATATATAATATAACTAAATACTAATATATAATACTACTAAATACTATTTAAGTATATTAAATACTTAAATAGTATTTATTATATATTTATTTATAATATATATTATTATAATTTATTATATATTTAACTTTGCTTATTGGGTTGTGTAAAAGTCGTGACGACTTTTATATTCATCATGAAACCCACCACAACAACATCCAATTTGTTTTAAAGGACTTTTAACAATAAGATAATTGAGATTCTCAAAAAATGGCATTGTTAAAAGTCCTTTTAAGAAATCTCAACTCCAGAATAAGGCCATCGAAAGCAATAAGTTTCCACTTCAATTCGCAGCGTTTAGTGGCCAGTCATAGAATCCTGTTCACTGCAAACTTTCCAACATAACATGACCTCCACGCTTCACAGCCTCTTTCAAATACCTGTAAAAAGTTAACTAATTAAGGAGACAGAGGGGTCAACGTCTACTGGCCAGTTAAGGCTGGAAGGTCGTAAATTTCCAGTGGTCCCTACCACCTAAGTTTACGATTGCGGTTGTACTGCTAAACGCTATTAATTTACGGGATTTATATAGAAATAAATTGGTTAAGATACAGTTTTAATTGAATGAATGAAGCAAATTTGCCGACTATTGTTTGACTGTCTTCAGTTTCGTTTCGAATTTGGCACGAAAAGTTATTTGTATTTTGCATAGCTTGATTTTCATTCCGTAATAGTCAACACCTACATAAAATCGTTTTGACTTTATCAATAGTATGTTTAAGTACGAGTGCTGATCCAAAAGTAATGAATATTGGGTATAAATGTAAAGCAATGAAAATATACATATTTTACTGTGTTAGGAATATAGTAGGTACCATCACAAATACACAGCAAAAAT
The DNA here is from genome assembly GCA_905163435.1 of Mamestra brassicae. Taxonomy (NCBI): domain Eukaryota; kingdom Metazoa; phylum Arthropoda; class Insecta; order Lepidoptera; family Noctuidae; genus Mamestra; species Mamestra brassicae. Next base: position 3,896,686 of record LR990991.1, on the reverse strand, counting down.
CTATTACATAGATCATCATATCCGGGAGAAAAAATATTTTATATTATATATATATAATATAAACCGGCCAAGTTCGAGTCGGACTCTGACACGAAGGGTTCCGTACCATAAACCGAAAAAACACGTTTCTTGTATGGGAGCCCTCTGTAATTTATAATTTCATTTAATTTTTATTATTCACACTGAAAATTTCAACTGTCTTTCTATTACGCTTCGTGAGATACAACCCGCTGACAGACAGATGGACAGTGGAGGCTTAATAATAGGGTTCCGTTAGTTATCCTTCGGGTACGGAACCCTACAAATGGTCATATTTTTTTCGACTCACAAATATTTTTTACTTTTTTTTCAAACTGGATTAAGTACAGCTTAGTAAAACAGTGTTCTGTTTGAAAAATAAGAGTAGAAAGAAAGAAAGAAAAATATTTATTTGGGACTCACAGAAAAGTAAAATAAATTAAAAGTAACAGTCATAAAAATAATATACAAAAGCTAGAACAGCATGACTTTAATATGTGCGAGGCCAAAAAAGTAGACACTGACCATGCTCACAATGACTCTTAGAAAACACAATAGGTTCTAGCTCGTTTAAATGCAACAGTAGCACATTGGTGCCCATCGATGACCCTTTCTGAGGATAACGCCAAAAAGTTCAAGATGTTGTATTGGCAGACCGACAAGTGACCATCAAACATTTAGCTGAGGTTACAGGGATCTCATATGGTAGCGTTCAATGGATCCCAAGATAATTGCATGTAAAAAAAATTGCAATCGTTAGGTGCCACTAATGTTCAACGTCGAACAAAAATCGAGGCGACTTGACATTGACATTTGAAGATCACCAGGCTGAGCAGGCCTTTTATCACTAACTTTTTAATTTCCTGCTCTTTAGAAATAGCTCCCCTCTTGCTCTTATCTTCTTTAAGCCTCTATAAATTCCTCAGGGGCAATAATTATGAAGAAGATAGCGTGGTGGTGACTACTTTTGAAGCGTTTTTAGAGGGGTTTGGAAGATATTGTTTTTGGAGCGTAGTTAGCGTTTAGAGACCATGAACTGCTTGGATCGACTTCTAAGGACTTCTTATATCTTGAAATATAGATATGAATTTGAATCTAAACTGTTTTTTGTTTTATATTTCGATGTCGTATGATGAAGATTATTTTGGTTTCACAATCGATTAAGATCCTAACTTGGATTCATTAAAAGTAATAAGTTTTGAGGTGTATTTTTGCGTAATATAAAAATGGCCAGAGTTACATACAGGCAAAAAGTACCATTTAAAACCATATGAGGCAACTGTTTAATTTCATGTTTTCAAAATATCAGGCGTTTTCATACCTGCAGTGCTCACGGTTTTTGACACGTCGCAAATTATTATCGGTGCGATGTCACAGTCCGTTGTCGTGAGTTGGTCCCCACGGAACCAATATTGATGCAGCTATCTATACATATATATAAATTACTGCCGCAGAGAATTTCCTGACAATAAAATCGTAGTAGCTTTAATACAATTCATTTCTTGATAAAAACAAATTTGATGTCTAGCATTTAACACTGATGTTAAACAAAAAGCTATTATTTACTCCCACTAGACTCCGATAGAGTTTCTTGCGCGTTCTTCTCTTTAAATAGCTAGCTATATCTTTCTGACAATTCAAAAGATGTATTTCAATTAAACAATTAACTGGCATGTAAAGGGTTAAATGGGAATACATGTAATAGGTACATGTTTTGACATTGAGTTTGGTATTTCACCGATACTAAATTCAATAATTATTTTCTTACAGAAATCGACATCCACAAATCAGAGGATTGCCGTACAGAATGGGTGGAAGTACGTGACGGCTATATGCCAAACGCACCCGTCCTCAGCAGGATCTGCGGCTCCGGCAAAGGTCCCATGATGAGGTCAACAGGCTCAAGACTGACGGTGGTATACCAGCCTGGACCGAGACCCAAACCTCATAGAGGATTCAGGGCGTTTTATGAAGGTAGGCTTTAAAGATCTCAGAGTCTTCAATAATTTACGACTTTTCACTGTCATGCCTTTTTAATAATCTTTACTTAGATAATAATTTCAAACATGGAAATTATCTGATTAAGGGTTTTATTAATTTAGGCTGTTAGAATTTAACCTTTTCAACGCCAATGTCACGTAAACATGCAGCAAGCGCGTGCACAGGGCACGCCAAACATCACAAATATTTGACAAAAAGTACGGCAAATTTGTGGCTTGGCGTCGGGGGCACGCCGATGCGTTAATGCTCTGGCGTTTAAACGGTTAAGCTTCGGTCTTTTTACTGGGACGCATAACGCTGCGGTATGCGATGCCTTAGACATTATTCGTAAGGTTGAGTCGCAGCGGTGAGAGGGATTATTTGTTCAGCACCGCATACCGCCGCGCAGTGATGTGCGTTCCGATCAAGAAACCGAAGTTTTACGTTGTCTTATCTAATTATATAAATGCTTCGGTATTTCGTGAAAAGAATTCCTTGAAGAACTTCAAGTAAATAGGAATCTTACGATTGTACACGATATCGACATCAACTTATCGTAACATTTAAAAATAAATATATTTCTTAGCATTAAGTTATAAATATTGTTTTACCAGCTGTGTGTGGTGGAGACATAGAAGTGGACAGCACAGGACATCTGGAGTCTCCGAACTATCCCGATGACTATCAGCCCAATAAACTTTGTATCTGGAGACTTTCGGTACCCCAGGTAATAAAATATTTAACCAAGTGATATTTTTTTAAAACACCTAAGATTCTGTTCTAGCAAGACCTTACCTACTTTTACACATAGTAAATAGACAGTTTATTCATAAAAATATGTACAAGAAAAGCCACAAATGGGCTTAAACAAGAAGAAATTCTATGCCAAAAGCAACAGTTACTTCAGTCTCTTGGCCATTTTCCAATATAAACAGTAGATATGTCAGTTTTCTGTGACAAAATATTCTCCTATGAAACCAATGCCCAAATCCATCAATCAAATCAATTTAAGGTCGTTATTTTCTTCCAGGATTACCAAGTAGCCCTTCGATTCCACTCTTTTGAGGTGGAGAACCATGACACTTGCTCATACGATAAGGTCAAAGTCAGAGATGGTGACTCCGTAGACAGCCCACTCATCGGCATGTTCTGCGGACACAAGATACCTCCTGATATCAGGTTAGTGCATTTGGAGAACGGTAAATCTTTTACTTCACTTTTAAGGCTCTGAAAAACTGGACGCCAAATACTGCATCCAAACTGCAATTGTAGAGCCTTACTAAACAACCATTTTCTCTTCTACTTTATTTTGTTTCCTGGTTGAATTCCTTGACAAGTTTTAAACATACATAAGCTCATCAGCCTCTGGTCTAATTCAATCTTCATCCCACTTAAATATCTAAACAGCTCAACATCATCAAACCTTTCAGGTCAACATCCAACAAATTGCTCGTCATTTTCGAGTCAGACAGCACAGTGCAGAAGGCTGGCTTCTCTGCTACCTTCATGAAGGAGTTCGATGAGTGTGCCTCCATAGAGCATGGGTGCAGCCACTCTTGTGTCAACACTCTCGGAGGGTATGAGTGTGCCTGCGACATTGGGTACGAACTGCATTCTGATGGGAAGAAGTGTGAAAGTAAGTGGACGTTTTTGTTCTAGATACATTTTTTTAGGGATATTACTTATCAAGGGGAAGACGACCTTTGGAAAGGTACCCATGGTGATGGAAAGTCGTGGTTTAGCAATCTATGATTCATTTAGTCAGGAATAATTAAGACTAAGAAAGAGGAAGTTTCCATTATTATACAAGTGCTGTGCACACCTATAAGTGACGAATTCACCGCAACGCTGTTTAAATATATATCTAATGTAATGAGTTAGTGAATAAGTCGTTGGTGTGTCAATAAATAAATCAATTATCCCAAAACGCTGGCTAAGCAGACCTGCGCTCACCAATAGTAGAAAGCTATAGGTACATCAAGCGGTTAGTTGTGAAAAAGACGGAATAGTTTTAAAAAGGTAAAAGGTTCTTATTGTAATAAATGGTTTTCACGATCCTTTTATCTCTAGATGCTTGTGGAGGATCTCTATACGCGCCAAATGGTACCATCACATCGCCGTCATTCCCTGACCTGTACCCGCCATCGAAGAACTGCCTTTGGGAGATAGTAGCCCCGCCACAACACAGGATCACGCTCAACTTTACATTCTTCGACTTGGAAGGAAACAATATGTATCAGCAGGTGAGAAACCCACAAAAAACATATTTTCCAATAAAAGTAGCGGTTAGGACCATCTCATTTAGAATTCCTCTCCATCATTTTATTTCCGCAACACTCACACTAGTCTCGTCTGTGTCTTTTGTCACCTATTCACTAACCCTCTGTAGTCAACATTTTAACCTATGTTTGCTAAAAAAACTGCCTTTTAACCCCATAGAATTAAATCCTAACGCAATATTGTGTTTATTTTGGTCTACAGCAAAGCATATAAAATCAATCCATCATCCTAGAATCTTTAGCTTCTCACTCTTCCACAATCGCGCCGTTCCAAAAGCAAAGGTACCGCTTATAGTCACCAGGGAAAGTTTATGTACTTCCAGGAGTGCGAGTACGATAGCGTGACGGTGCACTCGAAGCTGGGTGCTGACGTGTTGAGGAGACACGGCGTGTTCTGCGGCAACGCGCTGCCACCGCCTGTCACGTCTGACGGATCCGTGCTGAGGGTTCAGGTCTGTACACCATTTGTTTATTTGACTCGTTTAGACAAGCACACTCCAATACATTATGATGCGTGAATTCTCTACATATGTATGCGACCAGTAATGCCCATTTCTCAAGCCCTCTTGATGTCAGAAGTCAGAAGAAATCTTTCCGCACTTGGCGAAATGAGATCGGTGAATTCGTGTTTTTAAAGTTTGAAACCACTATCAATGATAGATTATTTCCTGTACTTAGTTGTTTTATAGGTAACGTGTATGTGAGTGACGAGGAGTGCCCTTATCGCCAAAAGCTCGACATTCAATAAGCCCTAAACATTTTATTTGTTACTTTTACAGTTCACATCGGACGGCTCAGTCCATCGCTCAGGCTTCGCAGCAGCATACTATATTGACGTGGACGAGTGTGCCGACAATAATGGCGGATGTCAACACGAGTGTCGCAACACGCTGGGTGGCTATGAGTGCGCGTGCTACAGCGGCTTCACGCTGCACCCCAACACGCACGACTGCAAGGAGGGCGGCTGCAAGCATGACGTCACGCAGCCTCACGGCACTATATTCAGGTAACACGAAACCATGCACATAAACGGAATACCACAAGAACAACAAACCAATTTACGGATGTAAATATGTTGTTAGGCTCAAAGTTTTTTTCATTGCCTATTTCAACAAACAAGTTTTGTTTTCTGAATCCTGAGAAACGTCAAACACAATAAGACATTTTCGTATCTTCCACAGTCCAAACTACCCGGCCACGTATCCATCACGTAAGGACTGCGTTTGGCAATTCTCTACGACACCTGGGCATCGAATCAAGCTCATCTTCCAGAAGTTTGAATTGGAGCCTCATCCAGTGAGTACACAGCAATGAACTTGTTTCATTCTCTAAAACCATTCTAGTAGCACCGTAGTTCAAGACATTGTCGTCATCACCATTATCATAAGCAAAAAAAAATTGAGGCTTTGAGTTTTTTAGGACATCGCAAAACTTGTGCAGTATCATACCAAGACCCTTACAAAATATTAAGGTCCATGTTTAATTGATTTTCTCCAGGAATGCGCCTATGACTACGTCACAATATACGATGGCGCATCAGCAGATGAGAAGACCCTGGGCCTGTTCTGCGGCAACAGACTGCCACATCCCATCGTCGCGTCACAGAACCAGATGTACGTGGTCTTCAAGTCCGATGGCTCTGTGCAAAGGAGTGGCTTCCTGGCCAACCATTCTACTGGTGAGTTTTTTATTTATTATAACTTCATGCGACACACGGGTACAAAGGCGGACTTAATGCCTTAGGCCTTAGGCGAAACCAGTCAACCAAGGATGGTGGACATGACAAGAGAATAAATTAGAAAATACCGTTATCAACCTAACTTTAACGACACGGTTGTTGCAATACTTGAGCTATTGACTGCTGCGCTGCGTATCGCGGGTTCGATTCTCGCACGGAACAAATATTTGTATAGCCTACAGATAGTTGTTCCCGGTTTGGCTGTATGTGTATGTGAATTTGGCTGTATGTGTATGTGAATTTGTATGTTTGTGAAAGCACCCAAGAAACAGGAGAAATTCCTAGTGTGAGCAACGTTTTAAAAAAAAAACTAGCTTCCTAACCTAACCACCTATAGGTATGCTGTGATTCCTAAAATAGGTCCTACAAAGATTTGTATTTTACCTTAGACACTGATTAGTAGCATTTATTTGACTGGCCTGATGGTCGAGTGGTTAGTGACTGCTAAACCGGAGGTCGTGGGTTCGAGTCCCACCCAGGACAAATCTTTGTGTGATGAGCATAATCATTTGTTCTGTGCCTGGGTTCAAATTGTCTATAATATGTACATGTATTTAGAAACATATAAGTATGTTTATCAGTTGTCTGGTTGCCATAGCACAGGCTCTGCCTAGTTTGGGATCGGATGACCGTGTGTGAGTTGGCCCAAGATATTATTATTATGTAACACTATTTAATTGGAGGTAAAATTCGAGGAGCTTGAAGTATTTCGTTTTTTTTAACCACCTCTGATCTATATTCCCAGCTTGTGGCGGCTACCTAGCAGCAACCGAAGCAGTGCAACACCTTTACTCTCACGCTCGCTACGGCGACAACGCGTACGAGTCCAGAGCCAACTGCGACTGGAACATCGAGGCTCCCAGGAACCACTTCGTGAAGCTGACCTTCCTTACATTCGAGCTGGAACCTGAGGCCAACTGCCATTATGACTACGTCCAAGTGTTCGGGGGTTTGGATGGCAGCGGAGGGAATTATGGTACTTTCTGTGGGACTAAGGTATACAATGTCTTCATCTTATTTATTTATCAACTATTTCTTGCTATATATCTACCTACTAACAGTTTGCACTAAAGCGTACAACATAAAATTTATACTAATAAACTTCATACAAAGTTTGATCATAAAATTAGGTTTCATTAAGCCCACTTTAAAATTCTCAATTTTTTCATGCCATTTTGATGATTTGTAACGCAATATGCACGGACCTGTAACGAAAATTAACCCAGTTTTCCTGTCCTAGATGCCTCCTGAAATAGTATCAACATCTGAAGCCCTGCTCATCAGATTCCGTACAGACGATTCCTTAGTCTTCAAGGGCTTTTCAGCCTCATATCAGATGGTCAAGCCAGTGTGGAGTGAAGAAGATAGTTCGGAGGGCGCAGAATACGATGAGGAAGAAGATGAGAGGATGCCCCCTTTAGTGGTCGGCAGGAGGGGCCTGCGGGCGTCCGTGCCGCGCTTCGTGCGTCGCCCCACGTGACGCTGGTCGCTACCCCGACACCCGCGACATCGCCGACCGCACCGCAATAGCCGGATCTAAACGGTTTTACGGTTTTCAGTTTTGTAATCTGGCAATACTGACATTGAACTAGAACACTGTTGCCGGTTTTATATTGTTGACATTCAAGAATTTGTAGTTGCCATAATAATATTAAATTTGGGTACAATTTATATTCAATCGGTTTAAAAATAGTACGATTTTTTTATTAAGCACAATATCGGTTACATACATAATGTAGAGAAATGCGGTCAGTTGTTCTTAAATAGTTGCGATAAAGACACTATTTGAAATGTTATTTTTTACGACTGAATAAAAAATGTAAATAAATTAATATTCCTAGTCTAATTAGGTCTAATAATTAAAATAGTGGTTACCATTACAATACCTACTCGTACGAGAAATGTATGAATCATTCATCATCATACAAATAAGTGATGTAGCTTATTTTTATAATCAGTGGCGGATCCAGGATCGTCGTTTTGGGGTAGGGGTTTGACCCTAATTAGGGCAGGTTTTATTGCAAAGTAAACACTATAAAGCACAAAACATTGGATTTTCTTAAATTTTGGGCGGGGGTTGGAGCCCCTTTGCCCGTCCCCCGGAATCCGGCAATGATTATAAAAGCCTATTACCAAAGAAAAGTTCATAACTCTCATTAGTGAAAATAATACGGTATTTTTTACTTTATTTACCACGTTTTAAGACGTATTTTTCAATAGTTGTTACAGCTAATAAATGTTAGACAAGCGCACATAGAATCATTTTGCCATTTATACGCATTTATACAATCTAATAAAAATTAGTAATAGAATTTGAGACAATATATAATTATAAGAATAATTATAAGATGTAAAAAGTTATTTTATAATAGGTGTTCAATTCATATCAATATTTGAATACATTATTTTACTGTATATTGTATACTAGTAGATAAGCATTTTACTGATTAACGTAGGCATTTGTCTATTTGGAATCAGCGGAGTCAGAAACCAATACTCGTTTTATTAACATGTAGGTAAGTACGTGACACCAAATATTTGAAAAAATGATTTAGTGTTAGGTACATTATAAAAAATATTATATCGTTTTAATTCGCAACTTTAGGTTTTCGTACAAAACTTTGTTTCTACAATTTTAATTATGACTCTTTACATTTTCTTTCTTAACTCTTACAAAAAAAGAAAAATAGTAACTTACAATAATTTGATTTACATTATTTTTGTACTTAATTTAAGAACTCAGTTACGAACAAAATGTAGTTTCCGATTCATTTTTTTCTTCTACTACCGTTACATAGTGAATGTGAAATGTAGGTACCTACGTAATAGAAGTCGTATACAATGTTATAAGTTATCATTGTGCCAATAATGGGATACTTAGTTACTGTTAATGCCATAGATTAAAATAGGCTAGCGTTTTGTAACTTAACTATGAATATTTATACGTAGGAATGTTATTTTTAATAAAATGCAATGAAATGTAACTTTGTTTGATTTTATAACTCCAAATTTCTGAATGCTGTTTGACCAAGTTTTGGTAATTTCACACAGTACAACAATAACTACCATATTGCATACTTTTACCTACTAGTTCATCTGAGCCCTCTGCAAGCAACGCAACACAATGATTTAGCCGGATATCGATCAGTATTTTGGCAACATCTACAGTGATTTAGAATATCGTTTGCTTGCAGAGGAAAAAGACTACGATCACGACATAGCTGGCCACAAGCAGCCAAACAAAAACATGATCCTAATAAAAACGCAACCCAAGATATCACAGCTTTTCCTTGCGTGACACTCTTGTAGTTAGTCACTGGGCATGTATGCCTATTTTGTAATTGGTATTTTTATAAAATACAAAGCTAACAAGTTTGAAATTATGACGGAAACATTAGGAAACCAAAAGATAAGTGGCTTTTTTTTTGAAAACTCGACCGATTAAAAGTTCTAAATAAGTCACTTTTCAAGCAATCTAATGCAGTTGGTAACATAAAATCTGTGATTGCCCAAATGCCTGAAACTGTAACAAACTGCAAGAAAAGTCATTTGTTCGGAAGTTCTTAGTCGTTTTTTGTGGTCGATTTTTTTGAGAAAAGTCATATTTATCTGTTTTTTCCGTTGTATATCAGCTACTCAATATCGCCCTTACAAATTACCACGCACTTCTGGAACACCCTGTATTATGTCTAAATCATGAAACCATCCGATGTTGCACATTCTTTAGTACTAAATCACTAATTAGTGGAACCTTAGGTAATTAACGCTAAAACGTATTCCTATGTCCTTTTCACATTTTTTTTGCAAATAAAAACTTACATACTTGAAGGGTCGCGGAAGTACAGACGCCAGAAACAAATTTTCCCAATCAACCTGACTGACGTTTGCATAAGACGTAACGGACGCCTAACTGTTTCGGTCTGTGCTGTTGCGTCTTGAATTAACCGTCTCTTACCAGAAACTACGAGAAAAAAAAAACTGTTGTGACAATTTTTTGGCATGGGGTAACATTTACACAAACGTCAACTTGTTGTTTTGTCATTTCAAAAAGAAAAAGTCAAATCTAGTAATTTATTTATTTCATCTTTAGTAGCGTCTTTTTGACCTAATTACGACAAACTTAACTGAACACGTATTAGATTACTTACGGAGCGAATATTTTGTTAAAATGACTGCGTTAGCGTTTAAAGTTAAAAGTAAAAATGGACAACAAATACTTAAAGATTTGACCTCTGATAGCACCGTGGGCGAATTGAAGATGTTTTTGTCGAGTATATCGGACGTGAGTGCTGAGAGAGTCAGCGTGCTATGTGGGTACCCTCCGAAGCCTCTTGATATTAGTAATGACAGTCAAAAACTGAGTGACATTGGGTTGAAAACTGGCGAGACCCTGATAGTTGAGGAGAAGCCAGCAGGCACGACCGGTCCAACTAAGATTCCTGAGACCAAACCACAAGAAAACGGTATTGCGTCACACGAAACTTTGGTACCCATTAGACCAGGAATTTTAATGAAGAAGGTGGTCCCTTCTGATAATTCATGTTTATTTACTAGTATAGGTAAGTTTTCTTGACATTTCTGAATGACAAAGTATTAATTTATTGCTTAGTTTATTTGTTTCAGTCATTGTTATGTAGGAGGCATTCATAATCTAGCTGCCATTATTGGTAATAATGTGTAAATGGGGCATTTTAAGGTTGTGCAGATTGTAAGCACAGTTGGTATCTAAATATAGCTGTGTGCTTCTAATTAACAGTTGCTATGTGATGTTTAGCACATTATTAGATGACATGTGGTATACAATGGATCATAAAAGTTTAATGATCAAACCAGCCTCCTATACTGCACAGTTTATGTAAAACTATCTTGATGTTTTCATAATACCCTAGACTTTACTATGACATTCCAAAGTTCAAACATTTCACCTTTATGTAATAATAACACAAGATTCCACGGCATAGTCTTATTTTTATTAAAAAAGTTTTGTGATCTTGTTTGGATATTTTTTTTATCTAGGTAGGTAGAAGAAAATTCCAACTAATCTTCTACAGCTCTTTAAATCATTTATAATACCATTTTTTTTATTATTATTACCCTGTACTGTCCTACTGCAGGGTTTACCATACTGTGGGTGTGCTTTACCTCTTTCCTTTTTGAAGTTAAACTTTATAGATGAGGGGGGTATTAGGATTTTATTGTCTCGAAAAAGCGTTACGGCTGTGTGGAGGGGGTAGACGATACATTGTGTGGTGATAGGTCGCAGCGCCAGAGGGAGAGTTCCACTTGTCCGTTGAAGTTTCACTTCTACTATTTCATTTTTTTTAATAGGTACCATGTTTGCTGGTCATCAATTTCTGGCCATTCTTTTGAGAAAGAGTTCAGGTTGTCCCACCACTTGTTTCTGGCCCCTGCTATGTTTCTGTTTACCTTATTACCTATAAAAAATGGTTTTGCAAGAACTAACTTTAAAAAACCGATAAAAAAAAATCTGTAATATTCCTGGCAGCTTCAGGAATATCATAAAAACAGTTTAATAAAAGCCTTACTAAAAATTGTGTATTTCTTAAATTTTTTAGGTTTTGTATTAAATGGAAATGTAGATACAACTGTACACACGCTAATGCGAGAGATAATCGCGATGGAGGTAGCTAGCGACGTAGAAACTTACAATGAGGCAGTGCTCGGCAAGCCAAACGCTGAGTACTGTGTGTGGATCCAACAGCCCAGTTCATGGGGTGGTGCTATAGAGGTACTGAGGACACTTACTTAATAATATGTACTAGCTTAACTTCACCTAATTGGCCTTGCTCACAAGGACCATGATTTTTATAGGATAAAAAGTAATGTATTAAGATACTCAGTGATATGTGTAGCTTTATAAGAATTTTCATAATCGGATTAGTACTTCCTGTACTCACTTTTCGCAATCACAAAAAAACTACCCTCAATTTTTTTGCTAATTAGAATAATATTAGTTTAGATGAACCACAAGGAAACAATTTCTCAGCATTGGATATAAAAATTATATGTTATCTAAGTATTACTTGGTCATAACCCTTTAATTAGGTACATCGCTGATATAAAAGGGCAATGTACTTGCTTGAAGTAGTGGCTCTCTTATTACACCATTTAAGTCATAGAGATCTATTATACTGTGCAGCTCAAACTTAGACAACAAAATACCAGCAAAACGTTTTGTATAAATTATAAAAGCATGGTTCATCATGGTAAAATCCTGGAATCATATACATGACGATTGTATCCCGGTATTTAAGAAATTGCAAATTACTTATTGTGCTTTGAATACATTTGAACAAAATGATTATTTTGAAGAATCTTATTATGTTTTTAGAGTTCCGTACCTACTAAACGTCAAACGTCTCAAAGTCAAGTTCATGCTTTTATAATCCCGGGTTTTAACTGTCACAATTCCATTTATGATTCCGGGATTTTACAGGAGGTATTATCAACTCTGTGTTACTTACTTCCATGAACTTTAGGTAAATATAGTCTACCTATTCCAATCTCTGGTGATAACTCAATAAGGTATAACAATATACTTATTTCTCACTCATCCATCATGTGGCTGAGAGTAAATCCAGAACATTTTAAGTGTCTCTTCCAGCCTTCTAAAAAACGAAAACTTGAACATGTATCGAAGAGCTTGACCATTCATTGCCTATCATCATGCAAGATCAAGGTCCGTAAAAAAAGCACTTACAGAACTAGGATGACAACTAAAAGAGAAGTTTAAAACAAGATAATATATTGTTTTTGTCACAAATATGTGACAAAAAGTACAGCGAATTTGTGGCTTGGCGTCGGGGGCACGCCGATGCGTTTATGCACTGGCGTTCCAAAAGGTTAAATTAGGATAAGGGAAGATTGTGATCTTCCCTTGATGAACGGATGTAATTTGGGCTGGTGCTTGCAACCACCGCAATCCACCCCAGCTCCTCAAGAAGGCAAGAACCTGTACCCAGCAACCACTGGGCAGCTTAAACAAGCAGTAAACCTCTACTGCCTCATCCTCCTCCATGCAGGCTCTGCAGAGTGGGCTGTGTAACTCGTATGACAAAGAGGTGCTCATTAAAGAACCTGTTGCTTTTTGTAACGGCGATGATATCAATGATAACCTTTACTCATTTCAGGTAGCAATTTTATCTCGATTCTATGGACTGGAGATGGCTGTTGTAGACACATTGAACGCAATTATAAACAGATTTGGTGAAGACAAGAATTATGGACAAAGAGTATTTTTATTGTTTGATGGTGTGCACTACGACCCTTTGTATTTGGAACAAGTTGATGTGAGTTTTGCTTACTTAATTTATTATATTTAAATCCGGAAGGTGCAACAAGGTTTCTCACAAGATGGACCGGAGGCCCAGTGAAGATCGTGGGAATTTATACTGAATGTGAGAAGCACAGGGCCAGCCAAAGTGGTGATGATAATTGGGAGATGTGAAGTCCAGCAGTGGGCAACTTTTGGTAAAATTATGATTTTAAGTTATGAAATGGCAGCATTTCTGCAAAATGGTCTTAGAAATAGGCAGGGCTATGTCCTCTAAGCAGCAGCTAATCTAGTTGGACCCATGGCTTGAAATTGCCATAGCTGGTTGCAGTTGGAATATTATTTTATATTCTAAGTAGTTACAATTGGCATACATCCTTGAGATGAAAATACTACCAACTTACTTCCTTTGGGCGTCGAAGGTATCAACTTTTTTTACCACCTGCATAGAGAGAGGATTGGGGGAGGCCTTTGCCTAGGAGGGCGACGGAACAGGCTGATAATACCAGTGTATCTCTACAGTAGGTAATATTTTCCCTCCAAAAAATTTAAAACCTAAAGATTTAACATTAACAAACAAACAACTGTTCCACAGGGTGGTATCCAAACGATATTCCCGACCGAAGACATGGAGATATTCCGAGAGGCCGAGCAGTTGGCACACGAGGCGAAGTCCTCGAGACAGTTCACCGACGTCAACAAGTTTACGCTGCGGTGTAACGTGTGCGACAAGTTAATAACCGGCTACGTCGAGGCACAGAAACACGCCAAAGAAACTACACACACGAATTTTGGTGAAGTTTAGCGAACAATCGGTTTAGTAAGGTGTACGTACGTCTAAATGATTGTGTCTGCTTGTTGGAAATGTTGATGATGATAGATAATTATAAATAAAGCTTTTAACAAGACGTTGTTATCTATTTATGGTCTCTTATTTCAGTGAGTTTTATTGACTGATTTGAACTATTGTAGCATGTCTTCCGACTTTTACTCTTTTTATTTTCAAGACCTCGTGTCGATTATGATTATTTAGTCTTTCAATTTACAATTCCATTCTGCTCTTCCTTACAACAAAATAACCTCATTTTTACTTAGTATCAAGTGCACTTATACTAGATGAAATATTTCTATTAAAATATAGTATAACTGCCAAGCAGACACAATCACATAAATTAGCTTAATTTTGTTAGGATTTATAATAGTTTTTCCAATTCCCGAAGACCTATCCTAAATGACTTTAATAATCTTAGTACATAGTTCAATTCGAGATAAATGTTGTTTGTTTAAATCTCAAATATTAATTGTTAAAGCGAAATTTATTTATATGAGATAATGCATATCCTAGTAACATCTATTTTGTACGAAATAGACATTGTTTGAGATTGAGGTCTCGGGTGAAATAAAACAATTATTTTTACATGATCATAAGCCCGGAGTCTAATATTGTTAGGAACGGCGTGTCTTTTTATAATAATTATTATTTATTTTTATGTTTTATATTAATTGTTAGACGCTCAATGTTATTTTAACCAAAGTAGGTTACAGAACGCTGCACACATAGCATAGTCAATTATTAGTATCAGCTAGACAGATGTTCGTATCGTAAAGGCAAGGATTTAAAAAGCCAATTCATATTAAATGTAAGAAAACGCTAATTCAGGTATAAATTGTATTATATTTTATATAAATACATGAACTATTTCTCGTTTTTTAGCTATTTCTTAACGATTTTAATATTATAATATTGTCTTGAATGTTGTAATAACGAAAACGAAATTAAACGTGTAGAAATGTAATGAATTTAAAACCGATCGAAGAAATAATGCAGACCATGTATTTACTGAACAAAGACAATAAACTTGATTTAATGTTATATTTATTGAAGTCATACTTTTTTGTATAAATCGCTTCATTGCAAAATAATTTATTTTATCGGATGTTTAGTAAAATTGTGTATAGACATGCAAAGAATCATATAGACTACCTACCGTAAATATTAGTACCTTATTTGGGGTAAGTACTGACATTACAAGTATGCAACATTGTTTTGTTGATGGTATATGGTTTGTTAATCTGGGAAAGATGTTAATTTCTCATTTGACTAGCGGTGGTAGGTATGTACAAGTCTTTACATATACACACATTTAAAAAATATCAATGGAAAATATTTGGTTTTACAATGAACCAAAAAAACGAAATATGTAAGTAATTATTTCTCCCTGTACATGTCTACATGCCGAGTTTTATTTCATCCCTCTAAAATTTATGAATTGGCCAGAGAAGCTTTATTTTGTATTAAGGCTCATTGGCGGCTTAAAAACGCAGAAGCGTAAGCTATTTATTTTTTTGAATCACGTTGTTGGGTCGCCATTGTAAAACATGATTTGTAAATTGTAAGATAAGGCTCAAAATGTCATAAATAAAATTTGATAACTGAATTATTTATTTTATTTAGTTAACGGTGCACAATTATGGCGTTTTATTCGAATCCTTTTTAATTCTTGCTTTGTTTTACGAACACTGAAAGCATGGTGCCGGCAGGACTATTTTTAGGGGCTGCATCGTCATAACCTCGCCTCGATTAAGATGGGTTTTCTTTTGCCCATTCACTCAGAGATAGAACTAAAGAAGACGGGTGCAAGGCCGAATGAAGGGAGGCTCGAAGTACCTTCCTCGCCTCGGATTTGTAAGTTTTCTTTTACTAAGTACATTCCGCTTGTCCGATATATTTTTTTTAAATTTTTCCTTGGTTCAGTTTCCAAAACTGAATTGAAAGCCAGGGGGTGCACTAGCAGCACCCCTTTGTAAACCCTTCCCGGCGCCCATGACGTAAAGGGTGGTGCTGGAAGTGTAGATAAGAAAACTTCAAAGCAGGTTTTATTCGATTTATTTTTAACACAAATGTACAATATCAATAAATATAGTCACATCGGCTTTCTATCACCTGTCGTTACACTATGTTTCACTTTATACAATGTTGTCATACAACATTAACTTATCGTTACGCTCAAAATAACAAAATTGTGCATTAGAAATTGGGCCGCCTTTAACGTTGTTTGATTTAAAAGCAAGAAATACATTTGTTTACGTTACTTAGATGCTAAGTTTTCTTATCATCAATCTATAAGATTCTTCCGTTACTGAGTGGCTGACAGACAACGCACAGCCGAAACTAAGGAAGCGGAAATTTGGCATATAGCTTATAAACTCCGTACGGAAGCACTAAGGGAGGATTTCCCGAAATTCCTACGGGAACGGGAAAAAACGGAGTATGTGCGTACGAAGTCGCGGGATATTTTAGAATTCCTAGCCTTTTCCCATTTTTTTGGGACGAATTCAATTGAGCCAGATGTAGCTGAACAGTAACATTTTCATGGAGAAATTGATAGGCAGTTGCCTCCACAATCGACCGACTAGACCAGCCATACTCAACCTTTTTTTTCCTGGGCCACATAGTTCTTGTACTGTTATCATGATGGGCCACAATAACCTACAGCAAAATGAAAATATCTATATTTAAAACATTGAATGGGATTTTTGAATTTGTGACAAATATAGTTACAATGAAATTGTTATCGATTTGATTTGCCAAATTTTTCGATTTGTTACCAAGTGAATAGTTCCAGCACATCATCTTGGAGTCATAGATAAAATTTCATAGTTTGAAACACTAATATGCTAGGCTACAGGGCCACACAGTAAAGCTTGGCGGGCCACATGCGGCCCACGAGCCGCAGGTTGAGTACGACTGAACTAGACCAACACAAAAATTGACAAGCATACCTACTGTAAATTTTGTTATACTTCTTGCCTTAAAATGAAACATTTCGATACAGTTTTAGGAACCAAACGGCGTTGACTTATGTTTAAGCGTATACACAGCATTTATTTCTAAATAGGTGAAGATATAAGAAGACGTGCCCAAGCTAGCTTCGCGATTATAATTAGAATATTTTAATAGTTCGCCTTGTTTATGCAAACCTTATTTTTTCCAAGGTTTGTCAAAACAAGGCGTGATATTCTAAGTAGTCTCAGTATGTACTAGAATTGATAAGTTTTAACGATTTGTCCTTTATCTGAATATCTGTACAATTTTTTATTGGTTTCTACTTACACTTTGATTTCCTTTAACCATTTATTTGAACTTTGTTTAACATTTCTTGGGGACATCCTATCTAGATATTATTATTTCGCTTATTCTTATTTTTTGCTTTTAAATATTTAAACAGCTGGAAAAATAATCGAGTGATTTAGTTTAGTCTATAACTTATTTAGAAAAATATATTATATTGAAGGCAAGTGTTTAGATATTTAAAAGCTCTATGAGATATGGACATTTCGGATAAGTCTAAGCCGATTAAAATCATAAACGATTTCACAAAAAATCTATTTTACGCCACAAATTCTTCAAAACACAATTTAAGTTAGCAAACAAGTCAAATTGATTGACCATTTCTATTAACAAATAAAAAATAACAATAAAAAGTTCGCTTTGATTTCGATTTTCGCTTAAAACTAAGGGCATTCTGATATGTTACAATTATCAAGTTAATAAATGTTAATTTTCACACATTCGTGTGTAAGATAAACACAAAAAGTTAAATATAACAAGAGCTGTTAAAAATATTACTTACTTTTTTATTCTAAATGCAAAAATCGAAAAGATTTTCGTAAAAATATAGTATTTATTGTATAATACTACCATCTTATAGCAACTAAATGTGGATCTAAAAAACATGGCAGTGTATAAATAATAAAAAATGCACAAGTAATTGCGAGAAAAATAAAAAGTTAAAACGACCTTAAAAGCAAGTAAATAAATAGAAAATAAAAGCTTTAAGTGATTCTTAATACGTACAAATATCTAATTATTATTATTGCTAGCTGTAACATACCGAATGTTAGAAAACAAATCTAAAAATGTCGCCTTCTCTTGAAGGACCTTTTTATTAAAATGCTATTAGGTGCGAGTAGTTTACGCAATTGTTGTCTTTAATTACATACATATAGTAATATGTGCCAGAATAACGTTTTATGAAAACCCCAGTCATAAATTAAACGCAAGTGAAGTGATTGATTTTTGAAAACTAATTGAACCAATCACGCGCGTTTGACATTTTATCACAATAATAATGTGAAATTTTCGTTTGTGAAACAGGCTAATCAAAGCATATTAATGTTTTATAAAATGTAGGATCTCATTTAATTTTTGTATTATTTTACGTAACCAACAGCGATACATAAAACTACTATAGTAGGCGCCAGATAAATGTGGAATAAAGTATATTGACCTTTCCCTAATAACTGCTCATAGGTACCTGAACAATTAAATATGAATCGTTTTTCATTATTAGACAATGTTAAGGATCACGAGAGATGATGATTCGGGACAGTTTTGTGTCATTAATTCCGTTTTTCAAATTAACAATGTCAATAAATGTAGGTGGGTCAATGACCGATATTCCACGATTATCTGGCGCCTACTATATACAAAATATGCGTGTTACAGTTCTTATGGCCAATTATATTAATTTATATAAATTTTAGTCACCAAAGAGAGCGTCAAGCATATCCAATAATGTTAAAATTCTCTTCACAATATCAATACATAACAATAAATTACTCTGAAATAAAAGCTTCAAAAATATTTGTAATTGATTTTAGGGTTACACATTACACAGCCAATAAGAAAACCAAAATTTTAGCCTTCATAATTTTGACAAAGTAGAAAACAAAATATACCTAATAATAACCAAAAATAATTTTCTTTTAGGTAATGGTCTTTTGCAAAGTTCTAAGCTCCTACTTAGATACATATATCCAAGGGTTTTCATAGAACGTAAAGAAGCAAATACAGCAGTTGGACACCATGGCTTATGGAGCTTTAAAAGTAAGCAGATTATTTGAAAAGGATATTTTTCATTGGTATTTTATATCGTGAAGTGTACACAGGGCTTCACGCTTTTATACAGAAGGTATTAACACAACCCTCAGTAAGCTCTTTTTTTAAGAAAATTGAATGTTACAGGGTAATTAGCACAACTCCGTTGACATGATGACGCCATCGTAAAAAATGTTAAGTCATAATTTCAAGTAAATACGCTACCAGGCGGCCGTTGATCGTTTTGTCAACTGTCGATTGATACGTTTTTAGGGTTCCATACTCGAAAGGTTAACATCGGAACACTATTACTAAGCCTCCGTTGCCCATTCGTCTGCCAGCGAGCTTTACATAGGAAGACAGTTGAAATCTTCAGACAAATAAATTAAAAATGTAATTATAATCAAGATTACCTCATACAGGAAACGTGATTTTCACGGTTTATGGTACGGAATCCTTCGTGTGAGTCCGACCCGCATTTAGCGGTTTTAATTTGTCTGTCTTCATTAAATATTACCTATCACGTCTACGGAGTTCCGCTAATTAATTTAATTTAATGACCCTGTATAGAAATGCTGGTTGCATGTGAGGCGATAACATTGGTGTCAAAAATACTTTGAAAATGAAGCCTACAGAAAATAATTTCGCATCTTTGTTTCAATACCGTGCCAAGTCGGACGGTTTATTTTTTTAAAATTTGATAATTGTAATCGCCGTGACCGATTTTAATTTTTTCAAAAAACCTCCAAAAAAACAAATGTATTGTCGGACTTATCACGTTATTGAAGCAAAGAAGCGAATTCGTGTGTTATAAAATGTATAGTGTTATTTTAAATACTCCGTAATCTCACTCGTTATGTCTTATCTTCAAATATTGTTACGAGCTTACTTTTTTACTATAAACTTGCAATTTCAATGGGCGGGATCTCTCTCGGGACATCTTTCAACAGTTCATATTTATTGTGGCAATTTTTTTAGACATAAGTATTCATAATCCAAAAGATCGCGCATCTAGTATTTCGAGGTTCGTATACAAGGGATATTTTTTTTGCCCGAATATACACGTTCGTTTGTGTAATCAAGAACGAACCTCTAAATGCCGCGTCATATAAGTTTTCTGCTCTGAAACGGCTATAAATGACTGCGCACTTATAAATCACATACAAACAACAAAATGCAATTCAATCAGCAAATGCGATTGTCGAAATACCGAACTACATGTCACGTGACCAATCCGGTCACGTGACATTTCGACAGCGGTTTTCAATCCCATACATTTTTGACGTATTGACAATCGCCTTTGCCACGCTACCACGTCACTCGTGTAGAGCCTCAGTGTGCCATGTTATGCGCGTCTGGGCCTATTCTACTATTATTTTACCGATTTAACGCCATTTTCACATATACGTGACAAGCAAGCGCGTGCCCTGTGCGCCAAACGTCACAAAACATACGGCGAATTTGCGGTTTGGTGTCGGGGGTACGCCGATACGTTAATGCTCTGGCGTTAAAAAGTTTAAGCAACGTTCGCTTTCGGATAGCTGTCAAAATTTAAGAAAATTATAGGTGGTTTTGAAGGATTGCGATTGAGATGCAAACGTTGCTTAAAAATTAGTAGATATGGCACTGGTTTCACAGGGGCAAAGTTTCGTGCCACGAACAAAAAGCAGGAAAGATGTCCTACCCACAAAAATGCAAGTGTTTTACTAACTCGTCAATACAGCTAGGTACGCAGCAAGCTCTACTGCGGCGGCTTGGCGGCGGACCAGCGCGGCAGAGAGATGCCGAACTTGGTCTCCAGGCCCGTCAGCACCGGCAGCGCCACCTGGTAGCCGCCGATGTGCTGCGGCTTCTTCATCGTCTCCTCGATGGGCGTCGCCACGTGCAGCTCCGAGCCCGCCGGACGACTGGGAGGGAGATGGTAGGGTTAGCTGTAGTATAACGTAGAAGGAACCTCGAAATAACGCTTTCCTAGGGCGAGCGAGCAGGAACTTAGGTGGCAGCACAGAAGTGTAAATGCCAAGTATTTAAACGGTTAAAGTTTCGAATTTGAACTCTAGATGCACTATCTCCGCTGTGAGTGTCAAGTATGTTTCAAAATTAACGGTAGATGGCACTGTCTCCGCTGTGCACATTCCCCTAATGCAGTGCAGGAACATCATAAAAACTAAAGAACCCATTTTAATTACGCAAGAATAATCTAGCACCAAGTCAAAAATCAAAATGTTTTCTTTGCTACACCCACTGATCTTACCTCCAGCGTCACAATTGCACGTTCCAAAGAGTAGATTCTATGGAGAAGAACGTGCAAGAACTCCACAAAATTTAATTAAAATCGGTTCATTCATGTATTTTGCTGTTGGAGCGAGATGCAAATATGTGTGTACTCACGATCCTCCGAAGTCGACGAAGAACAAGCGCTGCAGGATCTCGTAGGTGACGAGCGTGACGCCGAACTGCGGCGAGGAGCGGAACACGCGCGCCACCGCGCCCTTCCAGAACGCGCGCGCGCCCTCTTCCGCGTAGATCTTGCGCGTCGCGTCGATCACGCCGTTGTACGTCGTCTGTCCCGACCGGGCCACCACCTGGGGAACATAGGAATGTTAGCTCTACATAATGACGCGCTGTTTGGCCATCTCCATACAGGTTAGGTAAGTTGTTACATTCGTCGTTAGCCAATTTCGTCCCGCACTTTAGGATCCAAGGTTTGTAATATGGATATGCCGGCGATGGCTCCGGCCGCCAGCAGCGTCAGAGGGTGGTTGTAGCCGTTCTTAGCGCGAACTTAGCCTGGAGTGTATAGCGGTAGTGTACCTGTAGGCGCGTCTTGATGACGTCGGCGGGAGTGACGAGCGAGGCGGCGGGTATGCCGGCGATGGCTCCGGCCGCCAGCAGCGTCAGAGGGTGGTTGTAGCCGTTCTCATCCGCGAACTTAGCCTGGAATGTTATGTTGTAGTGTTATTATTGAAGATTTGATGGCTGTGTAATGAGGCACACAGACAACATTAGGGTTCATATCCGTCTTCGATTTTCGCTGAGAGGAGATTTATGTTGCATGCGATCGCGCGCGTACCACAGTGTTAAGTGCTTACGGATCAAAATAACACCGTCAAGTCGGTTGCATCGCAATTACATAGTTATTGCATGATGCTGACGGCTGAAAGCGAATATTATTGTTAGGGCGAAGTTAATACTCGATTAAATCTTTCAATTAATTAGAAAAAAGATACGCTGGGTGATACCAGAATGAACATAAAAACAGTGACGAGAACATCTGTTGGTCAAGTTTTGCTGTGAAGAAAAAAATTAGCGTCTGAAGCTCCAACAGAACCTAAATGACTTAAAAAGTCAAATAGAAAGTCTCCAGCAACAGCTGAAACTTCATGCGGAAAACGCACCGAAATCAGCAACAACCGCCGTTGAGACTTCTTCACCGCCGGTCGAATATACAACGGACGAAGAAGAACTCGCTCGAGAAACAGAGTGGATACGGCAAAAGAGCAGGAAGAAAAGAAAATTGAGCAGGAGAGGCTTGCTCAACCCACTCAAAATGATCACGGAGGAGAAATTGATAAAGGTAATGATAAAAGTATCAAAATTAATTTGCCACCAACCAATATTGTAGATGCTATTCAGAATGACTACAAATTCTTTGATTTTCTATGTGAGAGTCAATCAGCTGACGCGTTCAGCATCAAAATGATGAACGGAAATACCGTGAAAGTAAATGTTAAAAGCGGCGAAGAATCGTACAGAGTAATCTCAAAAGCCCTTTCAGATAACGATTGCTTTTGGCACTCATATGAAAACAAGCAAGAGAGGCCAAGAGTTATGGCAAAAAAATGCATTCCACATGCATCCCGGAAAGAGTAGTCGAAGACTTGCGCAGCAAAGGCTACAAGATTCTAGAAGCAGTCAACAAACTGAGTTGCAAAACCAAAGAGCCACTCAAATGTTCTTGTGGAGATACAACCGTTAAAATCCATAAAACTACTATCTCAGTGTAAAAGATGCCAGGCGTACGGCCATACGCAAAAGTACTGCTCCAAAGAACCGAGGTGCGTAAAATGCACAGGTAAACATTTCACCAAGGATTGCAGAAAATCAAAAGAAGAGAAGCCAAAATGCGTCCACTGCGGAGCCCCACATCGGGCTAACTACAGGGGATGTAATGTAGCCAAAGAAATACAGCAAATACGACTGGAAAAAATCGAAAAGAAGTAATATGAATCCTCAACAAAGTGCACCTGCCGGAAGAGGTGAAGACCCTAGCCAGTTCAAACCAAGTCAAAGCACGATACAAACTACAAGTATAAACATCTCATCATCATTATCATATCAGCCGAAAGACGTCCACTGCTGCACATGGGCCTCCCTCAAGTGTCGCCACAACAACCGGTCCTATGCTTCTCACATCCATCAGCTACGACCCTCACCAGTTCATCGATCCAATTTGTGGGAGGCCTTCCTAAGCTGCGTCTTCCGGTACGCGGTTGCCACTCCGAACTTTTCGGCCCCATCGGCCATCTGTTCTGCGAGCAATGTGCCCTGACCACTGCCACTTCAGTTTGGCGATCCTTCAGGCTATGTCGGTTTCCTTGGTTGGCGGATATCGTCATTCCTGATTCGAACACGCAAGGAAACTCCGAGCATTGCCCTCTCCATTGCTCTTTGGCTGACTTTAAACCTTCTGATGAGGCCCATTGTGAGCGACCACGTTTCAGTTCCATAAGTCATCACTGGCAACACGCACTGGTCGTAGACTTTCATCTTGTGACACTGGTATGTGAGACGAGAAGATACCACACAACTTCCCGAACGCCGCCCAGTCGGATTCGACGGTTGACCTCTTTCTCGTAGTTTGCCCTACCTAACTGGACCGTTTGTCCCAGGTAGACGTAATCGTGTACAACTTCGAGTGTAGAGGCTCCGATCTTGATAGGAGTGGGTGCTACATGGGTATTTCAATACAAACATCTCATACGCTCAAGTAACTACAAGATACATAGCGAAAGCGTCTTTGGCTGATATGAACAGCAACAAAAAGTTGGATGAAATCTTCAAGTTAATGTCATTATTCGACGAGAGATTAAAAAAAAATTAAAATAGCAACTAAACGTTTACTTCTAAAATAAAAAATGAATACTACACAAACTTATGACGCGGAACTCAAATGGGTTACAAAAACATCAGAATGAGTTACAAGTAGTATTAGAAATAGAAAAGAAATATGTGTGCCTGATATCAGAAACGCACTTCACAAAGCAATGTCATACTAAGTTTAAAGGATACAAAGTATAACATGCACTACACCCAGACAATACTGCAAAAGGCGGTAGTGTCGTTATTGTTACAGAAAATCTGCAGCACTATGAAGTGTTTAATTAGGAAGAGAATGATATCCAAGCAGTGGCAATTTGTCTACAAACCAAAAAATACCCCTTGACAGTGTGTGCCATCCACTGTCCAACACGGCACATGATAAAAAAGACCACTACCTATATGTGTTTTCTAGCCCGCCTTGGTAATAGATTTGTCTTAGGAGGTGACTTGAAGTCACCTCCTAAGGCTAAAAATACGTATTGGGGTTCCAGACTAACAATTATCAAAGGCAAAGAACTACTGAGTGCCATTAAAGAGCTAAACTGTTATATCTACTGAAAAGACCACCTATTGGTCAACAGATCCAAATAAAATTCCAGACTTAATCGATTTTTTTGTTACCAATGATCTAACAACTAGTTACATAAAAACGGAAACTCAGATCATTCTGCAATTTATTTAGAAATAAGCGAGAGTATTTTAAACAAAGAAAACAGACTCACTCTTGTTAATAAGTGTACAGATTGGGAGAGCTTTAAGGCCCGATTGAATGATAAAATGGATCTTAAAGTTCAATTAAAATCCCCCGAACATCTAAAAATCGAAGTTGAAAAGTTCATAATGCATATCCAGCAAGCAGCATGGGAAAATACACCTGACATCAGCAAAAGGACGATGGGAAATGTTTACTCCATCGGAATCAAGTAGCTCATTATGGAGAAATGAAGACAGAGAAAAACGTGGCATCGAGATTAGTACCTAGGTAGGTGTCCTGATGACAAACGTAAACTAAACAAACTTACAAAAAGAGTAAGAAGACTAATCCAGGACTATAAAGACGAGTCAACCAAAACCTACCTTCAGAAACTAAGTAACGATCAAAGGGCAGACTACTCCCCTTCGAAGGCTGCTAAGCATCTAAAGAAGCCGATCGCCCAAATCCCTCCCATCAAATGTGAGAACGGGCAATGGACACTTAATAATGAGGAAAAAGCTATGAGGTTTGCAGATCACCTAGAAAATATTTTTCAACTAAACGAGGGGGAAATCATTGAATATCGCACCCTGGTTAATATAACAATGTCAGATCTTGTAGAGGACACAAAACTAGTAACACCGAGAGAAGTCGCACGAGGAATAAAACAGGAAATAAGCCCACGAAAATCGATTACGATTTAATAACAGGGGAAATACTTCATAACTTACCAAGAAAGGGTCTGGTTAAATTAACAACCCATATTGATGCCGCACTGAGACTTAAATATGTAGCAGACTTATGGAAAGTTGCTGAAGTAATAATGATAGCAAAGCTTGGGAAACTGGCTCACGAAACATCGTATAGACCAATTTCCCTGCTACCTATAATGTCAAAGCTGTTTGAAAAGCTGCTACTCAAACGGCTACTCACACAAACCAATAATAGATAACAGACCAATATTATACCAGAACACCAGTTTAGTTTTCGAGAAAAACAATCAACGATCGATCAATTGCACAGAATCACAAACGTAGAGAACGCGTTAGAAAACAAGCAAAATTTGTGGTCCTGTTTTTTGGACGTTGCTCAAGCGTTTGACAAAGTATGGCATGAAGGCCTTATACATAAACTGAAGAGTCTGCTACTGAAACAGTTTGCAGATATATTAGAATCCTACATTCTGACTCTGTCTTTAGAATAAGACAAGTAGACGCTTATTCAGAATTGAACCAAATAAAGCTGGCGTACCGCAAGGAAACGTGTTAGGTCCGGTCCTGTACCTTCTATATACTTGCGATATTCCTGAATCAGTTCACAATACTGTTGGGACCTTTGCTGATGACACAGCTATAATGGCCGTTGAACACAGCCACGAAGAAGCAGTAGAAAAGGTTCAAATGGATGTTAATCAAGTTTATGACTGGACCAAAAAATGGAGGATTAAATTAAATGAATCCAAATCTGTACACATAGACTTTAATAACTAAAAACAACAGTATTTTCCAGTTTATATTAATTACAAACAAATCCCTTATGAGAATACAGCCAAGTATCTCGGTATGACTCTTGATGCAAAGCTACGCTGGAAAGCCTACGTCAATAAGAAAAAAGATGAACTCTACCTACGGTTCAAAATAATTTATTGGCTGGCTGCTTGGAAGAAACTGCGTGCTGTCCGTGCAAAACAAATTTTTGTTATACAGACAAATGTCTGCACTAAACAGACGAATGTTTTAATTCGAATGCTTTGTTTTGTGTTTTGTTTCACGGGAAATTGTAAATATACCCTGGTATTATATACGAAATGATGACCTCCATCGGGACCTAAAACTTGAGTTCATCGAAAAAGTGATACAAAATCTGCAGAAGCTCACGAACAGAGACTTTATCAGCATGTGAACATCGAAGCGATCCAGCTTTTCGACCACACAGAAATAGTGAGAAGACTAAAAAGAACAAAACCGTTCGAGTTAGTGTTAAGTGTTTGTGAAAGTGAATAATATAATGTAGCACAAGTGTTACCAAATAAACACAAGGACGAAGTGTTTTCGCCTTAATAGAGACAATAAGAAAAGTGCCATTGGACACATTTATAGTAAAGTCAATAATACAAGGTACAAAACAGCGTTATTAAGAAAAAGCTTTTTATCAATGGGGCCAATCATTTATAATAAAATACCTCATGCATATAAAGAGGAACCATTAGGCATATTTAAAAAGAGGCTAACATCCTTACTTTTGGACAAATGTTATTATTCCATACAAGATTTTTTGAATGATAAAAGATTATAATGATATATTATTTAATCATATTTTATTTCAAATTTAATGTGAAGTTGTTTTATAATGTAATTTAATGTAATGTTGTTATATAATGTAATTTAATGTAATGTTGTTATATTATGTAATTTAATGTAATGTTATGTAGTTTTTTTTTTGTATTTGTAAAGGAGTCAATATGATCTCAGATTGTTGTTTTTTTTGTGTTAATAATTTATGTAAATTTTTGTTATGATCCAAGGTCATTTAACTATTTTTTTTTTTTAATTTAAATTTTTATTATGTTTGAATTTATGTAAGTTTTTCTACTTTTGCATGCCGGAAGGTAGAGTGTGTTGGAACTATCATTTATTAAAAACATCGACATCTTATTTTGTATACCCACATTCTTCGCAAAATAAATGATTTCTGATTTCTGATAACAGTTTAGGTTTTAATTAAAATACTTATTAGTCTATAGACAAGACTAGATTGTAATAAGATTAGGGTCCATGCATTTGATGAACACTAGGCTAAGTAAAAAAAAAGAAAAATTACCGTATTACTCCACCAAAGCAATTACTTCGCTTCAGCCGATTTGAGTAAGTTGCAAATCGACTGCTCAAATTGATTGAAAAATGCATTGTATTCTTGGAAACAAAGTTGCACAAAATTGTACATTTGATGTTGGGATAGTCTTAAATTTAAAACAATTTTTATTGATTTTGAAATCATTTTTTTTTAAACGTCTTTACCTAATTAGTTCCATTAAAAATAAATTTCAATGCTAACCTTAACATGAGCATAGGCAGGGAAGTAGATAGCGCTGAAGGGCACGTCTCTGAGCAGACAGGCCTTGGCCCCCTTGTAGAGCCCGAACAGTCCGAGGTCCTTGACCACAGACCAGGCGCGCACCTTCTTGCCTCCCGCGATCTCTCCCGCCACTTGCAGGCGGATCTTTACTATTTCTAACGGATTTGTGAATACTACTTGTGAACCTCCAGCCTGTGGATGGGAGAAAAGTTGTTTTAATAAAAAATAAAAAACGGGTTGCTCTCCGGGAGTGCCGGCAGAAGTGAAAACTTGAACATTAACGTTGTGCATTTTTGATATTTGGGAATGGTTAGGGAATAATTTCGCACGAATTGCATATGCATGCATTGAGGCATACATCTTCGCTGCGCGGTAGAAAGAGACGGGATATTACTTCCTCTCTTACACCGCGCTGGCGGTCTACTTTCCCTCCGTCTTACGAATTTTCGATCAGATCACGTGTCCTGACGCGAGTTTAGCATTTTTTGCCCATCCCAAAAACACACAACACCGCTAAAGAAGTTTTCACATAAAAAAACATGATACTTTCTCTGAAAAAATAAGAAAGAGTAAGCAAAGATCTCTCTGGACTGAGAAACTCCATAATGGAAAACTCATTGCTCGCCCTAAGGATCAAACTTATCTTCGCTAAATTATCGCGTTTGTCTGCAACCACTTAAGAGTGCGTCCTCACGACACCGACTTTTGTTTGCGCAGACTTTGAACTCTGAATAAAAAATGCAAACGAGGTTCGGCTACATGCTCAATCTTGCTTGCGCAAACAGTTTGTGCAAACCCTTGGCGCAAAAAGTGCATGGTGTGCTAGTCATTTGTTTTGTCGTCTTGCTTGAATAAACAAGAATGGGGAATATGCATGCATTTTTTTATTTGCAAATTAAATTCTTATTATATCTACTAAATAATAATGAAAGATTTTTAAAATACCTTCATCAGTGTTGAAGTTATTAAGCTTCAAAGTTGACAATTAGAAAGAGAAGTCCGATACCAACTCTGACGTCAAATACTATGACGCCTATACAGCTGCCATAGAAAACAGCGTTTTCGCGAGAGGGACAGATATATTTATTTAAAATATTTATATCTCGTTTGTTTTTCGGTTGATTTCGATTCTATTTTCACTGTTATTGTTATATTTTTGTATATTTCTAGATAAGAGATAGATCTGTTTGGAAAATAAATATTTTTTTTCATGCATATTCCCTATTGGTGCAAATAAGATTGAGTTTGCGCAAACAAATGTCGGTATGATATCATTTTTTATGAGTTCATAGTCTGCGCAGACATAAGTCGGTGTCGTGTGGACGTACTCTGTAATTGCTGGATAAGTAAGCACATAGCGTTTGGCACAGAACAATTTATTTGGTATCATTTAATTTTTTATAGTCGTTATTTTATAAAAATATACTTACACAGCCACCAGCCAAGATTTCAGCGTATATAGATATGTTGCCATTTTTGTCTGTAAATTTGTCACGAATCAAGTCGTTCATCTGGAAAAGGAAACTGTAATCAGTACCTAATTCGTTATGCGATTCATAACTGTAGTGTGTGGGGATTTCCAGCTTCAGAAAATACCGTTTATTGATAATAAAAACTTCTTCACAAAAAAAACACGTCTTCCCTCTTTTAATGTACTCGCCATCTTGCCTTTCTTCTATTCCTCTCACTCATTCCCACACTCATCCATTCACTCGTTCAGGAACTTACTTTTTAATCGTTTAGTTCTTTTTTGTTTTAATATGCGTTTTCGATGAATTATTGTTAGTTATTTCAACATTGGCACATAGTAGCAGTTAGCTTTAACTGATTCTGATAACTGTGTCAGTTAGATCATGTATAATCTAAGATTCAAGATCAAGACCGACCTGGCGTACTGACGACATAACGAATGCGTGTCTTTATTACCAAGTGAAATATGTGCCTTGCATTGTAGAAGAAAGGAGTCAATATGCTATGTTCATTTCGTCAGCGTACCTTGATACTAAGGATGTTACCACACGAATCGATCAATCGATCGATCGATGGTAGAATGAATTAGTCGACGTCAATCGATAGTTTCAACTTTTTCTTCGATCAGCCAATGCTGCCACACCAATCGATTAACGTCGATCGATCGGCTGTCGAGCAATTGTTTATCGCCCGGCATCCGTCGATCAGCCAAAGCTACCACACCAATCGATCAACGTCGATAGATGGTAGAATGGGTAATTCGACGTCGATCGATAGTTTCTACTTTTTTCATCGATCAGACAAAGCTACCACACCAATCGATCAACGTCAATCAATGGTAGAATGGGTAAATCGACGTCGATCGATAGTTTCTACTACACCAATCGACCGATCGATGGTAGAAGGAATTAGTCGACGTCGATCGATCGACATCTTCGACTTTTTTCATCGATCAGCCAAAGCTACCACACCAATCGATTAAAGTCGATTGATCGGCGGTAGATCAATTGTTTATCGCCCAGTATCCGTCGATCAGACAAAGCTACCACACCAATCGATCAACGTCGATCGATGGTAGAATGGATAAGTCGACGTCGATCGATTGTTTCTACTACACCAATCGATCGATCGATGGTAGAATGAATTAGTCGACGTCGATCGATACTTTCAACTTCTTTCTTCGACCAGCCGAAGCTACCACACAAATCGATCACCGTCGATCGATACCGTGTAGTAACACCCTAAGAGTTAGGTGGAGGAAATAACAGACATTTTAGAATTTTCTGTCCATCTTTAGCTGAACAGTAATGTCATCAGATACTGACCGTCAACTTAATAGCCTTCTCAGGAGCCACACCAATCAGCTGTGGCACCAGTCCTCTGTACAGCCCGAAGAGACCCTCGTGCCGGATGACCTTCTTGAAGCAGTCCCAGGAGTTCCTGTACGCCACCTCGCCGATAAAGGAGCCGGTGCGCTGGTTTTGCATCCTAGTCTTTACTAAGTCGATGGGGTAGACCGCTGACGCTCCGACAGCTGGGGAAGAGAGATGGGGGGTGAATGAGTTCTTGAGTAATGAATCGTAAGGCTGCTGCGTTTGGCTGTAAATAATTTGATGAAATAAAGTGTTTGTTACTGTTTTTTTAATTATTAGCCCAGTTTAAACATTCACAAAACTGTAAGGCTTGGACGTGCTTGGTGAGATTTAAAAAAATGCTCGTGTCAGATGTGAAAAAGCACTTGGAGTGCTGAATGAAAAAAAAAACATTTATTTGAAATTAACACGACTCCGACGTCAACAGTGGCGAAAATAAGAGTCACTTTTCGAGGAAGTATGTTGAAACATATTTTTTCACATCTTGTGTTTCAATGCATCTGTAGAAATTCCGTGAATAAGTTAGATCTTGTGGAATTATAAAGGTATGCGGTACAGAGAGGAAGGTCTCGCACCCCTCCATTGGACAGTGATTTATGTTTAAAGTTGTATCCTATCAGGGATACAAAACTATTCTGACAGTGGGTTCCATTACAGGAGAAATTTTCAACACATTTCATGGAATAAAAATTTAACTTACCACCGGCAATAGAACCGAGTGTGAATCTGTAAGTGCTCTCCAATATCTGAATCAACACGCCTCTCTCCTCTGGACTCTGGAACAAACATACGCGAGTATTTATCGACGCTCTTGGTGCAACGACACAGCAGCTATAAGAAATATAAGAGTTGTAGAATGGTTTGTTTGTACAATACTGATACGAGGCATAAATGTCAAGCTTTTTGTGTTGTTATTGAAATTGCGTTTCAAACAGTATTTTACTGTCTAGTTTAATTTTTGTCCACGATAAATACAGGGTGTAATAGAATAAAAACAAATCCTGAAAAGGGGTCTTTGTACTCATCATTATGAATCACTTTTACTTTTGGAAGCAAACCTGAAATCGCGAAAAGAAATCAAGTGGCCTGAAACTCGACAAATGTACTGAGTAACTGATGGTTTTTAGGGTTCCGTACCCAAAGGGCAAAACGGGACCCTATTACTAAGATTCCGCTGCCCGTCCGTCTGTCACCAAGCTGTATCTCATGAACCGTGATAGTTAGACAGATGAAATTTTCACAGATGATGTATTTCTGTTGCCGCTATAACAACAAATAATAAAAATATACAAGAAACATATTTTTTTCAGCTTATGGTCGGAACCCTTTGTGTTCAAGTCCAACTCACACTTGGCCAGTTTTTTCGTTGTTTCAGGATAGTTAAAGCAGTTCAAATTGATCAGTACAATGGCACCTATTTAGTTTGTGCGTTACTTATGTTACACGTTGTATAAAGTGTTCAAACGCAAAGCAAAGCAATTATTTCACACTTAGAAAAAGCGATAGACACCGATTTTCGTGCCCAAATCATGGCAGACAACTCAGTAAAGGATTATTTTACAAACTATTCCTTTGTTTTAAGGCTTCCGTGCGTCCGAATGAAAAACGAATCGTTTCTTATGGTCTCGCTCAGTATTGTAAATTGTAGGTAATGCATATCTGTGAGACTTGTGATGCTAGCTAATTGTTTGGTTATATTAAATTAAATATAGTGTGTTGTGAAGTAGTCTAGCGTATAATATTTGTGTATGGGTGTGTGGTAATATGTTTAAATTTTTTTTGAAGATCATGCTGTTAAAGACTGCCAAATAGTGACCTAGCTACCTAACGGAGAATCGATTTAATATTATTTGTTTTTGTGGCACTTGGTGATATTCTTAACTAATATTGCAGAGTAGACATTCTTTATTGTACCCCAAATTAGTGACAACTGTTTTACAAGAAATATTAATTACATGTAATATTTCACATGAGCAAAATTTTTTGTTCTTTAATTTGGAAACGGTAATCCCTGGAAGTACCAAACCTATTAATTTCCTTCAGTGAAAGAAAGCTACACTATCGCTAAGGCAGTGGTTCCCAATCTTTATTTGACCCAGCACCGCTTTGATTTCTTTGTTGCTAGCAGGGACCAAAATGAAATCAAAATAATTTAAAAAAAAAACTTACATCTTAAAGATATTCAAAACTTGTAGCTTAACTATTCTTTTGTAAAAAACATTGCCATAGAACACACAACATTACTGATAGAAACTAAGAATCAGTTTACATCAATATAATAGAATAGAATACTCTTTATTATGTAGACCATAAAAGTTACAGAAAAGATAGATGAAGAAAAACAACATTTCAACATTTTTGTGGTGAAATGGGTGTCATTTTAAAAACCTTCAGCGGACCATATTTTGGCCCTTGAGGACCACCAGTGGTTCGCGGACCACAGGTTGGGAACCACTGCCTTAGTGCCATAGACTTATGGACTACTGGGCCGCGAAGGCGAATCCGTTGGAAAATCTAGGAAAACGGAGGTTGGAATTTAGGATCTTGTATATCAGGATGTTTTCAAAGTCATGATGTAGCCACGAGTGACTTGAATTTGGTCTTTGTCGTGAATAATGTACGATAAGTTAAGAGTTTGATTATAAGTATTAAAGAATTGAGTGTTTTGGATGGAGGCAGTGAATTTTTGGTGGTTTAAATTGAACGTTCACACAGATTTTGGCTATGTGCAAGTATATTTCTTTATTTTAAAGGTGCGTTTACTAACAGGAATGATACACGCACATACACTCAGACGCTATACATCGTACTCAACGGAAATCGATACATCGACCCCTTTTTGGCTAAGTGCATGTGAGCCTATGTAGCTTATGACGTCACAAGGCAGTTCAAGTGTAGGTTTTCTAATATTTAAGCTGTCATCACACCTACCAAAAATCCACTGTCCCAAGAAATATAAAAGACAGAAACATCATAAACTCCGCCGCCCTTACTTACCAGTATTCGTTCCAAACAGTTAACAAATCGACAAGGCTCTAACATAGTTACCTCCTCCTTTAATAAGCATTGAAAGAAAGAGAACAATATACCTGTCAGTTAGTGATGTTTCCAAACAAAACACAACTCTTATGTCATATACATTAGGTCTAAAATACACTAAACATACATTTGAATACGTTGGCTGCTCCTGCAAGTTTAACGAGACGGCGTTATGCCGGTTAGTATGAGTGTGAAAGAGATGGCGATACTCACGGAGACTGCTTTTATTTCGGCGACGCGGCGCGTGACTTGTTTGAAGTATTGTTCCGGAGTGATGGAATTGAGATCATTGTAGACGATTCGGCTGTAAAAAGAAAAAAAGATGTGATATTACAAAAAAAAAAAAAAAACTATAAATTATTAAGAAGAAATCACCAAATAAACCCGTTTTTAGCGTTCGATATCAACTTATTGTATCAAAAATATAGATTGAATCTTCAAAGATGGTAGAAAATTTTGTAAGTTAATAGATAATATTTATTAAAAAAATTGTGAGAATAAAAAAAGTTCAGACAGCGAAGATTATTCTCAAAAGTGTGCATTTAGTGCAAAAACAAGTCTGTAAGGCCACGTTCCCACCTGCAACCAGCTTGCAAGCAATTTGCATTACATTGCGTGCTACCGAAGTATAATGTGATGAATGGCTCAATCTCGCCCCGCAATGTAATCAAACTTGCATACGAGTTACTTGCAGATGGAAACACGTAGCTGGGAGGCTACTATCTAAGCCCGAAGTCCGTAGTTTCGGGCTTAGTTGGGGGCGTATTCTACTCCGTATCACCTAACCACCAAGAATTAATGACAACACGATTTGACAGTTACTGTCAAATCGTGTTGTCATTCATTCTTAGTTCGGGTTCGGAACTAATCGTAAGTCCGTAGGTAATACGGAGTAGAATACGCCCGCAACTTAGCCCGAAACTACGGACTTCGGGTTAAGAGAGTAGCCCCCCCCCTTGGTTTTAAGTCCCGTAAATTAGGACTGTTTCGTGTTGTAGAAAAAACCTATTTTATATAGGCGTACATTGTTTATAAGTGTTTAAGAAAGCACTCGCATTCTCCTCGAAATCATAGTAAGTTTGACAAACCCTCTGCCGCCGGTTGTCGAGCTTGCTTCCTCTCTGACCCGGCAATGTAATAAAACTACAATTAGAATACAATGGATTTTATTTCGCCTATTAATGAGGATAAATCAGTTTAATATATTTGAACGCGTTATGAAATCATGGTATACCTATATGTTCTTATCTAACAGGTAATGTGAGTGGGTTATTGATAATATTCAACCATTAATTGGTATTAAGTCCAAGCGTTAAAACCTTATGTATTCTTACTTGATTTTTAAGTGATGTTTTGGGTAAAAAAGACCTATAAAAGTAAGGGTTGTAATGGAATTTGAACTTTGTACCGTGTGATTTAGAGTTTGTTGTTACTTTTGCTTTTGATCTCCTAATTCAGAGGGTCAATTCTACATTTTTTTAAACAACGTTAGCATTTGAATCTCAGTCGCAATCTGTCAAAAAGACCTCATTTTTCTGATTTTTCATACATTTCTGATATATTGTGACCGAGATGCGAATGTTGCGTGAAGATTAAAAAAATTGGCACTCAGATTTTAAATATGTACGAGTAATTTTGAGGGACACTGGATTATGACCTAAAATGTTGATAACCAGAAACTAAGAATTGTTAAAAACACTCCACGATACCAGTCCCTAAAATTATTCAACAGATTGCCTTTAAGAAATAAAAAGCGTTGTCTACAGTAGCAGTTTCAAAATAAAACTAAAAAAAATCCTATTGAACTGTAATTTTATTGAATTATTTTATTGCTATTATTTTAAATGTTAAGGAGTTGACCATATTTATTTAATTGCAAATGTAAAATTATTTTTAATATTCAAATGTAATTATTGTGTATTTTATGTGTAAATTCAGATACAAATTACTCGTTTATGAATAAATAACTATGACTATGAAGTGAACTTCGCTCGCTTCAGTGACAACAAAAAAGGAGCATCTGGCTTAGAATATGGGAATTGGAAAGTGTCTCTCATCATGGCATAATTACACGAAGAGAGAAACTCATCACTCATAGGTACAGTTTCACCACAAAATGGACGAGGATATCTTTTTTTTTTTTTTTGTGAGTGGCGTCTCGCAGTTCAACCTATAAGGTTGTCGACTGCTTTACCGGGCTTGCCTGTGGTGGCCTTAATATAATATTAAAGCCTCCAGCCAGGGCTTATAAAAAACTTACAAACTAAGCGACTACACGCTAAGGGCATCCCCTGTGGGGTACGGGCCTCGGCTTAGAGCGTCGCTGGGGGGAGGACAGCTTAACTAATATCTTGGGACAACTCACACACGGTCATCCGATCCCAAACTAGGCTGACCCTGTGCTATGGCAACCAGACAACTGATAAACATTCTTATATATTTCTAAATACATATACATATATTATAGACAAATTACACCAAGACACAGAACAAAATGATCATGGTCATCACACCAAGATTTGTCCTGGGTAGGAATCGAACCCACGACCACCGGTTTAGCAGTCAGGGTCACTAACCACTCGATCAACAGGCCAGTCATCTGGACCTCTACCTATACCAGCTAGGGACGAGCTGGATCGAACTGGACGAGGATATCTCTCGATGTGAATGGGCCTTTCCTTTAGCTTGTGCTACAGTAGGTATTCAGCGTCCAATAAGTACTTTGGCAACCACCAAGGAAAGGGTCTTCGCGAAGAAGTAAAGATAAACAATTGATTACAAAATATAGTATCAAAACGTTCCTGTGGCGTTAATTTTATTATTATAATTTTTTTATTATTATTATTTTTTATTCATAATCTAGTTAC
This sequence comes from Mamestra brassicae, assembly GCA_905163435.1. NCBI lineage: Eukaryota > Metazoa > Arthropoda > Insecta > Lepidoptera > Noctuidae > Mamestra > Mamestra brassicae. Next base: position 3,859,875 of record LR990991.1, on the reverse strand, counting down.
AAGATTCATACTAAACTTATGTGTCATCATTTCTATGCCGTCCTTAAGAAGAAGTTAAGTGCCGTTTTCTAGCAGTCAACGGGTTTTTGCGTGTTTTGATAACACCGATATTCAGCCAAACAAATTACAGTCGATCTGTCTAAGCAGTATTTTTTCTACTATCAATATATTCAGAGATAGAAAATAAAATCACCGTTAAATTCCATTGATTTCTTTGTTATTCAACGCTGCGTTTTTGTGTGTACCTCAAAATGTGATTTTGTTAGATAACGGTATTAGAGCAAAGGACGGCAGTATGACATTGTCATATTTTGTAGGTCAAAATAACGCGAGGTGGGATAATTAGTGCACAAGTGTAGTGCTAAAATAATATGAAGGTCGAAGTGTTAAAGAAAAGTGATTAGCGGTGAATGTCGAGACGGAGTGGTGCCGTGGCCTACCTATATTTAAATGAGTTGTTTTATTTATTTTGGCAATTGGGCCCACGGCCCACCTGATGAATAGTTTTTGCTTCTTCATAAACTAAAAAATGGCCAAGTGCGAGTCGGACTCTCACACGAAGGGCTCCGTACCAAAAACCGAAAAAAAAAGACGGATCTTGTATGGGAGCTCCTTTCAATTTTTAACTTAATTTTTATTATTTTTTATTTTTGTTATAGCGGCAATAGAAATACACACTGAAAATTTCAACTATCTACCTATTACGGTTCTTGAGATACAGCTCGCTGACAGACAGACAGACGGACGGACAGGCAGCGGAGGCTTAGTAATGGGGTTCAGTTGGTTACCCTTCGGTTACGGAACCCAGGCCGGTTTCTGATTGATTATTTTGTGGAGCTATGTTCGTAGCAAACCCTACTTTAATTCCAAAGTATATTCATTTCTCAGTTTTCAGGCTTAAGTAGTTTGACAAATAAGCCACTTCATATTCTTAGGATTCTGGGGTCTTAAGTATTCGTTTAAAACTTAGAACTGGGCGGGAAGTCTCGACATATGTAGTTAATAAGGCCCGTACACAGTCAATCTCGAACGCGATCCACGATCAAAATCAATGACCTGTCATCGCGTTCGAGATTGACTGTGTATGAATGTAAAATAGTGCGCCGCAAATTTAAAAAAAAAATCAAAATGGCGGCGGGTGTCTCTGCCACAAAGGATTTATCCCCTTTAACAGAATGTCAAATCAGGGGTCCAGTGATACGAATATCTGTAGAAGTCCATGTTGGTAGTTAGAGCTCAGAATTATTGTACTGATCCAAACTTAGTATATCGGTTTTGCTAGTCAAACATGAAGACAAATTGTTTGAGCATCATATAGCTAGATTGAAATATTACTCACATAGTCAACATTTTAAAAATAAACAGACACATAAACATAGGCATTATTTATATCAATTGTTATGTGAAATTGGCATCGCCACAATTGGGTTAACAAGACATAGTGGTTGTATTTCCCTGAATAAACATTTAAACAGGGGCTTCCACCACAAATACTTTCTTAACAATGAACGCTCGAAAACAAATTAAAGAGTAGGGTTAACCCATTATCTCTAAGTCGTCAAAGCCCTACCAGTTAGTACCTAATTAGGTTATATAGAAAATAACCGTCGAGTAGTTCTTATGTCGTAGCACTTAGGTTCAAATTACGAATGAGACGATTAAATGACGCAAGCGTCATAGAAAAGTTCAAAAGTGCATCACGGGCATTAATTGTTACGTTAAACAATGGACGATAGTTTCCGTTTGTATTTCCCCGAAGTTACCTGCCTACGCATAACGGTCAGAATTGTCGTCAACGGCAGCTGACGGTGTAAAAGGATACAATTTATCCTTGTGACAAAGTCCACAATAATTAATGTATTATTTAATAATACATTCATTTTTGTGGACTTTGTCGAAGAATGAAATTCAAATATTTTTATTTATAGAACATACGTCAATAAACAGTACAGATGTCAATATTAATAAAATTAACGCTATGTCTTGTCATGATGGCTCAGTAGGTAAGGCCTCGCTTTTATGGTTGAGGTAGTGGGTTCAGATCGTTATCGTAGTTTCCAAGTTTATCTAAATCATAATTGATATCTTCAATTAATAAATTTTAGAGCAAACCTGGACTTATCTATACTAATATTGTAAAAATTATAAATTAACTTCTTTTCTAACTTTACTGTCGTATTTAAGGTGGAAGCGCCAGGGTAGCCCGCGAAATTTAAATTGTCTTAGTTTTTTTGCAATTTGCAAGTCAGTGTCAGGCTGTATGTTGAACAAAATATGATTCGCGACCATAACACGTATATTTACAGAATAATAATCATTAAAATCAACAATTCAACCCTCCAAGTTCATTTAACTCGATTGAATCGTTATTTCATAAAAAAGTCATTCAATCGAGTTAAATGAATGATACAACTTGTATTGATGATTTTAATTATTATAAATCAGTAAAGCCATATTTGTTTCGGTCGCCAATCGTATTTTTATCAACATACAGCCTGACACTGACCTGCAAAATGCAAAAAACGTATGAAAATTTGAATTTCGCGCTACCCTGGCGCTTCCACCTTAATGGGATTTCGGAATTGAGATAGAGTGGACTTTGGAAATTGATTCAGAATACTTTTTTATATGGTACTAGCGGACGTCATGCGGTTTCACCCGCGTAATTCCCATTCCCGTGGGAATACAGGGATAAAATATAGCCTATGTTACTCGCTGATAATGTAGCTTTCCAATGGTGAAAGAATTTTTGAAATCGGCACAGAAGTTTTTGAGTTTATTCATTACAAACACACAAAATACAATTTTTTCCTCTTTATCATATTAAGTGTAGATGTACATAGATATGGGGGTATGTTCCCTTGAATAAGCTAGACTACTAGCCGATTGCTCGAACGTCGGTGATTTCAGACTGATATTAACTAAATTTACTCTGAACTTAGATAGTTATACGCATGTATGTATTTATTTATAATAAAAATAAAATATATTTTCGAAGTATATTTTCGTTTTTTTTTTTTATTCTTTAGTTTAAGGCTTCATATACTCTTCTTCCCTTGTTTTTACACACTATTGTCTACATTTATTTTTCATTTCTCCTTTCGCAGGTCTGCTGGAAGAAATTTCTTTAGAAATAAGTCCTTTGTACCTACTCATAATTATAATGTTATTTAATTCTGCATTTATGTGTGTACATGAATAATAAAATAAATAAAAAATAAATACCAGTCTGAAATCACCAAATCGTTAAGGAAGCGTGGAGGTTAATCCTAGTGCCTTCAAGGTATTAGAGTGGTTCCGCACTGGATCCAATACGAATTCGTAAAAATACGTTCCGATGTAGCCATAGAACCATCTGCATGGTAGTTTACGCACTAGATCCGCCTTCCGTCATCCGGACCGAAGTAGCCGTTGTACCGTTTACCCTATTTACTAAATCAAATACCGGTACACATTTAGAGACTCAATGAATAACAAAAACTGTCCCACTGCTGGGCAACTCCCCTAATTCCTTCCAAGTATTTTTTTCCTGTGCCACCTCGCGCCAACTTTATACAAAAAATATGAACGCTTTCGCATTACTTCGTATTCAAATCGAACATATCCAAATATGGTCCCTGAATAGTTTGGATATAGATCATAGATCGAATTTGCGTAAGCAATATCCGAATTCGGTCCGAGTTTTTTAGACTCTTGATCCGTATTTTCACGAATACGAATCAGATTCAGTGCGAAAAGCTATATCTGAATTCGGTCCGAGTTTTTTAGACTCTTGATCCGTATTTTCGCGAATTCGATTCGGATGCAGTGCGAAAATCAATATCTTAATTCGGTCCGAGTTTTTTAGACTCTTGATCCGTATTTTCACGAATTCGAATCGGATGCAGTGCGAAAAGCAATATCTGAATTCGGTCCGAGTTTTTTAGTCTTGATCCGTATTTTCACGAATTCGAATCGGATGCAGCGCAAAAATCAATATCTTAATTCGGTCCGAGTTTTTTAGACTCTTGATCCGTATTTTCACGAATTCGAATCGGATGCAGTGCGAAAAGCAATATCTGAATTCGGTCCGAGATTTTTAGTCTTGATCCGTATTTTCACGAATTCGAATCGGATGCAGCGCGAAAATCAATATCTTAATTCGGTCCGAGTTTTTTAGACTCTTGATCCGTATTTTCACGAATTCGAATCGGATGCAGCGCGAAAATCAATATCTGAATACGGTCCGAGTTTTTTATATTCATATTTTCAGGGATTCGGATCGTATACAGTGCGTAACCGCTCTACAACAGGCAGTTGCTCCTCAGTGGCACAGTTACAGAAAGGTATCAATTTTAATTGATATATTACCGATTAATTACTAATACTGCTGAGAAGATTACGCGTCATTATTCTCCTCATTATTGTATTAAATCATCGTCGTCAACTGACATTTACAATAAAAGAGGATAATGGGTTAATTTGAATGTTTTATTATCATTTATTAATTGTTATTCACATAACGAATGACCGTATTACGCGAAAGATATGTCGTCATGTGTTACGGTAAAAAGGTATGTTATTTTTACCTGTGTGTTTATTTAATTACCTATGTATGACATGAATTATGACGACAATGACTGCAGTGTGACGGTTACACTATATTATTGTTAGGTAATATTTAGGTCACGATGGTCATTGGGAATTCTCTAAACCTAACTTCTCAATAATGTATTGGAAGCTGGGAAAAACAAGTCTGAAAACTTTGGAAAATAATTTATTTTTAGTTTAGTGTGTTCGATACGTTCTTAACTCGAAATTATCAATTCAGAAACCGGCCAATAACCACTTTTGCAGCTGTTTATGGATTGACGATTGTTTTTAACCATGCAATGAATACTTTGATTTCATCCAAGATGTCTTTGAGGATCTCTACAACTGTCAAATCACATAAATTTTTCAATCAACAGATATAATTTTAAGCCACGAGTGAGACGTATAAAATTATACGTCACAAATTCAATTTAGGCTGAAAATCAGAGATTTTGAACTCCATAAATTACACACTCCATAAATTATATAACCCATTAACATCCCTAAACTCACACGCTAGTCACGTCCTAGTATTTTATCTGAGAAAAAGTGGCGCAACAAACTCCCCAGCAACACCTCTGCCTGTTAAGTTAGCATAACTTAAAAGCTCAAAATACATTCTAAAACACTCACCCATTAGTATTATGTATCATGTCACACAAAGTGAACAATATATCGACTTCTAATGGTGTGATCTGTGACATCATCTGCGCTGAATGTAGGAACTCTTCCTTAGTGACCTCCTGAGTCCTTGTACCGTTGGTAGCGTTCAGGTAGACTCGCTTGATCAGTTCCATGTTGTTTAGTAAGGAGTTGAATGCCATGTAGTAGGGGAAGCTGATTTTTCGCTCGCCTTGGGGGAAGCCTGATGCCTAAAAATGTGGGAAAGATAGATATTAATAGCCGTATGATGATAAGCTCGTGGATTTGTGCTCGTGTAGCCCAAAAAAAACGTTTTAGTTCGGTAGTGAGTTTGAAGAACTCTTCGAGCCACTGTCACAAAATGCATTTACTGCAGTTTTCACTACAAAACGTAAGGAAGAAATGAGTAAGGACGTAACAATTGAGTATTCCTTATTTGGTCTAGTAAATCGACTTCTATCCACATTTAATCGTCAGTATTTGCCTGATGTGCCGCATAAAGGCCCTTCACTTGTTACGAATAAGAGCGGTTTTCCATTGTTACTACTGGCTAAAGTTTACACTACCATATTAAAACATCGCCACAGTATTTTGCCTAAACTGAATGATATGAAAACCAAAGTAAAGTGTCCATTGAAGTTTTGTCATAATATATTATATTTTAATAGTTTTCATTTGCGCACCCTGCTAGGCTGCTGCAAACACAACTTGGCGAAATGGGGTTTCATAGACACGGATACTCAAGGTGAGTGCCACTGATCAGGGGGGATACTCTCTAAGCCCGAAGTCCGTAGTTTCGGGCTTAGTTGCGGGCGTATTCTAGTCCGTATCACCTAACCACTAAGAATTTAACCTTTTGCGTGTCTACCACAGATTTTTATCGTCCAATCCTGACCAAGCCCTTAAGTGTAACTGTCCGACTTAAGACATTTGGAGCATTTTTTCTTATGTCGAACTGTGTAACTTAAGACACGCAAAAGGTTAATGACAACACAATTTGACAGTTACTGTCAAATCGTGTTGTCATTCATTCTTAGTTCGGGTTCGGAACTAATCGTAAGTCCATGGGTGATACGCAACTAAGCCCGAAACTACGGACTTCGGGCTTAGAGAGTAGCCCCCCAGAACATGAGTAACATGGTTAAGTGTCCCAAATACCCATACATCTGTACAGACGTCACCACATCATGCTAAACGAAAATGTAAAATTTTCTCAATCAACCTTGAAACTATTGCTTTAGCGTAAACAAATTTGACAGATTGTGTAACTTGGTGTGCTGGCTGGCGAAAATTATCCCAAGGGAACATACTCCCGTATAAACTACCCTATGGCCTTGTCCGGGACTCAAACAATCTCTATACCAAATTTCATCTAAATCGGTCCGGCCGTTTGCGCGTGAAGAAGTAAACAAACATACACACACTCACAAAATTTCGCCTTTATTTATAAGTGAGATCTATCGGTTTGTTGCCACTTTCTTGCAACTGATTTGTCATTGTTTGTGCAACAGAAGACCAAAATAACATGAATCATTAATTGTTTACATATAATTATGTGGCGTAAACATTACGTCTTGAAATTTCATCATATTCTATCAATTGTAATACAACAACTCGATCGAACAAATCGAACTTTCTTATACAACAATAAGGGCAAGTTTACCAATAGAAGGGTCATTGGCTGAACTTGTCAGACTGAAAACTGAACTCGGAATCTTTCCGCTTTGCTCACATCCACAAGGAAATTTGAGCTCCTTAAAGTTTTAAGTTTGAGCTACACGATAACTGACAAATGCTTGCACTGTCTGGACAGGTCCACTCAAATTTGTGTGGTATTAACCCACATGGTTCTCATATGATTTGACTAGTATGACTGTATGGACTTTAAGAGACTTTGAGCTCTGGGTTTGTTTCGGTGTTTCTTCTCAGGGTAGTCAGCTAGGAAACACCGGCCTCATCTAGTTTAAAATTACCCAAAAAGATGATGAATTTTTCGACGCTATATTTTAGACTATTTTTAGTTAGTTATTTTTTTTATTTAAGTGTAGGTACATATAGTAATAGGTAGTTGTACAGTCAACAAAGTTATTTGGTATACAGGCAAAAATAATAATTTTTCCACTGCACTGCCAATATTTATTTCTAATTTGTGCATTATCACTTTTTAAGCTTAAGACATACTTAAGAGTGTGTTTTACAATAATTGTCTATTCAGCACACTCACAACATTGTTTAAATGTAGTTGCAAGTTAGCTGCCTGCATACCAAATAGCTTTGTTGACTGTACATAAATAGATAATAAAGTCGTATAAGTGTATCAAATAATAATAACAAAACAATAGTGCAAAAATAACATTTTTAAAATTTCAAAGAAAAATGTGTGACCGTGGTGACTCTTGAGAGAGTAGATGGACGTCTTTCAGTTGAAATGATTAAAGGAGAAAAGAAGTACTACTCACATTAATAACCTTCGTATTCAAATCCTTAGTCAACAAATGCTTCTTGACAGACAGCATGATATCCCGGAAGTCGCCCGCAGTGATGAAGCCCGACCCATCCTTGTCACACTTCTTGAAGGCTTCCACTCCGTACTCCTCGTGAAAATCGTGAAGGAACTGGCTGAACTCAGGGTATGTTACCAGTCTCTTCTTGTCTTTACCGAAGTATAGGCGGACGAAGGTGCTCTCCATGTTGAATGGCAGTTTCTGGTGTAAGGCTGTTTTGCGCATGACTTCGGCGAATTCGTCTAGAATGGGAAGAAAAATAATGTCGTCGAATGTGAAAAGAGGTAAAATATCACGAATTTCAAAGTCAACATTTTAAGGCTCTTGCAATGCTCTTGTTTTTATCCTGATCTCGGAATCGTTGAACGAAATATTGGTTTATTCTGTCTGAGTTATTAAGTTAACCAGAACTCTGAAACTGCGAATCTGTCAAAGGCGTTCTCAAATAATTTATTACCATTTTTTTATTAATCCACTTTACAAGTGGTACCATATAACCCAGTTTCTGGGCTGTGAAGGTCAGATCAAAGAGCGGTTCATGTAAAATACTGGAACCCAGCTGCGGTCAGGAAAAAAGGGGTATCCTTTTAGAGACGTTAGAAATGGCCCTGCATCTTCAAACAAAAGTCCAACTGTAAATACAAGAAACAATAGTAAAATAAATCTTACCAAAAGCAACAAGTCCATTGCCGTTAGTATCGAAGAGCTGGAAGGCGGTCTTGTACAGCGCATCGGGAACGCACAGCAGCCCCTCAAACGCCTGGAACTCCGAGAACGAGATGTACCCGTCCTTGTCCATATCCACGATGCCCGCGATGAGCTTGACTGACTCCGCATTGTAGTCATCTGTAAAATCACGACAGAAGAAGTGTAATATTGTGTCGCAAACGTTAACCTTTTGAACCATCATCATCATATCAGCCGAAAGACATGTTCAGCAGTGGACGTCTTTCGGCTGGCTCCTTCAAAGGCCCCCCATTTGAAGATATATTGCCATAATCGCCACGCTTGGCAGGCGGGTTGGCGATCGCAGTGTATCTGTTGCAATGCAGAGAATGCTGCTGCCCATTCTCTGGTGAGTCCCTTAGTCGCCTCTTACGACACCCATGGGAAGTGGTGGGATGGTGCTATTCTTTTACGTCCAACGCCATACAGAACTCTTTGAACGCCAGAGCATAAACGCATCGGCGTGCCTAAATTCGCCGTTATTTTAGTCACATATTTGTGATGTTTGGCGTACAGGGACGCGCATACTTGTCATGTGACAATGGCGTTCAAAAGGTTAAAGTTGTAAAGGAGGGACTGGGGGACCTTGACTGTTTCTGCACTGTCAATCTGGTAAACGATTTAGACTAGGTAATAAAAAGCAGTGGAAACTAAATTTGTCTTATTCTTCCGCTGTTCTTTTCAGATTTATTTCTTTGCGGTATCCAAGACTTTATTGATTCGTCGTTTTTCTGGTAGTTGCCACTTTGACTTTGGTTCTTGCAGTGGTTACTTGCAGAGGTTTGAGGCAATTTGGGGCTGGCAGTCATAAGGCTTACGCATCAATTTTTTAAGCCCAGTAAAATAATGAGTTACCTGTATTTTACCTGTGGGAAAATCATATTTATGGGGGAAAAACGATCAGCTAATTTAGTGACTAGATCGGGTGTAGCTATTTTTGTAGCATAGATAATTCTAATCAATTTTGTAACAAACTAACGTAGTGGAGAAACCCGAAAGCAATTACGAATGTGGAAATTATTTGAATATTCATTACCCATTAGTTTTATTAGCTTCGTATAGGCTACAAATTACGCACACAATTTCTATTGAATTAATTATCTGCTGAATTATTGAGGAAAACATTCTCAAATTCCTAGATTCTATAGCTACATACGAATGACTGTCATTGATCATCTTTGTGGTACTTTCTAGGAAGAAAAAAGGTGTTTCAGAAATTCGGACATGTCTTCCGCAAGTCGATAAGAAACGAAGGAAAGGAACCTCTCTGGGTTTAGTAAACGTTAGACGACATCGCAGCAGACCAAGGTGAAGATGGAAGGTCAAGCTCGACTCCTACGGAAAGGACTAACCTGCACTAGCAGAAGACATGGGTTGGGAGAAATAGGGAGAAGGAGGCGTTTTTCCTGCAGTCGGACTAAGTAAATAAGATAGATCGATTTGATGTAATGCAAAAATCAATATATTTATAAAAATCTTGCGTTACTGAGTGACTGACAGACAAAACACAGCCGAAACTACTGGTCGTAGAAAGCTGATTTTTGACATGTAGGTTCCTTGGGGAGTGTAGAAGATTTCCCGATATTACTGAAGGAACGGGAATAAACAGGATATGCGCGTACAAAGTCGCGGGCAAAAGCTAGTCTCTTAATATAATGTGGGCAATTCATACAACCTTCATATAAGCGCACAGCGTCTGATTTTAAATCAAATCACAAATCCTTTTGCAAACATGGGAAAAGTTAAACCGATGTGATTTCTTTCATTGTTCTCCACGTTCTGTCCTCAATGATGATAACAGAAGACATAGTGTATTTTCTATCACAAGACGGTCGAAGTTGTCATTATAGTAAGTACACTTAGCAATGCCAGGTACCTACACATACCGTGTACAAACCACCTACTATGCATAGGTACGTCAAACTATTCATTACTGCACCAGTATAGATCGTTTGTAAACAGATCTTGGCACTGACCAACACAATGGTAAACATATTAATAAGCCGACTGTTAACTGTCGCAGCTCTTGTGATAATTATCCTCGTGTATTATGCAGCATGAAAGCGATGCGAAAGAATGTAGCAAAGACTACATTGTGCATGTGGATAAGTAAACAGCGTAAGTTTGTAATCAATCTTGCTAAATTATAAATCCGACATAAAATCAAATCAAAATCAAAAGTAAAACTGGTGGCCAAGCTTTACATCGCTCATCGCCGCAAGGTTGCCTGCTTGTTGGTCTTCTACAGATTGTACTTCGGGGAGTGTCCAGGAACTCCACGACCTCATCCCACCGGCCCCCTTCTACCATCGGACATCTAGACGCACTGCAAGTTACCATCCCTACCTTGTTGCTATTCCACCAATTCGCACTAAACGTTTCCAAACGTCTTTTATAATGCGCACAGCAAAGGAGTGGAACTCTCTGCCTGCGTCTGTGTTTCCGAACGCATACAACCCTAATCTCTTCAAAATTAGAATGAACAGGCTTCTTCTGGGTAAGCTCGCTCCATCGTCGACTTTGTATCTGTCATCTTTGACCTAGACTAGAGTCAAGAGCAAACCCATATTAAATTTAAAAAAAAAGTAATTTATTCAAATTAGAATGAGTGCCAGCACTTTTTGAACGTCAAAGTTCTACATAAAGACAGAACGCCCGCCCGTCACCACTTCCTAGTGTTTTAGCTGGGAAGAAGAAGTGGCGCAACAAACTCCCCAGCAACAAAAACAAACATAAATTGTGAACATATAATTTGAATTATAACAAATCCAATTTTAATATGATAGTTGACAATATAGACGTGTCTTATGGAGAAGAAAGAGGTGACAATCTTACAAGATTTATTATAAACTTACGATGTTTACAATAACATGGTGACTGCTATAGGAGGTAAGAAACTATGATTAAATTGTGTTAAAAATGATAACTATGCCTTGACAGAGGCAAACGCTGAGAGAAGGGCTCATCATATTGAGGAAAAGATGGAACAACCAATTATTTAATCGAATTTAACATGGTATTAACTTTTATAACTTGGAAATAAATGAACCTAAACAAATGAATCATTGAAACTTGGAGGTCTCTCAAGTTAATTAAGAATTTAAAAAAAAATTGAGAGTAAATGACAGTGAATTTTTCACTCTCGATTGAAACCTTTAAATTGCTCTCTCTGGCTGTCTGTGTTCGAAATATTTTGTCATTATTTTCGTACACATTTTTGGAGCAAATAAGAGACTTAACATCAAAATTACTACCTACCAGACTGGCTTTTCGAAACCGGCCAAATAAGGAGAGTTATCTCCTTATCATAAATTAATCAAAAACTCAAGCATTCCATTTGCTGATTCATCATAATATACAAAAATAATTATATCTGACAATCTTCATGATAACTCAGTCTAGTAAGTAATTTGCTTTACATTCAGCCGACATGCGCGCACGCATGGTCGAAGCGTGACGTCACAATTCAGATATCGTGGTTGATAAGGTAATCATCTTTTCTTCTTCTTATTACTATGATTATGGTATCACCTTGTATATTCTATACAGGTTTATGAATCATTATGATCATCCTGTGTTTTAGAACAATAAATTATATCGGGATTATTAGGGGATTTTTTATGATCGTATGTTGGTTGTTGATTACATTATTATCGTGTTATCTATTGCCATTTGATACCAATATTACAATTTATCTGATGCATTTAGGACATCGTTTGTTGTTAGCGACCAAGATTATGTGTTGTATTTTTTATCGAATTATCACCCATGACCCACTGTGTATAAAAATATTTTGCAATTTCATAGTCATGATTGAACCAGAAGATGAAGAAGTTCCTAATTTGTTTGCGTAATAGTGCTGTGTCTTGCCAAGAAGTACCGTGTTTCCCAGTTACTGGGATGTGGAGGTCTGATAGGCAGTCGATTCACGTAAAATACTGGTATTCAGCTGAATCCGGTTTGACTGTAAGCTGACCCCAATATAGTTGGGAAAAGGCTAGGCAGATAGTTCTGTCAGTAAATACTTTTACCATCTTTTCTTTTTAAACAAAATAATGATTTAAGTTACAAGCGAGCAACTTCTTTTTAGGGTTCTGTACCGAAAGGGTAACCAACGGAACCCTATTACTAAGCCTCCGCTGTCCTTCCGTTTGTCTGTAAGCGGGCTGTATCTCAAAAACTGTAATAGGTAGACAGTTGAAATTTTCACAGAGTGTGTATTTCTATTGCCGCTATAACGACAAATAAAAAAAATATTTTATTGAAAATTAAAGGGGGCTCCCAAACAAGAAACGTGTTTTTTTCGGATTATGGTACGGAACCCTTCGTGTGAGAGTCCGACTCGCATAGGTCGGTTTCTTAAATTCAGCCAGTATTAATTCGCAGAGCTGCGGATACTTACCTTCTTCGAATAATCCTAAGAACTTCCGTACAAAATCTTCACTGGTGATGTACTTTTCACCGTTCTTGTTGACGGTGGCGTACTTCAGGAATATCTCATGGAGGCGGTCTCGGTCCGCTCGCTTAAGATAACCAGCCCCCTGTAAACAATTTTACTATATTAGTAAAGATACTATAAAAAACAGCACCTTCTTTTATATGGCAAACAAATCAACGGACCTGGGAGTAACAAATAAAGTGACATTATGACAGCGATACTGTCAAACTCGATAGACCTCGTGACATTCCGGCAGCGCTTGTCTATCCTATACATTTTAGTCTTCTTCATAATTCCTATCGCTGATAGAATATCATATTGTCTATAGCCTCCGATGGTAGATAAGTGGACATCTGTGATACATTGCCATCCCATAGACAAAGCTGCCAAAACGAAGGCTACCATATGGAATTTATTGATACGCATGATTTGCATCACGATGTTAACCAATCACGTTAACAAAAGTTAAACAATCAGCCAAGACCACATGTGGTACATGGAAATGTGAACGGGTGAAGTCAATATTAAAAAAAAAGAAAAACTTTTTTCATATGTAGATTTTGTTAATTACAAGTATAGTGCAGTTCTTTAGGGACAAAGGAATCTGCAAACCCTTTTAATAATAATTCTTAGGAGGAACGAAATACATTCAGCATTCGATACAAGTAAAAATACCGAAAAGTGGTCTAGAATCCCTAGATGGAAAAACGTGACAACATGAGATCACTAGAAAATGCAGTAAGTACCTAATTGATACAAAGAGCTATTATTTGTTCAATTCTTTTCATAGACTGTGCGTTGTGTTTTGTTCTCAAGAATATTGCAAATTGTGAAAACGTACTTGACCTACTATACTCTGATATGAATTGTATGTCGTAGGTCTGATAAAGGAATTTATTATATTTTACTTGAATTTTATTGACATATTCTCTTTAATTTTCTCTTTTCATTCAGGCATTTTCTCAGATAGTATGTATGTAGTTACCAGTACCTATAGTGTTATAATTAAGGAGGGTAATTTAGTATTCGTCTGTCCAAAATTCTTCCAGCATTTTTTTTTAATATTAGTTGCTTGGTATTTCAAGTTTTCATAAATAATAAAGACATGACGTAAGTAGGTCGGTAGGTTCTTTCTAATTAGGAAAATTAATGAAAATAATAGCTTTACGGATTTTTTTATGATATCATTAGTAAGTACTTTCCTTAACCATAATTGATTTGTAATAATTACAATAAAATACAATAAAATCAACAGTTTTAGGCATATATATTATAATATTATTATTATATTTAATCAACTAGAAAACCCAGGGTTTCCAGTAAAAAATTGTTAGGGACTTTTACGAAACTATTCAGAATATCCTTGAAGGATAAATAGGACCTCTTTGTTCTATGCAAATATTATGTACTTTTCATAGATTTATTAAATTAATTTGTTGCCCCAATAATACGAATTGATTCTGCCAACCATAGTTAATCCCTTTATCAACGGTATATAGAGTAGATACTGTGACGTGTGCGCAGTATGGTAGTACAAAAAACTAGACATTCACTGATACACTCGTCATACACCGTGATTAATGCACAAACTGGTATGTAGGTAACATATTAGTAAATGTGTGATTACGTGCGCGTATGACGAAGGATATCATCTAAGGCTAAGTACTCCTAATAGGCGGTAGCCTATTAGGAGTACTGAGATGAAGATACCGGTTGAAGGATAGGTTAGTGCCGCAAGTGAATCAGTACAATCAAGGTTCGATTTCCGGGCCAGAAAAATCAAAGTTTTACCATCTTTTACGCTTTCCTTAATTATTGCAATTTAGTATATTTATATAAGATAATCAAGCTTCTCGGGCGTTGGGTGAACTCACTAAAAAACGCTAGGCTCAGGGTTAGCAGAACTAATACCGAACATTTCTTTTGTAGTTTCAGTGGAAGTCAGGATAACACTGCTGAACGAATACTTTACCCTGATGATCCACCTATCCCTATAGCAACCCAATTTAAATTTCTCGGCAGCCTAATGCGATACCCAAAAGCCAAAACGCACAAAACGCAAAGTCTACAAGACAGAGGTAATTATGGCTAGCAGTGCCGACTGCTGGTCCGTGACATACAGCTGGACTGAAGAGAATGGACTGATGGAGGTAGAAAAATTAAAAAAATCAGATTGAGATGGTCCGTACTGTCATAAGAAGAACAGAGAAGCACATCCTGACATGGTGGACATGTACGACGAGGCTTAAGGAGAAACTATCTGAAATTCTGAACCGACGTTTTGGCGCCATGAGATTAAGAGAGCCGACCACACCTAAAATGGGAAACGGCTGTAATAAGAACGGATTCGAATATTATCCTTATAAGTTTATAACGTTTACGAGTGCACAATCGCCCTTTAAGGTTATGACAAGAGACTATTAATATAAAAGGAAAATATTTTTTTTTAAATGTAGTTACAGGCGTGCCGTAACGAGTATTTATTTATTTCATGTTCTGGAAACTATGAATCCCCCACAGCTTATTGTTGTGCTGGTCAAATTATAACACACATAAGAGATTCCTCAGCCATTAAAAGACTAAAATAACAAGCACAGGGAATTTCCCAGCTTAATCTTGTTATGTGGTACCGTTTGGTGCCAATGAAGACTGGTTTCCCCTACCCGTTGGGAATCACTGCATTCGAATGCAGTTCGAAGAAATATGAATTAGGTCGATATTATCCGATTCGTCATGATATGTCCCACCTACAGGATGAATTTTTCTAAGTGTGTGGATGGCCCAATCCTAAACTACGACGAATAGCGCAAAACATTGAAAGGAATCGTAAGCCCGATTTTTCGAATTTTCGAAACGAACCGGTTGATTTAAAAAAAAAAGTCATTTTATGATTTCCCATCGGAAAAAAAGCCGTCTTGTTATTGACTTCTTACATAATACACGTAATAAAAGATAAGACATATAATTATGCAATACGCACCTATAACATACACCGTCATAATCCTGACGTTACAGGGAATGGTAATTGGGTACGTAACTCTCATACTACGTACGATTTCACTTCGAGGGATTTAAACATTAATATAATTTATTTCCTCGTGAACAGGAAAACTTCGATTGAATTGTGCGTAAACTATAGCAGTATAAATAAGCCGGGTGGGCCAACAACTTGTCATTCGTTATTTAGAACTGCCATCAAGGCAGTCATAACAATAATTCAATTATTAAATTAATAATTGCAATTAATAAATTAATTCAGTGCTTTTATAGCCTTTGGTTTTAAAGTTAATTTTTGGGTTACAAATTGTTTTGATTACAATGGCGACTTTCACTTCAACTTTTTTAACGGTAATTTTTTTTTTAACTTCTAGTTTAATAGGGATTTTGAATCGATATAATTGTAATATGTATATTCATCAAATTATTCAAGGTTGATAATTAAACTGCGTTTTGCTTTTATTAACAGATGACGCTCCTAGTGGCAGCGTGCAATGCCGCGCCTAACCAGAGTAAGTTTTCTTATTTAAAACCCTTTAATTTTTGCCCCTTTGAACCACTTTTCAACTTCGCATAAGACGATCTTAGTTTTTCTTTTATGTTTAGTAATATCATTGAAGATGTTCTGAAAATAGAATGCAAAATACACGGTTTTCCTTAAATAGGAATTATTTTGAAGGCATTTAAATCGAATTATAACAAACCAAACTCTCAAATCTTTTTATTAACAAGTCTATGTTTTTGCAGAGCTCAGCACCCCGAAAATTGCTGATGAATGTGAAGGCAAGGGCTTCTGTTCCATCAAACCGGAAGGGTATGACGAAATGATGGAGTCGCTTAAGGGCCTCCTATCAGCCAAGTTCATCGCGGTAAGATTTTTTTTACGAACTACTACACCACTTTAAATTTACTCAGAGAATTTATTATTTTTGACACATGCTGTACCTACGTGTATTTAACTAGACTCCTTTGCCTTCATAGTTTAATTTGATTGTTGGTTATTTTTTCTGACAGTTACATTATTATTTTTCAGCAAAACATTGGAGATCGGATCGGAGATGACACTGTAAACGTTGAGGAAATTTCTCCTAAAGAAGACTGGCACAACTGCCCTTACATTAAAAAGGTATGATTTCACTTTCATTACAATAGTTAAACAACACTTGTAAATGTTTTCATAATCTCAGTAGATGGAGATTATCGAAAGTATGCAAAAGCTTCTCTTCATCTTTAAAAAAACATTCTTTATTTTTATTACATTGCACTATTTACTCCACCTTTGACATCCACCCATATCAAGCATTTTCTCATTTATGCAATTTAAAAAAATAGAAGAGTCTCATCATTTTTATTACTTTTTCAGGTTGAGAACACGGTGTTTGCCTACAGCCACTCGAACCTTTCGGAGCCAGATTATATCATCCAAAATGAACTGCTTCGTCAGTCCGTGGAGATCGTCACATGCGCGTGAGTGCTCGATTTTATTTTAATGACATGATATTTTTCTTTATTTAAAATACTGGTATTCAGCTGAATCCGGTTTGACTGGAAGCCGACCCCAATATAGTTGGGAAAAGGCTAGGCAGATGATGATGATAATATTTTCCTTTTTTTTTAATCGGTAGCTAAAACTTTATTAGTTCCATAATATGGTCCGCGTTAAAATTATTTGTTAAGATATGAAAAATACTAAAAAAAAAATTTTGATCTGAATTGCTTGTCAGTGTCACATAATTATTTTTTTTTTTTTTGTTTCAGACCCCAACTAATTTCACCTAAAGATCCTCCAAGACAAGACTCCTCTGAAGAATGTTTTTAGCACCTAGACTTGAAATCGTTCAACATGAAGTCCAGGTGCCAGTCCTCGACAGCTAAGCGCAGTTTGCTCGTATTAGATTATAAAACGAAAGAACTAGTGAAGAAGTCTTACGATGTACCTTGCTGCTGTACTTGCCAAATTGTTAGAGCTAATTAATTATTTCAACATCACTGATCAAAATATTCTTTTTTAAACTTTGTATTATCAAAACAACAGTTCATTATTTTCGCGAACTAAGCGTGGTCATTTTTTATCTTAGAATCGTTCTTTGTGGCAATCCTTTTCAGAAATCATGGTAAATGCATTCCTTGACATATATAATCTGTGCACTGATTGTTAAGGAATGTAAGTCAATGTCAAAATATGGCAATAGAAAACAAAATAAGAATAAGGATGCATACAAGTGCTATGTAGTATTATTTTAAAGACTGATTAATTTTATTTAATTTTAGTCAATGTTTTTAAAACATTTGTAAATTATTTTATAATAATATTAATATTATAATATGTAATATTATTTTTAAAAACTAATTTGTAACGTTTGTCAAATTTTTAAGGTTATTATTTATAATATATTATTATATTATGTCATAGGAAAATGGCAAACGCCGTGAAATTGTAAACTATTTTTCTAATTAAGACACACACATATTGGAAACTATTGAATTTGTATGGGATTTATTGTTTACAAAACGATTTTCTCATAATCTACAATCTATCGAGTAATTATAATCTAATCAAGATTTATTACAATCTTACGGAGTCTGCAATTTTCCAGTGACATTTAAGTCAACCATTTATATTTCAAGTACTTCCTTGGACCAGTATTTAAATAAAATTATATCAATGATATTCTTTTTTTGTTTTTACAACAGTAATCAACTCTCATTTAAATTATTTTTTACAATATTCACTCGGTGATTCAAAATGAGACGGTAAAACTTATTTAAAAAATTAATTTAGCACACCACAATAAACTTCTGGAAGTAAATTGCTTAAAAGTTAAGTTTTCCTGTTAATAACAAAAATATAAATACATTTTTGATTGAGTAGGTACTATGTACTCAACTGCGTTGGTAGCACCTATGCTTTAACATTAGCATGTGCATTTGGATTTAGATTCTTAAAATAAAGTAGAAAATTTTATTTGAAGTAAAATTACATAAGCGATTAAAGTTAGTTAATGGATAACTATTCAATGGATCCAGGGACACAGGGAATCCCGAGTCAACGATGCAGAAAACGAACTCGCCAGAAGGGGTTCGAGTATGGAACTATAGGACCTGTCGTACCACTTCCTTTCGATTACCTACGCAATCTGGTGAGGAAACGCACCAGTGAAAAGCATCACAAGCTATGGGTTGACCATGGTAGGTATAGGCAGGCTAAATAGGCACTTCCCTCTATTGATAGCCGTTTCACTAAAAAAGCCCCTGATTAAACAACACTTGCGTACAGTCACGGGTCTTTTGGTTAACACCTCTATGTCATAGGAGTCACTGACAGACCACTCTGCAGAGCCTGCATTGACGAGGACGAGACAGTAGCACACCTGCTTCTAAGCTGCCCGGCAGTCGCTGATTACAGGTCTAAGTACTTCGGAAACCTGGGTACCCTCTGTGAGATAGTAACACCAAGGCGTTGCTGGCCTTCCTTGAGGAGCTGGGGTGGATCGAATGACATATTTGTCCCACCTGCACGCAAAATACGCGCTTAGTCGTCGAGTTGCGGAAACCAGCCCGATTTTCATACATAATGTTATTTTCCATAAGTCAAAAAGTTGAAAATGTGCGAAGTGTACGAACAATTCTAAGTCTTATTTAAAATGGAATATTTACAGCCAATTGAAGAATTTTCTGATGCACAAATGGATGAATTGTGCGGTAACACTGTCGGGGCTGTTAGAATAAAACGTTATTTAATAAAATAACCCTTTATCGTCAATAATAATTCCGTTACGTATTTTGATTATACACTCAATTCATAGACACATCGAACCGAGTGAAAAAATTATTGTGTTCATGCAATTTTGAACGTTATGTCTCAATAACAATATTTATTACCCCTCGCAGAAAATTTGTCGGTATCTGATAAGGAAGCGTAGTTATATCGTTAAACTTAACTACGTAATGAAGTTTCAACCTTATTTCGAAGACAAAAGGCTCAGATTTTGTTTTATTTGAAGGAATACAACGATCAGTTTTATAAGTGTCTTTATTATTTGCTCAATGTTGGGTTAACAATTTACATGAAATGATAGAAATTCTGGTATTAATTATTTTTTGCTGTCCTCTAAAAAAATTTAGATCTTACATAATTTAGATCATTTTAAATATCTTTCATCAGCGATCGCGTGTTTATTCAATATAAACTTTTTACCTCTCCCTCCCCCCCCTTGTTTGTTACCGTTGGCAGTGATTATAGACAACAAGGTTGTGGTTGCAAGGCCAAGGTCGCACAATATTCATCCTATAGCTAATGCAACTGACATTATGTAAAATTATTTATACTCAATCAATATTTTGATTGACTATCTACATAAGATCTTAACTTCTTTTCACATTAAATGAAAATTTTGATGTTCGTGTAGCACGATGTATGCCACCGGAAAATGGCAAACGCCGTAAGATTGTAAAATATCGCGTGAAATTGTAAACATTTTTTTCTAAATAAGACACGGATTTATTGGATACTATTGAATTTGGATGGGATTAATTTTATACAAAACGATATTTTCATAATAATATATTTCGAAAAAATATAATTTAATCAAGATTTTTTACAATCTTCGGAGTCTGCAATTTTCCGGTGACATATGCACATGCACAATGAAAGCTACATGGTAGATACAAGTAATAAGTGCTTTTATGTTTCCTTTTATTTCAGATTATATTATCATTCCTACAATATTAAATAATTCTTATACCTTCCTACTAGGACTATTTCCCCATTTATTATAACTAAAAATATTTTTAAGTAATAATCACATTAGCGCGACAAGTTCTTTTGAATAATGAAGAACGAAACTAACAAAAAACAAAAGCTCCAAATTGTTTTTATTCAATTCTGTCCCGAATGAAAAGTATTAAAATAATATCGGAACTACCTACCACAAGCATTTTTTTTGTTTAAAACGTAGTTCCTAATATAGTATTCTTATTTACATAAGTTGATGAGATTAACGTTTTTATTTTATTTATTATTATTTAATTATATATTTCAGAGGTAGTCAGCAACCTCCTTTATGAGACTTATAATATTGAACCTAAATTAAATAAAAATGCAGAACCCAGAGAGTATGAGTGTGAAGGGATATGGGCCAACTCCTTTCCTGGCATTCATAGCCAGCCAGTTGCACCTAACAATATCTGAGTGTGGCAAAGGACAAAGCTGGTCAAGTAGCCACATACTGGTTACACAAAATTTGAAAAGTTGAGTAGGTAATCAACCAACAAGAAAAAAAGAAAAGGTAAATGATGGATTGATACAGATAGTTTCCTCATAAAGTTGTGATGGTTATGATTCCTAGAATTTACCTAAAATTTTGGTCTTAAGGAGACCATGTTTAGCGGGATGATGATGTTTACCACCAAATGATTGAATTTCCTAATAAGAGTATGAGTGTGAAGGGATATAGGTCAACTCCGTTCCTGCCATTCATAGCCAGCCACTTGCACCCAACAATATCTGAGCGTGGCAAAGGGCAAAGCTGGTCAAGTAGCCACATACTGGTTACACAAAATTTAAAAAGTTGAGTAGGTAATCAACCAACAAGAAAAAAAGAAAAGGTAAATGATGGATTGATACAGATAGTTTCCTCATAAAGTTGTGATGGTTATGATTCCTAGAATTTACCTAAAATTTTGGTCTTAAGGAGACCATGTTTAGCGGGATGATGATGTTTACCACCAAGTGATTGAATTATCTAATTTTATTTTTCCGTTAAATGAAATAAAAATGAATGAATGTTCAGTCATTCATAGTTTTAAGATATTCCTAAGTATGCTATTGACAGATTAGACATCATACATCTAAATATGATATTTTGACGGAAAAATTGCACAAATTCAGATAAAATGAGCACATTATATCATCATTGATTACATATCTACACACTATGAAGATAACAATACATTTTAGTTTAAACAACGTAGAGCTATGATAGATGGTTTTGACGAAAATCTTAAGGTCAAGGAAGGTGACTTTTTGCATATTTTTTTCATAGAAATTAAAATTGATTTTCTTTTAATGATGCAAAGGAGTGTTTCATTGAGTAGGTATAATAAGGTACTTACATTTAGCAGTTGACATTAACACAATAATTATAATTCGGACATTTCATTGAAAAACGGTGAGAAATAATGGAGAAACAAATTATCGCTAATTAGTGACATACAAATGAGTAGGTAAATACTAAAAGAAAACTTGTTTTAGAAGATCAATTAGCATAAACTGGTTCTTTACTATTATGTGAGAGTATAAATAGATATACTTATTTATATTTCAAGGTTTCGTCAGCTTGTTAGTGAGTGATAATAACCACATATACAATCTCAAAATATTTCTGCTACTGACTTATGGGAACAATAAGGTAATTCTGCATTAAATATTACTCTCATAGATAATTTGAAATCAATGGCCGATTTATTGCAAAGTGGTTGTTTACGATACTTTTCATAACTGCCAATAAAAAAGATGAATTGCCAATAAGTGTTGAAATAAAAATCATATGAAGAGTAAACTCATTCCAAACCATGTTTTTCTGACATTAGGGCACATTTTTCATTAACAATAACACATATTAATCACTATTGGAACACAATCACAGGCACATTTGAAAATAGAACTGCATTTATAAACTGTTTTATTTGTGAATAGTGGGATGCACAAGTATAATTTAAAAAAATAAGTTACCCGACGAGTTGACATTTTGTTGTGAAGAATCCTACTGAACTGAACTAAGGCCATCACCACGTTGACGTAACTGATAAGAATAATATTATCTTGTGTACTTAAGTAATATAAAATATTTCACATGTTCTTATCTTACATTTAGCAAGTTTCTTCATTCAAGATTGACATGTTTTCACTGTAATATTGTATATAAAAGATTTTTTTTTGGATTTCATGAATAGCAGGTAAGTGGAATACTTAAGTGATTCATTCAAAATTAGTTTTTCTTTTCTACAAATCGAAAATTCATGTTTGTGTGAATTTTTATCTGCATGAAGTGTTGTAATATCATATTTATTATTTTATTTCCACAAGAGGTTGAAGAGGTTAGGTTGGTTATCTAATGTTTGAACTTGGACATGGATTGTCGATTTGAATATGGAAAGTAATACAAGATGTTTATCTCTATCATTGTTTAGAAGTTATCAGGTGTTTTCGGTATGCGAAGGTCGCAAAGACGCATAGTGACGAACCGCTGCAGTTCAAGGGCGGACAAATCAAGGGCATTCATTTAAAAATATAGCGCATTGACAACATCGCTCTTGTCAACAACGATCTTTACTAATCAACTAACTCAATTAAGCGTTTTTAATTATAAATAAAAACTTACCCACCTCTTGACAGCTGGCCTGAGTGATTACAGAGCTCAACAAGGATTTAAACATTACAGTGTTTTTTTGTCACTACACAACTTTTTTGAAAGAATACTGTAATGTTTAACTCGGCAACAATTGTATAAACTACGGGAGCCCTGATAACACGTCACGATACATAAAAATGTACAAAAGTCTATTTTTGTTAGACACGCACTGTGCTCATGATCGTCTCAGCCGCCCGGCTATGATAATGCAATAATATTTAAAAGGTCTTTTGTTTATACGCTAACCTAAAATAATTTTGCACTCTTCAACTTGGCCGCACAGTTCGACGTTTTTTTTTGTTGCAAATTTTGACGTAATAGTGATGTGTGCCGAAGTCGTTTTATGTTTTTTGTAGTGATGTGACTTTCCTTGTTATTATAACGTGTTATTTGTATCGTAAACACATGAGTACCTAGTGCTTTTGTATCCCACATTTTTTATGTTCAAACCATCGTAACTTCGAAGTTAAGTAATGCTAGCCTGTGTTGCCCCGCAGGCCTCTTTCTTCTTGAGGAATATGAATTGCTAATGACAAATCGGGTGTCAAAATCTGTGAGTGGACGGAGTGACGGGATGTAAGATTTTTAAAATCGCCAACGAATCTTTATTATACCTAACATACAAATGTGAGCCTGTTAGTATAGTTCCTACATAATAATGTTGACCTTATAATTATTCCATATTTTACTATTTAGACACAAACACAAACTACCATTATTCATTTTCAATTGGGTACAAGCTAAACAAAAGTAATTATTCTAAGGTGGAATTGTCGGTCATAAAACTTTTATACTAAACTTGATTGTTATCAATATCATTGATTAAAATAATGATTAAGAAATGTTTTTTATTGTGGTTTCCCGGATACATACAAATTGTAAAAGAACAATCGGTACAAATGACATACCTATTCTTAGCGTAACACTTTAAAATTGTTTAGTTCTTTAGCCAGGAAGGTTTTTGTTGACAGGCTGCACCTATTCATTAAAGCTACCTCTTGGTGTTACTAAGACAACGTATGTATCATAGATGTCGCTAGTTGCTGGAAAGAATTTCAATGTTACATACGATTTTGTTTTATTTTGTAGTTTACCATTTTTTTTTTTAATTTATGGTACCTACCTACTGTAAAGATTTAAGTTTTTAACCAGTGAAGTTAAGGTAAATTTGCCAGGTAGTCGATCGTTGTGTTTTAAAGCCCTAGCTTTTCCAACAAACAATTATTATTTAAAATACTTTAGATACAGGACTGCGAAAAAGGCAGTGCAGTGTAATAGCGAATAACATAGGTGCTGCAATTAAATATCCTAACATAAAAAGCGACTAACGAAAAAAAACACATAAGTACCTACCTACGTAGATAATAAGGTTGTTTATACCTACTTACCTACTTTGTAGTGTTTTTTATTTGGAAGTCGCTTTTATTAGTACCTATCTATATAGTTTCTTTTACGTTTACTTTTTAGTGGTAAGTACAACATAAAGAAAGGGAAGAAAAAAAAGGGAAAGTCACAGTAAAATAAAATAAAATATTTTCAAATCGGTCCATAAATAGCGGAATTATGAGGTAGATAACAAACATAAAAAAAATACAACATAGATATAGCATCCAAGCTCATCCAAGTCTATTAGAGAACTAAATATCTAATTATCTACCTACTTTATCAAAACTGTAAATGGAGTAGGTAATGTTAATTATAGCATTTACAGCTAGGTAACTAAGTAGTCAGTGTAAAAACAAACGAGCAATTAATAAAAGCCGCAACCTGAATGCCTACCAACCAACCAAAGTAAATTAGGCACAAATCACCTGTACCGTATTAGTTATTGCATGTTTAGGTAGGTAGGTACCGCGTTGTTGACAAAGACTAGACTTGCCATTGGATGTGAGTGTTTTGACTATTCTAAGAATATTCGCATTTCAGTCTGTAGGTAGGTAGGTACACTTTATTAAAAATACCTACGTACTAGGTACCTCTGAGCTAATTTACTTTTGCAAGTTTTTTGACATTGCTGGTTGCCAGTTCCAGATTAGGGCATCACGCCTCGCGCCTCGCACCATAATTAATAGCGCCGTAAAAATATTTGCTAGCACTTGAATGGTACCTACCTACCTAGGTAGGTAGGTAAGTCTGTTTTGAAACCCGTGCGTCTTGTTGGCGGGAAACGTCAGGAAATGGGTTGCTTAATGCTTAGGGCATCTTATACCTAGCCATAATCCGGCACTGATGGGTTTCCAGATGAGATAGGCATAAGTACTTACATAAAATCCTACTAATATTATAAACGCGAAAGTTTGTATGGATGGATGGATGGATGGATGTTTGTTACTCTTTCACGCAAAAACTACTGAATGGATTTTGATGAAATTTGGCACAGTGGTAGATTATAGTCTGGAATAACACAAAGGATACTTTTTATCCCGGGAATATGGTCCCTTGGGATAATTTTCGACAGTCACGCGGGCGGAGCCGCGGGTGGCAACTAGTAATTTTATAGTTTCATTAGGGATTATGTCCATTTGTGTGAATTAGACCTACCTACTGCTATCGAATAGGTACCTAACCTACCTAATGAGAAAATACTTCCATCTTTTGACTTAATTATCTAATCCAATACGCCAAGCAATTACGCAGATGATTCTATTACATCAATAACAGCCGCACGTGTCGACCATCAAATTTAAGCAACGCTTGCCGAGGTCGGTCTGTGGACCATCTTAACATACCGAGAATCCTTCGTGCCTCGGAAAGCACGGTATGCTGTTGATCCCGGCTATCATTTGTGGATCTTTGGCAGTCGTTACGGATTGTTAAAAGCCAGAAAATCTGACACCAATCTTGCCAAGATTAAGAATCGCGTTACCCATTTAGGTAGGTAGGTACTGGGTTGTGGAGGTCAAATTGGCAGTCGCTCCACGTAAAATACAGGTATTCAGCTGAATCCAGTTTGACTAGAAGCCGACCCCCATGCTGTTGAAAAGGCTAGGCAGATGATAATTATAGATCAGCAATACTTATCTCATTAACCGAGTTTCATCCTCAGGTTGGCTGAGCCCCATTGCAGTAACACTGTTCTATCCATTCTTACGGTGAGTGCCCTTGTCCACGGTCAGGTTTTTTCTCGGGTGACGGAATCCGACGAGACGGACGCCGTGGACAAACGGCGTTCCTAACTGTTGCCATAAAGTGGCTCGTTTATCTAGGCAATAGCTACACAAACGTAGGAACATTACCTGCCAGTCCACATTGTACGTCCCTCCAGTTCTGCGGATTACAATTCGAAATTCGAATAATAAGTTCGTTAGCGAATTCGCTGTTGCGGTTGCGACTGCAAACAAATGCACGTCACTATTTCGCTTCAGGCCTGTAAAATGTCCTTGCAATCTATTTCAAACCTCATTTCTAAAGTGTTAAGGTTTTTAATGTTTTTTGTTGTTCTAAAAGGCGTTCGTAGTTTATTGGTAGGTACTGTACGTTTGGTGCTACTGCATTGTAAATCAGACTTGTGTACGATTACATCCCGAATTTGAATTTTCCAATACTTACCTACTTTAGTCTTTTTTAATTTGTTTTTCTCATGTTCTTCGTTTTATTACAAAGTGACATACTTACCTACTGCTTGCGTATTTAGGTGCCTGGTTTCGTTCAGTTAATTGGCTTGTTTTACTCGACTTGGAGTGTATTTTGCTTAGCTCTTCTGCAATGTTTATCAGTCGGTACTATCATGTGTACCTAGACTTACCTACATAAATGTATCGACATTGGTCCGGGTACATTGACTTTTTCTATTCGTCCAAATTTTTGAATGAATTTTCATGCCACTGATTTGCATTCAATCAACACTTCAAACCACCTCGTTCAAGAGCTATCTGGAAAGTGTCAGTTGACTAAACTAAAACATCGATAACTCGGAAACCACCCAATATGGACCTCAAGTTTTCGGGGTAAAAATCGTTGCATATTAGCTCTAGTAGGTATAACCTATTTCATGAAACGCACTTAATTACCAGTCACCCTGTATAATATAATATTCACATAATAGTCATCCTGTATACCTAATAGTTCAGCAGATGTTTGTCACCAATATAGACAGGTCAAAGTGTGATATTGCTCTATACAAAAATAGTATGCCATGACGTATTTGCGATCATAATGTCCAAGATAGCGACAAATAAAGATAAGGAAAACAAACAAGAAAAACATTTTAAATCAAGTTTATACTTAGCCCGTAGATATAGATAGGAATAGGTATATATATATGTATTATAGACAAAACATTATGTTTATCTCACGAATTTCAGCTCAATAGGGACATTTTGACCGTGCCATTGGGTTGTTCGTTTTCCAATAAAAATTTCCGCAGACAGGCATACTAATATTTCTATAAATGCTACAAGTGGAAAACACGTTATCTATTAAAATGTAATCTCACAACAAAACACTACATTATTTTTTTTGGAAATGCATTGTGCGTTGCACTTGTCTGTGGGCCTAAACCACAAAGTTTGGCAATTTTTCGGCTAATTCTGTGTAGCTCAAAGCGTAACGATTTTTTTTCTCATACTGCAACCGGAACTTTCATGTCAGATAATATAAGGCCTTTTTTCGCGGGGAATCATATAATCTCCAATTGGTTATACCTAATTTAAACTTAGTAGGTCAGGCAATATCGTTTCATGTCCTTGTTAAAATCATATTTTCTGAATTTAAAAAACAAAAGACTAATTACAAGTTACTTTAAAAACAAAGAACTATAAGCTAACCAAACGCCCATACATCGCGAACAAGTAAACACAAAATACGAAACAATTTCAAAAAGATTTCTATATGTAGAGGTCTTCAGAAATTCTATTACCGTACACAGGAAAGTACTGTGTGTGGGACATTAAATATTTTATAGATGCATAGATGCCTAAGTGCATTCAGCTGTAGAGGCTCAAACGCTATGAGTATGGGCTTGTACGCAATTTCCATAATAATATTCAATAAACGCTGTAAAGGGACTTTCCGAATAAGCTTTCAGACCTTTATGACATAACTGCTGTAGTCTATGCCCGGTATACAGACTCTGTGGAGAATAAGGAGGTCATATTGTGAGTAGTGTTGCCAGGCGTTATTTATGGTTTATTTTAAAAGGGGCTTGTGCAGTGCTTTGATAACTTTTATAAAAGTGAAAACTTGGTTGTTGCTCTATTTTCGGAGGCTTATAATATACCTGATGGACCACGAATATTGTTCATCGTTATACCGACAGTAGAAATACACACTATTTTACAAACTCTCCACCTATGGATAGTTCATGAGATAGGTATTACCCGCTGATAGGCAAACAGACTTGCGGATGGACAGCAGATGCTTAGAAACAGGGTACCTAATTAATTAATCTGTTTATGATCAAGCACGAACTTTGCATGGGAAAGAATCATCGTCATAAATTATATCAGGTCACAGTGTAGATGATGATGACGACGTCCATTGATAACATGTGCCACCTAATGACTGCTGTAATCAATCGTTGCGTTGCCAGCCGTTATAATTGGTACCTACGTACCTATGTGTAATTCCCAATAAATCATTGGATTCACTTGACATAAAATTGTCTAACGTTTTCCTATAAAATATACCTAACCCATGATAAGCTGCAAAAACCTCGATTCATTTTAAACAAGACAGAATTTAAATGCATCGATGGTTATCATCATGCAGCCTTCAGATAACCATTATACCTAACATGACCCTGCATGATGCATAGGTATTCTGGAAAAAAATAGTTTTACTAGTTAGTTCTGGATTGATTGACACTTCATTATCATCATTTAAGCCGAAATATGTCCAAATGCCTCTCAAGACGCCTCGGATTTTACCTATCTCCATCCTATAGTAAACATAGATTCTAGAAGGCTTTTAACACAATTTACAAGAGGAAATGCAACACAAAATGTGTTTAAATATCGCTTCGTATTTAACGTTCACCGTGAAAGTGGTTCCAACTGAACATCTATTTCAAAACTAACCAGAGTGCGGAAAATAAGGATATCTTCGAAACTAATCTGATAGGACGGTCAGGGACGTTCCTCGTTTCGAACAGACCCATTTATACTAAAACTGGATTGGTTTTAGAGGCTCTCAGTTCAACTTGTGAGGTACTAAAACCATTCATGGAGATATAATCTGGACATCGACTATTTCACGTACGAATTTAGTTGTTTAATGTTATGTTACACTTGTAGATAAGGGATTAGTGTTATTGTGTTTAAAACAACTGGATGTTTCTATTACAAAAAAAGTGTTGTATGCTTTTTTTTTTAACTTTTCTGTTTAAATGAAAATATTACCTATATAAAGATCACTCGTTATTAACGTAACCTTTTCACAAGTATCTTGGGGTCGGCTTCCGGCATAACCGGATGTGGCTTAATACCAGTATTTGATCTCTACAATCCAGTTGCTGGGTGCCAATACCCTTTGATAAGAATGACTTTCACAACCATTCTTAGCAAGTGGTACCTTCCGGCGAAGTCGATCAGCACATACTGTCGCAGATTTACAAATGACAGCAGAGACCAATGGCCTGGCACAGGCCAACCACGCGAAAATAAAACATAAATTTTGTCAAATAAACGCAGACGAACTAAACATATTTACTTCCAGTTCTATTTGAGACTTTGTATCTTTTTCAGAGCATAGGTTTACTTAGATTGGCTCACTAACTTTGGTAGAGTACCGACGTTAATAAGCCAAACTTTATTCAAATTATTTAAGCCTTGTTGCAATTCCACCAATTCGCACTAACGTTTCCAAACGTCTTTTATAATGCGCACAGCAAAGGAGTGGAACTCTCTGCCTGCGTCTATGTTTCCGAACGCTGAACACCCTATTTTTTTCAAAATTAGAGTGAACAGGCTTCTTCCGGGTAAGCTCCCTCCATCGTCGACTTTGTCTCTGTCATCTATGACCTAGACTAGAGTCAAGAGCAAACTCATATAAAATAATAAAAAGCTGTTTCATCGTTGATATAACAAAATACCGACACATTTTTACAATTTTCGTTTTTTGTACGAATCTATTCATACAGAATAAAAGGTATGCGAATCCAGTCGTAAAATGTATAGATTTAAGCCCGGTACCCACTGACGCGTGGCGTCATACGCCTGTATATTTACAGCACTACACTCACATTCTATCCGATCAGAGAGAGATACAGCATACAAAACAATAGCATTTTTCTTCTCTTTCATACTTAGGTACTTGTAAATAAAGAACGGAGATTGGTCACAATGGGTAACTATTGATGCACGCTCAAATGATGTCATTTTTTCAACGGTACAGTAAATCTATGAAGTTACGCTTCAGTGGACACAGGGTTTTACATATAGGGTTGATTCTGACGTTAAGTGGGATATGTCAGTAGGTACTTTATGATTTTAGGGAAGGGACAGTCATATTACTTACGCTACTAAACTGTAGCGTGGCGATCAATGTCTGTTCCTTCCCTGTAATAAGAAAAAAACTTTATGTTGCGTCAGAAAATTTCATGTAAGAAATAAAATGTGAAACGTATTCATTACTGAATGAAGCGCACGTAAGCGGTTTACCTACATGGACGAGCAGTGTATTTATTTTATAATATTATGGTATGAATAAACCCACGTAGTCGTCGGAACACTTAATCCGTGTTTACGGATATCGCAAGAGGTTTTCGGAAATCTCGGAGTAAAGATATGGGACAGTCTATTTTTGGTAAGTACTCAACAAGATCTTAGTGATCAACTGTGCAAACTACGGACGGAGAATTTCAGAAGTCATACTTTTTTTTTTGGATAAGAAGTCATCAAATGACTCCTGCCGCTCTTGGTGGAGCGGGAGGGAGTGTCTGACTAATGCCCTTTGCGTTCCAGGGTCGAACTCTTTCGAACTAATTCCGCAACTTCAGAAGTCATACCTAGATAGAAGATACAATCTAAAACAAATTGTAGTTCTGCCGGTCGATTCTGTAAACATGTCGAAGTTCAAGGCTTGGGTGAAGTGATCACGAGGTTAGCTGTCGATCCATATAATCAAGATGTCACTCGATCAAAAAGTTAGCTGTCATTCCATCTTGATTATATGGACTGACAGCTCACCTCGTGATCACTTCACCCAAGCCATCACTTCGACAGGTTTACAGAATCGACCGGCTGGGGTCAGTATGGTTATGTAAACGTAGGTTTGCAAGGGGCAATAGGTATCAATATGCAGATTTGTTTTAAACATACTTAACACCACGCCTGTGGTTTCTGAAGGGTCAGGTAGGCAGAGAGGTGAACCTACATAAATAGAGAAAGCACGCCCACATTTCACCAATTACATTTAATTCCCATTTTATAGGAAGCGAACCTACTCCTATCAACTGAGCACAAATCCACTGCTACTGAGTAATTACAAATGTAAAAATCCTTGCCAGCACTAGGCCTGGTTGCCTGGCTTTAAATTAAAATAACGTTAGAAAACAAGGTACTGTTGCGAATCCCGTAACATATACAAACCATTGGGTACTTGCCTTAAGCCCGGTTTCCACCGCGAGCGGAGCGGACCCATTAATGACTTCTTTTAAACTGTGTTACATGTGATTCCACCAACAAAGAGTCGAGCGGAAATGACTCAGCGGGTAAAAAGAGTAAAATTGAGATCGCTGTGGGAACAGACGACTAAACTGACAAAACTCTTTCTTGGTAGAAACGCATCATGAAAACGAAGTCCACCCCGCTTGGCCATTTCTGGCTCATTACTTTTTCGCCGTGGAAACCGGGCTTAAAACAAGAAAAGTAAGTACCTACAAACTCTTTACATGACCATTCCGTTCCCTAACACAACTCTTTCAAGTCACTAAACACAAAACAAAGACCAAATAAATGTCGCTAGTGACACTAGAACTCTAGTAGGTCCGTAAAGTAAATAAATCGAATTTAGTCGTCTCCGGGCCCAAAGTTTCTTTCCACAAAGGTTGAGATATGAAGTTAACGGAGTTTCTATTATTCCGCACCAGGACTACAGATCTCTTGCTCCGTATTCGCTGTGTACAATTTAAATGGAAATTGGTTTTACATACTTAATTTTAGTTGCTGAGACTTTCTTCTCCTAAGATTCATGTTTACCTGGTTATGGTTTTGTTTCATGATTTTCTGAGCTGTGATAATTGCTTGGGAACTGTAAATTGTCTTCGTTTGGGGGGATGAAGAACCTATAGGGAACGTGCAGGAGCTATAGGTGGCAGCACAGAAATGTCAGTGTCAAATATATTTTGCTTGTAAAGTTCGAAATTGCAACGCTAGATGGCATAGTCTACTTCGTTCACGTTCCCCTATACGGAGCGTGCAGCAACTGTAAGTGGCAGCACACAACAGCCATCTGGCCGGAAGATGCTCCCATTTTCAGTGGAGATATGCGGGACTTTACTATCTGTACCACATATGTACCTCTATAGAAGCGTCAATGTCAAGTAGGTATTCTTAAAGTTAAAGTTTCGAATATGCAACACTAGATGGCATTGTCAACACCGCGCTCGTTCCCTATATCTAAAGTACTTTGGTCTGGTAAGAGAGTAATAGTTGAAAAGCAGTGGATTTTTAAGCATTGTTTGTTGCGATAAAAGCTGATTGCTAATTAGCTTAGCAACACAAAGCTAAATAATTGAAGTTCAAAGCTACATCACGTAGGACCAAGAGTAGGTACTTCAAACCTTTGAACTATCAATAGTTTGGCTCCTGGAAAATGTTTAATTGAAAATATTGTCTAGTTTTTGTCGGTTCGTAGATAATATGTGTGTTGTATCTTGTCAACCGTCAAAACAAAAGCTAACCGAATCACGGACGACACGAATAAACAAAAAAGAAACAAATGTCAAAGATATCGTCATAACATAAGCTTAGAAGTCAACCCGTCACCCGCCGCGTTATTCTGTCGTCACTGGCCATAAACCCTTCAATGCATACAAAAAACTTCATTTTCAATATCGCGCCGGTTCGTTGGCCGGCAATATGTCGGTCGGGTTCGGTTCTAAAACATATTTTACGCGTTCGCTTCGAGAACGTGAAGGGTTTACTATGGTTTACGGTCTGACTATCGCTTTCGATGTGCGGATGACCTAATTCGGTCATTTTACGAAGCTGGATATAAGTTCGTTTGAAATGCTGTTATGGCGAGAGATTGCTTCTGAATTTTGTTGAGGATTTATTTTGATTTTTCTATGTTTTATTGAAAAGAAAGAACTCCTCTGGTCAGCTTAAGAACAATTTCAGATTGCCATGATGATAATACACAGTATACAGTAATACATAGATTTCGCTCAAACCATTTCTTATTTTCTTCCTGCTTATAACATAGAAAGCAAAATACTCCTACCTACCTAATTACGAACACGACAAGAAACCAGGAAACCTTATAACCTCCGAGGAAAAAAATATTACACCCCGAAGGCATATTAATACACGAAGCAATCTATTACAGTCATTCTAATCTTTATTACAATGTATTATATCAGAGTATCGACATCATTTTATGGCGTCTCGTATCCTCGGGGTGTAATTTTCGTAACACCCTGTAGCTATTTACGAGGGACAGGCTTAAAAGCTATCTGGACGTTAAAATTTATATTATAGACGACTACGCCTCCCATTTTTTGTTTTCACAGCAGTTTTTTAAGATGCTATACGTGTTCTCATACTTGAATGTTAATAGGATCGTAAACAGAGCTGTATTTTTCCCTTTTAAATGTCCTTTCCTTTTAACCGAAGCCTGAAGTGATCGGAAAATTAATTTTTAATTTCTTTTTTTACAGGAACTAACCGAAACTTGAGCGATAACAAAGAAGATTAACAAAATGGAAAGCAATATAGCGCCTAACTGCATGGTGGTGACACCACATCACCTGGCCACACAGAGTGCCGTGGCTATCCTCAAAGAAGGAGGAACAGCTATTGAAGCAATGGTTTCAGCTGCTGCAACAATAGCTGTAGTCTACCCACACATGAACAGCATCGGAGGAGATTCATTTTGGCTCATTGTCCCACCCAGCGGCGACCCAGTAGTCATCGAAGCCTGTGGAGCAGCTGGATCTTTAGCGACACCAGATTTCTATGAGCATTACCATAAAATCCCAAGTAAAGGACCAAAGGCGGCCAACACAGTTGCAGGTACTGTTGGTGGATGGGAAGAAGCTCTTGAATATGTCTCTGAATGTGGCTTCGAAAGAATTTCAGTAAATAGGTTACTAGAAGATGCCATAAGGTATGCAGAAGAAGGATTTCCAGTTACAAAGTCTCATCATGAGAGTTTAAAGAATTTGCAAGCCGCAGGAAATATTCCAGCTGACTTTGAAAGTGTTTTTTTGCCAGACGGAGAAGTTCCAAAAGTTGGGCAGACTTTTTGTCAAAAGCAACTCGCTGAAACTCTAAATAATTTGGCTGAAAATGGTCTTAACAGTTTCTATAACGGCGATTTAGCTAATTTGATTGCTGAAGACATGGCGTCGTTAGGCATGCCTATCATAAAATCAGATCTTGCAAACTACGCTCCGGTCAGGAAAGATCCTCTACGATTATTGCACAGTCACGGCGAGTTATTTAACGTTCCTCCGCCGACTCAAGGATTAGTTTCGTTAGCTATTCTTGGTATCTTAGACAAGTTAGGTATTGATGGTCAAGATGAGACGCAATTTATTCACACTGCAGTAGAAGCTACTAAACAATGTTTTAAGATGCGAGACCAGTACATTACCGATCCAGCGTTCATGAAAGTTGATCCTAATTCATTGTTGACGGGTCCAAATTTGTTTAAATTGGCCAGGGGTGTTGATTTTGAACAAGCATCTAGTGCTGATGCGACTAAAGGTCCTGGGGACACAATTTGGATGGGGGCAATGGACAGTAAAGGATTTTCAGTTTCATTTATTCAGAGCATTTATCATCAGTTTGGAAGTAATGTGGTACTTCCGCAAACAGGCATCTTATGGCACAATAGAGGAGTATCTTTTACTTTGGACAGAGACCACATCCTATGCATAAAGCCTGGAAAGAAGCCTTACCATACACTGAACCCCGCTGCAGCACGTCTGCACGATGGTCGCGTTTTAGTTTATGGAACCAGGGGAGGTGATGGGCAGTCGCAAACACAAGCAGCAATTTTCCACAGATACGTTGTGCAAGGCAAGGACTTGCAACAAGCAGTGTCAGAACCTAGGTGGCTTTACGGAAGAATTGCTGGGAATCCACAGACAACTCTGAAGTTAGAAGGCAGGTTCTCCGAGGAGATCGCCGAGAATTTAAAAGAGTTAGGTCACGAGGTTGTTATGTTACCGGATTATAGTGAGGACACTGGTCAAGCTGGGATTTTGGTCAGACATCCTGATGGGAACATGGAAGGAGCTTTTGATCTCAGAAGCAATGGAAGTGCTGCGGGATTTTGAGTTTCTACATAAATATATTTAGTATCTTCGTACGTATCTAAGTGATCGACGTATGGGTATTTGCAATAAATTTTAGATATTTTACGCTTTAGTAATTTAGGAGTTAGCCTTTGTAAGTTTTTTACACGTGACTTAATATATCGAATGATTTCATTCCAAAGTACCCATGTACTTATTTTTAACGATGCAGCTACATAAATAGTTTTATTGAAACGAGTTACTTAAAACGAGTTAACAGGCGGTATTCGATTAGTTTCCGTTAAACTAATTAAAATAGTAAATGGAAACCAAACAAATCTTGGTGGCAAACGACTTAAATATTATTTACGTGTATTTTCTAGTCGTAATGTCTTTATAAAATTTATCAGGGAGATAAATTGATCAGCATTTGAATAGCATTTATGAAGGTGTAGTTTAGAAGTTGTACGATTATTTGTTAATATTAGCCATCCAGAACTAATATTGTCTTAATTCGTTTTTAATTGCGTACTTAGTTAATATTTAATCAACTGGAACATAAAAGGAACGGAAAACTCTTCTTGTTACTCAGGCAGTGAAAATGATTAAGTTCTATTATTAAAACTTTTTTTAATTCATCGCTCAAAGACAAGCGCAACTTCTTTGGACATTTTTGGAACTGTCAGAACCAAAAGTAAAATTTGCGAACTCGCAAGACTTATTTTCAGAGGAAACTTGGAACTCTTTTGTCTTTTAAAAAATGAACTGAAAGTTGAGCTTAAAATTAACAGTCTAGGAACAGTTTTAAATTAGACAATCTCTTTGAAATATGTGATTCGTTTCCTGAACAGTGGTCGACGATAATTCACATTTATTGGAAAGATAAGGGAACGAACAAAGAATGGATGTAAATCAAAAAACGACGCTTTAAAATAATATTGGAGTTTGGTTTGACGTGGTATTGGTACGCACTGCGAATTTTTTGATAAACGAAGCAATAAATAAAAAATAATGGGAATGTTATGGAAGGAATCTCATCATTTTTTTTTTAATTTTTTGTTTGCCATGTCCTTGTTTTAAGCAATTTGTTCAGATTGCCGATGATTTAGGCCTAGCTTTAGCAAGGGACACAAATGTTCGCGTTTGATCTCGGAAGTTTATTCGAATGATAACGTGCCATTTATCTACAGTTGTAAAAATGCTAACAAAGCGCGCGCATCCTCAATCCAAAAAATGTACTTACTTATAATAAGGTTTTATTCAAAATCTATATTTATAATAATGCTCAGCATACAAAAATGTGTTCATCAATGCCCAAGTAGTCAGTTTGTTACGAATTTTTTTATTATTTTTATTAGAATATGACATATACACAGTTACTTATACGAATTTATATACTTATAATAAGTTACAAATGTGTATGTTTAGAATTTAAGTTATACACATACTTACTACAGCAATACAATTAAATAAATATTATTGTATACAGCTTATCGTTTTTTTTATTTTTACAAGCTTTAATTTAACTTGCAATCATCATCACCAGCCGCGATTATGGCAAAACCCCGGGTTTGCCATAATCGCTACGCTTAGCGGGCGGATTGGCGATCGCAGTATAGCTGTTGCAATGCCCAGAGAATGCTGCTACCCATTCTCTGGTGAGTCCCTTAGTCGCCTCTTACGACACCCACGGGAAGTGATTGGACACGTTGCAATGTTTGTATGTATGTTTGTTGGTTTATAAATATTTCTTAAAAGAGCAAATTTTGGAACATGAATTAGAATTAGTTCCTCTTATTATACTTTACTTAAAAAAACTTTTAACTTTACTTGAAAAATAAAAAACGTTTTAACAAAAAATACAGGTGTTAAATTACGAAGAAACTGTAGCGGCATCAATGCCACCACATGAAAAAACTAAGAAGCGCAATTTGTACGGCAACAAAAAGAACTGCAACGCCATCTATACTGTCAGCGACGAACTACCAACGAAACCCTGCATCGTGCAAGCAAAGTTCTCCTTGCGATTTGATCATATACAACAGTCCGAATATCAACAATCGGGCAGTTACCCACCAGACACAACAACGGTCGGAGGATCCTTCCTTTTCAATGGAGGTTTTCGGGACTTTACTCTCTGTTCCGCATACCTCTATAAAACAACCAAGCGCCGACTTCCGAAATTAAAATAATTTAAGTTTTTTAGTGTTATTTTTCATTTAGAAGTCGGTTGCATTTTTTTGTAAAAAGTTTTTAGACAAACCACTTGAACCTCGAGTTCCTTTATACAATTTTCACCAGCATTCAGTGGGCGTACTGGCCCGAGCCCTCGAATTAGCTATGCCACAAGTAGCACGCACAATGCCCATGGAACAATAAATCTGTATGCGATTCGTATCAGTTACATTGCCTATTGTCTCCCCGTCGGCCCCATAGTTTCAGTTCATTGAAGTGATCTTAGGGATCTATCGATCTGCTGTGGAGTCAAAAGGATCGTGATTCAATAGACATATCTATAGTATAGGGCTGCCAACTTTGATTTAAGGGCCAGTATTGTTTGATATCTATTTTAGTGAATGAATCACGATTTGTTTTGGACATTTGTAGGACTATAACCTTTGCTTTTACTTCATTAATTGTATTCGGAAGTTTTCGCATTTTTGTCAAAAATTTTAGGCTCCGTAGTTTTGGAGATAAGGGAGGTCATTTTCGTCTAATTTCTTAAATAACTTGAAAACTACCGTCCTTTCTTACGGAACCGGAATCCGTTTCTTACGGATGTTCGAAACCCTAAAAACGTCCAAAGGGGAATGCCGATTTTATGCCATGCGATGCCCAAAAAATTTTATTTAGTAAAAAAAATATGTAAATTTTACGGTATTAAATCTTCTATTCACGACGCAATACAAGTCAGTAACATTTTTTAATAAATAATAAATATTGAAACGATACAACGAAATAAACAGACATTCTAGGTTGCCAATTTAAAATCCGGGAAAAAATAAAGATTTGTTGCAAAACATTGATTTGACATTTACACATATTGTACTTTATTTTATTTGTCCTTTTGTTTATAGAAGTCCCAATGCATTCGATGTTACTTGTGGGCACTCAGGGCCTAAATCACTATGGCGGCTTGGCATCCCCTTTTGCCCCGCAAACTTACCAGTTGGGGCAGATCCTGACTTTTCCATGGGGCTATCTATAGGGACGAATCGTGGTCGATCTTGAATACTAAAAAGCTGAATATTTGTTACTTTGCTAGTAGGATACCTAAGTAAGTAAGCGACAATTTGATTGAAAACATGTCAAATAGCTATCTCACTTTGAAGCAGCGGAAAGGTTAAGATTTGGTAGGTAGGTAGGTACTTGTTGTTACTCATACAAATTGCCAAGCTTGATCAACAGAAATTAGTCATTTTAGTAAGATGTATGAAAAATTATCTTAATTTAAAGTTGAACAGTTGGAAAATTGAATGTTATGTTGATAATAATGTTATGTAGCTATTTATGGAACAATGAGATTATTTTACGTCTTTTGTCTCATATGAGGTAGATTTATCAAACACGCTCCTAATTTGGATATCCCTCATTGTTCCAAAATTGATTTTGGAACAATGAGGGATATGTTATGACATGATATGTGTTTTGGTGATGTGGAATCTAGTAGGTAAGTTTAAGGAGGAAAGGCTATTAAAATAAAGATGCATTTTAATTGAAAATTATAGTAAGTATTAGGAATGTACATAACACGCCCTAAAGTCTATACTTTAGGGCGAATAACTATTTATTCCTAACTAATGTCCGTTAGCAGGTCGCGGACAAGCGAGTTTCATATAGCTCATAAACCGAGAAACGGTGAAGACACAATGACCTACATATATCAGCATATTACAAACACAGAAGGTAAGGCAAGAACTATTTTTGTCGTAGAAGATCCTAACAAATATTATAAATGCGAAAGTGAGTTTGTGACGCTTTTACACCTAAATCGCTGAACTGATGTTGATCAATTTTGGTACAGATATAGATTGGATTCTGCAGACGGTTATAGCAAGGAACCGCGAGTAAAAGCCAGTAAATAGTTAAGTAAACCTAGATAGCTCAAACCTTGCGGCTAATAAATGCTTTCAAGTGTTGCACAACTTTCTATGTCATAACTAGTGATCGGCATAGGTAGTTTATTCCCGGGATTTAGTGACCGTTATCTTAACATGGATATGCCTTCTCGATCTCGGAACGAGTAGGTAAGTATTTTAAACATTTTCACTTTTTTTATAAGGTACATCGACATTCAGAAAAATATTCGCGGGAATCACAGGCCATGTCCATAATAACATCCATTCATCGTTCAGGTTCATTGACCCATAATAGCATTACCTCCGCCGATCACTGGTCATAACTCAATAACCCTTCATAATTTTCCCCATATTAAATCCTAAAGCAAAACTACGAAATTACTAACATGCCAGCACTTTCAAGGTCCAATAAATACGGTGCTCAATACAGTGTGTGGCCCGAAACTGTCAAGGAGCTCTCGTTGGGGCCTGAACTGTGGCCTCAGAAGTTCGGCGGTACAACTTAATGCGAGACCAGTAAAGTTTGTCAAAGTCAAAATCAATTCATTTATTTCAACTAGACCATTAAAAGGCACTTTTGAACGTCAAATTTACAGTTTAAAATTAAAATATAAGTGACTCTAGTTGTCCATTCGCAAAAAGTAGATTCTTATGGAGAAGAACGGACAAGAAACTCCATAGTTAGTTTGCTCTTCCTACTGTAGTTGCCATTTTGTTTTTTGTTCGGAAGATTTTTTTGTGTAAGAAAGAGGTATTTACATACAAAGTTTTGTTCGTGTGTTTAGGAGCTCTGTGATTGGTGGGTTAATTTTGACTGATGGTTTATTTTTTATCGTTTTTAATGAAATAAGATTTATGCACCATTTTTAGGGTTCCGTAGTCAACAAGGAGCCCTTATAGTTTGCCATGTCCGTCTTTTTGTCTGTCCGTCCGCGGTTTAGCTCGGAGACGCTTAGCGTTAAATGTTGAAAAAATCATCGCCACCTTACCATGTAGGGGGGCCACCCTAAAAAAAAATATATTTCATGATTTTATTTTACCACTTTGTGTGATTAATATGTATACCCATACCAAATTTCAACTTTGTAGCGCTAAGCGTCACTGAGCTAAACCGCGGACGGACAGACAGACGGACATGGCGAAACTATAAGGATACCTTGTTGATTACTGAACCCTAAAAACTCGTCCTTAAGTTGCAATGAGTTTGAAATGCTGAATTTAAATTTGACTATTTGAGTATTTAAATGAATTATTGTAAATATCTACAATGTGATAGATCGATACGACGAATAAAGTTCCTGGTACCACTTAACAGAAGATTTATCTTGTAAGGGCTCAGAACTGTTTTTTTCATACCTATATTATCCAAA
This sequence comes from Mamestra brassicae, assembly GCA_905163435.1. NCBI lineage: Eukaryota > Metazoa > Arthropoda > Insecta > Lepidoptera > Noctuidae > Mamestra > Mamestra brassicae. Next base: position 3,818,732 of record LR990991.1, on the reverse strand, counting down.
TAATTAACGATCAGATTTGGGTTTGTTCTTCAGAAGCGACAAAAAAAGAAAATAATAGGTAAAAGAAACACATCTGATGAAGAAGAACAGTTTTGAATTTTATATAACGTGAAAAATGCTGCAAATATTACATGCATATTAAAATTTTGTCATGAGACCTAAGCTTGCCAGCATCTAATACACTCCTCGCTAGAACCAGAGGTGCGTCCATAAATAACATTAAAACTGCGCAATGTGCAGCAAAATCTTTATTATTCTCATTCGTTATTTCATGGTAGGCCCCTGTATCGGTTAAATTAAGATGAATGCGGTCACTTCATTATTCTGTAAGTTTAATTTCGCAATGTTTAGACCATTTGTTCAAATTAGTGGGGAGCGTGACAAATAAGGAATCATTGCCTTTTATACGCGGAAGCGAGGTTTGTTTTCGGTCCGGTAATGAACGTCTATTTATACTTATATTAAGTACTTCTATACTTTACTCAAACTCAAAGCATTTATGTCAATTAAACCATTTACTTTTGTATTGTCAAGGTTGGTTAGTCAAAGAGGTGAAGATATTTGCACGTTCCAAAGCGTAGATCTCAGTGGAGAAGAACGTGCAAGAACCTCCATGGACACTCTTTTAAATCAATAAATTGTTTCAAAGTTGCGGTCACATTGTTCTTGTTGAAATTATTCATATAATGAGAACGGTGTACTTTGTTCCCTTGGGATAATTGTCGACATTCACGCGGGCGGAGGTACGGGCGGCAGCTATAGTAGGCGCCAGATAAATGTGGAATAAAGTACATTGACCTTTCCCTAATAACTGTTCAGAGGTACCTGAACAATTAAATATGAATCGTTTTTCATTATTAGACAATGTTAAGGATCACGAGAGATGATGATTCGGGACAGCTTTGTGTCATTAATTCCGTTTTTCAAATTAAAAATGTCAATAATTGTAGGTGGGTCAATGAGTATAAATAGTATTTTATAAATGACTGGAAGTAGTACCTACCTACATGTTTGTTTATGAATCACGCATTGGCTCAGCGAAATTAGTTGAAACACGGGTGACCACGAGACCATGCCACTGAGCATAAAGAATACGGTACTTTTTATTCCGGCTGAGGTGTGATCCTGCGGGATAATTCTTTACTTTCACGAGGGCTGAGTAAAAGCTAGTGGTAACCTACAAATTAAACTTATTATGCGTGCCAACAGTTTAAGTAATACCCACTAAAACCACCACCAAACCGTTGCTTAATTTATATTTCTATGGGTAGGTATAGATTTAACCAAAGGAGCTATTCAAAAGAATATAAGGTACCTACATATTTGAAAGACATAATACCGATACCGCTTTAAATTTTTCACTGGCTTGTTCACTAGTACGATCCAATACCTAAGTTAGTAGGTAGAGCCGAGCGTTGAGATCAAAGCGGAATTAAAGTTCATCTAATTCTTGTGGAAGCTGGGTATGCGTGATTAGGTAACATTTTGCAATAGACCTTCCTTCTTCATGTAAATAATTAAATAGGAAAGTAGGTAAGAATCAATGAAAACACAACACTTCTAATTTAAAGTAACAAAGCATTGTACTAAAACATGATTTCCTGCATTGCTAACACCCAAAAATATCATTCTTTCCATTTTCAAATTAGAAAGGCACTCGAAACTCAAAAAGATTTTTAGCGCTAAAATGACGTCGATTTCGCGGAAAATCGACTAACGAGGTCAATTGCAGCAATGGAACTCTCGCATGATGTAGAAGGCAGAAAAAAATAACGCCTTTGCCAATTTTCTTCTTATGAAACGTTTTCCCGCCTAATGCTTTTATCTTCTATTCGCTGTGTAAGCTTTGTTAAGCGAATACGAAAGTAACGTGTTTAAATGTTTTTGTACTTAAATAACGTTTTTATTTTGTTTTTCAACTTTATAAGATGGCAGAGGGTTGAGTGTTGTGGCGTTGCTAAGAGTAGGACTATGACTAGCAGTGGACTAAAATTTAATGTTAATTACTTCTTAAATCCGTACTAGCATTATGAATGCGAAACCAAATCTGTTTTTAGATGTGAAACATCAATAGCCGCGGGTAAAACCGATTGTTAGCGTGGTGACGCAGGCCGAGTTCGCCACGCTTTAATATGGTATATATATGTATATATATACCTAAAATCTATATGTATTTTTTCTATATGCCATATTTAGTTCCTGTCGTAATCTGTTATTTTATGCATATTACTTGTACAAAATAATTTCGATGTTTCACATCTGCCAGGCGTCCCGTGACGGCTCACAATTTTTTCATCTGTCTTTTTGTTATCTTTGGCTTATTATCTAAGGGCTGAACGGATTTGGATGAAACTTGGTAGACCATGACTTGAATTAGGACAGCGGATACTTTTTAACTCAGGAGTATAAAATATAGGATTCCTTGGGAGGATTTCCGACTGTTTCGCGGGAGAAGTCGCTAGCAGAAGTTATCAAGTAAATATCCCAGTGGATACCTATATGTATTGACGTCAAAACTTGTTTTAAACATTTTTGAAGTGATAACTTCTTTAGTCGAGTTGAGCACTTTTTGGGTGAACAAAAATCATGGAACTCGCGTCATCGTCACGGAACGCTTTCCATGAGCTATATGTATACTGTGTATATGTCACCGGAGAATTTTAGACTCCGTACGATTGTAATAAATCTTGATTAGATTATAATTTCTCGATATATTATGAAAAAATCGTTTTGTATACAATAAATCCCATCCAAATTCAAGAGTTTCCAATACATCCGTGTCTTATTTAGAAAAAAATGTTTGCAATTTTACGCGATATTTTATAATCTTACGGCGTTTACCATTTTCCGGTGACATATATATGTATGTGTACTTTTTGGGTGAATAAAATCATGGAACTCGCGTCATCGTCACCGAATGCTTCCCATGAGCTACATATATGTATACTGTGTTTATATTATGTGTACTTTTTGGGTGAACAAAAATCATGGAACTCGCAACATCGTCACCGAACGCTTTAGCTTTCGCTTAGTTATCATATCACTTCTATCGACAGTCCCCAAAGACTGCCCCGCATGTTTTTTTTTACTTAGGCCAAATACGATTGTGCTATCTTGTTTGGTTGTGGTTCCTAATGGCCACCTTCGGGCTGCATCATCAATCCAGTTTCATCGTACCCTATTATTGCCCAAATTAAATAAGTATCACTTTATATTTGTCACCAAAAGTGACACCCATACTCAAAATTTATTTATTTACACAAATTTATTTGTTTGGGTCACAGACGTTCATAAGTGCACCTACCAAATTTCAACAGAATCAGTCCAGTAGATTTGGAGAAAATTGGCTGTGATAGACGGACAGACAGAAAGAGAGGCAGACAGACAGCCAGACAACCGAGTAATCGTATAAGGATTCCGTTTTTTACGGACCTTCGGAATCCTAAAAATTGTAAGAATTACCTAACTCAATTGGTATGTGGACAATTACATAAAGCCCACATCTATTGTGTGTTAACAAAAAGTGCCTGTGACAGACGGACGGACACACAAGTGACCCTATAAGGCTTTGAATTCCATACAGAATTTCAGAACCCTAGGAAGTGTTAGCAAAAAAGGGTTTTATACAAATACCTAATTAAAATTATGCAACACAAAAAGTAGACGTATTTAAACAACTCATACATGCATTCCCCCGTTATAAGCCATGTACTTAAAACTCTAGTTAAGCTCTAGTTAGTTGCAGGTAAGTTGTATCACACTTTAACTAATGTTAACGACTTGCCGTTTATGAATAACTGAGCATCGCTACTCTTGGCTTGTTTACGCTGCATCTAAAGTTAGTGCATTATTACTGTTTGTTTTTTCATGAATGTTTAATCAAATAGAAGTTCCTTGTTTGTTTAAATTCTACATAATTTTATTCATTGGTGCGTTATGTGCTGATATTTAACTTGCTGTTTCAGTTTTGAACTTATAAACTTTTTTTTTCACCGGAATTTATTTATTTAGGTACTAGTGGTCCCGGCGAACTTCGTACCGCCTCAGAATACATTTTTGCCGTGTTTTGTTCAAATGGCGTTGTATTCGAAAATGATTTTAATCCATATTTATTGTTCTTTAAATTTTCCAATGTTTTTATAGTTATTCGGCTATTCAGGGTAAAAAAAAATAAAACGAACCAAAGAACTTCAAAATCGGTCCATCCGTTCTTGAGTTATAAATGGTGTAACTAACCCGATTTTGTTTTATATAAATAGATTTAAACTTAATGTACATACAGTAGTGGTACATGGGCGGACTTAATGCATCAAGGCATTCTCTACAAACAACCTTTGGGTTAGAAAGACTACACTGTGGTGTGGTGTGTCAATGAGAATTACAACTGTAGATATTTCTTGAAGTTGTTAAAAATGCCCAAATGGCTAAATATTAAAAGCCTGTATTGGCCGATCTTCGAAGTTCCCGATGTCAGTCCGTAGATGGGTGAACATTCATTACACACCAGGACTCCTCCGTGCCGGCTGTCTTGAAATTCGTTACCACACCTGCCAGGGTTGTGGAATCCTGCTAGGGTTGCGGAATTTGTTCGAAAGAGTCGCCGCGGCCCTGGAACGTAAAGGGCAATTGGAGGAGCAAGGATGGGTCTCACTCCCTTCCACTCCGCCCAGAGCAAAAGTAGTCATTTATATCTTCCCATCCAAAAACAAAAGCGCAGGTTATGATTAAGTACCATGTAATAGGCAGAAAGCTTATTATTATAAGATTGTGAATGTAGGTACCTACTATGAGTTACGAAAACCTTTGTCTCTTCTTTCCGGGAAAACAGACATCTAACGATTACGTAAAATTCAGGATGCAACTGTTACTAAACATTTCTATTGAAAAACCGATTAACGATGTTCCCGAATCGGAGATCAAACACAGGACGATTCATGGAAGCTAGCTACTATATTGCGTCCACTGTTAGGGTGCTGCCACACTAATCGATCGATCATCGACCGATGCCATCGATCGGTAGTAGAATGATTAGTCGACGTCAATCGATACTTTCTACTACACCAATCGATCGAAGTGTGGTTTCAATTGTTTATCACCCGGTATCCCTCGCTCAGCCAAAACTATCACACCAATCGATCAACGTTGATTGATGTAGATCGATGGCATAGATCGACGATCGATCGATTGGTGTGGTAACACCTTTGGAGGAACCAACGGATCTAATATGTGGCGCAGTATCGTACAATACACAGGTTGGCAGTTCCTCCAATGTAAAATAATGGTATTCAGCAGGTCTCTGGTCTGGTTACACTGGAAGCCCAACCCAACATAATTGGGGAAAGGCGATGCAGATTGATTGAAGTGCAGGTCCATGTAATAGGATGCAAGCGTATTGCTCCAAGTGAGTGTAGGTTCCAGGGTTACGGAATTTGTTCGAAAGAGTCACCGCGGCCCTGGAACGCAAAGGGCTTTAGAAGGAACACGGATGGGTTTTAGTCAGTAAGAGTCTGACACGCACTTCCGCTCCACCCAGAGCGGAAGAAGTCATTTGATGATATCCCATCCTTTAAAAAAAAAAAGAAAGTGAGTGTTGGTTAGGAAGCAAGCGTATTTCTCCAACTGGGTTAAGGTGTTATGAGATAAACCTCGGCGCGACCTTTCCGGGAATACAGGCGTGTAAAGGTGGGTGACTGGCGTTACGGGGTGTAATATAACATGTTACAAAGCGAGCATTTGTGCAGTCAGTACGTAGAAACGAGCACGAACATGTACGTAGGTATGTTTTGTTTTATATGGATTTTAGGACTCGGCGTAGCATGACATGCTCGCTGCGAATGATTAAAATTACGGCCCGTAACACCGGTCAGTACCCAGCTTTACGTTTCTATCAAATTCAGGTTCCGGACTGCTACTGAACATTTCTAATGATTTCTCTTTATCAATTCTCCTGAATCGAAGATCATAATGATTCATGGAAGCGTTATATTGCGACCACTGTGAGACGAACCAATATTACCTATACTAGTTAGTTTTATAATATAACATAAATATGATAATAATATTTGTACATAGGTCTTTTGAAAAGTACGCTAAAATTAAACTGGCGTACCAAACCGAGTTCAAAAAAAGGAGGTTCTATGTATTTTTTTCTTTTTCATATTTGTTATTACTCCGATTTGAAAAAATATTTTTTCATGTGACGTATAGGTTCGTATAGGGAGGTTCGGGAGGTTCTTGTGTCGCATAGGCAGGGAGCCGGACGCTCGATGCCACCACTGCGTCGACTGTCGGGAGGACACGGCGCGGCATACGCTGGCAGAGTGTGCCGCTTGGGAGGAGCCGCGCCGTGCCCTCATCTCTGTTGTAGGCGGTGACCTCTCGCAGCCGGCCGTAGTTCATGCTATGGTCGGCTGTGAGGAGTCCTGGGACGCGGTGGTCTCCTTCTGCGAGACAGTTATCGCGCAGAAGGAGGCTGCGGAAAGGGAGAGGGAGATCACAACCGCTCTCCCTGCCCGCAGCAGACGCATCGGGCGTCGCCCCCCTAACTGGGTCCAGGGGCGGCGGACTTGGGGCTGTCCGTCGCCCCCCATTCATCCGGACCCGAGGTGGCGGCGCGTGGTGTTCCCGTGCGCCCCTCTTTGACGTAGCGAGGGGAGTCAAACACCTCACTCCCCTCGCCGACGCGAGGTGGCCCGCCTCTGCGGGCCGGCACCAGCCGGGGATTGCGGATGTCGCATACGTTCCCGTGATCCCCGGCGTAGGTGGGAGATGGAACACCAGGGTGGTTTTAGTCAGTAAGAGTCTGACAAACCCCTGCATCCGCCCCAGGGTGGAGGATTTCCCCCCGAGATCAAAAAAAAAAAAGGACTTACGTTCCCAACGGTCCCATAAAATTTCATCAAAATGATTTTTAAATCAAAGTAGGTGGGGAAAATAGAAAATATATCTACCAAGTAAATGAAGGTACCACTAAAAGGTGAAAAACAAAAAACTTTTTACAAAAAATACAACCGACTTCCAAATAAAAAAGCACTACAAAGTATAAAATAACTTTATATAATTTTGGAAGACGGTGTTTTTGGTTGTTCTTCGTAATTTAACACCGACTTTCGTAATTAAAGTTATTCTATACTTTGTAGTGTTTTTTTTTTATTTGGAAGTCGGTTGTATTTTTTGTAAAAAGTTTTTATTACGAATATTTCACGTCAGAATCCCAAATATAAATAATATATTCGTACAAAAACAAAACACATTTCTATCTGACACAACATTTTCAGACGTCCATTTCTCACTCCTCGTTACCAATTAGACGTTGAAGTTTGTCCCGAAGCCGCGGGTCTTGTCTTGTAATATACAATCTGAAGTTAGGAGCCATTTATCACTTGTACCTTTCAAGGTATTCTGTAAAAAAATCATGAGAGAAAGGAAAACAAAATTGCCTTTATTTATTTCTTAAAACTCATTTTTAGGGTTTTGAACCTTCCTACATGGAAAAACGCAAAATAAACCGTTTTAGAATCCCTAGTGTGTCTATCTTTTGAATAAGTGGGCTCACTTTTGGGAGGCAAATTAGAAACTAAAGAAATAAAGTGACAACTGAACCGACGTATCAAATGAACGGGCTCATCGTAGCTGAATTTATTTATAACAACTTTATTTCGAAAATTATCCCAAGGGAACATATTCCCGGGATAAAAAGTATCCTATGTTTTATTCCAGACTATAATCTACCTCTGTGCCAAAATCATCAAGATCCGTTCAGCCGTTCTGACGTGAAAGAGTAACAAACATCCATCCGTACTTACAAACTTTCGCGTTTATAATATTAGTAGGATTTTAAAATATTCAATTCTAACGTTATTAAATAAACTAGCTTTTACCCGCGCATATTCCGATTATTCCCGTTCCCGGAGGAATTTCGGGAAATCCTTCTTGGTACTCCCCAAGGAACCTGCATGCCAAATTTCAGCTTTCTACGACCGGTACTTTTGGCTGTGCATTGTCTCAGTCACTCAGTCACTCAATCACTAACAACAGTTTTATTTATATTGATTAGATAAAAATGACCATTTCACCCCCTTATTACGCTTAGTAGTTCCGGAGATAAGGGGGGTGATAAATTTAAAAAAAATCAGATACTAATAGTTCTTTACCTATTGATTACAGGAAAATCTATAAGAAGTCTGTAGTTTGAAAGTAACATGACATATAAACATGATTTGTTCAGAACCCTTTGCGCACGGGCCCGACTCGCATTTTGCTGGTTTACGTGATAAAGTAATGTATGACCTCTCTCCTTTATATTATTGGGAATCCAAAATGTGCAACTATTTTCCACGTTCCAAATTCCACGAAAGCTCTTGATCAAAAAGTTTGCGGGTAGATTATGTTTGTCAGAAATTCAGAATACAGCAATCGCTACGTTTGAATGCCAAGTTTCAATGAAGAGTACTGGAAATGCTCGTCCCTGAAACTGTGTTTCTGTGTTATTAAGTTTCTAGTTTTCGAATGCATTACACGGAACGGCTGAACAAAATCGATTGCGTGGATCCGGTGATACCTTGAGCAAGAACAAATTATTCCAAGTTATTGTTTCTCGGTAACTCTGCTTATACATATGTCAGGATATTTTGTTTACGGAAAATGTTTTAATAGATCTCTGCCGCCATTATTTTAGAAGGAAGACGTTCAATGCATTTAGGCTTCCCCCAAATCGACTGATCCAGTTCTTTGCTTCTCCCATCCAATGGTTTTTTTGGCAAGGTCTGTGGTCTTAGTGCGAGTTTTTAGACGTTCTCGACCGTGTTAATGTAAACGTCATTTGTATTGGAAAGCAAAAATTGACATTAGTGAACGTTTACGTTGACGCGATTGAGTAATATAAAAGAAAGAAAGAAAAAGAGTTTACTTGCGCCAAGCATGACGCATAACAAAAAACAAAATAAACAAAATGACAAAAGTTTTGCAAGTTGGGAGGATACGCGTCACATTCGCGCGAAACGGCTATCGCTCAGCATAATGCTGGGAATCGTGTGCGAGACAGAGCCATAGCGCTGGCTGACGCCGATCGGGCAGCGTAAAAAGTAATTAAAACTGTAACAATAACATCAACAACACCCGAGCGCTCGAGCCGCGGTACCACCTACACGTCATACTGGGCGTTGCCTCCCCGCAAGCGGCCGCCCCACCGTGCGCCGACGAGCTCTGCCGGCCTGTATAAAACACGACCACCGGCGTGTGCGCAGCCAGTGTTCACTGCGCTCTCGGACTGCTTCGACTTACCTATTCGGACAGCTCTGAGAACCAGTCTTACGCTAGCACACGCACGGGGTCCCGCTCCCTGTACTGTACTAGTCTACTTATAGTTTGTTTACTTTGTGATTTTTTTAATAAACAACGTTCCGTCTTGAACTTGTGTTTGTCCGTACAAACCTGCTACAATCTGGCGCCCAACGTGGGGCCGAATCCAGGCAACAAGATCGAAAGCTTACGTCGTCTTCCACATCGCGAAATCAAGATGGCCATGTCAAACGAGCAGTTCCAGCAACTCCTTGGCGCCATCACGGCCAATAAACAAGGAACATTTGCATCGTGCACATTCACGTACAACGGGGAAAAGAACTCGGATGCAGTAGAAGCCTTCTTAGCCGCAGCAACCGTTTTTAAGTCAACGGAGAAGATAAGTGACTCAGACGCACTACAAAGTCTACCACTTTTACTACGAGATGAGGCAGCAGTGTGGTGGCAGGGAGTGAAGACTGGTGTGACGCAGTGGGAAGATTTCTGCACTAAGCTCCGCCACACGTTCGCCCCGAGAAAACCAACATTCATGGTGTACTACCAAATTACACATGAAGTTCAGGAGGCGAACGTTACAACAGAAGCCTTTATCGCCAGGAAAAGATCCCTGTTCTCATTGGCTCCCCCTCCAGCATTCACTGAATCGCAACAGATAGATTTAATCTTCCCACTCATCCGGCTGGAAATAAGGAACCGCATGCCACGAGATACAGTGCCTACATTCGACAAACTCCTGGAGACTGCACGAGGTATTGAAGAGACCCTACATGAGTACGCAGCAAGTTCGGAGACAGGCGAAAACAGGAACGCTCAAGGGAAGAAAGGGAAACTAAGGTGCACCTTCTGCAAAAACCCAGGACACACAGCAGATGTCTGCCGTAAGAAGAAGCGGGCTGAAGGCACTCTTTCTTCTACAGTGAAAAATGTCTCAGAAGGTCAAACCCAGGCACCATCTCCTTCCCAGCCGAAGTTCTCCTGCTATGGGTGTGGAGCACCTGGAGTTTATAGGAGTAATTGTTCCACGTGCAAGAAAAGCTCGTCGCCGGTCAAAAAAGAAGACGTCGGATTCTGCGCCCTTGACGCTCCAGAAGAAACGCACTCACGACCTGTGGTGTTCCTGGAGGTGGAGGGGGTAACGGGAACGGCATTCATGGACACATGTGCCAAGATAAGTGTTGCATCTTATAGCCTCTACCAGTCCCTGCTGAAGAGTGGATGCAAATTTCACGAGAAAACAGTGGATCTCACATTAGCCGATGGCATTAAGAGGGAGCAGGTGGTGCTTGTGTGCAAAGCCATGGTGACCCTGAATGGTCGTAAAATAGCCACCAGGTTCATCGTGCTACAGGAAGCTCGGGACAACCGCACACTACTAGGCGTCGACTTCTTGCAAAAAGCGGGTGTGGTAATAAACATGCCTCAGTATACGTGGTCCTTCATCGACGAACCTGACTTGCAGTACGAGCTCCACCCGGAGGGATTCACAATCTTCGAATCCACCGTCATCAAGGAAATGATGATTTTGCCAAGTCCACTCAGCGCGATGACAGTGACAGACAGTGAGGATGCTGCTAGCATATCCAACACCATACCTACGCCCCCATTAACCCCTCCTCCAGCAATCATGGCTGCGGTTGAAGCAGTAACTCCAACAAAAGACCAATACGCGGACACAGACTACAAACTGGCGCGGATTGATCTAACTTCCACACCACCAAGCAAGAAAAAGTCTCCGCTGTTCGATGGGTACTCTCCAAGCTTCGCAAATTTCATGATGCGAGATGCTCAAATAAATGACCACCGAGAAAACGCCGAGCTATCTCCACAGAGTAATAGCCTCTTTGACGCGAACAATTGGGACGTTCGCATAGACTCGATCGACGTGGTGGTACATATTACTCCGGACCAGGTTAAGCTAGTCGATCAGCTGCTGGAGAGGAACAACGACGTTTTCAATACGAAGCGAGAACCTACGAAACTGATTGAGCACACAATCAAGACAGTGGATGACAAACCAATTTCGGTCCCCCCGTACAGATTATCACCACCTCGAAAAGAAGCTTTGCAACGAGAGATCAAGGCAATGTTGGCGGATGGCATCATTCAACCATCTGCGTCATCATGGGCGGCCCCTGTAGTGCTGGTACCGAAGGATAATGGAAGCATACGAGTCTGTATAGACTATCGCCGACTCAATGCGATAACTGTACCCGACCCATACCCTATTCCAAGGATTGATGATCTTCTGCACGAAGCGAAACCAACGCCTTACATGTCCCTGCTAGACTTGAAAGCTGGGTACTGGCAGATTGGCGTTCGAAAAGTGGACCAGGACAAGACGGCATTCATCACACCTTTTGGCGTATACAAATTCACCCGTATGCCATTTGGTTTACAGAACGCTCCAGCAACATTTCAGCGACTCATTGACTGAATGCGAGTAGGTATACCGGACGTGAAGCTGTTGGCATACTTGGATGACCTGGCTATATTTTCGCAAACGTTTCAACGACATTTGGAAGACTTGCAAAAGGTATTCAATCAGCTAAAAGAATTTGGGCTTACCGCAAATCGAGAAAAATGCCATTTCTGTTGTTCCACCATCAAATACTTGGGACACTATATCACGCCGGACGGTCTACAAGTGGACCCTGAGAAGACTGCAACTATCGCGAAGCTACCCACGCCCTCAAACCTGAAACATCTAGTTGCATTTCTGCAGACGTGCTCGTGGTATAGGAGATTCATAGAGAATTTTGCGAAAATTGCGGAACCCCTGACTCGCTTAACAAAGAAGAATGTTAGCTGGGAGTGGACAGAGGAACAGCAAAACGCCTACAATGAGTTGAAGTATTGTCTAACTTCTGCTCCAATTTTGAGACAAGCCGATGAAACCGAGCCGTACGTCATCAAAAGCGACGCCAGCTCTTATGCAATAGGAGCAGTTTTGGTCCAGGGGGAGGGTGAAGACGAACATCCTGTAGAGTTCGCTAGTCGTCTTCTGACATCCGCTGAACGGAATTATACCACCACCGAAAGAGAGGCGCTTGCTGTAGTTTGGGCGGTATCAAAATTTCGCGGATATATCGAAGGGCTGTCTGTCACCGTAATCACGGACCATCAAGCCCTGAAATGGCTCATGTCACTAAAGACGCCTACTGGTAGGCTGGCGAGATGGGCCCTACAGCTGCAGGCGTTCAACATTACCATCAAATATGCTCCTGGGAAAACAAACGTCGTCGCTGACTTTCTCTCCAGACCGCCGTGTAATAATGAGACAGTAGGAACCTGCGGTATTTGTACAGTGGCCATCGATATGCCCCTGCGGAGTCCCGCTGAAATTAGAGATGAGCAGCTAAAAGATGAAAGATTAGAACAGATAGTGAAGGACCTAGAAAGCTTGAACAATGACGAAAAAGCGGTATACTGGAGCAACAAGGGCTACTTGATGAATAATGGGCTACTCTACCGTCATAGTCCCCATTCAGATTCCGAGGAGGCCCAGTTGGCAGTACCCGAACATGAGTGGGCCAATATATTGTCAACATATCACGACAATCCCTTGGCCGGTCATTACGGTTCAGATAAAACATACCGCCGAATCTCAACAAGGTATTACTGGACTGGCATGAGAAAATACATTGAGAGTTACACAAAGAATTGCCTGGAGTGTCAGCGTTACAAGTCATCGAATCAGAAACCTGCGGGATTGCTCCAAACTACTGTGATGAATCAAAGATTCGAAGTCATTTCCTTTGATTTGTTTGGTCCCCTACCAACCTCTCTAGATGGCAAAACATGGATTTTCATCGTGGAAGATGTGGCAACGCGTTGGGTGGAACTCTTCGCCTTACATCAGGCCACAGCAGAAAATTGCGCCATGACTCTGATCAACGAAATATTCCTTCGCTTCGGTTTTCCTCGTCGTATGATCAGTGAAAATGGACCCCAATTCGTCAGTGCCGTCATGCAACAGGTTGCTTATACAATGAACATCAAGCATGCCTTCACTCCTGTGTATCACCCAGAGACGAACCCAGTGGAGAGGAAGAACAGAGATTTAAAACCCCAGTTAGCTATCCTAGTCAAGGATAAGCACAGAGAATGGCCGGAGCACCTCCCAAGTATTAGGTTCGCGATGAATACCGCGAGCAGCCTATCAACTGGATTCACGCCGGCATTCTTAACCTTTGGCAGGGAACCGAGAACACCAGATGACACATCCCATGATTTCAGAAAGATTCTACAATCCGAGAACTTCGTCCCAGAGATCACCCCAAAGTTGATGCAATTAGCCAATACCTTGCAACAAGCTCGAGAAATTCAGGAACATGGCGAAGAACGACGTAAGAAGTACGTCGATAAACGGCGTCGAGAAGATCCGGGTTACAATCCTGGTGAACTGGTACTTGCTACAACCCATACATTGAGTAATGCCTCACGGGGTGTTAGTAACAAATTCGCACCACGACGTGATGGACCCTACATTATCAAGAAACGGCACGGTCCATCCTCTTACGAAATTGCTGATCCACAAAAGTCAGACGTTGCGATTGGGGTATATCACTCCTCAGCTTTGGTGCCTTATGTCGGAGAGTCATCCATGCTACCAGCTCCTGTACAGCCCCTGCGGAAGAGAGGACGACCACGAAAGCAAACCCTGGAGCATGGCAGTGACACAGGACAAGCAAAGAAACGCGGAAAACCCAAGAACCCACTTGCTGGATCATCGTCGGGACGACATCAGATCCAGAGGGGGAGACTGTAACAATAACATCAACAACACCCGAGCGCTCGAGCCGCGGTACCACCTACACGTCATACTGGGCGTTGCCTCCCCGCAAGCGGCCGCCCCACCGTGCGCCGACGAGCTCTGCCGGCCTGTATAAAACACGACCACCGGCGTGTGCGCAGCCAGTGTTCACTGCGCTCTCGGACTGCTTCGACTTACCTATTCGGACAGCTCTGAGAACCAGTCTTACGCTAGCACACGCACGGGGTCCCGCTCCCTGTACTGTACTAGTCTACTTATAGTTTGTTTACTTTGTGATTTTTTTAATAAACAACGTTCCGTCTTGAACTTGTGTTTGTCCGTACAAACCTGCTACAAAACGAATTAAATAAACAACAAATAAATATAATATGGATTAAAATATTATAAATCCAAAGTACATATAAATCTTGCACTAAGGCCTCTGTACAACGAGAATACTCATTTAAAAGAGAGAAGAGAAAACTTGTAAGTGTACTCTTCTCTTTTTTAAATTTCTTTTTAAGTCATCTAAAATAGTTTGAATTTAAAATTAGAAACGTTGCATTCCCGTAAATTCTAATTAAAGTATCCATTACAACTAACTGTATGCTGAAACAAACTTCGATTCGTAGTGTATTTTGTAAAACATTACCTCGCTAAGCTCTCGCGGAAGTTGGCTAACTAACATAATTGAACTAAACGAGCTTTTGTTTGTACAAACTTGCTTTTTATTTGTTTTGTTATCTAGAAAACGTTGCCAAGTTTAAATCTGAGCTCTTTTAAAAGTTATGTTCCGTTTGTGGATGATTTTATTTAGTTTGGTTTTATACGTTTTTAACCGACTATTGCCAGTTTATTTTGTTTTACTATATTATAAATAATACTTATTTATGGTCAGGAAAATTTCTTTACTAAGGTTGAAACGATCTAACAGTTACAGTTAAGGTATGTAAGTATAGTTATAAAAATAATTATACACACATACCTTATCGCACCTTTAAAGTAAAACCGTTACTAAACGAAATTATGAAATTTTATAGGAGAGTCAATATTAGAAAATAGTCACTGTTTTAGATAGATGGCATTGATACCTCAATTCATGAAAATTTTCGTTTAGTAACGGTTTTACTTTAAAGGTGCGTTATGTATAATTACAACATCATAAACGATATATAATTTATATCGTTTATGCGTAAAACTTATGGTTGAAAGTCGTTTTGGACGACCAAGTGACTTTTAACCATCATTTTATAAACAATGAATTTCTGTCTATACAGGGTTATTTGTAAAACCCTAACAAACTTTTACGGACTGATACACATGATTTTTAACAACTTTTACTATGAGACTAATCCTGAAAAGTTGCTAAAATATCAGCTGTTCATTTTGTCTAGTTATGGACATAAAGGTATGGAGGCAGCCATTTTTTTCCTGATTTCGGGTTCAGTCCCAAAGTCAAAGTTGTTCATAATCGGGTGTAGGTACTTTGACTCCCAAAAAGCTTGATATTGTTCTACAAATAACCCTGTATAGTATAGCATATCAAATGGTTATATTTTTAAGAACATAATATTTGAACAAAGTGTTTTTAATTTTCTATAATAATAATAAATATTTATTATTATTATTATAGAAGATTATTATAATATAAAAACACACACAAAAAGAAAAACAGTTTAGGACACAAATACAAACATTAGGACGAGGAGGAACTGTCCACCGCTCACAGTGCAGTATGCAAACGTATCCAGTGGCGCAGCAGTGGAGAGTCCCACCTGTCTGCGAACACGCTTATAATACTGTTGCTACTGGACTTAACACGACTGAGCAGCGACGCCCACTGCTTCCTTGTAAGAGCATGAAACCCATCAGTGTGCGCTTCTACGAACTTCTATGCTTATAAAATCAGTCTTTAAGAGAAAAAATAAGGGTTCCTTTTTACCTTTTGAGGTACGGAACCCTAAAAATATGAGGAATTGCCCAGTAAAATAATAAGATTCGTCAACGATTTTATTATTTGTAGGACAAAAGTCTGTCCAGCCAATAATAAAAAATCATCACTTAATTCCTTAAAATGTCTCTTACAGCAAAACTTCAAAAGCTTGGAACATTTTCTTTATCCAAATCTTCTAAATCAAATCCATTTATGAACTTTGTGTGTTTTAGACACTGATAATGGTCAAGAACCTTAAATTATGAGATAAAGGTAAAGTTTATTGTAATGGCCAATAAAGGATAGGCGAATTTATGATCCGTTACCTTGAGAAATATTTTCAAATTGTAATGTAAACTTGTAATGTTTCCAAGTTCAAATAGGCAACGTCCATGTTTTGTGCTTAATGCTTTGTGTGTAATGGAAGAGGACAGATGTGTGTGGAAAATTGACTCAGTATATAGTCGCAATGGCAAATGACACACGAGTGTGGAAAAAGCTCTCGATTTCCACACTCATGTGTCATTTGCATACTGCACTGGGCCATAATATGTTATGTTATACTCATTTTTAGTAACTTAACCAGTTAGTCCAGATCAGTATTGTAATTTGGTTTCACAGAACCCCATGTGGGTTAGTAGTTGGTACAGACAGATTCATCAATTGATTACCAGTTTCGCATTAAATCCCCTTAGAAGAGGGTTAACCAGTTGAAGCTGCTGTCCCTACATAGCCTTCCTCTAATAATCTTGCTTTCCATGATTCTATTGACTCTCACTTTACCATGGTCCAATCAAACCGCAAGCATCAACAGCTCTACATTCTCACTCGAGAAAGGACTTACAACTTAGTACTCAATTGTTAGGTTAAGCTAGATTATTCTAGCAATACCGAAGTCAAGTTAAACTGTGGTATACTGTGCATCCGGTGCAAGTAGCTTAAGTGGCAACCTCTCAAACTTATTCCTATGTGTCGCTCTGAACGATACACACACTAGATAAGTGCAGTAGACTAGCTCCAAACAACTAGTGACAATGGGCGACCACTAACATAGTCGATCTAAAACAAACTTTTAGTCAAAAGGATAACAGCTGTCACGAGTGCATTTGTTATGTATGTATGTATGTGTGTTAATTTCGGCAGTCGGTGTAGTGTTTTTATTTGGAAGTCGGTTGTATTTTTTTGAAATAAGTTTTTTTTTTCAATTTTTAGTGGTTCATATGTGCTTACCCCTTCACAGTGTACCGGCGTGATGTTATGTTATGAACTGGTGTAAACAATAGACAGACATGAGATTTCAGCAAACCCAGTTCATTTGCTATCATTTATTAAGGAGTTCCGTTGCCTATCTCCGAAGTTCTTCATCAGATCTTCACCAAATTGAAATGGGACCACTCCGAGAAAGTACTCTTCCAAAAACTACCCAAATCGCTTAAAGTGTGCCTATAAAATTTGAAGAGTTCTCTCTATTTCTCCAGGATCCCATCATCAGATCCTGACTTGATGATCATGGGACCACCTGGGAAGTGTACGCTTTCAAACAAAAATTCCAAATCGGTTCAGCCATCTTCGAGTAACCGGGGAACATACATAAAAAAAGGTTCCGACGAATTGAGAACCTCCTCCTTTTTTTAAAGTCAGTGTTAAAGTATGTGTTTGCTTCGATAAATTAAAGCTCCTTTCCAGAAAAGTTTGTTATTTCCATAAAGTGTGTGGGAAGTAGGTTTCCGCGCGTTGTATAGAGCAAGCCTTCTGCGCCTATTTACCTTTCTTCGTGCCGATAACTCGTATTACCATCCAGTTAGTAACTTTGGATTCGATTCCTATGTTTCTAGACTTCCTAGCTTCGGTTGTATATGCCACCCTATTCAGGTCATCAAAGGGGATTGTGGTATTATAACATGGTTGTTAGAAGCATCGGTTTAGTACCGAGTTATGATATGTATGTATTAGAGCTTCTTGTAAATTCAAAGTCAAATTCAATTAATTTATTTCAGCTAGACCATTGAAAGGCACTTTTGAACGTCAAACGAGAGTCACTAATATTTTAATTTCAAATTGTAGTGACTCTCGTTGTCCATTCGCAAAAAGTAGATTCTTATGGAGAAGAACGGACAAGAAACTCCATAGTTACTCTTTTAAGATATAATTTTTACAATATTTTTGTATACATACATTGATAAATTGATTATATCGTAATTTCTGTGATGTGATTAGATTATGGGTGAAGTTCTGTATAAAATACCTATTTGATATATTATGCTGTCAGCAATAAGATCGCCATTGTATCCATAGAATTTTGTAAAAGACTTGTGTAACCATTTTCATTGTAAAATAAAGTATATTCTATCAATCA
The DNA here is from genome assembly GCA_905163435.1 of Mamestra brassicae. Taxonomy (NCBI): domain Eukaryota; kingdom Metazoa; phylum Arthropoda; class Insecta; order Lepidoptera; family Noctuidae; genus Mamestra; species Mamestra brassicae. Next base: position 3,800,390 of record LR990991.1, on the reverse strand, counting down.
ATAGTCTGAAATTCGTCATCATAACATGACAACACTGTTCTCGTAATTTTAAAACTTCTGTTCAAAAGTTTCTACTAACCTTAGATATTATGTTTTCAATTTCAATCTATTGACACCCAATCAGCATTTAATTATTGACATCCTTCATTTCTAAAAAGTCGTCCTGCACTGTGATACTTAAAATCCGCAATGTCAGATTGTTGTCCGAGTTTCTACGTACAGATATTCGGAAAAGGGCAAATAACGCTAACACAATAAACCGGTTTCCTGAAAGTCTGATGTTGAAATTAGCTGCCGGAAATAACAGTAGCCCAGCCAATCACTTACAATAAGATTGGAAATGGGATTCAAATACTGAAGTTTATACACCAAGCTTAAAACCTTCAGTATTTTGTTCATGCTTTTACGTCTACAAGCACAAGCAAAATTGTGAACAAGCCGCAGCAAGTTTAACCTTTGTGAAAGTTTAAAGTCAACCACGGAAACGATAAAAATCTTCCGATAAATCGTTTAATTTGCTGTGACGTGAATGCATGTTTGATTAATTAGCCGGGCATGTTTCGTGTCGCCTCCTGACGCAGTTGATTGGCTACAAAACTCGTCATGATATGATGTAGGCCTGAACGGATTCGTTTGATTGGTGTATTCCACAACACGACACAACTAGCCATGGTTATGTAAATCTAGCTTAACAATCATAAAAATTGTCTCATTCGTAATATTTAAGCCAACGCCTTCGATGCCTCATCAATTTTTTTTGTATTTGTATTGTTCTGTATGGTGTCGGACGTAAAAGAATAGCACCATCCCATCACTTCCCGTGGGTGACTAAGGGACTCACCAAAGAATGGGCAGCAGCGGTCTTCTCTGTAAATTGTAACAGCTCCATTGCGATCGCCAACCGGCGATTATGGCAACCCGGGGGGGGGGGGGGGGGGGGTTGCCGTAATCGCCTTCGCCGCATTTTGCTAAGTCCAGCAGACGTCTTTCGGCTGAATGACGTTGTGATGTTACGGCTAAAGATGGATGTACAAATAATACTAACTAAATAAACCCAAGTTTAGCCGGCTAATCTTAAGTTTATTTCTACACCCGTCTTTAGCCGTCACAAATCTAGGTTATTATTTGCTAATTCATGTATGCACAAAACACTGAATTAGAGGAAATATACTTATCTATATTACTACGGAAGGATACTTTTTATTTCAAAAGATTTCTTCCAGCAGACCTGCGACAGGATTAGATAGTTGGATGACAGATGTAGTTTAACCCCCATATTCATAAAAAACTTATTTAACATTACTCAGTTAAAATACTGTTTAAGAGATTTTTCCTGACGCATACAACCCTAATCTCTTCAAAATGATAGTGAACAGGCTTCTTCTGGGTAAACTCGCTCCATCGACGACTTTGTCTCTGTCATTTATGAACTAGACTAGAGTCAAAAACTAAACTCAAATAAAAAAAAAATTAAAAACAACTAATTCTCCATAAAAAAATTTGAATAAAAAATCCGTAAATCAGTATTTTAGCTATGTAATGGTTATAACGTTTTTATGAATAAGGCCGACAGTGTGTATAAACTGGTAGCAAAAAGCATTCAGTACTTTATTTCCAGCCATTATGTAAAATTTACTTCAAAAAGCTTCACTGCAATGAAAATGACTTATAATGTTAATAGGAAGTAAAAAATCAATAAATTGCGAGTCCCCGATAACGGAAGCATTCAAGTAGTGCGTCCTGAGAGACTTTACAGTTCACGCCGAGCAATAGCGGGAACACTTTGAGATAGTAAGTAACTTGGCCGGATTCGTAATATTATAGACTTGATTTTGCCTATTTTTATTTTATTGCGGGATAAATAAACAATAGTACAGTGCGATGTTTTACATAATACCTTGATCTTCTTGAAGCGGCATCAATGCTGCCACGTGAAAAACTAGGAAGCGAAATTTGTACGGCAACAATAAAAAAAAACCTCAACGCCATGAACTACCAAACTATTCTGTCAGCGATGAACTACCAACGAAATCCTACATCATGCAAGCAAAGTTTTTACAACAGTCCAAATATCAACTATCGGGCAGTAACCAAAACCGTCTGGTCGGAGGATCCTCCCTTTTCAATGGAGGTTAGCGGGACTCTACTCACTGTTCCGCATATCTCTATATTCTAACAAAAATATTTATTATATGTACTACTTGCAGCATTATTCACTTAGTACTAAATTGTTTTTTATGCTACGGGAGATAAAAGTAAGGGATGGAAAAAGTAAACGAATTCTTATGTAGGTAAAGTCTAGAAAAACAAAAATTGTTAACAAATATAAGAAAAAATTAAATATAAAACCGTCTCCAGGGTCACATCTACAATTGTGTACCTAAATAAGTGCAACAATTAAGGCGTGAAAGTGTAACAAACAAATTAACAAATGAATTTATTTCGCATTTAAAAAAAATATTTTTAAAATATTTGATTAGGATTTTGTGGTCATATTCAGGTATTGTATAGTCAGAACAGCGGATTGGTTGTGTCTATCACGGTCACACCACGCGAAAATCTTAATCTGTAGGCATTGAATTCTTATCGACGCCGACGCTCGCTTGAAGATACTCGTACCTACTCCTTAGGTCACACTTATAATTTCCTGTGCTATGTTGTGATTGCGATTTATTGTTTCTTTGTAAATTGTCTATCTTGTCATAAACCAGACATATTGGAGTAAAGATATAGACGATCATAGAGATCTACGTTTTAGAACGTGCAAATAGCTTCATCTTTGACTGACCGAACTTGACAATTGACAAAAGTGCCTTTAAATGGTTTAATTAAAATAAATAAGTAGAGTTTTGAGTTTTAAAATAGCGAGAGGACTGATGACCAAAATTTTGCATCATAACAACAAAGGAATAGACCCCAGGTGAAGCAGTGCTTGACATTTGAAACTGCACGGCCAGTTTAATAGGGAAGAGTTAAAAATCCAGGGATATCCGAATTATTCGGATATCCATTAAATATAGTATCCGGATAGTAGTAAGTATACATGATATTCAGATATCCGGGTACTTAGTTCCGAGTACTTGGGAGTGGTACTTGATATCAAATTGCTCTGGAAGGGCTATGTCGACTACAAACTTAATAAAAACACAATCGTACTATAACAATGCATCAAATGTTAAAACATGGGGTCTCTCCCTAGATTACGTTGTTTTGTCGCTTTAATTTGGTGGATGGCGGCACACGCGATCACTAGAAATCAACTGTTCCAAAGTCTAGCCTGCTCCGATTTCACTGGCTGCTTGAGAATGCAAATAACTCCCCTTCACTTATACATTTAGCAAGAGGCAGCACTAGCTGCCATCAAGCTACTCAGCACCTAGGATATGGGGTAAGAACCATATTAGCACCTCTGGTATGTGCTGGCTATACCGTATGTTTGGTATAGCCAGTCCTCGATCCACTAAAACTGATTGAATGAGTCGCTATAACTGTACATGTACATGTTGGAACATCTTATTTTCTTACTTTTTAACATCCAACAATTCATGTTATTCATATCTTTGATATAATGTTTTCATAAACTATTTCATGAAAACATTGTGACAATGATATGGATTTATTCGTATTATCAATCACTGAAATTCGAATCAAAATTATTGATCGATTATATCCTTTTAATTTACTTTTATGATGAAATCCAAAATATCTGTAATATCTGGATAAATCCGGATAGTGTTTTGGTAGTATCCGGATTATCCGGATAGTAAAATGGGCCGGAAAATTGCTTACTTACGACTGGTACCGCTGGCCTAAGTTAGTTGTTAATTTGCGTTCTAATGTGATTTCAAACGTTAATCGTTCAAAAGAAAATGAATCACATCATTAACCAGACTTTTTGTTAAAACATATTCTTAAAGCTTTACCTTCCATGTCTGGTTACGTCCTTCAGCTTACAGTTTGGTGACGTATCGTACAGGGTCCATATTCCCACGTCTCATTTCGACGCTGTATTTTATTTCGCGAAAATGTTTAAATAATTTCTTCAGCTCTGTTATTTCTGTTATATTTAGTTTGCTGTTGAATATGAAGCAGATATTCCTGTTATAGAAGTTACATTAAAGAATCCTGCGGGATTTTTTAAAGATGAAAGTTATTAAGTTCAGCTGAGAAAATTCAGAAAGATTTTCTGTACACTGGATAGAAAATTTTGCTTTGAAACATCCTGGATTTAGTGTGATTCTGAGATCGAGATAGCCTCGACCGACCTTAAAACAGATGGTTACTGACTCTTTCGTTTGACCTTAGGGTATTGGTGTCCTCCATTATATGGATTATTGAGATCTGATAGCACTCGTAACGTGTAGAAAGGTTAACTACAACCTGCTCTTAAAACTATTTCCAGTTAAGGGCTTCGCCTTAAATGTTTTCTCACATTTTTCGAGTTGTAACTTCGAGAAAAATAGCCAAGTGTTGACAGCAAAGGTTTTAAGTTAAAACAAAATATCAGCTAGTAATAAAGATTCTAGAAGTAGTTGCACAAAGCAAGAAGTGCAGTCAAAGCCAGCAATAAATGTGCCAAGTAAACGTGAAGAAGAAGAACAAAAGCTTCGCAGACTACCCTCATTCCTGTTTACGAGTGTGAAGTTACATGGAATCTATTACACCCCAACAAACGATAATCACTGCCTTATTCGTTGCACGAAACGGTACCAACTTTCTTTGCCATTAGCAGATTAGTTCACTTCGGCGTCGCAAGAAACTTACCTATTGTCGTTAGCAAAGTTACTTCTTACGCACAAACACGTGACAGTCTACCTTATATTGTACCCAATAGGGGGTTTTCTAAGGCAGGTTTAATTTGGTCTCTTGAGGTATCAAATAAGCAAACTTGGGACTGTGAAACCACAAAAACAGGTGTTTCTGCTCGCGGCTGGTGTAAATTTGTCAGGGATAGATTACAATGTTTAAACTGTGCCTATGTCTGTTTTACTGAAGTTTGTTTGAAAGTTTCAAGAATAATAAAGGGATGATATATAAGTTGAGGACGTAGGATGTATTAATTTGACTGATATGGAAAGACAAATTAAAGCCAAAACTTCAACCGAGATTGACTAAGTTGGAGCTGGATATACGGCTACCTCGCTCTTAACTTTTGGGTACCTAACTATGGAGATTACCACACATTTAAGCTTGAAAGTCAGCTCTCTGATCAGAGCTTATCTGAGGACAGTTCTTTTATCATTTTGGGGTCTTAAAATGGAGAATTTGGGTCAACGGGAGGACAAAGGTTTTCGCTGAAGCATTTGTTAGTGTGGTGATTTCTCATTTGACCAAACTTTAATTATAGCTTTCCCGCAGGTTCGTTGTTGCAAGCGCGACTGGTGAGCGTGTGGTTCTGGGTTCGATTCGCAAGATGGGCTCAGTGTAATTGGGTTTTTCGATGAGGAATATCTCAGTGCGAGGCCGGAATTTACAATTTGGTGCTGTGACACCCTAGGAAAGCACGTAAAGCTGTTGGTCCTGCACCTGATCTCTCTCCGGTCCTGTCGGCTTGATTTCCTATTGAGATATGAGAGTGAGGGAATACAGAGCGACCTGTGCTTGCTCACGTGCCTACTTCTGCACTACAATATCTTACTTGCCAACGGCTAGTCTCGACTGTGTTTGAAAATTCAGCAAGGATGACTAATGAGGATTTATACAAGGTGGAGACGACGATACGACAATAATGGCCTCTCGCCATCAAACGTAAAAGTTTGGCGAGTTTAGCATTAAGTAAAACCTCTGTTTTATAATTTCAATAATGAAATTTAAAAAAAAAAACAAAACACTGGCAATACTAGTTAATTTAATACGAATATGTTGTCTTTTATCACAGATTTGATGTCACTAACTGCAACAGACTGCTTGGAATATTTCGTCAGAATAGTAGTCACTATCCTTGAAAAGTTTGAGTTATTTGACGTTTTATGTAATTGGAAAGTATTTTTTAATTTCGGTGACAGTATTTATAATAGTTTCAAAATATTCCTATGTATACCTAGTTATCGTATATCGTCTCCACATTGTATACCTAGTTATCGTTAAGCAATCAATTCCCCATGACAGGTCACTGTGTGAGTACAATAGTAATTTATGTTAGGCTTTAATTTAACCATAAACATAGAGTGCTACTTCCTACCAACCTAAGCCGAATCTAAGTGGCCCCAAGCTTGTTGCGTAACGCAACCTAATTCAATAGTTAGGTTACTTAGTAGTTATCGTACGTAAACTTACTATGGTTAACGCCGCTTTGAGTGCATTCTATGCGATGAACTCTCTTGTAAAGGAGCCACTGAAGCGTTAACCGTATCAGGGGAAGCGATTATGTTACCCAGTTGAATTGCTAAGAAAGTTGGAAGTACTTATCGTCTTTTGTTTTAAGTGTCAGCTGTTTTTCTGTTGAGTTTCAGTTGTCTGTAGATTTAAAAATATTTTCTATTTCCAAAGCGATGAAATTAAAACACCACCGGTGTTTTTACTTACTTTTTACGGTACCGTACCCAAAGGATAACCAACGGATTGGCAGTAAGCGAAATAGATCTTTTTAAACACGGTAATTTTGAAACACAGTCACTTGTACCTAGACGTTCTATAGATGATGATGATGTAAGGTTCCGTACCCAAAGGGTTACCAACGGAACCCTCTTACTAAGCCTCCGCTGTCCATCCGTCTGTCTGTCAGCGGGCTGTATCTCAAGAACTGTAATAGATAGACAGTAGAAATTTTCACAGAGCGTGTATTTCTATTGCCGCTTTATCAAGAAATAATAACAATTAAATTAAATTTTAATTAAAAGGTGCACCCATACAAGAAACGTGCTTTTTTGGATTATGGTACGGAACCCTTCGTGTGAGAATCCGACTCGCACTTGACCGGTTTTTTTTTATTATTGATAAGGTTGCGTTTGACCAATATTTCACCTTTTGGAAAGTGATTAGATGTGTGTGGTTGACGATGGAATACGTTTGCCTTGAAGGAACCTATTCAACACCCAGGTTGTAGCTACCAGGCTCACTGTTACGTTGGCAATACAAAAGCAAGATTTAGCTTTAAGGTAAGTACTTGATAATATGAAGGTTTTCCTAATACAATCTGGTATTTGTCTCTGAAATAAGATGATAAACACAATTCTTTTTTCTTGTCCTCCTTAACTAAATCTAAATGATTAATTTATTCCTATTACTAATCAATATACATAAAATACTTCTGTTACTGACTAATTGAGTGACTGAGTGACTGACAGACAACGCACAGCCAAAACTATTGGTCATAAAAAGCTAAAATTCCTACTCTCCGTAGGGGAGCATTAAGATAACTAAGTATTTCCCTAAATTCCTACGGGAACGGGAAAAACGGTATATGCGCGTACGAAGTCGCAGGCAAAAGCTAGTCTTAAATAAACAATAAAAAGTTTTCTCAGATTGTTACTTCTTGTAAAACTTTATATGAAGGAGAAAAATTTAAATATATTTTAATAAAAAAATAAAAGCATTAACCGCTTCTAAAACCGGCTAAAACATCCCCTAAACAAAAACTAAAAAGTAACCATTTAATAAACTACCCATTTATATGCAACTACCCATTAGCGTGCACATTGGCAAATAACATCAAAATAGTCCGTTTAATAGGTCATTATTGTGGTCAGCGTATCGATTGCATGCTCTCTTTTATGACCACAGACCAGCAAACATCCTACAAAAAACCACACCAAACCAACAGTATACCATAAAGTTGTATAACATTTTTTAGGCTGTGGTGCTAGCTTGATATGGAACGAACCACGCGTTCGCAATACGTTTTTACGAGTCACATTGGCCATGGTAACTGTTATTAGAATTGTTACCATAGCCTCTGTATGTTTACTGCATGCACTTATGCGATGCAATCCACACATTTTGATTTTGCCACCCCAATAAGTTACGCCTGAGTTGGCTTTCGATCCGTTATTTGTTTTGTTTACCCGAATTTAGGATTATTTTCGCTGCGGATGTATATTTTTTCGGATTTTATGTTTCAACCAAAAGTTTCGTTAATGCAATGCGGAACGCGCATATTATAGTTTAATTTTTTAGCTTGCGAAAGTGTAGTGAATTTTTGTGAAGTGTGTTTTTATATCGCATTTAGGAACGCGGGCCACTTTTCAGGCAGGCTTGACAGGTAGACTGACGGCGAGACATAATGAAATAATTATAAGTGGTAACCTACCTTCCCGCATTTTATTACTTTGAAACTTGGTCCGTGTGTATATGTCACCGGAAAATTGCAGACTCCGTAAGATTGTAATAAATCTTTATTAGATTTATAATTTATCGACATATTATGAAAAAAATCGTTTTGTATACAAGCAATCCCATCCAAATTCAATATTTTCCAATATACCTATCCATACACCAATATATAGAGTCTAGTGTATAGTGTGTATATAGTGTAATGTATACCAATATTATAGTACCTACTTAAGAAAAAATAGTACACAATTTCACGCGATATTTTACAATCTTACGGCGTTTGCAATTTTCCGGTGACATATCCAAAAGCTCAAATAAACAAAAGCGCATTTCAACACATAATTGGTATTTCGCATCAGAGCCGCAGAGATCGCCAACACTACATTAATTATTCACGAAACACGTGGACACTTTCGAAATAAATAAAACACGTGAAATATATTTGTTTTTCACCGTGCAGTGTGGGACATCGGAATGGCGTTATTTACATGTCTGTGACATGTATGTTGAGCTTCCATTCTTCTCGTCAGGGGTAGTCAACCTATTTTATTCGGGATGTATTTAAATGTTCTTTTGGTGTTATCGAGTTTCAGTAGAGTAATGGGATGTAGTAAAATACTTTTAGGTACGTGTAACATTTTTTAGATGGAATCTAGCGTAGGAAAGCGTTTATAAGAAAAGGCAAATGGCAATAGGGTCTAATAGGGTAGATGACAAAAAAATCTATATATATCTTATATCTTGGGACAACTCACACACGGTCGTCCGATCCCAAACTAGGCAGAGCCTGTGCTATGGCAACCAGACAACTGATAAACATACTTATATATTTCTAAATACATACATATTATAGACAAATTACACCCAGACACAGAACAAATGATCATGCTCATCACACAAAGATTTGTCCTGGATGGGAATCGAACCCACGACCTCCGGTTTACCAGTCAGGGTCACTAACCACTCGACCAACAGGCCAGTCAAAAATCTAATTAGTATGTCAGATAGATTTCCAATAAATATTGGACACATTTTTTACTTTTTCGACGTCGATACAGTGCGTTGAAAACTAATGTGACGTCACATACACGTATGCTAAACACTTTATACTTAAACGTGACGTCACGAGATCTCATTCCTGATCTTTGATGTGTTTTATCTTAGTTAATTTTGATTGATTGAGTAAAACAAAACATACGTGTATTTTTCGATAATTATCCAAGTGACGGACTAAATAATATCATATTTATTTATAGTGATTGCTGAGATGATGAGTAGCAGAGAAGTATGGAAGAAAATAAATGTTGCGCCGATAATTATTTTTTTTATTCTTTATAATAATCTTGTTTATTTATAGAAAGGGCACATTTACAATAAAATATCTTACATTTTTATAAAGAACACAGTTGCTTAATTACCTGAACTAACTAGGTATAAATAAATTGGGATATGGGTTCTTATCCATATCTCATTTATTTATACCTATAGTAGGCGCCAGATAATCGTGGAATAACGGTCATTGACCCACCTACAATTATTGAAATTTTTAATTTGAAAAACGGAATTAATGACACAAAGCTGTCCCGAATCATCATCTCTCGTGATCCTTAACATTGTCTAATAATGAAAAACGATTCATATTTAATTGTTCAGGTACCTATGAACAGTTATTAGGGAAAGGTCAATGTACTTTATTCCACATTTATCTGGCGCCTACTATAGTTCATCATCAAAAAGTAGAATAGAAAGAGAGAGTAGAGTTAGAATTATTTCAAACACAATGTGAATTGTTAATTAATAAATTGAATTGAATTGAATCTCTTGTGTGATGATGATGACGAAGAACCAACCTTTCTCATTATCTGCAATCTTCCATCCCGCTGTTGGCAGTGATTTTTATATCTATTGCATTTTATGAGTTAAAACTATCAAACATGTCCTCTGAACTCTCTTTTACTGCTGTTATATAGTCGAGTAATAACCGTCAGATTTCAGTTCATTGCATTCCAGGATCATCATAAAATAAAAGTCCGGACAAGTGCGAGTCAGACCCGCGCACCGAGGGTTCCGATCGAGACTTGATTGTGCCTGAGTTGCATAGAGCATTGAGCACTCTCATTACTCTGACAAAATATAGCAGATTGCAGGACAAATTTAACTTTGTTGTTGATAAAATGTTCTCCCATACATCAATGTACGTCACGTTCAATTCTTCAACCGAAAATATAAGTTTGTCGTGTTTATCGCAAAAAATAATTCCTGTAATTGTACTGTAAGATCTATCTTCTTGTCAAATTTCATGACCCAAGGTCAACGAGAAGTACCCTTATGTTTTGGATCCCTTGCAAGCGTCAAAACATGCGTCATAAACGGAGCATAAACGGCCTTCTCTTTACATTGCGTTGACTTACGGCCGGTCTCAATAACTTATCCACCTTTAAGCAACCGTCAAACCAGCCGTTAGACATTTGAATTTTCACTGCTCCAAGAGGCAGCAGACCTGAGTATTTGATATTAATTTCAGCTTGATTCCTCCATGCCTTATTGAGAAAAAGTATCTTGACAGACGGACGGAAAAACAGATGGACAATAAAGTGATTCTATAAGGGTTCCATTTTTGCCGGCTGAGGTACCGAACCCTAAAAAGGGTAAGAAGAAGATTTAAAGAGGTTTCTACAGTTTTCTTTTCAAACATATAACGCTCTGTTTAAAATGTAATAAGTATCTCTAAATTCCGTCCCTCCAGCAAAAATAAATTTCAAAACTGCAATTTTATGTTACCACACTACATTTGAACTAACCACAAGCCGGTGTGACACTGTCCACGTGACGCCATTTTACGTGGTATGTTTTAACCTATATACGTGCTTATATACAATATACTGTAGCAATTATGATGAAATGCTGTAATTCGGGTAGATTGTGGTCATGTCACTAGGAGATTTATTTGTTTAAGCATTACCTATGTTATACTTAGGTACAGCTTAAACAAACAGGTCAAACACAGTAAATAAAACTCTTTTGGAAATTAAATCTCTTTTTATTAATCTGATATAGCTTCCCTAGACAGTACTTTTCATAGAAGATATTTTGTAGGGCAATTTACGAACAATTTCTACGACAAAATGTCGTCATTTTCACATTGTCGCGTCGTACCTAAGAAAGAAAGAAAACATTTTATTTGAACACCTGCATACGCAGCGCAGGAACAAATAGCAGGAATTTAATAAGTATATATGTGTGTGTGTGTGTATTTTGCGGCTACGTCAAATAGCTCCAGTTCCGCATAATGCCAAACAAGTTGTACCTGATACTAGTTGCCTGAAATCTTACGTTGAGTGTACGGATCCAAATCAGGTTTGTTGAAAAATACTAATACATCTTACCCATATTATAAACGCGAAATTTGGTAAGGATGGATGGATGGTTGTTTGTTACTCTTTCACGCAAAAACTACTGAATATATTTTGATGAAATTTTGCACAGTGGTAGATTATAGTCTGGAATAATACATAGGATACTTTTTATCACGAGAATATGTTCCCTTGGGATAATTTTCGACAATCACGCGGGCGCAGCCGCGGGCGGCAACTAGTTAAAAATAAATTTAACGACACTCAATAAAACTTAAATTATTACCTACTCAAAACATTCCGTAAGACTAAAAAAACCTGTTTGCATTCTGGGACCCTCGCATCTTGTAGGCAACAAAGAATTACAGGCCTTTATTTCAGCATTTTAAATGCAACAAAAAAAGATAAAGCTCCGAATAAGGTACACTATTTCAGTGTACGTTCCCTAACACAAAGCACTCCACAAGTTTACCTTCAATATTCAGCTCCCCCATCACAGGGTTGCACCTCAACTTAAAATAAATATAAACATTAGTGAGATGAATCAGTGTCCTCTCAGTACAGGGAACTTCGTTTATCGCCACAGAGTAGATAACAGACCAGAATGCGAGGTACGAACGATCTGCTGGGATAGGATAACGGATAATGATAAAGAATTTTTATTTTGTAAATAGGTAGAGAAAATAATACTTTTTTACATGTCTATATTTTTTAGTCATTTGAAATTAAATAAGGCCGGTTAGTCTTTTCTGTGAGAGAAGTGTAATTATGGAGCTCGTGGCTAAAATAATAACAGCCGTACGGGTCGATTAAGGTTAAACAACGCTTGCCAAGGTTGGTCTGTGGATGGGTGACTTAACATACCGAGTTTCCTCCGGTACTAGAACTACCGTGTTACCCAGTTAATGGGTTGTGGGGGTCTGGTAAGTAGCCGCTGCACGTAAAATACTGGTATTCAGCTGAATCCGATTTGACTGGAACCCGACCACACTATAGTTGGGAAAAGGCTAGGTAGCTGATGAGGTGCAAATATGCAGTGCACTGTATCAGAAAATAAAAAAAGATAAACACGGCACCTATCTCTTTTTCCAGATTTCTTAAATTTTTTAGATATGGATCTTTTTCTAAATTATTGACAGGCTTGTGAGGCTTGCGTTTGACTTCAGTCTCACTTGATGGAAAGCAATGATGTATTTGACTGTGTAGCACCCTTGGTTCAGCTTCACTCTGTCTTATGCATGCATGTCTTATGCATGCATGTCTATTGTTAAATGCTGTCTTTATGTAGAACTTTGACGTTCAAAAAGTGCTGGCACTCAGCCTAATTTGAATAAATGACTTTTGATTTTGATTTTGAAAGTATTCTGAAAACGTTTTGTGCGTAAGCACTTGGTGCGTAATTTTTACTATTTTTGAGTAAAAAGGTTTTTTGTAGCACACAAAGATAGAAAAACTATAAGCTTCTTCAACCAAAGAGTCTTTATTATTCTCATTTTTATTTCAATTCCATGCGGCTTCTGCCAGATTCTCTATTCTGTGCTTATCTCTAACTTTGCTGGCACTGCATCAGCACTCATGAATAACGCAGTTGAAGTCGTTTGAAAGTGAATCAACGTTTACTTTTTACGGCTGAACGGCTTACAGCGTACATAATAGTGCTTTATACAGCATTATTTATTGGCTGTTTAAGATTTTAAAGCGCTATTTATGAGTGTCTGCGAGGTTATGTTTTCCGACGAACGATTTTAGTTCAAGGATGAGTTTTTAGATGAAAACTCAAGTCAGGCTATCAACTTTTTTAGGGTTTTACACCTCTGTATGGAAAAACGGAAACCTTATAGGATCACAAGGTTGTCTGTACGTCTGTCACAGGCGATTTTATCCGAATCCACTAAGCCGATTCAGTTGAAATTTGGTATACATATAATATTTGTGACCTAAACACGGACGCGTAACAAAATTAAAACATTTTTGGAGGGCAAACTAGAAAATAAAAATAACAAGTTTGTCAACTATACCGTGCGACATACCAAATAAAAGGATTACTTGTAAGGATCTCAAAAGTATTTTTTTTATAATTTTAGAAGAAGAGAAGAAGTTATTAAAAAAAAAAGACAAAAATAGACCATTCACACCCCTTATCTTCGAAACTATTGAGCCTTTTTTATTTAAATACAGATGAATAGGTCTTTACCTATAAATTATAGGAAAACCTTTAAGAAGTATATGATTTTAAAGTAATATTAAAAAAAAAAAACATTCGGAAACCTTTGCACGCGAGACCGACTCGCATTTGGCCGGTTTTTACACTTAAAATCAATTCTCGCTGACCACTCCATTGCTTAAATTAAGTGTGAAAATAGACAAATCCAAAGTGTTGAACTGTTTGCGAGCGTCTGTATATTCCTTACCAGTTAGTACTACCGTGACCAGGTATATCTTCAAGGTTTGCTTGTTCCATGATGCATATCCATCAGGCAAGATTGAGGTCAAGAGCTGGGCCATCATTAAAAACCGACCAAGTGCGTGTCGGACCACGCACAGAGTAGGGTTCCATGGTTACGCGTCTCCTAAACCATGCCAGTAAAATAGTAAAAACTACTTAACTATTATTACATTACAAAGTCACAAATGCACTTGGTTTTAAGTAATTTTCCATGGAATTATTAGGAATGTTTTACTTACCCAGTTCCATTTTACCTATAAGTTGGTCGTATATTGCTCATTAACTCGTTAAGTAGAGTTAGCGGTGATAGTTTTCCTTTTAAATTCGTTATAAGTGCTAAGTTACTACTATGAATTAGTACTTTAAAGCTTAATATTTCGCAAACGGATCCTTGTATGGAAAAATGTTTTTCGCAATCCCTCAATATTTTTAACCGACCTATCCAACGACACCCCGCACCATGGGGTAGACGATAAAAAAAATGTCGCCATTTTTTTAGCCACCTTAAAAAAATCTCTTTCAAGATTTTATACCCATACCAAATTTCAACTTTCAAGCGCTAAGCGTCTCTGAGCTAAAACGCGGACGGACAGACAGACGGACATAGCGAAACTATAAGGGTTCCTTGTTGACTACGGAACTCTAGAAGGACACCAAAACTGAATAATCACAGCGATACCAAGTCAGATGAATATCATTTATTACAAATTCGTCTGAATTGGTAAACAAACCAATCACTCACCATATTTAAGAATTAACAATAAATAATTAAATGATGGGGGTTAATCATGAAAGTACAATAATGTACTTAACAGAAAGCACATCACAGTAAATGCAATCAATCAGTCAGGATTTCCACAGAATGCTGCCAATATTAATTGATACACAAAATGCTTTAATTCATCGAATACTCTGCAGTTTCAAGTGGATTTCAGTTAATTGGCTTCAAACAATGTTAATACCACAATCGGACATGTATTTTGAATATTTAATTAATATTATATAATGTGGTCTTGATCGATAAGAGAAAGAGAGGTATCTTTATTATATAATACAAGGTATAAAAGGTGTGAAAAAAAGTTTTTTCCAGACTCAACTTTAGTCTGATGTCAAAGTCAAAGTCAATTCATTTATTTCAACTAGACCATTAAAAGGCGCTTTTGAACGTCAAATTTACAGTTTGAAATAAAAATATTAGTGACTCTAGTTGTCATTCTCAATTCAAATATCGGCCATAGGTCTTTAAATGAAAAGCTTTCTGTCGAATTGTCCCCCTTTCTTCTTTCGAATCATTATTACCATGGATAAAAACGATTTTGTGGATTATTAGGACACATGGTAAACCAATTTACGAATCAAAATATCATTACCCATTATCAGCAGTTACTGTTCTCCTTGAGAAATATTCTCCTTCAAAACTTACCTACGAACAGCAAAGAAAACTCAAAAGAGAATAGACGTCCAATAATATCATTAAATACTCTCCAGGCTGTACAAAAGACTAGTTAGTGGAGCTTTAACTCCATTGTTACATTAAAATCAATTTGCAGTCGCCAGCGCGAGTGGGGCCGATAATTCACGTATAGCTAATTGTACGCGACAACGCGAAAACAAACGAAATGGGTGGCTGTCTGAGGGGGCGATTGTGCTGGACGATCTTTTTACGATATTTTTATTTTGAAAATAGTGCAACGCAATGGTATTTCATCATCATCAACAGCCCGACTTCTATCAGTGCTGAGCATTGGCTGAGCTGAATTGAGAAGTCGAGTTGATCTCTGAGAGGTCAATGTCTTTTTTTTGTGCGAATCTCCATGTTCCTATCCGGCTACATCGTTGCCAATCTCGCCGCCGTACGATCGAAACTTATGCTTCCAGTTCGCGGATGCCACTCGGTTACCATCTTACTCCACCTATCATCAATATTCCTTGCCAGGTGTCCTGCTCCGCTTTTTGGGTTAGGCGGACCTAATGCAGCGGAGATTTCCATATGAAGGTTAATTATGTACTAAAATAGCATTCAAATTCAAATCGCCATATCATCTCCGTAACAATCAAAATTAAAGGTGTTTTTTTATCAGTTTGCGACTAGATTGCGAGTGCGAACACTACTTAAAATACGAGAATTGCACCTCTAATGTATAGAAATATTGTATGCACATGTAAGCTATGTACAATAAAACTAAACTGTTGAGGAGACAAGCTCCAAGCAAGGCACACAAAAGATACACAGCACTAAATAATTATATTAATCCAACGACACCACGATTAGATACTCGTATATACCTATATTCTCAGCCGGATGCATCACAACCCTAACCCCTTAACACAGGACAATAGACATTCCCTTGTTTATTTCATGTCACTTCCAAAACGTTTTCCTATCACTTAATTATCGTCCCCCAGCATAAGTCCCTTCGTCTCCAGAAATGTTTTACAATTCAATCGAGCGTCGCTCCCAGCTGTTAATTGGGGGCGTTTTAATGAATATCAATTGACCGTGAAGGGTGCCCCTGCGCACATCCATAGCTCCCGGGTTCACTCGTGCTCGTGCCACAATGACGACACGAGTAGGCACGAGTGCGAGTTGATTGATTGTGAATATTGTGATTTGTGATGCATTTCATTTTGAAGTGCCGTCAGTTGGAACATTATTGTTCGATATTTTATTCGTTGACATTTGCTATTTTAATTTGCGATAGGTGACTTTTTGTAGTCGCTGCGTGCTTTGTTACGTTTCAATAATGTACTGCAAAATAAGAGTAATTTTATTTTAAAGCCACTAATTGGCTGTCAGGTAGGTTCATTCACATTCATTCAAACTGTAAGAGGAATTCACTATTTTGTAACTTTTAGTGATAATCATTAGAGATTACAAACATTCAAGATTAAAAAAATTGTGCGTCATATCCACCAAAAATAAATACTAGGTACACTGAATAGGCAATTTATTACAACTTTTAACTACCCCCTATAATATTTATTGAACTGCCTAGATACCTAAGTGTTATTTCTGCACTATTATTGTTTTTTTATCTCTATATATATGTTGGTTCAAAATATTTCCAATTATTAAGATAGGTCAATAAATCGATACCTTTTTTTTTTAGGGTGGGTAATCATCAAATGACTTCTTCCGCTCGGGGTGGGAAGGGAGTGTCAGACTCTTACTGACTAAAACCCATCCGTGTTCCTTATAAAGCCCTTTGCGTTCCAGGGCCGCGGTGACTCTTTCAAATAAATTCCGCAACCCTGGCAGGCTCTGGCCATAGCGGGTCCCGTTTCCTACGCTGACATCTCTTTGAGGTGCTCGTGGAACACGATGCGCCATCGACCCGGGCCTGGTGGTGATCCATACCTACTTAACCCATACCTACTATAAAATATAAAAGTGAGTTCGGGTATCTGTTTGTTTGATACCTCTTCACGCCTTAATGGCTGAACGGATTCAGATGGTCACACATGTGGTTATAACTTGGATTAACACACACACAGGTGGAATACTTTTTTCCCAGCAGTACGTTCCCTTGGGACAATTTTCGTGAGAAGTTAGTCATTAAAATAAAATACCTTCTGCTTTCGTAGAAGTCGGTAATGAACCTTCTCAAGGTGTTGGAACAAAATCTCTGCTAAAGCTAAATCCACGTAAAGTCTATTACGCAAAAACTTGTACGCCATAATGCGAAGACGGCTTTATTAAAATATTTGAACAGTTTATTAAAATACTTTATTTGAGATGCCCAACGCGAGCATGCAAAAATAGGGAGAAGAATATGCAAAAAAGTAAAGAAATATTGACATTAATTTCTGTGACAAGCGACGTCTACATTGTTTATATAAGAGTGTCTTATTAAACGATTTTATTCATTTTTCATGTTTGCTTAAGTATCTTTTATTATTGACTTTATGAGTCAATAATAAAGTCCAGTCTAATCAAAAATACAAATTATTTTTGACTGGACTGGGTGTTTTCTCAATCAATCTGCCTTTCTTCAACTTTTCTGGGGTCGGCTTCCAGTTTTACAGGATGCAGCAGAGTGTCTTCTCATCATCGTCTTCCTGCCCTTATCCCATGTTACTTGGGGTCGGCGCAACACATTTTTAAAAAAAGTGAAATGAAAACTTTTTTAGGCGCGTTGAGCACTTTTTGGGTGAACAAAAATCATGGAACTCGCGTCATCGTCATCGAACTCTGTCCATGAGCTATATGTATACTGTATATATATTTGTACTTTTTGGGTGAACAAAAATCATGGAACTCGCGTCATCATCACCGAACGCATTAGCTTTCGCTTAGTTTTCACTTTCATCGACAGTTCCCAAAGACTGCCCCGCATGTTTTTTCCATTCTGTCCTGTCAGCCGTCACGCTATCGCTAACTCCCTTTTCTTTCATATCACTCCTCACACAATCCATCCATATTCTCTTTGGCCTCACTCTCCCTCTCCATCTATCCACATTTATATTCATAACTCTTTTAGATACATGCGTTTCATCCCTCCTCTTCACATGACCATACCAAGACAAGCTGTTCCCTTTCAACTCTTCCATTACTTGCACAGAGTGTCTTCTATATTCAAGAACAAAATAGAAGCATTCTTGTTCACAGGATCTTACGAAAAGCACAACGAAAGATGCTGATACCCACACTATTTTTACTCTGGCCCTTATTCAAATTTAATCTGTGTCGGCGCAGTTCGTCTGTCAATCTCAGCAGTCACCTCATTTTTCGCCATATCACCTTTCACACAGTTTACCCATCGCTTCTTTGATCTTCTCCTCCTCATAAAGCCATAATTTCCACCATTTATATTCAAAACTTTTCTCACGACATTCTCCTTATGGATCTTTAAATTCATTTGTTTTTTCATAAACTAACTATACCTTCGAATTCAAACTTTGGTCGTTTGATAAAGTGCCCATCACTTAAATATGAAACGACGAGAAAGGATTGTCAATTAATCCCGGGAACTTAGTGCGGTGTATTTCCGAGAAACGTCAATAAATCGTAGGCTCGCATTTGGCTCGGCCGATACCAGCGCCACTTGCAAAGGCAAACGTCAATAATGTGTCCAATTGTGTATATTGTTCCCTCTACAGAGATACTCTTTGCAGAAAATTTATAAAAGAAATCGTAGGTACTTCCCGGACCACCACCATTTATTGACTGCCACGTGGGACTAGTGGTTGCAAACGCGATTGCTGACCATGAAATCTCTGACTTCGATTCCCTGGTCGGGCAAGTTTTTCGGGCTTTATTCAGTATAGAAAGAAATCCTGTTTTGTGCGTAGTTAATCGCAAGTTAAAGGTTGCCTTTGACGTTTGCCAACTTATTAAGCCATTAATTGGGGCACGACATAATATGACTTAAAAATATAACCGAACGATGAGAGGTATCCTTCTAGACAATACCTGCGCCTGCCTTACAGGAGAATAAAGGCACGCAACTCAATCCACCATTATTCAAAAAACACCTCATATTTCTTCCTCAAACAATAAAAATACATACAGTTTTCGCTCAATTAACGCCCTCGCTCCAGATAAAGAGGGTCTTAAGCGGCGCCCAGGCAAGATAAGACCAAGCCATTATTTTTCTCATTAGTCCGGGACCCAAGATAACATTGCCTATTACTGACGGTGGAGAGGTGTGAATTGCTTGACTAATCTTTTCCCTTATTGCTTGAGATTAAAAGATAACACTTATAATGGACTGTGCCTTATTTTTTCCTTAGTTTTGTTTATGATTTAGTGGTGATGTGTGAAAGGTATTGGGGAATTAGTCGGTTATCAGGGGTTGGCAAGTTGTTTGGGATGATTTATTTTTGGAGAACTTACAGCTAAACAGATCAGTAAGTAAAAGTTTAAACAAAATATGGCCAATAACAAGTTTTCACATGTTGTACATCATATGAAACAGAAAATTGATAATAGACTATACGTACAACGTGTAACAGAATAAACGCAATACCTCTTAAGGGGTCATTGTACTCATCATTATGAACAACTTTCATTATGTGACCAAAACTGAAATTGCGAAAACAATAGGAGGCCCTACACACGAGGGCCTGCAATTGTTTCTTTGAATCTCTTGAGAAGAAGGTGAATCCTTTTTGTTACTATGACAAGTATAGCTGAAGTATATGGCTATGAGTTTAAAGTTCAACTCACCATTTTTGAGTCTTTGATACTCGACTAAAGAGAAATTCTATTATATTCTATCATTTTTGTTCAGTTACAAAGTAAAGTGGATTTTTTCAAATGCATAGTAATTTTAATTTTTAGTAATAAATAAATTAAAAACACCTTGTTAAAGTTATTTAAGCACATTTTCGAATCATAAAATGTTGCTACCGTCTATGCTGATACAAAGTTCGGCCACGTAAGAGAATGCTTGCTTTAAGGCGAAATTCTTCATTGAAACACATAATGAAATTTCTAGCGTGTTCTGGACATCGACGGGCGATAAAGCTAGACTATCGAGAATGAACGATGACATGCATTATTTTGTATATTGTGATAAGAAATAGCGTTTAAATAACCGGCCAAGTGCGAATCAGACTCTCATACGAAGGGTTCCGTACCATAAACCGAAAAAAATATGTTTCTTGTTGGAGCCCCCTTTCATTTTTATTATTTGATGTTATAGTGGCAATAGAAATACACACTGTCAATTTAAACAGTCTACCTATTACGGTTCTTGTGATACAGCCCGCTGACAGACAGACGGACAGCGGAGGTTTAGTAATAGGGTTCCGTTGGTAACCCTTTGGGTACGGAACCTTACATCATCATCATTTATAGAAAGTCTAGGTACAAATGACTGTGTTTCAAAATTACCGTGTTTAAAAAGATCTATTTCGCTTACTGCCAATCAATGGAATCATGATGGCATTGACACGCCATGGCTTGTTGGTAGACGGGGTAATCCCTAAGCGTGGCCAAAATCCAGCAGTTTTTCTACTGTAATGTTGATATTAACACTTGTTTACACACTCGTTTACACACTTCAATTAATTCACTTTAGTATTAATTGAAGTGTGTAAAGATAGTATTAATTGAAGGGAAAAATATGTATGTGTCACCGGAAAGTTGCAAAAGCCGTAACATTATGAAATATCGCGTGAAATTGTAAACTTTTGTTCTTAATAAGACACGGATATATTGAAAACTATTGAATTTGGATGGGATTCATTATTTTTCATTTACATTTACAGTATACTAAAGACTAAGATTTATTCCAATCTTACGGAGTCTGCAATTTTCCGTTGACATATACATCTTTTTAGCAGACACTACTAATTATTCAGAAAAAAACTGTCCGAAGTATTATGTTGTGGAAATTTCCATACTAAATGTCACGAAGTTCTAAGTGATTTCTCAAATGCGAGACTACGATTTATTGACGTTTCCCGGAAATACAGCGTACTAACTTCCCGGAATTAATTGACAATCCTTTTTCGTCGTTTCATATTTAAGTGATGGGCACTTTTGTTTTTTTTTTAAGGATGGGAAATCATCATTCTTCCGCTCTGGGTGGAGCGGAAGGGCGAGTCAGACTCTTACTGACTAAAACCCATCCGTGTTCCTTCTGAAGCCCACTTTATCAAACGACAAAATTTCCAATTATTGATTTTAGTATGGAAATTTCCTTCTCCCAGTTCACGCTCTGCTCTTCACCGTATCCGAACCTCTACAACGCAAGCTACATCCCATGGACCTTTGTTCGCATCAAAGAGAATGAATATTTGAAGGGACCACTCAAATTCAGTTCGACCACATGCGAGTAGGCTTAATTGTATGTTTGTACGTTTTACGGGTACGCACATAAGGTACCTATGACGTAGTCGTGATGGTGTATTATTATACAGAGTTACAAAATGGCTGTTATATTGAAGAATAGAATTTTTGAAGGGATTTCCATGAAAATTTGGGATTTTATATAAAAACCATAGCGTGGTTGGTACACGGCCTTTACAAAAATAGGGATTTTGATAGATGATGTCGGAATGATCCAAAAATGTTGTAGGTACACTATAAAATAATTTGAGAGCAACACAACACACCACCCCACTTTTTGTATTGTGTTAAATCTTGAATGCAAATAGTTTGGGTTAGTTTCTGAGGGGGCTGACATGCCTTATAAGCAGAGATCGGAATAGGTAGACTATATTTACCTAATGTTAGTGGAATTAAGTACCATAGAGTTGATAATACCTCCTCTAAAATCCTGGAATCATAGACATGACGATTGTATCCCAGGATTTAAGAAACTGCAAATTACTTATTGCGCTTTGAATAGATTTGAACAAAATGATTATATTGAAGAATCTTATTATGTTTTTAGAGTTCCGTACCTACTAAAACTGTTAAATTAAATAGCTTTGTTTTCGCACAACTCTTTCTTCTTTTGATTCTTCAAATCAATAATTTGTAACTATACTCAAAGCCCAGTTCTTGTTTTTATAATCCCGGGTTTTGTTTTGGTAATTGGCATGATTCCATTTATGATTCCGGGATTTGACTGGCCTGTTGGTCGAGTGGTTAGTGACCCTGACTGCTTAACCGGAGGTCGTGGGTTCGATTCCCACCCAGGACAAATCTTTGTGTGATGAGCATGATCATTTGTTCTGTGTCTGGGTGTAATTTGTGTATAATATGTATGTATTTAGAAATATATAAGTATGTTTATCAGTTGTCTGGTTGCCATAGTACAGGCTCTGCCTAGTTTGGGATCGGATGACCGTGTGTGAGTTGTCCCAGGATATATTATATTATTATTATTATATTATATTATTTTACTTACTTCCACGAACATTAGGTAAATATAGTCTACCTATTCCGATCTCTACTTATAAGGATAAAAGTCCCTAAAAAAACAAAGAGAAAAAGGTAACAGAAACAAGCTGCTTCCACTAGCTTGTGAAGGAGAAGCATCGAAAATTAAATTGGGTAATTTAAGCTACGAGTAAGTACCTCAGACTTGCACTTAGGTTAGAAATATCTTTAAAATTGATGTTTAACATGCTGGTTTTCAAAATTACTTGTTTTGAGTCAAGTAAGTCAAAGTCAAAAGTCAAAGTCAAAACGTTTATTTCAATTAGGCCATTAAACGGCACTTTTGAACGTCATCGTTTACAGTTCAGTAAAATAATAATGTTACATTAATAAAGTGACTCTACTGTCCATTCGGAAAGGTAGATTCTTATGGAGAAGAACGGACAAGAAACTCCATACTATTTATGGACTGTTGACAATTTTTCTATTTTAATATCCGATACGAATGTTCTCTTTAATACTAATAGTACCTGGATGACCGAGACTTACCTGGTTTTTTTTTTTTGTAAACGTTTTCTAAAAATGAAGCCTAGCTAGATCGATTTATCGCCCCCGAAACCGCCTGCATACTAAATTTCATGAAAATCGTTGGAGGCGTTTCCAAGATTCAGAACATATTGTGAAGAGGATATCCTAGGCTCCAGGTCTCTGGCAGACAAGGTAGCCGTTGGAAGCGTCTGGTGAAAACTAAAAGAATTTGAAATAGGAATGTAAAAATATGTTTTGTTTACTTTTGGCACTCCGGTACCAACGTCCTTTGAAGGCAGACGCCTAATATATTTTGTTATCTTTTATGATTTTGCTGATATTCTATTTTTAAATCTGAACATCAAACTACTTAAAATGAATAAGCATTAAGTAGTTATTTCGGATGTTCCGTTTTTAATATATAGTAGGCGCCAGATAATCGTGGAATAACGGTCATTGACCCACCTACAATTATTGACATTTTTAATTTGAAAAACGGAATTAATGACACGTCCTCAACATGTCCCGAATCCTCATCTCTCGTGATCCTTAACATTGTCTAATAATGAAAAACGATTCATATGTAATTGTTCAGGTACCTATGAACAGTTATTAGGGAAAGGTCAATATACTTTATTCCACATTTATCTGGCGCCTACTATAGTTGAATTTAAGGTACTTAAAGTGAATGAGCATTAGTTTAATGTGGCGGGGATTTTTAATCTGTGGGATTCGTGATTGTTCCCGCCATGAAACGTCAACATGTTTTGGTCAAGGATTTTAATGGATTATTATGAAAAATATAACGAAGCATTGGAAAGTTTTTAATTTTAAAGTTCAAATCTCAAATATAGTTTTATTTGATAATAATATCATAAGTAGCACTAGCGTGAGTCACTGGTGCTAGAATATATATAAGTACAAGAATTGCTCGTTTAAAGGTATCAGATTAAAGAGAACATTCGTATTGGATATTCTATAAGGTCTATTTCCAGCTTTGAATGCGGTAGAAGTCTATCGCATTCAAAGCTGGAAATAGACCTTTTCAAGTCTCACCAAAGCCTATGTACAATGTATATGCCAATAACAGTACACATGTCTGTACACATTATTACTTTATACCCCACAAAAATATAATATCTGAAGCCACTCAAATTTTCTTTGACTGTTAGGGTGCTTCTCTACTTGGGATATGCGAGGAAGCTAAGCGGTACGAGGATGTGCAGCGGAGCTGTAAAACACACAGCGTACACAAAAGCTATGCGAGGAGATTGAGCGGTTACGAGAAAAGCGAGTGCGGGTTGGTAAATAATTTGTCATTCTATATTTTTTGTGTGTGTAACTTTTAATTTTTTCGATTATGACTCTCTGTACGTGCTGGTTCCTACTGTAAGTGCAGAGAGTAATTAAAGCTAAATAAATAAACAGTGTGACGCTAAGTGTTGCGAGGATACGTAGCGGACTATTTCGTGCGTCTCCCTCCCATCACATATCTCACTATGTTGTATGTTCAAATATGAGGTCAAAAGGTTCTGGAGTAGTGATCGCGTACCACAAGACACTGCATTGGAAGGTCAAGCACAAGGTGGACCTGATGAAGGCCGAGAGAATCCACCAGTCGAATCAAATCCATCACTAGTCGATGTGGCGACACTTGGGGGAGATCATTCAGCAGTGGACGTCTTTCAGCTGAAATGTTGATGATGATGATGACCTAGCTGCTTTAGCCTTTTTTCTCCAGAGCTGCACTTAGCAACGCTAGGAAGAGGAAGTTATCTCATTGGCGGATACCTCGCACATCTCTGTTGGTAAAGCACCCTTAAGCGGTACGCACGAGTTTTTATTACAGCGCTGAAGCCGCTGGATGTTGAAATACCTAGTTATGGCTGCGCTGGTAAACGGCGTGGGAATACTAATGTAACAACTTACTGAAGTCGGTTTTAAGAAAATACTCGCTGAATTATTAGTGGGCGAGAATGAATATTGCGCTATCTGAGTTTGTTTGTAAATTATTTAGTGAGTGAAATGTTTACATTTTTATAACTTGGCATGTGATAATTATCAGAAATGTTCTGTGTTTTCGTATTATTTTGATCTAATAATGACTACGGTAATGTGACGGACGTGACGGTATGCTCTTTTCTCGAAATGCTTTCATAATTGCATCCTCTAAATGTAGCCCTTTTTTTTAAGGATAGGAAATCATCAAGTGACTTCTTCCGCTCTGGGTGGAGCGGAAGGGCGTGTCAGAATCTTACTGACTAAACCCCATACGTGTTCCTTCTAAAGCCCTTTGCGTTCCAGGGCCGCGGTGACTCTTTCGAACAAATTCCGCAACCCTGGCAGGCTCTGGCCCTATCTAAATGTAGCCCTACAAACTAAACAATAAATTAACTTCGTAATGATGGGCTGGACGGTTGACAGGACAGAATGAAAGAAAAAAACGTATTGCGCCGACCCCAAGTAACAAGGGATAAGGGCAGGAAGATGATGAATGATGGGCTGTCTCGT
This sequence comes from Mamestra brassicae, assembly GCA_905163435.1. Classification (NCBI taxonomy): domain Eukaryota; kingdom Metazoa; phylum Arthropoda; class Insecta; order Lepidoptera; family Noctuidae; genus Mamestra; species Mamestra brassicae. Next base: position 3,774,505 of record LR990991.1, on the reverse strand, counting down.
TCTTTGCTCAAAGAATTACCAGAAAGAATTGCCAGTCTTCTGGGCACGTTTCCGGATGACAGCGATGTGGAGGAATACTTCGACGCCTGAGTGTATTTTGTTTTTGTATATGTATATTGTTAGGAGTAGTAGATATAGTTTAAGTAAATAGTTTTAAGTTAGTTATGTACTTTTTTTGTGAATATTGATGAATAAAAATATATTACCTTGTAATGGGAAATTGGATATGTTGGTATTTTTTCACGTGAACAAAAAAATAAGACGACACAGTGCAGATGAAAATAACCAATTTGCAGTGTACCCCTAACAATATTCATTATACATATTATTATATGTTCTATATGGTGTCGGACGTACAAGAATAGCATCATCTTTTACGTCCTAAGGGACTCACCAGAGAATGGGCAGCAGCATTATCAGTGGTTCTCTGAATTTCAACAGCTACACTCCGATCGCCAACCTGCCTGCCAAGCGTGGCGATTATGGCAACCCTCCCCTATCGGGGGAGGCCTTTGTCCAGCAGTGGACATCTTTCGGCTGAAATGATGGTGATGACCAAGGTTTATGTACAAAAATCGACAGTCAGATATTGTAAAATGTATGATGTGTATATGAGCCAAAAAGTTAATCATTTAGATGCCTTATCACTTTGTAGAATTTAAAACATGTTTATTATTATTCTAATTTTCTGCTTCATTAAAGCCCACTCAAACCCATTTAACGTTGAAAGGTAGTCTTTACCAAGTATTTCAGGATCGCCTTCCATTCTAAACAGGTGCACCTGAATACCAGAGTTCTAAGGAGAGAGCTTAAGGGACTACCTACATGTCCAATTAGAGCAAAAGACCTCTGCCAGAATCCTTGGAAGATACTCAAAATCCCTTAAATTTCGGGAGATCAAAAAAAAAATCAAATGGGAAGTGGTGAAATATCTACCGGGAACCGCATGCAAAAATAATGATACCAGTTAAAGACCTTAGTTTCACCAACTTCAACAGCATTATCACTTATTTCAAAAACTTTTCCCACAGGTCCCAAGAAAAGGCGAAAAAATGTGAGCTGAGCCCATTTATCACTATTAACACGGGGGCAGATTAGTTCACAAATAAGAGCTTTATCCCCTGCCTGATAGCTCTTAACGAGGGCAGGGCTTTAGGCTGCGGATACACTGTAGATATACATCCTAGAAGTGAGGTGGCAGTATTAAAGGGAAGGATAGACGTTGTGAAAATTGTAGCTCCTAGTTACAGCGATTTTCGCGGGGTCGTGGTTATTTAAATAGGGAAGGTTTAAGTCGCTTGTTTAAATGCTTCTTGGTCTTAATGGGAGTTATACTAACTCTTTGCATGATTCTCTCCTCTTGCCTCATGTAGACAATAAGCATGGATTCACTGCATACGCCTGTGTTTTATATTAATCAAATGTATTTCAGTTCCTTAGAAATTGTTAAAGTCACTCGGTCCCATTGTGTTTCGAAAACAGGTAAAAATTACATCGGACCGTTAACCCTAGATAGCTAACGTTCGTCAAAATGACGAGCATCTAATAAATATCTGCGTGTCCTTTTCTCACCGTTTTACCTACACTCTCACGGTTTCGCGCCAACTTAGTGTCCGCTAGACTGCGTCGCGTGGTGGTTGCGTTTAGCCGGTAAGTACTTTTGTTTTTGAGATACCTACTGCGTACTCGTCATTTTGACGAATGGTTAGCTTATGTAACTTTTAGCTTACGTGCTTTGAGTTGATTTTTGCTTTGTTTTTTTTAGTTACTTAATTGATAGTGAAGAATGGCTGCGAGGTTAGTCACAGATGACGACATAGTTCGGGCGTTAGATGATGAAGATTATATATAATACAAATGATGTTTCTTCTGATAGTGAAAATGAGGATGTTTTGTTGGCTGATGATGTTGAAAGTGACTTTCACGAAGAACCCTCGGACACTGAAGTTGCGCAAGTAAGTTCACCTTTAGATATTGAAGAGGAACAAGAAAGGTCATAAAAAGTGGCGTAAACACATTTGACCAGATGTGTTCAAATATGTCTTGTAACCGTAAGACCAACCGGTGGCCTATGTGCATGTTTTATGACATGCTCAATATAACGAGTATCAACTCCTACGTCATCTACTGCCATAATGTATTGGTGTCTGGAGGTAAACCACTGGCACAAAGGAGCTATATGAAACAACTGCATGAGAAACTCGTTGAACCATGGCTAAAACGTCGCCTGGAAATACCAACAATGCTTCGTAGAATGAAAGACTAGATAAGAGACGTCTTGGGTTTGAACCATGAGGATCGCGCTGAAGGTCAATGTCAAAACCTTGAGCAATCTGGTTCTGGAAGCATTCCTCTGATACTTGAAAATGCCTCAACAAGGAAAAGGAAAAACTGCAGTTTGTGTTCCTATAAGAAAAGGCGCATGACCAAGAATCACTGCAATAGTTGCAGAGTTCCCATTTGTGGTGAACATACGGTTGATGTTTGTTCAACTTGTGCCAAAAAAATTTAAGTCATTTGATACTCACGTTTAATTTTAATCTTTTTTCTTTATTTTACTAAAAATAAAAGTAGAAATTTCTTAACAATAGTTCCTAATTTAGTCATTGTAAGATTTAGTGCCTTATTGATCTCAATTAAACATGTGCCATTTAAGATTTGTGATTTATTACGTAAAAGTTAAATAAATATTCATTTTTGTAATAATTATCTTTCATTCACATCCCATATTTCCTATAAATATAATAAACATGATAAAAATAACATATTTTTTAATAAAAATACACGTTTTAAAAATGGTAGTCAAAAAGTCGAATGGTTAGCTTATCATATAAGTTCAGGAACGTTAGCTATCTAGGGTTAACACATCAACGCAAAAAAAAATACAAATAATTAACAAATTCCACTTTCAACAACATTCTTGAATAATGTCCCCAAACAAGGCCGCTGATCATTATTATTTCCTAATAACGTTATATTCTTCGCCAGTCTGTCCTCGGCCGAGGCCCTTCGTCATCTTTAATCGCTGCCGACAGCTCTGCACTAATGAGAAAAATAATGATGAGCTACAGACTCAAAGGCACCTTTAATCAACACCCACGTAAGCTCTTAGTACTCTTTTTTCGGCTCTAGACTCGGAAAATTGTGTAATTAAATTAGGTACGCTGTTATTTTTTGCATTAAGTCGTAATTTTTATTTCGTTACGTTGGATTATGTTCGTCTATGATACTCAAATTAATTATTTTTACGGTTCGTTTTTGCACTGGCTGGCAACTAGCCTGATCTACACGTGAGCTTTGCCTTAACAACTACTAATATAATTATTTATTATTCGTTTTTATTTTGTACAAGGTAAGTTTAGGACGTTCTGTGTGGTGTCGGACGTAAAAGAATAGCACCATGTCATCTCTTCCCGTGGGTGTCGTAAAAGGCGACTAAGGGACTACCAGTGAACGGGCAGCAGCATTCACTGTATATTGCAACAGTTACACTGCGATCGCCAACCCGCCTGCCAAGCGTGGCGATTATGGCAACCCCCTTGGGGGAGTATGGTTTGATGAAGTTTAGGAAGTACTGATTTGATTACGAATTTTTTTTCGGTATAGAAAGCGCAGATCGTTTAGTGCATGTAAACAAACGGATCCTATAGGATCAACCATTATAAGAAAACAGGGAGGATGATTTAACGAGTCCTTTAAACCAATATACTGTGGAAATAGGAAAGTTAGCTTTCACAATGAGCTCTAGCAACCTATACATCTAGAAAACATGACGGAAATAGAGATTGATAAGTTTGTAATTCACACAGGAATAAATCTCATCGTACAGATTATGGCCTAAAGGGTTCAGACAAATTGGGTATCATTCGATTTATTAAAGCGGGTAGTATTACCTCAGTTTAGTATTAAAACGTAGTGGGAAGGTTTTAGTTACATCAATTAATATGTTAGTTAGTGATTGATGTTAGTTTTGAGTCATTCCCACGGGTTTACTAGGCACACATGAGCAAGATATTTTAGGTAACAATCAATTTCTCTGGTATCATAGTATTATAAATGGTGGGAGTGACGATATAGTTGGACAGCTGATATTCTTAAATCTCCGCAATTCCTTGCCGACTCTTTTTTCTTAGAGGAGCTTTAGCCTGATGCACGTCAGGTAACTGTTAGTTGTCTGGCATTTTGCTGAACTGCCGGTCAATTCTGTAAACATGTCGAAGTGAAGGCGTGGTTGAAGTGACCACGATTCCTATAATCTGGTTTTTGGTAGATTTAAACAACTCAAAGGTTCATAAAGGTAGTTGAATTTAAATATTTGAGTTAAGTTTTAGAGTAGAAAGCCGTATAGATATTATAAGAAAAAAATTACTAAAATAAAGTGATTGCCTCTTTTGTTCTCCGGTGGGCACTTTATATTAGAATATTATGTGCCTACTAATATTCCTTTGTAGGATGAGAAGATGTTCTTGATAGTCTCTTAAATACTTGATGGAATATGATCTTAGCGAAACTTTCCAAGCTGAGATAAGTCCGTACTACTCAACTAGCTATTATTAAAAAACCTGTAGCGGCATCAATGCCATCACATGGAAAACTAAGAAGCGAAATTTTTACAGCAACAAAAAGAACCGCAGCGCCATCATCGACGTACTAACAACGAAGTCCTGCATCGCGCAAGCAAAGTTCTCCGTGCGATTTGAACATTTACAGCAGTCCAAATATCAACTATCGGGCAGTTGCCCACCAGACACAATAACCGTATGTTAGGAGGATCCTACCATTTTTCAGTGGAGGTATACGGGACTTTACTCTCTGTTCCGCATAACTCTATAAACCTACACGAGTAACGAATATCATGTTTTTACATGATATTCGTTACTCGGTGAGCTGTCAATCCATATAATCAAGATGGAATGACAGCTCACTTCGTGATCACGTGACATCTTGATTATATGGATTGACAGCTCACCTCGTGATCACTTCACCCAAGCCTTCACTTCGACATGACTTAAGAATCGACCGGCTGGACTTATTTGGTGCAATGGCGTGGCACACGATGGAGGGTAATGAAGCCCGAAACTTAATGGTAAAATTAAGTTTCGGGCTTCATTACCCTGGCACTTTTCTTTTGGGTGTCAATTTTGATTCTGGCTTCCAGGAGTTGCAGTAGTCGAGAATATGCCGCAAAAGAAAAAAAATGGGTTTACTGCATAGGGCGAAATTTATGTCTTCTGATTCTTTAGTCATGTCGAAGTGAAGGCTTGGGTGAAGTGATCACGAGGTGAGCTGTCAATCCATATAATCAAGATGTCACGTGATCACGAAGTGAGCTGTCATTCCATCTTGATTATATGGATTGACAGCTCACCGAGTAACGAATCTCATGTAAAAACATGATATTCGTTACTCGTGTAGGTTTATAGAGTTATGCGGAACAGAGAGTAAAGTCCCGTATACCTCCACTGAAAAATGGGAGGATCCTCCTAACAGACGGTTATTGTATCTGGTGGGCAACTGCCCGATAGTTGATATTGGGACTGTTGTAAATGTTCAAATCGCACGGAGAACTTTGCTTGCGCGATGCAGGATTTCGTTGTTAGTACGTCGATGATGGCGCTGCGGTTCTTTTTGTTGCTGTAAAAATTTCGCTTCTTAGTTTTCCATGTGATGGCATTGATGCCGCTACAGGTTTTTTAATAATAGCTAGTTGAGTAGTACGCACTTATCTCAGCTTGGAAAGTTTCGCTAAGATCATATTCCATCAAGTATTTAAGAGACTATCAAGAACATCTTCTCATCCTACAAAGGAATATTAGTAGGCACATAATATTCTAATATAAAGTGCCCACCGGAGAACAAAAGAGGCAATCACTTTATTTTAGTAAATTCTTTCTTATAATATCTACACGGCTTTCTACTCTAAAACTTAACTCAAATGTTTAAATTGAACTACCTTTATGAACCTTTGAGCTGTTTAAATCTACCAAAAACCAAGATTCTGGGAATCACTTATTAACTAGCACCTCTTAAAAAAAGAAATACTTAGTGGAATCTTTTGAGAAATATAAAGATGAGGTAATTTGGCCTCTCTTGTTCTATTACTACAAGGTAAAAATAGCGTATTAAATAAGATAATATGTACCTTGTTCTTCTACTAAAAGGTAAAAATAGCGCGTAAAATAAGATAATGTCTTGTGTACCTTCGCTCCTTTTAACTCCACTCCCTGAGACCTTTGGCTTTGGGTGTAAGTTATAAACTTTCTTCATGTTTTTCTTTAGTTTTACCTTTGTCTGTTGTGTTTAGTTGTAACCAACTGTTTTTGAACCACGAATGTTTTTGACGTATAGTAATGTAACGTAAAATTGTATCTTAATATATATATTTCTTGTGTACCTTTGTATGTCACTGAACTCCTCCTAAACGGCTGGACCGATATTGATGAAATTTTTTGTGTGTGTTCAAGGGAGTTCGAGAATGGTTTAGATTAACAATTGGATCCGGTAGGTGGCGCTGCAATCGATTTCTATCATTTTTCGTCATACACAAAGCAAACGTTCGGACAGGACAACGTCTGTCGGGACTGCTAGTAACTATGTATATAATACTCGTTTTGCACATAATATTTATTTGAATTGGATCTATACTCATATTTTTGTTTAATACAAACTGTCTTTGTCACATAAAATTAAAGTAAAATAATATGGGGTTGTTGTTTTTTGTATTCAAAATTCACTTCCGTCGATACTGTAACGTACATATACGCCAAAACTTTTGTGGTAGGCCCTCTGATTGTCGTTTATTGACGAGTATTTCGTGTTTAAATATTCGCTTAATATCTTGACACATAGCATTCCCGGAAAGTCAGGTTTTAAAAGAAAATATATAGCCTTAACATATATATTTAATCAAGTGCTAATTAGAGTTTATCCGAGGAGAAATAATGAGCATAGAAATATCTTCTCTCAATTGCAGATTTGTAGCAGTGTTCGTACACTTACACATAACCCTGATTAGTACATATAGCTCTAGTCTACAGTAACCCTATGCACGATAAAAAGCCTATATCCGTTCTTCCTGCACATTACAAAAAAAAAAACAAATGAAGGTGACAATACACACATAGTTCCCGCTCCTCGAGGACAGACCCCAAACCCAAGCAGGCGTACGCCATGACCCCCCGAATCCCGTTGTAAATCTCGTAAAAAGGATTTGCCCCGTTGTATTCGACGCCGATTTACCGCGATACATACTCGTATATAATTCAAACGTGTTTAGTTTCGGAGGTTGCCTCGTAATGGTTCACTTTTAGAGGGACTGTCTCGTTTTTTGTTTTTAGTTTGGTACTGTCTTTATATGTGATTTTTGAGATGTTTGGGTCCTTTAGTAATTGACGTAGTTTTTGCAGGAAGAAGAATTTCTCGATACATTTTCTTCAGCAATAAGGGTGGGTAGACTTGCACATATTGAATATTTATTTATTTAAACTTTATGTACAAAAGTGGTACATGGGCGGACTTAATGCATCAAGGCATTCTCTACCAGTCAACCTTTGGGTTATAAAGACTATACTGTAGTAGGTGTACAATAAATAAAAATAAGATTCAAAATTGAATTTTGAATATCGAGGGCGAACGTAACCTAACCATCAGACGTGTAGAATTCCGAGAAATTCTGTTTGTTACAGGGGTTGCTCGCATGTTCTAGTGAAATATCCGCAGTGTATTTTTGGTTATATTATTATATTTATTAAATTAATATTAACTATTTTTTAACACCTCAACAATTTTTTATTTTTTTTAGTTTGCGGATCTCTTGACGAGCACCATCCCATCACATTCCGTGGGTGTCGTAAAAGACGACTAAGGGACTCACCAATGGGCAGCAGCATTCTCTGTGCATTGCAACAGCTACACTGCGATCGCCAACCCGCCTGCCAAGCGTGAAGATTGTGTCAAACCAAATTCCCCCCTTTTGGGGAGGCCTATGTCCAGCAGTGGACGTCATTCGCGGCCCTTGATCGCAAAGGGCTTTAGGAGGAACACGGATGAGTTTTAGTCAGTAAGAGTCTGTCACGCCTTTCCGCTCCACCCAGAGCGGAAGAAGTCATTTGATGATTTCCATCCTAAAAAAAAAACCCCTATTTCAAGCCCTTTTCTCGAGATAAAAGGTATACTATGTCCTTCTCCAAGGTCTTAATCTATCTCTGTACCAAATTTCATCCAAATTTCATCTAAATAGTTTCAGCGGTTTAAGCCTGAAGAGGTAACAGACACACACTTTCGCATTTATAATATGAGTATGAATATTCTGGAGTTGGACGTGTTAATCAAATACACATACTATTCTAAACTTTAAAAGCACTTGTGAACCAACGTTTAAGTGTGTTTCTATGGTTCAGGTGCAGTTGCGCACCCAGGTAAGCCGCTGCAAATACAACTTGGAAATGGGGTCTTATTGGCCCGTCAGATACCCAATGACAGTGCGGTGTCCCTGTTCAGAATATGAGCCACAAATTGGAGTTCCCCAAAGTGCCTTCCTTGGAATTTAGGGTTTTAATTAATGCTTCTGATGCTGCAACTAATGTAGCCACCTCATCATCATCTTCCTGCCCCTATCCCATGTTACTTGGGGTCCGCGCAACACGTTTTTTTCTTCCATTCTGTCCTGTCAGCCGTCACGCTATCACTAACTCCTTTTTCTTTCATATCACTCCTCACACAATCCATCCATCTTTTCTTTGGCCTCCCTCTCCCTCTCCATCCATCTCAACTATGGAGTTTCTTGTCCGTTCTTCTCCATAAGAATCTACCTTTCCGAATGGACAGTAGAGTCACTTTATTAATGTAATTCTATTATTTTTACTGAACTGTAAACGATGACGTTCAAAAGTGCCGTTTAATGGCCTAATTGAAATAAACGTTTTGACTTTTGACTTTGACTTTGACACATTTATATTCATAACTCTTTTAGTTACAAGCATTTCATCCCTCCTCTGTACATGGCCATAGCAAGATAAGCGGTTTCCTTTTAACTTTTCCGTTACTGGCGCCACTTTTACTGTTGCCACCTACTGAGCCTAAATAATCTAAGGAGTTAATCATCGACAAAATGCACCTGTTTCTTCTACTTTTTTTCGAAAAAAGAAAAAGAAACAGGTGCATTTCAAAACAGGACTTTTTGAACTACTTTTCCATAACACCTTGTATGATAGGGACAAGCCCAGTTGATTTAATTAATTGCAGAGCTACAGCCAACATTATTTACATAAATCTGAGTATTCACAGCATTGAATATCACAACATGATCCCACAGCTCTGCATACATATTCAAGTTCGATATTAAACCAATATATTATTCAGAGCCAATACATTATCTCTAATGCCCATTTGGACTGACGGCTCGCCGCTAACCCAGGGCCATGTTATCATTAGAACTGTCATTTAAAAGCCGGCCAAGTGCGAGTCGGACTTGCGTGCAAAGGGTTCCGAACGAATTTTTTTTTTAATATGTTACTTTTAAATCATAGACTTCGTATAGGTTTTCCTGTTATCTATAGTTTAAAAAAATTATGCCTCAGTAATTTCCAAGATAATGGTAATTTTTAATCAGCATATGCCTACCTAGCCTTTTCCCAATTATATTGGGGTTGGCTTCCAGTCAAACCGGATTCAGCTGAATACCAGTATTTTACGTTGAGCGGCTGCCTACCAGACCTCCACAACCCATTAAATGGGTAACACGGTACTCCTTGGCAAGACTGGTGTCAGATTATCTGGCTTTTAACTTTATAACTACTTAACACGATTTATTTATTATGAAAGAAAATACTAAATAAATAGTTTTGAGATCCTTTTTTTTATTTTATAATTTTCCCTCATTAAGAGATTCGTTTTTCGAAATTTATTTATTTTCGTTACGCGTTCGTGTTTGGGTCACAGAAGGTTATATGTATGTGTAACAAAATTTCAACTGAATCGGTCAAGTATATTTGGAGAAAATCGGCTGTGATAGACGGACAGACAGACATGCAGATCGACAAATACCTGTGATAGGGTTTCGTTTTTCCATACAGAAGTTCGGAACCCTAAAACTAAAGCTACTGAAATCGTGAAATATGAGAGCTCTTTAAGTTGGTCAAAGTTGGATAAAACAATATATCTAACTACCTGGCGCCCGCGGCTTCGCCCGCATGTATGTCGAAAATTATCCCAAGGGAGCTTACTCTCGGGATAAAAAGTATTCTATGTGTTATTCCACACTATAATAATACGTCTGTGCCAAATATCATTAAAATCCATTCAGTAGTTTTTGCTCTAAAGAGTAACAAACATCCATACATCCAAACTTTCGCGTTTATAATATTAGTAAGGATAACTTTAATGGAATAAAACAGATTTTATCAGACTTCCACAGGATTGCTGAAAAAGCTTCTTTAACATGTGATAGAGAAGAGTACAGCAAAAATAAGTTCCTATCTCTGTCTCGTCTGGTACTGTCCAAGTACGCCTGAAGTACCTAAGAGTGTCTTTAATTGTTAAGATTAGCTATCCCACAGCCTCAATTCCCGTTACAAAAATAAAACAAAAGCAATTATCTCAATTCCCACTGGGAGATAGCAACGAACTTCAAAAGACAAACTTATTTATAGAAAACGGGGCAAAACCAAAAACAATACAAACAAAAAGTTTCAAACAACAACCTACCTATTGATCTCGAAGTTATATTTCCCTTAAACTATGACAAGCGGGAGTTTAAACACGATTCGCGGATTAGCGGCGAGATGAAACGCTTTCAATTCGAGGCCTGGGAACTTGCGGTTAAGACTAGTTTTACCGTAATTGATTAATTTCTATTTTAGAAGTGTTGATGTGAATTATGGAAGTAAACAGTTGAAATTGGGCGGTGGTTTCATGGTTGGGGGAAGATGAATGATGACGATGGTGACGGGTAAATGGGGAAGAGGTATCGTTATGGTGGATTAAGTCAACTGAATGTTAGGCTCAAGGCTATTTATTTATTTATTTAGCTTTAATTACTCTCTGCACTTATAGTACGAACCAACACGTACAGAGAGTCATAATCTAAAAATTTGAAAAGTTACACGTAAAAATTAACAAAAAAATACAGAACAATAAATTATTTACCACTAATAAAAACAAATAATTAATTGCTGGAAGTAATAAACAATAAAAATAATCAAATAATAGGGCAGCTGGATCAAGGGCCTGATTCAGAAAGCGGTACTTCTGGACACGGCTCGTATTGTTTTATATTATTTTATTATAATTATTATTTTTTATTTCTATTTTTGTATTTTTTAAGAAATATTTAAAAATGTATGAAATAAGTTAAAATGAAAAAACGAAATCAAATAATAATAATTATGTCAATCATAAAAATATTTAAACACTAAAACACTCTTTGAATTTCTTTAGGATTAGACGCTATCTTTTATTATAGAACAAGCACTTTGCCCGCGACTTCGTTCGCGCGGATTTAGTAGGTACTCCACAAACTTCAAGTTTTGGAAAATTAACCACTATGATATCAACGCTCTCAGGATCAGCCTATTCACCTCGTTCACCCCGTCAGGGGTTGATTATGTAAAATTTTTTAGATCTGTTTCAAATATCCTACTTTTAGTTTGTTCATTCCAATTTCCACGTAAATTGAAGTAAGCAATAATGTCCTCCCCTAAAACTTCGTCACTCCTTTTTGCCACTTAAGGGGTTTATTTTAGAAAAATCCAAACATTTGTTATTCTAAAAAAAAAAAAATCCGAAAACACTACTCAAAAGCTTGTCATTCTTAGTTGTTCTTCGTCATGATTACTATGAATTCTCTTAATCGGTATGATTATTATATATCATATTTATTAGTTTATTATTTTAGCATATATATGTATTTTATTAGTATTACATATATTATCTGTATATTCTTTCCGAATTGTTAAAATTCAATTTTGAATCTTATTTTTATTTATTGTACACCTACCACAATATAGTCTTTATAACCCAAAGGTTGACTGGTAGAGAATGCCTTGATGCATTAAGTCCGCCCATGTACCACTATTGTACATAAAGTTTAAATAAATAAATAAATTAATGTTTCAACTTTATCAGACCTTTTTTTTTTTTTTTTTAAGGATGGGAAATCATCAAATGACTTCTTCCGCTCTGGGTGGAGCGGAAGGGCGTGTCAGACTCTTACTGACTAAAACCCATCCGTGTTCCTTCTAAAGCCCTTTGCTTTCCAGGGCCGCGGTGACTCTTTCGAACAAATTCCGCAACCCTGGCAGGCTCTGGCCCTAGCGGGCCCCGTCCTTTTTGCTGACATCTCTTTGAGGCGCGCGCGAAACACAACGCGCCATCGACCCGGGCCTGGTGGTGATCGGACAGCGAGCCACCCAACGCTCGCCGTCCGCAGGCCCGCGCCTACGGTGGCCGGGGATCGCCCTGCGACTCCCGACGCCCGGGGCGTATTCTTCTGTTGCGGCGGTTGGGGCGAAGGCCTTGCCTTTCCCTCGCGCGGCCCGCCTCCTCCTTCGCAAGCATTACTGCTTCGCAGAAGGAGGTGACCGCTTCCCAAGCCTCCTCGCTCCGGACCATGGATTCAACCAGGGCCGGACGCGAGAGGTTGCCGCCGCCGATCGCCTCGACAAAACTTTATCAGACCTAGCATTAAGATTTTTCTTAGTTAGAGCATTTTTATACCCTTCATAACTTTGAAACGAATGTCAAAGTCAATTCATTTATTTCAACTAGACCATTAAAAGGCACTTTTGAACGTCAAATTTACAGTTTAAAATTAAAATATAAGTGACTCTAGTTGTCCATTCGCAAAAGGTAGATTCTTATGCAGAAGAACATTATAACATTAACACAATATTTTGTATACATAGGTACATTGATCAATTGATTATATTATGTGAGCACAATGCATCCAACATTATACAAATATACAGCACACACTTATATACTAATAGATACAACAAAGCAATACCAGCAGAGATAAAATTAAGTTTGCTAGTAAGGGACATGGTACTCACATATTTACAATATAATTAAAAACAATGGATTAGTGTGTGAGTTAAATTACATAGTAAAAACCTGAAAGTACACCAATAAATAAAACAAGTTTGACTTTTTCTACTACACCCTCGATTGTCCTATGGAGCAGGACCAGCATGTTTCCAAGCATTCTTATCTTTAATATAATCATCTAGTTTGTAATATGCTTGTTTACAAAGTGTGGTTTTAATGTAAGCTTTAAATTTTCTTTCATTTAGTTCTAATATGTCACAAGGTATTTTGTTGTAACATTTCACACAGTACCCCATGAAAGATGTTCGTACTTTGGCTAATCTATAAAATGTTTGATCTAAATTATTTTTATTTCTAGTATTAAAATGATGTCTATCACTAATTTTGTTAAAGAGATGTCGATTTTTTCTTACATACATAATATTCTTATAAATGAATTGATAAGGTACTGTCATAATATTAATCTTTTTAAAAACTTCCCTAAGAGAATCGTGGCGACGAAGATTATAAATGGCTCTAACAGCACGCTTTTGCAAAATAAATACAGATTCAATGTCAGCAGCACGACCCCACAGCAAAATACCGTACGACGGTAATGCTGTGAAAGTAACTAAAATAGACCAAGCGCGCGGTTTTTACATCTGTTAACTGTCTTATCTTTCTAATAGCATAAGCGGCTGAGCTTAGTCGCCCTGCAAGAGATGTTATTTGAGGTCCCCATTGCAATTTCTCGTCTAAAGTGATTCCCAGGAAAACCGTCTGATCAATAAATTCCAGTTTTTGTCCATTCAATACGATGTCACATTCTTTGCTTCTAACATTTGGTAAAGTAAATTTAATACATTTGGTCTTTTTTTCATTTACTACTAAGTTGTTTGCCGTAAACCAAAGTTGGACCTGATGAATAGAATTATTGACATCATCAAGACTTTGTGATCGTCGGTCCGAATTGAATAATTTAAAGTGTAATTTACATGTACATAATCAACCTTAATTATCAAACTATTTTAATGGGTAAGGATTAATATCTTGCTATCAAAATACTACCTAAAATTTATACCTGTGACACATTTGCTTCCTAAACCACAAGTCACAACCAAGGTTTTCGACCAGACGAATATAGATTAAGAACATAAATAGAACCAGAAGATTACTGCTCGGAATAAAAAAAACGTTCGACATCCTGTGAATCCTTGTTTAATCTTGCGCTGTGCGGTATTGAAGATTTAATTAAGGCGAACGAGGAAATGTTCGGAGGAACCAACGTTTTTCCTTTTGCTTTAGCTTGTAAAGGCATTCTCATGACTTCTTATTGTATTTTCATGCGGTAACGGATGGTGAGTTACCGAAGTTATGCAGATAGCCAACTTGCAGTCCAGGTGTGATTTTTGGATGGCAGTTGACCCATTTTAGATGAAGTATAATGCGTAAACTGGGTCATTATGGGGATGCTTTGAGGGGTATGTAGGTGCAACAGTGGACATGCTTCTTCTTTAGTTTATTCATGATAAACAATCTATTTGACACATTCAGTAGCTCCCATTACCTTATTTATATATAAATATATATATATAGAGTCAGTCCATCCAGGCCGATAATACATTCGAAACAAAATTTTAAAATTAAAAAAAACCGGCCAAGTGCGAGTCGGCCTCGTATGCAAAGGATTCCGAACGAATCTCATTTTTGTAACATGTCACCTTTAACCCATAGCCTTTTTTATAGGTGTTCCTGTAATCTGTAGCATAGAACTATTACCTATGTGTATTTTTTTTCAAAATTTTAGACTTAGTCGTTATAGAGATAAGGGTGGAATGGTAATTTTACATATAATTTCTTAAATAAATTCAAAATCACTACTTCCAAAATTTTGAAAATTAAAAATATGTGAAACTCTCACAATATCATTTGATATGTCACACGGTACAGTTACAAAAACTTTTTTAGGTTCTAAAATTTCCCCCCCCAAAACGTGACCCCATTTTGAAAATTTATTTATTTTCGTTACCCCTCTGTGTTTGGGTTACAGAAGATTATATGTGTACCAAATTAATTTCAAATGAATCGATCAAGTAGATTCGGAGAAAATCGGCTATGATAGTCGGACAGACAAACATTGACAGACAAAGACAGACAACCGAGTGATCCTATAAGGGTTCTGTTTTTCCAAATATTTATAGGTTCGGAACCCTGAAAACAAAGTTATTTATTTCAATGTCAACACCGCACGATTTATCTTGCAGCTCTAAAACGGTACCTTTTTTAACAGCATTGTACTCATCATTATGAACATCTTCCAGCTTTAAAACAGTACCGTCAGTTCGCTGTCGACAATTTCACGGGACTCCGTGTACATTACCGTATTTGCTTAGATAGTGGATCGACTCAGTCAGCGAGACGACGCCCCGTAATGGATTTCTGACGTTGAAATAAATGATAGATCGCCGCCACACGATGCATTACCTGTGGACAAGTAGCCGAGCTACGAATGTGGTTGGAGGGAGCTGATTTAAAGGATTCTATTTACTTATTTAAACATTTTGCAACCTTTTTTCATTTTTATGTGAAACATCTATAGCCGCGCGGTAAAACCGATTGTTGGCGTGGCGACGCAAGCCGTGGCGACACGTCGCCATTTTTATTTTACTTCATTTCTAGTAGCCATATTTGTTTTAAAGTGATAACACAATTATTACAGAGTTACCTACCGAGGTTGCCACAATATAGATTGTGTTGCGGCAACCATGAAAGATGTACCTATGTGTAAACTACATACAGTTCACTACGTATCAGAAAGCTACTAGGTATATATTTTTTATAAAATAATAAATATTAAAAAGCCTCCTCCACCTAAACTCAGTACACGTCCCGCATAACGAAATGATCTGTATCCGAAATAAATCCAATGGAATAAACTTCTCCGTTGCACGTAGACATTTGACTCGCTGTGATCGATTGTGGGACCCTATTTATTGATATGGGCTCTCGATAAATAATGGTGGCGGCCATTTTACATGTTTGTGTTGCTTATGTTGTGGTGCTGAGAACGATTTTAAGTGTCAAAAGGTCTGGGTATGAGAAATCGGGTTGCGAAAATAGAAAGGAAACATTTTGTATGGAAACATGTTTGAGAGGCAGTGGAGAGTTTCTTTATAAGATAGTGCATAGTATTAGGGTTGTGATGGAACTTTGTCTCCGCCTCTTTAAATGTGAAACTTTCGCATGACGGGTCCGATACCCGTCCGCATCAGCAAGTATTTAGCGGAGTTGGGACGAAGGTCTATAAGGTATTATATCCTGGTATATTATATGTCTGTAGCACTGATTTTAATGGGACTTGGAGTCGATTTGAGTTTGTGAGTCAATGCAGTTCCCAAAGACTTGTCACTTAATGACTAACTGTCTTCAAAACTTTTTCATTCATAAGGCCAGTGACAGATAGCCCTCTATTGAACTGCCATCATGCTGAAGCAACGTTTAACTTCCATCATTACAGGTCTGCGGCCGAATACTTAATTATCCTCTTCATCTTCGGAAATCCCAGCTGTATTTGACAGAACATAAGCAAAAAAGTATTGCAACTAATTAGTTCACCAGCTCAGTGTGCCTTGGCTAAGGACAAATGGCAGGCCTCGCCCGGGGCCGGGTCGCGCCCGTGATAAAACACGGAGTTTGTAACGATGCAACCGGGAGGGAAGTTTGCCGCTGCCAATTAATTAGTATTTACCGCGAGTCTGCCGTACCGACTGTGTATATTAAAGTTAAGGACACCTAGGCGCTTGATTGTGAGGATTTTTAAGAAGTTTGATGAGATATGAATATTATCATCAAGAATAATTTGATCATCTCAGGCAGCATTGTTCCATATGTTCCAGATAAACATTCAATGTGGAGACATCGATACAACAACAAATGAAAACACTGGCAATACTGGTTCATAAGAATCTTTGAAACAATTAAAAATCCTAATAGGGTATTGTACTGACAAAAATCGAAATTGCCCGTCAGATAGATTTCCAGAAAATATTGGACACGTATTTTTTTATTTTTCACGTTAACAAAAAATGATGACGATTCAGTGCGTTGAAAACACGTGGGACGTCACTGTGATAGTACAATTTTAACTGAAATGAAACCAGTTACATAATAATTAAAAGTAATCAGTGTAGCTAAAGGGTTTCCGTTTGATAGAAGGCGGATTGCGTAATATTTTGTTGGAAATTATTTAATCACCAAGTATATTGTTTCGTCTTCTCTTGGGAGTCGTACTACGAGATTATGTAAGATTAGCCGAGCTTGTGACTCCACCTGCGAGAGGAGATTTATTTTAAGATCGACATTTACCAAATTACGAAGTTATTGTGTGTTGATTCGTTTTGTCATAGCTAAGCTCTTTCTATTTTT
The DNA here is from genome assembly GCA_905163435.1 of Mamestra brassicae. Lineage (NCBI taxonomy): Eukaryota > Metazoa > Arthropoda > Insecta > Lepidoptera > Noctuidae > Mamestra > Mamestra brassicae. Next base: position 3,757,057 of record LR990991.1, on the reverse strand, counting down.
GCTACTTACTTATCCCACTGCTGGGCAAGGCCCTTCAATCTCCCTTTATTTTTTTCATTTTGACCCGCGAACGTCAAACACAAAGACGTCCTTAATTTAATATTTTTTCTTAAACTTAGTTTAGTTTTATTTTATCTAAAGCTAATCCTGCTTCTCTTAATCTAGCTCCCACTTACGTAATAAATATTAAAGATTTGATGTCAGTATGTTTAGATTTTAATTATAATAATAATAATAATAATATCTTGGGACAACTCACACACGGTCATCCGATTCCAAACTAGGCAGAGCCTGTGCTATGGCAACCAGACAACTGATAAACATACTTATATATTTCTAAATACATACATATTATAGACAAATTACACCCAGACACAGAACAAATGATCATGCTCATCACACAAAGATTTGTCTTGGGTGGGAATCGAACCCACAACCTCTGGTTTAGCAGTCAGGGTCACTAACCACTCGACCAACAGGCAATCAAATCAAATTATAAATCACATCTCAAGAAAACTTTGCAAATGATAGAGCTATTGTCCTCGATTAGGACATTAACGACACTTTACCTATAGTCTGACAAAAAAAAAACCCTTCGAATAGTTTCCAACCTTGACCTCGGCGAAGGCACTGGTAGCATTTTTTTTTAATTACAACACATCTCCACTTTTATAAATGTTTATTATGTATATGTAAGTAAAAATTTTACATAACTTTTAATGTGCTCAAAAATAGTATATAATATTACAATAACAATAAATAAATGCAGCAGTTCTTAGAAATCATCATCTGCCTAGAGTTTTCCCAACTATATTGAGGTCAGCTCCCAGTCAAACCGAATTCAGCTGAATACCAGTATTTTACGCGGAGCGGCTGCCTACCAGGCCTCCACAACCCATTAACTAGGTAACACGGTACATCTTGGCAAGACTGGTGACAGATTGTATGGCTTCTGTTCGTTCTTAAAAATACAACCAATCAATTATAAAATCAGTCCTTAAAATAATAGGTACTCTATAGACATAGCGTTTGATTCGGTAGATAATCACTATTAATGATCCTTGTTTTTCGATTTTTGCCACAGAGTTATTTGACATTGGGCTTTAACAGTTATGAAAATTCTTTATGTCAATGATCGATAATTAAAGACATTGTATGTCATCTAATGTACCAACCATGATTTCTGTCTAGTACTGCTACAAGGGACGATTATGAGGCCAAGAAAGTTATAAGTTTTTGGATAGACTATTTGGGTCAGTAGTATTTAACCTACTCTGGGTCGATCCTCTCAATGTGACAAGTACAACAGCAAGGTACAGGGTAGGACTTCAACGCGAGTTTCTTAGTCTTTGTATCTAACACAACAATACTGCGGTCAGCTGTCGAGGTCTCGCAAGTGGACTTCATATTGAAAGACGACAAGCCTAAGTCTCCGAAGCATTGCTCAGTGGTGTTGATGGGTTCAATTTTCTCATACCTGTTGCAAAAGTAAATTTTCAGATATATTATTGTGTTACATACAAGTGAGGTAAGCACTGTACGGTATGGTTTCGGACGTAAAAGAATAGCACCATCCCATTTCTTCCCGTGGGTGTCGTAAGAGACGACTAAGGGACTCAACAGAAAATGGGCAGCAGCATTCTCTGTAGGTACATTACAACAGCTACACTCGCCAACCTGCCTGCCAAGCGAGGGGGTTATTTCAAACCCCTTTAGGGGAGGCCTATGTCCAGCAGTGGTCGTCATTCGGCTGATGATGATGAGCTAAGCACAAATTCAGTGAAGTCCCTGACTCCTGACTAGGGCTCACTTACGTGAAGAAATATAGTTGATTCTTATGCAATAACATAAACATCGCTGTTTCAAATGCCAAAGTAATTCTTGCATGTCCACACAGGAAGCAAACTTCAAAGAATATCAATGTGGAAGTGTAAACACCGCCTATATAAAGGTAAATGGCAAATGTGTACAACAGAGACCATTATCATTACGACTCTACCGTTAACGTTTGCTCAAAACTCAAAACGTTGGAGTTCATGACATTATTTTCTCCGCACATTAATCCCACATCTATGGCAGTGACACAATAACTTGAACACGAATGTCAACGCTTGAGTAATTTGTCATGTAGGAATATTGTAATGCGAAAGTTATTCTAAAGAAAAAGCTAGGCGGCTAGCGGTTAGCGGCTAGCGGTTAGCGGCTAGCGGTTAGCGGCTAGCGGTAGCTAGCGGTTGCAAAATAAATGATTAACAATGATAAAAAAATCCAATATTATTCAAGTTAATAAAAATCAACAGCAGCCACTCACGCGCATGTGATGATCTGGATGGTTTGGCGGAGAAGTTTGTGTTGAATGATTAAATCAAAATCAGAATCGTAAGGGTGACTGTAGGCATAGGCTGATTCAGTCTGAAAAAAAAAAACAAAAGAAATTACATTAATATTAAAAATACCATAAAATAAATGAGGAAAGTCAAGATGTGATCAAAAAAGTAATTATCAGGAGTCATATGGTGTTGCAGAATTTCTTCAAAAGAGTTAACGCGGCCCTGGAACGCAAAGGGCTTCAGAAGAAACACGGATGGGTTTTAGTCAGTAAGAGTCTGACACGCCCTTCCTCTCCACCCAGAGCGGAAAAAGTCAGTTGATGATTTCTCATCCTTAAATTTTAAAGTCAAAAGTCAAAATATATTAATAATTCCCATTCTTATTTAGCAAAAATCAATATCAATAGTCATCCATTCAAAATTGGGCTGAGTGCCAGCACTTTTTGAACGTCAAAATTCTTCATAAAGACAAGCCATCACAACGCCCGCCCGTCACCACTTCCTAGTGTTTTAGCTGAGAAGAAGAACTTGCGCAACAAACTCCCCAGCAACAAATTTGATACTGAATCTAGCGTAGGTAATTTTTTTTTAATAATAATAATAATAAATTGTTTATTCATAATAACAGCATTGTAGTACATAGTAGTTTATAGGGTTGACAAATTGTTAAGTGTACTAAAATTACAATTGAAATGGTGGTGAAGTGCTGCATTCCCAGCTAGGTTACAGAATAACCTGTATAAGGGAGTACAGTGCCAGTCCCCATTGGGTATTACAATAAAATTGTACACAGTATGTGGCAACACTAGTCTTCGACTACAATTTTATTATTATTAGTGACGTAGTGTAACTGAAGGTAAAAAAATAATAATAAAATACATTAGACAAAAGGAGAAAAAAAAAAAAAAAAAAACATTTTCAAAAAGTTCAATAAAAACAATTTCTGTACGTTAGTGAAGTTATGTGAGTGTGTGTGTGTTCGCGTGTGTGTTTGTGTGTGTGTGTTCGCGTGTGTGTGTGTGTGTGTGTGTGCGTGTGTGTGTTCGTGTGTGTGTGTGTGTGTGTCTGTAATGGTAAGTTGGCGCGTCTGTGCGTGTGAATGTGGGTTTGCTTCTGTGAGAGTAATGTTATGATTTTGCTGTTTTTTTATTTATGCAATTAGAAATTTTTCCGTCTCATCGTAGGTTTTATTTTGTAGAAATGAGTAAATTGCTTTTTTGCATTTATGGAACGTCATACCGTAGATTGGACAGTGTTTATTTATTTTATTGTATAAATTCGGGCTTTGATAGTAGCAGAATCTTTTAATGTAGGATGATCGTGTTTGTGGTACTGTGCATACTAGATCTTTTCGTCGTTTTGTGATTTTTTTGAATGGGGTTTTGCGATGTTGTAGTAAGACGGCTTGTAAGATATAGTGTTGTCTTACGTTAAGAATTTTCCAATCTTTGTACAACTCGCTGGTAGGATATAAAATAGGACGAAAAGTAGCAACTTTTAAAACAGCTCTATGGGCTATTTCCAGGGGCTTCAGAGTCGTTTTAGCCGCACCACCCCAACAAGAAATACAATATGTAACAATAGAGGAGCATAAGGCATAATAGACGGTTCGTATAGTAATTAAATTTGCTACATGTCGGAGGTTTTTAAAAATATATATTAGTTTACGGACTCTTGTAGTGAGCAGGTTTATATGTGCCTTAAAGTTTAGGTGTTTATCTAAGACTACGCCCAAATATTTTGCATGGTCAACAGATTCTATAGATGAACAGTTACAGGAGGTTTTAGTTTGACAAAGATGTGCTTTTATTGTGATTGGGGTGTGTGGTTGTGTGATTGGGCTGATTGAGTAAGTAAGAAAGTTTGTTTTGTTAGTGTTTAGTGTAAGAGTGTGTGAGATGAGCCATTCCAGAGCTGTGTTGAAACCATATTGAGCTGCATGTTCAAGCTCTGACCAACTATCGGCTGTAAAAGTGATGGCAGTGTCATCTGCGAATGCAATAATTTTGCCATTAGGGATATTAAGATTGCACAAATCATTTATAAATATCAAGAAGAGGGTGGGGCCTAATATGCTACCTTGGGGGACCCCATAGCAGATGGGGAGCTCGTTACTGTTATGATTATCAATCCTAACAATCTGTGTGCGGTTGGTTAGGTAGCTCCGGAAAAGCTCTAGTTGTGTTCCTCTAACACCCATAGTTTCAAGCTTTAGCAGAAGGGTCGAGATGGGAACGGTGTCAAAAGCTTTTGTGAGATCCAAGAACAGAGTAAGAACTTTTTTATTTTTGTTTAACTGCTGTATTACATGACAAGTTATATCTTGAACAGCATCGCAGGTAGATTTATTTTTACGAAAGCCATACTGTTGTGGGGATAGAAGGTTATTACGTTCGAGGTAGTGTACAAGTCTTTTGTTTATTAGACGTTCTAGTAGTTTCGACAAAGTACTTAGAACCGCAATTGGACGGTAGTTATTTGGTAGATTCCCATCTCCACCCTTGAAGATTGGATGTATTATTGCCTTTTTCATAGAAGAGGGAAAAACGGCAGTTTCAAAACAGAGGTTAAATATATGGCATAGTATGGGTGCCAGGGTACTTGCATATTTCTTTAAGAAAAGTGGCGAAATGGTATCCCAACCAGTGGCTGCGTTTGGTCGCAGCGATCCTATGGCCGATATAATTTCACCGGTATCTGTTGGTTCTAGGACAAAGGATGTTGCTGGAGTGTATTTTGTTTGGGTTTGTGAGTGTGTTGCTGGCTGTGAGGATGTGTGGTATGTAAGATTTACTGCTAGTGTTCTACCAATGTTGGCAAAAAAGGAATTTACTTCGTTGCATGATTGTATAGGTGTTGATGAGTATTTGAGAAGTTGTGCGGAAGATGTTTTAGTATTATTTGTATTCGTAACTCGCTTTATAGTATCCCAGAGTGTTTTCGGATTCCGACTAGCATTACTGAGGTCTTCTGTGTCGTACTGTCTTTTTACTTTCTTTATCAATTTAGAACAATAGTTTCTGTATCGTTTATAAGTCACTTTTAATACTTCATTATCTGGAGATATTTTGAGTTTTCTATGCAGAGCGTCCCTATTTCTTATGCACCTTAATAAACCAGGAGTAATCCACGGTTTAAGAATTCTCTTTTTTGCCGGCACTTTTTTCACAGATGTGTTTTTTGCGATAGCTGATGACAACAAGTTTATAAGACAGTCAGTTGCTGTATTAGCGTCCGCTATAGATAGAATATGACTAAAACCTATTTGGGATATAGATTTGTCAAGAGCGTCATGATCAATTTTAGTCACTATGGAGCTGGCAATGGTTCGTTCACGTTGCTTGTCTAAACAGAACAAGGACGAGTAATGATCAGTGATTGTGGTGTCGTACACAAACGTAACTGAGCGACAACTAGTTTTTAAGATCAAGTGGTCCAGACAATTGCTGCCTCTAGTAGGTAGGGTGTGTGCAGGGAGAAAACCGTGAAAGGCTAAACAATTCAAATAATCAAGGGCGCGCGTATCGACTGTACTAGGTTTTATATCTAGATTAAGATCACCGGTTATAATTACCGTTTTGAAGTTATGTAGTGATAAAAGTAAATTATTTAAAGATAAAAGAAAATTATCGATTTTATCATTTGATGGTGAGCGATAGATGCAGTATTAGGCCAGAAGCAGATTGACCAAAGTCTGGCTCTTCACATGTGACCGTTAGGTCCGATTTCACATAGGCTACCACACCATCACTTTGGTTGAGGTGGTTGGTGGTCATAAACGAATTATAATTTTGCAACATGGGAATGTAAGAGTTACTGGAACAAGGTAGCCAACATTCGGTCAAAACCAACAGATCACAGTCAAATGAAATACGGTGCATCAGAGTCTGAAAGTTTAAAAAATTACAGTTTATAGATCGGATGTTCTGCGAGAATATTTTTAGATATGAGTCAGGGTGTTTTAATATCGATTGTGTTTGTTCCGGTGCACATGTGTAGGTTACAGACACAGAATGCTCGTCTATATTGTCGAATAATTGGTTTACGTTGTTATTCATTTTTGCAGGAGGATAAATATTGAATAAATAGGTGTAATTGGTTGACTGGAGAATACTGGAGATGTTGTTTGTATCAAGATACATTCCGGATATATATTAAGGTAAACAGCTAGTGTACATTTATTATGCAGATTGAGGGATAGTATTAATAATAAACATGAGTTAACAAATTCCACATACAGCGAGTTTTCTTCGTGCGAGGGAACAGCAGGGATCGTTGTGAAGGTGTGTGAACAATGTGAGTGGTAAGTTATATAAGTATAGTGTATGTTGTGTGTGTCAGAACTTAGTAATCGGTTATCAAAGGAGCGACAGAGTAAATGAGTTTTACATTTATATGCATGCGGTTTGGTAATTGTTAATTTTAGGTTATTGAAAAATTTATGAGTAATCTCATCTGAATTGAGTGATAATTAGTAGCAAAAATATGTAGGATACTTATACATAGGTAGTCATTGTTGGACATTGGTTGCCAGTAGTTTCAGGTGATCTTCATTTTTAACGAAAATGGCTTGACTATCGGGATCCTTTTTCATCATTACTCTTCCATTTGATGTCCAGCAGAAACTATATTTGTTGGATTTAGCGTAGGTTCTTGTAAGGTAAAACAGTCTTTTTGTGAGAGCGGTCAGCTGTTCGGCTATATATATAGGAGTTTGAGGTGTAGTTTTTAAGCCCAGGAGAGTTGAGGAGATCTTGACATTTGGTTGTTTTTTATTATAGTCCTTAACCGCTGCCAAGAACTTAGACTTCGTGAGGGTATTTGAAAACTCAATTATAATGTTGGATGTAGTGTTTTCTTTTTTTGATGGTTGTCTCCATACATCACGAATACTAGTGGACTCTGCTTGCACCTGTAATTGGTTCGATAGGTGCTGTATCATGTCGTACAAAACCGTTTTAGTCTCATTTGCCGTTTTGGGTACATTTCTGATTTCCACGGATGTTTTGGTGAGATTCCTCTCATACGTTTCGACCTTATCTTCCAGGGCTGATATCTTTAATGCCATATTCTTACGGTCTTTCTCAAGCCCAGTTATTATGTTCTCCAGAGAAGATATTTGATCTGAGATAAAAGTTACTGATTTTTCTAATTCAGTATTAGTGTCTTTAATCTCTGCGTAATGATTTTTTATTTCAATCAGATGACCTTCTAATTTATCCAGACGTCCATTCTGAGTACACATCATTTCTTTAATCATCTCTATAATTTCAGATTTGAAGTTCCCCAATTCGTCTCCACTAGCGTCACTTGATAAACATTTACGTTTCGCTCGCTGGGTAATGTTTATTTGGGCTGAGTCGTCCACACAGAGTTGCCGGATATCGGATTCGGAGCGGGATGGTACACTTCCCACTGTGGCCTTAGGTGGTGTTTTATACATTTTGCCTTGATGGTGACTTAATAGTTAGACCATACACAAAAGTTACCCGCTAATCGCTTCCGCTTTTAAGTTGTGGCAAGCGGCAAGAATGAATTTTTTAAAACTGATAAACATACTTTTATATTTCTAAATACATACATATAAAAGACAAATTACACCCAGACACAGAACAAATGATCATGCTCATCACACAAAGATTTGTCCTGGGTGGGAATCGAACCCACGACCTCCGGTTTACCAGTTAGGGTCACTAACCACTCGACCAACAGGCCTGTCAAATTTATAATCAGTCAAAATTATAATTAATTCACACCGTATTTTTATAAGGACAGTTATGCCAGTCTTCGTGAGGAGAATATTCCATTTGGGGTGTTGCCATCCGATCTTCTACGTTCGGCTGAAAAAGAACATTTAAACTGTCAGAAAAAATAACACCAATAATTATTTTTTTTAATTGCCACAAAACGACATACCACCACACTACTTACATAATTTCATAATTCTTAATTTTAATAGTTTTATTTGTACCTACATTACAATTTGTACCAAAATAGTATGTCTATACTTTGAGTGAATCTTAAGTCTCGCCTAGGTGTTTCCGGATATTTACATATGCCCAATATGTACAATGCTTCGTAAAATATAATATCAATAATAAATTTACCTGAATCGCCGCAACAAACGTGGGGGTCAGGATACTGTCGAGCAAATGAAGCATTTCGTCATACCCTTCCGGCTTGATGGAACAGAAGCCCTTCCCTTTACATTCTTCAGGAAGCTCCAGGCTGATCTCTGCAAAAACATGAATTTAATAATAAAGATGTATAAAAATATAACTAAGTGTAAGATAAGAGTGTTAAAGCCTTCACAAGAATAATTTTGAAGTGATAACTTCTTTAGGCGCGTTGAGCACTTTTTGGGTGAACAAAAATCATAAAGTCGAAGTCAAAGTCAAAGTCAATCGTCACCGAACGCTTTCCATGAGCTATATGTATATATGTGTACTTTTTGGGTGAACAAAAATCGTCAACGTCACCGAACGCTTTGGGTGAACAAAAATCATGGAACTCGCGTCATCGTCACCGAACGCCTTTTGTTTAATTTTCACTTCTATCGACAGTCCCCAAAGACTGACCCGCATATTTTTTTTTTAATGTAATAGATGTATGATATACCTACGTATATAAAAAATAACAAACGAGAAAACTTACCATGATTTGGTGCGGCATTGCTACCTGCCACTAGGAACGCCAACTGTTTCAAAATTAAATCACTGTTTAGTTATCAAGCGTGAATAATTTAATGATTAAATTATATCGATATTAAATACCAATAAAACGAAAAAAAATAATATTACCGCCAAGAAAGTTGGTGTGTTGGCCATCGTACTCAAAACAATATTTTCAATTTAGTTTCACTGAATTAAATTACAATTAAATAGTTAAAAATTGTTTCTATTTATTAGGGCTGCTTGTTGGCATTTCTTATTTACGAATAACATGTCGTGGGACTACCCGGCTTATTTATACTGCTTTACTATTTACAAGCAACTTCCAATTGCGGTTATCCTGCTAAGGCTGCCTGTCCAAAGACGTGGAGCGAGGCAGCGGAGCTGAGCGAGAGAGTAGTGCGGAGCGGAGTTGCGGACTGTGTTTGTATATTGATGCGGAGCGAGTTAATGTTGAACGGAGTTGCGGACTATGCGGAGTCAGGCCAAGTTCACGAGACGAGTAATTTAAACTCTTCCCCACCCTCGCTCCGCTACCCGGTTTTGTATGAATCTTTCAACTAATTCGCAAACTGCACTGAAGCGGTGCGGAGATCTTATGGAATTCCATTGGTTAATATTGTCCGCTCCGCTCCTCTTTTATCCGCTCCAGTGGACAGTCAGTGTAACGGGGAATTACATTAATTAATATTGACATCCCTTAAAGTTACGCTTTTTAGTGTCATCATTACGTAACAGTTTAGTATTAACTATTGACGTAACGACAGTTAAATAGGCTAGTTGACTCATGTCGCTGCGTATTAAAAAAATATTGTTGCTTCATGATCATTACACAACCTAAAATATAAATGCTCAAATTCAGTTCATACGATTGATTTAGAAGATGGGTGGAATACATTGCGTAATCTTTAGGTAGAATAAGAGTGTTTTGAAGATTATTTGATATTGTATATCTTGTCAAAACTATTGCACAATTACATTATTTGTGCAATAGTTGTATAATAAACAGTATGCAGTTGGCGCAGTGGTTGAGCGATTGACCGCTGCGCTGCGTGTCGCGGGTTCGATTCCCGTTCGGAACAATTAATTATTCGAATGGCCTACAGATAGTTGTTTCGGGTCTGGCTGTTTGTGTATGTGACTTTGTATGTTTGTAAACGCACCCACGATACAGGAGAAATCCCTAGTGTTGGGCAACATTTCATTCTATAAAAAGAAAAAAAGAAAAAAATTGTTTTGACAAGCGTAGGGTGAGGAACTTGTTATTCCTTAGCTAAGCTCTTCGCCCTTGCTCAAGCGTATTTTTAGAGCCGCCAAATAAAAAAAAGACATGGCCTGGGGGGCTACTCTCTAAACCCGAAGTCCGTAGTTTCGGGCTTTGTTGCGGGCGTATTCTACTCCGTATCACCTACGGACTTACGATTAGTTCCGAACCCGAACTAAGAATGAATGACAACACGATTTGACAGTAACTGTCAAATTGTGTTGTTACTAATTCTTAGTGGTCAGGTAAAACGGAATAGAATGCGCCCGCAACTAAGCCCTAAACTACGGACTTCGGGCTTAGAGATTAGCCCCCCAGGTGCGAGTGGGACTCGAGGGTTCCGAACGAATTGCATTTTTGTAACATGTTATTTTAACACTATCATCATCATCATGATCATTAGCCGAATGGCGTCCACTGCTGGACAAATGCCTCCCGCAAAGGGAGATTACCGTAATCTCCCTTTAGGGACGAGGGATTTTGCCATAATCGCCACGCTGGGCTGGCGGGTTGGCATTCGCAGTGTAGCTGTTGCAATGTACAGAGAATGCTGCTGCCCATTCTCTGGTGAGTCCCTTAGTCGCCTCTTACGACACCCATGAGAAGTGATGGGATGGTGCTATTCTTTTAAGTCTTACACCATATCTTATAAGTTTTCCTGTGATCTGTTGGTTAATAACTGTTTTTTTTTGGCTCAGTAGTTTTGGAATAAAAAAAAAACTATTATTAAAACCCTCACAATAAGTCCTCAAATTTTATATTTCACAAGATCTTTTTTTAAGTTTTCTAGTTTGTCCCCCAAAAGTGAACCCCATACTCAAAATTTGATTATTTACGTAATGCGTCCGTGTTTGGGTTTCAAAAGTTCAAATTCATATGTGCACGAAATTTCAACAGAATCGTTCCAGTAGATTCGGAGAAAATCTGCTGTGACAGACGGACAGGCAAAGTGACCCGAGTGATTCTATAGATGTTCGGAATCCTAAAAACGGCCAAGTGTATGTCGGGTCACGCAGTATTGGGCCAAGAAGCTTTTTTTCGTAATGAGTCTTTCGAAACACCATGAAACTGACAATCATGACACTGAAACTGAAAAACAATAATTAGGTAGGTAGTGGACGATACCACTACCGACCAAAGTTCATAAAGAATGACAGCGCCGAACATAACTCGAGAAGATAATAATATGAAGGATTGAAGACCAAACCTAACTTTGTGGTTGATACAACGTTTGCCTGTACCGTCAATTGCAAATGCGAGTTTGTAATCGCAAACAAATATTTTTATGTGTGTACGAAAAATATTTTAGAGCTTCAAGGGATCGTAGACCTACGTCTTTGATATTAATTTCAACTTGATAGCTCCACACGTTTCTAAGAACAAGGCTCTCGACCACTTTGGGTTGCAGAATTTTATTATAAGTACCTGGATGATAGCTTTTTCTTTGGTAAAAGTTTTCTAAAAATGAAACCTAGCTAGATCGATATATCGCCCCCAAAACCTCCAGCATATTAAATTTCGTGAAAATCGTTGGAGCCGTTTCCGAGATTCAGATTAAATATATACATATTTACAAGATTTTCTCGTTTAAAGGTGTTAGATAGATGTGTACCAAATTTCAGGTCAATAGACTTGGAGCAACAGACAGACAAACGATTGATACTTTAAGGGTTTCGTTTTTTTAAGCAGACGTGTGGAAGTCTTAAAAAAACTCTTGTTGCTATTCCACCAATTCGCACAAACGTTTCCAAACGTCTTTCATAATGCGCACAGCAAAGGAGTGGAACTCTCTGCCTGCGTCTGTGTTTCCGAACGCATACAACCCTAATCTCTTCAAAATTAGAGTGAACAGGCTTCTTTCCATCGTCGACTTTGTCTATGTCATCTATGACCTAGACTAGAGTCAAGAGCAAACCCATATTAAATAAAAAAAATAAAAAAATGTAGGCGCATCTTGGTATGATGTAACGAGTTGTTATTTATTTCAATTTTTTTAATTATAAATTTCTCGCTACTTGTTGCTGTTTTCTTTTAATAACAACATTCTGAATCTGTTCCTGAGTTTTCACACAAGTCTACAATAACATAATTATCCATGTTATTGTAGACTTCTGTGAAAATTCCAATGTACAGGGTATTTTTTTATACAAAAAATTCCATCTCAATCTTGTCCTGTGGTAATGGATACTATGAATCAAACGAAATTGAATCATCGTTTTCATATTATGCTGATGTAATTTATAATGTCTTATTGCTAATTTGGTTTCATAATAATTAAACAAAGAGAACAGTTTATTTTATATAACTTATAATAATATTTCTTCCACAACAACAGACTAATTAACAAGTAAATATAAGTAGGTATGTACATATTCCCAATAGAGTTGGGAAAAGGCTAAGCAGATGATGATGAGAGTTCAAACTACAATTAATTGAAAGATTATAAAATTTTTAGTTTCATTTTCAGGGTTCCGTACCTAAAAAGGAAATACAGAACCTGTGTAGAATCAGTCGTATGTCTGTCTGTCACAGCTAATTTCCTCCGAGTCTATTGAAATCTGGTACACATGATTATAAACTTCTGCAAACCAAATGCGGATGCATAACGTAGGTAAATAAAATTTGCGTAGGGGCTTTTTGGTGAACAAAAATAATAAATTTAAAAAACAGTTTTAAACCGTGCCGAGTGATAATCAAGCGAAAGGGATTTTTTTTTTATTTATATTTGTTATAGTCCAAAATTATTTGATTTATCAAATTATTTTGAATTAATTTATGAAACCGGCCAAGTTGCGAATTGAACTCACGCGGAAAGAGTTCCGAACGATCTCACGGTCCAGCCGTTTAAGAGGAGTTTAGTGACATATATAGTGAGTACACAAAAAAAAAATGAAGATAATAAGAAATTTTCATAACTTAAACCAAAGTCAGATAAGTTTCTGGCAAATATCGAAGAACATGGATCAATGCAAGTGATCATGTAACGAAACGTAAGGCATTACAGTAGCATTATTTTAACCCTTTTTTATCTTTTTTGTACAGTATAATTTTATAATTTAAAAAAAATTAAAAAATAATAACAGTATAATTTTATAATATTATTTTATAGTTAATGAATTAGAGTTATTCGTGGAGGAACATAATTAAATGGCACAACTTTTTAATGTACAGATAAGATGGATTGGATTATGCCTACATCAATTCTGACTGCTAAACCGGAGGTCGTGGGTTCGATTCCCACCCAGGACAAATCTTTGTGTGATGAGCATGATCATTTGTTCTGTGTCTGGGTGTAATTTGTCTATAATATAATATATTGCATTTAGAAATATATAAGTATGTTTATCAGTTATCTAGTTGCCGTAGCACAGGCTCTGCCTAGTTTGGGATCGGATGACCGTGTGTGAGTTGTCCCAAGATATTATTATAATTATTTATTTTAAAATCATTTACGAATAAATCGCGTTCTACTTCGTTTCGAGCACACTCCATCAGCAAATGTTGCAAGTCTTCGATTTGGTTGCAAACTGTACAATTAGGAGAATCAGCCTTTTTCAGGACAAATGCAAACTTTGCCGATGGATAGTGCCCAGAACAGAGTCTTAATATCAATTTACCGTAATTTTGATCTACTTTAGTATCCTCGAACCAGGGAACACGAGATGGCTGACCTTGAATGCTTTTGTACCAAATGCCTTTATCCAGAGACATTTTTTCAATCTGCATGCTTTTATAAGCATTTTTTTATACAATTATACATCCGTCCACTACCGCTGATTTGGATATACGGTCAGCCACCTCGTTACCGCTTAGTCCAATATGTGATGAAACAAATTGAACTCAAAAGTTTAAGCACCGCTAAACGTTATTATAACTCCAATGTGTTACTGAGTGATATTGTAGCAGAACTGAACATAATATATTTCGGGTGGCATAAAATTTACACTGATGCATCGAAAAGTGCTCAGGGACAAGGAGCAGGGTTATTTGACCAGAGTTTAGGGAACAGGTTTGGATATAAAATTAATTGTGATAAATCAATTATGTCGCTGGAAGTCATAGCTTAAAATATATTTTTTAAATTATATTTTGAATTAAAATTTTAATAAAGTAGTCATTTTTTCTGATAGTAAAAGAGCACTCCAGCATAATATCGCTCGATGCGCCTCTGGCTACAGCAGAGGTACGAGTACATCGATAGCGTATGATATTTTAAAACTTATAATATACTTAAAATATGCTTACAAAAACCAATTATGTTCACAATCAACTGCTTTATTGAGTACATGTATAGTATATTTATTTTTGTACAATTAAAAATTAGAATCCAAAATCAGATATTTTTTAATTAAGTATAACAAAATTATACATAAACAATAGTTATTAAATAATTTAGTCTTAATTGTAATTACTAATTTTAATTCGTAGACAGATTTAAAGCTAATTTTATATTAGCTGCGATTGCCTTAAAAAACACATTTTGTATATTTTGATTGCCCGCTCGTATCTACGTAACACCTGAGAGAAGTTCATAGCAAAAGCTTTGTTATACAAATGTGTTCTAAGAATATTATTATTATAAATAAACATTATGTCATTTGAATTTAGGACTTATTACAGTTATCAAAAACGGTTTTATGTCTTTTGTTTAATTGATTATAATATTTATGACAAACGGATTTAGGACATATTATATTTAGGGATTTCAATTTTATGGCATGTGATATAAAGTTCGGGTAAGTTATCATTCGGACAAATGATGATCAGGACAAAACAAGTTATGGCACTTTAAATTATGGATAAAAAGTTAGGTGACACAATAAAGAACCCTGTAAGTAATAATATTTGGTGTCCTTTCAGTTGACCAAAAAATAATTTATAGATTTTTACTTTACTAGCAACAGTTGACAAAAACATGATTTGTCATTTCATCATTATACAACAACAAGTTTACCGAATAATTCACTAAAGAAAATAGTTATCCGACAAACCTTATTTTAATAACCTATTATTTGACAAACAACTCCTTTTTTTATTTTTTTCTCATAAAACAACGTTTGGAATAAAAACGCTTCACATATTTGTACGACCGAACGATTATTCTAATGATTTTTAAGATATTGGGTATTTCAACTAAGTATGACATACCCAATAGACGACTCGCCTACAGTTTATTAATACTGCGCGCTGGATTGATTTCACCAAAATCACCAAACACAAAAGAGCATTTATAACTTTAAAAAATTGTCTTAAAAAGTCAATAATGTTGTGCTACAAAAGTGAGTGATAGAAACGAATCGCTACAAAACCGACTCCACGTAGTCTTGTCTGCCCTACCCCTAGAGTGTAATTAAAGCCCGCGTAGGCGCGGAGGAGCGAGGCGGCCCGCGAGCTGAGGAGCAAGTGGTTTTAACGCCCACCGCCGCGGCTGAGGCTGACCAGCAAGCCGAAGCTGCGGTGGTGAGCATTAAAACCATCTGCGACGAGAAGCTCGCGTGGGACCGCTGGAGCCCCGCAGCGCCGGAGCCGTGACAGAAACCATGCCTGCTGCATGCTCGCTTGCATGTTGCATGCTGGCTTGCATGCTGCATGCATTGTGTATGCTTGTTTGCATGTTGTGATGGTTTAGAAAATGTATTTTAAATTATATTTAATGTAAACGTGATTTTTCCAAAAGAATCTAAACATTAAATAAAAAAATGTATAAATGATTAAATATCATCCGAAACATTTGTAAAGAGAAGCATTTGCCAAATAAATGTTTGTAAAGTGAGTGTTTATAAAATAAAAAAAATGCGGAATAAGTTGTTTGTGAAAGAAATAGTATACGAAATGTTGGTTGTAAACTAAAAATTTGTCAATGGTGTTTTGGTGCAACAATAGTGAACCAAGGAATATACTGTTGAAGGTCCTAGCAAATTAATATAAATTATTTCACAGCGTAATCTCGCACTGTAGCCAACATAGTCCAAGCTATGGAACTGGTACAAAAAATACTAGATGACGAAAATACTACAGGACAAGATTAACTAAGAATTATTATGACATTACAAAGTTATAAATGCACTTGGGTTTAAGTACTTAACTGTGGAATTATTAGGTTTTTATTACTAACCTAAGTTGGTCGACTATTACTCATTAACTCGTTAAGCCTAGGTAGCACTGTTAGTTTTCCTTTTAAATTCGTTATAAATGCTACTACTTTAATTTTTTCACGTCTCCAAAACTACTGTTTAGATGGCAGAAGGGGGGGAAGTGTGTCCCCACACTTGACTATAACAAAAATTAGCACTTTAAAGCTTAATATTTCGCAAACGGAACCTTCAATAATTTTAAACGACCCACCGATTTTAAATAATTTCAAGATTTTATTTGACTACTTTGCCGGCGTGATTAATATGTATACCCATCCCAAATTTCAATTTTCTAGCGCTAAGCGTATCTGAGCTATGGCAATGGCAATGGCGGGACAGGTAACTACGGAACCCTACTTGGCACTTGTCCGGTTTTTTTGTTTGGCAGCTCTAAAGATACCCTTGAACAAGTTCTTTACCCTACGCTTGTCAAAACTAGTGAACAGTTTACTTTATTGTGCAATTTCAAACAATCTTCAGAACACACTTCATCATCATCTGCCTAGCCTTTTCCCAATTATATTGGGGTCGGCTTCCAGTCAAACTGGATTCAGCTGAATACCAGTATTTTACGTGGAGCGGCTGCCTACCAGACCTCCACAACCCATTTACTGGGTAACACGGTACTCATTGTTAAGACTGGTATCAGATTTTCTGGCTTCTGACTATCCGTAACGACTGCCAAAGATCTACAAATGACAGCCGGGACCAACGGCTTAACGTGCTTTCCGAGGCACGGAGGAGTCTCGGTATGTTAAGATGGTCACCCATCCATAGACCAACCTCGGCAAGCGTTGCTTAACCTTGAAGATCGACCCGTGCATCTGTTATTATTTAGCCTCGTATGATCTGATACAATAAGTATATTTTAGGTTCCTTTTGCAAAGTTTTAGGTATATGAAATTTTGCGTCAAGCACGACGCATACGAAAAAAAAAGAAAAAAAAAAAATAACAGTTACAAAAGTTATGCAAGATTTACGTCACATTCGCGCAGATCGCGCGTATACAAAATTAACATTATTTTTTTAATACAATGCGACATGATTCAACTAGCCTATTAAACTGTCGATGTGGTTACGTCAGTGGTAATACGCAATACTTACGTAATTTTGACACTTAAAACCATGACTTCAGGGAAATCAATATTAATTTATGTTTTTCCCCATTAACAGAATTACCGCGATCGGACCTTGCGCATAGAAACTAAAGCAGTATAAATAAGCCGAGTATTCCTACAACATGTCATTCGTAAATTATAACTGCCATCAAGCTATCCTACTAAAAATAATTGAATTATTAACTAGATCATTGTAATTAATCAATTAATTCAGTGCTTTTCATAGTAAGAGATTGATTTTAAACTATTGTTTTGAGTAAAATGGCGACTTTCACAACAACTTTCTTGACGGTAATATTATTTTTTTTCGTTTTATTAGAATTTAAAATCGATATAACTTTAAGCATTACGTTATAGTTCCGAAATTGTTAACTAAACTGTTTTTTTCATCTTTGTAACAGTTGGCGTTACTAGTGGCAGTTGGCAATGCTGCACCTAATCGCGGTAAGATTTCTCATTATTTTCATCCTATGAAAATTTCTTAGTTTTTTTAGGGTTCCGTACCCAAAGGGTAAAAACGGGACCCTATTACTATACTGTCCGTTCTGTCTGTCTATCACCATGCTGTATCTCATGAACCGTGATAGCTAGACAGTTGAAATGTTCACAGATGATGTATTTCTGTTGCCGCTATAACAACAAATCATAAAAATGAAATAAAATTAAAAATAAAGGGGGGCCATACAATATACCATACAAAAAAACATGTTTCTTTCGGCTTATGGTACGGAACCTTTCGTGTGCAAGTCCAACTTGCACTTGGCCTGTTTTTTATGTTGTTATGTTTTTGTTTTAAATAGCATGACAAAATTATGCATTCCTTAACTACGTGTGTATTCTTGTGAAGACATTGCCACTAGGTATAATAAAAAAGGTGTCTTTTAATAAATTAATATTTTCGCAGAGATCAAGCTGAAACTTCCTGAAGAATGTAAAGGGAAGGGTTTCTGTACCATCAAGCCGGAAGGGTATGAAGAAATGCTTAATTTGATCGACAGCATCTTGACCCCCGAGTTTGTTGAGGCGATTCAGGTAAGTTAATTATTGAATTTAAATTATTGCGAAGCATTAAGCAGTATGTGAGATAGATACTGCTTAATGCTTATGTATCTTGAATATAGTTTTTATAGCTTAAAAGAGTTTATCGACAAAAAATTCTGATATTCTTTGGATAGGTTATTGTTGATGCCTCTTTATCCTGTTCACTGGCTGTAAAATTTTGCATGCTTGGCCTAATCCTAGCTAAACATGTTTGTGCCATTTAAATCTGTAATTAACATTGTATATCATGTTTACGCAAATAAATATTATTATTATTATACAAATGTAAATATTGGAAAGCATCCAGGCGGGACTTTGGATTCTTTCAAAGTATCGATTTATTATTTTGGCACAAATTCTGTATAAACACACAAAAATGTACAAAATATGTATGTAAAAATAAAATGTGGAAAATTTTATAATTGAAAGTATATAATTCTATCCCATTATTGTTTTATTTGGAGATTCAAGTCTCTGACAAATCAAATGTAATTTTTCAGAAAAACTTGCAAGATCGGGACGGAGGACCCACAAAGGCATATTCTCTTAAGCATGACTGGCATAACTGTCCCTATATAAATGAGGTATGATTTTATTTGATTTTCCTACGTCAGATTGAGTATTGAATCAAGTACCTTCATTGTTTAAAATATGACCAATGACGATATATTTTTTTGATCACATCTTAACTTTTCTCGACATGGTATTTTTAAAGGAGAATAAATATTATGACCATCAGAAAATACTTCGATACCCTAAGCTCTTTTACCAAAAATATATACTTAACACCAAAAAAATTAAGCCTAAAAAAATAATAGTTCTAACCAAATATAGTAAATGATCACCAAATGTTTGCGAGCATAGGTTACCCGGAACTCAACTATTTAGATTAGGTTAATTTCTTCTTTAAACAAAATGTGTACTGACTGTCGGGAGGACACGGCGCGGCATACGCTGGCAGAGTGTGCCGCTTGGGAGGAGCCACGCCGTGCCCTCATCTCTGTTGTAGGCGGTGACCTCTCGCTGCCGGCCGTAGTTCATGCTATGGTCGGCTGTGAGGAGTCCTGGGACGCGGTGGTCTCCTTCTGCGAGACAGTTATCGCGCAGAAGGAGGCTGCGGAAAGGGAGAGGGAGATCACAACCGCTCTCCCTGCCCGCAGCAGACGCATCGGGCGTCGGAGGAGGGCATACGCTGCCCTCTTCCGGCCCCCCTAACTGGGTCCAGGGGCGGCGGACTTGGGGCTGTCCGTCGCCCCCCATTCATCCAGACCCGAGGTGGCGGCGCGTGGTGTTCCCGTGCGCCCCTCTTTGACGTAGCGAGGGGAGTCAAACACCTCACTCCCCTCGCCGACGCGAGGTGGCCCGCAGAGGCGGGCCGGCACCAGCCGGGGATTGCGGATGTCGCATACGTTCCCGTGATCCCCGGCGTAGGTGGGAGATGGAACACCAGGGTGGTTTTAGTCAGTAAGAGTCTGACAAACCCCTCCACCCGCCCCAGGGTGGAGGATTTCCATGAGGATTTCCCCCCGAGATCAAAAAAAAAAAAAAAGGTTAAAACTGTGACCTCCTACGCACGAGCCCAGCGAGCGAAGCGAGCGGTGCCGCGGCAGCGGCCGGCGAGTGCCAGAAACGACTTGCATTAATAGAAAAAAGAGATTGTTTTTAGTAGGTTTGGTTATAATTTCATATTAAACTGCGGTTTTAATTTTGGTGATCATTTAATTACTATTTTTGGGTCAACTATGATTTGTTTGGAGTATTTGCTATAACAGGATAGCAAGATGTACAAACTTTGGTTATAGTTTTAAATTAAAATGTGGTTTTATATTCTGGTGATCATTTACTATTTTTGCCTGTGATATTTTACTAAATCAGGGGATCAGTTAAACATAAGCCTTTTTAAAGTGTCATTTCTTCTGTTTTTTTTCAGACTACGCATCCGGTTTTGCACAGCGACGATAAGGATTCCGATTTTGATTTAATTATTCAAAATAGTAAAGTTCTCCAACCTATCCAGAGCATCACATGCTCGTAAGTACATTTTTTTATATCATCAAATGACTTCTTCCGCTCTGGGTCGAACGGAAGGGCGTGTCAGACTCTTACTGACTAAAACCCATCCGTGTTCCTTCTTAAGCCCTTTGCGTCCCAGAGGGCTACTCTATAAGCCCGAAGTCTTTAGTTTCGGGCTTAGTTGCGGGCGTATTCTAGTCCGTATCACCTAACCACTAAGAATGAATTAACAACGTCATTCATTCTTAGTTTGGGTTCGGAACTAATCGTAAGTCCGTAGGTAATACAGAGTAGAATACGCCCGCCACTAAGCCCGAAACTACAAACTTCGGGTTTAAAAAGTAGTCCCCCAGGGCCGCGATGACTCTTTCGAACAAATTCCGCAACCCTGAGCGCGCAAGTGCCTGTTGTTAATTTTTATTATCTTAAATAAACTTGGTATAGCAGATAACAGGTTACTTGTATTGCTATAATTTGCTCGAACCTAGCTTTGATTTCAATATTCCTACGTGGCGAATAACTAAAACGTGGATAAAAGATTTAAGGGTGAAATAATAAAGTCATGCACTATAATCAACGTCTTGAGTTTTGAGCAAAAGTTAATCGTAGCGTCGTAATGAAAATATTATCTTTCAACGTCTAGCTTCCGTTTCTCGCTCTTTCTCTGTTTCTCTCTTTTACACACTTGACACGTTTCATTCTACAGGCTGCGTTCAAATTTCCACATCAATAGTGTTTGTAGTTGGTTTTACTCTGCGCGACATGCAGGAATAGTTTGGCATTTGAAATGGCACACATTAATTATATTTCTGCACGGGTCCTGTTTCCTTTAACACAGGTTAACCTCCGAGCACAGGAGTCAGGGACTTCACTCAATGTGTACTTACTCAATTGCATGTTTTTTTTTTCCTTAGCCTATTGTGCCTCCCCCATATCCTTCCAGACATTCTTTTCTTGCGCCACCTCGAACCAGCCTTTGCGGTGTGAATCCAGATCATCTCGCCACTGCTTTTTGGGCTGGCCTCGGCGACGCTGTCCGTCCTCTGGCACCCATTGCGTGGAGACTTTTGCCCAGCGGTCACTATGCATGCGGCTGGTGTGACCCGCCCAGTCCCATTTCAGCCTGGCAGCTTTTCTGCCCAAGTCAATGATACCTGTTTTGGAGCGCAGTGTGGTGTTCCGTACTCTGCATGTTACACAATAATATCTTTAATATTTTTTTCTTTTGTTACAGGTTAGAAAATGTTATTCCCGTCAACACCGATGAACAATGCTTCGGAGAGATAGGCTTAAAGGGTCTCGGTTTGGCGTCGCGTTGCAGGACCTTGCAAGCGGAACGCTATTTTACAGTGTTTGATACAAAGAAGAAGGAAGTCGTGACAAAACCCTTCTCTGTAAATAGCTGCTGTTCTTGTGATATTTATAAACCTGACCAACAAAATTGATTAGTTCAATACGAGTGCTCCAAATACAATATACGATGTAGCAATTCCTGACCAATATTACGTGCATTATTTTTTAAAAATTAAGTGTATTTTTCTATGTCTTAAAATCGTTTCTTGAGACAGCACTTGACATAAGTC
This sequence comes from Mamestra brassicae, assembly GCA_905163435.1. Taxonomy (NCBI): domain Eukaryota; kingdom Metazoa; phylum Arthropoda; class Insecta; order Lepidoptera; family Noctuidae; genus Mamestra; species Mamestra brassicae. The sequence continues at coordinate 3,734,903 of LR990991.1, read as the reverse complement.
ATGGCAAGTGCATTAGTTAACATACAATGTCTTCAGTGATTCAGGTATTGAGATAAGGAATTTTTATAACTGGTTTCCAATTCATATTACTCAGTGGCAATATCGAAGAACAAGAATCAATGTAAGTGATCATGTAACGACTAAAACGCAATGGTTATATAGTACCTATTATTTTAAGGACTAATTTTAATATTTATTTGTTGTCTTTTAAGAACTGTTGCATTTATTTATTGTAATTATTACCTAATCAATTGTTTTAGCACATTAAAAGTAATAATGTATTAGTAATATACTTATATCAAATAAATAATTTATATTAAAAGTGGAGATGTGTTGTAATTATTTTATAAAATGCTACCAGCGCAGCGGCTTCCCGGTATTAAGGTGGCAAATTATCCTAATAGGAATTTTGTACTGTTTGGTTATACAATTCAATTCAATTCAAATTCATTTATTGTTTATCACTGGTGGAAAAGAGTTCTAATCATAATTATATAAAGATCGCTGCAACATACCCATTACGCGTACAATATCTAATGATAATTCCAAATCTATTTTATCATTATTATACAGTACAGTAATGTACAGTATCCTCTATTTCCTAATCGAGGACATAGCTTCCGTATACCCGAATCCCAAGTCCATCCATGTCCATTTAGCCGTTGAGGTCCGATTGATTAACAAACAACCAACATATATCATTAATTATATTAGTAGGAAGTAGGATTTGCTTCTGAAAAATATCTTCTTCAAAGGGCTTTAGAAGGAACACGGATGGGTATTAGTCAGTAAGAGACTGACACGCCCTTCCGCTCCACCCGGAGCGGAAGAAGTCATTTGATGATTTCCCATCCATAAATAAGCGCCGGAGCTAGGTTACTTATGAACCATGCCCCTTACTTAGGGCATCTTATTCCATGCGTGATTTCTAACAGATCGAAAGGATTAAGCTATGCCAAAACGAAACAACACACAATCATAGATCCTAATATATAAAAATCTTCCGTTACTGACTGACTGATTGACTGACAAACAACGCACTGCCGAAAGTACTGGTCATAGAAAACTGAAATTTGGTGTGTAACTTCCCTACTTTCATACGGGAACGAGAAATGCGCGTACGAAGTCGCGGGTAAAAGCTAATCCTAAATTCATAAATTGGTAAATATCGACTTAAAAGTTAATCTGCTCTCGCAGGTGGAGTCACAAGCTCGGCTAGTCTTACTTAATCTCGTTTTACGACTCCCAAGAGGAGACGAAACAATATCCTTGGTGATTAACTAATTTAAAAGCTTGTCGTGTAATAATTTCAACAAAATATTACTTAGTCCGTCTTCTATCACGTGGATCAGCCTTTAAGCCAGGTAATAAGGCGCAGATTTTTTGTTTACATTGTTTTAATATTTGTCTTCTTTTTCTATGCCTTCTTTTTTTGGCCTATTTTGATTCTTTGAACCTGCGGATAATTATTTTCTTGCCTGCTATTGACAGTTATGTAACTGGATCCATTTCAGTTAGGTTTGTTCTTTTTGGATCCAATTCAGACAGATGATTATGTCGTTTTTATGTGACAAAATACACACATCAGAAGTGTCTAGGGATCAAGTTCGTTTTAGAGTATCGCCGCAATTGAGGATTAAAATTTTAACTTTTTTGGATCGTTATTGATTTTTCTTAGTAAATTTCACTATTTGAATAAATATTTTTTCTTTAATTTTTTATTGAATAAAGTAAATCAATTGTCAATCAGGATTCCTATAAAATTGTGTTTAAATAGCGTTTCTACAAAACCTTTTCAATTTCTGCATCAGAACTGAAAAAAATTGCATCGACATAGAGCGACGGCATCATTTGACACGAGAAGAGATGATGAGAGCCATCGGAGTGTTGCAAGCTGGTTCCAGGCAACGTACTGTGGTTGCCACTCTTGGCACTACACAGAGCATCATAAACCGTGCCTGGATGCGCTATCGTAATAACGGGCAGCGTGGCCGACCAACATGGAGCACGATCTCGCACACCACTCGCAGACAGGACCGTTGCATCCAAAATACTGCTCGATGGAATCGTACCATAACTGCCATGATGTTAGCTATGAGGCTCCACAGCTCTTCTGGCTTGCTGATAAGCGACCAAACAATCCGAAATCGTTTACGTGTAGTGGGTCTGCGTTCCCGAAGGCCGCTGAGAGTTCTAACTATAGCACCCCGCAACAGAAATTGGGAGCAAGAAGACTGCATTGTGTTTGCTTTTCCGATGAATCTCGTTTCGGTATGAGGCCGGATATAAGACGTACTCATGTTTTGTGGATCTCTGGACGTCAAGAACGTTTGAAATTTTGTCAGGAAGTTCATTCATATGGAATATAATAATGGTTTGGGCCCATATTTGGATCCGTGAAAGAATCGATGACATTTGTATCAAGGATAACATCAATGCTCAGATTTATGCGGAGAGGATTATTCCTGGGGGGCTACTCTCTAAACCCGAAGTCCGTAGTTTTGGGGTTAGTTGCGGGCGTATTTTAATCCGTATCACCTACGGACTAACGAACCCGAACTTAAGAATGAATGACAACACGATTTGACAGTAACTGTCAAATTGTGTAGTCATTAATTCTTAGTGGTTAGGTGATACGGACTAGAATACGCCCGCAACTAAGCCCGAAACTACTGACTTCGGGCTTGACGTGATCATCCCTTTGCGAAGCCGGTTGGGTAATTCGTTTCGAATAATGCTGGACAAGGCACACAGTTGACGACATTAACTTAAGTTAATTTCCCTTAATTTTCAAAAATTGCCATTTTTCTAAATTTTTACAAAATATAGGGATAAATTATTGGAAGACTAGATTTGGTAAATATTAATTGGATATTTTTTATAGTTAAAAATGTACTTGATCCCTAGACACTTTTCACGTGTTTCTATGTTTATCTGCAACATATTCTTGATGATAATATTCATCTCCCGACAATTCCTTTTCTAAAATAAATTCTCAGAATCAAGCGGATAGGTGTCCTAAACTTTACTATACACAGTCGGTACGGCAGACTCGCGGTAAATACTAATTAATTGGCAGCGGCAAACTTCCCTCCCGGTTGCATCGTTACAAACTCCGTGTTTTATCACGGGCGCGACCCGAGGAGCGAGGCCTGCCATCTGTCCTTAGCCGAGGCACACTGCGCTGGTGAAGTTAATGGCAATACTTTTTTTCTTTTTGCAGTTGCGTGCAGTCACATCTGTCACAACTGGCCATGGAGCTTTTAATAAACACCTCTATGTTATAGGAGTCACTGACAGCCCACTCTGCAGAGCCTGCATGGAGGAGGACGAAACAGCTGCACACCTGCTACTAAGCTGCCCGGCAGTCGCTGATTACAGGGCTAAGTAAGTACTTCGGAAACCTGGGTACCCTCTGTGAGATACTTGGTAACACCAAGGCGTTGCTGGCCTTCCTTTGGGAGCTGGGGTGGATCGAATGACACATTTGTCCCACCTGCACGCAAAATACACGCTTGCGGTCGTGGAGTTGCGGAAACCAGCCCGAGTTACACACATACTTTTTTGCTTATGCTCTGTCAAATGTAGCTGGGATTTCCGAAGATGAAGAGGATAATTAACTATTCGACCGCAGACCTATAATGATGGAAGTAAAACGTTCATGCTTCAGCATGGTCGTGAGAAACCTAAAAATGGCAGTTCAATAGAGGGCTATGTATGCCTCATGAATGAATAAGTTTATAGACAGTTAGTCATTAAGTGTCTTTACAAGTCTTTGGGAATTGCATGGTCTCGCAAACTCAAATCGATTCCAGGTCCCATTAAAATCAGTGCTACAGACATTTAAGTAGTAGATTTGTATAATATACTGTAATACTTTGCAGACCTTCATCCCAACTCCGCTCAATACGCGGATGCGGATTACGGCTTGTCATGCGTAAGTTTCACATTTGCAGAAGCAGAGGCAAATTTCCATCATACATAACCCTTATACCATGCACTATTTTATAAAGAAACTCCCCACTGCATCTCAAACGTTTTTCCTTACCAAACACATTTCCTTACTCCTTTGACCTTTTGACACTTAAAATCGATCTCAGCACCACAGCATGCGCAATACAAACATGTAAAGTGGCCGTCACCATTATTTATCGAGATCCCATATATTTTCGAGCCGTTTGGGGTTGAAACGATAACGGTTGACTTTGTCACTGTCATCTATGATCTAGACTAGAGTCAAGAGCAAACCCATCCTACTACTATTATAAAGGCGAAAGTTTGTAAGTATGGATGTATGTATGGATGTTTGTTACTCTTTCACGTAAAAACTACTGAATGGATTTTGATGAAATTTGGCACAGAGGTAGATTATAGTCTGGAATAACACATAGGATACTTTTTATCCCGGGAATATGTTCCCTTAGGATAGTTTTCGACAATCACGCGGGCGGAGCCGCGGGCGGCAACTAGTATTAAATAAAAAAAAAACTCTCGGGTCCTGGGGTCCGAAATCGCATTACTTGTTTAAAAATCTCTGAAGATGATTACTTGACACTTCGCGTGACCCAAGGTCTGGCTTTTGCCTTGGTCAAAGAATAAGTACTGCCATACAACGTGGCAATGCCGCTAGTTTTTTGGGTACACTTTCAGTCGACAGCGATTCGGATGAATTATTTGAAAAATTAAAAATCCTAACTAAATTAGCCCTAAAATATGGCATTTTAGGGCTAATTTAGTTAGGATTTTTAATTTTTATTTCTAGTGTATATTGTTAGTTAAGTAGTTTTTGGTCTTAATTAATAAATCATATCTCAATAGGATTGAATAAAACTTGGCATACGGGTCGAATTATTATCCTCGATTGGGATAAAGAATACGTTTTATCCTGACAGTACCTAACTGTAACTATTCCTACTTGGGATAGTTTCCGACTTGTAAGAGGATAAAGCCAGCCACTTATTTTTTTAATAATTAAAACACTGTCTACTTCAAATATAATCGAGTTTATTTGCTTTCATTTCTGTAAATTTAAACAATATCTTCAAATAGAACTATAAATATACATTACTTTTTATGCTGGAACAATTGAGTAATTAACAAAATAATTACAATAAATAAATACAACAGTTCTAAAAAGACAACAAAATACTATATTGGCTTAGCGTTTGAGTCGGTAGATGATCACTGGCACTGATTTTTGCTCTTCAATTTTTGCCACAGAGTTATCTGACATGGGTCTTGACCAGTTATGAAAATTCCTTACCTCAATGATGAATCATTGAAGACATTATATGTTAACTAATGCATTTACCATGATTTCTGTCAAGTTTTGCCACAAAGAACGATTATAGGCCAAGAATGTTACGCTTAATTTTTAGTAAATAATGGACTATAGGTCAGGAGTTGCAAAATTGTAAGGAATATTTGGAACACTCGCATTGAACTAATTAATTTAGTTGGTCAGGGTCTCATCCATCCTATAGATTTGACAAGTACAGCAGCAAGGTACAAAGAAGGATTTCGGCACGAGTTTCTTCGTCTTTATATCGAACACTATAACAGTGCGCTTAGATCTCGAGGTCTCGCAAGTGGACTCCATACCGAAAGACTTCAAGCCTAAGTCTCCGAAGCATTGTTCTTCAGGGGCGTTGAAGGGTTTAATTTTGTCATACCTGTTGCAAAATACACTTTCATTAAATATTTTATCGTGTAACAAGCAATTGAGATAAGCAAAAATTCAGTGAAGTCCCTGACACCTGTGCTAGGTGGTTGACCTATGTTACGGGAAATAGGTGGTCCCTGTGTTTTTGCGTGTAACCCTCACAGGGTTATGAGGGAGTTGTGTGAGAGTTGTGTGAGTGTTGTGTGAGTTTTGCGTGAGGGTTGTGAGGGAGTTGTGTGAGTGTTGTGTGAGTTTTGCGTGAGGGTTGTGGGGAAGTTGTGTGAGTGTTGTGTGAGTTTTGCGTGAGGGTTGTGGGGAAGTTGTGTGAGTGTTGTGTGAGTTTTGCGTGAGAGTTGTGGGGAAGTTGTGCGAGAGTTGTGTGAGTGTTGTGTGCTTGTGTTTAATGTGTTTGCGGGTCTAACACTTTACTTTTACGTTCTTGTTTACTTGTGTATATTTTAAGTGTAGTATTAAGTCTATTGCAGAGAAAGGGACCGGTGAAGCAGAAGAACCTATGAGTAAATGAATGCTTAAATAAATGGGAACGGGGCACTACAGCATTGCAATAAAATTATCCCTAAGACACCACCGTTAAAGTATACTCAAAACTCAACACGTTGGTAAAAGTGTATGACTTTATTTTATTCTTGATGTGACAAAAATATCTATTACAAGTTATTCAAACACGGATTGTTATACACGTTTGAGTAATTTGTTTTGTAGAAATATTGTAACTGACACTTATTTAAAAGAAAAAGCTAGTTAACACCACACGGTTCTAAATAAATAATTTATGATTACAATTAACTTGTTATATGATATAACAAGTTTATTCAAGTTCATAAAATCAATTGCAGGTCACTCACGCGCATGTGATGCTCTGGATGGGTTGGACAAGTTTTTTGTTTTGAACGATTAAATCAAAATCGGAATCGTTTGAGTGACTGTAGAAATACGGCCACTCAGTCTGCAAAAACAACAAAAGAGATGACACTTCTATTTGAAAATACCACGGCGAGAAAGGTTTAGATGTGATCAAAACAAAGTATTGTCATTGGTCATATTTTAAACAATGAAGGTACTCAAAGTCAAAGTCAAAGTCAAAGCATTTATTTCAAATAAACCATTATTAGGTACTTTTGAATTATCAAAGTCAGTCCGTCAAAAACATGAAGCTATTTGCACGTTCGAAAGCGTAGATCTCTATGGAGAAGAACGTGCAAGAAACTCCACGGACACTCTTTTAAATCATTTTATGTTTACAAAAATCCTGGTTATATTAACCTTGTTGCGTCTATACATGAGAACAATGTAATGAAAGAAAACATAATTTATAGTTTCAAATATTAAAATGAGGCAACTAAGGGATGACCAGTCTCCACTGACGGCGCCCGTTCACGAACATGACGCATGCATCAGCACCATTCAGCTCAACCATTTTGAAGGGAACTGAATGATCCGATACACGCGCCACCATCAGCGAGACATTGGAGTGAGCATGACACACCCTCAACTGGCCCTGCTATTTCATGTCAAACAAGGAAACTATCTATTAAAATAATGGTCCATGGTCCTCACATTTACAGAACTTGAAATAAAAATTGCTTCTACATTATATAAACCTATACTACACTTGATTCAATACTCAATCTAACGTAGGAAAAATGAAATAAAATCATACCTGATTTATATAGGGACAGTTATGCCAGTCACCCTTAGGAGAATATTCCTGTATGGGTACTCCGTCCCGATCTTGCAAGTTTTTCTGAAAAATTACATTTGAATTGTCAGAGGCTTGAATCTCCAAAAATATCAATAACAGTATAGAATTATATAGTTTCAAGCACGGCAGGCTGTTCCGACGGTGCCACTGCGGCTGCTGAAGCCCTCAAGCGGTGCGAATACACCCTCCTTATTGGGAATTACAGTATTGAGCCGTTTGTGGTTGAAACGCTTGGGTCATGGGGTCCGAGTGCTCGTCTCCTTTTCAAGGACATATCTCGCCGACTGATCGACAGCCTGCGCTGCCAGTCTTCTGGGCACTTTGTTTTTGTATATGTACATATTTTGGTTAAGATTTGCAAGGAATTATATTTATTTTGTAAGTATTAATTAGTATTAAATAACTATCTTAAAACTATTTACATCTACTAAACCTAAGTATGTACATATACAAAAACAAAGTACACTCAGTCGTCAAAGTATTCCTCCGCATCGCTGTCATCCGGAAACGTGCCCAGCCCAGGTTTAGTAGATGGAAATAGTTTAAGTAAATAGTTTTAAGATAGTTATGTACATACATTCATGGTATTATATATGTTCAATTATAAAACTTTCTATGTTTTTACAGTTTTATTTCTGCATACAATTTGTCAAAATAATAAATCGGTACTTTGAGTGAATCAAAAGTCCCGCCTGGATGCTTTCCAATATTGACTAATGTTATGTTTATCAAACGTCCAATGCTTCGCAAAAATATAAATTAGATAATGAACTTACTTGAAACGCGTCTACAAACGTGGGGGCCAGGAGTTTGTCGATCGAATCAATAATTTCGTCATACCATTCCGATTTGGTGGTACAAAAACCCTTCCCTTTACATTCTTCAGGAAGTTTCAGGTGAATCTCTGCAAAACCATTAATTTCGTAATAAAGATATAAATGTTAGGTATATTGAACGTTTGATTGTTGCCAAAGTGTCATTTATAAGATACTAGCTGTCGTCCGCGGCTCCGCCCGCGTGAATGTCGAAAATTATCCCAAGGGAACATACTTCCGGGATAAACACTATCCTATGTCCTTTCCCGACTCAAACAATCTCTACACCAAATTTCATCTAAATCGGTCCAGCCGTTTGCGCGTGAAGAAGTCACAAACATACACATACACTCACAAACTTTCGCATTTATAATATTAGTGTGAAGTGTGATGTGATGTGATAAATATACCTAACTGGTTTTAATGCCTTTACTAAAATACACTCCTCCTTAGGAATTGCAACTCCCTTCCTATTTCTAAAAAAAAATAAGATGAAAAAGTATTAAATAAAAAAGGAAACAAAAGGAATATTACCTTGATTAGGTGCAGCATTGCTAGCTGCCACTAAGAACGCCAACTGTAACAATTAAAACACTGTTTACTTATCAAGCTTGCATAATGAACTGATTTAAAATTCCAATAAAACGAGTAAAAATAAAATATTACGGCCAATAAAGATGGTGTGAAAGTCGCCATTGTGCTTAAAAAAAATTTTTCGGAATCGGTATTTTAGTATAAAAGCAGTGAAACATTGATTTATTTCAACAATTAATATAATTATTTTTTTAGTGGGACTGCTTGATGACTTGTAATTAATTGAATTATTTTGCAGCATCAAGCAGTCCTACTGCTTGCAGTTCTAAATTATGAATAATCGGTTGACGGACTACCTGTTTTATTTATAGGTACTGCTATAGTTTGTATTACTGCATTAGAATTGCAGTTATCCTGTCAACGGGTTACAAGGATAATGACATCTCTTCAATGTACTCTTTTATAGCCGTTACGCTTAAAAGTGACGTCATACAGTTTGCGTATTTAAATTCACGTATGGACAGTATAACCGGCTTGTTGACTACAAGCCGGTTATACTGTCAATGATTTTGAATACAATACATGTCGTATTGTATTAAAAATCATTATCTTTTTAGGGTTACGTAGTCAACAAGGAACCCTTATAGTTTCGCAATGTGTCCGTCTGTCTGTCTGTCCGTCCGCGGTTTAGCTCAGAGGCGCTTAGCACTTGAAAGTTGAAATTTGGTATAAATTAATAACGCCGAAAATGTTGTAAAATAAAATCTTGAAATACCTTTTTTTAGGCCCCCTTTTTTGTAAAGCGTTGATGATTTTTTTTATCGACTACCCCAAGGCAGGGTGTCGTTTGATAGGTCGTTTAAAAGTATTCAGGGTTTGCCATACCGTTTTTTCCTCCAAGGATCCGTTTGCGAAATATTAAATGACAAAATTTTTGTTAGAGTCAAGTGTCCCCCCCCCCCCTCTGCCAGCTCAACGGTTGTTGCGGTTCCGAGACGTGCAAAAATTGTAGCATATATAACGAATTTAAAAGTACAACTATCACCGCTACCAAGGCTTAACGAGTGAATGAGTAATAGTCGACCAACTTATAAAATGAAACAAGGTTAGTAAAAAAAATCCTAATAAGTCCTCAGAAAACGACTTAAAACCAAGTGCATTTGTGACTTTGTAATGTAATAATAGTTAAGTAGGTACTTTTTACTATTTTTCTGGCATGGTTTAGGAGACGGGTAACTACGGAACCCTACACTGTGCGTGGTCCGACACGCATTTGGCCGGTGTTTTCATTTATCGCATTACTAGAATAAAACAGAGTCCACTCAAATTTGTTTTTTTTATTGTCCTTAAATTCGAGTTCACATCTAGCAATTGAATTGCATTCAGCCCTTTAATCCTTAATTAGTTACGTTGGTTAGGTGCGTATATTCATAGAGCTTTCAATTAGAAGGATAACTAAAAATCCCAAATTTTGATTGACTCTGTTTTGATCTAGCACTGCGATATTATTATGCTCAAGGAACCTAAAATATAATTATCGAATACGGTACATACAAGCTGTGGTCTTCTACTTGTCGTAAGTACCTAATTCGTAATATTATTTTATCATCCTAATCAATTTATATTTAAAAACCCTTTGAACGTTGAATATATTTTTAGCAATAAAGAAATATTTTTTAAATTTATTAAAATATTTATTAATTTGTATTTCTTCACGTTTTGGATGAAACCGGATGTACAAAAATTATGATGTGTTTTTTCATAGGACAAATAATGTCCTTGAAGGCTGGCAATAAAAATGAGTCAAATTTATTGCAGCTCTTACATATTCTATATGATGATGCAATGTTAATGAAGTATAGAACTAATCTTCTACAAAACTATGGGCAGAGCTCCCAACCAAAATGACGAAGAATTTACAGAAACAGAAATGACTAGTCATTGAAGCTCGAATGCAATTAACAGGCGAAATATCTGTGGGTAATTTTTTAGATGAACTTCGTTGAGCGCGTACTGTAATAAATGTAATGAATCTGAACATAACTGAAATAATAAATATTATAAATTATAAATATTACTTAAGTGTTTTTAACTCTAGTGTTTTTACTCCCTTAAAAAAAATTACAAGTGCCAGAAATAATAATGTGGAACTACTGATAACAAATTCAACATTAGTTCCATTATTTTCAGATTCTTTTAAAATGGAACTAGTGACAACGAAGGATAGAGAGTAGCACCCCTGATACGGAACCCTTCGTGTGAGAGTCCGACTCGCACTTGGCCGATTTTTTTTTTAGATTTATTCAGTCTGTCTGAAAGTCTTGTCTTGTAGACATCGTAAAAAGACCGCCATTGTGCAGAATCAAGCTGTAGCTTGATTTCTGTAAAACAAAATAATGTAAATTGGGTAAAATTTGGTACACTTCAGAATTCCTATGACTTACGCACACATGACGCAATAACGCTTACGGACGCATGACGTAAACAAATAAAATTTTAGTATGATTTCAGTCCTTTTTTACCGATGGTTAATCATCAAATGACTCCTTCCAGGCTTCCAAGGGAGTGTCAGAGTCTTACTGACTAAAACCCATTCATGTTTCTCGAAATACCCTTTGCGTTCCAGGGGCCGCGGTGACTCTTTCGAACAAATTCCTCAAATGAGGTCACTCCTGCTGGCCAAAGTAGACAAAAATTGTTTTTAAACTACCTTGTGTCGATATTCTGAAATAACTTAAAGCCGTTCACTATATGGGTGAAGTAATTTAAGTTTGATTGATGTTCTTAACTTAAGACTGATTCACTTGCAGTAGATAGATACTTAGGTACCTAGCCGCCATCTTGTATCCGTGGATCTCCTACAACGCGATATTCCTGATACTACCATATCGGAGTCCTTCGTCATACGCACAAGTTTGACGATACAAGTCATACGACGAATGTACTAAGTAAATGTATTTTTTTTGTACTACTTACACATACGTCACAGTAGGTACGCACAGTTAACCGTAGCTGAAATAAAGATGGAGTATGGTTATTTGATAGTGCTCAGGGCAGAAGGAATGGTCGATGTGGCGGTTCGGGAGAGGTGATCGTGTACCGAAAGACACACCGTTGGGAGTAGACCGGGTAGACCGATGAATCCACTGTGACGCACAGGACCAGCCTATATGGCGACGTTAGGGGGAGGTCTATCTCAACGCCTCCCAAAGAGTCTTGGCCATCCGGTTGACGCGGGGTTTCGCACGGTCTCCGGCGAGGCGGCGAGCCTCCTTGCCGGATTACCGCCATGAGATCTAGAGGCGAGAGCCCTCGCGCACGTGGCGCATGGAGGCGCTTCGCTGGGGTGAAACTCGGGAGGATTCAGCGGGAGGAAGTTTTCTTGGTTACACAAAATGCCGTGGAAACTATGCTAACACTGGGTTTTCTGGGTGAGATATATATGACATCAAATATATAGTCATATTTCCTTAAAAAATATTATTCTTACATTTTGGTTTAAAAATGGAAATATAAATATAATTTACGGTTAAGGATATTACTAATGAAATCATTTGAAATTCCATAAATTATTGTTTTATTAAAATGTGCACCTGTGCACATATTAATAAAATCTATTTTATAATAAATATAAGGTAGGTGCTTCAATTCTGGTGAAGTGCCGCGATAAGTACCCGTACGTCATTCAGTAAATATTATATTTGTCACGATTTGTATTTTAAGTTATTATTATGATTATAGGTATCTGAATTTGACATGTAGTTGTTTAAAAACTGGTCTGTTGATATTATTTATTTTTATAGACATTTCGCAACGCGTATACACGATGCCATTTTAGTCTTACAACGGCAGGCTACTTCATTTATTCAATGACTACAATACGTTAATTAAAAAAATAGATATTTATGAACATTTACATTATTGAAAAAAAAAAATATGTTCATTATCACGACGCATGACGTAGTTTGGAACATCCTGTAGCGAGCGCAGTCCGAGCCTTGTGTTTCAAGGACGGCGCGCAATGGAATGCTGAAATTGTTTTGATATGTAAACATTACCTACTAACAGGGTGTTTCATAGTTCTAATGCATTATTTATTTTTATTGTACCTGATATATTGATTAATTATTTTGAAAAGATGCCAAAGCGACACAGGCTATTTAAATTCTGAAAAAGAAAATAAGACATCGGCCACCATTAGGTAAGTGCAGTCGTATTTTTTCGTAAAATAGTCACGTGGGGTGTGAAAATCTCGAGGTCTCGAGGAGATGATTGATTGACTAACACACTACAACTTTAAAACCAGAAACAAGAACTAACTACATGCTCCTTCCCACTGTCTCCGTAAGGTCCAGGACTCATTTGTGGGGCTCGGTATCCGCTTTTACAATAAACTACCCCTTTCTTTTCTTGACTTGCCTTTTAATGCATTTAAAAGTAAATTTAATTCTAACCTTTGTTCTAAGGCATACTATTCCATCAATGACTATTTAGACACTAAGAATAGTTGGTCGCTGTGTTGGGGTATTCCTCGAAGTGCACCAACTTTAAAACGCACTAAAAGTATTTCTCGAAACGCACCAATTTGATGCGCTAACAAAATCAAATAAAAAATATTATAATTGTATTCCTCGAAACGCACCAATGGTCAAGGTGTCAATAGAGGTGGGTATTTACTAACGGAAAATATCGATAAAAAATAACAAATATCAAGTACTGAGAGATTAGTATTCAAGAGCGAACGAAGCGAGTTCGAACATTTTAGCACTCAACCTCGGATAGGTTTTATTTTCTTTGACCGTGCATACTTAAATCGACGAAACTATTTTCGTCTAACGCAGGAAAGCTCAAGAACGTAGATAGTGTAAAATGCCAGAGAGAAAGAACTCGAAAATTTTACATCCTTGATGATCTATCTTCTATTTTATAATTATGAAGGTTGTAATAGGTTGTCATTGATAAGAGCCTAAGATGCGCGCCCACCACCGCCTACCCTACCTACCGCCTGGCTTGCAGCCCCGCAAGTTAGGACCGGGGCAAACGACACCTCGGATGTATGGCTACTTCGACCCTACCAATGTCCAATCTACGTTACGTTTTAGGTAAGATAAAGGACAGTTGAATTTTAAGACTTCTATATACATATATTATACTGAATAATAACGAATACTTTATATTCCTCTTTGTGTTTAACCGTTGGCGCACAACTTGGTGAGATCGTTTAGGCACCTATTTTATGTTCAATTCTGTCACCCTGTTATTTTTCAAAATTAGAAATGATTCAATTTCGAAACCTGTATTTTTACCATTTTCTAGCTAACATGTAAGTCGCTTATGGACCTAATTCCAGTTAATTTCTGCTAACCTGGTAGTTTTTATAAATAAACAATTAGGACAGTTGAATTTTCGACAGAAGCTGCAATACTGCGACTCAAGCATACTATCCAGTACTACGTGACAAGAAAAACGCCTATTTTTGGCTGTTTTTTGGACCTGTCGAAGGCATTTGACCTTGTGGATTAAAATGTGTTGTGGGATAAGCTACGGGAAGAAACCAGCACTCCCAGGGACATGATCAACATACTGAGATATTGGTACGGCAACCAATCCAATAATGTTAAGTGGGCGGGCTCATGTTCCACAGAGTACAGGTTGGAGTGTGGAGTGAGGCAGGGAGGACTGACGTCACCACGGCTCTTCAACCTGTACGTTAATGGATTGATAGATGAGCTCAGCAGGGCTGGTGTCGGCTGTTCAATAGATGGCAATTGTATGAATAACATTAGCTACGCTGACGATATGGCGCTGCTGAGCCCATCTGTTAAAGCCCTCAACATTCTCATAGGCATATGTGAGAGGTACGCAGTGTCACATGGCCTCAGGTACAACACCAAAAAAAGTGAACTACTTGTGTTTAAGGCGGGTAATAAAACTCCCTCGACCATTCCACCGGTTACACTTGGAGGAGTTCAGGTAAGTAGAGTCACCAAATTCAGATACCTGGGGCATTGGGTCACTGAGGACCTCTCGGATGACTTAGATATTGAGAGGGAACGCAGGGCACTGGCAGTCAGAAGCAATATGTTGGCGCGTAGGTTTGCGAGGTGCACAAAAGAGGTTAAAATTACTCTGTTTAAGGCGTACTGCCAGACAATGTACACTTGCAGCCTGTGGGTTCGCTATACGCAGAAGGCTTTCAGTGCCCTGCGGGTCCTCTACAATAATGGGTTTAGGATGCTGATGGGGTTGCCGCGATACTGTAGTGCGTCAGGGATGTTTGCGGAGGCCAACACCGATGGCTTTTGGGCTATTGTGCGCAAAAGAGTGGCCTCTCTGATGTGTCGTGTGCGGGGCAGCCCCAATGGCCTTCTAAACCCTATACCGGAAAGGGTGGAGTGCCCTATTGTGCGGCACTGGAATAGGGTGCATAGTGTGAATATTGTAAGATATAATTTAAGGTAAATAAATAAGTAGTTTTAAGGTACTAACATAGTTGTTAAGTCTTACTAATCTTTTTATATGGAATTTTGTTCTGAATTAAATTATTATTCTCTTTATTCATTTCACTTACATACTAAATTATTATTATTATTCTCTTTATTCATTTCACTTACATACTAATTTATATTTTTAAATATTTCTTAAAAAAACACACATACACACACATTAAAAAAAATTTTAAAAATATAAAAAGCAGTAGTCCGCCGGTGTCGGGAGCAAGGTCCAAGCTACCGGTGGTTAGGGCTCCAGAGAAAGGAACCTCCTCACAATACGAGCCGTATCGAGGAGTACTGCCTTCTGTATCAGGCCCTTTATCCAACCGCGTAACGCCAGCTTCGACAGATGGTCGTCGAAGCTTTTGGCCATCAGGCCATTGGCCGTAATGACAATCGGCACAATGACAGCCGAGTCCACATTCCACATGTCGACAACCTCGTGTGCTAAGTCGAGATACTTGATTTGCTTCTCTTTCTCAGCCTTCACGAGGTTCTCGTCATGCGGGATAATAACATCGATTATCATTGTGCGGCGCGCTAATCGGTCTATCACCACTATGTCAGGCTTATTGGCAACAATAGTCCTATCAGTGATGATAGACCGATCCCAGTACAACGTGACATGGTCATTTTCGAGAACTGGGTCGGGCACATACTTGTAATACGGTACTTCGGAATCTACAAGTTTGTATTTTAAAGCAAGTTGCTGGTGGATAATCCTGGCCACTTGGTTATGCCTGTGCAAGTACTCGCCGTTAGCAAGACGAGAACAACCAGAGATAATATGTCTGATGGACTCACCCGGACGGTGGCATGCCCGACACACGTCAACCGTCCCGTCCTTCATAATATGCTTCCGGTAGTTGTTCGTCAAGATAACTTCGTCCATAATCGCACAGACAAAACCTTCGGTTTCCCCGAAGAGATCACCGAAACGTAGCCAGGCCACGGACGCTGAGAAATCTACATCGGACCCATAAAGAGCCCGATAGAAGCGCCCGTGAAGCTCCTTGCCTTTCCATACCTCCTTGCGGTCATCTGTAGTAAGTATCACAGGTTTGCGCCAGTTCTCTTTAGCCATGGACAACGGAGTGAGTCCCTTGTCCACTGCGACCACATCTCGGTGCATACCCACATCGGCTTTGAGAAAATATTCTCTGAGACTGCACATCTCACGGTTGTGGAGAGTCTTAGCATTTAAAAAGCCTCGACCTCCACACTTCCGTGGGATGTACAGTCTCATCACCGACGATCGTGGGTGATGCATCCGGTTTGCGGTCAGCAGTGTGCGGACCCTCCTATCCAGGGCATCGAGTTCGGTTTGAGTCCATTTGAGTATGCCGAAAGTGTACATTAATACCGGCATGACCCAACCGTTGAAGGCGCGCACCTTATTTCCACCCGACAAAAGGCTGTTTAAAACCTTTTTCAGGCGGCCAAAGAAGCGCTCCCTCAGCGATTGCTTCATGTCAGTACCGTTAATGCCCAACGCCTCCGACATACCCAAATACTTGTAGGATTCGGTTGAGCTGAGGGATCTAACCTGTATGGAATCCGAGAGTTGAATTCCCTCAGATTCCATAATCTCCCCTTTCTTTACATGCATGACTGCACATTTGTCCACACCAAATTCCATCCTGATGGCACTACTGAAGGTTTCAGTTACCTTTAGTAGCTCCATCAGTCGCAAATTGTTGGGGGCAAAGAGTTTCAGATCATCCATGTAAAGAAGGTGAGATATGGCCTGACCACCTCTTCTCAACCGATAGCCTAGGCCTGAATCCTCCAGCAGTGTGCTTAGAGGATTCAGAGCTAAGCAAAACCAAAGTGGACTCAAACTGTCGCCCTGAAATATTCCCCATTTAATCCAAACAGGCTCATCACTCCCTTGGATCGGTTGACATCCTGGATAGCGAAGGACTGTTTTCCATTGCCTCATACATGACTCAAGGAAGGTGCGTAGGGTTGCATCTATTTTGTACAACTCCAACACCTTCATGAGCCATGTATGTGGCACAGAATCATAGGCCTTCTTGTAATCTATCCAACATGTCGACAGATCCTTGCGGGATCGACGAACCTGTTGGCTTATGGCCATGTCTATGAGGAGTAGCTCCTTAGTACCGCGGGATCCCTTCCTACATCCATTCTGAGAGGCGGACATAATTGAGTTACTCTCAATGTGCTCATTAATTTTCGCTCTCAGGATAGATGTAAGAAGTTTATAGACCGTCGACAAACAAGTAATCGGTCTATAATTCTTGGGTTCCGCGGGACTACCTGTCTTATGGAGCAGGTGGGTAATGCCAGTTGTTAGAAACTGTGGTAGCGACCCAGACTCTAAGGATGACTGGAATTGAGATGCCAGGAGCGCGTGTGAGCTGCTATACCACTTCAGCCAGAAGTTGTGCAGTCCGTCCGGTCCAGGAGATTTCCAATTCGGTAACGGACGGACTGCTTTGGCTATATCCAGTGTGGTTATAGTAATTTTTTCCATTTGTGGTATAGCTTCGCACACGCGCTCGACATCGCGCATCCAGCCACCCTCAGCGTGACAGATGGGCACCGACCAGTTGCTGCGCCAGAATGTACTCGTGGCGACATCATCCGGGCGGTAAACGTCTGTCACACTTTGTTCAGGTCGCTCCCAAGCTCTGTATACCCACCTCTCATCGCTCTGGAACATGCGGTTTTGCGAGTATCGGTCAACCCGCCGCTTATACCGCCGAATACGGTTTGCCCATGCACAAACTTTCTGCTTCAGGAAGTCGATGCGCTCTGTGACACGAAACGTGTATTCTCGGGGGCTGATTCCAGTCCCCGAAAACGCCCGCCTCACAAAGCGCATCACACGTGGTCGTGTGTTGCCCTCCCTGAAGCAGTATAGTTTGCCGATGAGTGCCCTAGCCTCATCGATACGCCGCTCGATCCTGCACTGCCAGGCTGGTGCAGCAGGCTTCGGTCGTATAGCTTCGTCACAACTAGGAAACTTTACGTTTGCTATACGACATGCCGCAACAGCCCCGCAAAACAGGATTGAGTGCGTATCAACGAGGCTCTCGCTGCTTTCAAAGATGTTCTGCAGCAGCGAGTCCAAAGCACACACCAACGCCCTATTCTTTTTGTGCATAGGTAAACGTGGTAGTCGGGGCCTAAGTTCGGTCGGTGTCAATCTATACTCGCGAAGCGCATCCTCCAGTGCGCTCCTCAGTCTATCGTTGCACTGGCTACTTACCGTGACAACCCTATCATCTACCTCATCACTACCGTTGTTGGGCCGCGGTGTGATTGCGCCACTGGCTGGCGCCTGTACCACGGTCTGTGTTGGGGTCGAGATGATAAGGTTGCTCAGTACCTCTGAGCGCAGCCTTTCAAGTGCGGCATCGTCCAACCTGCAATTATGTTGGATGACCCGCACCTGATCCGACAATCGTTGGGCCGAGACGTTCACAGTTGGTTCCAGGTCCTGAAACAGAGACAGCATCCTGACACGATACGCAGTGAGGTTAGTTCCCCCCTCTGTAGACCCGTAATATGCGCGCATGACGTTCTCGTTCATGGACTGAGTCCATCGCATGCGCTGCACACAACCACCGGCAGCGGGGTTATTATTATTATTATTAAAACGTCTACCGACTCATTTATTACGAATCCTTCATGCTCTTCTCTATGTTTCATCGTTGGTGCGTTTCGAGGAAAAATATAATATTTTAATTGATTTCCTTAGCGCACCTGAATGATGCATTTCGAGGAATACTTTTGACGCGCTTCATTTGGTGCAGTTCAAAGTAGGTACGCTTCGTGGAATACCCCGTTTTGTACCAGTGAACGCAAGATAATTGCCATATTAATTTTCTTTCTATATAATTTACATTATGATAGGTTGTATGATGAACTCATACAACCTATTTATAAATATATTATCAGTATCTAAAGCACAGCTATGACGATGACATTCTGAAAATTAATTATTTTCTCGTTAGACTTGCAGTATAAAGATTCCATCAAAATTTTTTGTTTAAAAAAAAAATACACCACGGTTATAGGATAACTAAAAGAAGAGCAATTTTTTATCAAAGATTTGGTGTTTCTTCAAAGCTTTCATTTGGTAATCTATCATCATCATCCAGAGCCCAATTTTGCCTTCTGCTAAGCATCAACCTCCTTTTTCATGTGCTTATATCCATATTCCTGTGCCATCCTTATGGCCAGGTATCCACCTTGAGACCTTTATTTTGAAAGTGTAGTGTGGTATAAATACTCTTTTAAAATTCGAAAATGGTTTTATGTTTTCTTTCTTGTATCATGTAGTGGCCCACATTAAGTTTTTATTTTTTCAAAATTCGAACAGCTCTTTTCACGGACACAATATAAAGACAGTTGGTTTCAACTGTCTTGGACGTTTAAACATCTCCCACCCACTGGGGAAAAATAGAAGAGCCCTGATAAAAGATTATTTGACTAAGGTATTTTAATTTTGAAATTTCAAACATTATAAGCCATGGTGCATAGCGAATTGTTGTAGTGGTAGCTCCAACAGTAGCTAAAACGTCATGTTTGCCTTTCCAACATGACGTTTCAGCTACTGTTGGTAGCTAATTTGGCAGTTGGTTAAAGGTACCTGTTACAGCCGTAGCAAACAATAGATGAAAATAACTCATCATTCCTTGATATGTTTAAAAAAAAATTTCGAATTTGCAATGGCTCCAAAAATCTATAATAAACTTCCGAAAAAATGGAAACAGTTAAGGGATGTAGCATTCAAAGGAAAAGTAATTAATTTTCTAGCAGATAAGGCTTATTATAATTTGAATGAGTTTTTGGATGAGAAATTTTGATTATACGTTGTATTTTTTTAATTTTTTTTTTAATAATTTGACTCAGTGACATTGTAAATATAATTGATGATCTGTTTTTAGAACTACTTTAGCATCTCTTACATGTCGACACTCTTGTTGTATGTATTGTACTCATGTTTGTGCAAATAAATAATTGATTGATTGATTGAATACATACCTATCAGAGTAAGTAGGCTAGTGGACATTAATTACATAAAATTATTCCATCGCAAAAAACAAAAACCCAAAATTTTTCAGGCTAATCACTATTTATCTATGGATTATTTTTTCCTTGGCAACTGAAACTGAGCCGATGACGACTATTCTGTCAGTGTCATGTTGTGATGCTATGCATGATGTATGTATATTGACGTCATACCATGACATTAAATAAATTATCCGTAAATAGGGAAAATTCTTCAGAAGGTAACGTTACGTTGTTCATCTGTGATGTCACCCATGGCAGATAACGTTTTAGGGTTCCGATCCTCTGTATGGAACAACGGAACCCTTATAGAATCACTCAGTTGTCTGTCTATCTAGCTGATTGTCTGTCTGTCCGTCTATCACAGCCGATTTTCTCCGAATGACCTGGACCGATTATGTTTAAATTTTGTACACATGTAATATTTTGTGACCCAAACACGGGCAAGTAACAAAAATAAATAAATATTGAAAATGGGGTCACTTTTTGTGGGGTAAATGAGAAATTTTAAAAAAGTTTTTCGAACCATAAAGTGTGCTATATCAAATGAAAGGGCTCATCGTATGGGCTTAAAAAGTAGTTTTTTCATAATTTTAAAATATTTCATTTCGAAGTTATTAAAGAAAAAAAAAGACTTTTATGTATTTATTACAGAAAATAGAGGACAATTGCCTTATCTCCAAAACTACTGAGCCTAAAATTATGAAAAACTCGTGCAACCGTGTGACGATATCTCTAAAATAATGTATGGTAAAGTATATTTATAAAATGTATGGCGTTGGAATTATTATGAAATAAGCTAAAACATTTATGTATAAATTTTAATTGGAAATCTGGGGGACCGAATTTTCCCCCGATTATTTTATTTTAATTGGTATAAATATACCCTCCATGATTTTTAAAAATATTTATTCACTATTTCACATTAATCAATAAAAAATGTTCTATTTGATCGCAAAACAATCTATTGTAATTTTTCAGACGTATGGCGAGTTATCAATGATGGTCACCTAAATTTCGTTACTGTTACTCTATTAATATTAAGCTTGTTTAATGGTCAAAGAAATAACTATTATTTGATAACTAAATACAGGTCAAAAAACGCATTACAAAGTGTCAATTTTTTTTTTAAACCCTGCCTTAGAAAACAACAAAAAAATGTAATTTAAAATTAACTTTTCGTGAGTATTATGATGATTTCATGAAACGTCTCATATTGAGGTCATGCGGCGATAAACAAGTATTAACAGTAACTAAGGAAAACTTTGGTTTATTTAAATATTACCGTCGTTTACCTGTGACGTAAACATGACGTATAGAGTATTCCATATTATGTTAATTGTTATTTTATTAGCTTTTTTTGCCCGCGACTTCGTACGCGCATATCTTGTTTCTTCCGTTCCCGTATAGCCTATATCCTGTCTCATGAATGTGGCTATCATATGCAAAAAAAAATTTCCAAAACTGACTCGTAGTTCCAGAGATTAGTGCAGTGATCAAACAAACAAAAAAAATCTACAGCATTATTATATTAGTTATAGTATAGATGAAGTAGCTGACCGAGCCGTCGTTCTGTCAAAAGGAATTGAAAACTAGCCATGGTTCGAATGGAAAAAAGAAAAGTGTGGTTTTTTCTTCATCCATATTTTCCAACTTTCCTCGTCATAAAAATCTTCGTCGGACTTAAACACATAAACGGCCGGTCTCAATCAAGTATCTACCTTTGACCGACTGTTAAATTAGCTCCCAACAGTAGCTGAAACGTCATGTTTGAAAGGCAAACATGACGTTTCAGCTACTGCAAGGGCTATAATACGCGATAGCGTACCGGAAAACGCAGCGTTGGAAAGCCTCCTACAAGGTGGACCGATGACCTGGTGAAGGTTGCGGGTAGCCAATGGATGCCAGACGCACAAGACAGGTTGTTGTGGCGACACTTGGAGGAGGCCTATGCCCAGCAGTGGACGTCTTTCGGCTGATATGATGATGATGATAAGGGGTAGATACGTTATTGAGACCGGCCGTTAGCCATTCATTTTTATTAATGTAGATTATCTTAACATACCGAGACTCCTCCGTGCCTCGGAAAGCATTTTAAGCCGTTGGTCCCGGCTGTCATTTGTCGATCTTTGGCAGTTACGGATAGTCAGAAGCCAGAAAATCTGACACCAGTCTTACCAAGGAGTACCGTGTTACCCAGTTAATTGGTTGTGGGGGTCTGGTAAGCAGCCGCTCAGTAAAATACTGGTATTCATCCGAATCCGGTTTGACTGGAAGCCGACCCCAATCTAATTGGGAAAAGGCTAGGAGATGATAATGTAGATTATCTGGTCGAAGTAAACTAGTCTATTCCAAGCAACCTTTATCCGGCGGTAAAGAGACCACGTTATTCACAAGCGTCACATTATTTTATCTCTCTTTTTTCCCAACCTAAGCTCTAGATTATTCTTCCATTTTTAAATCCCACCGTCGTCAGTTAGTTTCTAAGCCCCTCGCTAGGGTAACACCCGCTCCTCACTAATCTGTCGCCGCTGCCGCCTTTGTCAACGTCTTCCTAAGAACTGCCATTAACTATGTCAAATTGTCTAGTCTAGTTAACACTAGATTTGATGCTAGATTTTCAACTTCAATGAAATGCTGGAGCAAGGTTTCATATGGGAAAATATGTGTTTATTTATCTGCGTGAATGTAACTCTGTCTGTTTTTTTTTTTTTTTTTTTTATTTAATATGGGTTTGCTCTTGACTCTAGTCTAGGTCATAGAAGACAGAGACAAAGTCGACGATGGAGCGAGCTTACCCAGAAGAAGCCTGTTCACTCTAATTTTGAAGAGATTAGGGTTGTATGCGTTCGGAAACACAGACGCAGGCAGAGAGTTCCACTCCTTTGCTGTGCGCATTATAAAAGACGTTTGGAAACGTTTAGTGCGAATTGGTGGAATAGCAACAAGGTAGGGATGGTAACTTGCAGTGCGTCTAGATGTCCGATGGTAGAAGGGGGCCGGTGGGATGAGATCGTGGAGTTCCTGGACACTCTCCCCGAAGTACAATCTGTAGAAGACCGACAAGCAGGCAACCTTGCGGCGATGAGCCAAGCTGTGAAGCTTGGCATCCACCAGTCTTACGTCGCCAATGAGCCTTTTGGCTCTGTGTTCCACCGAGTCAAGCGCGGCAAGTTGGTATTTAGCTGAGCCATCCCAAAGGTGGCTGCAATACTCCATGCAGGATCGGACTTGTGCTTTGTAGAGGGTTAAAAGCTGTCCAGGCGTGAAGTATCGCTTCACTCTATTTAGGATGCTCAGCTTTTTGGCCGCAGTTTGGGCTTTGTGCTCAATGGTGGCACCAAAGTTGAGACTGGTTGTCAACTCCATGCCTAGGAGCTCGAGCCGATCGGTTACAGGAACAGATGTACCCCGAAAAGTCGGAGTTAGGTCGAAACGACTCCTTTTCGCGGTAAAAAGACATGCTTGTGTTTTGGTGGCGTTAAAAGAGACCAGATTGTCATCACCCCACTGGGAGACAAGACTTAAGGTCAAATTTGTCCGCTCTACCATGGCCTCTCTCAAGGAACGAACTTCTTCCCTGCTGGTTTTTGCGCTAGACAAGTATCTCTCTGAAACCGAACTGTCATCTGCATACCCAACAATACCAGGCTGAAGCAGGTCATTGATGTGCAGCAGGAAAAGAGTTGCAGAGAGAACAGACCCCTGAGGAACTCCGGCATTAATAGCCATGAGGTCAGAGAAGCAGCCGTCAACGACTACTCGGATCGACCGTTCACTAAGGAAGTCTGATATCCAGCTACAAAAATCAGCTGTGTGTTTGTTTGGTTACTCGTTAACTCGTAAAGCCCACTAAGCTGTGATAGTTTACCTTTTAAATTCGCTATATGTACGTAAAACTTAATGGTAGTAGCATGTACTACCATTAATTTTTTGACGACCGAAACAATCGGTCTAGAAACGACCGTTTAGATGGCAGTGATTGAGATTTGACTTTTACAAAAATTAGCACTTTAAAGCTTAATATTTCACTAACGGATCCTGAGATGGAAACATGGTTTTCGCAAACCCTCAATAATTTTAAACGACCTATCCAACGTATTCATCTCACACCATGATATTGGCGATAAAACCATAAAAAAACAAGATTTTATTTTACCACTTTGTTGGCGTGATTAATATCTATGGCCAAATATCAACTTTCTAATGCTAAGCGTCTTTGACCTTAACAGTGGACAGACAACAGACAGACGAACATGGCGAAACTATAAGGGTTCCTTGTTGACTACAGAACCCTAAAAACTAATGTCTAGATACTTCTAACACACCAAGCAGAAGCCTATTAATTTTGTAACTGAGCAGGAAGATGACGAGTCATCTAAGCCATTTATTTGGGTTTGGACAAAAGAAGATAGATATTTTAGTACTTGCACCATAGACTGCATACATTTGATGTGCCATAGACATAGTGTAAACTTCTTTCTTTTTAATGTATTTTTGTGTAAGTATTTTCTTGTTTTATTACATTATTTTGTTTGTGTGATTTAATTAACAGCGCTTTTTGTGCGTCGTGCTTTATTTTCTTGTTGTACCAAATAAATACTTTATCTATGTATCAGTTGCTAACATTTATCAGGTACAAATGTACAACTAACACACATAATTCACTCATTTACCTAAAACGTTCGAGTCAACAAACTTCAAAGTTGCGAACACTTGAAAGTTCCGCCTATAGACGCTTATAAGAAATTACTGTGCTAAGTTCCCAGGGCTTAATCTAGACCCTAGCTATTCTGAATAATATACAGCCTTCAAACTCGACGAGTAATTTGTGTCTAAATTCATAACGAGCTACAACTTCACAATAATAATTATTTATAACAGTAATTTAAGTTTCTTCGGAGAAGAGAAGGGTTGTTCACGTGGCGTTTTAATTATTTATCTGCCAACTAAAGCAATAATTTAAACCTTAAAAGTTGTGCCTAATCTTCAGTATAGACGTTTTCACTAAGGGATGCGGTACGGGGAGTAAAGTCCCGCACAACTCTTTTGGAGGGAGGATCCTCCAACCAGACGGTTGTTGTGTCTGGTGGGCAACTGCCCGATACTTGATATTTGGACTGTTGTATATGTTCAAATCGCACAGAGAACTTTGCTTGTGCGATGCAGGATTTCGATAGTAGTTTGTAGCTGGCAGGATAGATGGCGTTGCGGTTCTTTTTGTTGCCATACAAATTTTGCTTCTTAGTTTTTCATGTGGTGGCATTGATGCCGCTACAGTTATTCTTAATAATAATGTTCTTGTCGCGGAATTTGGATGGTAGATGTTGATTTCAGATACAATAATTCTAATCAAATAGTTTTAACATAAAAACCCTTAAAAATAAATAGTGTATATAACAATAGTCCAAATATCCAGGCTTGCCAGAAGGAGTTGTTTTGGAAGTTAGATGACGCTTTAACTGCTGCTAAAATATTGAACAGCAAGGCTGAATTTATTAACCTCAAAGACTACACTTTACTTAGTTCCCTTTCTTTAAACAATGCACCTGACACGTTATCTCTTCACCACCCTTGTTTGAAGGAGTCGCACAACATCTGTTTATGGCCCTATTGTATTCTTCAAGGTGTATTTTTCCTGGGGTCAGTCGCGTTACAGCCGTTCTGTCTAATACACTCAACGTTAGAAGTGCCTGTGATGAGAAAAGAATCACACAGATTAAATTAACATTTCCTTAACCATGGTAGTCATTAAGTCCACCAGTGAACCTTTGTGCATAAAGTTAAAATAAATGACGATGATGGGTATCATCTTCCTGCCGTCCCAATCCCAACTAAAAAGTAACCTGCTTTCTTGAAAAAAAACGAAAGAGGTTCAAAAACGAGAGAGTTTTTTCTTTTCTTTTTTTTTTGTCAGCAAACAAAGTCCAATAACAAATGACACAGCCTTAACACGTACCAGAAAGTACACTATACAAATTTTCTGTACAATTTTTCCCGCTCCCCAGAAAGCGCAGGTGCTATCACAACAATGAAATATAACAGTTGGCCAGAGTTACCGTGAAACTGGAATTAACTAAACTCAGCGGGGACTGTTAATTTCATTAGCTGGATAACGCAGCGAACACTTTTTGTTGGATATAATTCCTGCTTGCTTCATACTTTTGGGGTTCTTCGGAAATAGGGAATATGCATGTAATTTTTTTATTATACACACTTATTATGAAAGAATTTTTAAAATACCTTCATCAGCGATGAAGTTATTAACCTTTTGAACGCCAGAACATAAACGCATCGCCGTGCCCCCGACGCCAAGCCACAAATTGACCGTACTTTTTGTCACGTATTTGTGACGTTTGGCGTACAGGGCACGCGCTTGCTTGTCACCTATACGTGACAGTGGCGTTCAAAAGGTTAAGCTTCAAAGTTGACAATTAGAAAGAGAAGTCCGATACCAACTGTGACGTCAAATACTTTGACGCCTATACAGCTGCCATGCAAAACAGTGTTTTCGCGAGAGGGACAGATATATTTGTTTAAAATAGTTTTATCTTGCTTGATTTTCGGTCAATTTCGATTCTATTTTCACTGTTAGTATTATATTTTTGTATATTTCTAGATAAACTTAGATAGTAAATATTTTTTCATGCATATTTCCTATTGTTATGGTTAAAAATGTAAGTTAAATCCGAAAAATCAGCTTATATTCGTCCCACTTTTGGAACCCAGGCCATGTATGCAGGCCCAGTGCGGATTGGTAGATGTCATAAGTTTTAGAAGTTCGTTGTAATTCCGTAACCACTGGGCCAAAGTGGCTCTAAATAAGCAAGGTATTTTCATCCCAGTTGCTTAAAACGGCTCCAACTTGGCTGATAGTACAGGGTAAGTTGGTGTTTATTGCACATTGAAAAGAGTTAAACAGTGAAACGGTAAAATATACAACTCAATTTTGTTCGTAGAAAAGAAAATCACAGTGCTTTAAAAGTGTATGTGGTTAAAATAGACTTTTTGTATTATTTTTAGGTCCTTAAAAATGATTACTAAATGAAATACATAAATAGCAGAGGCGTCTTAGCATCCGCATGATTTTTTTACAGATTTCGGACAGCACTAATACAATTTGGGTCTTCAATAATTCCCAATTTCAAACAGTTCCTTGGTTTATAATTTAATTAGGTCTTTTATAATAATCGTAAATTAATACATAATGCATAATTTTATTTGACATGAAAATAAATAAAGGATCTAGTATTTGGTGTTACATAGAAAAAATAAGAATAATAGTAAAATAATTGCTCTATACTTCTTTGCAGGCGCTTTTTTGTTTTAAAATCGCCATTGACCATTATACAGCCTTGTAATTTTGGGTCAACAAACAACCATAAGCAAACTCTCCATGAGAGATAGTTAAATCTGATTAAGACTGAAACATTTTTATCACAGCCAATAAAGATTTCTTCACGCAGTAAAATAAAATACTGCGGAACCATCATTACTTTTATTTGCAACATCTTCAGCTCCTAACGAACTGCAGGTAATCGCCGAGAAATAAAAAGTGTCCTTATTTCTTTTACTTTTTAATATATTGTGCACACTCAAATTTTATATTTCGTAATTTCCTCGCTTAATATAAAGGTTTAAATTATATTAAATTCTTCTTCCTTGAATAACAAATTGTTTTACATTGTCTTGACAACGTATTGCATATTTTCGAGAAAATGAATTGAGGGATTCGGAAACTGACATTGAAATTGAAACCTTTACTGTAATTTTAATAGTACCACTTGTGTAACCTTAGGCCCTACTGCGTCAAAAACTCAACTCAGTTGGTTGTGTTAACAACCAACTGAGTTGAGGTTATAAAACAAAAAAAAAATACAAAATGGGCCCGTTTTAGCAATAAGTTAGAATTTTATGATTATCGGCTGAAAAAAATAAATGGACAGTTATGAAATGATGGAATGGGCAGTTAAATGATGGGATGGACAAGGAGCTTAGGACACGGATAGGTTAAGTTACTTTAAACCCTTCAGATAGAAATAGGAGCGCTGCGCAGCGGGGCTCCGCAGAATGTTTGTTGATTAATGAATGATTGTTGTTTGAATTTAGATTTCTTACCGACCAATTCCGTTTTGTTAACTGACCACAAATAACTGCCCATTCAGTCAAATTTCTGCCCATTTAAATATTTTTCACGAATCATTTCTATTTAGTTTACTGCTCAGTTTTAACTGCTGAACTTGTTAATAAACAAGTATTTTTTATCATACCAATTCTTCAATATATGTACATCTGCCGCTTTAAATCAGTGCCTTTAGCAATTAACTCGGAATTAATAAGATAACTCAGGTTGGTGTAAACCGGTGTTAGTGTAGTGTAGTATTTTTTTAAGAAAAAGATATTTCAATTTTCATGATGAAATTCCTTTGCTTTATTCTAGAAATCCGGTGACCTAAATCCCGGAAAATGTTATCCATAGAAATTTCCCAACTTCACATGCTTATCACACCTCGTATAGTTTTTCACGCAAAACGGTTTTCTTTCCCCAAAGAAAACTTCCCGAGAAAAGTTCTCAGGGTTTTAAAATAACGTCGTACAATGGCGAACTATTTTATTTCTAGCTGCGCCACGTCGCGAAGTTCAATCATCACATGTATGGTTTCCGAGGGGGGGGGGAGAGGTTGGGAGGAAGAGTTAGAATTACCACACTTACCTCACGGGATTACTGAGGACCACTACTCCTTGCTTCTGTACAGGTATGAAGTTTTTTGTACCTAGTGGATCTCTTTGCACTTTGGCAAAAGAGATATCTTTTCAGTCCAAAAGTAGGGAGCTCCAGTTTAAAATAGGATAGGCTGTTACTATCAAAATAATTTCTAACAAAAAATCATTGACGTTTTAAAGAGATTACGTTATTATTATTACGCTCGGATCTGACGGTAATTAAGCTATACTATATACATATAATAATATGTACATACATTACAGCACCGTGTGAAGTAGAATGTTTATTCGGGGCTTCAAAAACACACCGACTACTTTTTGGCCCATAGTGCGGTATGCAAAGCCACTTGAAGCATATGCATAACGATATTTTGACTGCATGAGAAAGAAATATAGGTAAAGCCAATCACCAAAGGCTTCTCCGTATTTTTTCAGCGGCCATTACTCAACCTATACCAAAAATGTTCACAAAGGTAAATGCGAATACTCATAGTACGCCATCGGAGAATACAGTCCGTGAGAATTTTAACTCGGCTATAAATGCTCCGTGGCAATAATCGTAAAGCATTTTCACGGTATTGCGCACCGAAAACTGATCCAGATCAAACTGGCCTGAATCGGTTCAGACCAGTTGAAAGCGGTTCAAAGCAGTTCCCGGTAACAGCCGAGTATTTAAATGGACTTTGAGCGAGAAGTCACGTTCAAAATCAGTTTGGTTTTGGCATATTTTGCTACGTTTCTAACTTGATGGCTTATTCAATGGGTTTGACGTTGATGTAGATGTTTTGGGAAACGTTTGAAAAGTATATAAATTATAATTGGTTTCAGTAAATTCTTTAGGATCGGATGCTTTGTTTATGTGTCAAGTACCACAAAAAACTCAAATGATTTTAAGGTAACTTGTAATTAAAATCCGTTTAGTAAGAAAATTAAACGTCATGAATAGACTGAATGTTTTTAATGTTGCTTTTGATTTGTATATAATTTATAATGAAGCAGTGCTTTTACAAATATTACGTATTTTCTGAGGAGAAAGAAAAAGCTAAATGACCACCATAACATAAACGTTTCCGTCCTTTCCTTCAAGTGAATCATCCATAGTCGAAAAAAATTAGGACGCTGCGTGAAAAACGTCCGAACCGCGGATTTGTACCATCTGATATACTCCACCTTTTTCAATGTCCGATATCTATAATACACTTCGTTTTTCCTTCAGTCGGAGCGTGCAAATGCCATCTGATTGGTGGTAAATCGGTTTCAGTGAAAAATAAAGAACTCTCTTTCTATTTTTACGTCTTCCTTTTTTTGTCATTCGTGCTTTGTCAGTGTGCGTCGAATTGTTTTGTAGTATTATGTGCAACTTCCGTGCGTATATTGTCTTTAAGTTTCCATTGTTTGAATCATAGCAAACGCTTGGTAGCCTGATTTTAATACCTGAAAAAAATCGCAGGAAATCAGTAGCAAATCAAAATCTAGATTCATAACCGGAAAATGACTATAGATTTCCCACCTATTTCTCATATCTCCGGACATTTACTTTTGAAACTTATATTTGAATTAGTAATAGAAGTATGAGGGGGCTTGCTAGGTACATATATTTTTGTGCATAAAAATACAGGTAAATTGTGTAAGTAAGTAAGTAAGTAAGTAAGTAAGTAAGTAAGTAAGTAAATTTTATTTGTAAGTGTTATACAAGGTGAATTTTAGTTCATTGAAATTCTTTCAGGAGGTATAATAGTAGTTGTCGTGAATATGAAAAACTTTTACTATGGAGCTGTTCCTCACATTTTGTCGAGTAACGACGTAATTTACCGAATGAGTAGCAGTTTTTATATTTCAGAAGCCATAGGAAAACTTATTCACTGTATAGTGGTCATTATCATCATCAGCTAAAAGACGTCCACTGCTGGACAAAGCCCCACCCCCCAATAGGGGGGAAGGGGTTGTAAGCGCCACGCTTGGCAGGTGGGTTGGCAATCGCAGTGTAGCTGTTGTACTTGCAATGTACAGAGAATGCTGCTGCCCATTCTCTGGTGAGTCCCTTGGTCGCTTCTTACTTGAAATGAATAAGTACCTCTTTGCTGGTAATACTTTGTTCCTATAAGTAGCATACTCTGGGTGCATCGTCCTCACATAATATTAAATTAATTTTTGAATACCAAATTTTGTAAAACCATTATTTGAAAAGAGTAACTATGGAGTTTCTTGTCCGTTCTTCTCCATAAGAATTTACCTTTCCGAATTGAAGGTAAAAACACTTTATTAATGTATTAATACTATTATTTTACTGAACTGTAAATGATGACGTTCAAAAGTGCCGTTTTATGACCTAATTGAAATAAATGTTTTGACTTTGACTTTGACCTACTACACCCACGGGAAGCGATGGGATGGTGTTATTCTTTTACGTTCCACAACATACAGTATAATGGTGAAAAGTATCAAATCTTACAGAAGTCATCGTAACAAGAGATAAGTCATTCCCCAATGCTGTCTTCATCTTAAAGTCTTTGTTCATGTAACTGATGATAATTAAATAATTCTTCTTGTCCTTAAGTCGCATGCTTGTCCAGTCAAAGTCGAGGAGAGCCACGTAGAACTGCGTTCCCTATTGGGAGATAAATTAATATAACTATAAATAGGTAGTTAGGTTAAGCAATGCATTAGGTAAACTGGCAATCTTTCAGGGGCTGAAATATAAACAACTCATGTGTTGAAATAACTTTGTCATATAAAAACAGATGAGAAAAATTGCAAACGCCGTAAGATTGTAAAATATCGCATGAAATTGTATTTTTTTTTTTAAATAAGACACGGATATATTGGAAACGATTGAATTTGGATGGGATTTATTGTAAACAAAACGTTTTTTTCATTATAAATCGAGAAATTCTAATCTAATAAAGATTTATTACAATCTTACGGTCTGCAATTTTTCTGCAATACATTCAATTATTGTTTGCATAACTCGAAAAAGTTAAAAAAATTGTTTATTTGAAAAAAAAAAAACATCGCCAACGAGATAATAATTCGTCACCAGTAGGTATTATTTTTAATCGAAAATGAGAGACCAAAGAAGCTTACCTTACTTTTTATTTCTTCACCAAGAACGTTGTAAGCAAATATTTCTACCATTGTTGGTACTAAGTTAGTCAGAAACATCCATTGTATTTGCTTAAAAAATACAAACAGAATAAATCGGTATAATTATTATACATATATCATATTTATTAGTTTATTATTTTAGCATATAAATGTATTTTAATTCTAATTATTATATATGTATATTATCTGTATATTCTTTCCAAAATGTTAAATTTAAATTTTGAATCTTGTTTTTATTTTTTGTACACCTACCACAGTATAATCTTTATAACCCAAAGGTTGACTGGTAGAGAATGTCTTGATGCATTAAGTCTACTCATGTACCACTATTGTACATAAAGTTTAAATAAATAAATTATAATTATATCTATTATATTAGTTAATTGTTACATAATGACCTTAACATAAAATTACATATAAAATCCTAACTAACATTATAAATGCGAGTTTGTCTGTTTGTCACGATTTCACGCCCAAATTACAGAAGCAATTTTGATGAATTTTGGTATAAAGATAGATGGAACCCTGGAGGCGGTTATAGTTATAGAGCGAGTAAAGTCACGGAAAAAAGCCTAAATGTAAATCTTGTACCTATGTAAAGATATTGATATTCAGTTAGTTTGGACAGTGGTCTCTAAACGAGGTTGAACTTTTATATGGGGAACTTCAGAAAAAAAACAACCCTACTTCTGGCGCAGTCGGGTAAAAAATGCTCTATGTTCGGTGTTTTCACCAAAAATCTTAGAAAGCAATATCGGCGTAACGCGTTGACCTGATTTCATTTATTATTAAACACATTTATTGATTTACATTATATTTTTAGTGCACTTTGGTCTACCGCGTTATTTAACATATTAACATTAAGAACAGTACGAGAGAGACTCAATAAATAGTGGACACTATTTATTGAGTCTCACCATAATATTTTTCTCCTCAAAAATACCGACACTCTAGTAAAAATAAAATAACAGACATATTTGATTATTTTAAATAAATCGAATATTTCGTTGTTAATTATGGTAACGTGCCGGCTGCATCATAAAGTAGAATTTATGATTTTCTAAGTGGTCTGACACCATGTGCAGCATTAAGAAATAAATATAATATTTTTTTGTAAGCGGTGAATAAAATAACAAGTACATACCTCAGTCATACACAGAAGGATCAAACATATAGCGAGTAAAGCGCTCACGAGAGGAATCATAGCCGGCCACTTGAACATATGGCTCGTGATATTAAAAAAACTGAAAAAAAAACATAGTAAGTACTGATTTTACAGGCCAAGTAAGTAAGCCGTAAAAAAACAACGATGGTGGTTTGCTACCTCTTATGTGACAATTATGGTTTGAAAATTTAATTGGCAGAAGTTTTCAAGAGATTTTTAGTCCAGAAAATGCTGAAACTGAAAAAATTCTGTCGCAAACTGGAAAGAACAACTCTAATTTTCCTACATTTTGTCAAATTGAAGTTGATTGTTGCTTAGAAGATATTCCAATTTTAATGCATTTTATGAACGAGATAAGACCTTTCAAAATGCATTCAAATTCACGGATATGTGTTAAGACTAAACACATGTCCGTTAAATATTTTGGTTTTCGTTTGGCAGCCAATATTTTACCAAGATACACAATTTATGTTAAAAAGATTAAACTTACTCCATCAAAATTGCATGATTCTTATAAAAAGTCCTGAGCGTATTATTCAGACGATCCATATATTCCAGGTCACTTTCATCAGATCCCCTACTCTCCACCTTTAACCCATTGACCACACTGTCACTGGCCATACAGAAAGAAAACATCAATACGGCGAACCATAGATCTATCACACAGTATGTGAACGCCATTTCGACCAAATAAATCGTATGTAAGATCAAACCGATTTCGTAATAAGGGGTCGTCATAGGCATCAATATTGACGTAGTCTTCGACAGGGTTACTCTCGTACCCAGTATATAATTCCAAAACGCAACCACAAGGTACATCATTACGGGGCATAAGACTCCCGCAAACAATATCTTGACGACAATGTTCACTTTCGTCAACAATTCTTTTGATTTCTCAACGGAATCTTCCTTTATGATGTCCAATACCGATGTCTTCGCTGCCAAGTATGATTTTCTCAAAGTGTCCCGGCTGCTTATGAAGAGCAGGTATTTTACCGAAAAAAAGAAGGTTATTAGAAAAGTGTAATAAGCTTCGCCTATCTCTGTAATGTCTGTCGCATCTTTGAGGAAATCTTTGGTACCAAACATGACATAAGTTATCAAGATGATAAAGAAAATTTGTTTCGCCATTTTGGTTCTCAAATTCCAGGTTGGATTTAAGACGTTTTGTCCGAGGATTTCTTGGACAAATAAGGGTAAGGTCATGACTCTGTCGAACTCGTTCCATTCTCCTACGGTTTTGAAATAGTCTCGAATGGAAAATATTTTCATTTTCGCAAAAACGTTTTGCGCGGTGCACGATGCAGTTTAGAATTGTGATTCAAGACCGTGTGAAAGTACTGTCGTTGCGCGAAGCGAAATGAAATAAATTATTTGAGAACGTAAAGTTTAGTACAGCGGAGTCTTTGTTATGATATGCAAGTAATGTAGATTATTGCGAAATTACAGTGTGTTGTGAAGCTCCATTGTCATTATAAAAACGGTTAAATTTAAGTAGCAATCTCATCTAATCGATATTCAATTTCAAGATATAGGGAAGTTAAAGATGTTTTGATGGACTGAGATGGATTAGAAAAAAATAATAAAATTATTGTAATTGCCTCTCTGATTTCTACTTCAGGTACCATAGTGCCCACAAGTTCAGTCACAAAAAGTGAGTTATTGGTATATTTGTCAAACAAGTCCTTTAACCTTAACTTTTTTAGGTGTACGATCCCGTTGTGATTCGTACCACACCAATTCCTGAGTTACATAAAGTTATACGTACGTGTGATCTAGCCTAATTTAAGAATTGGTATAGGTAACATTCATTCATTAATTTTTCAACATCATTTGATTCCCTCGAAAACATAGTTTGTCATTTTATTGACATTAATCAAATGTTTCTTCCCTTGTCATAGGTGACTGAGTCAGTTCTTCAAAAGGACTTACGATATAGGCCTGAAAAAAAAGACGATATCCTTTACACTTCTATTAGTAAATGTACCTTAGACAATAAAGTGGCGTCATTATTCAATCAGTTAAATTAATCTTTCGCCGCCTTATATCTGTAACGTACCCGTTCTATGCAATTTAAGACAGTTTAGTTCGAAATTATCGCAATCATGACGTTGAGAATAATATAAAGTCAAACGCACCTATATCAAATTATTTAACACTTTAGCCTTAACGTTTTAAGGTGTACTTTTGAATGGAATTGCTCAAATTTTAACAGTCAATTACTGGGAATCAAAAGCCATTTCTCTAATTAGGCTGGGAACTTCAAAATTGTGCAATAATAGTTTTCCTTTGGCAATAAAAGAGCTATTAAAAATAAGATTTATGTGCCGAAGGCGCAGTCCCAGGAGTTTTCTATTTTGTAATTACTTAAAACATTTTGGTCTTAAGTCGTTTTAAGTTTATGAGCGCAGTAAATACAGGGCCATAAATTATATACACGCTATTTTCGATTGAAAGTGGTGAATTTATTTCAATAGAAAGGTTTTCCAACATTCTTGGCAGGAGGAATGGAGTTGGTTTTGTGAGAACTGTAAATGATAAATGATATTTATTTTGTAAGTAGGTTAAACTGACCAAAGAAGATTGACGTGTGAAAGTGTTTTACACGTCAATCTTTTTTGGTCATTTTTAAACTAAATGAGAAGAAGAAACACCGAAACAAACTTAGAGATCAAAGTCTCTTTTAAAGTCCATACAATCGTACTGGTCAAATCCTATGAGAACCATGTAGGTTAATGTCTGAAGTGGTATTTTGAGGAAAGTACCACACAGATTTGAGTGGACCTATCCAGATAGTGCAAGCATTTATCAGTTATCGTGTAGCTCAAACTTGGGACTTTGAGGAGCTCAACGATTTAACGAACGATGCCAAAGTAAGGACATTTGGGTAGACCGCATAAAGAACTCAAACTGCCAGACTAACATGAAATGAACCCCTAATATTGCGGTGTACATGATCCCTACATTCACAATACGTTTTATGAGGACCATGCAAATCAGTGTCTGAAATGGTCTTTTATTTATTTATTAAAACTTTATGCACGAGTAAAATCACTGTACAAAGGCGGACTTAATGCCTTAGGCATTTTCTACCAGTCGAACTTAGGGTGGTGCAGAGACAACATGGCAGGTGCAACTTAAAGACAAACTAAAAATAGGGAGAAAAAAAAAATATAAATACATACATACACATGAATAAAGTTATCAAGAAAAAACGAAGCCAACAAATAACGCTGTGATGATTCTAGCAATTTCTTGCGAATGTGCTCACGTGGCTTGCCTGGTATTTTGAGGAAAGAACCACACAGATTTGAGTGGACCAGTCCAGTCAGTGCAAGCCTTGGTCAGTAGTAGAGTAGCTCAACTTAGGATCCGTAGACTCATAGTTTCCTTGGCATTTCGATTCAAGTTGTTGTATGTACTTACTTACTTGATACTTTGACTGGTCTTCACTGTTTTCTCCTACCTATTAAAACTGTAATATAGAAACATAATAAATATTTTTTTTGAATACTACCTGTGTAGCATCTTGCTGGTTATTCTCCATAGGAAACTGTTGTTTTAAAGTGTCTATAGCTGATGTTCTATTAGCGTCCACGTAAGTCTATATAAAATAAAATATTTTGTATTTTTGAGATGTTGTGATACTTGTAAAAATGCAGGGACTCACCAGAGTATGGGCAGCAGCATTCTCTTTGCATTGCGACAGCTACACTTTTTTTTTAAGGATGGGATATCATCCAGTAACTTCGTCCGCTCTAGGTGGAACTAAAACCCATCCGTGTTCTTTCCAAAGCTCTTTGCGTACCAGGATCGCGGTGACTCTTTCGAACAAATTCCGCAACAGCTACACTGCGATCGCCAACCCGGCTTTGCCATTATGGCTACCCCCCTCTGGGGGAGGCCTATTTCCAGCAGTGGACGTCTTTTGGCTGATATGATGTTGATGATGATAAAACTTGTAAACGCATAGTAAACACTGTGATCAAAATCTCATTTGCCATGTGAAGATAAATGATATTTATTTTGTAAGTAACTATATACACTAGAAATAAAAATAAAATCTCCTAACTAAATAAACCCTAAAATATGGCGTCAAAAAATTCATCCGCATCGCTGTCGACTGGAAGTGTACCCAAAAGACTGGCGGCATTGCCACGTTGTAAGTAATTGTTATTTTAAATTTCTTCACAACACAATCAACATGGCACACAATCAAGCTTTAAACTTAAGGATGTTCATATTCCATTTTTATTTTTGTGCTTAAAACTAAACAGTCAAACCCACATGAACCCGGAAACATACCCTACCCTATAAAACATAATTAATTATTAATAATTTGTCACATTAAAATGTTAAAATCAGCCCAATAATTACCCTAAAACTAAGCTTCAACAACTAACGTGATTAAAAATGCTACTAAAGCACGCGACTGCGATTGCTCGACAATCGGTCGCATGCTTACCATCGCGTGTTAATTAAGAGGACCATAAAACTCTCAAATGACGTCACGAAACAATCGTTAAAAGTTGTAATTAAAAATAAGTTGTAAAGAGCACGGCTCAAAGTTTTCATAGATTATTTTATTTACTTTTCCAATAATGGATTTTAATGGTTTTCAACTAGGTTTTTATTTTCTGTTTAAAAATCTCATTAATTTTCGCAACTGATTTTTTTCGGGACGCGCCCCAGACAATGCAATTTCTGAAAACCAGAACAATGAAGTTCGTCAAGTCCCATTAATTCCCATAAATTCAAGATGGATAGTTTTTTTTTTGTAAAATCATGAGAACATTGCATAGATCAGGATCTATATGTTTTGCCATTTATGGCTCACAAAATATTCATTTTCAAGTTCGACAACTCCCTTAAAGAAAAGATTCAACTACTTTGAATCCCACAACGAGATTAATCTGAAAAGAGCAGTGGAGAAGTAAAAAAAAAAAATCCTCTTTGAAGTATAAAAAAGTAACGATTTGTTGGCCTCTGGCCACTGCTTCGAGAAAAATGGGTCATAAATAGCTGGAAGTGACCCGACTTTAATTAAGGTACTAATAAAAACTAAACCTAAATCTTCTCATGTGAAGAACACTGTTCTAGTGCAAATTATTATTATCTAGAAATTTGATTATAGATTTTGAGTTTGAAAACAGCTCTGTGACTGTTGTTCCTATGATCCGAGCGTAAGGCCGCGTTCCCAGTATGTCGCGACGACAGATTATCGAGTCATTTAAAGCGTCGTGGCTTGTGTATTTAAATGGAGGTGTTCACATATAGGACGACACGATTAACCGTCGTCAACGACTTTTTATATACAAAATGTATGGCAGTCGTCCAAAATGATAAAATCGTCACGACATAGTGGGAACGCGCCCTAACTTAGTTTTTGGTATTTCTAACAAATGTCTGGTAGGTACCAGGTTTTTCGGTTTATCTTTGATATGAAGACCAATAAAACAGCTCATCAAGGGTTACAGTTTTCGATGGCGCGTTGTGTTCCACGCGCGCCTCAAAGAGAAGTCAGCATAGGAGACGGGACCCGCTAGGGCCAGAGCCTGCGTGGGTTCCGAAATTTGTTTGAAAGAGTCACCGCGGTCCTGGAACGCAAAGGGCTTAAGAAGGAACACGGATAGGTTTTAGTCAGAGTCTGTTACGCCCTTCCGTTCCACCCAGAGCGGAAGAAGTCATATAATGATTTACCATCCTTAAAAAAAAAGGGAAACAGAAAACACTTTTAGATGTTATTGGGTTACTTGTAAAATACTGATATTCAGTTGGGTCCGGTAAGATTGACAGCCGACATTTATTGAGTAAATGAGTACCTCGCTGGAAAATTCAAAGCAGATTATAATGAAGCTTCTTAAAAGAACGATTAAGTACTCGAAAACCACAAATTTCAACCCCAAGTAACCGGTGTCAAAATCGTTGAATTTTAGCTTTAAAATAATTAGATTTACCTGTGGACATAAACAAGTGAATGAAATAACTTGATGTGATTGATGAACATTTTAATAGTTAAATATTAAAATTTTCAAACTAAGTAAAAACGAGTATCATATAAATTGTGTAATGACGTTTTAAGTTGACAGTAAAACTTTAAAAGTAAAAGTTTATTTTTTATTTTTAGTACATTTAAATATAAGCTTGTTTTTTAACAAGGGTTTTTAAACTTTTTATTTTAAGACGGTTAAAAATGGGTTGGAAATCAAATTTCAAGTTTTCGCCTGTGATGGACACCTGTCTCTTTGTGCCAAAAAAAGGAAAATAAGAAACATACAATGGGCGGTCTTATCGCATTCTGGACCAAAATTGACCTGTCTTTCAGATAATAATATCTTGGGACACCTTACACACGATCATCCGATCCCAAACTAGGCTGAGCCTGTGCTATGGCAACCAGACAACTGATAAACATACTTTTAAGAAATGAAATAATGATATTGATGATCTTAGGGTCGATTTGTGATGCTAGAGACCCTGAAATATAAGCGAAAACTCCTAACGCTGGACATAACGTCGCGATCCTTTAAAGACAATTAACTTTTTTCAACTAAAAACTCTCAAAGCCCATAACATTTGATGTCGTACTCATACAAGTGTAGTTTATGAGTGGCCAAGCTAGCGTGCAACACAATTTCATTACTGCCTTCCTTTACTGTGTCGTTAAGTCATAACACGAGGTACTGTAAACATTACTTGTTAGTGGAAGTCTCTCTAGTGTTCCAGGGAAAACTCCTTTGTGTGACGGTAAAGAGAAAATGTCAATCAGCGAAGTTGACATTAGCTTGTCAAGTATGATGAGGACTTGTTTTATGGTAAACGAGTGGTAAGTAGACTCCTTTGTAGCATTATGTTGTTTTTAGAACCAGTTACGTCGCATTAAGTTGTTTTGGCGTTGATGAACAGAATCATCTATGGTTTCTAATGATATATATTTATTTATTTAAACTTAATGTACAATACTCTTCTCTCTGTTCTTGACATCAAGAAGGCGGAGTCAAAATTTTCCTTTAAGCGTAAAATCCGAAAACACTACTTAAAATCTTGTAATTTTTAGTTGTTCTTCGTCATGATTACTATGAATTCTCTTAATCGGTATGATTATTATATATAATATTTATTAGTTTATTATTTTAGCATATATATGTATTTTATTAGTATTATATATATTATCTGTATATTCTTTCCGAATTGTTAAAATTCAATTTTGAATCTTATTTTTATTTATTGTACACCTACCACAGTATAGTCTTTATAACCCAAAGGTTGACTGGTAGAGAATGCCTTGATGCATTAAGTCCGCCCATGTACCACTATTGTACATAAAGTTTAAATAAATAAATAAATAAATAGGTATGGGCGGACTTAATGCATTCTCTACCAGTCAACCTTTGGGTATATATATACTAGTGGCCCGCCCCGGCTTCGCCTGGTTTTTTTTTAAATTGTCTTTCGTTCAAACCTTGCCCTGACGATTACGAACACAAAAAAATAAAGAATTATTCAAATCGTCCAAGTCGTTCTCAAGTTATGCGCGTACATACATTTTGGCGATTTATTTTTATTTATATAGATAACTAACGGTCCCGACAGACGTTGTCCTGTCCGAACGGTCGCTTTGTGTACGACGAAAAATTATAGAAATCGATTGCAGCGCCACCTACCGGGTCCAATTGTGAATCTAAACCATTCTGGAATCACCTTAAAAACACAAAAAAAATTTCATCAACATCGGTCCAGCCGTTTAGGAGGAGTTCAGTGACATCCACACGTACACAAGAAATATATGTATATATTTAAATTAACTTACAAAATATCATCTTAATATATATATATTAAGATGATTAGTTAGTTAATTTGTTTTTATTTTTATTTTTAAACATGTCAGGTACCATTCTTTACAACAATAATGCCCACCCAATCGTAATTTATATGTAATCAGAATTCAGGACCTCA
Source organism: Mamestra brassicae (assembly GCA_905163435.1). NCBI lineage: Eukaryota > Metazoa > Arthropoda > Insecta > Lepidoptera > Noctuidae > Mamestra > Mamestra brassicae. Next base: position 3,693,679 of record LR990991.1, on the reverse strand, counting down.
AGATACAGGTTCTACAATCATAGTTTGAGGCCCACTTTCCACGAAATATTGATATTAAATAGTTACAGATATTATAATTATATAACAGTTGTTGTAATAGTGTATAAACGAATATACTTTATTCGTATCTATCTTCTAATATTATAAATGCCACATTGAATGGCAATGCTAATTCTTTGAGCAAAGAACGAGCCAGCCCTCTGGTCGTTCGTTTTGATATGTTAGTACGCTTTGGCATTATTTATAGTGGTTACTAAAGTCCTACAGTGAAGCACGGATATGATGTCATATCTATACATAGACAAAGTGAAATTCTAACAGCGATGACGATGTCTATTAGTACAAAATGTATGGTATTATAACAATCATCATCACTAGAATATCGCTATGTTTAGAGCCCGTTTTATAAGTTGCCCGAATTTTCAGAATCGTTTTGGTAGTTGCTTTAAAGACTGTCCCGGCTCTCGACAGAAGCTGAGAAATTAATCCGGTTTTAAACAATTGAAAAATTACAACCATCTATCAAAGTAAACGAAACCCGACGCTTTCTCTAGTGTTATAAACTAGCGGTCAGTATCGCCCCTCTGTTTACCGCCGCAATATACTTAATCGTGGCTCCTATTAAACCGGGCCTTTCAATTATGACTGTAGTAAACAAAATCGCTTAAAGTAACTACCGTTGACGTTTTATTAAAAGTTTTCATTATTTTCTTTATATTTTACAGAAGAACTCTTCCGTACCCACTGATAAAAAGATTGATAGATGGCACATCACAAACAGTACCATAATTATTTATGTTTTGTCAATTTTAATGACATGTCTGAATGTGTGCTCTTGGCTAACTAATAACGGTTAGAGGTTTGGTTTGTGGATGGGTGACCATCTTATAATATAGGGACTCCTCCGTGCCTCAGAAAGCACGTTAAGCCGTTGGTCCCGGCTGTCATTTATAGATACTTAGTAGACGTTACGGATAGTCAGAAGACAGAAAATCTGACACCATTCTTGACAATGAGTACCGTGTTACACAGTTAATGGGTTGTGGAGATCTGGTAGGCAGGCGCTCCACGTAAAATACTGGTATTCTGCTGAATCCAGTTTGATAGGAAGCCATCCCCAATATAGTTGGGAAAAGGCTAGGTAGATGATGATGTGTGAACGTGAGAACAATTGCGTTGGGTGATGCAGGGCCCATACCAGACAAGGGTGCATATGAATGTTGAATCCCGGGCCTCCTACCCATGAGGCGACCCGTGGGGTTTTAGCTGCTTGGAGTCCGTCATCATAACACACTATTCACTCAGATGGTATCCGTGTGGACCTCCACTTGGCAAGAAAGGAAGGTTATAATGACATTATAAAAACGGCATGAAAAGTGCTCATAACGGATTTTCTAAGATCGCAGAGACGCTAAACTTAATTTGTTTTCTCACGAACAAAATGTGTGGGATAGAGTTCTGTTAGTCTTTTATTTACTTTGAATGTATCTGCTCTTGGGCCTGAGATATTTCTAAAAAAACTTCTTTTACGTTTCAGAAATTAGTGATGTTCCACCGAAAAAAGTTTTTTTGGAATATTTTAACGCTGATCAAAATGTATTCAATCACAATATTGAAAATCAAAGTCTCTTTAGTATAAAATTCACTTTTCATTCGACACAAAAGACGAACTTATTTGTATACATGACGTGATAAAATAACAAATTTAACTCTGTGTTGGTTTTATTTTTCAGAAATAATATTATACACATATGTATATTTTTTAAATAAAAAAGTATACTACGGCTTTTCAGATTGTAAATTAAAGTCTTATTTTGTTTTGAAATAATGTAGTAACTAACGCAATTAAGGGTAGTTCTATGTTCTAATTAATGTGACGTCAGACACAGCCCTTATTTAAAGCATCAAGTAACATTAGCTCTAATAATGTCGACCGTCTGACCTGGCCACCTTTGCGACTTTCAACTTTGTACATGAAATAAGTTGCGAAGTTAAGTTTTGTTCTTTGCGAACTTTTAATATCTATAATGTTACTTTAATACTGACTCTGGGTCTCTCAATTCCAAAAAAAACTGTCTGTGTTTTTAGCGGTCGATTTTTTTGACGAAGCAATTCTTTTTACTTTCTACATTTTAGTGACTTTCATTTTTGGAATCGTCTCCTAGAGACCTTTAATTTGATACCCCATTCGATTGGTTTTCAGGAAAAAATATTTTCGAAGACAAGATAATATAGAGGCCAAAATCGGCCATTTTGATTTTTATATACGTATTGTCGCTCTCACAATCAAGACGAATCTAACGACATCTATCAAGCTAAAATCCATCTAGCCGTTTTGCTACAGAGCGTGCCAAAAAAATATACATACATCCATACTAACAAACAATCGAAAATCGTAACCCTCCTTCAGGCGCAGTCGGGTGAAAAGGGAACAGCCTGCAGCCATTAAACCAATTGTAACGATCATGACCACAGCACCTCTAGTTAGTCATTATTCAATCTCTCACTTTTTTTTTTACTCTCTTGCTTTGACTTTGTTGCTGTTTGAATTTTAATAAACAGTTAATAAAGCAAGCTTATGCGTAACTTAGATGAGTTCATTAGAGGTAGCTTAAAAGTGGCGCCGCGCGTATGGTCATGTGAAGAGGAGGGATGAAATGCACGTAACTAAAAGAGTTATGAATATAAATGTGGACGGATGAACAGGGAGAGGGAGGCCAAAGAAAAGATGGATGGATTGTGTTAGAAGTGATATGAAAGAAAAGGGAGTTAGTGATAGCGTGTCGGCTGATGGGACAGAATGAAGGAAAAAAACGTGTTGCGCCGACCCCAAGTAACATGGGATAAGGGCAGGAAGATGATGATGATTCGTAACTTAGATCTGAACTAAAGCACTTTTACGCGTAGGTACTTTACCATTCACCCTTATTTTGCCAGTTGTATTGTGATTCGGTGTGAATATTAATATCATTCACATTTTAGCGTAAAGACCCACATTGCCCCATTAGCATCTTTTTAACGCAGGTGCCGCAGACAGGCCAGGCTCTGCAGTGGCTGCTTTGGCGCCGAAGAATCAGCTGCCCACTTCTCCCTGGACTGTGGGGCCGTGGCTTCTCAACGTGCATAAATGCTCAGAACAACCTCAGAATGACCTCACGTCATTGCGCGAAGCCTGTGAAGCCCTCAGGAAGCTTCTGTGCTTTTGAGTGGAGCTAGGCTGGCTATGTTGACCAGGAAACCCACGCCAAGACACCCGCTTGACTGCTGGGCATAGGCCTCCCCCAAGCGTCGCTACACCGATCGATTATGTGCTTTTTATATCCTGCATATTGCGTATCATCATCTGCCTAGCCTTTTCCTAACTATATTGGAGTCGGCAGTCAAACTGGATTCAGCTAAATTGAACCAGTATTTTGGTAGAGCGGCTGCCTATCAGACCTCCACAACCCATTAACTGGGTAACACGGTAGTTCTTTTCAAGACTGTAGTCAGATTTTACTGGCTTCTGACAATCCGTAACGACTGCCAAAAATCTACAAATGACAGCTGGGACCAACGGCTTATAGCGCTTTCCGAGGCACGGAGGAAACTCGGTATGTTATGATGGTCACCCATCCACAGACCAACCTCAGCAAGCGTAGCTTAACTTTGAAGATTGACCCGTGCGCCTATTACTATTGAGCCACGAGCTCCTCCTGCATATTTCATAAAACAATAAAAATCCAGCAGACAAAATCAAGGTTCACAAACCTATTAAAATCATTAACAAAATGAATCTGTTATCTGAACCGCCTTCAATCTCAGGTTCAATTTCCGAATGAAAAGTGTTTCTGGCTCCCTTTGACAAACTTACAATGGGGGACAAATTCTGCGTTGTCCATAATTTGTATTAAGTTGAAAAGCGTTATATTAATATCATTTCAGCAGAATTTCCTCGGACCGAAATGATTACGATTTCCTTTGCGTCGCTGAGTACCTACTACGTATTGCTTTTAGATTGTTGTGTTTGTCGTGGCATCAATCGTATAACTATGTAGGTATGTAATCGGGTGGGAACTTTAGTGTGGAAAAAAAAATCTTTTTGTTTTGACTTGTACTTAATAGCAATCAAAATATGGGACATGATTAGTGGAACTAAAACTTTTTACAAAAAAGTACAACCGACTTCCAATTAAAAAACCCTTTTTTTGGTTGGTTTTTCGTTTTTGACACCAACTTCCGAAGTTAAAGTTATTTTATAGGTACTTTGTAGTGTTTTTATTTGGAAGTCGGTTGTATTTTTTTGTAAAAGTTTTTCATTTTCCACTTTTCAGTGGTGATACTCCACAACTAAATTGACATTATTCCCATAATGAGTGTTTGCGCTATTTGCCGTTAAGGAATTACTTTGTGTGACTTCAGCGTTCACTCCAAGTCAAGACCAGCTCATAGTTAAATTTATCTACTTTGCTTTGGGATTGACATAAATCTAACAATGCGTCACTTCACTAGATTTTATTGATTTTAGGTTGAGGAGATCACTGGTTTATCTTTGAAGTTCACCGTACAGTGCAAATGCAATATAGCTATAACTACAGCCAGTGCAAAAATAATCATCAAGATCGGTTAATAAACAATAAAGTTATGCCAATATAGATAACAACAAAAACATGTTAATTCAGGTTGACCTTTTTGCATCTGCGTACCCCTTCACAGCGTACCAAAAGTCAAAAGTCAAAAACGTTTATTTCAATTAGGCCATTAAACGGCACTTTTGAACGTCAGCATTTACAGTTCAGTAAAATATATTAATAAAGTGACTCTACTGTCCATTCGGAAAGGTAGATTCTTATGGAGAAGAACGGACAAGAAACTCCATAGTTACTCTTTTCAAATAATGATTTACAAAATTTGGTATACAAAAATTAATTTAATATTAATATTATGTGAGGACGATACACCCAGAGTATGCTACTTATAAGAACAAAGTATAACCAGCAGAGGTACTTATTCCTTTTCTAAAAAAAAAATTAGGTAAATGGTACTCACATATTTACAGATAATCTTAATAACCATTAATTAAACAGAAAATAAAAACACAAAAAAGAAACAGTATACCTATCTATAAAGTTAATTCATAAATCAACCAGTTTGATTATGTCTACACCCTTGATTGTCCTATGGAGCAGGACCAGCATGTTTCCAAGCATTCTTATCCTGAATGTAATCTTCTAATTTGTAATATGCTTGTTTACAAAGTGTACTTTTAACATAAGTTTTAAATTTTCTTTCATTTAGTTCTAATATGTCAGGTATTTTGTTGTAACATTTAACACAATACCCCATGAAAGAAGTGTGGACTTTAGCTAATCTAAAAAATGGTTGATCTAATTTGTCTCTATTTCTAGTATTAAAATTATGTGTATCACTAATTTTACTAAAAAGATGTCGATTTTTCCGCACATACATAATATTTTCATAAATGAATTGGCAAGGGACTGTCATAATATTAATCTTTTTAAAAAGTTCCCTAAGAGAATCACGGCGACGTAGATTATAAAGGGCTCTGACAGCTCTCTTTTGTAAAATAAATATGGATTCAATGTCAGCAGCCCGACCCCACAGCAAAATACCGTACGACATAATGCTGTGAAAGTAACTAAAGTAGACCAAACGTGCGGTTTCTACGTCTGTTAACTGTCTTATCTTTCTAACAGCATACGCGGCTGAGCTTAAACGACCCGCAAGAGATGTTATATGAGGCCCCCATTGTAATTTCTCGTCCAATGTGATACCTAGGAAAACCGTTTGATTAATGAACTCCAGTTTTTCTCCATTCAACATGATGTCACATTCGCTACTATTAACATTTGGTAAAGAAAATCTAATACATTTAGTTTTTTTTTTATTTAGAGCCAAGTTGTTTACCGTAAACCAATTTTGGACCTGATGAATAGAACTATTGACGTCGTCAAGATTTTGTGAACGTCGGTCTATTTTAAATATTAGTGATGTGTCATCCGCAAATAATACCATCTTTGGTTGATTTTTAAGTAATTGGGGCAAATCATTTATGTAAACTAAAAAAAGGAATGGACCCAATATTGAACCTTGAGGAACGCCCATTGTCGTTTCCGACCCTAGTGAGTTTACACCGTTTATCTGAACTTTAACCTGTCTGCCCATCAAGTATGAACTAAGTAAACCAAGGGCTCTATTCCTAATCCCATAGTGCTCAAGTTTCAACAAAAGCGTCTCATGGTTAACGCAGTCGAACGCTTTCGAGAGGTCGCAGAATATTCCAATGGCATCTTGCGACTCTTCCCAGTCGTTAAAAATGTTCTTTATTAGGGTGACACCGGCGTCAGTTGTACAACGCCCTTTGGTGAAACCGTACTGGTGTTCATGAAAAATGTAATTTTTATTAAAGTGACGTAACATCTGACTAAGCATTAACTTTTCAAACACCTTACTGAGAACTGGCAGAATTGACACCGGCCGATAATTGTTGGGTTCTTGAGAATCACCCGATTTGAACAATGGAACGACTTTACTGTGTTTCATGAGATCCGGAAATTCTCCTTTGTCTACACTAGTGTTAAATATGACAGCCAAGTAGGGGGCAATAGTTTCAAGGATAGATCTACAAACTTTTACAGATATTCCCCAAAGATCTTCTGTTGATTTAATTTTAAGATCTTTAAAAGCTTTTATAATGGCCTGGGGGTTTGTATGTTGAAACTTAAACTCCGATGGGCATACCTTTACATTCTGTCTAAGTAAGTCAGCAGAGAGCGCGGATGACGAGTTGAGAAGCTCTGTAGTTTTAAGAGGAATATTGGCAAAGAAGTTATCAAATTCCTGAGCTACCTCTGCGTCCGAGTTTATTTGGCCATGTACAGTATTTAAATTAAATTTAGTTTCACGCTGTTTCTTCCTACCTGTTTCGTTATTTATTATTTTCCAAGTAGTTTTTATTTTGTCGTCTGCTGATTTTATTTTATTGCTAATATGCAGAGATTTTGCTGGCGCGGCGTGATGTTATGTTATAAACTGGTGTAATCAACAAACAGACATGCATTTTCAGCATTCCCGGGAGATTTGCTATCATTTATTGAAGAGTTCCGTTGCCTACCTCCGAAATCCTTCATGAGATCATCACCAAATTGAAATGGGACCAGTTTAAAAAATACTCTTCCATACAAAAAAAGAATCATCCAAATCGGTTGACAATTGGCGAAAATATCGCTGAACATAATTTTTTCCTGGGATCCCAGTATCAGATCCTGACTTATATCTTCCATCATCAGCTCAGCAAGACGAGATGTTGATTATCAGGCACAACTAAGCTAACCAGGTGCCAATGGGACCACCTCAGGAGTATAGGCTTTCGAACAAAAAAATAATCATCAAAATCAATTCATAATTGACGGAACGATCGCATAACAAACATACAAAAAAAAAGATACAGACAAATTGAGAACCTCCTCCTATTGGAAGATGGTTAAAAATAGAAAGTTTTATGACCAATATCCGATTGTCATAAAGACAATCGGATATTGGTTTCTGCCTTCGCATTGACTTTTAAATTCTAACAATTTGAATTATATTCCTATTTCCACAAACTCTTCTAACTATTTAATAAAATGTGTAAAATAAAACATAATAAAAGGAGGTTATATTTCTTTTCGTATTAAATTAGTAATAAACTAATTTCAGTCTTGAAAAAAATACACTTTGTCAAAAGTTCACGAGACTCAATTAATGCTTTAAGGTTTCACCTTCATGCGCTGATTTAAAGCACTGGCTTTCTGAAGCTTCATTTATATGTAGTTTTGACTGGCTTCTCAACTGCTTGAGTATAATGGCAAGGTAAATTCAAAATGCTATTTTGAGCTTCCTGAGCACATGAAAGTGTCTGCCAATTAATAAGGTCTAAGTGAACTTTTGCATCCACGTTTGCGTCTAGATTAGTCTAAAATTTGATATGAACTTTACTTTTGAGTTTATTCTCACCGTATTTTCAGAATACGACGCAAAACTAATTCTCTTTTGTTTTTCAAAGTTTGATAACATTGTTAGCAGTAAATTTAAAGGACAAAAGAAGAAACGAGAAGTAACTGTTGTATTTCATTACTTGATTGATTCCTCTCGATCCTTATTCAATACTTTAGTTCAGTTGATAAGTAACGAGATCTTGAGATTCATTGCCATAACTGTCTTCCTCTATCCTTGAAACATGGAGGCATTGAATGTTAACTATGGAGCTGAAGCAATCGCCTTGCCTGAAATCGGTCGGATCACATCATCATCACTTCCTCAAACCAACCCTCGTTGAACACGACCAGGTTATCTCGCCACCTCTATCTGGGCCCGCCACGGCTGCGCTGTTAATTTAAAAGGACCCATTTTTTAAGACATACCCAGCGGTCATCATGTGACTGACGTGATATGCCCAATCAAATGACACACAAATATTTAAAACTACGCATGTGCTATGGTAAATGAGAACTATTGTACAACCAATGAAAACACCTAGGTATTAAAAACAGACTTCCACTTTATCTTAAGCTAAACATAGCCCACCAAAACAATCACAGCCAAATAATACAATACGAAGATAAACCCAGCCATTCATTATGCGACTGAGCCACACCTCAGTTCGCACAATAGTTGCAGCAACCAGTCGCAGTCGCTAACAATGCTTGCGGAATGTTAATTGCTGTCGTTTGTCGCAAGACACTGATAAATGTTGACGCTTGTCAGTTTGAGATTTGGGGTGCTCGCATTGGGTTGGATAATCGTGGCGGTTTTTGAGCAAGTATATGCTTTTTGAGGAACCCATTTCTTGCTTGTTTAATTTGGAAGTAGGTTATCATATTGCCTCCTTCTGCGAAACAGTAATGCTAGCAAAGGAGGAGGCGGACCGCGTGGGGGAGAGACATACCCTACGCCCAAACCGCCGCAACAGAAGAAGACACTCTCGGCGTCGGGAGTCGCAGGGCGATACCTGGCCACCGTAGGACCGCGGATCGCAGACCTGCAGACGGAAAGCGTTGGGTGGCTTGCTGTCCAATCACAACCAGGCGCGAGTCGATTGCGCGTTGTTTTCCACGCGCGAGACACGAGATATCAGCATAGATGACGGGGTCCGTTTGGGGCCAGAGCCTGCCAGAGTTGCGGAATTTGTTCGATAGCGTCACCGCGGCCCTGGAACGCAAAGGGCTTTAGGAGGAACACGAATGCGTTTCACCCAGAGCGGAAGAAGTCATTTGATGATTTCATATTTGGTTCATATTTGATTATAGAATTGATGAATGGTTTGTCTATAGAGGTGATTAAAGAATTGATGAATGGTTTGTCTGACAGATGATATGTCTAGAAAGTAAACTATTGAGATGGAATAAGACGACATGCTTAGACGATCCCAAATATACGGGGATAAGGGCAAAAGGGTGATATTAATCTTTAGTGAATTTTAGAAGAGCTTGATTAGTTTATGGAGCTAAGTATGAGCTTAGACTGACTAAGCATGTTTTAACTCGATGTTTAAAGACTAAAATGTTCTTCTAAAAAACAAAGAATCAACAAAATCGTTTAACAATAACGGGCGAAGAAACACGAAAAAATACAGTTGAATTGAGAACCTCTTATTCCCTCTATTAGTAAGAGCATTTTATTTTTAGCTAATGTAAACTATATTGGCGTAAAAGTAGTACGTTGTCCTCTTTCCTCATTGATAAGGACCGGTGCTCAACAATCTATTGATGTGGTAGGATTTATTTATAAAACGTTTCTAAATAGATTTAGTTGAAGGTCGGGTTAATCAAGAATTTAGTTCGTGTAGAATATTCGAGAAAATCCAAAACAAAAGCTTTCTCGTGACTATAATTGTACGAAAAAGATTTAGTAGAAGCGGCGACGGAGATGTACTTATAAAATTAATGGAGCTCCTTTTGCAAGGTTTTTCCGTGGTGGATATTTTCCAACTTCATGTGTTTTTCATTTTTTACTTTTTTAATGGTGGGAAATCATCAAATGACTTCTTCCGCTTTGGGTGAAGCGGAAGGACGTGTCAGACTCTAACTGACTAAAACCCATCCGTGTTCCTTCTAAAGCCCTTTGCGTTCCAGTGCCACGGTGACTCTTTCGAACAAATTCCGCCCTGGCAGGAACATCATGTGTTACGGAGCCAACTTAACAAATTACTAAGCATTAAGCATTAAGTATAATAAACAATTTGATACTTTCACTCGCTTGAAATTGCACCAGAAATCAAGGTTTCTTAATTATTTATTGTACACCAAATCAACTTATATTATTTACAGTCATTATAAAGTTCATGTACAAAGGCGAGCTTAACTCAAAATTAAGTTTTCTCCCAGCAAACCTTTTTTTTTCTTTTGACGTGACAACGTCTAATAAATTGATGAACGCTGGCTGCATGCACGAAAACGGATGACTCATTGTAACGTTACGATCATTTCATCAATGTTTTGTTATGATGTTGTCACGTTAAATTATCGTCCGTAAACTGACTTTACAGACAGCCAATTTTTTTAAAGGTTTTTTTATAAAGTGAGTCAAAAAATAACTGCAACGTGAAAAATACCCAGTGCGTAAAACATTCCGCGATCCTGCCTAGAATATAATCTTGTGAATAGAGTAAGATTCACCACAAACATCTTGCAGGCATCTCTACAATTTGATAGAGCAGGCGAGACGATATTTTTAATAGAGTTAGCCTCCCTGTGGGATATATTGAAGTAATTTCACCGTTTTATTGTTGTTTGACGAAATTTTGTTGAAATAAAAGTAAGAGATTGCGCCGAGGTACAGCAGTTTTATAGCTGAGTTTGGAAGTTTTGTGTCTTATACCTTTTTCTTTTCATTCTTTTGAGTTGTGAGCTGTAAGCTGTGGTCTTAGAGTTTTGAGGTGTTATGTAATTTAAACTTTAGTTGGTCGTAGACGGAATGGAAGGACGAAATGGACGGTAGTGAAGGGCTCGTGGCTAAATTATAATAGGCGCACGGGTTTATCTTCAAGGTTAAGCAACACTTGCCGCGGCTGGTACGTAGATGGGTGACCATCTTAACATACCGAGATTCTTCCGTGACTCGGAAAGCACGTTAAGTTTAGGCTTGGAGCTAATCGTTGGTTGTGGACGGGTAAAGATAGTAGCTAGTAGGTACTCACATTACACAATAAAATAAGCAACAAAGTACATAATACACAATAAAGTATGTAATCAATAAATCAATAAATAATATTAATTTATATTACTAATTCCGTGACTCAATCTAAATTGCAAAAACCAGAATAAACGCAGTCCAGAAAATATCGGAAATCACACGGACTGACAGACGCGGGAAGCGACTTTGTTTCAATTAAGTTATAAATATAATGAAGACAGATTTATCTTTTTTGGGTTGATATAGTTTTTGCTGGGAGTAGATAGTTTACGCAATTGACTGTTTTATTGAATCGCGTACAAATCCAAAGTCAAAGTCAATTCATTTATTTCAACTAGACCATTAAAAGGCACTTTTGAACGTCAAATTTACAGTTTGAAATTAAAATATTAGTGACTCTAGTCGTCCATTCGCAAAAAGTAGATTCTAATGGAGAAGAACGGACAAGAAACTCCATAGTTACTCTTTTCAAATATAAGTTTTACAATATTTTCCAGCTGGTCTATTCTACAAACATCTCACTATTAAAACTTAGGTGGCGAATATCTTTGTGTTGAACGCAGTGAGACAGCTCTCCTCTAATCTTCCTAGCCTTTTCCCAATTATATTGGGGTTGGCTTCCAGTAAACCGGATTCAGCTGAATACCAGTATTTTACGTGGAGCGGCTACCTACCAGACCTCCACAGCCCATTGACTGGGTAACACTATACTCCTTGGCAAGACTGATGTCAGATTTTCTGGCTTCTGACTATCCGTAACGACTGCCAACAGTCTTCAAATAACAGCCGGGACCATAGGTTTAAAGTGCCTTCCGAGGCACGGAAGAGTCTTGATGTGTTACCCATCCACTGAACAACCTCGGCAAGCGTTGCTTAACTTTGAAGATCAACCCGTGCGGCTGTTATTATTAAGCCACGAGCCTGAGATAGCTTTCCTCTATAAAACATATTTTGAATGGCTCGAGAAATTAAGAACCTTAATATAATGTTATTTAAAATTAAGAAAAAGAATTGCTAATAGGTAAATGTTACTACTCCACGGCTGAACTTATAGAGGAAAAAGACTGATATCCGGATTATATTGGTATCGATCATAATAATAAATGTACTGTATTATTGTATTGAACTTAGTTACATTTAAATGGTGTTTAGTCATTCAAATCGAATATGATTCTGATTTTGATTGATAGATCTTGATATGTTGTACTCGTAAAATAAACAAAAAGTGTGTGTGTCAGATCCGACGCACGATTGGAGACTCCTTAAGAACTATTATTGTGCAGATTATGTAGAAGAGGGTAAATGAAATACATATACACACATACATAATCTCGAAGTGAAAGCTGCGCAAAGTAAATTGCGCGAAGGAACGTAACGCCACACTTTTAGTTATCGCTTGATTTTACTCCTCATAACATTTTCAAATCGCGGGCTAAATATGAAAATCATTTTTTTAAGGAGTAAACTTCAATAATTGAACTTTGACCATTGTAACTGTATCCGAATATCATGATTTATTGATTTTATTTTGACATTTTTAACTAGATGTTACCATTTTATTTAGTGTAATATATTTAAATTTTAACTTAACTGGGGCAGAAAGTATGGCTCAATTGTAACATTCCACCTTATTGTAATTCATACCTACATTCTAGCAAATAAAGAAATTGATTTGACTTAATCTGAACTGCATGTCTGTATGGATCGACCACTCTCTTCTTGTTCACTTCATCTAAGTTTTGTCAATGACATTCTTATAGAAAAGACATCGAACGACTCCGTCAAACCATTTTTCTTCGATGCTATGTTGCTATGGGAATTCCACAGCTATAACATGAGCAATCAATAAATTGGTCAAGCAAGAAATGAGTTGCATTATAATATAATTTCCTACACCCCAACTAAGCAATTTCGTTCAGCAAGATTTCCGAAATATGTCAAGCATCTAACAATCGGTTTACTGAGCTCACACATAATATATTTCACTCCCACACGCTGTGCTATGTGACGGCTAGTTCTAAATATAGAACAAAAGTAATGTGTGTGGATTTGACATCGTTAGTGCCAGAATATGTGAACATGGAAGGTCACACAGCTTACATATGTATTATTTTCTCAACGGTCGATGGAGCTGGGAAATTAAGTATTGCTTGACGCAGTTTGTCCTTGATTTGTTGACTATTCTTAGGTTCTTTGGCGTTTTGATACTTCGAGCCAAGATGACTTTTGATCAAAATTCAAATGGCAAATATCAAACTCGAATACACGATCTTCACGTTCATTTGTTTGGTAAAACCGAACGAATCGCCGCGTTATGGTCGCTTTTTATTAAGATGGTGATCAAGATGGTGTTAAAAATTAAATTGCGTCTGAAAAATCTTGTCCGATTGAAGAGTCATTGAAAAACCGGCCAAGTGCGAGTCGGACTCCCACACAAAGCCATAAACCAAAACCGAAAAAAAAACTCGTTTCTTGTATTTTTTTTAAATTTAAACTGTCTACCTATAACGGTTCTTGAGTACAGCCCGCTGACAGATAGACGGACGGACGGACAGCGGAGGTTTAGTAAGGTAAAGAAAGAAAGAAAGAAAAAATCATGTCTGTTGGATAGGAGCCTGTATGTTGTGCCTATGTGTTGTATGGGAGGATGTATTTATTTTATTCTGTTTTTTATTGTATTTGTTTTTATAGCGGCAACAGAAATACATCATCTGTGAAAATTTCAACTGTCTAAGTATCACGGTTCATGAGATACAGCCTGGTGACAGACGGAAAGCGGAGTTTTAGTAATAGAGTCCCGTTTTCCTCTTGGGTACAGAACCCTAAAAAGTAAGTTGGGTTCCGTTGGTTACACTTTGGGACGGGAACCCTAAAATGGGATTAGTGGTAGTATTCCACAACTGAATCATGATAGCAATGACCCGCCATGGTAGGGGCTGGTCATGTTTCTCAACTCTTATGCTATCCTCCCTTTTTAGACGTTAAGGACTAGGGAAGTTAGCTAACCAAAGTCCGACACCAACGTCAGTTGAAGTTACTTTTCAACCGCCTCAAGTTAAATGCAGCACCCCCAGAAATATTAACCTCTTCTTAAAACTTTTCTAAGTCACCAAAATGATATGCCCCCAGCCATGTTAATAGGTCCCTTTTTGTTGTTGTTAAGGATGGGAAATCATCAAATGACTTCTTCCGCTCTGGGTGGAGTGGAAGGGCGTGTCAGACTCTTACTGCCTAAAACCCATCCGTGTTCCTTCTAAAGCCCTTTGCGTTCCAGGGCCGCGGTGACTCTTTCGAACAAATTCCGCAACATGTTAATAGGACCCACACCCTCCTCGGAGCATAAACTATAAAACTATTATAGTATTCTGCATTGTTCGACATAATGTAGCGTGTAACACGCTGGAGAGGTAATGTCTCCGCAGGGGAACTTTTTCACTGCTTTTTACCTAAAGACTAAAGTGTAGTTGGAAACTTTTTAGAATAGGAGCCCGGGAGATGGGACTGATTTTGTAGGAAATCTAGTTAGTGCATTGGCAGAACCTGTAGGAAAATTTCCATTTAAAAAATAAAACGTTCAAATTAAATTTCGGCGGCACGGTTGGCGCAGCGGTTGAGCGTTTGACTGCTGCGCTGCATGTCGCGGGTTCGATCCTGCACGAAAAAAATATTTGTATGGCCTACAGATAGTTATTCCAGGTCTGGCTGTTTGTGTATGTGAATTTAAATGTTGGTAAACGCACCCAGGATACAGTCTCCTGTATCCTGGGTGCGTTTACCAACATTTTTTTTTTAAAATTTTTTTTTAAATTTCTAGTGTGGGGAAAAGTTGAAAAAAAAAGTTTCTCGGCGATAATTTATAATCAATGCAGGGAACTAGGTTTTTTTTTCTTTTATTTAATTTGGGTTTGCTCTTGACTCTAGTCTAGGTCATAGATGACAGGTATTCAAAATGTAGGGAAATTGGTGGTTTTTAATTGTGATTGCGACGCGAACGGGAACAATCCTTAAGAATAAGGAAATCTTCTGGGTCAAAGACATACAGTTCATTAAGATCATTTTATAGAAACCAATAGCCGAACAAAATAGAAGGATTCGCAAAGAAAAACTGAGGCCTTTGACTAGTAGGTACGCTATAAAAAATAAAGAAAGCTATATAATGTTATGTAGAGCAGCTCGTGGCTAAATAATAACAGCCGCACGGGTCGATCTTCAAGGTTAAGCAACGGTTGCCGAGGTTGGTCTGTGGATGGGTGACCATCTTAACATACCGAGTTTCCATCGTGCCTCTTAAAGCTCGCTAAGCCGTTGGTCCCGGCTGTCATTTGTAGATCTTTGTCAGTCGTTACGGATATTCAGAAGTCAGAAAATCTGACACCAGTCTTGCCAAGGACTATCGTGTTACCCAGTTAATGGGTTGTGGAGGTCTGGTAGGCAGCCGCTTCACGTAAAATACTGGTATTCAGCTGAATCTGGTTTGACTGGAAGCCGACCCCAATATAGTTGGGAAAGGGCTAGGCAGATGATGAAAGAATGTTATTGTAGCGATAGCGTTACCTCAAAGCTGAAAAAAATGTTTTAACAAATCAATGCAATGAAATTTTTCGAGCAGACTTTTATTTTTAAATAGGATGGATTTCTAATTTGAATACTTTGAGTTCAGTTAAACCACACTCTTTTGCCAAATTTTGACAGCTTTTCAGGCTAAACTAAATTATTTTTTTTCGTGGTCAGGAATTTACGTGTCAAGTCCACCATAATACATTTAGGGATAATTTATATAGCCTTTGTCACCCGGGTCATTATTCCAAATTTATTAATACCTCATTCATCAAAATCGGATCAGTAATTTAGGCGCGAACATACTTACATACATACATACCTTTTGGCTTTGCCGTAGTCGGGTTAAAAAGAAACAATACATTACTCAACATTAAATGCTTCTTTCAGAAATCTGGGGTCGTCTCTTTCTTCTTGAGTAGCACATTGCAAAGGGGGATGCCAAGCCGCCATAGTGATTTAGGCCCTGAGTGCCCACAAGTAACATCGAATGTTACTATTAGTATGCCCCACAAATAATATATTGATAAAAGATAATTATTGAAAATAGTTGGAGTTCCCAAATTATAAGGTTTTTTTAATGTGCCCTACATAAGTATTAAAAACTCTTCCTACATAACATATTAAATCTAAATATATTATTTTAAGATTTCAGATGGTTAAAATAAAACACTATTAATACTTATAAAACATTTTTTTCGTTTTATACTAAGACATCGTCCAAAAATTGAGCAGGAGAAAAAATATTAGATTGATGCCGTGCCCACCCCAAATACCATATCACTGTCATGACATGGGCACAGCACCCAACTTGAGCACCTAAATTAAACTTCTTGGGCATCGCAAGGCCTTAAATCGTTATTCCCCTTTATTGATAGCTGTGTATCGGTATGTGTGTGTAAATATTTGTTGTATTTTTGGAAAATAGATCTTTGAACATCCCCCGTATTAAACGGTCAATCCCACTCGGGACCCGCTTCTTATGTCACATAACGCCAGGAACCGACATTCAACAGATGGCAGTTGAGAATCATTTTGTTCAGCGACTGAAAGTAATAGTAGGGTAGCAAATACACACCAGCGACATAATTTAGCTTTAAACAAGATATTCTTTAGTGTTGTGAACGTGTGGAACTTCAAACGTTAAATGCAGGTTTTAAACCCATAGTCTAACTTATATCTAGAGGTCGCAATAAGGTAGAATTTTTTATGTAGTTACACTGATTTCATACAGCGAAAGAATAAAGTGGATATGACTCAAATCCCGAGATTAATTTTAAAGAGCAGAAAAATCCCGTGATTTATTAAATAAAAAGTTATTTACTTTTACACAATTCAAACCTCAATTAAAACCACAATTAAAACGTGCGACGTTGCCAAATATACTTCATCGACATTGGATGTCCGAAGTTGCGAAATTTCAATGCGCACACGCGCGATGTTGCCATATTTGTATTTCGCACAACATAGCTTGTAAGAACAAAAAAAAATATTGTTGGCCACACGGTATTGTCTATTAGAAATCCCGGGAAGGTCCATATTAATATCAACATTTCCATGCAAGTACGTAAATAACTCTACCTAATTCCGACCTCTGCTTATATACGCCACTCGTCTCGACTCGACCTCGACTCAGCCTCCCCAAATTAAATGGCAAATATAGCTAGTTATTAATAAAATCATTAAAGTACTCGATACGAGAGTTTTTTCTGAAGTCTGAAAATTATTTCAAGTCCAGTGGAGGAAGAAAGAACTTGGCATTAATAGATTACTCTTAATAAACAGTATTTGTTAACCCAGTACATTTATCTTCATAGATCAGAGTTCATCATTGCCATAAAGGGAGAGTTACATCATTCACCAAACATATCCATCATTTTACAAGTCCGTGCAAAAAAAACACAAACAAAAAAACTGTCCCAAAAATATTGGTACATTTATTTTCGTGCCAACTCCCGTCCCAAATGTTTTATGTAACACAGTCAAGGGGTTGGGACATCCAACTCTTGGTTCACGACTATACAACGGAACTCCATTACTTGGCCCACCTTAGTCCCTGCCGTCCCTGGACCTTTTTAGGAGATTAATGGTCATAAAGCATTATTTTTCACGTCAACCTTTTTAGGCAAATATTTTGATTAAAAATGCTGATTTTCTGTTAATGTTAGGTACGAGTTGGGTTGGTTTGGGGTTGCTAATTATTTTGGGCGAGTTGTTTAAGTTATTTTACGCCCCTTTTCTATTGGTGATATTTTAATAACGTCATCATTTTTAAAGTAAAGTTTTACGCTTACTTTTAGAAAATTTAAGGTTTGGTTGAAGAGAGAATTAGATTTACATCGAAAAAAAAAACGTGATTCCATCATGTGTGATCGAGTCCAAGAGGGGACAACTTCACATTCATTGTAAATTTAAAAAAGAAAGAAAGAAGAACACATTTTGATTCCACAATCACAGGCAGGCATCACGTTTTGAATACCGGTGAAATTTCAAAGATACATGTATTTAACTGGCAAAAGAGAGTACTTAGAATTACCGAACAATTTATTCGTTAATAGGAACAACAACCAAAAATACTCCGAAATGAATAGTTTCACTTGAAACTCGCTCACTGCTACAAACCGGCTTTTATCAAAGGACACTGAATTCTGCGTTGTCAAGCCACAACATACTGAGATAACTCTGTCTGTTACAAAGCAGTAGCTGGGACATTGTACAAAGAAAATAGTTGACGGTCATGGCGCCCCCAGCCAGTGGCGTGATTCGCTTACATTGGCGTGCATTTAAAGTAACAGGATTTCGATTTATGTTTATTTTTACAGAGATAATGTACTCGTAATTTGATTGAATTTAGTCACAAAGGGAATGTTACGATCCTTTTTTAAATTCTTAAAGCCTGTTTTAAGCTATGAGATTTTAGTGAGTACCGTCTTTATCTCAGTCTAACGCACTGCTGAGCATAAGGCTGCCTTTCCACAAGAGATGTGCGAGGATGCGTAGCGTGGGATGTTTGTTAAAAACCAATAGAATCGCTTGCGCTGAGCGAGGCTAGATAAATGAAGCGATTCTATTGATTCTTAAAACAAACACACATCTCTCGCTACACATCCTCGCACATTTCTGGTGGAAAGGCAGCCTTACCCCCACCAATTTATATTCTCAGACTTCAAGTCCCAAGTTAAAACTTTTATGATTAACCTACCAACAGAGGCACCTACTCATACATATTTCATTAGCATTCTAAGCTTCAGAATGAAATTTCCGAAGTGAAATCGAGTGTAACACAACATACTCCAAAATTAAGCCAAAACAAGGTATAGCATTACAACTTGAAGCGGAACCTACGGAACTATGTTTACGGTCAATTTGTAACATGGGCTGGCACTAAGGGGCATCACGTCACGGTGGCTGACACAGGCACAAGTTAAATTGTGCGGCCGCGCTGCCGCTGTAAGCTCGTACGTACATTATGAGGAGGGTGCTCGCGTTAATGTTGTCGAGTTATAGTTTTGGGAAATTGTGATACGCGTCGTGGATTTTTTGTATTGGAACTTTTCGTTTTCAAAAGTACTAGGCCCTGTCGAGCTGCCAACCATAGAGTTTCTCACAAAAGAATATAATCACCGCAGCCGCTGTCTCTTACATTAGTATCCTGGATTCGGAATTGGCTTAATCCTTTAAGTGAATTCCGAATACAGGATACTCTCTGTCTGATCTGCACCACGTAGGGTGGTATTTATTATAACAGTTTTATTTCAACAACTATATTTATCCAAGCTACACGAAACTGAGAAAACGTCAGTGTTGTTTTTGAGTGAACATAAATCTTTATGTTCACTCAAAAACAAAAATATCTTAGTGGTCAGATATTGTAGGTAGGTATATAACAAGTAGGAAATTTGCACGATTTCAATATTTCTCCTTGTGTTAATATTTCAAAAATAATATTTTAATTCATTAATCATAAGAATTTTTTAGCAAGTTCTTTTATAATAATTGTTCTTTTGTTATTTTATTTTTTTTGGAAACCTTACAGCTAGGCAGACACAATATTAAGAGTTAATAACATGATGATGGCCAATTACAAGTTTTCACAGATAGTAAACAAATATAATTAATTAAACACTACTATAGTGTTGGCGCCAGATAATCGTGGAATAACGGTCATTGACCCACCTACAATTATTGACATTTTTAATTTGAAAAACGGAATTAATGACACAAAGCTGTCCCGAATCATCATCTCTCGTGATCCTTAACATTGTCTAATAATGAAAAACGATTCATATTTAATTGTTCAGGTACCTATGAACAGTTATTAGGGAAAGGTCAATGTACTTTATTCCACATTTATCTGGCGCCTACTATAGGTAGTAGACAGTGTTACATTCGCGTTTTTCTATTTTATTAAACAATGCAAGTTTATTATTATACAGTGCAAGTGGTATGTTATGCTATCGAAAAAGTGGTGGTTATTGCATACATTTTGTAATTTTATTTGTTGGTATGCGTCATGCTTGGCGCAAATAAACTCATTTTCTCTCTATCTTCTTAATCGCCGGATAATTTTCAAGAGAATAAAAGCAGAAAGCTTGTAGTAGTAAATCTCTTGTCCTTAACGAGAAAAACAAACAAGTAATAATTAAAGACGCGGTACCTACGTCAAAATGATGACTGAAGTATAGCGTAATATATTAAATTATCTCTCTGACCATATTATATGCTCGGCAATGTAACCGGCGAAATGTAATTGAGTTTTTAGTAATTTGCCATTTCATGTTGATGAAATAAGTGAACTGGGTTGTTTTGGCTTACTCTGGTCCTTTTACTTAGTGTTTTGACTTTATATCATGGATATTTAAAAAAAAGAAAGAAAGAAAGAAAAGAGTTTATTTGCGACAAGCATGACGCAGACCAAAAAAAAAACTAAATTACATTAGTAGGTATTACAATAGTTATGCAAGTTGGGAAGATATGCGTCACATTCGCGCAAAACGGCCATCGCTCAGCATAATGCTGGGACTCGTGTGCGTGTGTTTCGATGGGGTTGGCAGAATATTTGTTTATAAACTCTGGTTTTATGCACCGAGTAATATAGTGTGCGAACCTTTTATCAGTAACCAGTTATAACAACGGTCAAACGCGTGCCTGTCACTAACTATGAGAACAAATCACGGGCTTATTTTGCTGATATTGAGTTTGTTTGTTATGCTTTTACACCTAAACCACTGAACCGATTTTGATGAATTTTTGGTATACGCGTAAGGTGTAACAAGTACACTTCGTGTGAGAGTCCGACTCACACTTGGCCGGTTTTTTTTGATATCGCTTAGTATTTATACAAAAATGACATACGGTTATTTGGTTCGCCCGTTCGTGCGTTTGTCGTTTGTTTTGCCGTTGTATCCAGCCGGTCGATTCTGTAAACATGTCGAAGTGAAGGCTTCGACATGATCGAAGTGATCACAAGGTGAGCTATCAGTCCGAATAATCAAGATGTCACGCGATCACGAAGTGAGCTGTCATTCCATCTGGATTATATGTATTGACACCGCCTTGTCATCACTTCACTCGAGCCATCACTTCGACATTTTTACAAAATGACCGACAGCTTTTGTTATCATTATAATTGGACATCGTTATAATTACAGGAATTTACTGTAAACAATAATTGTATGTTATGTTTACTGGACATCGTGCTAATTAATTACAATTCTATTTACAAATCAAACTGCCCTGCGGGAATTTGTATTGTCAGCAAAATAGATTGATATCTATAAATTCCCGCGGGCCAGTTTGATTTAATTAGCAGATCCAATTAGTTAACTTTAACTTTGTTTTTTTTTATTTCATGTTTAAAAAGATAGATTAATTTCTTCGGCGAATAAACTCTTTTGCCAAACGTACCTAAAAAGGCTATTCGTTCGAAAACCTGTATGAAAACACATAAAAACTAAAACCTCATTCAATAGAAACTAGGCCGACCCTAGCAAACCTATTTGGACCTAAACTTCTCACGAAAGCGCTTATTCATGCAAAATTAATGTTCCAAAATGAATTGGACGGAGGTAGGTGTCGGTGGAAATCTCAAATGGCAACACATAACTCCATAAACATCATCCAAGTCGGTTCCGAGGGAGATTTATTGACGTTTCATGAAACGTGTGCGTAAGTCCAAAAGTTTTGAGGTAACCCTGTTGGGTGGTGCAAGGGAAGACCGGTTCGCTGTTTGAGGAAAGACGGTCTTAGAAGACTTTTGAGTCTGCGTAGTCGCGCTCTGCGTTTGTGCATATCCTTGCATGTTTGAGTCTTAACTGTAGGTGATGAAAAAAATTCAACGTGTGCCTTGTCCGTCAGTGAAGACAAAGATTTCACTCTATGTTTTGCACACTGCAATCAATTGTTAAATTAATAATAATATAATAATAATATCTTGGGCCAACTCACACACGGTCATCCGATCCCAAACTAGGTAGAGCCTGTGCTATGACAACCAGACAACTAATAAACATACTTATACATATATTTCTAAATACATACCGCACCTTTAAAGTAAAACCGTTACTAAACGAAAATTTTCATGAATTGAGGTATCAATGCCATCTATTTAAAAACTGACTATTTTACCCCTATAAAATTTCATAATTTCGTTTAGTAACGGTTTTACTTTAAAGGTGCGACACATATTATAGACAAATTACACCAAGACACAGAACAAATGATAATGCTCATCACACAAAGATTTGTCCTGGGTGGGAATCGAACCTACAACCACCGGTTTAGCAGTCAGGGTCACTAACCATTCGACCAACGGGCCAGTCAATTGGAGAGTTTTTACAGAATAATTATCACAATTTTTGGAAGGATCGTAATAACAGGTAATCGTCTGCATTTCGATATTATAAGCCAGCGATTTTAAAGGCATACCTAGGATGTGACTGATACCGAAACTGTTGACAAGGTTGAATAGAAGAAGCAAACATGTCGGTCCGACACAGAGAAACATAAGACTTTGGTTGGAAGATGATGACTTTGAATTACTAAATACAAACTTAATACACAGGCACTTCCTACCGCTAACGAAGAGAGGCTCACCCTTTTTTATGTCTAATAATAATATTAGATACACATTTCTATTATGTTTGGAATAAACTTTTCTTTTTCAGTCTTTTCATATTCATAGTTTTATATAATATAATAATATAATATAATATAATATATCCTGGGACAACTCACACACGGTCATCCGATCCCAAACTAGGCAGAGCCTGTACTATGGCAACCAGACAACTGAAAATTTCTAAATACATACATATTATAGACAAATTACACCCAGACACAGAACAAATGATCATGCTCATCACACAAAGATTTGTCCTGGGTGGGAATCGAACCCACGACCTCCGGTTAAGCAGTCAGGGTCACTAACCACTCGACCAACAGGCCAGTCAAATATAAAGTTGAAGCATTTTATTTCAAATTCTGTAAATGTGAGGGCCATGGAGCCTATTATGTTAATAGATAGTTTCCTTGTTTGACATGAAATAGCAGGGGCAGTTGAGGGTGTGTCATGCTCACTCCAATGTCTCGCTGATGGTGGCGCGTTTATCGGATAATTCAGTTCCCTTCAAAATGGTTGAGCTGAATGGTGTTGATGCACGCGTCATTCGTGAACGGGCGCCATCAGTGGATACTGGACATCTCTTAGCTATTACTGTAATATTACATACTAAGATTATTTTTTTTTTTCTGTTTTTACATTGTTAATGTAACCAGGATTTTTGTAAAAGAGTTTTTTTTTTAAAGAGGGTCCATGGAGTTTCTTGCACGTACTTCTCCATAGAGATCTACGCTTTGAACATGCAAATAGCTTCATAATAATAATAATCTTTAGTGTTCAGAAAAATACATGATTCAATCAGATAAATCACTGGTCTCCACACTAGGATTCCCTGTGTCGTGGAGGACAGTCTCTTTCATCATGGTTCATAAAATACAATGGAACATATCGTAATAATAATTATGTCTAACAAAGGAGAAGCTAAACAAAAACAAAAATTATAAGGGGTTATAGCGTCTTGCAGTAAGTGTGTAGAAAAGTGAGAGTCGTGTGGTGTTGGTGTTTGTATGTATGGGTGTGTGTGTGTGTATGTGTGTGTGTGTAAGGGATGGTGCGTTTGTGTGTGTGATTTATCTTCGAAAATCTGTTAATGGTTTATATGAAATAAAAACTTTGACTAATTCTTGTAGCTTGCACCAACCACCTAAGGTCTTAAGGGACCGTCATACATTATAGTTGCGTATAAACCGCGTCGGTTGCTGAAATTTTCAGTACTACATCAACGTTCGACGAGGTCATAATTTAATTTGTTTCGTGACGTCACACTTGACGTACCAGGAGTATATATCTACATAATTTAAGGCACATAGATGAAGACTAATTTATGGACAGAGGGTGTTTTGTTATGCGCCATACACAATACGTTATTGCTATTATCTAAGGGATCATGATGAAGGGTCACTTGATGTTCGGATTGATGGATGTGCGCGGGTTGGGATGAATTTGGTATCGGATTATTGTTTTAAATGTTGCTATTTTCAGGACGGATTGGATGCGATTGATGACCGTGGGTTGTGGCCAAGCTTGAAAGTCCAGATGAAAGCTTGAGATGTCCAGTAGTGGACTTCAATATCAGTCAAAGGCTAAACCCAGATTCCAAACACGTCTCCAAATCGACTCCAAAGAGCTTAGCACGAATGTTTTTTGACATAATTTGCCAAGAAACATTACTATAACATTACATTACTATATTATAGTACTCGTTTTGCACATAATATTTATTGAAATGGATACTTTATTCATATTTTTAACAAATGTATTTTACAAA
Organism: Mamestra brassicae; assembly: GCA_905163435.1. NCBI lineage: Eukaryota > Metazoa > Arthropoda > Insecta > Lepidoptera > Noctuidae > Mamestra > Mamestra brassicae. The sequence continues at coordinate 3,669,062 of LR990991.1, read as the reverse complement.
GTGTAAGATACCAACTTTTTTTTTTCAAAAAAAAAATACAATTGACTTTCAAAAAAAAAAAAACTACTGAGTACAACTTTAATTTCGGAAGTCGGTGTTTTTGGTTGTTTCTTCGTATTTAACCGACTTCCGAAATTAAAGTTATTTTATACTTAGTAGTGTTTTTTTTTATTTGAATTGGTTGGATTTTTTTTTGTTTTTTATTTTTCGCTTTTTAGTGGTACCCCACACCTAAAAACACCACTGGAAAGTCATAGGAAAGCACCCAATTTCGTTTACTTGGATGATATATTTTCTATTTTTTCCAGCTATTTTGATTTAAAAACCAGAATTATTCAAATCGGTTCCAAATAACGGAGTTATGAGGTACTTAGATGATGTACTAACGTTTTATACAGAGCAAAATCGCAAAATAAAATATTTTATTGGGCCTATTGTACTTCCACCAGATTTGTTTCGAATAACTTAAATGGTAACATTTTGGCTGCCTCGCTCTAGCGCGACTGCTAAGAATGAGGTCCTGGGCTCGATTCCCGGTTTGAATAAAATATTATTAGGTTTTTCCAAATGGATTTTTTCTATAGCAGCCAGAAGTCTAGATGTACCAGGTTATTAAATATAATTGGCAACGCATGGATGTGTTTTTCATATACCTATGGACTGAACCTGAGGCACGGACGATTCTCGGTCGGTTAAGATGGTCAGCCATCCACAGACCGACCTTGGCAAGCGTTGCTTAACCTAGAAGATCAACTCGAGCGGCTGTCATTATTTAGCCACAAGCTCCTCGAGTTATGTTCACGATATGTATTTTAATCCAATTTCTATCACATTTTTATTTTTTTAGTCAACTCTTAAATAAATAAGTAGGTATAGCCTCTCCGGATACTGTCAAACGGGCCCTTAATATTTACTAAACAGTTATCTCCCCGGTTATTCGGATGATATCGGTCGGGTCGGCTAGTTGTAGATAAGTTAGGGTCCCTACAAATTGATACATGTGGCGAAAGGTTGCCAGTTGGGTTCAACGCTGGGGAATTGAGCGAGATTATGATAAACGTGTTTGTCCAAGTTGTTGCTTCCGTCGTACTCTGTTTCAAGGTCGATTTGAAATATTTATCTGAATTATAACTTTGAGTAATGACCTGCCCTGGCTGCATATAAGCAAAGTCCACCAAATGAATTTTGAATGTGGTTTCTGTAGTCGTCGTTCAACTCCTATAGCAGACCTTGTCAAAAAAACCACCAATTCAGTTCAAATGAAAAATGGTCTTTAAAAAAATTATCTTCTCAAATGTTCAATTTGAAAATTCCGTCTGTTATAGTACGGGTAAGTGCATGTTAACAGTAATTAATTCTCATTTTTGTGGTTTCGTTGTAAGGAGATTAATGTATTAAAGATTTTATCTACAAATATGGAATCTTGATTATGGAGTTATTTTTGTAGTGTATGTATCCATTAAAAAGAAATAGACAGAAAAAACTGCAAAAAAAAACGGGTCACGCGACATTTAGCTCGGGCGCGAGCATTGTATCTATTTATCTATATTAAATGCACAGTGTATTTAAGGTACTTAATTGGATAAGGATTAATGCTGTATTGCTTAAAATTGCTTCGTAAATAAGCCAATTACTCGTAAAAAGTAAAGGATAGAAAATGGTTATTATGAATTATCCCTAAGAGATAGACATATACCATCGCGGACGTTTTTGTAGACCTTTTTAAGGTGTACAATACTATAGTACATTATTTTGATCTATCTTGTAGGGTTCAGCCAGCGTTTGCAATGTCAGCGCATAAAATGTGTTTATATACGACATCACATTAGAAACCTCAAAAATTATCAGTGTTTCTCAACTATATTATGCATGTTTATACATATAAGCCTTCCTCTTGAATCACTCTATCTATTAAAAAAAACCGCATCAAAATCCGTTGTGGAGTTTTAAAGATCTAAGCATACATAGGGACAGACAGACAGCGGGAAGCGACTTTGTTTTATACTATGTAGTGATTTATCTACTTTTACATTTCACACCTACAAAACTGATTTACATCCGTACACGTCAACGAAGGTTCAGTTGAAAACCAGCGTCAGGCAACTCCTAGTTGTCTGGCATTTTGCTGAACTGGACCTATTTGGCGCAGCCGCGGGGCATACAATGTTTTTGTTTTAAAATTAAGCTGTCTTTTATTTGCATCTACAATGTGTGTCTGTGTGTGCCAAATAAACTAGTTTTCTTTCTTTCTTTCTTTCTTTCATTGCGCGTGCGTTCCAGTCGGTCCCTACAAAGAGAGATTTCTAAAGATCCCATACGAACAAACTATTGTACCTAGTTATAATATTAGTTCGTTACGTTTGGCTGCTTGTTTGAAAAAAAAAACACTTAAAGTATAAAAATAGTAATCCAACGAAATAGTATACCGTACGTCATGTCCTAGGCGACCACTAAAAATCAGCGCCGTGCTAAGGGTCACCCATGGCACAGCATTATGCTGAGTGGAAGCCTTTTTGCTACAACCACGACATGCATCTACTTTATTTACACTGACATTTTTGTTATTTTATTCTCATTTAGTTTTTAAATTGTTTTTACTAACATAATTTAAGAACTACTAACACTATCGTTTAAGGTTTAGTTTAAGCAAATCCACTTATGTAGGCATGTCGTTTTGTGGCAATTAAATAATGTTTCTTTCTTTTCTTCTTTCTTTCTGTAGTGAACAGGGTATATCTACCGGCGGTCAGTACTCCAGAGAGAGAGAGAAACATCCTCCAGAAGTAACTTTCTGAATTAATCCATTGATCCGTCCGCCTAACGAGAGCCTTCTTAGGTTTTGGTCGAGGTTCGTAGCTATTAAACTATTGGCTGACACGACTATCAGTACAAAAATTGCTGAGTTCACATCGCGAGCCAAGCCAAGATACTTGATTTGTTTATCTTTCTCGTCTTTCCCGAAGATCTATTATTATCCTTGCTAAAATTACAGGATTCTGAATAAATCTGAAACTGCGTAGCAATTTTCCGTCAGAGGACCTATCCTGTGACGGGAAATTACTAGATATTTCAAAGTCAAAGTCAAAACGTTTATTTCAATTAGGCCATTAAACGGCACTTTTGAACGTCATCATTTACAGTTCAGTAAAATAATAATATTACATAATAAAGTGACTCTACTGTCCATTCGGAAAAGTAGATTCTTATGGAGAAGAACGGACAGGAAACTCCATAGTTACTCTTTTCAAATAATGATTTTACAAAATTTGGTATACAAAAATTAATTTAATATTATGTGAGGACGATGCACCCAGAGAGTATGCTACTTATAAGAACAAAGTATTACCAGCAGAGGTAAACTTATTCATTTTCTAAAGAAATTTAGGTAAATGGTACTCACATATTTACAGATAATCCTAATAACCATTAATTAAACAGAAAATAAAAACACAAAAAAGAAACAGTGTATCTATAAAGTAAATTCATAAATCAACCATCTTGATTTTGTCTACACCCTTGATTGTTCTATGGATCAGGACCAGCATGTTTCCAAGCGCATTTTCCTAGAAGCCAGTGATTATTCAAGGAAACAAAACAATAGATACTAAAACCACCTAGAATCACCTGTATAACATGACTGTCGGTACCAGACGTACCTATCACGTAACCAGTGACCATGAAGCCTCTAGAATAACGCCACGTGATTGGACCGGTCCATTGGTTGTCTATAAAAGCGTGTATTCTCTATCTTGTCTTGTCATAGACAACCTAACGGTCCCGTGATTGGTACTGTAAAACGGGGTGGATAGAAATGCAGGGGTGAATAAAAGCGTAATTTTTATTGGGATTTTCACATAAATACCATATTAATAGTTTCTCACAAAGCGTCCATTTAAAAATAAAATAATTGAAAATAAATTGGAGTTCTTAATTGCTGCAAACAATATTTAAATAACGTGAAAATTCCAATCAAAGTTTCGTTTTTATTCAGCCCATCATTTCTATCCACCCCGTTTTAAATGTCAATAGAATATATTTCAATGATGTTCATTTGTTTGGGCGATTGGAGATTGTCATTTGTTTTGGTTTCGATTATAATACTTTTGTGAAAATAACTAGCGTAACACACATAAGTCTACTGCCTGCTAGAGTTTCCTTCAAAATAATTCAGAGTTTGTGCTTTAAGTCATGAGCATCCTCATGCACTGACATTATGTGCCCAACTTCGATGGAACACCCTTAAATTTTGAAGGAAATTGTGGATAACTCAGTTATTTAGACAAAAATGGTCGCAGATAAAAAAGGGTGTGTGTGTCAGCTCTGACGCACGACTGGAGTTTACTCCTTAAGAACTATGTATTATTGTGTAGATTATGTAAAAAGAAGGTAAATGAAATCATCTTATATAAGCGGAGTATACTTTGTATATACACACATACACAATCTCGAAGTGAAAGGTCCGCAAAGTACGTTGCGCAAAGGAACGTAACGCCTCACTTTTAGTTAACGCATTTCTCATAAAATTTTTGTACCACAGGCTAAATATGAAAAACCTTGGATTTAAATATGCTCGACCTTTCTTCTGAATTCTGAAATAGATTCAATAATAGACAAAACTGATCAAATAAAATACAATAGAGAAGCTCGTGGCTAAAGAACACATAACATCCACATGGGTCAATCTTCAAGGTTAAGATGCCGAGGTCGGTCTGTGGATGGGTGACCATCTTAACATACCGAGATTTCTCCGTGCCTCGGAAAGCCGCTGGTCTGCTGTCATTTGTAGATCTTTGGCAGTCGTTACGGAATTTCAGGAGCCAGTAAATCTGACTCCAGTCTTGCTAAGAAGTACCGTGTTACCAAGTTTTTGAGTTGTGGAGGTCTGGTAGGCAGCCGCTCCACGTAAAATACTGGTATTCAGCTGAATCCGGTGTGACTGGAAGCCGACTCCAATATAGTTGGGAGAGGCTGGGCAGATTATGGTCATATAAAATCAGTAATGCCTACAAAATTAAATTATGTGCGACATTTCATGATCTGTCAAAGCAAGCGGTCATAAGAATTTCTTATGATCGCTTGCTTTGACAGTGTCTTATGACGTACACTACAGCTTTACCATAGAGCATGAAATGTCGCACTGGCAGCGACAGGAATAAAAAAATTTTGGCGTCAAAAGCGTGTTGAGCGCACAATTTCTATCATTGACGCCGCTCAAAGCATTCAGTTTCTATACGTTTTTTTGGGGTTCCGAACATCCGTCAGAAACGGAACCCTTATAGAATCACTCGGGTTTCTGTCTGTCTGTCCGTCTATCATAGCCAAAATTTTCTCCGATTCAAAATCTAAAGTCATTTATTCAAATAAGCTGTGTCCCAGCACTTTTAGAACGCATAAGTTCTACATAAAGACAGTCCCCTACCACCCCGTCACCACTTCATAGTGTTTTGGCTGGGAAGAAGAAGTGGCGCATCAAACTCCCCAGCAAAAAATTACTGGAACTACTGGACACTACACTATATATATGAACTTCTGTGACCCAAAACACGGACGCGTTACGTAAAGAAGTCGGTTAATAAATACATTTTGAATATGGGGTCACTTTTGCGGGACAAACTAGAAAATTAAAAAAAAGTAGTTCAAACTGTACCGTGTGGCATATAATTTTATATGCCAGGCTTATTGTTGGTGGTTTTAATATTTTTTTTTAAATAATCCTTTTTGGAGTTATTCAAGCCATATTCTGTTGCGGAATTTATTCGAAAGTGTCTCAGCGGCCTTGAATCGCAAAGGGCATTTAGAGGAACACGGATGGGTTTCAGTCAGTAAGAGTCTGACACTCTCTCCCTTCTGCTCCACCCAAAGTGGAAGGAGTCATACCGTGTCTAGCCGCCGGCGTCGAAGCATTTTCGTGTTCTGTGGGCCTTAGCATCATAACAGGAGAGGACTGGCTGTGACGGTTAAAGGCTCAAAGCCACGTGGCCAGTTGTGTTCGACAGTTGCCCTACTTAGTGCTCTGTTAATTGTGGGTTTCGATGACGTCAATTAGTCTTAGAAGATATGGGCTTGTTTTTTTTTATTGACATCATAATAGTTTTGAATCAATCTATATCTATATGTGCCGAGTGCTGGGAGTGTCGGGGTTGGAAATCACACGTAACCGATTTCCGTTTGTCTTGCAGAAAGTTTTGAGCGAATATGGTTTTACTTTTAATGAATTTAATGATATTTGTGCTTGTTATTTCTTTATTTTTCTTATTACTTTAACTTATACAAACTAATCTATCATTAAATACCAAATTATTATTTTCATTTACTACACATTAACATAATATGTATTTACCTGTATATTTAACACTACAAATCTGATTTACGTCCGTACCCACACTTCAACGTAAGGTTCTGTTGAAAACCAGCGTTTTGCTAAACTAGACCTATTTGGCGCAGCCGTATGACACACAATGTTATTGTTTTGTTTAAATTAACCTTTGATTTTTTTTATAAGTACTTTTACTGTGTTTAACTATGTGTGCCAAATAAAGAAGTTTTCTTTCTTTCTTTATTTATTTATTTATATAAAATTCTTCCGTTACTAACTGACTAAGTGTCTGAGTAAGTGATAGAATGCACAGCCGACTACTGATCATATAGAGCTGAATTTGGCATGTAGGTTCCTTGAGGAGTGTAGGGGAGCACTAAGAGAGGGTTTCCCGAAATTACGAGAACGGGAAAAAATGGGATGTGCGCGTTCGAAGTCGCGGGCAAAAGCTAGAATTATCGGGTTGGACTAGAGCAAATTGCTGGAATATGAATCGATTTTTACTGTCCCTGCATATAACGTGCTTTCATATTCGTCGAAGGGATGAATGAATATATCACCGGGTTACTGTAAATCGTAAGTTTATAAAAAATAAATAAGATTGTTAACTGTTTCTTCTCGACAAGACACGTACGAGAAAACTATCGAATTTTGTGGGATTTATTGTATTTGAAATTATCTGTTCTAAATACATAGAGGGTTTATAACATAACCAAGGTTTAATACAATCTTACAGTGTTGAAGTGTGTACTCCAGTGAGAAAAATAACAATTTAAGGCCGTTTGTAGACGTAACTTACAAAAACATCAACTGAAAAATTACGCACCTTTAGTAGGCGCCAGATAACTTGCAATAAAGTACATTGACCTTTCCTCATATCGCCTTCGTAGATACCCGAATAATAAATTATGAACCGTTTTTCATTACAAAAGAATGTAAGGGATCACGATAGAAGTCGATTCAGGACAGCTTTATGTCTTTATTTCTGTTTTTGATAATAAGAAAGTCAATACATGAATGTGGGTCAATGACCGTTATTGCATAATAGTGCAATAACGGTCATTGACCCACATTCATCTCATTCATCTAGAGCCTACCATAATTGCCGATAAACCTCGATCTTTTCCGAAGCCTCTAAATGTTAAAAATTAAAGACGCAGAGGTACATACCTATCTTCATCAAAGAGAAGAAGGAACAATTTATTCATTTATTTTATTATTCATGTACACACGGAAATATAGTAATAAATTACATTATAATTATGAGTACAAAGGAACTGCTTATTTCTAACGAAATTTCTTCCAGCAGACCTGCGAAAGGAGAAATGAAAAATAAATGTAGACAATAGTGTGTCAGAACAAGAGAAGAAGAATATATATATATATAGTATATACATACATGCATATTTATAACTATCACAGTTGAGAGCAAAGGTAGTGCTCTTTAACTCCTTTAAAAATAAATAAATAAAAAAACGAGTTTTAGAAATTGATTTTAAATCTCGAATGCTAGGCGGAAGTGAGTTCCACAATCTAACTGCATGGACAGAGAAAGAGTAGGAATAGTAACTGGATGGATCTAATGGAGGGATCTGAGGTGAGATCTGCACGGAGCGTCACCAGGGCGAGCGTAAGAAATGCGCTCACGCTGGTAAGAGGGGTAAGACGGGTTGTGAGGATGTTAAAAAGGAGACATAGAGAGTGTTCCTGCGAAGATGAATAGGGAGCCACTTGAGTTCCTTGCGATGGTGAGAAAGACGGTCATACTTGCGTAGACCAAACACAAATCGAATGCAACTTATGCATTCGATTTGTGTTTGGTCTACGCAAGCTTTGCAGGCGCTCAAGCTTGTTTAAAAGCTCCTCAGTAGCATCCAGGTAGCAGGCGTAGGCATAATCTATAATCGGCTGAATAAGTGTTTAGGTTTAAGAGGTTTTTGTTTCCAATACTAGTCATAACCTAACCACTACATCTTATTCAAAACACGACTTCTTCAACTTAAAACAAACTGACATCATCAAACTTCATATTTATTTCAAGACCAACTTCCAAGTGCAAGAATGGGCTTCCAAAACTTTAAAGCGAAATTAGCATATACGGAATAGACAGTGGTGCAAACACTTAGATGCTGAAGTTAGACGACGGCGCTTTCTACTCCAGTCACCCACCTATGCACGAACTAAAGTGGCCCCCATAAATTCAGACGGTGTAAGTTTAAACGGCAATTCAGGAGTTAAGGAGACTGGAAGCGGTTTGGTCGTAGGTGAATGTACTATCGATAAGGTCTTTCTTGTGGGTTGTAGTACCTTGATATTTTCTTCGTTTTCCTTCTTTTGTCCAAGATTGACATAAGAAAATTGGAAAAGCAATACACTAACTTATATTGGATCACGGCAACGGACTTCTTCTTGGTTTTCCAAAGCTCACGAAAAGCCCTTTAATGTTACCTAAAAGCAAAAAAAGTTTTTTACTAAAAAATATAATCGACTTCCAAAAAAAAACACTACAAAATATAAAAAAATGTCGAAAGTATTTAAAACCTTTTAAATACTTTATTTTTTATTTTTCCACACCTAACAATGCCACTGGAAAGTCACAGGAAAGCAAAATACGCAATGTCTTTTACTTGGATGACATATTTTTTCAAATTTTGATTTAGAAAACAAGCTCCTGAACCGATTTTCAAATCGGTGCATAAATGACGGAGTTAAAGGTAACAAACATACAAAAAAACATACAAGATTCTATTTTCACCAGCAAATGTCACTATAAACCCAATAATTAACCTGAGGGCCAATTCAACTAATTTTTAAGCATCGTATTCGCATCATTTTTCGCAGCAAAATCGCAGCAATACAAATATTTGACAAATTGCGACTTTCATGCGAAAGAATATTAAAAATACGTTTTCAAACATAAATTAAAAAAATAAGCATGTACCTATATTCAGGGACCTGTAATAGTAAAAGACTTGCTTACCTTACCTTAAAAGTACTTAAAACCACGAATTCATTTGACGTTGCTTTATGTGTCCCGACTGCATCACGCCACGAATATTAAGGAAATCGTGGAGTACATGAAGGTGACGACGAACTGGACCTTTAAGGTCGAGAAGTTGGAGCAGCGTCACAACATCAACTTCAAGTCGTTTGTTGTGTGGGTTCCGACACAACATCTCAACACGTTCCAAAAGGAAGAGTTTTGGCCAAAGGGTGTAGTTTAACGACGTTTTCGCGGCAGGCTACGCGACACCGCGCTGCGTAACTCGACGCCGTCAATTCGTGTGTCTTAGTTTATGAGTTACATTTTAAATGCATTGGTGTAGTTTTTATATTTTTTTGTATTTATGTATTGTATGGGCGTCAGTTGCCTGAAATAAAAGAATAATAATATTATCGGAAAGTATGCCACATCCAGCAACACGACATCCACCACCAACTTTTCCCCGAAGGCGTATATTTCTCTATACACGGGTGTCTATGTCTAATAAAGTGGTCACAGTCGAAGCAAGATTAACAGCGTCTCTTTATTATTGTTTGTGTTCGGGCGCGCGCATAATGGAGCCATGGAAAAATATGGCGGATTGGGAATCGAAGAATATTGCTATTATTATGATGTATGAGTGCTTTGTGGTCTTTTGATGTGGGGATGGGTTTTGGAGGATAGGGAATTGAATTTTGTTTTGAGTTATTTATGGTTTATTTAATGGTGATACAGTAGTGTTTTTGGGATCGCCGTGTTGGGCCAAACGAACTGGTGACAGCAGTATGTGATTCTCTTGATTGCTTGCTCTTCTCTCAGAAAGCATATTGGTGTTAATTTTCAAGATAAGCGTTCCATATTGTAAGACAGCTTAAAAAAAAGATCAATTAAGAATCACTACACGAAATATAGGCAGGGCATTGTCCATAAGTTCTGGAGTGACAACCGCGTACCAGAAGACGCAGCTTTGGAAGGCCACAAGGTGCACCGATGAAATAATGATTTTATTTTATTGTTCAACAACAATTGTTTACACTGGTTTTATGTTAAAATATCACGCAATAAATTATTATACATCAGTAAAACAATCACTTTTAGGTAAACACCGCATAGGTACATAAGGAAGTTGTACAAAAAATACTTTAAATTAAACTACATATCTAGTTTTAAATTAAATATGAAGATATTTACATTAAGAATGGTTTGACAAAATAATTATAACATGTATTCTATTCTATTAGTATAAACATATTTCCATCCACGCGAGTTAATGAAAGGCTATCAAGGGAGATTTTTATGAAAATGTGCTTTCAATTTGCCAAAATTGTCAAAGCGGAAATTGACTTCATTTCATGATGATGATGATGATACAAAACTGTCTTTTAAGCATACCCAAGATATAAATTCAAGTAATCTAACAACCTGTAGATACTGCTACTGAAAAAAAATTCGTTCAATAACAAAATGATACTTAAAAATACAATAAAAAATTTCAAAACCCATCAACGTGGACACACCCAATCGAGAAGATATGCCTTTTTCAATTTAACAAAAAGAATCGTTTCGCCACATAATATCAGTTCCATGAAACATTGTGAAACAAATTAGGACCATCACAAAACAGGATTCTATTTCCTGTCTGTTATCTCACCATCGGGGGCTATTATGCGATGCCTTTCCAAATTATATTCGTGAATAGGGACAAAGACACGTTCAAATTTGTTATTAGGTGGCTATGTTTGTATTTAGGTGGAGGACTGACTCGTATTGTAGATGAAGATTCAGATGTTGATAAATAATGAGCTGTGATTGTGTGAAGTCAACACTTGAATGATGAAGGTGTGGCACATAGAATTTAATTTGATAAAATAGTATATTTTTGTATTTTTATCACAACCGAACCCAATTTAGATTTTCAACCCTTTAATTTTGTTTTTTATTCGTATTCCTTTTGGTAGATACTTTTTTTTTAAGGATGGGATATCATCAAATGACTTCTTCCGCTCTGCGTGGAGCGGTAGGGCGTGTCAGACTCTTACTGACTAAAACCCATCCGTGTTCCTTTTAAAGCCCTTTGCATTCCAGGGCCGCGGTGACTCCTTCGAAAAAATTCCGCAACCCTGGCAAGATTTTAGATACTTGGCGTAACTTGTTTGTTCTTTCCAAAAAATAAAAAAATAAGTATCTCTAAGGCCTGGCGTGATTGACTAAGTCTAAGATCTCATGCGCCATCCCATCGTGTTGGGCTGGCGCTGCCGCTGCGTCTGCAGAAAACATCAAGCGGCGTAAATATAGGTACCCTTACACCTTATTGGTAACTATATTTTCGAGCCCTTTGGGGTTGAAACCCTCGGGCCGTCAGGCCCTTGTGCTCACAGCCTTTTCAAAGATATTTCGAAACGGCTGGTTGTCACTTCCCGTGACCCAAGAGCTGGCTTTTACTTTGGGCAAAGACTAAGCATTGCCATTCAAAGTGTCAATGCCGCCAGTCTCTTGGGCACATCACCAGCTGACAGCGTTGAGGGCGAATTTTTTGATGCTATATTTTAGTTTAGTGCATTTGTTCATTTTAGTTACTACTTTTGTTCATTTGTAAACAGAGCTCGTGGCTAAATAATAACAATCGCAAGGGTCGATCTTCAAGGTTAAGCAACGCTTGCCGGGGTTGGTCTGTGGATGGGTGACCATCTTAACATACCGCTCCGTGCTTCGTAAAGCAACCTTTTGAACGCCAGAGCATAAACGCAACGGCGTGCCCCCGACGCCAAGCCACAAATTCGCCGTACTTTTTGTCACATATTTGTGACGTTTGGCGTACAGGGCACGCGCTTGCTTGTCATGTATACGTGACAATGGCGTTCAAAAGGTTAAGCCGTTGGTCCCGGCTGTCATTGGCAGTCGTTACGGATAGTCAGAAGCCAGAAAATCTGACACCAGTCTTACCAATGAGGACCGTGTTACCCAGTTAATGGGTTGTGGAGGTCTGGTTGGCAGCCGCTCCACGTAAAATACTGGTATTCAGCTGAATCCAGTTTGACTGGAAGCCGACCCCAATATAATTGGGAAAAGGCTAGGCAGATGATGATTTGTAAACAGAGATTAAATAGTTTTACTAAATCAAAAAGCTAAAAATTTGATTTTTAAGTCTTAGTAATTATCAGCCACTATGTGCACACCTTAACACCGCACCACTTGGGAGGAAATTTGTATAAATTAAATGAAAACGGTACAAATGAAAGAATTTATCATTTTGTACGTGTCCCGACTTATATTGAGTATCGCTTTTCTTTATTTAATTTGTGCCTGTCTGTCCCGGGAATTTCATTTTCTTAACATATACGTGACAAGTTATTGGCTTCGGGTGACGGTTCGGTGTATTTAAATTGGGACCGTGACACGAGTTTTCTGAAAGCGATATGTTATAGACAAAAGTAATATTCGTCTCGTTTTGTCGCTCGTCTTAATATTCCGTAAGGGAAAATATTTGGCGTGCCAGCTGATTATTACTCAGCATTTTTTCTGTAAGTTGACTCAATATATAAGAAATATGGGAAGTCAGTGACATTTTTCGTCGATACAAAGACTGTGTGGTATTTGATAGAATATTGTTGTACTTTACTCCCTCGTGAGGTATCAATTTTATTTATTGACTAGCTTGAGCTAACGTTTTTGCCCGCGTGACTGTCGTAAATGTATCCCAAGGGAACATACTTCCGGGATAAAAAGTATCCTGTGTGTTATTTCAGAGTATAAATCTACCTTTGTGCTAATCCACATCTCATCCAGATCCGTTCCGGCGTAATTGAGAAACAAACATCCATCCATCCAAACTTTCGCTTTTTTAGGGTTCCGAACATCTGTATAAAACGGAACATTTCTACAACGTGTAACAGAATAAACGCAATACCTCTTAAGGGATCATTGTACTCATCATTATGAACAACTTTCACAATGGGACTAACACTAAAATTGCGAAAAAAAACGACTGCCCCATACCTACATTTCTGTTCGCATAACTCGACAAAATGTACTGAACAGCTGTTTTTTTTTTCTCGCGATTTCCGGGTTAGTCTCAAAGTAAAAGTTGTTCATAATGATGAGTACAATGACCCCTTAAGAGGTATTGCGTTTATTCTGTTACACGATGTAGGATCACTCGGTTGTCGGTCTGTCTATCTTACTGTCATTTCATCCAGATCCGTTTTGGCAAGATTGAATAGCAAACATTCATCCATCCATCCAAACTTTCGCACTTTTAGGATTCTGAAGATCCGTATAAAACGGAACACTTATAGGATCACGCGGTTGTCTGTCTGTCTATCTTACTGTCATTTCATCCAGATCCGTTTTGGCAAGATTGAATAGCAAACATCCATCCATCCATCCAAACTTTCGCACTTTTAGGATTCTGAAGATCCGTATAAAACGGAACACTTATAGGATCACTCGGTTGTCTGTCTGTCTAACTGTTATTTCATCCGAACTTGTTTTGGCGAGATTGAATAACAAACATCCATCCATCCATTCAAACTTTCGCACTTTTAGGGTTCTGAAGATCCGTATAAAACGGAACACTTATAGGATCACGCGGTTGTCTGTCTCTCTGTCTGCAGTTCGTCTGTCACAGTCAATTAATTTTCTCCGAATTTATTAGACCGGTTTTGTTGAAATTTGGTACACGTAATTGTCTTGTGACCCAAACGTTACGTAAATAGGTAAATTTTGAGTAGTTTTCATGTTCACTTTTTGGGGGATAAACAAGAAAATTTCAATAAAACGATTTTCAAACTGTACTGTTTGAAATATCAAATCGAATGCCTTATTGTGAGGGTCTTAATTTAATTTTTTTAGATTTTTTTACCATATTTTTTACGGCATGGTATATGTTCAGAAACATATTTTATTTGATAAAATATTTTCATCAAAATTAAAATCAAAAGTCATTTATTCAAATTAGGCTGAGAGCCAGTGCTTTTTGATCGTCAAAGTTCAACATAAAGACAGACCCCAAAACACCCGCCCGTCACCACTTCCTAGTGTTTTAGCTGGGAAGAAGAAGTCAGAAGTCATCCAGTAAGCAGGTGGGTGAAGGTCGATAAACTTGGGATCTTAGATTAATAGTGTTGAAAAATGCGTGGAGGGAAACAAGAAAACTTCCAAAACATCTGCACAACAACGGCACAAAACGCAAGTAAAAACAAAAAGAAAAGAAATACAAACTCCCTACCGACCTTTCCCTCGTCCTTTTTAAAACGAAAATATCAAAACAATGTCGCGGACGATGGGTTTCTTATTAATTTACTTTAATTAAAACTGACTTTTGCTAAAATAACTTGATTACAGCGCCGGGGAACGTTACAAAAAAACGTTATTACAAAACACTTTGGCACAAAAGGAATTTCTCGTTCTTTCGATTATGCGGATACGGAGTTTCAGTACAATGTTTTTTTTTATATTATATTGCTGGAGATAGTCGACTGTTTTAGCTCTGTTGTATTTTCCAATAGACATGATGGAGACGTCGGTTTTAATTGCATAGATAATTATAATTTACAAATGACTATTTTCTTAATACATGTTTTCTAAAGTGGCAGGGCTTCTTGTTATAGATTAAATAAAATAAAAACCGGCCAGGTGCGAGTCGGACTCCCACACGAAAAAAGCACGTTTCTTGTTTAGGAGTCCCTTTAATATTAAATTTAATATTTTTTTGATTTAATTGTATAGCGGCAATATAAATACTCTGTGAAAATTTCAAATGTCTACCTATTACGTTTCTTGAGATACAGCGTGCTGACAGTCAGATGGACGGACGGATGGACCGGCAGCGTAGGCTTAGTAATAGGGCTCCGTTGGTTACCGTTTGGGTACGGAACTCTAAATATAAACTAAAATATAATTATCTTATTTCTGTTGCTAGTTGGTTTGTAGTAATCTGTAAATCTATTTACAACATAAATAAGCTCAGTTTAGGTCTGAGACATAGAGACATATTTATTAGTTTATTATTTTAGCATATATATGTATTTTATTAGTATTATATATATTATCTGTATATTCTTTCCGAATTGTTAAAATTCAATTTTGAATCTTATTTTTATTTATTGTACACCTACCACAGTATAATCTTTATAACCGAAAGGTTGACTGGTAGAGAATGCCTTGATGCATTAAGTCCGCCCATGTACCACTATTGTACATAAAGTTTAAATAAATAAATAAATAAATAAAACCTGTAGAATGAGACAATCAAAAAACAACATGTCAAATAGGTATGCTAACGCATTCCATGTTGTTTTTTGATTGCTTGGAACAAATAAACTCTTTTTTTTTCAAATATTAGTACTTAAATAAACATCGGGATTCGGAAAAGAAATGACTGTCTCGTACCGTATCAAAAGCAAGTCAAGTGATGCGATGCGATTGGCCGTTGCAAATTCATTTAAAAAATCACAGTTTCTGTTAAAGCCTCTTTATCCAATCTTCGTTTCTAAAACTGGACCTAAGGATCTTTTCATCCCTAGTCTCTTCAATATTATCATAGACTTTTAACATTTTTAGCAGTCATAGAAACCTGACCCTTTCACCCACATAATACAGTCCTTCAGAATCCTCCTATAACTCGAGATCTAAGGGCGGTATCACACATTGGCTATATCGTTCTGGAAATAAGGTCCGATCTACATACTCGTGCTAGGTGGGGACACCGACATATTTTACATGAAAAAGGAACGGTCCTATATGGGAAAAAGCAATATCGTGTTAGTGCCTGTGTTTTGTTTTTGGTCTAAGTTAAGAGAATAAAGCAAACAGTCACAAATTTACTTTATTCTCTTTCGTCGGACAACTTTAACCAAGGAATAAAAATGGGGGTTTGGCAGCTTTTGTATAAAAAATATATTATGTCAAATAGATAAAGGATCAGCAAATTACTATACATCGTAGGTTATGTTTAATAATGTACGCACACAAATTTACTTTTTCTTGTTTCTTTTATATATATATTTAAAAATCCAGAATGACCGTTTATTGGTACTGTATCTGTGTCAAAAGCTAGTTTTTAAATACTTCTTATTGTAATCTGTGGAGAACGTAGAGTGTAGCATAATTTATTATTTAAAATGTAATATTTAAGATATTATGACTGTTTCTTATTGTGCTACTGTTTGTTTTTGTTAAATAAATAAAATAAAACTCTGTCAAACCGCCATTTTATTCCTTGGGTTAAAGTTATCAAACCATTGAAAAATTAGTCCTTAATAAATAAAAAAATAAACACAATAACTATGTGAATCCATACAAAAAGATAACGCGCACGAGCAACTTTTGTCTCCGCAACTAATTTGCAGCAAGTCTATGGGTTTATATGAAAAGTCTTCCGGCTGTCGCGTCGCTACATACGCGCACTTTCATATAAATCCATACACTTGATTGTGAGAGACAAATTAGTTGCGGAGACAAAAGTTGCTCTTATCACACTAATATTATAAAGGTGAAAGTTTGTGAGTGTGTGTATGTTTGTTACTTCTTACTTCTTCACGCACAAACGGCTGGACTGATTTATATGAAATTTGGTATAGAGTTTTTATTCCGGGAGTATGTTCTCTTGGGATAATTTTCGACAATCACGCGGGCGGACCCGCGGGCGTCAACTAGTCTCTAAAAATTGTTAATCGATACTTATATTATTAATGAGAAATGATTGTCTGTTTGTTTGTTAGCTCTTAACACCTTATCGGCTCAGGATAATACTTGGTACACGGGTAGATCATCTAGAATATAGTATTAGTATTCTATGTCCAGTAACAGGACATTGGATATTTTTTAATCCCAAGGATATGTTCTCGGGAAATAATATCCTACACTCACGCGAGCAAAGGCGTTGCAGCAGCTACGTCTTTCAAAATCCTGACACATATTTAACTGTAAGGGACTTGATATAGAAACAGCTCTGGGCTCGCGGCCTAGGGCGCTGTGACGAAAATGTGCCGGGCGGCCGCGACGCTAAGTATATGTCGTTCCTTTGACGCCATATATTTTATCTTGTCAGCGCCCTCGCCACGCGCCCTGTCCGCTTTGTATATCATGTCCCTAAATGTCAGAATTTTGAAAGAAGTAAACTAAAATAAAACGCGCAAGGCATTAAAAAAATGAGATCTTACAACTACAATTTACAACAAAACGGATTCCAATGCGTAACATTTAGACAGCTAGTTATGAGAGGGGTTCTATTTTCAAAAAATATGTACCGAATGTTTTCGGTTGTTTCTTCATATTTATTTTATTTTTTTCATCGACTTCCGAAATTAAAGCTCTTTTATGCTTTGTAGGTACTTAGTGTTTATTTTTTATTTGGAAGTTGTATTTTTTTGTAAAAATCATTTTTTATTTTTCACTTTTTGTAACCCACACCTAACATTACTGGAAAGTCACAGGAAAGCAAAATACGAAATTTCTTTTAATTGGATTACACATTTTTTCCAGCTATTTTGATTTAAAAACCAAACAACAGAACCGATTTTGATGATATTTCTAAGGAACCAATCGGAAACATATCCTTTCACATTAAAAAAAAAAACAAGTCGGTTATAAATGTCGGCAATAAATGACGGAGTTATGAGTTAATAAACATAAAAAAACATACAACTGAATTGAGAACGTTCTCCTTTTTTTGAAGTCGGTTTAAAAGAAAAGGCCAGCCCCTCTGGTCGCGGGAAGGAGTTATCGCTAATAGTTCTTTTATCCGCTTCCCTCTATGTCTTGTACCATCCCCCATGTGCACTTGTGATAAAACGACACTATGTTCAGTAGGGTCATTGTGAAAGTATACCAACAATGCGCGGCGCGAACTAGCGACCGTATGTTTACACTGCTAATGGGGAACGAAATATTTCGGATTATATCTGCCTTTTTAGGGTTCCGAACCTGTGTGTGAAAATACGGAACCCTTATAGGATCACTCGGTTGTCTGTCTATTTGTACGTCTGTCACAGCCGGTTTTCTCTGGATCTACTGGACCGATTCAGTTGAAATTTGGTACACATCTAACCTTCTGTGACCCAAACACGGATGAGTAACGAAAATAAATACATTTTGAAAATGGAGTCACTTTTTGGAGGAATCAAAGGGCTCAGCGTAAGGGTCTCAAAAGTATAATAGTTAGTTTTAAAATAATAATAATCGCCTAACGGAATCGTTAGGCGATTATCACACTGCCACGCATCAAACTGCATGTTGCGTGTCAACGCACCTACGCGCATACTTGCGGGAGTGCAAATCTGCATCATCGTGCGGGTTTTTTACACACTCACGCGCTTAGTTCCGTTTTGTGGATTCATGGCGGCTCTGACAAATTTCATTCAAAGGCGCATATTTGCCATTCATAGTGCAGTGCAGAGCATTCCAAATAGCTAGGTGATTTTTGATTTCGAATATAAATCGATCGATATCGAGTTCCATTTTCAAACACACGTCAAGCCCATCCAAAATCACGCACGGCACTGCTTTGTCTCCGAATCTACTGGGCCTATAATTTTGAAAAAAAAAATACGGACACAGACGAATATAAGAAGTCAATGATTTAAAAGTAACATGTTAAAAAATATTATTCGTTCGGAACCGTTTGCGAGCGAGTCCGACTCGCACTTGGCCAGTTTTTTCCATTGGAAATCTAACTTTGGGTGAAGGCTATACGATTAATTGTCAAATGTATTGATTGATTATCGACTTAAGAATCCACGCCGACGTAATTTGCAAGGCGGATATTCTAACGTCTATTCTGTGAAGAAATCACCGTGAAAACTTCGGTGGAGTAAGCTTGAAATGAACAGTAATTTCACGTTGATTTGATTGATTGACAGCTCACTTCATGTTCAGTAAATCTACGTTTTCATGATGAGATATTTATAGAGTAGCATTATAAATTGCCGTCAACTGCTTGTGTTTATCATCAATTAATATCAACACCCTAGTCATTCCTGATGACTCCACCACCCTTCTCCAAAAGAGCCGTAAAGAGACAAGCACACTACGCAAATCAAGACCGGCCGGCCTTCCGCCCTCGCCGCCGAGGCCCGCCGCGACGTCCTCGTTAATGACCGCCCCGATCCTTGCTCGAGCAACCCGCGCCGCTGAGCCTGTAGTCTTAAACTCACCCCTAAATAATAATCCTTATTCAATCCAGCCCGTCCCTAGCTGTCCTCCCTCTAGCGACGCCCTTTTTTTTTATATAGGTTGGAAATCCTCATAGATGCCCTCCACCCTTGGGTGGGCGGAGGGGTCTGTCAGAATCTTACTGACTAAAACCACCCCGGTGTCCATCTCCCGCCTACGCCGGGGATTGCGGGAACATTATGCGACTTCCATAATCCCCGTCTGGTGAACGAGAGGTTTCTGCCTACCACAGTGATGAGGGCACGGCGCGGCTCCTCCCAAGTGGCACACTCTGCCAGCGTATGCTGCGCCGTGTCCTCCCGACAGTCGACGCAGTGGTGATACCGATGGTCCGGCTCCCTGCCTATGCGACACAAGAACCTTCCGAAGCAGCCATGCCCCGAGAGGACCTGAGTCGCATGAAACGACAGGGAGCCGTGCCTTTTCCCGACCCTAGCGACGCCCTAAGCCAAGGCCCGTACCCCATAGGGGATGCCCTTAGCGTATACTCGCTAAGTTTAAAAGTTTTTAATAAGCCCTGGCTGGAGGCTTTGATATTATTTTATATAAGGGCCGCCACAGGCAAGTCCGGTTAAGCAGTCGCCTACCTCTTAGATTGAATTGCGAGAGGCCACTAATAAAAAATAAAAAAACAATTTTAATGACTGACTGACAGACAACGCACAGCCGAAAGTGCGAGTCGTGCCACAAGCAGTGTAGGGTTCCTTGATTTGGGCACGCCACAATTGCGGCGGTAAGGCCCCTCTTTGAAGAGTGGCTGGAGAGGCGCCACGGCGTCGTCACCTTCCGCCTGACGCAGGTACTTACCGGACACGGCTGTTTCGGGAGGTACCTGTTTCGGATTAAGCGGGAGGAAACGCCCGGGTGTCAGCACTGTGAGGATCGCCCGGAGGACACGGTGGAGCATACGGTGGAGGTCTGCCCTGCTTGGGCTGAGCACCGCCGTGTCCTCGTCGAGGCGATCGGCGGCGGCAACCTCTCGCGTCCGGCCCTGGTTGAATCCATGGTCCGGAGCGAGGAGGCTTGGGAAGCGGTCACCTCCTTCTGCGAAGCAGTAATGCTAGCGAAGGAGGAGGCGGACCGCGCGAGGGAAAGGCAAGGCCTTCGTCCCAACCGCCGAAACAGGAGAAGACGCCCCGGGCGTCGGGAGTCGCAGGGCGATCCCCGGCCACCGTAGGCGCGGGCCTGCGGACGACGAGCGTTGGGTGGCTCGCTGTCCGATCACCACCAGGCCCGGGTCGATGGCGCGTTGTGTTTCACGCGCGCCTCAAAGAGATGTCAGCATAGAGGACGGGGCCCGCTAGGGCCAGAGCCTGCCAGGGTTGCGGAATTTGTTCGAAAGAGTCACTGCGGCCCTGGAAAGCAAAGGGCTTTAGAAGGAACACGGATGGGTTTTAGTCAGTATGAGTCTGACACGCCCTTCCGCTCCACCCAGAGCGGCAGAAGTCATTTGATGATTTCCCATCCTAAAAAAAAAAAAAGGGTTCCTTGATTGCAATTATTACTCGTTAATTTGTAAAGCCTACTTAACTGTGATACTTTTGTCTTTTAAATTCGTAATATGTGCTACTCCCATATTTTTTTCACGTCACCAAAAACAACCGTTTAGCTGGCAGAGGGGGAGGACATTTGAGTCTTACAAAAATTTGCATTTTCGCAAATGTATCCTTCCATGGAAAACCATACCATGGGATAGACAATAAAACAAAATCATTTTTAATTCACGCTCAAAAAACATTTTTTTCTCCATTTTATTTTACCACTTTATCGGCGTGATTAATACCTATATGTATTTCCATAAAAAAAAACAATTTAATTTAAGTGTTAAGCGTATCTGAGCTAAAGCGCAAACAGACAGACGACATGGCGATACTATAAGGTTTCGTGTTGACTACGGAACCCTAAAAACGGAATATGCGCATACGAAGTCGCGGCCAAAAGCTAGCTATATATTATATGTCTTGACTCCAGCCTACTATCTTTTAAATGAAATACCTGTGCTTAATACCTGAACAATCCCTAAACAATTAAGACATTCCACGCAGCAAAATTGCGAAAAAAAAACAAAAGAAAAAAAAAACATTGCGTGCATCACTAAGGTCCATAATAAGAATTACTTACCTCGGCTTTTAGGTTAGAGGCCCACTGGGATGACCCTAGTTAAGTTCTCGTTAGCCACTAATGAGTCCAATAGATCTTGATTAGCTTCGGCCTTTAGTAATTTTGGTTCGGCTTAGGAACGGCCGCTTATTTAGTTTGTTCATATAATTTAGTTTCGGCCGCACTAAAATATGTATATTTTGGGATGCTGTAAATTGAGGCTTAAGTGACACTAAAACTGTTTCTAGGTTTCGGCTGAAATTGGTTCTGTAGTTTGTTTTGGTGTATTTTCAGGTTAAAAGGCGATTAGATCGTTTTTCAGTGTGACTTCTAATGTTCAATTTTTTTTTAATAAAATGTGAAAATAAAATAATCAATCGAGAATTAACACAACATCACGCCCATATGCCCCGAAGGGTTAAAGTCAAAGTCAAAGCGTTTATTTAAATTAGGCCACTAAACGACACTTTTCAACGTCATCTCATTATTAACAGTTAAAATAATAGTATAAAATTAATAAAATGACTACTTCACGGTTAGGTTAGCATCAACATTTTGCCACTTATGTTTAAGTCCCGTGTAGCAGAGAAGCTGTTGCCTTCGACGGCTATGTAGATTGCGGGCTGCAGCTGAAAAAAATCAGATAGAAAACCCAAGAACACTTTGAACACCCAATGCGGGGATTGTACCCCGGACCTTATGCTCAGTAATGCTTACCACTGGACCAACAAAGCAGACTAGAATAAAATGCTCTTGTTTGCTCACTATAACAAACTATTACAATAAAAATAAATAATAATAAACATAAAAAAGTTAAGTAAATTGAAAAAAAAAAGGGAGGTCGATGAAACGAGCAATCTATATTTATAAAATCGTTTGTCATCCGCTAAGATCTTGTCCGTTCTTCTCCATAAGTATCTACCTTTCCGAATGGACAGTAGAGTCACTTTATTAATGTAATACTATTATTTTACTGAACTGTAAATGATGACGTGACGTGTTGACTTTGACTTAGAAGAAAGATTTTTTGGAAAAATAAACTTTAAGGGGGGAAATGGGTGGGGAACTCAGTATGAGAGGCTTTGTTCATTACGACGAAGTATTGTACATCGGATAGTAAATAAATTATATCGCACCCTTAGAATGAAACTGATCGAACTCAAAATTCTGCTTACTTATAATTATTTTTTTTTATTTTTATTTAATATGGGTTTGCTCTTTACTCTAGTCTAGGTCAAAGATGACAGAGACAAAGTCGACGATGGAGCGAGCTTACCCAGAAGAAGCCTGTTCACTCTAATTTTGAAGAGATTAGGGTTGTATGCGTTCGGAAACACATTATTATAAACTGATCTTAAAAAGCATGCCCTAAAACCCTGTGGTGAAAAAGAGTCTAAATGATGAGTGGGAAAGGGCAGCTTATACATAGGTCACGGGAGAGATTTTTTTTTACCCAACACTACTTTTTTAAAATTTTCTTGCTTGTCGCAATTTGTGCGTTAGGTCATTAACGTTCTAAGGGTGTGATATGCATACAATAATTCACAAACATTGTTTTGAGCGTATTTTAAAAATTACACAACAGTTTGTATAAATAAATCGACGTGTAAATACTTCCTGCCTTCATGAGCTCGAAATAAATGCAAAAAAATCCCGAATTTTCAGTCAAACGGGAAATCCTTTTGGTGTAATATATTTTTTGATAACAGAATTAGGCTCTTTGAAATATGACGACTATGATTTTATTCGTAGTGGACTGTAAATTTTCGTGTCGTATTTGTTTTTTCATGCTGGCTGACTTTTAAAGTGAAGTCAAACGAGCATTATTTTTTGAGTTGTGAGTCGCGTAAAATGAGTCGCGGAACTTGCGTTGCATTCGGTTTCATACCGAAATTTTGCGTTACCACACGGTAACGCAAAATGAGTTGTCTGCTGACTCACGCGCATTATATCAACCGAATCGCGTTCGGAGTGAGTCGTCCAAATAAGGTATGGAACTATCCACACATCAGTCTTTCCCTATTTTGTGGATTTACCCAGTTTCTGTTTCTGACATCTTCGTAAATACACAATATTTTAAATGGATCAATGGCACGACACGAACACCCCGTACAAATGTTGGATGGTACCTAGCTTGAAAAAGAAGTTACGTCCGTCAGTCTGGAAGCCTAATCGGATTCTAGTTGAACGTCAATTGCACAACTCAAAGTACTAAGACTCACGTCTCTAAAAATTACGCCTGTGTGTCCTCGCCCTTAGTGGTGGAAAACTTAATATTAACAAAATATAATAAAAGATAAATTCTTTATTTAAAAAAATATCTGTTGGTCGGTAGGTACATAAATTATGCCGTTAATTTAATTACACTTTTTGCTCTTAGATATAATGGCGGCTTAATGCCTTAGGTATTCTCAATCTGCCGACCGTGCCTGGTGCATTAAAGACATCATTAGTAAAAAATCTGCACAGTACTAAAATACGTAAAATATACGTACAAATTTAAAATATCTACTTAATTTTTATACTTATTATTCCGTTTAATAATTCTGAATTAGATAAAGTTGATTTCTGGTGTATAAAATGATTTATTTATGATGTCTTACTTGTGACACCCATTTCTACTCAAGATATTTTCACTTAGTCAAATCAAAGAGAATTTTTCCCTTCCTGGAATTTCGCTAGCTTTTAACGACTAATTTTATAAAACGTGTAACAGAATAAACGCAATACCTCCTAAGGGGTCATTGTACTCATCATTATGAACAACTTTTATTATGGGACCAACACTTAAATCGTGAAAAAAAATCGACACCCTCATAGATTTATGTGCGCGTATCTCGAAAAAATGTACCGAACAGCTGATTATTTTTTCGCGATTTCGGGGTAGGTCTATGGGACCTACCTCGAAAGTTGTTCATACTGATGAGTATTCTGTTACACGTTGTATCCAAAAATACATATAGTGATTGCAGTACTTGATAAAATAATAGCTTTTTTTTTTTAAGGATGGGAAATCATCAAATGACTTCTTCCGCTCTGGCTGGAGCGGAAGGGCGTGTCAGACTCTTACTGACTAAAACCCATCCGCGGAAGGTAAGGATGCCGTGGCGCCTCTCCAGCCACTCCCCAAAGAGGGGTCTTACCGCCGCAATTGTGGCGTGCCCAGCGCTGGGCCGCGATAGTCATTGTCTCCATACCGCCATGGTATCCTGCCGGAGCTTCGTCCACCGCGATGCAATTTGCCGCGGCAGCGGAGTTTCGCCCCGGCGAAGCGCCTCCACGCGCCACGGGTAGACTTGCGCGAGGGGTCTGGCCTCCAGATCCCATGGTGGTAATCCGGCAAGGAGGCTCGCCGCCTCGCCGGAGACCGTGCGGTATCCCCGAGCCAGCCGGATGGCCATGACCCTTTGGGACGCGTTGAGCTGGTGGGCTGGTCGCCCCTTCAGCGTTAGGGCCCACACAGGGGCCCCATAAAGGGCCATGGACCGCACGATCCCCGCATAGAGCCTCCGGCAGGGAGCCAAACGTCGGAATTGCTCCTCGAAGTTCCACCGGCTGTCGAGAACGAGCCCCAGATATCGATTGTTGACCCGACGCCGATGTGAACCCCTCCTACCATTACTTGGGATCCCGCTGGTGGCCTGTTCCGAGAACCATGAAAGCACATGGCCTCGGATTTGTGCAGGGCTACCTCGAGACCCAATTGCCGGATCCTCTCAGCGACTATCGGGACCCCGCGTATCATTAAGTCGGCCGCCGCCTGATGCGACCTCCCCTGTGCCAGAACCAGCGTGTCGTCAGCGTAGCAGACTACGCTGACGCAGCCTGATGCGACCTCCCCTGTGCCAGAACCAGCGTGTCGTCAGCGTAGCAGACTACGCTGACGCAGCCTGATGCGACCTCCCCTGTGCCAGAACCAGCGTGTCGTCAGCATAGCAGACTACGCTGACGCAGCCTGATGCGACCTCCCCTGTGCCAGAACCAGCGTGTCGTCAGCGTAGCAGACTACGCTGACGCAGCCTGATGCGACCTCCCCTGTGCCAGAACCAGCGTGTCGTCAGCGTAGCAGACTACGCTGACGCAGCCTGATGCGACCTCCCCTGTGCCAGAACCAGCGTGTCGTCAGCGTAGCAGACTACGCTGACGCAGCCTGATGCGACCTCCCCTGTGCCAGAACCAGCGTGTCGTCAGCGTAGCAGACTACGCGGACGCAGCCTGATGCGACCTCCCCTGTGCCAGAACCAGCGTGTCGTCAGCGTAGCAGACTACGCTGACGCCGCTAGGGAGGTCGGCACGCAGCACCCAATCGTAGCCGATGTCCCACAGGAGCGGCCCCAGAACCGAACCCTGCGGAACACCGCACGACATCTCTCGCCGGTTCCACTCTCCCCGGTGACCGGGGTAGATGACGGCCCTATCCGGTGATAAAATAATAGCTGCCACGACTAGTTGTCATCGGTTTTTTGATGGGGTTTAATATTTATGTTTCTTTATGGCCTTGTCCAGAATGAACACGCGGTGACAAGGGCGAGCGCGATTCGGTGGCCACTGTGTATCACGGTTTAGTGGCCACAATGCATCGCGAGATGTTGTAGCGGGCAGTGAAGGCAAGTCGTGTTTTAGAGTAGAACAATAGAAGATCGCTCACTAGCGATTGCTCTGTCACGTCGCTCTAGGCGCCCGCCAGAGTCACTTTGGTATGGACGCTGGACGCACATGACGTTTTCATACGTTTGAGAGTCCGCATTCGCCTTAACACCACGCAAGCTACTCACCCTGGCCAGACCCTTATAAGATATACAAACTAATTATGACCTCTAAATGATTTTATATAATTATTGTTACTTCAAGAACTATCCCATAAGGTAAGGCCACTATAATCTAAGCATTACTTCTAAACTACAAATTAAAATGCCATCCAACAAAACTACACACGCATGTCAAAAATAAACCCAATTACGCAACAGCGCTTATTCCAAAAGAGGGTGAATAATGGAAATGACAGGACATTATCTTTCTGCCATGGTGACGTCACTACATTAGATTAGGAATTACTATGAGACGTAACATTCGTTACGGCGTGCGACTGTCAGGCGAAACTGAGATAGCTTTGTAAGTTTGCTTTGTTTTCGCGAAAGGATAGAAAAGGGACACGTTTTGGAAATTGGACCGAGCGGGGTAGGTATTTATACTATGTGATACTTTGTTGTGTTGATGTATGAGGTACCAGTATAAAATTTATTATCTGGAAAACTAGCTACTACCAATGGCTTCGCCGCGTGAATTTCGTATTCGCATTTTGTCTCTTTTTTAAAGTCCCATTTATTTATACAACGTGTGACAGAATAAATGCAACAACTCTAATGTTCATTGTACTCATCATTATGATCAACTTTTACTATGGGACTAACACTAAAATCGTGAAAAAAAATTCGACTCCCATATATTTCTGTGCGCATAACTCGACAAAATGTACTGAACAGCTGTTTTTTTTAAATCTAATACGATTTAGAGTGACGTCACTTTATTTTTCGATTTTTTCATTTGATACCCATATTGTAGGAGTGCATTAAAAATAACTAGTCCGCTATCTTGGGTGTGCCGCCATGTTGGATTTAGAATAACGTTACACAGTTAACCATGCATTGTCTTCCAAACCGAACGTTTATACAAAATTTCAGCTCAATCGGTTGAAGATACCTGCTTCTAAATTGAGTTGCAAGATTCCACCCGAACATAGATAGTTACATACATACATTGCAACTTAAATAAAAGCTTGTAAAAAAGTCTGCCTTTATGCAATTATCAAAAACTCAAGAACACTTAGCCCAACCTGGGCAGTTAATGCAACAGGGATTTTGCCTGGGTTAAAAAAAAAAAGTTTCTATTTAGTCTGTGACTTAGATTATCGAAAAATATTGGACACGTATTTTTTATTTTATCAAATCAATATAAAATTACGAAAATAAACGCATCAAAGATGATGGAGTTGGAGCTTGTAACGTCACTTACCAGTAAAAAGTGTAGGTACTGGTAAGTGACGTCACACGAGTTTTCAGCGCACTGTATCGTCTTGTTTTTTTGTTTACGTGACAAAAGAAAAAATACATGTCCAATATTTTTTGGAAATCTATCTGACGGACTAATTAGTTTTATTAGTCAAATACCCTATTGGTTTTCTCATCGTAATGTTATAATTTAAATACTATCAGTGTGTAAGTATCAGTAAGAGGAGTTCGTGGCTAAATAATAACAGCCGCACGGGTCGATCTCCAAGGTTAAGCAACGCTTGCCGAGGTTGGCCTGTGGATGGGTGACCATCTTAACATACAAAGACTCCTCCGTGCCTCGGAAAGCACGTTAAGCCCTTGGTCCCGGCTGTCATTTGAAGATCTTTGGCAGTCGTTACGGATAGTCAGAAGCCAGATAATCTGACACCAGTCTTGCCAAGGAGTACCGTGTTACCCAGTTAATGGGTTGTGGAGGTCTGGTAGGCAACCGCTAAACGTAAAATACTGGTATTCAGCTGAATATGGTTTGACTGGAAGCCGACCCCAATATAGTTGGGAAAAGGCTAGGCAGATGATGAGTGTGTAAGTATTGTTACGCGCCAGGATTAATGTCGGGTACATTTAGTTACTACTAGCGCCATCTAGTATCGAGTAGCAGAACTAGTAGGGTCAAGTACCTTCTAGATATTTCTTTGCCAGAACATTCCACACTTCTCGGTATCTGGTCAGTCGGCAGCGGTAGTTACGAGTACTTTCCAGATGTTTCGAGAGTGAAAGTTTCTAGAATAAACTGACCTATAAAAGGAGCGCGTATTCCGCGACCGAGGCAGTATTGGATTAGCGATACAAGCGAATACTTCGGAAGCGATCTTCAAGTGCGAATAAAGTGATCAGTGGTGAACTTGTGTTTAATAATTAGTGAGTTTAAAAGTTGTAATTAGTGTTTTAAATTAAAGTGTCATTTTGGTTATTTAATCGGCTGTTTTTATTGTCACGAACCTCAAGCTCGTAACAATTGGTGTCAGAAGTGGGATATTTAAATCATGCCGATTCTACCAAAGGACGACACGGAGGGTATCCGTACCCGGAGTCAACGTCAGCAGGAGACGGACCATAGGCGTTTTGGAGGTACAACGCCGCAGACGTCGGAGGGCCAGTTGCCGATCATGGAGGCCGGTCCGTCCACAGGAGCTCCAGCATCTGCAGCACCAGACTTTGCTGCACTGATGATGATGCTGCAGGAACAGGCCCGCCGACAAGAGGAACAGGCCCGTCGGCTGGAAGAACAGCTACAGCGAGACAAGGAGGAACAGGCTCGCCGACAGGAGGAACAGGCTCGCCGACAGGAGGAACAGGCTCGCCGACAGGAGGAACAGGCCCGGCGGTTGGAAGAACAGCTCCAGCGTGACAAGGAGGAACAGGCTCGACGACAGGAGGAACAGGCTCGCCGACAGGAGGAACAGGCTCGCCGACAGGAGGAACAGGCCCGGCGGTTGGAAGAACAGCTCCAGCGTGACAAGGAGGAGCAGGCGCGCCGCCAGGAAGAACAGATGTTCGTTATGAAGGATCTACACGCTACTTTCGGCAAAGAAATAAGTGTTGTAAAAGAAAAGGTGGTCCAGCATGAGAACCGCCTGGCGGAAGCCGAAACGCGAATCGACCAAATGAATGATCGAGTTGACAACGTGATTGCTGACGTGAAGAAAACGCTGGACAACCTTAAAGTAGGGGATGGAATTGCCACTTCCGTAGCTTCTACACCTTCGCTACGTGGATTCAAAGTGCCACCGTTCGATGGGACATCTTCCTGGTCGGCCTACAAAATACAGTTTGAGGCTGTTGTGAAGGCGAATGGGTGGACTAAAGATCAGGCCATGACTGCTCTCACCCTCGGCCTGCGCGACCAGGCCTTAACTGTCCTGGAAGCTCTCGGTAAAGAAGTGACGTACGAGCAACTCCTTGAGGCGTTGGAAGCTAGGTATGGCGACGCTCATCTGGAACATGTGTTTCGTGCGAAGCTCAAGGATCGCGTGCAACGCAGCAGTGAAAACCTGCAGCAGTGGGCCCTCGAAGTGGAAAAGCTGGTACGAAAAGCATACCAGTCCGTACCTGCGCTCATTGAAGGGAACCTGGTGCAGGCATTCATCGATGGCATCCGCGACCTTGAAGTTAGAGCTGCTGTGAGGCTCGGGCACCACGGGACGCTTAAGGACGCCTTGGCTCATGCACTGGAGGTGGAAGCTGTGCGACAGGATCATCGTTCCCATCGCATCAGGGAGGTTGCAGTGCCTACAGTTCGCGACCGTTTAAAAGGATACAGCCCTAGGTGCTACGGCTGTGGGGAAAGGGGCCACCTTCGATCCAGTTGCCCTAAGCGGACTGCAGAAAGGGAAGGTAGCCAATCTCCAGAGGGTAGGGCGGCTAACAGCACCACCCAGCAACAGCAGGGAAACGAGTGAAAGCCAGGACTGCGGGGCGGGTGCTGGCTGATGTTCAAAGAGCCCCAAGGATTTCGATCTCACAAACCCATGACGGGAATAGCCTAATCATCAAGGGCGAGGTCAACGGAATGCCTTGTAAGCTGACTATAGACACTGGAGCTTCTCGCACGGTTGTCAGTTCCCAACTTGTAAGTCGGTTCCTTGGGGACTCCGTACACAACCGAGACCGCATAAATTTGGTAACAGCCACTGGTCAGCGTATACCCGTCCGAGGAGAGAGAGAGATGGAGTTGAAGCTAGGCAACGGAATCTACCTGCATAATGTTGTCGTGGCTGATATAATGGACGATTGCATCCTGGGCTTAGACTTTATGAGGAAGAATTGTTGTGAGATCGACGTTAATCAAGGAGTTATGAAATGTGGACAAGAGGAACTTTTCATGGAAGGAGCGTTACCAGGAAATGTGTACAGCCTAAAGAAGATTGTTCTTCCTCCGAGATCGGAAACGATTGTGCCGGTTAGTCTTCCTCGGAATCCTGGGCAGAATCATCGTTGTGTACTCGTGGAAAAGGTAGACAATGACCTTCCATGGAAAGTGGCACGAACTTTGGTCAGAGCCACCGACATCTCAGGGGTACGTGTGCTGAACCTTAGTGATAAGGAACAGATGATAGAAAAAGGCACTCTGATTGGTACTTGCGAGGAAGTGGATTGGTTGCGTCGATGCCAATATCTTTCGACCGGGACCCTCAGCAAGGACGCACAAACGAAAGTGACCACACTTTTAGACGACTGTCGCAGCGCTCTGTCTCAAAATGAACTGGTCAAGGCAAAGAAAATGTTACAGAAGTACGCCAGTGTTTTCTCTTCAAACGATGGTGATATCGGGAAGACTGGCTTAGTTCAACACAAAATAAACACAGGAGAAGAATTGCCTATCCGTCAGCGGCCAAGAAGATTGCCGGTAGCACGTGAAAAGGAAGTGGAAACCATGATTGAAGGAATGGTGAAGGATGGTGTTATAGAACCTTCATCCAGTCCATGGTGTTCACCAGTAGTGCTGGTAAGAAAGAAGGATGGCAGCATGCGGTTTTGTGTTGACTATCGTCGTCTAAACGACGTCACGAAGAAGGACAGCTA
The DNA here is from genome assembly GCA_905163435.1 of Mamestra brassicae. NCBI lineage: Eukaryota > Metazoa > Arthropoda > Insecta > Lepidoptera > Noctuidae > Mamestra > Mamestra brassicae. The sequence goes on along the minus strand of LR990991.1, from coordinate 3,637,897 downwards.
TCCTTTGCCAAGAATTGATGACACGCTGGACATGCTTACTGGAGTGAAGTGGTTTAGCACGCTAGACCTAAAAAGTGGTTACTGGCAAGTTGAAATTGACCCTAAGGACAAGGAGAAAACTGCATTCTCGACAGGAAAGGGCCTGTGGCAATTTAAAGTTATGCCGTTTGGATTGTGCAATGCTCCGGCAACGTTTGAAAGGTTGATGGAACTTGTACTAACCGGGTTAATTGGCGATGCCTGCCTGGTCTACTTGGATGACATCATCATCGTAGGCCGTACGTTTGAAGAACATCTTCAAAACCTGGAACGCGTGCTCATGAAGATCCAGAGTGCAAATCTCAAGTTGAGTCCAAAGAAGTGTTCACTTTTCAAACGTCAAGTCAGCTTTTTGGGATACGTAGTGTCGGAAGAAGGCATCCGCACAGATCCAGAGAAAATCGCCGCTGTCAAGGATTGGCCAATTCCAAAAGACAAGACACAGGTCAGAGCATTTTTGGGTTTGTGCTCCTATTATAGGCGATTCGTCAAGAACTTTGCGGACATAGCCAAACCCCTCCACAAACTAACCGAGGAAAAGCGACATTTCTACTGGGATGAAAGTTGCGACGTCGCATTCCAGGAGCTAAAGGAACGTCTGTGCAGAACACCTATTCTGGGGTATCCTGATACGAACAAGGAATTTATAGTTGACACAGACGCAAGTGATATCGGACTTGGCGGTGTGTTATCTCAACGCAATGGCGATCAAGAGGTTGTGATAGCATACTTCAGCAAGTCATTATCGAAACCAGAAAGGAACTATTGTGTCACGAGACGGGAATTGCTTGCTGTGGTAAAGTCTTTGCAGCATTTTAGCAAATATCTGCTGGGACGGAAATTCCATTTACGTACTGACCATGCTGCGCTGAAATGGCTATTGCAGTTCAAAACTCCAGAAGGACAAGTTGCGAGATGGATTGAACTACTGCAGGAATACGACTTTGTGATTGAACATCGCAGCGGAAGATCTCATGGCAACGCCGACGCATTGTCAAGAAGACCTTGCCCTGAAGACTGCAAGCATTGTACTAGGCAAGAGGGTAAAGAAGTCGTACCTGTGAGAATGGTCAAGACAGACCTCAGCAGCGAGTGGAAGGAAAGCCTACAATGTGCACAGCAGGAAGATTCGGACATCAAGCCGATTCTGGGGTGGATGAAGGCCAGTGCTCCTAAGCCCACGTGGAGTGACGTCTCAGCGATGAGTTCGATCACAAAAAGTTATTGGGCCCAATGGGACAGCTTAGTGATTCAGGATGGAGTCCTGTGCCGTAAATGGGAAAATGCTCGGGGAGACAGCTGTCATTTGCAAATGGTTGTCCCTAAAGCAAAAGTACCGAATGTCCTACAGCTGTACCATAATGGTTCTTCAGGAGGCCATATGGGAGTAAAACGGACTCTACTGAAGATAAGAGAACGGTTTTACTGGGTCCACTGTCGTGACGATGTCGAGGACTGGTGTCGCAAATGTACAAGTTGTGCGGCTGTAAAAGGACCTCAGACTCGCAGTAGAGGTGCATTAAAATTGTACAACGTCGGTGCACCATGGGAAAGGATAGCCCTAGATGTTGCGGGACCTTTTCCGGAAAGTGAAAGTGGTAACAAGTATTTCATGGTTGTAATGGATTACTTCACTAAGTGGCCGGAAGTCTTCGCCATTCCAAATCAAGAAGCCTCAACAGTTGCAGATAAACTAGTTCATGAAGTCTTCTGTCGTTTTGGAGTACCCTTGGAGATTCACAGCGATCAAGGAAGGAATTTTGAGTCCCAAATATTCCAGGAAACTTGTCGAGTTATGGGTACTCATAAAACGAGAACAACTTCTTACCACCCACAATCGGATGGAATGGTGGAAAGATTTAATCAGACATTGGAGAGATACCTGGCAAAAGTCGTGGAAAACCGGCAACGCGATTGGGACAAGCATATACAACCGTTTTTGCTGTCATACCGAAGTGCTGTTCATGAAAGTACATCGGTGACACCAGCCTTCGCAAACTTTGGAAGAGAATTACGGCTGCCCGCAGATCTGATCACTGGAATACCACCTGATGCCCCACGCAATATAACCGATTATGCGAATGACTTGCGGAACAAAATGAATGACATTTATGAGCACGTCAGACAATCGGGCCAGCAAATGTCTGAAAAGATGAAAACCCGTTATGACCGCAAAATGAACAATAAAGGGTTCGACGAAGGTTCACTAGTGTGGTTGCACAATCCAGTTCGCAGTAAAGGGAAATCTCCTAAGCTTCAAGCTAAATGGGACGGGCCGTACCGGATTGTGACAAAAATTAACGACGTGACCTATCGTATACAGAAAGGTACAAGAAGTGCTCCTAAGATCGTCCATTTGAATCGACTGGCGCGTTATTACGGGACCGATGATGCTCGGGACGAGCATGTCTTAGGAGGGGGCAGTGTTACGCGCCAGGATTAATGTCGGGTACATTTAGTTACTACTAGCGCCATCTAGTATCGAGTAGCAGAACTAGTAGGGTCAAGTACCTTCTAGATATTTCTTTGCCAGAACATTCCACACTTCTCGGTATCTGGTCAGTCGGCAGCGGTAGTTACGAGTACTTTCCAGATGTTTCGAGAATGAAAGTTTCTAGAATAAACTGACCTATAAAAGGAGCGCGTATTCCGCGACCGAGGCAGTATTGGATTAGCGATACAAGCGAATACTTCGGAAGCGATCTTCAAGTGCGAATAAAGTGATCAGTGGTGAACTTGTGTTTAATAATTAGTGAGTTTAAAAGTTGTAATTAGTGTTTTAAATTAAAGTGTCATTTTGGTTATTTAATCGGCTGTTTTTATTGTCACGAACCTCAAGCTCGTAACAGTATCTTAACATGAATTTCGTCTTTGAACCAATCTATGTAAATTATATCTTAAGTGGCCTATGTCGAGATCATGCCTAGTGCACGATTTCCCATTTAATTAAATGTTATACATCATCCGAATCCGATATCATCTATTGATTACAGGTCAATTCAATTATGTATAATAATAATAATAATAATATATCCTGGGACAACTCACACACGGTCATCCGATCCCAAACTAGGCAGAGCCTGTACTATGGCAACCAGACAACTGATAAACATACTTATATATTTCTAAATACATACATATTATACACAAATTACACCCAGACACAGAACAAATGATCATGCTCATCACACAAAGATTTGTCCTGGGTGGGAATCGAACCCACGACCTCCGGTTAAGCAGTCAGGGTCACTAACCACTCGACCAACAGGCCATGTAATGTATTATTAGATTATACGATTATTTTAGCAGAGGATATAATCGTACCATATCAAAGCAGAGAGTTCCTTCCTACTAATAGTTCTAAAAGTCTTTACTGTGTTTAAATGTTTGTATAAGGATGTTTGTTATTCAATCACATCTTAATGGCTGAACTGATTTCTATAAAGCTTGATACAGAGGTAGAATATTAGAACAGGTTACTTATATTCAGGTAGAATGTTTCCTTGAGTCATTTATTATGCATCAAAACTTATTTCAAGCAATGAAAGCCGTGGGCCTAAATAAAAAAAAAAACCAGTTGGCGTGAAGGATCAGACTGCTGCTCCTGCAACCGTATACGTCGCAAGCATGATGCACTGCGTCGCCTTTTCCGGTCCGGTTTTCAGTCCGGTAGACACTACCTTCGTGCAGTGCATCGTGTCAATAGCTGTGTACCGTCTGTGACTGTGTGTTCCATCTAATTCTGCAGTGCAAGTGGACAACAGGACCAATAAAAACCCAAAAAATAATAAGTACGTCGACTTTTTTTTAAGAATGGGAAATCATCAAATGATTTTTTCCGCTCTGGGTGGAGCAGAAGGGCGTATCAGGCTCTTACTGACTAAAACCGATCCGTGTTCCTTCTAAAGCCCTTTGCGCTCCAGGGCCGCGGTGACTCTTTCGAACTAATGCTGCAACCCTGGCAGACTCTGGCCCTAGCGGGTCCCGTCTCCTATGCTGTATATCTCTTTGAGGTGCACGTAGAACACAACGCGCCATCGACCCGGGTTTATGTTACCCAAATATTGTCTTGGGTAACATTTTAAGAGTCTATCTTCCGCTTCCACTATCTACAGTCAGAAGGAACGGACTAACTTTACGATTATAACCTCAAAATTAATCGGCAAATTATGAATACCACTACTGAATATTACAATGAGCAGAAAATGAGTAACGAATTCAAATTTGCGGGCATGCGGCCGGCGACCGCGTCATTTGCAGTGGGTTCCGTACGTATTTGTGCGGTTCTCTATTTACGCCTAACGAACCCTGATTACGGGTAGTGCTAATGGTGGGCGGTCTATGCGGTATACAGATGGTATTTTGATTTGTTTATCCGTTTCGTTATTCGTCTGGTATTGATTACATTAATGATACTTTTAAAATTCGATATTATTTTGTTATGGCTAAATCAAGATCTAAACTAATATGAACCAGAGCTATCTTTTAATTCGTTTTTAACCTTTGGTCTATTATGTATGGAATATTTGTTTTTTACATCGTGTAAGCAACTAACACGGAGTGTAAATTATATAAAATAAAATCTCGTCTGTGGAAGCGAGCCTAAGTGGGTAAATTGTTTGTTAGTTTGTAAGAGGTAATCTCTGAAAGCACTGATCTTATTATGAAAATTCTTACTCTCATAGAAAGCTATACTATCATTGAGTAACATGGGCTAACTCGAAAAAACTAATCATTTCTGTAAATCCGCCACTGGGAGCGAAGCCGGGCTTCGGATTTATATATTTTGTTAAAAAGTCTGGTATCTACAGACTATGGTGAGATTGTGCAGTGTATATTTATGTCACCGGATAATTGCAAGCTCCGTAAGATTATAGAATATCTTGAGAGACTGTAAACTCTGGATAAATTGACAACTGTAAATTTTTAATTCTTTTACACGCATTAAAATTTGATAGTCTATAATCTCTCGAAGTCATTCAGAGAAGTTTTGATGCGTAAAAAGTATTCTAAATGTTCAGTTGACAATTTATCTAGAGTTTTCAATCTCTCAAGATATTTAATAATCTTACGGAGTTTGCAATTATCCGGTGACATAACTAAACACTGCACAATTTCATCAAATTCTGTAGTCGACAAGAGTCGCTTTCTACCTAAAATAAGCCTAGAAAACTCGAGGTATCGAACTCAGTGTTTCACTTATGGGTGTCGCTTGTTTGATATAAACATCAAAGAAACTATTTTTAAATAAAATAAACAGGCTAAATAATAATATATTAGAAATATTTAAGGAGTTTTTAGTAATTATAAACGTGAACACCTTTTACTATGAGATTAATTCTGGAATATGAAAAACAAAATCAACTCATTTCAGAATTTGTTTCATAGTAAAAGTTGTTAAACTATGAGTACGTAGTAGGATTACCTAGAATTTAAAGTTACCTTGTATTAATATTAAATTTATATGTAAAACTTTTTTCTATAATTAAGACTAATTGTATGTTTAATTTAAATTTTCAGTTTATTTATTTATGAAACTACGACTTTAATTTAGTAAACATAACAGTAACAAAATTCTCTTGTTTTGGAATCAACTGTTGGCACTGGTATTGAATATTGGTTTTCCTAGCGTAGGTGGAAATTGGAGGCGAAAATTGTACGATGGTGCTTTCTGCTCTGATTTCGTGAAGGGGTTATTAAGTTCTATTTCGTTATGAACAATCCTATTACTTGCCATATATTTGGTTCATAATGGAGTCCTAGACTAGTAATGCCGTGACTTCAGCATTGAGTATTAGGCTGTTACATATAGTAAAATAATTGACATCAATGATCCCATTTATTTGACAACTACATATATATTTAGGGATCCATAACTCGATAAAAAAATTAAACCTTTGTGGGATAACTCGTGTCATCTATCAATCTACTGAACCGATTCACTTGTCAGTGGAAGTACTATGTCTTTCAGCTGGCTTAGAGCAGTTTTTTTTGTTTAGTTGCAATAGAGAACGTAGTCAACTTAGACTGACTGGTTATGTTACGACTGACCTGCGAACTAATGTACATAGAGCAAAATCTCAGGGTTGCGGAATTTGTTCGAAAGAGTCACCGCGGCCCTGGAACGCAAAGGGCTTAAGAAGGAACACGGATGGGTTTTAGCCAGTAAGAGTCTGACACACCCTTCCGCTCCACCCAGAGCGGAAGAAGTCATTTGATGATTTCCCATCCGATAAAAAAAAAAGCAAAATCTAGTCTCGTTAACATATTTCTTTGGTAATAGAGAATATGCATGAACCTTTTTTTTCTTCTTTACGGTTTATCTTGAAGTATACAAAAATATAATACTAACAGTGAAAAAAGAATCGGAATGACCGAAACACAAACGAGATATAACTATTTCAAACAAATATATCTATCTATCCCTCTCGCGAAAACGCTGTTTTCTATGACAGCTGTATAGGCGTCATAGTATTTGACGTCACAGTTTGTATCGGACTTCTCTTTCTAACTGTCAACTATGAAGCTAAATCACTTCATCAGTGATGAAGGTATTTAAAAAAATCTTTCATAATTGTTTACTACAGATAATAATAATATTTTATTTTGCAAATTAAAAAAATGCATGCAAATTCTCTATTATCTGAACTTATTACCTTTTATTTCAATTGTCATTGGACCACTTAATTCCACAGACGGGTCGGCTAATTTCCATTTCATTTAACCCGAAAAAAACAAACGAAAAAAATCTAAAAGAGCCTTCATCAATATTCAGATAAAATGTTTTAAACCAAGCGTTTTCAATAAATACATACGATTCTGTATCATTTACATTTGGACAATGGAAACGTGGACTTTTTACCGGAGCTTTTAATTTCAACTTTTTCAGTACACTGAAGGTTATTGATCATCGGACCGTATTAAAACGCAAACACGGAGGTCTTAATTTGCATGTCTCTGTAGGGCTGCTGATGCGAAACTTTTTTTATTTTTTTAAGCTTGTTTTTTTTTTTGGCAGAATCGATGGTCGAGTCGCTTGGCAGTGTGCCTATGGCTTGACAGCTATCATTTTTGGGTTATGTAAGTTAAGAAGGTTGTTATGTTTTATTAATGGTGAGAAGCAGTTTTCTCATTTATTAAAAATAACTGTAATCGGTTAAGGTGATAAATGTTGTACTCTATAAATCTATCTCTTTAAATGTCCCAAAAAATGAAAAAAACTGGCCAAGTGCAAGTTGGACTTGCACACAAAGGGTTCCGTACCATAAGCCGAAAAAAACATATTTCTTGTATGGGCCCCTTTTTTATTTAATTTTATTTGATTTTTATTAATTGTTGTTATAGCGGCAACAGAAATACATCTTCTGTGAAAAAAAAAACACTGTCTAGCTATCACAGTTCATGAGATACAGCCTGGTGACAGACGGACAGGCAGACAGACGGACGGACAGCGGAGTCTTAGTAATAGTTTCCCGTTTTACCCTTTGAGTACGGAACCCAAAAAATTGCAACTACAAAACTGACCTACTTTAGAGGAATCTTTAATAATGTTAATAACAAAATAAAAGCTGAGTGATAGGGAACAAAATTGTAGAGTGCTGTGATTCTGTACCACCCTTTCAATGTCAAACCCTAAGGTTATACTGCCAGGCAATTAGAAACCCATTGCAGAATTGTTCGAAAGGGTTACCGCGGCAATAGCACGCAAAGGGCATTTGAAAAAAAACGATTGGGTTTTAAGAGTTTGACGACCTCATGACTCATGACAACCTTACGACACATGCTCCGCCATGTATAGCCGTTCTGGGCGGAGCAGTGGGAGTCATTTGATGATATCCCATCCAAAAAGGTAATCAGATATCCACAGAAATTTGCAAACCAAGGCCACAAAACACCAAAACATTAACAACAAAACCAATTGTAATTACATAATCCGATTGTACATAACAACGGCTGATTTTTGTTACAAAATTATTCATGTAAGCCCTGGCGAAGTAGCAACCCTGCAAAATGAATATGTAACGAATGGATATTAAAATATCAAGTGTTATTTACAGCGGGCGAAGAGTTGTGCGTGTAGGTAAATTATTCTGTCTGCTGTCGACGACGGCTTAGTGGGTCGTGATGTTTATTATAAAGAGTTTACTCTGGGTTCGAGTTTGGTCTTTTTGTTGACGTCACTTTTTGAATTTTGAACTCACGTGGAATCCAAAGCCAAAAGTTGCTCAAGAAGACGATTACTAGAGACGACTCTAGTAATCGTCTTCTTGAGCAACTTTTGTCCTGGCATCAACGAAGGCCAGCATCAGCGCGTGAGGTATTATAGTGCACAAGCACTGCGTTTTCTAACACATAATCAGGACTGGCGCAGGACCAACGGCTTAACGCGCTTTCTAGGGGCTTGTCACACCACAATTTCAAAACTTCGGCTGAGACAAAGAAATTTCAAATTAACTTTTTGCCCGACCTAGGAATTTAACCCAGGACGCCACGCTCAGCAGTTGCGCTTGCAAACACGAGAACAACGGAGCAGTCGTCTCCAGTGAATAGTCGTGAAATCATTAAAAATATATTTATTTATTAAAACTTTACGCACTAGTAAAAACACTGTACAAAGGCGGACTTAATGCCTTAAGCATTTTCTACCAGTTGACCTTAGGGTGGTGCAGAGACAACATGGCAGGTGCAACTTAAAGAAAAACAAAATAGAGAGAAGAAAAAAAAAATGATCGTGCATGATTGCAATTTGGATGGATGCATATTTAGAATGCAGTGAATTTATTCTCATTCATAAGGAAGCTGGTGTCATCAAGCATTTAGTGATAAGAGAGAACACTAAGATATGGCGGAACCAATTGGTCAAAATATTACGAAACAAATTGTCAAAAAAGTTACCTCTTAGAAGGAAAATCATCATCTGCCTAGCCTTTTCCCAATTATATTGGGGTTGGCTTCCAGTCAAACCGGATTCAGCTGAATACCAGTATTTTACGTGGATCGGCTACCTACCAGACCTCCACAACCCATTAACTGGGTAACACGGTAATCCTTGGCAAGACTGGTGTCAGATTATCTGGCTTCTGACTATCCGTAACGACTGCCAAAGATCTACAAATGACAGCCGGGACCAACGGCTTAACGTACTTTCCAAGGCACGGAGGAGTCTCGGTATGTTAAGATGGTCACCCATCCACAGACCTACCTCGGCAAGCGTTGCTTAACCTTAAAGATCGACCCGTGCGGCTGTTATTATTTAGCCACGAGCTCCTCCAAGAAGAAAAATAAACAGAGTTATTGCTCAGTAACGACGGAATTATAAATCTTTACACCAAAGTAAAACCCTGTTTAATATTAATAAGAATTCCATCAGAACATCGGTACATATTTAAGTCTGTCCCACTTCCAGTTCTGTACACAAGTTCTCCTCATCAATTCCAAGTATTTAAGATTTAGTCTGCGGTAAGGCTCGAGGTGCTCAACAACTCAGCTCAACAACTCGACTTGGCAACTTCTTAAGCTCAACAACACCTGTAATATGTAGTTATTGTTGTAAATTATGTTTACTTGTTCCTAAATAGCGTGGGAGTTAGGCTGTTGGTGGTCTATGTAAAGTACTTCTAAATAACCTAAGGTGCTTAGTATGTTAGTTCTGTTTCGAAATACTGTAGTAATTTTGGAAATGATGGAAATAGATTTTATATTAATCACAGTAGACAATATTGTTGCATTTCATATCAGCATAAATTCATTTTGCATTTCATAAATGACTGACGTGTCCTCGCAAGCCCTGTGAGGCGCTGCAATATTTTATTTTTGAAGTGATAACTTCTTATAGGAGGGTAAACCGCTTCGTAATGTAACGCCAGTCTGTCTGGCTTCCCTTTCTCTCACGCATACGGCAGCGGTAGGCAGGCTCTTCCTCTCTCACTCTAACCCACAGTGCTAGTCGTATTTCGGACAGACTCTTCCCATATTAAATAGTTCAACTTAGACTAGTTTAAGTTATCACTTCTGTCGGGCGTCCCGAGACACACCCGTTTTTTTAAATTTCATAGCATATGCTGAAATAAGAGCTTTTTATGTTGATCACAGGTCTTTTTGTTTTTTTTTTGCTATTATTACCTACTTTTTAGCTATGTTTTATGCTGACCTGTGCGAGTCGCAACTATTTTTCATTTTTCTTTTAATACTTCACCATACACTTCACCATCCTCTTTAGACTGAAAATTAAAAAAAAAAATGTTCTAAAGTGCCTTGGTGGGTGGGAGAACTTTTGTGCAAAATGTCTTGCTTTTAGACCGGACAATCAATTAAACTACATTATCTGTCAGTGAAAGTATTAATCAATTTAACAGTTTATTACGTAGATTGATTTTTTTGGGTCTACGAGAATGCTACGACGTAGCAGTTGCTACGCTTTCGTAGCCAATAATCAATTAAAGTCAATGATTTGCGGTTTGTCATATAAAGCATATGTGTGGTGTATTTATGCGTAAATATTACGATTTTAAACAAAAAATGGTTATGAAACATTTTAGCAAGACAAGTTATTATTTAAAGGCATATTTTTAATATCATTTTAAATTTGAGGAAAGAAGCTTTAAAATTGTATATCATATAACACATCTATATTTTATCATTATTACTTTAATAAACTTTAACCAAATTTAAAAAATAAATATACAATATAAAGTAATAATTTCATAAACAACATAAAACTTCAAAACGCTTAAAATTTGCCTAAAAAGGCGTAGTCGTGGTGTTGGTCGACATTTCCGAGTCGAGGTGCCCATAGACAACAGATATTTAAAAGCACTTTAAATTTGATGAAAACATGAAAACATATTCATAGTGGAAACCATTATTTTTGGTGTTCATTCAAATAATTTTAAAGCCAATCAAATTTATAGTGGAAACCACTATTTTTATGGTTCATTCAATTAATTTTACAGCTAATCATTTTAAAGTGTGAAACATTATTTTTAAAGAGCGTTAATATATTCTACCATTTTAAATTACAAAAATCTATTTAGTTCCTTCCGAAATCTAATGTGAGCACGTTTTCCTCCTGCAGTACTTAAGAGGTTGGCTATATTCTACGTGGCTCTCTCAAGTAGCCATGCATGCAAACCGCACGGGACCATTAGTTGTGACAATTTGTGGGAGGCTTACGTCCTGCTCCTTGGTACACATCTTAACTAACGGCATAAGGTAGCATGCATGTGAAAATGGGAATTTGGGGACACGTAGGAAACTCAGGGATTACGCTATAGAGGAGAGCTTTTGCTGTGTCATAATTAAAACAAACTACTATCTCCAATGCAAGAGTGTTCATAAAACTTGAATTTCATTTGTTTTGGAATTGTGATTGTTGAACATTGAACTCGCTTTTCATTTGTTTTGGAATTGTTTAATTATATTAGTACTCTGCGTTTTTCTTATAGTGTAGATGGAGTTTTGTGCACAAAATGTTAAACAACGGATTTGTCATAGAATCGGCTCAACTTTTGGTTCAATTTTATTAGCCCTCTCCTGTGTTATTTTAAATTAAATTACTATTTTCTTGTACCTCGTCTATTAGGGTTTTATTCAGATCCCTATGGATTGCCCAACTGTTAATTTTAAAGACATTGTCTGCTTTTGGTTAACCAATGGGATTGAAAATAGCTACCAATCAGAAATATCAGTTTTTGGGAATGAGAATAAAAGTTGTACTTTTGGTATATAAAGTACCTGTACGGTTTAATTCCGTATATTTTTCTGCTTATTCATAATCTATTTTAGGCCGAAGTTGCACGTCATAATTTAGCATAATAAAATAACATGATAAAGGAATTTAATTATAGTGAACTCATAACTGTGAAGGTATCAACAAGTGAGATAAGAATCGCCTTCCACTTTAATATTGTGAGTAAGTCATAACTTAAATAAACTTAACTAGAACAGCTTAATGAAAAGTATTTCTCTATGCTAACTCCACTTGCAAACCTTTACGACAAATCGATGTAAGCAGTTAACTACCACGACTAGCCTTTCATTATCATCATCATCATCATCTTATTAGTTGAAAGACGTTCACTGCTGGACATAGGCCTCCCCCAAGTGTCGCCACAACAACCAGTCCCGTGCGTCTCGCATCTACCGGCTCCCCGCGACCCTCAACAGGTCATCGGTCCACCTTATGGGAGGCCTTCCAACGCTACCTCTTGTGCTATGCGGTCGCCACTCCAGAACTTTTCGGCCCCATCGACCATCTGATCTGCGAGCAATGTGCCCTGCCCACTGCCACTTCAGTTTTGCTATCCTTCGGGCTATGTCGGTATTCTTGGTTCTCTTGCGGATATTATTATTCCTGATTCGAAAACGCAAGGAAACTCCAAGCATTGTCCTCTCCTTTGCCCTTTGTGTGGCGTTAAGCTTTCTGATGAAGCCCATTGTGAGCGACCATGCTTCAGTTCCATAAGTCATCACTGGCAACACTCTGGTCATAGACTTTCGTCTTGTGACACTGTGGTATGTGAGATGAGAAGATACCCCGCAATTTCCCGAACGCCTAGCTGAGTCGAATCGCCGGTTGACCTCTTTCTCGAAGCTTTGCCTTGGCCTAGCCTTTACCCAACTATATTAGGGTCAGCTTTCGGTCAAACCAAATTCAACTGAATACCAGTATTTACGGGGAGCGGCTACCTACCAGACCTCCACAAAAGACTGGCGTCAGATTTTCTGGCTTTTGGCAATCCGTAACTTCTGTCAAAGATCTACAAACGACAGCAGGGACCAACGGCTTAACGTACTTTCCGAGGCACGGAAGAGTCTCGGTATGTAAAGATGGTCACCCATCCACAGACCGACCTCGGCTATCGTTGCTTAACCTAGAAGACCGACCCGTGCGCGGCTGTTATTATTTCGCCACTTTAAATAACCACTTCTTTTAAGCTGAAATTATTTCTCAATTAACTCATTACCAAATTAACGTAAAATTTGGTGAAATAAACCATGCAACGTTATACCAAAAACCGATACATAACGTTATAACGAGTTATTAATAAAAACCGGATCGCTGTAAAACGAGAACTCAATTATTTATGACGATGAAATACTTTATTGAAACATAATTATCGTGCTCGCTGTTTGATGGGATTTATTGACTTTAACACTATTAATTTATTTTACTTTGGTATGGGAGCTATGTCAGTACGAATGAGAAATGGAATGCATCGGAATATATTGATGAGTTAAGTAATAACGACGAAATCAGGTCTTTGAGGGTTGAGTTATTTTGTACTTTTATTGTTTTTTTATTTGTGTGGGTTTGCTCTTGACTCTAGTCCAGGTCATAGATGACAGAGACAAAGTCGACGATGAAGCGAAGCGAAGGACGTTTGGAAACTTAAATAAGTAAGATTTATATTTAAATAAGTGTGTTCTTATAAATATAAAATATAATATACTCCCGGGATGCAAAGACGTTTTTTTTTTTGACTATTGCACGTCTTAGCGGGCACACCATTTATGCTCGGAGGCATCATTAGTTTGGTTTACTTGTTAATGTTTGAGTTTGTCTATTTCTGATGGCTTAATGGAGTGTGCTAGCTACCAAGTGTCAATTAATTTCATTTTATTTGATTTACAGTTTGAACATTTAATTTTCTATGTCATGTATTGTAAAATACTTTGCATACTTTTGTATAAATTCAAGTTTTTAAAAGCTTAACAGACAGATGTGTTGCTGGGGAGTTTGTTGCGTCACTTCTTCTTCCCAGCTACAACACTAGCAAGTGGTGACGGGCGGGCGTTTTGGGGGACTGTCTTTATGTAGAACTTTGACGTTCAAAAAGTGCTGGCACTCAGCCTAATTTGAATAAATGACTTTTGAATTTAAATTTGAATTTTAAAGAATCATTTGTAGGTTTCAGAACATGGTCTTTGCGCTTGCCAAGTTTCATCGATCATCCGTACCTCTTTAATACGTGGAGCGGTTATAAACAAACGAACTCACTTTCGCATTTATAAGATTATGTAAGATTAGGACGAGGATTGTGCCAGGGTTGCGGAATTTGTTCGAAAGAGTCACCGCGGCCCTGGAACGGGCTTTAGAAGGAACACGGATGGGTTTTAGTCAGTAAGAGTCTGACACGCCCTTCCGCTCCACGCAGAGTGGAAGAAGTCATTTGATGAATTCCCTTCCTTAAAAAAATATAAGGATTGGACCTATTAGTTAAGTTTCGAAATTCGAAATTTGAGAATTTGAATGTAAGAGAGAATCTTGATATTTTAAAACATTTTCAAAAATAATTTTTCTTTCAACTTTTATGACAATAGTGTAAAGATACACGTTCGATTGATACACACGATTTAAAAAAAAAACTGTATCAGTGCGAGTTGGACTCGCATGCAAAGGGTACCGAACGAATTTCTTTAGAACAACACCACAGCGCAAAAACATGCCTCTTTAAACTGCTTCAGGTTTTTCCCCCATAATATACTACCTCACAATAAGTACACTGGGCAGTATTCCACCATGATTCTCTCAGGAATATTAATAACGAAGACTTTAGAATAGCTTTCATTATTAGAGGAGACTATTCTAGTTATGTCTAGGTCTGGTCTGAGCGGAGCACGTCCTGAACTTAATGTTTTCATTAACTGAAAACAGTTTTCAGATAATATCTAGCGTTGGGGAATGAGTTTGTGTTGAAGGGAAGTTTGGGAGGTATTTTAATATGTGAATTTAATAATATGTGACAAGTTGCCATTGCTTTACTATTGTGTCTGCTTATTACGGCATACGAGGTAATAGTAAAGTTATGTTTGAAAGTGGTTGTTAAATAGGTCACTTCTTGGCAAGCGTGCACCATCGTCGTTCACATCATCGCTTTCGATCTGGGGCCCTACTATGAAGTGTTAAAACGATCATGATTCCGCTCTAAGAGGGAGACGGAGCTATACATAGCGAATATCACTATCCCGTTTGCATCATCGGAATTGAATGACATTAGTGCACCTTAGAAGGGCTGCAGGTGTGATTGTGATGAAACGCAGTCTATTATCATAAAAAAGTACTGTAGTATAAACATCCCATCAGCTGTACCTTTACAACAAGACCACTGCGCATAAACTCACACTATTAAACTACTTCAGAGTTTCCTCATAAAATACTACTTGACAATAAGTATTCCTTCACGGTTCTCTCAGGAATAATAATAACGAAGACTTTAGAATAGCTTTCATTACTAGAGGAGACTAGTCTAGTTATGTCTAGGTCTGGTCTGAGCGGAGCACGTCCTGAACTTAATGTTTTCATTAACTGTAAACAGTTTTCAGATAATATTTAGCGTCGGGGAATGAATTCGTGTTGAAGGGAAGTTCGGGAGGTATTTTAATGTTTGGACGTATTAGTATGTGTGTTTAGATAATAAATTTATGTGTGAAAGTAGTTGCAGGCTATTTATTGCTTGCTATTTATGGTTTGAATTCATTTATTTCTAAAGATCACAAAAAAAAACACAAAAAAAAAAAAACTCAAATCACTTGTACAGAAATAAATACTTAACATAACTAGATTTAGGTATACATTTTTTTTGTCCAGGAGTATCGAGAGCTTATAGTGCTAACATTATGAATGTAAGAGGCGATAGACGTGCGGTGACTCGTTATCTTTGTTTTTGTGTAATAAATCTAAGGACTCGTTCACACAAGAGGTAAATAAATTATATTACTATTTTTATTTGTTATTATTAATTATACTACGAAATATTTACTGTAGTATTCATGATAGACTCATAACAATTAAGTATTGGAACGATTTTAACAATTACAGTTAAGGAGTGGAATTTCTTGCCGGAGTCAGTGTTTCCTGATTCTTACAACCTGGGTGTTTTAAATCAATAGTGAATAGGTTAATTCTGTGCAAGCATGCTCCATCGTCGACCACATTATCCCTTTCCATCAGGTGAGATTATGGTCAAACACGAGTTTATCGATAGTATTAAAAAAGGTAAGCAATAATTTTCAGTTAACCGGTATTTGAATCGTAAAGTGCCCTACCGACATTTTATGATTGACTGAATTAAGGATTTGGAGTTTAGAACTTCTAAACGTTTGTATCTTATTCAATTTCAATTTATTTATTACCAATTTTACTGGACAAATTACATAGAAGTCTTAAATATATATCTTAACTAGTTGCCGCCCGCGGCTCCGCCCGCGTGATTGTCGAAAACTATCCTAAGGGAACATATTCCCGGGATAAAAGTATCCTATGTGTTATTCCAGACTATAATCTACCTCTGTGCCAAATTTCATCAAAATCCATTCAGTAGTTTTTACGTGAAAGAGTAACAAACATCCATACATACATCCATACTTACAAACTGTCGCCTTTATAATAGTAGTAGGATTCTAAGGATTACGAGCCTGAACTAGGAAAACCTGTGTTTCAGGCGAGAAGATCTAAAATAATTTAAAATTAACAAATAATCAAAAGGATTCTATAGTACAATACAAATGTGTAAAAAATCTGTGATATAGACAGTTTACAACTTAACTTCTAGATAACTCACTAAACTAGGTCTAAAATTGTATAAATCGTACAGTTTTTTAAATAACAAGGTACTTAAACTATTGCCAAAGTATGGGAGGTTTTCAGGCAAAGGTGACTACTAATAAGATATTAGGAGTTAGTCTGTATTTCTCATGAAACAGTGGATAAGTCTGAAATCAGAAGTTAACTGGAACAATTATTTGCAGACTCAGCGTTACATACAGATATTGCATCCGCTTACTGCTCACGCTGCGACAAAGCTTTGTAATTCTCATGTCGTCAAAACTTATCATTGTTTAATCCATTTGTTGCTTACTACTAGCTGCCGCCCATGGCTTGGCCTACCCCTCCTCTGTATAAAATTATAGCGTATGTTTTATTCTGAAGTATGAGAAATATTAGTGTAAGGTTTCATTAATATTCTTTCTGTAGTTTCAGTAGTTTGAAAGGCAAACATGACGTTTCAGCAAATGTTGGTAGCTAATTTGACACTTGGTCAAAGGTAGATTATTAAGACCGGCCGTTAGCGAACAAAACTTTCATCCAGATACTATCCACACCTAAAGTTAACTGGTTGAATCCGTACTAAATTAAACCAATTTTTCCAATTCCAACTAAATTAGAATAAAAGGCCACCGGTCTTATTTTAATATAATAAATTATTCTTATTAATAATCGCTTCATTGCACTCGTAAGGATGAACTCTAGAGGATTACTAAGAGGTTAAAACGAGCGCTCTAGTCTTGTTCTATTTTATATTAAAAAGATTCTAGTCTTAAAGAATATTATATTTCTTAGCAAATAGTTCTAAGTGAGTACAAATCTGAGATTTTAATCTGCAGAAATCTCTATATCAAGTTTAAGTAGATACTTAAATAGATGAGTAATAATAAAATTATAAGATAACTTTGCAATCTATTCTCATTAGGCATTTTAACTACTATTAGGTATTTTGACTACATAAAAGTTATGGTTTTCTATAAATTGTGTTTTTCTGATTATATTAAAGGCTTTCCTAAAATTACTTATATATGTATGTATACATGTAGACGACACGGTTGGCGCAGTGGTTAAGCGATTGGTTTGTAGACAGCACAGTTGGCGTAGTGGTTAAGCGATTGGTTTGTAGACGACACGGTTGGCGCAGTGGTTAAGCGATTGGTTTGTAGACAATACGGTTGGCGTAGTGGTTAAGCGATTGGTTTGTAGACGACACGGTTGGCGCAGTAATTGGGCGATTGTTGCTGCGTTGCGAGTCGCGGATTTGATTACCGCACGGAACAAATATTTGTATGGCCTACAGATAGTTTTTCCGAAAAACTATCTGTGTATGTGAGTTTGTATGTGAAAAATGATTGACCTTATTCATAGTAGCATGCGACTAGATAATTATGATTTATATTTTCAGTTCATTTTATTTCATCTTTGAGGTTTAATTTTCGAGGCTCGCGACTGACCACTATCTCTCCTGATGCAAAGCGATGATATGGTCAACGATAGAGGACGCTTTATTAGAAGTAACGAAGTAACCTATTCACTCTTGACTTAAAGACAGGCAGGGAATTCCTCTACTAAGTTATTTATTTTTTCCTGAGTGAGTACGACCCTGGTTCTCTCCATTACATTTTACCGTTTGTAAGTTCATTGCGAATTGCAGAGGTTTCTTTGATGGTCCTGATTAGTTCCTTTGATCTCCAAGCTGTGAAATTTTAACAGACGTTCAAGTTTCATGAAAGTTACTGAAGTTAGTTGCAGTAGAAGAATCTACGGAGTTATATTTAGATTTCAAGCTGAAATTTTCAGTCAATTAAGTCGTGTTTTGTTTGAAAACTGTTTTAATTGCTTCTCTATTATTCTTAATTAATTCATTGTTTTACCCTATTAAGTGTTAACAGTTCTTTAATGTAATTTGTGTTCGAAAATGAATATTATTACATCATCATCATACCTGCAAGACGTCCACTGCTGGACATAGGCCTCCCCAAAGAGGTTTGCCATAATCGCCGAGCTTGGTAAGTGGGTTGGTGATCGCAGTGTATATGTTGCAATGTACAGAGAATGCTGCTGCCCATTCTCTGGTGAGTCTCTTAGTCGCCTCTTACGACACCCACGGGAAGTGATAGGATGGTGCTATTCTTTATGTCTGACACCATTCAGAACTCCGTTTTAAACTCCGAATTAACTCCGAGTATTCTTTGCATCTATAAAATGCTTACTAAACGATGTATAAGTATTCTGTCTGTCTTCAGAAGAAGGAAACTAGCGGCAATAACCCTTTTTTTATGAGAAATAATCAAATGAATCCTTCCGCTCTAGAGCAGAAGGGTCTGACTCTTACTGACTAAAACCCACCCGTGCTCCACCAAATGCCCTTTGCGTCCCAGGGCCGAGGTGACTCTTT
This sequence comes from Mamestra brassicae, assembly GCA_905163435.1. Taxonomy (NCBI): domain Eukaryota; kingdom Metazoa; phylum Arthropoda; class Insecta; order Lepidoptera; family Noctuidae; genus Mamestra; species Mamestra brassicae. The sequence goes on along the minus strand of LR990991.1, from coordinate 3,618,914 downwards.
CGAACAATTCCGCAACCCTGGCATGAGCTGCAGTAATCCTTAGGATCAAAGCAGAAAGATGACGATTCGGAAGTAGGTCTAATACACAAGTATGTTACCATAGTTACCTATTATACACTTGGTATACCGGGATCTTGATTGTACATATTTATGTAACGTACACGATAAAGTTTTAATTTTCGCAGAAACGTTGCCTTTTGAATTGTCCTAAAATTTAACCTTTTGAACGCCAGAGCGTAAAAACATTGGTGTGCCCCCAATGCCATACCACAAATTTGCCGTTTTATTGTCTGCTCTAGCCAACAGTGGAGTGTTGGTAACTTTTTCATTTGTTGGCTATAGCCAACCGTGGCGGTCAAAAGGTTAATATTAACAACATACTTTACTCAGCAGTGGGGCAACGACGACTTAACGAAAAAAACAAAAATTGGTTGTCTGTAAAGTCGGTTTGCGGACGATAGTTTAATGTCATAACAAAACATTGTTGAAATTATCGTAACGTTACAATGAGCGTAACGTTACAATGAGCGAAACGTTACAACGAGCGTAACGTTACAATGCGCGTAACGTTACAATGAGCGTAACGTTACAATAAGTCATCCTTTTCCGTGCGGGCAATCGGCTTCAATGATTTATTGGACGTTGTCACGTCAAAAGAAGTATAAAATATTTGTTTTTGGTAAATGTTAAATTTATAAAACGACATTTTTATTTAATAATCGTCTAGTTAACATATTCCCAATTTTCTCAAATCCTCATCAAGGCATTCTTCGCGTCGGAGTCAGAGTAAGTTGCAGATAACCGACGCTAACCGGTTCCTCGCGGAGTGCAGTATTTGTCAACGTCTGGCTCCAAATAGCTCACATTAACATCCGCCACTGAGACGTTGTGACGATTGCAGCGAAATACTGGTTGGCGGGATAGCGAGCAGAGCTTGCATTCTGTACGAGGCGCTGTGGCGTTGTACGTTTTTTTTAAGTTAGGCAAATCGTAAATGGCGTATATTATAATATTATATTATATATATAATAAACTATTATTGTTTTCCATAATCGTCCCCCCTCTTAATATTTACTTGCACTATTATCATTTATACTAATAACGCTTGTCATATCACCTTATTAGTCATAACCTTTTTTTGTCATAAAATAAGTTTCCATAATAACATGTGATATAATCATAAATTTACTTTATATTCACATTACAAAATCGATATTTGACATAAGCAATATTTAATATAATTTGGAAACGTTTGAGGAAGTAGTCTGTATTCAAATGATTTATTACAGCAAACAATCTTGAGACAATAAGAGGTAGCGGCCGCCAGGCGCCAGATTAGGTTTATTTTTAGTAATGATGGTATGAATTCTATTGAAGTTCAAATGAATATTATGGTGATTTATTCACCATATATTCTGGAAAACGACATTATTGAAAATGAAAAATATAGCAAATAAATTTATGGATTAAAATTATTATGACACTTGATCGAAAATGAATTTATGACCAATGAAATTATTGCAAATGATTTTATGTAATTTTACGATTATGGCAACTGAAGCGTTATTTCTAATGAAATTATGACAAATATAAGTATGGTATATAAAATTATTGCGTTTTAAAGTAGGACAAACATTAGTAAACCTGCGCGACAAAGAATTATCGTAGATAACAGTTTTTTTTTGTTTCAAACGACTAATAATACCTAATAACCCCTTGATTAATAATAATAAACCATTTACTTTCAGGTTACAAAAACCCATTGATAAATACATATTAATAATTGTGTTAGTAAATATAACTTAAACTATGTTAGTATCACTCAGTTGCACTAAGTCTTTATGCGTTCAGGTGTCCACGAAAGCGGCAGAATACCACATCCTGTGGCCAAAAGCTTTCTTCCACCACCTGATGCAGGTAGCATGTTGGTATGCCACCACAAACGCATTAAAGTTGACGTTGCGATGCAACTCCAGCAGCTGCACTCTCGACGCATACTTCAGCTACAGCACAGCGCAGTTAGAAAGATAAGTTAACAGACGTAGAAACCGCACGTTTGGTCTACTTTAGTTACTTTCACAGCATTATGTCGTACGGTATTTTGCTGTGGGGTCGGGCTGCTGACATTGAATCCATATTTATTTTACAAAAGAGAGCTGTCAGAGCACTTTATAATCTGCGTCGCCGTGATTCTCTTAGGGAACTTTTTAAAAAGATTAATATTATGACAGTCCCTTGCCAATTCATTTATGAAAATATTATGTATGTGCGGAAAAATCGACATCTTTTTAGTAAAATTAGTGATAGACATAATTTTAATACTAGAAATAGAGACAAAATTAGATCAACCATTTTTTAGATTAGCTAAAGTCCACACTTCTTTCATGGGGTATTGTGTTAAATGTTACAACAAAATACCTTCTGACATATTAGACCTAAATGAAAGAAAATTTAAAACTTATGTTAAAAGTACACTTTGTAAACAAGCATATTACAAATTAGAAGATTACATTCAGGATAAGAATGCTTGGAAACATGCTGGTCCTGCTCCATAGGACAATCAAGGGTGTAGACAAAATCAAACTGGTTGATTTATGAATTAACTTTATAGATAGGTATACTGTTTCTTTTTTGTGTTTTTATTTTCTGTTTAATTAATGGTTATTAAGATTATCTGTAAATATGTGAGTACCATTTACCTAATTTTTTTTTTAGAAAAGGAATAAGTACCTCTGCTGGTTATACTTTGTTCTTATAAGTAGCATACTCTGGGTGTATCGTCCTCACATAATATTAAATTAATTTTTGTATACCAAATTTTGTAAATCATTATTTGAAAAGAGTAACTATGGAGTTTCTTGTCCGTTCTTCTCCATAAGAATCTACCTTTCCGAATGGACAGTAGAGTCACTTTATTAATATATTTTACTGAACTGTAAATGCTGACGTTCAAAAGTGCCGTTTAATGGCCTAATTGAAATAAACGTTTTTGACTTTTGACTTTTGCACACGTCCTCCACGACGTTAGATGGACGCGTCGGTCGAGCAGCGCTGCGGGGAGGAGCTGCGGGGACAGAAAATCGGGGCTACGAGACACGGAGGTCGTTATGGCTAGTCAGAAGCCAAGAAATCAGGCACCAGTCTTGCAGAAGGCTATTGTTTGACACAGTTATTGGGTTGTGGAGGTCAGGTAGGCAGCTCTATGTAAAATACTGGTACTCAGCTGCGGTTAGGCTAGAAGCCGACTTCCACACACTCGGGAATAGGACATGCAGATTGATTTTTAACTGACTTAAAAAAAGGAGTAGGTTCTCAATTCGGTTGATTTCTTTTTAATGTTTGTTACCTCATAGCTCCGTCATTTATGAACCGATTCGAAAAATTCTTTTTTCATTTAAAAGTAAATACGTATCAATTGGTCCCATAGAAATTTCATCAAAATTGGTTCTGCAGTTTGATGTTCAAATCAAAACTGGTAGAGAAAATAGAAAATACATATATCATCCAAGTAAACGAAATTGCGTGTTTTGTTTTCCTGTGACTTTCCTGTGACGTTGTTAGGTGTACCACTAAAAAGTAAAAAATTAAAAACCTTTTTTACAGAACAATACAACCGACTTCCGAATAAAATAAAACAACTTCGATTTCGGAATTCGGTGTGAAAATACGAAGAAACCACCAAAAACACTGACTTCCGAAATTAAAGTTACTTTATATTTTGTAGCTTTGACTAATCAGGGAGACCTAAATAGAAAAAGTATACCTAATCGTCACCAATAAAAGCTTGGCTTTGGTTCCTACTAGATAATATCAAATGATACCCAATCTACCAGTCCATGTGTCCCCCTCTGTATAATGTGCGTAGCAGCGCGTTATACCGCCGTGATCCCATTGAAATGATTGCCTCCTTACATAGAATTATGTGTTTGTGATGTCCCGCGCTTTTTGTTTTATACCACTTCGCGTTTGATTCGCGCATTCACGCTGATTTAACTGTTTCCAATTGCTTTTAATGGGTTAACCTTCGTAGTTTTTGGGGGGAGATATATCGGCTAAGTGGCGGATTTATTGATTGTTTTGGTGTGTTACAGCATTTTCTGGGTTTCTTATTTATTAGCTCTAGTTGGTATAAGTGTACGATAATGATGTGAAAGAGCGGAGCCAGACAGGCATTGTTTGCTTTAAAAGAGGCTCCTAACACGTAATGTAATGTAATTTTGTAATTGTCACAATAAACTATTTTATATTTTTGTATATTCGCAACAACTGATACTATTTTTTTAAGGTTTATAACTAAGTTATTGTGAAGGAGAAACTGTACCTAATGAATCTGAGACTAAATGTTCTCAAATGGCCATTAAGTACTAATAGTTGAATTGAATGCAAATTCAACTACCGTAATAAAGAGCTTTTATGCTTCAAGCTCCGCGCTCTTCACTATTTTAAATCAAAGTGCAATTTCTTTTAATACCTACTTTTGAACTCGCAATTACGCGTATGTTTGAGGAAATGCGCAAGATAATAAGCTGCACATAAAAGGAGGAATGAGATCAGAATACAATCTCATTATAATTCTAACTTCTTCGTGTTTTTTCTACACTCAAATCAGCGTAGAAAGAAAATAAAGAAAATACATCAGTCCATAACACAAAGAAAAAAAAAGATTCCTTAACCTTACTTACTTAAACAATGATGAGATAAAACCCTCTATCGCATTTCGGCAGCCCTTAAAACCAATTCAGACCAAACCAAGAAAAAGCAAAAAAGTTCTTATTATCCTGAGAAACGAGTTTGTTGCTTTACTACGCGATAATGTTGGGTAGATTAGCAAGAAAAACTGAATTTTTGTGGCCCTCTTTATAGCTGCCATAAAAAACAACGATTTAATTTAGAACTTAGTTTCGTCCGGGCGTTAATTCCGGCTTTTCGAATCAATGCTCGCTCCAATCCGAGTTATACTTTTCAACTTTAACAGGAAACTTTCAGCTCGTAAAAATTGGAGTAGTTTTATGCTCCGATAAACTAGCCCATAGGGGATTTATTTTCATTCGAGTTATTTTGGACGGAAAATTGAAAATAATGGCCAGGTGATTAGGCGGGAAGTGCAGTTTGAATTTTAACCGGTGGACTACCTATGGTAAGTTGACCCTAAACTACGGAGGAACGAGTGACTATGAAATTGAATTGACTCGCTAATCTTATTTTAAATAACTGTTCTGGTCATTCCGTTCGACGGCAATATTCTCCCCCTTGTACGTGGGATTTGAACATAAATGGTGAAGCGTGGTTGTGCAGGTACATCTCTGCCTAACTCTTCGGAAAATACAGGCGTGATGTAAAGTTTTGTTTACTTAAACTATAGTAGCCTTTCTGATCGATTTCGGCCATGGCGGCCAATCTCAACCGAGACTAGCCTTCGATGCGGGACATATTATAGTGCACAAGTGTGTGCGCAAACACAGGTGCACTCCCTCTTCCATCACTCTCATATTGATGGCAACCCGACACGTCCGGAGAGAGATCTGGCGCAGGACCAACGGCTTAACGTGCTTACCGATACACGGGGGTGTCACACCACCAACTTTCAAACTCCGAGTTGTCACAGATAAATTCCTATAGGAAAAACCCAAACATCTTTTGCCCGACCTGGGAAGATTCCACCCAGCTCAGCTGTTGCGACCGCGAGGCCGACAAAGCAGCTAAAAATATCATACATTAAGTACCGTGTACCTGAAGGCTAACTAATACATATGGTCCTCAGGGGCCTTACTATTATGTCATAAAACCATCATGATTCCAGAGTGAGAGAGAGTCAAAGATATACAAGTCAAATAGCCCTTTTTCACGACGGAATCAGGATAAGGAGGCACGGGCTCTTAAAAAAAACATAGTTTGCTAAATAAACCACACCATTTAAAGTTTATAATACTGTATTTTTATAGCCTCTAGGAGGGATGAAATGCACGTAACTAAAAGAGTTATGAATATAAATGTGGATGGATGGACAGGGAGAGGGAGGCCCAAGGAAAGATGGATGGATTGTATTAGGAGTGATATGAAAGAAAAGGGAGTTAGTGATAGCGTGACGGTTGACAGGACAGAATGGAAGAAAAAAACGTGTTGCGCCGACCCCAAGTAACATGGGATAAGGGCTGGAAGATGATGATGATTTATAGCCTCTAGAACGAAATTTCTAAATTTCTTTATTTATTTATTTTATTTTTATTTATTTATTTATTTATTTATTTATTTATATATTTATTTATTTATTTATTTATTTATTTATTTATTTATTTATTTATTTATTTATTTATTTATTTATTTATTTATTTATTTATTTATTTATTTATTTATTTATTTATTTATTTATTTATTTATTTATTTATTTATTTATTTATTTATTTATTTATTTATTTATTTATTTATTTATTTATTTATTTATTTATTTATTATAAGGCTTCTCAACAATGAGAACACCAAAGATTTAAAATTTGTACATTGCAATCTTAAGACTAAGTACCTACCTCATCACATACAGAGAAACACAACATGCCGAGAAAGGTCACACAAAATCTTAAAATAACTTCTAAACATCTTGCTAGGTATATTTCATTTTAGATGCGGAGTTATTTCACCATGATTCTCCATCTACCTCCAATTTCACAGCATATTTCACGTGCACGTTTGAGCCTGATAGATAAGGTTTCGTCTCCCCCATTCTCTCATCTTTTCATTTACACCTACGATATATTACTGTCGTTTATCAAACATCATCAAAAGCAGGAAGTTGGAAGCTGAGAACCGTATGTTATGAGTTAGAAAAGTGAAAAGGAGCAAAAAGAGAGAGAAGGATGAATTACGAAACAGTTGGTGTTAACTTTGTTTTGTTAAAAATACAATCGAATTGAGAACCTTCTCTTGTTTTGAAGTCGTGTACCTGGATGTTTTTTTTTTTTGGTAAACGTTTTCTAAAAATAAAACCTAGGTAGATCGATTTATCGCCCCCGAAACCCCCTGCATACTAAATATCATGAAAATCATTGGAGCCGTTTCGGAGATTTAGATTATATATATACATATATACAAGAATTGCTCGTTTTAAGGTATTAGATAGATACAGAATATTCCTTACAATAAACCTGCTTATTGAGTGATGACGAGTGATATCTGACCTTCTTTAAGAACTTAAAGTATTAAGTTTTAATTTAATACTTTACGTACTGAAAAGTACAGAGGCGGACTTAATGCCTTAGACATTTTTAACCGACTTCAAATAAAGGAGGATCTCGATTCGATTGATTTTTTTTTGTATGTTCGTTCAGCGATATTTTCGCCAATTGTAAAGTGATTTGGATGATTCTTTTTTTATTATGAAGAATATTTTACCAAGCTAGTCCCATTTAAATTTGGTGAAATCTCCCAGGATTGCTGAAATCGTATATCTGTTTATTGTTTACACCAGCACATAACAAAACAACACGCTGGGGTACGCAGATGTATACAGTCAAACATGTTTTTGGGGTTATCTATTCGGGCATAACTTTATGATTCTTTTTTTCTTTTTTTTTTTTGGTTAAGTTATATATTGAATTTGCTTTGGACGTTGAGCTTCAAAGATAAACCAGAGACAACCTCAACTTAAACAAACAATCAATAAAATCGACTAAAGTGAGCGACGATTGTTAGGTTTATGTCAATCCCAAAGACAAAGTAGATATTTAACTATGAACTGATCTGGACTTGAACTGCGAAGGCACACAAAGTAGTTAGTTCTGGGGTAGCACCACTAAAAAGTGAAAAGTAAAAAACTTTTACAAAAACTTTAATTTCGTAAGTCGGAGTCAAAAAACGAAGAAACAACCAAAAACACTGACTTCCGAAATTAAAACTATTTGATACTTTGTACCTTAGCGTTTTTTTTTTTAATGTTTATAGCAGAACCAACTGCTGGGTAATGCAGACGTACTATACTCTTTGGCAGAGACAAATGGATCAAAATATGTCTCTGCATTACCCAAAGGTTGATTTGTATTAAGATTTGTATTAAATAAGAAAGAAAAAGGCGCTTAATATTTATTAAAATACAAAGATATGCAAACTTGAAATAATTTGAAATACACATAACACCAATTATCTAAATTATTACCATATAATGTGTATAATGGTAAGACCAAATACACGAATTGAGTAAAGTACTTAATTCAAAAAAAGAAAACTTCAGGCAACTGTCACGCATCTGCGAACCATCGAAAATATTATTAAAAAGATGTCCATTAACACTTCGATTCCATTATGAAATTTTACATAATAAAACAAAAGAAAATCTGAAACGTTTCACGCCGCCACCTACCTTAATATTAGTTCGGTAATTAGCTTTCAAATTAAAGCGCTAATCTAAAAAAACTAGACTCAATCCAGCAGTTATCCTTTTATAAACGCCAGAGGGCGAAGTTTAGAGCATACTAGCACTCAGCACGTTTTTGTTAGCGTGGCTGGGCTCATCTGAACAAGCTCTTAAATTCTTTCAACTGGGTGAGACTGTTCACAAGTACTAGTATATGCTAGAAACCTGTTACAGTGGCTATTGATCTTTAAATCCAACAAGTTAGTCTTCACATTACTTTCTGGTTCGTGGGATAGTGTTAGATTCCACTGGGGACTTCAAAAGGCTAGGCAAATAAGGCGTGGATTAGATGGTGGTGATTTTCTTCGGTGGTGTGTACGCGGTTTATATTAAAGGAGATTGTGAAGGTAAACTTTATATTTAAAGTTTCTGTTTATGTGTGATCTGTGGAGAGAAATTGTTTTACTTTATTGAAAGAAAATACAAGGTGCAACAACACAGGAACATAAATAAACATACGTTACTTTATACTTAAGAAATTTTGCTTAAATAAATAGTGACTACTATTCTGATGAAATATTCCAAGCAGTCTGTTGCAGTTAGTGACATCAAATCTGTGATAAAATTGTTGTATATTAATGTATTGTCGTATACGATACGACAATACATATGATACATGATACGACATTAAATCATAACACTGGCAATAGGTACTAGTTCATACGAATATGTTGTCTTTTTATCACAGATTTGATGTCACTAACTGCAACAGACTGCTTGGAATATTTCATCAGAATAGTAGTCTAGTAGTCACTACCCTGAACAAGTTTGAGTTTTTTTGACGTTTTATGTAATTGGAAAGTTTTTATCTTAATTTCGGTGACAGGATTTATAACAGTTTCAAAATATTCCAATTTGTATTACCAGAGTTTACATTTATTGTCGTATCGATGTCTCCACATTGTATAAATAGTGTTTTAAAGAGAATATACTCAGTACATATGTATATGGAGGCGCTCGTGGCTAATAAAATAACAGCCGTACGGGTCGATCAAGGTTAAGCAACGCTTGCCAAGGGTGATCTGTGGATGGATGACCATCTTAACACACCGAGTTTCCTCCGTGTCTCGGAAAGCACGTTAAGCCGTTGGTCCCAGCTGTCATTTGTAGATCTTTGGCAGTCGTTACGGATTGTCAGAAGCCAATAAATCTGACTCCAGTCTTACCAAGAACTACCGTGTTACCCAGTTAATGGGTTGTGGAGGTCTGGTAGCAGCCGCTCCACGTAAAATACTAGTATTCAGCTGAATCGGGTTTCACTGGAAGCCGATCCCAATATAGTTGGGAAAAGGCTAAGTACATGTATCTTTCTAACCTTTCCCAACTTTGCTGAGAATGAGTTCCAGTCTACCCAGCTGCAGCTGAATATGATTTCTTCACATGGAGCTACTGAACATATTCAGTACATATTGAATTCCCGATTAAAAAAAAATGTAAAAAATGTAAAAAATGAAAAAAAAATGTGTGTGTGTGTTAAATGTCCGATTTTTTTCAGCTCAATTCTATTTAGTGGTTATAATAATATACCTATAATTTAACTGGAAAAATAATTTACATTAAAAAAATCATAAGTATTAAATGTATCCAAAATTTGTATGCCTGTTTGGTTAAACATAGCGAACTTGACATTAGAATAAAATCTTATTTTATTGGATCTATGTTTTACAATAAATAATTTAAATTGGTTTAAATTCTTATTTCCCGGTAACGTGGTTGTTGATCTCAGACAGACAGGCAGTCACTACTATGGTCAACACCAGATAAACATGCAATAACGGTCATTGACCCACATACATTTATTAACATATTTAATTCTGAAAATAGAAATAATGACATAAAGCTGTCTTGAATCGACATCCATCATGATCCTTTACTTTTTCTAGTAATAAAAAAAAATATTCATTATTTATTGTCCGGGTACCTACGCAACTAAATTAAGGAGAGGGCAATAAACTTTATTGCAATTTTGTCTGGCTCTTACCATATCACACTTCATCCAGTCAGATATTTTATGCATGTAATATCTCAGTATATATTTGTTCAGGTATATGCACGACAGTAGCAGGTACATTCATATTATTATCACAAACTACTGATATGCCAATAATATTAATTACGACTACATTACATATCTATCATCACATACTAATAACCTTGTTATTGTGCTTTCCGACCACTGAGTCGCAAACGTTTCGGTGATTTAGTAATTGGTCCCAGTGACCGCTAATAAATTTAATGCCTTTGAAACTAGTACAGGATGCTGTCAGCCTATAATATCCCACTTTTGGGCAAAAGCCTCTTACTCCATATCAATAATTAAATAAAAATGGAATAATATTATTATACTTAATAGTCTTTAAATTGGCTTATACAAGGTGGAGACGACGATACGACAGTAAATCAAAACACTGACAATATTAGTTCATACGAATATGTTGTCTTTTTATCATGGATTTCATATCACTAACTGCAACAGACTGCTTGGAATATTTCGTCAGAATAGTAGTCATTATCCTTGACTCGTTTGAGTTTTTTTTTTATGTTTTATGTAATTGGAAAGTTTTATTTTTAATTTCGATGATTTATAATAGTTACAAAATATTCCTACGAGCCAGTTTTGTCAGTGTTTTCATTAATTGTCGTATCGGTGTCTCCACATTGTATAATAAAATCTAACACCGTTACAATAATTAAAACAATGTTCATTCATGTCTGTTTGTTCCATACATACAGTTTCAATCCTTCATCACAAGGTATTTGAATATTTTCAGTACAGGCCTGAAATGCTTCGTTGGTCTTTGTAAGTAGTCCTGGGGTCTTCAGGTTCGATTTTCAAGTCGGCCAATCTGTTTTTGGGTTTGAATCCATTTTGAATTTCTCAATACTCGTTCATGTTTGTGTTCGAGGTAGAACTGTAAGTACCTGTTATACAATAGGTACCTACAAGTCTACCTAACTCTCCGGGGAATTAAGGCGTGATTTTGTGTGTATTTATTTACAAGTCTACTCGGAATAGAGGTAAGATGAAACTATTCTAAGAAAATTCAATGCACTAATACGCGAGCAATTGTCTTGCTTACAGCAAGCTTAACAAGACAAGACACCCTACGGGCTTAAGCAAACCTTGGTTAAAATGCTGTTGCCATTTAAATCCACACTAGCTACAGCCCGCTACTTCGCCCGCGTGAATATCGAAAATTAAATTCAAGGGAACATACTCCCAAGATAAAAAGTATTCTATGTCCTAATCCAAAACATAGTCTACCTGTGTGCTAATTTTCATTTCAAGATAAACACAGGTAACGAACGAACGAACAAACAAACTCACTTTCGCATTTTATCATACACTAGCTTTTGCCCGCGACTTCCCGTTATCCCGTTTTTTCCCGTACTAGTAAGAATTTCCCGTACCTGTATAGTCTATAGCATTCCTCATGAATGTGGCTATCATATACAGAGAAAAGAATTTTCATATAAGAGAATTTTCCAAATCCGACTGGTAGTTCCAGAAATTAGCTCGTTCAAACAAACAAACAAACTCTTCAGCTTTTATTATATAATTAGAGATTTGTTTATAACCACATAGATAGGTAGGTCTCTTTCGTTCGTCTCTTTTTCTGCTAACATGAGTACCAGTATACCTACAAGCATATATACGTACATAATGTAACACGCGGTGTCTCCGAGGCAAGCTAAATCTCTTGTAATAAATGACGCAAGTTTTAATTGTTCAGTCGAAGGAACGGTCGCTTCTGTTGTAACACTGTTCCATGATTTGTTCGACGATTCGTTGGACCCAATGTTTGTTTCAGTGTTTGACAGTTTGTGTCATATATTTGCTATGAGTGGTGATGTAAGGGGGGATTAATTACGGTATGAGGAAGATGATTTTTTATTTGACACGGCCATATTAGTTTAAAGTTTGCCCAGCAATGGGACACGACTGCAGGAAAGTAAAAATCGGAATTTAAAAAAGGAGTTTATAATTAGTAGGTTTAGAGAAAGAGAAAGAGTAGATTTAGTTTAATTATCTCTATTTTATTGAGAACTTAATAGTGATACTATTTCCTTAACCTATCAAATAATTAATTATAAACTATTTGACCGCACCGGTCGGCTATAGCCGACAAATGAAAAAGTGGTCAAATAATAAATCCTGCAGTCTTGTCCTATTGCTGGGCAAACTTTAATCTTCACCCCTTTCTCCTTCCCAATCTCCCCGATCTCTGGCCGAATATGCCTCGCAAACATATTGAGATAATCACACCTTCGCCGTAGTCGACCTCGACGACGACGACCTTCCTCAGGCGTCCAGGGAATGAGGTCTTCGCTAACAAGGTTTAAATAAAAAGTCTTGAAAAAAAATACTCGACTTTTTATTACACTTTCCATGTAGGTAGTCATATTTATAAAAACTTCGAAACATACAGCACGTAAGAAACAGCCGCAATTACTGTTAGCTTTACGATAACAGTAATGAGCAAAAAAGACGACATTTCCCATTAACCTATATTTCAACTTGCAAGTCTCATAATTCCAAATGCAAGTCAGAAAAAATATCGACGAAATAATAAAATCCGCCTACAAGCTGATGTAGAAATTCTTTTCTAGCAAAAATGTAGTAAGTAAGCTTCCGCTTGGCTCCAAGATGGAACTAATTTATTTAATGAACGAAGCCGGCTCCCACTCGGGCTGGGATTTAGACTACGAAACTTTATTTTGTGTTGAAAACTTTTATGTTAATAATTCTTGTTTTATATTGTGGAAACAGCAATTACCTGCGGACAGGGATTTATGTTTAGGAAATTATATTTTTTGAGGTTAGAAGATACAATTGATGAGTGTCATTTATTTTTGGAGGATTGTTTCGGAAATATTTTTTTTTACAATAGATTTTTTTTTGGAACGAAGTTCCTTTACGCGGCTGACGGGTAGTGAGATTTAGTGGAAATCGTCATGTAATGAAATACCGTATACTGTCTGTGTATGCGTGTGTGTATCGAGCCTACTACAAGCAAATGAGCACACGAGCAAGTGAGTGCGCAGCCGGGTGCGTAACTCTCTCTCTCTCTCTGTATCCTCGATCGATCGACGTTGATCGATTGGTATGTTATCATAAAACCTCAACATACGGTTGTACAGAAACGTGTAAATTTCGTGAAAACGTATTTTTTAGGGAACTTCGTTACTGACGGGGGTCCCCTGACCGCACAATTTTTTTTATTATTACTAGCTGGTACTGTACGACAGCTATAATTAAATTGGCCAGCCTTTTGAGCCACACCAATGATTTGCTTTTGGAGGGCAGCCATGGCAGACATAACGAGGGGCTGATCTTTGCGTTATGCTCGTGACCGGGTGCTGCTTGTAGTGGCTGGTCGTCTTGCTGGTCATGGCGTTTTTATTATTGTTATAACGATAAACTTACAGTTTATTATAAAAATTATGTTGGCTCTAGTTCATCACTTGTGGTTCCAGTCACAATCCTATTGTTAGATTATACCATTGCACGTGTAAGCGGGCACACCATTTATGCCTGGAGGCTTAATTAGTTTGATTTACTTGTTAATGCTTGAGTTTGTTTATTTTTATGTCATAATGGAGTGTGCTAGCTAAGCTAACAAGTCTCAATCAATTTTATTTAAATTTTGATTTACATATTACACACATTATTTTTCTGTGTCATGTTTTATAAACTTACTTTACATACTGTACAAATTCAAGTTTTAAAAATTAAAAGACAGATGTGTTGCTGGGGAGTTTGTTGCGCCACTTCTTCTTCCCAACTAAAACACTAGGAAGTGGTGACGGGCGGGCGTTTTTAAGGACTGTCTTAATAAATAACTATTACGTTCAAAAGGTGCTGGCACTCAGCCTAATTTGAATATATGACTTGATTTTGAGCCTGGGCAGTGCAGTTGTATAGGTACTAAATAAAGTAATAGTATCGTGAGACATGATTTGAGTATGAATGTAGAAGATATGAAAATGGGGAAACTAAAAAGAATGTGAATAGACTATATTAATGATACGGCTAGAAAGGCTTTTGATCAGGCGTGATCGAGGTGAAGAACAAGCCTGAAGGGCTTGTTCTCGTGTTTCGATCACGTTTAAAAAAAATGGGGTGACTACGAAGGTATTATATTGTTGTTGTTGATTCTTATATGTATGTTTGTCCTGAGTTTAGTTTGAGGTGAACAGTAAAGTAGCTAATGAGTATGGATTATGAATACATGCTGTACCGGCCCCAAATGAAATACGCTTCGAAACGTCCTAAAACTTTTAACAAAAGCACTAAAGAGCTCAATTGTTGACTAAGAACGTACTTTGTCAACAACTTATGATTCAAAACAACCTCAACATTAAATAAGTTCTATGAATACCATCGCTTATTACGTTCTAAATACACAATCGTTGCACTCTTAATTGTTAAATAATCTAGCTCTCCTCTCTGCTATAAATCCGTGAGTGCTCAGATTAATGAGGCGAGATAAGGGGAGGAGGTATCCAGAAAATGGCCGCCATCGCCTTTGTCTGTTACTAATACGATGTACTTGTGTGTGAGAGTTTTAACGTGTGCTTTAGATAGACTAGTTGTATTTTAGAGAGTAAAAATAATAATTTGAGTGTACCGTCGCAGAATACGTGACTGGCAGAATAGTACTTGTTGTATAGTGCTAAGTTATAAGGTATCCTGTTTGTTCTTGGATGGAAAACGAACAAACAGACAGTCTGCAGGGTACCATCCGGTGGGCGCGCCACAATTGCGGCAATAAATCCCCTCTTTAAGGAGTGGCTGGAAAGACGCCATAGCGTCCTCACCTTCCGCTTAACGCAGGTATTTACCAGACACAGCTGTTTCAGGAGATATCTGTTTCGGATTCAGCGGGAGGACACTCCCGGGATTGCACTGTGAGGATTGTAAGACATGGTGGAGCATATGTTGAAGGTCTGCACTGCTTGGGCGGAGCACCGCTGTGTCCTCGGCGAGACAATCGGCAACGGCGAGCTCTGACGTCCAGCCCTGGTTCAATCTATGGTCAAGAGCGAGGAGGCATAGGAAGCGGTCACCTCCATCAGCGAAGCAGTAATGCTAGCGAAGACCGGAGATTGCGTGAGGGAGAGGATAACCTCACGCTCAAGCCGCCGCAACAGAAGGAGACGCCCCGGGCGTGAGGAGTCGCAGGGCGATTCACAGAAGGCGCGGGCCTGCGGACCACGAGCATTGGGTGGCTTGCCATCCGATCGGAAACAGGCCCAGGTCGAGGGTGCGTTGTGTTCCACGCGCGCTTCAAAGAGATTTCAGCAAAGCAAAAGTGGCTCGCTAGGGCCAGAGCCTGCCAGGGTTGCGGAATCTGTTTGAAAGAGTCACCGCGGCCCTGGAACGCAAAGGGCTTTATGTAGAACAAGGACGGGTTTTAGTCCGTAAGAGTCTGACACTCCCTTCTGCTCCGCCCAGAGCGGAAAGATTCATTTGATGATTTCTCACCCATAAAAAAATGGGTACCATCCGCACTTGGTTGACATCCTGACTGATCATATTCAGTGCTTCATCTTCATTTTCATAATTTGCATAGCGAAAGTGTGCAAGTCTTGACCAACCTCTGTATTTCCTACCACCTAATCCTTTTCGGCTTTTAAAGCGAGAGTCAACAAGCATCAGCTGGGTATGCTTGTCCACTGTTGACCCCATCCATAGCTTTTCATCAAGCGTGGTCGGGGTCAGAAACGGGCTCATTGTGAAATTAAAAATAACATTTATAATGTCTCCATTGAAGTCTCTCATACATTCAAAGTCTTAATAATTCTATTATGTTGCTACTTATAAAAGCATTTAGTAATATTTTACTTGTTCTTTTCGACTTTGACTCACTTTACTTGACTTCGAGGAATGCGCTATTAAGAACAGCGATCTTCGTTTGTTAATCCCAGTCTCAAAATGAAAAATACTTTGGTCCGATAATTTTAAAACAAATAAGGGCAAAATTAAAATGTGTACCTAACTACAGCAATCGTAATAATTTGCTCCTACAACCCGGAACACGCACTGCATTGCCATAGAGTCTCGAACAAGGCCTCACACAGTCTCATACTTGGCCTTACATATTCCATACATGAGGCCGTTGCTAATAGTCCATTAAGTTGCTACGGCACGCGATGCCGCAGATCGGTTTGTGTTCATATTTATTGTTGGCGACGAAGGATTGGGGCTGCGAAACCAGCGGGTTAGATTAGGGAACTGAATATTTATCCTATGCGGCTATTCTTTGCGGTTCTGTAGAGCATATCATATTTGGCTCCTTGATGTACAAAAGAAGTTTAAAATTCACGTAAATCATGCGACAAAACCCTTATCTACCTACCATGTAACTGGTGAAAATTTCGATTCATCTTTAGTTATAACTGGTTCATAGCGTTTCACCGGATGTTCAAAGGGCCCGATAACAAAGGATAGACAAGTGCACACTCAAGGATGCTTTGGCATCAAAGGTTTGCTAAGTGGGCCCCGATACAAAACCCGTTTTTATTGCCACATAAATATAACAACTACTAACAGTTACAATTATTCCTTCATCTTTTCACAGTGTTAACGCGAGTTTTAGGCCGATTCGTATAGCTAAACAGCGTTCAAGAACTTCCAGTGTTATAAAAATCAAAAACAAAAGTCATTTATTCATATTAGGCTAAGTGCCAGCACTTTTTGAACGTTCTACATAAAGACAGTCCCCCAAAACGCCCGCCCGTCACCACTTCATAGTGTATTAGCTGGGAAGAAGAAGTGGCGCCACAAACTTCCCAGCAATCATTATGGCTGTGGAATATAGACATGTTTGAACGCTCTTGAACGAGTATTTAATGTGCAAACCGCGATAAATATTAAAGGTTTTTGCCCTTAGTAGGAATCTTCTTGCCCTTATCCCACGGTACTTGAGGTCGACCGTCACGCTATCACTGGCTTCTTTTTCGTTCATATCACTCTTCACACAATCCATTCAATGTATATATGACATTAGTATGGTAGCGGCATCAATGCCGCTACATGAAAAACAAAGAAGCGAAATTTGTACGGCAACAAAAAGAACCGCAACGCTGTCTATCCTGTCAGTAACGAACTACCAAGGAAATACTGCAACGCGCAAGCAAAGTTTTCCGTGCAATTTGAACATTTACAACAGTCCGAATATCAACTATCAGGCAGATGCCTACCAGACGCAACAACCGTCTGGTCGAAGGATCCTCCCTTTTCAATGGAGGTTTGCGGGACTTTACTCACTGTTCCGCATACGTCTACAGTATGAAAAAACAAATTTACCCGTTCGCTGTTCTCCTAGACCCACACCGAAGATTTACGCAGTATCGGAACACGAAGCATGTTGACCCAGCAGTTGAAATCTGTAGTTATGTGTGTGGCCACACGTACCTACGTATTGTTCGTGCGATTCCGTGATTTGCTGCAAGTCGCCGATGTGCCATCGGCTTTGCTGTTTCATCACAGTTGGCTTTTGCTTTGTTATGTTAGATAATGTGTTTTGCTGCATGTCTGGTTTTGCATGTTTTATTGTTAGTTATGTCATTTCAATGCTAGTTTATGTTAGGTTGTAAAACTAATAATGGGGTTTGAACCCATCTCTGGTCTAACATGAGGCGGTTATTTGGGAGGTAAATAGACATGCGTAATACGTAGTTTATGTAGCTATTGAATACATTTTTTTTTTCTTCTGCAAAGCTGAAAGTACTTAGAAGGAGTCATCGAAATAGAGAAAAGAAAAGAATAATAGAAATAAGAATTAGTATCAGTTTAATCGATCATTGTTACGGAATAACCTTATATCACTACATATTATAAACCAATGTCCCCCGCCTCGTCTGTCTGTCTGTCTATTCGGGATAAACTCAAAAACTACTGAACGAATTTTCATGCGGTTCTCACCAATCGATGGGGTTATTAATTAGAAAGGTTTAAGTGTATAATTCGCCTCGAAATTTCTACGGGAACGGGAAGAAATGAGATATGCGCGTAGGAAATCGCGGGCAAAAGTTAGTTTACAATATAATTAAGTTATTTGTACCATCTTAACAATTCTTTTTGTTTGGACTGTGGTTCACAGTCTAGGTAGAATCTGTATCTTGGAGAGATGACATACTATTAAGGTTTTTTTTCGCGATTTCGGGGTTGGTCCCACAGTAAAAGTTGTTCATGATGATGAGTGCAATAATCATTTCAGTTATTGCGTTTATTTTGTTACACGTTGTTTATTTGTATTCCTATATTATTATTAAGTAGCCCGCTCCGGCTTCGCTCGGGGTATAATTTTTTTTTCAAAATTGTCTTTCATGAGAACTCCTCCTGACTATAAGAAACACAACAAAAAAAAAAAAGAATTAGCGCAATTGGTCCAGCCGTTCACGCGTGATGCCGTGACCAAGGGAAATAGGGATTGAATTTTATAAATGTCATCGGAACATGGCAAACTCCGTAAGATTATAAAATAACTTGAGTAATAAAAAGTATTCCAAATGTTCAGTTGACAATTTATCGAGAGTTTACAATCTAAACTCTCGATAAATTGTCAACTGAACATTTGGAATACTTTTTATGCATCAAAATTTGATAGACTATAATATCGCCGTGTGGGTCCGAGAAATTGTGGACTGACATAAACTGGCGACCAATCAGAGCAAAGTCTACAATTTATACGATTTCCTGTGACATTTTCCGGTGACAATATACAATAGATTAATAAATCAAATCACGTGACTTTATGAACCATCTCAGAATATTCTCAAACCCAAACACCTGCATCAAAATACACAAAAATTCTTCAATAAACGAACACAAAGTCGCACAATCAGCCCGTCCGTTTGAAAGGCTTTTCTTGGAAACTTTATTCATTAAATTTTGTCAGAGATGTAATCTATTTGACGCACCTGACGGGTGGTGCTTGGTACTGATCTGATATTAATTGCAGAACGAATAATTTATGGGATATAGCGATCATCGGTGCGGATTATTCGGTGTCTCGCCATTAGGACGCCTGTCGTTAGGGAAAACCGGTGATCGGTTCCCTGTATGGTGAGGGGATTTGATGCTGGGCCTGTTTTTATTACAGTTACCTACGGTATTTGCGATGTCGAGACTGTCTACTCGAGATGTTGTGACATTGAGATTTGGGAATGGCTTGACATTGTATTAAGACATTATTTAAAAAAATAGGCTGAATATAATTAAATTAGTGGTGAATGTCAGATAAGATACATGTAGCACCTAAGAACTTATTAATTATAAAAATATTTTTGAAATATATTGCTTAGCAACTGTTTTAAAATGAAAAATAAAAAAGCGAATCACCTGCGACGAATATCTTTTTAAAACATTTTCTGCCAGAATTTATAAATTCAAGCAAACATACTTTCAGATTAAAATACGCCATCTGTAAAAAGAATCCGTTTTAATTTTATAAAATCGTGTTAGCAAAATTTTTGTTTTAGTAGAAATTTGTGTTTTACAAACATGTGTTTACTATTTAACTTAGCGCTTTTTAAACACAGCTAACAATACAAAAAGCTTAATATTTTACGTGAATATTTTACAAAGCTAAAGCTTTTTGTAAATAACTCTGATAAGAGAAAAATAATGGTTGACCGCAAAATGCTCGGTATCTTTTCAAGAAAAATTTATATTTTTCAGACAATTTGATAATAAACTTCACAAGCTTCATGGAATATCTTCCAGCTTTAGCCACTTTCATTGATGACCAAGGTAGGTAATCTATACATATAATAAAAATGTAACGGATCGCTGTCTGTACATGGAAGATATATGAGATAAAATATTATTGGGACCTTTATCAACGCAAATAGCACCCAAAACTGATTGTTATAATTTTTGTCTGTATGCTTGTGCACGCTTATCTCAGAAATGGCTTATTCGGTTCATTAATTTTTTTCATGTTAATCGGTTAATAAATAAAAAAGTTATGCCAATTTAAAGAATCACGTCGAACATTTTTTAAACTATGTATATCTATCTATTCTTAAAATAAAAATGTCTGTCCCAAGTAACTATTCCGCGCGGACGAAGTCGCGGGCAAAAGCAAGTATATGGCCTCATTATAAATAGTAAAAGGATCCTATTACTTTTAGGTATAATATGTATCCGAGAAGATTTACAATTAGTTCATGAAGAATAAACCAGCCGGTCGATTCTGTAAAAGTGTAAAGAGCTGTCAATCCATATAATCAAGATATCACGTGATCACGATGTGAGCTGTTATTCTATCTTGATTATATGGATTGATAGCTCACCTCGTGATCACTTCACCCAAGCTTTCACTTGTCATTCCTCGATCTATAAGAGTATCACCGAAAAATCTAAAACAACGCATTTCTTCTCATATATCATTTATTTATTTACTAGCTATTGCCCGCGACTTCGTACGCGCGTATCCCGTTTTCCCCGTTCCTGTTTCTCGTGAATGTGGCTATCATATATAAAAAAAAATATTTTTCAAATCCGACTGGTAGTTCCAGAGATTAGCGCGTTCAAATAAACAAACAAACTATTCAGCTTTATAATATTAGTATAGATTTATGAATATTTATATACAGTAGTGGTACATAGACGAACTTACTAACAAAGCATTTTCTGCCAGTAATTTTTTTGATTAAAAATACTACACTGCAAAATAAAACGTAAGCAATTTTATTAGGGCTGGGTTATTCGGGCTTGTTGGCATTGGAAATGTTACCTCCGTCTACCACCCCTCATGTTTAACACGACGATGTTATACGATGTCCTGCCGATGACCACCGACCTATTCGCAAAAAATCTACGCGAATCTACGAGAATATGCGATCAAAAATGATTTTTTTAAATCGATCAAAAATGATTTTCTTTAAAATTTTATTGAACAACAAATTTCGTGTTTTGACTTCCACTTACGTCTAAAACTAGGATGTATCTCTTTTCCTCTCTTTTCCGACCTTGAATTAATTTATTTATTTGAAAAAAAATTAAAACGCCCCGTTAAGCAAAACCCGCAAAATCAAACAGCATCATATTCACCTATCCGTAACACGAGTGCATTCTGAAACCATTTGATGGTTTACGCTAAATTTGCCAATGAGATATCGTATCGGATTCATGGCTTGTAAAACCGATGAAAGGATCCGGTCTCAGTGGAAATGGAACCTGAAAAATGATATCTTCATACATTGCTTTCAATGTTCGCTGTCTGTGAGGTGGTAAAGGGCTTTGTTACTTTGAAGGTGTGTTTTGAATTCGGGGTAAGCAGCCGGCCGATTCTGTAAACATGTCAAAGTAAAAGCTTAGGTGAAGTGATCACGAGGAGAGCTGTCAATCCATATAATCAAGATGTCACGTGATCAGGAAGTGAGCTGTCATTCCATCTTGTAGATGATTATAATGATGATGATGATTATAATAGCAAACTTGTCATTAAAATATGGCACACAATAACCACCATCTAAATACACCAAGGGATTCTCAAAATCCCTTACCGAAAATTCAAATACCATGCAAGCCTATTATAATATAGCCCCATGTATAAACACCATCATACCCATTCTTTCTTATGGTGCAGTTATGGGTGCGCCTAACAGCCCTTATAATGTCCTAAGGGCGAAAGCTACTCAGTAATATTAGGCTCGTTCCAAGATTTAATATACTTATGACCGTTCTAAAGATCATCGATTTTTATGCTGATCCTACGGGATCCCGCATAATTTTATAACTTACTGGCATGGTAGACTTGTATTAGGTTTTTATTATGAAAGTCGCTTTGCGGTTTCTTGTGACTATGGGTTGTCAAAAAGAAGTTTTTTAAAATAATGTCTTCTTTGAAAAAAAGATTTCACGTAAGCTGAATATTTTATAAACGGAGCTCGTGACTAAATAACAACAGCCGCACGGGTCGATCTTTAAGGTGAAGCAATGCTTGCCGCAGTCGGTTTGTGGGTGGGTTCCACCACCATCCACCATCTTAACATACCGGGACTCCTCCGTGCCTCGGAAAGCACGTTAAGCCGTTGATCCCGGCTGTCATTTGTAGATCTATGGCAGCCCTTACGGATTGTCAGAAGCCAGGACATCTGACACCAGTCTTACCAAGAAGTACCGTGTCACCCAGTTAGTTGGTTGTGGAGGTCTGATGGGCAGTCACTCCACGCAAAATACTGGTATTCAGCTGATTCCGGTCTGACTGGATGCTGACCCCAATATAATCGGGAAAACGCTGGGCGGATGATGTAAATTGGATAATTTAGTTACCAAACTCGTTACAGGTGCTAACGTCAATACAATGTTGAAGATACCGTTTGTCGACCAGTCAACGAAGTTAAGCAGCACTGGAAGCGGTTAGTACTTGGATGAGGATCCGCCTGGCAACACCACGATGTTTTGTTGATTTCAATTTGTACACTTTGCTTGGGTTACACCAGATATTAAAAACGACTTCTTTTTAAATGCACAATAAACGTATCACCCGTCATTTTATTTATTTGAATGAAATATTTTTACATCAAAATAATTATTTTACTGCAAACAAACCAAATGTTTAACAAAACTAGTACTAAAAATAATCCGAAAATATGCATCAATACTATTTATTATATGTTTTTCTCTAATGCGCCACAAAAAGTTGTCCAATGTATGAAAATATTATTTTCACATCAAATATACTGATTACACATCAAGTTAACCAGAGCGTACAAACGTAATACTCACATATATAATAAAATTATGTCGTGGTCCCGTCATGGAATTGATCACGTCATGATGTGGCCGACCATAGGGCACCCCGACGGGGATAGGTTAGGTTCGAAAGAGATGGCGGGGCAAGTTAGGTTAGAAGTTGTCTTTTCATGAGAAAAGCTCCGCTTTTCAAATGATAGCGATGCGTCACAAACTCAAATTGTTGCCAAAATTATATTTAATATTTTGAGGTAACTATTTTGCTGTGTGATCAGTATTTTTGTTTAAGAAAGGAATTTTCAATAACTAAAAAAAAAGTTTCCGACGAATTGAGAACCTCTTCCTTCTTGAAGTCGGTTAAAAAAGAGAAGATTTTTTGATTTACAGTTAAATACTAGCCATTAAAAACTAGCCTCTTATAATCCGGTCATTCAGGAGTAGTTCAGATATATTTAATTTTTATCAGTTAAAATATTTACCAACTTAAGGTCTCAACTTCTCCGAGTCCCTAGTTGTAAGTACCGAAAGATTGACAGTTTAATACACGTGGGAGCTTCGGATTCCCTCCAGTAAATAATTAATTACATTCTCCAGATCGAATTACAGTCACGTAAATGTTTGTAAGGCTTCTGGAAGAAATTACTCGTCAAATGTGGCAATGGTAAATGGTTAAATGAATTATGTTGTGAGGTCGAGGAGGAGCTTTGGGATCTTACAAAGTCAGTTCTTAGGAAAATGTACGTAGAATTTTTCTTTTCTTTTCTTATCTTGGAATATTTATCAAAATACACGGATTGGGACCAAGACCAAAGGAAGAGATGACTACAAGTTTGAGACGACGATACGACAATAAATCAAAACACTGTCAATATTAGTCCATACGAATATGTTGTCTTTTATCACAGATTTGATGTCACTAACTGCAACAGACTGCTTGGAATATTTCGTCAGAATAGTAGTCACTATCCTTGACTAGTTTGAGTTTTTTTGACGTTTTATATAATTGGAAAGTTTATTTTTAATTTCGGTGACAGGATTTATAAAAGTTTCAAAATATTCCTATGAACCAGTATTGCTAGTGTTCTTATTTACTGTCGTAACCTCCACATTGTATATTAATTCTACCGATTATGTTTTTTTTTGGTACAAACAAAAGGGCTTCTATGGCATTGTACAAGTTACCTACGAAATTTAACACTGAGCGGTTTCTTATTGACTATAAGAGTTTATCACATAAAATGTTAACATCATAAAGACTGGTCTTACAGGACAACACACAGGGAAGACTGGAAGGCAGGGAAGGAAAGACCTTTGCTCAGCGTAGCAGTGTATCAATATATCGCTTATTTGGAGCGACAGTGACACAACTGCAAAAAAATGCGAAACTGACCTAATAACACCAAAATTATCTGACTGATAATCTACGTTAGGAGTAAAAATGTCACATTTGTAAGTTCAAAAAACGTCCGCTAGAGAGTGAAAAGTCGTTGTTGAAATATTCCATTTCGGCGCGCGGATTCCGGAAAAAATCTTAAAACTGGCGTAGTGTAAAATTCACAAATTTGCACTTGTGTCACTGTCGCACCAAATGAGCGATATTTAGATTTATTGAAAAAAAAAACTTATGATGATGATTTATTTCACCAATTATGGCGCTTTTTAAATTTTGAAACTATTTGAAGCACATTAGTTGATTTTGAAATGCTTAGAATAATTACAATAGTAATTATTTCAATAGCAATCTCAAAAACCATTTCATTACGAAAATTATTCAAAATTAGCTTCTACTCAACTATTCATACCATCACATATTCCTAAACGACATTATCCATCCACACATTATGATCCGGCGTAATAATAAAGTAGCCAATGTTCCATTAACAAACTCCCATGTTGTCACAGTCCTGCATTATTTAGGCTTTATAGCTAACGAGCATTTTAATTTGGTTGTATTATAATAGCGTAACTTAGTTATAAGTTATGATAAAGGGATGTTGGTAATAATTTAGTGGTAGGGTCAACATACGCTTTTGTTTTAAATGTTTTCGTATTTTTGGTTTGTGTATTTATGGTACGGTGGTAAATATAACTTTGTAGTCAGTAAGCATCACAGCGAAATTTACAATGATAATTATTGTATTGATGGCAAGTACCTTAGCCTGGTTGAGTGGAACTTTAGTAACTCTAAGAGACTTGATATTCAAAAAAGGACAGAGCGCGCAGACAGGGCTCGTCGACAAGGTGCATGGGCAGGGCGCTGACGAGATAAAATTTATGGCGTCAAACTACCGTCCCGTTTGAACAACGTTTTACAACTTGATATATAAAGCGTATCGGACAGGGTACTGTGACGAAAACGTATGACGTCTGTCCACGCGTCCGCGACGCTAGTTATATTTCGTTCCTTTGACGTTTTATCTTCACAGCGCCCTGGCCGCGCACCCCGTCCACTTTGAATATGAAGTCCCTTATCTAACAAGCCGGTCGATTCTGTTAACATGTCGAAGTGAGGGCTTGGATGAAGTGATCACGAGGTGAGCTGTCATTCTATGTTGATTACATGGATTGACAGCTCACCTCGTGATCACTTCACCCCTTCACTTCGATAGGTTTATAGAATCGACCGGCTGAACTATCCTATTGCAGGGCAAAGAGGTTCATTTCCAGTTCCTTTACCATTTTGTTTTCTAGTTCGGCAGATACCATTGTGAAAAAGAATTGGTGCTATGTATCTTGCATAGCTCCATCTCCCTTCCAAACCAGAATCACGATGATTCTAAGCGGCCTCAGTTCTTAAGAACGGATACCCCTCACGGTATTCAAATAAACTCAAGGTCCTTATTTTTAGAAATTAATTGAAGAGTGAATAAATTTTAATGGAACTTGATTACGCAAGATATCCATATCTAAACAGTTTGTCGAGAACTTTTTCAAAATAAGTTTAGTGAAACAGAGACTGCAACCTTAGGTTTCTTTAGAAATTGAAAATCTACACCAATCTCTCAGCAATAGCAAGGTCAATAATTATAACAATATATGCTTTTGCCGACGGCTTTGCTTGCGTTAAAGTAGCGTATACCAGTCTCCAGGGTCCATCTATCGCTGTACCAAAATTCATCAAAATCGGTTCAGCGATTTAGACGTGAAAGCGTAGCAAACAGACAAATTCACTTTATAATATTACTTAAGATTAAGATATCATCTTGGTCAATTTCGCTCGATAAACCAATCAGTTCACTTACTTTTTTACTATGGTAGCTGTTTAAAACTAGCAGGATGTACGGCAACACATGCAGAACTAACTTAAATTACGTTGTTACCACTTAATTAAAACTGCGTTTAGTTAGGTTGCAGTCGCGTTGTTGTGTAAATGAGTACTGGCAGGTTACATGGAGTGGTTTCGTTTTAAACCGATATTTTGAATCAATTTACTGATATCGCTTTTAATGTTCCATTATGCAGAGCACCAGGGTTGCGGAATTCGTTCGAAAGAGTCACCGCGGCCCTGGGGAGCTACTGTCTAAACCCGAAGTCCGTAGTTAAGTCCGTACTTTCGGGCTAAGTTGCGGGCGTATTCTACTCCGTATCACCTACGGACTTACGATTAGTTCCGAACCCGAACTAAGAATGAATGACAACGCATTTGACAGTGAATTGGTTCATCATGAATTGGTTATAATTTATCTACCTATATAGTTTAATTATAGCCGTTTGGGGTTAAAACTCTTGAACCGTGGAGTCCGAATTATTATATATATATTCATTATTATTTAAAATATGAAATTAACAAAGCAAGTGAATCATTTTATTTTACAAATGAACCTGCAAAAGTTATTTATACAAGTATATACTTACTTTAACACTTACGACGACACGACATTTACTTATACTATTCAGCATTTTGAATTTGTGACCGTACTTATTTCGCAAGACCGGAGCCCTCGTAGGCGCGGTCCTGCGCCGATGGCGCGTTGTGTTCCACGCGCGCCTCAAAGAGATGTCAGCATAGGAGTCGGGACCCGCTAGGGCCAGAGCCTGCCAGGGTTGCGGAATTTTTTCGAAAGAGTCACCGCGGTCCTGGAACGAAAAGGGCTTTAGAAGGAATACAAATAGGTTTTAGTCAGTAAGAGTCTGACACGCCCTTCCGCTCCACCCAGAGCGGAAGAAGACATTTGATGATTTCCCATCCACAAAAAAAAAAAGACCGGAGTCCGCTAGACGGGGTCGCGGCAAATTGAGGTGAAGATGGTGGAACGCCTTGGATACCATCTTAGCGAATTGGCGTGAAGAAGCCCAACTCTATGAGAGAAATGTAAGGAATAGGGGAGGCATTTTTCCCATGAATGAGACAGTTCAGACTGATTACAAAAATCTTAGCACGTACGTAAGTTAATCATTCATACGTACGTCTCTGTGAGCTACAAAATGTTTGTTATTTTTTTTATTTTCTTCTAGATATATTATCTGAGTAAACAACGCCAGTATAGACCACCAATAAGTTCTAGGTTACCTGTCAAACACATAGTACGTTTCATTCCTCCTTCTAATCACACGCTACTACAGCTAAAATCTAATCTGTAACAATTCTTAAACAGACCACCAACTAATCTGTTATTGTCACACACATTCGTTGATTAATTTACCAGAAATATCGGTACAATACCGTTATAATAACGGTATTACCGGAGCTGTGTAACGTAACAAATCGACGCCGTTATAATCGCAACCGCGATTTATAGCTGGTCATAGTGCCGGGGTTAACAGAGAATCAGTTTGGTTTCGTGTTTGTAAGTAGCGTCTAGAATCTATTAGGGCCTTTTTATTAAAATAAGACTCGGAAAAAAAATAACTTACCGGATGTATGAGCTTTATTAACTGCGCTGGTATTTGTAAGTTTTTTAGACCTAATCGACGGATTAATAGTTTTTAATTATTTTCAGGGTTCCGTACCCAAAGGGTAAAAACGGAGCCCTATTACTAAGACTCCACTGTACGTCTGTCTGTCTGTCACCAAGCTGTATCTCATAAACCGTGATAGCTAGACAGTTGAAATTTTCACAGATGATGTATTTATGTTGCCGCAATAACAACAAATAATAAAAATGAAACACAATTAAAAATAAAAGGGGGTCTCCATACAAGAAACATGTTTTTTTCGGCTTATGGTACGGAGCCCTTCTTTTACAAGTCCAACTTGCGCTTGGCCAGTTTTTTTTTTATTTTTTTATGATGTACAAAAACAGTATGCTAACAAAAAAGATCAGAATCAGAAATCAGAAATCATAATAAAAAATCACATCAATTCTTGAACGTCCGTGAACGTGTTTGCAAACGGTGAACTCCTAATTTTGTTATAATGTAAGTATCAAAAATGGTTTATAAAATCTTCTAATTTAAATATTACCAAGTGGCCTGTGTAAAATACCAGTTATAATTCGTAAGTTCAGTAGCATACACTACACGAAAACTTCTGTTTTCAAATGTATTCTCACACACTCTTAACATAGCGTATTCTCTGTAACAAAAGCAGAATTGAGAGCTAAGATAGATGCCTGCATAATTGATGCCCGATCAAATATCTAGGTGCTGAGCAAGCAAAACATGCAAGTATAATGATACTCCTTATCTAGGGGAAGTACGGCGTTTGATAGTTAATACGCCAGTAACATATGACCTTCTTTGATATTAAAGTGCTTATAGAAACTATACAAGCGGAGTAAAAAGGGGAGGGGAAGAACTCACAGGGCATCGAAAAAATTTGTCCATATCGCTGTCAACGGGAAAAGTGCCCAGAACCCTGGCCGCCATTGCCATGTTGAATGGCAATGCTGATTCGTTCGCCAAAGAAAAGGCCAGCCGAAAGAAAAGGATGAATTTTCCGTCCCTTTTTTACTCCGCTTGTACATTTTCTACAAGCTTGTATTTATAGTATCTATAAGTTTTTATGTATTTGTAAATCAACCAAGATATTTTAGCTTTGATGGATGTAAATAAATCAGACGTATTTAAAAAGTGCTTATATTAGACATTGTTTGGACGGAGTACCAAATGTAAATTGTATGTTTGTTTGTACTATGTAATTGTTGGAAGTACTGTCGATTAGAAAAATGATTTTAATGGTAGAATTAGGCTATGCGACTGCCGACTGACTATTTGTTCCGAAAACATGCACATACATTTTAAAAGATTGTATTTTGATATCTATAATAATAAAAATAACTCTGGGTTTTCATCTAAATAACACAAAATCACGCTATCCAAATAATGTCCACCTCACAATAAACTTGACAATTCAACTCGCTACGCTGCTACAAAATCGTAGCAAGCTCGTAGCTGTGACGTCAGCTATGCCGTAGCTAACAGTGAAAGGTTTATTTTTAACAGCATCTAATGAAAGATGGATAGAAGTAATTATCTGTGTTCGAATATCCAGATTCCTGGTAAAAAAGGTTACTATTGGATACTTTGCTGACAGTTTTAGGGCTCGTGTGACAAGGGCTTAGTTGTTAAGTACTCTACCATCGACTATTCAGATTTGGGTTGGTACGTACCCAATTCTCGGTCTGTTACAAATTCCATTTTTGTAATAGAAGTAATACTAAGGAACTTTAGGTAGTACTGGAATTTTGCTATTAGCAGATTTTAGGATACTTTTTATCAACACACCACGTGGGCAAAGCCTCGGGCAGAAGCTTGTATAGTTATAAAATCTTGGTTTTTTTTAAGTTTGCATTTAGTACTTTTACTTTCTCGAAAACAAGTTTTTTTTTTGCATTGATTTACTGTTTCAAAAGCACTATACCCAAGATTTATGGCGTTATAAGCGTTATGAAGGTCCAAAAAGTTAAATTAACGCAATCTGGCGTTGCGGTGCACCCGATTATTTTTCATTCTTTAGACCACTCCCCGTTTGACCCCAATTCTCGACCGTTTTGCTTATGAAAGTCATATCGTGTCTAGTTTTTTTGGGACGAGAGAACCAAGTGTAAAATTGAAATGGGCTGAAATAGGTGGATGTAGGTTGCGTGTTATTTTTAGGGAACTTTGTGTTAGAATTGATTTGAAAGAGTGCTTTTTTAGCGTAGGTAACAAAATTTCAGCAGTTTTGGACTTCAAGGATCTTTATGGGAACCCTATATACTCTAAAGATGAGTAGTATATGAATCGTATCAGCGTTCAGTAGTTTCTGCCTGCCCCAAAAGGAATAAGGCGTGTGTTTACATTCCATGTATACGTGCTCTAGATAAATCTTCAAACACTTTCTAGTACTAATCCAAAGTTACATGACGACCAATCCCTTTGTTCATCATTTACTATTATTTTATTAGCACTCACTAAAACATTTCATAAGTCTCCTAAATAAAAGTTATTCTCCATTTATTCAAAATCAAGAGATAGCAACGACCTTAAATAAAGCCCTCAAACGACAGTGATTTATTAATATAGTCCTTGAAGACAACAATCTTAATTAAAATCGTTTCCAACTAAACATAATAATACAACGTTTAATATTAATGAATATACTGTAAAAAAAAATGGCAATTTCAGGTTTCAGGCAGTCGTGAGTTATCATAGATATCCAAGTTATTACAATACGAATTCCCGGGTGACATTGCGTGACATGGGTAGTGAAGTCCCGAATATCAGGCGCATTGGGAATACTTTAGCTCCGAAATCCATGGTTTATGTAATAATAGCGGAGAATGGTGATGTGGTTACTACAAGGACGGATCGTTTAGGGTACTCCGTATTTTATTTGAATATTTCAGTACCTTTGTTAGTGGAGACCCCTCAGTGCTTCGGATAGCATGGTCTCGGCTGGCATTTGTAGATCTTTGACAGTTTTAACTTAATAAGCAGTTGCTTCATGTAAAATACTGTTTTTTTTTAATATGGGTTTGCTCCTGACTCTAGTCTAGGTCATAGATGACAGAGACAAAGACGACGATGGAGCGAGCTTACCCAGAAGAAGCTTGTTCACTCTTATTTTGAAGAGATTATTTTCATTTAATTATTATTATAATGGTATTCAGCTACATTCAATGTGACTGGAAGCCAACCACAAAACAGTTTAAAAGGATAGGCCAGGCAGATTTTAGAACATTTGTGTTGAAGTAGGTAATGCCACGTGTTTATTAAGGATATGGTAAAAGAAGATCTCCATAATCACGTACGTAACCAGCGCAGTCCCAGGGTTGCGGAATTTGTTCGAAAGAGTCACCGCGGCCCTGAAACGCAAAGGGCTTTAGAAGGAACACGGATGGGTTTTAGTCAGTAAGAGTCTGACACGCCCTACCGCTCCACCCAGAGCGGAAGAAGTCATTTAATGATTTCCCAACCTTAAAAAAAAAAAAAAACCAGCGCAGTCAGGTCGGATTCTGTTCTTGCTAGTTATACTAACTAGATTATCATTTCAGCATGATAGGAGCTATTCTTAGATATCTATTGCCAATATTTAGCGAGCGATCCAATTAATGTTTGTTTCATCGACTAAATAAAGGGTACGAGGCTCCAAAACTATTTTAGTAACTAAGCATCATTTCTTACCCCACCATTCTATACCCTATTTTGAACTGGTTATTAATAGAAATACAGAATCCTTTCATTGATTTCAGTTAACTCCATGATTCTGGCCTATCAACAAAAACCTACAAACCCAAAAGGCACTTTTGAACGTCAAATTTACAGTTTGAAATTAAAATATTAGTGACTCTAGTAGTCCATTCGCAAAAAGTAGATACTTATGGAGAAGAACGGACACGAAACTTCATCCAATCCAACTACAATTCTGTAAAATATTCTTCTTACAGCAAAAACAGCGTATTTTCCAATAACATGCATGCAGAAAGAAATACGAGGTAAAGTAATAAATACCAATACAGTTACCCGGTGTAGTTTTCGCAAAAATAGTCCTCATTCCAACGAATAAAATGGTCCTAAAAAAACAAAAAAATACCGCAGTCCGGAAATGCGCGCGTGACCGGTATACCACGCTGTATTTTTTTTTGTTTTTTTGTATATTTTTACTCCGCTTTTGAGTACAGTTTGTGTAAAATACGCGGTATCAGATTTGCATATTGCGTCGTATGTCAATTTAACTGCAAGTAAATCATTCGGTTTCGTCGAAGATATTCATTTTGTAGTGAAATGTTCCTTTCAGCAGATTATTTTGCAAATCGTAATCTCGATGGATATAAATTTAATTGTTGGTACAATTAAATTTCCCTTCCCTTTTTTCATTTCATTTGCTGAAAAAAACATTATACTCCAGGCGATTTTGAGCTTCAATAAAAATACATAACACTTATTTTCTGATCTCTATTTACTCACTTATTTCTGATCAACATTAATCTGTAGCATTCCAGCAGCAATCGCACCGAACCAAAAACGAAACCTACCAAAAAATATTCACACCTTGCACGTTCAAATCGCTGGAGAGCAAAACTTACAAACTGGCATCTGACCCTAAAAAAAAAAATCCGGCACGCGTCCAGCAGTAATCCATTCTACGCTAAAAAAGTTAGTGCGGGCGTGCACCACAATTCGGCCATATTAAATTGGCTGGTAAAAGCGGATTGCTTTTGGTTTATTAGCGGGCTAATTTGATTTTATGTCCGACCACTGCGGTCTTGCCCCGTGACTGGAAAAGTAAACAAATGAAGCACGCTTTTGGGCCTGCCACCCTACATTCAACCTTATTCGATACCTTGATACATGCACACGGAAAAGTATTTCCGTGTAGCTGAATTTTTAAACTTCGATTGGCGTGCATGTGTTGTTTTTTTATAAGGTAAGCGGTACTTAAAACCGGTACTAATGTGTGGTTTTGAATATATAGTCTCGGTCCATTTTCTGGTTAGGTATTGTATTTACAACTTATGATTGTGAATACGTAAAGCCATAAATGCATTTATGACGTGTTTCCATTTATAATTGTATTTGTAACGTACATATTTTACGGTTTATGTATGCATAAATAATGGAATGGATTAGGTAGGTATATGAATATTCTTGACGAACTAAAATGCAAATAAAAGTTGACAAAAACAAAAAATGCACAAGTTCAGATCAGACCAGAAAAATACTGTCAGATAACTATTAATCGAGGAATAAAAATGGCGGTTTGACAGTTATAGTATGGGAAATATGTCAAATGGCCATATTTATTGGAAAACTAGTGGCCCACCCTGGCTTCGCCCGGATATTTTTTTTTTTTTCAAAATTTTCTTTCGTAAGAACCTTCTGATAATAACAAACACAACAAAAAAATAAGCGAAATTGGTCCCGCCGTTCACGCGTGATGCCGTGACCAAGGGAAATAGGGATTCATTTTTATAAATATACTAGTGGCCCGCCCCGGCTTCACCTGGATGTATATTTTTTTGCATAAGAACTTTCTCCTGACAATTACAAACACAACAAAAAAATAATTAGCGAAATTGGTCCAGCCGTTCACGTATGATGCCGTGACCAAGGGAAATAGGGATTCATTTTAATATATATAGATAGATAAGCCTTTATTAAAACATCTCACATTGAGTCGACAACCATCCATTTCATTAGTAAAAGACGGTTGTCGACTTAATGTGAGCTGTGTGTGAAGTTTGGATTACCAAATTTAAAACCCACTTCACTTTTTCTAACACACGACACCACTGGCTTAATCCAAATCTCAAGATACCAACCTTAAAGCCAGCACATTCTAGGTCAAACATAACAACGGCACAAAAATAAAAAGATAGCTGAAATAGCTACGACGTTCAGCTCCGATGAAAATGCCAAGGAACATGAAATATCGTCAAAAGACTTCTGGAGGTCATTGCCGGCACAATAGACGATCTAACGTACTGCATTCTGTTGCAAGGCAAGTTATTCTAGACATTTTCGGAGTTATGATAGTGTAAATCTGCGCTTTATTTTACGGAAAGTTTAATAAAGAATTTGGGAGGTTTAAATTGTGGATGCAGGAGTGCTGTGTTTGGAGCTTATTATTAACAAGCAACTGTTTCTTATGTACTTTTTATTTGAACGTATCTAGGTGATTTGCCAACTGTTGTTTTTTTCACAATACTATGTTTACTTATAAATGTAAGAAGGTTTCACAGTAGCCAGTTTGAGAATATTCCGAAACCCTTATTTGCCTCGTTCCATGTTTTACCGCTAAATAATAGAGCTGTATCATCTGCATCTTTTGCTGGGGAGTTTGTTGCGCCACTTCTTCTTCCCAGCTAAAACACTAGGAAGTGGTGACGGGCGGGCGTTTTGGGGGACTGTCTTTATGTAGAACTTTGACGTTCAAAAAGTGCTGGCACTCAGCCTAATTTGAATAAATGACTTTTGAATTTTGAATTTTGAATTTTTGCGTATGCCAAAATGTGACCCTGCTTCAGCTGTAAATCGCACAAGTCATTGACATATATGAGGAAAATCGTATATGTATTGATTTTATATGTGTTCATTGTTTTATTTTGTCATTCTATTAAGTTTGACCTGCCATGACCTACCTCTATACCACCCTAAGGTCGACTAGTGGAAAATGCCTAAGGTAATACCTTAGGCAGTCTCCCTTTGTACAGTGATCTTTACTAGTGTATAAAGTTTCAGTAAATCAATAAATTATTACATGCTGATGTTGGCATTACTACTAAGGCAATATATACTGTTACGAGGTTGGGGTTCGTGACAATAAAAACAGCCGATTAAGTAACCAAAATGACACTTTAATTTAACAACACTAATTACAACTTTAGACTCACTAATTGTAAAACACAACTTCACTGCTGATCACTTTAATCGCATTTGAAGATCGCTTCCGAAGTATTCGCTTGTATCGCAAATCCAATACTGACTCGGTCGCGGACTATGCTGGCCTTATATAGGTCAATTAATTCCAGAACCTTCTACTGTAGAAGCATCTAGAATGTACTCGTAACTACCGGTGCCGACTGACCAGCATTGAAATGTCTAGAAGGTACTTGACTGTACTAGTTCTGCTAC
Organism: Mamestra brassicae; assembly: GCA_905163435.1. Taxonomy (NCBI): domain Eukaryota; kingdom Metazoa; phylum Arthropoda; class Insecta; order Lepidoptera; family Noctuidae; genus Mamestra; species Mamestra brassicae. The sequence continues at coordinate 3,583,800 of LR990991.1, read as the reverse complement.
TCGATACTAGATGGCGATAGTAGTAACTAATGTCGATATGTACCCGGCATTAATTCTGGCTCGTAACAATACTATGTTTAATTGCGTGTAGGTTATCTTCTACCTACGCTCAGCTTGTCAGAGTGCCAATTTTATTCTACTAATTTTTAAGCAACGTCCGCATTCGCATGTCAGTGGCAAACTGGCAAAAATGTATGGAAATTGAAGCTTTTTTGAGAGATGCGAATTCGAACGTTTTTTTTATCTTAGTAGAATGGGCCCTCAGTTAGACATAGATGTCAAAGTGATAGTAGTTTGTTATAATGAATATCCTAATGACTGGTAGTGCCTTTAAGGAAATAGGAAAGCGGTTAAGCAGAGAAAATAAACAATCAATGTACGGATCTAACTCTTCATAGATCAAACATTATTTCAGGGTTCATGGTTTTGGTCCCACATCAGAAAAAGTCATGTTTATAACAGCCCTAATTATAAACGTGCTTTCCGAGCGCCAGATCTCTCTCCGGTCGTGTCGCGTTGCCGTCCCATCGGAATATGAGAGTAATGGAAGAGAGAGTGCACCTGTGTTTGCGCACGCACTTGTGCACTATTAAATGTTTCGCGCGGATGGCTAGTCTCGTTTGAGATTGGCAGCCATGGCCGAAATCGGTCGGAATGACTATATTTATTAAAAAAAATTGGTTGTCTGTAAAGTCGGTTTACAGACGATAGTTTAACGTGACAACATCATAACAAAACATTGATGAAACGCTAGTAACGGTACAATGAGCGTAACGTTACATTAAGCGTAACGTTACAATGAGCGTAACGTTTCAATGAGTCATCGTTTTTCGTGCGTGCAGCCGGCGTTCATCGATTTATTAGACGTTGTCACGTCAAAAATTACCTATATTGCGCTTGGTTGAAATAATGATTTGCAGCTTCTAAATACAAATTCTGTATGGAAAATTTTGGATTGAAAACTTGCTAATCACTAACTAAACATGTGGTTAGTTTTTTTATAAATACAATTGTTCAAACATTATCACCACACACACACATCACACACACACACCACAGCACCACCACATCACATTATCATTATTTAAACATTTGTACAGTATATACAATTGTTGGTTGGCCAATTATAAATAAATTAATAAATAAATACCATTAGTTTTCTTCCATGAAACCAGATCAAAAAGATCAAACTCTTAATAACAATCACAAAATAACCTTAGCAACAATTCTAATCAGTAATCTTGTTACAATCATCTGTGACATAAAAAATATATTTCATGACACTGCCCAAAAATATAATATAATCAGAAAATTTAACGAACGTTTATCTTTTGCTTTTTTATTATCTTTTCCTTTCCCGCCTGCCGTTCACATTGTACGCCAATAATGTAAAAAAATAATTGTCAAGTGGAATTCTTAAGGGGACGTTTTAGGAAGAAAGCTTTAGAATATAATGTCGGAGAATTTCTAAATTACGGTTTGTATTCTTCTTTTAAGTTGTGCTGGTTTGTTAAGTTGGATTTAAGTTAAATTAAGACGATTAGTGATTCATTTCATTTACCGACTTCCAAAAAAGGAGGAGGTTCTCAATTCGGTGGGTTTTTTTATGGATGTCACCGATTACTCCGAGGTTACTGATCCGATTTATGTGGTTCTTTTTTCGTTCGATGCGGTATATTAATTATGTTTATTATTGTTTTTTTTTATTTTATGATTTTTGCGTATGTAAATAATATTTGTGTTTTAGAAGTAACTTATTGTTGAATTAATACCATTGTTTTATAATATTTTACGGAATTCTGGTGAATATACTATTCATTTAATTGTATTTTCTTTCATTTACTATTTATTTAATTGTATTGTACCTAGCTCATTCTACACTTCTCAACTTAACTTTGATTTTACATTGTATTTATTATGTTTACAAGTCACTTCACTTTTTTTATTTATATGTCTACTGCGCGTTCGAGCGTATGGTATCCGTGGGCTGCAGCTGAAAATCAGCGTTAGGTGGTAATACCTACTGTTGCCATCTGACATTATGCTGAACTGAGGCCCTTTTGGCACAATATTGTTTTACATACTTAATTTTTATATTCTCTATTTGTAAGGTGTTTTTCATTGTGCCATGTTTCTTTATTTCTTATATTTGCCATTTAGTCCCGTAAAACATTATTCAATTTGGCTCAGCAGTTTTTATTTTATGAGCATTTTCTACTATGATATGGCTTTTGATTATTAATAAGGTCGCGTTTGACCACAATTTTACCTGATGGAAAGCGATGATGTGGTCGACGATGGAGCACCCTTGCCTAGAAGGAACCTTTCAGTCTTAAACTAAAGACAAGTGCTCATAAGATGTAACTATAATTACTTTGGTACTCCTCTGTCTTCCAATGAATATACAAAGGTTAATGGGATTAGATTATTTACATTAAACGTACTATAATATGTACAAGTAACAACTAAATACTTAAACAAACTAATAATCGCGAAATTATGTACAAACGCGTATAAAAATGATCATGCTCAAAAGATGAAGAGAAATATCGAGCTACTCAGATTAGCTCGATATTTCTCTTCATCTTTAGAGTTGACAGTATCATTATTATTTAGATCCTAATTATTTCTCGGCTGTTGCAACAAATTCTACACACTTCGTATGATGCTTTTTGATACGTACGGTGATCTTAAAATCGTTTTTTTATAGTTAATTCATTAACATATTGACTGACCTGTTGGTCGAGTGGTTAGTGACCCTGATTATTAAACCGGAGGTCGTGGGTTCGATTTTTTTTTATTTATTTAATATGGGTTTGCTCTTGACTATAGTCTAGGTCATATATGACAGAGACAAAGTCGACGATGGAGCGAGCTTACCCAGAAGAAGCCTGTTCAATCTAATTTTGAAGAGATTAGGGTTGTATGCGTTCGGAAACACAGACGCAGGCAGAGAGTTCCACTCCTTTGCTGTGCGCATTATAAAAGACGTTTGGAAACGTTTAGTGCGAATTGATGGAATAGCAACAAGGTAGGGATGGTAACTTGCAGTGCGTCTAGATGTCCGAGCTCTGCGTTCCACCGAGTCAAGCGCGGCAAGTTGGTATTTTCCTGGCCATCCCAAAGGTTGCTGCAATACTCCATGCAGGATCGGACTTGTGCTTTGTAGAGGGTTAAAAGTTGTCCAGGCGTGAAGTATAGCTTCACTCTATTTAGGATGCTCAGCTTTTTGGCCGCAGTTTGGGCTTTGTGCTCAATGGTGGCACCAAAGTTGATACTGGGTGTCAACTCCATGCCTAGGAGCTCGAGCCGATCGGTTACAGGAACAGATGTACCCCGAAAAGTCGGAGTTAGGTCGAAACGACTCCTTTTCGCGGTAAAAAGACGTGCTTGTGTTTTGGTGGCGTTAAAACTAGATTGTCATCACCCCACTGGGAGACAAGACTTAAGGTCAAATTTGTCCGCTCTACCATGGCCTCTCTCAAGGAACGAACTTCTTCCCCGCTGGTTTTTGCGCTAGACAAGTATCTCTCTGAAACCGAACTGTCATCTGCATACCCAACAATACCAGGCTGAAGCAGGTCATTGATGTGCAGCAGGAAAAGAGTTGCAGAGAGAACAGACCCCTGAGGAACTCCGGCATCAATAATCATGAGGTCAGAGGAGCAGCCGTCAACGACTACTCGGATCGACCGTTCACTAAGAAAGTCTGATATCCAGCTACAAAAATCAGCTGGGATGCCATAAGCAGGAAGCTTGCTGAGTAGACTTGCGTGCCAGACCCTATCAAAGGCCTTCGAGATATCGAGCGATACCGCAAGTGCTTCGCCGTGTTTCTCGAAGGCTTCGCCCCAGCAGTGCGTGACCATACACAAGAAGATCGCCAGTTGACCGTCCCCGGCGAAAGCCATATTGACGGTCACTGAGGAGATCATTGTATTCAAGGTAGGTCAGCAACTTACTGTACACCCCAAAAATCGATTCCCACCCAGGACAAATCTTTGTGTGATGAGCATGATCATTTGTTCTGTGTCTGGGTGTAATTTGTCTATAATGTGTTTGTATTTAGAAATATATAAGTATGTTTATCAGTTGTCTGGTTGCCATAGCGCAGGCTCTGCCTAGTTGGGGATCGGATGACCGTGTGTGAAAAAAAAAAACTGTTATTCTTACTACCCGTTTTGTGGCTCAGCTGAAACACTTCATAAACATTCCCAACCTTGCTATAAATTCTTCTTTTTACAACGCTTTTTTCCCATGGTCAGTAAAATCGCTAGACCTTAAAAATGGTCCTTTTCTTAGATCATTAGAAACCGAATTTAACTGCAAGTAGAATCCAGGGGTCCACTGCTTGTTTAGACCTGAATCTCATTAATTTTATAGAGAATTGAATTACGAATGTGGTGAGGACAGTTTTTGAGGTAATGTTATAATAATATGGGAGGTAATTGTTCAAGGTATTGAATAGATTTTTAGGGTTAGCTATTGTTATGGATATTTTGCCAAAGGGCAATGGAAATGGCTATGTTTAGCATGTCATTCCGTGGTCGAATCAAGAATGAAGATATCGCAAGAGAGCCAAGGTTCTAGATATAGCATGAACTTTAAGTGGCAGTGGGCACTGGGACTGTTCTGCGAGCAATATGCCCATTACTCGCAGAACAGTTAGTCGATGAGTTTAAGAAAAATAAAATTATATATGTGGGTAGGTAATTTTTTGTGGCAATTAAATACTTAATTAAATCTTTTTCTTTTTTTTTCTTTCTTTACCTGATAAAGGCTGAGGGAATGCGCTGGACGCGAGATGCACAGGCCGGTCGATGTGGCGATATTAGCGGAGTCCTATGTCTAGCAGTGGACGTCATTCAGCTAAAATGAGGATTGATGATGAATATTTTATTATTAGGTCCGTTAATTTCAAGTGCCTTTCATTATTATTTATGTCGCCCGCGGCTCCGCCCGCGTCCGTCCGTCCAAAATGATTCCGAGGGTACATACTTTCGGGATGAATAACCCTATGTCCTTTCCCGGGACTCAAACAATATCCATACCAAATTTCATCTAAATCGGTCCAGCTGTTTGCGCGTGAAGATGTAACAAACATACACACACTCACAAACTTTCGCCTTTATAATATTAGTGTGATTATACATAGATATTTGCTTAATTATCTTTCAAAAGTAAAATGTAGTAGTAGTTTTTTATAATTTGAAAGCAGTGGATTGGCATAATGTTTTCATCAGCAGACAAGACGTCTCTGATACCTTCTTGACTTCCTCTCAGCCTCGAATTTTACTACCTAGGTACTTAACTTAACTAGATTAATCATTTTTAGAAGGCATTTGTTCTGGTTCTAAGTAGGTTAATCAATTATTAATTAGTTGAGCAATGAAAATAAAATATTCTTTATTCTTTAAAACATATTTTATCTTATTAGATTAATATCCAACTATGATTTCAGTAATAATAAAATAATTATCATAAATAATATTGAAATAATAAGTTTACAAAAAAGTGTACATTGTTATGGTTCAGTAGTATATATTCATATTGGCCTATAATAGTGTTGTAGAAAAGTATAACCTCTGTTGTGCGGACTTGTTTTTACAGATATATTGTTTTCTTAATGTATTGCCTAGTTACTTGAAATAAACACTCTTGTCATTCAGCATCTTTTTCTAACTCTTATTTTACTAATAATATATTTAATACTATTCCAACCAAATATCACAACAAATAGTATTATAATAATCTGGATAAAAGCTATGGTATGACAGAAATAGGATTACAGTTGCAAAAATAGAATTGTCATGGTAATGTAGCAGACATTTACGACGGTACTTTTCAAATAGGACAGTCAATTAATTATATTAACATATATTTTCAATATTTAAGTAAGAACAATGTTTGCGATACCGTATTGTAAACTAGGCTTATGGGATATATTTATATCTTAAACAATTTTTTTTTAAATATTAGGTTAGGTAGATATGTAGGTACAGTTAAGTCAGCTACTTTATTTAAGCACCTATAGTAGTTTTTTCGTGTCTGAGAAATTTAGTTTCGCTAAATAATCGGGTAATGTTATACTACACCTAATATTATAAGTAAGACCCTAGAAATTAAAAAATAAATAGTGAAAGTGTTTAGTCTGAGGGCTAGTGCAAACCAGATCCTTTCTTCTCTTATCTGAAGGTACTGGTTTAAAATCTAGTTCGGTGTGTTATAGAAAAACTATTTAAAACTGTTTAGCACCTCACAATTCTTATAGAGCTGGTGTGTGGGAAATCAGTTAGGGCAAAACGGCGACTTCTATAATTGCTCTTTGAGCACGTTCTAGGAGTAGTAAACTTGATTATGCGGAACCACCCCAGGAAGTTATGCAGTAGGTAAGAATAGATTGACATAAAGCCTGTTTAATTAATTAACGATAAAATCGCCTATGTGTCTTATGGATAGCTACATTATCAGCGAGTAACATAGGCTATATTTTATCCCCGTACTCCCACGGAAACGGGAACTACGCGTCAATCAAAATCAAAAGTCATTTTTTCAAATTAGGCTGAGTGCCAACACTTTCTGAACTTCAAAGTTCTACATAAAGACAGTCCTTCAAAACACCCGCCCGTCACCACTTCCTAGTGTTTTAGCTGGGAAGAAGAAGTGGACCAACGAACTTACAAATAGACAGGGCGCAAATGGATTGTAATGTAGTCAATTACACAATATCAAAGCTATTCTGAGCAAGTTCGTAGACCTCAGTTCTTGATTTATTTGAGTACAGTAGAGCTGCTTCATTCGCTTAATAATATGACATCATTAAACTATTTTGGAATTGTAAGTGGCAAAGGTACTTTATATATGTCACCGGAAAATTGCATAATCCGTATGATTGTAATAAATCTTTATTAGATTATAATTTCTCGATATATTATGAAAAAATCGTTTTGTATACAATCCTATCCTAATTCAATAGTTTCCAATATATCCGTGTCTTATTTAGAAAAAATATTTTACAATTTCACGCTATATTTTACAATCCTACGGAGTCTGCAATTTTTCGGTGACATATATATTAAAAATATAGTAGGATCGAGTCAGTTAGATATTATTAGTATTTACCTAATGTAGTTCATTTTATACCTGCCTTAGATGTTAAGATCGTAATAAAATTCTAAATTAATTCCAGAACTTATTTATGAGTTTTAATTAAAGTGAAAACAAGCTCTTGCAAAATAATGTAACAACCTCATTCTTATATTTTATCATTGAATATAGTTAATAAAGATAGAAAAAAAAAGTGTAAATAGTAATTTTATCGTCTTTGAAATGAGTTAGTCAATTTTATTATTTACGTTTGCAAGCTGCAAACGTTCAAGGGTTGCGGAATTTGTTCGAAAGAGTCACCACGGCTCCGGAATGCAAAGGTCTTTAGAAGGAACACGGATGGGTTTTAGTCAGTAAGACTCTGACACGCCCTTCCGCTCCACCCAGAGCGGAAGAAATCATTTGATGCTTTCCAATCCTTCAAAAAAAAGCTGGAAACGTTCCGTGCTTTTCAAAAAAAAAGCTAGAATAAGTAATTATTTTTTCACAAAATCTAATTTTCAGAAAAATGCAAGATCATGCAATCATAAAACAAAATGCTTACAAGAAATCTTTTTAGGAACTTCATTTCTCTAATCAGATTAACTCTGTGTTTCTCATTCTCTTGATTATTATATATTAGGTACAAATAATAATAAGGTATATATTTTATATGTATTTTACATATATATTTGTAATTTCAAATACACTTGCTAACGCCTCTGCCCTTGAGCTACTCAAATGGTTATTACTACAAAAATGGGGGCAACGAGAAATAAGTACCTTCATTTTTACCGCACAATATACTCATCATTTTACGCATCAAATGTCAGTCACACGACAAAGGGGCTCCGAACTAACGCCTCCCTTTCATACCCCTTTCTCAACACATAAATGCTTACTGCCATTTTAACACTTTTTTCGGCACGAACTTCACCCTTAGGTATACGAGATGTATTCATATGGCATAAAGTACGCATACAAGACCAGCCTACACTGGTCTCCACTACAATACTCTAACAATGAAAAGAAAAACCAATTTATACTGGATGTGAAAGCTTTCAAAGCATGGTAGAGATGACCCATTTTTCTCGGGCGTTTTAGGGCCACCCTTAAAGATTAGTAATACTAGGACGGTCCTTAGAAATATATTCATATGGATACGAGGATATGAATGTTGAGATCGGTTATTGCTCGGATATTTGGCTCAATAATGTACGCATTTCTAGAAATGCGAATATTTTCATAGGCACGTTTATAACAATGGGTGGGCTTGTTCCCTTAGTTTTCGTATTTATAGGATGACTTTCAGCTTTGTGCCTTCGAATAAGCTACTTATAAAGGAATTTGTTATTGGATATAAAGGCGACGAATTAATTAAGCCGATTTGATCTGAGGACAATGACTGGTATTGTCTGAAGAGTTGGCTAAAATGAAATTGGATTGTACAACAGTATTAATTAAAATTTTCGTCTGTAGTGGTTGGTTTCTATATACGTTAGTACATTTTGTGATTAATACGAGTTTTTACATCAAAGTACTTGTTTTCATTACGTTGGTGTAACATTGCTAGAACAAGCCTTCCTTTCCGTCCAAAACCAATCGTTTGAAGCAAATTTCAGCCCCCGTTCCAACACATAAAGTTTGAGCAACACGATAACTGACAAATGCTTGCACTGTCTGGACAAGTCCACTCAAATCTGTGTGGCACTTTTCTCATTAACCTACACGGTTTTCATATGATTTGACCAGTACGGATTGTATGGATTTTAAAAGAGATTTTGACCACTGAGTTCGTTTCGGTGTTTCTTCTCAGGGTAGTCAGCTAGGAAACACCGGCCTCATCTAGCTTAAAATGACCAAAATAGATTGACGTGTAAAAGTGTTATGTTTAACCTACTTGCAAAATAAATATCATTTATCATTTACCATCTTTTAAAGCTGTCAAGTTTTCTGTGTATTATGTTAAACAGACTTCTCGCCGACTGATCTACATTTTGCGTGACCAAACGGCATGCTACTCGTAGTTCTTTGCTCAAAGAATAAGCATTGCCATTCAACGTGGCAATGCTGCCAGTTTTCTGGGCACGTTTCCGCATAACAGCGATGTGGAGGAGTACTTCAACGGTCAAGTGTATTTTATTTTGTGTGTATGTATTTAGCGTGGTTTTTTATTTTTTTATTTTACAATTTATGTACACACGAAAACGTATGGTGCAATGGTACTGCTTTATTTCTAAAGAAATTTCTTCCATCAGACCTGCGAAAGGAGAAATGAAAAAAAAAATGCGGACAATAGTGTGTAAGAAAGACCGAGAAATCAAATAAACGTACATAAATAATGTAAATATTAATTTATGATTATATATATAAAAACATTCCTAACACTATAATAGATACACACAATTATAAAATATTTTTTCTATATTATTTAAAGAATAGGTAGATGCAGTAATGTTAAGCAAATTTTTTTCTAAATTTTCTAGTTCCTTATGAAACGTCCAAGGTATGTGTACTGTTCCAAATAAATAAAGAGATATACGCTACATATCGAAACTGTTCAGGTAAATTGTTTGTTTATTTTACCTATGTTGGTATAAGGTAAATCATTGGAAGCCCTGATCTGATTAAGAAAATACTTTCACTGATTGAAAAATCAGTATGGATGAGAGTGATAAGCGTAAGAAAAAAATACGAATTTCTGTGGTACAGGAACTTTCTTCCGCTCTGAGTGGAGCGGAAGGGCGTGTCAGACTCTTACTGACTAAAACCCATCCATGTTCCTTCTAAAGCCCTTTGCGTTCCAGGGTCGCGGTGACTCTTTCGAACAAATTTCACAGCCCTGGCAGGCTCTGGCCCTAGCGGGCCCCGTCTTGCTGACATCTCTTTGAGGCGCGCGTGAAACACAACGCGCCATCGACCCGGGCCTGGTGGTGATCGGACAGCGAGCCAACAGGATTTAAGCCATGACAAATATCAAATATATTATGAGTAATAAAGCCTGTATTAGAACCCAGCTTTGATCCGCGACTTCGTCCGTGACAAACTCGTACACTAATACCACTGTAAAATAAATTTATTCTGACCACCTTGCGATTTGTTCCGAAAGGATTAATTTATTTTACAATCAAATAAAAGTACCAAATAAAAACCAGATGTATCGACGTTAACGAAGCAAAAAGAAAATGTAAATATCATAGTTTGTGACGTTCTGAGTTTCTGCCAATACCCATGAGAAAAAAGCGTCAGTTAATGTACTTATGTGGAATTTATATTATAAAACCTTTATTAGAAACTAGCTTTTGCCCGCGACTTTTTCCGCGTGGAATAGTTAATTCGGGCTGCCATTTTTATGATACAATTTTTTCAAAAACGCTTGAACATTGTTTAATTATTTTATACCAAGTGCTTTTAATAAAAAGGTTCATAGTTTTATCTTCAATAATGACGGACTCCCATACAATCATCTTTTTCTTTTTCATCCCCTATTTCAACCCCTTTCAAATCCTTTTCTCGCAATAAAATGTAGCCTATGTCCTTCTCCAAGATTTAATCTATCCTTGTACCAAATTTCATGTAAATCGGTTCAGTGGTTTAAGCTTGAAGAGATAACAGACAGACAGACTGGAAGACACAGTTTCGCATATAAAATATTAGTATGGATTACTTATTCTTCAACCAACTTGTCACGACAAGAACTTCAGTTCAAACATGTCGCGTGAAATGACGCAGTTGATGAGACTGCGATTCTGAGTAACTGGTATTTAATAGTTCCAAGTGCACTTCGAACGAAAATCGCTGAAACTTATGTTAAGATCCTGTCGAGATCCTCATTAATAGAATTCAGGAGTGAGTTCGTGAATTGAGCGCCTGTTACTGTATTAATGAGAATATGAGGTCTTAGTGCATTCTGAAGTACCTTGATTGAAATTTACGGAAACCAGGATATTATAATATATTTTCATGCTTTGCATGGTGCGGTGATGGCCCCTTTGTTCTTTCTGTGTGGGTTTTAAGCTGGTAATTTGCTGTAAAACCCTAAAAATGCATTTTTAAATACTTACAATGGATATTGTAAATGGAGATTTCAAGCAAATCTCCTACAATGGATATTGTAAATGGAGATTTCAAGCAAATCTTCTATTATAGATACTACATACTATGTTTACATCAATACCACCTCTTTTTTTTTTTCTTTAAGGATGGGAAATCATCAAATGACTCTTACTGGCTAAAACCCATCCGTGTTCCTTTTAAGCCCTTTGCGTTCCAGGGCCGCGGTGACTCTTTCGAACAAATTCCGCAACCCTGGCAGGCTCTGGCCCTAGCGGGCCCCGTCTTCTATGCTAACATCTCTTTGAGGCGCGCGTGAAACACAACGCGCCGTCGAACCGGGCTTGTTGGTCATCGGTCAGCGAGCCACACAACGCTCACCGTCCGCAGGCCCGCGCCGTGGCTGGGGATTGCCCTGCGACTACGGACGCCCGGGGCGTCTTCTACCGTAGCGGCGGATCTATACTACCTCTAATATTATTAATGCGAAAGTTTGTGTGTTTAGATAACTGGATGGATGGATATTTATTACTCAATCACGTCAGAACGGCTGAATGGATCTTGATGAAATTTTACACAGAAGTAGATTATAGTTTGGAATAACACACAGAATACTTTTTATCCCGGGAGTATGTTCACTTGGGATAATTTTCGACATTCACGCGGGTGGAGCCGCGGGCTGCATCTAGTACATCATATCATTAGTTATAAATTAGATTTTGCGCGACTATATACCGTTTTTTTTTTCGCTTCCGTATAGTCTATAGCCTTTCTCATGAATGTGGGTATCAAATACAAAATCAATTTTCCAAATCCGACTGGTAGTTCCAGAGATTTGCATGTTCAAACAAACAAACCCTTGAGCTTTATAATATTAGTATAGTTTTAAGTTTCCAGTATACCTTACCTTTTTCCTTTACCTACTGCTTGTTCTACTACTACCAGTTACTTAATCTACTGTTTGTTCTATTAGGGCATTCAAAGTTGGAGGATCTAAGTCATACCATTAAAGAGTTCAAAAATGGGCTTCGATTTCAATTGATTGGTTTCAGACTACCAAGCATTGTATTTTGTTAGGCCAGAAATTGAATGTGATTTCCATTTGATTAAGTTGAGGCTGAAATAAACATAATAAATTAAAACCCACATTTCGCACGTTATTATTTTAGTTCCGCGAATTACCCCGACGAGGCTATTGCGTAAGAAGAAAGAGAGAAATTCCAGATAGAAAAACCCATAGGAAATCGAACCCAAGAAAAATAATTAATATTAATTGCTTTATCATTTGTTTTTAGGAATTTTATGTAAATAAGTACTTAACGGATTTAGGTCTTGGTGAGAAAAAAAACTCAAATTTTTCTTCAAATGTTTTAATTTCATTTACTTACACTGATTCAGTTCACTTATCATTATATACAAAAATGTCAATTATCACAATCAAATTAGCGACGAAGATCACAATAAACAATTTCTAATTACACTCAATAAGTATGATTTATAATCCATTTTTACTTTTATATAAATTAAAGCGTTTGTTAATGTATTTTACAATAATCAAGAAACAATGCTTTCAGGTGAAACAAATGATAACCCTTAGCTAAGTTTTCCAATTAATCTTGTCACTTAGAAAGTAAAATTATTTAGGAAAATGACTGTTATGATTAATGAGAAGTTTGCCATAAATATTATTTGTCGAACTAATATATTTTATGAGACAAATTAATACTATGATTAAATATGTACAGACTGTTTTATCTTATATTAATATAGAAATGTAAAACTGAACACTGATACTACTGCAGACAAAAGGCCATTTGAGAAACACAGAAGCTTTCACACAAAATATTACGATTTTAGTAAAATCAAGATGGCGTAAAGTAAGATGGCGGCTGAGTTGTGAGCGGCGCGCGACGCTAGCGCCGACGCTGGGTTGCGGACGCACGCACGAAACTCGTGGTAGTCGGCGCGCGTTATTGCGCAGAAGTGGACGTGTACACACGCTGAGTCACATTCTGCGACGTCTGCTGCATGTCGAACACGGAGTGCTGTTAGGTACCTGGAGAATTTTTTTTCATTATTAAAAAATGTATAAATTCCTAAATAGCTAATTAATATTCCTAAATAGCTTCACGTAAAATCTGTTATTGGCTTGTCTTCCATTGTTGTAATTGACACTGTATTTGTAAGCAATAGAAAGAGTGAAATATATACATAATTGAAAAAATATTAAATTGAACACTTTTTAATATATCTGTCAAATTCTGTTCATCTTTCCCATTCCTAAAAATGCAGACTAAACATGAAAATATGAAGTAACATGAGGAATTTGTGAACTCACTTAGCAAAAACACCACGGTCGTGATGGTTCCGTATCCTCTCAGCCAGGGCGTCGAGTGACGCCGGGCTCACTTCTCTCAGTCCATAGTATTGAGTCAGATTGTACTCTATCGCCCAGTGCGCCTCCCCTCTAATGTTATTTACATCTAAGTAATACTGTGTGTAATCCAAAACCTGGAGAAAAAATATAATTATTATTTTCTGTTAGAAGAAGTAGTAGTTGACTTTTTTTGTAGAATTTTCTATAAAAATATCTACATAGATAATTAATTGGAATTAATTAAATCTATGTAGGTATTTTACACAACGAAAGAAATATCTTGAAAGAGAACCGAGAGCTTTTCAACAGAATTTACTTCATGGTAGTTGAAGGTTCAAAGAATTGTTAGTCTGGTCTTTTTACGAGGTAATTATCGAAAATAAACCTTACCTTTCCGGTATTAGAGTCGAACTTATAAAGTCTTAATCCTGGGTTTGAAGTACTGCCAGCACCTCTTGGTGTGACCGAAGGCGCCAACAATGCCCAAGAAACTGGTCGACCTGTAGACAAAGAAATCATGATAAAGAAAATAATTCCTAGTGTAGGAAAACGTTTTTTAAACCTAAAACCTGTTTGGTAGATGCCATAAATAATGATCTGAAAGTATTATTACTTCAAGAGTGACTATGTTTGATAACTTATTTTACACCGAATTCTTTACGTGTAGAAAAAATTTAAACGATGTGACTTCAGAAACAGCTTTAAGTAATCTATACACTAAATATTTACTAATATTTGTTTTTTTTTTACTTTTTACTATTTTACACATTTTCATTTTTACTATTTACATATATTACAAATATTATAAATGCGGAAATTTGGATGGACGGATAGAATTTGTAACTCAACACGTCACAACGTCTAAATGGATCTTGATACATTTTGGATCAGAGGTAGATTATAGTTTGACGACACGATTGGCGCAGTGGTTGAGCGATAGGCTGCTGCGCTGCGTGTTGGCCGATTAAATTCTCGCACGGCACGAATATTTGTATGGCCTACAGATAGTTGTTCCGGGTCTGGCTGTTTGTGTATGTGAGGGTTTGGATGGAGTCTGGATGTTTATAACCGCACCCACAATACAGGAGAAATTAATAGTGTGCAACGTTAAAAACAAAATGTCTGGAATAACACACAATGATACTTTTTATACCGGGAGTATGTTCCCTTGGGATCATTTTCGACATTCACACGGGCGCACGGCAGGTATTTAACTGTATAGTTCCCGCCCACAGCTCCACCCGCGTATCATTATATCAGCCGAAAGACGTTAACTGCTGGACATAGGCCTCCCCCAAGTATCGCCACAACAACCGATCTTGTCTGCTCGCATCCATAGGCTACCCGCAACCCTCACCAGGTCATCGATCGACCTTGTAGGAGGCCTTCCTACGCTGCGTCTTCTGACACGCGACCGCCATTCCAGAACTTTTCGGCCCCATCGACCATCTGCGAGCAATATGCCCTGCCCACTAACCGCGTACACTCCCGGGATAAAAGTATCGTATGTCCTGTTCCAGGTTATGGTCTACCGTGTGCTAAGTTTAAATTTCATCCAAACTCGTTGAGACATACAAACAGACCGACAAAATTAGTTTCACATTTATAATATTAGTTTAGATATTTTAGAATAAAAGAATATTTTAAGAAATGTATCCAAATACCTTTCCAATTCTATCAATAACACAAACGACCCCTAATGTATTATACCCCTGTTCGGGAGACATAACTAATCTCACAACTCAGCTTTTCCACAGTTCACTACACAACAAAGAGTCTTCAAAAATGGAGTCGATGCCCTAGATTCGCACAGCGCTGAGAAAAGGTTATGAAAACCTAGCAGATAGGAAAGAGATAAATAACATCATAATATTTTTTACGACACAAAAGAACGCCCAGGTTTTATTATTCATATCTATTGTAGCACAAACGTTGCTGGTAACTCGGGAAAATTTTATTCCATGTACTCTTTATACGTCAAAGGGGATAGCTGTTTCAATATTAGTAGAGGGGAGGTTTATAATATTATGTTAAGTATAAACAGCTTTTGATAACGTAATTGCAACAAAGAAGGCAAATAACTGTATTAGTATTGTAAATATGACGTAGTAAATATGTTTTCATTTACAAATATTGCTTTTATGACAAATTAAAATCTCTGTTAATAAATTCTATCAATATCTGCTGAAAACAAATGGCGCTAACGTTGTAATTGGCGCTCAAGTTATGTACTGAAGACAGAAGATATTCTGCCCTCAAAACTATCTATTTTTGTCCTTGGTAACCAATTTTTAATCGTGTCAAGACCGTAACTAGTTCTGAACGAGTCTCCAAGGTCCACTAAATGACCTGAAAGAGATATTATTGCTATAAACACACAGCCACAAACGAATGTGTATTACCAGTTTATTTCTATTAGCCCACAAGGTAGATAACACTATCAATCCTCATAATACCTTACTCCTTTTACGGTTCTCAAGGGAAGTTTAAGGGTAGCCTTGCCTTTAGTGGGAACCACATACGTACATACTTACCCTTAAGAGAATATACAATATACCCATAGTCTTTCTGACTAGTAGATAATGAAAAGTATCTACTGAAGTCTGCTATCTTTATTAATTTTCCGTTGTTCTTACTGAACAGTTTACTTTTAATTAAATTTGTGCTTTAGTGAGTTATTCTCATTCGTACTGATTCGCGAGAAGTTTCCTTTTTGAATGTTTATTTAGAGTGGTGAGATATTATGAAGATAAAAATAATTCTAATAAAGACAGAAACAAAACACTGCTTCTTCAACTAGAGCACGATACATTCCTTTGAACACAGATTTCTTAAATTTAATTTAATCATAGTTATGAAATTGTAATTTTATATTTTATTTTTAATGATTTTATTATTTGTGTATTTGCACCTAATTTACTGTACTAACATAGTGTGTTAGTTTTTACACAGAAACATATGGATCACTTTTCCGGAATAAATAAATAAATACTAATAATAATATTGCCAAGAGCCTCGACCTAAATCTGAGAAGGCTCTCGTTGGGCAGCTGGATCAAGGGCTTGATCCAGAAAGCAGTATTACTGGACACGGCGCGCATAGTTAGGAGGTTCCTCTCTCAGGAGTCCTGACTACCGATAGCTTAGACCGTGTTCCTGATACCGGTGGGCTACTAAAATGTTTATTTTTTGAAGAAATATTTAAAATTGTAAATAGTATGTGTATAAACTAAAATTTTTCCGAACCCATACAACCCTAATCTCTTCAAAATTAGAGTGAACAGGCTTCTTCTGGGTAAGCTCGCTCCATCGTCGACTTTGTCTCTGTCATCTATGATCTAGACTATAGTCAAGAGCAAACCCAAATTAAATAAAAAAAAAAAAACTAAATAAATGGAAAAATAATATGACTATGACCTGAGACTTCATCGTGTCTTCCTGCCTTTTTAACTGACTTAGATTTTTTTTTAAACGTTGCCCCGCACTAGGAATTTCTCCTGTATCGAAGGTGCGTTTACATACATACAAACTCACATACACAAACAGCCAGACCCGGAACAACTATCTGTAGGCCATACAAATATTTGTTCCGTGCGGGAATCGAACCTGCGACACGCAGCGCAGCAAATCGCTCAACCACGGCGCCAATCGTGTCGTTATTAAATAAATCTACAGAGCACCTATTGGCGGCCTCTGCTGGATCCTAAATTGTTAACAAATTTAATCCAAACTAAGCGTGTCAACGGTTCCATACTTTGTGTCGTACAAATTCGACTTAGGTATTGAAATTAAGGGCCTTGAATAATGGTCCGCAGTTTCGGCATCACATATTCGTAATACGGTCTCCAGACGATGCCGGCATGGTGCGGATAATCCGTGTTCTGTGAATGCTTATAAGTAGAGAACGCAAAAAAAAAAATTGACGACAGGACGTCAGGTGCACATGCATAAAATGAAAAGTGACAATGAGAACAGAAAAATATAGTGTGTGCCCCACGGCTGCGCAAAAACGTTTATTTCAGCATTATTGCCAGACAGGAGCTGTCTAATGCTAGTCTTCCAATGAGCCTTGAGTTACGAGTGCTGGAGCCAGCGGTTTAAAACATAACTAACCTTCACTATAAATAAGTCTGAACGTGTCAGCGTGCCGATGACCGTAGAACTGCCCAGCGATCACATCGCTGAATGCTCGGATGACGTGCACCAAGTGCGCGTTGGCAGTAGGAGTCAGTTCACCCCCGCCTGCCGCTGAAGAACTGCCCGCGTTGTGCCGCTCTTCCACTCCTGGGCCGGCGTGGGCAACTAGGTAGACCTTGGGAAAAAGATGGATTATTGGGACTTGGTGCGAGTCATATGCGACAGTCCAGCTGCGAAATTCAAGAGTCGACAGCTCAGAAACCCTTTTCGGACCAAAAAAATACGACAAATAGTTTTTCATATAATGTTAACATCACCAAATTTTCGCCATCAGGAACCATTTTTGGATCAAATTGCTCTTTGAAAACATCTGAGCATCTATCAGTAATGTGCTATGATCATACCATTTCATTTCTACTTCTTGCTTTGCTGAGGATCTGCTCCAGCCACTCCCACTGCTGGCGGCCTCTGTGAGGACCATCAGTCCTGGCAGCACCACCTGCCCACAACACGCTGTTCAAGACCACGATCCTCAACCTGCTGTGCGACTGCTCTATCGTGTAATATCCACCTGAAAACAGACTTAGCGTAAGTGTCGAAGATTCAACGAGAGATCTTTGAATGAAGTCCAGAGAAAGTTATTCAGATCAGCAGATCTAAGCCACTAGGTTAATATAAAGCAAGCAAAGAAGACTGATTAAACTGCAGCCCTACTATGACGCGCTAATGCCATTCATTTCCGATAATGTTAACGGGATAGTGTTATTCGCTATGTAGACTCCGTCTCCCTCTTAGAGCGGATCATGATCGTTTTAAGATTTCATAGTAGGGCCCTGCTATAATAACTCAGCAGGATAACTATGCATTCTTGGCAGCCAGCCAAAAACCAAACTTACTGACTAAATTATCTTTTCAGCATAGCACATTTGTCATATTGAAGTCAAAAGGAAGTTACAGAACTCTACTCACTGGTTTCAAAAGTCTGTAATGCTTCAGTAGGTAGCCACTGCATCCACATGTCGACTAGCTTTTTAGAAGGTGCAGGATCATTGTGTCCTAATGCTGGGAATACGAACTGACTGCTGAATGTCCTGCTTAGGATGTCTGTGACGTTCCTAACGGCCTCCAGCTTAATTTCTTCGCTTAGGTGCTCCATTGAAGAGGAGAGTATGTCCCTGTTGAAAAAAATGTTTTTAAAATTTGCTACATTGTCATCAACGACCTTGTTATCAGTTAAACTTCCAATGCTTTCGAGAAAAAGAAGTTTACAAAGCTATATCCACCTTGTATCTAGCTAAACGAGATGCGGCGGTAACGTTTACCGCTAATGAAGGCCGCCATTTGCAGCCTTGGTGTGATTTGACTAAGATGGATGGCCACACAGTACATGTAAGCTATAGCTTGTATCTCATCAAAGCAGTAACTTATACTAATCTGTACTTAATGGAATATATACCATGGTTTACGAGGAGCGGTGCATTGATGATTTTGGTATCTTCCACCAGTTCATGTCAGGGTACATACCGTTCAAAATATAAATAAAAAGAACCGCAACGCCATCTACGACGAACAACAAAAAAATCCTGCATCGCGCAAGTTAAGTTCTCCGTGCGATTTGAACACATACAACAGTCCGAATATCAACTATCGGGCAGTTGCCCACCAGACACAATAACCATCTGGTTCGGAGGATCCTCCCCTTTTCAGTGGAGGTATGCGGGATTTTACTCTCTGTACCGCATACATCTATAAGTCTATACCTACTGTACCACGTCAGGGCACAAGTCTCCCTTTCGCTTTTCCACACAAATCTGGTTTCTGCTAGTGCATATAGGATTCGAGCGATCTCACCTTCACCTTTGTCTGCTGCATACCATCTTGCTCTAAATAAATAACCACTGAAGGATACTATAACCAACCTATACTTGCTGGGACACAGGCCTCGTATCAATGAGTGGGAATGGGCCGCAACAATCTCGCGGGCCCAATACAGGTTGGTGGTTGTCACATCTCATCGAATTTTTGGTTCTAAGACATGCCAGTTTCCTCTCGATGAAGGATCATCATCTGCCTAGCCTTTTCCCAACTATATTGAGGTCGGCTTCCAGTCAAACCGGATTGATTCTCTCGATGAAGGATAAATTAAAATATACCCAGTCCACAGCACGAACTCCAAGGTGTCAGGATGCCGCTCCGCCATGAGAGCGGCGGCGCTTTGTATCAGAGGCCAGGAGCTGTCGCACGTGTGGTCTCTGTGGCGTCCGTTTCGGTGACTGTGCTCGTTGTTGCCGCGGTTGTGGCGACAACCTGGTGAGAAGGAGACTCAATTAGGAAGAAAAAAGATACAAAAGAGTCTACTTGCTCCAGGAATGACGCATGCCATAAAAATACGACCATAAATTTGGAGTGGGTCATAGATCAATGATGGACAATTTTGGATTCAATCATAAGTGGTCCTTTTTGGAGCCGAACAACGTTTATTGAAATTCATGTCACCAATTTTCTGTATATGTCGCAGCCAAATGGCTTAATCATCCGTTTAATTGGTTGCCTAGCCGTTTCATTTAACTACGCCGAATAATCAGCAACCTAAGTGACATCTTTGGTTCAATATCGTTTAATGACTTGCCCATGTCGCTGAAAGGCGCAGTTCAATGAAAAGGCTAGGCTTTTAATAAAAGCTGATCAATTTACCACTCTCATTATTAACATACTGACGTAATGATCTATGTATATCTAAACAAGTGATTCATGATTTCATGAATTACGTGACAAAAAAATCGCGACGTATATTTCATCAGATGACCAAATTCAGTCCTTAATGTAAACAGAAATAATAAAAACAAAAACAAAAATAGACATGCTAAAAGTAATATTCTCAAACACGTCATTCCTGATAACTTTTCCGAATTATAGTGACGAATAAAATATCGTCAACATGACACATTCATGATTAATTAATTATTCTCCCTGATTACCCTCATTCATCAAACACCCAACACCGATAAATAATTCAGAAATATTATGCACGAAAACAAAACATCCAGTGCTGACATTCATCAGTGAAACTCGAAAATAATTCACTATAACGTTCACTATGGCATGTTTTATGAACGTTCATGGCTCTATGTCAGTGAACAAAAATAATAAAGTCATCAGCATAAAACAACAGAATACGTTTCATAAAGTACCTCTATGTAGCTCTTGGGAGTTGTGAAACGGGTCATAATGAAGATCTGTGATGTGCCAAAAGTACCCTGGAACAAAATTATGGGTAAGTTTTTCAAGGAAGTCTGTAAAAGGAAGTTTTGCTTATGTTATGAAAATGTTAGTAAGTAGTTTTTTTATTTGTTGCAGAAAAATTTATTTTGTTCACGGCATGTGCGAGTAACTTCTCAACTTTATTTTTTAAATTAATTTGTCGGGATTCCATGTACCTGTATGTGTCGATTATTTTTACCCACGTCGGAAAAAAGGAGTTAATATTATTCGTAGCATATTTCTTTGTTGCGGAATCAGTTCGAAAGAGTTACCGCGGCCCTGGAACTTAAAGAGCCTTTAGAGGAACATGGAAAGGTTTTAGTCAGTAAGAGTTTGACACGCCGTTCCGCTCATGTGATGACATTTGATGATTTCCCATCCATAAAAAAAACGTATTTCTTTACGATGTTTATCATCTACGTCCCATACTTCAATTAACTCAAGAGTAATCATGAAAAACACATTTCCTTAGTAACAAAATCTGGCATAACATTGTAATTATGCCAACGCATTTCATTCGAAAAACTTCAAAAGAGAAAAATACGCTTTATGCCTACACAAGTTTTCTTAGCCCCTAAGTTTTATCCAAAAAATGTCTTGTCACGAGAGAATAGAAAGCTGACAAGCTAGACAGATTGGACGGATATAAATGATTGATAAGTATTAGGCAGTTTAGATACGATGTAATATTATATTGGACTGATACGGTGGTTGGTCGCAAACTAGGCTGTTGAGTGTGATCCTAGATTTTATCACTGAGACGAAGAGTATATTTTTGTGACCATCAACAGCCTCAATTTGATTTAGAGGAATCGGCAAATGCGTCAAATATAATAAAAACGAAACTAGCCGAGAACCAATTCAACTACAGTGTAGTAGTTGAATAGAGAGAACCAATTCAATTACAGAGTAGTTGAATAGAGAGAAACAATTTAACTACAGAGTAGTTGAATTCAACTACAGAGTAGTTGAATAGGTTCAGAGAATGAAACCCAAAATAAACTCAGTGGTCGCATTCATTTTTATTAGATGTATTTTATTACAGCCTCAATATCATCTGGAGGAATTGGCAATTACGTCAAATTGAATTTTTGGAAAAACTAACCGAGAACTAATTCAACTACAGATTAGTTGAATAGAGAGATCCAATTCAACAATAGAGTAGTTGAATGGGTACAGAGAATGAACCCCAAAATAAACTCAGAGGTCACATTCATTTTTGATCAAATCTATTATATTTGAGCACTAAGCAGATACATGTCTAAAACAAGGTTTTTCTGAAAAGAACCACACAGATTTGAGTGGACCTGTTCAGTCCCATTTCATCATAACTCGTGATATGGGTGAAGATACTAAAATTCTCTGTTTACTTTCCATTCTAGATAATACAGGCTTGATGTTATGTTTGTGACTGAATAAACAGCTGAAAGATTAAGAAAATTTTGGTCGATTGAGTGGGTTGAACCCAATAACCTCTTTATTATTAGTCCAAGGTCTAAGTGAGGGCAAATGAATTATTAATTTGAATATTATATGAACTTAGTCTTTAATTTGTTTCTATTGTAGTAAACTATAATGATATGGAAAGTTATTACTTTGACTTCTTCAAGCTAGAGAATTTTAAAACGCTTTTCTAATCATCGCAAAGACTGATTAATTTCAATTATTTTCATTTAAAATTATTCAATTTATTTTGTCAGAAAAGGCATTGAATGAGATAAAAATGATGAAGAAGATTAATTTCAATTAATTTTAGTGAATGAAGTTAATTGAAGTTGGCGGAGAGGGGCATGACCCTTTCACTTCGAAATGATCCGAATAAGCTCTGACTAAATAGAAATTCAGCCTTAACAAATCCCTTCTTCTGCTAAAAAAGGATTGGAAGGCTGGAGTTGAATTTGATTTTCAATTCAACAGTCCTTTAATATTTGTGTATTTTGCCGTTTTTCTCGTTTTTGGCGTAAACCGTATTGGAAGTAATCTGGGATGGCAAAAATGTTGATTTGAATAATTCAGGTAGTTACTACTTTGAACATTACTTGGTGGAAATGTGAAAATATATTAAGCGTTTGTTACGAAAACAATATGTACAAAAATGCGTTTTGATCTAAAATATATAAGTTCCATTTCACGTTACATCTTCAACGTAAAAATGTGTCGTGAAACCAGTTATGTAAATTTATAAGGCACGTACGTGTATATGGAGCTCTTGAACATTTTTTTTTTTTCAGAAAAGAAAGGCTCATAGTGCGTAGCTTAATAGGTTACTACGCCATAGTATTCGTAGCGATGACGTCATTACGCGTGCTACGGCGTAGCAACTATGCTATTAGTCTGTTAGGTACTTAGAATAATGTCCGCTATCACAATGTGATATCTAAATGAGTGTCTAAATAAAACCGCGGATGTTGGATTTTCAACCTTATTTTGCTCTCTATAAGTACCCAGAGGCAAGAAATAGCAGATGAACTGTGAATCATTGTAGGTTAACTGAGATGACGACTTAACGAGAAGTATGGAAGATAAATACATGTTGAATAGTTTTCCAATACATTGAAATAAAAGCAAGAGATTGTGTTGGACTTGATACTTCAGCCAGATGCACAGTGACCGCTGGGTAGTCTCCACAAAGTGCCTACCTAAGAATGGATGTTGCCACAGAGGCCGGCCGAGCAAGAAGTAGCGAGATGTCCACAGTACCTAACAGTAGTATTTTAAGGGCTCTGCCAGGGTTGCGGAATTTGTTCAAAAGAGTCACCGCGGCCCTGGAACGCAAAGGGCATTTGGAGGACACGGATGTAGTCTGACATTCCCTTCCGCTCTGCCTAAAGCGGATAAAGACTTCAAACTTCGAAGAAAAATAAAACTTCAAGGGCTGGTTCGAGGTGGCACAGAAAAAGACTACCTGGGAGGATTCGGGGAAGCCTTTGCCCAACACTGGTACAGTACAGGCTGAATAGAAAAATAAAATAAAAAATATTAAAACGTTTACATAAAACCTTTATTGTAAACCTGTGTTCAAAAAAAGGGTAAGAGAATGATGATTATTGGGTCAATCAACTATTTTACCCACACTTTGCTGTCCCCGACACTTCATTATAAATGTGCACTAATTGACAATAGACATACACAAATGAGATGTCACAATTGCATCTAAGATTGCTAGGCACAACGGAAAACTTGATCACGTTCTCGAAAATCTTTAATTTCTACATTTTTTTATGGTAACTCAGGATACGAAATATTCGCGCCATAGAAAATATTCTTGTCTAGAGTCCACATCAGCTTGTGAAGTTTCATAATAAATGTACTTCTACTTCTCGATTTCAGTTGAATTTTATTAAAGAAAAAGACGGTATAACACAGTTTATTGTGTGTAATACAAAACTTTAAAAAGACAAACCACTTTTACAAAAAAAAATCTCAAAATTGTGTCCCCTGGTAAAATACTTTTTCTTTCGTATACTGAGTTACGCTACAGAATTTCGCCAGCTAACACATAGATGGCTCTGTTTATCATTACTAGCTTCAATTCTATTTGCCTTTGCTCGCACGGCGCGACGGGGCGTTTTGGTAGCGACTTCGAGCCGCCAGTCCGCAAAGTACGTCCGGAGGGAGTGCGTGCCTTTTTGTGTCGTCTGCTGAGTGACCGCGATTTCTCGATGTAAGTTATAATATTTACTTATAATAATCAGCTGTTTTAAAGTACGTAACATGTGTTTTCGGCTAAAGTTCACGCGAAGTACCTTCATCAGATAGTAATGTGCTTTTTCGATGAAAATATATCAAATGTCTGCTGAGTTACTTGTATACTGAGTTACTTTGGCGGTAACTCCATAGACATTCTTGGTAACTCCTAAGACATTTAGGTACTTAGTAAGATTAGCATGTATCGCGTATAGTAAAGACGGCCCTATTTGAAACAGTTTTCAATAAGAAGGAAGAATACGTCTGTTATTCATGTTACCCCTACCTACAGTGTGCTGATTTGGTGTTGGAGAAGGAAGGTGGATGATAGTAGATTGATCATGTTTTGGTTTTTCTCTTAATACATTTTTAGTTCGATTGATATTGTTAAATTACGAAAGTATTGATTTGTAATAACTTCTATACTATTATTTTCAGAAATTTTACTCGTCCTGAAATGGCGCGACTGACGGCGGCTGAAAAGCAAAGAAGGTACAGGGAAAAACTCAAAAAGAACACCGAAAAATACGCGATATGGATCTTCTTCTGAGAGTGATGGCGATCAGCCAGAACAAATGCATGGCAAAGAAAACTACAGACGTGGATCGAAGTCTACAGGCATGGCTGTGTTTAAGGATTCAGAAGGACCGCTGGCTACGACGAGTAATTATGAAGTTCCACAACAGGTGTCAGCTGGCGATTTTCTGCATGTCTATGTGTATGGCGTGAACAAGAAAAAGAAAACTTATTCTTACGTGTGCAAAGCTTTGACACCTATCGAAGAAGACGGTGAAGTGAAAGTTGTGTTCCTACGGGTTATTAGTAATGATGCAAAGACATTCAGAATTGATAAGCATGATATGAGTCATGTCAATTATGAAGATATTATAAAAATCTTGCCAACACCTACCTTTTTGGGAAAAGGAGAATACAAATTTGAAAGTTCGATTGATATTTTCGAAAAATAAGTTCGGTGCATTTTAAATGTGCCTTTCTTCATTTTTGCTATTTGACATTTTGATTATTTTTACAAAACAGAGTTTAGTTTATTTAATTATATGCCATCCATTTGTTATTTTTTTATCGTATGTCTCAGGCGTTACCCAAATTTGTCTCTGGAGTTACTTCTTGTCCCCAAATTAAAAATGACATTTTCGATTATAACATGCTCATTATTTGATTGTATAAGTTTATATTAACAGTTCTTAATTCAAACGATTGTCGACCTTTATACCAAAATTATTTCTCAGTTATATTTCTTTAACTGTTACTTTTATTGAAAAAACCTCTTCTTTTTTTTTATTTTGGTAACGCAAAAGACATAACATTGATTATTTTTAAATTAAAAATTAAAAATACTTGAAGACTGAATATGCCAAAATAGTTAATTATGCATGTAAGAGTAAATATAATTTGTTTTTTTTTTAAATACGTGTTTTATTTGCCATTTATCTGATGCTGAATGCAGGTAACACTGGAGACAGTTTTTGCGGGTATGTGTTGTATTTTCCTACTAAAACTATGTTAATTTTCAATTGACTTCGCTGCCTTTCTAAATCATTAAAGTAGATGATATTATTAATGCCTTAGTCGACTCTGAATATTAAAAAAAAAAAAAAAAAAATATTAAAAAAAATATTTCTTACCTGTCCAAAGTGTGGGTAAAATAGTTGATTGACCCTATTAAGACTTGTATTCTTCGGAAAACTTGAAACTAGAGTTGCCGATGCATTCCACCAGCTTGTACGACAATTTTTTTGCGGTTCAAGCGGTGTGGCTATGGAATGCCTTGCCCGTGTCGGTAAGGCGTGCTCAATCTTTGTCCACTTTTAAAACAATGGTAAAAAACACTACAGGAGGTAGTGATTTTTTGACCAGTGATCTTTAATTGTTTTTATTTGGGTTCTATGCCTTTTTTTCATAATTTTAAAGCATAACATATTTTTTTTATATTTAAATAGTACACCTAATACGACATACAGTACCGTCTTACTTTCTCTCCCTAAAATTCATTCGAAGGTTCTCTTGAAAGGATCGCTTTTAGCGATAAGGCCGCTCATTATGTCACTCTATGTTATGTTTTTTTCATGTATCTTTTCTATAAATTATATGGTGTACATAATAAAGAGTATTCTATTCTATTCTTTTCATTAAGCTCTCGCCTAGTGTGACAACGGGCGTAAGTAAGTTCACGATGCATTCTTATGTTTGTTTTAAATCACCAAACTGACGTGCTACACTTCAATAATCCAGTATGATTTTAAGTATACACAGATTAATTAATCAGAAATGCTTCTGATTAATTAATCTGTCTTTATTCGTTAGAGTAATAAAATTCTAACTAACATATTGAAATATTTCCCGGAATCGTTGTGGAATTGTGTGTAAAACGAAATGGTACATTTTATTTCCGACTTGTTATTTGGTTATTTTGGAAATAGATTTAGTTTAGATACATTTGAGTAGTGGGATTATGCTGTTTTAACACGGAATAACAAATCATCACACAGTCAAACCTGTGTTCCTGGAACAGAATGTAACATAGATTAACTTGCAGTACACAAATAAAGTATTTTTTTTTTCATGTACGTTTACACCAAAATCACCAAAAAAGAAATTGTAATATCCACATTGTTGTTTACAATTTGTAAACAACAATGTGGATTTTACAATTTCTTTTTTACTAAACGTTACTAAAATGTCTAAAAGATGAACTAAATAATGGACAAAAATTTCTAAAATAATGTCATTACAATACACTCATTTTAACCCGACTGCCCCAGAAGGAGGGTAAATGGTTTTCGAGAATATGTTTGTATGTTTTTTTTTACTTTTCACTGTAACTCAAACAGCTGGATAGATTTAACAAATGAGGTATCATTAGATTTGTCTTGAGGACCGAAGTGACGTAGCCGAATTTATTTTGAAAAAGAAACACGATGACAGCCGCCGTTAGGCAAGTGAAATTGTATTTCCAAGTTTTTCGCAAGAATTGTTGAAAAAGAGTATCACAAAACTTGTTAATGGATAAACGTGGTAAGAAGCAATTTAAGAAGAACTTTTTTTATTATTTTTTTATTAGCCTGCACTTGTGTCCCACTGCTGGGCAAAGGCCTCCCCTTTCTCCTTCCAAATTTCTCTCTCTTGGGCGATCTCTGGCCAAGTCTGCCCCGCAAACATGATGAGATCGTCACAACACCTTCGACGACGACGTCCTTCCTCAGGCGACCAGTGAGTGACGACCTTCGCCCACCTGTCCGGGTGCATTCGTGCGACGTGGCCAGCCCACTCCCACTTTAGCCTGGCCGTTTTCTCCCCAACATCTATTACTTTAGTTATGGAGCGCAGGGTGGTGTTTCTAACGCGATCTGTTCGCTTAACACCTATTATGCTGCGCTCTATTACCCGTTGGGAAATCTTGAGTCTGTACTTCTATTTTTCAGTAAGTGACCAATGTTGTGCACCTTAGACCATCAAATAATACAAGTGTGAAAACATTGTTTTTACTTACCAATCTTAGCATCGGTGAGGTTCAGCCAAAGCAGGCTAGTGATGTACACGATGAAATTACTTAGATTCATATTACAGTGTTACATGACGCCGGCTGTTTGTTATGTGTTGTCTCTGATTGACATCGTCCATCACATTGCCTGCGGAAGAAAATTTAAATTTAGAAAGCAAAGTTATTGTTTAAACTTTACATCTTAAATACCAATCGCTGCACGTTATAATTTCTGATTAAGTTTAGTCAATAAGGAATGAGGTGAGGTTAGTTGTTACGCCAGTCAGCGTGTTTAATTTGAATGTTAGTGTTTAATATGATAAACGTTAGCCAGGGTTGCGGAATTTGTTCGAAAGAGTCACCGCGGCCCTGGAACTCAAAGGGCTTTAGAAGGAACACGGATGGGTTTTAGTCAGTAAGAGTCTGACACACCCTTCCGCTCCACCCAGAGCAGAAGAAGTCATTTAATGATTTCCCAACATTAAAAAAATATGATAAACGTTAACTGTCATCGAGTAATCGACTACTTGACGCAAGCGTCAAGTAGTCGATTACAGTCAGGGTATAAAAATGAAATTAAACAAAATTAGCAATATACTTCACATTTCTCGACATATATACCAAAATATTGGCTACAGTTGCATGTCCAACCGTTAGAAATTTATATGTAGGTATTTACTTCTTATCAAGAAAACAATATACATATTTTGATATGCTATGTTATAAAGGCATAAAATCCAATAACACATTGTTATTCACAATTTGATAGTGACAGCGTCTTGATATCGCAACATTAAGGATGTAAGTCGATTACGATGAACTTCCTTACAACAATCCTGCAACAATAGTATTAACTATTGTTGCACCGATATTTGGTTGACTATGGTTGAGCCGAATGGTGTTAGCGCATGCGTCATGTTCGTGAACGGGCGCTGTCAGCTTGGACTGGTCATTTCTCGGCGGCCACGGTTTATTTTAATTGCTTCTTTGAATGGTTCTTTTCACTCCGGACGCTTTTTTTATACTGCACGTCTTTTACATCGATCTCACATATATGTATAATTTCCCATAACTTTGTAAAAAAATATTATTTTTAAAAGAGTGTCCGTGGAGTTTCTTGCACGCTCTTCTCCATAGAGATGTACGCTTTGGAACGTGCAAAGAGCTTCATCTTTTTGACCGACCTTGACAGTTCAAAAGTGCCTGTAAATGGTCTAATTGAAATAAATGCTTTGAGTCTTTGGGTCTTTGGGACTGTACAATTTTAAAAGCGTTTTGATACTAATGTATGAAATTGAATATCGTTTTAATTTTAGTAGTAATCCTAACTATGATTATAAATTGCCAACGTTATTTCAACTATTAAACTCTGGAATATACTTCTCCTTGACATCAAGAACTAAATTTTCCTTTAAAATCGTGAAATCTGAAAACACTACTTAAAAGTCTGTCATTCTTAGTTATTCTTAGTTTAGTCTTCGTCATGTTTATTATGTGTTCTCTAACTCAGAAAGATTACTATAAGACATCATATTTATTCCATTATTATTTTAGCATTATATTTATGTATTTTATTAGTATAATATCTAATATCTTGGGACAACTCACACACTGTCATCTGATCCCAAACTAGGCAGAGCCTGTGATATGGCAACCAGACAACTGATTAACATACTTATGTATATATTTCTAAATACATACATATCATAGACAAATTACACCCAGACACAGAACAAATGATCAATATGATCATGCTCATCAAACAAAGATTTGTCCTGGGTGGGAATCAAACCCACGACCTCCGGTTTAGCAGTCAGGGTCACTAACCACTCGACCATCAGGCCAGCCTAACCACCAACAACCAAGTATTATAGGTATACATAATTTGTATATTTAAAATGTTATTTATTTGTAGTACACCTATCACAGTATAGTTATTTTTACCCTTATGGTTGGCTGGTAGCGAATTCCTCGTTGCATTAAGTCCGCCCGTGTATCACTATTGTACAAAAAAATTAAATGAATAAATGCGAAAGTGACTTTGTTTGTTTGTCACGCTTTCCCTCCTAAATCGCCGAAACTGAAGACGGTTATCAGCTAATTTACCGTGACCAAAGTCGCGGGAAAAGCCTATAAATCTAGGCGAGGTTATGTGGGTAGTTCAAAAAGTTTTTAATAACTGCCTGGCTAACAGTTATGACCTAGTAAATAAATTAAAATCACCCTTTTTCTACAGTAATTACAGGGAATTCCCATCTGTTAGTCAATCATGGTGACTTTCTCATGACCGGTCAACGTAGCGGTCAATTGTAACGGTCAAAACTGGGTGACCATATAATAATGGGTATTGGGTTGGGTAGCAGTAAATACCTGTGTTATTATGTTATCATCGTACTGTAATCGCTGTGGCTAGATTGTTATCGAAAAAGGGTTTTTATGTAGTTTTCAATTGAGAATTTCTTGTGTTGTAAAATCGCGGGTGTGTTACTAATTGACAAAAGAATTCACAGCATTCGCTGTGGAGTTTTTAAATGCTTGACAAAAGATATTTGTATTCTTTTGATTGTTTATTTCAGGTGTCCTTTATTCACTTTTATATATATATATATATATATATATATATATATATATAAATAAATTAATGAAAAACGAATAGTACTAAGGACACATAATCCTACTAATATTATAAATGCGAAAGTTTGTGAGGATGGATGGATGGATGTTTGTTACTCTTTCACGCAAAAACTACTGGATGGATTTTGATTAAATTTGACACAGTGGTAGATTATAGTCTGGAATAACACACAGGATACTTTTTATCCCGGTAGTATATTCACTTGGGATAATTTTTCGACAATCACGCGGGCGGAGCCGCCGGCGGCAACTAGTATGTACATAAACACACATTACGCTTACATTTCTTTCGTCCAAAAATAGAACCTACAAGTAGTGATCACAAAAACTGATCGACCGCCAAATTATTGTATTCCGTTTGTTCTATTTTCGTCCTATACTGCTCAACATAAATTCAGCCGCATCCACTTTGTAAAACATTAACAACAAACCGTACCTTCACTGCTACAAAGAAACCCACAAAAAAAAAAGTTCGTCCAAAGGTAAAAACAAAGAAAATAATACACCAAAGAATATCTAACGGTACGAAAATAAAATTCCTTGTTTTTAACCTTTTTATGTTTAATAGAAACCCAACTACGTATTTACCGAAGTAACCGCGGTAAGAGTCAACATTGACCGGCCGACGTTCTTTTGTTTGAACAGCTGGGCTATGCTGGTTAAGAGTGAAAAGGTTGCAAGTTGTGGGTTATTTAGTTGCGACTTTTTTCAGGAAATTATAAATAGATTGTATGTACTTAGGTTTGTATTTTTTTTTCGACTCTGAAAGAACAATGGCAGCCACCCATATATTGTTTTAGCTAAGATTAAATTCCTACATCTTTAAATGAAAATTTTCTTGTTTAACTTAGCGTCACCTTCTGAATTGGTTTGTGCAAGAATTTTTGTTCGAATAGGCCTAGAGTAATAGATATTCAGTCATGAAATTTTGTAGGTTATGTCTATGGTAACGTTATAATTGAATGGCAATATCGCATTAGTATTTTCCTTTCCTAGTTATTTCAGCATGAAATGTCTTGCAAAAATACATCTGCCAGAATTTACCTATGTATCTACAGCATGAGTATCAATATCAACCAATCAACAGTCGTAAATAGCCAAGTTTTTTTTTTTTGGAGATGAGGTACTAGTCTTTTTGCCAGTCATTAACTAAAACTGTAAGGAACACCTACACTTAGAAATAAACTTTATTGTTAATTCATTAACTCCGTTTGATTATAATAGCAAAGTATAACTAATTACAATAAAATTACTTACTGTCACTTGGCAGAATAGACGTTAATGAATAATCAAATAACTTTTCATTTAGAAACAAAATATAATCTGGCTTTAACTAGTTTGTGATACTTTGGGAAACCGTAGACAAATATTCGAAATTTAAATTAAACGATTCTATCTAGAAATTATAATCTAATAAAGTTTTATTATAATCTTACGGCGTTTACAATTTTCCGGTGACATAATATATGTCACGACTTTAGACGTTCAAATTTAAGTCATCCAATATTTAGCTATTGTTCTTTCCTGTGTAACATTTTTTATTTCGCAATGATATGGTTCTTAACATTGGTCACGTTAGTAGAAAGTAACAAAGATGAGGTCAACGATGGAATGAACAAACCCAGAGAATATGCAACTCCCTGAGGATCATCAGAAGAAGGCTGATTGGTGAGATGGTAGGGAACACAGATGCTCGCAAAGAAGTCAACACTTTAGCCAAGCTCATAATGAATGTAGAGGAGAGGCCTGATCAGTATGTCAACCAAGTGCGAATGGTGCAGTGTACTGGTAGACACTGGAAGATAGTGGGATGTCGCGTAGAGTGGAGAAGTAGGTATTGTCTGTAGAAGAGTTAGCCTTCATATTTTGCTTCAATTTATTGTTAAGGGATTGTGTGTGTGGTGATTCTGAAAAGCAAGGGCATTTGGAGGAACATGGATAGGTTTTTAGTGAGTAAGAGCCTGCCCTGACACTCCCTTTCGCTCCGCTCAGTGCGAAAGAAGTCTTTTGATGATTCCCCATCTTTATATAAAAAGGGATTGCTTTCATTGCAATGAGCGTTCAACGCTCACACAATGTTAACCTATACATTTTATCTAATATTTTTAAACGAGCAATTCTTGTACATATGTTTATACATAATCTGAATCTCGGAAACGGCTCCAACGATTTACATGAAATTTAGTATGCAGGGGGTTTCGGGGGCGATAAATCGATCTACTTAGGTTTAATTTTAGAAAACGTTTACCAAAAAACCGGTCATCCTGGTACTCATTTTCTCAATCTTACAAAATTAAATATAAGTCCTTCAAGGTTCCTCCCTACGAATCTCAACCAACCCTTCTTACCCTCAACCCTTAACATCCTACACAACCGCTATACTTTTAATTAATTTGAGCTGCATTAATTTTGCAGAGGTAGTATACCGACCGTGTCTGGACCTTCCTGCCTACCCACATGGGACTTAAATGGGGATGGGTATACCTCTGTAACTTTTATCGTTAGAGCCTGAGATGAAAATGTGTCTTTTACTGCGGTTTGCTCTGAAAAAGTCCTTTTGTATGATGTTGGAACGGGTGCAAATTCTTGGTTTACCTCTGCTCGCTTTTGAAGGGGGTTCGCCCGTGTGAGGTCTTACACTATTACGGGCATAAATCTTCATTTGCCTAGCCTTTTCCCAACTATATTGGGGTCGGCTTCCAGTCAAACCGGATTCAGCTGAATACCAGTATTTTACGTGGAGCGGCTGCCTACCAGACAACTCATTAACTGGGTAACACGGTAGTTCTTGGCAAGACTGGAGTCAGATAAAAGGCATAAAAAACTGGGATTAAAACCAGCAACTCGTAAATGCTAGTCGGACTCGCGCGCAAAGGGCTCCTTACGAATCAATTATGTTTAAATTTTCTCAATAGGAAATATGGATGAAAAAAATATTTATTATCTATAGAGTTAAAAATATACAAAAATATATTTCTAGCAGTGAAAACAGAATCAAAAGTAATAGAAAAACAAACGAGATATAACTATATTAAACAAATATATCTATCTCACATGGTATTTGAAAAAACAAAATGCAGGAGGCATATTCCTTATTGTCCCTCAAAAAATTACCCTTTACTTAATAATTTTTTTTTAGCTGCGTCACAGAAGTTCTTATGTGTACCAAAATGCAACTGAGTTGGTCTAGTAGTATGTACTAGACCAATTGATTTTGACTTACTGTCTGACATATACACAGTTATTCTATAAGGGTTCCGTTTATTTAAACAGACGTTCAGAACCCTAAAAAGTATCCTAAGGATATGTCCTAAATAATCCAGGTATTCGCGTGTGATTTTCTTTTAAATTATTTCAGCCTTTGAGGCCTTTGTCTTAACAAACACCCAAACATGCGGACATTTATAATATTAGTAGGAGTAGAGAAAACGCAATTTTATTTTGCTGTGTTATTACTTCGTTTATTTTATTTCTGTATGTTTGATGAAAACCGTGAATTTCTACGTTTGAATATAGCTCATGTTTGTTTGAGTTGTACGATATATCGGTACACAAACAACAGAATGTTGAATTTGTCGGTACTGTAACTTTTTTGTTCTCGTTATGTTTTATGCACACGAAAGAATAAAATTAAGCTCTTTTCGAGCGCGTTTTTTCTTGTCATATCCGAGCAGGCGGAATGTGAAAGAAAACAGCCTTTAGAAAACCCGACGTTTGATGATAACAAAGCCATCTTTTCTAGATTTTTATGTGATACTAGCTGTCGAAAATTATCCCAAGAGAACTTACTTCCGGGATGAAAACTATCCTATGTCCAATCCCAAGACTCAAACAATCTCTATACCAAATTTCATCTAAATCGGTCCAGCCATTTGCCCGCGAAGAAGTAACAAACATACACGCACACTCACAAACTTTCGCCTTTATAATATTAGTGTGATATTCAAATAATAATGTCATTGTCTGTTTATCTAGACGCTTTTGTGGAAGTGATAAATGGAATATAGCTCCTAGGAAAAAAACTAGGCTAATTCAATTTTATATCACAAAAGCTTATTATAGTTACCGTCTGTAAAGTTTCACCTAGAAATTCAAAGTAATATTATATATATAGACGCCAGCACATCAAGTTAACCGTAACTACAAAATTTTACCAATCAACCTTGAACCTAATGCCACAGCGATGAAGTTGAAAATCTATTAAAAATGTTTGACAGATTGTTGTAGCTTGATGTGCTGTGTATGTACCTAAGTGGAGCAAGTGGAACTTTGGACCCTGGATTAAAATTAAGAACGTGTAGAATATTAAAGCCGAAGCAAAACTGAGGTACTGTCAGACAGAATAAAAAAGAAAAAAAAATGCGCCAGACTTCGCGCCTTTTAGGTATTTACTGCAGAATATTTCATTGATTTACTAAAAATTTCGTCGAGTAATCGAAGAAAATGTTTGCCGTTAATTTTTATCGAAAACCTTAATAGTGTTTTGAGAACAACCACGTTCTCAGTAAAATAGTACACATTACTTCACATTTTTTTCACAGTCTAAAACTAACTAAATTTGACTATAGTAGGCGCCAGATAATCGTGGAATAACGGTCATTGACCCACCTACAATTATTGACATTTTTAATTTGAAAAACGGAATTAATGACACAAAGCTGTCCCGAATCATCATCTCTCGTGATCCTTAACATTGTCTTATAATGAAAAACGATTCATATTTAATTGTTCAGGTACCTATGAACAGTTATTAGGGAAAGGTCAATGTACTTTATTCCAC
This sequence comes from Mamestra brassicae, assembly GCA_905163435.1. Classification (NCBI taxonomy): domain Eukaryota; kingdom Metazoa; phylum Arthropoda; class Insecta; order Lepidoptera; family Noctuidae; genus Mamestra; species Mamestra brassicae. The sequence continues at coordinate 3,548,284 of LR990991.1, read as the reverse complement.
ATTTATCTGGCGCCTACTATAATAAATTTTTAAACAAGCCAATTTTGAAATCTTCACCTTAACCGCTTCATTCGTAATGAAAAGTGATTTAGACGATTGAACCCATAGCCTCACGATTTGTAACCTCGCTTGTAACAATACACCAATGTTATCTTAATAGGGTATTCTACTGAAAAAACCAAATTAGTCCGTCAGATAGATTTCCAAAAATATTGGACACGTATTTTTTCTTTTTTCACGTATACAAAAAATGACGAAGATACAGTGCGTTGAAAACTTGCGTGACGTCACTACGTTAGTACATTTTTTACTAGCGACGTGACGTCACCAGCTCCCTCTCTTGGTCTTTGATTCGCTTCATCTTAATCATTTTTTTGCGATTTGAAATTGCAAAAATACGTGTCCAATATTTTTTGAAAATCTAACGGACGGACTATACATTACTATTATACATTTTCTACCTAGTAGAATACCCTATTATAACAAAATGGTTTGATTCATTACCCTTTTATAAATTCGTGACACACAACCATAACTTATCTGTTAGATATGTTTTTTTTTTCCGCGTCAACAAGAGTTATGTGTTTTGAAACTGTTTCAGAACATTCCTGCTGAATTGTAGCACTTTGTGGCAGTATATGGTGACAGATTGCTTGTACACACGTCAAACTTTTGTTTGTTATAAATGCCTAGCTTTATCAGAAGTGAATGGCCGCTGTATTTAGGAAGGTTACAAATTACCTGACCTACCTATGAGTTTTAACGTTGTCACATCTGTGGCCTTAGTGCGAGTTTTTTAACGTTCTCGATCGCGTTAGCGTAAATATCAATTTGTATTGAAACTGAATAAGCGCCTTCACTCACGGTAAACCAGTTTTTTCCCATAAAACTTGACATAAGCGAACATTTACGTTAACGCGATCGAGTGCATTAAAAAAGTTGCACTAAGCCCTCTGAGTGCTAATTCAAATCAAAATGTCCATACTTTTTTGACAGATTGCGAAAGACATGCGAACGTTGTTTAAAAATTAGTAGAATTGGCCTTTTGAACTTATATTTAAAGAAGTGTACGAAATAGGTTCTAAAAGGTAATCGCTGGAAGTGTTGTTCGTGTGTCGGTGAGAGAGACGAGATTAAGCTGGATGAGGTACAACAGTAGTGTCAATTAATATTCCGTTTTTGAAATTCAGAAATCACAAAAAATTAGTTAATTGTCATCTTCATTATCATTTACGCCAAAACACGTCCACTGTAGTACCTAGGCCTCACAAGCGTCGCCATATCGACTGATTCTGCTTCCGCGTTCAAAGGACTCCAGAGACCCTCAATAGTTTATAACTTCATTAGTCATTGAACTAAATTATAATCACTTGAACAGACATGAATGAGAATTGCATTTATATACATCCGTAATTATGCAAATTAAAATGGATCAACATACAACTTTAATTTAATTCACAGTCATAATCAAATTACAACGAAGCGAGATATTTTCATTAACAAACACCTGAAGCGCCTCACTGAAATGTCTTCATTATTTAACTGAAATTGACGACTTTCCCGAGCGTACAATTTAACTGCGAATTCATTTAAATAAAACTAATTACTTTAGGTCAGTATCAAGTACGGTTAGCAAGTTACTGTAGCCATTATGTGCTGGTAAGTGGAGTAGAAATTTTACACGCGCCCAAGTGGGCTAAACAAAACAAATATACGGGATAACACTGTAGGCACTCGAAACGGTCAGTGACGGACAAATGGGCACTCGAAGCGAGTTACTCGAGCCACTACAACGAGCTTAAGGTTCAAGTTTTCTGAATAAAGCGTGTTTGTATTCTGAAAAAACGCGAGTTGTATTTTGCTTCGGTATTGAAATGCCGCGTATATGTGTTTGTAAAAGTTTTTCGAACCGTTTTGGCTGGCATCGCGAGTTAAGCTTTTAATCTGACAACTTTTCAAGACTCATAGATATTGTGCAAATTATATTATTATTATCAAAATGACTTTGAAACAATATTTATATCTTTCGTCTACAATGCTTTTTTGCATACAATACCGTTCTACTAAATTTATTTAATAAATAGAAGAAAGAAGGAATAAAGTAAAAACAAATTTGACGACAGTCCATTAGGTACACAAACACAATTTAAAAAAAAAAACAAAAAGTATTTTTGCAAAAAAAAGTTAAAGTGAATACACAAAATCTCGATAATTTTATTAAGAAAATCGCTACCGCCTATAACCTACACCGCACCTAACATACCGATCGTCGTTCTGAGAGATTGACGCGCCGTCGTACAACAGTTCGTAGTGTGTTTGAGTGCAAATGAGTTTTTTTGTTAACTGTACCTAGTTTATGTACTCAAATGTAGGTCGATTCACACGTTCACACCTCGCAGCGTTTTGCATGTTTTATTTAGAAAGGTGATCCGTTTGTCACGTGATTTTTTTTCGAGTTTGTACCCTTTTACTTTGACGTTTAATATTTTTGCCGTGTACGGATAGACTGATATTGTGATATTGTCTTTGAACAGAATAGTAAGTGTTAAAAGGTTGTATTATGAGATGGTATTCTTTTGTGGGATTATTTTGTTATTGCGATTACCAGGTGACCTCGTTAAGATCGCTTAGATATTAATAGGTATGGTGTCAGTCATGTTTTGTAATTGTTATTATTTTACTTCAGACTTGGATTAAATAAGGAACAATAAATACCTGTAATATCGACAAACAATTTTATTACCATGTTCGTGTACCGCATACGGTACATGGACATGGCAGGACCATGCCACGCGTACCAAAAAGGGTACAGTGGAAATACAAGTGAGAACGACAGATCTGCCGGTCGATTCTGTAAACATGTCGAAGTGAAGGCTTGGGTGAAGTAATCACGAGGTGAGCCGTCAATCCATATAATCAAGATGTCACGTGATCACGAAATGAGCTGTCATTCTATCTTGATTCTAGGGATTGACAGCTCACCTCGTGATCACATCACTCAATGCTTCACTTCGACATGTTTACAGAATCGACCGGCTGAATGAAAGACAACATTTTCGGTGTAGTATTAAACAAGTTTTATGTGAGTAAAACTCGTCTTATTTCTAAAACTAAAATCAATAAAACGCGAACACAGCAAAATCAATATTCAATACAACTTTGTTATACGCGACGCCTTAAGAAAACTAGTACAAACACATCCGAAGGTACCAAAAAGAGAAACAAACAACTATCGCCAAGGGAGTAGGCAGTAAACATCCCGGAAACTATAAAACAATTCCATTCAACGAAACAAAACCAAAGCTATAAGAAATAATCGTATTCTTACAGTCACAAGAAAACTTGAATAGAACTCAAACTTTTAATTGGATTGACAAAAATAAACTATTATTTAACAAACTTCAATTAGCTCTGGCTGGCTAGCTTCAATTTTTTTTTGACAGCACGGTTGGCGCAGTTGTTGAGCGATTGACTACTGCGCTGCGTGACGCGGGTTCGATTCCCGCACGGAACAATTATTTGTATGGCCTACAGATAGTTGTTCCGGGTCTGGCTGTTTGTGTATGTGACTTTGCATGTTTGTAAACGCACCCACGATGCAGGAGAAATTCCTAGTGTGGGGCAACGTTTTTTTTTAAATTTTTGCATGCCTTATGATAGATTTTACAAGGCTCAACCATCTTACTGTAACACCCTATTTTCTGCCAGGGTTGCGGAATTTGTTCGAAAGAGTCACCGCGGCCCTGGAACGCAAAAGGCTTTAGTAGGAATACGGATGGGTTTTAGTCAGTAAGAGTCTGACACGCCCCTCCGCTTCGCCCTGAGCGGAAGAAGTCATTTGATGATTACCCATCATTTAAAAAAAAACACCTTATTTTAAGTACCTGCAATCTTAGCAAATAAACACTACTCTACTCTCTCAATTGAACAGTAGTCCTAGAACGTTTTAGTTATCTGTGCCGAATTATGTACAGTTTTTAATATAAATAATCATATTCTTCCTGTACTTGTCCCATGTTTATTTCATAGTTTTACTATCCACCCATACACACATTTTTTGTGGCTAGGATTTCATTCCCCGGTCATTTATTTTGATATCAATTCCTTTCGTTTACGTATTATATTTTGAACTGCTCTGATGGTCTCGCGGTCGCAAGCCGTGCTTGGAGCCCTTGGTGATGGAAGAGGGATTGCACACACTTGTGCACGATAATATGTCCCGCGCTGATGTCTTGGTTGAAATCGGTCAAGAGGACTATATATTTTGCTAAACATAGTAGTGTGAAATCGTTTTGGTAAACCCACTTCGGGCCATCAATTTGTACCTAATTGGGTGGGTCAATTTTCTTCACGGAAATGAGATTATTTATCCGCGTTCCTTGAATGAGGCGGCGCGTAATAATTCTATCGAGAAAATAGCTTTTTGATTGTATTTGATACGTCATTTAAGTCACACAGATTATATAAATGGTATCTACACATAACGAAATTTTATGTGGGGCTTAATTTTCTAAGGAAAGTCATCAACGGTGACTTTTTGAGGCGATTCAGTAGCAATACAATCGCAATAATGTCGCGATACCGTCGCCATCGTATAAATCTACAAAATGTATGAAACAGCTAAGAATTATTATGTCTATTTTATTAGATTGAATAATATAATACTTTATTTAATATTTGTTTTTTTTTTTTAATTTCTTATGTAGTTATTTATTATAGAAAAAGATATAAGCTGACTGTTTTTGCGCTTTTGGTTTGTCTCATAGTAAAAGTTGTTCATAATGATTAGTCAATATAATGATTAGACAATGTTTAAAAAAATACTTTTCAAATTATTACTACATAAAAATTATTACACCGTTAAGGACTATTTAGAAGACAAGTCAATAGACTCGGACATTTGTAACTTAGACTAAGTAATTTTACTGACATCGCTTATTGCGAATATATTTGCACGCCAGGTTATGGCAGGATATGCTGAAACAAAAATACTGTAACACCCTATATTATACCATATTCTAGCAAATAAAGATTTGATTGATTGATTGATTGAATAAAAATTAATGTATATATATATATATATATACAGATATATATATATATATATACAGATATATATATATATATATATATATATATATAGATATATCTGGTTTGGTCTAAAGTATCCCGAGTGAAAAATTACATTCACAAAATTCCATAAAAAACCAGACACTGTCATTAATTTGAATATATAAGAAAACACCAAAAGATACTTAACTGTTGACGTATTTCCCCAAAGGGTGGCCATTTCCCGATGAGTTTCAGTCCCATTATCGAATCTCAGAAACCAATCACTACTCAACCTATAGTTAGTGGCGTAGCATTGATTTCTACCAAATGAGGGTAGTTTAACATTTATGAGAGCCGACCTATCACGCGAGGTGTCGATGTCTGTAGTTAGTTTTGTATTGGCTCTCTGACTGGTGGCACGCTATTTTTGTTGATGGAGAAGAATCAATGAATCTATTCAAATTTAGAAAAAATCTCCAGCTGCCGTTTTACTTTTTATACTTGCCTAAAGTGGAGTGATTGTGATTTTTAATTGATTTAAACTTTGTGTACAATGGGTGTAGTTAATGCAACGAGGCATTCTCTACCAGTCAGCCTTTTTCTTACTCTTAATTCAATTAATTTGAGGTCAACATGTCTTTGTCTCCCATACTTCAATGTTAGTTGTTATCTTAGTTGTCACCCGCTTTATAGTCATAAGCAGTAATCGGCGTAAGTCGTGCTTTTTAGGTCAATAAACATTACTAAAAATGCTAATATGGACATGCCCCGGGATTCCCGGGAATATTTTACTGAATGTCGAAGTATTAAATGAAGTTAAACTGTTTAAGATATCATGAGTACGCACGACGATATACAAAACTACTAATTTCCGGTATAAACTGGTCCCGTGCAGTGCTGTTTGCCATATCATATACTGGCCCCGGGATTCAGAAGGCATGTCCATGTTAGATAATGGTCACTAATAATCCCGGGAATAGCACTACCTATGCTGATGACTGATCATAAGCCAAAGAAAATGTATGAACTACTAAAAAGACTATTTTCACAGTCCATGCATTTTTTTTTCGTTCTCTCCTACTTTTATAGTCATTCGTGCTGAAAGCTTTAATCACGACATCGTTTCTCCACATGACATTCCCATATTAACAACCGTATACCTGAAAATTTTACACCATAATTTGAGGTACCAGGGCTTAATAAAATGATGTAGTAGCACAACGTCAACTGAAAACCTATATGTAGGTGTCATAGTCATTAACTAGAAATTTATTAAAAGTACACTTTGCAAACAAGCATAGGTATTACAAATTAGAAGATTACATTCAGGATAAGAATTCTTGGAAACATGCTGGTCCTGCTCCATAAGACAATCAAGGGTGTAGATAAAATCAAACTGGTTCAGTTATGAATTAACTTTATAGAAATACTGTTTTTATTTTCTGTTTAATTAATGGTTATTAAGATTATCTGTAAATATGTGAGTACCTTTTACCTACATTTCTTTAGAAAATGAATAAGTTTACCTTTGCTGGTATTACTTTTTTCTTATAAGTAGCATACTCAGGGTGTATCGTCCTCACATTATATTAAATTAATTTTTGTATACCAAATTTTGTAAAATCATTATTTGAAAAGAGTAACTATGGAGTTTCTTGTCCGTTATTCTCCATAAGAATCTACCTTTCCGAATGGACAGTAGAGTCACTTTATTAATGTAATATTATTATTTTACTGAACTGTAAATGCTGACGTTCAAAAGTGCCGTTTAATGGCCTAATTGAAATAAACGTTTTGACTTTGACTTTGACTGGCTTATTGGTCGAGTGGTTTGTGACCTTGACTGCTAAGCTAGAGGTAGTGGGTTCGATTCCCACCCAGGACAAATCTTTGTGTGATGAGCATGATCATTTGTTCTGTGTCTGGGTGTAATTTGTCTATAATATGTATATATTTAGAAATATATAAATATGTTTATCAGTTGTCTGGTTGCCATAGCACAGGCTCTGCCGAGTTTGGGATCGGATGACCGTGTGTGAGTTGTCCCAAGATATTATTATTATTGTCCTTTATGCTTCGTAATGAAGACAAAGTAGCGATACTGTTATATAAAACAGGCTCATTCTTTATTTATACTGTTGCTGTCTTGTTGTAACAGCTTACTTACTCTTCTTTAAATTGAGTCTGCGAGTCGTAGCCATACTTTAACGGTACTTTTAAGTAGCTTGAACATAAAATAAACTAGACACTTATGGAGCAATGTTTCTTTCAATTTTAATAGGCGATTGTGGACAATATTTATTTATTCGCTTGCTATGGTTGGTCTGTGGATGGGTGACCATTTTAAAATACCGAGTTTCTTCCGTGCCTCGGACAGTACGTTAAGCCGTTGGTCTCGGCTGTCATTTGTAGATCTTTGGCAGTCGTTACGGATTGTCAGAAGCCCGTAAATCTGACTCCAGTCTTGCCAAGAAATATTGTGTTACCCAATTAATGGGTTATGGAGGTCTGGTAGGCAGTCGTTCCGCGTAAAATACTGGTATTCAGCTGAATTCGGTTTGACTGGAAGCCGACCCCGGTATAGTTGATAGCTAGCTGTTCACACTGCCGGCGAGAACTCTCTTACCACTAGTTTGTCTCAACGACAAGAGATATCAAACATAATACTCGCTCAGCGATACTCGCCCAGTGATGCTCGCTCAGCAATGCACGCTTAGCGGTCAGAAGTCAGAACTCACGCCGAGAGACCGACCAGCGGTAATTTCTAGCTGTAGTTCGCTGTACGCCGGAGCGAGTGGTGCGAGTTATCATCCGTCGCACAAGAGCACTCGCTTATAGCCGAGCATCAACTATCGGAACTACCACATTCGCTGCTTGCCAACTCGTATCCAGTTTCTAGCTTTACTCGCGACCCCAGTATAGTTGTAAAAAGGCAGATGTTGAATGGTTAGTCAGTGCCAACGTAATGTGAAAATAAGTTTTCATATTCATTTGAGTTGTATTGAAAGTTTTGAAAATTAACAAGCATACGATTCATTTCTGATAGAGTTATTTTTTTTAAGGTTTTGACACACAGTTCATCTTCGCATACTAGCTTGAGCAGACGCATTATCAGTTTTACTTAAATTGTGTAGTTCGGTTCCATATAAAATCTAACCTTACTACTAAGACAAAAAACTCAATTTCGTCGTACACCTATTTTGTTTAAAATAATTAAGCACGGGTCACAGTGCGCGTGTCGCGAGAGTGCGGCCCTCTTCACCCCCGCGAGGAAACAGTGCGGACTATATTTTTGACTCGCTCACACTACTTCGTGCAGTGACAGTCGCGTGAGTGCGGCCCCCTTCACCCCCGCGAGTAATACGGAACGGTGATCATTTTTCATCTCTTTTACTCACCGGCTTGGCGTACAACTTCTTGGAACAAGTGCTTATCAGTTGATCTGATAAGATTCCTCGATAACAGCTGATTATCGCCGAATTGGACACTTCCATTATGATACACTCGCCGAAAAGCAGTAAATGCCAATCCGTTCCTGATCTATACTCAGGCAACGACGCTGAGCCTAATGTGACTCAGAGAAACTTTAAGAGGAAGCTGCCAGAATGCGACTTGAGAGGGGATATCTCTGCACTTTCTGATGAATTTAAGAGATCTATGAGCTCTCTGAGCACTGAAATACGCGACCAGTTTTCCAATATCAACTCGAATATTAGTAATCTTCGTAATGAATTTAACAATTTAGCAACTACCTCCTCTCAAATTCAATCTGAGTTGAAAGAATTACACTCTGATTTTTCCAATACAAAAAAGGACATATCAATTCTAAACACAAAACATCTAGTATTAACGAAGATTGTCGATGAGTTGAAGTCATCGGTGGAATTCAACTCTGCGAACATTGCTGATACCGTTAAGCGTACGAAAGACATGGAGTCGAAGATCGTTAACTCTGCTTCTGAGCCCATAGTTACACTGACTAATAAAATAGATCGCCTAGAACAACAGGCTAGGCAGTGCAATGTTGAAATTGGTAACTTGCCGGAAAAGCGTAGCGAAAATCTAGAGGTTATTTTGGAGTCAATTGCGGCAGCTATTAACATACCTTTAGCTCAGCGGGACGTAGTGGCTATTCACCGTGTTCCACACGCACAAATAAGTTATGTGAACTTACGTCCGAAAAATATTATTGTGAAGTTTACTTCCCGACTACTCCGTGATAACATACTGAGCGCTTATAGGCTGTCTAAAGGTATTACAACAGATCGTATAGGACTCGCTGGGACTCAATGTCGTATATATATGAACGAACACCTGACGCTTCGTAATAAGGAGTTATTTCGCAAATGTCGCGACGCTGCCAAGACGAGCAAGTTCAAGTATGTGTGGGTTCGTAATGCTACAGTGCTGGTCAAAGAGAATGATGACTCACCTACAATTGCGATCCGTTCTGAAGATGACATTTGTAATAAGTTTAGGTCAAATAATTCTTCCTAATACGCTAGTGGTATTTATTACAGAACGATCACTTTATAACATAATGTACCAGTATCAAGATAAAATCTGTTTAACTGTTTTGTTATATTTTTCTGCAAACAGCTGTGTGCTTATTTTGCTTATGTTTGCATTACTCTGTTTACAATATTTCCTTAACCTAGTTGTATCTGTTCCGTATAACAATAATGTCCGGCTAAATATTTATTGGTCGTACTTTTTTGCAAACAGTTGTGTACTTAATTTGCTTAGGATAACAATTCACTGTTTACAATATTTCCTAACCTCATTAAATGTAATGTACGATGTTAAAATTGGGGCGTCTTACAATCAAGACCTGAAAAAAATCCTTTTATTGTTGCTTGAGATTTTTATGATTTACTCTGTCGATTATACCTGGGCACCGCGTGGGCTTTCAGCGTTGGTTAGTTTTAAGTATACTAATCAGTTTCGAAGTGAATGTTATTTTATTTTTATTTTTGGTTTCTTTTATTGTACCTTCTCATTTGTGTTTGACATCACAGTTGTGTATGACTCGCATATTTTAAGTATACTTATGAGTTCCAAAGTGAATATTTCTTTGCCTTTGGTTTATTTTCTTATACCCTCATGTTTTAAGAATGGCTAATGATAGTAAAATATCCATTTATTATCAAAACTGTCGAGGAATCAGGACCAAACTGAATACCCTATATTTGAATATTATGGCGCATGCATATGACGTCATTATCTTGACCGAGACCTGGTTGACGCTAGACATATCTGATAATGAATTTATTGATCAACGCTATTTAGTGTTCAGATGCGATCGCAACCGTTTACTCACCAACAAAAAGGATGGCGGTGGTGTCCTTATAGCCTTATCTAAAGAATTAAATCCCTCCTGTATTTCATTTTTGCCTCCGTTAACCTTGCCTGAGCATGTGATAGTTAAAGTTCCCGCAAAAAACAACAAATATCATTTAATTTGTGCTACTTACATTCCCCCCAATGCTGTTGATGATACATACTTGACTTTTCTTAACTCTCTGTCAGTGTTGTGCGATGACTCTTTCGTAGAAAATATTATTTTGGCAGGTGACTTTAATTTGCCCTCACTTGCTTGGGTAAAAAATTTGTCATATATGGAATATGCTGCGAACAACAAATTGACAAATATAACTCGTTTTTTATCAAATTTCTGCTCACAACATGTTTTGAAACAATATAACCACTTTTTCAATTCTGGCGGACGCATCTTAGACTTATTTTTTTGTAATACCCATACAGTCACATTTTCTCCTGATGTCTCCCTTTTACCTATTGACACCTATCATCCAGCCTTCTATGCACAAATTTATTTCTCTCACCCCACACATATTCCTAAATGTACTGCTGAGAGCAAACTAAATTATCACAAAGCTAACTTCAACAAAATAAATACTGATATAAGTGACGTGGATTGGAATGTCTTACTTGATCACTCAACACCTAATGAATCTGTTTTTACATTTTATGAAAAACTTTATGAAATTATAAAATCGCACACACCCACATGTCGGCCAAAAAATGTTAATTACCCCAAGTGGTTTTCCAAATCTCTCATACATACCTATAAAAAGAAAACTCAAGCCTGGGTTAGGTGGAAGAAGTATGGGAACTTATGTGACTATGAAGTGTTCTCGAGTAATAGGAAAAAATTTAAAAAAGTAGCTGACATTTGTAGATATATTAACGCAATTGAAGACAGTGTTGCTACTAATACTAAGACATTTTGGACGTACGTTGCTAGCCGTAAAAGTTTAAATAAAATCCCATCCACGGTTCATTACAATCAAGTCTCATCTAGTGATCCTATTACTACTTGCAACTGTTTGCTACATTTTTCCAGTCTGCATATGAGCCATCAACATTTGACTATAACTCTTGGGAACCACCATCTAGTGATGTTGGCCACGATGTCTGCCTATGCAAACTGCAACTGTCTCTTGATGAAGTACATAAAGGATTAAAATCACTTGATTCAACCAAGGGTTCTGGTCCTGATGGGATTCCTTCAGTTTTTCTGAAAAATACGTGTGATACATTATGCTATCCTTTACTTATATTATTTAATAAATGTCTATCATGTGGTATTTTCCCCGAAGTTTGGAAACATGCAAATATTGTACCAGTTCATAAGAGTGGCTCCAAGAATGACGTAGCGACCTATCGACCTATCTCTATATTATCTGCTTTTTCCAAACTATTTGAGAGACTGGTACATAATAAATTATATCCTGCCATTCGCAGTGTTTTAATAAATGAACAACATGGCTTTGTTAAGGACAGATCATGCATTAGCAATCTCCTCATTTTCACGTCTCAACTGTTTGAAAGTCTCGATAATAGACAGCAGATTGATGCCGTTTACACAGATTTTCAGAAGGCTTTCGATAAACTTGACCACACACTACTTCTTAATAAAATTGCTTACAATGGAATCAGAGGGGACCTTTTACGTTGGTTTATATCTTACATAACTAACAGAACACAAAAGGTGGTTGTTAATGGCTTTGAATCTGGTTCTTTTCGGGTCACCTCCGGTGTACCACAAGGTTCCATTTTAGGCCCTTTATTATTTATTTTATACATTAATGACATAAAAGACTGTTTTCAAAATTCAAAATTTCTTCTCTACGCGGACGACTTAAAAGTCTACAAAAATATTTCTGATAAAGCCGATTGTTTTAACTTCCAACAGGATTTAGACCGTTTCTCCAACTACTGCTCTTCTAATAAGCTTTACCTTAGTCTTCCAAAGTGCCATGTTATTACATTTACCAAAAAGAAAAACATAACTGAGTTCGATTATCGTCTTGCCAATACGCCAATTACTAAAGTAAGTTTTCTCCGCGATCTTGGTGTTCTGCTAGATTCGAAGCTCCATCTAGATGTTCACATAGAAAAAATTGTAAATAAAGCTTACCAAATGTTTGGTTTTGTCATGAGATCTTCCAGGGATTTCCGTCGACCTTCCACCTTTCTGCACTTATACAAATCTATAATAAGGCCTCAGTTAGAGTTTGCAGTACCTATTTGGAACCCTTTTTACGTAAAATATATCGATAGATTAGAACTGGTACAACGTAAATACCTTCGTGCAATGAATTTTAGATGTTTTAGGAAAAAAATGTCATACCAATTACTACTTAAAAAGTATGATCTTCTTACCTTAAAGTCAAGACGGAAACTTCTGGAAGTTATGACTCTATTCAATGTGTGCCGTAATCATTTTGATTGTCCGGACTTAGTTAGGAGTCTGTGTTACCTGGTTCCTCGAACAGTTCATGTACGTGAGGTACGCACTCGACGTCTATTTGCTACTAGCCTCTGTAAATCTAACGCTGGCTCGCGTTCACCACTTCATCGTTTGGTTGAGACATATAATAATGAGTTTAATTCAATCGACATTCTTTTTCTTAGTAAAAATGCATTCAAGAAGCAAATCCAAGCAACTCTAAGAGATCAGCAAAATGCTATACAACGTGGGTAATGATTAATAATGTACGCACACAAACATACCTTAAATTTATTTTTTTCCTTTATATATATATTTAAATTAAAATCCAGAATGACCGTTTTATAGGTACTGTATCTGTGTCTAAGCTAGTTTTTAAATACTTTTTATTGTAATCTGTGGAGAACGTAGTGGGTAGCATAATTGTTTAAAATGTAATATTTAAGATATTATGACTAGTTGTTATTGTGCTACTGTTTGTTTTTCCTTAAATAAATAAAATAAAAATAAAATAAAATGAAAGCCGTCAGAAAGGAGCACAGTCGTGTTCGATAGGAAACTTTTCTATGAAGTTATTTTACTTTATTTTATATGTTTGTTGATTTTTAGATATTTTTTATTTATTTAAACTTTATGTACAATAGTGGAACATGAGCGGACTAAATGCAAGAATTCTCTACCAGTCAACCTTTCGGTCAAAAATACTACACTGTGGTAGGTGTACAACAAAAATATTAAATTGAATTTTGTTTCAAAAAGACTACCTATACAAATAATATATAAAATACTTATAAAATAAATAAATGTGCTAAAATAATAAAGTAATAAATATGATATTCGCGATTAACAGACAAACAATGGATTTTTTTTAACGGTAAATATAGTTGAATGAATACTTTTTTAACCAACCCAACACATTCGATAGCCATAACAATGTACCATACAAATGCTGTCCATACTAGCAAACATAATAAAGTTATGATAAATGATATTTATTTTGTAAGTAGGTTAAACATAACACTTTTACACGGCAAACTTTTTTGGTCATTTTTAAACTAGATGAGGCCGGTGTTTCCTAACTGAGAAGAAACACCGAAACAAACTCAAAGGTCAAAGTCTCTTTTAAAGCCCATACAATCGGTACTGGTCAAATCATATGAGAACATGTAGGTTTATGTCTGAAGTGGTCTTTTAAGGAAAATACTACTCTGATTTGAGTGGACCTGACCAGACAGTGCAAGCATTTGTCAGATATATATTTTATGGTGTTTCTGTTTTTTATAATGCCAATAAACACAATTTTCTTTCTTTCTTTTCTTTCTTTTCTTTCTTTTCTTTCTTTTCTTTCTTTTCTTTCTTTTCTTTCTTTTCTTTCTTTTCTTTCTTTTCTTTCTTTCTTTTCTTTCTTTTCTTTCTTTTCTTTCTTTTCTTTCTTTTCTTTCTTTTCTTTCTTTTCTTTCTTTTCTTTCTTTTCTTTCTTTTCTCTCTTTTCTTCCTTTTTTTTCTTTATATCATGTAGCTCAAACTTAGTACTTTAAGGAGCTCAACGATTTGACGTGATATGAAATTACCTTGTATCTTACTGGTTGAATAGTTGTCTACGTTCAAAGAAAACGCAAATACAACAAACAAAAGAACTACCAAATCTCTCCATCCTTAAAACAAAACACAATCAAAGCTTTATTACTCCTTTTCCATACATTATAATGAAGGAACTTGGAAGAAAATCCTCAGCGAGAACTAATCTTTACCGCTAATCCTCGGGGACTTAATGTCTTCGTAAAAATAAACATGGACGTTACCTACTGGAGTAGGTCCGCTGTCCCAGGTGTGCTGGTGTCCGCTTCGTTTATAATTTAAGCTGGGATGGCAGGTGAAAGGGATAAGAGGTAGCGGACAGCTCGTTGGTTTTGATAGGTCGAGTTTCGGGTGTCTGTGTTTAGTTTTGAAGTGTCCTTGATGCTGTTTTGATATGGTGTTGCTGTGTTTTACTGTGGAGTATTGCAAAGGTGAAGGATACTAGAGGTATAAAATTGGGTAGAGGGATAGTTTTATAATTCTCTTACAACCATTTTATTTGGGGTAGGTTTTTGTCTGATTGCTGGTACGATATTTTATTGTGAGATAAGGATCAATACTTCTTTTAAAAAATTGATTACGGGTTGTCAGAAGCCAGTTAATCTGACTCAAGTCTTGCCAAGAACTACCGTGATATTCAGTTAATGGGTTGTGGAGGTCTGGTAGGCAACCGCTCCACGTAAAATTCTGGTTTTCAGCTGAATCCGGTTTGACTGGAAGCCGACCCCAATATAATTGGGAAAAGGCTAGGCAGATGATGACTTCTTTTTAAAAAATAACTATAAATTATCCAAAATTATTTACTTTTTTTTACTAGCCTAAAGTGAACATTTCATCGTTTTTTTTTTAAGTATTGCGTTACCTTCCTTTTTATTTAGCAAACGTTCATTTTCTTAACTTATTCCAATACATTTGAGGCGCAACACGATTCTTCTTCCATACTTATATATTTTTTGTCGTCTCATAATACATCCAGACAAATCATCATTCAGTCAGACCATCCATCATAGATTTGAAACACAAATAAATAGCCCGGCATGACTTACCAGTAGATGACATTCTGACTACTGTACTTAAAAGCCTCTTGAAAATGAAAAATGAATGAAAATTCTACAGAAGATTCAGCGCTTTCTGCGGGTAAGAAGAATTCGCATCTATGTATCAAACTTTTATGACGCAACATTTCATTCCCTAGACAAAACCGTTTGTCAACATGAACAGGCAAAAGGCTTTTACCAAACTATATTATATTATATTATGTTTTAGCAAAAGACGGTAAACATAGTCACGTAACTACATAGTGAAATGCACTGTTATTCCCACAACCCTCGCTCACTCTTAAAACTTCAGCCGCACGCAAAAAGGATCTCCCTGGGGCACTTTCAAAATAATCGTAAAAATGTGAAGTCCCGAAGAAGGGCGGCTACCTAATAGATAAAAGTGTTATATTCACTTTGCCTTGTTTACATAATTTTCTCGATGTTTGCACAAAGAAATACAAATTCCTTTTGAAAAGATCCGATGGAATAAAGTCGCTTTAAAAGTTACCGAATACGAACTTGCGGGGTTTTTGATCAAAAGATTTTAGAATTATGATTGCTGAGTGAAGCCACCACGAATCTGAAAAGGCAACTTGGCTGAAGCCCTCAGGCTAGTTGGAGCAACGGTCTTAGTATGACGACTGGTAATTGACGGATGAAAGTGGCCGAGAATCGAGCTCTTTTATTAACCCTCGACCAAAAAGAGGGGAGTCATAAGTTTGATCGCTATATGTGTTTGTCTGTCTGTCTGATGGTGTGTCTGTCTGTGGCAACATAGCTCTTAAACGGATGAACCGATTTGGATGCGGTTTTTTTATTTGAAAGGTAATGTTTTTAACTATGATTCAAGTAAATCGGTTCTGCGGTTTGAAGATCATTAGTTCTTTTCTATTTGATGAAGGGATGTGAGCAACTTCCAAAGATTATATCGATTCAAAATTTGGTATTCTTTTAAAATGATATTGCAAGAACATGGTAACATTGAACTGTTGCTGCAGCATGACTTCAGGTCTGCAGAATACCGGTCTCCTCACTAAGTTTCAGAAGGTACCCTGTATGAACTTAATGGAATAGTTTTGTATTAACTAGCTTCTGCCAGTGAAGAAACATACTCCTTTTTTTTTTTAAACGATGGGAAATCATCAAATGACTTCTTCCGCTCTGGGTGGAGCGGAAGGGCGTGTCAGACTCTTACTGACTAAAACCCATCCGTGTTCCTTCTAAAGCCCTTTGCGTTCCAGGGCCGCGGTGACTCTTTCGAACAAATTCCGCAACCCTGGCAGGCTCTGGCCCTAGCGGGCCCCGTCTTTTATGCTGACATCTCTTTGAGGCGCGCGTGAAACACAACGCGCCATCGACCCGGGCCTGGTGGTGATCGGACAGCGAGCCACCCAATGCTCGCCGTCCGCAGGCCCGCAAGAAATGTTTCTTGCGGGCCTGCGGTATGTACTCCTGGGATGAAAAGTATGTTCTGTCAGGAGTCATGGTGTCATCATTATCATCATACCAGCCGAAAGAAGGGGAAGTTTGCCCTGATCACCACGCTTGGCAGGCGGGTCGGTGAGCGCAGTGCAGCTGTTGCAATACACAGAAGCACAAAGAATGCTGCTGCCCATTCTCTGATGAGTCCCTTAGTCGTCTTTTACGACACCCACGGGAAGTGATGGGATGGTGGTATTCTTTTACGTCCGACACCATATAGAAGTCATGGTATACCCGTGTGTAAAGTTTCATAGATATTTGTGCAGCCGTTTAGACGTCAAAAGGTTACAGATATACCGACAGAGTTACTTTTGCATTTGTAATATTAGTATGGATTGGAGAACCCTACGTCCAGCAGATATCAACTACAGTATGATAAAGATGCGTATTTGTTTTATAAACTAACATTGAACATTTTCATATGTTTTTTTTTTCTTTTTTTTACTATGGATAGTTGGACCACTATCTCACCTGACGGTAAGTGATGACGTGGCCGAAGATGGAACACGTATGCTTAGAAGTAACCTATTCACTATTGACTTAAAGACTCCCTGGTTTAGTATTAGGAAAGACAGACTTTAGCAGGGAATTCCACTCCTTAGCTTTATTTGTGATTAACATAATATATTATGATGCGTAATTCCTACATGCACAAGGGGCTCCTTTGGGATTATGATACACGTATGCTCAGTTATCCACAGTGCGTACACAAAAGATACAGGGCTTTAAAGCACCCTAAATTTAATAGCATGTGAATCATAGTCCAGATGACTTGGAACGAAAATTATGCTGCCATGTTGTTTTCCGTTAATCAGCGGTCTTTGTATCAAGTCTTGAGCTTTAAACATGGCAGTTAACTCGTAAAACTATGCACGCTTCCGAAATGAATTAACATCTATCTCAACACCACAAATCAGAATAATTATAATTCTTCCGATTGAATTTTCGGCACTGTAGCTAATCTCAACACAGAGTGGTAAATATCTAGTACACATTTATTTATTATTATTTATTTATTTATTTATAGTTGGATCCGGACGGCAATCCGTCACAACCGCGAAGAGATTAGAGGCAGGACCGTTTGCTATATCTCTGATTTTTTTGTGCTTTCTGACACAGGGGTATCACCACTTTCCAAACTCGGAGCTGCTACTGAAAAATTTATAATGGAAAAATCCAAACGTTTTTTTCCCGACCAGGGCGGAAAGTCTCGACATAGTTACCGATCGCCGACCGAATCGATAAGTTCTGAGGCAGCCCGTACACAGTCAATCTCGAACGCGAGCCATGGATCAGATCATTGATTTTGATCGTGGATCGTGGCCGAGATTGACTGTGTATCCTTAGGACTTAACGAACGAATTCGGTGGGTAGGCGATCGGTAACTATGTCGAGACTTGCCGCCCAGGATTCACGCTTACCGGTCTTAGGCCCGGATTTCACCAAAGCGGAGACGAGACGAGCGGAGAGGAGATGTTTTTAAACAACCAATAAAATTGCTGTAAAACATCTCTTCTCATCTTCGCTTTGGACTTCTCCGCACATCTCCGCTTTGGTGGAGTCCGGACCTTACTTACTTATTTTTAACCCAAATACGATATAACCCACTTCTTAAATATTCCAACTTTACCTCACCTTGTTCTTTGGAAAGTCGGTTAAAAAAACAGAGTAAAGTAAAAAGAGCTTAAAACTAAGAAAATGAAAGCATTTGGAACGTAAGAACCTCGCAGTGAATGGAGTCATGAATGTTGGGGAATGCAAAAAGAGGTTACTTAAGGGCTGTTCAGACTGCACTTAAAGTTACTCGCAGTTTTGGGATCGGAGCTTATGAGTGTTTTATTAGCACTAAGTTATTTTTAAACGTTTTCTCGTAGAGTTTTCGGAAAATGCTCTTTGATATTCGGTTTACAAAAACTTTGAGAATTTTAGAGCTGTTCTATGGTGTCTTTAGACATGTTCTTGATGCAGTATAACTGATCGATTTTGCTGACCGTCTTTACTTTAATACCATTTGCTTGGTTTTCTCAATATTATCCTCAACACAATTTTAGATTTTACCTTCTGAATGTTTTGAATCTTCTCCTATAAACATGGCCACGAAACGAAAAGGCGTGGCATATTTCGAAACTCGTTCGCTGTACCGTCGCACCGCTCTGCATTAAAATACGTTGAGTGTAGAGCTACCCTAAAAGGGGTATAAACTCCTATTCTTATTATATTCAGCAACCAACTTAGCGAGAATGTATTCGTATGGAAGTACAAAACTCTCTATGCAAATTTAGTTTCCACAATTTAAATTTTGACTTAAGCCGACCATCGAGAGCTAAACCCGACCTTAATGTTAGCTATGAAGTCAGTAAGCCTTAACATTAAAAATAAAACCGAGATGATCGATTCTCGACCTTATTAGCATAACCTAAGGCCTTTAGTGGTTTATAGCGCGAGTACTGCATTGATGACGCTTTTAAGGCGACTATGGGTTAAATCTTTTACGATCAACATAAAAATGTCGTTATTTTTCCGGACCACCGGAATGTGAAATTTTTGAACAAAAAAAATGTATTTATTCCTTTCTATCATCACTGAGATCGCTGCAATTTAGAATAGTTTATGTTATCTTTTATTATTTTGCTGATTTTCTAATTTTAAATCTAAATATTAAACTACTTAAAATGAACAAGCATTAAGTAGTTATTTCGGATGTTCCATTTTTAATATAGTTGAATTTAAAGTACTTAAAGTGAATGAGCATAAGTTTTATGTGGCGGGGATTTTATTCTGTGGCATTGGTAATTATTCTCCCGCCACAAAATGTTCAATATGTTTTGGTTAATAATTTTATTAAATTGAGTATTATGAAAAATATAACGAAGCATTGGAAAGTATACTGCGCTTTATTTAACCCCCTATCTCCTGAAGTTTTTATTTATTTGTACGAAACTGTCAATAACACGTCCATAACGGTTTGAAATATTATGTATTGCATAGCAGAATTGGTGTCAAAGCTATCGGTTCAGCAATAACGGCTATTGACTGAACAAACGTTATAAAATTTAACCGTTATTGAGTTTTGTATCTATCATGGAAATACAAATATAACAAAAATAAGTAGTTAGGTACTATGCAATTGGCTCGCTGTCCGATCACCACCAGGCCCGGGTCGATGGCGCGTTGTGTTTCACGCGCGCCTCAAAGAGATGTCATCATATAAGACGGGTTCCGCTAGGGCCAGAGCCTGCCAGGGTTGCGGAATTTGTTCGAAAGAGTCACCGCGGCCCTGGAACGCAAAGGGCTTTAGAAGGAACACGGATGGGTTTTAGTCAGTAAGAGTGAGACTGACACGCCCTTCCGCTCCTTCCAGAGCGGAAGAAGTCATTTGATGATTTCCCATTCATAAAAAAAGGTACTATGCAATTTCTAGGTGGAGAGTGTGGGCAAAGCTTATTTCTTCAAATCCCGGTAGGTACCGGATAACATTTACATTTTTTTTAACTATGGGATATCATCAAATGACTTCTTCCGCTCTGAGTGGAGGTAAAGGGAGTGTCAGACTCTTACTGACCTATCCATGTTCCTCGAAAGGCCTTTTGCATTCCAGGGCCACGGTGACTCTATCGAACAAATTTCGCAACGGATAACATACCTGAGGGGAGACTCTTGTATTTTTAAGGAGTGTTCGCAGTTGCAAACTATTAAAAACACCAATAATTTCCCTACATTTTGTAATTTTTTGGTCATTGATTGTTGCTGAGATGATATTGTGAATTTAACTTCTACGCTTTTAAGTACAAGTATTAATAATGTTAATAATAAATAAATATTAAGTCTATTTTAATAATTTTGAAATGAATTTAAACAGCCCCTCTGAAAGATAATGTCATACAAATGCTGAACCCTTCACAATCAGTTGTTTAATTCCCATCTAGCCACTGTCCCTAGAAGTTGAAAAACATACGAAAATATATGAAAAAACCGGCCAAGTGCGAGTCGGACTTGCGCACGAAGGGTTCCGTACCATTATCTGTAAAAACGGAAAAAAATACGTTTGTTGTATGGGAGCCCCTTTAAATAGTTATTTTATTCACTTTGTTAGTATTTGTTGTTATAGTGGCAACAGAAATACATCATCTGTGAAAATTTCAACTGTCTAACTGTCACGGTTCATGAGATACAGCCTGGTGACAGACGGATAGCGAAGTCTTAGTATTAGGGTCTCGTTTTACCCTTTGGGTACGGAACCCTAAAAACAAAGTAAACTCACAAGAACAGAAGTTTCCTTCCAATGATAAAAACAGGGACATGGCATCCATTTGCCCAAAAATCCGGGATAAGAATTTTTAAACGAAACATTATACAGGGTGGGTCTTAAAAAGACAATGTGTTCTTAAGAGAGTTCAACAAACATTATGTAAAGGTATGTACATAAGCTAAAAGTATTTACGTAACGACAACATAATGGGTTCAAGCTGTTAAAAGTGCTGTGGCAAGGCACTATGATGGTTTATTTAAACACAAGGGCGGAAAACGTAAGCTGGCAAGAGGCGTTTAAGGAAACGAAAATTGTGTTGTTGGTTGAAAATGGGTCAGTCGGATACTGGTTGTTATAACATCTTGTTGTGATTTATATTGGCTAATTAGAGAAGAAAAAAAATGATATTGAAAAAAATCTGTTCTTAGAATCCTGCTACAATATATGGGTTGCTTTTAATCTAAATTTTCTAAGTACGCCACTTTCAAAGAGGACCGTGTACCTACATTTCTTTTTTCTTTTTTATTTCTATGTACCGTGTTTCATGTCAGTGCTAAATAAATATTATTCTTTCTTTCTTTCTTTCTTTCTTTACGTACGAGGGGAGTAAGAACGCAATGAGAGTTCTTGATAAAATAGGGTATTTGACAAAACAATATTTAATTAGTCCGTACGATAGATATCCAAAAAATATTGGACACGTTTTTTTTTCTTTTGTCGTGTAAACAAAAAATAAAAACGATACAGAGCGTTGAAAACTTGTGTGACGTCACTTACCATTACAATTTTTAACTGTAAAGTGACGTTACCAAGCATCTATGATGCGTTTTATCTCAGTATTTTTAATTGATTTGATAAAATAAAAAATACGTATGCAATATTTTTCGACTATAACTGAGGACTAAGTAGAATCATATTTTTCATAACCCAGGCCACATCCCTATTAGACCAAGATACTCTAGATACAAATTCATACTCACAGGGCAGGGCCCAATCTTCTACGCGGAAAACAAAGACGTATTGAATCAACACGTCGCTCCCTCAAACACATTACAAATCTGTAGGAGCAGACTCGCTCTCAATTCCCAACCGTATGTTTACAAACCCGAGACCCGCAGAGAAATACTATTACATCTTTTGTTAGAACATGAAAACTGACAAAAACAGAATGAATTCTCATTGGTACAATGCGTGTTAAAGGAGCTAGTCGCAAGGGCAGAACAAGGAAACGATTTAATTTAATCTCGGCCGGGGAACGCAGAATTAATTTCGTTATTTGGACATTTTTCAGTCTCCCCTCCTGAAAAATGAGCGAACAAAAATATAAAGCTACAATTTTTCAGCGTCAAATTTTGCCTTTGGAAAGTTAAATTATGAAAAATTAAGTTTTGTTTTTTTGGAGCGACGCCCTCGATGTGAATATTTTATTTCTGATGCTTTACGTTTTTTGAATCGCTAATCTATTTTATCCACTGGTTTTGGAAATAGATTAGCAATAACACGGTTATTGGTTTTTTAGGAATGCGGACGGGATTATAAATAGTTGTTTTATCGTGATTTTTGCCGGGTTCAGAATACCTAAATACCTACTTTATGTCACTTCGCGCTCAAGCATGGTTATTAGTACTTTATGTGTGTCACGTTTTAAATATTTATCCTGGCAGCATGTTTCCTTGGTGTAATTTCACGCGAAAGAAGCTTGTAGCGGAATCTAGTACCAAATAATGATTAAACTATTCAAAAAGTTTCTGTAGTGTCGGCGTTTTATCGTGTAAAGCTCATTTTTCTGACTCATCTATGCTGTTTTCTAAAACACATGAATCTTACGCCCATTACTTCAACTCAACATGATCTGCCTAGCCTTCTCCCAACTATATTGGGGTCGGCTTCCAGTCAAACCGGATTCAGCTGAATACCAGTATTTTACGTGGAGCGGCTGCCTACCAGATCTCCACAACCCATTAACTGGGTAACACGGTGGTTCTTGGCTAGACTGGAGTCAGATATACTGGCTTCTGACAATCTCTGACTGCCAAAGATCAACAAATGGCAGCCGGAATCAACGGCTTAACGTGTTTTCTGAGGCACGGAGGAAACTCGGTATGTTAAGATGGTCACCCATCCACAGACCAACGTTGGCAAGCGTTGCTTAACCTTGATCGACCCGAGCGACTGATATTCTTTAGCCATGAGCTCCTCCATCTCTTCCACGCCCATTACTTCAACTCTGACGAACAAATTAGAGTCAGGTTTGCAGACGTTCTAGTATCACTCAATTACCATGAATAGTGGGCGGAAGAACGCTTTTGATCGCTAGGCTTCACGGGCGAAATTGCCAGGTTGCTATGCCAAGTATTTGCGGTACTAACAATGCATGGTCGGAAAGCTACTGTGAGACAATGACGAACGCTGAAATGATTATGTAGCTACAGTTTTGCTGAACAAGGTCCAGGTTTGAATCTCTTAAGTGTTTTTGACAGGGTAACTTTTCTTTAGTTTATCTTAGGTTAATTTTTTTCTTTTATTGAGTGGTGTTTGCAGTTCAACCTATGAGGCTGTCGACTGCTTAACCAGGCTTGCCTATAGTGGTGGCCTTAATATAAATATTAAAGCCTCCAGCCAGGGCTTATTCAAACTTACAAACTAAGCAGCTACACGCGACGGGCACCCCCTGTTGGGTACGGGCCTCGGCTTAGGACGTCGCTGGTGGGAGGACAGCTAGGGACGGGCTGGATTGAACTAGGATTATTAATTAGAGATGAATTTAAAACTACAAACTCATGCGGGCTGGCTCGAGCATAGGTCGGGGCGGATATTGACGAGAACGTCGCGGAGGGCCTCGGTAGCGAGGGCGGAAGGACGGCGGTCGTTGTTTGCGAAGAGTGCTGGTCTTTACGACTCTCTTGGAGGAGAGTGGTAGAGTCATCGGGCGTGGGTTAAAAAGTAAAGGTAGTTTAAATTTTTATCCGGTAATCATGAAAATGTATAATTTACTAGGTACTCTTCCAACTCTATAACTTCATTTCACATAACATGTACTACAGTTTCTTATTTGACCTATCTCATTGTACAGTTTAAGTTTCAAGAGTAATTTCAAGCCCCGAAATAATGCCAATCAATTAAAATCAACCTGTATTTACAGTTCAAGGCAAACACGTAACAGATTCATACACATTTCGACTTATCAATTCAGATCGCATGCAGGTTAATTTCCTACTGAACAGTCTGCGTTTGAGTCAAGCCAAACTTAACAGTAAAAGCTTTAAAGCTCAATGTCTAAAATAGACTTTAACAGGGGAAAATGGGGTTAGAATGACATGTCACGTCCCTGCCTCTTCCCTATAAGGGTGTAACAGCCTAAACAAACATCGTGTCTAATTATTTTCAAGCTCTGTTCCCTCACAAGTCCCGGAGCAAGCCCTCCATTCCATCATACTACATTTTCAGCGCCATATTTCAGTCTCTTGTTTCTTAATTAAAACTTTAAATATTGTTACTTACGAAGTACTCACAGAACTCCTTAACCTAACAATAGGGGTGACCCCTAATAATAATTAACCTAATTTTCTTGTGCTATTCGAAATTCAACTATTTGCCGTCGGGTTAAGTTTTATAGTTGCAATTAAGTGGCCTAAGTTTGTAATGACAGAGCGTCGAGGAGATGCCAAATTACAGGAAAACGTGTTAAATACGTATGTATACTGTTACTGCTGGTTAATTAGGGGTTTTTAAACTGTACTACTGTTTCCTTTGCCCTGATTTTTGTGGAGTTTGCTGTAAAAGTTTAATTAGTGTTTAAGTTTTTACTGCAGAGTGGGGAAATGGGCATGCGGGTCTTCTGAGGGTAACTATTCTGTTCTCCTGGTGAATGTGAGCTAGAGTACGATGCAAGCAGAAATTTGAACAAAGACTATCAACCTCGTGAGGAGCTTTCAATAGTCTGATGTTTACCAATTTATAGCTGTCCATGTTTTTTTTTTTAATAGGATATCGTCGAATGACTTCTACACCCTGAGTGTAGTGGTGTCAGCCTTTTACTGTCTTGAACTTGTGTTGTATTCCTTAAAATGCCCTTTGCGTTCTAGGTTCCAACAATTTCGAAACCCTCAAGGCACTGGTCACTGGCACATCTATGTATGTTGATAATCAAAATACAATAGGGAATATGCATGAAATAAAAATTTAGTATCCAAACAGTTTATCTAGAAATATACAAAAATATAATACTAACAGTGAAAATAGAATCGAAATTGACCGAAAAACAAAGGAGATGTAACTATTTTAATAAAATATATCTGTCCCTCTCGCGAAAACGCAGTTTTCTCGAGTATGCTGTATTAGGCGTCATAGTATTTGACGTCAGATTTGGTATCGGACTTCTCTTTCTAATTGTCAACTTTGAAGCTTAATAACTTCAACACTGATGAAGGTATTTTAAAAATTCTTTAATAATTATTTACTAGAGATAATAAGTATTTTATTTTGCAAATAAAAAAAATGCATGCATATTCCCTATTGCATTAGTTTTCAAAGACTACCTGTGGAGGCTTGTAATTAGTAATTTTGTTATATATTATTGTTATTACAATGGTATTAGTCTTTAAGCCTTCCGATAATAAAGTAAAAAAATAAAAGAAAATAAATAATTAATCGGCAAAAGCCGCATGTCGAAAGATTTTAGCATGTTAAGTTGTGTTTTTTGGTTTGATTAGTTTGTTTATCCTCTAAATATTACGGTCAATGCTTGACCTACTTACTAGCAACGTTTTCTCGACCGATTTCTTTAACCCACGCCGCTTTATCAATACTAAAGTTATATTACTTCGTTATAGGTTTCTGAGGGATTTTATTAAGATCGTGGGAAGCATCACAGACTATTCTTACTTATCTCTACTACTTTTAATATTTTTATTACAGAATATTATTAGCTAAACATTAGAAATAAGTCAAATTGCCTAAAATGTTTGCTAAAGGCAGTAGAAGTATTGATCCTATTACGATTGCGATTACGATGCAGATTGCCGTAGGCTACTTTGAATACTGCAAAATGTACATTTCTGTTACATAAGCTATAGGAAAAAACTAGTTATTGCTCTTACTACTTATTACTATTATAACTCTTAGTCAAAGTTTGTCGGACATGTGGCAACTTGGACTGCTTTTTCGTTTAACAATCGGAAATTATTAATTTATTTTTACACATACTCACGCACACATACTCAATTACTCAATTACTCACTCATTTAATTTAGTTCCTCTCACCCACTTTGTACCCCCATAACAGCAACAATCTCACTGCATCTAGCTTAATCTCTCTTAATTATTTCTTCTCACTGATGTTGTATACAGCTGTCACCTATTGTCCGGAGTCTGGAGAGGCTAGTAATCTGTCATACAGGTCTTCTAGTACAGAAACCAGTCTCTCACATAGATCACAACAATTATCGCTAATGTTTTGTTTGCTTTTTTTATATTGTTTGTAAATTCTATGTGAGAGAAGAACAATAAACTTTAGTATTATTATTTATAAACATCATTAAGATTCTAATGCCCCTGCTTCACTTTAAAATAATTGAATGAAGTTCAAATTGAAAAATGTTTTTATATTACACAAACAAAATTATTCCCATTAGCCTAAACATCACTTAGTTTTAATTTATTTTTCGAATGTCTTCCTATCAGCATATGCACTTGAACACACACACAAATACACCATTGTACACGTTAATCTCATCCTTGCACACATGTAGGAAATTAAACAACAATATTAATCATAAAGGTGGTCGCGTTCTGTTGCCAGTTGGCACCAATCCAAGCTGCCAGCATTGCCACTGGATGCCATTGCTGATTCGAGATTAATAAAGAAAAAAACTACAAAAAAATTGTCAAGCAGTCGATCCGCCGACCGCTTGGTAAAACTTTGCGTTGAAAAGATTTCAATCTGGTAGGTTTAAATTTTAATTCATAAATCTAGTTTGAAAGTTGAACCTGTTTAATGAATGAAAATTGTACTTTATTCTTGTGCAGAATAATTGGATATCGTATAATTTCTTATTTGAAATTGAGTTTTAAGTTGAATTGTAAAAAGATTGGATGGATGTAATTTATTGTAACAATTCGAGGTTTCATTTTGGTAAAATAGTAAAGCGTTAATTTTGTGGACTGTTGCACATTAAATTACGTAGCACTAAATTTATTATAATGTTAATTAGAATAGAATTCAAAACTCTTATTACAGACACACTGTTGTATTTGTGTAGAATAAAAGTTTAGTCAACGAAAACATAGAAAAAAAATATATAACATATAGCCATACAGTAAACTTAGCGTGCCCTTATCGAAAGAAACCGAATTTCATTAACGTAAATGTTTAAAGTATCGTTATGATAAATGAAAAATATCACTATAATGAGCAATCTAAACTAAAAGGTGTATGGTACAGGATCATACAAAACGAGTCTAGTATTCCATTTGATAACAATACCATAAGTCGAGGTACTGTTGTAACCGCTCGTCGGGTTCGTTCTGGACACATGACATTAATGCCATGTGTGCTTCTTATGCAAAAAATAAGTTCACCCAATTGCGAGATTTGCGGTAAAAGAAAAGATATACAACATTTTTTGATGGAATGCGTCAGGAACGAATCTGAGAGAAACCAGGTTATTAGGGAGTTAAGTATAAATAGGTTAGACTTAGGCATGTTTTATAATTTTTTGTCTCGACAATTATCCCGTGAGGCTAAAATGATGTATTCATTACTTAATATTTAAGATTTTTCGAGTGAAGAGTGTGTGAGAGTAATTCAAGATAAGTTTATGATGGGGCTGACAAAAACTGAGTTCAAAAGTCCCTTAAAATAAAGATTAAAAAAAATATATTTTAAATAAAAGTAAAAATATTAGTGTGTAAACGGTGTGTACCGTGGAGCTAGCTAACCAGCTTCCTTAAATAGGTAAGATTATCGATTATTTTATTATAAAGAAGAACTTTTTAAACAAACAGCCCATTAATACGAGCAAATACCCAATTCTAGACGCCTGTTCCTTAAATAGTTCGAAACTAAGGAGGCAAACCAGCCTTAGAAAAAACGTAAACTTCTTTCACTTGATAGGTGCCCTTTATAAAAGACAACAATAGACTCAATTTCCGTGTACAGAATCAAGAAGGCAGGCTTGATTATCGCACAAGTGTGGCATTGTGTGACGCACACGTGTTCAAACTACCCTGAGATAAAATACCTCCATCACTTTTCACACGCTGTCCGAAAGGGATGGGCTATTTTTAGCTGGAACTTCACGACAACAATGTAAAGGTGAAAATGGAGGAATATAATGGTGTCTTTGATTTCTACGTACCCGTTCGCCTTTCAATATTAAAAAAATGTGGTTCTGTATGTTTTTATGTTTGTTTGTGTTGAAATCAATTGCGCCTGAATGGATTTCGGTGAACATTATGTACAATAATTTTATTGAGCTAACCTATCGTGGGATTTTCCACTAACACGCGGGCAAAGCCACTCGAAGAAGTTATTTTAATATAATAACGTCTATATTCTGAATGTTTAGCATAGGGAAAATTTAAGGAAAATTTATCTAGTCGTGGGTTGATAAAAGTTGTTCAAATAATGAGGATATTGGGAAATAAAAGCTGCTATTTTTAGCCATCCAATCATTAATTCGATGGCTCTTTACAAATTAAAATCACGATTGTAACAAAATTTTATACGAAACACGTAAATTTACGAGTCAGTAAAACAATATTATTCTAATAACTGGACGAGGCCGGTATTTCCTGTTGAACTACTCTCATAAAATACACCGACAGATCATCTTTTAAAATGCAAAAAACTCGTATCATCTCAATCTGTCCAGTCAGTGTTAGCATTTGTCAATGACTGCATAAAAACTTTCACATTAAAATGGCGACTAAAACAGAACACAACATTATATTTTAAGACCAGCATGCTACTAAAAATCTTTACTTAGAGATAACTTAACAAAAGAGAAGAACAATACATACTTCTCGACTTTAAGTTGAACGCCCTCGCAAATCCACAAATCTCTACTGCGTGGGAGGTAGGTGTTCAACTGAGTGTAATATAAGGTTATATTTAAGATAAAGTTTGTGCAGGTCAGCTTACGTCATCACAGAGTTAAAAATGGGAAGTAGTTACGAGGGTGTATGTTACAGTCAAAAGGCTTAATCAGTCAAAAGTACTTTTAACTGAAAGTTTTTAAGTTTTTTTTAAATTATTTTTTTATTTGAGATGAGTTTGCTCTTGAGTCTAGTCTAGGTCATAGATGACAGAGACAAAGCCTGTGTACACTAATTTTGAAAAGATTAGGGTTGTTTGCGTTCGGAAACACAGACGCAGGCAGAAAGTTCCACTCCTTTGCTGAGCGCATTATAAAAAGACTTTTGGAAACGTTTAGTGCGAATTGGTAGAATAGCATTCTTGGAGTGAGACCTTTGGACAAGAGTAGTTTTGTCTGAAAATCTGTAGCCAATAATAAATAAATAAATATTTATTTCTTCAGACAACATACAGTCCAGTTTGTTAGTAAAACATTAAACTTATAACTAATGTTAGTAGGTTCACATCTTAAAATAAAATCATCATTAATTGGCATTTAATCTTAAAAAAGTTTAAAATAGGAGGGTAAAAATTCTCCGCTACTGTCCTCAGAATGTTGTTGTTACTAGCCCGAATCCTAGTTACTACTGATGCAGTTAAAGGTGTGTGTGGTTAGTTGGTGATTTTAACTGACAATTTGTGGTTAAAAGTGATTTTGACTAACGTTTGAACTCTAACCACTAGAGCCTCAGTCAAAATTATAAAAGATTTCATATGTCTTAAATTCGTTTATTCCGAAGGTATGTACGTGTGACGTGTTAAACAAACTGCAGCGTCAATGAAAGGCAAGGGTGAGTGGCACACTGATTTATTGAACAAGATATTAATCTACCCACCACCAAACAAATATCAGTCATGATAACAACGGTACACAAACAACTTTCCTCTTTATAATATAAGTTTAGATTTTGGTTATATTTATGCCAATAACTTCTTCATGAAATTAAAAATCTACAATAACCTTATCATTGAAATAAAATACATTAGTAAACATAAAATAACATATCTTGACACTAATATACAGATATACTTATGAAGATGCTGAACGTCTCCAATACGACCTGGATAGATTCCAAGAGTATTGTATGGCCAACCGCTTGGATCTTAACGTCTCGAAATGTTATACATGTACCTTCACTCGTAAACCTAAACCTATTATTTACGATTACAAACTAGCCAACACTTCACTAGCCAGAGTTAATACGATTCGAGACTTAGGCGTCACTTTTGACTCGAAACTTCTTTTTGACACACACATCGATAACATAATTAAAAAAGCTTCTAAGGCACTAGGTTTTATCTTGAGGATATCAGCAGATTTCAAAAATATCAAAACGCTCAAAATTCTCTATTGTGCATTTGTACGCAGTCATCTCGAATACTGCTCACCAGTATGGAATCCCATTTATATCACTTACATCAATCGCATCGAAAGTATTCAAAAGAAGTTCTTGAGGTACATTCAGTTTAGATCCAAAACCTATTTACCTGGTTATTATAGCCGCTGCAGGAAGTTTCACATTCTTCCACTAATTGAACGGAGAAAAATTGCCGACATGGTATTCCTATTCAATTTGTCAAATGGTTCAATCGACTGTTCTGAACTGATGAGCAAAATTGGGCTGCGTGTTCCATCCTTCACCTTAAGGAATCATCGACCTCTGTATGTTCCTTCTGTGCGGTGTAAATATCGACAAAATTCTTATATAATAAGAGCTAGTAGGGCATAAAACTCGTTGTGTCAGAGTGTTAATGATCTAGACTTGTTCTCTACCAGTGTTCCGGAACTAAAAAAAAATCTATATAAAAACTTCTTTGAAGTTCACTAAAACCTTTTTCTTTTAATTCTTCATTTTCGTTTTTCATTCTATAATTTAGGTGCTTACTAATTCTTACTTTCTCTTGCCTGTCTACTGTTTCTTGTGCTACACTAACATTGTCAGTGTAAACTTTTAATTGGCCTTCTTTCACTAGCTGTCAACTATCTGTATCCTAGCTGTAAGTTTTCTTAAGAAATAAAATAAAAATAAAATAAAATAAATAAAATAACAAAAAAAAAACATTGACCAAACAAAATCTCCGCAAAAAAAATCTCCTGGCAAGCCTCCGAGGTACTTTTTTCTTTAAGAAACTGCCAAGAATTCTAATTAAGTATGCAAAAATAACGACAATCACCATTGGGACCCTCACAATGACAGCCAGAGCGTTTAGCGTAATCTTCAGAGGTGGAGAGTCCAAAACGAGGATAATATAATATAATGGACCCCAACTTGTTTAGCCTAAAATATCTTAAGGGGGATGCTATATAGCGAAGCCTCTCGAATTCATTTTTGGGTTCCAACCTTAAATAGAAAACGAATCTTAATGAGATCCATTTTTGCTCATCTGTCACAAAGGTTTTTCTCTAATCCTGTGTAACGCAAGATTTTGAATTAAGCTTATATCAGTACGACCATTTGATATAGACAGTGCACAGTGTAGTTTCATTGAGAACCCTTATTTTAGCGAGCCATACTCTCGCTTGGCGGTTTTTTTTCCGTTTCAGGTTTTATGTTGATCGAAATGTGATCCACGATAGTTACGCATATATATTGGACTAGTTTTTGCCCGCGACGCGCTTATGCCGTTTTTCCACGTTCCCATAAGAATTTCTGGAAATACTCTCTTAGTGCTCCCTTACACTCCCCAAGGAACCTGCATGCCAAATTTCAGCTTTCTACGACCAGCAGTTTCGGCTGTGCGTTGTCTCTCAGTCACTAACTCAGTAACGGAAGTGTTTTATATAAATAATGATTAACAGAAAAAAAAATTGGTTGCCTGTAAATTCGGTTTACAGACGATAGTTAAACCTGACAACGTCCGTTACAATGAGCGTAACGTTATAATGAGTCATCCTTTTTCGTGCGTGCAGCCGATGTTCATCGATTTACTAGACGTTGCCACGTCAAAAATTAAAAGCTAATTATTGTAATTGGTCGAAAAATGAACGTGTTCATGATGTAGATATAGTCGCAAAAATGAAAAAAAAACTCGAATGTCTTTTTGTTTATTGGACTACCTTAAAGAATTCATTCGCCTTAATGGAATGACCGTTTTGACCTTGAGGTCTAGTTACAATGTAGACTGTTATTATGAGAACCTTTGGGACCTATTGTGGAGTTAGAATGGCTTGATAGTGTATTTAATCTTATGAGGCTATTATACTTTAGGTATAGCGGTATTCACATGAGATTTATTGTTAATCGAAATAGTTAAATGACAACATGATATTTCATATTATGTTATTTTATATCTTGAAATTATTAAGAACTAGCTTAAGCCAGCGGTTTCAATCTTTTCGCCCCCATTGCTCCCTCTTCAAGTTTTATATTCGCAAAAAACGTCGCCCTACACCGTCTCCAAGGTTCAAGCTATGTCTTGCCTGGGTTGGTGAATTTGTTCGAAAGAGTCACCGTGGCCCTGGAACGCAAAGGGCATTTGGAGGACACGGATGTAGTCTGACATTCCCTTCCACTCTGCCCAGAGCGGATGAAGTCATTAGATGATTTCCCATCTTTAAATCTATGAAGAAAACTTCATTAGTGACTAGTTAGAATTGGGTATTTGATTTAAAAAATATTATTAGTCCGTCAGCTAGATTTTCAAAAAAATATAGGACACGTATTTTTTCTTTTGTCACGTAAACGAAATATGAAGACGATACAGTGCATTCAAATCTTGTGTAACGTCACTTGCCTTCGCAATTTTGTATTGATTTGATAAAATAAAACATACGTTTCCAATATTTTTCGATAGTCTATGTGACGGACTAAATAGAATCATTTTTTTTTAACCCAGGCAACATCCCTATTTCATCTATCTTGTAAAAAATAGGCCGAATTGCTTGACTCTAATGTCTCCTACAGACTTTTTTTTAACAATCCTACTAATTACAGTTTGTCTCTAAAAATCCTGGCAGACCATTAGAAGAAATAAAATGAATTTATAAAAATACCAGCCTTCGTTATTTTGGTCAGCAATCACATTTTGCGTAATAATAATAGTAACTTGGTTTTATTACGGACAATAATCGTGAAAGCACCAAAATTAAATTGAAAATATTCCAAACAGAATAATGCTCGGACATTAAGCCGTTCAGGTTTAATCCGATTCCGTTCCGTTTCCTAATCCAAAAGATAACCCATTTAATAAATAACATTGCAATAACATTTTATTTCTCAAGAACAACAATCTAATTAGTTTCTATAAAACTTTAAAATTAAAACAGAATACGGTTGGCTACGTATTAAACTCGTAGAGTGCTACGATGCTACGCCGTAGCCGCGTAGCTCGTAGCAGCGTAGCAATGCTACGAAGTGTACTTAGTAACTTTGTAATGCGCTTACCACCGGAACTCAAATAGCTTGTAACCGGTTCAAATGAAAAACCGTTGGTAAACTATAAATTAAATTGTGGACTGTTTGTATTTTTCTTTGTAGTACTGTTATTACTTGTGAAAGAGTTTCCTTGGAAACACAGAGTTCGCCAGTTCATAAGTTTTGCTATCAGTAATGTGAAATGTAACTTTTGTGAGCCGGTGTCATGGATCGGGCGTCGAGTTTATTTTCTTGCTTGTTGTAACAAGGATCTTCCGTTTTTCCTCTTACGTATTACACAGTGAGACAAACTGTCTGACGTTCTCTCACTTTATTACTATAGTCTATCTTAATATGTATTTTTCTTGTGCACGTGTGTATGTCACTGAACTCCTCCTAAACAGCTGGACTGATGTTGATGAAATTTTTTTGTGTGTTCAAGGGGATTCGAGAATGGTTTAGATTTACAATTGGACAGTAGGTGGCGCTGCAATCGATATCGAATCGATCGAATTATATAAAAGCGAAAGGCCATTCATTCATAAAAGAAAGGATTTTATGAAACTCCTCCTGTAAGGGGATAAAAAAGAGGATTTTGTTTGTACTAAATCTGCGTAGACGAAGTCGCGGGCGAAGTGCTCGTTACTATATAAATGCGAAAGTTTAGATGGATGTTTGTTACTCAATCACGTCAGAACGGCTGAACAGATCGAGATGAAATTTGGCGAAGAGATACATTAAAGTCTGGAATTGCAAACAGGCTAATTTTTATCCCAGTAATACGTTCCCTTGATATCACTTCCGAAACAACCCAAAATACTTTTATTTGCACTGTACGTATTTCTGAGCACACAATACAATTTGAAGAATCAATATGGGTTTTCAATTACAGCAATCACTATCATATTTCTGTTGAAACGAAAACTCTGGTTTAGTTTTTGTGAGCTTTTTTAGCACATGGTAAAAATTTGAATCTTATGATAAAATTATGTCATGATAAAAGTAAGACATGTTCTACCTAAGTGCCAAGTTTCATCTGAATCCGTTAGCCGATAAGGCGTGAAGAGGTAACGAACAATTACTTTTTGCATTATAATATTAATTAGAATTAGCCACAAGATATTTTGTTAATCGCGCATGTCAAACTCATACGTGTTGCATTCTTTTGAACGCTGATATTATTATAAAATTTCACTTTGTCAAAACCCTCTGGCACATTTGGCCAACACTTTTTTAGGAGGAAATACATAAAAAGTGATCACTCTGGACCGCGAATAGTGACCCAGTTTTCGACAGCTGCAAGAAGCAGTAGTTTATTTGATCCGAATGTCCGTGGTATTTTTATATTGAAAATGTTTATATACGCTACCAAGGACCCAATGTTACTGTTGTTATGCTTGGTTCCATTTTTTTTTTTTTTTTTTTTATTTAATGTAGGTTTGCTCTTGACTTTAGTCTAGGTCATAGATGACAGAGACAAAGTCGACGATGGAGCAAGCTTACCCAGAAGAAGCCTGTTCACTCTAATTTTGAAGAGATTAGGGTTGTATGCGTTCGGAAACACAGACGCAGGCAGAGAGTTCCACTCCTTTGCTGTGCGCATTATAAAATACGTTTGGAAACGTTTAGTGCCAATTGGTGGAATAGCAACACGGTAGGGATGGTAACTTGCAGTGCGTCTAGATGTCCGATGGTAGATGGGGGCCAGTGGGATGAGATCGTGGAGTTCCTGGACACTCTCCCCGAAGTACAATCTGTAGAAGACTGTCCATTCTCGGGTCTGGAAAAATATTATTGCATTTTTCAGTAGCAGCCCGAAGTCTGGGTTTCTGACCAATTGATTGGGGGCTATGTCCCCTATTGCTTGGGACCCGAACAAGAAAGGCAAAATGTGGACGAGGAAGATGTAACTATAGTACATCTCTACGTAACAGGGGAATACGTCAAAATATAATGTTGAGTTATTTCACACATAGCTCACTCAGAAAAATGTGCTGTACTTTGTTTTCTTAAAACATGTGATGTTAGTGTCATAAATTAATTAGAGAAAAGCTAGCTCAAACATTAAGCTTTTTACCACGTTTTAAAAACATTACGGCAGCCAAACACAATGATACATCCTCTAATACTCTAATTTACATAGACACAGAAAAACATGTTTCACTTTTATATCTTTTTCATACAATATTTGCTGAAACGTGGTTAACATATAAAAGAAAAATGTAAAGACAAACATTATGAGTTTTGTTCCGGACCTCTGCGGAAGGGTTGGTGTAATAAAATAATATTATACTTTTCGACATCCTACTACTATTATAAAGGCGAAAGTTTGTAAGTATGGATGTATGTATGGATGTTTGTTACTCTTTCACGTAAAAACAACTGAATGGATTTTGATGAAATTTGGCACAGAGGTAGATTATAGTCTGGAATAACACATAGGATACTTTTTATCCCGGGAATATGTTCCCTTAGGATAGTTTTCGACAATCACGCGGGCGGAGCCGCGGGCGGCAACTAGTGGGTTATAAAACGTGTCAAAAACAGTTTTTGGCACTCGGCATTTGAGTATTGAAATAGTTATTATGTAAATATGGTCAGTAATTATTGTTCCCTATTCAAAAATGAGGAAAATCACTATTTTTTCTTGACGTATTATAAAATAAAAGCTTTTTTTAACCAATTTTGTTAAAACGATGCTGAGATTATTACGTTAATAACTGCATAAGCTGAATAAAGGAGTTTTTAACAGATTGAGACTGACAATAAAATTCAATTCCTTAAAAATACAAGAATTGCCCCTCAGAACTGATATCATGTCAAAAATTATTCATTTTATGTGGAAAGATTGTTGAGTAGAAAGGAACGTGTGCAGAGGTGTGAGTGAAAGGTAGTATAAAAGGAAAAGAGAGGAGAGATAGAAAAAAACATGGCGTGTGTGAGAACGAACGATTAAGGACGATAGAAGTTTATTTTAAGTTTTTTATTTTGTGTTTCAACACGAAAATACAGAAGTTTTCACTTTAGAGACTATTTTATTTCACCATCCGATCAAAAATTTTATGATTCTGCAATCACTGAAAAACTTACGAATTATTTTTCAATTGAGAATACATTCACATTAAAAACTATGCATTTAGTTTGCTTTATCCAAATCAGATTATTTTAGGTACATTTACGTTATACGACCTTTTTTCTTGAAGCAAAACTAAGTGAAAGATCCAAGCATCCCTTATTAATCCCTTAATTGAGTTCTTTATCCCAACTTACACAAAAAGGTTTCTACTGATTGGCGTGTAATGTTGTATAGTGTTACGTTCGGGTCCGAACACAATATCTGTCAATTCGTAAAATTCAGTTTTGTTGAGCATACATTTATACTATGATCCACACCAGGTAAATCTGCAGGAACGGTCACTAACCCATCTTCATGATCCTTTACTTATTCATAGCAATTAATTTGGAACATTTAAATGTAACTAGAGTGTATAGAAACTTGACACTATGTTTGAAAAAAGTAACGTTAATGTACATAGATACAATGTTTGTGAGACAGGTGCTACCTTCACTCGTGAATGGTATCGTTATGTTCGAAATCAATTTCTTACAGATGCCATTGCCCACATTGAACAATCAAAGGTAATACTAATGTTACATTGAGCAGTACGAAGCAATAGTTATAGGTTCTCGAAACTTATATACAAAATACAATTCGGAGTATCGCATTACAATCAAACGCTCACAGTCGGTTCATACCCTTACATCTCTTCAAACCGACTGAGTGATGCGAGTCGCAAGCCTCACAAAGGTATTTCCTATTGCTCTGTAGAGGATATTTTTTCGTATAAAAAGAGGTAATAAAGTAATATTAGGAAGGTCATATTATATTGTAAAGAAATATAACTATAGTGGTACCGTTGAAGGTAAAAAGGTTCTATTGAAATCTGCCGGTTATGTGTGTTTTGTACATATGTGATGAAAATTGCGTAATAAGGAGCAAATGTGGCGTTGTGTGATGGAATTGATTCAGTTTTCCTAATTTTATTCCGTCATAAGGGGAAACTTATAACTAGTGTCGTATACAGACATTGGGAAATATATTTAAAAAAATCCTAATTGACACATTCTCGCGAATGGTTCAGTTTAACAAAGCAACTATGACAAGCATATAATGAAATAAACTTAGCACTGTCATTGTCAAGTGTCCGTCTGTCACTTATTTTTTGTTTAAAATAGGCCGTTGATTAATTCATGGCCCTATCTAGAAGTACCGCCTTATTTTATGCGATCTTCTCGTGTTAGTGTAATTATAACAATAAACAATTTTCAACTGAAAATGAATCCTTTCTGCGCACCACTCCATACATTCACATACAAAAGGTCCATCAAAATAATTTATCGACCATTTGGTTCTGCCATAGCCATTACATTCAAAAGGCCTTTGCTTTTGTCATTGGATTTTTAGCTTCGCATTTCCAACCAGTATTAAGACATAGGTACATATTTGTACCGCATTTCAATCCGCTCACGTACCACATAATAGTACCAACATAATGGTATGCAAAGTTGGCTCTAAACAGCTCGAATACACCCCATATATGTAATACTTTAAGCCTCACCTTGTTTGAGAGAAAGAATAAAAGCAATACATACAACGGTAAGGGAACATGCCACAATTTCACAGCCAATTTGCAATAAAGGATCTTTGCAGTACGTTCTCCGTTCTTTTCAGATATATTTACGCAAATTGAGTGGAATGGTGAAATATTTGAGGGATTTTGGTAGCTCATTAGTGTTTCATTGCAGGTAGGATGTTTTGTTGTGTGCGGAGAAGAAAGTAGTGAAATAATGATGATGAAAAATTTCATTTTTGTTTTATGAATATTGCCGTGTTTAAATGATCGCTCGTGGCTAAATAATAGCAGCCGCACGGGTCGATCTTCAAGGTTAAGCAACGCTTGCCGAGGTTGGTCTGTGAATGGGTGACCATCTTTATATACAGAGACTCCTCTTTGCCTTGGAAAGCACGTTAAGCCGTTGATCCCGGCTGTCATTTGTAAATCTTTGGCAGTCGTTACGGATAGTCAGAAGCCAGATAATCTGACACCAGTCTTGCCAAGGACTACCGTGTTACCCAGTTAATGGGTTGTGGAGGTCTGGTAGGCAGCCACTCTACGTAAAATACTGGTATTCAGCTGAATCCGGTTTGACTGGAAGCCGACCCCAATATAGTTTGGAAAAGGCTAGGCAGATGATGATGCCGTGTTTAAATGATATTACTCTTTCTTGACGCCTGTCTTCCAAAAAGGATTAGTTATAGGCTTAACTTTAACCACAAATATTTCGACAGGACGTGGTTTGTTCTAAGACAATTGTGGCGCAAAAAATGTAGCAGTAATTAAACAGTGAATCTACCACAGCACCCTACTCTTTTTTTAATATTAAAGTATTAAAAAATAGTAGGGTGCTGTAGTAGATCGTAAATTTCCTTTTGCCCGTGACTTCGTACGCGCATATCCCGTTTTTTCCCGTTTCCGTAGGAATTTCGGTAAATTCTCACCGAGTGCTCCCCTATACTCCCCAAGGAACCTACATGCCAAATTTCACCTTTTAAGACCAGTAGTTTCATTCTGTGGGTTGTCTGTCAGCCACTCAGGCATTCAATCGTTCAATGACTCAGTAACGAAAGAGTTTTATATCTGTCACCGGAAAATTGCAAATACCGTAAGATTGTAAAATATCGCGTGAAATTGTTAACTAGTTTTTCTTAATAAGACACGAAAATACGGAGGATAGTTATATTGGAAACTATTGAGTTTGCATGGGGTTTATTGTAAACAAAACTATTTTTTTCATAATATATCGAGAAATAGTAATGTAATAAAGAGTTTTTACAATCTTACGGAGTCTGCAATTTGCCGGTGATATATACCTACGGGGTGAATTTTTAAAGTATGCGTTGATAACCATTAAAAAAAGTAAAAAAACCAAACATTATTTTAAAAAGTACCCATATATAATAATCTTACGCACACATATCCAAAACCCCTTGATATTTTGTTTTCTTGGCTGTTAACAAACAAGTTGGCGAAGCCTTAGCGGTCTCTATTTGTCTTGCCTTAAAATTCAGCGAGGGTACAAAGAAACGTTGCCTCCGACAGACCGGGATTTATCGCTTAAAGCTAATGTGTGGTGACCGTTGTGGGATGAACTGCTTCAATGTGGAGTTTGGAAGAATGTTTTTGTTTAGAAGAAAATTTTGATTCCTTATTTTTTACTCAACGATGGCAAAGAGACAATGTAGCGTTATGATTTTAGGAGTCAATGTATAATAATAATATAATAATTTAATGATTTTTTTTTAATTATATAGAAATGTTTAAAAATTTAACTAACATGTAATATAAAATAAATAAATGAAATAATAATAATAACTTGGGACAACTCACGCATGGTCATCCGATCCCAAACTAGGCAGAGCCTGTGCTATGGTAACCAGACAACTGATAAACATAGATCTTGATTTTAAGGACAGGTTTAATAACTGGCGTAATGAATAAGAACACCTCTGTCTAACCCTTTCGGAAACAGCAAAAAAAATATTTCAGACCCTTACAAAATAAGCACCTTCATATTCTCTTATCTTTTTTTTTTTTTTTTCTTTTTTTTTTATCCCGAAATAAAATAAAATATGTTGTGTGTCAATTATTATTTCCTTTTCTAATTTGTGGCTCAATAGTCACCCGATATTATTTCTTCAATGAATTTTACGCGGCCATGTTTAGATTACTGAAGTTCATATGGGTCATGCTCATGTACTAAACCTACATGCATGTACAAATAAATCATTTCACTATAGTAGGCGCCAGATAAATGTGGAATAAAGTATATTGACCTTTCCCTAATAACTGCTCATAGGTACCTGAACAATTAAATATGAATCGTTTTTCATTATTATACAATCTTAAGGATCACGAGAGATGATGATTCGGGACAGTTTTGTGTCATTAATTCCGTTTTTCAAATTAACAATGTCAATAATAGGTGGGTCAATGACCGATATTCCACGATTATCTGGCGCCTACTATAGATTCGGAGCAAATTGACTGTGACAGACGGACATATTCATAGATGTCTGTGAATCTGCTCGTATGTCATTGTATCGTGTGTCGCACACGAGTTCCGTTTTTCATTCCGACATACGGAACCCTAAAAATTCAAATTACTATCACACAAATTTCAGTAATACAACACATCACGCCAACATATCCGCGCATTGATATCGCATGTGACCGCAATGTTCGCGGCAAATGTATAACGGGGTTTACAAATTAATTTATCATCGTAGGGTTTACCGTATGCATACATTAATCATCGCGGGATATCATAGAAGTTTTGTTTGTTAGGGTTACGCTAAAACGGATTATTGTATTAGTTATAAAACTTTCGTTATTGCGTGTCTTGTAAAATGCTTAGAGATTGGTTTTTGTTTAAATATTTGAAGTGAAAACTTCTTTAGGCGCGTTGAGCACTTTTTGGGTGAACAAAAATCATGGAACTCGCGTCATCCTCACCGAACGCTTTCCATGAGCTATACATATGTATACTGTGTATATACCACATATGTGTACTTTTTGGGTGAACAAAAATCATGGAACTCGCGTCATCGTCATCGAACGCTTTAGCTTTCGCTTAGTTTTCACTTGTATCGGCAGGCCCCAAAGATCCCCGCATTTTTTTTTGTTTCGAAGTTACTGGGTTTTGAGAGTCAGACAGGCAGTCGCTCCGTGTTAAACAATTGATACTCAGCGGCATCTGGCTTTTTCATGGATGGGAAATCACCAAATTACTTCATCCGCTCTGGGTGGAGCGGAAGGGAGTGTTGTTTTTTTTTTTAAACAGAGAAAATCTTTAAGTTACTTCTTCTGGCTTCTAAGGGCGTGTCAGGCTCTTTTTTTAAGGTCGGGAAATCTTCAAATTACTTGTTCTGGCTTCGAAGGGAGTGTCAGACTTTTTTTTCCTCCTCTCTCCATTCCAGGGCCGCGGTGACTCTTTCGAACAAAATCCGCAACCCTGGTAGCTGCTTCTGGCCGGACTGGAAGCCAATACCAACATTGTTGGGTCAATGCTACGTAGATTAATTGAGAGGTTCGTTTTACGCATTACAGAGAGTAGTGCCCAACTGACCTATTTAAATAGCTTACTAGATTATGCACTACCAACTAGCTCTTGCCCGCGACTTCGTACGCGCATATACCGTTTTTCCCGTTCCTGTATATCCTATAGCCTTCCTCATAAATGTGGCTATCATATACAAAAATATTTTTCCAAATTTGACTGGTAGTTTCAGAGATTAGCACGAACAAACAAACTCTACAGCTTCATTATATTATAGTACAGAAGATGTTTGACAACGCAATACTACATAATTATGACAGTCATTGACGCTTGCTGATTGGTCTGGTCTGGTAAAACAGTAGTAAAAAGATAGGTACCAAAAATAACTTAAAAATCTTACCATCAGTTGAGATAGTGGTCAAACAAGACTAGATTTTTTATTCAGCTGGCCCACTGCTGGACATAGGTCACAAACCTATCAAATATTATAAATAAAAATATCAAGGCTTGTAACCAAATACGAATTTGATTCAAATGGATCACAGCATGACTGCACTTAAAACAAATAATAATACTAGTACTACTTAGTTGCGGAAATTGATTTCGGCTGAATTAAAATTATTTCAATCGATATTTTACATAGATTCAAACGGAACTAAAGGGTCGTTTTTGAAAACGTCATATCATACAAGCGACACTGCCCTCGCTATGACACTTATGCTCGTACTTGCCAAAAAACAGTATGTAAATACACCCAAATTATACATCCACTCAGCCTAGTTCGATCCAGCCCGTCCCTAGCTGTCCTCCCCCCAGCGACGCCCTAAACCGAGGCCCGTACCCCACAGGGGGTGCCCTTAGCGTGTAGTCGCTAAGTTTGTTAGATTTTTATAAGGCCCGGCTGGAGGCTTTAATATTATATTAAGGCCATCACAGGCAAGCCCGGTTAAGCAGTCGACAACCTCATAGGTGGAACTGCGGGACGACACTCAAAAAAAAATATATTTACAGAGTCGGAACCACCTCGAACATCTTTATTAAGACAGTAAACTGAGCAAACCGCACGAATGCAGCTAGTACGGTGGCTGTGCAGCTTATGAGTATAAGCATTTTATATAAAGTATTTGTATGAGGAAGTTTGTTCTTAGTTTTATCTGTTTCAGTAAAAGCTGTATAAGAAGCTGCGTGTGCAGAATACCTTTTTATTTTTGTCATCATCTGCCTAGCCGTTTCCCAACTATATTGGGGTCCGGATTCAGCTGAATACCAGTATTTTACGTGTAGCGGCTGCCTACCAGACCTCCACAACCCATTAACTGGGTAACACGATACTCCTTGGCAAGACTGGAGTCAGATTATCTGGCTTCTGACTATCCGTAACGACTGCCAAAGATCTACTAATGACAGCCGGGACCAACGGCTTAACGTGCTTTCCGAAGCACCGAGGAGTCTCGGTATGTTAAGATGGTCACCCATCCACAGAACACCCTCGGCAAGCGTTGCTTAACCTGGAAGATCGACCCGTGAGG
This sequence comes from Mamestra brassicae, assembly GCA_905163435.1. Taxonomy (NCBI): domain Eukaryota; kingdom Metazoa; phylum Arthropoda; class Insecta; order Lepidoptera; family Noctuidae; genus Mamestra; species Mamestra brassicae. The sequence goes on along the minus strand of LR990991.1, from coordinate 3,504,991 downwards.
CTGTTATTATTTAGCGACGACCTCCTTCTAAAAATACTTTTTATTTTTGTGATGATAATAAATCATTCTGTGTGCTAATTCCAGATCGCTGTGTTAATTTGTTCGGCTCGGTCGGGTTTGCCGCATAAACGAAGGCGACGACGCGAACCTCACTAAATAATTATGAAATCGATTTAAGAAGAAAAGAAACCAGTAAACATTGTTCATTTACTAAAAAATCTGAACGAACATTACAACTGTATAACTATCACGGTTCATGAGATACAGCCTGGTGACAGACGGACCGACAGACAGACGGATGGACTGCGGTGTTTTAGTAATAGGGTCCGGTTTCGGAACCCTAAAAATGAGGAAGTCGGATTTTATTGCCAGAATATCTGCCATGCTATGATAGCTACATTTGTTCTCTCATCAAATAAGTTTCCATATTTTTTTCACAAATTACTTTTTCTCATATCGATAAAGCAACATTTTAATTAATGTTTTATCGGAGCTATAAGCTTGACGGCTCTATAATGTAAATTGTGCCTTAATTGAGGCAACACCACTCACGGATTATTTCATACAATTTTCATTTCGCGCAGTTTCGAGCCGTGTTCGTGGAAATTGCAGTGTGGACGCATCATCTGTTGTAGTTCCTCAAATTGTGGATTTTACATGTAAAATGTTTTAATCTACGTTGTGTGCTTTAATCATATTTAGGTTTTTATTTTAATTATTTGCTTTGCTTTGGTTACAGATAAAATTGTACATCCAGTTTGATCCGGTAACAAAAAAGGAAATAAAGCATTCATAATCCGTACTTGTGTCTGTTCTGTATGGTGTTGGACGTAAAAACTAGCACCATCCCATCACTTCCCATGGGCGTTGTAAGAGGCGACTAAGGGGCTCACCAGAGAATGGGCAGCAGCATTCTCTGTGCATTGCAATAGCTACACTGCGATCGCCAACCCACCTGCCAAGTGTGGCGATTTTGGCAAATCCCTCCCCTTTGGGGGAGGCCTATGTTCAGCAGTGGACGTCTTTCGGCTGAAATGATGATGAATCCGTACCTACTAAAATTATATATTGCGAAAATAAGGCTGCGTATCTATAAGTTAGTATTACTTTATTTTGTAGGAAGCTTTGAATGCGTTGGAAAAATAGCCAGAAAGATAGACAATAGTCTTAAAAGCTGTTGCTGACGGGAACAGAAGATTGGAAAAAACCTAAAGGCAGGAGATCGTTGTCAAATCCAATACGTTCCACGCTAGAAACCACATTTTGCGATGCCATCCACATCGTCGAAGATAGGAGACGATATGATAAAATATAGTACATAAGAAAATAATTCGTCGAGGTCAACACACTCACCATTGAAGACAAACAACGCAAGAAGGAGGAATAAGTTCTGTTGAGATAATAAAACTCTTTTTACGCAGGCGTAGCCGGGGGAAGAAGTCTGTTATAAAATTCTCACAGAACTTAAACTAGACAAAGAGGATCTAATAGTTTTGATTCTAATTAACATAGAACGTTCCCCGAGGATTTTAATAAAACCTAGAAAAATAACGAATTCCCAATTTGCAAAACATAATATTACTCACGTAAATTAGGTCACAACATTTGTCATATAAGAACTTAAATATTTAACTAGGCTTAATAAAACGTCTAGTGCGCGTGAAATGACACTCCATTTGTATAAGTCTGACTTCCACTTAGGAAGGATCTCATAACGTCTAAGACAGACGTTATAACAAATAGCTTAGATATACGTCGGAGCTGAAAAACAAATGATAGTACTAAATCTAATTTTGTTAAGTCATGTGTGAAATTAAAGTTTGTAATCTATGCTTCTATACAAATATCATAATTGCGAAAAATTGGATCGATACACGGATAGATGTTTGTTCAGAACGGCTGAACGGATCCTAATGAAATTTGGCACTGAGGCAGATTATAGTCTGGAATAACACGTGGGATATTTTTTTATCACAGGAGTATGTTTCCGTTGTATGTTCACAATTTTTGACATTCACGCGGGCCGGAGCCGCGGGCGGCAGCTAGTATTTTATAAAAGAAAAGAGAAAAAAATGTTGGAAACGTTTTTTGATGGCGTCACAAGAAAAGAAAAACAATAATTTTACTACCGTCCTTGGTGTCCTGATTTTACTTTTCTTACACATTTAAGGAATATAAGAATATTCCTGAATCTCAGCTTTTTAAATATTTTTAAATTGGAAAAACATAATATGGTTTTTTAATATTTTATTATCTTCCTGACAGTAATCAGGAAGACATCTCGAAATTATAAAAACAAATTATAACAGGCTAAGATATCCTGATTGGCTTCACCAAAAGCAAGGTTATACAATATTATTGAAAACTCTGAATTTCCAAGGAAAACTAAAAGTAAACGACCTTACTCCCTTTCAACAAGGGATAGCATCCTATTCATGGAATTGGCTACGAACATTGTAAAACAGTGACATTACGAGAAAACACAACGTTTACACCTCCGTTTCAAAACACTATGGACCTCCATTCCAATTACACCAAACCGTAGTTTGCAGCCAAAATAAACGATTTCACAAAATATCCTTTGATTACGAGGAAATTATTTCTTGTTTCTGGCGTAATTAGTTTTCTATTACAAATAGGACGGAAAAGTACCAAATTTGTTTTATAAGAAACCCAATATAAGGTTGGTTTCTTAACGTAAATGGGGTGAACCACGATTGAAACGTCAAATAAATTAGGTGAAATTTAAATTTTGATTGGATTTGCCTACAATAACATTGACTTGGATTTGTAAAGGCCGCGTAGTAATGTGAGTGAAATTTCGAAAAGGCTTGGATATCGGCAAGAACCTACTGACGGCTAATAACCAAAGTCAAAGCATTTATTTCAAATAAACCATTATCAGGTACTTTTGAATTGTCAAAGTCAGTCCGTCAAAAACATGAAGCTATTTGCACGTTCGAAAGCATAGATCTCTATGGAGAAGAACGTGCAAGAAACTCCACGGACACTCTTTTAAATCATTTATGTTTACAAAAATCCTGGTTACATTAACCTTGTTGCTTCTATAAATGAGAAAGAAAAAACAATTTACAGTATCAAATATTAAAATGAGACAGTGGCAACTAAGGGATGACCAGTCTCCACTGACGGCGAACATGACGCGTGCATCAGCACCATTCAGCTCAACCATTTTGAAGGGAACTGAATGATCCGATACACGCGCCACCATCAGCGAGACATTGGAGTGAGCATCACACACCCTCAACTGACCCCGCTATTTCATGTCAAACAAGGAAACTATCTATTAACATAATGGTACATGGTCCTCACATTTACAGAACTTGAAATAAAAATTGCTTCTACATTATATAAAACTCTGAATATCAATCTGAAAAGACAGAAAAAGTTAAGTTTATTCCAAACATAATATAAGATTATGTGGAATAGTATTATTATTATGCATATCAATGTATCATGAAATAAGCAAGCAGTTAGTCGACTCTTCAAGGCCAGAGAGACCAGAGGGCTGGCCTTGTCTTTGGCAAAGGAATCAGTATTGCCATTCAACGCGGCAATGCGCCCAGAAGGGCACCTTTCTTTCTTTTCTGTCTTTCTTCTCCTGCTGAATGGATTTGGATGAAGCTTAGTGCACATAAAAAAAATGAAATAAAATTGTTTATTGCAAGATTAACATCCAAATAACACACATGAATAAGAATAAATAATAAAAAATTGTACAATACAATCGTACTAAATATTATAAACGCGAAAGTTTGTAAGTATGAATGGATGGATATTTGTTACTCTTTCACGTCAGAACGGCTGAACGGATCTCGATAAAATTTGGCACAGAGGTAGATTATAGTCTGGAATAACACATAGGATACTTTTCATCCCGGGAATATGTTCCCTTGGGATAATTTTTGACATAAACGCGGGCGGATCCGCGGGCGGTGGCTTGTATAAAATAAATTGCAATAACAATAAAAATACAAACTTAGACGCCGCGAATCATGTTATCGCCATATTGCTGCCACCTTTGATGTAGAGGAAGATCACGGCCTGGATTACACGATGGAATACTATCCAAGTACGTATCTGGCGTAATGATAATGTTAAGTGTGGATAGTTTTTAGGGTTACCTACCAACGGAACCCTATTACTGAGCCTCCGTATGCCGATTACTGTCTGTTAGCGTGCTGTGTCTCATGAACCGTAACGCCAGACAGTTGAAAAGTTCGTAGAGGATGTATTTCTATTGCCGCTTAATCAACAAATGAAAAAAGGTGTCGTATGCGAGTTCGATTAGTACTTGCCCAGTTTTTATCCCAGCAGTACATTGGTGTAGGTTCGTTCATTTTCGGCTTCACGCGGAAGAAGTTGCTAGCAAAAAGTACTTTCCTATAATAAGAATTTTCTGATACATTATATCTTGGTACGTGCTTAATGTTTGAAGCATATTCTTGTTGAAGCTCCAACAAGAATGTTTACCCACTTGTACCTTTGCCAACATATTCATAGTAAGGTAAATTACTAGGCACAGTATGCTACATTAGTTTAGTACATCGGAATAATTACGTTATTAAAGAGAACACAATAATGTTAGTAACGTGTTATTTAGGTACCTCCGGGCTAATTATAGTTTATATTTCATGTTATTAGGAAAACAAGGCAGTGTCATCATCAGATTATTGTCTGTCATATGCATTCTAAATTAATAACTTAAGTCTAATAATTATGGAACATCAAAAATCGTAACAAAAACTACCAAGACCATAATATTATTAGTGTACCTACATATCTATATTTGAATTTTATATTTCTTTTTTGCCAATAACTCAAGTTTTAACTTTATTGTTGTATATTTGAGTCAATTTTAAATGACCATTTTTAATGAAAAGGCCCTTTAAAAGATTAGTTGGAATGACAATTCTCTCAAATTCTGAATTCAAAATAAATAAATAAAGCGGATTCTAAAAAAAAAATTACAAATAAAATGGAGTAGTTTTTTTTGTGTAAAAATAAATGGTCTCGATTGTTGATCAATCAATCATCAAACGCTGAACGAATATCGATGAAACACGCACACGGATAGGTCATGGCGTCCCGTTGTCTAAGACAACCCCGCGGGCGAAACCGCTGGGAAAGCAAGTCAACTAAAAGCAATTTGAACAGAAAGGTTTCCTAAAACCGAAGACCCATAAACGATTATTTACAAAACAATATTAATCAAGCGAACCTTAAACGTATTGAATCTTCAAACTTCTATATTAAAATAAAGCGAACACAAACAATTTCAAACATATTTATACTGGGAAAACTTTAATACACGAACACGACCGGAGCCTAGCAATCTTTATAGAAGATCATAACATACCATTACCAACACAACAAAGTAAACAACGAAAATGATTGTGCCAACATAAGAAAACGTAACTTGAACAAGCTTCCTTGGAAATTCAATATTGGAGTTGGTACAGAAATCAAATTATACTAACAATAATGTCGAACTTTGACTTGGTTCGCGTCAACTTTAACTTTATTCTGACACGCGTGGATATCAGACATAAATCTGAATTTATTTACTTTTGTTCTGTTGTTTTTGCTTTTATGTACATTATGGATTCTGCGAATTTGAGTGATCATGTTAAGCGAAGTTCAGATATTAGTTCGAAGTATCTTTTTGATTTGATCTGCGATTTGGATTGTTTTATTAAGCCTGCCTTCAGAAACTGCCTACTGGTAGATGCTAAAATTGTTCTTCAGTTTGGTTGGTAATGTTTTTCAACAAGTGTTTTCTCAAATTGGTCCTTTTTTCCGTTATACTTTTATTTCTGACGTCAATTTTTTTTTTATGTTTTGCTTTACAGTCTCGCCTTCCATTGCATGGGAATCAAATAAAACTGGAGAAACGTAGATATACAGGGTGGATTTTTGAGACGGGACAGTAAGGGCATGTGCCTTAACCGTTATAGTTACAGGAAAACGTTCGTAGGAGACCTTCCATAACTTTTTGAGATTTGTTGAACTGCATACGAAGACTTAGAAAAAAAATTACAGTCAAAAATATTAAAAAACAAAAAGAAAAAATATGCCCGATCCTATTTCGAAATACTCTATGGGACCATTTAGTGTATGAGTACTAGAAATTACAGAAATCGCCAAAATTGTTTCCCAGACATTTTGGACGGAAAAACGATTAATCAACTCGAAATATTCTCTGTTGCCAAACGATCCTATTTCTTACTGTGGACTCTGGAGTCTGGTGTAGAAAGTCAGTACTGGTGTACAAAGAACTCTTTGAGGCCAACTGAAGTTTGCGTGCCTACAAAAACGATGTTAAATTAAATCACAAGACCGGGGTTAGACGCTGCACCTCATGCAGCAATAATCAAATGACTCCTTCCGCTCTGGGCGGAGGTGCTTGATACACCTATACCTAAATCTTATAGAAATACACGCATGATTTTGTGTCATGCCTTTGTTCTCAATGTGTTCCTAACTTACGGCCATTGCTCGGTAACCATGAATAAAAGTCAATACCCGAAACATTTCATGATATTAAATATCCCATAAAACACAATGATCTACCCCATGGCTATAGCCAACGGGCACCATTGTGTCAAACAAAGTTCACTTGACTTCACAAGAAAAGAGACCTTTATCATATTTTTCCTTATACTCAAAAAAAAGGTGAAAATTATTATTTTTCCATAGTACTATCACTTGTGTAACTTTAACAAAAAATAACGTATAGGTACAGTCAACAAAGATATTTGGTATACAGACAAAAATATTGATTTTTCCACTGCACGGTCAATATTTATTTCTAATATAATGTCATACTAACGAGTGTGGTGTACAATCATTGTCTACTCACATTGTTGCCTGCATACTAAATAGCTTTGTTGACTGTACCCTTAGTAAAGTCAATATTAAAAAGTCAATCACGATTTCTCAATTGTGTTTCATAATTTAAATGCTGCTAAGTGATTTTTTCTTCACGTAAAATAATGAAGCTCTTAGACAGTAGGCAATCATAAGTTCTTTGTTCACTTTTTTTGGACATAAAATTATTCAAATAACGTTTATTTTTTTACCAATCTTTGTGAATATTTTCGACATTGATCAAAATATCTAAAATATTTTGATCAATGTCGAAAGTATGCCATCGGGCTGGATTAAAAAAATTATAACACATACATAGTTTTATTTTTTTTAATCAAGCCCGATTTTCATGATTTTGTTTCTAAATTAAAAAAAAAAAATATGTATAGTCTATGCAAATTTTAAAGCATAGGTTCACGATTTCTATATTTTAATCTTAATCAATAAACCTTGTTCACCGTATTAACTTAATATCAATTTGCTACATTTCATCATAATAATTATGACAAAATATTAACTGTTATAATTTTATTGTAATTTCTAGGGGAAAATAGACTTCTAGATGTAGTAATTTTATTTGAGTAACAAATAACCGAACTTCATAATTTAAATTAGTAATCTTCATAGAAAAACATTTCTGGAGAATTTTAATGCGATCTCTTGAAATAGTTCACATTACAACAGTAACATACAAAGTTCCACCGCATTCCCTTTGTCTTGCAACGTGAACCAGACAAGCACACTATAATATAATATATGTAATATTATAAATTTACCATCATCGTCAGTCAGTCGAAAGACGTCCACTAAAATATATAAAGGCGTAAGTTTTTGAGTGGATGTGTGTGTTTGTTACTTCTTCAAACCAAGCGCAAACGGCTAGATAAATTTTGATAAAAATTATTATTGACATATAGGCTTTTAACATACAACTTTTAAACCGCGGGTAACACCGCGGGGCGCAGCTAGTAATAAATCAATCTTTAGACACGGGTTAATTTTAAAAAACATTGAAATAAATTTAAATAGAATCTAAAAAATAATGTCATACAAATTCTGACCCCTTTACAATCAGGTATTTAAATCCCATCTAGCCACTGTCCCTAGAAGTTGAAAACCATTCGAAACTATATGAAAAAACCGGCCAAGTGCGAGTCGGACTCTCTTTAACCGCAAGTAACACCGCGGGGCGCAGCTAGTATATACTAAAAACCATTCACTGACTTCGGCACCGTGTGGACAAAGACTTAGCTCAACCCTATGGGAGTTGTAAAAGACGTTACAAGGGACAGTAGAGACTTACTTTGCGCTGGTTTCAATTTATTGCGATCACCAATCCTTTTGCAGACCGTAGATGTGAAGCTTTAAAGAAATCCATGGTTTTTATTGCCTTTGGGGTTGGAAAAGTGGACCATTCTTTGCCTTTACTATCCTACTTCCTACTTTCCTTAATCCTTCCTGTTGGTTATTTACTTTTATGATAATAATTATTAGTAACGACGGTTTTCTATCGGTTGAATTTTGGGGATTGTGCAACGGGATTGCATGGTTAAATTCCGCCAAGCCCGTTCCATCATCGGACCACAAGACGTACGACCATGCGTCACCGGTACATGATGGACATCCCACCCACACGCACTAATCCTTTTGGGAACACATTCATTGTGCGTACAGCTAAGGAGTGGAATTCCCTGCCAGAGTCTGTGTTTCCTGATAGCTACAAACTGGGAGTCTTTAAGTCAAGAGTGAATAGGTTACTTCTAGACAATCGTGCTCCATATTCGACCATATCATCGCTTACCATCAGGTGAGATTGTGGTCAAACGCGTGACTATCAAGAGTAAAAAACTTAAATCTTTTTTCGGCCAGCGGTTTCATAATGATACTATTGTTAAACCTATATTAACTTATTATTACTCTGATGTTTGTTGTCCCTTAATAAATAAATGATCTTAAGGGAACATACTTACAGGATAAAAAGTATCCTATATCCTGTCAGTGTCGCAAGTTTCATCTAAATCTGTTTAGCCTTTCTGACGGGAAGCGGTAACAAACAGACAAACCCACAGGCACGAAGGTGGATTGACGTTTGTTACTTTTCCCGCAAAAACAAGATACTAAATGGATTAAGATGAAAGGCACACGTAATATGTAATTTGATTCTTTTTTTTATTATTTCTGGATAAAATTAATATTTATTCTATACTCTTATAAACAATCAGCTTAAAAGGGTAGCTATTATGTGATTTTCCACTATGATATTTGTATGTGTTGTGTAATAATACCGAGATGGAGTCTGCTATGAACATTAAAAGGGTTATAATGTTCCCCTAATCTCAATAAAGAATTGCTGGTATTACCAGCCCGGTTAAATTAAACATCTCCATTCCACGGTCATCATCGCTGCCGAGCAAAGCAATTTTTGCACAAACATCCCTAATCTAATTTTAATGGAGACCTCTGAGATATCTTAAGAAAGCGCTAGAGTGCCTCAAAACAAAAAGTAATCATTTTTTCATTGTACGCAACCCTAATCAACCTGGGCTATTTAATTACTTGGAAGCAAAAAACTCGAGGCTACATAACCTTACAATTTAAATGCCTAACCCGCTTAAATACCCTAAAAATGTCGGAGATAATTACACAATTCATCATTGTCATGTGGCTGGGTGTATACGGATGAATATATATCCGGCTTTTTGTATTCGTAACCTTTTTGTATCTCTGGTTATTACGCAAAGAAATAAATCGGAAGAGTAATTTTGTTTGCTTCATATAAATGTTTTAGCTTTGTGTTTCTTGTATCGGGCTGTCTTTTGTTTTTTATTTGATTGTCGAAGCATAAAAGGGAGGTCATACACTATTTTAAATTATTGATTGGACTTTTCACGGGGCTTGGGTTTGGCCATAATATCGTCTGACTATGAGAGACTATGTGGTCGACGATAGAGCACGTCTAGAAGTAACCTATTCACTATTTAATTGAACACCCCCAGGTTATACAAGTGGCAATAGTTTTTATCATGAAAATAACTGTCTCCGAGTTGCTATTCAAAATTGCATTGCTAATTCACATCACGCTGCCATCGTTACAATATAGGAAAACGTTCAGTGGAAATATAATACGGAAATTGGACAGAATTCTCGGTTTATTGGGATGCCACCTGTGTAGGAGTTCGATAACGAAGTCTTTGCAATATTTTCTATCAGTGATTCGGAGTGTTGGTCACTAAAATGTAATATGCATATTTGTTAGTTTCTACAGCTTGTTCCAAATTACTGAAAATACGTCAGTCTGTATAATTTTCAGATTTTTTTATGAAATAGGAAAATGTCAGAATTTAAAATCAGTTTCATATTTACTGCTGTTATTACATACATATTGCTTTACCCAATAAAAATGTATTCTAAAAATGTTATCTTGATAGCTGTAGTAGCACTGCTACAGCGCTACGACTACTAAAATCAAATAAGTAATCAAAATCTACGTACTATGTAAAACTCTAATTCATTTTATAATTCTCTACTACAAATATTACATGTCAGTAAATTACACACTCAACATTAGGTAATGAGACAACACACACGTCGAAATAAATTTCAAGTGAAATAAAATATCAAAAGTGACTGCCACTCAAATAACCGCAACTAAAAAAATCACGAATCCAGTTTAGTGACCGTTACCTCGCAGTAACACCAACCTTCGACCTCAAACCTTAGTACTCAACGAAAAAATAAAGATTAGATGAACTCACGTTTAACAATTTCCATCGGCTATGTATTTCGCTGAACAAAATTCCAGGACAACAAAGAAAGTCACAAATCACGAAATTGGAACGTAAACACCGTTCGAGATTCACTCGCGACCGATCGCGTTCGGGTGAGATCGGAGAGCTTCGGGGGTGCGTCCGTTCAGCTCGGCGGTCGAACGTCGAATGTCTAGCTTGCAGGTGCGAAGCACGACGGAGGATAGGGCTGCGACTTTCATGATATATTCGGATATCGAGAATGCTTGTTACATCCCCAACTCCCTGAGTTAACTGTTTACCTAAATATAGTTGTTTGCGTTACAAGTTAGATTTTCTGTACTGTTTCGTCTATTATTATTAGAATTTATTTGACATGCATTGTTTGAGCAAAACAGAATTGTAGGTTTATGTAAACAATTTAGTCTGTTGAGATGCGTGGGAGCGGATAGGCTTGTGTTTTCTTATATTATGTAATTGTATAAATATATTTTCTTGCTTATTTATGATATTGTGTGTGTTCTGTATGGTATCGGACGTAAAAGTGCCTGTAATGGTTTAATTGAAATAAATGCTTTGAGTTGAGTTGAGTTGCACAGCAAAGGAGTGGAACTCTCTGCCTGCGTCTGTGTTTCCAAACGCATACTACCCTAATCACTTCAAAATTAGAGTGAACAGGCTTCTTCTGGGTAAGCTCGCTCCATCCTCGACTTTGTCTCTGTCATTTATGACCTAGACTAGAGCATACCCATCTCAAATAAACAGAAACAGTAAACTGCAAGCCACACTGTTTACTTACCGCGGATAAATGACAGGCTGACTATTTAAAAAAAAAAAGTTTTTTAATCCGCCCTCTAATTTTAAAATATGTTATTTCACCCTTGCAAATAGAGATGAATAATGCTTTTATCCCATAAACCTTTTAATTCCCCCTTAAACTTACTAAAATAAATCTTGAAGGCATGTTTAATACTGGCTAACTCCATATTTAATATTTTCGGTCGTATCATGACCATGAACTTGAATATTTTATTAACTTTTAGAAACTTTAATGTTTTAGTTTGTTTTAAAATTAGGTTAGTCATTAACACTGTCTTGTTTTAGTGGTTTTAGAGTGAAAATAAATCGACAAGGAATTAATTGTGTGTTTAAGTGTTGTCAGAAATTATTATATTTTATTTAGCGGTGTCAATCGAGCTCTTTAACGACCGCACGACCGACGACGAACTATTTTTTTTTTTCAATTGTGAATTGGACAAAGAAAATCTTTGACCTAGTTTCTAGCAAAAATAGACTATTTTCATTATAAAACCAGCGTTAGCTGCTGTGATTTGTTGACTGTTTTCAACTGTAATTTTTCAAATTAAATTGGGTGTTGAAAATTACATACAATGTAATTTTCAACACCCAATTGCATTACTCCACTTGCGTTATTTACGCGTCGATGATAATTTATTTATTTCCGAAAACCGAGTGAAGAACTTTGTTTTTGTTTATATTATATATTATTTTATTTATTTTTTTTTTAATTTCCAAAATTCTTAATTTATTTAACATTAACTTGGCTTTCAATAATGTTTCTCATTCCTACAAAGACTAGTCTCCATTTTTTTCAGCAACAAGGTCACCCTACGCTAGGGTTAATTAATATTTTCAATCAACTAGGTTAATTAGAAATCTTGAGCATATTTATTGGGATTCTCGACCATTGAGACTATTATAACATAACTGTTTTTATTAGCTTCATACTCGAATATTACAATTAAAATATTATTTAAAACTGCGTTTATAATGATAACATTTCCGTGAATTTAGTTTTAATTAAAAAGCCGTTACTGAGTTAAACGGATTTATTGTAAATAAAATTATTTTCATATTTATTTGAAGTAAATAATTATGAACGATTTTATTTATTAATATTGCTGGGGTAATTAAGCTTTTGCAGATCAATATTTATATGATGTATAAACGTGGCACCTAAAGCAACATTGCCAAACGTGTAATTCCAGGGATCCTACGCCAATAATGGAGTCAGAAGTACAAATAACAGTGTGAAAACACATATAGAAATACTTGCATTTGCCAGCGGCTACGTTCGCGTGAAAATCAAAAGCCCATTTATCTCATGGATCCGTAAAAATAAGACAAAAAATACCCTACGTCATTCAAGCCACTTGTGTTCCCACTAAGAAGATTAGTTGATAATAATACTGGCCGGTAGCTTGGACCAAGCAGTGGTTCCTACTCGTGGTTCTTTTTTTTCAATGTGTTTTATAATTCATATTGAAATATTTTAAAATATAATTAATATGTTTAGTTAATGAATAAACGACATAATCATCTTTTATTTCAAGTTTCACAGACTCTTTAACTTAAGTATTCACATAGCATTAAATAGTGAAATACATTATATAAATTTTGACATTATTCAAAAAACATATTATACAAACAAAACAAGAAATAGGTGCTTAATAGACTTAGTTTAGTTTAAAGTTTAGCAACTAAACATCGAATGAGCGTTTTTATCATACCTGTTATTGGAAATGAATGTTGCTCAAAATTTAATACCCGTGTGAGTGTCAGCAATAGGGAATATGCATACAATTTTTTTGTTTTTATAATAAAATGCTTATTAGCTCCAGTAAACACTTGTGAAAGAATTGTTTAAATACCTTCATCAGTAATGAAGTTATAAAGCTTCAAAGTTTACAATTACAAAGAAAAGTCCGATCCAACTCTGACGTCAAATACTGTGACGCCTATACAACTGCCATACAAAACTGGTTTTCGCGAGAGAGACAGATACATTTGTTTAATATAGTTCTATCTCGTTTGTTTTTCGGTTAATTTTGATTCTATCGGCACTGTTAGTATTGTATTTTTGTATATTTTTAGATAAACTGTTTCGATAATTAATTTTTTTTTCACGCATATTCCCTACTGGGCTTACTCTATCAGTAGACGGCCCTTGGTGCCTGTTGGCTTAGCTCCTCTTCTGTATTCTGCTTGAGAAGGGAACAGTTTTTGGAAATTATGTTTTTTCTTATTGCTCCCCTATTCTTTTCTGATGAATTTCGTTGTTGTATCCAAGACAGTTGAATCGTTTCTCCTGGTCTCGTCAAGATTCATTGACTCTGCGCTAATCTGGTGGTCACCACTTACTTAACAGACAGATGTGTTGCTGGGGAGTTTGTTGCGCCACTTTTTCTTCACAGCTATAACACTAGGAAGTGGTTTTGGGGGACTGTCTTTAAATAGAACTTTGACGTTCAAAAAATTCTGGCACTCAGCCTAATTTGAATAAATTAATTTTGATTTAGATTTTTTTATTTTTGACTGCTGGATCCGACTCTCAGGAGTTACAGTGGATAGGAATAGTGTGGCGAGCTTGTCCCATAAAACAAAAGCAAACGTTCAGTGATATGCCTTTTACATATAATGCTTGTAGTAATACGATCTGCGGAATTTTATGTTACTAAAAGCTGGTAACCCTAGCTGTGATTGGTATATAAAGGCTTTTTATTTTTAATAGGTATATTTTTTTATTAGTAATAGGTTGGCAAACAAGCCAGCGGCCCTCCTGATGGAAAGTGGTTGTAGTTTATATACGCCTGCAAAGCCTGGAGCTTTGCTGGTGTGTTGCCAACCTTATAGATCAGGTTTTTATACTTTAATTTGCGGAATTTGTGCGAAAGAGTCACCGCGGCCCTGGAACGCAAAGGGCTTTAGAAGGAATACGGATGGGTTTTAGTCAGTAAGAGTCTGACACGCCCTTCCGCTCCACCCAGAGCGGAAGAAGTCATTGATGATTTCCCATCCTTAAAAAAAAGAAGTTTTTATGTGCTAGTTGTTGGAATATAATAGAATACTCTTTATTATGTATACCATTAACGTTACAGAAAACATTACATAGGGTGACACAATGGGTGGCCTTATCGCTAAAAACGATCTTTTAAAAACAACTTTTGGATGGATTTTAAAGAGAAAAGGAAAGACAGTACTGTAGGTAGTTGTTTTAAAATCACAGAGTAGATGTCAATGTTTGTTAACACTCATAATACCTGGTCATGGGACATTTTATTTTTCAAGGGACAATATGCATCGACTGGAAGACGACTGCGTTACTAAAGTCGTTGTTACCATATACCTATTTGTATTAATTTTTATTAAATAATATTACTGATGCCAGAATAGGATCATGAATTAACGTAATAGAAAGTTGTTATAGCATAATTATATTCCTTCGCCCGTAAAACCTAGAGCTTGGCTGGTTTGGTGCCAACCTTATAGACAAAGTTGAATGTGCTGGTTATTTCAAAATCATCTTTTAATTTAAAACTAGAACTCAAATGACTTCATGTTTTTGACGGACTGACTTTGACAGTTCGAAAGTACCTGCTGATGGTTTATTTAAAATAAATATTTTGACTTTGACTTTGAAATTTGTAAAAGTACGCTGCAATTTCAGTTGTTAAGATTGTGTTTATCACTACACCAGCCCTCACAAATGTCAAAATTCTGGTTGGAGACTAAAATAATTACTATTATTACAACACAGATTTCCCGGAAAAACATAACACTTATAGCTAAACATAAATGAAAACACCCTACATTAAATATTCCATTCACCCTATTCCAATCAATCTATAAAGCGTTGCCAAGTCAGTGCAAAGCATTCGGAATTTACGCAGCGATTAATCAGGGAATTAACGCCAGATCAATATCTGGATAGATTGCTGATCACCCTCAATGACTGTAGGAGTCGGTCCCTCACGTAAAACTCAGTTTTATTGACTACTAAACTACGATTTGCTATGGACCCATAAAGATTGGAAGTTCTATTCATCGAAAATTGTTTTGAAGTCTGTTTATAGAATACTAAAATTTTTATTAAGGATTTTGTTGTTTCTGATTGTATTTTGTTTCTAAAATAAAATCAATTCTTAGGGTTCCGCACAAGAAGACCAAAGGAATCCTATAACTAAGTCTTGGCTGTCCGTCCATCTGTCACCGGACTGTATCTTAAGCTATTGCATAGCTTTTGATAGGGTTTAGCTTTTTAATCAAAGTTTTTATTAACAAGTGGATACATTTTTGTTGGTTTGGGTTCATATAGATTCTGCTTGTCATGATATCATTTTTTTAACTACTTTTGGTATTTTAGCCATTGAGCGTTCAAGTTAGGTGTGAGTGTGAATCCATGGTTTATAAGATGCAGGTACCAAATTAGTATTTAGTCAATATTAAATGTACCTTATTATTAACACATATAAAAAATGGTAACGCTAACTTAATTTTATTGTTAAAGTGTTTCAATTTAAAGTCCCAATGCCTGCAAGTAAAAATATCAGCAAATAAACTTTCTTTTTATCTCAATCAAGACAATTCCAAACAAAATTACAGATATAATGTCGTTGTAACTTAGTAAGAAGTGCCAAAGAATGTTTTTATCTTGTGTCAACGTCAAGAAATTGTGACGTTTATTACTTGGAGACAAAAGTCAGCATGTGGGAGACTCGCGGGAGGGTGACATTGTGGGAGGGTGACATGCCACACTAACAATCTACTGAGGATAAAAGTCATGACTATGTCTTTTTTTCGCTATTTTTCTCACCAAAAGATTGCGGTGTCAACATTGTTGGTACATAATAATATATTGCTAGAATCCTAAAGATCAGGGATTTCTTTCCCAAATTCGATCTCTTTTGTTTTTTATGCAAATTTTGTTTCATCTTTCACGGGTAAGGTATGATAAATTCGTTTAACACACTACTCAAAGGTTTGGTTTGAAAAAAAATAACAGCTGTATCCACTATCGAAAAAGATCGATGATTATTTACGAGAACACGTTATTTTTAATGCAAGTGTTTTTTTTATATATATCGTAGTCGTATGCATCATGTGCCTAGCATTTTTTCCCAACTATATTGGTGTCGGTTTTGTTCAACGAAAAAATACTACAAGAAATCACGTTGTATTGAGCGTTCCTTCCTTACAGAACATAAAAAGCAAAACATAACATAATTAAAACTCAACTAAGGAATATTAAAATACGTTATTTCTCGCCGGAGTTGTAAAACCGTACAAAAGAAATAGTTCGCCATAGCACTCGGTAACTCCATAACATTGTTTTAAACATTTTTTTTTGTTCATATTCTGCCCACCCCTAAAGTTTCTCCCCGAGATGAAAAAGTATGATTAGGTGGGAAGTTTCCTTGGCTACCTTTTTTATTATTAATGTCGACCGGACGAGCTCCGAAATCTTAGTTTTGAATAGTTTTTGACATGCTTTTTTATTTTCGTTTCAGGGAAAAAAATTAGCGGTTGAGTTTTCTTTCGTATTTTTTGTATGTAATATGTCTTAAAACTAACATAAAAATAAAAATATTGGCGCTTTTTAATATGTATGTGTGTGTGCGTTTTTTTGTGTGTGTGTGTTGTTTGTGTGTGTGTGTGTGTTTTTTGTGTGTGTGTGTGTGTGTGTTTTTTGTATGTGTGTGTGTTTTTTATGTATGTTTGTTTGTGTATGTGCTAAAAACTAATCAACATAAAATAAGTAAGTACCTATTTATCAAAAAGTGAACCAATTGCAAAGATTAACATTTCTTCACATTAATAAAACACTGGCACACAGCAACAACCCAATTTCAACTTAAAAATTAAACAAGAAACAAGCCAAAAGAAGGTGCTCGATCGTGTAGAGTAAAAACTAGTAAGCTGTGCTTATAGTACGATAATCAATTCGGTCACGCGACGAAACTGCTTTTTTGAACCCAATATGTGGGTTGTTTCTGTCAAAATTTACTTGAGGTATAAAATATGAAATGGAAATTATATAATTATATGAAGCGTCATTTAAAAAAAAATCTAAGTGAAGTAAGTGGATATAGTACACTTTTGCGAGCGTTTTAGGGTTTTGTATTCAACAAAATCCGTCTGCAGTTTAGTTCAGAGACGCTTAGCACTAGAAAATTTAAAATTTTGTATGGGTATGCATATTAATCACGCCGACAAAGTGGTAAAATAAAATCTTGAAATACATTTTTTTTAGCTCCCCTCCATGTAAAGTGGCGATGGTTTTTTTATCGTCTAACCCATGGTTTGGGGTGTAGTTGGATAGGTCGTTTAAAAAAATCGAGGCTTAGAAAAATTAAGCCTTTAGTGCTAATTTTTGTTAGTCAAGTGTCCCCCCACCCCTCTGCCAACGGTTGTTTTTAGAGACTAAAAACAACCAAACCAAACAAATTCGTGATATATGTACCACGAATTTAAAAGAAACACTATCACCGCTACCTAGGCTTAACAAGTTAATGAATAATAGTCGACCAACTTACAAAATGGATTTGGTTAAGTAAAAAAATCCTAATAATTCCATAGAAAATGACTTAAAACCTTGCAGCATTTGTAACTTTGTAATGTAATAATAGTTAAGTACTTTTTACTATTTTTCTGGCATAGTTTAGGACATAGTTAACTACGGAACCCTACACTGTGCGTGTACACGTACTTGGCCGGTTTTTATTAACTTGCTTCGTTCGTACGTGTATCTGGTTCCAAATTATATTAATCCATTTTTGATGTACTTTCTGAAATCCGATTAAGCTTAAACATGGCATACTAGCTTGCATGAGATGATGTAGCTGGAAGATGGCCATATTATAGGTCCTTCACCAAATAAGATAGGACCTTTGTGTTTGGGCTCATTTGATATACCTATGTACTCCTCTCTCTCTCTCCACCTCCGCCTCTTCAAGCTAAAACAATCTGTCACATCTCTTTAATAGATTTTCAACTTTATTGCTAAAATATTGGGTTCAAAGTGGGAAATTTTGACAATTTTGGGTAGCTTGATGTGTTGGCGTCTGTACTGCGAAGTGATGGTATATTTGGTACATAAAAGCAATAACAAAATTATTATGAACAATAATACCAGCCATGTCGGTCGTTGTTAGGGATAGTCAGAAGCCAGAACATCTGACAAAATTCTTGTCAAGGGGTGTCGTGTTACCCAGTTACTGGGTTGTGCTTTTGGAGGTCAGATAGGCATTTGCTCCATGTAAAATACTGGTACTCAGCTACATCTGGTTAGACTGGAATCTGGAATCTAACCCAGTGTTGTTGAGAAAAACTGGCCAAGTGCGAGTCAGACTCTCACTCGAGGGGTTCGTTCCTTTTATGGGAGACCCTTTTCATTTTTATTTCATTTTAATTAAGTACATTTTTTTTATGTGCCTTGTATGGTCTGAAATATAAATTGATTTATTACTAGCTGCACCCCACGGTGTTACCCGTGGTTTAAAAGTAGCTATTTATTAAGCCTATTTTTTTATCCAGGGTTTCAGCTTCTTGCATACCAAATTTTATCAAAATTGGTCCAGCCGTTTGCGCGTGATGAAGTAACAAACATACACACACTCACAAACTTTCGCCTTTATAATATTAGTGTGATTATTTGTTTTTATAGCGGCACACTCTGTGAATATTTCAACTGTCTATCTATTATGGTTCTTGAGATTCAGCGCGCTGACAGACATATGAACGGACGGAAGGACGGACGGATGGATGGACAGTGGAGGCTTAGTAATAGGGTTCCGTTGGTGACCCTTCGGGAGGGAACCCTGAAAATATAGGCAGATTAATTGACGGTCTCACTGCAGAACAAAGATCTCTTATCATACAGATAAGGCACGAACATCACCGCGCCTACTGAGGCCAGGATTCCTGATGATACTTTCCGTCATACATGCCAGTGATGTCCGAGCTGAATTTCTTCAAAGTACCTACTTAATAAACGTTCAACAAAAGGTACATTGGAACATTGATATAAGATGTAACAGTGGCAAACAAGCATAAAAATAAACTAGCTGTTGCCCGCGACTTCGTACGCGTCCGTTTGTTCCGTTCCCGTAGGAATTTTCCGTTCCCGTAGCCTGTAGCATTCCTCATAAATGTGGCTATCATATACAATAATAATTTTCAAAATCGGTTCAGTAGATCCTCAAGTTACAAAACCTCACAAACTTTATAATATTAGAATAGATTAATTCGATCTACTTCATAATCAAAGAAATGGAAGTCATAAAGAAATCACTATCAATATAAAGTATTTTGTAGTATTTTTCGTTACTAATTAAAGCCATATACCGACTTTAATAAATATTTTAACGATTCTTTATGTCTAATTGATGCCTAGTCCAAATAAAAAGTTATTGTCCGACCTTGGAGTGACCCTTTCATGACCAAAACTAACTCATGTGGGGTATTTTATCAACTGTTTTAGCCTTGTAAATAACAATTACTAATTTCCACAAATTACTTCCAATTATTCAGGTAGACTAAGACTAAGCTAAACATATTGTTGGGCATACAGAAACGTAATTTTTTAGCCCGACAGTTTCATTTTGTACATTTGTAATACTTACAACAAGTACCTTATTATGTACAGCAATATATAGCTTCATGATAACGACTCTTCGGTGACAACTCCTTAATGAGATAACATTATAAATAAAATCATCATCTCCTCTAAATCAAAATCACCATCCCTACCTTGTTGCTATTCCACCAATTCGAACTAAGCAGTTCCGAACGTCTTGCATAACGCGCCAACAAATGAGTGGAACTCTCTGCCTGCGTCTATGTTTTCAAACGCATACAACCCTAATCTCTTCAAAATTAGAGTTTTTTTTTTATTCAAGAAAGTTACATGGAAAAAAATATACATTTCATCTGCCAAACTGCTGTACAGTTTGTCGGCAGTGTTCTCGTGGATACAGTTTTATAATATACCTACAAGTACTTATTTCCTTATACTATGGGTACATATACCCAACGCCTTGCCCACCAGGCTAGCATGAGCAACGCACGCAAGCACACAATCGTCCCGACTGCCGCCGCACCCCAACCCAGCGCGAGCGAGACGCCGCGACGGCCGCTCGAGCGGCCACAACAACAACACGGCGCACGCGCATGCCAGACCGGTCGGCCCGCGCCCGCCTTTTTAAGTCACTACATAAATAGGTTCTTACGCTAAGGACATAAACCTAAATAATGCTTACGCAGGACATTTTTTAGGACATTATTTTCTAGGAACTGCTTCAGTTGTAATTTGCGTAGGTGAACAGGCTTCTTCTGGGTAAGCTCGCTCCATCCTCGACTTTGTCTCTGTCATCTCTGACCTAAACTACAAAACTGCCTGGTCCGTCTTGTGATACTGCTGAGTAGCAGATCCTGGTTTCAAGTCTCAGGTCGGGTATAGAATTATTAGATTCTTACATCAAGAATTTCTCAGAAGCAGCCTGAAGTCGGGATTCGTGCTCGGGATATACACAACGGGCAAACTTAAAAAAAAAAACTTATATATAATACTTAAAAAAAAACTTTGACTTTAAAAGTGTAGGTGTACAATGGGTTAGACGGGGCCCGCTAGGGCCAGAGCCTACCAAGGTTGCGAGATTTGTTCGAAAGAGTCACCGCGGCCCTGGAACGCAAAAGGCATTAAGAGGAACACGTATGAGTTTTAGTCAGTAAGAGTCTGACACTCCCGCTCCGCCCAGAGCGGAAGAAGTCATTTGATGATTTCCCATCCTTAAAAAAAAAGGTTTACAATGGGAACATCTGCCTTATACGTTTGGAAGTACAAGATAGAGGAACATATTATGTTCAACTCATAACAAACAATGTGATTTTCACCATACATCCAATTGAGTCATAAAAACACGTTCTTCACCAAAAATCGTTGATCGTAAAATAATAATTGGAGGCACTCAAATAAAGGAAAAATCTTTAGGTGAGGCAAGGTCTCGAAGAAAATTGAAAACGTGACGTTTTGCCTCCAGAAATTATACCATAGTGTTTATATTGAAATATGGCCACAAATTCCTATTATATTTTATACCAACCAAATTGGAAGTTTGTAATTTTATTTGGTAAACAATAACGGAAATCATTCCGAATTTGGTTTCCGAATAACGCTGGAATAATTTTGTGGTGTGGGTTCTATTTATTGTGGTACCAGGTGGTTTAAAAACAAGTAAGATTTGTAGAGTGCAAAATGTTTATTATATTTTATACATAAGCTTTATAAAGTCAACTCAATTCAATATTAAAATGTATTAATTAATAATAAAGTGAAACCACATCCATCTCTGCCAATTCACAAACACCAACTGTAGCAAATGCAGATTTGTCTAACAAAAAGTGAAATTATATTATTATTTTTTATTTAAATTATTTTTTCATTATTTATTTGTTTTTAATCCTCTACCAAAAAATCTTATAATGGTAGTGGAAAATATACAG
The DNA here is from genome assembly GCA_905163435.1 of Mamestra brassicae. Classification (NCBI taxonomy): domain Eukaryota; kingdom Metazoa; phylum Arthropoda; class Insecta; order Lepidoptera; family Noctuidae; genus Mamestra; species Mamestra brassicae. Next base: position 3,483,053 of record LR990991.1, on the reverse strand, counting down.
TGCTTGTCGGATAAGCTATGGAAAAAACGAATTCTTAGTCTCAAGATAAACTGCAATTTTTTAAGCGATGTCAATTGTCGAAATGCCTAATATGAGGGATTGCTCACGTGACATTTTGACAGCGTTCGTCAATCTCATGTATTTTTTTATTTCTCGCCTTTGCTACGCTACTCCTAACAGAATATCACTTGTTCTAGCCTCTACTCAATACAGCCGGTCGATTTAGTTAACATGTCAAAGGGTCGATGGGTGAAGTGATCACGAGGTGAGCTGTCAATCCATATAAACAAGATATCACGTGATCACGAAGTGAGCTGTCATTCCATCTTGATTATATGGATTGACAGCTCACCTCGTGATCACTTCACCCAAGCCTTCACTTCGACATGTATACAGAATCGACCGACAGATGTCGACATTACACAAGATAAAAATTTAAACCTGCTTACTTAACAGGTCGAAACGCTAATACTCACCCGAAAAAGTTCAAGCCATCGATTTTCCAAGATCGCAAAAGCCATGCACAAATGCACATAACATGCAAATTCTTTCTAACACTCGGGCTATAAATAATTCTGTAACCTAGTTTATTCTGCCAACATAAACGGTACGTTACGCGAACGATCTGCACGAAACTGTTTAATGTGATTTATTTTAAACGTTTTTCAGTCTGAAATGCAGCTGTTTGTGGGTGGTCTTTTACTTTTCAGACAGTTTTTTCAGTTTTGATTATGAATTTAAGAATGGATGGGTTTTTTTCTTGTGATATTTGTGAAGAAAGGTGTAACGGCCGATAGACTCGCGTTCACCTGATATTTTTGTTTTGATAAACTTCTTCTTAGCGTGTCGGTAGCGAAAACACTCATAAAATTTTATGCTTAGCCCAGTACTCAGCAACGGCAACACCGTTCGCTGATGCAGTCATAAGGTCTTCACATGTTCAGGTGACAGGGCATGCGGCGCAAGACAAGAGGTGGGCCATAGACTGCGGAGCGACGCCACACAGACACTGAAGATCGGAGCCATCTGATAATGATTTGGACAAGTCATGTGGCCTTTAACTAGTTATGGGATCATTTCGGCTAACAGTAATTTATTGAAGATTTATTATGATTAAACATTTGGTGATTTAAATATTGCTGTTAGATAATACAACGATGATGTTTTTTATCCTACACCTAATCGATATTTTAGTTAACGGAATAAAAAACAATGGACTGCAAAACTGTGAATATGAACCCTGTCAACTGAGTAAGAAACATGCCCCTCCATATCTTCAATGCAACAGTTGGGTTTTGAACTCACCCATCCAACATTTTCCGTTGAGCCATTGCCACTTTTAAAGTTGATTTATCAAGATCACGTTCTGCCCACAAGTTAAGCTGTACCCCTGACTTGGATTGATCGGGCGAAGCATGCAATAGTACTGTGATTGATTTAGATCTTTTGCATAAGTGAGGGAAATGCAAACCATTACCTTCTTTAAAAGATTGGGCTCCATAAATAATAAAAATCAATTGCTTCAGGACGGTGTATAGAGCGGTTGAATCGAGTTGTTTGTTAAGGATAGTTTATGTATTTCAAAGAAAATTCATAGAAAATATTCACTTTTATTTTACAGAATATGAAGGAGCATTAAAAGTGTGACTATTTTCACTAAACCAAAGGTTTTTGCAAAAATTTTTGATCACTCTCGTTTATTCATAAACGAGACTGATCAAAAATTTTTGCATTGTTCATTTTCATTTTGTTTCATGAGATTTTTTTTATTTGCGAATGAATCCCCGATAGAATTAAAAATTAATGTCGAAATAAAGAGTAAGAATTCTCTTAATTTTGACATATATGTATTCTATTCATATGAATAAAGAAGACATGCTGCACTTTGGAAAGTGATTATACTATAGAGACATGTATTATTTTTGGAATGGAAGCTTTTTCCATAAAACTAGCTGTCGCCTGTGACTCCGCCCACGTGAAAGTTGGAAATCATCCCAAGGAAATGTTTCCTGTAAAAAAAAAACAAGGTTGCACTAAGGGAGTGCCGGCAGAAGTGATAACTTAAACATTAACGTTGTGCATTTTAGATATTCTGGAATGTTTAGGGAATTATTTCGCACGAATTGCTTTAATTATCAGTATAAAAGTACTATAATTTATGTGATAAAATACAATATTCATTTATTGCGCTATCGTATACAAACATGACAATTTATATTACATTAAAATTTAACACTTCAGAACTTTCCCTCCGTCTTACAAATTTTCGATCAGGTCACGTGTCCTGACGCGGGTTTAACTCTTTTTAATCATCCCAAAAAATGCACAACGCCGCTAAAGAAGTTTTCACTTCAAAAATATCCAGAGAGTATGTACTCTCTGGATATATTTTTATAACAGTCCAGTTCATAAATCGCGGTATGTTTGCTAAATTACGTCAAATTCATTCAGTAGTTGTTGCGTGAACGAGAAACAAACATCCATGCTTCCAGCCGTTCATTCTTATAAACTTTCACGTTAAATTTGTAGGATGCTCAAATGCTCAGGTAGATACAGATAATACGTCTTCCATAACTTCACAATGCTCAATTAATAATATTGCTATCATTTTCAGTTATCAAAACCAATGTCCACCGCACCATTCATGGGCGGAGATTCCTAACATAAATTACGTTCTTAATTATGAATTTCATAAACGTTTTCAGAAGTTTTGATTTTGATTCCAGACTTTAATGGCTCTGCCCTAGTTTTGGAAATGGAATTATTATTCCTAGTTTTAGACTTTCCTTGATTAAATTTAGCTTGCAGTGATAATAAACCGGGTTTGTATCGTACGTTTTCATTAATTAGTTTCCGTGGGTACGTAAATATCTAGTGTCGAATATGGGGCTTGGTGTAACGAGTTATCCTGAGGGAATATTGCGATACTGAACGAGGTAGGAGGGACAGCTGATAAAAATGTGTAATTAAATCAGGTTGATATTTTTTTATTTTATTTTATTTGTTTGGGACAAAAAACAGTTACACGTTACATTTTAACACAGGTGTTTAAAAATAGAAATAACAAACATGTACCTACACATACTTTTGTCCACTATTGCACACTATTGTCCACTATTGCACACTATTGTCCGCAAATTTGCAAAAGAGACAGAGATTGACCCACGTGTACATATTGCTCTCGTCGGATTAATTTGACAAATATATTATTATATGTATAGATTATATAAAACAATAAATTAATATTTTATCCTTACCGGGGATCCGGATAGAAAGGCGAGAACCTGATTTTTATATTGTTAGCATTACAAGGATAACCTTGATGGTTGTTTGGCTAAATGTAATAAAACAATTTAGGTTCAATCTACGGTTGAATGGAATGTTCGTTTTTGCAGTCGTTTCACATTTCTGTGGTAGGCGCCAAATAAACTTGCAATAAAGTTCATTGACCTTTCCCTAATATCCTTTCGTAGATACCTGAACAATAAATTATGAACCGTTTTACATTACTAGAGAACGTAAAGGATCACAATAAAAGTCGGTTCAGGCAGCTTTATGTCTTTATTTCTGTTTTTAATATTAAAGTCAATAAATATGTGTGGGTTAATGACCGTTATTGCACATTTCGATGGTCCCTATTATATCCGTATACACAGTGGATTCAAGAAGGCATTCATGACAGAAGTGGGGTTGAACCTTTTACACATCTTGTCTTTATTTCTGTTTTTGAAATTAGGAATGTTAATAAATGTATGTGGGTCAATGACCGTTATTGGACATTTATGTGGTGCCGACTCTAACAAGTAAAATAGGCGTGAGGACTGGTTGCTTGTGACTTAGCTTTTGAAGATCGCTTTTGTTGATAGAATGTCACATTGGATTAGTTGGAGCTGGGAAGAACTGTAGGGTAAAGGCCTCCCTTTCCTCCTTCCAAGAAAAGGAGGCCTTCGCCCAGTGGGATGGAATTGGCTTAAAATAACTGAATAAACTAATGTTTCTTATTTAAACTAAACCTGACTAAGTACAGAAACACTAAATACATACACTTAGGCGTCAAAGTACACCTGAATATTGCTGGCAATCGGAAAAGTGTCCAGTGCCACGCTGAAGGGCATTGCCACTCTGATTGGCAATGTTGCCAGCATCTTATACACAAAAGCAGACTGCAAGCCACTTTTTCCACGAATCTCGTAAAAGTCATGAAAATCTCCGTCAAAAAATCGTGGTCACAGTTAACATTCACGGTACGACTGACCTATTATTTTTCAGTCGCTACACGTCCATAAAAATCCCCACAATAAAGAAGCACGTACTAAAAAGGTCAGGACACATGTGACGTCATATTCCCAGCTAAAGCCTTTTGCCGTAATCCTGGAGTGAATGGAGTAGTGTTGGCGTAATGCGCTCTAGCGAATTGATATACTCGACTAACCAATTGAGTTTGTACCGACGATTTACATGTATTATGGAAGGAAATAAGCGTTGCGTGACGGGTATATCCTGTGTGGTGAAGTTATGATTGTATTGATATAATGTAGTGTAATTTTGGTTGTAGTCGATCGGTATATCAATTTATTGGTAGAAAAGGCAGTAAATACATTGAATATTCATTTCGTAATTCCTTAAAACGTTGAATTGATCTAATAATGAGAAATTCCAAGTAGTATAATCTACCATTGACCAACTAGTGGTCAACGACACGACACCACTATTATTAATAACTAGTTGCCGCCCGCGGCTCCGCCCGCGTGATTGTCGAAAACTATCCTAAGGGAACATATTCCCGGGATAAAAAGTATCCTATGTGTTATTCCAGACTATAATCTACCTCTGTGCCAAATTTCATCAAAATCCATTCAGTAGTTTTTACGTGAAAGAGTAACAAACATCCATACATACATCCATACTTACAAACTTTCGCCTTTATAATAGTAGTAGGATAATTAAACTAACAAAAATATGTTATTTATTCTTACAAGCTTTGCGACATCACTGAATCACAAACCAAGTTCTTTCAGTGCTCTGTAATTTTCACATTTTGTGAAAATTCAAAACCACTCCTAATTTAATAACATCAAAATTTTCCCAAATTAAAAAAAAGTAACAAATTCACATCACTAATCTCCCAGCCACCGGAAACTCGCCCGCCCCTTATTAACAATGTGCGGCGTACATTCAGCACTTCCGGTGCCGCGCAACCTACTTCCGGTTACTTCTTCAGGTATGTGGTCACATTGCTAAAAATTTTCTTTTATTATTTTTTTGGTTGATTTTTTTATGGTGTGAATTTATATTGGACCTTTCTTTTTCAGTGGCGTTTCATATTACTATACGATAGCTTTGCCTCTAACATATATCTTAAGGGTATCAGTAGTTTTATTTTGTGAAAACCACTTTGAAAATCATACATGGCGCATAATAATGAAATGTGTTTTTCAAATAAAACTACTAGAGGTGAAATAAATAATAATCTTGCTACTATGAGGTAGACATAGAGTATTTCACTGGATTTTTTTTCTATATTTCTCTAAACCTAGAGAGCGGACAAGACGCAGTTAAAGATATTGCTTAAAAATCTAAAAAAAATGGCGCTATAGTCAGCGTTTTAAAATCTGTAATAGGTCAACAGACAGCACTAATTGTGTGTGACGTCACTCACAAGTCCCACGGTTTTGAATTGAAGTCATCCAGTACAAATTACATTTTTTGTGACATGGTTAAAAGAATAACCTCAAAAGTGTATAACTTTTCTGTTTTTCAACCGTATTTATTTATTTTATCACAAATCTTAATGTTTTAATATGATCTATCAAATTTTATATGTATCAAAACTATTCATTCTTTACATTTTTCATACTAGTGAAATACCCTATTGTATCATGGACAGCGATTGACCGCCGACCGACAATTGAAACCGCTGATAGAATTTCACTTAGTCTAGAGCCCTCTCAGATACTGGACTTTCTAAGTCTCAGCAAACATGGTATTAGATATCCTCAGAGCAAAATAGAAAATATAATAAATGAAACAACTAATAACACTTAATACATAAAAGAAAGAAAAAAGAAAGAAAGAAAGAAAAATGTTTATTTGGGACTCGCACAAGACTAACAAACCAGTATAATAAAATTAAAACTAAACAGTATAATAAAATAATTATCTGTGCGAGGCCAAAATGGTCCCTACCTCAGCTTATGCTGCGATATCTAAAAAATAAATAACGCAGCGCTGGTATTCTGATAGGGCCAGTCAGTGGTGCCACGGATACATTCACGGAGCATATTTAACAGAAATATACAAATAAATAATAAGTATAAATATGGGTAAAAATGCAACAATTATTAATATATAATTATATAAATAAAAATTATAATTTTTATAATCGGTACATACAAACAATAAATAAGCTGACACCCAATAGCCCAGTGCTCCAGCTTCATTTGTCGATATCATAGACAAATGAATAGAGCGGTTGAGCGCGCGGGCGCAAGTGGGAGGTTATGGTCGGCTGTCACAAAGAAAAGATGGTTGAACCCGTTGAACAGAAACATAAAATAATGTAAATAAACAAAACAAAAAGCTATATCGACTTGAAGCATCTAAATTGCGTTTAAGTATAATAAAGATAAATATTAATAGTTGCGGGCTGTGAAGTGTAGTGTTTTGTCGCCAGGCAGAGTCATGCATTTACGGAGAAAGTAGAACAAGATCACCAATTATGTTACTAACAGCGTGCAGACCTAGGGTAAGTTTATGTGGTATCCTTTTGAATGCATAACAGGTGTTGTTTGAATTTGGAACTAAAAGTACCAACTGTTCTTAAAGCACGAAACGGCGGTGGCAGGTCGTTCCAGCAACGAGAAGCAGCGAATTTAAAACTTCCGCGGAATGCAGCAGTTCTGTGGGGCAAGGTCAACAAGAGGTAAGCAGATGCTCTAGTTTTGACTTTGTTCACATCTCGAGACCAAGTTAATTTACCATATAGATAGTCAGGTTTTTTTGTGAGAATTATGCCAAATAGCAGGGTAGCCAGATGAAGCTTTCTCCGTTCTGACATTCTCATCAAATTACCCTTATTTAAAAACGGAGTAATGTGAGATCTAGGAGGGACATTAAAACAAAATCTTGCACAAGCATTCTGTACCCGCTGTATCAATCTCTCACTCCTACCAAGAATGCACGCCCCATACACAGTGTCAGCGTAGTTCAGCTTGGATAAAACTAGTGACTCACAGAGCATGACACGCATATCCACACTTATGTAGGGACGGACACGGTACAAGAGTTTGAGACGGTAGAAGCAGTTGCGCACAGCCTCCATGACATGAGTCTCAAAATGCAGTTGCTCATCAAATATCACCCCAAGATTACGGACTTCCTGCACCCTTTCTATGGAACACCCATCAATCTTCAAGTCCAAGCCCACATTACTCATTTTACTTAAAAAATGTCTAGTCCCCATGACCATAAATTTTGATTTTACTGGGTTCAGAACCAGGGAGTTTCTTGTCGACCAGGCAGAGATCCTATCCAAATCCTCGTTCATTCTTTTTACAGTGTCAACAGTCTGCTGAGGATGAAATGGCAAATACATGTGCAGATCATCAGCATAAAGGTGGAACTTGGCGTTGAGCAGGCAGTTAGTAATATCAGGACTGTACAAAATGAAAAGAAGCGGACCAAGGATCGATCCCTGCGGCACGCCCCTGTTCGCGCACTTAGGATCAGAGGACTTAACGGCTCCATCACTATCGCTTGAAACCTGGACTAACTGAGATCGGTGAGTCAAGTAACTCTGAAACCATTGCACCGTCTCAGGCTGACATCCATAGTAAGACAGCTTGGAGAGGAGAAGCGATGTATTGATAGAGTCAAAAGCACGTGAAAAATCTAGCAGGACAAGCATGGTGCCCATGCCCTTGTCTCTGGCTTCAAGGATGTTTCCAACCACGTCCAGAAGGGCAGTGGCTGTGCTGTGTCCTTTGCGAAAACCTGATTGTAAAAGTGGCAAAATATTGTGTTTCTCAAGGTATGTCCGAAGCTGGTTGCGGACAACCTTCTCCAGGACTTTGGAGAGACATGGCAACAGACTAATGGGCCGAAGTTCTTTTACACAGGTAGGATTAAGTACCTTAGGTATGGGTCTAACTATAGCCAATTTCCACAGATCCGGGAAAGAAGAGGTGGTGATGGAGCAGTTGATGATGGCTATTATAGCTGCAAGAGTTCGAGGAAGAGTCATCATCAGCATCTCAAGCGAGATGGAGTCAGACCCCTGAGCATTGGACTTCAGACCACGCAAAAGCCTCAGCACCTCATCCTCCCGGACAGGCTCAAGTTGGAACTGACAATTACTAAATCTATGGTGCTCAAAATATGACAAGTCGGCAGTAGTAACCAAACCACTACCAGGTACATCCAAAAAGTGATCATTAATTTTTTCTGGGTCACTACAAAAGTGTGGTAAGGTAGGCTCCGATTGTTTGGAGATAGCTATGGAAGATTTTATGTGTTTCCATAACTTCTTAGGATGTTTAATGTTTTTATTAATATTAGTTTTGAAATATGCACACTTCTCACTGTCAATCGCAGCCCTAACAAGGCACTTAAGCTCCCTATAGGACTCAGCATGTTTTGACGCTTTAGTAGCTTTTGCCTTACTATGGCTGCTATCTCGCATCTTCATCATTTCCCTAACAGTGTCGGTTAACCAAGGCAAAGACTTATTTTTAATGAGAACTTTTTTAAGGGGTGCATGTAAATTGTATAAGTTTAACATATAATTATTAAAAGTTTCCACCATGGAATTAACATCCTCCAGGCTTTCAATATACTTCCAATCCATCCTATTCAAGTCCCTATTAAAATGGTCAAGCAGTATGTCTCTAAGGGGCCTGTAGGTGACCCAATATGGGGAAGGCTTCTCAATTTTAAAATTCAATTCAGCTGATATGATTGCGTGTTGGCCGAGCTCAGGTATGTGAGATACAGAGACTTCACGCACGCGGGCATCGGTGCACACAACATCAATTAGTGTCTCACTGTGATCAGTGAAATGTGTAGGCTCTGTAACAACTTGGTTCAATTTACAGGACAGCAAGAAGTTGTTAAGTAAATTGGTTTTGCTTTCCGATTGGCTTAACATGTTAATGTTAAAGTCACCCAACAAAACCACTTTATCTGCGCATATTAAAGAAGAAAGAGAGTCAGTAATCGCATCCAGCAAGACATTTACGTCGAGCCACGGAGGCCTGTAAGCAGTCCCAACGATAACTGAATGGGAGTTGACGTTCAGTCGTAGCCACATCTGCTCGACCTGCGGCGCGTGGGGGTGCGGCACGACGCGCGCGCGCACCCCGCGGCGCACATAGAAGCCCACGCTGCCGCCGCGGCCGCCGCGCACGTGGCTCGCGCGCGGCACGTGCCGCAGCCGGTAGCCAGGCACGGTGGGCGCGCGGCCCTCCTCTCCCGCTCGGAGCCAGGTCTCGTTTATCGCCATGATATCCACCGCAATATTTTCCATGGCTACCAGAAACTCGTCATGACGAGATTCTAGCGACCCCGCATTAAACAAACCTACTTTTAAGTTTTTAGTCTTTATCATTTTCAAGATAGGTAGTGTATATATTATATTTGATGTAAATAGTGTGTGAAGTATTATGCAATATAGTTTGTAAAGTATAGTGTAATAGAATAGTATAGTTTAAGAACAATCGTTTAAATAAATATGTGTATATAGCCAATGCTCGGACAGTTGGACCATAGAATAGCACAATAATTAAATACTGAGACAGGGAAACCACTGATCTCGCACAGTGCAAACTTAACAATATAAAAACCCATAAAACTGATTGAAAAATATTAGAACTTAAAATTAGATAACCTACATGAACCATACAAGTGCCTATAAAACTAAACATCCTTCTCAGCAGAGATATCCTGGCCAAAAACACGAGTCAGGTCCTACATCGTGCGGATGCAGTGAGTCGGATTGCCGTCACCCTGCTTGGCGAGGATACGACCGTTCTTCGTCCAAGTGTATCGCCACCCGAGACGACCGCCAGCCTCACGCACACGATAAAACAAGTGCTTGTTTGTCCGCGTAAGCCTCTCATTGAGAAAGAAGCGACGCGGAGGCGCGGCGAGACCGAAATCCGCCGTGGTGGCTCCCCGGCGCATACGCGCGCCCTGAAGCAGCTCGTCGCGCACAGCGCGGCGCGTCAGACCCACACGCTGCGCGAACACAATGTCGCGTTCTTCCAGGGTCACCCCAAGCTTTGCCGCTACCAGCCCGACAGTGTGCACCACATTCTCGCCAGGTATGTCCGGGATATTCGATATCTCCAAATCGGCGCTTAGCAAATCTTGTTCGCGGTCATTGAGCTCCAGTTGAAGCTGCCCAACAATATGCTCCAGGTGGCTGACTTTGTTGTCAGGCAGAGCCACACTTTGCTTGGTTTCCAGTGATACAATTCTGGCCTCCAGGCTATCGACTCTTTGGGTACAGACTCCCATCGCTGAGTGAAGGCCAGCCATCTCCCGACGAAACTCCCGCATTTCATCCCGTACCTCCCGTAATTCAGACCTGAACAGCCTGATTTCCTCACGTAGGGTGAGCTGCGTGTCAGGCGAAGGTTCGCCATCAGTACACTGCTCGCTTCCAGCCCGAGATATACCTGTCGGTACTGCGACGTGGGGCTTGGTCAAGGAGCCCGGAACCTGGGCTACTTTTGCCGGCGACCTGCTAGTAGCGCCCTGGTCTGATGCTGGGATCACGGCCGCTGCCGCTGCAGAACCTGCTGCTGCCGCTGCAGATCCCGTCGCTGCCGCCGCAGAGCCTGCCGCAACCGCTCGAATGGCAGGTGTACCACTTCCCAGGCCCCTGACGGGTGTGGCGCTATTATCACCCTTAGGCATTTTGCTTTTGCACTCCGGGCACAACCAGTCGCTGCTTATCTGCGTTGCATTGGGCAAACAAGCAAGATGATACCTGTTATGACAAGCAAAATTGCCACATGTAGCGCCCCCTTTTGCCGACAAGAACTTCCCACACGCTGCACACTAGACCATGGTTCCGCGTGGTATGGCTAATAGTAGCTAGATGGCGCGCACGTCCTTTGCAGTTATCCCGGCGCTAGATGGCGCCCACTCCGCGAAAAAATATTGATCCCAACGCAAGATCTATGGTTCAACACCAGCAACACTTTTTTAAAAAGTTGTAAAATTACACTTTTTGGAGGTACCGGTCACAACACAAAATGTTCAAGTAGCTTCAATTTTGGAAAATGTTCTAAAATGTAGATTAGTTTTTAAGGATTTATACAGCCGAATCACTATTGTTTAGCTTGCTAACGAACTAGCACGTAAGTCCCACGATCGTGAAGTTGGAAATATAAACTTTACTCAAATTTACTTTGTTTATTATTTTATTTTTGTGAAAACACGAACAGCTGATGTGCACCGTAATGCGTCCGTGACGTCACCCCACATAAGTACCAAGCTAGGTAACTTCAAGTACCATTGTATGCGACATTTAATCCTCCATAATACCCCCTCCATTTCGACTTACACATGAAACTTTCAAACAAATACTATAATAATTGCCTGTTAAAGTTGCCGGCAGTCGTGTTCACTGGTTTGTTTCTGAGAAGAGAGTTGGTACTATAAAGGTGATATTCCACCAGGGACTAGCAGGGTGGTATGCGATGAAAAAAACATCACTTGATGGCCTCCAGTTCGACTACATATACTCACTCACCTGATCACTAAATATATACACTAGCGGACGTCACGCGGACGTCACGCGGTTTCACCCGCGTAGTTCCCGTTCCCGTGGGAATACGGGGATAAAATATAGCCTATGTTACTCGCTGATAATGTAGCTTTGCAATGGTGAAAGAATTTTTGAAATCGGTACAGTAATTTTTGAGTTGATTCATTACAAACATACACACACACACACAAATACAAATGTTTCCTGTTTATAATAGTTAGTTTCCTCATCAATAAATTGAAATATAAAGGAATAATCTTACTACATTTACAAAATGTCAATACCATGCTGCTGCTTAAAATCCAAAATGATGATTTTTAGAAAAATGGTTATTTAAATGACGAATTTAACAAATTAATAAAAATAATGTTCCAATAATTCCATGAAATCCTGTTGCTATAAAAAATGTTGATCCATAAATTCTGTTTCTTTTTTTTTATGAGTGGCTTCTTGCAGTTCATCCTATAAGGTTGTCGACTGCTTCACCGGGCTTGCCTGTGGTGGCCTTAATATAATATTAAAGCCTCCAGCCAGGGCTTATAAAAAACATACAAACTAAGCGACTACACGCTAAGGGCACCCCCTGTGGGGCGTACCCCACAGGGGGTGCCCTTAGCGTGTAGTGCCGAGGCCCGTAGGCCTCGGCTTAGGGCGTCGCTGGGGGGAGGACAGCTAGGGACGGGCTGGATCGAACTGGACCCATAAATTCTGTCAGCAATAGTAAAAGGTGAAGAATTGTAAAATAAATTCCTATGATAATAGTAATAAAATACCTTGAGTTGCGTTTCTTAGCTTGGGCTGGCTCGTGAAGCTAGGTATTTATTACAGACCAAAATTGAGAGATGTATGCGAGAGATGTATGAAAAGAGCCCGCTATCCATAGAAGTTGCGTAGCGTATAGTCGCATAGTTTTAAGTTTTGGCTAGTGTCTTTAATTAATATTGAGGCCGCCATCGACAAGACCGGTTAAGCAGACGACAACCACACAGGTTGATCTGAGAGATGCCAATCGAAAAAGAGAATCCTCGCACAGCTTTGACCGAAACAAACACATATTTTCACAGCGCCGCTACAAAACCTCGCACCGCTTCGCTAGCTCGCACATTTCTAGTGGGAAAGCCCCCTTACTGGCAGTCGCATCTCAGTTACATTGCGCAAAGTAAGGTGATACTAGTTTAAGGAACCTTTGTAGGTATTCTGGGACGGTAAATTCAAGTTACGGGGAACGTTAGATACAGGGTATAAAATATGTTTTTATATGAAACTACTTTTTTTTCATAAAACTATTTTTCGTATGTTTACTTTGACATATCAAGGTATAAGTTTCTACTATATGTTTCGGGAACGCTGTGCAAGTGTCAGACATAAACGAATTTGTGATAAGCACTTCTGTTTGAGTATTGACCTACGTTACATTCATAAATTATTTATAAGTTTTTACTGAGAGTTTAAGAGCAAGGTCGCATCAGCTTACGCTAAGGTGACAGCTGAAAATATCTATTTTAACCTTCATTAGAAGCCGAACGATCTGGAACCAGTCTTGCCAATGTATACCCATATTGCTTCCCAGTTACTGGGTCATAGATGTCAGGTAGACAGTAGCTCCTTGTAAAATTGGTGGGAAAGTACAACCCAACTTTCTCGGAAAAAGCCTAGTCAAATTGATTTATGTATTATTTAGCAGCAATAGTATTCTGAAGGTTTTTTCAGAATGGCTAGAAGGGCCCACCAACACACACAACAAAATTCTACGGCACTAAAGCCCTTAATTCTGAACAAATAAATATAAAACAGCAATTTGTCGTTAGCGTATAAAAAGTGGGGTGTTGTGTTTACCCTATAAAACCAACTTAAATTACCAATGAAACACCATGTACATTTTAAGTTGGACAATAGAATGTAATTCTGTGGTATATTGGCCTCAATGATTTAGCATAAAATCTTAGGCTGGTGGCTGAGCGGGTAAGACAAGCGGATTTGATTGAAATGTTACTTTTATATTAAAAACACATAAATATTATGCTCAAACTGTTTCAGTGAATAATTCTATAATCGACACCTAACGTATTTTTTTAAAATTAATTTCCGAAACTATCCCCAGTTTATTGAAATAAATAAAACAAAATGTCACAAATCAAAAGTCAGTCAAGTGATACGATTCGGTGTTAGACTTGATTCAACCATTTACAGTAGCATTTTTTTTATTCACATTGTATTTAATATTTGATTATTATTTTAGTCAATCGTGTCCCAGTGCATGGCAAAGGCCTTCATTTCTTCCATTCATTCCTCCCGGCTTTGGGCAAGAGTGTGGACCAATCCTGCCGATAGGCGTTAAGCTCGTCCCGCCATCTTCGCCTTGGTCTCCCGTGATGTCGTCGGGCATTTTCTAGGACCCACATTGTGTTCTCAGAGACGGGTGTACCTAGCAAGTTTAAATTTATAGGTACCAGATACTGAGGTCTATTATATAGTCCTTATTAGGTGTATAAAAATCAAGGTCAACACGATAAAAAAGATATGGGCAAATTTTTAATGAAAGAGCCTGTTTGTTTCAAAGCATTGCAGATTTCTCATTAAAAAATGTAAGGTTTAAAATTTTCTTTATCATTCGTATTGTTATTTTTCTAACAGGTAACTTTCAGCAAGGTATTAAGTCAGTTGTAATTTTCGATCTTGTATGAATTTGATAAGTAAAACATCTAAACAACACATTACATAATGTACCTAATCAAAACTATTTTAATAATTATAGAAGTATTTCTTTGTTCATAAGATTTGTAAAAGGTAATATGTGGAAGTTCAACCCCACTTCTGTCATGAATGCCTTCATGAATCCACTGTGAATATAGATATAATAGGGACCATCGAAATGTGCAATAACTTTAATATCAAAAACAGAAATAAAGCTGTCCTGAATCGACTTCTATCGAGATTCTTTATGTTCTTTAGTAATGAAAAACGGTTCATAATTTATTGTTCATGGATCTACGAAGGGGTTTTTAGGAAAAGGTCTATGATGTACTTTATTGTAAGTTTATTTGGCGCCTACCATAGTGCTATTCGTCCTGTACGGCTCATTGTTGGCAATGGCTCGTATCGGTGGGAATCATTACGAAAACTTTTACACTGATAGAAAGTTACACATTTCTGAGTTTCATTGGCTACTCTAATAAAAATGCAAGATTTCTGCTGGATAAAAACCTGCGAGTTAATGTTATTTAAAATAACATAATTTCAGAATCAAAAACAAAATCAAAACTAACCGCAGTGCTGTTGCTTTACTAAGAACGAAATAACAAACTAAACGTAGTCCAAAAATTTAATCAAATTCTACCTGCTCCGATAAGGCAAAAAAAAACATAAACAAAAATCTTCCCGCTAATCTTTCCACCACGTCGTCAGTCTAATCCAAGGTAGAGGGCAAAAACCGCTAGGGCGACCATAAACTTTGATTAGATTTTGTAACACGCGGCTTCGTCCTACATTAGAATGCGTGAATTGGCGCCGAGTAATTGGATTTTTCGCGTCATCGCGTCTGATCTCCTGTATCTTGGTTACCCTAAAGTTCTGGAGTAAGGGGTGATTCATAAAGGTGTGACATGGGACAGACAGTCAGGCATATTTATTTAAAAAAATATTCAGACTACCAAAATAAGCTAGGAAAATGGATAAAAAACAATAAGAAAAACGCATTAGCTGTCATATATTATAGTAAAAAAAAACAGCTAACGATACGCAAAAAACGTTGGTTAACCAATGCATAAACACATCCATGTCTTTGTTATCTCATAATTCTGATACTTCAAATGTGTAGGCGCACGTGACCATGACAAGTACCTACACATAATGGATGTGTTTATTCTAGGTGCCGGCTATTTATCATTTTATGTCAAAATAAAATCACTTTAAACAGTGTTTTTTTTTTGCTTGAATATCTTTGAGAGAGAGTAAAGTCCCGCATACCTCCACTGAAAAGGGAGGATCCTCTGATGGTTGTTGTGTCTGGTGGGCAACTGCCCGATAGTTGATATTCGGTCTGTTGTATATGTTCAAATCGCACGGAGAACTTTGCTTGTGCGATGCAGGATTTCGTTGGTAGTTCGTTGCTGACAGGATAGATGGCATTGCGTTTCTTTTTATTGGCGTACAAATTTTGCTTCTTAATTTTTTATATATTTTAGTAACTTATTTGTTCTGCATATCGTCCATGTGCCTGGTCTTCAGCTGTATCCGACATAGCAGGGAAAAGATAAGAAAGACGATGATGATGAAAAGGCTAGGCAATGATCATGATAATTGCGCCTTGATTGGGTAAACTAGAAACTTTTGCATTCTGCGCGTATGCATGTTTCATAGAAATATTAAATCACATTTTTCATGGACATAAGCAGAAACTTAGCTCTTTACGAACCTTATTTCTACGTACAGTTTTTATTTCGTCCACAATCATATTAACTATTTTTTTTATTTGAGATGCTTTTGCTCTTGACTCTAGTCTAAGTCATAGATGACAGAGACAACAAAAGCGTTCCTTAACTTATGGAAACGAATAAAATTACGAACGAGTTCCGAACGGGATTCTCCCGTTCGGAACTCGTTCGTCATTTTTTTCTCAATTCCCAATCATAACCTTAGTTTCTATTGTTGACGTTTTGTGCAAAGAGGCCCATAAGAACGATGCCTTATAATGTGGGTCTCAAACTCGAGACTTTTTTGCATTTCGTACTTAGGTATCATTTAGAAGGTTTTTTTGAAGGGATTATATAGGTGAGAGGTGGGGACTTTTTATTTAAATTTAGATTTTTAGCTTAGTAGAAGTTTAACTTTTTTTTCTGATAAAATCTTGTCTAAACACAGATCTAAGTTCTTTCAAAGTTTTTGCATAGAATTGAATAGATAAGGTTTGAGATTAGTTGAAATTTGTTTAATAAAATCTAAACACTTGTGTTACCGAGACAACCTACCAGCAGCCAAGATTGTACTCAAGTTATTTTCTAATAGGAAAATCAAGTTTTACAGCTCTTACAGCAATAAGGTGTATCACATATCAAAGAAAATCACACAAATTCGGGTGTAATTTTAGGGTTCCGTACCCAAAGGGTAAAACGGGACCCTATTACTAAAACTCCGCTGTCCGTCTGTCTGTCACCAGGCCGCATGAGCCGCGATAGTGAGACAGTTGAAATTTTCACAGATGATGTATTTCTATTGCCGCTATAACAACAAATATATATAAATATAGAATAAAATAAATATTTAAGGGGACCTATGTCCTATAACGGTACGGAACCCTTCGTGCGCTAGTCCGACTCGCAGTTGGCCGGTTTTTTACTTTGCCTAGCATAGTGCCTTATTTTACTTCTACGTTGTTATATAATCGAAACTTAACTCCAGCCTGTATATACCTGTCCACTTATTTTCACACACCCGAAAATCCCCAAAAATCCTCCGAGATAAAGACATGCCAATGAAGACAGCTCATGATAAACCGACCTTCAGCCATCCCTTCCGATGGAAACCGTCATAAATAGCCGAAATACATATAGTTTTCCATAAATCTCAGGGAGGCGTTCGCACGATTTTCTTACATTGCTCCCTCATACATCAAATTACAGGTGAAACAAATTGCTAGGTACCACTATAAACGCGACGTATATTTATTTATAAAGGCTACTGAACGTGACACGACTGCTTAGTTTTGGGGTGAATATTTCTTTATTGTATTTATGTACGACGTTTTATTGATTTAGTGGGGTTGTTTTGTAGGTGAGAATGCTGGTGTTTTGCCGTGGTTATGGGAGTTTTGAGAGATAAGAATCGACATTGTTGGCCATGGTGATACCATAACAGAAAAGTGGACTATGCAAGAACTTTGCCCACATACATGTTTAGGAGAGGACGCAAGGAGTTTAGTTGCGTCAAGATGATTTTGTTGATTTTTAATCGACTTCAAAAGAAGGAGGAGGTTCTTAATTCGGTTGTTTTATTTATGTTCCTAACTCCGTCATTTATAAACCCATTTGAAAAAGTTCACATTCGGTTGTTTTTTGTGTTTGTTACCTCATAACTTCGTCATGTAAGAGCCGATTTGAAAAGTTCTTTTTTTGTGTGAAAGTATGTATATACTTTCCCGTTGGTACCATAGATATACCATCAAAATCGGTTTAGTAGTTTGGTTTGTAAATCAAAATAGCTGGAAAAAATACGCAATTCGAAGTTTTCTCTGAATTCCGATTTTACTTTCTTGTGACTTTACATTGGTGTTGTTAGGTGTGGGGTACCACTAATTATTATTTTTATTTTTTTTAATTTTCACTTTTTAGTTATACCCCACACCTAACAACACCACTGGGAGCAAGTCAAAGAAAAGAAAAATACGCAATTTCGTTTACTTGGACGACATATTTTTTCCAGCTATTTTGATTTGTTAGTTAGTGAAAATTCCTTTTCTGCGTGCACAAGCACTTAAACTTATTAATACAGGAATTATGAGATATTTCATTGCTTGCCTAGAATTTTACTATTTTGCTGCCGATTCAATCCTTTTTTAAATTGACTATAGTCAACTTATTATTTCACATAACTTATAGTCATAATTTGAAACCCCGCTTTATATCAGCAATGAAGAGTTCTGGATGCCCATATATACTATAGGCATATCGCGAAGGCCATGCTATGGCGTGTTCAGGTGACGTCAGTACGCATCCATTACGTTGTATTTGCACTAGCGTAAATGTACCCCAGTTCATTGCTTTCCAAGAACTAACGTCAACGGTCCATTAAAAACTTTTTGCGCTTAAATTTTTAATAGTAACTAAAATTAATATTTTGTTCTAAAAATACTGAACATTCCTTGAAAAGATTAATGAAGGATCACAAATACTGCAAGTGCTTTGTTCAAGATTAAACTACACGATATTAAAATTTCTGGGAAAAGCTGTTTCGTACGTAGTTTTCCGGAATTTAATTTTCAACATACAATGTCACTCTTAAAATAAACACAAGATTCGGTGCAGTCTAAGATGGCGAACGTGTATTAGATATAGTGTTACATAGAAGCGTACCATGATCATGATAATATGATAACCTATAATAGGTTATCTATCACACTATATATATCACACTAATATTATAAAGGCGAAAGTTTGTGAGTGTGTGTATGTGTATGATTGTTACTTCTTCACGTGCAAACGGCTAGACCAATGTTGATAAAATTTGGTATGCAGGAAGCTAACACCCTGGATAAACACAAAAGCTACTTTTAAACGGGTAACACCGCAGGGTGCAGCTAGTAATATTATAAATGAGAAAGCAACGCTGTCTATCTGTCTTTCTGTATGTCTGTCGTTTTGTCACCTCTTTACATCTAAGCGTTTTGTTCGATATTGGGATATAGGATACATTTTATACTTTTACTAGCTTTTGCCCGCGACTTCGTTTACGCATATCCCGTTTTAATTTCGGAATATCCTCTCTTAGTGCCCCTCTTTTCTCCCCAAAGAATCTACAAGACAAATTTCAGCTTTCTAAGAATAAGAACAGAACAAGAATAAATTGATTAAAAGGACATACGGATAACAGTGTGTGTTAAACTAGAAAGTTGGATTCCCCTAAAAAATTAAAAGTGAGTGAATTTTTAAAGACTTCCTGCACTAGGCTAGGCCTGTCAGGCCTAGCCTAATCCTATTGGATTAAAAAATATTATAAGCCATTCTACGACCAGTAGTTTCGGCTGTGCGTTGTCTGTCACTCACTCAGTACCGGAAGAGTTTAACATTTGTATCCAATTGATGGAAATAGACATCACGTAACTGTTGAATTGTGGGTGTGATACTTATGATACAGGTTCACTATACATCTCGTCTGTACCTACTTTGTAGACGTTTATAATTCCTTCAGAGTTGGACAGAGTTCTAAGTGGACTTAAACAAGTTGAATTGTAGTTTAAAGCACCTGTAACAATGGACTTAGTGTCCGGTTGTTGGAGCATTGCTTGTAAGCACTAGAATCTCCAAACTTTGTTTCGGTTAGTTAAAATTGACTGGAGTTTGGGAAACATTCAAATCTTGGGTAGTTTGTACTTTTAATAAGGTGTCAGAATACGTGGGTTTAAATCACAATTGCTGAAGAGTATTATGTTTTTTCTGTTTTGTTTTGTAACCTTCTTTATTTTAGCTGCTACTAGCATGAGTTTAAAAAGTAAAGGTAAGTTGTAGGAACATTATTCTAGGTTTCGTATAACTGATCAAAGTTATTGTTAATACGTAGGTTCACTCGATATATTAGCCCGTTCACCCCAATCTACGGTATATTATGAAATTCCCATAGTTTTATGGATAAAAAGTGACATATTTTTATTAAGTCAATGGTTACTGGTCAAGAAGTACATCAGGGGCGTAGTCGTATCAGCCAAATCGGACCCCCGGACTACAGGGGCCCCGACCGTGTGGAAGCAAGAAGAAAGACTAGAAGAAATCGTGGCGTGTTCAGATTAAGTAAGTACATACAATTTTTAAAATACAACCTTTTTTCCCTCCCTTCACCAAGGGGGTGAAAGGAGGGAAAAAAGGTCGTATTTTCAAAAGTCACTGTAGCGGCATCAATGCCACATGAAAAACTAAGAAGCGAAATTTGTACGGCAATAAAAAGAACCGCAGCGCCATCTTCGAAGAACTAACATCGAAATCCTGCATCGCGCAACAAAGTTCTCCGTGCGATTTGAACATATACAACAGTCGAATATCAACTATCGTGCAGTTGCCCACCAGACACAACAACCGTCTGGTTCGGAGGATCCTCTGAACCAGACGGTTCAATTTCTTCCTAGTACTCACCAACATCATAAAAGGAAACCTTGCGCAAAATTTCCTGTTCCTAGTCCCAGTAGTTTGGCTGTGCGTTGATATGTCATTCAATCAGTTCCTCTTATAAATAGAGCGACAGATTTGTGCTAGTAGAGTTTTTTTACTTAAAAAAAACAGGACTCTTTTTGAGCTTTGCTGCAATCGGGTAAAAAGGGGTCCCCAAATTTTTGAATACAGGGTCTAGTCGATATTTTTGGTTGTTTTTTCGTTTTTACACCGACTGCCGAAATTAAAGTTATTTTATAGTTTTTAGTAATTTTATTTGGAAGCCGGTTGTATTTTTTAAAAAGTTTTTTTTTCACTTTTTGTGGTTTTTAGTACCGGCGTGATGTTATGTTATAAACTGGTTTTTATTCAGGAGTTCTGTTGCCTATCTCCGAAGTTCTTCACCAAATTGAAATGAAACCACTCCGAGAAAGTACTCTTCCAGAAACTACCCAAATCGCTTCAAATGTGCCTATAAAAAATTGAAGAGCTCTCTCTATTTCTCCAGAATCCCATCATCCGATCCTGACTTGATGATCATGGAACTACCTGGGAAGCATACCCTTTCAAACAAAAAAAAAATCAAGTCGGTCCAGCCATCTTCAAGTAATCGGGAAACATACATAAAAAATAAAATGTCCCGACGAATTGAGAACCTCTTTCTTTTTTTGAAGTCGGTTAAAAAGCAACAAAGATATTAAAAAAATAACAAACACAAACCAGCACCACCACGAGGAGTAACGCTATGTAAAACAGGTAAATTGGAAGAAGCGCGAAGCAAAATTTAATTAGTCCACAACTTTATGTGTATCTTAACAAAATCAAATTCAAGTTTTGCACCTCCGCCTCGAACGCCGCGAAATAATCAAACTATGATTATGTAAATTTTGAAATTCTCTATTTTCCTGGAAACTAAAAGGTTACCCATAATACGGCGTGAAAGCGAGATATGTAGGTGCTTTAGTATGTGATATTGTAACCTCGTTACAGCTTAGTAACTTGGTGAAGAAGTGAAGAAAACAATAGGTTTAGACATAGCGAAAGTTTATGTTACGATGTCTTGTAAAATAATATTTGGCAAGACAGCTTACAAAGGTCGAAATACTTATACTTAAGTATTAGTATTTATGGATTTCAAAGCGACCTTTAAACCTTTTCATAATACTTGTTTACTTGTGTTGTTTGTCTTTTGTTGTTTTGTTTTGTGTAGTTGTTTGTTTGTATTTTCAAAAGTTTTTCCATGAGGAATTTCTCAGTAAAAACCCGCTGTTTGGAAGTTGGTGGTGTGACATCCCTGTTCCTCAAAAAGCAGCGGTCCCGCACCTGATCTCTCCCCGGACATGTCAGATCGTCCCATTGGACTTTAAAGAGTAAAGGAATAGAGAATGCGCCTGTGTTTTTTTTTTGTGAGTGTCTTCTCGCAGTTCAACCTATGAGGTTGTCGACTGCTTAACGGGGCTTGCCTGTAGTGGCCTTAATATAATATTAAAGCCTCCGGCCAGGGCTTATAAAAAACTTACAAACTAAGCGACAACACGCTAAGGGCACCCCCTGTGGGGTACGGGCCACGGCTTAGGGCGTCGCTGGAGGGGACAGCTAGGGACGGGTTGGATCGAACTAGAATTATTATAAGGGGGATGCGCCAGTGTTTGCGTGCACACTTGTGCGCTATAATATCTCAAGCGTACTTGGCTAATCTCGTTTGATTAACCACCGATGTCCGAAACCGGTCGGGATGTATATTCACAAAAAAAAAAATGAAATTCAATGACTCGCTTAAGGCATTAAATAAGCTTGAATTGAAATGATTATGATAATGTTACCTTCTCTATTATAAACACCAGCGTCGTAGAAAGACGTCGACTCCTAGAAATAGGCTTCTTCTAAGGGTATCCACATTTTACGGTCCTGTGCCTCTCGCTTTAAACGTATAACGCTATACGAAAAATAAAAAGCTATAAAAAATGCCTGAATTCTATTTTAAAACACGTGACCTAAATTCAAAGCCCACCCTGCACCGCTTCCTATAATAGAGTTGAAAGTTACCCTACCAGAAGGGATTAAAGTTCTATCATAATCCTGATGAGTATTGGAGCAGAAAGTGTTAGAATTTCGCATAAACTAATAAAACACACCAATTCGCTGACGCCACGTTTGGGTGGGCAACTGGGCACAAATTTGATAATCGCGGGGTAGTTAAGGTACGAATTTTGTTAGGTCCGGTAATTCGTAATTCGTGTTACAGACAGTCCAGCGAAAAGGTGAGGTTGAATCATGGAGGGTTGTGTTAAATTACGATGGTAATATTATTTTAGAGATGATTGTATTTAATGGTGGCAATTTATAATTTACAAACTCATGACATGTTCCCAGAAGCCCAGAACTACAAAACTCAAAGCATTTATTTCAATTAAACCATTACAGGCACTTTTGGATAGTCAAGGTAAGTCTGTCCAAAGAGATGAAGCTAATTACACGTTCCAAAGCGTAGATCTCTATAGAGAAGAACGTGCAAGAGACTCCACGGACACTCTTTTAAATCAATGTTTTTTTACAATGATATGGTTGCATCATTCGTGTGAAAATTATACAAACATACATATACATATGTAAGAACGATGTCAAATGACTTGCACGATCAAGAGTCCGAAGTATTAAAAAAAGCAATAATTCAAAGAACAAATAATTAAAATAAACCGTGGCAGCTGAGACATGACCAGTCCTAGCTGACGGCGCTCGCTTAGCAATATGACTGCGCTAGCACCATTCGGCTCAACCAATTTGAAGAGTGCCAAATGATCCAGCCGAACGACAACACCACCTGCAACGATCTTTAAATACTCCCTTTACTTAGTTTACATGTGAACATTAAACACAACCGGCGTGTGTGTATCACCAGATGACATCAGAATGCCAATTTTATTATTTTTCAAGCAACGGTCGCATTTGCATCTCAGCCGCAATCTGTCAAAAAAAACCAATTGTTTCATCATGTTTTGAAAGAAAAAAAGAAAAGAAAAGAAAGAAAATTGCATTTATTGTCACAACAAAAAAAAATAAAAAAACACCTTACAAATCGAGAATATCAAAAATTAAGTACATATTACAATATTGTGCCAAAAGGGCCTCAGCATAATGTCAGGTGGCAACAGTAGGTATTACCACCTAACGCGGATCCCTTTTGCCATTTTTTGGCTTTTGGCCCATTGATCACACGCACGCACGCAAGACATCTTTATATGGTGTCCACATCACCAATAGACTCTTCTGAAACCATCTGCATAAAAAAACATGGCTGGCACTCAGTACTTATTACGGAAGCACGTTATATGAAAGCTACCTGGTTCAGTATTTTATTCGATTTTGTTACTTTAAAGTGAAGCTGAACAAGAAATAAAAGGCATAACTTAACGTTGTTAAGGTACGCAAGTATCCCGGGTCGATGGCGCGTTGTGTTTCGCGCGCTTCAAAAAGATGTCAGCATAGAAGATGGGGCCCGCTAGGGCCAAAGCCTGCCAGGGTTGCGGAATTTGTTCGAAAGAGTCACCGCGGCCCTGGAACGCAAAGGGCTTTAGAAGGAACATGGATGGGTTTTAGTCACTAAGAGTCTGACACGCCCTTCCGCTCCACCCAGAGCGGAAGAAGTCATTTGATGATTTCCTATCTTATCCTCAAAAAAAAAATAAATAAATAAGGTACTCAAGTAAACAGGATATCGAAAACTGTAAAAGCTATAGTCACTTCTGTGAAAATAAAAATAGCTTGTACGTAAATATCGATAAATAAAAAGCTCTTCGGAATTCGGGTCAGTACGAAATCTAATTGGAACGAAGAGCAGGACCTAAATAAAACGATGTTCTTGTTCAACCGAGCTTAAATCCATAAATAGCGTCACTACTTGTGTTCAAGATTCTAACAAATAAATCATATCTATTTGTGTGATTGTTTTTAGGTATTTAAATCGTTATTTGTTCTTTATCTAACTCTAATAACAATATTATAAAGAGGAAAAATTTGTATTTCTGTGTCTGTATGTTTGTAATGAATAAACTCAAAAACTACTGTGCCAATTTCAAAAATTCTTTACAAGAGTAGAGAGTAACATAGGCTATATTTTACTCCCGTACTCCTACGGGAACGGGAACTACGCGGGTGAAACCGCGTGACGTCCGTTAGTTTTTTATAATTTCAGCCAAACTACGTTCACTGCTAGCAGTGAATGTTTCTAGGGAATGATGATATGTCCAGACATATCATCATTCCCTAGAAACATTGCAGCAACCAGTCCCGCAAAACCTGTGCCATTACTAGAAACCTTTAGTATTTTGTCGATACTCTGTATTACCATGATCATCATTTCAGCCAAGATACATCTGCATGAACATAAGTGACCCTCAGGAGTAACTCTCTTGTATCCAGTGAACTCCCGCGGCCCTCACCATTTCATCGTTCCATCTTGAGGGAGGCCTTCCTACGGTGTGTCTTCGGGTACAATCAAGAACCTTCTACCTTATAAGCGGTCAAACGAATCGAACTATAAAATAAACAACAAGTTCTAGAAAAAATAGCCTCTGATATAAATATTCAAGGAACCAATACAAAAACTTGTGTAACAAAAATAGTTGCTTGTATATGTGGCAGCCGTTTGCAACTTACGCTTTTTTCCACCCACTTCCTACACTGCCAATTCGTATGAAATGCAAATGAGGCGGTCCTTGTTTGTCATTTTGTTTATACAAAAAATACTGGAGAACGAGCTACGAGTATGGAGGATAAACATTCGTTGTGTTTCTGCGAAAAATGTGGAGTTGTTTTAAAATTCTATGGCATTGTTATTGGGGCTCTAGAATTGGCTTTTGTGTGGTATTTACTGATCTTGGATAACACATGAATAGGTCCAATTTTGTAGTGTGGACTTGACTAATAGCATTCCTTTAAATTATCATGAGACAATCCGAATGTAAAACCGATATGCATGCGAAATACAAAACCAGGCATGTAGTAACACCTCTATATTATGGAAAAATAAATAAATACAAAAAATAAAAATTTAAAAATTAACACTTATTCGATAGCACAATTACGATACGTGAAGTAGTTATTTTCTTCACCTAAAGGCAAGAATGATGTGGTTGACGATGCAACTGCATTGCTTAAAAGAACCATATTCACTTTTACCTTAAACACCTGCGGTTAAAGCAATCCAAAAACAAGTACTCCGGTAAGGTATTCTGCTCCTTAACTAAACGCACAATTATTCCCAAAACAATTTGTACGTATGGGTAATTAATTAGAATATCCATCTTGATATAGAAGCACATTGCCGTACGCCTTCTTGACTGATGGAACGGGGTTTTCATAATGAAAATGTGCAAATAGAACTATTTAAAAAACCTGGTTTTTCAAACCCACATTTGCTTACAAATCTAACTACCAAGCCAGCCTCTCCAAGAGATTCGAGTAAAACAACAAATATTTCTAAATAACCGCTTCACCGAGTCCCAGGTAACGGTTGTCGGCGCCGGCACGTTACACTGCAGTAGACACCACAAATCGATGCTTGGTGCTGTGTTCTCTTTGATGTCTATTTTCGCCCGCCGTCTCATGCCAGTCAAGCGAACATGGAAACTTTAAGATGGAAATGGTTTATATTATACGGAGCTGATGTCTTTTGAGTAAAAGGCGGTTGTCGTTGATTGCAGTTTCTTTTACTTGATATCGAAAGCTTGTAATATTTTTTCAATTATGTTCCTGAATTAATTGTGATTTGAGTAAGTCTTAAAATCTTTATCTAAAGTTTATGTACAATAGTGGTACATGGGCGGACGTAATGCATCAAGGCATTCTCTACCAGTCACCCTTTGGGTAATAAAAACTATATTGTGGCAGGTGTACAATAAATAAAAAATTAAATTTAAAACGTTTCGGAAAGAATATACAAATAATATATTTAATACAAATAAAATACATAAATATGAAATATAGTAATCATACCGATTAAGAGCATCTTTCAATTTATACTATGCTTATAATCAATAAGTCAACATTATTTTTGATCCCTAATTCGCCAACTGCTGGACATAGGCATTCCCTCAGCGACACTATATCGATCGGTCCTTTGTTTCTCACATCCAGCGGATTCCTACAGTCCTCACCAGGTTATGGGTCCATTTTGCTGATAGCTTCCAATGCTCTTTCTTGCAATACGGACCCCAGAACTCTTTCTCATCAGTCATCATTTCTGCCTACTAAGACTTAAGTTTGGCAATTGTTTGAGTTATATTGGTTACCTTAGTTCTCTTGCAGATTTATTCATTTAATGATTAATATATCAGAACTCACCGTTTTGCCCATCCATTAATTGATGCTTTGACAATAACGAAGAATGTGAATCCAAGCAAAAATCTCAAAAAACTGTCAATATAATTTCAGTGCCAAAAGTTTGAGAACTAGTTTATTTCCTCTAAACTTTCAAGAGCCGTTTCTTTTCACCCATAACTAAAACTAAAAGAAAAACTTTTTTCAAGATTCAAAGTCTCTTAAGATTTTCCCTAAGAACTGCATTTCTTAATAAAGAATCTTCTAACTCCCTAAGAGCTTGTGTTTAAGTTTTAACTCCTTCCTCATAATCCTTACTCCGTTCAGATCTGTTGTTGATTGAGCTTCAATGTAGATCGGTATAATGAGCGATCTAACGAGCATAATGCCTTAATCAACATGCTTAGCAGAAAGCTTAGTATTGCAGTACAATATGCCCCGTTGATCTCGACTGTTCGTCTGTATTCGTAATCCCTCCGGCTCGTTTCTCATAATGTGCTTAGCTATTGGTTTTAGCTTAAAGTATCGCATGTCTTGTGTCTGGTATTTATTTCATTAGACGTAGTTTCTATTATGTGAAATGTAACGACGAAAATTTTGTTTTTGTATCACTAAGGGTCACCTGCAACACACAGCCTTACATTATTTAATCTAACCTTATAATTTTAAATA
Source organism: Mamestra brassicae (assembly GCA_905163435.1). NCBI lineage: Eukaryota > Metazoa > Arthropoda > Insecta > Lepidoptera > Noctuidae > Mamestra > Mamestra brassicae. The sequence continues at coordinate 3,455,438 of LR990991.1, read as the reverse complement.
CTAACTATCTTTTGCCTGCGACTTCGTAATCGCATATTCCGTATTTTCTTTTACCCTTAGAGATTTTGGGAACTCCTCTCTTAGTGCTCCATTAACCTCCCCATGGCTACATGCCAAATTTAACTTTTACGACCAGTAGTTTTGGTTGTGCGTTATCTATCAGTCACTCTGTCAGTCACTCTGTCAATCACTCTGTCAGTCACTCTGTCAGTCACTCTGTCAGTCACTCTATTAGTCACTCTATCAGTCACTCTGTGAGTCACTCTGTCAGTCACTCCGTCAGTCAGTCATCAGTGACCGAAGAGTTATATTATACCTCTATATTGATTAACAGATTTTTAATTCTATGCAGCGATGTTGAGTTTTGAATCGGCTAATCAGTATTTTAAGTTAAAAAAGTAATTTATTTTATTATAGGTCTTACAAATTGCTAGAAAAATACATTTAACACTAAAATAATATTTAAATTTACGTTCTAAATCCGTCAATTGTTTGAAAATTAAGAATTGTGTTAAAAACATGTTTAGCTTAAAGGCTAAAAATTTTCTATTAGTGAGTAGTGCATAGAAAATAGAATACTGGTATTCAGCTGAATCCGGTTTGACTGGTAGCCGACCCCAATATAGTTGGGAGAAGGCTAGGCAGATGATGACATGGAAAATAGAAATCAAGTAATTTAAAAACCTATTCGTTTTTTAATAGAGTTAACCTGTGTTATCAGAAGCTGGTTCCTATTATACTTTTTAAAGTTGGAGGAATGTTGAAACATGTAACTTTATCAGGGTACCCGTCTAAGTCTTATAATTTCATGTAAACACGTGGGTAGCTGCGAATAGTTCTATTATTCAACTTCGTCGGCGAATATCTTATGAGGTGGCATTGCTAAGCTAGCCTCACTATAGTAGGCGCCAGATAATCGTGGAATATCGGTCATTGACCCACCTACATTTATTGACATTGTTAATTTGAAAAACGGAATTAATGACACAAAACTGTCCCGAATCATCATCTCTCGTGATCCTTAACATGGTCTAATAATGAAAAACGATTCATATTTAATTGTTCAGGTACCTATGAGCAGTTATTAGGGAAAGGTCAATATACTTTATTCCACATTTATCTGGCGCCTACTATAACAAGGTTTCTTGAATTAAGTTTTATAATTCAGTGTTTGAGGCCCATTGAACTAAATATGCTAATGGTAAGGAGAAATATGAGGGTAGGTTTAGAAATGGTGCCATTTGTGGAAGTATGATTAATATAATTAACTGCCTTTTGGGGTTTTAGTCATGAGTTTGTAATAAATATAATCATGATTGATTATGAAAACTCGTAGGTTAAATAAATAAATATTATATACTTTATTGTACACCTCATTACAAACATAGTAAAAACGTTTAAAAAAAAAACAAGTGTACAATGGGCGGTCTTATCGCACAGGGCAATCTCTTACAGACAACCTTTGGATGGACTGAACGAAAGAAGTTAGATTTAGGGCGGTCATTGTACAAACATCATAAACAATATAAATTAGACATAATAACATAAAATACATAAAATACACACAATACTAAATAATATACTAATAAATATCAAATATATAAATGGGAAAGGAGAAGAAAATTATAGTGAGAGGTAATGCTCCTTCACCAATTTTTGGTAGCGTTTGTGCACGCCTCACATCTATGGGTAATGCATTCCACAAACGAGCAGCTTGAATAGTGAAAGATTTGTTAAAGAAGGATATGGAATGCATACGAATACTTAATTGAAGATTTTCCGATGATCTCAAGGACTTACAGTTAATTTAGAGAATAGATGAAAATTGACCATTTCCCCCTTTTTCTTCGGAACTACTGAGACTAAAATAAAAATATAAAATTTGAACGCAAATTCGATCCGCACTTGACCGGTTTTTTGATTTTATAACATCCCACACACATTAAATCATTGCAATTAAAAATGACGATCTTAACATACCGTGACTCCTCCGTGCCTCGGAAAGCACATTAAGCCGTTGGTCCCGGCTGTCATTTGTAGATCTTTGGCTGTCGTTATGGATAGTCAGAAGCCAGATAATCTGACTCCAGTCTTGCCAAGGAGTACCGTGTTACCCAGTTAATGGGTTGTGGAGGTCTGGTACGCAGCCGCTCCACGTAAAATACTGGTATTCAGCTGAATCCGGTTTGACTGGAAGCCGACCCCAATATAATTGGGAAAAGGCTAGGCAGAAGATGAATTAAAAAATATCTTGACTTGGCTTGCAAAGTTGTCGACATGTAGAATGAGAGCTCGGCAATCATTGTACCGATAGTTGAGTCAGCCAATAGATAGCCACGAGCCTCGACCAACACCTTAGAAGGGTCTCGTTAGGCAGCTGGATCAAGGGCTTGATTCCGAAAGCGTTACTTCTGGACACGGCTCACATTGTTAGGAGGTTTCTCCCTGGAGCTCTGACCACCGGTAGCTTGGACCCTGTTCCCGATACCGGTGGGCTACTATTTTACATTATTAATTGTTCTTTTTTATATATTTTTTTTTATTGAAATATTTAAAAATGTAAGTTATAAATATGGTAAGTTAAATAAATGAAATATTGCCACTTAACTAGTAAACTTCTAACCAACTTAATAATTATTCGTTAAACTAGCCATTAATTAAACTGCTGCGCCCTAACAGGGTCATGTACTCATAAGTTAACCGGCTGAGTCTCTATCTGTGTATGCATTGCGCAATAAATGAATAAATCATTTGAATGCCCTTCGTGTAATCAAGCATCGATGTTATCTTACTATTTTATGAGGCAGTCGACTAAAATAATAAATTAACATAGTCGTCGGTAGTATCCTTCCTCACTAATCCATACTTAATCCCACTTAATACTAAAAAGGCGAAAGTTTGTGAGTGTGTGTGTGTATGTATGTTTGTTACTTCTTCACGCGCAAACGGCTGGACCAATTTTGATTCAATTTGGTATGCAGAAAGCTGACACCCTGGATTAACACAAATAACACGTTTTATCAGTTAAACCGCGGGTAAAGGCGAAAGTTTGTGAGTTAACTCTACACCTCTACACGCTTCAACCGCTGAACCAATTTAGATCAAATTTGGTATAGAGATAGTTTGAGTCCCAGGAAAGGACATAGAATAAATTTTATCCCAGAAATTATCCTTTAAGGGGGTGGAAATTTATATGGCATTCCGTCACTATTAAAAACATGAACCTTTGTATTTAGGTACTAGATAAAAAAATATATATACATTTTCAAACGGTTTTGAAAAATTTGGTTCTTAAAAATAAAATGTCTGCTCAAAGTAACTATTCCACGCCGACGAAGTCGCGGGCAAAAGCTAGTTATAATATAAATGCAAAAGTGAGTTTCTTCGTTACCTCTTCAAGTCTTAACGGCTGAACGGATTCGGATGAAACTTGGCATATAGATAAAAATCCTGAAATATGACAAAACATACTTTTTATCACAGGTGTATGTTCCCTTGAAATAATTTCCTATCCGTTATATTCCTAGCCACTGGCGGAAGTTAGTATGTGTGTATATAAAAAGTAAACGTAACATGGTACGTGTTCCTGACCAAATAACAACCTTTCCAGAACCACATAGCCATAAAATAAAAACACCAAATCACATAGCAACACTCGTGAACACGATAACGTTGATTAACCCTCACTAAGACACCTTGACATCACAACTTTCAAGGCCTTCAATCCGAGGTGTCAGAGGTCAGACTTGATCCGTAAATAGTAAACTTTGATTAGATTTGTTGTTCCCAGCTCCAGCCCCAGCCTGTCCATTAGAATGCAAGCCAGGGACAGTTGTGTAATTGAATTTTTCCAAGTCATTGAGCATGAATATTCCTCTTTTTTCGTACCATTCGTACCCGCCACCTCTTTTATAGTTCGCGTCTGTGATGCGTGGAATATAAAAATCGAAATGGATTCATTTTTTATGAATGTTCCACGTTCTCAATTTATGGTGTTCATATTTAATGCAGTCTCTGAGTAGTCTGGTAACACCTTGCTCGATCGGGGTGTTTACCTGTGCCTGGATCGGTGGTTGATCAATATTGATCGATTTATTTTTATTGGTGAAATGATGCGAAATGTTTGGTGTAAATCGGATTTGGTTTTATGTTTTAAGATGTAAGGTAAAATCAAATCAATTGTTTTTAGTTAAGTACTTTATTTAATACTAGCTTAAGCCCGCGACTTCGTACACGAATATCCCGTTTCTTCCCGTTCCCGAAGGAATTTGAGGAAATCCTTTGTACTCCCCTACACTCGTCAAAGAAACAACATGCCAAATTTCAACTTTAACGACCAGTAGTTTTGGCTGTGCGTTGTCTGTCAGTCACTCAGTCAGTCAGTAACGGAAGAATTTGATTTATTAGGATTATAGATTCTAGTATTCCGGATGTATGAAGAAGAAGCCAATCTTGGATGCCAAAAAATAAATTCTTACTGATACAACAGTTTTCAACGTCACAATCATCATCATCGGTGAATTATGATAAACAAACACAAAGTAAAAAACCTAAAATACCCGATAAAAAACGCCTGGCTATTAAAACCTAAATTGAACACGAACTGAATTGCAGTTAAAACTATAGCACGTTACAGTTCGTACACCATTTTAATTGGCATCATAAAAAACTACGCAGTTAGTACTCCAATTTTGTTTTGACACGAGTCTCAAATAAAATTGCTATCCGCGCCAAAACCAAGCTTCGTACGAAAAAAGGGATTTCGTTCGTTTCGTGTTCACAAAGGTTTCAGTATGTAAGCGGATTTACCGGAAGATTAAGAAAAATAAGCGAAAATATAAAGTAGGCACAATATTCTTAACAATATCAGTGGATTTTGGTTTAGTAGATTTATGCATAAAAGGTAAGAAATTGAATATTCCCTTAGATAAGTAAGATTATGTTTTTTCACTTACTTAATAAAATTCTTATAAAATTATGTTTAGGTACATTTTATTTTAATTCTATAGATAGAGATACAGATTATACGCATTAAGTTACGCTTTTACTATTTTTTCAACGTCGAGATTATTTCCTTTGATGTACGAAACAGTTAAAGTATATTTTAGATACAAAATCCAATAATGTATTTAATTGACTTCTGAAATAATTACAGGACCCAAGTTATTTCCTAGTGGCACACCAAACCCCCAATAACCACATAACAACGCATATCACTCAAAATTTAATGACCTAATAATTTTATTGATACAATCTCGGAACTGTCATAATCAACGACCTTTATCGAGGCATTATCTTCTATTTTTCCCGAAAATGTAATATGTTATACTTTATCAAATGCACAAGGTAAGTCACGCTAAGTGGGGTGGGCAAGCCAATGAAAATGGCTTGTATTTTCTATCGGCACGTTGCTACCACGACTGTGAATAACCAAACAAACCTATTCAAGTAGAATTTAATCAACTTAGACACGCGACCTCTCACGCGAGGGCTTTCCTCGTTGCCAGCAATTATCATGTCGATTTTATACTGATTGTGTTTTTGTGAGCCTTGAGTGGCGGACTTTCCCTTGAATTTTTTGAAGCGTGTAAAGCTTATTTATTGATTTTGGTATGTGTTATTTTGTATGCCTTCGAATGTACCTCGTACGTACTTAATTATCAATTCACATATTTAAACATAATTATGTACCTTTAAAAGGCGTGAGTAGTCACGCGTTTTTCCGTTGGCTTGGCCAAAACTACAGAACTTCGCTCTACTACGATCTTTAAAAACTCATTTTAATTCGCTCACTATTTTAAATGCACTGTCGAAATATTTGAGCTTAAAAACAAATAAAATTGCAAACTTGCAGATGATCGTGCAAGATTTATAGGTGAAAAGTATTTCAAATCGTCATAAAAACAGTGTTCCCCAATACGTTGTAAATCTATGTTCGAATGGACTATCCGTGGCTTTTTTCTTTATTGCGCGGCTCGCAGATGTCACATCGCTTTGATATACTGCCTATGCAGTCAACATCATAAAACGGAATATTTCTATTACTTCTGTTAGTGAGGATGAAAATACTCACTTAATTTTTCCATGCTCTAGTGTGTGTAAAACTACAGGTGATAAAATGAAACGTGCTTTTAGGTGTTGTTCTATGAATGCCTATTTTCAGTTATAATGTTCAACTTTCAGCCCATTCAAAAGATAACGTGACTAACTTTTATTTATTTGAGTTTGCTTTCGTAATTTGGAATATTCCGAACATACAGTTTTATCTATTAACAAATAATACCATATGATTAGTTCGATTAGCAGATTAAGTTTGGATTAAGAACCTACTAATCAGTAATTAAACTAATTATATTATATAAATAGTGTTTAATTTTCATAAACGTCAGCCTTAAAGTATATGAAACCTACAAATAAACAAAAAAAAAACTTATTTTCGACCACGTCAAATATTTTTTATACCATTCATGCTTGCTCACTGAAGTTGTGACCAAAAAATAGGACGTCAAAAGCTTTTTCTAACTAAGTTGTAAATCTATGTTCAAATGGAATCCCGCGGCGCCTCTCGCTTTTTTCTTTATTGCTCGGCTCACAGATGTCATATCGCATTGATATACAGCGTGTGCCTCTATTGGGACACCATAAAACACGTCAATAGACGAAGCTGAATCTGTGAAATGTCGATTCTTGGATAGAATCGTTGTAATCTCTTTGCGATCGATTGTTACTATTTTTAGCTTTCAATACAGTGATATATTGTTTGAATATTGATTATTTCTTTATTATTTACTAGCGGACGTCACGCGATTTCACCCGCATAGTTCCCGTTCCCGTGGGAGTACGCGGATAAAATATAATCTATGTTACTTGCTGATAATGTAGCTATCAATTGCTGACAGAATTTCAAATCGGTCCAGTAGATTTTAAGTTTATTCGTTACATACAAAAATACAAATCTTTCCTCTTTATAATATTAGTATAGATATAGACTACGCCTTACTCATACAAGTAACACATTTTATGAAGTGTTACCTCAACACGTTTATTTTCTTCGTCTCCATTATCTTACTCGTCACCTTTGTTCAACTCTTCTACTAAGTAGGTACTTTCAGCCCTATTTATTTAAGATTCTAAATTTAAATTCTGCATAGATTTAAAAATCTGCCAATCAATAGGTATTTAAAATAAGGTTATGGTTAGAGTTTATTTATACTTAGAATAAAAGTATGATATTTGTAGCACCACATCAATGCTTTTATTACAAAGTATTTTTAGATTAAACGTTTAAGATCAGCCTACCTATTATAATAATTTACTTCCAAAGTGAGTTCGGATTAAACTTCGACATGACCTTCACCTTTATCCCTGTGTCGTTTATATCGAGATATTTTCAGAATGTTGGGCATCATCATTGCCCGCCTACTTGGCCCTTAATTCCGCACAAAATCATGTATTGGCACTCTTGCATGTAGGAGTTTCATAATAAGGTTGAGCTTTGTTTTTTTTTGTTTCAGTGTTTTTTAGGTAATCACTTAACCTTACTTGTCCATCAAGTCAAAGTCAAAGTCAATTCATTTATTTCAACTAGACCATTACAAGGCACTCTTGAACGTCAAATTTACAGTTTGAAATTAAAATATTAGTGACTCTAGTTGTCCATTCGCAAAAAGTAGATTCTTATGGAGAAGAACGGACAAGAAACTCCATAGTTACTCTTTTCAAATATAAGTTTTACAATATTTTGTACACATACATTTATAAATTGATTACATTATGTGAGCACAATGCGCCCAACATTACCCTAATATACAGCACACACTTATATACTAATAGGTACAACAAAGCAATACTAGCAGAGATAAAACTAAGTTTGCTAGCAAGGGACATGGTACTCACATATTTACAATATAATTAATCTATCTATCTATACATGTCATAAAATAAGGCCGATTTTCATATCTATTTGTTATTTGTAATACAATAGATTTTGATGAGGTTAGAATTTATTGCGGGTGAGTGAGAGCATGGTCATCTGAAGCAAAAAGCTTCTCACAAAGGAGTCAAAACTCAGAAGATATAATTCTATCTATGATAATCATATTCATGTTGGACGTACACCATGTTCCAAACATCACACAGGCATAATACACTTAATCTTGATTGTTCAAATCTTCAACTGCAACCCTAGCCTTTAAAACATGGTCTATCTATCTAGCCTATGTTGTCCCACAGCTGGGCAAAAAATACTATTATTATCAGTTAGATAAGCCCTGGTTAATACTTTATCTCACTCTTTCGACAATTTTCATTAATAAAGTCTCAGCAAACAATTATTTCACTAATTACATTCTCATTTACTTTACTTTAATCTTACAATATTTTACAGCAAAGTACGCTTGATTAGTCTCAGCTCAAGTACCCATGTATCCATTAAACAAATTGAAAATTTAACTTCTCAAATGATTTGGTAATTATCAAGCTTTCTGCATATCAAATTTTATCAAAATTGGTCTAGTGGTTGCGCGTGAAGAAGTAACAAACAAACACACACACCCTCACAAACTTTCGCCTTTATGATATTAGTGTGAAGTGTGACAAAGTAATCTTGATTGTTCAAGTCGTTAACTATACTAAACAGCAACCTGAGCCTTTAAAACATGGTCTATCTATCTAGCCTATGTTGTCCTACAGCTGGGCAAAAAAATGCTATTATTATTAGTTAGATAAGCCCTGGTTAACACTTTATCTCACTCTTTCCACAATTTTCATTAATCAAGTCTCAGCAAACAATTATTTCACTAATTACATTCTCATTTACTTTACTGTAATCTTACAATATTTTACAGCAAAGTACGCTTGATTAGTCTCAGCTCAAGTACCCATGTATCCATTAAACAAATTGAAAATTTAACTTCTCAAATGATTTTGTAATAATGTGAGTGAAATGTGAGACGCCCACAAAGGTTTGAACTTCAAGCAAACTTCGTAGACTACAAAGAGTGGAGTACGAACAAAAGGCGCTTTCTATCGTATTTGATATTATTTATTAATGCTTTAGAAGTTGACATCCAAGAATTTCGCTTGAAATTTGTGAAAGGTAGTAACTCCAACGCTAATTTGGATTGTACTTACGTTGAAGTAACAGCTGAATTCGCGGAGCAGCTGTTGAATATTCCTCCATTTCTTGTTACGGAGTCAATTGAAAGAAGCGCGTTTCGTTCTTGTTAAAAGGAACTTCCTCGTTCAACTGTGGGCCTAGTATAATTCATGTCAGTTATAAAGCAATTACTATTCCATCCTTTTCGACATCTGTGATCTAAGATACAATATCTAGAGCTATTATAAGTTCGTACCTATGTCTCACTCTCAAGACTGAAACTTAGTCAATTATTCAAGTTAGAGTGTCAATGTTAAAAGTCTGGAATGTTTGGAGTATCATGTTTGGAGTATCATATTGATGTAAGCGTCACACAAGTAGATAAGTAGGATCCTCGAGTAGGGTGCTTCAATTCTAGAAATACCTATCTACGTTTTATTAGATTAAGTTGGAGTATTTGTTGCTACGGACGAATTGGGCTAGTAAGTAAAATAGAAGAAGAATATTATAAAAGGTGTTTTCTGGTGACTAAAAAAAATTTTACTCACAAGAAAACACCTATTATTAATAATTAATTATTATTAATTAATTATTTATTATTAATTGGTTGCCTGTAAAGTCGGTTTACGGACGATAGTTTAACGTGACAACCTCATAACAAAACATCCATGAAATGATCGCAACGTCAAAATGAGCGTAACGGTTCAATGAGCGTAACGTTACAATGAGCGTAACGTTATAATAATCGTAACGTTACAATGAGTCATCCTTTTTCGTGCGTGCAGCCGGCATTCATCGACGTTGTCACGTCAAAAATAAAATCACTTATATTTAGCTGCTCTAGTAGCGTAGGTCGGGTCAGTACTCTTAGATTAGTTTTTCAGCGGTACGCGTAGAGCTACGGCGTAGCGTAATCGGTATGCTACGCCGTAGCTTAGCGCATGCTACGACGACAGCGTGGTTATGTAATGATAGCACTTGACTTGGCGTATTTGTAAAAATGACACTGTGCAATATAAAATTAATTAAATCAAAAAATCAGAAAGTAAATTTTGAGTGACGCGAATATTTTCGCAAATACGCCAAGTGAAGTGCCAGCATTAAAGTATTTTTATTCGTCAAGATAAGTGCATCATCTTCCATGTTCGGCTTCTAGCAGCGAAGAAATAAACAATGTTATTTTTTAAAACGCGGAACAGTCACACCGCTCAAAATCTGACGTCATAATTCTCACAATCTCAATTTCCCCAAAACCCACCACATTTTCCCCACAGATAAAAATAAAACCGTGACAAAACCCTCGCACACACTTGCCTGTAATGACAAGCCATCAGGCTGTTCAATGGCGCCGCTATTAATATTAACTACAATAGTCTGTCACTCACAAACGCGCCTTGTTAACATTTCGTGTTTTGTGTCAATCACGCGAGAATGTGCGCTGTACTGTGTAGTCGTGACTTTATTTGTGGGTAGGCAGATCGGTTTGTATGAAGCAGAGAGGTTTGTATGAAGTGGGTGTTGAATTGGAACGGAATTTGTGCGAAATGATTATGGGAGCTGTTCTGAAAAAGTTTGAAAATTATGAAGGTACACAATTAAAGTTTAAAAAAAATAGGTGAATATATCATTAGCATTACATATGGTTATATTAATTCCAAAAGGGATTGTGGATGTCACTATTCCAAGAGACGGTAACTCAAAAACTTTTTTACAAAAAAAAAGTTTTACAAAAACAAAATAGTATTTGGTTGTGTCTTTTATTTTGTACTTTGTAGTGTTTTTCTTTATTTGGAAGTCTGTTGTATTTTTTTTTTTAAAGTTTTTATTTTTCACTTTTTAGTGGTAGGTACCCCACACCTAACAAATTCACTGGAAAGTCACAGAAAAGCAAAACACACAATTTCGTCTACTTACTTGGATGATATATTTTCTATTTCTTCAAACTATTTTGATTTAAAAACCTAACTTCTCAACCGATTTTGATGAAATTTCTATGGGTCCAATCGGAACGTACATCCTTTCACATGAAAATATTTTTTCAAATGACGGAGTTATGAGGTAACAAACATAATAAAAAAAAATTGTAAAAACAATGAAAACGAATTGAGTACATCCTCCTTTTTTTGAAGTTGGTTAAAAAAAAATGTTGTTTGATTCTATTGAATCGCCCATCCATAAAAAGAGGTATTAATGTATTACTTGCCTCATTTTTATGGATGGGAAATTATTATATGCGTCCTCCCGCTCTAAGCGGAGTGGAAAGAAGTGTCAGACTCTAACTGACTGTTCCAGGGCCGTGGTGACTCTTTCGCAAATTCCGCAATCCTGGCAGTTAATACAGCCTCCTGCAGAGAAGAAAGGATAACATTATTTTTTTTACTTCGTCAAACCATTATTAAAAGAAGTGGCCTAATAGGTACATTTTTCCCACTCCACCGATGAATAGGTAGGTAATCCAAAATACGACGAACTTTACGGTTTAAATCAAAAGAACAATGACCTCTAACCTCGACAGTGAACATTTCCAATTAATGAGAAGGTAAATAATGAAAAATTATGTTCTGTTTACATTGTCACAAAATGAAGACATCGATATCGATACGACAATAAATGAAAACACTGGAAATATTGGTTCATAGGAACATTTTGAAACTATTATAAATCGTGTAACCGAAAATAAAAATAAAATTTCTAACTGCATAAAACGTCAAAAAAACTCGAACTAGTCAAGAGTAGTGACTACTATTCTGATTAAATATATTCCAAGAAGCAAGTATTTTTTTTTAAGGATGGGAAATCATCAAATGAATTCTTCTGCTCTGGGTGGAGCGGAAGGGCGTGTCAAACTCTTACTGACTAAAACCCATCCGTGTTCCTTCTAAAGCCCTTTGCGTTCCAGGGCCGGGGTGAGTCTTTCGAACAAATTCCACAACCCTGGCATTTAATACTCTAGTACGCTCGTTGTAAATGTTATGTTTACTTAATTTATTTATTTATTTATTTATTTAAACTTTATGTACAATAGTGGTACATGGGCGGACTTAATGCATCAAGGCATTCTCTACCAGTCAACCTTTGGGTTATAAAGACTATACTGTAGTAGGTGTACAATAAATAAAAATAAGATTCAAAATTGAATTTTAACAATTCGGAAAGAATATACAGATAATATATATAATACTAATAAAATACATATATATGCTAAAATAATAAACTAATAAATATGATATATAATAATCATACCGATTAAGAGAATTCATAGTAATCATGACGAAGAACAACTAAGAATGACAAGCTTTTAAGTAGTGTTTTCGGATTTTACGCTTAAAGGAAAATTTTGACACCGCCTTCTTGATGTCAAGGGGTAGCATATTCCAGAGTTTAATTGTAGAAATAGCGTAGGAATTAGACAAAAACCCGGTGCGGTGAGAAGGGACATGAAGAAGTAAGTTTTTAGATGCTCGAAGGTTGAGACTGTGAGAACTGCCCAACACTTTAAAATATTGTTTTAAATAATCAGGAGCACAAGGATCGTTCATGATAGTGAAGAGCATGCAGAGAGATCTGAGGGATCTCCTCTGACGGATAGGCAACCATTTAAGCTGAGAACGGAAGGAAGAAATGTGATCATATTTACGAAGGCAAAGTCTTCAAAAACTAAACACAGTCCCACGTATTGTGTAAGATAAAATATACATAATTCGAAAGGTGTTTATGAGATGTTTTGGCTTAAATATGCTGAGCTAAAAAAATTGTAATGGAATTTAAAATACCGGCCAAGTGCGAGTCGGACTCTCACACGAAGGGTTCCGTATCATAAACCGAAAAAAAAAACACGTTACTTGTATGGGAGCCCCCTTTAATTTTTAATTTAATTTTTATTATTTGCTATTATAGTGGCAATAGAAATAAACACTATGTAAAAATATCAACAGTCTATCTATTACGGTTTTTGAGATACAGCCCGCTGACAGTAATTACTTAGTTATAGAGTTCCGTTGGTTACCCTTCGGGTACGGAACCCTAAGAAAATTACTTTCCCCACATCTTCGTTCGCGTAAATTTCAACCGTAACATTAAAGTTACGTTAAAAAAAATGACACACAATAAAACCATTTTTTTTTTAAATCAACAGTAGTCAATGCTAGTTGTTGTCTGTCATCTATTCACGGAATTACTTTATGATAAACGAAATAGATTATAAAAAGGATTAAGGATTTAGAAATTAGTTTCCGATCTAACGCATCTAATTAAATTAGTTCGTTATCCGACTCGGGGTTTAGTTTTATGAAATAAACCGGGGATCAAATTTTGAGCGTAGGCGGAGCGTGCAGTGTTATCGTTCACTTCAAATTTATTAAAACTCAGTTTAAATATTTCCATGAAAACGCGGCAAAGTTTAGAAGCTTAAATTAACACGTAGATTTAGAATTTCTGATGCTTGTTATTTATATCTTGGTCGTCGAACTTGCGTCGCGTTTTGGTTTAATTTTTTGTTGTAGTGATAGTGCGACCATTTTCTTTGTTTTTGTTTTAATAATACTACACTGAAAGATTTTCTGGAAGTTTTAGAGAGGCTAACCTACATTTTTTTCTATACTAGGATATATAATAAAGCAGGAGAGTTTCTTTGTTTGTTTGAACGCGCTAATCTCTGGAATAACTACCTGGATTTGAAAAAATATTTTTATATATAATAGCCACATTAATGAGGAAGGCTAAAGGCTATACGGGAACGGGAAATTCCTATGGGAACGGAAAAATCTGGATATGCGCGTACGAAGTCGTGGGCAAAAGCTAGTCTTATAATAACGTATTGTGTTTGTTTATTGGTAGTAATAAATGTTACGAATATTTTTCGTATCAGCCGCTGGATGTGAGACGTACTTTACTGGTCAATATGGACGTATTTTGGCTGGAATGATGATGATCATGATGATGATATTACTAAAAATCTGTCATTGATAGAAAGCTATAAATATATGGAACCCGTAAACAGTATTTACATTGAGTGACTGCCTACCTGATCTCCAAAATTTATGTGGTCAGGTGGAGTCACCGTTGTTGCGGAATTTCTTCGAGAGAGTCACCGCGGCCCTGGAACGTAAAGAGCTTTAGAAGGAACACGGATGGGTTTTAGTCAGTAAGAGTCTGACACGCCCTCCCGCTCCAGTGGAAGCGGAAGAGCGGAAGAAGTCATTTGAAGATTTCCCATCCTTAAAAAAAAAAAGGTGGAGTCGCCGTTTTCCTTATATCCGCGGCAAATTTACCGTGTTGAAAAACAGCATTAATGTTTAAAAGCTATGTCTGATAAAATATACAAGATCAGATCAGACATAGTGCGTGAACTTGCAAACCAAAGCCTTGTTTTTAGGGTTCTGTACCCGAATGGTACCCTATTATATATATAAACGGGACCCCATTATTATGACTCCGCTATCCGTCCGTCTGTCTGTTTGTTCGTCTGTCACCAGGCTATATCTCATGAACCGAGATAGTTAGACAGTTGAAATTTTCAGATGATGTATTTCTGTTGCCGCTATAACAAAAAATCCCCCATACAAGAAAAAACTACACAAAAAATATTGACATAAAACCCAACATTCATTTTTCAAGTAAAAATATTACAATCAACGTAACACAAATGGAGTCCCAAATGGCTACACAAAACATTTGCGTGCCACCAAAAGAAAAATGCTCAAGAATTCCTGAGTGACGTACGGCAACAAATAATAATCATAAGTTGGCCTTATCGCGCCCTTCATAAAACCATCAGGCCGTATCTTCATGCAAAGTCGAATTTAATGGAAAATATCAGAGTTCGGAATAGGGGAAAAGTTCGCCTTTATGAGATTTGGTAAATGGTTGAATTTCTGTTATTCTTGTTTAAATAGATATCGAGAAACTCATTCTGGTCAATGGTGTAAGCGATTTATGTTCCTGCCAGGGTTGCAAAATTTGTTACAAAGAGTCACCGCGGCCCTGGGTCGCAAAGGGCTTTAGTAGTAATGCGGTAAGACTCTGACACGCTCTTCCACTCCACCCAGAGCGGAAGAAGTCATTTGATGATTTCCCATCCTTAAAAAGGGGACTTATGTTTATTTATTATTATTTATTTATGTTGACTGTTTGAACAAAAATCTGCAGTTACAGTATCGGTATGTATTTAGTGTTAACTAGTTTTAACGCTGCATTATATTTTTGTCGCTGAAAACCAGCGCTAGAGCTCTGTCTTAACACGAGTCACAACATTATGCACAACATTGTGCTGAGCGATGACCGTTTTACGCGGATGGGACGCATATCTTCCCAATTTGTGTTGATTAAACATTTTGTTTTTATTCGTTATTTTAATAACGTGTACTTGGCGCAAATTAACTTCTTCTAAAAACTATTTTAGAAGAAGTTAATTTGCGCCAAGCACACGCTAATGCCTGGGAACCACTAGGTTCCCAGGCATTACATTATATTAGGCTGAAAACGCACCGATCGTAGTGAAACTCGCTAGGCTTCCCGCGAAGGCGTCAAGTACGCAGTAGGGTCGATTACAAACGTTTTAGAACATTAATTTCACTTTACTACTAACCAGGTAACTTTCTTAGCTCTAAGCGCCAGTATATTTTTAACCTTATAGAATGACAAGAATATCTACTGGTTGTATTAAGAATAACATTTTCGATTGCATACGCTCATTAGCAATAAATAGATAGACAAAACATTTATTGGATATAACAATAGAATAAAACACACAAAAGCATGGTTCTATAAATTATAAGACAAAAATAAAAACTACCAAGTACGAATATTAAAAAGAAAATATTGTGTGGTTTTATGAATTAACCACGAAGTGAAACTTTACCGAGAACATTTACTGTACACTGATCAAAACACAGAAATACCGCGGTGTACTTGCACGAACAAGTGAGAATGTAAATGCTACACGGTCAGCTGATGCGAGCTATGAGCGCTATTGCTATGCCGAGCGCCTTTCACTTTATCCCCACTCCTCGGCCGGCTGTAATGCGACATGCGATAGACGGACAAAAAAAAACGACTGTGCTTTAGACCACACGACTGAAGTAAAACTTCTTTAGCTTCGCACCCGGCTGCGTACTCACTTGCTCGTGTGCTCATTTACTTGTAGTAGGCTCGATACACATGCATACACACAGCCTACGGCATTTCGTTCCGTTCGCCTTGCCCGATCACACTTTTCGTAACGCTCTTGTCATGCATTCACCAGCTTACTCCGTGTGCGTAAAGAAACTTACTTCAAAAAATTCGAGGCTATGGAAAAAAAGTTTCACTTTAAAAAGACAGAACACTATGATTATGGCAATCTATGGTAGAAGTACTCAAGCATTTTACCGCATTTAACAAATGATTCAGGCCCATTCAGTGGTAAAAACAATCTAGGTAAGAAAGAATAAGAACACTGGCAAACTATCTAAATTTAGCTGACACATCACACGTGGGTGTTTCGAGGAATCACAAAAAGCGACATATTTTTCTACCTTCAAAGCTTTTTAACACTGTGACTCTAACAAGCTACATTAACTCGAATAGGACAATCTTTTACTTCATTACCTAACGCACGTAAATACGCTTTACATTTCATCTGCTTAGCATTTTTTCTAACTATATTGGGTTTGGCTTAAAGTCAAACCGGATTCAACTGAATACCAGTATTTTACGAAGAGCGGCTGCCTATCAGACCTCCACAACACGACTAGTAGAGACTAGTATCAGATTTTCTGGCTTCTGACAATCGGTGACAGCTGGGACCAACGGGTTAACGTGCTTTCCAACTCATGGAGGAGTCTCAGTATGTTAAGATGGTTACCCATCCACAGACCGACGTCCCTAGCTTAGCTTAACCTTAAAGATCGATCTGTGAGGCTGTTATTATTTAGCCATGAGCTTCTCAAAAGTACATTTTTCGTTTTCCATTACGAAGATACGTAATAAATAATCAGGCCACCAGGTAACCTGTCAAAATTACTTTTTAACATCTCTAAAACATTGCGCAAAAATGGGAACAACTAAGTTTTTGTGTCCAAACAAAACACCTCGAATTTTAATGAAGGTGAGACGAGAGGACAATTAAAAGTTTTACATAATTTAGTTGTGTGTCTGAAGCGGGGGTCGGGGGGGAGGGCACCCGTGGCATCCAACCCCCACATCTGAGCCTGACTTGATTACGAGATACGAATTTTTGAAAATTTAATTTGCCAAATTCTGTTGGAGTTTTGGCATGATCGCTTTGTGGTTTCTACTAATTATTTCGGGATTGTTGTTGCTGTATTTAGCTGAAACCTGCTGCTTTTCCCTTGTTTATAATTATGTAAGTCTTTAGGCAGCATTCTCACATTAACCCTTACTTAAACTTTCTATAAACTAGTGGTCTAAACTTATTATAAACTAGCGATCCCGGCGAACTTCGTACCGCCTCAGAATACATTTTTGCTGTGTTTTGTTTTTTTCATGTACCTATCAGAAATGGCATTGCATTCGAAGTTTTTTTTCGTAAGGTCACCCGGGGCGAAAGCAACTATGAGGCTAAAGCAACTAATTCAATTTTCTCTCAATCTAATCATTTTTGTAGATAGCTCTATCTATTGGAGTAAAGAGGAATCATAGTTTTTTCAAATAAAGTACAGATGGCATCACTAGTTCACCTACTGTAGTACTGACAGATCATTTTCTGTCAGCCGCCATTTTGGAGTAACGTGTTGCCGCGTCCTGTGTTATGTTTTATGACATTAAAAATATTTCAAGTCGTTGCAAGGAAAAATAGAAGTGCATCCTAAAAACAAGATAAAACGTAAGTGTTTTTGGTATATTTAGTTAAACTCTAGGTGTTATAATTAACATTTTATTGATATAGTTACATTAACCTCAACTTTTCATGCACGTGGGTTATTGCAACTATTTTTGCAGTTACAATCGCCCCATGCTTTTTGTACGAAAACTGCAAATTACTAGTGACGTTCCGTGTCGATATTTCTATGAGTGAATTTCACGTATTTGCATAAATAAATAGCTGCAATTAGTATGAAGTGTTTTAGATTTTGCGTAGTTTTAACAAAATGAAATAGATAGCTTAAATAAAAAAATGTACCAAGTTATTACAAAATCCAAATTTTGTTATCAGATGGTGCGAAACTATAAAAGAAAAAAGAAGAAAACTTATTGCTGTGAAACACTTCTTGAAGCTGTACGACTAGTAAAGCAAAAACAGTTAACCAGTTATGCTACTGCGGAACGCTTCAATATTCCTCGTTCAACAATAATATCACATGTATACGCTACGCGCGGGCAAAAACAGGCAAATCCTGGAAAAAATACTGTATTTTCCAGATCATGTGAGCAAGAAATATCTTCCTATTTGCACATACTTAATGGAAAAAAATGGATTTCCATTGACGTCAAAAGAAGTCAAGGCATTAGTGACAAAGTGTAATATATTAAAAGGAATCGTATAGTTACGTCATTCAGAGAAGATATGCCTGGTGATGATTGGCTTCGTGGTTTTCGCAAGAGAAACGGTTTATCGCTAAAAAAACCGCAGTCTGTAGTAATTGCCCGTAAACGGGCATGTAATCCGTTTACAGTGTATGAATATTTTGATTTATTAGAAAGTGTTTTGAAAGATTGAAAAGCGTATTTTTGCCCGCAATTGAAATGACAGGCCCGTTTTATTAATCTATTTAAATCTATGATGGGCACTCCACTCATGTAGACTTAAATGTTATTAAGTAAATTAATAAATTAATGTTTTTAAATAAACTTTCAAAATACAGATAGAAATCGCTTTTTCTTCACCTTGATCTAAAATATTAGATTAGTCATCAATGCGTACTTATCGTATATTTGTCAAAGCATTTTTCATGAGAAGAAATGTTTTCTTGCTTTTATTTTATGTCCTAAATTTCATTAATAAATTGAATTACTCTAGCTGAGTATAATATACCTTATTCATCTTATTCCTAATGAACACTTTGATCAATTTTGCGTTTTTGCACTAAGAAACCTATATTTAAACCTTTCAATATTGTTAATTATCGAATGTCTTCACAAATATTTATCGATAAGTAGTAGGTACTACATCTCAACACTAGTCAGTATGGAAGACAGTCGCATTCACCCCATAAAAAAATAAAAGTAAATTTGCTTGAAACTGAACTCTATCTCAGCGACTATAGATAGCTTTTACAGATAATTCTGTGTGCATCTACATGTACTCTTGACCTCAACATTTAGAAACAGATTACAACAGGGTTATAACGAATAGTCACATTTACCCCAAAGTGGGGTGAATGTAACTTTTACTGGTCTTATTCAACAATAATGCAAATTAATGAAAAAACAAAGTCTATTTGTAACTTAATTTATGTCGAAACTGTTCATCGAAAGCTGTGCAATGAAGTACGTTAATTAGAATATCCCTATTATTTAAGTAGCTCATGGTGGAGGGAAGCAAAGTTTCAAAATATATTTTTTTAGTTGCTTTCGCCCCGGGTGACCTTACATATTTTTGATGTAAAACCCGTACCCCCTTGTGTTTTGTGTAGCCGCGGGTAAAACCGATTGTTGACGTGACGACGCATGCCGTGGCGACGCGTCGCCACGCTATACGATGGTATATACATATATATAGTCTATATGTATTTTTTTCAATATGCCATATTTAGTTCCTGTCGTAATCTGTTCTTTTATGCATATTTTTTTTCTTTAATTTTTCAATGTTTTAAATTATTCTGCTATTCGGGGCAAAGACAAATCCAAAAAACCAAAGATCTTCAAAATCGGTCCAGCCGTTCTGGAGTTATGAATGGTGTAACTAACCCGACTTTGTTTTATATATAAAGAAAATGCATAAGTGTGTTTGATTATTACGCTTTCACAAATTCACATCTAAATCATTTAACTAATTTTGATAAATTATGGTGCAGATTCATAGGAAGAGACGGCTAGGGTCAACTTTTATTGCGAAAATCTGTTTAAACGCGAGCCGCGGGCATAAACTAGTAGAATATAACAACGTTCAATCAGGGATCTCATACGGTAACGGTAGGTTCTAAACCGACTTCCAAAAGGAGGAGATTATAAAATTGACTTTTTGTGGGTGTGTTCAGGGATATCTACGCCAATTTGTTACCAAATTCTAAAGGTTTGTTTGTATGAGTACGAGTACTTTGTCAAAAAAAATCCGAAGCGCCTGTTACGCTCATGCGCCACCATTAGCCATAATATTTCGCGTCATGATTTGTTGATTTTGGTTCACACAAAGTTTACGAAGAGCGTGTTTTTGTTGTTCAAAATCATGTGGGTGGCAGGTGACACGTAGTTAGTACATTGCGTACCGTGTACCCAAAACAAGCAATTTCCTTTCGCGCTACAAATTGCCATAGGTATTGAGGATTGGAAGAATATTTGGCTTAAAATTTATACTTCTACAATTTTTCCAAATTCTGTATGAGCAAAGGAGGTGAACCCTTCCACGAAGTTAATAGTGATTTTACCCATACTTAAAAAAATATGATTTATGCTTGGTACTTTGTCGGTCGTTTATCTGTCCGTTAACCACGAACAAATGGTGTTATGACAAATAGCGTTAACGGACAGATAAACGATCGATAAAGTACTTCACAAACCGGGCATTAATACTTTTAGTTATTTTGTCTGACCAACGTTATAGTAAACAATAAAAACAATATTTATTTGTTCCAGACTTAAACCTTACAATTACTGTATCACCTTAAATAACATGTTTTTTTTAAATTTCAAATAGTGATTATTTGAAAAAACAACTATAAACACGTTTGAGAACCTACTTCATAAAGTTCAGTTTTCTAGTTAAAACTTAATAACTTTTAAACACTAATGAAAGTAATTACAGGTATATCGATCCCCCATCGTTAAGTAAAGGGTGTTAATAGTATTTTTACTACTTTCAAGCCCGCAATAATGTTTTCCTTTGGACCCAGTGAAGCCTAATTAAAGCTAAATCACTGCCGTGTTTGTCACGCGATTATGGCGTGTGTAAATATTACGCAGCTTTACGTTGTAATTGACAATTATGTGGGGAAGGGGAAAGGACCAGTTATATTAATCTTTTGAACGGTGTGCATGATGACCGTTTGGCAAAAGTCTCCACGCACTGAGTGGCTCAGAAAGCATGGCATCGCGCCACCAAGGCCAAGTGGATCTGGACGCGCATCAAGGAAGGCGAGGCAGTATCGACGTGGTTCAAATAAAACCAACGGGTTGCACTCCGGCAGTGCCGGCAGAAGTGAAAAATTGAAAATTAACTTTGAGCATTTTTGATATTTTGGAATGGTTAGGGAATAATATCGCACGAATTGCTTTAATTATCAGTATAGAAGTACTATCATTTATGTGGTAAAATACAATATTCATTTATTGGGCTATCGTACACAAACATGACAATTTATATTACATTTTTATTATTTATTGACTGGTAGAGAATGCCTTGATGCATTAAGTCCGCCCATGTACCACAATTGTACATAAAGTTTAAATAAATAAATAACACTTCAGAACTATTACAATTATTTTACATTAAAAAGTTTATCTCAACGAAACAGCAGGAGCAGGAAAACATTTTCACCGCGCGGTAGAAAGAGAGGGGGATATTACTTCCTCTCCTACGCAGTCTTAGGATTTTTCGATCAGGTCACGTGTCCTGACGCGAGTTTAACATTTTTACCCATCCCAAAAAATGCACAACGCCGCTAAAGAAGTTTTCACTCAAAAAATTGTGCCCTTCATGGAGGCCCTTAGTAGTGGGATTTTCCAGGCCTTAAATAACAAGAAAACAATTAATCGATGTTTGACAATATTTACTTGGTAACATGGTGGTATATTTTACGATTCTTTTCCATGCTAAAGCAATTAAAATCTTGATTAATTAGGCCAAATTAGGTGACATCTAACTTATTTATGCCAATATTTTATGAGTAGGTACAATGACCCCTTTTAAAGTATTTTTTTTAAGGAAGGGGAAATCATAAAATGACTTCTTCAGCTCTGGGTGGAGCAGAAAGGCGTGTCAGACTTTTACTGACTAAAACCCATCCGTGTTCCTTCTGAAGCCCTTTACGTTTCAGGGCCACGGTGACTCTTTCTAATAAATTTCGCAACCCCTTTTAAAGTATTGCGTTTATTCTGTTACACGTTGTATTTTTAGGGAACACATTTACAAAAATAAAGTACTCATTCCACTGCCACAGTTTCAACACGATCTTTAATTTCATTAGTTAATTAATTAATAGATTCCATTGACCATTGTCTTCATTCTTCAAAGCACAGTTAACAAACCACCTGAGTGCTTTAGAAATTAACTTTAATGAAGCCGTGAGGGGTCTCTAACGATTGAAGGAACACTTAGCTATCGTTTGATGTGATCTTTCTTCCTGAATCTTTGTAAATTGAACTTCCCTTTTTTAGGGCCCCGTACCTTAGTCGGCAAAAACGGAACCCTTTCAGAATCACTTTGTTGTCTATCCGTCTGTCCGTCTGTCAATACCCTTTTTCTTAAGAACGCGTGAAGAAATTAAGCTGAAATTTATATCAAATACTCAGGCCTACTACTCCTTGGAGCAGTGAAAAAATAAAACTTCTAAGTCAACGCAATCTTAAGATAAGGCCGTTTATGTTCCGTTTATGGCGCATGTTTTGATGCTCACAAGGAATCAAAACCTGTAAGGTACTTCCCGTTGACCTAGAGTTGGCTAGAGTCATGAAATTTGGCAAGAAGATAGATGTTGCAGTTCAAGTATCGGTTTTTTGAATTTCTAGTTTTATCATATAAAAAATATTTTTTTGCGATCTTACATACTTATATTTTCAGTTAAACAATTGACCGAAAAAAAACACTCATGCATTAATGTTCGTCACATTACTGTATGAGAGTTGTTTTTTCAACAACAAAGTTAAGTTTGTCCTTCAATTTTATCTGCTATATTTTTGTCAGAGTTTCTTTTCATAGTTTATAAACTTCCGTAGGTAATGAATACTGGGAAAAAATCAAGACTCGATCGGAACCCTTGGCGCGCGAGTCTGACTCGCACTTGTCTGGTTTTTTTGTTAAAAATATTAAAACTCTAATATATATCTAATATTAAAACACTTGGTATTTTTTTCTATGTTCTGTTAGGTAGGTAGGTATACACATAGCATTAGCTTCTTCTCTTTGCGAATATGGACTTAAAAGTCCTGGTTTTTCCATGATATTTTCCTATCTTCAGTGATTTTAAAGATAACCTCAGAAAGAAAGTAGATACGAATTATTGTGTGTGAAGATTGTGTGTTGAGTGATATGAAATAAAAGGAAGTTAGTAATAGCGTGACGGCTGACAGGACAGAATGGAAGAAAAAAACGTGTTGCGCCGACCCCAAGTAACATGGGATAAAGACAGGATGATGATGATGAGCATGAAAAGCGAGGCCTTAACCCCACCACGAAATTACGTTTACAGCGACAGCAATAATACATTCTGTATTCTAATAACGTGAGCTTCAATATATTTTCGTGCTATGATAAATTGATAAGTGTCTTTACGTAAAAATACGGAATGAAAGAATTCCTAACCAAAACAGCGACCTTTCTAAATCACATTTCAAGAACGACTTAATTATACATTATCTATAATTATCATACGTGTGACATCATGAATGACTAACGTACGATTCATAGAGGCATACAATGGGCAAGCCCCACCAAATACATGTTTATGTCATAACCAGCCCCAAACCGAGGTTTGTAGCCACATAATTAACTCAACAACGAAATTAGGCTCTATTTTTTGTCTTCTAAAGTTTATTTTTGTGTGACATGGTAGCAAAAAGGCTTAGTTTCATTTCATGTTCATTTATCTTTGTGACTCAACCGTCGCATAGTCAATTAAAACTGACGGATAAAAAAAAACGTTGGTTTTTGCCGCTTGTGTGATGTGTCGCTTAGAGTGGATGAGGAAATGGTGTTATGGTTGCCATGGGGACGTTTTTTTTTATTTTTTTGGGAATTTCCGAGGTTTGTCCAAAATCGTTCATTTTTTTTTCAGTGTTGTTTTGTGAGCCCTCAGGCCTTGCACGGCTTGCAACTGACAACTCACTTTTCCTTACTTTACACAATTAAGTAGGGGTGGGCGTAATTAAAATGTCATTCTGTCTGTGTCAACTTCAAATGATTGGCGTAAACACAATGATGTTTTAATTTATATTTAGCTTTAATTGAATAGGGGTGGCTTCGTGCATTCGCATGGTAGGGTATTATTCTGAAAGTGTAGAATTACCTATACGTAAAGATATTTTTTTACTGTTGTATTAGAATGTTATCAAATGGAAACTTTAAATCAGATTTCTGATCTAAACCGTGGATTGATGAAATATTTTAAAACAGCTTGCTATAAAAGATTTACTGTCTAATTAAAATCGCCCCTCATAACTGCATAATAAAGATTTATTTATTAACACTACGGTTTTCGTGTTTAAAAACAGTTAAACAATTAATTATAATTAACTAAAAATATTATTACAATACAAATGGAAAATAGGTAATAAATTGAATTACAGTTTCAGTTATTACATTTTTTTAAACCATGATGAAATAAGATCACGTTGTTATGTCCACGACGTTGTCAATCGTGTCAAGCCATCGAAAATTAACTTAACATTATTTAAAGCCCCATTCTCCCTTTCATCTCATTTTCCTTATCAAAAGCCAATTCGTTAAGCACCTTGGATTCCACCCCCAGTTAAAGTACAA
Source organism: Mamestra brassicae (assembly GCA_905163435.1). Classification (NCBI taxonomy): domain Eukaryota; kingdom Metazoa; phylum Arthropoda; class Insecta; order Lepidoptera; family Noctuidae; genus Mamestra; species Mamestra brassicae. The sequence continues at coordinate 3,430,548 of LR990991.1, read as the reverse complement.
AAAAAATGGGGCGGCTCTAACGAATAATTTTACACCCTATTAATCTTTAGCACACAGGCATTCCTGAATAGTATACTTTCCCGCTTTAATCGCTCCCTCAATCAATACATTTACGTTATTATAAAAGTACCAGAAACCTTCCAAAACGTCCTCAGATTTACAACATTGAGGTAAACTTGTTCAACTTTTAGTGGTATTTTTTCAGGAGTTCAAATAATATTTTTTTAGGGTTGGCACGTATTTTTTCAAATGGATTTCGTTGGCGGTTTCAGTTCAGATTGGCTGTTACGTAAATGGAAACTTAAATTGTCATGCCTATGGTCTCACTGCCCACTCACTTTTACTATGAAAATAGGATTTTGGACCCGTATTGTGATAACTTTATTTCCAAAGCGACGGTTATGCGTGGATGGAATTTCAAATTTTCGAAGCGGTATGGGATGCATAATTTAGAGCATCGTACTGAACAGATTCAAAAAACAAGTGAGAGTCGGTCGCGCATACGATGGATTCCGTACCATAAACCGATCAAACTGTTTATTTACTACATCATCTACAATGCTATAAAGAGGAAAAATTTGTATTTTTGTGTGTGTGTATGTTTGTAATGAATAAACCCAAAAACTACTGTGCCAATTTCAAAAAATCTTCCACCATTGGAAAGCTACATTATCAGCGGGTAACATAGGCTATATTTTATCCCCGTACTCCCACGGAAATGAGAACTGGCGGGTGAAACCGCGTGACGTCTTTAATATTTTCTTACAATTATTTGTTATAAATGGAGTATTAGTAATAGGATTTCGTTCGTTACCCTTTCAATAAGGAACCCTGATAATTGGCCAAAGCTCTTGTAGAAACAAACGCATGATTTGAGCTCTGTAATCGATAAACAGTTGTGACCGTTCATGCTACTTCCTGAGATAGCATTGCCGAAGTGCTCTGCCCCTCATTATACTTATGATACTTAGTACCATATCCTTAGGTCTTCTCTGTCGTTTCACTCTTTACAGAGCGGTCGTGGTCACGACGAGGCGTCCACGTCGGTGGTAGAGGCGGACACAGCTTTCCGCACGATCTTCTGCCATCTCTCCCTGTTGGCAGACTGTCTGGCGCAATCAGATACGCGGCTTCCTAATGCGGATTTAATTTGATCAGTCCAACGCATAGGTGACCTACCGCGCGATCTAGTTCCCTCTACCTTTCCCTGCAGGACCAGTCGCTCTATGGAGTCGTTACCCCGCCTAGAGATATGACCAAAGTACTGCAGTTTGCGCGACTGTACTACGGCCGACAGACGCTGCGTGATGCCTAGCTCCTGGAGGATGGACACATTTGTGCGGAACTGCGTCCACGATATCCCGAGCATTTTCCTCCAGCACCACATTTCCAGGGCATCTATCTTCCCCTTTTCCAGCTCGCGCACTGTATATATCCTTAGGTAACCCAAGTTTAATACCTACCTCCTGAAAAATAATAATGAATATAATAACCATACCCAAAAATAATAAACACTCATCTTCAAGCCAACCTCCACCGGCCCATTAAAACTCGACCCTTAAAACTTCCTTACACGAGAAAAAACATTCTATTTCATTTTCATACCGCCGGAACATATAATCCTTTTTTCGCTCGCAAAGCTTTTACATAGCAAAAAAACACGGTAATTCATTTGTCGTTGAATAATTGAATAAATCACGGTAATGGAACGGGTTTCAGCGAATGGATCTGTTTCCAAAATGGCTTTCAGTGTCGGATCATCTGTGGGGGTCGCGGCAGTGACAGCGGGGTGGTACCGAAAGTTATTTTGTAAGAGTAGAATAGTAGATATCTAAATCTACACTAATATTATAAAGAGGAAAAAATTGTATTTTTGTGTGTGCGTATGTTTGTAATGAATAAACTTAAAAACTACTGTGCCGATTTAAAAAATTCTTTCACCATTGGCAAGCTACGTTATCAGCGAGTAACATAGGCTATATTTTATTCCCGTATTTCCATGGGAACGGGAACTACGCGGGTGAAACCTGCTTGAAGTCCGCTAGTATTAAGATAAAGAAGACTAGGAGTATTTAAGTTGATGGTTTTAGTAATGGTATGACAATATGGGATAAATAAAAGTTTTTTATTTTGAAATTCTATGTTTAGGCGGGGGATCTGCTCGCAGGAAGGGTAAAAAAATTACTAAATACAGGGGAGTGTTTTTTTAAAAAAAATTGCTACAGGCATTCAAAAAAGTGGTTTAAAAAAAATACCCATTTTTTAGTTCAAATTAACACGTGTGATATAGAGATGAAATACATAATAATATTGAGTCATATTATAATTTTACTTAGCTATTAAAAACATAATTATAAACGTTTAAAAAACCGCTAACAGCGAGTCCCCACAACATCTATAACTCACTAATTTCATAGGCGAGCCGTATCTCTTTACGTGTCGAACTCAGACATATCACTATTAATAAACTTTTGCATACATTTTATTATTTTGACAGGTGACACATCACTATTTGTAGTATTTATAAAGTGTTTTTGATTGAAAAATTTGATATTTTTGAAGAGTAATTTTTTTTTTAAATCGACTTTTATCTCGCGTTTGACTATTGTCTCAGCTGTTGGTGAATGATGAGGTCGACGATGGAGTACGCTTGCTTAGAAGTAATCTATTTAATCTTGACTTAAGGACCCCCAGGTTGAAGCTTGAACGTTTTCACATTGACTAGTGTGCTTCTTCTATCGTTTAATTTTGATGAGTAAAGTAGTTTTTATCAAGTACTAGTTGCCGCCAGCATGAATTCCCGGGACTCTAACAATCTCTATACCAAATTTCATCTAAATCGGTCCAGCCGTTTGCGCGTGAAGAGGTAACAAACATACACACACACACACTCACAAACTTTCGCCTTTATAATATTAGTGTGATACTTTTTTACATACCTGAGAAAATAGAATAATACAGTGATCACTACATTAGGCAAACTTGATCGATGAAGTCTCCATCGAGCCAACCGAGTTTTTACTCTTTATGGTATCTCTAATCGGTCCTGCAAAGTCCTTATCCTTGGAAATGAATGAACCATTTTGAATGAAACTTGATACATTCATATATGCAAAATACTTAAGTCTAAATAGTTGAGAACTTCTTTGGTTTTAGACCGGCAGAGAGCAATTTTCCATTCTCTTTGGAAATTGAACATTCACAAATCAGCTCAGACTTTGTGTGAATTTAGGAGCATACTATTAACAAAATTTCATACACACTAGTATGAAATATTGTGAATAGTATGCTCTTAATTCACTCTCTATTTCCTTGGGGTAGATTTTATAAATTTAACAAAATGGCTATACAACTTGTATAATGGCTACTCGAATATCAAAACACCCCAGCAAAATATATACATCACACTAAAATGCTCCAATTCTGGCCTCACCAGTGAATAAGCAATCGCAAAAACAATTAACTGTTAGCAATATCCATCGGTTTATTAATCCTAGAGAAATAAATACAGACAGACGGGGCGTTAGGTATTAATAATCTATTATCTGCCGTCCGTATAAATTAATCCGAGCCGTCGTAGGAAACTGTCGAACAATGGGAGAGGCGAGTGTAGTTCGACTAGAATAGATAAACCAGTTAATGTTGACACTTTGGAGTGGCGGTGGTTTATTGGTGTTTTTTTTTTAATGTTGGTTTGCTCTTGACTCTAGTCTAGGTCATAGATGACAGAGACAAAGTCGACGATGGAACGAGCTTTGAAGAGATTAGGGTTGTATGCGTTCGGAAACACAGACGCAAGCAGAGAGTTCCACTACACTGTTTGCGATATTTCTTTTGTTTTCTACGGTCATGAAATGGTGGTTGCAGATGCTGTGGGTGTGGTGTTCTGAGTTCAATGCCAAGGTTAATGGAAGTGTTATTGAGTTTTTCGATAAGTGTTTTTTTAATAACAAGCCAGGACTGTATTAGTGGCTGATTGATGGCATTTTGTTCAAGTTTCTTAATTTATTTAAAAACTGGCAAAATGTTAGTTGTTTTATAAGAAGTAGGTACCTACTTACTTTTTAGGGATTAAAATACAAAATATTGTAATGCAACGTGAAAGATAACAATGATTGGTATGGTGTGTCAGGATGTCGAGCTAGATTTTTTTGTGTAAATAGCGGTTCATTGGTCTATAGAAAACATTTTTGTTTTCTATATGTAATTATTTTTTTTGATTGTGGTGTGAATTATTTGCGTGATTCCTGCGCTGTTTTCACGTATTTGTTTGTATTTCACTTTAAATTTTAGTGGAAACTTGTAAAAAGCCACGTTTTACGTATTGCTACTTGCTATAAGCTTCCCAAAAAGTAATAAAATAAAGTAGAAATAGCCTCAGTTGGTTAGCCCAATTTGTCGAATGTCCAATTAAATTGGTCGCTTTTGTTGAGTTAGATAGGATATGAGGCTGAAATTAGTTGGGTAGTTGTAAAATTTGATATATGTAGGTCTATGAAAAAAAAATATCTAAAAAATATAGGCTAAAGAATATCAGCCGCACGGGTCGATCAAGGTTAAGCAACGCTTGCCAAGGTTGGTCTGCGGATGGGTGACCATCTTAACATATCGGGTTTCCTCCGTGCCTCGGAAAGCACGTTAAGCCGTTGGTCCCGGCTGTCATTTGTAGATCTTTGGCAGTCGTTACGGATTGTCAGAAGCCAGCTAATCTGACACCAGTCTTGCCAAGGAGTACCGTGTTACTCAGTTAATGGGTTGTGGAGGTCTGGTAGGCAGCCGCTCCACGTAAAATACTGGTATTCAGCTGAATCCGGTTAGACTGGAAGCCGACCCCAATTTAATTGGGAAAAGGCTAGGCAGATGATGATGAGGTCTATGAAATGTAGGTATGTGATGTTTATTGTGAAGTGTTGTGGACTAGTTCAGCCGGTCGATTCTGTAAACATATCGAACTGGAGGCTTGAATGATGTAATCACGAGGTGAGCTATCAATCCATACAATCAAGATGTCACGACATCACGGAGTGAGCTGTCTTTCCCTCTTGATTACATGGATTGACAGCTCACCTCGTGATTACTTCACCCAAGCCTTCACTTCGATATGTTTACAGAATCGACCGACTGGTATGTACGTTGTTGATTCACCGCAATATTTATGTACAATAGTGGTAGGTACATGGGCGGCCTTAATGCAAAAAGGCATTCTCTACTAGTCAACCTTTGGGTTAAAAAATAACACTGTATACAACAACAAAAAAAAATTGAAATTAATCTGTTGTCATTCTAAGTATCAGTTCTGTCTCTTTATTTTTTCTTGTAAAAAGTTTAATTGTAATTGAATATGAATTATTCTGATAAAATTGGTAACATGGCTCAGTTATCTTGGTTTAAAAAACTTTTTTTACTAAACCAGGTTTTCACTAGCTAGCGCCTTTTTACCAGTCTGCCCCAGAAAGAGGTTAATGTTTTTAAGAAACCATCTATGAAAGAGTGTCCGTGGAGTTTCTTGCACGTTCTTCTCCATAGAGATCTACGCTTTTGAACGTGCAAATAGCTTCATGTTTTTGACGGACTGACTTTGACAATTCACAAGTACCTGATAAAGGTTTATTTGAAATAAATGCTTTGACTTTGACTTTGACTTTATGAACGTAACTAAAGCTACCTGTCATGATCTTACATTACCTATAGAATATTTGAGCAAAATTATCACGAATCATTTATACACGAATTTTTAAGCGGGAGTAAAAGCCGAATTAACTCTTATCACGATGATCTGATGTTCCATTCTAATAATCTATTTGTTCCATTATAATAGTCTTATCCACACTAATCCTTACCTAACACATATCCGTAGGTATCCATTTAATTTGTTGACCGTCTTCCTTAACACTGGGATATAAACATCAAATATCTGGGCAGACGGCCCATAACCCGTGAAATTGAGCCTACAGCCCTACACCCCTGCCAGCCTCTAATTCTTATCATCGTTAAGTTTTATCAGTTTATGACTTTATGGAGTGTGTCAAATTTGATTAAGAATCGATTTTATAGGTTATCTCATTGTCTGTTAGATTACTTTCGGTGTATAGGCTTCATAATCAGATTTAATGCTTTACATTACTTTGTTTTAAGAAAATGAAGTGGGTAATTGGGTATTAGATTTTAGGGAGCCATTATTTAAATTTAATAAATGTTAATTGAGTTAGATATTATTACACTAGATTATGCCCGTGACTTCGTACGCGCATATCCCAATTTTTTCCCGTTCTCGTATAACCTATAACATTCCTCATGAATGTGGCTATCATATTGAAAAAAAAAGAATTTTCAAAATTGGTTCAGCATATCCAGAGATTACCCCTAGAAACTCACAAACTTCACTTCTTTATAATATTAGTATAATTAATTTTGGCCAAATAATATAATTTATAATACGCATGGTTTGAACTTACAACATACAAACGCACCGAAACGGCCTAAGGATGGGTGACCATTCACTATTCTGGGTGTTCCAGAAGTGCGTGGTCATATTTAAGGGTGGTGTTTTGTAGCTGCTATATAATAAATAAATAATATCAAAATAAAAAAAAACAGTTAGGTGGATTTTTTTTAAATGACTAAAAAAACCGACCTCGTCAATCGACTGGAAATAAAAAAAAACATTTTTCAAGCAGTCTTATGCAGTTGCTGGCATCGAATCTCTGATTGAACTAAAATTAGTTCATTCACAGACTTTTCAAGCAGTCTGATGCAGCTGGCGACTGTTTGAAAAGTGTTTTTTTTTAAATTCATGGTTTTCTGCAGTCGGGTTTTAAAAAAAGTCAATACGTATTTTTCTATTTTGATATTATTTCTACTTTATAGCACTTACAGGACACGACGCCTAAAATATGACCACGTACTTCTGGAACACCCTGTATACCGAGTTCCGTGCCTCGGAAAGCATTTTAAGTACAGTTCCTGGCTATCATTTGAACATCTTTAACAGTGGTTGAGGATAGTCAAAGCCAAAATCTGACAGCAGTCTTGAGAAGAGGCTAGTCAGGTGTGTTTTTTTTGTTTATTATGGACATATCAAACACTGTCTTATAAAGGGCACCATACAATTTTTAGGTTAAATCTTTATGTTCTTTATTAAGGATGATGTCTGGGTTAAAAAATTTAATTCTACTTAGTCCGTCAGTTAGATTATTGAAAAATATTTATAATTTTTTTTTTATATGTTTTTTTATCAAATCAATAAAAAATACAAAGATAAAACGCATCAAAGATAAGGAGTAGGGGCTTATAACGTCAATTTCAAATGAAAAAGTGTATTGGTAAGTGACGTCACACGAGTTTTAAACGCACTGTATCGTCTCAATTTTTTGTTAACGTGACAAAAGAAAAAATACGTGTCCAATATTTTTTTTTGAAATCTATCTGACGGAATGATTAGATTTCTTTAGACAGTTACATAGGGTATTTTAATATCTTAATCTGTCTTAATCAAGGACAGTTTACAAACATTGTATCACATTAAAACGCAAGGTATTATCGTTAACACACAAGATTGTGCAACTGTCTGTTAAAAGTCGGCAGCCGTGTTTTAAGGATAATTCATGGGCTACACAAAGTAAAGCTTAAGGAAATAGCGTTACAAGATCCACAGATTACCATTATCTCTACATCAAAAATGATTTAGCAACACATGTTCCAACATAAGTACATACATCACCCTAAATCTCAAGCCATAAAAACACACACACACACACACACATGAAAATCACTCATAAATTCACTTACCACTTCCTTTTTCACTGAGATTTGGCATTCGGCAGAAAATTGTGAAGTTACAAGTCATTGCAAACTCACGAACAAAGTTTGTGGTACACCTAAAATGTTTCTTTTTTCGTGTGCATATTTTATTGGGATTTCATATTCAAATCTCCCTTCGAACGGTGTAAAAAGGTTCTTACAACTGAATGGATTAGCATAAATTCAAGGGAGTTTAGAAAGTTATGGAGAGTGAAGGTGATTTATAAGAAATCTAGAACAATTTATTGAGAACCCAATTGTTTGAATTTTTTTTTCATGAAGTTTACGGATTAATAAAAGGTTTCCCCAGACAGAAAAACTCGTCGTCTGTCTGCATGTACGTGGTAAACACAACACATACGGAACAATTTTATATGGTTCATTAATATACAGAGTGATTCATAAAGGAAGGTTTAGATATATAAATAGAAAGTAAGAAAAAATACCGGCCAAGTGCGAGTCGGACTCACGTGTAAAGGGTTCCCAACAAATTTCATTTAATCCATAGGTTAAGACCTATCGAACTTTATTTCATGCATTTTTTCAAAATTTTAGACTCAGTTGTTTCGGGGAATGGTAATTTTTCATCTTATTACTTAAATGACTTCAAAACTATTTATTTTAAAATTACGAAAAAAATAAAATGAAAACCCAATAAACCCTTTCATTTGATAATTCAGAAAAACATTTTTGAAATTTTCTAGTCCGCGTTTGGGTCACAGAAGTTCATATGTGTATCAAATTTCAACAGAATCGTTCGGGGAAAATTGGTTGTGGCAGACGGACAGACAGACAAAGTGATCCTATAAGGGTTCCGTTTCTAACGGATGTTCGGAACCCTAAAAATAATTATTAAGGAATTTCACAACACTTACAACGAAACAAAATTAAGTGATTAAAGTTAAAAACTAACGCTATGAAAAATCCTGTCCAAGGCCGAAAAAGCTCCTACCCCAGCGTATGCTACATTATTAAACAACTACAACAAAAAATAACGCACTCTAGTATTCATTAAAGTTTGGTGGAAATTGCCTGAAATATGACGAAGATTGTTGAAGATGTCGGATATAATCATGCTCAAAGCTCATGCAAGCAAAGTTCAAAATAAATTAAATTACTATTTCCTTAGGTCATAACACCAACAGTGACATTCTAAAAGCGATCACAATTTGTATGTAAAAAGTCGACCATCGTAATTTCAGCATCTTTTAGTGTCTGATTTCAGTTACAAAACATAATTTCAGATGCTGACTCCACTAAATTATTTTGATAAATTAAAAGAAATAAAGACGTAAAAATACGGTAATCCCATCACCAAAAGTAATAAATTCGTAGCAAGACTTACAGAATTGAACTACAAAGTTGGAGTTTCCAAGCAGGACTGGGCCGAGGACTTAAATTAAAATGTAACAATTTATGGTAAGACGGCTGCCATAAATTTAAGCTTCTAATTGGCTTTGCAGAGTCGCCGTAAACTCTTTTACAGCTCAATAGCTTGCGTTATTAAATACAGTGATCCGTTGCGGATTTGCTCGAGGTTTTTTTGTGGATTAAAATAGCTTAATACTGGTTTAGCAGTTTTTCGCAGATTGAAATGGTTATAATGAGGAGCCCTAGCCGTAGGGGTTGATCCTTTGCGGATTGTGTTCGAAAGAGTCACGAACGTAAAAGGCATTAGGAGGAACACGGATGGGTTTTAGTCAGTAAGAGACTGACACTACCTACCTTCCGCTCCGCCCACAGCGGAATGAGTCATTTGATGATTTCCCATCATTAAAAAATACGGGTTGATCCTCAAGGTAAAGCAACGCTTGCCGAGGTCGGTCTGTAGATGGGTAACCATCTTATCATATCGACACTCCTTTGTGCTTCAGAAAACTCGTTAATCCGTTGGTCTCGGCTGTCATTTGTAGATATTTGGCAGTCGTTACAGATTGTCAGAAGCCAGGAAATCTGGCACCGGTCTTCCCAAGTAACTGCCTACTTGGGAAGACTGGTGCCAGATTTTACTTAGAACTTACTTGGGTACAATGGCGGTAACTGGGTAACTCCCAGTTAACGCCATTGTACCCAATTAAGTTTGCGTCTGCGTCTGGCATGCTCCATGTAGAGCATCATAACGCTGCCAGTGTGCTGAAGCAGTCGACTACCTAGGACACCATCTATCCAGCAGGGTCGGATAGCACAGCACACCAGAATTAATGACATCATTCGTCGGGCTTCACAGGTGCCAGCGGTATTAGATCCGAATGGCTTGGTGCGAAACGAGGGGAAGAGGCCAGATGGGATGACCATAATGCCTTGGAAGCTGTGTAGGCCTTTGGTGTGGGATGCAACATGTGTCGACACCCTTGCGCCATCCCATCTTAGCACGGCGGGTTTTGCTGGGGCGGCTGCTGCGGGTACAGAAAATATCAAACGGTGCAAATACCTTACCTTATAAGGTATAATGTATTTGAGCTCTGGGGCTGAAACAGCAAACGGTTAGTCGACTCTTCACGTGACCAGAGGGCTGGCCTTTTCTTTGGCCAACGTATCATCATTGCCATTCAACGTGGCAATGCGGCCAGTGTTCTGGGCACTTTTCCCGTTGACAGCGATGTGGATGAATTTTTCGATGCCCTCTGAGTTCTTCCCCTACCCTTTTTACTCTGCTTGTACATTTATACATATTCTATACTAGCTCGTATATACTATCTTATAAGTTTTTATGTGTTTGTAAATATTAAAATTCCAGAAATAACTGCACTGAATTATTCTTCAATTTTCCTATGTCATTAAGCTTGCGTAAGAGTTGTGTAATTATATTGGTATACGAAAATATTATATCCTTTACGAAATATAGTTTTACATCTAAAAAAATAAGATGATTACATAGATGTACCTACATATTGTGATCATATTTTTTGTTACGAAAAATACGTTTTCTAATTAATCCAAAAGGCTAAACCCTATAAAAATGGTAGTTGTGTTTGTTTACCGTTTCCACTGAAAGTAAACTGGTACGTTTGATAAAAAAAAAACTGAATTTAAAAAACTTTTGAATGTTAAAGTGTGTAGAGATTTTCAATACTGCAGTATAAGCAGTGAATGTAGTTAGTTCGCATGTTAATAGTTTCGGCAACTAATTTTTTTTCAAATATCCGTAGATACACAGAACTAGTTACAAAAACGGCGATTGGATTTTATTTTCATTTGAAATATATAAGTATGTTTATCAGTTGTCTGGTTGCCATAGCACAGGCTCTGCCTAGTTTGGGATCAGATGACCGTGTGTGAGTTGTCCCAAGATATTATTATTATTTTCGGTTTTATGTTTTTTTTTTCTAAGCTCTTTGGCTGGTTTCGATTATTATTATTATTCTCTTTATTCATTTCACTTACATAGTAATTTATATTTTTAAATATTTCTTAAAAAAATATATGTATATATATATCATTATTTGTGTGTGAATGCATCCATAAAAGCACATATTTATACCATTCACTCTTCGTGAAGGTATCCTGACGAGTTAGCGTAATTAAAAAACTTTTAGGTAAATTTCACGAGTGGCATAATTAGTCATCAGGATATTAATACTTTATTTTGTGCAGGTAAATCCCCACGGATGGACGCGTGGGGAGAACAGGCCTTCCATGGGGATTGTCAACAGCTCCTTCCACTACCATGAGTCTGGAGACCGGGATACACGTACATTCATATTTTACATTCATACAAAACCTAATGCGGCGTTCCCCACGATCACACATGGCACACTTCATGATTGACGTCTAGGTCAGCAATAACACTTGAAACCACTAAACCTACGAGGCAGTTGATGCAAACATCATCAGGATGTGATGTACAAACAAACAGACACATTTTCCTTTAACCTTTTATTCAAACTACATAGTGACAGTTACCCGGGTGCGCTCAATTTTACGCTACGTACTTACAGACAGAAGTACCTGTAATTAAGTAGTTATGAAAAGGTTAAATTAAAGCCAGTCACAAAAGAGCTGAAAAGTCACTTTGTATTCCAGCCATGCGTTTTAAAAAAGACATACAATTGATTTATTAGTACAGTGGCTAAGTAATTTTGATGGCACGTTGAATGATTTTCTTGAAATATTTGGCTTATTACCTACTTATTTCTTTCATAAAATTAGTTTTGAATTCAGTACCCAGAATTGCCTAGTCATGTCGATGTTCTGAGGTATTCTTATGAGAATTTATCCAATTGTACATATTACTAACAATTCGTCAGCTCTTCGTGTTGCAATCCGTTCTCAGAAGACACTCCAGCATCCCACCTTCTGATCCCAACAAACGAATCAATATTCCGCCAGGTACATGACACAAAACCGCTTTTGCCAAGCACCAATACTTCACATTAAGTACATTCTGTACATTAATCTATAAGAAAATTCATAAAGAACTAAATAAACTAGATTGCAATAAATTTAAGTTAAAAGCTAAAGTGATAGAATGGCTGCTTCAACAGGACTATGCACAAACTGAATCACTTCTCAAACACATTGCTTAAACATTGCATTATTTTGAACTTCTATTTTTTCTTCACATATATCTCCTCACACCCATTACTTTAATACAAAAACTCACTACACATATCATAAATACATCCCCACACACACTCACCCATTCATGGTACATACTTAGGTATTTAATCGTTATTCTACTTTTCATTTTTTTTTTGTTTTTCTTAGAATATAATAATTATGTTTATATAAAAGTAAATCTGATTGACACGAGCAAAAGGTTGGCACAGTCCGCAGTTGCATAATGCCTATTTGCAAGTAACCTCACAGCTGACCACTGTCTCTTAAGATATAGGTTATCCTAGTTAAAGAGGCAGGGCTCACAATATCTAAATACAGAATTCTGCAACGTAGTGAGCATCTTGTTAATCAGTGTATACTAATGTATGTTTCTTGGCGACAATAAAATATTATTATTATATAGCTTTTGCCCGTGACTTCGTCCGCGTGTATAAGTTACTTGGGGCAGACATTTTTGTTTAAGATTATGAAGTTTAGTAAACTTTCAGTCAATGCTACTGAACAGAGAAAGAAATTATAGCTATAGATAGTTTAACAAATGTTCGATGTGATTCTTTAAATTGGCATAACTTTTTTATTTATGAACCGATTGACATGAAACAAACACTGATAGTGAAACTTACCACAATGTATTAGTGAAAACCACATCTAAATCGGATAAGGCGTTTTTGAGATTAGCGTGCACAGACAAACAGATAAAAATTGTAACAATCATTGTTTTGGGTACTATTTGCGTTGGTAAAGGTCCCAATAATATTTTTTCTCATATATCTTCAATGTACAGACAGCGATCCGTTACATTTTTATTATATGTATAAATTACGTTGCGTTAAAAGACACCTCTCGTTTGTAAATAGTGAAAACCGGTCAAACCATAGGATAGCCCGTCACATTGCATTGCTGGACTATTCAAAGCTGCGTCACAACACCCTGTCCTCAGCATTCAGTCTTTTCGAGACACCTTTTTCGAAGGTCGTTCCTGTGGAGCGTCCTCTTAATCGTCATATTCATTGCTAAAGATTATGCAAGTCCTGAAAAGCTGTGTTGAAGTCACTGACGAGCTGCTCCAAAGCCACTTCCACACATCTTTGGTCCTTGATGATAAAATTGACTCGAAATCTTGTAGGATTAACCTGTGAGCCCCCGAACGTAATATAAATGTTAACAGCTGTCAACGGCGTGACAGTTGACGGTTTGAAATGTTTATGACCCGGCTCACAAAAAATGGTTTGCTGGCGTTTCTATTGGCTCTAGGCCCGTACTGTAAACACACTTGAGCTCTTAAGGGCCGATTTTGCAATAGTCGTATAACTTTTACCTAAGAGTTTATTTTAGAGTTTATTTACAGAATTGACAAAAAAAAAAAAAAATAGTGAGTTATAATTATGTTCGGTCCATCAAAGAACTTTTTACTAAACTATATTATTGAGATGACTTCAACTTTATTTATTCTCACTTAACTTATACAGGGTGTCCCAAAACTCAACGTCAAGCCGAAACGGGGTGACAGGATTGATCATAACCATCACGAGAAAAATCTGAAAAAAAATCTATCCCATGCAGTTTGAAAATTATGGGCATTTTAAGAAAAACCTAGAAATTTGATCAAACTGTACCATTTTTCGGTTATTGTGGTTATTATTTTTTATTTTTGTTCATTTGAACTTTAGAAACGTAATCCTAAATAACATTTCTAGAATCCCAATAAAAAATAATGACACAATTGCCTCAAGTTCCCGAGAATTGAGACTATTTGTTAAACTACGAATTTAAAATTTTCAAGATTCGTCGACTTTGACAGGCCCTCCTATAAAAAAAATGTACTAGAGTGCCTTGGCAAGTAGCATTAAAAGTTGGCGCATTTAATCAGAATTCTAAAATGGTACAATACTTGTTAGTTCCATACAATAGAAAAGAGTAAAAAAATTAAAACCTCAAGTAACCCGATTTTTGCTATCAGATTTTACTCAGTTAAAATGTTTTTAATTCGCACAAGCTCTAGGTAGGTTCTTAATTTTAAGGCAAAATGATGAGAGAGATGGATAATGGGTATGTTTGCCATGAGTGAGCGAGACAGATAGTGACGAATAAAAACAAAAACTACAACAAAAACTAGTGCGAATGAAACAGATAGATGCTATGGCATCTATCTGTTTCATTCGCACTAGTTTCAGCCAAGCAAATGGCTACGCTACCAGTCCGACACCAACCAGTTAGTACGTTTCGCTCATTCGTCTACTGCGCACGTTCGTATTCGTATTAATTATTTTACTAATTTTACTAACTTTTTTTCACTTTGGTAAAAGTGGCGTCACTATCTGTCTCGCTCACTCATGGCGAACATACCCATTATCCATCTCTCTCATCATTTTGTCTTAAAATTAAGAACCTACCTAGAGCTTGTGTGAATTAAAAACATTTTAACTGAGTAAAATGAGATAGCAAAAATCGGGTTACTTGAGGTTTTAATTTTTTTACTCTTTTCTATTGTATGGAACTAACAAGTATTGTACCATTTTAGAATTCTGATTAAATGCGCCAACTTTTAATGCCACTTGCCAAGGCACTCTAGTACATTTTTTTTATAGGAGGGCCTGTCAAAGTCGACGAATCTTGAAAATTTTAAATTCGTAGTTTAACAAATAGTCTCAATTCTCGGAAACTTGAGGCAATTGTGTCATTATTTTTTATTGGGATTCTAGAAATGTTATTTAGGATTACGTTTCCAAAGTTCAAATGAACAAAAATAAAAAAAAATAACCACAATAACCGAAAAATGGTACAGTTTGATCAAATTTCTAGGTTTTTCTTAAAATGCCCATAATTTTTAAACTGCATGGGATAGATTTTTTTTCAGATTTTTCTCGTGATGGTTATGATCAATCCTGTCACCCCGTTTCGGCTTGACGTTGAGTTTTGGGACACCCTGTATATATATCACCAAAAATACCTCATCAAACTTAAGTGTTTATGAAAAGCTATAGAAAACTACTCGTGTATAAAACATCTCATAAACAAGGAGTAAACGGCTCATATATTACACCTATATAAACTAGGACATCCCCATGAGACACATAAGCATTACTAGTTTTACAGCCAAGCTTCACGTACATATATCGAAAGATTTTATAGCCCTGTTGTTAGTACAGTTAACAAAACTATTTGGTAGTAGCTTGTTAATAGCGCAGCGAGCGGTTCTGAAAGTCATGTCACACAAATCAGTCCGTTTTCCGACCGATGAACTGTATGCTCTATTGCAAATACCAAGGGTTAGACACACTTTTCTTCTTAACTCAGTCTTACGAAACCATACAGAACTAAGTTTCGATCATTCTTTTAGCAGCCAGAGTAGGCAGAAACGTAGACCTGTTAAAGTCTGCCCTGTGTGGTACCAGCTAGCATCGTAATAGCTAGGCGACAATACTACTTTATAAGCCCAATCTTGTATAACAAAATAAATGAAATTTTGAACATCTACCCCCTTACTTCACGCGAGTGTAAATCAATTACACATAAATGGCTCAGTTCCCTGACTTATGAAGAGCTTGAACATCTTGTAAAAAAATAAAAGATTTCCCTTTCATTTCCACACCCTTCCAAATCACAATACAGACAAACATACATAATAATATTCTCTACGCACATTCACTCACGCGCATACACATACACACACTACACTAACATGCACATTCAGATGAATTAGTATTTAAGATTTTATTATTTTTATTTTTATATATTTTTTTTTTGTTTTTAAATTTAGTTCTCCAACATGTAAAACACATATATTTTGTTTTTTATATTTTTTTATTTTCCTGTGTATATGCCTGGAACGCTGTCGTCTCCCCTCTTGGAGGTGGGCGCTGATGGCCGCGACACAGTATTCCATACTAATGCGGTTGTTAACGAACACAATTGTTTGTAAACTGTTTTTCTGTTCCAATAAATATTTTTGTATTTTGTAATTTATTTTTAAGCTAGCTTTTCTAAAAAAAAAAAATTAATAATCCAGCTTCTTGGAAAATGGTCGTTTCTGGGAAAATGCATCTTTTGATCTTTTTGAACATGCAACTATGTATTTAAAAATAATTGTTAATCATGTACATAGTTTATTTACCTGTTCATTTAATAACAGAAATCAAAGAAAAGGGAGTTTGTGATAGCGTAACGGCTGGTAGGACAAAATAGAAGAAAAAAATAGTAATATGGGATAAGAACAAGAAGATGTCAAATCACACCTAATTCATTTTGACAAGCATCCGTACACTCAACGTAAGGTTCAGTTGAAAACGAACGTATAGCAACTTCTCGTTGTCTGGCATTTTGCTACACCGGACCTATTTGGCGCAGCCGTAAGGCACAGAATGTTACTATTTTAAAATAGGTTTCCTTATATTTGATCCTACATTGCGCTACACTTAATTGCGTTTCTGTGTGTGCCAAACGAATATGTTTTCTTTGTTTCCTAAAAAACCATGTGTTGAGTAGTCAGTGCGTTTACAAAAGTCCCTTGCCACTTTAAAAAACCTTATTTACCCATGCCAACTGAACCCATTAAAAATATTCGTAAGAAGCTGCTTTGTTGGTCTAGTGGTCCTAAGTCTTACGGTTGAGCATGAGGTCCTGGATGTTATTTCCAGTTAGACAGTGCAACTGGGTCTTTGCATCTTTCTAAGATGAAGCCCGGAGTCTGGGTGTGGGCCCGGCTGTTGGTAATTAGTGCGCCACCTACTACATAGACCTTAATAGAAAAGGCGAAATTACTTCGTACGTGTACAGTCACAACCCTGTTGTTAGATTACATAACTTTGATTTACATATAAGACATATTATTTTTCGGGCGGGCGTTTTGGGGGACTGTCTTTATGTAGAAGTTTGACGTTCAAAAACTGCTGTCACTCAGCCTAATTTGAATAAATAACTTTTGATTTTGATTTCTGATTTACAGGGACGATTTTTTTTCATCATAATTACCTATGATTTATTTTATAATAGTGTAGTACTTAAAAACATGAATGCTTGAGCCTGTATACCAATTACCTTACCCAACTGTACCAACCTACTAAAATTTTATAGAAACTCACCGATAGGTACCCCTGTTTTCCATGTTATCAAAGCCTGGTAATAAATAAACCGGGAATGCCTCTTTTCCTCAGCGCTGTGGCATGCACAGACACGACCGTACGTTAGCGTTGTTCATCCATATGGATATGGCATTACAGCCTATCCGATGTACCGAAGCCTGAATTTTAGTATGAAGTTTTTGAGGGAGCGACTTTATTGGTTAGTTTGTGAGCTTTATCTGTGTAGTTTGGTTTGATGAATGAAAAGAGTTTAAGATGTGTTAAATTGAATGAGAAGGTTTTAGGAAAAAATAATGTATCGACGATAAAATTATAAAACATCACGCATTTATTTCCCGAAAGATGACGGAATTAGGGACTACCTGGCAGACTTCAATCATCAAATGACTTCCTCTGCTCTGGGTGGAGCGGAAGGGCGTGTCAGACTCTTACTGACTAAACCCCATCCGTGTTCCCTTTGCGTTCCAGGGCCACGGTGACTTTTTCGAACAAATTCCGCAACCCTGGCAGGCTCTGGCCCTAGCGGGCCCCGTCTTCCATGCAAACATCTCTTTGAGGCGCGCGTGAAACACAACGCGCCATCGACCCGGGTCTGGTGGTGACCGGACAGCGAGCCACTACTGGTAGACTCTTAATCGCTGCGCAGCGATGAGTTATTTACTTTTTTAAATAACGCAGCATATGCTGAGATAGGGACCTTTTTGGCTCCCACGTGACGTATTAAATTCATGCTGTTCTTTCTTGCTTCTATTAGTTATTGTTTATGACTGTTAGTTTTAATTTATTTTACTTTTCTGTTTGTTTTGTGCGAGTCCCAAATAAATATTTGTCTTGCTTTTTGTTCTTTAATCATTTTGTTTTAATTAATTAGCACAATCTCATAATAGGTGGTGGAATTACATACACGTGGACCCAGTGAGTATGTAATTAAAACCTATGTCAAAACTGTTTATGTAAACTCATTTTACACAGGTTTTCGGACATGGTTCAGTCACCGCGAAATATGTAAAGTAACAGTTATGAAAAGCGCTTACCACTATTGGGACTTGTATGTGCAATGACCGATAAATCTGTGAATAGTCCATACTTCAGTACTTTAGTCACACTATATATTATATATAATAATTATATAGGTAATATAATATTAATAATTACTATTAATATATGTGTATCACACTATCACATCGCACTAATATTATAAAGGCGAAGGTTTGTGAGTGTGTGTGTATATTTGATACTTCTTCACACGCAAAGGGCTTGACCAATTTTGATAAAATTTAGTGTCCAGGATGCTGACACCCTAAATTAACACATAAGCTACTTTATATATAATTATAAATATAAAAACCGCGGGTAACACCGCGGGGCGCAGCTAGTAATATTATAAATGCCAAAGTTAGATGTTCTGTCTGTTATTCCATTACGTCAGAATGACAAAACGAATCTTAATGAAATTTGGAACAGAGGTCAATTATAGTCTAGAATAAAACAAAGGATACTTTTTATCCCGAAAGTATGTTCTCTTAGAATAATTTTCGACATTCAAGCGGGCGGCAGTTAGTAAGTTATAATCAGCATTTACTTTAGAATTTAACGAATTCTACAACACTACACACAAAGGAACCTCTTTGAACAAACAGTACCTACAGTTGGCATAATAATATGCAGCTCGTATGTGTATTACCTAGCCGCAGTATCTAACACGAAACCTACAATTTCCTAAATGAAGCACGTACCGCCATATTTAAATCGATCAAGATATTTGTAATTCATTACACACAGCCGCTGCAAGCGCTGTGCATGCTAACCACTTGGTTAGTCTAAATACGCTTTGCTTGGAATAGTTTCAGGGAGATATTTCAATATCTACAACGTTGCTTGCTTTTGGTTCCTGCTTCCTTTCAGAGAAGTCTTTGGCTTTGTCACGTAAGAGAACTTGCTTTATTTTAATATTAGTTTGAGAGGTTTTTGTTTTGATTATGAAATACCTGTTGAGCTCCACTCTGTTGACTCTGAATTCAATCCTGGTCGGGTTTATTGGGTCTTTTTGTCTGAATTATCTCTGTAGCTGTATGAAGTCAAGTTTTTACTTTCGTATTCCGATAGAATGGCAATCCGTCACGACCGGGATAGATCAGGCGTAGCGTTAGAACGGCTTAAGTCAAAGTCAAATTCAAAACGTTTATTTCAATTAGGCCACTAAACGGCACTTTTGGACGTCATCATTTACAGTTCAGTAAAATAATAATATTACATTAATAAAGTGACTCTACTGTCCATTCGGAAAGGTAGATTCTTATGGAGAAGAACGGACAAGAAACTCCATAGTTACTCTTTTCAAATATTGATTTAACAAAATTTGGTATACAAAAATTAATTTAATATTATGTGAGGACGATGCACCCAGAGTATGCTACTTATAAGAACAAAGTATTACCAGCAGAGGTAAACTTATTAATTTTCTAAAGAAATTTAGGTAAATGGTACTCACATATTTACAAATATTGGAATCATTAATGAAACAGCGAGTCATCAGAAAGTAAACGTGCTTTCTGAATTACTGACCTTCAAACCCCGAACAGCTACTATAAAATTTCTAATGGCAAAACCTAGTATCACTTTTTACCCGATCTGAGTTCTTTTACCATACATCTCTTATCACCGTCATATTAATAACTAGTTGCCGCCCGCAGCTCCGCCCGCGTGATTGTCGAAAATTATCCCAAGGGAACATATTCCCGAGATAAAAAGTATCCTGTATGTTATTCCAGACTATAATCTACCTTTGTGCTAAATTTCATCAACATCCATTCAGTAGTTATTACGTGAAAGAGTATCAAATATCCATCCATCCATCCGTACTTACAAACTTTCGTGTTTATCATATTAGTATATAGTAGGATAACCCACTTTTTATATTATTATTTACGTTTCTTTGGTCATGCAGGCTTGGCGACCATGTCTGCAACTTTATTAAAAACAACATGACGATAAAAAAGCACCTTGTTTATTATGAACATAAAATATCAAAAGAACTAAATCCGAAGATTACTTACAGCAGTATTACGTTTTTAATTAAATTTTTAATAAACAGTTCTGAGGCGTTTCTGTTTTACTATCGTTACGGGACCGTACCGTGGCTGTGGTGCGAAAAGGATTACCTTATTTAAAATTACGGCTCATCAGTTTTAAAGCTGATTTTGGGAATTAAATGTTTTTCTAAGACTTTTTTTGGCAGGGAAAATAAATGATACTGGTTTATAAACTAACTAGCTACCGCCCGCGGCTCCGCTCGCGTTAATATCGGAAAGGGAACATACTCTCGGAATGATAGACAGAGAGAGATAAAAGTATCCTATGTGTTATTCCAGACTATAATCTACTTCTGTGCCAAATTTCATCAAGATCCGTTCAGCCGTTCTGACGTGAAAGAGTAACAAATATCCATACATACAAACTTTTGCGTTAATAATATTAGTATAAGATAAGAATATATATTTATTATTTTCTTTTTGTACACTAATTACAAACCGAAAAAAACCGAAATGATTTTAAATTAATTTGATTACTGAATTAATATTACAAAATTAATCCTATGAATGATGATTCCAGGTCGAGGTAGAACAATAGAATGATCATTCTTACAATTTATTGAACAAACTACAGTTTGCAAAATCGATTGACGTCATAAGTGCATCGGCAAAAGTAAGTACCGGCGCGGATGCAACATCAGCGATCTTCATATAGTAGCGTTATGTAATTCACTTCATAATAAGCACAGGACAAAAAAAAATATTTTTCGAGATGCGGCCATACACTTTAAACAGGAACGCAACACTGCATAAAGCGACAAAAATAGAAAAAATCCTCGTATAACTTACCGTTCACACTAATAGTAACCACAAAGACATGATGATCCCGATATTTACTTTTCGTTATACCTTACACCTATCTTCAGTGGAAAACATTGTTTACTTCCATAAAAAACACGAAAGTACCGTGTACCTGGCATCTAAAACACGTTTTTACGCGAAATAATCAGACATGTAACATCGCAAGGCACGTGTATCAATACTAAGACGTTTTTTACAACACGCGTGGAATTTATTCGATATAATTTTCAATAAAACATTGGAAATGTTTATTATCAAACAACCGACATCAAATGGATCCCCTACCAATGGTCCGTGAGTTATTTTAAGCTCGCAAGGTATGCTTTAATTTTTTGAAGTGAAAACTTCTTTATCGGCGTTGTGGACTTTTTGGGAAGGATAGAAAATTTTAAACTCGCATCAGAACACGTGACCCTGATCGAATTTTTTTATTTAATATAAATTGTCATATATTTGTGTACGATAGCGCAATAAATGAATATTGTATTTTACCACATAAATGATAGTACTTTTATACTGATAATAATTAAAGCAATTCGTGCGAAATTATTCCCTAACCATTCCAAAATATCAAAAATGCACAACGTTAATGTTCAAGTTTTCATTCCCGGAGTGCAACCCGTTGTTTTTTTTTAAATATTGGAGTTTACTCCTTAAGAAACGATTTTCATATTTAGCCCTAAGTAAGCAAATTAATGTAAAAGGGTACGATGGGGCTGGCATATCTTTGATAAAAGCCCTTAAAATAATGATTAAAAATATATATATATATCTCGCGTTATGAAAATTTTATGAGGAGTACAATCGAGCGTTAACTAAATGTGAGGCGTTACGTTCCTTTGCTTACCTTTCACTTCGAGATTATGTACGTGTGTATATGTCACCGGAAAATTGCAAACGCCGTAAGATTGTAAAATATCGCGTGAAATTGTAAACTATTATTTCTTAATAAAACACGGATAAATTGGAAACTATTGAATTTGGATGGGATTTATTGTATACAAAACGATTTTTTTATAATGGATCGAGAAATATTAATCCAACAAAGATTTATTTCAATGTTACGGAGTCTGCAATTTTCCGGTGACATATATACAAAGTATACTCAGCTTATATATGATGCTTTCATTTACCCTCTTTTATATATAAAATAATAGTTCTTAAGGAGTAAACTCCAATCATGCGTTGGAGCTGACACACACATACATTTTTAAAATTATTATTGAAAGGCTTGCTTTTGACCAAAATCTCTACTGATTCCAAAATGTCTCCGTCAAGAAAGGGTGCGTATGTAAAATAAAATAAAATAAATTACGTACAATAGCGCACGTTTGCTTAGAAGTCATATATTCACTCTTGACTGAAAGGTTGTAGCTACCAGGAAACAGACTCCAGCAATGTAAACATTTAAGAAAATGCTTACCAGAAAAAACTCTAAGGAATAAATTTATTGAAGAATCATCACTACATATTTAAAAACAAAATCCTCCGCCTCGTCTCCCTGTCTGTCTTTCTGTTCGCGATAAACTCAAAAACTCCTACACCGATTTTCATGCAGTTTTCATCAATCGATGGGATTATTGTGGAAGGTTTAGGTGTATAATTCCTCCCGATATTCCTACGGGAACGGGAAAAATGGTATATGCGCATACGAAGTCGCGGGCAAAAGCTTGCACTTAATAATTAACTGACTGAAGTCTTAGTCGAACTCTCTTTCTTGCGTCACAATATCACCATGACAGAAGACGACGTAATTTGGACAACATTTTCGTGTCATCTTCTTGTTGATCGCTGGCACGAGAGTGATTTAAAATGACACAAAACTTGCCTCTTTCACGTCACCGTCGGAAGCAGCGGTCACTTTGGCTGCCTATCTTAGGGCACAGACTGACGAAAGGAGGTTGAGAATAGTGTGCGACTCGGCTCCACATCCACACCCTTCTGTTGATCCATCAAAGTAGCCCCACTTTGCTAGGTTTGATCTTAATCTTTCTACCTGGGTTCTGAGGCGGTTAATTGTCGAAATAATACGATAGATAGAAGTCTACGAGTTGAAAACTACTAGAAAAAGAAAGCACCCAAGAGATTTTAAACGTTTTCATTTACTTTTCACCGCTGCGTATGAAAACAAATGGTACTAAGCAGAGCTGTAGAAACAAATACGATCGTAAAAGACTGTAACGCGCATTTTACGAGAGCACCGAATAATTTGGTATAATTCACTCCGAGTGGCTTCGTGTCGAGTTACGACGTGTATTCCGATGTCAGAACGACAACCCATATCGAAAATAAGGTATGGTATTTAGTAAGGAACACCTTGATCTTCGACAATCGTTACAGTAGTCACCAGTCCTGCCAAGACTTGGCAACTTGATAGTCATCATCATCATATCAGCCGAATGACGTCCACTGCTGGACATAGGCCTGCCCCAAAGGGGATTTGCCATAATCACCACGCTTGACAGGTGGGTTGGCGATCGCAGTGTAGCTTTCGCAATGCACAGATAATGATGGTGCCCATTCTCTGATGAGTCCCTTAATCGCCTCTTACGACACTCACGGGAAGTAATGGGATTGTGCTATTCTTTTACAACCGACACCATACAGAACGATAGTGTTATCTAGTTACTGGACTGTGAATGTCATATCGTAGCTGGCATGACTAAACGTATCTCATTTTTAAGCTGATTTGCGTTGGGCCAACTATATTGTTATATTCGTAATTCTCGAGCGACGATATAGGCAGTCGACTTCTACAAGAATTAATAGGGGTCTTAAAGGCATCAGTTGTTTTAGTGTACAATGTGTAATGAAAAAAGATGCTGGGAATTTTATTTCATTTAAAAATGAATCAAAGACGTATCTAATTTATAATGTAAATGATTATTATTTAAATGAAAAAAATTAATAAAGATTTACTAACTATTAAAATTTGTAATGGATAATAAATTATTGAAGAATAATATTTGACATTTTGCATGTAATATATATTTACACATCTGTTGAGGTAGAATATGGCATTAAAAACTTTGGTTGTTTGTAACACCTCATGTCTTTCACCCATATTTCAGTCTTGTGCGAGTCCCAAATAAACATTTTTTCTTTCTTTCTTCCTTTCTTTCTAATAAATGATTATGATTATGTAACAGAATAATCACAATACTTGAAAAAAGGGGTCAGTGTACTCATCATTATGAACAACTTTCGCTACAAGACCAACGCCCACAAGCGAAAAAATATCGACTGCGCGATGTGCGCATAACTCGCCAAATGTACTGAATAGTTCATTTTGTTTTGGCGATTTCGCACTTTTTCATAATTATGAGTATAATTATGAGAATAACCACTTTTTAGGAAATACTGTTACACGTTGTATCTTCCCCGTTTGAACACAATCTCAAGTGATAGAAACCGATGATACTGTCGACGTTAATGTGCGCTTGTGTAGAAGTAACCTATTCACTCATGACTTTAAGTCCTCCAGGTTGTAGTTATCAGAAAACATAGACTCCGTCAGAAAATTCAACTCCTTCTGCTGTACGCACAAAGTATTTTTTTGTGCGAGTGGGTGGGATGTCCACCGTGTAAAGGTGGTGCATCATCATGCGTCTTGTATTCCGATGTGGAACGGGCTCGGAGGAACCAAATTGTGCAACTTTGACGCACATTCTTCGAAGAAACGATGGAAAAGCCTTTGCGGTTTTAAAGTATGACCCCAAAATGTTTTTGTGCGTATGGCTTGGGACATCCCATCCCAACGCACCAAACGTTTGTAAAAAAATGATGCGCTATCATGTACCGGCCTATCGTCTTCTAGTCTTATAGTCGGATGATTAATGTCGGATTCGCCCAACATTTTAACTAATTTGCATTAATACTGTAAAGTTAAACTCGGAAATCATTCATTCAAATTAATTTTCTTGGAATATAATATCCTGAAGATGAAGTTAAACTAACTTTGACGGTACCACCATTTTCTGCCTTCCAAGAAATCATCAAAACATATCTTAACTAATAGAATATGAAAACAAAGGCGACGGACAGAGGGTTCGGTACCTAGAATTTACATATACTCATATTGTTGTTATTAAGTGACGAGAGAGCTTTATCTTCGTGGAAACCAGTTTCAGTGGAACGCCGTGTACCTATGTAAGTCACTGTTGAAGAATAGAATAGAATATCATTTATTTGCCAAAAACATGGTATAAAGATGGTAGTGTTAATAATGTGAACAAACATGTTATGCTTAATAGATACAAGCGTGCAAATTTTACATGCATTACGAAACTCATCATGCGATTTTATGTTCCAGGAGCTCATTAACACTGTAAGAACTATTAGCAGATAGCCATTCGTATAATTTAATTTTGAACAATCTAGTATTTAATGTTTTTAATTCATTCGGTAATTTATTATACACCTGGACACACATAAACAGCTTTTATTATATTTCGCAAGCATTGGGAGGGCATCTAACATGAGCCTGTAAGGGTCGCGCCTTGGGCACGCCACTATTGCGGCGGTAAGGCCCCTCTTTGAGGAGTGACTGGAGAGGCGCCACGGCGTCCTCACCTTCCGCCTGACGCAGGTACTTACCGGACACGGCTGTTTCGGGAGGTACCTGTTTCGGATTAAGCGGGAGGATACGCCCGAGTGTCAGCACTGTGAAGATCGCCCGGAGGACACGGTGGAGCATACGCTGCCCTGCTTGGGCGGAGCACCGCCGTGTCCTCATCGAGGCGATTGGCGGCGACGACCTCTCGCGTCCGGCCCTGGTTGAATCCATGGTCCGGAGCGGGTCGATGGCGCGTTGTGTTTCACGCGCGCCTCAAAGAGATGTTTTCATAGAAGACTGGGCCCGCTAGGGCCAGAGCCTGCCAGGGTTGCGGAATACGCCCTCTCGCTTCACCCAGAGAAAGAAAATTATCAAATCATTCAATTCTGAATACATAATTGGAATGTAAATTACTTATTTAAATTCGACGGAACTCTTCAAAAAATCACAGCAAATGGACCGGAATTACTGAAACCGCATGTCTGTTTATTGTTCACACTAGTTCACAACGTAACGACACGCCGGGTACGCTGTGAAGGAGTATGCAGATGTGTACAAGTCAACCATGTTTTTGGGGTTATTCGGGCATAACTTTATTGTTCGCCGGTTCGGCCCCTCGTAAACCTACCAAAACTCCGGGACCACAAGGTACCTACATATATTGTCAAAACATAAAAATTAAACCAGAAACATGTCAAAGTATTTCCGGGGTTGGAATTGTGAATGGTCAAGATTCACAAGTACCAAGAGACTAGAAACATGTCATAGTATTTTCGGGGCTAGAATTGTGGGCGGTAAAGACTCACAAACTACCAGGATACCAAAATCATGAAGACATGTTTCCGGGGCTGGAAGAACGAGCGATAAAGATACAGGCGAAAATAAAAATGCCCTAGGAGCCGAGTAAAAAGCAAAACAGTAAGACCGGACGCTAAGCCAAAAAAAAAATAGCACCAGTCTACGTAACTACCCAAAATTGTCAAATTTAAATGCGGCGAGTACTTTAATTCTCACATTTATAATGTTAGTAGGATTACACATTATGATGGGATTTGACTATTTCTGTCTGGAGCCAGATCTAAAGTTCACGCAAAAGTCGTAGGAAGGAGCTAATTAAAAAAAAAATGAGTTGACAGGGATAACAAAATTCTGATATCACGAAATCAATACCGATCTAGAGAACATGACCACGAAAGCTGCAAAGTGATAATACAAACAGTTTTCACGCGAGCGTCGCCGCGGGTGGAAACTAGTAAGTAGATATAACATTAACAGTGGAACCCTTTTGACTCCTGATTGTACTGGCGAAACAAAAGGTTGACCAAACGGGAATGAATAACAGCATTCTTAAAAGTTGACGAATCGGGAATTTAGATCAAAATCTTGACGAAACGCCACTTCTGTTCATTTGGTTTTTCTACTTTTGACATGTTGTCGAATCGGGAATGTGACGAATCGGGAAGTAGTCTATTTTGTTATGGTGTACAATAAAGAGAACATCCATATCTCTTTTTTGATATTCGCTCTGCACTCCGAAAATCCATAAGAATTTACCTTTCCGAATGGACCGTAGAGTCACTTTATAATTGTAATATTATTATTTTACTGAACAGTAAATGATGACGTTCAAAAGTGCCGTTTAATGGCCTAATTAAAATAAACGTTTTGACTTTGAAACACTAACAAAATGCAGTTACCATGCAAAAAATCTCTACCACGAATTGGAAACGCACTACATAATAAATTAACGCTTTAGAGAATAATTTCACTTGTCAGAGGGCTGTCCGTCAACAAACTCGTTAGTGTGATCTCATTAGAGAGGAAACGTCACGAGCGATCTAATTCTGAGGCTGTCAACGACTCCTGAGAGTGATGTGTGATGGACACGCATTGTGTCCAGTGGGGTATTAAATTGTTGTAAATGGTTTTTAACGAGCTTTGCAGTAAAACTGTAGTTTAGCCCTGGCTGGAGGCTTTAATATTATATTAAGGCCACCACAGGC
Organism: Mamestra brassicae; assembly: GCA_905163435.1. Taxonomy (NCBI): domain Eukaryota; kingdom Metazoa; phylum Arthropoda; class Insecta; order Lepidoptera; family Noctuidae; genus Mamestra; species Mamestra brassicae. Next base: position 3,402,656 of record LR990991.1, on the reverse strand, counting down.
AAGTCCGGTTAAGCAGTCGACAACCTCATAGGTTGAACTGCGAGACGCCACTAACAAAAAAAAAAAAACTAGTTTAGCTGTAAGTTTTCTTAAAATTAATAAAATAATTAAATAAACAATCTAGAAGCGTTTTTTTAAAGTTTTGTTAATTATTTTTTTAAATTCATTAGAAAGCAACTGGTACTGCCATACTAACGTACCCACGTTTTATGACCTCAGTCTGTGACCAAATCTTGTTAACTGTCTTGTCAGTCTAGTTATAGCTGTGCTTTCACTGATAAATGTTTACGGATCAACTGAAACGTAAAAATATAAAGACAAGAATTTTAAAATCAGTCAAAAGAACTATCTAACATTACTGACAACCTTAAGGCATATAGGCTTAAGTAGTTGCTATCTAGAAACATAAGTAACCATCATTCAATAGCTGCCAAATATACTCATACGATATTTTTCAACATCATCATCATCAAGCCGAAAGACGTCCACTGCTGGACATAGGCCTCCCATATGTGTCGCCACAACAACTGGTCCTGTGCATCTCGCATCCATCGGCTACCCGCGACCCTAACCAGGTCATCGGTCCACCTTGTGGGAGGTCTTCCAACGCCAACATCATTAGTAGACAAATAGCACCAATTAATGGCTAGAACTACCACTGTTCTAATTCTGAAGCTTATCAAAAGCTCTTAAATCATCCCACTTAGACCACTTCTGATTCATCTATACGAACTCCGTGCTATTACAACCTCAAAGGTTGAAAATACTTCACATTTTACTACCTATTTAACATTTTTTGCCTTGCTTGAAACTCGTTGGCTTTTTCCATTGTTTTTTACTACCCGACTCTTTACCCCACTACTTTTGTTTCGCAATTTGCCGATACCAGAGTGCTATTTTTTTGTAGTGGGCTATATTTTTTTTTTGTTACATTTTACCCCGTCACAGGCCACAGTCATTCATTTTGCTCGCGCGCCGTTCTATTAAACTTGAAGCATGAATACAGGTGGGTGATGGTTTTAAGTTTTTTTTATTTGCTTTAAAAGTTGGTGATACTGTGTTTTTGAAACTGTTAGTTTGATCCTCTTGTGGGATTGACTCTTAACTATATTAGAGTTTTAGTTTTCTAAAAATTCTCTAAGCCATGGCTAAACTGTTTATCAAAGTTCTGAAAGCTTTTAACAATATAACGTCAAACAATTATCATGAAAGGTCGACTAAAACAATATAAATAAAAAAAATGTCTGTCCTGACATCACATCTCATGAATTGCTTTTGGAACGAAGAGATTCATGTAGTTGAATTTAGAACAAATATGACAGATGTCAATTTGAGATGGTACCAAGGGATCGTTCTTAAGACGTTTATTTGTTTTAAACTCGCGCTCGCAGAACTTTTCCTTTTTTGACATTGTGATGCCTATGTTTTTTTTTTTAAATCTGGGATTACTTTATTATCAACAATTTGCCACGTACTTGTTGTGATCAATTTGACCTTTTTCGATATGAAAATAATAAATAAATGAGCTCAGTTTTGTTAAAAACATTGTTGATCAATGCAATAAGTGACAGTACCAACAAAACCATCTATTTCAAACATATTTAAAGTGGATATAATAACAATGGCTGCATAATTATGCATGGAATTAGTGTTTATATTAATACAATCCAATTACTAGAGAGCCATCAAATAAATACCGATGGTTCATAAAATAATTAATACTTTGCCACCGAAATGTTAATAGTAAATTATTCAGAGTTAGTTAATTAAAATTCATAAATGCATATGGCCACAATGTTGAGGTATAAATTTGCGCAGATAGTGTTATATATAATTTCATTTCATTAGATAAAAGTAAACGCATTCCATAATGTCAAGCGTAACAAATTCAATAAACAAAGGTAATATTGGCATTCAGACTTTGTGCTATATATTAAAGTCTTATTTTAAGTAAAATTATTGAATTTCTCTTGATATATCTTAGTATATCTTGCTCTGGCACTTAATTTAAAATAAAGGACAGACACCTATTTTCTTTATATTTAAAAAGCTAAGGTGAAGCCAAAACTCTTTATAATTAATTAAATGTCAATCAATACATACAATTTCATCAGCAAACGTTTAAATATAACGCATAACCATGTTCAACCTTTTAGTATTACTAACCATAATGCTTTTTTTTTTTGGAAATCATCAAATGACTTCTTCCGCTCTGGGTGGAGCAGAAGGGCGTGTCAGACTCTTACTAACTAAAACCCATCCGTGTTCCTTCTAAAGCCCTTTACGTTCCAGGGCCGCGGTGACTCTTCCGAACAAATTCCGCAACCCTGGCAGTAACCATAATGCTTGCGTTCTAGACAAAGTGACGTTTGTCGAGTTATCCGCATTCGCACCGAATTAGTTCCCACTTTTGAAAAATCCCTTATGGATTGGGGCGAAAAATTCGCGAATGCGGGACCAAATCAATTTATCCGCTTCGGGTATAACAATTTTATTGTCTAAATGTAAGATTGACCAAATTCTTAAAAATACATATACATAAAGGCAATAGGCCATCATCAGCCAATTCTAGGTTCATTGCGACTGCCGAGCTATCGTGGGTATGCGGGCGAGGAGAATTAAAACCACGTGTTAAGGATGATTAACGATGCACGATTATTATTTTAACAAAATACCAACACAATTACAATCAGCACTTCCTAATCAATCGAAATATAGCGACGCTCCACCGAACACGTCTTGCTTGGGTATCATGCAAAAGAGCCCGGGGTTGCGTCAGAGTGAAGAAACGTCAACCCACGCTTGTCAAAATGTCCGCTGTCATTCTTGACGTTTTCTTGACACTCTCAAAACGTCGAAGCGCCGTCACGGCCGGACTGACATTCGCACGTCCTCGTGCGATTTCTCAAGCCTCGAGTTATCTGCAAAGACCAAATGCAAATCTGTAGTACACGTTTGGGCATGCTCGCCCATCCCTGACTCGCTACCCATTTACATATGCTGCCTGTTTGAAAAGATCTCGATCTTCACCCCTCACATCTAAATTAAACACACTGGGCGGACAACTGACCTCAGGCGCCCCTTCGACCACCCACTAACTCGCATGGTGCGGTGGACCGGACAACCCGTCAGCGCCCCTTCCACCAGTGACGAAAACCACACGCAGCTGCTGCAATCAATTGGTCCGGAACGTCGACCCGCATAGGCCAGTCCCGGCTCAATATTCTGCCACCCAGCTCACACCAGAGAAGTCGTAGTCTGATCGTGGGCGTCGACCCGGTTTAGGCCAGCCCAGTCGATCAACTACACTACATACCACTTAGGAAGACATGGTTTGATCAGAGGCATCGACCCGGTTTAGGCCAGCCCTATTGATCAACCACGCCGCTCCCAACTGCCTATCCAGTGCCTTACGGTCTAGATCGATTCTCGATAAAAGGACAGGATTTGCACAATTGTTACAAACTCACCATTTACTACTCATCATGTTCGGAGGCAGAGAGGGTGTCAGAGTTTGCGGTCAAAGTGTGTGAACTAGATACCGATACTGTGTCACTATCATCATCAGATGTTGCCATTCCATTCTCATGAATATGGATTTCCGCCATCTCGGCCTCCTCAGCCTTGTTGACTAACGAAGTAGCTACTTCAGTCAATCCACCGTAGCCCCTGGGTACTACGCGCAAGTTTTCATGGGCGTACTTATAGGTTCGGTTAGACCCATCAATGTCTCTTAGCTCGTATCTATCATGATCTAGTACCTTGACAATCGTAAAAGGACCTTTGAACTTTCGCTGTAGTTTGGTTTGGTTACGCTCACTACCCTTGATAAAGACAAAGTCGCCTACGCTAAATGGTCTCACTATTGCTCTACCCCGGTTAAAGCGTTCTACTTCTGACGAAGCAGCCTTTTTGATGTTCTCGGAAGCATTGTGCCTAATGGTGTCTAAGTCTAGACGGGGCTCTGGTTCAGCATTCAAGGATAAAGTTGACATTCCTAATGAATTAGCTCGTATGCCAAACATCAATTCCGTAGGGGAGTAGCCTGTTACTCTGGATCTGGTGCTATTCAAGGCAAGCTGAACTTCGGGAAGTTCGTCGCGCCACGTTTTATTTGGGTCGTTCTCTACTATTGTGAGCAGGCATTTTAGAGTGCGCATTATGCGCTCAACTTGACCGTTGGCTCTGCTGGAGCCAGTAGCGATAAGGTGAAGCTCTATACTATGCTCAATGCAAAACCGTTTGAAATCCGCACTAATATAACACCTACCTTGGTCTGATATTATGCGCTTCGGTGCGCCAAATAGGTAAACTGCCCTTTTAAGAGATTGAATTGCGCTAGCAGCATCGAGAGAAGATGTGTAATCTAAAATAACATATTTGGTGAACGAATCGATAATAACGGACGCATATTCTTTCCTATCACTTTTACCGCTTAGTTTGCCCGTGATGTCTATGTGTATCGTGTGCCAAGGCGTAGACACTTTAGGTATTGGATGTAATCGAACCTGCTGCGCTCCCGAACATCCCTTTGAAGCCTTGCATACTATGCATGAATCTACAAACTTACGCACCTGCTTGCACATTTGTGGGAACCAGTACTGTTCATATATTTTGTCAAGCGTCTTATCGGCGCCAAGATGCATAATCTCTGTGTGAACGTGATTAATAAGTGTCCAAGTCAGGGATCTTGGTACAACTGGTAACCAAGAGCTGGTTCTATTGCGTTCAATTTTCCTATACAGTATGCCCTTCTGCACGTCATATGTGTGTGCAATCGCTTCTGGCAATTCGTTGTTTTTATGTTTGCTGATAAGGTCACAAATTTCGCTATCACGTTTTTGCTCTACAGCTAGCCAACCCTGATGTAACTCTATAAAGTGAACTTTCTTATTCCTATTTGTAGCAACAGTTAACTCATCTCCCTGAGAACTAGGTGTGGGCTCCAAAACGGGATTTCTAGATAGATAGTCAGCGTGGCTCATGCTAACGCCCTGCTTGTGAACAATGTCAAAATCGTACGCTTGCAAGAAAGCCCACCATCTGTGTACGCGTGGAGTTAAGTCGGTTTTTGATTTGGATGCTTTCAAAGAATTACAGTCGGTGAAGACAGTAAAGTGCTGACCATATAAGTAATGCCGGAAATTTTCAACTGCACGAACGACCGCCAGGGTTTCTAACTCGTATGAATGATATCGCGATTCCGTGTCGGACGTTCGACGGCTGAAGTAAGATACCACGTGAGGAACATTATCTTTCCTCTGGATCAATATAGCCCCATAGCCTTCTGAACTAGCGTCAGTGTGAAGTTCAATGGGCGAATCTTGATCAAATATTGTCAACACCGGTTCTGACGTCAGAATATCAACTATCTTTTTATGGACATCATTGTGAGCCTCAGTCCATTTGATGGGCCCTTTCAATTTTGTCAATGGGTAAAGAGGTCCTACTATACGGGTGAAATTTGGTATGAACCGTCTGAAGTAAGAAGCTAGGCCTAAAAATTGCCTGACGTGTGTAGCTGTTTTTGGAGTCGGAGCGTCAACTAAAGCCTGTATCTTTCTAGGGTTCGGTGTAATTACTCCTGCTTTTATGATATATCCGAGGTAATCTATTTCCTTTTTCATAAATTTGCACTTTTTAAAGTTCAACGAAAAACCCGCGTCAGTGAGAGCTTTCAAAGTTAGGTCTAGACGTTCTAGCCCTGCTGTGACGTCATTTGAATAGCACATGACGTCATCCACGTAGGCCATCGCTACCTTGTCTTTTAGGGGACCTAGAGCTGTGTTTATGCACCGCTGATATACGGAAGCGGCATTCCGTAACCCAAACGGCATCGACAAATATTCGAATTGACCATCCGGCGTCACAAATGCCGTTTTTGCTATGCTATCGGGGTCAACGACTAATTGGTGATAACCAGATGTCATATCTAATGCCGTGAAATAGTGCGCGCCATGAAGACGGTCGATTTGTTCGTCAATACGGGGCAACGGGTAATGCTCGGGACGCGTGTTAGCGTTGAGTTCCCTATAGTCTACGCACATCCTATCAGTGTTGTCTTTCTTTTTGACCAATAAAATAGGGCTAGCAAAAGGAGAACTGCTTTCCCGAATAACGCCCGCTTTTAATAGGGACTCTATTTTCTCATTCACTATTTCTTTTTCCGCGGGTGCTAACCTATAGGGATGCCTTTGCACGATCTTATTTGGGTCAATAAGGTCTATACGAAGAACGCCTGTCGTGACCCGTCGCGTTGGTATACCGTCTGTGAAGAACTCACTATATTTTTCTAAAATTCTAGTCAATGCTAATTTGTCATCACCCCGTAAATCTGTATCAATATTCATTAAATCAATGTTACTAGATTTTTCCGAAAAATTAACTTCTTTACGCTGAGAAAAAGTAACTTGATCTTTATCCATATGCACGTGTACGTTATACTCTAATATATCCCTACCTATTATAACTGGTTCAGCAATGGTGCCATCAGGTACTATGTGAAACAATGCTGAGAGCGAAAGGCCTTGGACGTTGATGGGGCTAATTACCTGCGAAAAACATTCTACATCTCCCCTACCTATGCCCGTCAGATAAACTAAATCATTCTGCGCAGTACCTGGGAACTTCTCGGCGTAGCTGTTCGTTACTAATGAACAAGCCGATCCACTATCAAAAAGGAAGGAAACTGGCTCACCGGATGATGTAGTCAAGGTGCTCCTCGATGCCTTGCGTTCACACACATGGACTTCTTTGACTCCCGCTGCTCCGCCGCCTCCCGCTCGATCTGGACACGCCGACGCCAAGTGTCCTGGTCGTCCACACACGAAGCAGGTGATTGGTCTTGGTTTATCAGCGGCTCTGGATGTTTTGTCGTGCGGCTTCTCTGAAGTAGCTGGCTCTTCTCTTCGTTTGCGGCAGTCTATCGCTTTGTGACCCGAAGTACCGCAGCGGTGACATGTTCCCATGAAGCGTGATTCGTTGAATCGGGTCCTTTTCACTTCCGCATCATGGTTATCGCTACCCTCATGCCTTCGTTTCAGTGAAATGCCGTTAAGAACGCGCAGAAGTTGAGATCTAGTGGTTAGGTTATGAGAGTGGAGCTCACGGCGAATCACGGCTTCCTTTTGGCATAAAACTGAAGACACGAATCCCGTTGTAACATCTTCGGACATCTCCATCCGCGGGATGCGTTCGATGATGTTCCAAAGGCGAATGGCCGCCTCGCTCGCGGTTTCTTTAATACCAACTTGAAAACGTAGAATTTCATCGAAGTAATCTTGTGGCAGCATAGGTTTAGCAAACTTCGAAAGCAATACTTCTTTTATTTGAGGCCATGTCAGCTGCGATGCCCGTAGCCGTGTTAGACAGGTAGCAGCTCGGCCTTTGAGTGCACGTGTAAGTAACAAAAGCAATTCTGCACCTTCTAACTTACGGTTGTTGACTATGATTTCTGTCACGTTGCACCAACCTTCGATGTCCGCTTCGTTGCCGTCAGGATCAAACTCAATCAACTGGGTAGACGTGCTGCTCGAGGGTTGCGGCTGTGATATAGCCATCAATCGTGATAAAAACAGCTCCATCTGTTGAGACAGGCTTGGTTCTGGTGCCGGCGCTGAGGATCTCGTGCGACTATTCTCCTCTGAAGCAAGCCCTTCACATCCCACTTCTGATAAAGGCAATAGGCCATCATCAGCCAATTCTAGGTTCATTGCGACTGCCGAGCTATCGTGGGTATGCGGGCGAGGAGAATTAAAACCACGTGTTAAGGATGATTAACGATGCACGATTATTATTTTAACAAAATACCAACACAATTACAATCAGCACTTCCTAATCAATCGAAATATAGCGACGCTCCACCGAACACGTCTTGCTTGGGTATCATGCAAAAGAGCCCGGGGTTGCGTCAGAGTGAAGAAACGTCAACCCACGCTTGTCAAAATGTCCGCTGTCATTCTTGACGTTTTCTTGACACTCTCAAAACGTCGAAGCGCCGTCATACATATAACTCGTCAAAATCTCACTAGTCAACGTGACACTGGCAGAATAGTCGAAACCGGCTCAATTGGCATAAAAAAAACTCACTTTACTCAGGGCCTCACATACATTTCTATTTCTATGAAATCTTAGTTTCAAATTTCCCTCTCGTAACATACGAGTATATCCTACTAAAAAGTTTCGCACATCCACGGCAAGCTGAATGTTTTTTAAATGTGCGTTTCAGTCGGCCATTTGGCCAGTGTGAATGGCAAAAATGCCAGTGCAATCGTTTCTAGTTCCTCTGTTGTCCGTAGCCATATGCGTCGCAGTAGGGTTGCTACACAAAAAAAAGGTTCACGCAGATTTTTGAATATGACTTTTCGAATGGCAGCGGAGTTAGCAATTTTTTGCAGTGATTTAAAAGTTTTTTGTGAGAATCGGAGTGGAAGTTGAATTTCTTTGAGATACTTTGAAAGTTATTTCTTATGAAGATTTGTCGATATGCGTCTTCTGGTGATGATAAACCACTGGCGGTATATAAATTTTCCCACTAGTGATAAACATCACAAGCTATGGGTTGACCATAGTGAGTGTAGGCAGGCCAAAGAGGCACTTGTTGGGCTATTGATGGCCGTTTCACGAAAAAAACCCTAAGACTTACTAAACAGCAGTTGCGTACAGACACAGCTGTCACAACTGGCCATGGGTCTTTTAATAAACACCTCTATGTCATAGGAGTCACTGACAGCCCACTCTGCAGAGCCTGCATGGAGGAGGACGAGACAGCAGCACAACTGCTACTAAGCTGCCCGGTAGTCGCTGATTACAGGGCTAAGTACTTCGAAAACCCAGGTACCCTCTGTGAGATAGTTGGTAACACCAGGCCGTTGCTGGACTTCCTTGGGGAGCTGGGGTGGATCAAATGACACATTCGTCCCACCTTCACGCAAAATACGCTCTCATTCGTGGAGTTGCGGAAATCAGCCCGAGTTACATACATACCTACATATAAATTTCCAATTTTTATTATTAAAATTTTAATAATTCTTAGTACAAACACGTCCATGGAAGATGAGGGTCTTTTCTTTGTTGGAACAGCTACAGCAGGATATGGGTTCCTAAAGAAGGTCAATATTTAACTGTACCAAAATGAAACACGGTATGCTAGACGTCAATGGTTACAAAACCTGTATAAACTGGCCTTGCATTCTATTGAAACTCCATATGACGTAAGGCCAGCTCATGGTTATAGTGTTATTACTCATATGCGGCCAACTGTGCTTGTTGTGAGGTCGCTTAAATAAGGTAAGAACCTTTTTATAATCAGCTTACAATAAAATTATTACGGTGTCCCTATTTTGTATACAGATTAAAATTTATGACGAGGGACCGGTAAATGGGGTAGTAGCCTTGATTTTATTTGTTGCGTTATTAATGTTGGTGTAATGTAGCATAATATCCTAAATGAGTCCGGAAAGATGTATGTGAATATCTTTGCTTTTCGGGTAATATGGAACTGAAATCAAACTGAAACCATAAAAAAATATTACAACTAAATCGTTTACACGCACTTTTGAATGTTACAGGAATCGGGCTTTACTTAGTAAGTTGAATCCTGGATAAATTGTTCTAGTTGCTTTTATGTATATTGTGAAGAACAATATGAAAAAAAAGTAATTCCACTGACAGTTAAAAGATGAGTATCCAGGTTACAATTACTGATGATGCCCATTCACAAACATGCAATAACCAACTATTTTGCCAATAAGTTATTCACGTTCTTGCAATAAATTAATTTGTAGCTCATGTAACTATTATTGTTTCTAACGGTAAAATAAAGATCCATGTAGATACTCTAGAAATCTTTTTAGCTATAATAAATACTGCTTTGTAACAGGATCTCTTTTTCTGAGAAAGACCTTGCTCTAAGCAAAAGATAATAGTATCTAGCGAAGTGCAAATCCACGACTTACCTTGCTTCGACGTCGTTTTTTTTATTTTTATGCAGACAGCTTTTGTTATTTGCAAAACCTTCTTAGTATCTCGACTTTCATTAAACCTTTCCTACCTTATTTCTTCTTGCAAATCTTTTGCTTTTTACAGGTCATAAGAACTGACCGCTCACCGCTCCAGACAAGGTAATTTACGATTTTTATGATTAATTAAGGAGCTGCACCGTAGTAGAGCTGCTGCTGGACAGGCTTATATCTTGCTAGCTTATTCCCATGGCTTGGGTCCTGTAGCCTATTTCTCAAGAACTGTGTTTTTTGTTCGGGATGAAAAAAAACAGCCCATGACACTCACCGATTTGGTTGCTTCCAATCAAGCCAATTTGGCAAAAGTTTTGTAATTAATACTTCGAAGGAAACAATAGACAAACACTTCTTTTGGGATTCCGCACGTGCTAATGACAAAAAGGAAACCCTTATAGGATCACTCGTCTGTCTGTCGGTCATAGCCAATTTCCTCCGAATCTACTGGACTGATTCAGTTGAAAGATCACATAATAAACTTCTGTGACTCAAACAGGGACCCGACAGCGAAATAAATATACTCTGAAAATGGAGTCATTGGGGGACAAATTATAAAAATTAAAATAAAAGTTTCATACACTGTACCGTGTGACATACCAAATAAAATTTCTTATTGTGAGTATTAGTCTAGACTTTTCAAGTTTTCGCACTTATGTTGTTTTCACATTAATTGACATGCAAGTCAGTCTTCTTAACACTTTCGGTGCCCAGAACTCAGCATATGGGTCGAACAATAATTTGTTCGTGTTCCCACGAGTCGTCGCTACATAATAACGACGACTCGGCTGCCGAGCTGTGGGCACACCAACAAATTATTGTTCGACCCATATGCTGAGTTCTGGGCACTGAAAGTGTTAAACTAAAGAATTCATCCCCTCCCCGCTTACACTGCGACCCCACCTTTAGCCCAGCTAATCCACCGCAAAAGTAGCTCCAAAGTAATCGGATTTGTAACCGTCCTGCACCGCTCCCGTGATTGGAACTACACCCTTTTAAACTGCTCTAATTCTTTCTTTTTCTTTCCTCTGCTGTAGTCTCTTTTAAATTATGTGGTTGCTTTACGAAATGTATTATTTAAAGGTGGTTTATTTGTACTGTTTGAAAAAAGGTAAAATACGCAAAAATAAACACGTAAAGAGAGACCTAAGCCGGCTGTATTGCGGTCAGCTGTATTGCCTTAGGGTCAATTCATACTACCGCAGAGTCGAAGCGTCAATCTGAAACTTAACATAGCAAATTCACTCATATTTCCACAACGTAATGCATTTATTTCTACCGAGATAATTCTTCCACTCAGAAGCACGAATTTCGTTGAATTCTCAGTAAAAAATGTTTTGTTGTGGAGATAAAGGTAAATTTGCTATGTTAAGTTTCAGATTAACGCTTCGTTTCTGCGCTAGTGTAAATTGACCCTTAGCTATCTTGTGCCTAGCGCACTTTTTTAGGGCAAACGCTAGGATATAGTGTCATGGGGTCGCCGTTGTCGAAATCGGCAAGGAGGACTATATATTATAATAAATAAAAATAACAATAAAATGTTTATTTCAATTACATTAGTCTTCAAAACACGTGATTTTTCACCCTTTTAAGCAAAAAGATGCTTGTGCTAGGTGACTCTGCTCCTCCACTTAACATTATACAGAGTATTCAATTGAAAACAGAATGATAAAGTTAACAAAATACAAAGACTACAAAAAAGGAGCGCACTTGTGAGATATATTTGTATCGTTTTAAAGCATAATAAAATAAACGTAAGGCACTATTTTAAATGGATATCAGGCTTCTGTCGTTCCATAAGTGGCCATGAAGTTTTATTAGAAAGAAAATATGATAATGTATTGTTAATTTGCTTTATCACATTCTTTCAGATTCTGCGTCTCTTCGTGAAAATACTATTACTTAGCCATTTTGATTTCATTAGTCTCCTTTTTGTTTGAGCAGGAGTGTTTCATGTTGGCGTATTTAGTAGCGGATTAGTTTAATTTAGACATGACCTTTAAATTCTTCAAACAACAATAAATTTGCTAAAGAAAAACACCGTCAGCTAAATTGTTTGTTTGTTCCAAATATTTCACTGTTGATGGCATATAATTATGCATTGAACTTTAAAGGGCATAGACAAACAAACCTTGCATATAAATTAACATTAATAGAAAGTCGTTCGGTCATTATTCCTTGGTTCCAAGACCCAAATTATTTCTTTAACTACCAACTACCTCGTTACTTTGGCCGCAACAGTGTTTTCCACGAAAATGAACCATGGAAATAATGGGTTTACACGTCAACAGTTCTTGGTATCATTAAATTCAACATGTTTTTTCTTTTGCAATTAACTAAAAGATCGTGGGTAATCGATAATCGATAGTTGGCGGTTATTGGACGTCCCTGGCTACTGGCTATATTGTGTTTTCAGTGAAAAATGCTTGTGAAGTTTTTGGTGGTGAATAATGGTTGATAGAAGTGCAGACAGCAGTCAAATATTTTGAAAAATATGTTAGAAGTGGTAATGAATAAGTGGGGATAGAGATACTTCACTGGCCGTGGTAGGTGTGGTAATTCTCCTGCCAGGGTTGCGGAATTTGTTCGAAAGACTCACCGCGGCCCTGGAACGCAAAGAGCTTTAGAAGGAACACGTATGGGTTTTAGTCAGTAAGAGTCTGACACGCCCTTCCGCTCCACCCAGAGCGGAAGAAGTCATTAGGTGACTTCCCATGCTTAAAAAAAAAGGTGTGGTAATTCTGGTTAGACAATGCCTAATCTTCTTATTTTTTCTTGCACAAATCATTTTCAACACCATGATAGGCGATGTAGAGAAAGATGAGATTTTTTTGCGTGTCTGACCTTGTGGAGCACGCTTGCCTAGAAGTAACCTGTTCACTCTTGACTAAAAGACACCAGATCGTAGCTTCATAGTTACAACCTGGGGTATTTTAGTCAAGAGTGAACACGTACTCAGGAAACACGGTATCCAGAAAATAATTCTATTATTTAGCTGTACGCAAAATGAAAGTGTTCCCGAAACGTTTTGTGCTTATGGGTGAGAGGTCCACCAAGTGCCAATGACGAATCTTACTGTACTGTAGTATGATGAAGACACAAACTTGGCTGATATTATTGCATGTACACCTGAATATGGTTGATACTGTCAATCAAAGAGTCAGGTACACCGTCAAATTCTGATACAAAAAACGAAGGAGTGTGATACGCGGATCATAGACGTATCAATTCTTTTTTCTGACTATTTTTTTTACTTACATAGTCACACTTCAACAGCAAAATCCAAAAAAAATACAATTCCAATTAAGAATGTGTTTGTCTTGGGATGCTTTATCCTAAGACACAAACTATCTCCAAACAAAAGCCCGTTGATTATTAAGGAACGTCTCAATGTAATTATAAGGAAGTATGACAGTGTCAAGAATATTCGCGTTATTAATATTCCAGTCATCGGCGTCCCCGGTCGGGACTGCGACTCGAATGTCAGCAATTAGACAGCGTGGGAGCGACAGCAACACAGTCAAGTTATTATTAGTAAATTAATTACTGTTGGTTAGTTATTTTGTAAAGGTTTGGGTTACGTATGTGTGTATTGATTTGAGTTGTGAATGGGTTGCTTTCATTGTATTTTTTTTGTTTTTAAACGGTACACACCTTCAGTAGTTGTCAATCACATACAACATGTTTAACAGAAATTAATAATTTACACACATTTAAGAGCTATATTGGTTTATGAAAGTAGCTTCAACAATAGGTTTTGGGAATAGGTATGTACCTTAATTGTGAGAAATATGAAAAAGGGACATTTCAAAATAACAAATTATTTGTCTTGGGAAGGCTTCCTCCCAAGACAAATATCTTCAAACAAAAGCCCGTCGATTATTAAGGCACGTCTCGATATAATTTTAAGGTAGTATGACAGTGTCAAGAATATTCGCATTATTAATATTCCAGTCATCGGCGTCCCCGGTCGGGACTGCGACTCGAATGTCAGCAATTAGACAGCGTGGGAGCGACAGCAACACAGTCAAGTTGTTATTAGTAAATTAATTACTGTTGATTAGTTATTTTGTAAAGGTTTGGGTTACGTATGCGTGTATTGATTTGAGTTACTTTTGAAATGTTGTGCTTTCATTTAGTATTAGAGGTACTTGCTGGGCCTTAAAGGGCAGTGCGTTTTTCATGTGAGACAGAATGTAAATAACTTATTTTAGGACATAGATTTTTGTGTAAGTATTAAGTGTTTGCATGTTATAAGCCTTGTACTTTGATCTCCTAATCAAGCACAATGAAGCGCTACCTCAGTTAGCGACTGCAAACGTGGCGCAAGTTTCGGCTGGAATGTGAGGTCTGTAAACCTGACCAGAGTGACACACACTGTTGTCGAAGCTCACCTTATGGTGCAGCTTTAATATTTTCATGGAGTTAGCACTCCCCTATTTACCTTACGTAATTGCAATTTCAAAGAAAATAATTTGCTACCAATACAAAACTCATCTGCTGAACTTCTTACCCTGAAAATGCCCATGACTTTAACTCATAATTTCTAAAGTATTTCCAAGAACCGTTTCTGCCGACGCTACACTTACAATAATTACACGTCTAGTCTGTGCCTAACGAGTGCCGTCACTCGTGGCGTGGCGTATACCTAATGTGTTTATTCTATGTACGAGTGGGTACATAATGTGAATGAAAGCTGTTTTGTTAGTGTTCCTTGTTGTTTAGAGGGTAAGCAGGGGTGCAGGGTGATATCGTGTTATGGTAAGCCATACTAAGTTGACGGTTGAGAAAAATAGTGTTTTCTGTTTGCAAGTTTGTTTAGTGATCATAAAACTGTATGATGTTATCGGGATTAAGTCTGATATTTTTTTTAGTCTGGTTTTTGACACAATAAAAAAAATGTTGTCTGTAAAGTCGGTTTACGGACGATAGTTTAACGTGACAATGTCATAACAAAACATTGCTGAAATCATCGTAACGTTTCAATGAGCGGAACGTTACAATGAGTCATCCTTTTTCATACGTGCAGCCGGCGTTCATAGATTTATTCGACGTTGTCACGTCAAAAAATACTTATTGCTTGCTGTACGGTTGTGGACTAATTAATAATCACTACGATCTTATTGAGGCTTCTACTTTTATCCATGCTTTTATTTATTTCTTCAATATTCTGTTACAACACCCATTAGAAATGATAAACCGAATTACAAGTACATACCAAAAAACAATCTTTAACACAATCAACGAGTCAAAACTCCAAAGCCTTGTACATCGACGTCGAGTTGCCCGCCTGTCGGGCTTTTCTATCGTTTCTTCGAAGAGTGTGCATTAAAATTGCACAATTTGGTTCCTCCGAGCCCATTTTACATCGGACTACAAGACGTATGGTGATGCACCACCTTTACACGGTGGACATCCCACCCACTCGCACAAAACGTTTTGCGAATACTTTGTGCGTACAGCTAAGGAGTGGAATTCACCGGGGTCTGCGTTTCCTGATATCTACTTCTGGGCAAGCGGTTTCCATCATCGACTACGTCATCGCTTCCCATCAGGTGAAATTGTGATCAAACGCGAGCTTATCGTTAATAACCCCTGTTAACAGTAGGATAAATCGCCAGCTTATCGTTACCTGGTCAGAAAACCATAAAAACTCAAGTTCAAACGCATTAGAAAAAAAAAACATTAAAACGTTTAAAACCCAGCTGTTATAATCGTAGGAAGGTCGCGGAAGTTTTCTCATTTGCGACCGGCGACCAGTACTCAGCGCTCAGCGCCGCCTGGTGGCCGCTTACAAAAACTTGTGCAATCATGTTGCGACCGACTTGCCAGAGAGGTTAGCACACATTCTTTATGGATCGAGGTGTTGAATAGAAATGCTTTTGTATCATTTTTTTTTCCAAAAATATAATGGTGAAAAAAGGTTGAAATGTTTTGGAATGAACTCCGTTTCGAATTGACATATTAGCTCGATTAAATTTTTTATCCACAATCAGACTAACTAGCTATGCATACGTACCAACAAATACGGATAATCAGACAGTATTTTTATTATTTTACTAGCTTTAGCCCGCGATTTCGTACGCGCATATCCTGTTGTATCCCGTTCCCGTAGGGAATTTCAGGAAATCCTCTCTTAGTACTCCCCTACAGTCCCCAAGGAACCTACATCCTAAATTTCAGCTTTCTACGACCAGAAGTTCCGGCTGTGCGTTGTCTGTCAGTCACTCACTCAGTAACAGAACAATTTTATACATTAGGAATGATGATATCTATATTTAATAAATTAGAATTGATATATACTAATAATAAAGCTGAAAAGTTTGTTTGTTTGTTTGTTTGAACGCGCTAATCTCTGGAACTGCCAGTGGATTTGGAAAATTATTTTCCACATCCATGAGGAAGGCTAGCCTATACGGGAATGAGAAATTTCTACGTGAACGGAAAAAAATGGCATATGCGTGTACGAAATTGCGGCCAAAAGCTAGTTAAGTATTTAGATAAAATCCTATGCCGCATTAGATAATAAATGCCTTTTTCAATGTGCTGAGGACGCCTCACGAATTGACATTTAAAAGAAATGTAAAACACCCTGCAAGTATCTCTTTATATTTTCAGGATACCCGCCATTCTTTATGATCACCAGCCCTTGGTTGCCATCTTGGTTGGGGTTTCCGCTCTTCCTTTTTTCTACCTAAGAATATTCTAGTCCCTGTCGACGCCTTCTACTTTTCCTTTTGTTTTGCCTTCTACAGCCAACGCTTAAGACATACCCATATTGCTGGATTCTCCCAAGGGCTTCGCCCACGTAGAAATCGGAAGTAAACCCAAAGGAACACACCCTGGGGATAAACACAATCCCACCCAACCCAGTAACCCAGTATTGTAAATTGTCCACCCGTGTGCTTTTATCGTTAAGTTTCATCAAAATTCATTAAGAAATGGAGTGGCAATCAACAGACAGACAGAGCTTGTGCATTAATATAATACAAGCTTTTGACTGCGACTTCGTCCTCTTGGAATTGTTACTTTGGGCAGCAATTTTTATTATTTTAATTTCTGAAACGCTTGAACATATATTTATTTATTTTACATCCTTAAGGGATGACTTCGGGGATAAAACTATTCTATATTCTTCACCACAACTCAAACTATCTCCATATCAACATGTTTAGCGGTTATTGATTCCAAATACAAATTTCCACCCTCGTTTTTACTCCCTTAAAGAATTATTTCTGGAATAAAAACTATCCTATGTCCATTCCCGGGACTCAAAGTATGTCAATACCAAATTTCATCTAAATCGGTTCACCAGTTTAAGCGTGAAGAGGCAACAGACAGACCGACACACTTTCTCATTTATAATATTAAGTATGGATTTAAAACTACATCAAACAGACGTTATTCTTTCACCACAAACAAAAATATTAAATCAACCGTCACATAATACAATAGTTACGGACACTCATCAGAACAGCGGGCGTACATAACTTTTCTCATTTGAAACCGCTGCAAGATGAGATAACTTCAGCGCCATTGTGATATAACGCGGTTTTATTTCTAATGAGGTCAAATACTACTCTTAAAGATGGTGAGTGTAGTGTTAGTTTAGTAGTGTTTGAGTTGCTGCCAGGTTTTAGTCGCTTGTTAAATTTTAATGAAAAATGTTTTAGGTGCTTGAATTAGGGAGCATCATCCCAGCCGAAAGACGTCCACTGGTGGACATAGGCCTACGCCAAGGGGGGAGCGGTTGCCATAATCGCCACGCTTGCCAGGCGGGTATGTGATCGCAGTGTAGCTGATGCAATGCACAGAGAATGCTACTGCCCATTCTCTGGTGAGTCCCTTAGTCGCCTCTTATGACACCCATCGGAAGTAATGGGATGGTGCTATTCTTTAACGTCCGACACCATACAGAACATGCTGCTATGCTGGGAGCATAGGACTGGTAAATGTGGCGATACTTGGCCGCATCTTTCACATAATATTTTCAGCCATCCATTGCTGAACATATCATACGGGTTCAATAAGATAAATTATAACAGTATTTGTTGCACAAGGTGGACCGATGACCTGGTGAGGGTCGGGGGTAGCCGATGGATGCGAAACGCACAGGACCGGTTGTTGTGGCGATACTCGGGGGAGGCCTATGTCCAGCAGTGGACGTCTATCGGCTGATATGATGATGATGATGATGATCCGGCCTTTATATAGATTTTTTCCTAACAGTCGACAGTCACACGAATTCGGAATAAAAGATTATTATGACATGTTGAACACCACATATAACCCATCTGCTTTCAAAGCAAGAGTGAACAGGCATCTTCTGGGAACGCTCGTTCCATCATAGACTTCACCCATCGCTTTACATCAGGAGTGATCGAGGTCAAGAGCAAGCCCAATACTCAATAAAAATAAAAAACATTTTTTTTTAAGAAACGGGTTTGATACCGACCACATTTGCGATGAATCTAAGCAAAAGATTTTGTAACATTTTAAATTCATAATCTGAATTGTTCAGAAGATGTAACTGGTCCTGAGAACTTATAATTGAAATAAGTCTGCAATCACCAACCAGTCTTGAGCAAGCATGGCGATTAATGTTCGTGTCTTCTCAGTATGAGAATAGGTATTTGTCCTGATGGATAGTTACAAGCGGGTATTATTTTTACTTAATTGAAGTACAAACTCCTCGCTTTACTCTCAAAACTAGAGTATAAAATTAGTTTAAGTATGTTTTTTACGCTACAAACTAATTAAGAGCTAAACTTTACTAAAAATGAATGATGCGCTACGGTGTTCAAGCACCACGGACTTACAAATACCCATATTTTTAACCTAATCTACTACTTTCTAGTAGGATTATCGTTTAAAATAAGTAAATAGTTCTATCCTACTAATATTACAATTATATGTGAGGATGAATATATCGACGTTTGTCACTCTTTCACGCCAAAACCACTCAACAAATTTGTTTAATCTGGTTTAGCATACTATAATACTTTTTATCTCGATCTGAAGTCCATGCAGACGAACTCGCGGGCAGAAGGTAGTCTTAAATTAAAAAGTACAAATGCTGCAGACACAACTCACTCAACAGCACTCGCTCAATGACGCAGATCGCGAGAACCTGATAAAAATATACCTATTTAAAGATGTCATTACTTATAGTTGTAAAAGCAACTACAGCCCTTTACATCTCACTTGAGCACCATTTCAAAATACTCAACAATATCAGTCACAGTGTAGCCTAACAACAATAACTCTGCTCACCCACTCAGTAAAGTGGTAACAATTATAAACTTGCCCATCAGCGTGCGGTGACTGACTCGCAACTTTCCTCGTGTAATCTCCATTTGTGGCGCCCATGTTGTTATAAACAAACTTCATGTTTTTAGCTGCCGTGTTTTAGGTATTTTGACCAGTTTTGTGTGTAGCTGGGGTGTGGGTGCATTAGTACTGAACGATGTTAGGTAGAATTAGGAATTGTAGGGGCTATATGGGACATTGTAAGATCAAAATAGTTTTGTGTGATTGTTCGAGAAAAGTTACCGAAGCCCTAGTACGCAAAGGGAAATATAAGGATTTGGGGCTCTTCTCACTAAAATCCGCCCGGGTTTTGGTCAGTAAGAGTCTGACACTTCCTCCCATTCCGCCAGAGCGGGAGAAGTCATTTAATGATTTCCGATCCTTAAAATAAAAAGATGAACTTGAACAAAGAAGACGCGTAGCCATCTGCTACGCTTTCGTAGCAATCGGCTACGGCGTAGTATCTGCGTAGCTTAATAAATGACTCGTGTGGCGATGGCAGCACACATTGATTACCGCTTTTCTTTAGGATGAGCAAACCACATCAATCAATATACTGCTAACTAATCAATTACATTAATTACTAGTATTATAACACCCACACATTACCTCAAACAACATATTTAACCAAAATACGGCAACCATTTAATCCGATAACCCAAATTCCCTCAAACCAACAGGGAGCGAAACAGTAACGAAATTCTAAATTCAAACGCACGCCCGCCATATTGTTAATACGGTTCTAATTTCAAAATTTCAAATTCGACTAACATCGGCTATTCCCGGGCGACCGTTGAATAGTTCGGCTACACAGATGATTAATACGCAGATATTAATACGCAGATATTAATCAAAGCATTATTCTGGGAAGGGATTATATTACGAGACCGTTTTGTCCATTTGGTTTCGGTCGAGTGGTCGGCACGGTGTTTAGTAAATGCCGCGGTTAAATGAGAGATGATTGTAACCGCTTGAGCATCGTTAAACCAAAGATCAAAACAATAATTAAATTCTGAAATACGTGTTTTCGGTGAACTTATAATGATGAGAATTTGTGTTTTGGCATTCATAATAATTATGAACCTGAGTTGTAACACGAATTCTTAGTATAATCGCTAAAGCTAGCTTTTCAATTTACTGGTATTTGATTGGATTTAATTCTGAGATGAGATCCGGGAATTGGTATTCATTAACTTTATCAATGAGCTCTAAAATTTTGTAGAGATTTCTTATTATTATGGTTTAATGACCAACTTTTTGTTGTTAGGATTATTATGCTATAGGTTTTGTGTGAAGGATTGGACCAGTTTACCATTAAGCTGCGTGAATGTCGGAAATGATCCCAAAGAAACATCAACCCAGGATAAAAAGCTTCCTATTTATTTATTTATTTATTTATTTATTTTATTTTATTTACACTTTACGCACACAAATGTACAGAGGCGGACTTAATGCCATAGGCATTCTCTACCAGTCAACCCAACCAACCTATGTGCTATTCCGGACTATAATTTTTCTTATAGAGGTATGCCACTGAAAAGGGAGGATCCTCCGACCAGACGGTTGTTGTGTCTGGTGGGCAACTGCCCGATAGTTAATATTTGCATTGTTATATATGTTCAAATCGCACGGAGAACTTTGCTTGCGCGATGCAGGATTTCGTTGGTAGTTCGTTTCTGACAGGATAGATGGCGTTGCGGTTATTTTTGTTGCCGTACAAATTTCGCTTCTTAGTTTTTCCTGTGGTGGCATTAATGCCGCTACAATCTATCTATGTGCCAAATTTCATCCAGATTCGTTAAACCGCTCTGGCTTGATTGAGTTACAAACTTCCACTCATCCATCCGATTTTAGTAAGATTGTTTCACCATGCGCTTACCTAAGAAGAAATCGTCATTATGACCGTTTTACTTAGTCCTCTTTCGGTATCGAATCACCAAAAACTTAACAGCACCAAAAAGCTTTCCCAAAATTCAGAAGAAAACGTGCGAACACAAATTGGCAAATAACAATAAAAGAAAAAGACAGTGTGGCTAGGGAAATTTTTCGATTTCGTCAATGGTCCGTATGGTCATAATGGGCTCCTAATATTTTGACTGAGCGTTATTAAGATAGAGGCCACAAGTTAAGGTAAGGGTATAAACGTCCCGTATTTGGGCCAGCCCTGCGCTGCGAGCTCGGAATACAAATAGGACGGCGCTGGGACGGATTTGGGACAGAATGAATGCTTTTTTTTCAAAGTTACTTACGAGTAAGTTAACGTGCTCTGAGTATTTTTAGATATCAGTATAAAACAACCAGTGATTGTGTCATCGGCCGGTAGGTAAATGAACAAGACGTATCTATTTGATTTAGGCAGCTGAAATATTGCTTTTTCTACACGACTATAGTAGGCGCCAGATAAATGTGGAATAAAGTATATTGACCTTTCCCTAATAACTGTTCATAGGTACCTGAACAATTAAATATGAATCGTTTTTCATTATTAGACAATGTTAAGGATCACGAGAGATGATGATTCGGGACAGCTTTGTGTCATTAATTCCGTTTTTCAAACTAAAAATGTCAATAATTGTAGGTGGGTCAATGACCGTTATTCCACGATTATCTGGCGCCTACTATAACTTGATAACTCTGTAAACTATTACAAATAAGCCATGATAATTATGTTGGATCCTGATAAATAGTTTCTTTTAATACAGCATAGTAACAGTGACAGGAATAGAAATAAGCCCTTTTTTTCCAATAAATTCTCTACAGAACTTTTAGACGTAAGTATGCCTATCAAGATTCATTAAATTAGTTCCACTCGTCTTCAAAAATCAAACGCTCTTAAATACATTTAGTGATTTGTGATAAATTTGAGCCTTGCGTTTTGATTTGAAAGCTAAAAAAATACACCTAAGATACTTCAGCCGCAAAACGTTTCAAATTACACACATTCAGACTCCCAACTCCGGCCCTGAATTCAGCCGACCGAGTCACGCGTATGTATGTAATATGACCCTAATAAATATCACTCGGTACACATATTTATATCACCCTGTATAAAGCTCCTACTGACGTATGTTGTCGATTCAATATACTGTAATGTTTAAATTAACTTGAACATTTTCGGCTGTAGTGCAAACACCAATGTTTAGGTTGTTCTGGTTTGTAAGTCTAAATTGGGTTAGACTTACATAAGGCTTATATTCCAGGCGACTAACAACTTAAAGGGCAACTTACTATTTGCTACTAAAAAAAATAACTTGCCAGCGATTAAATATTTTAGCAATAATTATATTCGATGAGCTTCAAAATGCAAGAAATTATAAATTAAAAAATGGCTTCTACTTTAAGGTAGCGAACATATTAAACACAGCCAATTGAAATTATAGGAGAGGTACTATAAATAATAATAAATCTTTATTACAGCAAACAATCTTTAGACAGCAAACAGTTTGTCAAATTCGAAACGGCTATGTTAGGTGAGATTGAACAGAACTGTGACCACACAACGCGCGAAGGTGAGCGGGCGAAGCCAGTTCAAATTAAAACAAAGCTAAAATAAGCTGCTACTTTCTGCTTATAATTATCCTTCGCTATAGCTGCCAACCTACTATTTTTGCTACCGGCTTTAATTATTTTTAAATCCCAAATTCAGATGAATTTGTCGCCGCGTTAAATACGTGCCCTTACGTTATAAATATAAGTTATAATTAGTTGTTCTATGGATAATAGCGATTAATTTCAGAAAGATGTACAGCAATCTCAAAGGTTTTCTACGTACCAAGTCTTTTAATAAAAAGCTGATTGCTTTTAAAGTCAAGTTAAGAACCTAAACTATCCAAATACACATGCAATTTTTTTTTCAAAATCAAAGCCCCTGTTCTTTGTGCACTAGTACGGGACACACATGAGTAATCAAATTATTGCGTGCGCGTGCAACATGGCTTGCAACGCTCAAAACTTTGTGACGCGCGCACTGACAGCTGAGTTGCGTAACAGTTGCGTGAAGTGAATAACAGGAGCGGACGGTACTATAGAAGGTTTGAGGTGATAAAAGGTATTGGTATAGATCGAGAAAAGGACACCACTAATTACTTATTATTTGTCGTATTTTCCTGAAGCTCAAGACAACTGAGACTATATGAAAATACTGGGTTGGAGTTACTGATTTATTAGTTATAATAAGTTGTTTTAAGGATTCATTATTATTTTCAGAAAGATTTGTAGCAGCCCTTTAGGTTTTGTATGCGCCAAGTGTTTTAATCAAATGCTACATGATTTAACGTTAACGTTTTACGTTATTTTTAAAATCCCATACCCTAGCATGTCACTGAGGAGACATACCTATTCTTTTTCTTCCTAGCGTGTCGGTGGCAAATACACTTATCAAATTTTATGCTTGGCCCAGTACTCAGTAACGGCAATATCGTTCGTTGAAGCAGTCATAAGGTCTTCACATGTACAGGGGACAGGGCATGCGGCGCAAGACAAGAGGTGGGCCATAGACTGCGGAGCGACGCCACACAAACACTAAAGATCGGAGCCAACCGAGAACCTCCACTTGAGGAGGTCGTACGTCCGGTGCACCCTGGGCAATCGACTTCTGTGGATTGGTTAATCCTTTCAGCACGATGGCAAATATAAACAAACCTATTTCAGAACTTGTTTAATAGCTACTTGAATGAAGTAAAGTTAAATTTTAGCAAAAATGTACGATTATATAAACTTTTCCTACTTAGTACTGTTTTTTGAGCTAATCCAAAAATTATCCAAACACACATGCTACTTTTCAAAATCAGAGACCCTGTTCTTCGTGAACAACTTATTATTATTTTCACTGTAGGAAAAAATGGCATTTGAATTTTGCTGAATATGTTGCTTATTGTAAATACGAGTTTCCTTTCTTTGCTCGTGGCTAAAGAATAACAGCCGCACGGGTGGATCAAGGCTAAGCAACGCTTGCCAAGGTTGGTATCTTAAAATACCGAGTTTCCTCCGTGCCTCGGAAAGCACGTTAAGTCGTTGGTCCCGGCTGTCATTTGTAGATCTTAGGCAGTCGATACGGATTGTCAGAAGCCAGTCAATCTGATTCCAGTCTTGCCAAGAACTATCGTGTTACCCAGTTAATGCGTTGTGGAGGTATAGTAGGCAGCCGCACCACGTAAAATTCTGGTATTCAGCTGAATCCAGTTTAACTGGAAGCCGAGCCCAGTATAGTTGGGAAAGGGTTGGCAGATGATGATCTTTCCAATTATTTCAAAACCAGCGTTCAACAAAAGAAATAAGCGGCTGAAAAAGACAAGTCACACACCCGTAATATAACGTTAGATATTCACAGCTCGTGTAAAAAAATATAATTTAGGAACAAGAGCCCTGACCGTCGGAAATTCAGCAATCATGAATAGATTTTCAGCTTACCCAACTTTTTATGAGATATCAAAAATAACACTCATGTACTACTAATATAAAGCCTTCAAAAATCCGACGCTGCGGGGCCCACTAATTCGTTTTTTATGACGATCGTTAGACCCTTGGAAAATAAAATAAAAATCTAAAAGCATACAAAATTTTCGCTTGTCAAGAGGTCCTTAATGGTCCGTTATAATGACAGGGACCGATTATACTCAGGTATTATGTCCGGGAAGTAACTCCAAAACGATTGGAATACGTAATTATGCTGTAAAAAATTAACCAGGATGGAGTCTTATGTGATTTATAATAATTGGGAGCATCCTTTTGAGTAAATTTATTTGGTATCATTTTGTATTTGAAAAGTCAACTGCTGAACATGCCTATGAATAGCTGGTTTTAGACGGTACATGAACATTATTGGAGTCTCTATAGTAGGCGCCAGATAAATGTGGAATAAAGTATATTGACCTTTCCCTAATAACTGTTCATAGGTACCTGAACAATTAAATATGAATCGTTTTCCATTATTAGACAATGTTAAGGATCACGAGAGATGATGATTCGGGACAGCTTTGTGTCATTAATTCCGTTTTTCAAATTAAAAATGTCAATAATTGTAGGTGGGTCAATGACCGTTATTCCACGATTATCTGGCGCCTACTATAGTATTTTACCATGCCACGTTATTTTTTTTATATCCAAAAATACCTCATCATATCTTTTCAGTTTAGGTACTTGGTATGTTCTTGGTATGTTGTATATTTATTTAACAGTTTATGTACACACATTTAACAAATAAATAAGAAGACGGGAACAGAAAAATAGGTACAAAGGTGATGCTTATGAAAAGACAAAAAAACAAAAATACTTGAAGTGTAACATACTATACATAAATATGACTAAAATGAATATCATACTAATACATACTATTTAAATAATAATATAAGTTAAATAATAATATATACTTTAAATATGCAACTATTATGGTACCGAAGGGTAGTGTTCTTTAACTCTTCTTTTAAAATCTGGAAGAGTTTTTCATTATCTGACTCCAAGAAGTATATTTTGCAAATAATAATCCAATAACAGCAAATCTAAGCTTAATAAAAAATAACCAGCCACAAACACTAACGAAGATTCAAAATAAAAAGTCGTTGACCCAAGAGAGTCGATAATCCCATCTCTCCCCCAACTCCCTCTAACAATTTTTATTTTTCACACCGCTTCATTCCATGGCTTATTCTATTTCCTCCATTTTTACAATTCGATCGTGTTCTGTTTTTAGAGATGTTCAATTTGGATGTGTTTATACGAAATGTTTGCAGTAGGTATGTGTTTATTACAGTACGTACTGTAAAGCCAATCTCTTTATTTAGGACCTGTTTAGAAGGTTAGAAACTTCATGACATGTTGTGAATAACTAGGATTGTCGATTTTGGTTTAAAGCAAGGTCTTACAGCACAAGTAAAGGGAAAATTCCGAAAAATAAAAAAGTGACATAAGTTTTCGCGAAAATCTAAATTTTCCCATATCTTTTTACCATGGTGACTCAGGACTTTGATTTTTATACACCTAATAGGGACTATAGACTTCAGTATCTACTATAAATTTCAACTTGCTAGGTCCACTCGTTCCTGACAAAATTGGTGCGTATTACGATTACGGTCCCAACAGTACTATGTATGTCCATCTTCAGCCATGTTTATATTTGAGTAGTTTTGGTCCTTCGAGCCGGATACACTAGAACAAGTTACAAAGCCACCACATAACAGCGCGACTCCATAAAATATTGTAATAAGTCTATCTAAAAAATCTTCGGGACACCTTCCTCAGAGAATAAGGTCTTATTAAGTTACTGCTCCATAATATAACGGCCGTCGAATAGATATTGCAGCACAAATCCAATTTTGTATCTCATTCGGGCTCGAAATACCATAGCATAGAAACAGATTGGAGATTTAATCGAATACCAATTAATTGTACCGTCTTACGAAGATACGGGTGAAATTGGCTCTTTAGATATCAAATTTGTTACTGAAATAGCATGCAGGAGAGACTTTAAGAACATTTGTATTGCTCGCTGCAATTGGGTGGTAATTTGCACATTGATAAAATCGAGATTGGAGATTGGATCTTTGGCTTTGTTTTTCAAATATTTAATTATATCGTTTAGAAAAGTATTTAAGGTGGCTCCGGATTGGCAAGTCAGTCATGTTCTGATTCCACTTATAGACACTATTGATGGCATTCCATTTTTTTTATTTGGCTTATTCTGTGGCATAGGCAAATTATTATAAAACTATGTATATTACTTCAACAAGCAAGTTGGTTGTAGAAACTAAAAGCTGGCAGTAAGTGTGGTTTGAACAAAGGTTTCATCAATGATAATATTATTATAGATCCTGTTTGCGACTTAGTTTTCAACAACTAATTTAGCACAGAACCGATCCACTTCTCTGTGTATATTAAACTAACTTATCATTAATTCCTTTAACTGGTCAGCTTAATAGTCATCCAAAACATTAAAGATATGGCTTATTTTCTCATTTGTACCCCATAACTCGTTCTAAGGAGGTAATTTCGAGCAATACCCACTAAGGTCCCGGAGTGCCCAAATCTATTATAACAGTAGCGTGTTGGGTTTAATAATCGCAACAGTCCCTGAAGTGACAAGTTGCTTGCACCTGTTTCACTTAATTGGTTTTGGAGGTGATAAACACTAATAAGGAGCCAATATACCCAACGAAGGCTGAGGGGCCAAGAAAACAATGTTTTCTTGTTAACGCTTGGGTACTTCGATTTGTCAGGGAGATTATGGATAGTTTGACATGGATTATATGTCCGTATTGCAAAGCAGTGGGGTAATGATGTCATGAGAAATGTATTTGGAAGAAATTATGAATAGAATGAAGTGACGGGCGGGCGTTTTGGGGGACCATCTTTATGTAGAACTTTGACGTTCAAAAAGTGCTGGCACTCAGCCTAATTTGAATAAATGACTTTTGATTTTGAATGAAAGGTGGTTTCAGTCAGAAAGGGGCTGATTGCTTATCAGCGGTGATCACAAATCTGGGTTTGGGAAATAAGGTGATAATTAGGTCTGAGCAGTTGGGTGACAATAAGATTATTATGACACATCTATCTCAATAGCTTTTTAGTTTTAAATAAAATTGTACTATGATTACTGGTTTGTCGACTAATTACGAAGGAGATATGTTGAAATGACCCTGAATAAATTGCGATACGGGTAAGAGAATGAATGACTGGCGATGTTGGTGTGAAATATTATCATGACCTTAGAAATGTTTTTTGATATCTCATGGATCTTTTCTTTTAGAGATTTATACCCAAAAAGTTCTCTATTCAAGGTCACGAACGATGTGACGTGACGTTAATTCAAACAAAGCTTCCGATGTCTGCTCCAGCTATTACTTATGTGAGCCTCTCCCATATTGCGACGACTCAGTAACATTATCCCTTTTTCGCGGACGCTACATTGTATGTAGCCGTCATTTTGTACTACACTGCGTTTGCGATTTAGTTTCCAAATATGTTAACAAATAATTGGGATATGTTAAAACAACTTTGATACCCAATTGTAAAGTGCAGTTTAGGCTACAGCTTTAAAGATTTTTTTTTTTTTTAATAGTACTCTTAAGTATCCATAAAGGGTGATTTACATCTGTCTCTGATTTACAGAATGAAATAAAAAATTAAAAATACGACCAAAAAGTTTCAAATCACATTTCAAACAAAGATCAATCACAGATTTAATGTTTCAGTGATATTTTGTAGCGGGTTTTTTTTTTTTAAATATATTAAAAAGTATAATTTTTTTTTGTTACCATTTTTTGTACTGTATTTCAGAAACAGAACTTTATCTTTAATAATGACCACGTACTTCTGAAACACTGAAAAATTATAATAGATCAATATTAGTACCTTCTCTGCGTGAGACGGACCATGCCCTGCAGTGTACTACTAGTATTTTTTTGAAATAGCACTCGTCATTCTGAAATCAACTTGATATGCACCGCCATAAAGTTGATATTCGTTTAAGTAGAAACATGACAATTGGAAACAAAGATTTGAATAGACTCCAGCTTCATACAGTGTTTGTTCTGACGAGGGTCAGTTCATTAGATGTACGCAGATTAATTATATCACGTATTGTTCATTTGTGTGCTGTGTATTTCGTTAGAGCTAAATTAAATTTAAAAGAATTGGATGTGCGGTTTTTAAATGTAAATGAGTGTAATTTAGATTGGATTTACCGTTTCAATTTTCTTTAAAAACTGTTACTAAAATGTGCCGCTTAATTTAGGTTTTTTTTTAATATACTTTTGAGACTTATTTTGTACAAATACATTTAACACTCGTATTATTTAATTGCAGAGACATTGAATTTACTAATACTAACTAATACTAATATTTAACTATATTATATTAATTGCATTTGAATTCACATTTATTTATTTAGAAAAAAACACGTTTTCATATTATAATTGTGTATTTTAACACGATGTGGATAAACTACGACTTTACACGTAAATTGTCAAGTCCAATGTAAAATCATTTCTAAAAGCAAAACTTATAGGGCATCGAACGAATTATATGTATATTTATAATTATATTTTCCAGTCATCTATAAGTACGGACCTATTTATTTGTAATTTTATCAAAATTTAAGGCTCATTAGTTTTGGAGATAAGGAAATGGTCAATTTTCATCTTTTTACTTTAATAACTTAAGAATTAAACATTTTAAAATTATGTAAAAATATTTTATAATACTTTTGAGACTCTTACGATAAGCCCTTTCATTTAATATATCACACGGGACAGCTTTTAAAACTTTTTTTAATTTTCTAATTTGCGCTCAAAAAAGCGACGCTCTTTCTTAATTTATTTATATTCGTTACGCATCCGGATCACAGAAGTTAATATATGTAACAAATCACAACGGAATCGGTCCAGTAGATTCGGAGAAAATCGGCTGTGACGGACGTACAGACATACAAACAACCGAGTGATCCTGTAAGGGTTCCGTTTTTCCATACAGAGGTTCTGAACCCTAAAAGTAAAATAAACTGTTAACACTATACTTAAAAATCTAAACCCAGAAATTCGGCACTCACATACCATAAAGCTGCGACCACACCCTCCTACTCGCAATAAATTCAACGATGTCGCGGACAGAAAAAGCTACCGCTGAACATTGTGTTATAATGGATTTATTAATTTCACGCCCCACGCCCCCATTTTATTGCTCGACTGTGCTTCTTGCTTGATTAATAGATTATTATTTGTTTTTATTGCCCAGGAAACGGTTGAGATCACGTTGAGGAATTATTGTTATTGGGTTTCGGGAAAATCAGAGCAATTACAAATTGCGCACAATGTGAGCTTAAGAAATCCGCTGAGCAAATTAATGGGTTGTTGAGCCAAAATTGGTGTGCAGTTGCCTTTATTAGTATGTGATCGTTTTATTTAATTAAACATCAGTGTCATACAGGATGAAGTTTATCTGATCACAGTCATGGACAGCTTCATGACTGTAATAGGGAAGCCTATATAGGCTTTCTATACAGTGACATTTACTAGCGTCAAAAATAACCACTATTTAAAAAAAATACAAAATTAATGGGATTCACATGCTCTGCCGATATATGACGTGGTCAAGTTGTTGCATTATCACTTTTTAAACAACTGCTGTATGTAGCTAATACAACGTCAACTTCTAGACTGAAAAATCCCTTTATGTGTACTGACAAATGAATTTAAAACAGCTCATTCAAAATCACATTATCTTTAAAAAAAATACAAAACATTACGCACCCACTGTTAACAAAGAAAGAAAATTAAAAGTCGCACATTAAACCCTTTTATTCCTCGCTTTCCATACTTATTATAACCCATGAGATAAAACCTAACACAAAATTAAGCGGGTCCTTTATCTAACAAAATCCCCTGGCCATCTCATAACGGGTCATAATCACCCTTGTGCAATAATATCTGTCTCTCAGTCCCTAGCTAACCAGGGACTGACAGGAGACGACACAACGTTCATCTCAGAACGAATTACTGTGTGGCGAGCGGAATATGAATGTGGAGGGTATTTGGAATATTTATGTGTGCCGCCGGTGTCATGGTGTGAGCTTGTGTTTAAGGTTGATTAAAAAATGTTTCGCTATGTTTGTTGAATTTGTCGCCTTAACTTATATTATGGGGTGGTGGAAATGTTTGTTTATAATTATGTTTGTGAAAGTTTTTAACTGTTAAAAACTCTGTATGGTGTTGGACGTAAAAGAATAGCACCATCCCATCACTTTCCATGGGTGTCGTAAGAGGCGACTAAGGGACTCACCAGAGAAGAAGCAGCAGCATTATCTGTGCTTTTGTGTATCGCAACAGCTACACTGCGATCACCAACCCGCCTGCCAAGCGTGGCGATTATGGCAACCCCCCCTTGAGGGAGGCCTATGTCTAGCAGTGGACGTCCATCGGCTGATATGATGATGATGATGATTAAATGTCTTAGCCTTCTTGGTATTCCCGAAAATAGCTCGTATTCCATGAAATAGGTCACATGAGCGAAGTTGTTGAGAAATGTTAGTTAAAACAGCGTTGCTGAGATTTTAGTATTTCAAGGTTTACTAAAAATATTGTAGACAATTTAAAGGTTTCGAAGAAGAGCTTTGGAATTGTAAAATTTAGTGTAAATAAACTTGGGGTTACTGAAGTAATCTGCTCCGTCCAAGCCATTTTGAACGATAAGATGACAAATTACAATTCAACACTTAAATTTTTCAAGCTGCCTGACAATGAATGGTCTTATTTTTACTCAGATTAACAGTAAATATTATAAGCTACCACTAAGAAAATATAAAAATATTGGCTGCCGCCCGCGGCACCGACCGCGTGAACGTCGAAAATTATCCCAATGGAACATACTCCCGGGATAAAAACTATCCTATGTCCTTTCCTGGGTCTCAAACTATCTCCATATCAAATTTCATCTAAATCGGTTCAGCGGTTTAAGCCTGAAGAGGTAACAGACAGACAGACATACTTTAGCATTTTTAATATTAGTATGGATGAGTACCTATAACCAAACTTGGGCTTGGTCCTTTCCTCGCACCAAAAATCAATATCAAAATCGTTTTAGGCTCGAATATATTAGGCATTTTTACATCGCAAAAACGTGAGTGAGTTTCCCACGAACCTTAATTCAGACCTTTCAATATCGAAACTCAAAGCCTTTTATCTTCTCCAGGCCCGAAAATAAACTCATTACAAAGTGACATGAGAACCCGATTATAGAATTCACACGTGCAGAACCCAGCTTGACATTTTCCCCTTATTTTTGTAAGGTTTTTATTGAATTTATTGGGAATGAGGTAATGGGAAGAGATGCTTCGTTGTTCCTTTATTTTATTTTTTTCTTTATGAACTCAAGTTTATTAACGATATACGATATTATTTGCCAGTTCGTATTGAGAATGAAAGATGAAATGAAGAATTAGGTTTTGTAGGCGTACGTTTTATTAGGTTCTAATGGGTTTTATAATGTCTTGTTTAAGAAAAGGTACAAACTGTGCTAGCTGGTTTGAATAAATTACAAAAGTTACTATTTAGAAGATATGGATTTTGTAGCGCAGCGTTTATCATCCAAGGGTCCGCAAGTCTACACTAAGAGTATATTTTTAGTTTTTACGAATATTTGTCATGATTTCAGACATGCATAACACGACGCCGTCATACTTTTTGAAAATGTTTTTTTTTTTCCTTTTACTTCTATAGTGTATTTTTATTTATTTTTTACGTTCAGTTACACTGTCACCAATAATAATAAAATTGTAGTCGAAGACTAGTGTTGCCACATACTGTGTACAATTTTATTGTAATACCCAATGTGGACTGGGACTGTACTCCCTTATACAGGTTATTCTTTAACCTAGCTGGGAATGCAGCACCTCACCACCATTTCAATAGTAGTTTTAGTACATATAACAATTTGTCAACCCTGTAAACTACTGTACTATGTACTACAATGCTGTTATTATGAATAAACAATTTATTATTAAATTTATTTATTATTTCGTGTATTGTGTCTATGGGCCTCAGTAGCCTGATAATTAAATGATTATTATTATTTCCTTTATTCATTGTATATATGTACATATAATAAATTAATGGTTTCGCGTTTTCAGAAGCCCGATTTCCAGAAACATCTGAAAAATGATTTGATAATACCATATTATAGATATAGAACATCTTTATCATAAAGCTATTGTTCTCTGAAAGTCAAAAATCGTGATGTAAACGACATCTGCGTCTATTAAACAGAACTTATTATAATTAATTAACAACGACGTAAACTTTAACTCGATAAGAAAGATACCATTACTTATAACTATTTAAAGGAGACTGTCAAGTTACGTTGCGGCCTCGACTCTCAAGTAAAGTTAAACTGTCAAGGGACCACTAAGTAACAAGCTTAATTACAATCAAATTAGAAGAGCTCCGAGAAAAATACCCTTTAAAAAGCGTCCAGCAAATAACGTTAAACTCTGTTACAAGTTAATATTCATTGACTTGTAGTGAACCTTGTCTCTAGGCTTTAATGGGGGAACTATACTTTTTCCTGCAGATTTTCTTGACAAGATTTCTTACGCCTGTAAGGTGTTGACTGTATAGAAAACTATATTCCATAATACTTAACTAACTATAAACAGTAGAAATAAAAATAAAAACTCCTAACTAAATTAACCCTAGAAAAATTCATCCGCATCGCTGTCGACTGGAAGTGTACCCAAAAGACTGGCGACATTGCCACGTTGTATAGCAATGCTTATTCTTTGACCAAGGTAAAAGCCAGCCCTTGGGTCACGTGAAGTGTCAACTAAGCGTCTTGAGAGATCTTTAAACAAGTTATGTGCACTCGCACCCCAAAACCCGAGACGGCTCGAAAATATAACTACCAACAAGTTTTTTATATTTCCGCCGCTTGAGGTTCTCTGCAGCCGCAGCGGAGAACTATTGGCCGTGAAAATGGGATATTTTTTCTAAAATTAATATACATGGTATTCACATAAAATAATTGATGATCATCAGAATGAATGTTTGATAACCTTAACGTGTATTTTACGGCCGGTTTCAATAACCTTAGACCAAGTGTCATATTATTTATTTTTGTTTGCCTTTCAAAGATTCCGGTTCAGCTACTGTTGGTAGCTAATTAGACAGTTCGTTAAAGCTTGATACGTTATTGGGCTGGTCGTTAGTTGAATACAATTTTATTTCAAGCTCGTGTGAAAGCGTGGCACTTTCTTTACAAGACTTCTTTGCAATTAAATTGATCTGTAAAATGTCTTCGTTGAAATAATTGGTTAAAAGTACAGATCATTTTGTTAACTTTTTGTTTCAAAATTCTTTGGAAGTGTAGTGGAACGACTGCCAGTGTTATTCTGTTAACATTTCTCCGTGAAAAATTGGGTGAATTAAGCATGAAGTGGGCTGTCAACGGATAAAGATGGAGTGACAGTTCACTTCAAGCTCCACCTAAGTTTTCACTGTGAGTTGTTTACAGAACAGACCAGCAAGTTAATATCATAGTCACTACGCTAGATGACAAATTCAACTTTACCAAATGGCGCCTTTTCAGGCCTGTTACCAAAAACAAGAACTAGGAGTTTTTGGCGGGATTTTGTCGAGTGAAGTTTAGCGGCTGTTTTAATTATTCGTAAATTGATTCCTAGTGGATATTGTGATATGAATTGGTGTGGTTTTGTATTTCAAGTGTCCACGCACCTGGAAAATATGTGGAATAATTGAAACAGGCGCGATCTCGGGTAAGTGGAGCTGAGAATTTTATTGTAGTATTGACTACCTCACTCGAAACTTGCCGAGAAGGCCGAGTCGATATATTTGTTACCAGACTCTGCAAAAACCATTAGAATGTGTTACATCCGCATTCTAACACAAAACACAAGAAATTAAGGACGTAAGACTAGGCAATATGGTCGAAAGACTATAGTCTTCCTTTCGAGGTAAATTAAAAAAACAAAAAAAAAAATAACTTGCCTTTTCCCAAGTATATTGGAGTCTGCTTCCAGTCAAACCAGATTCAACTGAATACCAGTATTTTACGTGGAGCGACTGCCTACCAGACCTCCACAGCCCAGTAACTGAGTAACACGGTACTTACGGATGACTTACTTCGAATATCCAAAAAATAAAGTCATTGAATCATGACAAGCGACGATAAAGCGATCGCTAAGCGTTCCCCGTCACGCCAGCCATGTTCCTCCTTCATTATCATACAAATTACAATTTGTTGTCTTTCCGTTTACGTTCGTCGAAAACGGCTTGTTGGCTCGCTGGTATTTTGAGGCATTTTGTGTAGCTTTGTGCGATGATGAATAACGTTTTGTGTCTATTATTGAATGCGGATTTTAGACCGTTCTAGGATTCAAGTTATGGCCGTGTGGATAATAGAAATAGCTTAATCTATGTGAGTAAACTGCTTTGATTGATAATTGCAAAATGCAAGACAAATGAACGGGGTCTTCAATTGGAATAATGTTTACGGAAATGGAAAGAGCTTTACATCGGTTTTAGATAACAATTTTAATCATAGGATATGAGATCTACAAAAACAATATAATTGCTAGCTTGAAATATCCCACTGCTGGGTAAATAATAGAATATCAATTATTTCATGTAACAAAGACACATAACATAAGTATACATATATCTTACAAATTATCATACATTTTATAAAAACACAAATATATTAATAAACTATTCCACCATTCCTTCCATTATTTCCGGATAAACAATTAACTTTTAATTAAATATATTAATGAAAAACAAAACACAACACCCTAAAACATTTGGTTCAATAGTCATCACCAATATTTCAACCGAAAGAAATTTAGTGTTGGACCTACGCAATAGAAATTTCATCACAATAATAAAAATTCAATCTTCAAAGCCAGAACATCGACGGGACTATTAAAACAGTTTTATTTGTTTAAAAATGGTCCTTACAGTCATTGAGCCCTAGTGGGCGCAATTCGCAAAGTGGTGTCAATTCACGAAATTGACACTCAAGTCGTAATGTCTATTACGAGTATTGCCATGCGTAAAAACCCGTAATTTGCGAGTCGAATCGTAAATTGTAAGAAAAGTTGACCATCAGTGGATTTTATGGGTTATTTATTATTTTTGGTGTTGCGCAACTGGATTGAGAGATAAATTGTAGCGTAAAAATTGATAAAAATTGAATTGGAAAAAATACTGATTCTTAATCTATATATCTTGGAACACACACGGTCATCCGATCCCAAACTAGGCAGAGCCTGTGCTATGGCAACCAGACAACTAATAAACATACTAATATATTTCTAAATACATACATATTTTAGACAAATTACACCCAGACACAAAACAAATGATCATGCTCATCACACAAAGATTTGTCCTGGGTAGGAATCGAACCCATGACCTCCGGTTTAGCAGTCAGGGTCACTAACCACTCGAACAACAGGCCAGTGAAAGTAATGTTGACCATCTACTGGTATAACAATTTTGGAAGCTGACCAGATGACGGTGGGCATCAGGATGTCAACCAGTCAGTGCTGCTAGGCACGTGAACATATTCACAAGAAGATAGAAGAATCATTACAGTGTTGATTCTTTGGATTAGTTTTTGTCAAAACATGTTTATTTTGTTTTATATGTTTGGGTCATGTGAAGAGGAGGGATATAATGCACGTAACTAAAAGAGTTATGAATATAAATGTGGATGGATGGACAGGGAGAGGGAGGCCAAAGAAAAGATGGATGGATTGTGTTAGGAGTGATATGAAAGAAAAGGGAGTTAGTGATAGCGTGACGGTTGACAGGACGTTTTCTGTTTTTCCTTTCCTTAAGGTGCACTTTCTATGTTTTACCTCTGCACCACCCTAAGGTATTTTGATAGAAAAAGCATAATACATTTTACAGTCTGTTTTATGAGTGCATAAAGTTTCAATAAATATATAATGATGATGACGTTGTCAATTTGTGCTGCGGGCTGCAACGTACTAAAAAAGGGCACAGATTATAAGCTGACCTAAACGGAACGTGAAGTGGAACGTTTGAGAATGTTCACATTGTCCACTGTAAGAATAGCGAGCGGTAAACTCGTCCAGAACACTATTTGTTACAATAGGCCCCACGTCCAATGCCAAGCTGTACTATATTTTTGCAGGCAGCAAGAAATAATCTTGCCTTTACATTTGAGCGAGAACACAATAAGATTTCGAGCAAGGTATTATTGGGGAATCGAAGTAAATGGAAAGTTTATTTGCGAGTATGTAAGATTATTTCCTAATCATTAAATGACCAAATAACTTTTGTTATATTTTTTTCTTGTTGTTTTTAACGTGTCTTTACTAATATAATTTAAGAACTACTAACACTATCTTTTAGGGTTTAGTTTAAATAAAATAAAATTATTTATGTGGGTATGTCGTGAGCTCGTGAGAGGAGCTCGTGCCTAAAGAATATCAGCCGCACGGATCGATCGAGGTTAAGCAATGCTTGCCAAGGTTGGTCTGTGGATGGGTGATCATCTTAACATACCGAGTTTCCTCCGTGCCTCGGAAAGCACGTTAAGCCGTTGGTCCCGGCTGCCATTTGTAGATCTTTGGCAGTCGTTACGGATTGTCAGAAGCCAGTAAATCTAACTCCAGTCTAGCCAAGAACCACCGTGTTACCCAGTTAATGGGTTGTGGAGGTCTGGTAGGCAGCCGCTCCACGTAAAATACTGGTATTCAGCTGAATCCGGTTTGACTGGAAGCCGACCCCAATATAGTTGGGAAAAAGCTAGGCAGATGATGTGGGTATGTCGTTTTGTGGCAATCAAATACTTTTTCTTCCTTTTCTTTCTTCTTTCTTTCCTATCCATCTACGGCCCTGTCTATTATTGTCTACTTCTAAATACGAATATATTTTTTTTTATTCTGTTCGGAATATTTAAAGCTAGGGTAAGAGTGCCTTTAGTAATAATAATAAAAAATTACATCATCATCATTTCTATCAAAAGACTTCCCCTGCTGGTCATAGGCCGCCCCAAATTTTCACCACATCGACCTCGATC
Source organism: Mamestra brassicae (assembly GCA_905163435.1). NCBI lineage: Eukaryota > Metazoa > Arthropoda > Insecta > Lepidoptera > Noctuidae > Mamestra > Mamestra brassicae. The sequence continues at coordinate 3,364,782 of LR990991.1, read as the reverse complement.
CTCCTCGATCGGTCCTGTACGTCTCACATCCAGCAGATTCCTGGCCTTAACCAGGTCTCGGCCCACATTGTACTAACAGAAGACGCGATGAAAGGCCTCCCCCTTCCAAAACTGCGTCTTCCGATAGTATAAACATATATAAACATGTTGGCTCTAGTTCATCACTTGTGGCTCCAGTCACAATCCTATTGTTAGACTATACTATTGCACGTGTAAGCGGGCACACCATTTATGCCCGGAGGCATAATTAGTTTGGTTTAATTGTTAATACTTGAGTTTGTCTATTTCTGATGACTTAATGGAGTGTGCTACTAGCTAGCACACTCAAGTGTCAATTAATTTCATTTAATTTGTTATACAGTTTGAATATTTTATTTTCTGTGTCAACGATTGTAAAATACTTTGCATTCCACTGTATAAATTCAAGTTTTTAAAACTTAAGAGACAGATGTGTTGCTGGGGAGTTTGTTGCGCCACTTCTTCTTCCCAGCTATAACACTAGGAAGTGGTGACGGGCGGGCGTTTTGGGGGACTGCCTTTTAATAGAACTTTGACGTCCAAAAAGTGCTGGCACTCAGCCTAATTTGAATAAATGACTTTTGAATTTGATTTTGATAAAAAAATCCGTCTGACAAGCTTTACAAATCTCAAATCTCAAACCGTTAATTGCAATCCATAATGTACACATATAGGTAGTAGATAAAAAATAATGGAAACAATTATGGACCCTGTCGGGCACAGCAAATTTTTGAATAAGTACTACATACTATTTTTAAATAAGTGCCTCGCATGGCAAGTAATTTTCAACGCTTATTATGCTACGGAACATTCTATTTCAAAGTCTTGTTCGTGTTTGGCCCAATTTTGATGATACGGAATCAAATTATTGTGAGAGCTGAATCATTTTATGTGTCCGCCCGGGGATGTTGTAAAGGATTATGATTTAAGAAGATATCCTCCTTGCTTGATGTAAGTAGATACTTATGTTTTTATTTTTTTTATTTGATACTAAAAATAACACAGTATATTTTCCGTATATAATCCGTAAATCGTGAGAAGGATTAGTTATATTGTAGTTATATACTTATTAAGCTTTTTGTCTATTTATGGCATTTTTTTATACTTTTATCCGTCTTTTTACCTGCCTTTTCCTCTGAACCGTGCATTTAAAATGACAATCACAGTGTAACTTGCTATCATTTTTTTTATTTGACTTGATTCAGTAAGTAGTTGTTTCTTCAAAAAAACAAGCAATATTGATCTTAACAACTTTATTAAAGATAAAGATAAAGATAAAGATATATTTATTTGTAAACATGTGTAACATTGTACATATACATGCAAATGTGGATGTAAAAGTGAAAAATCTGTGAGTTTCAACATGTTTTGCCACCATTGGCGTACAAAATTAATTATAACCACTCAAAATATAACACAATTAAGTAAGAGAAGAAAAAGCATAACAAAATTAAAATATGACACAAATAGATTAGAAACTATCATTTAAAAAATCTTTAACACAATAGTAACATTTTTTAGTAAGTAACTTCTTAAGTTCTCTCTTGAATAAAATTGGCTGGTTTATATTTTTAATAACCTCTGGAATTTTATTATATATTAATGGTGCCATACAAAACACGCTTTTATGAAGGAGTGCTGTTTTCGCAGAGTGTGGCTGTAAGAAGTTCTTATATTTATTACGTCTATTTCTAGTGACATTGTCTGATAAAAGAGGAAACCAGTGAGGATTGTTTCTAACAAATAAAGCTATTTCCAAGATGTATAGTGACGGAAGTGTCAGTATATGGTATTTTTTAAACAGTGGTTGGCAGCTGTCGGTAGTTTTGATCTTAAACATAGCCCGAATACAACGCTTTTGCATTTTAAACACCATGTCGGTGTTTGTCGAATTACCCCAAAATATTAGACCGTATCTAAGCACTGATTCGACAAGTCCATAATATGCCATGAATAATGCGTTTCTACTCACTGTTGGTGCCAGTTTGTACATCGCAAAAGATAAACTACTTATTTTTGTGCAAAGTTCTTCTGTGTGACATTTCCAATTGATTCTACTGTCAATTTTTAAACCGAGGAATTTGGCTGTTTCTACTTGATTTATTATATTACTATCATATATCAATTTAAATTTAATTGAATTTTGAGGCCTTTGACTGTAGTTCATTACATTTGTTTTATTTATATTTATTTTTAGATTATTATTGATTAGCCATGTTATTATAGATGTTAGTGCTTTATTTATGTCGTTTTCAAATAGATTTTTATCATTACATATGATATTTACTGTGCTGTCGTCTGCAAATAATGTCATAGGTTGCACAGTTGCATTAGGGAGGTCATTGATGTAGATAATAAATTGCGTAGGTCCTGTTACGCTGCCTTGGGGAACACCATATCTAACATATCTTACTTTGGATTGGTATTGTTCTTCCTTTTTAGTTTTTATGTTAAATCTTGTAACTTGTGTGATTTGTTTTCGATCAGTTAAGTAAGATTTAAATAGTTCTAACACGTTTCCTCTTATACCGTATGCCTCCAATTTACTAGCCAGTATTTTGTGATCAACATAATCGAAGGCTTGTGTCATATCGCAAAAAATGGAGCATACAGGGGTAGTTTTATCCACCGCAGTCATTATATTTTTCAAAAACTCAAAGATCGCCATGTTTATATTTTTATGTTTTCGAAAGCCTTTTTGTTCGCTGCATAAGATATTGTTATTTTCTAAGTAATTATTCAATTCTGTATTGTAATACGTTTCAAAGATTTTGGAAAATACAGAGAGGAGGGCAATGGGTCGATAATTTTCAACTAATTCTTTGTCATCTTTTTTCAGCAAAGGCTTAACAATTGCTAGTTTAAGGTCCTTTGGAAATGTGCCATTTGTTATAGAGAGGTTTATAATATGACTTAAGTGATGACATATCTGACTATTTACTTCTTTTACAATTTTTGTAGAAATTTCGTCATAACCGACACTTTTTGTATTTTTTAGGCCATTTATTATCTTAAATATATGAAAAGGTGTACTTGGAGCTAAAAACATTGAATTGGGTCTGTGGTTAATTAGGGATGTTACTTTTTTACCAGCACCCAAGATTGGTTTAACTTTATCAACGAAGTAATTATTAAATGTGTTAGCTATTTCTGTAGGATTTGTGATACTTATAGTTTGGATTTTAATTTTTTCTATGGGTTCTCTTGGTAAATTTGGTCGTACTTTATTAATCATTTGCCACGTTGTCTTTGATTTATTATTCGACATTTTAATTGTGTAATTATTTTGCGCACGCTTCGTTAGAGATATAATTTTTTTTAGTAATTTGGAATAATTAATATAATTTTGTTTATTCGTCTTTGTTGCTTTTTGTCTAAGTTGCCAGAGCAATAATCTTTTTCTTTTGCTACAAATTTTTATTCCGCGTGATATCCACTTAGATTTATAATTAACTTTCATCATTAAGTTTTTCTGCGGGAAGCACAGATTGTAGAATAATTTAAAATTATCCATGAAATATGTATAAGCATTATCTACGTCATTAGTTGTGTAGATTTCTGAGAAAGAAAAATTATTCAGGCACATTTTGAACTTATCAATGTTTTCTTTACAGAAATCTCGTTCCGTTTTATACCAGTATTTAAATTTGAAAATCTTTTTTATTGGAAGTTTTATTAATTGGGCCGTGTGGTCTGATAAACCAAAATCCAACACTTCAGTCTTACACTGTTTTTTGAAATCATGGGCAAAGTTATCTAAACAAGTCATGCTAATCAGTCTAGTAGGTTGTTTTAAAGCAAGCTTTAAGTTGAAATTCAATAACAAACATTCGAAATCTAGGGATACACTATTACTTTTTAAAATGTCAATATTAAAATCTCCAGCTATTAAAATATTATTACAACTTATTTTTGAAATGAGCATAAGGACTTTTTCAAGTTTTGAAAGAAATGTTACCACATTGTTCCGGTTCGGTACTCGGTAGACACAGACAATAATAACCTTATAATCAATAAGTTCGATAGCACAGCATTCAAATACATTAGTTATAGTGTGTTTCTTAACGTCTGGAATTTCCCTCCATTTATGCTCCTATTAACAGTAGATTTAGATTTATAAGGTGTTTTTTACATTTTTTTTTCAAGTCATAATCGTTGTTCAAAAAACCGGTTAAGTGCGAGTTGGACTCTAGTCTAGTGCGAGTTGGACGAAATCAAGAAAAAAAAACACGTCTCTTATACATAGGTATATCCCATTCCCCTTTATTTTTTTAATATAATAATATAGTACAAATTACAAATTCTGTGAGTATTGCATCATCAAGATCGGGAAAAGACGCCAAAAACACGTTTGTAAAAGGGGGGCCCCGTAATTTTTTTATTTATTTTTTGTAACAACAGCAACGGAAATACACCCTCTGTGAAAACTTCAACTATCTACTTATTACGGTTCATGAGATACATCCCGCTGTCAGACAGACGGACGGACGGACAGCGGAGGCTTTGTATTAGGGTCTCGTTAAAAGCTAAACGTTTTTAGGGTTACCCTGAAACCGTTTAGCTTTTTATTTCAGGCTACCCAAAGTAAGCTTCAAAACACTATATTTATACAACCAAACCAACGTATACTATTTGAACATCATATTATTAAAACCGTAGATAATAATTAAAATGGACGGGTAAGTAATTAAAATAATAAATTATTATATTCCCTGGATACATTGCCGACTAAATACCTTGTAATTACTTACATCGGGCTACGATTTCAATTGAAACCCCATGATATCTCATTTATAAAGCATACAAAAGTGCCAGCAATCAATTGACGCATTTACATATTAAACTACACACCGTTTAAAAGTTTGGTGAATGCTTTAAAATTTAAAGATTAACCGATTTAAGCCATGGCGGTCAATCTTGGCGGAGTCACGCGGAAGATATTTTAGTGCTCAAGTGTGTGCGCAAACACAGATATACTGCCTCTTTTATTACTCTCATAGTCCGATTGGTCGGCAATTTGACACGACCGGAGAAAGATCATGTGCAGGACTATCAGCTTGACGGCGTGCTTTCCGAGGCACGGGGGTGGCACACCACCAACTCCTAGACTCCGGGCTGCCACAGAAAAAATCCTAATAAAAAACCCAAAAAGACCCAACCTTCAGCAATTACTAGTATACCTACCAGGGATTTTCAATATTACTTGCTTGCTAGCAAGTAATATTGAAAATCCCTGTTGAGACAATTACGTTATATTAAAATCAAATAAATTTCGGGAAGCTCTGTGTTAGTAGGTACGAAAGGAGGTCATAAACAAGAATTCGGCTGAATATCCTGTTGACATTAATATTTTTCGGTGCATGCGACAAAATCCAAGATTGTATTTAAGACTCACCACGGCCAGCGGCATTGGTTATTTTCGATCTTCATAAAATTTGTTTGTTTGAACGCGCTTGTCTCTGGAATTGCGAGTCGGGTTAGGAAAATATTGTTTGTATATAATAGACACATTCATGAGGAATGCTATTATTATTATTATAACTTTATTGTATTTCTACGGGAACGGGGAAAAACGGGATATGCGCATACGAAGTCACTACGCTAGTAAGAAAATAAAAGTCCAACAATCTAACAAATTGACCAACATGCTGGTTGAATAAGTTTCCCGTATGTACAACAAAAGTGCAGTCAATCGCCAATATTAAAAAATGGTGGAGCTAATAACTCGTAGTGATTCCTCCTCTTTTATAAGTTGGCGCGCTCGATTAGACCGGTCTTGTACTTTATCCGCGAGATTTTACTCAGTACGCAGTCAAAGCATATTATTTATGTTTGATTTTTCTGCTAAACTCTTTCTATTAAAATTTATTTGCAAAGACCTGCCGTTGTGATTCTTTAAAAGGCATGTTTCTTCCAAAAGAAGATTTTTCTAGGATATTCTAAATTCTGCATTGTATAATACACCAAACATTTAATACTACACAGTGATTTGAGAGTTCATGTACGATGTACAAAGACGATCTAAACTCAAAGTTGAGTATTTATTGCATAACTGTGGCAACATAATTCCCTATAGACACAAAGAAGGGATTTTGGCAAGAAAATCTATTTATAAGTATTTATATTTATCTATGGTAAGTATTTTTACGTACAGTCAACAAAGATATTTGGTTTACAGGCAAAAATATTATTTTTTCCGCTGCACTGCCAATATTTATTTCTAATTTATACATAACATAGTATATATATATATATATATATATATATATATATATAGTATTATTTAAGTAGTATGTATTAGTATGATATTCATTTTAGTTATATTTATTATAGTATGTTATATTTAAAGTTTTTTTGTCTTTTTATGTTAACATAACTTTTACACACGATGTCTACATATCTTTTATTCGACTCTCCTTTCGCAGGTATGCTGGAAGAGATTTCTTTAGAAATAAGCATCACCTTTGTACCTATTTTTCTGTTCCCTTCTTCTTATTTATTTGTTAAATGTGTGTACATAAACTGTTAAATAAATAAATAAATAAATAACAACTTAAAAGCGTATGTCATACTTACAAGTGTGGTGTACAATAATTGTCTACTCGCTTACAACATTGTTTTAAATTAGTTGCAAGTTAGCTGCCTTCATACCAAATAGCTTTGTTGACTGTACATTATCATGATTTCAAACGGGTTGCGCCGACCCCAAATAACATGGGATAAGGGCAGGTAGATAATGATTACCATCGTTTCGCCTGGTAGACGTCCACTGCTGGACATAGGCTTCCCCTTAGTATCGCCACATTGAACGGTCCTGTGTCTCGCATCCAGCAGATTTCAACGGCATTCACTAGAGTGCCAATTCTACAAATTTTTAAGCAAAAATGTATAAAAATTGAGGCTTTTTTGACAGATTGCAAATGAGATTCGAATGCGAACGTTGCTTAAAAATAGCAGAATATGCTCTCTGGTCATCGGTCTCTCTTGTGGGATTACATAGATAAAATACAATGTAGAAACCGCATAACTAACTATAAGTACATTTAAACTTTGTTTAAAAAAACTCCTAATTAACCAAGCCGCGCTTGGGTCATGGGGTCCGAGTGCTCGTCTCCTTTTCAAGGACATATCTCGCCGACTGATCGACACTGCGTGATTAGAGGGCTGGCTCGTTCTTTGCTCAAAGAATTAGCATTGCCATTCAACGTGGCAATGCTGCCAGTCTTCTGGGCATCTTTCCGGATGACAGCGATAAGGAGGAATACTTCGACACCTCAGTGTATTTTGTTTTTGTATACCTATGTACATACTTAGATTAAGTAGATGTGAATAGTTGAAGTAAAACGATTTACTTCAACTATTTACACACACACACTGACAACAAAATACGCTGAGGTGTCAAAGTATTCCTCCGCATCGCTGTCATCCGGACAGGTGCCCAGAAGACTGGCAGCATTGCCAATTTATGGTATTAGGGAAATAAAATATATACCACTAAGTCCAAAAAAGTAAGTATTAACTAATACTTATTGCCTCATATGTCAATACATGTCTAGACTAAAGGGAAGATACATACATCACATTTCATTCTTAAGCCTTCAACTATTCACCAACCCAACCCGTTAAATGCACCTACAGCAAAAAATCCCTGTTAAATATCCCACAAAACATAAAATCACACATCGCCGTCGTACGCCTAGCATGAACATCGACAGCGATCGGAAGTCGTCACAGACGTGAACCAGGCAATATCCGGGGAGCGCGCTTTGACGGGTGGAACTGAGCTGAGTCGTTCGACGTACCGCGCAGACGATGTATTTGTGCTAGCAATATGTGACTAAGTTTTCGATAAAAATGATGGGTTTTGTTGGCGGTTTAAACCTTTTTTCGCATTAGTTATATTGTTTTTGTGTTCGTCTGATCTTTAATCTTGTGAATTTTAATTTATATATAAATGTGATTTTAATTTAATTTAATGACTTGTTTCCAATATTGTATTTTAAATTTTATTAAGTAATTCATTCGATTTTTATGTATATTTGTTTTAATTGAAATTTAATTTGAATGTTATGATCTAAAATGGATTGAAATAAATGAATTTGAATTGAATTGAAAATGTTTTCGGACTGGTATCTGTAGCTTCACGTCCAAGGGCGTATTTTGCGACAAATTGTCATTCGGTCCACACAACTCCTCAAGGAAGGCTAGCAACGCTCTTGTGTTTCTTACAATCTCACAGAAGGTACCAGTACAAAATGTGTGTTTCTGGGATTCTATAGTCAGGCCCTAGAAAAAGTTACATTCCATCAGCTGACCTAAACCTCCAAATTATTGATTGAACACGAATTATACAGTCATTAACATCGGTTACCTACCATTTGACTGTAATCTTGTATTTACTAAAAAACTGGCCAAGTGCGAGTTGGACTCGCGTTCAAAGGGTCCCGTACGAATTTCATTTCTGAAATAAGTTACTTTCAGACTATAGACTTAGGTTTTTCTGTAATCTATAGGTATTGAACTATTATCTGCATTTTTTTCAAAATTTTAGGCTCATTCGTTTCGAAGATATGGGTGAGTTAAGGAGGTAATGGTAAATTTACGTCTAATTTCTTGAATAACTTTAAAACTATTTATTTAAAATTATGAAATTTATATTATCGTATTGTTACCCTTACAATAAGTCCTTTCATTTGATTTGTCACACAATACAGTTTGAAAAACTTTTTATTATTTTTTCTAGTTCGTCTCCCAAAAGTGACCCCCATATTCAAATTGTATTTATTTACGTAACGCGTCCGTATTTGGGTCACAAAAGTTTATATGTGTACCAAATTTCAACGGATTTGGTCCAGCAGATTCGGAGAAAATTTGCTGTGACAGAAGGACAGACAGACACTCGAGTGATCCTATAAGGGTTATGTTTTTTACGGATGTTTGGAACCCTAAAAAGGTTCAAATTCAAGTCGCAAGATCCTGTTATAGATGTTTTAACTGATTGAATTAATTGAATGCAAACGTTTCTTCAAAATACGGGAATTGCCTATCAGGTGAGATATAGTCATTATCGTATTATAGTACATTTTGAGTTTTCTCCCGATTAAATTTCAGGATAAATTTCTAGTGAAACGCACCGGTGCTTTACTCTGCCCACCCACATTATCCTTAAAGTATCCTTTTCGTGAAACCCTAAGCGGCTGAGCTAAAACGTGATCATTTCAAAAATGCGTCCTTCCTAGAATCGTAAGATCTCTGACTTATTCTAAGCTTGCACGTGGGCATGATAAGAGGGATATATCACTGACTTCTCTGATATATCATGGATATATATATAAATACGTCATGACGGATGGACGTTCACATTGCATACGGGATCGTGCTTTTTCACGATTCGTCAAAATAGCCCAGGCAGGCGGGGCGAGATCCGTCACAAAATCGACGACCATACGTGATTTAAAACGTTTACGTCATTTTTCACGTTTCGTGATGGGTGTGAACACGGGCATTTAAAAAGCATTGCCGCCGTAAAAAAGAAACGATTCGTGAAAAAAGATTATTCGTCAAAAACACACGAATCATCTTCATGTGAATGAGCCCTAATGTATTCATTGTATTAGAAATTGACCAATCAGGATCTAATGTAGCATTTACTAGTAAATCAGCAGTCGATGGTATGAATACGTAGGTCGAATTGAACCTCTCAAACCAAAACATAAATCAGATGCACAAATAGAACTGACAGGTTATTGATGTTAACCCTAAAATGATATTGCTATTCGGAAACTGTTTACTTTGACCACGTTGCTGTTGATGGTCAGTCGCAATATCGTGGATTCCAAATTCATAAAGCGGGATTAACTGTGTTTAGGGGCTACACTATGTGCCAAGTGAGGGTTACTATTGAGCCGCCATATTTGTGCAGCAAACAGGATCGTGACTGATAGATTTTTGGACTATCAAGTTGATATTGGCTTTGAGTCCGGTCAGTTTCGGTTTAATACCTGCGGGTAGTTTTGGATAAATTGTTGACTAGTTTCTAAGAGCTTCTGCAAACAGCTTCATCCGCATAAAAGTATATATAATACGAAGGAAACGTACTATCGGGATAAAAACTAAACTAACTTTTTGCAAATTTCAGTGCATCGACTTTAAATTCATCAAAATTGGTTCAGCAGTTTCGGCGTAAAACGTTACATGGAAACTTGCAGCTATGACTGACGCGTTTATGATGTTATTTATTTATGAAAACCTTATGCACTAGTAAAAAAAAGGCGGACATAGTTATTTCCTAAAAAAATTACGTAAAGGTGCATCGACAGAATAATACAGGGTTCCTTCGGGAATACCAAATATGACCAAATATCTTAAGGAAACAATAATAAAACAAAAAAAATATATATCCGACCGCAAAATCCAACTAGAAAGTTCTAAAAAATTACATTCAAGGAGTCTGATGCAGTTGATGATATTAAATCTGTGATTTAACAAAAGTAAATGCCACCAACTATAACAAACTGCTTGAAAAGTCATTAGTTCGGAACTTTTTAATCGTTTTCGTTTTGTTGATTTAAAAAAAAGGATACTAATTTTGTTTTGCTATTTTTTCTTTAATGTATTTCAGCTATAGTAGGCGCCAGATAAATGTGGAATAAAGTATATTGACCTTTCCCTAATAACTGTTCATAGGTACCTGAACAATTAAATATGAATCGTTTTTCATTATTAGACAATGTTAAGGATCACGAGAAATGATGATTCGGGACAGCTTTGTGTCATTAATTCCGTTTTTCAAATTAAAAATGTCAATAATTGTAGGTGGGTCAATGACCGTTATTCCACGATTATCTGGCGCCTACTATACCCAACATCACCCTCAAATATGACTTTCTGGAACACCCTGTACAATTGTGTGCATTTAGAATTGTTATTTGTGACTTTTTCACGTTTTTCTACATAGTTTTATGATGAAGATAATTAATTGATTTCTGTTAAGTCACAGCTCCCAAAATTATTTATGACACCATCACGAGTTGAAGACGGTTATAATTTTTTTTTCTTGTATAACAAACTTTTTATGCGCATTAGTGAAGGGGTTCGAACATTTTGTTTTTTTTTCAAATTCGCGGCGCACGTCCTGCAGAGATTTAGAAGACACTTAAACAAACAAAAAATGTGGTGTCCCAAAGTGTTACGTTGCTGAGATTTTTAGAGGTAAAGTCTCAATGTGAGGACAGTAAAAATAATTAAAAATGTACTAATCACGTGTTTATGTAGTAGATTGTATTCAAATGATGTTTCTCGCTTGATTTAACCATTTGTTCAGGCAAGTTCTTAATAAAGTGGTTTTCACTTGTTCTTATTTTTGGTTTCTTCCAATAAATGATTTGAACAAAATTGGAAATTATGATTAGAATTTAATCTAATGCATAAAAGCACTTAATTAAGTCAATTGTAATAATAGTCATAGTTGTCATATGGTGACTTTACTTCGAAATATTTCAGCACCAAGTTTGTAACATTTTTTTTTGTTGAAGTGTCCTCTACCCATACATGCATGTTAGATCGTGCGTCGCAACTTTGAAAAAAAAAATCAAAATGGCGGCACAAAGGCCACAAAGGTTCTTTCCCCTTTTGGTCATATTATACTTTTGGACAAATGAAAATTTGTAGTAACAGCAACAATTGATATCAGGTACTTATCTCATTCACGCTGGGTGCAGTTAATTAAACAATATATTATGGAACACTGTCAAAATATCATTGTGAGCACTTGACAGCTAATCTTATGTCCAAACTATTAACTACATTAACAATTAATAATGAAACCAATTTCTATAGCAAGAATTGCTGAATTGCGCGATGACACTCGGTCTGTAACTGACATGGGTCATCTCTTTTATTAAAAAAATAAGTTCTGAGGGACATACACAATGTTTAAGAAGCTTTCGTAATAATATCTGTCTGGAATGTCCATAGTTATGTTATTTATGTTCTGCTAAGATCGCTTTCAGCCCATTATCTGTCAAAAGCACCTCTAAATATCCAACATTTTGACAAGTTTCCCTATATTGATTGTTGCAGAGATGATATTATGTCTTAAATTCGTGAACGCGTCTGAGGTGGCCTTTTGAGAAAAGTTTCATTGGTCAGTTATCGTGTAGCTCAAACTTAGAACTTTAAGGAGCTCAACGCTTTGACGAACAATACCAAAGTAAGGACATTTGGGTAGGCCGCATATATAAATCAAACTGCCAGATTAACTCAAATGAAACCCTAATATGTCATCATATTCACAATACGTTACATGAGAACCATGCAGACCAGTGTCTGAAATGATCTTTTGAGGAAAGAATCACACAGATTTGAGTGAACAAACAAAATTCCGACGAACGCTATCTTGATAGATATATTTTATCATTATACCGACCTGCAGTAACGCTAACTTGACATCACCAAAAAGTTTTTAACACTCAACATTCAGCCCATTCTTACACTTCTTCAAGCTGACAAAACAATTGTCGCATTCCCGTGAAATACGACCCAGCAGTCTTCACCTCTATATCTTCATCTTGACACCACATTTCCATATCTCGAATGTTGCCAGCGTTAAAAAACTCACGTTCACAAGGTAATTTATATCAAGCGCTAATATAAAACAGAATAGCTTTAAAGGTTTAAGCAACGTTACTGAAACAGTTATTACCCTATAAATAAACGGTACTTTGCTTTGTCGACGCGCAAAGGAGAAAGATTATGGTGGTAGGTACTCAAGCTGATTTAGTAGATGTAGTGTGTGTTAAATTGTTTTTAATGTAGGTGCTTTGCTTTTTTAATAAGGAGTTTTAAATTGTGAGGGAACAAAATTAATGGTATTTTTATTTGAATAATGATAACTGTGTAGGTTCGTATTTATTTGTAACTAGCTTTTGTCCGCAACTTCGTACGCGCATATCCTTATTTTTCCCGTACCCGTAAGAATTTCGAGAAATCCTCAACTCACCAAGGAACCTACATGCCAAATTTCAGCTTTCTACGACCAATAGTTTCGGCTCAGCGTTATCTGTCAGTCATTCAATCGTTCACTCAGTCACCCAGTCAGTCAGTAACGGAAAAATTATATAATTATATATATTGATTAGGATTGATGTCATTATGAAACGTAAAGGACCTTCATGATGACTGAATCATTCGATTTCTAAGTCTTAACCATGATACATAAATATATTCATGTATCATGGGTTGCAAATATATTCGCAACCTTGTCAAATTTAAAACTAAACTCATCTTCTCAATATGTTTATGAACTTTTTTTATTTATTTAAACTTCATGCAACATAAGTGTATACAGGCCCCCACAATGCTTTAGGTATTCTCTATCGGTCTACTTGTCTACGATAGTTTCACTCTCAGCCTGCGTCTGTGTTTTCGAACGCATACAAACCTAATCTCTTCAAAATTAGAGTGAACAGACTTCTTCTGAGTAAGGTCGCTCCATCGTCGGCTTTGTCTCTGTCATCTATGACCTAGACTAGAGTTCAGAGCAAACCCATCTATACTAATATAAAAATAAAGAGGAAAGATTTGTATTTTTGTACGAATAAACTTAAAAACTACTGAACCGATTTAAAAGATTCTTTCAGCAATGGATAGCTACATTATCCGCGAGTAACATATGTAGGCTATATTTTATCCCCGCACTCCTACGGGAACGGGAACTACGCGGGTGAAGTCTCAAATAAAAATAAATCCTGTAATATCAATCACGTGTTTTCAGTGGCGTAATCAAGCGAGCACGGTGGTCCATCGTTGTATGATGACGTGTTTTAACCAACAAAAGTAGGAACTTACCTTTATCGTTAGAGGTAACAATTCAATTTCGTTTCCCTATTCCTATGAAATCTATAATACGTAATTATATTTATTTATTTAAACTTTATGTACAATAGTGGTACATGGGCGGACTTAATGCATCAAGTCATTCTCTACCAGTCAACCTTTGGGTTATAAAGACTATACTGTAGTAGGTGTACAATAAATAAATATAAGATTCAAAATTGAATTTTAACAATTCGGAAAGAATATACAGATAATATATATATTATACTTATAAAATACATAAATATGCTAAAATAATAAACTAATAAATATGCTAACCCATACTATATATTTGAGCCGTTTGGGGTTGAAACATTAGGCCCATGGGGTCCGAGTGCTCACCGAGTCTTTCGGGACATCAGTAAACAACTCGTCAACTTTTCACGTGACCTGGGGGCTGGGCTTTTCTTCGGCCAAAGAATCAGCATTGCCATTCAACGTGGCAAAAGTTTTTTTATGCCTGTTGTTCTTATACATAATTTCGCGATTATTAGTCTAGTTGTTAAGGTATTTAGTTGTTACTTGTACATATTATAGTTCGTTAAATGTGTTCACAACCTTGCAATCTCAATTGCAAAATCTTCCCCCTTTACATTTTTTTCGTAATACTTCTTATTATCCTTCACGTGCTGTCAGCAGCGTGATCAAGCGATCACCGCGATCGGTGGTCGCGTGATCAAGCGATCACCGCGGAGGCGGTCGCGTGATAGCGTGTTTCATGTTGCGTGCCCTGTTTTCACTTCGGCTTCAACCTTTCTTGAGTGCTCAATAAGCACAGACCGTGGATCGAGGTCGCTAGATGTGCCAAGAAAGAAAATGTCATTAATTATACAACGTATAAAACGCAATACCTGACAAGGGGTATATAGGGGTTGCGCAATTTGTTCGAAAGAGTCACCGCGGTCCTGGAACGAAAAGGGCTTTAGAAAGAACACAGATGGGTTTTAGTCAGTAAGAGTCTGACACGCCCTTCCGCTCCACCCAGAGCGGAAGAAGTCATTTGATGATTTCCCATCCTTAAAATAAAGGGGTATATAGAGGGATATATTTATCTGTGTATATATATTATATTTAAAGTAGTAAAGTAGTTGCGCCGATGACAGCTCCTTTTTTATGTCCAGGCAATTACTGTCCATTCCAGGTTGCCAGGAAGAGATCGCGGAATGCGATAAGGCCCCCCATTGTACATGTGTCTTAGTTTGTAGTTTTCTTTTTATGTTATTCTCGGTGTACAATTAAGTATATAATAAATAAATAATAAAAAAGGGTCATTGTACTCATCATTGTTTGTAATGATGAGATGTTTTCAGGTATCGCGTTTATTCTATTACGTGTTGTATTATTCATCACCAACATTGTCTTCTTTCTTATTATATTGGTCGAAAGTGAGTAAGTTAGTGCCAGTTGAGTGCAAGTGGATTGTTTTACTACAAAGCAAAAAATAATTTTAATTTTGGAAGTCGGTGTTAAAATAAGAAGAAACAACCACAAAACATCGACTTCCGAAATTAAAATTATTTTATGCTTTGATGTGTTTTTTTTTTATTTGAAAGTCGGTTGTATTTTAAAAGATATTTATTTTACTTTTTTGGTGGTCCTCCTACACCTAACAACACCATTGGAAATCACAGGAAAGCAAAACACGCAAAAAACCGAACTACTGAACCCATTTTTAAAAAATGTCTATGGGACCAATCGGAACGTATATCCTTTCACATGAAAAAGTGTAGTATTTTTTTTTAATTTGGAAGTCGGTTGTATTTTTTTGTAAAAAAGTTTTTCGACTATATTTTGTTAAGTTTGTAAGCAGTACCTACCGAAAAGTACATGAAATATTTATACGTCTCTTCTAGTTGGATTAACAACAGTAAGTCTGTGTCAAAAGTACATTAAACGCTTATATTACTTTACACATAAAACGAATTAAGAGATGAAAGAGTTTGTTTAACGATATAACTTCCTTTTCCCATTATTAAAGGGAATTCTATAGTCATTAAATTGACCCTTAAAAACGACAAAAGATCTTGGAAATGATTGCTTGTTTGGTTAAAAAATTATAATATAAGAAGATTGTGTTACAAGAAAGAGCTTTTTGACTGAAGTCACGTAATTAGATATAGATATAGAAATATTTCGTAGATTTTTTTTTTCAAATACTTCTCAAAATCGATGGTTGATGGGGCCTAAAATTTTGGCAGGGGTGACTATGCACCGTTCTTCTGGATGCGAGAAGTCCAAGCGTTGCTAGACATATCATTCATTAAACGATATTCTGATGAATTGATGTTAATGTTCCAATGGGGTATATTTTTTATAGGGTGGACACATAAATTAGAATTCTACTATCTGCGCCCCGCGGTGTTACCCGCGGTTTAAAAGTAGCCTATGTGTTAATCCAGGGTGTCAGCTTCCTGCATACCAAATTTTATCAAAATTGGTTCCGCTGTTTGCGCGTGAAGAAGTAATAAACATACACACGTGCGTGTGTGTGTCTTATCACGTACACACACTCACCAACTTTCGCCTTTATAATATTAGTGTGATTTAGACCGTCCGTGGGGGATTTTCAAAAAATATATAGGACACGTATTTTTGTCATTTCAAATAGATAAAAAATGATAAAAATAGAGCGCATCAAAGTTCAAGAGCAGGGGCTGGTGACGTCACGTGCTAGTAAAAATTGTACTATCGTAGTGATGTCACGCGAGTTTTCAACGCACTGTATCGTCTACATTTTTTATTTAAGAGAAAAATGATAATAATACGTGTTCAATATTTTTTTGGAAAACTATCTGACGGACTAATTAGATTTTTGTAGCAAAATATACCGATACACAATATATATAATAACATACGAGTTGGGGAGTAGGGGGCAGCCTAATTTGAAAAAATGACTTTCGATTTTGATTTAAAAATATATAGCAGTGAAAATATAAGATTTAATGTAGGTGCAACTCTGCATAGTCTTCTGAGAATGCTGGTGCAAAGTTATGTAAAATATAACAAAGTCACTGCAGATAATAACGAAATAGGTAATTATTTTCCAGCTCCCCTACATCGACAGAAAAAATCCGAGATCTACATTTCCAAATCTCCACATTAAAACAATACCTCCTGCTCAATACTAACGTGGTACCATTAGCAACATTATGTGTGTTAAGGCAATATCTCAAAATATTCCGACTCGCCGCGCGTGCATCCAACATAAACAGAGATAACAGACAACGGACTCAGCCAATATATTAGAAGACACCGTTAGGTTGGCAAACTTGTGGATGTGACGGAGAAATAATATACACTTAAATGAACACAGTTCGCACTAAACGTTTCCAAACGCCTTTTATAATGCGCATAGCAAAGGAGTGGAACTCTCTGCCAGCGTCTGTGTTTCCGAACGCATACAACCTTAATCTCTTCAAAATTAGAGTGAATAAAATTAGAGTGGCTTCTTCTGGGTAAGCTCGCTCCATCGTCGACTTTGTCTCTGTCATCTATGACCTAGACTAGGGTCAAGACAAACCCATCTCAAATAAAAAAAATGATTTTATTATTATTTATGTAATTAAGGACTTTTATAATCACAATGCGTATGACAGCCCCATCATATTCAAATACATACGAAGGGTAAAGGGGCAAAACAAGAAATGTCACATTAAAATTTTCCAGTGAATAATTATAGGAAACGCAAAAGGAATAAGATATTATTCCCTTGCGTTTCTCATTCTTAGACATTACTAATAGGAGCTCAAGTACTCTCAAACTAATTAGAACAAGCGAATCAGCCTTGGGTTTTAATAATCAAACGCTCAGCTAAAATATTTGTTTGTAGACTTTTTCCATCAGACGAGATTGAATTCAAGAGCAAGCCTATATTCCACTACAAGCTACCGCCCGCGGCTCCACCCGCGTTTATGTAGAAAATTATCACAAGGGAACATATTCCCGGGATGAAAAGTATCTAATGTGTTATTCCAGATTATAATCTACCTCTGTGCCAAATTTCATCGAGATCCGTTCAGCCATTCTGACGTGAAAGAGTAACAAACATGAATCCATCCATCCACACTTACAAACTTTCGCGTTTATAATATTAGTAGGATTACAAAAAAAAACTTCTCCTATCATTTACTCTTAATAACTCCGTCCATTACTCGATTGCAAAATCAAACACAAAATGCAAAACGTAAAAGCGACTGCCTAAAGGTTATTTACACAGAACTTCTGCCAAAATGTACTATTGTGCTCACTTCTATTTCCCGCAGTGAACACAGACAACAGTGACTGACATCTGACAGTGCATATATTTGAGTATCCTTTTATGTGCAGCGGTAAAAAAAAGCAATATGGGTGCGCAACGAATTTTTCGTATTCACATTCATTAGTTTCTATTTCAATTCTGTTGCTTATAATATTAATCTTTATTGTTCAGAAAAATACATGACGACACGGTTGGTGCAGTGGTTGAGCGATTGACTGCTGCGCTGCGTGTCGCGGGTTCGATCCCCGCACGGAACAAATATTTGTATGGCCTACAGATAGTTGTTCCGGGTCTGGCTGTTTGTGTATGTGAGTTTATATGTTTGTAACCGCACCCACGATACAGGAGAAATTCCTAGTGTGGGGCAACGTTTTCAAAAAAAAAAAAAAATCAGATAAATCACTGGTCTTCACACTAGGATTCCCTGTGCCGTGGAGGCCAGTCTCTTTCATCATGGTTTAAAAAAAATCATTATCTAGAAAATGGTAATAATAATAATAGCCTCACGTGTTGATCTTCAAGGTAAAGCAATGCATGCCGAGGTCGTGGATGGGTCATCATCTTAACATACCGAGATTACTCTGAATCGGAAGTTAAGCTGTTGGTTGCGGCTGTCATTTATAGGTCTTTGACAGTCGCTTACTTATTTATTTATTTTGGAAAAACCTACAATTGTACAATGCATGTTATCGTAAATGTTACAACAAATGAAAAGTAGCCTAAAGTACCATCCACGACGTTACCGCAGATTACTAAGCTAAAGGTACAGTGTAGACACAATATTTAAAATCATAACAATATAAGACGACGACTGGAAGAGTCAAAAAACAAACCAATGTACAGTATATTCCATAATTTAAATTACGCTAGACAGAAGCCAAGAGAAAGCTGACTGATTAGTCTCGAGAAGAGGTATTATGCAGTTATTGGGTAATGGAGGTCATATAAGCAGTCGCTCTATGTAAAATACTCGTGTCCAGCTGCATCCGGTTAGACCTGAACAGCCGGTCGATTCTGTTAACATGTCAAAGTGAAGGCTTGGGTGAAGTGATCGCGAAGTGAGCTGTCATTCCATTTTGATTACATGAATAGACAGCTCACTTCGTGATCACTTCACCCAAGCCTTCACTTCGACATGTTTACAGAATCGCACTGCTGGATGGATGGAAGCATAATTTGGATAAGGCTTGGCAGCTTCAATATTGGTTAGTTTAATTTGGGTTCAAGAACTGTCATTTGACAGCAACAATATCCTCAAACTAAAAATTCTAAGACGTGATATGACATCCGGCGGAAGCTAGAAATATTACAGGCTACTAATGCTAGAGCTACATTTTCCATTTAGGTTAATGGCATGGTCAGTAAATTTTATTATACTCTTCTATTCTCATATGCCAAAGTCAAAACACCCGAATTTAAAGGAAACTCAATGAAGTTAAAGTTCACTCGGTACTGATGGCGCAATGAATAGCCTTCTTGTACTTTACTAGCTCTTTTTTTTGAGGATGGGAAATCATTAAATGTCTTTTTCCGCTCTGGGTGGAGCGGAAGGGCGTGTCAGACTCTTACTGACTAAAACCCATCCGTGTTCCTTCTAACCCTTTGTGTTCCAGGGCCACGGTGACTCTTTCGAACAAATTCCGCAATTTTACTAACTCTAGGGTAAGAATATTGTTACTAACAAACATATGGACTAAGTCTGAAATGAATTATTATTATTATTTCCTTTATTCATAATATACACACATAAACTACATTTTTAAATATTAAAATACAAAGGTATAAAACTATTAAAAAATAAAAAAATAGTAGCCCATCGTTATCGGGAACAGGATCCAAGCTAACGGGAGTTAGGGCTCCTGAGAGAGGAACCTCCTAACTATACGTGCTAAATAAACTAACTATTATTATTATTAAAGCTATTCCCAGTCTCATCCACTATCACCTAGCGTAGTACTAGAGGACGTCTTCAATACGGAACTATTCAAATCACAACCACGCACCGCTATTAATATCGAAGCTAGAACTCTGCTTAAACAAGTATAAACTAGTCTAGAGTGAAATATATACTTGGACTGGCAGTTGGCATGCTCAGATATTAAATTCTCTTATTGGCTCAAGTATTTACCTATTTCTGTACTTAAAATTGAGCGAGGATTATTAGATTTTGTGTTGATATAGACAGATTTAATTTTGACGAAAGTATAATACAGAGATAGACATAGTTGTGTAAATAAAATGCGGAAGTTTTAATTACTTCAAACGATGACAGAAGTCAGTTTTCCTATTCAAGACAAGGATTCTAAAATCGAATTATTTACTTGTTTAGTTTTTGCTCGCGACTTTACGCGCATATCCCATTTTTCCCGTTCCCGTAGGAATTTTTTGTAATCTTACGTTAGTAATTACCCGGTGATAGTAACAAGAGACAGACAAGATTTTCAAAGGGAAATTAAAATTACATTCATAATTTTAATTTCGAAGGCATACTCTGCCCTCATCCTAAACGTAAAAGTAAACAAAAATAAATGTAAATAAAGGCTTTACTAGAAACCATTATTCCATTCCGTATTTCTGGTACGGCGGACTGATACAATCTCCCAAATTCCCTTCACAAAATTACCATTACGCCTGAGAGGCCTTGCTCTATAACTAGACAAGCTTAACGTCGAGAAGCAAAGGAAACAGCCCTTAATTAAACACCTACAATAAATATAAACAAAATTCTCGCATTATCTTAGGAAGGAGTAAGGTGGGCTGCCTATTGGAGCGGAGTGTTTCTGGCTTCTAAAGGGCGGTGCAAGACCTTTGAAGCGGAAATGTAATCGGACAAAGGAATATATTGCCAGTTGAAATGTGTAAAGGCTCACAGTCTATGAAGAGATCAGTCTGAACAGACAAAACTTGGTCAGTTTTGACAGGTTTCATGCACAAACCCAATACTATTAGGCTATTTAGTAGACGATATTGAATCATTGGTGGCTTTGGGCCCATAACAACAACCCAAGAGCCAGATGATTTGGTCAGATCAAAAAATATCTGTAGTGTAATATCTGATCTTAAAACTCATCTTCGCTCCGCTGAGGCCATAATCTCTCAAGCGGAGAGGAACAGAAACGAAACGTCATTCTATTATTTTATAATTTCCTAAATTTGTACTTCTCCACTCCTTCCAATGTACAGGCACCCTAAGAAGCTCAAAAACATTGCCACCTTGTTACGAATATTTGCAAACGAAAGTGGCCGACCCGTGTTGGGTGCGTGAATACACTGCTTACAAACAAAACGGAGCCAATTTAATATTTGCCCAGCTTAACTTCGTAAGGGTATGTCAATAGGGCACTACGTGTAGTAACAATGGACCGGGTTCACGAGTGTCCCAAATAAACATCGATCTTGTGCGCTATTTATCTTAGAGTGAGCTACAAACACTGTTCGGCTGGTGGAGGTGGACGGCCAACTTATTGTTGCCCAAAATATAAGTGACTACAGTATAATAAGGACTCTTTTATCTACCTGCCTATTTTGTCCTAATGCTGGGCAAAGGTCTCGCACTCCCTTTTTCACACAATCTGTCTTTTTTTAGTCTCTTCTTTTAGTCCCGCTATCACTTTGTAATGCCGCGACGTCGTCTGACGTATAAAGAGCTCTTATTCAGTAGAATTAAGGCGCTCCTAACGACAACGTCGTCGAAGTGACAAAATGTTGAACCGACAAAGAACCAAAGAGAGAGTACTAATTATTTGTGTCAACAAATTAGTCGAAATCAATCGACTCAGTTCTCTCACACAACACTTAGTCCTTCGACTTAGGAGGAGAAAGAGGAGCTAAGAGCAAAGATAATAATGTGTGTAAGCAAAGATTAAATATCATTAGCAAAAGTTATAAGTGGCAGTTTATTTTTCTTCTATAGTTATTCCAATAAGTTTTGCTTGATTATTGAGACGAAAACATTCGCAAATTTCGCTGAAATTTGCACCTCGAAATTTTAGCAATATGAGGAATTGTCCCAAAATTTTTGCCACCCAAAAGTTGCTCCCAGTTTCCCGGCTGTCCAGTCAAGGCAATTTAAAGTCAAGCACACAGAGGCAAACAGCACCGACCAACAACAACTGCTCAGTCACTCAATCAAGGAGTCGAGATGTTTCTTTGTTCCCCTTTGAGGGGTAAGATGGCGGGTCAGTTGTTTTGTTGATATGGATCTGGTATTCATAGTCTAAGACATTACTTGGATGTGCTTAGGAAGATATGTATTATGTAGGTGGTTTGTGTAAATATGTAGTACATGTACTTTGTATTTCTTTGAGCATGTGAAGAAAGGTGTTTAGGCACATTTATTTGGGAGAAAAGTTATAAATATTTAATAAAGATTCTGATCTCGCTTGACAATCACACTACCACAAACGGCTAGACCGATTTCGATGAAATTTGGTATAGAGATTGTTTTAGTCCTGGAAAAGGAGATAGAATGGTTTTTATCCCGGGAGTATGTTCCCTTGGGATAATTTTCGACAACCACGCGGGAGGAGCTGCGGGCGGCAACTAGCTATTAATAAAACTTAGATGAATGATCTTTGTTGTACTCCACAACAAACACAACGACAAAAAACAACTACCTATATTTCCAATACACAACTTCAAAATACAACAATACATTTATCTTTATCTTAATATTTTCTTACTGACATAAATATATAGTCTAAGTCTACAAAGAACTACTGACTACTGAAATTCGTCCAAAATACTGCACTGCATCAATTGGAGTCTTACGAGGTAAACCGTAAACTTGAAATCCTCGGTAAATGCGAGAAACACACGTATAATATTATAACACAGAACGGTAATGTGTCGGTTTATACGCGCGTGATTGCAAATTCCATTACGTCTCATATGCTTTTCCCCTACCGTTGTATGCCAAGACACTTTGTTATCGCCTCCGTTTGTCTTGGAGAATGTACGGCTTTGCTCCCACGATGCTATGGCTTGTTTCAATATAGGTACGACTTATTTTTATGTCTGATGCAATTTTTTCATTGATATGACTATAAGCATCTGTATGTACCTTTTTTTGTTTGAAGGATGAGAAATCATCAAATGACTTCTTCGGCACTGGGTGGAGCGGAAAGGCGTGTCCGACTCTTACTGACTAAAACCCATCCGTGTTCCTTCTGAAGCCCTTTGCGTTCCAGGGCCGCGTTGACTCTTTCTAACAATCGGCCCCCGTCTTCTCTATGCTGACTTTTCTTAGAGGCGTGCGTGGAACACAACGCGCAATCGACCCGAGCCCGGTGGTGATCGGACAGCGTGCCACCCAATGCCCGCCGTCCGATCTGTATGTACCTACTCTACCAGTTGAGCTCCGTTAACAGTTTTTCAAGAAAGTGATTGTTAATTTACTGGGCAGCTTCGATCTTAGTATCATCATGTCCAAGCCTCCTCCAAGCGTCGCCACATCAGTCTCAGTACACTGCCAAGAATTAAGACAAATGGTTAGGAACATCAAACCACACATAATATTGTTTTAGGATACCCTTTCATGAGACGATCCTAAGCCCGTTATCCTAACTTCAACACATAGTAGGACCACTACTACGATTTGCATTGGCAAAATTGCAATTCCAATTGTGCTGACAATACATGATAGAGTTATCTGAGGACAGACATAACATCACATTATGTCGCGGAATTAGATGCAGATTGGATGTTAGACCACAGTGTGATTATGTCTGGCAACTTGGGGTTAATATTAGATGGAGTTCTGGCTATTGACCGGGTATGAAATGACGAGATCAAGATGTTCATTCATGATGTTCGCCATGATGATGGCGTCGAAGAAAAAATTCAAGGAGATAATATGAAAAATATCTACAAAACAGTCATCGCGCAGCCTAAAATGCTGTGTCAAGAAAGAATCAATTTTAATTTTTTTAAATGTCTATACAGAAGAAAAATAAATAGTTCATCTCTTAAAGGGACCGAATAGGGAATCCCATTGGGTACGCTACTTTTCATATAATAATGATGGTTCTGAGGTAAATGGTTCATGTTATCAAGTGACTAGGCTGTCAGGCTGTGGAAAATAGATACAGAATTACTCCATGTATATTTTTGGTGTTAAGTTGCATACCATAAGACTGAAAGCTGATCCTGAAAGGGCTAAGAGAAGACTTGGTAGCTGATGAAAGATAGCCAGATTTTATTATATTTACTAGCAGCCGCCCGCGGCTCCACCCGCGCGAATGTCGAAAATTATCCCAAGGGAACATACTCCCGAGATAAAAATATCTATTCTATGTCCTTTCCCGGGACTCAAACAATCTCGATACCAAATTTCATCTAAATCAGTCCAGCCGTTTGCGCGTGAAGAAGTAACAAACATACACACACACTCACAAACTATCGCCTTTATATATAAGTGTGATTGAGGACAAAATTAGTAGCTATTTAATTCGCTGCCGTATTTTATTTGAAAAGCAACAAGTAAATTACAAATGCATGTCATAACTTGCGAAGTAACAAGATTTGCATTTTATAAAGTGTGTCATGTTTTCTTGTGACGGTCTTTGCCATTCCGCATACCGTACAAATTAGTTACTTTGCACATGTATGATCTGCTTAACATCTCAAGAAAGTCATAAACCAGAGAGACAGCAGAAAGCCACTCTTTGGCAGATTTTTACCCTTATTGCGAACATAATGTTAACCATT
The DNA here is from genome assembly GCA_905163435.1 of Mamestra brassicae. NCBI lineage: Eukaryota > Metazoa > Arthropoda > Insecta > Lepidoptera > Noctuidae > Mamestra > Mamestra brassicae. The sequence goes on along the minus strand of LR990991.1, from coordinate 3,339,923 downwards.
TCTTGTATAAAACTAGCCACTCCAAAAGATCAAAGGCTACATCCCAGAATATCTCGCAAACATTCAATAAAACGGCAGATAAGCAAAGTTGAGGGCGTGACTATTTCGGCCTTCAACCAAAAAAGCGACTCCAGCGTGACTGATACAGGTCGAAACATTTCACGTAAGAAAAAAGGGACCTTCTAAAAATAGAAAGAAAATATACATGAAACAAAAACGTACGTGACTTGAAGGCAGTCATTGACGAATGGAGCCTGAAGATGGATTGGTTGGCTGACAAACGATGGGGGACGCACGTAGAAACATTGGACCTATTGAGTGGTTTGTTTAACTTTTGATTGCATTGGGAGAGAGTGGAAAGTAAAGTCAGCTTTTCCTGTTAACATATTGGCTGTCGCGGGCCCATCTGATGGAAAATGGCAGCTGTCTTTTAGCCGATCAATTAATCTCAAAAATCCATTTTTTCCTCTTTGTAATCAGTTTATTTGACTGAGTCTAAAATAGTGTAATCCGCAATGTGAATTTCATTGATCCCGAGATAAAATGGAATGGTTAAAGCCCTTACAGTAACGTCATCGTTCTAAATCGGGAATGGAGTACCGACAGTGCAGTGAGACAATATTGGATGAAATAGTAACATTACTTATCTTGTCCTTGTTTAAGAACACGTCTTGTTCTAAGTAAACTCTTATTTTAAAATCTAGCAGGAAATAAGTACCAGTTTCTGTACCCATCCAAATAATGTCAGCTTACCAGGATCGCATAGCAGTCATGTTGTGTCAATATCTACACCCTGTGTTAAATTGCCGATTCCCGAATGACATGGCTGCACACAATCTAAGGTATCTGTTACCGAATTTATAGGTTTAGCCGAAATCCTTGCGGTATTAAGACGTACTGCCTTGATTCGGCTTGATTCGGCTTGAATCGGTTCATTCCGTGTAAGGCTTTGGCTGTCTCTTGCATTAGGTAGCAGTGCAGTGTCTTGGACTAATTTAATTCTGTCTGCAATCAAAACTGCCAAAATTGAGAGGTTAGCTTTGAAATTGGCAATATTTATATAGCTACAATTTGCAAGCGTTGCACTCGCTTTTGTCAGATATTATCACACTAATCACACTAATATTGTAAAATAAGTTTTTGAGTGTGTGTGTGTATGTTTGTTACTTCTTCACGCGCCAACGGCTCGACCAATTTTGTTAAAATTTAGTACGCAGGAAGCTGACACCCTGGATTAACACATAGGCTACTTTTTATTCGGGAGTGTGTTTCCTTCGGATAATTTTCGACATTCACGCGGAGTATCTGATAAATCGCGGGTAACACCGCGGGGCGCAGCTAGTATTTGATAGAAGATAATTATTATTTGCAGAAAGATAGACCAGTAGACAGCGTTACATTAGTTTTTCTTATGCATTGGACTTTATTTTAACTCTTAGAGCTCTCACACACCACGTTTTTTTAGGCGCTTTTTCGGGTCCGTTTTTTTGTCGGCGCTGCTAAACTTACAAGATCAAAAACAAAAACGTTTATTAACGCGTTACAGTTGAGAGCGACGCAAGTCGACGGCGCCTGAAAAAAAAAGTGTATTGTCACCTCTTAAATGAATACTGGTATTTTAGGTCAATAATTCTGCTACACATTTTCCAACCAATGCGTATCCTAAACGCCAGAACAAACAGTGGCGATCATCAGAAAAACGTCCATGAAATAAAACTTCAGTAGTCAAGTAAATAATCGATTTTACTGTCTGCTAGTAAGAAAGTAATAACGTTAAAAATATAATGCTAAAACTAAAAATGTATAAGTTTTTCTTTCATTCTCAGCATAGAGGCCCTCAAACTACCCTTATAAACACTACAGGCGGTTTGTGGGTCAAGAAAAAAGGTACTGTTAACACGCAAAGTACTGGCAGTCCTTGAAAACTACGAGTGTTTTTTTTTACATGAGCGTACTTCAGCACGATATTATTGTAAAAATATAACTGAACTAGTTGCCGCCCGCGGCTCCGCCCGCGTGATTGTCGAAAACTATCCTAAGGGAACATATTCCCGGGATAAAAAGTATCCTATGTGTTATTCCAGACTATAATCTACCTCTGTGCCAAATTTCATCAAAATCCATTCAGTAGTTTTTACGTGAAAGAGTAACAAACATCCATACATACATCCATACTTACAAACTTTCGCCTTTATAATAGTAGTAGGATAGGATATACATAATTTTCTTCATAAAATGAGATGGAATTTGAGATTGCCATGTTTATTTTAGTTTAGTTTAAAACATGAAATAACGATTAAAATGGGAATTTAAACTATCGTAGGAACATTCAGTGCTAACGCGAAATTAAATAATGGGATAATAAAAAGGTTACTATAATATACCATAACTAGCTTTTGTCCTTGACTTGGAACGCGCTTATCCCGTTTTTTTTTGTTCCTGTAGAAATTTCGGGAAATCCTCTCTTAGTGATCCTCTACACTCCCCAAAGACTTAGGCTGAACTTAGGGCTTAGGGCCTGAGGCCTTAGGGTCTTTGCGTAAAATAAAAGGAATTAGCGACCGTATAGCACTGTGCTGTTATTCCTGAGTCGGCAATTTGTCGATCCTTGTCTCAAAGTTAAGAAAAAGTTAGAAAATTACTTGACTATATTATTTCCTTATCAATACAGAAGTTAGCTAATAAGTTTTATTCTTGTGAAATGTTTATAAAAACAGTCGCTCCATGCGTGGCCATTCGTCAAAATGATTGATTGTATCGTACGTTAAATAATGTTCAGGTTTTTTGGATCTTTTCGTTTTACGTACACAGTACGTACGCACGTACTCGTTCATTTTATGAACGCGAAGTTTTTGTTTTTAACCGACTACCAAAACGACGTCGGGTAATTAGTGTCACAACAAAAAACTTTTTTACTGAAAAATACAACCGACTTTCAAATAAAAACACTACAAAGTCTAAAATAACTTTAACTTCGGAAGTCGGTGTCAAAAACGAAGAAACAAAACTAGAAACATTGACTTCCGAAATTAAAGTTATTATTTGAATTACGGTTTTTATTTGGAACTTGTCTATATTTTTTTGTAAAAAAGTTTTTTGTTGTTAAGATCCTTAGAGAATATTTAAGTAAATAATTTTCTACATGTATCCTTTGAATTGCTCGCAAAACAGATAGTCGATGGGATTGAAGGGTTCTGAAGAGGCGACCGCGTACCGGAAGACGAAGCGTTGGAATGCCTTTCAACAAGACAATACAAGATGCACTGACTTGGTAAAGAGAGTCACAGGACCGGTCAATGTGACGAAACTTGGAGGACTATGTCCTGTGGACGTCTTTCGACTGAAATAATAATTATGAATATTTGATTTGTCAACCTCCGGCCTGTATCCAAATTTATCTGCTGTCGACGCAACACGTCTTCATTTTTGTCGGCACAGGGATTGGCACAATTAGGTACTGCGCTAATAGGGAATATGCATGCAATTATTTATTTGCTAAATAAAATACTTATTATCTCTAGTAAACAGTTATGAGAGAATTTTTAAAATACCTTCATCAGCGATGAAGTTATTAAGCTTCAAAGTTGACAATTAGAAAGAGAAGTCCGATACAGCTGTCATACAAAACCGCGTCTTCGCGAGAGGGACAGATATATTTGTTTAAAACAGTTACATCTCGTTTGTTTTTCGGTCAATTTTGATTATATTTTCACTGTTAGTATTATATGTCTGTATACTTTTAGATAAACTGTATAGATATTAAATATTTTTTTCATTCATCTATTGTCGGGGTCCGATTCCTGGGTGGAGCAAAATATTTATTTATGTGACCTAAAGATAATTAATTGTTCTGGGTCTGGCCGTTTGCATTTGTCTATTTAAACGCTTGTAAACACACCCACTTTACAAAATAAATTCTAGTGTGGGAGCAACGTTTGTAAAAAGAAAAAAAAAATCTTCTGCAAATAACTTTTCAGAAAAATTTTACTGTTTCACGCTCTACTAAAAAACATTTTGGTCTATTTTAATGAGTATCCAAGAACTAGAAGCACCGAAAGGTCCCGAAACACTGTTGACAACATCGACTGACTCAAATTAATCAGTTGTCATATTTTTGTCATAACAACGGGTGATTAATTAAATTAATAATGGATCCATTATAATTGATGCAAGTGTTATCAGTGTTAATGAAACAATGCATCTGATTGTATATTCCACTTCAAGATAATACTGTAAGTAAAGGTATGGCCATACATTTAGTTACTTTAAGTACTCACTTTTGTAACTTTAAACCTAAGTTACTGAAAATAGTTCAAGAGAATAAGTGTTATTGTATGCGTCAGTAAATTATATAGTTTTATTGGACCCCTGAGTCCTTTGAGTATATTTCGCAATTCCTCATAGTTTCGGATTTGAACATAAACACCCACTTGAAAAATATACCCTTTACATCTTTTTTTTTTTTTAATGATGGGAAATCATCAAATGACTTCTTCGCTCTGGGTGGAGCGGAAGGGCGTGTCAGACTTTTACGGACTAAAACCCATCCGTGTTCCTTCTAAAGCCGTTTGCTTTCCGGGGCCGCGGTGACTCTTTCGAACAAATTCCGCAACATACCCTTTACATCTGCATACACTTTATTGTACGGGCAATGTCAAGACAAAAGTCTATTACTAAATATTTTGAAACGATGAAAAATAAGTAAAAGAATTCACTGAATGTCGGCCTTCTATTGGAAGTTTTTTTCTCAAAATATTCTGGAGTTTACAAAGTTAAATATTAACACATACACCTCCATAAAGGTGATTAAAAGTCTGCAGTGAACAAACATTGGGCCAATCACTTCGGTATTTCGGGCCAAGAACATTCGAGATTCATCGAGCCGATTATTCCATTACTAAATTGATGATAGTTGAATGAAAGAAGAATAGTGGAAATTCCTGGTAACAATAGCTGCCTTTCTTCCTTCTGTTCGTAGTCTTATTCAGATGATGTAAACTATTAGGCTGTCCTCTTCTTCTTTGCGTCGCTGGCACGCCAGTATCTCAAACATGTTTGGCCCAAAACTGCCACTTCCATGGTGTTATTGGCGGCAGTGCCTGGGTCCCAGAGGGCAGGATAGAATGTGGAGCTCAGTTTGTGATTGAGCTCCACATTCATAACCTGATGGTGATCCGACAATGTAGCCTCACTATGCGAGGTTGTAATCTACAGATATGATTGGCTCAAAACTGCCACTTCCACGGTATTGTTGGTGGCAGCGTATAGGTCCCAGAGAGCAAGAGAGATGTGGAGCCCAGTTTGTGACTCGGCTCCACTTCCACACCCTGATGTTGATCCTTCAAGGTAGCCTCCTAGGTTGTATGTTACTATTTGGTTCCTGAGACGGTTCCGGGACTTCCAAGTTGGACGGACTAGGCTGTTTAACTACAGTCTTTGTCCTGGAGTGAAACAGTTCAAGCTGATAAATCTATACTAATTTTATAAATGCGAAAGTTTGGATATTTGGATGTGTGGATAGATGGATGTTTGTTACTCAATCACGTCAGAACGGCTAAACGAATCTTGATTAAATTTGGCGCAGAGGTACATTATAGCATGAAATAACACATAGGATTTTTAATCCTGGAGTTTGTTCACTTGGGATAATTTTCGACGGTCAGGCGGGCGATGCTGTGGTCATAAATAATTAATTCATCGTACTTAATCCTCTACGCGATAGAGTGCGTTGATCATCACAACACACAACTTTAATTCAATTTCAAGCTCATTTGTCGTATTTCTAACCGCTACAATGTGGCCATACCTTGAATCGGGCGCCGAGATAAGCTTTCAATTATTCAATACCTCTGACTGCATATTAATGTCAACGGACATTCAGGTAGAGATCTGTACCGAGATTGTCATTGTATTGATTCATGCGTCTAGCTGGAGATACCTGTATCTGCGATTCAAATAGTGATGGGACAGGGTGGCGAGTATTCGGATCACCTAAATTAATTTGGTAATATCTTTTATACAAGGTATCGGTTTTGATATTTAAAGTAGGTAAATCTTTGAATTAAAGAGTTGTATTTTATAATTAATAGAATCGCAATTGACCACAATATCACCCTATGGAAAGCGGCTAGTGACTTTAAAATAATTAAAGTTACCTAAATGATTTATGGAACCGTAAGAGATGTATGTAAATAGCATGAGCTTGCAACAATCTAAGAAGAATCTGCTAGCACATCCATTTTCTGAAAGTGTAGTTAACATTATTTTGTTAACTAAAAGTATGGATATTTGTACCTTGCTGGGCCCTTCAGGAGCGGGCGTTTTAGATGATTGTTTCTTATAAATTAGGTCGTTCATAAAGCACTCACTCTAAGTCCTATTATTGTTAGGTTGTATTGTTGTAACAGCTGACAGTAGTCGATAATCCGATAGTAATTATATATCGATAATTTCTGACCACGCATATTGGCATGTCACATCCCTATCAGGTGCAGGCTAATGCAAAGCTTGATACAGTCGTGATCGTTTTGTGAATAGTGCAAATCTGTTGGCATAATTATAATAGACTGGTTATGTTTACTGTTTCCTTAGTATTTCGGCACTAAGATTAATCCTAGTACAATTCTATAGAAGCACTGGATTCTTCGATGTTTTGAAGAAAATAGCTCGATTATTTGTAAGAACATGGATGAGAGTCATGTAAACAATTTTTTTTCGTCCTAGATTGAATGTTTTGTACATTTTTTTGTTTTTATTTCTAAGCTAAAATAATTATAAAAAAATATGAATAAAAAAAATATTTTTTTTTTTATAAATGTCTTTTCTATTATTTTTATGTTAAGTAGGTAACTATTTTTTTAGTTTTTAAAATTGTTTTGTTAGTTGCTTTGGGTTTTGTAGTCTGTATCTAATGTTGATTATGATACCAACTGATACACAGAGAGACCACAAAATGTTGTTTTTTTTTGTATGTTAATTGAATTTGTTAACTTACTCTGTAAAACGAGTAGACATAATTTTATATCTTTTTAATGAGATTTCTAAGCGATCAAAATATAAAAATAATGTCACTTAAAGGAACGGAATTAATTTAGCACCTATGCTCAGCAGTGGGCGAAGTCGGGCTGTGGATTTGTTTTTTAAAGAATTTGTGATTCTTTCCACCACAATTCACATTAATACACATTCGTACTTAAGTAAAAAAAAAGATGGTTAACCCTTTTTTTTTAGGGCGATCGTGCAAGAAGTGTCAATCTGGTTTTTATCCACAAATCTAAATTTTAGGATACGTCATATTATAACACATTTCCCTCGATCTAATGATAGCTTAACACACGTCCGATCTAAGATGGTGTTAGTAGATCCCTAATTAACATTTCAATTATCGTCCAGATTACCGGCCACTACACCTGAATAGCGTGTTAGAACAAGGATTGTGCCGTGACAGATCGTCAACTGTTACGGGTCGGCGTGTTAAGCGTGTCATTATTGCATTAGTTAGTTAGGCGGTGAGAGATGACAGCTTTAGACTAAGTGACAATTTATCATCGATATCGTAGTCCGAAATGTGAGCTAAATAGTGTGCTCAGGGTAGTCAGCTATGTTTCGAGAGATACCTGTTTCGGGTTCGACGGAAGGAGACGCCCTGGTGTCAGCACTGTGAGGATCGCCCGGAGGATACGGTGGAGGTCTGCACTACTTGGGCGGAGCACCGCCTTATCCTCGTCGAGGCGATAGGCAGCGGCGACCTCTCGCGTCCGGCCCTGGTTCAATCCATCATCCGGAGCGAGGTGGCATGGGAAGCGTTATCTCCTTCTGCGAAGCAGTAATGCTAGTGAAGGAAGAGGTGGAGCGCGTGAGAGTGAGGCAAACCTCATGCCCCAGTTGCCATAAAATCGCAAAATATATTTCCTGCATAAAAACGTTAAACAGATTATTTTATCTGTGTAAGAACAAATTAAAAAAAAAAACAATATTCAGAGTTACTTGGGTTATCGTTTCTGAAATCCAAACCTCGCAAACTTGATATTTAAGGCTAATCGAAGCTTTGGGTTACTTTTTTATCAATTCAACCTCGCAATCTAAATTAAAACCGATCACATTTATAATAAACTTTTAAAACACGAACAAAACTCTATTTATATTTGAATGAAAATAAAAAAACCTAATCCACATTGCCAGTAGAAAGCACCCACAATCCAAATTAAAAACTCACCACAGAATATAATGAACTGGCTGGAAACAAAACAAAATAAAGTTTTTCAATACAAATATCAGAAATTCAGAACTGGATAGCGAATATCCAATTACACACACACACACTTGTGTAAGTGAGCCACTGAACTAAATTCAATTTTAAAATTAGAGACGTTCTTTTTCGTTTGAATTTTTGTATTCTTTTTTGGAATTATTATAGTAAGTCCATTGTAGTTTTGTCAAATATGGAACAAGTCTAGTCTATATTATTAAGCATTTACCTACGATTTAATGAGGTTGCCGTTTTTTTTGTTCGAGCTACTTTCAACAACGATAACTTCGGTTGGGCTTGGAATTTTAAATTTAAATAAAGTTTATATTTAAGGTCTAAAATTTTTTTTTCGAAATCACTTATATTTTTGTTTTTATGGGTTTTGTTTTTCCGCAATATTGCCACATTTAATTACAACACCAAATATTTTCATACTTTATTTTGGTTAAAAGGTTTTAGCTGTAGAGTCCAGTGATGGTCTTGCTGTGATAATTTACGATCTCGAAAATGAGGCTGAATCATATATTAACCTCGTTTTGGAGATTGTAACTCTCTCATCAGTGAGAGTAGTTGCCTAGTTAGCTCATTGTGCTATAAAAGAGACCACATATTAAGACCGGTCACAGACATTAATCGGTAACAGAACTGTCAGGACAATTTACATTTACATAGTTAAAGAAAAAGGTAGGTATTATTTGCGATAAAAAAAAGAAATTCAGAGTCATTTTAATTTTAGAAGGCCAATTCTATAAAGCATTCAAATTCAAGTCGCAATATCGTCTCAGCGATAATCAATGTCAGAATATAGGGAAATTTGAGGTATATATGAGAGGCAGTGAAAGCGATGCAAATACGAACGCTACCTACTTAAAAATACGAGAATAGGGAATATACATGCAATTTTTTTAATTGCAAAATACAATACTTATTAGCTCTAGTAAACAATTATGAAATAATTTTTAAAATACCTTAATCAGCAAATGAAGTTATAAAGATTCAAAAAATATTTTTTTCAAGCAAGGGAACACGCTTCCAGTCAGAATACGTCTAAGGTGATGAACTTATGAACACGACTACTCTATTTAAAAATCGAACATTGGACCTTCGATTTAAAAAAAATTAAATAAAATTAAATAAAAGAAAACCGAAGCTTCCCGGTTTTCTCTAACCACTTTCATCTGTTAATTGGACCCACATTGCGAGACCGATTATAGAATAATTGTAAGAGCACATGTCTGCCGTCGTTGTGTGTTACTCTGCAATTATGTCAATTTGTGGCCGAGTGTGGGGAGGTCAGCAGATTAGAAATATGACTGTAATGTAATGGTAGCCGGCTATGAAAGCTGAAGATAGGATAAGATGATTGTCCACGTCAGCTTTTAAAAGTGATTGCTTTTTAACGCTGAGATGTATAATTTTATGAGCAATGCACAACTTACCCGTGGTAGGTCCACGGGTAAGTTGTGCATTGCCCTTTTTAACCGCCTTCAAGTAGGAGGAGGTTCTCAATAATTCGTCTGAACCTCTTTTTTTATGTATGTTCCCCGATTACTCGAAGATGGCTGGACCGATTTGGTTTTTGTTTTTGGGTGGTCCCATGATTATCAAGTCAGGATCTGATGATGATGAGAAATAGAGGGAACTCTACAAATTTTATTGGCACACTTGAAGCGATTTGGGTAGTTTCTGGAAGAGTAGTTACTTTCTCGGATTGGTCCCATTTCAATTTGGTTTCATCAAAATGAAGAAATTCGGAGATAGGCAACGGAACTCCTCAATAAATGATAGCAAATGGACTGGGATTGCTGAAATCTCATGTATGCCTATTGTTTACACCAGTTCATGACATAACATCACGCTGGTACGCTGTGTAGGGGTAAGCACATGTGAACCTCTAATAAGCGTTTAATATCTTATTACATAAAAATAGAACCGAATTCCAAATAAAAAACACTACAAAGTATGAAATAACTTTATTTTCAAAAAACGAAAAAACAACCAAAAAGGAAGTCCGTTATATTTCTTTGCAAAAAACTTTTTGCAAAATTTTTATTTTCACTTTTTTGTCATCCTATATATTCCTTCTTCTAGGCATAGGTCTCCTTATTTTCGGAAGACTATATGACCGAATGAAGACCGGGCCGGCTAATATTCTATAAATGCTGAAGGATAACCAACAGAACACCCGAATCAAAAATCGTAATGTTTTTCGGTTTATGGTACGGAACCCTTCGTGTGCGAGTTTGACTCGCACTTGACTAGTTTTTTTTATAACTTATGAAATTACACCTCGCCAAACAACTATTAATTGGTATTCCTAAACTACCAAACAAAGGAAGAAAGATTTTTCTAAGAACCCAAAAACTATGGTAGCCTGTCGGTTTTCTATTGGTTGCATTTTGGGGAGTGTACGACGGAATTGCATAGTTTAATTCCGCCAAGCCCGTTCCTTTATCGGACATCAAGACGTACGGCAATACGCCACCGGTACATGGTGGACATCCCACCCACACGCACAAATCGTTTTGGGAACACATTCATTGAGCGTACAGCTAAGGAGTGGAATTCCCTGCCTGAGTTTATATTTCCTGATATCTACAACCTGAGAGTCTTTAAGTCAAGAGCGAACAGGTTACTTCTAGGCAAGCGTGCTCCATCTTCAACCACATCATAGCTTACCAACAGGCGAGATAGTGGTCAAACGTGTGCCTATCAACAGTGCAAAAAAAAACATATTTTAATCTGAATTACTATTAATGAAAAATGCCATAAGCTTTAATAGCGAGAGTAAATACATGCACGTTTTAAACAGCACTGCGGAATCTGCGTCAAATTTAAACTTTCAGGAGAAATTAAAGCATTCAGGGCGGGATGCAGTATTCATTATTTGTAGGCGTTCTGTGTTGTAAAGTGCTAATTAGCCTTAAGAGGTGATTATCGCTTTATTCACTGCTGTAGTTATTGTTAAAGTTTGTTAAAATTGTTTTCTATGTTGTTTTTTAGTTACAATGTGCAACAAGTAATACACACAAAAATGGAAAATTATTATATACTGCGAGAATTATTTATTTACATTTAACGAATTATATGTACAACAACTAAATATAACTAGACTAATAATCGCGAAATTATGTACAAACGCGTATAAAAACATAATAAATCATTGGGCATAAAAAAAATTCATCCACATCGCTGTCAATCGTAAAAGTGCCCAGAACACTGGCAGCATTGCCGCGTTGAATAGCAAAAGTGCCCAGAACACTGGCAGCATTGCCGCGTTGAATGGCAAAAGTGCCCAGAACACTGGCAGCATTGCCGCGTTGAATGGCAAAAGTGCCCAGAACACTGGCAGCATTGCCGCGTTGAATGACAAAAGTGCCCAGAACACTGGCAGCATTGCCGCGTTGAATGACAAAAGTGCCCAGAACACTGGCAGCATTGCCGCGTTGAATGGCAATGCTGATTCTTTGGCCGAAGAAAGGCCAGCACTCTGGTCACGTGAACAGTCGACGAGTTGTTTGCTGATGTCCCGAAATTTCGGTGAGCACTCGGATTCCATGGGCCTAATGTTTCAACCCCAAACGGCTCAAATATGTAGCTCGGAATAAGGTTGTTATAATACTTAAATACTTACATATATACCATAATTGTAAAGCAGCGTTTTTACAATTTGGCTTATTACTCTATGGGTAACATTTACCATTTATTTATTTTTCTTTATTCATGTATACATGCAACCTTAAGCGTCGCACAGTGCAATAAAAAATACCTTTAAAGAAACGTAACCTATCCTAAATTAAGAAATATTACATTCGAAACAGAAGGTACTAATGTTTTGTAAAGTTTAGAGTAAAATGAGAATGAAGATATAAAACAAAAAAATATATATATAAACAATACAAAACAAGAAGGTAACAAGCAAAATAACTATTAAATATAAAATAAACGAACAATTTTTTTTTTTTTTAATCTCATTGAATCTTGAACATTCACGACACACACTTATAGTAATAAAACAAGTCAGGAGGATTCCATCATAGTTTAAAAATGGAATACTTAGTTTGAGATGTTTTTATAATTAATATTTTAATTCGTACTACTGTTTTGTTTATAAAGTTTGTTAAGGTGGATGTTTCACTATTTATTTATAATTCATTTATTTATTCTTCAACAAATTTACATTTGTACATTTACTATTTAACTCTCTCATGCTCTAAATGACTTGAGATCGAATTAAGTTGAAATTTCTCCCATAAAAAGTTTATAACCTGGAAATATAAAATATTTTTTATCTCGCGGAGTATGGTTTCCATAAGACCATTTCCGACTTTCACGGTTAATAAATTTCATAAAACAATATAATTGACGTGAAATAAAAACCTCTGTCAAGCAAATTACAACAGAATAATTCCCCCAATTTCCCCACAGATACAGGGAAAAATATTCGCCGTAACTCCTAACACTTTTTCCAGATAACAGGAAGAAATAACAGCAAAACTACACAAAACCGATTACCAGAAAAACGCCACTAAATGTCTGGCATACTGTGGTACGCAAAGACCTCGCAGTTTTTTGTCGCGGGCTCTTGTAGGCCGTTACGTCCTCAAGGCCCTTTCTCGGTGTCAGGGGCTCTTCACTAATGGACCCTTGCCTCTTTCAGCACTCCCTGTGCCCTTTTCAGAGGGAAAAGTCGGAGTGAAGAGTGTGTGTTGGATACTGAAAGATATGAGGAGTTATGGGGATTTGTTTGTTGGTGCTGGAGGACAAAAATGTTGTTTATAATAATGATCTAACATATTATTAAGTGCTACTAAGACCTACTGTGGACCAAAAGTTGTTTTGTTGTGAATTAATATTATTATTATTTAAAAAGATAATTATGACTCTTAACTGGGAGAAATTTTAAGACTTATTTTTCTTTAAGGGCTTCAAAGACTCTCCAATTGCCACCTCAAGTGTAGCAAAAATTTAAATTATATATTATTTTTATTTAAAAATGATATTATGACTCTTAACTTGGAGAAATTTTAAGACTTGTTTTTCTTTAAGGAATCATCAAACGTCACTTTCAAGTGTAGCACAAATTTGAATTACACCAAATTGACACTCCTATTTTAAGCACCAAAGAAACAAGTTTGCTAACTTGAAGGTCTAGTTTTTTCTCATTTTTCTTTTAAAACGTAAAATTCAGTACCACAGTGTCAGTAAAATGTTGCTAATTCAATTCATAACTATGAATACTGTTTATATTTATTTAAAAACAAGTACTTCGCCCGCGACTTCGTACGCGCATATTCCCTGTATAGCGTATAGCCTTCCTCATGAATGTGGCTATCATATACAAAAATAATTTTCCAAATCCGACTGGTAGTTTTGAAACTCTTCAGCTTTATTATATTATGTATAGTATAGAGTATAGTATAGATAGATAGATAGATACACATATATTTTGAATTTTGCTCAATTCAATTATAAACAATGAATGTGATATCTATTATTCAAATACAAAAAATATCGTCGACTTTGTCCCTGTCATCTATGACTTAGACTAGAGTCAAGAGTAAACACATCTCAAATAAAAAAAAAACATTGTTTGTTTGTATTTTAGCACTTTAGTATTAGGTACCTAAAAGGTAATACTAAAGTGCTAAAATACAGAAATATTTACCCAAAAGTATTAACTTGGCAATAATTATTTTTAATAGCGTCTAGTTGTAGCAAAGTTTAGACTAATTCAGGCAGTTTTAATATTAATAAATATTTTTAATTGAATCTATAGTCGCATTATAAAAGATCAAAGATCAGACCCTGTTTTATTTTTAGCTTCAGACAGAAAGATTCTATAACAAAGGAATCCTTTTCTTTCTATAAAGCGCTTCCAAGAATATTAGCTACATCAAAACTAATTATAATTAATTGAATGCTACTCCGTCTTCAAAAGACTGACTTTCTTAGAATTAATAAAGAGGAAACTGAACTCAAAAAAGCACTTTCTTCATTGTCCAACTAGAAAGCAGGTGTAACTTGCAACAAAAGACGTTTCCATAAAGGGTACAATTCAAAAAGACAACACCAAATAAAGTTTTTACAAAGCGAAATAACCTAATATATAGTGTTACAAAGACTACCGAGTCTGCTTTTATACTACCCCTACTAAGGATCGCGGCTTTAAACTAGACATTTCTTATTAAAAACACCATTGTGGACTTTTCGCTTTTTAGTTATAACAAAATATATTTATTGTTGACTAGTGGCCCGCCCCGGCTTCGCCCGGATGTATATATTTTTATCAAATTCTCTTCCATAAAAACCTTCTCCTGACAATAAAAAACATAACACAAAAAGAATGAGCGAAATTGGTCCAGCCATTCACGCGTGATGCCGTGATCAAGGGAAATAAGTATTCATTTAATTATCATAATATATAGATAGATTTGATTGCTTTTTTTTAATTTACCCTGAAGGGAAGGCTATAGTCTTTTGACCATGTTGCCTAGTCTTACGTCCTTAATTTCTTGTGTTTTGCATTAGAATGTGGATGTAACACATTCTAATGATTTTTGAAGTATCTGGTAACAAATAAATCCTTAAGCCTTCTCGACAAGTTTCGGATGAGGCAGTCAATACTGCAATAAAATTCTCAGCTCGCTTTATATCCAGTTAATAATCGTTATATCCTTAATATTATTATAATTCAATAAGATTATTTCAGAGTATTTCACCACCCACCAGAAGACATTATTATGGATAACCTTTGATAAAGGTTAAATACATAACTTTATATATAATAAATGACAAAATTTCTGAATGCCAACTGTGTACTCCCCCTTTTTTTCCACCCTGGATTGAAATTTGTGCAAGTTGATAACGGTTGAAGAGGTGGTATTTGGGCTGAATGATGAAAATGACGTGAATATTAAAAAAAAAACACATTTACCAGACTTTTTTACAATTGGTTTATTTTTTAGAAAGTACCATTTTAAGGGTAAGCTGAAGGTATTGGTATGTTGATTAGCAAAGGGACTCTGATACCTCTAGTATTTCAAGTAACCACTCAGTACCAGATCGAACACTCTATTAACACACGTAGGCAAAGACAAAATAGCATTCTATCAGAGCCATAAAGCATAAATATGGAATATCCACAATGTATGAGATTGACAAAGGCTACCGAAATGACACATGGACCTTTTTTATTAGCTCAATCTTTTTTATTAGGTATCCCAGTGCTGGGCATAAGCCTCTCCCGTATATTTCCAGACACTCTACACTTACGCCACCGCGAACCAGTTATCATTTATCATTTTCTGGGCTGTGGCCGACGGACCACGTACCATGTGCGGCACATAAACCTAAACAACCATACAAAGAAATTTTATGGAGCATCGTTCAAAAACATCCCTTCTACCATCGGACATCTAGAGGCACTGCAAGTTACCATCCCTACCTTGTTGCTATTCCACCAATTCGCACTAAACGTTTCCAAACGTCTTTTATAATGCGCACAGCAAAGGAGTGGTACTCTCTGCCTGCGTCTGTGTTTCCGAACGCATACAACCCTAATCTCTTCAAAATTAGAGTGAACAGGCTTCTTCTGGGTAAGCCCGCTCCATCGTCGACTTTGTCTCTGTCATCTATGACCTAGACTAGAGTCAAGAGCAAACTCATCACAAAAAAAAACAGTTAAAATGTTAACAAGCAAAGTCCAATGGTACAGCCTTCGATATGTCCGCCCTCTACGCCGGTGTAAAGTTACTTCCTCCGTCTCGACTCGGCTCACTTTGATCTTTGAGAGCAGTAATTAAATCGGCTTTTGTACGAACTTTCTAGTTTTTCAGATAAACGTGTCTACATGCGTTTTGGTTAAGTTCCTTGTGTTTTGGCGTTAAGCTTCCAAGTTTTAACGGAATTAAAGTTTGATGTTAAAATTTTGTTAGAATTAATTTAATTTTGTTTCTATGACAACGTTAAGGAGTCTGGAGTTGGTTCTATATACACGAGGAAAAGGAGGACTTACCTGGTATCAGATGTATATTTAATTATATTGATGTCTAATGTGTGATGTCTGTGTCTTATTTTCTTTAGACACTAAATCCTCGATTCCATTAGGCAACATTTGACGCGCAATACATGACGCCCAACATGTTCAGCAACGTTGCACAACAACGCGCGACGTTGCCAGCAGGCGCGCAACATTGACAATGTTAAGCCGCGTATCCACTTGGCAACATTTGACGCGCGACATGATGCACAACATGTTGCTCATCATGTTTAACGAGCAACCCTTATTAAGTATCGCCTGGCGCTTTTGTGCTACGTTACCGAACAGGCTGAGCGTCACGTGTTGCGCGTCAAATGTTGCTTAGTGGATACGCGGCTTTACTAAATAAAAGTTCTTTGTTACCGTTCAATATGATGAGCGACATGTTGTTCATCATGTCGCGCGTCAAATGTTGCCTAGTAGATACGAGACTTGATTGTTGCTATCATGAGTTTTTCCTTTTTGTGTGATACTTGGAGGCAATATATGTTAATACAATAATCTTCATCAACTTGTAATTTGTGCTTCATGAGCTTGTGATTAAATCAGAATTGATCATAGAAGAATCAAGTTTACTGGCATAGTCCAAAGAATTGCCAGACTTATGTGGCTGTTTGCAGTGCCAGTATAGTTGGCCGATGGGCATGAAATGTCCTGGAGTGGCGACCGTGTACCAGATGATGAAGAAGACTCAGTATTGGAATTTTCCTACAACGTGAACTGATGACCTGGTGATGGAGGTGCAAATCCACTGGATGCCAAACGGCCCATCCGTTTCGCATCCAGTGGATATGCACATTCTTCACTGGTAGAAGTGGCGACACTTGGAGAAGGGTAGGTAATGATGACACAAATAAATGGTTTTGTTAGGTCTTATTTTTCAGTTTCCTCTTAAGTGGATAAATACAAATTCATAATTTTCATGATATTATGTTATGTATTTTATTTACCGATGAAATGCGATAGATCGAGTTCGTGAATTTAATGACACATTCAAACAAAATTTATTTTAATTTATCTCCAAAAAACCATCTGATCCCGACAAGCAAAATATCGGTGTCAAAACTCCTGTGAAATATAAAATAAATTATTCTGTATGATCAATTTTATTATGACTGAAAGATTAATTAATTTCGTTTCAAATTTAAGGTGAAATATTACCTTTAGCAGGCTTTTATTCAACTTTTTATCTGTGAAAGTGAATGAACTTGATATGGGATTTTGGAAGCCGTACAAAGTGAAATGTGGGGATTTAATCATGGTTAGAGCTCTGGCAGCTCAGTGATAACGGCATAAAATAATGATCTGTCAGTTTTCGGTTTTCGCTTCAAACTTCGGTAAGCGCGATTTTTTTTTCTAAATTGCTATAAAAACTGTTCTGATTGGCGTGCAGGTAACTGGCTTTTGCCAGTTACCAATAGATTTTTGCAAAAATAGAATGTAACCGTCTCCAGGCTGTCATCCTTCTCTGTACCAAAATTGGTTCTACAATTTAGGCATAAAAGCGTAATAAACAAATAAACTCACTATCGTCTTTATAACAATAGTAAGATTAAAGATTTTCACAACAACTAAAATTGTTCCAGACATTTTTTTCAATTGACAGCGATGTTGACGTTTCTTTTTGTCCTTTGATTTTTTTCCGGTTCCTTTTTTATACGAGCGTGAACATAATGTTTTATTGTTATCAATATTATTATGTTACAATACGGTTACAATATGGTGGGTGGTTATAATAATGATTTACTAATTTTCTCCAAGTAATAAGTTAAATTTTATCGGTAAAATAATATTTAGGTACATTACATTTATGACTATTTATAAAGGTACTTAATGTTCCGTGTAAAATAGACAAATACATTTCAGACTTCCTTTCAATAATACATTTGATAAGGAACTGCACGGTCGGCAAAACAGCAAAATAAATGTTGGTTGCAAATTATTTTAAAATTATTTTTTTACTAAGTATAGTATAATATATATAAGTATAGTATAATATATAATATATATACTAAGTATAATATATATATTTGCTATCTAAATAAGTGATATTGGATTAGATCCCATGGAGTTGACGTTATTTTAGCGGGCCACATTGAACTATCATTAAGGTTCGATTAAGAATTTTTAAATTAACCTTAAATTTATATTTAAGCCATGTTGTAATTATTTTTAGAAATCAATTATTATTTCGTGTCTTTGGGTGCTTTCAACACTAAAATACGCTATATACATCACGTTTCTTTTCTACATAGTTTTTTTACTAGTAAAAAAATGTTATTATTCTGTGCAGGCTTTCTTAAATGATAATCTTTTGTAACGTAGTAGTAGTCGTCATTATTATTCTCTACTGTGTATTCATTTGCATGCTATATTAAGGCAGAATGTACATGGATTCTATAATATAATTGAACAACTTATTTTTATGTACCTACCAAAGCAAATAAATAACTATTCTATTCTATTCTATTCTAGCCTTTGGAAGAAAGAGCACATTTAAAATAAACTTTGTATACCTACCTTAACGGGTTCTCTGCCACCTACAAAATGTAAGCTCAACCGCAAGACCACGTTACATGTTATTTCCATGTATAAACACAACCGTCCAAGATATATGAAAACCACAAACACGTAACGAATTTTTGAAATTTCAAGCATAGTGCCAATTCAAACACAACGTCACAAACCGGTTTTTTTAAGGATGGGAAATCGTCAAATGATTTCTTCCGCTCTGGGTGGAGCGGAAGGGCGTGTCAGACTCTTACTGACTAAAACCCATCCGTGTTCCTTAAGTCCTTTGCGTTCCAGGGCCGCGTTGACTCTCTCGAACAAATTCCGCAACCCTGGCAGGTCCCAAACCGGATGCCGGAATTATTTGATTCTATAAACTTTACTTGGCGCCAACACGCACCGGTGCGTGGTCGGTCCCCCACTTGAGCAGTGCTCCATGCACCGCTTCGTGGGTGGCAGCGAACCTGTTAATCCGATATAGTTTCAACATTTTTGGTAACCCTCCCACTGACCCGGCTATACAGGATATCGAATCCTGCGAACCACAGTCACACGGACGTATAAATTTACCCCTACACCCTATAGATAACCCTTCTGTGCTCATAAATTTGGGATAAATAATCTTAGTTAGGTATTAAAGGGGCGCAGTGAGTTACTGGTTGTTGCTGTCAAAATACTGGGTAAATAGATTTTTTTTGGTCTGCAGAATGGTCATGGGGTATAGTGGAGGGTTTCGTTCAAAGACCGGATGATGCCTTGGATAAATTCTTTTATTCTTACGTGTTGTTATGTACTTAGGCATTGCGAAAAGTTAGATATACTTGGGGGTCATGAGTTTTGAAATGACGATGGATTTAAGATTAAGCAGAATAAGCAATGAGCAAGGTTGGAAATTAAGTTGACGGGTTTCCGCTAGAAGCCGTACTTTCGTTATGATTTTCATAGAAAAGTGGTCGTTGAAACTGAAGCAGAATGCCACTTTTACAACTTAAAAGTCACTTTGATTATAATTTATAAGGTGAAGTTTTTAGATTGAATTAATTTAACAAATTAATGGGTTTCGAACACATTTTTTTCATAATTTTAAACCCATATTTTGAAGTCTTTTCAGACAGTATTTACAAATACTTATAAACTTATAGATACTATATACAAGCAAATAGAAAATATATATATACGAAAAGATTACTTGACAAATAAATACCGTAAACAAAATAATCTAGACATTTCTTTCTTGAATAAATAATAACGTTCACATCAAACACGTTCCATTTTTC
This sequence comes from Mamestra brassicae, assembly GCA_905163435.1. Classification (NCBI taxonomy): domain Eukaryota; kingdom Metazoa; phylum Arthropoda; class Insecta; order Lepidoptera; family Noctuidae; genus Mamestra; species Mamestra brassicae. The sequence continues at coordinate 3,319,846 of LR990991.1, read as the reverse complement.
TCAAACAAAAAGAAACCAAATAACTCCGACATTAATATTATTAAACTTGTGCCAATATTATTCGTTACAATCTAATAAATATAAGTCGGTAAACAAACATAATACGTTTCAATATATGAACGAACAAGACGTGAACTTATTGTAGGCACAGAGCAAATTGCTCGCAATAATGTAGCTGTGCCATTGGCCCAATCATTTTGTACCAGTGTCTGTACATACTTGGGAATAGTTGGGGTCACAGACTAAATTTTAATTCTTTGTTATGTTACTTGCTGACTATTACCATTACTATGTAGAAGTATGAAGTGTTCTGTATGGTGTCCGACGTAAAAGACTAGCACCATCCCATCACTTCCCGTGGATGTCGTAAGAGGTGACTAAGCGATGCACCAGTCTGCCAGGGTTGCGGAATTTGTTCGAAAGAATCACCGCAGCCCTGGAACGCAAAGGGCTTTAGAAGGAACACGGATGGGTTTTAGTCAGTAACAGTCTGACACGCTCTTCCGCTCCACCCAGAGCGGAAGAAGTCATTTGATGATTTCCCATCCTTAAAAAAAAGGGATTCACCAGTGTATGGGCAGCAGCATTCTCTGTGCATTGCAACAGCTACACTGCGATCGCCAACCCGCCTGCCAAGCGTGGCGATTATGGCAAACTAAGAAGTGGACGTCTTTCGGCTGATATGATGATGATCACGACCATTATTATGGGACTGGGTCGACCACGCCTGCTGAATGTCGAAAGCTTCATAATAATAAATAATGTTTATGGATCCAATAACTTCAAATTACACACAATAGCTAAACAATCTAGAATTATAAGTACGTAGTTTATCTGTGATCAAAATCTTATGTACAAAATTGTTGTGTATTTTAAACTATGGGTTTTAGTTGAATCCTCAGAACCCCAAACTAGGTAAGGAATGCCTGTATTTTGGGAGTCTATTGATTCCTTCTAAACAGCAATGCTTTACTCATCTTCATGGGCTAAATCAACCAAGATGTGGGTTCCAGAAAGTGTCCCGCAGCATCGCAGCAATTGGGATTGGCCTAAACTTGCCGAAAGCCAAGAGCGATGGGAGGAAGAAAAGGAAGCATTTGCCCTGCAGTGGGTCAGAACAAGCTGCAAATAAATTAATAATTACTGTCCTGTATTTTTGCACTACCATCTGTTCTGCGAGCAATGTGCCCACTGCCACTTCAGTTTGGTGATCCTTCGGGCTATGTCGGTAAACTTGGTTCTTTTGCGGATATCGTCATTCCTGATTCGATCACGCGAGGTAACTCCAAGCATTGCCCTTTCCATTGCCGTTTGGGCAAGTTCTGGAGTGGAGCCGCGTACCGGAAGACGCAGCCTTGGAACGCCTACAAGATAGACCGATAGTGAGGGTCGCGAGACGCACAGGACCGGTTATTCTGGCGACACTTGGGGGAGGCCTATGTCCAGCAGTGGACGTCTTTCGGCTGATATGAAGATGATGATTTTTAAACTGCAGGGCAAATCAACTCTCCATCCAGTTAACTCAATTACCAGACAGATTAAATCACACTGCATTTTTTTATCCAGATTATATTTTATTTCACGCAATTTGTGATTTACACTCTTGTTATTACTATATAATACAGTTGGAATCTACAACAATATAATTACAATCTACAACATGGAAAATTACATAACCTTGTTTGCTCCACTAACGCAGTATCAAAAACAGAACAAAGAGAATAAAATCCCACAGCAGAGATCAGCATCGATGCCAGCATTCGTTATTTCCAGCTTTTGTCATTCTTTTTTTTTTCTACGTGAACCTTATCAAACCATACCTGTATTCATTTCATAATACCCGTTTGTTACTATACTACACATCATCTGCCTAGCCTTTTCCCAATTATATTGGGGTCGGCTTCCAGTCAAACCGGATTCAACTGAATACCAGTATTTTACGTTGAGCGGCTGCCTACCAGACCTCCACAACCCATTAACTGGGTAACACGGTACTCCTTGGCAAGACTGGTGTCAGATTATCTGGCTTCTGACTATCCGTAACGACTGCCAAATATCTACAAATGACAGCCGGGACCAACGGCTTAACGTGCTTTCCGAGGCACAGAGGAGTCTCGGTATGTTAAGATGGTCACCCATCCACAGACCAACCTCGGCAAGCGTTGCTTAACCTTAAAGATCGACCCATGCGGCTATTATTATTTAGCCACGAGCTCCTCTGTTACTATACTACACAGCGAATAGCAAATATCTCTTTTCATATACAGAGAGTACGCGTACGAATGACCATTCTTGTGCAAGACTTGTCACCTTGTCACCGGGTTGGTGATTTCGGAATCATTTTATAACTCGCTTTTGCTACCAGGATAGTCCTCCTGACCGATTGCGGCCATGGCGGCCAATCTCAACCGACGACTAGCCATCGGCGCTTGACATATTACAGTGTACAAGTGTGTGCGCAAATACAGGTACACTCCCTCTTCCATCACTCTCATATTCCGATGGGACGACAACCCGAGACGACCGGAGAGACATATGGCGCAGGCGGACCCCAATATAGTTGGGAAAAGGCTGGGCACATGATGTTTTTTTTTTACTCTGTGATATTTTAGTAAACAGTATCCAAATCTGTACGCCGTCCTACACGACACCGATGCTTGCCAAGTCCCACACATACCCGGACATAATTTCCGATAGAGCTTGCAAATCGACATCGAACATTTTTTACTCCAACCGACAGTTCCGCGTCGGTTTCGTTTTACTGAATGTATCCTTTATGAGTATTAAACTCACTTATCTAGTTATGTTTTGGTTTTGCTTTGGGGAATGTTGGAGTATTAAAGGGCTTTGTTTTTATCTTACTTACTCTTCTATATCTGCCGACAAACTGTTATGCAGTTTGACAGAATCATTGTAACTATTTTTTGTGTAGATTTTGAATTGAAACAATTTTTTTTTAAATGTTAAGACGGATGGATATTTATTACTCATCACGCCAAAACGGCTTAACGGATCTAGATGAAATTTGAAATAGATATAGATTATAGTCTGGAATAGAACATAAGCTATTTTTATCTCGGGAATATGTTCCCTTGGGACAATTTCCGATGTTCTCGTGGGTGAAGCCGCTGGCAGATGCTAGTCGGACTAACTTTAATCTACACTATATACAATAAAGCTGAAGAGTTTGTGAACTACCAGTCGGATTTGGAAAAATCTTTATATAGGTATATGATAGCCAAATTCATGAGGAAGGCTATACGGGTACGGATAAAAACGGGATGTGCGCGGGCGAAGTAGCGGTCAAAAGATAATTAAAAAAAAAAACAAGAGAAACTATGTCTTGATCCCCATATATATTTAGATATTGAACACATGTTTTTTTTCCTTTTTCACGTAAACAAATAATTAAAACTTTTTCGTTGAAAATTCGCGTGACGTCACTAAGATGGTACAATTTTAACACGCGACGTCACCAGCCCCCGCTCTTGAACTATGATGCGCTTTATTTTTGTCATTTTTTATCGATTTGGTATTGCAATAAATACATGTCCAAAACTAACGGACGGATTTAATCGAATTATAATTTTATATCTAGTAACATACTCTAATAGTCATAAGCAAATGTTCTAATTGAGCTCATTGATCTTTCTTTTTGCCCAAGTGAGTCGCTCAAACCAAAAATTCATCTTTTGAATGATTTTATGAAAGAAAATTTAGGCATGTTACACCTTTGTAGTCATACGTAATAATCTTAATATTTTCGCCAAACAAAATGTTTTCTATTATTTACCGATCAAAGTTATTAATGTTTTTTAAATGAGTTTTGACCAAGTTGTTTGTTTTCTACTAAAAAACACAGTAAATGTTATGTTAAGAAACAAAAGCAAAATTAGATAGAAATACGTATACATCGACTAGAATTGTCCAGGTAACTCACAATATTAATACTTCCAAATACAATACGCAGTTACATACAAAAGCTGCCGAACAAACAATGCCCGAATCATTTCTTACACGAACATAAAAATCGAATTACAAAACTATACATTGGTAAAATATCGAATAATCCGAAATCGAGTCACAAATCTTGTTAGGGACCACCGCAATCTAATACTACGGCCAAAATTTATGTTAACCGGATACCAATCACAGACATACCTCTGTAAAATATTAGATACCCGTGTCAAGCTCAAAGCGATCTTTTTATTAGCTAGTTTCGGAAATTGGCTTAGCATGGCCGCGGAAAATGTAAGGAATAAGTAATTCGATGTAATTTTTTCCCAACAATCTGGATGAGAACGAAAGTAATCTGTGAAAATGATCATCTATCTATACTAATATTGCGGGCCGCGCGAGAGAAAGGCAAGAAGGCCTTCGCCCCAACCACCGCTACAGGAGAAGACGCCCCGGGCGTCGCAAGTCGCAGGGCGATCCCCGGCCACCGTAGGCGCGGGCCTGCAGACCGCGAGCGTTGGGTGAATCGCTGTGCTATCACCACCAGGCCCGTGTCGATGGCGCGTTGTGTTTCACGCGCGCCTCAAAGAGATGTCAGCATAAAAGAAGGGGCCCGCTAGGGCCAGAGCCTGTCAGGGTTGCGGAATTTGTTCGAAAGAGTCATCGCGGCCCTGGAACGCAAAGGGCTTTAGAAGGAACACGGATGGGTTTTAGTCAGTAAGAGTTTGACACGCCTTTCCGCTCCACCCAGAGCGGAAGAAGTCATTTGATGCTTTCCAATCCTTAAAAAAAAATATATGCTATTATTATAAATGCGAGAGTTAGTCTATCTGTATATAAGGTCCGGACAAACTTTTAGAAATCATTCTGACAACCAATATAAGGACAATGGTAAAAACAAAAGAAGACAAACGCATTAGATACTTACAAGAAAAAAAACAGCTTTCGAAAATACACTTAAAATGTTGGCAATTTATTATTATTGTAGTAGGTCGAAATAAAATCACTTTAATCAGCGTTTTTTTTATTAGATATCTTTGGTAAGACGTTCTCTTGTCGCTGTGTTAAAATTTGTCTATTTATTTAAGTGGGTTCTTATACATATATGTATGTTTGTTTGTTACATTTTCACGTCTAAACCACTAAGTCAATTTTGGTGAATTTCGGTATAGAGATAGATTTAGAGAAGGTCTAAAGATATTTTTATCCCGGAATACGTTCCCTAGGGTAAATTTCATGGGCGATGGCGCTGGCAGAAACTAATAGTTAATAGTTCTGCCGAAATAAAGACTTATTACTTCCATAGTTTTCATTGTGTCCGTTTATTTAAATGAAAACGGATCCTCAACATAATAATAACAATTTATTTGTTCTAAAACATACAGACATTTAAATAACATGGTGATACACTTAATTCTAAGTTCAGATATTGGACATCTGTGTTTGAACTAGATAGGTATAAAATATCTGTATTTCAGACATCAGCGCTCAATCCCCCGTCGCAGGTGACACTTGGAAATTGACTAAGGTAGACCTTCTAAATATGTATGTATTATATTTCTATAATGTTATTTAAGGAAGTGACAGATGTAGGAGAGTTGTATAGTGATGGCCTCTGGTGAGTTGATTGTAAATGAGTGAGTGTGTGTGGGAGGTTGAGTATTATTATGAGCTACTTAACGACAGCCAACAGGTTTTCAGTCTCAGTGTAGTTTAGCTTGTGAATGTACTCTACTACTGTAAGTTTACATTTGTTCTTATTTAAGGGGTACATATCTATCAGTTTATTCAGTCTCTCATACAGAAAAGAGCATCAACCCCTCTCAATCCCAGTGAGGGAAGGGAGTGCACCTGTGTTTGTGAACACACTTGCTCACTTTAGCTCCTGCGTCAATGACTGGCTTGTCACCGCTGAAATTGCCCGCCATGACCGAAATGCCGTCAGGTGGTTTAGATTTTAGCAGAATAACCCGGTTCAACCAAATTGGCTTACTTTGACTGAGAGATAGAAATTGATTGAGATTTGAAAGGCAGAAATGAAAGACCGACTTGATTGAATGACGTGCTCTTATGTTTTGAACCAATCAATTTGGTGGCTTCGTATATAACAGCTATTATTCCAGTGGCGTATTTGACCATAGGTATCAAATCTTTAAAAGAACTGACGCCCCAGGCCACAACAAAGAGAATATTCTTCCTTTTACACCTACTCGTAAAAAAATTGCACTTTGCACTCAGTATTCAAACATTGGAGTTACTTTGTCTAGTTAGCGAGCGAAGAGAAGTTTGACCAAAAAGAAGTTTGTGTAACTTTAAACGGCAAATTGGTAAGGTTAGGCACCGCACATGGCACATGGCCTAAAGGGACAATTCGCTATTACATTAAATCTTTTTGTTTCCATTCATGATATCAATCAAAACCCAAATTCACCTCAAAAGGGACAAAAGCCTCCCAACGTCAAATATTTGCTCGCATGTTTTTCTTCAATTCTCGTTATTGGTAACATTGTAGTCCAACAAATTAGCATTCATATTGGAAGTGGTCCATTCTATAATTTATGCAATTACCCAATGAATATAACATGGATGAGCGTGCGTGGTGGACGCTGTGAATGAGAATGGCCATTGGGCGATACTATTAGTATTGTGCTCCTTAATTTAGTTAAAGGCAGTCAGTTAGGGATGACGTTTAATTGGTAATTGGTGATGATTTATGACTGTTTTTGTATTGTCTAAATGACTAGGGAGCTCGTATAGTAACTGATGAACGTTTGGCCAAAATTCAAAAGCTATGTCGTACGAAGAAAACACTAAGCAAACCAAAATGTGTAATATTGCTGATATATGTATAACGGCGCGCGATAATTTTGTTGATTTATTTTAACAGTTTTTATAAGTTGTAATCGATTAGTTTTACTCTGTGGTGTAAGAATTATTTCTTTATTGGTCATTTTAATTTAGAGCGGGTAACACCGAATGGAGTTGTGAATGTCATGGCGGCAGTGACGGCCACTTTTGACGCGACCGTCAGCCGAGGCACATGCACAAACCCATTGGCTCTGGATCAGTAATTATTATTGTAATCATTAGTTATTTTGGTGAAGCTTTGTTAAAATATTACAAGTTAAATTAAGTGAGATATTTTGTGAATATTATTCTTCAACTACCTGCACCTACACGCCCATAATGGTGGACCAACAGATGACGGATAAACAGCGACACGTGGTGTCTCAGCCGCTCGGAAATCCGTTATGTATATGGATGAAAAATTATCACCTAAGATCTCGGTCTCCAAATATCTCAGCAACTTTCAATATATTTCAATAAGTTTTTTTTAGTTTTTTAGGTGTCTTCAAATTATACATGGAGAACACCATAACAGTGCACCATAACTTTGATGTAAAATCAAAATGGTCATGGCTGACGTAGCCAATTTGGTTATCAGTTCTGATCCTTTACTGATCTTAAAACAGGGAAGTTTCATGCCCCTACAGCTTCAGGTCGTCCTATAAAATGTGAGTAGAAGCGTCGCCAGGATGCCGTGACAATATGATTAGGCTCTACATTAATAAGCACTACAAGCTGACAAAAAAATAAGTCAGTTGAGTGCTTGCGCACTGATCTACACTCGAGCGCTCTCATAATTAGATCAGAACGGCCATGATGGTAAAAATCTTTTAACCTGCTAGCTCGTGATTTTACTTTAGATTTTACACGGAAGGTAATACTTCAGGTACAGGATAAATTGTGTTCAGAGGGAAATATCTCGTATTTTTAAGCCATCAGCCATAAAGACATTTGTAATTTCCCCAAACTGGTTTTTGATATTGATTGTCGTTTTGAATTGTGAGTCTTTATGTGACAAACATCTGAATCCGTTCAGCTGCTTATGCGCTGTTGAACAACGAATACACAAAGAACTTCACAAACTTCTACAAAATTTTATACAGTTACTATTCACGATGTTTTCGCTCATTGTAATAACGAAAAGTATGCTACAATAACACACAGAACTTCCACATAAAACCAAGATCAACAAGGGAATAAAACCATAAAACTCATCCAATATAACGATAACAGTTTAGAAATATTCAGCGTACCAGCTGCGGCGACGAACGAGTTCAGGATTTACATCTAAAACTTAAAATAAATAATGTTAACTCAAAGAGAACTCGTGAATGTCGGACTTAGTGAAAATTCAGTAGAAACTGAAATATAGTGAGTTCCCACACTGTCCCAGTTCCGAGTAAAGCTTCTTGACTGCCTCCGCTGTTGGGGTTATACGGGATGTGGGTGGAACGGGGCAGCCATTTTTTTTAATCAATTTCTAAACGGTGAATGAAGAGAGTCGAGTAGAAGTAGGAGAGTATTAGGAGGAGAGAATATTAGGAGAACTCGATTTCCTCGTGAGAGTATTCTTGTTCTGTGCCTCGGAACAATAATAGGTAACTGATGATTTACTTTTTGTTCTGATACAGTGACATGCTGGCTTACGCTGAAAACCTGCGCCATGGATTCGTGCCTTCGTGCACGGGCCTCGGCATTATGCTGAGCGTTTAGCCGTTTCGCGCAGTAGTGACGCATGTTTCCGTCTAGGATAGATATTATTCTTTTTAGAAGAGGTATATAACCTCTTGTTTTTTTAGGCTTCCGTATAAACAACAGTTTTGTGTATATGTGTCTTTTTCACGTGAATAAACAGTTTTTCTTTCTTTCTATGATGCTTTCTGGATAATAATGTCTTAGTGTCTCAACATGTTACAACCACAAGCTCGCACTATGGCAGCGCAGTTCGGTGGATATTTGCTCACTTCCTTTCCAGATGAGGCCTGTGTCTCTGGCGTGTGTACAATAGACTGAAATATTATCAAAAAGTTACCTACTATATTGGTGCTTAAACTATTAAGCACCAATATAGTAGGTAGCTTTAAATACACAGCATGCGTTTCATTGTAAATAAAATTCAGAGAGGTCACTTCTTCATATTCGTCCTTCCTTCAATGCTGAGTGGAACTCAAAGGCTACGCCTAGTTTATTTATGAACAGTTACTGAAATGTATCCGCAAGAAAACCAAGGTTCCCGACATAGCCCGAAGGATCGCAAAACTGTAGTAGCGTGGGTAGCCGATGGATGCGAGACGCACAGGACCGGTTGTTGTGGCGACACATGGGGGAGGCCTATGTTCAGCAGTAGACGTCTTTCGGCTGATATGATGATGATGACTGAAAACTGAAAAAACCTACAGGGAATAGCTCTATAGGTAAGACCTTTTGCATGACCTAAGAATTTAAACCAGATCCCCTCACTTGGCAGCTGCCTAGGTTACACATTTCCTTTCAGAACTGCTCACAAAAAAATTCGTGACCAAAACCGCTAGAACCCCGTATGTTTCCGCACATATTCAAGGCTCGTGAGCTTGTTTGCTCGCATACTATAAGATATTTGCTCCACTACTTTTGTTACCCTCTATGAAGACGCGTGTATTGAACGTAATATCTTGTTTGCTATTTTTATTTGAAATTCAAAATGCTTAACATTTATAGAATTTGTATTGCTGCTCGTAGTAAGGATGGTCCTGTAATTGCTTTGAGTAGGAAATATATAGAGAATAATGATTCTGTGATAAAATGAATAGCTGTTTCTTTATTGATTTTTATTGTATAAATTATTAAAACTAAAATCCGTTGCGTGGTTTAAGTAGGACGTTGTTTGCTTTCCAGAGCCGCGGTAACTCTTTCAAACAATTCCTCAATCCTGGAAGGCACTGGCCCTAGCAGGCCAGGTCGATTATGCTGACATCTCTTTAAAGCACACGTAGAAGACAACGCGTCGGTATTTATACTTCTTTAGTAATATTTTAAATGCGAAAGTTTGGATGGATGGATGTATGGATGTTTTTATCCCGAGAGTATGTTGCCTTGGGATAATTTACGGATGAGCCGCGGACGACAGCTAGTATTAGCTTAAGTCAAAATCTGTTGCATGGTTTAGAGCGACGTCGTCCTATCAGTCATTGAGGACAATCAGAAAAAGCTAGTAAATCTGACACCAGTCTTGCCAAGAGGTATCATGTTACCCCGTTATTTAGGACAGATAGGCAGAAGGTCCTTGTAAAATACTGGTAACCAGCTGCTTCTATATCGACTGAAAGCCGTCCCGAACAGTTGGTAAAAGGCCTAGGCAGATTGAGAGTCAAAGTCAAAGTCAAAGTCAAAACGTTTGACTTTGACTCTCAATCTGCCTAGGCCTAGGAGAGGTTGGAGAAGATCAAAGATTTGTGTTTGAATAAAAAAAACCGTCAAGTACGAGTCAGACTCGCGCACCGAGTTCCAATCAATTCTTGATTTTTTTTGAAAAAAACAATGTGGAGCGTATCCTAATCCCCTATGTCCCTGTGACTTGAGGCACTAGCTTTTGCCCGCAACTTCGTACGAGCATAACCCGTTTTTTTTTCGTTTCGTTTACGTAATAATTTCGGGAATCATACTTTCTACGACTAGTACTTTCGGCTGTACGTTGTCTGTCGAATGACTGACAGACAACGCGCAGCCGAAACTAGATACTGGGCAATCAGTCACACAATCAGTCCAGTAACTGAAGAATTAGGATAATACGATACGTCATCTTGTTTAACACGTCATCTACGCATGTTATTTATTGTAACGCAAACGAATTCAGTTTATAATCTATTTAAAGTAATACCAGATGGATCCTATGTCTTCCGGGAAGAAACTTGACTTGGTGGCAAAGTAAGTAAAGAGAGACTGACTGTCATGTCCTGTGCCAATTTGTGATGGGTCAGAAAAGTTAGAAGACTGGTTAGAAGCTTTAGATGGTTCGTTTTATCGACTAGTTAAAACCTTTTGAATGAAATTAGTACTTAAAAGGTACAATTAATTTTCCTTTTACCTATTAAGATGCATTTATGGCTGGGTCCATTTGAAATCGAGAATAGATTTGTATGCCTATTTCAAAAACCAATTGCTTAAAACAGCGCCATCTATGTTCTAGAGCCTGAACTAGCATGAGGTACTGCGTGCATTTAGCAACAGCTCTTGGACCAGAGCGCGGCAGCGATTTACATTATCATATCGAATTATTTTTTTAGGTTGTTTTAGGTTCACCAACAATTGTTTACACTGATTACGTATAAGGAACACATGCTTAAATATAAATTAACAGTGTAACAATTACTTTTAAGTCAACACCACTCCGAAGGACATGCATAAAATAACAAATCCGAAGGTTAAGTAACATAGTTATAAGCGCTAATCAACATAATTTTCTTTAAATTTAAGATTTATAATTTCTGAGATTTTTAGCTTTTGGTATTGATCGTCTGGTCGGTATCTACCGATTGCTTGAGATTGCCATCTGGAATTTCTAAGTAGCAGCCCGTCTATGGTATGACTATGTTTGTAGGTAGCTACCTAGTTAAAATAGAGACAAAATTGACATTTCTTGTGATGCTTGTGAAATCTATGATAATTGGGCAACAAAACTCCTTTTCAATAGTAGGTACATAATGCAATCTTTAAAAAATCATAAAGGTAATATTATGCCGAATCACTACTGTATATCTAAAATCATTCAGTGCACTAAAGTTAGTCTCTCAGTAGTCTAAGCAAGTGCTCCTACTAAGAGACATACCTACTTAAATAAAGTTACCAAAAACAAGTTAGTGTAATAGGTACCTACTTACATATTTCAAAAGAGTGGATGACTACCATCTGCGATGAGATCGAAAGGACATTTTTGTGTAAACCCATACTTTTACTTTACAAGTGTAACACTGTAATAGAATAAATCATTGTTGTATGTGTTGACAGTAAAATATTGGAGAGAAATTTATTTAGCACCCAAACAACGATGGTGTGAAGAACTGATTTATCCCTTTTGTTATAATTGTGACTAGGCGTTGTTATTACTCCGAGTCTAGTTAGAGTAGCCTGCAGCGAGTCAGAGAACTAAAACAAGGTCAGTTGCCTCGCGGCCACAGACGCGAGCGGTTGTTTGCAACGAGTGTTCGTCTCTGCGTAATCCCCTCGGAACAAAAAATGTCAACCCCAAAAGAAAAACAAGTGTTATTAAAAATTATAGAAAAGTACAAAAACATGCCCATTCTTTGGGATAAGGAACATAAAGATTATAAGTGCTTGCCTAAAAGATACATTGCAAATAAAGTACTACTTGAGGTTTACAAAAAACTTGATGACAATGCTACTATACATACGCTTACTAAAAAGATTCTTAATTTACGGACTAATTACTTCAAGGAACTACGAAAGGTTTGTTTTATGGTACTTGTAAAACTAACCTCAATTTCAACAATTAAGTAGGTAGGTAATGGCTTATGTTGTTTGGAGTTTCTTGTAAACTTTTTTTTTTTATTGCAGGTCAAAGACTCACTGGCAGATGATGGAGAAACAATTTATGAGCCATCATTATGGTATTTTGATGCGTTTAGTTTTCTTGATGATTCTACAAGTAATACAAGTGAATGTAGAAGCGACCAAAGTTGCCACTCTGGGCATAAGGGTCCTATGAGAAACGAGGTAAGTTTAATTAGTGCAAACAAATAATAATGAAATAAAGCTGGCATTTCATTTGGCAAATTCATCAAAATATTCGCGTCACTTGTGCAATACACAATGAGCCTTATTCTGAAAACCATAAAGTAAATTTTGGTAGTCAAGTGTCAGCATAATATTGAATGCGTGGCGTTTGCAGCACGCATTTACTGAACCACCATTTTACCGTTATCTTTGCTCGCCCCTCTCGCTCACTCCTATGTTTACTTTGTTTTTCCTTCTCCCTCACATCTACTTTTCCCTTCATGCTCACACATACATTTGTGACATGTCAACTCGGAAAAGGATCCTCACCGTATCGCCGTATTGCCCCGAAGCAAGTCGATTACGTTACAATTCCGATTAGCGTGCGTTGCAGTATGGGGTTTCATACAAAGAATACTGTACGGCTCGAGTTGATACGGTGACAATCCCTTTCCGAGTTGATGTGTGTATGACCTTTAGATTCTTATGCGCCCATTACACGCTAGGTTTTGCTGTCAATTTAACCAGTCACGGCTGGGATTGATGGTTAATATCTATCGTCTATTGCCACTGCAATAGACGATAGATTTTTGAAATTTCATGCAACCATCTGTCACTACATTTTGCATGAAATTGAAGAAAACCTTGATATTTGATTAGTCAAGACTTTGAAGTGAATGGGTCTGTTTTTTATGTTTATGTAATGAGTTCTTGTCCTTTTTCAAATCATATATCAGCCAGTAATATTTCGTCGACAATTTTATTCAAAGATAATATTCTTATTTGTACCAAATTTCAACTGAATCAGACCTCTAAATTCGTCGCAAATTGGCTGTGACAGACGGACATTATAGTTTCTTGTTATTCTAGACTGGAAAATTATAGGCAGACGAAAAATTATTTGGTGTTGAATTTGTTATGAGTTTCTTCACATAACTAAAAAGAGATTTTAATGAAGTATTTTTAATTGATTGCAGACTGTTTCGTCCTCATCATCGGATGAAGAAGGAAGTAAACAAAACTCAGAGACAAGTAGCTCACCACCAGTCAAGATGAGGAAATTCACAAATCCAATTGTGTACAAAAATAATAACAGACTGGAAGTGACAGCTGAACCGTCGCAAATGGAAAACGAGGAGTGGGAGATACTCGGGAAGGCTATAGGCCTACAGTTACGAGATTTGGATAAGAAACAGTTGACGATAGCACAGAAAATTATTTCGGACGCAATTTACTATGCAAAGTTTGGCTTATTGTCCCAAAAGACATATATTAATCTTGGAAATCCCCCAACATGATAATACAGCTTTATTTTAGTAATAATTGTAAGTAATATATTTTGTAAAATGAAATGTTTTTTTGCCAGACTACCTAGAAGAAGGGATAGTTTAGTAGTTTTAAGTTAACTGCCACTGTTACACCTGCACTGTATGATATAAAGGTGAGTACTCATTTGAGCATAACCATATTCAGAATACAACATTGTGGCACTGAAAAGTCGTTTTGCAATCTAAAAGTATCAGCAAAAGCACGAAATTATACTAATATCTGCGTCAAATTCATCAATTGAGTCTAATGAGACTATAATCCTAACACAACATGCCTAAGTTGGAGAAATTAAAAAACTTAGCCTCCAGGAGTGAACATCTTTTGGCTGAATGACGATATCAACCGTGTCTATTGAATGCAAGAAAACAAATGAGTGCAAATAAGCAATAACATTTCAACCCCAAAGCTAGATTTCGAGAAAAACGCATTAGAAGCTTATGAACTCTTACGCTTCTAGAACATTTTTTTTTACAAACGCCATAGGACATTGACACAACAAAAGAAAAGTATTTTCTCATAGAACCATTTCTCAAATCATACATTTCATTTCAATATGAATAAAAGAAATATCGTTTGAAACAGCGCCATCTATGTACCTGGCCCGAACTAACATAAGGTACATACTGTTAGCATTGAGCAAGGTTCCCACAAATAATTTCCAAATAGCTCGGAGCAGCGATTTACATTGTCAGTGGCCTTATTGAGACTGAATAAGCGACGTCTGGTGACAATATCGGAAAACCTTTTTTCCATACAATAGGGAAGATAAAAGTACAGAATTTATACAAAAAAGTGGTGAAATTTACAAAAAGTATAAAATAAAAGAAGATCACGAGATGAGCTATCAACCCATATTATCCAGATGGAATGACAGCTCACTTCGTGATCACGTAACATCTTGATTACTGACTTCATGTGATTTTTTAAATTTTAAGTTGGTGCTTAGACTACAATAATACATGTAGTCATCTCAATCGAGTCACTGCTACTAATAATTTCAGAAGATTGGGTGTCCAAACGTTGTTATCGCTAAGAGTCTAATAAGTACACAGTGTAGTGTGCAGCGATTCATCGACAAGGTCAGTTGCCTCACGGCCCCAGACGTGAGCGGTTGTGTGCAACGACTGACCGCGCCGCGCCTCTGTGAAATCACCACGCTACCAAAAATGTCGACCCCAAAAGAAAAACAAGTATTTTTGGAATTAATAGAAATGTACAAAAACTTGCCCATTCTGTGGGATAAGGAACATAAAGGATATATGAGTAAGCTTATGAGAAATGATGCGAATAAAATGTTGCTCGAGGTTTACAAGAAAATTGACGCGGATGCAACGACGCAAACGCTTACTAGAAAGATTCTTAATTTACGGACTAATTATTTCGAAGAACTACGAAAGGTTTGTTTTTTCTATGTATATTTTGAAATTAATCTGCGTTAAATTAATCTGAGTTACTTTTAAGTATTCAGGTTTTGTATTGCAGGTCAAACACTCACTAAAATATGATGCAGAAGTATATGAACCAACATTATGGTACTTCGATGCCTTTACTTTTCTTGATGATAATAATACAAGCGAATGTAGAGGAAGCGACGATAGTTGCCATTCTCATCACAAGGATAACATAAAAATCGAGGTGAGTTAATTTAGTGCAAGCAAAAACATAACATTCAAATATAATGCTGGCAACTTCACTTAGCGTATTTGTCTAATATTCGCGGCACTTAAAAATCATAAAGTATATTTTTGATTGCAAGTTAAGTGCCAGTATAATTTTGAATGCTAAGCCATGCAGCTTCGACATGTTTATAGAATCGACCGGCAACCGGCCATTTTAACGTTATCTTTGCTTACTCCTCTCGTTCACTTCTATATTTGCTTTGTTCTTCCCTCTTGCTCACGTTTACTTTGTTTTCCCCTCTCGCTTAAACCTAGTAGTGCGTCCACAAGATACAGACTTCCATAAATTCCATAAAATTTTATCTGAGCAACCATGCAGACAACAATCGTTGTGATATATTTTTATTCAGAGTTTAAAGTTTGTGCAGCCAAAAGTCTGTATCGTGGGGACCCACTATTTAAAACCGGCCAAGTGCGAGCCTGACTTTCACACGAAGGGTTCCGTACCATAAACCGAAAAAAATACACTTATCTTGTATGAGAGCCCCCTTTAGTTTTTAATTGAATTTATTTTTATTCGAAGTACACACACTGTGAAAGTTTCAACTGTCTACCTATTACGGTTCTTGAGATACAGCCTGCTGACACACAGACAGACGGACAGCCGAGGCTTAGTAATAGGGTTCCGTTGGTTACCTTTCAGGTATGGAACCCTAAAAACAGACCCGTTTGTGTAATATACTCTACTAAATACAGATGGCTGAATTCAGCTGAGTGGAATAAACTAGATCCTATTGAATTCTATGATAAACAAGCCTGTGAACTAATATGGACTTCAATTTCAAAACGGAATAAACAAAAACATTCTATATCTGCCTGGCCTCGAGATTGCACCATACCTACCTACTTCAATGAAATCGACAATTATTGACAATCAAAATACATATGTTCTTCCATTACTGACTGACAGACAACGCACAGCCGAAACTACTGGTCGTAGAAAGCTGAAATTTGGCCTGTAAGTTCCTTGGTAAATGTAGCACTAAGAGATGATTTCGCGAAATTCGTGCGGGAACGGGAACAAACGGGATATGCGCGTATGAAGTCACGGGCAAAAGCAAGTAATCAAATAAACTGCTCCGAGATTTTATTTCGGTAAACGACTTAATCCACTTTTAACTGTGCCATTTACTTCAACAAATTATGGGCAGAACTCAAACATTGTTCGTGCAAGCAGAAATTTAAACAAGCTTTGTAAACAATATAATTAAGATCCGTTCACAATTACTAGTGTATCCGCTAGCTAGGAAGTGCTTATGCCGAAACTTTTTCAAATAAGTAGTAATACTTCGATGTTATGATAATTATGCAGTGCGAGCTAAATTGTAGTATAAGCATAAGTTACTCAGTAACTTGATGTACATTTCCATAGAACTTACTTTTTATTTCTGTATTTTATAAGTGGAGACTTGTCCTTGGCTGACAGTATAGCTAAGAGGTGACTTTTATTAAGTACTTTTAATTGATTGCAGGATATGTCATCCTTATCATCAGATGAAGAAGAAAGTTGTCAAAACTCAGAGATACATTCACCAGTTATGAGGAGGAGAGGAAGTGGCAGAAACTCAGAGACACACAGTTCCCCACCATTAAAGAAGAGAAAATTCACAAATCCAGTTGTGTACAAAAATACTAATAACAGCCCAGAACTGGCTGCTGAACCCGCGCAAATGAAAAACGAGGAGTGGGAGATATTTGGGAAGGCTATAGGCCTACAGTTACGAGATTTGGATAAGAAGCAGTTAACGATAGCGCAGAAAATGATTTCGGACACAATTTACCATGCAAAATTTGGTTTACTGTCTCAAAAGACGTATATTAATCTTGGAAGTCCTCCGTCATAATAATATAGCACGATTTTTTGGTTTCAAAGTTAAATTGAAATAAAAAAAAAAATATTTTGTACGATAAAATAGTTTTTTTTTGTTACCCATCTGCCCCTGAAGGAGGGTAATGTTTTTAGCAGCCACTGTTCCGTAAAAACGTAACTCATATCCTTATGCATTCAAGTGTAATAACACTTGATTGCTCCTTATGAGTACTCTTCTTTACTTGTCAGCACGAGTTTGAGCATTATCTGCAATAGTTTAAGATTTACAACATTGAAGTAGTGGTAAGTCTTTTTGCTATTTAATTAACATTTTGAACGCCAGAGCATAAACGCATTGGCGTATCCCCGTCGCCAAGCCTCTAATTCGCCGTAGTTGTTGTCACATATTTGTGACGTTTGGCGTACAGGGCACGCGCTTGCTTGTCATGTATTCGTGACAATGGCGTTCAAAAGGATAAAAGGTTGAAATGGTAGTCAAAGCAACGTCCGATTTTTTGAAAATATGCGTTCTCTGATTCGACAAGAAATCACAATCTCAAGAGTGAACGTCTTTTCGCTGGATGACGATAACAAGTCATGTATCTTTTATTTAATTTTTGGTAAAATTTTAAAATATCTCAAATGTTGAGGCAAACAATTTCAAATTTCTACGGGATCATAATTGAAACATCGATATTGGGAAGTATAAGTTATATTATAATAAAAGTTTATATAATTAAATTACAGCGTAAATTTTCAGTAGGTACATAATATCTAGCACAGTGTACGAAATACATTTTTCACAATGTGAGCATATTTTTATCATGTTTAAGTACAATAGCTTACAGTAATTATCTTTCCATGGTGAATGATCCAGTATCGGCCATACGTCAATTCTTCCCCTTAATTGAAGTATTACCCACACATGTTAATGAAGATGATGTAATTCTTTAATTTATATATTTTTCCTATACATTTTTCTTATGCTTTTCGCCGTTGTACAAGTTTATCGCAGAACCACTAAATGTACTCACATTTTGTGCGCATTGCATTAAATATGGTCTAAGCATCAGAGGTGCAATGAAGTTCCCTATGAAATAGTTATTACTTTTTAATTCTGTGTAAATTTCCCCGGTTTACACAGTGACAAGACTAATGATATTAAAGAACTCAGTAAGTAATGAAATCTTAACTTCGATTCACAACTCTCTCTCATAGAACTGGTTTAAAGAAAAGCTATTAGGTATCGCTCTTACGCTAAAATTTAAAAGTCTTATAGTATAGAAAGCGGCATCGAAGCTTCCCACCATTTATTCAAAATATCCACCGTTCAAAATTCTGATCGCTCCCTTATGGAGGATGGTCCCCGTAAATAAATATTTAGTTCTACAATGCTTATTTTGTAAGCTATACTTTATTTCTAAGGCAGGGAGTAGAATCTAGCATATGTACTTACATGGGATACTGAAAAGAAGAAACCATTACGACTTATCTATTAATAATCGACAATTTAAAACTATCAAACTACAAAAATGTTTGCCAAAAAGCTTTCTTTTTTATTGCTAAAAAAGCTTACGTAAGTAAACCTAATTCCTTTAATCTATGAATCGTTGAACTGTGCTCTACCTCTATTAAACGTGACTTATATTGGGTTGTGAATGTGTTAATAACTATTACTGTAACATTACTTACTAAATTTGTGTTATTATTTTATCTTATAACCAAAATTATATCGTGTGAGTCAAAACTTTATGTAACTTTGGAGGCACTTTCAAAGTGGCTGAACAAACGACAGATATAGTGCGTATTATTTTAATAAAATGGATGAATATAAGCCTAAATATTTGTTGAACCATCGGTATAATATATCACAAATAATTTAAACGATGGACTGGTTTTACAGTACTTTTATACTTTTCCTGAAACTCTCAAATGGATGTTTAGTATCATCACTTACATCATTCTTTAAGATATCTCTTAGAACTTTCCGATCTTTGTTCTTTTGTATCATCATCATTATTTTCTTTAATATCAATTTAATGATAGTCATGTTCATTTTACACATCTGGTGCGCGAATTTCGACGGTGACTGAGGTCGGTCCTGGGGTTGTCGGGGATCTAAGAGTAGCTGATCGCAGGGATGTGGCAGAGTGTCCACTGCTAGCTCTAGACCCACGCCGGGATCCTGTAAGCAAAATATCATCTGTAAAGTCAATTTGGGAAATAAGAATGTTGAAGGCAAAGCATGCGTAGAGCATGATATCGAAAAGGACTACATGCCGTGAAATGTATCCTTATTTAATGGAGTATCATAATTGTATGCGTGAGAAGCTTTACTTGTATTAATTTTAATTATTCTAATAGATTTTTGCTACAATGTTGAACTCATAATTAGATAATTATTTGGGCTATGTTAGTTAGGTTCCTCTTTTACTAGAAAAAGTTAGTTATAAGAGCAGAAATTCATGCAAGAGTAACTTACATGTTTCTTTATTTGCATTGTTGTATTATCATGGTTTGCTAATGGAATTTAAATCTACATTTTATTGGATTAAAATTAATGATGATTCTGATTTAGATCTGATTAATGATTTAGTTAATGTTTTGTTTTAAATGGCAACAGTAGCTTGGCCAAAGCAGTATTTCATTTTGTTAATAATTCTATGTAGCAGCAATCCAATTCAACTGGGCTAAGAAAATGTTCTAAAGTAATGCAAACCTACCTAACAGTAACTACAAAATTCAATTTTGGCGGAGATTTTGAGAAAAAGTAGATCCTAAATATCTTAAAATAAAGTTTTTCTAGGGTAACAAAAACATTTTTTTCTGGAATCGTATTCTAAAGTGTAAGATTACATTTTTTCCAATGCAAGAAGAGACGGGACAACTTCATTAAAAAAAAAAATAATTGTGTTATATTCATTCGAATATAACAGTAATATTTTTTGATAACGGAACATTAACGAATTTTACACATCAAAATACGATCCCTGGTTACTTAAATACTACATTGAAAACACACAGAAACATAATATTGTGAGAACACTAGGTAGTTGGCGTGAGTATATGTCATAAATACCAGTATGTCATAAAGATACTCTAGACTAATTAATCATAATTTGTATGGTTGACGTGTGTGTCTGAGTTTCCTAAATTAGATATATGTTCAGTAACTTGACAATCAAACAAGAAAATAAACGAACAATGTGATATAATAAATATTTTCAAAATGACATTGGATAAGAAAAATCTATCGCAGGTAGTTGAAATATAGAAAATGAATCAGAACTGAGTCGACTACTCCTGATTAGAGAGTTAAGAAATTGCTATGTTCTAGATATTGATCTTTCTTGATTTTTTTGCAAAAGACTACATTTCAGATAAAGAAGTTGTTATGAATACCTGAACCAATACGTGCAGTATAATACCTACATAATCTGAAACTATAGATAATATAGAGCATAACAAGCAAAATGATATCGTATGTAACCTGAGGGTTTTCGGTGTAGCTGATGACTTTGATGGTGGCGTGCTGTTGATACATGAAATAATCATGATTAGCATTGTCAGTGATTAGGGAAACGGGCAATGTTAGGTTAAAGAGGACATTATGGAGTATTTGAACACCATTGACTTTAGTTTAGGGCTGTGCAAAATTTTAAACTGTGTTTTTGAGATTCCAAAAAGTTTTCTGCGATTTGAAATTGCATCATTTATAGTTTTGGAAATTCGACAAAGTAACACAAAAGAAGCTAAACTTAGGAAGCTTATTAGGTATGTCAGATAAGTATCATGGAACACAGTTTTCAGTTCAGGTGTGTTTGAAGAACTTCTTAAAGTTATTGTGAACTAATTAAATTAAATACGGTTGGGGGTACGAATAAGCCCGTTCCCCTCAAATTGTGTAACAAAAGGAGTTTAGGAAAATACACCACATTTAGATAATCAAAAACATTTATAGTTAAAAATCTATCACATTATAATTGGTGCAGTACACAAAATACAGTCTGCTGCAAAAATAAAAGGCGAGGCTGCTAGTATTGCAGAAAGTGCACTAAATAATAATTTAAAATCAAGCCTCGATAAATTTCTATTACTTCTGCAACTTACTGTACTAATACATTTCAAAAGAATAACATTAAGAAAATAAAACACATAACGTTATGTAGGGGTATAAGAAACTATTCTTCATCCCAAGAAACCATTGCACATCATCATCATACTAATATTATAAAAATGTAGATAAATAAAGATATTGTTGTTAATTTTATCTTACGCGCAACAATATTGTGCAAATTATTGACCGATATGGTTTGAATTGTGACATAGACTTTTTATTCTGGAAAATCTCATCACAAAATCTGAATCGCGAGTAAAAGCTAATATGAAAAGTAGTTCCTTCAAACATCACAAAAATAAAAGAACACACCTACATT
Organism: Mamestra brassicae; assembly: GCA_905163435.1. Taxonomy (NCBI): domain Eukaryota; kingdom Metazoa; phylum Arthropoda; class Insecta; order Lepidoptera; family Noctuidae; genus Mamestra; species Mamestra brassicae. Next base: position 3,298,079 of record LR990991.1, on the reverse strand, counting down.
CTAAGGATTCAGTCATGTTGTTTGGTTGGGTTCAGTACCTGGACTGGGTGAATGAGGTCTGAGCTCCTGCTGGCTCGCCTGCCGCGAGGGGGGGCGAACACTGACGCGGGAGCCGCGGCGATCCTGAAAACATACAGTTTTGATTCGTGAATCGTCTTTCTAGGAACACAACAAAAGGATATCTTCGTAGCAAACTTTGTACATATTAACTGATTGCATGTTGTTTGAACCATATTGTACCTATCCGAAGAAGTGTTCAAAATCTCGCCTCTTGTTGGATGTTTAAGTATTTCATTTAGGTAAGTAGGTACCTACTATGAACCTACTTGTGATTGATGAGTTAATGTGGATCAAATACTCGAAAATAAATGTCTCGTATAGCTAAACATATTAAAAAAAGACTGAAGTCAATTGTAAAAGTATTCTTAAATGCGTGTCAGTCTTCGTTCCTTAATTATGGTGTAAAGATTTTTTTTAATAATAATATTAACCTGTGAATGCAATAGCTTGGAGTCTCTCAGCAAGGACACGTTCATCAGTCGTGGATTGGGTGTATTGAAGATCGTGCGGTTTTCCCTCCATCTCGCTCTGAAATTAAAATTTAGTTATTTATGATTAACTAGTTTATTATTATTTAAAGTAAAGTTTTTTTTTGAATTTTTAGTTTTTTAAACATATCAATATTGTTTTATCGTCAACGTGAAACAAAATTGGAAGTGTCAACACCCTTCACTTTTATTCAAACGTTTTTACTAACGTTCTCAGCCAATTTACTGGTCGTGGTTACAAATTTAAGTCATATGACAGTTAAATGCTTAATGGACTTTTTTTTAGGGGAAGGGTATTTTTGAACAATTAAATTACCTGCTAAACAGCCGAAGGACGACACAGATGATGACAAACATGAGCGCCATGCCAACCAGGACTCCGATCATCGCGGGATCCAGGGTCCTTGTCGACTCCTCCACCGGCTTCACCGCTAGAAATATTTAGTCAAATAATTTAATAAATTTTGAATAACTTCATTAATATTAAAGGAGATTGGACCTAGTCGTAATCCTTGGGGAACTCCTCCTTTTACGCAAATATAGTAGTCATTAGCAGCTGTGAAAATCTAAACACGTACCTAAAATCTAAATACCTAAAACATAATTTAAAAAAGAAAAAGGCACTTGGCCTTGAACTTTCTTAAATTAGACCCAGCATTTTAAATACCTCCTGATGATTAATATTATCGAAAGCGGTATTTAAATCGAATAATTGTGATCAGATTGATCTGATTCTCTTTGTTTTAAAACAAAACTATCATATTCATGATACAATGCCATACAACAATCTTTCTTCACAAATAACAGATGCAACTCAGCTTCAAAACTCATCTCATATTCAACAAACAAGCAAAATATAACGTGTTGCAACTCACAAGTGCAGATGACGGCGCCATCTACCGTCACCTCGGGAACCATCTCGAATTTGCAAGCACATCGTTCGTTCCTGCATTCTGTCTTGAAGTACACGTCCTCGCATTGTTCGTTAAACATGCATGTTTCGTTGATGCTGGCAGCTGGAATGAGAAAATATAGTTTAATGTTAGCTTTGGAATGAATTATTAATATGTGGAATTGTTGATGGAGTAAGAAAATATGAATAGATGTTTGGGGAAGATGTGGAATATACGTGAACAGTTTACACAATGGTTTCTAAAAAACTCAGTCTGAACTAAATGAAGACCCAATTAGAAAGGATATCAGCCTGTTGATATTACGGTAGAAAAAAACAATTTGTAATGTATCCCAGTCATGCAGAACATTTTCTCTGCACTCAGAGAAGGAAAGACACGACACATAGGTACATAGTATACTACCGTGATAATTTCGTTAAGTTATTAAGCAATTCTGAACTCGTCTGAAATACATTGTCTACCTACTTATATATCTACTATTATATAGGGTCAATTAACATTTAATAAGCAGTAGTTAATTAACCAAGTCAGTACCACAAGTTTCAACTAAGTCGAACCAAAGTTGCTGCGTGGCACTGCTCGAACATCATTAAGAACTCCTGAAGTTAGAGCTCAAACACCTCACTCTAAGTTAACCGCTAACTAGCTTACCAAGCTGCCTGTTTGCTAAGTTAGCATAAATACTTAATGCATGCAATTTTAAACAGATTTGTACACCTCTAGGCAAATGCGGATGCTTCATTGGTCTAATAGATTACTTAGCTAGTAGGACTGCAAACCACGGGGTCCTGAAGCTCTAGACAAAATGCCATTTGATCAGCGATAGCGGCGATTGTTGAAATGTCAAAAGAAGAAATGTCATTTTGACAATCGCCTTCGCTACGTGAAGTGAACATGAAGTGAGCTGTCAATCCATACAAACAAGATAGAATGACAGTTCACGTCATGCTCACTTCACCTAAGTTTTCACAATGAGGCGTTGACAGAATAGACCGGTAGAGCGGCACTTGTCTTGGACCTCTGGATTTGATTCCCGAAGCGGACAATGCTTTGTTTTTCTGATAGGGATTTTTCGTAGCACTTCGGGGTTTGGATGTTCGATTTATTCGGCAATAATATTGTCTTTTCAAACAAAACCGGCAACATGTAGGTTTTTAAATACTTCTATTATGTTACTTGTTTGATGTCTAAATAAATTCACGGTATAAATAACGTAGCTAGAATTTAAACAGACAGCAACCTTGATCGAAACTTCGATATCATCTTTTTCCTTATCGACACACAATTCAAAGCAGTTTATGAAATAAAATTTCTCAACTTTCTCATCGAGTTTTCGTGAAGAAGAGCCTAACGATTGTAATTAATTCTGCCGCATCTTCGTTCTACCGCAGTCATTAACAAACCTCATTATAGGCTTCGTTTACATTTATTTGAATTTCAATTTTGTACTCCATCTTGACTTTTCTTCCGTAAACAATATTTGTTTGGAGTGCGGAAACTAAGTCAAATAAGGCTTCGTTTTATATAGACTGTCCATCTATGACAATAATGATGACCAGCGATCGAATAATTGGGCGCTAATATACCAAAACTTCACTTTTATTTCCACGAAAGTATAATAAGGACATGCTTTTCAGAATCCCGGATTCTGGAATCGTTCGAAATTCCTGAGATTGCAAAAAATGCCCGCATACAACATATACTTAGAACTCGTTGTGAACTCTCATTGTATTTTTTTTAATTTAAAAGTTTTTCTGATTTTCCATTTGTTTTGATTAAAAAAAGATACTAAATCAAAATCTCTAATGTCATTAGTTTTGTGATACTTATTGTTACCAAATTGTTCAACTTATTTATTCTGAAAGCGCCCGTTTATCCGATCACTGATGTTAACGCAAAAGCTTTTAACACAATAGTTTCATGGTCAAAATGCACAGACAGAACCTAAAACCGTTTTAAAAAGATTCTATGAGAGTTCCGTTACTTCAAACGGTCGTTCGGTACGCTAACAAGACAAATCTAGCCTTATTAAATATTTAAAAAAAATAGCTAATTGATGTAGTTTTGACTTATACAGCATGTTCTTTTGTCTTGTCGTTCAATAAAAAAGCAGAACTGACAATAGGTCTATAATTGCAAAAAAAACTATTGAAGACGATTCCAGTATCATAGAGGCATTCGGTACAAACCTACTTATATTAGATCATGTATCAACACGAACCATTAGGGGCCAATGTGACACTAACATCATTTTTGTGTTAAAGAAAGTGATACGAACTACAAAAGTCCTATCCCAATAAATCAGAATTTCTTGACCAAAATAAGTTTCGACGTTGACCGATTATTACTTTCGTGAACTCTCACATAGTGGTGACATATTGTCTAGGGAGAGTTTGTTCTGAAAATGTGACACTATTTTCATTTTTCTGAAGCTGAAATGTAATTTTGTGTTGACATAACTAAAAGTCCCTTTTGTGGGCACAAACACTTTATTTTAAATGTAATTAAATTATTCAAGAGTAATTCAAAGTATTTAGGGATGAAACCAAGGTTCTCACTCAAGCCGCGTGTGTCTATCTTTGAGGTTTTAGAGCCTATGCACACAGCGTATTTTAAAACGCGCCGATAACGCGCGTTACAGCGCTTTATATGACCGATCAGATTGTCGCATTTGCGTCGATACAAACGTGTGTACAAAGCGATACAACGTGCGCGCGAAGCGCGTTTAAAGCTCGTCTGTATCACATTTGTTTGTCGGAAAAACATAGCAGAAACAAAAATACGCGCGACTGCAGCGTGTCTGTATCACCTTATTAGTGCGTTTGCATGGATACCAATGCGCCACAAAATTTTCGTACGTGTTGTTTTTGTTGCGAACGTTTTTTGCCTGCGTCTGAATTACAAAAAAATGCCGTGTGCCTTTACTGTTAATCAAAGTAAAATTATTTAATGAGTTAAAAATAAATAGGGCCGATTTTTAACCAACAAAAAAAAAGGAGGAGATTAGCCATTCGGATGTTTATATTATGTTTTATTTGTTTTTTATGTTATAGGCATAACTCCATCATATGTACATGGATTTGCAATATCCTTTTTTTATTCGATAGAAGTTTATTCTGAACTGGCCCCATTTAAATTTCGTAAAGATCTGATGAAGAACTTCGGAGATAGACAGTTAAATAGAGATGGACTGATTGGAATGCTTGGTGGGTAGCACTAAAAAGTGAAAAATTTGTAACTTTTTACAAAAAAAAATTCATCTGACTTCCAATTATAGCCACTAGAAAATACAAAATAACTTTAATTTTAGAAGTCGGAGTTTCCGATTTGAGCATTTTTTGACACTGACTTAATAAATAGTCAAATTATGTCAAATCGCTATTTTCATTCTTCAGTTAAAAAAATATCTAGGTGTTCTAAAAATTGTCCTAAAGCCTTAACACATTTAGTAAATAATTTAAGTACTTTGTATTCAAACATCCATTACAAATTCAAATCCTTCATATTCTAAGCTTCATCTCATCAGCCGTTGCCTAGGTAACAGGTCGTCTTATCAGCGACACTAAAATAGTTTATAATCTAATATACCCGACAACTATCTATATATGTCACTTCAAATTTTATTAGCGCCAATGAATTTCGTGATCCATTCATTCCGTACGATAAAAGCGACCGCACTAAATTCAGCGGAATAGTTTTCGTCTGTGACAACTACTGATCCGATTAAATCGTGGTTACTTTTGTAAGTTTACCGTATGACACGATCTATTATCGGACAAACTATTTCATTTCAAATGAATGCTGTCCCAAAATAATTCTTCTGCCTTAGAAGTCGAATATATATTACACATATGGACAACTCTACTAAGAATCTTTCAATTATATCGGCCATGGCGGCCAATCTCAACCGAGACTAGCCATCGGCGCGGAACATATTATATTGCACAAGTGTGTGCTCAAACACAGGTGCACTCCCTCTTCCATCACTCTCATATTCTGCCATTGGTCCTGCGCCAGATCTCTCTCCGGTCGAGTCAGGTTGCCATCTTTCAATTACAAAGACTAATGTGTCTTTGTAATTGAAAGAAAAACGAAATAAATAAATAACCCATGTTGGTTCGGCTTCCATTCTTACGGGCACAGCTGAATACCGGCATTTTACTTCCACCATTAAGTTACTGGGTGATACTATGCCCCTTGTCATGTTTTTCGATTTCTGACTACTAAATTACAAGTTTCTATCATATTATTAACGTTTGTACCATCTTTGCTGTCTCTACAAACTCAAGGCCATAATTTAATTTAGGTGCGGCGAAAAACCAATTTGATCCATTAACAATCGTCTTCATTATTACGAAGAAAACAGGGACTTTATTCCGAAGAGTAAGCGAGAGTAAATCAGAAAAGGAATTGCCGGCGTTTCTTCCTATGCTATTGAATAAAATATTTGCCCCATCAGCTAATGGAAACGTTATTCATCGTCTTGCTTCCTACAGGCTCAAGATTATTTCGAAGAAATATAAATGATAACTGCACCTTGCCAATACCCATGGAATCCTTAAGCACCATGTGGAACTTACCGGGATATAAAGTATCTTAATAGTGTTTTAATAAAGGACATGGTACACCAATGTTCAAATTGCATCCTAATTCATTCACGATTGAGTTGTGATTGATTTACAAACAGACATACTGTCACATTTATAATTGAGAAGATAATATGATAATCAATTTCGCGATCCTTGGCAAGTTTCATTCTAATTTGAGACTGTGTACCTAAAAAAACTGTTGTTTAAGTTCAACGCATGCATCCTCACCTCAATTTCATTTCTCAGAACTACGTTTTGATTTGGACTTCAATTTTCATCAGTGGAATCTACGTGTAGATCTAAATTGACATATAACTTGCTATGTGGCATGAATACTAAATTCCTTTGTGTTGTGTGACTGCGCCCCATATGCGATGAGCAGAATTTGAAGCAGTGTTGCCTTCATTGGCTCTATCAGTAATGTAAATAAGATTACCAGTGTTACCAGATACGAACTAGTTATTAGTTGTTGCAGTTTGAGTAAAAGATAAGTTCTGAGAGGGCAGGGAAAGTTTTCTCTTACTAACTTAGTTGGAGTGCTACTATAAACTTTGCGTGGTTGAGTTTTCACCTTTGTCTGCAACTTATGCTGGTGAACTATGATTTATGGGAAGATTAATGTGGATGAGGGTAGTTTGATGCTTGTTTTCGAAAACCTTCAGTCTGCATGAATAGTATGAGTCGTATTTATTTTGTTAAAAATGCATATGAGAGCAAAAGCCTTTAATTCAATAGTTTGTAGCTACCACAATTACAAACATACAAGTCCACTCCTGAATTAAATCAGGAAAGAATAGAAATAAGATATAAAAATAATAATACAGCTTTTTCATAAATCACAGAACAGAACTCTAACGCTGAAATGATTCCCAAAATTAAAGCTCGGCGAAGCCGCATCGAGGCTTTGCGGAGCACCGCCTAAAACTTTACAACCCTCTTCAATTCTTCATACTCCATAAATTAAGCCTATATCCAGTTACCATGGTAACAGAACAGAGGCTCCAAGAGCGTGACACGCCTTACTTAACTGCGAGTGATTCAGAACCATAACGTGGAAATTCAATGCCAGGTCGATAGCCGTTAATGCTTTGCTGGTTTTAATAAGTATTGCTATTTTAGTCGTTGGTGATTTGGTTATGTTTGAAACAATATTGCTTGTAATATCAGTGGATTACGTGGATTACGTGGAATGCATTTTCAAGATGTCTTAAGAACGGCAGACAACGAAGGAGATGGCGGGACTTAGATTCTTCCTTTGGAATTGGCAAGAAATGGCACAGAACTGGAAACAATAGAAGGAACTGAGCTCCCTTGATTTGTTAGCCCAGAAGTGACAGTTCAGGTTAGATATAATAATAACAATTATAATAACGAAGAATGGAACATCTAATTCTTTATTATTCAGTTTAGGCCCTGTTCATCATATGACTAACGGAGTAAAAAAGGCTGAGGTGATACCTAATGCTAAGAGAGATATGCAAAATTAGACGAATAGATAGAATAAAAAAATGAATATGGAAACCAGTTGTCACGTGTGATCATGCAATTTAAAAGAAAGAGAAACGTGTCATTGGAGCAGTTCTAAGTATGAATGTGAATGGTTATAGTGGTAGCGAAAAACCAACAAAAAAAATGGGTTCATGGAAAATGATAATTTCTTGAAAGGAGCTGACTATTTAGATAACGGCGAATAGAGATGTGCGGAAGAATAAGATATTCTGGGCAGACCACAAATCAATTTGGTAAAGGAAGGCCGAGAATATGTACACCATTTACGTTATAGAACAAATAGATGAAAAAAATAATCTCATCTCTAATATATCATAATATCTCATCTCTCATAATCTTAGATAAATATATGCATACTATAATAATTATGAAACAGAAGTAGAGAACACAAGTAAAAACGATTAAGGAGAGAGGCAGTGAATTTTGACCATACTTCTTAAAGTGAACAAAGATTGAGGAGAGGTGAAGGGAAAAGAAAATGATTAATGTAGATACATCATTAGTATGAGTAGGTAAAGATAACTTGGATCACTTCCATGGAGTTCTAACTTAATATAATGTGAAGAACTTTGAAATTCAAAAAGTGCTGGCACTGAGCCTAATTTGAATAAATGACTTTTGATTTTGATTAATACTTCCTGGCTAATAAGGTTGTTAATAAGACGTTTCTGTAATGAGGGTAAAAATCTATCGCAGTCTAGTTACGTTTTTCCTCAATCTCCTTAGTATACTTTTTTCCAATTTGCTGCTTAGCTCGGTAAGTACTTCTATCAGAACTTTCACAAGAAGCATTCGTGTTCTGATTGCATGATTTTCATCAATTATATTTCTGTTCCTTTATAGAAATTCTAGATTCAAGAAGTAAACTTCAAGTTAGAAATTCGCATGAAAATATTTCATATCAAAGATCTACAGGTACAGATCTATCTAAATATGCCAAGGTAGCTTAAACTTTAAACTAAACATGCGAAGGACTAATATCCTTTGTTAAAGTCCATTAAGTAAGCCAAGGACGACAAACTACTGCATAATATTGGGAAGTGGACACGCGACGTGCATTAGGACTGCAACATCGAACCGGGTTTTTCCTTTTATGACCTGTTTTATTATCGTTTTGGTGATAAGTAATCTTGCACGCGATGCTTAGCTATTTTGTGATAGTTTAGTGAGTCCCAAATTGTTCTTTTGGTTTTGAATATAAGCGAGAAGTTTTCTAAAGTGAATAGTGATGTCATCAACTTTTTTTTTAACAAGCAGCGATATAGAAGAAGTGACACTCTTACCAAGTAGAAACAAACCTAGACACAAGAACTAAAAACATAAGAAGTTATCGCCTCCTTTTACATGGAACTTTAATTTCGATGATTACTTTATGCAGTTACATCTCTGTCCAACCTATGGAAAATACAGAATGTGTCAAGCAAGAAAATAAGTAATCTGAAACACTGCTACTAATTCCACTTTGAGAAATAAGGAGAATTGTTAAATTAATCATGTTCAAATTCTGTACAACACGAGGGTCTCTCTCAATAAAACACAATAATACCTTGTCGTACACAAAACGGATTACGAAAACGAATCATCCCTTATTCATCAAACAAAAGAAGAAAAATACTTATCAAATGAAACATACAATGAAATCGCAAACTAAGAACCATTTTATTGTCCTCGTGAAACGATTGTTTACTCTATCTTGTATCTTATGTTCTGATGAATTATTTATGAATTATTTGTCATCGACAAGAATAATGTAAGTAAAGTAATAGACATCTAGCAACATGCTAGATGTCTATTACTCAATTACGCTATATACCACATGCTACAGCATGTAGTATGATCGCGAGTGCGTGTCGCTTTGTCTAGTTGCGCCAGTCTGGGGGAGCCATTGTAATCCAGGAATTCGGATTAAACGTGACTTCAAAAACGCATGAGCCAACGTTTAATTGCCATAAAACTAGCATTAGAAACTGATTCATATACTTCTTGAAGTTTCAATTAACGTGTAAATTCTGAATGAATCATTTTAACTACGTTGCTTTGTATAATAATCTTTCTAATGCATCATTAATGGTTCTTAGAAAAGGTTTTGTTAGAAAAATAGGTATGACTTCATCGCTGTAAATTTTTAACACGATATTAATGATTAACTGTAGTTGCAGTTACCTAGTAGTACTAAAACTTTTCTTTGTTTGACATTTACTACAATTGCAAATGAAAGAAGTGTTGATTTCATTAATATTTATTTATTTATTATATACTTTATTGTACACCTCATTACAATCATAGTAAAAACGTTTAAAAACAAGTTTAGTGTACGATGGGCGGTCTTATCGCACAGGGCAATCTCTTACAGACAACCTTTGGATGGACTGAACGAAAGAAGTTAGATTTAGGGCGGTCAGTGTACAAACATCATAAATAATATTCATTAGACATAATAATATAAAATACACACTATACTTAATAATATAATAATAAATATCAAATATATAAATGGGAAAGGAGAAGAAAAATTATAGTGAGAGGTAGTGCTCCTTCACCAATTTTTTAAACGTTGGTAACGTTTGTGCACGCCTCACATCTATGGGTAATGCATTCCACAAACGAGCAGCTTGAATAGTGGATGATTTGTTAAGGAGGTTTGTTATTTATGTTACTGTTTAGTTAAAAAATATTATAAAACGACATCGTGACGGGGAACGGAGGAAAATTAAAGAACTGAACGTTCCACCGATCCTAAGTAACATGGGTCTTTGACCCATGTTACGTGACTGACTAATGAAGACGATGACTGTTTCCATAAAAATAGTAAATTACTTAACTACTTGTAACTTAGACATCATCATTGTTTTTTTTTTTTATTTGAGATGAGTTTGCTCTTGACTCTAGTCTAGGTCATAGATGACAGAGTTGTATATGGACTCCTTGTCGGGCAGCAATTGAAAGGAATTGTTAAACAACACCAATTTATGTTATGTACTCCTATCAAAACTAGCGACCGTTATAGAACGAATAAAAAAAATATAATGCCCAAGCCTGAAATAAGTTTTTCTAAATGTACCTTTATCACCTTTCAAAGAGAAAAAAATCAAAGTAAAAGTTGGTCTTTAATTTTTGTAGGGTAGCTTACTTTAAAAAGAAGACTTAACAAGTACCTACTTTGAGAATATCATGAAAAATAATGTTTTTAGAGATCCGTACCAAAAGCGTTATTACGAAGCCAGTGCAATCCGACTCTCTGCGACATTTATTTTGTCATCATAAGCTACTCTTGACTTCTAGTACATCTAATGGAATACGATGGATGAGATCTGCTGGTCGATTCTGTAAACATGTCGAAATGAAGGCTTGAGTGAAGTGATCACGAGGTGAGCTGTCAATCCATACAAGCAAGATGTCACGTGATCGCGGAGTGAGCTATAATTCCATCTTGATTATATGGATTGACAGCTCACCTCGTGATCACATCACCCAAGCCTTCACTTCGATATGTTTACAGAATTGACCGGCTCTTATGGAACAAGCGTTTCCTGAAGATGCCTGTTCACACTTGTTTTGAAGGCAGACAGGCTACAGGAAGGAAATACAGATACTAGCAAAAAGTTTCACACTTTGACTGTGAGCATAATCAAATGTCGACGTATTTCTTTGAAGTTCAAGACAATAAGTCACGAAAAGAAAGAAAAACAAGTATCAAGTCCTCTAAAAGTTTGAAGTGACTGTTTGATCTAACCATTAAACTGATATTAATCACAAACACTGGACTCAACTCTCTTATCCGTAACGACTTTTAACAAACAACTCGTGATGAAGAATTGTAACAGTAATTAATGATAAATGTGTAAAGTTTTTAATATGTTATGCTGTTTTTGTTTAAATGAGACCACTAATATTATTTACCTTTACAATGCGTATCTAATTTAATTTAATATGGGCAGATTGTAAAAAATGAGGTACGTAACGTACGAAACACTTAGGCATAATTACTGCACGTACAAAACATAAAAATATCGTAAACACATTTTATTTTAGCTTAACATTAAAATTCTGGCAGCAACTTCAGAAAATAATTAATTCAAAAATACTTTACAGAGCATGAATTTAAAATATTTTACACACGAAAAAGCTCATATTGGAACAAAGCTACAAGCTGAATTACTGTTCTGCTTTCAAACTGTCAGTAATAAAACACGAACGAGAGCTCGGGAACAGAAAAAATACGAAGTTATGCATAATTTATTCAAAAGAAAATGCTGAGGTTACAACATATTCAACACAATGTTTCCCATTACTGGGGACAGGAAAAAACAATTGTATGAGTCTCCTGAGTCCGTATTGAGTCAAAAATGAAAATTTTCATGCATTCGTATCATGTTTAGAATATGAGAAGTTTCTCTATTATACAGAAGAGCTGTAATACGCTTGAATATGACATCTTTATCTTGAGGATAAGTGACAGTTTTGCTATATGAATAAGAGATTTGTCTGGAATATTTTGGTTCATAAAGCTAGCAGTTTTTATACTCGGAAAAGTTAACACGTGAAAATAATTCCGTGACTTCTATTTATTAAAACCTTAAAGTGGCTCCTTCACTTGGAGCATTCGCCTGTAATGAAACGTTACAGAGTCGAGCATTACATCCGTGAGGGCAATTACAGAGGAGCAATTACGGCAATTACAACCGAGCATTACAGTGCGCAACCTGTTATGTTACAGAATCGAGCATTACGTTGGTGAGGGAGGAGAACTGAGCATTACGTTGGTGAGGGAGGAGAACCGAGCATTACAGTGCGCAACCCGTTATGTTGGGCGGTCTTATCGCACAAGGCAATCTCTTCCAGACAACCTTTGGATGGATTGAACGGGAGATAGATTTAGGGCTGTCAGTGTACAAACGTTTTAAACAATACTAATTAGATATAATAATATATTATAAAATACAATACCAATTTATATACTAATAAATATCAAATATATAATTGAGACAGGAGCGGAAAAGCTAAAGTGAAAGGTAATGCTCCTTCACCGTTCTTTTAAACTACAGTTTCGAGCATTACATTGGTGAGGGAGGAGAACCGAGCATTACAGTGTGCAACCCGTTATGTTACAGTTTCGAGCATTACATTGGTGAGTGAGGAGAACCAAGCATTACAGTGCGCAATCCGTTATGTTATAGTTTCGAGCATTACGTTGGTGAGGGAGGAGAACCGAGCATTACAGTGCGCAACCCGTTACGTTACATATTCGAGCGGTGAGGGAAGAGAACCGAGCATTACAGTGCGCAACTAGATGATACAATGTGTAATATTTGGATGCAACTTGTAACATCAATGCGCTTGTAATTTATTGAGCGCGTCGCGGACGATAAGCATGCGGATCTTAAGCATGTTCAACACTTTAATAAGATAGGTAATAAAACTACGACCGCTTCGTCTGACATTGTGGAATCAAGTAAATGGTCAAAATCGAATCTGAAATGTAACATTACAGGCGAATGCTCGTCAAATCAGGAAGGCAGTACCGTAATGAAATGCTCGAAGTCGAATCTAAAATATTACATAACAGGCGAACGCTCCAGGTGGGGGAGCACCATTATAAAAGTGTTGTGAATCCGGAAGTGGTTTTCGTTGCAAAACTATAAAATGTGAAAACGGTAAACAGATTTATTATTCTACAAAAAAACATCGACAAATCATTTAGTACAGTCGGCATTATACAATCGCATTGCCGCAAATTTACGTAACATTAATTTAATTTTCAAAATTGTGACGAACATTTTCGGGATTTATGGAGTTAAACTGTAACAAATCGAAACAGTGCCGAATTGGACCGTGAAGTTTCTTACCGTTTCTTCTCTATAGAAAACGCCCGATTTGAACCGTGCTAGCTTCTGACTAGCACTAGCACTTATAACACAGTGCCCACGTAGACATAAATGAAACAGTTAACTATGATTTTGGAATTTAAAAAAGTAAGAATACTTACGTTTTCCACATCTGTCCTTGTAGTCGCTGATCGGCACGTCGGGGTGGCACTGACAAGTCTTCTGGACGTCGTCGCACACCGCCTCTGCGAAGTGGCAGTCCTCCACAGTCGAGCACAGGTCACCGTACAAGCCGCGTCTTAGTGGGTCTGGAACAAGAAAAAGTTTCAGAGTTATTAAAAAAAAATCCGATTCCCGGAAAAATAGAGCCTATTTTGTTTATGGAGTAAAAATAATAAAGGTCGTCTTTATAGCATCTTTAGACAACGAGAACAAAAAGGCTTTAATCGTAAGCCAAAAATAAGGAACTCTGTATTTTCGTGTGACGTTAGTGATGACGTTTATGATGAGCGTAAAAGTGAACAAAAAAAAAAACATACAGACGAATTGAGAACCTTCTCCTTTTGGAAGTCGGTTAAAAAGAGAAAGAGATATTACTTGATGAATGACAAACTAATCAGTTACCGCCTATGATCCTTTATTTCTTCCAATAGTTTAATGATTTTCTAATAGCCACAAAAGACCTAATTACTGCAAGATAAATCGTTGAGTAAATGGACGAATCAGTCTTGTCGAACTGTAACCAATTCAAGACACTCTTAATAATTTCAAAAACTTATTTTCGTATAATCTTTCATTCAGCCCCTCAGCCAACCCCTTTCCCTCAGCAAGGGGCAAAAGTACGTAGTTGAATTTAAACATTGCAAGTACAAAAAAAAAAAAACAAAATAATGAGTACCCAATCCATAATGCCGCGTCATCATCATTGTCAAATCATACCAGTTCCTGAAGCCGTAAATACAAGCTTCAATTAATTAATTGACTGAAACCACAGCTTACGACTAAATCGTCGGACGGCCTACTAGGAAATAAGGCGTCGGTGTACACCGGCCTATTATTGAGGGCAATTGCAGTGCGTTCAGCGCAGTGCGGTTCATTGCACCGGTCGCCATATTGATTACGTGTTGCCATGCCATGGGGGCTAAATCGACTCAATTGTCATTAGCCTAGGTAAATTATATAGCGGTAATTTTTTTAAAAGAATTTTAATTAACTAGAAATTTTATTAGTTAAATAATTTAAGTTGTAGAAGTTTTTTTATGGATTATTTTAAATTGTCATTAGTGTTCGAAAATTATATGGCGTTTTCATAATTGTCACAGTGTTTTAACAACTGTAGTAAAGTTATTATACTTTTGACATACTAAATTAAGTTGTTGAAGTTTTTTTATGAATTATTTTAAATTGTCATTAATGTTCGAAAATTATGTGGCGTCATCATAATTGTCACAGAGTTTTAATTTAACTAAAGTAGTAAAGTTATTATACTCATGACAGAATAAATTAAGTTGTTCAAACAAAAAAATGTGGTTTTTTAATTTAAAAAGTTTTATAAGGTTTAACTTTATTGGAAAATGACTTTTTTTGAGAAAAACTTATTAAAATTCATCTGGTGTTGCTATTAAATTTAGTCACGAGGTATGATGTTAATTAGAAAGTTTTTCCGTAAAAGTTAGACAGCAATATCATTCTTTTTATATGTCACGGGTATATGCATAATTATGTATGTAGTATGTAAAATATGTTCATGTCGTACCCATATCGTATTTGAACCTAATCAATGCAATGGGGTGCCCTAAGTTCACTAATTTCCAACGTTTTTTTTTTTTCATGTTGACCCCTCTGCCCGCCCCAGGGTCGAGGACATTCATGAGGATTTCCCTCATGAATGTCCTCCACGCTGGGGCGGGCGGAGGGGTCTGCCAGACTCTTACTGACTAAAACCACCCAACACAACCTAACTTCGGTGACATAATAAAATGGGAGAATTCCACGATATGGCAACCAAATACACAGTACAGCAATGATAACAAAAATAAACTAATAACAAAAAGAGTTTAGAACGAAAAGACTCGTTATCCTAATTTTAAATGTTATACAATTTTATAAAAGTTAAAATTAATTCAGTTCGGGCTCCAAAATAAAACTAATATTCAACAAAATATGAGCAGCATTAACTTTTGTGTCACGTAAAATATTAACATGAATGTTTTTCTCTTCAGGAACATTCAACGTCTATCTGTCGACAAGGACGCTTATTCCATTTTTCCTTTATGAATATTTAATTCAATCGAAGAAACAACGCAATACTTCGTTATAAAGACGTCAAAGTCATGAAAGTCACATTTTTTACCTCCATATTTTGAACTGAATGACATTATGATAATATTTCATACGTTCCGGATTGGCGCTCATCATAGTTTTCCACCCTTCTACCATTTTACTTACGGCCGGTCTCAATAACAAAATACAAATACAAATATTTAATTTCAGAATTACATCCATATATTGTTAGTAGTAGTACAACTTAGCCCCAATATTAGTCTACACTAATATTATAAAGAGGATTTTTTATTTTTTTGTGTGTGTGTATGTTTGTAATGAATAAACTCAAAAACTACTGGACCGATTTGAAAAATTCTTTCAGCAATGGATAGCTACATTAGCAAGTAACATGAGCTATATTTATCCCCGTACTCCCACGGGAACGGGTACTATGCGGGTGAAACCGCGTGACGTCCGCTAGTATATCTTCGTAACCTTTTCCCAACTATATTGGGGTTGGCTTCCAGTCAAACCGGATTCAGCTGAATACCAGTATTTTACGTGGAGCGGCTGCCTACTAGACCTTCACAACCCATTAACTGGGTAACCTGGGTAACACGGTACTCCTTGGCAAGACTGGTGTCAGATTATCTGGCTTCTGACTATCCGTAACGACTGCCAAAGATCTACAAATGACAGCCGGGACCAACGGCTTAACATACTTAGCCACGAGCTAGTATTAAATAAATTTACATTAATAAACACCTAGTGTGCATTGCATTGCTTGTGTGCTGCACGTCATGTTTGCCTTTTAAACATGACGTTTCAGCTACTGTTGGTAGCTAATTTGACACTTGGTTTAAAGTAGACACGTTATTGAAACCGGTCGTTAGTGTTCAGGCTCAGCGAAACACGTTTTTAAACACTTTCCACCACTGAACTGAATTTCTAATGAAATTATCTGCAACATAACATATTTAATAGGACTGGGCAGGACATGTCTGCCGTATACTTGACAGCTACCTGTGGGTCCGTAAATAGTGTAAATTTGTGCTTAGAAACAGCGACAATGGACGACCTGGATGTCTTCCTTAAGGGTGGGAAGAAAGGGGCACAAAAACGTGACAGTTGGAAGCCATGCAAGGAGGCTTTTGCCCAGGTGTGGGACAGTACGGGCTGGTAATAATAATATGATCTAGAAAAATTACAAATTGGAAAGAAGTAGAAGAAATAAAGAAAAAGAGTTTAAAATAAAAACTAAATAACAAAAGTTATGCAAGTTGGGAAGATTTGCGTCACATTTACGCAAAACAGCCATCGCCCAGCATAATGCTGGGACTCACGTGCAAGACAGAGCCACAGCGCTGGTTTTAGCGACAGCCGTATTAAGATCTCTATATAAATTTTATAATTACAATTAAGTAAATTAATATTAAGGACATGTTTTAAAATTGTCAATTGATTATGTCTCAATTCTTTCAAACATTAATTGTATTCTTTTTCCTGCACCCTAAAGGGTCCGTAATTGTACTTTAGCTTTAAGCTCATTGTAAGATCTTCACAAATTATGGAATGCAGATAAAGAAATTAATATGAAGAATGCCATAATAGAAATAAGTTTTTTTTTTTTAATCTGGCTGCTTTTTTAGTAACAAATGGAATGAACATTCTTATGGGATATTACTAAGTTGCTTGTCCTGTAACCATTATCTTTTAAGCAAAACTTTCTTTACCTCAATGTTCCAAATTGTTTTCTTATCAGTCTTTTAATGCTACTAGCACTCACAGTTAACTTGTACCTAAGCCTTGAGAAGATTCGGACGAAGTAGTCATAAATTCAAATTGAACTGTTTGTAGCAATTGCTATAAAACGAATGACGAGGCTTTCGTTTTATTGAAGCACTTCGATTTGATTCTTCGAGAGACAAAATTAAACCTACTGAATGATGGATTGCTAAAAATGGAATATAAAACTAATCTCTAGATAAAAGCTTGATAATCTTTTTTAAATGCGGGCTTTACTGTAGATTTTGAGTCGTGAAAAGTACCTTAATTTTTTTTTTCAGTTTCGTAATCTCCTTTTTAGGGTTCCGTAGTCAACAAGGAACCCTTAGAGTCTCGCCATGTTCGTCTGTCTGTACGCGCTTTAGATCGGAGACGCTTAGCACTAGAAAGTTGAAATTAAAATCTTGAAAAAAATGGTTTACCTACATAGCTTTAAGTCATTTTCTATGGGGTTACTTCGAATTTTTTAGCTAATCAGTTCCTTTCTTATAAGATGGTGGACTTCCAATGGCCTTGAAGTGGTGATGATTTTTTTTTATCGTCTACCCCATGGTGTGGGGTGTCGTTAGATAGGTCGTTTAAAAACATTGAGGGTTTACCAAAAACCATTTTTTCCGTCCAAGGATCCGTTTGCGAAATATTAAGCTTTAAAGTGCTAATTTTTGTTAGAGTCAAGTGTCTCCCTCCCTCTGCCCGCTAAACGGTTGTTTTTAGAGACGTGATTGAGTTTAAGGTAGTAGCATATTTACCCATTGCATTGTGAAAAAAAACTATCACAGCTAAGTAGGCTTTACAAGTTAACGAGTAATAGTCGACCAACTTAAAAAATGGAACATAGAAAATGACGTAAAACCAAGTGCATTTGTAACTTTGTAATCTAATAATAGTGAAGTACATTTTACTATTTTTCAGACATGGTTAAGGCGACGGGTAACTACGGAACCACTACACTATGCGTGGTTTGACACGCACTTGGCCGGTTTTTTCAATCTTTGGTAGTCATAACGGTTATTCAGAATCCCGAAAGTATGCACCCAGCCTTACCAAAGGGTATTTAGTACCCATTAACTGTTAAATGGAACTCAGATAAAAAGTTCCATTCCAAATTGGATTCATCTGCTTCCGGTTCAACTGGAGGCTGAACGGGGCAAGGTTAGGCAGATTTTTCAAATACTTTTGAGATAAAACTTTATATTTACCTGCAGGAAAGTAACCAGAAAATATCTAACAGGGCTCATTACGACAGCCCATAAAAGAGCTCGTTCAGTCA
The DNA here is from genome assembly GCA_905163435.1 of Mamestra brassicae. Lineage (NCBI taxonomy): Eukaryota > Metazoa > Arthropoda > Insecta > Lepidoptera > Noctuidae > Mamestra > Mamestra brassicae. Next base: position 3,279,374 of record LR990991.1, on the reverse strand, counting down.
CAAACTACTGTTAGCACTTACTTTGTAACGAGTAGTGATGTGACAAGTCATTCTGTTTGATCGAACTACTTCAGTTTATGGTGGAGTTAGCAACGGGAGCCACTATCGGGATAAGATTCGATTAAATAAGCAGTGGAGTTTGTAGTGGAGGAAGTGTGCCTTTTTCAATCTTTGGTAGTCATAATGGTTATTCAGAATCCCGAAAGTATGCACCCAGCCTTACCAAAGGGTATTTAGTACCCATTAACTGTTAAATGGAACTCAGATAAAAAGTTCCATTCCAAATTATATTCATCTGCTTTCGGTTCAACTGGAAGCTGACCGGGGCAAGGTTAGGCAGATTTTTCAAATACTTCTGAGATAACACTTTATATTTACCTGCAGGAAAGTAACCGGCTAATAACTAACAGGGCTCATTACGACAGCCCATAAAAAGAGCTCGTTCAATCACAAACTACTGTTAGCACTTACTTTGTAACGAGTAGTGATGTGACAAGTCATTCTGTTTGATCGAACCACTTCAGTTTATGGTGGAGTTAGCTACGGGAGCCACTATCGGGATTAGATTCGATCAAATGAGCAGTGGAGTTTGTAGTGGAGGAAGTGTGCCTGGATATGTTTTTCTTGATTGAAAGTATGGGAGTAGAGAGAGATAAGGTATACATTATTATTTTTTAAGAAGTAAAGTTTATCTAAAATTTTAATTATTATTAACATAATTCATATTTTCTCAAGATTTATCTAGCCAGTTACATTTTGTAGAAGTCTACATGTAGCAACGAGGGATAAAAACCAAATTAATAAATAAATAAACGGGGATATTTTTTTAATTAACTGGCAACATCCAAATTCCTCAAAATCGTTGGTTAATTCAGTAACTGATTAATTAGATCTGCAAAAACGACTTCATATTGATTTTAAGAATGTATAAGCAATTTTAACACAATAACATAAAATTTTAATGTTCGTCAATGTCTTTTCCTTTTTTTTTATGGCGGCCCCATAATGTTTTAGCCTCGAAAAAAAAACAGGTGACCAAATACTTTTGAACGGTAGTGTATGTAGTGCTCAATCTACCATAACAAAAAATGCACTCACATTTCTGAATACCTTTCCTGAATAAACATTGCACTACACCAACGCCATGATATTCGAGGTGTGCGTGGAATCTTTCATTATCGTTCATATAGGAAAACGTATCGATATCAAAGCCGTGTCGGCACAAAGTGATCCCGAGGCTTACTACTGACTCACACCCGTGCCTACTCTGGAATTCTGTGTAATACGACATAATCCACTTTCAAAGTGCGATGCTATTACACAATCAGCCGTCAGTCAGGTAAAAGCGCTTTATATAATATTGAAGAGAAGATATAAGGGAATATTTAAATTGTACAGTAGTGGATTACTGAGTGAAAAGGTCTTAAAATTGGTGCCGCATTGGTACACAGCGTTTAGGCTTTGTAAATTAACGTTTTCATAAAAGAGAAATATTAATGTGATGTGATCCGCAATACCAAAACGTGTGTCAGTGTAGGTTTATGCGACAATTTTTCTTTTTATATTTGGTGTTTGACCACAATCTCACCTAATGGAAAGTGATGATGTGGTGGTCAAAACAGCGCGCTTGCCTGAACGTAACTTATTCATTGTTCTCTTCTCCGCCAGGAAAGACAGACTCCAGCAGGGAATTACATCTTTTAGCAGTACGCAAAATGAAAGCATTTCTAAAACGTTTTGCATAAAGACTACCTATATGCAAAATGTTTAGGCTAAGGTACCCATTACTGAACATCTTGCGGCCGAATGATGATAAACTAACCGGTGGATGTTGGCTCAGCCGAGCCGAGCTGGGGCAAGCAGAGCGCTGGAAGCGTCGCGAGCTCGGCGTGTGAGGCGGCCGTCCGCTTCAAGAGTTCGCCTCACATGCTGCTCATAGCCCGCGTCACATGCGAATGTTCTATTACTGTTGTAAACTTACCGGTGGATGTAAGCTCAGCCGAGCCGAGCTGTGGCAAGCAGAGCGCTAGGAGCGTCGCGAGCTCGGCGTGTGAGGCGGCCGTCCGCTTCGAGAGTTCGCCTCACATGCTGCTCATAGCCCGCGTCACATGCGAATGTTCTATTACTGTTGTAAACTTACCGGTGGATGTAAGCTCAGCCGAGCCGAGCTGTGGCAAGCAGAGCGCTAGGAGCGTCGCAAGCGCGGCGAGCGAGGCCGCCGCCCGCTTCGAGCGCTCGCCTCGCATGCCGCTCACAGCACCCGCGTCACATGCCAATGAAGTGCCTGCAAACAAAACAAACGCTTACTAAATGGTTTCAGTTACATAGAACATTGCGAGGCCTTACCGACTTATCCCTTATCGTCAGCGACATCTTTTCGAAAATTCGTTTCATTGGTAAATCTGAAACGAGTCTTCGAAAACAAATTGCTTACGTTAAGTCGGCGGTAAAGGCTCGATAATTATGCGCGAAGCCATTAACGAAGGGATTTAGCTTAGTAACCAGTTTGGATTGTCTATTAGAGATACAAACTGTTCTACACCTGATTTTACATTTGGTATGTTGGAACTGAAACGTTACAAATTACACGTGGCTTAGAGATAATACAAAAGGATTCAATAGTAAGCGTGATGTCTAGACAGACTGATTGTCTACAAAGTTCAACAACCTGCATTGTTTTGATTGTGGATATTGTGGAATTATTATCCACAATCATATTTTGTGCTCGAACTGTTAGATATTATGCAATATATGGCAGAGTTTGATAATGCAGCTGGATTGCTTCTGGCCAATTTTAGATAAAACGATTTCGAATTATTGGGAACATTAAATTAATAATGGTATTACGTCGTCAACTTCAAATGACGAACTAACAAATTAACAATTGTAGCTAAAATATACTATAGGTACTTATAACAAATTTAAATATAGCATCAAAAAATTTGTCCTCAACGCTGTCAGCTGGTAATGTGCCCAAGAGACTGGCGGCAGTGCCACGTTGAATAGCAATGCTTAGCCTCTGGCCAAAGTAAAAGCCAGCTCTTGGGTCACGGGAAGTGTCAACCAGCCGTATCGAAACTTTTTTTTAAATACAGTACTTCAAATCACCCGATATAGTTTAGAACCTTTTTTTTTATCTCCCTTCTTTACTTATAAAATTATTTGTGCTGACTGACAATATCAACTCACAGCTGAATCTATTAAGTCTAGAAAGCTGGAATTTTATATAATACAGGTTTATTTTATAATAAATCCGCTGGATACTGGAAAGGATTTTCGGAAATTTATACTTTATTTCACCCGCGTAGTTCCCGTTCCCGTGGGAATACGGGGATAAAATATAGTTACTCGTTGATAATGTAGCTTTCCAATGGTGATTTTTTGAAATCGGCACAGAAGTTTTTGAGTTTATTCATTACAAACACACACACACACACAAAAATACAAATCTTTCCTCTTTATAATATTATTGTAGAATAGTCTTAAACGGGAGAGAGAAGTTTGTATGAAAGTTTTACTTCTTGGAAGTCAACATCTACGCGGACGCAGTCGCGGATGACAGCTAGTACTGTATAAATCAGGTAGGTAACCATAATAGATCTGCCAAGCCTCCGGACAAAATGACATCCCTGAACCAAACAAGATATCCAAAACATCACCCTTATAGAGGCTTATCGTGGTCTTAGCAACACGCACCCAAACCAGATAAGCAAAGCGGAACCTCCGACCATCCGGAAAAATCGCAAAGATAAAAATACACCTTATTTCCACAACCCTAAGACAGCATATTTTGTGAAAAATCCAAAAAACTTGTTTTCTTTCAGAACTAAATGTTGCTAAACACAGTAAAGTAGAGAAAGGGTTCTCGAAAGGATCCTCTTGTCTTACATAATTGTATTGTCTCACAAATGTAAGGATAATACAGCATCCTTTCGTTTCTTATGAAATAAGACCGTCGGTATTTAAATTATTAGGTTGCGGAACCCCCGCAACCTAATAATTTATCTTTGGAACTGTCTGGGTTTCTTGGAATTTTTGTATCGTTTTCGGTTTTCACTTTTTGTGTGACTTGTTATTAAAATGTGAGATATGATACAGATGGAACCCTTATGATTTGGGAGTTGTGTAACATGCTGGCAAAGTGTGCGTTCGCAATCTTGTTCGTGTTTGTCTTTGCTTTCGGGAACTTAAATAAGTGTGTTAGGGTAATAGGTATGACAGGTATATTTTATGCCTTTTTACTTGTCTTGAAGTGGTTTATTTAGTAACAGATATCAGTTCTAATATCATCAAAAATTTAGATGGGTATATGAGACGCAGCAAAAAGATTTTGGAACGCTAGGGACGGGAAAAAAGTACAGGAAGACCGGTTACGAGGTGGACCATTCTGAAAAAGTGTTGAATTAGATACATAGCATTGGAAGGAGCTGAAAGAGGCCATTTGTCGGCAGTCACTCTGAATTAACTCTGACTTAAAATATCTGAAATGTTAGGTCGAACTCAAGTCTTAATTAAGACTTGAGTTCTACCTAACATTTCAGATTTTTAAACATTATATTGTTACCGAAGTAGTCTTTTAATTAAATAATAAATTATTGATTCAAGTAGCCCGCCGGGTTTCTGGATGAAAAATGTCGACCAATCACAAATTAAATTTAATGCAGGTCAAGTGATCCGACTGGCTATTACAAATCATTCAACCAATTATTTTAGGCTTTTTATATCATTCAAACAATAATTTTAGGCTTTTTATTTCTAGTGTAGTTATAGTATATAGTAGCTATATAGTTAGTTAAGTATTTATTAAAACAGCAATAAGATACTTACTAAGAAATTAGTAAAACAAGAAAATTCAACCAATCACAGTTAGTTTTCGCGGTTTTGACGATTTGGGTCAATTTTCGTTTGAAAAACTGGGTTGAAAAAATGTTATTTAATTCGTTCGGAAATAAAGGCTTGTTATTTTTCTAATAGGTACTCTTCTGTAACCCTTCAGTGAATACAGGTATGATAATTATCAATTTTATGTTTTATTTAGTAGGCGAGATTACGTTTAAAAATTGTAACCAGCCGGCTTCTAAGGCGTTTATGTTTTATTATACGTTGGGCTTGAAAAGTCAATACGTTTTGGGAATTATGTTAAACATTAAAGTTCAAAATGTTAACATTACTACATAAATATGTACCTTTAAAGATTAAGTCGACATGCTCGCAAAAAACATTATACCATACCTACATCCCACTGATACAGAGGAAGTAAAATCCAAAGTAAATTACGGGCACCTCGTCTTCGCCCGTCATATCGCGGAACCAAGTCTCTTGAAGGAAATAGATTGCCGAGAGCTGTCGCAAATTATTACTGTGATCTATCATCATAGAGCTATCAGGCATCTGCATCGTTACTCTTTCTCGAATGAGAAAATTACATTATTTATGAGAATATTATGAGAGAGCTGTAATGAAATGAAGGACGTTCGCTTGGCTGTGTAGTTTCCATTGAATCTAATTTGATTAGGTAAATGGAACATGTAAGGGTCCAATTGTGCCCCATCTCTGGGGAATACAGGCGTGATGTTTGCTTGTTGTCAATTTGCAAAATTGAAAGTTCGATTCTGTATTTAATAAATTGAGAAGCGGGGTGATTTTTTTAATTTTCAACTAAGGAATAAAATTGCATTTGAACAGTTTTCTGTACCTACACCATTTGTATTCTTCAAGAAGATGGTATTTAGCGATCGAAAAGCTCCCAGAAAAAAAAACAACGGGTTACACTCCGGGAGTGCCGGCAGAAGTGAAAATTTGAACATTAACGTTGTGCATTTTTGATATTTTGGAATGATTATGGAATAATTTCGCACGAATTGCATATGCATGCATTGAGGCATACATTTTCGCTGTGCGGTAGAAAGAGAGGGGGATATTACTTCCTCTCCTACACCGCGCCGGCGGTCTACTCTCCCTCCGTCTTACGAATTTTCGATCAGGTCACTTGTCCTGACGCGAGTTTAACATTTTTTACCCATCCCAAAAAGTGTATAACGCCGCTAAAGAAGTTTTCACTTCAAAAAATTGATTTAATTTCTGATATATACGTTATGACATCAAAGAATTTGTGCACATGCATTAACTAATGATACGTTATTATTCTGAGTTATTTCATGTCCGTCACGTCAAAATAATATTTTAGGTTTTGTCAAGATCGTCACAACACAACACACTACGACAAAATAAAATGTTATGTGTAAACACTACTAAGTAGCTAGATCCTTGACTTTTATTGGATAGTATTACTAAAACGCTTAGTGCTTGTCACCATGACAGAGTAATATCCGTATTGACTTCCGGACCCAGTGATGTACCTACTTGAAGGTTAGTAGGTATCTAAGCTGCCATAGAGAAAAGTAACTAGTAATGCATAATAATGTTAACAAAACTTTTAGTAATAATGTTGCAATCCACTGCATTATCCGCAGATAAAAAATATCTAAAGATCAGTGGTTGCCACTAGATGAGCATTATCAAAATTAACAAATATTTTTAAATAAATAAATCAGTTACAATAGAGCTAGTTATAGCTACAAAACCAAATCAGATCAGACGCACTTTCACTATGCAATAAACAAATAATAACAATAAGATAACAATTATGATACAATTTTACAACTTCATTATGCAATAAATAAATAATAATAATAAGATAACAATTATAATATTTTTTTATAATTTTAGATTTAAATTTATTTTTCGAGCATGCAAATATATAAATATCAATTAAATTTGAATTATAAGATCCCAACTTAGGGAATAGAATAGGGCAGCGCAAGCCAGAGTTCGTACGACAAGAGTTTAGCGCAAACAGACAAATTCATTAGGCGCGTTGAACACTCTTTAGGTGAACAAAAATCATGGAACTCGCGTCATCGTCACCGAACGCTTAAGCTTTTCGCTTAGTTTTCACTTCTATCGGCGACTGCCGATAGAAGTTGGGGACTCCCAAAGACTGCCCCGCATGTTTTTTTATTATCCCTGTTATTTCAACTTCAGTCGGCAAATTGTCTAAGTTGTTAGTTATATATTATGCTTGCTGGGGTCAGCTCCCAGTCTAACCAGATGCAGCTGAGTTCCAGTAGTCCATACGGAGCAACTACAGATTAAACCAAAACCAACAGCTTATCGTGCTTTCCGAGGCACGGAGGAATCCCGGTATGTTAAGCTGGTCACCCATCGGTTGAAGATTGACCCGTTTTTTTTATGGATGGGAAATCGTCAAATGACTTCTTCCGCTCTGGGTGGAGTGGAAGGGCGTGTCAGACTATTACTGACTAAAACCCATCCGTGTTTCTTCTAAAGCCCTTTGCGTTCCAGGGTCGCGGTGACTCTTTAGAACAAATTCCGCAACCCTGGCAGGAAGATTGACCCGTGCGGCTTAGTTATTAGCCACGAGCTTCTCTACTTACTTCGAAAAAGTGGCTAACTAATTAACCCAAGAAAGTAACGTCCATGTTTGCCTTCCGGATAAGCTCACACGATACGATACGTCGTGTCGTCACTGCTTAAAGAAGTGATTAACTTGGCCGCGAGCACTCCAAGGCTGCAGGAAAACGATTTAGATTTCACCGGGACGTGATAAATGGTAAATGTTCTTTCATTTCCTTTGGAGACACGTACAAGTATATGTTTAAAAGTTAAACTAAGTGACAACTGTATTTTCTTGCTGGTTTTCTTTTAAAAGAATTGTGTGAAACTAGAAGACATGCATTTTATTTACTGAGATTTTATTATTATTCCGTTTTATTCATTTGGTTACATTTATTTTATACATTTTTAAATATTTCTTAAAAAGACATTTATAAATATAAATTAGCGTGCTCGGAGCTCGTGGCTAAATAATAACAGCCGCACGGGTCGATCTTCAAGGTTAACCAACTCTTGCCGAGGTTGGTCTGTGGATGGGTGACCATCTTAACATACCGAGACTCCTCCGTGCCTCGGAAAGCACGTTAAGCCGTTGGTCCCGGCTGTCATTTGTAGATCTTTGGCAGTCGTTACGGATAGTCAGAAGCCAGATAATCTGACACCAGTCTTGCCAAGAAGTACCGTGTTACCCAGTTAATGGGTTGTGGAGGTCTGGTAGGCAGCCGCTCAACGTAAAATACTCAACGTAAAATCAAGCCCTTGATCCAGCTGCCTAACGAGAGCCTCCTAAGGTGATGGTCGAGGCTCTTGGCTATTAAGCCGTTGGCTGATACGACTATCGGTACAATTATTTCCGAGTTCACATCCCACATGTCGACAACCTCGCGAACCAAACCAAGATATTTGATTTATTTATCTTTCTTGGCTTTCACGAGGTTCTCGTCATGTGGAACGATTATGTCTACAATCATTGCACGCCTCTTATTATCATTTACGTGATGCTGCGTCTAATCTCTTCTACCATTGCCTGTATTTTGTTATTATATTAGGCTCGTGTTTGACCATGATCTCACCTTACGAAGCGATGACATGATAATAATATCATCCAAATACCAAACCAGTCTTTTGGATACACTTCCAGTCGACAGCGATGCGAATTAATTCTTTGACACCATATTACAGGGTTGTTTTAGTTAGGAGTTTTTATTTTTATTTCTAGTGTATACAGTTAAATAGGTATTTATTAAACCAGTTGTAAATATTTACCTATGTAAATAAATGGTACATACAAAAATACACAGTCGAAGATGGAGCACGATTGTCCAGAATTATCCTGAACAGGTAACTAAAATACTGGTATAAGGCTGAATCCGGTTTGACTGGAAGCAGACCCCAATTTAGTTGGGAAAAGGCTAGGCAGATGATGAGGTAACTTTTAATAACCGGGGGTCTATAAGTCAAGAGTGAATACTTCTCTACTTCCGTCTTTGAGAGAAGAAGAGAATTTTGCTTCTTAGCATTCACTTCTTAGACAGGTTCCCACTGTTTGAATAAAATGGATTTACCTGTTCCCCTAAAGTCACTGCCTCATGTATATTATTAGAGAACATTTTCAAAATGTCTCATTTAAGAAAAGATTTGGAAATCTCTGTTTCTATGGAAAATTTAAAACCGGTCGAATGTAGCTGTAACACTATTCATCAAAAATTGTCTCCTTTTGTATGCTGCTAATGCATAAGAAGTTTCATTAAAATCAGTACATTCATTTTGAAAAATAAGGACTTGAAATCTGTATGAAATGCCGTACGGCGTAAACGCTCTTAATTGATTAAGGCATTTCCATCCTAAGTGGTCTCCATTCCACTTATCTTTATGGTCAAAACCACATGCCTAAAATGCAATCCATTACCAAATTACACTTTTATTAAACTAGGTACCACACTAAATTGTATGGACATTTAGCAACGTAGGTAATTCTAGGTAGCGTAGCCATTCGAGCGCAAAAGCCACTTATTAAAAATAGTGGTTAACAATTTAAACACCGTTTTGTTTAATAACTGTGTGTATACTGTAATTTAACGATATCTTTGTTTGACTTTTAGTAAATGAAAAGCTTAGCAACTTTGGTTGTTTTTTTTATTATTAATGATTTAATATGGGTTTGCTCTTGACTCTAGTCTAGGTCATAGATGACAGAGACAAAGTCGACGATGGAGCGAGCTTACTCAGAAGGAGCCTGTTCACTCTAATTTTAAAGAGATTAATTAGGGTTGTATGCGTTTGGAAATACAGACACTCTATTCCCATCTCTAGCGTACCAAAATCTTTTTTATTAGAGTGTAATTTTGAAGAGATTAGGGTTGTATGCGTTCGGAAACACAGACGCAGGCAGAGAGTTCCACTTCTTTGCTGTGCGCATTATGAAAGACGTTTGGAAACGTCAACGAAACTTGAGTTTTACCAAACAACTCAGATCTTTTAATTCAGAGTGCCTGCCGACAAATGGCCTCCTTCGGCTCCTTCCAATGCTATCTATGTAATTCCAGAATGGATCACCTCGCAAACGTTCCTCCTCTCTATTCCCATCTCTAGCGTACCAAAATCTTTTTTATTAGAGTGTAATTTTGAAGAGATTAGGGTTGTATGCGTTCGGAAACACAGACGCAGGCAGAGAGTTCCACTCCTTTGCTGTGCGCATTATAAAAGACGTTTGGAAACGTAATAAACTAGACTTGGATACTTTAAAGTTGAAATCCTGGAGCGGTATTTTAATAATCTCATAAATATTGAAACAAGAAAATGTTAATAAAGGACTAGCTTATGATAAATTATATTTATTTTGTAAGAAGGTTAAACATAACACTTTTACACGTTAATCTTTTTTGGTAATTTTTAAACTAGATGAGGCCGGTGTTTCCTGGCTGACTAGTCTGAGAAGAAACACCGAAACATACTCAGAGGTCAAAGTCTCTTTTAAAGTCCATACAATCGTACTGGTCAAATCATATGAGAACCATGTAGGTTAATGTCTGAAGTGGTCTTTTGAGGAAAGTACCACACAGATTTGAGTGGATCTTTCCAGACAATGCAAGCATTTGTCAGTTATCGTGTAGCTCAAAATTAAATCTTTAAGGAGCTCTATGATTTGACGAACAATACCAAAGTAAAGACATTTGGGTAGGCCGCATAAAGAACTCGAACTGCCCGACTGAAACGAACCTAATATTGCGATCTACATGGTCCTCACATTCACAATACGTTATATGAGGACCATGCAAACCAGTGTCTGAATATTCCTATATATCTCTTAATCCCGCGACGTTATCACACTAATATTATGTGTGTGTATGTTTGTTACTTCTTTACGCGCAAACAGCTGGAATATAAAGATTGTTTGTGTCCCGGGGAAGGACATAGGGTAGTTTTTATTCCGGGAGTATGTTCCCTTGGGATAATTTTCGACATTCGGCAGCTAGTTTAAAATAAATCATTTACAGACAATTTTGCCAAGGTCGATCATTCAAAACCATGAAGCTTTTGTTGCATGTTCCAAATCGTAGATCTCTATAGGGAAGAACAGTTGTGGATTATAGGCGGACTCAATGCAATAAGGTATAATCTATAATTTTTTGGAGTCGGATCACTAATTCTAGAGATTATCTCCTCCCTCTTCGTTCAAACAAAAAAGAAAAAAACAACGGGTTGCGGTTTTAAATTTGAACATTAACGTTGTGCATTATTGATATTTTGGAATGGTTAGGGAATAATTTCGTACAATTTGCATATGCATGCATTGAAGCATACATTTTCGCCGCGCGGTAGAAAGAGAGGGGATATACTTCCTATCCTGCGCCGCGCCGGTCTACTCTCCCTCCGTCTTACGAATTTTCGATCAGATCACGAGTCCTGACGGGAGTTTTAAATTTTTTACCCATCCCAAAAAGTGCACAACGCTGCTAAAGAAGTTTTCGCTTCAAAAAACATCTCTTTGGTACTGATTTAGCTAGAAATTATAGAATGAAAAACTACGAATGATCTTTTACTGACTCAACGCCAAACCGTGAAGTTTTAACGGCCACTAAAATATAGCAACCGCAGCTCAGTTTAAGAGGCTTTCAATACCACAAGCTGCTTAAGTGGCAAAAGCGTGTTTGTCCGAAATAAAAACTTTTCCTTAATCCTGCTTAAGGTCAAGTACTCGATTAAGCTTGTCAAATCTAGCAGCGGTCACCGTTTTAATAGTACGGGTTCAGTAGTGGCGCAGATAAAGATCGTGAAGTTTTTATTTGCTAGCGCTCGCCACTCAATAACACGAATTAAGACAGAAAATCCACTTCATTGTTCCTTATTTCAGAAACGGCTTTAGTGACAATACTATTTCTTTTTATTCTACTGAAAAAGTCTAATTAGTCCGTCTGAAAGATTTCCAAAAAAATATTGGACACGTATTTTTTCTTTTATCACCTAAACAAAAAATGACGAAGATACAGTGCGTTGAAAACTCGCGTGACGTCACTACGATAGTACAATTCACTAGCGACGTGACTTCAGTAGGCCCCACTCTTTATCATTTTCATACGTGTCCAATATTTTTGAAAATAGAATTATATTTATACTACACCTGCTTGGAAAGTACCTTGATACTTTATCAAATTTACGGTAGAAAGTACGTCATTGCATATCGAACAAATATGCGGGGAGAAAACGCATCTGAGCGGGAGAGAAAAGTGTATGAAAATCCATTTCTTACGTGGTTTTTCTTTTTTAATTTTGGGTAAGACTATGCGCCGGTAACCTAAATATCAAAAGCCAAAAAGTTTTTACAGTGAGTTTTTATCTCCAAGTTCGCAAAATGACACTGGCCACTAGCTGTGTGTTGGATGGTGTCGGGCTGGCAGTGCGACCCTGCGGCGGCAGGATAAACAATTTGAAAAAAGAACATGTGAAAATTGCAGACGCCATTGGCGCCATTTCCAATTTGTGTGTTGTTTGAGGATTCAGTTTTAACTGCAACAATTTCAATATAAATTTCAATTAGTAAAGATTTCGTTTTTTATTTTCCTTGTAGGTGTAGTATAAAGCACTATGTATCACTCGAGAGAAACTGCGATTCCCGATCTTGGGTGTTTTAAAGCCCTCGCCTACGGCTCGGGCTTCAAACGACACCCTCGACGGTAATCGGTCACTTTCTCCTCTCGGTGAACAATGTACTATTTTTAAAAGAAAAAATATAATTAATAATCCCTATTTTGCTTCCACATTTTTCGAAGAACTGCCACAATAATATCTGCCTGCCTAGCCATTTCCCAAGTACTTACATCGGGGTCGGCTTCCAGTTTAACTGGAGTCATCTGCATCCAGTTAGACTGACCTAGACTGACCTCCACGGTAACACAATCGCCTTTGGTAAGATGGTCAAAGTTTATTTACGTTGCATAATCGTGTTCTGTATGGTGTCGGATGAAAAAGAATTGTACAATCCCATCACTCCTCTGGCTGTCGTAAGAGGCGACTAAGGCACTCAATAAAGAATGGACAGCAACATTCTCTGTGCATTGCAATAGCTACACTGGTGATTGCCAACCCGCCTGCCAAGCGTGGCGATTAATGCAAATGCCCCCTTTGGGGGAGGCCTATGTCCAGCAGTGGACGTGTTTCGGCTGAAATGATGATGATGATGATGCCGTAATTTTAATATTTACTCATTGGTCTAGGTCCTACAAGTAAGCACGTGGTTACCCACGATGTTTTCTTCCGCCATATTTCAGTGATGTTAAAAAATACTTCGGAAATACAGTATGAAATAACTGATACTATAAATGGCAAAAGTGAGTGTTTGTTTGCAATCACGTCGATTAATTTAAGTATAGAGATAGATGGGATGTGATCTTGGAGACGGTTATAGCTTAATTTTTGCTAAAATCTATATTAATACGAGCGAAACCGCGGGCTAGCTAGTATTAACATAGCAGGACCTTTATACACATCAGAACGAAGAATTCAAATCTCAGCAGTTCTTCTGCCAATATTTTTTGTGTGACCAACAGCTTAAGGGTCGTTTGCCTACCGAATGAGGGGTTATCGCTAGGTTCACCCTTTCAACGACCGTCATACGCCTACTTATACTCTTTTTGTAACAAAATACTCCCGACTAATAAGACTGTCCTAGATTTTACGTAACTCTCTTTATTCCTGAGTTTTTTGTAAGGATTTACGTGAGGTTTACATAACGAAAGCAGTGTTGGTACATTCTGTTGGACTAGACTTTGTATTATTATTCTTGTTCGAGGCTCACGGCTTAAGGATTATACTGCTTATTTTGTTCACTATTTCAAAAGGCTACAATTTAAATGCGTACCAAGTAAAATATGTTAACTTATATAAAAAATAAACCCGCTCTATACCGAGGTGCCTAAAGAACAACGTTTTAAGTTCCAAAATAATTATACACTCATCAGAATAATTTTATTGTACGTGTTGTGTTTATATTATTTTTTTCGAGCTCGGGACTTGGGGCACCCCGACTCGGACAGGTTAGGTTAGAAGAGGATAGCGGGGTCTTGTGAGCCAGCGAAGCGAGCGAATCAGACCCCGCTATCCCCTCCTTGGTTGTTTTTTTTTAAACCATAGTGCCCCGCAAAGTGGAGTTCGCCTTTTGGTGAGCATATCTATTTTTGGCAGGTATTTCGAATTTTTTGGTAGTAAAATAGGGACTTTTCTGGTAGGCGTTTACACACAAGCCGTTTCAAAATCAGAACAGCATGTGTGTTCTATATTTCTTTTGTTTTTCTTTTCTTTTTTGTTCGTCACAAAGATTAGTAGGTAGCAGTACGTGAGGGAAAGTTTTCTGTAATTGCGCATTTGTTTCGAGAGAAAAGTTTTTGTGAGCACTGCTGACATAGGATTTTCAAAGCCAAGTGGTTGACATGTAGTGTAGAAATACGCAATATTAAAATTGCAATCGTATGTCAACTTCCAGTAGACCAAAAAACATTAAGTAGAAAAATATAGAAAAAGAGCTTAGGTTTTCCAACATTGCAATGATCCAAAGCGTTTTATTGATGTAGTCTACATCATTTATCAGATACAAGACACCAAGGCGGACAGCACTAAAAAAAATCGGAAGTCCATAGTGTACAAAAAGAAGTATTTAAGGGAGATGAAATTCAAACACTTATCCAATATCCTTAACGTGAAGCAACATATGTATATAAACAAACCCTTCTCGTTCCATACATTCCCTATACCTTAAGTGCTATAAAGCACTCGAATCACGTACACAAACATACAAACACGCTCAGCAGTCGAGGCTATAAAAATATTTATCCCAATACGTGAATTGAACTCGAGTTTTCGTCCGAAATAAGGGTGCTCACGTTTCTGCTCTATTTATTTCGCACAATTAAGACGTGCTTAAAAGAGCTATTTAATTACGTGATTTTCGTATTGTCATGAGGATTTGTACAAATGTTTGGTTTGTGTTTAATTCAATTATTATAGTACTCGATATTATGACAGAATACTTTTAGAACTTTTACATCTTAAAGTTAATTTTATTAAACAAAATTTCTGGATTTTGAACATTATGGTTACTGAAGTTTATAGCAAATCAATCAATCAATCAATCATTTATTTTGTTGAACATAGGTATGGTACATTGTCTAATATATATGCGCTTTGTTTTGCCAATATATGGCGTACAAAATTTACATAAACAAGCAATTACAATTACAGTTCCAATTCAGATGGCATGTCATTACATTAAACAAATAATTCAATTAAAATATGTCAGTAAACAGGTCATTATAATCTTAGACAAATAAAAACATTCATGCTTAGTCAATAAATAAAATCAAAAGTGCCCAATTAGCAAGTCGGAATCGACATACCTCTGTTTATCAGTAGTAAACTCAGTGATGGAGTAGTAACATCTATCTAATAGAAATTTAAACAGAGACCTCTTAAAGGATCCCAGACACTCTTTATTTCTGATAGCTGCTGGTATACTATTATATATTTTTGGGGCCATACCTAGCACACTTTTGCTGAAAAATGCGGTTTTATGAGAGGTAACATGAATGGTATTCTGATAACGGCGAGAGCGCAGTTTTTCAAATAAATGCAAGTTGTAGTAAACAAACACTCCCATTTCATATATGTACATTGACGGTAGAGTGAGCAAATTAAGTTCCTCAAACAATGGTTTACAACTATCAATCGATTGTAATTTGGTAAACGATCGCAAGCATTTCTTCTGAGCTTTAAAAGCAACTTCTCTGTCAGTAGAGTTGCCCCAGAAAATGATTCCGTACCTAATACTAGAAGCCACATAAGCATTATAAGCTATTTGTACTGTAATGCGGTTAACCGTTTTTGACAGTTTGTACAGAGCATACGCAAATTGACTAAGCTTCTTTGACAAAGTGTTGATATGATGTTTCCAAGTCAGATGACTATCTAGGTGAAGGCCCAGAAATTTTGTCATGTCACTTTCAGAGATTGCCACGTCACCATATTTAATATTCAGTTTCGGTTTATTTGTTCTTTGATTAAATGTCATTATCCTAGTTTTATTAAGATTTACTTTTAGATTATTACTAACTAACCAATTAATTATATTTTTAAGATCGTCATTTATGTCATTTTCAAGAATATTAATGTCATTACCAGTAAACAAAATAGTAAACGTGTTATGGATAGTGATTTTCGGACAAACAATTTTAGGAGAAGAAAGAGAGTACCGCCTAAAAAACAACGTTGTAAGTTCCAAAATAATTATACACTCATCAGAATAATTGTAAGTGTTGTGTTTGGTTTGTGTTTAATTAGGCAACTGAGTATTTATTTTTAGAAAGTTAGTGGAAAGTTTATTTAAATTGTTATATTATTTTTATACTATTTCTTCTGAACTTGTTGTTATTATTAATTTAAAACCTTTTCTTTTTTTAATTTATTAATTGTTGTGATTTTTGGTACATTTTACAAGGGATCTTAATAATAATAAATAATAATTAGTTCCTCAGAAATCTACGAAATACGATATGGAAATAAGGATAATAATACAATGTCAAAATTAAATTAATATCAATATCAAATAACTTATCATTAAGGAAGTCGTCAATAGAATAATAACAGTTTTTCCAATAACAATTATGCATCAAGACTGTCTTTGATGGTCGAACGCATAATTCATGTCTATATTCTTCCTTAATAATCAATTTAGTTTTTTTACATATTTTATTGTGAGTTAATGTAATGATTTATGGTTTAACTACAAATAATGTACATAAGTAATGTTAGCCTATAAGCAAATTTAATTCAATTTAATTTTTATATAATATTTACACCTGTTTTTATAAATACTTAACTAACTATATACACTAGAAATAAAAATAAAAACTCCCTACTAAATTAACCCTAAAATATGGCGTCAAAAAATTCATCCGCATCGCTGTCGACTGTTGCGGAATTTGTTCGAAAGAGTCACCGCGGCCTTGGAACGCAAAGGGCTTTCGAAGGAACACGGATTGGTTTTAGACAGTAAGAGTCTGACATGCCCTTCCGCTCCACCCAGAGCGGAAGAAGTCACTTGATGATTACCCAACATAAAAAAAAAAAAAATCGCTGTCGACTGGAAGAAGTGTACCCAAGAGACTGGCGGCGTTGCCACGTTGTATGGCAATGCTTTTTCATTGAACAAGGTAAAAGCCTAAAAATAATTGTTACACTTAAGGTAGAAGGTACTTATAAAAAATGAATTGATTGTAAATATATTGTGTAAACAATTGTTAGCTAATTAAAATAAATAAATGAGGCAAGACAAACTTGGAATAATTTTTTTTGAATGGGAAATGAGATTCTTGTCTAATCGATTTAGCTATTATTTATTTGTTTGTCCCTAAAAAGTGACCCCCCATACTCAACATTTATTAATTTACGTAACGCGTTCATGTTTGGTTCACAGGAATTCATATTATGTGTACCAAAATTCAACAGAATCGGTTCTGAAGATTCGGAGAAATTCGACTGTGACAGACCGACACATACAGACAGACATCCGAGTGATCCTACAAGGGGTCCCTTTCTTATGTTATGTTCGAAACCCTAAAAACAAAGTACCAAAACGTCACCTAATTTCTCAACATTGGCGCTTACATCGCTTGAAGTTAATTTCACAACAACGACTTTATCCCAAACTGACAGGCAATTACCATGGCGCTTGCGTAGCTACCCCCAATCAGCATAAATCACCCCTAAGGCCTGGTGCACACTGGCAGAATGTTAAATGTTGGTATGAAACTTGGGAGGTGGTTCTAGGATATTCGTAACACGTTGCATATGTCACATAAATATTAGTAAGTGTTGTTAGAACGATGCCAACCCTAAAAAGGGTGTTCTTGGGGTCAAAGACTTTTTTATTAACGACTTAAAAGAAAGGCTCCAGCATCCGGTCATGTTTTAGTGTTTAAATGTTTTTATTACATATTGTCGTATTATTATTTTTGTTATTCAATTACTATTTTTGAAAATAGTAATAATCAATTACTATTTTCATTATTTTTTACTACTATTTTTATTGTTTGATTATTATTATTGTTTATTATTTCCAGCAATTAATTATTTGTTTTTATAATTGGTAAATAATTTGTTATTCTGTATTTTTTTGTTAATTTTTGTGTGTGTAACTTTTCAATTTTTAGATTGTAACTCTCTGTACGTGTTGGGTCGTACTGTAAGTGCAGAGAGTAATTAAAGCTATATAAATAAATAGTATTTCAAACATACTCGTTAGTCCTTATTCTTGGAAATGAATAAATCGATTAAACTTGCTATAGATACGCAAGACTCAGACGCAAGGTCCAAGAAGTTGGTGAAGAACTTTTTCGAAAAAAAAGACAAATAGATATTAAGTTTTCTCTTTTAACATAAGTTAAAAATCATAGTATTTCTTTCTCCTAAAATTCTTTTGCAAAGAAAATACCGATTAAAAGAAAACAGACGCTATTATCAAAAACTCGATTTCTGAACCAGTAAAAATTTCAGCGTGCCAACTTGATGTGTAAGTAAGCGTGAAGTAAGCTATTAGTTCACCTAATGATGTGGATTGATAGCTCAACTCACAAAATAAGTACTGTAATTTCAGCTCAGGAATAAAGGGGTTCGCAATCAAAAATCAAACACAAACTTATTTGATTCCTTTTCCACAACATTGTAAAAACACACCGAAATAATAAATCACTTCAAATAAT
Source organism: Mamestra brassicae (assembly GCA_905163435.1). Lineage (NCBI taxonomy): Eukaryota > Metazoa > Arthropoda > Insecta > Lepidoptera > Noctuidae > Mamestra > Mamestra brassicae. The sequence goes on along the minus strand of LR990991.1, from coordinate 3,260,709 downwards.
AGGTCCTGTACTTGCTCGCTAATTTAAATAAGGTATATCACAATCACACATGTAGACATGTTCGCTGATCTGCGTCTCGATCAAGAAGGTCGACCGTCACTTGTATCTCATAAAGGATGACATCAAACGGCATGACTGATGAACGAACGAAACGAGCTGTAAGAAGGCAGACCGTCACTTGTATCTCATAAGGATGACATCAAACGTCATGACTGATGAACGAACTAAACGAGCTGTAAGAAGGCAGACCGTCACTTGTTTGTCATAAAGGATGACATCAAACGTCATGACTGATGAACGAACTAAACGAACTGTCATACGTGTTAGTTTGATTATATAGTTCTAGGGTAACACATACAAGCGATCAGTACGTATCTAAGATAGTTGGTGAGATTTTTTACAAAATCCAATCTCTAATCTCAGAATGACACAGTAAGTGCTAACCTAACTTAAACTCCCAATCAGCATAAAGAGTCCTTCGTAAGGGTATCAAACGTACTGCGCCACCCGTCATCTAGTCAGCAGTGTCACCGCATAGCTATTACATCAATGCCAGCTACGCTGGCCGCATGCCAAGTGACGTCATCAAGTCTAGACGAGTACTAGGTTACCATAACATGAGGAAACTCTCTGGAGAGACTTACGACTAACTTGGTCTATTTTGAACTAAGTAATAATAGTAATTTTCTGTATGGTGTCGGACGTAACAGAATAGCACCATCCCATCACTTCCCGTGGGTGTCGTAAGAGGTGACACGGTTAAAGGGGGTGCGTTGCAGTTACGACGAAGCCTTAGAGAGCAACTGCGATAGAGGATAATCAACCATTAATTGAAGATAACCCTTTCGATGTCGAGGATGGTGTCTTTTCTTTGATGTTGCAAACACAGTTGTTTGTTCTAAAATGAAAAAGCTTAGGGAAAAATACAAAAAAAAGACTAATTTACGAAAACAGGCTGCAATGTTGGCAGTTGACAAGATAAAAATGTTTCCGCGATAAAAATAAAATATTTGGAAGACATTATGTTTTTGAGTTGTTCTTTTTTGTTTAAATTTCTCAGTAGCAGCCAATAATGGATTTGTGCCTGATCAGCAGTACTAGGCTTCTATTGATGAGACTTAAACATAACGACATATTTGGATCACCTCTGACTAACCAGGCGTGTTGTTTGCGTTTAGCAAATTGGATGACTTTCTTAAGTCTGCCAAAATTCCGCAATGTCTGAAGTCCCGCCTCTATAACCAGTGTGTTTTGCCCACCATGACTTACGGTGCTGAGACATGGACGCTTACACAGGAGACTGAGTACAGACTGAGAGTTGCACAGAGAGCCATGGAGGGTTCCATGCTTGGCATACGTCTAATAGATCGAGTTCCAAACGTCGAGATCCGAAGACGTACGAATGTTTTCGACATCGGAAAGCGAACTGCGGAACTAAAATGGAGATGGGCAGGACACCTGACAAGGCGCGTTGATGATAGGTGGAGTAAGGCAGTGACCGAGTGGCGCCCGAGAACTGGAAGAAGAAGTGTTGGTCGGCCAGCGGCGAGATGGGCGAACGACATTGTTGCCATCGCGGGTAGAACCTGGATGAGGCTGGCACAGGATGGCGGCGCGTGGTGTTCCCGTGCGCCCTTCTTTGACGTAGCGGGGGGAGTCTACACCTCACTCCCCCCGCCGACGCGAGGTGGCCCACAGAGGCAGGCCGGCACCAGCCGAGGATTACGGAAGTCGCTTACGTTCCTTCGATCCCCGGCGTAGGTGAGAGATGAAACACCAGGGTGGTTTTAGTCTGACAGACCCCTCCACCCGCCCTAGTGTGGAGAATTTCCATGAGGATTTTCCCCGACATAAAAAAAAAAAACAAAGTCTGGCACAGGAACGTGAGGATTGGAACACAAGAGACGAAAGGCAAGGCAAGGCAAGGCTCAGCACTGGGCAAAGTCGGGCTGTGGATGATGATGTTTGTGTTTCATTTTTGACCTTTGTATTTGATTTTAAATAAAGAAACAACAGCAAAAGTACCAACTTCATAGTCACAATTTACCCGTAATTACACACAATTTTCCGCTTTAAACCATGATTCAACGAGCTAATAGCATCCCTAGGTACTCATTAGTAAATAAATGCACTAAATCGTGTACCTAAAGCAAAGAGCTCACTCCCTACCAAAGCCATTACATCTCTTTTAGCATAATATAAACCCCGTTTAAAGCCTCGAATCGTATTTATGTACCAATCGATGGTGACCTATATCCAAGTTTCCTGCGAACCGGGAAATACAGAATGTTTGTTTAAACTTTCCCACGTTCAAGAAAATACAGGGTGTATATTTAAACTCAAAGAAACTTCCAAGAGGTTTTCGTATTTTCGAATGTAAAAGTAACAAAATAAAACAAGAATAGCTCAGCATAAAAGTCTAGACTTGAAGTTTTATTAAGAAAGTCTTTCAAAGAGGCTTTGGGCTAAGTTTTGTAATTAAAACATTGGTTAAAATAAATGAAAAACCTTTTCAAGGAGTGATGGTTAATAGAATTCAAGAAGCTGTGGTTTTCAAATACTTGTCGTCGAGATCGATCGCCTTGAAGGTGTGATAATCTGCATTGTGATGCTGTTCCTCGCACCGTGTAAGCTTAGTCAAAGTGAACATGAAGTGAGCTGTCAATCCATACAAACAAGCTAGAATGATAGTTCACTTCATGCTTACTTCACCTAAGATTACACGGTGAGATGTTGACAGAATAGACCGGTTGATGAAAGAATGTTTGTTTAAACTTTCCCACGTTTAAGAAAATACAGGGTGTATATTTAAACTCACAAAATCTCCAAAGAGGTTTTCGTATTTTTGAATGTAAACATGTTACAAAATAAACAAGAATCTTAATCTAGAGTTGAAGTTTCATCAAGAAAGTTTTTCAAAGAGGCTTTAGACAAAGTTTTGTAATTAAAATATCGGTTTAAATAAATGAAAATCCTTTTCAAGGAGCGATGGTTTATAGAATTCAAGAAGCTGTAGTTTTCAAATACTTGTTTTAAATGATAACGCATGAAGAAGGACGTCGTCGTCGAGATCGACCGCCTCGAAGGTGTAATAATCTGCATTGTGATCCTGTTCCTCTCACCGTGTAAGCTTAGTTGAAGTGAACATGAAGTGAGCTGTCAATCCACAAACAAGATAAAATGACAGTTCACTTCATGCTCACTTCACCTAAGATTACACGGTGAGATGTTGACAGAATCGACCGGTTGATCACGTTTGCGCATAAAAATTGGTCAGAGATCGCATAGGATTAAGAAGTATGGAAGGAGAAAGGGGAGGCCTTTGCCCAGCAGTGGAACATAAATTAGTAAAAAAAGTATAAAGAAAAAGCATTTTCTTCTTTTCATCTTATTTTTAATTATTTTGGGTCTACGCAGCATGTCTTTTTTCATACAATAGTAAATAGAAAGAAGAAAGAAAGAAAAACAGTATATTATATAAAATAAATAGGCATGCATTTTTTTTGCAAAATGAAACACTTATTAGCTCTCGCTCTCGAAGTTTTTAAGTTTCAAATATGACATTTGAAAAAGAAGTCCGATACGAACTCAGGCCTCAAATACCATGTCGCCTAGTACAGCTGCCATAGAAAACGGCGTCTTTGCCAGAGAGACAAATTTATTTGTTTAATGTATCTCGTTTTGTGCTTCGATCAATTTTGATTCAGTTTTCACTGTTAGTATTTTTGTATATTTTCGTATAAAATCTAAACATAATAAATATTTTTTTCATGCATATTTCCCTGTTATGTCTATTTGACGTCCTTCACTTCTTAGCCATATAATCTGTCATAACATCCATTCAATGTTTCGTTGGTCTACCCTTATGTATGACCATCAAAACTTAAAAAGGAATTTCTTGTTATTCCTGCTACAGTTATGAGTACTCAATCACCCTTCGGTATATCAAGGACAAGATGAAACACAAAACTATATTTGCAAGTCCCAAAATCTAATACCATTACGGTTAACCATAACGGACGAATACCGACTACCGACTGTCACTTTCTCATTGTCTGCGTTCTATCTTGAAACCAATATTACACGGTTCACTGAAATTTAGTCACTTTGATTGAAGGGTGGAGGAATTATAGATATGGCTGACATTGAATGATTCACTTTGGTGGCCAAAAGTGAAACATGAGAAATGTTAATACGGTGTTGGATAAATCATCGACTATAAAATCCTACGACGCAAATATAAAATCCTGATGACTGCAGCGGACAGGGTCTCATCCGCTCTATGGAGGTCCTTAGCTCGCAGAGTTATTTAATCTTAAGTTCCAATCTTTTCTTTTTTTTTATAATTTCTCATGTAGGGGAGAACCGATTGAAATAGGCTTTATGAAAAATGAGATAAACATATCAAGCAAATTCGTCATAAAACGGAACGCTGCAGGCGCATTGATGGCAACTATCTTTGTTTGGCCAGTAACGTCCGGTACATTGTTTAATTACATCGGAACAACTTCCCCGCGGCTCGTTTAGCCCACTTCTCCCCTACCTATGAATTCTAACTATCTGAAAGAAAGAATATTTTATTTTTTTATTTATTTTATATAACTTGCAATTGTTTGTCAATATTTATGACAGTTAAATCTGATGTTATGTCTACACTTTTGACGGAGACACAACTGTGTTTAATTATGTCAATCATTAGGGCCAATTAAAATACACAATCCCGCTTCATCATAAGTCTTCGAATAAGAAGTCAAACATCTGACATGGTATGATCAAGCTAAATAGTCCACGGATAAAATATTGATTCAACCTGTATTTAAATTATTTCTGAACTACAAGTCAATCGGAAATTAAATGTCATAACTGTCACCAGCAGCTGCGATCTATATATCTACCTAGTCTATTATCTCACTTCTCAGTATCTTCATTAAATGTTCAGTTTCAAAGAGATAGCCTCTTTTCTTGTTTTGTTAAGTTTAAGTTTGCTATGCACAAATGTATAGAGGCAGATTTAATGTCATAGGCATTCTCTATCAGTCTAACTTTGAATAGTCAGAAGCAAGAGAATCTGACAGAAGACTTACCAAGAAATATCGTGTTACCCAGTTAATGGTTTGTGGAAGTCTGGTAGGCAGCCGCTCCACGTAAAATACTGATATTCAGCTGAATCCAGTTTACTGGAAGCCGACCCCTATATAGTTGGGAAAAGTCTAGGTAGATTGTATATAATGTGAAAATATACGCAATGTACATTATATAGGTAGGGAAAAATCTGGTACACAACAACAACAGCCATACTAATATTATAAATGCGAAAGTCTGTATAACAGACAGACTTCAAAGAGCTATTCTTTCACAACTCAATTGAAATAAAACTTTCAAAAATGTAAAAAGGACAGCTGGGTGTAACGGATTTTCATATTACAATCAAAAATTTATAATAATTGAAATCGTCTTCTATTCCATAAGTCCATAAGTCCAAGCCACTGCATTACCTATTGAAGGCCGTACTTTGATATTGACGTCAGTTTGATAGCGTGTGGGTTGTATAATGCAGTTTCTACTACCTACCTTAAAAAAACCAAGGCTTGCGAAAGCAATTCAAGAAGCACACGGAAATTGTTTATTTGCACTGAATACAATACACGGAACGTAGCACAAACAGTATTAAAATGAAGAAATTATACGATTACACGCACAATTAAAAAAGTATTTTACACCAATTCAACAAAACGTAAACTTTTAAACTTCGTGCGAAAAATCTGTGAAGCGAAAAGTCACAAATAGCACACATGCGATACGCAATTTCACTATTTTGTAAATGTCCAGTGAACAACAAAGGATACGATAATGTAGTTACCGTTTAGAAATACAAGAGGATATCCGTTGTTAACATGTTGATAACTGATAACAATTATGTACATAGTAGTACCTAATATCAATCTTCTTATATATAAAATTCTCGTGTCACAATGTTAGTTACCATACTCTTCGAAACGGCTTGACCGATTATTATGAAATTTTATATGCATATTCAGTAGATCTGAGAATCGGCTACTATCTATTTTTCATACCCCTAAGTGATAAGGGTTGTCCACCCCTAACATTTATTTTTTGGACAAAATCTTTTTTTTTTATTTTGTGTAATGTGGCATTTAAAAATACATACAACCCTTTTTCATCCTTCTATCACCAACCCCTGTTCTTTAATAGCGATTATTTTCGACTCTCGGCGGTCGATAATTGATCATTTACCACTCGATCAGTTAGTTATTCTTGACTATTTTTTTGGTAGAACGCGCTAATACTAGGAAGTCTATTTATTGAGGAAGGCTATAGGCTATATAACATCACGCTACGACTAATAGGAACCGAGCATTCATGAAAAATGTGACGCAGACGAAGTAACGTGGGTCAGCTAGTCCTAATATATAAAACTCTTTCCTTACTGAGTGACTGTCAGATAACGGATAGCCGAAGCAACTGTCATAGAAACAGAACTGAACTAAGGTCAAAGCTGAAATTTGGCATGTAAGAGAGAATTTCCCAAAATTCCTACGTGAATGGGAAAAAATGGGATATGCGCATACGAAGTCTATAGTTGTACATTGCACAGCTACACTGAGATCACCAACCCGCCTGCCAAGCGTGGCGATTATGGCAAACTCCCCCTGCCCATGGGGGAGGCCTATGTCCAGCAGTGGACGTCTTGCGGTATGATGATATATTCGTAGTTTTGTTTATAATATTTTGTTAAAGTACTATGTATGTGTTGTCACACAAGTCGATAGATGGCGCTAGTGAAAAAATGATAAGTTGTAATGACAAGTTTCACAGGGCCAATTCACTGAAATGCTAATTATCTTCTACTTCATTTAATTCACGTAAATGTTTCTTAATATTTGTTTGAATTGGCTCTGAGGCTAAGCAATCCAAATAAAAGTCAGTAGGAGTTGTATGTTCTGTATGGTGTCGGACCTAAAAGAATAGCAGCATCCCAGCATTTCCCGTGGGTGTTGTAAGAGGTGACTAAGGGACTCACCAGAGATGGGAAGCGGTATCTCTGTGCTTTGCAACAGCTACACCGCGATTGTCAACCCGCCTGCCAAGCTTTGTGATTATGGCAACCCCCCTTGGGGGAGGCTTTTATCCAGCAGTGGATGTCTTTCGGCTGATATGATGATGATGATGAGGTGCTGTACTTGCATCAAGATCGTGTTTTTAAAGTTGATTTGTAAGTGTCGCATCGAAGATTTGGAATTGGGAAAAGCGTAAAACTGCTACGCTCGACGTAAATTCTGGGACTATTTAGTGTGCTAAACAGAAAGATAGGGCTTGTCTTTGCCAGACAGCCGGCCGTGGTGACAGAGTTTAACCTGCTTGCCAACAGCTATAATATCAATGGTTTTATAGCTACGACTTTGTAAAAGCCTTTAATATGATTACATCACGATACACCTTAACTATATGAATACTGACTACTTACATACCTTTGTATAAGTTATAGTTCTTATAACTCAACAGACAGATGTGTTGCTGGGGAGTTTGTTGCGCCACTTCTTCTTCCCAGCTAAAACACTAGGAAGTGGTGACGGGCGGGCGTTTTGGGGGACTGTCTTTATGTAGAACTTTGACGTTCAAAAAGTGCTGGCACTCAGCCTAATTTGAATAAATGACTTTTGAAATTTTGAAATTTGAAATTTATAAACAGTAAGTAGGCCACCCTTGGGCACGCCACAATTGCGGCGATAAGACCCCTCTTTGAGGAGTGGCTGGAGAGGCGCTACGGCGTCCTCACCTTCCGCCTGACGCAGGTACTAACCGGACACGGCTGTTTCGGGAGGTACCTGTTTCGGATTAAGCGGGAGGACACGCCCGGGTGTCAGCACTGTGAGGATCGCCCGGAGGATACGGTGGAGCATACGGTGGAGGTCTGCCCTGCTTGGGCTAAACACCGCCGTGTCCTCATCGCGGCGATCGGTGGCGGCGACCTCTCGCGTCCGGCCCTGGTTGAATCCATGGTCCGGAGCGAGGAGGCTTGGGAAGCGGTCACCTCCTTACCTTACCTTACCTTAGGTAATGCTAGCGAAGGAGGAGGCGGGCCGCGCGAGGGAAAGGCAAGGCCTTCGCCCCAACCGCCGCAACAGGAGAAGACGCCCCGGGCGTCGGGAGTCGCAGGGCGATCCCCGGCCACCGTAGGCGCGGGCCTGCGGACGGCGAGCATTGGGTGGGTCGCCGTCCGATCACCACCAGGCCCGGGTCGATGGCGCGTTGTGTTTCACGCGCGCCTCAAAGAGATGTCAGCATAAAAGACGGGGCCCGCAAGGGCCAAAGCCTGCCAGGATTGCGGAATCTGTTCGAAAGGGTCACCGCGGCCCTGGAACGTAAAGGGCTGTAGAAGGAACACGGATGGGTTTTAGTCAGTAAGAGTCTGACACGCCCTTCCGCTCCACCCAGAGCGGAAGAAGTTATTTAATGATTTCCCATCCTTTAAAAAAAAAAAAAAAAAAAGTAGGCCACCCTCATGTCAATGTATAACATTCAATCATAAACACGTCAGTACTACGAGTATGAATGTTCCTTATCGCTCTAAGAAAAAATCACGCGATACTTTCTTGCATACTTCAAAGGCCTCGTATTATATTCCTTACTAGTAAAACAAACATTGCATATAAATAACGATACAATGACACACTTGTTGCTTATTTATAACATGATAAATTGTAACTGATTCGTGCCAATATCATCGTGATTTCGATGTGAAAGAGAGACAGAGCGATACAGGACAAACAACATCACCCCTTTTTCTCGACGGAATCATGCTGGCATTGTCATATGGCAGGTTTGGTTTGAATCCACTGTTTCTTTTCAAAATAAATGCTTACTATGAAATAGTGAGACTTTGCGTTTTGGGTGCCGGTTTTAGTAACTTTTGATCAAAATATTTGAAAAAATTGCTATGAAAGTACAAAAATATAGCGCCAAGTTTACGTGCTGGATGCGGAAATTATTATGTTTTCATTCAGAGGCGTCGACCTTAGGAGTAGGGAAATCCTGAATTGGAAATACATAACATAAACACTGAAATCTTTTCTTCACGCTAAAACCTATGTATTGCCACTTTCTAGCGGCCTTTCAGTAACTAAAAAAATGAAGCTATAGGCTATTTCAAATAAAGATACCTCTAATTAGACACAGATGAGAGCCAAGCTCCCAAAACCAGGTCAATATTAGACACAAAACCAAATCAATACGTCACCATTTCAAGGAGAACCATGCTAAAGATCTTACCACTGGGCACAGATTCAAGAAATGATTGAGGGTTTGCTGACTTAATGGCCACACACGCCACCAATGGTTATTGGACAGTGGCCAACAGTGTTCTAGACTCTAGAGTACAATAGACATTACGAATTTCGTCTGCTGGACCAGCGGAATATTTCTTGGCACCACAATAAGAATAAAATAATGCTTAGTAAAAATTGGATCATAACACCACACGTTTTATGGAATATTTTTAAATCTGTAAATGTATTTTATTTGTAAGAACCGGGAATGCTTTTAAAATTCAAATCTTTTAAAAAACAGGATTCTCTATTTTTGAACCGACTTCTTCTTCGACTTCTTCTCAATTCGGTTGGTTTTTTTTTCTTTTATGTATGTACACCGGTGACTCCAAGTTTTCTGATTCCGATTTATGTGATTCTTCTTTATGCGATGCGGTATACTTGTCATTTGGTCCGGTTAAAATTTTATTCATTTTGGCACACTAGTTTTTATTTTATGAGCGTTTTCTTACTCGTTGCTTACTTGGATGATGTAATTCGTCCAAGTAAGCAAACTGACGTCGGGTGATTATACTTTTTGCTTTGGGTTTAGTTATAGCTATATTGGACGTTGAACTTTGAAGACATAGGTACCAGTGACCTCCTCAATGTCAAATAAATAAAATCGAACAGTCGTGCAGACTGATTATGGGTGTAATGTCAATTTCCTTGTGGAGTATCACCACCAAAAAGTGAAAAAAAAAAAACTTTAAAAAATTTACCGACTTCCAAATAAAAACACTACTAAGTCTAAAATCACTTTAAATTCGGAAGTCGATGACAAAAACGAAGACACAAAACTAAAAACACCGACTTCCAAAATTAAAGTTATTTTAGACTTTGTAGTGTTTGTAGTTTAACTTCGTAGTTTAAGAATTTATAGTTTATACACTTAGTTAAATTCTCCCAATTGACCTCACGTAAGGATGAGTATATTAAGTATTTTAATAACTAGTTGGGTATCGTTAGTATTTAGTAGTCCAGTGCTTGCGGAACTTGAAAAAAGTACAGGTAAACCGTCAAATTACTGCCTTTGAGCAAAAAAGTTCCAGGCGTGGCTCTCATGGCTAGCAAGCTCGAGTAAACTTAATTAGGTATCATCAGAGAAAACATGATTTTCAGAATGAATTAGGATGGAGTGTGTATGTCACCAGAAAATTGCAAACGCCGTAAGATTGTAAAATATCGCGTGAAATTATAAACTATTTTTTAATTATAACAGACGGATGTATTGGAAACTATTGAATTTTGATAGGATTTATTGTATACAAAACGATTTTTACATAATATATCGAGAAATTATAATCTAGTAAAGATTTATTTTTAGTTTTCGGGAGTCTGCAATTTTCCAGTGACATGTAGGTAGATCGTGTGTTCTTAAATATTATTGTAGCCAGTTACTGGTAGCCATTCTTATTTCTCTACTTGATACTAAAATTAGTTTTGTAGCTGAAGTTGCTTCTAAAAAAAATTTATGGCATTTTTAAGGTACCTATCAATATTGAATTTATGAAATTGTATAATTTTAAGAATGATATTGTTTGTATATGACTGTTAACTATATACACAAGAAATAAAAATAAAATCTCCTAACTAAAAAAACCCTAAAATATGGCGTCAAAAAATTCATCCACATCAATCAATTCATCTTCTTCTAAAATAATCTTAAAATAACAGTCAAGGGACTCTCCGTCGTATCTTGAACAAAAGAAGGCTTTATTCAAAAATATCTTTAGCAAGCAAATCACGATATTCGATAAAACAGCGATGGAAAGCAAAGCTTACCGATCTCAACGAAATTTCCAATCAAAATTTTAAGTCCCATTACAAAATCTCAGAAATCAACAAACAATGAAATTAAATTGAAAACTGTTTCAGTAACCTATTTCATTGAAAATGAAACCAATTAAAAAGCACTGACGGAGCAAAACAATAAAACAGAGTTGATATTCATGAATGAAGTTCATAATAAGCACGATGTTGTTATCCTATTTTAGAGGAACTTTAAAATTAATACGCTGAAAAGGCCCAACTTAAGTACGTAAAGCAAACGTCTTTTGTAAGTTGAATAAAGGGCAAGGCACTAGAATGTTCTCTTAGGATATTTATGAGTGCCTCATATTATAAAGTCTAGAATTTAACTAGAAGCCTTTCTAACTTACCAAATTATACAATTGTAATGAAAATTGGTGCCCTTGTTTTTCGATCTTGTAGTTCATCCCAAACTAACTGATCTTATTCAACGAAAATAGCTTTTTAATGACTAGGATTAAGTGTCGTTATTTTGAAAGCGGGGCCAGGGCCTGCCAGGGTTGCGGAATTTGTTCGAAAGAGTCACCGCGGCCCTGGAACGTAAAGGGCTTTAGATGGAACCCAGATGGGTCTTAGTCAATAAGAGTCTGACACGCCCTTCCGCTCCGCCCAGAGTGGAAAAAGTCATCTGATGATTTCCCATCCCTTAAAAAAAGACCCCCTTTGCGTTCCAGGGCCGCAGTGACTCTAACGAACAAATTCCGCATAAAATCATACCTGCTCGCTGTATGGCTGGCATTTATAAATCTTTGATATAGTCTTAAAACCAGTCCTGACCAAGGATATCGTGTTGTCCAGTTATAGGCTGTGGAAGTAAGAAAGACAACTTGTCCAGAACTTAGTTGGTTTGGGCAGGTGATGATAATACATAGTAAGATAAAACAGAGAAAGTGAATAGAAATAACTGAAACACTCAAACTTTAAGGTACGTGAGCGTGTGTATGTTTACGGCAAGCGGGAAAATAACTGTCACTCAGCTACTTACTATTATATTGACGTACACAACACGATATCACGATTACTGTCAGTAGGAGTAGGGCAGTAGACACACATAATAGTCACAACACAGAAACAGTTCAGAACACGTAAACAATGCGAATATCCAGAAGATATAATCCACGCGAATGTGAGGTTATGAGTTACTTTAAATAGAATTGGCAATGTCATGCGCGGCGCAGGTGATGAGCGGCGGGAGTTATGACCGACTAGGCTCAAAAGTGAAAGGCTAGCTGCGGTGGCCGGCGCGTGCGACGTCACATCATCACGCTGCTTTGACATGACTCAAAGCCTCAAAGACTCAAAGCATTTATTTCAATTGGACCATTTATAGGCGCTTTTGAATTGTCAAGGTCGGTCGGTCGAAAAGATGAAGCTATTTACACGTTCCAAAAGCGTAGATCTCTATGGAGAAGAACGTGCAAGAAACTCCACGGACACTCTTTTAAAATATTTTTTTTTAAAGAGACAATATATGTAATAAACATTAAAAAAGGTTAACCGAGGGTTGTTTTAACCACATTTGCGATGATACTATAAACTTTCCTTCCTATATACTCGTTAATTGACCTGTGGTTCGTCATTATACAACAAACATTTACAAATATAACATAACATTGCGATCCATCATTTCTTTTCGCATTCTCATCACAGTCGGACCCCTAAATATAATAAATACATAATGGAAAGAAATTCCTGAAGATTTACGACCAGTTAACTACAGTACTGTCAGTATCATTATTAAATAATAATCACGTTCAGGGTCGTTGCCTAATGTTGGGTGAAATGATTTATTGAAAAAGAAGTTAAGGGTGATTGAGTTTTTTCCGCACTTGGCGTTTGATCTGAAGCATTGTTAATATGAGAAAAAATAATCATCACGAATATTAATATTGCTGTTGTGTTTTTATAACCTACACTTCCTATTGACATCATAAAGGCCTAGATATAGTGCCATCGAAAACGATTGCCAAAAAGTTTAAAATTATATAGGTGTTCTTGAACTTAATATGCGTTACCGTTGTGTCACGTGGTATTTAACATTTGAAAGAAAGAAAATTGTGTTTATTGGCATCATAAAAAACAGAAACACCTTAAAATTAAACAAAATAAGTAATCAAAACCTCAGCTCAGCAAAATGCCAGATAGCAACACAAGGTATACCACCTGACGCTGATTTTCAGCTGCAGCCCACGAGTGCCATACCTACGCTCGAAAACATAGACACACATAAAAAAAAAAACAAAAAAAAACATATATGTATATAATATATATACATATATATATATATATATATAATTTGAATAGGTATTTATCGTGTCTTCGATTGGTATCCAATGGCAATATTATGAAATAAATAACTGAAAAAAAACGTCTGTTTACGTCGAGCTAAGCAAGTAAAAAAGTATGGCTGGAAACATTGTGATAAAACATCTAAAATGTTAAAGTAATTTAAGTGAACATTTTTTGGTTTTATCGTCAATGAATATTGCATACTGATTACTTTTCCAGATAAACCAGGCTCTAAAAAAAGAAACACTCTCTGGTTTCTTAAAAAGATTTTCGTTGCTCATAAATATGATTTTCTTATAAAATCTTGATCTTAAGATTTTAATTTTTCAAGCATCTGCGCTTTCGGTTGTTTTATTATAATATTCTCTGTTGCGAATTAATCTCCTGAAAACTTAAAGCGGGTTATTAAATTTATTTTTCCTTGTTAGTAGTGTTGCCAAGGAGCGAGGAGCTCGTGGCTAAAGAATAACAGCCACACGGGTCGTTGTTCAAGTTTAAGCAACGTTTACCAAGGTTGGTCTGTGGATGGGTGACCATCTTAACATACCAAGTTTCCTCCCTGCCTCGAACAGCACGTTAAGCCGTTAGTCCCGGCTGTCATTTGTAGATCTTTGGCAGTCGTTACGGATGGTCAGAAGCCAGTAAATCTGACTCCAGTCTTGCCAAGAACTACAATAACGTGCAATCGTGTTACCTAGTTAATGGGTTGTGGAGTTCTCCGCTTCACGTAACATACTTTCGGCTGAATCGGGTTTGACTGGAAGCCAACCCCAATATAGTTGGGAAAAGGATAGGCAGATGATGAGTATTGAGAGAGGGGTATTGTGTTATTCAGTAAATGGGTTGTAGAGGTCAGATACAGGCAGTCGCGCCATGTAAAATACTGGTATTCAGCTACATACATCTGGTTTAACTGGAAGTCGATCCCTAACATGGTGGGGAGAAGACAAGGCAGATTGATCAGAAACCTTCGATTCTTTCACATATTACTGTTTTACTGTTTTTAAAGTGTAGGTACTTATTATTAATATTCGAAGAATTTACGGCATAATAATGATTCTTATAATATAAACTGAATACCAAAATTACGACTCAAAAGAATCATAAATCATGAAAATATTAGAGGTTACGTCAGGACAATTTCTATGAATTTTAGAGGTGAATAAGGTTAAAATGACATTACCTTTTATATGAAATCTACAATAAATAAAGTTTACAGTCGAGTGCTAAGGGGACCAGCTTATTAAAAACATATTTGTAGTGAAAAAAAAGAAATAATGATGATGGAATAATTAAATTAAATACAACGTGTAACAGAATAAACGCAATACCTCTTGGGGGTCATTGTACTCATCATTCTGAACAAATTTTACTATGGGACCAACTACGAAATCGCGAAAAAAAATCAGCAGCTCAGTAAATTTTGTCGAGTTATGTGAGCAGAAATGTATGGGAACGTCGTTTTTTCACGATTTCAGTGTTGGTCCCACAGTAAAATTTAAAAACTCGAAAGTATTTTTTTTTATAATTTTAAAATATTGAGCGAAACTACTGAGCCTATAATTTGGAAAAAAAATATAGATAATTGGTCTTCTAGGAATTACTAGAAAACCTATAAGAAGGCTATGCTATGATTTTAAAATAACATGTTAAAAAAATATTATTCGTTCGGAACCCTTCGCACGCGAGTCCGACTCGCACTTGGTCTCTTAGTATTTCACCTACCACTATTTGTCCCTCCACCACCCAAAGGTTGATTGGTAGAAAATGCGACACGCATAAAGCCTAGACTTTTGGGTGCATCAAAGATGAGAGAAATAGGTAAGGAGAAATACTTATTAATTTTATTAAAATAAATATTTCACAAAGTTATAAAACACAAGTCACTACCAAAATGCGATATATATCAGTACAACATCACTAGAATATCTCACGTTTCCAAAAATACCTTTCATAAAACGTAACGTCCTAGCTTATAAAAGATGAAAAAGGTTCCAGAATTTACTACGTTTCGCACGGCCTGATATCGAATGGCCATTAGCTAAAGCGATTTCGTCGAGTTTTTTTAGGTGCTTCGCACACGACGCAACTTTGATCTCAAGTTTTTAGAGTTTCACCAACTGTCAACCTACAACAAACTGTTTATGACGTGTTTCAGGTGATATGTAGGAGCTGCAGAGACGTAGCGTAGAGTTTTGAGTTTCGATGATCGACTATAGTTTTCAGTTGATGCACTCTGTGAAAAAGTTATTTCCAAATTACCGCACTGCACATCACTACCTAGCATTTGCGCTATTTAGTTAACAAGCGGTGCTTTTTCATTTTACAAAGTACTACTTGCTTGTATCTAGTTCCAGGTTTCAACAAATGGCAACCGCAACGCGTTGCGCGAGCGACATCACTCCCTTTCCATCACCCGCAGTGCCCTTTGCCAATCTTGCTCTATATATTAACGTTCGCATTCGTATCTCAGTCGCGATCCGTCAAAAATGCCTCAATTTCCAAACATTTTTGACAGATTGAGTCTGACATGCAAATGTTGCTTAAAAATTCGTAGAGTTGTCACTCTGGTCCTTTTTGTTGCTGCAACTTGTAATCATTATCGGCAACTTTGAAAATGTTGGTAGTTCTATCAACTAAAGTTGCTCCTTGTGCAAAGCGCCTTACAGTACAAGTCTGTACATTGTACAAGTAAAGTACTTTTTGCTACCATAATAACGGTAAGCGAATTTTAATGGTACCCTACGGTAATCATGCAGGTTAGGGTTTTCTTGGGAAAAGATTACTGGTAATGAGGGATGAAAGTTTTGACCCTAGTTTTTCCATTCTAAGAAATTTGTACCAAGTAGATTTTTGGTAATTATGACCATTTTTGGTAGAATTTGTTTCAGGTTCAGTAAGCCCTCTTGCAGAAACCAGAGTTATTTTTTAAATTCAAGTCAGTTTTAACCTTTTTTTTTAAGAATGGGAAATCATCAAATGACTCTGGGCGGAGCGGAAGGGATTGTTACACTCTTACTGACTAAAACCCATCCGTGTTCCTTCTAAAGCCCTTTGCGTTCCAGGGCCGCGGTGACTCTTTCGAACAAATTCCGCAAACCTGGCAAAGGGCTTTAGAAGGAACACGGATGGGTTTTAGTCAGTAAGAGTCTGACACGCCCTTCCGCTCCACCCAGAGCGGAAGAAGTCATTTGATGATTTCCTGGATCATTATTTATAATATAGAACATAACAAATGCACATTTTTTTTTTTTCTAGGACTATAATGTAATATATGTATTTAAACACGCGTTAGCAACTAACTCCGAGTTGAAAGTTAGGCTTGGATTGCGTAAGCCGACTTTCTTTTAATGCTTCCTGATTTTGTTTTTTGTTAAGGTGGTTTTTTAAAGGGACGGTATAAAAACTTTTCACTGTTATCTAGAAACAAGACAGGTATAAGTGTTAACAACTTTTGAATTCAAAGTTTAAGAACAGTAAAAACGTATGCTAGCTCGTGCTAGAAGGTACGTTAAAATACTGAACAAGCTTTTGTATGTACGTGAACAACGGTACCTACATTATTAAATTTATAGATATACTGTTTCTGTTTTTGTGTTTTTATTTTTCTGTTGACTCACACACTGTTGTTTAATTAATGGTTCCAATGTTTGTAAATATGTGAGTACCATTTACCTAAATTTCTTTAGGAAATTAATAAGTTTACCTCTGCTGGTGATACTTTGTTCTTATAAGTAGCATACTCTGGGTGCATCGTCCTCACATAATATTAAATTAATTTTTGTATACCAAAGGCGAACGGCAGGGTTGTATGGGAGTTTCGTACACCTAATAAAATATCGTGTTTTGGGATATTTTTTGTTTTAATTGGTAGTCAATACGATAGGCAAGCCCTTTTAAAATTCTTAGATTTTTAGAAGTTGGGACCTAAAAGTTATAACCAGTTTTATTTTTGAGGTTATGTCCCAATAAATATTATTACGTGTAGGCACATAACATTGTTTTGGTGAAAAAGGATATGTTCTAGATAGCTGGTGCTATCTTTGTAGTGTTTTGCTTATCATTAAGTTGGCAAATTGACATGAGAATTGTAACTATTCAGTAGGGTGCTTAAGGAGAGACCTACGTCCAGCAGCGGTCTGCAATAGTTTGATGATGATGATGAAGTGCTGATGGAGTTTTGAGTGTGGGTAAATAAAACAACTTTGTTTTTGTAGAAACTTACATATTTTATTTTATTGTTCTAATAATTACTTAATCGATTCTTAATTTTATTTCATCTAAGAAAGGGGCAGGTAGCTCAACTCAACGTAAAAATTACCAGATAATTTGCTTAATTGCTCAGATGCATTTACAAACCACAATACAAAACAACAGCAAAGAACTGAACAGAGACTTGGAAAGATTTTCCTAACCTGTCAATAAAATAATTGCCAATACAAAAAAAAACATTGATGGCGAAAATAATTCCTATAATTAAATGGTTAATTATTAAGATTGTATTCAATAATTATTCATTGTAAGGTATAATGTATAATTGGTTAATTATATTTACTGTTATTTCTGTTTTTAAATATTACTTAAATCTTTTAATTGCTACAATTAATTAATCCGGACTTCTAAAAATACTAATGTTACATGAAAATGAATGGTTTAGTTGCCTTAATAAGTGGTACAAATTCTATCAAAGAACTACAAAAAAAGTATGTTGTACGAATTCTGCCGTTCGCCTTTTGTAAAATCATTATTTGAAAAGAGTAACTATGGAGTTTCTTATCCGTTCTTCTCCATAAGAATCTACCTTTCCGAATGGACAGTAGAGTCACTTTATTAATGTAACATTATTATTGTACTGAACTGTAAACGATGACGTTCAAAAGTGCCGTTTAATGGCCTAATTGAAATAAACGTTTTGACTTTTGAATAACCAAACAGCCTGTTGCAGACCGAGAGCTACTGAGCTAAATAAACATAGCACTAGGCAATAACCTAGTGCTATGTTAATTTAGTTTAGCTCGTATAGCTTACATAATTTTAGGGTTCTGAACGTCCGTATGGACTCAAAGCATTTATTTCAATTAGACCATTAGCAGAAACTTTTGAAAGAACAATTCAAAGAAACAAATAAAATAAACCGTGGCCGCCGAGAAATAACCAGTCCAAGCTGACAGCGCCCGTTCACGAACATGACGCATGCGCTAGCACCATTCGGCTCAACCATTTTGAAGGGAGCCAAACGATCCAACGCATGCACCAACATCAGCCAGACTTTTGATGATTATGACACTCCCAACCGCACACGGTACATTCAAGTCGAGACACCCAAAAGTGATAGTTATCATTTAAGTTTAAGGTACACAGTACACAGTACTCACACATGAAATAACTTAACCGAAATTTATAGGATCGCATGTCCGTCTGACAGTCCGTCACAGCCAATTTGCTCCGAACCTCTGATCCGTTTGAAATTTGGTTCACGTATGAACCTTTGTGACCCAAACACGGGCGCATAACTTAAAATAAATAATATTTTTTAGTAGATTTGATTTCACTTTTGCAGGACGAAATAGAAAAATAAAAAAAGCTTTTCAAACTGTACCGTCTGACATAATTATGACTTGAAAAGGGTTATTGTAAGGGTTTCAATTACTTATTTTTTTTTTTCATAATTTAAATTTAAAAAAAAAACAGATAGATACCTACTAGCTCTTTATTACTTACAGGAAAACGAATCAAAAGTACTTGTATGGTTTCAAATAACATCTTAAAAATATGATTTATCCAGAACTCTTTCTGCTATTAATCTAATATGTGAGCTAAACTTAAACTAACTCACTGATACGATCAATAAAAAAAACAAGACGACGCTAAAACATGGTACTCAAAGTTGACAGTCGTTCCAATTTTTGGCAAAAAACTTCTCTTCAAAACATGTTTTTTTCCTGCCAAACAAATTAAAATATAAATCTACCTGTTACCAAAAATACAAGCAATAGGAACGCCGATCACCTCGAGCTGCGTGCTTCCTTGTCAAATATTATTAACATAAAAGCTTTGGACAGGGTGAGGAGCTTAAGCGGGCGCTATAGCGGGTGCAAAATATGAATCATACTTAAAACCGTTGTTTGCACCTAGCAGAACTAGCTTCAGCGGTAAGCCCATGGTAAGTACCAAAAATGCATCGAAATAATAAAGCTCGACGAGTACCGGAGAAACTAAACAAGTGACTGAAACAGGAAACAAAATTGGTCAGAAAGTAACGTGGAGGGAAATAGTACATTGTTCACCGAGAGGAGAAAGTGACCGATTACCGTCGAGGGTGTCGTTTGAAGCCCGAGCCGTAGGCGAGGGCTTTAAAACACCCAAGATCGGGAATCGCAGTTTCTCTCGAGTGATACATAGTGCTTTATACTACACCTACAAGGAAAATAAAAAACGAAATCTTTACTAATTGAAATTTATATTGAAATTGTTGCAGTTAAAACTGAATCCTCAAACAACACACAAATTGGAAATGGCGCCAATGGCGTCTGCAATTTTCACATGTTCTTTTTTCAAATTGTTTATCCTGCCGCCGCAGGGTCGCACTGCCAGCCCGACACCATCCAACACACAGCTAGTGGCCAGTGTCATTTTGCGAACTTGGAGATAAAAACTCACTGTAAAAACTTTTTGGCTTTTGATATTTAGGTTACCGGCGCATAGTCTTACCCAAAATTAAAAAAGAAAAACCACGTAAGAAATGGATTTTCATACACTTTTCTCTCCCGCTCAGATGCGTTTTCTCCCCGCATATTTGTTCGATATGCAATGACGTACTTTCTACCGTAAATTTGATAAAGTATCAAGGTACTTTCCAAGCAGGTGTAGTATAATAGTACATTGTTCACCGAGAGGAGAAAGTGACCGATTACCGTCGAGGGTGTCGTTTGAAGCCCGAGCCGTAGGCGAGGGCTTTAAAACACCCAAGATCGGGAATCGCAGTTTCTCTCGAGTGATACATAGTGCTTTATACTACACCTACAAGGAAAATAAAAAACGAAATCTTTACTAATTGAAATTTATATTGAAATTGTTGCAGTTAAAACTGAATCCTCAAACAACACACAAATTGGAAATGGCGCCAATGGCGTCTGCAATTTTCACATGTTCTTTTTTCAAATTGTTTATCCTGCCGCCGCAGGGTCGCACTGCCAGCCCGACACCATCCAACACACAGCTAGTGGCCAGTGTCATTTTGCGAACTTGGAGATAAAAACTCACTGTAAAAACTTTTTGGCTTTTGATATTTAGGTTACCGGCGCATAGTCTTACCCAAAATTAAAAAAGAAAAACCACGTAAGAAATGGATTTTCATACACTTTTCTCTCCCGCTCAGATGCGTTTTCTCCCCGCATATTTGTTCGATATGCAATGACGTACTTTCTACCGTAAATTTGATAAAGTATCAAGGTACTTTCCAAGCAGGTGTAGTATAAACATAATTTTCACTTCCCACCATATCAAGCTGGAGATAGAATAGCTATGCTGGGCAGAAAGGGACACGTTAACAATCGGGATATGCCCGGTTAGTTGAGAGAGTTGGCTAGCAAGCGATCGTCTATTGTTTATCGCAATAAATTGCGATGCACTGTTATGATAGCTACCTAGAGATCTGGAAAAAGTAACATCACATTTGGGTATATTTTTTTTAATTAATGTGAATTAGATAGTAAGAAATTGATAATATTATTTATGTTCCTGTATTAATCGAACACCTATGGGTCTTTACCTGAAATAAATGAATTTTATTTTTATTTTTTTTATTTTAATCTAATTATTAAAATAACAATGCATATCGCTGATTGAATGGGATTTTATCTAGAGGCTCTAATCGCACCCGCTGCCACTCATGTCACCGTGCATTCACCCTTCCACAAGTCAAAACGCGTCAACTACAAGCATTGCAAAACATTGCATTGATTTAATATTTCGTGGCCCCGCAGACTATGCGTGCCTCACGCACAAAATAATTATAATTTCTAAGACCGTTTATTGCTTACGTTGGCCGCGAATTAAATTAGACCTTAATTTTGTGGGGTAGAGTTTAATTTTTAATGTCGGTTCCGGGCCTCGTTTGCATTTGTGTACGTAATTTGGAAGCTTAGTTGTGGTTGTAATAAAAGCTTACGAGAATATTTTAATTCTTATTATGCTTTTACCCCAAGTGTGAGTTTGAAAATTATTACTTCAAATTGAAAATGTTATAAAGAATTTACATGTAATGTGGGTATATTATTTCGTGCCAAAAAGAGCTAAATGGATACACACATGATTATGGGCTTTTAGAATGTCTGGCCCAGGGAGATGAAAGTACCTACAGTTTCTGCAAGATCTCGATTCATTAATTATTTGACTGGTTGTAAGAAGAGACGTCGCGCTGGTCGAGTATGTGGCTAGCGTATTGCTAGGTTTGCTGCACCACCCAGAAGTGCTAGATGCGCTGCGGCTGCGCGCGTCGGATGGGTGCGTGGGCGCGCGCAGCCGTCCCGCTCTGTTAGACGTACCATTAGCTAGAACAAATCTACTCAAGTTTTCCCTGTGTCGCGAGCCAAATGTTTGATAAATATTATCGGAAGATATATTTTGCCAAAACTTGCCGAAATTTGTAAAAGTAGCGCAAAATCAAATTGAAAAAGGTCTGGCCATATTAATAATGTTTGAGGTATCTGATGCCATATGTTTTATATGTACCGAAATTATAACATCGCCTTGGATGTATTTGTGAAGGTATTATAATCATTAATGAATAAAAAATAATAATTTAATAAGTCGTTATTTAATGTTCAACCTGAAGTTCCATCGTGAAAATAATTTCCATTTATTGTATGCAATGGTATTTATTAGTAAACTGTTTAATATGAGTAAACAATAGGTTACATGGGATAAGCAGGGCGATAATATAAATAAAGGGTCAGTCCTTACAATTTTCAACCCATGAATGATATACCTATCTGCATTGGTATTTGCGATTGGTATTCTGTAGTACGGTCAGCTCTTGCCTGATACCTCTAAAACGCTGCAGTCAAGTTACATAGCTTATCTAACTGGGGTAAGCTAGCAGACAGGAGTAAGCTCGAAATATATGTCTGTCTCATATAGTATGTCTCAGCTGTATATCACTTTAAGTAGGTGTGAGGGAGACAGATGGCAGCAATTTTTCAAATTAAGTTCCTGGTTTAATGCTGTTCACTTTGTATTCAGGCTTTCTAACAGAAAATCTATTTACACTTCCTTGCTCAGTTTCTCATAAAAGTAATGTTATGTATATCCAGGGTTACGGAATTTGTTCGAAAGAGTCACCGCGGCCCTGAAACGCAAAGGGCTTTAAAATGAACAGGGATGGGTTTTAGTCAGTAAGAGTCTGACACGCCCTTCCGCTCCACCCAGAGCGGAAGAAGACATTTGATGATTTCCCATCCTTAAAAAAAAAAAATTGTGAATGTGTTTGTGTGCTTGCATAGTACGTTTGTTTAAACATACCTTACATAAATCAAACTTTACTCACAACGCTGAAAAAACAGAATATAAAGATATTCAACGGTAGCTAAGTGGAAGTACTTACTTACTATAGAAACTCAGTAGGTAGGCACTTTAGTAGTACTTTACTGATAAAAAGTTGACTTTAAATAACACAGTTTTTTCAGGGAACTGGCGCCGCCTTGTAATATTGTATTAATATACTGCGTTTGAGCCATAAAAAAGAAAAACGAGGTTACGCATGAATATGAAACAGTTTTCAGGGAAATAAAGTTGTATTACAAATTTAAATAAAAAAATGAAAGGTACGCTGTGTTAAAATTATATTGGATTTTTTTAAGGTAATTGAGGGTGATTGGCATTTGAGTGGGTTCCTTTAAATGGGATGTGTAAGAGCTAAATTACGTTTTGGACCCCTATAACTCATAGGTACGAACTCAATTACAAAATATTCTGTATCTGTATTCTAGGTGTATTTTAGCTATTAACTTAGGGATGTTTTTCTACCAATTGGTTGAGGTTGAAACTCTTGGATCGTGGGGTCATGCGTAATATTATAATTATTTTTATATATTTTTATTATATAAAGAACTTGCTAAACGATTAGTTGATACTTCGCGTGACCCAAGGGCTGGCTTTTACCTCGGACAGAGGATAAGCATAGCCATACAACGTGGCAATGCTGCCAGTCTTTTGGGCTCACTTCCAGTCAATAGCGATGCGGACAATTTTTTTTACGCCATATTTGAGTTAGAAGTTTTTATTTTTATTTGAAGTGTAAATAATTTAGTATTTAAAAAAATGAAATGTACATATGGTTTACGGGACGAGCAACTACGGAACCCTTCACTGCGCCGGTTTTTTTTCAAATAGCTTCAGTAGGTACCTAGTTTATAAAATATAGCAACTATTTAATATAAGTACCAATACTCATAGACATGTATCAAATATGACAAGTAAGTGTCAAGTTGAATGCAGATTCCTTAATCTGCATTAAACTTGGTACGTACTCGTATTGCCATAAAACTCTTCGCAACAGTTGTGTGAGGTCATCAGACTCTCCGGCCTTTGACCTGCCGCAATGTCTGAACTGGTAGCGACGACAGTTTTACTCAGAACTACATAATGAGTTAATGACCTACGGGATTGTCGGCATTCCCTCGTATCGGCTGCGTTAAGTGAACAACACTGACAATATTATACGTACTAATTGGCGGTATTTTATAGATATGGTTGGTATTTTTATATTGTGTAATGACACAGTATAGGCAACAAATATTTTAGAATAAAAGAAAGAAAAAAAAAGAGTTTATTTGCGACAAGCATGAAGCATATAAAAATAATACTCAATTACAAAACTTATGCAAGTTGGGATGATATGCGTCACATTCGCGCAAAACGGCCATCATAATGCTGGGACTCGCGTGCGCCACAGCGCTGGTTTTCAGCGCCAACCAGCTTTGACAGAATGACGTCGATCGGGGTAGCATGAAAAATAAATAAAACAAAAAAAAAAGAACTTATAAGAAAAAAATATTAAAGCGTTCTTCCTCTCTACTCCTTATTCAAAATGTTGAGTCGCCCGATAGGGTCCATAATTGTCTCTATTTATGTATACTTACTAACCTGTATGTATATATTATGGATTGCCATAAATAACTGAGACTTTATTTTTACTCATAATTTCAACTAACTTCACTAGCTGGTGCCATTGACCTCTTAAATAGATATAAGCATAATTAGATGAATAATAATTTCTATTTAAGAAAATATCTATAAGCAAACGTTATGTTTGTGAAATGTTGCTAGATAATTTCAATAGGCCCATAACTCACGACAATTCACAGACCCACACAGCATTCGATTAAAAGTAAAGCCGCTAAATAACTTTTCAGGCCAACAAAATAAAATGTGACACGTAAAACAATTTCAAACGTGCGATATCCGAGCTCTCGCGTTATAGTCTATCCCATTAAACAAACACTGACAAAGTAAAGCCAGCTCGATTGAATTGTTTCAGCTTTGTCAATATTGACGCGGAACTGCATACAAGGACTATCTTTATTTTACGCTTACACAAGGAATAGGTCATTCGCAATGTTGCGAATTTTTATTCGAAACTAAAAAACATACAAACAAAAACTTTTTTACCAAAAAAATACAACCGACTTCCGAATAAAGAACACTACAAAGTATGAAATAACTTTAAATTTCGGAAGTCGGTGTTTTTCGTTGTTTTTTTCGTTTTTTGACGATTTAATTTAAAGTTATTTTATTAGAACCTCCTGTTGAAGTCGGTAAAAATTGCAAATTAATCTCGAAGAAAATGTTTATAAATTAAAGTCGATCGATTTCTCCAAATCAAAACTGCAGTTAACCAGCCTCAAGAATGCACAAGAGAAGCAGCAGTCAGGGAAAATAATGGTGCCGCATAAATAAGTACGTCTCATGATCATCATCATCATCATCATAACAGCCGAAAGACGTCCACTGCTGGACATAAGCCTCCCCCAAAGGGTTGCCATAATTGCCACGCTTGGTAGGCGGGTTGGCGATCACAGTGTATGATGTAATGCACAGAGAATGTTGCTGCCCATTCTCTGGTGAGTCCCTTAGTCGCCTCTTACGACACCCACGGGAAGAGATGGGAAGTAGGTCTCTCATCTAGATCGTTTGAACACCGCGAAAGTCAAGTTTTAAACGAAATACGTTTCGTATGTCATTGTATAGAGAATCTCAAGACGCATCGTTCGACGAATCAAACACGAGAGTTTCAACAAAACGCGTGTACCAGTGTTGTACGGAAAACACAGCAAAATAACGTTATTAAATTTAATTGCCATAGTAATAGGTTTTTTAACAAAACTGAGTTACTTGCTGATGCAGTTAATTTGTTCTCCAATCAAGTTTTCTATTTTGACATCGGTGATGTGAGAACTTCAACGACGATATCGCATAACGAGTACGACACACATAAGTGTACTGACAAGAAAAAGGAAAAGACTTATTCTTCACCACCTAAGCTTATATAGGCAATCAGCATGAGAAAATTCTAGGTAAAAATATTCGCTTGTCGCAAAAGTTGTCATCATCTACCTAGCGTTCTCCCAATTATATTGGGGTCGGCTTCCAGTCAAACCGGATTCAGCTGAATACCAGTATTTTACGTGGAGCGGCTGCCTACCAGACCTCCACAACCCATTAACAGGGTAACACGGTACTCCTTGGTAAGACTGGTGTCAGATTTTCTGGCTTCTGACTATCCGTAACGACTGCCAAAGATCTACAAATAACAGCCGGGCAAACGTTGTACTGGACATTTATTGTAGTGGAACAAGGCTGTACATATGTATGTCCAGCTGTTATCAGTTTTGATTTAGCTTTGTTTGTCGTGGTCAAACAAAACGAGATCATTGTTTACTCCTCTGTGCACCGAAGAGCACGTTCCATTTGTCCTGTTTGTCATACGAATATCTATCGATAATGTTTACGGACATTCGAAAGCTGGACGCCTGACAAGGGATTAATATGGGTATCTGTCAGTATTGGCTTGCTAAAGCCGATGGAGATTTGAATAAAAATATTTCGCGTGTTCAGTTTTGATTGGTCGATAAACGATAATTTGTTCCGTATTTGTCTCACTTTTCATCATAAGGGTTTTTTCAAAAGTGGGGCGAAAAACTTGATGCTAATGGGAATAAACACTGTAAACCAATAAAAACATATTAATTAATTAACCATTTATAATGAAGTCATTATAACAAGCCCCTAATGTAACCATAGCTGAATGTGAAACCTTACGCTCATCATGAAAACATCATAACCAAACCACACCACTTAGCCAGCGGATTAGTGGTCTTAAAACGGTCAAATTAAGGTGTAAAATTATGCTGTTTTCGTGTCCTCATAATCCCTTATTCAAATTGATGAAAACCTCAGGAATTAGGGAAGGTTGGCTACAACACGTTCTTAACAATTCTCTTTCACGTCATTTCAAAGGTTCGTAGGT
The DNA here is from genome assembly GCA_905163435.1 of Mamestra brassicae. Lineage (NCBI taxonomy): Eukaryota > Metazoa > Arthropoda > Insecta > Lepidoptera > Noctuidae > Mamestra > Mamestra brassicae. The sequence goes on along the minus strand of LR990991.1, from coordinate 3,233,754 downwards.
ATGTTGAACTTGGTTGGTATACAATCTCCCCACGTTATCAAATTACTAATGAACTGGCCGTGTGTTAATGAGAACACGAACAATTGGATTAAAACGACGAGGGAGACAATTAACGGTTCCAAACAAAGGTTTTATTATTTTTTGGAGCTCGTTAATTATTAAGGCTCATACTTATACTCCTCCGTGCCTCGGAAAACACGTTAAGCCGTTGGTCCCGGCTGTCATTTGTAGATCTTTGACAGTCATTACGGATAGTCAGAAGCCAGAAAATCTGACACCAGTCTTGCCAAGGAGTACCGTGTTATCCAGTTAATGGGTTATAGAGGTCCGGTAGGCAGCCGCTCCACGTAAAATACTGGTATTCAGCTGAAACCGGTTTGACTGGAAGCCGACCCGAATATAGTTGGGAAAAGGCTGGGCAGATGGATGTTAATTATTATTAAGGCCATTTTGTTATTCTTTCAGTTTTTAGGAAATAATCCACGAACTTAAATAATTAATGGCATTCAAGCGTTGTACTTAACGCTTGCAGACCCTTTAATACCTTTGAAGGATTAAATATAAGAAATAAGCCCTGTTTCCTCTCAGTGTTCGGTCTATGTAAAGAAAACAAAAGAATCGCTAATGAATAAATAATCCCATGACGCTTCGGAAAATCAGTTAGGGACTGCTGAAGCTTATTAATGAAGTAGGTATGGAAATACTGTAATCTTCTTGTAAATATTTATTTCATGAATTGAATATTGAATCAAAGTCAAAGCATTTATTTCAAATAAACCATTATACTTTTGAATTGTCAAAGTCAGTCCGTCAAAAACATGAAGCATTTGCACGTTCCAGAGCGTAGATCTCTATGGAGAAGAACGTGCAAGAAACTCCACGGACACTCTTTTAACTCATTTTATGTTTACAAAAATCCTGGTTACATTAACCTTGTCGTTTTCTATACATGAGAACAATGAAAAGAAAGAAAAAAACAATTTATAGTATCAAATATAAAAATGAGCCAGTGGCAACTAAGGGATGACCAGTCTCCACTAACGGAGTCCGTTCACGAACATGACGCGTGCATCAGCACCATTCAGCTCAACCATTTTGAAGGGAACTGAATGATCCGATACCGAATAGTCATACCACATGAAATTATGGTAGCAAAAGCTAGTAGCTTTTGCTCCCGGTTTTGCTCGTATTAATACTTTATAATATACTGCCTATAACCGTAACTAATAAAAAAGAAGATAAAATAAACATATTAAAAAAATACTAAAAAAATATTGAATTGAAAAATGCTATTAAAGTATAAAGGAATATTTAAATTATAAAATATAAGGTATAAAGAGTCCCTAATATAGTATTATTGGATTTTTTTTAGATATAAGTTTAGCTATTTAAAGCTCCCTCTTACATATGTATATTTGTCTTTTGCCGTGCCCGACAGGGTCCATAATTATCACAATTTATTTTTTAAATTTACCACTTAGGTACACATTGTGGAATGCAAATAAAGATTGAGTATTGAGTGTCCATGTCCGTTTCAAAAAATCATCAAAATCGGTTCGACGATTCAGACGTGAAACCCACAAGCAAACTTTCGCATTTCTAACGTTGTATTAGTTGCATTAGGATGACTTTTAGCAGGAAAATATCGCACAATTCTGCAATATTTCAAAATTCCCGAAGAACTTCAACGCCATCTTCGTAGTCAGTAGTCATTAGTGTCATTGGGTTTTTCCAATAGAAATTTCTCTGTGACACCCCGGAGTTTGGAAAGTTGGTGGTGTGACACCCCGTGCCTCGGAAAGCACGTTAAGCCGTTGGTCTTGCGCCAGATCTCTTTCCGGTCGTGTCGGGTTGCCGTCCCATTGGAATATGAGAGAAATGGAAGAGAGAATGCACCTGTGTTTGCGCACACAATTGTGCACTTGCAAATGTCCCGCGCCTATTTCTAGTCTCGGTTGAGATTGGCCGCCATGGCTGAAATCGGTCAGGAGGACTATAGAAGTGCTTCCTGCAGTGTCAAAATCACTTTAAACTTAGTTTGCCTGTTAAGTAATTGTCACTCAGCCAGGGTTGCAGAATTTGTTCGAAAGAGTCACCGCGGCCCTGGAACGCAAAGGGCTTTAGGAAGAACACGGATGGGTTTTTGTCAGTGAGAATCTGACACGCAGAAGAAGCCATTTGATGATTTCCCATCCTTAAAAAAAATAAAAAAATCACTGTATCAACATACATGTATTACAATGATAATATTGATATTACAGATAATGATAAATTACGTTATTCCATTAGCAATTGACACGGAATTTCCATAAATTATATATTGTGTAATAATTATAGAGGTACCTATTGTATTCTGTCACGGATATGAACGCAGTATGAAAACATATGGAGCCTTATTGTGCACATGACCGCTGCGGTTAAAGAAAGTAAGCGCTAAAAAATATTGAATAATGGCTTTCAATTAGTTGGTTTATTGAATAGCTAGTAGATCTCTGGGTGTCAAAATAGTTATGATTATGATGAACTAGCTTTTGTTTGCGTTTAAATTTTCGCGAAAGAAGTAGCCTAGCCTTGGTATCATCTATTTCTGTGCCTTCCTCACGAATGTTGCTAACAAATACAAAAAAAAATAAAAAAAATTCAAATCCGACTGATAGTTCCAGAGAATAGCGCGTTCTAACAAACAAACAAACAAACTCTTCAGCTATATTATATTACTATAGACTAGCTCCTGCCAGCGTCTTCGCCCGCATGATAGTTGAAAATTATGGGATGAAAAGTACCCAAACTTCCACATTTATAATAGTACTATGGATTAGTTAGGATGCTCAAAATTTGAAAGCTTTAAAATGATATTTATGATTATATATCTCTTAATGAATTATTCAAAGCCAAAAACTTTCTTGTCAAAAACATAATATTTTGGCAAAAAAAAAACCTTCCCACCCACCTTATATAATTAAAAAGTATTAAAATAAGTATATGAATGCGCATATATATAAAAAGTTTTAAATTTGAGCGCACCCACCACTATATAAAAATGTTCGGAACTCAATTAAATGAATTTAATAGCCCAATATGACAATCAATAAATTGAGTTACAAGCTCATAAGTAAATACAGGGGCTATAATCCTTATCATTTATGACTTCCGCAATAAAGACAGCAGTCAATTCACTTTATATTGTTTGTTACTCGAGTATTCATCAGAGTAATAGCCGAGAAGGACACAAAATTTTGTTAAAAACGTTAGCTTATCAATAAGTTGTTAGTAGGTATTAATAATAAAAATATTGCAACAAATTCTTAAGATGGGCTTGTATTTGCCACCAATAAAACCTTATTTATACTTTACAGTACCTACACTTCAATATAAGTAAAAAATAAGTGTACAATGAGCAGTTTTATCATACAGGTAAATCTCTTAAAGACAACCTTTGGATAGACTGAACGAAACAAGATAGATTCCTTCCAGATTGTTCTTATTTAACTCAACAAAAATGTACATAAAAACATTTTAAAAAAAAAAAAACGCAGCAGTTAATCTCCGAGAATCAAACCGTATCATTTCACACAGCAAAACACGAAAGAATCAATCAGTTCATAAATCATTAAAACATTTTAATAAGTACTAATGTTTTTATAACTACAATTAGGGAATGCATTATTAATGACAATATTTACCGACATAACATACACCTGACTGATAAAAGCTATATTACAATACCATATACTGTTGCTACTACTTACTGTTACCATATACTGTTGTTATTACTATAAATACATTTGCAGTAGCATATACTAGCAATTTTATCGAATGTACCCAAACTTCAGAGCACTAGAATACTTGCCGAATGCAGATGTCAATTAAATACACTAGGCTATTCAATTTTCATACGAAACATCGTCGCAACTCACGACGAGAAAGTCACTGTCCTACATATACATCGCAGAAACCACACGGTGACCTATATTCATCCACATAGAACAGTCCTTTAACTAAAGCCATTATTAGTGGACTTGGTTTGAAAGCTCTGTGCACCCCTTAACGTAATCAAGATCGTACAAAAGGAAAGAATTGGTCTCATTAGTTCCAAGGCATACCTTCTAACTACCGTTGTTAGTTTTCCATGTACACTGCGTGAAATCACACTTTTTTCAATCACCTCTTATTCTTTGGAATTCCCTCGCTGAAATTCCTCACGCACCAACTTAAAATAAACTTTGGCGCGATAAATATAAAGCTGTTTTTGTCTTGAAAGCTCTACGCATGCGTAGTTTTGTTACCGCAGTGCGCGGCGCCCATAAGACCCGACGGCTGAGCGTGTGGACTCCCCATTACCAACAGAAAAAAAAATATAGTCCAACAATGTTTGCACATACATTTGTTCAAATGTACGGTCAATCGGAAACGGTTAAAGTATTTGGGCCAACGTTTGTCACGAGGTTTGACGTGTCGAAGTGTCATTGGACTCAACTGCAGTGTTTAGCGAAGTTATTTCCGAGTTATGTCTATGTATTTTTGTAATGGAATTATTATAAAATACAATGTATATTGTGATGCATTGTCTTTTTTGTTTATTGTACCTTGTAGTTGTATATGAAAATACAAAACCGACATTTGTAACGTTAGTTGGGGTCACAAGAAAGATGTTCGATTCAAATTAAGGACCGGGAAATGTTCTCTGTTGTGATTTCTACCGTTAGTTTTTCTTTGTTGAAAGCTAAGCTATTTTAAAGATTGAAATTTTGTCCAAGAAAATGCAAAGAGACTTTTTAATCATAACATGGATTCATCATGATGTTTTAAGGTACACTTCTGAGCAACGCGGCCGATCGCAGCCACGCGTGTTCTGTCGCATGCGACACTAGTCAAAATATGAGAATGTATGGCGCCGTTTCCGAGGTCTGCAGACGCGCGCGACCAACTTCGGAAGCGATGCCAAACATTTTCATAATCTGTCTTGTCGCATCAGCCGCGCGCGTCTATCGCATGCGATAGATCGCGTGCGGCTGTGATCGAAAGAAAGAAAGAAAGAAAGAAAACTAGTTTATTTGGCACACACACAGACACACATTGTAGATACAAATGAAAGACAACTTAATTTTAAAACAAAAACATTGTATGCCCCGCGGCTGCGCCAAATAGGTCCAGTTCAGCAAAATGCCAGACAACTAGGAGTTGCCTGACGCTGGTTTTCAACTGAACCTTCGTTGAAGTGTACGGATGTAAATCAGTTTTGTAGGTGTGAAATGTAAATGTAGATAAATCGCGCGCAATGTACGAAATTGTACCTTTAAACACGGTTTTTCCTGCCAGGGTTGCGGAATTTGTTCGAAAGAGTCACCGCGGCCCTGGAACGCAAAGGGCTTTAGAAGGAACACGGATGGGTTTTAGTCAGTAAGAGTCTGACACGTCCTTCTGCTCCACCCAGAGCGGGAGAAGTCATTTGATGACTTCCCATACTTAATAAAAAAAACACGGTTCTTACAAGTAGGTATGTGTTGATTCATTTAAAAAACCTCTCATAGCCAGACTTTATGTTGTAACCCTAAAATCAAAGCTTTCAGAGAATCAAGCAAAGGGATCATATTCTTAATTGGAAACTGAATATTAAAACATCAAGCGCGCAGTTTTAATTACTTCAAAGAAAAAGTAACCTGCCTGTTAAAAAGCAAAGCAGCCAGTAATAGGATACTATAAAAGTACTAAAAAATAAAGATAGCTTTAATAAATACGTATATTATCTTAAAAGGAAATTATTATCACGAACATTCCAAGGCGTATTCAAAAAGCTGTTGAAGAAATCTAAAAATAAATTCAATCTACTTGCGCTTCCGATCTCGGCAATATTCTGTTACATTTCTTTGACAACTTGAGGAGCTTGTGGCTAAATAATAACAGCCGCTAAGGTTAATCTTCAAGGTTAAGCAACGCTTACCAAGGTCGGTCTGTGGATGGGTGACCATCTTAACATACTGGGTACCCTCCGTGCCTCGAAAAATGCGTTAAGCCTTTAGTTCCAGCTGTCCTTTGCCAGTTGTTACGGATTGTCACAAGCCAGAAAATCTGACACCAGTCTTGCCAAAAAGTAACGTGTTACCCAGTTAATGGGTTATGAAGGTCACGTAGGCGCTCCACGTGAAAATACTGGTATTCAGCCGAATCTGGTTTGAATGGAAGTCGACCCCAATACAGTTGGGAAAAGGCTAGAAAGAAAACAAAAGTTACGGGTTGCACTCCGGGAGTGCCCACAGAAGTGAAAACTTATTTTGCCGCGTTAGACATTTTTAGATGGGTACTAGGGTTATTGGGTTATGAATGGCATTTTAATTATGAATTGTATTTTATTAATTATTAGAAACTTTAAAATACACTTAATATTCTTTTATGAATCACCGTTAACAATTTCGACAACTCTTGTATCATCATCATTATCATAAAAAATATTACAATCTAGAATAGAAACTATAGGTTCATGGTAACTAAAATAGGTAATCAAGCATTTTGATTCGAAGTTATTTAAATATCTCGTGAATACCGCATCAATTGTATTTTTAAATCTTGTGTTGATTGGACACAGTAAAATCAAATTTTCTATTCAAAATTTCAATTAACGAGACGCAGACGATAAAAATCTAATTTTTATCGTCTGCGTCTCGTAACGGTGTTGCGAGTCCAGAGATTTTATCTCATCTAAAAATATGCGTACCGCGCTAAAAGAAGTTTTCACTTCAAAAAATCCAAATACGAAATCATAATCACAAAATTTCAGTATTCTAAAGCTGCAAAACCTTCTGAAGAAAAACATCTAAAAATAAACTCAATCTACTTTTACTTCCGATCTCGGCAATATTCGCATACAATTCTTTGGCAACTCCTTGAAAGATAATTAACTTTGGAGATAATTGAAGCGCTTTCGTTCAGTGCTTTGTCGCTTCAATATCAAATGCAAATGGTAGGCTTCCCCTCATTGTTCTAAAGACACTAATGACATTCTTGTATATTTAGTCGGGACACGTATTTCACAGGGTAAAGGCAATCTAGCCGCTGGAACTTGATTGCTTTAATTATATTTTACGTGCCAAAGATTTTAAAATGATGCTGGTTAATATTTATCTTTTTATGGACATATTAAGATGAGGCCATTAACAGAGCACAACAAATGGGGTCGTTGAGCAATTTTAAAGGAATTAAAATATAAAAATGTCTTCATTTGCGTCATAAATGATTATATTTTTCAATATTCAACAATAAAAAACCAGTCAATCAAGATGCTGACAGACAGACGGACGGACAGACAATGCAGGCTTCGTAAAAGGGTACCGTTGGTTACCCTTACGCAATTTTAATTATAATCTAAAATAAAGCTGAAGAGTTTGTTTGTTTGAACGCGCTGATCTCCGGAACTACCAGTCGAATAAGGAAAATTCTTTTTGTATATGGTAGCCACATTCACGAGGAAGGCTATAAGCGATATTGGAACGGGAAAAAACGGGATGAAAAGCTGGTTAATTATAAAACACAAACATAGTCGTACATAATTATAGAATTATTACTGATATATATGCGAACGTAAGACAAGTGAAACGACGTATAGCTGGTAGCACACTAAGTTTATTTGACAAGCGACACAACTTATATAGGAGTGGATGCAACCACCCTCATATTACTAACAAATATACAACATTCCTCCCCATAGCTTGACAACATAAACATGATATGATTTACTTAGTAAAATTGTTTATAATCGACCCTAGGTACAGTTCGCAGTTTTTTCCCGTCACTCATTTGCCTTTCTGGCTGTGGGGTCTGGCCTGACCCTGCCTCCACGAGGGGTTCATCCTGAGACCCTTCTGTTGCCTCATAGAATTTGTCGTCTTCCTCTTGTGATGTGCCAGTCGTTGTTTCCGTATCCGTTCTTCCCTTTCTCTCACTATTTCCCTCCCCTCCCGTGTCGGACTCCTTGTCGTCCATTGTGGGTGTTGGGTTTGGTGGTGAAGTTCCTCGTGGAGTAATGTCTTCGATTTCAATGGGGCAATCCTCTAACCGGTGAGAAACTATTGCTGTACCTTTATAAGCTATTAATTGATTTTTATGTTTTTTTACTTTACAAGAAGTTAAGCAGTCCTTAACTATATATACTACTTTTCCGATTTTTTTTATTACTACTCCTTTATTCCATGACCCTTTCTTATTGATGTTGTTTTTTTTATACAAAACATAGTCTCCAGTTTTAAAATATTTGCAAGCTTTGTTGTCGTTTAACTCTTTAGACTGCAAACACTGATTGTTTTCGACGTTTCGAGTGAGAGTGACAGACGCCGGTGATGGTGGGTTAGGTTTGATTAAATCTAATCGCGATCGCAGCTTGTGTCCGAACACTAACTGGGCAGGTGAACAGCCCGTTGCCGAGTGAACGGAATTTCGATAGTCAAATAGATATTTAAATAACTTGTTGTTCAATGCCTTTGTGTTGCTATTATTTAACATACAAGATTTTATCCCCTTTTTCACTATTTTCACGTAGCTTTCTGCCTGCCCGTTACTGGCCGGATGATAAGCCGGTGACGTCACATGCGATATTCCGTTTGATGTGCAAAACATTTCGAATTCTGCAGAAGTAAACTGCGTGCCATTATCACTGACTATGGTATGCGGTAAGCCAAATCTTGCCATATATTCAAACAATTTACTAATCAGCGAACCTGATGACGTACTTGACCCCATATCATACGCTTCTACCCACTTTGAGTAAGAATCTACAATGATTAAATACGAACGATTATGTATAGGGCCGAGAAAGTCAATATGAATTCGATAAAAAGCCTGCGGTGTGTGTGGCCATAGCGCTGGAGGCGCACGCGCTGGTAACTGTCTCAACTGTAAACAAACCTCACAATCCGCAATCATTTTTTCTACCGCGTTATCTATTCCCGGAAACCAAAATCTACTGCGCGCTTCAGCTTTCGTTTTTACGATACCTAAATGTGATTTATGTAGTTCTGTTAATAATTTAGTTCTGAGTGTATAGGGTATTACCACTTTATGTCCTCGCATAATACAACCGCTTTCATAAGACAGCTGGTCTTTACATAAAAAATATGGTTTTAATGATGTATCAGATAACCTCTCAGGCCACCCCTTAATAATATATGATAAGACTTTATTCAATATTGCATCCTTAACAGTTTCACTATGAATTTCGCTACGCGTAACTGGTAAACTGCCATCGATAACGAAATTAACATACGACGCGCGATCTTCTACCGGCACTAAACTACCGTCGGCTTCGTAGCCGCACCCCCCTCTTAGCGGCGTTGACTCATAGTCTGGTAGACTGGCGCGCGAAAGATAATCGGCGCTGTTATCAGCACTGCGTATGTACTCAATAGAGTAGTTATAACCACTAAGAAACATCGCATAACGCTGCAGCCTATTTGCAGAAACTTCTGGTATTCCACGATATGGCCCAAAAATTGATAAAAGTGGCTTGTGGTCTGTGCGAAGTACAAACGGAACCGCCCTCCCGTATAAGTATTGGTGGAAACGTCGCACACCAAAGATAATAGCAGTAGCCTCTTTTTGAAGTTGTGAATATCGCTTCTCTGCGGAATTGAGTGTACGAGATGCAAACGATACTGGACGTTCCACTCCATCAGTACCTATCTGCGATAAAACAGCACCTAGACCACTGGGCGATGCGTCTACCGTTAAAATAATTTTGGCATTCTGATCAAAATGTGCTAGAACCTGATTTGAAGTTAAACATTGCTTAATTGCCTTGAATGCTTGGTCATGTTTGACCTCCCATTTCCATGTATTTCCTTTTTGCAACAATGAATAAAGCGGGGTCAATATTGATGACGCGTTAGGGACAAAGTTCCTATAATAATTTACTAACCCTAGAAATGACTGCAACTTATTCACGTTTGTCGGTATAGGCGCCTCAACAATTGCTTGGACCTTTTGTTTCGATTTACTTAAGCCATTCTTATCTATGGTATAGCCTAAATATTCTATTTGGTTCTCAAAAAATACACACTTATCTTTACGAAGTGTTAGACCTGCGTCCTGCAGTCTTTGCAACACCGCGCTCAATCTCTCTAAATGTTGCTGTTTAGTATGTCCCGTTATACAAATGTCGTCCAGCATACACATGACACCGTCCAACCCTGATAATAAACACTCCATTGCCCGTTGGAAAATAGCTGGGGCACTAGCGAGACCAAAAACTAAACGCGTATATACAAACAACCCACGGTGAGTATTAATACAAGTTAAATTCTGAGATGCCTCGTCTAAGACAAATTGTGAATAAGCTTGCGTCAAATCTAATTTGCTAAACTGCTGTCCCCCGTGTAATTTTGTAAAAAGTTCTTGTGCCGTTGGTAAGGGATACTGTTCTACAACTAGCTGCTTATTTACGCTTACTGAATAATCTACGCACAACCTAATTGAGCCATCTCGCTTCAATACAGGAACAATAGGCGACGCGTAATCAGAGTACTGAACCGGTTTTAGTACACCTATACGTACCAAACGCTCGAGCTCGTCGTTTATCTTATCTTTAAGTGCAAATGCTATAGGACGAGCTTTGAAAAAAACCGGTTTCGCGTCATCTTTTAATTGTAGTTTTCCCGATACTTCGTAAAAACACCTAGCTCGTCTGAGAAAACTGATGGAAATTGTAGTTTTAATTGTTCGGCAATATTCTTTGACTGACAGTAATTTATTTGTAGCATTTGTAATTTAAACAAACAAATAAAATCTCTGCCTAAAATTGGGGGTCCGCCATCACGTATCACACGTACATTAACTACGTGTGTTTTGTCTAAATATGTAATAGGTAATTGCACTATTCCTAGACAGTTGATAATATGACCTGTATACGTAAACAGTCGATCCGACGTTGATAATAACGGAAACAATTCAAAATATCTTTTGTACACTTTTTCGGAAATCGCTGTGACTGCCGATCCGGTATCGACTTCGAACTTTTGCTTTATATTTTGTATCGAAACTATTATAGTCATAGGTTCGCCGCTGCGTGAACATATTTTTCTTGACCTACCGTCATCATCACTCTCGCTCGACCCGCCAGTTCCTACGAAATTTATTTTCTTGCACATTCTACTTAGATGGCCTTTTTTGTTACACTTTTTGCATGTATAGTTAGCAAACCGACACTGAGACGTTTTATGATTTTTGTAGCCGCACACGGAACACTTTTCTTTGTTAGCACTGGCACTGGGTTCGTTTGTGGCGATCTTGAACAGCGCTTCGCTCGACGGTGGCGCCTGCGTCGACGCCGATGATGATGCTGCTGCTCCCTTCCGTGCACTGCGCACGCTCTCCGCTAAATCCACCGCTTTTGCCAATGTCAACTCCTGAAGGTCACGCACGAAAAGCTTGTCCTTCTCCGGTCCCGGCAGCATACCCATAACGAAGCGATCACGCAGCGCCTCTTCTACATTCAGGAATCCGCAATGTGTAGTGAGGCCACGTAGCCTCGCAGCCCACTGTGAGAATGTCTCTTCTGGACCCTGAGTGGCAGCATAGAAATTATACCGCTCACCAAATCCGCATTTCCTTGGTGTGAAATGACTGTCGAGAAGTGTCAGAATGTCTTCGTATGGTGTCTGCGTGAGCTCCTTCGGTAACGCCAAATCGGCCGCCAGTTTGTACGTACTGTCAGTGAATGCACTCAGCAATATTGCCCGTCTTTTCACTCCCTTGGGATCCTGTACGCTGTCAACATCGTTCGTAATAAACCATTGTAAAATGCGTTGTTTATAGTTTTGCCATGTATGGACATTATGGTCAAAACTCGATAAAATTCCAAAATGTGACATTTTTTAACGTCTTTTTTCTTTTCCGTAATCGCGGGTAAGTACTCGTCGCCACTGATATATATGCGAACGTAAGACAAGTGAAACGACGTATAGCTGGTAGCACACTAAGTTTATTTGACAAGCGACACAACTTATATAGGAGTGGATGCAACCACCCTCATATTACTAACAAATATACAACAATTACATAATATTAGAATTATTTAGTTTTCGAAAAGTTGCGGCAACAATTTTTGTTCGTGTTTTTTACCTAAAAAACGTATGTATCTTTGAATCCACCATGAAATAAACAGAGTTTAAGTCAATGATATAAAATACCTATTTATCAGCATCATGACCCAAATTGCTCCATGTTATAAACAATCCGCCAGATTTTTATCGTTTCACGCAAGTTATTACTGACAACGGAAGTTAATCTGACATTTTAATGCTTTTGGTAAACATTATGTTTGTCTTTTACAATCACTTAGATACTTCTTTATTATTTTGTGCGGGTTTATTAGATTTCTTAATAAGATTAAGTGAACATAATCTGCGATTTTTGTGGAAGTATTTTGTGAAAATATGTTTGATCATCTAGCGATATAAACAGGCACGCGATTTCAGTAATCTCGGAAGGCTTGCTATCTACTGAAGAGTTCCGTTGCCTATATCCTAAGTTCTTTATCAGATCTTCTCAAAATTGAAATGGGACCAGTCTGAAAAAATACACTTCGTCAAAAATATAGCTGAACAAATATACAAAAAAAACAGACGAATTTAGAAACTCATTCTTTATTTTAAGGTGGTTCAGAATAAAACTGTTCTACATTTTTAAACGACTTCAAAAAAAGGAGGAGGTTCTCAATTTGTCGAAACCTTTTTTATTGGACCGATTTACATTTTTTGTTTGTTTGTAAGGGTATACTTCTCAGGTGGTCCCATGATCATCAAGTTAGGATCTGATGATGGGATCCTGGAGAAATAGAGAGAACTTTTCAAATTTTATAAGCACACTTGAAGTGATTTGGGTATTTTTGGGAAGAGTAATTTTTCGGAGTGGTCCCATTTCAATTTAGTGAAGATCTGATGAAGAACTTAGGAGATAGGCAACGGAACTCGTCAATAAATGATAGCAAATGGGCTGGGATTGCTGAAATCTCATGTCTGTCTATTGTTAACACCAGTTCATAACATAACATCACGCCGGTACGCTGTGAAGGGGTGAGCAACCACTAAAAAGTTAAAAAAAAAACTTTTTAATTGCCCACACTGGGGCCCATAAAGGGCCATGGACCGCACGATCCCCGCATAGAACTTCCGGCAGGAGGCGTTTGGACCCCCTAGATTAGACAGGAGTCGCTTGAAGGCAGCCCCGGCCCGCTCCAGTCTGGGAGCCAAACGTCGGAAGTGCTCCTCGAAGTTCCATCGGCTGTCGAGAACAAGCCCCAGGTACCTGATCGTCGACCCGACACCGATGTGAACCCCTCCTACCGTTAGTTACGTCTGAGAATTGGCTACTATCAATTTTTCATACTCCTAAGTGATACTTAGGTTGTCCCACCCCTAACATTTTTTTTTATTTTTTGGACAAAATCCTTATTTTTATCATATCACACGACCCTAAATTTTCACTCTTCTATCACTAACCCCTATTTTTTAATAGCGAGATAAGTACTTTAATTATTTTCGACTCTCGGCGGTCGACAATTGATCATTTACCACTCGATCAGTTAGTTATTCTTGACTATTTGTTTGATTGAACGTGCTAATCCTAGGAAGTCTATTTATTGAGCAAGGCTATAGGCTATATAACATCACGCTACGACCAATAGGAGCCGAGCATTCATGAAAAATGTGACGCAGACGAAGTTGCGTGGGACAGCTAGTATTAGTATAGATAACAGTTACAAGCAGAACAAAACACTATCAATCACCGTCACAAAATAATCTTTTTTTACAATCCATTGAAATATAATCTGAAACCGTCAGAAACACGAAAGCATCAATTACGATCCTAAACGAAGTTTAATTAATTATTAATTGAAATTGGGATTCGGTAAAATAGAGGTATTCAATTGAATGGTTCGTATCGATTCGGCCAATCAATCGGGATTCGTGTGGCCTAGACAAGGTCAATGATAGCGATACTTTAGTGTATTTAGGCTGTTGGACACGAAAATAGTGTAATATTAGGTGAGTTTAGTCGAACCCTCAATCAATGTTTATTTACATTTTTTACTACTATTCACAGGCACGCGTTTGACCACTATCTCACCTGATGGTAAGCGATGATGTGGTCGAAGATGGAGCACGCTTGCCTAGAAGTAACCTATTTACTCTTGACTTAAAGACTCCCAGGTTGTAGCTATCAGGTAAAACAGACTCAGGCAGGGAATTCCACTCCTTAGCTGTACGCACAATGAATGGGTTCCCAAAACGTTTAGTGCGTGTGGGTGGGATGTCCACCATGTACCAGTGGCGCATCGCCGTACATAAATATATATGACTGTGGTAACATGCCTTCACATTTGTATTTGTATGCAGGTGAGTACCAGTATTTTTCATGGAGCAATTGCCTGACAAACCTCAAAAACCCAGTAACTGGGAAACACAAAACTCCTTGTAAAGACTGGTGTTAGATCTCTAGGCTTCTGTTTCCCTTAAAAAATGTCAGCCGGGACCAACAGCATAACATGCTTTCCGAAGAGGAGAAATCTGAGAAAACAGGGTATTTTACTGAAATAATCGAATTAGACCATCGTTGTGATCTCACGCGTGTTTTCAAAGGACTGTTTTATCATATTTTTTGTTAACGAGAAAAAACAAAAAAAAATGTGTTCAATATTTTCTGGAAATCTATCTGTCGAATTGTTTTCAATAAAATACCTACCCTATTAAGATGGTCACCCATCCATGGACCGTCCTCGGCCAGCGTTGCTTAACCTAGAAGTTCGACTCCTGTTATCATTTAGCCACAAGTTCCATAATCAATAAACCAATATAAATAGCATGTAGTAACACCATCATCATCATCATATCAGCCGAAAGACGTCCACTGCTGGACATAGGCCTCCCCCAAGTGTCGCCCCAACAACCGGTCCTGTGCGTCTCGCATCCTCACATCATGTAGTAAAATTACATATTTCTCTCTTGGAATGGCAAAAGGTACACAGTTCGCCAATTTTGCCGGTTGGGTTTGTAAGCCCCATGAAATAAGAAGCAAGCCTATTGCTATCGGCCGGGTACAAATTCGTACTCCGAGCAGCGATAGTGAGAATACCCTTATGAAAACACTTTCTACCCCGGGGATCCGACCCAAAACCAACCGTAAGAAGTCGAACGAGTCGACGAGATCAATAAGGATATGTAGGACTGGTCTTCATTTGTTTTTTTTTTCTAAAGGACCTTGATCGCCATTTTTATTTTTAGTTTTATTGATACGTACTCACAAACTCCAACAATGTAATATTATAAGTACAAATGTGAATTTGTTTGTTTAGCCTAAATCACCTGAACGCCAATACAGCCGAACCGATTTTATGAATCTATATTTAAAAGTAGTTTATAACCGTCTCCAGGATGAACGATGAGTTGCGGAATTTGTTCGAAAGAGTCACCGCGGCCCTGGGACGCAAAGGACATCAGGAGGAATACGGGTGGGTTCTAGTTAGTAAGAGTCTGACACTCCCTCCCGCTCCGCCCAGAGTGGAAGAAGGTATTGAAAAATAACAATCATTAAAAAAAAAAATTGCGGTCGGGGGAACCCCGCCAGGAATGAAGTTCCATAAAAATACGTCTTCACGAAAGGCGAACGGCAGGGTTGTATGGGAGTTTCGTACACCTAATAAAATATCGTGTTTTGGGATATTTTTTTTTGTAGTCAATACGATAGGCAAGCCCTTTTAAAATTCTTAGATTTTTAGAAGTTGGGACCTAAAAGTTATAACCAGTTTTATTTTTGAGGTTACGTCCCAATAAATATTATTACGTGTAGGCACATAACATTGTTTTGGTGAAAAAGGATATATTCTAGATAGCTGGTGCTATCTTTGTAGTGTTTTGCTTATCATTAAGTTGGCAAATTGACATGAGAATTGTAACTATTCAGTAGGGTGCTTAAGGAGAGACCTACGTCCAGCAGCGGTCTGCAATAGTTTGATGATGATGATGAAGTGCTGATGGAGTTTTGAGTGTGGGTAAATAAAACAATTTTGTTTTTGTAGGAACTTACATATTTTATTTAATTGTTCTTATAATTACTTAATCGATTCTTAATTTTATTTCATCTAAGAAAGGGGCAGGTAGCTCAACTCAACGTAAGAATAGCCAGATAATTTGCTTAATTGCTCAGATGCAGTTACAAACCACAATCCAAAACAACAGCAAAGAACTGAACAGAGACTCGAAAAGATTTTCCTAACCTGTCAATAAAATAATTGCCAATACAAAAAAAACATTGACGGCGAAAATAATTCCTAGAATTAAATAGTTAATTATTAAGATTGTATGCAATAATTATTCATTGTAAGGTATAATATGTAATTGGTTAATTATATTTACTGTTATTTCTATTTTTAAATATATTTAAATCTTTTAATTGCTATAATTAATTAATCCGGACTTCTAAAAATACTAATGTTACATGAAAATTAATGGTTTAGTTGCCTTAATAAGTGGTACAAATTCTATCACAGAACTACAAAAAAAGTATGTTGTACGAATTCTGCCGTTTGCCTTTACACGTGTCTGTCTGTACAACCATGTGTTGAGGTTATATGATAAAAAGAGACAGGGACAAAGAGAGAGAGAGAGATTGAGAGAGAGAGAGAGTTGCGCACCCTGGACGAATCCACAGGCGAAAGCTAGTAATTTTTATAATGTGTCATCAAAGGATTGTTAAGGAATTGTATGTTTATTAATTTTAAAAGAACCTGTGATAAACATGCCTGTAATAAGTTTATTACAGGCATGTTTGTCACAGGTTCTTTTTAATACCAACCATTTGCTAAGGTAGGTACCTTATTACCTACCTTAGCAAATGGTTGGTATTACATTTATCGATAAACAGTCCCTACCTTTGTTTTATTATTAGAACAAAGGTGAAGTCTCTATTTTTGATATCATTTTCGGCCTAAACAGGGAGATAAAGGTTAGGCCGATATTTGACAGTAACCATAGAGGATAGCTCTGTATTTTACATGGCAGACAAATAATAATATAATACATCGTTAGTTGATAATAACTACACAGATATATACAATTCTTCTAGTTTTTATGTTATAGTCATTCTATAACTAGCATTGAGCGATACAATACCAAACGTTACTGTTATAAGGCAACAAAATAACATACAATTATATCAAATTGCAACCCATTAGGATCGGATTACAATGGCAATATTATTATAACATGAACCTATCGTTAACCCTCAATACTGGGTGGAATTGGTGGCCGTGTTACGATATGGTTCTCGGAAAATAAAAGCCAATTAGATTAGTTTTGCATTCCTGTGACAACTCTCTTGTGTGTACTTACACTAACAATCCGAGACCACCAATCGTGTTTGACAGAGTTAAAAAATATAGTGGAAGTAGAAGAAAAGTAAACACAAAAATATAGATGTATGCGGAACAAGGTGTAAAGTCCTCTAATCCCATTGAAAAAGCAGGATCCTCCGACCAGACAGGTGTTGTGTCTGTTCAAATTGCGCAGAGAACGTTAACAATGGTGCGATGTAGGATTTGTATGACGTCACGCCTATTTTTGTACACGCCTCTTACATGGCTACAATGCTTCGTCCCACACTATATTGTGAAAAACATTTCCCAAATAGGTACCATTCTAATAATAGTTTGAAGAAATTCTAAAGAGAAGTAGAATAATAATTTTAAATCGAATGCATAACAGGTTTGTTCTACTAGGTTTTTACATAACTAAACTGTTTGCGAAATGAATAAAACTAAAACAGCCTAAAATTTCTGATTTTGAGCACAACTGTTGAAGGGTTCATCAAAGTAAAGGCCTGCACTGATGGATACTCTGTAAGTTAGTTTAAACTGTTGATGTGACAAGTTTTAATTGACTAACTTTAAGGTCAAGGTCCAGGATCTTAGACTAGAACTTGAGGCTGTTAACGATGAATTATTTCTTAAACATGTCATCTAAGGCCATACTTTTAAGAGTAAATCAAAATCTAATTATGTAGTTATTTGTAAAATAATGCACCTTAATTTAGTTTTCCTAATTTATGTTGCTTTTACCAACAAGAATCAGTAATAAGTGAAATTTTTCCTCATGCAACATAAGTTCCTATGTCAATTTAATCAGAAAAATCAACTTCCCCTTATCGTGTGTGCTAAAGTTTCACCTTTTATTACAACTACAAAATTACTTCCACCGACATCTGATGGTCCTTCGAGCCGGATATTATGGACTCAAATTAGCCAAATGCCGATAGACTTCCAGTTAGTTCTAAACTCAGTCCTTGCTAAGAAACTCTTGACGTCATCCTCATCATTTCATCATCCTCATCACCTTGCGCAACCTCGTAAATTCGCCACATTCTCCGAAATTACTTGGGCAAAGCTTTATTCAGTCAGCAACCGTTATCATAAACCATATTAATATAATCTATACAGAATCAGAGATCTTTAATAGCAGTCATAAACCCAAAAACTCGGGGTCGAGGACATTCAACGACCTGGCTTGATGCCAAAATACACGACCAAAGTGTCGCCCTCTTAAGATATGGCTTAAAAAGGTCAGTACTTAAATCTTTACGCTGGTCTAGATATGAAAGAGGACTATGAGTACTTATATAAATAAAAACAGAATTTGTATTTGAATAAATAGCCCTAACCCAGCCTAGAAAAATGCCCATCTGCCATACATCGTTGGGTCCAGAAATGAACAGTTAAGTATTGTGCTAATATTATTTGTATTTGTTAAATAATAAAATAAAATCTCAAACCAAAAATATCAGTAAAAGTAGAGTACTTTATAAGCATGCAGAATCAGTAATTAGAAATTCTAATAAATAATAACGATTATTGGTATACTTTTAAGAATTGCCATTGTCAAATGGGCATTGAGACTTCTAATTAGCGATAATTCCTATTTAAATTAGAGTTCTTCAGGGTGCAGGTAAAAAAAATACTCACAAATTTAAAAAAAGTTACGTATCGACGATCGAACAAATTTCCTGGGATCCCAGCATCAGATCCTAACTTATACCTTCCATCATCAGCTCAGCAAGATGATATGTTGTTTACCAGGCACAATTATCTGAATTGCGTAAAATATATGAAAAATAATGTATGTGCCTTTAAAATTTGAGGGTTGCCCTCGATTTCCCTAGGATCCCATCATCAGATTCTGACTTGATGCCAATGGGACTTCCTCAGGAGTATAAGCTTTCGAATAAAAAAAGAATCATCAGAATCCATTCATAATTGACGGAATGACCGTATAACAAACATATAAAATTGATAACCTCCTTCTTTTGGAAGTCGGTTGAAAAGAAACAACTGTTTGGGGCGTCATATAATGGCAAGCCAATGTCATGACTATGTTGTCAGATTGGGATGGATAGATAAAGGATGAATTCCTTATTCACAACAGACTCACGATTGCATGACACGTCTGTACATTCAGGCGGTACGCACGGAAGGGTTTCTCATGGTGGAATCTAAAGACAAAACATAGGACACCTCTTTATTCAAATTTATGGGAAAATCAGAGCATGTACGTACTATAGTAGGCGCCAGATAAATGTGGAATAAAGTACATTGACCTTTCCCTAATAACTGTTCATAGGTACCTGAACAATTAAATATGAATCGTTTTTCATTATTAGACAATGTTAAGGATCACGAGAGATGATGATTCGGGACAGCTTTGTGTCATTAATTCCGTTTTTCAAATTAAAAATGTCAATAATTGTAGGTGGGTCAATGACCGTTATTCCACGATTATCTGGCGCCTACTATACATCTTTGAACATTTTACAACAAAAATACAAAATATAAACTACTAATATTCTCCCGTTACAGTATTTTAAGCCACTGCCGGAAAATTTATTTTATTTCCGCTACAAGCCTTATTTTTCAGCGTGCAGTCCTAATTCCCCACGGAGTAACTCATGAACCAAACGCCACTTGGAATAAGTGTCGCGATGTGTTTTCATTTGAAATATTACTTACTACTTTTTAAGTGAAAGGAATAATTTGTTTGTAGTCTGGTGACGATTGTGTGAAGTGTGCATTATTAATTTGTAAATTATTAGGATTTATTTCACTATTTTGAAGAGTGCCTGTGAGAGAACCGAAGCTATGTGCAGTATTTTTGTTCAGCACTAAGACTTCATAAGTTGTTCTTTTTAAGTGCGAGTCACACTAGCCGATGAAGGCTTAGTTGCCAATTTTCAGTTTATTGAGATAAAGATTTATGATAAATAAATGAATAGGGCAAGATTGATCTTATCACATACATAAGGACATGAGCTCAAGCCTTTTTCTAATGGCAGTAAGCAAAAACTACAGAACATGATATTTACTATGATCTTTAGAATTCAAAGTCATTTTATAAAACCTTACCTATGCTGTTGACGGAAACTCTTTAATGTTACCCTACCATGAAGTCTTAAAACGACGATGATTCCTTCTAAGAGAGAGACGGATCTATACATAGCGAATAGCACTATCCCTTTTACATCATCGGAATTGGATAGCATTAGCACGTCATAGTAGGGCCACAGAAAACGAAAATAAAACAAGATAAAAATAAAGATGCTAGATATGTTCCAACTCTTTTAACTCGTCGAGTGGCAACACTTAAACGCGACAAAGGTTAAGGGGTCGTCTGCGCTGTCTACCTGAGAAATTCATTCATATAAAGTTCGGACAGACAAATGGACAGCTGTCGCTACTTGATTCACAGCTCTAAAATAAGTTACAGGTTACTATGGTAGGCGCCAAATAAATTTGCAATAACGATCATTGACCCACAAACATTAATCAACAACAGAAATTAAGACATAAGGCTGTCCTAAATCGACTTCTATTGTGATCCTTTACGTGGACTAGTTATGAAAAACGGTTCATAATTTATTGTTCGGATATCTACGAAGGGATATTAGGGAAAGGTTAATGAACTTTATTGTAAATTTATCCGGCGCCTACTTCTACGATTTCACTACTGGGCAAAAGTCTACCTCATGACTTCCAGCTATTTCGGTCCAGGGCTGATGTCGTCAATTGGGTCCTAACATTATTCTAGCTCGTCCCGTCACTTTTTGCGTGGTCTGCCGCAATGGCTTCTGGCTGTGATAGAGCACCACGTTTTGGTTAATTTGGCCAATAGTTCATTGGGCATGCGGAAGATTATGCCAGACCAGTCCCATAAGCGTGCCTTTTAAGCAACGTAAGTGATTAAAGATTTAGGAGGAAATGCGGTGTTCCAATATGTGGGCTGTTACGCCTAGAGTACTGCGCTCCAACTTTATCCCCTTACTAAGTAGTTACTTCTAGTAGTAGTGACGTGAACATGAAGAGAGCTGTTAATCTGTCCAATCAAGATGGAATGAGAGTTCACTTCAAGCACCACCTAAGTTTTTATACAAAATCCCGCTGTTTCTTATGGACTTATCTATCTCCTACCAAATATTTGGTTAGCTAAGCAAATTTTTTTTAAATATTATTTTGATTGCAGGGTGGAGTAAGTCGATGGCCAAGTGGCGAGTCTGCCAGGTTTGCGGAATTTGTTCGAAAGAGTCACCGCGGCCCTGGAACGCAAAGGGCTTAAGAAGGAACATGGATGGGTTTTAGACAGTAAGAGTCTGACACGCCCTTCCGCTCCAACCAGAGCGGCAGAAGTAATTTGATGATTTCCCAGCTATAAAAAAATGCCTATCCCCAATAGTGGGTAGTCGGACTATGGATGATGGTGTCAACTGTAGCTATCGTTACACCAAAGGATTAAAACACATCCCAAAATTTAGGCCATTAATATTTCAATCGATAACAAGTTACTAATCGGGTTGGTAGCCGCCAGCCGTATCCGGTGCGAGATAACGCAATATCCGCCGGCTATCCGTCACTTCCGGTAAGCAAACATCCTGTAAATGAATCGTTATTTGCTGGAATATTTGGGCTGTGATTGTGATTGCATTTATGCGAAACCATTTGTATTGACAATATCGTAACACTTTTTTTAAAATTGAGATATTAGGCACTATTACGTTAGTATGTATTCTAGGGAAATTTGTTCGCTGTAGATATTATATTTTTACTCACTTTTATCAGTTTTTTCTGATTAATTTATGTACACACAAAACATATGTAAGGGAAATCAGAAGGAGAAGAGTACAAAGGTGTTGCTTATTTCGCAGAAATTACATTTTAATAATAATTATGCACGAAATTGCATTAGGCCGATTGAGAAAGAGAGAGATTGAGTTACCTAAGCAAGCTATGAAAATGAATAATCTAAAAGTTGAAGAGTTTGTTTGTTTGTTTAAACGCGCTAATCTCTGGAACTGCCAGTTGGATTTAGAAAATTCACTTTGTATATGACATCCACATATATGAGGAAGGCTATAATTATTTATAGGCTATACGGGAACGGGAAAAAAAATAGAGGAACAGAAAAAACGGGATATCCACGCACGAAGTCGCGGGAAAAGCTAGTCTTTAATATCACAGTACATTAGATAAATATAGATTTAGGACTAGCTCAAAAGCTATAAAATTTTATTAAAACAAACGTACTCAATATCATTCAATCTCTATCCCAGATTTTATTGATTTAGGATATAATAGTATCCATTCTAGTTGCCATTATGGAGATTAATTTGTGTAAATTATTCTATAAAGGTTCTCCTCTGAGCTTGGTTTTCAAATATTTGCATAACGCCTTACATAATTGCACAAATGCTCTCCACTTTAAGTGAACTTTCATTTACCTGAGGGTCTATTCTCTTATTTTTAGAGCGGTTCCGCATTGCATCCGTTCCAAATCCGTGAAAACATGTTCCGAAGTAATCATAGAACTATTTGTATTGTAGTTTACGCACTAGATCCGACTTTCGTCATCCGATTTCCCTTCGTCATCCGTGAGTCTCCAATTCGGAAGACATATTGACGGACCGAATTAGTCAGTACTGTTTGTTTGAACGCTTTCACATTACCTCGCATTCAAATCGGACAGCCTGGATTTGGATCAGAGATCGGATAAGTGCTTAAGCAATATCCGAAATCGGTCCGAGTTTTTTGACTCTATGATCTGTATTTTCACGAATTCGAGTCGGGTGCAGTGCGAAACGTAATATCCGAATTAGGTCCGAATTTTTTAGACTCCATAATCCGTATTTTCACGTATTTGGATCGGATGCAGTGCGTAACCGCTCTTAAGGAGCACAGTCGCAAACTGTCAAACACCTCAAATTTCTCTACGTTTTGACAAGATTTTTACATTGATGTCGCTGAGATTTCATTTCCACTCGAATTTGAATGACTTTTTAGTGCGTTCTGAGCTTTGAATGCTCTTTTAGGTTTATGTGATTAGTTAGTATGACACTTGTGTAAAACCTTACTACTACTTTTTGTTACTCACTGTATAGTGAGTAACAAAAAAGTATCGTATCAAATTAAATACTTCACTATAATTGTGGGAAAATCTTCTTGTAAACCATGCACACATTTTTTCCAATGGAATGAAAGACCAGTTTTTAATAGCTTCGTGTGTGGTGGGAGTATATTGATTGTAATGTGGTGTAAAAACTTTGAGGACAGAACTTAGACTCAAAACATTGAATTCAATCACAATTCAGTTTTCAAACAACACTTCAAAGTGTGTGATGCGAAAACCAAAAGAATAAGTAAGAAAATCAACCACTTTGAAATGGATTGAATGATCCAACTGACTCGTCACCATCAGCGAGACATTCGAATAAGCTCAAAAAATATTTCCAAACATGTATTTCAACTCAAAGGGAGTTGATATACAAAGCGATCCGGGCGCGTGGACACAGCGCTGTGACGAAAATGTATGGCGTCTGTCCGCGCGCCCGCGACGCTAAGTATATTTCGTTCCTTTAACGCCATACATTTTATTTTGTCAGCGCCCTGTCCGCTTTGTATACATACATATAGTCCCAAATATGACAGTCGCATTATAAACAGAGATCGGAATAGGTAGACTAAATTTACCTAATGTTCGAGGAAGTAAGTAACATAGAGTTGATAATACCTCCTCTAAAATCCCGGAATCATAAACATGACGATTGTATCTCGGGATTTAAGAAATTGCAAATTGTTTATTGCGCTTTGAATACATTTGAACAAAATTATTATTTTGAATAATCGTATTACCTTTTTAGATTTCGATACCTACTAAAACTGTTAAATTAAATAGTTATCGCACAACTCTTTCTTCTTTTGATTCTTCAAATCAATAATTTGTAACTATACTCAAAGTCCAGTTTATGTTTGCATTCAGGTTTTAATTGTCATGATTCCATTTATGATTTTGGGATTTAACAGGAGGTATTATCGACTCTATGTTACTTACTTCCATGAACATTAGGTAAATATAGTCTACCTATTTCGATCTCTGATCATAAATCACCAACTACATAATTTACAGAAAGTAACGCGCAAAATCTTAACATTACTGTGAACCTTAAAATAGCAAGCATTCTAATCGAGGCATTAAATTTTACTGCCTGACATAACTTAAATCCTAAATAAAACCGCATTTTACCCACATTCCTAACCACCAAGTCTATGAACCTGACCTTTAGTACATTATAACTAACTTAACTTTGAGAGATGACAAACTGCTAATGACCTTTCGAGGAGCAAGCAGAAATATTCCGGCCCAATTTTCTCATATTAAGGTAAATGGAACTCCCAAAAATATTCACAATCCTATTCCGCTTGTTTCGTGATTATAAATCCTTTTACGGAAGGTCGGGTTCTGTTAACTCAAAGCCTACTCGTATTTCTGAGAGTAGAATGAGTATCGATCTTTTTGCCGAAACTTTAAAAAATTGGAAGGCAACAGAAGTCGTATTTTCACGCAACATTCAGTCTCTGTCTTTTGGTATAGAATTATTGTCTCCCGGTTTCTAAGGTTTCAAATTGGCGTTTATCCAATTGATACAGCTATTTGGTTAATAGAATAGAATAAAAATTAAATTAATTAAAAAATTAAATTAATAAAAAATTAAACAATAAATTAACAAACAGGCATATTACGAAATACGCAGTTCACTTCAACAATGTTAATATTATTCGTAGATATTATTACGAGTAAAAAAATGAATACGTTTTCCCTGCGGTTCGAGAACTTTTGAATGCTCTCGTGAACTCTAATTATATTTTCATTCGTGCAAATATTATTAAAATAAAGTTTTCAGAACTGTACGTTTACAGCGAATAATTTTATGTTATGAAAAGGAAAAATGATCTGGAGTGGTAATGGGTCTGAGATTTTATACAAAACATTTTTCTCTTTTCAATTTTCTATAAGGAATTTTCTTGTTCGTGTTCAGACGTTGAATTTTCTTACAATCGTTTCATTCTAAGTAATATAGGACTTTAATAAGCAGATGGTAATAATAACTTATTGTCAAAATTTTCTTTCATTCTCTATTGTTTAACTTTCTTGTAATCTTCAATCCTAACTTTAATATATAAATAAGAAACTGAGTTTGCTTGTAACGTTTTCACGCCTACATCGCTAAACCGATTTTGTTAAAATTTGGTTCAGAGATAGATGAGAACCTGTAGACGGTTACAAGCAAATTTAAAGCGAACAAAACCGATAACAGAAGTATTCTTATATAATCGTTTTTCCTGACTGACTATCATCGCACAGCCAAAACTACTTACGACCGGTTTCAATACCGTATCTACCTTTAACCAACTGTCAAATTAGCTACCGGTAGTAAATGAAACGTCATGTTTGAAAGGCAGACATGACGTTTCAGCTCCAGTTGGTAGCTAATTTGACTGTTGGTCAAAGGTAGATACCAATAGATACGTTATTGAGACCGGCCGTAAGTCTATACAGCTGAGAAATACAGCTTTATTCAGTAACTCTCCCTGGACATCAATTTTAAAGAGGGGAGGAATAGGGGTTTGTGTGAATATATAGAGGCATGAAGAAAACAATTTGCTTAGATCAGATTGGCTAGAAGCGTGTGCATATGCACTTCAGGGAGTTGTCGCTCCGGCCGTTACAGTAGCGTATATCTTGAGGCCGTAAAAATCATACAGGGTAGGTACGGCTTTTGATGAGGTCAGACCTGACTTCATACAAATACATTGCGCAAGTTAAAGTATCCTCGAGATCTGTATAATAATATACGGCCACCTCAAAGGACAGGGAGGACCCTTCAAAGCAGTATGAGGAACTTTCGTTGCCGATCCCCATACATCTTTAAGACCACGTAGTTACAACTGTACAATGTAGCCTTCACTAGATGCCCCGGGCGTCGGGAGTCGCAGGGTGCTCCCCGGCCACTGTAGGCGCGGGCCTGTGGACGGCGAGCATTGGCTGGCTCGCTGTCCGGTCACAACCAGGCCCGGGTCGATGGCGCGTTGTATTCCACGCGCGCCTCAAAGAGAGTCAGCATAGGAGACGGGACCCGCAAGGGCCAGAGTCTGCCAGGGTTGCGGAATTTGTTCGAAAGAGTCACCGCGGCCCTGGAACGCAAAGGGCTTTAGAAGGAACACGGATGGGTTTTAGTCAGTAAGAGTCTGACACGCCCTTCCACTCCACCCAGAGCGGAAGTCATTTGATGATTTCACATCCCTAAAAAAGAAAAAAAAAAAGTCTTTACTAGACACATAAAGATCAAGTTCAACAAACTTTCTAGTGTCTAGGCCCTTATTTACAAGCCTTCTAGTCATAATCTCATAAATTTTACAACCATAGCAACTTTGAACTCGACAGTCACTACTACTACTACACTACAACCATTAATTTAAGCGTTCATTAGTGATAAACATATCTGCCTAACTTTAAATGGTGAGGTTGGTACAAGGCAGTCCTTGGTACAGGATTGTGACATAAAATACATACCTGCTAATATTAATAGTCTGAAGTTTGTACGTGTGCTGCAGAAACTTCGTCGATCAGAATTCGTATTGGAGAACGCAATCTACCTACATATAGAAAAAACTTGTTGTTGGAGATGTGCGGACAAAATAAAATGCTGAATGAAGTAAAATGTAAATATCCAAAGGAAGTCGGGAATGTAGAAAACATATTATTGTATACTGTCTCTTTTATTGGTTGTTTCAATATCTGAATAGAAGGCATTCCAGTTGCTGTGTCGACTTTGATAACTAAATCTATTTTTTTTTTATTTAATATAGGTTTGCTCCTGACTCTAGTCGAGGTCATAGATGACAGAGACAAAGTCGACGATGGAGCGAGCTTACCCAGAAGAAGCCTGTTCACTCTAATTTTGAAGAGATTAGGGTTGTATGCGTTCGGAAACACAGACGCAGACAGAGAGTTCCACTCCTTTGCTGTGCGCATTATAAAAGACGTTTGGAAAAGTTTAGTGCGAATTGGTGGAATAGCAACAAGGTAGGGATGGTAACTTGCAGTGCGTCTAGATGTCCGATGGTAGAAGGGGGCCGGTGGGATGAGGTCGTGGAGGTCCTGGATACTCTCCTCGAAGTACAATCTGTAGAAGACCGACAAGCAGGCAACCTTGTGGCGATGAGCCAAGCTATGAAGCTTGGCATCCACCAGTTTTTCGTCGCCAATGAGCCTATTGCAGGATGTTAATTTTATTCCTTTTCAGAAACCCACGTGTTTAGGTAACTAAATGACTGATAGTTTGCTCAAATATCGTAGAATTAATAATGAAAACCATACAG
The DNA here is from genome assembly GCA_905163435.1 of Mamestra brassicae. Lineage (NCBI taxonomy): Eukaryota > Metazoa > Arthropoda > Insecta > Lepidoptera > Noctuidae > Mamestra > Mamestra brassicae. The sequence goes on along the minus strand of LR990991.1, from coordinate 3,206,021 downwards.
ATCAAGTCATCAATAACCGAACCAAACATTTTCCAAATAAATTGGAGTCTGCTTCGAATCTAAATCGAGATGCGGCTGAATATATCAAGGCACGGTTCAATGCACTGCCTAGTTCCAGCCAGCATATTAAAGAGAGCGAATGCCAACGGACCAAATATACGGCACCTGCTTCGCATGGAAGCAGAGAACAGTAAAAGATAAATGGAACCATTAGGTTTTAATACGATAGGTGGGACGTATCACAAATTTATCGAGCCCATTTAGAAGCCCAAGCAGGAAAATTGAGTCTTTAACATTGCTCGAGTCTCTGCGAATAATTACTGTGATAAAAACCGCTTGTAGAATAAATTACAGCCGCTGCATTTTAAGTGGTTCCATCAGTCGGAGCATGGTTGGAACTTTAGACAATTGGTTGAAAAAAGAATGGAAAAAGAGGATGAAGTTTTGCATTCAGAAAGCTTACTTCATCTTTGATTATGGAGATGAGACAAAAGTTTTACAATAAGCAAGTTTCATTAGATATTGAAATAATAAAAAATTAATAAGTTATTTAATAAGTATTAGGTGATGCAAATGGTAAGTGATCTGATATTGCAGAGAAGCAATCCGTTTATAATTGTAGCTTGCCAATACCACATTAACTTGTCACACGGTTGGCATTTATAACTCACGAGCAATTGATTTGGTAAGCTTCATTATACTAGTTGGCTTAGTATAGTATGTACTATGTGTGTATCTTTGTATGTTTAGTTAGTAGTGCTATCCGCTTAGGTAAGTTGACACGTTGTATCCTAATGAAGAGGTGACGTGGTGAGCAGACGACATTGTTGACATGCAGGTAGAACCATGATGAGGTTAGCAGTAGGCAAAGTCAGGCGGTGGATGATGATAATGATTGTAATTTCTATTCATCTGAAAGACAGGGAAATAAAGTAGCCAATTTATATAGGATAATATGAATGCAAGTTATAGTCTCAGATTAAAGTCAAGTCAAAGATAAAGTTGATAGGTACTTTATTTAAATCCAAATTGAAAACGTTTATATTTTATGAAAATAATAATGTATAAACTCTTTAGACGTTGCGAAATCTGGGAAAATACAAGAAAATGTAATTTTAGTGAAGTACTCTTTAATATAGAAAATAAAAACGAAATCAGGAAGAAGAGGAGCCTAATGGCAAGAATAAACAAGTCACTAATGGAAGTAACATAGAAAACCTCTTACTCAAAATAGAATATAAGGACGATCGACAATATTCCAAGTCAAATAATAAACACTCAAAAAGACTTATAATAATAATAATTAATCAAACAAGTAACAAGTGAGACTAGTTTTTTTAAATAAACAAAGTTCTTGAAACTTTAATAAATGTTGATTAAGGAGATCCCGGGATCCATGTAGCTGAGCTCGCTCACGATTTGCTTAAACATTAAGAGACTCCTATATTTGATAAGCAAACTTGTGCACTTCATACTAAATGAAGTTTGATAAAGTTTTGTTGTTACAATTAATATTGTGTTCACGTAAGATGAAATAAGTCTTGAGATGAACGTTCTAAGTTATAATAAGTTAGTTCATAATAATTTAATAATGGATTTGATGGACTCAATATAAATAATTATATAACAACAATATTATGAAATTGTTAACTCCAAAATTGTAGTTATATTCGCGATTCGAAAATGTTTAATTTTTTTAGAAGGATTGGATTAAAATGTCTTTAAAGTCACTTTTATTGAAATAATTATTGAAATCTAAATACCAAAAAAAAAAATTGCGAAAATAAATAAAAGGTTTATTCGTTATCATATCAGCTTTAAGCTTTTCGACCATAGTCTTAGAAAACTGCAAATACCTACAATTTTCTTGTTCCTGTCTTCCTTCTTCGAACTTGGACCATTACATCATAACCCATTTGTCTAAGTCAGTTGATCCCATCTTGTTAATAACCTTACTTATAGTTTCGCTGATAAGTCTTGTCCTGCAACTTGTACAAACTACGCGAACGAACTTTTTGTACTTTTCTATACCTTCGACGCGAATCAGATTCTCTTATCTGGCGTCTTTTGTACAGAAAGTTGGACTCGCTTTGTATGTGATCCGCATCCTAATGAAAAAACCTTGTTACATGTAGTTGTGGGTAGCATGAAAATGATTTTTATATATATATATATATGTAAACATCCCCCACATATAAATTTGTTCCCAAAATACAAGCTTAAGCTTAGCTTGTGAATCAGTAGCAGTACCTTTTGTGCAATACATTAATACGATGCATATGTTAGATTTCCCTAAGATGAATGTATTAACCGGCGACAGTAACAACATTTTTTTTTTATTATTTTTATTCATTTTATATTAATTTATTGAATCATCGAAATAAAAATTTTGTAAAAAACTTCCAACACAAAATAAATTTTGAAATTATAAAAGTTCGGGTAAAAGCCCGTAACAATTAAAAATATTCGCCAGTAAAACATTTTTATTTCACTCAGACAACATAGAACATATTTTTTTTTCAGAAATAAAGTTGTTAAAAAAAAAAAAATAAAGAAATTAAGTTGTTTATTGATGGATGACAATCATCAAAATAAAAATTCGGATCAGAAAATTCCCTTAACACCGAACATTGATCAAAATATGTCATACCGTCACGTCATCCAAATAAACTTGAATTTCATCAACCATTCGGTTCAGTAACAATAAAAAAATACTCGTCAGCAAAACATTTTTATTTCACTCATGTTTCCAGTTGGTACTTTTCGAAATGCTCGTAAGCTATAAAAATAAAAAAGAACATACGTACTTCAACCGTCTCACTTCATGTAACATTTAAATGTAACGAATCAAAAAGCAGGTCGAAAACTACGTGCCAAGAATTCAGTAGTCCAAAAAATCGTGACGTTTATCTTGTAAAAACTCAAAAGTTTTTCGACTTTTTTCAGCTGGTCCTGCGAGGCGGGATCAGTTCGGAAACGTGACTGGAGTCCGCATGACCGACTCACAATGGATACATTTTACTGTAATGGTGTCCCGGAACATTTTACGATATATTTTTGAGTGGCTTTGTGGATAATAACTGCAAAGGGAGACTGAATGTGGGATGAATTGCAATTCAGGTAGAATGGGGTGTTTAAATTTAACGTATAGAAATTACCGTTTACGGGATTAATAATGGGTGGGTTCAAAATATTTTTTTTAGAGTTATGACGTAAGTGTTCCTTTTATAAAAAAAAAAGTAGTACACTCCAAGTCATATCTTTGAACAGTCAAATCAAGATTTTCATTCATGAAGTTAAAAAAATTGTCTCGATCCGAGTCTTTTCCGACAACTACGTGACACCATTACAATTGTTAAATCACCACCATTAAAAGCCTTTATAAACCTATTACCTTTTAAATCAAGAATAAAGTCTAACTATTAGAAACAAACTCATCTCTCACTATCAACTACGTTGTAAGTTCCTTTAGGAGTCCCACAGGGCAGAAATAGGTTACGATACTTCTCAAAGGCGATGGCCCGATACTGTCAATAGTTGAACACTATTGTAATCATTCAACTCAAGATACAATAGTCCAACGTTTCAGTACTTATCTCCCAAGAGACGAACTTGAACAGAGCAAAGTGTTGGATATTGTAGATAATAAAAAAGAACATAAAGAATTCCTTTTCGCTTTTGTTCTTGATGATGAGTCTTCATTAGAAAACAATGCTGGCACATACAATAGATGTATATTTTTCGAAGCGTAAATATTGAATGATGGTGGGACGAAGATTTTAGGATCGAATTACGAAATGTGTCGACAAATATTTTGTAGAGAAGATTATTTTGCTGTACACACAATAGCAACCTTTTAAGGCTAACAACAAGAAGAAAGATGGCGATGTGTCAGTTGCTTAATGCTCCGTGCAAGTTTTAAGAGACGTAGAACTAATGGTACTTCTCGGCAACAAGCTTGAAACGTACTGTAATGTTGCACTGTAATCTTTAAAATTAATTATAAGTGGAGAAATGAGATTTCCAGCTGAAATATTACGGCAGTGCGGGTAAATAAGTAGTGCTCACTGGGGGTATGAATCTTCGCTTACAAATGTAACAGCAGAAAATATTTTATGAAGGACGAAAATGGTAGCGAATATGACAATCAAAAATTCAAATTCACCAACAAACGAATCCGTTCAAATTGTTTTTGATCCTTAATCAAAAACAAATGAGGAAGCCCAAAAAAGAACAATCAAGCCATTGGTCCGCATCCTGAGTTTTCAGGATATTCATTTAATTGTGCAATTCGCTGAAATTACAAAATTTTCTGATATACAATTATGAATTGCAAATTAATTTATCCAAATTTATTGGATGAGCAGTCGAATCCTGATTTAATTAATTCACCTGAGACTTTAATTAACTTTTCTGAATTGGTAATATTTGAGATCAGAAATTACTAACAGAATTCTCAATATTGTTGGGATTTTGAATGTATTTGAGTGACTAACATTTCTTAATAAATTATTTACAGATTATGAATAATGTATTTTGGAATTTATCGTAAATATTATAAACAATTTATAATTGGGCAGCCATAAAACAAAATCTAAACGAAACAGCTAACAAGATCCAATAAAACCAAGACTTCAAACAAGGATATTGTTGTTTTCGAATAAAGCAACAACCCTCTCCGAAGTCGGGTCAAACATAACAACATCGACGAAAAACCCAATATCGACGAATTTATAAATAACGTTATACTAAGCTCATTTATACATAAAACCACCATTTGCTTTCAACATAGCAAAAGTTTTACAAAACATAAAATGATATCACATTTTCCTAGAATAGAACCGTCGTCAGATTTTTTCTTTCTTTACATTCAGATCAAAATAACTTCAAAGGGAAAAACATCATCCCATGTGAAAGAATTTCAAGGCACTTGATAAGGGTAGGTATACATGATTTTTAATAAGCTGTCACACACGTAGACGTCTGTTTACGCCGACTGTTCTCCCCGAGAAGCCATTTTGTTGGCAAATATTCACCTACCACCTACACATTTCAATACAGTTCGCAGAATATACGAACAGGAAAAGATTCCAATGTACTATGTTACTTTGAAAAAGGAAGTTTTTATCACGCTTTTCAAAGAAAGCGGGATAATTAATTCAGGGAAAACCATTGTTGAAATGGATAATACTGTCCTTACAATGGCAGCAACAGCGTTTTTTAAGATTTTGGTGGGAAAGAAATCCTATTATTCTTTGGAATATTCAAAGTTAGATTAATTTTTGCATCATTATAATTATTCGTATCATAAAAAGGTTAAAGGAAGGATAAGGGTGTCTTAAGATTAATTTTAATATTGATCCTCCACAATCACCTTTAAAAACCGTACTTTTAGAATTATTTTCAAACCACAATCTATTTCTTAGAAACTAGCTTTTGCCTGCGACTTCGTATTACGAAATAGATTGTGGTTTGAAAATAATTCTAAAAGTACGGTTTTTGGCTAAAGGTGATTGTGGAGGATCAATATTAAAATTAATCTTAAGACACCCTTATCCTTCCTTTAACCTTTTTTATGATACGCATTACGCGTATTTTCCAGTTTTTGTAACAATTTTCCGTTCCCGTATTTAATTTCGCTAATTGTATTTAAAACTAACTTTTGCCTTCAACTTCGTACGCGCATATCCCGTTTCTTCCCATTCCCGTATAGCCTTCCACATGAATGTGGCTATCATACACAAAAATAAATTTTCCAAATTCAACTGGTAGTTCAAACAAACAAACAAACTCTTCAGCTCTATAATAAGTAAATATTAGATTGGTTTTTAAATCAATTTTTTGGGGCAGCAGCGCAATCTCAACTTTTCTATTAGTTGTCATCTTAGGAGTTACCGCCTTTTCAACCTAATAATTTCCCACACAGTTCATCCACAGTTTCATTATAATTAATTGTTTTTGGAACATCAGTGCTAACTAATCCCTATTCATTTTGTCCAACTTTTACCGCCAAATCGCTCAGCCGCAGCGCAAATGACACAAGTTTTGCTTTCGGCATTTCTATTGCGGATAGAAGGCGTGGCATTTGGCAATCCGTTTCCTTGACTGCCTTTTACTTCGACACTTGCTTGTCGGGGATAAATGGTGGCGCTTAAAGTCACATGTGCCGATGGAGCATTGATTTAAAGTATTTCTGTGTCTATGTTTTGTGGAATCTGTAAATCTTCAATGTCGTCGGGGGTACAATAATGTGAAACATGTAATTTTTATTTAGTTTCTTAAGAAAGTTCTTTTAAGACTAAAATTATTCTGACCCTTATTTTATGGCTTTCTTTATCAACAACCATTATTTAATTTTCTCTCTGTCTTTGCTTCGATCTTCGTTTGAAAAAGCTTTTTATTTACCCAAGTTCTATCTTAACGGCTTACCATTAATTTTATTTATTACTCCCTCATAATATTTTTAGGTATAAACTTTACGATATTTTTCATTGTGTACTTTGAACTGAAGCGAATGAATTACCTGGCGTCCTGACACGTCGTTGTACCGACGGTGTTGTACATTGACGTCTCCAAAGAGTTGAAAAAACTTTACTACGAACTGTGCAATCATGTCTGCATTGATATTATTACGTTTACAAAAACCATGACGCGCTTAGCTGCCAAATCACTACTTAGTGTTATCTTTTATTATTTTGCTGATATTCTATTTTCAAATCTGAACATCAAACTACTTAAAATGAATAAGCATTAAGTAGTTATTTCGGATGTTCCATTTTTAATATAGTTGCATTTAAAGTACTTAAAGTGAATGAGCATTAGTTTAATGTGGCGGGGATTTTTAATCTTTGGCATTCGTGATTGTTCCCGCCATGAAACGTCAACATGTTTTGGTTAAGGATTTTAAGGATTATTATGAAAAATATAACGAAGCATTGGAAAGTTTATAGCCCCTGAAGTTTTTATTAGTATAAAACAAGGTTGACTCCTGACTGTCTGTATGCTTAGGTCTTTAAAACTACGCAACGGATTTTGATGCGGTTTCTTTTAATAGATCGAGTTATGCAAGAGGAAGGTTTATGTATAATACATGCATAATATAATAGAAATATTTTGCGCTTACATTGCAAACGCAGACTGAACCATACGAGATAGATCAAAATAATATACTACAATATTGTATACCTTAAAAAGGTGTACATTTGTACAATACTGTAAGGTCCGCGATGGTATATGTCTATCTCTTAGGGATAACCCATAATAACCATTTTATATTCTTTACTTTTACGAGAAATAATGGCTAACTTACGAAGCGATTTTAAGCAATACAACATTAATCTTTATCCAATTTGTACCTTAAATACATTGTGCATTTAATATAGATCAATATGACCCTCTACAGCATGTAATTTAAGTGAATATTTTCGAAGATATTACGGATTTAAAATGCAGGGACATAGCGGTTGCGACGGTACCAGCCGGGGGGCCGGCGGCGCGTGCCTATAAATAGCATTCAAGTTATGTGCTCAAGATGATTTCGCGAAAACAATTACAAATGACAGAGTTCCAAGTTACTATACATGGAACTAGAGTTCTAAAACCGTAGTATATTTATTATCAGTATTGCACCCGTGCGAAGCCAGGGCGGGTCGTTAGTTATGAACAAAGCAATGTACTGAAAACCCGTTAAGGATCTCGAGAGAGTCCTTTCTTCAAAAGCAATGAAAAACTGCCTTTATATCAAAAAATTGAAGGAAAATTTAATCATTAATTGCAAAAATAGGTCAAGTGAATGTTACAGTAGGTCCATTTTACGCAGCTATTTCCTGCCATTTAGCATACAAATCATCAAGGAAAAGTAACTCGTGTAAAATAGATTGAAAGAAAATCTCGAACTTAAATTGCTCATTGTATAGTTAAAGTTAAGTGAGGTTAAGTGAATACTTAAAGGTGACTATTTACCTCGTAGATGATGGACTTAGGAGTTGTCATTATAAATTTACTAAACAATCCCGATGAACCACTTTGTGGCACTTTTCAGTTGAACATTTTGTTCTAGTCTTTGTTAAAGTAAAGTTTTCTTGTATTCCTTAGCCGAATGCGCAATACGTACTGCGACAAAATATGTTTCTTTCAATGTCTCAGTGAAGTTTATTTCCGTGGTGTAAGGAAAATAATTTCGTGAAAATAATTCTCATAAAATAATTAGTTAATATTAGGTACATAACATACATCCAACCTCACGCCTTTGTCCCATAGGGGTAGACAGAAATAATATAACGAACGCCGCATAACTTAATAAATTCCCTATGTCCCAAGTGTTTCCCTTCTTGCCCCACATAAGGAAACCCGTCGAAACCAAGGTAAGTTACCCCACCAACCCCAATAACACCAACATTTTATTTTTCCCCACGGAATTACCTCCGACACTACATTATCGAGCAATTGCCTGTATTAGGGTGAGATTACAAATCCGTACAAATCCGTACAATTGGGTACTTTTCTAGATAGAAAAATAATAATTATATTTAGTCCGTCCGTTAGGTTTTCATAAAATATTGGACACGTATTTTTTGACATTTCAAATCGATACAAAATTATAAAGCTAAAGCGCATCAAATTACGTGAGTGGGGGGCTGGTGTCGTCACATTTCAGTAAAAAATACACACAAATGTGACGTCACACGAGTTTTCTACGCACTGTATCGTTTTTATTTTTTGATGTGAAAAAAGATATAAGTGTCCAATATTTTTTGGAAGTCTGTCTGACGGACTAATTACATTTTTTTTTCAGGAAAGTAGCCAATTTTCAAGTATTGTGAGGCATGAGGCACTGTCGTTATTCTCTTAATCCGTGAACAATGGCCTGGTTTCATGGTACCGTGTTGGCACCATGCCAGGGGAAAAACGCATAATGTTACACGTTGTGCTGTGAATGTATGGGTGGGCGAAAGGGGCAGAGACGCGGTGCCGCCACCGTGATTTTGCAGAGGTTTGTGTCAGTATTAAAATTACAGGGACGTCAAATATTTGTTTCATGGTGTAGATATTAAATTTGATCAATGTTTAAATCGAGAAGTTACCGTTGTCTTTGCCATTTTATCGATCAAGTCTTGTAACAATCCTCCAAGGAAAGATAAAGGTCCCGGGTAAATTTCACAAGCAATCCCCTTTTTAATCAGTTTTCTTATACAAGATAAAGAAGGTATATTAAAACTTAGATTACTTTTATCGAGAATGGTTAGACGAAATCCAGGTATGCCCAACAACTGGATGTTAATCATACCTTTAATTATCAATTGCTGAAACAAAGATGAACACGCATTGGGATTTCTACGATCCATGAAAATTTATATTACACCTCTCATAAATCATAACAGGTGCGGGCACGCTCTAAATATTAAAATCTGTATGTTTTCAAATGCTGCACGGGGATGTCGCCACTGAAGATTTATTGTTTTATGACGTATTCTATTTAACAGATACCATTAAACTGTATTGAATGCTCGTTACATTCATTATTTCAGTAGCTTACTTCGACAATGAGACAAATCAATTAAATATAATGAGCATTTTAATGAGGAGCTTATAGGTACGTCTCTAATTCAGTTGTGAAGAAAGATGGAATAATGCAATATACAGATTAACGTAATAAGAGGCTTGGCAGAGGTTCATGTCTTTTTCTGCAGAGTTCATTGACATGACTAGCTTGTAGTATTTACGCGAATAAGTTTTATATTTAAATATTTACGGTAAATAACTGCTGGTCTAGTGGGTACAATCTTAACTGTTCATTGAAAAACACTTAAAACACAAGTATCCCAAAAATAATAATTCAATTGTGTTTTTGAAATAAGTGCACAGTTTTATTTATAAAAGTGTGAACTTAACTTATAAGACTAAGAAAGTAGTAGTACCTTTACTACCCAGAAATAGACCAGCAATAGAAAACGTATAGATAAAAAACGCCACATATTTCGCCGCAAAAAGCTTGTGTGTACACACACATAATATACCTGGAGCGTATTAAAATTAGACACAGAAACTCACCGTGTCATTCCGGCGCACAAAGGGATGTTTTTCACTGAGCTATCCAGGCTTGTGCCAAGCGGTATTGAATCTTATTCCCCTCTGCCACATGTGTCAAAATCGTTCGCACTTTTGCTCGAAACACTTGTCAAGGACGCGTCACTTGCGATTTTTTGGTAATTGCATTTTAGGTTCGATATTGATGAGCAATCGGAGAGTGCAATGCGGAATATTTGAGGGGGGCCGTGGAAGCGGGTGCGGCCACTACCGTTCGGCCGCGAACTACCCGGCTCGACTGAACTAGGGCTGGGCTAGAGACCCTTGCCGGTAAAATTACGCAGTAAATTATCGGTAAGTAAGTGGCGGTAAATTTTTGATTATGGATAGGTAGGTATTTAGATTATGTTGACTTTGGAAAGGTTCAAACAGTCATTTTGATCTTGTTTATGAAATGCGAATATAGAAGTGAAAAATTTACAGAAGGACTGGTAGATACCTAATGCAAGAATTTTGGTAGCTTGCAACTATTTTAATGCAACTACTACCTTTTCAGTGTGATAACAATAATAGATTCTTACCTTGTCTTGACAATTGTTGATTTAGTTAAATATCTTTTGGATTACACTTTCCAGCTCCGTCATTAAAAACATTTTGTAAAACTTATACATATTATTATGTAACCTTTTGGGTTAACTACAAGTATATTAGAACGTCCATTTGAAATAATGTAAAGGAAATTCCAGTTAGTACTACACTCAACAAAATAACCTTTTAACTAGATTACTCAAAAAAAAAATCACCAAGAATAATTACTTAACATTTACCGCATCACAATTTTACCGCGTTCGATGTCCCATCCCTATAAACGTTGTACACATGCGCAGTCGGCACAGACAGACAGACCCCAACGTTTTGTGGTAAATAATACATTTCAGTGAACTGAGGCAACACACGGCTACGAGAAGCTATACTTTTCTTTAAACTTCGTAGGTATGGAGTTTTTTAAAGTTGACAGGTCGAGTTTTAAGCGTACGACAAACGACCTCTAGAAGAATATAAAATATTTTTGGGGTAAAATATAATAGAAGCTCTTCTTCAAGCTTGGCTCAATGTTGGTCCTGCTCCACAGCCACTAGGCCACACAAACTAATATTTTAGCAGTTGTAAGACCCGTTAAATATATTTAGACCTTACTTTTTTTTATTCTATAGACTCAATTAATTTACAATGTACTTTGTACCTTAAACTATAACTTTCTTTGTCATGAATGTCTTGGTGGTTGGGAGTGACATGCTCACTCAAAAGTCTTGCTGATGGTGGCGCATGTAGGATCATTTGGCACCCTTCAAAGCGGTTGAGCAGGCTTCATGTTCGTAAGCGACCGCCATCAGCTAAGACGCTAGCCTCGGTTTATTTTTTGAATTGTTGCTATTTTACTCCTGATGCTTGATCGTCCACGTCTTTCTACATTGTTCTCACTTATATGTACCTATGTACAATTTCCACACCAATGATGTAACCATATAATTGTAAAAATGTATTGTGTCCGTTTCTTGAACGTTCTTCTCCATAGAGATCTACGCTTTGGAACGTGCAAACAGCTTCATCTCTTTGACTGCCTTTGACTATTCGGTGTTTCTGGTTGTTTCTTCGTAAGTTAACACCGACTTCCGAAATTAAAGTTATTTTAAACATTGTAGTGTTTTTTTTTTATTTGGAAGTCGGTTGTATTTATTTGTCAAAAAAGTTTTATATGCTAGATTTGTATTTTCACGAATTCGAATCGGATTCCGTACGAAAAGCAAAATCCGAATTCGATCCGAGTTTTTTATATCCGCATTTTCACGAATTCAGATCGAATGCAGTGCGTAACCGCTCTTAACGCTATCAACTCAAACAAACTATTCAATACTACCCAAGAAACGGATAAAATATAGGGCCGACATGTCATACAGCTAGGCATGTGATAATAAACAGATCGTATCCCGGATGTAATTTTGCCAAGTAGGTATACGGTTGTAGGTACTCTTGACACGCTTGTTCTTGCCGCTCCCAAAGTTTGAGAGCGGCAAACATGTGCGCTGGCAAACTCAGACATTCTGAGCGTTATCAATACTTAAACTATCTGGTAGCGCGGTAGTGCCACGGCTAAGACGAGCCGAAGAAAGCGGACACTATTTACCTTTTCTCGAAGCGTTTCGTCATATTTTCAAACCTAGGCTCGATAGTACTATCCAAACCAAAACTATAAGTTTTGGTTTGGATAGTACTATCGAGCCCAAATTATCAGGATATTCATGCAATAGTTACACAAACATTAATCAATTTCAATGAAATACTTAATGGTGACTTAATTATCGACTTATGAGCTGTAAAATAGGGAGGTAAAAATAATCCTTTTTTCTTAAAGGTTAAGAACATTGAACGGTCAAGCCATACTTTTTTACCAAGAAGTAGGTTTTGTAGAGTTAGGCATTAAAGAGGTATGGGGCTTTTCTCGACTCGTGATCTTATACCATTTTAACAGCTAATGCGTTATGAGCTTGGGAATCTTGGCAAACAATTTACATGAAATGGTTTTTGACGAATTGGATGTACTTGATGAGCATGGAATGTTAAAACTTTTAACTGTGTGGTGAGGTGGAAAAATGTAGGGCCCGAGTTTGTGTGTGTGTATGTGTAGTGAGTAAGTGTAAGATGTGTGTGAGTGCGTACGTGGTATGTAGGTGTAGGGTGTGTAGTGAGAAAGAATGGGGTTTAACCAGTACAAATCCATTTATCGTTAGATTGAGACTTATATTTAAATGTACTTTATCATTGTAAATTACCCAGTAGAAGATCCTCAGTTTTGTATTTTTATATTTAGGGCACGAATACATTTTAAACTGTTTATTTTGGAGGTTGTACATATTAATGCTATCAACGTAGAATTGGCGTTTGGCAAAGGCAGTTCTATTGCGTTCGTGGAGAAAAACGTTATGCTCAAGCCTGCCAGTCGGTTCTCTTGAAGAGCGGGCAGAGTGTTTGCGTAGGGTTGACAGGAGCACATAAAGTTGCCTGACTGTGAGTACCTTGCAATTGGAATAGAACTGCACAGCGGGATACCTACGTAGAAGAGACAGCATTATTTTAAGGACAGCTCTCTGGGCTCTCTCAAGGCCGATAAATACATTTTGGGTGACATCACCCCAGATGGGCAAGCAGTATAAATATACTAATTTTAGCGTTTCATTATTAGCAGAGTTTTGTAACTTTTTGAAAACATATTAGCTTACGTAAGAGAGCTGGGCTGCGCCGCGCTGGGTTGCTGTATTGTCGCGATGCGCAGGATTGTGCGAGTTCGGTATTGATAACACTTCGTAAATACTCGGTGGTTTCCGTATTCCCGAACGCCGAGCTTAGCTGATTGTGTCCTTGAAACTCCGATGTATGCCGAACGAAGGCCGGTCTTAGACCTCGGTACGTCGCTTTGCTAGCTCGCTGACACGATAACTCATGTGTCACATAGCTGATTAAATAGTCTCAACGCAGATTCTATTGGTAAATACTCTGTTTTCTTCGTAATCACTGAATGGAAATTAAAACCAATAAACGCACTACGTAGCTTGTAAACTTAGCTATAACACGGATAGGTTTAAGAGTAATAGTTTTTTTTATTTTTAACACACGTTTTAGATTTAAATTCTAGAGCACAGAAAAAATACGTGTAGTCGCGCGGACAGTGCGAGGAGGGGCAATTAACTGGATGGCGCAAATTCTAGTCCAATCAACGAGGATATTTGTTGTATGGAGACATCTGAAAAATTCTCCCTCCTATTAAATTTGGCATGTGATAGAATTAGGTACAATATTCCAACAAAATTTGTAATGAGATGTTAGGTATTGTTACCTAAACATGAAAATCGCTTGTAACTCTTTGTGTATATTTCCTCAGTATGAAATACATTCTGTGTACGTACGTATGTACGAGTTCGTATAAGTATGTAAAAACAACTAAAACTTTTTCGATTTCTCAGATACCCAAAATTTAATTTTTAACATTTTGCACTGTAACTTCTACTGAAAAATTGATCTGCAAATTGCTATTTTTATATGTTTTAATATCCTTAAATACATATTATCTTTGTTTAGTTATCCAAAAGATTTTCCTTTATAAACATATTTTTTTTTGATTTTTGCTTAATTATGTGAAAAATATCTCCATCCATTTTTATACCTTTATATAAGAAGGTACCATATTATTATGTTCTATTCTATTTCTATTTTTAATATATGGCAATCAAAGCCGATGACGACTATTCTGCCTATGTCCCAAGTAAATTGGAGAAGCAAGTGTGCAATATTTTAATGATTAGGAGAAAACGAAGGTACCATATGATTTCATATTAAAACAGATTTATCAATTGTCTATATACATATCAACTGTTCATTATATTTTTTAAGATAGTTCGCTGATTTATGCTAGAGCGTAAGGGTTGACGTTCACTTGACTGCTTGGAGCTGCTTTGCCACGTACTTACTTTTGGAGTTGTGTGGCGAGTTTGGTGGCCACCGTTATTATTACAAATATTTTTTTATCTTAATATGCACAACGTATACACCATTACTTGTACAGACACCCATACGAGCCGTAAGTCACCATCCGTGGACGTCCTAGAAAACCAGGTTAACGAAGACTTACGACTTTATTAACTAGACAGAAAGAAAGAGAAAACAAAATTTAGGCTGATGAGCCCATTCTTAGGATCTACGTACATTCGAAAACCCGTCTGGGATATACCATCCGAGGACCTGTGTGTGAGCCAAACGAGGACCTTAACCATCTGACCAGACACCAAATGCGAGGACTTAACTTAACACACTTTTTCTAATTACTTGTATAATGCGAGGATCCACTATTAGACGATTCACATTTGAGGACGTTTTTCCGAGTAGGCGTTGTACAAAACGAGGCCATTTTGATAATTTTCTAAAACTGGTTTTTAACACACTTATATTTTACAATCATAATATTTGAACGATGTTCATACACCAATTTCTTGTTTTAAGTACTATCAGAGGACCTTAATTGAATTCAACTGACAAATGTTCAAAATGGAAGAGTGAGACATATAACAATATATTACAATCATGGTTATTTTAAGAAGTTGTTCCATGTGGTACAAATTTCAACAGTTACTTGTATCGTCTTGAAACGTTGTGTGCTATTTGTTGATATTTAATAGGATTACATAGTCATGGTGATATGACTATGTGATATGTAGCTGCTGCTGGAATCTCCATATGAGACAACTCTTCAATGATTTCTTGCATCGTCTTGATGGGAAATAAATATTCGTTATATTCGTATTCTCTCGAAAGACAAAATACCTGTTGATATACGGCTTCGTATAGCTACATTTGACTATTCATCACGTAAGTTCCCATACTTTAATTAATTGTTTTACTGTTACTTAACTATTTCTTACCTTTTTTGTGAGAAATTCGGGGTGACGAATTGGATTTTGGACTTCTACCGACTACCTACTGCTACCGTAAGTCTGGGGTCTGGAAGATCATTATATTCACGCGAACCCCGGCTGATCCTGCGACCGCAGCAACATAGACTCCCATATATGGCACGCAATGAATATTATAGCTCACTGCCTTTTTAGGCCTCACTGGTCAGGCAACGATTCAGTCCAAAGTTCGACGCCCGCAGTCCTCATGATGACCGGAGATCATTGAGCACTCATCGACGCCCGGCTGCTTTGTTGGTGCGGACTGAGAAGTATAATCTCTTTTGCTTTGCCAAACGGGCTCCTGCTCCCAACCTGTACCAGGTACTTCCCAAAGCATCCATGTCCAGTAAACACTTGCGTCAGCCGGAAACTGAGGACACCATGTTGCCTATCCAGCCACTCATCAACCTAACAGCCATTGCTTTCTGTGGTCTTGGCAGAACTGCGGCGTTTCGGACTGTTATGTTTTACGCTCACACAGACGCCCCATAAATGGCGGACGGGTGGTCCATTGACCACACGATCCAGCTGACCAAGGTATTTGCACGTCTGCCCATCCCGCGTTAATACACGGACGCGCTAAATAAACCTTCGCATAGTAAAAAAACTTAGAAACGATTTTAATAACAGTTTTTGAGGCACGATGGCGGAGGCGTTGCGGGCAAAACTTCTCTGCCACGGCTAATCGCAGCACGGTGAAGAGACCTCCAGCGCGATCTTATGGTGTTATAGAAAGAGCAACTGTCACAAACCAGCGCTGGGCACGTCACAATCGTGACGAAAAAAGTCCCCTCTTTGAGGACAGGTTAAATAAGCGCCACGGCGTTCTCACCTTCCGCCGGACGCAGGTTTTCACCAGATACGGTAGGCCCGAACGTTTGTCACCATTGTATGGATCTTTCGGAGGACACGGTAGAGCATACGGTGATAGTCTACCCCGCTTGGGCGGAGCACCGCAGTATTCTTGCGCTTAACTGCGATCGGCGGTGACCACTTCTCGCATCCGGCCCTGTTCCAATCCATGGTCCGAAGCGAGAGGACATGAGAAACAGCCACCAGGAAAGACGCTTGTCAGAGAGGCAATCCTTACGCTCCAGCCATCGTTGGAGATGCCTTGGGCGTCGGGAATCGCAGGGCGATCCGGTCACTTGAGGCGGAGGCGAGACGCGTGACGGAGAGGCAGTCCTAACGCACTAACCGTCGTTGGAGATGCCTTGGGCTTTGGGAGTCGCAGGGCGATCCGGCCACCTGAGACGCAGGTTTGCGGACAACGAACGATTGGTACCTCGCGTAATAAAACCATATTAAAAATAAAAATTTGCAGCCCAATTTTTCAGTAGACGTTATGGCGCAAAATTTTAAAGTTAAATTTAGAGTATTTCGTAAATCTAGAAAATGTTGGATGCCTATATTTACCTATTCTAACTAATACATTCGTACATATACAGAAAGTATTTCAATCTGAGAATTTTTTCACAGAAAGTTATAAGCTATTTTCATGTTTAGGTATACTAAGAGTAATTTCACCCCCTGAAAAATCTATAACAAGACAAAAACTGTATTAAAACCACACATACCTACACTTATGCTAAGATTCAGTATCAAGTACAAACATGACACTG
Source organism: Mamestra brassicae (assembly GCA_905163435.1). Taxonomy (NCBI): domain Eukaryota; kingdom Metazoa; phylum Arthropoda; class Insecta; order Lepidoptera; family Noctuidae; genus Mamestra; species Mamestra brassicae. Next base: position 3,188,869 of record LR990991.1, on the reverse strand, counting down.
AACAATAAACCTACCACTACTATTAATAACGTTATTGATATCATAGCTCATTGGTTTCACAGCACGCGTATATGCAAATCGTCTCACTCGACCAAACATTAGCCGATGGCAGTGTGTCAAGCAGGGCTGTTAAAGAGCTCCATAACCATAATATATCCGAAATAAACAACTATCAGAAACCGTTACCGAATTCCAAATAAAAATTTCTGATTATTTCGGATAGGGCCGGAGTCTAAGTGAGACACGTTATGGCAGCTGTTTCTGCTCGGCCGAACCGACAAAATAGCCGCGCGCGACATGTGCTTGTTTGTTTATTATTTATTTTGCGTAACCATAAATAGTCACTTTGCTCATTTTGAAATACTTTTAAAAAATCTAATGTTCGTTACCGCAACTATCCGTAACTGGTATCATATTATTCCGTATCCAGATCCAAAATGTCATATTCGAACATCCCTAGAATCTCCCTCTGTGGCCACATTATGCAAGCAGGCATTGCCTTACATTGCCGACTACTAAACTTTTAATAGGTCTCCTATTTCCGAAGTTTTGACATTGCTAAGCAACGTCGGCCTAATATTGTTCCGAAGATGATAGTTTTTGGTCCACGAAAAGTTTTGGTAGGTCTGGAAAAGTTGGGAAAAAACTATATTAGTAGACTAGGCCTACATAGCGAGGATAAACAAAATTAAGAACCGAAATCCACTTCACATTTTGCAGAAGGTCATCGGCCTACCACTTTTTTTTTTAAGGATGGGTAATCATCAAATGACTTCTTCCGCTCTGGGAGGAGCGAAAGTGTGTGTCAGACTCTTACTAACTAAAACCCATCCGTGTTCTTTCTAAATCCCTTTGCGTTCCAGGGCCGCGGTAACTCTTTCGAACAAATTCCGCAACCCTGGCAGGCTCTGAACCTAGCGGGCCCCAACTCCTATGAGGCTCTACTGATCTCTTTGAGGCGCGCGTGGAACACAACGCGCTATCGACCCGGGCCTGGTGTAATCGGACAACGAGCCACCCAACGCTCGCCGTCCGCAGGCCCGCGCCTACGGTGGCCGGGGATCGCCCTGCGACTCCCGACGCCCGGGATCGGCCTACCCCTGGGTGTTTACTTATGCAATATTTTTACTTTTGCTACACAACACATTAATGAAGAACTAAATACGCTCTGCTCAATGTTTAGCTCAGAGCCGTGAGTTGAAACCTTAAAAATCCTAGTGTTAGTGGAAACGGGCATTAATGTCTCCTTTGTATGTAATTTGACATTCATCTCATAAAATTTCTGAACAAAAAACATATATTTTTTGTTTAGTTGCTCCTGCCAGCTATTAGGCCCGCGTAGTAGTTGGAAATCAACCCAACGGAACATACTCCCGGCATAAATAGTATTCCATGTTCTAATCGAGGACCTGTGTGCTTATTTGCAAACAAATTCGTTCATTCGTTTAGACGTGGTAATGTAATAGACAGATATAGTCTCACACTTATAGGTTAAATATTGTAGTAGTAACTAGCTTTTGACCGCGACTTCGTACGCGCATATCCCGTTTTTCCCGTTCCCGTAAGGATTTCTGGAAATCCTCTATCAGTGCTCCCTTATGGAATGTAGGGAAGCTACAGGCCAAATTTCAGCTGTCTACGACCATAAGTTTCGGCTGTGTGTTGACTGTCAGACACTCAGTCAGTAACAGAAGAATTTTATATATTAGGATATAGTAATAACTCGGAGGACAGTGCAGCAGATGAGAGATGTGCACTGTAGAGGCACAAACACCCTCCCCCTCCACACTTCATTCCTCCAGCAAATCATCTACCACTTGGATGCGAGTTGCAGTGGCCAACCTGGAAAGTTTTCCGTGCGATTTGAAAACATACAACAGTCCGAATATCAACTATCGGGCAGTGGCCCACCAGACACAATAACCGTCTGATTGGAGGATCCTCCCATTTCAGTGGATGCGTGCGGGACTATACTCTCTGTACCGCATACAATTGTAGTAATATGGATGGATTTAGTTTATGACAAAAATTTCTTACTATGTATGTGACCAATGACAAATCTGACACCAGTCTAACCAAGAAGTACCGTGTTACCCAATCAATGGGTTGTAGAGGTCTGGTAGGCAGCCGCTCTACGCTAAACACTGGTATTCAGCTGAATCCAGTTTGACTGGGAGCCGACCCCAATATAGTTGGGAAAAAGGCTAGGCAGAAGATGATGTGATCAATGACATTTCTTTGAACTAAAAAGCCTAGTCTCTTCGCTCTTGAGGTATAGGACGAGGACCAACTGACGCAATTCTTTGATCAAATGAGAATATTGGATTACTTTGATGCCAACGCCTTTTATGTACCAAACTATATTGAAGAAGAAACATTGTCGCGGGTGATCATTCATAGTTATAAACTCTATCACAACAAAGTCGGCGTCTATACCCCAAAAGTTAGGGAGAAAAAATATAAAAACATTATTTATGTTTCTTCGATACTAAGGAGTTCCAGATTTTCGATATTTTGGACACGTACGCAGCATTTTACCCTCGTATTTGTGTTGTCAGTATACTTGTAGAAATAACGCGTTTATTATTTGCCTGACATTAGTAACAAATTGATTGTGTTTGGAATTCTGGGTAATTTCCCTCTTGATTGATAGTTTTTCAAAATATACATTATACAATATACATAAACTTTTTTCGATGGGCTTGCCACCTATTAAATAAGATGGGTTGGTAATCATTTTTTTTTATCGGGGGATTCCTTCAAACCTACAAACTTTTGGAGAAAAAACCACGGTGCGTGAAAATTTTAAAACTATAACCACACTCAATGGACCAGCCAGGATCACATCTTATTTAGTAGGAGTTACACCTCACTCACTTTAGGATTAGGCTGCGTTTCCACCAGAGATGTGCGAGGATACGTAGCGAGGAATATGTTTGTGTGAACCAACAGAATCACTTCATTTACCTAGCCTCGCTACGCATCTCTTATGAAAAGTACCCTTACACCTCTACCTAATCCTACGGGGGCGGAGGTGTTCAAGTTGCTTAATATTTAATTAAATACATAACAGAATAATACTGATTTCCGTCACGGTCAATTTTACTGTGAAATCTGCTTACCCCAACCTCGTTACGTGAACCTTCAACTTTCCGGTTTACTTATAATGGGCAGAAAATTCATAACCTTTTAAAAGGTCTTGCAAGAAAGGGAGAACCCATTTCTTTCCACAGCTTAATTACCTCTAATTTATGAAATCATACTCTCAAGGTTACCTTAATTGACTTGGAAGCTTGAAGGAGTGTTACCTTAAACTTTGCAAGATTTTAAATGATGTTTTGACGCTTGGTGCAGACACTGGGCAATCTAAGCCAAGATTTTCAAGTTTTCCTGCTTTATTAAATTATGTAATGAAGCTCAAACCTTTTCTATATAAAATACATAGTAGAGTAGCGATTTCAAAATATTTTCTACGCAAATCCTCCATCACTTTCCACGGATCACAGGTCCATTCTGTAGTAACCATTGCTAATTTTTCTCACGTAAGAACCAAAGATTTTTTTTTTTGGCTGTCGCCTAGGTACATAAGTAGGTAACCTATAAAGTTTTCTAATTCCTTATTAGAAAACTTACGCTCAGAAACTTACTTCAATTCGAATTGAAATCGAATGTCAGTCGACCCAAATTATGGATCTTACGAATATTTTACGACAAATAGACCGATTGACAGAAACACAAAGAGTTAAAATGTTACGGTGTCTCTTCAACAAATCTTAATTTCTTGGCAAAAGCTTCTTTCAAAGGATTATTACCACTACTATGCGGACGGCGAGCGTTGGGTGGCTCGCTCGCCGATCACCACCAAGCCCAGGTCGATCGCGCGTTGTGTTTCACGCGCGCCTCAAAGAGATGTCAGCATAGAAGACGGGGCCCGCTAGGGCCAGAGCCTGCCAGGGTTGCGGAATTTGTTCGAAAGAGTCACCGCGGCCCTGGAACGCAAAGGGCTTTAGAAGGAACACGGATGAGTTTTAGTCAGTAAGAGTCTGACACGCCCTTTCGCTCCAACCAGAGCGGAAGAAGTCATTTGATGATTTCCCATCCTTAAAAAGAAACCACTACTTTAGCTTCTTCTTCTTCAAGAGGTCCATGAGTGGAATCTTCTTTAGTGATGACGCTCGGGCGTTTAGGGATTGGGCTACCAATTTCTAAATTTCTAATTTCGAAGTGAGCTGTCAATCCATCTTGATTAATATGGATTGGATGAAATGAACCCGGGTTCATTTCATTTAGATGGATTGACAGCTCACTTCGCGATCACGTCACCTAAGCCTTCACTTCGACGTGTTTACAGTATCGACCAGCTGGACACCAAGCACTTGGTGACACCATGTTTAGGTGACTAATCTTTTCACCACATGATGGTACAAACCGGTCTTTCTCAAGTACAACAAAGTACTGAAGCAGCAGTTACATAAGCAAAGGGTTAACAATTAGGAAGGGTCCCTAAATAGATACTGTGTTTACATGCGGAATGTATGTTTTGTTAACGGCTTTGCTCTCTATTCCAAGTCTCAATGTTTATGTATGTGATTGCAAATGTAATCGCGACCCAAGATACTATGTGTTTGTGTTACAACTATCTACTGTTACATTAAAGAGATAGTGGAATATCATTAGTACCTACCCAATAATTTGTTAAGGCCATAGAATAAGATGTGCAGAAGAGCAACTCCGCTTTCAACGCATTCATTCATATTATAGAAAGATACCTGAAGTGAAAATTCATCAGTGATATCAATTGTCTAAGGTTCAAAATGTTTGAGACTGACTAAGACCACATAACATTTCACTAGCGCATATCAATTGACGGCACGGTTAGCGCAGTGGTTCAGCGATTGGCTGCTGCGCTGCGTGACGCGGGTTTGATTCCCGGTCGGAACAAGACAGTGTTGTTCCGGGCTGACCGGTGGTTCTGGCTGTTTGTGTATGCGACTTTATATGTTTGTAAACGCACCCACGATACAGGAGAAATTTCTAGTATGGAGCAACGTTAAAACGACTTTTTGAAAATCTCTATCAATTATAGAATATCTCTTAGTCTGCGACCTTTGTTTCGGAGATTAAAATCGTTCAACACAAATAGGATTGTAACATTACTCTCAGCAAACGTATCGGATTTTCACCAAAACTGAGAGCCCTATTTAAACTTCAAAGATACTTAGTAGGGTGGAGACGTAGTAGGAGTTTTATTCGACAGTATAAATGAAGACACGAAGTTGTCGCTTCTATTTGTTTCTTATTCTATGGCCCAGTTAAACAAAGATAGATGTCTAGGCATGTAGGTAGGTGTCTAGTCTACAGAGCAATGGCGCGAAGTTGCGTGTCGACATGAGACGAACAAGACACGATCTATCATCGAGCGTGTCGCCACTCCGTCTGGTAAGAGCTTATTTCAGCTTCAAAGATATTGAACCAATCCCCTGTACGTCGTCGTAGGAGCTTTGTTTGAAGCATCGATCAAAGGCTCAAACTAGATATGCGCTTCTATCCTTTCTTTATTCTGTGACCCAGTATTAGACAAGATAGCTGTCTCAGGCGTGTAGGTTTTGGCCGCGCGAAGGAAAGGCAAGGCATTCGTCCCAACCGCCGCTACAGGAGAGAACGCCCCGGGCGTCGGGAGTAGCAGGTCGATCCCCGGCCACCTTAGGCGCGGGCCTTCGGACGGCGAGCGTCGGGTGGCTCGCTGTCCGATCCCCACCAGGCCCGGGTCGACGGCGCGGTGTGTTTCACGCGCGCCTCAAAGAGATGTCAGCATAGAAGACGGGGCCCGCTAGGGCCATAGCCTGCCAGGGTTGCGGAATTTGTTCGAAAGAGTTACCGCGGCCCTGGAACGCAAAGGGATTTAGAAGGAACACGGATGGGCTTTAGTCAGTAAGAGTCTGACACGCCCTTCCGCTCCACCCAGAGCGGAAGAAGTCATTTGATGATTTCGCATCCTTAAAAAAAAAAGGCGTGTAGGTTTTTAGTCTACAGAGAAATGGCGCGAAATCGGGTGCCGACGTGAGACGAACATAACACGACCTGTCATTAAACACGTCGCCACTTCGTCTGGTCTGAGTCTTGTCACGTCTAGGTTTATCTATATACGTTTAGCGTTGGAAGATGTGTGTGGTATTTTTTATTCTATATGGTAAAATGGTCACGTTTTCTTAATTTTAACGCCACATCTAGTTTTTTTGGTAAAATGTATGCGTGAAACTCTTATTTCCGCTTCGTGTGTTTCTCATACTTGTGCTAGTTTTAACTTGACTGGTACGAATCTTTTTCCTCCAATTCTTCGCATCTAAAACTTGATAAGAATCGCCATACTTTTATGCTTGTACAGTCAGTTACCACAATTATCGAAGACAAATCGATAAAAATTTATAAGTCTTTTATATTTTTACCATTTCAATAAAGTAAATAAAATTTAAAAGAATTATAAAATTCTATGGATTCCTTTTCAAAAAAAATTCAACCATTTGTGCAAAGGTGGGTCAGCTAATTAAGGTAACTGACTGTTCTATGTATGTACCAAGGTATAAACAATTAAGGTTCGCTTGATATTTTAAAAATCAAGAGTAAAAGCAATTAAACAAATGCTTAATAACTGAAATTAAACAAAACGCTTGACATGACAGAGAAGGCAGTTAACTCAAACTTCCGCATTTCCTTTAAATCCGGACCGCCTTCTGGCTTCCTAGAATGTCTCCATAGCCAAATAAACTTATTGATTGTCTGCGTTTGGCAGCCTATCAAGGCCCAACACCACAATTTAATATGAACTTTAAACTTTGACTGATAAAGTTAAATTCAGTTTAGAGGAAAGTTTCATAGCTATTAAGATGTTTCTTTTTAAGAAGTAAACACGACCTTAGAGATTAAAGGGGAATGGTAAAGTACGGGCTTGTTAAATTTTATTGGATCAACCATTAGCTTATCATTGCAGATGGGGTCGCATAGAATATAAAACAGATAGAACCGGTAGCTTTCTTGCCAGAAAAAAAGTGTGAGATATCAAGCAGCCCCATTTCTAAATATATTTACGTAGAAATACCTAGTCCATTGTCTACCAGCGCTGTTCTTAGTTAGGTAAGGAAAATAAAATGAAAGGGGTCACTTCAGGGGTGGATTATAGACAGCCCAATGATATGGCAATGGATGTCGAGTCTTCGTGCATCATTTAGTTTTGTTAATTTACTAAGAATTATTTTGAGGCTTTTTTATGCATGTATATTTGGGTGTTGATGTAAATTGATTTTAATGTTTTAAACGTGGTCTCTGGTCCGAAATATTAATAAAAAATACCAGTATAAATAAGACTAAGTAATTAGGTGAATAGAATACTAGACAAACAGTTGTGCCGTTCAAGTTTAACAAGCGAACCGCCGGGGACGGAAATTCAACCTTTCAAATTTCCGTGTTTGTTTGTTTGAAGATTTGAAGGAAGGACTGCAGCTGCCGTAAAACTTAAACTTATCTAAGTTTTGTGACCAGAACTTGTTCCAGAATTCTTATTCTTTGACGTGTTTTCTATAAAACCCAACGTCACTTAAATATACGTTGTACAATTCTCCCTGGTGCTCAATTAATGATACATTATTTTAATTAAAAGGACTAGAGTCTGTATGCTTTAGTATTTGTTCTTGTTAAATCTTCATTTTTAAAGTGAAACATTTTTCCAACGTTTCGAATTTTTTTGTCCGTCTATCGCATGTCGCATTACAGCCGGCCGCGGAGTGGGGATAAAGTAAAAGGCGCTCGGCAGAGCAATGGCGCTCATAGCTCGCATCAGCTGACCGTGTAGCATTTACATTCTCACTTATTCGTTCAAGTACACCACGGTATTGCTGTGTTTTAATCAGTGTATCAATGCATTTTCCAGTAATAAAAATAAGATTAGGAACGCCATTTTATAATTTTCTTAAAATTTTTAGTTAAATGCCTAAAAAAGTTTCACTTGCTTTGTGGTTTCTGATTTTCTTTTATCATATCACATCTAAGGACAGGGCTCGCCTCAATCTGGGCACTGGTCCAGTTTCCACACTACTGGGAAGCTAAAGTACCCAGAATTAAATTGAAAGTGCTAAATAGTGTATCACCTGCTTTTACGCAATAGCAATATTTATTTATTTAAACTTTATGTACAATAGTGGTACATGGGCGGACTTAATGCATCAAGGCATTCTTTACCAGTCAACCTTTGGGTTATAAAGACTATATTGTGGTAGGTGTACAATAAATAAAAATAAAATTTTAAATTGAATTTTGACATGTAAGTATATTTAGAACTTAGAAGTTATTGCTAAGATAGTATATTAAGTGAAGTCATTTAAAGGTTTTTTTAATAAACCAGAGTTTTGTTGTAAAGCTTTTTGCCTTATTTGCAATGATCGAATAGGCTCATTCAGGAGCAAAAATAAGTAGTAAAATTGCGCAGAATTAATTTATGGGATATCGATACATATCATACAAAAAACCGGCCAAGTGCGAGTCGGACTCTCACACGAGAGTTAAGTACCATAAAACGATAAAAACGCGTTTCTTATACGGGAACCCCCTTTCGTATAATTTAATTTTCAATATTTGATGTGATAGCGGATATAGAAAGTCACAATGTGTAAAAATGAATTGAACTGTCAGCGGGCTGTATCTCAAGAACCGTTATAGGTAGCTATTACGGTTCTTGAGATACAGCCCGCTGACAGATAGACGGACGGCCGAACGGACAGCGGAGGCTTAGTAATAGGGTTCCGTTGGTTACCCTTTGGGTACGGAACCCTAAATTGATTAACAAGACTAACAGCTTCTTCGAAATGCTCATGCCAGAAATTTGTAGTATTCACAAGTATATACCTGAAATCACAATTTAGTCAAAAATAGAAATTTAAACTCAATTTACATACAGCCGGCCTGAAATTAATTCATTTCTGTCACTGACCACGAAATTAAATTAAGTTTTAATGCATTTTATGAAACGCAGCACCTGAAATGTTTCACATTGTGAATTGTTGAAATTGTCAGATAGTCCTGTTTTTGAGCCAACATAGTAGCATACAATAAATTGGAGTTGTGTGCCAAATAAATTCTGGAAAAATCTAGGACAGTCACTCAGGCAGATTTGTATGTTTATATCTGTTATTTATTTCACTATTCTCCGTTTTCTTGCTATAGAATTAGACGGAAATAGGAAATAGTATGTATTTAAGTCTAGGGTTTATTACCAATACATGCGTGTTTCCGAACGCATACAACCCTAATCTCTTCAAAATTAGAGTGAACAGGCTTCTTCTGGGTAAGCTCGCTCCATCCTCGACTTTGTCTCTGTCATCTATGACCTAGACTAGAGTCAAGAGCAAACCCATATTAAATAAAATAAAAAAAACATGCTAGCACAGCTTTGAGTATAAAGTGTCAAAAATATATTGATTGGCTTAGACATATTGGCAGTCAACATTTTATTCATAGTTCAGAAACTTTATTTAAAAACTGGCCAAGTGCGAGGCGGACTCTCGAAAGGGTTCCGAACGAATCTCATTTTTGTAACAAGTTATTTTAACACTATAGACTTTTTATAGACTTTCCTATAATCTATAGGTTAAGAACTTATTATCTGCATTTTGTTCAAAATTTTAGGCCCAGTGGTTTCGGAGATAAAAGGGTGATAGTCATTTTTCGTCTAATTTCTTGAATAACTTCATAACTATGTATTTTATATTATTGAAAAATATAATTGAAAACCTCACAATAAGCCCTTTAATTACCCACACGGTACGGTTTGATGGGTTTTGGGTCACAGAAGTTCATATATGTACGAAATTTCAAAAGAATCGATCCAATACATTCGAAGAAAATTGGCTGTGATAGACGAACAGACAGACAGACACCCGAGTGATCCTATAAGAGTTCAATTTCTTACGGATGTTCGGAACCCTAAGTACTACCCATGTAACGAAGTAAATTCTACTTCTAAATTAGTATCATTAAGACATCTCTGTCTTTGCGAATGAATCATCGTGAGCAAATCTGAACAATTGCAAAATTTGCAGTAACTGCGAATTTTGCAATTGTAATATATATCTCGTAAAATATATGTCTCGATGTTTTTACCCTAAAACTTGACTTTCCACTTCCTCCCCTTCGCAATAATAATATAAGAACAGATGCTAACTTTACATTGGATCAATTATCAGTCATTATTATTTGAACTCATCTCAGGTGCTACTACAGCGTCATCATCATATCGGCCAAAAGACGTCCACTACTGGACATAGGTTTACCATACTCGCCACGCTAGGCAGGCGGGTTGACGATCCCACTGTAGCTGTTGCAATGCACAGAGAATGCCGCTGCCCATTCTCTGGTGAGTCCCTTAGTCGCCTCTTACGACACCCACGGGAAGTGATGGGATGGTGCTATTCTTTTACGTCCGACACCATACAGACAGTACCTACAGGGTAGTTTGGGCTTATCTTCAAGAAATAACAAATTTTCACAAAACAAAATTTTAAAAAGAGACTGACATTACTCTTGATTAAAAAATTGTTATTATTTAGTAAATGACTTTTTAAATGATAGTGACCTAATTATGTATTGAATAATTTATTGTATCGAATAATTTAATGTATTGAATGTAATATGTACTATGCCGACTATTGTTTTTAACGGTAAACCATTTAATTTAATTTTTTATGTAGTTTCACAATTACACAAATTTTTGCATGCCTAATGTAAGGTAGATTGTACAAGGCTCACCCATCTTACTGTAACAACTTATTTTAAGTACCTTCAATCATCATCATCTGCCTAGCCTTTTCCCAATTATATTGGGGTCGGCTTCCAGTCAAACCGGATTCAGCTGAATACCAGTATTTTACATGGAGCGGCTGCCTACCAGACCTCCACAACCCATTAACTGGGTAACACGGTACTCCTTGGCAAGACTGGTGTCAGGTTATCTGGCTTCTGACTATCCGTAACGACTGCCAAAGCGTCTACAAATGACAGCCGGGACCAACGGCTTAACGTGCTTTCCGAGGCACGGAGGAGTCTCGGTATGTTAAGATGGTCACCCATCCACAGACCAACCTCGGAGAGCGTTGCTTAACCTTAAAGATCGACCCGTGCGGCTGTTTTTATTTAGCCCCGAGCCTAGTACCTTCAAGTACCTTCAATCTTAGCAAATAAACTCTACTCTCTATAACTCTATTCTTACGCCATTTTTGTAAAGTGCCTCAATCCAATACAATATACAGTCATGTTCCTACACTTTCCCACAATTTTTCAACTTTACCTGACAACAATAAAAATAACGAATTCAAAGTACTGAAGCTTTCTGTCGCCCACCGTACATTAACAATTGATTCGACCCCACTGGCCACTGGCGGTCGGTTCCCACAGGGAACGCCTGAATGCAGCATTAATTATTTAAAATCGCCGTTCGTGGTAGCATGCACTTTATTGCGAACAAAAACCTCCTTTGAACTTTAATAGGATTTCAATTTTTTTATGCTGTTTCGTAGATTTTATAATTATGTCTTTGCCTTGTTTCATAGGTTTTAGAGCCTAAGTTTAGGTTAGGCATGTTCACAAATGTAAAATCATCTCAGAATCCAGCTAAGACAGCACAAACACTCTCCGTGTTGAAATCTTGACTGCCTATGTATTTCTGTTTGTGTATGTATGTATTCCAATAATCTTCTATCTATGTATACATTTAATAAAATGTAACGGATCGCTATCTGCACATGGAAGATATAGTTCGATTCCCACCCAGGACAAATCTTTGTGTGATGAGCATGATCATTTGTTCTGTGTCTGGGTGTAATTTGTCTATAATATGTATGTATTTAGAAATATATAAGTATGTTTATCAGTTGTCTGGTTGCCATAGCACAGGCTCTGCCTAGTTTGGGATCGGATGACCGTGTGTGAGTTGTCCCAAGATATTATTATTATTTCGATTATTCATTTTTTTTTTTCTTATTTAAACATTTTTAAATATTTCTTAAAAATACAAAAATTTAAAACATTTAAAATATAAAAATAGTAGCCCACCGGTATCGGGAACAGGGTCCAAGCTACCGGAGGTCAGGGCTCAAGAGAGAGGAACCTCCTAACAATACGAGCCGTGTCCAGAAGTACCGCTTTCTGAATCAGGCCCTTGATCCATCTGCCCAACGAGAGCCTCCTGAGGTGCTGGTCGAGGCTCGTGGCTATTAAGCCATTGGCTGACACAACTATCGGTACAATGATTGCTGAGTCCACATCCCACATGTCGACAACCTCACGAGCCAAGTCAATATATTTGATTTGCTTATCTTTCTCGGCTTTCACGAGGTTCTCGTCATGCGGAACGGTTATGTCTACAATCATTGCACGCCTCTCGATTCGGTCCACCACCACTATATCAGGCTTATTGGCAACAATAGTCCTGTCAGTGATGATGGACCGATCCCAGTACAATGTGATATTGCCATTATCGAGAACTGGGTCGGGCGCATACCTGTAGTACGGCACCTCCGATTCCACAAGAGAGTATTTCAGAGCAAGTTGCTGATGGATAATCCTGGCTACAAGGTTGTGCATATGCAAGTATTCTCCGTTAGCTAGACGAGGACAACCAGAGACAATGAGACAATTATTATTATTATTATTATATATAAGAAAAAATATTATTGGGACTTTTATCAAAGCAAATAGCACCCAAAACATTTATTAGACGTTGTCACGTCAAAATACTATGGAGTTGTCGTTTTTAATATTCAAAATTCACTTACGTTAACGATGCTGTAACGTTACTATACTTCAAAACATTCGTGCCAGGCCCTCTGACTCTGAATTCAGGATCAACATTTTTGGAAAAGTATTACCTATAGTAGGCGCCAGATAATCGTGGAATAACGGTCATTGACCCACCTACAATTATTGACATTTTTAATTTGAAAAACGGAATTAATGACACAAAGCTGTCCCGAATCATCATCTCTCGTGATCCTTAACATTGTCTAATAATGAAAAACGATTCATATTTAATTGTTCAGGTACCTATGAACAGTTATTAGGGAAAGGTCAATGTACTTTATTCCACATTTATCTGGCGCCTACTATAGTTAGTAAGTTAGATTGGAAAACAAACCCAACATATTATGTTTAGGATAAAGCTAAGCAGATTAATTGTGGCCAGCTTCCAGTCTAACCCGATGCAGCTTACAAGGGTGCAGTATTTTACAAGGTTCAACTATTTATCTGACCTACATAAGCCAGAAACGTGACAGTTCGTTACCGCTTAGCATGACTATTCTTAGATTGTCTGGCTTCTGACTATCCGTAAAGACTGTCAAAGATGTAAGAATTATAGCAACAAAAATGATAACAACGGCTGGTTGTGCTTTCCTAGGCACCTCTGGTCCTATTGGTCGGCAAACGTTGCTTAACCTGTCGGGAAGGTCGGCCAGTGCGACTGACATTGTTTAGCTATAAAAAAAACTCACAGTAAACTAAGGACTATTCAAAAGAATAATTCTCATACTTCTAAATACAATTTAAATAGATAAATTTGCAACGAAAATACGATCATACCATAACATTTAAATGGATAACCTAAAATATAATAACAGTATTTAATGTACCTACGAACACACTTATTATTCTAATCGCACCCCAAAACAATGCGAGAGGGATGAAAGTGAAGATATTTTCTAATATAACGCAACCCGGAATATTAAGGGAATATTAATTTTACAAGGGACGCCGATGCCGCTTGGAAGAATTTCCTCAAGGAATACCTAATATTATTGGGTCGAAGGTATAATCTCACTTTACGTTGATTTTGGGAAATGCTGGTTTCTATGTTGGAAAACTCATGATAATATGACAAGTATCTACGAGAAGTATTCATTCACGCATATATTTATCAACTTGGACTACTAATGCGTCCAGTCCCTGCCAAAAAATATTTAATGAAGTTTTCATCCCTGTTTCTTTTACTACATATAAAATGGTGTGGTGCCTCCGTACTAAACATGACCTACCTACTTATTGGAGTGTTCCAAGTTCTCTTAAACCTGCACCATTGAGGACTTAATGAAAGCCACTGGTGCTGCCAACAATGTGGCCACCTGCAGAGCACCAATTCTTTAAGAGTAAAACAAGGAGAAGCAGAATCTTTAAGAGTAAAAGAAGGAGAAGAAGAATAAAAGAAGGAGAAGCAAATTTTTTATTTTGATGTTTTTATTTCGTTTATTTTGTTAATTCAGAAACCCATTTTTAGTTCGTTTTCTTTTAACTTTTAATTTTATTTTATTTCTCTATTTTAATTTACCGAACATGTTTACTTTATCATTTATTTAGAATGGTAAAATCTCAAAATTGGTACCCAAGATACAGGCTTGCCCAGTTTGGGGCCAATGTAGCAAATAACTTTGTAATATTTTGGTAATAAACGTTTATTATCTATTATTATTATTATAGATAGTGTTCTGTAGTTTAACGACCAGTTTCAATAACGTATCTACCTTTAACCAACTGTTAAATTAGCCACCAACAGTAGCTAAAACGTCACGTTTGAAAGGCAAACATGACGTTTCAGCTCCTGTTGGTAGCAAATTTGACAGTTGGTTAGATACGTTATTGAGACCGACTGTTAGTCATTGTCTACACAGTTTGAAGAAAAGCTGAAAGAAAAGGATACCACATTACACCACAAAGGTTTTAATTAGTAATGCCCAAATCAAAGGTCAGATGTCATTAAAAATAAAGCGGGTAGCACGTGCAAATGAAGGATACGAAATTATGATAATTCGTATTAAAATAAATCAACTTCCCGAAAACTAGGCCACTTAAATTGGGTTACAATTATTATTTTGCTTGCTTGCAATTCCGAATACACGTTATTAACTTGTCAGGTTTTCATATTTTACTGACGGGAGAATAAACCAAATACGAGTATTTGTTTCCTTTTAGTAGGAGTTCATAATTTAGAAACTACCAAAAGTCTGCCTTTTTAGCCATACTTTATTTATTGTCAAAGCTAAAAGTATCCAGATCAAGATAAACTGGGCTTTTTTCTTGGTTTGGGAATCAATGGTGAACTTTTTATATTTAGGCTACATCAAAATAGCTAATATCTAATATTAATCGGTGTATCACAATAATATTATAAAGGCGAAAGTTTGTGAGTGTGTATGTTTGTTACATCTTCACGCGCAAACGGCTGGACCAATTTTGATAAAATTTTGGTATGCAGGAAGCTGACACCCTGGATTAACACATAGGATACTTTTATCCCGGGAGTATGTTTCCTGAGGATAATTTTCGACATTCACGCGGGTGGAGCCGCGAGCGGCAGCTAGTAATCTATAAATCAATACTAATAACAAAGCTAAAGAGTTTGTTTGTTTGTTTGAACGCGCTAATCTCTGGAACTACCAGTCTGATTTGGAAAATTATTTTGTATATGAGAGCCACAATCATGAGGAATGCTATGGGCTATACGGGAAATTCCTACGGGAACGGCGGAAAAACAGAATATGCGTGTACGAAGTCGCTGGCAAAAGCTAGTATGTTATATTCAAAAGTGCAGAAATAGGGGTACAAGAGACGGGGCCCGCTAGGGCCAGAGCCCGCCAGGGTTGCGGAATTTGTTCGAAAGATTCACCGCGGCTCTGGAACGCAAAGGGCTTTGGAAGGAACACGGATGGGTTTTAGTCAGTAAAAGTCTGACACGCCCTTCCGCTCCACCCAGAGCGGAAGAAGTCATTTGATGATTTCACAACTTTTAAATAAATATTATAAATATTTCTTAAAAATACAAAAATTTAAAACATTTAAAATATAAAAATAGTAGCCCACCGGTATCGGGAACAGGGTCCAAGCTACCGGAGGTCAGGGCTCAAGAGAGAGGAACCTCCTAACAATACGAGCCGTGTCCAGAAGTACCGCTTTCTGAATCAGGCCCTTGATCCATCTGCCCAACGAGAGCCTCCTGAGGTGCTGGTCGAGGCTCGTGGCTATTAAGCCATTGGCTGACACAACTATCGGTACAATGATTGCTGAGTCCACATCCCACATGTCGACAACCTCACGAGCCAAGTCAATATATTTGATTTGCTTATCTTTCTCGGCTTTCACGAGGTTCTCGTCATGCGGAACGGTTATGTCTACAATCATTGCACGCCTCTCGATTCGGTCCACCACCACTATATCAGGCTTATTGGCAACAATAGTCCTGTCAGTGATGATGGACCGATCCCAGTACAATGTGATATTGCCATTATCGAGAACTGGGTCGGGCGCATACCTGTAGTACGGCACCTCCGATTCCACAAGAGAGTATTTCAGAGCAAGTTGCTGATGGATAATCCTGGCTACAAGGTTGTGCATATGCAAGTATTCTCCGTTAGCTAGACGAGGACAACCAGAGACAATGAGACAATTATTATTATTATTATTATATATAAGAAAAAATATTATTGGGACTTTTATCAAAGCAAATAGCACCCAAAACATTTATTAGACGTTGTCACGTCAAAATACTATGGAGTTGTCGTTTTTAATATTCAAAATTCACTTACGTTAACGATGCTGTAACGTTACTATACTTCAAAACATTCGTGCCAGGCCCTCTGACTCTGAATTCAGGATCAACATTTTTGGAAAAGTATTACCTATAGTAGGCGCCAGATAATCGTGGAATAACGGTCATTGACCCACCTACAATTATTGACATTTTTAATTTGAAAAACGGAATTAATGACACAAAGCTGTCCCGAATCATCATCTCTCGTGATCCTTAACATTGTCTAATAATGAAAAACGATTCATATTTAATTGTTCAGGTACCTATGAACAGTTATTAGGGAAAGGTCAATGTACTTTATTCCACATTTATCTGGCGCCTACTATAGTTAGTAAGTTAGATTGGAAAACAAACCCAACATATTATGTTTAGGATAAAGCTAAGCAGATTAATTGTGGCCAGCTTCCAGTCTAACCCGATGCAGCTTACAAGGGTGCAGTATTTTACAAGGTTCAACTATTTATCTGACCTACATAAGCCAGAAACGTGACAGTTCGTTACCGCTTAGCATGACTATTCTTAGATTGTCTGGCTTCTGACTATCCGTAAAGACTGTCAAAGATGTAAGAATTATAGCAACAAAAATGATAACAACGGCTGGTTGTGCTTTCCTAGGCACCTCTGGTCCTATTGGTCGGCAAACGTTGCTTAACCTGTCGGGAAGGTCGGCCAGTGCGACTGACATTGTTTAGCTATAAAAAAAACTCACAGTAAACTAAGGACTATTCAAAAGAATAATTCTCATACTTCTAAATACAATTTAAATAGATAAATTTGCAACGAAAATACGATCATACCATAACATTTAAATGGATAACCTAAAATATAATAACAGTATTTAATGTACCTACGAACACACTTATTATTCTAATCGCACCCCAAAACAATGCGAGAGGGATGAAAGTGAAGATATTTTCTAATATAACGCAACCCGGAATATTAAGGGAATATTAATTTTACAAGGGACGCCGATGCCGCTTGGAAGAATTTCCTCAAGGAATACCTAATATTATTGGGTCGAAGGTATAATCTCACTTTACGTTGATTTTGGGAAATGCTGGTTTCTATGTTGGAAAACTCATGATAATATGACAAGTATCTACGAGAAGTATTCATTCACGCATATATTTATCAACTTGGACTACTAATGCGTCCAGTCCCTGCCAAAAAATATTTAATGAAGTTTTCATCCCTGTTTCTTTTACTACATATAAAATGGTGTGGTGCCTCCGTACTAAACATGACCTACCTACTTATTGGAGTGTTCCAAGTTCTCTTAAACCTGCACCATTGAGGACTTAATGAAAGCCACTGGTGCTGCCAACAATGTGGCCACCTGCAGAGCACCAATTCTTTAAGAGTAAAACAAGGAGAAGCAGAATCTTTAAGAGTAAAAGAAGGAGAAGAAGAATAAAAGAAGGAGAAGCAAATTTTTTATTTTGATGTTTTTATTTCGTTTATTTTGTTAATTCAGAAACCCATTTTTAGTTCGTTTTCTTTTAACTTTTAATTTTATTTTATTTCTCTATTTTAATTTACCGAACATGTTTACTTTATCATTTATTTAGAATGGTAAAATCTCAAAATTGGTACCCAAGATACAGGCTTGCCCAGTTTGGGGCCAATGTAGCAAATAACTTTGTAATATTTTGGTAATAAACGTTTATTATCTATTATTATTATTATAGATAGTGTTCTGTAGTTTAACGACCAGTTTCAATAACGTATCTACCTTTAACCAACTGTTAAATTAGCCACCAACAGTAGCTAAAACGTCACGTTTGAAAGGCAAACATGACGTTTCAGCTCCTGTTGGTAGCAAATTTGACAGTTGGTTAGATACGTTATTGAGACCGACTGTTAGTCATTGTCTACACAGTTTGAAGAAAAGCTGAAAGAAAAGGATACCACATTACACCACAAAGGTTTTAATTAGTAATGCCCAAATCAAAGGTCAGATGTCATTAAAAATAAAGCGGGTAGCACGTGCAAATGAAGGATACGAAATTATGATAATTCGTATTAAAATAAATCAACTTCCCGAAAACTAGGCCACTTAAATTGGGTTACAATTATTATTTTGCTTGCTTGCAATTCCGAATACACGTTATTAACTTGTCAGGTTTTCATATTTTACTGACGGGAGAATAAACCAAATACGAGTATTTGTTTCCTTTTAGTAGGAGTTCATAATTTAGAAACTACCAAAAGTCTGCCTTTTTAGCCATACTTTATTTATTGTCAAAGCTAAAAGTATCCAGATCAAGATAAACTGGGCTTTTTTCTTGGTTTGGGAATCAATGGTGAACTTTTTATATTTAGGCTACATCAAAATAGCTAATATCTAATATTAATCGGTGTATCACAATAATATTATAAAGGCGAAAGTTTGTGAGTGTGTATGTTTGTTACATCTTCACGCGCAAACGGCTGGACCAATTTTGATAAAATTTTGGTATGCAGGAAGCTGACACCCTGGATTAACACATAGGATACTTTTATCCCGGGAGTATGTTTCCTGAGGATAATTTTCGACATTCACGCGGGTGGAGCCGCGAGCGGCAGCTAGTAATCTATAAATCAATACTAATAACAAAGCTAAAGAGTTTGTTTGTTTGTTTGAACGCGCTAATCTCTGGAACTACCAGTCTGATTTGGAAAATTATTTTGTATATGAGAGCCACAATCATGAGGAATGCTATGGGCTATACGGGAAATTCCTACGGGAACGGCGGAAAAACAGAATATGCGTGTACGAAGTCGCTGGCAAAAGCTAGTATGTTATATTCAAAAGTGCAGAAATAGGGGTACAAGAGACGGGGCCCGCTAGGGCCAGAGCCCGCCAGGGTTGCGGAATTTGTTCGAAAGATTCACCGCGGCTCTGGAACGCAAAGGGCTTTGGAAGGAACACGGATGGGTTTTAGTCAGTAAAAGTCTGACACGCCCTTCCGCTCCACCCAGAGCGGAAGAAGTCATTTGATGATTTCACAACCTTAAAAAAAAAAAACAAATATGAAACTAATATAGAGATTTTGAAGTCACTTAAGCCTACGCAGGCACTAGTGTTTTTTGTTTTAACATCATCAGCATTTCAACCATAAGACATCCAGTGCTGGGCCTCCACCAAGTGCCGCCACATCGGTCCTGTGCGTCTAGCATCCGGAGGATTCCCGTGGCTTTCACCAGATCATCGGTCCATCTAGTGTGTTTTTGACACGCTTCTAAAAAGGTTCTGAAATTACTAAATGTGGATGAAAAAAAAGGGGTACAAGAGGCACTCCAGCTCGTCTCATTGGTAAACAGATCGTTGTTTAAGAGGCATTGTAAAATAATTTGACTTTCTAAATAAAATCATTCATATCGTACTCTTACAAGAAAATTTCGTCCAGAAAACCAAATTATCCATCGTTAAAGCTGATACTTACCCAATAAATTAACCCCAAGTTAATTCATATCATCAAATGCCACGCTTACAGCATCATGTGTGTTTATTATTGTTTTTTTTACATTTACTTTTTATTTAATTGTATTGTACCTAGCTCTTTCTACACTTCTCATCTTCACTTTGATTTTACATTGTATTTATTATGTTTACAAGTAGGTACCACTTCCGAACCTATCACTTCACTTTTTTTACTTTTTAGTTAAATTTTTATTTATATGTCTACTTCGCGTTCGAGCGTATGGTACCCGTGGGCTGCAGCTGAAAATCAGCGTTAGGGGTAATAACTACTGTTTCCTCCTGACATTATGCTGAGCTGAGGCCCTTTTGGCACAATATTGCTATATGTACTTAAGTTTTGATATTTTCTATTTGTAAGGTGATTTTTTATTTTTTATTATTTTATTATTGTGCCAATAAATGCAATTTTCTTACTTTCTTCTTTCTTTCATCTGTCTAGCCTTTTCCCAATTATATTGGGGTCGGCTTCCAGTCAAACCGGATTCAGCTGAATAGCAGTATTTTACGTGGAGCGGCTGCCTACCAGACCTCCACAACCCATTAACTGGGTAACACGGTATTCCTTGGTAAGACTGGTGTCAGATTTTCTGGCTTCTGACTATCCGTAACGACTGCCAAAGATCTACAAATGTCAGCCGGGACCAACGGCTTAACGTGCTTTCCGAGGCACGGACGAGTCTCGGTATGTTAAGATGGTCACCCATCCACAGACCAACCTCGGCAAGCGTTGCTTAACCATGAAGATCGACCCGTGCGACTGTAATTATTTAGTCACGAGCAGGGCAAGCCACGCTTGCAGCAAGGCAACTTATTTTCCAGAGTAACGCCTGATCAACAACCCACACAGGCTCCGTGCTAATTGTTCACAGTCGACCGCCGATCACTCGGGTCACGTGTTCGATTCCCGCCTCAGTTCACACCGCCTATTTATATAGAGCAGGGGACGGGTTTATTTAAACGTAGTTTACCCTACTTTACGCTTTTATGATTGGTTTATCGAGCATGTGTTTATCAAAGGAAAACTATTTGTGACATAAAAAAGAAATTTTATGGAATTCGTTTTTACAAAAAAATAGGTTACCGACTTTCTTCCAAACAAAAAAACAAAATTAAACTACTTTATTTTCAGAATTGGGTGTTAAAAGTTGAAGAAATTACTACCAGATGACTTCGAAAATTAAATTAAAATGAAAAAGTGTTTATTGGTACCGGTCCGTGCCATCATGTTCCACCTCCTATCTTGCCCTCTGCTGTGCGCCAAAACATGCAGCCAAAGTGGCATAAGTGTTGCCACCAATGATATTGTGGAAGTGGTAACGTATTGGGCCACTACTACTTCATACTACTACTTTTGAGTAGTCAAAGTCAAAACGTTCATTTAAATTAGGCCATTTAACGGCACTTTTGAACGTCATCATTTACAGTTCAGTAAAATAATAGTATTAAATTAATAAAATGACTACTGTCCATTCGGAAAGCTAGATTCTTATGGAGAAGAACGGACAAGAAACTCCATAGTTACTTTTTTCAAATAATGGTTTTACAAAATTTGGTATACAAAAAATAATTTAGTATTATGTGAGGGCAATGCACCCAGAGTATACTACTACTTCAATACCACAAATACTGTATGCGTAGATAACAAGTTTTACTAAATTGGTTCATTCATTTTCAAGAATAATGACTTGTTATTTTGCATGATTATCGTTAGGAGTAAAAGTTACCAGCTGAGAGCGTTGAGGATAATTTTTTTGATGCTGTATTTTAGTTTCTAAGTGTCTAAGGGAAAATTGATTGTTTGTAATCCCTGGAAGAAATGATCCTATTTATTTATCCTATTAAGAAAACTCTTTTAACGGTAGTAGGTACACACTCTCGTTGTGACCTACTTTTTAACTTGAGAAAATGCACGGTACCTGTGAGAGATGCCACGAGGGTGATCCCGCAGAAATAACCTAACCTTTTTTAATATTCTGTTAAAATTAAGACCCCTTTGGTACCTTGCTTTGAGCATGTGTATACGTCAAGGTCAACCTTGACCCTAATTTAGCAGCATACGGAAATTAAATAGGGCCTCGGAGACCCAAACTTTTGAGGTCCTGCATGTAATTTTAATTCCTGTCGCCTTCGTGTCGCTGGTACGACGTTAATTCAAATATTTTTGGCCTAAAACTTTGCCACTTCCACGGAATCGTTGGTGGCAGCGGATTAGTCACTGTGCATGTTTTGGTGCACACAGGGCAGGACAAGAGGTGGAGCATATTATTGTTATTCAGTTCCGCAACCACATCGTGCTGTTGATCCGTCTAGGTAGCCCCACTTTCCGAGGTTTGTGGTTCAATGTATTTTTCTATATGTACACCATGTAATTATAACAACAAAAATATCAAGAAAACTTTTTATTAAATTAGGTATTGAAAATATGCCCAGCATAGTTTCATTTTTAGATTTCAGCTTGCCGGCAAAATTGGTCTCTGAGGGGGCAGAAAGACTGCCCGAAAACAGCAAGCCCAGAAAGATAGTGCAACGATGAGCTCGATCCCTTCTCAAGGGACAGCCCAAAATAACAGGGAATAATGGAAGGAGGGAAGAGAAGCCTTTACCGTGGAGTGGGATAGTACAAGCTCATATTAATAATACAAGTTTTGCATGTGAAAGTACAACAGCAGAAACGAAATCTAGTTTCCAAATTTCACTTTTAATAATGAACTATATTTTATTAAATAGTTTAACGTTAGTTTTTCACCTTATTTCTTCTTTCCTTCAATGTTTATTATTGCGTGATTATTTATAATGGTCAGCCACGCGTAACACTTCACACGCACGATCAAGAAGTAGTGACGTCATACGAATACCTTAAACTTTGTCGAAGGGAAAGGGTTCCAACTACCTCAACAAAAATTACCGCAATTTCGAAGCAAATAATAATAATCGTCATTTTGATTGATCTAACATTAATAAAAACTCTATATGTAGCTTTGTACATTCAACTCATTTTTGTTCTTAATCAATTTTGCACAGTCAGGGAACTGTTTTTAATCTCCTTATGGTTTAAAGTTACACATCTTATGAGACGATAGTTTTTTTTATTTGTTAGATCAAGGGGATACCATGATAAACGATAGTGAAGTTATTTATTGGGTCTTATTATTTTCAAATGTTTCGTGAATGCCAGTGAATTAAATAAATTAGATAACTATCTATTTATTTTTGCAACTAATTAGGTTACTTACGCTTATTTAACTGTCTTATTTTTTTGCAATGACTCTTTGTAAAAGTACAATAAATCCACATAACTTTGAGCTTTTAAAAACACGTTTCTTAGTAGGTACTGCCATCTATCATGGCCACGGAGAACTAACTTACTGCGTTACTAATACCAGTTTACTTTGGATAGATGGCATTACTAGCGAATTTATGTCACATTTATTTTCCTATCTACGGTTCAGCTATGTCAAAACAACGTTAATTCCACAAGAAAAACATAGATGGAACTACACTGCCATGCCAAGCATTTTGGCACCGAGCGTCTCATTTTTAATTTTATTTTCACACCACACCTGCACGAAAACATCAAATTAAATGTCGTGTAAACATAAATAAAATCACCAACCAAAGGTCGATAGTGAAATTCAGTAGGTACAGCATTATTGCCCCGAGGTCAATAATGTAATTCCAATATTAAAACTTTGACCGTGTGACTTACGCACCTAGCAGCCATCTTTCTTCATAGCTGGAGCACAATTTTCTTGCTTTGGGCTAGTTTAAATCCCTTGCTGCATTTAGGGGTTCTTATATTAACTCCCACACTACGCTTGGGAGTTAACTCTCGAATCCTTCATAACGTTTGGGATACAACATGACGCCCGTGACATAAGACACTGCTTTATCCCCTCGGTGCATAATCTACTATTTTACGAGGACGCAAAATTGTGGAATTTGGCAGAACTCGATCACCGCTTATTGCTAGCGGATCCAGGATTGCTATTTGTGGGGGGGAGGCTTCAGAAAAATAAAAACACTAAAATAGCACAAACATTTGACTTTGCTTAACGCATAACAAACCGCCTTGATTTGCTTGTCGTTAATTCCTCAATGACTTCATTAGGTTGTAGACTACCAAAGATATTTGAGCCTTTAGGGGTATAGTAAATCGCGTTTCGTCCCTCCTCTTCACTTGACCATACCGCGACAAGCGACTCGCTCCTTTAACTTTGCTGAAACTTACTAAGCAAAAAAAAACCTTTTAGCTGGAGCCTAGATGACATTTATTCTGATGACGCTATTCTGCAGCTTCAGCGAGTGACGTCTTAATTTAGAAAGAAGACAGATATTACTATAAAATGAAATTGAAATAGTACGTGCTCGGAATAAAATGATTCCTATTAAGTCCAACTTTCAGTATTCGGGTTTTGGGCCATCCAGTTTAGTACTCACTTATTGTCCTAAACTTTTTTAGACGCTCGAAAGAAGATAACCGATATTGCGAAGAAGTATCGTGTGTTTTCAGGAGTGCAACCGCGAACCGGAAGACGTAGCGTTGGAAGGCTTCCTACAAGGTGGACTGATGACCTGGTGAGGTTCGGGTAGCAGATGGATGCGAGACGCACAGGACCGGGGGCTGTGGCGACTTTCGGCTAATATGATGATGATGATGATCATCATCGTGTTTTCTTGTTTCTAGATTAGGCTAGTTTGCTAACTGGTAGCTACGTGGTCAAGTGGCATGCCTTATTTATTTATTTATTTAGCAGTTTATGTACACACAAATAGTTAAGAAGGAAACAGAAAAATAGGTACAAAGGTGATGCTTATTTCTAAAGATTAATGTCTCTTCCATCATATCTTCGAAAGGAGAGTCACCGTGTGTTAAAGTTTTACATGAAAATAATACAATAAACTTGAAAAATACCTAACATACAATACATATATATTACTAGAACAATTATGTATTTTCACCTTTCAGCATTATTGTAGCGGATGCATTAACTATAGTAGAGCCTTGCCCGAAGGGTAAATTAGGTGCCGGACCCACTGCGTGCAGTCTAGCTGTCAGAGTTCTGAATTCAGCGTTCCGCGTTCACTGTAACCTATGCGGTGGCTTAGAATCCTAACACACAAAAGCAGCCAGACCGCGACGGCCAAGTAAACGCTCATTCTGTATTCCATTTTTTGCAAAATTTAGGTCACGATGTGCGACGAGATCAAAAAGTTTATTGAACTAGTGAGAGGCAAATGTTTTCTTTATTTAAGCTAATTTTTAAGTGCGACAAGTGACATTTGGTTTTCAGTAAAAAGAGCGTGTGACGTGTTACCACTGCTAAAGATAACTGAACTCCAGATTTGTAGACCGTTTGCAGTGTGCACATGTGTGAACGCGGAACGCAGAACTCGACCACAGAACGAAGACACCTTCGCGGTGTGTTTGGCCCCTTAGGTTTATTTCCCAATTTGCCTCTTGTCGACCGGTTTGTTTCTGATCAACAGAGCCACGTGAGTTTTGATAACAGCAAAAAATCTCTCCTATCACATGTTCAAGCACATGCTCCTCTTTTTATGTAATAAGGTAGTGGGTATCAAATTATATTTCAATAAAAAACAGTAAGCCAATTAGTTTCTATTTCAACTATAGCCTTACAAAGGTAAAAAACAAAAAGTTTATGATAACGTAACTATTACCTAAGTATTATTTTTTGCCTGCCTAAGAATAAAATTTAATAACTAAAAGATTTTTTTATTGCTTCGATAGCAAAAAAATAAAATTCTTCTTGTTATAATAATTATGTTAAGCCGGTAAAATATTATTCTGTTTAAAAATTTCATTACTTGGGTTGGTACTACCCCGCTCCGACCTCTTGTTTTGCTTTGACTAAAATCAGGCGCATAAGTGGTAATATGCAGGAAAACCTAGGTAACCAACACAGTCCGAATTTACCGATGATATTATTTCTTTATCGCCGTACTTACATGACAGCTGCTGACAGCAGTGGGCAGGACCTAAGTATTATTTGCAAAACAACTTAATTGTCGTTAGGGTTGAAACGTTCTGGACTAGCTTTCCCTTGGGCCTAAGGCCTTCAATGGTATAGAGCAATGGCCTGCTAACAGGTTCATTACCCGCGCAGCAGACACAATAGTCAAATAATCAGCGAACATATGTATATACAGCGAAAGTCTGCTGTTTGCGAGAAGCGGTCGATGAGACGCCGCCTAAGGAGGTCTATCTCCAGCTGTGGAATCTTTTCGCTGAAATTTTTACAGGAAAAATAATCTTAGTGAACAAAAATTTTTTTTGTCAGTTTGAGAATGTCTGGGCCTGGAAATGTAGCCCTTTCAAAAATTTTATCTTCCTGCCCTTGTCCCTTGTTACTTGGGGTCACCTGTCAATCGTCACTCTATCATTTATTGCCTTTCCTTTCATATCATTCCTCACACAACATATTCATCTTTACTTTGGCCTCTCCCTCTATCCATCTACATTTAGTAATTTCATAACTTTTTTAGAAGCGTATCAAAAACACACTAGATGGACCGATGATCTGGTGAAAGCCACGGGAATCCTCCGGATGCTAGACGCACAGGACCGATGTGGTGGCACTTGGTGGAGGCCCAGCAGTGGATGTCTTATGGTTGAAATGCTGATGATGTTAAAACAAAAAACACTAGTGCCTGCGTAAGCTTGAGTGACTTAAAAATCTCTATATCAGTTTCATATTTGCTTTTTTTTAAGGATTTGAAATCATCAAATGTCTTCTCCCGCTCTGGGTGGAAGGTGTCAGACTTTTACTGACTTAAACCCATCCGTGTTCCTTTTAAAGCGTTCCAGGTCCGCGCTGACTCTTTCGAACAAATTCCGCAACCCTGGCAGGCTCTGGCCCTAGCGGGCCCCGTCTACTATGCTGACATCTCTTTGAGGCGCGCGTGGAACACAACGCGCCATTGGCTCGGGCCTGGTTGTGACTGGACAGCGAGCCATCCAACGCCATCCATCGCCCCGCGACTCCCGACGCCCGGGGCGTCTTCTTCTGTAGCGGCGGTTGGGGCGAAGGCCTTGTCTCTCCTACGCGCGGCCCGCCTCCTTCTTCGCTACCATTACTGCTTCAGGTCATTCGCTTCATATTTGGCTTACGCAATTATGACCATTTTCTTAATTTCGTACTAAGCTCAAATGGCTTCCCATTAGCCTTCGCCGGAATTCCCACATCCCTTCTCTGCTTTATAATGTACTATTTAATCCTTCTACTCCTTTTTATCTTAAAGAACGCTTTCAGTTTTTCTGTGACACACATTCTAGGTCCTGACAAATCTTACACTATTTAAGTAGCTCGTTTGTAGATTGCTTTATCCATAGATTTGAGACGTGATCAAACGCTACCAACGTTTAAAAAATTGGTGAAGGAGCATTACTTCTCACTATATTTTTTCTTATTATTTCCCAATTATGTACCTATTTGATATGTATTAGATGTATTAGTATGTTATTAAGTTTTGTATGTGTTTATTTTATATTATTATGTTTATTTACTTTATTTTATATTATTATGTTTGTTCGTACACTGACCGCCCTAAATCTAATTTCTTTCGTTCAGTCCATCCAAACGTTGACTGTAAGAGATTACCCTGTGCGATAAGACCGCCCATTCTACACTTGTTTTTATAAACGACTAGCTGACCCAACAGACGTTGTCCTGTCTAAACTACGAATATTGAATTCGAATTGGCATAATTAATATTAAAAAAAAAACTGTCAAACAACTGACAGTTTTGTCAAACGCAATAAGGTTACATTTGAAAAGTTAATATGGTCGTTAAGTTTTCTTAAAATTTCTAGTGTTGGGTAAAAAAAAAATAAGAAAGGTGAGGAGACCTTTCTTATTTTTTTCTTTCATAAGAACCATCTCCTGACAAACACAAATACCAAAAAAAAGAATTAGCGAAATTGGTCCAGCCGTTCACGCGTGATGCCGTGACCAAGGGAAATAGGGATTCATTTTTATAAATATAGATTTGCCTGTGCTTATTATGAGGTGTACAATAAAGTATATAATAATAAAAATTTGCTTTCTGGATCAAGGGCTTGATCCAGAAAGCAGTACTCCTGGACACGGCACGCATAGTTAGGAGGTTCCTCTCTCAGGGGCCCTGACCACCGGTAGCTTGGACCCTGTTCCCGATACCGGTGGGCTACTATTTTTTATATTTTTAAATATTTTTATATCTCTGTATTTTAATATTTAAAAATGTAATTTATATGTATATACAAATGAATAAAGAAAATAATAAAAAATCAGCATAGTCAATAAAAAGATCGATTGTTAACATCCGTCAAAACAATAAATCGTATCAAAATAATCAATAAAAAAAACAACCTAGAAGCGAGTAGTTAGATTAAAAACGTGTTTTTTCCTCGTTAACTTTTGATAAATAAATAGAGCGATTGACTTAATTGACTATTAAGGGTTTATTTGCATAAGATTTCATCATTCTCAATGATAAGATTGTTGTTATTTTCCCTAGATTAATTTTATGGCTGTTTAATTAGCCTTCTGGAATTTTCATTATTTATTTCTTAACTAAAAGGTTGAATCTAAAAAAATACAACCGACTTTCAAATAAAAAACACTACAAAGTAAAAAATAACTTTAATTTGGTGGTGTTCGGTTCGGTGTTTTTTCGTTTTTTGACGTGTTTGTAGTGTTTTTTTATTTTGAAGTCGGTTGTATTTTTTTTGTAAAAAGTTATTTTTTTCACTTTTTAGTGGTTCACATGTGCTTATCCCTTCACAGCGTGTACGCTGTGATGTTATGTTATGAACTGGTGTAAACAGTAGACAGACATGAGATTTCAGCAATCCCAGTCCATTTGGTATCATTTATTGAAGATATATATATTTTCAAACAAAAAAAAAGTAATACAAATCGGTTCAGCCATCTTCGAGTAATCGGGGAACATACATAAAAAAAAGAAAAAAATAAAGGTTCCGACGAATTGAGAACCTCCTCCTTTTTTTGAAGTCGGTTAAAAATGACGCAAAAGGTGTATGTAAGCAGGTTTTGTTCTGTAGCTTCTGCCTACCCCATTGGAAGAAGGCATGAGAGTGAAAGTATGTTATTTTTAAAAGCCATATGACGAGCTTCTCAATTCCTATTTAATTATGTAGTAGGGGAGAACGGGGCTAAACGTGCCGCGGGGAAGTTGTTCCGCTGTAATTTTACAATGTATCGGACGTTACTGGCCAAAAAATAGTTGTCAGCGGTGCGTTGCAGCGTTCCGTTTTATGACGAATTTACTTGATAATAATATGTTAATCTCTTTTTTTCTTAAAACTCTCCCGCGGCACATTTAGCCCCGCTCTCTCCTACCTAGATGAATTTTCAAAATCCCCACCTTACCTTCATTATATAATGTAATGATTCCAAGGGAAGACTGGGATAAAAACGTATGCTATGTGTTATTCCAGATTATAATCTACCACTGTACCAAATTTCATCAAGATCATCCATCCATCCATCCAAACACCAAACTTTATCATTTATAATATTAAGTGTACTTAATATTTTAATGATGAAGTTTGGTATTTGTATTCTATATTAATCTATGGATGAAAATGTTATTTCGTAAGGTTTTCACTATACTTAGATCTATCTAATTAAACGCTTCTCTCTTTCCGTTGCTCTTATCACTAAAGTTCGTTCACCCAAAACAAATAGATTAACTCTAATGTCTACCTTAATTATTTATCAATTAAGTAACTTATTGCAACTTGTGAAATCATGGATGCTTTAAGAATATAATATTATGGTGTAACCTAATATAGTTTCTCTTAATGAGCTACCTTTTAATTAATGGAATAATTTGGAAGTACAATCGCCTATTTTGTTTATGGTTTTCAAATTGCAACATGATAAATTTTTCTGTATGATGTCGGACGTAAAAGAATAGCATCATCCCATCACTTCCCGTGGGTGTCGTAAGAGGCGACTAAGGGACTCACCAGAGAATGGGCAGCAGCATTCTCTGTGCATTGCAACAGCTACACTGCGATCGCCAACCCACCTGCCAAGCGTGGCGAATATGGCAATCCCCCATTTGGGGGAGACCTATGTCCAGTGGTGGACATCTTTCGGCTGATATGATAATACGATCTTACTCAGTTTTCTCAATTTTAGAGTGAAAGTCGTAGGTATAAAGTATTTGTGATACACGTCGTACAAGCACAAAACTACATACGACCTCGCATAGCAATGTCTCTCAATACATTAGTTACATGAACCCCTTAAAGCCCCGAGGCCCTAGGATACATCGTATTTTAACAAAAATATTTGCTCAATCAGCTGGAAAACATCTACACTGATGAAGGGCTCGCAATGCTTTTAACTAAATTAGATAATACAAAATAACGTTGGGAATGTAATATAAACTCAAATTCAATGGACGCGTGTCTCTCATTTGTTAAAAGCTTTAACATTTTACCATATAAATAAGAATACTGAATAGCTGTAGATATAACTAAAACTCAGACGCTTCAAATATTTAAGAGTAGAACTGAGACAAATAAGTACATTGAAAGACTTCAATGAATCGTAGAAAAAATTGCTTTTTAAAACGATTGCTATTGTCCGAATAATAAGAAAGCAAATGGTGATAATCCATAATAGCTTTTCGCGACTGCATTACGTTTATTCCAAGAGGAGCTCGTGGCTAAATAATAGCAGCCGCATGGGTCGATCTTTACGGTTAAGTAACGCTTGCCGAGGTTGGTCTGTGGATGGGTGACCATCTTAACATACCGAGATTCCTCCGTGCCTCGGAAAGCACGATAAGCCGTTGGTCCCGGCTGTCATTTGTAGATCTTTGGCAGTCGTTACGGATAGTCAGAAGCCAGATAATCTGACACCAGTCTTGCCAAGGAGTACCGTGTTACACAGTTAATGGGTTGTGGACGTCTGGTAGGCAGCCGCTCAACGTAAAATACTGGTATTCAGCTGAATCCGGTTTGACTGGAAGCCGACCCCAATATAATTGGGAAAAGGCTAGGCAGATGATGATTACGTTTATTCCAAGAACACAATTTATTACAGTGTAACAATTTTTATTCAGTTATTTGTCAAGTTATTTTCCTATTTTTGTGTTTTTGTGCTTCATTTCTGGCAGAACAAACATGTTTTCTTTCTTTCTTTCTTTCTACTGATGAAAGGCGAGTAAGGATGATGACCTTATTGGTGATGTTCACCAGAATGGTTAGATGCGCAGTAACTTGCGCAAGCATTGTACATCTTTGCCTAGATATATGAACGTAAACGAAGGAAAAAAATTAAGGTTCGTAGCTGGGGGTGGCAGGTGACTTTCTGTAGTATTTGGCTGCAGTCTTCGTAAAATGCACGATTTTCCAGTATGAAGATGTGAATTTTAAATATTTAACTGTACTAGTAATAAAGCCGAAGATTTTATTTGTTTGTTTGTTTGAACGCGCTAACCTCTGGAACTACCAGTCAGATTTGGAAAATTCTTAAAGTTAATTCTACGAAGATGGCAGCTAATACTACAGAAAGTCACCTGCCACCCCTGCCTAAGAACGGCATTACTTACCCGAATAACCAACAAAAGTAAGCAACGTTAAGGTTAATAGGCTGTGAAGGGTCGTAACAGGCCATTTCTGGTTGACCGTTTTTCTAAAGGGTCCCTTAGCGTTACGAGCGGTATGAAAAAATAACAGTTAAATATATAGGATTGATTGAAGTGGACCGTGTTTTTAAGTAATGGCGGGTTATTAGGAGAGGTGACAGTTGAGTGGAGGAAATTTTGAAAGGAAATATTGTTTTAAGTTTTTGTGCAGGCAATAGGGTTTTGGCTGTCTTTTTTATTACACAAAACCTAGAGAGCAGAAATGACGCGGAAAAAAAAATTGTTTAAAAATCTCAAAATATGGTGGTGTTGTCAGCACTAAATGCGTGTGACGTCACTCACAAGTCCCGCCATATTGGATTGGAGCCATCAAGTACAAACGATATTTTGTGAGACAAGGATAGAAAAATAGCTTTAAAAGTGTAAATTCTCTGTTTTTCGAACATTTTTTTTTTCACAAATCGTGATGTTTTTTATATCATGTATCAAATAAGCATTCATTCGTTTAGATTTTTCATACCAGTCAAATATCCTGTTTATTATTTAGGTTATTTCAACTAAAAAAGGAAATTTTAGAAGTTGTCGGCCAAAAACCCCCGTACCTCGGAAAGCACGTAGAGCTGTTGCTCCTGCGCATTGTCTCTCCCCAGTTGTCTCAGACTGCCGTCCCATCGGTCTATGAGAATAAAATAATAGAGGGTGCACCTGTGTTTGCGCAAACACTTGTGCACTACAACATTGTAGTAGCATCAGTACCGTCACATGACAAAACTAACGGAGCAAAATTTGTACCGCAAAAAAAAGAACCACAACGCCATCTATCCTGTCAGCGACGAACTACCAACGAAACCCTGCATTGCGGTATCAGACCTTTCCGTGCAATTTGACAATATACAACAGTCCGAATATCAACTATGGGGCATTTGCATACCGAACACAACAACCGTCCGGTCGGAGGATCCTCCCTTTTCTTGAGAGGTTTGCGGAACTTTACTCCCTGCTCCGTTAACCTCTATAATACTTGACTAATCTCCATTGAGATAAGCCACCGTGACCAAAATTCGGTCAGGACTTTGGTATTATTAGTTGATGACGTGAGGATGTTGGATGGAGAGGAAGAGAACGGCCAAAGGATAAACGAAAACTAACGGAAAGAAATATAATTATATGAAATAAATAGAGGTGAATGATAGCGTGTAGAAAAGGAAGACAATGATGAATTATGTGAATTGTGAGAGCGTCGTGCGTGTGTCGTGATCGAAATAACACTTCCACTTTACCTACTCACTATTTATTGCAGTAATAATATAGTATAGTTTAGTATAATATAGTTTATATATAACGGGGAGGGAACAGGAACGTTATCTTCAAGCAAGCCTTCCTTCTCGTACATCTTCAGGAAACAGGAAATAACACGACGAACAGATAGTGTGGATATTCTTTAATTATTTCACGAACTTTTATAATCAAAATAATCACGAACTTCCACAATGGGAATGGATGGAGGTTGTGAGGTTATCCGCTCACGCCCACGTGCTCCGGCAGAATGCCTGACAGCACGTCTGCCCCACTCTCACTTGTCAAACAATGACACCTCGTCATCAAAATGACATTATCCGACACCGACAGTGACAGCTGACAGACAGAAACAGATGGAATAACCTCACTACCGCCACCCTGCAATAATTGCTAGAAGCAGCCCTCTTAATATCTCTTCTTGCTACATATATATATATATATATACTATATTCAGTATAGTTTTTTTGCAGTCGAAATAGGCGAAACTAAGATGGAAATGACAGAGTGAAGGAACCAGATTGACAGTGTCATTCGCCTGGATGGGTTACTCTAGTGGTGTGCGCAGCATCTAGTGACGCGCCGCCATTTGAATAATTAAATTTTTCAAACTCATGTAGTGATTGAGTTGTCAACGTCCGGTTTGTCGGGCATTAAGTTCTGGCTTTCGGTAAGCCTTTTGAACTTTACAATACACGGTGCCAGTAACCTAAGTTGCGAAGGTCAGAGGACGAACTTTACGCCAGACAAAAAGTGTTCTTAGAGAGGCTTATGACAAACCAATTATCTTCGGCTGGAGTAGGTACACTTCGCTAATTAAAAGAACTCTAATGAGGCAAAAACAACTAACCTAATTGGACCCTTAATATCTCATTACTATTATCCTCTCAAAGTCAGACAAAAGTCTAGAAGCTCTTCCACATCAATGACGTCATTATTCGAGATGGCAAAGTGAACTGATTGACTGAGCTCGCTTCGTTAGGTCTTCTGTGTAATCGTTTTAACAACTTTTAGCTTCGGGAACTTTCGGATTCATTCGGGATAATGAAGACGTTTCGTGTTTTTTTTCCTTTGGAACTTTGTAATTGGTAGGTGCCGTAGACTTCTGAAGTTGTGATTATAAATTATGCAAAATTATGTTTGATGAATGAAAAGAAGATCTTGGTACTTATTTATCATTAAAATGAATAAATTATTAGGTACTGGCTGTGCCCGCGACTTCGTTCGCGTGGTTGTCGGAAAAAAATGATGTTATATAACTAAGTAAACGGGTTATCCAAGTAGATCCTAGGATAAGCGCGTTCAACCAAACAAACAAGCAAACATAGAAACTCTTCAGCTTTATTATATTTGTATAGATTATGGTATAGATTTTGTCACAAGGATGCCATACAAGTCTTTTAGGATGCCATACTAATACGAGTAATAATAAAAAACCTTTATTTACATAATTGGTGCTTTGATGGAGCGCGGCGATGTTATCGTCCTGCCACTTCGTTCTATGACATGTCATAGCCATTGTTCTCATAATTTGAAATGTTCCAATATTGATTTACTGCGCTCCAAGATTTTTTTTGCAATAAAATATTTCTATATTTTAGTTCCACTGCACTCTAAGCAATTTTAAGCAGAGTTAGCAAAAAAACATTTTGCATGAAACATTCAAATATCATAAGAAGAAAAAAAAATCATATCAAATATCTTATTTTTTCTGAAACATGTATCATATTTTTTCTTACAAACTAAATAAAAACAGAAAAGAAAACCACAGCTTCAGATTAGTATTTATATTTGTGGATAACAAACAACTTATGGTTTGCCTTTTATGCTGCCTCTACTGTCTTATTTTATTTTAGAGCGCTGTGGAATCATGTCAGTACTTATAATTTTTTAAATAATATAGATAATAATGTCTTTATAACCCAAAGGTTGACTGGTAGAGAATGCCTTGAAGCATTAAGTCCGCCCATGTACCACTATAGTACATAAAGTTTAAATAAATAAATAATAATAACTTGGAGCGCAGTGGAATTCATTCCTGCAGCGCAGTGGAACCATGAACGTGTCTAAACGAGACTATATTATGTTGTGATTCGACGAGATGAGAAACAACAACCAAAACGTTACAACACGTCGCGCACCATGTTCAATACTGTTTCAACAGAACAATTTTTTTTTCTATTGTTTAAGACCTGCGTTCAGTCGCCTAGACGATAATCAGGTGTGTTGCAAGAGGTTGGAGTTTGGAAAGTTAGAGCCACTGCTCCATCTCCCCTTAGTAAGGCGGCACATCGGTTCTCTTGAGTCTTCTAATTGGATTTGGCTGCAGGAGCATACTGGATAACGGGTTTCTTTGAGTTGTCAAGCAGCATTGACAGCGCCCCCGTCGCGCCCATCAACTTGGGCGCCAGCCGCCGGAAGTGGGGGCCGAAATCCCACCGGCTATCGAGCACCAATCCCAGGTACTTCATGGTGGACTCGACAGCGATACGGGCCCCTTTATGTATACCTAATACATTTGTATTTAGTTGCACCCGGATGAACTTGCCTCCCATGGTTGCGGAATTTGTTCGAAAGAGTCACCGCGGCCTTGGAACGCAAAAGGCGAGGCGGAGGGACACGGATGGGTTTTAGTCAGTAAGAGTCTGATACTCCCTTCCGCTCCGCCTCGAGCGGATTTTACGATTTCCCATCATCATCCATAGCTCCACTGCGCCCAATGCTGAGAGGCCTCTCTTCTCTTGTGTCAATCCCTACGTTACTGTACTAGCCTCATCCAGGTTAAACCCGCGATGGCAACAATGTCGTCCGCCCATCTCGCCGCCGGCCGTTATCAAAAACGAGCAGTATTTGTTGTTATAATGGCAACAGAAATACATCATCCGTGAAAATTTCAACTGTCTAACTATTAAGGATCATGAGATACAGCCTGGTGACAGACGGACAGACGGACGGACAGCGGAGTCTAAGTAATAGGGTCCCGTTTTATCCTTTGGGTACGGAACCCTAAAAACGGGTGGAATGGTAGCCGACCCCAACATACCCGTAGTTGGGAAGTGGCTATGCAGATTGCTTAATTGGGGATTACTCGACGATAGTAGACTCGCGGCGATTCTCTCACTCGTAGAGGGTATGACATAGTAGAGGTATGCGGAACAGTGAGTAAAGTCCCGCAAACCTCCACTGAAAAGGGAGGATCCTCCAACCAGACGGTTGTTGTGTCTGGTGGGCAACTGCCCGATAGTTGATATTCGGACTGTTGTATATGTTCAAATCGCACTTTGCGTTTTTTATTTAACTTTGCTTGCGCGAATCAAGATTTCGTTGGTAGTTCGTCGTTGACAGGATTTTGCGTTGCGGTTTTTTTTGTTGCCGTACAAATTTCGCTTCTCTGTTTTCATGAACAAGCTGAGCATAAGTTGGTTAACAATTGGATTATTAAGTAAAACAGCAATATATAGATTGTTACTAAGAAAAGCTCGCCAAGAGTGGGCTGTACCAGCAGATAATAAAATAATTAGATTTCGTTTTCTCTAAATAATCTTATTAAAAATATTCTCGACGAATATTTTTTCAAATAATATACCAAAATAAACCTGAAAGGAAATGAATAAAATGTCAACAATTGAGCCATTCGGATATTTGTCGAGTATTTTTAGATCACTGTGCAAATAGGACGTCGTCTTTCTCATTCATATTAAATTCCTACACAAGAATATCCATGTCAAACGGAATCTTTTAATATAATCGTTGGAAAATAGTACTGAAATTGAAATGAAACCCCGCGATTGGCTTCAGCGGAACTCGGTACAAATGCAGCTTTGTATAGTAACCATTATGGAATAGAATGCTGTATCGTATAGACTAGAGCCAAGAGCAAACTCATCTCAAATAAAAAAATAAAATAAAAAATGTACTTGTACTAACCTTCAATACCAAATTGACGTCAACGTCATGTTTACATCACAAAATACGTTTTAAAAGTTTCAAAATTGCCCGAAAACCCTAATAACGTTTTTTCAGGAAATCGCAATACAACCTCTTTTCCCATCCGTAACTGTCAGCCATCACCTCACCAGTAACTTATTCCACCCTCCGTCATATCTTTTACAGTATCCATAAATCATCTACGAGGATAGCCTGATGAATACGAATGTCACCACAGCAATCCGTTTGAGGGATTTACAGATGCACTTTGCACAAGCTTTCGTATTCTGTGACGTCACAACGTTTGCTCAAGGGACTATCCGGTGAAAAATTAATGCAGTCGGTATTTTCAGAGCTTCAGTCCCAAAGGATGGATGGAGGGTGGATTCATCTCATCATAAATATTTGCAGAGGTTTGGTAACTAAATCCGATAAAATTTAAAAGTGTACACTTTATATTTATGTACTGACTGGCTGAAAAAAAAACGGGGCAGTCTTTGGGGACTGCCGATAGAAGTGAAAACTAAGCGAAAGCTAAAGCGTTCGGTGACGATGACGCGAGTTGCATGTTTTGTTCACCCAAAAAGTGCTCAACGCGCCTAAAGAAGTTTTCACTTACAAAGTAGCGTTTTGGTCTGTCGTATAATGGAAGAAGAGTGTTCTCTTCTTCCATTAAGAGATGTAAAAGTAATCTTGTAATGGTTTGTAGTAATGAAAATTACAATTTAGGATTTTAACGGAGTCGCTTTGTTGTGATGACTACAAATTCCGACAAAGGCTGAAAGAAAGAATTTCCATAAAAGAAATTTGTGGTAGACCCATGGATAGTTTGTCTTCTTTGCATTAAGTGGCAGTGGGCAGGGCACTAACAGGTTCTGGAGTGGCAACTACGTATCGGAAGACGCAGCGTTTGAATGCCTCCTAGAAGGTGGATTGATGACCTGATGAAGGCCGAGGGAATCGGATGGATGCAAGGCGTACAGGACGGGTCGATGTGGTGACACTTGGGGAAGGCCTATGTCCGGCAGTGGACGTCTTTTAGCTGATTTTATTTTGTTTAAAATAGAAGTAATCTTTATTTTCTCGCCACATTGGATACAAGGTTTCCAAGGAATAGTACA
The DNA here is from genome assembly GCA_905163435.1 of Mamestra brassicae. Taxonomy (NCBI): domain Eukaryota; kingdom Metazoa; phylum Arthropoda; class Insecta; order Lepidoptera; family Noctuidae; genus Mamestra; species Mamestra brassicae. The sequence goes on along the minus strand of LR990991.1, from coordinate 3,150,819 downwards.
CAGTAAAAATACTGTAGGAGACTGGTGCCTAAACTAGGGTTGGGGCCTGTATTTCATGACACCAGGTCTCCATTCTTTAGGATATAAATAACATTTTTCTTCATTTAACAGACAGTGGTCGCGAATAATTTAACAATAACTTAAGATGTAATTATATAGTGTTAGTTAGTATATCTATATAGTGTTAGTATGTATAATCTATATAGTTATATTAGTGTGTGTTATATAGTGTGGGGATGAAGGAAAGTGTAGTGTAGGTTGAGTGTGTGTTTATGTGGTGAGTGAGGATGTAGAATTATCTATTTCTTGAACATATTAAATACTAGCTGTGCCCGCGACTTCGTCCGCGTAGAATAGTGTCTTTGGGTAGCATTTTTAATTATATTATATATACGTACTATTATACGACGGACAGACAGACAGAGTTACTTTCGCATTTACAATATTAATATAAAAATAAATACAAATAATAATAATAAATGATAGTAAGGAAATGATTGATGAATATAATATACAGTTACATTAATAATTAAATTTATTAAATCAAGAACTAAACCGAGACAGCTAGATTTTTTTTCCGTTTCAAGGTAGTTGAATTCCTGAATCCAACTAGTTAATTTCATTTTACATTTAAATGACGATGGTGACGACTTTTCCCTCCACCACCTCACTCAGCTTTCTTTTACGTTTTTTTTTTACTTGACTATCGAGTACTCCACAAATAAAAACAATATTTAAAACGAATTAATAAAGCTGAAAACCAACATGGCGAGAGTTGAGACCATAATCGTTTATCGGCACCAAGCCAGCCCTGTCGTTTCGTTTGTTTTGAACCAAATTAATTACTACACGATATTATATTGTTAATTAATAAACAGAACACTAGATAGCAATATCAAGGCTTCAAATTAACCTTAATTTGAAGCCTTGGATGGCCTTGGAGGCTTGGATGGCCTTGGAGGCTTGGATGGCCTTGGAGGCTTGGATGGCCTTGAAGGCTTGGTTGATTTAGTCTCTATTTTCTTAAATAATAGGGCGAACAGGTATTTATGAAATCTGTATAAAACATATGATCTGTATTTAGTTACTGATTGCAAGCTTTGCCTGCGAATTTGCGTTTAAGTATCCTATAACCGTCTCCGGGTTCTCATCCATACCAAAATTCATCACAATCTGTTCAGCGGTTTAGGTGTTAAAGCGTATCAAACAACAAACTTATTTTTTAATTATAATGTTAGTAACAAATATTTTTTTATCATACCTTGGTGCCTTTAGATATGCTGCTATATATTTCTTCGAGGCAGTCTTGCCAGGAACTCGCATCTAAACAAATCAAATAGTATCTGAGGTTACCATTATCTTTAATTCGCCTATAACGATACTACTGCTATAGTAGGCGCCAGATAAATGTGGAATAAAGTACATTGACCTTTCCCTAATAACTGTTCATAGGTACCTGAACAATTAAATAAGAATCGTTTTTCATTATTAGACAATGTTAAGGATCACGAGAGATGATGATTCGGGACAGCTTTGTGTCATTAATTCCGTTTTTCAAATTAAAAATGTCAATAATTGTAGGTGGGTCAATGACCGTTATTCCACGATTATCTGGCGCCTACTATAGTACCTGTGTCTTATTTATTTATTTAACAGTTTATGTACACAAATTTAAGAAAGAGCGCCATATACCATTACGCACCAAGGGGTTTCAGGTACATAGGAATTTGAACGGCGAAAATTGTTGTAATTTTCGAAAGACAAGATTACGTGGAGTCGATTTTGCAGCGATTTTTAGGACATTCGATACTCTGTACTTTGATATTTAAGTCTTTCGATGACACTTGATTAGATAATTCGATTTATGATATATTGGACGTAGGTTATCTAACTATTCGACAGCCGACAATATAAAGTTACGTTATTTCTGGCCCTATCAGAATACTAGCGCTGCGTTATTTATTTTTTAGATATCTATCACTATACCGTTTTGTCCCCTTTAATTTATTATCACTGTTAAGTTGTTAATTTATTTAACTGTTTTGTTTGTCTTGTGTGACAGACATGAACTCTGGAGGGAGGTTGGCTGGTTGGCTCACGCACAATGGTCCAACATCGGGACTAAGTGCGGAAACCATTCCCCAATTGTCTTGTGCGAGTCCCACATAATCATTTTTCTATCTTTCTTTCTTTCAATTTTCGATGTTTTGACCATTGATCATTTGTTCTGTGTCTGGGTGTAATTTGTCTATAATATGTATGTATTTAGAAATATATAAGTATGTTTATCAGTTGTCTGGTTGCCATAGCACAGGCTCTGCCTAGTTTGGGATCGGATGACCGTGTATGAGTTGTCCCAAGATATATTATTATTATTATATTATATTATTATTGAGATTTTACCCGTAAGTATTTTAATTTTCGACGTTCAAATATTTATTTATTTATTTAAACTTTATGTACAATGGTGGTACATGGGCGGACATAATGCATCAAGGCATTCTCTACCAGTCAACCTTTGGGTTATACAGACTACACTGTGGTAGGTGTATAATAATTAAAAATATGATTTAAAATTGAATTTTAACATTTTTTTTTTAATTATGTACCCAGTAGTTTCACTATGGATTGTGGAATGTCACATAGCACGAGTGAGCACCCAAAAAGGCTACCCTTTTCTCATACGGACGTTCGGGATCCTCAAAACCATAGTGTGTGCCATAGGCATAGATTTAAGACGTAGGTGTATCCTGACATTATCTCAGCATCTCAAATATCTTACTAACATTTTGTGAGCAAAGGGTAGATAACTGTACGTAGGTGTATTTGATAAGGACGTGAGTAGGAGTACTCTCATAGACTCTTCGATTTAAATTATTTTATTGACAGCTTTGGAAGGCGTAGGAAACCGAGTGTAGGCTAAATTAGCATACACCTACGGTTCATCATAGAAAATGGTTTATAATATTATATTCTGTTCTCTAACAATTCCATATCAAAATACTCCTTACAAAGATATTTCGTGATTTTCGAAAATAGGCCGCGAATGTATGTCTTTTATGAATGTTTTATTCACTTAAAGTATTCGGTAGTTTTGATATCTAAGCAAAGATTTAAGTAAATGATCGAAGTTTTAGTTACTTTAACTTTAGTGCCCAGTAAGTATAAACTATGGAGTGCTGAATAATCTTTCCAAGATTTGAATATTTTGAGTGGTAACAGGGGAAAGTTGGAGGGACGAATGTTAACCTTCAAGAATGTTGCTCTAGTGGCATTTGAGCAAAATTCTTGGCAAGAACTTAGATTTACCTAAGTCATAACATAGTCACAGCCACGTATATTTAGGTTTTTTTCTGCCTATATAAGCTTTAAATTTTTCACATATAGAAAGAAAGAAAGAAAGAAAGAAAATTGCATGAATTGGCACAATAAACACCTTACAAATAGAGAATATAAAAAAATAAGTTTGTAAAAAATATTGTGCCAAAAGGGCCTCAGCTCAGCATAATGTCAGGTGGCAACAGTAGCTATTACCACTTAACGCTGATTTTCAGCTGCAGCTTTGGGTACCATACGCTCGAACGCGTAATAGACATATAGATAAATAAAAAAGTAACGTAAATAGGTACGGAAGTGATACTTGTAAACACAATAAATACAATGTAAAATCAAAGTGAAATCGAGAAGTGTAGAATGAGCTAGGTATAGGTAATACAATTAAATAAATAGTAAATGTGAGAAAAATATTAGCTAAAATGTATCATCATTATTATCATTTCAGTCGAGAGAGTTCAATACAGGACAATGGCCATCCACAAGGGACACCTCATCGAAAAGAACTGTGGTTTTCTTGTCCAGCGGGTTACCGAACCATTGACGAGATCATCGGTCCTTCCAAAATTACGTACCTAAGCCTTCGGCCTCAAAAAGATTTCAACGTTAACGGGGCGCGCGGGGGCCAGAGCCTCCGAGGGTTGCGGAATTTGTTCGAAAGAGTCACCGCGGCCCTGGAACGCGAAAGGCTTTAGAAGGAACACGGGTGGGTTTTAGTCAGTAAAAGTCTGACACGCCCTTCCGCTGCACCCAGAGCGGAAGAAATCATTTGATAATTTCCCACCCTTAAAAAAAAGCCTTCAGTATGCGGTTGCCACTCAGGAAACTTTCAGCCCCATCAGAAATCCGTTCTGCGAGCAATGTGGCCCTGCCCACTGCTACTTTCATAAATTTGGCATTCTTCAGGGTAAGTCGGTTTGGTTCTAAAAAATCTCTATTGTCGGCATCAAAACGAAAACCGCAACGCTGCTGCACATTTAATATTTGTTTTCAAAATAATCTCAGTTTGAAACTGCAGCAATTTAAAATATAAAAACTTCATAAGTAAAAATAGATAAGCTGACTCCCATTTCTCCGCAAAACTGGCTATATAAAAATAAAACCAGCTATATTAAGCATCCCTGAAAGTAATTTTCATACTTTGAGCGTTGAAAATTGTTTTGATCTTCGGAAACTTTCTCATTGTGCTGGAGTGCGGTGAGAATTAAATTTCCTCGGGTGTTGGTGTTACGGTTCTAACGAGATAAGTTAAGCAAACATCTGTAGCGGCACCAATGCCACCATATAAAAAACTAAGAAGTGAATATTGTACGGCAACAAAAAGAACCGCAACGCCATCTACGACGAACTAACAACGAAATCCTGCATCGCGCAAGCAAAGTTCTCCGTGTGATTTGAACATATACAACAGTCCCAATATAAACTATCGGGCAGTTGCCCACCAGACACAATAACCGTCTGGGTCGCAGGATCCTCCCATTTACTTTCTCTCTCTCTCTGCGGGACTTTACTCGCTGTTCCGCATAACTCTATACATTCTTTAAGATATTTTTAGTAAAGTAAGTTCAGACGGAGATTGCATTGGTCTTTTGGAGGGTAATTTTAAATTTATATCATGATGAACACCCCATTTGATGTCTAGGCAACTTTTGTTTTCCCCTAACCTATATTGTCTCACTGCCCCACAGGTCTTGCTATCCAACGTTCTTTGTGTTTTGCTATTTGTTGCCTAGGCAACTACCTACTGTCAATTCCAGGTAACCTGAAAAAGATCTCGGAATATCACGAGGCCACCCATTGGATGTATTTTAGTTTTCTTTTAATGTAGATACTAGCTGCGCCCCGCGGTGTTACCCGCGGATTATCAGATACTCCGCGGGAATGTCGAAAATTATCCGAAGGGAACACACTCCCGGAATAAAAAGTAATTTTATGTCAGTCCACAATTTCTAGGAATGACTTCGCGAGATTATAGACTATCAAATTTTGATGCGTAAAATAGTAAGTATTCCAAATTTTCAGTTGAAATTTATCGAGAGTTTACAATCTTTCAAGTTATTTTATAATCTTACGGAGTTTGCTATTTTCCGGTGACATATGTATAGGAGAGAATAACATAACAATTTCGCTCGGGCGGAGCTACGGGTGGCAACAATTTCAAAATAATGTTACGTTTCCACAAAAACTCACATGGGCACTTATGAACATCAGTCGTAATTTGTAAGTTGTCGTCTGTAAAGTGCGAAAGGATAATACGTGGGTGCAATTTAATATGGAATATAGATAAGGATATAGGAATATTCATAGAAAATATGGCCGAATCAGGATAGGATCCTACCCGATTTCGAGCATCTTAAAATCTAAACTAAAATACGTTTCAATTTCTGAATATCCGAGGATAATTCTGGGTATACAATAAGAGTCCAATTCATCAATCGTTTCATTCGTCGATCGCATTTGATTTTAAGTCTCTTAAAAGATTCAATTTCTGAATATGCGGTCAATATTTGGGTATTAATATGGATAGATGAGGCATTGTGGTGACAGTTGAGGTCACAACTAATAGAAAAATACGGAAGCAGAAGACTTATTTCGCCGACAAATTCCTTTGCTATACGCTTACCTTGTTAGAAACCAACCAATTCGCACTAAAATTTTCCAAACGTCTTTCATAATGCGCACAGCAAAGGAGTGGAACTCTCTGCCTGCGTCTGTGTTTCCGAACGCATCAACGCACAACCCTAATCTCTTCAATATTAGAGTGAACAGGCTTCTTCTGGGTAAGCTCGCTCCATCGTCGACTTTGTCTCTGTCATCTATGACCTAGACTAGAGTCAAGAGCAAACTCATCTCAAACAAAAAAAAAAACGAAAAAGGGCGTGGAAATGATATTATTCATTCATACATTATAGATTATACATACATTCACAAACAAACACCATTACCAGAATCATTGATCAACAGCCAAACTTAACCGAAAATCCTTTATTACTTTCGTTTTCAAGAAACAAAACCGATTAAGTGACATAGAACAACAAGAAACAACACAAAAACCATACAGAACTCTTAACTACACAACTTATAAACACCAAAACATTTAAGAACAGAAACAACATGATAAATGTGAAAACTTTTACACAAAGTTTTTTGTTGTGTTGATTAAAGCCGCGTATCCACTTGGCAATATTTGACGCGCGACGTGATGTACAACATGTTGCTCATCATGTTTAACGAGAACCCCTTATTAAGTATCGTTTTCATATTGTGCGCCAGCTGGTGCTGTTGTGCAACGTTACCGAACAGGTTGAGCGTCACGTGTTGCCCGTTAAATGTTTCCTAGTGGAAACGCGGCTTTAAAAGCTCCCATTGGCCGGTGCTACGCGACAATGCGACAACGAAGAAGGAACTGTTTTACAGAGAGCATAGATGCAGTACCTGACATTTTCCAAATTTAAAACGACTCGACTTAGGATTATTTAATTGTTGGCAACGTGTCATTTTGTTCATCATTTGCCTAGCCTTTTCCCAACTATATTGGAGTCGGCTTCCAGTCAAAACGGATTCAGCCAAATACCAGTATTTTACGTGGAACAGCTGCCTAACAGACCTCTACAACCCATTTACTGGATACTTTTTATTATTAATTATCTATCATTTGTCTCAGAACGCAGCATATTATCAAAATAAAAATAAAATAAATGGGAAAGTGCACTGGTCTTATAGTCAGTCTCGTAAAATTTTATTAGATTTTCTGGATTTTTTCTGTACAAGCCCGGAGTCGGGATTTTAGTCAGATTAATGGCAACAGAGTCGGCCCCTATTACATAGTATCACTCCTGCCAGGGTTGCGGAATTTGTTCGAAAGAGTCACCGCGGCCCTGGAACGCAAAGGGCTTTAGAAGGAACACGGATGGGTTTTATTCATTAAGAGTCTGACACGCCCTTCCGCTCCACCCAGAGCGGAAGAAGTCATTTGATGATTACCCATCCTTAAAAAAAAAAAAAGTATCACTAGATATACATTAAAAAAACTGGCCAAGAGCACGTTGGACTTGCACACGAAGAGGTCTGTACCATAAGCCGAAAAAAAATGTTTCGTGTGAGTCTCCTTTTATTTTTAATTTTATTTAATTTTATTATTTGTTGTTATAGCGGCAAAAGAAATACATCATCTGTGAAAATTTCAACTGTCTCGCTATCTCGGTTCATGAGATACAGCTTGGTGACAGACGGACGGATAGCGGAGTCTTAGTAATAGGGTCCCGCCTTACCCTTTGGGTAAGAAACCCTAAAAACAAAGTCACTCGACCCGTCTATCTGTCTGTTCGCGATAAACTCAAAAACTGCTGAACGGATTGTCATGCAGTTTTTACCAATGGATGGGGTTATTCATGAGGAAGGTTTAGGTGTATAATTCGTCCCGAAATGCCTACGCGTCGCGGGCAAAAGCAAGTTTAAAAATAACTGGCGCAATTAAGGTATTATTTAGGTACACCACTGCCTAAATCATCAGGGAATACATGCATAATACATGAAATATGCAGTTCTTTTTTTATTCTTCTATCATCCATTTTAGTTTAATACTAGCTGTTGCCCGCGACTTCGTACGCGCATATCCTGTTTTTTTCCTATAGCCTATAGCATTCCTCATGAATGTGGCTAGCATATACAAAAAGAATTTCCAAAATCGATTCAGGAGTTCCAGAGATTACAAAGTTTGTAGGTTTGTATGTAGGGGACATACAAACCTACAAACTTTACCTCTTTATTATATTTGTATAGATTAGTCATGTTTATACAACCTTTAACAAAAGAAATCCTGTTTTGTGCACGTACGTCAAACTTAGTGGAAACTTCCGTGGCTAATATAAACACGCATGGCTCTCAAACAAATATTAAATCCAGTAATATTAATCAGACGATTTTAATAAGAATACCAACTTCAAATAACTTTTGCAAACGAACAATTTATTATCACACGGAAAATTAAATTCAAATAAGGTTCGTGTAATTTTGAAAGTGAATTAAAAAGTTCTCGTTAAATACCTCCGGTAGTTTAAAATTTATTTAGCCGTTTTAAGGAACGTAGTAAATTAGGTTAAGCATGTAGATTAGATGAGAGATGATTTGAAAAAATATTTATAAGCTGACATCGTCATCAGCCGAAAGACGTCCAGTGCTGCTCACTCATGCTACGAGTATATGCAGAAACTACGAATGCTTCTGCTACGATCCAAAATCCACACTTTACCATCATCATCATCATACCAGCCAAAATACGTCCAATGCTGAACCTAGGCCTCCCCCAAAGGCCATTGCCATAATCACCACGCTTGGCAGGCGGGTCGCAGTAAAGCTGTTGCAATGCACAGAGAATGCTACTGCCCATTCTCTGGGGAGTCCTTACGACACCCAGGGGAACCATACAGAACTGTACCTACTTGTGTTTATTTACATACATTAATTAATCAAGGAAACCACTATAATAGTTTATTTCTGACAGTTTTTGAACTTGGGTGTTTTGCTTTCGTGTCCATTAAAAAAATATTGGTTAACTCCTTACGTAATTTATTTAATTTGACTGTATTTTGGGCCATTGTTCGCAACTTCATAACAATTGACCCTAAATTAACTGAACCTGATTTTTTTTTTTTGATTCATCATCATGACACTAGTCACAATGTCGCACATCTGTCTGCCGGAGTCGTAACTCAAAACAAGCAAAAATCATTTTTGTGTCAAAAAGCAAAACAACTGAAAAGAAAATTCAAATTGATTTAAAAAAAAAGAAATACAGCCATTTGATTGTTATAGGAATCGAACCAAAAACGCCAAGATGTCAAACCTACAACACAATCCTATTAAAAATTCTAATCAAAACTAAACGGACAATCAAATTACCATTTTAACAGCTTCACTAACCACTAATTAATTCAACAGCCTTCCATAGGCTATGATGCAACATCTCGGTTCGTTGCTCTATCTAGGAGATAAACAAATCGTAAATCAAACAATCATAATTGGATACAGTTTTGTACCTATTGTTACCATTTATATTGCTGTTTAGTGTTCTTCTGGGGGGAAATGGAAGAATTATGCGTTTAATGTTTCAGTGGGAGGGTCAAAGGGCATCCCCCAAGCCGCCATAGTGATGTAGGCCCTGCTGAGTGCCATGCTAGCGAAGGAGGAGGCGGGCCGCGCGAGGGAAAGGCAAGGCCTTCGCCCCAACCGTTGCTACAGGAGAAGACGCCCCGGGCGTCGGGAGTCGCAGGGCGATCCCCGGCCACCATAGGCACGGGCCTGCGGATGGCGAGCGTTGGGTGGATCGCTGTCCGATCACCACCAGGCCCGGGTCGATGGCGCTTTGTGTTTCACGCGCACCTCAAGGAGATGTCAGCAGAGAAAATGGGGCCCGCTAGGGCCAGAGCCTGCCAGGATTGCGGAATTTGTTCGAAAGAGTCACCGCGGCCCTGGAACGCAAAGGGCTTAAGAAGGAACACGGATGGGTTTTAGTCAGTAAGAGTCTGACACGCCCTTCCGCTCCACCCAGAGCGGAAGAAGTCATTTGATGATTTCCCATCCTTAAAAAGAAAAAAAAAAGGCCCTGAGTGCACTCAAGTAACATCGAATACATTGGGACTTCTATAAACAAAAGGACAAATAAATAAAGTACAATATGTGTAAATGTCAAATCAATGTTTTGCAACAAATCTTTATTTTTTCCTGGATTTTAAATTGGCAACCTAGCAAATGTCTGTTTATTTCGTTGTATCCTTTCAATATTTATTATTTATTAAAAAATATTACTGACTTGTATCGCGCCGTGAATAAAAGAGTTAATTACGTAAAATTTACATATTTTTTTTTTACTAAATTAAATTTCTTGGGCATTGCAAGGCCTAAAATCGGCATTCCCCTTTTGCGTGTTTATACTCGATTTGGAGTATGATTGAAGGAATTTCTTAGAGCTCTCTAAAAACTGGATGGTAAGAATAGATAGATAGATAAATTAACTTTGTTGTTCACCAAAAACAGTTACACAATTAGATTTGTTTTTTCGAAACGAAAGAAAGAAAGAAAATGTATTAACTGATACAGGCTGACATGCAAACAAAATAATAAAGCTAAGCTACAACTCCTTAACTATAGTATTAGTAGTACTTAATATTACGTTAGTAAAGACACTTATTGTAATTCATATGTGACTGGTGACAAGAGAAACGATAAAACAACAGGAAATACAATAGACTTGGCAGATGCACGTCGTGTCTGCAGCAATGAGGCACCCACTCAGCATGATGCTATGCAATTTCAGAAAGTAAGAAACCATAGGTCTCCTCCAGCAAATGCCTAGCGGCTCCTCTCAATCAAATTGATCAACGGATACAAAATATTGTAAAACTTATGTATATTTGTAACTATGGAGTTTCTTGTCCGTTTTTCTCTAGAAGAATCTACTTTTTGCAAATGGACAACTAGAGTCATTATAACATTTTATTTTCAAACTGTAAAGTTTACGTTCGAATTCAACTAGACCATTAAAAGGTACACCTTGAAATAATCGAATTGACTTTGTATTTCCAAGATCTTCCACGGTGCGAAAATATCATATAACGGGCCTCAGAACCTATGATTTGCGGAGACAACAGAGATCAATATTGAATGATTCAGGAACGTATTATACCAAGGTATATATACCAATGGGGCCAAGCGTGGTGCCGCATTGACATTGGGTATACAACGGTCTATACCTTATAATGCGGTATCCCTGTCCAGAGCATGACCTTCATGCTGGAGCGCCCCAAGTGCCCATACACTTGCTCTTTTAAGGACCTCATGAACGCCACTGACGCTACTAGTATTCAGATTACATCTGGAGTTGTTTACTATACGGACCTTGTAGAAACCAGAACAAATCCCCGTGTATTCAAACGATTTTGCCATACCTATTACTGCAATCAAAAGTAGCTCACAATTTAGGACCTATTAGTATTAGTGTTAATATATAATCCGTGGTGCTTGACAACTGGACTTAACCCAGTTTTATATGTCCCTTGGTGCTTATTGGCCTAGCACAATTATGTCTTCTGCTTGAATGGAGGGAAGTGGAAATTATATTTTTTTTAACACTCCGCTACGCTTTGCTTTTCTGTTTAGTTTCGTTGCGGGATCCAAGACAGTTAAATTGTTTCTCCGGGACGCGTCGAGCTTTTTTGACACGGCGTTTTTTCAAGTGGTCCCCATTGTTGATTCAGGTGTTCAGAAGTTGCAGTGGTTGGAAAAGTGTGGCGGGCTTGTCCCAAAAAAAATGACGCTACTAAATCCCTCGTTTACCACCAAAAATATTTACATATGAGGTTCGCTCAGAAATAAAAGAATGAAAACACTTTCATTTTAGAATAAATCTGCTGATATAAAAAGGTAAAAATATACTAAGTATTTACGTTTCACCAAAGAACACTTAGCAAGTTTCCTCAATAATGACATTAAAAAGCACTATTGCTGCAACAGGAAAATAACAAAGACAAAAAAGCGAATAGACTTATCAGTCAATTTCATGTCAATCTGGAATTCAATGGGTGTTGACTAACCCTTTATAAAATAAGGTAAACACTTTAGATATTCAAGTTTCCTAGTTGCAAAAGCAGTGGAGGTTTGTTACTTGATTTCCCTTCCTCGCTTTTCCATCAATATTGTCGCAAAGAGCTGCTATGCACTGAATGATTCATATCGAGACAAAATACGGGCATTTTTGCTGTGGTCGATGGGTCTGACTATCCAGATTCAAGGACTCACATAGGTATACGTACATATAATGACGTATTACAGACGCGTTACAGGTACCCAGCATTACAGGTCTAAAAACAACGCAAGCAGTATCGATACTAATCGGTAGCATCTACTTACCTTTGACCAACTGTCAAATTAGCTACCAACAGTAGCTGAAACGTCATGTCTGCCTTTCAAACATGACATTTCAGCTACTGTTGGCAGCTAATGATCGACTCTCGCCTTCTTCCATGGGAGTAAACAGATCCTTTCTCTTTTATACAACGTGTAACAGAATAAACGCAATACCTCTTAAAGGGTTATTGTACTCATCATTATGAGCAACTTTTACTATGGGACCACCCGAGAAATCTGGAAAAAAAATCGACTGCCCCATATTTTTTTTTTTCTTTTAGCTTTTCTTTTTTTATAGTTGCAAGTACTACGCATCTGGAAAGTGCTTGCCTCTCCGCTTCCACCTCATCCGCCACTCACGTCTGCCATGTAAGGATCACATTTTCTGGTCCCAATGGCTCACGAATACGATAATGCTCCGACGGTACCGAGAGTTTTGTTAAAAGGTAACTAACGGATAAGTTGAAGCCAAACGATTACGATATGAGGATTGGCAACATAACGGAGTAGAATACGCCCGCAACTAAACCCGAAACTACGGACTTCGGGTTTAGAGACTCGGCTTTCATCACAGTTGTCTCAGGGGGGCTCCCCTGAGACGACTGTGATGAAAGCCGACTTAAAATTCAATTAAATTACATTACATCAAAAAAATCTTATTGTGCTTCTCATATAGGATACTTCTTAACATGGTACTTTAAAGGTACAGAACCATAATAGCCATAAAGGTAATACTGTTATCACCATACATTGCATATGCATTGAGTTACAGACGTCATGTTGACAAATAAATAATTAAATCGTATCAATACAAATTACAATAATTACTTAATCGCTTCGTACCTTTACTAAGTTGCATTTTATACAATGTATTATAATCTTATCTTTAATCTAGATATATTATGACACGTGTAAGTCAAAATTGATCTCAGTCTGGTTATAGGGATATATGTATATGCAGTAAAATTATTCTATTGTGAGTTAAGGGATCTTAATAACCATTTTATTTTCAATAAAAAAAAACATTTTCTTTTGTTTTTTATTGTGTCTTGTTTGGCTCCGTCTCTTCCTCATATCGGAATTATTATGGGTATCAAAGGCTCTACATTTATTGACATCTGGGAGCGGCCAAGCCATATATTTTAAGGTCTAGAGTTTGTGAAGTTAGAGCTTGTAGAGTAAGGGCGTGTAGAGTTAGAAGCTTGGCTCTACATGAGATCTGATGTCTTTTTGACAGTGCGAGTCATATGGTCTCGTCTTGGCAACATTTTACATGATTTTTTTTTTGGTGGGATTATATTATCAGCCATAACAACTGTCATAGGTCTTAAATGTTTGGGTACTTGACATTTCGGTAGCATGTTGAGCCTTCAGCTAGATCAATCTGGCGCAATATAATCGTGGCTAAATGACGCTTAGATCAATTTTCTATGATTAGTCTTTTGTTAAAAAATTACCTAAACCGTTTAAAAATACTGAATTATCTTCAAATGGCTTATAAAGGACTAGCCATGGTTCATTTTTATAAACATAATTTAAACTTACAAATGAATTGAGTTGAACTACTTTTGCTCTTGGATGATTTCGAATTTCTGTTAAGGGGCGATTAGATTAGTCAATTAATCATGGGAAAATCTTCAATTAAGTACTCGTATGCATTCCACATCCTTCTTTAACAAATCTTTCACTATTCAAGCTGCTCGTTTGTGGAATGCATTACCCATAGATGTGAGGCGTGCACAAACGCTACCAACGTTTAAAAAATTGGTGAAGGAGCATTACCTCTCACTATAATTTTTCTTCTCCTTTCCCATTTATATATTTGATATTTATTAGTATATTATTTAGTATTGTGTGTATTTTATGTTATTATGTCTAATTTATATTGTTTATGATGTTTGTACAATGACCGCCCTAAATCTAACTTCTTTCGTTCAGTCCATCCAAAGGTTGTCTGTAAGAGATTGCCCTGTGCGATAAGACCGCCCATTGTACACTTGTTTTTTTTTTAAACGTTTTTACTATGTTTGTAATGAGGTGTACAATAAAGTATATAATAAATAATAAATAAATAAATTAATTAATTTAAAAAATCAGCTACACGACAGACCGCATGATTAGTCAAAAGGTATCAATATCTTAAACTAGCTTTTTCCTGCGACTTCATACGCGCATATCCCGTTTTTTTTCCGTTCCTGTAAGATTTTCGTGAAATCCTTTCCTTGAAATGAAAGGCTTTCTTACACTCCCCAAGGAACTTACATGCCAAATTTCAGCTTTCTACAACCAGTAGTTTCGGCTGTGCGTTGTCTGTCAGTCACTCACTCAGTCAGTAACGGACAAACATTATATACATTTATAAGGGACTTTTTGATTTTTTTAAGGACAGGAAATCATCAAATTACTTCTTCCTCTCTGGTTGGAGCAGAAGGGCGTGTCAGACTCTTACTTAAGATGATCAGAAAAAAATTGGTTTACACTTGGCACTGGTAGTGAAAGACCTAACCTCAAATACAATTTATAATCAGGTTTTTATCATCAAAAACAAAATCCTTAAAATACAACCTACTGAAACAGCATGGATGCGTAAGCCTACAGAATAACTTATTATTCACAAATAAATAAATAACTAATCATATTCATATCACCATGAGATTAATTGTTACATTACTTAACATAACAAGTTCTCTTATGAAAGTAACTAACGTGTTGCATCATGTCCTATTAGTAAGTTCATTAGCATGAAGAACTTATTTTAACTCCGTAGTGACATTATAATGTTCCCGTTCCTCATGTTATGGTCGTTAAGATGTAGATTAGTGCTCATTTGATTGTTATTTTATTATTTTTAATTAGTTTATGACGATAAAGACGTCTACTGCTGGACAAAGGCCTCCCCCAAGTGTCGCCACAACAACCAGTCCTGTGCGTCTCGCATCCATTGGCTACCCAAGACCCTCACCAGGTCATCGGTCCACCTTGTGGGAGGCCTTCCAACGCTACGTCTACCTGTACGCGGTAGGTAAGTATCTGCAGGAGAACAAAGGTACATAGCCCTAAGCATCGCCAGAGTTAAGTAAAAGTAGACAGGGCACATTGCTTGCAAACCAGTTAGTCGAAGGGATCAGAAGGCTCTGGAGTGACCGTGTTCCGGAAGACGAAGCGTTGGAATGCGTCCCACAAGGTGGACCTATGACCAGCCGGTCGATTTTGTAAACATGTCGAAGTGAAGGCTTAGGAGAAGTGATCACGAGGTGAGCTATCAATCCATGTTATGACATATTTACAGAATCGACCGGCTGGAGAAGACTCCGGGAATCCACTAGATGCGAGATGCACAGGACCAGTCGAAGTGATTACATTTTGTGGAGGCATATGACCAGCTGTGGACGTCTCTTAGCTGAAATGATGGACGATGTTGTTACAATAACAATTATTTTGAAATATAGTGTAAATTTTACATTTCGTGATTTCAGCTCACATTGTATTTGTTTGGTCGTCAAAACGGATTTTCCTTTTTGGTACTCGTACATTCTCCTACATCACGTTACTAAAATTATAATTACAAATTAAAGACTCGAACAGACGTCATACTAATAAATTTGTTGTGGATTAATAAAATCGTCGAACACGCTAAGCTGGTGTTATTAACTTGAATTGAGTAATTAGTACTACCTACTAATTAGTAATTACAAACCTGAACAGTTCTTAACCGTAACTCATTTTACATAATAATCATCTGCCTAGCCTTTTCCCAACTATATTGGGGTCGGTTTCCACTCAAACCGGATTCAGCTGAATACCTGTATTTTACGTAAAGCGACTGCCTTCTGACTTCATGGCAAGACTGGTGTCCGATTTACTGGCTTCTGACATACCGTAACGATCCAAAGATCAACGATCTACCTACAAATGACAGCCAGTCTCAGTATGTTAGGTTGGTCACCCATCCTCAAACCTAGCTCGGCAAGCATTGCTTGACATTGAAGATCGACCTGTGCGGCTGTTTTTATTTAGCCACGAGCCCTTCGACATCACTCATTTTAATGACCAATCAAATTATAATATAAGCAATAAATAATTATAATATATTAGGGTTAATTTAGTAAGGAGTTTTTATTTTTATTTCTAGTGTATATAGTAAGTTAAGTATTTATTTAAACAATTGTAAGTATTAATGTAAATAAAAAATAATTTAACCCATATAAGAAGTATATAAATATTCGCAATTGATTGTATAGACAAAAAATCGTCTAGACATGTTTTGTCCATGTCACAATCGTAAAATAATGCATATTTTATGAGACACGATTATACTAACGACGCCATTGTCAATCTGTTTGTAAACAACTGTTCTACGCATTTTTTATATTAATTTATGACTCAACTAAACTTGAAAACAAGTTTAGAATACACGGAAATTAAAATTAGGCCAACAGTTTGACATACACACGGTCATGGTGAACGGGGCACTACATACATTTTAAAAATTTATATAAATATTTATAAATATTTTATTTAAATTAAAAAAAAATCCTGCGTAATTTAGAAAGTACTTTTAAGACTCTGACTCCTACAACCAAGAAACTGGGTACAGTTTCTGGGTTGTAGGGGTTAGAGTCTCCATGAAAAATACTGGTACTTAACTGCATGCTTTCAGTCTAACCCTTTGCCCAATGGCAAGGGCTCTAAAAGGGCTAGACACATTCAATCCCCCCCCCCCCGCTCGACGTGCTCGCGATCGGTCGTGTTCGTGTGCTCTCTGTGTTTAAAAATCTATTTTAAAGTAAACAACTAGTTATACCTCACTATCTTGTACGAACGAGTATTATATTTCCACAAGAAACGCAAATTATCTGTGAAAATACATTAAAGTGTGTATAACAAAACGATAATAGCATTTAAAGCTGTAAAAAGTTCGTTAAAAGTGTTGTGATATCGCGCAGTGACACTACGCATGTGACCTTGTCTTTAAACTAGCGGTCAGGCGCTGAGGAGTTTTGTTTTAAGGATCAAAAGAACGTCAATTTTGCTGCGTTGGTAACAGTGTTCGTAGCCTAGCGGACCAAGGTGCTACATGCAGTAACGAGGCGTCGTGAGTTCAAATCCGACCGCTGTCATTAGTTTTTGTAAATAATTGTCAGTGGGTTTTCTAATATTACCGAGAGTAACCAACTCATAATGTCTAAATTAACGAGAACACCTCCAAAAAAGCAACAATCTCCCTCACGTTCCGAATCGGACCTACTAAAATTACTCGACGACGAAGGACTTAATCCAGCTACAAACATCACCCTAAGATGCAAGAGGCGATGTCCTCCAACGATGGACGTAGATGATGGTTTGAACGACTTTAAAACAGAAATCAAGAATATGTTGCGCAATATGATATGCTCACAGAACACTCGCATGGACCAGTTAGAAAAGCTTATCCTTGAAGTTAAACAGATAAATAATAACATAGAAGGAACAAATAACGAAATAGAAAAATCTATGTCATCTATTTCTGATCAGTTGGCTTCACTCGAGTTGAAAATTACGGGTCTCGAAAAGGAACGAAACTCGATGATTTCAAAGTTGGCCGAATTCGACGAGAAGCTGGAGTCTTTCGACCGTTCCATGGTGAAAACTAGTGTTGAACTACGTAACGTTCCAAAAAGGCCAAACGAAACTAAGGAGATGCTATACAATTCTTTGCTGGAATTATCAAAACAACTCGAGCTTAACATACAAACGTCCGACATGCGTGATGTGCTACGCCAACCTTCAAAAAAGGAAAACCAACATTCTACAATAACAGTTGAATTTATAAATACCCTCGTCAAAAGTAATTTTTTGTCGGCTGTCAAAGCTTACAACAAACACCACTCTAACAGCAAACTGAGCTCTGCTAGCCTAGGCATGGTACCGAATACCCCCATATTTATAGCAGAACAACTGACTGCACCCTCCAAACGACTCTTTTATCTGGCTCGAAACTATGCTAAGGCGAACAAAATCCAATTTTGCTGGACATCTAACGGACGTATCATGCTGAAGAAAGACCCAGAAAGTCAACCTATCGTTATAAAAAGTGAACTACACCTCAACCAACTGCATTCAAAAGATAATGCATGACTAGTTCTTCTGTCTTGCCCTAATTTTTGCCTAAATAATGTTTCTTACGCTAAATTTGTTCTAAGTTTTTGTACTGTATTTGTTAAAATCATTATAAAACTAATTTTCATTGTAAACATGACACACTCTACACCACACACGACACACAAATACAACACTCAAAAATATAACATTCAAACACTCATTAAATATACACTACAAATATTCCCACATAGTGTCACACTACACCTGTGGCCACATTCGTATCATTTAATCATTTTCATAATACCTCACAATTATCGCCTTATCCCTAACTCACATCCTAACACCTACATTAAAAATGACTAACAGTACTTATGATTTAATAGGTAATGTTGATCAGTTTTCTGTATCGGATACACACACATGCACTCCAGAGCAAACACAAAACTTTATAAAAAAGTCTACATATCAACTGAAAATACTTTCACAAAATATTAGATCTATTAATGTAAATTTTGCTGATCTACAAACACTATTACACCGTATTGATATTCAATGTGAACTCCTAGTCCTAACTGAATGCTGGTTAAAATGCTCCAGTAACAACCAAATTCCCATGCTAGAAAATTATATTGCCTACCACACCACCAAACACTTAAACAAGAGCGACGGAGTGGTCGCCTATGTAAAATCCACTCTTGTATGTTCTTACGAAGAACCTGACTTTTTCGGATCTGCCTCGGGTTTAATAATAAAATTAAACCCAGATGTAGCAATACTTTGCATATACCGATCACCCGCAAATGATAATATTAACACATTCCTCTCTGCCCTCAATACAATACTTCAGTCCCTGACTAACTACAAAACTGTAATCATAACAGGAGACATTAACATAGACATTAAACAAAACTCATCAGATACACGAACTCATGAGTATCTCAACACCTTAGCCTATCATGGATTCTTGCCTGCACATACGACGCCTACCAGAGGAAGTAATTGTTTAGACCACCTTATTGTTCGCTCCAAGTTTAAGCCTTTGACACTTGTCTATGATTCAACTGTAACGGAACATTATTCTTCTCTGTTTTGCCTTAACAAAATTACTATTAAAACAAATTCTAGAAAGTTTATAAATAAAATAAACTATGACGCTCTAGACATAGTTATGGCAGGTTTGGACTTTGCACCCGTTCTGTCTATGATAGATCCGAATGATGCTGCAGAAACCTTTATAAAGCTAACTAAAACAGCCATAGAAAACTGCTCTACAACAATAAAGGTATCTGCAAAGAAACAAACTCTAAAACCGTGGATAACGCCAGGTTTGCTGAGGTGTATACGTAACCGTGATTCTCTGCATAAAAAAGTAAAGCAATCGCCTGACAACATCATAATCAGTGCCACCTATAAACGATACAGAAAGTTTTGTACAGCATTATTAAAAAAAGCGAAAAGACAGTACGATTCTCTAGAATTAAATAAGGCTATGAATAACCCTAAAAAACTTTGGGAAACTAGTAAAACTATCACTAATACTACCAAAACCAAACACTCTTACACACAGTTGTTATCAGCTTCATCATCTCCGATACAGTCTTGCAATGACGTAAACCAATTTTTTGCAAGTATAGGAAGGAATCTTGCAGACGGTATAAACAACAAACAATCACTCACCCGCACTTCACTCCCTCACACTAATTTTAAAAACTCATTTGTGTTGGAAAAGACAGACCCTGACGAAATCATATCAACCATAAATATGCTACGAACAAACGCGGCTATCGGCTGGGATGGTATACCCACTTTATTCTTAAAACGTTACGCCACATCCCTCGCACCTATACTATGCCACATATTCAACCATTGCTTTGACTTAGCCGTTTTTCCCACGTCATTCAAAAAGGCAGCCATTCATCCCATTTTCAAGGGTGGCGATGGGTGCCTCGTAAATAACTACCGCCCCATAGCGGTACTTAGTACGTTATCAAAAATACTCGAACGTTTAATAAATAAAAGACTCATTTACTATCTTGAACATTATAATATTTTATCACCACAACAATTTGGTTTTCGTAAAAACAAATCCACAAATGACGCAATACACAAATTGATTGATCACATTGTGATGAATCTGGATAGTACTAAAAAGGTATTGACTATTTTCTTGGATCTCACAAAAGCCTTTGACACTGTACCCATCCCCACCCTTTTACTCAAGCTAGAATGTATGGGTGTAAGGGGCCCACCACTTGGTTTATTTAAAAGCTACCTAACATACCGTTCACAATTTGTGACTATGGACAATTACAGTAGCGATACAATTACTATCGAATACGGCGTGCCGCAGGGAAGTATTTTGGGGCCCACTCTTTTCCTTGTATTCATCAACGACCTCTGCAACCTACATATACCAAATGCCCAAATACTTTCTTATGCTGATGACACCGCAATAACTTTTACCGCTAACTCATGGTCGGAACTACAGTTAATTGCACAAAAAGGTTTTAACATCACACTAAGTTGGCTTTACACACATTCCTTGACCCTGAATACCACTAAAACTAATTTTATTACCTTCTCAATAAATTCAAATTCCCAACCAAATCCCCCTATCTCCCTAAAAGCTCACTCGTGTTGTATAATGTCGCAGCAAGCCTGCCGGTGCCCATCACTTACTCCAGTTGATCAAATCAAATATCTTGGTATTTTCATTGACCAACACTTAAATTTCAAACCACACATTAATACCCTATCCGGCCGCGTGAGAAAACTTATTTACATTTTTAAAACACTGCGTCATGTAGCACACGCATCAGTTATCCGCAATGTATACTTCGCTCTTTGCCAATCACTAGTCACCTACTGTATTTCCTGTTGGGGAGGTGCTTCAAAGACAGTGATGAAGCCTATAGAGATCGCTCATAGAGCCATACTTAAAGTTGCCACCTTTCGTCCTATCTTATTTCCAACGACCGAACTTTATAAATCCTGGAATGTTTTAAATGTACGACAACAGTACATTTTACATATAGTTTTACTCCAACATTCCAGAACACCATATATACATATCTCTAAACGTCGGAAAGACATAATCTGCACCATTCCACCTCCACGGACTTCTTTCATAAAACGATTTTCTTTATATCTTGCTCCATCCCTCTACAATAAAATAAATAAAAAATGCCCAATCTTTAAACTAACATTCTACAATTGTAAAAAAACTGTACGGACACTCCTTTTGGACCTCAATTATGATGACACTGAATTATTCCTCACACAGTAATCCTGTAAACACACACACACAAGCACACACACTCAACACATAAATGCACCTACACACCATCACACACACACACACACTATAGATATGTTTTATATTAATAATATTAAAAACTTTAAACTCAGATTGCACAGATGCTGTCTTAAATTTATATTAAGCACAAATTATGTTTATAATAATCCACCAATTTGGGGACTGGCACTGTTTCTCCTTAACACAGGCTATATTTTAGCCTATCTAGGAGAACAGTACTCCACCCATCTTTATTGTAAAATGAACCTAAAAACATATATGTATATGCAACATTTGTAAACTTTGCAATCCCACTATGAAATAAACTTTATTATTATTATTCTCTTTATTTATTTTCCTTACATACTAATTTACATTTTTAAATATTTCTTTAAAAAAACATTAAAAAATTTAAAAAAAAAAACATTTAAAAATATAAAAAGTAGTAGTCCGCCGGTGTCGGGAGCAGAGTCCAAGCTACCAGTGGTTAGGGTTCCAGAGAAAGGAACCTCCTCACAATACGAGCCGTATCGAGGAGTACTGCCTTCTGTATCAGGCCCTTTACCCAACTGCGTAACGCCAACTTCGACAGATGGTCGTCGAAGCTTTTGGCCATCAGGCCATTGGCCGTAACGACAATCGGCACAATGACAGCCGATTCCACATTCCACATGTCGACAACCTCGTGTGCTAAGTCGAGATACTTGATTTGTTTCTCTTTCTCAGCCTTCACGAGGTTCTCGTCATGTGGGATGGTAACATCGATTATCATTGTGCGGCGCGCTAATCGGTCTATCACCACGATATCCGGCTTATTGGCAACAATAGTCCTATCAGTGATGACAGACCGATCCCAGTACAAAGTGACATGGTCATTTTCGAGAACTGGGTCGGGCACATACTTGTAATACGGTACCTCAGAATCCACAAGATTGTATTTCAAAGCAAGTTGCTGATGGATAATCCTGGCCACTTGGTTATGCCTGTGCAAGTACTCGCCGTTAGCCAGACGAGAACAACCAGAGATAATATGTCTGATGGACTCACCCGGACGGTGGCATGCCCGACACATGTCAACCGTCCCGTCCTTCATAATATGCCTCCGGTAGTTATTCGTCAAGATAACTTCGTCCATAATCGCACAGACAAAACCTTCGGTTTCCCCGAAGAGATCTCCGAAACGTAGCCAGGCCACGGACGCTGAGAAATCTACATCGGACCCATGAAGAGCCCGATAGAAGCGCCCGTGAAGCTCCTTACCTTTCCATACCTCCTTGCGGTCATCTGTAGTAAGTATCACAGGTGTGCGCCAGTTCTCTTTAGCCATGGACAACGGGGTGAGTCCCTTGTCCACTGCGACCACATCTCGGTGCATACCCACATCGGCTTTGAGAAAATATTCTCTGAGACTGCACATCTCGCGGTTGTGGAGAGTCTTAGCATTTAAAAAGCCTCGACCTCCACACTTCCGCGGGATGTACAGTCTCATCACCGACGATCGTGGGTGATGCATCCGGTTTGCGGTCAGCAGTGTACGGACCCTTCTATCCAGGGCGTCGAGTTCGGTTTGAGTCCATTTGAGTATGCCGAAAGTGTACATTAATACCGGCATGACCCAACCGTTGAAGGCGCGCACCTTATTTCCGCCCGACAAAAGGCTGTTTAAAACCTTTTTCAGGCGGCCAAAGAAGCGCTCCCTCAGCGATTGCTTCATGTCAGTACCGTTAATGCCCAACGCTTCCAACATACCCAAATACTTGTAGGTTTCGGTTGAGCTGAGGGATCTAACCTGTATGGAATCCGAGAGGTGAATTCCCTCAGATTCCATAATCTCCCCTTTCTTTACATGCATGACTGCACATTTGTCCACACCAAATTCCATCCTGATGGCACTACTGAAGGTTTCAGTTACCTTTAGTAGCTCCATCAGTCGCAAATTGTTGGGTGCAAAGAGTTTCAGATCATCCATGTAAAGAAGGTGAGATATGGCCTGACCACCTCTTCTCAACCGATAGCCTAGGCCTGAATCCTCCAGCAGTGTGCTTAGAGGATTCAGAGCTAAGCAAAACCAAAGTGGACTCAAACTGTCGCTCAACTCAATATTCCCCGTTTAATCCATACAGGCTCATCACTCCCTTGGATCGGTCGACATCCTGGATAGCGAAGGACTGTTTTCCATTGCCTCATACATGACTCAAGGAAGGTGCGTAGAGTTGCGTCTATTTTGTACAACTCCAACACCTTCATGAGCCATGTATGTGGCACAGAATCATAGGCCTTCTTGTAATCTATCCAACATGTCGACAGATCCTTGCGGGATCGACGAACCTGTTGGCTTATGGTCATGTCTATGAGGAGTAGCTCCTTAGTACCGCGGGACCCCTTCCTACATCCATTCTGAGAGGCGGACATAATTGAGTTACTCTCAATGTGCTCATTAATTTTCGCTCTCAGGATGGATGTAAGAAGTTTATAGACCGTCGACAAACAAGTAATCGGTCTATAATTCTTGGGTTCCGTGGGACTACCTGTCTTATGGAGCAGGTGGGTAACGCCAGTTGTTAGAAACTGTGGTAGCGACCCAGAATCTAAGGATGATTGGAATTGAAATGCCAGGAGCGCGTGTGAGCTGCTATACCACTTAAGCCAGAAGTTGTGCAGTCCGTCCGGTCCAGGAGATTTCCAATTCGGTAACGGACGGACTGCTTTGGCTACATCCAATGTTGTTATGGTAATTTTTTCCATTTGTGGTATAGCTTCGCACACGCGCTCGACATCGCGCATCCAGCCACCTTCAGCGTGACAGATGGGCACCGACCAGATGCTGCGCCAGAATATATTCGTGGCGACATCATCCGGGCGGCACACGTCTGTCACACTTTGTTCAGGTCGCTCCCAAGCTCTGTATACCCACCTCTCATCGCTCTGGAACATGCGATTCTGCGAGTATCGATCAACCCGCCGCTTGTACCGCCGAATACGGCTTGCCCATGCACAAACTTTCTGCTTCAGGAAGTCAATGCGCTCTGTGACACGGGACGTGAAATCTCGAGGGCTGATTTCAGTCCCCGAAAACGCCCGCCTCACAAAGCGCATCACACGTGGTCGTGTGTTGCCCTCCCTGAAGCAGTATAGTTTGCCGATGAGTGCCCTAGTCTCATCGATACGCCGCTCGATCCTGCGCTGCCAGGCTGGTGCAGCTGGCTTTGGTCGTATAGCTTCGTCACACCCAGGAAACTTTACGTTTGCTATACGACATGCCGCAACAGCCCCGCAATACAGGATTGAGTGCGTATCAACGAGGCTCTCGCTGCTTTCGAAGATGTTTTGCAGCAGCGAGTCCAAAGCACACACCAGCGCCCTATTCTTTTTGTGCATAGGCAACCGTGGTAATCGGGGCCGAAGTTCGGTCGGAGTTGATCTATACTCACGAAGCGCATCCTCCAGCGCGCTCCTCAGTCGATCGTTGCACTGGCTACTTACCGTGACAACCCTATCATCTACCTCATCGCTAACATTATTGGGCCGCGGTGTGATGCTACCATTAACTGGTGCTTGTACCGCGGTCTGTGTCGGGGTCGAGATGATAAGGTTGTTCAGTACCTCTGAGCGCAGCCTATCAAGTGCGGCATCGTCCAACCTGTGATTACGTTGAATGACCCGCACCTGATCCGACAATCGTTGGGCCGAGACGTTAACAGTTGGTTCCAAGTCCTGAAACAGAGACAGCATTCTGACACGGTACGCAGTGAGGTTAGTTCCCCCCTCTGTAGACCCATAGTATGCGCGCATGACGTTTTCATTCATGGACTGCGTCCATCTCATGCGCTGCACACAACCACCGGTAGCGGGGACCCGGCTCGGAGCCGGTTGGCCCCTAGGTCCCAAGCCCCTCGGTGGCCGGCCTCTCCCTTGCCGACGTACAGGTGTTGGCGACGTCGGCGGGGAGAAATACTCGTCACTCGAGCTCGACGCAACTGCAACCGCCGGTGACAATGGTGATCCGATTTCCGGCGGCGGCGAGGCGGAGCTGAGCGACGGGTCCGGAGGTGGTGGGCGTGCGCGTTGTAAAGCTGCTCTCGTTAGCATAGTTCAAGCATTATTTCATTCCTTTCATATTTTCGTTGGTGTGATTTAATTGTGACAGATGTCATAATATGTCGGTCGTATAAGAGTTTTCTTTTTCTTCTCGCATATTGTTTGCTTTTTGGATTTGTTTAGGTTCTATTGCTTATTTTACTGGTTCTTGGAATTTCTTTTGCAAAATTGTGGATGTGTGAGACCGAAAAGTATTATTTAAAGATGAAATTACGATTACGAAAAACAGAGCTTGATCTGACAGCCAGAGTTGCCAGCTTATTATTATTATTATTATTATTCATAAACTTACTTAGGTACATATAAGCCTTAACTTCACAACTTAACTTAAATTAAGAGCGTTTACGCCGTACCATTTCAAACAAACTTTCAAGTCCTTATTTTTTTTAATAAATTTCTCGATTTTAATGGAACTTCCTACGCGTAGGCAGGATACATAGGTGTTAATAGTTATAATAGAGAACATTTTCGAAAAAAAGTGCAACAGCTAAATTCGACGGATTTTAAATTTTCCATAGGAACAGAGATTCTCAACTAACTTTTTGAAATAAGACATTTTGAAACGCTCTTAATTTATGTCAAAAAAAAAATGTTATCGCGAAAAGTTACAGAATGATCCAGAAGAAAATCGCTACCCAAAGACTCAGTCAAAATAAGAGGTACTGATTGACTTATTTACGAGATTATCCACTTTTGCCAGGGTTGCGGAATTTGTTCGAAAGAGTCACCGCGGCCCTGGAACGCAAAAGGCTTTAGAAGGAATACGGATGGGTTTTAGTCAGTAAGAGTCTGACTCGACCGCTCCACCCAGAGCGGAAGAAGCCATTTGATTATTTCCCGTCCTTAAAAAAAAACAGATTATTTAGTTTCAGGGTTGTGGAGATCAGAAAGGTATTTGCTTGATAATAAATGACAAGGTCAATGCAGATTCATTGACTCACTTAGGTACATAGGTACTGAGTCTTATCTTGATTAATTTATTTCACTGAATCTTTATTACACGTAGATCATTGGCAGAGATCGGAATTGGTAGACTATATTTATCTAATATTCGTGGAAGTAAGTAACATAGAGTTTATAATACCTCCTCTAAAATCTCGGAATCATAAACATGACGATTGTATCCCGGGATTTAAGAAATTGCAAATTACTTATTACTACTTTGAATACATTTGAACAAAACTATTATATTGAAGAGTCTCATTATGTTTTTAGAGTTAGAGTACCTTCTAAAACAGCTGTTAAATTAAATAGTTTTGTTTTCGCACAACTCTTTCTTCTTCAAATCAATAGTTTATAAGTATACTCAAAGTCCAGTTTATGTTTTTATAATCCAGGGTTTTAATTGTCATGATCCCATTTATGATTTCGGGATTTTACAGGAGGTATTATCAACTCTATGTTACTTACTTCCACGAACATTAGATAAATATAATCTACCTATTCCGATCTCTGGTCATTAGGAACAGTAAAGGAATGAGGAAATGAATATAACATCAAACTAATATAAGGATAATTTAGATTTTAGCAAATTAATCACCATCTTAAGTCATAAGTCATTTATTCATTCGCTTAACAAAGGTATAAATAATAATGGTGAAGTAAGGTAACAAAGATAACGCTATGTTATGCCAGAGAGAGTACAAATGTTTGTTTTAATAATAGATTAACAAATCAAGCCAAGTCAATCATTAAAATAAAATGCCAGAACAATAAAAAGCAATTATAAAGAATTAAGTACATTAAACAAATAAATTAATAATAATAACCTATCAACACAAATCAATGTCAAGACGCAGATCGAAGACAAATAATAAGACAATGTCAATACGCAATAGGTACTAATGTCAATTTTCAATGCTAATGTTAATTTACAATACTAGTGTCAACATACAATACTAATGTCAAAACACAATAATAATGTCAATAATTTTACAAAAAATAAAAATAAGGACAAACAATACATATATTTTTTACTAGCATGTCAACAATCTAAAACTACATTTTTGTTTGTTAAAAATTCCAAAATACTGTAATATGCTTTGTTCACCAGTAAGAATTTTTG
Organism: Mamestra brassicae; assembly: GCA_905163435.1. Lineage (NCBI taxonomy): Eukaryota > Metazoa > Arthropoda > Insecta > Lepidoptera > Noctuidae > Mamestra > Mamestra brassicae. The sequence goes on along the minus strand of LR990991.1, from coordinate 3,123,043 downwards.
CCGTTTTTTAAATAGGCTCACTCTCAATTCTGATTGACCGTGGTAAGTGGTTATTTGATTTCTTAATGTTAACCAACCGAAACGAAGTCGCAAAACCAAATAAAACAAATTGAACGAAAAAGAAAGAAAGAAAAATGTTTGTTTGGGACTCGCACAAGACAAACAAAACAGTAAAAAAAAGGATTGTGTGGTTTTATGAAACCACGGTAAAAGTGAAACTTTTTTTCGCATTATAGATATTTAACTAAAAAATTTCGGAATAATATTCCATTAAGGGTATAAAAAAACACTGACAAAAACAAACAAATTAGCGTGGAGCACTGGCACAAATGAGTAATAGTCTATACACTACACGGTCAGCTGATGGAACTATAGACGCCGCCATATTGGCCTCGGCTGCTCTGACGAGCGCCTTTCACTTTATCCCTACTCCGCGGCCGACCGTCACGCGACATGCGATACACAGACCAAAAAATTTGAGACGATGTAATAAAAGTTTCACTTAAAAAAAAAAAACATCAATAATAATAATAATTAGTAATTAATTAATTAATTTATAATTATTATAATAAATTTAGTATTTATTTATTTCCAAAATTCTTAATTTATTCAAAATTGCTGTTAAGACTGGCAATTCATCTATGTCACAATTTTCTGCATCACAGCATTAATATACTCAATAATATAAGATACTCACCTACTGTAGAATAACAAAGACAAGACATTTCACTGAAATTAGATCCCTATTAGACCTATCATGTTCATTTGTATTTTCACTAACGAGAAAAGGTCCATGAGATAGAATAGAACTCACCCTGTATTGAAGTAACAATAGGTATTCGAAGTTTGATTCGTATTTCTAATACAATAGATTTTACAGAAGACCTTTTCTGCAATCAGGAGAGGCTGACAAAGATAACTTTCATTTGTTTGAAGGATTGTAGATCTTAAGGTCGAATATTCCTTAACTTTTTATGTTTAATCTAATATATAGAAATCTATTTTTATATGCTTCTCTGAATTCCGAAATTTTGCAAAGACTTCAGTATCATTAAGATTAACTATACAAATTATCTGAATTAGTAATTCACAATAATTGATATAGATTTAATAAGTACGTACGTTTCTATGACCGTTATTCAAAGTCAAAGTCAAAGCATTTATTTCGAATAAATCCGAAAGCATTGTGTTTACAATCACACTATCACACTAATATTGTAAAGGCGAAAGTTTGTGAGTGTGTGTGTGTGTATGTTTGTTACTTCTTCAGGCGCAAACGGCTGGATCGATTCAGATGAAACTTGGTATAGAGATTGTTTGAGTCCCGGGAAAGAATAGTTTTATCCCGGGAGTATGTTCCCTTGGGATAATTTTCGACAATCACGCGGGTGGGGCCGCGGGTGGCAACTAGTATAAATATAATTGATATATTTCACAGGATAACAATTAAAATTATATTTTAGTTATGTAGATTTCAATTACTATAAAACACACTTAACTGAGCTGGTGATTAAATAAATTAAGTGTCATAAACGTTAATTAAGTAGATATACACAACTTAATATAAGGGTTGCAATTTATTTGTCACACTCAAATGTAAAAAATAAATGTGCTTACCAAATAAATTGTGTGTGTGTCACATTACAACAAACAAAGCACTTTCCAAGTTCATGGTTGGATAATATCGATAGTCAATAAGTAGTTTAAATCGAAGGTCACTCGATAAGTTGTTTTACATAATATTATTATGTAATACACAGTGGCAATGTTCTGTTGAGTCATTGAATATATATAATAAAGTCATGACTTTATTATGTGTATCATGATATAGCATGTATTTTTGTTGACGTGGCAACATAATGAATTTTGTAAGAATATTGTTTTTTTTTCCATGCAATAAAAAGTATTAGTTAGACCGCAAAGTTGGCAACTCATATGTTACTTCGTAGGTGGTCTGATGGCTCAAGGTGCACTGGAAATTTTGCAGAGAATAAAACATTGTATAAAAACGTAATTTATGAATCAATTTTAAACATCAGTAATGAGATAATTCTCAACTTACATACAGGACAATAATAATAAAATATAATTATATTTTTATATATATTATATAAATATAATTTGATAATCTAGGTACTTGACAAGCGAGCTTGCAGAACCTTTCGGTTTTGTGATAGTCATTCACGAAACCGAAAGGTTCTGCAAGCTTGCTTGTCTTGCTTTTGTCAACGACTTTGTCCGCGTCAAACTCGTTTTCTGAATGGTTTTGACGAGCTTCGATTCACTAATACACGTGCTTAAAACTTGCTTGTTTTTGCATATTTGATAAATTATTTATTTAGAGCTTGGCAACGATGTCTCATCTACCTGTATGATTTTAAGAAAAAAAAATACTAATGTACATTTAAAATGTATGTAACACGACAAATTCAATATATTCGTTTTTTTTTTGTATATTTTCTAAAAACTAATATTTCTTGTTGTTTTAATATAGATATTATAAATAGTTTATTATGGAAGATTTTGTATTATTTAAAAGGTCAAAAATACGGGTAAATAGCAAATAGTGCGGCTGATTGAAGCAATAATGAAAATAAAACTAGTTTATTTGGCTCACACAGATACATAAATACAAGGAAACTTAATTTTATAACAATAATAAAAATACAATAACCTATTTACAAAAATGAAGCTTTTAGATTGTAAAAATAATAGAAGCTAAAATCGGCTAATATATATTTTTATTAACAAAATGCATTTTTTTAATTCAATTATGAAAGCACGTGAAACGATTGGCCCTGCTCATAATCTTTCCCACACACAGGCTACCCATCGGAATATGACACCAAAAGGAACAGAAAATGCACCTGTATTTACGCACACGTGCATGCACTATAAATATATCGGGTTTACTTGACGAATCTCCGTAGAGATCATGACCACCGTGATTGAAATTATTTTTAAAATGTTTGAAAAGTATTGAAGACTTTTAAAGTTGTGTTTACGTCTTTTAGAATAGATTAGAATAGAATAGAAAACATTTATTCGATACAGACATAACACAACAGCAACAAAACACAAAGTAAAAAAGAGAACAATCATAAGACATAACAATTATCTAGCAAGCCGCTAGCTGAGCGTCCCTATACCGAAAGGGTTACCATCTCAACATTTGCTGGGCGTCAGACACCCAGCGCTGATTTTCAGTTGGCACCCTGCTGTGACACACGGACGTCGGTAAGAGAAATAAATACATTCATACTTGAACATTAAAAATAAATTATGTTTTAAAATACGTTAATAAGTATCATAAAAGTTTTTTTTTTGTTTGCTATACTCTCTAGAGATTTTTTTTTATAGTACTACCTACGAATCTGTAATATAAAATAACGCCAAAATCCATTTAGTATAAGGGTTAAAGGTGTAATTGCCAAAATGATAACCCGTAAATACAATGAACTTTATTTTTTACAATCGGTCACTTAAGTTTTCATTGACTATTTGTGGATAATCATTCGTTTCTGACGTGGTGTAGAAGTGCTTTTTTATTTTCAAAATATAATCGATTTAATACTGCATGAACTATACAATCAAATCCAATCTTTAAATAACTATAAAATGGCTATAAAACGCCTTATCATGCTGTGCTGAAATAATTTTCAACTTCATCGTCGTCCTTTTATTTTTGATAATATTATTTAGAAGGTACATTATTGAGCCTTTCAATCGATACTGTATAACTACAGGTATTTTTTTTTCCATATTTAGCGGGTTCGAAGCCCGGTTCAGACAGTCAATTATTTAAAACACTTTGAACGCAGTTCGCATTGTTTTTAAAATAAAATAAAGTAAAATAAAATTTAAGGTACTTTCCATCCATGTGGCAAATTCTTGGGACACCCTGTACAGCCATCGACGCGTAATATTATAGTATACTAGTACAGATGTACTCCATCTTTGTCAGTGGTCGGTCGGCAATCCGACACGACCGAAAAAGATCTGGCATAGGAATAACAGCTGAACATACTTTCTGAGGCACAGGGATTTCACACCATCAACTTCCAAACTCCGGGCTGCCCACAGAGAGAAGTTCCTAGTGGAAAAACCCGATAACACTTAAAATCGAACTCAAGACCCTATATTTGAGACTTACAGAGCAGCTTAAATATTATCCAGTCAGTGAAGTCATAGTTAAACTGACACTTATGAAATATTAATTGTCGCCCGCGGCTCCGCCCGCGTGAATGTCGAAAATTATCCCAAAGGAACTTACTCCCGGAATGAAAAGTATCTTTTGTGTTATTCCAGACTATAATCTACCTCTATGTCAAATTTCATCAAAATCCGTATCATTTTTCTCTTGTAGGCTAATTTTGTGAACTCTCTTGAAGGTTAATATTTGATACTATCCATTGTTTTTTTCTGTCTTTATATGATTCTCATATAAAGAAGCAATAAGGTTAATGTAACCAGGATTTTAATAAACATAAAATGTTTTAAAAGAGTGTCCGTGGAGTTTCTTGTCCATAGAGATCTACGCTTTGGAACGTGCAAATAGCTTCATGTTTTTGACGGACTGACATTGACAATGCAAAGGTTGTAATGGTTGCTGTTAATGGTTTATTTTAAATAAATGCTCTGTCTTTGACTTTGACTTTGAACCCTTATGTGCCGTGTGTTGGCAATCTTGCATTACCAGTCTTACCAGTAACTGGGTTGTCGAAATCAGACGGTTTATCACACGAGTTTTTAATTGATAGGCTTGCGTTTGCCAACTTTTTCACCTGATGATCTCCTAGAAATTATCTATTCATTCTCAGTGTTCACTATTGGCTTGTAGACCCCCAACATGGGAGAGAGCCTTGCCAGCCGGTCGACTCTGTAAACATGTCGAAGTGAAGGCTTGGGTGAAGTGACCACGAGGTGAGCTGTAAATCCATATAATCAGGATGTCACGTGATCGCGAAGAGAGATGTCATTGCATCTTGATTATATAATAGTAATAATATATCCTGGGCCAAGTCACACACGGACATCCGATCCCAAACTAGGTAGAGCCTGTACTACGGGCAACCAGACAACTGATAAACATACTTATATATTTCTAAATACATACATATTATAGACTAATTACACCCAGACACAGAACAAATGATCATGCTCATCACACAAACATTTGTCCTGGGTGGGAACCCACGACCTATATGGATTGACAGCTCACCTCGTGATCACTTCACCCAAGCTTTCACTTCGACATGTTTACAAAATCGACCGGCAGAAGATGATGCTGATATCCACGTAAAGAACAATATTAAAAGATTGAATAGAGATAATAAATTGAACCAAACGACAATCAGGTAACCAGTGGAGAGGTCATGTTTCTCTCGAACAATCTATTAAGATTACACAATAATAAAATGAAACTATAGTCAACCATTATCAGTTACCGTTAGATAATGACTGGTACAAGACCGTCTATAGTTGTGAAATATTTAATATCTTACGTAACATTAATTTTGTTTGAACTGTTCCTAATTCTGTTATTGGTAAATTAGTTTATCAGTTCATTGCCTACAGTCTTCTATTAATAAAATGCTTATTCTTTGACCAAGGTAAAAGCCAGCCCTTGGGTCACGTGAAGTGTCAACTAAGCGCCTTGAGAATAAGCATTGCCATACAACGTGGCAATGCCGCCAGTCTTTTGGGTACACTTCCAGTCGACAGCGATGCGGATGAATTTTTTGACGCCATATTTTAGGGTTTATTTAGTTAGGAGATTTTATTTTTATTTCTAGTGTATATAGTTAGTTAAGTATTTAATTTATTGAACTTAACATATATATATCTATTCAGTTTAATTTATTCTCGATCAATTGGCTACCAATAGGTGCGTTTTGTTACCAATAAGTACCACAGAATAGATAATATTTCTGCCCAATGCCCACATTGTCGGATAAAATGCTGAGAATGCTCCAAATAATCCACACATGTCACACGGTTGACAGATGTCAAAAACTTGAAGTTCCTTTTAAAAGGCTGAAAAGTGACTTTCTGTACCTACATCATATCAGCCGAAAGTCCACTGCTGAACATAGGCCTCCCTCAAATAGGGGGCTTGCCATAATCGCCACGCTTGGCAGGCGGGTTGGCGATCGCAGTGTAGCTGTTGCAATGTACAGAGAATGCTGGCCATTCTCTGGTGAGTCCCTTAGTCGCCTCTTACGACACCCACGGGAAGTGATGGGAACCTTAAAATTACCTATAAATAATTTGTATAATTAATTTCAGCTGAAAGACCTCCACTGCTGGAGATGGTCTTCCCCAAGTGTCACCACATCGATCTGTACTGTGCGTCTCGCATCCAGCGAATGCCCGCGGTCTTCTTCAGATCATCGGTTTAGCGGTTGCGGAAGTCCTTCAAACAAGGTGGACTGTAAAAATGTACCTAATGTATTGAAGAATCACGTCTATGATCATCATCAGCTTAGTAACACTTTTTGGACAAAAAAAAACAACAATCAAAAGTCGTTTATTCAAATTAGGCTGAGTGCCAGCACTTTTTGAACGTCAACGTTCTTCATAAAGACAGTCCCCCAAAACGCCCGCCCGTCACCACTTCCTAGTAAACGTAGGTATCTATAGGAAATAGTCTTGAGCTCGAATCAAGTTATCTAAGGGTGTTACCACACCAATCGATCGATCGTCGATCGATGGACGAATGAGTTAGTCGACGTCGATCGATAGTTTTTACCTCTTTCTTCGATCAGTAGCTACCACACCAATCGATAAGCACCGATCAATGGCATCGATCGGCGGTCAATCAATTATTTATTGCCCGATATCCGTTGATCAGCCAAAGCGTCACGAATCGATCAACATCAATCGAAGTCGATGTATCGATTGGTGTAGTAATAAACCACTCCACCCTAATAAACCAAGCTAGTAGCTGGCCATTCACTGTAAGCGAATAATCCTCTTTTTGTCCTTGTATAAATCACTTACCAATTAATGATTGAGTTTAGAGAATAATGTTCAAAAATATCCTAGTACTGTACTGTATTTGTTTAGCTGTAAGTTTTCCTAAAATAAATAAAATAAAAAATAACTCGTATCTGAGTTGTCAGTTACAAGAACTGTAATATTAGTTGATAAGATTTGATTATACCCATAATGCAATAGTGAAGCCGCCTCGAGAAATCATGGAGGTAGCGCAGTAAGCCTATAAATTTTATTATAGTGTGTGAGATACTGACAATTAATCCGATTAGTTTACTTAGGTATAAAAGTCTTACCACGTAATCTTTATCTAAACAATAAAACTATCACAGTTTCCCTGTGCACTTCAACGAAATAAATGCAAGCAAAGTTTCTTTTAATGCGTACATTACTGGCCGTAAATACAGATGTTACAGAGATAAAAAATGTTCGGGGAAGTCTTTGGGGACTGCCGATAGAAGTGAAAACTAAGCGAAAGCTAAAGCGTTCGGTGACGATGACGCGAGATGCATGATTATTGTTCAACCAAAAAGTACATATAATATATACAAGTACATATAGCTCATGGAAAGCGTTCGGTGACGATGACGCGAGTTCCATGATTTTTGTTCACCCAAAAAGTGCTCAACGCGCCTAAAGAAGTTTTCACTTCAAAAATATCGTTCTATTTCGTGTGTCAGTTGGATTATATATCAAAAAAATATTGGATGCGTATCTTTTTCTTAACTAATTAATATAAAATGGCAAACATTAAATGCCTCGAAGTTCAGGAGTGGGTTTGTTTTTTACGTCACTTTTAAGTAATATACTTTGAACGTATACGTGTCGTCACATGAATTCCAACGCTTCATTTTTTTTTTATAACTTATCAAGAGAAAAAAATACATGACATGTGTGACATATTTTTGGTAACTTAACAGACGGAGTTAATAGATTTATTTAGGAATCTAGCTTATTTATTGTGATTGGCTTGTTGCACATAAAACCGCAATGGATGAACAACACGATAGGTTTTCCCGTGTTAGAAGATAAGTGGATTAGTTAAAGGTAATCATGACTGATAATTTTTTACAAAGATTAATATCAAGAGGGCATAATCGTGATAATATAAAAGGATGTGGTTACAGTAGGGAAAATAACAATGAAGATTCTTTAGAAATCTTGCTTAGCGATCCCGAGAAATGGATTTGTGGTTATTCAGAGCAAAAAAATATACCTAAATCTTGGTTGGATATCTTACTTTTTGCACAGATAACTGAGATATAATTCGCATACGTACTATTATTTCTGTATGATGTCGGACGTAAAAGAATAGCACCATCCCATCTCTTCCCGTGGGTGTCGTAAGAGGCGACTAAGGGACTCACCAGAGAATGGGCAGCGGCATTCTCTGTGCATTGCAACAGCTACACTGCGATCGCCAACCCGCCTGCTAAGCGTGTCGATTATGGCAACCTCCCATTTGGGGGAGGCCTCTGTCCAGCAGTGGACGCCTTTCGGCTGATATGATGATGATGATGAAAACTATTTACTTAGGTATATAAGAATAACTATAGTCCACTGAAAAATAATTTTTCGTTATCCTTTAGATTAATTTATAAATTATCTTCCATTTTTCCATACCCTGACCCACAGGAATCGTACATGTTTTTCCGAGACGAATTTTTTTTCGGAATTGGATGAGGAGATACGAATGCGAACGTTGCTTAAATGTTAGTAGAATAAGCCCTTAGAGCTTACCTCCTACAAAATCTATACTATAATGTAATAAAGCTGTAGAGTTTGTTTGAACGCGCTAATCTCTGAAACTTTTTTTTTTTTAAGGGTGGGAAATCATTAAATGACTTCTTCCGCTCTGGGTGGTGCGGAAGGGCGTGTCAGACTCTTACTGACTAAAACCCATCCGTGTTCCTTCTAAAGCCATTTGCGTTCCACGGCCACGGTGACTCTTTCGAACAAATTCCGCAACCCTGGCAGGCTCTGGCCCTAGCCGGCCCCGTCCTCTATGCTGACATCTCTTTGATGCGCGCGTGAAACACAACGCGCCGTCGACCCGGGCCTGGTGGTGATCGAACAGCGAGCCACCCAACGCTCGCCGTCCGCAGGCCCGCGCCTACTCGACGACATACGCCTACGCCTACTATACGACGTCGTGGCGCCTCTCCAGCCTCTCCTCAAAGAGGGGCCTTACCGCCGCAATTGTGGCGTGCCCATAATCTCTGGAACTACCAGTCGTATTTGGAAAATTCATTTTGTACATAAATTAGCCTGATAGCCACATTCAAGAGGAAGGCTATACGCTATACGGGCTCGGGAAAAAAATGAAAATGCGCGCACGAAGTCGCGGACAAAAGCTAGTAATAAAATAAACAGGTTCATCTTTTTATTTTAATATTAGTTGAAATAGTTTCGATTATAATAATGAGTATTATAAGCAATATAAGGATATTCGTATGACGTCCACATATTAATAGAAAAAATAACAACTGAATTTTCGTCTGTCTGTCCCTAGTCCTATGGGGGTCCCGTTTTTATTCCGACGTACGGAGCCCTAAAAATTAGGGATCAAAACGAATAATGATTTATGTTTTCCACTGACCTTAATTTCTAAATTTATCTAATTAGAGCAAACAAAATGCTCTAAAATATTGATAATGCGACCTGAATTTAACTTAATTTATGTAAATGTAATTAAGCAATTAATGCGATATAATTCGCTAAAATGAGTTGCTAATAAATGTTAACATTCGTTATGAGATTCGGTATGTGAGCATAATTTAATTTTAAGAAAAATGAGGATAATTCGATGAATGTGAAGAGATTTTAAAATTGATCTCTACCTGTTTTCTAGTTAAATTATTTCAAAACCTAAAAAAATCTACACGAATACTACATCCAAACTTATATTTTAAAAAATGCAATAATAACTTTGCCTGTCTGTATAGTTCTTACCTTTCACGTCTTTAATGGCTGAATGTATTTGGATGTAACTTGTACCACTGCTAAACCATATCCTGAATTAGAGCATAGGATATTAATGTCTCGGAAGTATGTTCCCTTGGGATAATTACCTACTTTCCCGCGGGCGAAAATGCTGGCAGAAGCTAGAAGTTTTTAAAGATTCTAGATAAAAAGAAAAATATTGCTCGTCAAATTATCTACATGGAACGCATTATAAAAAAAATCCTACACAGGAAGTTTCATTACTTGAGCATGACAGAAACATACAAATAAACAGCGAGAAAAATATAAATTCAATATAATGAGGACGCCGTGGCGCCGCTCCAGCCACTCCTGAAAGAGGGGCCTTACCGCCGCAATAGTAACGTGCCCAGCGCTTGGTCGCGATAGTCGCTGTCTTCATACCGCCATGGTATCCTGCCGAAGCTCCGTCCGCCGCGCTGCAATTTGCTGCAGCAGCGAAGTTTCACCCCGGCGAAACGCACCCCACGCGCCACTCGTAGATGTGCGCGAGAGCTCTCGCCTCCTGATCCCATGGCGGTAATCCGGCAAGGAGGCTTGTCGCCTCGCCGGAGACCGTGCGGTATCCCCGGGCCAGCCGGATGGCCATGACCCTTTGGGACGAATTGAGTTGGCGGGCTGGTCGCCTTTCAATGTGAGCGCGCACACATAATAATGAACCTTAAGACTAAAATCTGAATGTGACTGTTGCCAAGTGACGCGAGTAGCAATAAAAAGTTTTTGTTTCTTATTTATACTAGATTTGTTGCTATCTCACAAAGACAGGTGGTATTAATACGAGTAGACTGATTGTAACTGTCAAGTTTTTTTAAATGAAAAAGGGACTTTTGTTTTATATAAGAGCCGTTGAATAAATTACATAAGTAAATTAATTGAGTTAACATTATATCACGAATGTAGCGGGCTTTTTGCTGCTTTAGTGGTTTTTTTTTTAACCTGTTATAATAAAAAATATTGCTGGTCATTGTCCATATTATACCCAACAGGAGATGGCGAAACGAGTTGGACTCCTAACTGAGGAGGATTAGACTACAAGAGAGACAAAAATGCAAGCGTTGGGTGGCTCGCTGTCCGATCACCACCAGGCCCGGGTCGAGGCGCGCGTTGTGTTTCACGGCGCCTCAAAGATGTCAGCAAAGAAGACGGGGCCCGCTAGGGCCAGAGCCTGCTAGGGTTGCGGAATTTGTTCGAAAGAGTCACCGCGGCCCTGGAACGCAAAGGGCTTTAGAAGGAACTAAGATGTGTTTTAGTCAGTAAGAGTTTGACACGCCCTTTCGCTCTACCCAGAGCAGAAGAAGTCATTTGATGATTTCACAGCCTTAAAAAAAGGGTCATCAGACGAAAAATAAAGCGACTGGAAAAGCGGCGGGACTGGAGTGGCCGGGGATCGCCCTGCGACTCCCAACGCCCGGGGCGTCTTCTCCTGTTGCGGCGGTTGGGGCGAAGGCCTTGCCTTTCCCTCGCGCGGCCGCCTCCTCCTTTGCTAGGATTACTGCTTTGCAGAAGGAGGTGAGTCTGATGACCCCTGGATGCGTATTGCCAAAGTGTATGCTGACCCAGACACCCATAGTACTTCATGACGCCTTCTTCGTCTCATGGTCACAAGAACACGTGGATGTTTAACATTGACACCAAAGATATATGTTGCGATGCCAGCACAAAAGATGCGAATGACGCCCCACCACTGCAGGTACTGCGGTAGTCGTTTAAAGTCGAAGTTTATTCATTTAGTGTTTAGTTTTTTTATCTTAAAATAGAGCGATGTCTTTGAGGAGTGTATTACCTAGTGAATCATGTAAATCTCGAGGATGCAGCGACGAAGTGTAATTTTATTTACGCCATTACAATAAACTCATTCATGAATAGTTACTGCTTAGGTATGCATTCATTTATTCCTGTGAAGAATAAAAAAGTAAAATGTTGTAAAACTGGTTTATTTATATCTTCAAATCGTGTAAAAATAACTTAAACAGCAATAACGTTATTCCACGTACACAAAACATGAATAAAGGATTCCGAATACTAAATATTTCCAATAAAACATAATTTATTAAGTTTCTAAAATAAGACTTTATAATAAACAGTCACCGCATCGATATTTTTAAAATAAATTACTTATCAAGGTTTTGCAAATCCTGTATGCAATAACAACAATCTAAGTAGTATTTGTTTTTACAAAACGCGTTTTTATAACAGTTCCGTACTATTTATTGATTGTTTTGTAGTAACAATCTTATTTTATTTTAATTGGACAGCATAAACTTGAGTTACTTATAGACCGATAAAGGGACTTGACAACTAAGGACACTATATATGACTTTTTTTACTTATTAGTTTATTACGCTAAGTGTATTTTTTTTAGTAAATGTTGAAAAAGTAGTACGCTTCACAAATATAGTAAAAGTAAATAGTGTGATTTTTAGATAATTAATATTAATATATACGTTACAACAATAAACTCGCATTTGATGGGTATATTAAAAAAAAAACATTCTAGAACCTATTTAAAATCGTATCTCAATATCGGCAAAACCAGATGGACTAAAATGCTAGGTACTAAAATAAACGGAATAAAAGAAGATATACTACGATAAAAGTTGCATAACACACATTATTATTTTGTTGTAGTATTATCGGAAAGTAAACACGACGTGTGACATACCTACCGGTGCGGTGTTATTAATACTTTATACTTAACCCTCCAGTGATGACCGCGGGCGAAAGGGGCCTGGGAGATATTTTTTGTTTTTTTTTAGTCAGTTTTTGTCTCTCTTATAAAACATAAATAAAACAAGCTTTTTGCTTACAATAATAAGATAGTTTATCATACTTACACAATACAAAAATTCCGTCTTTCGTATCTGGATTAACTTAACACGAAAAAATAAAGAGACTTTTGGTGTAAATGAGAAAAAAGAAAATGATAATAATGTTAAATAAACTTTACTTTAATACTTCAAAGTTACAAATAGTTTAAAGTCATTTTCTAAGAGGTTACTACAACATTTTCACCAAATCAGTTACATTTAATAAGTTGGTCGGCTACTAATCTTAACTTATAAAGTCTACTTAGCCGTGATAATTTTCCTTTTAAACGTATGTATCATCATATCAGCCAATTGCCGTCCACTGCTGAACGTAAGCCTCCCCCAAAGATCGCCAACCATCCCGGTCCTGAGCGGTCCGCATCCATCCGCTGCCAGCCACCTTCTTCAAATCATCGATCCATCGTGCCGCAGGTGTATACCCATACCAAATTTCAACTTTCTAGTGCTAAGCGTCTCTGAGCTAAACCGCGGACAGACAGACGGACATGGCAAAACTATAAGGTTTCCTTGTTGATTAAGGAAACCGAACAAAAGACGTCAACTAAATATATTTCGTTTGGCGTCATCATAGTCATTATTTTAATAGCGTCAACAGATAATTTATTGCAATAACGATCTATTGACCTACATATTAATGCCTACATGGCAAAAAAAAAGTTTTTTCTTTATATTATTAACTATATTTAGAAAATGACGTTTCCTTTTTTAGTTTTGGCACGTTCAATTTGGTCATCTACTAACTTTTGAAATTTAACATTAGGTTTTGAATTGTAACAACACAAAATTAACAAAATTCAAAAAATTCAAAAAAAAAAACAAAAATACTATCGTTTGGGTTTAAAAGACCAACGCAATGCAGCAGTGTTCAAGTACTTAGCGTCGCGGTGGCTATTAATACAAATACGACCTACTCCGTCTGACTGTTTGCATTCGATTCTTACCGCGAGTGCACGCTCGATCAATATAGATCGCAATTCTTATTCGTTTTCGTAATATTTTCAATTCAGGGCAGTATTTGACATTGCCGAAGTTTAGGGTTGGGACTAACAATATTATAAGGTAGTGCGGGACACAGTGCCTTGTTTTAGTGGTTGATAAATTATTCAGTGAGGACGTCTCGTTTAATTTTTATTGTAAGTTATTTCTGATTTTCTTTTTCTGCTTGTTTTTTTTTAAATATGTGTTATATTTAGGTCACAGATAAAACGGGATAGGATTAATTTGATGAAGTTTTTTTAAATTGTAATTTAGTAACTGGAGCATTCCGTAGTGTAAACCAAAGATTTTTCTGATTGGCATCTACCTACTTACTAATTGTGGGTACTTGTTAGGTGAAAGGTATTTTTATAATTCAAGACATATAATAACGGCTCTTAAAAAAAAACGGTGTAAAAGTGTTATTGATAAATTATAATGGTATCGTTGACACTTAATTTATTGTTTGTGTGATCCAATATGTTGATAAACCCATATAATACTTAACATTCGTACTTATTTATTATTTTTAAATAATAAGTGTTTATTCAGTATTTCTGACAGCAAACTAGTTGTTCAAACGTAAAGGAATGAAGTGCAGGTGTAATAGATAAACAAATAGATAGCTAAAGTTTTATAACCTACAAATTCCGAATATTTTAAAACTAACCATTATTGTTATATACATTCAACACAACTCCTATAATGACATTTAATACTGATAAATTAAATTAATAAAACTATTATACCTTTTATGTACCGTAAAATATGTAATACTAGCTTCTGCCAGCGGCTTTGCGCACGTGTAATTTAAAAACTATACTTTCGGAAAAACAATTTGTTGTTAACTATGTCCTAATTCAATACCTACATGATCTATCCGTGTCCTAAGTTATCCTAATCCGTTCAGCCGTTAAGAAGAGAAGAGGTAACAAATAGACAGTCAGACTTACTTTCGCATTTATAATAGGTACTCACTTTTGCCCGCGACTTTGTACGCGCTTCTCCTGTTTTTTTCCCATTCCCGTAATTTTCCAAATCCGACTGGTAGTTCCCGAGTTTAGCGCGTTCAAACAAACAAAAAAATTCTTTAGCTTTATTATATTAGTATAGGTACCTATATATATTTATAATACGTGAACATAGTTTAAGTGTTTGTTTGTTTATTTATTTAAACGCGCTAATCTCTGGAACTACCTGTTGGATTTGGAGATATTTTACTATGTATTGCTTGACAGAATTTTCTTCAGAGTAACCAATTCACAAATATATAAATATACATACATATCTACAAATGACAGCCGAAAACAATGTTTTCACGTGATCTGAGGAAAAAAAAGGGATACGATTTTTTTTAAATCTGCAAGTAAATGTAATGTCATCGAATACGACTGATAAAGGATTGGTCAATCAGAGTGACCCGGATGCGGCATATTTAATTACAAAGAAATATTACAAATATTTTACTTTATTTACTGATAGTAGAGCGTCACCCTTTTTTTCTCACACATATGCGACATAAATCATATTGTAGCAAGAATATTGTTGCATTTAAATATTTACCAAATTAAAACTAAAAATAACTTACGCCGTTAGGCAAAACAAGCAAAATGAGCTAAAAAAAGGTTGTCAAACTGGATTTTTCAATCGGCATTTCTTAAAAACGACTTGGAACTTTTATTTAATTTATTCCAGCGTTTTCAGGTTATGTTAGTAATACATAAACAAAATATATTTTCTGTTACATTTTTTTATTAATAAATTGTTAGTTAAACTATTTTAACATATAAAAACAGTTTCGAATAAAAAAAAACTATTCGTTATTTGAGATCAAAATAAAACTGCGAAGCGTATGATAAACCTGTTAGATAAGATCACAATCTTGTTTGTTTTGATTCATACAAATGTTTTTCTTTATTAAAAACATCTTGTGTGCTGTTTTTTTTGCACCACACTGTTTACTGTTTTAAAGTAAAAAAAGGTCAATGCTTGACTTTGGATAAAATTGTCTACTTTTCGATCTACGTGTTAAAAATGAAATGCTGTTCATTGGTAAACTCATCACATGAGAACGTCTGGACCGTTTTGTTTTTTAGGTTTTCCGTACTCCAACCAACGGAACCCTATAATTACCTAATCGTCCGCTATCCGTCCGTCCGTTCGTCCGACTGTTTGACAGCGGGCTGTATCTCATGATCCGTAATAAGTACACAGAGCGTGTATTTCCGTTAAAAAGTTAAAGGTTGTTTCTTGAATGGGTGCCCCCATTCAAGAAACAACATGTTTTTTTTAGGTTTATGGTACGGAACCCTTCGTTCGTTATTTTTTTAGTTTTCGTAATAATCCGAATAAGGTTTCCCTAAGAGGGGAAGATGAAGTAGAAACGTTAGAGATAAAAAGAACAGGGAAAAATTAAAAGTGATTTTTATATAAGATTCTTATCCGTGTCTATCCAGTAATTTTATTTCTGGTAAAGAACTTGTTTAATTATTTTTGGTTTGCAATAAAGTACTTTAAAAAATAATTAAAGTATTGTACCTTGAACTTCATACCTAGAAACGCCGTCAGCAACAAGCATTTTCTAATACTATTTCGTTTGTAATTGGTGTCATTAAAACCAATGGGTTGGTCTAGTTTAAATAGATCAAAGTCTCTAGTTGACTCAACGTTTATTCCAAGACCACAAATTAAAGAATTAGCATTTTCATAATGTAGAGTCTTGAAATATTCACGTACATAGAGTAAAAAGTGAATACAAAGCGTTTAAATGTTTTGCTATTTTTGTTATGCTTTATTTGCATATTCATTTGCTCAGTAATCTTTCTCAACATTCTCGCATAGCGGGCACTTGTCAACTTGTATCAGTTTCAAGTTGTGTTGGCAATTATACTTTTTATCTATCTCTATTTTTCATTCATAACTATCTATTCAGACTAGTAATTACACTTTGTAAGATAATAATTAATTATAGATATACTAACTTCTGACAGCGGCTTCGCGCGCGTGAACGTCAAAAATTATCCCAAGGGAACATACTCCCGGGATAAAAATACTATGTGTTATTCTAAACTATAATCTACCTCTGTGCCAAATTTCATCAAGATCCGTTCAGCCGTTCTGACGCGACAGAGTAACAAACATCCATACATACAAACTTTCGCGTTTATAATATTATTATATATATTAAATAAGTAAGGATTAATTCGGATGTTTGGATCTTTGTAAAAAAACTAAAGATATTATTTTGTCCTAGCGTTTCTACCAAAACTTCTTTGTAGTTCGAAAAATGTTGTTTGGTAATAAAATATGCAAATTAATTTCGCTAATGAATACCGTCGATTACTATTATTTTTGAGCTTAGGTGGAACATACGTATTTCTATATTTAAATGTATCTGCTAATCAAAAATATTTTTAACCTTTTCTGTCAGAATGAGACCCAGGCCGTTTGTCTACTAAAAAACCTGAATCAAATGAACACTTTAAATTGGATATTTTGAAATGCACGAGTATATCTACCACGTTATTATTAACAGGCGTGCCTAATTAATTAGGTACTTTGTGTGAAGAAATATAACTTGTCATCTACGGTAAACAAGAGGTGACATTTAAGAGTACTTCCAAATAAAATACGAAACCATTATAGGAACACTTGTCTGCCTGACTGTCACAGCCAATTTGCCTCGAATAAATTGGACGATAAGTAAATTACTTACATAGGTGCATTTTGAATTTTGGGTTAGAAATTTACCACTGCGTATCTCCGAAATAATAGAGTCTAAATAAAAAAAGAAATACTGAAAATATTTCTTTACATTAGTAAACAAAAAATATTTTCAGTATTTCTTGTTTTACAGAAAATACTTCCTTACCAATGTAAAGAAGTATTTTCTGTATTTTTTTTATTTAAAATTAATCATTTAATTGATTAAAATAATAGGAAAACCTAAAAGAAGTCTATGCTTTTGAATTAACATTTAAAAAATATGGTTCGTTCGGAATCCGTTGTGCGCATGTGCGACTCGCACTTGGTCAGTGTTTCTATAAAAAAAGCTGGTTGGCTATTCAGTTGCTAGGTTACCACCACATGACAGAGGCCAATGTCCAGTATACTGCGATAGGCTTATTTAATTGACAGTTTGAACCAAACTTATTTCATAACGATTTCGCCACAATTTCAAAACACGCTTATTTCAATGTGACATTCATTTATCAGACCACAAAATAATAATTATCTTTATCATTATTTTTGGATCAATAATTAGAACGCTGTTATAAACAATAATTAGTGTGTTTACATAAAAAATATATCTCGAAGTTGATTAAAAATCAATAAGGTTTGATCTGAGATCAAAGTCAGAGGTTTCGATCTAACAAAATATGTAAGCACTAGCTTTTGCCCGCGACTTCTTTCGCGCATATCCCGTTTTTTCCCGTTCACGTAGGAATTTCCAGTTACCGTAGAGCCTAATGTATTTCTTATGGATGGACATCATATTATTATATAAAATTTCCAAATCCAACTGGTGCTTCAAGAGATTAGCGCGTTCCAAACCCAACAAATTCTTCAGCTTTATTATATTAGTATAAATATGTGTTGGCTTTGACTTTGTAAGTTTTCATCTGTACCTATAAAATTGTTTGTCCTGACTAACTATAATCAATACACAGCCAAAATTACTTAGATTGCAAAGCCGAAATTTGCAATAAAAGTTTATTGCAAATTTTCTACCGTTTCCAATTGTGAATCTAAACCATTATCGTATCCCCTTGAACACACACAAAAATTTCATCAACATCGGTCCAGCCGTTTAGGAGTTAAGTGACATACAAACGTACACAAGAAATATATATATTAAGATATTAACACTATACATATTTTCACAACTTGGCAAACGCTCTACCAACATCAAAGATAATTTCTTCAAATAAACATGGTAATAAAGCAATGAAATTTACTTGTTAACAATTCATTTCACTGTGTCGTATTAAGGATCAGTACATACTTAATGATAATGGAACTATCAAAGTTTGTTTACGTTTTGTTATGATTATATATAATATATATATAATATAATAATATATTATATTATGATGATACAAGGTTTAATGCAATTTTATTACATAGTAAATAAACTATTATTAGGTCTTACTATCTTTGAGGTTAACTGCTGTTTAAGACCGCTTTAATTTTATACATCATATTTTCCCTGAAGGTCAACTGAAAGGAGACAAGTATAGCGATTACCAACCATTCGATTCCATCTAAAACGAATAGTTGTGGTTTTACAAGTGATAAATATTAAATTATATTTATTTTGTAAGTAGATTAAACATAACACTTTTACACGTCAATATTTTTTGGTCATTTTTAAACTAGATGAGGCCGGTGTTTCCTAGCTACCCTGAGAAGAAACACCGAAGCAAACTCAGAGGTCAAAGTCTCTTTCAAAGTCGAATCGTACTGCTCAAATCATATGAGAACTATGTATATAGGTTAATGTCTGAAGAGGTCTTTTGAGGAGTGTAATACACAGATTTGAGTGGACCTGTCCAGACAGTGCAAGCATTTGTCAGTTATCGTGTAGCTCAAGGTCTATTATAAGGTTAATTTAGGCAGAATGCTACATTCTCGCTTAGCGAAAGCAAGTATATTCAAAGTAAAACATGTTCCCTATTTAAATTAATTACGTGTAAATTATCATTTTGTAGTATTTTCTCTATGTACACTTAACATAAACGTTCGAATCGGAATGGAATCGAATGTATATTTTTTTTATTTATTTATTACAAACAAAAATACAGCCAGCTATTATTACAGTAACCCAATGCGATAGTGTAGAAATAATAATGTTAAAAATAACAAATATATTTCAGTTCATAAAGTACAATTCACTTCAATTAACATTAATAATAAAAAAAAACAATACAATACAATAAATTAATCAATTTAAGACGATCTACATTCTAAATAGGAATTTTAGGCTGGTATATACCGGGTCGATGGCGCGTTGTGTTTCACGCGCGCCTCAAAGAGATGTCAGCATAGAAGACGGGCCCGCTAGGGCCAGAGCCTGCCAGTGTTGCGGAATTTGTTCGAAAGAGTCACCGCGGCCCTGGAACGCAAAGAGCTTTAGAAGGAACACGGATAGGTTTCAGTCAGTAAGAGTCTGACACGCCCTTCCGCTCCACCCAGAGCGGAAGAAGTCATTTGATGATTTCCCATCTTTAAAAAAAAAAAAAGGCTGGGATATACGGCACCTTCGTTTAGACTATACTTATTACTGATTGGTCTCATGAAATAGGATTGGAAACTATCGCAAACACGGCGACTGAAAATAAACAAAGAAAATTACAAATAAACCAATCACACAATCTGAAGATTAAATTCAGGACCTCATGAATTGTGTTTGCTACCTACCGAAAGACTGCCGAGTCCGTATTTAAAAAACCGGTCAAGTGCGAGTCGAACTCGTGCGCCGAGGGTTCCGTACCTTCCCATTATACCGCCATAATAAAATTGGTATCATTTTTATTTATGAGGATACCATTTTTGGTTAAAAGCAAGGTCTTACAGCACAAGTAAAGGGAAAATCCGAAAAATAAAAAAAGTTGAAAATAAAGGTTATTTTTAGTAGGTACCTACTTAAAAGTTTTCGCGAAAATCTAAGTTTGCCCATATCTTTTATCGTGTTGACTCAGGTCCTTGATTTTATACACCTAATAGGACTATAAATCTCAGTATCTGATAAAAATTTCAACATGCTAGGTCTACCCGTTCCTGAGAAAATCGGTGGTGACACACGGACAGACAGACGGACAAGAGAGTGATCTTATAAGGATTCCTTTATTCCCTTTTAAGGTACGCAACCCTAAAAATAATTGTTGATCATGTCCAAATGATTTCATACCAGTTCTAAGTAATCGATATTTCTTATCCTTAACGGTTACCAAGAAAAAGTTATGTCCAATTCAATATAATTAAGGTCAAAGAATGTCTACAGTCCATCGAAAGAATGATAGTAACAAAGTGCTTGTTAATGAAACCAATTGTTTTTTTATGTCAGATTTATTAAGAGCAGTGAACGGATATTGTACTCCTACGCATGCCATAATTAATTAATAATGAAGTGCGTAACTGTGTAATGAACGAAGAACCCGCAATATAAAACTATAACACATCGCCCGCGACTTCGTCTACACGGATTTAGTAGAAACTCTAGAAACTTCAACGCCCCGTTAAGGGATAGACTTTAACGGGTAGTTTATGAAAAGTAATCGAAACTATTTATAATATTATTTCTTTTGCAGTTATTGTGATTTTTTTTTAGAAATTGATATGTTCCTTAATATTGTAGGACATTGTTTTGTTCTATCATCAATAGTTTTCGCAGCGCATGCGATGAAAGACATTTTATGCCAATTTTTTCACACCTTAGGTTACATTTCTGAAGTTTTAGTAGGGATCCCTAATTATTCCTGGAAATAAATATAACCTCTGTTACTCGGTGAAGATGTAGATTTCTTACGGTGAAAGAATTTTTAAAATCGGTTAGTCGGTGGTCTGTGGATGGGTGACCATCTTTACATACCGTCACTCCTCCTTGCCTCGGAAAGCACGTTAAGCCGTTGGTCCCGGCTGTCATTTGTAGATCTTTGGCAGTCGTTACGAATAGTCAGAAGCCAGAAAATCTGACTCCAGTCTTGCCAAGGAGTACCGTGTAACCCAGTTAATGGATTGTGCAGGTTTGGTAGGCAGCCGCTCCGCGTAAAATACAGGTATTCAGTTGAACGTTCGGTTTGCCTGGAAGCCGACCCCAATATAATTGGGAAAAGGCTAGGCAGATGATGATAAAAGTACTTTGAGCATATTTGTAAACCGAGCAACCGTTTATTTAAAGTGGACAGGATGAATGTAAATGGTCCAAGGAAATTACAAAGAGATAAACAAATATTTCTTTGCATGTAATTCTCCTGCAAATATTATGCTTATCTAAACAGCAAGACAAGATATATTATCTGCATGAGAATTATTATTATGAGGTTAGATAAGCATTCAAAACACAGGTTTTTTATTTTTATTTAATATGGGTTGCTCTTGACTCTAGTCTAGGTCATAGATGACAGAGACAAAGTCGACGATGGAGTGAGCTTACCCAGAAGAAGCCTGTTCACTCTAATTTTGAAGAGATTAGGGTTGTATGCATTCGGAAACACAGACGCAGGCATACAGTATAATACTTATCTAACCTTTTCTATCTCCTTGTATCTTTCTTCGACATTATTATTTTGACAACTTTCTTTTGTTTTCAAAAATACAAGAATCCCTCCACTTCCTTGTCTTACGTTAAAATAAATAAAGCCAGAAATATATTTGAAGAATTGAGTGTGAAGTTTCTGTTATAAATAACATCGGCAGCGCACTTTAAACAATGTATTGTTTACATTTCGGCCCCTTTACTATAACGTACCAAAGCCATCATGATTCTGTTCCGAAAAAGGGATAGTGCTATTCGTTCTTTATAGCTCTGTCTCTCTCTTATTTTTTAAATTATAATCCTAATGTATAAAACTCTTCCGTTGTTGAGTGACTGACAGACAACGCACAGCCGAAACTACTGGTCGTAGGGAGCTGAAATTTGGCATGTAGGTTCCTTGGGGAGTGTTGGGGAGCACTAAGATTTCCCGAAATTCTTGCGGGAACGGGAAAAAACGGGATTTAAGGGTTCTGAGCGAATTTTATTAATTTTTTTTCTGGTATGAAGACCCTCAATAATTTTATAAACTGTCATTTCAGAAAAAAATGAGAAAGTGTAAAAACAAAATCTACGATCAAGGAATGAAAATATTCAAAAACTTACATCAGGAACAGTAGGAAAAGAATGTGTTTGAAAATTGATTAACATATTAATTTCTTGTCTGTCCCTAAATACTGTTCTCATAAAGAAGTTATTATAAGCTGAACTTCAAACAGACACACTTTGACAAAAACATACTGAGAAACTAAAAATAACCCACGAGACATGTCTTGGCATGAGATCAATGGAATTAAATATGGCGTGCGTTATCGTATACAGCAAAATATTGGTTGTATATTTATATTAGGATCAAATGTGCTTGCTTGGAATATTAATATTAAGGCACTTAACTTACCAAATATGCTGGGAAAAGGTTCCGCATATTGGTTGTGTCCCAGAAAATCTATAATATATGTACATTTACATACATATATTGTAGATTTTTTAGAATACGAATCGATAGAATTTTAATTTACTTTGCTGAAATGGTTAAAATATAAAAGAATTTTAAAATTCTGTCGATTCGTATTCTTAAAATATCTCAACCATTTATGCAAAGTTGGGTCAGCTAATTGGGGTAACTGTACAGTAAACAAAGCTATTTAGTATACAGGTAAAAATAATATGTTTTCCAGTGTAGGTACTGCCAATATTTATTTGTAATGCGTGCATTATAACTTTTTAAGCTTATGACCCTTGTTACGAGTGTGGTGTACAATAATTGTCTACTCAGCACACTCACAACATTGTTTAAAAGCAGTTGCAAGTTAGCGGCTGCATATCAAATGGCTTTGTTGACTGTACCATATGTGTTGTATATATGTACACAGCGTAGTGATAAAAAGTCAGCAATTATAAATAATTGCAGCTGTGAAACTGTTATCAACTTATCGTAAAAGGTCAATGATTACTATTATTTATGACATCCATCAATAACATACCCCTTGTACTGCAAATTTCTGGACTTGAACCTTGAAATCTTGGGTTATCTGTCTCCGAGATAACCATGATTCAGGTATCTTCTTTACGTAAAACATTTTAAATATTTTATCGTACAATATACTAATGCATTGTGTACATTTGTAAGGCAATCACATACAACGGTAACAGAATAAATGTAATAACTGAAATGGGATGCTTTTCAGGTATTTAATTTATTCTGCTATCGTTTATTGCACTCATCGTCAAAAACAACTTTTACTATGGAACAAAACCCAAAATCCTGAAAAAATATCAGCTGTTCTGAAGATTTTTTTCACGTTGTATAAACTTTTACTATAGTACGAAAAACGAAAGTATTTCGAACCATAGTAAAAGTTTATACAACGTGTAACAGAATAACCAAATGTGTTACCACGTGCAACGTGTGAAAGGGATATGGAAAAGTTTGTTCTAGCTTGAATTGGATTTTTTATCTACCTATACATCACCAAAGAAGTATTTTAACCAACAATTATTTTTTAAAAGAAATAAAATAAGTCCTAAACATAATTCTGACCTAATTAGGTCAGAATTATTTAACCCATTTCAGATAATGAGTTAAATAATTATGGCAAGTAGTTATGCGTGGTATTACACATGGAATGTACCTAGAAAATATGATTGATTTGTGTCAAGCATTTGAATCTCTACAAAACTGCACAGTGTCTGATATGTTTATGTACTAGTTCATATTGTTTACGTAACCCATAAGCACGGTTATTAATATTTTTATTGCCTAGCACTTAGCCTTCTTAACCTAGTTTACAAGATAAACAATTTACAATACAAATAAAAAGATAATGATCACTTTATGTAGCTGACACATTTTAAATTACATTTTAAATGACACCATTAAAATTTCACGCTGTATAAACTTACAAAATAGTTTAAAAACTAACAAAACACAGCACTTAAACTCATGCTACGATTGCAGAAACTACGAATGCTTCTGCTACGATCCAAAATCCATACTTCACCATCATCATCATACCAGCCGAAAGACGTCCAATGCTGGACCTAGGCCTCCCCCAAAGGCCATACTCCAAGCGTGGCGATTACATACCATAATCGCCACGCTTGGCAGGCGGGTTGGCGATCGCAGTGTAGCTGTTGCAATGCACAGAGAATGCTGCTGCCCATTCTCTGGTGAGTTCCCTTAGTCGCGTAGTGATGGGATAGTGCGATTCTTTTCGATCACTAGGTTCGTTTTCGATCAATATTCGATCTCGATCACTAGGTGTTGTTTTGACCTGTTTTTCTGTATTGTTGTAAAAATCAAATTTACAATGATCAGAATGATCAGGATGATCAAATTTCTAGTTTGAATGATATGGTCCAACTGTGTCCTTTAAATTAGGTATTAGTCTGTAAGTTATGGGTAAGAATTTAAAAAAAAATAATGATACATAAAAAGAACATAGTAAATGAACCATATTTTTATACGGCAAGCAAAGCTGATGTCGACTATTCTGCCAATGTCTAAAGTAGATTGGAAAAGTAAGTGTGTATAAGAACAAAGAAAAAAAAGTAATGATCAGTTGGCAGAAACCATTCTTCATTCAACCAATAAATTCAATTCAATCAATCCAAAAGAACTAGGCACTACCAAAGTTAAATGTCAATACCAATTCCCTATGGCTTCCTCTATACACAGTTGATACGTAGTTGTAGCATTATGGTTACGTACCGATTCTTTATTTACACCTATCTATGTTTATACGGATATGCAGCTAATAATACCTTCATTGTCGGCCTTACTTCCGTGTGATATCCATTTACTGGAGCAAAGGTTATACGAATATAGGTATGTTTGTAGTTCAGAATGAAAGATGGTGAAAATGTACCTCATTCGGAAAGACAGGTCAATATCTCTGTCACCGGAAAATGGCAAACTCCGTAAGATTATAAAATAACTTGAGAGATTGTAAACTCTCGATAAATTGTCAACTGAACATTTGAGATACTTTTTTACGCATTAAAATTTGATAGTCTATAATATCTCGAAGTCATTCCGAGAAATTGTGGTATGACATAAATTGGCGACCAATGAGAGCACAAGTCTATAATTTATCCGTTCTCCCGTGATAGTAAACCTGGAAACAAGGCTCTCATTGGTCTGTTCAGATATGAGCACACATGTCATTGGTCTGTTCAAATTTTCCATTTTCCGGTGACATCTCCGTTGGTGAACATAATGTTGGCAAAACTAAAGAACAGTTAGTTACAATTGGACAAGGTTATGCCCTACAGCTAAAATGTCGAAAAAGTGCGACTTTTTCGGACACACAGGCCTCTCTGAGAGAGGGAGTGCCCTTTCCCAGAGAGGAGGCCTGTTTCCCATCAATAGATAAGTCTGATTTTGCTTACGATACTGCGGTAATAATTAATATGATTTGACTACCTCGTGGGTTCAGTGTTTTTTCCTTCAGGGATTACATGTATACATAGGCATGTGTGTAGGTATTTTGATAAAATAATTGTAATATAAAAAATAGGTAAACATTGTGAAATGTTTAATTAGGTGTTCATTTATTGTGTGTGGTTGATACGACGGTCGATCAACTAGTCGAAAAATTTTGGTTCATATTTTATCACACTGGATTAAACCGGAGGAAGATAGTATAGGTCATGGTTGAGGAACCTGTAGCACTAAACAACCAATACTCAAAAAATCATAAACATACAAATACAATAATAAGATAAAAAACATGCGGGGCAGTCTTTGGGGACTGCCGATAGAAGTGAAAAGTGAACTTGTGAATTGTATCATCGAGCTATTGCTCATCCTAAAATTACACATATACATATTTACAGTACCTAGACATATAGCTCATGGAAAGCGTTCGGTGACGATGACGCGAGTTCCATGATTTTTGGTCAACAAAAAAGTGCTCAACGCGCCTAAAGAAGTTTTCACTTAAAAAAAGAACACAATTATTTTTGACCCAAAAAAATATTGACACTTAGATCTCCATTTTATGTTCCAAACCATCTTTCCCATTACAATAGGAAGAATTTAACGTACTAAATATAAAAACAAATTCATAATTGTTAGTCTCATCACCCACAGGTCAAGCATGAAGATACCCGGTTCACAAACATTATCTTTGGCATGGAATTTTTATTTTTGTTTCACAAAGTTCCGAGTAGTGATAATTTAAAAATAAACAATTATATAATTTCATAATAATAACCTCTTTTGCATTAAGGTATCACGCTTGTTGGGCAACTGAAGAGCACGTGGTAATAAAGTGGAATAAAAAAATAAAATAGTAAATGTAATGTTACTATGATAATTAATGAAGTTACTACAGTAAAAAGGTTATCGATAGGAATAATTTGTAATACATTTTAACTATCAAGTATTGACTAATGAAGTGATATTAAATTATCTTCTGTTGCGCGACCCCCATGGGGGCCAACGGACATCAATGGTTAGATAACGTTGTATTATCTACGCATATACAACTTCTTTATACACTAGGAAGTGGTGACGGGCGGGCGTTTTGGGGGACTGTCTTTATGTAGAACTTTGACGTTCAAAAAGTGCAGCCACCCAGCCTAATTTGAATAAATGACTTTTGATTTTGATTTTATATTAAAATTAATAAGATACAACGTTATGATATGCTGAAGAAAAGTTTAGCATATACATATAGCTTGTGTTTGTTATGTTAGGGAAATTATTTGTTTTGCAAAGTTGTCAACCATGTGTGAACATCACAGCAATTTGGCGTAGTGTGTCATTTGAGTACGTTTTAATTTCCATACAACTTGAACATTGTTCGCATTACTCGATAAAATGTATGGAACATGTACGGAATAAAATTGGATGGTAATAAAAGACTGGAAATACAAGTTACCTACACAGCTTTTTTTAAACTAATCAACCGACTTCAAAAAAAAGAGGAGGTTCTCAATTCGGTTGTATTTTTTATGTTTGGTACCTGATAACTCTGTCATTAATCAACCCATTTGAAAAAAATCTTTTATAAAATGAAAGGATATATTTTCCGATTGGTCACATAGAAATTTCATCAAAATCAGTTCAGGCTTTTAAATGAAAATAGGTTAAAAAATATGTCATCCAAGTAAACGGAATTGCGGATTATGCTTTCCTGTGACTTTACAGTGGTGTGTGCTGTTAGGTGTAACAAAAAATACAAACCGACTTCCAAATAACAAAAACACAAAAAGTATCAAATAACTTTAATTTCGGAAGTCGTTGTTAAAAACGAAGAAACAAAAAGTAAAGTTATTTTATACTTATAGTGTTTTTAGTTATTTGGTGTCGGTTGTTTTTGTCAATAAGTTTTTTACAAATAAGAATAGGATTCAGATTCAAATTATAAAACCAAAATATTAAAATTGCTATTCATATTTTGCGGTTTGACCTATGTGTTCATTAATTCGTGTTTTCCCAACTATTTTAAAACTCGTACGATGTCTAAACCGCAAAGAATCATCTCACAACTTAAAACAAAAAAAAATCAAATTAAGACTCACGAACTGGTCGCGTTGAACAAGTGTCGCAAGAGCTAATATTGACATGATAACTTGTTGAAAGATTGGGTTCTATTCCCGAATCGATAAAAGCGAGATTGTTTTTCCATCTAAAATTTAGCAGTAGTAACCCGGACTTTGGATTTCTGCCCGATTCTTGGCAATAGGCTGGCCCCTGTTGAGTTTATGGAACTTAAGCATAAACTTGAATTGTGAATGTACTTAGTACAACTCTGCCTAATCCTTTGAAGATTGCAATCGTCATGTTATGTGTTAATAAAATCATTTTTTTTCCTTTTCAGATAGTTTTCGTGCAAGATGGCGGACTTTTCCTTCGCCAACGCGACAGAGGAGAATGGGCTCTCTGACATAGTCAGCGACCATTTGAAGGGGCTCGGACGGATGTTCTACCTTCATTCGCCTAAGGAAACAATGTTTGAGAGGAAGGAGGATGTACCTAACTTTTTTAGACAGGTGAGATATTTTTTCTTTTTATGTTCTAAGAATAATCGAAACGCCGCTCAAGTGATGCGATTGGCTTTTAAAACTTCATTCAGACAATGAGGTGCTTAGCGTGTGTTTGACAATTTGTCACATTCATTTCGTTCTAAAAACTGTGTCTGGAAGGATCGCATCAGTTCTTACTTAGAGGTGTAGCTGGGGAGTTTATTGCACCACTTCATCTTACCAGCTAAAACTAGGAAGTGGTGACGGGTGGGCGTTTTATGGGACTCTCTTTATGAAATTCTTACTTTGACGTTCAAAAGTGATTAATTTGAATAAAATGATTTTTTAACCGTCTTCCAAAAGGAGGAGGTTCTCAATTCGTCTGTTGGTTTTTTTTGAAGTGAAAACTTCTTTAGCGGCGTTGTGCACTTTTTGGGTTGGGTGAAAAATGTTAACTCGCGTCAGGACACGTGACCTGATCGAAAATTCGTAAGACGGAGGGAGAATAGACCGCCGCAAAATGAAATATTTTATATTTAAAATACGCAAAATATCAAAAATGCACAACGTTAATGTTCAAGTTTTCACTTCTGCCGGCACTCTCGGAGTGCAAGGCGTTGTTTTTTTTTATTTTGAATAATTCTTCTTAATTTGGTAAAGACAGTAAAAATTTAAGATAATTCGTCCGATACAGATGAATCAAATAAGAAGCCTATTACCATTTATTTAAATATTTAAATAGTTTAGTAGTATCTGTTTCACCTACCAAGAGTCAAACCAAAAGGTTATTGACCAAACTATCGATACAACATTTTAATTACCAAAAGCACCTTGACTTCTTTTTAACCATTCAAAAATAGCCTTTAAATCGAAGCACGTATGGTCTACAAACCATAATTGCGATTGCAAAATTTTCTTCCCAAATATTCATGTTACAATATTATCAAGGTGATGTTTGTTAATATTTGATTTGTTTGATTATATTAGTAGATTTTTGTACTTGACATGATAACACTAATTTGTGAAGTTTGACTTTCGCTTGCAAGGTTGAACTTCTGCATAGTGTCACCTTGGGCTCTGTACATACTGACTAAACTATACTGTGGTAGGTGTACAATAAATAAAAATAAAAATTTATATAGAATAGATTATACAAATAATATATTATAATACTAATAAAATATTATTTGCGATGGCAATACGAACGCCCCGTAAAGAAATATGAATATCGCCCTCAGTTATGTTAACATAATTATTCCAATGAGGGTAGTGCGGATTTTAAAATAGTTTTTAAAGTACCCTCACTAAATAATACGCTTTCAAGTTATCTACGATTACCTATTCATAATAAAATTGATTAAGGTCTAAGTGTTGTAATTACAATACAGTTTTTGTATCTTAAAATGTCCAGTGAAGTCGAATTTGTGACATTCTTTGGAAGTACGGTGTATAGCTGAGTGCCAACATATCTTGAGGTATTTTAACATTGCTGGTTACTTTTCACATATTCCTAGTTATCTTATATCATGATAATAAGAAATATATATTAATTGTTTGCTAGAATTAATAAAATATTTGTTAAAGTATACTATACTATCACTTAACTATAGTAGGCGCCAGATAAATGTGGAATAAAGTACATTGACCTTTCCCTAATAACTGTTCATAGGTACCTGAACAATTAAATATGAATCGTTTTTCATTATTCGACAATGTTAAGGATCACGAGAGATGATGATTCGGGACAGCTTCGTGTCATTAATTCCGTTTTTTCAAATTAAAAATGTCAATAATTGTAGCTGGGTCAATGACCGTTATTCCACGATTATCTGGTGCCTACTATAACTATATACACTAGAAATAAAAATAAAAACTCCTTACTAAATTAACCCTAAAATATGGCGTCAAAAAATTCATCCGCATCGCTGTCGACTGGAAGTATACCCAAAAGACTGGCGGCATTGCCACGTTGTATGGCAATGCTTATTCTTTGAACAAGGTAAAAGTTTGTTAAAGTTAAAAAAAAAAGTTAAAAGTACTTATGGTCGTTACAAAGGGACATCGTAATTTAAAAAAAAAATAAGCCATTGTAAAAAGTTCTCGTATGAAGCAAGGTGATTTAAAACACATGTCACCTTATCAGTTCTATAAAAGAAACATACATCACCTTATAAACGTGATAAAACTAAATTTTCTATCGAAGCGAATGCCTTCAAATCCTCGGCTTTTATTGTTGAGGAACAATTACTAAAACGCGCTTTGAATAAATTTAATCTTGTTGGTGCTTTATAGGTAATTTATTTCTGGTTTATCGATCCGTGTTGCGCATCTGAATGGAATCTTAAATGCTTCTTGTTTTGAGGAAGACATTATGTCGTTAACGTATCATCCGAATAACTCCTTGAATTATAATAAGAGTAAATAAACAAAATGCCTTCGTTTCAAATAAGGTAAAAACGTTAGTTCAGGAAACACACAGAGTATTATAAAATTACACCTATGTTACTTCGTTAATACTCTCGTACCTAAACGTAATGATTTAGAAAAGAAAAAAAAAACAATTATTTTTATATTAAGTATTTACGATTCTAAATCCATATAACGAATGGCAACACTTAATGATACCTACTACATTTGTAATGTAATAAATATTCCTAAAAGAATATTTTCCGAAAATTAAACCAATCCTTTTTTGTTACAAAATAGGTAGTCGCATTCCTTAATCCGAATAACTTTAGCTACATTTAATGATATCTACTACCATTAGTAGCAAAACCGAACCAACATTAACACTAATCTCAGTTCTATCAAACTAAACCAATAACAGAAAAAGATTGTAAACTTAATCCACATACATTATTTCTTAACGATTCAGGCTGTTGCAATAGTTACAAAACCGAGGAAACACGATATACCAACATTCACTACGTCTTGTGAATCGAATGGGTAAAGTGATACATAGGCAAACACAGGTGTGGATAACGATATTACATTACCTTACCTATTGATTTTTGTGTGGTTGCTAACTACACCGCCGGAATTACACGGTTCACCTTTGCTTCTAATTTGGTTGATTCAACTAAATTACAGAGGGCCCGCATGTTGGATTACGGTCGAGGTCCTCTCCCAGAGAAAAAACCTGTGTCACAGCAGTGGGAACCTTATCATCATTATCGTATCAGTATAAAGAAGTCCACTGCTGGACATAGGCCTCTCCCAAGTGTCGCTAAAACAACCGGTCCGTGCGCCTCGCATCCATCGGCTACCCGCGACTCTCCATCTTGTGGGAGGCCTTCCAACGCTACGTCTTCCGGAACGCGGTCACCACTCCAGAACTTTTAGGCCCCATCGACCATCTGTTCTGCGAGCAATGTGCCCTTGGGAACCTTATAGAATTATGCTATATTTATACAAATAAATTGGATACACTGGTGGTCTTATGGTAACAGTTCTGACTCATTTACGGTCGGCGTGAGTACAAGCATCGTGATATTATTACGTGGCGGTAATGGTTCATTCCCTTTAGGATCGAAGGCCTGAGCAGTGGTAACATTATGAACTGCCATTGTTATTAGTTGAAGAAACCAAATTTCCATTAACTGTTGGCATCACAGGTCCACTCTCTTCATTTCAGCATCTTTTAATTAAAGTAAATCAATTTGGTTGAACCGTGTGTTAGTGACATAGCCACTGGCAAGGTGTAGCTATTGCGATTTCTATTTGGTCAAAGGGGTTGGTCTCGGTCTAATGAATGAGTAATGTCTTTCGTCTGAAGGTTCTGCACTTTGCTCAATGTTGAATATCCACTTACTTATCAGGGTGGGTAAATTGAATTAGAGTCAATAAGTAATACTCGTAAAACAAACTATAGTAGGCGCCAGATAAATGTGGAATAAAGTACATTGACCTTTCCCTAATAACTGTTCATAGGTACCTGAACAATTAAATATGAATCGTTTTTCATTATTAGACAATGTTAAGGATCACGAGAGATGATGATTCGGGACAGCTTTGTGTCATTAATTCCGTTTTTCAAATTAAAAATGTCAATAATTGTAGGTGGGTCAATGACCGTTATTCCACGATTATCTGGCGCCTACTATAGAAAGGTGTGTTGAAAGCAACCTACTGAAAATAAGATTAAAATAATATAGGCATGGCAAAACAAGACCAGAGGGGCAATTCTTTTAAGGAGCGTTCGCGTATTGCGGTTGCAAAAAAAAAACACAGGTTCAGTTGTAAATGTCACAAACACCACTAATTTCCAAACATATTGTAATTTTTTCGAAATTGTTTAGTAAATGTGTAACATAGTGTTTTTCTTTTCGTTTACAGTCATGGCCATACTTCTTCATCTTCATGATCCTGGAACACATCGTCCTCAGGCTAAAGGGCAAGCCAGGCATCAGACTGAACGATGGCATCACCAGCATATCACATGGAATCCTCCAGGAGTGCGGAAGGTACGATTTTCATTTACTTATAACAATCTTAGCCACGAGACATCACGTAAATACACATGGCTTTCTACATAAACCTGTTGTTAGTAATTGAGGAGAATGACAGAGCTGTCCTGGTGGTGACATTCTAGTCAGAAACAAAATTGAGCAGTAGTCAATCGATTTGAGAACAAGAAGAAATAAGATAGCAGCTGCACTAGGGCTAACTACGCAGGTTGCGCCAGATTTTTATTTGAGTCTCACCAACCATTGAGGGGAAGCAGCGTCCTGCACAAAACTATAAATAACTAATATTATAAAAGGTGAAAGTTTGTGAGTGTGTGTGTATATTTGTTACTTCTTCACGCGCAAACGGGTGTACCAATTTAGATGAATTTTGCCAAAGAGATTTTTTGAGTCCCGGAGAAGGACATGGGATTTTTTTTTTATGCCGGGAGTATGTTCCCATGGGATAATTTTCGACATTAACGTGGGCGGAGCCGCGGGCGGCAGCTAGTAAATATTAAAAACATTACCAACAGCATTCTGTTCCTTTCATGGGTATTATAACTCGTAAACTACGAATACCTTGGACGTAATACTACAAAAGCTGTTAAATTTATACGGGTCTTTATGAATCGGATTTAGTTAACCGCAACTAAGCATCTCTCTTTGGCAATGTGCCATAGTATTGTAGTTTGCTTTCGGATTATCTTTATTGTAGCATTAGGATTATTACCGTATGCTCTTATACTGGATGGCAACCTATTTTTGTTTTAATGGCTATTGTTACTAGCTTTTTAGATTCAATACCTGGGAAAAAGGTTACAACTTGTCTCAAACTTGTTATCGATTGTTCCATTAGGAAAGGGTTTTCTGTTTCTAAAGTTACAATCGGTTCCTGTAACTTGTGTTGTATTACAATTTTCATCATATACATATTTCAGATTTTGTGAATTTTTATTATTGCTTACAAAACATTGTATCAAAGTTACTGATAGGCCTGTAATTTCCCTCGCGATTTGCCGTTATTTTCAGCCTCATCGTTTATGTATCCGACTAATGTATTTTATGATTATTTTCAGGTTACTATGGCGTGGCGCGGAGTCCTTCTTATATACGTGGATATACGCCAACTTTAGGCTGGTGGAGTTGCCCTGGGACAGTACTGTGACGTGGTATGCTGCCGCGTTAGGAGTTGATTTCTGTTACTATTGGATGCATAGAGCTTGTCATGGTAAGCACACTCTTATAAATATATTTAATAATTCAGTAAAACACCCGTCATTTGTTTCTACTCCAATATTAAAACATTTACCAATTTTTTTAAGCTCTTGGACATCAAAACAAATTCTTGTTTCTATTCTATTCCATCCATTTCATTTTCTAGAAAATAATTTCATGTAAATTCCGTTTCATCCCATTTCTGAATTGATTCGTATACTGAGCAGTGGGTGGAATAAGGTCGTCAATGTAATAATAGTGCTTATTCAGACATTGTACTTACACCACAGGCCCATTGGAGTCACAAGATAATACTTTAAATAATCTCTGAATTTAATTTTTTGTTTGTTTGTTCTTTTTGCTCACTGTTACTCAAAACATTAGGTCAGTCATAGATCTCTTCAATAGTTATTTATTTTTCATTTTAGAACTAAATTTCGCTTTAGTTTTGGTATTTGGCACCCAAAAACAAATTGTTTTTTTATTTATTTTTATTTTTGTTCTTTTAAGGAGGTTCAAATCGCATGCTTTGCAAAGATATTTTATTTGAATTTTCTGGAAAATGTTGATGACAATTTTGATCATATCCTTTTGTATTTTTTTCTATCAAATGTAATGTCTCACTGTTTGTTTTCCCTAATAATAAAATTATGTCCTTTCTCAACAGAGGTACACATACTATGGGCCCAACATCAAGTGCATCACACGTCTGAGGACTTCAATATGGGCGTCGGAATTAGACAGTCTATGCTGCAGGGATGGTGTGGATTTGTAAGTGTTTATTATCAACTGTTTTTATTCATTTGGTTTAAGGAGACACTTTTAGCGAAGAATGGCTTTATTTTATATAATACTAGCTACGTCCCGCGGAGTTGTGTTAATCCAGGGTGTAAGCTTCCTGCATGCCAAATTTTATCAAAATTGTTCCCGCCGTTTGCGCGTAGAAGTAACAAACATACACACACACTCACAAACTTTCGCCTTTATATTATTAGTGTGATCTAGTATAAAGATTGGAAGTAAATATGACTTGAGCTTTTATATTGATGATATTGATAGGATGTATTGGTCAATAGTTTGGAGCAAATCAAAATGAAAGTGTTCGGTATATCCTAATATATAAAAATTCTTTCGAGTGACTGAGTGACTGACAGACAACGCACAGCCAAAACTACTAGTCGTAGAAAGCTGAAATTTGGGAGTGTAGGGGAGCACTAAGAGAGGATTTCCCGAAATTCTTACCAGAACGGAAAAAACGGGATATGCGCCTACGAAGTTGCAGGCAAAAGCTAGTAAATCATAAAATAATCAAGACCATAAGTTAACAACTTAGCTTGTACACCTGTACAATACATCCTACTAATATTATAAATGCGAAAGTTTGTAAGAAAGTATGTATGGTTTGTTACTCTTTCACGCAAAAACTACTGAATGGATTTTGATGAAATTTGGTACAAAGGTAGATAACACAAAGGATACTTTTTATCCCGGGAATATGTTCCCTTGGGATAATTTTAATTCATGCGGGCGGAGCCGCAGGCGACAGCTAGTATTAAATAAAACTGTTTTTAAAGTACGGCTTTAACAAAAGATTGCTTGCTTAAGCGAAATCTTCTGGAATTTTTGTATATCTTAGTTTTTGGTATACGTCATGCTTGTCGCAAATAAACTCTTTTTCTTTCTTTCTTCTTTCTTCTGGACGGAACCGCGTCATCAGATATAAAAGTCGTAAGCCATCTTTTAGCGTTTAGCTTCATCCGTATTCCATATTTATAAACCTCGAAACTTGGCAGTCCCGATCATTTTGTTTTATATTTTCCTATGGTTCCCGTCATTTGGCCATAAATAATACATAAGGAAAGTCGATGGCACTGAAACTTGGTGGAAGATCGTGACAGTGAATATATTAAGGCTTCGTCGTATTAACACTTTGTGGGTCTTAGGCATTATGGACGTTTTTATCGGCATGTGTGTTAAGTACTGCTTGATATTAGTAGGGTTACGTATTAATTCTAGGCACTATGTGTTTAGGTCATTTCTAATATTTAGAATTATAAGCATTTAAAAAACAAAAGAAATTGTTCTACAGATAAAAAAACAATTTCGATGAAAACTCATCGCATTGTAGTATCGTGTCTGCGAGCTCACAGCTTCAAAAAATGTATTTGTATACCAACAAACCTGAGAGCTGTGAAGATTGCGACTACAAAGCAAAAGCCCGACGTTATTCATAATAAAACGATCTTGACATACTTCTCCATCCTTTCTTTTAAAGGAACATACAAAGACATTTAGAAAGGGAATGAGATCAGAATTATTTAGCAATCACATTCGCAAGACAGAGCGAGATTGGGGTGATGGAGTGCCGCCTCTAACTGGGCTAGTATAATATTAATGGAGAAACGGAATAAGGCTCTCATATATTACCTCTACAGTGGCTTTTCACCGACTTTTACACGCCTTACAAATTTATCAGAATCTCAGAGCAATTATTATATAATAATTATTGTGTGATATAAACTGCACAAAGTTATACCCACAGGATCTGCTATCCATCCTAATATTATAAATGTGAAAGTGTGTCTGTCAGTCTGCCTGTTCACGCTTAAACCGCTGAGCCGATTTAGATGAAATTTGGTATAGAGATAGTTTGATCCCGGGATGGGACATCGAATAGTTTTATCCCAAAAATCATTCTTGAAAGGGGTGAAAAGGGGGAGTGGAAGTTTGTATAGGAGTCCGTCATTATTGAAGATAAAATCATGAACTTTTTTTTATCAAGTGTCTCAATACAAATATTGTGACACTTGATAAAGAAAACAAAATGGGTTCATCAACGACCAAAATATTTATTTTGTTAACTGAAGCCGAGTTACTTAACACATTCCCATCTCTAACTTACCTTGCTGTTTTACTGAACAGATCAGGAATAATGCGTAGACCAACTTGTAAGTGCTAAGTTACGTTTATCAATTGAATCTCGGTTTAACTGTGCCTACAGGTTATTTAAAAACAATATTCTGAGATAACGTAAAAGGTTTTGCAAAAGTTGATGTGAAAGTCTGCCACTTAACACCAAGTTGGCCGATTGCCAGTTCTGTCTCGAAGTACCTATTCACGAAAACCACGCTTTTTCGTAAGGCTGCGTGAATCCATATCCACGTATGTGTTCGATGTGCGATATATAATTCTGGTCATTACAGCAAAGCTTGGCGAGGCATTCTTTTTTTTTTAAGTATGGGAAGTCATCAAATGACTTTCTTCTCTCTCAGAGCGTGCCAGACTCTTACTTACTAAAACCCATCCGTGTTCCTTCTAAAGCCCTTTGCGTTCCAGGGCCGCGGTGACTCTTTCGAACAAATTCCGCAACCCTGGCAGGCTCTGGCCCTAGCGTGTTCCGTCTCCTATGCTGACATCTCTTTGAGGCGCGCGTAGAATACAACGCGCCATCGAACCGGGCCTGGTTGTAACCGGACAGCGAGCCACCCAACGCTCGCCGTCCGCAGGCCCGCGCCTACAGTGGCCGGGGATCGCCCTGCGACTCCCGACGCCCAGTCTCATAATTTTGAAAGATGTTGATCAATCTCTCCCTTCCTTTCCCTCTTAACTTCCTTTCATTGACTCTCACCTGTTTCTCATTCCAGGCTTTCTATCTACCACTGGCGCTAGTGATCCCGCCAGCTCAGTTCGTGATGCACCATCAGTTCAGTTACCTGTACATGTTCTGGATCCACACTGAGGCCATCAAGAGTCTTGGACCACTGGAGTACATCCTTAACACTCCGAGCCATCATAGAGTTCA
The DNA here is from genome assembly GCA_905163435.1 of Mamestra brassicae. Lineage (NCBI taxonomy): Eukaryota > Metazoa > Arthropoda > Insecta > Lepidoptera > Noctuidae > Mamestra > Mamestra brassicae. The sequence goes on along the minus strand of LR990991.1, from coordinate 3,085,069 downwards.
TCACGGTAAGTTTATATAAATCATCTTTTAATACGTGACGAAGGTAATTTTATTAGATTAAATTTGTGGTTTTAGGCCCTGTTAATGAATGCGCCAGACTATGATCTGACAAAACCAGATAGAGAGAGATCGTAAGGCGAGTTACAACAACACCAGCATTTGGACAGAATTTATATTGACCTCGACTTGGAATGAATTTGCTTTAAGAAAAGATTACATTCGTTTTTCACGAGAATCAATAGAAAAAAAAAATTTGATTGTTAAGAGACACTAATTTTAAAATAACTGCAATCGAATCAAAGAGCCAATTACATGCGTAACATATTTTTTTACGCAGCGGACAGTTCTCCAAAATGACTTTCATAGCCAACATCAGTCTTTTGCAGTTCATCTCTTTGCTAGACAAAATATTCTTCAATAATAAATACATCGTATAGAATATTATACTTTGGCCTCTCTTCTAAGAAAGCTGAAAGCCAGCTTACGAAAATTATCCTGCCTCACCAATAATTTTTATTTTCTTTCTACTCAGGAAGCAACAAGTACTGCTTGGACGTGAACTATGGAGGAGTGCTCATTATCTGGGACCGTCTCTTCGGAACCTTCAGGCCTGAGACCGACAAGATTGAGATCGTCTATGGTCTCATCTACAATCAGCCTTCTTTCAACCCTCTGTACTTGCAGGTATTAAATTTATAATTATATTTTGACTATTTTTCAATCATCAATCAACGATACTCCCTTGCGTGCAATCATTGCAGTGAAAAAGGTTTATTACAGGAGCTTTCACATATTTTTCGGACAAAAGTATGCAGTGACATAGTCCAATGTAATATCAGTATGCCTATGGACCCAGAAACATGACAGTCAAAGAAAAATTAAAACATTAACGTGCTTTTATCTTATACGGCACCAAATTTGTCGGATTGATTGCTATGTATAATTCTGAAGTATTGTGATTACTGGCGTCGTGATTGTTCAAATGTTGAGATTCTACGTACTAATAATAGCAGTATTGAATAACCTGCTAAAAATAACAAAAAACGCTATGAAATTTATTTACCAAACAAAAACACCGGTTTAACCATTGCGTTGTTCATGAATACCTTTAATTCCATATTAATATTCCAGTACCCGACACGGATTATATCGTCATTCGCGGAAACAAACGTTTCCACGAATTTAGGGCTTTTCAAATATTAAAACTGAAACCTGTATTATATGAAAAAAAACATTGAATATCACACTTCACACTAATCACACTAATATTGTAAAGGCGAAAGTTTGTGAGTGTGTGTGTATGTTTGTTACTTCTTCACGCGCAAACGTCTGGACCGATTTAGATGAAATTTGGTATAGTGATTGTTTGAGTCCCGTGGAATGACATAGAATAGTTTTGTCCCGGGAGTTTGTTCCCTTGGGATAATTTTCGACATTCACGCGGGCGGTGCCGCGGACGGCAGCTAGTAAATTATAAAGTTTTGAATGTTACTTCAGTTTGTTTTTGTTACTTAATCTAAATAATTTTAAAAATCTTTAATTAATAATACATTGCAATCCGCTTCCATTAGATATATTATTTATCTTGTTGGTAATTATATTTTCGAGCCGTTTGGGGTTTAAACTCTCAGGTCTTGTGGTCCGATTGCGCATAACATGTTTAAAGATTTCTCTAGACGCTTATTTGACACTTCACGTGACCCACGGGCTGGCTTTTACTTCAAAGAATAAGCATTGTCATACAACGTGGCAATGCCGCCAGTCTTTTGGGTACACTTCCAGTCGACAGCGACGCGGATGAATTTTTGAAGCCTTTCTTTAGGGTTATTTTAGTTAGGCATTTTTATTTTTATTTCTAGTGTAAGTATATAGTTAGTTAACTATTTATTAAAACAGTTGTAAATATCTATGTAAATAAATATTTTTATCTTGATAACAAAGTCACTAGCTAGGATGACACAATCCACAATAGTAATGGAAAAATCCATACAGTAATCTCATAAAAGCTTCCATATGATGGATAAGTTCATCATAAAAGGGATCTACCATAATGGTTCATACTTAGCGCAAAATTAGGACAAACAAGCAATTTAAATAATCCTTTAGGCGACCTACATGGCCTGTAAATAATGCTGGAATACAAAAGGCCGATGGCAGAATCTAACCTAATATGCATATATCATAATATGGTAATGTTTACCTAAATACATCAATTATTTAACCCAACATTCAGTAGTATACCATTGTCCTTTTAGCATGGCAATCGCGGTCATTGACGGGCCTGCAAAAGTATTTTTATGTATTTCATTTATTTATAAGCCACACCAATAACTTGCCGGGACCTTACCGTTGACGGGAACGGGAAAAAACGGGATGTACGCATACAAAGTCGCGGGCAAAAGCTATAGTAGGCGCCAGATAAATGTGGAATAAAGTACATTGACCTTTCCCTAATAACTGTTCATAGGTACCTGAACAATTAAATATGAATCGTTTTTCATTATTAGACAATGTTAAGGATCACGAGAGATGATGATTCGGGACAGCTTTGTGTCATTAATTCCGTTTTTCAAATTAAAAATGTCAATAATTGTAGGTGGGTCAATGACCGTTATTCCACGATTATCTGGCGCGTACTATAGTTAGGGATCATTCTCGACATTCTTAACCTTTTGAACGCCATTGTCACGTATAGGTACATAACAAGCAAGCGCGTGCCCTGTACGCCAAACGTCACAAATATGTGACAAAAACTACGGCGAATTTGTGGCTTGGCGTCGGGGGCACGCCGATGCGTTTATGCTCCGGCGGTCAAAAGGTTAAGAGCGAAGTCACTATAACAAGCCAGTTAGTTATAAAAACGATACATACATAGATGAGACTCCCTACGAAGAGTTATACAAGAGAAAATGTAACGACCGTCAAGGCTTTGCTAAAACGAAACAACTACACAAAACAGCGACTGACGTAAAAATAATAACCTATATTAAATTCTGAACATGTTCACATCTCGTTGGGTAAACAGAACATTGCAATTAACCTCGGAAAATGGAGCAAGACAGCAAAAAGTTCCCCTTAACAAGGGATTATAAGGATGCGGTTAGACTGAGTAAGATTTTGATCCCTCTGTAGTGCTGATATGAAATAAGACGAGGCAATATGGCGTCTAAGGACCATAAGGACCAATCGATCGATAAGCGATCGATGCCATCGAATGATGGTAGAAATGATTAGTCGACGTCGATCGATAGTTTCTACTACACCATTTGATCGATTGTCGACGGTGGTAGAATGAATTAGTCGACGTCGATCGATAGCTTCTATTTCTACCACACCAATCGATCGACGTTGATCAATTGGTGTGTTTTTAATTGTTTATCGCCCAGTATCCTTCGATCAGCCACAGATACCACACCAGTCGATTAACGTCGATCGATGTCGATCGATGGCATCGATCGTTTGGTGTGGTAACACCCTAAGTCGGAAGCTGTGTTTAAGGTGTTGGTTATTTTAATATATTATTTTTCCTTGTCTAGTAAGATTGTTTTTCTTGAGGGTTTTAGAAATTTACTATGTAGCATAATATTGCAATCTCAATTCTTTTAACTGAAAGAAGTCCAGTTTTTTTTCAAAATGGTAGAGGTCATGTTGTCAGCACAAAGTTTGGAATTTGATAATCTATACTAAACTTCTATACTAATGTTATAAATGCGAAAGTTTGGATGTTTGGACGAGTGGATGGATGGATGTTTGTTTCTCAATCACATCAGAACGGCTCAACGGATCTTGTTGAAATTTGGCACAGAGGTAGATCGTAGTCTGGAATAACATAAATGATATTTCCGATACTTTTTATCCCGACAGTATGTTACCTTGGGATCATTTTCGACATTTACGTGGGTGGTAGCTAGTATTGCGATCTTACGTAGTTTCTTGAACGAAAATGATCACTAAATTATTATAACAAATTGTCAAACACGCGATATCTAGCTGTGATTGGTTAAACAGCACTTGAGTTGCCTTTCTTTTGTGGCAGGTCGATTTATTTTTCTCGAATCTCAAGTTCCTAGCAATTTTCTATAATGCCAGTATTGCTCGTTAATTTTCTTCAGGCGCACATATTGTGTTGTTTGAACACGGCCTAACATATGTACGTAACATGCCTTAATGAGTGAACGTAAACCTTTAATATAAGGTTTTGTGGCCTGTCATGACAATGATTGCCAACAAAAAATAAACGGGAATAATATCGAGTAATGGGGCTAGCAATCTCGCTTGTTGTATTATAAAGTTAGGGACATGGCAAACCCTAAAAAGATGAAATTGTGTAGAATAAATGTCGTTGCATAAGAAGAGAAGGTGTTAGAAGTAAACTTATAAGCGATTTGAGATAGAATATGCCTACTGCCACTTCAGTATGGCGATCCTTCGGGCTATGTTCTCTTGCGGATATCGTCATTCCTGATTCGATCACGTAAAGAAACTCCGAGCATTGCCCTCTTCATTGTCATTTGGGTGTCCTTAAGCCTTCTGATGAGGCCCATTGTAAGCAACCCTGTAATACTGATTTAATAACTTAATTTTTCAGGCTTTCTACAACAATTATGTAGTAGGAAAGTTCCGTAAGCTGAACACCTGGGAGAACAAGTTGAAGGCCATCTTCTGGGGACCCAGCTGGGAACCGGGAACTGCTCGACTGGGAGATGAAGACATGAAAGTTGATGTAAGTATTTCTTGGCATGGCTTTTAAGTTGTTCGAGGGGTGATATTGGGTATTGAAAACTGTTATGGTTTTGAGAGCGTTTATTCCTTAGGCGGTTTTTCATTGGAAGGAGTTCTTATTCTTAAAAAATAATCGACCAATTATTTTAATGAAAGTTGATTCGAATTCGAAAGATAACCAGATCTAAATAATATATGTAGTTTAATAAAATGTTTTTTTTTTTTAATTTAGAGTGATTTTTCACTTTCTATAGAAGACTTTAAATTGATCTCTCTGATCTGATTGATGTCTCTAAACTCTATTTCGCAAAACCAAAATTTACAATACGTAAATTATACTGCTGGAGTTCATTAGGTCCATAACCCTATAACAGTTCGTAGTACGGAAACGTCTAAGCTCAATCAAATACAAAAGAGACAAAAGCTTGCATGACACGAGAGCTTTCACCGTTTGATCTCGCCTGGAATTGACGAACCTAGACTGTCAATTCATTCAGGATTCCAGGGAATGCCAGTAAATGCCAATCCTATGATTGACGTTTCTATTCCTCCGTTCAAAGGCTGTCATTTCGTTGAAAGGGGCTGTCGTAAAGCGAGTTATAGTCCCAATAAAATGTGTCTGATAGTGAAGCTACATTGTTATCTTCATACACATATAGTTGATTCTAGATAAGCTAATTTTCCCAGAATATTACCCGGAATTACTGAACTAATTACATGCCTAAGCTCCTAAGCCTTTGTACGTATTGATCCCAGTTTGATGTCCAATGTAAATTAGGTGTAAATTAGGTGTCTGAAATGATCTTTCTAGTGACTTCAAAATCAGAAGGGTAGTGGAAAAAATAAACATTTAAGATTAATGAAGATCAGAGAGATGAATATGGGTTATCAAGATGCCTCATAACACCCTCTTACTTTATTTAAAATAAAAATACATTCAAAAGCCAGTTAATCAAGCAGTCTGTCTTGCTAAATTAAATGCCAAGGCACTAGAGTTATATTGAACTACGTAGATCGGCGATAAGTACCAGCATTTAAAATTTAAATTTAGCTTCCCAAAATTTTAGGTTTAAATCGATTTATTTAAATTCTCTGGATTTGTATGCAATACGGGTGTCCTTTATTAAAAGAAAATAGATCGATAGGCTATACACGCGTAGGTAATATAAATAATATTTTAGGCAATGAAAATAACATATCTTTATAAATTTGATGTATTTTTTAAGCTTAATAAAAAAATCTTTCTGTACATAAACTTTTACGATGCCAAGTTTCATTCGCCTCCGTCCGCGTAATTTTCGGAAAAAAGGGGTCAGACGTTTTTGCTTCAAAATACATTATGCAGAACAGGATGTTAAGTCCAGTCCTGCATCGCGCAAGCAAAGTTCTTCCGTTCTGCGATTTGAACATATACAACAGTCCGAATATCAACTATCGGGCAGATGCCCCCCACCAGGCAAAATAACCGTCTGGTCAGAGGATCCTCCCTTTCCAATTGAGGTTTCCATTGGAAAGATCCTCCGACCGGAGACGTTGTCGACGTTGTTGTTGGGCTGTTGTATCTGTTCAAATCGTACGAAGAACTTTGATAGCACACTGCAGGATTTGTGTTACGTCAGGTCGATCTTTTAAAGTTTCAATGCGGCCGTAAAGATGATGATTTATGATTCTGTGAAACTTGACATAAAATAATAAAGTATTATTATTAAATTATGAGATAGGTTACTAGGAAGCCAGTAAAGAACGCCTTAATTACGATATTGGGCGTTACAACCCTTACTTTAAAAGGTCAGATTAAATAAATAGTAGAAACTCTACAAAACAAAACTAAGTTATCTCCCTTGTTGAAAACTTAAAATGCCAAAATAATTTAAACATAATCCATTATGTAGGCGTAGAAGTAAAAATGGACCAGTATTCAAGTTTTTATTTTTGTTTCAAAGTTTATTTTTGGGAAACTTAAAAAGCTCTCAAACTTTTAGAAGAAGCTTATACCAACTCTTGAACGCCCACAACTTAAAATCCTAAGTAAGAAATATACTAGTGTTAGGAAACCATTCCTTTTTTAAAATTACCTTTTAAGATGACATTTTAGTAGTTTTTTAAATAGTAAAAACGATAGTGTATTTTAAGAAATATACTTGTGTTAGGAAATCATTCCTTTTTTTTAATTACTTTTTAAGATGTCATTTTAGTAGTTTTTTTAATGGTATTAACGATTGTAATTTTTTATATCATTTGGTAGTGCGTTATAAAGTTTTACTCCCTCATATATTATTGTTTTTTTACATAGTTAGTTCCAGTACTATGGGTATGTGTATGTCTTGTGCGCGCTTCAGAATACGTTTTTGTACCTGTATGTTTTTGAAAATGTGATTGGTGTGTGTAAGCCTTTGGAAAAAAAATTACGAACTAAAATACTATATATACTATTCGTGAAATTAGCCCTAAGAAAAATAAGCAGAGTTTCATAAGGTGTCAAATGTTAGTTCGAAAATCACCATGATCATAAATTGATTATCCAATTCATTTGATTTGGGGTCGGTGCAGAACATTATGAAGTAGGTATTTAGATCAAGTTAGTTTTGATATTTTGCAACTAAGCAGTATTTTTTTATTTTATTTTATTTATGTTCAAAATATATCGTAGAGTATCAAATATAAATGCTAAAAACCACAGAAGCCTTTGAAGGCTTATATATGGCTAGTGAGTTCGGAATAATTATTTCTAAGACTATTAATTACTAAGATACAGATGATAAGTTTGTGAGTTTTACATTCTATTAATGCAATGCAATTAAAGATGGTAGTGAGTATATCAAACTAAAGTGTTTACTCGTAATGTGTTATTTGCATGAAATGCTTTTTTAATTTACTTTTTGCTTTTTTAGGGTTAACAGATATTAACAGATATGCTATGTTTTGGAAAGAGCAGCCAAAAGGAATCTTAAGGTTAAATATAGACGCCTCCATCGTTGCTCCTCACCGCAAATTATTTCGGGCACATCCAACGAATTTGAACTTGGTTGAAGCCCTTGATCTATTTTATTAGCTCTAAACACGGTCACCGAAGTAATGTTCAAATATCTATTCTTAGTTCTAGCAGTGGTTGGGGAACAATATAGCTTCCATAGGTGACTTAAATGTAAGTCTAGCAAACTTTTGGCAATCAGCTCCGCTCGTACAATCATTAACTGCCTAGCCTTTTCCCAACTATATTAGAGTCGGCTTCTAGTCCAACCGAATTCAGCTGAATACTAGTATTTTACGTGGAGCGTCTGCCTGCCAGACCTCCACAACCAATTTGCGGGGTAACACGGTATTTCTTGGCAAGACTGGAGTCAGATTTTTTGGCTTCTGACATTCTGTTAGCCCCACTCGTAAAATAAACGGCTGTAAATGCGCGATGCATTTACAGCCGTTTATTTTCTTTTTAGTGCGTCCCTTTTGTCAGTCATATAAGGACGTGTGATCGATATGTCATATGAATACCCGGTTACATTACTTTTCTTACTGATCACTGCATTAGGCCTCCCACAAGGTGGACCAATCGATGACCTGGTGAGGGTTGCCGGTAGCTGATGAATGCCAAGACGTGCACGGTTGTTTTGGCAACTTAGGGGAAGCCTATGTCCAGCAGTTGACTTCTTTTGGTTGATGTGTTGATGATGATGACTGCATTACGCAATTCAAACCCAAAATTTGACAACTAGTCCTGCTAACTGGAGCACAGTTACTGGGTCGTCTGTTGGGGTCAGAGAGGCAGTTACACCTTGTAATATACTGGTATTCCGCTGTTTCCAGTTAAGCTGGATATTGACCAGTATTACGGTTACCAGTATAAAATTCGCAGCGAGCATGTTATGTTATGCCGTGTCTTAAAATCCGTGTAAAACAAAACACAGCCGCATCATATTCGTGCTCGTTTACACGTACGGACTGAACGAATGCTCGCTTTGTAATATGTTACATTACACCCCGTGACACCGGTCAGTACCTACTTATAGACTAGAAGCCGGCCACTACACAGTTGGGAAAAAGCTCTTGACTTAACAACCTCCAGGTTGCTATCAGGAAAAATAGAATCCGGCAGGGAATTCCACTCCTTAGTTGTACTTGTTCTAGAGGTTACTAAGTTGTGTTTTTGTTTACAGGTGGAGAACAGAGACAAATACGACGTTCAGCTACCTGCCTGGTGCAACTTCTACCTAGTGGCGCATTACACTATTGTGTTGTATGGTTTCTTTGAACTGGCTTCGAGGCATATGGTGAGTTTTGTTAATGTTCTTATTTGAATAAGATTTCTTCATGCACAGGAGCGTTTCAACAGTGCAACAATGCAATGTTCTATACTCTATCCGTTTAGGTAGTTAACTAAAGGTAAACAATCTTGATGTGTCTTTTTACACAAATTCATATTAAACAAAAAACTACTTTTCAAACTTATGGTTCAATTGGTTTAGTATTCGTTACTGTTGTATTTACTTTGGTTTTTACTTGCATTTTATTTTTAAACTGAGTTTTTAAGTAAAAAGTTACATCAAGATTGTTTACCTTTAGTTAACTACCTAAACGGATAGAGTATAGTAGAACCTATTCCTAAAAATAATTTACAGATGCTACGAAATAGCGTTGTCGTGTTTATGTCCCTATGTCGAGTCGCGTGTCCGTCTATAGGAACCTTAAAGTGTTCAATCAAATAATAGTTATAACATGAAACATGTCTGAGAAAATGTGGGTGACAGTATGAGTACAATGGTAGCGCCTACCATTGTACTCATACGAAGTGAAGGCTTGGGTGAAGTGATCAAGAGGTGAGCTATCAATACATATAATCAAGATATCACGTGATCACGAAGTGAGCTGTCATCTCATCTTGATTATATGGACTGACAGCTCACCTCACCTCGTGATCACTTCACCCAAGCCTTCACTACGACATGTTTACAAAATCGAACGGTAGTAGATATCGTCGTAGATATCCAAGCAATAAATTATGACACGGTTTTCATTACTAGAGAACGTAAAGGATCACGACTGAAGTCGATTCAGGACAGCTTTATTTCTTCAGTCTTTATTTCTGTTTTTGATATGAAGAAAGTTAATCAATGTATGTGGGTCAATGACCGTTACTGCACATTTGTCTGGTGTCTACCATAGGTACATGAATTGCTTACCCAAGTAAAGTACACAAGCGTGATATGACTAAGTGTAAATCTAAACTGATAATCCTCTTTGCTGTAGAGAAGCTTACGCATGAGCTTCGTATCAGTCATATACATTATGTATTAGGTATACAGTCGTATTTCCACACGATTGGTTGAGATCCCGGATTCACAGCACGTCTTGTTTATATAACAAACACGAAGCTGGAATCTTGTTGCAATCTCTATACGATCTCCGATATGTAGGCAAATATACACTGCGCCATCGAATCTCTCAGAATGTATTAACTTCAAAATTGAAATAGTGTATATGTTGCCGCCAACTTGTTGCAATTGCTCGACTACATAGCTACTTAGTTAGCGCGTCCCTTCCATTTAAAAAAAGAAAATTCACCGTTTTATTGAAAATGTAAAATTCAGCTGATATGAATGTACCTTTTTTTTTTTTTTTGTTACCGTCAATGTCGGTTCAACGATCTATAGTAGGCGCCAGATAATCGTGGAATAACGGTCATTGACCCACCTACAATTATTGACATTTTTAATTTGAAAAACGGAATTAATGACACAAAGCTGTCCCGAATCATCATCTCTCGTGATCCTTAACATTGTCTAATAATGAAAAACGATTCATATTTAATTGTTCAGGTACCTATGAACAGTTATTAGGGAAAGGTCAATATACTTTATTCCACATTTATCTGGCGCCTACTATAGGCGTGACAGAAAAATAAACATTTTTCGCATTTGTTACATTATGAAGCCTGTACGGTGTCGGACGTAAAAGAATAGTCTGACTTCCAGCAAATGCTGAGATGGTAACCCAGCACAATTTTACTTTATCATTGTTGTTTCATTATGTTTTCTTTTTTTTCTTTTTTTACTATGTGTTTGTTGCTGTTGTGTCCGTGAAGAATAAATGTTTACTATTATATTCTATTCTATTCAACTTAAAGGAACGACAGAGAGAAAAAAATACATTTATAAATATTTAGATAACACACATAACCAAACATTAACAAGTTTCGTGAAAGCTTTCGCGAAAGAACTTACGTGAAGCGATAACGCGTCGCTGGCTCTGAAACATCATAATGCCTTTGCACTCTGCTTTGATCCGACACTTTCTGACATCGTTTGCGATAACTATAAATAAGTAGGTATTTACTATAACCATGCAGCGATTTGAAGGTATAAAACATTCCAATACAAAATTTATATATATATATATATTAGTGGTCCCGAAAGACTTTGTTCTGTCCGAACCCATACTTTGTGTATGGCGAAAATTTTAAGAAATCGTTTGCAACGCCACCTACCGGATCCAATTGTGAATCTAAACCCCGAATTCTCGAATCCCCTTGAATTGAACACACACAAAAAATTTCATCAAAATCGGTCCAGCTGTTTAGGAGGAGTTCAGTGACATACACGCGTACACAAGAAATATATTATATTAAGAAGATAATCTTTTATTAACATAGACATTTACAACTTAAAGCCTTAGATTTTCCGAGAAAATCCTTTCTCAAATCTTTTCAACCTCAAGAGATTGTTATTTCTCAGTAAGGGTGACACTTCTGTAAACATGTTGTTATAACAATCAGTAGTAAGTATCATTAGTAAGTCATTTAAAAGGGTGATTAAATATTGTTTCAGCATTTCATTAGTGATTTATTTGAAAGAGGTGTATTAACGTTCTGTGACCCCTCTGCTACAAGAAAGAGATATTTGCTCCGCCCGCGTGAGTTTCGAAAATTATCCCAAGGGAACTTATTCTCCAGATAAAACTTTTTTCATTCAAACATTCCTAATCCAAACTTCCACCCGCCGTTTTCACTCCCTTAAAGGATTATTTCTGGGATAAAAACTATCCCATGTCCTTTACCGGGACTCAAACTATCTCGGTACCGAATTTCATCTAAATCGGTTCAGCAATTTAAGCATGGAGAGGTAACAGACAGACACACTTTCGCATTTATAACATTGGGATGGATTTAGTCAATCTGTAACACAAGCGCGTACCCAAGTTTATCTTACTCAATCAAGACGCTAGTAACAATACAACAGATTAATTAGCCCACCTCTAGGCACAAATAAATGGCTATCACGTTGCTACCACAGAATATATAGATACAGAAGGTCAGCTCTATACAACGAGCGAAATCTCACTCACACATAGACAAGCTTCACGTACAGCGAGTGTAACGCACGAGCGCGACCGGCATTTCTTTGAAATCGCCATACGCATGCGTCTGTGTGTGCGTGCGCCTGTTTTCTATAATCATATAGAGCTGACTTTCTAGAGGAACCGAGGTTGGTCTGTGGATGAGCAACCATACATTAGGTACATACCAAGACTACTCCAAACCTCAGGAAGCGCGTCAAAGCTGTTGGTCCCGGCTGTCGTTTGTCTATAACCCTGTGTGTCGACAAACCTGCCTGAAAATCTGACTGCAGCCTTGCCAGGGGTATCATGTTACCCAGCTGCTGGATTGTGGAGGTCAGATGGGTAGTTGTTCCATGTCATCGTCATCATCCCAGCCGAAAGACGTCCACTGGCGTTTGCCATAATTATCACGCTTGTATGCGGTTGGCGATCGCAGTGTAGCTGTTGCAATGTACAGAGAATGCTGCTGCCCATTCTCTGTTGAGTCTCTTAGTCGCCTCTTACGACACCCACGGGGATGGTGCTATTCTTTTACGTACAACACCATACAGAACAGAACAGTTACTTCATGTAAAATGCGGAAACCGATTCTAATACAACGTGTTACAGAAAAAACGCAATACCTCTTAAGGGGTCATTGTACTTATCATTATGAACAATTTTTACTATGGGACCAACACTGAAATCGCAAAAAAAAATTTACTCCCCCATACATTTCTGTACGCATAACTCGACAAAATTACTGAACAGCTATTTCCATAGTAGAAGTTGTTCATAATGATGAGTACAATGACCCCTTAAGAGGTATTGCGTTTATTCTGTTACACATTGTATAATTATTTCGGATTGTATTGAGCCGACCTTCTGTGCCTAAATATTCCATGTTTCTATTTCCACCCCCACACTGAATCTTTGTCATAACATAGTGAAATTGGAGCGCAGTCGTAAACAAATATTAGTATGTACCGCCTATGTAACAGGGTATGTTTATGTAAGTGAAGGCTGTGTATTTTCACCTTGAGTAGCTGTTATTCAAAACATTACTGTTTGAAATAATAATGAGCAGATTTGCTATATAGCCGACAAATTTGCTACGAGTTACAAAGTAGAAGTTTATTTATTTATTTAAACTTTATGTACAATAGTGGTACATGGGCGGACTTAATGCATCAAGACATTCTCTACCAGTCAACCTTTGGGTTATAAAGATTATACTGTGGTAGGTGTTCAATAAATAAAAATAAGATTCAAAATTGAATTTTAACATTTCGGAAAGAATATATGTCCGTTTTCTACATTTATTGACTTGTAGAAATTTTGGCATAATGATATTTAATCCCCTCATAAGTTTTTAAATAAGTGTATAAATGTACCATTAAGCTTATTCTTGTAGTTGTTAATATATTTTTATATTTAAATAGTTATAGTTTAACTTTATATTTGACTGTCCCAAAGTAATTGAATTTACCATTTTACGTAACCACCATTACTTGCACCTTGCAACCTAATAATAATATCTCAGTTTTAGTTTATTTTTAGACACAATAATTGTATGATAAATCTAGTTACTGTCGGCTAAATGTAAATTTTTCGTAAACATTTTTTTTTTTTTTTCAATAAATTATTAAATTATTATTCAATCATTTTCAACTCTCGGCGCTGATGAAAATGAAAATACAACTGTACGTTTTAGACATCACTTTTAGCTGTCGCCTAATGATAGTGAATTGTCAGGCATGTAAGTGAAGTGACAGGCATTTATATCCTGAAGCAGGATTGTAGACCTTCCGTAAGGCTAAAGGCGATTGATTTATTGACGTGACAACGTCTATAAATCGATGAACGCCGGCTGCACGCACGAAAAAGGATGACTCATTGTAACGTTACGCTCATTGAATCGTTACGATCATTGTTACGCCACGATCATTTCATCAATGTTTTGTTATGTTATGACGTTTTCAGGTTAAACTATCGTCCGTAAACCGAATTTACAGATAACCAATTTTTTTTTTACGTAAATTTTTGTTGCTAAGCAGAACAAATGAATAATAAAACACATTTAATAAATTTCGCTCTCAAAGTTTACCCTGTACCTCATACTTTGGTTGCCAACTTTACAGTATAAATCCGTGTACTTTCATATCATGTTAACGTTAATCCTAATTGCTGAAGGCGTGGTAACTTTCCTTCTGCGCGTTAAAACAACAAAGTAGCAACAATTTTTCCAGTTGACGTCACTTTTCATGACAAAACTTAGTGAAACGAGTAAGAGAGGATTAGAGAAACGATGTTAGAGAAAAATTTATAGAATTATTTCAAACGATTTTTGATGAAAGCGCTGATTACGCAAATGTACTTAAGAATTTTTTTTTACTAATTTTAATCAGAAAACAATACAGACGGAGCAATTTAATATGAGGCTTGTCCAAAAATTTAAAAAGGATTTTGCCACATTAATGTGAAACTACAAAACGGCGTTCTTGTCAGTAAGCTTCTTAAAGGACTGTAACTTAATTGAACCTCAACCTAAAGAGAAATAAACTTTTTAAGACATTTTAACAAAGATTAAAAACAAAGTATTGTAAAATTGTGATCTCTCGCTATCACTCGAAAGGTTTGCTGGTAGAAAACTCATTTTAGAATTAAGCTCGCCTTTGTGCATTAACTATTTTAATCACTGAATAAATATAAGCTGTTATGGTGTACAATAAAGAATTCAAGAAGAAACATTTTAATTTAAGAACAAAAAGCTTTGACAAGTAAAAGTTTCCACTACATTTTTAAATCGAGAATACTTTATCTAATTAAATTGATTACCAAAATACCTTTGAGTGATTGATCCGCTTTAAGAATTTAAATACATTTAACTTTCAACTTCAAAATATTCGTTAATGTGAGAATTTCTGTATAAAACAAAAAAAGGTTTACAAATCATACGTCTTTTTTATCTTTTAAGGATGGGAAATCAACAAATGACTTCTTCTGCTCTGGGTGGAGCGGATGGGCGTGTCAGACTCTTACTGACTAAAACCCATCCGTGTTCCTTCTAAAGCCCTTTGCGTTCCAGGGCCGCAGTGACTGTTTCGAACAAATTCCGTAACCCTGGCAGAAATCACACGTCATGTTCGTAAATTATTCTTCTCATTAAAAAAAAAAACATTAAAAAAATCTTTTAAGACCCTATGACACGAACCATGATCTACTCAGCCTCTTAATTACTTAAGCTAATAATGTTACTTTGATGGGTTCTAAGAAGATTACGAAGGGATCGAGAGCTACTGAGCATTGAGAGAGATATTAAATAAAATAAGCCTTATATAGACTTTCCCTTACTTCGTTTGATTTTATTTGTTGTCAAGGTATTAAACTTAATGGTCTTAATCAAAGATTTATTTCTTTATTTATTTGGATCTCCAACAAAGGATACACAGAACAAAATAAGTCACAATGATACAGGTGGTTCATTTACGAGTGCTCCTTCAGTTATAGGAGACCACAGCATACACATATAACTAGGTTTACAAAACAGAATAATATTACATAACGACGGTGAAGTGCCAATACCTCCTAACTGACATTTTTCGAGAGATTCATTTCTTACAGATTTTAATTTACTGCCGCTTTTCCCATGTATTACGTGAAATCTCCGAAGTGTATTTTTAATTGCAACTGCATTAAATGGTCATTAATTAATTCAATATACTAATTAATTTTCAACTTCTCAAGAAATTATTTTTTTTCTTTCAGTATGTGTAAATAATTGATTTCAGCAGTTAGGAGTTATTGGCACTTCGCCGTCGATAAGCAGAATTCAATTTAAAAAAAATTGGATAAGATCATTACGTTACATTAAATTAAATAAAAAATTAAATGAAATTACATTAAATTATTTCAATACATTAAATTAAGATTATTTCAGTAAATTAAATTACTTCATTTAATTACATTATTGTGTCATTATTTAGATTAAAAGGGGAAAATAAGTAGTTCTTGTAGTTATTATGCGACTCACCCCGGCTTTATTGACTGAAGACTGACTAGGTTACTGATCATCATTTGCCTAGCTTTTTCTCAACTATATTGAGGTCGGCTCCCAGTCAAACCGGATTCAGCTAAATACCAGTGTGGCTGCCTACCAGACCTTCACAACCCATTAACTGGATAACACGGTACTTCTTGGCAAGTCTGGTGCCAGATTTTCTGGCTTCTTACAATCCGTAACGACTGCCAAAGATCTTCAAATGACAGCCAGGACCAACGGCTTCATGTGCTTTCTGAGGCACGGAGGAATCTCGGTGTGTTAAGATGGTTACCCATCCACAGACCAACCTCGGCAAGCATTGCTTAATATTGAAGGTCGATCCGTGCGGCTGTTATTATTTAGGCACAAGTTCCTGACTAGGTAACCAATACTGTGCCTAAATAGTTGAAATTGGTAATTTTAATTTTTATATATTGATCAAAGATACAATGGCGGAATGTTCATGTTTGTTTGGTATTCTCTTAGACTACTGATTCGATTTTAAAAATAACTCTAACATCAAGCTACGATATAATAATATCTTCTATCCCATTAAATGCATTGTTCTCGTGAAGAAATCCGCGCTAGTAAACCCCGCGGGATAAGGGTAGTCTATACTATATTAGTAGTCTATACTAATATCATAAAGAGGAAAGATTTGTATTCTTGTATGTAACGAATAAACTTAAAAACTCTTAGACCGATTCGAAAAATTCTTTCAGCAATGGACAGCTACATTATCAGCGAGTAACATAGGCTATATTTATAATATATTTTATCCCCGTACTCCCACGGGAACAGGAACTACGCGGGTGAAACCGCGTGACGTCCGCTAGTGTTTTATAAATGTACAAACCTCAACAATATTTTTACATTAAAAGCTTTATTAACAAAGCAATGTCAAAGTCAAAGTCAAAACGTTTGTTTCAATTAGGCCATTAAACGGCACTTTTGAACGTTCAGTTCAGTAAAATAATAGTATTATGTACATTAATAAAGTGACTCTACTGTCCATTCGGAAAGCTAGATTCTTATGGAGAAGAACGGACAAGAAACTCCATAGTTAAAAAATATGGTATACAAAAATTAATTTAATATTATGTGAGAACGTTGCACCTAGAGTATGGTACTTACAGGAACAAATTATTACCAGCAGAGGTAAACTTATTTATTTTCTAAATAAATTTAGGTAAATGGTACTCACATACTACAAATATGTGAATATTACAATACGATAAATAAATGGGTAACAACCTTAATTAGTCCCATAAACAAAGCCAGTTACTGAATTGAAAACTTTCTCGTGTATCATAAATTCCTGTTCAATTACAAATTGTTATCTAATTCAAACACACAATTTGTAAAGCCTCTGAATTCTGAATAACTAAACATCGTTCTATCATTTCATTATTTTCCTTTATAAATATCAAAGTGACGTTCAAAAGATATAACCATTTTATAACAGATTACATCCCTAATCTCTTCAAAATTAGAGTGAACAGGCTTCTTCTGGGTAAGCTCGCTCCATCGTCGACTTTGTCTCTGTCATCTATGACCTGGACTAGAGTCAAGAGCAAACCCACATTAAATAAAAAAATAAAAAAAATAAAAAACCCCACAGTAGAAAAAGGAACATTCTTTCTTTCTTCTATTTTCGAAAAGTCAAAATGGCCGTGACATTACTATAGCGCATGTCAATACCACACATTAATGTGTGAGCCTATCTGGCAGGCCCCAACGAGATTTATCAACAGGGGATAACTTTTCATAAAGACATTATTTTGTACCTAAAGATTTTGTACTACGACATTTTTTGATTAAATGACGTTTTTATGAAATGTCTAGCTAGCGGGTCCCTTATTATTATTTTGATTTTACTTTCAGATCGCCCAATAGTGCTCGGAGTTAGAAACTATAATGTACCTTATAAATCCAAAATTTCGACTTTTTGTGCATTTCATAATAGTATCGAGCTCCTAATGCTATTGTATGATTTAGAGGTATGCGGTACAGAGTGTAAAGTCCCGCATACCTCCACTGAAAAATACGAGGATCCTCTTACGAGACGGTTATTGTGTCTGGTGGGCAACTGCCCGATAGTTGTTATTCGGGCTGTTGTACATGATCAAATCGCACGGAGAACTTTGCTTGCGCGATGCAGGATTTCGTTGTTAGTTCGTCGTAGATGGCGTTGCGGTTCTTTTTGTTGCCGTACAAATTTCGCTTCTAAGTTTTTCATGTGGTTGTATTGACGCAGTAGTATGTAAAGAAGGGGCCCGCTGGCTGGACATTTGTCTGAATAACGAATATCTTCTAAAGTAAACCTGTCGATAAATCTCGTTGGGGCCTGCCAGATAGACTCACACCACATTTTTAACTTATTGAGAATTGTTATCGCTGACAGAATGTAACTTTGACTTTTGACTTTAGATCCTCTTAAATATTCAAAGGTCGTTTACACTTTAAATTATCTTCAAATCAAAAGTTTTAGAAATCTCAACTCGAAACATCCTACGGTCCTAAATTTACAATTACTTTGTGATCGTAGACGATAAAATTTCAACGACTCATCAACTAAGTGAAAGAGTTATTTTGAAGTTTTTGAAAGCTTTACAAATAAATTTATCATTCAACAGCTGCTGCGTCTAAAGTTTTTTAATTTTCCACGATAAGAATATATTTTTGTAAAATAAAAATAGAACTGTATCAGAATAAATAATAGACTTAAGTCAATATAAGAATAGACTTAATATTAAAAATAGTTTATGACTGCGGCAAATTAAGAAAGATTAAAGCTCCAACTCCATCATAATTCTAGCATAAGACAACATTGATATAAAACAGCTAAAACCTTTACAGCCATAAAACGAAATTACCCCAAAATCCAAAGTTTCAAAACCGACCATCTTACTTTAGACGCCCTGATATTATGTCATACGTCGTAAAATTTTAGATGTAACCTTCTAGTCCGTGAATTCTATTCAAATCGCTGTGAAGCTCAGTATCTTATCTTTTGAAACATTAAGTTAAATCTGTAGACATTAAGGCTGAAACAGGGATGATTGTAGCGGTTAGGTACAGAATCAGTTAAACAGTAATTGCCTATGAACAATTTAAATCTTTGCATCAGACACTGTCTATACTAAATCAATGCTTTCTTGATTACTCCCAGTTAAGCTTTCCAGTTAATTAGTTCAATCTAAAACTGCCTCGTCTTTGTAGATTACGGGGAATTATAATAACACAGCGAAGAGATGATTTTATTGGCGTCCAGACAAAGTGAAATTCTTTCGACGACAAAGATTGTTGAAAGTAGAACATATTTGGGATCGATCACATTACATTTCGGTAGCACATATCAATCCTATATCATTTTGGACGTTTTAATCTTGACTATATTCTGTTATCAAAGCAATATTATTAAATACCACTTTGTCACAACAATCTCTTTCTTTCTCTTGCAGGGTATGACTCCAATCTCAGTCCTGATCTGCGTCCTCTACGTCATCGCATCACTTACCATCATCGGAATGGCATTCGACAACTCCAAGCACGCTCCGCTCTTAGAAGTCATCCGGTGCTCTGCCCTCGCCTTCCTCACCAGAAGTGTCACCATCGCCAGTCCAGCATTTGCCACGGCCTTACAAACCTTCTTCGTGGCGTCTGCCATGTTCTGGTGTTTGAACATCCTGAAGTTCTTGGAGATCAAGAAGACCAGGAAGGTGGATTAAATTCTGATGCTCACGACTGATTATTCCGGTTTGATTGTTAGAATGACTTAGCGATGTAGATGGGAGATGTTGGTGTACAGGATCTATTACTTTTGTGAACTAACTAATTTGAAACTGCTCTGTTTCTCAGACGCTGGATCTTTTTAGTATTTCACAGTAGCAAGGTCATCGAATTGGTTGTTTAATACTTTATGATTTTTATTACTTTTAAAACTGCGAGTAGTTCCTGTGCACTTTATATCTAGTTGAGAATGCTTGTGACCTAGGAAATGTTAGATTAATGCCTTGAAATGTACAAATGATGAAATGATTTTTACGTAAATAAGCCAAGTATCGCCTTAACAATGTAAATAATAATAGAACATTTTAAATTAACTTTTATCATGTGAGAAGAGTTACTTTTATTGTAGATTTAAATGTATCACAACAACGCGATAGTTCAGTGAACACAGCCATTGCCCGTGGAATAATCATTTATTGTTTTTTTTTGGTTGGAAAACAATATAGCAACTAAATTATATGGTTAACAATAAACAATTTATTATTAAGATACTTTTATCTTAATACTAAATTGTTTGTTGTAGTAATTTTTGTTTATAAATAATCGTTTTCAGATTTATTTAAAGCAAGTTATGATTTCATTTTTCTGTACCTATATTGCTGATCAATTTATCTTCAGCTGTAACTGAATTACAAAAACCATCTTTACTGATACGATGTATACAGTTGACTATACTACAAAAGTAAGGAAAAGACAAAGAATAAAGGTATACTCCACTTATATGTGAAATTCTCTCTCCGATCACGTTCAAAATCACGCGTTAACTTACTATTTCAAGCCGCTTGAAATATTACCAGTCAGGTTGTACTGCGTTCAACCTTCACTGGTTAGCAACGGGTAATAGTGTGGTTTTACATGAGTTTGAAAAGTTCAATATTATATTTTAATAACATCCACATGTATGTATGTATGTATTACTTTATTTAACTTTGTGTGTACTCCGATAAAAGTAACTTTTCCAACAGGAGTCAAAAATAAATGTGTTAATGTATGAAATAGCAAATATAACTTGGCACGTGCCTGGGGCACTGTGCTCATAAATTTGATGCAAATGGATATTTCATTCACGAAAGTATTCTTACATGGAACCACTTTTTAAATTATGGAAATGTATTCGTCCTGTTACTATAGTATATACATTTTTATAGATATTTGTGAACAAAACAACGAACAAATAACTCTATTTTTCGTTAATATTATTATATAAAATGTTATTATGTTTCATAGTCATAATTTGTACAATAATCATAATTAATTTTAATGAAAATGAAACACTTTTTATATTGTTACGAGAAACACCAAATAATTAGAATTCATAAGATAATTAGACCTAACTTAAGTTAATAATAATTTCTTGAGTGTACAGCTGATTTGTTTGAGAATAATTGACTCGTAGTTAATTATTTGAAGTCGCCCTAGCATTTTAATAGTTTATTAATTATTGATATGTTGTTTATGTAACTATTGATAACTTATTTGTTATGAATTTATTGAATACAACTTTTTAGCAATATGTGCTTTTGATTTTTGTTACCCTTTTTATAATACCTTGACTATATCTCAATATCAATACTAAACGTGGTCCTTCCAAGAAACACTTCATCACCATTAAAGACCAATAAATATTAACAGTTCCAGCATATTTTATTAAAGGATGGATAAGTGATTAAAGTTTGTCGAGATCAATATTATAATTCGCTTTTAATGAACCTGAGAAAGAAAAGCAAGTGACATTATTATAAAATATGCTTTTTCCCACGATTTCGCCCGCGGGTATAGTATTTGCATGGGTTTAATTTTTTTGCACGGAACCCTCTTTGATTTCTAAAATAAAAATAGCTTAAGTTACGCCTTGCCATGCGCCAGTACTATCAAAATTGGTTTAGCTATTTCGGAGATTAGCCCGAACAAACAGAGATACAGAATAAAATTAAAAAAATATATATTTTTTGAGTATAGGTGTGCGATATTATTATGGAGGCAGCTTCCTTAGAATATTGTTATAAAAATAAAATCCCGAATTTCCGGGATCATTAACTTCCCACGTCAATTAAGATGATATATAAAAGTAGCAGAGTAGATTTTAGTCGCTGACCGTACACGTCATCTTGACATCAACAGCGATTACTATTCATATTCTCCAACCTTCGCTATAATACAACAAAAGCACTTCACAAAAGTGGATTATTTTCTACACTATCTACGGTTTCCGTGTTCATATCAGAAGACTATAAAAGTAATCTAGGCTCACGAGCGGTAAAAGCTCTTAGGCTAAAACGTAAAGAGGTTCGCACACACGTACAAAGTATCTAATAAAAGTTTAAAGGAGATATTGTAATGTTTTATATAAATCACGTTTTCTGAGAGAAACGATAACACGCTTCTTTTTTTTTCCAAGGATGGGAAATCATCAAATTTTAATGACTTCCTCCGCTCTGGGTGGAGCGGAAGGGCTTGTCAGACTCTTACTGACTAAAACCCATCCGTGTTCCTTCTAAAGCCTTTTGCGTTCCAGGGCCGCGGTGACTCTTTCGAACAAATTCCACAACCCTGGCAGGAGAACGCGCTTCTTACAAACTTAAAGTTCAATGAATTCAAATTACGTTAGAAATATAGTTTCTCTAATGCATTTTTTTTTTTGGCTATTAAGGAATTTATTTACCAATACATAAAAAAACTTATTAGACTGTATATACCTCTACAAAGCACAAGTCCGATCCTGCATGCCACCTTTGGGATGGCTCAGCTAAATACCAACTTGCCGCGCTTGACTCGGTGGAACACAGAGCTAAAAAGCTCATTGGCGACGTAAGACTGGTGGATGCCAAGCTTCACAGCTTGGCTCATCGCCGCAAGGTTGCCTGCTTGTCGGTCTTCTACAGATTGTACTTCGGGGAGAGTGTCCAGGAACTCCACGATCTCATCCCACCGGCCCCCTTCTACCATCGGACATCTAGACGCACTGCAAGTTACCATCCCTTCCTTGTTGCTATTCCACCAATTCGCACTAAACGTTTCCAAACGTCTTTTATAATGCGCACAGCAAAGGAGTGGAACTCTCTGTCTTCGTCTGTGTTTCCGAACGCATACAACCCTAATCTCTTCAAAATTAGAGTGAACAGGCTTCTTCTGGGTAAGCTCGCTCCATCGTCGACTTTGTCTCTGTCATCTATGACCTAGACTAGAGTCAAGAGCAAACCCATATTAAATTAAAAATATATATATATATACCTCTACAAGCTAGTAGAAAATATGTAGGTAATTAGGTAATGTTCAAGCACAGTAAAAAGAGGGAGGTGAAGAACTCATAGGGCATCTAAAAATTCGACAACATGGCTGTCAACGGGAAAAGTGCCCAGAACACTGGCCGCATTGCCACGTTGAATCGTTAGCCAAAAAAAGGCTAACTGTTCGCTGATTTCACAAAAAAACTTGATAAGCACTTGGCCTTAGGGCTATAGGGTCCGAGTGAAACACTAA
This sequence comes from Mamestra brassicae, assembly GCA_905163435.1. NCBI lineage: Eukaryota > Metazoa > Arthropoda > Insecta > Lepidoptera > Noctuidae > Mamestra > Mamestra brassicae. Next base: position 3,061,722 of record LR990991.1, on the reverse strand, counting down.
TGTTTCAACCCCAAACGGCTCAAATACATTAATGCTATTGATTTCCATAAATGCTAATTCATAATGCCGTGCTAATATTATATACGTACTTTTAATCCTTTAAAGTTGGAAAATCATCAAATGACTTCCTCCGCTCTGGGTGGAGCGGAAGGGCTTGTCAGACTCTTACTGATTAAAACTCATCCGTGTTCCTTCTAAAGCCTTTTGCATTCCAGGGCCGCGGTGACTCTTTCGAACACATTCCTCCTCCATAAAAAAAAAACGGCATGTTACTGTGGCCTACCACGGTAACATGCCGTTTTTTTTCTTCAACTATTGTTCAACTTCAATTATTGTTGCTCTTTCTGAAGTCATAAGCCAAGACATTGGACATTCAGACTGTGTGCGTTTTTCCTTATATTGTAATTGTACTTTTTAGTACGTACTTGTCTCGTATTAATATGCTGCTATTTCACGTAGTTTCCTGTGCAAATAGCAGCTATTTTAAATTTTTGAAAGAGAGATAATCTTTAACCGGGTTTTAAAACAATGAGAAAATGATTTTAAAATTCAAGAATACTATTAATTGAACGCAGTGGAAATAAAAACCCTGAATTAGTTTGTAATGCTTTGTTCTGCAATTCCGTTCAGAGGAACAATTTTTTACAGTTAAATTTGGTTTATTTCATGGAATCGGATTTAAGTTTCAATTCATTTGTCATTTTGTCTATAAATATACTTTCAGAATAATCATGACACAATATATGTATAGTGTTTATTTATTTTATAATTTTTACCATTCATAATATAAACTTGGCCACCTACTAGGTCCAAACAATCGAATGTGTTGTACCATCTCGACACGCTTTGAAGAAGACTCGTAGTTTGCCAAGCTGGTTCGTCTAATCAATAACCACCATTTCAGTCCGGAAATACCTTAAGCTGGATCTTAGGGTACCACATTCTTTGTCCATACTTTCTGTTAATAGGGAATATGCATGAAAAAAATATTTATCATCTAAACAGTTTGTCTAGAAATATATAAAAATATAATACTAACAGTGAAAATAAAATCGAAATTGACCGAAAAACACAAGAAAGAACTAAACAAATATATCTGTCCCTCTCGCGAAAACGCTGTTTTCTATGGCAGCTGTATAGGTGTCATAATATTTGACGTCAGAGTTGGTATCGGACTTCTCTTTCTAACTGTCAACTTTGTTAATAACTTCCTCGCTGATTAAGGAATTTTAAAAATTATTTTATAATTGTGCACTAGAGATAAAAAGTATTTTATTTGCAAATATAAAAATACATCATACATATATCAGCCAATTGCCGTCCAAAGTCCAAGTGCCAAGAGCGCCAACTATTACATATGTACTTTATTGAACACCTCATAACAAACACAGTAAAAACGTTTAAAAAACAAGACCATCCCGGTTTTGAGCGGTCCGCATCCATCCGCTGCCAGCCACTTTCTTCAAATCATCGATCCATCGTGGCGCAGGGCGTCCCCCACTACGTTTGCCCATACGCGGTCTCCACTCTAACACATGTCTGCTCCATCGACCGTCTGTCTGTCCACAGACATGGTCGGCCCTCACTTCAGCATGCTGATTCTACACGCAATGTCGGTGACTTACGACCATTAACGGCTGACTACTACTATCAAGCTAACTACTTAACTTCCTATATGCAAATAATTTGCCACGGGCCTTAAGTTCACTTTTCCTTGTTTGTCACTTTAAGTTTAACCAATCAAATACTCTACTACTTAATGTAGTGGGAACTTTCCACTACCGTAGTTTAAAATTAATGCCTTTTCCAGGTTGTACAGTCAACAAAGCTATTTGGTATTAAACAGGCAAAATTTGTTCGAAAGAGTCATCGCGGCCCTGGAACGCAAAGGGCTTTAGAAGGAACACGGATGGGTTTTAGTCAGTAAAAGTCTGACACGCCCTTCCGCTCCACCCATAGCGGAAGAAGTCATTTGATGATTTCCCATCCTTAAAAAAAAAAAAGGGTTCAGCTTCCTGTATACTAAATTTTATCTAAATTCATCAAGACGTTTGCGCGTGAAGAAGTAACAAACCTACTCACACACACAGTCACAAACTTTCACCTTTATAATATTAGTGTGATGTGTGCATTATAACATTTTAAGCTTATGATATACTTACGAGTGTGGTGTACAATAATTGTCTACTCAGCACACTCACAACATTGTTTAAAAGTAGTTGCAAGTTAGCTGCCTGCATACCAAATAGCTTTGTTCACTGTACATTCAACAAAATGGTTCGAGAAAAACGCCAGCCCATCTAACTGTAAATCGTACGCACCATTGCTCTGAAAAAACCTACAGAACGGATGGAAACCTACAGAGACTTTATTCAAAGAGAAGGAAAACATTCAGAGTTGAATAACTCACCCCATGGATAAAACTAAATGTTTTTGCGTTTTATTCATGTTTTTTTAAATAGAGGAATGTTTGTTCGTTTTGCAACGAACTCTGTGGTAGACAGTTTTTTATTGTCACTCATACAGTTTAAAATCAAAAAATGTTTTGAAATGTTGCGGACGCATTCGATACCATTGCTTATCGGAATCGGAAAGTACAATTTTAGTAATTACTGAATTGAAATGTTGGGAACACAATTTATTCATACCAGTAACTGTAGTTGAATAATTGAATCTGAGCGAACAGTAAACTCGCAATACCAGAACGGATAAAAAAGTATTTCATAAATCCGTATTCATTTAATGAAATTCAACCAATAGAAAGTTCAAGCAATCAATTATTCAGTTGATTGAATCAACCAATTTGTTGTTTCAATGAGTAAATCTGTTGATTGAATCAATAAGTCGGTTGATTGAAGTATTACTGGTGCATAGACTTAAGCTGATTTCGTCGTCGTACGAACTTAAAGACCACACAAATCGTGCATTCAAATCGGTTGATTTGACCATTTACAACAGCCTAAACATCAACAGCCGACCAGACACAACACCCACCCGGTCGGAGGATCCTCCCTTTTTAACTGTATTTTACGAAACTTCACACCCTGTTCCTAATACCTCTATAGGTAGATAACCATAAAAGTATGCGGAACAGGGTGAAAGTGCATGAGTAGGTGAATGAGTACTCATGAACAATGAATGACTGTAGGGTCGACGACATACTAGCCTTCAACTTCCTTTTATTGATACACAAGTCGATGGCTGTAACCCTTTTTGTGGATCCATAAATGAGGTTAAAGACATTGCCCTATTTGTGAGCCTGTAACATAAATAAATGTTCATAAACCTATGAATGCGTCTAAACTTTGAAGTTTTCTATAATTCCAGACTACATTGTTTCTTCTAAGAACTTTCGCAAACAGGGTTTCGCTAAACAACCAAACATAAAGCTTTGAAACAACAAGAACGAACGCTGGGAATATTTTGAACCAGACAATGACAAAGCAGGCTCTATTCTTTAGAACATTATTGTACCTAACTTTGACTTTAAACTTGGTTTAAACTTAATAAGCGCATTCATTCTGTGGGATTATTTTCTCATACACTTTATTTTGCCCAGCTTCGGAGAAACCTAAAAGAAAGGTGATGTTTTTAACTGGGATCATTAATTAAGGAGTTGCATCATTTTAGTGTTGTGTAATAACGAATAAATGTATAACAACGTAAGATAAAGAGAAGATAATTGGTTGCTTAGATAAGTTGCAAAATTGTTCAAAAACAACCTCGTTGGTATAGCGGTCAAAAGTGCTACCACCGAGCAGTCCGTTTTTTGTTTTGGTTGGGAAATCATCAAATGACTCCTTGAGTGGAAGGGACTGTCAGACTCTTACTGATTTAAACCCATCTGTGCTCTTCCAAATGTTCTTTGCGTTCCAGTGCCGCAGTAACTCTTTCGAACAAATTCCGCAGGCACTGGCCCTAGCAGGTCCCGTACCTTATGCTGACATCTCTATGAGATTCGCGTGGAACAAAACGCGCCATCGACCCGGGCCTGTCCTTATTGGAACGCAGGCTCGCGCTAAAATAGCTACGGTGGCCGGGAATCGCCCTGCGACTCTCGAAGCCCGGGGCGTCTTCATCTGTTTCGGTGGCTGGGGCGTGAGGTTTGCCTCTCCCTCGCGCATCCCACCTCCTCCTTCGCTTGCATACCCAGCGGTCCCGAATCCAGTTCCCAGGACAGGGAATGTGACATTGGGTTAACCTATCTGGAATTTATAATAGAGTAAGGATTTGTGCCTAGCTGAATAAAGCCTCGTATCCACTAGGAAACATTTGACGCGTAACTCGTGACGCCCAACATGTTCAGCGACATTGCCAGCAGGGACGCAAAATTGAAACGTTACTAAAAAAAAAGTTTCTCCTTGCCGTTCAACATATTGTACATCAAGTTACGCGTCAGATGTTACCTAGTGAATAAGCTTAAAATAACTGAACTAAACCTAAAATAACTGAAGAAAACATTATCTTTCTTGGGGCCCTTCGGCCCCTTCGGGGACAGCAGGTGTCATATTGTACTGTTCAAAAAGGATATTCAAGCATTTATTTAGTCCCCAAAACAGTACTGTAATGTTCGTCAGAAACATCCAGAACATTTCCTTACACAGCAGTAAACACCGGCTTTATGAAACGCAAATACAATTTGCTTTGCGTACACTTGCGTACAAATCTCAGTAAATAAATAAACAATCATAGTTTCAGAAGCAACGCTGTTTACGTATGTACACTAAAATTATTAAAATGGGAGTAGTCTGGTTTGGATTGAGACAAGTCGGAGAACAAATGTAATTCGGCGTGATTTGCAAGGCTCAAATAAGTAGAGGAAGGTATGGGCGAGTATGGCAAGCGATCATAATGTATGGGCCAGTATGGCAAACGATCAATATTTATGGGCGAGCATGGCAAGTGATCAGATTTTGCGTCGCGTAAATAACAATCTGCCTAGCCTTTTCCGAACAATGTCAGAGTCAGCATCCAGTTTAACCGGATGCAGCTAAGTACCAATATTTTCTTTTATTTTATTTATTTATTTTATTTATTTATTTGGTTCACCAACAATTGTTTACACTTCAATCAAAATAAAGAGTAATAATTTTTTCAATCATTATTTTCATACCTTCAGCTATTTGCAAAGCATGGCACAAAAAGACAGTATCTGCCGTATACACCGATCCGATGAACGCAATTAACATCTCATCTTATTATTATTATTTATTAAAAGAGCCAATCAAAATAATAAATGTTATCACAAAAACACTTTTCTTTGAAACAAAAGGCTCGTTTTAATGTAAAAGTAATTAAGTGAGAAGAAAACAAAACAAAAGAAACTTAATTTCAAATTGTTTCTTTCTCCAAATTAAAATATTCTTTTCGCAAACAATTATAGTTAATCAAAGAAATGGATAGCTTATTTATTAAAGAATAAATTAACTTAGTAAAAAACTACCAACAAATACCTTTACAAAAACTCAGCTTATTAGATTATTTATGTCTCTAACAAAATTAAAAAGATAATTTCTATTGAAGTTAATAAGAAAACTAAACTAACATAATTTGTTCATTCGATTTAATGAATAAGAAAATCTGTATTGTTGATATTAATGTTGGATAGTTACCTACGCCAATAATAATAAAAACATTATGTTCAATTATTTTTGTTTGTGTGTTATTGTTTTTTACTGTCCGTATGTACAGTATTTATTAAGTAAAATATTATATTATGAATAATAACTATACTATAAAAAGGTAAAATGGTTTTACTGTATGTTTGCTGGACCAGTCAGGCCAGGACACCTCTAGAAACACCAATGCGACAATGAATATTTTCTACAACAACAGAAAATTACATTATCTATCACTAACTGTCATATTGCTACTTTTATTACCCTGGAAAAATGAATACGGAAAGCCGTGCAAAGCCGTGGGTGAAGCTAGTATAATATACCTTCAGACTTCAGCCCGAAGTTACCCTCAGTGTCCCTCAGTAGCTCGAGAGCCTCCGAACGTACACCACGCGACGCGTCGTCGTTCCTCGGTTAGACTCGTTGCGCGACGGTTGAGCTTTCGTACAAGTTTATTATTGGAAATTTAAAAAGTGTTCTAATAAAATAATATTTTTCTCTTAAGTGTGTGTCTTAAATTTTAAATTCAGAATAACAGTGTTTTGTTTTGTGAAGTTGTGTGTGTGTGCTGGGAATTGTCAATTGAGGTAAGTTTTTGATTTAATTAAGTTTTGGTTTTTAAATTATTTTTTCTACTACGAAATATTTTATTAAAAATGTTATTTTCCATTGTTGATAAGGTACGTAATTTGCACTATTTATTGTGTTTATTTAAACTTTTTACAGATTTAGACACTTTTGTTATGCCATGTATGAAATGTGTCCAAATGAAATAAACGTGTAAGTCAATGCGGCTCACAAGAGGCTGTACACTATGCAATCACAATCAAATACCGAGGCTAATAATAATTAATGGATGAAACATCTGTGGTTTACCACTGTTGCGGCCCATCCCTAATGACCGTAGAGATGCACGTTCTGGTCATAAATATTATGTGAGCTTTGTATGACAAAGGAACGTCTGTTTCCTAATAAACCTACATTGGGTTCTGAGACTCACAACTGTGACAGTGTCACAGTTGTGAGTCTCAGAACCCTTCTTAATGATAACTTGCCTTAAAGGGGTGTCACAGTGACACCCCTTTAAGGCAAGTTATCATTAAGAATAGGACAATCATGAGTTTATTTGAAAAAAATACTTACTAGCAAAATTTTTTTTTTATTCATCTTTTATAGTCGATAATTGATAAATGATATTTATTTTGTAAGTACCTACTTACAAAATAAATATCATTTATAGATTATCGAAAGAAAGATTGACGTGTAAAAGTGTTGTGTTTAACCTTAAACATTACACTTTTACCCGTCAATATTTCTGGGTAATTTTAAGCTAGATGAGACCGGTGTTTCCTAGCTGACTACCCTAAGGAGAAACACCGAAACAAACTCAGAGGTCAAAGTCCGTACAATCGTACTGGTCAAATCATATGAGAACCATGTAGGTTAATGTCTGAAGTGGTCTTTTGAGGATAGTAGGTAATTAACTCCTTATATTGTTCGGACCCAGTAAGTGGGTATGTTGCGACGAAAAGCAACATCGGTGACATACTTTAAGTCTTCCAAGGAGTTTGGGCACTTGGGGTACTCCAACGTGTGGCTTATTTTCTCATTGGGTACAACTGGCCTGAAAAAAAACGGTTACCTGAGCGCCCAACTGATTGAGGAAAAGATTCAGATTGGAGGCAATTAATCAATCATGAGGCTTATGCTACTGTAATTCCCGTCCAGATGGTAGATATGGGTGCGTCTCATATTATATAAAGTTATTTGGTTTATTCTAATTTAAATAACGTTCACATGATAAAAATAAATGTTAGATATACCAACTTTTGATATACTTAATTAAAAAAATATGAATCGTGTATTATATTAACTGATCATTATATCAAATAAAGTTATAGATTCAGTTGTTATATCTTGTAAATATTAGAGATTTTTTAATTGTATCATATATTACTTACCCGGCCGATATTCCTGGGGTTTTAAGAAGTGGGGTGGTGGTAAATGGAGTCCTTTCCAGTCACTAATAATCTCTGAGGATTAGTCTTAATTCACTCTTTTAATTGGGCTTGGTTGTTCTGAAGAATAATTCCTCAAAGAAGGGAAGACAAAACTTTGAACAAATGACTGTACTATTTCAGAAGACTTTGAAAATGAACATTCAATTTTAAAACCAAACAAATTGCTTAAATTGCTCATTTTCCAATAAATGTCAAGAAAAATGCTAAGCGATACAATATAACATTTTAACATAAAGCAAAAACATCATTGTCTCGATTTACACAAAGGATCAACAAAAGAACAAAAAAGCCTGTAGAAAATTCCGTTTCTTTATTTATCACTGGTATAATATAAATTACAAATCAAATCAAAATCAAAAGTCATTTATTCAAATTAGGCTGAGTGCCAGCACTTTTTGAACGTCAAAGTTCTACATAAAGACAGTCCCCCAAAACGCCCGCCCGTCACCACTTCCTAGTGTTATAGCAAAAATAACGACATGCTGTATTGCTTAAACAAAAAAACCGAAACAGTATTTCCAATAAGTAGAAAATAATGCCCAATAAGTACATCTTATGTCGAACTGTCGTGAAGAGATCAAATATTAATCACGAATAAAGAAAAAGATTTTGTGTCCATTTATTCCTTTGTTTGCTTCTAAAAGATTAAAATAACTGGAATTGGGTCTTATATAGCTGACAAGGTTAGAAAAAAACTATAATTTACGTCAAGTGGTAACAGTTTCTTTGTAAATAAGTGCTTATTAAAACCTAGGTACTGCTAATCCAGGCCAGGCTATGAAAAAAAAATCTATGGTAAAAATATTTCTCTCGTCAAAAAATAAAACAAAGATCATTATTTGTCTACTATATTGTGATCCTCTGTATATTATAGGTATGTATTCTTTTATTATAGCTATATATGGATTACCGAGCTTAGCTCGGTTTTTTTATGGTAAACGTTTTCTAAAAATGAAACCAAGCTAGATAGATTTTTTTATGGTAAACGTTTTCTAAAAATGAAATCAAGCTAGATCGATTCATTTTAAGAAACTGCACATTCTCACAGTACCATGTCTCTATATTCTGGTCCTGCTTAGTCATTTTATTAAAAATATCCATAAGTTTGAGACAGAAGAACAAAGACATAACAGAAAGGATCTGCCTAATTTCATCCAGCCTAAACTTAATGACGTTAAACATGCCTCAAGAGTACAATCAGTAAATATATTCAATAAATTGCCTATAGAATTTAAAAACTCAATGAATCCAAATGAATTCAGGAGAAAATTAAAGTCATTGTTATTGAAGAAATGTTATTACAGCATAGAAGAGTTCCTCAAAGATAAAGGTAGCTCGAATTAATATGTGATTGTATTTTTAATGACTAAGTAATATATCAAACAATTTGTCAGGACATTGCATCTTATTGTTCTTAATTTTTTTTGACATACATTTTTTTGATTTAATTTATGTTGATTTTGAGTTAATATTGTGTTAAATTATTATAATGAATGTAAAGACTAGAAGGATATTTGGACCAATGTGGAATTTAATTTTAATTTTTGTGTTGCCTACATATTTATTGTTTAAACCACTAAGTTTTCGACACAAATGTAAATTTGTTGAAGAAGAAATAAATAAATCACCCCCGCAAGCCCTTGCATATTAAATTTCATTAAAATCGTTTTAGCCGTTTCCGAGATTCAGATTATATTTATACATATATACAAGAATTGCTCGTTTAGTGGTATTAGATTTAGGTAATTCTATTTGTGTATATTGATTGTTTGTTGTAGTTTCATTCATGTTTATTAATAGATATTAGTGTGTTTTATTTCAGTTAGTGTAGTCTATTTTACGTTTTCTTCTCTGTCTCTTTACACACTATGCCCACGTTTCTTATCCCACTCTTCTATAGCAGGTCTGCTGGCCGAAATTTCTATTGAAATCAGCAGTACCCTTGTGCTTTTTTCTCGGTATATTTATTTTTTAAATTAAATTGTGTGTACATTAATAAATAATATACCGATATATTATTTAATATAATCAAGATGGAATGACAGCTCACTCCGTGATCACGTGACATCTTGATTGCATGGATTGACAGCTCACCTCGTGATCACTTCACCCAAGCCTTCACTTCGACATGTTTACAGAATCGACCGGCTGGTTGTCCGTCTTGCCAAACCTATTTGGTCGGCATTGTCTTGAAACACGCGACACCATTGGCTTTCTTACAATAGCGGGTGCACTGACTCCTTCGTATGTCTATTTTGTTCAACTACCCAAATATTATTGCCATCATTCCGAATGAGTTCACTAATAGAAAGTAACATGTCACATAAATGAACTCATAACATTTTTATCACTCCATAGACTGGTCGAGCTATTGTCAGTTGTAATAATAAAGAGTTCCAACCGAGTGTTTGCATTTAATATGACGTCAAGAATGAAATGCGAATGGTTCATATAGGTACAGTCAACCGCAGCGCTTTTATGTCGTTGCAGTAAGGGTGATTTTTGTATTGCATATGTTAACCCCGATGTGTTAGACTGCATTTACCATGCTTAACATTTACAATTCAGTTTGAGAGGAAGGATTATGTTTTGTGACAAATATCGGTTTAAACCTTCTTAATTGTTTGTAACACTCTGTTATTTTGTTAAAGTTTTTCATTTGTAATGACTTTGTTTTAGTAATTTGCTAAAATACGTTTTCATCATTGGTTTTCTAAAGGTTGTGGCGTGAGCTGAGAGAAAATAGTTTAGCCTAGCTCGTTATAGCAATTTTTAATACTTATTCTGCTAAGTTTAAATAGTTAGTAGTAAAAATGAATTCAGATATTCGAGCTAATCTTATAATTCTCGTCTTATCTATAAAATTCTCATGTCACAATGTTTGTTACCATACTCCTCGGAAACGGCTTGACCGATTTTTATGAAATTTTATATGCATGTTCAGTAGGTCTGAAAATCGGCTACTATCTATTTTTCATACCCCTAAGTGAAAAGGGTCGTCCACCCCTAACATTTATTTTTTATTTTTTGAAAAAAAAAAAATGTATATTTTTTATATAATGTGGCATTTAAAAATACATACAACCCTAAATTTTCATCCTTCTATCACCAACCTCTATTTTTTAATAGCGATATTAAGGCTTTAATTATTTGCGTTTTTAATTGATCATTTACCACTCGATCAATTAGTTATTCTTGACTATTTGTTTGGTAGAACGCGCTAATCCTAGGAAGTCTATTTATTGAGGAAGGCTATATCACGCTACGACCAATAAGAGCCGAGCATTCATGAAAAATGTGACGCAGACAAAGTTTCGTGGGTCAGCTAGTTTAATATATTTTTTCAATATATTTATAGTATTCATAAGCCATCGTTATTATAAGACACGTACTCTTCATTTCAACACTATGTAAATTTACATAAATAACGTTAAAGAATATCATTTGAACTACTCAATATCTACAAAATAATCAGTTTTGTTTGGCATTCCAAGAAATCATCCGTCGATGACAATTCTTTGAGGGCAAGATGAAAGATTTCTTCGAACAAGACAGCTTCCACAAAACCTATTTGAAGATTCTAATTTCTTGCCGCATAGAACTTACTTTTTTTGTGGCTATACGAAAAATATTTCATGCTAAATATCCTGCTATCTTATACCTAGAGTTCATTTTGGCTAACACAATACGATGGAAGCGACTTCTGAGAATATTATTAATAAAATCTGGGATTCCGGGATTGCATGATTGCATTGCTATTTGCGATAAAAAACCATCTTGCAATTTGTGTCCAATCGGGTTTATAACATCTCACAGAGTATCGCACTGAAATTTGTTGATCCCGGAATTGCGGCTTTTTTTAGATAAAAAAGTGCTTTACTAGAAACTTATACCTTAGGTGTTTTTTTTTAACAATTCGCAGTAAATTGTAGTTTCACTGAGGTTAAAAAAGGCTACAATTTAAATGTGTGTCAAGTAAAATATGTTAACTTCAAATTAAATAAACCCCCTCTATACTGAGGTGTCTAAAGAACATCGGTTTAACTTCCAAAATAATTATACATTCATCAGAATAATTGTACGTGTTGTATTTATATTCTTTTTTCTACCAAAATGGATAAATGGTCACCAAATCTTGTTTTCCTGAAATACAATATGTTACTTCTTACTACTTTACTAGGAGAACATGGATGCAAGAGAAAGCTAAGCGAGTTCGGGACTTGGGGCACCCCAACTCGGACAGGTTTGGTTAGAAGATTTCTCCTTTTTATTAAACCATAGAGCCCCGCAAAGCGATGCTCCGACTTCGCCTTTTGGTGAGCATTTCGAATGGCAGGTATTTCGAAGTTTTTGGTAGTAAAATAGGTACTTTTCTGGCAGGCGTTTAAACACAAGCCTAAACAAAATATGTATATGTCACCGGAAAAGAGCAAACTCCGTAAGACTATAAAATAATTTGAGAGATTGTAAAATTTCGATTAATTGTCAACCGAACATTTGGAATACTATTTTACGCATCAAAATTTGATAGTCTATTATTTCGCAAAGTCATTCCGAGAAATTGTGGATTATAATAAAATGGCGACTAATCAAAGCACAAGTCTAGAATTTATCTGTTTTAGTGTGAAAGTAAACCTGGAAACAAAGCTCTCATTGGTCTTTTCAGGGAAAACAAAGACCAATGAGGAGCCAAAATTCCAATTTAACTATCACACCAAAACAGACAAATTGTAAACCAGACAGCTGATTGGTCGCCAGTTTATGAAAGTCCACAATTTCTCGGAATAACTTCGCGAGATTATAATTATACTATAAAATTTTGATGCGTAAAATAATATTTCAAATGTTCAGTTGACAATTTATCGAGAGTTTACAATCTCTCAAGTTATATTATAATCTTACGGAGTTTGCTATTTTCCGGTGACATATACACAAAGACATACGTAGAAAATATATTTATTTTGAAAAACACTAAAACTTTTCAAGCAGATGGAGCCACATTCGCAGCTAGCATTAAGCACAAAGTAATACGTACTTACTCTAAATAACGAAGCCAAGATTCCGACCACACATTTACTTTGCTCTCTGAGAAACACAAATACTGTCGAGAAAACCTAGCGACTGCGACTGGATTTAAGAAAATAATGTATGCAGATAGTAAAGTAATAAAAAATCAATTCTTCTTCCAAGCAATAAAGAAAGAAAGAAAGAAAGAAAAAATGTTTATTTGGGACTCGCACAAGATTAACAAACTAGTAAAATAAAATTAAAAACTAAACAGTATAAAAAAATAAAATAATTATCTGCGCGAGGCCAAAATGGTCCCTATCTCAGCTTAAGCTGCGATATCTAAAAAATAAATAACGCAGCGCTGGTATTCTGATAGGGCCAGTCAGTGGTGCCACGGATACAGTCACGGAGCATATTTAACAGAAATATACAAATAAAATAATAAGTGTAAATATGGGTAAAAAAAAAAATGCAACAATTATTAATATATAATTATATAAATAATAAAAAAAAAAATTAAAAAAATAATAATCGGTACATACAAACAATAAATAAGCTGACACCCAATAGCCCAGTGCTCCAGCTTCATTTGTCAATATCATAGACAAATGAATAGAGCGCGCGGGCGCAAGTGGGAGGTTATGGTCGGCTGTCACAAAGAAAAGATGGTTGAACCCGTTGAACAGAAACATAAAATAATGTAAATAAACAAAACAAAAAGCTATATCGACTTGAAGCATCTAAATTGCGTTTAAGTATAATAAAGATAAATATTAATAGTTGCGGGCTGTGTAGTGTAGTGCTTTGTCGCCAGGCAGAGTCATGCATTTACGGAGAAAATAGAACAAGATCACCAATTACGTTACTAACAGCGTGCAGACCTAGGGTAAGTTTATGTGGTATCCTTTTGAATGCATAATAGGTGTTGTTTGAATTTGGAACTAAAAGTACCAACTGTTCTTAAAGCACGAAACGGCGGTGGCAGGTCGTTCCAGCAACGAGAAGCAGCGAATTTAAAACTTCCCCGGAATGCAGCAGTTCTATGGGGCAAGGTCAACAAGAGGTAAGCAGATGCTCTAGTTTTGACTTTGTTCACATCTCGAGACCAAGTTAATTTACCATATAGATAGTCAGGTTTTTTTGTGAGAATTATGCCAAATAGCAGGGTAGCCAGATGAAGCTTTCTCCGTTCTGACATTCTCATCAAATTACCCTTATTTAAAAACGGAGTAATGTGAGATCTAGGAGGGACATTAAAACAAAATCTTGCACAAGCATTCTGTACCCGCTGTATCAATCTCTCACTCCTACCAAGAATGCACGCCCCATACACAGTGTCAGCGTAGTTCAGCTTGGATAAAACTAGTGACTCACAGAGCATGACACGCATATCCACACTTATGTAGGGATGGACACGGTACAAGAGTATGAGACGGTAGAAGCAGTTGCGCACAGCCTCCATGACATGAGTCTCAAAATGCAGTTGCTCATCAAATATCACCCCAAGATTACGGGCTTCCTGCACCCTTTCTATGGAACACCCATCAATCTTCAAGTCCAAGCCCACATTACTCATTTTACTTAAAAAATGTCTAGTCCCCATGACCATAAATTTTGATTTTACTGGGTTCAGAACCAGGGAGTTTCTTGTCGACCAGGCAGAGATCCTATCCAAATCCTCGTTCATTCTTTTTACAGTGTCAACAGTCTGCTGAGGATGAAATGGCAAATACATCTGCAGATCATCAGCATAAAGGTGGAACTTGGCGTTGAGCAGGCAGTTAGTAATATCAGCACTGTACAAAATGAAAAGAAGCGGACCAAGGATCGATCCCTGCGGCACACCCCTGTTCACGCACTTAGGATCAGAGGACTTAACGGCTCCATCACTATCGCTTGAAACCTGGACTAACTGAGATCGGTGAGTCAAGTAACTCTGAAACCATTGCACCGTCTCAGGCTGACATCCATAGTAAGACAGCTTGGAGAGGAGAAGCGATGTATTGATAGAGTCAAAAGCACGTGAAAAATCTAGCAGGACAAGCATGGTGCCCATGCCCTTGTCTCTGGCTTCAAGGATGTTTCCAACCACATCCAGAAGGGCAGTGGCTGTGCTGTGTCCTTTGCGAAAACCTGATTGTAAAAGTGGCAAAATATTGTGTTTCTCAAGGTATGTCCGAAGCTGGTTGCAGACAACCTTCTCCAGGACCTTGGAGAGACATGGCAACAGACTAATGGGCCGAAGTTCTTTTACACAGGTAGGATTAAGTACCTTAGGTATGGGTCTAACTATAGCCAATTTCCACAGATCCGGGAAAGAAGAGGTGGTGATGGAGCAGTTGATGATGGCTGTTATAGCTGCAAGAGTTCGAGGAAGAGTCATCATCAGCATCTCAAGCGAGATGGAGTCAGACCCCTGAGCATTGGACTTCAGACCACGCAAAAGCCTCAGCACCTCATCCTCCCGGACAGGCTCAAGTTGGAACTGACAATTACTAAATCTATGGTGCTCAAAATATGACAAGTCTGCAGTAGTAACCAAACCACTACCAGGCACATCCAAAAAGTGATCATTAATTTTATCTGGGTCACTACAAAAGTGTGGTAAGGTAGGCTCCGATTTTATGGAGATAGCTATGGAGGATTTTATGTGTTTCCATAACTTCTTAGGATGTTTAATGTTTTTATTAATATTAGTTTTGAAATATGCACACTTCTCACTGTCAATCGCAGCCCTAACAAGGTACTTAAGCTCCCTATAGGACTCAGCATGTTTTGACGCTTTAGTAGCTTTTGCCTTACTATGGCTGCCATCTCGCATCTTCATCATTTCCCTAACAGTGTCGGTTATCCAAGGCAAAGACTTATTTTTAATGAGAACTTTTTTAAGGGGTGCATGTAAATTGTATAAATTTAACATATAATTATTAAAAGTTTCCACCATGGAATTAACATCCTCCAGGCTTTCAATATACTTCCAATCCATCCTATTCAAGTCCCTGTTAAAATGGTCAAGCAGTATGTCTCTAAGGGGCCTGTAGGTGACCCAATATGGGGAAGGCTTCTCAATTTTAAAATTAAATTCAGCTGATATGATTGCGTGTTGGCCGAGCTCAGGTATGTGAGATACAGAGACTTCACGCACGCGGGCATCGGTGCACACAACATCAATTAGAGTCTCACTGTGATCAGTGAAATGTGTAGGCTCTGTAACAACTTGGTTCAATTTACAGGACAGCAAGAAGTTGTTAAGTAACTTGGTTTTGCTTTCCGATTGGCTTAACATGTTAATGTTAAAGTCACCCAACAAAACCACTTTATCTGCGCATGTTAAAGAAGAAAGAGAGTCAGTAATTGCATCCAGGAAGACATTTACGTCGAGCCACGGAGGCCTGTAAGCAGTCCCAACGATAACTGAATGCGAGTTGACGTTCAGTCGTAGCCACATCTGCTCGACGTGCGGCGCGTGGGGGTGCGGCACGGCGCGCGCGCGCACCCCGCGGCGCACATAGAAGCCCACGCCGCCGCCGCGGCCGCCGCGCACGTGGCTCGCGCGCGGCACGTGCCGCA
The DNA here is from genome assembly GCA_905163435.1 of Mamestra brassicae. Taxonomy (NCBI): domain Eukaryota; kingdom Metazoa; phylum Arthropoda; class Insecta; order Lepidoptera; family Noctuidae; genus Mamestra; species Mamestra brassicae. The sequence goes on along the minus strand of LR990991.1, from coordinate 3,045,503 downwards.
GCCGGTAGCCCGGCACGGTGGGCGCGCGGCCCTCCTCTCCCGCTCGGAGCCAGGTCTCGTTTATCGCCATGATATCCACTGCAATATTTTCCATGGCTACCAGAAACTCGTCATGACGAGATCCTAGCGACCCCGCATTAAACAAACCTACTTTTAAGTTTTTAGTCTTTATCATTTTCAAGATAGGTAGTGTATATATTATATTTGATGTAAATAGTGTGTGAAGTATTATGCAATATAGTTTGTAAAGTATAGTGTAATAGAATAGTATAGTTTAAGGACAATCGTTTAAATAAATATGTGTATATAGCCAATGCTCGGACAGTTGGACCATAGAATAGCACAATAATTAAATACTGAAACAGGGAAACCACTGATCTCGCACAGTGCAAACTTAACAATATAAAAACCCATAAAACTGATTGAAAAATATTAGAACTTAAAATTAGATAACCTACATGAACCATACAAGTGAAACTAAACATCCTTCTCAGCAGAGATATCCTGGCCAAAAACACGAGTCAGGTCCTCCATCGTGCGGATGCATTGTGTCGGCTTGCCGTCACCCTGCTTGGCGAGGATACGACCGTTCTTCGTCCAAGTGTATCGCCACCCGAGACGACCGCCAGCCTCACGCACACGATAAAACAAGTGCTTGTTTGTCCGCGTAAGCCTCTCATTGAGAAAGAAGCGACGCGGAGGCGCGGCGAGACCGAAATCCGCCGTGGTGGCTCCCCGGCGCATACGCGCGCCCTGAAGCAGCTCGTCGCGCACAGCGCGGCGCGTCAGACGCACCACGATGCGCCGCCCGCGCGCTGTCGCCGTCGTCGCTCCCGCTGGACTCGCAGTGCCCGCAACTGTAGAGTGCGCCTCGCGTTCCATACGCAGACCCACACGCTGCGCGAACACAATGTCGCGTTCCTCCAGGGTCACCCCAAGCTTTGCCGCTACCAGCCCGACAGTGTGCATCACATTCTCGCCAGGTATGTCCGGGATATTCGATATCTCCAAATCGGCGCTTAGCAAATCTTGTTCGCGGTCATTGAGCTCCAGTTGAAGCTGCCCAACAATATGCTCCAGGTGGCTGACTTTGTTGTCAGGCAGAGCCACACTTTGCTTGGTTTCCAGTGATACAATTCTGGCCTCCAGGCTATCGACTCTTTGGGTACAGACTCCCATCGCTGAGTGAAGGCCAGCCATCTCCCGACGAAACTCCCGCATTTCATCCCGTACCTCCCGTAATTCAGACCTGAACAGCCTGATTTCCTCACGTAGGGTGAGCTGCGTGTCAGGCGAAGGTTCGCCATCAGTACCCTGCTCGCTTCCAGCCCGAGATATACCTTTCGGTACTGCGACGTGGGGCCTGGTCAAGGAGCCCTGAACCTGGACTACTTTTGCCGGCGACCTGCTAGTAGCGCCCTGGTCTGATGCCGGGATCATGGCCGCTGCCGCTGCAGAGACTGCTGCTGCCGCTGCAGATCCCGTCGCTGCCGCCGCAGAGCCTGCCGCAACCGCTCGAATGGCAGGTGTACCACTTCCCAGGCCCCTGACGGGTGTGGCGCTATTATCACCCTTAGGCATTTTGCTTTTGCACTCCGGGCACAACCAGTCGCTGCTTATCTGCGTTGCATCGGGCAAACAAGCAAGATGATACCTGTTATGACAAGCAAAATTGCCACATGTAGCGCCCCCTTTTGCCGACAAGAACTTCCCACACGCTGCACACTTGACCATGGTTCCGCGTGGTATGGCTAATAGTAGCTAGATGGCGCGCACGTCCTTTGCAGGTATTCCGACGCTAGATGGCGCCCACTCCGCGAAAAAATATTGATCCCAACGCAAGATCTATGGTTCAACACCAGCAACACTTTTTTAAAAAGTTGTAAAATTACACTTTTTGGAGGTACCGGTCACAACACAAAATGTTCAAGTAGCTTCAATTTTGGAAAATGTTCTAAAATGTAGATTAGTTTTTAAGGATTTACACAGCCGAATCACTATTGTTTAGCTTGCTAACGAACTAGCACGTAAGTCCCACGATCGTGAAGTTGGAAATATAAACTTTATTCAAAATTAACTTTGTTTATTATTTTATTTTTGTGAAAACACGAACAGCTGATGTGCACCGTAATGCGTCCGTGACGTCACTGACTGAATAAGAGCAAACTAAGGTTAAATGTAAAGTGAATACCTTTAAGCGCTGTGTCGGTATAATATACAAGAAATCTATACTTCTATACTAATATTATAAATGCGAAAGTTTGCATGTATGAATGGATGGATGTATGTTTGTTACTCAATCACGTCAGAACGGTTGAACGGATCTTTGTGAAATTTGGCACAGAGGTAGATTATAGCCTGGAATAACACCTGGAATAACTGGTTCTGTATGGTGTTGAACGTTAAAGAATCCCCCATGGGTGTCGTAAGAGGCGACTAAGAAACTCACAAGAGAATGGGTAGCAGCATTCTCTGCGCATTGCAACAGCTACACGGCGATCGCCAACCCGCCTGCCAAGCGTGGCGATTATGTCAACCCCTCTCTTGGGGGAGTCCTATGTTCAGCAATGGACGTCTTTCGGGTGATATGATGAATAACACATAGGATACTCTTTATCCCGGGAGTATGTTCCCTTGGGATAATTTTCGTCATTTACACAGGCAGAGCCGCAGGCGGCAGCTAGTACTAAATATCAGCATACATTTTGAAACTAGCTAGCTATACGAACAAGCAGAAGTATCGGACACAACAACCCGATTCGGAATCTCATTAATAAGTCATATGTTACTCTATTCGCTTGGGCACAGCTTATTTATATCCATAAAGTTGCAGAAATTGCATTCTAGTAGTGATGATCAAATATTGTTTTGAACTGAATGAGAACAATAGGGAATATGCACGAAAAAATATTATTTATAGGTATATACAGTTTCTCTAAAAATATTTAAAAAAATTAAATACTAACAGTGAAATTAGAATAAAATTTATCGACAAACAAATGAGACGTAACTATCTTATATATAGAAATGAATTCCTATTTCCCTTGGTCACGGCATCACGCGTGAACGGCTGGACCAATTTCGCTAATTCTTTTTTTGTTGTGTTTGTTATTGTCAGGAGAAGGTTCTTATGCAAAACAATATACATCCGGGCGAAGCCTTTTCTTCATCTCTCGCGACGACGCCGATTTCTATGGCAGCGGTAAGGCGACATGGTATTTGACGTCAGAGTTTGTATCGGACTTCTCTTTCTAAATTGTCATCTTTGAAGTTTTATTGTTTCATCACTGGTGAAAGCATTTAAAAAATATTTCATAATTGTTTACTAGATAGAGCTAAAAAGTATTTCATTTTGCAAATTACAAAATTGCATGCATGTTCCCAAAAGTGAATTAATTTCTGAATTTACAATAATTTGTATGTGGATATTAACTGTCAAGCTCTTTCTCCCGCGTGAGAGGCTGTCTAATGGCATGAAAGTCGGTTTGACACATTTTTAAATCAAAATAATCAATTCAGAAACCGGCTCTAAACCACAGATTTTTGCGTTTATAGCTTACAAAACCTGCGCAAAGATCAAAAGTCTCCCTTGGTACCCACTTTAGGTAAATTTAGATCTTTGACTCTTCACAGAATATAACCAAAGCAGCTTCCATATTCCATGGCATGACCTTTATGCATACAAAGCTGATTAACAAGGTACACAAACTTTAGCCGTGTCCCGTCTGCTTGTCTGTGAATTCACAGGTTTGCTTTCACTAATTCTATGTAACACAAATACGGATGCAGAGGCGAATATAGAATAGTTTCTACTCAGCTCTCTGTACTATAGAGGGTCGTTGAATAGAGAAAGCTTGATGAATTCAAGCTGGATTGCTGAGAGTGTTATCTTTGTTGAGTTAGAAATGGTGTTTGGGATAAAAGGGGAAGAAACATGTGGACAAAAAGCTGGTCAAGTGCGAGTCGTTGTCGATAGTAAAGTGTTCCGAGAGAATCACATTTTTTTTTAACATTTTACTGTAATGCCATAGACTTCTCATAGGTTTTTCTGTAAGCTTAAGCTAAAGAACTTATAGAGGTATGCGGAACAGACAGTAAAGTCTCACACCTCCACTGAAAAATGGGAGGATCCTCCGACCCGAGTGTTACGTCTGGTGGGTAACTGCCCGATAGTTGATATTCGGACTGTTGTATATGTTCAAATCGCACGACGAACTTTGTTTGCGCGATGCAGGATTTCGTTGTTAGTTCCTCGTAGATGGCGTTGCGGTTCTTTTTGTTGCCGTAAAAATTTCGTTTCTTAGTTTTTCATGTGGTGGCATTGATGCCGCTACAAACTTATTAACTTTTTTCAAGGTTTTAGAGTTTAACCCTTAAAATATACGAAAAATAACTTACTCAAAAAAGTTGATTACAAAGTTGTTTTACGAATAAATAATTTGGACATGCTCGTGTAGATTACACTGTTTATTATACAAATAAACAGTTCTAATAAACTCTTCCATTATCATAAAACAAAATTTTACGCCCCCACAGATAGATTTCAATTAACTTTAATAGCTCATAATGTTTAAAACTGCGAATGTTAGTACCTGACATGAAAACAAAACGACCATTGCGGATTCTCAACATAATTATTTTCTCATCTCATTCTACATTAAATCGTATAAAATTAGAATCAAATTGAGGTAAAGAGGAAGCCAAATTTTTCCAGATCTTAGAGCCACCATAGTGCCCGCGTAGAGGCACCGTAGCACCCGCGTAGCAACAGCATTGCTAGCATAGTTTCCGCGGAAAACCCGCGTGGAATTCACGTAGCACCCGCGTAGACGTTCCAGTTCGATCCAGCCCGTCCCTAGCTGTCCTCTCCCCAGCGACGCCCTAAGCCGAGGCCCGTACCCCACAGGGGGTGCCCTTAGCGTGTAGTCGCTTAGTTTGTAGGTTTTTTATAAGCCCTGGCTGGAGGCTTTAATAATATTATATTAAGGCCACCACAGGCAAGCCCGAAGCAGTCGACAACCTTATAGGTTGAACTGTTGAACTGCGAAAAGCCACTCACAAAAAAAAAAAAAAAAAACCGCGTAGACGTAGCTTAGGCTGTAGCGGCATCAAAGTCGCCACATGAAAAACTAAGAGGCGAAATTTGTACGGCAACAAAAAGAACCGCAGCGCCATCTACAACGAAGTAATAACGAAATCCTGCATCGCGAAAGTCCGTGCGATTTGAACATATACAACAGTTCGAATATCAACTATCGGGCAGTTGGCAGGAGGATCCTCCCATTTTTCAGTGGAGGTATGCGGGACTTTACTCTCTGTACTGTACCGCATACCCCTATAAGGCATCGATTAGACCAAATCTTAAATGTCCCGTAGACGCCACATATATATTTTCCGTTTTATTATTACCCGTTGATATTTTAACTACTATAGTCTAGGCTAGACAATCTACCTATGTAAAACCGCCCTTAATAATATCCGTCTACAAAAACCCTTAACAAAAGCTTTTCATTAAACCCCTGTTTCATTAGACCCCTTATTATGACAATGTAAGAGACAAGAATCTCATAACACAGACAATTACTGAAGGAAATGTGACTGAGCAATAAGTGGCTCTTAAAATATCTTTATATAAAATATGAAGGGGTCGCATCTTCAGAGTTTATGAGGTATTAACGGTAAGTAAACGGTTGATCCGGCTTTCAGTTGGCCAGTACTGTGTTGTGGGTGGGGAGCATAAAATTGAGTATTCCTCATGAAATAGGCAATGTTGTTGAGGGCTTGACGGTTCATTCCTTTTTTACACCTTAGCACTTGAGTTTTTAATGGTGCCTATTTCTTTTTTACGATGTTATAGATACTGGTTTACTGGTACATTCACTTTAGCTTAGTAAAAACCGGCCAAGTGAGAGTCGGGCTCTCACACGAAGGGTTCCGTACCATAAACCAAAAAAAGAAATATGAATTCCCAATTTTCAAAGTTTTTCCTGTACTTGTACTCTAAGATCTATCTTCTTGCCAAATTTCATGATTCTAGGTCAACGGGAAGTACCCTATATATTTTGATTCCCTTGAGAGTGTTTTCAGCATTCTCAAGGGAATCACGCGTTTTAATCGCACGTTTTTAGCGACATAAACAGTCGTGTCTCATTTTTACGTAAGAAGTTTTTTTTTTTTTACAGTTTCAAGGGACTGTAGATTTGAGTATACGATTTTAATTTACATACCTTCGCGTATTCCCGAGATAAAGGGTCTTGACAGACAGACAGACGGACAACAAAGTGATCTTACAAGGGTTCTGTTTTTTCCTTTTGAGGTACGGAACCCTAAAAATGAATGAATAGTAGAGCTAGTTTGAAAACGTTCTAGCAAATACTATAATAAAATAAAGCTGAAGAGTTTGTTTGTTTGTTCGAACGTGCTTGTCTCTGGAATTACTAGTCGGATTTGGAAAATTATTTTTGTAAATGATAGCCACATTTATAAGGAAGACTAAAGGCGGGAACATGAAAAAACGGGATGTGCACGTACGGAGTCGCGGACAAAAGCAAGATACTTTAATAAACCAACTAAGATCATATGTATAACTGAGAAACCCTAAAATTAATACACAGTTACGATAAATATAATACCAAGTTATTTTTATTTTATCTATCAGGCAATATTTACAAATACATAAAAACTTATAGATACTATATACAAGCGAGTAGAAAATATACAAGCGGAGTAAAAAGGGGAGGTACAGAACTCACAGGGCATCGAAAAATTCGTCCATATCGCTGTCAACGGGAAAAGTGCCCAGAACACTGGCCGCATTGCCACGTTGAATGGCAATAATGATTCGTTGGCCAAAGAAAAGGCCAGCCCTCTGGTCACGTGAAGCGTCCACTAACCGTTTGCTGATTTCACGAAAAACTCGATGAGCACTCAGACCCCATGGCCCTAGTGTTTATACCCCAAACGCCTCAAATACATAATAAAGCCAAGTTATTGAGATAAAAAACGCATAATAACTGAGTGTCCAAGTACGTTAAAGTTTTTACTCATTGCTCGAGCTTTAAATAGAAAACACCTTCAAAATTAGAGTGAACAGGCTTCTTCTGGGTAAGCTCGCTCCATCGTCGACTTTGTCTCTGTCATCTATGACCTAGACTAGAGTCAAGAGCAAACCCATATTAAATTAAAAAAAAAAAAAAAAAAAAAAAAAAACCTACATATTAATAAAAAAAAAACTAAATATATGATAAAGGCAGATACAAAAATGTGTTAACGTTGAAATACGGAGATGAATCATTTAATTTGATGTCAATCATGAATAACGGAACCATCTCTCTCCGTAAGTATCTCATTTACCTGGTACCTTCGACACCTGGGACATAATTTTCATGTCTATCCTGCCATTTGATGTATGTAAGTACACGTAACATGTGTCTTCCCCACCATAGAAAAATAACGGGTTAGTATATGGGATAGGATACAGTTGAAAAAATCCATTTGGTGCAAGACTTCATTTGAATTTTGTTTCGACTCCTTTTTCATTATTTTTACCGACAAATGTAAAGACACTTTAAAACTAAAAAAACGAAAGATCAATAACATTGAAATACTGACTAAATATAAATTAAAGAACATCCATAACTTGAATTTATTTATTGGGCATTCATTTTTAAGCATACTATGGAACCCTCATTAATTTTAACGCCATACACTCACAGCTGCTCCTGACAAGTTTGAAAAGTGCTAAAAACATAAAATAATAAAAAAACAACTACCATTAACTAGAACGAGCCATTTTCTTGTACTCTTATTAACGAAAAAGGAAAATATCCTTACGCTGCATAAAATGGGAGTGGGGCAGTAAAGTGAAGGTACTCACAAATAAAAAAGTTTTTACGCACTCCCAGTTTTCCTTAAAGGAAGTGTGTTAGGTGATCCAATCTCCTTTCCTTGTTAAGGTGATAACATTATGTATACAATATACATTATATGAAGTATAGGACAAAATAAGTTTGTTTTCTATCGTTTATTATGTGTAGGAGGAGGCGGGCCGCGTGAGGGAGCGGAAAACCCACGCCCCAGCCGCCGCAACAGAAAAGTAGAGTCATAGGGTCTCGGCCAGCGTAGACGTGGGCCTGCGGATGGCGAGCGTTGGGTGGCTCGCCGTCTGATCTGAACCAGGCCCAGGTCGACGGCGCGTTGTGTTTCACGCACGCCTCAAAGAGATGTCAGCATAGTCGACGGGGCCCGCGAGGGCCAGAGCCTGCCAGGGTTGCGTAATTTGTTCGAAAGAGTCACCGCGGCCCTGGAACGCAAAGGGCATTTTGAGGAACACGGATGGGTTTTAGTCAGTAAGAGTCTGACACGCCCTTCCGCTCCACCCAGAGCGGAAGGAATCATGTGATGATTTCCCATCGGTTAAACGGCGAATTGGACTCTCACACGAAGGGTTCCGTATTATAAACCGAAAAAAAACACATGTCTTGCATGGGAGCCCCCTTAATTTTTTATTTAATTAAAATTTTATAATTAGTTGATAAAGCGACAATAGAAATACACACTCTGTGAATATTTAAACTGTCTACCTATTACGATTCTTGAGATACAGCCCTCTGATAGACGGACGGACGGACAGCGGAGACTTAGTAATAGGATTCCGTACCCTAAAAACAATCCAGTTTTTCATATTGTAACATAAAAAAAGTTTGCAGTGTAACGTATTCGAGGAAAAAGCAAACGGATTCGATGATATTGGTAAGCCTTTTCAAACGAAAAATGCAATGCAATATTTACATAGGGAAGCATGTCAAACAAAAATGGAATATGACTATTGGTATTCACAGTTAGATCCGCTGTTCTTTAGTATTTTCCGGGAATAGATTAAACAAGGAAAACGTAGAAAAATTAAATGCGCTGAAAAATCGACTGGTTTTTGTTTTGTTTATGTACATATTTAAACTTTATGTGCAGTATAATGAGTGGTCTTAATTCAACAAGGCATTATCTACCAGTCAACTTTTGGATTAAAAAGAATTACTATGTGGTAGGTGTACAGCAAATATTAATGTTTAAAATCGAAATTTCAAATATGTCACCATAAAATAACAAACGCCGTAAGATTGTAAAATATCGCGTAAACTATTTTTTCTTAACTATTGAATTCGGATAGGATTTATTGTATACAAAATGATGTTTTCATAATATATCGAGAAATTGCAATCTAATAAAGATTAATTACAATATTACGGAGTCTACAATTTTCCGGTAACATATATAATTATACTGAAATGCTATAATAATAAACTGCCTGTCTCTGTAATCAGTATTCAATGAAAACCTTCGGTGATAAAAACTACACTTCTGCTTGAAGAATTTCTGGAAATTTACTACACTAAACTGGTTTTTTTTTAAATAATTTAATAATAATTAATAATAATTTTCCTTCGTAGTCAAGAAAGTATTACTCCGAAAAACATGCGCGTGCAGTAGGCTACAGTAAGGGTAGGCCAGCCCATACATAATGCCCAAAAAAAAACATCCACTTTTAAAGTGGACGAAAATTCGCATCGTCAGTATCGTGATTTCAACCCTGAATAATGTGGTGAGTTTTTTTTTTGGGCATTATGTATGGGCTGGCCTACCCTTACTGTAGCCTACTGCATGCCCATGCCGAAAAATATACTTCCTAGGATATTCACAGAGCAAACTTTTCCAAATCATAAACTTCATTCCTACCTTTAAATGATTTACGACTACAAATTCTTGTTAGATAAGATAAGATAAGTCTTAATTAGCCTTAAACATGGTATAAAGTTGTTATAGTCAGGTATTAATCTAAAGTCCAAATGTTTAGCTATACAGAATATATCAATTGCAAAATAGTAATAATGAGTTAATTGTTTTTCAATGTCACAGATATTTAAGATCAATACAATAATCAAATATGTTACTTTCAAAAGTCCAGAAATTTATTTGACTGGCCTGTTGTTCGAGTGGTTAGTGACCCTGACTGCTAAATCGGAGTTCGTGGGTTCGATTCCCACCCAAGACAAATCTTTGTGTGATGAGCATGATCATTTGTTCTGTGTCTGGGTGTAATTTGTCTATAATATGTATGTATTTAGAAATATACAAGTATGTTTATCAGTTGTCTGGTTGCCATAGCACAGGCTCTGCCTAGTTTGGGATCAGATGACCGTGTGTGAGTTGTCGCAAGATATTATTATTATATATTATTAATCTAAAGTTCACATGTTTAGCTATACAGAATATATCAAATGCAAAATAGTAATAATGAGTTAATTGTTATTCAATGTCACAGATATATAAGGTCAATACAATAATCAAATATGTTACTTTTATTTCAGCATTATCCGCAATGACAAAAGTCCAGAAATTTATTTGACTGGCCTGTTGCTCAAGTGGTTAGTGACCCTGACTGCTAAATCGGAGGTCGTGGGTTCGATTCCCACCCAAGACAAATCTTTGTGTGATGAGCATGATCATTTGTTCTGTGTCTGGGTGTAATTTGTCTATAATATGTATGTATTTAGAAATATACAAGTGTTTATCAGTTGCCTGGTTGCCATAGCACAGGCTCTGCCTAGTTTGGGATTGGATGACCGTGTGTCAGTTGTCCCAAGATATATTATTATTTATGGTTTAACGTTAAAAAGATCTTTAATGTCATAAAACATATTATGTTTTTTCAGCCATTTCAATAGTCTGTTTTTAAATATGTTGGTATTATACAATAATTTGATTTCTTTTGGAATTCTGTTATAAATGCGTACACACATGACAAGGAAACTTTAAGGAGATAGAAAAGTTGTATTATTTACTTACAACACAACTCCCGAATCTTAATTCATACACCCACACTAACACATACCATCACATATACGCACACACCATAATACCCACACACAATATATGTACATATGTACTTGGTTATCAACTGTTTTTTTTGTGTATTAATATTAGTATTCATTGTTTACTAGTTTTTTATAGTATATTTCTTTACGAGTACATAATTATAATACCTATTACATGAACGTAGCAATAAATGTAAACGGAACGAAGGAGCCTGGTGAGTTCCAGGAATCAACTTATCGATTGTAAATTCTAAAAACAATAAATTATGCTTATTCTATTCTACTTGACTATGCACACAACATGTGACTCGCAAAAACTTCATGATAACAAACAGTAACACTTCTAAGCTAGGGAAATATTGTATCTTTTCACAGTATTTATTTAATCCATGCAAATTAGTTTGAGTCCTGGCAGGGTCGCCATATAATAGCGTGATGTGGATATTAAATAAAGAGGACTGTTTGGGTCTACTATCGATGTAATAATGCCAATTAGTATGTGTGAGGTTACAGTTATAAAGGGTTAAGTGAGCTGCACACTACAAAAAAGTCCATCCAAATCTTGCTTTAATCCGCGGCTTTGTTCGCGTTTATATCCAAAGATTTACCTTAAAAAAAGTAGCCCATAATCGTCTCCAACGTTTTACCTACCTTTGCTCCAAAATTTGTCAAAATAGATCAGCGATTTAGGCGTGAAAGCCTAACAACAAACTTTAATATGTATGATATAACTGAGGATTATAGAACATCACAAACGTATTCCCAAATGGTTTTTGGGACCTTTTTTTTTCTTTTAATGACCCACTGCTTGGCAAAGGCCTCTCCCAAGTCCTTCCAAGTATTCTTTTTCCTCACCACCTCGTGCCAGCCTTCACAGTACGCGTCCAGGTCGTTTCTACCTCTTTCTGGGCCAGCCTCGAAGGCGCCACCCATTTCCAGGCACCTATATACCTATACTAATTGGGGGTGTCTTCTTGAGCGCCTGTTGGTACAGGTCAGAGGGAGCCGCGCGGGAGGTCACCGATGACGTGGACCGATCAGAATAGATCCACGGATAGAAGCATAGTCTGGTCATTCATGCAACACACTTAAATTTTAATAGAACCAGATGGCGATTGATCGTTGAAGCAACACCAGTGATTGGACAGAATTCATAATGGTCACGATCGCTTTGTCAAGAACGAAGCTTAGAAGCACTTTGTTCGATCCAGGAATTGAGCCGCCGAGACCTTGACGAACGCTAGGTAGTAATTCTTAAATGTGAAAAGCTGGTGGCTAAATAAAAACAGCCCAATAGATCGATCTTCCAGGTAAAGCAATGCTTGCCGAGGGCGATATGTAGATGGATGACCATCTTAACAAACTGAGATTCCTCCGTGCTTTGGAAAGCACGTTAAGCGATTGGTCCCGGCTGCCATTTGTAGATTTTAGGCAATCGTTACAGGGTTGTGGAAGTTGGCTGCTGATGCTGCTAATGGAATGACAGCTCACTTCATGATCACGTGACATCTTGATTATATGGATTGACAGCTCATCTTGTGATCACTTCACCCAAGCCTTCACTTCGACATGTTTATAGAATCGACCGGCTCGTATTCACCTGAATGCAATTTTACTAGAAGCCGACCCCAACAAAGTTGGGAAAAGACTAGGCAGATTTTAAGTATTTTTTTAATATAATATAAGTAGCAAATTACTAAATTCTTCGTGGCTGTTCAGTCATAGGTTAGTGTAGCATGAATTACCCGTTGAAAATTGATTGGGTAGTATTGATTAGTAGCCATAGTAAATGAGTTATTTACTTCTAATAAGATTAGTTAGAATGTGTGGGATGCAGGTACTGGCTGGCAAACTAGAGTTGTCTTTTAACAGTAGATTAAATAAAAATATTAATTTTAAAAACAACTGTATTTTTTAATATTCATAAATCAAATTAATAAGTAAGAATGTATAATATATTAAATATGTCAAACATACGTTTTATTATTGGCCAATGCAGCTGTTATTTTTCAAAGTAGTAAGAAACCCAAACTTAAAAAAGTAAAAAAGACAACCCCACAACGCAGCGTATCCTAGTTGCATCCAGGGAATTTTATTTTTTTTAAAAACTGCCGCTATCCCAAAACAATTATAGATAGTTATCAAAGTTATATCTAATAACACTAGCCGACAATGGTTTTTGCTCTGAAATAAAACTTATATATTTTGGTTCCTATTAGTAAGTATATCCTTAGGAAAATACTGAAAAAAATTCCTCAGGTCCGATTACGAAAATATGTTTTTTTTTTTTAAATGACCAAAAAACGACCAGTTGACCACTTTAAAAATTGTTTTCTTCTCATTAACTTATCGCATATCGCAACTAACTGTTATTTATTCCTCCTATAGGTGTTCTGAATTAAACTACCCACATTCTGATTAATAACTACGTCAGCTGTTGTTTTGGTTAGGTAAAAGTACGGTACTTTTTTCACAATTAGTGATATATTTTGACACTTTGCATTTACGTCGTTAACTCGTACACATCTCAATTTTTTTCCTTGTTTTTGCATTAAATTGTTTAAGACAATGCCCAGGAAGTGTAAAAATTCGCCAAATTTATTTTGTTTTGTGTGCGGAGACTTTAATCCACGCTCAAGTTCGAAAAAGTTTTCGCCACGACTGTTGGAAGCGTATCGTTTGCACTTTGGATTTGGCGCTGAAGAAAGTCTAAGTAAACCTTGGAGTCCGAGTTTATTGTGTTCAAGATGTTCAAGGTACCTCGCAGGATGGCTTCAAGGTACTCACACACCATTGCCGTTAACTATGCCAGCTATATGGCGAGAACAAAAAAATCATGTAAATGATTGTTATTTTTGTCAAACTAACATTACCTACTAGAATGAAGTCGAAGTTTAAAAATATTATAAAGTACCCCGATGTATCGTCTATGTCAAAACCGGATACCCTACAAACTCCAACGACCTCAACTTCTGACGAACCGTCAACTTCAAGTGGTAGTCGTGGCTTAGAAAGTCATGTTGATGTTTGTGCTTCCGATCACGCTGATTTTGACAACGATGACTATGAGCCACCAACAAGGTCAACAACAGAGCCACATCTGATAACTCAAAGTGAACTAAATGATCTGATTCGTGACCTTGATTTACCAAAAGAGAAATCAGAACTTTTAGCTTCTAGACTAAATCAATGGAATTTATTGCATCCGGAGACAAGAATCTGTAGTTATCGAAAACGACAGAGTAGTGTTGTGAATTTCTTTGAAAAGGAAAACGATCTGGTCTATTGCAAAGATGTACATGAGCTTATGAAAAAAATGTATTCTACCTATTCACCTGATCAGTGGAGACTATTCATTGATTCATCGAAAATAAGTTTGAAGGCGGTTTTGTTGCATAATGGTAACGAATTTCCATCTGTACCTCTAGCGCATGGAGTGCATGTCAAAGAAACCTATGAAAATCTCAAAAATCTACTACAATTAAATACAGTATGCAGAACATTCTTGGAAGATTTGTGCTGATTTAAAAGTAGTTGGGATGTTACTAGGCATGCAAGCTGGTTACACAAAATTTTGCTGTTTTATTTGCGAATGGGATAGTAGAGCTCGAGGCAAACACTATATCCAAAAAGAGTGGCCAAAAAGAACTGACTATATACCTAATCAGAAAAGTGTGTCCAATATTCGTCTTGTTGAGCCCGAGAATATTTTATTGCCAACCCTTCATATAAAATTAGGCTTAATGAAAAATTTTGTAAAAGCCATGCATAAACAGGGAGAAGGTTTTCAATACCTTAAAAGTATATTTCCGAGACTTAGTGATGCGAAACTAAAAGAAGGGATTTTTGTGGGGCCAGACATACGACGAGATATGAAGGATCAAAACTTTGTCGCCAAATTAAATACGTTGGAAAAAAGAGCATGGTTTTCGTTTGTTGAGGTTGTAAAAAATTTTTTGGGTAACACCAAATCATCCGATTATGAACAACTTGTATCAAGCCTTCTGACGAATTTTCAGGCTTTAGGCTGGAACATGTCCCTAAAAATACACTTTCTTCATTCCCACTTGGTTTTCTTTCCTCCCAATTTAGGTGCAGTCAGTGATGAACATGGAGAGAGATTTCATCAAGATATTTTGAATATGGAGAAAAGGTATCAAGGCAAGTGGACTCCTAGCATGCTGGCAGACTATTGCTGGACATGTTTACGTGATAATCCTGACTACCAATACAGCAGAAGTTCGAAGAAGTACAAAAAAATATAAATTATAGGTTAAAGATTTGTAATATTATTTTTTATTTTTCTCTTAACCTGGACCTAGCAATTTTTTTTTATATTTAGATTATATATGTACCATATCAAAGCAACAAACTAAACTTGATGAATAGTATAAATCTGTTTTATAAATAATGGATTAAGCTTGAGAACCAAGTCGATTTACCTGATTAACTAACTATAACCAACGGTCGGGGCGACAGCCCTTCGGGTGCGGGGCGCCGCTGCTGGCCCCGAGAGCGATTGCGCCGAAGTCGTCACGTTTTGACATTGTCAATTTTGATTTTCCTATGAAATTTGTGTTTTTTATATTTTCTTTAAAACGATTTGTTTTTAGTGTTTTAATGTAAATCTAATCAGTGTACATACTCAAGTGCCAAGTTTGCGTTTTTTAAGATATTTTTACTCCATATGTTTTATCTGTAAGTATTGTTTATTTTATAGGCTTATGGTCAACTTGGACGACAGTAGCGATGCCGTCCGATGTGCTAGTCAACCTGCCACATCGCTAGATGTCTTAGTGAGATGCCCCCACTGTTCCCAAGCACGATTTTTAAGGGTGAACGAGTGAACGAGGCTTGAAGGTACATGTGGGCAAGAAACACAAACCCCACATTGTGCCTTCATCATGCCCAACTATAACCACTCGCCTAACACCTGATTCACCCCCTCAACCCTTTTGGAAAACTCTGGCAAAATTGAAATCATCAACACCCGTTTTAAAAAGAGTTCCTCGCGGCGCCAGACCATCCGTGGCTTCGAGTTTAGCGCGATGTGTCCGCGTCGCTGTCCGAGAGAACTCACAAAGTGCTTGGGAGCAACTGTTCACCTTCCCTTTTAGGGTTCTACATGTGCAAAAAAATTTGGCAACTAAAAAAACGCTAACAGCGCAAATAAAAGATAACTGTAATATTTCGGCCCAAAGTTTCGAACCAAATTCATCATCACACCTCCCCCATAGAGGCTTATTGCACCATGTGGAATCTAAACTAGGCGAGGGTGATATCAGGGGTGCAGCTAGGATCATTTTCAGCAGCGATGTGGTTGCGCCGTACTCTCCAGAGACACTTAAGGCACTGGAGAGCAAGCACCCCGCCCCGGCAGATGATCTCACCTTCCCCGACCCCCCCGATCCAGAAACAAACTCTTTTGATATAACAGGACAACAAGTATGTGCGGCCGTCGGCTCCTTCCGGAGTGGCTCCGCTGGTGGCCTCAACGGCCTGACGCCTCAACATTTAAAGGATCTTATATGCGCAGGCGCTGGGGAAGCTGGGGAGTCCCTTTTGAAGGAGCTTACGGCCCTCATCAACCTAATGCTCTCCGGAAATGTGAACGAAGCCGTCATTGATATTTTGTACGGGGCGAACTTATGTGCCTTGTACAAAAGGGATGGCGGCATTCGTCCCATAGCCGTAGGGTCTACATACAGACGTATCGCAGCCAAAATTTGCTGTGCGTTTTATAGTGAGACTCTGGCCAGCAAATTCCAGCCCCTACAGCTGGGCTTTGGTTCCAGTAGGGGCTGTGAGGCTGCGGTACACGCATTGTCCTCTTACCTCAACAGTAACGAAGGTGAGGTCATTCTTAAGGTTGACATTAAGAATGCCTTCAATTCCGTGAATAGGGACACCTTGTTGACAGAAGTTAAAAAAGAAATCCCCAAAATTTACAGTTTTCTCCATCAATGTTACAGGCACCCCTCTAAATTACTCTATAAAAAAACCTTTTGGAGTCAGCAGTCGGTTGTCAGCAAGGAGACCCTCTTGGGCCTGTCATTTTCAGTTTGGCAATTAATCCCATTATTCGACAACTAAATTCTAAATTCAATGTTTGGTATTTGGATGACGGAACCCTAGGAGGTGATGTAGACACAGTCCTTAAAGATTTAATTTTTTGATGGATAAATTTAGTTCAATCGAGCTAGAACTCAACCTTTCGAAATGCGAAATTTACCTCCCTCAAACGACTGACAGGCAGACTACTTTAGCAAAATTTAACACTATTGCTCCGAACATCAAAGTCACTGATAGAAATTCTCTTCACCTCCTGGGCTCTCCAATTTTTGATGAATCCTTTCCATCTTTCATTGAGCAGAATATACAAAATTTTAATGATGTCTCGGAAAGACTTTTCAAAATTAACATGCATTCGGCCTTCACACTTATTCGATACTGTTGTTTTGGACCAAAATTCATATATAGCCTTCGCTCCTCCCATCTATGGAAACATCCACATCTTTTGGAAAAAGTAGACCAAATTTATACTTCAAGATGCTAAGTTTACCTATAATAGACCTCAGTTTGTTGCAAACGTATTCTTTGTGGGGACCCCAACAGAATCGGCTATCCACTAATAGACCGATGTACATGTGTTTATCGACTACTTCCAGTATTGGGCATTTGCAAGCCTTTGACACGCTATGGAGGCAAGAATGTTCATGAGCTATAATTGTCGGTGTAGTGGTACA
Source organism: Mamestra brassicae (assembly GCA_905163435.1). Taxonomy (NCBI): domain Eukaryota; kingdom Metazoa; phylum Arthropoda; class Insecta; order Lepidoptera; family Noctuidae; genus Mamestra; species Mamestra brassicae. The sequence continues at coordinate 3,027,886 of LR990991.1, read as the reverse complement.
TTTAGTATAACATTTATTATTATTCCCTTTATTCATTATATATACATACATATAAATTACATTTTTAAATATTTAAATATAAAAATAAATATCTTGACTTGGCTCGAGAGGTTGTCGACATGTGGGATGTGAACACAGCAGTCATTGTGCCGATAATCGTGAAACCAATGGCATAATTGCCAAGAGCCTCGACCAACATCTATCCCTTCGACCAGCCCTGTCAGAATACCACCGCTGCGTTATTTATTTTTTAGATATCGCAGCATAAGCTGAGAAAGGGACCATTTTGGCCTCGCACAGATAATTATTTTATTTTATAATTATCCATGTTTGATATATTATATTACTGTTTAGTTATTAATTTTATTTTACTGTTTTGTTTGTCTTGTGCGAGTCCCAAATAAACATTTTTTTTTCTTTCTTTCTAGTTCAAAGATAACTCTGGTTTGTGCAAGTAGGGATAAAGGGAAACATATAGAAGGAAGAGACGATTTCATACATGTATGTTAAATATATATGCCACATTACCACCTATCCATGAAAATAACAGTTTAAAAAAATACTGGGATTATTCCAAAAACCATTTATTTAGGAGAATATATTTTTTATTATAAACATCGCCGAATATCTGCACTGAACAGTGCCTTACTCCTGACCTACATAGGTTGGTTAAATTTAGTTAATGTTAAATGTCATTTTAAGTTTCAAGAAAGTCTGTGTATCTAAATATTATATTTAGTGACGTCATCGTGTAAAGGTATCTGAATAGTACAATAAGACTTTTGGTTTGTGCTTCCTGCTGGTTCTCTGCATACCGGTTCTTCGGGTGGGCAGTCGCTGTCAGTTGTGCAGGCCGTATAATCTAAACAAAGATTAAAAGATAAACACGAAAATGGGCTTTGTTCTTTAACTTCAACATCTTTATTGTGGATCATAGGTTATTATTTATTTATTATTTAACCAATTGTGTCCCACTGCAGGGCAAAGGCCTCCCTTTCTTCCTTCCATTCCTCCCGGCTTTGGGCAAGTCTGTTGTATCATAGGTTGATACATAATAATTAAATTGCGATCAGATACGTCCCGCCCTTAAATATAGATAAAAGAAGAATTAAACGAGACGATTTAAGGTAAGTACACATCTTCTGTTGCATCATTTTTGATGTTGCAGATATCAATATGAGTGTATAGAGTTACAAAGGGGAGTTAAAGTACAAACGCCAGCACATCAAGCTACCCGAAACGATAAAATTTTCGGAATCAACCTTGAACCTAAAACTTCAGCGATAAAGTTGAAAATCTATTAAAGAAATTTGACAGATTGTTGTAGAATGATGTACTGGCGTCTTTACACTAAATTTGTTGAAAGGTCCCGTTTACATCTAAACGGAGATTATAGTAGGCGCCAGATAATCGTGGAATAACGGTCATTGACCCACCTACAATTATTGACATTTTTAATTTGAAAAACGGAATTAATGACACAAAGCTGTCCCGAATCATCATCTCTCGTGATCCTTAACATTGTCTAATAATGAAAAACGATTCATATTTAATTGTTCAGGTACCTATGAACAGTTATTAGAGAAAGGTCAATATACTTTATTCCACATTTATCTGGCGCCTACTATAGTCGAGTACGCAAGAGATATTAATATTCACAAGTGTGTGCGCAAACACACCATGGCTATTTGATGTTTTACACTCACAGCCCCATAGGCCGACAATCCGACCCGACTGGGGAGAGCGACCAACGGCTTTACTTGCTTTTCTTGGCTAGAGGATGTCACAACACTAACTTCTGAACTCCTGGTTGCTATTTTGATTCAAATCTTGGACCACAAGGTCGGCGACCACGAGACTCGTTTAACAAGCATGAAGCATTAAAATAATATATGTATTTTGATGCAAGTGGGCAAATTTTTAAATTGCTGGCGGAATAGACGCTTGAGTCAAAGGCAAGGTTGTTATGTCGCTGAGAGACTACATACAGTAAAAAATCGTACGTGTTTGAAATAACGTTTTCATCCCACTCATAGTGGGTCCACACGCTTACGCTACAGCTTTGAACGCGGAATTAAAAAAATCTATCACACGGACGGAATGTTTAAATTGCTTTTTTGAACATGCAAAATTCTAAAGCAGTTCATGGAAGTTTGTATCGTGTGAACGGTCCATTACTCGAAATAATTAATAAAATTTTCAATCAATCAATTAAATACCAGGTTACCTTTTAAAGCCTACAGCTTCGTTTGACTCAAAGAGTCAAAGAGAGTCAATTCTACTTATTTTTAAGCAACGTTCGCATTTGCAAAAATGTATGGATATTGAGGCTTTTTTAACAGATTACGACTGAGATGCGATTAGTTTTTGTTTTTCACCAAATCCGTGCCAAATGTTGTCATTATTGAAATCATTTTTATTTTATTTATGTGTATTCATTGTTTTTACCATAGTTTTGTATTGAAATAAAGTTATTTAGTTGAGTATTCTTTTTTCAATGCGTAAACTTAAACCTATCATTTGAAAACTCTATGGTCGAACGATACTGAAAAGTAACAGGGAATACATTTTATAAAATAACTTTTTAATTCTTTAAAAGCAGTTGTCTGTGGATAAAGTCTGTCCATAAGGTATAACTGTTGATTTCATTATGGGAACTATATAGATATATATAACGGATATATATATATATATATAGGATATTAGAGTAGATAAAAAAAATTATACCGTCCCAACCGTCCGCTTTCACAGCCACATTAGTCGCCAACATCATGAACGTGAACACCAGTGTGACTCGCAACAACTTCATGATGACTGTGAACACTTTTAAGCAAGAGAACGGTTCTATGATATTAAAAGCATTTAACTCATATTTATATCTGATATAAGTTATTGTCCAAAGGCAATTTGAATTGATTGGTTTCTGTAGTGAACGCTTTGATAGGATTAGTAATGATGATATCATATATACTTTGTTCGCTAAATAAGAATTTAAATAAATCCAACCTGAGTCAAATTTTATAACAATAAACGTGAAGCGTGTGATTGGGATGCAAATCGATTTATTTATGTTATTATGTTTGCTTTAAATAGCTAGAAGAACATAGTCTAGGTCATTTTGTAGCTGAGAAAGTGTTGCTTGTAAGTCATTATGATGTTGTTGCAAGTCGCGCAGCAGTATGCGAATATGGCTGCCAACCTGATAACGTCATTCTAAAAATAAAATTTTATTTTGACTCTTATAGTTACATCCTTGGTTTGTAAAGTCAAGAGTGAATTCCTCGTCGAGGCGATCGGCGGCGGCGAAACCGTCGGCGCGGGTCTGTGGACGGCGAGCTTTGGGTGGCTCGCTGTTCGATCACCACCAGGCCGGGTCGACGGCGTGTTGTGTTCCACGCGCGCCTCAATGAGGGCCCGCCAGGGTCAGAGCCTGCCAGGGTTGCGAAATTTGTTCGAAAGAGTCACCGCGGCCCTGAAACGCAAAGGGCTTTAGAAGGAAAAAGAAAGAAAGAAAGAAAGAAAGAATAATATTTATTTAGCACTTACATGAAACACGCACGGTACACAGAAATAAAATTAAAAAGAAATGTAGGTATGCTAGGAACTAAATGTGTGTCTCACGGCTGCACTAAAAAGGTCCATTTCAGCGATATGTCAGACAGACTGATGCTGTCTGACGCTGGTTTTCTAATGAACCCTTGAATGGACGAGTGGCGGTTCATTTGAATCCATCTAATATAGTTATATTCTTACATATATCTACATATAGCATCTAAATAAAGTAAATAAAATAATAAACAGATATAATTGAAACAATGTGTACGGATGGGTTTTAGTCAGTAAGAGTCTGACACGCCCTTTCGCTCCATCTAGAGTGGAAGAAGTCATTTGATGATTTCCCATCCTTAAAAAAAAAAAACATCTTGAAATGGTTGCGACTCGCGCTGTTCTTCACGTTCCTGATGCTGGCGGCTAATGCGGCAGCGACAACCAACCCAAGGCTAGGCAAATAATAAGTCTAGCTTTCTAGACTAAGTCAAAGTTCAGAAAAGATGAATTTAATAGTCATAATAAAGTGGTTGCAAGTCGCGCTGTTGTCCACGTTCATGATGCTGGCGTCTAACTTTGCTGCTGACAAGCTGATGATGTCATCAATCCACCACAATTTATTTTCTATGTTAATATTAAAAATTGTTTAGCTGGTTGACTTCCCTGCAAGATCGACGGTGACTGCTCAGCAGGCCTTTTACGGTGAATTTAATGCGAAGGTGGCTTAGACAACTTTAAAGTACAGAAGAAGAAGCCTACTTGTAACAATCAATGCGGTGCTGGAGTGACAGGACCAAATATGCTGCTACGTCCAGCGATACCTTCGACGTTGCTGTATGTGTCCCGACTGCATCACTCCACGAAGGTTGAGGAGATCGTGGAGTACATGAAGGTGAAGACCAACTGGACCTTGAGGGTCGAGAAGTTGGAGCAGCGTCACAACACCAACTTCAAGTCGTTTGTGGTGCGGGTTCCGACACAACATCTCGACACGTTCCTAAAGGAAGAGTTTTGGCCGAAGGGTGTAGTCTACCGACGTTTTCGCGGCAGGCTACGTGACACTGTGCAGCGTAACTCGACGCCGTCACTTCTTGTGTCTTAGTTTATAAGTTAAGTAAGATTAATATGTACTAGTTGGTTCTTTTTTTATTTGTGTATTTTATCTATGGGCCTTAGTTGCCTGATAATAAAGAATTATTATTATTATAAAACAATACTAACATTTCATTTTCATAGTTACCAAAAAATAACGTCTTACTCAAACAAGCGCTCACCCAATTCATCACCACTACTTACCAAGAAAATCGTCTACATTTTCCGTCCAAAGCCCCACCATTACCAGCTTACTTAACAAATTTGTCACGGCAATACGTGCCGTCGCTGTCGACAGGTGCTTTGAAAGATAAATCGTTGAACACATTAGCGGCGTGCATGGCGTGCTTAGGTACAGCTTAACATTCAGTCGGCGATGTGGCGGTGAGGCCACGAAGATCGCTGGATAGCATGGGAAAATGACATAACCTGGGTAAAACGACACAAATATAATTGTTTATTATAGACTTTATTGTACACCTCATAACAAGCACAGGACAAACATTTATAAATTTTTAGGCTACTTTTGCCAACTATAATGGGGTCGGCTTCTAGTCAAACCGAATTTAGCTCCACCAGACCTCCACAACCCATTAACTGGGTAAAACGGTACTTCTTGGCAATACTGGAGTCAGATTTACTGACTTCTGACAATCTGTAACGACTGCCAAAGATCTACAAATGACAGCCGGGACCTACAGCTTAACGTGCTTTCCGAGGCACGGAGGAAACTACATGTTAAGATGGTCACAGACCAACCATGGCAAGCGTTGCTTTATCAAGCACATTTATCTGCAACTTCACCAACAAAAGATAAATTGCTGAACACAATCACAATGCGTTGGCATCCACAGCACGAGTGCACATGAATTGAGATGATTCACTGAACTGCACTGAGCTACTGAAAAGGTAAAATTATGCTCTTTGTGTTTAATGAAATAAAAGACATATGATAAAAGACTGCTTTTTTATGATTTTGTGTCTCTTTTCTATATAATTTTCCTTTTTAGAGTCTTTTTAAGTTTCCGTACCCAAAGGGTAACCAACGGAACCCTAATACTAAGCCTCCGCTGTCGGTCCGTCATCGGTCGACGTCCGCCTGTCTGTCAGCGGGCTATATCTCAAGAACCGAAATAGGCAGACAGTTGAAATTTTCACACAGGGTGTATTTCTTTTGCCGCTATATCAACAAATAATAAAAATTTAGTTAACAATGAAAGGGACTCTCATAAAAAAACGTGTTTTATTCGGTTTATGATACGGAACCCTTCGTATGAGAGCTCGACTCGCACCTGGCCGGTTTTTTTATTTGTTTTGGTAGTTGTTGCTCTACTGATATTTGAATAAACTCAATATTTATCGTGCACCATAGCATTCTTACAAATTGTTATAAAATGGGCTGTAACAAACAATCAAAGGTTATATTGCTTATCATGATCTTTAATGATAGCCCTTTGATAGACTTGTGACAGAAAAGGAAAAAAGGTAGTCTGTGGTATACCTTTTACATAAATTTTATAAGTGGCACCCTTGCGACGCCGACGCCTATTGTCAATGTAAGTACAATTTTCGACGTAACCTGGACTGCCAGATGCTCTACCCTATTTCTTACTCGTTTTTCGCAAGGCATTATAACTCGATTTGAGACTGTAAAACTAAGTCGTGTACTTAATCTAACTATGAGGATAATACGTCTTTCCCATCTGGTAGAATTCTATTTTAATTAAACATAAAACTGAGTTAAGATTACTCCCATTGGCCCTTAAACTATAAAGGATTTGACTAGAAAACACTATAAACCATTTTAGGACTTAATAAACCGTAAACCTTACATCGTAAACAAAGCAAAGTTCTTCAACCCTTTAGAGCTAAAACGTAATAATTAAATAGCTGTCGCATCGGATTTCAGGCGACGTGATACCTACCCTCATCATTTGCATTAAAACGTCTAGACAAAAGCTTAGTGCCAAAGGGTTTCAATCGATTTAAGCTCTTAGAATATTAGTTTAAATTATTGTTTGTTTTAAGGACCTCATCTATTCAAACTAACATAATAAATGTGAAAGTAATGGGTAGTTTACACAGTGCGAGCTAGCGTGCGAGTCAGTCTGCCGAGTAGCTGCAGTGCAGTAACTCGCATCTTTTGGAGTTATTGGCACGTGCGAGTTGAATAGTAGCTCGCATCCGAGTTACTTCAAAAATTTTTGTTTTCACTCGCCTGCCCGGCGACAGTAACTCGCACATGGCAGCAGCTCGGACATCACTCACATCGCTCGGATGCGTTCGGCAGTTACTCGCCAGTGTCAGCCGGACAGTTGCGAGCAGAACCTGTATTTTTTGTGTGTTGCAACTCGACTGGGCCGCTACTATCACCGTGTGGCCAGCCGTGTAGAGCTACTGGCATACGAGTAGACGATCTGAGTAACTGTCTACTGTCTCATCAGCTCGCTCTGCGTAAGCTAGCCGTTTCTAGCCTGTCTAACTGTATATTTGTAACCCTTTCATGACTTAATGGCTGAATGGATTTGTTTTAAACTTGGCACGTGACGGGTAGACTATTCCCTGGTATCTCTTATTCGAGGAAGTGGTCTACCCGTGTGCCAAGTTACATAGAATGCCTTTCATCATTGGAGTATGTTCATCACCATCAGCCGAATGACGTCCACTGCTGGACATAGGCCTCCCCCAAAGGCGGCAGTGTAGCTTTTGCAATGCACAGATAATGTAGGTGCCCATTCTCTACTTCGGATAATTTTAAATTTTTTCGAACGAAGACGCAAACAAGTTTTTTTTTATGATCAAATAGTTTTATTGGACTCTCTTTTGCTTTGATTGATTTCATCTACAAAAGCTATTTATTTCGGACTGTGATTTTGACGAATGATTTTAGTTTTAGTCAAGCGTTATCTGCTATTTTCTAATTTAAATAGATACTTATTTCATTAGAATCTTTCCTGTAACGTTGTTGCTACAACAATGATGTTTCATTTCATTCGGCTAAGAAATAGCTTGAGGGTATTTGTCCTTTAAGTAGCTTTGGAGGCCTCTTTAAGTAATATCTTTTTCATCGCAAGACGCCGTCGACCCGGCTAGACTTTCCGTGCCAATTAATCTTGGCAAGTCAGATGAAAAAACAAGTTATTGTGTTCACACTACCACCCGCTGATTTCAGAGTCCAACTCTTAGTTTAGAATGCAGTTACTGAAGGAAATAAGATAAAATGTATCGGATCGTTCACGTAACTAAAAACGACGGTATAATGTGCTTGCATCGTCTAACTTTAAATACACTGACGTTCAAAGAAACTGCATTAAAGTACTGGAATTCTTAAACAGCTGGCTTGGAGCAGATGGTCGCAGAAGAGACTATTGTCGACGTGGGACTGCCCGTCGGTAATTTCTCATAACTAACCCATAACTTGTACCAGTTTACCGGTTTTATTAATAAACATGTACATTTCATATTTTAAATACTAATCTAACACTTAAAATAAAAATTAAACCTCGTAACTAAAATATGGCGTCAGAAAATTCGTCCGCATCACTATCGACTGGAAGTAAGCCCAAAACACTGGCGGCTTTGCCGCGTTGTATGGCAATGTTTATCCTCTTTCCGAGGTAAAAGCCAGCCCTTGAGTTACACGAAGTGTCAACTAAGCGTTTAGCAAGTTTTTATATAACGCATGAACCCTCGGACACCACGGACCAAGAGTTTCAACCCCAAACGGCTCCGCAGCCGCAGCGGCAGCACCAGCACAGCACAACGAGCTAGGATGATGGGATGGCGTAAGAGTATCGACACAAGTAGCGTCCCACACTAAAAGCCTACCCATTTTCCATGGGAATAAAGACATACCGTCCGGTCGCTTGCTCATAACTTATTTTTTCATAAATAGAAGTCCAACGTCTACGTTCCTTATTCCAAAAAAACATTATTCATTTTGAATGTTAACGTTCATTCCACGTTTGACCTTTAGTGGTAGGTTATTTTTAAAATATTTCATTCATACCTATTCACATCCAGAGGATCATCGGCAATTATAGGCTCGTCAAGTCGAAGCTCCAAAGTCTTGACGATTGCATTTTGGCGAGTGTGCGACAGAATTGCATAGTTTAATTCCGCCAAGCCCGTTCCATAATCGGACCACAAGACGTTCGGCGATGCGCCACCGGTACATGGTGGACATCCCACCCACACATTCATTGTGAGTACAGCTAAGGAGCGGAATTCCCTGCCAGAGTCTGTTTCTTGATAGCTACAACCTGGAAGTAATTTAGTCAAACGTGAATAGGTTACTTCTAGGCAAGCGTGCTCCATCTTCGACCACATCATCGCTTACCATCAGGTGAGGCAGTGGTTAAACATTGCAGGTGCCTTTAAATTCCAAAAAAAAACCATCCACAGTAATCTATCTATACTAATATTATTAATATTAAGCTGAAGAATTTGTTTGTTTCTTTGGTTGAACACGCTAATCTTAGAAACTACTGATTCGAATTCAAAAAATCTTTTAGTATTAGATAGCCCATTTATCGAGGAAAGCTATAGGCTATATTGTTATACAGCATAAAGCCTTCCTCGATAAATAGGCGAATGCTCCGCTCCTACGACCAAAAGGAGAGGAGCATTCGTGAAAAATGTGACGCAGACGAAGTTGCGGGGGTCAACTGGTCAAATTATAAATACAAAAGTAACCATATAACAGCTGAAACTTGGCCCTCGGGTAGACCATGTCATGCATAAGGACATGTTTTTTTTTTTATTCCGGCAGTATGTTCCCTTGGGATAATTTTCGAAACCGCTAGCAGAAGTAAGTTCGTGAATTATAAGGAACCCTTATGCGAAATTTCATGCCTCTCATTTTAGAATTTTATGAAACGGTGGACGTAAATTAATTAAAAAAAAGCTTTTATACATTTTCTTTTTTTTCTTTGTTTTCACTTTGTAATACAAAACTTTTTTGTAACCTTTAAAATTGAGTACAGGAAAATTCGCAAGAAAACGGTTACGAAAGCAAACTTAAGAATTTTATGTTGTAAAGAAAACAGCCTGTTACCTCCCACGTCCGAAGAAAAAGGGGTGAATGAAAATAGCAACACGTTTGTAGCTAAAGCAGGCCATAGACGTTCAAGTAATTTGATCAAACAGTACGATCAAAAAGTACGATCAAACAGTACGATCAAACAATACGATCAAACAGTACGATCAAACAGTACGATCAAACAGTACGATTAAACAGTACGATCAAACAGTACGATCAAACAATACGATCAAAGCGTTTGATCGAATAGAAATACGAATTTTCTCATTTATTCATGCCATTTGACCACTCATTTTTTAAGAAATATTGCCAATCATGACAATTTTAAATACGTTAAAACTGTTTGAACTAGCCTGTCGGATCAAATTATTTGAACGTCTTAGGCCCTCATTACACTCCTAATATACCCCATTTCTTAACTAATATTACTAATAGAATGTAAAACTCTCTATGTTTGGATGTTTCATCAATCACGCCTCATCGGCTGAATGAATTTGGACAAAACACGTGTAGACCACAGTGATAATATCTTAATATCTTGATAATATCTTGGGACAACTCACACACGGTCATCCAATCCCAAACTAGGCAGAGCCTGTGCTATGGCAACCAGACAACTGATTTAAACATACTTAAATATTTCTAAATACATACATATTATAGACAAATTACACCCAGACACAGAACAAATGATCATGCTCATCACACAAATATTTGTCCTGGGTGGGAATCGAACCCACGACCTCCGGTTTAGCAGTCAGGGTCACTAACCACTCGACCAACAGGCCAGTCGAAGTGAAAATGAAGCCAAAGGATATGAAGGGACAAGGTACGTTTCTATGTGAATAGCTCTGGTAACCCTCTGGCTTGTCTTATATAAGAAAACCCTATTACTTTAATTGGCTATTGGTATGACGAAGATCAACCTTTACAGACTTCAAAGACTTTCAAGTGACTCAATTCGTGTCGAGTGACGTCATAATTAAGTAGACAAAGATGGATGGCGCTGCGGGCGTCGTTTGATTTCCTGGAGCTCGAACATTTGAGGAAAATTTCATCAAAACTCCTTTGTTTTCTCTAAATAGAGATTGATTGTATTGATAGCTTGGCACAGAGAGAAACCAACAATAATTATAATTTATACCATGTTTAATAAGTTGATTGAATCTGTTCCCGAAAGTAGGTAGGTAATTCATGATTTATTAAAAAACAGGTCAAGTGCGAGTCGGACTCGCGTGCGAAGATGTTCCGAATGAATTTTTGTAACCACAGACTTCTTATAGTTCCTGTAATATATAGGCAAAGAACTATTATCTGCATTTTTTTTCAAAATTTTAGGATAGGTTCTTTTGGAGATATTTATTTTGGGGTTTATTTTAAAATTATGAAAAAAATATTTTTAAGACATTTACGATGAGCCCTTTTATTTGAAATGTGCATTTTGAATTATTTTTTTTAGTTTTCTTGTTTGTCGCCTAGAAGTTGAAACTTCGAAATGGTCGACTAAATGCTATAGCCATTATTTACCAGTTATGCCAGTTATAATGATCAGAACTGTTGATGTCTTCAGAAAATGTATGTATCTATCTAGCCTATTTTGTCTCTGCTGGCCAAAGGCCCCCTCTCTCTTTTCTACACAACTCTGTCATTTGCCAGGCCTTTCCTTTCGGTAAGAGTCGAGCTCGTCCCGCCATCTTCGCCTTGGCCTGCCGCGATATGTGATACTCATCGACGAGAAGAGATTATCAAATCTCCGTTCGCCAATGATATCGTACTTTTTTCCCCATCAGCGGCTGATCTGGGTAATATGCTCGCAGACCTGAACAAGGCAAGCCTCGAGATTTAGCTTAGGATGAATATGTCCAAGACCAAACTCATGACGAACAGCAACAAAAGAAGACTATATATTTAGGGTCCAGACCAAGAAATCTATCTGGGCCAAATAGTCTTCCAGGCGCGACAAGACAAAGAAGTATAAAATTTAACATGTGAAAAAAGGAAACATAAAAAATTGGAAACGCACTTTATGTAGGCAGTATAGGCATTCATTTGTATAAAAAATAAAAAATAAGTAAATACTTAGATACAGAAATGTTGAAGTTGTGAATTTTAACCAAATTATTTTATCCTATCCAAATACATACGTGTGGGCTAAATTAATGTAAATATTTGAAATTCATTTCGCACATAATCCAACCCTCAAGTCTCTAAGGACCCAATTACAGCTGCGAAAGTATGAAAGGGCCAACATTGTCGGGAATACTTTTGAAACCTCACCTTTTCAGGAAAATCTTTGTATTCATTCTCTGTTTCCATCGGTGTCACAAAACATAAATAAGGGCAGATCCTTATCTAGTGGCTGTAGTATTGTCCTCTTTTGACGTCATTTATTTATTTTTATGTTGAAGGATTTCGCTTCAGTAAAAAAGTCAACAGAATGGATGACAATTGGTCTTAAACTCTCACATTCTTGCAAGACTTCACGAAGTGATGTTTGGGGTTCCATACCCGAAGCCAACGGAACCCTACTGCTTTTTTTTTTTAAGGATGGGAAATCATCAAATGACTTCTTCCGCTCTGGGTGGAGCGGAAGGGCGTGTCAGACTCTTACTGACTAAAACCCATCCGTGTTCCTTCTAAAGCTCTATGCGTTCCAGGGCCGCGGTGACTCTCTCGAACAAATTCCGCAACCCTGGCAGGCTCTGGCCCTAGCGGGCCCCGTCTTTTATGCTGACATCTCTTTGAGGCGCGCGTGAAACACAACGCGCCATCGACCCGGGCCTGGTGGTGATCGGACAGCGAGCCACCCAATGCTCGCCGTCCGCAGGCCCGCGCCTACGGTGGCCGGGGATCGCCCTGCGACTCCCGACGCCCGGGGCGTCTTCTCCTGTAGCGGCGGTTGGGGCGAAGGCCTTGCCTTTCCCTCGCGCGGCCCGCCTCCTCCTTCGCTAGCATTACTACTTCGCATAAGGAGGTGACCGCTCCCCAAGCCTCCTCGCTCCGGACCATGTATTCAACCAGGGCCGGACGCGAGAGGTCACCACCGCCGATCGCCTCGACAAGGACACGGCGTTGCTCAGTCCAAGCAGGGCAGACCTCCACCGTATGCTCCACCGTGTCCTCCGGGCGATCCTCGCAGTGCTGACACCCGGGCGTGTCCTCCCGCTTAATCCGAAACAGGTACCTCCCGAAACAGCCGTGTCCGGTCAGTACCTGCGTCAGGCGGAAGGTGAGGACGCCGTGGCGCCTCTCCAGCCACACCTCAAAGAGGGGCCTTACCGCCGCAATAGTGGCGTGCCCAGCGCTGGGCCGTGATAGTCGCTGTCTCCATACCGCCATGGTATCCTGCCGGAGCTTCGAACCCTATTGCTTAGCCTCCGCTGTTCGTCGTCCGTCCGTTTGTATCTACTGACTCATGAGCAGATATCGGAATAGGTAGACTATATTTACCTAATGTTCGTGGAAGTAAGTAACATAGAGTTGATGATACCTCCTCTAAAATCCCGGAATCATAAACCTGACGATTGTATCCCGGGATTTAAGAAATTTCAAATTATTATCTTTCAGTTATGTTTTTAGAGTTCCGTACTTACTAAAACTGTTAAATTAAATAGCTTTGTTTTCGCACAACTCTTTCTTCTTTTGATTCTTCAAATCAATAATTTGTAACTATACTCAAAGTACAGTTCATGTTTTTATAAACATGAACAGCTAAAATTAAAATTTAAGGGGAAATTTAACACACATAAACATTTTTTTTTCTGTTTATGCTACGAAACCATTCTTATGTGACTCCAACTCGCAATTGACCGGTTTTATCGCTATTTAAAAGTTGTTTTCACGTTCGAATTCATAAGTAATCACACCAATTCAAAAAATTATTTCCACACCCTATAGAAGGTACCAATTTAATCATTTAACTAGATCAAACAAGCAATTAGGTCATTCCAGATAAATTAGCAATCGATGCGATGCGTTCCGATACGAGCTATTGCTTTGAACATGGAATATTATTGTACCTATTTAACAGCTGGTGGTGTAACAGCTAACCTAACATGAAATCGTTAATTGTATAATTAGTTTTGATTACAATTTGTAAACCGAGTCTTTGAATTAGTTTTCATGGTAACGAAGTAACCGATTACCGACATTAAGAAAATAACTTAAGGTCAGAAATCGATTACTTCGCTGTTTTTCGATACGTCTTTTTTTCTTATGACGATGATTACTATATTGCGTAGTGAAACAGAAGTGCGACTGCTGAGAGGTTGGGTAGTATAATTAGGTTTTCGGGTTTTCCATTAGAATTTCTCTGTGAATATTGAAAGTTGGTGTTGTGAGATCCTCGTCCCTCGAAAAGCACGTTAAGCCCAATGGCTTAGAAAGAGATTGATTTCCTGCCCAGAAAGAGATCTGGCGCAAGCCTATGCCCTGCGCCAGATCTCTTTCTAATTTCCGTACTATCGGACTATAATAATGAAAATGAATACAGTCACAATTGCCCCAATATTAAATGAATAACGGGTGTTATTCCAAAACAAATATTCAACAGTTTTAATGTTCTCAATTTATCGAAATACTCATACTTAACAGTACAAAAAGCCGCCATTTTAAACACTTGCCGAATAGTTAAAACATTTTCACAACTGGATTTAAAATCAATTTCACCGCAGTACAAAGTAATTTACCATCGCAGAATAATAACTAGGATCTCACCTTGGTTTAAACCCGTGAGATTCTAGCAAATACCAGGTACTAAAATGAGAAAAATAAATTAAAAAATCCAAAATAATAATAATAATAAACTTCGACGATCATCTGTCAAAGCTGGCGTAGCGCGGTTGGATAAAGAGCCTGATACAGAAGGCAGTACTCCTCGATACGGCTCGTATTATGAGGACGTTCCGTTCTCTGGAGCCCTAGCCACCGGTAGCTTAAACCTTGCTCCCGACACCGGCGAACTATTGCGTTTTATTGTTAAGAAATATTTAAAAATGTAAATGGTATGTATTTAAAATGAATAAAGAGAAAAATAATGATAATAGTCGTTTATTTCAGGCATTAGCACCTATAAAATTAAAATATAAAAATTAAAAAAAAACAATTCACTGTCAAAAAAAAATGGCGACCAAAATCTACCTATTGCATAAAGTCTTTCTGGTGCGCCACAGCCAATTGTGAAACAAATATATTTTTTTACTGAGTATATATTAAGGAACATTTTCCGTTCTAACTCGAAATTGTAATATTTTGTATTCTTCCAACACAGCCACATACAATGTGGAGACATGGATACGATAATAAATGAAAACACTGGCAATACTGGTTCATGGGAATATTTTGAAACTATTATAAATCCTGTCACCAAAATTTTGAACTAACCTTCCAATTCACGTCAAAAAAATTCAAACTAGTCAAGGAGAGTGACTACTATTCCGACGAAAAATTTCAAGCAGTCTGTTACAGTTAGTGACATCAAATCTGTGATAAAAGACAATAATATTATTTTATTCGTTTGAACTATGTAGTATTGTCGGTGTTTTGATTTATTGTTGTTGTTTGTTGTGTGTAAGTATGTTTATCAGTTGTCTGGTTACCATATCACAGGCTCTGCCTAGTTTTGGATCGGATGACCGTGTGTGACTTGTCCCAAGATATTATTTTTTATTATTATTGTCGTATCACTTTGTACTCAAAAAAAAAAAAAGTATTTTACTGAATATTGAATACCAACAAATATAAAAAAGAATATTATTTTTCATTCAATTAAAGTCAGCAAAACAGTATTATTTCCATGTCGACGAAAATTACGATGGCTTGCTAAAACGAGTTATGATTTACAAAAAAAAAATCCTTCATTTTTTGGAGCAAACTAATTGGAAAAGCTTATTGAAAGAAACCCTGTTAATTTTCGTGAGACTTAATCATAAAGTTGATTAGGCTCGGGGGGAATCAAGTCACACCCCGATGAGATTAAGGTTTTTTTTCCTGTTCAGGATAGAAAGGCGAGAATTAATGAATTCGATAGAACTGGAAAGGAGAGGACCGAAATGAACTGGAATGAAGCCGTTTATTATGATTGTGTTTAACCTCACTTATCGAGGTACAGGGTTCACTAACACTGAACGTACGAACGTGATTCGGCAGGTGGTCGAACTTACCTGCTTAGCGGAGGTATGGTATTCCTCCGCTTTCCAGCGCAACTCAAGTGTTTTTGCGAATAGAAAACAAACAAAAAAATAAGTCGGTTTACGGACGATAGTTTAACGTGACAACATCATACCAAAACATTCATGAAATTATCGTAACGTTACAATGAGCGTAACGTTACAATGAGTCATCCTTTTTCGTGCGTGCAGCCGGCGTTCATCGATTTATTAGACGTTGTCACGTCAAAAATTACAAACACGCACTCCATCGCAAAACGAAGTATTGAAATAATAACGAATGTCATTCGTACGTCAGTGGGAGCGTAATGAGTATGTTAACGTTATGATACGTTTGTAGTGAAGGGTTGAACGTCGTTTGTTGCTAAACAAAATATACTCGGCAAAAGAACTTTCACGTCAGAAAAATATAACGCTTTTCCTAAACATTTTCTAAGTTTCAGAACTAATTCCAACTAGTTTTCTCTCCTGTAAAATCATCTCAAAGGAACTTGCTTTTTTTCCAAATCAAAAAGTAACCGGAATAAAGTTAGTAGTGACAGAATTTTCGCTATCGGATCAATATTTCTAGAGATTGTCTATTCTATTTTTCAGTCGGTCTCTCATTACTGAGGATCGTGGCTACTGTGCCCCTTTAAGCGAACAATCTGTCTCCATCGATTCCGGTCCATAGTTTCTATCACCACCTGCTGGAATTTGCTTGAGGTCGTAGCTTCTTTCAATTGAAAGAAGCTACCAAGCATGCGCGTACATTAGGCTACAGTAAGGGTAGGCCAGCCCATTCAGAATGCCCAAAAAAACATTTTCGTCCACTTCGACGAAAATTCGCATCGGCAGTATCGTGATTTCAACCCTTAATAATGTGATTTTTTTTTGAGCATTATGTATGGGCTGGTCTACCCTTACTGTAGCCTACTGCACGCCCATGCTACCAAGTGATCAAGTGGCCAGACCATAGTATTGGCAACCGGTCTCGTGCTTTCTTTCCTTCGGTATTACCAACAATTAATATAATATAATATAATATATAATATCTTGGGACAACTCACACACGGTCACCCGATCCCAAACTAGGCAGAGCCTGTGCTATGGCAACCAGACAACTGATAAACATATCTACTTATATATTTCTAAATATATACATACATATTACAGACAAATTACACCCAGACACAGAACAAATGATCATGCTCATCACACAAAGATTTGTCCTGGGTGGGAATCGAACCCACGACCTCCGGTTTAGCAGTCAGGGTCACTAACCACTCGACCAATAGGCCAGTCAAACCAACAATTAATAGCGATTGTCACAAACAAACAAACAATTTTCAAAACCAATTCAGTTTAGATGAACTCTTGAACAATTTCTAAAAACCTACTTACCTAACCTTACTCAGTCTTCTCTCAAGATCATTACTAAATTAAATCCTATTTAGCACAAATATATGTTACGAAACTGTATACTCATCTTCAATACTACACTACTAATGGCGTTCTTATTACCGCTGAAACATGACATTATATTCAAAGTAACGTTTGAAGACATATTCACATCGAGGCACACGCTTGCTCGTTTTCCTAAGAAAATCAGCCTTATTTATCGTGATAAATTACAACGTAGTTATTATCGTGAATACAGCCTTATTTGCTGTGTGTAAGCAGAAGTTATCACCTACGTAATTAGTGGGAGAGAACCGAAAGCTTCGAGGTAATATTTTCTTGTGAGTAGGGATTTTTCGTAATACTGTTGGAGAATTTAGCGTTTCTGGCAAAGTATTTCGTTCATTCTTTCGTCTCCTTTGCTAATAGCTTGCATTTAATAAAATGTGAGTAAAGAATAATTTAACACTTACTAAGAAAAAAAATGTTTTAATTGGAATCAATTCTTCATCAATCAAAATCAAGAAAAAATTTCAATCAGTAAAGTCCAGCATAGTGATCCAAGTACTCTTAAATTAGGGCTTGGTATTGTGATTTTGCTTAAGTTTTAGGGTTCCGTTCCCCCTAGGGTAATCAACGGAACCCTATTACTAAGCCTACTCTGTCCGTCCGTCCGTCTGTCTGTCTGTCAGCGGGGTGTATCTCAAGAACCATAATAGGCACCTACGCAGTTGAAATTTTCACAAAGGTTCTATTGCTGCTATAACAATAAAAATCTAATTAAATTAAACATTAAAGGGAGCCATATTTATATTTTTTTTTTCGGTTTACCACCTTCGCCCTACGTGCACCCTTCGTGTGAGAGTCTGACTCGCACTTGTCCGCTTTTTTTTTATTGACAATAACAAAGAGATTGTCATATTAAAAAAATTTCTCACATGCCTAAAAAAAATGTTCCAATAGCAACTTTATTTTCTTCTTTTCTCTTACTTACAACTTAGTTAACAACAAATCACTTTCCCATTACAGAACAAGGAAAATCCAACAAATTACCGACGAAGAATACCTGACAAACAATTTTCTTGCAAGAACCCAAAAACCCTTATCTCGCCGGTATAGCAAAAATGTCCAACAGTGAAATATTGCTTCGACAAAAACCTGTCGCGTTCCATTAGGTCCCATTTGGGTCCATTAGCCTATTGGCACACTATTGTCAAGTGGAAAGAAGCCCCTAATGGATGGCAATTAATATGGGTGAAAAGTATACGGGCTGACTTGTTAAGCGAGAGCCATGTTAATATTCGATTCCCAAAGTAAATAAAATATCGAGTAATAGTTGCACAATAAAATACATGCAAAATAAAATATGTACCTACTTATAAGCTCTAGTAAACAATTCAGAAATAAATTTTTTTCCCCTTTAGGAAACACTCAACATGTAGGAGTGCCCAAAGTTCGCATGCTGAATGGTGAACTTTAATTAATGCTATTGATGCTGCAATTTACTGGGCGAAAACAATCTAAGGAGTTAACCATCGACTCAAAAAGAATAAGCCCCTATAGGGGTGGAATTTTAAAAAATCCGTCCGTCTCTCGTTTTACCCGACAATTTTATTATGGATTGCATAATATGTATTTTTTTTTTATTGTTGATTTTGTTGTTATAATAGAGATTTAGAGCTAAATTTTTAGCTTCCAGACCAATTTAGGTTCTGCGTGCGATTTCTGTTAAGTTTGCAACTTGATCAGGATTTTCATTTTTATCGATACCCGCATTATTCTTGCGTTTCCGGCATTAAGCATGCAGCCAGTTCTGTCATAATCCTGCATGAAGGACCTTAAGGTAATAGGACTGCAATCAACCCTAGCTTTCCGAATCTTTTTACAAAAACCGGTCAAGTGCGAATCGAACTTGTGCGCCGAGGGACATTATACCGCCAGAATAAAATTGGTATCATTTTTATTGGTGGCAGGCATCAACTAGGTATGTATGTATGGAGACACCCTATATTTCCAACTTTTTTTTTTGAATTTTTCCTTTATTTGTGCTGTAAGACCTTACTTTTTGCTATATTTCGTGATACTAAGTCAACGGGAACTACCATATAGTTTTTTGACCCAAAACCTATAGTGTACTTCCAGTTGACCTAGAATTGTCAATTTTGGTTGAAAGCAAGGTCTTAAAGCACAAGTTAAGGTAAATTCTGGTACTTGCAAGTTTTCGCGAAAATCTAAATTTACCCAATTTGATTTTGCTACACTTGAAAGGGACTATAGACCTCAGTATCTGGTATAAATTTCAACTTGCTAGGTCCACCCGTTCCTGAGAAAATCGGTGGTGACACACGGACAGACAGACGGACAGACAGACAAGAGAGTGATCTTAAAAGGGTTTATTTTTTACCTTTTGAGGTATGGCACCCTAAAATGTAATTACTACTGCTTTTTATAATTCAAACTAATTTCATATCGTAGGTATGTCCGTTGTTTAACCAGTCATACCCCACACATGCGATGTTAATTGAAGTGGCTTGTTCACACAAGCAAATAACTCGATATATCGAAGTTGGTTTGTACAATTGATTGGTTGAAATAACTTTGTTTGCACCGTTTTATTGTACACAAGCTCTGACCATTTACCAATTTCATTGAGGGTACTAATTAATTGACTAACTTTGTTGTCAATAGAGTTTCAAAGCTGATATCAACTTACTTAAAATATGATTGCATTTCTTACAACTACATAATGTCGTTTATTGTTTTATTAAGAAGTACAAGTTCGATAAATTAGATTGGCTGACGTCTTCTTCGGATGTCTCTAGAAATAAAATTATTGCAATAATAAATGAGGTAGGCGCCTAAAGACTTCAATTTGCAATTAGCGCGAGTCGTAACCTTATTAAGTCTACTTTAAGACGCTAACACGAGATTTCATGAGACTGTCACGACAAAATAATGTCAAAATAAAGGTTTATACAAATTTTTAGATTATTAACTCTCATGCCGAGGTAAGCCACCCTTTTTGACAAATTGGAGTTCATCCTCATGAAAATGAAAAGAAATTTTCTCTACTCTTAATAGTAAACTGGATACATTTCTGAAAGATCATAAACAAATACAACCCTCGAATAATAGTTATTTATCAATAAATACTTATTACTTTGGAAATTAAACGTCGTCAACTTGTGTTAACAAGAGTTCGATTACTCCAAAACAACCCAATTTAACCCTCAAGTTACTTAAGAATATACCATTTGAAAGTACATACAAAATTACCAATCAATCCGGATTTTAACTTGCATCTAACAAAACAACGTTATTATAATAATTGATACATAGCAAAAACATCCAGCCGGTCGATTTTGTAAACATGTCGAAGCGAGGTGAGCTGTCTATATATATTCAAGATGTCACGTGATCACGAAGTGAGCTGTCATTCCATCTTGATTATATGGATTGACAGCTCACCTCGTGATCACGTCACCCAAGCCGAAATGTTTACAGAATCGACCGTCTGAAAATGGAATTATGAGCGTTAACTTATTGACGTCAGCCTGTACATAGAAATTGAAGCGGAGCCATATGAACTTATTCCTAACTAAACAACTTATTGACAAATAAATGGCCAGTAAGTAACAATTTATTATAACGTTAGACCATTTGACCGTACTAGGGCACTTTAGCTCAATATATTTATAGGTCTTGTACCATCATTAATTCAGTCACCGTCTACTTTATTAGCCCTATATGTATTAGCAATTTATTTATGAAAATGGCGTGAATAAATAAGACTTGTAGGTGCTACCTTTATGTTTATTCTATTTTATTTCTAATGTGATAATGGAAATGGATTTTGTGAAAAGCATGGGTGTGCTCTGAATACATTAATGTCAAGATAAGTAATGTTACATAAATTACGGAATTGTCTACTTTTACACGATTACGGTCGGAAATGCTTTTGTTTTCCTTATGTAGATTTGGTTATTATTTTAAGTTCAACAGCTGTAAGAAATAAGGGTTTAGAATCTTGTCGTGTCCACAAAAAAATATCATAAGTTATCGAAATACTAATTAATTTAAATAAATGTCATTTCTTCATCAATTAATTGAAGCTCCTCCTTATTAGCAAAATAAATGCTACTATGGTATTAGCGAATACTTAAATGATAAATTATATGTAACTTAAATCAAAGATACGCCTACCTACTCATTATACGAAAAATAAATTTATAAATAAATATGAAGCGTCTAATGAATATTAATAACGTAATAAATAAAAATAATAATAAGTAAATAAAATAATAATTAAAAAAAATGGTTTTTGCAATGTTACTAAATAAATGAATGAATATAATTTATAAAAATAATTCTTAAATTTAATTAGGTATGTACATATTAATAAAACAGTATTACTTACTAACTACCTACTTAACTAATAATGAAAGATATCACATTAAACATCCAGTATTCTTCCTCCTCTCTCCTACTTGATCTATGCTGTGCCCGACAGGGTCCATAATTTTGACTTATATAACTATGGATTTCCCTACCAACTATATACAT
Organism: Mamestra brassicae; assembly: GCA_905163435.1. Classification (NCBI taxonomy): domain Eukaryota; kingdom Metazoa; phylum Arthropoda; class Insecta; order Lepidoptera; family Noctuidae; genus Mamestra; species Mamestra brassicae. The sequence continues at coordinate 3,006,094 of LR990991.1, read as the reverse complement.
TATGGAACGCAATAAAGAATTGAGAATCAAATAAAATATAATAAAATACTCTTTTTTTTTTCTTCTTTTGCAACTGCGCCGATTACGACTATTCTGACAGTTTCATGTGGTGAAAATAGTCTTTATTATGTACACTATATGAGTTACAGAAAATATAGATGAGAAAAACATTACATAGCGTGACACAATGGGCGGCCTTATCGTTATCAGCAATCTTTTTAAGACAACCTTTGAATGGATTTCAAAGAGAAAGGAGGAAGAAGGTGTTTATCTTATTTTAGAATAATCCCATTAAGGTTTTTTTTGGGGAAAACGTAAGGAAAAATACAACAAGAGTTTATACTTAAGTTAGGGAATAATAAGGTTATAGAGGAGCGATTCTCGTATTTTAAGGAGCGTTTGCATTCGCTTCACAGTCGTAAATTGTTAAAATCACATCTGATTTCACTTCTTTCTGACAAGTTTTTCTTGCATTCATAGTCACTGGGATGACTTCGTGACTTGAATTTGAACGCCTTTAAATTAAGTACAAGAAATGGCTCACTGAGTTGCGTTTGAGGAAATACCAGCTGTCGTGAGAGTCATCATCATCTGCCTAGCCTTTTCCCAAGTAAATTGGGGTCAACTTCCAGTCAAACCGGATTCAGGTGAATACCAGTATTTTACGTGGAGCGGCTGCCTAACAGACCTCCACAACCCATTAACTGGGAAACAGTAGTTCTTGGCAAGGGACAGATATACCGGCTTCTGACAACCCGTAACGATTGCCAAAGATCTACAAAAGACAGCCGGGACCAACGGCTTAACGTGCTTTCCGAGGCACAGAGGAAACTCGGTATATTAAGATGGTCACCCATCCATAGACTAACCATGGCAAGCGTTGCTTAGCCTCGATCGACCCGTGTGACTGTTATTCTTTAGCCACGAGCTTCTCTTAAAATCTCCTATTCACAAAATCTACTTACCAGAGTTTACCGAAAATTCCAGGTGTGATAAAGAATGGGCAGCCATCTATCCCCATTTTTACCCGACTTCAGCAAAGCCAAAAAGAAGGGTTATTACCTACCTGACCGATTCCTAGACGATTAACGTGCATGTAAATTCATGGTTGAAATAAAAGCGTTGAGTTGTCAAAATTACAAACAAAGTTTAACCTTGCTGATAGATAACGCGTTGTAATTCAACCAAAAGCACCCTTCATCAATGACGTCTAAATTAGTTAGTACTTATATTCAGCGTTCATAGTTTGCAATAGTTTAATTAATTAAATTGTTAGTAACCTCAAACGGCATAGTTGGCAACTTATGTAGATGAAAGTTATTAATTTCAAGTTCACAGCAATGTGTGGCAACTTAGCTCGGCATAAGTCATTGCAAGGAGCGAAGTTCAAGAAACTTGATCGGCTTAGAAATAAATTTTCAGTTACGCTTTTTGTTTTAACTTGTTTGTAAGTAATTTATTTTAAAGAGAGACTGTTCCTACTTTAGTTCTAGTACAGATTGCGGTACCATAATTAATTTTTTACTATGCTCTGCTAGTGTTGGAACGCCACCCACAAGGTGTACCGTTGACCTAGTGAGGATAGAGTTCGTTGTATGGGAAAAGTGTAGGTCCAGAACATTTGGCGACGCTCAAGAAAGGCTCTATGAACGTTTGAGGCTGAAATGACTACGTAGCTCTTTGCTTTCCTTATTAATTATGTCAATTAAACTTTAACAACCATAGTAAGAAATGTTTTATTGCTCCCTGTATCAAAATCTATAGCCAATTCAAATAAGGCTAAATGCAAGCGCATTTTGAACTTCAACGTTTACATAAAGACAGTACTGCAAAATGCCCACCCGTCACCACTTCCTTGTGTTTAACTGGGAAGAAGAAGTGGCGCAACAAACTGCCCAGTAACACATAGACATATGTGTATTAAGTTAAAAGAACTAGAATTTTGTTCAATAGTATCAACCCACAGAAGTAATCGTACAGACATCCACGGTAGGAAAGAAAACGTTTTATTATTAACCGACCCACATAGCCGTTTTCCCATCGTAATAAAAATACACTCAATTTAATTGACACTTACTTTTAAGGAAACAGTTGAGAAGTGCCTTTCATCTTTATTCTTCCCTTATTTTCAGATACAGTATAAAAGGAAATTTGTTTGTACAAAAACGGACGAATCAATTGGACGGCAGGATCAATAATGGCGTCTCCTTATCAAGTGTTTGCTGAGAACTCAGACCAATAGTAACTGGGCTGTAGTATTGAGTTAACAGCACTTTTTACTCGTTTTTAAATGGAAATTGAGTGTCTTTTGATGTTTTCATTTATATGCATCACCTTTGTCCATATTTTCTGCTTCTTTTTCTTGTCAATTTGTGTCATTCATTATGTTATTAGTAGATTTTTACATTAAACAATTGCATGTCTGACATCCGTTACCCAGTTACTGGGTAGCACGATACCCTTGACAAGACTGGTTGTCAAACTTTCGAGGGACTATAGTGTTAGGTTGGTGCACCAAACAACTATTTACGAGTTTAAAGACACAAGAATTCAAACTTTTTCTTCAATCGGCGCATTCTAACTTTTCATGGTGGTGCCATGAAAAGTGAGAATGTGCATTTTAAAATAGAAAGAGTTGCACCGTGATTCTTCATTCTGTTCCGTGACTGTCTTAAATAAATTACCTTACTTTGTCAATTATCAATTAATGTTCAATTAGAGTCGGCTTCACTAATTGTCTTAATTGCTAACCTGTCGTGTCACGTCCAAAATTGAATCTCACACATTATTAATTACAACGTATGAGATCCATAATTGCTTAAATTAGTTCGCCTTAATTAATTTACACGTTTAGTACCTATAAGATACCTGATTTCTAAATAAAGGACTAAATAATTTGTACATAAGACTGCCAAGCTGGAAACAAACAATTTTCCTTTATTGTGCACTTAAAGTAGCAAAAAGGAGCTTTGTAGGGGCATTAATGCCGCTACATGAAAAAACAAAGAAACAAAATTTTTACGGCAACACAAAGAACCGCAGTGCCATCTACGACGAACTAACAAAAAAATCCTGCATCGCGCAAGCAAAGTTCTCCGTGCGATTTGAACATATACAACCGTCCGAATATCAACTATCGGGCAGTTGCACACAGACACAACCACTGTCTGGTTGGAGGATCCTCCCAATTCAGTGGAGGTATGCGGGACTATACCCTCTGTACCGCATACCCTCTATAGCTTCACATTAGGTTGAACGATGATCTGGCGAGGACTATGGAAGTCCGCTGGACTCAAGAAAAAAAGGACAAACTGTACTACAAATTTATAAGAAAAGACGCAAAAAGTATTAATAAACATAATCTAAAGCTGATCTTAAGCTTCATAAAAAAAATATAAAAATCAGTAGCAGTAAAACACATGATGGCTTATACAATATACACACCATAGATCAAACACAATATGGTTTTACTGATAGCATCACAGGACCCCGCAGTAATTTTGTACTGAAATGATCGTCTTGGATGTCGCTACATCCCCGTATGAATGGGGCCGTCGTTGGAATGCAGTTCAAAAATGCAGAGCTTCGTCGGTAGCGCCTGCTCAAAAAGTGATAGCAACGCGCGCCCGCGAGTTACTGAAATTAAGATGAAAATTTGTTGTAGGTACTTATAAGCGTTTTATGTCAAAATTAGCATGATTTGCAGCCTGTACCAAATTCGAGCAGAATTCCTTTAATCTAACTTTAGTTTGTTTACTTTTATGATCCCGCACTAAAAATAACTAACAAAATAACCAACTTTACTAACTACTAACTAACTTATATAAATGAGTTCTGGAAGAGCCGTAGAGTTAATACGAGTTAGGGTTTATTTATTATTCAAACGAAATTCATCCTTTGTTTCAGAGTTATTTCGAATTAAGTTGCTTCGGACGACGTTTTTAATAATAAATCTATTTATATCCTGGTTTTCAAAAGAAGGTATGCCCGCGGCTAAGCCTACGCGTTCACGCGTAAAGAATTTCAATTCAGGGAATATTAAATTCCTTTAATAATATTTGGTAGGAATGCCAAGGTACCGCGGTTTTTTTACCAGCCTGAACTTTGGCACTTCTGGGCAAAAAATCATGAATTTTGTTCATAAATGTTATTTATTATGATTAGACTATATTTCTATAAAACTTTTACACATCCATCTGTTTTCGCCAGTTTAAACGAGACGCATCTCGCCAATTCTCTAAAAATCAAACTAGTGTGGTCCCCCATCTTCTTTTGGTCTGCCGTGACCCCGTTTGTTTTTTAATAAGCTCCCAACGTTTTTACGGTCAATTTAAATTAAATTATTTAAATGTTATTAAATTAAATTGAATGATTTTTTTTATTTTGGATTGTTAAATTGGACTGTTGAATTAGTGTTTATTTTAAATTGATTTTTAACAATAATAATTAGAACTATTTTCTTGTAAAGTAGTACTAACATAGCTCATAAGTACTCGCTACTAACCTTTGGACTGTTGTTTGGAATTAAGTGTTTGGTTTGATTTGATTTGATAATATTTGAAATTGACTTCACAGACACAAATAAATTGGAATCGCCCAACCGCAGAACGAAAATTGACAAAATGTTACCCAGAGTAAGGGCGAAAACAAACATTATCGTTATATGAAGTGGTTAACCACTTAACTGTCCTACAGAACTTCAAAATATCACACTCCTCGTTTAAAATTAAAAAAGTTCGCCGTATATCGACCATTTTCGATGTTAATATTATTATAATAATTAAAATGCAGTTACGCCAGCACAGAGTTTTCAGTGACGTAATTAAAGTGAATTATGCTGAAAATGTGATTAATCTTTACTAATATTATAAAGAGGTAAACTTTGTAAGTTTGTATGTAGAGGGTAATATCCGGATCTCCTGAACCGATTTTGAAAATTCTTTTTGTATATGATAGCCACGTTTATGGGGAATGCTATATGCACATGGGAAATTCTTACGGGAACAGGAAAAAATATGATAGGATAGGATATGCGTGTACGAAGTCGCGGGCAATAGCTATAGTAGGCGCCAGATAAATGTGGAATAAAGTATATTGACCTTTCCCTAATAACTGCTCATAGGTACCTGAACAATTAAATATGAATCGTTTTTCATTATTAGACCATGTTAAGGATCACGAGAGATGATGATTCGGGACAGTTTTGTGTCATTAATTCCGTTTTTCAAATTAACAATGTCAATAAATGTAGGTGGGTCAATGACCGATATTCCACGATTATCTGGCGCCTACTATAGTTATTAATATAGGAGGTATATTTAAACCGAATTAGTCGAAATCGAAATGGTAAAAGGACTTGTTTGGGGCGTGCCCGGCCTACTAATTTCCACTCCTGCAGCCAGAATCTATATACTAATACCTTGACGAGTCACAGAGAAACAATCAAAGGGTTTTGGAATTCCGTGACAAAATGAATAACAAAAGAACAGCAGTGGAATAAGAAAAGACGGAATTTCGACTTCTTCCTAGCAGTAACAGTTGCGACCATTTCAAAGCTTTCTAAAGATACATATTTTCCATGATTCTATGGTCAAAATACCTACCCAGCTTTAAAAAGACCTCCTTGCAAAGCCAATTCCGGACACAATCTACCGGTATCGAATAATTTATAACACAAAATTAGCCCAGTCACTACCATCCACTGTAACTATGGTCGACAATTGAAACTTTTAAACGAATTGAATTTTCGGAAAGGCGAACTGAAAGCTACAGTGGAAAATTGATACAGACAGTTTGTTTAGTGTCTAGGCATTGAATTGATTGATATTGGTAGTTTTCCTTGGAAAAGGGAATACTTTTTAGTCTCAATTGGTTTTGCAGAATATCAATGGATTGTTTGGCAGCATAGAACAATTTTCGCCGCCGACACGACGCCCCGGGCGTCGGGAGTCGCAGGGCGATCCCCGGCCACCGTAGGCGCGGGCCTGCGGACAGCGAGCGTTGGGTGGCTCGCTGTCCGATTACCATCAGGCCCGGGTCGATGGCGCGTTGTGTTTCACGCGCGCCTCAAAGAGATGTCAGCATAGAAGACGGGGCCCGGTAGGGCTCTGGCCCCGTCTTCTATGCCAGGGTTGCGGAATTTGTTCGAAAGAGTCACCGCGGCCCTGGAACGCAAAGGGCTTTAGAAGGAACACGGATGGGTTTTAGTCAGTAAGAGTCTGACACGCCCTTCCGCTCCACCCAGAGCGGAAGAAGTCATTTGATAATTTCCCATCCTTTTAAAAAAAAAAGTGTTGGTCTTCTTTGGCCGATGTGGTTCCATGGCGGAGAGCTATTCCCAGCATTACGTTTGTCGGTAAACATTATAATGGTGATGAAGTATTTCTCTTGTAAATCTAATATTTATTGTATTGCCGATAGAGCACCAAGCAAAAATATTGATTGGTGCTTTAAACATTGGTTCTCTTAAATCGGTGCTCTAACGGGAATACTCCTAATTCACAATGTGTTTACCAAACGTACAGTTATGGGCATATTTCCTTTCCATCTTTATATTTTAAAAAATACATATCACTGTCCTTAAAACCATAAATATAATAGACTACCTCGTTTCCATGCATACGATACGATATTTCGCAACAACACAATAATTTCAGTACTCATATCGCGAAGTACATTTTTCTGTCTGCCTGTCTACTTATCTCTCGAATATTGTTGTGAAAACTTAATAAAGAAGCGTTCCTTTGAACAGTGCCGGATTAAGCCAGTGCGGGGCCTGTAGCAAATTTTGCTAAGGGGCCCCCAAAACATGGCTTCATTAGGATTCTCCCATTAGATAAATTGAATACCAGGAGATGAATCTCTTGCTAAGAATAAATTGTATTCACCGTGAACATCTTTTAAGTCGTCAGATTTGGGCCTTCCATTTCTTCGTCAAATTTGCCTTTTTGAGTATGGACCGGACCCGGGGCTTACTTGCGCGAAGTATGAGCCATACCATTAATAAATAAACAAAATTAAAGACATACAGATTGGGAAATATGCGTCACATCTCCGCAAAAAGGCTTTGGCTCAGTATGGTAGGAATAAAAACTCTTGTGTGAGACAGAGCCATATAATGGCGCTGATTTTCAGCGACATATTTTTGTAAATTCAAGCGCGAGGCCCCCCAATGCGCGGGGCCCGTAGCATTTGCTACTCTTGCTCTATGGCTAATCCGGCACTGCCTTTGAAATAAATAAGTATTTTAATAGTCTCATAAATTTATGATGCTGATTTAAGTGACATTCTGGATTTTTGCGATTCAAATGCACACATTAGTACCTACATATTTTTAATCTGGTTTTGTTCGTGGATTTCGTAAGTGACAATGACTTGTCAACTGAAATTATTTTAAGGGATTCAACAGGGGTTTAATATCTGCCAATAAGAATCAATACCTTTTAACATTGTGTCAGAAATGTTGCTAAAGAGTTTATTGCGCCACTTCTTTGTGCCAGCTAAATCATACGGATGTGGTGAGTGACGGTCGTTTTGAGTAACTTTTGTAATTTATTACGTCAGCCTAATCGGATTGAATGAGTTTATTTTGGTGACGAGTGGACTGTCCACTTATGGTGGTTACGCACTGCATCCGATCCGAATCCGTGAAAATACGTCCGAAGTAGTCATAAAACCATTTGTATGGTTGTTTACGGACTAGATCCGATTTGCGTCATCCGTGAGTCTCCAATTTGGAAAAAATATTGACGGACCAAAATAGCCAAATTGGATCCATCCAAAAATGGCCGCTGAATAGCTTGGATTTAGATCAGAGATCAGATTAGTGCGTAAGCAATATCCAAATTCGATCCGGGTTTTTTAGACTCTAGGTACATATTTTCACGAATTCGAATCGGATCCAGTACGAAAAGGAACATCCGAATTCGGTCCGAGTTTTTCTATCCGTATTTTCACGGACTCGCATCGGATGCAGTGCGTAACCGCTCTTAATGTTAATTTTCATTTGGGCTTGAAACCCTAATTACATAAATGACAAGATAATTTTGGTTAATAAATATGTATTCCATTCACTGCTACTTCTTTGATCAATGACCACGCCCACGTTCAAGAGTAAACAAGTCTCAGAAGAAAATGCAATTTTTCACTTCCAACGTGGAAGTTAGATAACTAACTTTTATTTCTCAGAATATCTCCAACTAAAAATTTTAGTTAATTTCCTAAGGAAGCAACAACTTCGTGTCATCTAAGGCTAAGGCACAGACGGAGCGGAGCGATAAGAGAGCTGGAGGCAAAACTGACTTTTATTTTGTCACTGGCGTTTATATATCAAGTGTACAAGTTCTTATTGTAGTTTTTGTCATCCTGCGTCCAACGTCTTTTTTTTTTGTGTAGATAGTCTCACGTTGATCAACAATCTGATGGAAAGGGACGACGTGGTCGACGATGGAGAACGCTTTCCTAGAAGTAACCTTTTCACACTTAACTCAGACTCGGGAAGGAATTCCACTCCTTAGCTGTACGCCCATTCAAAGTATACCCAAAAAGGTGTGCAAGTTCTCACTGTAGTTTTTGTCATCCTGCGTCCAACGTTTTCTTTTTTTTTAAATGGGCTCACGTTTGTCCACAATCTGATGGAAAGGGATGACGTGGTCGACGATGGAGAACGCTTTCCTAAAAGTGATCTTTTCACACTTAACACTGACTCGGAAAGGGATTCCACTCCTTAGCTGTACGCCCATTCAAAGTATACCCAAAAAGTTTTGTGTGGTCTGAGATTGCGAACCGATTTCGATCAATCCAGGTGGGCTACTCTCTTAACCCGAAGTCCGTAGTTTCGGGCTTAGTTGCGGGCGTATTCATTTGACTTACGATTAGTTCCGAACCCGAACCGTGCTAAAACACTAAGAAGTGGTGACGGGCGGGCGTTTTGGGGGACTGTCTTTATGTAGAACTTTGACGTTCAAAAAGTGCTGGCACTCAGCCTAATTTGAATAAATGACTTTTGAATTTGAATTTTGAATTTGAACTAAGAATGAATGACAACACGATTTGACAGTGACTGTCCGCCCGCAACTAAAGCCCAAAACTACGGACTTCCGGCTTAGAGAGTAGCCCCCCTGATACGAGGTTCATGGCGGTTGTGAGTGACAGAAAATATGAAAAATGCAAGCGTCAACTCGCGCTTGCAAGCACTGGGTTTCTTTCTACGTGAACGCACCCTATTTCAGGACCAGACTTTGATATAAAAACCAGGAAATGAGCCACAACAGCTTGTCTTGGTCGGTTGACGTTTATTTCTGCGCAAATCGCATTCCATATCTATTTATAGTGCCTTCAGGTTGGATTGTGCAATAGAGAAGTATTATATGATTTACAAATACAGGTATTATTTACAGAGTTTGAGTGAGTTTGTGCTATTTGTTATGTTTCAATAGGTGTTGAGGAGTTGTGGGTGACACAAGTGACAAAGGCCTTTAACCTTTTGAACGTCATTGTCACGTATACATTACAAGCAAGCGCGTACCCTGTACGCCAAATGTCACAAATATGTGACAAAGAGTACCTACGGCTAATTTGTGGTTTGGCGTCGGGAGCACGCCGATGCGTTTAAGCTCTGGCTATCAAAAGGTTAACGTGGACCGTGAACTGTTATGGTAATTAACGTGTTAATAACCTTTTTCTTTCACTATTGTCGCACAGTTGGCCTCAAGTAGCCCTTATAGGCTTCAACTTTTTCAAATGTGTTGATTTTCTGTCAAATCTCTCGAAAAACTCCTAGGTGTTTCCTAGACCGGCCCCCAGAAATCAAATAAAAGAAAGTATTGAACCAATAAATCGATTTGCACGTATCGTATTATCTTCACAATTCCCTTGAGCCTGGGGCCTTACTATGAAGTCATAAAAACGATCACAATTCCGCTCTTAGAGAGAGACGGAGCTATACATAGCGAATAGCACTATCCCTTTTACATCATCGGAATTGGAAGGCATTAATGCACGTCATAGTACCTGGTCTTTACTAATGGATTCGGCGTTTATTGCCCTATTCATAGTACTAACTACCATCAGGAATATACGCAATTAATTGTTCAAGTTCAAATTCAAATTCAAATTTGAACAATTAGTTCAAATTCAGCTATTCACAGTGCGGACAGAGATAAAGTGCACACGAGCGTAAACAATAGACATACCTAATCAGCACTAACTATAAGGGCATTTTCAAAAGGTAACAAAACCGAACAGAAATGTTAAATTAATAGACAATCCTTTAATTAGCCCTCATATCTTCATATCAGCCGAAAGACGTCCACTGCTGGACATAGGCTTCCCCCAAAGGGAGGTTGGAGTTGCCAAAATTGCTACGCTTGGCAGGCGAGTTGGTGATCGCAGTGTAGCTGTTGCAATGCACAGAGAATACTGCTGCCCATACTCTGATGAGTCCCTTAGCCTCTTGCGACGACACCCACGGGAAGTGCACCATACAGAAATAATAAGCCCTGGCTGGCTTTAATTCGACGAAGCAGACGATAACTTCCATGTTGACCTGCAGGATGAGTTACAAAAAAATAGACGGTCCTTTCATTTGACACGAAGGCTAGAGGGACTTGGTGCTGTGCAGTTTGTTCTTCATTATTCAAAGAGTGTTTAAAAATGCCATTGTTCATCATACCCTACACCAACAATGTGGCATTTTCAGCCCGCATTAAATTAATAAAACCGATGACAAATTAATTTCTCAGTTACAAGTTTTTACCAATAATGGTTAAAAATTGAATCCTACTAATATTATAAACGCGAAAGTTTGTAAGTATGGATGGATGGATGGATGTTTGTTACTCTTTCACGCAAAAATTACTGAATGGATTTTGATGAAATTTCACAGTGGTAGATTATAGTCTGAAATAACACATGGGATAATTTTTATCCCGGGAATATGTTCCCGGAGGGATAATTTTCGAGAATCACGCGGGCGGAGCCGCGGGCGGCAACTAGTGTAAAATAAATTGACTTTTTGGAGAGCCGAACATCGGTAAATTGAATATTGATAATCCAAAGTGGATTGTAATCATAAATAATTTTAACTGAAAACTTTAAAATATCTGTTGCTATATACGTGTGCGGTCACTTGCACGAAAACAAAATGAAATATGGTTATCTATCTATCTTCTTATCTATGAATATTCCGCCCCGACCCTTGCTCGAGCCAGCCCGCGCCGCTGAGCCTGTAGTCTTAAATTCGCCCCTTAATATTAACTCCAGTTCGATCCAGCCCGTCCCTAGCTGTCCTCTCCCCAGCGACGCCCTAAGCCGAGGCCCGTACCCCACAGGGGGTGCCCTTAGCGTGTAGTCGCTTAGTTTGTAAGTTTTTTATAAGCCCTGGCTGGAGGCTTTAATATAATATATTAAGGCCACCACAGGCAATCCCGGTTAAGCAGTCGACAACCTTATAAGTTGAACTGCGAGAAGCCACACACAAAAAAAAAAAAAAAAAAAACTATGAATATAAATATGAATCGCCGAAATAACTTGAGTACGACTTGAACGATTTAAATTATTTTTTTTATGTGTTTGTTATTGTCAGGGCGAGGTATGTATGAAAGAAATTTTGAAAAATAAATACTTCCGGGCAAAGCCGGGGGGGCCACTAGTATGAAATAAATTTAAAAAACAAAGCGTTCACTACATTTAGTGATTTAAAATACGCACAAGTAATGAAAATTATCCCTAATATTTCGCCTTCCGAGTTACTTTTCTGTCTGTTGATGTCGAATTCCCCCATTTGATATCATATCGTAGGTACGAACACCTAAAATATAAAATTCTTCCGTTACTAACTGACTGGACTGACTGACTGACAGACAATGCACAACCGAAACTACTGGTCGTAGAAAGCTGAAATTTGGAATGAAGCTTTCCTACATTACGTAGGAGAGCACTAAGAGAAATCCCCAAATTCCTACGGGAATGGGTAAAAACGGGATATGCGCGTATGAAGTCGCGGGCAAAAGCTATTATAATATAAAACATAATTATCAAACAAAACCCGTAGATAATGTCAGCAAAAAAAAAATCCTTCCAAACTACTTTAATAAAACATTATTATAAAAAAAACATCGCAATAACGCTTCGCTACTAGTACAACACACGCACTATTTATAACATTAGTTTTATACCTTCATTCAAACTAATGTTTTTTTTTTTCTTGAAAAGTTCTGTATTCGGGGTCTCTAATTTTCCCATAGACACCCTACAAGATAGTTTTTTCGTCAATCTCAAGCGGAAAACAAGACTCCGGTCATTCCATTCTCTTGAGAATAACTTTTACGACTTCCAAAAATAGCTAAGAAGTGGCTACCCTAACACAAACTTCTTCTTGAACCCAAGAAAAATAATTGGCAATTTGACGGCATTGTTTTTTTTCGTCCAACTGATACAAATATCACGTTCTTAAAACAAAAGCATTGGCTTTATTCTAAAGGCCATGATGAAAGTAATAGACTTTTTTTGGCCTTATAAAGTAATAAATAGTTGCCTCTGGCAGCCTCTGACCCTCCTTTGTACTGAGTTTTAACCAATTCACAAAAGATCAGGTCTGGGTATAAAAGTTTTTTTTTTCTTTACGGCGAGTACTTTCTTGTAAGGAGTTTGAGATGGAAATGTAAAGTCATGATTCTGGTGATGAAAAGTTCGAAATTCAAACGTATTTCTTTTTAAGAGCTTTTTAAAAGATGGATTCTTGCTAGCTAAGTTTGGACTGCTTCTTGGAACTATTTTTGCAAACTCATTAGTTGTTAATTATCTAGAAAAAGTTATCAAACGCTATCAATCATCTATCAGGTCCTGCCTCTGAATGAATTCCTATAAATACTTGAGGTACATATTGAGGTATATGTAATGGCCATATCGTAGAATTGGGGATTTAATTCTCAAACCTTAGTTAGGCTAGGTTAAATAGGCTAACCGCTCTCCCGGCCCGCAGCAGGCGCATCGGGCGTCGGAGGCGGGCATACGCTGCCCTTTCGGAAAGGGTTACCATCTCATCATTTGCTGGGCGTCACAGATTTGTGCTGAGTTTAACAGGATTGTGCTGAGCGTCCATACCAAAAGGCCCTTTCGGTATGGACGCTCAGCACTATTATATTGTAAATATGTGAATACCATGTCCCTTACTAGCAAACTTAATTTTATCTCTGCTGGTATTGCTCTGTTGTACCTATAGTATATAAGTGTGTGCTGTATATTAGTGTAATGTTGGATGCATTGTGCTCACATAATATAATCAATTGATCAATGTACCTATGTAGTATACAAAATATTGTAAAACTTATATTTGAAAAGAGTAACTATGGAGTTTCTTGTCCGTTCTTCTCCATAAGAATCTACTTCTTGCGAATGGACAACTAGAGTCACTTATATTTTAATTTTAAACTGTAAATTTGACGTTCAAAAGTGCCTTTTAATGGTCTAGTTGAAATAAATGAATTGACTTTGACTTTGATTTTGACTTGACTTTGACTTTGACTTTGCACATTTTTGTACCGACTACTGTATAATTTCTGTGACTTTGTCTTTGTTGCTGTACGTTAATACGTATGTGTCAGTGCCGAATAAATGTTTTCTATTCTATCCTATTGTAAATAAGGGCTCCGGTGTCGAGGTAAGGTACCTATGAGTTGGCTATTTCATGAAGTGGCCGACCACTTCATGAAGTGGCGAATTTTATGACATGGCTACCTACGACGAACATTATAGGGATATGATTTGATGAAATAAAAAAAGTTTAAACTAGACCATAAAGTCAAAGTCAAAGTCGATATTTGTATTAGGCCATTAAACGGCACTTTTGAACGTCAACATTTACAGTTAAAATTAAGTCATCATCATCATCATACCAGCCGAAAGAAGTACAACACAACAAGGGTTGCTATAATCACCACGCTTGGCAGGTGGGTTGGTGATCGCCGTGTAACTGTTGCAATGCACAGAAGCATATTATACTTTTAGTACTTGCTGCCGCCTGCGGCTCCGCCTGTGTAAATGACGAAAATTATCCCAAGGGAACATACTCCCGGGATAAAGAGTATCCTATGTGTTATTTATCATATCACCCGAAAGACGTCCATTGCTGAACATAGGGCTCCCCCAAGAGAGGGGTTGACATAATCGCCACGCTTGGCAGGTGGGTTGGTGATCGCCATGTAACTGTTGCAATGCACAGAAGCACAGAGGATACTGCTGCCCATTCTCTGGTGAATCCCTCAGTCGCCTCTTACGACATCCACGGGAAGTGATGGGATGGTTGTATTCCTTTACGTCCGACACCATACAGAACCAAGTATCAAGTATATACCTATGTTATTTTTGTAACTAGTTTTCCCCAAGAAAACTTAACTCAGTTTTTCTAATGTTTTTTTTTCTCTGCGACGTTAGTTCACACATTATCCAAGACAGATAACGTGTGAAAATGTCTTTTAGTTGAAAATACTTTCAAACTTGTAAAAGCTTCAGGAGCTAGGAGGTTAAATAAAGCGCAGTATACTATCCAATGCTTCGTTATATTTTTCATAATACTGCATTTAATAAAATTATTAACCAAATCATGTTAAACATTTCATGGCGGGAACAATCACGAATACCACAGATTAAAAATCCTCGCCAAATAAAACTAATGCTCATTCACTTTAAGTATTTTAATTTCAACTATATTAAAAATGGAACATCCGAAATAACTACTTAATGCTTGTTCATTTTAAGTAATTTCATGTCCAGATTTAAAAATAGAATATCAGCAAAAAAATAATACTTGGCAAAAAGATTCCTAACTTAATATCAATTTATACTATTATTATTATTTGCCAAGTTAGGCGTAAAAGTGTTTTGGTAAAATGTTTTCAACCGAGATAATGGACCTTTTATGTTTTTTTTTCGTAATTTACAATTTCTTTTAAGAGAAAATGTTTTGAAAATCCTTTGTTTTTTTTAAATAAGATCATGTTTATTTTATGAGTAAATACTGTTTGATAATAAGTTTCTTTTTTCTGATTCTTGGTAAGGACCGAAGTTAAAAATTTTGTAGTGAAGAAATAATAAATTTGAAAACACTCTTTTGTTAATATATCTTGAAGAAAGAAAACTACTTTTCTTTACCACACTATTAGGAGCTGTCAAGCGCAGTTACTTTTTCTATAAGGGTGCTACCACACCAATCGATCGATCGATGATAGAATGGATCGATAGTTTCTACTTCTATCTTCGATCAACTAAAGCTACTACACCAATCGATCAACAATGTCAGAGCCGTTTATAATCTGCGTCGCCGTGATTCTCTTAGGGAACTTTTTAAAAAGATTAATATTATGACAGTCTCTTGCCAATTCATTTATGAAAATATTATGTATGTGCGGAAAAACCGACATCTTTTTAGTAAAATTAGTGATAGACATAATTTTAATACTAGAAATAACGACAAATTAGATCAACCATTTTTTAGATTAGCTAAAGTCCATACTTCTTTCATGGGGTATTGTGTTAAATGTTACAACAAAATACCTTCTGACATATTAGAACTAAATGAAAGAAAATTTAAAACTCATGTTAAAAGTACACTTTGTGAACAAGCATATTACAAATTAGAAGATTACATTCAGGATAAGAATGCTTGGAAACATGCTGGTCCTGCTCCATAGGACAATCAAGGGTGAAGGTCAAACTGGTTGATTTATGTATTAACTTTATAGATATACTGTTTCTTTTTTTGTGTTTTTATTTTTCTGTTGACTCACAATCTGTTGTTTAATTAATGGTTCCAATGTTTGTAAATATGTGAGTACCATTTACCTAAATTTCTTTAGGAAATTAATAAGTTTACCTCTGCTGGTGATACTTTGTTCTTATAAGTAGCATACTCTGGGTGCATCGTCCTCACATAATATTAAATTAATTTTTGTATACCAAATTTTGTAAAATCATTATTTGAAAAGAGTAACTATGGAGTTTCTTGTCCGTTCTTCTCCATAAGAATCTACCTTTCCGAATGGACAGTAGAGTCACTTTATTAATGTAACATTATTATTTTACTGAACTGTAAACGATGACGTTCAAAAGTGCCGTGTAATGGCCTAATTGAAATAAACGTTTTGACTTTTGACTTTTTGACAACGTCGATCGATGACATCGATGACATCGATCGGTGGTCGATCAATTGTTTATCACCCGGTATCCGTCGATCAGCACAAAGCTACCACACCAATCGAACAACGTTGATCCATGCCGATCGATGCGATCGATCGATTGTTGTAGTACCACCTTAAGATTCCCTAGTAAAGTTGCAGCTTAATAGTTTCATATTACCTGGTGGTATACCAGGTAATCAGGCTACCAGGTACGAATTAAGGTTACCAGGTAAACGCCAGTTGGCAAGAAATGATCAAGCTTTGTCTACTGACATAATACCCTTTTTTAAGGATGAGAAATCATCGAATGAATTCTTCCACTCTGGGTGGAGTGGAAGAGCGTGTCAGACTCACCGCGCCCTGGAACGCAAAGAGCTTTAGAAGGAACACGGATGGGTTTTAGTCAGTAAGAGTCTGACACGCCCTTACGCTCCACCCAGAGCGAAGGAAGTCATTTGATGATTTCCCATCCTTGAAAAAAAAGTAGCCCTATGTGGTATCCCAGACTGTAATATTTTTCTATAGAAAGTTTCATCCAGATCCGTTCAGCCATTTTGGCGTGATTGAGTAACAAACATCCATCGGAACTTTCGCATTTATATTTTAAATAAATCGAAGTACATGTACTTGGATTCAATCTATCGCCACCCACTCAAACCATTCAAATATATAATTTCGTAACCATTCAATCAGTGTGTAGAGGATATTCAGTCAATATAATTATGTTAAAGTTGATTTTTACCGACTCAAAAAAGGAGGTTTTCAATTCGGTTGTTTTTTTTTTTTGTTACCTCATAACTCCTTCATTTATGAACCGATTTGAATAATTATTTCATGTGAAATATTTTTTTAATTGGTCCCATAGAAATTTTATCAAAACCGGTTCAGAAGGTTGGTTTTTAAATCAAAATAGCTGGAGGAAATAGAAAATAATATATCATCCAAGTAAACGAAATTTTTCCGAATTGAGAACCTCCTCCTTTTTTGGAAGTTGGTTAAAATTCATACCGTATAGTTAATGCCGAACCGAAAGAAGATAAACTTAAAAATTGCGCCCACGAAATGGGTTACACGTAATTCTCTTTGAAATTCAATCACGCGTTCGAGATGTAATTGCTATCGACATTTTTATTATTAAACTCCGTCCCAATCAAGTATTTAAAACCGGAAAATCGGATCCGTTTCGAGTACTGAGTGGATTGGACTTTACGATAAATTCTTTTATTTTTATTTAACTGGAGCTCCAATAAGCACTCAATAATACGCGTATTCCTCACAGAATTTTAGAATGATTGAAATGACACATGATTGGTAGGTACTAATTCCACATGCTCGAATTCAATTATAAATTAGGTAGTTAATTAAAATAATCTGCAACCCCATTTCGTGTTCATTTTTATCCATTCCAGGTTGCCTGGAAGAGATCGCGGAATGCGATAAGGCCGCCAATTGTATGTTTTTGACCAAACAAACAACAACAATCAAACTATTTAGTTTCAGGTTTCACCTTGGTGTACACTAAAGTAAATATAAATAAACAAGCTGTGCCCGTGGCTTCGCTCCCGTCAACTGTTACCTACTCTACAATATCTACCCTACCCTACCTACCTATCCTACCTACCTGCCTACTCTCCCTACCCTACCTTACCCTACTTATCTACCTACCCAACCATACTTACCTACCCACCTACCCTACCCCACTTACCTACCCTACCTTCTACCTACCTACCTATTTTGTTTTTTGTTTTTAAACCTTCCCAGTATCCTAGCAAACAAAAAAAAAAAAATTAGCCAAATCGGTCCAGCCGTTCTCAAGTTACAGCGTGACCAGGAGAAATAGGGGTTAATTTTTATAAGGATGTATTTTTTTTCATAAAAACCTTCTCCTGATAATAACAAACACAACATAAAAGAATTAGCGAAATTGGACCAGCCGTTTTAGCGTGATGCCGTGACCAAGGAAAATAGGGAATCATTTTTATATATATAGATAAATCAATATTAAAGTAACCAATTCATCAATTAAACAAACCAAATGCTGGTACAATATACAATTCATAACCCAATTATAAAATAAAAATCAAAGCTATAGATTTACAATCATTTCAACAAAAGGTAAAATGAATAAAATTAAATGTACATTCGCTTAACAATATTCAAATACCTGTTAAAGCCTGAATTGTATTTCACTTCGAAACAATGAATATTCAAAATATTTCACGCGAAAATCATTCAGCATATGTAACTCAAGCTCATTGATGCGTATTATAGACATTAACGCAATGGAACGAGGAAACATGTATGATACAATGCAGTAATTTTCGTGCCGTAAGTATCGACTTATGTCACCGGAATATCGGTAAAATATCGCGTGAAATTGTAAACTATTTTTTTTTTAAATTTAATATGGGTTTGCTCTTGACTCTAGTCTAGGTCATAGATACCAGAGACAAAGTCGACGATGGAGCGAGCTTACCCAGAAGAAGCCTGCTTTTTCTAAATACGAGACGGATATATTGGAAACTATTGAATTTGGGTGAGATTTATTGTATAAAACGATTTTTTTTATAATATATCGAGAACTTATCAAGATTTATTACAATCTAACGGAGTCTGCAATTTTCCGGTGACATAATATATGTCACCAGAAAATTGCAAACGCCGTAAGATTGTGAAATATAGAGTGCAATTTAAAAAAAAAATCTTAATAAGACAAGGACATATTGAAAACTATTGAATTTGGATGGGGTATATTGTATATAAAACTATTTTTTCATAATAAATCGAGAAATTATAATCTAATAAAGATTTACTACAATATTAAGGGGTCTGCAATTTTCCAGTGACATATACAACGTGTAGCAGAATTAACGCAATACCTGAAAAGGGTCCTTGCACTCATCATTATGAACAACTTTTGCTGTGGGACAAAACCAAAATCGCGAAAAAAAAATCAGTACATTTTGACGAGTTATGCCCACACAAATGTATGAGGCAATCGATTTTTGTTTGCCATTTCAGTCTTGGTTCCATGGTAGAGGTTTTTGATTTATGATAAGTACAATAACCACTTTTTAGGTATTGCGTTCATGGCTCGCTGTCCGATTACCACCAGGCCCGGGTCGATAGCGCGTTGTGTTTCACCGCGCGCCTCAAAGAGATGTCAGCATAGAAGACGGGGCCCGCTAGGGCCAGATGCCAGGGTTGCGGAATTTGTTCGAAAGAGTCACCGCGGCCCTGGAACGCAAAGGGCTTTAGAAGGAACACGGATGGGTTTTAGTCAGTAAAAGTCTGACACACCCTTCCGCTCCAGCCAGAGCGGAAGAAGACATTTGATGATTTCCCATCCTTAAAAAAAAAAAGGTATTCCGTTCATTCTGTTACACGTTGTTCATACCAGTGACTGGCGTATCCTCAGTACTATATTTTTTTATAAATGCGCTATTAATTTGTAACCAGACATATTTACGAACGAAGTAAGTTAATAAAAAGCTTGTAAAAAATCGAAATGGGCTTCCTTCTAAGATCTTTGTGGATCTACTAGATGGACAGATTCAAACAACCATTGATCAGTAGCGTTCTTGGAAACCACTTACTTACCTATGCTCCCCTGGTACAGCAAATATCTATGGACGGCAGTGACCATTTTTCATCAGGTGCTCCGTCCAAAATCAAAAAATCAAAAGTCATTTATTCAAATTAGGCTGAGTGCCAGCACTTTTTGAACGTCAAAGTTCTACATAAAGACAGTCCCCCAAAACGCCCACCAGTTCATGGCATAATAAAAACTATAGTTTGTGTGACTGAAGCCGAATAAGCAGATTTATAAAAATCTTTGAAAATAATACTGAGAAACAAAACATTACAAAACGAAAACGATGTCCGAGTAACTACTCGATTTATTTCTTAACGCCTGATAAAAACATCTGAGCAAAGTTTAAAACTATTATTAAAAGGGTTTTTCAACTTATCACCGCCAGACTATTTTAATTTATGACATTTTAAGGGAACAAAGAAAGCTGGCTTTGGCCTAGTCCATTTTTAGGGACCCTACGTACCTCAGTGGGCAAAAACCGGAACCCTTACAGGATCTCTTTGTTATCCGTCTATCAAGACCCTTTTCTCAAGATCGCGTGGAGGAATCAGGCTGAAATTAATATTGAATACTCAAGCCTGTTACATCTTAGAGCAGTGAAAGAATCAAACTTCTAAGTCAATCAATCTAAAGATAAGGCCGTTTATGCTCAGTTTATGGCGCATATTTTGACGCTCGCAAAGGAATCAAAACCTACAGGGTACTTCCCGGTGGCGTAGAGTCATGAAATTTGGCAAGAAAATGGATCTTATAGTACAAGTACAGAAAAAAGTCCAAAAATTGGGAATTTGTAGTCTTGTCATTATAAAAAATATTTTTTTGCGATTCCGAACTTCGGAAGAAGAATTTTCGGTTGAAGAATAATTTGACTGTGACGTACATTGATGTATGGGAGAATTTTTTTTCAACAACAAAGTTTAGTTTGTCGTTCAATCTTACCTGCTATATTTTACTTTCATCTACTCTAATATTATAAAGAGGAAAGATTTGTATTTTTGTATGTAACGAACAAACTTAAAAACTAGCAGACCGATTTAAAAAAAATTTTCAGCAATGAATAGCTACATTATCAGCGAGTAACACAGGCTTCATTTTATCCCCGTACTCCCACGGGAACGGGAACTACGCGGGTGAAACCGCGTGACGTCCGCTAGTAGTTTATAAACTTCCGTAGGTAATGTATACGCGGAAAAAATCAAGACTTCAGGTCAGAAATGTAACGTCTGATCTCTTTACCAGACGAACGACCTTACGACGACGATCTTTTTTGACTTTTTTTTGTCGTTTTTTTCTTTTTTTATTATTCTTTCTTTTTTTCTTTTCTTTCTTTGGAAGAGTATTCTGGTGCTTGTTGATTTAGGGTCACTATTATCGCTAAGGGGCAATGTTTTATTCCGATAAACGAGCCTTTGGGTACCATTGGGTACAAAGCGTGTAATAAATTGCCTACCGTCTTAACGAAGGCTCTTTGAAGTTTAATTTATTCGCCTTCTCTCTTAGGTACTGTTAACGGAAACTATACTGTTAAGTGAAATTCTTTATTAATTCATCTTAATTTATTTAATAAGGCACACCAACAGCTTATTTACAAAATTAATCATATAAGTTATGGCATCGAGGGCCCTGTGTAAATAAGCCACTTACAGGCATGGACAAATTTCTTAGAGCGAGTGGTTCATTGTAATTATTAAAATGGTTTAAACAAAAATAGTAAAAAATAATTAACATGAACAAATTGAGAATTAATAACATTTAAATAGTTGAATTAAAAAATTAATATTTAATTACAAAACTTGAATTAAATTACGTAAAATACTAAAACATTAAAATATCTAGTGACTACACATCGCACATATGTCGGTAATTTCTCCTAGAAGGTTCGATCAAACAGACTGTGAACCTACTAATAACATAATCCGTTTCGTAAAAGTAGGGATTAATGCGATATCCCTTCAAAATCAACAAAAAGAGCTGTCTGTAAGCGAGTTAATTCGTTCCATCTTACGTTAGTTGATCTGCACTTTACCTCATAGTCATTTCAGCCAAATGACGTCCACTGCTGGGCATAACGCCTCTCTCAAGAGTCACATTGATCGATCCTGTGTTTTCATATCCAGCGTATTCCCTCGGCCTTCACCAGATCATTGGACCAGCTTGTTGCAGGCCTTTGAACGCTGCATCTTTGTTTTTAATCTTCAGGGGTATAGTATTATCCAGTTAAGGTACAATTCCGTGCATCGCGGCCCATTGGGAGACATTCAGACGGGCGGGCGTTTTGGGGGACTGTCTTTATGTAGAACTTTGACGTTCAAAAAGTGCTGGCACTCAGCCTAATTTGAATAAATGACTTTTGAATTTTGAATTTTTTGAATTGCAGCCGTGCGCGATCTATCGCGTGCGACAATTGTCAGTGTATGAGAATGTATGCGCCATTTCCGAGGAAGAAAGAAAAGAAAGAAAGATAGAACTACATCTTTCGTCTCATTTGCTCTTTAGTATTAAAGGTATTTAGTATTAAAAAATCGTTTTGAGAAAAAGCGCTTCCAAGGAGGTTCGATCATTCAGCTTATTTATTCTAGTAATCTGAAACTTCTTGGTGGAATTCTTATTTTTTTTATAGAAATTTAAAAAGAAAACCATATAGGATACGCACGGCGCTATACAACGAGGAGTGTGGTAAAATAGGTTCTTAGATGAGAGTACCTACTTTACCGCCCGTTCCACTGTATGGTGCGTAATTTTTCACTTTCGAACAATGTATACAGGCTTCGTAAATGCATTTTTTGAGCAAAATGTGTTGAAAAGAATATTATTTATTTAGCACTTACATGAAACACGCACGGTACATAGAAATAACAAAAAATATAGGTATGCTAAAACCTAATGTCGGTCTGGTTCAGACGTCTGCAACAGATGCAACGGTACTGTCCATTTTCATATTTTGACTATTGTCACATCAGCCGCGCGCGGTTGCGATCGGCCGCTATGCACGGAATTGTACCTTTACTGGGTTGTAGAAATCAGGTAGGCAATCGCTCCATGTAAAATGCTGGTACTCAGCTGCATTAGACTGGAAGCTGACCCCAAAATAGTTGGGACAAGGCTAGGCAGATCGATTGAATGCTTATAACCTACTAGCTACCGCCCGCGGCTGCGCCCGCGTTACTGTCGAGAATTATCCCAAGGGAACATACTCCCGTGACGAAAATGTGTTATGTGTTATTCCAGACTATAATCTACCTCTGTGCTAAATTTCATCAAGATCCGTTCAGCCCTTCTGACGTGAGAGAGTAACAAACTACCATACATACAAACTTTCGCGTTTATAATATAAGTAAGGATAGTTGCATGCGAACAATCATTCATAACTTTTTCTTACCTTTTCAGATGCTGATCTTCGTGCAGTGTAACATAATCTAAGATTTCTTCGAGCAACAGAACTGAACCTAGCACATATGAAGCGCAAACTATGCAGGACATCGTTTAACTGTGAAGACATGGAGGAGCTAAATGTGGTAAGTGACTATTTCATTTCTTCTCTTAAATTGATTGATAGAAGTGTAGCGGCATCAGTGACGCCACATGAAAAACTAAGACACAAAATTTGTATGTCAACAAAAATAACCGCAACGCCATCTATCCTGTCAGCGATGAACTACCAACGAAATCCTGCATCGCGCAAGCAAAGTTCTCCGTGCGATTTGAACATATACAACAGTCCAAATATTAACTATCGGGCAGTTGCCCACCGACATAACAACCGTCTGGTTGGAGGATCCTCCTTTTTCAATGGAGGTTTGCGGGAAATTACTGTTTGTTCCGCATAACCTCTTTAGAAGTATGTAAAGACGATGTGCATCTTCATAATGGCTTTATTTTGACCAGCTGTACTACTCGTACAACGAATTAAAGATTCCTTCAAGTTAATACGATTACTATTGACGTGCAATTGTGCATAATTTGGCATATTACGTTTCCACTTCTCGAACTATGACGCACTTTCTGTGAGATCCCGAGGCAGTGTTCTTTAATAACGCAATAATTCCCATCGCAGGATCTATCCATCACTTTGATAGAGTTGAGATCAGAGTCAACAGATAATCGCAAAAAAAGACATATCCATTTTTTCCCGTATCAAAGACATCTGTCTCCTCATCATCATCATTATCATCATCATCATCATCATCATATCAGCCAAAAGACGTCCACTGCTGGGCATAGGCCTCCCCCAAGTGTCGCCACAAAAACCGGTCCTACGCAACTCGTATCCATCGGCTACCCGCGACCCTAACCAGGTCATCGGTCCACCTTGTGAAAGGCCTTCTAACGCTGCGTCTTCCGGTACGTGGTCGCCACTCGAGAACTTTCCCTCGTAAGCCTAATGAATTAACTAGAATCAGAACACTACTCGTTTATCATTAATCCTAATGGTCAACATGTTCCTTGAATGAAGTATTTATTTAGGACCGGTAGGCTACATTACTGGTGACCGCTCTTTACAAAACAAATGTGCGAATTTCGTGATTCCATCCTTCGTTAGTGGATTCTATATAATTGGGACTGTTTCTCGGAATCATGTGATACATTCTGAGCTTAGTAAAATGTTGTCTCTACTTGGGTCAGAGCTTTGTTTGGGGACTAACCTTTGCGGACACCAGAATAAAACATTATTTTCGTGGAATAATATCCATCTATATATAAAAATGAACACCTATTTCTCCTGGGGCCCTACTATGAAGTCTTAAAACGATCATAATTCCGCTGTAAGAAGTCTCAATGCTTTAAGATATTGTTATAATTGATTTTATTTATACATAAATATGACTTATTGCTTCATTTTCAGGGCCAGAAACTCATACTTTAACTTTATCATAGCATAGAACCATTAGCATAGCAACCATTAGTATAAGCCGAACGAGTTTTAATATTACTTTCTATACTGTCATTACAAAAGGAAATTACAAGATATTGACATTTTCAAAACCCGATCCGCTGTTATGAATATTTAATGAAAAGGGGAAGAAAGCGTGATTCATAAATTACTTTTCTTGGAAACAGGTAACCGAGTTAAGCGTCCGACTTCAATAAATTTCATTTAAGTAAGATTCTTATTTATGCCCACGATCTTTGAAGCAATCTCTTATACGGCTGATGACCTACTATTAATAAAAATCTTAAAGTCTGGAAGTTTTAATGTTTTTCATAAATCACGCCTCAACGGCTGATTGGATACATCTGGATTAGAATATTTTTTAGCCCGATACTAATTTTAGGTTATCATTTCTGATATGCACGCAGGTCGAGCCGTATTTAAACTTGCTGTGACGATATTTCTCATCACTTCCCGTGGGTGTCGTAAGAGGCGACTAAGGGACTCACCAGAGAAGCAACATTCTCTGTGCATTGCAACAGCTACACTGCGATCGCCAACCCACCTGCCAAGCGTGGCGAGTATGGCAAACTCTCCTCTGGGGGAGGCTTATATCCAGCAGTGGACGTCTTTCGGCTGATACGATGATGATGTGGATGATGATGATGATGATGATGATGATGATAATGATGATAACGATATCAAGACAGTCAAAGTTTGGTAAAGTATCCCAATGGCAAATAAGCCTCTTTACCATTTACTCGAGCCATCGGAGAGACTTTTGCTTGGGCACTTGCAGTAGCCAACATGGAAAATTTTAAACAGCCTCCGCACTCAATTCCCAAATCAGTCACTTGTAACCGTTATCTATAGATTGCGCTGCGTCAGCAAATATGCAATTTAAATTTATATAATATAAATATACAGTACTGTGTTATTATTCCCGAAGTAAAACTAGCCAAATTCTGTACCGGCTCAAACTGACAATAATTATTACCAACTATCGATACTCGAGACTGTACTTAAAAGATAACTTTTGGCTCATAAAATATACTAGAGAAACATGACCATTAAAATGTTCCGACTTCAGTTGCCCACTTTAAACTTCGACCCACAAATTCTTCTCCGTGTAATGGTTGCACAGCTATACAGTCCACCCAACTGACTGGCGCCAAAAGCACTCGCTCCAGAATCACTTTAACCCACTTTCAACTGAAATTACTGTTTCACAAACATCTTAAATGTGAAATTAGTTTTAATAAGGCAGTTCATGCGAAATCTTGTCTTAAGTGAATGTGAATTTATAAAACCTTTGGATTCATACATTTTGTGACGGTCAAATTAGGGAAGTATGGACGCACAATAATTGTAATAAAAAAAAGTTGTACTTTGACTGACATTTAACCAAATGAAAAAAAGAAACTTTTTACTGAAGAAATTATAATAAATTATATTATTATCGTAACATAGCCAGCTAATCTTCTATACAAATAAAACTCAAATATTGTTTCTACCTATTTCCGTGTTAGACTGAACTCATCCAACCGACATGCCCCAAACCGGTTTCATTACAAACTTAATAATGCGAAGATGGTTTTAGACCACTAAAAAGGGATGTGTGCGTACGACGTCGCGGGAAAAAAAGCTAGTTATTAAATAAAACAAAAAAAATTAACTCATAATAAAATAATTAATAATAAGGAAAGTATATTCTGTGAGTTTTTAAGAAACAAAACAAGATAATATAAAGAGAACATTAGCTATTAGTCATGATAAATTATATTAGTGATACATGAATAATAATAATAAAAAGTAGTAGGTACGTTTAAAATAAAAATAAGATAAAGACTTTTCAAGGATTCTCCAATACTAAATTTATCACAGAAAACGTGAATAGGGTTATGATCAATGATTATGTAATTATTTCTCACAAGATACACATCCCACCCTTCTACCATCGGACATGTAAATGCACTGCAAGTTATTATCCCTACCTTGTTGCTATTCCACCAATTCGCACTAAACGTTTCCAAACGTCTTTTATAATGCGCACAGCAAAGGAGTGGAACTCTCTGCCTGCGTCTATGTTTCCGAACGCATATAACCCTAATCTCTTCAAAATTAGAGTGAACAGGTTTCTTCTGGGTAAGCTCGCTCCATCGTCGACTTTGTCTCTGTCATCTATGACCTAGACTAGAGTCAAGAGCAAACCCATATTAAATAATAAAAAAAAAGATTGTGTGTTATAATTAGAGTTACGTAGTATTTTCTTTTTTCATAAAATGCCTAGCCCAATAAGATTTGCTTTGATATTTCTTAAACTAATCAAGGTAATTCGGGAGTATTAAAGTAAACAATCAAAACTATCAAAGTGATGAGTCAGGAATTGTTAACTAACTGTACTTGACAAAGAATAGGCTGGCACAACATTAAGTTCACATTTACCGGCCATATTCGTTCCAAAGGAGACGTTTAATAATCTTAAAATAAAGCAGATCCTAGGGCCCCTGACAATAAATACTTTTTCTTGTTTTTGCTTTCATTGAATTTTTGTCTGAGTAAAACAAATGTGGGAAATAGTATTACCTAGTATGTACTTTGAAAATACGCATATCTGCTAACTTGGGCCGATGTAATGTTTTTTTATTGCGATTATTTTTGCCATCAAGAGTGATGCTAAGCGAGTTTTTTTTATCTTTGATAGCTTTTGGAGAGGCTCTTAACGCCAACAGTGTAGACTGTCAGCAATTAATTGCATCTATTTTACTGGGAAAGTTAAAGATTTCTGAGCGAAAATATAACTGATAGCTTGTCCTTACCCCACCGGCGGCGTTGGGGCAGGTGCCTAAGAAACTGATATTATTTTATCTGAGTAGTTTAGGGATCAGCGTAATGACATATAAAAGCTTTTAAATTAATTCCTCTGGCTGTTCCTCTTTACCCTCTTCTTCTTCTATTTTAGTTTGAAACTCCTCATCTCTACCAATGTAAACTGAAAACGACTCACGGAGTTCTTCGCCAATTCTTGCATAATGCATTTTCACGAGTTCTTCGTCAGCATTCAAAGCATCTCGTCTTTCTTTGCCCTCAGCAAGAGTAGAATCCCATCGGAAATCTCTCTGGTACGGATTTTTCTTAACCATTATCGATGCAGTTTTTCTAATGTACTCATATTCTTTTAGATAGCCTCTTTTCACTGCTTCTCTATTTTCAGCAAAAATACTCAACTTTGGTGAATATTGCTTGGTTATAGCCTCGGGAAAAAGTATTGCAACAGTGTCATGAAAAATTGCTTTTTGGCTTTTCATGATTTCCAACATTCGTCTTTCTTTCTCTAAACGCTGAGTTTCTAATTCTCGCAATGGTTTCTCGTGTTCTATTAACAACGCTTTGTTGATTCTTTTCTTTACTGCAATTGTTCTTTCTATGAGTTTTTGTATGATTTTTTGCCATTTCTCTTCAGGCCCGAGTATTTTCAACTTCTCTAATCGTTTTGCTTCCATTTCTTCCTCAAGCTGTTTTTCCAATTCTTCCCTTTGCTTACGTTTCTCTTCTTCCTTTTCAGCAAAAAGCAACCCTTCTTTTCTCTTTAATTCTAGTAAAACATGAGGATTTTTTTTCACAAAATCTTCTTGCCAAGCAGTAAAAGATCGCATAACTTTTAATTCTCTTGCTATCATTGCCTCCATGCGAGGTTTATAGCTTGGATTTTCTAACATAAATATAGGTGGATTTAGAAACATTCTAAAGGCGCCGTTAATGTCACTCACTCCAATCATATTTTTGGCCAGTGGCAAAGTATGAAGACTTACACCAGTTAGCATTGTCCCTGAAAGAGTTTGCACAGAAATAGGTTTGTCACTCCTTAACAGCAAATCCCAGGTTTCAAGACCCCCTTCATCATTGGCTATAAAAAGTATGCTTGGTTTATACTGTGACCATGCCCCATCCGTCAAACGGTAGGGACGCTTCTTCCAAATAAGTGGTCGACCTAATAATTCGT
Source organism: Mamestra brassicae (assembly GCA_905163435.1). NCBI lineage: Eukaryota > Metazoa > Arthropoda > Insecta > Lepidoptera > Noctuidae > Mamestra > Mamestra brassicae. The sequence goes on along the minus strand of LR990991.1, from coordinate 2,977,451 downwards.
CAGACCAAATAGCTAATATTTTACCTCCAACTGTCAATGTTAAAGAATGAATATGAGGATTTTTAGTGGTGGCGACTACAGTACCATCATGTATTCTAGAGACGAAGTGCATAATAGCAAACTCAGAATTCACTGCTTCACCTGTGTTGAAGTTATGACCTTCCCAAGTTACTCTTGTAAGTGTGCCGTGTTGTGAACCAAAATAAAAAAGTTTATTCAGGGCATCTTCTTTTAAAATTTCACAAGAAAAATATTTTCTACCAGTACCGGTATTTTTAGGAGTGTATATATATTTTACACTTGGAGGAGTCATACCAAAACTCTGAATTGAATATGACCAGGGAACATCTGGCTCGCTCAATAAAATTTTGTATGATGGCTGAAGAATTCGATCTAATATTTTAAAAGGCGAAACATTAGTTGACAACGCTGACGGTCTCCGCAGAACTCTCTTTGATTTCTTAACTTTCTTGCCTTCAACGAATCCGATGTTATCAACTGACATATTCCATATCAAAACATTTCCATCTACTCCAGTAGTGACAAACTGCATCGAGTACTTGTTGTCTTCAATAGGCAAAAATTTACCGGTAGGTGTCACAAAAAAGTTTGGCGACAGCCACTTGATAGCTGTAACTGTATGAAAATGACAATTCTGTAGACTACTGCAAACTGTTACACTAACTACCCGGCTATCGTGGACAGGCTTCATCCACCCCATATGAGCGTTCATAGCAATTCTGTATTTTTCTCTCTTTTCGCTTAAATGTTCAATCATTTCGACATTATCTAGCTTATTCGTTAAATCCCATATGACTATTTGTCCGCTAATTAAACCACCAACCAGAATATTTTCATTAAAAGGACAAAATGAGAGAACCTTAACTTCGCGGGGTGCTTCCAAATATAGTTTTGGTATTAGACTGTCTATATGACTCCAGATTAAAACAGGGTTTAAACCATAGACAGCCCTTTGAATTGGATCCTCGCGTGTCATTGTAGGTATCTGCATAACAGCCGGATGAGCATCAGCGTATGAAATAGCTACAATACCAGACCACATCGGATGAAAAGCTGCAGAGGATACAAACTTGTTTTTGGCCCTTACATCTGCAAAACAAACATACTCTTCAAAAGCCATGGTACCAAGTGTGTCACGAGTTTTGACAACGAGATTTGGGTAGTCGTTAAAGTACATATCCATTACTGTGTTGAGTTCTATTATAGATTCAAATTCACTTTTTCGCGAAGAGACATAACTATTGATCATTTTGATATATGAAGGTCGACGCATACGTCTTAGTGCAGCCTTGTACGTAGCCAGCCCGACTTCGTCAAGTGTTGGCTTTTGTTCTTTATTTTCATCATCCGAACTTTTGCCATCGTCCTCCCGTTTTTGGGCTTGACTAGCATCACCGCCACCTACAAAATCTGCCATATCACCTAAGGAGTCCGCAATCGATTGAGTCCATACATTTTTTGGGTATTTAAGCTGAGTTTGAACATCTCTATGTATAACAGCAGGAGTAATCTGAGATCCACAGTCTATTCTCCGTCGCATCACGATATTGAACTTTTGTCTGTATGGTTTTAACTCTATAAAACCATCCCGAACGGAGTTAGTATCTCTAATATTAAACTTTTCAGGATCATATTCAGTGGGAAACTTGGCCTTTACCTCTAACTCCATTAGAGTTCTTGTATTGACGGGTACGAGTTCGGTAATTTCCCGATCACTTCCCAAATGAATCCAGGGTCTAGGTTTCTTTTGGACAGCTTTTTCCAATTTCTTTTCCTGCCTTCTTATAAATTTTTCAGATTGTTGCTTGCAATGATCTCTGGCTTCTGTCGTGCAACATACGTAATAGTCGTCAGTGCTCTTTGATTCATCTACAATGTAACCAAGGAGCACTTGATCTGCGCTATATTCCTGTATTTCCTTACGTAGTGGGAAAAATTCTGACAATTCACCACCTAGGTCAATGGATTCTGTTATTTTAGTCTTGTCTACGAAAATCCACGGATACTGCGCGTTAACATGAACTCCTATAACCGCGTCTATGTGGATTTGTGTGTCTTCACTAAGGGTCACTATACGTACACCATCCACTTCATATTTCGGAATGAACCTCTTTCTACGTGGTTGTGGATATTGTTCAAAGCTCGAAAACATAGTTTTGCTGGTTTACACTGCAACCAATGAATATATTTTTGAATTTAAATTCAATTTATCAGATACAGAATGCAGATTCCTTTTTTATGAGGGAGTTTTAAATTACTCTCATAACTTTTGACACTGAAGTTTATTATTATGACAGGAAATAATTATTTTCTTAAGGCTCGCGCACACCGTACTTCAAATATACGGGTTACTTCGGAGACAGTGCGCATTTATCTTCCATGCAATCAATCAGTATCGTCAATAGAACATATTAACAAAAAATATATATATTTTTATTAAACATTGGCATCAGTTATTTTGAGTATCGAAAATAGTGACTGTGATTAAATTCCTTTTGATTTTTTGTTAAACATATGATAAAACCAAAAAATACGTGTCTATTTCTTAAAATACTTTATTCCTAAAGGGCAGATGGATGTGGACCGCTCAAAACCGCGATGGTTGGCGATCTTTGGGGGAGGTTTACGTTCAGCAGTGGACGGCAATTGGCCGATATGATGATGATATCCTATACCACCATAAAAATAAATAAAATAAAATATTTTTATTTCAGACATATTTGGTCCATAATATTGTTAGTAGTACGACTTAAAACTATGTTAGATTTTAAAATTAATTTAAGTATTTGCCGCCCTCTGGGGCCCCGGGCACACGCACTTGTGCTTGAACCCAATGTCCCAGAAGGGGGCTGTCCAGCCTGTGGCTGAGCACGTTCAGGATGGTGTTGGCGCTCCCATAACTATACTATATTTTTATTAAATTCTAGTGGCCTGCCCCGACTTCGCCCGTAAGTATATTTTTTTCAAAATTTTAATAATAACAAACAGATAAAAAAAAAAATTTGCGAAATTGGTCCAGCCGTCTAGCCGTGGTGCCTTGACCAAGGGTAATAGGGTTTCATTTTTATGTATATACAAGCTGTGCCCGTGGCTTTGCTCCAATCACCTCCCGTCAACCGTTACCTACCCTACCCTACCTACCTTACCCTACCTACTTACCAATTTTTTTTTAACCTTCCCTGTAATCTGGCGAACAAAACAAAAAAAGAATTAGCCAAACCGGGCAAGCCGTTCTCAAGTTGTAGCTCAGTTTTATATAAATAGATACCTAGACTAGAAACTATACACCTTTACATATATATAAACAATACAGTCGGGTTAGTTACACCATTTATAACTTAAGAACGCCTGGACCGATTTTGAAGATATTTGGTTCGTGGATTTGTTTTGGCCCCGAACATCAGAATAAATATTAAAACAATGAAAAAAATTAATAAAAGCAAATGTACAAAAAATATTTTCGAATACAACGCCATTTCTCAACAAAACACGACCATTTTTTTTTTAATTTATAGAAATTACTGTCTAGAGTAAATTAAGCTATAAATTATGCAATTAGTCTAGTAGTTATATTTCAATTATGGTAAAATGTTTTGTTTTTTTTTTCTACCTTATCCCATCACTTCCCGTGGGGCCTATGTCCAGCGGTGGACTTCTTTCGGCTGGTATGATGATGATGATGAAAATATTTACCGACATCCCACACGTTAAGCTCAAACTCCCTTACATCTTTGTTCTTAAGACATTCCATCAGCAAATGTTGCACATCTTCAATTATCTCATAATTAGATGATGCAGCCGATCGCATTAAGAAAGTAAACTTTACCGACGGATAGTGGCCAGAACGAAGCCTTAGCGTTATTTTTTTTTTAATGTCTGGAAATCATCAAATTACTTCGGGAGGGCGGCGTGTCAGACTCTTACTGACTAAAACCCATCCTCTCTAGTGCTTCCATTATCTCTAGTGTGAACGAACCATTATGAAACCAGTATTTGCAAAAGAGTTTTTATTAACGGTTAAAGGACCAACGACTTCTTGGACAGAACAAAAGAGGGCGAAATCTTCTCATGGTACAAATGCATAAGAGCTACTTACTCAAATACTCACACCATTTTTCTATATTTATTTATTTATACTTTACGCACACAAATTTACAGAGGCGGACTTAATGCCATAGGCATTCTCTACCAGTCAACCTTGGGTGATGCAGAGAATGGTGGTAGGTGGAATATGGTGAATAAAAAGCGTTTGATATTTAATTAATAAATACAAACATATAAATAAATAATACGAATATATTATAAACTATACATACAATATAAATATATAATAAATACTCAAATTAACAAGATAAATAGGTACACGAAATACTTAAACAATTACAACAAGTAGGTAATTGGACAACATTAGCGATGTGATGATACTACTGCCAACTTCTTACGAATATGTTACGTGTATGAACGATATCTATACATACAGACAAACATACAAGCGTGCAAGCTGCGCAAGTTTTAGCTTTTTGAAAAAATGATCTGCTATTTTCGCACTCTTAGAATACAAGTGACCAATGCAAAAATTGCAACAAGCAAGAAAATTTTAAAAAAGTAGTGTTATATAAAAAAAACAATCTCTCCTGTGACCTACATATGTATATAAGCTGCCCTTTCCCACTCATTATTTTGACTCTTTTTCACCACAGGGTTTTAAGATCAGTTTATATCAAAATTATAAGTACTTAACAGGAATTTTGAGTTAGGTCACTTTCATTCTAAGATTTAAAGTAACCGATTTCATCTGCTTGCCTTTTCTTAACCATATTGGGGTCAGATTCTCGTCAAACCGGATTCAGCTGAATACCAGTTTTTGCGTGGAGCGGCTGCCTACCAGACCTCGACAACCCATTAACTGAGTAACACGGTAGTTCTTGGCAAGACTGGAGTCAGATTTACTGGCTTCTGACAATCCGTAACGACTGCCAAAGATCTACAAATGACAGTCGTACCAACAGCTTCACGTACTTTCCAGGGCACGAAGGAAACACGGTATGTTAAGATGGTCACCCATCCACAGACCAACCTTGGCAAGCATTGCTTAAGCTGGAAGATTAACCCATGTGGCTATTATTCTTTAGTCACGAGCTCCTTCGATTACCGATTTAAATTAAAAAAAAAAACGATATCAGCTGTCTCTATTCTGTCAACATCTCACCGCGTAAGCTTAGGTGAAGCGAACTTAGTGAAGTGAAGTTGAAGCGGCATCAATGCCGCCACATGAAAAACTAAGAAACGAAATTTGTACGGCAAAAGAAAAAACCGCAGCGCCATCTATGACGAACTAACAACGAAATCCTGCATAGCGCAAGCAAAGTTTTCGGTGCGATTTGAACATATTTAATAGGCCGAACATCAACTATGGGGCATTTGCCCACCAGACACAACAACCGTCTGGTTCGGAAAATCCTCCCTCTCCAGTGGAGGTATGCGGGACTTTACTCTGTGTACCGCATACCTCTATAAAGTGTTAAGTAAAATTTTCTTTTGTATAAAAATAGGTACGAACAGATCTGAAAAAAAACCGTTTTGATACAATAGAAAATATATATTACCATTCTATTAAAGAAACTAAACATGCAACTTTAAATGAGCATTTCCAGAAATATCCAGAGTCGATAACAATAAATACATGATATAATTTGCATTTATTTTGATGATAACACCTTACAGCTGCTACTATATTTTGACACGCTAGGCAAACAAAATAAACGTTTTAAAAACAATTTAGTAAAAATTAGAAGCAAGTAGTAAAGTAACCATATAAAACACTACTTAAATAGTTACAGCAAACGTTAAACATTAAAAAAAAAGAAAATAATGCTATAAAATTTTAAAATGAAGACTGGAAAGTTTATTTAAATGCGAAATAAAAAACGTAAAATATGGCAAGTGGTTATCGTGGTGGAGAACCTTAAATTATATCGATGTAACAAATATTTTTTTACATATTTTTAAAATTAAAAAATATTTGACTGCAGTTTTACTAACTTTTGGAAGCATTACAATTAAATGTAATTTCTGAAAATGTGAAAACACCCAAAAAGAATCGACATCATAATGTATTCTGCATATTATATAATGCAAATAAGTTTTAAGATAAGTTCACTGATTATTTTTCATCTTCCTCCTCTGTTATTTTTTTAGGAACGTTTCGTGCAGATTTCGACACTGAAGCTACTCCTCCTGACTCTTCGAGAATTCTAAAACAATGCATTTTCACGATATTGTCGTTTTCATTCAGTGCTGCTCGTCTTTCTTTGCCCTCAGCAAGAGTGGCATCCCATTTGAACTCTACCCGATATGGATTTTTCTTCACTATCTTCGATGCCACCTTTTTTGTATGTGTGTATGCTTCCAGATATTCCTTTTTAAGTGCCTCTTTATTATCCGATAGCAAACTTTTCTTTGGTTTTGGTGGCTTCTTTATAGCTTCAGGGAAAAGAATAGCAACAGTGTCGTTAAATATAGCTTTTTGGTTTTTCATTATTTCCAACATGCGTCTTTCTTTCTCTAAACGCTGTGTTTCTAATTCTCGCAATGGTTTCTCGTGTTCTATTAACAATGCTCTGTTGATTCTTTTCTTTACGGCAATTGTTTTTTCTATGAGTTTTTGTATGATTTTTTGCCATCTCTCTTCCGGGCCGACATATTTCAATTTCTCTAACCTCCTAGCTTCAACTTCTTCGTCATGTTTTTTTCCCAACTCTTCCCTCTGCTTACGCTTTTCTTCCTCTTTTTCAGCTAAAAGCATGCATTCTTTTCTTTTTATTTCTTCTAAAATGTGAGGATATTTTTTAATGAAATTGTCTTGCCAAGTAATAAAAGATTTCATTACTTTTAGTTCCCTTGCAATCATTGCTTCCATCCGAATTTTATAGCTTGGATTTCCCAACATAAATATAGGTGGATTCAAAAACATTCTAAAGCAACCATTAATGTCACTCACTCCAATCATATTCTTGCTTACTGGCAAAGTGTGAAGACTGACGCCAGTGAGCATTGTCCCTGATAGTGTTTGAACAGAAATAGGTTTGTCACTTCTTAACAGCAGATCCCAAGTTTCAAGGCCCCCTTCATCATTGACAATGAAAATTATACTAGGTTTATACTGTGACCACGCTCCATCTGTCAACCGATAAGGCCGTTTCTTCCAAATGATAGGTCGACCTAACAATTTATCAGACCAAACAGCAAATATTTTACCACCTACTGTCAAAGACACAGAATCAACAAGAGGATTTTGATGAGTGGCGATTATGGAACCATCATGTATTTTACAGCGAAAATTTATATCGGCATACTCCGAATTAACTGTTTCACCAGTGTTAAATTCATGCCCTTCCCAAGTTGCTCGAGTAAGTGTACCGTGTTGCGAACCAAAATAAAAAAATGAATTAATTTCATCTTCTTTTTGCTCTAAAACTTCACAAGCAAAATATTTTCTACCAGTGCCATTATTTTTCGGTGTATAAACATACTTAACTCTTGGAGGAGTCATACCAAAACTCTGTATTGAATATGTCCAGACTTGCCCTGCTTCACCTAATATTATTTTGTAGCATGGCTGTAAAATACGGTCCAAAACTTTGAATGGTGATACATCTGTTAGTAACCCTGATGGTATCCGCGCAACTCTTTTTGATTTCTTAACTTTTTTGTCTTCAACAAATCCTAAGTTGTCAACTGACAAATTCCACACCAAAATACTTCCATTTACTGAAGCCGATATAAATTGTAATGACTGCTTATTTGGCATAGCAATCATTTTTCCTGTAGGTGTTACTAAAAAATTTGGTGATATCCATTTGATAGCAGATACAGAATTCAAATGACAATTCATAAGACTACTACAAACTGTAGCATTTACTACTGATCTGTCTTCCACAGACTTCATCCATCCCATATGAGCATTCATCGCGATTCGATATTTCTGTCTTTTTTCGCTGAGAGTTTCAACTTTTTCAACATTTTCGAGCTTATTAGTTAAATCCCATATAACAATTTGTCCACTTACTAAACCACCAACCAGAATATTTTCATTGAAAGGGCAAAATGAAAGAACTTTGACTTCACGGTGTGCTTCCAAATAGAGTTTTGGTATTAAGCTGTCTATATGACTCCAAATTAAAACAGGGTTTAGTCCGTAGACGGCCCTTTGGATCGGATCTTTACGTATGTTATGTGTTTTCATTACAGTCGTAATGCTATCAGCGTATGAAATAGCTACAATACCAGACCACATCGGATGAAATGTTGCGCAGGATATATATTTGTCCTTAGCCCTAACGTCTGTAAAACAAACATACTCTTCAAAAGTCATGGAAGCGAGTGTGTCAGTATGTACTTGATTAGCAAGATTTGGATAATCGTTATAATACATATCCATTACTGCGTTCAGTTTTATTACAGACTCCATTTCACTTTGTCTCGATGTGACGTAACTATTGATCTTATCAACATAAGACGGTCGGCGCATACGTGCCAGCTTAGCTTTATAAGAAGCTAGTTCATCTTCATCGAGAGATTGTTTGTATACTTTATCTTCGTTAACAGAACTTTTATCTCCATCATCTTCTATAGCCGGAGTTACTTGACTAGCGTCACCCCCACCTTCAATATCTTCCATTTGACCTAAAGCGTCTGCAATAGATTGTGTCCACCTATTTTGTGGGTATGTAAGCTCTGTTTGTGCTACTCTATCTGCAAGAGTTGGAGTAATCTGAGAGCCGCAATCAACTCTTCGTCGAAAAACATTATTGTACTTCTCTCTGCAGGATGTTAATTCTATAAAACCATCTCTAACTGAACAAGTATCTCTTATATCGAACTTGTCAGGTTGATATTTCATAGGAAACTTAGTTTTAATCTCAATTTCAATTAAATTTCTTTTATTGACAGGTACCAGTTCGATGATTTCTGCATCACTTCCTAAACATTTCCAGGGTTTAGGTCTTTTGTGAACAGCTTTTTCTAACTTTTTCTCCTGCCTTCTAATAAATCTGTCGGATTGTTCCTTGCAATGATCCCTGGCTTCTAGTGTACAACATATATAGAAGTCATCAGTGTTGGTTGATTCATCTACTATGTAACCAATAAGTACCTCTTCTCCACTGTATGCTTCAAGTTGTTCGCGAATTTGAAAAAAATCTGACAATTCACCACCCATGTCTATCGATTCCATAACTTTAGCTTTACTTATAAACTTCCAAGGGTACTGAGCATTAACGTGTATTCCTACTACTGCTTCTGTATGCATTTGCGTTTCTTCACCTAAGGTCACTTTATATACACCTTCAACTTCATATTTTGGAATGAACCTTTTTCTACGAAGTCGAGGCTGTGTGCTTGTCTTCAACATCTTGGTTTCTCCTTCCTCTTCTGTTTTCACTAAAACCAAACAATGTTATCATGAATTTTAGATTCCATTAAATTTTAATCTAGATGGCCATTTTAGTATTTTTAGTGACTGAGATACAAGAGTCCCCAGGCCTTATTTATTTTCTCACTAACAAAATATGTGCACTATGCACTTTTCACACACGCATACCTGCTAGTTTGGGCTAATTTTTTTTGTAATGTATAATAGCTATTTTAGTAGACAAGGATATAGTTTTACAATCCCTCCAAATACTGTCAGACTTTGGCTTTCGTTGTTTGCATCTAGTTAATAAACTATGTCCAAAGGGGATAGAACCTTTGTGACATAGCCCACCCTCCGCCATTTTGATTTTTATTCAAAGTTGTGGTGCACAATGTAACATGCATATTTGGGTAGAGGACACTTCAACAAAAAAAAAATGTTAGGAACGTGGTGCCCTATAGTGTTACGTTGCTGAGATATTTTAGTGACAATCATGACTTTCATAAAAAAATACTAAATTAAGTGCATTAGATTATATGCATTAGACTAAATTAAAAAATTAGTTCCCAGCTTGATTTAATCATTAATTTGAAAAGGAAAAAATAAGGACAAGTGAAAACCACTATATTAAGAACTTGCTTACTTAACCCGCATAGCAATCGCAAAAGCATATTTTTATTTACATAATAAATTAATAGTTAAATCAAGCCGAGAACTATTATTTTAATTCAATCTAATTACTGCATTATAAGCACATGGTTAGTTCATTTTTAATGATTTTCATTGTTCTCACATGTGTCTTTATCTCTAAATATGTCATCAAAGATGTTAAAAACACGGTGTCCCAATGTATCACACATTGGGACACCGTGTTTTTAACATTTTTTGTATGTTAACCTATACCTAGGTAAACAAACAGCATTAGAAACGGTTTAGGTATATATGGGAAGAGGACACTCCTCTACCCATATATATCTTAAGCGGCCATATTAGCGGCACAATGGTAAAACAATGGCGTCACACCTGATTAAGCTCGCTCAGCCCTCGAGAGTAAATGTTTATCGTGCGCCGTCATTTTGAAAAAAAAAAAACAACAAAATTGCAGCCGGGGGAGCCGGAGCCAGCTCCTATATAAAAATGTTCGAAACCCTTTCAAGCCTTGTGAAAAGGTTCTCACTCGAGTTGGCGAGCCGCTCTTAGACTATTACAATGACGAATCAGTCGTTGAAATATGATTTAACAATATTCTGTAAAACATACATACTTACATAAAAATCAGCACCCAGACTTAAAAAAAAAGGGTTTTAATGGCTTTAGCACCTGATACCTGGAAATCGGCTGTCGGCCCAAGCTAGCAGGTATGCGTATGTTAAAAGTACATACTAACACTAGGTACTCTATCCCACACATTTTATTAGTTAAAAAATAAGTAAGGTCTGGCAGCCTTGGGATCTTAGTCCATTACTGTTTTAGGTACTTTTTTTATAACTTGTGTGTCTCTGTCCTAACCACAATAGATTGAATACTAATTCCATGGTCTTGACCAACTGGTTTCGTAGTTGACATGGTGTTATCGTGCCTTTTATTTTTTTAAATTGAATTTGTCACTTAATTTTCTTTTTAAAAAAATGCATGATTATGAAAACTAAAGAGTTTTTGTGTTCATGTTTTATTTTCATACATTTTGGGTCAGGTGTTCAACCAAAGTTATGCTATCAATTGAAATAAAAATATTTTCTTTAATTTACACCTCACAGGGGAAATCTGGAGCGTATAAGAGACGCACTAGAATTAAAAAAGAAAAAACAAACTTCGAACACAACTTTCTAACATCCATCTTTCAAAGCACTCATAATTTATTAAAAACTGTCAGTTATATTAACATCCTTTGTCTCAAAACGGTTTACGATGTTAACTTTATAACCCTTATCATACTCAAAGTGTCAGAGCGGGACTCTCATGGGGAACCCTGACATCTGTCTCCCGACTTCCATCCGATACCTTTGGAGCAGCTTGGGTTAACTGTTGTGAAAGTGCCTACTGAATTTGTTATTGTTATTTTACCAACTGTTTTTTTTTAAACAATGAAATATTGAAAACTAAATTTATGTGAATGTTATGAGGAAGGCCTAGCAACAGGGTATTCTACTGAAAAATCTAATTAGTCCATCAGATAGATTTCCAAAAAAAAGAGGGTGTGTACTTATGTACACGCGTTAGAAGTTATACTTCTTTGGCGTATGGAAAAAATTCACAACTAAAAAAATTTTTTTTTTTTTAAATATTTGTATTGTTTTCAGCTTCAAATTGTTGCGTTCGAACGATCGCCAATTAAGTCTATTACGCTAAATAACTGATACGTTTCATAGTTTTAAAACTGTTTCTTCATAAAATAGAGCAGATACCATGCAATTTTTTTTTTTTTGATTCGAATGTTTTGTTAGTAGTATTTGAAATTAATACCAACTTTCTATTCTGGATGGTGTGTACCTGAGAAGTTTATGGGTACCTACTTACAATGACATATAAGTTACGAGACTCCTTTTTTCAAAATAGTCAATACTAATAATTATTATAAACGGTAAAATTCTTTGTTCCGTTCTACTGTAGATACAAATCCGATTAAGAAAACTCATTCATGAAGAGGCTGTTTTTTGTCTTCGAAAAATCATCATATTCCAATAAAATCTTCTAGGATAGAATAAAAGGAGCTGAGCCGCGGGAAAAATTAGTGTCTAATCAATTACTTTTATCAAAATATTTATATTTTGGCGCTTTATTTCGAAATTAAAACCACATTCTTCTTCGAAATTCAAACATAAAAGAAACAAAAGACGATAAAAAATACTAGAATATACAACTTGAACATAGTTATCGATTTTCATGCCACCTAGAACTAACTTCACGATGTAGAATTCAGGTGTCGGTGTGCGCGCGCATCATAAAAATTCACTCTCATCAGTTTTCTCCATCGCGCCAAAAGAAGTATAACTTCAAAAATATTGGTCACGTATTTTTTCTTTTTTCGCGTAAACATAAAATAAAGACACAGTGCGTTGAAAACTCGTGTGACGTCACTACGATAGTACAATTTTTACCAACGACGTGACGCTTCGTGGCGTGGGCTTCTTGATCTTTATCAGTTTTTAGCGATTTGAAGTGGTAAAAAATATGTGTCCAGTATTTTTTGAAAATCTAACGAGCGAACTAAATATTTTTTCTACCCAGTAGAATTATTGCTGGCGTGGCGATTTTTGATTTTTTACATGGTGTAAATAAAAAGTCTTTTTATTCTATTCGTGACGGATTTAAGATGGAATGACTCACTTCATGATCACGTGACATCTTGATTATATAGATTGACCCCTCACCTCGTGATCACTTCAACCAAGCCTTCACTTCGACATGTTTACAGAATCAACCGACAGATCGTGCAATGTGCTTACATTAAGCTTGCTTTAACCACAGATTATTTAAAAAAATAACACTAACCAATGAAAAAATGAATGAATCATTGTTGTCTTCATCAAATTCAAACGAATATTAATACAAACAGAACGGCTATATCTTAAATATTTTTGTAATGCAAGCGAATCTAAAATTTATTGACCTGCTTGGACGAGAGTTTCATGTTTTTGTTCTCCCTGAGTTGGTGTTTTCATAGCCTCTTCTTCATCCTCATCGCAACTGGTCTCTGATGAAGAATTACGACGAGGAGTTGGCTGAGGTTCCTCTTCGCTGTCTTCTGATTCCTCGAACATTTTTGAAAGCTTTACTTCCTAAAACAGTCGAAAGATTTATAATTGTAGTACAATTTATTTTTAGTAGGTAAATAATTAATGAGCGATAAACATTCCAGATTCCGATTTGCGAGCAAGGTAATATTGAAATTGAACAGGAATTTAATCATTTTTAGATCGCCCCAGCAGCCCAAATAGCATACATTGTTAACAAAAGATTCCAGAATAATTTACCGAATTTTTACTTTCAAAGAAAAATGTAGAACAAGACATAAAATCAGTTTCCGGAAGAAGACAAAGTGATTTTTTAAATGTTTCCTGTCAAAAGTTTTTTTTCCAAACTCGGAGACCCGCATCACGCCTAAAACTTTTAAGAGAAACAAAAACCAAATTTTCTTTTTAATCTTAAAGTTGTGTTTATTTTCTGTATTAGTAAGGTTTTTTAATATTCGTTTCATCGATTTATCGTTTTCAGAGTACTAAAATAAATAGATACGTACCTACCAAGTTTGGACGAGATTTGAAACCTCAAACTATCACGCTAACGTAATTATTTTAATACAAACTAATTGAGAACCACAAACAAATACTTCTAGTAAATAAAGACTATTTGAGGGTCTGTCAAAGTTATATTATTCTGTTTATAAACAAGCGGTTGCTTTGGTAAACGGCAATTGACGCATGCGCGAAAATCGAACCCGGTACCCGGTACTACGTGGTACCAAATAGTGGAGGGAAGAATATTGCTATACCTACACATAAGAATATCCATGAGTTTTATGGATTTTTGGAGTAAAAATTGGGACTCCTATGCGTACATACTCTGGGTGTATCGTGTATCGTCCTTACATAATATGAAATTAATTTTTGTATACCAAATTTTGTAAAACCATTATTAAGAGTAACTATGGAGTTTCATGTCCGTTCTTCTCCATAAGAATCTATCATTACGAATGGACAGTAGAGTCACTTTATTAATGTAATATTATTATTTAACTGAACTATAAATGATGACGTTCAAAAGTGCCGTTTAATGCCCTAATTGAAATAAACGTTTTGACTTCAATACTAATTTTATTGGTGTTTTACAGTGACATTGTGCGCAATAGCTTATTTTTTGTGCAATAGTTAAAACTGTGACTACCCGTAGCAGAGTGTCAGGGTCAGAGATTTATCTAACTAGCAAATTATATCGTAAAAAAGTCAGCAGCATGTTTCTGTATCAGCTATTGGTGGAGAAACGGATCTTCAAAATGTCCAGTGAACGATCTGTGCACGTGATCTCAACGCGATTTGGGCGCACTTTTCTCCGCTTTGAATGATATAAATATAGTAAAATGATCATCCACATATACAATAATAACGTCGGAAATCAAGGGAACATACTTGCGGGATTAAAACAATACCAAATTTCATCTAAATCGGTCCAGCTGTTTGCGCGTGAAGAAGTAACAAACATACACACACACTCACAAACTTTCGCCTTTATAATATAAGTATGATTGTGTGAATATAGTGTGATGCGATAACAATACGATTGCAATCACTTGATTCTTGATTCCAGAACAAAGTACTACGGGAAATTGTAAAAGCACCCTGGTGTATACGAAATGATGATCTCCATCGGGACCTAAAAGTTGAGTTCATCGAAAAAGTGATACAAAAATCTGCAGAAGCTCACGAACAGAGACTTCATCAGCATGTGAACATCGAAGCGATTCAGCTTCTCAACCACACGGACATAGTGAGAAGACTAAAAAGAACAAAACCGTTCGAGTTAGTGTTTAGTGTTTGTGAATAGTGTAATGTAGGCCAAGTGTTATCAAATAAACACAAGAACGAAGTGAGACAATAAGAAAAGTGCCATTGGACACATTCTTAGTAAAGACAATAAGTAAAATAAATAGTTTAGGTTTTAATTAAATTACTTATTAGTCTTTAGACAAGACTAGATTGTAATAAGATTAAGGTCTATCCATTTGATGAACACAAGGATAAGTGAAAAAAAAAAAAAAACTTGATTCTTTCATTGTGTGAATACCACCAAGCACCAATCACACAGCGCGTGGTTGTGTGTGTGTTAAAAAAGAAATTTTGCAGCCATAATGACAATAGATTCGTGACGTATTAAAGTTAGCTTATGGGTCTTACTTTCATCGGCGGAATTAAATTTTTCGTCTACATTCCTTACATTTTAGTAAACACTTTCATGGGCTGCATTATTTCTTAGTAAATAATGAATTACATAATATTAATTTAATAGCTAAAATTAATTCGCCTCTAATAGTAAGTCATATGACCAGAGATCGGAATAGGTAGACTATATTTACCTAATGTTCGTAGAAGTAAGTACCATAGAGTTGATAATACCTCCTGTAAACCCCGGAATCACAAATGGAGTCATGACAATTAAAACCCGGGATTATAAAAACATGAACTGAACTTTGAGTATAGTTACAAATGATTGATTTGAAGGATCAAAAGAAAAAAGGGTTGCGCGATAAAAAAGTAATTTAATTTAACAGTTTTAGTAGGTATGGAACTTTAAAAACATAATAAGATTCTTCAATATAATAATTTGGTTCAAATGTATTCAAAGCACAAAAATTTATTTGCAATTTCTTAAAATGTTTATGATTCCGGGATTTTAGATTGGGTATTATCAACTCTATGTTACTTACTTCGACCGAGTCTACCTATTCCGATCTCTGTATATGACATAAATGAGTTGCTTTTTTGTTGAATAAACAGTTTTTACTCTATAAGAACGCTGTTATAATTAAATGTCGAAAGATAGTGCTATAAAAGCTAGTTTGACGACGAATTAGCAATTCTGTTGCTTTCAAAGAGCTTTCATATCACTTACGGTTGCACGAAGGCGATCGAGATATATCTTTATACAATTACCGAGTAAACGCGGTATGAATTCGTGAAGATCACGTTTACAGAACTCTATTATAAAAAACTGCTTTTATTCGGCTTTTTGAAATAATAGTATCTTTTATACGAGTGTTTTCGATCCATAGTCGAGAGAGTAATTGATTTCACGATCTCTTTGCTAGTTAGGATATTTTCTTACAATAGATTTTGAGCCATACAAACTATTGGCTCTAAGCCAATTTGTGTCGGTTCAAGGAGAAGCTTAGATTCCGATATTCATTGTCTAACTTCGATCCCTATAGTTAATCGGTTTGAGACAGTTCGAGACAGTGTGAGACACACATCGGACACAGTTTTTATCAGGAATTATTTGGCCTGTCGGAAAGTGTGTCGCTATTCAGATATTTTTTATTAGCTTTTTACTTTTACTAGCTGCCCGCGACTTCGTACACACATATCCCGATGTTTCCCATGAATTCTCATTCTCATGAATGTGGCTATCAATTAATCAGTTCCAGAGATTAGTGCGCTCAAACAAACAAACAAACAAACTCTTCAGCCTTATTATATTAAGTATAGATATTCTTTGCTTAAACCTGTTAATACGCCATAAGAGCGTAGTCCAACACAACCGCCATAACCTTATCCTATAAAAAACCGTTAAACCTTTTAAAACCCGCCCTCTGAGCCGTATAATCCGGGTTGTTGGGAAAAGCTCAAACCATGCTTACGCTGATAAATTGTTTCAGACTGCCCTGTCTCGACGCAAGGAGTCTGCGGCTCCATTGACGGGGGAAAGAGAAAGCACGATATTTCGCCACGGGTTTGGATACCCTCTCGCTCTGGTGTTAAGACTACGAGTATTACAGGTGAGTGACTGGTAGTGGTTTCAGTATTTAAAAGCTTTGAATTTGTTTTTCCCTTACTTCCGTGTTGGTTAAGTATTTGCAAGCCCGACTGCTAAGCGCAAGGCCCTTGTTTTTTTAAAAAGTTTTGTTATTTCCTCTTTGACGAAACAGTAACACATTATTTGTCGCGCCATATTTTCGGAAGAGTCACCGCGGTCCTGGAACGCAGAGGGCTTTAGAATGCAAGGAACACGGATAGGTTTTAATCAGTAAGAGTCTGAGACGCCCTTCCACTCCACCCAGAGCGGAAGAAGTCATTTGATGATTCCACTAACCAAGCGTGATGATTGAAACCAAATTACAAAATTGCCATACTATGATTGGCCAAGAAAATAAACAACAGTTTAAGCACAAAACAATTTATTCAGCAAGCTATAACCTAAAGTGTAATTCGATTGACGAATACATAACTAACTAATTAACTTTTACACACGATGTCTACACCTCTTTTATTCAACTCTCCTTTCGCAGGTATGCTGGAAGAGATTTCTTAAGAAATAAGCATTACCTTTGTACCTATTTCTCTGTTCCCTTCTTCTTATCTATTTGTTAAATGTGTGTACATAAACTGTTTAATAAATAAATAAACATGTCGAAGTGAAGGCTTGGGAAAAGTGATCACGAGGTGAGCTGTCAATCCATCTTGATTATATGGATTGACAGCTCAACTCGTGATCACTACGCCCAAGCCTTCACTTCGACATGATTACAGTATCGACCGGCTAAGAGAAAATTGTACATATTTCATACCTAAACGAAAACATTTTGTACATATATATCGTTTGAGATAAAACGTAAAAACCTGCCACTTTAGGAATAAACATGATGGATGGACGTTGAAGGATGAGGCTGTGTCGGCAATACATCTCCATGGATCTGGACTAATGACAAACCATCTTTCCTCTTTTATACATTTTGTTAAAGGTTCATCTGTCTTCCTGTTATTGATCTGTGTCCTGTCCCTGGGGGTCTTAATTTAAAGATAAACCCCTATAAAAGGAGAAGATTTTTTCTCGATGTATTTTTTTACCGTTTGATTGAGTACCCACTACTTGGCTTCCGAAATTATACTTTGATCACCAGTCAACCGAGTCGTAAAAGTAATACTCGGGATAATTGCGTAACACATAATCAATGGCCGATTGGCAAGACATTTTTCAATTCAACATTACGTATTTAGCGTTGATTGATGAATTTTTCTAAAGCAATGTGTTTGGAGTATCCATACTTCCGAAGGCGGGGTTGTTTTGGTTCTTTTTTTTTCTTACATAAAAAAAAATCTTTTTATATAATCTAATTTTTTATTGTAAACCAAGTACAGTGATGATAAACAACGCGCGTTCAATACAACAACGCATTTAGAGTGCTGCTGGGGCTACCACGATTTGCAGTACTTCGACTATGTTCCCGAGAAGCGCACACTGATGGGTTTCATGCTCTTATAAGGAAGCAGTGTGCGTCGCTGCTTAGTCGTGTTAAGTCCAGTAGCAACAGTATTACAAGCGTGTTTGCAGACAGGTGGGACTCTCCACTGCTGCGCCACTGGATACGTTTGCATACTGGACTGTGAGCAGTGAACAGTTCCTCCTCGTCCTAATGTTTGTATTTGTGTCCTTAACTGTTTATCTTTTTGTGTGTGTTGTATTTTTTTTAAATTTGTGTTCCCAACTGTGTCCTGAACTGTTTTTCTTTTTTTGTGTATTTTTTTTGGTGTGTGGGTTGAAACATGGATTTTATCTGAAATCAATGTTTATTATTATTATAAAGTTTATGTACGTAGGCGAGAGTTGAGTTTTCTCCCAGCAAATCCTAGAGTGTTTTAGAGAGATCACCACAGAGGGTTGAAAAATCATTATTTCAAAGGCTTCAGCACTTTTGACGAAAGAAAAAGAACAGCCCGTTAAACGAGAATTTTATTTTTCAGCACATCCTATTTTCTGAGCTGGAAATAAGTGTCGTTTAAAATCGCCATTCAACAGTTTATGTCTCCTGTCAAGAAATGATTTTAACTGAAGAAAAAATATTTGGACAGCATTTTGACGTAGAAAAACAAATACACAAAGCAATGAGCTGCGAAATTCCATTCATTTCCTCTTCAACCATCCCAAGAAAAACTATTTCTCTTAGCGAGCTTTTGTATAGTTCTTAATAATAACGGGAAAAGTACCAAGACAGCTGGAACTTAGTTTTCGAAGCAATGAAGATGGTTCTATTAATACGTTGGTAGTACATATCTGCCAGGGTTGCGGAATTTGTTCGAAAAAGTCACCGCGGCCCTGGAACGCAAAGGGCTTTAGAAGGAACACGGATGGGTTTTAGTCAGTAAGAGTCTGACACGTCCTTCCGCTCCACCCAGAGCGGAAGAAGTCATTTGATGACTTCCCATGCTTAAAAAAAAAAAAAAGTACTTACATTATGTACAGTCAACAAAGTTATTTGGTATGCAGGCAGCTTACTTGCAACTACTTTTAAACAATGTTGTGAGTGTGCTGCGTAGACAATTATTGTATGCAAGTATTTCATAAGCTTAAAAAGTTATTATGCACACATAAGAAATAAATATTGGCACTTCAGTGGAAAAAATAATAATTTTTCCTGTATACCAAAAAGCTTTGTTGACTGTACATTTGTAAAATATTTCTTCACTTAATTTCTTTGTCTTTTTCTAATCATCTTAAGCCATTTATATAACGTTACATTCAATCAAGCACCCGGTTAACACTATCATTGTCTTGTTCTAACTTATTCTGAGTTCACAACATGCATTTTTTCATAAGTCTCAATCTCGATGCGTCAGCCATCATTGTAAAAAATGTACCTTTTGGCGAAGCCTAATTCCATTTTAATTTATTTTATGTGTGTGTACCTGATGGACTGACGTGAAATAAATGTTTTATGAAGTGAAAACTTCTTTAGGCAAGTTGAGCACTTTTTGCGTGAACAAAAATCATGGAACTGGCGTCATCGTCACCGAACGCTTTCCATGATCTACATATATGTATACTGTGTATATATTGTACTTTTTGAGTGAATAATAGCTCGACGATACAATTCACAAGTTACTTAATTTTCACTTTTATCTACAGTCCCCAAATCCTACATGTTTTTTTCTTTCCTTTCGAGACATAGCATATTTTCCACAATATCTACTGGATTCATCGTTTATTTGGTCTTCCAGAGGGATGACACGTTCAAGGCAGGTACTTAATATTTCCATGGTTTGTCGTATTGACAGTTGAAACTCTGTTGACAGACATTCTTTTGTTCAAGTCGAAAAGGCCCGGCCGAGAGTTTCAGTCCGAACCACATCCTTGAAAATCACACACCAGCAAATAAAAATTAAATTAAATTCCACATAAACATAAAGATCAGAACAAACAAAACCCATATTTAATCTAAAAATGAAATATAAATGATCAAATGTACATCTTCGCTCTCAAAGTGTCAATATTGATAAAAGAAAAAGCGTTACCACGGTAACCGTAGCCGTCGGGATAACAAGTTGTTTCTGCGAAAAATTCAATTTTATTTCGCATTATTTCTATGGGAACATGACACGTTGTGTTCTGATACAAGGAGATCAAAGTATCAGGTCCAAGGGTGTGCGAAATATTAGAAATTGTTTACGTTCACTCTGTCTGAAAATTGGTTGTGATTCCACGTATTGTGTACAGTTATAAAGGCCTATTTTGATTCGCACAGTGAACTTGTGTAAATAGGCCTTCCGGGTAAGGGTTCCAAGGCCATTCAAGATGACGTCAGAGCTCGCTTTGGAAAACTTAACAAGTACATATATAGATACAAAGTTGTTTTATATTTTCTAATAGGTTTCTACTCTATAACACTGGTCTTTGTAGCAGATAGACAGTGTGAGCTAATCATCTAAAAGTTGACAATAAAAGGCTGTCCAAATTTTAGTTCTGCATTTGCATTGAAGTTGGCTAAACTCACAAAATAAGGACATTTATTTTGATAGCTCTTCGTCATTAGCATTTCTTATTAAGGCCATTAACCATTAACCATTAACCATGTCATTTGAAAGTCGATTAAAGACTTTACTAAAACAACTTCAAAATTAATGTAACCACGATTTTGTAACTAAACTCCGATTTAAAAGAGTGTCCTTGGAGTTTTACACGTTCTTCTCCATATGTATATGGAGAGTGTGTTTTCGGTGAGTGTGTTTTGTCGAGAAATATTCTTGCAGCCCTTGTCGATAGCGCGGCAGAAATAGCTTCATCCATTCGACTGACAGACTTTGACAAATAAAAAGGGCCTGTATCGATACCCCAAGAAAATTTCAAACTATCGTTACATTTGTCTATGTATTTAGAAATATATAAGTATGTTTATCAGTTGTCTGGTTGCCATAGCACAGGCTCTGCCTAGTTTGGGATCAGATGACCGTGTGTGAGTTGTCCCAAGATATTATATTATATATATATATCTATATGTCACCGGAAAATTGCAGACTCCGTAAGATTGTAATAAATCTGAATTAGATTATAATTTCTTAAATTATGAAAACATCGTTTTGTTTACAATAAATCCCATCCAAATTCAATAGTTTCCAATATATCCGTGTACTAAGAAAAACTAGTTCACAATTATACGTGAAATTTTACAATCTTACGGCGTTTGTCATTTTCCGGTGACATGTAAATATACATATATATATTGGTTCCGGACAAGCGTTTTTCGAACTAACGTGTTTCGGTCTAACAGGTTTCGGACTCATGAAAATCGAACAAACGAGTTTCGAATTGACGTAGGACACCATTTTTGGTATATTTGCAATAAAGGATTTTGATTGATGATTTTGACAAATGAAATATCCTGTTATGACTTCATTCATTGCATATTTTTGAAAAACACAGAACAACTACTTATGCTTGTGAATCACACCTATTTTGCATACCCAAAAACCTTTTGTATCTTAATGATAGGACAGGACGGATAGGTAACCTTTTGAAACTAATATCTGAGAGACATCAAACCCAGCTTAATAATTAATCAATACCACACACAATATAGGACAGAACCAAGAAGATTGCTCATTACTCCATTGAAATAGAAGACTTGCAAGTTCTTTAATAAAAGATTGGAACTCTATTGATTGATCATTCGCCTGCCGAGTGCCAGGCAATTATATCTCAAACATTGAATATTCAGAGTTCAGACGATTTCGGAGAGACTGGAATAACTTGTATTATTCATATTAAATGGGGCAAGATTCTGCGGTTACAGTGAAATGCAAAATCTCGTTAGATGGAAGTGGAAATGGATTCGTTGCTTCCTATTTTGCTTGCGATGCTGAATATTATATTGGATTTTAATGAACGTGTTCGGTAATATCTGTTTCTATTTTATGTCAACGATGCTCAATAAAATGAAAGGGACTCGTCACTAAGTAATAACCGCGAAATCTTTCAATTTTTCTTTTGTTTATTGAGGAACACCAACTACATTTTTATTTATTTATTTAAGCACTATGGAAGACAGACATAAATAAGACTGTCAGCCAATTAAAACTTTGAAAAAAAAAATTGCTTGTCCACAGAAATGTGTCTTAATTAATTATATTGTTTTTTTAACTTTAAGTGGAAACTGAGTTTATTTGAATGATTCGATGTTCGGTAATATGTGAGTTAAACACTCGATTCAATTTAACGACTTCGCTAACAAAGCATATGGTAGATCAGTCAATATACAACCTCTATGTGTATAATGTACAAGAAATATTCTATCCTTTCGTTCAAAGGAGACATTCACATCAAGTTACTGACTAACTATTACAAAAGATATTACGTAAATTTTACATTGTACATTGTTCTGTGTGAATATGTCACTTCCAGGTGTACACAACTTATACACTTTTGACATTAAAGCTTCAAACAATGATAGCCAAAGTGGGTTCGTGGATGGGTGACCATCGCTGCACATCGAGGCCCGACTGCCATTTTGTAGACAGCGGGAATCGTGTCACTCAGTAAGGAACTGGGTTTTGAATATCAGAAACGTAGCCACTCCAGGTAAAATCCACGTATTAATGTACGTTTAGATACGTATTCAATTTTTCAGTGACAGCTCGGAGTTTGGAAGTTGGTGGTGTGACACCCCCGTGCCTCGGAAAGCACGTTAAGCCGTTGGCCCTGCGCCTAATCTCTCTTGGGTCGTGTCGGGTTGCCGTCCCATCGGAATATGAGAGTGATGGAAATGGGAGTACACCTGTGTTTGCGCACACACTTGCGTAATATACCGCGCCGATAGCTAGCCTCCGTTGAGATTGGCCGCCATGGCCGAAATTGGTCAGGAGGACTATACATATAAACGTATTCAATTGCATCCGTTTAGACTGGAAGCTAACTTCAACATACTAGCAGGTACTAAAGAAAAGCCTTGCAGATTAATTGACTGATTGGTACTCAACCGAACACTTTACCAAATGTTCTTTGCCCGTCTGATACCCAATGTGCCACTCCTGGGCCTAATCTGTCTAATTTAATCATTGACTCGAAAAAAGTAGACCCAATACTTTTTTTGCTCTCGCAAACTGTTTAACTCAGCTCTAAAACCCCGCAGCTGAAAAGTGTTTAGCCCATTATTAATGTGGGTATTCACTCAATTTCACGTTAATTAAAAAGGCTTTTCAGATGTTCCAATTATACGAGAAAAACTGTTTAAAATGTTAGAATTTTTAATTAGTAACGACAGGTATTTATGTTAGCAAATTACCTTACGTTGATAAAAAGCGGTTTCCGCCGGGTTCGGCTTGATGTACAAAGCGGACAAGGCGCGCGGACAGGGCGTTGACAAGATAAAATGTATGGTGTCACAGGAACGAAATATACTTAGCGACGCGGGCGCGCGGACAGACATTTTTGTCACAGCGCCCTATCCGCGCGCCCGTCGCGCGCACTCTGCGCTCCCGGTATATCAAGTCCCATAGCGATTACCCCGGGATAGTATGTCACAACTTTATCATGTCAATGTGTTGCCAGCTTTAGAAACCAGTAACTGGTATTAAGTTTTCCATTTCGACGTTCTCAGTGACCAGTATGCGAAGCTGTGCCCCAAAACCCTGCGGCCAAAACGTTCATTGCACTGCCATCAACTTAGCATTGCATGTGACAAAGTTAAGGGTTAAAAAAATGGATTTTAATAACCACACCAAGATGACAAGAAGAAGCAGAAGATACTATTATCGAGAGAAAGAGATAGCTTAGTGAGGGATCTATTAAAAAAACTGGTCAAACAAGAGTTTACTATACACCTGTAGCGGCATCAATGCCGCCATAAGAAAAATCAACGAAGCGAAATTTGTACGGCAACAGAAATGAACTGCAACGCCATCTATCCTGTCAGCGACAAACTACCAACGAAATCCTGTATACCGGTATCAGTTTTCCGTACGATTTTAACATATTCAACAGTCCGAATATCAACTATCGGGTAGTTGCCCACCGGGCAGAACAGCCGTCCGGTCGGAGGATCCTCCCTTTTCAATGGAGGTTTGCGAGACTTCACACCCTGTTCCGCATACACCTTTGTCCACCTCTCCGTCTAATGACGCAATGATATTGTAGCCATAATTTCATAGACAAAATTATTTATTATAGCAGAAATACGTACTCGTACCTAGTATTTTGCAACGTCTAATAAATCGATGAACGCCGGCTTCACGCACGAAAAAGGATGACTCATTGTAACGTTACGCTCATTGTAACGTTACGATCATTTCATCAATGATTTGTTATAACGTTGTCACGTTAAATTATCGTCCGTAAACCGACTTTACAGACAACCAATTTTTTTTGACGTGACAACGTCTAATAAATCAATAAACACCGGCTGCACTCACGAAAAAGGATGAGTCATTGTAACGTTACGATAATTTCACCAATGTTTTGTTATAACGTTGTCACGTTAAACTATCGTCCGTAAATCAACTTTATTTTTTCAAATGATGAAAACATCATCTTATAGCAAATCTATCGTATCCATGTTCCCCATGAATCACATGTAATTCATACCCCAGACAAGATGTCACAGGCATCCATTTGAAACATATGTGGAAACAAAATGATTGATTGCTCTATCAATTGCATGTTAGTTGGAACCTATACATTGAGATAGAATGACGTGTTTCAATGCTTACAGAATACTACTGTGTGACGTCAGCTTGATCTAGAATAGATAGTAAATGTTATTATGTATATGTGAATCTTAAGCGCGACTGCCGAGCGTGGAGTCTTGTGTTCAAATCCCAGGTCGGGCAAAAAGTGTTATTGGGTTTTTCCAATAGAAATTTCTCTGTCAGTGACAGCCTAAAGTTAAGGAGTTGGTGGTGTGGCAACCCTGTGCCTCGGAAAACACGTTTATCCGTTGGTCCTGCGGTTGCCGTCCCATCGGAATATGACAGTGATGGAAGAGGGAGTGCAGCTGTGTTTGCGCACACACTTGTGCACTATAATATGTCTCGCGCTGATGGCTAGTCTCGGTTGAGATTGGCCGCCATGGCCGAAATCGGTCAGGAGGACTATACATTATGTCTGATCGAGTAGCTGGGTTGTTGAGGTCAGACAGGTAGACGCTCCATGTAAAACATTGACACTCTGTAGCATCTGGTTATAGTAGGCGCCAGATAATCGTGGAATAACGGTCATTGACCCACCTACAATTATTGACATTTTTAATTTGAAAAACGGAATTAATGACACAAAGCTGTCCCGAATCATCATCTCTCGTGATCCTTAACATTGTCTAATAATGAAAAACGATTCATATTTAATTGTTCACGTACCTATGAACAGTTATTAGGGAAAGGTCAATGTACTTTATTCCACATTTATCTGGCGCCTACTATAGTCTACCGACCCCAACGTCTATATTTATATAAAATGAACCCTTATTTCTCCTGGTCACTACGTATAAAATTAAGTCCTCGCAAAATTATCATCATTTCGCTCGAAAAATATCCAGTGTTGAATATCTAACACATTAGGCTTCTAGCAACTTTCGCCACATAGATTGCTCCTATTAATCTTTTATCCAGCGGGTTCCTTCAATCGATATAATCAGGATGGAATGACAGCTGACTTCGTGATTACGTGACACCTTAATTATATGGATTGACTGCTCAACTCGTGATCACTTCACCCAAGCCTTCACCACGACATGTTTACAGAATCGACCGGCAGGTTATCGTCAATCATCAAAGTTACGTCTTCCGGTACGTGGTCTTCTCAAAATAATTTCCGAAAAAACAAGATTGTCAACAAAAGAGTCATTAATGAAAATGGGTAACATAAATTCAACAAGAGCAGTCAAAAAATAAAATATCTTTCTTTTGCAAACGTTACAAGCTCAAAGCGAAATGAGCACGTTCTCACGTAAAAAGTAACGCGTCATTACATCCGTCATGTCTGAAGTGTTTTATTTATTGGAACATCGTTTTTTTTTTATTTCTGAAGATCTTCTGAAATAGAACAGTACCTATTTTAAGAGGTTCTTTCTTCGACGTTGCTTCGCTTCTGACCGAGCTGACGTGGTCAATGAATTCTGTCCAATCGTTGGTGTAGTTGTAACTCGCCTAATGACCTCTCTCCATCTACCATCATCATCATCTATCTTCTATTTGATTTGGCCTATCTTCTGTTTGTCTGGCGCATTTCAGGTTGAAAGCCCTGTAAATGATTACAGGGCTTTCAACCGCCAATTAAATCAAATCGGCACACCACATCGGTGACCTCCCCTCACGGTCTACTACCCTCTACTCGGCACAGAGGCGACACCCCGAGATATGGCCTAATAATTTTAGTATTCGAGACTGTCCTAATCTTGATAAACGACAAGAGACTAAGAGAGTACCTAGACCTTGTAATTTTAATACCTACGTACTAAAATATTCCACATATACCACCCACATCTTTAGTATAGGTACTCATTCATTGTAGGTAATTCAACTAATGGAATTGCCTACAATCAAAAATAGTCGAATAAACTTAAGACCTCTAAAAAAGTTGCACTTTACGAATTTCACACTAAAAATGTCTTAACTTAAGTTTCTTTTCAAAAGGGTTACGTAAGAAACTGGAGACCACGAATTGGATTAAGTCGCCCCACAAACTTGACTTAACGCTCGATCGGATTACGGCCAATCGTCAAACGAACGTATCTTGTAAAAAGCCAATGAAGTCTCCACTATGGCGGATTGTAAAAGCAAAAAATAAGGCGATGGCCCCTTGCTTTTTTGCGAATGAGTTCCGTATAAAAAGCTTTCGTGTAACTAAACGGCAGCTCGATTTCATATAACAATTTCTATAAAAATGCGTTGGCCATTATATGTATATGGCGTGGCACAAACTCTCATTCCATTTTTTGAATGGCCCCAAAAATACTTATACAACAAAATACCACAGTCATATAAAGCTACGACAGCAAATAAATGTAAAAGTGAGATTCGAAATCTGTTAACAGACAAGTGTTACTTATATAAATGACTTTTTGACAGATACCTTTTTTTATAGTATTACTATTCTCATAAAATTTTAAATATACCAACTGTTAGCGAAATAGCCTCTGGTTTATTGAATTAATTATTTGTTTGTTATATAAAAACATTTGTACGCCTCGGCAGGCAAAATATGTACCAGACTTTTTACGTATTTTTGAGATAGTGCATGTTTTATTTGCATGTAAACGCATGTTTGACAAATAAATTATCTCTATTACCACATATCTGGAGGACAGTTATACAAAGAAGTGTAACTGCAAGCCTGAATATTTATTTAACACACATACATTTTATAAACACAACAGTACAGCCGGTCGATTCTGTAAAAATGTCGCAGTGAAGGCTTTTGTGAAGTGATCACGAGGTGAGCTATCAATATAATCAAGATGGAATGACAGCTCACTTCGTGATCACATGACATCTTGATTATTGGATTGACAGCTCACCTCGTGATCACTTCACCCAAGCCTTCACTGCGACATTTTTACAGAATCGACCGGCAGAAATGAATAAGTCAACTTCTGTAATGCCAATACTTAGGTACCATTTATATGGTGATATTGTCAATGACTGCGATATTGAATACTTTGGAATATTGAATCTAATGCGATATGTTGTAATTTGGTAGTGTTCCAAAAGACATTCAAAACCTTGACATAATACAAACAAACTAGAAGTATCATTATAATCTTTTAGAGATAGCACGCACGAGCAAGTTGTTTGTCTCCGCAACTAATTCGTCTCTCACATCTCACTCCTGAATGCTCCTGCCGGTTGATTCTGTAAATATGTCGAAGTGGAGGCTTGGGTGACAAGATGGAATGATAGCTCACTTCGTGCTTACTTCACCCAAGCCTTCATTTTGACATGTTTACAGGATCGACCGGCTGATGGGGATGCAGACGCCATCAGAACTTACCTAAAACTAATATGTTTCTTGTATTGGGAATTTATAGTAAGCTAATACGCCGCCAGTCTAGTTTTAGACTCATTCGAATTGTCAATTACAAACACGCATCTTGTACCGAATAGAAAACTTCATACTCATGAACATGGATATTTCCCATATAGACAAAACATATTGGGAATACCATCACTTTACGTACGGCTTAAGACTGAAATTCCCTAAAACAAAAGGTCCCACAAATATAGACACTGGTTTATGTTTCTGGGATCTATGTGAAATTGGTGAACCAAAAATGGACGACAGTGATGTACCGCAGTGTTTCAAAAATATCAAATTCATCATCATCGAGGATGAGGAATACGGACACAGAAGTACCGCGGCCGCCTGCGCTGGCAAATACGTCAAGCTTATCATCATCAAGTTCATCGAGCGAGGACGATGAACCGCCGTCAAAAAGACTGTATCGCATCCGGCGGGATGGAGAGTCATTACGAGAAATAGACCGCAGGTTTGAAGTACTCGGTTGGATCGCAGCGTAATGTATATATAACTAAAGTGAGGTTAGAATACATACAATTACGTTGCTTCTAGGCAAGCGAGCTTCATCATCGTTTACCATCAAGTGAGATTTTCGTGCTTAAACCAATCCTATCGATGACAATAAACTTGCTATAGTTTCCGGGAACTAAAGTACATGTTTACGGAACCCTAACCCAAAGCGATTGAGGCCGAAACGGATTATTTCTGTTCGCATTGTGGCTCGCCCAAGCAATAAAGTTGAGCAATAAGTACCGACTACCAACGTTGCTCGAATAAAAGTCGTTAATATTGCCTTTGCTTTCCCACTTTGAACGTTTACAACTGAACTTCGGCAACATAATTTTTTTTCGCCTCTTATTTGGCTACATGGCTGAAAAGCTACCTTATTATTCTTTGAATTCTAACAGTACAGAGAAGGTAGTGAGTTATTTTATTTTTTATGAGAAAGGCATCTCTGACAGAAGCCAAATTTTTGCTAAATTCGAAGTTTTTCTTCATCATCAGCTGATTGGCGGAACATTGTAGATTATCTGAGATTGGGTATTCGAATAAATTTTAAGTATAGAGGTATACGGTACAGAGAGTAAAGTCCCGCATACTTCCACTGAAAATAGGAGGATCCTCCGACCAGACGGTTGTTGTGTCTGGTGGGCCACTGCCCGATTGTTGATATTCGGACTGCTGTATATGTTCAAATCACATGGAGAACTTTGCTTGCGCGATACAGGATTTCGTTGGTAGTTCGTCGCTGACAGAATAGATGGCGTAGCGGTTCTTTTTATTGCCGCACAAATTTCGCTTGTTTTTTTTTCATGTGGCGGCATTGATGCCGAGATATTAAACGGCAAAGTTACACAAGTCGAAACCTTCGTAAAAATAAAAATATTAAGTTTGAGTTCTTTTTTTTTCTGGAAGACGTCCGTATCCAGATTTCAAATCACGTTATACGAATATACCAATAACGTTTGCGAAGGTATATCATCATAATCACTAAGCTATGAATTATGTATCAGGATGCCATAAGAAAATTGCTTCTTGTTTTATTAGGTACCTATGTCTCTATTAAGAAATCAATCGAAGCAGGTACCTGGTGGGATATTGATTTTATTCCGCTCACCCACGTTTATATTGCAGGTAAAGAACGTGTATTGGATATATTCTGAAGGCAAGCAATAGTCGAATGGTGTCGGACGTAAAAGAATAGCACCATCTCATCACTTCCCGTGGGTGTCATAAGAGGCGACTAAGGGACTCGCCAGAGAATGGGCAGCAGCATTCTCTGTGCATTGCAAAAGCTACACTGCGATCGCCAACGCCGCCTACTGCGTGGCAATTACGAAAAATCTCCCCTTCCCTTTGGGGGAGGTCTACGTCCAGCAGTGGACGTCATTCGGCTGATATGAAGATGATGATGATGAAGGAATAGTTTCACTAACTTAAAAAGCTTTAACGCCCAAGACATACTTCCTTAACGGGTTTATAGAGTTTTAGAGCTTCTAGAGTTACGGGGTTTGGCTCGACTCGAGTTCTAAATAAATAATTCTTTAGAATTTCTAACTGTGACTGCGTACAGAGCTTATTGTCTTGGAAACCAATTTATAGTTTTTTTAGTAGAATATATTGTAACGGAAAAAGAATAACAAAATGTTTAGTTCATATCTCGACATCTTCTTCTCATATTATAAAGGCGAAAGATTGTGAGTGTGAGTGTATGATTGTTACTCTTCACGCGCAAACGGCTGGACGGATCTTAATGAAATTTGGCACAGAGGTAGACTATGGTACGGAATAACACATAGGATACTTTTCATTCCGGGAGTATCTGCTAAACCGCGGGTAGCACCGCGGGGCGCAGCTAGCATATTCATATTTTATTCGTTCTTACATAATATGTACTTAAGAAATTGGCAAAATATTTAACTCATTCCGGACTACAAAATCCATAAAGCCCGACAAACAGTTATTATAGCGAAGCATTAAAATATCTATCTGTACCCTTTCCAAGGATCTCCCCAAAAGGGACCATGATTTTATTATCATAATCTCTTTGGGCTCGGTCCAATTTCGTAAAGTTTTATCTAAAACTTTCAATTCTATTACGCTTAATCCACCGAACTATTATGAACTATTATGGTGCCTGTAGCAATTTTACGATCACAGATTAAGTTTTATTAACACTTTTAGCTTTTGAAATCCCTATAAAATAGTTAAAATGGCTGCTTTTTGGCACTGCTTAATTTTGCTTAGGAAGTCAGTCTTGTTATCACCGTGATGACTTGATCAATGTTTAATATCACAACTACTGCAGATTCTATTGAAGTCGAGGCCATCGGCGGCGGTGACCTCTCGCGTCCGGCCCTGGTTGAATCCATGGTCCGGAGCGAGGAGGCTTGGGAAGCGGTCACCTCCTTCTGCGAAGCAGTAATGTTAGCGAAGAAGGAAGCGGGCTGCGCGAGGGAAAGGCAAGGCCTTCGCCCGAACCGCCGCTATAGGAGAAGACGCCCCGAGCGTCGGGAGTCGCAGGGCGATCCCCGGCCACCGTTGGCGCGTGCCTGCGGACGGCGAGCGTTGGGTGGCTCGCTGTCCGATCACCACCAGGCACGGGTCGATGGCGCGTTGTGTTTCACGCGCACCTCAAAGAGATGTCAGCAAAGACGACGGGGCCCGCTAGGGCCAGAGCCTGCCAGGGTTGCGGAATTTGTTAGAAAGAGTCACCGCGGCCCTGGAACGCAAAAGGCTTTAGAAGGAACACGGATGGGTTTTAGTAATTAAGAGTCTGACACACCCTTCCGCTCCACCCAGAGCGGAAGAAGTCATTTGATGATTTCCCACGCTTAAAAAAAAGGAAGGTGGTGCCTTTTCTTTATAAAACAAAATGGCGCCATACTGTGGTTATTGGCCGGTGCTGTCCTTTAACCGACTTCCAAGTTAAGGGGGAGATTTGCATGCGGTTTTATTTAATTTTATCTAGCCATAGCTGTCCCACAGCTAGGCAAAAACCGCCCCAAATCCTTCCGTCGCCGCCGTCTCACATCAACCCACATAGTACCTGCCAGGTCATCTCGCCATCTCCTAACGCTGTGCTCCTTAGGCTCCCCTCCATGCCCAGAAACCCATTGGGTGGAGACTTTTTCTTAATGTATGTTAAATGTAACCCCACAAAATCTAAGGCTAATAGTTATCTGAGTGATAACTATTAGCCTTTCGTTCTTGGCATAAAGTAATTACAGTCGCTAGCCTTCGAAAGCCTCACCCTCATTCCCAGCAATCCTATTAAGATATTAGTTCCACTTCGATTTGTGCTAGTTTCAATGTTCCCTTTACTATGCAGCCTGCTAATGGTGGAAGCTAATCAACAGATGTATTAATTGAACAGCATTAGAGTTCAATGAAGTGCCTTACTTAGGGGTAAGCAGGTACCAGACTATAACATTGTGAAAGTTAAAAGTTTAAATCAGGCTATTCATTTACAAAAACTGGACGCTTGAAGTGACCTTTTATTCACAAATCAAAATAAGTTTATAAATTACAAATTGTGTATTCAAGAGGCACAAAAGTGAGGGGGAAGAACTCGTTGGGTATCGAAAAATTTATCCTCATAGCTGTCAATCGGAAAAATAATCAAACTATTCGGCAGCACTGCTACGTTGAATGGCAAAGCTGATTCTTTGGCCGAAAAAAGTCTTCATAAAAGAATGTTTTGTTAGTTAAATTATAATAACAGCTTTACTTTGTGTCAAGTTTAAATAAGCTAAGACACTTTTAAAAGCTCCAAGTATTCGTTTTACCTATTGCTTTTAGCCAATAGAGGCTGGCAAAAATAAAGTGTTTTCTTGGCCGATCGATTTTGTTTATTGCTGTAATACTATATAGGGTGTTCCAGGAGTGCGTTTTTATATTTAAGGGTGATGTTGGATAGGTGACACACATTGAGAAAAATTGCAAAAAAATAATACCACAAAAAGAAACTAAAAAGGTCCGAACACATTACTTTTTCAGCAGTTTGTTACTTGTTACATTTGGTGGCATTTACTTTAGTTCAATGACAGATTTGATGTCACCAACTGGATCAGACTTTTAAGTTTGTTTCTACAGTCGAATTATTTGAAAAAAAGTATATTTTTGTTTTGCTATTGTTCCCCAAATTTATATCTATTACCTACACAAAATAACCCTTAAATATGAACTCGCACTTCTGGAACACGCTGTATGTATAAAGCAGAGACGATAAGCCGAAATCTAAAACATCGAACTCAAGCCATCATTAACATTCAGACGAAAAATCCGGAGAATATCCTAATTTCCACCGAAAAAAGATTCTAGATAGTTTTCAAGAGAAATACTCTGTCATATGTATAATATCTTTATATTTAACCTTTAAATTCTCTTACAGATAGTATGCGGCATATCAGCGATGGTGATGGGCAGTGTAGCCTTCATAGAAGAGAGACAGAAGTTCAACATGGGACTAGGGATACCAGCTGGAGGGATCAGCGTTTTAGCTGCAGGTAAGATATTTAACCCGAGCTCTTTTACGCTGGTCGCCAACACGGTGGTCTGACCAAGTGAAAGAAGCTACGTCCTCAAGCAAATTCCAGCAGGTGGTGATGGAAACTTTGGACCGGAATCGATGGAGACAGATTGTCCGCTTAAAGGGGTCAAGTGACCACGATCCTCAGTAATGAGGGACCGACTGAAGAAGATAATAAAGGGACTGCATTTAGGTGCTGGGCTACATTTTTGTGTTGTGTCGTGTCGTGGCACCCGCTGACGCAGTTGATTGGCGACAAAACTCGTTGTGATATGACGTAGGCCTAAATAGCTCCGTGTGATTGGTGTGTCCCGCTCTTCGATACACCACGTCACAGTAATGTAAATCTAACTTTAAGTGCTACATTTTATCGTTGCAATTTTTAAACTGCAAGTTAAAATTGACTGTGCACAAACCACAAACGATTTCTTTTCAAATGGAATCTAGTTCTAGTATGTTGATGATTGTTCACAGATTAGTAGCCTTTCATTTTAGATGGCGTTTTAGGATTTGCTTAACTAACCTTTATTAATAGGCCTTAGAAGCACCTTCAATAACCTTTTCGAAGTTTCTTATCGTAACTTCGAAATCCGGACAGTCTGTGGAGGGCAAGGTGAAGTTCGAAGTGTACCTAACTTTACTACACTACTTATAAGGAAATTGAATGGTGTTTTTAATACCATCCGGCATTGACCATGAGCTTTCTCGAAGCCCCTAAAATACAATAACAATAATATTTAATTACTATGACAAATCTTTTCAACATAACTAAAATAAAACACGAAAACGCGTTGTTGAAAAAATAACTAGAGATTTAAAAAAAAATTGCAATGTCTGAGCCAGAGTTAAATTAGTTTAACTTTAGTTCATATTTATTTAGTTTTTAATAGTTTAAAACCAATTATAAGTTTACCTAGTTAGCACTTTACGAAGCGCTTGTTAAAAACTACCTACACGATACGAACAAACTTTCTGTACAGGTAATTACAAAGTTAAATAAATATTGGGACCACTGTTTCAAATAAAATTTAACTTTTGTTCGAGGATATGTTTGTTTGTACGTTGTGTTTCATAAAAAGCTATATTTTACGTTATGAGTTATTCATTTATTTATTTCAATAAATCTGCACTAGCAGCTAGTACATAGGACGGGGCCCGCTAGGGCCAGAGCCTGCCAGGGTTGCGTAATTTGTTCGAAAGAGTCACGGCGGCCCTTGAACGCAAAGGGCTTTAGAAGGAACACGGACGGGTTTCAGTCAGTAAAAGTCTGACACGCTCTTCCGCTCCACCCTGAGCGGTAGAAGACATTTGATGATTTCCCATCCTTAAAAAAAAAAAGAAGCAGTTAGTACATATATTTACTAGTAAATAAATAAATGAAATTGCAATAGTCCGGCTTGAAGAAATAATAGTAAAAGATTATATTTCACAAGTAAAACTTAGTGCTGTTCTGTATGGTGTCGAACGTAAAAGAATATCCATAATCCCATCACTTCCCGTGGTAAGCGACGACTAAGGGACTCACCAGAGAATGGGCAGCAGCATTCTTTGTGCATTGCAACAGTTACACTGCGATCGCCAACCCGCTTACCAAGCGTGGCGATTATGGCAAACCCCCCCTTTGGGGGAGGCCTATGTCCAGCAGTGGACGTCTTTCGGCTGATATGATGATGATGATTTATTCATTTATTTATTTGGAAACTCAACAGCTTATTATTAATGTACATGAGTTATGAATGTTTCACCTCCCCATCAATGAACAGCCAAATGCAGTTGCAACACAGTTAAAAATAGTGTTTTTTTTTTTGTCTATTGTATCAGTTAATTTTCCATGGGCCTTAAGTCACGTCGCCTTTCACTGGATTCCCATTATTTTTGCTTATGTACTGAAACATAATACCAACCTTTTAGTAGTTTTCCCGATACTATCAAGGCGTGAAAGGAAATTGTGGATGGAATTACAAAAGAGGGACACATGCTTGATGGTCACTGAGTAAATAAGATTTAAAAGGCGATTATTTACTTTTTATTTCATGATATTTTTTTTTAGAATGGTGCAAATCTGAAAAAAACCTTTCTGCCAACAATTTATTGATTTAAGTGATCATAAATGTAGATATGGTGCAGCTTAATTGTTCGTGATTTAAGTTAAATTTCCAAATCCAATTATAATCGTTGACACGTTTTAGGCAAGTTGTGATGGAGAACACAAACGTCTACCTACAGAGATTCCGAGCCACACGGGACGACCTTCAAGGTTAAGCAACACTTGTTGAGGTCGACCCGTAGATGGGTGACCATCTTAAAGCAGTTGCTTTAGGAAGAACACTGGTATTTAGTTATATCCAGTGAGACTGGAAGCCGAGCCCAACATAGTTGGGGGCTACGCAAGCACTTTCCAGTCATATTAAATCAATCAGCGTATCACTTTTTTTCCATTCCGTCCTGATAAACGTCACGCCTTCCAGCCATATTAAATACCACTCTATAAATCTTTACAATAACTGAGCCCATTTCCCGCAGCGGTCTCGATCCACACGTCGCGGGGTTGGAGCGCAATGTCGGGCGTAGCGGGAGCGGGCGCGGGAGCGGCCAGCGTACTGTGGGCAGCCGCGGCTTGCTTGTTGGTAGCCCTCGTCGTGCAGTGCTGCAGAACTATCCTGGATCCACCTGGAATTGATCATGGGTGAGTACTTATAGACATCATGATTTCTGCCCTTATGTTATGTTTTTTTTTTCCTTACATTTCTATGCATCTCAGTTGTCATCCCTTTTCTAAGCATATCGTCTTTCACAAAATGCATCCATCAAGTCTTTGGTCTTTCTCTACTTCTTATAACCATCCATATTCATGCTTCAAACTTTAATTTCGTTATTATTATTATTTTATTCATAATCAAGTTACAAGGCTCATACTAATAATTAGACACACAGTTACAATGACAATACTAACATTAAAGAAATTAAATTCAATAAACCCAATTATTATAATATTCTAACCGGTATTTGAACGGACAATGCCGGACAGTCAAGCCTGTTGGCGATCATTGCCAGGACAGCATTGGGGCTGGCCTGCACCCGACGCACCAGGGACGCACACCGCTTACGCATAGAAGCGTGGAAACAATCAGTGCGTGCCATCGCGAACATCCCTGATGCGCTACAGAAACGAGGCAGCCCCAACACTGCCCGGAATGTTTATGCGCCGTTATGTTTATCATTCCTCCGTATCATTTCCCATGCTATGACAGCCGATATCCACTCAAATTTTCGGATACCAGTGATTATAGTAAAAACATGCTAAACCCCTCTTTCCCCTACCACTTAACTACTCTTTTCCTGCTACGAATTTAAACGCACCTTCCAATAAGAATTAACAAAAATGGCAGAGCTATCCATTGTTTTTAAGCATACTCGATCAAGTTAACGTAATTTTCAACTTTTACTAAAACTGAATAAGTTCAATAAATCTGAGTCAAAAACAGGCGCAGAAATTCAGAGCAAATAACTGTTCCAGATCATTAAGTGTAAATTGAAGAATAACTATTTACATGCCAAAGTAAATGATATCCATTAAATGTTTTCAAGAAAGAACGTGAAATCTATTTTCTTCCGAAGAAACGGCGACAATTTTGCAGAATTATAAATTAATTCCACGAATTATAAATTTTTGTAATTATTTTTAAAAATATAATTTTGAGCAAGCTCTTAAAATTAGAATCTTCTTTGAGTTTAAGTAAGTACAAATTAATGCTAACAGACGTAAAGAAAATTATGAAACACAATTACAAAGCTCGGCCGTCCTGTCAAGTCCATTAAATGGTTACCCAATGACCGGAATATAAAATTAAATGAACTCAAAGAAATTCATAAGCGGAGCCAAAACATTCATAATAATATTAAACGTATTGAAAATCAGATTACGAACCAAATGATATACAGAAACAAAGAAACTGATGAAATATTCATAAACCCAGCAAAGGAAACAACATTAAATATTTCTGTAACGAAATATTTGTGAATTAACATAGCTACGATTATTTGGAAGTGAACGAAATAATATTATGATAGGAAAGAATTTCAGTAGGGAACGCTGTCTCGCTTTCCGTAATATTTTCGAATTACCTACCGGCAATTGTGAATTTTTGTATTCATGAATCTATCTTATTCATCACTTCTTTCTGCCACATCTTAAGGCTCCCGTAGATAGCAGCAACGCGACAATGCGATGACAAATAAATACCGCATATTCGTAAATCAATTTAATACAACCAGCCAAGTGCACAGTGTAAGGTTCCGTAGTTACCAGTCCCGTAAACCATGAAAAAAATAGCAAATTTTAGTATCGGCCGGTTTCAATAACGTATCTACCTTTAACCAACTGTCAAATTAGCTACCAACAGTAGCAGAAACGTCATATATTCCTTTCAAACATGACGTTTCAAACTGGCCGTATAACATTACAAATTACAAATATATATATATATCTATATACACTTAGTTTTTAGTTATTTTCTATGGGGTACTACGAAATTTTTACCTAATCAGTTACATTTTATAAGTTGGTCGACTATTACTCGTTAACTTGTAAAGCCTATTTAGCTGTGATAGTTTTCCTTTTAAATTTGTTATGTAGGTTTGATACTACCATGGGTTTTTTTCACGTCTCCAAAAACAACCGTTTAGCTGGCAGAGAGGGGGGACACTTAACTCTAATAAAAATTAGGACTTAAGAGCTTAATATTTTGCAAACGGATCCTTTAATGGAAAATGGTTTTGCACACCCTCAATTCAAACTCAAAGCATTTATTTCAATTAAACCATTACAGGCACTTTTGAATAGTCAACGTCGGTCTGTCCAAAGATATGAAGCTAATTACACATTCCAAAGTGTAGATCTCTATAGAGAAGATCGTGCAAGAAACTCCACGGACTCTCTTTTAAATCAATGTTTATCAATATTTTTAGACGACCTATCCACACCCCACACCATGGGATAGACAATAAAAAAGAATCATCGCCACTTTATATGTAGGGGAAGGTACCCTAAAACCATGAACCAATTTTTTTTTCTAGATTTTATTTCACCACTTAGGCCTCGTGGTTAATATGTAAAACCATACCAAATTCCAACTTTCTAGTGCTAAGCGACTCGGAGCTGAATCGCGGACAGACAGACAAACGGTCATGACGAAACTACAAGGGTTCCTTGTTGACTATGGAACCCTAAAAACGGATGTTCGCTTCGTTGTCGAAATGCCGTGTCATGCCTGTATGTGGAAGCCTCTACCATATTTAAATAACATGTATTAACTTTTCTATTTCTTTCAGTGACGGCCCCACCGAAGAAGACACGACACCATCGTCGCGTGACTTAGTGGTGATCGCTTGTGTGCAAATCGCGCTCGCTGCCGCTACGCTTCTGAGCGCAGCGATTTGCGCTCGCATCGACTGTGGAACATGACGGGAGCCGCAGCGCACGCTCACTAGACGGCGAGTGAGCGAAGCGCCTGTACTACCCGCTACCGCGTCTGCTACAGCGGAAATTGTGATCGCACCCGAGGAAGTTATAGTTGAAAGAGAGGGCAGTCGGGTGGCCTGGCTTATATAAATATTTGTATGGAAATTGATGGTGAAAATGAAGTTCTAATGTGTGTGAAGGACTAAAGGATTATATTTTTGGATAATGATCTTAGTTTAAACTTCACTAGGATAACGTGACAGTGTTTTTAATAAAAGTAATTGAACGAAATTGAACGTCACAATATCATCTCACCAGGCCAAAAAGTTAAATCATTTCCAATATCACAGAGTAAGGAGTAAAAAAAAATGTATGGAATTGAAAGCAGATATTTTTTTTTTTGCTAAAAATAAACTCTTTTGGACAGAAAGGGATGAGTTAATCCAACATTGGTATTCGAATTAAACGTGAAATTTCGTTCATGTATGTACGAACGTGGGTTTACGTTTCATTTCCTGTAATAACACGCAATTTTGTCCGCTGAATTTTGTTGATCCACTGTTATTTCAGGCGAGCAAATACGTATGTAAAATGTACTTCATTTATCAGAACCAGTAACGTCATCATTTAGTACATAACAAATGAGTTAATTATTAAAATTATTATAAATAGTCGTTATGATGTTTTGTTATTAACACTAGTTTAATACATTTTACTAATACTAACATTCTATGGATTCTGTGCAAACTGAAATAAAAAGTTTTTATTTTATTTTATTTATAACACATTTTGTAATTGAAACTTATCATAGTGAGGTACCTATGTAAATCTTTTTTCATAATGACGCTCTTGACCGGCCGTGATCATCACAACTTCTGTTAAGATTCACTTCATGATCCACTTCTCCATGTTGCAGCCCACTATGACGTGCTAATGCCATACAATTCCGATAATGTAAACGGGATAGTGCTATTCGCTATGTATAGCTCCGTCTCCATCTTAGAGCGGAATCATGATCGTTTTAAGACTTCATAGTAGGACCTCTAGCCGTTTAAATGTTTACTATTCTTTATAAAAGAAAGTTCCAAGTTTACACAGTAACAGTAGATTAGACTAGGTATAAATAACTGACGAAATAAAGAAAATAAACCTTGTTAGCCTAGATCTACTTTTCTTTGAAACAAAAATTCCGCGCAATACCAGGTATCCCCCAGGGTACTATAATTTGACCCAACACGACGATCAAGTACGGCAAAAACAAGAAATATATACATCAGACCAAGAATATTTTTCCTCTTTCTTTCTGAATTGTATCTTTATTGCTTTACCAAAATGAAATATCAAAACAGTTTCTTTCATTCTTTGAGCCTAAAAGGGTACCTTTTACTTAGATCCTTACTCCAAAGACGGCATAAACCAAGTCATTCCAGATTCTGCTTAGACGGTTCTAAAAAGCAGCACACTCAAGTTATAAAGCTGCAGAAATTCGAAATTAGCTCAACTCTTATAAAGACTAGTTAATGAAAGAGCTCTAAGATTGCCGCCTGAAATTTTAACGAGCGGTGAAGGGATTAGGTAGGATTTTATGAAGTACATCCTCCTTCCAACGTTCAGGTCGTGATCTTTTTACACCAGCTTTATAAGACTTTGTAGTTTCGAGTTTCTGCAGTAAGTTAACTGAGTATTTTTATAACCAACCAAAAAAGTATTTATTAAATTTTCATGCATCCAGCTTCCAGCTTCCAGCTTTGTTATTTGTCCACCACAACCTGGCCGATTCTCGTACCAGAAAAGCGTTAAAATTCAAGTTGCAATATTTTCTCTGAAACCGTCAAAGTCACACAAATTTCTTGTCAATATCTTCGGAATTTATAGGTGTTTTTGATTTGTACAAGACATCGATTCAAATGCGAGCGATCTTTACAATACGAGAATTGCCTCACTGGTAACATTTTTGCACTACATGTTACACATGCCCCGTCTCTGTGGAAGTAATCAAAGTACGCGCTGGAAAAATACAAAGAACACATAAATTAAGTCATGATTGTAAATATATTTTATTCGTAGATTTTGATAAAACATTTACTATCAAATATAAAATAACTAACACTTCGTCCGTGACGTCGTTTGCGCATATTCGTTCACTATGAGACCAACACTGAAATCGCGAAAAAAAATCGACTACACACATTTGATTTTTTTTTGCCATTTCGGGGTTGATCCCATCGTAAAAGTTGTTCAGATTAATGAGTTCAATGACCCCTTAAGAGGTATTACATGTATTCTGTTACACGTCGTATATATCATTCCTCATGAATGTGGCTATCATATACAAAAATATTCATCCAAATCCCACGGGTAGTTCCAGAGATTAGCGCGTTCGAACAAACAAACTCTTCAGCTTATTATAAAGCTGAAGACTTTGTACTATAGATTTACAGTTAAAATCATTAGAGTCTGAACGTATTTTGAGGTGATTTTCAACCACCACTGTAATCTTTCAACTGTTAACAATCACTCAGACAGCTCCACAAAGGCGCTTTGTGTTTCACGCAGCATTTCGTGAAACAACGGAGGAAATTATGATACATTTTCTGTGAAAACTTAAAGTACTTTTGTTATCATGTTATTGTTTTCAGTTTGATGTCGTCATCATCTGCCTAGCCTTTTTCCCAATTATATTGGGGTCGGCTTCCAGTCAAACCGGATTCAGCTGAATACCAGTATTTTACGTGGAGCGGCTGCCTACCAGACCTCCACAACACATTTACTGGTTCTTGGCTAGACTGGAGTCAGATTTACTGGCTTCTGACAATCCGTAACGACTGCCAAAGATATAGAAATGACAGCCGGGACCAACGGCTTAACGTGCTTTCCGAAGCACGGAGGAAACCCGATGTTTAGATGGTCACCCATCCACAGTACAACCTTGGCAAGCGTTGCTTAACCTTGATCGACCCGTGCGGCTGATATTCTTTAGCCACGAGCACGAGCTTTTCAGTCTGATGTATACTTGATATTTATTATTTTAGTAACAGTTTATAGTGAGTTCTGTTTCAGTTACATAGTAATTCATTTTTAAGATATTTTAGTTTCAGTGGCCATACAAATTTAAAGTTTGAAAGCTAAACAAAATGAACATTTCTCTTATATCAGAAACATTATCTGTTAAAATATATAAAGATTTAGAGGTAGATATTTGTAGTTAATAAGTTTTAACTTGAAATAATAAATGTACAAATATTTTCTTAATGATCTTGTAAATATTGTAAAATATTTAAATTATTATGTGTATGTATTAGAAGAGTAGTCATAGCCTAGTATAAGATTAATTGTAGTGGATACAACATTTGGAATGTCTATCAAACTTTTCTATGTTAAAATAAATCTTTGGAAACAGTATGAGATTTGTTTGTCTTTGTCACCTTCTTATATTTTAGTGTTACGAGCTTTGGGTTCGTGAAAATTAGACAGCCGATTAAATAAAAGTGACACTATAATTTTACAAGATAAGTTACATCTTTAAACACTTATTATAAAACACAATTACACTACTGAACACTTTCGCACTTGAGATCGCTACCAAAGTTATCGCTCGTATAACAAATCCAATACTGATTCGGTCGCGGCGGCCCATGCAAACCTAACATAAAGGCGAAATTCGATTTAATGCGATTGTCGAAATGTGAAAATGTTAGTGATTGATCTCGTGACATTAAATTTGAAAAGCGTATATCAATCCCATACATTTTTGACATTTTTACAAACGCCTTCACCATGGTACCGCTAACAAGAAGTCACTTGTTGTCTAGAGCCTCTTGACACAATATAGCTACATTTAGACGTCGGCGTTTTTCTAATGCAAATCAAACATCGCGCGAATACGTGATCGACGCGATCATTATTTTGTTCGGAAAATTGGAAACTGAAGTCTATGGACGTTGCGGCACAGAGAGTAAAGTCCCGCACACCTCCACTGAAAATGAGAGGATCCTCCTTTTTTTTTTTTTTTTTTTTAAGGATGGGAAATCATCAAATGACTTCTTCCGCTCTGGGTGGAGCGGAAGGGCGTGTCAGACTCTTACTGACTAAAACCCATCCGTGTTCCTTCTAAAGCCCTTTGCGTTCCAGGGCCGCGGTGACTCTTTCGAACAGATTCCGCAACCCTGGCAGGCTTTGGCCCTAGCGGGCCCCGTCTTTTATGCTGACATCTCTTTGAGGCGCGCGTGAAACACAACGCGCCATCGACCCGGGCCTGGTGGTGATCGGACAGCGAGCCACCCAATGCTCGCCGTCCGCAGGCCCGCGCCTACGGTGGCCGGGGATCGCCCTGCGACTCCCGACGCCCGGGGCGTCTTCTCCTGTTGCGGCGGTTGGGGCGAAGGCCTTGCCTTTCCCTCGCGCGGCCCTCCTCCTCCTTTGCTAGCATTACTGCTTCGCAGAAGGAGGTGCTTCGCAGAAGGAGGTGGAGAGGATCCTCCTACCAGATGGTTATTGTGTCTGGTGGGCAACTGCCCGATAGTTGATATTCGGACTGTTGTATATGTTTAAATCGCACGGAGAACTTTGCTTGCACGATGCAGGATTTCGTTGTTAGTTCGTCGTAGATGGCGCTGCGGTTCTTTTTGTTGCCGTACAAGTTTCGCTGCTTAGTTTTTTATGAGATGGCATTGATGCCGCTACAAGTCTGTACAAATGATCGCGTATTCGCGTTATGATCGCGTATTCGCGTGATGATCGCGTTGTCCTAATGCAACGACTGTTTGAACAAACGACGATTCGTACTACGCCGTAAACGCCAAATTAGTATTGAAAAGTGTTTGTATTAAAAGTAAGTTTTAAGATGCATAAAATAAAGTATTATTCTGAGACAGAATTTAACAAGAGTGAGTTTCAAAATTTTCAAAATAATGTTAAATGTTTAGTGAGAAGTAAGCCACTACACTGGATATCAGCAAAAGAGATACTTACGACCTTTTCATATGAAACACTAAGTAATCTTGTTATGTACAGTGAAAAAACAATATTGTGAGTGTGCTGTGTAGAAAATTGTGCACCATACTAGAAAGTATATCATAAGCTAAAAAAGTTATAATAATGCGCACATTCGAAATAAACATTAGCAGTGCAGTGGAAAAATAATATTTTTGCCTAGATACCAAATAGCTTTATTGGCTGTACCAACAGCCAATATGCTATTCGCCTTTGCGATCAGTGGTTACCATTAATAGCAAAAAATGCAAGAAATATCCTGATCGATAGCTTTCGATTTATCTTTTGTCTATTTGGGCAACTTTGGGATTCGACT
The DNA here is from genome assembly GCA_905163435.1 of Mamestra brassicae. Classification (NCBI taxonomy): domain Eukaryota; kingdom Metazoa; phylum Arthropoda; class Insecta; order Lepidoptera; family Noctuidae; genus Mamestra; species Mamestra brassicae. The sequence goes on along the minus strand of LR990991.1, from coordinate 2,933,224 downwards.
GATCCTACTTCAACACTGTTTTTTCAAAGCTTGGCGTTAAATCAAAGACGGTACGGTTTAAAATCGATTGTGAATACTCGAAAGAAAATATGAATGAGATTTTCACGCCACGGGGTTTCAATTTGTTATGGTTATAAGGATATTCATAACGTTTCAATATAATTTGAGGAAAAACACGAAAGTAAATGAAAGCATTCTTCAATATATAAAGGATCGTTTGAGGATAGACGTATCTTGATTAATAATATCTTAATAATATCTTGGGACAACTCACACACGGTCATCCGATCCCAAACTAGGCAGAGCCTGTGCTATGGCAACCAGACAACTGATAAACATACTTATATATTTCTAAATACATACATATCATAGACAAATTACACCCAAACACAGAACCTTGAAAGAAAAAAGAGATTCCTGGTAACATAATTGTATCTCTCTCTAATTAAAAGAGTGAAGAGAGCCATGTTATTTTGAGGCTGTCTCTTGAGCTAAAGCGCGGTCTCTATCCGACTGCACAGAAAAGAAGGAGATTGCACCAATGCTTGCAATTTACTGCAAAATAACTTTGAAGCATTTTATCGATTTGTTATAGTCAAACACCGAAGCGCGGTGCGAATTCGCGCATGAGAATAAGCGAAAAACACTGAAAAGAGTCTCGAGCCCTGCAATATTGGGTTTTTGAAAAATCGGTATTCCTAGCCAGCAATTGAACTGGTTGATTTTGAAAAAAAAAACACACCCTTTATTTTATTACCCCATCTGAAAGTGTTGCTAATAAGTATCAAATTCTGGGAAGTACACATGGCAAACTAAAGGAAGGCGCTCATTTTAAAAAAAGTACTTTTTAAATTTCTGATATTTTTTCAAAAATCCAATGATGCAGTTGTAGTTTCTCGGGCCCGATGTCACTGAAAACTTGTTCTGATTATTGAAAATTTGACCAATAAACTGTTTTTATTTATTTATTTATTAACACTTTACTCACACAAATGTATAGATGCGTACTTAATTATTGTTTCTTTTTTTGAAAATAGAAAAGTATTTTCTTAAAATTAGATTTTCCCTTACTTTTCATTTGTAGAGGTCAGGTTTTTTATTTTTTTTTTTTTTATATGGGTTTGCTCTGGACTCTAGTCTACATAAGTCATAGATGACAGAGACAAAGTCGACGATGGAGCGAGCTTACCAAGAAGAAGCCTGTTCACTCTAATTTTGAAGAGATTAGGGTTGTATGCGTTCGGAAACACAGACGCAGGCAGAGAGTTCCACTTCTTTGCTGTGCACATTATAAAAGACGTTTGGAAACGTTTAGTGCGAATAGGTGGAATAGCAGGTAGAAGCAGGTCGGTAGATGATGAGCTATAACCATCAATATATTGATAAAACAGTATCAATATCACCTCATCAGGTAAGGCAATAAAGGCGCCCTATATTTTAACGTCAATTTAGCGAGTTAAAGCTTGCTTCATATTTCATCGTTCGTTTACTAAAGTGAATGGCGAGCTCTGACAACTTGAGCTCTGGACACAATAGCAGTAGCTTATTACCAATAACAAGCTTTTATTTTATTTTTATACTAGTTTCTTGAAAAAAAGGGTCCATACAATAAGGCCAGCAGTATGACAATCAGTGGGTAATAACGAGTTTCAACATGTACAAAATAATTGAGATTTATACAGGGTTATTTGTAAAACACTAAAAACCTTTTGGGGGGTGAAAGTACACATGAATATTATTTATTTATTTATTTAAACTTTATGTACAATAGTGGTACATGGGCGGACTTAATGCATCAAGGCATTCTCTACCAGTCAACCTTTGGGTTATAAAGACTGTACTGTGGTAGATGTACAATAAATAAAAATAAGATTCAAAATTGAATTCTAAAATTTCAGAAAGAATATACAGATAATAAATGTAATACTAATAAAATACATAATTATATATGCTAAAATCATAAAGTAATAAATGTGATATATAATAATCATACCGATTAAGAGAATTCATAATAATCATGACGAAGAACAATTAAGAATGACAAGCTTTTAAGTAGTGTTTTCGGATTTTACGCTTAAAGGAAAATTTAGACTCAACCTTCTTGAAGTCAAGGGGTAGCATATTCCAGAGTTCAATTGTAGAAATAGCGTAGGAATTAGAGAGGAGAACTACCCAACCCCTTCCCTTCCCTTCCTTTTATTGTTATTATATGTATAAAGATTATTATTTTGTTAAAGATATTTTTTCATCATTAGCTATAAGTTGATTGCTGCGCCCTAACAGGGTAATGTATTCACCAAGTTTAGTTAAGTCTGTAACAGTGTGTACATTGTGTGCAATAAATAAATAAAGAAATAAATAAATGATGCTGTGTCTATGCCTTTCGCAGGTATGCTAGAAGAGATTTATTCCGAAATAAGCATCACCTTTGTACCTATTTTTATGTTTCCTTCTTCTTATCTATTTGTTAAATGTGTGTACATAAACTGTTAAATAAATAAATGATTATAAACAACTTTTATTATGAGGCCAATCCTGAAAACTTGAAAAAAATATCAACTGTGTAGTATATTTTGTCCAGTTAAGGACACATGAATGTATGGAGGCAGCCATTTTTTTTCTGATTTCGTGTACATTCACTCCCAAAAAGGTTGTTAGTGTTTTACAAATAACCCTGTATAATAACTAAACTTGCTTAAATTGTTACTGTTACTTTGTGGATATAAAGCTTAGGTACTAGGTTTGTCCGTGGTAAGTGACTGTTTATTATATTCTGAGGCTCCTCCGTGCCTCGGAATACACATCAAGCCGTTGTCATTTGTAGATCTTTGACAGTCGTTACGGGTTCAGTAGGCAGAAAATCTGACACCAGCCTTGCCAAGGCATACCGTATTACCCACTTTTTGGGTTGTGAAGGTTGTCCTGACCCCCGTTTGGTTTGAAAAAACCAATTTATTTCAAAACATTATTATGTAATAATCTGTTCGTACTTTACAGACGATTTCAAATTATTAAATTCAGTATGATATTCGAATTCTTAATGACTGTTTTTTTTTTTGCAAGTCCATCTGCATACATTGAATTTTGCTCTCATTGTCCGTACAGCCAAGTCAAGGAGTGGAATCAGCCCAGCCAGAGTATGTGTTTCCTGATAGCTACAACCTGGGGGTTTCAGGCGGGGAAGGTAAAATTGTGAAAAAAAAAGCGTTTGCCACAGAACTGACATGCATACATACAAATTATAACTTAAATTGGAATTCCACTTAATAATTAATAACGCGAGCCTGTCAATTATAAAAACGTTTAAATTTACTAGCTTTAAAAAAAAAATCTGTTCTTTTTCTTCTTAGCGTGTCTGTGGCAAATCCACTTATAAAATTTTATACTTGGCCCGGCCAGTACTCAGCAACGGCAATACCGTTCGCTGATGCAGTCATAAGGTCTTCACTTGTACACAGGTGACAGGGCATGCGGCTCAAGTCAAGAGGTGGACCAAGTATGGGAGTAAGGCCCCCCTTTCCTATATTCTCAGAAAGTGAGTTAACTCATCGTAACAGACGTTTTACGCTGAGTATGCAGTCACCGTCAGCATGCGTCGTATTGCAATTATGCATTTACCGGAAATTAGAGATAGTTATTTTTCTTTGCATTATATTCAGTCTTGAATCAGCCACCAGCTTAATATCCTGTATTTTTATAATTAAATTAATATTGTAATAAATAAATATTTTTTTATGTAAAATCCCGACCGCCGAAACATAACTGGCGCAGTCGGTAGGATCGCGACGTTCTAAGATCGAATCCAACTCTTCATCTTAAGAGCGACGGTTCTCAAATCGTTCTTTCGTGATCTACAAAGAACCTATCGCGCGGTCGGACACCTCTACGGTCATCAGGGCTAATCTCCGGAGAATTGGAGGAAGCTGCGTTGGAGAAGACTCGACTCGACAGGAGATGCAGTGGCTGCTTTGGTAAGTGCTCTTGTTCTACCAAGTGTCCTTGCTCGATTTCCTGCCTTATTTTAATTTGTGTATTTTATGTTAGTATTTGTGTGTCTGTCTCTAAGCTAAAATCGCAGTAGGCAACCACAAAATTATAATAAGTAGCGTTAAGTATCCCACGAGTAAATTCCAAGTGTTTAACTTGACACCTCTATTGTTTTGCGTCAAGCGCCACTAGGCAGACAAGCAACAGAAAAACAATGTCGCTCAGGGACTATGATGCCAACTATAAACCTTACAAACTAATTGCAGACTTAATGCCAAGATATGATGGTAATCCTAAATTACTCAATTATTATATTAGGGAAGTAGAAAACTTATTACAGTTAACTTCTGAAGCAGATCGTTCGCACCCAGCATTCATCTGCTTAATTAAAAGTAGACTCAGTGGTCCAGCCATAGACGCAATAGCGTACGAAGGCTACTTAAACTCATGGATATCAATTAAGAATGCGTTAATAAGGCGCCTAGGTGAACCACGAAATGAAATACAAGTTATGCAGGAGCTAACGCGAGTGCGTAAGTCTAAGACAGAAGACGCTGAAAGCTTCGGCAAACGCCTCCGTGAGCTGTTGGATACTCTGTATTCCGTAGGAGAGCATGGTAATAAATCATATTATGAAAAGATGGTTATTGAACAGTATATAAACCAGTTAGACTTCCACGTCTCGTTGGGCGTTCGAATCGCCAAACCAGACACCTTCGAAGCAGCCATCATAGCGGCTAGACAAGAAGAGGCTAGGCTGTCATATAATAGAGCTAACTACAATAATAACCATTCAACGTCACAAGCAAAGCCAAAGGAGCTACCCAAACAACCAGGCAATAACAATCCCATCCGTAATACAGCAAACCCGTTTGTACCTGGCTTTATTGTTCCCTCACAAAACTTTGTACCTCAACAAAATAACATGACCCCTGAACAGCGCCAACAATGGGTACAATCTGTATTGCCCTGGAAGGCCAAACCAGCATCAGGTAACTCTAGACCTAATGGTTCAAGTAACTTTAGGAATCAACCTAACATTCCAAAACCATCGGTTCCCACGCCAGTATCATCGGACGTCACAATGCGTACGGCAGGTAAGCCAGAAAAACCACAGTTCGCACAGCAGTTGTTCTACATTCCAATTCAAATGGCCACTCAAGATCAACCAGGATCCAGCGACATGGAGCTCTATAACGATATCACAGACGGTAACAGCATAGTGCTCGAGCCGAATGTAACCATGGACGAACAAGAGGTAAGTGGTGATCAGGGTTTTACCATGGACACCAACCGAGACAACCAGACCTAGTTTCAATAAACTTCCAGACCAAGAAATATTTACCGTATATAATACTACCAGAGTTTGACGGTAAGTTTCTATTAGATACAGGGGCCAGTCATTCAACCATAGCAACTGACGTAATTGCAGGCACCATATTTGAGTACTGTGTAGAAACAGAACCCTTCCAAATTAATACAGCTCACAGTTCATCAGTTCACGACAAGGTAGTGTACCTTCCCTTACCTCCCGCGTTTAATAGCGATATAACACATAAGTTTCTAATATTCGACTTCGACCCTAAATATAAAGGTCTTATCGGAATTGACCTTCTGCAAAAATTAAAGAGTAACATTGATTTGAATAATAATGTGTTACGTACATCTACAGCAGAAATACCAATACACTTTAGTTCTCCACCCAAAAAGATAAGTATCGAACCTAGATGCGAAAAGCTTGTCAAAGTAAAAACTAATTACTTAGATGGACAATACCTTCACGATGATTTAATCTGGTCAGATGGTTTAATGTCCCCAGCAGCTATAGTTAACGTTACAAACGGTTCTTTCAAAACATCGGTAATTAATCATAGTGATCAAAAGAAGTGTATCCCGTTTAACCCGTCAATCGAATTAGAGATATTTTCCAATTCCAAAAAAAACGATAGTCATGATATTAATACCATAAAGGTTCAAACTAACATTGACCATATACTAAACGAAACCCTAAAGAAAATCCGTACAGATCACATGAATGAAGAAGAAAAGCGCGAAATAACCCGGTTATGTTATCAGTATAGGGACTTGTTCTATGCAGAAGATATACCACTCACATTCACACACGCTGTCAAACACGAGCTCAGATTAAGCGATAATACACCAGTTTTTGTACGTAGTTACAGACAAGCTCCTCAACAACGCGAAGAAATTCGTAAACAAGTAGATAAGCTCCTTCAGCAAGGTATTGTGCGAGAGAGCATATCCCCTTGGTCATGTCCCGTGCATATTGTACCAAAAAAACCCGATTCCTCAGGAAACGTCAAATGGAGACTTGTAATTGACTATAGACATCTCAACGACCGTATCATTGAAGATAAATACCCCTTACCAAATATACACGACATATTAGATAGATTAGGACGAGCTCAATACTTCACAACCCTAGATCTTGCTAGCGGTTTTCACCAAGTGGAAATGCACCCTAATGATATCGAAAAAACCGCATTTACCACTGAACGAGGACACTATGAGTTCCTTAGAATGCCCTTTGGACTGAAAAATGCACCAAGTACGTTTCAAAGACTAATGGATCATATATTAAGAGGCATAGACAATGTTTACACCTACTTAGATGACGTAATAATAATATCTACGTCATTACAGCAACACATAGAAAAATTAAAACAAGTATTCGATCGATTCAAAACACACAACCTAAAGATTCAGTTAGATAAATCACAGTTCCTACAAAAACAGGTTGAGTTCTTAGGACATGAACTAACAGATGAAGGTTTAAAACCAAACAAAAACAAAATAAAAGCCGTACTTAACTTCCCCCTACCCAAGTCTCAGAAAGAAATAAAAGCCTTCCTAGGTTTAGTTGGATATTACAGAAAATTCATAAAAGATTTCGCCAAGCTTACTAAACCAATGACCCTTTGCCTTAAGAAAAATAGTAAAGTCATACACTCCCCGGATTTCTTAGAAGCTTTTAATAAGTGCAAACAAATTTTAACTAACGCCCCAATACTACAGTACCCAAATTTTAATGAGCCTTTCATCCTAACCACCGATGCTTCAGATGTAGCATTAGGTGCGGTATTATCACAAGGAATAGTAGGATCCGATAAACCGGTAGCATTTGCATCCCGAACACTATCAGATACTGAATCGCGTTACTCTACAATAGAAAAGGAACTACTCGCCATAGTATGGGCTATTAAATACTTTAGACCATATCTTTACGGAAGAAAGTTTACCATATACACGGACCACAGACCTCTCACCTGGTTAATGTCACTAAAAGATCCTAATTCTAAATTAACTAGATGGCGTTTAAAACTCTCGGAATACGATTATAAGGTTGTATACAAGAAAGGTCGCCAAAACACTAACGCAGACGCTCTATCACGAGTTAAAATATTCCATGGCAGTGTCGACTCTCTAGCTGTTAATTTAGATGATAACGAAGACGATGAGATAATTAATAGAATATTCGAAAATGCACGTAGGGAAGCCGAAAATCAAATAGACCCCAATGAAAATATACAATCACAAAATCCAAGCATTCCCGAATCACACGTAGGTACAGATAGCATGAGTATAGTGTCAGCTGAACCTGAATTAGTGTCTACAAGACATACACAGCCTGACAATGAAAATAAAGGTATACCCATCATTGCAGACGCTATTGATAGGCAACTAAAGCAGTTCCACATTAGGTCAACACCCGGATCTACGTATAGAGTAGATAACAGATCCACTAACTCAAAAGTGGTTATAAAAGATGTCTTTATCCCAGTAAATAATACAGAGTCCGAGATAATTAGATTCCTTAAAGAACACACCATCGCTGACCGTATATTCCATTGTTACTTTTATAACGAAGAATTGTACCATTCTTTTTCTACAGTTTACACAACTATATTTAACGATAGAGGTCCTAAGCTACTTAAATGCACAACACGCGTAACTCTAGTAGAAAACAAACCCGAACAACAAGAGTTGATTAAGAAATATCATGAAGGTAAGACTGTGCACCGCGGTATTCAGGAAACATACAAACAGTTGCACAGAAATTATCATTGGCCAAACATGCTTCTCACCATTCAAAGATTCGTTAATCAATGCGACACCTGTTTGAAATCAAAATACGAACGCAACCCTCTTAAACCACCTTTAGCTATAACCGATACACCTCGTAAACCGATGGAACATATATTTATGGACCTATACTCAACCGGAGGCGCAACGTTCCTTACAATTATTGACAACTTCTCTAAATACGCCCAAGCAGTTCAACTAACAGCATGCAGTAGTGTCCATATAGCTGAAGCACTGCTAAACGTTTTCTCAGTGTTAGGTTTACCGAATAAAATAACCACAGATTCAGACACTAAATTCGACAACGATGTTATTAAAGAAATATGCGCTCTACATAAAATCCATATACACTTTACGACACCCTATAACCCTAATTCTAACTCCCCTATCGAACGTTTACACTCTACCCTAGCCGAAATAATTAGGATACAAAGAATGACTAACAAAGACGACCCTATACAGCTTATTATGAAGTACTCTATAATAGCGTACAATAACGCTATCCATTCGGCAACAGATTATACACCCCATGAGTTATTATTCGGACACACATCATCCAGAAACCCACTAGAGTTATACTACCCAAAAGAGTTTTACCAGGACTATGTTATTAAGCATCGTGCCAATGCAGAGGCAGTTCAAGAGTGCATCGCTGCACACATGTCCAAAAATAAGGAACAGGTGATTGCTAAACGTAACCAAGAAGCAGAAGAAATAAAATTCAAGGTAGGTGAAACTGTCTACAAACAGGTAGCAAAGTCAGCCCGCAGTGACAAAACGAAACCAGTCTTCAAAGGACCATACAAGATCATACACCTTCACCCAAATAACGTAGCTGAAATAATAGGTAACCATCCAAATTCTAAGTCCATCAGGGTTCATTTCAAGCTATTACGGAGGCCTCATCTTGTTGCAGGATCTTCATCGCAGGAGCCGTCGTGCTCAACGCAACAGCAACCGTAACCATTACCCATGTAGATAACGACAATGGGATCCTCCTTCTTAAACAAGGTCAACTCCTTAAACAAGACAACTACTTTAGCCTTGCTTGTGTCTACAACATTAGCAATCTGCACTTTACATCTACCCAATTGATGTCCCTATATGCAAGCACGAAAAACGCTGAGAATACAGCGTCTGGAGAGTTACATAAAACATATAGGAATCAAATAGAATATAGCCTTAATATTATAGGTAAGAAGATTAAGTTTTTAACGCCGCAAGTTAGAAAGCGACGCGGTCTTATAGATGGATTAGGTACTGTTGTTAAGTCTATTACAGGTAATCTCGACCATGAAGATGCAACTAAGTTTGAAGAAGAAATTTTAAATATTAAAAACAGAGTTAGAAATGTTCAGGATTCACAGAGAAAATCCTTAGTATTAGCACATAATACAATCGATGAGTTCAGTAAACAGTTTACAAAATTAAATAACAATCAGAAACATTTGGCTAGTTTACTACAAAATATTACTAATAATTCCAACGATCTGTCTAACCATTTACATTTTCTAGATATTTACGTACAGATAGATTTTAGTTTACAGATAATTTTAGATAGGTTAATGTTATTAGAAGATGCTATGACTTTTGCTCAGATGGGTACCATGCATCCTAGTATAATAAGTCCTCAGAACTTAATAGAAGAGTTAAGAAACTTAGAAAATATGTTTATGTTTAAACCAGTAGCTAGTATTAGCATTAGTAATATATACAGGATAGAGAAGTCAATTAAAGTTAAAGCTTACAGCACAGAACACTCAGTTAACTTTATACTCGAAATCCCCTCAATTACCTTAAAAACCTATGACCTTATTCATCTCTATTCTATCCCAAATAAAGATAACCTTACAATCATCCCCAAATCCAAATACCTAGCACTTGGTAACGATGAGTACGCTTACCTGGAAGAAGATTGTCAGCCATTAACCGACAACACCCAGCTCTGCAAGCTCCTCGACACTAGAAGAATGGAAGACACAGATGACTGTATACTATCACTCATTCAGCATCGCCCAGCAAATTGCACTCACGCTAAGATGAACTTAAGAAGAGGAAAAATTCAGAAGATCGGAGACAACAACTGGCTACTTGTTCTCAGAGAAGATGAAGTCACCAAAACACAATGCAACACCAAGACAGATTACAAGAAGCTATCTGGAATTCATCTCGTTACACTAACAGAAGACTGCCAGATGAACGTCATGAACAAGACACTGCGTTCTCACACCGACACGGTCGTCATCAACGAAGTCATACCGTTACCGGAGCAGCATCAAGTCCCAGAACAATCAATACAATACGAACTCCAATTAGAAGACATCTCACTAGACAGCATCCATGAACTCATCAACAAAGCAGGCGACATCTCCGTGCCAGAAGAAGATAATTGGTCAATCATAGCAGCTACACCTAGCTGGAGCACAATCATCCTATATATCCTACTGATCGCAGCAGCATCCTGGAAGCTGTATCAATGGAAAACAAAGAACATCGCGGAGGACACCAAAGGCAGCGCGGACGCCGCCAGAAGCAAGAGTTGCTTCTATCCTATGGAGGGAGGAGTTAACTCATCGTAACAGACGTTTTACGCTGAGTATGCAGTCACCGTCAGCATGCGTCGTATTGCAATTATGCATTTACCGGAAATTAGAGATAGTTATTTTTCTTTGCATTATATTCAGTCTTGAATCAGCCACCAGCTTAATATCCTGTATTTTTATAATTAAATTAATATTGTAATAAATAAATATTTTTTTATGTAAAATCCCGACCGCCGAAACATAACTAGTGTAACGACATTTTTCACGATTGTGACATTGACATATTTTCAGGCAGCATAAGTAAGTTCAAAAGAGCTGTGCTCAATAATATGTAATTTTTGCTTTGTAATGATTCTCCTTTTGTTTGTATGTATGTGTTTGGAGAGACCTTTGAATAATAGATGATGACTGTTGTCTAACAATGTCCTGAAGCAGCAACCATAAACATGCCATATTTATAGCTAGCTATACTATCCCATTCCTGGACAAGGGACTACCTCCGTTCATTCTAAAGTTCCCGGTTCTACACCACTTCTTGATAATTCCTAAGAAAGACATCCAGGTCATCCCATTATCGCAAACTTGAGATTTTTGGTAAACATGTCCTGCCCAGAACAGGAATTTTTAATTTAATTTGTTTTTAATTTGCTATCCATCTAATTTAATTATTATTGTATAGTGAGACGTACATAAAATGCTGAGCTTATAATTTAGATGCATGCAATGCTATTATATTTGTAAATGCTTGTACCATAAACTTGTGTGTATTTAGTTGGTTTGCCTAAATAAATAAATAGACTACGGAGCGACGCCACACAAACACTGAAGATCGGAGCCATCCGAGAACCTCTACTTGACGAGGTTATCTTTAGTGCGACCGACCTGGGTGCGGTGTCTATTTCGGGTATTTTTCTATTCTCAATCAGAACCACTCCTGTAAACTATAATATAAAAGTGACAAATAATACTTCCAGCCAGCTAGGCGTTTTCCAAAGAAATGATAGCATAACAATAACCTTTACGGCGTTATTATAAAATATAAAACTCAACCTGTTAACAATGTACACAGAGGTTTAATGGTAAACAAACTTAATACCCCATTAACCTAAAGAGCATGGCGGTCTGTCGACACAACTTTATATAGTAACCAAATGTTGCCACAAAATAGATAAGAACAGAGGGTTAGCTTCATACAACGTGTGATTGTGCACAAACACACATAGACACGTCTTACGTACAGCGCACTCGCGCGCGACTGGCATGTGTATGAAATAGACTGAGATCCCAGAGCTGCCAAACCTCCCTTATTTTCTCACTAATAAAATATGTGGGATAGAGTAGTGCTAGTATGTACATTTAACGTACGCATACCTGCTAGCTTAAGCCGACGGCCAATTTTATTTTATTTTTTGTGATATAAGAAGGTATCAAAGTTATTTCAGTAGTCAAAGAGGTAGTTTTGCATCCTCCCAAATCCTGGCAGACTTTAGCTTTCGTTATTTGCAACTAGTAAATAAACTATGCCCAAATTTCAGCCTTGTCAATAGGATCTCACTCGAGGTGGCGACCAGCTCTAAGACTATTACAATGACTAATTAGTAGTTAAAATATAATTTTATCACTAATTATTTAACAACATTTATTTATTTATTTACACTTTACGCACACCTGTAAAACATACATGAAAATCAGCACCAGGGTTAAAAAGTGATATCATGGCATTGGCACCTGACACCTGAAATCGGCCATCGGCCTAAGCTAGCAAGCAGGTACGCGTATGTTAAAGTACATACTGTTACGCGCCAGAATTAATGTCGGGTACATTAAGCTACTACTAGCGCCATCTAGTATCGAGTAGCAGAACTAGTAGGGTCAAGTACCTTCTAGACATTTCTTGGCCAGAACATTCTACACTTCTCGATATCTGGTCAGTCGGCAGCGGTAGTTACGAGTACTTTCCAGATGTTTCGAGAATAGAAGTTTCTAGAACTAACTGTCCTATATAAGGAGTGCCTAGTCCGCGACCGGGTCAGTATTGGATTAGCGATACAAGCGAATACTTCGGAAGCGATCTTCAAGTGCGAATAAAGTGATCAGTGGTGAAGTTGTGTTCTATAATTAGTGAGTGTAAAGTTGTAGGTAATTAGTGTTGTTAAATTAAAGTGTCATTTTGGTTATTTAATCAGCTGTTTTTATTGTCACGAACCCCAAGCTCGTAACAATACTAACACTACACTTGTTAGTGAGAAAATAAGAGAGGTCTAGCAGCTGTGGGATCTTAGTCCAAGATCGCCGTATAAACCTCGCGTCTATTTGGCGTGTGACTGTTTTCCCTCTTTATATGGATCCGGTCTTCTGTCCATTCACTTATTATGACAACGCCTGTGATTGCTATATTATATTACACGATACTCACAAAGCTTGACACCTTGAGTTAGACATAGTAATTGGATTTGCAGCGGCTCAACTTAAATGGTTCTGGGCAGGACATGTTTACCAAAAATCTCAAGTTTGCGATAATGGGACGACTTGGATGTCTTGCTAAGGAATTAGCAAGAAGTGGTGTAGAACCGGAAACTTTGGAATGAACGGAGGTAATCCCTTGTCCAGGAATGGGACAGTACAGGCTAGCTATAAATACGGCATGTTTATGACTGCTGTTTCAGGACATTGTTATACAACAGTAATCTTCTGTTGGTCGAAGGTCTCTCCTATCGTACGATGCAACACAATTATGCTAATTCTATATAAGCATAATTATGTGAAAAGGTCGTCGCTTCATCAACTTTGTGGATTAAACACTTCATCTTGTAATTCAAAAACGCTATAAGGTCATCACTGCTATTTCAGCCGTAAGACGACACAGCCGAACGTAGGCCTCCCCAGAAGCGTTGTAAAATCGAATAATCATATGCTTGTCGCATCCAAGGGATTCCTGCAACCTTCACCATGTCATCGGCTCATCATCTAGCGTTATGCCTTCCAAAACCAGAAATGAGGAGACCAAGTAGCCCGAAGTAATGCTGTTAAAACGGATAGTCGATAGGACGAAAAGGATTTTTATTATTAGAGCGTATGTATGTAGTGCATTATAAATTAAAAAAATATGCAGTTTTTAAATATTTTGGGGAGTGTGCGACGCCATTTCTTAGTTTAATTCCGACAAGCCCGTTCAATCATCGGATCACAAGACGTACGGCAATGCGCCACCGGTATATGGTGGACATCCCACCCACAAGCACAAAACGTTTTTATACGAACATATTTATTGTGCTTACAGCTAAGGAGTGGAATGCGTTCCTGTGTCTGCGTTTCCTGATAGCTACAGCCTGGGGTTCTAAAGCCAAAAGTGAATAGGTTACTTCTAGGCAAGCGTGCTCCATCTTCGATCACATCATCGCTTACCATCAGATCGAATGCGTGCCTATCAATAGTATTGATTAAAATTAAAGTTAACTGATTAATCAACCGTTTCGTTCATAACATTTTAATTAAAATAACGAACAAATAACATTTATATTTTCACTAAGGCGACTTCTTGCAGAATTAAGGTTGCAAAGTTCGTTCACTAAATACAATTCGTGGCATAATTTGACTGGTACTTGGCACTTAGCTTGTGGTGCATATTAGACGTACCTGTCCCGTGGCATAAAATGCAACGTGTATTTTTCTTAATTTCTTAGTTATGAATGTTTTTCTTAGTTGTGTTGTTGTTTTGTTATGTTTGTTTGTTATGTTTGTTTGTTATGTTTGTTTGGTATGTTTGTTTGTTATGTTTGTTTGTTATGTTTGTTTGTTATGTTTGTTTGTTATGTTTGTTTGTTATGTTTGTTTGTTATGTTTGTTTGTTATGTTTGTTTGTTATGTTTGTTTGTTATGTTTGTTTATTTGTTTGTTATGTTTATTCCTTTTTTAAGCAGCTTTGTATCATGTTATGTTTTTTAAAAGTAGTCTCTTCCATACACTACTTTTTAAAAACATCAACAATCAATCCCTCCTCCTAATAAAAGTTTGTAATATTTTTCCGTTACTTCAGTACTTAATATCGGTTAGCCAGGGTTGCGGAATTTGTTTGAAAGAGTCACCGCGGCCCTGGACCACAAAGGGCTTTAGAAGGAACACGGATGAGTTTTAGTGGGTAAGAGAGAGTGGAAGAAGTCATTTGATGAAGTCCCATCCTTAAAAAAAAAGCTATCAAATATAACGTCCTAAGTACATTCAACACTAACATATCCCATACATTTTGTTATTGGTACTGAGCAAATAAGTAACGTCTGGGATCTTGGAGTATATCGATGTGTGTGATCTTATAACTGCGGCTGATTCTGTAAACATGTCGAAGTGAAGGCTTGGGTAAAGTGATCACGAGGTGAGCTGTCAATACAGATAATCAAGATGTCACGTGATCACGAAGCGAGCTGTCATTCCAAAGGCTGGATTGCAGAAGACAGATAGGCACTCGCTCCATTTATCTCAGATATTGAGGCACTTGTGCTGCTTTCAGTTAACAGTGAGGTTGGGAAAAGACTAGGCATTTCGTGATGATGATTTAAAATATAAGCCTCCTACAATGTTGACCGACGACCTTGGGGAAGGCCTTAGCCCCCAGCCAGGGATTACGGAAGTCAGCTGGGGATTACGAAAGTCGCATATGTTCCCGCGATCCCCGGCGTAGGTGGGAGATGGAACACCGGGGTGGTTTTAGCCAGTGAGAGTCTGCCAGACCCACATCCATAAAGATTCCCCCCCGAGATCAAAAAAAAAAAAAAAAGGCCCTAGAAATCTGAGGCTTCGTCCGAACAGAAAGCGATCATCGCAAATAAGCTATTGCCACGTTCATTTGAAAGCCAAACCCAAAAGCGTGATCGCCTCGACAGAGGACGCTTCTGATTTTTCCTAACAAATTGTCGCGACGATCGCGTATTTGCGCGATGATCACTTTGGACGACGCTTAATTCTTTATGAGCACATATTAACTTATGATAAAGGCATGTAACATTTATTGGCAAATGATCATGTCCAAAACGAAGAACCATGATCTATGACGTATGCAAATAAAATGAAATCATTCATCAGGTCCCGGTAATTTCGAAATGAAATGGGGTCCAGCAATTCTTCTCCAATCAACATCATCTGCAATATTTGCGCAGATACAGGGATCGCTTACGATGATGCAGTAACACTGAATATCGTCGGGGCAATCTCTGTCGGTATTGCACTGATATTCTGTAACAAGAATAAATACTTTTTGTTTACTACTACTTTTTGTTTATGCTTTTATGCTCCTACCCGCACTAGGCCCACGAGGTGCAGTACCCTAGCAGTGGACACTTATATAGATTACGTACTAACTTCATAGCCCCCTGTCCGAAATCGTCTTAAGGGGTGTTCCCTTACGACGATTTCGGGCATTCACTAATTGGATACATTGGAATTGGATACTTTTTAAAAAGTATCCAATTACATTTTCTTTTTATTTATTTTTCTATTCCAAGACCGTTTGCAAAGTTTCAGCTAACAGTTAAGAGAAAAATAAAATAATATTACGTTATTCAAAAAAAAAACAGGTATTTTATTTATATGAATTTTTTAGGGTTCCGTAATCAAAGGGTAAAAACGGTACCCTATTACTAAGACTCCACTATCCGTCTGTCTGTCACTAGGCTGTATCTCATGAACCGTGATAGCTAGACAGTTAAAATTTTCACAGATGATGTATTTCTGTTGCCGCTACAACGACAAATAATAAAAATCATACAAGAAACATGTTTTTTCGGCTTACGGTACGGAACCTTTCGAGTGCAAGTCCAACTTGCCCTTGGCTAGTTTTTTTGTCATTGTTTCTTTACTGTCAATCACATACAGAACATCACTTAAATATGATCACGCACTTCTGAAATACCCTGTATTAATATATCTGTGACTGCAAAGCATAAGAAAATTCTTACTTGCTAAACCAAATGGATATTCAGCTGTAACTTTAGCTATAAGCGATACGCAGGTCAATAACAGCGCAATTCGTAAAAACCCCATAATAACCCACAATTAACAACTGACAAGAGTAAATCATTAATACTTTTCCCGATATTTATAACTGAAACCCCGTGGTAATTGACTTTAATTAGCAATTACAAGTCTAATTAAAATAACATGGTATACAGTTAACAGCCATGATTAATTTCACTAATAGGCTTGCGGTATTTATAAGGCACGTGCATGAAATGCAGCATTTTATTAATCTCAATTCAGGTCACCCTAGCCGCATGTTACCGTTGGGCATAAGTCTCCATAGAATGAGTGCCCGAAGATGACGGCGCCGCTGAGACTGGCTTAGAAAGAGGTGGCGAGACTACCTACAACGTTTACCATGAGGGCTGTTACGAAGTGGCGCGGAAAAATAAAAAAATAAAAGAATATCCGGGGAGGCAAAGGAATCAATCAAAAAATTAAATTAAAAAGAAACCCCCGATGAAAAACATTAAAAAATAAAATGTATTAATCCTTTTACTTTAATATATTATTAGATATGGGTATCAAATGGCTTAACTAGTAAGTTAAGTCCTTTCATTTGATACCCATATTTAGGGAATTGTGAAAAAATATGTAATCCGCCATTTTGTGGCGGCGGCCATCTTGGACCGATTTTCATCAAACAGAACAAAGAACACTTCTGATTAATTCACCTTTCAAACAAAAAAAACAAAATCAAAATCGGTTCATCCGTTCGAGAGCTACGATGCCACAGACAGACACACACACATATGCAGACACGTCAAACTTATAACACCCCGTCGTTTTTTCGTCGGGGCTTAAAAAGAGCTCTAGACAAAGAGCCATTGTGTCAAAAGTCCAAAATTTCAAGAACTGATCACGTGACATTTTGACAGCGATTGTCAGTGCCATACATTTTTGACGTTTTGTCACATCATCATATGCCATTGTGTAAGTGCCCGTTCCCACTCAGTGCCGTCTTTTTTCCTGGTCCGTCTCAAGAGACGGAAGTGCCTGTAGCAGTAGGTACAATGTATATGACACTGTTCATATTCGAACGGATCCGAGAAAAATAACGGATCCGGGGTTTTAGACGGACGTTTTGCCACTGCGATGAGCCGTCTAAACGCCCGGGTCGGATGTAGTGTGCATGAATCTGCAGATCGTCGGCCACGTCCGTCTAAGTGTGAACACGCACGTCCGGCCGACGGCTGCCGTTTAAACGCGGGAACGGACCCTTAAGCCTCTCTACAAAGTTGAACTGGATCAGCAATTATCAAAAAAAAAAATCTATGGCATTCCTCCTCAGATACTCGTTATATATAATATGCGATAATTATTTCACTTTGTATAGAAACCAAGATCGCAAATATTATGATCAGTAAATAATATACGCTCTTAACGAGATCGTTAAAGAAAAAAAGATACGTAAGTTAAAAAAATAATAAAGAATGTGTTCTTTATTATTTTTTTCTTAATTTTATTACAACTTTTTAAGGTCGCGAATATTATGATCAGCAAATTATATACGTCTTACGCGATCTTTAAAAAAAAATTGCACTAAAGTAAAAAAAAATAATAAAGAATACATACTAACCCTTCACGTGACCAATCAATCATTTATTTTGTTAAACATAGGTATGGTTTTTTTGGATGGGAAATCATCAAATGACTTCTTCCGCTCTGGGTGGAGCGGAAGGGCGTGTCAGACTTTTACTGACTAAAACCCATCCGTGTTCCTTCTAAAGCCCTTTGCGTTCCAGGGCCGCGGTGACTCTTTCGAACAAATTCCGCAACCCTGGATAGGTATGGTTACAGATGGGTATATTGTCTCATATATATGCGCTATGTTTTGCAAACATATGGCGTACAAAATTTACATAAACAAGCTATTACAATTACAGTTCCAATTCAGATGACATGTCATTACATTAAACAAATAATTCAATTCAAAATATGTCACTTAGGTAAAAACGATCATCGTCATTACGATCTTAGACAAATAAACACATTCATGCTTAATCAATAAATAAAATCAAAAGTGCTTAATTAGCAAGTCGGAATCGACATATTTTATTTTACACATACATATTTATTTTTATTTTATTTTATCAGTAGTAAACTCAGTGATGGAGTAGTAACATCTACATATCTAAAAGAAATTTAAACAGAGACCTCTTAAAGGATCCCAGACACTCTTTATTTCTAATAGCTGCTGAGGGATGGCCTTATCTTTGTCCAAAGAATCAGTATTGCCATTCTGCGTGGCAATGCTGCCAGTGTTCTGGACACTTTTCCCGTCGACAGCGATGTGGACGAATTTTTAGATCCCCTATGAGTTCGTCCCCTCTCCTTTTTATCCCACATTTAGATATATACATATGTACTTTTTAGTAGCTTATACATGTTATTTAATATAAGTATGTTTTTATCTAAGAATTAAAGGTTCCTTTCCAGCGGTGTTTTATATTGTAAGCCATACAACCCTAAGCTCTTAAAAATAAGAGTGAACAGGCTTCTTCTGGGTAAGCTCGCTCCATCTTCGACTTTGTCTCTGTCATCTATGACCTAGACTAGAGTCAAGAGCAAACCCATATTATTATTTTTTTAAATGACGAATGAATTACTGTTTGAATATATTTATAAATAATTAAATTATCCACATATTTGTGTTTGACTTCTATATCACAGGCGTAATTATTTATTAGCATACTAATATTACATTAGAAATTACATACTTACTAGTAGGTACATAATATATTATTTGAAACGGTACCCTTGTTATAAATACTTTTGTTAAACAAAATAATGTATAATGTAAAGTGAGCGAAACAAATTGATTTTGGCTTTTTAACAATCATGTATTCCTAATCAATTTATAAACTGTATAAATATTAGTGAATGTATGTTTAAATATTGTATTTTAATGGTGGGGTGTGGTGTGGCCAATGCAGAAATGAAGGATTTTCACTTTGTGACTTTACTTTTTTGTACAGTACTGCACTCTAATGTCAAGGCTTTCTTATACGATTTGTTTTCAACAAGTTCTGATCCTTACAGTAAGTAAAACCACATTTTAATTTATTAACGAAATTAATTTTCTACACTTGTGTTGTAATTTTGTAATTTAATTACAAGTACACCCATTTATGAGATGGCCATGCAAATTACACAAATTGCATAATATTTGAGGAAGTTATTATGTATATAACTTGTAGAAGAACATTTAAAAAAAACAGTAGTTAAATCAAATACGTAATAAGGTAGTAAGCCTCAAAATGTTTGGATCTGCCGGGTGATAATGATAATTATTTTATAAGTAGGTTAAACATAACACTTTTACACGTCTTTTTTTGTCATTTTGAAGTCTTTTTTTGAGGCTGATGTTTCCCAGCTGACTACCCTGAGAAAAAACACCGAAACAAACTCAGAGGTCAAAGTCTCTTACTGGTCAAATCATATGAGAACCATGTAGGTTAATGTGTGTTTGTCAGTTATCGTGTTGCTCAAACTTTGAACTTCAGGCAGCTCAATGATTTCACGAACAATACCAAAGTAAGGACATAAGGGTAGGCCGCATAAAGAACTCAAATTGACAGACTAACATGAAATGTACCCCTAACATTACGATCTACATGGTCCTCACATTCACAATGCGTTATATGAGGACCATGATAGAGATACGAAAGATGTGACCCTATGTACCAAATATTTTCTTCTATAAAAAATAGCCAACACTTACTGAATACGAACACATTTTATTTCATTTCCTTTACAGCAGATCACTGTAGAGATGACAACGACTGCATAACAGACATCGATCCGCCTTGTTTTTGCATTCCTATACAACATATATGTGGATGTACACAGTATGCAATTGGAACCATACAACAGGCCGTTAAAAAGCCCATCGAAAAACTGCCTTCAGCCGAGGAGCTGGAACCACTGAAATTTAAAACGACGACCGATGGAACATCTTCCAGGAAATTCAAAGCTCTAGAGAAACCCCAGGAATCAGAGGCAAACTTTATAGAGGATGATATGATCAGAAAAATGGAAAAGTAAATTCAAAAAACATTTTTATTTTGTTATTTGTCCTCAATCTCGTATCTTTAGAATGATATTTAGTATTTATTCTTGACAATATAAATTAAGTGGTAGTTTGAAAAACTGTACTAAATACTTTCACAGAATTTTGATTCATTTAAGTTATTTCCATTTATGTCAAACTCTCCTTGTTGTCAAATAATGAGATATTACCGAACGTAGACGCAATAATATTCCATACCTTCCTTAAATTCACTGGCAACACGGCACCGGCCTTAACCGCAAAAAAAAAACAACAGATCATCATTTTTGCCGATGCGTTTTTGGATTGTTTGAAGATAAAACAACAATCCAGCGACCGATAGTTTTTCAAGATATCAACACTATCAAACACTTGCTACATTACTAGTAGTTTAGAAAACTGCAAAACGCTTCAATTCCAGAAGAACTAACATTGAATGGTCGTGTTCCATACAGTCGAATATTCATTTTCAGGGTAGGATCGATATTAATTGGACTATTACATGATAATGCCTTAAGCCTAAATGACAGTATTTGGGCAATTCAAGTGTCTGGCAAAGCCCATTAGCTCAGTTTTAGTGGTAATGCTCCAAATATATCTTTTTTACGACATCCGGCTGAGATTTTTTAAATTTCGTTTTATTGTTAACAGAGAAGAGGGCTGTATCCCGGCAGTGGGGGGGACATTTAATACTAAATATGATTATGTTATGATCTACCTTTTTTTTTTAAGAATGGGAAACCATCAAATGACTTCTTCCGCTCTGGGTGGAGCGGAAGGGCGTGTCAGACTCTTACTGACTAAAACCCATTCGTGTTCCTTCTAAAGCCCTTTGCGTTCCAGGGCCGCGGTTACTCTTTCGAACAAATTCCGCAACCATGTTATGAACTACCTAGCATTTTTCAGCTGTTTCTTCTATATGACTGTTAATGAGCTCTGAAATGAACAACAAGACTAACACAAGGATATTTAATCCTAGCGAGATGTGATGTGGTTTCTCAAAATGATATAAGAAAGGTAGTAATTATGAGCGTAACGTCTTACAAAGTACCAGGAGACCAGAATCAGGAAGAAGTATTTCCAGGGTCAGGAATCATGATCGGAAAATTCTTCTCGATAAATGCCCAGAATTATAAAGATGTGCAAATTAATAATTTCTAATTTCTCTCTAATTTCAATTCTAAAGTTCACACCGACAAAGTTGCGGGCAGAAGATAGTTATAATATGTATACGCAGATAATGCTTTCAAATCAATCGTGGTCGAAGCAAAGGAATTATCTTGAACTACAGTTACATTCAGCAAAGATATTCTAGCTTATATCTGGAACCGTTCGTCGCGAAACATTCTTACGATAGTGTTATGTTTCTTATAGCCGGGTCAGGCTTTTTGTAACCAAATCCCGCATTTATCTGGCAGCATATCTACCGTTTTGCTCTCGCTGCTATCTTTTCTATTTGTATATATTTGATCAAACATTTTCAAAGCACTAGAGTTGCTTTTGTATTATGATCGTCGATATACATACATAATATTGCATGCATAAATTTGTTTCAGATGGTTATGTGTTTAGGTTAAAGTAAAAGTCTTGTATAACTAAAATAAAGGCCAACTTTAAGTGGCAGTGGGCAGGGCACACTGTTCGCAGAATAGATGGTCGATAGAAACGAACGATTCTGGAGTGGCGACCGCGTACCGGAAGGCGCAGCGCTGGAAGACATCCCACAAGATAAACCGATGACCTGGAGAAGGTTGTAAGAATCCGCTGGATACGAGATACTCAGGACCGGTCGATGTGGCGACACTTGAGGGATGCTCACGTCCAGCTGTGGATAGCTTTCGACTGAAATTATGATGGTGATGTTTAGAACTTAAAGCAGGTTTATTGTTTTTAACATAAGCTTCAGAAGAATATTTAGATCATGTTGTGATGTACAGTCAGAAAAGCTTTTAATTTTTTTTTTTTATACTGCTCTGCCAATGTTTATTTCTAATGTGTACATTATAACGTTTTAAGCTCATGAAATAAGTTTACGAGTGTGGTGTACAAAAATTATCTACTCAGCCCACTCACAACGTTGTTTAAAAGTAGTTGTAATTTAACTGCCTGTATACCAAATAGCTTTTGTACATGATTGGACAATCATTTCCATGAAATATGATTGTCGCATGGTTATCGCATAGAGGCGTCGCGCCTCCGTGAAGCCTTAAACCAAACAGTAAGTTGGCCCAAGCTGCATCGCATACATCTTATTCACACATTACATAATTAACTACTTTCAACCTGCAAAGATTCCTTAACTTAATTAAATTAAAGTTGGTCATTCATATTTATCAAGATAATTTATTCCCCTGTACGCGGGTCGTAGGCATAATTTTTATTAGCATTCTCTTTTCATATTAATGAACGAACGTCTAGACACGAATGTGGGTAGATTTTTTTCTTCGAGAAGTCTTCCCAGGTTTTATGTATTTCGAAAATATTTTATGAGATTGGCGACCGTTCTCGGTTCGATTGACCTTGTCGACCGTGACCGTTTGACCTCTTTTTTTTAGAGAAACCTAGTTTTTTGAAGCCCTTTCTTCGTCCATAAGTGCCGTAAAAGTCTTATTAACTATGTCAAGGGCAAAATACAACAGCGTCTGAAATGTGAAGATCACAGTAGGATAGGTAAATTTATATTTTTCCGTTTACTGAAACAATTTCATTCTTCAACATCAAATCACACAAGCCACTACTTTTACCAGAAGTGTATCATAGGTCACTGACATTTGTAGATGGCATAAAACTTATGTGGATGAGGCTTTTTGTCATTTAAATTTGCTCACGGAAAAACTTAACATAACACTTTTCCCAAACCGGCTTCACGCGCGCTCATTATGCACTTGTGTCAACAAACTTCAACCCGACGTTGAATTTATTGCAGTGTGATTCAGTAAACATCTCACCGTGTAAGTTTAAGAGAAGAGATCATGAAGTAAGCTGTCAATCCAAACGAATAAGATGGAATGAAATATCACTCAATGCTCACTCAGGTGCAATGAGTATGAAGTGAAATGTCATGTTTTCACGATGAAATGTTGATAGAATAGACCGGTAGCATCGTTTGGATGAGGTACGTAACTCACATATACAGTTTCGGAATTGCTGTATTTGATACAATTTCCAGGCAGTCTGAGGTAGTTTAATATAATGTGTTCAATCATAGATTTGATACCATCAACAAACTGCATCAGCCGTTTGAATAGTATTAGTATTTGGATTTTTCTAGTCGTATTTTGCAGCCGGGTTAATAAGGCTTATTTTTGAAAATTTTCTTAACTGTACTTTATCAGTTACAGAACCCCATAAATATGACAACACACACCTTTTTTTTTTTTTTTAATATGGGTTTGCTCTTGAAGTTTTGAAGTCGACGATGGAGCCTGTTCGGTCTAATTTTGAAGAGATTAGGGTTGTATGCGTTCGGAAACACACACGCAGGAGAGAGTTCCACTCCTTTGCTGTGCGCATTATAAAAGACGCTTGGAAACTTTTAGTGCGAATTGGTGGAATAGCAATAAGGTAGCTTCTGCAACGTAACTTGCGTATATAGGATTCGCAAGTTTCGTTAAGTTAAAGTAGTTCAGGGAGACTCAGTTCCCAGGTTTTATTTCCAAGTTTCTATTTCAAATCTCCCAGATATTTTCCAATGCATTTATATCTTGAGTCATTAAAAGTTATATTAACTCCAATGTGACTTGCAATTAGTAAGATAGGTTCAACTAGAAACCAATGGGTTTTGCGTATGGTACAAGATTTAGTTTTATTTTGAACATAATTTGCTATATTATTTTTCTTAGGTTTAGTATTACTCGTATCGTAGTATTTTCCTTATCTTGGAATTAATTATTTCAGAAAGATAGGCGTCAGAATCAGCAGGTGAATAATCATCAACAATCTTTTTACCAAGCGTGGTAATCATTTCAGTAATAGGAATGTCGAGATGATTTAACCGTTAAGTCCTATCATTTTAGGGGCATGGAAAGAAAAGCATGTCATCATTGAAGTTAAGATTGCCATTCAATGTGGTAATGCGGCTAGTGTTCTGGGCACTTATCCCGTTGACAGCGATGTGGACGAATTTTCGATGCCCTGTGATTTCTTCCCCTCCCCTTTTTACTCCGCTTGTATGAGCACGTTGAATTTAATATTGGTATTCAGTTTGGTAAAAAAGAAAGAAAGAATAATATTTATTTAGCACTTACATGAAACACGCACGGTACATTGAAATAAAAAAATAAATGTAGGTGTGCTTAAGAACCAAGTGTGTGTCACGGCTACGCACGGCACGGGTACATTTAATCAAAATAATTCTTACGATAAAATCTCAGCTACTAACATTTTGAAGGTACTATTTTTAAATATGCTACAAGTATATTTAAAAATAGAGTATAATAAAGTTACTCCTGGAATAATAAAGTTACTCCTGGAATAATAAAGTTACTCCTGGAAGTACAGATCCAGTTAAGATTCCGTAAAGCAGCAAAAACAAGGTTGATTAAGTAGATCCATGCAAAAAATAGGGATTAATAAGAATCAAAATGGTTCTTACAAAAGAACGAAAAAACAGATACCTAAATTCGAATGAAAAAAGTGCCCATCAATTTACTTTGACTCTAATTAATCATTTAAAAATAAGTTCATGAAAATAGCATACTATCCCAGAATTTCCACGAAGTCCGTGTTTGAGAAATGAATGGGTACATCCCGAGGCGAGGTTTGGGCTATCTTTAATCATCCCTAATTTGTACCCTTTACTGAAAAGGATTCCATTTGAAGTTTCCAGTGAAAGGTGTTTCGGGCCGGTGTGTTGCGCTTTTCATTATTTTCGCC
This sequence comes from Mamestra brassicae, assembly GCA_905163435.1. Lineage (NCBI taxonomy): Eukaryota > Metazoa > Arthropoda > Insecta > Lepidoptera > Noctuidae > Mamestra > Mamestra brassicae. The sequence continues at coordinate 2,907,655 of LR990991.1, read as the reverse complement.
TTTGTTGTCATGTTGTTGTAGTCAAAACCTTGATTATGTCAGATCAACGAAGTCTTTTTTAACTTTTTGGACGCCACTGTGACATATACGTCACAAGCAAGCGCGTTTGTGGCTTGGCGTCGGGGGTACGCCGATGCGTTTATGCTCTGGCGTTCAAAAGGTTTTAATGATGCCTTCCGTACTGGATGGACCGGGAGAGAGTATCAGACTCTTACTGAAAATCTACCCATGTTTCTCCAAATGCTCTTCGCGTTCCAGGGCCGCGGTAACTCTTTCGAACAAATTTCGAACCCTGGCATCAATATATTATTATCATTAGGTCCGCCTTTGTACATTTGTATGCGTAAAGTATTAAATAAGTAGATATATTATTATTCACGTTACTAAATGTTTCTTAAAAATACACAAAAAAAATTGTAGTCCACCGGTATCAGGAGCAGGGTCCAGTAGTTAGGGCTCCAGAAAAAGGAGTAGGTACTGTACTCCTCGATACGACTCATAATTGTGAGTTTTCAGGCCCTTTATCCAACCGCGCAACGCCAGCTTCGACAGATGGTCGTCGAAGCTTTTAGTCATTGCAATGGCCGTAACGATAATCGGCACGATGACAACTGAGTCCACATTCCACATGTCAACAACCTTGTGTCGAAATTCTTGATTTGTTATAATAAAGGTGAGTAAAAGTACACTTTAAGAAAATACAAATTTCTGATTATAAAAGCCTAAATTTCTGATTATAAAAGCCTAATACGGACTGCTCAGAATTCTCAAAAGACATTTACATTCCAAGTAACGTTGTGGCTTCTGAGCCACCAATAAATCGTTTTCGTGTGCAACTTGTACCACAAACCATAGAAAACTCTCTAATTGGATTGAACGCTGTCGCACCGAAGAAGACACTGATTTTATTTGATTAGGTCATACTGCGACAGAATTCGCAGTCCAATCAAATTGCTTATTAATATTGTAGAATTCCTACTTAGCTAGTAGCTGCTTTGATTTTTTTCAAACATTTTTAAAATAGGAAAAACAACAAAAATAACGACTCTTACAGTAGTCGCATGGGATGTGTAACATCTGACGTTTCACCTTGGAAAAAAGCAACATTAACATTAAAAGTACCAACTGACAGCCAACTCGACCACTGCTCGCGCTCATTGGTCAAATCAAATAGCGCGCGCTTCCTCGGCTTCCTGTTACACACTTCCGTTCCATTTCACGAAACCACTCCCACAAATTGCAGGAAAGCGAGAGGAAAGATGTTACACATCAAAAAGATGTGCAGGAATGGTGAAAGTGTTAGGGATATAATGTATTAATCGATGAGAGGAAGTCCAAGGAAACATAGGATGGATGGATTATGTGAAAGATGATCTGACTCGAAAGTAGGTGGCTATTAAAATGACGGCGAGAATATGATGACCTATGGTAGAGGAAGACATGCTATGCCGTTCTCAAATACAATAGGATAAGGGTAATAAGATGATGATGGAGAACCAACTCGCATGTTTATGGTGACATTGTATATGTCACCGTAAAATTACAGACTCCGTAAGATTGTAATTAATCTTAATTTGATTATAATTTCTATTATCTATGATATATTATGAAAAACTCGTTTAGTATACAGTAAACCTTCAATAGTTTCCAATATATCCGTGTCTTAAGAAGAAAAAATAGTTTACAATTTCACGCGATATTTTACAATCTTACGGAGTCTGCAACTTTCCAGTGACATCGTGTAATCGATACACGCTTATAAATTAAAAATAAACAGGATTGAAAGGTAAAGAATTGATGTTACGGGAATAGTGTATCAAAATTACTGAGAAGTTATCTCGTTGAACAAATATTTGATCCAGCTGCTACGATACTGAATTGAAAGTAAAATCATGTTTTTACTCTTGTTCTATATTACATTTCATTATATGCTTAGTGAGGAAAATCTTTATTCCACAAATACTTAACTAACTATATACACTAGAAATAAAAATAAAATCTCCTAACTAAATAAACCCTAAAATATGGCGTCAAAAAATTCATCCGCATCGCTGTCGACTGGAAGTGTACCCAAAAGACTGGCGGCATTGCCACGTTGTATGGCAATGCTTATTCTTTGATCAACGTAAAAGCCAGCCCTTGGGTCACGTGAAGTGTTTATTTAGTTAGGAGATTTTATTTTTATTTCTAGTGTATATAGTTAGTTAAGTATTTGTGGAATAAAGATTTTCCTTTTTATCGGTAAGTCAAAGTCAATCAAAATCGGTATTAAAGATGGACAGTCACGTTATATGCTTTACGTTTGAACTTAGAAACTAGTGTTTAAGACGTTATACAAATTTGATTTAAGTGTTAGCAAATTTCATTCCGATCAATAGAAAACAGATGCCATGATAAAAATGCTTTTCACTATTAAACAGCAATGCAAGTTATGTTCTTCCAGCCAAACTGAGAGACGTCTCTTAAAATCAATTGAATATCATTGACTAAATTAGTATGTAAACAAAACTCAAGTGTTATTTATTACAGACCAGCTGTTTCCCGTAACATAACTCCCTTGACTTATTTCACAGAAATCGTGCTATTTATGGACTGAGATCCCAGAGTCCACAGACCTCCCTTATTTTCTCACTAACATAAAATGCGGAATAGAGTAGTGTTAGTATATAGGTGTAGTATACTTTTACATTCACATCTGCTATAATATAGCCTATATCATATCCTCATATATCAAATTCTTCCGTTACTGACTGACTGAGTGACTGACTGACAGACAACGCACAGCCAAAACTACTGGTCGTAGAAAGCTGAAATTTGGCAAGTAGGTTTCTTGGGGAGTGTAGAGGAGCACTAACGATTTCCATAAATTCTTACGGGAACGGGAAAAACGGGATGTCCGCATACGAAGTCGCGGGTAAAAGCTAGTAAGCTATATTGTTGTAAAGTTTCATCAAATTCTGTTCTGTATCCGTCAAAGAGCTATTCCGTCCATCTTCCTCCAGGATTAGTTTACAAGTTTGGTTAAATAAACCTTCTGAACGGCCAGACCCATTCATAGTTCCTATCGAGTGACTTGGGACAGAAACACTGCTTGGGACCTTGGGTCATCACCGCGCAGCGACATGGGTATGTTTCGTAACAATCACGGTCTGAGATGCAATATGTGGCTGAAAAAATAATTTATCAATGTAAATGTCAAGAAATTTCAACCGGTTCACGAAGGTTGTAAACTTTAGAACTAACACTAATAGGCGATGCGGTGAATGTTAAATATCAACTGATCCAATCGTGTAACTTGAATTTCGTTTAAATTGAGATCTCTAATAAATTCTTTGAAGAAACCGGGTGTATGTCTTTGAAACTTGAGACGAGTCATAATCATTGTAACATGTCGATACAAACAGAAAAAACTGTGTGTATGTTACATTTTCGATATATTTAGTATTGGAAGCCTGACAAAGGACATAAAAGTGGTACAAGTGACAGAAAAATTAAATAAAAATCATCATCATCATTTCAGCCGAAAAAAAGCGCTGCTGGACATAGGCCTCACCCAAGAAGGAGGTTTGCCATAATCGCCACGCTTGGCAGGCGGGTTGGCGATCGCAGTATAGCTATTGCAATTTACAGAGAAGGCTGCTGCCCATTCTCTGGTGAGTCCCTTAGTCACCTCTTACGACACCCACGGGAAGTGATGGGAAAGTCGTTTGTATATAATATAGACATGTAAAGTGGTGGAGTAAAACGCATGTGATTAAACGAGTATTAAACTTAAATGAAGACGGGTGGACCGAAGAGGGAGGCCAAAGAAAAGTTAATGGATTTTGCGAGGGAAAATATGAAAGCAACGTGAGACAATGATAGCGAGACGGTTGACAGAAATGGATGAAAAAACATGTTGCACCGTCCTTCAAGTAGCTTGATACTTACGACCAATTTTCTTAGTCCCAAAAAAAAGTAGGTCATTTGACTCATCCTCAGCCAAAACATGAATACCCAGCAATACACAAATAAACGTCAGAGCGACCGTCAAGTACCGCATTATAAAATAAAATATATTATTATATTTATTGCCAATATAGAGTGCAAAATCAGCCGAATAATTTGATTATAAATGGCTATTTAGATTCCTTATTGAGCACATTACTCTCTCGAACTTATAAGAAACAAATAACTTACCTTATTTATTTATATATCTTAGCATTATGTAAGACTTACAGCTGAAACAAACAGATTATGAACAGTAAATTAGATTGTCAGCCAATTAAAGATCTCCACTTATCGTACTTAATTAAGAGCATATTAAAAGGCATATCATTAGAGCACCAATAGCAAAATTAACTAGAGATCGGACAATTACTAGGCAATACCTACTTAGTTACAAAGCCTATCACAGCCAGTTTGCTGAAAATAAGACTTACAATTAATTTTCATAACACGTTTAAACATTTTAAGATAAAACATAAGATAGAGAAAACATTCATAAGGTACAACAAGAAAAGAAAATAAAACACAAAAATAACAAAGAATAAAATAAATAAATAAAACTAGAAAATACGTATAGTTTCTGTCAGAAGTGCAGTCACAATTTTACGAAGCAATAGCGTAGCCAACCAGTCGCACTTACCACCTTCTTATATAGACACATCATACTCTGTTACAAAACTGTTTACTACGGAAGTAGTAAACTAGTAGGTTGAAAATGAAACAACAAACTGTGTTTTGATCTAAGATGTTTTTTTTAATATGGAAAATGAAAAAGATCCCATTAAACGGCGGTACCAAAACCATAGCGCAATCTATTTTTGACTTCAACGCCATCTATCGAGCATTGTCGTACTAAATAAATTTAAAATTTTAATAACAATGGTTTCTTCATAAAGAAATACACACTTGTGTATCGAACTTTTTCATCATGAACCTAAGAGTAAGAGCGTGTTACATAAATGTTATCGCGGTTCTATCAAATATAATGTATTTAAGTGTCAAGTTGATATTTCTGTTTTTATCGTTTGTTGTCAAGGCAACCAATTCATAATGCCCAGGATTGACGAAATTCGGAGAAAAATATTATTTAAAACCGGTCATTTCAAATGTGTTATAAGGTAGGTATATATGTAGGAAATGCAAGGACATTGCTATGTTGTTTTTTTACGTAAGCAAATAAATTCCAGGTAGTAAGGTTTTCTTTATTTTTGACAAACACCGTAAGCTATTGAGTATAAAGATTCAAAGAGCCTTCTTTCTCGAACTGCCTAGTTTGATTAAAAATATGCATTTATTTATCTAACACTTTAAGCACACAAATGTACAGAGGCTGACTTAATATTTATATATATATAATATAGGCATTCTCTACCAGTCAACCTTTGAGTGCTGCAGAGAAAAGTTGTAAAGTTGAAAAGAAAAGTTGTTGTTGAGAATTAAAAGCAATTGATATTTTTGAAATACAAACATTTAAATGAATAATATACGTACTTATATAAATAATTAATAAAATAATTAAAAAATAACAATAATAAATTTATGATTTCGCGTTTTTGCGAGTGGTATAGGCAGATGTATTTATTTAAAATATTTCACTGTTAGTATTATATTTCTATAAAATGCTAATGAATGAAAATAAATACTAATATAACCAAAGACGAGAGGGCATTGGTTACTAAAGTGTATGCTTTATTATACATCCGTCTCTGCTTCTTGAGGGCGAATCTAATGATCGGAATATTTGTTCATGTGACAGGTCTCTGATAGTCATTTTACCCATTCTCTGTCAATGTTGACATGATTAGATCCGTAGCATTTGCATTGTTTCGGGCCGACATTCATGACAGCACATCGGCATCCATCTGTTTCGTTGCAGTCGAAATGATGTTGGCAGTATTCTGGAATGAAAGAAAGAAAGAAAATTGTGTTTATTGGCATTATAAAAACAGAGACACCTTAAAATTAAACAAATAAATAATGAAAATCAACAATGCCAAAAGGGCCTGAGCTCAGCATAATGCCAGATAGCAACACAAAGTATACAACCTGACGCTGATTTTCAGCTGCAGCCCACCTACGCTCGAAAACATGGACACACATAAATTATACAATACTAAAACATTTTATACAAAAAGCAACTAAAAAAATGTTGCGACGTTTGCGAGATTTATGTGCTCAAAAATAAAAAATAAATAACAGATGTTGTATTCCGTCTGAGGGGGCGGGTCGTTAGGCTAAACTAAAGAACGCAACTTAGGGTGCTATTCTACCGGAGATGTGCGACGTACCTAGGCGGTGTAAGAACGAGAACTGGCGCTTTAAAAATGTGTGATTTTCTCTAAAGCTGTGCGAGGGTCTTGCGTGGTCCAAGGATGCGTAGCAAAGCTGTGTATTACTGTACATCACACAGCCTCACACCGGCTGAGTCATGCGAGGATGCGTAGCCTATTCTTTACCATTTGCAATGCGAAGGCGACGACGAGCGTTCTTTGCATACAGCTCTCGCTTTTTGTACTAACTAGGTTAAGAAAATGATGTGACTAGTGCATTTTTCCTCGAGCACCACCTGGAGTGCAAATCACTGGAAGAAAAGCGCTTCAGTAGCACTAACTAAAACACATCTCACTCACTCATCTGAGTGCATATCGCGTTGAAGTATAGGATTTTAAATTTAATAGTCTGAAGTTATTTTATTTCATTTAATAAAGAGAAAAAAAAGAAAGAAAATCAGTTTATTCTGCCGGAAAAAAAACGCACTGAAACACTTAAAAAAAACTTATCAACTACAATAATAACAAAAATAAATTTAAAAAAAAACACATCGCTATCAGCCCATGTCAGGACCGGACATTAATTAAAATGAGTCTCTGGTCACACCACAGACAAAACAGAACACAGTTCAGCATAAACATGAATGATGAATTCATGAATCATTCATCATCATCATCATCATCATTTCATCATCATTTTGTTCATGAATTTTAAAGATCGATTTATAAGGTAACTTGAATAAACTGGATAGCGTTAGACATACAGTTCACTTATTACAACCTGTTTACAAAAGTGCTTCAGCAATAGGGAATAAGCATGATTTTTTTTGTTTACTTATGTGAAATAATTTTTAATACCTTCATCAGCGATGAAGATGACAGCTTCAAAGTTGACAATTAGAAAAAGAAGTCCGATACCAACTCTGACGTCAAATACGCCTAAACAGCTGCCATACAAAACTGCGTTTTCGCGAGAGAGACAGATATATTTGTTGAAAATAGTTCTATCTCGTTTGTTTTTCGGTTAATTTCGATTCTATTTTCACTGTTAGTATTGTATTTTTGTATATTTCTAGATAAACTGTTTATAGATTCATGTTTAAAAAAATATCTGTCATAAGTAATTGTTTCTGTCACAGCCAACTAGCTTAATCAACCGGTTAATTAAAAGCCAAACCTTTTCATTAAACTGCGCCGTTTAGTCAACGACATAAGTGACATATAGAAAAGTCATTAAACGATATTGAACCAAATATGTCACAAAATCAAAAAAAATCAAAATCAAAAGTTATTTATTCAAATTAGGCTGAGTGCCAGCAATTTTTGAACGTCAAAGTTCTAAACAAAGACAGTCCCCCAAAACGCTCGCCTGTCACCACCTGTCACCACCTGTCACCACCTAGTGTTTTAGCTGGGAAGAAGAAGTGACGCAACAAACTCCCCAGCAACACATCTGTCTGTTGAGTTATAAGAACTAGCATTTATACCAAGGTCTGCAAAGTATTCTTACAAAGAAAACAATAAAACAACGTGTTACCTACACGTAAAAACATAAAACTAATAATTCGCTACTTGTAAGCTAGCACACTCCATTATGCCAGCATAAACAGACAAACTCAAGCATAAAAACAATATTAAATCAAATTAAATAAGCCTCCAGACATAAAGGGCGTGCTCGCTTACATGTTTACAAAGGTCGCTGAAAATTCGGCGCAGTTAAATGAAAAGGCTAGGTAATCAATTAAACGGCTGATTAAGCTTATTGGCTGTGACATATCTATTGGTCTGCAATTTTCCACACATAGGCCTCCCCCAAGTGTTGCCACAACAACCGTGAACGTCTCGCATCTATCGGCTACCCGCGACCCTCACTAGGTTATCGGTCCACCTTGTGGAAAGCCTTCCGGTACGCGGTCGCCACACTAGAACTATAGTGATGTGCCCTGCCCCCTGATCCTTCAGGCTATGTGAAACTGTGAAACATTGCAATTTGTCTTTTTGTACTAAATTTTAAGCAACGTTCGCATCCCATCTCAGTGACAACCTGATAAAAAAAAACTTGTGTTTTTGACAGATTCCGACTGAGATGCGAGTGCGAATGTTGCTTGAAAATTAGCACTTTGCTGCATCTTTTGCGCCTCATTCCCCCATCCATCGCCACCATCACCATTACCTCCTTATCACATACGTAGCTATAGATTCAAGGAATTAAAAAATACTTACCAGGGTCAATTCTGTTCTCTGATCTGAGATTGTATGCAGAAATATGATCCACTAAAATCACATACATGAATCCTGACCATAACAAAAACTTCATGATCAAATCAGGTACAGCCATCAAATATATCATCAGGAAAAAAAAATAATAAATCAAAACTTGATGGATTAGCACGTCCGAAGTGAAACCACCCTTATTGCGGACAAAATAAAGACGTTGTCAATTTTAACGGGTTATGCTGAAGTTCCCATTTACGAAATTTCATGAAAATCTTCCAAACATTATGCTTCTAATAGGTGGTTAATACAAACTGCAGCTAAACAAAAACATGGTTTCAGTTTTAATGGTAAACCAATCGATTATAATAAACCTAAATTAAGTACAATACTAATGTCCAAACTAATCGATTATTATGCAATCGGAGCTACTTACATATTTCAAACAATTTTAGACCTGAGGTTAGTTTCAAGATCAACACATTTATTCGTAGTATAAAGTACAAAGTTGTCAGGTATAAGTGGAATAGAAAATAGTAGACATTTCCCTGCATCTGAAGTACTGAAACGTTTTTTTAGTTACATTTTCAGCATCAGTAGAGATCCTGAAGTCGATCCATCGTCGATTGGAGCAGCGCGAGTTAACTAAGCGAGAAAGAAAGTTATCTGAGCGAGACAGCTCTGGTACCTATATCATACAACAGTCTGGGAAACAAAGACCCTAAGGTGTGAAGAATGAACTTTTTGAATTAACCAAAACTTTTAATTTCACTTATGTTTTACAGGGCTCCAATATGATGTTTCACCAATTAAAGCTGTGGCCTTCAGAATATGCTGCGCCTTGTCGTCGAGGCATTGCAGTTGTCTAAGCGGTACTTCTCATTCCATTTCTAGAGAGCAGCTGTGTCAGCCGGAAAGTAAGAGCCGCAGTCCGCCGCTGCGGGCCCCGTCTGCTCAAGCGAGGAGTGAGGTGTTTAACGCCCCCATCATGTAAGACTCGATTTTTCCACGTGAGCCCCTCTTAGACGTCGTGAGAGGGGGAAATACCTCATTCCCCCCAATCGACCAGATGAGGTCCGAAGAGACGGGCGCCAAAAGTCGGGGGCTGCGTTGAAGATTGCTCAAGAGCTCAATTAGCCCCCGGTGCAAGTGTGCAAGGGAACACGAGGTGGTTTAGGCTGTAGAAGTCTGACAAACCCCTCAGTCTATCCCAAGGCGGAGGACATTCATGAGGATATCCACCCCGTTACAAAACAAAAAGCAGCCGCTCCATACAAAATACTGATTCTGCTACAGCTGCATTCGGATAGATTGGAAGCTTAACCCAATATAATAGGGAAAGGCCTAGGCAGATCGATTGACCTAGGTGAGTATACCATGACCCGAGGTGGCGGCGCGTGGTGTTCCCGTGCGCCTCTTTTTGACGTCGCGGGGGATTCAAACACCTCACTTCCCCCGCTGACCCGAAGTGGCTCGCAGCGGCAGCGGGGATTACGGAATTCGCATACGTTCCCGCGATCCCCGGCGTAGGTGGGAGATGGAACACCGGGGTGGTTTTAGATAGCAAGAGTCTGACAGACCCCTTCGCCCGCCCCAGGGCGGAGGACTTCCATGAGGATTTCCCCCCGTTAATAAAAAAAAGGTGAGTATACCATGGTGAGTATATGAGCATGCTATGGTCTTCTATAACTGAAGGAGCGCACATACGTAAATGAACCACTAGCATCACTGTGATTTATGTTATAACTGTATATCTTTTGTTACAGGTCCAAATAAATAAATAAAACAATAGTAGATATTATTCTAAGTTACATATTTAATGCCCGATTTAATCATTCAGATAAAGCAAGAGAAATTATATTAAGGATTAACTCATTTTGTCCAAATCTTATCTAATCCTCCCTCTCTTCGGCTTTTAGACCAGTGAGCAGTGTCCGACGGAAGCGAGCTTTGAGGGCAATCACCGTCCGACTTGCAGGGAATATCACCTAAACAATCAAATATTAATAAGAATAAGTTGATCGAGCCATTGTAACAATTATTTCCTTAAAATAAGCTTAACTTAGTGTCGATCTGTAACTGTTAACGATGTACACTAACGGCCGGTTTCAATAACGTATCTACCTTTAACCAACTATCAAATTAGCTACCAACAGTAGCTGAAACGACATCTTTTAAAGGCAAACATGAGGCAAAGGCAGATACGTTCTTGAAACCGGCCGTAAGTGTTGCAGTGGTCCTGCGAATCGTTGTATGTTCCATTTTCTGTAGTTAAGGTTCAAAATGTTTGTTCTAATTGGGTACCTACCTCAAGAAGTTTTGTAGTTAACTTCACAGTGAAAAACGTCACACTTCAAGAGCTACATAAGAGCGATGCCATACGGGTGTTGCCGGTCTGCTGCGACGTCGCAACGCTATGATAATTACGAACAGAGTACCACATGAACAACGGAACTTATGCAACCAACGTACCGCTCTTGGACGACGCAGCCTCTCTCTCTGACGTAGCAAGGTGTGTTAGTTTTTGAACGACAATGGAGTTTGACGACGCTGCGTTGCAACTGCGTCGTCGCAACGCAATTTGCAGCGTGTGGCCCTCTTTATGACCTCGGGCCATTTTTGACTTGCGACGCGATTTATCAGAACAAGCTGACCGTTCGCACCCGCTCTGAAATCGTGGCCACTTTGCTGTCAAACATGCGATTGGACGCGCGAGTCTACGAACTGTATTTGATTAATTCGCTTATCTATTTCCATTCGACTAGTAATAGTGAGTAGTGGCCAAGAAGTATAAATAAGCTTTTTTTTTTGTATCATCAAATGTCTTCTTCTGCTCTGGGTGGAGTGGAAGGGTGTGTCAGACTCTTACTGACTAAAACCCTTCCGTGTCCCTTCTAAAGCCCTATGCGTTCCGGGGCCGCAGTGACCCTTTCGAACAAATTCCGATACACTGGCAGGCTCTGGCCCTAGCGGGCCCCGTCTCCTATGCTGACATCTCTTTGAGAAGCGCGTGGAACACATCGACCCGGGCCTTCAGTTGTGTTCATAACACAACTGAAGTATGAAATGTTCTAAACGTTTCTTGCGTTTACTGCTATAAAGGTACCATTATAATCTGGTGAAATTGGTTGGTGTCTGTAGAAAATGATTTATTTAACTCGGCGGGACATGGGTTGAAAAGTTTAACATTGGAGCTCAGGTTAGGTCATCATGACCCATTTAAGAATTGGTGATAATAATTCGTTTTTTTTTTTAATTGGACATATAAAACTGGTATTATTCAATCATCTTAACACTAAAGATAAAATAAAAAAATAAAGAAGCCTTTTATGTTGATAGTTATAGTATTTATTTATTTTGTAACGAAGAGCAAAGAAAACTGAAAATTAATTTATCATCTTGTTAGGAAACACATAATTATTAATAATTATCACAAAAATTTACTGAAATCACAAAATTCATAATATTATTCACAAAATCTGATAGAAGAAAATACTAAATGACATAAGAATTCAGTCACAATTACTTATCAAAGTGAAGCAATTTACGCAGTATGGGACGATTGCTCTTCAGCTGATATTTCTTCAAGGTCCAAGTCCTGGTGACTTTCGGCAAGACTAGAAGGTGTTATAGAATGTCAAGCTGACAAAGGCATACTATTTTCTACATTATTACCAGTAACTTCTTGCTCAGTAGCTTTCCAACCATCGCGTTCACTCAAATGCTCGCAATATCCACTTGCAGCTGATCCTTCAAAAGGTTCAGCCAATATTGCCACTATGTTTCGCTGATAACGTTCTTGTATAGGACACACTTAAACTGATTCAAATAAAGAGAAAAAAAATACGTGTGGCACTCGGGGACTGGCGCGGTAAAGCTATCGCATAGCATTTTTATCAACTTATTCAAAAGATCTCTTTTTGCGATCTGACCAAAACCAAGCAGAATTTGGTATGCAGCGAAGAAATGCGAGATTTGTTTCTAAACAATTATTTATATATTCTTTAGATTGAATGGTCTCTTTCGTAATTGAAGTACCTTGTCCAACGTGCTTAAACGCAACGTTGACACATCTACTAACTCGCAACCTCATGATTTTAGCAGCGATGTATAAAAGGTGTTGTGGGTCAGTAGCACGCCTATCAGTACGCCGAAGTTCGCTGGTAGCTTGCATGAATGGAGTAACAATAACACCATCTCTGTATGTTCGAAACTAACGTGTTCACTTATTTAATCCATATTTAAATTGCGAAGTACGTTCGTGCCGAAGTCTGCCGAACTGAAACGACGTAAGACGATGCTTTCAACGCCGCACAGCTGTACCAGTCGGAGTGGGGGGTGTCAGGTTTATTTTCGTTACGGAATTTCTTGATTCGGTCGCCGCGCTCAAAGCCCGCGATAAAACTATGCAATAGCTTAAAAAAAAATACAAAAAAAATAGGTAATACGACACAATAACATAACTTAAAGACACACGTGGGTCACATTTGCCCATTTTTCACTTCTCACGAGTATATGTCTTGCTCCTGTTCAAATACGACTAGTGTTTGCTCAAACATATAAATTATTTCATTCTACGTTCAACTACTAATAAAATAGGCGGCGCAGCTTACCTAGAAAAAAAGTTATTGGTTATTGAAAATTGGGACGGGTCATAATGACTCAACTTGAGTCCCGCCGGGTTAATCAAATTAACTTGAATAAAAAGCAATGGGCACTTTTGAATAGGCTCCGTAGACAGTGAGTTTCAAGTTGTGGTAAATACCATTTGCCTTAATACTATTGTATCATTGTATTGTGTACATGTACAGGAAAAAAAATATATACACAAACATAATATTCAACCCCCTACATCGTCTTTTGGGGTAGTTGTGAAAAACTAATAATGTCAATCATTATTATTCATTTTAGGTTAAGTTCAAGTACATTAACCAAGGAAAAAATTCTTCCAAACAAACTTTAACACCTCTTAAATCCTTTGCAGTGCGCGATCCCAGTATGACTCTATAGGCTCTGGCTCAGTCTCAAGTCCAGCTAGAGTTGTGTCATGGGATAGACAAAAATTATGTCATTATAAAAATGTTTTTTTTTTTAATCAGACTTTTTTTTTGAAATATGACTAATGACTACTTTTTTAAATTGTGTCGTCACAGCTTGTTTGTTGACCACCGACAGATGAACATCTAAAGGACAAAGTACGCCACGATTCGTAACGTTGTGTCACGGAAGTCTTATTATTCTGTGATAGATATTCTATCCTTACTTTTCCCCACTGCTGGGCAAAGGTCTTCCCCATATCCTTCCAGACCCTCTTCTGCGCCGCTTCGGACTTTATTATCATTTTGTGATATTCTATTATTAATTAAAAGAGATAATCTATTTACCACCGCGTGAATTGAGAATGTCAGCAGCCACATGAGCCACTAGCAACACGAACGTGAACAACAGCGTGACTTGCAGAAACTTCATTATTACGGACACTTACACAGTTGAGCTAGTGAAGTATATAAAGTCTTCAGGCTTCAAATATCATACCAAGTATAATTGATTGGTGTTTGTTCGAAATGCTTTATTTGATAAGATTAGTTAAGCCCAATTATCACGTGTTTTTTTTCCTTATACATATAAAAGAGCTATAATGAATGCAAGCCAATATGTCAATTTTACGGTCATCATGCATTTATGTATGTGCTACAATTCTTGAAGACAATGGTGTACTTGAAGGTTTAAGGCTCCGGGCCAAAAAGGTCTGATAATTTAAAAGAAAGGGCCAATATTTAACAAGAATATTTTGAAATTTTTTTAGGAGGAAAGTTTCGGGGAAGTGAGCGTGAATTGAACTGTAATTCCACATGTCACATCACTCACTTGTCTTGTTCATTGCACCGTAGATTTCAAGATGAGATGTTTACAAATTTGCACTGCAGGAACTTTTCGATATGGAAATTATGAAGCAACCAGGGAAATCATAAACAGATAAACGAGTTAAGGGTATTCGAAAATGTTAGCACCTGTCTCGGATTTGTTCGGTTTTCTTTTTATATAGGCGGCAGGCTTTTAATGCTTATCGCAAGAAACTTCAACAGATTCGTTGCAAACGGCACAAGTCACCCCTCGCAGTCTGCCGCTCCAGGCCACGGCTCCGTTGGCCAATAGGTAAAAACGCTTCTGAGTGAAGGACATCTATTGTCCGTACTTGCATTCATTAAAATTCTATTACATTTATGCATCAGAGAATAACAAGAAAATAAATGTGAAAATTGGACTAAACTAATCTTATCAAATAAAGCAATTCGAAAGAACACCAATCAATTACACTTATTTAGGTATATAAAGCCGACAGACTGTATACACTACATTAGCTCAACTGTATTAGAGTCAGTCGTCATGAAGTTTTTGCAAGTCGCGCTGTTGTTCACTTTCGTGCTGCTGGTGGCTAATGTAGCTGGTGACATGCTCAATTCACGCGGTGGTAAATACATTATTATCTCCTTTAAGTAATGAAAGAATATCACAAAATTATAAAGGCCCTCCGTGACACAGCGTTACGAATCATGGCGTACTGTTTTGGGGTGGTTTGAGATCTACCTCCTAGTGGTCCACCCCGGGCAATGGCACCACAGGCTTGCCAGCGGTATGGCTGAACGGTCCCACTTAAGCGATGGTAGGCTCCGCAAGGAGCCGCTTGGCTTGCGACAACCATCCCACCGGAGTCCGGCGCCAAGCAGCCTGCTGTGTTCCGTCGGTGTGTGGGAGTGCCAGTGCCTTTGGAGAGAATTACGTTGTCAGTTGCGCTGTTCAGAACCTGTCTTGGTCTCTGGTTAAGTCTTGCCGGGTAACTCATTTTGGAGGGTAGCGGGATCCGAAGCACGGTGCCAGCCGTTGGCTGACCACAGTCAGTAGGAGGTCCAAGTAGCACGCCAGCCACGTGCCTAAGGATGCCCCGCCGACTCGCAAAAAATCCCGGTATGCTCCACCGTGCCAGCCGGCGACAGTATGGGAGGACCCGTTGGCCATATACGAGGGGGTTCGGGCGTCACCGCAGTCTCCAAATGAGTTCCCCATAGTGCTCTAGTGTTACACTTGGTTCACAGAGCAGCGCCTCGACGGTTCGCCTTTTTCCCCCAACTACTCTATCGCTTGATATCTCGAAGGCCTTTGACAGGGTCTGGCACGCAAGTCTATTCAGCAATTTTCCTGTTTATGGCATCCCAGCTGATTTTTGTTGCTATATTTCAGACTTCCTTAATGCACGGTCAATCAGAGTAGTCGTTGACGGCTGCTCCTCTGACCTCATGGCTATTGATGCCGGAGTTCCTCAGGGGTCAGTTCTCTCTGCAACTCTTTTCCTGCTACACATCAATGCTTCAGCCTGGTATTGTTGGTTACGCAGATAACAGTTCGGTTTCAGAGCGATTCTTGTCCAGCGCAAACACTAGCGGGGAAGAGGCTCCTTCGTCAACTTCGGCGCCGCCATTGAGCACAAAGCCCAAACTGCGGCCAAAAAGCTAGGCAGCCTGAATAGATTAAAGCAATACTTCACGCCTGGACAGCATTTAACCCTTAACAAAGCACAAGTCCAATCCTGCATGGAGTATTGCAGCCACCTTTGGGATGGCTCAGCAAAATACCAACTTGCCGCGATTGAGTCGGTAGAACTCTCTTCCTGCGTCTGTGTTTCCGAACGCACAACAACCCTTATCTCTTCAAAATTAAAGTGAAGAGGCTTCTTCTGAGTAAGCTCGCTCCATCGTCGACTTTGTCTGTGTCATCTATTACCTAGACTAGAGTTAAGAGCAAACCCATCTCAAATAAAAAAAAGTACTTTGTCCTACGCATGTTCATCTGTCGGTGGTCAATAAACATGCTGTGACAGTTGTCCATTTAAAATAAATAGTCATACTTAAAACAACAGTAACATTAATAATAAAATATTTTTGAGGGTTCCGTAGTCAACAAGGAACCCTTATAGTTTCGCCATTTCAGTCTGTTTGTCCGCGGTTTAGCTCAGAGACGCTTAGCACTAGAAAGTTGGAATTTGGTTTGGGTATAGATATTAATCACGCCGACAAAGTGTTTAAATAAAATATTGAATAAAAAAATTGCCATTCTACACGTGAAGTGGCGATGTATTCTTTTTATCGTCTATCCCATGGTGTAGGATTTCGTTGGATAGGTTGTTAAAATATTGAGGGTGTGCGAAACCATTTTTCCATTCAAGAATCCGTTAGCGAAATATTATGTTTTAAAGTACAACATTTTGTTACAGTCAAGTGTGAAAAAATTCTTGGTATTTATAACGAATTTAAAAGGAAAACTATCACAACTAAGTAGGCTATTAACGAGTAATAATCGACAAACTTATATGTAACTATTAAAATGTAACGGGTTAGGTAAAAATTTCGTAGTAACCTCATAGAAAATTACTTAGAACTAAGTGTATTTGTAACTTTGCAATGTCATAGTTAAATTAGCTTTTTTTTTGTCATGGCTTACGGGACGGGTAACTACGGAACCCTACACTGTGTGTGGCCTAACACGCACTTGGCCGGTTTTTGTCTATCCCATCTCTGGCTCTGTCACAAGTCCAGCTGGACTTGTGACAGAGGTGAGAGAGAGAGAGCCAGAGCCTATAGAGTCATGCTGAGATCACGCACTGCATAGAGTACACTGACTTGACAGAACTGCTCCATATTTACCACATAGAGTACACTGAACTGTTAACCTGTTAATGATAATGTTCATTGCTTTTGTTTAGGAATTGACTGCGAGACCAATGCTGACTGTCCGCCTCGTTTCTTCTGCGTATCAACTGATCAGCGTCAAATATGCGTAACGACAGAACAAAGAGGCTGGGGGAGTTTAGGTACCATGTGGGGTTAATCGCAAAACAATATTTGGTCGGCGTATCTAAATTTGGAATGTAATAAAAATGACTTCAAAATAATAATGTGTGTTTTTTTAACAAAGTCGATATTTTCTGTTATATAGATTTGTGAGCAAGGTTTGGACCGTTTTGTAATGTTATTACAATTAAGTATCCATAAATTGGGTCGTTTTTCAATTTAAGTAAGAACTTTCGACTACGATTAACAAAGTTACTGCAATGATCATCATTGCATTAATTAAGCCCATAGGAAGCTTCTGTGTTTCTGGGTGGAGCCAGGCTGGCTATATTAGCCAGGACACCCACGCACTACGAACCAACAGGGAGTCTTAGTGCAGAAAACGGAGTCCCAACTCTACCATCGCGCGGCGATATAAACCACAAAACGACTACTAGGTGAAACAAATGGCGCGAAATGACTTGAGTACTATGAGATCCTAAAATGCCTATAAAACTGAAAGAATAGAATAAGAATAAGAATCTAAAAACCAGTTGTTTTACTAGGGTTGCTCCACGATAGCCAAATATACTGGGAATCACAAACAACAACTACACACCACGGACATGCGTATGCGACGTTGGAATGGGAGAGTTACAATGATAGTTAAATTGAGAAACGAATGTTCTAATAAACTCATGGAATCCGAGCAATGAGTAAAAAGTTTAGTGATAAAATAACTGTATTTACTGTGGGGGCCGGTTAATAACGTAATCAGGTTTGGAAATGTTCTAGACCAAGTACAGCGTTTAACAACAACTTATTTAAAATATAGACGTAATTATACAAATAAATCGATTTGTGTGCAATTAACAAGCTCCACGCTTTGAGATTCGTTGAAACATATAATTTTGAATCTGGTAATTACCGTCGTAATTTAGTGTAGCGAACAAAGTGTGAATATAATCATTACTTATCCGATTAATACATTTTTCAAAGCCAATCAATTCCATTTATATAACTTACCCGTATACTCTCCAGTAATAATCACCTATAAGTATGAGCTAATAATATCATAGAACCGTTCTTTAGCTCACAAGTGTTCACAGTCGTCATGAAGTTCTTGCGAGTCACACTGCTGTTCACGTTCGTAATGTTGGCGGCTAATGCGTCTGGTGCTCTGATCAAACCTTTGGCAGGTAATCAATATATTTTTAATGCTAAATAACAAAAGTACGGGTTGAACTTGGACCAAGCATTGTTATTTTTCCAATCGTACTGGTCAAATCATATAAGAACCAATGGTTATGGTTAATGTCTGAGGTGGTCTTTTGAGAAAAGTACCACACAGATTTAAGTGGTCCTGCCCGGACAGTGCAAACATTTGTCAGTTATCGTGTAGCTCAAACTTAGAACTTTATTGTCATTTTAAACTAGATGAGGCCGATGTTTCCTAGCTGACTACCCTGAGAAGAAACACCGAAACAAACTCAGAGGTCAAAGTCTCTTACTGGTCAAATCATATGAGAACCATGTAGGTTAATATGTGTTTGTCAGTTATCGTGTTGCTCAAACTTAGAACTTCAAGGAGCTCAACGATTTGACGAACAATACCAAAGTAAGGATATTTGGGAAGGTTGTATAAAGAACTCAAACTGCCAGACTAATATAAAATTAACCCCTGATAATGCGATCTACGTGGTGCAGATCAGTGTCTGAAATGGTCTTTTGAGGAAGAACCACACAGATCTCAGTGGACCTGTCCAGTCAGTGTAAGCGATTGTCAGTAGTCGAGTAGCTCAACTTCGAACAGCTCAACGACTTGACGAACAATATCAAAGAAAGGATAGCAGGCCGCAATAGTGCTCAAACTCTTACAAGGCTCTTGAACAAATTAACTAAAATTATTACTTTTATAGGTGATTTTCCTTCCTGCAAGACTCTGAGAGACTGCCCAATGTTAATGGGCTGCAACTACCAATTGCCTGACGGAACTCTTGAGTGCCGTCCGCTTCTAATCCTATGAGTGTAAGATAACAAAAAAGTAAGGCGCATAGATAACCAAACATTTTACGGTAACATGTATACATAGTATTCTTTCTTGCCGGATTTGAGATTGTGATTCATGATTTACGTGTAATAAAATGTGTGTATATGTTGTTTTTTTTTCTGGCTTCGCACTTCACGGGGACCTCGGCGGGGCTCGTAGGAATTTTGTAGGAACAAGCTACCAGAATTATTATTAAAATTCCGCCTGCTAGATAGTCTAGCAGGCGGGAAAAGTGACATAGAAACTTATCACTAATTTAAGAAATCAAGCTATATAAATTTATTTATTTATTTATTTACACTTTACGCACACAAATGTACAGAGGCGGACTTAATGCCATAGGCATTCTCTACCAGTCAACCTTTGGGTGGTGCAGAGAATGGTGGTAGGTGCAATATGGAGAATAAAAAGCGATTGATATTTAATTAATACATACAAACATTTAAATAAGTAATGCGAATATATAAACTATACATACAATATAAATATATATAATAAATACTCAAATTAACAAGATAAATAGGTACACGAAATACTTAAACAATTACAACAAATAGGTAATTGGAAAACATTAGCGATGTGATGATACTACTGCCAACTTCTTACGAATAAGTTCGCGAACTTTAACTTTGAAGGCTAATCGGTTGGTGACCATCCTGATTTCCTGGGGTAGCGAATTCCACAAAGAAATAGACTGAACAAAGAAGGAAGAGTGAATAAATGTTTCTTAAAGAGTTATACAAACTTTTTAACTCCTCTTAGGTATACAAACTTTCATACCATTGGGGATTCATTGGAAGAACAGCAATATTTCTTAAATGAGGATTTGGTACGCACTGAAATAATTGTCTTTTTTAGGGTTCCGTACCTCAAAAGGAAAAATAGAACCCTTATGGGATCACTTTGTTGTCCGTCTGTATTTCTGTCAAGGCCCTTTTTCTCAGGAACGCGTGGAGGTAAAATTCATATGAAATACTCAGGTCTACTGTCCCTTGAGCTGTGAAAATCAAACTTCTATGCCAACGCAACCAAAAGATACAGCCGTTTATGCTGCAAATTTTTGACACTCGCAAGGTAATCAAAACTTACAGGGTACTTCCTGTGAACTCAGAATCTCGAAATTTGGTACGAAGCAACGTCTTATAGCACAGATAAAGGAAAAGTTACGAGAAGCATAAATTTTAAGGTACCTACATAATATAATAAAAATATTTTTAATAATATATACCTACAGGTTTGTACGAAACCCTCGGTGCGCGAGTCCGACTCACGCTTGGAAGGGCGTGTCAGACTCTTACTGACTAAAACCCATCCGTGTTCCTTCTAAAGCCCTTTGCGTTCCAGGGCCGCGGTAACTCTTTCGGACAAATTCCGCAACCCTGGCAGGCTCTGGCCCTAGCGGGCCCCGTCTCCTATAATGACATCTCTTTGAGGCGCGCGTTGAATACAACGCGCCATCGACCCGGGCCTGGTTGTGATCGGACAGTGAGCCACCCAACGCTCGCAATCCGCAGGCCCGAGCCTACGGTGGCCGGGGATCACCTTGCGACTCCCGACGCCCGGAGCGTCTTCTACTTTGCGGCGGTTGGAGCGAAGGCCTTGTCTTTCCCTGAAATAATGGCTTGGCAAGCTTATACGTCTCAGTATTGACTTACATGGCATAAAATTTTCACGTAGGTCTGCAACTTCTACTATATTCGACCAACAGATGTTAGATCTAAAAACGTTTATCAAAATAAAGTGCTCGAGGAGACAAATCCAAAAATGAATTACACTGAAATATAGGAAATAAAATAAATGAGTTGTTTCTAAAAACTCGACCGCAAAGAAACCACTAAAAATTTCAAACACGTCGCAATCGATACAGCGTAATGCCGTTGGTGGCATTAAATCTGTAATTTTGCCAAAATACCACACATTTATATCAAAAGTAATTTTAGTTTAGCAAAAGTATGTTTGCATTAAGCCAGTACTCACATAAAAGTATTCCAAAGATAAATAAAAAAGGCAGAACTGTTTCATCTCACTGATTTATTATTATTCTGAACAAACAGAATTTCAGTTAAATCGTCTGAACTGCAGCGAGAGAGGAGAGCAAAACAGCTCACAAAGCATTATTTGGTTTTATCCATAACGGAGGCCAACACGTCTAGGCCCGTGATCCGTACGGCGTGATCCAGCTACTTCACCGGTTCCACAAACGGTATCTCCAGTCCCTGTGGCTCCAAAGCATGTGGTTCCAGTTGGACAGTCACTATCTGATGAGCAGGGCTGCCTCTTGTTACCTAAATTATTAAATTGCATGTTCAATATTTGGGTTATTTATTTAAACTTAATGTACAATAGTGGTACATGGGCGGACTTAATGCATCAAGGCATTCTCTACCAGTCAACCTTTTGGTTATAAAGACTATACTGTGGTAGGTGTACAATAAATAAAAATAAGATTTAAAATTGAATGTTGTTGTTGTTGTTATGTCCTTAGTTAAGACAAAATTGATTTTATTGGAGTTTAGAGCTCCATACTATGGACGTACAAACTTCTAAACTCCATCGGTATTAGTGGACTTTGAACATTGAACTTTGAGTATTTGGTCAAAGTTCACCTTCGCCGATGGCATAATGTTTTCATTATCACTTGTACTAAAAGTTTTAATAAAAGTGGATTGTTTGATTTTTACCACGTTAACGTTGTTTTCATTGACTGGTCTGTTGGTCGAGTGGTTAGTGACCCTGACTGCTAAACCGGAGGTCGTGGGTTCGATTCCCACCCAGGACAAATCTTTGTGTGATGAGCATGATCATTTGTTCTGTGTCTGGGTGTATTTTGTCTATAATATGTATGTATTTGGAAATTTATAAAAGTATGTTTATCATTTGTCTGGTTGCCATAGCACAGGCTCTGCCTAGTTTGGAATCGGATGACCGTGTGTGAGTTGTCCCAAGATATTATTATTATTCTTTGAACTATTATACGAAGCTCAGACTCCATCGAAGCTGAGAAGAGACGACACCTTTTGCAGCTAGTATGAATGAATATTTCACCGGAAAATTGCAGACTCCGTAAGATTGCAATAAACCTTGATGAGATTATAATTTCTCGATATATTTCAAAAGAATCGTTTTGTATACAATAAATCCGTGTCTTATTTAGAAAAATAGTTTACAAATTCACGCGATATTTTACAATCTTACGGCGTTTGCCAGTTTCCGGTGACAAATACATCGAGTGTGTAAATATTAAATCGGTATTTATTGATAGTTTTGATAAATACAGGTCTAAGAATATGTATGTATATGCCACCAGGTAGCTGCAAACTCTGAAAGATTTTAAACATTTTGGAGAGTTTGTAAAACAATGTGAAATGTGTGTTGTAAATTGTCAATTGAAAGTTTATTTCTACAAATATACAAATTGTATTCTATAATCTTTCTTGTCATTATGAGTAATTGTGGACTGCCATAAACTGGCGACCAAGCAGTACTCAGGTCTACAATTTATCCGACTTGGTGTAATAGTAAAATTGGAAATTGTCACTGTTTTGAAATATTCATTTATTTTCCCAAGCCTCCGATCTGGCAAGCTCTCTAGTATCTAGCGCGGCACAGCCTGCATCTCTTTTGTTTCTTTGTTCTGTATCACAATATTAGACATGTTCTCTCGTCTTCCATGTGACGAGAAGTGTAACTGTCAAAATTCTTTAGGTTTTTAATACTACTTCTGTTCGCATCGCACATCTCCGCTTAGTGTGTCTGGTTTGGCTTTACTCTATACTTTTCCGGGCTACTAGGGACCGTAGTAGGTTCATTAGAAAACCAGCGTCAGACAGCATCAGTTTATGGAGTTTCTTGTCCGTTCTTCTCCATAAGAATATACCTTTCCGAATGGACAGTAGAGTCACTTTATTAATGTAATATTATTATTTTACTGAACTGTAAACTATGACGTTCAAAAGTGCCGTTTAATGACCTAATTGAAATTAACGTTATGACTTTGACATATCGCTGAAATGGACCTTTTTAGTGCAGCCGTGAGACGCACACTTAGTTTGTGGCATAACTAGGTAGTAACACAGGTACATGAAACTGCACGGTAAAATAATGTTTTATGTACCTGTGCTAAATAAATTTTATTCTTTCCTTCTTTCTTTTAGTACGCCGTGAGTCGGACTCTAAACTTTGAAGTTCGAAGTCCGACTCGCGCTTAATTATAATCCAAGCATTAAAAAAGTAAAATATTACCTCCCCAGATTAGAGTATCTCCCACACTAGCCACCTGTTGGTGACTCATGTGCCAGAGGAACGTGAAGAACAGCGCGACTCGCAGCAGTGTGGCCTTCATGATTGCAGTTGTATGCAGTTGTGAGCTAGAGAACAGTTCCATGGTATTACTTGGTCTCATTCATATTTATATGTGATAATAGGTGGAACAAATTAGTAACTATGTGCAGAAAAATGGAATTGATTGGTTTTAGTTAATGCTTTAATCAGATTTATATCGAAACCAGTTCACACTTTGTTCGCCATACTCAAATTACCGACCTCACCAGATTTCAAATTATACGTCACTTATTTTTGATTCATTTTGGAACCTAGATCTTGTTAATTGGACACGAATTGATTTATTTTTATAACTACAAATGCTTTAAATAGCAAGTTGTAAAACGCAGGACTTAGTCTAAAACAATTCATAGCTTTGAGAAGTGTCTCACCTGTAAGTCATCATGAAGTTGTTTCAAATCGCAATATTGTTCTCGTTCATGATGCTGGCGACTAATGGAGCTGCATAAAACCTGAAGGTGCCATCAAACCGCTGTAAATATTATTATAGTTCTCTTTATTCGTTGTAAATACATATAAATTACATTTTTTAATATTAAAATACAAAGATATTTAAAAATATAAAAAATAGTAGCCCACCAGTATCGGGAACAGGGTCCAAGCTACCGGGGGTCAGGGCCCCTGAGAGAGGAACCTCCTCACTATGCGCGCCGTGTCCAGGAGTACTTCATTCTGGATCAAGCCCTTGATCCAGCTGCCCAACGAGAGCCTCTTATTTAGCCTTTTATTATAGTTATTTTTACTAAGCATATTTACTCGTGGCCTCGATTCCATTAGTTTGTTGGAGATCGCAGTTATTTTAAACCAACCCTGTTTAAAATCATTTTACTTCATTTTTATTCCTCCCGCTCGTTGCAGCGGGCACATTTGGAATAGTATATATTTTTTCGAATATCTCTTTAATTCACTGCCCAGGAAATCAAGTGCTTGGTTGGCCATGCAACTCCATCCATCAATTCTTCTTCTTCAGTCGGTCCCTCATTACTGAGGATCGTGGTCACTGGGCCCCTTTAAGCGGACAATCTGTCTCCATCGATTCCGGTCCAAAGTTGCCATCACCACCTGCTGGAATTTGCTTGAGGACATAGCTTCGAACCTTCTTAACTTGGTCCGACCATCGTGTTGGCGACCGGCCTCGTGCTCTCTTTCCTTCCGTATTGCCAACAATTACCAGCTTTTCAAGGCTGATATCTCCCCTTCGCATTATGTGGCTAAAATAAGTCAAGATACGCTGTAAGCAAACTGTAGACAATCGGGTCTTGATATTGAGTTGAGAAAGGACAGACACATTTGTGCGTTTGGCTGTCCATGGGATTCGGAGCATCCTCCAGCACCACATTTCGAATGCGTCTATCCTCTGTCTTTCTCTTGCTCGGATTTAGCACGTCTCAACTCCATAGAGGAAAATCGGGAAAAGCAGTGCTCTAACCAAACGGGCCTTGGTTTTGAAACATATACCGCGGTTTTTCCAAATGTTTTGGAGACGCGTCATAGCATCTTTAGCTATAGCTATCCGTCGCTTTATTTCCGGGACGCAGCTGCCTTCATTACTGATAATAAAGCCCAGATAAATAAAACTGTCCACGGTATCGATGCCCTGGATGTTATTGGCGCCCGCTAATTTTCCCGCACGATCTATCACTATAAGCTTGGTTTTCTGCTTATTTATTGCAAGCCCTAAGTTGCCCAAGTAATCCATCAATTATGAGCAGTATAAATAACTCGGCGTGTATATTATCTGAGCTAGCTATTCTCCTTTCTTTAATGGACATTTCGGTTACACTAAACATTTAACAACTTACTTTACTTAACTAGAAACAATATAAGGCCAGACTAGATTTTGAAATGCATGTTGTGCGATACTATTTCAATTCAAATCTTACAATTAATCTTATGTTTAAATCTTATCTTATGTCTTATAAGCTGTGGTGCAAAAGAAGGATCACCACGATCCTCGGTTACTTCTAAATTAGTCTCAGCATCACTTTGATCGTTAGCATCGACTTCGCTCTGAGTCTCAGATCACTCATCCTCCTCCGGAAAATATAATTTGCCTCGCCTTCTACAGCCCACGATTCATTCCCGCTGGTGCGGGAGGCAGCGCAGCGGCGTTGCAGTGCTATTCTGTAAATTTATCACCGTGTAGATTTAAGTAAAATGAATATGAAGTGAGCTGTCAACCCATACAAACTAGTTGGAATGGCAGTTCACTTCATGCTCAGTTTACTCAAGTTAACACGGTGAGATTTTGTCTCATTTTCAGAAACGGTTGTGCCTGTATATTTCCTTATCTGATCAAATACACTTTATAGTGTAGATTATAATGTTAACTATATAAATAGTTTTCATTATAACCTTAACCTTTAACAAATATCTCGAACATGTGATTACCTATTAATTTCATTGTTTTACCTAAACTTCATATCTCTTTTTAATCTAGCTGTTGGAAGCTCATGCTCAATACTCATACTTTATTTGCATTCCACAATGTGTACTTACGGTGGTAAATTTTAGAAAAGAAATTATGATCATCAGGAACCCTGTCGGGCACAGCAAATACCATTATAACCATACCCAGTCACCAATGATTAATGTTCTACTACATTTTAGTAACATGTAAGATGGCATACTTTGGCCAAACATTAACTTTACTGGGCATTCGCCCGTTGCACAATGTGGTGTGTTGCGGTAATATATCTTCCATATATATCATACATTAGATTTTAGTCTGTGATATACAGGATGTTCTAAAAGTGCGTGATCATATTTAAGGTTGATGTTGGGTGGCTGATATATATTTAGGAAAAATATGCAAAACACAACAAAAAAAAACTTTTATTTCGAAAAACGGCTAAAAAGGTCCGAATGAACTTCTTTTCAATTTTGTTACAGTTGGTGGCATTTACTTTAGTTCAATCACAGATTTGATGTCGCCAACTGCATCAGACTGCTTGAAAAGTATTTTCTTCGGAACTTTACAGTTGTATTTTGTGGTCGATTTTGATAAAAGTCACTTTTTTATGTTTTTTCCTTAATGTACCTATATCAGCCACCCAAAATCACTCTTAAATATGACCACGCGCTTCTGGAACATCTTGTGTATAGAAGCAAAAGCTCACTCAATCATTTGTTAATTCACTCAATGATTAATCACGAAATCTTAAAAAAACTACTTGACCTATGAAAATGCACGGAGGAAAAACGGAGACGTCAGCTAAGAAATGATTTTAGGAAACTTCTATTGTAAGGGGATGAAATAGGGTGTGGAAATTTGTATGAAAAATCTTATTCCGTAGTTCAATATACTTGAAACTTGGTACGAAGACTGGCCTAAGTGAACTTATAAAGATTTTTATAATTGTTTTTTTTTATGGAAGAATCTTAAGGCTTGGTTCGATGAAGTTGAAACTCGGCATTAGCGTTAATCTTGATAAAACGACTTCAAAAAACAAAAAAAGGAGGAGATTCTAGGTTCGACTGTATGTATTCTTTTTTTTATGTTTGTTCACCGATTTTTCCGCCAATTGTCGACCGATTTTCTTATTCGAAAACTTTTTCTTTTAAGGTGGTTCCACTGTCACAGGATCCCAGGAAAATCGAGGGCAACCCTGAAATTTAATAGACACAAACAGTTTTTCATACACTTTCTAACACAATTCAGATATTTGTGCCTGGTAATCATCATTTCATCTTGCTGAGCTGATGATGCATTCATCATCAGCTCAGCTACTTATACTATTGTATAAGTCAGGATCTGATGATGAGACAGCAGGAAAATTACGGCATCCCACAAATTGTATGGGCATTCTTTGAAATATATAGTATACTTCCCATTTGGTCCCATGGGCATCAAGTCGGGATCTGGTATGGATCCCAGGAAAATCAAGAGCAACCTTCACATTTTATGGGCACTTACAATGTTTTTGTTTATGTATTTTCGAACATAATTTCGTCATACATAAGCAGATTTGCCATTAATTGCATTTAATAGTGTCAATCCAGTCATGGCAACATCAAGGTTACAGCGTTATGTGGTCACGTTGTCTGCATATAACCATACGGTCTAGTACCTATATTAAAGGTGCAAATAATATAGCGGTGGATTATTTCTCGCGCTCGCCTTTACTTGAACCTAACTTCTGAGAAGATAACGTCACTCCGCTAACTTTTAGTGATATAGAACAGAAACTTGTAAGGTTGACATTTTACAAATCGATCGGTTGATCACGTCAAATTAATTGTTAATTGGTTCTGCCCTATTTGAAATGAAAAACAGATTTAGATATTAAAAACTGGTGTAATTTTCGAGGACACGTTTTTTTGTGTTTTCAAGTTTATACACGAGTTGTGATAACAACTCATGTGTAAACTAAGAGTGCAGCTACACTCGCGAGCAATCAACTGGAATCACTTATCGCGCGTTGCTCAAAACAATTTTGTACAGTTTCTATGCAATAAACTATGAATTGTGGCATATCATTTGCAAACGTACTTTGTTAGCTCAACCTCTTTCAATATCATAACCACCTTAGGTCATTAAACGTAAAACTTAAAGACATATTTTTTTAAAACAAAAAACTTATTTTTGTGTATAACATATACTAATTAACTTAATAAATAACCTTATAAAAGTGGGCGTTTATGAAAATTGGTTATCAGTCCAATGAGTATTCGAAAGTGAAGACGCCCCGGGCGTCGGGAGTCGCAGGGCAATCCCCGGCCACCGTAGGCGCGGGCCTGCGGACGTCGAGCGTTGGGTGGCTCGCTGTCCGGTCACAACCAGGCCCGGGTCGATGGCGCGTTGTGTTCCACGAGTTTTTTTTAATGTATTCCAAATTCGACACAAACAAAAAGGCAGAACAGTTTAATCTCACTGATTTATTATTATTTTGAACTTTTGAGAGCGAAACTGAGCTCGCAAAACATTATTTGGTTTTACCCATAACGGAGGCGACCACGTCCAGGCCCGTGATCCGTGCGGCGTGATGGAGCTACTTCGCCAGTTCCACAAACTGTATCTGAAGTCCCTGGGTTTACAAAGCATGTGGTTCCAGCTGGACAGTCACTATCTGATGAACAGGGCTGACTCTTCTGACCCAAACAATTAAAAACATGTTTATTAAGATAAGCCTTTAAGCCAATAAGGCCTTAGTTAAGATAGTATTGATTTTATTGGAGTTTAAGGTTCCCTAGTCAAAGTTCACTTTTGCCGATACAAAATTGGTAGTCTATAAAGTCGGTTTACGGACGATAGTTTAACGTGACAAAGTCATAACAAAACATTGATGAAATGATCGTAAAGTTACAATGATTGTAACGTTACAATGAGCGTAGCTTTACAATGAGCGTAACGTTACAATGAGAGTAACGTTACAATGAGTCATGCTTTTTCGTGCGCGCTGCCGGCGTTCATCGATTTATTAGACGTTGTCACGTCAAAAATGTTTTCACCATCACTTGCACTAAAATTGTCAATAATAGTGGCTGGTTCGATTTCGCTATGTTTGTCTGTGAATTACAATTCCTTTAAACCATTTCACTAAACTAAGACTCCACCGAAGCTGTGTTGTATAAAGCGGAGAGGAGAGAACACTTTTAGCAGCTAGGATAAATACACCGAGGGTGCGGAGATGCGTCCGGTGTGTATACAAATATTGAGTCGATATTTATTTATAGTATCTATAAATATCGGTAAAACCATATGTTAGTAATGACACTGAATAATTGCAAATTCTGAAATATTGTATTTTTTTTTTTGAGTTTGTAAGCTCTTCATAAATTGTCATCTGGGCATTTCTTCTACAATTATAAGAATCAAAATTTTATATTCTAAAGGATGATTGGTGCGTTCCTTTAAATGAATTATACTGGATCTGATTTGCCCAATATGGAAAATTAGGTTCCATATTAGGTAGATTTTGAGTTATCGTCGTATTTAAGATATTTTTAGGGTTCCGAACCTCTGTTTGGAAAAACGGAACCCTTATAGGATCACTCGGTTATCTGTCTGTCCTGTCCGTCTGTCACTGTGAATCTACTGGACCGATTCAGTTGAAATGTGGTTTCTGTGTCAGAAAGATGAACGTGTAACAAAAATAAATACATTTTGAAAATTTTGTCACTTTTTGGGGATCAAATAAAAAAATTAAGAAGTTCTAATTAAAATAAGCACTTTTTAAACTGTATCGTGTGACATATCAAATCAAAGAGCTCATTGAATATATCTTATTTTGAAGAAAAAAAAATAGATACACAAAATCGAGTCGGACTCTAAGGCCGTTCCGCTAAAAATGTTCCGTTGCGGGGACCCGCGCGGGCACTTTTGTATGGAACCTCGCGGGCGTCCGCTTTACGCAGTTTCAGGCCTGAAGTGCGACTTGCGCTTTAATTGATTTAATTATTTAATCATTAAAAGTAATTTATTACCTCCCAAGATCAGAGTATCTAGTTCGGAACTAGGCAACTGTTGGTGGCTCATGTTCGCTGTAGGTGACGATAAGTAGAGAATATTTGTTATTTTCCGCAGAAAAATGAATTGATTGGTTTTAGTAAATGCTTTTATCAGATTTATTATGAAGAAACTAGTTCACACGCTATACTCAAATTACCGACCTTAGCGGATTTCAATTCTTTAAACGTAGATTTAGTTTATTGGGCCTAATCGATTTATTTGTACCTATAACTACTAAATGCAGGACTTAGTCTATAACAATTCATGGTTGAGAAGTGTCGACCGGACTGGTCATGTGGCAAATCAGGCAAATGCCCGATGCGCCGGATGGCCGGTGGGCCGGTGTGGCCGGTGGGCCGGTGTGGCCGATTAACGATCGACTTTCTTTTATGTATTTATTTATTTTAGCCAATTGTGTCCCACTGCAGCACAAAGGCTCCCGGCTTTGGGCAAGTCTGGACCAATCTGGCCGATAGGCGTCAAGCTCGTCCCGCCATCTTCGCTCGGGTCTCCCACGATGTCGTCGGCCATTTTCTGGGACCCACATTGTGGTTGCTTTAGCCCATGAACCGTTCGACATCCGGCAGACGTGGCCGGCCCAGTCCCACTTTAGTTTGGCTGCTTTTTGTGTGACGTCGGCGATTTTTGTTTTGGAACGCAACACTGTGTTCCTAACGTGGTCCATTAATCGGACTCCCAAAATGCTGCGCTCTCTCCCTGACTTTCTTTTGCTATTTAAAAAAAAAATTGATTATAGTAGGCGCCAGATAAATGTGGAATAAAGTACATTGACCTTTCCCTAATAACTGTTCATAGGTACCTGAACAATTAAATATGAATCGTTTTTCATTATTAGACAATGTGATCACGAGAGATGATGATTCGGGACAGCTTTGTGTCATTAATTCCGTTTTTCAAATTAAAAATGTCAATAATTGTAGGTGGGTCAATGACCGTTATTCCACGATTATCTGGCGCCTACTATAGAATAACGTCTCCTAGCTTCGAGTTGAAAACTTTATTCAATTTACGTTACCTCATGGCTCAGTGATTGCAGCTTGCTGAAAGAATACCGAAAATATATCTGAAATGTTTAAGATACGAGTCCAGGTTAAGGGCTCATTTTTAGTTTTCCAAAAGTACACTCTTTCAAGCCGTTAATTTTGTTAAGATCGGGTGAAAAAAAAATCTTAAACAGGCTTTATGAAAAATTTTTGGATTAACGTCGGTTTTTTTCGGTAAAATGAAATTCGAATAAAAAAAAACGGAAAATTGATCGGTTCCCAATTTGTGCTCTTCCGAAAAGAATAAAAAGAAGGTGGGGGGCTCTTAAATTCAATTTTAAATGTGTAGGTAAATTATTTTCGTATATTTTCCAAAAGTACTTTATTTTTGCAATGATTTACCAAAAATAATAGATATATTTCTCCCAAAAAAGGTAGCAACCCTAGGCCCCGCGTTGGCTTAATCCGGTACTGAGTAGTTTTCCTTTCTCTGAAGAGTGGAGGGCTGACCGTCTCTGAAATGCCTGGGCCGGTTTTGGGTCCCAGTCCGGCCCTGTGCTGATCTAATAATTTCTAATCGCTCTTTGGTTCACATTCATGATATTGACGACTAATGTGGCTGCACCTGAAGGCGCCAAGAAACCGCCGTAAATGTAATTATTTTTACTAAAAATATTTACTCGTAGCCTAGATTCTATGAGTTTGTTGGAGATCGCTGTTATTTTAAAACAACCCTGTATAATATCATATTATTTCTCTTTCATTCCTGCCGCCCAACGTAGCAGTCTACACATTTGGACTAATATAATCTTTTAGAGCATCTGGATATTGTCTCACTGCCCAGGAGAAGGGTGCGCACGATCCCCACGTACAACCGCCTGCAGGCGGTGCTCGGGTCTCCCAGATTGGGAAGCAGCGTTGACAGCGCCCCCGCCACGCCGAACAACTTGGGCGCCAGCCGTCGGAAGTGGGGGCCGAAATCCCTGGCTGTCGAGCACCAATCCTGGATATTTCATGGTGGACTCGACAGCGATACGGGCCCCCCCGACCACGATGTGCGATCCCGGCGGCGGCGCTCGCCGGGGGCCATGAAAAGCTATGGCCTCCGACTTATGCAACAGCCAGCCTTAAGCCTAGTTCGCAATGATGCAGCAATCGTTTTTCAATTCACGGTTGGAACCCTCAATTCTTACGTACATTACAATCTTCTTCAGTTCTGCAATAGTCTTGTTAAGTATGCTGCAAAAAATCTTTGGTAAAATAGGTAAATAAAACCAACATGCTTTGTCACAATTTGTTTATGCAAAACCAAAAAATGAATGAAAAAATGTTAATGAACCAATATAAAAAAAAAAAACAATAAAAAAAATTTGCTTGCTTTACGTGATCTGTACCTCTATTCAACCGACTTTATTAAAACGAAAGGTTATGTTTAGCCTACTGGTTATGGTAGGGTTCCAATACAGTAACAATGCTTCAAGCCATCAGTCCCTAGGCCGCAAAAGCAGTCATCAGTGAAGTACCGGCAGTCCGAATGAGCTGAGCAGAGGTTATAGGCTTGCGGAGCTGTAAATATAAGGTTTCATTACAAAAAAAACTATCAAAATATATCCTACTCATATTATAAACGCGAAAGTTGGTATGTATGGATGTATTTATGTTTGTTACTCTTTCACGCAGAAACTACTGAACGGATTTAATTAAATTAGGCACAGAGGTAGATTATAGTCTGGAATAACACAAAGGATACTTTTCATTCCGGGAGTATGTTCCCTTGTGATAACATTCGACATTAACACGGGCGGAGCCGCGGGCAGTAGCCAGTATACAATAATAATAAACACGGCTGCCGCTTTTCAAATAAGCTGTGGACTGAATTGGGTCCCATTTAATGCTTGGTGAAGAGATACTTCTTCTACTACTACTGCTTCTTCTTCCCAGCTAAAACACTAGGAAGTGGTGACGGGCTTGCGTTTTGGGGGACTGTCTTTATGTAGAACTTTGACGTTCAAAAAGTGCTGGCACTCAGCCTAATTTGAATAAATGACTTTTGATTTTGATAAACTTTACTTGATTCTCCACCAAGTGAGGCTCACGTGATTGACATGATTAACCTGATAGACTGAGATCCCACAGCTGCTAGTCCTCCCCTATTTGCTCACTAACAAAATATGTGGGATTGAGTAGTATTAGTATGTACTTTTAACGTACTCATACCTGCTAGCTTGGGCCGACGAATTTTTTTTTTGTGTATCAACGTCATTTCAGTAGGAGCTCGTGGCTAAATAATAACAGCCGCACGGGTCGATCTTCAAGGTTAAGCAATGCTTGCCGAGGCTGGTCTGTGGATGGGTGACCATCTTAACATACCGAGACTCCTCCGTGACACCAGTCTTGCCAAGGAGTACCGTGTTACCCAGTTAATGGGTTGTGGAGGTCTGGTAGGCAGCCGCTCCACGTAAAATACTGGTATTCAGCTGAATACGGTTTGTGGAAGCAGACCCCAATATAGTTGGGAAAAGGCTAGGCAGATGAACGTCATTTCAGTAGTCAAGGAGGTAGTTTAGCATCCTCCCAAATCCTGGCAGACTTTAACTTTCGTTATTTGCACCTACTTAATAATCTATTCCCAAATTTCAGCCTTATGAATAGGATCTCAATCGAGGTGGCGGCCAGCTCTTAGACCATTACAATGACTAATCAGTCGTTAAAATATTATTTAATTACTAATTATTTAACAATATTCTGCAAAACGTATAAAAAATTCAGCACCCAGGTGGCTTTATCAATGTTTCATGTGGCCATGTGGGATCAATGGCGCCACA
The DNA here is from genome assembly GCA_905163435.1 of Mamestra brassicae. Classification (NCBI taxonomy): domain Eukaryota; kingdom Metazoa; phylum Arthropoda; class Insecta; order Lepidoptera; family Noctuidae; genus Mamestra; species Mamestra brassicae. The sequence goes on along the minus strand of LR990991.1, from coordinate 2,873,688 downwards.
TGCAAAATAAAGAAGCGAAATTTCAACAATTGCAACAAAAAGAACCGCAGAGCCATCTACGACGAACTAACATCGAAATCCTGCATCGCGCAAGCAAAGTTCTCCGTGCGATTTGAACATATACAACAGTCCGAATATCAACTATCGGGCAGTTGCCCACCAGACACAATAACCGTCTGGCAGAAGGATCCTTCCATTTTCAGTGGAAATATGCGGGACTTTACTCTCTGTACCACATACCTCTTTGTTAGTGAGGAAATAAGGGACTTGTGGCGATAGTGGAGGAGTTTGTTGTTATATTATATTCTGCTCACTAGGTAATTCTTAAAATAACATTACAATTTATTATTTAAAGGAGTGTCCGTGGAGTTTCTTGCACGTTCTTCTTAATAGAGACATACGCTTTGGAACGTGCAAATCTATATATATAAATGAATCCCTATTTCCCTTAGTCACGGCATCAACGTGTGAACGGCTTGACTGATTTGGCTAATTCTTTTTTTTTTTGTTCGCCTGATTACAAGGAAGGTTTAAAAACAACAAAAAAAATAGGTAGGTAGGTAGGTAGGTATGTAAGTAGGTAGGTGGGTAGGGTAGGTATATAGGTAGGGTTGGAAGGCAGGGTAGGGTAGGTTGGTTAGGAAAGTAGGGTAGGATAAGGTAGGGTAGGTAGGGTAGGGCAGGTAGGGTAGATAGGTAGGGTAAGGCAGGTAGGGTAGGTAACGGTTAGGGGGAGGTGACGGGAGCGAAGCCACAGGCACAGCTTGTATTTTCATGTTTATGACCAATCGACCTTGACAATTCAGAAGTGCCTCTGTCAATTGTTTAATAGAATAAATGGTTTAAGGTTGAGTTGGTGCACTTCTTGACGGATGGAACTGGTGATAGTAACAACATAACTTTTCGATTCGAAATTGACACTTTAATTTCCTTTGTTGATTATCGATTGATATTTGCCATCAAAAGTCATAAGATAGTTAAATTTTATGAGGCATTTTTAAGATAACTGTCAATAGGGCTGTCAAAACGTTACTAACTCGGTGGACAAGGTAAAGACACGGTTTGAGGAAGTGCCCAAGTTTAAGTAGAAAACCCCTCGAGCTTCTCAGCATCATTCCGATCTCCTGAGAGAGCATCATCATCTTCCTGCCCTTATCCCATGTTACTTGGGGTCGGCGCAACACGTTTTTTTCTTCCATTCTGTCCTGTCAACCGTCACGCTATCACTAACTCCCTTTTCTTTCATATCACTCCTAACACAATCCATCCATCTTTTCATCTCCTGAGAGATGAACCTATTAATTACATAAAGAGTAAGCAGCGCAACACAGTCTAACAATTCCGGCAGTCATGTTATAAATCCTATGTTCTTGGAAGATGTTGCTGCCGGTCCGGAAATTTCAAGATGGAAAAGCAAGAAAGAAAGATAAATTTGTTTATTTGGGACGCGCACAACAAAATATAATGACTGGTTCAAAAAAACTAACAACAATAAAAGAACTGTGCGAGGCCAGAAAGGCCGCATGCACTCAGCATGAGCTGTAATATTTAAAAAAAAAAGACAATGACGCTGTCCACTAGAAAATACAACGGGTTGCACTCCGGGAGTGCCGGCAGAAGTGAAAACTTGAACATTAACGTTGTGCATTTTTGATATTTTGGAATGGTTAGGGAATAATTTCGCACGAATTGCATATGCATGCATTGAGGCATACCGCGCGGTAAAAAGAAAAGGGGATATTACTTCCTCTCCTACGCCGCGCCGGCGGTCTACTCTCCCTCAATCTTAAGAATTTTCGATCAGGTCACATGTCCTGACGCGAGTTTAACATTTTCTACCCATCCCAAAAAGTGCACAACACCGCTAAAGAAGTTTTCACTTCAAAAAAAAACGGGCAAATTAAATAAAATTTACTTACGTGTAGTAGCACGAGGATCAACCGGTATCAGGTTAAAAGCAGCAACATTAGAAACTAGACAAGCGGTGACCAACAGAACGACCAACAAAAACCTCATGGTTACTACTCTGCCCAGGTACAGCAGAAACATAAATACTGCCAGCGATATTTATATGAGGAAAAACATGATCATATTACTATAAATTGATTATAAATGCGTCCAACTTTGGTCGAGATTAAAATTGAAATTGGATTAGTTGGCACGCGTTGTTAGGGTGCGACTAGACTGAGGGCCAATTCAACTAATTTATAGGGTTCCGTATCCAAAAGGGTAAAACGGCACCCTATTACTAAGACTCCGCTGTCCGTCCGTCAGTTGGTCTGTCACCAGGCTGTATCTCATGAACCGTCATAGTTAGACGGTTGAAATTTTCACAGACGATGTATTTCTGCTGCCGCTATAATAATAAAACAAATATTTAAGGGGGCTCCCATACTACAGACATGATTTTTTTGCAGTTTTTATAGATAATGATAGGGAACCCTTCGTGCGCGAGTCCGACTCGCACTTGGGCGGTTTTTTCCCATGTTTTTGTCGGATTGTGACTCAGATGCGAATGCGAACGTTGTTTGAAAATTAGAAGAATTAGCACTCAGGTCGAGCGATGACATAAGACATGTTTTAGGGCATGTACTTGTAGGAGATATGTTAAATAAACGTACTGAAGTGCAAAGAGGTATACTTCAGAGACCTCTTTCGTCAGGACCTCTTTGAAAGTTTAGAGACTTAATTAGTGGCACGTTATGAATAAAAGGCATAAACACTCATTTGAATTTTATGATAGACGGAGGTAAGATGACTGTCAAGCCATAGGCGGTTTTAATATTGATGTAATATTATTTAAATTGGTCAATAACATTTCACCACAGGGAAAAGCTAACAAAATGCCAACTTGCCATGGAAAGAAGTATGCTGGCGTTAAAAATCAAAGACAGAGTCAGGAATGTAGACATAAGAACAAGAACAAAACTCACAGACATTCTTATCCGGATAGACGTCCAAAAATGGAGATGGACTGGACATATGCTACGCCACCCCATTAACAAATGGAGCAAGCAAGTCACCCTCTGGCAACCAAGAGACGGACGGACCTAGGGGTCGTCAAGTCAGGAGATGAGAAGATGACTTGAAACAGACAGCGGGACCATTCTGGTTGAGAGTAGCGAGGGACAGGACCCATTGGAAGGAATTGGAGGAGGCCTATGCCAAAAGGCACACCGAACTTAGGGACTTCTTGTCACCCTATGTCAATAAAAAGGCTATATTATTATTATTATTTCAATTATCTATTAGGAATAATCGCGAATGAGTTTTCATTGATTCCGTCTTGTTCATAATTCCTTTAGGCTGGTTTCACAGGTCTGTCCAGGAGACCCGCACGGGCAGCCCGCATACGGGAGACTCGGACGGGTTTCGTTAGCAGTGTTCTGAAACGAGGCTTCAGCACCATACGTCGTACGGGCTCTATGCGGACCGGGAGCGGCCAGAGCGGGTCCGCATCGCTGTGATCAGATAACACTAACAATGTTGTTTTGAAGTCCCAGAAATATACAAATTTTTAAAGAGGATCCGTCATAACTATTTCTTTTACTTTATCATCTGCTTGAGTAGCAGGCTTCGAAGCGTTTGTGCATCGCGTTACATGTGGCTTAGCCAAAATGCCATTTTATCAGGGAATGCCAAATGCAAGGGTTTGGCCATGCGACATTTCAACGTTTGTCAGCCCCACATATTTTTGAAATTTTGACAAACGTCTTTGCCACGGTACTGCTAACAAAATGTCACTTGTCCAGGGTAGGAAGTCTCGACGTAGTCGTAGTAGTAGTAGATCGCCTTTTTTTTAAGGATGGGTAATCGTCAAATGACTTCTTCCGCTCTGAAAAAAAAAAGAAAAGAAAGAAAAATGTTTATTTGGGACTCGCACAAGACTAAAAAACCAGTAAAATAAAATTAAAAACTAAACAGTATAATAAAATAATTATCTGTGCGAGGCCAAAATGGTCCCTATCTCAGCTTATGCTGCGATATCTAAAAAATAAATAACGCAGCGCTGGTATTCTGATAGGGCCAGTCAGTGGTGCCACGGATACATTCACGGAGCATATTTAACAGAAATATACAAATAAAATAATAAGTTTAAATATGGGTAAAAAAATGCAACAATTATTAATATATAATTATATAAATAATAAAAAAAATTAAAAAAATCTCTCTCTGGGTGGAGCGGAAGGACGTGTCAGACTGACTCTTACTGACTAAAACCCATCTGTATTCCTTCTAAAGCCTTTTGTGGTCCAGGGCTGCGGTGAATCTTTCGAACAAATTCCGCAACAGTTACCAATCGCCATTTTTTTTTTTTAGGATGGGAAATCATCAAATGACTTCTTTCGCTCTGGGTGGAGCGGAAGGGCGTGTAAGACTCTTACTGACTAAAACCCATCCGTGTTCCTTCTAAAGCCCTTTGCTTTCCAGGGCCGCGGTGACTCTTTCGAACAAATTCCGCAACCCTGACAGGCTCTGGCCTTAGCGGGCTCCGTCCTCTATGCTGACATCTCTTTGAGGCGCGCGTGAAACACAACGCGCCATCGACCCGGGCCTGGTGGTGATCGGACAGCGAGCCACCCAACGCTCGCCGTCCGCAGGCCCGCGCCTACGGTGGCCGGGGATCGCCCTGCGACTCCCGACGCCCGGGGCGTCTTCTCCTGTTGCGGCGGTTGGGACGAAGGCCTTGCCTTTCCCTCGCGCGGTCCGCCTCCTCCTTCGCTAGAATTACTGCTTCGCAGAAGGAGGTGACCGCTTCCCAAGCCTCCTCGCTCCGGACCATGGATTCAACCAGGGCCGGACGCGAGAGGTTGCCGCCGCCGATCGCCTCGACGAGGACATGGCGGTGCTCAGCCCAAGCAGGGCAGACCTCCACCGTATGCTCCACCGTGTCCTCCGGGCGATCCTCACAGTGCTGACACCCGGGCGTTTCCTCCCGCTTAATCCGAAACAGGTACCTCCCGAAACAGCCGTGTCCGGTAAGTCAGGCGGAAGGTGAGGACGCCGTGGCGCCTCTCCAGCCACTCCTCAAAGAGGGGCCTTACCGCCGCAATTGTGGCGTGCCCAGTTACCAATCGCCTACCGACCGAATTTTGTCTCTAAATTTTAAAGCCAATCACAGTCAATCTCGAACGCGATCCAAGATTAAAATCAATGATCTGATCCGTGGCACCCTTATACAATTTCTTTTTCAAGATTTTATTTTACCACTTTGTCGGCGTGATTTATATGTATACCGATACCGAATTTCAAATTTCTAGTACTAAGTGTCTCTGAGCTAAACCGCGGACAAACAGTCAGACGGACATGGCGAAACTATAAGGGTTCCTTGACTACAGAACCCAAAAAACAATAGATACAAAAGATTTTCATGCAAAAATGCTCTGTATATACACATACAATTCAGTTGTTCACAGAAATAAGATCGCCACGGTATCAATAGCCCGGAAAATTCTAATACCTACCTACAAATATTTTCACTTAAAATGGCTTCCATTTTTCGCAGCAAACCGAATGAGCTAATGGCTAGTATCGAATTATCGTTATGTTGAACGGAATACTTTTTCAAAACAATTCTAGGCCTCTAGAAGTTTCCACAATAATGTCAAGGTCTCGATACTGAGTAGGTAATATTAGATTTACGTTTATTGAAATTATTTATGAAGCCATGTCTGGCTGGGTTTCGGATTTTATGAAGTGACTTTTGACTTTTGCGTCGGAACTGAGTTTAAGGTATTTAGTTACCACGCGCTGCTTGTGTTCTATGGAAAATTCTGTGAATTTCGTTTTGAAAAGTGGTGCTACTTCTCCGCAGTTCCTTTCCGATTATTTTCAATGCGGGTTCCAAGACAGTTGAATCGTTTTTCCGGGACTCGACGAACTTCATTGACTCGACCTTTTTCTGATGGTCGCCACTGTTGATTCTGGCTTTCATCATTTGTCAATGTACGTCACGCTCAATTAAGTTTGTAATCGCAAAAAATAAATCCTACTAATATTGTAAACGCGAAAATTTGTAAGTATGGATGGATGGATGGATGTTTGTTACTATTTCCCGCAAAAACTACTGAATGGATTGTAATGAAATTTGGCACAATGGTATATTATAATCTGGAATAACACATAGGATTTATCCCGGGAATATGTTCCCTTCGGATAATTTTCGACAATCAAACGGGCGGAGCCGCGGGCGGCAACTAGTAAAAAATAAAACAACAAATTTCTATTTTTCGGACTTTTTCCTGTACTTGTACTGTAAGATCTATCTTCTTGCTAACTTTCATGACTCTAAGTCAGCGGAAAGTACCCTATAGGTTTTGATACCCTTGCGAGCGTCAAATAATGCGCCATGAACTGAACATAAACGGCCTTATCTTTAGATTGCGTTGACTTAAAAGTTAGATTTTTTCACTGCTCCAAAGGTAGCAGACCTGAGTATTTGATGTTAATTTCAGCTTGATTCCTCTAAGCGTTCTTGACAAAAAAGGTATTGACAAACGGACAGACGGACAGACGGACAGACGGACCGACGGACAGACGGACAACAAAGTGATCCTATAAGGATTCCGTTTTTGCCGACTGAGGTACGGAATCCTAAAAAAGCGGTCGTATGAGGTATCTCAACGTATAACCTGTTTATTTGAAGGGCCCCATTATTTTCTCAAGTCTCACTGCCGCTTTCCATTCCTATTAGATACGTGAAAGGCCTCATACTCTGCGGTTATGACTCAGTAATGTTGATAAAGTTAAATTTATATGGTTCAGACAATGAATCTAATCGTACAATTATTTAATTGTAAGTGTGGACACAGTGTGGTTTTATTTTTAGGGCTCCGTACCCGAAAGGTATTACTAAGCCTCCGCTGTCCGTCTGTTCGTCCATCCGTCTATCTGTCAGTGGGCTGTATCTCAAGAACCATAACAGGTAGACAGTTGAAATTTTCACAGAGTTAGTTTTTCTTTTGCCACTATGACAACAAATAATAAAAATTAAATTGAATTGAAAATCCAAGGGAGCTTACAAGAAACGTTTTTTTCGGTATAGGGTACGGAACCCTTCATGTGAGAGTCTGATTCGCACTTGGCCGGTTTTTTATTTCTATACCAAAACATTCGATATGTGATTCACCAACCCGTACTGGTCCCGCCTGGTATATTACTGTCCAGCGAAGGGGTGAACAGCCGGTCGATTCTGTAAACATATCGAAGTGAAGGCTTGGGTGAAGTGATCACGAGGTGAGCTGTCAATCCATATAATCAAAATGTCACGTGATCACGAAGTGAGCTGTCATTCCATCTTGATTATATGGATTGACAGCTCTCCTCGTAATCACTTGACCCAAGCCTTCACTTCGACATGTTTGCAGAATCGACCGGTTGTAATCATTCAATCAATGGAACTCAGCCATGAGAACATTACAGGCTGGTTGATAACGGTATCAAAACTCCATTTTGAAATGAAAATAGAATCTTATTATTCTACGATGATAAATCAATAACCTTTCAAAATGTCCCAGTTATTGCTCTTACAACGACCGCTGCGAGATAAAAACTAGTTCTTAGAAAATAACCCTTTTGCTCAATTTTACCTCCATCTTTACATGAAGCTTTTATAAATAATAACTAGATTGGCCCGCGATTTCGTCAGTGTGAAAAGTAAAATAAAAGCAGCTATCTGTGAAAGTGAAAGTCCCGTCAAAATCGGTCCAGCTGGTCCGGAGATTAGCCGGAACAAACAGACAGACAGGCAAAATTATTAAATTTGTGTTTTTGTAGGTATCGTATAGGCATTTAGTAAATAGCAGCAGCTGTGGTCGTGTTTTATATTACAAAAATATAGAATAGGAAGCCAATATAGCAGGAGTTTGGTAAAAATACTTCAGAAATAATAATGTAAAACTGAGTCCACAGTTTAATCAATCTGCGTGCCCTTTTCCTAACTTTCATATAATCTAAGAGATGGTATCCCATCCAAGGACCTACCTCGGCAAACATTGCTGAACCTTGAAGATCGCCCCACGTGGCTGTTATTATTTAGCCACAAGCTCCTGCAATTTGTCACTGATGGGACATCCTACCAAAATAACTTTCTTAAAGTTCACTAAAACTGAAGAACTAATTAACTTGTACGATCCTGAATATCCTGAAATTTTCAAAACCCACTTAAACATTCAACCTTGATACGAATTCAGCCCACTTCGCAACTCAATAGGGCATAAAAATCTCATCGGCATACGTCAAAACTTTCTCAGAACATGGTAGCAGTGGATCTCAAACTTGCTTCGAATAGCTTTTCTTCCGTGACTTTGACCGCGGCCCGAGAACGGCCGAAGATTCACGAGCACTTACGAAGCCGGATATCTTGATGGATGATGAGTTTCCTTGATCTACGCTTTCGTGTTTTATTGAGCGTAAAGATTCCTCTTGAAGTTTTCTCGGTAATTCTTGAGACAAAGGAAGGGAAATGTTAATTGGTTTATGTTGTTGTTTTGATTTTGAGTTAAAGAATGAGGAAGTGAGACAGTTTTAATTAAAATTTGTTGAATGTCAAATCCGAATGTTTGAGAAATTTAATTATTTACTTAGCATTGATGTGGAAATGTTTTGTTATGTTTATGTTCAACAACGACTTTTCAGCCTCATGTTAATGCTTAAGAGGTTAAATGTTTTTCAATTTTTGTATTATAAGTACCTACTATTTTTTTTTACGTTTTCCATAGTTTTAAGTTGTACATAAGTTAATTTTTGGAACGCGCTATCGCATTAGGTATACCCTGTAATTATAGTGTAAGGGAGAATTTAATAAATAAATAAAATAATAAAAAACCTTAAGATTGAAAATTAAAAAAAGATAATTTCAATACTACGATACTATAATTACAATAGCGAATTACTATCTATATACACGAGGGAAAAAAAAATTAAACAGATCGAGGCAAAACTAAACAAAAATCTTATTTTATAACTTTGACAACCACAATACCTACTACAAAAAAATGTACCTTCTTTATTCAGGATTTTTCACAATTTTCTCCAGCATAACGAGATTGTTTCAGTGTCATATCCGAGGAACGAGCCGTCTTTCTAATGAGGCCTATTTCTGAGTAAAGATCCCGCCATAAGATTACACTTTTTAATTTTGTTGCTTTTGACTTTTAAGTTCTTTTTTCATATTCGTTTTTCAAATGGTGGTTTGTGTATCTTATATCTAGAGATAGAATTTGAAGTATCTTTGATTTTATGAGATCAGAGGGATAGTTTAATAAATCCACCAGACGACAATCTGACAATGTTTTCAACCACTCTAGGCAAGTAGCCATTTTTTTTTTCTACACTTTTTTAATTTTATTGCTTCTTAGTATTTGGTTATTTTTCAAATGGTGGTTTGTATATAAAGAAAAAAAGAAAAATATTTATTTGGGGCTCACATAAGACAATCAAAACAGTAAAATAAAATTAATAACTAAACAGTAATATAATATAACAAACATGGATAACTACCTATATGATAAAATAATTATTTGTGCGAGGCCAACATGGTCCCTATCTCAGCTTATGCTGCGATATCTAAAAAATAAATAACGCATTAAGCGGGAGGACACGCCCGGGTGTCAGCAATGTGAGGATCGCCCGGAGGACACGGTGGAGCAGACGGTGGAGGTCTGCCCTGCTTGGGCTGAGCACCGCCGTGTCCTCGTCGAGGCGATCAGCGGCGGCAACCTCTCGCGTCCGGCCCTGGTTGAATCCATGGTCCGGAGCGAGGAGGCTTGGGAAGCGGTCACCTCCTTCTACGAAGCAGTAATGCTAGCGAAGGAGGAGACGACAATCTGACAATGTTTTCAACCACTCTAGGGATGTAGCCATTTTTTTTTCTACACTTTTTAATTTTATTGCTTCTTACTTTTTGGTTATTTTTCAAATGATGGTTTGTGTATCGTATATCTAGTGATATAGGTTTATGAAGCTCTTAGGAATGCAAAAAGTAGGGCCTATTTAATATAACCGACAGATTACAATGTAACCATCCGACGATTATGTAAGTTTCTGACATATATTTTCTGTCCTCTCGAGACGATGTGCGATAGAAATAGTATTCGCAACGAAATTGTTCAACGGGTTATGTATTTGCAGACCAAATCATTCCAAATTGTTATTTAAATATCTAGATTCTGTGTAAATATGAAAGTCAAAACAACAAAACTTTTACTTGTTGTTCTGACAATCATATAACAATGTTTAAATGATATTATCTATATCGTGATAAATATTCCAATAAAAGTATTTTTAGACGTTATTTTCGAATGCCAGTTTTACAGATGTTCAAGAAACTTTGCGAGCTTTCTTGTTTAAGACAAGGTTTGAAACCCAGGCAGACAGGCAAAGTTTGAGGGGCCTCAACTATTAATAGAATGCCTTGGAAAGTGCTTGCGAACGTGAACATTTTCTTGAGAACCAGCAGTGAGTTAAGTATGCAAAATAGAGTTCAAGTTTACAGGTAGATTAGAACATACGTGCCTAGCACGAAAATTGGCATTCCAGATGGCATTTCTCGCGATTTATAATACTATTCACATTTATATGTGGCTTGTAGCGTGCAGACCATCCAACGATCCTGCCTAGCCTTTTGCAACTATAAAAATCCAGATGCAGCTACATCTCATCATAATCAAATTTATTAAATTTTATTTTCTGTTTTTAGTTGGATTTTTCTATAAAAGCTTGTTTTTTTAGTTTTTTTAAACTATTTTTTTTTATTGATGGGAAATTATCAAAAGACTCCTTCCGCTCTGGGCGGAGCAGAAGGGAGTGTCAGACTCTTACTGACTAAAACCCATCCGTGTTCCTTCTAATGCCCTTTGCGTTCCAGGGCCTCGGTGACTCTTTCGAACAAATTCTGCAACCCTAGCAGATGCAGCTGCGTACTAATATTTTACATGCAAGTTTTTTAAATAATACATTTATTTATTTATTTATTTACACTTTACGCACACAAATGTACAGAGGCGGACTTAATGATCACATTGACTCATTGATCAAAGTCCAAACAGGTATGTATATATATTCTCAGTTTATCCTCCTGAACTAACGTAAAAATATTCCCAGTTTTGGAGGAGACGGGAAAGATTAATCGTGTGTCAATCAAATTGATCAATGCTTGACGTTTTGAGTACGTATTCATGTAAGCCATTAAAAGGTTTCCCCCACACTTCAGCTGAAGAAAAAGAATTCATTTCTTTTAGGCACCTAATATTTTCTTGAATGTAAATACTTCTTACTGTACCCTTTTGTACCCTTTATAATAATATCATCCTCTTGTCTATGTTATTTAAATAAGAAAATTCATGGTACATTTATAAAATCTTCGTACCAGCCTATTAAAAACAAATTGAGAAAGTGAAATTTTTGTCTACACTTGTAAAATTGATCTCTAAAATAATGAGAATAAATGATAAGTGAGGTTGATGACAAGGACAACATGGCAAGGCGTTGTTAGGGCAGGTGGGGTGAGGTGGGGTGCGTGCAGAAAACCTCCTCGTGTGCCTGACGGCTGCTGGTTCCTTACGAATGCGTTCGGGGGAAAGAGCAGTTGTCGGGCCGGTGCACCCTGGGCACGGCCAATAGTCTCTCCATGTCGGAGGGACTATTGTCTGTGGCGGATTTCTGCGGGGGAGGGGGAGCTTATAGCTCCACGACGGTTCCTCCACGTGTCCCTCTGATTATCAGAAGGCACTGTGGAGGAACGTCTGAGTTGGGGTCGCTCCTGTCCGATCGACAGTCGTCGATTGGCGAAGGACGCGACCAATGCCGCTGCGGTGCAGGCGCACCAAAGCGGCAGTTCCTCTCTCTTCGCGGAGCAATCCTGAAGAGAGAGTTCCCGGCGGGTCCGCTGAGTCGGGTTGTCCGGACAGCGGACGGAGGCATGCTTAATGCCGCCGTCGGGGGCTTGGCTTAACCGCCCGGCCCAGAGGAAGGATACCTCTAAGATAAAAAACCCCCAATCCTAAACTCTGAAGCGCGGTGAGAGGATGCATGGCTGGAGGGAGTCCAGTCGTTAGCGCTTCCCCTGCAGAGCACCTGCCGCACTCTGCAGTATATAGGCTTACCGGGTATCTAGGCTCTGCCCGGTGGACATGTAGTACCTATATCTACTCGTGGGAACTTTATGGATACCCAAAATAAAAATCAAAAAGTTGTCGGGCCAGTAATGGCTGTGATGGACGAGTCGTCTGCCGGAAGCGGCAGTGAGACTCAAGGAGGTTCACGCACTCCCTCCAAATTCTGGGGGAAGCGTTCGCGTGGGGAGGGTTTAAACCCCTCCTCAAGCGAGGAAGAGTTGTCGGCCGCCAAGGTGCCGACATCTAGAAGGGGTGGTCGCGCAGTGATGCCACAGCGCGACCAGAGGGGTCGGTTCTTGCGGCCCGCTACGCCGATCCCGGCGGCAGCGGTCCGCATGGATCGGCCCGAAGAAGGAATGGAGAGCGACGAGCTCCTGAGTGGCGATTCCGCTGCGTCCCCGCTATTGCTGGAGAGCAACAAGGCGGAAGCTAACGCTGCAAAGCGGGCGCAGCGGAAAGCAGTCGCGGCGGACGAGGTCGGGGAGCTAGCTCGGCAGGCTCGTGAGCGGCGAGCCGCTCAGGCGGCCTCCGGAGCGGGATTAACGGCGGCGGCGCTCAGTCGCCAAGTTTTGGACGGCGTGGACGTGGTCCTGAAAGTTGCCACTAAATCTGGCAGCTTGAAGGGCACGTTCACCCGTGCCCTGAAGGAGGCGGCTGAGGGTATCAAGGAGGCGGCTGACGTCCTCCTTGATCGTACCAGCTCTGAGGAGACGGCGAAGCTGTGGGAGGAGAACGGCCGTCTCCGAGCAGAGTTGGAGGACCTCAAAAGGGAGGTCGCCGCACAGAGGGCAGTGCGGCAGCGTGCAGCTCCTGCAGCTACCAGTCCTCCGGGAGTTGCGGCCCCGTCGTCGGCTCCTGCCCCTGCACTGTCGCCTGCTGCGGCGGAGATCGAGAAGATCGTCCGCATCTGCATGCAGCAGTGTGGGGGCATGATGAATGCCCGCCTGGAGGCCTTGGAGTCAAGGCTCCTCCCGGCACAGAACCTCCGGCCGCCGCTAGCGGCGGACAAACGGAGGAAGGAGGAGGCCGCGAGGCCTGGGCCGTCAACTGTGGCGGCAAACGCTGGAAAGGGGGGCAAAAAGCCCGCGGAGGGGCCCAAGAAGCCCGCGGAGGGTGTGTCAGCACCCCCCTCCAGCTCAACTGCGACTCCGGCGACCGCGTCCAACCCAACAGAGGCTTGGACAACGGTCGTCAAAAGGGGTCGCAAGAAGAAGGCGGCGCCACCGGCAACGGCTCAGCCCAAGCCCGCGCCCAAGAGAAAGAGGAGGTCCCGAAAGGGTAAGGCCCCACGCTCTGCGGCTGTGGTGATAACACTGCAGCCCGCAGCTATCGAGAGGGGCCTCACCTACAAGGAGGTCCTCGAGAAGGCGAAGGCCAAAGTCGCGTTCCCCGACCTTGGCACACCGACCGGCTTCAGAATGAAGTAGGCGGTTACGGGGGCGCGGCTGTTCGAGGTGTCGGGACCCTCGGGCAGTGAGAAGGCGGACATCCTGGCCGCCAAACTGAGGGAGGTCCTCAACGATGAGGACGTCCGAGTGTCCAGGCCCGTGAAGACCGCTGATTTGCGCGTCGATGGCCTGGACGACTCGACGACCCCGGAGGAGGTCGTGGCGGCCGTCGCCCGAATCGGTGGATGTCCGCCGGGCGACGTGCGGGCGGGCGAGATTCGCGCCGACGCTGCCGGGCTCGGCACCATAACGGTGAAGTGCCCGGTAGCGGCGGCGAATAAAATAGCCGTCAGCGGACGGCTATTGGTGGGGTGGGTTGCAGCACGCGTCAAGCTGCTGCAACCCAGGGCTATGCGGTGCTACCGCTGCCTTGACGTTGGGCACGTCAGGGCACGGTGCGCCGCCGCAACTGACCGCAGCGAGCAGTGCTATCGCTGCGGTAAGCCCGGCCACAAGGCGGCAGCGTGCTCCGCGACGCCAAACTGCAGCCTCTGCACGGATGCAGGGAGGCCCGCGGGGCACGTCGTCGGCAGAAAGGCCTGCCCGCCCGCCCCAAAAAAGGGCAACAAGAAGGGGACAACCAAGGCTGTCGGGGGCCCTTTACACCCCCCTCAGCCTGGTTGCTCTTCGGCCGACTCCCGGCCTAAGAATGGTGCCGAGGGAATGGATTGTGCGTAATGGCACAATACCATTTCCTCCAGGGCAATATCAACCACTCTGCCAGGGCTCAGGATCTCTTACTCCAGAGCATGGCAGAGTGGTCGATCCATGTGGCTGTGGTCGCCGAGCCGTATTACGTCCCCCCCCGAGATGATTGGGTGGGTGACCTGGACGGCTCGGTGGCCATCATCGGCGGGGCTCTTGTCGACCCGTCCCGAGGTCACGGCTGGGTGGCCGCCCTCGCGGACGGCGTTGGCATTGTTGGGGCGTATTTCTCGCCCAACAAGAGCCTCGCCGACTTCGAGAGCTTCCTTGTCGAGTTGGGTGCCGTCGTGAACCGGTACCACCCTCGCCCGGTGCTGCTGCTCGGGGATCTCAATGCCAAATCTGCGGCGTGGGGATCTCCGGTCACCGATGTCAAGGGCGAGGCGTTGGAGGAGTGGTCGGTCACGACCGGCTTGACCGTCCTGAATCGGGGCTCGGTCTACACGTGCGTGCGACAGCGGGGTGGTTCTATAGTGGACGTTTCGTTCGCTAGCCCCGCTGTCGCAAGCCGTGTCCGCGATTGGCGTGTCGCCGTGGAGGTGGAGACGTTGTCGGATCACAGATATATTCGTTTCAACGTCTCCCCCCAGACCGCGGGCGGCCGCAATCCAACGGCCCCGCGAACGGACGGTCCGCGTTGGGCGCGAAAGCGCCTCGACAGGGAGCTACTCGAGGAGGCTGCTATTGTGCAGGCCTGGATCCGGGAGTCGGCAACGACCGGACCCGTCGACGTCGAAGAGGAGGCGCAGTGGTTCCACGGGGCGATGACGCAAATTTGCGATGCGTCAATGCCCCGGGTTCGCACACAACCCAGAAGGCGCCAGGTGTACTGGTGGTCCGCCGAGATCGCGCAGTTGCGCGACTCGTGCGTGGAGGTCAGGCGCCAGTACACCCGATACCGGAGAAGACGTCGTCGGGTCCCTGACGAAGAAGCCGCGCGGTATGAGGTGTACCGCGAGGCTAAGAAGGCTCTGTGGCTGGCCATCGGCGAGGCGAAGACGCGAGCCAGGGAGGAGATGTTGGAGACTCTAAACGGGGATCCGTGGGGGCGTCCTTATCGCTCGGTCCGAGGCAAACTCGGACCATGGGCGCCCCCGCTTACGGAGAGTCTCCAACCCGAGCTGTTGGAGGACGTTGTGACAGCCCTCTTCCCGGCACGAGCGGAGCACGCTCCGCCGCCGATGGCTCTGCCCACAGCCGCAGAGCCCGAAGAGAACGCCAGCGTCCCAGAGGTGACACAACCAGAGTTGAGGGCGGCCGTGACACGGCTCCGGGCAAAGAACACTGCCCCGGGGCCCGACGGGATTCACGGCTGCGCGTTAGCACTCGCTCTGAAGGAGCTGGAGCCCCGACTGAGAGGACTCTACTCGGCGTGCCTTGAGCAGGGCCAGTTTCCCGCTCAGTGGAAATCTGGTCGTCTGGTCCTGCTCAGGAAAGCGGGGCGCCCTGCGGACTCGCCGTCCGCGTACCGGCCCATAGTGCTGCTGGACGAGGTGGGAAAGCTGTTCGAGCGGATTGTCGCAGCCCGCCTCGTCAGCCACTTGTGCGGAGAGGGGCCGGACCTGGCCGAATGCCAGTACGGCTTTCGGCAAGGGCGCTCCACTGTCACGGCGATATCGCGAGTGAGAGTCCTGGCGGAGGAAGCAGTGTCGCGGGGCGGTGTGTTGTTGGCGGTGTCCTTGGACATCTCCAACGCCTTCAACACCCTGCCCTGGAGTTGTATTCGGGAGGCACTGCGTTTTCATCGAGTGCCTCCCTACCTCCGCCGCGTCGTCGGGGCTTATTTGGCGGAAAGGTGTGTCACCTATCTGGGACGTGATGGCAGATACCAGCGCCCCATGTCGTGCGGTGTTCCGCAGGGTTCGGTCTTGGGCCCGCTCCTGTGGAACATCGGGTACGACTGGGTGCTGATGGGCGAGCTCCGGCCGGGAGTGCAGCTGGTGTGTTACGCTGACGACACACTGGTCACTGCCCGGGGGAGCTCGCACAGGGAGGCAGCGTTGCTGGCGACGGCTGCGGTCTCACAGGTGGTGAGCCGCATACGGCGCCTCGGCCTGGAGGTGGCCCTCAACAAGTCGGAGGCCATTGTTTTTCATGGCCCCCGGCGGGCGCCGCCGCCGGGATCGCACATCGTGGTCGGGGGGGCCCGTATCGCTGTCGAGTCCACCATGAAGTACCTGGGATTGGTGCTCGACAGCCGGTGGGATTTCGGCCCCCACTTCCGGCGGCTGGCGCCCAAGTTGTTGGGCGCGGCGGGGGCGCTGTCAACGCTGCTTCCCAATCTGGGGGACCCGAGCACCGCCTGTAGGCGGTTGTACGTGGGGATCGTGCGATCGATGGCCCTTTATGGGGCCCCGATCTGGGCGGCTGACCTGACGGCCAGCACCATCACTGTTCTGCGGAGGCCGCAGAGGGTGATGGCCGTCAGAGTCATCAGGGGATATCGCACGATCTCCTACGAGGTGGCTTGCGCACTGGCCGGATCTCCGCCGTGGGACCTGGAGGCGAAAGTGCTCGCGTCACTGCATAGGTGGCGCGAGGGCGCGCGGGCGCGCGGCGAAAGACTGACGCAGCAACACTTGGAGCTGCGTCGGTCGCAGCTGCGCGAGGTCCTGGTGGCGGAATGGCGGGACAGGCTTTCGAGCCCTTCCGCCGGCCTCATCACCATCGAGGCCATCCGGCCAGTGCTCGACCTGTGGCTCGGGAGAAGGCACGGCTCTCTGACGTTTCGTGCGACGCAGGTCTTCTCGGGGCATGGCTGCTTCGGGAGGTTCTTGTGTCGCATAGGCAGGGAGCCGGACGCTCGATGCCACCACTGCGTCGACTGTCGGGAGGACACGGCGCGGCATACGCTTGCAGAGTGTGCAGCTTGGGAGGAGCCGCGCCGTGCCCTCATCTCTGTTGTAGGCGGTGACCTCTCGCTGCCGGCCGTAGTCCATGCTATGGTCGGCGGTGAGGAGTCCTGGGACGCGGTGGTCTCCTTCTGCGAGACAGTCATCGCGCAGAAGGAGGCTGCGGAAAGGGAGAGGGAGATCACAACCGCTCTCCCTGCCCGCAGCAGGCGCATCGGGCGTCGGAGGAGGGCATACGCTGCCCTCTTCCGGCCCCCCTAACTGGGTCCAGGGGCGCCGGACTTGGGGATGTCCGTCGCCCCCCATTCATCCAGACCCGAGGTGGCGGCGCGTGGTGTTCCCGTGCGCCCCTCTTTGACGTAGCGAGGGGAGTCAAACACCTCACTCCCCTCGCCGACGCGAGGTGGCCCGCAGAGGCGGGCCGGCACCAGCCGGGGATTGCGGATGTCGCATACGTTCCCGCGATCCCCGGCGCAGGTGGAAGATGGAACACCGGGGTGGTTTTAGTCAGTAAGAGTCTGACAGACCCCTCCACCCGCCCCAGGGTGGAGGATTTCCATGAGGATTTCCCCCCGAGATCAAAAAAAAAAAAAGGTGGGGTGAGGTAGTGACTGAGTGACGTCCAAGGACTGGTAGAAGAAACATTTGTCGTCCGGCAGATATATAGGTAAGCGACATAGTTGATATCGCGGGTGGAACTTGGGTGCCGCGCGAGAAAAAAGCAAGGCCTTCGCCCCAACCGCCGCTACAGGAGAAGACGCCCCGGACGTCGGGAGTCGCAGGGCGATGCCCGGCCACCGTAGGCGCGGGCCTGCGGACGGCGAACGTTGGGTGGCTCGCTGTCCGATCACCACCAGGCCCGGGTCGATGGCACGGTGTGTTTCACGCGCGCCTCAAAGAGATTTCAGCATAGAAGACGGGGCCCGCTAGGGCCAGAGCCTGCAAGGGTTGCGGAATTTGTTCGAAAGAGTCACCGCGGCCCTGGAACGCAAAGGGCTTTAGAAGGAACACGGATGGGTTTTAGTCAGTAAGAGTCTGACACGCCCTTCCGCTCCACCCAGAGCGGAATATGTCATTTGATGATTTCCCATCCTTACAAAAAAAAAAAAAAGGGTGGAACTTGGGTGAGGGTAGATTGGTACCAGCCGGGGATTACGGAAGTCGCATCCGTTCCGGCGATCCCAGGCGTAGGTGGGAGATAGAACACCGGGGTGGTTTTAGTCAGTAAGAGTCTGACAGACCCCTCCGCCCGCCCCAGGGCGGAGGACATCCATGAGGATTTCCCCCCGATATAAAAAAAAATGAATGGATTAGTACAGGTAAAGAGAGGCCTAAGCCCAGCTGTGGGCAAAGTCGTTCTGATGTTGATGAATGTGAGAGAGATGTATTTACTACGTTAAGTTTTTACAGTGCATTCGTAGTGGGCGTTTGTTCAGAGGTACACCCATCGTATAGGGCTCGGAGACCGCACATACAGGCCGCGTAGATCATGCATAGAGATCGCTGAAACCCTTTAGTACATTATGCCGCTGTTAGAACCTTGGAACGTCTGAGTTTGGTTTCACTTTTGGCAGCAAAAATAATAGTTATAAAAAATATACCAACGATTATTTTCATAAAACTCTTCGATATACAGAAGTTGTGAAATACTCGCTAAATTGCAACGTTATCTAGAATTTAACAGCACACTTGTCAGATATTTTTCTTTTATACAATAGAGTTCCTTTAACTATTTCTTTGAATACATAGCTTCACAAGAATAGTAATAAAAATACAGCTTTTCTAAGTAATCTTAACTACTATATTAGTTCGAGGCACTCGTTTAGAATGTCGCTATGTCCACATTTTCTCTTGGAACTCGGAGTAAATTAAACACTGAATAATAATATATTTAAACTTTTATTTGTTAACAGTCGTGTTAACAAATACTGGGGGTACTGTTTATTTTAGGGGTACTGTATACTTAGTTTTGCCTTCCTATGTTGGAAAAATAACATTTTTATAGTTATGAACACAGGTTACTAGGAACTACAAATGCAACTATGTATTTAATGTTTTACAAAATGTACTAACTTAGTCATATTTAATTTAGAAATTTTCGGATGACAGCGATGCGGAGGAATACTTTGACGCCTGAGTGTACTTTGTTTTTGTATATGTACATACTTAGGTTTAGTAGATGTAAATAGTTTTAAGATAGTTATAATAATACTGAACCAAATCAATAAACATAAACTTTCAATCATTAAAAAATACACATGACAAAATTAATAGGTTTTCAGTCATGTTCATTTATTACGTTGGAAAGTTCAATACCAATATGAGCCATTATGGGGCTTTAACCATGCCTCATCATCATCAGCATGATTTCAGCCGAAAGACGTCCACTGCTGGACATAGGCCTCCCCCAAGTGTCGCCACAACAATCGGTCCTGTGCTCTCGCATCCATCGGCTACCCATGACCCACTTCAGGTCATCGGTCCATCTTGTGGGAGGCCTTCCAACGCTACGTCTTCCGGTACGCGGTCGCCACTACAGAACTTTTCGGCCCCATCGTCCATCTGTTCTGCGAGCAATATATAGCTCAGTGCCACTTCAGTTTGGCGATGCTTCGGGCTAAGTCGGTAACCTTGGTTCTCTTGCGGATATCATCATTCCTGATTACCATGCTTATCTAAAATCATTTCGCGGAGGCTGCTGCCAATGTTCTGCAATGTGGCGAGAAGAAACGCACTTGTTTTTGTTATGTTTCCAAACGTCTTTTATAATGCGCACAGCAAAGGAGTGGAACTCTCTGCCTGCGTCTGTGTTTCCGAACGCATACAACCCTAATCTCTTCAAAATTAGAGTGAACAGGCTTCTTCTGGGTAAGCTCGCTCCATCGTCGACTTTGTCTCTGTCTTCTATGACCTAGACTAGAGTCAAGAGCAAACCCATATTAAATAAATAAATAAATAAATAAATAATAAATGTATTCCAAAGAAAAACCGCTTATTTGCTCCAAGCAAGACGCATACCAAAAACAATAAACACAATCATATAGTTACAGGTTAGTGTCAGTTACAGGTTGGAAAAATATGAGTCAAATCTGAGCAAAATTGCTGAGCAAGACAGAGCTAGCCAGCTAAAACACTAGGAAGTGGTGACGGGCGGGCGTTTTGGGGGACTGTCTTTATGTAGGACTTTGACGTTCAAAAAGTGCTGGCATTCAGCCTAATTTGAATAAATGTCTTTTGGTTTTGAGAGCCAAAGCGCTGGTTTTCAGCGACAGCCTACATTGACTGGATGACGTCGATTGGAGCAGAATGAAAAGTGCACCCTTTCAGTAAACTAACGCGCGATTAATCATATGAGAGCACATTTTATTTGTTTAGTATTAGCAAATCACACAAGGCAAACGTTCCGTTTCCAATTCTCTTCTCGAACATATTTTATGTTTTTTTTTATGTACAATGTAACACCCGTCTATCTTTGAGCTAGCATAGGTATAACAAGATACAAGAAGTTGGAGAATGGGCGTTTTGGACCCAGTGCTGTATCAAGGTATGGAATGAAAATAACATGTAGGTAAACCAAAACCAAATAAATAATAATTGTTTCCCTGCACATCTTTCATTATCGATGTAATACAAAAAAGGAAGCTGTTATTGTGAAATTTCAAACATCATTATACCAACATGAAACAGTGTTGGGTTCAGAATCCGAACAAAAGCGTCCATTGTACTTTCTCGTATGTATTACTTCTGACACAAGCATGAATGGATTCCTCTCGAAATTAAAGTCAAAGTCAAAGCATTTATTTCAAATAAACCATTATCAGGTACTTTTGAATTGTCAAAGTCAGTCCGTCAAAAACATGAAGCTATTTGCAAATATTTCTCGAAATTAAAATAGGAAATTTGGAAATGAGACATCGCATTTTGCTGAATGGTGTTTCAAGCAAATGAAAAGAAACCTTTCGGCTGCATATTTTTTTCTTCAAGGCCGACCAACCATAATAAATTTACGAATCTTAAAAAAACAAATAAAACCTGACAATTAATATCATGCGCTATGCTAATAGAGTATTTTTTTTATTCTTAATGAAAATGAGCAGCTACCAGCTTACACCAGCCAGTTATCTTACTAACTCCGAGTTACACGCTAACACGAGCCCATTTTTTTGTTATTAGCCTATTATAGTGTCCCACTGCACGAAAAGCATTTTTGGCAGTCGTTGCTTATTGTCAGAAGCCAGTAAATCTGACTGCAGTCTAGCCAAGAACTACCGTGTTACCCAGTTAATGGGTTGTGGAGGTCTGGTAGGCAGCCGCTCCACGTAAAATATTATTCTTCAGCTGAATCTGCTTTGACTGGAAGCCGACCTCAATATAATTGGGAAAAGGCTAGGCAGATGATGATGAGTGTCCCACTGCAGGGCAAGGGCCTCCCCCATAGCCTTCCAGACATTCTTCTCCTGCGCCGCCTCGAACCAGACCTCGTGATGCGCGTCCAGGTCATCCTGTCACCGCTTTCTGGGCCGGCCTCGGCAACGCTGCCCATCCCCTGGCACCCACTGCATCAAGACATTTGCCCACACGGGCCCATAATGTTTGAAATATTTGTATCCTAATCTCGTGTTAGCAACTAACTGTGAATTAAGTTTTTGGTACAACTAGACCTTAGATAAGAGCTTAGTCGTTGACTTCACCTAAGTTCCCACGATGAATTTACAGAATAGACGGGTTTTCATCTCATAACTTGAACCACACATATCGTGCTTGAGAACTAACTCGGCCCTAGGGAAGCTCACGCTGCCATTGTATTCCACAATACACGACCAATTCCTGGCCGTTTGTGTCCCGCAGTGAGCCACGCGGATAAATGACATCACTGCCGGGTGAAAGAGCCCCAGGGGGGTATTAAGAAGGCTATGTACAGCTTTGGAGTTGTATCGACTTATGTTTTGACTTATGAAGCTCCAACGGGCTTTGACAAAATGTTATGCACTTTCAAGCGCTAAGCGTCTCTGAGCTAAACCGTAGACGGACAGACTGACAGACAGACGGACATGGCGAAACTATAAGGGTTCCTTATTAACTACAGAACCCTAAAAACGACGGATGATTAGATAACGGTGTCGTTTTTTAGGAACTCTGTGACTTTACCTGACTGTCTGGCTGTCATTGCTGCTTATGGTAAATTGTTTGTGCATTTATTTATCTTTTCTAATATGTATATTTTTGCTATAATGCTACAACCCTAATCTCTTCAGAATTAGAGTGAACAGGCTTCTTCTGGGTAAGCTCCATCGTCGACTTTGTCTCTGTCATCTATGACCTAGACTAGAGTCAAGAGCAAACCCATTTCAAATAAAAAAAATAAAAATAGGTACAAACACAATAATCTTTTAAATGTTCTTTCAGTACATTCGTGAATTCATCGTGAATTCATCGTGAATTCATCGTGAATTAAATCCATTTTTTTTATTTGCCTTCAAACATGGGGAGGTGTTTTCATTACGTTATTACCAGCATCGCATAATTATGCTTTCACAGGTCCAAGTTTGGCCACATATTATATACTAACTTTTTCCCGCGATTTCGTCCACGCATATCCCGTTCTTTCATCTTCCCGTAACAATTTCCCGTTCCCGTATAGCCGTTTAGTTCACGTATACAAAAAATTAAGACGATACAGTGCTCTATACTACGCTCTTATCATAGTGGTGATGGTACAATTTTTTACCAGCGTAGTAACTTCAAGCGTGTTTTCAAAGCACTGTACCGTCTTCATTTTTGGTTACGTCAAAAATTTAAACAATATTGTCCAATATTTTTTAAATCTATATGACGGACTACTTATTTTTTTTTTCAGTTAAGTACCCTATTAGGTATACGAACCCAGCGACCACCGTTTACAATCTTATGCAAGAAACGGTAAGCTGTCGAAATCAAATTAGTAGTTGGAATTGTCCTTCTCCAGTGTGTCTCATAAGTCGGAATGGCAATTATGTCCGCCTGTCAACTTGCCCGGAATCCGCTTTAAGACGGCGACATCAAAAGATGCACAGATTACAATAAAGAAAAATCCAAAATCCAATTTCCGCACCAGGAACGTTCAGGATTAAACGAATATTTCATTTGTAGAGAGAGTTGTACAACGTGTTACGTGTGTTCTCTCAAAGCTTGAAATGGAACGAGACGTGTTTCCAGACTGCGTGCCTTCGTGCAATATCTTTTAACGTCTCTTTAGCAAAGGTTGGGTTGTACGTTACATGCCTTTAAAGGCTTTGACATGATAAGATTTCCAACGAGGTAATTTATAACTAACTATGAAAGCAAAAATACAATTTTTTGGTCATTCACGGAAGTCGTCATAGACTCAAGACTCAAAGCATTTATTTCAATAAGACCATTTACAGGCACTTTTGAATTGTCAAGGTCGGTCTGTCAAAAAAATGAAGCTCTTCGCACGTTCCAAAGCGTAGATCTCTATGGAGAAGAACGTGCAAGAAACTCCACAGACACTCTTTTAAAATGTTTTTTTTTCATTCCTGTTGGAATTATACACATACTTATGTGAGAACGATGTAACAGACATAAAAGGCACAGATGTAATATTTTCTTGCTTCTTATGCTTTTGTACACAAATCAGTAGGTATTATTTAATTTAACCCTTTCGTATCCAAAACTTCCTAAAACCGCATTTCGTATTCATCATGTGTACTTCCGTCATCCTCGAAGGGTAGGTAAAGTGACATCCTGAATCCCAACCGCTTTTCAAAATAGAGGATCCCAAGATTTTGTCTCACAATTTCATTCTATTGAATAATATTTTACGTAAAGGATCCCCGTTTTGATTTCTGTTTACACAGAAAAAACCCCTCTGAAGATTCAATTTCGGGGTCATGGGTCGAAAAATGAAGCGTCGCTGTCGCCTGCCCGTACCGGACATAAAAAGGGTGGCGAAATCTAAAGGTAAATAAGGAATGAAAACTTTGTTATGAAAGGAAAAATAATAGGTATTCAATTTACGTTGAGTGGTTCCCAGGAAACAATTCCAATAGCATTCCTGGTTGGATGAATGGAATTGAATGGAAAAAAGGAAGGGAGGCCATGCAGTGAGACACTACGGGCTTATATAATAAATAACAAGCTGTGCCCGTGGCTTCGCTCCCGTCACCTCCCGTCAACCGTTACCTACCCTACATACCTACCCTATCTACCCTAAACTATTTACCTACCTACCCTACCCTACCTACCTACATACATATCTACATACCTACCTACCTTACCCTACCTACCTACCCTACCCACCTACCTATTTTTTGTTTGTTTATAAACCTTCCTTGTAATCTGGCGAACAAGACAAAAAAGAATTAGCCAAATCGGTCAAGCCGTTCTCAAGTTATAGCGTGACCAGGAGAAATAGGGGTTCATTTTATATATACATATATAGACTAGCGGTCCCGACAGACGTTGTCCTGTCCAAACGTTTGCTTTGTGTCTGACAAAAAATTATAGAAATCGAGTGCAGCGCCACCTACCGGATCCAATTGTGAATCTAAACCATTCTCGAATCATTAACAAAAAAATTCATCAACATCGGTCCAGCCGTTAAGGAAGAGTTCTTTGACATACACACGTACACAAGAAATATGTACATACATATATTAAGATTAAGATGACTGATTGAGAGCCCCTAATCAATGCTTGTATTCATTAAACGAATAGCCAATTCTGTTTGCCGTTCACTCTCATATTTGCAGACGAAAGACTTTCTTCCACTGCTGGGCATGGGAGTCTCACAAGCTTCACCATATCGACCAGTCCTGTGTGACCATCAATAGGTCATCAGTCTATCAAGTGTCGTTCAACGTCATCTATTCCAGATCATTCCACGGGTAATAAAAATGTTATTGGTAATCTGCAATGGCTGGCAATAGCCACAACAGATCGTTACTATATTTAGATTTTCTTATAAGTCTCAGTATATTTTGAATGTATTTCTGTACTCATTTTATAAAGAGGAAAGATTTGTATTTTTGTATGTACCGAATAAACTTAAAAACTACTGGACCGATTTGAAAAGCAATGGATCGCTACATTATCAGCGAGTAACTTAGGCTACATATTATCCCCGTACTCCCACGGGAACAGGAACTACGCGGGTGAATCTACGTGACGTCCGCTAGTAATAAATAAAACTGTAAAAATGGAGCGACACCCTCAGAACATGTTTTTTTTTCATTTCCCACGTTCCTGTGCCAGCCTCATCCAGGTTTTTCCCGCAATGGCAACAATGTCGTCTGCCCACCTCGCTGCCGGACGATTCACACTTGTTCTTCCAGTCTGCGAACGCCACTCGGTCACCGCCTTACTCCACTTATCATCATCGCGCGTTGCCAGGTGTCCTGCTCAGCTCCATTTCAGTTCCGTAATACGTCATCGGATCTCGACGTTTGGACACTTTTTTTTAATTATTAAAAATTCAAAATTCAAAAGTCATTTATTCAAATTAGGCTGAGTGCCAGCACTTTTTGAACGTCAAAGTTCTACATAGAGACAGTCCCCGAAAACGCCCGCCCGTCACCACTTCCTAGTGTTGTAGCTGGGAAAAAGAAGTGGCGCAACAAACTCCCCAGCAACACATCTGTCTGTTGAGTTATAAGTAGTTATAAATAACTTCTCTGTCGAAAGACAGAGAAGTTATTTGTAAGTTGTTTGTGTGTTGTTTTGTTAGTAATTTGGCCTTGTAGAAATACAAGGCCAAATTTAATCAACATAGTTTCCCTGATCAACACTCCAACATGTTTTTGAGCAAAAGGGATAAGTTTTAAACAATATTATCAAAGGTTTTTCCAGACGAGCGCGCTTTAAGTCAGACTAAAGAAGTTTCAATTCATTCAAATGGAATCACTCCTGATGTTGCAAAAAGTCAAAAGTTCGATGCTTTGATGGAATTTTTCTTTGAACTTCTAGACGAAGTTAAGATTCAATTTTATTGGATTTGTGAGAACCGTTTTGGATCCCATGAATCTCGCCAAAATCTCTTTTCCCTTATAGATGCAAGTTATGTCAAACTTAAATCTCTGATATTGTAAGGGTAATCTTATACTGGTTGTCAGTTTAGAATTTAAATTATGACCCAACTCTTCTGTCTGGTCTACACTGACAAACGCGATGGATTTTACCCTTAGGATATACTCAGAATCAGCTGCGAATCTTGAATACGCTGAACCTATAATTCTTACCAAGATTCCCCTTACGGGAATATAAGCCAAATATTTATAAAAAAAAAAACATTATGTTGTAAATTCTGACATAAATTTCCTAAGTATGGCCCTATTAGATTAAAATAATATCTTTGGCCAGTTTCATTATTCATCACTTGCCTCAGTTACCTCTGAACTATGGCCTTACTAAGTTCCTAAATATTATTTAAAGGTATGTAAATATGAAACCTTGTGCATTAATATTCAGCCTGAATATTCTGTTATTTAGTATATATTACATAACAGTTGTAGTTATGACATAGCGTTAAAAGTCGGGCTGCTGTACAAATACTGCTGCTACTTTTTTTACAAACTAGCGGACGTCACGCGGTTTTACCCGCGTAGTTCCCGTTCCCGTGGGAGTACGGGGATAAAATATAGCCTATGTTACTCGCTGATGATGCAGCTTTCCAATGTTGAAAAAAAAATTGAAATTGGCTCAGTAGTTTTTGAGTTTATTCATTACAAACATACAGACACACACACACAAATACAAATTTTTCCTCTTTATAATATTAGTGTAGATGTAGATTAGATTTATCCCGTTCCCATAGGAATATCGGGACATCCTCTTAGTGCACCCCTATACTCCCAAGGAACCCATATGCCAAATTTCAGCCTTCTACGACCAGTAGTTTCGGCTGTGTGTTGTCAGACACTCAGAACGGAAGAGTTATATATAATATGTCGGATCTGTTATGACAAATTAGAACTTGAAATGCAACACAAGCACTTTTTGTTTATTACCGTTGGACGGAGTCTGCGTTAGTAGTATCGAGATGTACCTGAGAAGGACAGTTATTGTTCGGACGTTATTGAGACTCATACCGCCGGTCGATTCTGTTAACATGTCAAAGTGAAGGCTTGGGTGAAGTGATCACGAGGTGACACAATATTGATTGATGATTCTATCGCTACACCCATATTCCAAGTCATTTCTACCATTGTCATGACAACACCAAACGCCCCTGTCAATCTCAAGTCTCGGATTATGGGAATATTTCGAAGCAAACTTCCTGCATTCCAGTCGACTTAGTCGTGATGACAATAAATGTCAAGCTGTCTTTGGTTGAGCGAGTTAAGTGCTGAGTCGAGTGGTGGAAATAATATAAAAATTAGTGGTTGTTCCAGACACCTTAAAACTGTACAATTTTTAGAAAACCGCTAAGCGAGTCAGGAAGTCTGACTAACAAATAAGAATCCTAGCTCTGATTATATTCTGAATCATATTGGTTATTATAATAAAAACAACAAATACCGCAAATATTCGCAAGAATCAAATCCAAATACCATCTATCTCTGCACCAAAATTCATTAAAATCGGTTCAGCGATTTAGGCGTAAAAGCGTAACAAATAATATAAACTCACATTCACATTTTTATTATTAGCTGGGATAGGATGACTTTACATAAATACTGTCTGAATAAGACAGATAGCTTGAAAAAAAAACTGATTTCTTTAACATTTAATACAAAACAACAGCCTTATTTTAATTATTCCGTAAAGGTTTCAGTGGGACTTTGTCCCCACACACACAACGGCCGATAATGCTGTTTTCTTCCGGATGCACACAAACGCATTTGTTTACAGCATCTGCTTTCCATCCGTCGCAGTGGGCATTGTAGGTGCAGTATCTAACTTCTGAAAAGAAGAAGGCATTTGAATAAAATCATGGATAGTATAAGCCTACATTTGATAAACGTTAAAACAATTTTCATGCATCGACATGTAGTTTTTGTAAAAAAACGAACGAGTCTTGAAGTAGTCGCATAGGATGTGTAACATCTGACGTCTCACCTTGGTAAAAAGCAATATTAACATTAAAAGTACCAACTGACAGCCAACTCGACCACTGCGCGCGCTCATTGGTCAATTCGAATCCTCGAATCGCTTCCTCGGCTTTCTGTTACACGCTTCCGTCCCATATCACGAAATCACTCCCACATAATGCAGGAAAGCGAGGGGAGAGATGTAACACATCAAAAATCTTTCGGAATTCAATCAATTATTTACAGTACGTCCAGTTAAGAATAATTTTGCACGTGAGAACTTGTTGTTCGGGTTCGAAACAGCTTTGTTTGGATTGCCAAGTCTTAAATAAGTTTGAAGGAAGAAAGTTGTAACTTCTTATGACTGATGTGAAAAAACAGTATAATTTTTGACGTGACAACGTCTAATAAATCGACGAACGCCGGCTGCACGCATGAAAAAGAATGACTCATTGTAACGTTACGATCATTTCATCAATGTTTTGTTATGAAGTTGTCACGTTAAACTATTGTCCGTAAACCGACTTTACAGACAGCCAATTTTTAACAGTATGTTTTGTTTGTTTTCATTTAACATTTTGATGTTAATTCAAACAAAACACACTTAAAAATAAAGAAGTTGGCAATCCAACTTTTTTATGTTAACAGTGTTTTTTTCTACTTATCCTATGCAGAGTATAACGAAACGATATATTCAACTAGTAATATTTTAAAAACTGCTTCTGCCCATGTTTAATTTGATTGTTCTTTGAGAATTAACTTCCTTGACTTCCTCGAAAAAAGTTGTTCATAAACGGGCAGCATTAGCTTTATTCATTTATTTATTACAAGGCTTCTCAACAATGAGTACACCAAAGCTTTAAAATTTGTACATTGCAATCTTAAGACTAAGTGCCTCATCACTTACAGAAAAGCACAACATGCACTAAATTATGCGCAGATAATAACATAATTAGTTAATATGACCACACCGTTCCGGTACAGCTTTCAAGTTTACCTGAATCGTCTCGCCTCGTCAACTGCGCAGGTCCTGGGTACCTAACCAGGTGGTCATAGCTTTGTAATTCTGCCAATGCATCTGTAAGTTAATATTTTCTCTTAGCACCATCGACTTTTGTCCATTTATTTGTTGAAATTATAAAAATACCTACACAATTTCTGTCAAAGATATAATTGAAAACTTAAAAAAAAAACATTGTGTCGTGTTTTTTTTTTGTAATATAAAAATTAACTCTTTTTGTTTCTTTTAGAGGCATCTTTTACCCGTTAGTCACTTATAGGCCCAGTCAAAATTTCCTTGATACGCGTAAGCGTGTTTCATTGCACTCTCGACTTCACAACGTCAATTCCGCCTCAGCTGCACCTTGTATAACAAGGTGTAACAGATTTAACGCAAAACTATTACAGTGGTCGTTGTACTCATCATTATGAACAACTTTTACTATGGAACTTTTCAGGCAATGCCTTCAATCCGTCACACCTTTGGGTTTACCTGCATCCCCTGTATCTGTTCGTCTCATTAATATCGCTGGTCTGGGATTGTAAGGGCGCATCGACGGCATTTGTAAGGGCACCATAACATCTGAAAGAAAATCAAAATTTTAGACATTTATGTCAAACAGTAAATGAGGTAAATATGTTTGATAATAATTGAAAATGTATTTGGAATAGGTTTGAAAAAAACAAAACACATAGCAGGAACAAAAAAGGTGGGCTTACCTAAATATACAACTAAACATATACGTAGAGTCCAGCGGGTATGACGTGGAAAAACCAAACAAATAATATTTTTACTCAGATTTTATTTGGCAGAAGAATTTGACAATACAAGGAAATTTAAGTCAAAGTCAAAATTGTTTATGTCACGTCAATCACGGTATTTTCTTGGCAGTCACATTCTCCGATGACACTGTCTTCATACGGGAACACACAGACACAAGGAGGATTGTCCTCATTTGAGCATTGATTGTTGAAAGTGCAGTAGCGAGCTGAAAAAAACGGTTATTTCAAAAAAATAGTAACAAAAACAGTCATTTCAAAAAAAAAATTGAAATACGTTATTAACAAATTTAATATTTTTTTAAAATACGTTTTTAATAAATTTAATAATTTACACATTTTAAGTCCGTAGTTCAGTGTTTTACACTAGAAATAGATTCTCCGTATATGAAATGTGGCGAAAAATAATCTAAACTGCAAATAAGTGAATTGAGTTTATTTACTTCATCTTAATATTAGCATTTTTGTTTGTTGCGAAGTTTGTCGTGTAGCCGTGTTTCGTGTCGTGTAGATTTTTACATAATTTTTATGTTACATACCTTTCGTTAGAAGTAACTCAAACATCAAATTAAATCAATGAGAATCTTTACACTTGTCAACAACAACATAAAATTCAAGTTAAACATCGTAAGAAGTTTCTAAAATATTTTTCGCGATTTCAGTGTTGGTACCATAGTGAAAGTTGTTCATAATGTTGAGTACAATGACCCCTTAAGAGATACTGCGTTTATTTTGTTAAAGTTTGTATAAGGTCCCATTAAAATAGATGGAAAAAATTTAACACAGCGTTCAGCAGCCCTACTATGACGTGCTAATGCCATCCAATTCCGATGATGTAAACGGGATAGTGCTATTTGCTATGTATAGTTCCGTCTCCCTCTTAGAGCGGAATGATCGTTTTAAGACCTCATAGTACGTCTAACCAAAGATATCCAAGCAAAAACAAAAGTGATTTAATTTAGACCTCAAACAATAAATTGCTGGCACACTGGAATAAACACATCCATTATTTGTAGGTGGTCACGAGCGCCTGCACATATATGTAGTATCCGAATTACGAGATAAAAAGATATGGATATGTTTATGCACTGGGTAAACAACATTTTTTTGTATTTTTGTTACCTGTTTTTTTTTTTGTTTCTAAGTTGCGAATGCGTTTTTCTTATTATTATTTTTTTACCATTGACCTTATATTGGTAGTCTGAATGATTTTTACAAGTATGTCCATCTATTTGAATGTGACCTTATATAATAGTGGTAAGATAAGATATATCCTGCCAGGGTTGCGGAATTTGTTCGAATAAGTCACCGCGGCCCTTGAACGCATAGATAGGGCTTTAGATGGAACACGGATGGGTTTTAGTCAATAAGAGTCTGACACGCCCTTCCGCTCCATCCAGAGCGGAATAAGTCATTTTAAGATTTCCTACCCATAAAAAAAGATAAGATATATAAACGTACCGTGTGCAGACTCCACTATCACTGCGACAGCTACTAAGAATGACACAAACAGTAAGACTTTTAAAGACTTCATAATCACAACACTAAAGGTACAACGCTACTTTTCTGTAGGGTTCACCCTGACATTATATACCAGAACATTTTGCAAGAAAATTGATTTTCAACGCATTTACGAATCATTTAAAATCAATGTAAAATCACAAACAAACACATAGTGTATGTGTTGTGGTAACTTATGAGCCTATAAAAGACTTAATTCCTTATTGTTAAGGTAGAGAGAAACTTCATGCCTCGGTATTTTCTGAATTTTGCAATAGGTTTATTGGAATCCACAATAATTTATTTAATAACACCAAGCAGTGTTGTGTGGAGAAGCTCGTGGCTAGATTATTACAGCCGCATGGGTCGATCTTCAAGGTTAAGTGACATTTGCCGAAGTTGGTCTGTAGATGGGTGACCATCTTAACATACCGAGACTACCTCCGTGTCTCGGAAAGCTCGTTAAGCCGTTGGTTTTTGTATTTCATATATCGACGGCGAAGTGCCAATAACTCTTAACGGCAGAAATCAATTATTTACACAAACTGAAAGAAAAAATATAATTTCTTGAGAAGTTGAAAATTAATTAGTATATTGAATTAGTTAATAACCATTTAATGCAGTTGCAACTAAAAATACACTTCGGAGATTTCACGTAATACATGGGAAATGCGCCAGTAAATTAAAATCTGTAAGAAATGAATCTCTCGAAAAATGTCAGTTAGGAGGTATTGGCACTTCACCGCCGATATATATATATTTTTTTTTATTTAACAGTAACTTCCGTTAACAGTTAATAGTAGGTTCTTATTGTGTTTTCAAATATGAGGACAGTAATTTAATTTGACACTTATATTACTTCGGCTGAAATCTTCAGCAATAATAAGCGTTCCGGTCATAAATGTTTATGCATAAAATCTAAGCATTGTTCAGCAAATTCCACTTACATGGTAATTTTCTTATCAACTTGGCTAACTAGTAATTTTCCAGTAAATGGATATGTTCCTTAGTAGGTAAGTATATTTTGTAAGTACTTGCTTAATCCCTTGATTCTTTTAAATCAAATTGCTTGATTGAAGTTTCGTTTTTGGCGCGATATCGTCTTCAATTAAATTCAATATGTCGATTTTGTTTAATCTTTTCGTATTGGAATGAAGAGAATGTCGCTTAGAAGATTTATTAATATTGAATCAAAAGTATCGATATTATAGTATCTCTTCAAAATTACAGTGAACAGGCTTCTTCTGGGTAAGCTCGCTCCATCGTCGACTTTGTCTCTGTCATCTATGACCTAGAATAGAGTCAAGAGCAAACCCATATTAAATTTTAAAAAAAATATATTCTTAACAGAACTTAAATGTTTATATTTCAGTTACTATTCCTTTTTGGCAGGGCACATTGCTCGCAGAATGGAAGTTCGATGGGGCCAGAAAGTTATGGAGTTGCGACCGCGTACCGGAAGAAGCAGCGTTGAAAGGCCTTCCACAAGGTGGACCGATGACCTGGTGAGGGTCGCGGGTAGCCGATGGATGCGAGACACACAGGACCGGTTGTTGTGGCGACACTTTTTTTTTTTTTTTTTTTTTTAAAGTTGCCCCACACTAGGAATTTCTCCTGTATCGTGGGTGCGTTTACAAACATATAATATATTCACATACACAAACAGCCAGACCCGGAACAACTATCTGTAGGCCATACAAATGTTTGTTCTGTGCGGGAATCGAACCCGCCACACGCAGCGCAGCAGTCAATCACTCAACCACTGCGCCAACCGTGCTGTCATCGCCAACTTCGCCAACTTGGGAGAGGCCTACGTCCAGCAGTGGATGTCTTTCAGCTGATATGATGATGATGATGATGGTGATGATGAGATGATGATGATGATGATGATGATGATCATGATGATGATGATGATGATGATCATGATGATGATGATGATGATGATGATGATGATGATGATGATGATGATGATGATGATCATGATGATGATGATGATGATGAAGGCGATGGTGATGATGATGATGACGATGATGATGATGATGATGATGATGATCATGATGATGATGATGATGATGATGATGATGATGATGATGAAGGCGATGGTGATGATGATGATGACGATGATGATGATGACGATGATGATGATGACGATGATGATGATGACGATGATGATGATGATGATGATGATGATGATGATGATGGTGGTGATGGTAATGATGATGATGATTATGATTCCTTTCTTTCTAGTGTAGGTCATAGATGACAGAGACAAAATCGACGATGGAGCGAGCTTACCCAGAAGAAGCCTGTTTAGTGTTTACTCTAATTTTGAAGAGATTAGGGTTGTGTGCGTTCGGATACACAGACGCAGGCAGAGAGTTCCACTCCTTTGTTGTGCGCATTGCATCTATGCCTCGGGTCTGAATCAAACACCATTCAATATTACTGGCAAATGGCTAAGCAGATTGTTTCATTCCTTTTTCAGAGCCCTACCTTCAACCAGGCGAACGACCGCAGTCTAATGCATGTTCCATGCAAATATATGGATCCCAGTCCACAAAACAAATGCCTAGATGTCGTGAGCGAAGATATATTGCACCGATTCGTCCACATGGCCTGGAACGACCATTTTATGTTTTTAGCGTACCGTGGTAATAAATTCAGCAGTTGCAGCACGCTTTTTAACATTTTATTTTAGCATTTTTAGTATGAAGATGAGGATAACTAATGATATTGTGAGAACGGATGAAAAATATCTGTTTGACGAAAATAGAGAGGAGTAAAAATTTATAGTAAAAACATATTGTTACGCGCCAGAATTAATGTCGGGTATATTAAGTTACTACTAGCGCCATCTAGTATCGAGTAGCAGAACTAGTAGAGTCAAGTACCTTCTAGACATTTCTTTGCCAGAACATTCTACACTTCTCGGTATCTAGTCAGTCGGCAGCGGTAGTTACGAGTACTTTCCAGATGTTTCGAGAATGGAAGTTTCTAGAATAAACTGACCTATAAAAGGAGCGCGTATTCCGCGACCGAGTCACCCCTCGCCGCCGAGGCCCGCCGCGACGTCCCCGTCAAAATCCGCCACGACCCTTGCTCGAGCCAGCCCGCGCCGCTGAGCCTGTAGTCTTTAATTCCAGTTCGATCCAGCCCGTCCCTAGCTGTCCTCTCCCCAGCGACGCCCTAAGCCGAGGCCCGTACCCCACAGGGGGTGCCCTTAGCGTGTAGTCGCTTAGTTTGTAGGTTTTTTTTATAAGCCCTGGCTGGAGGCTTTAATATTATATTAAGGCCACCACAGGCAAGCCCGGTTAAGCAGTCGACAACCTTATAGGTTGAACTGCGAGAAGCCACTCACACAAAAAAAGCGACCGAGTCAGTATTGGATTAGCGATACAAGCGAATACTTCGAAAGCGAACTTCAAGTGCGAATAAAGTGATCAGTGGTGAAGTTGTGTGTTATAATTAGTGAGTTTAAAGTTGTAATTAGTGTTTTTAAATTAAAGTGTCATTTTGGTTATTTTATCGGTTGTTTTTATTGTCACGAACCTCAAACTCGTAACAATTGGTGTCAGAAGTGGGATATTTAAACCATGCCGATTCTACCAAAGGACGACACGGAGGGTATCCGTACCCGGAGTCAACGTCAGCAGGAGACGGACCAGAGGCGTTTTGGAGGTACAACGCCGCAGACGTCGGAGGGCCAGCTGCCGATTATGGAGGCCGGTCCGTCCACAGCAGCTCCAGCATCTGCAGCACCAGACTTTGCTGCTCTGATGCTGATGCTGCAGGAACAGGCCCGCCATCAGGAGGAGCAGGCCCGCCGGTTGGAAGAACAGCTGCAGCGTGACAAAGAGGAACAGGCTCGCCGGCAGGAGGAACAGGCTCGCCGGCAGGAGGAACAGGCTCGCCGGCAGGAGGAACAGGCCCGTCGGTTGGAACAGCTGCAGCGTGACAAGGAGGAGCAGATGCGCCACCAAGAAGAACAGACGTTCCTCATGAAGGATCTGCACGCCACTTTCGGTAAAGAAATTAAAG
Organism: Mamestra brassicae; assembly: GCA_905163435.1. NCBI lineage: Eukaryota > Metazoa > Arthropoda > Insecta > Lepidoptera > Noctuidae > Mamestra > Mamestra brassicae. Next base: position 2,838,223 of record LR990991.1, on the reverse strand, counting down.
TCGTACAAGATAAGGTAGTTCAGCACGAGAACCGGCTGATAGAAGCTGAAACCCAGATTGCTGAAATGAAAAAAACAATGGACAACCTAAAAGTTGGAGATGGGGTGGCAGTGTCAGTAGCTACTACACCTTCGCTACGTGGATTCAAAGTGCCGCCGTTCGATAGGACATCTTCCTGGTCAGCCTACAGAAGACAGTTTGAGGCTGTTATGAAGGCGAATGGGTGGAGTAAAAATCAGGCCATGACTGCTCTCACCCTAGGCCTGCGCGACCAGGCCTTAACTGTCCTGGAAGCTCTCGATAAGGAAGTGACTTATGAGCAGCTCCTTGAGGCGTTGGAAGCTAGATATGGCGACGCTCATCTGGAACACGTGTTTCGGGCGCAGCTCAAGGATCGCGTGCAACGCAGCGGTGAAAACCTGCAGCAGTGGGCCCTTGAAGTGGAGAAACTGGTTCGTAAAGCATACCAGTCTTTACCCGCACTCATTCAAGGGAATCTGGTGCAGGCATTCATTGACGGAATCCGCGACCTTGAAGTTAGAGCTGCTGTAAGACTCGGGCACCACGGGACGCTTAAGGACGCCTTGGCTCATGCACTGGAGGTGGAAGCTGTGCGACAGGATCATCGTTCCCATCGCATCAGGGAGGTTGCAGCGCCTACAGTTCGCAACCGTTTAAAAGGATACAGCCCTAGGTGCTACGGCTGTGGGGAAAGGGGCCACCTTCGATCCAGTTGCCCTAAGCGGACTGCAGAAAGGGAAGGTAGCCAATCTCCAGAGGGTAGGGCTGCTAACGGCACCGCCCAGCAACAGCAGGGAAACGAGTGAAAGCCAGGACTGCGGGGCGGGTGCTGGCTGATGTTCAAAGAGCCCCAAGGATTTCGATCTCACAAACCCATGACGGGAATAGCCTAATCATCAAAGGCGAGGTCAACGGAATGCCTTGTAAGCTGACTATAGACACTGGAGCTTCTCGCACGGTCGTCAGTTCCCAACTTGTAAGTCGGTTCCTTGGGGACTCCGTACTCAACCGAGACCGCATAAATTTGGTAACAGCCACTGGTCAGCGTATACCCGTCCGAGGAGAGAGAGAGATGGAGTTGAAGCTAGGCAACGGAATCTACCTGTATAATGTTGTCGTGGCTGATATAATGGACGATTGCATCCTGGGCTTAGACTTTATGAGGAAGAATTTTTGTGAGATCGACGTTAATCAAGGAGTTATGAAATTTGGACAAGAAGAACTTTTCATGGAAGGGGCGTTACCAGGAAATGTGTACAGCCTAAAGAAGATTGTTCTTCCTCCGAGATCGGAAACGATTGTGCCGGTTAGTCTTCCTCGGAATCCTGGGCAGAATCATCGTTGTGTACTCGTGGAAAAGGTAGACAATGACCTTCCATGGAAAGTGGCACGAACTTTGGTCAGAGCCACCGACATTTCAGGGGTACGTGTGCTGAACCTTAGTGATAAGGAACAGATGATAGAAAAAGGCACTCTGATTGGTACTTGCGAGGAAGTGGATTGGTTGCGTCGATGCCAATATCTTTCGACCGGGACCCTCAGCAAGGACGCACAAACGAAAGTGACCACACTTTTAGACGACTGTCGCAGCGCTCTGTCTCAAAATGAACTGGTCAAGGTAAAGAAGATGTTACAGAAGTACGCCAGTGTTTTCTCTTCAAACGATGGTGACATCGGAAAGACTGGCTTAGTTCAACACAAAATAAACACAGGAGAAGAATTGCCTATCCGTCAGCGACCAAGGAGATTGCCGGTAGCACGTGAAAAAGAAATGGAAACCATGATTGAAGGAATGGTGAAGGATGGTGTTATAGAACCTTTATCCAGTCCATGGTGTTCACCAGTTGTGCTGGCAAGAAAGAAGGATGGCAGCATGCGGTTTTGTGTTGACTATCGTCGTCTAAACGACGTCACGAAGAAGGACAGCTATCCTTTGCCAAGAATTGATGACACGCTGGACATGCTTACTGGAGTGAAATGGTTTAGCACGCTAGACCTAAAAAGTGGTTACTGGCAAGTTGAAATCGACCCTAAGGACAAGGAGAAAACTGCATTCTCGACAGGAAAGGGCCTGTGGCAATTTAATGTTATGCCGTTTGGATTATGCAACGCTCCGGCAACGTTTGAAAGATTGATGGAACTTGTACTAACCGGGTTAATTGGCGATGCCTGTTTGGTCTACTTGGACGACATCATCATTGTAGGCCGTACGTTTGAAGAACATCTTCAAAACCTGGAACGCGTGCTCATGAAGATCCAGAGTGCAAATCTCAAGTTGAGTCCAAAGAAGTGTTCACTTTTCAAACGTCAAGTCAGCTTTTTGGGATATGTTGTGTCGGAAGAAGGCATCCGCACGGATCCAGAGAAAATCGCCGCTGTTAAAGATTGGCCAATTCCAAAAGACAAGACGTAGGTCAGAGCATTTTTGGGTTTGTGCTCCTATTATCGGCGATTCGTCAAGAACTTTGCGGACATAGCCAAGCCCCTCCACAAACTAACCGAGGAGAAGCGACATTTCTGCTGGGATGAAAGTTGCGACGTCGCATTCCAGGAGCTAAAGAAACGTCTGTGCAGAACACCTATTTTGGGGTATCCTGACGCGAACAAGGAATTTATAGTTGACACAGACGCTAGTGATATCGGACTTGGCGGTGTGTTATCTCAACGGAATGGCGATCAAGAGGTTGTGATAGCCTACTTCAGCAAGTCATTGTCGAAACCAGAAAGGAACTATTGTGTCACGAGACGGGAATTGCTAGCTGTGGTAAAGTCATTGCAGCATTTTAGCAAATATCTGCTGGGACGGAAATTCCATTTACGTACAGACCATGCTGCACTCAAATGGCTATTTCAGTTCAAAAATCCAGAAGGACAAGTTGCGAGATGGATTGAACTACTGCAGGAATACGACTTTGTGATTGAACATCGCAGCGGAAGATCTCATGGCAACGCCGACGCATTGTCAAGAAGACCTTGCCCTGAAGACTGCAAGCATTGTACTAGGCAAGAGGGTAAAGAAGTCGTACCTGTGAGGATGCTCAAGACAGACCTCAGCAGCGAGTGGAAGGAAAGCCTACAATGTGCACAGCAGGAAGATTCGGACATCAAGCCGATTCTAGAGTGGATGAAGGCCAGTGCTCCTAAGCCCACGTGGAGTGACGTCTCAGCGATGAGTTCGATCACAAAAAGTTATAGGGCCCAATGGGACAGCTTAGTGATTCAGGATGGAGTCCTGTGCCGTAAATGGAAAAATGCTCGGGGAGACAGCTGTCATTTGCAAATGGTTGTCCCTAAAGCAAAAGTACCGAATGTCCTACAGCTGTACCATAATGGTTCTTCAGGAGGCCATATGGGAGTAAAACGGACTCTACTGAAGATAAGAAAACGGTTTTACTGGGTCCACTGTCGTGACGATGTCGAGGACTGGTGTCGCAAATGTACAAGTTGTGCGGCTGTAAAAGGACCTCAGACTCGCAGTAGAGGTGCATTAAAATTGTACAACGTCGGTGCACCATGGGAAAGGATAGCCCTAGATGTTGCGGGACCTTTTCCGGAAAGTGAAAGTGGTAACAAGTATTTCATGGTTGTAATGGATTACTTCACTAAGTGGCCGGAAGTCTTCGCCATTCCAAATCAAGAAGCCTCAACAGTTGCAGATAAACTAGTTCATGAAGTCTTCTGTCGTTTTGGAGTACCCTTGGAGATTCACAGCGATCAAGGAAGGAATTTTAAGTCCCAAATATTCCAGGAAACTTGTCGAGTTATGGGTACTCATAAAACGAGAACAACTTCTTACCACCCACAATCGGATGGAATGGTGGAACGATTTAATCAGACATTGGAGAGATACCTGGCAAAAGTCGTGGAAAACCGGCAACGCGATTGGGACAAGCATATACAACCGTTTTTGCTGTCATACCGAAGTGCTGTTCACGAAAGTACATCGGTGACACCAGCCTTCGCCAACTTCGAAAGAGAATTGCGGCTGCCTGCAGATCTGATCACCGGAATACCACCTGATGCCCCACGCAATATAACCGATTATGCGAATGACTTGCGGAACAAAATGAATGACATTTATGAGCACGTCAGACAATCGGGCCAGCAAATGTCTGAAAAGATGAAAACCCGTTATGACCGTAAAATTAACAATAAAGGGTTCGACGAAGGTTCACTAGTGTGGTTGCACAATCCAGTTCGCAGTAAAGGGAAATCTCCTAAGCTTCAAGCTAAATGGGACGGGCCGTACCGGATTGTGACAAAAATTAACGACGTGACCTACCGTATACAGAAAGGTACAAGAAGTGCTCCTAAGATCGTCCATGTGGATCGACTGGCGCGTTATTATGGGACCGATAATGCTCGGGACGAGCATGTCTTAGGAGGGGGCAGTGTTACGCGCCAGAATTAATGTCGGGTACATTAAGTTACTACTAGCGCCATCTAGTATCGAGTAGCAGAACTAGTAGAGTCAAGTACCTTCTAGACATTTCTTTGCCAGAACATTCTACACTTCTCGGTATCTAGTCAGTCGGCAGCGGTAGTTACGAGTACTTTCCAGATGTTTCGAGAATGGAAGTTTCTAGAATAAACTGACCTATAAAAGGAGCGCGTATTCCGCGACCGAGTCAGTATTGGATTAGCGATACAAGCGAATACTTCGAAAGCGAACTTCAAGTGCGAATAAAGTGATCAGTGGTGAAGTTGTGTGTTATAATTAGTGGGTTTAAAGTTGTAATTAGTGTTTTTAAATTAAAGTGTCATTTTGGTTATTTAATCGGCTGTTTTTATTGTCACGAACCTCAAGCTCGTAATAATATATATAATATATTTGAAATATAAAGGTTATGTAACTAGTAAAAACATAAAATGGAAACTTAAAGGAAATATTACTATTGACTCAAAAGGAAGAACTTGAAGAACATTTATTTAGGCGAACAAATCGTAAAACAAAATATAAACGATATATTTTTTAAAAAGCGAAGCTGCACTCAATCTTAGATAGCGGGACGAGCTAGACAAAATGAACAAACAATGGTCAAAACTAACCGAAGATCGACTGCTGAAACGCTGAGACGCCTTTGCCCAGCAGTGGGCTATAAATAAGCAAACATTAGCCAGCAAACAGTAACCAAAACTACATCTAACAACGTCAATTATACAGTAAATAGGGGAGAGCGGGGTTAAACGTGCCGAGGGAAAGTTATTCCGATTGAAATAGGCTATATGAAATAAAGATAAACATTTATCAAGTAAATTCGTCATAAAACGGAACGCTGCAGTGCACCGATGGCAACTATCTTAGTTTGGCCAGTAACGTCCGGAACATTGTTAAATTACATCGGAAAAACTTCTCTGCGGCACGTGTAGCCCCGCTTTGCCCTACTCGTAAGTATGACATAATAACTCCACAACATCTAACAACGAGACACGCTCCACGCAAGACCCCAAAATTCACCATCAGTATCCCGATGCCTCAACGTATAACAAAAGACATAATATAACAACGTTCCGTCAACTTGCTGTAACAATATTGGTTCAGTTCTCGAGAGGAACACTCGACTGTCTGCCTGAACCTGACCAAACAAGGCCGGAGTTAGCAGACACGCCTATTGGACGTTGACACTATCGCCCAGTCGCCTTTGAATTCAGGGATAGACTTCACTGAGCAAACTGGTTGAAGCCATTGTGTCCATTTTCGTTGTTTCACTCTACAGTCTGTCTTGACATTGTTCCAATCTAAAGAAATAAAATAATTGGCATTATTCAATTTTGACATCACAATTTCTTTGCCATAGCACAATGTCTTTTTTAGGGTTCCGTACCCAAAGGGTAAAACGGGACCATATTACTAAGACTCCGCTGTCCGTCCGTCTGTCTGTCCGCCTGTCGCCAGACTGTTTCTCATGAATCGTGATAGTTAGACAGTTGAAATTTTCACAGATGACGTATTTCTGTTGCCGCTATAACAATAAACACTAAAAAACAGAATAAAATAAATATTTAAGGGGTTCCCATATGACAAACGTGATTTTTTTGCTCGTTTTCGCTCGATATTGATAACGGATTTAATATTTATCTATTTAATTATATATTTAATAATATATATATATATATATATATAGAGCTCCCACACAATAAACGTGTTTTTTGCCGTTTTTATAGATCATGGTACGGATCCCTTCGTGCGCGAAGCCAGCGCTTGGGTCACGCGAAGAGTCAACAGTCTTGAGAGATCTTTAAACAAGTTATGCGCACTCGGACTCGAAAAATATTGGATACGTATTTTTTTTTATATTATCAAACCAATAAAAAATTACGAAGATAAAACGCATGAAAAATAAGGAGTGGGGGCTTGTAACGTCACTTTACAGTAAAAAGTGTACTGGTAAGTGAAGTCACACGAGTTTTCAACGCACTGTATCGTCTTCATTTTTTGTTTACGTGTCAAAATCGTGCTCAATATTTTTTTGGAAATCTGGTACTAATTAGAAAATGTCAAATACCCTATTCAAAAGTAAATTGAAACACAATATTAAATTACACTAATGACTTCCAAAAATTACTTTTCTTCCCTCGGAAACAATTTACATTTATCTTTTCCCTTAAGCACCGCATAAAAGATAAATACGTTTAAGTGACTGCCATAACATAAAACAAACTTGTTCAAGTTTGTAAAGTAACTTAAACTTGATAAAAACTCGAAAGTCACATCGTTTACATGCTGTTTACATAATTTGCGAAAATGAATCCAAGAAGAGAAATTCTCTGGCTACATAACAACAACCGCACGGCTCCAAATTTGAAGTTAAGCAACGCTAGCCAACGGTCGGTCAACGGATAGATGACCATCCAATAGATACATACCTAAACTCCTTCGTGCCTCGAAAAGTACGATAAGTCGTTGGATCCGGCTGCACGTACAGCGGAGTGGAATTCCCTGCCAGTCTGTGTTTTCTTATAGCTACGACCTTGAGGTCTTTAAGTCAAGGGTGAACAGCCGGCTTGGGTGAAGTGATCACGAGGTGAGCTGTCAATCCATATAACCAAGATGTCACGTGATCACGAAGTGTCAGTCAGTCATTCCATCTTGAATATACGGGATATGTGCGTATGAAGACGCGGGCAAAAGCTAGTACAAAAATAAAAAAAAACCGGTCAAGTGCGTGTCGGACCACGTACAGTGTAGGATTCCGTAGTTACCCGTCACCTAAACCATGCCAGTAAATAGTAAAAAGTGCTTAACTATTATTACATTACAAAGTTACAAATGCACATGGTTTTAAGTCATTTTCTATGGAATTGTTAGGATTTTTTTACTTACCCAGTTCCATTTTATAAGTTGGTCAACTATTACTCATTAACTCGTTAAGCCTAGGTAGCGGTGATAGTTTTCCTTTGAAATTGGTAATATATGCAACACCATGAATTTTTCACGTCACCAAAAAAAATATTTATATTTCAAGATTTAATTTCTCCACTTTGTCGGCTTGATTAATACGTATATATTAAATTTCAACGTTCTAGCGCTAAGCATCTCTAAGCGCTCAACCGCGGACGGACAGACAGACAGAAAGATAGACAGAAGGACGAAGGGAACGGGCGAAACTATAAGGGTTCTTTGTTGACTAAGGAACCCTAAAAGGATATTCGACAGTCGTTACGGATAGTCCAAGCCAGAAAATCTGACACCAAACCAAGTGAAGCAACGGGTAGATCATACGTACCGTGTTACCGCCTTACTGCGTTTTGAAGGTTAAATAGGCTGTAACTCCATGTAAAATACTGGTATTCAGCATCCAGCTAGCCTGGTCTCCTGGCCTCAACAAACAAAAGATGTATTATGCTCCAGTAAAAAAAAACCTGCAGAGAGTACAAGTTCGATCCAGCCCGCCCCTAGCTGTCCTCCCCCCAGCGACGCCCTAAGCTGAGGCTCGTACCCCACATGGGGTGCCCTTAGCGTGTAGTCGCTTAGTTTGTTAGTTTTTTATAAGCCCTGGCTGGAGGCTTTAATATTATATTAAGGCCACCACAGGCAAGCCCGGTTAAGCAGTCGACAATCTCATAGGTTGAACTGCGAGACGCCACTCACAAAAAAAAAAACCTGCAAAGAGTAGTTTCAAAGAAAGCACAGTATTATTTCCATTTTAGCAGAAACATAAATAAATGATAAGTACCTGAAATAGGTAGGTACTTCAGAAAGGGTCTAAGCAGGTACCTAATTGATTGTAGAGTCTGTTTCCTAATGGCATTCTTAAAAGGGTTGAGTTGAGGCCTGATAGCTCGGGATACTGAATGCCTGTCGTTATTTTCGCAATATGAGATCAGCATAAACAGTTGAATTATGACAATTCTGTGCCCCATTCGATTTTTGAATCTTCTATGACAGAATGTTTTTTTTATTTATTGGAAATCTTTATGGCAGTTAATACTCATGAATTCGAACAACTAACAATGGAATCAACACTGACAGTTTATCTCGAATTCTGTTTTTTTTTTGCCGAATTTTGCGAATATAAATGCAGTGAACATTTTAGCATTTGTTTTACAAACTTCAGTGCTGATTCTGTAATAAAGTTTTTAAAGTGAAAACTTCTTTAGCAGGGTTGTGTACTTTTTGGGATGGGTAAAAAATGTTAAACTCGCGTCAGGACACGTGACCTTATCGAAAATTCGTAAGACGGAGGATGAGTAGACCGCCGGCGCGGCGTAGGAGAGGGAGTAATATCCCCCTCTCTTTCTACCGCGCGGCGAAAATGTATGCCTCAATGCATGCATATGCAATTCGTGCGAAATTATTCCCTAACCATTCCATAATATCAAAAATGCTGAACGTTTATGTTCAAATTTTCACTTCTGCCGGCACTACCGGAGTGCAACCCGTTGTTTTTTTTTAACAAACAAGTACTTTGACACCCTGAAAAATGGCCAACGAATTAAAGTGTTTCTTACCTAATGTCTAAGTTACGTAAAAGTACACAAACAGGAAAGTACTTTGTCTTGCAACATGAAACCTCACATAATCCTCTTTGTGAACGCAAAAAATAAGGAAAAACCGCCCGTTAATTTTCTTACCTAATCAAAATAAAATAAAGCTTCTGACTTTCACGCTCAAAATAAACAAGGAAATCCTAACTAATATTTTAAATGCGAAAGTGAGTATTGCGCTTTCACGCATAAGCCGCTGAACTGATTTTTCGAAGATAAGTGGAACCCTGGAGACAACTTTTTTGACAACTTTTCTTAAGAAAATCTATACAAACGCGTGCGAAGCCACGGGCATAGATTTGGCACATGATTAGGTAGTTTGTGAAACTGAAATAGTCAAAGATCCTGTTGCCAAAAAACAAGTTCTAGGTTCTAAGCTATCAAGCCACGGTTGCGGAATTTGTTCGAAAGAGTCACCGCGGCCCTGGAACGCAAAGGGCTTTACAGGAACACGGATGGGTTTTAGTCAGTAAGAGTCTGACACACCCTTCCGCTCCACCCAGAGCGGAAGAAGTCATTTGATGATTTCCCATCATTAAAAAAAAGCCACAGCTAAAACAAAAAAAAAAGAAAGAAAGAAAAATATTTATTTGGGACTCGCACAAAACAAACAAAAAGTAGAAGCAAGAACGCATGAATTTAATACGTGCGAGACCAAAAAGGTCCCTCACAAGAAATAACATTCGAATAGAATATAGTTCCTGAAACCGTTCCGAACGCATGAAAACAAAAACAAAAACTCGAAATTGTACTTGTTACTTGATCTGAAAAAGTTATTCTCTGTTCATCACGACTTTTATGTATCAAATAATAAACTGTAAATAAACCCGATTTCAAAGCGCTCGGAGTGAGATTCTCACCTCGTCTCTGAAGTATGTATTTGAAGTAGGGATTGCAATCCGGATTTTTTTCCTTTTTGAAATCAGATTTTAGGACTCAAATATTATTTCACACAAATCCACAAATTTTCATTGTAAGTAATCGGTAGATCGATATTACCTACCCTAATGCTCAAATCCGAACAACATTTGAATTGGTAAGAATAGGTGTAGCATTGTTTGCGCGAATTTGGCGCGAAATCCGCGATTCAGTTTATCTGTCGTGCTGTGAATTGAGCAGAAAATTCAAATTTTATATAATTTATGCTATTTTATTATAGTTTTATCAAATCAACTCAAAGCACGCAAAAGTTCGAAAAATCCGGATAATCCGGATTTTAATCGGACGAGAGTACAGAAATCCGGATTTCAAAAAAATCTGGATTTTGCAATCCCTAATTTGAAGTGCTTTCCAAAAGTGCGTGGTTATATTTAAGGTAGCTGATATATATTACTCAAAAGATCATTTCCTCATGTAACGTACCTTTTGTAAATGTGAGGACCATGTAGATCGCAATATTAGGTGTTCATTTCATATTAGTCTGGCAGTTAGAGTTATTTTAGCAGCCTACCCAAATGTCCTTACTTTGGTATTGTTCGTCAAATCGTTGAGCTCCTTAAGGTTCTAAGTTTCAGCTACACGATAACTGAAAAATGCTTGCATTGTCTGGACTGGTCGACTCAAGTCTTTGTGGTACTTTCCTCAAAATACCACTTCAGACATTAACCTACATGGTTCTCATATGATTTGACCAGCACGATTGTATGGACTTTAAAAGAGACTTTGACTTCTGAGTTTGTTTCGGTGTTTCTTCTCAGGGTAGTCAGCTAGGAAACACCGGCCTCAATAAAGATTGACGTGTAAAACTGTTATGTTTAACCTACCTACAAAATTAAAATCATGTACCATTTATTAAGGAAAAAATAAGAAAAAAAAAAAAACGATCACAAGAAACGCCTAAATAGCTAAAACGCCTATAAAGCAGTCTAATGCAGCTGCTGACATGAAATCAGTGATTGAACTAAAGTAAATGTCACCACCTGAAGCAAACTACATAAAAAGTCATAATATTTTGTTAGGAACTTTTTGCTCGTTTTTTGTAGTCTTGAGTCTCGAATTTATCGGGACCAACGGAGCCGATTTTTTTAAGTGTTATGTAAGGTTTTTCACCATCATCATCCCGCGGATTTCCTCTGCTTTCATCTGAGGGCCAAGCACGAATGTTTTGACGTACAATAACGTTACAATATCGTTAACGTAACATAGTGAATTTTGAATATAAAAAAAACTACCATCTAAATATACCATCCATACCATCCATACCATGGATACTATATTCATATTTTTGTATGAAACAAATTTAATATATATATATTTTGTTTCATACAAAAATATGAATATAGTATCCAATTCAAATAAATATTATGTGCGAAACGAGTATTATAGTAACGTAACGTAAAACATTATATATTAAATTTGTGTCAGGCATATTGTGTCAGGCATTCTAACGTTACCTACTCTTTGCGGCACCTATTCTTAAATCATCATCATCATCATCTTCCTGCCCTTATCCCATGTTACTTGGGGTCGGCGCAACACGTTTTTTTCTTCCATTCTGTCCTGTCAGCCGTCACGCTATCACTAACTCCCTTTTCTTTCATATCACTTCTAACACAATCCATCCATCTTTTCTTTGGCGCGCTTTTCATCCCTCCTCTTCACATGACCATACCAAGATAAGCGGTTCTCTTTTAACTTTTCCGTTACTGGCGCCACGTTTCAGCTACCTCTAATGAACTCATTCCTCACTTTATCAATTCTCGATACTCCACACATCCATCTCCGCTACATTCAATCTTTTCTCATCCATCTTTTTCACAGCCCAACATTCTGATCCATCCATATCCTGCACCTATTCATAAATATAACTATCAAAATCACATTCATTATCTCATGGAACACATAAGTAAATGTTGACAGGAAAACAGTTAAAGTTGAGTGACAGCCTACACTAAGCATTGTAAACCTAGTGTGATTGCTCCGTCTGTCATGTTAGATTAATTGGTATGACGTCATTTAATTATAACCGAGTTCAAGACGACATGAAGTAATTTAGATTGTGACGTAAAGTGGATTTGTGTGTGCAATACTTAATCACATGGATATTATTTTGTGATTTTCGTCATTATTGTGCTACATGTCACCAGTAGCAATAAGTACTGGTAAATGGCTTTAAAGACACTGCGGAATGTGAGACGTGACTAACGTCCCATCGGACTAGGAGAGTAAAGGAACAGCCGGTCGATTCTGTAAACACACACAACAAACGAGGTGAGCTGTCAATCAATACAATCAAGATGTCACGTGATCACGGAGTGAGCTGTTATTCCATATTGATTATATGGATTGACAGCTCACCTCGTGATCACTTTACCCAAGCCTTCACTTTGATATGTTTACAGAATCGACTGGCAGGAAGTGTACCTGTGTTTGCACACACACTTGTGCACTATTATATCTCCTGCGTACACGACTATGAGTATTTCTCGTTAAGATTGGTCACCGTGACCGAAATATGGTCGGGGGATTATAATGATTAAATGAGACGAGAAGATGTTTGCACGACTTTCCAAGAGCTGAACAGTCGAATTCGAATCAATGGTTTTACCTTAACCTTGACGTTGCGGTGAAAAAATGCAATGCGATCTAATGCAACTGTTAAATGCACCTTTTCTTCCAACGACGGAACCAAAGAAAGTTTGGGGATAAGATGTAGATGTACCTAAACGATATATAGTCGTGTCTGAAAGGGGCTCAACCTAGCTTTAATAAGATTATTTACGTTCGCACTAGAAGCGTCAAGCGGATATATTGTTTCATTATAACGTTTATAGGAAACGACAACACAGGGTTTAGTGCGAGTATTTAAAACACTCGATCACGTTAACGTTAACTTTCGTCATTTTATGACAATTGTAATAGAAAAAAAAGAGTATGTGTATTTGTCACCAGTACGTCGCTTATCCCTTTTCAATGCAATTTGACGATTAACGTTAACGCGATTGAGTACGTATAAAAACTCACACCAAGGCCACAGATTACGCACTTTTACTGAGGGACCAAATTGAAACAAATGCATCTTCTGGGTGACCCTGTACCATTGTTACTATTATTAGACCTTATCTACCATAACCTCAAAATCTTCCATGAGGCAAAATTGAAGTCAAAAGCCGACTTAATATACCTATAAGCATATTTTTTGTATTACTCATTCATTCAATCACCCAATTCAGCCGAAAGACGTCCGCAGCTGGAAATAGGTCTGCCCTGTTAATACCCGCAGCCTTCATCAGGTCATAAGACCACATTATGGTGGTCCTGCCAACGCTACGTCTTCTAGTTAACTTTCGAAATACGAGTATTTATAATGTCTACTTTGTAATTTGTTAATTGAAACTCAGTTCTGCCTTGTTCAGTGATATTTTATACCAGGCTGCCATGAAAACTAACAGTATTTCCCCTCCAACTTTACCAAAACAGCTCTTAAAATGTCAGACTCACTCCAAACCCGCTGCCGCTTCTAACTTGGCCACTTCACATCCGTCATCTGCTGTTTCCCTTGCATTATCTCTTAATTGGAACCCGGTACCACCACGCGGATAGGAACAGAAGGCCCGACTCGATACGGCAAAGAAAACCAGGGGGCTACTCTCTAAACCCAAAGTCCGTAGTTTCGGGCTTAGTTGCGGGCGTATTCTATCACCTACGGACTTACGATTAGTTCCGAACCCGAACTAATAATAACACAGTATCGGCAGACACACACACATATCGACACATCGCATCGATCGAGTATCGGCACAGTATTTGACAGTAACAGTTACTGTCAAATCGTGTTGTCATTCATTCTTAGTGATTAGTTGATACGGACTAGAATACACCCGCAACTAAGCCCGAAACTACGGACTTCGGGCTTAGAGAGTAGCCCCCCAGGCTCAAATACACGTAGAAAAGAAAGAAGAAAAATAAAGAAAACAATCAAAGCAAGACATTTTATAACACCAGGAATCATCAATGCAACAAATGTATGGTAATGTCTTAGGTAATCAATCATTCTTATTCTATTTTTTGTCATAGTACCGCTCATTATTACCAAAAATGTTAACAATTCAAAATTGTAATTTTCTACAGCGTACAATAAAGTGTATTCTACCTACCTATTTATGGACACGTGCGTACGGGTTTGACATGCCAGGTGCGAGTACGCTTGCAACCGCGGTACGTGAATCAAGCATTAAGTCCGCCCATGTACCACTATTGTACATAAAGTTTAAATAAATAAATAAATAAATAATCGTGTCAATAGAAATATAAAAAAAAATAATTGTTTATCATATCTATGATTGTGTCTATGTGTGCGTGCATTTTCACTTGTTGTACGAAGCCAACTTTCTGTACCTAACTTTATTGTCCTGGTACTCAACACTCTAAAGCCACAGGAACAGCTAGCTTTAAAATTATATTATTAATTCTGAGAACATGCTGGGTTGTAATTTAATAAGTGATAATTTAATTTCATTCCATTTCGGAAAGGGATGGTAGAAGTGGCATACAGATAATTTGTTAAGTGTTTTGTTCCTTTTAAGTATTTGGCTACATCATAAGAGGTGCACGACGAGATTGGTGCATGAAGGGTGACCAGCTAAATCATACAGAGACTCCCCCGCCTAAGTCCACACGATACAGACATTTGTCTGCGCAGACTTTGTTGCACAGAAACATTCTATAGAAGATTATTGAAGTCTGTATCGTGTGGACGGTCCATTAGACGAGAAGCGGACCCCAATATAGCTGGCAAAAGGACATACGGGTGAAGACCAACTTGAGGGTCGAGAAGTTGGAGCCGCGCCATGACACCAATTTCAAGTCGATTGTAGTGCGTGTTCCGACTCATCATTTAGTGACCTTCCTCAAGGAAGAGTTTTGGCCGAAAAGTGTGCTGTATCGGCGTGTCCGGACCGGCTATACGACACCTCCCAGCGTAACACGACGCCTTCACTTCGTGTGCAGTAGTTTTTAAGTTTACTTTATCAAATATGTAGTAGTTTATAGTTATTGTTCATACACTTATATATGTATTGTGTTTTATGGGCTTTAGTTGGCTGAAATAAAGGATCTATTATTATTATTATTATTGCATATATGCCACTGTGTAGGGTTTAGGGTTCCGGTTGTTTAGAACAATGCATAATAATGGTGTCTTTTCTAACGAGGAACTCGTGGATAAGTAATAAAAGCCGGACGGGCCGATCATCAAGGTTAAGCAAAGATTCATCATCAAATCAAAGGCAAATCTGTGCCTAGGCAAGCACGTTTAGCCGTTGGTCCCGGCTGTCATTTGTAGTTGTGTCTTTGGCAGTCGTTATGGATTGTCAGAAGCCAGATACTCTGACACCAGTCTTGCCAAGAAGTACCGTGTTACCCAGTTAATGGGTTGTGGAGGTCTAGTAGGCAGACGCTTAACGTAAAATACTGGTATTCAGCTGAATCTGGTTTGACTGGAAGCCGACCCCGATATAGTTGGGAAACGGCTAGGCAAATGATGATCTTGTCTAATTAAATTATTTCTTCTCAAACAATCGTAAGCTTCTACAAAACTGTGAAACTAGTACACTCGGATGAAAAACAAAAGAAAAAATATCTTTCTGTAAGAAGAATTTCCTTGTAGTCATTAATAGTGAGTAGTCAGCTCACTAAATAATGAAAAAGCGTCGCTTTTTCATTCCTTTCTAGGCTAAATAAAATAATTTGCAAGAAAATGTCTCTTTTAAAAAAGGTATATAATATACCTTTCGACAAAGAATAAATACACTAAGACAGCTTTCTAGTTATTATTCAAGATGTTGCAATTGGATTAAATTAAACTACCAAGTATTCAATCTATCAAAACTACACGATGTCACGTGATCACGGAGTGAGCTGTCATTCCCTCTTGATTATATGGATTGACAGCTCACCTCGTGATCACTTCACCCAAGCCTTCACTTCGACATGTTTACAGAATCGACCGATTGCGTACCTACAATAACTACAAACATTTTTACAAGTGATTAAGAAATACAATAACATTTATTCTAGGCCACAGATAAGTGAAACGCGACAACAAGTCCACTACGCTTATTCAAAGAAGTTGTCCTAAATGTAGATCAACTAAAAAACCGTTTCTACAAAACGCTTCGTCGCGTTATCGCACCGCAACAGTTCGAAAGTATCTTCAAAAAGAAACAAACCATTATGCATAAACAAGGTTACCAACTTTCAAAGATTCTGCAAACACTGCTTACTTTTGCAAAACTTTTCACTGCCTTGAACGGAAACTACGTTTGAAATAGTTTGTGGAAAATATGAAAACTAAGTGACACAAGAAAAGAGAATCAAGTGGATACAATTAATTTTCACTATAACGAAATCTACCCTCTATTAATGAAGTTGGTGCACACTGACCCTGCTCTTGACTCTAGTCTAGGTCGTAGATGATAGAGACAAAGTCGGCGATGGTGCGAGCTTAGCCAGAAGAAGCCTGTTCACTCTTATTTTGAAGAGATTTGTATGCGTTCGGAAACGCAGACGCAGGCAGTGTTCCACTCCTTTACGAACACACACATTACACATTATAAAAGACATTTGGAAACGTTTAGTGCGAATTGGTGGAATAGCAACAAGGTAGGGATGGTAACTTGCAGTGCGTCTAGATGTCCGATGGTAGAAGAGCCCTCTTCTACCACCGGACATCTAGACGCACTGCAAGTGCGGTGGGATGAGGTCGTGGAATTTCTGTGGAGACTCGCTTAGGTATATGGTTTTTTTTTTTAAGGTTGGGAAATCATCAAATGACTTCTTCCGCTCTGGGTGGACTCTTACTGACTAAAGCCCTTTGCATTCCAGGACCGCGGTGACTCTTTTCTCTCACTTATTGTCAGAAACTAGCGAAAAATGAACTCTTATTTTCTGGTATCGTGTGAACAGTACTAGCAAGTTCCAGAACGGCAAGCTTGGACAGTATAGCACTGTCGGCCGATTCTATCCCTCTCCGTGAAAACTTAGGTGAAGTGAGCTGTTTTTCCAATTGATGCTAGGGATTGACAGTTCACTTCAAATTCACTTCACTTTAGTTATCTCGGTTATAGTACCATTATGGCTTAAGAAACTAGAATCGTGTGTGTTGTGTTACACTACCCCGATCGCTGTCTTACTTTAAGTTTGATAAATGTTTTTTTGTGTAGTATTCGGTTTATCAATCAATTAGTAATTGGATCTAAGGGCGTTTGTGCACTTACTTGTAGTCGATTAGTTTTTGCGCATGTGTGTTTTTGTACGAACAATATAAAAAAAAACATTTCTGAATTTTTCTATCCAAATAATGACGAATACAAATCGAAACCAAGTGCACAAACGCCTTACAACGTTACAAATACAACCGTATCAAATATCAGAAACAACAACTTTTGTATGACGTGTCATTGCTAGCATACCTAATTCCATTGTGAAATAGAGATAGTGCTATTCATCCTGTATAACTCCGTCTCTCTCTGTGTCATAATGAAATCATGATGACATTGCACGTCACATTAGGGTAGCAAAACTTTTGCTACCCTAATGTGACGTGCAATGTCATCGTGTTTGATGTCATGTTTCAAGTTATTTGTGTCTAAAATATTGACTCAAGACTCAAAGCCTCAAAGACTCAAAGCATTTATTTCAATTAGACCAATTACAGGCACTTTTCAATTGTCAAAGGTCTGTCGGTCAAAAAGATGAAGCTCTTTGCACGTTCCAAAGCGTCATCTCTATGGAGAAGAACGTGCAAGAAACTCCACGGACACTCTTTTAAAAATAATATTTTTTACAAAGTTATGTTAACATCATTCCTGTTGAAATTATACATATATGTGAGAATGATGTATAAGACGTCCAGGATAAAAGCGTCCGGAGTGAAAAGAATAATTCAAAGAAACAATTAAAATAAACCGTGGCCGCCGAGAAATGACCAGTCCAAGCTACAGCGCCCGTTCACGAACATGACGCATGCGCTAACACCATTCGGCTCAACCATTTCGAAGGGAGCCAAACGATCCAACGCATGCACCAACATCAGCCAAACTTTTGAGTGAGCATGACACTCCCAACCGCTCCCGGTTATAAGGTACGGTTATAATTTACACACAAGGTACACTGTACACAGTACTCCCACATGTGCCGTTAATGCATGAAATTATACAATGCTAAATAAAAAGAGTCTATACAATGAAAATATTCCGTTCTTATTGATTTTAGTTGTTATTCTATATTACGAGTATTCTGGAATCTCTCAATGGTACAAAAATATTCAATTGCATCCGTTCGGTAATTTGCGCTACGAAATTCGAGAATAAAACTCCATTGTTGCACTAGTTCAAATAAAAAACCTGAAACCATCGTTTATTTCAACAAACCTTTTTCATGTTCGTGGAAGTTTACATTGTTGTTTCATTTTTATCGAAAACGTTATAGTCAAATTACGCCGAAAATTAAGCCAACTTTGCAATAATTCTTAATTCTGTTTGTTTGCCTTTAACGTGTGAGGTACAAGCAGGATGTATGTTTAAATGTGTCCCGCAAAAAGTTAACCCCCGCGTGTTCGTTTTTTTTTAATTAAGCACATTTAATTTCAATCATATCTCGACAAAATAAATATTAACAGCTGGCATGTTGGTTTGGAGAATTTGTAGAAGAGATTGAGTTTTACAAGTTGGTCACTACATTAATCATTTTTAATCCGCGCAACTATCCTTTTTCTTCTAGGATAAGACATTTTAGAATTTTGTCTGTCTTTTCGTAAAATGACAATATTTAAATACGCCAACTAACAAAACAGAACTGTATCCGTTAGTGCAAGTTATTTTGTTGCTTTATGTAAAGTCGATTCGAAAAAGTGACATCAAAAATGTAAATGAATTAAAGTGGATCTAATTTTAAGTTACAAGCCATGTCTGACTTATTTTTTTTAAATAAACACCGAAACAATTTTAAAAAAATCTTATTTATTTTTAACGCCGTTTCTAAGGGTGAAAGTATTTTATTTTCAAAATAAATTAAATCTATCAATTTCATGATCCAGTTATGGGAAAGCTGAGATATAATTTTTTTTTGTAGATGTACATTTACTTTTATTTTATAAGATGACATTAATTGTGCTTGCTGTTTCAATTGTTTTCTTTTTTCTTATTTCTTACAGAAAATACTCATTACATAATTATATTTATACCGGTTTACGTACAAAACTGATTTACATCCGTATACTTCAACGTAAGGTTCAGTTGAAATCCAGCGGGAGGCAACTCCTAGTTGCCTGGCATTTTGCTTAACTGGACCTTTTTGGAGCCGCGGAGCACACAATGTTCTTTTTTTTAAATTGTTTTTTTTTTATTTTACCTACATTGTAAGTATTGTCAAGAGGATCTCCTTGGCTACAGGTTTACTGGCAGACAAGGTATCTCTTTGGAAGCGTCTGGCAAAAAGTAAAAGAGAATTTGAATTAAGAATATAAAAATATGTTTTGTTTTATATATAAACCGGTACCAGCGTTCGTTGAAGGCGGATGCTAAACATATTATGAAGTTTAAATCTCAAATATAGTTTTTTTCCTAATAATATTAAGTAGCACTAGCGTGAGTCCGCTAGTGTCTATTGTGTGCCAAATAAACTAGTTTTTTTTCTTATTCCTTCAAATACACGATGCAAGAAAAAAACCAAGTTAGGATTTTTTGCAGGTTCAAAGCTACTTTGACTGGCCTATAAAGCCAAAATATAATATTAAGTACTTAATAGTTGTTAGTAGTAGTTCTGTCTGCTTGGTTGTTATGTAAGTACCTCCTTTTTTTTGTCTATGTAGGTCATATATCCATCACGCAACAAGAAAAATATTTTTCAAGCGGTTCTACCGCCTACCTAACTATAGACTGCCGACTTCCAAATAAAAACACTACACAGTATAAAATAACTTTCACAGTCGGTGTTTTTTTTTGTTTTTTGAAAGTTATTTTATACTTTGTAGTGTTTTTTATTTGGAAGTCGGTTGTATTTTTTGTAAAAAGTTTTTTTTTCACTTTTTAGTGGTTCACATGTGCTTACCCCTTCACAGCGTACCGGCGTGATGTTATGTTATGAACTGGTGTAAACAATAGACAGACATGAGATTTCAGCAATCCCAGTCCATTTGCTATCATTTATTGAGGAGTTCCGTTGCCTATCTCCGAAGTTCTTCATCAGATCTTCACCAAATTGAAATGGGACCATTCCCAGAAAGTAATCTTCCAAAAAAACGCTGCAAGTGTGCCTATAAAATCAGAAGAGTTCTCTCTATTTCTCCAGGATCCCATCATCAGATCGTGACTTGACGATCATGGGACCATCTGGGAAGTATACCTATATAAAACAAAAAAAAAAACAAATCGGTACAGCCATCTTCGAGTAATCGGAGAATATACAAAAAAAAGGTTCCGACGAATTGAGAACCTCCTCCTTTTTTAAAGTCAGTTAAAAACCTAGTTACTATGATGCCAAAAAACATACCTTAAGCCTAAGCAATAAAAAAGACATTGAAGTTGAACCATTTCTCTTGAAAGACGTTCATCAGTGACAGAGCAATATCCCGGCACGTGTCGCAATATCATCAGTTTGTACCGTAAACATAAAAGATTTTTACTAGTGATGGACCGACATGTCGCCGACTACTTTGTAAGGAAAGTCACATTCGGTCACATTTGTAGTCGGCAACCAGTCAGCGAGTAATTGGCAAAAGATCGACACTTAATCTAAAAAACGGAAAATAAATCGCCAGTACTTACTGTAAGTAGGTTTTTGAAGTAAAACATTCTTTAGTGGCATTGTGTACTTTTTGGAATGGGTAAAAATTGTTACTAAACTCGCGTCAGGACACGTGACCTGATCGAAAATTCGTAAGACGGAGGGAATGTTCTGAAGTGTTACATTTTTAATGTAATGTAAATTGTCATGTTTGTGTACGATAGCGCAATAAATGAATATTTTATTTTACCACATAAATGATAGTACTTTTATACTGATAATTAAAGCAATTCGTGCGAAATTATTTCCTAACCATTCCAAAATATCAAAAGTGCACAACGTTTAGTGTTCAAGTTTTCACTTCTGCCGGCACTCCCGGAGTGCAAATCGTTGTTTTTTTTTTAAATCAACCTAGTCCCTCCATAACAGTGAGTACAATTAAACTGTTTTATAAAAATTTATAATTTTCTCAACGGAAACTAATTTAATGTTTTAAAATTAAATTTTAATAATAGAGGTGGACCGACTAATCGTAAAGGCCGACTATCCATTTAGGCCGCAGACAGGAGGCTGTATAGTCAGCTTTTTAACTAGCCAACGCGACGACTATTCGGCCTAGTTTGTAAGTAGGCCCATCACTAATTTTCCTTTCTTTGTCTCGGCATTTTTGATAACACAATTTTTTATGATACCTGCGTACATGACTGCTATACGCCATTACGTAGTAAAAGGCCTGGAAAATATTACGCAGAGGGCCTAGCACGAATGTTTTTGACGTATAGTAACGTAACGTAAAATCTATACCTACTAATATAATAAGCTGAAGAGTATGTTTGTTTGAACGTGCTAATCTCTGGAACTACTAGTCGGATTTGGAAAATTATTTTTGTATTTGATAGCCACATTCATGAGGAAGGCTATATGGGAACGGGGAAAAACGGGATATGCGAATACGAAGTCGCGGGAAAAAGCTACTTTTACTATAATTATAAAACTCGTTTCGCACATAATATTTATTTGAATTGGATTGTCTATTCATACTTTTGTTTGATACAATATGTGTCTGTCGCATAAAATTGAACCAAAATACTATGGGGTTGTAGTTTTTTTAAATTCAAAATTACTTACCTACGTTTAAGATACTGTAACGACGTGTGTTGACGTTTAGTAAACGTCAAAAAATTCGTTCTTGGAAGTGTAAGGGTTTTCGATACTCAATTGTCAAAACAATTGAGGTGCAGCGTTTCAATTTGAAAATTAATAAGATATAATTGATATTTCAGTTACCTCTTTTAAAAAGATATTGATAAACCTTATCTATTATTTTTGACGTACTAACTTCTGCCAACGCCATCGCCTGCGTGATTATCGGAAGTTTTCCCAAGAGAACATACTTCTGAGATAAAAAGTGCTTTTACAGACTAAACTCTATCTCTTTGCCAAGTTTCATCTAGATCCGTTCAGTCATTCTGACGTAATTGAGTCACAAACATCCATTCAAACATTCGTATTTTTAGGATTAGGAACATGAAGGATAAGACTTTGAGATGGTCTGCCAGAACTTGTATCTTAAAAGGTTTTAACGACTATATGTAGATGTCTACGCTCTGACCATCTTATTTTCATACAAATTTGAGAGTATAGAAATCAAAAATAAACCGTCACCGAAAAATTGCAGACTTCGTAATATTGTAATAAATGTTCATTTGATTATAATTTCTTGATATATTATGAAACCATAGTTTTGAATTTGGAATTTATTATTCCAAATTCAATAGTTTCCAATATATCCGTGTCTTTTATGAAAAAATAGTTTACAATTTCACGCGATATTTAACAATCTTACGGCGTTGGCAATTTTCCGGCGCCATAACTACTTTACCTTTATAAATACTACAGCCAAGGTAATCTTTCTTTAGGAAGAAAATCACACACCAAATTCTTATCCATCCTTATTATAAAAAAACCGGTCAATTGCGAGTCAGACTCGCGCACCGAGGGTTCCGATCGAGTCTTGATTTTTTCCGAGTATACATTACCTACGGAAGTTTATGAACTAAGAAAGCAAAATATAGCAGGGAAAAGCAAAGGACAAACTGAACTTTGTTGGAGAAAAAATGTTCTCCCATACATCAATGTACGTCACGGTCAATTCTTCAACCGAAAATATAAGTTTGTAATCGTAAAAAATGTTTTTTTTATGATAAAACTATAAATTCCCAATTTTCAGATATTTTCCTGTATTTGTATACTTTGAGCTATCTTCTTGCCTAATTTCAGTAATCTAGGTCAGGTACACGGGAAGTACCCTATAAATTTTGATTCGCGATTTGTTTTTTGCGGCATGCGGAACTGTAGACTTGAGTATATGGTTTTAATTTCAACTCGATACCTCCACGCGTTACCGAGATAAAGGGTATTGACAGACAGACAGACGGATGGACAGACGGACAACAAAGTGATCCTTCCTATAAAGGTTCCGTTCTTTCCGTTTGAGGTACGGAACCTTAAAAGCGCAGAACGCCGGGTACCTCTATCTACACTATAACTACAAATCAGGCCTCCCTTCCCGCGATAACATCGCACCTTAATTCCGAGTACTCCTATAAATACACACATTTTCCTCTATTTATCCCTCTCAGGAAAGTTACACGGTATCCTGTGTCCTAAGCGAGTATTCCCACTTGCACTATATCGTGAGTTCGTGACGACCATAGATATATATTTTTTTAACGTGACAACGTCCAATAAATCGATGAACGCCGGCTGCATGCACGAAAAAGGATGACTTATTATCCCGTTACGCTCATTGTAACGTTACAATGATTTAAAGGTTCATTAGAAAACCAGCGTCAGACAGCATCAGTCTGTCTGACATATCGCTGAAATGGACCTTTTTAGTGCAGCCGTGAGACATACACTTAGTTTTTGGCATAACTACCTTTTTCTTGTTATTTTTACCGTGCGTGTTTCATGTAGGTACCTGTGCTAAATAAATTTTATTATTTTATGACGTTGTCACGTTAAACTATCATCCGTAAACCGACATTACAGACAACCATTTTTTTTATTTCTATGGTGACGACACTGACGACAGATCGTCGTATGTCGTACGTGTATTTTAAGGCTGTCACACACATGTATACAAGTCGCACAAAACCGTGCAAGTACCTTGCATGCCAAAAATAAGTTTTGATTGGTGGACGCCACTCCGGCCATGCAAGCTACTAGCATACTTTATTGCAGGTTACGGACATGTGTATTTAGGGCACGACAGTACATTTATAAAATTTGGATGGGCCAAAACTTCGTCGTAATATGCACATTTAAACTGGCTACACCAGCCAGTTTTGCCCGAGTTGTCTAAGGGTGTTACCGCACCAATCGATAGATGCCATCAATCATGGATTAGTCGACGTTGATCGATAGTTTCTACTACACCAATCGATCGAGCGTCGATCGTCGGTAGAATGAATAAGTCGATGTCGATCGATAGTTTCTACTTCATTCTTCGATCAGCCAAAGCACAGGTGTGTGTGCTCCTTTATGCTTTTATTTATTTATTTAACACACACAAATGTACAGAGGCGGACTTAATTCCATAGGTAGGCAGTCTCTACCAGTCACCTTTGGGTGACGCAGAGAAAAATGGGGGTAGATGTAATTTGGAGAATAAAAACGCGATAATTTTTTATTTAAACACAAACATTTCAATAAATCCATACTTAATATTATGAATGCGAAAGTAACTCTATCTGTCTGTCTGTTACGCTTTCACGCCTAAACCGCTAAACCATTTTTGACGAAATTTGATATAGAGACCTTGGAGAAGGACATAGGCTACCTTCTGTTGCGAGAAAACCGTTGAAATAGTTGATGAAAGTTTGTATGTGAGTCTGTCATTATGGAAGATAAAACTATGAACCTTTATGTTTAGACAGCAGATAAATAATAAATAAACACATTATTAATATGTTCAGCGTTTTATCTTTAAAATAAAAATGGCTGCCCAAAGTAACCACCACGCGGACAAAGTCGATGGCAAAAGCTAGTAAAATATGTAAACTAATATACATGCAATATTAAATTATAATAAATACTGGAATAAAATAAAAATACGACTAACCTTAAAACATTAGTAACTACAAACGGTACCTTACCAATACGTTCGTACGTACGTAGTGTTTTTTTTTTTAAGAATGAGAAATCTTCAAATTACTTTTTCCGCTCTGGGTGGAGCGGAAGGGCGTATCAGACTCTTACTGACTAAAACCCATCCGTGTTCCTTCTAAAGCCCTTTGCGTTCCGGGGCCGCGGTGACTCTTTCGAACAAATTCCGCAACCCTGGCAGGACGTAGTGTTACCAATGTGTTCCGGCCCCGACACAGCCACGGTGCCAAACAAGTTATAAAACTAATTTACTTCGCGATCCAATGCTATTGTTTGTTCGGCTTTTAATGAAAACAGTGTCCACTTAAATTGTTTTCCTGTTCAAATACGAGATGATGGCTTTTTTTACTTCATTTTTCGGGAACGTCGTAGTTATTTTTGTTTTTTTTGTTGACGTGACTACATCTAATAAATCGATGAACGCCGGCTGCACGCACGAAAAAGGATGACTCATTGTAACGTTACGCTCATTGTAACGTTACGCTCATTGTAACGTTACGATCATTTCATCAATGTTTTGTTATGATGTTGTCACGTTAAACTATCGTCCGTAAACCGACTTTACTGACAACCAATTTTTTTTTGTAGCTGTACTTACTGAGTACTCGTTCGCAACAGTGTGTATTGCATGGCCCCAATCATCTACAATAAATTACCAAGTGGTTGGAAAGATTTAAATACATTGCAGTTTAAGAGTAGACTACGTAAATTTTAATAAATAAAACGTACTACAGTATAGCTGAATTTCTAACTGAGAAAAATATTTGTTTTGAATGACATTAATGGTAATTTTTTAATTGACATTGCATAATTTGATGACATTTATAATAAATATATTTTTTTGTTTATATTGATTAGTAATTTGAATAATATTATGGATTTTTTTTTAATTGGCATCAAATGTATGTTTAATATATAATGTAAGTGTGTACCTAAATGTTTGCATGCCAAATGGTAAAATATGGCTGACCTTTAATTTAATTATTATTTGTAACAACTATGTATACTACCCATATTTGCAAAATAAAATTCTATTCTATTGTATTCTATTCTATAGAAAAATAATGAAGATTCTGCTAATCAATGTTTAAACTAATCATATGTTTCAAAAGTTTTTAATAAATAAAGGATCTGGCAAGGGATAAAATAATCATCCAGTATTCATTTATTTTACTAAAAATATAATAAAAAATATGACTACTAACTCAATGCAATAGCACTGTTGACATTTAAAATATAATGTTTACCAACAACAATTTTCTATATCAAATAATATTAATGCGCAATGAAGACCTCTCATCATTCTAATATCAATCTTGTGGCACGGTGAATGGAATTTTGTTTATTTAGCAATAAGAAGTAAAAAATACTCTCAGCGTTCAGTTCAAGGAGCTCGTGGCTAAACTATAACAGCCGCACGGGTTGATTTTTACGGTTAAACAACGCTTGCCGAGGCCTGTCTGTGGATGGGTGACCATTTTATCATTCCGAAATTCCTCCGTGCCTCGGCAAGCACGTTAAACCATTGGTCCCAGCTGTCATTTGGAGATCTTTGGCAGTTGTTACGGATTGTCAGAAGCCAGAAAATTTTACACCAGTCTTGTCAAGAAGTTCCGTGTTACCCAGTTTATGGGTTATGGAGGTCTGGTAGGCAGCCGCTCCACGTAAAATACTCTACTAATAATAATCCGGTTTGACTGGAAGCCGACCCCAGTAGGTATAGTTGGGAAAAAGGCTGGGCAGATGACTCTCAGCGTTCATATTTTAGCGTGAAAAGCAAATCCTTTACAAAATCTCAAGATTCTCGATTCAAATCTCTTTTAATATTAACCGAATAAAACACGTTATATAAAAGGCAGTCCTATCTTAAATTTCTTTTCACAGAAATCTCAAAAAAGAAGATTGTTTTCTAAACAAATTGACTAAAACCATTTCAGAAAGAGCTGTCTTCAAACGAAACAGTAACGGTACAAAAGGCCTTGTAACATTTGTTATTAAATCCAGTGTAAGAAAACCCAATAGACTAAAAAAAATATGAATTAAAAGGGGCCAAAGAATACTGGATTTTATACTTAGTAATTTAACTTCGAGTACACACCAATCTTTCATGATGTTTACTGAGGAATATGCTCGCGGATTGCCTATTTTCTACGATAAAAATATTCATGGGAAAATATTGAAGTTCTTATACTTTCATCTGAAGGATTGTTTCAAGTAAGTTTCGTGTAGGGATATTGAATAACTTTTTGCCTAAGACTTTTCTATTTCTTGGAATTCTTTCCTTATTTGAGGTTGTGGAGATTCCTGATTTACGTCATACCTATATGTATTTATGTATATATTTTTGTTTTCTTTTTTTAATGAGTGGCCTCTCGCATTTCAACCTAAGGTTGTCGACTGCTTAAACGGACTTGCCTGTAGCGGCCTTAATATAAATATTAAGCCTCCAGTCGGGGCAATCCATTTTTGTATAATGTTTTACTCTTTAGTACTTTGCTACCTATATTTCTCTGCTGAGTCATATCATAAGTCATAAGACTTAGAAGTCATTTATTCATTCGTTTTACATAGGTAAAAATAATAATGGTTTAGTAAGGTAACAAAGAGAGCGCTATGTTATGCCAGAGGGCGTGCAAATGTTTGTAATAGATTAACAAATTTAGCCAAGTCAATCAATAAAATAAAATGCCCGAACAATCAAAATCAATTAAAAAAAAATTAGGTACATAATACAAATAAATGAATAATACTTATCAATAATGATGTCAATATACAATACTAGAGTCAACATACAATACGAATGTCAATTTACAATACCAATGTCAACATACGATACTAAAGTCAATAATAATTCACAATGCTATTGTTAAACTTTATATTTTTTACTTTTCGTGTCCAGGATATCTGTTTATCAGAGTGCCAATTCAACAATTTTTTAAGCATCGTACGCATTCGTATGTGTGTTTAATTGAAGATTTTTGACAGCTTGCGACTGAGATGCGAATGCGAACCATGCTTAAAAAATAGTAGGATTGGCACTCAGGTCGCCTGGAAGAGATCGCGGAAAGCGAATTTGTATATTTTGAAGTGAAAACTTCTTTAGGCGCGTTGGGCACTTTTGAGATGGGAAAAACCCAACTAACTCGCGACAGTGTTACCGTAACCGACACCTCTGTGTACCTATAACATAGTATTCTACTAGTAGTAAAAATACAGGCGTAATTGTTTAAGTGTTGGCACTCCCGGACTGCCCCTTTTTTAAGTTTAAGGTTTTCCTCATGTTTCTATATTTTGCTGTGCAATAAAATATGTAAATAAATATATTCTCATATTAGTTTTGCTTATCCTCGGACAGAGGATAAGCATTGCCTTACAACTTAATATACTTTTGAGCTCACGTCCAGTCGATAGCGATGTGGACGCTTTTTTTGAAAATTTCGACTGTCGTGTTATCAGGGTTCATGAGATACAGCCTGGTGACAGACAGACAGACGGAAAGTGGAGTCTTAGTAATAGGGTCCTGTTTTTACCCTTTGGGTACAGAACCCTAAACAAATACACTTGGTTTGAATTGTGTTTGTTTCAACCAAACAGCATTCAATTATAAGATAGGAATAAATGTACCTATATAAGAAGGTACTTACTTTAAATAACTATCAATTCTGTCTGAGTGAAGTTTTTTTTTTGCGTTTCTCTCATTTACCCTGCAAATCGACGCTATTTAAGCGGAATATTTGTATCTCTTTTGTACTCGTCAAACCACCAACAGCTTACAGTGAAATACGTAGATATTTATGTTAATAAGTTAACATACAAGCCAATCTTCTAAGACATTTACCTAAAATATTCAGTTTGTATAGAGACATAGTCTAAATAACTAAATCATGTCTGTCTAGCTTCTGTTTAAGCTTGTCACCTGAAACATTTAGGAGAACATGTTGGTATTTGTTGGAACTTGGCTAGAACTAGCCACACACTAAATAGTTAGGGGAATATGGACGTTCATCTTAATCTGATTCAAAGTTCTTCACATTTCATCAAAAGTCTTATGAGCTATTATTTAAGGACAATAATGTTATCCTTATAAATGTCACCGGCAAATGGCAAACTCCCTAAGAATATAAAATATCTCGAGAGATTGTAAACTCTCGGTAAATTGTCAACTGAACATTTGGAATACTATTTTACGCATCAAAAGTTGATAGTCTATAATCTCTCGATTCGAGATACTCTCGAAGTCATTCCGAGAAATTGACTGACACAAAATACTGACATAAAAATGGCGACCAATCAGAACACCAGTCTACAATTTATCCGTTTTGCGCGTGATGGTAAATCTGGAAACAAGGCTCTCATTGGTATCATTCTGTCTCATTGGTCAACTAAGACCAATGAGGGGTCAAATTTAACTATCACGCCGAAACAGATAAATTACACCCGGATACTTAAATTTGATCAAAGTCAAAGTCAATTCATTAATTTCAACTAGACCATTACAAGGCACTTTTGAACGTCAAATTTACAGTTTGAAATTAAAATATTAGTTGTCCATTCGCAAAAAGTATTTATTTATTTAAACTTTATGTACAGTATCTACTTTTTGATGGAGTTTCTCCATCATAACTAATAACAGAAAGTGCTAGTAAATGTTGCCAGCAACAGAAAAATACAATCACCATTAAGGCAACTCTGTCTGTCTGTTGCAACGGTTGGTAAAGTTACTAGAATATGTTACACAGTTGCACGTATCTCCACGTCTGCTTAGTTTAGTAACACAATTTGACAAACTCTAGAAAAGAAGGAAGAAACATTTGAAATTCGAAGTAGAAAAAGTAAAAAGAAAGATGGCGCGCACCGGCTGTGTACTTAAGGGTTAATTTACATTGCCGCAGAACGGAATGAACAGAAGCAGCAATTTCACTTCGTCACGCGAGAAGGCGCGCGAAATAACGAGAATTCTCGCCACTGAGCCTTGACGCTATAGAGATCGATCACTGTGTCGTATAGTTGTTTAACCGACTTCTTTACGACTTTTTCAACCACAGACATTCCCGACAGAAGCAACGTTAACCTTCGAGAATGCGCCATAATTCCCCGGAAGACGCGCGACCTCTTCTCTAGAAGTCATAGTCAATTCATTTCCAAGTGACTAGTTATCCATTCACAATGATAGGTTCTTGACAAGAAACAAACAACTCCAGAAACTCCATAGTTAAGTTCTTGTCAAATAAAAGTTACATAATATTTGTAAAACATGAAGTAATCGTATGAGAAGACGATGCACATAGAAAAACACTTCTGTACTATTCATTATACTTTGTACAATTTCGTTACAAAAAATTGCTTCCGTTCCATTTCGCGCCAATGTAAATTGAGCCTTACTTCCAGTTTCCTCAACTCGTGAAGAACTGTGCACGCAATCAAAGTGGACAGGGGCTTCTTTCAAATTACGTCACGAGTTCACAAAATTGGTTGACTGAATCCACTTTACCCAATCTGACTGGTGACGACCAACGCTGCTTGAACTTTGGGAGGCCAAACGTTGAATGGTTCTTTATGTAGATGTCAAGTTTGCGACCAGTGATTTACTTTACATGGAGCCTTGATTTTTAATAAACGTGTTTTATAATGTGCAAAGCAAAGAAGTGGAACTTTCTGCATGCATCTGTTTCCGAACGCATACAACCCATTTTTTTTTTTAAGGATGGGAAATCATCAAATGACTTCTTCCGCTCTGGGTGGAGCGGAAGGGCGTGTCAGACTCTTACTGACTAAAACCCATCCGTGTTCCTTCTAAAGCCCTTTGCGTTCCAGGGCCGCGGTGACTCTTTCGAACAAATTCCGCAACCCTGGCAGACGCATAAAGAAAGAAAGAAAACTAGTTTATTTGGCACACACACAGACACACATTGTAGATGCAAATAAAAGACAGCTTAATTTTAAAACAAAAACATTGTATGCCCCGCGGCTGCGCCAAATAGGTTCAGTTCAGCAAAATGCCAGACAACTAGGAGTTACAACCCTAATCTCTTCAAATTTACAGTGAACTCTTCTGGGTAAGCTCGCTCCATCGTCGACTTTGTCTCTGTCATCTATGAGCTAGAGTAGAGTCAAGTGCAAACCTGTCTCAAATTTTTTTAAAACTGTCCCGCGGTTTCGCTCCAAGTACCTACATGATGGCCGATCTTTCCATCGGTGGTAGAATTCTTACAATCTTTTCAGTACCTATGCCAGAGATTACCATTTACCGGCAAATAAAGAAGCAAAAGATACAAGAAAAAAAAACACAGTCGAATTGAGATCCTCCTCTTTTTTGAAGTCGGTTAAAAACAATCTGCCTAGCTTTTTGATAACTATGTTGTGGTCAGCTTTTACATGAAGTGACTGCTAGCTGACCTCTACAACCAGTAACTGGGTAACACGATACCTCTTGGCAAGACTGGTATCAGATTTTCTGACTACCCGTAACGACGCCGACGGTCAAAGATCTGTAACCAAACAAACAATTCATAGTTTATTTCATTGTTAATTTTATTAAATACTAGCTTTTGCCCGCGGCTCCTCCCGCGTTAATGTCGAAAATTATCCCAAGGGAACATATTCCCAGGATAAAAACTATCTGTATACCAAATTTCATCTAAATCGGTTCAGCGGTTTAAGCGTGAAGAGGTAACCGACAGACAGACACACTTTCGCATTAATGGATGTGATGTGGATGTGGATGTATGGATTACAAACAATTTGATCTATTTAAAATATTAGTTTCTGATGGTATTCATATTGTAAAAACTATTTTTTTTTATATTGACCCACCTTCCAAACTTAACCTAAAAATAGGTCACCTTCATCCACTCGAAGTAATAAGGAAAAGTCGAAAGGTGCTTACAGGGGCAGTCCAAGTTGCTGATAACATCTTATAGCGATCACAAATCCACTTTCGTGCCGTAGTGAGTACCAGTTTATCCCTTCGATTTTATTAGAGGGAGGAAGGTTTTAGATCCTTAATGGCCGATTACTGACTTTTCCGAAGGATTCTGGCCAGTAGGTATACTTCAAAGAGGTGAACAAAATGACATTTTATCAGCATTAACGATTAATAAAAAAACCGGCCAAGTACGAGTCGGACTCTCACGCGAAGGGTTCCGTACCATAAACCGAAAAAATACAGGTTTTTTGTATGGGAACCCCCTTTAAATTATTAATCATCATCATATCAGCCGAAAGACGTCCACTGCTGGGTATAGGCCTCCCCCAAGTGTCGCCACAACAACCGGCCCTGTTCGTCTGGCATCAATCGACTACCCGCGACCCTCACCAGGTCATCGGTCCACCTTGTGGGAGGCCTTCCAACGCTGCGTCTTCTGGTACGCGGTCGCCACTCCGAAACTTTTCGGCCCCATCGACCATCTGTTCTGCGAGCAATGTGCCCTGCCCACTGCCACTTCAGTTTGGCGATCCTTCGGGCTATGTCGGTAACCACACACTCTGTTAAAATTTCAAATGTATGTCGTGTGTGCTTGAGATACAGCTCGGTGACAGACAGACGGACGGACGGACGGACAGCGGAGGCTTAGTAATAGGGTTCCGTTGGTTACCCTTCGGGTACGGAACCCTAAACAAGTAGCGCATAATTATGTACAGTCTAGATCTTCTTGATAAATTAGGTACAGTCATGAAGAAAGTATCATGAAATAGGAGGCGACGAGTCTCTTGTCTTCCGGGCACCTGGAACTCCGCGAAAATAATTTCCTGATAAAAAAAACCGATAACGGGTTATTTTATCCTAACTATGAAGTCTTAAAACGATCATGATTCCGCTCAAAGAGAGAGATGGAGCTATATATAGCCAATAGCACAATCCCTTTCACATCATCGAAATTGAACGTCAACTCCAAGCTTGGTAACAGAATAAACGCAATACCTCTAAAGGGGTCATTGTACTCATCATTATGAACAACTTTCACAATGGGACCAACACTGAAATCGCGAAAATACGCATGACTCGACAAAATGTACTAAAGAGCTGATATTTCTTTCGTGATTTCGGAGTAAGCTGTAAGTCAAAGTCAAAGTCAAAGTGTTTATTTCAATTAAGCCATTAAACGGCACTTTTGAACGTCATCATTTACAGTTCAGTAAAATAATACCTAGTATTAAATTAATAAAGTGACTCTACTGTCTATTCGGAAAGGTAGATTCTTACGGAGAAGAACGGACAAGAAACTCCATAGTTACTCTTTTCAAATAATGGTTTAACAATAAATTGGTATACAAAAAAAAATATAATAAATTATTAGGTATATAAAAGTTGTTCATAATGATAATTTCTAGACCTATTGCGATGAGGTATTTTATTACACGTTGTATAGCAGCAGTTATTTCTGTTAACCTATATTAGTACAGCTGTTTAATGGTCTCCCCCATAGTTTACAAAAGATTTATGTGTATTATCATTTCCGACCAATTCGTCATGAACAAGTCAGCGCCAGCGTCTCTTTTGGCCTGCCCATCGGTCATTCATCACGCATCTTGTAAGTGTGACTTATTACCTAAATTGTAAAGTGGAAATGAAATATTGCGCTCCATAACTAAAATAAAAGATGCTGGGGAAAAAACAGCCAGGTTGAAGTGGGAGTAGGCTGGCCAAGTCGCACGAATGCTCCCGGAAAGGTGGACGAAGATCATCACTCACTGGACGCCTGAGGAATACGTCGTCGTTGAAGTCAACCGCGGCGAAGGTGGTGTGACGATCTCATCATGTTTGCGGGGCAGACTTGGCCAGAGATCGCCCAACATAGAGAGATTTGGAAGGAGAAAGGGGAGGGTTTTGCCCAGCAGTGAGACGCAAGTGAAGGTTAAAACAAAAAAACAAATAATTTGC
Source organism: Mamestra brassicae (assembly GCA_905163435.1). Classification (NCBI taxonomy): domain Eukaryota; kingdom Metazoa; phylum Arthropoda; class Insecta; order Lepidoptera; family Noctuidae; genus Mamestra; species Mamestra brassicae. The sequence goes on along the minus strand of LR990991.1, from coordinate 2,804,439 downwards.
CCAAAAGGTAGTGATACTATAGAAGTTCAAAACGGTTTCACGAAACGCTGTACAGAAACCTGCATTAACGAAGTACCTCTCACGCATACAAATTGTTTAGAAAAGAGGTTCCACGATTATAATAAGGCCGCCGAGCTAGGCCGAAAATTCTGAATTTCAGCGAGAGGCGTTTTATAGAACACTCTGTAGCATACAAATGTGTGTGTTTTACCGAATGAGTTAAACACATTGTAGGTTTAAAATACTACAAGTATAATACATTGTATTTATCTAGGTACGTACTACGAAAATGTTTATTACTATACAACTATAGTAATAAAAATTTTACTATAGAGTATTTATGTATCAACGTACATACTGTGATACATAAATACTCTATTTATAAACTTACAAGCTTCGTAAACTGAAAGATAAACAAGAATCTTACAGTTGCCATAAAAATAATGCAAAACACATAATTCACACACACATCACATTTCACATTCACATTTCACATTTTTCATGTGTGCTATGTGTTACTACTAACATAGTTTTGTAAGTTATTTTTGGTAAAACTAACACGCTATGGGCCGTCGACGCCTGAAAATAAACGATTTTTATTTAATTTTAAAATTATGTGACTATTTCTTCTTCAACAACTATTTCATCCAAAAATAACTGCTATAGATATTTTCATATTTAGTCTCAAATTGATAATTACTTTGACAGTTTCCCTAACAATAATTCCACATCTTCCGTCATTCTCAGAACCTGAAATTATAAATTAATTAAACCCTCAAAACTCCTTAAAACAACCGGACCAACAAAATTAGCGGTTTTCAAACGTTGAAAACTAACAAATTTCTCCTTTGTAACTTAAGTAGACAGTGCTCAAGTGAACCCCGCGGGGGTCAGCTGTACCCCCGTGTGGTTCAATCCAATCCGCTAGCACGTAATTACAAAGTTCGTGGCTAACAAAATCAACAGGGAAGAATAAACACGCCCTGTATAGTTTACGTCGTGTTTGTTTAGTCGGGTAGTTTAGTCACTAATGTGGTTCAAAGTTTCAAATGGAAGTTGGAAAGGGCTCTTGGCTGAATAAAAACGGTGTAAATAATACCTACTGCCTCCATAGAAAAGGACGTATCTACAAAACACGAAGTAATCTTTTTCCGACCTTAAATTATTATATCTGTAGAACTCAAAAAGACTCTTGATCACTTATTTGAGAATACTTGGTCTCGTGATCGCAAACGCGGCTGCTGAGCGTTGGGCTTAGGCAATGTTAATATTTAATCCGTGCTTGGCAACTGGGCTTAACCCAGTTGTAATGTCCCTTGGTGCCTATTGGCCTAGCTCAATTCTGTCTCCTGCTTGAATGGAGGGAAGTTGAAATTATATTTTTCCTACTCCTTCGCTTTGTTTTTCTGATTAATTTCGTTGCGGGATCCAAGACAGTTAAATCTTTTCTCCGGGACGCGTCGAGCTTTATTGTCTCGGCGTTTTTTTCTGGTGGTCACCACTGTTGAGTCTGGCTTTCAGGAGTTGCAGTGGTTGGAAATGTGTGGCGGGCTAGTCCCAATTACTTATGCATTTTAAAATCTCTCGTGCCTATGGCTAGTTTTATGCCTTATTTGGCCTCTATGATCGAAATTTAGTCAAGAGAACTAAGGCTTGAATCACTATAGGTACCTACTTAACAATAGTTTTGGTGATTACACGATGTTTTCGCAGTATTAAAGCGATAGTTGTTCCACTCATGTCATTATTTTTAATTAAATGTTGCAAGTCATATTTAACCAAAAATACCAGTTTTTATTTAACTTCCAAACAAGTCCAATCTACAACGGCGCCAAAGCTTTTCTTTAAATCCTATTTCAAACATTTTTTTAAGTTTTATCTTTGCATTTTTAAACACTCTACAAACTTTGTTATCAGCAGAATCAAGTAATATACATAACTAACCTGTATCAATATTGCTTCTTTTATAAATGGGTATTTGTTAAAAAATTGCATAAGAAGACCAAAACTCAAAGCATTAATTTAAATTAAACCATTGCCAGGCACTTTCGAATTGTTAAGGAAGAAGAAAATGAAGCTAAGTTGCACATTCCAAAGTGTAGATCTCTATGGACACGAAAATTCAAGAAATTCCACGAACTCTTTTAAATAAATAAATAATAACAATATTATAGTAACATTAAATACACATAAAATTTTACTTAATTATACTTAATAGAAGACCCGCTTATTACCACTTAAAATTGATTTACAAAAAGCCCTTGAAAACATTTTTTATAAAATATTAAACGTTTAAATCTAGATCGTTTCGCATAAGTATGAGCACAAACTTGTAAGTAAAACGTACTTACAGTGTATTCGCTGGGGTAAGTAATAGATAATATAACAACAAAATCTCTAATACTTACAACATATAACAACGGAAGCTATAATTTTATTTAATATAACGATTAGTTAATATAATAAACGATTGATATAATTTTAAAATAACTATTTTTATAAGCATAACATACGTTAAATATAAAATCGTTTGACATACCACTCAAAAGATAAAAAAACATTACTAGTAACTGATTACCACCTGCGCTAAGATGCTAAGCGGGGCTCCTATTTCTGAGTGGTTTTAAAAAAAAAATAACCTCGAAGGCTAACCTATCCGAGTCGGGGTACTCTGAGTCGGGGTGTTAACCATAATGACGTTTTTTAATATATATTAAACGTTAGGCCAAATGATTATCGATTACATAAACGTTATCATTGATATCAAACAACGTTATACTAAATAAGTTTTAGAAGAAATAAATGTTTTATGTAAATAAATTATATCAACAGATGGTATATCTCACGTTGATTATATCTTATGAACGATAATAAAATGAAATTAGACCAAATGAGTTTATACGTTATGAAACGCACCCGTATTCGCTGTACACTTGACACGCGAAATGATGACGCAGCCGCGCTTAAACAGAAGCGTGCCCGTTATTTTGAGGGCCAACACGGGCGAGCAATTAAATTTTCAGTAAGCTGCTAATTAGTTGAACAATTTTCCAGCAGTTTTCATTTACCAATTATACAACAATTATGGTGTATGTATAATAAACAGCGGTTTTTACTTGTTGTATTTTTCGGAAATGGAAATTCATTTATTTTAATAAGAAATTTATTTTAATAACCTAATCTGGATATTATTATACACTATCCAGATTAGGTGAAACGACGATCTCCGCAGGGTAGCTGGGAGCTGCTTTTTTTCTTGCCTACAATTGTTAACACATTACATTACATTTCATTTAAAGGTACAAGATATTCATCTATAAGTGCAACAATTTTCTGACTGCTAAACCGGAGGTCGTGGGTTCGATTCTCACCCAGAACAAATCTTTGTGTGATGAGCATGATCATTTGTTCTGTGTCTGGGTGTAATTTGTCTATAATATGTATTTATTTAGAAATATATAAGTATGTTTATCAATTGTCTGGTTGCCATAGCACAGGCTCTGCCTGGTTTGGGATCGGATGACCGTGTGTGAGTTGTCCCAAGATATATTATATTATTATATATATATACAGGGTGTCCCAAAACTCAACGTCAAGCCGAAACGGGGTGACAGGATTGATCATAACCATCACGAGAAAAATCTGAAAAAAAATCTATCCCATGCAGTTTGAAAATTATGGGCATTTTAAGAAAAACCTAGAAATTTGATCAAACTGTACCATTTTTCGGTTATTGTGGTTATTATTTTTTATTTTTGTTCATTTGAACTTTAGAAACGTAATCCTAAATAACATTTCTAGAATCCCAATAAAAAATAATGACACAATTGCCTCAAGTTCCCGAGAATTGAGACTATTTGTTAAACTACGAATTTAAAATTTTCAAGATTCGTAGACTTTGACAGGCCCTCCTATAAAAAAAATGTACTAGAGTGCCTTGGCAAGTAGCATTAAAAGTTGGCGCATTTAATCAGAATTCTAAAATGGTACAATACTTGTTAGTTCCATACAATAGAAAAGAGTAAAAAAATTAAAACCTCAAGTAACCCGATTTTTGCTATCAGATTTTACTCAGTTAAAATGTTTTTAATTCGCACAAGCTCTAGGTAGGTTCTTAATTTTAAGGCAAAATGATGAGAGAGATGGATAATGGGTATGTTTGCCATGAGTGAGCGAGACAGATAGTGACGCCACGCATTGAGACGGAGATGCGTCGTTTAAACGAGTGCGAATGAAACAGATAGATGCTATGGCATCTATCTGTTTCATTCGCACTAGTTTCAGCCAAGCAAATGGCTACGCTACCAGTCCGACACCAACCAGTTAGTACGTTTCGCTCATTCGTCTACTGCGCACGTTCGTATTCGTATTAATTATTTTACTAATTTTACTAACCTTTTTTCACTTTGGTAAAAGTGGCGTCACTATCTGTCTCGCTCACTCATGGCGAACATACCCATTATCCATCTCTCTCATCATTTTGTCTTAAAATTAAGAACCTACCTAGAGCTTGTGTGAATTAAAAACATTTTAACTGAGTAAAATGAGATAGCAAAAATCGGGTTACTTGAGGTTTTAATTTTTTTACTCTTTTCTATTGTATGGAACTAACAAGTATTGTACCATTTTAGAATTCTGATTAAATGCGCCAACTTTTAATGCCACTTGCCAAGGCACTCTAGTACATTTTTTTTATAGGAGGGCCTGTCAAAGTCGACGAATCTTGAAAATTTTAAATTCGTAGTTTAACAAATAGTCTCAATTCTCGGAAACTTGAGGCAATTGTGTCATTATTTTTTATTGGGATTCTAGAAATGTTATTTAGGATTACGTTTCCAAAGTTCAAATGAACAAAAATAAAAAAGAATAACCACAATAACCGAAAAATGGTACAGTTTGATCAAATTTCTAGGTTTTTCTTAAAATGCTCATAATTTTTAAACTGCATGGGATAGATTTTTTTTCAGATTTTTCTCGTGATGGTTATGATCAATCCTGTCACCCCGTTTCGGCTTGACGTTGAGTTTTGGGACACCCTGTATATATTATACATATATATAAGTATATACTTCCCACATGCACTATTTTATTTAAATTATACATTTCCATTATTGCTTTTTATTTCAGCTGAATGAGGATTGCCGAGAATCGAGTTGAATGGTGTGCGATTGGAGACGTCTTCGTCTCGGAGTGGACTGCTAGCATATGGCCTAGTGGTCAAGTATCTGTTAGCCTTTCTAAAACTCGATAGCCTCTTTTGTCTGGCTTAAATGTATATGCCTATTTCGATAGTCTTTTGTTTCTTGCATATTCTTATCCATAGCTATCTACGCTTTGGAATGTGCAATTATTTTCATACTAGCTACCGCCCGAGGCTCCGCCCGCGTTAATGTCGGAAATTACCCCAAGGGAACATACTCCCGGAATGAAAAGTCCTATGTCCTTTCCCGGGACTCAAACAATCTCTATACCAAATTTTATCTAAATCGGTCCAGCCGTTTGCACGTGAAGAAGTAACAAACAAACACACGATTTCTACGACAATTCAAAAGTGCTTTGATTTGGTTTTACCCAGGTGTGGTATGTATTGCCTGAGTTTCAAAATGAGCAAGTTCCTAAAGATGCTCAAGTTACAAATCATTTTCCTTATTTAAACAAAAGATAAACAGAGTCGTTAAACTATTTTTGTTCCTAACACTTAAGTTGATTTACCGTTCATAAGAAATTAATGCTTCGTCTTATGAAAGCACGCAAGAATTATGAAGATTATTATATCTACGTCAGCTCATAAAACGGGGAAACTCAACAACTAAGCCACTGTGCTTACCACAACATGTTCGGGCAGATTGAAAGATCTGGGGGCACGGCAGTGCCGCCGCCAAGTTGAGCAATACGTACCCGGCAGCAGAATGTATCAACACAATCTACCTAATATTAGCGCTCTAGGCGCCTTATTTATGTTTGTGTATTCCTAAATTTGGCCCGCTACTACGTTGTGTTAAATTAGAACTTTTAAATTAGTAAAAAAAAACGTGGATATTTGTTTTGTGATTATGGTGCCATGCGAGTGCCAAGTTATTGTATTTATTAAAGAAATAAAGATAAAATAATTGATACGGTCAATAAATAATTTATTAGTTAACTACGAGTAATTAGGATAAAATGTATGTCAAAGTTGTTAGATAGATGCTCCCGCAGATAGCCACGGAACCAATTATTATTAATTGGCTATTTACAGATCTCGCGGTAAAAAGACTGCGTTGCAAGACTTGGCATTTTTTTACATCTTATATTTTTGACAGATAAGGTTTTGCCAAACTATGCTCAAATTACGTCAAGCTGATATTATAGTACTGTATAGTACTGTTCGTGTTGTGCCTGATTAACAAATCAGCAGGTACATAAGCATGTACCTGCTGATTGGTTAATCAGGCAACTAAACTGCTATAAGTAATGTTCGTCCATCGGTACGCACCAATGGACGAATATTACTTATAGTATTACGTAATCCAGGACGTGGTCTACCCGATTGCTAGGTTTCATTCACATCCTTTCAGCCCCTAAGACGATAAGACATAATCAAAAAGACAAATAGTTTGACAGACAGTTACTTTCGCGTCGCAATTTTAAATTAAGAATGTCAATCAAAAATAGGCGGGTCAATGACCGCTATTGCCATGCTAAAACGAAACAACTATAATTAAGGCTCTTTTATTGCCTTTGCCACTCCCTTTTAACTTTCCATGTGACAAAGCCTACACAAACGACAGTGTTGCTAAGTTAAATGTCATCATAAACACATGTGAACTGTTTGTTGACAAGAATCAGCTGGTTACGTGATAAGATAAGGGAGACTCGTGTTAGTCTTACCGATATAGAACATCTTCAGACTGTGCTCGTAAACAGTTTGCAAATAGATCTTCAAATATTATCATAATTATAAATAACTAGAGGCCCGCCCCGGTTTCGCCCGGATGTAATTTTTTTTTCCAAATTTTCTTGCATAAGAACCTTCTCCTGTCAATAAGAAACACAACAAAATTAGAATTAGCGAAATTGCTCGAGCCGTTCTCGAGTATTGCGTTTAGCAACACAATGTGGCGATTCATTTTTATTTATATAGATAGACTAGCTTTTGCCCGCGACTTCGTCCGCGTGGAATAGTTACTTTAGACATTTTTATTTGAAGATTATGAAGTTGAGTAAAGTTTCAGTCAATGCTACTGAACAGAGAAAGAATAGATAGATATAGAAAGTTTAACAATTAAATTTAAATTGGCATAACTTTTTTATTTAGGAACATGAAACAAACATTAAATGTTAAGTGAAGCTTACCACAATGTATTGGTGAAAAGCAAATCGGATAAGCCGTTTCTGAGATTAGCGTGCACAAACGCACAGACCAACAGATACACAGACAAAAATTCTAACAATAATTGGGTGTTATTTGCGTTGATAAAAGTCCCAATAATATTTTTTCTAAAATATCTTCCATGTACAGACAGCGATCCGTTACATTTTTAGTATATGTTAAATATAGATTATATAATACATATAAATACAAAATAATACTCATCATAAAATGACTATGGTTGAAACAATCAAATTTTGCTGCCGCTCGTGGGATAATATTAAGCGTCATGGTTACACCTGAGAAAAATAAAGATTGATTTTTACTCGAGTTTACTCAATATTTTCTTTCATTCATTCACGGTCTGAATGAATGACAGACCGATACACAATCATCATCATTTATTTAATACAATTAATCAATTCACTAACCGACAATACCAGCCAGATCCAGAAGCTTATCAAGCAATGCAGCCAGATCCAGAAGTTTATCAAGCAATGCAGCCAGATCCAGAAGTTTATCAAGCAATGCAGCCAGATCCAGAAGTTTATCAAGCAATGCATCCAGATCCAGAAGCTTATCAAGCAATGCAGCCAGATCCAGAAGTTTATCAAGCAATGCAGCCAGATCCAGAAGTTTATCAAGCAATGCAGCCAGATCCAGAAGTTTATCAAGCAATGCAGCCAGATCCAGAAGTTTATCAAGCAATGCAGCCAGATCCAGAAGCTTATCAAGCAATGCAGCCAGATCCAGAAGCTTATCAAGCTATGCAGCCAGATCCAGAAGCTTATCAAGCTATGCAGCCAGATCCAGAAGCTTATCAAGCAATGCAGCCAGATCCAGAAGTTTATCAAGCAATGCAGCCAGATCCAGAAGCTTATCAAGCAATGCAGCCAGATCCAGAAGCTTATCAAGCAATGCAGCCAGATCCAGAAGCTTATCAAGCTATGCAGCCAGATCCAGAAGCTTATCAAGCATCTTTTTAAAATAAAAAATAAACATTGTCTGGGGGCAAAAAAAACATCTTTCAATACAGACAGAGTCCCTTAATTGGTTAGTATACAAAAACATAGAAACTAATGATAGTACTTATAACTACCGGAAAAAATACAATTATATACCCTCGCCACAATCACATGCAAGCAAATCCAATGCCCCTGTATGGGGCTGTCCCACCTGTCCGCTATAGCTCTCAGGATTCTGTTGGGTCTGGCGCGTACCCGACGCATGGCGCAGGCGCACCGCTTGCGCATAATGGCGTGAAAACCATCAATCTCCGCCTCCGCGAACAGTATGATGCACTACAGTAGCGCGGCAACCCCATGAAAATCCTGAATGCATGCCCTCTGAGTATAGTTGACCCACAGACTGCTTCTAAGAATGTTAGTCGTTTTTAAATCACGGCTTTTACCGGGCCTTAACCCTAGAGTGTTTTCCGTCATCAATTACCCTAGAACCAGCCATCTTTATACCTGTTACTTTAAATTAATACTTCAGAACCAATGGTTCAAGCGTTGCTAAAACAGTAATAGACTAAAATTATTTTCTCATTACCATAAATCCAGTACGAGAGAAAAATAACCTTACATCACAAAGGTTCAGTTCATTATTAATCACAGACCTAATTGAGTTTAAAACTCGGTCACTATCACTCTCCGCTAAAAGCCATTTACACTGCCGCATGCCGCGGTAACTAACTATTAAAAGCCTTCTCTGATCAACCGGAAATTGGGTTTAAATGAAGTTTTTCTATTTCATTTGTATTTATTTTCTAAAGGTCCTGTGTTCAGACTTTGTTGTCTTTTTATAACTGTTACAGTGTCTATTAAATATTGTTTTTTTTTAACAGCTCTTCTCGTCTGATTAACGGGGACCTGAAACTGTCTTCACCTTTTAACTGCCACGGTCGGCTATAGCCGACAAATGAACAAGTGCCCAACACGCCACCGTCGGCTAGAGCCGCCAAAAAAGCTGCGAATTTGTGATTTGGCGTCGGGGTCACACCGATATTAAACGTATCGGTGTGACCCCGACGCCTTGGCGATCAAAAGGTCAAATTACAAACACCAACAAAATGGAAAAGAACAAGCATGGTTCTCTTCGTTATCTGTATGGCATAAAAGATCTGCACTGGAGATCTTTTAGGACCATGGATTTAGATAGTTAAGATAGGGGGTTCGAACTTTTGCTTATCAATTTACCTATACATACGCGTTCACCATACAAGAAACATGGCATTTTAAATGTCTCGTGCAAATTGCCGAACGCGTGGCGAGTTCACTTTGGTCTGGACACACCAATTCGTGTCGTTAAAAAACGGGCGACCAGTCAAGTCCTTACTATAAAAGTCAATGTTCAGATACAGTCAAAGTTCAATTTATTTTCACGTTTTCTACCTCTTCAGAGAAATCACGAATGCGATTGCGTATTTTTTTAATGATGTACCAATTTTTCTGCTACCCACAGCACAGTAAATCTCGAGTGGCCATTACTACGAGACTTTTAGTATACACTGGCGGCCGTATTTATTGGCGAACATAATATTAATAATACCTTACACACGAATTGTAATGTCCCAAACCGAAAATATGGAGGTTTATTGTCTCCCCAAGTTCCTACAAGTATAATCCCTAACTTATAAAGGTTACTTATTAGTTCTGTGAGAAAGTTTCCTTAATCTTGAGGATAAGGTCATGGTAGGTAATGGCTATAAGGAGGAGTTAGTGATAGGTATATTAATAATTGTATGTGTGCCGATAAAACAAACGACCTTAACGTTTATCTTCTAAAAACGAATCAATCAGTCTCCCTAGCCTTTTCTCAAATATATATTATAACTAGCGGAGTCACGCTAGTGCTAATTACTGATATTATTATAAATAAAAATATATTTGAGATTTAAACTTTCATAATATATGTTGCCTTCAACGAGCGCTGGTACAGGAGTCCCATATAAAAACAAAACATATTTTCATATTCCTAATTCAAATTCTCTTTTACTTTTTGCCCGACGCTTCCATAGGGCTACCTTGTCTGCCAGAGACCTGGAGCCAAACAGATTCTCCTGACAATATATTGGGGTCGGTTTCCAGTCAAACCAGATGCAGCTGAATACCTGTATCTTAAAGTCAAAGTCAAAGTCAACGCTAGACGCAGTCACGGCTAGACTACTAGAGGTGTCAGATTTTGACATCTGTAACGACTGCCCAATATCTACAAATGTCAGCCAGGGCCATCGGCTTAGCATGCTTTCTGAGGCACGGAGGAGTCGCTGTATATAGTCAATGGTCACCCATCCACAGACCGACCTCGGCAGGAGTTGCTTAACCTTGATGTTCGAGTCATGCTGATGTTATTATTCAGTCACGAGCTTTTTTCTCGAAAAACGAATACCTCTTTATTTTGTAGATATTTTTAAAGGTATGTATAATTTATATTTATTTACCAAACATCAAATCTACATAGACCTATGAAAACAATATGTTAATATTTATTTTACAAAACAAAGCCCTTTACATGTATATTTCATGCTTAAGTGATGTGCAGACGAGATGCCATTACATATTCAGTCCTCGGTCCACGGCCCAATTCACAGCTGTGGCTGTAAATTTAACCAGACAATGTTGGCACCAATATTGTACCACCTTGTCTCATTCGAATCTTAAAATGGGAAACACAGAATTATTTTTGATGAATGAATGTGTAGAAACCAAAATAAATAATCCACACGACCGAATTCCAGTAATTGTGGCCAATCCCATCAGAGATAACGCAGGAGATCAGATATTATAGTGCACAGGTGTATGCGCAATGCTCTCTCTGTTCCTATACTCTCATATTTCCATGGGACGGCAATCCAACGCGACCGGGAAGAGATCAGGTGCAGGACTCAAAATCAAAAGTAATTTATTCTTTTACACCATTTGCTTATTGTTGTAACGTCCCGTTTCATTATACTATGGCTTTGTCTTGTCTGTTACGGATAATCACTGACTCTTAAGACACAGGGCACATACACCTAGTTTAGGAGTCAGAGAATTAAAATGAATGTGACCTAGTTATAAGCCTTATGTGCTCTTAGTTTTTGGTTCTTGTACTGTGATGGCTTTTGGTGAAATAAACAATCATAATCTTCCTTTTCTTATCCCATGTTACTTGGGGTCGGCGCAACACGTTTTTTTTCTTCCACTCTGTCCTGTCAACCGTCACGCTATCACTAACTCCCTTTTCTTTCATATCACTCCTAACACAATCCCACAATCCATCCATATTTTCTTTGGCCTCCCTCTCCCTGTCCATCCATCCACATTTATATTCATAACTCTTTTAGTTACGTACATTTCATCCCTCCTCTTCACATGACCATACCAAGATAAGCGGTTCCCTTTTAGCTTTTCCGTTACTGGCGCCACTTTTAAGCTACCTCTAATGAACTCATTCCTCACTTTATCCATTCTCGATACTCCACACATCCATCTCAACATTCTCATCTCCGCTACATGCAATCTTTTCTCATCCGTCTTTTTCACAGCCCAACATTCTGATCCATACAGTACGACAGGTCTTATCACGGGCTTATATGTAGATTTTCCCCTTTAACTTGAAAAAAAGTTTGGTGAAATAAAGAATAAAGAATTAAATATTATTATTCAGATTAGGCTGAGTACCAGCACGTTTCGAACGTCAAAGTTTTCTAAAAGACAGTCCCCCAAAACGCTAGCTCGTCACCACTTCCTAGTGTTTTAGCTGGGAAGAAAAAAAAAACAAACAAACAAACTGGAGATCACAAGACCAACGGGGCAGCAAAAAAACCAAACGAATTCTGTAAATACTCATAACATGCTAAAAAACGCAACAGTGCGGTTTTTAATTCATAACTCTTTGACAACCAAAATACTTTTCGCCTCGAAATCGGTCCTATGAACCACAAAGTTACGAAGATTCAACTATAGTAGGTAGTAGGCGCCAGATAAATGTGGAATAAAGTATATTGACCTTTCCCTAATAACTGCTCATAGGTACCTGAACAATTAAATAATAATCGTTTTTCATTATTAGACAATGTTAAGGAACACGAGAGATGATGATTCGGGACAGTTTTGTGTCATTAATTCCGTTTTTCAAATTAACAATGTCAATAAATGTAGGTGGGTCAATGACCGATATTCCACGATTATCTGGCGCCTACTATAGTTAGCCCGAGCAAGGGTGACCCTAAAATAGTCTGTTTATCCATTTTCCCTTCTAAGCCAAGTCAAGAAACGACAAAATCAAGCCACACTTCCCGCTGCCAATCTACCAAAACTTCGAACCAATAAAGTTGTCAAAACTTGTTCCAAACGAGATCATCAAAGAAGTCAAACTAATCCAATTTATGAGGAGTAGGAAACTCTAAACCGAGGCTTAGCGCGTAACGACGCCCTCAACCCTTTCGAGGGGTATCGATAAGCACATTTTGTTGGCCACATATTATGTAAATAGAGCCCCAAGTATTCGTAAGTGACCATTAAATTGAGGTTGCGAGGACGGAGAGACGTTTTAAGGAGGAATGGTATTTAGTCCATTTTTGAACAGCTACGAAAGCTGTTTTCAAACGCTACGAAAGCTCAACATAACATGCGACTTTCGCCTTTTCTTTTTCATTTCCACCACCAATAACTTATTAGGATTTAGGAAGCAAAATCTCAATCCAAGGACTTGTCTGCTGGTTAATGGCCGGCCTCAATAACGTATCTACCTTTGACCCACAGTCAAATTAGTTACCAACAGTAGCTGAAACGTCATGTTTGCCTTTCAAACATGACGTTTCTGCTACTTATCATCATCTTCCTGTCCCATATTACTTGGGGTCGGCGTAACACGTTTTTTTCTTCCATTCTGTCCTGTCAGCCGTCACGCTATCAGGACAGAATACTCCCTTTTCTTTCATATCACTTCTAACACAATCCATCCATATTTTCTTTGGCCTCCCTCTCCCTGTCCAACCATCCACATTTATTATTCGTAACTCTTTTATTTACGTGCATTTCATCTCTTCTCTTAACATGACCATACCAAGATAATTAGCGGTTCCCTTTTAACTTTTCCGTTACTGGCGCCACGTTTAAGCTACCTCTAATGAACTCATTCCTCACTTTATCCATTCTCGATACTCCACACATCCATCGCAACGTTCTCATCTCCGCTCCATGCAATCTTTTCTCATTTGAAATGAGAAAATTATGTTATTGAAACTGGCCGTTAGATTGAACGAACTGAGTTACGTTATTGAGAAGTAAAATGTCAACGTCATCAAATACGTCATTGTTGAGAAAACATAACGTATTTCCATGGGGAGAGAAATTAAGCTGTCAACGCCTACAACACAAGGCGCTCGTTGAAGTACGTAGGTATGTATTATATGTGCAGAGTGTGAAGTGTGAGGATTTCCAGACTTAGCGTTTCCCTTCGGTTTTGCCCCTGTGGCCGAGCTCATAGTAATCGTGTATTTTGCCGAAATCAGAGTAGCCTATGACAGCGGAATGCATTCTATCAGTGAAATGTTTTTTTTGTAATCAGAGGAACTATAGAGGGCACGCATACATTTTTTTTATTTGCTAAATAAAATATTTTGTATCTGTACTAAACAATTATGAAAGAATTTTTAAAATAACATCTTCATCATCGATGAAGTTAAAGTTGACAATTAGAAAGAGTCCAATACCAACTCTGACGTCAAATACCATGACGCCTATACAGCTATCATATCTCGTTTGTTCTTCGATCAATTTTCGATTCTTCTTTCACTGTTGGTATTATATTGAAGTGAAAACTTATTTAATGGCGTTGTTCAATTTTTGTGATGGGTAAAAAATGTTAAACTCGCGTCAGGACACGTGACCTGGAAAGTTCTGAAGTGTTAATTTTTTATGTAATATAAATTGTCATGTTTGTGTATGATAGTACTTTTATACTGATAATAAAAGCAATTCGTGCAAAATGATTCCCTAACCGTTCCAAAATATCAAAAATGCACAACGTTAATGTTCAAGTTTTCACTTCTGCCGACACTCCCGGAGTGCAAGCCGTTGTTTTTTTTTTGTATATTCCTAGATAAACTGTTCAGATAATAAATATTTTTTTCATGCATATTCCCTATTCCCGTATTTATAAGGAACGTTCGCATTTGCATAACAGTCGCAGACTGCAGTGCGATTCTCACGTGGAAAACTTAGGTGTAGTGAGCATGAAGTGAACTGTCATTGCATCGTGTTTGTATGGATTGACAGCTCAGTTCACGCTCACTCTACCTACCTAAGCTTTCACGGTGAGAGGTTTATTTGATGTAATTAATGACTACGCATCCTCGCACATGTCTGGTGGAAACGCACCCTTATTGTCGCTGAGATAATATTGCAATTTGAATGTGAACCAACAGTTTCACTTTTATATAATTTACTTTTATATAATTCTTTCGGGTAGCGGGAACGTGAGAAAACGGCTTAAGATCTAAGTGCGGCACAAATTGTGGCACAGGTGTATGGCATTTGTGTATTCCGTTGCGCGAAACTCACGCTTCAACATTGACGACACGGTTGGTGCAGTGGTTGAGCGATTGACTGCTGCGCTGCGTGTCGCGGGTTCGATCCCCGCACGGAACAAATATTTGTATGGCCTACAGATAGTTGTTCCGGGTCTGGCTGTTTGTGTATGTGAGTTTATATGTTTGTAACCGCACCCACGATACAGGAGAAATTCCTAGTGTGGGGCAACGTTTTTAAAAAAAAAAAAAAAAAAAAGAAAAAAAAAAAAAAAAAAAAAAAAAAAAACACTTGTTAGATGTACTCGTACTATGGAACCTGTTAGCTAGTTGGCAATATTATAAGACGTTCTGAGAACTTCTGAGATCTACTTGTGGATGTAAATCGTAGAGATGTTCTTCAATAGTTTAACGTTGTGAAACTAACTTAGTTTGAACGTTAAGTTCTGCCGTTAAACGAACAAATACTTTGTTTAATCAATATCCTAACTGACTGACTGAGTGAGTAGTAACAGACAACGCACGCCGAAAAAGGATAGTGCTATTCGCTATGTATAGCTCCGTCTCTCTCTTAGAGCGGAATCATGATCATTTTAAGACTTCGTAGTAGGTTCGTCGCCCTGGTCGTAGAAAGCTGTAATTTCACGTAGGGAAGCACTAAGAGAGATTTCCCGAAATTCCTACGGAAACGAGAAAAAAACGGGATATGCGCGTACGAAGTCGCGGGCAAAAGCTGGTAAATTATGAACATGTGATCTAAATACTCTTATTTTAACTTCCTCCTTCTTGGACACATGTTCCTTTTTTCTGGATACATTGACTGAAAATAAATTCAAGCTTCTACTGACAATATCATACAATTTATTTTATGCTTCACATTGAACTCGCTGTGGGACATAGCAGTCAAGAAGATGTTTGACAGTCGTTACGGACAGTCAGAAGATCTCTGAATCTGACACCAGTCTTGCTAAGTGGTTTCGGGTTACCCAGTTACTGGGTTGTAGAGGTCAGATACGCAGTCACTCTGTGTAAAATACTTCAGCTTCATCCAGCTGTACTGGAAGCTGATCCCAACGTTAAGACAAGGATAAGCAGAATCCTTGTATAATTGAATTGCTTCAGATAAATCTGAAGTAATTAAATTACTTCAGATTTAACTAGAACATTACTTATTTTTAGGGTTTCGAACCTATGTATGGATAAACGGTATGGTGCGGATCACTCGGTTCTCTGTCTGTCTGTCCGTGTGTAACAGCCAATTTTCGCTAAATCTACTTGGCCGATTCAGTTGAAATATGGTACACATCAGGGGCCATTCTACATCACAATATCTATATAAAATCGTAAGTGTTAATGCTTAGCACTATAACACAAATTTTACGATAGTAAAATTTTATAAAGACAAATCTCAATTTCAAAATTCGCGCGCAATTCACCGCGCGGTCAATAAACTCAATAATTCATAACAAAATAAATGGCGCGCATCCTTGCCAATCTTGCCATAGATATTGAAAGAGCGAAACGCTCGCCGTGGCCAATCCGAAACCCAAGCGCGCCTTCTCTCTCGCACATAATGGCTTTTCCATTTGGCATCTCGGACCTCTCTGTTTTGCCTATAAATTGCCAATTGTTGATATATACTAATACGACGATTTCTTTGAAGTTTAAAGCCAGGCAATGAAGTTCGCTCAAGTTCAAACCTGCGTGAAGTGAGTTTTGAACTCGGATTGTGCAGTACACGCAATGCGATGACGTAACGTAAATCAGCAGAATGTTAACGTTTTGAATATATTCGGAACCATATTTTGAGGTGCTAAAGTAGTTTTCTTATTAAAATTATGTGAATGTGATACTTATAACTGTTTTGTGAGTACGAGTTTGTGAGTGATAAAAATAAAATACCTTTAAATAAGTTCTTCCTGACTAACAAATCATAATAATGTGAACTTAAAAGTAAACTGTCGTGTGTTCCTAATTGTTGTTCGAAAAGGTATGTACATACAAAACAAACATTGAATTTATACTTTTACAAGTCTGTAAAGTGTGTTTTCTGTGACAAGTACCTACCTATGTGTTTTGAACAAGCAAAACTACTGAAATGTCGCTTGTACCCCATAAGTGCATAGCGCATTAACTCGAAAGATTTAATAAAACCGAATCATTCGGTTGTTTGATATTAAGTTATGACAAACTTAGCTGGTACCGAGGAACAAGATCAAAATTTCTATAATAATACACGTGATTATGATTTCAACTCAACCTATTTGTAGTTTTTGTGAACTCCAAATCAAACAGTCTTCTCTTGGAAAATAAATAAAATTAAGTACTTATAACGTTTGTAGTACTTTTGTTAAGTAATTAGATAATTCAATACAATTATGAAGTTAACGCGTTATATTTTAAGTAGGTAGTCATATTAATAAACAAAACTACAAATTCGATCATTTTGAGGACATCTACAAGTTTTCGATAGAACTAACGTGAAAGAAGCGACGTCGTGGTAACGCTTTTTAGTAGGTACCTGTACTAGATGGCGCTTTTGTCAATTACGCGAAACGAATCTTAAAAAAGTTTTCGTTGATCTTATAACAGTTTTCTGCCAATTTTAAAGATTTTTCAGTAGTTCAATTTATCAGGCTTCCTATTGTAAAGCCTTCGCACGCCACTGGTACACATGTATTTTTGTGACCCAAAAAAGACCATGCCACAAAAATAAAATAGGTACATTTTGAAAATTATAGGTCACTTTTTCAAAAAAGAAAATTAAAAAAAGTTTTTTTTAATTTACCGTGTGACATATCAAATCAAAGGGCTCATCGTATTTTTTTCATAATTTTAAAATATTTCGTTTCGAAGTTATTCAAGAAAATAGTTGAAAATTGACCATTCGCCTCGGGGTCATCTCCGAAACTAAATCATTATCATTCTATGACCAATTAAGCTACCTTCCAACCATAAGGTTTTTCTAGCATAAGCACACTACTTCAAGAATAAGTTAGGTACGGCAAATATAGGTAGATATCAAAGTTAGCTCATATTGTAACTTACTTTACTAGCAAAACATCAGAAACTTTAGCCAAGCAATTACTACAAGGCCGAATTAACAATAATATAGAACTTTATCGTAAGCTACTTCAACACCTTGACATAACATACATGTGCGTCACTACACTATGATTCCTAGTCCATCCTTAGATATGTCAAAAAAATATATGTGGGTCAATGACCGATATTGCTCGTTTATCTGGTATAGACCTTTATAAGTAAAGAGTGAATAGGTTACTTTCAGACCAGCTTGCTCCATCGTCGAACACGTCATCGCTTTCCGTCAGGTGAGAATGTTGTCGAACGCAATCCTATGATGTATATGTAACTCGGGCTGGTTTCCGCCACTCCACGACTAAGCGCGTATTTTGCGTGCAGCGCAATCCTATGAACAATAAAATAGATTTTGATGTGATTTCGCTCCCGAATCTTATCTCACACGAACTGTCCACTTTTTCAGTATGAAAAGTGTAGTTTTCCAGAGATTACCTCCTACACCTCATCGATATTCTGGATCATACTCGACCTGCAGGTTTATTCATAAAAAATCTAACCATGGGCTTGGTAGCAGATTTTCAAATCAAATCCTAACCTACATTACATTAAAATATTATCCTACATGGTTCTCATATGATTTCACCAGAACAGATTGTATGGACTTTAAAAGAGACTTTGACCTCTGAGTTTGTTTCGGTGTCTCTTCTCAGGGTAGTCAGCTAGGACACACCGGCCTCATCTAGCTTAAAATGACCAAAAAAGATTGACGTGTAAAAGGGTTTAACCTAATTGAAAATAAAAAAATAAAGAAAATTTAAATCAAGAACCCATAACTTAATTAGGACAAAGAATACGATTTTGGGATAGAGGATACTTCACCTCCGCCAAATCAGTACTTTTATACTAAAAGTACCGATGGGCGGAGGTGAGGTTGTTTAAAATACCATTCCCTACAACTTTGCCAGAAATCGCTTATACACGAATCTTTGGCGGTTTGGTGAGCTATATCATTAGTTGAACTAAATAAGTTGTTATGAATAAGACTGATTGAGTTACAGAGTTACCGGGTTCACGTAAATGAAACCACAGCTGTCGTAGTTTAATTATATGCATCCTTACCTCGTTGCATTTAATTTTCATTCAATTCGAATTTCAGAACCATCCGTAATTGACATATCCAATAATCTATGTAATTAATATGTCAAGAGTCGAACGTATTATTGTTTAAGTTTCTGAAGTTTGGTTATTACCATTGGTATTATGACAGGGTTTAAATTATCTGTGCTTGCACTAGATTATATTATTCAAATAATAGTTCCCAGCTTAATTTGTCCTCGAGTCATAAAATTTGATTGAAGGAACAGTGTTAGTATGGTGCAAGTACAGTCAGCGACAATATTCGATGAGCAAGTACAAATAATCAAAATTCGTCAACACCTAAAACATCAATAGTCACTCAACAGCTTTGGCCACAAAATGCGGTTAACAGATCAATGTTACAAAATTTGATTAACTTTAATAAAATATTATTTTTAATATATTCTAATTCTAGTTCTAGTTCACCGATTTTTTTTTGTTATTCCGCACATGGTACACTTAGGACGTTTTAAATATTATAGAAACTATGTCAATGCATGCATAGAGTCGTCCAGTTTTGACCACCAATATTTGACTATTTATAAATAACAAAGAAAGGAACAAAATTCAGTTAACATTCAGCAATCCGGTTATATTTGTTGGAGCTCCCAGACGTGATCAGATTGCCCGCCTCCACGCTTCTAACGAGTTAATTCGTCCCCCAGTACCTTGGGAATTGGAATAGAATCGTTAAATATAGGACCTAAACTTAACAACCGAATAATGTTTAGGCGTCCCAATTATGTGTGGGTACTGAGAAATGTTTTGGTGTAATTTAGACCAAAACCAGAAAGGTAAATAGCATTATTTTTTGGTTACAATATTTTATTTCTTTTACAGGTAGAAAGAAAGACAATCGGTTTATTCCGCCTGAAATGACGCACAATAAGAACAGAATTAAAAGACAGAACAACAAGTGTCACTGTCAAGGCCAGACATAAGCTACAACTAACACAGCTCTCTGGTCACACCACAGACAGAACAGAACACACTTGTCTATGGCATGATGTCCAACACTGACTAATAGAAACATTATTAAAAAAAACATGCGGGGCAGTCTTTGGGGACTGCCGATAGAAGTGAAAACTAAAGCGTTCGGTGACGATGACGCGAGTTCCTTGATTTATGTTCACCCAAAAAGTGCTCAACGCGCCTAAAGAAGTTTTCACTTCAAAAAAACAATAATAATACAAGTCACAAATAGAGTTCTATAGAATTTTGTTTCACATAAAATTTACTCATATTATCCTTTCATAGAGTAATCAATACGCAGTTTACTTACTTTGAAAAATTTTAAATCATTTTTGTTACAAATAAAATTTAATGTTTCGATATTCGTATCATATAATAACAAGTCAAATATTCTTTATTCTCATATTGTTTAGTTAATATAAAACTTATTACCAAGAAAAAAAAAATATCCAGGGACTGTGTTTAAAAGTTTCACCGGACGATTCACCTACTGTTGATTTATCTGTGGTCAA
Source organism: Mamestra brassicae (assembly GCA_905163435.1). Classification (NCBI taxonomy): domain Eukaryota; kingdom Metazoa; phylum Arthropoda; class Insecta; order Lepidoptera; family Noctuidae; genus Mamestra; species Mamestra brassicae. Next base: position 2,783,906 of record LR990991.1, on the reverse strand, counting down.
TATTTGCAGCCAAATAAGAAAGTTAAGAAATCACAAGAAAAATCAATCAATTGGGTCATTAAGTTGAAGTAAGCGAGCAGGCAAGCAAGCATGGAGCATGAGAGCGAGCATGCAACAATCAGCATGCAAGCAAGCATGCAACATGCAAGCGAGCATGCAACAATCAGCATGCAACATGCAGCATGCAAGCAAGCATGCAACAATCAGCATGCAACATGCAGCATGCAAGCAAGCATGCAACATGCAAGCGAGCATACAACAATCAGCATGCAACATGCAGCATGCAAGCGAGCATGCAAGCAAGCATGCAACATGCAAGCGAGCGTGCAACAATCAGCAAGCAAGCATGCAACATGCAAGCGAGCATGCAACAATCAGCATGCAACATGCAGCATGCAAGCAAGCATGCAGCATGCAAGCAAGCATGCACACAGTCCCTCGATAATTTTTTTTTCTTGGTAATAAGTTTTATATTAACTAAACAATATGAGAATAAAGAATATTTGACTTGTTATTATATGATACGAATATCGAAACATTAAATTTTATTTGTAACAAAAATGATTTAAAATTTTTCAAAGTAAGTATACTGCGTATTGATTACTCTATGAAAGGATAATATGAGTAAATTTTATGTGAAACAAAATTCTATAGAACTCTATTTGTGACTTGTATTATTATTGTTTTTTTGAAGTGAAAACTTCTTTAGGCGCGTTGAGCACTTTTTGGGTGAACATAAATCAAGGAACTCGCGTCATCGTCAACGAACGCTTTAGTTTTCACTTCTATCGGCAGTCCCCAAAGACTGCCCCGCATGTTTTTTTTAATAATGTTTCTATTAGTCAGTGTTGGACATCATGCCATAGACAAGTGTGTTCTGTTCTGTCTATGGTGTGACCAGAGAGCTGTGTTAGTTGTAGCTTATGTCTGGCCTTGACAGTGACACTTGTTGTTCTGTCTTTTAATTCTGTTCTTATTGTGCGTCATTTCAGGCGGAATAAACCGATTGTCTTTCTTTCTACCTGTAAAAGAAATAAAATATTGTAACCAAAAAATAATTCTAGGTTCCTTTCTGGTTTTGGTCTAAATTACACCAAAACATTTCTCAGTACCCACACATAATTGGGACGCCTAAACATTATTCGGGTGTTAAGTTTAGGTCCTATATTTAACGATTCTATTCCAATTCCCAAGGGGGACGAATTAACTCGTTAGAAGCGTGGAGGCGGGCAATCTGATCACGTCTGGGAGCTCCAACAAATATAACCGGATTGCTGAATGTTAACTCAATTTTGTGCCTTTCTTTGTTATTTATAAATAGTTAAATACAAAAGGAAGGTTTAAGTTTAGTTACAGACGAAACTTCGGGTTAATGTTATTCTTAAGGAAATACCTATAAATAAAGTACGTTACTGTAGCGGCATCAATGCCAACACATGAAAAAACTAAGAAGCGAAAATTGTACGGCAACAAAAAGAATCGCAACGCCATCTACGACGAACTAACAACGAAATCCTGCATCGCGCAAGCAAAGTTCTCCGTGCGATTTGAACACATACAACAGTCCGAATATCAACTATGGGGCAGTTGCCCACCAGACACAACAACCGTCGGGTTCGGAGGATCCTCCCATTTTTCAGTGGAGGTGTGCGGGACTTTACTCTCTGTACCGCATACCTTCGTGCAGCCATCTGATCATGACGTCATCATCACTCCTAGGATAAGTGATAAGTGGATGCTTAGAAGATTTAAGTTAATCTTAGGTAAATATCTATAAATAAAGTACGGTACCACTGACGTGCAGGCCGCAAGTCAGTAGTACCTTGCTAAACCAGTATAAGGTGGCCTCGAATTCTATTGAAGCTCCGTACCACGCTAGGCCAGCTCAACGTTACAGTTTAACCGCGAACGTACGGCCTAAGACTCAGCCATAATCATAATAATCTACTTTTGATCACAATCTTATAGTAGAAAAGGATATTGTAGAAGTGAAAAGTTAATCAGACTAAATTGTTAGTCTAGATCTAGAGAGAAGTGATTTTCCAGAAAAGTTCCAGAAGGCTTCTTCTGGGTAGGCTCGCTCCATCGTCGACTTTGTCTCTGTCATCTATGACCTAGACTAGAGTCAAGAGCAAACCCATATTAAATTAAAAAAAAAAAAGTTCTGGTATGAGACACATGATTGCAATTTGCACGTTTATCCCTTAATCTACAATCTGCAGAGAAAATCGTGTATTGACATCCTCATTCTAAACACGTAGTACAAAGGTACAGTCAGCGACAAAATACGATGAGCATCTTAAAGTTCCAAAAGTCTTCAACACATTAACACCACAAAAGTCACTGAATCATTTTGGCCGCAAAATTCAATAAACAAATAAATGTTACAAAATAAACTTCTGCAATCGAAAACTCTTATGTTTTTAAAATAAAATTGTTCTTTACTCCTTTCTATTAGCGAATAATTCTAAACGACAGTTAATTCCAAATTCAAAAAAGAATTCCTGCTTTATAAAAAAATATTTTATTTATTGAATTTATAATCTACTGCAATGGTCAAAACTGGACGACTCTATGCATGCATTGACATAGTTTCTATACTATTTAAAACTTCCTAAGTGTAACATGAGCGGAATAACAAAAAAAAATCGGTGAACTAGAACTAGAATATCAATTTTATTAAAGTTAATCAAATTTTGAACATTGATCTGTGAGTGACTATTGATGTTTTAGGTGTTGACGACTTTTGATTATTTGTACTTGCTCATCGAATATTGTCGCTAACTGTACTTGCACCATACTAACACTGTTCCTTCAATTAAATTTTATGACTCGAGGACAAATTAAGCTGGGAACTATTATTTGACTAATATAATCTAGTGCAAGCACAAAATTAATTATTTTTGAATGTTAGTCATTCAAAAATACAAGGCACATGGCGGTTTCACCTCCAAATATCTCGACAACGTGACACTTTAGGGCACCATTTTTTGTTTATTTAAGTACCCTCTACCCATGTATAACCGCTTTCATCGCGCGCCGCGATTTTTGAAAAAAAATAATCGCGACGTGTAGCTGTAGCGATATGTGCGTGTGTAGACCTGCCAGCTCCCATAGAAAAATGTTCGAGCCCCTTTGAAATACAAGACTAGAGGGCCAATTCTTCTAATTTTAAGCAACATTCGCATTTGCATCTCAGTCATCATCTGTTAAAAAGCCTGAATTTCAACACATTTTGCAATATTGCGAACGTTGCTTTAAAATAAGTAGAAGTAGCACTCTGATACTATGTATTTAAGGAAGAAGTCGTACAAGGCTGCTCTTGCCATATTTCGCTTGAATGCATTTATTAGACAGAGGCAGGACCGCACTACTCTACAGAAGCGATAGATAATAACAAATACGTCCAACCCCTTTTAATATTTGAAAGCAAACCTTTTTAGAGATACCAATAAAATGATATGTAACCATATTTTTCTATAAGTAACATACTTCGAGGTTAAATAAATGTTTGACTTTAATTTCGAAAGGAAAAACCACTGCTCCTTCGATACCAACAAAAGTCAGAACGTTCGTTCTAAAAGCAAACACACCAACGTTTACCTGAGGAACAAATCATAAATTTATAGAAACCAACATCAATAAATACATCGAGAGAGCTTCGATCTTCGACCGGAACATGAATTTCCCTGGAGAAAACTTGGCAAGTATCAGCAGAAGTAAAAATTTAAAAGGACTTCCAGCCAAGTCTTGAACTTTAAATTTTATTTTTGAAGCTACAAAGTTCGTTCAACAACAGTTTTTTGGATTAAGAGAGCAAGAAGTTTGACAGCGTGTAACCGAAAGATTTTTTTGTAAATCGATGTTATGCTCATTAGGGAATGGTAGGGGAATCACGGGCCACCAATCCCGTCCTTTACCGCGATCAAACTAAGTTATTAATTTAAGTCACTGAAGCTTAGCTTGTGATAGGTAATTGATAATTGGACCCTACAACACTTGCAAATAACTTAATTATAGGTCTCTAACGTCACCACTGACCTGACCTGTATCCCGTTCCCGATATACCTCATTGTGAGTGGGAATGAGTCCTAATCCGCGTGTGCATCTACTGCAGTACATTGACCGCGTGTGCATCTCGCATCCAGCGGATTCCCGCGTCCTTCACCAGGTCATTGGTCTACTTTGGGGGAGGCTTTCCAATATTGCATCTTCCGATACACGGTCGCCACTCCAGAACCATTCGCGGTCACCACCATCTCCATCATAAGAGGATTGTTCGGGCTATGTTGGTAACCTTGGTTCTCCTGCGGATGTATAATTAACTAAAGTAGAGTGAGCGTACTGACATTACATTCTTGATTATACTACCCATAGATTCAATAGTTACTGTAATGAAAAAGTCTCACTAATGAGACTACCAGTATGCCTGACATAATGCTTGATAAATAAACCGAAATTAAAAGTAAACGGGAAAAAGTCTGACGTGTATTATATTTAGAATATATTGCATGTTCTATGTGCACTGGTGTTAAAATAATAAACAGTATCATGTAAGATCACACAATCATTGTTAACAACTTTGTCAGGTTACTATAAATAGCTACTATTTACACCAAGCCTAAAGGTTACTACGGAGTAAAAATGATAGTTGCACAATAATTATTTAGCTAAAACATCTACATATATATTTTTAACATGGGGGAATTCCTACAACAAGTATTTTTATAGTTTCATACACAAATATTATTTCTAAGATTATACGAACAAAGTAAACATTAATAAGAAAAATATTAGTAGTATCAAATCTAGTGGATCCAGTACTTCAGGTGTTTTGGTAATAACATAGGTAGTAAACAAGACAATTATCTGATGATGGATGGTATCACTATGAATACATCCGTCTGCTTAGACATAAATAAATAAATCTAAAAATAAATTTACCTTTTACAGTAGCCATGTAAAGGGAATTTATGTCGCGTAATTACCCACCACATAAATCATATGGAAACTTACCTAATCTCAATCATTATGTTAAATTACTCTCGCGTCAAAGATAAGCCAATATTGACTGAAGCCTTTGACAAACCACAATTACAAGTTTAACATGCTATCTTTGCAAATAATATCACCGACATAATAAAAGACGCAACCAAAATTTATTTAATCAGTTCAATAAAGTTTGTCGAAGAAGACACAGCAAGGGAAACAAACAAAAATGGATACAAAGAAGACTGTAGCAGATATAGAAAACAAAGTGGACAGGGCAAAAGAAACTGTTGATTACGATGACCTCATATCAGCCGCTGGAGAATGTGGGCGTTACCAATGGCTACTGTTCTTTTCTACGTTTCCCTTCTACGCCTATGGAACGTTTGTGTACTTCTCCCAGATGTTCATGACAGAAGTATCGCCCAACCACTGGTGCAGGATCCCCGAATTAGAAAACTTAACTGCTACACAAAGAAGGGATCTTGGAGTTCCCAAAGATGATAACGCAAGATTTGGTTACTCACAATGTAAAATGTTTGACGCCAACTGGACAGAGGTGTTAGCAACAGGACGGACGCCTGATTCAACTTGGAGTACAGTGCCGTGTCAATATGGATGGGAGTTCAACCTAACAGAGATACCATACCCAACTATTTCAAGCGAGTTGGAATGGGTCTGCGACAAGAACAGTTATCAAGCAACAGCTCAATCAATATTCTTCGTTGGGTCCATATTAGGTGGATTTATTATTGGATGGATCGCCGATCGGTTTGGAAGAGTGCCAGCTGCTGTGATCAGCAATCTGATCGGCTGTATTGGGGGTGTTGCAAGCACTTATGCTCAAAATTTGACTCAGTTTGCCGCTGCAAGATTCGTTATGGGTATGGCTTACGACAACTGCATGATAATGGCGTACCTTCTCATATTAGAATATGTCGCTCCTAAATATAGAACAATATTAGCAAACCTGTCGTTTGCTATATTTTACTCTCTATTCGTGACTGTGCTGCCCTGGTTGATGCTTGCTTGCGGCCACTGGAAAACTATTTCTCTAGTCACTAGTTTACCTCTAGCTTTAGCTTTAATAACACCATTTTATTTACCAGAAAGTCCAAGGTGGTTGTTATCAAAAGGCCGTATTGACGATGCTGTGAATAAAGTTCTTGTGATCGGTCGGATAAATAAAAAAGAAATACCACCGAAAATCATAGAACAATTTAAATTATCAGCAACGAATGCGAAGGAAGAACAATCTGAGAGTTGTTTAGAGATTCTAAAGAGGCCAGTCATAAGGAAAATGTTTATACTAGTCTGTATTGAATTCATGTGCTGCACCATTGTTTTTGATGGACTGGTGAGGAGCATTGGTCAATTAGATTTCGATTTTTTCATGTCTTTCTCATTGGTGTCTTTTACTGAATGCCCATCAATGATCATAGTGGCCTTCGTTATGGACTGCTTAGGAAGAAGATGGTTGACAATCGCCATGATGGCCATCAGCTGTATATTCTGCATACTAACTATATTTGCTAGTGGTATACAAACAGTGATATTTGCTGTGGTCGCCAGATTTGCGGTAAACATGTCGTATAGTGCTTCTATGCAATGGGCTGCTGAGATTTTGCCTACGTCTGTAAGAGGATCAGGTGTATCAATTGTGCACATTTGTGGATACCTTGCAACAGTACTATCTCCATACATTGTGTACTTGAAAGTTTATATGTACTGGCTGCCTTTACTGGTAGTAGGCTCTGTAGCTGGATTAGGAGCTTTGATTGCTTTCGGGCTACCTGAGACCGCAAGAAAGGACATGCCACATACATTCGATGATGCAGAGGAACTTGCGAAGAACCAGCGACTTTGGACTTTACCGTTCTTAGAGTTCAGAAAACAGAAAAAGGGTGAAGTGAATGAAAGTTTCGAATCAGAAATGTGAAGTGTTCAATTTTTTTTTGAACTGGCCTTACTCAATGTGTTGCTTGGAAACTACCTACACGTTTATTTTGTTACAAATGTTATCATCGTCTGATTACGTTTGTATGTAATCAAATATTTAAAAAGTGCGATTAAGCGATATTTTGCAATCATTTTCTCCAGGATTTACTAGTAGAAATTGTAAACAGTTGGTTACTTTTCAAAGTTCACCTAGCTATGTAATAAATTATTACAAAAATATAATAAAAGCTGAACAACACTGCCATGCCACTGTTTTTTATGACAATCACTCCACCCAATTATTTTTTCTTCAATAAAGTCTTTTTCCAAAAAGTGCCTATCATAATAGACCCCGGGGTAGTCATATTTTACATTAACTGTTTGACCGCCACGATCGGCTATAGCCGACAAATGAAAAAGTGCCCAACACGCCACCGTCGGCGTTCAAAAGGCATTTTAAACGCCAGAGCATAAACGCATCGGTGTGCCCCCGACGCCAAACCATAAATTTACCGTTTTTTTTTGTCGGCTCTATCCGAGGGTGGCGTTTTGGGCACTTTTTCATTTGTCGGCTATAGCCGACCGTGGCGGTCAAAAGGTTAAACGCCTTTGGTAGGAAATGAAAAGCAGATGCTTTTAATGCGCCCCCGAGACAATCAATGCGAATTGACGACGTGCTACGTTATTGACAATAACAATTGAAGCGCCATTGCAGATTTCAATGCGTTTGCGTTCAGTATGCTTTTTGGCATTGAAACATTTGGTGTTCGTACAGGCAGCTAGGGACAATTACACTGCTGTCAGACGCACGAATTATGGAAAAGATTGTCAATGACTCAGTTAAACGATCAATTGACAGCTTCAATGGCTCCTATCAATGAGCATAAAACAATTTTTTCATCAATTCGTTTCAATCATGTAACTGCGATTGACAATCTCTTCAATTGTACTTGTAAGCGATCAATGGCAATTGACAATTACGTAAAATTGACAATTGCAATAGATCGTGTCGGGGGCGCTAAGGGGTCGTGCAAATTTAGAATAGAATTCGAATTTTATGACATACGGTAAGGCGCCTGTTAAGCCATAGGCGGTATCAATATGTAATTTAATTAATAGGAGTATATCCTTTGATTCCGACCCGATCACGATTGTTGCGGTTTGTCATTAAGCAATGTCAGGCTGTCAGCCCTACACATACGAACTTATTAAGCCTTCAAAATACCTGCAAACCAGAACTAATTTAATCTGAAAAAAGTCATTAGAATCTAAAACGATCCCGAACACCGATCATATCAAAAAGTCACAACCATTTGAACATCGGAACACCTTTTATTTTTATTTTAATCTGAGGGTAGACATAAAATCGTATCGTTCGTCAATTCCCGAGTGACCCGAACGATTCAATATTCAATCACCGAACGTTCCGCGAGTATGACGTGAATAAGTAATGCCGGAGACCGATTCTATTGTTAATGGAAGGTTACGAAATAGAACTGGCTGAGTATTTTTAAAAGTAGATGAATTTTAATTTGTTTTTAAGTAAGCTGTTAGGTTAAAGATTGGGAGATTATTGGGCTCGCTGCGCTGTATTGTAAACCAGCGGTAAGCTTTTAGAATAATCAAGGAATGTTACGTTAATCTTCTTTGCGTGTGACCCAAGAGCGACCTGTTATATTTTTCTGTAACTATGGTTGTCTTAAGCAGGTACTGTGTTTATGTTTACAATTAATCAAGAGTTATTATTAGTGAGATTGCCAAGCAGGAATTATACCACACATTATATTCTAAGCAGGGATTATAGACGGTCTGTTACCACCAGCAGATGTTGATGTAGTTTGAAGTGTCAAATACCTTGGATAGTTACTAAATTATTTCATTTTAAAGACGATCTTTCAAGACGCTTAGTTGACACTTCGCGTGACCCAAGGGCTGGTTTTTACCTTGGACAAAGGATAAGCATTGCCATACAATGAGGCAATGCTGCCAGCTTTTTGGGAACTTTACCAGTAGACAGCGATGTGGACGAATTTTTCGACGCCATATTTAAGACTATTTTTAGTTAGTTATTCTTTTTTATTTAGGTTTAGGTTTAAAGAATTTATTCTCATAAGAACAATTACAGTTCACTTAAAATGAGATACAAATAATTAAGATAAGTATTTTAGATGTTCGCATCTGGTGCGTTGATGACGTCATCGATTACAGATATGTTTTCTTAATTTAGATTTAAATATATTAATACTTTCACATTTCTTTATTTCTTCGAGTAAATCATTGAACAGTCGTGCTCCTTCAGACAGTATTGTTTTTTTGCCGTAGTTAGTTCGTGCTCGTGCAGTCATTAGTTGAAACCTGTTTTTGCTTCTAGTATTGTATGTTATTGTCTTTTTACGTATTTGAATGCTTGATTGTATGGAGTTCGTGGTGATTTTTTTTATAAGAATGCAGGTGTAGTTTGTGTAAAGTTGCTTGAGATTTAGAAGGTTTGTTTTTTCGTAAAGTTTTTTTGTTGGTTATAGATAGTGATAATGAAATAGTATTTTGATAATTTTATTTTGTATTCTTTGTAGTGAGTTTAGATTTGTTTTAGTGGCTGATCCCCATAGTTCGATTAGGTATTCCAAATTAGATTTTACTAGCGAGTTATATATAATTTGTCGTACTTTCTTTGGTATACGTTTTCTAATATTTCGTAATGCTCCTAATAGTGACGTTAATTTTGTTTTGATATGGTCTATGTGTAGTTTCCACGTAAGTTTGTCATCTACCCACAACCCTAGGTATTTTTCGTGACTGGATCGTTTGATTACTTCTCCGTCAATCGTAAGAGGTGAGAAATCGGGTAGCTGTTTATTTTTTGCGGAGAAGATCATAAATGATGTTTTTGACGTGTTAATAGTTAGCAGGTTATATTTTAGCCATTCGTTAAGTAGGTCAAGATCTTTTTGAGCATCAGACATAATGTTTTGTAATGACAGTTTAAGTGTATATATAGTAAATAGTTGTACAAATAGAATTAATAAACATCGTTTTTGTTGTAACATAGATAAAGTCTATCTGTGGAATATAAATTTTAAAAAGTACTAACTAACAGTAAATCCGATTTTGAATCTTTTCTGTTCTAATACTTTTTTTGGGTTTACTGTCACATACGTTTACGAAACTATCGATGAGTAAAATTATTATACTAATACAAATTAACAAGTAAGACATTTCCACTAATTGACTCTGACAAGCTCATTACCGGGCCCTCAGACTTTGGCAGGAGGATTACTGATTTAGTAAATAAGTTAGTAGAAGAAAATACCTACTTTATGCTTCTAAGAAGTGACTCCACGAACCGAAAATACGAGTATAATATTGAAGTGATATTTTTTTGACAAAAATACTCAGGAACATAATAAAATTATGTTTCAATAAAAAGTATATTTATCTTTAATAAATTTTTCTGCACTAATTCCAATTCGTGGATTGGAATTTCTAGAAAAAATCCTGAGTCGATTTTGATGTTAATCAAAATGCTTTCAGACAATGTTCAATACAAATTATGATCTTAAGTGCCCATTGCTTGGGAGATTGTTATGTCTACTGTGTGTTTTTAAATTTGACAGTCAAAAAGTGATCATAATTTTGAATAGGATACTAATTTTACTAAATGCAACAATTCATAACAAAAAATTATAATAAGTGGGGTCGAGGCGGCAACAGTGGGTCACTTTTTTCCACCGACCCTACACTTGATTTGGAAGCGTGTTGTGAAAGTGTAAAAGAATGAATACATGGTGTAACTATAGTAGGCGCCAGATAAATGTGGAATAAAGTATATTGACCTTTCCCTAATAACTGCTCATAGGTACCTGAACAATTAAATATGAATCGTTTTTCATTATTAGACAATGTTAAGGATCACGAGAGATGATGATTCGGGACAGTTTTGTGTCATTAATTCCGTTTTTCAAATTAAAAATGTCAATAAATGTAGGTGGGTCAATGACCGATATTCCACGATTATCTGGTGCCTACTATAGTGTTCTTCCACAATGTAATTAATTAATTAAAAATCAATTAATATTAAATTAATTTATATGTATATATTTTTTTAATAAATTTAATTTAAATCGGTTAAGTTAAAGAAAGCAATTTACTGGAAGATAGAAAGTTAAAAAAACTAATTTAAGCTACTTTGTACTAGGGGTTGGATACAGTGAATAGGCCTTCAGATCACTGTGAATCATCAATAATATAAACCAAATAATAATGTACTTTTTAACTTTTTATCAGTCTTTATTTATTAATTTAATCAGATAAGAAACAACATTGAACATCGACTTTTCTTGTCTTAAAACTTATTAAATCGGTATTCCTTCTTAAATATTTTCGTCACGCTTTTCTCACGCTCATATCAATCTTGATATATTTTTCAAAGCTGTGTTCATGTCATCAACTATATGTTTCACGGGGCTTTGCTGGACGACCATATAATATAATCAATTGATCAATGTACCTATGTATACAAATATTGTAAAACTTATATTTGAAAAGAGTAACTATGGAGTTTCTTGTCCGTTTTTCTCCAATAAGAATCTACTTTTTGCGAATGGTCAACTAGAGTCACTTATATTTTAATTTTAAACTGTAAATTTGACGTTCAATGCAATCAAATGCCTTTTAATGGTCTAGTTGAAATAAATGAATTGACTTTGACTTTGACCCATGGGTAGGTAGGTAAGTGTGGGTATCTATAATTAATCAGTATAGGTATCATCCAAAGGTTGTCTGTAAGAGATTGCCCTGTGCGATAAGACCGCCCATTGTACAGTTGTTTTTGTAAATGTTTTTACTGTGTTTGTTATGAGGTGTACAATAAAGTATACATTATCTTATAATATCTTGGGACAACTCACACACAGTCATCCGATCCCAAACTAGGCAGAGCCTGTGCTATGGCAACCAGACAACTGATAAACGTACTTATATATTTCTAAATAGGTACATACATATTTTAGACAAATTACACCCAGACACAGAACAAACGATCGTGCGATCGTGTGTATGTGATAATAAATAAATATAGTACACAGTGAATTATGAGCCACAGTGGACTCAAGCAATTTGAGCCACTCTGTATAAAACCGCCGTTTTGGATTTAATCTATACCATACACGACAGTTTTGCATAAGTCCAGGTGCAAAATATTAGCCAAAATTACCTCAATTAAAATTATTTCATACCCAAAATATAAATTCATAGGTGCCACGAAACGTTCGTGAACAAATACAAAGTATTTATCTTACCTTAAAACTTACTTTTTCACTCGTCAATACAAAAACTACTAAATGTAGGTAGGTACTCACTTCTTACCTTTTTTTTTGTGAGTGGCGTCACGCAGTTCAACCTAGGAGGTTGTCGACTGCTTAACCGGGCTTGCCTGTGGTGGCTTTTATATAATACTAAAGCCTCTAGCCAGGGCTTATAAAAAAACTCACGAATTAAGCGACTACACGCTAAGGGCACCCCCTTTGGGGTACGGGCCTCGGCTTAGGGACGGGCTGGATCAAACTAGTTCCGAGGAATAAGAGAGATAGAAAGTTATCTCTAATTCTTTCTAAAAAACGGCCACTGCGCCACCGTTGCCGCTATAGCCACTGTTACCGCCTCGACCCTACAGGGGTTTTTAAGAACACTTAAATATTCAAGAAAAAAAAAAATAACATCATGGTACGCAAACAAAATACAAAAGCTCTCACAACATCGCTCTGAAAATAGCTACGCCATTTTCCTTCAAAGTCTCGCCTTAACTTCAACTTCATAAAGTTTAAATTAATTTCTAGTATTCTTCACCTTCATATTTTCCTTGTATTTCTCAACACATCAGACTTTAATGCTATTACAGTACATTCTCGACAGAGTAAAGCAATAAAAATTGCCTTAAATGACTCGAGATTCTGACAAATGGGTGCAATCCCTCAGATGTTGCTTTTAATCCTAGATCTTATTGCTGAGGAAATACGGGCCATAGTCCAATGGTTTGTTGACCGTTTTTGAATTAATTTCTCGGTGTTGAAGCGTCTTGTATCCTTTATAATGGTTGAGGCGTTGTATAAGAGACTCCTCCAAGGAATGGCTTTTTTTCAGTAAATTTTCCTGATTGTTGGCGGGAAATGCTGACTTAAAATATATATACTTAGGAATACTTACATTACATTAGTTAAAGAACTTAGTTATTAAGGTTTAATAAAAAAGTTTATTACTTTTTGCTTTTCAGTGTTTTCGGCGGTTATTTTTTTTGTTAAAATGTTTTTATTTTATAATTTTTGTGGCTATAATCTACTAATTACTACATGCTTCATTTTTAATCACTTTTTTGTAATACAACACTCAGCATTCAAATCTGTGAGTGAACAATAAATCACCCCTATTTTCTCACTCTTAGAGTAGTATTTTTTATTCCCAAATTTATATGGGACCAATTTCGAGGTATACCCTATCCAATAAAAAAGAATTATCAAAATCGGACTACTCTGTAAAAAGTTATGCGTGGTCACACATAAAAAAAATATATCTACGCGTTTACTTGAAAACCTGTTCCGTTTTTTCGTCAGTTAATAAAATAACTTTAATTTAGGAAGTCGGTGTAAAAAAGCGAAGAAACAACCAAACACATCTAATTAAAGTTATTAAATACTTTGTCCTGTTTTTTGTTCCTCTACAAGTCTCGTTTTATCCAAGCTCATCCATTAAATATGACTTGATTTTACCAACCCTTTGATCTAACTTATTAAATGAATAATAAACATATTTGTTACCATAAACACATTAAATATTCAGAATGAACAAACGAACAACAACGAACGAGTTACTCGCGCCTGTAGCTCCACTGTCTCACGCTAGCGACGTTGAATTGTCTACTGTCTATCAATGTCAGCCTTTGAAATACACTCCTATTATTCTCTTAAACATTAAATAAGGACTTATGACAACGCATACATAGTGTGCACAAAAATATAAGTAGGTAGTTGTTAAAGGTAGTCCTTTTGACCAATTAGGCTGGTTTTCTTTGCAAATAAGAAGTCGGTTAAAAGGGTTTAACTAGCACGTAATAAAATTAATCAAAAGTCAAAAAAGTCAAAAACGTTTATTTCAATTAGGCCATTAAACGGCACTTTTGAACGTCATCGTTTACAGTTCAGTAAAAATAATAATATTACATTAATAAAGTGACTCTACTGTCCATTCGGAAAGGTAGATTCTTATGGAGAAGACCGGACAAGAAACTCCATAGTTACTCTTTTCAAATAATGATTTTACAAAATTTTGGTATACAAAAATTAATTTAATATTATGTGAGGACGATGCACCCAGAGTATGCTACTTATAAGAACAAAGTATCACCAGCAGAGGTAAACTTTTTCATTTTCTAAAGAAATTTAGGTAAATGGTACTCACATATTTACAAACATTGGGACCATTAATTAAACAGTGTGTGAGTCAACAGAAAAATAGAAACACAAAAAAAAGAAACAGTATATCTATAAAGTTAATATATAAGTCAACCAGTTGGATTTTGTCTACACCCTTGATTGTCCTATCAAATCAGGATTACACGCTGCTGGTCACAAACGCTATTCGTCACTTACGTTGTACGTCATGATCCTACGCCACTAACTCAGTTTGTCACAAACGGGTTGCGTCACGAACTCAGTTCGCCACTAACTCTGTTCGTCACAAACGTAATTCGTCATAAATGCAGTTTGTGATATATTTTTTTCTAAACATTACTGGATTACAGATAAATAAAATAAGTACGTATAAATCATCATTTATTAACTAAACAAAAAGGATACAAAAAAATATAATTACTAATAAATCTTGTTTGATTAAAATTATTCGTCAAAATCATATTTTAATAAACTTCAATTAGATCTAGATTAATGTTTTGTTTTTTGTTTTGTTCTTTTAATTGATTCTTGTTCAGCGGCAGCAGTATAATATGTAACCTCCGTTAATATGGCACAGTTGCAAAATAACACCTTGTATAAAGTGAAATATTAATATAAAAGACTGTTGTAAATAAATTTTCGTATGAATTGCAGAGGTGTGATCTCGCCTGTTTGTAGTTTTACTAAATATTTGTTAACCTTTTTGTCGAAACATATCACTGAATTCTTTCTGTTTTTTTTTTAAAGAATAAAAAATACTGTTTTTTAAAATAAAATCAAAATGGATCGATTCTTTTCTAAGTTTCTGCAAAAATAGGTAAAGTGATGGATTTTTTGGGATTTTAGTATTAAGACGGTGATGCCAGCCCTCTAATACGTTTGTCGTTCTGTGCTTGGCTCCCGAACAACTTAAGGTCTCAGGGGGAAATTGGTTTATCCACTGTTTTTGGAAATACTTTATGAACGGTCTTGACTGCTCATTTTCGGGGATTATTTCCAATATTTGGTTCCATGTACTATGTATCATGTTCGGAGGTAAAAGCGGTAAAGTTGTAGCCATTCTTAAAAATCGCCGCCCATTGCAGTTTCATTTCCCTTTAATTCCTTTGCCTTCTTTTTTGTAGCTTTCTTAAAATGGAAATAGCATCCTGTTATCTAAACTTCAGGAAAGACTTCCTTAATCGCATTCATGACTGCTACTTCATAATCACACGTAAAACTACTCATATTAATATTAAAATTATCCTTTATTAATTGGAAAAACCGTCGATATACTGCTTGCGTTTTGTTTGGTAGCAAACCATAAACAACAGGAACAACGTTAGTGGTGTTATAGTTAGATCCTAAATCCAAATGAATGGTGTAAAGTTGGTAAAATGGAGGCGGTGTCACCTTAAAGGTCCCGTCACCAAAATAATCACCTGCTGGATGTCGAGTACTTCTTATAATTCGTCTTGCTATTTTGGAAGAAAATATTAGAATTTTTTCACTGTCTCCGTCGTTACATATAAGGAACCGTTCTGAGAACGCAATCGGCACGACCACATCCGCTAAATTTACGAAATTTAACTTGTTAGTGTTGAGATACTTTTTTCTGCTCCTGTAAAGTGAGTCTTGAATGTTTTTTAACGATGGAAGGTTATCTATATTGTTACCTCGTCTAGTTTTTAAATCACTGAAGTTTTTTCATGTGTTCTTTATAGGTGAAAAATCTTCGCACACATCCTTTTTGCATTTTTCAATTGCCACCAAAATTTCGTTTTTATTGTCTTCTAATAAACATGTATGCTCACATTTGTAAACTATACGTTCTTTTGCAGCGTTTAATGTAATAGACGCACTGCATAATGATCGATTAACACAACGCCAATTAGTAGATCCACCCTTATTTTTCCTGTTTAAGTTGTACTGATAGCCGTCGTATAATAGAATATTACTTCCTCTTTTGCTAGTTGTAAATTGAAATTCTTCGGTATTCATTATTATCAATACATATAAAAATACACAACAAGAGATTTACAACTGAGTACAAAAGTAATGCGTTATTACTCAACTGTCAACAATAAAGTATAATATTTTTATAATATACCCACATTTCCTTACAAAAATAAAACTACAAATTTAGTTTCTCCGGAACTTACTAGATGTCGCTGCTGGTATCAAACAGCTTTAAATTAATTATTAATTGTTATTTTATGTTTAATGAGAATATTTAAAAAATGTTCATCCTTTCAGGGATAATGCGTGAATTTATGTAAATATGTATGTTTGTAAGTAGGTATCTAAGTGGTATAGGAATCTGTTATAAACCAAACAAGGGTGGGTGGGTAGGTAGGTGTACAATTTGTTGATCATGACAAACGGCGTTAATGACAAGTTGCGATAAGACAAACCGCGTATATGACGAATTGCGATCGTGGCAAACAGCGTATTAGACGAATTGCGATCGTGGCAAACAGCGTATTAGACGAATCGCGAATATGACAAACCTACTTAAATCAGATCGCTGATGACCAACTGCGTATTTGACGAATAGCGTTTGTGACCAGCAGCGTGTAATCCATCAAATCAGTAACTACATGTTTCCCTGTGTGTCCTTATCTATTTGGAGAAGAATTTCATTTAATTGGAATTATGTGGGCCGATCCCGGCGGCACTGCAATGCCGGGCCGACCCGCGACGGGAGTGGAGCGAGCCCCGAACATCCCGTCAGCTTACAAAAATCAGTTTAATATACTGGTCCCTCAGTGAGGGAACTTTCAGATATTAAGCTGAAAAGAACAGATACTACACTTTGATCTTAGCCAAAAGGCCGAGAAGCGATAACTTACTCAAGAACGCGAGGGGGGTCGTTCACTCGCGGAGAATCTCAACACCGCGATTCAGGATTGCGCGTCATAAGAGCAACGCCATCTATCGAGCTTTGCTATTAAACTTCTGTTGGCTTTTAGCATTGGCACTGAGTCATCCTTCATGTGAGTTTGTTATCTTTATCAATAACTGATTCTCTGCAATTTATTTGTTTCAGATTGAAATATTTTTTATCAAACAAACAAACGTCGAACTTTAAAACAGCTAAAAGATGACGTGTTTCGATATATTAAAATACTATACTTTTTTCCTATATCTACCTGCAGAACATATCATTCGATATTTCCATCTACTTAAAAATCTCCATATTGAATGATGTCATACCATTAGTGGTTCTAACTACGAGTTTAATATTCTATTACATAATATTAACTACAATCTTCTTCTGGTGTAAACTAATATACTAAAAAATAGCACAAGTACTATCGGTACTAATCGGCAGCAAGTTTACGCCCGCTCGTATCACAATCACAACACAATAACAAGATACGATTATATACAAGCTACAATGATAAATCAATTTATTTCTGCTACAATAACAACAAACAATGAAAGAAAACAGCAAGGAAGTTAAGAATATACTTGTTTATACATCACGACAGTAAACGTGTTTACCGATCTAAAAACAGATAAGTAATGACATCTATCACGGTACGTCTAAGGAAGAGCGAGGCGACAACAAAGGACCTTGTGATATTAATAATAACAACGTAGCCAATTATAAAGAAAGTCGTTGTTGTGACGGCTAAGGTGTTTTGTAGCGTGGCTTTGCAAGAATCTAATAAATTATAAGGAATGTAAAATCATGGTCATTAGAAAACTGCGCTACGATAGATAGAATAATATGTACGTAGTTTACAGCAGAAGAAGATTGCAGTTAATATTATGTAATAGAATATTAAACCCGTAGTTGGGACCACTAATAGTATGACATCATTCAATATGGAGATTTTTAAGTAGATGGAAATATCGAATGATATGTTCTGCAGGTAGATATAGGAAAAAATAACAGTTATTTAATATATGGAAACAGGTCATCTTTTAGCTGATTTAAAGTTTGCACTTTGTGCGCTATTTGATAAAAATATTTCAATCTGAAACAAATAAATTGCAGAGAATCAGTTACTGATAAAGATAACAAAACTCGCATGGACGATGACTCAGTGCCAATGCAAACAGCCAACAGAAGTTTAATAGCAAAGCTCGATAGATGGCGTTGCTCTTATGACGCGCAATCCTGAATCGCGGTGTTAAGATTCTCCGCGAGTGAACGACCTCCCTCGTGTTCTTTAGTAAGTTATCGCTTCTCGGCCTTTTGGCTAAGATCAAAGTGTAGTATCTGTTCTTTTCAGCTTAATATCTGAAAGTTCCCTCACTGAGGGACCAGTATATTAAACTGATTTTTGTAAGCTGACGGGATGTTCGGGGCTCGCTCCACTCCCGTCGCGGGTCGGCCCGGCATTGCAGTGCCGCCGGGATCGGCCCACATAACTCCTTTGAAATGGAAATCTTATACAAGATGATTGCTTGTGTTGGGAAAAAGATAGATATTCACTTTCTTATTTCTATGTGCTAGTGACGACATTTTTGTCTATATTCAGCAGTCTTTCAAGATGAGCGTTGCCACTTTTCCTTCATTTTCACAACCGATCAAATCCAATTTCGACTGCTGGGACATAATTACTGGATGAGCTAATTAACAAAAAAAATAAGCAAAACTATTTTCATTAATTACTCCGCCATTCCTGCTGCTGATTCTGTGGTCTCTGGATTAGCGCAACTATCCACCCCGTTCACCTCGATAGGAGTTGATTTTAAAAAAATTGTTAGGTTTGTTTCAATTATCCCACTTTTAGTTTGTTCATACCAATTCCCACTTAAATTGAAGTAAGCAATAATGTCCTCCCCTTAAAACTTTATCAACCCTTTTCGCCCCTTAAGGGGTTTGTTTTCGAAAAATCCAAATATTTATCATAAAAATAAATTATAAAAATATTTATTTTATCCAAATTCAACTTCATCGGATTTTTCTTCCTTTCTTACTTAGAGCATTTGTATACCCCTCGTAACTTTGAAACGAAAGGGTCGATTTGAATTATATAAAGTGTAATTTACATGTACATAATCAACTTTAATTATCAAACCATTTAAATTGATAAGGATAAATATCTTGATATCAAAATTATCATTTTAACAAAAAGCGGTCACTGTGACTTAACCATAATAGTTAGACAGCCTCGAGGACTTTTTTCTAGGTAATAATGAGTACTTTAATTATGTAGTACATTATTTTTATGTATCATCAATAGTTTTTATAGCGCATGCGATGAAAGACATTTTACGACAAGTTTTTTTACACCTTGTGTTACATTATTCAAGTTTTAGACGTTGAGGCTCAGAATGTCAACTTCCCAAAATGTCTCCTGGGACCAAAATGTCAACTTCCCAAAATGTCCCTTTACCAAAATGTCTCTTTCCCAAAATGTCCCTTTCCCAAAATGCCGCTTTCCCAAAATGTCCCCCATTCTTAGAATTATGCGTTATAACTACAAAATAATATATATTACACCAGAAGAAGATTGTAGTTAATATTATGTAATTGAATATTAAACCCGTAGTTGGAACCACTAATGGTATGGCATCATTCAATATGGAGATTTTTAAGTAGATGGAAATATCGAATGATATGTTCTGCAGACAAAAAGTACAGTTACTTAATATATGGAAACAGGTCATCTTTTAGCTGATTTAAAGTTTGCACTTTGTGCTGTAACAAATAAATTGCAGAGAATCAGTTACTGATAAAGATAACAAAACTCGCATGGACGATGACTCAGTGCCAATGCAAACAGCCAACAGAAGTTTCATAGCAAAGCTCGATAGATGGCGTTGCTCTTATGACGCGCAATCCTGAATCGCGGTTGGATTTGATCGGTTGTGAAAATGAAGGAAAAGTGGCAACGCTCATCTTGAAAGACTGCTGAATATAGACAAAAATGTCGTCACTAGCACATAGAAATAAGAAAGTGAATATCTATCTTTTTCCCAACACAAGCAATCATCTTGTATAAGATTTCCATTTCAAAGGAGTTATGTGGGCCGATCCCGGCGGCACTGCAATACCGGGCCGACCCGCGACGGGAGTGGAGCGAGCCCCGAACATCCCGTCAGCTTACAAAAATCAGTTTAATATACTGGTCCCTCAGTGAGGGAACTTTCAGATATTAAGCTGAAAAGAACAGATACTACACTTTGATCTTAGCCAAAAGGCCGAGAAGCGATAACTTACTAAAGAACGCGAGGGGGGTCGTTCACTCGCGGAGAATCTTAACACCGCAATTCAGGATTGCGCGTCATAAGAGCAACGCCATCTATCGAGCTATGCTATTAAACTTCTGTTGGCACTGAGTCATCGTCCATGTGAGTTTGTTATCTTTATTAGTAACTGATTCTCTGCAATTCATTCGTTTTAAATTGAAAGAATTTTTATCAAATAAAGTACAAAGAGCAAACTTTAAATCAGTTAATGATGCCGTATTTCTACATATACAATTACAATACTAGTACCATGAAGATCTATATGCATTTTACTGTACTTTTTCCTATAGCTACCTGCAAAACATATCCTTCGATATTTCCATCTACTTAAAAATCTCCATATTGAATGATGTCATATCAGTAGTGGTTCCGACTACGAGTTTAAAGTTCTATTTCATAATATTAACTGTAATCTGCTTCTGCTGTGAAATCATGACCAATCAATTATATACCTACATATATTCTATCCATCGTAGCTCGGCTTAGGGCATCGCTGGGGGGAGGACAACTAGGGACGGGCTGGATCGAACTAGGCCTATACCCGCCAGAAGCCACTTCCATTTTATATTTATGTAAATGGCTCAAGCCACACTAGTATGTTTACCACCCTCTAAGAATTACACAAAACCCCGTAGCAAGTAAAACTCTTACTGCGAAATGAACAAAACATTTTATTTGTCTGAATAGCAACTTGTACCTACGCTCACTGGTCGAAATTAGATATCTTTTGTTAGCTGGTAACAACAAATAGGAAATGGAATTACTTTAACGATACTCAGCCCCGTCCAAGTACAGTTGGTACACGGATAAACTTATCATTGTCATCATTCAATCTGCCTGGTCTTTTCAACTATATTGGGAATGACATTTAGTCTAATCGGATACAGCTGAATAGGTACCTACTGATTGAGTTTCAAATCAAACTGATTGGCATAATGTATTTAACCATATAGATGTACTTTATGTGTATTTTTCTATTAAATAACTCACACACAGTAAAATCAATTTGTTTGCAATATTTGTAAATATGTGAGTACCTACCATTTATTGTAAAACCTTAATTTGAAAAGAGTAACTTTGGATTTTCTTGGCCGTTCCTCTCCATAAGAATCCCTTTTGAACCTTTGTGAATGGACAGCAGAGTCACTTTATTTTTATTAATATTCTTTAAACTGTAATGTTGATGTTCAAAAGTGCCTTTTAATGGCCTAATTGGAAAATACGTTTTGACTTTACTAGTATTTAGCATGGAGCGACTGCCTATCTGCTTTTCACAACCCAGTAACTGAGCAACACCTACGAAACTCTTTGGGAGGACTGTTGCCCGGTTTTATGACTCATCTGATGACTTCTGATCTTCCCATTGCGTCTGTCAAAGATGTTTTAATTGATAGCCGGGACGAGATACGGAGGAGTATCGGTATGTAATCCATAGTCACCAATCCGCGAACCGACCGCAGCTAACGTTGCGTAACGTTGTTATTACTTATCATTATCATCATAGAGAGAAAACCTTAATAAGTACATAAGCAATATTCAGCTAGATGGAGACTGCACTGAATTAAAGTTTTGAAAACCAAACGAACTTTTGACGGCGTTCCAATTGTATCGACAGTTGGAAAACTGGCTATGATCATGAAATATTTTCGGAAAAAGTAGTGCCATAAATCCTCGTCTTTAATTATTTATACTAGCTTCTGCCCGCCGTTTGAGCCGCCTGAATATTGTTTCATTATCACATGGAACATAATAACTTGATAAATAGAATCCTATGCCCTATGTTTCAATTTTTATATGAATCATTGCAGCCGTTAAGACGTGAAAATGTAACAAACAGACAGAGTAACTGGCACAATCATAACATTAGTATGGATATAGTACTTCTCGTCTCATTAAGAACCTTATCCACCACTTGTGAACTCTTCAACGATTCCCGTTATCCTGACATAAACAACAAACCTCGTTGACCTCTCGTGTGATTGACTCATGATTGAGTTTCGACTCATTACAGCGAAGCCTTTGTGAACTCCGGTTTGCCGTGAAATGTGATTTTATATTTTGTTTTCGACAGGTTATAATGATGCACTTCCGATCCTTCATTACATTTTTATTTTCCTGCTATGTTCTGAAAAAAAGACAACATTGTGGCTCTTATAGGAACTGTGCATTTAAATTCTGAAATAAGTCGTTGACGCAGCTACAGCATAGTTTTCTAAGTCTGGCCAAAAATAGCTGTACCGGTTTGCTAGAGCCAGAGAAAAAAGGCTAGGGATGTGTGTCGGATTACGTGTGTAAGGAGGGATGAAGCTGGAGTTCTATCGGAGGTTGTAAAAATTAAGGCAAGGTGGGAGGCTCATTTTGAAAGACTGCACATAGAAATGAGTAAGTGAATAACTATCTTTTTCACAATGCATATCATCATCTTTTAGCTTATTTTCATTTCAAAGGAGTTATGTGGGCCGATCCCGGCGGCACTGCAATGCCGGGCCGACCCGCGACGGGAGTGGAGCGAGCCCCGAACATCCCGTCAGCTTACAAAAATCAGTTTAATATACTGGTCCCTCAGTGAGGGAACTTTCAGATATTAAGCTGAAAAGAACAGATACTACACTTTGATCTTAGCCAAAAGGCCGAGAAGCGATAACTTACTAAAGAACGCGAGGGGGGTCGTTCACTCGCGGAGAATCTTAACACCGCGATTCAGGATTGCGCGTCATAAGAGCAACGCCATCTATCGAGCTATGCTATTAAACTTCTGTTGGCACTGAGTCATCGTCCATGTGAGTTTGTTATCTTTATTAGTAACTGGTTCTCTGCAATGCATTCGTTTTAGATTGAAATATTTATATATCCTTCGATATTTCCATCTACTTAAAAATCTCCATATTGAATAATGTTATACCATTAGTGGTCCCGACTACGAGTTTTAAGTTCTATTTCATAATATTAACTGTAATCTGCTTCTGCTGTGAAATCATGACCAATCAATTATATACATATATTCTATCCATCGTATCGCAATTTTCTAATGACCATGATTTTACATTCCTTATTTTTTATTAGATTCTTGCAAAGCCACGCCACAAAACACCTTAGCCTTAGCAACAACGACTTTCTTCATAATTTGCTACGTTACTATTATTAATATCACAAACTCCTTTGTTGTCGCCTCGCCGATGTACAGTGATCGATGTCATTACTTGTTTTTAGATCGGTAAACACGTTTACTGTCGTGATGTATAAACATGTATATTATTAACTTCATAACTGTGTTTTCTTTTATAGTGTGTTGTTATTGTAGCAGAAATTAATGGATTTATCATTCTAGCTTGTGTATAATCGTATCTTGTTATAATTGATGTTTTCCGAAGTATAAACTTATCAAATTCGTAGACTGATACAGCTACTATCTTAGAAACGGTAGTTCGCGTAACCCACGCATTGTTTTTGATCCCAGCTACCTGGAGTTTAAGGATATGGCTATGGCAGGTGTGTGTATGGTCTGTTATTTAAAAGCATTTTGTGTTGCTAGCTTTAGCCACCCAATATAAAGATCCTCTTCCGCGGGCGTAAAGTTGCTGCCGATTTGTACCGATAGTACTTGTACTGTTTTTCAGAGAACTACGTTGGCACACATGACCTGTCTATATACTTACAAAACGTTAAACGTCATTGAGTACATACAATTTCATTTTTCAACCCTCTATCTCATCGGCCATTATCAAGAAAATAAATATCCAAACCACAGTACACTGACCACTTAACTGCAATAGCGTCCCCTATCTCTCATAATAAATTCCGATGCCCATCCATCAGTCAATAAGCGCTATTAGGGACATTTTCGCCTCGTCCGTGTGACAGCGACCGTGAAATATGGGCCATTCAACGTCCAGAATTTAAATTATGGCGTGGCCTGTCCCCATTGTGGAAAAACGCTGAGGAACGCGTTTGCAGCATCTTTTCTGAGGAAGTTTTAAAAGGTTTCCGCCGCGTCATTTAAGATACTTAAAAAGTGTATGATCAATCAATTTTCGGACGGAGATTTCTGAAGTCAGTGCTTATCTGAACTGAAAAATAATTAATCTGCCTAGCCTACTGCTTGCCATGATGATAAGATGATGATGATGCTGCGGCCATCATCATCATCTTATCAGCCAAAAGACGTCAGGCCTTCCCCAAATTTCGCCTCAACAGCCGGTCCTGTGCGTCTCGCATCTATCGGCAACCCGCGATCCTCACCATGTCATCAGTCCAACTTGTGGGAGGCTAGGTCTTCCGGTGCGCGGTCGCCACTCCAGAACTTTTCGGCCCTATTGAGTCCAGTCGATCCGGGTGCATCGGAGTGCCTACTAGAATTAAACCTGTAGCGACTGCCCATCTGACCTCCACTACTCAGTAACTGGGTAACATAAAACACTTGGAAAGACTGGTGTCAGATTTTCTGGCTTTTGACTTCCCGAAACCACTTCTAAATTTCTACAAATGACAACCGAATTTCAATGTCCACGACCACACGATCCACAGATCGTCCTCAGAAAGCGTTGCTTAACCTTGAAGGTCGACCCGGCTGTTATTATATAGCCACGAGCTCCTCTCCATGAAGAGAAAACTTTGATTTGGCATAGTATTTTTTTTTTGCACTGTATAATAATTAATTATTTATCAAAGTATGTCAGTAAACATGACTCAAATTTCCAAAACGTAACTGTCTATGTAGAAGAACGTGTAAGAATCTCCACGGACATGCACACAATAATGAAGAGAGAAGATGAGAAGTGCGGAAAGCAATTTTCTTTTTAAATTTATCCGATCCAATTTCGACTGCTGGGCGACTTTTGACATAATTACTGGATGAGCTAATTAACTGACTTCAGAAGTCTTAACAAAAAACTTAATCATGAGTTTACATATCTACAAAACGAGAATTTTGAATTGACATAACGTAGCTTTCATACAATTTACACTCAAATTAAATCTCAATAACCGTTTATTCCGACCAAAAAGACGGATAATAATTTAAATTCTCAACCGATTTAGCTTCCATCTCTCGCACCTCTAACATTTAAGATAAATTCCCGAGGCGGTCGTTAGAATCGCACTGAAGGCGTAAGGATGCCGATTATTCCATCCATCTTTTAATGTGAAAATAATACCCTTATCTCTATCAGATTATTCCTGTCGGAAATATTGTTATCGAGTTGAAAATTATTCATGCTACAAATTTTTGTAGGAGCTTAAAACTCATTTTCATTGGTCGTTAGGGCTCGCATGCCCGCATGTGGGAGAGATTTCTATAACGAATGTCATAGGGCCCGCATTTGGTGAACTTTGTGCGAGTGGCCGCACGCTTTACCTTACCGATGAATTACAATGGTTGCTATGCCCGCTACGGGAATATCCCTCAGAGTATGTCTTTTATTAGTCGTTACGCGGAGTTCGGGGAGACGCCGCGCCGCATGCGTAGTCGACCAATGAAAATAAGCCTTGGTGTAAGTATTGTCTGGGCCTTTTTTTTTTTTTTTAAGGATGGTAAATCATCAAATGACTTCTTCCGCTCTGGGTGGAGCGGAAGGGCGTGTCAGACTCTTACTGACTAAAACCCATCCGTGTTCCTTCTAAAGCCCTTTGCGTTCCAGGGCCGCGGTGACTCTTTCGAACAGATTCCGCAACCCTGGCAGGCTTTGGCCCTAGCGGGCCCCGTCTTTTATGCTGACATCTCTTTGAGGCGCGCGTGAGACACAACGCGCCATCGACCCGGGCCTGGTGGTGATCGTACAGCGAGCCACCCAATGCTCGCCGTCCGCAGGCCCGCGCCTACGGTGGCCGGGGATCGCCCTGCGACTCCCGACGCCCGGGGCGTATTCTCCTGTTGCGGCGGTTGGGGCGAAGGCCTTGCCTTTCCCTCGCGCGGCCCGCCTCCTCCTTTGCTAACATTACTGCTTCGCAGAAGGAGGTGACCGCTTCCCAAGCCTCCTCGCTCCGGACCATGGTTCCAACCAGGGCCAGACGCGAGAGGTCGCCGCCGCCGATCGCCTCGACGAGGACACGGCGGTGCTCAGCCCAAAAGTATTGTCTGGGCCTTGAGTCTTGTTTAATTTTTCTGATTATTTCTAGAGCCTCGCGCCAATTTGACGCCCATAGTTAATTTGATAGTGAAGGTGTCTCGAATTCGCCTCCTGACGCAATATCTTGCCCAACTTTTTTATTGACAAATGTAAATAAATTCCTTCTGATTAGCAGATTCTGAAGTCAAACTCTTAGAGAATTCTGAAAAATTGTATTTTAATTAACATGGATAGAATTTTTTAACAAAGATCCTGGTCCATCATATTTATTAACATATATAGCTCATAATATGAATACAGTCAACTGAGATACAAAATCGACTATTCCTTTAATGGTCCAAACCCGTGCAGTAGTAGAGAAATCTAACAAATACCGACGTCCAACATCTGGTATCCGAACATTCCCAACTATTGGCGCGTGCCTGTATTACAGCCGGTTCATTAACTACGTGTTAGGGATTATTGGGATAGGAATCTTTCATTCCACCAATATTAGGAGCATTCCAGTAGCTGGGTATATAAATTATTGTTTATGTTATCTAATATTTATACCTTAAGCTGACTCAACGGAAAAACAAACGGAACTTTATAGAATCGCCCTAATAAAAAGCGATGATGGTGAGAAAATGCAATTTGTTCGGCAAACCGTATGGCAAAGTTTTGAATATAAATGTGACTGGCTCTAATGGTACGGCTAGAAAAGGTGACTAGCGAGAAGATTACTTTATATAATTGAAACAAATGATAAACGCAGCGAAAAAGGAACGAAAAATAAAAAGAAACTGGTTGCACTCCGGGAGTGCCGGCAGAAGTGAAAACTTGAACATTAACGTTGTGCATTTTTGATATTTTGGAATGGTTAGGGAATAATTTCGCACGAATTGCTTTAATTATCAGTATAAAAGTACTATCATTTATGTGGTAAAATACAATATTCATGTATTGCGCTATCGTACACAAACATGACTATTTATATTACTTACATTAATAATGTAACACTTCAGAACTTTCACTCCGTCTTACGAATTTTCGATCAGGACACGTGTCCTGACGCGAGTTTAACATTTTTTACCCATCCCAAAAACTGCATAACGCCGCTAAAGAAGTTTTCACTTCAATTTGGCGAACTTTGTGGGCGAATCCGGAACAAATCACTAAAAGCAATGTATGAAATAAGAAGACATGTTGCGTATGGCAAAATATTGGAATAAGCGCAAGGAGATGAGTAGTTGCTATCAAAGGAATATGACCTTTTATCAAGAGAGGCAGCTTAAATCTGGACCATAAAGTTAAGTTTAGTCCAAAGTGATTTTTGAGTGAACAGAGAGTACAGTTCCGCATACCTCCACCGAAAAGGGGAGGTTCCTCCGAACCAGACGGTTGTTGTGTCTCAAAATTCAAAGTTCAAAAGTCATTTATTCAAATTAGGCTGAGTGCCAGCACTTTTTGAACGGCAAAGTTCTACATAAAGACAGTCCCCCAAAACGCCCGCCCGTCACCACTTCCTAGTGTTGTAGCTGGTGGGCAACTGCCCGATAGTTGATATTCGGACTGTTGTATATGTTCAAATTGCACGGAGAACTTTGCTTGCGCGATGTAGGATTTCGATGTTAGTTCAGCGTAGATGGCGCTGCGGTTCTTTTTGTTGCCGCACAAATTTCGTTTCTTAGTTTTTCATGTGGCGGCATTGATTCCGCTACAGTGAGATTTTAGACGAGGTCTCTAAGTTTTATGTTCCCAAAATTCAACAGTGGATGTCGCTAGGCTATTTTGGTCAAAGCAAGGTATAATTTTAATAAAGTTTAAGCCCAATTTTGTGATGATAAGGGGAGGGCCGCGAGGGACGTGACTTTCAGTCGGTGGTCACAGAAAGATGGGAGATACGAAACTTCCTTATCAGCTCCGCCATTAAGCGTATTAAAATCATGTTTATTCAGCGAAAGTTTAAGCAGTACTTATTATGGATGGAGATTTAATATTTTATGCTTTTAAATTGTAGGTAAGTACTGTCTTTTCCTTTCCACAGTTCCTATGCGGTGAAGGTTCATTGTGTGGGTGGAGGCAAGGGTTTTAACCACCACCCATGCTCATGGCGTGTTTCCTGACGAAGTATAACTTCAGTAATGTTTAAAATAAACTGAGAAAAGTAATTTCTTAAGAATCCAAATACATTCACGTTTTTACAGTCTGTTTTGGAAAGCCATAGCCCTTTTGGCCAGCACGGCATGTAGGATTTCTTAGCATTAGCAACCAGAAAGTCAATTCTCGTAAATTTTTCTCAAATTCAAATCGCATCTTATCACGGCGAGTTAAAAAAGGGCAAGAGAACTTTTTTAAATAAAGGGAAATTTGACGTGTTTATGAGTGATTGAAATAAAGATTAGTAAGTAAAAGTTCTTATTCCATATTGCACATACAAAAACATACAAATACAAAAGTCATCTTAATTTCTTGAAATATGGGAATTGTCCCTCAGATGGACCTTCACAGTTCGTCTGGTTGATCTGAAAAACTACAGCTTTAGCTGTAAGTAAGCACTCCAAAAAGACGAGCACCGCTATCCCAGGCCCCGTGCCACGATACTGCGCCAACTTTTAATCTCACCTAGCCTTCATAGCCTTGCTCCAACTAACAAACTTTGACTTCTCGGCCAGCATTTAAATTCAAATTCAAAGGTGAGTTTAAAAGTTTTAATATTCTCAGTAAGGCACTGAAGTTCAACTCAGCCCCAACCAATATAGAAAGTTTTTTCACGGGAATATCTTCATTTAGAGAAAAATTTAATAGATATTCAGCAGCATTGCAGTAGCTGAGTGTTGCGAGGATGCGTAGCGGTCTCTTTTCAGCTGTACGTGTACACATTCCTTGCTTACATTTCGCTCACACATTTTCGTTTTTTACCCAACTGCGCGACGCAAAGAAGGGTGTCTTTATTAGCCTATGTATGTATGTTTGCCCCATTGAAGCACTCTAGAGGCCAAAGGCGTGGGCCGAATTTAATGATTATAACGTCAATCGATTTGTCTTGGAAAATGAAGTGGTCTCATTGGTATACGTTTTAGTGCCTTTGTACCTCGCACATCTTTGATGGAAAAGCACCCTTAAAGTTTTGAAACTCGAACGAACTTTTGATAGCTTTCCAATTGCATCGACAGCTGGAGCTGGACTATGTTCGTGAAATAGGTTCTGACAAAGAAGACCCTTGTCTTCATTTGTTTTATTTACTAGCTTCTTAAAAATGTTTTCTATGCACTAATCTGCCAGTCGATTCTGGAAATATGTCGAAGTGAAGGCTTGGGTGAAGTGTCAAGAATCCAGATGTCACGTGATCACGAATTGAGCTGTCATTCCATCTTGATTATATGGATTGACAGCTCACCTCGTGATCACTTCACCCAAGCCTTCACTTCGACATGTTAACAGAATCGACTGGCTGGTCACGTTCTAGCCTTGTTTCAAGTGTAATATGAATGATTCATATATAACTTCAACCAGAGTTCACAAGTCAACAAACAGACAGAATAACTTGCACATTTGTAACATTGGTATAAATAAGGTGTTTCTTCTCTCATCTTATAAAAAAACCTTATAAACACCACTTGTGAACTCTCCAATGATTCCCGTAGTCCTTACGTGAACAACAAACCTCGTTGACCTCGTGTGATTGATTTATGATTGAGTTTCTACTCATTACAGCGAGGCCCTTGTTGTTGTCCACTCCAGTTTGCCGGGCAATGTGATTTTATATTTCGTTCTTGACACGTTATAATGATGCACTTATGGTCCTACATTATATTTTCAATATCTTGTTTTGTTCTGTAAAAAAACAATCATTTTGTTGCAACATTTTTTCTGAAATAAAGTCCGTTGTGGAACTCACAGGAACTGTGCATTTTTGTGCAATAAGTCGTTGATACAGCGACAGTGTAGCTTGCTGTGTCAGGGTTGCAAAATTTGTTCGAAAGAGTCACCGCGACCCTGGGGGGCTACTCTCTCAACCCGAAGTGAAGTCAACGGACTAGAATACGCCCGCAACTAAGCCCGAAACGACGGACTTCGGGCTGAGAGAGTTGCCCCCTCTGGAATGCAAAGAGCTATAGGAGGAAGACGGATGGGTTGTAGTCAGTAAGAGTCGGTCAAGCCCTTCCGCTCCACCAAGACCGGAAGAAGTCATTTAATTATTTCCTATCTTTAAAAAAAAATGTTTGCTTTCTATCACTGAAATATTAATGAAAATTGTCGTACCGACTCGTTTAAGCGCCACAAAATAATTATGTCAACGGTTTCGTATTTAAAAATGCACGACCACGAAACGGTGGTTCCGCATCCGTGCAGCTGCAGTTTCCCTAATTTATATTGCGCATAGAATAATGTTTTCCTCTGCAGGCAATAAAAAAACGCACTTACCTGATTAAATGCTTCACAAATTTTTCTTTTTGTCTTGTAACAGCTCTTGTTGATAAAGTAAGGCAAAGTTTCTGAAACAATTAAACGCAAAATAGACAAATTGTTAATTGCCCGTTAACTAGGTACCTACTGAGATTGGTTTGAATGAATTTTCAACTGCCAATCTCATCATTCGATCGCCTTATCTTTACATGCTTGCAATGTTTGTTTAGGTCAAATATTGCAAACTAAATTAGAAGCAAAAGAGGTTTGTTCAGCTTGCGAGATTTGCTTACAGAGTTGAAATACATGTCGATTCAGTTACGGTGACAATATTTTTAGGGTTCCGAACATCTGTAAGAAACGGAACCCTTATAGGATCACACGGGTGTCTGTCTGTCACAGACAATTTTCTCCGAATCTATTGGACCGATTCTGTTGAAATTTGGTACATATATAAATTTATGTGACTTAAACAACGCGTCCTGCGTTACGTAAATAAATACTTTTTGAGTATGAACGTCACTTTTGAGGGACAAACTAGAAATTACAAAACAGAGCTTACTGTGAGGGTTTTAATTTTTTTTTCATAATTTTATTATAAATGGTTTTGAAGTTATTCAAGAAATTAGACGAAAAAATATCATTCCCCGCTCTTATCTCCGAAACTACAGAGCCTAGACCAATTTTAATAGTCCGTGTTAAAGCTTTCTTTTAAAAATATTTTTGCCGTTCTTTTATTTTTCAGAAACCGGGTTTTAATCTTAATTGTTTATTATATTTCATTTAAAAAATAACAATGGACCATTCTCTCTGCTCGATTTACTGTTGAAATTATTCTCCACAAGGCTTTCATTGTTACCTGCAGGTAACAACGCAAAATTAATTATTTTCCACTTTCATCGTATCCTTTATATTCCGCTGTGAGCTAGTTAATCGTTATCGGGAATAGGATAGATAATACACAGGAGATGGTCCGGGCAATTCTTAACGAAATCCCCAACCATTAATCACGCCTAACGGGCGATGAAAAGATGAAAAGGATTTTATTCTTTATCACGAACCTTCCACTTATAATCATAGAGGTATGCTGAACATAGAGTAAAGTCCCGCACACCTCCACTGAAACGGGAGGATCCTCCGACGGTTGTGTGTCTGGTGGGTAACTGTTTGATAGTTGATATTCGGACTGTTGTATATGTTCAAATCGCAGGGAAAACTTTGCTTGCGCGATGCAGGATTTCGTTGGTAGTTCGCCGCTGACAGGATAGATGGCGTTGCGGTTCTTTTTGTTGCCGCACAAATTTCACTTCTTCGTTTTTCATTGTGGCGGCATTGATGCCGGTACAATCTAACATCTATTCACGTCAGAAAATGGATGTTAGAGAAGAGATTTATCATGACCTTGAGAAAATAGTGCTAAACAGTTGCATTGGACCATAGATATCAAACATATGTATATAGAAAGTATCTGCTAACTACTTCGGTCTTGGACATTCAAAGTCCCTTATCATCCATTACGTTTGACCTGTTTTATTTTGCAAATATGTATAAGTTGTACTACTGGGTAATTTATCTACATTATGACATTCAGGATAAGAATGCTTGGAAACATGCTGGTCCTGCTCCATAGGACAATCAAGGGTATAGACAAAATCAAACTGGTTGATTTATGTATTAACTTTATTGATATATGTACTGTTTCTTTTTTGTGTTTTTATTTTTCTCTTAACTCACACGCTGTTTAGTTAATGGTTCCAATATTTGTAAATATGTGAGTACCATGTACCTAAATTTATTTAGAAAATGAATAAGTTTACTTCTGCTGGTAATACTTTGTTCCTATAAGTAGCATACTCTGGGTGCATCGTCCTCACATAATATTAAATTAATTTATGTATACCAAATATTGTAAAACCATTATTTGAAAAGACTAACTATGGAGTTTCTTGTACGGTCTTCTCCATAAGAATTTACTTTTCCGAATGGACAATAGAGTCACTTTATTAATTTAATACTATTATTTTACAGAACTGAAAACGATGACGTTCAAAAGTGCAGTTTAATGGCCTAATTGAAATAAACGCTTTGACTTTGACGGGACCGTACTCTTTATCGTCATTCAGGGTATTTTCGCGTAGTGGTACAACTTAGATTTTTGGGAGTACCCACAAACCTTGTTAATTTGTAGGAAGTAATGTAATTTAATCACACATTATAAAGGCGAAAGTTTGTGAGTGTGTGTATGTTTGTTACTTCTTCACGCCCAAACGGCTGGACCAATTTTGACAAAATTGAATATGCAAGAAGCTGACACCCTGGATTAACACATAGGCTACGTTTTATATATATACTAGCTGCACGGGTAACACCGCGGGGCGCAGCTAAAAGTATATAATTATAAGTTACATTTATTGGATTTCTGAGTGTCGAAGGGCAATGATTAGTTATCATATTTAAATTTGTTCTCATGTAACTGAAATGTAAATTCCTTAATGAGTATTAAACGTCTTTAACCAGAATATAGACCTAGTCTTCCTGACCGAATTTCAGCTATGGGGACCAGCTATCAACGGGATAGATATTATTCAATTCAATTCATTATTGCAATCACATGTGTTTAACAAGATAAATACATATATTACATATATTTGGTATATTTTTACAGTTCACATGGACCACACGGTCGGGCACAGCAGTTTATACAATGGCGTTATATAGGTAATACAAATTAAATACAAACGTTAGGAACAAAGGTGTATAAAATAAAATGAAATGGATTATTAGTCGAATAAATTGGAAGTAATCGCTGACCACTGGTAGAGTACCCAAAAGGCTGGCAGCATTGCCACGTTGTATGGCAATGCTTATCCTTTGTCCAAGGTAAAAGCCAGCCCTTTGGTCACGCGAAGTGTCAACTAAGCGTCTTGAAAGATCTTTAATAAAATTGGTAGTCAATAAAATAAAAATCAAGTTTAACTAAAATACAAATGACAAAATAAGTAGGTAGGTATTGTAGAGCACGAGGGCGTGTTTTTTTTTTTATGTGTTTTTCTCGCAGTTCAACCTATAAGGTTGTCGACTTCTTAACCGGGCTTGCCTGTGGTGGCCTTAATATAATATTAAAGCTTCCAGCCAGGGCTTATAAAAAACTTACAAACTAAGCGACTACACGCTAAGGGCACCCCCTGTGGGGTACGGGCTTCGGCTTAGGGCGTCGCTGGGGAGAGGACAGCTAGGGACAGGCTGGATCGAACTGGGCACGAGTGCGTGTGCAAACACATGCACGCTCTGTGTTCTTTCTCTCATCATATTACCGAAGGGACGGTGATCCTACGACGGGAGACTGGAAGAATATTTCCGAGTCACGCGGTTAATACGCCACCAACTTCCAAACTGCGGGAACTGAAAAATACCAAAAACAAATTAAAGTCTGAATTCACAAACATTTTTACTTTCTGTTTGCATATCATTTCTCTGCGGGAACCTGGCAGGCGTATATTTATTCAGCCCCCGAGATATCGTGTTGGTACTTGGCACACTAATGAGTCCTACTACACTCTTGTACACTGAATAAAACCCGGATTAAGTACGGTCAGCAAAAAAGTTTTCATATGAATATTTTATTTTGGATATTTTTTTTTATGGGTATTTTTAGATCTGGCAAGAGGGTGGCTGGGTTTCTTAAATATTGCGGTTAGAGTATGAAAATCAGTTTTATGAAATAAGGTCGCGACAGTCAACACTTTCTATTATTTATTCAAATGTTATGTAAAGCGAATCACACGAAAAGGTAAATGTATAAAAAAGACAGTGTATCCGTAACAACTGTCAATGATTTTCAAATGCCGAGATCAAAGGGTTTACGTACTTTCCGAGGCACAGAGGAGTCTGCTGATTATAATAATAGATATATTTATTTCCGCTAAACCTCGAAGATCGACCCGTACGGCTATTATAAGTTCTTAGCCACGAACTCCTGCTATAGTTTAAAGACATCATTATAACATTCAAGACCGTTACGTCGCCCAGTAAAATAAATTCAGTTCAAATTATAAACGCCTCTCTTTTTGCACCCACTACTCTTCATTTCATTCAGTATACAGCATCATTACGATCCACTATGCCACACATCCAACTAAATCAATAGTAGGCACCTACAATCTACATAACATTGGCGACGAGTTCTGTATGTCATTTTCAAGTTTATACTCATTTGTGAATATCTTATGAATATATTTGATTGGAGATTGGTTTGGAATTATTTACATTGTTTTGAATGTATTTAAGTTGGTGACGTGTTTGAAAATAAATTCAGTTGCATTACAAAATATTATTCTGTATTTGAATAACTCTGTTAAATATTTAAATATAAGAACACGATAAGCAGTTGGTCCTGATTGTCATTTGAAGATCTTTAAATAATTCATCAAAAGCTTGAAAGTCTCCCAACAGCAATGTTGCCTGGTTAAAAAAAAATATTATTCTGTAGGTACAGTCCGTCAGTTAGATTATCGAAAAATATTGGATACGTATTTTATTTTATCAAATCAATACAAAGATAAAACGCATCAAAGATAAGGATTGGGGGCTTGTAACATCACTTTCCAGTAAAAAGTGTACTGGTAAGTGACGTCACACGAGTTTTCAATGCACTGTTTCGTCTTCATTTTTTGTTTACGTGACAAAAGAAGAAATATGTGTTCAATATTTTTTGGAAATCTATCTGACGGACTTATTAGATTTTTTAGTGAAATATTCTATTTAGTCTTGCTATTTAGTACCTACTTATAGGGTCACAAAGCTACTTGGTTGTGTGGGCAGAGGCGCTACGTTTAAAAGACTGGTATTCCACTGCATCCAGTCAGACTGGAAGCCTAAGCGGACGTGAGTAAGTAAATAAATAAATTGGAAATGGTATGTCAAATTATACCAGCTCACAAATACATTGATTAAATCACAATAATAACAGTAGGTAGTATGTCGAAAAACGTGGTATGAGATGTCAAAGTTTTGAGATAAATTAAATAATATTTTATTAATGATTATTTCATTTGATAAATTATTTAATTGTTCTCAGAATATATTGGCCAGGACAACTGTATAATGAATGGCTCGTGCCTTCTCGGTTTCTTCTTTGCCATGCATTGGAATATTAACAGGCTGAAATAATTATTATTTAAACCTAGATTTATTCATGAGGTTAAAGGTGAAACAACAGTTTACGAGCGGAGATGATGAAAGAAAAAAAGAAAGAAAGGAATAAAATTACTTTTATTAGCACAATAAAAAAATATAAAAAACACCTTACAAATAGAGAATATCAAAAATTTTAAGTACTTATGAACAATGATACTGTTAATGAGAGTAATGATACGATGTTAACAAAAGAAAGAAAGAAAGAAAATTGTGTTTATTGGCAGTCACAAGTTCACTCTTCCCATGTTGATGCTTAGTACACTGCTACTTATCAAACCGCCCACACAAATTCAACACATTTGATGTTTCATTATTCACGCCAATTTTCATCTACAAAGCTTAGCTCCCTCAGGAATCCTCATTTGGCCACTAGTTTATCTATCATTTCCTAATTTCATGTAGGTACACTACACATGTAGTGTTTTTTTTAATAAATCGATGAACGCTGGCTTCACGCACGCAAAAGGATGACTCATTGTGACGTTACGCTCATTGTAACGTGACGACAATTGTATTCATAAAAGTATGCAATCATTTCATCAATGTTTTGTTATGACGTTGTCACGATAAACTATCGTCCGTAAACCGACTTTACAGACAACCAATTTTTTTGGTTGAAACTCAAGAAGGAGTCAGACTCTTTCTGACTAAAACCCATCCGAGTTCCTTCAAATGCCTTTTGCATTCTAGGGCCGCGGAAACCCTTTCGAACAATTTCGCAACCCTGGTATGACTACAAATGTACCTACTGTTTTTGCACACCTTACGTCCGCTCATTAGCACCGACTAAATACGACGCCATCATTGTTTCACTCGCGTTGAATTACCGTTCACGTAACGTGTCACTCACGTCACGTGATTACGTAACTAGTGCTCAGTAGTTCGGATTAAAATGGAATTGTCATGTTTTATGATATTTTATTTTTGAGTTAGTGATGAAGAGTCTCTCAGACTCACTTTAGACTGCTTTGGGTTTTAGAGAAAACGAAGAGAAAAGTATTAAAAAGTTTGACTGGAGACTTACTATTATGACACTGAACAGCAACATGCAAACAATAGCACCGTTTTACTTTTCTTCTTTTACATGATAGTAAAGAAAACTTCTGTTAAAGTAAGGTCAAAGTAAGGACTGTTATTTGTTTATCTTTGACAATCGTTATACCTAATTAGTCAGAAGCCAGAGAATCAGATCTGCGTGTCCATAAAACGTTGCGCACAGCAAAGGAGTGGAACTCTCTGCCTGCGTCTGTTTCCGAACGCATACAACACTAATCTCTTCAAAATTAGAATGAGCAGGCTTCTTCTGGGTAAGATCGCTTTTTTTTTCGACGGGAAGGCTATAGTCTTTTGACCATATTGCCTAGTCTTACGTCCTTAATTTCATGTGTTTTGCATTAGTATGCGGATGTAACACATTCTAATGGTTTTTGGAGTATCTGGTAACAAATATATCGATTCGACCTTCTCGGCAAGTTTCGAGTGAGGTAGTCAATACTATATTAAAATTACAGCTCCACTTAATCGACATCGCGCCTGTTTCAATTATTCCACATATTTTCCAGATGCGTGGACACTTGAGACACAAAACTACACAAATTTACATCACAATATCCACTAGAAATCAATTCACGAATTATTTAAACAGCCGCTAAACTTCACTCGACAAAAGCCCGCCAAAAAACCAGGTAAGCTCGTTCCATCGTCGACTTTGTCTCTGTCATCTATGACCTAGACTAGAGTCAAGAGCATACTCATCACAAATAAAAAAAATAAACCTGTCGAAAGCAGATAGGTACTCACTTCATGTAAAATACTGGTACTTAACAGCATTTTGTTTGCCGTGGCCGTTTGCAGTAGGATGCCGACCCTAATATAGTTGCTTAGGAGATTGATTTTTTACTTAAACTTTATGTACAGTCAACAAAGCTATTCGGTATGCAGGCAGCTAACTTGCAACTACTTTTAAACAATGTTATGAGTGTGCTGAGTAGACAATTATTGTACACCACATTCGTAAATATTTCGTAAGTTTAAAAAGTTATAATTTACACATTATAAATAAATATTGGCAGTGCAGTGGAAAAAAAAATATTTTTGCCTGTATACCAAATAGCTTTGTTGACTGTACAATAGTCACGTGGTACATGGGGTGACTATGCATCAAGGCATTATCTACCAGTCAACCTTTGGGTTGAAAAGACTTCACTGTGGAAGGTGTACAACAAAAAAAATTGGACATTGCTTGAAATAAAAATCCTCTACCTTCGTCCTCTGGACGCTCGACCCATTCGACGCTGCCTTATAAAATCACCCCTTTCACAGTAAAATTTTCACTAGTTCTATCCAGCCCGTCCCTAGCAGTCGACAACCTAATAGGATGAACTGCAAGAAGCCAGTCACAAAAAAAAAAGTAAATTTTTTAGATAATCTCCACGTACGAGCCCGACACCCACGCCTACCCGTCACGCTCCCGCCACGATAGATTAAAAAGGATATTTCACGTCAATTAAAACATTTTGTCGAAAGGATTAATTCTGATGAAAAGGTGTTATTAAATGTCACGAGATAATTAGATGAGCGTGGGTGAGGCTTACGGGAATACCTGTATGTATTACATAGTAGTACGTAAAGTTTGCTCACATAAAAGCACGCGACTCAACACTGCGCGCAAATTGTGGGTTTGTGATGATATTTAGAACTATATTTACCACATAAAAGGAACATTTTAGTAAAAAAATCCGGTTGTATTTTTTTACACCTACATAACAACACCACTGGAAAGTCACAGGAAAATACGCAATTTTTGATTTAAAAACCGAATTACTGAACCGAATTTGATTACATTTCTATGGGACCAATCGGAACGTATGTCCTTTTACAAGAAAAATAGGAGAGAAAACAAACATAAAAAATAGATACAACCGAATAGAGAATCTCCTGCTTTCTTTTAAACTTTTTAAAGAACTTTTTTTCGTATTCTTCTCAGAAATCCTTTCATTTCCACCATTTTGGATTTAGAATAATGTTAGGTACTTACAGGGTGAGTGATTGTACGGTAGGTAGGTAGTTAGCTAAATTTTTAATATTGTTCAGCTTAACTACGTAGCAAAAGATTCGCCCTTAGCTAAACCGTTTATTGTCATCTAAACCAAAGGTGTATGCAAAATTTCACCCCAATCGGTTAGGGAGAAATGTATTGAAACTCAGTTGCAAGGTTTGACCCATGCATATACTTACTCAATTACAAAACAAGTTAAATAAAAGCTAGTAGCAAAGTAAAAGACGCACCGTAGCGTCACGCTGCTCCTCAAAAGCGCCTTAGAGCGCAGCGCAGCAATGCTTTGCTCCGTGTTGCCCCTGCCATCAAATTCGAATACGCTTCTTAGCTTCGCGATACGCCTAGGGTTGCCAACTTTCATTAGAAGAAATAGAGTATTTCTGATTTTAGAAAGGGTATATTACCTATATAGCTAAACCATAATTTAGCTGTTTTAAATTAATTGACCGACAACTAAAAAATTCCAATGAAGCCATGGATTTCTTTTATCACCAATTTCCAATAATGACCGAAAAGACAAAAACTCCTTCAGTGGATTATTGAAATGGCAGGTTTTCATTCAGTTTAATTAAAATAAAGGGTCAAAATAAATAGAGTATTTTGGCGTACCTACTCTATTGCTTTTCCAGATTATAAAGTACGTCTACGCAAAATAGAGTACTATACTCTATTTTAGAGTACGGTTGGCTACCCTAGATACGCCTCACAGCGTCGCGATGCTGCGAGAAGATGGTGGTGCTATTCTATAAACGTCTCACAGTATAAACTTAGATGAAGTTAACATGAAGTGAGTTGTCAATTCATAGCATGATGGGATGGCAGTTACTTCAAGCTCACTCCACTTAAGTTTTCGCGGTAAAATGTTTACAGAATAGACCGGTTGGCCCTTAGTATTTATATTAGTGATGTAACGGAACTGGCATAACGGAAGCAGAAACGGAAACAGTGTCAAAAGTAAATCTTAACGGAAGCGGAAACGGAAACGGAAGCGTTAACTAACACTATGAAAAAAAAGCACAATTTTACATTAATTTTTTTTAAAATTAAATTTGTACTTTAGTAGTAGTCAAAATTAAACAGCGGCAAGTTATATTTAAACCTGTAGTTGTGCGGCCTTTTCGCGAATACACTTTTTCACAAAGTTTGCATTTGGCACTCGAGTCGCCGATTTCATCAAAATAGTTCCAAATGGGACTTGTTTTTGGTTTCATAATTGCACTAAATACAACTAGGTATTAAGCAAACAATAACAGAAGAAAAAACAACTGAAAATGTCACTACTCAAAGTCACGGGGCGCGGAGATGCGCATAGTGAACTAAAAACTGACACGTTTGTCGTTTGATTACCGCGCGCCCCTCCCTCGCAAAATACGCGGAAGGGATTGGGCAATTATCGGCAGCACGCGCGCCTGGACGCTCGACGCTCGTGTACATTCGTCCACCACGCGCGGCCCCCGCAACCGCCCGCGCCGTGCCGCCGTCGCGTCTGCTGCACCGCTCCTCATCGCTCTCTCCCCGCTTCCGTTAAGAGTTCTGTTATAAAGTTTGCGGAACCAGAAGCAGAAACAGAAGTGAAAAAACATGCGTAACTTCTGCAGTTGCGGAAGCGGAAGCAGAGTTCTGTTGCAACACTAATTTATATTTCAAGCTGCTTATGTGTTCGGGCTGTTATTATTCACAAGTAAGCTAGCAAGTTCAATCTTCCCCCCTTGTACGTCATGTCATGGGCGACCACTGTAAATCAGCGCCGTGCTGTGGGTCCCCCACGGCACAGCATTATGCTGAGTGGAAGCCCTTTTGCCACAACCACGACATGCATCTACTTTATACCTACTCATACTTAAGTTATTTTTTTCTTATTTAGTTTTAAACGTGTCTTTACTAATAAAAATTAAGAACTACTACCACTATCGTTTAAGAAAAATAAAATTATGTATGTGGGTAGGTGTGTCGTTTTGTGGCAATTAAATACTTTTTCTTTCTTTCTTTTTCCCTCCACGTTACAATTATCCATCACGCGTGGAGACTCATCCACTTACTCGCAATAGGGTGATCCATTACCACTTTTATCAGCCTCCCTACAAAGATTGTCGCTTCTCCTAGCCTGGTCGGCCCATTCAATTAAAGATTAATTTTTCTTTATTTTTCCTTTTAGGCCCGTAGGATAGGATTAAACTATACTTTTAATTAAGATGATGTCCCATTCAACTAGATTGGATCAAGACTTGGTTTCAATTTTAAAATAATCGAACGTACTTCTAGTTGAGAGTAAGATAAAAAAAGGTTATTTTTGAGGGTTCCGTACCCAAAGGGTAAAAGTAAGTACCTATTTGTTGTTATAGCGGTAACAGAAATACATCATCCGTAAAAATTTCAACTGTCTAACTCTATCACGGTTCATGAGATACAGCCTTAAGTCTTACAAATAGGGTCCCGCCTATTACTAAGACTTTAGACTTAATGCTTTAATTTTTACAGATGATGTATATCTGTTACCGCTATAACAACAAATACAAAAAAACAGAATAAAATAAATATTTAATGGGGCTCCCATACAACAAACGTGATTTTTTTGCCGTTTTATAGATAATGGTACGGAACCCCTCGTGCGCGAGTCCGACTGGCCGGTGTTTATTTTATTTTCATAGAAAAAATAAACTCTGGTTTAGGCATTTTATTTCGGGTTTCGCCAACATCTAGGCGATTTCCGCGAATCACACTAGAGGAAGACACACTACTACTAATAGTGTGAATTGTGATTCGCTGTGTGTCGTGTGTGAGTCGAAAAGAGGTCTGCCAAGTAGGTAAGTAGATAAATATAGGTTTATCTACTTTTTTTTTAAGGATGGGAAATCATCAAATGACATCTTTCGCTCTGGGTGGAGTGGAAGGGCGTGTCAGACGTTTACTGACTAAAACCCATCCGTGTTCCTTCTAAAGCCCTTTGCGTTTCAGGGCCGCGGTGACTCTTTCGACGATTCAAAGTCAAAGTCAATTCATTTATTTCAACTAGACCATTAAAAGGCACTTTTGAACGTCAAATTTACAGTTTAAAATTAAAATATAAGTGACTCTAGTTGTCCATTCGCAAAAGGTAGATTCTTATGGAGAAGAACGGACAAGAAACTCCATAGTTACTCTTTTCAAATATGTTTTACAATATTTTGTATGCATAGGTACATAGGTACATTGATCAATTGATTATATTATGTGAGCACAATGCATCCAACATTACACTAATATACAGCACACACTTATATACTAATAGGTACAACAAAGCAATACCAGCAGAGATAAAATTAAGTTTGCTAGTAAGGGACATGGTATTCACATATTTACAATATAATTAAAAACAATGGATCAGTGTGTGAGTTAAATTACATATTAAAAACCTGAAAGTACACCAGTAAATAAAACAAGTTTGACTTTTTCTACTACACCCTCAATCCATGTAGGTACTCATACCTACTCCTCAAAGTTACAAAACACATTATCAAGCATTACGCCTTCCCACTTACCTATATTTAACTTCAATAATCAGTATGTAAATAATTCCATTTAACATCTGAGTCGTCAGAAGTTTGTGGGAGCTTCAATTTTCCGCGAATTTGCCTTCACACGTAAGGATAATGCTCCAATAACTTATGGAAGGTTTTATCACTAATATTATGTGAGTTTATCGAGTTTTACCTTGAAGAAATCTTTGAAATAGCTTCCACGAGGCAGGTTATGGCGAAAAAATCAAACAATATGAAATTTGTCTATGGATCGAAGATACAAGATCTTGAATAATCCCAATCTTTGAAAAAGTTTTCTTAATCGATTATGTATCTTCCCATGTTTTTTAAAGTAGTCTATTACGTTACTATTTTCTTTATTTTAGGTTTTTTTTAAATTATTTAATGTGGGTTTGCTCTTGACTCTAGTCTAGATCATAGATGACAGAAACAAAGTCGACGATGGAGCGAGCTTACCCAGAAGAAGCCTGTTCACTCTAATTTAGGTATAATATTTGTTTTGCATTGGGCACAAGACGTACGGTGATGAGCCTCCGGAACATGGTGGACATCTCACCAACACGCACAAAACATTTCGGGAATACTTTAATTGTGCGTACAGCTAAGGAGTGGAGTTCCTTGCCGTATTCCGTGTATCCTGATAGCTACAACCTGGGGACAACTTTAAGCCTAGAGCTTTATCTTAGATTTGACCATGCAGATGATCTTGACTTGTAATATTCTCTTAGTAGAATACAATGGTGTGATACGATATTACCTACCACTGAAATCTCTCTTACCCATATTTTTCAAAGCTCTACAACAGACTATTTACAAACTGTAAGCACCTACCAACAACAGCTGTTTTCAACAGAACACGTACGACATCTCAATACCACGTAAGTTTACGTAACAATACGATTCTATCGCTCCGTGTTTCCTGCGAAATAAATTCGCAGGAAACACTAATATTTTACTTCAAAACATGTTTACCTTTGATAATATTCGTCTTTATACGGTTATTTCAAAGACGAGGAACTATATAGTTTCTGCTATTAATAGTATTTGTGCGAATACCTATGTCGCGGTGAATAAGAAGCACTAGATGAACTGAAAGACTTTGTGAAAATGCGAGAAATTTTACGAACTTTCTCCGAAAAAAAAAAAGTCTTATTGTTTTCAGCGTCGTTAAGGCATTTTTTATTTGCCTAATAATATGAGCCCCACTGCTGGGCATAGACCCCTCGATGCACGATTTCAGCCATGTTTGACCTGCAAACATGACCAGCCTACCTATTTTACAGCTTACTGTGTAAGCTACCGGCCAATGTAGGCGCGGGCCTGCGGATGGCGAGCGTTGGGTGGCTCGCTGTCCGATCACCACCAGGCCCGGGTCGATAGCGCGTTGTGTTCCACCGTCTCAAAGAATCAGCATAGGAGACGGGGCCCGCTAGGGCCAGAGCCTGCCAGGGTTGCGGAATTTGTTTGAAAGAGTCACCGCGGCCCTGGAACGCATAGGGCTTTATAAGGAACACGGATGGGTTTAATGAGTAAGAGTCTGACACGCCCTTCCGCTCCACCCAGAGCGGAAGAAGTCATTTGATGATTTCCAATCCTTAAAAAAAAGCTTTGATGGAGTGAGCATAAGTGAAC
Source organism: Mamestra brassicae (assembly GCA_905163435.1). Classification (NCBI taxonomy): domain Eukaryota; kingdom Metazoa; phylum Arthropoda; class Insecta; order Lepidoptera; family Noctuidae; genus Mamestra; species Mamestra brassicae. The sequence goes on along the minus strand of LR990991.1, from coordinate 2,739,490 downwards.
AGTCATTCCATCTTGTTTCTATGGATTGACAGCCCGCATCACACGGTGAGATGTTCAAAGAATCGCACAGCAGACCATCACACCTTTGCCGCAATCAACCTCGACGAAGGTCTTGTCTCAGGCGTCCAGTGAATGATGATATTCGCCCATCACTCCCTGTTGTGATTGATGTAGTAAAAATACTTCTATGGTTTTTTTTTCAAACCTCAAGGTGCGGCTACACGCTCAATCTTGCTTGCGCAAACAGTTTGTGCAAACATTGGTGCAAAAACTGCATGATGTGCAGTGTGCTAGCCATTTGTACGGTTTATCGTTTTGCTTTCTTAATGCACATGTTTGCTTGTACAAACAAGGATTATATAAAGTGTAGATTCAAGTCTCTTTCCAAAATTTTGAAAAGCTCAGCTATTTACTGAGTCTTATACTTTAAAGACCATATTTGCCAAGCCCCTGCGACATAACATTTCCCATATTTATTTGCGAATAGAAGTCATACAATGTTCGAATGTTTCTCCGAATTATGATGATTGAAATTAAATTTTGTGGAAATGCTGGGGAATTGTTTGAGAGCTAGTGGCAACACAATATGCGGAAACGATAGTGATGTTATCTTCTATTTTTGGATATGAAATCGTTCAACCGATTTGGTTGTATTTTTTTTTAATTTTTTTTATGTTTTTTTTTTGTTTTTTGATGAATCTGAAATATCTACAATATGTTGTGAGTCGCGTTAATTCAGATGATATGAAGCTGGTTTAACGTAGTAGGGGACGAAACTTGGAGTTTTTTCAACAACTGCACCTACTGCAAAGATGATAGGAAACAGTTAGTACGTAATATTTGTATGGATTGCCATTGCCACGTCCAATGGCAATGCTGATTCTTAGGCGGAAGAAAAACCCAGCCCTCTTTGCAGTATTTGCTCGAATAAGTCACCGCGGCCCTGGAACGCAAAGGGCACTACGAGGAACACGGATGGGTTTTAGTCAGTATGAGTCTGACACTCCCCTCCGCTCCGCCCAGAGAGAAAGGAGTCGTTTGATGATTTCCCATCACTAAAAAAGAAAAGAAAAACGATCTGGTCATTTATAGAGTCAATCCCCATGGGCCTAATATTTCAACCTCAAATTCAATTAATCATGACATCGATAACGACCATCGATTATCCTGAGGCCCAATCAATATCCATCAATCGAATACAAAACATTTCAAAGCATCGAGTCCCACATAAAGAAGGAATCGACAACCTTTGGGATCAGACGTTCTATTCTTAAATAATTCATGAGCGGCTACTCTAACTCGATGTTCGGTGCCTGAATATTGTAACGAGTAGTTACGGATTCAACCGGCTAATGCCTGTACTCGCCGGCTTCACAAAGGAATTGTCAGCGTTCTTAGAACGAATAGAATTCAGCAAAATGTTGACGAGAACTGGGAAATTTTATTTTATTTTGAGTCAGTCTATGGTACTCGGTTTCATGTTGTGTGCCAGTATTTTTCAAACGGTTTGCTTTCATTTCAAGTTACTTGAATAAACCTTAATAAAGAATCTGTTCTACTGGTGTATTAAATTAATAGGATTGGTCCTGTACTTTGTTGAATGAACAGCCTGAAGATCAAATAATTACCTTGGTTGAAAGTTACGCTATCGTTGAATGCCACAGGCTAAATACCACGCAAAGCAGGCAACGCCAGCGAACGTTAGTGAAAAAACTTTTTTTTTTCTTAATTTATTGTGTCCCACTGCTAGGCAAAGACTTCCCCCATATCCTTCCAGACATTCTTTTCTTGCGCCACCTCGAACCAGCCTTCACGGTGTGCAACCAGATCATCTCGCCACCGCTTTTTGGGCCGGCCTCGGCGACGCCGTTCATCATCTGGCACCCATTTCGTGAGGCTTATGCCCAGCGGTCAATATGCATGCGGCTGGTGTGACCCGCCCTGACCCATTTCAGCCTGGCAGCTTTTTTGCCCCCTGTGAAAAAAGTTATTGTTCAATATTGCTAACGAAGTAAGTTTTTCAATAGCAGCTTATACTAACTTAGTAGGTAACTTACAACTTCGAACACTAGCAAAAGTTTAGATTAATAACGCCATCTCGCCAGGCAGATGAAGATTTCACAATAAACTTCTCTGAACACTACAATTTCAACGTTACAACTTTCCATTGCACTGAAATTGAAGTTAACTTCAAGTGAACTAAACTTTGCGCTGCGCTACACACTTTTACTTTCAAGAAACCTTAATGTCTTTAGAAAACAAGCACGACGCGACAATGCGACAACTGCTTTTTATATGGACATTTATTTATTTAATACTAGTTGCGCCCGCGGCTCCGCCCGCGGCTCCGCCCGCGTGATTGTCGAAAATTATCCCAAGGGAACATATTCCCGGGATAAAAAATGTCCTATGTGTTATTCCAGACTATAATCTACCACAGTGCCAAATTTCATCAAAATCCATTCAATCGTTTTTGCGTGAAAGAGTTACAAATATCCATCCATCCATACTTACAAACTTTCGCGTTTATAATATTAGTAAGGTTTTATTTATTTAATTAACATCTTAAAACTATCTTTACAGGTTGCCCTAATATGATAGTCAAGTGCATACATGCCTACTGAGATCAGAATAATAATTCCAAGAATAAGTAAAAATATAAACAAAAAAAACTAATTTCAACACGCTTTAACTAACTTAAGTAATAAAATAAACTTAAGAATAAATATAACTATAAACCTAACTTAATCATTATTATAACATAACACTCTAGAAGTTATTAGAGTAAAGTCGTTCAGTATCTACGGATAAATTGACCTGTACCTACGCGACAATGTGACAACGAAGTGTCGAACCTTTCTCGCATCATTGCCTTGTCTGTCTTATAAATAAAATAAAATAAAATAAAAAACGCCTTTTATTTCATGCATTGAATAATTAACATTTTAACATGAGTGTGTTTACATTTACTCTTTTTTTATAGGATGGGAAATCATCAAATGAATTCTTCCGATCTGGGTGGAGCGGAAGGGCGTGTCAGACTCTTACTGACTAAAACCCATCCGTGTTCCTTCTAAAGCCCTTTGCGTTCCAGGGCCGCGGTGACTCTTTCGAACAAATTCCGCAACCCTGGCAGGCTCTGGCCCTAGCGGGCCCCGCTTCTATGCTGAAATCTCTTTAAGGCGCGTGCGAAACACAACGCGCCATCGACCCGGGCCTGGTGGTGATCGCACAGCGAGCCACCCAACGCTCGCCGTCCGCAGGCCCGCGCCTACGGTGGCCGGGGATCGCCCTGCAACTCCCGACGCCCGGGGCGTCTTCTCCTATAGCGGCGGTTGGGGCGAAGGCCTTGCCTTTCCCTCGCGGCTTTACATTTATGCTTACATGGTAATAATTGAGTTGTTACTATAAATCGGCAGCGGGAATCTTAACTTAGCGCATTTCAAGACAGCTCAACCAACTTTATATAAAACTAGTATATTCAGTAAAAAATAAAACCCCAAAAGAATAGTTCCAGACATTCTCGATACTTATTGAGTGAAAACCCGGCGATAATGGAAATTCAATAAGAGCCAGAGAAACTAAATGACCGACCCGATTCAACTATTGTTTGGTTGATCGGTCCGTGCCAATTTGATCACGTTAAGTGGAAGATTTCTTTCTTTGTTTTTTCGACCTATTTATAAATGTTGGCGCTTGTGGTTTCTGGTGAAGGGTCGGTCATAGTGCATGCTAGACACTTTTTTTTTTTTTAGGATGGGAAATCATCAAATGACTTACTACGCGACAATGTGACAACGAAGCGTCGAACCTTTTTCGTATCATTGTCTTCTCTGTCTTATAAATAAAATTAAATAAAAACGCCTTTTATTTCAAGCATTGAATAATTAACATTATTACATGAGTTTGTTTACATTCATACTTTTTTTTTAAAGGATGGGAAATCATCAAATGACTTCTTCCGCTCTGGGTGGAGAGGAAGGGCGTGTCAGACTCTTACTGACTAAAACCCATCCGTGTTCCTTCTAAAGCCCTTTGCGTTCCAAGGCCGCGGTGACTCTTTCGAACAAATTCCGCAACCCTGGCAAGCGCTGGCCCTACCGGGCCCCCTCTCCTATGCTGACATCTCTTTGAGGCGCGCGTGGAATACAACGCGCCATCGACCCGGGCTTGGTTGTGACCGGACAGCGAGCCACCCAACGCTCGCTGTCTGCAGGCCCGAGCATCCTACACCCTAGAACTAGCGATGGGTTTTGCACGGCATCGGCTACTATCTTCAGATTTCTTATCAACTTCAGGATTTCTGGCAGTTCTATTCTTCTTCTTTATTTAAAGAATACCCCGGACCAGTATAACTTAGCAATGTGGTATCAGGGCTGACAAGCATGGCAGAAGAAAAGGGAAGCTCATATGGGTATTTGCCACTGCCCATATCCATATGGGCCGGAAGCTGTATATGATCTTGGGGGCTACTCTCTAAACTCGAAGTCCGTAGTTTTGGGCTTAGTTGAGGGCGTATTCTACTCCGTATCATCTACGGACTTATGATTAGTTCCAAACCCGAACTATAGTAGGCGCCAGATAATCGTGGAATATCGGTCATTGACCCACCTACATTTATTGACATTGTTAATTTGAAAAACGGAATTAATGACACAAAACTGTCCCGAATCATCATCTCTCGTGATCCTTAACATGGTCTAATAATGAAAAACGATTCATATTTAATTGTTCAGGTACCTATGAGCAGTTATTAGGGAAAGGTCAATATACTTTATTCCACATTTATCTGGCGCCTACTATAAGAATGAATGACAACACAATTTGACAGGAACTGTCAAATCGTGTTGTCATTAATTCTTTGTGGTTAGGTGATACGGAGTAGAATACGCCCGCAACTAAGCCCGAAACTACGGACTTCGGGCTTAGAGAGTAGCCCCCCTTGTCCGTGTCATGATATCCAGAAATGTACCTACAATAGGAAGCTACAGCAGTAATGTATTATCACGGAACATTCTCCACTAGTGCTTGAAGGCTATTTCAGTTTCATAAACAACCCTTACTCTACTCTACTACATGCATAATTTCGTACCCTGCATTAAACAGGCATAACAAACCATATTATTTCTACATTCTTACCTTCTACCATAATACCGCAAGAATTTCCTCAAGCAATAAAATGAAATTGAAATCCATTTTTGGTCCCGCGATTCTACGAATCAACTTAAGGAAATGGTCTGTACCCTGTAAGTACCTACAGTACTTCGGACAATGGGCTATATTTAATGCCCGAGTCGTTGATGTCAGTCTCAGATGTACATCCGGGATATTCCGGGCTATTTGACCGCGGATAGGCCGGCCGGATGTAGCCCTGATAATAACGTTATGATTGTATCTCTTGACAGTTTGCTTGAGACCTCCGATTGTAGATAGGTACATGAGTTGGGCTTTATCTAAATGAGTACTTCAAGAAAATCGTGCGTAACAATTTCGCTTCAGTTGGCGATAATCTAACGCTACTTACATGTTACTAGTTTAACTTTATTTAAAACTTTATTTAAGAATAAATTGCATTAACAGTTGCTGTAGCGAAAATGACTTACTTCGTACGAGTTAATGTGGTAGGGACACTCTGGGGCTCTCATTTCCCGTGGGTGTCGTGAGAGGCGACTAAGGGACTCACCAGAGAATGGCAGCAGCCTCTGTGTTTCTGTGCATATCACCAACCCGCCTGCCAAACGTGGTGATTATGGCAAACCGGGGGGATAATATTAACGCAGGTGGTAGCTAGTTAGCTCATAGTACACTAGCAGTCGCCTGCGGCTCCGCCCGCATGAATGTCAAAAATTATCCCAAGGGAACATACTCCCGGGACAAAAAATATCCTATGTGTTATTCCAGACTTTCGGATTTATCGGATTCTTAGTCGGATTCTTTATCGGATTATTAGTAAGGATATAGAAGTAAAGATAGAATGCCCTTTCTGCATGTATACTATTGTACCTAAATCCCACTAATATTATAAATGCGAAAGTTTGTGAGGATGGATGGATGGATGGATGTTTGTTACTCTTTCACGCAAAAACTACTGAATGGATTTTGATGAAATCTGGCACAGTGGTAGATTACAGTCTGGAATAACACATAGGCTACTTTTTATCCCGGGAATATGTTCCCTTAGGATAATTTTCGACAATCACGCGGGCGGAGCAGCGGACGGCAACTAGTAAAGTATAATTAAATAAATAAAGTAAGTGCCTTTTTTTAAGATGTAGTAGGTCAATAATTAACTGCATCAACACAAAATTTAAAATGATTTACCAGCTGACTAGAGTCCGCAGCGCATCGGAGCGCCCCAGTCGACAAGCAATGTTCAAACTTAGTTACCTGCGACTGACGTCTCTCAGTGCACACAAACACAATCAAATATCTCCCGACATCTCTGCGTACTTACCTACTTGCTATGGTAAGGGAAACTTACGGAAACGTAGTTGTGAAATAACGGTCTAGGAAAATTCGAAAAATCTTAAGATTTGACCGCCACGGTCGACAAATGAAAATGTGCCTAACACGCCACCTTCGGCTGGAGCCGACAAACACAACGGTGAATTTGTGGCTTGGCGTCGGGGGCACCTCGATGCGTTTATGCTCTCGCGTTCAAAAGGTTAACTCGTGGCGAGAAAAGACCTGTGAGCAAAACAGCACCGACCACCAGCGCCGGCGCCCACTTTGTTCAGCCCTAGTGTATCTGTGGACCCAAGTAGACTGCTGCTCTGCTAGTACAATCTAGCTACATGGGGGATTATGGGATTAGAGATTCCACCGACACCCATTTAAAACCCTGACCTCATTCGTTGTGCTCCAAACAGGTTACTTTGGATTTTATCAAGCTGGATAAACTATATCGCTGCTGTGCAGAGTGCGGAGTAGTCCCAACTATATCCTGAGAGCTGTGGCGGAGAGCTATACTCCCCAAATATTAGGATTTTTGTGCGGAGGTTCATTAGGTAGGAAATATATTTTCCTGCCTGGTCGTCCTTTGTTATGTACTATTTTTATGTTACTAACACTAGAATATAAGCTGTTTGTAATACTAACAAAATATGGATCACTGCTGTCCGAATTAAATGAAATTTAATTTAATTTAATTTAAAAGTTTTTCACATCAGCGGTGTTAGAACTGAAACAATGATTTGCTGTATGAATATCTGTATCTCCAATTATGTCAATTTAATCTTGAATTCTTGACTGTGACCACAGAAATGATTTAGACGCGAACGCTCCATATTACCCCCCCTATGTTTCCAGCAAGGAAATTCTCGGTTGAGTGCCGTGTATACCTCGGCGATGCGCGGTGCGCCTCGCTTTGTGGTGAAACGTAAAGACAGCTGAATATCAACGTTATAATTTGCTCGACTGAGCCTTTGCGGTCCTTGTGTAAGCTTATCTTATTCACAATCTTGTAATTTCCGGTGTGGTGAAATCGAATTACTTTTCAAGTGTTACATACCTACCTTCACACGAGTATTATGTCATTAGTATTATCAGCTTATAACGTTCTCTCTGCTGGGACACAGCCCTATGGGGCTTCTTTATTGGGGAATCTTTATTTTTAAACATACATAGTTGGTGCTACACAGTGTGTTAGTGTGGTGTGTGTGAACATTTATTTATTTTATTTATTGATGTTTAACATCTTTTCTCTCGCTTTTCTGCAATCTGTGGAAGTGATTTCGTGAAATGAGACGGAAGTGTGTAACAGGAAGCCTAGGAAGCGCGCGCTATTTGATTTGACCAATGAGCGTGCCCTATTCTATTTGACAAATGCGCGCGCGCAGTGGTCGAGTTGACTGTCAGTTGGTACTTTTAATGTTAATGTTTCTTTTTACCAATGTGAGACGTCCCACATCCTATACGACTACTGTAAGACTCGCTCGGTTTTTTTTTTTTAAATAGAACGCGACTTCAATTATATTAGGATTAGGAAACATATAATTTATTTAATACAGTCATACATTCTTCTCACAAAAAAATCAAACATTCTGACATCATCATCTTCCATTAATTCACAAACATACCAAAATCTGTGTTTTTCAGTTCAGGAGAGCGTTAATAGCGGCTAATGTCCGAGGAATAGGTGACTTGGAGTGTGCGTCAGTACGGCAAGTTGGAACAGTCAGTCAGTGCTGCGGTGCTTTGTGCCACGACAGTAATTGTCTGGGACAAACAGATTACAGATTTCATTATGCAGATCAGGAACATCAATGATCCCCCTGTCTTTGAATTGTTGGTCCTGGGACATGCTGGTTTTCGCACGATGTTTTCCTTTATCGTGTCGTGCCTCGGAAAGCACGTAAAGCCGTTGGTCCCGGCTATCATTTGTAGATCTTTGGCAGTCGTTACGGATAGTCAGAAGCCAGAAAATCTGACACCAGTCTTACCAATGAGTACCGTGTTACCCATTAATGGGTTGTGGAGGTCTGGTAGGCAGCCGCTCCACGTAAAATACTGGTATTCAGCTGAATCCGGTTTGACTGGAAGCCGACCCCAATATAGTTGGGAAAAGGCTAGGCAGATGATGATGTTTTCCTTTATCGTTTTGAGAGCCGCCATTGCTTCCATAAAGTATAACATTTATGCAAGTATAAATAGGTAAGACGTTCCATAACGGATGCGACACTTATTTAGAATGATTGTTGTCTATCTTTGGGCATCTTACAGGCGATGAAAGTAGATAGGTGGTAATATAAATAAAATTTCTCGATCCAATATGTATATATTGGTCTAACTCGAACTCCAGAATAGTTCCACATTGTCTTGGTAACGCAATTGTGCCCGATATCAGTTCTCCGTCGTTTCCAAATCCAATAATCTCGTAGATTTGGGGACTCGATTACTTACCTAATGTCCTTCGATATCTATCCTTTAAGTTATCTGAAAGTCTACGACAAAATTAAGTTATTCAAGCGACGTTATTATCTAGAATCTATACTAACATTATAAATGTGAATGTTTGGATGTAGCGTTGCCAGGCGTCCGGATAAAGCCGGACACAGTCAGGTTTTTTGGTTGTGTGTCCGGCCAAATTAGACGGTGTCCGGCCTGTCCGGTTTTTGTTTGGCTTTTTGAATTTGAGCATGTTTTTTTTATATTTTTCATGTGTTGATTTCCGCTAGGCCTATTCCACCTTGTATCGCTAGCTAATTTCTATAATTGCAATAGTATTAGTCCGTCTTCTATTGCAATGACAGAAATTAATATAGTAATGAATAAAAAAAAAAAAGAAGATTGATTCATACAATTCTATTGTTGATTCATTAGAATTTAAGGTAAATTTTATGATTAATGATAAAAGGACCTTGTTTTTCTTAAAAAAAAAAATGTCGTGTTATACTAAGACTAAAAAATTAAGGGTGTCCGGCCTTTTTATCCAAATGTCCGGCTAAACTGGCTGGTCAGTCCGGCTTTTCGTTCTGAAGACCTGGCAACCCTATTTGGATGATTATTACTCAATCAAGTCGACGATGAAATCACGTAAAAATACTGCCCCATTCATTTGTATTTGCATTGGGTACTTAACCTAATGTACAACTGAACAGGATTGGTATTCCCGATTTCGGATAAGGTTCTGTCGTAAAAATCATTCAAAATCTATATCTATACTAATATTATAAATGCGAAAGTTTGGATGGATGGATGTTAGTTACTCAATCACGTCAGAACGGCTGAACGGATCTTGATGAAATTTGGCAAAGATGTAGATTATAGTCTGGAATAATAGATAGGATACTTTTTATCCTGGGAATATGTTCCTTTGGAATAGTTTTGGGGTTTCTACACAATATGGTATTCAAACGACGACGGTAGATTTGTATTGTTTTTGTAATCGTTGAGTGGAAATTTTATTTTTTTCTTCACCGCCGCTGTTCTTTTCTGATTTATATCGTTGCGGGATCCAAGACAGTTGATCGTGTCTCGCGAGACTCGTCGAGCTTCAATTACTTTTTTATAGTTTGAGCTGATAGAATGTATGGGCGCTCAGGGCCTGTGGCCCCCAAATCAATTGGGTCGGCCAGCAGCTGGCGAAAATCTTTCGGAAAGAACTCGATGGGAGGAACTGATTTTATTATGTTCTTCACTCTATGAAACCATTCTCAATATTATCATTCACGAAGGCGTGGTGGACTTAGGGAGCGGCGGCAAAAAACTAACAAATTGATAATTATTTTATCTGGAGCAAATAATATCCAACAACAAAATAATGGTTATTTCCACGGATACCTAGTTACTTCATACTAATGAATATTTCCAGGTTAATGGTAGGCCAGCCCATACATAATGCCCAAAAATAAAAATAAAACTCACCACATTATTCACGGTTGAAATCACAATACTGGATGAGAATTTTCGTCCACTTCAAAACTTATGATTTCAAAAACTCACCAGATTACTTAAGATTCCAAGAAAGATTCAAATCACGATATTCTGACGATGCAAATAGAAGATAGATTCGGCCACCTCAAATATCTTTCCAAGTGAGTTTTAGTTACAAAACACGTCACTTGCAAGATATCCAATGTGGCCTTTAAAAAGGCCCTATTTTATGTGACTCGCATCGCATGTACATATATGTCACCGGAAAATGGCAAACTCCGTAAGATTATAAAATACTTAACTTGAGAGATTGTAAACTCTCGATAAATTGTCAACTGAAAATTTGGAATACTTTTTTACGCATCAAAATTTGATAGTCTATAATATCTCGAAGTCATCCAAGAAATTGTGGACTGACATAAAATGGCGACCAATCCGGACCGTACAGCGAGCCATCCAACGCTTGCCGTCCGCAGGCCCGAAGTTGGTAGGCTAAGTTTGTTTTTGAGCCTTCGTAGTACGAATAGTCAAATTAAACGTTTTTAAAATTTGTATAAATCAGCATAGCATCATAGCAGCCGAAAGACGTCCACTGCTGAAGATGGGCCTCCCCCAAGGGGGTGAGGGGCGATGCCATAATCACCACGCTCGGCAGGATGGTTCGTGAATCGCAGTGTAGCTGTTGTAATGCACAGAAGCACAGAAAATTCTGCTGCCCATCTCTATAGTAGGCGCCAGATAAATGTGGAATAAAGTACATTGAAGGGAAAGGTCCCTAATAACTGTTCATAGGTACCTGAACAATTAAATATGAATCGTTTTTCATTATTAGACAATGTTAAGGATCACGAGAGATGATGATTCGGGACAGCTTTGTGTCATTAATTCCGTTTTTCAAATTAAAAATGTCAATAATTGTAGGTGGGTCAATGACCGTTATTCCACGATTATCTGGCGCCTACTATAGTGGGTCCCTTAATCGCATCTTACGACACCTATGGGAAGTGATAAAATGGTGCTGAGCTGCTTCTTTTACGTCCGACATCATACAAAAAGGCATATAGGATTTGAATTAAGCCCGCCACTGCACGCAGCTACGCCACTGGGTCTGGACAGCAATGAGGCAAGGTCCATAGTATAGGTTCATGTGCCTCAATGTTACTGATCTACCGTGATACATTTACATACATTCCACAGGTTAGTTAAGTCAGTTAACAGTGTTGCCAACCTTATAATTAAAATAAAAGCACGTGTAGTCGTTGATCCCGGCAGCCATTTGTAGAGTTTTACTAATGTTGGCCATCATTTAAAATGCAATATTTTTTTTAAGGAAACCTTAAAATATACCTAATCTACCATCTTACGTCTTACGTAGACAACTTATTTCAATAATAGTATTGAAATAAGTTGTCAAATATTATTATTGAAATAAGTTGTCAAATATCAATTCGTGTGTATGTATGCAACAAAACAATTAAATTAATAAAAATAAAAACAAAACTATTCTGATAGTTTGACAACTACCCACAATTAACCAACTCCGACACATATATTGGTGTCAACTAAATCCGGTTTGGCTGGAAGCCGACCACAATATAGTTAGGAAAAGGCTAGGCAGATGATGAAATGACTGATTTAATAGCTGGATATCCAGTCTTGACCAAACAATATTTTTGTAGAGTATTATCCTACTTTTATTATTAAATTATTTTCTAAACAAATTTTTCAATTATTTAACAGGCTCATTGTTTCGTAATCATAATTCGTACTTTAATTTTAATTCTTAATTACATCGTATTTAATTGTGAATCGAATAAGCTTGCAGCGTTCAAGTGTTCCTTTTCCGGAGTGGAGGCTCGAACGAATAGCTACCTATCGTAAAGCAACGCTCATGCACTTCGTCCAATCACGGACCTTTATTTTGCAACACTGCGCGCCACCTGCGTTGGTGCGTGTGCGTAACCTCACTGGCGCGGGCGCACGCTTCCTATGGGCTATTCTGTGCTATGTGCGATCGTAATAAACCCTAAATCTAAGGGATTTTCGTTAAATCTGCGTGTGTCAATGTGTTATATGGATCTTCTAGTGACCTATGAAGCCTCACAAACGTTATAAAGTGCATTTCGCGACTCAGTCCCGAGAACAAGAACGCATTACGCGGGGCCTCCCAGCGACATACCTACTGCTGGACAAGATGTACGAGGCCTAAGGTAAGAGCTTTCCTTTTTGGTGGCGGATTCTTGAGCGTTGTAGCCCATTCAATTCCATACCGGTGGCTGCTCCCAAATGTGCCGGTGACGCCTTCCTGACACATTTTATTGGTGCCGAAACCAGGGACCTTTATATCTAAAACTCATTCAACTCGGTCTAATTCCTACTACAACATTATTTCTACACGATTTTAGGTAAGTATATCTCGTACAGTACAAACGAACAATTTGTAGTTTTCATCATAAATCTTTATTCCAAACTTTAACCGCCATTACGAAAAGCATATTTGTAGGTACTTTGTGAATTCAAAACTTACCTTATTCAATCTATTTTTCGAATGCATATGAAGTGAACACGAATAAAATACTTAATTCGTTCCATACATTACATCAGTTTTGTCGTGTAGAAATTCATTTATTTCGTAAAATAACGAAAATCGCATTTGATATAACCCACCTAAATTAAGTTGGTTATACGCACATCGCGTATCATTAATTCAGAACAAATTTATTTAACGTCACCTACTCCTAGGGTTCCCAACGTTTACTTCGAGAAAATACCTAAGTATAATATCAAGATCGGCTAAAATGAACAGTATTTTAGAAAAGTATTAAATTTTTTGACGTTTTAAAATAATATTCATAACCTTTTCCTGAATTTAAGTAATTATTTAAATAAATGAAATGCTTATTTTTGATGGAATCAATGCAAGCTCTGTTTCTGTCATCCCGCCATTTCGCTCACGCAATCATTACGGAAAACACTCTTTCTGTGAAGGCTGAAGTGGCAGAAATACCAGCGGTCATGAAAACAGTATTTTGTATAGGTACTTTTTTTTGGAACAGTAAAAAGTATTAACGAGCGAAAAAAGTATAATACTGTTCTTCCGAGCTAGTGTTCATTTATGCGTTTTATCTTTAGTATTTCAACGTTTCACGCGCAAGATTTTGATCCTTAAAACCCAATAAAGCGGTTTGTTCGAGTTATAATCGAACACTAAGCAATAATTGCATCGTACCGAATCGTACGCAAGTATACACATTCGCTCGTTCACCCAAATATGGACCAGTTCGCATTCAGATCTCATGAAAGACACCACGTACTCAAAACCATTACCATTACCAGTGTATTTTAATTAAGTGTTATAGTGATATATCTAAACTATTATTATAATTGGTTACATGCATTTTCGAGCCGTTTGGGGTTGAAACTCTCGGGTCTTGGGGTCCAAGTGCGCATAACTTTTTTAAAGATCTCTTAAGTCGCTTAGTTGACACTTCGCGTGACCCGAGGGCTGGCTTTTACCTTGGTCAAAGAATAAGCGTTGCCATACAACGTGGCAATGCCGCCAGTCTTTTGGGTAGGTACAGTTCTAGTCGACAGCGATGCGGATGAATTTTCGACAGCGAGAGTTACTGCCAACAGGAGTTTGCAGCGTCTCCGCTGACACCGAAACCAACCAGAAGACACGAATCATATAGTGAAGTGGTCAGTGCCAGGCATCGAAAAGATACAAGTGAAGTCGGTTTTCGTTTACACAAATGTGCCAAACGCTGGGCCTAGCACGAACTATAGTGCGATCAAACGGGACAAAAATACAAACATAGGCAATCACAATATTGGGCACGCCGCAATTGTGGCGTGCCCAATATTGTGATTGCCTATCTATAATATTGTGGTTCCCCCTAACATTTGAGAAAATTCTTAGCACAAAAGGTCTCTTTAGAGGTCCCATTGAATTATACTTTTGTTTAATTTTAATAAATACCAAGACATTAAAATAAAAAAAGTTGAACTACAAATTTTTAACCATCTGTGTTATGGTAATTTACCTAAATTACCATACCAATCTGACGGCGACGACGGAAATGTCTCGGATGGGCTAGATTTGCTTTTCACCCACTGTGATGTATGAATACTCAAATTGGCCAGGACAAATATTTTTTTGAAGTTTAAGAAATCAGCACCTAGGATAAAAATTTACGTCACTGCGCCCTTGGGTCTGGGTAGCAAGGAGGTCAGTTCCATAGTAGGGTCGCGGGCGAAGTGCTAGTTGAAGATAAAACCATGAACCTTTGTATTTAGTCACTTGATGAAAAATAAGTAAATATATGTATACTTAAGTGTTTGTAAAAAATAGTATCTTAAAATAAAAATGGCTGCCAAACTATTCTACGTGGACGAAGTCGCGGGCAAAAGCTAGTTATATCATATCTTCAAGTATGGACTCAGTTCAATCTTCTTAAGAGGGAATACCCGCTTTGTCTTTGTGAATCTTTATCACATTTTTTCTCCGTAATAAGATAACCCCAAAAAAGTTACCAAAACATTGCAATCTTTGTTAATAGTTTAATAGTTTAAAATAATATGGTAATAGACGTCATACTCAAATAATTATCACGACTTCGCCGGTTGAACGCAATTGATCGAAACTCATGGTTGATTGACCTAGAAACATTTGGATAGTGATAAAAAATCTCCCAGTAGGTAAACGCTCGTGGACTCGTGGGGATTCCCCTGTCTTAGTGTAACTTGACACGTTCGGATACACGCGATGTCACGCGCATAATAAGATAACTGTAAAGTTTAGAACAGACTACCTACCATACTACTACATGTTTGTCTGGCGTCTGTGTTTCATGTTAGTCTGGCAGTTTGAGTTCTTTATACGGCCTACCCAAGTTTCCTTACTTTGGTATTGTTCGTCAAATCGTTGAGCTCCTTAAATCTGAGTGAGATCCTTTCCTTAGATCTGAGTTTGAGCTAAACCATAACTGACAAATGCTTGCACTGTCCGGACAGGTCTACTCAAATATGGGTGGTACTTTCCTCAAAAGACCACTTCATACATTAACCTACATGGTTCTCATAATGATTTGACCAGTACGATCGTACGGACTTTAAAAGAGACTTAGACCTGTCAGTTTGTTTCGGTGTTTCTTCTCAGGGTAGTCAGCTAGGAAACACCGGCCTCGTCTAGTTTAAAAATGACCAAAAAAGATTGACGTGTAAAAGTGTCATTTTTAACCTACTTACAAAATAAATATAATTTATCATGTATCACACGTACGGTGTATGTACACTCAATGTGTACGTTGCAGCCAACAGAACCTTCCAGCTGCGTATTATGCGGCCAGTCCGGTCACCCGGCAAACTACCCCCAAAAGGAAGGCCCCCAAACTAGCTAAGACCCCAATGGTCCCGGCTGCTCCTCTGCCTGCGCCCCAACACACTGCTGCGCCCGCAGCAGTGCAAGAGCGCTTCACACTCCCCCTCAAAAAGAACAACTGGCCTAGCGTGGGTGAAACAATCACCGAAGCGTACGGGTTGTTCATGACCCGCGCGGCAAGGTCCATGAGTGATGAACTTAATAAGTTCAGAGGAAACGATGGGCTTTTGCACCTATCCACGGATAAGGCGTATGAAATCGTCAACGCCCACAAGTCCATCTTGGACCAGTTAGACGCAATGGCTGCGATTGATTGACCCACCGCCCTCGACCTCGTCTCCCACGCCTGACGACCCCATCGCACTCAGTAGCGACATTACCATCCTCTTTAGCTTGATTCCGTTATCTTAGCGGGAGATCTCAACGTCAAACATCCCACGTGGAATTGCAACACAACCAACGCAAGAGGCAGGGTGGTGTTTAACTTAGGTGCAACCCTTAACTATGACGTCATCGCTTCGATGATGCCAACTCACTTCCCACACAATCCCAACCAAAGGCCCGATGTTCTCGATGTGGCATTGCTAAAGAACGTAAACCTCCGTTTGCAATCTATAGAAACGATACCGTCCAGTGATCATGCAACTAGGCTCCCGCTTGGGTCAGCTCGAGCCCGACCAACCTCCCCCGTCTCAAGTGATTACCGACTGGAGGAAAGTAAGCGAAAGGCTGAAATATTTCACAAACATCCCCGACCACATTGTCTCAGTCGCTGACACGACGGCGGCGGCGATCGACTCGCTTACGGATCACGTACAATTTGTCCTGAACGAATGTTTAAGGGAGGTTCCAGTGGTGGAAGACCCAGAAGTCCCAGACGATGTACGGAATCTTATAACCGAGAAGAACGCAGCCATCCGTGCGTGCAGCGCTTTTCCCTGCGACGTGCGACGATGCACAAGTGGAAAATTGAGAAGATCGTTTTCTAGACTATTCAAGCAAGCTTCCATTGACCCGGGCGGGTCAATAAGATAACAGGCAATCGCTGCTTAGCAGGCAACTGAGGATAACACGTTAGTAGTGATAATGGAATAGCCATCGGGTATAAATAGCGCTCTCAACTTGACATCGCAGCATTATCTTCCCTCATCTCATCACGTGAAGAAGGCAAGAAGGTTCAGATATTCAACATGAACAAGACTCTACTTTTCGTGCTGCTAGTGGCAGCAGCGATTGGAACCATTGAAGGTCGCCGAGTGCACCAATACGTCTACATAACGCAGCAGAAAAGCTGGTACGAGGACTGTGATACAGTATGTAGCGACTTAAATTTTTCAACGCTTCCCGGCACCCGAATTTACCGCTACTCGGGATGTTCGGACATGCAACAAGGTGGATTAGCATCTCACGAATGCACCTGTCGGTGTTATGAACAGCATGCGTCCTGAAGAAATTACCTATTCAAGATCATTGCGGGAACTTAGGAAGTTATTTTAACATCAATCGATAGCATTTTTGTGTTTAACATACCTACATATTATGTATATTATTATAATTTTATTGTATCAATATTTTGTTTTATATTTTGCCAATATTGTAGTGTGTAGTGGGCATAGATTCTTAGCGTGCCTTATACTCAGCAAAAATATAAGTACCTATAATTAGTTAATACATTTTTTAATTGCCAACGTGTATTTTCTTTTTTTTTTTGTTTTTAAAAATAATAATAACACAAATGGTTGACAACCAATAGCTTCTCCACTCTTATACACACAAACATATTTTGGTCACGACTCGACACACAACACTCAGCCAGAGAGAGGTAGACCATCTGATATTTGCGATCAACGCTAGCTAGAACTGCAGGTCCAGTACAACCACGTCAATTCACGTTCGACCACTTTTCATCCTTTTGACTTAAGTCATACGGTCGAAAAATGGTTGACGGCAAATTATCGCCCACGTATCTACGCTCCCTCCTCTCTCGTCTTCCTATTTGATCATAATTGGCCTGATATAAATTCACCAGAGATCAGCAACGCAAAAAAAGGAAGATTAAGAGTGTTTCATGCGGCAGCTGTCCTGTCCTGCCTTCCCATAAACAATTCCCAAGATGTATTCTCTATGACTAGTGGCGAACTACAAAGTGATGCGGGGCACCAGGGCCCGAGGGCTAGGGAGCCCACAGCATGCCTTGCTTTTTCCCAACTGTCGGCGCTCCACGTAAATTACGATCAGCTGAATACCAGTATTTTACGTACTGCCAGCAACTACTAAGTTACCTAGTTACTCTTCTTTTTTATTGGCATGACTGGTGTCAGATTTTCTGGCTCATGACAATCCGTAACGACTTCCTCAGCGTGCTTTCCGAGGCACGGAGGAGTCTCAGTCGTCTCATCATGTTAAGATAGTCACCCATCCACAGACCGACCTCGGCAAGCGTTGCTTCACCTTGAAGATCGACCCGTGCCGCTGTTATTATTGGGACACGAGCTCCGGCATTGACAGTAGGTATAGGAGTACGTCGCGTGTAGCGGCGGATGCGCAGTATATCGTTGACGTTTTGGTCGTCGAATCGCAGCGAGACACGCACTCGTGGAGGTGGCGCCTTTTTATTCATCAGCACAAAAGTAACCATTTTCTGTGTTTTGGGGTACGAATGATACGGGTAGGTAGTCGACAGTCAATAAAACAATGAAATTACGTCCTTATCATTTTATTCTCACAAGAAAAAACGTTAAAGGATCTCTTAAAAATTACAATAACGAAAGAATTATCCACAGCTAACAAACGCATAGCTGCATAATACGATATATTTACAATTAAGCTCTTTGGCTTCTAAAAAGAATTTACAAAAAAAAACTTTAAAAAATCTTAATAATCTTGCGAATCAAGTAACGCAACATAACATAATTTAAAATTATCAATAAAATTTCAACAGAGGACTTAAATAAAATAATGTTAAAATACACTATACAAAGTGCCCAGAAATTCTAAAGTGATTTTTATACAAATGTGTCGAATACTGCGTCGGTAAACGATTTTAATCACTAAATGTACAAACAGAACTTATATTTTTACTTTCCATAAAATTAAAATGAATTAATTTTCTAATTTATAAGTAAAATTTACAAGACATGTAACGTTTTAAGTAAAAGAATAGATAAGTAATATTAGATTTAATTGTACAAAGCCCTCTTAGAGATAGCCGAGACTGTAACGTTCAAAATATACAATTATTCATTCCGTGGCCTGAACGGACAAAACGGGCCTGATCCGCGATGTATTTAGAAATAATATATGCGCTTTATATCAAACAGTTTTAGGATGACATGGTAGGCTACATGCGCATTCACAGCCGATTAATAAAAAATGAAATAATTAGAGAAAAATGTCCTTAGAATATTAAATCTCTTGCATTCGTTTCGGATTCGTCGGGCCAAAGATATCTCCATGCCACGGTTTGAAAAGGTTGTACCACATTTTCAAACTTAAAATATTTTCTTTAATAAACTCTCCTAATAATTTGGCGAAGCAGACTGCCATTATTAAAACATGAGCAACACTAACAGAGAGCAAAACTAAAAAAAATTGACTTCTAACACCTGGACTGCACCTATCGTAGGTATGTATTTTAGTATCCCTCGGATTCTAGAAATAAATTTATCGATGCGTTACAAATTAAAACCAAATCAAGTCATGCGATTGGATGCTGAAAATTCACTCAACCAATCACAGGAGCTGACATACTTTTTTCAATTTGTTACTTAAATAAAAAACTTCGCACTGGGCCTGAGGGCGCGTTATTATGACTGCGCCAACATGATCGCCGCGGTGCTGCATGATTCGAGGGAATTTGAAAGTTGTTCCCTAAGTAATCTATTTAATCTATCCACACTTCGCAAGAAAACATTCGCGTCAAATAACCAGCAGCCCTACTATGACGTGCTGATGCCATCCAATTCCTATGATGTAAACGGGATAGTGCTATTCGTGTGTATAGCTCCGTCTCCCTCTTAGACCGGAATCATGATCGTTTTAAGAATTCATAGTAGGGACCCAGGGCCTAAGAGTGCTAATTATAGTTTTATAAGGAGTGTTGTTATTATTCATTTTAAAATTACAATGAATTGTAACTGTTTTAACATTGTATAATAGCTGCAATTAATTTTGATGTCAAAATTAATAATAATATAATAATATCTTGGGACAACTCACACACGGTCATCTGATCCCAAACTAGGCAAAGCCTGTGCTATGGCAACCAGACAACTGATAAACATACTTATATATTTCTAAATACATACATATTTTAGACAAATTACACCCAGACACAGAACAAATGATCATGCTCATCACACAAAGATTTGTCCTGAGTGGGAATCGAACCCACGACCTCCGGTTTAGCAGTCAGGGTCACTAACCACTCGACCAACAGGCCAGTAAAATTTGTGTTCAATGAAATACGAAAACGATTACCGTGTACAGTCCAAGTATTAGAGTAATTCGAAACAGCAGTCCACACTCAGGCCAAAAAATGAACAAACCTCAATTAGAACTGTTATTAAATTAAAGTGAAGGCGCAAACATCTAAAAGATTAATTCTAAAAACGCGATAATATTACAATGAAGTACTTTACAAATTGGAAACAATGACGATAGTCCAGGAGCTTGTGATGTATGATGATTTAGTTAAGTGTACGTCAGCTCCTGGCCTATAGTCGTGAAGCGTACTACCTAAGAGTAGGCACAGAAGGATCAGTACATTTTGGTTTGTTAAGGGAGACCTTAAGTATATCACATCGACTATTTAGCCTTTGAGTGCAGAATAATTTACAAATTGGAATGTTAATATATTGTCCGTGATTCGTTAACTTACATTTGAATGTCTATTTAGCAGTGGGCTAATATTTTAAGCTTATGCTTGAAAAGTGTTCGATTTTAGTTTTGATTCTAGATTCATGACTAAGTCACTTTCTAGAATACAGCCTAAAAATTCTGGAACCAAAATTGGGAATGTGCAACTAAGGTATTACAAATAATGCTATTTTTATTTATAAAAAATCTTTCTCGAAATTATCTTAGATATTGAAAACCTTTGTAAACGCAAAGTTTACCATTCCTGGTTTAACAACGTTGATGTGTTTTGGGCCAAGGGTCTAGGCAAAAAGATATTTCATTTGTTTCACTATACTCCTAGGCTGTTACTGCCCCAGTACCTCTTCTCACAAGGCTACGCTTCATCACACTAATATTAGAAAGGCGAAAGTTTGTGAGAGTGTGTGTGTATGTTTGTTACTTCTTCACGCGCAAACGGCTGGACCAATTTTGATAAAATTTGGTATGCAGAAAGCTGGCACCCAGGATTAACACATGCTACATTTTAGTGCCAGGATTAACACATTTTACAGCAGGTAACACCGCGGAGCGCAGATAGTAGTTAAATAATATCGTAAATCATATCACAAAATAACCATATAAAAAGTTAAAGAACCACGGACGTAACACCCAAAGGCTCTAGGGTAAAGCATGAGAAATTACCACTAAGTTATTATCCTATACCCTACAAATAGCATTGAGCTGAGATCTCGCGTCTAAACGATTAGTATTTAATAACATCTATGCTACACTGTGACTTTACTGGAAACTTGGTAATAAGTACCGGGTAATAGGTTACTGAAGGAAGGGTGATGAAGTTTTTTTTTAACGCGGCTTCATTTTAGAACCTTGCCTTTTTGCCCAGATTAAAAGAAGCCTGCGGCACTTAAAATAAATGTAGCTATAAGTGAACATTTTTTATGGTATACATTGGCATTATCAAAACTAATGTCTCCACTGTTTAAAAGAATGCCCCATAGAGTTCCTAGCACGTTTTTCTCCATAGAGATACGCTTTGGAACATGCTACTAACTTTATGATTTTGACTGACCAACCTCGACACTTCAAAAACTTTTGAATATCTCGAGATTGACAAAAATAACCACATCAACCTTTCCTTCAGTAATCTTTCACAGATATTTGCTTGTTAATAACCCTACACATTGACCGTACGAATTTTGCTGACATCCGAAAAACATTATAAACTTCTAAGTAAATCAACATTTGTATTATATCCGTTAAACAACATCCGTAATTCCAGGTTTAACAAAATCCGGTAGATTCGGATTTGGCAAAATCCGAAGATCCGGTGTAGCAAAACCCGAAGATCCGGTGTAGCAAAATCCGTAGATCCGGTGTAGCAAAATCCGTAGATCCGGTGTAGCAAAACCCATAGATCCGGTGTAGCAAAATCCGTAAAGTCTCGGTCTAAATCGGTACTTATTTAGTACTAACTCCGCAACACCCCGTGGACTAGTTGTTCTAGATAAAATTACGTATGCCCCTCGACATATTGGCTATTACATTACTTCGGTAGCACACTATTACTATTGTAACCATAGACATTTAGTTCATATCGTTAAGAAAATAAAGTGTACAGATTATATTTTAATATAGACAGCAGTACAGTGAAATGAATTCTATGTGAAAATTCAAAATATATTGTTTTAAAGATACTTTTCGCGTGTATAATTTTTTTCTATATGAAAATGAAGGATTCCTAAAATGCAATTGGTACCTACACTACGCAACTAGAAAAAAATTGTATTAAAAATTTGAACTATTAACACCGGATATGTAAAACTGTAATACGTAATGAAAAAATGACAGATTGGCTGAAAACACTTTTTAGCAATTCGATACGATAGCCCGAGTTTTCCATTTCGGAAACAGCAACCGTGTATGTGCATGTAGAAAAGAGTCTTCATAGAATACATTAAGGTGAAGTTTAGGTTGTCGTGCTATCGTTAGTTCCGTTATCCGCCGGTAGAAGCGCTAGTGAGCTGCCATTTTTTCCCTTTATATTTAATAAGTGTTTACAGCCAATAGTATCTCTGCCCAGTGAACTAAGCATGAAGACACTCGAAAAATTTACTGAATTTTATTACACTAACAATTTGTCTAATTTAATTAACTTTTTAAATTGACAGACACGGAATTTGAACTAATTTCGCGAAGTTTTTTTTTAATTTAAGAATCAGAGATTACGTCAAACAATTTACCGTCAGTCGTGAGTAATATGTATACGTTTTACATATTAATACACTACACGTATTATACAGAAATGTGTGTTTCGCAGTTTTGTAAGTACACCGTACGAATAAGTACGTTCTATAAAACTTATTAGAATTTTAAATATGATCTTTATATCAACTTAATGTCTTTTCATGGCTTTATTTTTTTATAAAAAAAAACCCATATTAATAAATTTTGCTATTAGACAAATTTTGAAATAACAAGACGTGAAGATTTTACTTTATCAAGCATTCTCAAATCACTGGGCTTTCACAAAAAAAAAATATAAATAATTAATTATCGTTAACAATATTGGCCTTACAGAACTGCAACACACACACGAATCAAGTATAAATATACCATAACGGTAACAACATTCAGTCACAATATCAACATTTATTCGAAAACCGACAATTAGATGTAAAAAAAACCGTATTACACTACGCTGCCGCACTTTCCATTCGTTAGCGATAGATTGGGACCTAACGAGGGCCTTCCGAGCGTATTGTGTGCGAAGCTGGCGACAGAACCGTTGTGATCGTAACCGTTCATGTATTGGTTGTTCTGTAAGCCAATGAGGAGTTCCACGAGGGCTTTGCTGGCGCTTTGAGCGTTGAGTAGCTCGAAGATGATGCAGTTGCATTCCGGTTCTGGGTTCTTCAGTGAGCTTTTCGTGCTTGAGTTGGAGCTGGTGGAGTTGGTGGCGGAGCTGGGGGTGGAGGTGTGCGGCGGGTTGGGGTGCAGCGGGCAGGTCAGCTGCAGCGTCTTGGGGTACTGCGTGGGGATGCCGGACAGGTGGTTGGCAGCAGCGCGTGCGTAGAACACGCACGTGTGCCCGTCCGCGTCCGGGTAGTTCGGGTTGCCGTTGTGCTGTGGGTGGAGAATTGTTCGTTAGTTGGTGCAGTTCATTTTTGTTTGAGTTGTTCTTGCTTGAATATAAAATTGGCATCAGCGTTTTGTATAAACAGTTTGCCCACCCAGCCAGCCAGTTCCCACAGCTATACATACCCATATCAACAGCTGCGCCGCGGCTAGATGTCCGGCCGCAGCCGCCGCCCGCAGCGCCAGCGCGCGGTCGTGCGGCGCGGGCGCGCGGGGGGGCGGCACGGACAGAGCTCGTGCTAGCGCCGCCATGCCGGTGTGAACACTATATACTAGCTATACATACCCATATCAACAGCTGCGCCGCGGCTAGATGTCCGGCCGCAGCCGCCGCCCGCAGCGCCAGCGCGCGGTCGTGCGGCGCGGGCGCGCGGGGGGGCGGCACGGACAGAGCTCGTGCTAGCGCCGCCACACCGCCGCGTGCGCCGGCTGTGCGCAGAGCTTCAATGCCGGTAGCGACCACCTCGCTGCTTAGGAAGGCGCGCCTTTCGTATTTTAGGCGGATCCACCTGGACGTAAGAAAGAGCATTTTTTTAGATTTTAGTCGCTTAATTTACGATCTTAGGTTATACTGTCTAAAGTAAAAGATAGATCAATTTTTGACCTTGTTCTTGAATATGTCTCATTTCCAAAAACCACCAGACGAAACTCACTAGACGTGACGTAGGCACTACTCAACACACCCACGCGCCGCCGTTCGCTCTTTTCACTTTCTCGGCAGAGCGGCGGCGCGCCGACAAAGTGAAAAGCGATTCATAAATGTTCCGAGTAAAGTAAGCTCTCGCGCGTAGTTATACGGCATTAACTTGCCTGCAAGCACGTACGAGTGAGGCCGCTCGCATCGTGCGCGCCATCCTTTTATGTTAACTTATTCGGTACCTGTTGTGTTTAATTAAATCAGAAGTACCTATCAGGTGGTTGGTACGCGAAGAACAACGACCGCGGCCACTTTGCGCGAAAATATCGCATTGGTTCGAAATCGCTTACGAGTTTTGTTAATCACAATTGTTATTTTCTGATTTAAAATTTATTATATTTCGTAAATCGATTGTATTGCCAAGACAAACTCATTTCGTTGCGGGAAAACAACCATTAAAATTACACGCTGTATATTAGCTGCTTCACGCTGTATATTAAGCACAATTAAAAAAAAATCTAAATCTAAAGTTTTTTTGACAAACGTTTTTAAAACTACTTTAAATTGCAACAAATTTTGATGCACAAGCCGGGATCGGCGGCCATCGATCAGCGGATCAGTACGGCGGCGTAAGCTTCCGTCGAGGTAGAACCTGTGTCACTTTTTCCCGCGTCTCGACTTTCGAGCGCTCGTATTGAAAACCCATTATTGTACTACCCAAAAAGTAAAATTTTGGGGTGGACCGCGAAAGGTTTAAAATTTCAATCTTTTCGCTTCAAAAATGTCATTGATGCAAACTGATTTTAAGTTTCTATTAGAAAT
This sequence comes from Mamestra brassicae, assembly GCA_905163435.1. NCBI lineage: Eukaryota > Metazoa > Arthropoda > Insecta > Lepidoptera > Noctuidae > Mamestra > Mamestra brassicae. The sequence goes on along the minus strand of LR990991.1, from coordinate 2,714,282 downwards.
ATTGTTTTCTATGACAATGCTCTTTATCTTTGATTACATATTATGTAGGTAGGTTTTATGCTACCAGTTTTAAATATCTATATTGTTTAGGATATACGTTTTTTTTAAGATACGTACAGTTTAATTTTCTTTTTGATTTCTGGTCCCTGCTAACAACAAATAAATCAAAGTGGTCCCGGGTCAAATAAAGTTTGGGAATCACTGACTTAGGGGTATGAAATATAGTTTACGTCCTATTCTCAGACCTACTGAATATACACAAAATTTCATAAGAATCGGTCAAGCTTTGTTACAGACACTGACACGAGAATGTTATATATTAGAACACGTTTTTTTTTAATTTATTTATTTATTCAAGTAAGTTACAAATAATACACATTTCGTTTGCCAAACTGCTGTACAGTTTGTCGGCAGTGTTCTCGTGGATACAGTTTTATGATATACAAGTACTTATTGACTACCTACACAGACGCAAAGTCGAAACAAAAACATAAACAAGGGGTACACACACTAAATATTCAATAATCTAATGACGCCTTGCCCACCAGGCTAGCGTGAGCGACGCACGCACACAACCCCCCCGGCCGCCGCCGCAGGGACACAACCCCCCCCACGCCGCCGCAGGGACACAACCCCCCCACGCCGCCGCAGGGACACAACCCCCCCCCACGCCGCCGCAGGGACACAACCCCCCCCACGCCGCCGCAGGGACACAACCCCCCCCACGCCGCCGCAGGGACACAACCCCCCCCACGCCGCCGCAGGGACACAACCCCCCCCACGCCGCCGCAGGGACACAACCCCCCCCACGCCGCCGCAGGGACACAACCCCCCCCACGCCGCCGCAGGGACACAACCCCCCCCACGCCGCCGCAGGGACACACCCCCCCCCACGCCGCCGCAGGGACACAACCCCCCCACGCCGCCGCAGGGACACAACCCCCCCCCCACGCCGCCGCAGGGACACAACCCCCCCCACGCCGCCGCAGGGACACAACCCCCCCCACGCCGCCGCAGGGACACAACCCCCCCCACGCCGCCGCAGGGACACAACCCCCCCCACGCCGCCGCAGGGACACAACCCCCCCCACGCCGCCGCAGGGACACAACCCCCCCCACGCCGCCACACAACAACGACACGGCGCGCGCGCATGCTAGCCCGCCTCATAAACTCACTACATAACTAGGTTCTAACGCTAAGGACATAAACTTAAATAATGCTTACGCAGGACATTTTTAGAAACTGCTTCAGTTGTAATTTGCGTAGGTAATTCATTTAATGTTGGAATAATTAGCCATCGCTGCATCTTTGACCAAAATAATTCTTAATTTTAGGGACTAAATATTTGTTTCTTTGCGTCGCTTTACAAGTTTGCCGGTTATGCACTCTCTTAATTTTGTGTTCATTTTTATTGTGGTGTCCTAGCCATCTTTACTTTTTCCTGTATGGGTAATATTCTACAAATTTTAAATAATTTTTCGTACTCCTTATTAATGTTGCAAACAAGTACTGGAAAATAATCAATACCGCTTAAAATCTTCTATAACTCCCAAGGCAGTCAGATGCTTTGTTATCAAATATACTAAGAACATCACAATATGTATCATTTAATTACAGTGGCCCTCACCCTTCTTTTCTACACAAAACATCACTCTGTTATCGTTCAAAAAGCTGAACGATGGCCGTTTTGCGCGAATGTGACGCATATCTTCCCCTACTTGCATAAGTTTTGTAATTTGGTTTTTTTTTGGTACCTATGCGTCATGCTTATCGCAAAAAAGGTTAAAAAAGGTGTGGTCACTACTCCCACAAACAACTATATACATTTTGAGATAAACTTGGATGATAATTTATGAAACAAATCAAATAATAAATCCCTTACCTCTCTTTCTCCTCTCGACTAGATGTGGCCATGGGCTTCACGTGACCTCTGAAGTCAGCCTCCCATATTGAATTCGCGAGATCATTGCCCAGAGACACCATCACACTCACGTGGCTCAAACTAGAATAAAAACAATTCAAGATTAGTTTTACACCACTAAACATTATCACTACATAAACACAATTTTGAGTTTATCATCTGCCTAGCCTTTTCCCAACTATATTGGGGTCGGCTTCCAGTCAAACCGGATTCAGCTGAATACCAAAATACTGGTATTGAAGCGACTGCCTACCAGACCTCCACAACCCATTAACTGAGTAACATGGTAGTTCTTGGCCAGACTGGTGCCAGATTTTCTGCCGTTCTTGTCTTGTCATTTACTCATAGCTATATATTTACTCCACGCCTGAATTACAGCGATATCTACCAACCATAGAATCACCAAACTGTCTTCGACATCCTGAATAATCTGGGAGGCCTAATCAGCTTCTAGAGTGAGGTAGGCTGGTTGGAATGACGGCCGCCATGGGTCACGCACAATGGCCCAACAGAAGCACAATAAGGGACTAGATAGACAACGCGCTGTGACAATGTATGTCGTCCGTCCGCGCGCCCGCAACACTTAGTATATTTCGTTTCTTTGACGCCATACATTTTATCTTGTCAGCGCCCTGTCCGCTTTGTATATCAAGTCCCTAGGTGCGGAAACCAAACCCCCGATAGCTAGATACAGCGATAACGTACCAGGATTATGCCGCTCTCTTTATAGGATCAATTCAAAGATACTCACGGCCACTCATCGAGATCCAGCGAGCGTACTCGCGATATGTGCGAGCCGAGGTTCCGGTGTATGCCCGAGCACTCGATGCATATCAACACGCCCAGGTTCAAGCTCGCCCAGTCAGGATCTTTAATAAAATTAAAAATAATATTTATTAATTAACACCAAGATAAAACATATGAAGAAAAACCCGAAATTAAAAAAAACATACAATATATAAAATGACAAACAAAACATAGATCACTGTTGTCCGAAATAAATAGATTTTCATTTTATTTAATCCTTAAATTAAAGAACAAAATTAAGGTACTGCGTAGTAATGGATGGCAGTTTTATAGTGTTTTTTAAGATTTTTCCTTAGTACGATTACGATATAAACGATTTTTGAAGTGATAACTTCTTATGGGAGGGTAAACCTCTTCGTAACGTAACGCGTTACGGCGCCAGTCTGTCTGGCTTACCTTTCCCTCACGCAAACGGCAACGGTAAGCAGGCTCTTCCTCTCTCACTCTAACCCACAGCGCTAGTCGTATTTCGGACAGACGCTTCCCATATTAAATAGTTCAACTTAGATTAGTTTAAGTTATCACTTCTGTCGGGCGTCCCGAGACGCACACGTTTTTTTTTATGTAAAAATATCAAATCTGGAAAGTTTAATAACCTCATCCGCGAAATTCCTATGCGCTCAAGGTCAGAGAGTTCGATACCACTACAAATGTTTATTCAAATAATGTGATTTTTCCTCAGATCTAAATAGGTAGAAGTATTTGCATATTATGTAAAATATGCACTGTCAATGACAATAAATAAATAGATAAAACCTGTAGCGATGATAAAAACATCTAAAACTCACACCTGTGTCTATTGCTGGACTTTGCTACTTTAATAGATTGCCAACTTTTATTGATACGATATTCTGTGTCTATCATCAAAAGATCTTGATAAATAGAACGATGATTATTTTCGTTTAGTGCTTCATGGCAAGGGACGAAAATATATCCTTGTCCTTCAGTCCTCAGTTCTAACTACCCTGTTGAAAAGCATTTAGCGATGATAAATCCTAATACAGTATTATAAATTGCGAAAGGGAGTTAGTTTGCTATATATTTCACGCCTATATCGCCGAACCGATTTTGGTGAATTTAGGTACAGAGATAGCTGGGACCCGGGAGATGGTTATATACTACTCTAATGCGAGATAAGCCGCGAGCAAAAGTTAGTTATTATATTGCACAACGTGCTTCAGGTACAAAATTTATTCCTTTTTTGTATCACTAATTAAAGATAAACGTGCAATAACGGTCATTGACCCTCACACATTTATTGACATAAGTACTTAATTCTGAAAACAGAAATAACGACATAAAGTTGTCCTGAATCTATCGAGATCCTTTACTTTTTCTAATAAAGAAAAACGATTCATAATTTATTGTCCGGGTACCCACGCAGAGAAATTAAGGACAGGGCAATGAACTTTATTGCAAAGTTATCTGGCGCCCACCATACTTAAGGTACTAAGAACTAGACAGTTTTCCGATGTCGATAAATCTATTCAAATAAAAGAGGGCGCTAATAATGAAGGTACGAGTAGAACATGAACATACCTGCAGCTCCACAGTCGCAGCACTTATCGTTCCCGTTGACGCGCCGGATGTAGTAGGTGGCGCGCACGTCGCCCGTAGAGTTCGCACCCGTCGGCATCGGCTGCCGGGACGTCTGGGGGACAGCGGGTTATAGTCAAGTTACAACGAGGAATGTGACTCGCTTTACTCTACTACTCATAGAGAAGATACCCGAATCAAAAGAGCGGGGACATATGATAGACTGGTTGTGTCAAGGAAAGATTTCATAGACCTTCCATTTAGTTCGCGCCAGCCAGGTAGGTAAGTTACGAGTATTTAACAGTGAAGAAAAACACATTACACACAGTGAGAACTGGCATGTTCTTGAACCATGGAAGGAAGAATTGTGACATCTACAGTCTTCTTCGTGGTGCTGGCACGAGCATAACTCAGATTTGTTTGGCCCAAAACCTCTTTTTTTGTCATTTCTTACGGCGTTGTTGGTAGTAGCACTTAGGTTAGGCTGCACGTTTTGAGGGCACAGAGGGCAGCATAGTAAGCGGAGCATTCACAACCACACCCTGCCTTTTATTCGTCAAGGTTCCGAGTCCGTTCAAGGACTTCTAAGTGGACCACGGAACGGTAGAACCATCTACAGACTACAAACACGTTATGGTGCCCACGTAGTGGATTAAAGACGACTTCTCCTCAGAGAGGGGGCTTGCATCTTTGGTCAGCAATGTGAAGTCAGGCTGTCGATGGTGATGAAGAAGTATGGTTGTCGTGCTGCCGCTGCCTGTGCCGCACACTTCCCAGCGCCATCTCTTGCCGTCCAGGCTCACTATTGTACTCACCCGGCCCTGTAGCGACGCCAGTATCTGCGCCTCCACAGCGGCGACCCAGGCGTCTCTCTCAGCAGCCGCGGCGCCCACAGCCGCGCTGCCGCTGCCTGTGCCGCACACTTCCCAGCGCCATCTCTTGCCGTCCAGGCTCACTATTGTGAACTCGCATGATGTTGCGTATTCACCTTCTGAAATGAGAGGAAACAGCTTTATCAAACTTGTAATTAAACAACTACATCCTTTTTCACAACGTTATAATGGCATAGTACCCCCTGGTCAGACATTCCTCAAGCAGGTACTCCACAAATCAAAAGTCACACATAACTAACATACCTTCATCTCCATCCTTCTTCACCCCGCTGCTCTTCATCCGTCGATGCCTCTTCTTGACATGCGGCGTGTCCTTGTCCTGTCCGTTAGTGGAGCCGACCTCCGCCTCAGAGGCTAGTGACTGCCGGCTGGTTGCTGGCTCCTTCATTGTGTCAAATGCTGACATTAGAGCTTTGTCCGTCGCTCGGGTTGGTTTGTCTTTGTACCCTGGAAAGGAGGGAATGGATATTAATGTTTTTTTATTTGGTTGGTGTTATTAGAGTTTGGAAAGGCCTGTATAAGAACAAGAGTGAAGAAGAGTATGGTAAATAGTGAGAGGCAGACTCGAAGGACTAGGTCCTTCGAGTGAGGTGAGTCATGAAATATGTTAGCCATAATTAGAAGTAGAATCAAACGTAGTGGCTCGGAACACTCGGCGAGTCGCTGCGCAGTAGTAAATGCATGTGACAGCGGGAGTGAGGGATGGGGTACTGCGCAGATAAATGCCAACTTCACAGACTTTAAGTTTGAATGGACCTATTCATAGGTACGTTCGGCTCCCATACTCTTCTTACCAACCAGAGAAAGCCAAATTAACATAATTGCTTCTAGTCAAGTGTCTTGTCACTCACCAATAGACAGGCCCCCAATACTATCATGTATATCGAGACTGCTGTACCCGTTGTACCCCGGCACCGTCGTGATGATGGACTTGGAGCCCCGGGGCTTCTGTCCTGGGACCTTCACTGTCACGTACTGGAGAGAGATCTCTTTGCCGTTCACGTCTTCCATGTAATCCTGAAAATTGATGATGATAATGTTAATATGATGCAGGATTTTGAGTAGGAATGAACTGCAATAAAAGCCAATAGAAATAGATTTTATACCGTATTTTTTTCTTAATCAGCAATTTGAATATCTTACTCGATCAGGTTTTTAATAATGCATTGATTAAGAAATTGGACTGGTTTTAAAATACGTTTGTGCTTATTTTCCACTATAAATAACACGTTTTGTCACTAGTAAGCTACAGTGCCCGTAAGGATGTAAGGACCAAATTCGGCCATAAGAAGTTTAATAAAGAAAGAGAATGCTATCTTACATGTAAGCTCGGATGGTACGTCAGCCTCCCATCATCGCACAGCGTCACATACTTCTTCTTCCACTCCTTATTCAGCGCCTTACTGCTCTTCTTGTACAAGTACCCCTGCTTTAGTGGAATCGCCCTGCCAGAGCCTAGCTCCCCATTCTTCAGTCTATCATCACCCTTTTTGGAAGGGGTGAAGAGATTCGATCTCCTTCGAGACTTCCTTGACGTGGTCGGCGTTGACGACGGTGTGGGCAAGTCCTTAGAATCTTTCGGTGGCTGTAAGTTGTCCAGACAATGTGGGGCTGTGAACTTGACGTTGTTGTTTTCTGTTGCTATAGAAACGAGGCCTGATGACGAGCCGTGGCTGCCGAGGGAGTTGCCCCATCGTGAGGACGTGTCGGAGCCATTCGTGCTGTGGATTTCGACGACGTGGGTTGACGAGATTCCGCTGCTGTTTGATGAGGCGTCGAAGGATTGCGCGCCTCTGTGTAGGTGGTGGGATGAGGCTGAGAGTGTGTGGTGACCGCGGGGTAGGGAGTCCTGGAACAAAGAAGAATGAAATAAGGTGAGAACAATGAATTTACCTCCAGGAATGGTGCTACTTGTACGTCTACCGATCTTTGGACAGTAAGCACTGCTACCACATTGCTAACTGTTCAATTATTCTACCAGGGCATAAGCTATTGTTATTAGTAGTTTGTGCCGATACGACAGAACAAGAACTATGTGATTGGACGTTAGTACGAAGCATGATACACTTATTCAATACCTAACACTTGAAGATAATGAAATGTGTGTCAAGTCAAACTTCCCAATAAGTGTTTCGTACGACTATATCCCAATGCCGAAAGCTGAAGAGGTGGGTTGATAGCTCAATATTCTTATAAGGGAAAAGTAATAGCGTCCTACGGAAATGTGTATGGAAATTAGATTCTGAATCAGACATTCCCATATGAAAAGGCGTTATAAAAACGTCGATACAAACCAGATAAGGTGTTTAACGGTTCGAATGACCTTAACCTATTCAATATGCCTTTGAATTGAATACTTAAATTAAATGCGCAGTTTTGTAAAAAAAAGAGCTAGGTATGTATTGGTGAATATCCATGCAATATATGCATTCAACGGTCGAGCATAATGCCTTTCAATGTAGTACTCCCTAGTCTTTGTACGAGTAAAGTGATCATATCTGTTCAGCCGCTACGGCGGTAAAGAGGTATGCGGTACAGACAGTAAACTCCCGCATACCTCCACTGAAAATGGGAGGATCCTCAAAACCAGACGGTTGTTGTGTCTGGTGGGCAACTGCCCGATAGTTGATATTCGGACTGTTGTATATGTTTAAATCGCACGGAGAACTTTGCTTGCGCGATGCAGGGTTTCGTTGTTAGTTCGTCGTAGATGGCGCTGCGTTTCTTTTTGTTGCCGTACAAATTTCGCTTCTTTGTTTTTCATTGATTACAGCGGTATTGATTGACAAACATATAAACAAACTTTGAAGTGGATATGAGAGGACAAGATGAGATTTACCGAAACTAATATTGTATGAGGTAATCTCTGGTACTGATCCGATAATGAAAGTTCTTTCACTAACAGAGAGCTACATTCGAGTGACAAAGGCTTTAATTTAAGTACTTTTTATCCCAAAAAATGCACGATTCCTTTGGGAAAAACCTCGAAAGCTAAGGCTACGGCAAAAACTACAAGCTTTTGCCCGCGATTTCGTACACGCGTATCCCGTTTCTTCCCGTTCCCCTAGGAATTTCGGGATACCCTCTTAGTGCTCCCCTACACTCCCTAAGGAACCTACTATGCCAAATTTCAGCTTTCTGCGACCAGTAGTTTCGGCTGTGCGTTGTCTATCAGTCACTCAGTCAGTCAGGAACGGAAGAATTTTATATATTATAGGTATACAAATATAGGACAATAGTGTATTGTTAGCCTATTTTAGGAGCAGGACGTCACTCGCAGATCCTCCAAAGAGATATTTATATCGGATCGATAGAATTGCATTGTCTTTGATTGAATGATTGGAGTTAATTTGAATGGTTGTCTGCATCTTCGTATGAGTAAATCGTTATGTGATGCATCGCGAATTGAAATGCATTTGTGCGTAATTACGAGTTTATTGAAGAGTTTGAAATTGATGGTAAGAGCTGAGCAGATGGTAAATATTCAGCGAAATTTTTACTTATATCATGGAGTTTCTTGCCGTTCTTTACCATAGGAATCTACGCTTCGGAATGAGTAAATTAGATATTCTTTAAATTACATATTTACAAGTGTGGTGTACAATAATTGTCTACTCAGCACACTCACAACATTGTTTAAAAGTAGTTGCAAGTAAGCTGCCTGCATACCAAATAGCTTTGTTGACTGTACCTATCTACCTATTAAACTATCAAAATTATATTGGTGAGGTGAATCTTTGTTTTATTTAATACTTTTGGCCATGATTCGTGTTCGTGAAGGGCAGCCAATAACCAGGAAATCAATCGATAACAAAAGGGTCTGTGTGTAGTGAATAATTATTTTAAAGTAGGTACTTGGATTCACATAATATTCCTTAATCTTAGCCTTGTGAGGTGCAGACGATACAAAGACAAGTTCAGGGTTCTTCAACTGGGCTGTTTTAAGTACACGGTCATATAAAATTAGCTAGCAGAACGTCGCATGATTTGACTCGATGACCAGGATTAGTAGGATTGCCCGGCGTCGGGAAATGTTTTATCCGGACGCCTCAATCTTAGACACACTTTTTGGGACGTATTTAGGCTTTGTGGGTGAATGCCCGGCTACATGAGCCGGCCTGTCCGGATAATGCTGTAACATTTTCTAGTCAATTATATTTTCCCCGGTATTTACATTTTAAACACTACTTCTATTCTTACTATCAAAAAATTACTGTTCATTTGTTATTGCATTAGAAGTGAAGAGGATTTTTGGGACGATAAAAAACATCCCGAGTTTACAATGTTGTATCATTTTACAACTAAGACACAACTTCCTTACAAAGTTAAGTTGTCCGGCTTATTACACCTATTTTTACCCGAAAGTCCGGGTAAACTGACTGGACAATTCCGCTTTCCGGTTTTAGGACCTAGTCACCCCACCTTTCCACTTTATTGACACTTATTTATACAATAGCAGCATAAAGGCGTGTCAATAACACGTGATATTTATGTGGACAGTCACATAACTCAAATATACTTGATCATACTTTTGTCAAACTAGTTCCTAGGCTTTTCAAGGTTAGTAAAGGCGTGTAGGTAGAATGGATAATCGAACGAAAATCTTGTTTTGATTACAGATATCCGAGTATCAGATACCTATTGTATTTTTATATTTAAAAGATAATATTTGTTTGGTGGAAATAATATTCGTCCGCTTAGGTGGCAATGGGAACAGTCCATCAGCAAAGGGTTAGTAGACTCTTCAAGTCATCAGGTGCCCTACTATGACGTGCTAATGCCATCCAATTCCGACGATGTAAAAGGGATAGTGCTATACGCTATGTATAGCTTCGTCTCTCTCTTAGAGCGGAATCTCGATCGTTTTAATACTTCATAGTAGTGCCCCAGAAGTCTGATATTTTTCACGGCCAAAGAACCAGCATTGCCATTCAACGTGGTATTGGCAATGCTGCCAATGTTCTAGGCACTTTAGAAATATTATTTATTTCGTTAATATCTTCTTACTACCATTGGTCTCGCGGTCGCAAGCGCAACTGCCGAGCGTGGAGTCCTGCGTTCGATTCCCAGGTCGGGCAGAGTTATTAGGTTTTTCCAATAGGAATTTCCCAGTGACAGCCCGGAGTTTGGAAGTTGATGGTGTGACACCCCCGTGCCTCGGAAAGTACGTTAAGCCGTTGGTCCTGCGCCAGATCTCTCTCCGGTCATGTCGGGTTGCCGTCCCATCGGAATATGAGAGTGATGGAAGAGGGAGTGCACCTGTGTTTGCGCACACACTTGTGCACTATAATAAATGTCCCACGCCGATGGCTAGTCTCGGTTGAGATTGGCCGCCATGGTCGAAACCGGTCAGGAGGACTACACTGCTGAGCCAGATTTTCCCTCAGGACAAAAAAGCACCAAATTTTTTTGTTAAAACCTCTTGTTTGGTCCATTTACACGTCAATTACTTACTTAATTTTACGCTGATCTAAAAGATTATAGAATATTAAACAAACATTCAGTTTTATATTTCCGCGCATTGCGTAAACATGGGCCGAGTGAAATGTTTACCGTTTTTATGTAGATACATAGTGGATTGGCTAAATGGCTAGTTATTTGTTTTATCTTATTTACTTTGAATCCTTCCTATATTTACTAACGCATTTGACGTAGTTTTCGAGTACCTAATATTCTTTGGATAATGAAAAAAATTGGTTGTCTGTAAAGTCAATTCTTTGGATAATGAAAAAAATTGGTTGTCTGTAAAGTCAATTAACGGACGATAGTTTAACGTGACAACTTCATAACAAAACATTGATGAAATGATCGTAACGTTACAATGAGTCATCCTTTTTCGTGCGTGCAGCCGGCGTTCATCGATTTATTGGACGTTGTCACGTCAAAAAATTAAATATTCATAACAGGGTTATTTTTTAAGTGGGCGTGGATGGTCAGTCTCGGGCTCGATTTTGATGAAAACTAAAATTGCATTATTGGATTATCGAAACCCACCACGCCACTTGAAGCGTGATCGACGTCAGGCTTGGAGTATTGAAATTCAGCCTGTATACAATAAAAAAAAATATTCGCCTCATACATTGCGATGATACTATGAGTTACAGATGTAAGCTTCAAGTCGGGATGTTTATGCATGAAGTTTATAGGTGCATATTGACCAGCAAGTAATCAGCATAACGACAAAATTCATTGCACTATCCATAACAAATATGTAAACAGTTGAAATGCTTATAAAGTGGGTCATGTTGACCAAAACATTGAACGTAATTTAAAAAAAACTATACAACGTGTAACAGAACAAACGCAATACCTCTTACGGGGTCACTGTACTCATCCTTATGAACAACTTTTACTATGGGACCAACACTGAAATCGCGAAAAAAAATTCGACTCCCCCATACATTTATGTGCGCATAACTCGATAAAATGTACTGAACAGCTGATTTTTTTTCGCGATTTTGGTGTTGGTCCCATTGTAAAAGTTGTTCATAATGATGAGCACAATGAACCCTAAAGAGATATTGCGTTTATTCTGTTACAAGTTGTATATTCAAACGGAAATTACTCACAAATACACTGACATTTTTTTGACAGTAGAGACAGAACAATCTATTTATCGCAGAAATTATACGAAAATTGAATAGATTACGTGAGAGACAAAATTGTAAGCTTTCACCAACTTCACTATGTAGCACAGTCACCTACTTTATGTTACGTAATAAGATTAAACACTATTATCATATATTATTAGATTTATCATCGCGTTTTTAGAACATCGTCTGCGATTGACCGAATCAATGCGTCATGTGTTTTTCTTATTATGAGGATAATAATATCAAAAAAAGGATAAAATTAATTGTTGTTCGGAAAATGCAATTATACAGGGTGTAAGAAAAAAACGCAAAACCTGAAAATGGGTCTTTTTCTCATAAAAGCTTTTACTATGAAGCCAACGCTGAAATCACGAAAAAATACTGCCCCATTCATTTGTATTTGCATTAGGTACTTGACCTAATGTACCTACTGAACAGCTGATTGGTATTCGCGATTTCGGATAAGTTTCTGTAGTAAAATTCGTTCAAAATCTATAAATACCTACTTAATATTATAAATGTGAAAGTTTGGTAGGATGGATATTTGTTACTCAATCACGTCAGAACGGCTGAACGGATCTTGAGGAAATTTGGCACAGAGGTAGATTATAGTCTGGAATAACACATAGGATGGACTTTTTATCCCGGGAGTATGTTCCCTTGGTATAATTTTGGACATTCACACGGGCGGAGCACGCGCAACGACCGGAGCCGCGGGCCACAGCTAGTAATAGAATACGATTTTCAAGATTTACGTTATCCCTGTTACATCTTGTATAGTCTACTAATTTTTATGTAATAGTACATAGATTGTTCTATACGAAAAACATCATCAAGCAATTTCCTTCTTGTCCGTTAATTATAGTGATCATTGAGAATGGGATTTCCATTCTGAGTAATAATTATTGCAGCCTATGTAATGTCGAACCCACGGTATACTATCGAGGTAGGTAGTTTTAGTCATTTTCAATCAAATCAAGCAATTTTATGCCGGGAAATAAAGGTTGTGGAAATCCTAGCTCAAGAACGAATAATAAAGTGAAAGAATTCCCGTAACATCCGTAAGAGTTAATGAAATACAAACATTACCTCTTACAAACAAACCTCTTTCTAATTTAGTTTAATGTCGGAAATAATCCTAAACTAAAAAGTAAAAAAATATATATATCCTAAAAAAGTATCTATGTGTTATTCCAGACCATAATCTACCTCTGTGCCAAATTTCATCAAGATCCGTCCAGCCGTTTGCGCGAGAAGAAGTAACAAACATACACACACGCTCACAAACCTTCGCCTTTATAATATTAGTGTGATGTGATAGTGTGATTAATATTAGTGGGATAGATGTAGTGATTGTGTTTAGCAGCTATGCCTGAATGTCTACCTACCCCTTACCAGATCTATGGCCCTACCAGCTTCAAACACATAGCCTAGCAAGCCACTCCATATCCCTAAATGCTGAATTAAGATAAGATATTACTTCAGTAACACATGAATGCAAACATTTATCACCATTACTTTAGTTGTCGTACAGATTATTTAGCGATAGCAGTCATGATAAACGGCGGCATGGCTGCTTTCTTTTTTAAATAAGGAAAAAAGCATCCATATTAATCTTTTTAATTTTTTTTAAGTAGAAGTAGCTCATTTTTATTTCGCCTTCACTCTTTATTGGCAATAGTCACACCCCTGATAAGGCAAACCCATTTCCATATTAATTTGGCAACCTCATATCTGCAAGCTGTCATTTGAAAAAATTGGAATTTTTCATTTCATATTTAAACTTAAAATACCTCTAGCTTAATCACACTAATCACAGAAAAAAGGAAGAAAGGCGAAAGTTTGTGAGTGTATGTGTTTGTTACTTCTTCACGCGCAAACGGCTGGACTGATTTAGATGAAATTTCCCTTGGGATAATTTTCGACATTCACGCGGGCGGAGCCGCGGGCGGAGCCGCGGGCGGTAGCTAGTAATAACATTATTTTCAGTCATTTCTGGTTAGATAACAAGATGAACCAATGTTATTAACGTTGCTATCAGGTGTTGAATGAAGACATAAATCTAATTTTTAAAATGAATAGATGACTGCCAGTAGAGCATATAATTAAACTATTAAAAGGAACTAATGAGGCGCGAACATAATTGTCTAGTTTTAGAATACAGTAAATTATTGTTAGATGTTTCCTTCAAATAATTCATGTTTTTTTTTTTTGTCAAGTGTCTAAAAATAGCAGTAATTAGTCAAACTCTGGACTGTTTTTAGTAGAAATACCAGTTGCCCTACTATGAACTCTTAAAACGATCATGATTCCGCTCTAAGAGGGAGACGGAGCTATTCATAGCGAATAGCACTATCCCGTTTACATCATCGGAATTGGATGGCATTAGCGCGTCATAGTAGGGCTGCAGGTTCTATATTGATAGCATTCAGTGAATTAACAATTTGAAACATAAGTAGGTACTAATACACAGTGTTTTCAAAACGACCTAGGTTTTTTTGAGAATATCATTGCCTTAATTATTGTCTAAGTCTTGGACTCAGAAAGAAAGGTACAAAAAGGCTCGCTAAAAACTAGTCACACAAAAGTGGCACTAACGCCTAGGTACCTATGCATACATACAATTATCGAGAAGACATATTAAGTGGAGCCATAATAGAGCAGCCAATTCATGGTCCCTATGAATCTAAATATAGTGCCCATGACCAACAAATGACTCAACACAATGATGATAATCAAATCATCACTTAAGAAATAAAAATCTTGTGCAACAAGGGATATAATCTGTACTAATATTATAAAGACGTAAAGTTTGGAGTTTGTGAGGTTGTAGGGGGTAATCTCTGGACCTACTGAACCGATATTTTTTTTTTTTTTGTGTATATGATAGCCACATTCATGAGAAATGCTATAGGCTATACCGGAACGGGAAAAAACGGCATATGCGCGTATAAAGTCGCGGGCAACAGCTAGTGTTATAATAAGAGTGAATAGCAAATAAATATTATTATTATTAATATTATTATTATTAGGTTTTCGCTTAGAGAGCTACAGACTGCAGGCAGTCAAAAATGTCAATGCCAAGTCTACATCCCCGACTAACAAAACGACTACTCAGCCTTAGTAGAAATAACCTCAGAATAATAATAGGGAAAAATACGGGCCATTGCCCCCTTAACAAACATCTCTTTAACATAGGCGCCACGGACAGCCCACTCTGCAGGGGCTGCCTTGACGCCGAAGAATCAGCCGCCCACGTCATCCTGGAATGCGAGGCCGTGGCTACCCAACGTGAACAAATCCTCGGAACGGTGAAGTCGCTCCGCGAAGCCTGTGAAGCTCCCAGGAAGCTGTGCTTCTGTCGTCTGTGCTTCTGGGCGGTGCTGGGTTGGCTAACCTAGCCAGGACACGGTCTAAGTGCGGTAAATGGAGTCCCTACTCTACTCTTCTCTACTAAGAGTAAATAGGTTACTTCCAGGCAAGCATGCTTTATCGACAACCACATCATTGCTTTCTATCAGGTGAGATTGTGGTCACATGAAAGACTTTAAAAAAAAATTAAATATTAATAAAAAATATGCAGAAAATTTTCCTTTCCAATCTGTACAATGTATTATTTAAAACTTAACAGTGTGCCTGATGGGTTTTTCCAAATGAAGAACTTTGATGCAAACTTTCATCCCTTATTGAAGTAACCCATTTATGGAATAAGTTTTTAGGTATTTTAGGAGTTTTCTCTACGAGTTTCGGTTTAAACAGACATTCCCTCTATAAACAGTGCAAACAATGCATGTCTATATAGCTCAAATTGTTTTGTTATGTGCTTATTATAATTGAATAATTCTTTTTTTATTTTTTCTTTATTTGTCTAAATATCTTTACTTAGAGCCCTTTGTTTATAAGAAACTGTTGCGATAATTTCATGCCTCTAGACCTAGCAGCTTAGTCTGTGTAGTTTATCAGAGATTTAAAGTATTTAAAGGTGGAAAAATAATCGCACTATCTTTTAAAAATGTATGTGATAATATTTTGAGTCATTGTTCGAGCCCATGTTGAGTGCCCCTGAATACCAAATCCAATTTGAATTGATTGAGTAAAAATTTAAGTTTTGTTTCTATTTGAGCTTATGAATTGATTAAGTAAAAAGATTTGAGTAAAATTATTTTAGTATTATAAACTCTTCCGTTACTGAGTGACTGACAGACAATGCACAGCCGAAACTACTGGTCATAGAAAGCTGAAATTTGGCATGTAGGTTCCTTGGGGAGTGTAGGGGAGTACTATGAGAGGATTTTCCGAAATTGCTATGGGAATGGGAAACACGAGATATAAGCGTACAAAGTCACGGTCCAAGATATAGGTAGGTAATAAGTAATAACATACACAATACAAATCAGTAGCATTATCTAAGGTGGACTAGTAAGTAACTAATATTATTGATAGGTAAAATATTGTTAAAAAGTTTGCTTGTTTATTTCTCTTGTTTGAACATAAAATGTTTTTGCATTTAATTTAATGGATGAAACAGATATATTTCAAATTATTTTAGGGTTCAAATAGATAAGGTATATATACCTCCTTAACGCCATAGAAACAGGGGTCATTTGCAAAATAAAGGTTGGATACCTTCCAACATTGATTTTGTGAATGAAAATTGTTTCGCAATTGAAAATTTAAAGTTAAAAACTTGTCAACTTCTACTTTGTTATACTTATAACAAAGTTCAAAGTTTTTTATTTTATACTAAATTCTTTTATGCCAAAGTTTGCCAAGTACTTAAGTAGGTGCTTGTCAAAATCAAACATAAAAGAAAGAAAGGTTTGTTAATTCTTTCTAATAAAGCTAAACTATCATGAGCGCCATGGGTGATGCTATATTGATTGGTTAAAGGAGCAAAACCATGAGAAATAGCTAGATTTAAAAATACTGTAGCTTCTTTCAAAGTCTTCTCTATATAATGCACTTGTTTATAAACACATACCTACCTTGTAATAGATTCCAATTATCCATCTCTTGTGAGATTTACAGCTTTATTGTTTGTAAGGACAGGTAAGTAATGCTAATAATACCTGACAAGTTGTTTGCTTACATTATCATGTTAGTAATCCATGTTTTCCCTGCTTTTAAAAGTTAAAACTGAGAGGTAAACACCATCAGACAAAATGATTATAGTAGGCGCCAGATAATCGTGGAATAACGGTCATTGACCCACCTACAATTATTGACATTTTTAATTTGAAAAACGGAATTAATGACACAAGGCTGTCCCGAATCATCATCTCTCGTGATCCTTAACATTGTCTAATAATGAAAAACGATTCATATTTAATTGTTCAGGTACCTATGAACAGTTATTAGGGAAAGGTCAATGTACTTTATTCCACATTTATCTGGCGCCTACTTTAGTGATTTTTTTTAATATTTTAAATATAGAAAAAAAAAAGGAATATGCACATGCTTATTTACAAAGGCAAAAACTTACACATTGATCATCATTCATATTGTGTTTTAATATCATACAATTTCTAATTTAAAAATAAATATTAAGTAGGTAAGACCTGCAGTGGATTTTAAATAACAAAACATTTTTTTTCAGGTCACAATCTTTTGTCTTACCAGTGTGTGAATAGTAATGACTGGTTAAACACTGAACCACAGCCATATGTTTTAAAAGAAAAAAAAATTCACAATACCTATTCTTTTTTTTTTTATTTTGTTGTTGAGACCAAGGCATATGTGTAAAGTGTCACACATTGCATGGTTCGTGACCTCTGTAAGTACTAAAGTTTATCATACTACTGCCTGTTTGCTCCTTAATTCAATTTAATGATGATTTATGCTTATCTGTTTAGTGCTACCAATGATAATTATTACATCCTATTGTGTAAAAGGAAGATGTTTATGCTAGATGGCAAAGATTGCGTTTTGTAACATGTGGTATTTATGTCCAAAAATAGTTGGCATATTTCTTTCTGTGAGTTCTTTCTTGCACTATTTTTGATTGTCTTTTTTTGAAGCTTAGACTTAGTAGGTATTTAGTAAAAATGTTTGGATGATAAGAAAACTTTGTATAGGTACCTACTTTTCTATCGATAAGAGATCGTGGACTAGCTAATTGCATCGTGATCAAAACAAAGTTGTTTTACAGAACATAGACGAACGCTCGGAAGTAATAGTATAATAATTACCTTGTAAAGGAATGTTGAGTGGTTGTGGCTTGGCGAATTCACTAACGGCTGTGGAGTCACAGGCCTGGAACCTCCAGACAAGCATTGCGACGATGCCGACAACCTAGTCCCCACAATCTTCTGACACGCTGCAAACAAAACAATCACTATAATCACCAACACACAAAAACTTTCACAATTTCGATGTCCAAAAAGCACGACAACTAGATCCAAACGGTTAATTGAACAATAACATTTTCACGCACATTCAAATTTAGACGATTTCCTACGATCGCGTTCCTCAGCTCTTTGTATGTTGTAGCACGAACTGCGACGCCTCAAACTCGATATAGGCGACATATTAGACTTGAAAATAAGTGTTCTCTCCATCCTTCCATTCAGGATAAGATAGAAAATAAACGTAATATTCACACAAACGACGCTTTAAAAACGTCAAAAAAATGTAAACAATGCAATGTCGCGGCGGCGAACGAACGAGAACGAACTAAACGACCGCGCGCCTGGGGGCCGGTGTTGCCACTGCGTGCGCTAGAACACCCCGCAAGCGAAACGAGATCCACAGACTGGCTAATAAGTACGTTTGTAGTACACTCATCACATCGTAGCATCACGCGAGACGACGCGATCGTAAAAAATCTCTATTATGTAATTTTATAACTCTCTATCGATCTCAATCAGTAAAAAAGTCGATACGTCTAATATCATTAACGGATAAGCTTTGGAATTGACAATCCTCCTTCCAATGCAGTAAGTAGATATCTATGTTCATCAGATAAGGAGATTATTCTCAAAATGATAAAATTTTCACGTGTATTATATCGGTCGTCGGGTCGTGAGTTCTGACACATTTCTGATTGATAAAGAGACAGCAAAATATCAAGCACTACTAAAGTATTTAGGAAATAATAAACAGGAGGAAGAGCTATTAAATATTTTGGGGTTCCAACTTGTTTCATCGTTAAATACGATGAAACAAGTTACGAGGTAATTTTCACAAAAGCAAAATTCTAGCAAATGTAAATAACAATTCCATTTATGTAAATTAACAACGGTAGAAACATTCCAAAAACAGTGTTGTAGAAAAAACAACGTAAGATGACATCATCCGACATAAATATTCGATGTTCGTTTAAAATCGTTACACTTACCGTCTTGGAAGACTCGTTCCACGTTCAGACCGTACGTAGCACAGGTCTCGTAGTAAGAACATCTTCGCAGCTCATTCGACAGCTTGCGAGCGCGGTTGTCGTCTACCACGCGTGGACTACTTTCACTTATGGCATCTGGAAGAGCAACCAATCATTTAATAGGAAATACGTCTATCGGACGCGTGCACGTAATTATGTAAATTTACTGTGTAACATATTTTTTTTATAGGAAAATTGTTTTGATAATTATAGTTCATGTTTGTATTATGTCTCTAATAATAAAGCCAAATAATTTTTCACATCTTTTTTTCGTTAAATACTTGCCTTTTTAATATTGTTTTTCTATTACTAGGTACTACTAGAACAAAATAGGATAGACTACTCTTTATTATGTGAGTCACAGTTCTCATAGAGTACAACATTACTGGAACTACCCACTTATGTATTTGTATTAGACTACGTGCACATTTTATCTGTCTCTATAAATCGATCGATCGAATCGATATGCCATCTTTAGCGTTAGTAGAAAACATACAATAATGACGTAAATAAACAAGGAAAATTTGATCATTATCACGTAAAAAAAAGTAAATAAGAAATACTCATTCAAATGCAATCATATTTAGTCTCATTAAATTATAAGCATTACTAAATATCACGGATAATTTAATAGAAATGTAAGATTAGATAATAAAATGGAGAAATATCCGGAGTAAGGTGAAAACCTCAATAAACCCACCTTGGGTTCCGACCAATATGATCGGAATCTCGGCGGAATTCCTATAATGGGACATTTTACTGAAGTAGTTCGACACCGTATTATAGCTGATCTCGTTTTCCAAGCTGAACACGAAGATTACGGCGTCCACCCAAGCCGTAAACTGTAACAAAAGATAAAGGTGTTATAAACATATTGCCCAACAAATCTGATAATAATGTTTTAGAATCAATTTCCTCCGAAGTTTATCGGATTTAATTTGTTAAGCGGAAACGTTTCTAAAATGACGTTTCCATTTTCCAAGAAAACTAATAAAGATTGTTCAAAGCTATATTGGGTATATTATAGACTGAGTGACTCGATTATGGATTTATGAATATAAATATCCTCGCCTCGAGTCTCCCACGAGACCTTGGTTTGGTCGTGAAAATCAATAATATTATAATTATAAGACATACGATTGGATGGATTTCTTCGTCGTTTCGGAATAATAGTTTACTAAACGTCGAAATTTTAACGCACCCATCATGATTCGTATTTTAAGTTTCGCCAAAATCGCAACTGAACGACATACGGCTGACACAACAAACTGCATTAAAGTAATCCAATATTCTTACGTCAAGAAAGACCCTAACATGCAGTAACCCCATTGCGAAATAACTTGTGGAGAAAAAACCGCTCCCTACACGGGGACCCATTATAATTACGTGGGGTAATTTCGTGCAGTCGTAGGGGTTTAAAACGGAAGGGTTATGTGATACTTGCGTCTGCAAACATAATACATGTGGTATAGACAAGGTAATTGTATAATGTTATAGCTTATGCCATTCGTAATAATGAGAGAAGCATAATTAATGATATAATTGAAAACGTGTGAAGGAAAGGTGTCCCAATTTTTTTGACAGCTCATAAAGATTTAATTACGAAGTGTTTGTTGACAAATTATAGTGTTTGTGACGATTATAAAGTTAATTGCTATATCTTTTGTATAAGTATTTATTTACGTAAGAGCCAGATACTCAGATAATAGGTAGTTACACATGTAACTTAACAACGCCACTTTCTTTTAACACCATCGTTACGTATGACTTGACTCATTAGTATGTAACTGTGACAATAGTGTTTGTCTAATCTACATAATTTTCGCGAACCATTGAAACGTAAAAGATGTCTATTATCATGTAGGTTCAGCAGTAGCACAAAATGTATGACTAACTCAGCTTCCACTTGAATGAAGATGCGTGCGTGGGAGGGTGTCACCCCTTTCCTCTGAACAACAATCGACGGCTGAGGAGCGTCATCCGGCGGCATAGTGCGTGACGATGACACGAGAGGAAAAACCTTGGAAAAACTACTCCACCCTCAACACTCTACAGAATAAATTCTTTTGTCTTACGGAAACCCGTTTTGTATAGTTTAAAAATACAGCACTAAGCACTCCACAAAATCCATTGTTGTATCAAGACAAGACAAAAATAGCGCTTAATTTCCTCGCCTCAACGCCTTGAAAGGGAAAGAAAAATATATCAACGTTTCATTAATAGTTGTTTTATTCTTAAGGCATTAACTTTATTGCTGTATAAAATACAAATAAATTATTGCCTCATAAGCAAGAAGTTGCCGATAATTCAGTGCAGACGTCCGCTTTTATTAATAATATTTTTATCATTGTGTCGACCTATCTTATCGAAATATCAGGAAAAGATAGCTGAATCGGAATAACAAACGTGCACGCTAATCAAGGCCTTATTGAATGAGATGCCCATTTCTATAAACGTCAAACGAATAAAGGATTATGAGGAGATTGCATGTCATAATGAAATCATAGCCGTGAAATTTGGAAGCGAAGGTTGTTGCGCCCGACCCACAAAATGTGTGAAATACTTTAAACGACGCGTGAAATTATATTGCTGATGACATAAATTTGACACACATAGAACCCAATATTACACTAAATTGCATGAAAAAAAAATATTATAAGCGTAAAAATATACAGCCTAGATATAATATAAGATACAGATGCGTAAAACGTTGTCATAAAAACACCACTACCGTGCAGGAAATTGGTAGTACCATTAAGTGCCAAGTAACATGAACTTTCACACAGGTTACATCCATGTATTTCACACATAATATTACAGTCAATATAAAGCTGATAAAATGATACAATTAAACTTAGTTTCCAAATAAAACTCTTACCAATCCACGAAGGTATCACTAACTTATTTAAGCGTATCACATGTCATATTAAAACATTTTAAACTTCATTATTAATTTGGGAACTATTATAGTGCAATGACATTAAAAAAAGTTGATCGGTAAAAGCGTCACGGTGTATCCAGGGCGGCGCGCTGGTGGCGACTGGGCGGGCGGGCGGCTTCTAGCTTGGGCGGTGAAGCCTTCGTTTATTTCCATTTCCCTCCCTCACCCTGTCCGCTCTTTACAAAAAGAGACAGAAACATTGAGTGCAACTTCAATGCAACCACTGCAAGCCTTTATTTCTGGAGTCGGATGTCGGGTTTAGCATTACAGAGATAATTAAAATAAGAAACAATTAGAAAACAATGAAGTCATAACGGAGTGAAATAAAATTATTGTAACTTTCTGCATGATGATGACTCTTGTTATTGTTTTCAGTATTGGTTCACTCAACACTGTACTATGGAGACTTAACGTATGACTTAATTTGATATTGTAAATGACGCCAGAAGCGTCAGTAACATCATCAATTAATTTGACACGTCATCGATTATTTCAACTAGGTACCTACTACTTAGGTCCGCAGTATTCACTACTACTAGTTGCGATACAGTTCTGTTCATTATACAGGTGACATTATCTGGCATTATTTATAATGAAAGAAACTGCTAAAACACAATTACATAAATTCAGAATCAGCAGGCTTTCGAATGGCAAAAGTAAGCCGAAAAGCCACATCATCCAATTATGAATTGCACAATGAATTACAGTGGACTAATAGGAGATTAACCGCACTACAATACTCTTTATTGAATAATCCTATACATAATAGAAGTTTTCTTGGCAAAGGACTCTGGGGTTGTGGGTGAATGGACTGCAAGGGCCAACTTTCTAGACCTTGAGCCTCAGACGGCCTAAGTTCAACCCGTGACGGTTATAGCCCCCGTTGCAAGGTCAGCCTGAGACAAAAATTGATTATTATCATTTGGGATAGTTGTTTGAAAAGCTTAATAAAAATTGATCGAACTTGACTTTCGTTTTTATTTTTAAAGCGTCGAACGATGTAGTTCGACGTATATACGTATAGGTACAACTTGACGTAAGTACTCGACTCATTATATAGGTAGAATGCACTTTCATCTTCTATCACTGCAGTGGGCACGGGGAAGCGAAACTACGAGGAAGTAATCGAACGCAGCTCGATTCGAGTAGAACTTGTGCGTGCAGTGACCGTGCGTCGTCGCTCACTACGCGCCGCCCGGTGTAGTGACGAAATTACCCCGGAATTTAGGTAAAAAATTACGTGATATTACAGACAAATAATTTAAAGTGGGCAAAGAAAAAGCCATGCAGCCAGTAATTAAGCCATAATTTCATATTTTTATAATTTCTATTACATGCTTCATCGATTGAACGCCAAATGATGTTTTAAAGATATAAACGCATATAAGTCCATTAGACACCCAAGTAGGCTAAACGGCACTTTTTCTACTACTTTTTACAAAAGAAATTTCCAGCAACAAAAACACATTAAGGAAGTTACGACAGGAAGTAGCTAGTGCTGGGTACGACATTATAGTTATTAGAACATTTTCGCTGTGGTTCCGCTCATATCAGGCATTATCTTTTGGGGCCAATGTACCAGAAAAAACAGTTTGTAACGTCCGCAAATCATTATGATTACATATCCGGTTTAAAAAAGATATGCATTGTGATGCAAATTCTTCTCGCTAAAGCCCTATATAGTATGTTTGTTATTTTATTTTACATATATTGAATGTGGCTCTCCGGATAGGCGACACTCTTTATCTGTTAGCTAGTTATTTTTAAAGTTAATTAGGTGTCAATTTCAATATCCCAGCTTGAAGGTATACTTATTATATTTTCTAAAATCTCAGCTCTTGTACTACAACAATGTGCTACAACTACGTACAATTTGAAGCATACCAAGTACCTTCCAAACAGGTTTACGTGTCCCCTCAAAGCCGGGATACTGAAGACGAACAATAGGCCCTATCAATGTAGGGCTGGCGAAACGTGCTATATTCCAAAATTCGGCCTCAAAAGGGCCTGTCCCTTGGTAAAGGTAAAATAGCTTAAACTACTATTTTAGGGATGAAAGTAGTAACTATTATAATACAGAAATATTTAGCGATAGGTATGTACATATTTATAAAACAACAAAGGAATAAAATATTACAATAGAAATAAGTACATTATAGTTCAAACATTGTTTTTGTTACAACACGCAATCTCCGTTAAAATCACAGGCTATTTCCGTCAGCCCTAAAAAAACACCAAATTAGTTACTTACACTGTAGTTTTTTTTTCGAAGCATGAATAGGAGAGTGAATAGCGTCGGCCAGGTAACCCGATCTAGAGACGTGACCCGCTCTCGTCTACATTGTTCGTGCCATACGATACTTTTGCTGGACCACGCATAAATCACTAAACACCGCGTCATGGTTGGTTAAATGTATCGTCGACTCACAATTTGTAACTGATATATAGGATATTTTTATTACCCTGAGGGTAGAAATTGCAGACTTGCAGTAGTCTAGCAAAAACCATACAATATCAAAATGAATATAGCCAATATTAACGGCAAACCAGACTCGATAAATATGATGTAGATTGCATTGCCAGTACATCAATTTTTTCTGCTCTCAGGTCCTTTCACCCGTAGTCCCGGGCTTGAAAGGAGTAATTACCTCTGCTAGTACAAAGTTGGATGAACGTTGAACGCCCTTTAAAGAGGTTACCGACAACTAAACTTGAGACACATTCAATAGAATAAATTTGTATTACGCACGAGATAAGGGCTCAAAACATTGTGAAACCTTTCTTCAAATGCATATTTATCTTCGTTTGGTCCAGGGTTGTTGAACTTCTGCTGCATCTTTGGGTTAGATAATGACGAAAATATTACGGATTTTAATAATGCAGACAAATCGATAGGTACAAGATAGTACAAGTTTTCCATGCAGCATTGACTATGAAATTGTATAAGGATAAATGACATGCGATGTTTTGGAAGACAAAACTTAAAATGGGTTATTGTCACGATTATGGGCAATGGGCCAGCTTTAAAAACTTTTAGCAATAAACTGGCATGACTTCTGGATGTGGTTTTTAGCAGAACCAATTACCGTGCCAGTCAATAATATTGTACGTTGACTTTAGTAGTAAAGTACCATCGTTAACAAATGCTAGTTCTACTTTAAACCAGTCATTTTATTTAATTAATTATGTTAAGATCAATGACGCTGACGAACTTTCCCATTCAAATGTCTCACAGAATGGACGAAATGAATGGATGAAATGGTCCATTTGTTTTTTTTCAACTGTCAACCCTACAAGGATTGTATAGCAGCAACACCGCGACGAATGAGCCAATAATGGCTTTGATCCTATTCACAGACCTAAGGAAACGTGACTGAGAGATTTACGTGTAACTTTGTTGCTCATTATTGTAGATAGGTATCATGGGAAACTGAAAAAAACAAATAAATAACAAACATTAACGTTTCAATTAGTGATCATATTAAACATTATCTGGACACATACATATATAATATAATTGTATAACATGCAAATGGTGAAACGTTTAGCAGTCGTAATTTAGTTTGCTTGTGCAACTGTTGTTATTATTTTCGTACACAGTCAAAATTGTACAACGAATTGCAAATATTTGCCTTTCCTTATGGTGAACGGATTCATACCTTTACAAAACCTGTGAACAGTACCATAAAAATAAAATATCTAAAAAACAAATTGAAGATCGACATTTAGAATTACATTATTTCCCCTCTTTATCGCAACAAGATCGCTACCAAAACACGTGTAGAAACTTAAACTAACGGTTCCGTATTAAATGTTAGGGTAATTAATGTAAAAGAGTTAATTTTCTGGTCGAAAACAAACAAACACCACAGGGGCCACTGCCAACGAAACAAGAAAATTACGACCTAATTAAAGAACCCCATACTAATTAAATTGTCTACAACTTACTGCATGTCAAGGAAAGCTTTTCGGTCAAGAAACTCGTTTTTATGCAATTTTCAACCTTGTGTTTATTACAATAAAACTGGATGTATTATGGGATGTTAAGGGGACGATGTTTTTTAAAGAATATGATACTAGTTTTAATTACCACAGTTCAGTTTCAGGCGCCACATCTAAGAGAAAAAAAGCATACAGCTGCAATGTTGAATAGTTAATAAATTAGATTCGATTTCGTGAATTTCCCCTGAAACGGGTAAATATTCAAAACCTGGCAACTATTGTACTGTTCGGGAAAATGATTGATTGAACGATTTCTTTGTAAATGATCCACTTGTCAGAACTTCCAGCAAAACCGAATCAATTAGAAGCAGCTAAAAAAGTTTTTTTTTTAAATTAATTAATTACTAATTGTTTAGTAGTCAGATATTTTATAACTGAAGAATAAATATGTCGGTTTGACATATTTTCTTCCTTTTTTATTTCGCAGGCAAAATACTATTGAAGAATTTGCCCTTTATATATTACCATCATATTTGAAATGTTAAAGAAAACACTACATGTTTAATTTTTATATCCTCGTACACTAATTTCAAATACATCTCAATAAAATGACAAAATGTGCATTTTTATCGAGCGTTCAAGTAACGTGCCGACAAAAACCATAGAATTCGTTGTCGTTTTTATTCAAAGGTAGCAGCGAATACCTCTCAGAATGGTTCAAACGACCTTGATAGTGTACGCTTCAACGTTTCCGTGCAAAATAGTCGTTTTAAAATGATAGTGAGATGAGAGCTCGTGTTTCGTTTTATTAGCTTTTAAACTGACTCTTTTGATATACGAGCATAACATTTTATGTTCCTCTCTCTCTTCGCTTTACTTTATTTTTAAATAAGGAAACGACATTTTTCCCCTCTTCATTCCTTTTATTGAAAGCACATTTTCATATAAAAAACCTTGTTTTATATAAATAGCTAGCTTGCTAGCTTCAAAGTTGAAAAATATCGCATAGGAAGAAACCTACTATTCCAGGACATGGTCTACCCGTGTGCCAATTTCCATCAAAATCCGTACAGCCGTTAAACACGTGAAGAAGTAACAAACAAAAAAACTCACTTTCGCATTTATAATACACTTCTCATCAAAAAAATCGAAACACTTTCGTTTTTATTGTTTTTGTCCTAATTTTTTACAAAAGAGAATTAATTCCATGAAAAAAAAAACATTATTGTGTAGCTGGCAGTTTGGTCATTACAGTAAGAAGAAAAAAATCAAAATTCGAAATTAGAATTTCATTTGTTTATCCTATAAATGAAATTAATCACTGTTTTGAGACAAATGTGTATTTAGGGTTGGAGTACGTTTCTCGTTTAAAAACTAAAATTAGCGCTTGTCTTTAAACTTTTTGTTTCTTATTTCATTTACTGTGACTTTGGGACGTCTGAAAAAACTTTTTTTTCTAAAACATATGGATACTTCGCCCGCAGAAGCCGCCCAAGTGGTGGCATTGCTGGATTCTGGACTTAGTCAGCGTGTTGTGGCTGCAAGATTGCATCTAAGCTTATCATCTGTTCATAGAGTCTACAAACGCTATCGGGAGACTGGTTCGTTCACGCGCCGTTCAGGATCTGGCAGGAATCGGGTCACTTCTGAGCGAGATGATCGATTTATTGTAACAACCTTTTTACGAAATCGACGCCTTAACGCTTTTCAACTGCAGCAGCAGCTTCGCGTTGTACGAAGAGTAGCTGTAAGTGACTCTACAATAAGAAGAAGGTTGAAGGAACGCGGATTGGCACCGCATAAGCCAGCGAATGGGCCGAAATTAACTGCAGACCATCGAAGAGCGCGCCTTAACTTTGCACGCGAGCACCTAACTTGGTCATACCTTCAGTGGAGCAAAGTACTGTTTTCTGATGAGTGTAAAATTATGCTGTATGGTAACGACGGAAGGAACAAGGTCTACAGAAGAGATGGAGAACGCTTTGCACAATGCTGCATTGAAGAAAAGGTCAGCTATGGTGGCGGTTCGTGGACGGTTTGGGGAGGAATCAGCGCCGACGGTAAGACAGAACTTGCCTTTGTATCTGGGCCACGGCTGCCTGCACTAAACTCTCATCGGTACATCGAACAGTGTCTTGAACCTCATGTGATGCCCTATGCACATTTTATTGGCAACGACTTCATATTCATGCACGACAATGCTAGAGCTCACACCGCGGGCGTCGTACGAGATTATCTTACCGAAGTCGGTATCTCCATTATGGTATGGCCAGCAAGAAGCCCGGACATGAATCCCATTGAACATCTATGGGATGAATTAAAGAGACGAATTCGAGCAAGAGATCCAGCCCCAGAAACACTTAGCCAGCTGCAAAATGCAATCCAAGAGGAATGGGATAATATACCACAACATGTGATCGTGACTCTCATCCGATCGATGAAGAACCGTATGGAAGCAGTAATAAGAGCTCGCGGAGGGAATACAAGTTATTAAATAAACGTTTCTTACATTTTTTTTCATTTACGCGTGTTGTTTTACCCATTTCCTTCATATTCCATACAGGGTAAAAATTACTCATTATACAAAATACGAAACCTATGAAGACTTAATTTGAATTTAGAACATTAACATTAGGATTTAAAAACCTCATACTACTCACTATTAAATGACATTTTACATTTATTCCTAAATATACACATTTTTCTGATAATCCTTATCAAATCATAAACTGCGAGGTGTTTCGATTTTTTTGATGAGAAGTATATTATTTAAGATATACCTAACTATTTTCAGGCCTGAGTTTTGTTATCAATGACAGTTTGCTTAAGTCAGAGTAGGTTTATGGATTATGTACCTACAAAGGTGGAAGTATCTTAAAAGGTTGCTTGTGGTTTCCGGCACGGCCGATCCACCCCATCCTCACATCCCCCACCTGTGGGTGCCGTAAAAGGCGACTAAAAGATTACGTGAAAGGAAGGGGCAGGAAACAGGCATCAGAGTCCTCCTGTCTGCCAATGACAACAAACAGCATCGCTAATCCCCTTGTCAAGAGTCGGTGAAGTGACGTATTCGGGTAGTCAGTTTTCTGTTCTAACGAAAACGAAAATGGCTAAAGGCTTTGAATATGACTTCATTGCTGAAGTAAATAATTCCATACTATATTTCTATAAAGGGATACCTATATAATATTATAAATGCAAAAGTTACTCTGTCTGTCTGTTACCTCTTCACGTCTTAAGGGCTGAACCGATTTGCATGAAACTAAGTACACAGGTAGGTCCTGGATTAGGACATAGGATACTTTCATCCCGCTTTACGAAGATTCAAATCTAGCGTTGTTTATTATAGTCCTACGTAGGCATCACGTAAAAGGCTGCACGGGACCAATAACACCTCATTTATAAAACATTATGCTTATCTACATTGGGTACATTATTAAGTCTATTTATGTACTTGGAATACGTTAGCTTCGTTCCTCGACTGTTAGTATTAGAACAGGTTTAACACAAAGAGATACACGTTGGGTTCACACTTTTCAAATGAATTTAACATTGTATGTTTAAATTTAAATCGCCTACACTCTTTTGCTGGTCCGCTGGAATCCGAAACAAATGCACAACTGACTCTACAGAAGCAGTGAATTTTCCTGGAAGCTTCTAGTTATTTTGATAAGGCCCGCTTAATTACACCTATTATGAGAATGTTTGAAATGACTACTCAAATTTCAAAAACCCACCCAACCTGTAGAAAAATACAGATCATCATCAGCATTTCGTTTTCTAGTCTAGAAACAAAATACTTCACCTATTCAATGATAGTGATATTTTACTACACTCACCGATACAAGTTGTCAATTAATGCCAACTTAAAGTCAACCGGAAGAAACGACACATTTCACTTAAAGAAAATACAGCGAAAACTTTATGCACAATTATCGTAAAGCCTGCATCAAAGTTTCTGCAAACAAGGGAAGTCTCATCGAGTTACCTTCACGAAAGTTTGGTCAGGAAATATATGGGTTGATATGGAAGAGGGTGAAATGAATAAATTAGATAACATTAAATGTATTGCTGCCAATTTCTTATGGAACAATCTTGCTGATCAATTTCGGGGGAAACTCTGGCTATTAGAAACAGTTGTGGAGAGCGGGAAGATGAAGATGGCATTTGAAAGCTGTAATTTGTATCAGACACCACTTCTAGCATCGTAATGAAAAGTACGGACGAGATGAAATACTAATT
Organism: Mamestra brassicae; assembly: GCA_905163435.1. Taxonomy (NCBI): domain Eukaryota; kingdom Metazoa; phylum Arthropoda; class Insecta; order Lepidoptera; family Noctuidae; genus Mamestra; species Mamestra brassicae. The sequence continues at coordinate 2,684,031 of LR990991.1, read as the reverse complement.
AATTACCTGAACCGATACTTGACGCAACTACAATCAACATCCTCGCGGGATTGGTTTTACGTCAATACGTTTAATTTTGCAAATATAGAGGAATAAATTCTGAAATTATGAAAACTCACTATGATAAGATTCTTTGCTTTTTTATATTTTTGTTATTTATAGTGTTTATCCAATCCTCAAATAGAATCCAAAGAATAAATAAAATTAACATCAGCCATAAGTCTGAATTACACTTTAAAAATTCAGTTCTTTGAACTTTCTTCATTGAGATTCAGAACACGTCAAACCTCGAAATCTGGTGTAGAGCCCCGTGTAGCTCATTTTCAAATATTTGACCTTCAGTCCACACAAGTTTGCAAGTCGATCGCTGTGCGTGACCTATGAGATCAACGCACTTTCAATGTGAAGTAACGGTGTCTCTTGAGCCCGAACTATTATGAAAGGCAATTTCAAATCTATTGACTTTTAACAACTCATTGATTTATGGCTCCGTGGCTTTTCTTTCTGTGTTAAAACAATTTCCTGTACATGGTGCGAGTTTATTACTTGTAATTTGTGGTCGTAGAGATTTTTGTTATAAGATTGTTTCAAGTTGATTGGTTAGTAAGAAAGCAAAATTGTTAAGATAATTTCTTTTGTTTCGCGATAGTTAAATCATGTTCTACAGCTACTAAAAGTATGAGCTTAGTAACAGTCGTGTTCAAATATTGAACAGGCTTGCGGTTTCATGTACCTTCACATATTAATTAAACCATTAGATTTCAGGTTTAGGCAGTGGTAAATTGAATAATTCACACAAATTAGCATATTTCCAGAAAATTATTTCTAACATCAAACTCAATTAGAAGTTAGGAAACTTCTAATTGGGTTTCATAGTAGGCAGAATCATAGTAGGCATAGGGAGGACCCTATGCCTATTATGATTCTGTTTTCCTTTGAGGTAAACAACTTCACGTGAGCAACACACAATTTTGTAATTTGTACACAGTGTGCCTCTTCCAAGTATTTCCATTTTTGCACAGACGAAGTCCCTGTGGAGTGTATTTGTATGTAAATAATAAATACATAAAACTTATTTACGATTCGCACAGGTGCAGGTAACACGCGCTGCTGGGTCCGAATTTATGAATACATTCCATCGATGAGGCTGACGCTTTTCTTCATTATTGTAGAATTTAGAACGTTCTGAGCGGTCACAAGGCATTTTAAGAATATCTACCAATTGTAATGGATCATAAATTCATAAGACATGTTTAAATAGTACAATAATCAATCAAAGGAAAATAAATGTCATCTGCTTAAACCCGACTTCAGTCGTGCAATGAATGAATATTAAGTACGGTCTGCAAAACATAATCCATAATAGAAAACTGGCAAACGATGTTTACAAGGAAATTAAAGAGGAAAATAAAAGGAAACATTTCGGAGAACTTGGGCTCTGTGCGGCGCTGAAGGCAGAAACTTTAATAAAGTTAAAAAGTTCAAAGTGCCGGCGGAATAGCGCGCGGTTCTACTTATTTGCACGTTTCAGCTTCAGGCTTCTTCTCGTTTTTCCTTATATTTCTACTAACCAGTTAAACGTAATACTCGTGGTGAGTTATGATTGATTTCTTAACCACATTCAATAAATTACACCTACAGTACTTTATAATTTACATTTTTCATGTAATAATATTAAAATATATCACTATCATGTTTTAAATGCTGCACTGCACTATAAAAAAGTATTTAATTTAAAGCGACATTTTATTTAGCAAAATAAATCTGCCACTATAAATTTGCATGCCCGTAATTCATAAAAGGTTATAATTTAAGCTACAGCCTGAATTAACTAACAAGCTTTGAAAGCCTCGACAAAGGTGTTAAAAGCTTTTATGGCGTAAAAGGGTAAAAGGTACCAGTAGCTATATTTATTTTCTGGTCGCAACTCGTTGAACTGCAGCGACAATATCATGCCATCTTCCTACACATCATTTAAACATGAAATGTATGAACTTAACGCTAGACTTGAACTATCATGCATTTACATAATTATGCTGTTTTTAACGTGTTTATTATGTCTTAGCAAATAAAGAACTAGACGACTAATTTATTATTCAAGTTCTTTTCATATTTGTTCTACGAAACGTCAGACTTTAGTGTTATTTACTTTAACTTTCGCGCAACCATTATGCAGTAACTACATAATTCTTACCTATTAACAAGGAGCAATTTTAGACAGACAATCACTTTTTTAATAAATTTATTTAGAAGTAGCTGTCATACTTTATTTCCTTGATAGCAAACATAGTAATGAATGTACAAACAATGCAATAAGTATTTCAATTTATAACTTTTACAGCTAATTTATACGAGAAAAAGCTTCAGCTTTTACACCTGTTTAATGTATCTAACAGCCTATCAAACGTATTGTCCGCATGACGATTGACAGGTTTATAATTAGAGCCACCAAACCCCACTCTACAGCTTTGTATACAAAAGTGGCGACTCCATGGCGCCACACGCGATCCCACCCTTCCGACTACAAGTACTTTCACCCTACGTAACTCAACCCTATGGACAAATGTCAGTTGATGACAGATAATATAGGACTCGAATCATTCGGTCTTTCATTCAATTCCAATTACAGGTTGTTTGACGTTATTCAGCGTGCATTTGTGTTACTTATTTAGAATACTAGTCTTTTGATGTGGCTTGACAAAAACCGCCTGCTGTTATTATTTTGATCATTAATTCATGGTCTAATTCAGATCGATAAATGAAAGGTACCAGGAACAAAGGAGGTGCATTTTTATCCTTTAAATATTGAAGAAGAACTTTGATCACCGTATCGACGTTGTCAAGCTAACTGCATTGAATAATTTACCACATAACAAGCCAAGGTAAGCTGCTAGCTGACACAGCTACATACTTCGAGCTAAGCAACACAATTGCCCCTTTTGCATGTGAAGAGAAAAAGTCCTAAAAGAATTAGTACGACAAAACGACCAAGCCTGACTCGGTGTGATTTTGTTTTGTGGCTTAGCCCATATTATTCCCTCGCTTTCGCACGAGTCTCGACTAAAAAGGGAACACAATACCCCTATGCTTTGTTTGGTCCCCCCATCGTCTCTTTGACCTCATATGCAGCAACTTTCGCTATATCACTGCATACTTTATCCGCTTCATGTTCATTCAATAAGGTCTGTGGACGTCATTTATCATACAGTGACATTTAGGGGATAGTGTTGTCATCGGCAGGATTTTGTGATTCAGAAATTTTGAATCATAGGACGCTGTTACAATGCTGAATATGCGATCTCCAGTAATTAAATACACGTGAACAGTGTAAAAGAGGTCAGTAGATATTTGATGGTTCCAATTTCCAAATAGTGATTCCTGAAAACTTTTACCTCATCAAGGTAAAAGCTTTACTCTCGGAAGCAATAGTTCCCAGCTTTATCAAAGGGGTGGAAAATGAAAATTCATGAGATTCACGCGAGAAACAGTTCCGGGACGCTAATATAGTGCATATACTACAAAATACAGACTGTAGTACAACTTGGCAACATTTTTCTTTGCTTTTAGCACAAAAAAGATCAAAATGTACGAACAAAATGATCAAGAATGACTGATTTCTACAACATCGATAGCACGTAAATCTGACAGCCCCTAATCGATTAACTTACAAACTCGATATCTCGAAGTTTTTATTAAATGGCAACAATTTGTCGACGGGCGCCAAACTGTCGCGCGTCGCCGAACGACGGCCATCTTGATCTAATAATGTTGTAAAACCTTTTATGAGACCTTTAAAATTATGACGCTAAGGTCTATTATCGTACGGTCTAGTTAATTGACTTGGATTGAGTTTAAAAATGGAGGTGGTATTTTCTGCAACCTTTCCAGTAAAATGAGCAAACAAAACATTCATGAAAGGCGAGTACAAGCAAACATTTCAAGGTGCCTACTTTATGTCATTTTCTATTATTTTAGCTAAACTTGTTGGTTGTGGTATAGGATATGGTCAAAAGTGGAACAGAAACTTCCCCAAACCCTGTCCTAGGTGTCTTATTGTGCCGTTATAAAAGTTAAAATCGTTATTTGGTTGGTTTTTACACCAAGAAGTCCACGACTGTAATTTTCCTTATTTAATCCTTGGGAATAAACAAGAGCAAGCCCCACCACTACCACAACCAACAAGCCAATTGGACAATTAGGTACACCCGATAAAAAAAACTATTCAAGAAAACTATTGTAAATGACGCATCCAGCGCTTCCAACCGCTTTTCAATTCACGTTTAAATCCAGAGGGCTTAAGTTTTTCCATCGTACTTTCCGTCAATTAGTGAGGGGAATAATTTGATCGAGAATTTCCTGTCTACTATTTTGTCGTGGAACGTGGCTTAAACGAGCCAGGTAAGTGCTTGTTGTTTTGGTAATAAAATTAAAATTATTATGATTCTGTAGTGGCTCTGCGTTGAGATTAATATCGTCGAGCTAGATTTTATAGTTTTAAAATGAAAAATTATAATGGAATTTGATGATAACATGTTTGTTCTAGAAGCCGTATTTTAGATTTTTGGGTAAAAATGGGTTAAACACACTTTGGGGTGTACTCAGGTACCAAACGAATGCTTGGTCTCATCTTAAGCAGTCCTTAAGAACCTTGCTTATTCATGAGTTTGCTGTAAATTCTTTAAGAGTTCATTGAGAACTATGGGAGCTATAAAGAGATACCTATAACATAATAGGTGTCTATTTAATAATTAGTGCCTTCCTTTGATAAGTTAAAGCCTCGTATCCACTAGGCAACATTTGACGCGCGACATGATGCACAACAAGTTGCTCATCATGTTGAACGGCAACAAAGAACTTTTATTAATATTGTCAATGTTGCGCGCCTGCTGGCAACGTCGCGCGTTGTTGTGCAACGTTGCTGAACATGTTGGGCGTCATGTGTTGCGCGTCAAATATTGCCTAATGGATTCGAGGCTTTATATTAGGTATTAAATTCATCATATTATTCTGCCGAAGACTTAATTTAGTTTCAGGGCATACCGAGTTTGTTCAAGCTCCTAATTAATTTGGCTCTTTGAAAACATTCGTTTGTGGTTCTCCCGAGCCTCGGGCGAGGAACCTATGTCAGATAAAATATCCCTCTTCATGTAACATCAGGGTAAATATTACAAACGACATCGGATAGCATATTTTTCTTTTTACCGAATAAACATTGATGTAGGTAATTATGATGGAAATATGTTCAATTTTCTTTACTTATCTTATTTCTACAATTTGACAAAGAGGATCGTCTTCATTTCTTTGTTAAATATTGTTAGAGTTACCTACAATAAGTAAGTAAATAGTTATATTTTAAATATCAAAGGTGAAAGTCCAAAAACATAGCTTGAATTAGAAATTGGTCCCTAGTAACGGTGGGCAGACGAACTATTTAATTGAATACCTAATAGAAACATTTCACCGTTCATTGGTCCTGTCTAGAAGCCCACGCTTCCACGAGTTGGAAATACTTAGTAGGTACGTAAGAAAGTTGGTGTTTTTTATTAGAAATTAGAATCTAGTGAAAATCAGCATTTTCTAAAAATATACGAAGTAAAAACAGGGTGAAGTGATAATCAGCCGTTTGATTCTGTCAACATCGCACCGCATAAACTTAGATGGAGTGAGCATGAAGTGAACTGTCATTCCATCTTGTATGAATTGACAGCTCAATTCATGTTCACTTCATCTAAGCTGCCACGGTGAGAGGTTTACAGAATCGCATTGCAGATAAGGCAGGTGAAATGAAAGTGTGCGAAGGAATAACGGGGTGGTTTTAGGTGTGTTCCTCTGTGGCCGGACCACAGTTTAGTACTCAGATGTTATAGTTCGAAATAATACCTACCTAAAGTCTACTTTCATCGGAATATATATATATATTTAGTACCTCAAGAGATATCTTTTTAATTAGCATTTTATGTGGTCCGGCCGCCAGGCAGTGCTCTCTGGCCGCGCCACCTCAAATTAAATAGAGTATAATGAACTATTAATAAATCAATATCGAGAAAAAAAACTACCTAAAGAGTACCTTGCATACGACAAGTATGGTCCAGTAAACCCCTTTAGTTAAGGAGTTATTGGCCGTAGGGTGTGGTCCGGCTGGAAGGTATACTCTGCAGCAAGTCAATTTTGCAATATTTAATATTAACTATCCATAAATCAATTTTAGATAATAGTACCTTTTCTCTACTCTTCGTTAATACTTTTTTCTCTCAAGAAACTATTCATTTTGATTAATTAATCTTTAAAGTATGTGGCGCGGCTAGGGAGGATTACTTTCAGCAAATATAACGAAATATGCTTTATTTCTATATGCCAACGAAAACTGCATTATAAGTACTTTATAAAAAGACCTGGACTTCATCTATAAACTTTTATTTTTATTACCAACAATGATTTTGAAAAAGGTGCACTTTTTGGTTTTTGTTTACCTATCTACCTAAGAATAGGTAGTTAATTTGACGAAGTAAGTGAAAATTTTGGTTTAAAATACAACAAGTCCACCAAACCTTACATTAACCACCCCGTATTTACAAAGGCTAACGCAATCCTTACTCCAATACCACCACACCTAGTCATAATTTATTCAACAAGTTAACTCCGCGAAGTTTTCTAACCTTTATGAATAAATCAAGGAGCTAATCTATGTTTCATTGCCCCTGGTTTATTAATTATGGTGAGGGTAGGTACGGTGATGAATTGAGATTAGCTTGATGTGCTATACAGCCAACGGCCTTGACTGTCTGAAAGTCAGAAGACAATCCGGGGGTTCGTCTCTCTATCTCATCGCTTTCTCACAGCTGAGAATCGTGACGCCCGTTTCAATTTATCGCCTTCTACAATGTGCTATAACCTGAGGGACTTGTAAGTCAAGAGTGAATAGGTTACTTCAAGGCAAGCGTGCTCTATCGTTGACCATCGCTTTCCCTTCCCTTTTTCTACTTTATCTTCCACCTCTCCAAAATATATATTTTAAACATGAAACACGAACCAGATAAGTAAACCAACGCATATATTTCTTCAGATCTAAGTCAAAGTCAAAGTCAATTCATTTATTTCAACTAGACCATTAAAAGGCACTTTTGAACGTCAAATTTACAGTTTAAAATTAAAATATAAGTGACTCTAGTTGTCCATTCGCAAAAAGTAGATTCTTATGGAGAAGAACGGACAAGAAACTCCATAGTTACTCTTTTCAAATATAAGTTTTACAATATTTTGTATACATAGGTACATAGATCAATTGATTATATTATGTGAGCACAATGCATCCAACATTACACTAATATACAGCACTAACATCCGAAGAAACCACATAAACAGTAAACAGTAACCCAGCAAACATTTCCTCGTTTTCCTTTTAAAAGGCAGCGATCCAATTTTCTAGGAAGTCTGTCCTTTATGCTCGAGCTGATGCAATGAGAGTGCAAGTAGGCCGAGCCTGTTAGAACTCACATGACGTGTATTGTGTGACGACATGAGCGAACTACTTATGTAAGGACTCCTTACGGGGCTATGGCAGCCCAGAAGCTTTGTAAAGGTGCTATTATGATACTGCCGTGGGTTAAGATACGTACATGTTGTGAGAAGAGTTTTGAGGATGTATTTGGTTGAAGAAACAACAGAGAAAAAGGGTGAATATTGAGATGCAAAATACAAATTTGTGGATGAAAAACACATGCTACACCGCCGATCCTAAACCTAAATAAATTAGTGTAAGACTAGAAAGATGATAAAATTGTTTTAGATAAAATGTAATTTTATATCCCACGCCAACCCACGCCTTACACGAAATAAAAAAAAATACGATATTGTACCTAGAATTAAAAAAAAATAATTTCTAAAAGCAGATTTTACTTGGAAAATAGAATGATGAAAATGGCACTGGCCATATTTCCAAATAAAACTTAGAAACGTGTAACAAGGGAGTCCATGATTTAAAATTAGAACAACAATGGCTGGCACACGCGTGACCTTTCGCATTTGATGTTCCAACTGCCAGACTACTAAAGTGCTACTTAGTTTAGTGGGGTTATATGATGCTACTTAAATTCTGCTCCTTTCTATTTAAAGCTGCCATTTTCCCACCTACACATTGCATAAGGGAATCTGATGCAACGGCACTCAATGCAACTAGGTCAGCAATTACTCGAAGGACAATAGCTGGCAGGATACGCTTGACGTCACAATCTGCGCTTCTCAGGACATGTGACGTCATAATACAGTACAGACAAAGCCTTTTGATTTCAAGTGCTTGGCTGGTTTAATCTGTTGGAAGCTGCAGGAGATGAAAAGGGTTACCCAACATAACTTGGGACTTAGTTATGGCGCTGCTTGCAAAGGAAAATGACAGCTATGTGTCAAATACAGTACATTTGAATTTAGTTTTCCATTTTACCGTCTACCAAGTTAAATTGGTCACTACGGTCGATGCCCGCAGCTACTATTTGAGCTTTGTTAAGCACAAAGTAAATACGAATTGGTTACTTTGTAGTTTTGGCTAAGGACTTGTAGATTTAGAGAAGGTTTGGGCAATCGGGAATCCAGGCTTTATTGACGTAATTTTAACGGTAGTTGTGAAATTGGCCGGTCGTTATCGGCTGTTATCATTATTATTGATAGCCATGATCCGTGACTTTTTGTGATAGGAAGAAACATGCAACCAGTTAATGGGCTAAATGGATTATCGATCCGCCTGTTAAAGTGACCCTGGGACAGTGTTGTGAATTACACCACCTGCTTTGATTATTATAGGCTGCTTATGCTATTAAAATACGTTATTAGGACATGCATCGTATTGCCCCACTCCCGATAAAAAGCTTCAATACACAAAAGTTTTCAGCTTCAAGATTCAAACTTCAAATCTCTCTTCAACGTAAACACACAGATAATACCATCTCAAGTGGAGCAATTAAAAACTCTTTGCGGACTTTCCTGAGCGGTTGCTTCCGAGTTCCCGGGGTAAAATGGGGCAAGCGGGCAGAGCACGGAACAATGCGAGGCTTTTCCAATTTCAAACTATTAGAAAAACTCGGAATGGGCACAGAATCTTGGCTTAGTGCAGAGTGCATTACAAGGACGCTACCGGGTATGCTTTAATAGAATGAGCTATGGGTATGTGGACTACGGATAAGCGGATATGGGTTTCGAAAAGGAATTTTCAGAGCATATTAATAAAGGTTATTGCCAAAATGTATTATGTGGTACAGGTATATTTACATTGAGAACCAGAAGGTCAATTCTAGTACTTAGAAAGCGTTCTAGTAAATTCAAGACACAAATTAATCTCAGCGACACGACAACCAATATCAAACACTTATTTTAGCGGTGTTTTTGCCAATTTGCGACTGTGATGCAAATGCGTGAACTCCTTAAAATACTAGAATAGTCTAACTCTAATCTACAAAAAGTAGATTAGGCTACACTAATCTACTTTTTGTTTTTTATCAAGCTGGCAAGGCCACGTCCTATCTATCTTCAAAACCTAAAGAAACTGAAAATGTTTTGCTTGCAAAACCTTTTATTTTATTGGCCTAAGGGCTGTATGATTAAAGACAAGTACACGTTAATAACCCTGTGAAACTTGAAACAATTCAACATGGCGTCCAAAATTCAGACGAATAAAAACTCAGGCTAGACTAAAAACAAAACCTTCAATTTACACGACCTTGTTTCAGATACACCGATCAATGATTGGATTCCGTATCCACGGACTTTCAGCTAAAAGTTTTTATTTTTATTTTGTCCACGTTCATATAGTAGACCAATTTGTATCAAATTGCTGTGGTGAGGTGCCGATATATGGCGCGTGCCGGAGTAGGGGGACCATGTTTCATGTTATTGGGGAGTTGTTATTAGAAATTTTGTTTCTTTTATTAGTGTTTCTTTGATGAAAATGACGTAAGTCACCGTAGGACTCGTGGCACCGTGGTAAACCTTTATTAAATTATTTATTTTTATTTGTATAGGTAGATATTTGTTTATTCTGTAACTTTGTGCGTATAATTTAGTAACTTATCCATATTATTTAACCTTAAATGTCACTGAAACGTGACTGACCTTAAATGACACACACAAAGATCTTAAAATTAAATCAACAGAAGATCTTTGGGGAAAGTCTGTAAAAGTTTGTAGTATCATTGAAACTATTGCCCCCTACTTAGCTGTCATATTTAACACTAGTGTAGATAAAGGAGAAAGGAGTATTTCGCATATTAGACATTGAACGCTGTGTATACTTGGGACTTCAGATTTATGTACTGTACTGTGCTGAATTGTCTCATTCTGTAGTCTGTCACTGCGCTTACTTATTAAAATAGAAATAAAGAAAATTCTATGCATTTTACCAAAGTGATTTTGCCTGCAAGTGTAACCCAGAATCAAATAACTACGTGGCCAAATAGAAGTTCAGTATGGGTTTCTAAATACTCCTTTCTCGAAAGAAGATTTTTTCATATCCACCCCAAAATGGAAAACAGTTACAGACCTACTGACTGACATCTTATTTTCTCCCTACATTGACGTTAAGTATATCAAACACAATAACCAAACATTGCTCAATCCATCATAAAAATGCTCAAACAAATTCGGCTATCCGAAGACTCCATCACTCCTGGTCACACAACACAAGGGACGCATACGACTATATTTAGACGACTTTATATCGGGACAATCGGGTTGCGGGCTGCGGGTCAATCCGAACTAATACGATGACGTCAGAGCCGCGGAAGGGTTAGATAACGCGTCGACGCGCGCTCGTAAATCTAAGTGATCGAGGGTTTGTGTCTTAGGATCTGAAGGTCTTTAAGCTTCGTTGAGATGTATTTAAGGGTTTTGACGAGGGTGTGGTTTATGAGGTACAAGTGGGTTGAAAAAAGGTGTGCTCGATGTGGTCAGCCAATAGAAGCTTGGGTTCTAGATTAGACCAATTGCTTGATGGTTCTTAGTAGACCGATATAAAACCACTACTACCGGGAAATGAAACGAAAAGACGTACGTTTTTATTTCTTTTTCATACTTAGGTGCCAGCTCTTGTCAATAATCTTGACTGATGGGAAGCGAAAAATGAGTATGGCAAATCATCAACTGACTTCTTCCGCTCTGGGTGGAGCGGAAGGACGTGTCAGACTCTTACTGATTAAAACCCATCCGTGTTCCTTCTAAAGCCCTTTGCGTTCCAGGGCCGCGGTGACTCTTTCAAACAAATTCCGCAAAAATGAGGATTGCGAAATCCGAAACTACGAGGAATAGCGAAAAATAATCAAAAGAGTCTCGAGCTTGATTTTGAGAAAAACTAAAATTACTTACATTTCTAGATTTTTAATAAATTTATCAGTAATGGACCATCTAAGTCCACTTGAAAAATTGTTTTCATCAATTATTTTTGGAGCTTTTATTTTCTATCGTTCTATAGGTAACCTACGTATCTCAAACATTCGATAGCTAATTCAGTCATCACCAGATCAGTTTGAAACTATTTAACCAAACCATTACCCAACTAATCTAAACTACCTACCGTAGCCTTCACGAAACAATCACAGAAACAATAGAGCAAACTAATCACAAATCGATAGCGAGTCGAGGTAGGGCTGCCACCTGTCCGGATTTGTCCTAGTTTGGAGGGTGTCCGGGCGGGGATTTCAAAAATTGACCAAGTAAAACCCGGACATATTTTGTGTATTTGGGGAATGTACATTAATTAAAAGATAAGCAATAAATTAAAATAAATCTTTGTTAAAAATTCATTCGCCAACGTAAGCAGCATTCAAGCTTACTCCGGCGCTGCAAAAAGCCGACGCTGTAGTTTGTATCGCAAAAAAACTGTAAGTATTATTAAAAAAATAAAATGTAAACGATGTTTTCATCTAAAACTAGCTGCCACCCGCGGCTCCACCCGCGTGAATGTTGAAAACTATCCCAAGGGAACATACTCCGGGAGTATGTTCCAAAAAAATATCCTGTGTTATTCCAGACTATAATCTAACTCTGTGCCAAATTTCATCAATATACGTTCAGCCGTTCTGACGTGATTAACAAACTTCCATCCATCCAAACATCCAAATTTTCGCATTTATTAATGACGAATTTTTTTTATGGTGTCCGGGGAAAATATGAATTTTCACATGGTTTTAAAGTGATGGCAGCCCTAAGTCGAGGGAACTGTCGATGTCGTCGCCGCTCGACTCAATTAACGAACGATAATCAAACTAGCTGCTTGAATAGATTGCCTTGTTTTGATAGCAAGACGAGTTCCAGTTCTGGTATGGTGAGGTCTGGAGCTAGATTTTGTTTTAAGTAGATAAATGCCTAAATAAATTTATCAAATAAGTTTTTTGTTTATCGAATTTTGTAATTTTAGAAAGGTGGTGCTAAGGTGGTACCCTTAGTTTCAAGCACAAAAATTGAGAAAATTTTCTTTCTGTGTCTGGGTTTTCGTTTGAAAGTCTGACTTCCAGTCTTGCCAAGGGACTTCGTGTTACCTAGAACCTATCTGACTTTGAGATAGGCAGTCGTTTCGTGCACAGACGCCAGCACATCAAGTTACCCGGAACTGTCAAAGAATTTTTAAAGTCATATTTATGAATTAATTATTATTATTTATGTGGTCACCGAAGCCCCTCCTTCGAGGGCAAAAAATGGGTCACGTAGTATGGGTACGTTCCCTAAGCTCATAAGTTCAGCAGCAAGCTACTGAAGATTTTGACTACAACATCAAACATAGTTGGAAAGTCTAAAAATAAAATTGCAAACCCACTCCAACTCCAGATTTAGCTGCACTTTGCAGTAACTTCGTTAAGTAACCCCGGACTAAAAATAGGATCCTAGAAGTTTTCTATTTCTGGCCGGTAACCCTTTCACGGTAACACTAACAACTTTAAAGAAGGTTGTTTGGTTTCATCGGTTGACCGCGTTTGAAAAACAACTTTAAATGCAAAATATTTAAAGACATTTAGGTAACTGTGTAAATATTATGTTGTACCCTATGATATTCTATGATGGGACCGCTTACAATTTTTCTGTGTCATGTATTGTAAAAAACTTTGCGTACTACTGTATACATTCAAGTTTTTAAAACTTAACAGACAGTAGTGTTGCTGGGGAGTTTGTTGCGCCACTTCTTCCCAGCTATAACACTAGGAAGTGGTGACGGGCGGACGTTTTGGGGGACTGTCTTTATGTAGAACTTTGACGTTCAAGAAGTGCTGGCACTCGGCCTAATTTGAATATTTTGATTTTGAATGATATGCAGACCTACATATTGGCCGGAAAACAATTCGTATTTAGATAATAGAGTTGTAGCATCGCTGTCTCATTTTCCATAGCGCCTGACTGCGGCTGAGCTTTATACGGGATTTTATAACCATCTCCACCATCGAACCCTGTTTACTATCAAAACAAAAAAAAAACGAGCATCTTATAAACTTCAGCTACGCAAGCGCAACTCGTACTAAACAATGTTTTTGTAAATATCGTAAACCCGCTAAGCGGCTTGTACATTCGATACGACAGGATCGTAAAAGCTCACGATTTGGTTGTGTATAGGTAGTAAATTGGAACGTATTGTATATGTATAGTAAATAAATGTAACGTCTGTTAAACTGTGGTACCAACCCTCGTTTTATAGCGCAAATCGATAGGAGCATCCTGGAGGCAGAGGTAGTGTGGGTGCGTTGTTGTATACGGCACGGGAATGGGAGATGCACTTTAAGACTTTGTGTCAATTTTTCGGTCACGATTAGGGTTGCCAACTATAGTGTTAAAAACAGTATTATCTGTTTTTCACAAAATTATAGTGTTAGACTTTTTTTTTATTTAGTCAGAGAGAGACGAAAAGATTTTCTTGAAATGAGTACCGGCCAAAAGTGGAGCCATTTATTAGTAAACACCTCAGAAGAAATAAAAAAATCTTCTTTCTGTTCCCACATTTACTGATAGAGTTTTTTCAGTAATGAATGCAAAGTGGCGGGAGGATAGAAATAGAGCAACTATTAAATGAAAAGTCACTTAGCCGATAGGACTCACACTTTAAACTCTATGGTCACTGACCCGAGATTAGAGTTCACCTTACAATGGTGGTTACTTATCTCAGGTCAACGACTGTTCATAAATAAACTGTTTTTAAAAAGTAAAAGGTTAAATAATTGTTAAAATCTAAGTATATTTATAGTTGCACCCCCGCTTGGGTGTGCCCAATTGCCCCTGTCTAACAATGGACGTGTTCCTGGTAAAATGACGCTGAAGTAATAGTTAGTTACTCTGTATAAACTAGAACATTAATCACGCAAATGAGCATGCCACCCCATTTTGGACACATATTAAAGTTTGATCAGAAATGTTTTGGAAGTTGCTGAAAAAACACGCATATCTGAGATGCATTTCCCGTGTCTTGAAACAACGGAGCCACGCCATCAAGAGTAGGTCACGATCTGTTTCGAAATACATGTTCAAAACCTTGACTGTCTCACTCCTGTACAACATCGACGAGTACATAGGTACCACATTGTCAATCGAACCTCACAAGTCACACGCGATGCCAATTGTCTTGAATATTTCATTGAAATTCTATTGATTTCCGTCGAAGCTTGTCTAAAGAGTTCGTTTCGTTGTTTTTAAGTAAAATATAATGAACGTAGGTACACAAAGTTGTTTACGAACTTGGATGTTTTGATGGAGACGCAAATATTGGAATCTGATTGGAATTCAATTGTTTTAGCGACGAAGGACGATGGAACTTCATGGAACGTACCTACCTGAGCTTAGGTACATACATATTCCTTGTATGTACAATGTCGGTACATAATAAGGATTGTGGCTAGGGTTCCCAACCCAACTTGTACGAAATAAAGTGTATTAAGGACCCGCCGAACTAAAATGAACAGTATTTTAGAAAAGTAAACAGTATTAAATATTTTGACGATTTTAAAACATATTTGGAGCTTCCTGCACAATTTAACAACTTATTATACTTAATTAAAAATATTCAATAATAAGGCTCTCCACAATTAATATTAAAATAAATGAGCAGATTATTTTTAAGAAATCAATACAAGCTCTATTTCTGTCATACCCCCACTTTACAAACATTACGGAAAACACTGTTTCTGTGAAGGCTGAAGTGGCAGGAATACCAGCGGTCATAAAACAATATTTTGTATACTGTTTTTAATTGAACAGTAAAAAGTATTGTTGTGTGTGTTGTTGTTGTTGTGTTGTAGTGTTGTTTTTTGTGTTCATTAAAGAGCGGAAAAAGTATAATACTGTTTTTAACAGTATGGTTGGGAACCCCAATTGTGGCTATTATTTATAGGTTCATCTATAAAGCTATGAGAAAACAAATACTTTTCATGTAGTAAATTTATTTCTGCAAGTAAAGTGAACACACAATCTGAAGTCTTTTCATTGATGAATAAATTTTGCAAGTTATCAAAGGATTAATCAAATACACCGAATCTAGGTAGGTAAGTACCTATGTATTGATTAGTAATGAAGAGGTCAATGCCTGCAAAAATTAACAAAAAAGTACTTAGGTTGGGTACCTACTACTTAATACATTTAATTGGTTACGGGCAATTACATTCGCTTGTTTAGATTAATATTATCACCTCATTGTTATCGATTATTCAGAATTTCATGTTCTGCGAATATTTTTTGTTCGTGATACAGGTAGAATCAAACCTAGTGGCGGTTCGGAAACCTCCGCGAGACTACGCAGCAGCAAATTCATGTGACAGCGAGGTTGAGAGGTGGGGACTGGGGTACTGCGTAGCGAATAGCGACCTTCACAGACGTCATTAAGTTTGAATCGACCTGTAGGCACCTAAATAACTCGATAATATCCTAACTAGACAATAGCCGAAGTATAGATATTATATATTTGCAATATCATTGGCTTAAGTGAAAAAAGCCAATAAGACGAATCTAATTTCAGTTATTAGAAGTTGGTATTTTTTTTCAAGTAGGTATCTAGTGGCACTAGTACAGATGAAATTAATTTAATTGTAGATACTGCATCTACAATATTAAATTAATTTCATCTGTTAATGATAAATTTTTTTACCATATTAATTGAAATCTCATGAGTAATCATTTTACATGTAATACCTACCTAATTACATTTGCTCAGACAAGTTTTTTTTTTTTAATTTTGTGAAATATTAACTGACCTGCATTTCTGGTGAGCCCCCTTCATCTCGTATTAGTAGAAGGTAGCTGTGACCATCGATTATCACTTCTTTTTTGAAGCGACCACCTGAAATAGAATGTAAAACTTAGTTAAAAAAAAAAAACTGTCATAATACAATATTCTTACCCTTATACCTGAGCGCATCCATCAGTACCTGAGACGCGACTTCGTAACCTAAAATAAGGCACCTGAGTTTTGTTCAGTTTATTAAACAGATGAAGAAAACTTACCTAATGGAACACGAGAAGCATTCGACTAAAGAGCAACTTTATGAACATTGTTGCTAAAATATCAGCCAATCCTACGTGGACCCATACATCAACTGACAAGCAAAGCCCACGTTAATGATGAAAAGTTTTCGTCAACTAAAGTACGCAGCATCCCACGTTTATAACAGGATCTATTGTTCAACGTCCACCTCCTCGTGAAAACTAATAAAATAGCAAGAAGGAAATACGATACACATTACATTATTCCCAGGAATAAGTAAATTTCTACCATTATCGCTGTCTCTTTGATAATGATCGAGTTTCCAGTGTGTAGGCGAAGGTAAATAAGTAGCACTTGTAGTCCTATACACTAATCAAACCCTCGAGGAGAGTGTAATCAGTGCAATAACGCCCTCAGTAGTTCGTTGAACTTTCAAATTTAAATGTTTATGTTCCTACACGTACTGCCATCTAGTGGCGTAATATAGAAATTGAGGAGTTACCGAGACTGGTGCTACCATCTAGCTTGAACAATGCGAACTTCATCTCGACCCTACTTTGTGAGTTCGTAGTAACACTACTCGCCGCTAGATGGCATTATTGTTAATACAATTTATATTAGAAATAAAAATATTTATCACTACGGTATAAATTTTTACTTAAGTTTTAGTTATTTAAATTTTCTGTTTTTACGCACCTTCAGGACTTTCTTCTTGCATATACGCCCCAGTTAAGTACCGATGGACTAGAGCAGATTTCCCACTGTCCGGTGAACCCAAAACTCCAACGCGAAGTTCTGTTACACCTCGTGACGCGGTCCATTCTTGGCTATTCACGAATGAATCTGTAAAGACAGATAACAATAGGTTATTACAATTGCAATAATTAAATTATGAATTTACGAAAGAAACGAACTGGCACGGACATCTAGCGGGAATAAATGAAAACATGTTTTTGGTATAAAGTAATAGATGGCGCTGACAAAAAAAATTAGTGTTCCTCAGATTTATAATTCAGTTTTATTTCTTGTTGAATGAAATTCTTAAAACAGTAAGTACATTTTAACAGTTACGCAATTCGAAAAAAATTGTATGAATGAAATTAGCACCATTAATGACAAAATCGATCACTGGGAAGTAGGAAGCTACTTTTCAAAGACATTTTACAAGAAATTAAATAATATTATTCTAACAAAATAAATGTATTTAAATTATATTCATGTAACGCAGCAACTTTCACTGGTATCCCCTTACTTCCTGGATACGGTTAGAATGTTAGATAAACCGAGGATTGGAACCAGTTCTGTCATTGTAGGTACCAATCAACCGTGAAGCCGTGAACAAACGTAACTTTAAACCGGTTGGAATAATTATTTACACTAATAAATTATTGTAATTAATGCAATGTTATCTCATATTCGCTAATCCGTTAGCTGATTAACCCAAATTAATATGGTGATTTGATTAGTGAAGAATTATGTAGTTTTAGAAAGATTTCCTACGTTGATAAGTAGTACTTAGCATACTTATCTGTTTTTTAGATATCTGTACTGCAGTCACGAAAAATCTCATTTGAAGCCGACAGGTTTAAATGAGATTCTTCGTGAATGTTTAAGTTGTGGAAGAGACAATAGGGCGACATCGTCAGGCCGCGTTATTTTTCTATGGACAACATCACAAAGAATACCACCTTTTCTCCAGTCTCTCTTCATACTGAACTAAAGAGGTTGGGTATCAAGAATGACAGCTAATAAAAAAAACATTTTAATAGCATCCATCAAATTCATCTGCCAAGCGATGTCTGAATGGCCAGCCATTTATTGGAAGTTGTGAATAGGAGTCGCATAGCCATTAGATATTATAACCATTTAGAGAGGTACACATTATCTGAAGAATCCCTCAGTAGAGAATCCTCAAGAGTAGCGTCAAATTGTTTTGAAAACGAATACTAGAGTTAGGTACAACGAACGGTGGATGTTATGGTTTCATTGTAAAACAATGTAGTACTAGTGTACGTACGTACCTGGTGTATCTGTTTGCACAATAAGTCACGATTTACACAAGTTAAGAGGTAGGTTCAAAGGAAATGGATTGGGCTTTAATAGAGGCTCTGGCCTGAGTTTGTTTCGGTGACTTCACAGAGTATTTAGCAAGGAAACATCAGCATGTCGTTAAAATTAAAAAAAATTAAAACCGGCCAAGCGAGAGTCGGATAAAAAAAAACGGCAAAAAAATCACGTTTGTTGCATGGGAGCCCCCTTAAACATTTATTTTATTCTGTTTTTTAGTTTTGTCTTTACAGCGGCAACACAGAAATACATACTCTGTGAAAATTTCAACTGTCTAACTATCACGGTTCATGAGATTCAGCCTGGTGATAGACGGACAGACGGACAGCGAAGTCTTAGTAATAGGGTCCCGTTTTACCCTTTGGGTACGAAATCCTAAAAAAGATTTAAATTTATCATGTCTTATGATAAGTACTTACAAAGGAGAGCTACTCATTATGAGTTTTACAAATGTGGTTTCTATAAAAAGAAAAACTAATAAAGAACTGAATTTTCAAATGTAACACGATCTTCAAATAAACCTAACTTGCTAACATAGCTCGTGAGTGCTAAATTGCGAAAAACGCCGATAATATTGTTATATCAACTTGAGATGAAAGTATTATACAACGCAATTGCGAAATTCTATTGAAACGAACTATTAGCATAAAGATATTTACATATTTTGACGTATAAAAGTGTTATGTTTAACCTACTTGCAAAACAAATATCATTTATCATTTCATTCATGACTACTGCTGAAATCGTGATCCGAATGGTTATTTTAAGAAAATTTTCAAGCATCTAATTTATTTATTTATTTATTATTTACTTCATTTTCGGAAGGCATACAGACTAATATCATTATAATAACAATAATATATAACAAAATTGCTAATTACAAGCCTCCACAGTTAAATATAAAATTATTAATCCTTCATAGGCTCATACCTGATAAATCTTATCTATTCTATTCTTTAGTTATTTGTTTCCTCAAAGCTGGTTTATTTCGTAATAACACTAGATATACGAGTACAGAAACTGTAAGCCGAAATACTTTATTATAAAATGGTTTAGGCCCATGTATTTGGCCAGTTGGCTGCCCAATTAGTATTTTTTAATGGTTTTTTTTTAATGGTTATTAAGATTATCTGTAAATATGTGAGTACCATTTACCTAAATTTCTTTAGAAAATGAATAAGTTTATCTTTGCTGGTATTACTTTGTTCTTATAAGTAGCATACTCAGGGTGTATCGTCCTCACATAATATTAAATTAATTTTTGTATACCAAATTTTGTAAAATCATTATTTGAAAAGAGTAACTATGGAGTTTCTTGTCCGTTCTTCTCCATAAGAATCTACCTTTCCGAATGGACAGTAGAGTCACTTTATTAATGTAATATTATTATTTTACTGAACTGTAAATGCTGACGTTCAAAAGTGCCGTTTAATGGCCTAATTGAAATAAACGTTTTGACTTTGACTTTGATTTAGTAAATGTAATATAGAGGGAAACTAATTATCAAATCATATTAGCTTTTGCCCAGGACTTAGTGAAAGCAGAAAACTGTCTCAAGGGAACATACTCCCAAGATATTATAAAGTATACAGAGTCATTGTGTGGGCAATGACTTTGTACCCACGTACGAAGTTGTTGCTTGAACCTATTGGTGTGAACAGCTATTTAGCCTTAGTTTCATTTAGCCGATTTAGATTACACTTAGATTTTGCTTGAATATTTATTTTATTAGTAAGACCTCGTGCGAAATCCACGAGAGCTTACTGCCGACAAACTGCTTTGCAGTTTCGCAGATGTTATTTTAAGGTTAAAATTACAATGCAATATGACAAAAAAAACAACGGGTTGCACTCTGGGAGTGCCGGCAGAAGTGAAAACTTTAACATTAACGTTGTGCATTTTTGATATTTTGGAATAGTTAGGGAATAATTTCGCTCGAATTGCTTTAAATTTCAGTATAAAAGTATTGTCATTTATGTGGTAAAATACAATATTCATTTATTGTGCTATCGTACACAAACATGACAATTTATAATATTAAAAATTTAACACTTCGGAAGTTTCCCTCCGTCTTACGAATTTTCGATCAGGTCACGTGTGCTGACGCGAGTTTAACATTATGTACCCATCCCAAAAAGTGCACAACGCCGCTAAAGAATTTTTCACTTAAAAAAAACAAACAATGTCCTATTTCAGGTCATAGTCATTCCGAGTGCAAAGTTGAATCCAATTCCGTTCAGCCGTTAAGACGCAAAGAAGTAACAAAAAGACAGACTGAGTTACTTTTAAATTTATATTTTAGATTAAACATCCATCTCAATATAGGCCTAAATAGGAGTAAAGATCACGGAAATTGGGCCAATCAGGAGCTGTCGAGGTGTAAGCCAGTACAACCAGCATTTCAAGACACACAAATTCATCAAATATCAATCATAAAGTTATTATAACGTCCAAGGCAAAAGCCATAAAAGATAGAAAGTACAATAAAACTCCAATAAGATGGCATTTTCTATAAGTTTCTAACATAAAACGTTTTGCGCGTGCCTGAAGCTCAATGGATGCCCGTCCTATAGCATTTGTCACAGTGTGTGGCCACGAAATCGAATGGCTTTAAGACATAAGCTGTAGCGAGATAGCTTGTTGCTTTCTTCAAAAATGTGCACGAACGACAAAATAAATATTTAGTTGTATTTATAGGCACCAATTTCTTGTTAACCGATTGAGTTGGAATTTCGTTCATAATAATAGTATCGATAAAATTTATTCTACCTAGCCTATTTATGGTCCCCCTGCAGGGCAAATAGGTACTTAAATGCTAGTACGGGCACGAGTCGAGCTCATCACTAGGTAAGTATTTAAGTATGTTCTGAAAATATCAGATCTCTTCAGCCCAGTTCTCATCTCATCTCATTGGATTTCTCCTTTCTCTCCAATGAGATGTGAACGAGGAAGGAATATATTATTTCAATGGAATGAATAATTTGTTCCACCACAGCATTTTACTATTAGAAAGAAAGAGAGTCAATCGCTTAGTCCCTGGCCTATCTTTTCAAATCGCTAAAGCTTTCACATTGCGACTCCTTCCGCGTCGAATCTACAAAGGAACTCAATAAGAAAATCTTGGAACATAGCATTGCAACATTCTTCTACAATGTTCACGTTATTTGCCATCTTTGGCTTTAGTTGAGGTTTTTCATAATGACTTGGCATTGGCAAGTAAATCGCCAAGTGTTATTAGAACAAAAAAAACATCAATGCTTAAGTAAAAAAAAAAAAGTGCGTCTCGGGACGCCCGACAGAAGTGACAACTTAAACTAATCTAAGTTCAACTATTCAATATGGGAAGCGTCTGTCCGTAATACGACTAGCGGTGTGGGTTTAGAGTGAGAGAGGAAGAGCCTGTCTACCGCTGCCGTATGCGTAGTAGTAGAATACGCCCGCAACTTAGCCCGAAACTACGGACTTCGGGCTTAGAGAGTAGCCCCCCAGGTTACACAATTAGGCCGGTGTTTATACTCGTATCAGGCTGATTTTATGAGACAAGGCATAAACAGCCTCAAACGAAAGGCAGTGATTTAACTTCGCAAACGAAACAGCGCAGTTAAAAACTAGTTAGTATTCACACAAACCTCACAATAGTCTATAAACGAAAATCAAACAAAATAAAACTCCTCAAAAGACTTTTTACGACATGTTTACAAGCAAACGAATCGCAGTCATTAACGCAGGGTTCCGTACTAAATTACTTTTATTACTAACCAGACACCGATAAATCAGTTTTGGGGTCCGGGGTTGTTTAGACCCACGTATATAGGGTTAAATTAACATTCATGGGACAGCCTGTGGGGTTTTACGGCGTCGTCAAGGTGTGAAACGAGAGCTTAATCGTGTTTTTTGGCACTCGAAATTATGGGGCTAATCTTGTACGATGTCGAAATTTATGGGGCTTCTTTGAAAGGACTTGAAAAAGTGCGACATGAATTTTATAGTATGTAGTTTTGAATTATAGGAAAACAGTTTTTGTTGATGAAAATTTGAGTATCTGCTTGTGTCTCTGTCTGACTAATACCTTTGTATATCACAGGTATTCCTCAGACAGAGACAAACAGATACTCAAACTTTTCGGCAGACAAAGAATCTTAAAACTTTCAAATTTTCACGACTTAACCAAGCCGCAGTACAGTTAGAACAAAATTAATTTAAACTAGCACAAACCGTAACTTGAACACCGCATTGTTTCCAGTTTTTATTAATTTTCGAATTAAGCTTTTCAACGTTCCACTTAGGAACAAAGCTTCGCAAAGGATTTTTGTCTGAAGGTCCTTTTGAAACAATATTATTTTAATCTCGTCTCGTTTTATTAAAAGCAGAATAGCAACGTTTATTTAGCTTGGTCATAGTTATTAAAGCAATTTCGGTAAAGAATTAGGATAGAGCCTCATGAATGAAATGACGCTTTTTCGAGCCTACTGTCAGACTTTTTACACCTGCAGCCTTTGGGTCAAGTATACGCAGAAGGCATACAGCGCCCTGCGTGTGCAGTATAACAATGCCTTCAGGATGCTTGTGGGGCTGCCGCAGTATTGTAGCGCTTCGGGTATGTTTGCCGATGCGAGAGTGGATGATTTTTATGCCATTATTCGAAAACGATGCGCTTCTCTCCGGCACAGAACAGATACCAGCACCCATGGCATGTTGAGAGCATTGAGTGACTGGTGGGACTGCCCGATGCTTGGTCGGTGGGTGAGACTGCACACACAGCTCGGTTATAGATAACTGTACGTGCATTTATTTTATTTTATCTTTATTACTATCACGCTATTATAATTCTGCCTATTTGTGATTTTTATGTGTGTGTATTGTGTTGTAGTTATTTTATGTACTTCGATGTCTGCAAATAAATTCTTATTATTATTATAATGAAGACAAAGATGGTGTTAGATGGCTTAGATGTAGACAACTTGTCATTGTTAGTCATGGCGATGCCAACGGATTAGACAAGTTGCGTCAACCCCAAATAAATAAATGGTATAAGGACAAGATGCTCAAGGCTAATGTTATCTTCAAAGTTATAATTATGTAGATATTTATAATAGAAAGAGTACACATACATAATTATATCGCTCAATTGAACATTTATGATAGAAGGACAAACCAAAAGACAGAGACGGTCAAACTCATTGAGTTGGCTAAATTCATATTGCAAGTTCTAGTTATTTCAAGTACAATAGAACCACAGACATTCCTAGTAGATATCATACAAACGCTTGCTGAAGTAATCAAAGATGCTCAGAATTTAATATTGGAAGGTTGGCCTCAGAGAGTAAGCTTGGATTAATAAGATTATTTGACTTAGGTCACAGCAAAGTTTCAAGGATTTCTCAGTGAATGCAATTTCACCTTCAATTGCTACTTGCTGTTAGCTGTAATAGAATCATCTTTAAGTTCAAGGAGGTTTTATAATTTGATTGTATCTGTGCTAAGAGTGTTAGTAGCAAAGGATCTTCTTGTAAAGCACTTTCTGCCAGTACCTTATGGTTATTGAGCCTTGGAGCAGATTCCCATATTTGTATGCCTAATCTTTATTTTGTTTTTATTACTTCGTTATGTTTGTTTTTATAACAATAATAGTTTCTCATTTCGGCTTAAGTCTCACAGGGATCACCCTCGCATAGCCTTGGGTAAACCAGAATATGCCATGTTAAAAACCTATGGTTATGTTTATTGCGATAGATAGCTATCTCATAGCTAGCCACCAAAATATAGGGTTCCTAGTACCAGACATTTTTAAATTAACTAATTGACCTTTCCCAAATCTGGCGTTAATTGGAGCGGGACACGAAAAGCGTTATGATTGCTGTGTGACCTTGACCCCGCCCACTGTGACGTGACGTCACGCCTACGTAACGAAGTAACAACTAGTCAAATACACGACACTTTTGATAATGACATTTATGTAGGCGGCTTTGAAATTATGAAGCCCTTGGGTAAACGCTAAACGAGCCATCAAATACTGGTTCATGATTACCCAACTGAAACATACTCAAAATTTATTCAGAGTCGAGAAGGAAATAATACAAAAGGATGAACAGCAGATCCAACCTTTACACTGAGTCTACAATTTTTGTAGCCCCAATGAACAATCTGCACCTGGGGGGCTACTCTCTAAGGCCGAAGTCCGTAGTGTCGGGCTTAGTTGCGGGCGTAATCTACTCCGTATCACCTACGGACTTACGATTAGTTTCGAACCCAAACTAAGAATGAATGACAACACGATTTGACAGCAACTGTCAAATCGTGTTGTCATTAATTCTTAGTGGTTAGGTGATACGGACTGATCTTAGAGGCAACTTTTGCAGGTCGGAGATAATATTATGTTTGTTTAATGTTTTAAATGGCCGATAAAGACATTACAGTCAATACTTCTTAATCCACTAACAAGATCTGAAGAAGTTTAATAGAATACAGAAAAAACTATCAGTCAAGCTTCTAACTCCTTGAGAGTATATTTCCATCCGTAAAATTCATCAAGCGATACCACTCCTTGATTTGTAGTGTTGGAACTCAGCCGCATAGCATAAAAGCGACAATCCAATACTCAATACTCAATATATTTATTGCTTCCACATGTTAGCTTAGATGGTAGGTTTTACAAAATTATGATCAATGTGGACCCTGTCGGGCACAGCAAAACCAACGTGCTAAATCAGAAAGACTATCTGCTTATTAATCATTCATAGCCTACAGTATGCCGTATACCTAATCCGTTTTACCCCTTTAGTAGTATCACTGTCACTCTGTCTGGTGGGGAAGGGGAACGCATCGTACCGTGCGATGGGAAGCGACGGAGCATCCGTGTGGCTTCCTTCCGACGCCAAATGACTGCCTGGGACTTGTCACTGGCTGGCGGGAATATGACTTTTTAATTTTTCTTTTTTTGAATATAGAGTTTACTGGTTTTGTTAGTGATGTTAATTGGATGTTTGAAAAAGGTTCTTGTTCTTTTAGTTGTAGTTTTTATAAGCAGTGAAGTGTGTTGGAGATTTTTAAAGGTAACTAAAAGTGATTCAGTGTAGTAAGGTTTAATTCGGCGTGTCAATGATTGTCTTAATTAATTGTACCTATCGTTGTTTATTATTAATGTTATGTATTTTATTTTATATATTTATTTATATGTTTAATTGGATGATCGATGATCTCTCAAGACGCTAAGCTGACACTTCACGTGACCCAAGGGCTGGCTTTTACCTTGGTCAAAGAATAAGCATACAACGTGGCAATGCCGCCAGTCTTTTGGGTACACTTCTAGTCGACAGCGATGCGGATGAATTTTCTGACGCCATATTTTCGGTTACTTTAGTTAGGAGTTTTTATTTTTATTTCTAGTGTATATAGTTAATAATTATTATTGGATGTTATTCTAAAAAAATACATAATTTCATTTAATTTCAAAGGTCACGTGTAGGTATTTCCAAGTAATGTAGAAGTGGTAATTATAGCCTAAAATAGATCATTATCAGTCAACTGCGTTAGCCGGGAATGTTATCTATGTCATTAATTATTTACTTGTTGAATGCTAACTTTATAGATTCTCGATTCAAGAAGAATATACTACCAAATAACAAAAGGAAGATATTAACGACAACACAACACCATTACATATTACTATCAACGCACAGCCCATAAAATCTCAGATCAAGTAACCCTACACTCCGAAGGCCCCCGAATGCCTCCGAATGCCTCCGATAGATTCGCAGAGTGTTAGGTTTCCACACTCTAGAGAGCACACAAAATGCTAAGAGCTTTTATTGGCCGGATAGGATTACACAGCTTAGATGGGAGTCTGATACACGGTTGCCATGGTTACGGCATGTGCGAATTGGATCGGTCTGATAGTGTTTGATGGGAGCGGTAATGGGTTATGTGTGAAGGGAGGTGGAAATACCTATGTGAAGATTGACGTACTTATAGGTCGGTACCACTACACATAACAAAGTCCCCCCTACACGTATGTCTGTCTGTAAGTGATAAACATAAAAACAACCATAAGGTCCCAATAGGGCCAGTGCCTGCCAGGGTTGCGGAATTTGTTCGAAAGAGTCATCGCGGCCCTGGAACGCAAAGGGCTTTAGAAGGAACCCAGGTGGTTTAAAATACTGATAAGCAGATTCTTTATTCAAAATTTTCTATGGAGAAACGAATTTAGATTCTCTTAAACAGTATTTTAACTAAGTTATGTTTAAAAAGTTTTTATGAAAAAGGAGTTTAATATATAAATAATAAAGCTGAAGAGTTTGTTTGTTTGAACGCGCTTATCTCTGGAACCACAAAAAAATATTTTTGTTTAATAAATTCATTTTATTTCAGACATTGTCCGTACATTTTATAAAATTAAAAGTCAATAAAAACACATCACATTAAAATAATCAACAATAAATTAAATTTACATATACACATTATAATTACATAAACAATGTCACAATTAAATTACACAATGACACAAAGTCACATTCATGAGGAAAGCTGTAGGCTATACGGGAACGGGAAAAAACGGCGATGCGCGTACGAAGTCGCGGGCGAAGTACTATAGTAGGCGCCAGATAAATGTGGAATAAAGTATATTGACCTTTCCCTAATAACTGTTCATAGATACCTGAACAATTAAATATGAATCGTTTTTCATTATTAGACAATGTTAAGGATCACGAGAGATGATGATTCGGGACAGCTTTGTGTCATTAATTCCGTTTTTCAAATTAAAAATGTCAATAATTGTAGGTGGGTCAATGACCGTTATTCCACGATTATCTGGCGCCTACTATAGTAAATAAATAAATAAAAATTTCCGAACGGATTTCATACGGTTTTAACCAATGGACGGAGCGGAGTGATACATGAAGGAGCTTTAAGTGCTTTGAAAGTGGCTGAAAATTTCAAAATTTAAGATGTTTGTTGAAAATTTCGGAACAAAACATGCTAACCGGGAGCTTACAATGTTCTCCTAGCCGTGCCTTTTTTTTTTAAGGATGGGAAATCATAAATGACTTCTTCCGCTCTGGGTGGAGCGGAGGGGCGTGTCAGACTCTTACTGACTAAAACCCATCTGTGTTCCTTCTAAAGCCCTTTGCGTTTCAGGGCCGCGGTGACTCTTTCGAACAAATTCCGCAACCCTGACAGGCTGCTAGCCGTGCCTAGCTGTAGCGGTTTGCTAGTTCAGGATAAGGTGATCTTATTGTCTACAAAAAGTCGGCACGAGCTATTCTGGACACAAAAGATAGAATGAATGGCTAGCAGCTGAAGCCTTATTTTCCTTTAATTCTCCTAACTATGGACCCAATTTAAAATTATTTCCAGTTTCATGTGAAAGAAG
The DNA here is from genome assembly GCA_905163435.1 of Mamestra brassicae. Lineage (NCBI taxonomy): Eukaryota > Metazoa > Arthropoda > Insecta > Lepidoptera > Noctuidae > Mamestra > Mamestra brassicae. The sequence continues at coordinate 2,656,162 of LR990991.1, read as the reverse complement.
ACGTTCCGCCACGTCAAATATATCAGACCCATTTCCGTCAGATTTACATAAAAAATCTGTTGAGATGTCCGAAAACTGTATCTTGGACCAATTTATTGAAAACTGTCCCAAAAATCTTCTATCATCCTTAACTTCCCTCAATTAAGATCCAAAATTGAATGGATCAAACGATTTTCAAATGTAAAAGGTGATTTTTCGAGTTTATTCATCTATTGTGCTCACAGAGATAAATCCCGCGTTGCCTTGTATTTGCTGAGGAACAGCGACATGAATGGAGAGGACATCTGCGCATTCAAGTAGAATTTACTACTAATTCCTTGTGTTATTTTTTCTTTGAGTGGACACACGCTGTGCTCATTATTTTGGCATTCTTTTGAGCACGCTTTGGACTGCCTACGGTATTAAAATGAAGAGTATTAGAAGTAATTGTTTGCGATAAGAATCTATCTACTATGCAATGCAAATTGAATTTTCTTTTACAGTAATGTATAGAATATAATATAATAATTACAGAATGCTTAATATAATCAGTAATCACCATTTAACGCTTCCATTGCTGGGTTACAAGACCGAAATCTACCACTCAGGCCCACACTGGGTACGTACTAGTCACATGTCTTCGAAGTTTTAGTTGTAGGCAAGCCAGTTTCCTCAGGATATTTAAAAACATGATTTTGAGACCATGATTACAGTAACTCATTTACAAACTGCAAAAAAAACTTGTTTTCTTTAGGCTGAATACTTCGTTATAAGCTTATATACTCAATGGAAACAGGCATTTTTCCGGTAGCAGTACTGCTTATAATAGTATTATCTAGTACCTAATAAAATTGTACGTCATCATTAAAAAAACGAATTACCTTTCTAGCTACCTATTACTCGTTTCTTCCCGTTCCCGTAGGAATTTCCAATACCCGTATAGCCTATAGCATTCCTCATGAATGTGGCTATCATATACACAAAGAATTTTCCAAATCCGACTGTTAGTTTCAGAGATTAGCGCATTCAAAAAACAAACAAACGAACTCTTCAGCTTAATTTTATTAAGTATAGATGTTTGACTGACCATAACTTTTCTCAAAAGAGAGATTACCAGACTTTGAAATAAATAATTCTAAGCTTATTAAAGGACAAAGGTTTATGTCCACCCACCTGTGAGACCCTGGCCATGATGCCAAAGGTCGGTACAGAAGTCAAGCGGAAACAATGAACTCGGACAAGATACAAGGGTATCAAACGGTGAGTAGGTTTGGTACAGTCGGGATGAACTGTAAAATGGCCATTATACAGCACTCTAGCTTTTAAGGATATGTTTTCAGTCGCCCAATAGATTCCTCGTTATTTTAGTTTTAACGAATAACCATTTTTACCGGGTGCCGTACCCAAAGGGTAAAAAACGGGACCCTATTTCTAAGACTCCACTGTCCGTCTGTTTGTCACCAGGCTGTATCTCATGAACCGTGATAGCCAGACAGTTGAAATGTTCACAGATGATGTATTTCTGTTACCGCTATAACAACAAATAATAAAAATGAAATAATAAAAAAAAGGAACATACAAGAAACATGTTCTTTTCGTCTTATGGTACGGAACCCTTCGTGTGCAAGTCCAACTTGCACTTGGCCAGTTTTTTTAAACTACAACAAAAATGGAACAATACATGTCGGGTAAATATATTAATAATGACTAATATGATAACTATTTCCAATGTACGGGTACAGACCTTCCCACTTCCCAGTGTGGTCTAGTGTTACTACATATATTACCCAGAAGTTGTAACGTACACCAATTGGATTCATGGATATTACGTATACAGCGTGTTCCAGAAGTGTCAGTGAGTCATATTTAAGGGTGATGTTTTCAAGATAAATAAATATAAGGTCCCATTAAAATAAGTGGACAAATTTTAAGACAGCGTTCAGTACGTCTAACCAAAGATATCCAAGCAAAAAAAAAACAATAAAATAGTGCTTATTACTAGGATTTTCGACGGCCATTTTTTTTTTGCATAAGTATTTACTTCTAAAATTTATTCCGTAGTAGTTGGCTGCTATTGGAGTTTTATCGATATTTTTCGACTACATATCGAGCAAGCTGTACTTTAAATTACATTATAGGTGCTTACATTGTTAATGGTCGACGAACAGTTTTAAATATCTGCGTCTGCATAGATAAACATTGTTTTGCCGAGCTTCGTTCTTGTTTTGATTTAAGTGATTTCATTTTCACATTAGAATAAACACATCCATTATGGGACGTGGACACTTTTTTTTTTAAGGATGGGAAATCATCAAATGACTTCTTCCGCTAGTCCTTCAGTCTCTTACTGACTAAACCCATCCGTGTTCCTTCTTCTTCTTCTTTGCGTTCCAGGGCCGCGGTGACTGTTTCGAACAAATTCCGCAACCCTAGCAGGTGACGTGGTCACGTGCGGCTGCACATTTGTTTGTATAGTAGGCGCCAGATAATCGTGGAATAACGGTCATTGACCCACCTACAATTATTGACATTTTTAATTTGAAAAACGTAATTAATGACACAAAGCTGTCCCGAATCATCATCTCTCGTGATCCTTAACATTGTCTAATAATGAAAAACGATTCATATTTAATTGGTCAGGTACCTATGATTCCTAATAACTGTTCATAGGCTATGAACAGTTATTAGGGAAAGGTCAATATACTTTATTCCACATTCATCTGGCGCCTACTATAGTATCAGAGTTATAAGACAACAAAGACATGGATGTGTTTATGCATTGGGTAACCAACATTTTTAGTGTATTTCCGTTGGCTGTTTTTTTTCTTCTTGCAAGTATCTAATACGCTTTACTTATTTTTTTTATCATTGTTGCATTTTGGTGGTCTGAATGTTTTCTAAAAGTTTGTCCATTTATTTTAATCGAACTTTATATATCTGTTGCTTTGCTATGTTATAAATATTCGTCGCTCATTGTAAAAAGGTAGCTAAACAGTGTTGTACGTAGGAGTTTATAACAAAGATCAAAGAGATCCTTCGGCCAGGAATGTTCAATGATAATATTATTTTATCATTACGTGTATTTGTAATTCATAAAGAGCAGAGATGGGTGGTTTGTTTAAGTGGTTTTAATTAGCTGTTAAGAGCATAGAAAATTACTATAGTTATGTTTATTTATAAATCATCATTTTTACCTTGTTGGCTGGCCCTATTCTGGGATTTGATGTACTTAACTTTTTGTTTTTTTTTTTAACGAATGATTCTTATTTTTGTAGAATTATTTAATAGACTTTTTTTTTTTTAGGTTCAGCTGAAAACCAGAGTCAGGCAACGACTAGATGTCTGGAAATTGGACCTATTTGGCGCAGGCAGGAGGCACACAATCATATCATTATAAAATTAAGTCTCCTTAATTTGTTCTTACACTGTGTAACAAACTAATATGTTATCTCATTCATTTAACTGGCGATAAAATGGACCTACGGTTTTTGCAGTCAAACCTGCATGCTTCTTCCATAATCTGAGTATTACAATAGTTAAGCCCAAGGTCTGCAATAATATTTAACACAAAACACAATAAAGCGAGCCAATCATGACATTTCCGGACATTCGAAAATTAAAAAACTGTCATGGCCGCCGACAGCATTGACATTTTCGTATTTCCCTGACTTAACCTTAATCGCTCGAAGTACATTCAATAACAAAATAAAAACAAAACGATTGTTTTCCAAGTTTCTAACCTTAACAGTACAATAGTGCGTGACTGTACCGGCCTTGTTACTGGAGCAATGGTTCCCAAACGGTGGTCCGCGGACCAATGTTATGTATTTATTATATAATTTTTTGTACACCTCATAACAAGCAAAGGAAAAACGTTAATGTTGTGTTTTCTATGACAATGCTCTTTACTTTTGATTACAAAAAAAAAGTTGTGCTACAAGTTTTGAATATCTATATGGTACTTATAAGTTTATTTTAACATTAACACAGTTTAATTTACTTCTTGATTTCTGGTCCCTTTTTTATGGATGGAAAATCATCTATAAATGACTCCTTCCGCTCTGGGCGAAGCAGAAGGGAGGGTTAGGCTCTTATGGACTAAAACCCATCCGTGTTCCTCCTGATGCCCTTTGAGTGCAGGGCCGCGGTGACTCTTTCGAACAAAGACCGCAACTGGGGGGCTACTCTCTAAGCCCAAAGTCCGTAGTTTCGGGCTTAGTTGCGTGCGTATTCTAGTCCGTATCACCTTACCACTCGAGCATTGGGTGGCTCGCTGTCCGATCACCACCAGGCCCGGGTCGATGGCGCGTTGTGTTTCACGCGCGCCTCAAAGAGATGTCAGCATAAAAGACGGGGCCCGCTAGGGCCAAAGCCTGCCAGGGTTGCGGAATCTGTTCGAAAGAGTCACCGCGGCCCTGGAACGCAAAGGGCTTTAGAAGGAACACGGATGGGTTTTAGTCAGTAAGAGTCTGACACGCCCTTCCGCTCCACCCAGAGCGGAAGAAGTCATTTGATGATTTCCCATCCTTAAAAAAAAAAAAAAAACACCTTACCACTAAGAATTAATGACAACACGATTTGACATTGACGATTTGTTGTCATTCATTCTTAGTTCGGGTTCGGTACTAATCGTAAGTCCGTAACTAACTCTTACAAACAAAGTCCGCAACTGATTTCTGGTCCCTACTAGCAACAAATAAATCAAAGTGGACCCGGGGAAAATAAAGGTTGGGAACCACTGAAGAAGCATTTATATTTCAATGACACAGAGCAGATAAAACGATGATTATAATGGAAGTGTGCCATTCAATTGTGTTAAGAATTCAGTTGATTGCGGTCTCATTGGACACTGATTTGGATATGATGTGGTTTATGTCAATATTGTCAATTTGTGACGGTTTGGTAATTTGTCTTAATTGGTGACGTAGCGGACAGTCAGTGTCGATTGTAGAATATGGGGTTGTTATTTGTATTGATGGCTGTTAGGGTCATTCTATGTTAAGCATTTATTGATTTATGCACAATCATCCTTCCCTGTGAATATCTGAGTCTCGAGCATATCATCGTTTTTTGTAGTTCTTGTTTTATAGGACACAAGCAAAGTCAAAGTCAATTCATTTATTTCAACTAGACTAGACCATTAAACTGTAAATTTGACGTTGAAAAGTGCCTTTGAACGTCAAATTTACAGTTTTAAATTTAAATATTAGTGACTCTAGTTGCGACCTGTCCTGGCGTGGTGCAAATATCTAAATCCGTTACGAGGTTAAGGAGAAGTTAGCGGAGGAACAGGAACAGGTAGAGGCAGGCAGCGATTTGGATTTATACTATTCTGAGATAAGAGATGATTCTCTTTGCCCACATCTAATTAAAGCAGTTTCGTATACAAGTGTACTTTTAACAGTCGGTATAGTCATACAATCATCACTTTCAGCCCGTTAAACTTAGGATTGTTAACTTAATTACTATTATTAATACATTTTTTAATTTAATCAGCGTAAACATAAAGGTCTTCTTTATTTAGACCATCACTTACTCGTCTGCCTATACCGTAATTACTGTGACGTCACACGACTTGCGCCGGCGCCGCGCGGTTGCATCTTAAATTAAGTTGCTATAATAACATAAGCGTTGACTAACATGTGATTGTAAGGTTGTCAACCTGCCAGGGTTGCGGAATTTGTTCGAAAGAGTCACCGCGGCCCTGGAACGCAAAGGGCTTTAGAAGGAACACGGATGGGTTTTAGTCAGTAAGAGTCTGACACACTCTTCCGCTCCACCCAGAGCGGAAGAAGTCATTTGATGATTTCCAGTCCTTAAAAAAAAAGGTTGTCAACCCCAGACTTTTATAAAAATAGGCATTTTCATCGTCTCCTAAAGACAACGAAAATACCAGTTATTATAAAGACTGGGATTTTTATAAAACCATGCCTTTATAATAGCCGCAGTTCTGATTGATCTTCAAGGTCAAGCAATACTTGACGAGGTCGGTCCAAGGATGGATTCACCTAGACCATTTTGTAACGTGCTGAGAGTCTCTTCATCCCGGCTGTCATTTGAAGAGTTGTGAGGGTCGTTATGGGTAGACAGACAAGCCAGAAAATCTGACACAAGTCTTGCGGTACCGTGTTACCGAGTTACTGAGTTGTCCTAAACTCAGTAACTCGGTTTTCGGATTATCATGATTTTTTATTTATAAGGAAACTGCAGAAATGAAGCTCGTTTCACGATGATATATAAAACAAGGGAAAGGAAAGGCCTCGCTTAGAAAACGCTATAACGCGTTCAAGTCGTGTTATGACTTCATTTTACAGAAATATTTCAATAACCATTGTTAGGTGGTATTATTATAACACTAGAGCGGCTTGTTGAGAACTTTTACCGAGCATTATAGCTTGCCTCGACTCCAGAATATGTAAGTTAATCTTACTTAAAACTGCTTAATAATATAATCTATATATATAAAAATGAATTCCTATTTTCCCTGGTCACGGCATCACGCGTGAACGGCTTGACCGATTTGGCTAATTCTTTTTTTTGTTTTGTTCGCCAGATTACAGGGAAGGTTTAGAAACAAAATAGGTAGGTAGGTAGGTAGGGTAGGGTAGGTAAGTAGCTAGCAGCTTGTTATGAATATTATTCAAGATTTGGCTTCAGTGAGATATTGACAAACACCAAAGTTTATACATGCTGAACATTGTTGCTCATAAGAAAATCTTTTTCGTTTAGTTAATTTTCTGTTTCTACGTTGTTAAATACAAGGTCCCATTAAAATAGATGGACAATCTCTAAGAAATCATTCCGACCACCAAAATAAGGATAATGGTAAAAAAAAAAAACAAGAAATAAAATCGGCTAGCAAAAATACTCCAAGAATGTTGGTAATTTATTAATTAAGGTCAAAATAAAATTTCTTTAATCAGTGTTTTTTTTTGCTTGGATATCTTTGGTCAGACGTACTGAACGCTGTGTTAAAATTTGTCCATCTATTTTAATGGAACCTTATATAAGCAACAATGTAGCCATATATTTTTCAGGAGGAGCTCGTGGCAAAATAATAACAGCCACACGGGTCGATCTTCAAGGTTAAGCAACGCTTGCCGAGGTTAGTCTGTGGATGGGTGAACATCTTTACATACCGAGACTCCTCCGTGGCTCGGAAAGCACGCTAAGCCGTTGGTCCCGGCTGTCATTTGTAGATCTTTGGCAGTCGTTACGGATAGTCAGAAGCCAGATAATCTGACGCCAGTCATGCCAAGTAGTACCGTGTTACCCAGTTAATGGGTGGTGGAGGTCTGGTAGGCAGCCGCTCCACGTAATATACTGGTATTCAGCTGAATCCGGTTTGACTGGAAGCCGACCCCAATATAGTTGGGAAAAGGCTAGGCAGATAATAAAGCCATATATTTTCACAAGTTCTAGGAAGTGTTTTTTATAAAACCATGATTATATTGCCCCCAATCACGCTGGCCATTATAAAGTAGTATTATTATGAAAAAATATTGTAATAGTCTCTACAAAAGCCATACTTAAAACAATTTTATTTAAAAGCCTTGTTAAAAAATTCGAGGTTGTTACCAGTTATCCTTGACACGCCATGTTCTGTGTCGTTTTCATGCTAATTTCTATTTTCTTGTTTAAAAATAAAAGTAAACGAGCAGGAAATAATGTGTCGCTTTTAAATATTACAAGGTTTAGAAACATGTACGTATGTATTACCAAAAGATGTTTTGTAGAACATGGTACAACCAGATTTTTTTTAGCAAAAAAGTATTTAAAATTAATTATAATTTATTTAAATAAATCAACTTAGCAACTAAACGGCCAACCCTATCTTGCAACACCCAATTACAAACTTACATTTACGATTAAATCACGCAAAATAAAACCTTACTTGCCTAACAACAAGAAATAACGAGCTGCAATTAACTTACTGATCAAGTTAGGTCTAAAAATAGCGAGTATATGGACTAATGAACGCAATTTTGCGTTAAATCGCTCTGAGATGTTGCTTTAAAAGGAACTGGCATCGTTGACGCAATGGTGTGCTAAGTTGAAAGATTATGAAATACTTATATTTGTATGATGTGGTACATGTTAAGAGAATTATGTGTGGTATGAAAAAGAGATTTTGACTTCTGAGTTTGTCTCGGCATTTCTTCGGTGTTACGGGCCGTAATGTAATATAATCCATAATCGCAGGCAGGCGGGTTGGCGATCGCTGCTGTTGCAATGCACAGAGAATGCTGCTGCCCATTCTCTGGTGATTCCCTTAGTCGCCTCTTACGACACCCACGGGAAGTGATGGGATGGTGCTATTCTTTTACGTTCGACACCATACAGTAATAATATATAATCATTAGGGGGTAAATCTTAACAACTTTACTCGCAGATGCATGATTCAAAGTAGAAGTCCAAAGCAAATAATGTAAACCAAAAAGCTTCTAACTTGAACCGTTGGTCACCCCTGAATCATCCGGCGCCACATGTCGCTGAACGCTGATTAATTGACGCAGGCGCATCCGATAATGTCGCGAGTGTAAGTGCTGCTGGCGTTCAGTCAAATGTTAGGATACAAAGGAATAATGTTTCGAATTAATTAATGGTTAACATGCAAACTGAAAACAATCAAAATAAAATGTTGGATGGTGTTACAATAGGGATGTAGCCTGGGTTAAAAAAAAAACGTGTGCATCTCTGGACGCCCGACAGAAGTGATAACTTAAACTAATCTAAGTTGAAATATTTAATATGGGAAGCGTCTGTCCGAAATACGACTAGCGCTGTGGGTTAGAGTAAGAGAGGAAGAGCCTGCCTACCGCTGCCGTGTGCGTGAGAGAAAGAGAAGCCAGACAGACAGACGCCGTAACGCGTTACGTTACGAAGCGGTTTACCCTCCCATAAGAAGTAATCACTTCAAAAATATGATTCTATTTAGACCGTCAGTTAGATTTTCAAAAAATATTGGACAAGTATTTTTATTTTATCAAATCAATAAAAAAATACGAAGATTAAACGCATCAAAGATAAGGAGTAACGTAACGTCACTTTGCAGTAAAAAGTGTACTTGTAAGTGACGTCACACGAGTTTTCAACGCACTGTATCGTCTTCATTTTTTGTTTACGTGACAAAAGAAAAATACGTGCCAATATCTTTTGGAAATCTATCTGACGGACTAATTAGATTTATTTTGTCGAATGTCCTATTTTGGGATAAATCTTGACACCTTTACTTGCGGATGTGTGATTCAAAGTAGAAGTTAAAAGCAAAAAATGTATGACTAATGTGAATCGAAAAGCTTCTCTAACTTGAACCGTTGGTAACCCCTGAATCATCCGGCGCCACATGTCGCTGAACGCTGATTAATTGACGCAGGCGCATCCGATAATGTCGCGAGTGTAAGTGCTGCTGGCGTTGAGTCAAATGTTAGGATACAAAGGAATAATATTTGGAACTAATGGAGGCAAAAAATTATATATTGGGTAGTGTTACAGTTGAAGAGATGAGGCGAGTGGAGAAGTATCGATTCCGCTGGATATCGATATTTGACTCAATCAATCTGCATAGCGGGGCCCAACTCTTCATCAAGGGTTGGCTTCCAGTCCAATCGGAAGCTGAGTACCAGTATGTAAAATGGAGCGACTGCGTATCAAATCGTGTATCGTGTTACCCAGTAACTGGGTAACACGATACTTTTTGACAAGACCAGTATCAGATATTTTACACAATTATGTTTAAATATATAGTTTTCATTTCAAATGATATTAATATAGTAAAAGGATTGAAAAATATCGATACTTTTTTCATTTCATATCGATATTTTACCAAGTGCGATATATAAATAAAATAAAGACCTGTCTCTCTCTCAAAATCTTTTCTTACACTACTAGTACCTATTCTTTTCATTTATTTTACTTATATATGAAAGTTCGGATGGATGTTTGTTACTCAATCACGCCAAGACGGCTGAACGTATCAGGATGAAATTTGGCACAGAGATAGATTATAGTCTGGAAAACTCTTCGGCTATTTTTTATTGGATGGTATTTAAAAGTACTTCAATTTATTCCCATTTCATTTACCTAATTTTGCCTGTGTTCCTCCAAATATACTGAATGTGCACCAAAATAATGTTCATTAAAATATGTCATAACGAGCATCTATTTAACAACTGTTGCAAATTTGTAAAAATAGTAATACACCTAATTTTAAAAACAAGCATTTATTTTTTTAGTTTTACTTCAGATAATGCACTGCAAAATGTATTTGAATCAAACACCAATTAATGTCCAATGTAGCTTTATTAATAACCTAACCTTTTTTTTTTTTTGATCTCGGGGGGAAATCCTCATGGAAATCCTCCACCCTGGGGCGGGTGGAGGGGTCTGTCAGACTCTTACTGACTAAAACCACCCCGGTGTTCCATCTCCCACCTACGCCGGGGATCGCGGGAACGTATGCGACTTCCGCAATACCTAACCTAACCTAACCGTACTAGGATGCATACTAAATATTTTGTGTAACATTCAGCAATATTTGGTGCACGATCAGTATTTTTCGGGGAAGAATAAAATAGTTATTGTTACAATAGAATATTTGCAGCGCACTACAATAAAAAAGTGTTATATCTTGGTGTTAATTTGGAATTTGTTTGATGTAACATATTTTGTTGGCCGAGTAGTTTAATTATAGTAAAACAATTAAACGGGTTTAAGATCAATATTTTAGAAATGCATACATAGATGTACCTTTAGATTTTTGGTGAACACAAAAATATTATCCTTTTTTATTCCTTGGGATAATTTCCGACAGTCACGCGGACGGAGCCGCTAGCAGAAGTTAATAATAAATAACACCTAATCAGTAAAAGCAAACAACACAATAGAATATAAAATGATTTACTTTGAAATGAACACGTTATAATCACGCGAGCTATTATTATTATGAGCGATGACGAACGAGACCGCTCCTGTGGCCTAGGCTAGATTTATTGATAGCACTATATCGTTGGTTGTCAGGCAATTTGGTGAGGTCTGGTGCTATGTTACTGTGTGGGCTTTTCAGGTGGAGATGTAGTACAAAGGGTTTAGCACCGCCGTGGCCTTGTCGAGGCGATCAGCGGCGGTGACCTTTCGCGTCCGGCCCTGGTTGAACTCATGGTCCGGAGCGATGAGGCTTGGGAAGCGGTCACCTCCTTCTGCGAAGCAGTAATGCTAGCAAAGGAGGAGGCGGCCCATCCTTAAAAAAAAAAGTACAAAGGGTTTTAAGTAAGAGCAACGGTTTTTTTTAAGATTCTACACTGTAGAATCTTAAAAAAAAACCTTAAAAAAAAAAGTACAAAGGGTTTTAAGTAAGAGCAACGGTTTTTTTTAAGATTCTACACTGTAGAAATTAAAAAAAAACCGAAGAATGACTGACTTCCCACCATGCTGCAATCTACAGCATGGTGGGAAGTCAGTCATTCTTCCAGGTGTTATGGCTTTTATGATATTTGAGGCAGTAGACCGAAATACTCAAGACAACATAGGCAATATTGTAAATTAGTATTACTTGTAGTGTTGCTTGCCTGTCAGTCTTCTACAGGCTGTACTTCGGAGTGTGCGCAGGAACTCCACGACCTGATCCCACCATCGCCCTTTTACTACCGGAATACCAGACGTACATACTGCTGGCCTGGGTATCATCCGCACTTGGTCGATGTCCCGACTAGTCATGCTCAGCGCTTCTCCTCCACATTTATTATGCGTACAGCTAAAGTGTGAAACTCTCTGCCAGCGTCTGTAATCCCTTTCACATATAAACCGTCTGCCTTCAAAGCAAGAGTGAACAGGCATCTTCTAGGCACGCTCGCTCCATCATAGATCTCATCCATCGCTTTCCATGATGCGTGATCGAGGTCAAGAGCAATACCTCAAAAAAAAAAGGTTTGCACTCCGGCAGTGCCGGAGCAGTGAAAACTTGAACATTAACGTTGTGCATTTTTGATATTTTGGAATGGTTAGGGAATAATTTCGCACGAATTGCTTTAATTATCAGTATTAAAGTACTATCATTTATGTGGTAAAATACAATATTCATTTATTGCACTGTCGTACACAAACATGACAATTTATATTACATTAAAATATTAACACTTCAGAACTTTCCCTCCGTCTTACTAATTTTCGATCAGGTCACGTGAGCTGACGCGAGTTTAACATTTTTTACCCAACCCAAAAAGTGCACCAGCGCCGCTAAAGAAGTTTTCACTTCAAAAAAACAGGTGACAGATGCTTTATGTTCTGATTTTCAGCAACAACTGATTCAGAATCTTCTTGTTATCCGCCTTTGGGCCCTACTATGAAGTCTTAAAACGATAATGACTCCGCTCTAAGAGGGAGACGGAGCTATACATAGCGAATAGCACTATCCCGTTTACATCATCGGAATTGGATGGCATTAGCACGTCATAGTAGGGCTACTGTAGCTACTTAACGAGCTCCCTTAATTTTTTTTTTAATACTCAAAACTATTAACGCGGAAAAGTAGTTTTTCTTCCTTTTTTATTATGTTGCTGGTCGTGGTTTATAGTTTTGAATCATCACAAAAAGCACTTACGGTACATCGGAATGGCACTCGTTTTGTAAAAGATGTATTCAATGACAGAAAAAGGTTGAGTGAAAAGAGTATTATGTTTTGTGTAATGCTCAGCGAAGCGTGAAATGAGCTGATGTCGCGAGAAAGTCGTTGGGTAATAATAAGATAACTATTTGATGGCAATTTTTTTAGGAAAAGCATTTCAGCTAAGTTTTGAATTGACATTTTAGTCCAGGAAAAGTACTGATCACTGATATTTTTTAAACAGTTTTGGTTTCACATCCTCCAAGAATATTATCAAATATCGATCACCACTGTATTTTTTATGATTTCGATAAGATGTTGCAAACCTCAGATGACCAGAAATAAATTACTTCACAACTGCATTTACGCACGAATATCCATTTAAAGACGATACGTGACTTCTATCTTTCTACAATAAACGTCACGATCTATTTTATGGACACCAAACCTCTCTAAAAAGACAAACCCATCGTTACCACTAAAGGAATACTCTAAACTTCGCAACAGACGCAAGTGTCCTCAAAATAATTAAATTAAACTTTCAATGTCGTCCGTTTCTTGAGTATTGTTCTTTCAGCATCTGCTCCAGTTTACCTGGAGAACATCTGCCCACAAATAATGTGGCATTGAGCCCTTCGCGAATAGATTAAGGAAGCTTTGTGTGAAGCAACCCTAATCTTGAGTAGTGGTGGGACATTTCAAATAATGTTATCGATAGTTTTGGGCGTTCTTTTTTTGTGATCCCAAAATTGATAGGTATATTAAAAATAAATAAGTACTTATACTGTCTGTGTGACTCTTGCTATGATGAGTAATATTTTAACAATATTTTAGAATGAATAACTAATAAGCCGATAATATTTTATGAATTACGTGAGGATCAAAGAATAAAACAATAGACATCTATTATTACTTTTATATCGCTAGTACACAGACTACGATAAGATATAGAATTAATTTATGATTCTCTATGACGACATATTCAAAGTCACTGATGTGATGAGTATCGCAGGGTATTGAACTGGACTATCTTTTATCGATAGATAAAATAAGGAAGCGGAGTAGTGTTACAAGATACGAAGATAAGGTTGAGTACATATTTGTCTGTGTTCTCGTGGGCTACTAACATTTCTGAACAGTGTATTCGATTTTAGGGCAGATAAATATTTTTTTGGTACGAGACGTGATTCAATGCAAAACAAACTATTCCAGATTGCCAGTTTCCTACATATTTTAACTGCGCTAAGCAGAGGGTGGTTTCAAATCGGGAAACTACCACTTTTATCGATACTTTTACTTATTCTTAAGTCCAATCCCATCCCTAAAACCACTCCTTACTCTTCCGAACATTTCAAAGCATAATTACATGTTTCCTGATACGTGAATTTCGCGATCATTATTAAACAATTTACCGGCGGTTACCATGGGAACGCCCACTATTTCAAACAGGGACCCTTTCTTGCCCTGTGTTTAAGAAGTAAAAGATCTGTTTGTGTTTATGATGCAAATAACTCTTTTATGACGTTAATTGATTTAGAATTATGACAGATGACACGTCGACGCGAATGCATGGGAAAGAAAGACGAGAAAGTGAAAATAAAGATTGTATTCTTTCTGCTTTCTGTGAATGCTGTGTTTGTGTGTATGCTAATTTTCTGAAATGAAATCTTTATTGTCTTGTGAACATTTCTAATTGATTGATTTGTCGATTTTACAAGTGTTGACGTCGATGTTTTTTTTATTGATATGAAAAACTAACCGTATCATTACCATGCTACTATTTTTTGAAGCGACATGTGTACATAATACTAGCTCCTTCCAGCGGCTCCGCTCGCGTGAATGCTGGAAATTATTCCAAAGGAACATCCTCTCGGGATAAAAGTATAGCTATATCTTTTGTGCCGAATATCATCCAGATCCGTTCAGCCGTTTTGGCGTGATTGAGTAATCAACATCCATCCAAAATTTCGCATTTATATTTTATAATAAATTTATTATAAAAAAATATTTTATAATTTATATTTTCGCAGTAAGTAAGATATGCTATATGCTAGCGTGATATTAAATGTAGTTATTATAACTGGTGAGTTGGTGACACAGGAAACTGACGGTATTGGCTATTATAACTTCCATCTGGTCGAGGAGCCCGGTTGGCTTAGTAATTTGCATACACATTGATGTAAAGAGGGATAACTTCTGAATTTTGCTAAGCTTTTAAAATAAAATTTGTAAATATATTTTGAGTAAAAATTTTCAAAAGATTTTGGGATTGCGAATTTTTACATTAATTCAGTGATTTTTTTACTTTTAAAAATACGATGAACCTTTCTATTTTAATCTTCGGTTAAAATGAAAAAATATGAGAAAATAATTTTCAAGCCACTGAAGCACAATAATTGGGCTGTTGACCCCATAGTTCTAATATTAAGTATACGAAAGTATATTTAATATAGTTTACAGACTAGAAATATTTTTACCTTCTGTATTTGCGTCATTGATGATATCAAATCATGACTTGACGTCATTCATCTATCTCACGATGGATGATACACCACTTCAGACGAAATGAATTCGCCGAAAATCAAATAAAGAACTCATTTTAATGAAAACGATTCGGGTTTTCACAATTTTGTTTGATTAAGCTTGACAAACGCACCTTGAAAAAGCAAATAAGAAACCCATGCGGTTTCTAAACCCCATGGCAACAACACCGAAACATAAAACTAAGCACGCCACTAAAAAAAATCAACAACAAAAATAGGGTTGTGCCACCAAAAATAAAATATCGATAGCGCAATCGAATCGCGATTTACGATTCAGCTCGTGCGGCGCGGCTAAACAATGGCTTCCGTTTCCTGCCCGCCACGTGCGCCCGCGCACCGAAACGACCGAAATTCGTATATGGAATTCACTTAATTGGACGAGAGAAAAATAGAATTATGGAAATTAAAAAAAATGTGTGTAATTAATTTGACTTATTTATCACCTCAAAATTGATTTAAAGGGACATATACTAATTTATAGTTAAACGTTGAATTTTTTTTAGATAAAATGAATGTGTGTGGTTTGTGAGGTTTTGTTTGTAGAACAATGTCTTTGTTTATTTTCTGACTGGCAGAGAAATGTGCAAACCGTACCAAATAATAACGCCATGGAAGTATTAAATACACAAGTTGCGTAATACGAATGCAAATATTATTTTTCAGAACTCGTAAATTACCGCAACAGTTTTATTTTGAGAAGAAAAAATCATATTATCTTGGTATATATTATGCGTTTCGAATATCGTTTGATTTTACGACTTGATGAGAGCGCGTGCCAAATGTGCCAATATTTTTTGTAAATAAAATAAATATGTTAATTATTTATACTTCTAGTATATGCTTTTATATGATCGCTGTCGTTAGGTAACTCAAATAAATATAGGTGTAAGCCGCCGTAGCAACAGTCATTTGATTTTGTACGGATTGCAATTAAAAAAAAAACAAAACACAAACATAGTTCTAATTTCAAAGACTTCTTAATCAGGTTTTATTTCTAAATATAGAAGTTCTGCTTACCCCATTAAGAAAGAGTGTGAAACGTAAGTAGTACGCGGATCTAGAGAATAGTGTCGATTGAATGGATTTCCATTCATCTTTTTCCACTTCAATGGACAATGTATGAGAATCGAACCGATTTGTATTGTTTTGTTGCTTGTTATAAACTCGTTACCTCTGTTATTCGTTTTTTAATCATTGTTGCACTTGTTACTAAGTAATTTAGTTGTCTACAAGAGATGGAAGTAGGTATGCTAGTTTTTTTTTGGATCCAATTTTCATAAAAACACATAATAAGAAGAATCTACATGGGATCAAAATCAGAGAGAAAAGATTTTATAATTCAGCTCAACTATTGGAAATATTAAATTAGTCATTTTCTAAATAAGTATCGATAGTCGTAATAACATCGACTAATCTATGACAACAGCATTACAAATCTCTAGTCGTTACATATCAGTGAAATCACACCTGACTCTATTACATACAGCAATATGTATTCAAAGTACATTCAAATCGTTATATACAACTTCATATTCAAAGGGACAGTACATAGGGACTGTAATCTGTATCTATAGGTACCTATCTATATGTTAATACCGCTCGATATTCCGCTTCATTTGTCGGTTGCATCTGAGCTAGGGTTGGGACCCGGGACGCAATATTTTTATATTAGAGTTAAAACCGGGATTAATAACGGGAATTTGCTAATAAGGTTATATTAAAATTTTGGAAGGCAAATGGTTATTTGTTTTAGTATGAAGAGTTTATTTTAAATTTATTTTTCAAGTTTCCGGTATCTCACATTTTTTTTTCAAGTTATTATTGTATCGCAGGATTCGTAGGAGCTTCTGGTTCTAAAAAATCGCTGCTTAGTGAGTAATGCATATCCTTATAGGTCATCAAGCTTAATAACGTATTAGGTTCCAACATGCTCTCCAAGAGGGTTAGAATTTCACAAATTCTTTTTGGTAAGCAGGACAAAATTCTTGTAAAAAAAATTGCAAGCCCTTAGAACACGCACGACGACAAGAAAAGGATTTCCATTCCTCACTTGTCTTTCCTATCTGTTATCTAAGGCAGATTGATTGCATCCTGTCACTAATGCCATGTAAGATAAACTAAACTTGCAGTACTTATCACCATCATCTACGAATGTGAGAATATTCTAGAACTTCGGTAGGTGTCAACCCTGGTTTCCTGCACTTTCAGTATCCGCCGTGCGTTTATTTGCTTTCATATCGACGGGACGGCTTGCGTAACGTCAACGCACTAAAATGCGTCAATTTGCAATGCTGTTGCAGTTCTGTTGGTAATAATATGCGGTGATAGGGCACGGTCCCAGTAATGAGATGGAGTTCTACTTTCATGTCGAAAGGTATTCGAAGCACGTTCTTCCTATAACTTGGTCTAATGATTAAATTCTTAGCTCCTACTTATTATGTGAGGGATCATATAAGCTGTCTTTTTACTCATAGAAATAGCAATGCAATTCAAGAGCTGTGTTGAATTTTGCAGCGCAAGACGAACGTTGGGCCATGGACTGCAGAGAGACGCCACACAAAAACTTAAAATCGAAGATGTACAATAAAGTACACCATATTCTATCTATCCTTCAAATTAATAAACCAACCTATACTGGAAACAGACCAACAAACCAATACCTTTATGGTTCAACACCTAAAAGCCTACTTCGCCATATTTCACTTTAAAGAAACTCCACCACGACCGACAAAACTCCAACACATGAATAAAACTCTCTAAAGACAAATCACGTCTTGAAGACCTAACAGAAAGTTATGACTTACGACCAATTTCCTAGTTTCAGAAGACTTAACGAGTTTCTATTGTAGTTATAAAAAGGGACGGTGCAACTGGGTCGCCTGTCATGGCGTCGCCGACCTCTGTGCTTCGCAAATGGCTTTTCCGATTGCACTATACGCCGCTAGTGCTGCTAAATGTGTCGAGGATAGCATTCCCATTACGGTTTCGTATTAAATTGTAATGTTACGGTTTATTATTATGCTTATTATTTTGTTTTGCTGGTTCATACCCTTATTAAGAACTTGGTCTTTAGGACCAAGGAAATAATAAAAGAAACCTATTAACGCAAATTGACTTGTTTAAATGGCGATTCGTAATCGTTTCCGAGAAAGTGATTGGTAGGTTTTGTTGACGTGATTGCTGTTGCAAATTGGAATGATCAAAACTCACTTTAAACAGAAAAGAGATGATTGAAATCTACACGACACGTCCCTAGTCATCGCCACGTAGGTATGTCTATGTTTCTACAATTTCAATCCCGATTCCCGATATTTCCATTATAGTCGTGCAGCACTATCTGCAACCTATTTTCTCTTCTCTCGGTTTTAAAGTTTTCCAAATTGGAACGGCACTATTCCGTTAGTTTGGACGGATTGCTTCTTTTTACGAAGTTCATGCTTGGTTTTTATTTATTGGTTCGTTTTTATTTTAAACGTTTTTATTGGTGTACCGTTATCGTTCGATTTTTAAGATGACAGATTCTTGTCAGATTCGAGAATTTGTAACGGTTACTTCAAATGATTATTCTTTGTAACTTCAATTCGATATAAATAATTTTTAATCGATAAAACGCGTGTCAAATCTTAAGGTTATTTTGTAAGTAATTGGATAATTTGTGTTTATAATTTTAAAGATTTGGCTGATTATTTAGAATTAGAAACGAATGGTAGAATCATTGAATGTAATTTGATTTTATTTAACAATCTAAATACTAGAAAAACTTCATTTGTGTCAGAAATAATTATCATGCTGGTTTTCGTTTGTATTATAAATAAGCTAATTTGAAAATAAAAATGCAAAAACTTTGAGAATTGCGTCAACTTGGGGTTTTGTAACTATAATATGTACTTCCTAACAAGATGCCCTGATCTTTTATATAAATAAAAAAAATATTTTTTTTTTCTTTATGTTTTTACAGTGTATATAAACAACCTTACTGCATAGTAAATTGTTTACAAACATAACAAAACAGAAAACTACTTTGTGCTTCACAATTTATTGTAATACCTAAAGGCTCACGTTTCGAGCACTGCACCTACAATGACAATGCACACGGAGGTCAAAATCAATGTCGATATGTATGACTCACATTACCAGTTTGTAGACTCGATATTATGACGAATGTTGTTGATTTTATCGATTACATCAGTGCGATTAAGTCGCGCGGATGCCTGTTTGTTTATTTATATGTACAACTTAGAAGTTTGTTTTTAATTTTTTGCTTTGTAAACTGTTCAAGTTGTTTTGCGACAGTGTTTACTTTATGGTGAGATAAAACTTGAAACACTTGAGACAACTTAGTACTTGTTTTTTACGATATTATTTTATAAATCAGCTAATTTATTTTAATTTATAATAATATCTCTTGGGACAACTCACACGGTCATCCGATCCCAAACTAGGCATAGCCTGTGCTACGGCAACCAGACAACTGATAAACATACTTATATATTTCTAAATACATACATATTATAGACAAATTATCGAATGTCAACATTGTCAAGTGTCCGTGACTGATGGTCAGCTAAGGAATACGGACTATGCATAGGAAAAGGCAATTATGACGATTGTATGTCACAACCTCATTTTATACTAGTTGCCGCGCGCGGCTCCGCCCGCGTGATTGTCGAAAATTATCCCAAGAGAACATATTCCCGGGATAAAAAGTATCCTATGTGTTATTCCAGACTATAATCTACCACTGTGCCAAATTTCATCAAGATCCATTCAGTAGTTTTTGCGTGAAATAGTAACAAACATCCATCCATCCTTACAAACTTTCGCGATTATAATATTAGTAGGATTTATTGATATAATGAATGGAGGGCCTTAACGACCGGTTTCAATTACGTATCTACCTTTAATTTTTATTTATTTATTTATTAACACTTTACGCACACAAATTTACAGAGGCGGACTTAATGCCATAGGCATTCTCTACCAGTCAACGTTTGGGTGATGCAGAGAATGGTGGTAGGTGCAATAAGGAGAATAAAAAAGCGAATTATATTTAATTACATACAAACGTTTAAATAAATAATACAAATATACAAACTTTATATACAATATAAAAATATAATAAATACTCTAATTAACAAGATAAATAGGTAAACGAAATACTTAAACAATTAGAACAAATAGGTAATTGGAAAACATTAGCGATGTGATGATACTTTAACCAACTGTCAAATTAGCTACCAACAGTAGCGAAAACGTCATATTTGAAAGGCAAACATGACGTTTCAGCTACTGTTGGTAGCTAACTTTACAGTTGGTCAAAGGAAGATACGTTATTGAGACTGGCCGTTATTCCATCCAACATTTTTTTTGTCATAAATGTCAAACATGAAGTTTCAGCTACTATTGGTAGCTAGCCGTGGGTCAATAGTGAAAAACTGAATAGGTCACCTTTCGGCAAGCGTGCTCCTTCGTCGCCACCACATCATCGCTTACCATCAAGTGAGAAGTTGTCTAGACAAACTGTAGCTTCACGTTAGTAGTTTGTATGTCATAGGGCCAAATGATGCTTCATGCAATCAGCCTTAAGCTGGTCGTTTAGTTTTGTTACCTACCTATCTTCGAATTGGACCATTTCCAACATGACTTATTAAATTATTAATAATATTAAATTATTATTTATTATTATTATTTTTTTCCATTGTCCAATAAACGTTATTATAATAATAATAACGTTTATTGGACAAAATCAGAACTTAGCCCACTACAGTTACAACATAACATAAAACATAACATAAAACATAACGTAAAAACATAACATATAAGAGGCTTCTAACCTAAATGAACTCCTGATTTCCAAACTAGGTAAATCCATGTATCTTGGAAATCAGTGCTCTTTTAATGAACATAACAAGGACTCTTACTTAGATAAGGAGTAACTAAGATACATCAGTACTGAAAAAGTTATAATATAATAACAAACTATTAATCTTACAATTTGATGAAAATGAAAAAATACTAGTTTGGGTACAAGTTTTAGAACTAACCAATACGAAATTGGACATTGTATGCACTAAAGCTAGGTAGAAAATTTCAAACCAAACATGGAAAATAAATGCGTGTAAGAATTGAAGCTGCTCTTTAACAAATTGAAACAAAGAACATTAGCTCCGTCCAAAGACGCAAGCTTACCTAAACCCACCTTCACCTAAGATCCACGTACATCAGCCATATTTGATCCGCATATTGATCCCAGGAGTGTCGTGCCCATCCCAGCTTCACCGCAATATGTTGCAGAACCTTTTCAATAACGTAAGCCCCTACGCTGACCCCAATAAATTGTTAGGCGCACTCGTCTTGGCGGGGCTAGATCTAAGTGTTGGGAGGGAGCGAACTGGCTGATTGGGATTCAAAAAGTTTTCATTCGATGTATTATTTTTTTTTTGTGAGAATTCACCACTTGAGAGGGTTTTCGTATTTTAAGAAACGTTGATATTCGCATTAAGGTCGCAAACTGTAAAAAAAACTTCTAATTTTCCGTCGCTGAGAAGAAATTGCGACTTCAATTTGAACGCTTTTTAAGTATGAGATTTGGCCTTTTGGTGGTAGGCGATGAATGAAGTCTGCAATGGGACAGGCGAGCCCAGAAGGTGTTTATTCTTGCTTTGTTGGCTTATAGGTGGAAGGGAACTCAGGAGTCAGGCAGGTGGTCCACGCTCTAATTGTGCGCATAATAAATATGGAAGTAAAACGCTTAGTAGGACTACTCAGGATATAAACCACGTGCGGATCATTTCCTGCCAGTTTTTCAGGCTTTTTGGAGCGGGGTGCAGAACGCAATTACGCGGTCATCGCTTGCTTGCGTGCACTGTAGTCATACGAATGGTGAATTGATGGAGTACATCGTGTGATTGTCATTTATATCATTTTTATCAGGTATATTTGATCAGACAGACAGACATTTGCACGACCTAACTGCTGAGTTGTTTTAAAACAACGATGACTGAAGCTGATAATCTTCGATGTTAATGTTTATTTTCTAACTAGCTGCCAGGAGGGAACATACTCCCGAGATTAAAACTTTCCTGTCTTTTTCCGGGGCTCAAACAATCTCTATACCAAGTTTCATCTAAATCGGTCCAGCCGTTGGCGCGTGAAGAAGTAACAAACATACATACACACACACAAACTTTCGCCTTTATAATATTAGTGTGATATGTGATGTGATGTGATCATAGATAAATATGGTTTTTGGAACCGCTACTCAATATTCTATTGACAAATATAATGGTACCTATTTGCTGGGTTTGCTTGAATACAGATTGAAAGTTGAACACAGTTATTCCCAAGTTTTCCGACTCTTCTCGCTATTCATCAATGGTAAGATTAGTGACTTTGAAAAACTTTTAAGAACCTATCTCGTTTCGTATAATCGCTATCTCTTATACCTTTGCCGAAATGTAAAATTCTGGTCCCTTTTCATTCGCCTCCTCTACCTCTCATAACTTGTGTTGATGCAACAGCTTCCCGAGTAAGCCGACATTAAATGAATTTATTATGAGCTCGGCGCGCGAAACTTTTGCAATTTCGATAGTGTCTGTATGCTCCCTAATAGTCAGGTTTTATTATCTGTTTGTCTTTGTTGGAAGAATGAGGTTTGGACAGAAATAAGGTGGACGCATATAATACTTATTTATTTATAAAAACTTTATGCACTAGTAAAAACACTGTAAAAGGCGGACTAGCCTTAGGCATTTACTACCAGTCGACCTTAGGGTGGTGCAGAGAAAGAAAGAAAGAAAGAAAGAAAATTGCATTTATTGGCACAATAAAAAAACACCTTACAAATAGAGAATATCAAAAATGAAGTACATATAACAATATTGTTCCAAAAGGGCCTCAGCTCAGCATAATGTCAGATGGCAACAGTAGTTATTACCACCTAACGCTGATTTTCAGCTGCAGCCTACGGGTACCATACGCTCGAACGCGCAGTAGACATATAAAAAAAAAAAGTGAAGTGATAGGTTCGGAAGTGGTACTTGTAAACATAATAAATACAATGTAAAATCAAAGTGAAGATGAGAAGTGTGGAATGACCTAGGTATAATACAATAAAATAAATATAACAACATAATGCTATAGTCAGACTTCTAAGATCAATGGTTTCGTTTGGTATGGAGAAGTCTCAAACAACATTTTCTTCGCGGGAGCAGCTTTAGACCCTGTTTCTCGAACGAAAGTTCTTACAAAATTATTAAGACAAATTGTCAAAGGCGCATAATCTATCTGTGATTGGTTGAATGGGTTTTCAACAGCCAATCGCATCAGTTGACTATGACTGGCTCATGGGCGTGCAGTAGGCTACGGTAAGGGTAGGTTTTTTAAAACTCACCACATTATTCAGGGTTGAAATCACGATACTGACGATGCGAATTTTCGTCACTTTAAAAGTGGGCGAAATATTTTTTTGGGCATTATGTATGGGCTGGCCTAACCTTACTGTAGCCTTCTGCACGCCCATGACTGGCGTTTGATTTGTTACCAGCCGATATTTTTTTCCTGGAACTGGGTTTAGTATGGATAAAGAAGATATTTCACGCCGCCACTGGATACATGAGGATAAGAGAAGAAAGATGATGACGAAGTACTATCCATCAGCCTCACTATTTTTAGATTTTGGCGTCTAGACAGCGCAGATGTAGATAGGTGCACAACTTTATAGTTATTATGATATTGTCTAGTATAAAGAAGATAAATAACTAATAGCCGGTAGAACAAATTTCTAAGACAAACATATCGTATATCAGCTAATTGATTTGAGGAGTTGCCAGATTCTTTGACATTTGCAATCTGTTGTTTTGAGAGCAGTGATAGACAGTTTTCTTTGTCTAATTTATTACCCGTACTGTTCTGTATGGTGTCGGACGTAAAATAATAGCACCATCCCATCACTTCCCGTGCGTGTCGTGAGAGGCGACTATGAGACTCATCAGAGAATGCTGCTGCCCTACACTGCAATCGCCAACCCGCCTGCCAAGCGTGGCAATTATGGCAAACCCCGCCCCCTCCCCTTTGGGGGGCGCCTATGTCCAGCAGTGGACGTGTTTCGGCTGATATGATGATGATGATGAATTTCTTACCTAACATCAAAATCAACACTTTTGAACGTCAAAACTTACAGTTAAAAAAGAGATTAAGTGACTCTAGTTGTCCACTCGCAATGGTAGCTTCTTAAAGAGAATCAATCAATCAATTTCATCTGCATAAAACATGGTGTACAAAATTGTTTTACAGACATTATTAGATTAACATCTCAAACCAACAAAGGCGTAAGAACCTAATGAGGTAAAAGAACTGCTAAAGCAACAAACGCCGGTACATTAACCAGCCAAGAGCCCTAAAACAATGATCCAGCAAATTCCCCCCAACTTGAACAGTCTCCATAACCATTCTCTAAAATTGGGAGACAATTCCTAGAGGTGGAAGAGGTCAATTTAAATTCAAGGTTGGCGCTAAAGGGGTGCGCCAGTGAGCGAGGAATTGGACCAGACCAAATGGCCTGTTCCGACACTTCTGACCCAATTCGCCCATATTAGGTCACTGCTCTGAATGCACACTTTGCATTTATATTGGATAGCTTTTACCTGCCATGTTTTTCGTGTTTATTAGTTTATGGGTTTAGCGTATTAAGGGATATTGTTATTGTGGGCTGCTTTTAGTCTTTTGTTTTATTTTTGATGGGAGTTATAATGCTGGTCTAACTGCACTTGGCAATGGTCTTATTGCCATATTAAGCAAATAGCATGTAGCATTTTTGGTTTACAATAAAGTATATTCTATGTATGTAGGGAAGTGAAAATTATATATTTTGTCACTCCTACGCTTTTCTTTTCTGATTAATTTTCGAGTGACAACGTACAGCCGAAACTACTGGTCGTGGAAAGCTGAAATTTGGACTGTGTGTTCGCTACTTTATGCAGTTCTATTCCCTCATTAGGTGTTTACGCCTTTGTAGAAAACATTTAGATGTTCTTCTCCATGAGAAGCTACCATTGCGAGTGGACAACTAGAATCACATAAGTTTTTTTTTAAACTAATAATGTAGGCATTTACATTTGCCTTTTAAGGCTGACTCCACTGGAGCAGAGAGGAGAGGAGTGGAGAAATATTAACTTGGAAATTGTGTAGCGGGCTAGTTTATTTTAATAGTAGTAAACAAATGTCACCACTCTTGGCAGAAAGATTGACTGCTGATTGCTGAATGAGTGATGTGGTTGCCAATCTTCTGATTCATTTCATATCATGACGTAGATTTAGGCCCAGTTGCACCATAAATCACTAAATGCATTTGGCGCTTAACGAGTATTAATCATCGTTCTTTATGTTAACCATTTGAAGTTGACATGCAGAATGATGTTTCAAACATGCTTAGCGTTAAATGCATTTGGTGATTTGTGGTTTAAGAGGGCCTTTGGATATAGAGATAGAAGGTAATATCGCTTAAGTAATTTAAAAAAGGAAGGACATATTCTTCCTTTTTTAAATTACTTAAACGATAATATAAAGCAAAATGTTTTTTTGTCCCTGCAACCAGCTAGAATGCAAGTTCCAATTACATTGTGCGAGGTACAGTGTGATCAATCGCTCGCTCGTGCCCAGCAATAATGTACCTACCTAATTAAATTTGCAAGCGAGTGGCTTGCAAGTATAAATGCGGCCTTATATTAGTTACATGTCTGGCAATACTTTCGAGCACCTTTCAAATGCACCAATGAGAGCAATATCTATAGGTTTTAATCAGAGTCGCTTGTATTTGGACGGGGTCCAACAGAGATGCGGGAGTAGGCAAACACTCTTAGAACTGCTCTTACTGAATGTATGCGCATTTTAGGTTACTTCTTCAGAAAGTTGGAAAAAAACTCATGCTTCATTGGATTTCAATGATCTTTACGCGAATTGTTTTAACTCGCAGATTCAACCATGAAAGGTTAGAAATTAGTTCTTACTTTATCGTTTCTCAGACTGACTTAAAACAGTTGAAGCTTTTTCTAATCAAAAATATGATCACGAATATCGTTAATTACCCAAGGAATAGACATTGACATACTTACATACCAGCCATGTTATATAATTTTCTTCATTTATTTCTATTTGTTTCAGTTGCCTCTTGCACACCTATCAAATCCGCAAAATTAGAATGACAGGCCATCTTGCCAGATTTGCACAGAAATAAGATTTGGCAGACTATCGTTAGCGTGTCAAATCGGATGAGGTGATGAAAATATGACGTACCTTTTCTAAACGCACATTAAAGCGGGCGTTAAAGAGGCTGTTTCAACACAGCTTCTCTTAGTAATAAAATTGCAAAAACTACTAAAACAATGACAAATAACGCAATAATAATAGTTATTCCCACGCATGAGACAGGCGTCAAAATAATTTGTAATTTTAAAAATAGAAGTAATACGTTTTGGCTGGCGCGTTTCACACGAGGTCGTCTCGTCGTGAGTTTTTTTCACGACCAATGCTGATTGTCGTAAGGTCAAATGCAAAAAGTTTTAAGAAAATAGTTTTTTTGCAAAGTGTCGAATGAAAAAAAGTTTGAACACATGAAACGGTGTTGTTTCGCCACGAAAAAGCAATGTAGATTCTTGTTTTTTTTTTTAACAAATTATCAATGAATGCCTAGTCTGTTAGTCGTATGTTTAGTGGTATTTGATTGTGTATCTAATTATTAGATAACTGGTAAGTACCTACTATATTTGAATCTGCAGCATCTTTAAGTTCAAAAGTCCAATCACGTGATTCACTTGGCGCATCTGCAAGTATTTATTTGTGGGAAAAGATCTTTGTACGAAAAACATGTTGCTGAAGATTATAAAATGTCCATTCTAGTGTTACACGTTGTCAAACGTTGCCAAAATTCCACAAATTCTCTCATTAAAACTATTAATAAAACGCATTTACGATGCATGAAGTTTACTATCAGGAATTCATAAAATACTTCTTGTTAATTTGACATTCCATCTATGACCGTTTCAAACTGCTATGAAAGGATGACAATAATTTACAAAAAAAAAAAGAAAAATGTTCCTTTTTCGAACATCAGTTTAATCTGGAGAAAAAATATACATTTGCATAATTATTATTTGGTTCGATAAATTGCATTCAGAAAAAAAAACTATTAGTATGAAACCGATTATAAATAAAAGAACTCATTAAATGGTAAGTCGTTGTTTATAAAAAGGGTCAAGTTTAATTGGTTTTGTAACGTCAAGTGTGACATTTAGGTAGGCACGCGCTGGCCAGGTGCATTTTATTCATAATTAGTGTTGTCCGTTGGCGGAAATAAAAGTTTTAGTCGATTTTATGGCGTAAACTATTTTTATTGGCTTATTTACTTATTTGAAAATGTGCATTAACTTTATTGTTTTTTTTTTAAGTTTATTAATGGTGTTTGTTTTTCCTTCGTTTTTACGGCTTAACCTTTTGCGTGTCTACCACAGATTTTTATCGTCCAATCCTGACCAAGCCCTTAAGTGTAACTGTCCGACTTAAGACATTTGGAGCATTTTTTCTTATGTCGAACTGTGTAACTTAAGACACGCAAAAGGTTAAGCACACGTATTAGGTTTAGTACCGTAATTGTATGGTAGTCGGAGTTAGTTGTTTAGACATTTGTATTTGCTTCGCATATTAATTAATAGCTTTTGCCGGCGACTTCGTACGCGCATATCTCGTTTTTTCTGTATAGTCTATATATAGCCTTCCTCATGAATGTGGCTATGATATACAAAAATAATTTTCCAAATACGACTGTAGTTCTAGAGATTAGCGCAGAAACTCTTCAGCTTTATTATATTAGTATAGTAAAGATATAATAGTATTAAGATAGATAGTAGGTATAGATTAAACCGCAGAACGTTATGTCATTTAAATAACTGTGTAAATAATGTTATCATCGATTTAGTCTGATTATACATATATTTAGTTATCAATAAGGTTGTGATCAGGTGGCCTTTAAATTAAAAAGGTTTTATTTGCATTAATTTTACTAAACAATTCTATCACCACTTAGCAGCCATCACTTTCGTTATCAAATCCGTCTTCAAACACATCAAATTAATTCTCAAACATGATATTTATTAATGAAAGTAATTCAATTAACAGAATTAAACTTTTACAGCTCACACCGGCTTGCATTGGACAAGCGGTCGTTGCATGTCTGCCCTCCAATTAACTTTACATAAAAAGATTGTATCGCTCAACTCATCGATCTAAAACTTAATCAAGCCTGAACACAACGCAACTGATAAATGTGCAACAGATTAGAAATATTTACGTTATCTGTGGAAGAAGCCCTTTAGTCGATTTTCATGAACATCGTTCTTAATCGATTTTGTTTTTTATAGAGTCCGGATGTCATCAATTGCTGAGCTATCAATCGTCACACATATGCAGCTTTTAAACGGAGAGTAGTGGCAACTTCTTAATTAACTTCAATTACGTATAACCCTTCATATATGTACACATTATTATTCATATTTTTAATGGTAAACTTAGGTATCCTATTTTCTTTACTAGTTTTTCGACGGAAAATTCATCGCTGTTTACCTCGGCACATTTAATTTTATACAACATCTTTATAAATAAATTAAAATGAATTATTAGTAATATGGGGTTTTATTGAGACTTCAAGGTGGATGGAAGTCGTGCGAAAACACGATGCAGCGATAAAAATATGGGAATCATGTCAAGAATAACATAACATAACAGTATCGATAAACAACAAGACTAAAGACCACATGTGACCTATAAAAGAACCGTCAATGCACAACATATGGTATTTTTATTCTTGAATATAAAAAATATTGTCAATTGCGCACTAGAGATCAAAAGAACAATGTAAATAGCAGACATTGCGAAAACCTTGAGACGTAGTAACATAACGACTATACAAGACTACGAAACAGTTGCAATAAATAATCTGTTGATCTGTATCAAGCAGTTCAATTAAAATGTTAAGGTGAACTCGGGTAGCGACGGTAAAAAAAACAAAAGAAATGAGAGTAGCCAGCGAATTGTTATGCAGAGCAACCTTCTATTCCAATGGCTACAATGCGAATTACTGTAACAGTATCCAAGAATTCGTTTGTAGAGTACTCGTAACAAGCGTGAAATAGGTTTATTGATATTCACTTAATACTTTTTGCTCGTGTAGATTGGATTCAAATAATCTATATTATGTAGAATTGGTGGAAATCCATTTCATTATGTCGCCGAGGAACCTAACCTTGAGGGAACTTAAGAAACGGATAAGTCAGGTTCGAATGGGATGAGAGGAGCTAAGTTCTCTCCTGTCTCCCCATTCATGTTTGGTTCCATTAAGCCTTGCAGATAGAAATACGAGCCCAGCGCTGCGGGGTTCTCGTCAAAGCTAGGTTTGTAGGTGGTCATTTTACGAAGGGGCCAAATTCTACGATGTGGTGATGACATTTACGATCAAACCTAACCGATTAAACTACTGTTCTACTACCCAATTAATATGTAGCCCAACAAAATAGTACACGGTCGGTTTCAATGGTTTCATCTACTAAAACAAGTGGGTACCTATGATCATTTTTATGGCCAGTGACCATTTAAAATATGACATAGAAGCACATGAAACAATGCTTAATGATGTCACGTACAATGACGTTGAACTATGACGACGGCGATAAGGTCTTCAAATGACCACTCGTAATGTGAAAGCTCCGGAGGAAAATGGAATTGCTAATAAGATCGTAAGACAACTGAAGTTGGAATTGATAACTTATTTGTCTTGGATGAAACTGGAATTTTCATAAACGTCATAATTGTTTTGTAGTTGCTTTAGGTAATTAACTTGTTAGCTAAACAGATAGAGGTAATAAATGATATGATTAAACATACTGCAAATATTTTCAATGTTTCAAGATGCAAATATTGTCGCTCAAACATCAAATATAAACTGATTACGTTATTAGCAACAAAATCAACAATTTTACGGAAGAATAATCTAAACAGCAAACTAAGCATTAAAAATTACGCAGTATTGCAAAATACGTTCGTGCAATGAATAATTCAGGCTGAACTGTTTTCTAATCATTGGCTACTGTTCTCGGTAAGGTAAATGGCTGTTCTATCTAAACCATTCTGCAATTACTGAACTTGATATTATCGCAAAAAATCAATGGACGGGTTTAAGGTATCAAAGCCATTATTGATGATGATTACTTAATGGTACCTGGAGAACTTTTAATTACAAGACAAAAGGTATCATTAGTTGAGTAAAAGAAATTTGATAGAATAAAATTGGAGCTGTTGTTATCTTAACGAGCAGTGTTCACCGTAAACCGTGACGATTTTGTTAAAAATTGGCATAAAACAATTCTCAAAATGCTTTTAAGAATTAGAGATGCATTATGAATTTATGAATGTTGGACGCACGCGTTATTGCGTCAACTAATTCAAACACGTATCAATTCAAAATCAATTAAACAAGCATTAATATAAAACTAATAGCATAGTGACAAAACGTAAAGATAAACTCATAATTTAAAGACTCCACACATGTTCATGTTGAACATCTGTATCAATATCAAATAAATAAACTAAAAGAAAATAAAAAAGTATCATACGCTACCACTCACCGGATTTCCTCTTTTCGTTCACTAGTACCAATGACTTGGTCCTCTTCACCCGCAAAGAGCGTCGTCGTATGGACCTCATTAATGCCTCGGGCATCCTCGAAAACCTCGGAGAGTCCACTCTCTTTTCCGGCATGAAAAAATTCTTCACCGCCAACATTGTCATTTTTAACAATTTCTACTTCCCGCACTATTGACTTAATAATTGAATCGATTACACGAATCCCATCTCTATTTCAATTAACTCACTTATCTCGATCAATGTCGTCCGATTAATAAACACAAAAAAAAAACTGTGACTAATCCATTTTCTAGTCGATTTTCAAGGTCAGCGAATTCACATCAATTAGTAAGTTATGGGCAGCACTATTTAAACGGTTCCTTTTTGGTATGAACGTCACTATTGTTTGATCTCATCACTATTCCGAATGCGGAGTATCCTGTTTGCCTATTCGGTGGTCGTATTGAATTTAGGGGAAGCGCGGTACGTCCGTCCGTGGACAAAGCGCGCGGCGTACTGACTGGCTTCGGAGTGGCTCGGTGTCGCTGGAGGGGGCTTGCCTTGCGGGTTTGCGAATGTTATCTATCTTATCAGAATTTACCTAGTCTTCATACAATAAGGTCGTAAAATTTACCGTAATTTGATAACCGCCAACAAGGTCGTGTTCTGAATGAATGAAGTCGGTAACTGACTCAATATTGCTGATTAAATGCCTCTATCTATAGGAACATTTGTGTTTTATGTAAAGTAGCCTCTACATACAGTGCAGCAATATTAGCATATTTTTCTGCTGAACGTTGACAAATCACAATTTGACGCTAGTTTTATTTGAAATTGCACGATCAACGCATCAAGACTGCACGTTTTTTATGGAAATAATAGGAGAGGTGGACAAATTACCAGTAGATACTAAGACTAATATGCGGAATTAAAATACATCAGCAGAAGATTATAATGGTAAGTAGTACTGACAGTGTGGAATGTGAAATGAAAAAAGGAAATCGAATTATCCTTATAAACACCAACTTCCGATCATCGCTGGTAGTAAACAAACCGAGCCCACTCCATACTTTAAATATTGATATGAATCACACACCTGCATACATTGTCCTCATTCTAGTTTCCTTTCGGGGTGGTCAGAGAGTACCGAGTCTTATCCATATTGGTACATACACTTCCTGTGTCACTTGCAGTTCCTTATGAGGAATCGATGGATTACTCACGATTTTATTCTTAGCATCAGCAGAACCATACCTGGAGAATGATCGACAAATCAATCAAAAGCAACCATCGACTTTTTGCTGGTTCTTCAATGTACAAATGAAAGCCTGAATCCAACTATATATCCATCCATACCAATATCGATTCTAGAAATATCAATTAACGTAAAGGACATTTTGGCATTTTGCGTAAATGAACCTTACGTTAATTGTCATAGGGGTATTTTGGCATTTTAGGTAAATGTCCCTTACCTACGTCAATTGATACTTCTGGTATCGATATTATTTAATCCGAAAGTTAGTCAGTCTGTCTGTTTGATACCTCTTCGTGTCTTAACAGATGAACAGATTTTGCTGAAACTGTGGACAACGACAGATCATGTCCTGGAATAGAAAACACGATGCTTTTATCCCGGGAGTAAGTTTCCTTGGTATAATTTTCAGAAGCTTGTATAGTCTTAAATATAAACAGCAACGAAGGAATTTCACAGTATTAAAAAAACTGGTATAAAGTAGTTAAAACACACGAGATAAAGATTGAAAACATGCGCAGTAAGATCATGTTGACTTTGCAAAGGCTTTTGCAGGCTGAACCTGTCTGCGATGGCGCAAGAAAGGCTCAGCAGAGTTAATTGAATGATAAATTTAGTTTCAGACTCGGCCAGAAATAAACCTAAGAGAAGTTTATTTGAGGGCGAAAGACTTAAACTTTTTCTTGTGCAAGTGACATTAAGGAAGATAGATGAAAAACGATGGATGTAGGCAATGTATTTTTAGACAGTGTAATAGAATCTGTAAAGTGGTACATTTTTGTTGTAATTCCTTAAGGCTTCTCTAGACATTTGTGATTACCGCAGGATCTGTCGTTGAAATAGACACACTGATCATCACTGTTGAGTATGTTAACGTTCTGAAGTGAACATTGACGAACTGAAGCCAGTATCTTAAGTCTTGGAACAGGAATGTGCACTCATAATTCCTCTCATTCACGCCAATTTGGCAGTTTTTAAACACCCACGCTAACTGCTGAACCCGCCTTATTTAGCTAAGCATTGAGTTTGCTGTTTGAGTCATACCCGAAAATATTTTGATCTGGGATGAAATATGTGTTTGCAGCTGCTCCGATTTATGTTAATTATAAGACAATTGAAGATAGAGGTTCTTTCAAGGTTCGTTAATCATAATTATTGTCTCACATTTCAGTCTCCTGATTTTTCTTCCCCACGGTTGTAGGTCAGTAATATTCTGCATATTCTTTTTAGATTCTTAGATTACTATAAGACTACGACAAAGGTTGTACAGAATTTAATGCAGTGATTGGCAGGTCACCCGTCTATTCAGGAGCAAATCGACCAACTACAGTTTTATGAGTTGGCACTTCTCAGTGTCCATAAAAAATGAAACCAAAATTTCCGTCAGCTTCCTAAATTAAAATATGCACACAAGTGGTACAAATTGGCCTGCATTCATCATCATTAGGTTAACGCGGGCATTCCGTTCATTTAACATTTGTGCCGCGCCTAGATCGAACCCACTCCCTCTATTGTAGTTTAGTGCTAATTAATTTACTAGCCTTTTTGTTGTTTTAGCCCTGAAGAGATTCATACTTTGTTTACTGTTGGAACTCGGGACTATTCTTTTAGTGTTATCAGAACACAAAACTTCATTACGAGTAGTAGGCATTTATAGATTATTTCATCAGCACATTTATCAGTTAGCGATGGAACAGTCAAGCAAATATCAGAAGTGGAATGCACCAGGATACGACCAGCTGGGAGAGGTGTCGAATGATAGTGAGACGAATCACATCTACCTCTATTAAAGCCGTAACGTGATGACCACGATCGCTCTGGCAAGAGAGTCACGAATATTGGGACAAGGTAGCCATAGAACCAAATATAAAGGTTAAACATGAAAAGGGTGGCTAAAACGTTCTTCCCAAAATGTAGTCGACAATTCGCAAATATCCAAACAACGCTAAAGTGTCGGCTTTCGAGATTAATCCTATTAAATTTAAATGGTAATGGCGACATTAACATCTTGGCAACTCAGCGTTACCAAGATATATACGGTACCCGTTTTAACCTGAGATCATGCTTAAGATCATATTCCGTGAATTGCTCCGGTGGATGCCTTAAATTGTTTGCGACTAGCAAGAACGCTTTTGTGATGAAAATATTTTCCCTGGAAATTACAAATATTATAGCAAGATGAGTGCTGTTCATATTCGTGTATAGCAGTTACGTATTATGTAGATATGTTTCTTTCAGACCGTTTTTTTAAGGCCACAGGGAACCACAACATACAAGAAGGGACCGCACCGGATCGGTAGACGTGGCTATACTTGGGGTCAAGTACAGCAATGGTCTTTTGGCTGAAACGATTGTTTTTTTTTTTCATTTTCATTTTCAAACATACAAAATAAGTATAAAAAGGATCATAAACTGGCAATTCAGACTCTGAAAAACCTAAAAAAATGAACTCCGAAATTTAGAATAATCTTTATAATTTATGAGTATTTTAGGCACCGTAAGTATTGAATTTAATATGATCTCCTTTTAGGAAAATTGCTTTTGTATTCATGAATTCCTTCAGGGCACTTATTCAAATATCGGAACGTGAACTGAACCGACGCTGAAATAATTTTCTAGATTTAAAACATAATATTGTTTTAGCTTTGTAAGTTTCAAAGAGTAAATGTTTAATATCAAAAACTCCATTTACTCTCGGGTTCATCAGATAAAATTAGTATCAACTCAGGGTTTTGCAGAATTCTTAATGGATTCCCAACATTCTGTTGTTTATGGCTATTATAATTGAAGCATAATCCGACTTGGTAACATAAATAAAGTCATCGAAACCTTACACATGGAATTTCAGCAGCAATTCCAAGACGACCATGAACACAAAATGATAGGTTAAGATAAACATTTATTGTTGAAACGTGTTGCGAAGAGCAAAACATCTGCATTACTTGAGCACAGGCTGATAACTCAACCCGTTTTTACCAGTTTTACTCAAGATAGTAATGAACAAACAGCAAAACTTACGCTGTCACATCAAACAAATGTGAAAGAATACACAAATGGTAAAATTAAACAAATTAATTTCGCCATTCAAGATTTTTATCAGACAACAGCCATTATTATGGAAAATTCTCTTAAAGCAAATAATCTAGCAATTAGCATTCAAAGTATACGTAACAATAAACCTAAATAAAGCGCTGCATCGCTTTATTTACGAAATTCAACAGAGAATCGTGCAAATTCTTATCGCTGCATCGTAGTTGCACGTTGCGGTTCACGTTTTGCATCAACGACCATTACAGCATGACCTTCCAACCTCTCTTTTGTTTTCTTAAAATGGATCCAAGAACGAAAGAACTATGTCTTTTGAGATGTCTTGCTAAATTGGATGGTGTCGTGCTTCAGCTTTGTATTCTAACAGAGATTTATTTTTAGTGTGATGTTTAGAGGCAAATGTTCTGCGGAGATTTTGTAAGAATATATTCGGGAAATAAAAAGTATGGAACATTTATTCTATACCTAGTATCAAATCGAGAATTGGCGAAATACGAATCGTTGGTGAAGTAAACAAAGATACGTCGGTAAGTAAGCACATGTATGTAATACAATTAATTTTTGTTCTATAAAGGTAGCAAGCGGCACTTAAACCCAACTTGTATTGAAACATAACCTGTTTGCCATTACAGCAAAAAATGACACACACAACTTTACAAGACAATTATCATTACCCTGCTGAAGATACCGAAATAGGAGTAATCAAGTTATTTCTGTATCGACGATCTACTACAACGATCATTTGTTATAATATGTAATAAGTTATGGTAACCTCTTCTATGGGAATTAAAACATGTAGGAGTAGAATTAAACTGCTAATTTCCTTGCACACAACTCACAGTTACACACATTACTATTATTATCTCACTCATTACTTTAACACTTATCCAAGATAACTAATCTTTAATCAGCTTTGATCTCAGTGATGTGATTGGCCTGGTTATTTTTAGCAATGGAACCCGTCTTGTCTATAACTTGAAGTAACATCGGTCCGAGACACTTTCTGCAATATTTATGGAAGAGGTCTAATAACTTGAGTGCTATTTTTCTTCTAATAATACCTGCCTGTAACTGTACCTTAATAGGGCAAAGATCACAAAATTCAAAGTTTTGATTTTCTTACAAAGAATATCATATTCAAATGTTAAACTTCTATATGTTCAGGTACATAAGTATATTTGAGAACATAATTTGTTCTCCACAAGTATACCGATTATATCAATATTGTTGTTAATAGATGTCTTATGTAGCTTAGTTAAGTGTAGTTTTTCTAGTACATATTGTAAGTCAGCTACAGAAAATGCTTTACCGTAGGTGGTGCTTCGAAGAGCAAAGATCAGTGCAAGAGATTGTTAGACTCATTGCAGCTCTGCGATCTTTGACCTATCTTCATGGCTTGAGTTGCCAACGTCATTAATACTGTTTCTTAGAACTCAGCACATTTCATTGGAACGACACAAATTTGTCTTTTAGTTTGTCATGTTTCTGCTAGGCATTAAAGTTTATCTTCCTCTTCATCATGCAATTTATACTTTTCAAGTACTGCGTCAAAGACAGCGTTTTACTCAATGCTAAAAATAAAAGCTGTATGTGCTGTATCCCCATACCAACAGGAGCCATTGGATATACGTCAAACCTGTCGGTTTAATTGTAGGCTCAATTAATTCAGGTCGTTTTGGGAATGCTGCTCTCGCCCACGACAAAGTAGGACCGGGGATACAACCGGTTGAATCCTCCATGAGATAGAAGCTTCCTTTAATAATTTGTCTGGCTGATAAGACTTAGCAGGCGAAGGAGGATTAAAGATTTGATTAAGGTGTCTGAAGATCTGTGCTTTCTGCTGTTGACTAGTTGTTTTGGAGAATTAGAAATTAAGAGTGTAATACTGTTTCTGTAGTTAGTCGAGATCAGAAATATATTTAGTTATTTAAATTACTGAATACTGTATTTTTTCATTTTTCCCTCTATTTATTTTTAATTAGATACTTTTACACGACTGTGTATGCCAGTCCCATCGTACCTTATACAATAGCTTACTTAACTAAATCGTTACTTAGTGAACTTCAAAACTTTGAAGGCAGCCTCCGAACTAGGTGTAGACAATATCTGGTGGAATAAACTGAATACTTAAGAAGTAAAACCCAGCTACAGGGATATTTCACTCCAAATAAGTTGAGAATCAACAAAAAGCTTCGAATTGAATACCAACAAAATAGAAAACCAAATCCCAGCTCATCCCTGAAGATCTAGTTAACATTTCGAAAACAACTAAATGCCAACACTCATTAGGCGAACTGGCGAACTAAAACTGACTTCGAAATTAAAGGTAAACTACTTTTAAAGCAAACAAAAGCTGGGAAACAATTCATTTGGATGAAAATAGAGGTTCTACTGTTTGAGTAGACGATCAACTTTAGTGAAATCACCTCAAACGCAAAAAGTAATATCACTGTATTACTTAAAGCGTTTGAGATGATGCTTTGGTTGTCATTATGTCAATTATTCATGTAAGGGAGCACTAAGAGAGAATTTCCCGAAATTTCTACGGGAACGGGAAAAAACGGGATGTGCGCGTACGAAGTCGCGGGCGAAAGCTTGTAAAATATAAATCTAAACTAAAAAATCAGACTAAAAAAATTGTCCTCAACATCCTCGCATTTCTAATATGGATCGAAAATGTAACTTTTTTACTAACCCTACATTTCTGACTGAAATAATTAACAACTAGACCCAAATAAAATACCAACTTAACAAAAACTTTTGTCGTTCCATGACCACAACAAAACATGGAGTCAATCGTTTGGCCGAGCCATAACAAAGCCACAGGGTAGACCCCGCCTTGCCTTTAAAATAAACGGGCTAGAGAAACTTGATAATTTATATCATGATTTCAGATGGAAATTGCTTTGAGATGGAAGAAAAACAAGGTGTATTGTTTTATCCTTGTTAGCGTTTGTAATTTTTAGGGGTTTGGAGATGGCGAAAGAGTTGTTTTTTGACTTATACATTATATTTCATTCTATCTCATCTTCCTATATTCTTCCATTATTTTAGATTTTCCATTAATCGGGAATATGCTATAAATCCTAAATTTTTAGGTTTCAGGTGCATTTTAATATGGATAAATCAATCAAATCAAGAATAATGCAAACACTGTATGTTTTTTTTAAGTAAATCGACCTCCCTTTTTCATACCAGTGTCCAGTACAAGAAACATTAAGAAATAAGACCTCATACCCGTCCACCCACAGTAATAAACAAGCCAAATTATTTTGCATTCACCACGTCTCATTCTGAGTAGGATGTTATATTAATGTCTAATTTAAACAGCACAGGAACCAGAATGGAACCTTGTGGCATTCCGCGTAGGTAGGGCAGGTCTAAAGACATAGCCGCATTTAGAACTACCACAAAGAGTGGAGGTGTATGATCTTGGCTTTAAGCTACCTTAAAAGGCATAGAAAATATATGTAGTATTTGATTAAGTGTTACAAAAAGGTATTATAGGGCAATCAAAAGCATGTGTGTAAAAAAAAATAGTCATATTGTATCTCTGCTTCAACAATAATTTGCGTTTGATTTTTACGCAGAAGCCGAGGTCTTTTTTTCACCTATGCAGTGTGCAAGTTAAGAATTTGCAATAATATTATGAGCGTAGAGTTTAACGCTCCTGTCCAAGTGTCCAGCCATTCTAGATATTAATGGTCAGCTTTGCCTATTATTGGACACAATTTTCCAAAGCTGCAATCTGAAAACGTCCTAATATGCTGGCCTAACTGACTTGCCTTGAGCTCATTTATTTGCAAATTGTTTGAGCAGAGATGTTCTCCATTTGCGTGGGTACAATGGGTACAAATATCGTGGATTATGAAGGTAAAATATCGGTATATAAGAAATATCGAATGGACAAGCCTCGGGCGTTGGTAATGATACGCCTACACCCCACAATGTAGAAGAACTGAATGTTGAATTATTTTTGTGATTTCTGTATTTAACTTTGTTCCCTCTCTCAAAAGGTCAGATAAGCAAAAGTTTGTATGTTGTTTTATGATAATTTTCTTGGAGTTCTATAAGTGCCCTTTAAAGGTTGCAGAAAAAGAGAAATAAATAATTCTGACCGTTTAAATACACTGCGGCATTCTGTACTTTCTGTCAATCACTAAAGACTAGGTAATAATTGCGTGTCATTGGTTTGATGGGATTTCTAGTTTATAACGTCTAAGTTCAACTGCGTCTTATAACAAACCTGTATTTTTCTAATAAAGCTTTCCAATGTAATAGAAGATGATCGTTTATGACGATGATGAATTGACGACAGTGTTTCACCAGCTCCTCATAATGACACGAAGAAAGTGTTACCTGAAACAATAATAGAAAATGCCATTTATAACCCATTAGTGCACCATCAAACCACCATACAGGGCATTACGACGTCGTAAACCGAATAATAGAAACATCTACGAATCTCTAATAGACATAAGAATTTTATAAACTTGGTCATGTATTTTTTACAAAGGATTTTACGACTGTGGCCACAGAAGGCAATGAAAGATTTTACGATGCAAAGGGACGTGGAGATAAATTTTAAAGACACATAAAAAGTCCCTTTCGATAGAAATTTGGGAAACCGTCGGCAATTCTAAATGCTATAACAATTAATGTAAAAGGCACTTTAAGATGAAGACAGAAAGTTTATTTTGGAGTTGCTATTTAAATAGGCAACTGCAAATGCAATTTGTGGACTTAAAATAAAATTCAGCTTGCGGTTATTCTTGTATTGAACCCGATTGTAAATAGAACTAATACCCCGATTTTATTGCTGCTTTTGAATTCTGATGATACTTGAATTGCCTTTAACGCATTTAAGTTTCGATTCATACCCAGTCGAGTTACAATAAGTAACGATAGAAAGATAGAACACACGTTTTTATCTAATAAAAATCGTATCTAATAGGTCATCAACATTGGTTACAAGAGGTAATAAAACAATTTCTCAGAATACACCTGCAGTGTTGGTTGCACCTTTAGTTTTATTGCTGCCGCCCACGAATGCTCTTGGTCAGGGTCATCCAAAGTAGTGCAAATAGCCCTATAAACATTGGTGAAGACAAGTCAAACTGGTT
This sequence comes from Mamestra brassicae, assembly GCA_905163435.1. NCBI lineage: Eukaryota > Metazoa > Arthropoda > Insecta > Lepidoptera > Noctuidae > Mamestra > Mamestra brassicae. Next base: position 2,615,947 of record LR990991.1, on the reverse strand, counting down.
GATAATAGCTAAGCAAATGATGGACGCCAAAGAAAATCACAGTGTAGTCGCAGTAAAAGTCGAGTAGTTTACATGCATTACCCTGAATAAGGTTTCCTAGTATGAATAGGTTTATAGTTTGAGGTGAAGAGCCGGACCTTGAAACAGATAATGATGACTAGTGACGATGAAAGGAATTAGAATATGAATCCTATGAATCTGTTTGAATAGATAGTTGTACATTATTGGGGAGTTAAGTAGTACTGGTATCGCTCAAATGTGCTCTTCAATTTATTTTATTCAGATCAATGAGAATATATAGTCCAGATAGTTTTCGCTTTTTGTGTACGCAAGATCTGTGTCTGCAAATTCCTAGTGCAATTCAGCGCAGGCATTACGTAAACAAATTGAAATCCACTTAATTTATGTAGTCTACTTCAGCTTTGCTTTCTATTGATCTATTCATTTCACGGATTAACTACTTGTAAGGAAATTTTTACCTTCTGATTCACAATGAGCACGTTTATCTGAATTTTCAGTCCTTCCTTTACCTATCTTCCATCCTTTGTTACTGAATTACAATACTTGATTACGAGAATATATTAGTTTCAAACTCCGGCCTGTAATGTAACCTAAGACATCGTGCCATCAAACAAGAACTTAGCAGACAATAACTAGGTATTGTCCGCGAAGTTCGCCAGTTGTCGTACATTCCCACGGCTCAGGGTCAGGAGATTACCATCATCATCATAATGGCCATCATTAACCGTGCAATGTGGTCATTGCCAGCTTTAGGGAAGTGTAACGATGTGATGTGACAACATTAGACTGAGGAACGTCGTTTACAAATTGTAGTGTTTAATTTAATGTTGTTTATTAGTCGTTTAAAGAGTTCATGTACTACTACTTTATGAGGATTTTTTTGGCTTTTGAAAGGGATAATAACTTAAGTAAATAATGGGAGAAAATAACGACGAATGATCGAATCTACTTCATGACTACTTTTGGCTTTGGCTCGCCTTTGTACACAAGCTTGTTAGTCCTATTTTATTTGTATCTCTATTTTGTGTGTGCAATAAAGCATAGAAATAGAACGTTTAGTCGACATTTGACAGATTCTACTTTTGACATCATAGTCTACTATTGACAGATTCTACATATGACAGATTCTACATATGACAGATTCTACGTATGACAGATTCTACGTATGACAGATTCTACATATGACAGATTCTACGTATGACAGATTCTGTATTTGACAGATTTTGAAAAAGTGGTAACGCTCGGCTCGCTCGGCTCTCGCGTAATAGGTTAGGTTAGGTTAGAACTGTGACCAACTACGACGCTACCTCGAAATTGGTCACGAAATTTTTCTAAGTATTTTTTATTATTTTTGATTCCACAAGGTGTCCGTTACTTGTCTCACTTTTTCAAAATCTGTCAAATACAGAATCTGTCATACGTAGAATCTGTCATATGTAGAATCTGTCATACGTAGAATCTGTCATACGTAGAATCTGTCATATGTAGAATCTGGCATATGTAGAATCTGTCAATAGTAGACTATGATGTCAAAAGTAGAATCTGTCAAATGTCGACTAAACGAAATAGAAATACTGATCTTGCGAGTGTTGGGCGTTAGATTTAAAATAGTAACTCATCGATGGTTGGCAACTATTAAAATAAAACCTAGCATAAAAGTGCACAACAAGCTGATAAACAAGTATATTTTTTAACCATGAAGCTAAAACAAAGGAGAACGTCGAAAATAGAGAGACCCGAGCCAACAACACGTTAGCCAAATCCAGCCAAGCGACCTACATCGCAGGTTTGAGAACAAAATTATTCATTTCATCGTGACGAGGGTAGTCAGGCGACACAGGTTTTTACTCAGCGTAATGACACCTGCATTTATTATTTAAGTCAGTTTAAGAAAGTTTTGTTTCTTAGAATCTGGAGATGAAGGTCGATTTACTTAGGTAGCAGAGTGAAAATTGGAGAGGTGACTTTTTACTTGGCAGGTTTCAGAGTTCAAGAAGTATCAGTGATAGTAACGTTAAATATTAGAAGAATACAAATGTCACAATATTTCTGAAGATAATCACGATAATGATTGTTACTATGTTAATGTAGATAGATCTTTTGATGTATTGCCTAAATGAGAGATTAAGAATGAACTTTCTCATGAAAATAGATATAATAGAAAGAGTTCTTAATTCACAATTCATAAATCTTCACGCCTGAATGATCTTCGGGTAATACACTGGCTGTGATATCGCTAATCAATTTAGGACCGTGCCAAATTGGACGCCCATAACAATTTAATGCTTAGAACATTCGAGACTTGTTATGGAACGATTGAATGGTGATGAAGAATGCAGTGTGAAAGATAAGATCGACTGGGAACAGCGATATAAGATGGAATAAGTAGACGAATATTAGATTACGGAAGTAATCCAGCCAGATAACGTTGAGCCAACTTGGGCTCTAAACAGACGGAGTGACATTTTAGCGGCGAAAGCCATTATTGGATGCCAAAATGTAAGGGAGAAATTTTTGACATTTCGGTAACGCATGTCAATTCGTTTTGGAATTTAGATGGACAATCGTTTTCGCTAATAGAACGTCAATTTTTGTGTAGTGCCCCTTGTGTGCATATCTTTAGTGTTGAGTGAAGACTACTTTCAGCTGATAGAAGTTTAAAGACAGGGAGACAAGGATGTTTCAACATTGTAACCATACAATCATATAAAGCAGTGTGCAGACAGTAATTAAGATTGAATGCTGATTTTTATTGTTGGCTAGCAGGGATTCACTCCCAACTGTCCAGTGTGCATTTATCATTCAGTCATGTTTTGGTAAATTGGCATTTTCTTTGAAAATCGAAACTAGCTATCACCAACTTCCTTCCAAAAAAATTAATCGCTCAGTGACTTGTAAATCGAATCGGTATCCCACATTACGCGCGAACGATAATCGCATAATAAATAATCGAATAATCGAATCGATCGAAAGTCATCCACTTGTGACTAATACGGGGGATATTCGATCGTAAATTGTATCTAGTTTTGGATCGTAAAGCACTCGGGCCTCGGCGTATGTGGCGTATTGATATTTATAGTAAAGGGGAACATTTTTTTGGTCGACTTTTGGTTCAGAAGACACAATGAATACGGTTACCGATATCAATCTTTTACGGTTAAATTGTTTTGTATTTCTTACGATACTTTCTTTTAGGTTTGTAATGTTGGAGTCGATTTTAGATTTGGCAATATGAGAAAAACTCGAAGAACTAGCCGTTTGAAATTGCAAAAAGCGAAAGCGAAGCGCTTCGGCGTCTTAATTTAACCTGCCATCATGATTGCGTTGTGAGAGAAAGACGGAGATATATGGGACAACTAGCACTATCCCTAAGTGACAGTTCGTAGTACGGTCCCTGATTTGCAAAAGAGGTATAGCAGGATCTCATTGCTCGTGTGCCCAAATAGCGGAATATTCAACAGGCTCACAGCATTACAACAGTCACTCTTCTGCCATCTAAGTATGTCAGCAGTAACAACATTTAGAGTATATTTGGCTCTATACACAAAAGCTTTATAGCCTGGACCCATTACACAACGCATCCCGGATTCCTGATAGAACTGGCCGGTACCGGTACAACTATTGACAGCATTTGGACATCTGCCCAACCCATAAGGGTTAAAGAGCGTGAACAACAATTTTAGGAGGCCAATGACGTAAATTCAAAAGCCAATAAACTCATAAAAAACGTGGTCAATTCAAATATTTATTCGGAAATATGTAGGTCATTTATTTGTGCATTTCAATTCTAAGAGACAGATTCATAAAATTAACACTGAATACATTTAGAATGATTGGTCAAGGAACTTTACTTCTCTATCCAGAATTGAAATGGTACCTAGAGCTTCTAAAGGAATTTCGTTCGATCTTAATTGAGGCTGAGTTCAGGTTGAGTCGAGGGAGGAAATTACTAAAATATATAGGGTTTCCATCACCAAAATTGCCGCCGCCGGACAAAATCTTAAAAACACCGGATATTTAGGTGAAATTGAATTTTTTCCTCGGACATCCCCACAAGAAAATATCGTCATTTTAAATAAAAAAGAAAACATTTTTTAATAATCTATTACAGTTTGTTTGCAATGTAAACTACAGCGTCGGCAATTTTGCAGCAACGGATTTAGGTTGTAAGCGGCTTACGATTACTAATGAATTTTAAACTAAGTTTAGTTTTCATTTGTTGCTTATCTTTTTAATTTTCAATCAATCGAGCTCCCTTGATACAAAAAGTGTCCGGGTTTTACCAGGACAACTTTTGAAAACCCCGCCCGGACGCTCCCCAAACTAGGACAAATTCGGGGAAACCCGGATGGATGGCAGCCCTAAGAATATAGGAACGATTGTATGGACAGGGTTTCCTCTTTAAATCAAACAAGCAAAATACCTAAACCTAGGGCGTGCAACCCAATGAACCCCATAGGAAACGGTATCGGTCTAACAAAATTCATACCAAGTAAATTGGCAAGGCGCTTGCTAATAACCACTTTTAAATCAATAGAAAATCTGCTTTTCCGACCAGAACACCGCTTCGATTATGTGGTTAGCAATCTAGGTAGCCTCTGACGTAAGCCGAGAGTGAATAACCTCATAAATAAGGCAAGGTGTACACGATATGATCCTGATCTAAATACCGAGTAGCACGAGTTACATGAAACTGAATCGGGCCGTACTATTAACTTTTTTGCACGCTGAAAATAACCAAACAAAATATGTGAAACTATTTTAATTCAGACCATTTTATGTACCATATTTTATGCAAATAAATTATGTAGTTCTAAATGCCAATAACATGATGCCGGTGTGACAAAGGGATACTTAGTGCTATCCGTGTGCATCCTATTTGGCTCCGTCTCTCTCTTACACGGCAATCATGTCGGTTTTGAGACGTCATGATTGCTGAATTTTGGAATTTGTTGGAGTTACCGCGGCCCGGGGGGCTACTCTCTAAACCCGAGTGGTTAGATGATACGGACTAGAATACGCCGGCAACTACAGACATCTGGCTCGCTGTCCCATCACCTCCAGGCCCGGTTCGATGGCGCGTTGTGTTTCACGCGTACCCCAAAGAGATGTCAGCATAGAAGACGGGGCCCGCCAGGGTCAGAGCCTGCCAGGGTTGCGAAATTTGCTCGAAAGAGTCACCTTGAACGCAAAGGGCTTTAGAAGGAACACGGATGGGTTTTAGTCAGTAAGAGTCTGACACGTTCTTCCGCTCCACCCAGAGCGGAAGAAGTCATTTGATGATTTCCCATCCTTAAAAAAAAAAAAAAAACTACGGACTTCGGGCTTAGAGAGTAGCCCCCGTGGAACGCAAAGGGCATTAGATTAGAGGAACACGAGTGGGTTTTATTCAGTAAGAATCTGATAATCCCTCCCGCACCGCCCAAAACGTGGGGCATTTGATGCTTTCCCATCCACAAAAAGAAAAAGGCCCAAATACAGTAGGCCGAAAGCCAGTGGTAACGCTTTGACTTTCAGCTGGCCCAGCACTGCAGAGTTTCAACTGAATGCGAGGCCAGCTTATACTGGATTTGTCACTATTGAGGGTTACCGTATACCCACGGATAAAGTTACCTATTAACCTATTTAGTGATATTTCACAAAGTCCTTGTAAACGTTTACTGGGAATTTAATACTGAATGATAAATGGGCTCGGGAAAGTTGTTGGGTTTTCTGGGTTCCGTTGCTATTTATAATTGGGTTCGGAACCCTTTCACCAAAAACAACCCTTTGTTTTTGGTGACCTCAATTATTGTTTATTTGGTCCATGATAGAGTTATTTGTAGATTTCTATTGAGGGTGTTTTTCCTTTGAAAATCGATTCACAAATGATTTTAAATCAGTGGCCCAATTGGTTTGGCTACATGCTCAATATTGCTTGCGCAAAGTTTGTGGCGCAAAAACTACATGGTGTGCACTTAACGCACATGTTAGCTTGCAAAAATAAGAATTGGTGCAAATAAGATTGAGCGTGTAGCCAAGCCATAATGCAAGTTTTTTTAAACGTACGCGTTTAAGTTTTTAAACGTTCGCTTAGTTCAAATCGTTTAGAAAAAGGGTTTTCCGTTATTGTCACTACACCGCGCTAATACAGTTTTAGCACATTGATAATGATTTTGATGTTTACAATAACGCAGTCCAGTACGTCAAAAAGCTCGTAATAAGGCTTTCTTTTTTTTTTTTTTTTTTTAAGGATGGGAAATCATCAAATGACTTCTTCCGCTCTGGGTGGAACGGAAGGGCGTGTCAGACTCTTACTGACTAAAACCCATCCGTGTTCCTTCTTAAGCCCTTTGCGTTCCAGGGCCGCGGTGACTCTTTCGAACAAATTCCGCAACCCTGGCAGGCTCTGGCCCTAGCGGGCCCCTTCTTTTATGCTGACATCTCTTTGAGGCGCGCGTGAAACACAACGCGCCATCGACCCGGGCCTGGTGGTGATCGGACAGCGAGCCACCCAATGCTCGCCGTCCGCAGGCCCGCGCCTACGGTGGCCGGGGATCGCCCTGCGACTCCCGACGCCCGGGGCGTCTTCTCCTGTTGCGGCGGTTGGGACGAAGGCCTTGCCTTTCCCTCGCGCGGCCCTCCTCCTCCTTTGCTAGCATTACTGCTTCGCAGAAGGAGGTGACCGCTTTCCAAGCCTCCTCGCTCTGGACCATGGATTTAACCAGGGCCGGACGCGAGAGGTCGCCGCCGCCGATCGCCTCGACGAGGACACGGCGGTGCTCAGCCCAAGCAGGGCAGACCTCCACCGTATGCTCCACCGTGTCCTCCGGGCGATCCTCACAGTGCTGACACCCGGGCGTGTCTTCCCGCTTAATCCGAAACAGGTACCTCCCGAAACAGCCGTTTCCGGTTAGTACCTGCGTCAGGCGGAAGGTGAGAACGCCGTAACGCCTCTCCAGCCACTCCTCAAAGAGGGGTCTTATCGCTGCAATTGTGGCGTGCCCAGCGCTAGGTTGCGACAGTCGCCGTTTCCATATCGCCATGGTATCCTGCCGGAGCTCCGTCCGCTGCGTAGCAATTTGCCGTGGCAGCGGAGTTTCGCCCCGGCGAAGCGCCTCCAAGCGCCACGCGTAAACGTGCGCGAGGGCTCTCGCCTCCAGATCCCATGGCGTTAATCCGGCAAGGAGGCTCGCTGCCTCGCCAGAGACCGTGCGGTATCCCCGGGCCAGCCGGATGGCCATGACCCTTTGGGATGCGTTGAGCTGGCGGGCAGGTCGCCCTTTCAACGTTAGTGCCCACACTGGGGCCCCATAAAGGGCCATGGACCGCACGATACCCGCATAGAGCCTCCGGCAGGAGGCGTTTGGACCCCCTAGATTGGGCAGGAGCCGCTTGAAGGCAGCCCCGGCCCGCTCCAGTCTTGGAGCCAAACGTCGGATCGTAATAAGGCTACTATACATACTTTGGTGTATTGGGATGCTAATACTAACACATTACCAGTGATCGGATAATCGGGCGCTTATATACCTAAACTTCTTCCCGTGAAAGAATAATATGGACATTCCTTTCTAAATAAATAAGTGATTCCGGGTTCCCGGGATTGAACAATTTTGTTAAAACAACTATAAAAAACTTAATGAAATTATAGCAGTGGTTATTTTGATTTAGTATCTTTATTTAATTCAAAACAAATAGAATACCTATTAATAATTAAAATGAGAGTCAACAACGATTTTAACTATATTTTGTATGCGGACATTTTTAGCAATCTCAGGAATTTCGAACGATTCCGGGATCCGGGATTCTGAAAAGCATGTCCGTATAATACTTTCGTGGGAATAAAAGTGAAGTTTAGGTATATTAGCGCCCAATTAACCGATTTCTGCACATTACATAAAGATGAGTAGCAAAAAGATTTACATTTGAGTTTCAACGTAGAACACGCGTCGCGTTGTTCCATCGCATTTTTTTTAACTTGTTTTCTTTGTAAACACTCCTTGAACAAAGTAACATGACACTGCCCATCCTCTGACGTCATTTAACACGAAAATATATTTATTACATAAATCGCGAAAACGTAAATGGGTCACCGACTTCCCAAGGTGATGCATTTAGGCGGAGTAAACATTAGACCAGAGGTTCTCAACATGCGGACAGGCCTCGCGTGGCGTCGGGATTTTACGATATGTATACTAAATTAGAGAAACTTAGGGTTCAATTTGCTGTGCTTGTACATCGGAGCATCGCCTGTCTAAAACTTATAAAGACTGAAGTTTCTGATTTATAAAGAATTGTAATTTATAGATTGTAATAAAATGCGGCTAGTGTTCTGGGCACTTTTCCCGTTGACAGCGATGTGGACGAATTTTTCGATGCCCTGTGAGTTCTTCCCCTCCCCTTTTTACTCCGCTTGTATAAAGTATCTATAAGTTTTTATGTATTTCCTTGTTGAGAAAATTTCATTCTAATAAATATTTATTTGCAATAAAAAAAAAATTGACTTAATGGGGTTAAAAAAAATCTTATTGTTTACGTGCCGAAGTTTAAAAAAGCTGATAAAGACAAAGCTTTAATAATATAAAAAAAGTCTACTTATCAATAAAACACGAAGGAAATTCTGAAAATGTTGAGCACCTCCGAATTAAGCAGTCAATCAATTTCATTGAAAAATATTTTGAAAGATTCGCGAAAACATAAAAATATTTAGAATGAGTTAACCTCAACATGTTTGTGCGAACCGCTTGAGAAAATAACATCGAATGAAACAGCTGTTTATCTTGCCTTAGTGCGAAGTGATAAAGGAAAAGTTAGTGTTGAAAAGCATGACTTATCCTGTTTCAAGACGAGACCCAATTTAATGAACCGCCACTCGTCCATTGGAATTTTCATTAGAAAACCAGCGTCAGACAGCATCGGTCTGTCTGACATATCGGTGAAATGGACCTTTTTAGTGCAGCCGTGAGACACACTTGGTTCTTAGAATACCTACATTTATTTTTTTATTTTTTTGTTCGTTCCGGGCAGTCATTTGAAAATCGTTGACAGTCAGAAAATCTGGCGCCATTTTTCACAAGCCGTGTTGTGTTACCGTTATAAGATTATGGAGTTCGGATAAGCAGCCGCTCCAAGTACTTGATAGTATTGGCAAAAGGCCATGAAGTTTTTTTTTTTTAAAACGTTGCCCAACACTAGGAATTTCTCCTGTATCATGTGTGCGTTTACAAACATAAACTCAATACACAAACAGCTAGACCCGGGACAACTATCTGTAGGCCATACAAATATTTGTTCCGTGCGGGAATCGAACCCGCGACACGCAGCGCATCAGTCAACCGCTCAACCACTGCACCAACCGTGTCGTCAATTGATAAGGATAACCGAGTTTTTTTTTTTTGAGTGTCGTCTCGCAGTTCAACCTATAAGGTTGTCGATTGCTTAACCGAGCTTGCTTGTGGTGGCCTTAATATTACGCTTAAACTAAATGCTTTTACGCTAAACCTAAGCGACTACACGCTAAGGGCACCCCCTGTGGGGTACGGGCCTCGGCTTAGGGCGTCGCTGGGGGAGGACAGCTAGGGACGGGCTGGATCGAACTAGGATTTTTTCCTTTTACTGAGACGGCGAACTTCATAATATTGCAGTGTCCAGTATCCTTAAAGCAATAGCCATATTGTTTCAGAGAGAAAACCTCCTTTACTAGCCTTCTACACCTAACTTTGTTCGTCCATACAAACATTCACAAACAAGATCCTCACATACATTTCTTCGAACCCACGGCCTTCAGCTACTTTACGACTAAAGCAAGTCCCACTTCCCTCCATAATTTTATTACTAACTTTCCATGAAAATTTTAGCGCTAATTTTCCCACTTATTCGCTAACTAAATATTTCAAACGTACAAGTTTGAGAGGTGCGGTAACTCGAGCTAACTGAAGTTCGCCAACTATAACGAGTTCGCATGTAAGGGTACTTGGAAGCTAATAACTTGGCAACTTAATTGACACTTGAAGTTGTTAGTTTGAGTGCGTTCTTTTGAATGAAATTGTTAAATCGATTTGAATTTTTAAAGTTGGAACTTTTTACTCGACTGGCCCAGAAGGGTGCTTTATGAGCAGCCTGACATCATCCACCACCACCCGACTTGCAACCCCAGGAGCATCTGCCACCTGGACGCGATCTGTAGTGGTCTATATGGAACGCACTGAATTGGTTGCGGACTCAGGTAGACCGCTGCAGACACAACCTGGCGAAATGGGGTTTCATAGACCAGTCGGATACACAATGTGATTGCGGTGCTCTTGTTAAGAACATGAGCTACACGTTGGAGTGTCCCAAGTGCCCATGCATCTGTACTTTGGGGGATTTGATGAATGTCAATGACGCTGTAATTTTCGTGGCCACCAACTGGGTCCAAAAAATCTAAGGAGTTAACCATGGACTCGAAAATAAGAAGAAAAAGCAGGCTGATGCAGTTGGTGGTAACAGTGAAACAGATATTTCTAGCTTGTCAATTTCATAACAAATCCATGTCACCTAACCTTGTCCAATCGATTTACACAATACGATTTCACTGAAAACGTTCTATTCTCATTTCAGCACGAACTATGTTAGAATAAAAGGATTAGTCAGACAGATATCTCGACCGAGTTTCGACACGCATACCGAGGGCGGCCAATCTTAACAGAAACTAGCAACTTAGCTTTGCTTACGCCTGAGATATTATATTGCACTAGTGTGTGCTAAAACCCAGGTGCACTTTCTGTTCCATTACTCGCTTAGTCCGATGGGACTGCAATCCGACACGATCGGAAGGTAGAGGCAGATGCAACGGATTTACTTGCCTGCTAAGGCACTGGGGTTTTAACATTCTCAACTTCAAAACTACCGAGACTTTCCTAATAGAAACTTTAAGATACTATATACAAGCGAGTAGAAAATATACAAGCGGAGTAAAAAGGGGAGGGGAAGAACTCACAGGGCATCGAAAAATTTGTTCACATCGCTGTCAACGGGAAAAGTGCCCAGAACACTGGCCGCATTGCCGCGTTGAATGGCAATGCTGATTCGTTGGCCAAAGAAAAGGCCAGCCCTCTGGTCACGTGAAGCATCGACTAACCGTTTGCTGATTTCACGTAAAACTAGCTGAGCACTCGGACCCCATGGCCCTAGTGTTTCAACCCTAATCGGCTCAAATACATAATTCCCAATGAGGTTGTTGTATTTGCGCATAATAGATAAACCAATATCCCTTTGCTCGACCTACCCCACATTCAAAAGTCGCGCTGGCGGCCACATAACCTAACATACTAAAGGATTGTCGCTTTGACAGCCCTTTACCGGTGTGAAAAATCAGTTACAAGCGTAATTACACCCACTAGTGCCTTTTAAAATGCCACATAAACTATCTTCATAAGAATCTATTACCGCCACAAGACACCCAATTACTAAGAACAGCATGTTCTAACAGTTCAGAATAACTTACAATTTACGGCTTTCGATATAAACCCTAATCTACATGAGCCGTACTGTACCGTAGGTGGTCGGCACCCGAACTGTTCTCTCCACTTAAGCGTGACAGTTTTCTCGGTCTGGTGCTCAAGGAACCAGGGTGGATTATGGCTGAAGATATTTGGAGGTGGGGTGCGTTATAAGCGAAAGAGGCAATAAAAATAAAAGCTCCTAACTAAATTAACCTCAAATATGGCGTCAAAAAATTCATCCGCATCGCTGTCGACTGGAAGTGTACTCAAAAAACTGGCGGCATTGCCACGGTGTATGGCAATGCTTATTCTTCGACCAAGGTAAAAGCCAGCCCTTGGGTCACGTGAAGTGTCAAGTAAGCGTCTTGAGAGATATGATCTTCTAATGTAAGAGGCAATACATTATGAATGGAGAAGAGTTGTTTACCAAAACGTAGAAATAGGTAATATGCAAAAACAAGGTCACGAGAAAAGTGCCTACAACGCAGATTACGTGCTACTTCTTGAATCCTGGCTATTGCAACTCTAAATTCTGTAATAAAACATTGACATTAACAGATTTTCGCATCAGGCTCTTTTATTGTAATGCTTTCAGTTAATTGTAACTTGGTCTTCGCAATAAAACGAAATAAACAATCGTACAACTACACTGAGGTTACTTCATATCACGATCAATTGGAGGATACTCTCTTTAAAGGAAATGAGATTTTTCTGACAGTTTCGTTCATAACTTGGACAGCACCCAAAATAGCGCCAGATGTGACAAAACAGTTATGGGCACCACACCCTCACCCCGACCCACAATTTGTATACTATAATTGATTCAAATATTATTTTAAATTGCCTACCGTAGTACCGTGGTTGATTGATACCGGAAGAATACATCAAAATATAGCCTTTGGAAGGGTAATTTGTAACTTACGGGCAGAAACAGAAATGATGGATGGAACGATATTAGCCTATGATTAGGTTAAATTTATTAACCTAATCATAGGCTAATATCGTTGCAGCTTGATGTTATGAAGAGATCTGTTATTATTGAGATATACCGGCTTGATGAATACTGATATTTATTCCATTACTGGAGCGATGAAATTGTCATGCAGAGCCACACAAATGACGAAGCCAAGTTTGTTCTACCGGTGTGTGGAACCAACAAAGTAACTGTCAAACTTTGAGAAATCGTCGTATCCACATACTGGAACTTTGATATTAGTTCGTGTGAGTGACACAGGACTATGGGAAGTTGCAAAGTACAAGTGGGCCCCCTTCCATTGTGATAATGTTAATGATAGTATCAGTGTAAGATTATTATCAGGCAAAGGAACCATAATGGGACTTTTGTTTCCTGTTGACTAGGTTATAAACATGTGCTCATATAAAGAGAGATGGGAGGAAGGAAGGAGCTCGTGGTTAAAGAATATCAGCCGCGCGGGTCGATCAAGGTTAAACAACGCTTGCCAAGGTTGGTCTGTGGATGGGTGACCATCTTAACATACCGAGTTTCCTCCGTGCCTCGGAAAGCACGTTAAGCCGTGGGTCCCGGCTGTCATTTGTAGATCTTTGGCAGTCGTTACGGATTGTAAGAAGCCAGTAAATCTGACACCAGTCTTGCCAAGGAGTATCCGTGTCAACCAGTTAATGGGTTGTGGAGGTCTAGTAGGCAGCTGCTCCATGTAAAATACTGGTATTCAGCTGAATCCGGTTTGACTGGTAGCCGACCCCAATACAGTCGGGAAAAGGCTAGGCAGATGATGATATAAAGAGAGAAGGGAATATTTTAATTTGGCAAAGACGCACTCTAAAGAAAATGAAGAGACATGCACAAATCCATAACTCTTCCATGCAGTAGGAACTTTGATAGACGGCTGATTGAATATTCCGCTAGAACATAACCTCTGATTGATCACAGAGAAAGTCTAGACATTTTCACTTCCTCAATGATCAGTAGAAATAATGGAAAGTTGTCTGCACAATTATACGTCGTGGAAGCGTGACGTCGGATATTGCGGGAAATGACGGGGCGTGAGCCATGTATTATGTATGTGTGAAGACTGTGGTTGACTTAAGTTCGTTAATTTCATGTTGTGTGTTTCTTTCAGAATTATTTGCTTATGGAAATCCGTGAGTGTTCCTTCCGTAACGGTAGCGACTGTCGACAAGTCAAAATGATTGACCATGTAACATTTCGGTAGCGCTTGTCATCATCATCATAATCCACAGCGCTTCGTCCACTGCTCTCATCTCCTGCCTCTATTTTCCTGTGCCCGACGCTACTCTGTCACCTTCAATCAGGTTCTTCCCGCGACACCAACAATGCCATCTGCCAATCTCAATGTTGGGTAACCATCATTCCTTCTACCAGGCCTTGTACGTCACTCAGTACCATACTCCATGAGTCATCACCGCGTTTGCCAATCCCATATGAGCTGAAACGTCAATGTATTTGAAAGGCAAACATGACGTTTCAGCTACTGTTGGTCAAAAGACGTTATTAAAACTGGCCGTAAGTGGATTCTATCAGAGATCAACGATTCGCAATAGTCCAAATCATATCGGATTGACAAGCGCGGTGATGACACATGAAGTAAGGGACCAACAGTAGCTGAAACGTCATGTTTGCCTTTCAAATATTTTGACGTTTCAGCTACTGTTGGTAGCTAATTTGACAGTTGGACAAAGGTAGATACGTTATTGAGACCGGTCTTCAGCTGTTTAGGATTGAATCACATCTCATCTCTCATCGTACGGCTGTCTAAAGAAACAACGTTGGGCAATTTTCTACAATATTGGAGACCGGACGAAGTTTGATTGTGATCAATATTGGTGTCATCACAACCATCTTGCAATTTAACCCAATTACCAACTAGGCTTCGCATTGATTACTCCAATAAGATGAATGCGGTGTTGGTCCGGCTTTCAAACCTGTGACAAAGGTATGACAACTGACATCGGTGGCTTTATATTCTGTTCCCTGGGTCTGGGAAGGGTTTAGATATGTCTTCATTCATGTTGTCACTTGTCAGACGGTTTTAGAAAGCACTATCTGGCAACATTAATACGGCAAATCTAATGACTTCCAAAGCCCAAACACACTTGAATTTGTCAAGTGGGCATGGGTGGCAAAATTCATCACTATGAGGAATAGCAAAAAATCATCATCATCATCATCATCATCATATCAGCCGAAAGACGTCTACTGCTGGACATAGGCCTCGCCCAAGTGTCGCCACAACCACCGGTCCTGTGCGTCTCGCATCCATCGGCTACCCGCGACCAGGTCATCGGTCCACCTTGTGGGAGGCCTTCCAACGCTGCGTCTTCCGGTACGCGGTCACCACTCCAGAACTTTTCGGCCCCATCGACCATCTAAAAAGCGAAAAATATTCCAAGGAATATCGGGCCCGATTTTGAAGAAAAAAATCACTCCGTAAATATAGAAGATAGAAAACTCCTTACAAAAACCTGTTTGAAATAGAAAATGTACAAAGTAATCCATCAAATCAATATCGGGATATGGCAAGTGATGGAGACATTTCATTGCACCCCAAAGAGGGGACCCTCTTGCCTAAAAAACCGAGAGTGCAGTTAATGTTATAAAATGTTGGGGACAGAAATGTGGGTAAAAAACATAATTGAAATGGCTTTGGGTTCCGCAACATAAGCAAGCATTTGTTTCAATGACTTTTGGACATCCACCAGATGAATTACACACTCAGATAATATTGACTAGATTTGATGTCGGGACTGATGTGGTGCCATACAAGGGATTTTTGTCACTGACATTTAGACACGTTTTTGATTTCTTCGCTACTTATTTAGTTTTCTCCAATCTACACAAGTATTCTGATCCAGCATCTGATTAGTTCCTATGTCAAATGGTGTTGTTTGTGCGTTTACCATTTCATGTAAATTAACATCTACACATATTTGCAACCTACACAGAACGTTTCTATTACATTTTCTTGGCTTTTACGACCCACTGCACATGATAGTTTAACTTTCTAGTACAATACTAGACTTATTGCTTGGATTTTCAATACTCGCGTGGCTTGCGGAACCCAAACTACTTCCCTCTAAGGCCCTCTAGCGCACGTGCTGTGCCCTCCCTAACTATTATGTAAGCAAATGTTAAATCAGAGGCCCGTGTGAAGTCGACGTGGTCTCATTATGTTCACGCTAGGGTGCCAGGGTATCATTACAAGTCTTTATACGGTGGTAGGGTCGCATGCGAAAATCATACAGTTTTATAATCATCTCTATAGCTTATCGGATGCAGTGCCTTGATCTAAAGAAGTTTTTTCGTTTCATGGCTGACAAAACATATAGTTTAACTGTAATTTAGAAATGAACAGTTACTATACCGTGTCTTTACATAGATATTTACAACTGTTTTAAAAACTATATACACTATAAATAAAAACTCCTAACTAAATTAACCCTAAAATATGGCGTCAAAAAATTCATCCGCATCGTTGTCGACTGAAGTGTACCCAAAAGACTGGCGACATTGGCACGTTGTATGGCAATTCTAATTGTGTTTCTCCTGTTTCTTAAATTAAATGATGTATTCATAAAACAGTATAACTAAGTACCTACTTAACTAATCATAAAATGTATCACATTAAATACCCAGTGTTGTTCTTGATCTCTCCTACTTGATCTATGCTGTGCCCGACAAGGTCCATAATTGTGATTAATATAATTATTTCCCTACCAACTTTATACATTATGGTAGGTACGCAATAAAGAACAGGTATCTTGCCTGGGTTTTAAAATATGATTCTATTTAGTCCGTCAGCTAGATTATGGAAAAACATTGGATGCGAATTTTTTATTTCATCAAATCAATAAAAAAAATATGAAGATAAAACGCATCAAAGATAAGGAATGGGGGCTTGTGTGCACTTTCCAGTAAAAAGTGTACTGGTGAGTGACGTCACACGAGCTTTCAACGCACTGACAGAACCTAGTATGGTTATTGCGAAAGAAAATGGTTATTTAAAACAAATACGTAGTCACCTAAAAACTAATTAGGTAGTTTGCAAAGTAACCGAAATTAGAATGAGATAATTAGTAGTCTATAGTCGATACGAACATTAATTTAATCCTGCTATTAACATGTTATTCTACCATTTGTAATTCACTGATGTAATCCTTATTTACGGAACTATGCAAATTGTAAGGCTTGGTACACAAATTCGGAGCGATCGCCAATAATTGCGTATCGTTATGAATTAAATTATGCAAAAAATCTCGTTTGGAATACGAATGGGCTTGACGTAGTGAATTGTCGCGTAAAATATTGGTGAATAAATAATAGTGGACTGTTAATATGT
Source organism: Mamestra brassicae (assembly GCA_905163435.1). Taxonomy (NCBI): domain Eukaryota; kingdom Metazoa; phylum Arthropoda; class Insecta; order Lepidoptera; family Noctuidae; genus Mamestra; species Mamestra brassicae. Next base: position 2,599,125 of record LR990991.1, on the reverse strand, counting down.
GTGACGTAAGTCACATAGACTGAATTAACAATTTTTTTTTCTTGTTTGTTTTGGTCTACCTTCGAGCTCTAGTTTCAAATCGGCTATTTGTTATGGTCAAATCAATTGTTGTACGTGAGGAGAGGATGCTTTTTAAGAAAACAGTAGAAATAGAAACACATAGAGGTGTGATGACTACAAGACACCTACACCAAACAGTGCCTCAAATTATTTTTTATAAGCAGGATCATTTAATTAGAGTCATAATATTTAACCAAAATGGTAGTTATACAAATAAACAATATCACAAATTCCCACATAGCCAAATCAAACACCATTCAAAACAGACATGGAATCAGTAATTTGCCAAACATCAACACGCGCTAACTAAATATGAGTACTGAATAAACGGTGATAAAATCAATAGTGTGTTACAGGGTTTACGCTTTGGTGGCCACATACGTGCCAGTGCACATGGCAATACTATTACAGGGTGGTGTGCACGCATTTTTATTTGTGGGGTCAGCAGAATCTGTAGAATTGTATGTGGAACGGACAACGATGAAAATTGTGTCATAGTTTAGAATATGTGACAAGTACCTCTAGATTGTAGAAGCGAGTCTTCAATTGGAGACAAAGAATAAATAATTCTTTCAGATAGGTGCTACAACGGATAGAACAAAAATTACAGCAAAGGCAAAAGTCTGGATCATTAATTCAACACACAAGTCGTTGTCAAAGATTAGTCATTGCTCAGAGCTCAATTTTAGTACATACTTACCAACCCATCGTCAATCGTTGAGACTATAAGAAATAGTCATCAAGTTATAGTCATGTTAGTAGGGATCAGAGTTTTCAGATCCATTCAAAAGAACAGAACACACGGAGAACATTCAGAGAGTAAAGTCCCTCCACCGAAAAGGGGAGGATCCTCCGGACCAGACGGTTGTTGTGTCTGGTGGGCAACTGCCCGATAGTTGATATTCGGACTGTTGTATATGTTCAAATCGCACGGAGAACTTTGCTTGAGCGATGCAGGATTTCGATGTTAGTTCGTCGTAGATGGCGCTGCGGTTCTTTTTGTTGCCGTACAAATTTCGCTTCTTAGTTTTTCATGTGGCGGCATTGATGCCGCTACATATGCTTTTGCTTGTTCACATTCTAAACTAGAAAGATCGACAGTTTGTCCCCTCCCCCATCTCGTTTAAACCTAGATATGCATTATACAACTCATTTACCTTCATTTAATTAATGGACTCAAGCGTAGAAAAGAGGTGAGCTCTACAGCCCTATTAATAGTTATAAATGAGAATAAAATGCACGTGCATCTACGTCTATCCTTGACATAGCTATGAGGTAGCTTATTGGACACATAGACACATGTACTATGTATGAGGAAATACAAATAGTAGTGTAAATAGTTGACGTTTATTTATTCTTGATGTTTATTTTTAAATAAAATTGTTTGCATAATTGTTGTTCAAGTGCATTTAATGTTAATACGTTAGAAAAACGTTATTAATTATTCTGATAGAGGTGAGTGTGAGTGTGTGTGTGAGAGTCTATTAGAGGTGCGTAGTGCCGATAGTCTATGACTGGTAACTTATTTGAGAGAAGAAGGATGCAATTATTTTCTTCAGCAGTCTGTGCCCAGCACATCATTAAGCCCTGGTGAGGGCACCAGGCCCCAAGCCCCAAAAAGTGATCACGTTATGGACAGGGGCACGGCACTCACTTTTGTACTGGCTTGTGTTGGTAGAAAAGAACGATATGTAGGTAGCTCTGAACAATTACTGCTTGGTTTTAAAAGTTTAAAGTTTGTGAATCTAAAACTTGCACACATTGTACGTAAACAGCCAGAAGAACAATATTTGGTTCGTCACATCAAGCTGTCAAACAAAACACACACATCAATATTAACCTAATAATCCATAATCAAATACCATTCACAAAAATCGTACCCTCTTAATACCGCACACTATAACAATGGACGGACATTAATGTAAGGGGCTGGACACAATCGATTGGCGTAGCGTAGCGTGGTGTGCGAGACGTCGTATTATTGCGGGGGTGTGTATAACGCTTAAACATGACTGATGATCATAGATATTGACACGTACGAGAAATGAAGGAAGTTGTTTTACTTACCTTGCCTTTTCGAGGCTGAGGTCTTGTGAGTAAATAGATGAACTGATATTTTGATAAGGAGTTGGCAGTTTTGCCGGAACTTTGATGTTAAGGATGGGTGTTCAACTTCAACGTTATTTAAACACTTGATAAACGATTAAAAGTTTACCAGTATTTTAATAATTTAATTTGAAAGGATTTATTTAAGATGACTGAAAAATATGACAAAAAGCAACCACTATTACACGAGAAAAATGTGCGTGTTTCAGTTTTTATGCAAACGGCATATCCAACTCGGGCTGTATTCGTCCAGAAAAAACTGAACACAAAATACACATGCATATGAAAAACTACAGATTCAATAATATATAGTCATTGAACTGTGCCAAACAATAGTGCTTCGCTTTTAGGTAAATATCACGATGATTTTACACAAATATAAAAGTCTATTATTCTGTGCAAAAGTAATAAGGTAAAGATATTGGATTTAGTAGTAGTATTTTACCGTTTTAAAACGAATACCGCCACAATATTAATGATACGCCGAATCGTATCATTGAACAATTTCGCTCCATTTGTGTCAGCGACGCTGTTGTGTCCCGGGATTTAGATTAATGATACGATACCATATAAATATTGGAAAGTCAAACTTAATGGAACTTCAAAAATGATTTATCATTGCATGACAATATTGCCAATTTTAATTGTGTTATTTTGGCTATCGGGGTTAAGAGAGATCGAAACTTCGAAATCAGAACATATAATGTAATTTTGTGCTTTATTTAATAAAAAATAGGATAAAATAAGTGTGAAAATTACCCAGCCAGGTGGACGGAAAAGAAAAGATTTTAAGCTGCGTCGACTCGTGAGGCGATACAATATACCAAGTTGATTGACAGACTACAGTTAGAAGATAAGAAATAGTAAAAAAAGTGTTAGAAGCTACCTCCTTTAGGCCGTAGTCTAGAAAGGTCAAATCATGAATCTCAATCTAAAAAAAATAAGCTAAGATTTATATGAAATTTGTGTTTGTTTAAATCAAGTTCAAGTCACCACCACCATTAAACTTGAGCTTATTTCCAGAAGAATTGAGTTTTTTTATTTTCTAAAAAAAAGTCCATTATTATCGTGGAGTGGACTGAACATGTGAAAGCAATTAATGAAATCGAATTTCCGACATCGATTAATTGATCACATTAATCTTTCCAACACACGACTCACATACAGTGATTTATAAAATTCAACAAAGTTAAACCATGTTTACTTATACAGCCAAAGATTACCCAACAGAGCGTTACCCAATCATTTAATTTTTTCATTTCATTTCATTTATTTTATTAACAATTTTTACATTGTATCGAAATTTTACACTGAATTATAAATTTAAAATTAAAAGAATTACAATTTTAAACACTATAAAAGATTATTGAAACAAATAATTATTACAGATTATTATAACATAACGGTAACCAAAATAAATTCATTAAAATGTACAACATTTGCAATTCCTTGTCAAAAATAAAAAAATCCAAGGCCTAACAATACAATTTCAGCCAGTAACCGTAAACGGAGATTAACTCTAATGCTAACCGCAAATGACAATATTTCCCATCACTCATAACGACATGACGTAACGTCAAACTTGAACTTGACATTTGAAAAGGGGCCCCAACAATGAGGCCCCAATTATAATGTATTTAGAAAACTAATCCGAACAAAAAACAAGATGTGTACCTACCGCTAAGAAACACGCGAAAACATGGACTCATGTTACCCTTCAAACGTACATGAATATTTGCATAAGATTTGCAATGGTAGATACATCATGGGATGAGGCCAAAATGAAAATCAACTTAGAAGTTTAGGAGGCGAAGTTCAATTTTGAATGTAAGTTTTTTGCCAAAGATGAGACATAAACTTCGAGATACAAAGTTTAACTAATTGAAACTGACGGATCCTATTGTGTTACATCACTTGAAGGTTAATATTGGTAGCACGGTTATTGCTTGTGTGAAAGAAGAAAAAAATTGAGTGCTTGATGGTAATTAAGGCTGGGAACATAACTGAAACACTTAAAAAACAAATTAAGAAGCCCACAAAATCACGATTGATTGCAAGGGGAACAGAAAATGTTATGACGAAGGAAAGATTTTGAATTTTTTAAAGTTTATGTAACTGTTGGGGGTAAAATATGAATTGTCAATTCAGCTTACACAATATCCCAAAAATATCCGTGACGACATAATCGAGTTACGAAACCACGCAAAAACATTATTTTATTAAAAAGTCGAACCAAAAACCGTAACAATCGGATTTATCATCAAGAAGTAGACATCTCTTTTGTAAAGAAAACACGAAAAAAACTTGAACATCTAAATAATAAAACGCAACCTCAAGTAAAATAAGATCCCACAAAATACGCAGAAAAAGTAAAAAACAAAATTTCGATTTCGTTTGGGAAAAAAATTGGACAGACCCTAAACTTGCAAGACGTACACCCCTGATATATTTTTTATGCAATTGAAGAAGGGTGCGAAATAAAGTTGCAATTTTAAGACGCTACGATTGGACAGAAATCGCTAGGGGTGACACCCAAGAGTAAAGGGCGGAACGTGTAAGGGCAAATGTAGGGTCTGTGAAAAGATTATTAATTTTTGAAGATGCACCCAAGGGATAAAGTCAATGAATTTATTTGGGTGAAACTGGATCTAGATTATGTAATGATATTTTTTTTTATAGGAAGCCATGTTTGAGTCTGTTTGGAAAATATTGAATTCATGTTCACTTCTTGAACAACTTTCCTGGATTATTTCCTGTAGTAACTTTAATGTTTTCTCAATTATCTGTGCTAACTATTCTTAACTTACTACTATTTAATAAACACGGCGTTGGTACGGTAGGAGTGATTTTAAGAATAAACTTCGCAGATATGGTATTCCTCATTAACGGCCTCCTTGGTCCAGTGGTTAAATAGGGAGGACAAGGAACTCGTGGTTAAATAATAAGTTAACAGCCGCACGGAGCGCATAATAAGTATTCCTAGAGAAAGCACAAACAAAATGACGGAGATTTCAAGAGCAATATCAACTCAAGAGAAGAACAATCTAGACAACATTACAATGGTGATAATCAATATTGAATTGCCACTCACAACAATTACAACGCTCCTCACACATTAACATTTTATTTACTTACTTCAGTTCCAACATAACAAATAATTTCACGTAATTATCACAATAAAAGGAAACGAGAAGACGTCACAGAATAAAAAGAAAAGAAATCTTCTTAATTTGAATTTTAATCCTTTTCTCTGAAGAAAACAATAGGGGTAATAAATCAAAATATTTTACTGTTACAATGACATCATGGCATGCGCGTACGACGATCTACAATAGGATTTCTCAATATCAATGACATTAGACGGCGTTATCAAAGGCGCTGAACAAATTTATGAGCCGTAAAACCCATTAGAATTATTCGTACACAATAAATCATAGGAAACGTATGGTTGGTCTATGGTAACAGTACAATTTCTCGCTACTAAGATTTGGTTATGGGTCGTTTGGTAAATTGATAGAATCGGAAAAAGTAAAAACGTGTGTAACGCTCGATTCTGTTAGGGGTAATCTGAGGTAAATAGAAGACTTCGTCATGGATAGTAATAAAATATCAAGTAGAAAGAATCACATGTTGTTAGATCAGAAATTATGAGCAAAGATGCTACCAAATCGCAGATAAAAAACCGCGGAGTTCGAAAAGGAAACGGTTACAAATAAAGAAGAAAAGAAGAACACGAATCCACACTTTCAGAAAACGCTATGCAAAAAAAAATACTCATCACTGACCCAAAACCTTTGGAGCTTCAATCATAACACGTCAAAAGTGACGTCTTCATAAAAATGGAAGATGCAACGGACTGCAAACAATTGACAATAGGACTGCCGACAAATATGAAGACCGGACAGATGTTGGAGCCAAGATTTACTTGAAAATACGAATAATCGGCGTGCGACTCGACTTCCGTGTTGCAAGACCGGTTCTAGTGTTAAAAATAATGTTAACATTCAACAATCGGCCACTTGGGAGCATTTAGATTGTGAGAAAAAATTCAGTCGGAGATGGATGCCTGTTTGTTTTATTTGTAGCGAAGGATTTCAATTGTGCAGATTTATCCAAGGTTTTGAAGAGGACAGACTTGAATCCATCGGATTTAGAATTTGATCCGTAATTTAATGCTAATGAGATAACACGTCAAGCAAGAATAAGAATCTAAGTATACTTAATATTATAAATGCCAAAGTTTTGATGTTGCATGTGCAATCATGTCAGAATGGCCGATCGGATCTTGATGAACTTTGGCACAGAGGAAGATTATAGCCTGGAAAAACACATAGGATACTTTTAGATTTTGATCCCAAGAGTATGTTCCGTTGTGATAATTTTCGACATTGACGCGAGCCGCGGGCGGTAGCTAGTAAAACATAAAGGAAGGTGTAGTAGAACAAAAAAAACAAAGTATGCAAAACATCAAAGACAAAAGATGTTTGTATCAATCTTACAATTCTTAAATTAACCATTGTTAACTTTATCATATTATTTATCTTTTACCGTTACGATAATGTATTAGAGTTATATAATGTTCATGATTATTTCAATCCACGTCACCCACAATCACTAGTTACGCAAAAGGTTCAAAAGATCGCGAGTTCTTTCAATTTTTTTGACAGGTTTCACAATCAATTTCTATGCACTGACCTTAAAACCCTCTTTATTCCGTAATCTAATATTTAGCAATATGATTATCGATAATGCTATTAAGATTACGATCCAACCCGTTTGATCTAAACAAGATAAAATTGTTCAACAAAGGAACTTTCTCAAGTAACAAAATGTTTTAAACGTTATGAAATGTCATTGTTGACCCAAGGGCTGCACCCTTGCACACTTTCTTGTGTTACTCACCCTTTCTCGTCATAGATTGTCATGACAATATCAGAATTTGCAACGTGACAAGTCATGTCAGAGTAGAAATGCAGTTTGATGAGGTTCGAATGAATGCAGCGGAGAGAGGTGGGTTCACACGGCCCGGTTTGATCCACTCGCGTATCGGTTACTTCCCTAATGGGGTTCGTAGCTTCAAACAAAGGTACAGGTGGACTGTCTTCCGTTAAATGTAATAACAATTTTATATTGAACGTGCAACTTCCACTGCAGTCTGATATCGGTCTGTTCTTTCTCGCATTCAATATTGAAAGCAGCAATAGTGAGAGCATTCACACTATCGATGCTGATACGATCTAAGAAGCTGAGAAAGAAATCAAGATTTGTTTGACTATTGCATTCTGAATTCATAATATTTGTACTCAGCTACATTGGATCGAATTGCAAGAAATTATGGAATCCGTAGCGAAAATATTAGCTGAGTGTAACCAAAGCTAATGTTTATGAACTGAAGCCACATGGTAACAATTATGTACCTGTAAGGATTCACGTTGCAAATTCGCCATATTTTTGATAGCAGATTAAGTTTCCCCCAAAATAAACTTCTCAGGGGTATCCGATCGGCTGCACGCATGATATACAAAACTTTTCTCACACAACGACGAAAACAATTGTTTAATTCTTCAAAAAAAAAGTATGATTAAAGTCTTCCCTTCAAATGCATTATTCTCAAAACTACATGAAAGTAGTCCATTCTATTTTGTAACTTCGCAATAAACAAATCCAAAACGTAGTTCCCCATCTCCTTATGATATCAAAATCTATTCAGAAATCTGTCATCTCATCAAATACTTGTCTTCCCTTGTTTCCTAAAATATTATTTGAAGAAACGCCCCGATATTCAAGACCGTGATATATATCTGCATTAACAAACTTATTGGTAGAATCAAAATTTACACTATGCTCTTTATCACCTTGAGTTAGGGATTTATTTTGTTTGTTTACTGCTTCTTAGAGTGCATCAACTGTTGGTGTTATTTGATCTAATAAATCGCTAGATAAAGTAGGGGGCTTGCGGTATTCAATGGTGCTATCAAGTGAAGAAAAATAGTCGAAATCGTAAATATTGTAACGTTATAGTTTGGCGTTTCCCTCGCTCGGGGAAGTTTGTTGGAGATCGTATTTTAGGTTTGCATTGCATTATAAGTTGGAACGTATAAATAAACGGAAATATTATGTTTCCATGTCGCAGTAGATAGTAGTGCAAATTTATTAACTTTAGATTCACATTTGCCAGAGTTACATCGTTTGTAGTTATTACTTCAAGAATAACCTTTTGAAATTACTTGGTCCAAGTACATGTTAAATGAAAAACGAAACAAATAAAGAATCTGAAATACATATGAATAAAGTTGAAATTAAACCAAGTAGTGTCAAACTAAACGAAACTGAGAAGAAACATTCTGACAATGTTAACTCGTGTGAATTTATGGAGTTTGAGCCTTTCGCAATAACACTGAAGTATCTAGCAAATTGCTAGCTGAGGGTCTATTGCTAAATACTACTACATACTTTTGTTTAGATATTGGTACTATTGGAAGTTTTTGCCCTTTTCTTCTCCCAAGGAGTATTTGCTTAGATTTCGACTTGAACAATATTTATTTTTGTACCTATAAAGCGACGGATAATCTGGACAGTTATTCAAATATGTTTTTTGACGATTCAATTCCGTTGTTTGAACTTCCTCTTTACTACAGTAACTCTTCCCTTAAGCCCAAAGACAAATAGACACAGATGCAGTTCCGCATTACAATATCTCTATTATATTAACTGCATTAGAAAGGATTACAGCAACAAAAAGGATCAAATCAATTGTCTAACATAGCTTCGGGGCACTACATAAATGTTAACTGACGCATAAGGGATTTTTACGCCGACTGTCTACGTGTCTATGGATGCGATCTTAAAGGGTGCAGCCCTAAGCGAAACTAACACAAAGTAAGGATGGGCCAACATGTCATAATCCTCTATTAATTTAAATTTGGAACAAGTTGTCTATCTCCAAGTACAGCAGTCTATTCTTCTATTGTCAATGTTTTGTTAAAAACAGGATTTGTGCTCCAAAGAGGTCATGGTCATTCTCTATGGTGTCTACGAAGGTTAGCTTGTTTTGTCTATTTTTTGTAGAGCGAATCTAAAAAGTTGGATTGGGAAAAAAGAAACCAGAGCTATGAAAAAACTCACGAATGGCGTAACTGCAGTGAAGGGAATTATTAGGATTTCGTGATGCAAATTAACCGATTCATTGTGTGGCGTTGAAAACGCAATATAAGGCGATGTTTCCCATTATTTTACTGGTTAAAATCCCAATCACTACGGAAATAAAATAAGCTGCTTCACTACTAAACCATATAAGTTCTATACAAATAATAAATCTGTAGAAGAGTCATTTTCATACATTTAAAATATACTCAACAAAACATAGGTGTTACAGGATAACTAACAGAACCCATTATTAATTCTTATAAATAAAAAGCAACTTGTGCAATTGCAGTCGCATTTTGCAAGAAGTAATTAATCCCCGTAACAGATTCAAACATGACACAGCGCACACAGTTGAACATAATAATTCCCTTATAACTGATCTGGATTCAAGTAATAATTCTTATAAGTATTGCGACGTGGAGTGTATGAATGTTGAACAAGCCGCCAAACTTGTTCGCATAACGAATAATGATAATGATCCCGCATTTATAGTGATGTATTTTATTAGAGCTTTGTGAACCAACAAGACGGAGTGAATAACTCCTTGAGAGAAGGGTTGCGGATATTTAGCAGATGGTAACTGGCCATTACATGTAAGAAAAGATTTTTTAAATGAATTGTTTGACGAGGAAGCGCTATTCACTAATTTAGTAATTTGAATAAACGTGAATATAACTTTTATCCCAATAAGATTTGTTAGAATACTTGTACACAATGAACAATAATCACATTGTCTTACAAGATTTCTGAATTATAATCCTACAAGAGTCGCAGTGAGCACGTAATCCTGATAATCTGAATTCTGATAAGCCTTGTGAATCAATGTTATCAACTGTTTTCACAGAGATAAGCTCAGGATTCCTTTGATTGCTTTAAATGTTAATGATCAGAAACTTAGCAAAGTTGCTCTCTTTAAATAGGTAGGCAGATGGCGAAAGGAATTTAAAAAGAGATTTTTAGCTTTCTCATTCTCACTGGAGTTAACAATTTGTGTTGTTTTTTTTTTTTCCTATATTAAACCTCTACTGCCCCACAGCTGGGAAAGGCTTGGCCTAATTCCAGGTATATTTTTCCCGAGCCACCTTGAACCAGCCCTTGAACAAGGCGTCAAGATCGATAAAAAAAACTAATTCCTTAAATAATTTAGGTTTTTAAAATGAAGATCTCAGTAGATGCCCCTAAAATAATCCTACTCAATCTACATTCCTCAAAAATCACAAATACCTTTGCAAAAAATATTCAAGGTTCACGCCCCAAAAACTCGAACCACGATACCGTATCCTTAGCTTCAATAACAGAACTCGTATCTTATAATCCGGCTAGTTAGCGCACCCAATTTGCGTCCGCCAAGGGTCGCTGCGTACGCGCAACAATTGTTCCCATTCAACGAACGTGAAGCAAAAAATATGTCAAACTTGCACTGGCGTGGAACGGTCAAACTCTGATTTATCTTGATGTAAAAAGGGCGACAAGAATTGAATATTGTCTGTGTTTGGGAATTCAAAGAAAGAGGACCGGCGGCGGCGGCATTTCGGTTGCATGCTTTTCGTGTTGATAGGATTTCTTAGGTTATGCTCCCCTTTTTAAGTAAAACAAGCTTTTGCTCGCGACTTCATACGCGCTTTGCCAATTTTTCCCGTTCTCGTATAGCCTATAGCCTTCCTCGTGAATATGGCAATCATACACAAAAATAATTTTCCAAATCCGACTGGTAGTTTTAGAGATTATATTAGTATGGATGTGGACTGTAGAGCGTCAAGGAATGTATAATAATTAATTGATAACAGCAGAATGCTAATTATAGTAATTATTTTCAATCACAAGTACCTAGAATACTGGTGTTTGTTGCAAATTGGGTCAATTAAAATTTAAGCTTAAATTTTTAGAAGATACTAAGCATCTAAAAAGCTCAAGTTCGCCTACCTTTTTTTTTATTTAACAATGGGATAATATCAAATTATTCCTACCGCTCTGAACAAATTCCGCAACCCTGGTAGGCACTAGTCCTAGCGGGCCCCGTCTATTATGCTGACGTCTCTTTGAGGCGCGCGTGGAACAGAATGCGCTGTCGACCCGGGCCAGGGTTCTGATTGGACAGCGAGCCACCCAACGCTAGCCGTCCGCAGGCCCGCGCCTACGTTGGCTGGGGATAGCCATGCGTTACATAAAAAAAAACCTTTCCTAAGAGTTTGACCTTAGTAGGAAACTAATTCCTGTTCAAATTCATGGTATTGCGCCTGCACAGTTAAAATCATTTAATCAATACCTAGTACATATTCCATAATGAGTAAATTTAAAATAATCGTATGCCCGATTTCAAAAAGTTGTAAGTAAATACTAATACAATGAATTTTTGTTATGCCGCCGATGCCGGTCGATCGACTTCTTGCAATTGGTCATGAAATGAATGTTGAAGTTGAAGTAATAAAACTTAATGATTACGTCATAACAGTATAATCTAATCCACTATTTCGACACTGCTCTCATCGCTCCGATAGCCGTGATCGTCTAGTGGTTAGGACCCTACGTTGTGGCCGTAGTAACCCAGGTTCGAATCCTGGTCACGGCAGTGTCTGACACTGTCATGGCGGAGTACAATTTTTGATTTTTTTGTACAGCAATGGTTTGTTAGCTACTTTTTGAGTAATATTACGATTTTAAAATATTGTTTGTTAATTAATTAAACTATTGTTTGTTTTATTTCATTCCGGTTGATAAAACTGACAATACATGTACTAAGTAAAGCGACATCTCGTGAGCGGTAGCTGAACTATTCTAATTGTAGTACGAATAAATAAACGTAGATGGCGCTGTATCTGTAGTTCTATGAATACTCAATAGATGGCAATAAAAGTTTTTGCTACTCGACACTAGATGTCTCTTATTTCAGTGCGATTCGCAGTTTATAAAAGTTGAAACTGGATGGCGTCACTAGCCTCTTCCAACCAAAGTTTGGAAACTGTGGGCCTGATAGTAGCCAAGTTACGAAAGTTTTCGCCGCACCTGTGTTGTTCCACAGACATAGGGATTTGGAAAACAGTATGCTACAATGTGATTTGTTAACTGAATGCTGCTAGACTAAGATCTTGTGTTCCATTGTCTTTTAGAGTAAGGAGATTTTGCTGTTAATGCCTCAACCTAAATCATCAAGTCCAATGATAAACCGATAAATGTCAAGTCGGCACTATAGTTTAGTTTGTTTTCTGCATAAGGTTATAATAACATAATACATAGAATTTTAGTTAGTGTGGTAATTTATTTACATTCGTTACCCCAAGTAGGTACTATTTAAGTTATGTAATAGAAGTTGGTGGTAGATATAATTATGCTAAAAATACCTAGATTATAAAAGAATTCTAACCTAAATCGTTGTTGTAGACCTCTACAGCATATTTTTTCATAACAAATTGTATGCCTATTTAGGTACTGTATGAAACTACTAAGCTTGATACACGACGATATTTCGCTTGAGACATCTCCATAAAAAATCTTCACAGAACTGTAGACAGTTAAAGCGACAACGGCGACACTTGACAATCATTTATCAAGATATTAACCGACTTATATTGCAGAAATGCGAGATAAATGTTCGTTTAAAATCATATCTACGAACTTGAGTACAGCAATTACTTAAATGCACTATCCAAGAGTAGCATAAGCATTACTTCTATTTTTTAAAGAGTAAGTACATCAGCCAAGCCAGAAACAAAAGCAAAACAGACCCGGGAGGAATGAAAGGAAGAAACGGGGGCCTTTGCCCTGCAGTGGAACAGAACGGACTGAAAATAAAAAGAATAAACGACAGCAGCGCCAAAAAGAAAACCAAAAAAATAGAAATACGACAGTGAGCCAGGGAGAACAGAAGACATACCTACTAGCAAAAGAAGAAAACAAAAAGTTGGAAATTGTATAATTTAATAAAGGGAGACAGAATTTGAGCAGAATTAAAAAGAAACAGGCACAAGGGCAGATGTGGATGGATGAAAGTCAGTAGATACCGAGTTTGTATGGTCTGGTACATTTAAGTACCAAACCATAGAAACCCAACCAAAATGGAGGAAGAGGGAAAACATGCCTTGATAACAGTTTGTAGTGTTGAGCTATACGTCCCAATTTAGAAGAAAAATCTGCATGGTCGTTAGTATAGTCGCAGATTGAAACGTTAGTTAGCTAGCTGCGAAAGACAAATTGTCTTTTGACCTAGTATTTCGAGCGAGGGAGGGATCTAAATCCAGACCTTAGCGAGCAACCCAGAGATTTGATAAGTGAGGACTACTGTTATTTATGTTTATGATGATGACAGCAAACGCTACTACTTATTTTTTTGGTGTGTTGTTTAATTATAGATTATTTGTAGCGTGTGTTTAAGGTGCTTGTATCAAAGCATTCGGGATCACGTCATCATTACAATGTCTACTGTTTTAGAATCGTAATGTCAAATACTCTAGTTTTTATTTTATTGTAGTTACGATTGTTAGTCCTGAAAACTTGTTGTGTTTGTGCCTTTGCCCGCTACGCGTAAATCCTTTTTTTTCCGTTCCCATTGGAATTTCGGGAAATACTCTCTCAGTGGTTTTAAATTTGGCATGTACGTTCTACATGCCAAATTTCAGCGGCTATGCGTTGTTTGTCAGTCACTCAGTTACACATCAGTAACGGAAGAATTTGATTTATTAGGATGTTTATTATTTTTTCCAGAAGTATTAACCTGAATCGAATTCTTCTAGATTGCAATAATTTATTCCATAAATACTTAACTAACTATATACACTAGAAATAAAAATAAAATCTCCTAACTAAATAAACCCTAAAATATGGCTTCAAAAAATTCATCCGCATCGCTGTCGACTGGAAGTGTACCCAAAAGGCTGGCGGCATTGCCACGTTGTATGGCAATGCTTATTCTTTGACCAAGGTAAAAGCCAGCCCTTGGGTCACGTGAAGTGTTCTTCGAAGATAATTCTTCGAAGATAGAAAGCTAAACTAACACCGAGTATCCTACGGAAAGCACAGTCCTTTAAGACAACTGACTTGAGCTAGGAATCTGGAATTCCCCGAGATGAAAACTTCTCTTTGTTTTTTCCTTCTCCGATTAATTTAATGAAAATTATCACATTGACTGTAATGCTTCTGGCTTAAACTCTCTTTCGTATTTTAAAGTCGAGATAGTATTGGTTGGTTGATAGTAATGGACCACGTTAGGAACACAGTGCTGCGTTCCAAAACAAAAATCGCCGACGTCACACAAAAAGCAGCCAAACTAAAGTGGGACTGGGCCGGCCACGTTTGCCGGATGTCGAACGGTTCATGGGCTAAAGCAACCACAATGTGGGTCCCAGAAAATGCCCGATGACATCGCGGGAGACCCAGGCGAAGATGGCGGGACGAACTTGACGCCTATCGGCCAGATTGGTCCAGACTTGCCCAAAGCCGGGAGGAATGGAAGGAAGAAAGGGAGGCCTTTGCCTTGCAGTGGGACACAATTGGCTAAAAATAAATAAATAATAATAAATAAATAATAGTATTGGTGCCGCCTTAGTCACAATTTTTATTGGTTATCATTAAATTGATAATACGTCTCCTTATTGGTCACACATTACAAACAAAGTGCATAATGTAGATAAGATGACACACTGACACCTTTGAGTATTATTAATTATATTAATAGCGTGTTTATTATCCATTGTTATATCTTGTTTTGTTCCATAAGAATGTTTGTGTGGCGCCATTTGATCGTTGACGTAATTAACTTGATTGAGAAGATAATTGCATAGGTTAAGGCCTAGAGTGTTCCTGGCGTTTCTTGTACGTTCTTCTCTATAGAGATTTGGAACGTGCGAATAGCTTCATTTCTATGACTGTGACCGTGACAATTCAAAAGTGCTTGTAAATGATTTAATTGAGATAAAGGCTTTGAGTTTTGAATTGAGAGTTTTGGTAGTGAATATTTAAGTTATTCTTAACAATATCGTTCAATCCACTGTTTACAACAACTTTAGAAACTGAAAGATAATGCAATCCTTAATTGCTTGTTTGTCTAACCAAAATTATAACATTTTTGTATTCGTCATTATTTATGCTAACCGTCGATTTTTTAGGTTCGAAGCCAAGTCAAAAAGGGTAATTGGGGTGTTCCGTTCAAAATTCTAACTTTGGGACGTGATTGGTACTGTGAAAGGTTTCGCCCCCAATCACTACCCTGCTTAACCCCTCGGAAATAGAGGGTGGCACGGTGTAATATATCAATCAATATTACTCAAATCTATAGAACAATAAATACACAACTGTTTGCGAAATTAGATTTTGATTTATTAATATCAAGGAAGGGATTATCTAAGGAATGAAAATCGCGTAGAGGTATAGAAGTTGGATGAATAATCACAGCGTTGATTGTTGGATTCGTGTTATGCTGTCTCGATAACATTTGTAATCACACTATCACTCTAATATTATAAAGGCGAAAGTTTGTGAGTCTGTGTGTATGTTTGTTACTTCTTCACGCGCAAAGAGCTGGACCGATTTAGATGAAATTTGGTATAGAGATTTTTTTAACCCGGGAGAGAAAATTATCCCAAGGGAACATCCCTTGGGATAATTTTCGACAATCACGCGGGCGGATTATAAATATAAATGTATGTCATAGTCCTCCCGACCGATTTCGACCATGTCGACAAATCGCGCAAAAAGCGGGACATATTCTTCATATACTTTTCGAGGCACGGGGTTGGGAGTTAGTGGTGTGAAACGTAGATAATTTATGTATTTGTGGTTTCAATAATATGTTTCAATTGCCATAGAAAATACCTAAATTAAGTCCCCCCCCCCTTATACGTATGTTTTACTTATGCAAAAGTGTTTTATAATATATAACCACCCTTCGTTTTTTATTTGACTATTGCAATATCAACTCTATATACCGTCCAAAAAGACCAGTTTAAAAAGAGGTGACGAAACGAAAATGCATGTATGAAGATCAAAATCTTGACGAAACACCACTTGCGTTCAGATGTTTAAAAACATTTGACATGTTGACGAATCGGGAATGTGACCAAACGGGAATTAGCTATTAAAAGAGGCAGATCTAATAGAACGTTACAAGAAGAATAAAGCTAACTGAGACGTTGAACACGATTGATTCGCCATGAATACTGGATAGGTTCTCAGAGAACAATCTGCCGTAACTACAGAGAACATACAAGACAAAGGGCAGCTTTGATTACGACGACAAACTCCCCTTTGAACTTTGGTAGAGATTATTGGAATTCCCATCTTCAGCATACATTTTGTTATTTCAGCGATAGCTTACGATTATATTGACATATACCGATTAAAAGCCGTTTGCACAATGGGATTTCCGATTTATAAAAAATACGATCTTCCAGCCCTATTCAACTATTCCTAGGGAGTTTGCGGGGTTTGGATTCGGCACTAAGTCCTAATGTACCTAGTGACCATTGTGCGTGGGTCATGGCCACGGTCGTCAACTTCTATCTCCATGGCAAAATGGGGATGGATTGTGCAAAATTTCGAGCTTTGAGACCCAGCTGTTAAGGCGGTGCGTTGTCAGCCAGTTCGTAATTTTTCTGTTCATCATTTTAGTATATAAAATGTATTTAAAACCCACACATTACACGGTACGGTTTGAAAATCTTTTTTTTTTTTTTGTTTTTCCCCCACAAGAGACCCCACACTCAAATTTTATTTATTTACGTAACGCGTCCGTAACATTTCAACAGAATCGATCCAGTAGATTCGAAGATAATTGACTGCGACCGACAGACACCCGAGTGATCCTATAAAGGTTCCGTTCCTTACGGATGTTCGGTACCCTAAAAACTATCAACACTGTACAAACCATAGCCTCGTTCGCCAACGTCAAGAAAAAGCCCAAAGGAACCTAACACTAGGAGTAGCTCATAAAAAATCCGTGTACTTTACTGTAGCCATTACTTTGATTTACGCAACAAAGAAACAATCTGCCCGGGCAGGTAAATTCTGCATAAATTATGCGTAATCCCCGCGTATGCCTTACATACTTAATGTTGTTTGGAATTAGATCGCTTGCCTGCTACCGTGCTATATTGTTCAATGGCCAATGAATTTATAAGCTATCAGACTGGGTTTCCCTTAAAAGTTGGTCTCAAGTGTATTCCTCTTTTGGTAGAATATCAATTTACTGACTCTAAACCTATAAAGCCCGATTTCAATGGTTTGAGCAAAAATATTAACATATGCTGAGCCAGTAAGTTGAGACACGTCCGAGGCGCAGTGGCGGTAATAGTGTTTTCAAGTGGCTTTTAAAAGTGTTTTCATTTTCTAGAACATTCTGAACAGTCAACCTCCACCTTACTGAACGACTGATATTGTTACTAAAACATTAAGAGTCGTGTATTAAAAGTGTTGATAGCAATTATTTTTACACAATCAATTCGTCATCATCATTGTCTATAAGTCTTGCCCCTAATAAAATTTATTTGGGGTTTGCGCAACGTGTTTTTCTTTATGTATCTTAATTTTTTAACAACCGCAATATTAATTTGATTTGTATTATACATTTGTTTATCCAGCGGCATTTACTGCCGGTAATCTTCTCTGTTAATATGTGGATAATGCAGTGGGTTGCAATATTGTAAACACTCATTTGAACTGTCACTTTAAGTAAATATGTTTATAGTAGCTGTTTTGTCCCATTAATTAAAAATAAAAATTATTCGATTAAATTTCCCAGTTAATGGGTTTGGAGGTCTGGTAGGCAGCCGCTCCACGTAAAATACTGGTATTCAGCTGAATCCGGTTTGACTGGAAGTCGACCCCAATATAATTGGGAAAAGGCTAGGCAGATAATGAAGTAAACATAAAATTAGTCGCATTTCAGTAGTCACCCCCTTTCAAGACATATTCGTATCATCACTCAGTCCATCCACCTATTTTTCGTCGTTTTACAGTCACTTTGTTTTCATCACTTAACATCTATGTCCTGATATGATGAATATACAGACAGACACGTGGTATACCAAAGCCACATCAAATTAAGCGAACACTGTCCAACATTGGCACCTATAATTATAATGTATTTCAGCGGCTGGCTCCACTGTTGGCGTAATTGTGCCAACACTGCCAACCATAGCCAGCTGACTGCGAGTTTGCATTGGCTACACTGTCATTATTGTTTGATGGTGGAAAATGGCAATGTTGGGTTCCAGCCCGAATATGGCAGCGGTAAAATTATATTTACAGGTGAGGTTTGGTATGCGGTTTCGGTATATCGAAAATCTAGCGATGCACTTAGGCTTTATTCTAGCATTTTAGTGGTGGTAAATTAGTCTTTTAGGTAGGACAGTAATTATACCGACATAGCCCGAAGGATCGCCAAATTGAAGTGGCAGTGGGCCATTGCTCGCAGAACAGATGGTTGATGGGGCCGAAAAGTTCTGGAGTGGCGACCGCGTACCGGAAGACGCGCGTTGGAAGGCCTCCCACAAGGTGGACCGTTGACCTAGTGAGGGTCGCGGGTAGCCGATGGATGCGAGACGCACAGGACCGGTTGTTGTGGCGACACTTGGGTGAGGCCTATGTCCAGCAGTGGACGTACATATTTCGGCTAATACGATGATGATGATGAGTAATTTGTAAATGGGCATTATTAATATAAGATTTACAATACCGATAGGTGCATCATGGTTTCATTCATTTTATTCACAATATATTGTAACGGAACGCCCACGCAGCTTCCTTGCCACAAACGACAATTACCTGAAACAAAAGAAGAATGTTTTTAAATATAAAATTCCACATAAAAGAGCAGACATAAGCCTATTTGGTTTTAATTGAACAAAGAGGTCTAAATTAAAATTTAAAAAATAATAAAACGCTTTTTAATAACCGGCCGAAAGTAAAAATTTAATTGAAAGCCGGTTTCGGGGACTCTTTCATGAAATAAAATTATATTTGTGGTAAAAAATAATACGGTGCGTGGGTTGTGATGGCTTATAGGCCCAGTGGTTACATTTCACATGAAATATGTTGACCTACATTAGAAGGTTAAAAAAAAAGTTTATTTTGACTCTCTTGAAGGCAGAATTCGAAAAAAGGTTAGCTGGCGAATTTATGACCCAAAAGACACATGCGATGTTTATTAGGCTTTTCAGTAAAACTTTATTGAAAAAACGAATTACCGATCAAGTTAAATTTTCATTATTATTTAACCGACGTTGTGACCGACGTAAGACTACGGCCGGTTTCAATAATTAAAAGTCTGTCACGCCCTTCCGCTCCACCTAGGGCGGAAGAAGTCATATGATGATTTCCCAACAATAAAAAAAAAAACTGAAACCTCATGTTTTAAATTCAAACATGACGTTTCAGCTACTGTTGGTAGCTAATTTGACAGCTGATCAAAGGTAGATATTATTGAGACCGGCCGTTAGTGAGTGACCACTAAGAAGTATAGTGGGAGGCTCTTCAAATAAAACAAGACGACTTAATGCGACGTATGACTTATCTACTTACAACTACAATCCTAGCTGCCTGCGATATAATTTAACCAAAAAAACATAAGCTATTGCGCATCGAACCATCCTTCAAAGCCCTTCTTCAACACCACCTCACTCACATAAAATATACATAACAACATACACACATAACAACAGACAACATTCTGTTGTCTACAACAAACAACATCAGACGAGGCATGCCGCCGTACATTTGTCGCCCGGTGAATACTCGGCTTATTTGCATATTAATTTTGAACGCTCGAATTTTGGGTAACCGCATGTTGAATGTATAGGGAACAGGTGGTATGAATGTAGAAGTATAGATTGGTGATGGTGTATAGAAATATTATAGCTATGTATTTGTCGTGGACAGATCATAGAATTGATTACTTCATGATGTTGCCGACCATTTCATCAAATGGAAAATATCCGCTACCCACATCATGATATGGTCTGGCCAGATCAATGATAATTCAGCGTTTAATGATACAACAGCTATACACGGCTACTTCATGGTGTGGTCAAACATTAGTGATCATATCGTAGAATAGTTACATTATGGGTGGCCAGTACTATGTGTGCAAGAGCGAGCGAAGCGAGCTCGGGACTTGGGGCAACCCGACTTGGACAGGTTAGGTTAGGTTATTTTTTTTAAACCATCCAGAATTTGGAGCCCCGTAGAGCGGAGCTCCGTGACCGAGCTGACCGCCTAAGTTACGTTTGAAGTTGTCATTTCATGATGTGGCCAGGTAAGTATTTCATGATATGGACAAACGTGGATTGAAATATCATTAAACGTTGACGATATTGTCACTTTTCGTTGGCCTTTTCATGAAATAGCACCATTTCATGAAAATATCGGCCACATCATGAAATGCCCAATTCTATGATATGGCCACGACATAAACATTGTTATAAGGTAAAGGGTCATGTCAATCGTTAAAGGGAAAATGATGAAGGCGTCAAAAGTTAAATCTACTACGTCTTGATTTGATTGTCTTGTGGAGTTCTGAAACTGTAAAAAAAACAACATTCCAAAACTGCAGGGAACTTCTCATAATAAAACTGAAAGGTGATAGATAACAGCTTACAAAGAGTAGGCTTGTGGCCCAACTGTGGGAACGAAACATGCAATGATGAAAATTTATATATTTCTCCCTGCAACGCCCAATTATGGATTGACATTGACAACAAAGCACGTTTATATACGATCGCATGGACTAACTCATATACCTATGCTTTGTGTACCCACGACAGTACACAACACAACGTAGGTACACAATACCTGCATAACATATACTATACACAGCTCTGAATTTGGTTGAATGAAGAGTAAATTCAGTATTAGCAATTTTAGATGTCTGTTCTGTGTTATTACCATATTCCTATTTCCAATAATTATGTATTAGATTCGTCTATTTAGGAATCAATTTTGGTTTTGAGGAATTGGGTAAACAAAATTGTGAAGCTCAATTAAGACCATCTATTAGATATGTCGCAGCCAAATAGCTTAATCAGCTGTTTAATTGGTTGCCTAGCCTTTTCATTTAACTGTGCCGATTTGTCAGCGATATAATTAACATCTTTGGTTTATTTGTTTAATGACTGTTACCTTTTACTGTCTGTTACCTCTTCACGCTTAAACCGCTGAACCGATTTCGATGAAATTTGGTATGGAGATAGCTCGAATCCCGGGAAAGGCCATAGGATAGTTTTTATCCCAGAAATCATTCTTTAAGGGGGTGAAAAGGGGGTGGAAGTTTGTATGGGAGTCCATCATTATTGAAGATAAAACTATGGACTATGTATTTAGGCACGTGATAATAAATAAATAAACATATGTTCAAGCGTTTTTGAAAAACAAAAATGGCTACTCAAAGTAACTATTCCACGCGAACGAAGTCGCGGGCTAAAGCTAGTATTCTATATTAACCATCACAAACATTACAAACTTATAAAGCCATTACAATCAGGTAAGTTAAAAACCAATAAAAGCGAACAAAAACGGCATAACTAACAAGTTACCCAACTTACCCTCGGACGTATGAAAACAAATAAAATCGCCTGAAACTCGTAACAATCCAATCTTTGGCGGATCAAAGAAACACCTGCTTTGCGATTTCATATCAAGAAAGGATAAATTTATTCAATTTCGTTCGTAACGGCCCTTACCCCACCCCTTATGAGTTTTTGATAACTAAATGTTTTACTTTCGCTGAAATATACGTTTCTACTTTGATGAAATTGGTCTTTTGGCTATCTCAGCTAGGCTGTTTGTTTAGGCTAGATTTCTAATTCTATTTGTAAAGGCTCGTAACGTAATATAAGATTTATTTGTAAAGCTATTTGGTAATTGTATTTGTTGGATGTTTCTTTGTATCTGATTTTTCGGGAGATTAAATTCTGGGAAGTCTTTGTAGATTTGAGCTTTTCTTGAATCAATTGTTCAGAAATTGTATTAACCATCTTTACTGAGAAATGAAAAGGTAACGGTTTGTTCTTTTATTTTTCCTGTGGTAAATTATATTTTATAAATTGTGTATTGTGTGTTTGTGTATTGTATGTATTGTGTTGTGTGTGTGTGTTGTGTTGTGTAAAATACTAAAATATTTCATAAAATATTCATAAAATTATAATTACCTTAGTCTCGTGAATTATACCATCAAATTTATATATAGCAATTTTTTTTATTGGAACGAAGTTCCTTAACGCGGCTTACGGGTAGTGATGCGATCGATCGACGTTGATCGATTGGTATGGTAGCTTTGGCTAATCGAAGAAAGAAGTAGAAACTATCGATCGACATCGACTAATTCATTCTACCATGCGTGTTTCGAGCCTACTACAAGCAAATGAGCACATGAGCAAGTGAGCGCGCAGCTGGCTTGCGCAACTCTCTCTGTCTCTCTCTGTCCCTGTCTCTTTTTATCATATAACCTCAACATATATACGATACGTGGAAATTTCGTGAATACGTATTTGTTTTGGAATTTCGTTCCTGACGGGGGTCCCCCGACCGCACAATTTTTTGAAATTAATGAATGTTCTTTCCGTTGTCATGACGACAGGCCCTTCAAACTGACTTGGATAATAGCCTTTATTGAATCCAACCATTCCCAAGAAACAATCACATACACATTCCCCTTCATAAACTCCATGAAAATGTTCCCCACTCTCATTGAATTCAGAACATGCAGGCAATTATATCTTCCCTTGAACATTACATGCAAATTGTATGAGTGCGTTACTGGGGGATTTCCCTACGGGAGGCCGGGGATCTTTTCCGGCTGTTTAAGGGGTAGAGGCCATAAGGTTAACTATGTATGGGAAAGGGAATGAACAGGTGAGGATTATTTTGTTTTTTTTTTCCAAAATAAAGAGGTGTTTATACTGTTGTTTTGTAAGATGAAAATATTTTACAGCAATTTTCAGGCCCAGAAATATATTTCTTATTTTCATTGAATCGGTTTATGCGTAGAATTTGCATGTGTATTTGGTACGTTACCGAGTTATTGCAATCAACGTAAGTTACAAATATAGGTACGTAATTATAAATCATGCGAGATTATTAAATCTTTTTTTTTAATACGTTGCCCCACATTATGAATTTCTACTGTATCGTTGGTGCGTTTACAAACATATAAAGTTATAAACTCACATACACAAACAGCCAGACCCGGAACAACTATCTGTAGGCCATTCAAATATTTGTTTCGTGCGGGAATCGAACCCACGACACGCAGCGCAGCAGTCAATCGCTCAACCACTGCGCTGTGAACTGTGAATAGAGCAAACTGGTCAAATGGTGCTCCAGGCACCACTATCATTGACCGATTCAAAGCCGAAGTAAGCTTTCATTGGGTAGTCAGAGGCCCAAACACTACGTCTATATTAATATGAGACTATACACATTACACATATAGGATATCTGTTCATCCAGAGTGTTTGTTTATCTACGAAGAAATCCGTATTTAATAGTGACGGACCGTCTGGTAGGGAAAGCCGAATATCCGGCGCCATTAATAGTCGGCATAAAATGCCAACTAATCAGCGCATGATAGGCTACAGAAAACAGGAACTAAAAGATTGAAAGCCGGTACCTACTTAATATATTTACGTTTACTTAATATACTTAAGTATAGTACTTTTTCCTTCTTTGCATCGCTCTTGACAGTCGGTCTTGGTCACTATTATGAGTTCTGTATAATCGCTGGTGCTTAAGAAACTCACCTCACGTTCTCTGTTCTGTCAGACGATAGTCTGGCGCATCCATTAACACTATTAACAGGTCCTCCAACCGCGGATTTTATCTGACCGGTCCGCCTCATTGGTGAACTCCCGTGTGTTTTTTTTTTTTTTTTTTTTTGACGGTGACCACTCGCAGTTACACTAAGGCTGGTTACTGCTTAACCGGACTATCCTGTGGTGGCCTTAAATGACTCTAAGGCCCCCAGCCAGGGCTTACAAACTAATATAAAACTAAAACTAAATGACCGCTCGCTAGGGCATCCCCCGTGGGATAAGGACCTCGGCTAGCGGCGTCATTTGGGAGGAACAGCAAGGGACAGGCTGGGTCGTAGCATTATTTGGGGAATTTAAAACTACTGGCTCAGCGACGCGGGCTGGCTCGGTAATCAAAGGTCGGGGAGGGTTATTACTGGGACGTCGCGACGGGCCCCGGCGGCGGGGCCGGAAAACGGAACGCGGTCTGTGTCGTGTATGTTTTCGAAGAGTGCTGGTTTCCCTACGGCTCTCTTGAATCTGGGTGATGGGGTCGTCGGGTTCGACGAGGGTATGCCTCGGGCGGCGAGTCCTACTGATCTGTGAGGGAGTGTATCGGGTGGCCGATGCGATAAGGGGATTTTGATGTTTTGAAGCAGTTTCGATGAAACGCTGCGACAGTCGTTTCATGAACTGCTTCACTGTCGGGATTTTGAGGTCGACGTGGAGTCGTTCATTCCTAATGAACCACGGGGCGCCCGTGGCCTTTCGGAGAAATCGATTTTGAACTACTTGCATCCTATGGATATGGTGCGACTTTGCGTGCGCGAAAGTGGCGCACGCATACGTCATTATAGGGCGTATGCACGTCGTGAAGATGCGCAGTTTGCATCTTAGGGACAGCTTGCTGCGTGCATTCAGCATGGAGTGGAGCCTACCGAGAGCGAAAGAGGCACGAGAACGTACCTTCTTTATGTGCTCAGCGAACGTAAGATGACGGTCAAGGATCACACCTAGATATTTGGCTTGCTTCTCCCAAGGGATCGGCTTACCAAACATGGTGATCGGGCTGGGAGCGGGTCTGGAAAATCGGCCTCGCGTTTTGTCAAACAAAACCGCTTGGCTTTTTTCGGGGTTAACTTCGATCCTCCACTTTCGGAACCAGACGCCTAGGGCGTCGGCCGATTGTTGGAGGACTCGAGCTATGCACTGTTCGCTTCTGCCGGAGCGGTAAATGGCCGTGTCGTCGGCGAACAGGGCTAAGTGCGTCCCGGGGAAGGTCGGGATGTCGCTAGTGTACAGCGTGAACGCTAGAGGCGAGAGCACACCGCCCTGGGGCACTCCGGCGCAAACGGGATGGGGGGCGCACCCTCGATACGGTACCGAAAGGTGCGGTTCGACAAATAGTCTCGTAAGATGAGCACGAGACGATCTGGCACACCGAGTCGATATAACTTGTATATCAGACCGTTGTGCCAGACCTTGTCGAACGCTTTCGCCACGTCGAAGAACAGGGCTCCCGTCACTTGGCCGCGCTGAAAGCGGTCGCTGATATGCTCAACGATGCGGAAGACCTGTTGGGCGCACGAATGGTTGGCTCTAAAGCCGAACTGCTCGGGGGGGGGGGGGGGGGGACTCCCGCGTGACGTGCCAGGCGCTTTATGAAGTCGTTACAGTACAGGACTTGACGTGATGACGTCCTATTAAAATCAATTTTGTTTTTTTTTTGTTTGTTTTGAAAATAGAAACAAAAATGGAGATAAACCGATTATCCAGCCACATTTACATTGAGCGAATAGTCGGCTATTTGAATGACGAATAGTCGTCTAGTTGACCTAGTCCATAGCCGATCCATCTCTCACATCTATAGGTCCCAGTGCATAGATAT
The DNA here is from genome assembly GCA_905163435.1 of Mamestra brassicae. Taxonomy (NCBI): domain Eukaryota; kingdom Metazoa; phylum Arthropoda; class Insecta; order Lepidoptera; family Noctuidae; genus Mamestra; species Mamestra brassicae. Next base: position 2,573,211 of record LR990991.1, on the reverse strand, counting down.
GTAGCGGCATCAGTGCCGCCACATGAAAAACTAAGAAACGAAATTTGCACGGCAACAAAAAGAACCGCAGCGCCATCTACGACGAACTAACATCGAAATCCTGCATCGCGCAAGCAAAAGTTCTCCGTGCGATTTGAACAAATACAACAGTCCAAATATCAACTATTGGGCAGTTGCCCACCAGACACAACAACCGTCTGGTTCGGAGGATCCTCCCTTTTTCGGTGGAGGTATGCGGGACTTTACTCTCTGTTCCGCATACCTCCAAAGACATAATTTTATTGTATGTATATATCTATGTCCCAGTGATTGTGGTTTTATTGTATTAAATGCGTTTTGTACGTAGCAAGTCTGTGCCAGTAACAAGATTAGGATTGCGGTCTGTCTGGCTGTCTGAACCTCAAGGTTTACTTTGGAACTTAACAGAATTAGGGACCTTCAATTATTGTACCTCCGGAAAGTAGGACCTGATTTCTGACCAAGATATCGTATTCACTGAATGCTGACTTTGAGAAATAGGTATAGAAATGAGAATATTCTCACTATGTTTTAGCGTGATTGATTGAATGATTATGTCTCATATATAAAGTCCCATCAAAATAGATGGACAAACTTTTAGAAATCAATCAGACGACCAAAATAAAGACAATGGAAAAATACAACAGAAAAATGTTGGCAATTTATTTTTATAGGTCAAAATAAAATCACTTCAGTGTTTTAATTTGGTTAGACGTACTGAACGCTGTGTTTAAATTTTTCCTTCAATTTAATGGGGCCTTATATAATCATCTATATTAATATAAAAATCAATTGCTGTTCGTTAGTCTCGCTAAAACTCGAGAACGGCTTGACCGATTTGGCTAATTCTTTTTTTGTTTTGGTCGCCAGATTACAGGGAAGGTTTTGAAACAAAAAAAGGGAAGTAGGGTAGGTATGTAGGGTAGGTAGAGTAGGGTAGGTAATGGTTGACGGTTGTTGGTGAAGGGAGCGAAGCCGCGGGCACAGCTTGTCTTTATATATATATTTTTTGTGTACGTGTGTATGTCACTGAACTCCTCCTAAACTGCTGGACCGATGTTGATGAAGTTTTTTGTGTGTGTTCAAGGGGATTCGAGAATAATTTAGATTCACAATTGGACCCGATAGGTGGCGCTGCAATCGATTTCTATAATTTTTCGTCGTACACAAAGCAAACGTTCGGACAGGACAACGTCTGTCGGGACCACTAGTTTAATATAATACTAGCACTTCACCCGCGACTTCGTTCGTCGCGAGATAGGTTACAAAGCTTTTGCCTATAATGTCGACCCCTTTCAAACCGAACCAGAGAAATCCTGACCTGATTCTAAAATAAATTAAATGTAGCATTTTTCATGTGCAAATTATTTCATAAGGAACCTCCCTGCTAAACAAGCACTTATTACAGCTAAAAAAAACATATCCAAACAGTTTGAAGTTTATTTAGTTAAACTTTATGTACAATTGTGGTATATGGGCGGACTTAATGCATCAAGGCATTCCCTACCAGTCAACCTTTGGGTTATAAAGACTATACTGTGGTAGGTGTACACAAATAAAGATAAAATTTAAAAATTGAATTTTAACGTTTCAGAAAGAATATACAGAATATATCGCACACCTAAATCTAAACAGGGTTAACACAAAAATGCACTTTTTTCAGAAAACGCGAAAAACTTATTATCTACTGTTTCCCCGTCCACTGCAGGAGTTTCCTGTATAGATTTATGCTTTAATGTAGCTAGAAGAAAGATATTGTAGGAATCTTGTATTTTCGATCCAGCTCGTCTCTAGCTGTCCTCCCCCCAGCGACGCCCTAAGCCGAGGCCCGTTCCCCACAGGGGGGCCCTTAGCGTGTAGTCGCTTAGTTTGTAAGTTTTTTATAAGCCCTGGCTGGAGGCTTTAATATTATATCAAGGCCACCACAGGCAAGCCCGGTTAAGCAGTCGACAACCTTATAGGTTGACATGCGAGACGCCACTCACAAAAAATTACGAAGTTTTGGGGCTGAAAAATTGTTTTTTGTAGTTATTTCTGTATTGCTTAACGATGTATGTTTATTTGTTTTATTATTTTGAATTGAGCCCGTTTTGGTGTATTTAGCCATCTAGCTTCGAGTAGCGGAGTTATGTTAAAATCTATTTTATTGGTGGGTAGGTATTGAGATAAGGAATTCGAAGGTGTGCATAATTAAAAAATCTAAATTTTTGAGTTATTTCTCTTTAGATCTAGGTGTGCGATATATAATACTAATAAAATACATATAAATGAAAATGGCAGAAAAACAGGAATACTCTTATGTTAGTTAAGTTAATAAATAACCATTCATTCCATTCGTAAACAAAATCATTTCCAGTAATGATAGTTTGATAACCTATCATAGCCTCCATGGCAACTGTAATTTCTTTTCCATTTATTTTACCATACAATAGGGTTGCGTAAAAACTTTAACAAAACCATGTAATTATACACACTTTAGACGTTTACGTCTTCAAATAAATTGACTGTAATTGTTGGCGAAAAAAACATGTTTTTATTATTCAGCATTTACTTTTATTTTTTTCCGTAAAAACACTTTTCTTTCTCTACACTATTAGTTTTACTCCCTGTAAAACTAATAGTGTAGAGAAAGAAAAGTGTTTTTATTTTTCTTCTATCTATATACATAAAAATGAATCCCTATTTCCCTTGGTCACGGCATCACGTGTGAACGGCTGGACCAATTTCGCTAATTCTTTTTTTGTTGTGTTTGTTATTGTCAAAAGGTTCTTATGAAAAAATATTTAAAAAATATATATATCTGGGCGAAGCCGGGGCGGGCCACTAGTTATAAATAGTTTTATGGTTTTTTTAAACGGTTGGAAAATATGAAGTGAATGAGAAAAGAGAACATTGCAATTTTATTTTATTTTTGTTTCTGGTGCGGAATCATTGTCTTAAGAACCTATGGTACAAATACTTAGTACCATAACATTCTGTGTTACTGTGGTAAACTGGTAACTTAAGAAGCTCCTGTTCTCGTGGCGACACATTAATATTATTATTATGTAGTTATTAACCAAGTTTTCAAACCGATTCATCTTGCGTTTGCATATCTAGTTTAATTAAAATCGGGTCTTTTTTTTTCCAAGAATAAGGACTCGCGAGTTTGTATGGAATCCCGTGAAGAATAAATAAACGCTGTTAAGGCTGCCTGTCCATTGACGCGATCCAACTCCGCTCTCCGCTCCGTTGCGGAGTGTGTCTGTTTTTGATGCGGAGCGAGGTAGTGCAGAGCGGAGTTGCGGACAGTATTGTCCCGCTCCGCTTTGCTGCCTCGCTCTGCTTCCCGGTTTTATATAAATTTTTAAACTAGCTCGCAAATACCTGTCCACTGAAATGCGGAGATTTTATGCAATTCCATTGGTTAATATTGGCACAGCTCCGCTCCTCTCCTCTCTGCTCCAGTGGACAGTCAGCCGTATACTTTCTAAAGATGCAACAAAAACTATTAAGGGCTGAATTTTGAAAATCAGATAACTTTTAACTAAAGAAGTTAAATGGCTGTTTAACATATTTCCCACACAAAAGCTGTCAAAGCGAAATTTTTATTCCTCGGAAGTTACCTGTTAAGGCTGCGTTTCCACCAGAGATGAGCGAGGATGTATAGCGAGGCATGTGTTTGTTAAGAACCAAATAGTATCGCTTCATTTACCTAGCCTCGCTCAGCGCAGCGATTCTATTGGTTCTTAACATACACATCTCTCGCTACGCATCCTCGCAAATCTCTAGTAGACACGCACCCACATCGGTACCTACAGAACCTTAAACACAATTTGCCTATTATTGCTGCCATCCCAACACGAGTACTGGCGTACATCTGATTGTTAGCTGTAACTACTACAACCTTCATGGTACGATGCACCTGGCCACCTGCAGGTACTTTGATAACGTGATCTATGTTTTTATTAGCTATTACCATGGTGGTATATGTACGAGTACCTATTTGGTTTGGTGGTTTTTGGTTAGTCAGTCAATCTGCCTTCTTGGATGGGTTACCATCAAATGACTCCTCGCAGGGCGGGCGAAAAATGTTTGAAGTGAAAACTTCTTTAGGCGCGTTGAGCATTTTTTTGGGTGAACAAAAATCATGGAACTCGCGTCATCGTCACCGAACGCTTTCCATGAGCTATATGTATACTGTGTATATATATGTGTACTTTTTGGGTGAACAAAAATCATGGAACTCGCGTCATCGTCACCGAACGCTTTTCTTAGCTTAGCTTTCGCATAGTTTTCACTTCTATCGGTAGTCCCCAAAGACTGTCGATAGTTTTTTATTGTTTTTCAGTGTGGCCACCCCGTAACTTTGTAACACGTATCTATAGTTATAATGTTGCCATTGTAAAATTTCAGATGACTAGTTTTAGTGAAAGAGAATGCTCAAGCGAGTTTAAATTTTGAAATTCGAGAACAAAGGTCCCTATCATAAGGTTCGCTTTAAGTGCCGAAGGGACATAGTCATGTTTAATTAAATAAATTGTTTTAAATCAGATCATGGAGTTTAGTTACGTCCCTTTAAACGAGTCAAAGAGAAACATACCCACACGATACTTATTCAGTATAACTTCTTGTTTTCAATATTATTGTGTTACAGAATGATTGACATTATTTATTCCTTTTCAGGATATTCACATCACTACCCACGCATCCATACACTTGATGGATCTCTATAGAGAGGATAATTCGACCACTCATTTTGAGGTATTTTTTATTTTATTTGATATTTTTAATGCTATCAAGAGAGAGAGAGAGAGGTCGATAAAAGTGGAAAGAGCTAAGCAGCACAGGCTCATAATATAATAAGCATGATATGTATATTTTCTACATTACTTTCGTGGTCTAAAACGTTTATTATTGTTGTCGTTTCCATGTTGTCGCTGTCAGACAGTCGGGCGTCATGCCATAGACAACTGCTGAACTGTGTTCTGTTTTGTCTGTGGTGTGACCAGAGACTCGTTTTAATTAATGTCCGGTCCTGACATGGTCTGATAGAGATGCGGTTTTTTTTTAAAATTATTTTTGTCATAATTGTACCTAGTTGATAAGTTTTTTTCTATAAGGATTGACGCCGGATGTTCGTTCTCAGCGCATAGGTAAGAAGAAATGATCCACTTATATTATTTGAAATTGGCGTGGTTAGGTAAAAGCCAGGTAAGAGCTGTAGACAAGATGGCGATTGATAAAGATGAAAGAAAAAAGGAGACTTCTTGCGCCTACTTCACATCAAAAAGGAATAATTAGGTGAGATGATAGAGGAACAAGAATAAATAAAAGCCGTGTTACAATTTTGGTGTAACATCAAGAATATTAAATATCTATCCGTAACTAATCTTTTCTAGTAAATTCTGTCAGTAATACAACTAGTTAATAACAGCTTCTAAGAGCAAATTGTTGGTCTAGACACGTGGTAGCGTGTCAAGCCAAGTTCATGCTAACAGAACTGGCGAGCATCACCGTTTAAGAGAACTAGCCAAGTCAGACCATAGGCTTCAATATATTATCCTAAGTTATAAGACAAGATATTTTAAGTTGTTATAAAATATTTTATGTTGTTATAAATAAATTTCAGGACTGACCATTGAATTTGGCACTCATTTCGATCTCACTTCTTTTGTCGTTGAAGTCAGCAACCAAGGCATGTATCATAATATTGAACTTGGCTCTCATTTCACATTTATGTTTTTGATGGAATTTGTAAATCTTCTATTATCTTCTCGTCATTATATTAATAATGTAGGATCGTGTACGTGACTAGGCTATACGTACTTGCTAACAATATAACAGACGAACGGAATCGCCTAATTAACACAAGTGTAGGTATCCTGTTAATAATTAGAAGTTTCCTTTACTTACAACTAATAACTTTACTAATTAGGCGTGTTAAAATAACTCATAACAGAATACATATTTTTTTAGTAATTATTCATAGGCTAGGCTACAATTTCACCTCATGGAGAAAAGATGAGAGAGTCATTAATTAGAGAGTTCAACTGAATTTTCTAGATTTTGGGATTATTTTGGCAAGTCCTAAATCGCAGTTAGCGAAAAGGTTAAGAAGTCTAGCAAGGCTATCTAATTGATGAGTCCCTTTAACTCAAATTAGTTATTTGTGTTATTTAGTACTTAAAATATGTGTAATTAGAACTAATAGGGTACGATGGGGTTGGCGTATCCATGTGAATAAAACCCCGTATATTTTTTTTTTTTTTTAAACCTGATGGAAAGGGATGATGTGGTCGACGATGGAGCACGCCTGCCTAGAAGTTACCTGTTCAGTCTTGACTTAAAAACAACTCGCCTTTGTTGGGTTATGGATTAATATAAATTGCTGTAGTTACCTACTAACCTACTTAAATCTTATTTATTTATTTATTTATTTAAACTTTATGTACAATAGTGGTACATGGGCGGACTTAATGCATCAAGGCATTCTCTACCAGTCAACCTTTGGGTTATAAAGACTATATTGTGGTAGGTGTACAATAAATAAAAATAAGATTCAAAATTGAATTTTAACAATTCGGAAAGAATATACAGATAATATATATAATACTAATAAAATACATATATATGCTAAAATAATAAACTAATAAATATGATATATAATAATCATACCGATTAAGAGAATTCATAGAAATCATGATGAAGAACAACTAAGAATGACAAGCTTTTAAGTAGTGTTTTCGGATTTTACGCTTAAAGGAAAATTTTGACTCCGCCTTCTTGATGTCAAGGGGTAGCATATTCCAGAGTTTAATTGTAGAAATAGCGTAGGAATTAGACAAAAACCCGGTGCGGTGTGAAGGGATATGAAGAAGTAAGTTTTTAGATGCTCGAAGGTTGAGACTGTGAGAACTGCCCAGCACTTTAAAATATTGTTTTAAATAATCAGGAGCACAAGGATCGTTCATGATAGTGAAGAGCATGCTTATTAGGACTATTTAATATTTATTTTACTAATGAATTACCTTCTGCCAGCAATCTAAACTGGGGTCCATGACGTCATCACTGAGTCTTTAATGGGTAGCCTATTTATGAAATGAAAACTCTGTAGGCGTGTTGAGCACTTTTTGGGTGAACAAAAATCATGGAACTCGCGTCATCGTCACTGAACGCCATAGCTTAGTTTTCACTTCTATCGGCAGTCCCCAAAGACTGCCCCATTGTTGATGTGCTGTGCGATGTTTTTTGGAAAAGGCCCACATGAATCCGAAAAATACACCGAAACAGTGGCGTACTAACATCTCCATACAGATACGAACCCTTGCAAAGGTTGCGGGTTCGAACGATCCCATTTGTTCCATTTACCATATGATTGCGCCCCGGCGCCGATCGCACAATACTGCGGAATTATGTGAAACGTATTTAGATTCAGGCTTCGTTAGCTCTCTATTGCGTTATCTACTTACTTAGGAAATGTTAAGGGAAAGGGGAATTGGTATGCATGTATGACTAATACTTGGATTTGGTAGGTATCTACAATTATTTTCCTTCGGAGAATATGGTCATAATTGCTTTAAAATTGTTGCACAGACAGGCTGTTTCGTGAAGTCTGATATGCTATACTATAATATTTCACCTAGAATTGGCCGACGGTACTTCGGGAGAGTGATCATTCGGCCGAACGTCCTTCGGGCGAATTCGCTCGTTCGTTCATCGAACAAGTGAACTTCGGGAAATCGTGACGCACTTTAGGAACAAATATACTCGTACCTTATAAAATTCCCAGTAAACCTAAAAGCCTTTGTTGCCCTTTAATAAACAACAAAACCTATATCGCAAAAAGACATAACACAACTTCGAATTCCGAAACCCAGTATTACAGTATCACAAGAAGAAAAATAACGAAAATAAACATTCTTACAAAACCGAAGTCGGCGAAGAAAAATAACGAAATTTTTCAGGTGCGTTATCTTGGAGAAGGGAAATCTCACAAAGGAGATAGTCTCCAACAAATAACAATTACTTACTGGAGTTGAAGAAGGGAGAATAGGGCGCCCGTGTCAATGTCGACTTCGATGCGGGGCTTATGCTGAGGGACGATATCGAAACGATATGTTTTAGCTTTTGAAATGCCAGACGTTTTTGTTTTTTGGCGTAGGCGATTGATGGTAAATATAAATGGTGTGTTTGGGAAGGATCAAGGGAGGTTAGAGCTGTAATTAAAGTTTTCGTACACAAATTTTTGTACTCTAAAATAAACGCAAAACGATCTGATTGAAAAGTTATTGGCAATGAACAGGAAAACTAGAAAGGTAAGTGAGTACCTGTGAGACGGGGCCCGCTAGGACCAGATCCTGGCAGGGTTGCGGAATTTGTTCGAAAGAGTTACCGCGGCCCTGGAACGCAAAGGGCTTTAGAAGGAAGACGCATGGATTTTAGTCAAGAGTCTGACACGGCCTCGCTCCTCCCAGAGCGGAAGAAGTCATTTGATGATTTCTCATCCCTCAAAAAAAAAAAAGTGTATCTGTAGAAGACCACGATTTGCAATTGAAATTTCTAAATCAATTGCGGGCTCATGTTGGTGGTCGCCGTAGAAACAATCTGTCCAAACGGGGTATCGTAGATCTATCTCAAACATAGTGCCACTGTGGAACATAGAGCGGCTCAAGTGCCACATACTGGTCGCAAAAAAAATGAGGAGTTAAGTCAATCGATACGAATAGAAAATGAAAAACTAATTACAAACATACATTTCTAACCCTTTAGTAAAGTTGGAAGCCGAGCATACTTTCAAATAATATTCCAAGTAGTTAATTAGATTTCAACCCCTCTGTTTAGGCTGTCAATTGTGGCTCATTTACAGGGTGACAATGCTTTTAGTTCATATCGCGATAGACCTTCAAAGAGAACGTTAATGTCCTCCCTTTCACGAACGACACACGTCACCCTATCTCTGCTGAGAATCTGTGGGGTGCATCAAATATTATAATAACTAAATACCTTGAAGCGGGACCCTGTATACTTGCACTTAGTGATGTAAAGTCTGAAGTTTTTACTTGCATAAATAGTAAGTTGGTTCTTGTTGGTATAAAGTACAAGTATTAAGAAAATAATGCAAAAAGCATCTTAAAATACATGGCAATTTCCACGTTCATTCATCATATCAGCCTAAAGACGTCCACTGCTGGACATAGGCCTCCCAAAAGAGGGAGGATTTGCCATAATCACCACGCTTGGCGATCGCAGCATAGCTGTTGCAATGCACAGAGAAAGTGCTGCCCAATCTCTGGTGAGTTCCTTACTCGCCTCTTACGACACCCACGGGAAGTGATGGGATGGTGGCATTCTTTTACGTCCGACAATATACAGAACCACGTTCATTGCCAAACCAGGAAGCTAAATTCAACATTCATTAAAAAGTTTGTGATATGCTATCAGTTCCAGCAAATCAGCTACGCTTGAATTTTCCATCCATTTTAATAATGACAGTTGACCGTTAAACTGCCTCTCAAAAAAAATTAAATAAAAATTATCGACATAAAAATCGTCCCTCCCTATCACCCCCCAACGATAAGGTATCTTCGATGAGCCTCCAAAATTACGGGGTGTCTGAAATTAAATGTAAATACCTAAAAAAATTGAGTTTTCTTTGTGTACAGTAAATGTTGTTTGTACCGATGTTAATTAAAGATAGGTGCTAACCGCGAAGGATGTCGCGATTAGGGGGTGGAATGGGGGTGAAATGTTTGTTTCAGTCATTTGATGTCGTTTTTATAATGATGTCTTTTGGGAATTGTGTTTTCTGAGCAATATTTTCGACCATCTGCTTGTATAGAGAAGTAAGTATAGCGAGTTTTCTAGGCCTGTTCATAAATAAGGACGACCAAGTTGTACCAGCAAGAGTTCCCTCTGTACTTTTCAAGAAGGAAAATGTTTTTCCGAACTACGCAATGGTCCTGCCGTACGCAAAAACAAAAGTTGTGCTTCTCAAAGTTTGCTCTGCTAGCTTTCCATTTAAAGCAAAAATATTACAGACTAAAACTAAATTTTCCCCGGGTAAAGCCGCAAGGAAAAGACGCCTAGGATGCTCTATACGTACATTGACCGGCCGACAAGTGATGGAAGCTGACTTGATGCGAAAAACCAGGTGCATAGGTAAGTACAAATTGAGTAGTAGTAAAATTATTTAATTTTTTATTTTATTTTATTTGGGAAAACAAACAATCGTACATTGTACATCATATCTAGAAACACAGTATGGTATAAGCAAATGTACAATCCAATACGTTTCCACATTTTCCAGCTTAAATTAAATACAGTTCTGGTAAATTTAAATAAAATCAATATATCAACAAACCAACTGTTTCGCTATCTTTAAATCTAATAGTAAAAAAATATTAAATTATTCTAGAACACCTCTTAAGAATATTTAGAGCAAGTGAATACATTTCCAGGATATTCCAAACCCCAGCTTTTCAGATAACAATACTGGTCCTACGACAGTAAGGATGATAGAATATCCCACACATATTATCTTGATCAAGTAGATAACAACAAGTGTAATCCTTAGCCCAAATATCCACGTAACTAATTCGAAGCCGGCGATAGCTTCATTACCTGTCCAATCAGACGCTGGGGCCTCGGGCCCCGGGCAATTTGCCGATTGATAGGATTCCCACTCCCGCTCATTACCTTGACGAGCGCCTTGATTTGTAGCGACATCTAGCGGCGAGTAGACGAAGCGCCAATTGTGTGTTCTTGGCTAATAGATGGCGGGAGTGCTGCGTTTTGTTTTGTGTACGCGAAGTTTTAAAAGTATCGTATAATATTGCGCATTTAATGATGAAAAGTAAATAGTTTCGTTAATGATTTGGTTCTTATCGGAGTTTCAGATTGTACAAAGAATATTATGTCGATTAAACTATAAACATTCTTCAAGCATATTCTATCGAGCATAAAAATTGCAATACAGTTAAAATTAAGTAACGATGTTTTACTTGTCCCTAGCGGCTGCCATGGCAACCCTTCGCTCGCAGTTTATTTTTACGACGTGCGGGGGAAGATTGCTACTCCACTGATATACCTCCAACGCACCGTGCGTTGAGTGAGATGCAGGTTGGGAGGGAATTAGAACCCTATTGAATACTGTTTGTTATACCATGTAATACCCAAGTAATGAACGGCGGAAACAGATGATGAGGAATCGGATATTAGGTATGTAGCGATATTTTATTATTTGTAGCGGTATTAAATATTTTTGACTGAAACTTGAAAATACCTCTGGAATAAGCTTGACTTTTTCCGATGGGTGCGTGTCAAACAGGATTCGTCGATGTGGCGACTCTTGGGAGAGAGGATGAAGGTTGACTATGAACATTAAATCTGCTCAGGTTGATATTAGCCCAATGTATATTAAACAAGTATTGAGATATTCACAAACACAGGTAGGGTTGCACGGCGTCCGGATAAAGCCGGACATAGTCAAGCTTTTAGGATGCGTGTCCGGCCAACCGAGTCTAGCCTGTCCGGCTTTTGTTAGGCTTTTAATATTTCACAAAAAAAAATATCCATAATAAAGAAAATGAATTCATCCAATTTTGTTTTTTCCTTATAACTTAAAACGGTTTTATTTTGACTAGTCTAAAAGCCTGAATTTACTTTCAATAATGCTACTAAATATTATTTTAAAGACAAACAATCCTGAATTGGATAAGTTGTCCGGCCTTTTTACAAAATTACCTATACCTAAAAGTACGGCTAAATTAGCTGGTCTGTTCGGGTTTCAAGTTTTAAGAGCTGTCAACCTTAATCACAAGCCTAATAATGATACATATTCAAGAATCTCCAAACATAGCGCGAACTAGATTGTTGACAAACTTTTCGATTTGTGCGCGCCTTGGTTGCACTGGCTTCTGAATTTCAATGTTAAAGTTAGCAAATTGTTGCCGCCTAGCTGAGCACCGAAGAGACAGACAATTTGCAAATCAGACCAAGACTGCCAAGACCGTTGCTTCGGCTCAGCAGTATTTAGATAATCCAACGAAACAGGAAACTGCATATTTTTGTATGACAGAATCAGATAACTTGGAAGATTCATTATCATACCTTTTATTCTGTAAACATCTCTATTATATACTATATTTTTATATGGCAAGCAAAGCCGATGTCGATTATTCTGCCAATGTATAAAGTAGATTGGAAAAGCAAGTGTGTATATAATTAAAAGAAAAAAGAAAAGTAATGATCAGAAGGCAAAAACCATCTGTAAACATCTCACCGATATGACTTAGTTGAAGACATCTTGAAGTGAACTGTCAGTCCACATTGGTAGATGAATTGACAGCTCACTGCATGTTCACTTCAACGAAGTTTTCACAGTGACATTTTGACAGAATGCCTACCAATGCAGACGGACTATTTTGCAAACATCTCACCGTGCAAACTTGGACGTAAAGTCAACAAAGGTATTTGGTATGCAGGCAGCAAACTTGCAACTAATTTTAAACAATGTTGTGAGTATGCTGGGAAGACAATTACTGTACCTACATCACACTCGTAAGTATGTCATAAGCTTAAAAAGTTATAATACACATATTAGAAATAAATATTAGCAGTGCAATGAAAATAATAATATTTTTGACTGTATACCAAATAGCTTTGTTGACTGTACTGAGCTTAAAGTGAACTGTCATTCCAACTTGATTGGATGTATTGATAGCTCACTGCATTTTTACTTCATCATTTTCAAGGTGTCATTTTGACAGAATAGCACTACTGCTTCTCAAATAAACTCAATACCAAAATTACCTTTACAATAACCATTACATTCTTACCCAAAGAACAACAAAAAAAATTGAGTAAACAGGCTTCTTGTGGGTAAGCTCACTCCATCGTCGTCTTTGTCTCTGTCATCTATGACGAAGACTAGAGTCAAGAGCAAACTCATCTCAAATAAAAATGAACAAGAATTACATATAGTGCCAACCAAAACGATGACCCACGCTGCCCCAAGGCGTACAGCTAAATGCAATTTTACACTATGTTCACAGTATCAAAATTCACAGCATGCTCGCCTCATAAAGGGGAAACATACGGGCATAGTTTGCGGGCGGTTGTTCCGCGAAATTCGATTAAGAGTGTTGAAGAAAACGAAGAAAGAAAGGAAAATTAGCGGTGGTGAATCTGTACAGGTCTTAAGAGTTAAATAGGTCAGTAAGTCAGTACTTGGAACGACTTTTAGTGTTAACCAACTGAACTTTATTACTATTGCTAGATAGTTAACTTGGCAATTTCATAAAAGCTTTAAAATTGAGTTTGGGTAGTGAGTACGTTTACTGCTTATAAAATCGATGTTCTGTTCCGATTAAGGTAGTCTATTTGAAACACGTAGAGGTTACTGTTTTATTTTCTTACTAGCTGCGCTCCGCGGTGTTACCCGTGGTTTAAAAACCGTTTGCGTGTGAAGAAGTAACAAACACACACAAACTTTCGCCTTTATAATATTAGTGTGTTTTGTTTTAGCTTCTCATAAATCCAAAAACAGAAGCTTCTATTCAAATTTAAAAAAATATGGGAAGACAAGATTCCAAGAAGGTTTCGCCTTTTCCGTGGTCTATCATAAAAGTAGGTTAGGCACTTTTTTTGCCTTTGAAATCGTCAAATGATTTCTGACTGAAGAGTAACTCAGATTCTTACTGACTAAAACTCACCCGTGTTCCTCCAAATGCCCTTGGCGTTCCAGGGCGGCAGTAACTCTTTTGTACTTAAATAATTCATACAAAATAATTTTTCATACCGACAGGTAGCTCCAGAGACAAGCGCGTTCAAACAAGGTCTTCAGCTTTATTATATTAGTATAGATATGTCACCGGAAAATAGCAAACTCCGTAAGATTATAAAATAACTTGAGAGATTGTAAACTCTCGATAAATTGTCAACTGGACATTTGGAATACTACTTTACGCATCAAAATTTGATATTCTATAACCTCGCGGAGTCATTCCGAGAAATTGTGGACTGACATGAACTCGCGACCAATCAGCTGTCTGGTCTACAATTTATCTGTTTTGGTGTGATAGTTAAATTGGAAACTTGGCCCTTCATTGGTCTTTGTTTTTTCTGAATAGACCAATGAGCGCCTTGTTTACAGGTCAATCTCTCAAGTTATTTTATAATTTTACGGAGTTGGCTATTTTCCGGTGACAGATACATTCATCACGTTGCCTATCACATACATTTATGACGCTTCGACAATCGCCTTTGCCACATTACAGCCGACAGAATGTCAATTGTCTGGAGCCTCAGTTCCGTCCAATATCCTCTCCCGTATCGTCCCAAATGTGGGCCCGTCCAATTTCCCTGGACGTAGGGTTACACGTTTAGTTTTACGCGGCGACAATGGCGTCCGCGACGTCCCTATTTCTATCCCCATTGTCCGTCAGGTTCTGAGCGGGACACCTCGGTTGAGCCATGAGGTGTGGCGCAAGGGAAAAACGAGGGCGATTCTGGAGATATTTAAAGATTTTTGAAAGTATATGTCTGTTTTTAAACTTTCGCTTATTTTGCATTTACTCTTCTCTACAAATTCGTTATTATAGATATTTTACTCAGATGCTGTTAAAGGTGTTTTTCTGTACAAGATCGCTTTTAGCGATAAAACCGCCGATTGTTACACCCTTTTATTATTTACGCTCCTATTATAGTGATTCTTTATTTTATTGCAGTAAATAATTTCATATTCATTTAGTCCTGATTACTATCCCCTCTGTTATAATTGAACTATTGAATGCAATAAAAGAAATAATTCAAGTCATACATTAGTATGCAATCAGCTGGTCCTGCTCCATAGGACAATCAATGGTTTAGACAAAATCAAACTGGTTGATTTATGTATTAACTTTATAGATATACTGTTTCTTTTTTTGTTTTTATTTTTCTGTTGACTCACACACTGTTTAATTAATGGTTCCAATATTTGTAAATATGTGAGTACCATTTATACAAATTTCTTTAGAAAATGAATAAGTTTACCTCTGCTGGTAATACTTTGTTCCTATAAGTAGCACACTCTGGGTGCATCGTCCTCACATAATATTAAATTAATTTTTGTATACCAAATTTTGTAAAATCATTATTTGAAAAGGGTAACTATGGAGTTTCTTGTCCGTTCTTCTCCATAAGAATCTACCTTTCCGAATGGACAGGTAGATTTAGATAGTAGAGGTACATTTTACTAAACTGTAAATGATGACGTTCAAAAGTGCCGTTTAATGGCCTAATTGAAATAAACGTTTTGACTTTGACTTTGCTAGCTAGACACTACAATCAGCTTTTGTAATAATTATATCTCGCTCTTATTCAATTTTATTTCGCTCTCGTTTGCCTCATTAAACAAATAATAAGTAATAGAGACTGGCTTACTTTGACAGGACTTTTTTGAAGAAGTGCTACATGGATATCTGATAGTTATTGAGTTCTTGACCATCAAAGATCCCTTTTACGCCAGCCGATAAAATAGTCTTGTAAATCAACCGCATCCCTCTTACCTTGCACCGCGGCTACTCCATCAAGGCTTGCGGGGATCCGCATTTGGGGATCTGCCGCCGTACCCGAGATAAGACAGCGTGATGACCGCCGTAGATGTCTACTGTTTGTTACGGCAATTCTTGGAAATAAAACTCAAGACAGATGAAAGTTGGAATGATACCTTCTGATTTTAGTTAAAGGGAACCCGATGGTCGGATCTTTACTTATTTTTTTGCTTATGTATAAGTTGGTTCATTCATCAAGATAATCATTTGAGCCGCAAGACGGCCTATAGGCCTTCCCCCAAGTATCATCCTTTCGTCTGTAGGCTGCTCTTGTGCGTCTCTTCTCTCTCTCTCTTTTGTTTCCATGTTGTCGCTGTCAGTAAGTCGGGCGTCATGCCATAGACAACTGCTGAACTGTGTTCTGTTTTGTCTGTGGTGTGACCAGAGACACGTTTTAATTAATGTCCGGTCCTGACATGGGCTGGTAATGATGCGGCTTTTTTGTTTTTGATTTATTTTTGTAATAATTGTAGTTGATAAGTTTTTTAGTTTTTAGTGTTTCTGTGCGTTTTTTCCGGCAGAATAAACTGATTTTCTTTCTTTCTTTTTCTTCTCATTTAGCGGATTTCTGCAGTGTCTACCAGGTCATCTGTTCACCATGTGAGAAGACTGCCAACGTCGTCACTGACCGCATACCGGAATAGACAACGTTTCGATCCCATCAAAGTCGGTTCATTATTAAGGACTATGGCTACATGTTTGTAAAACGACTTTGCTTTGTATCGACTAACAAAGACGCTATTATGAATGTTTAACTTTGTGCCGAAACGCTCAAATCAAGCACCATATCAAGGTGCTTAGAAAAACCAGTAACAGTTACTGAAACACGAGTAAATGATCCCAACCATATGCATTAAACGAGTGGAATTCCCTGCCAGTCTGTGTTTCCTGATAGATAGCTGCAACCTGTTAGAATTTAATTCAAGTCACATAGTGCGAATAGGTTACTTCTAGGCAAGCGTGCTCTATCGTCAACCACAATGTTAGGTCGATTTTCATCAGGTGAGGTTGGGCTCAGATGCGAGTCTTTTGACCTTTTGAACGCCAGAACATAATCGCATCGGCGTGCCCCCGACGCCAAGCCACAAATTCGCCGTACTTTTTGTCACATATTTGTGACGTTTGGCGTACAGGGCACGCACTTGCTTGTCATGTATACGTGATAATGGCGTTCAAAAGGTTAATAGTTAAATATATTATATTCTTTAATACTTCATGCTCACAAATGTACAGAAACGGACTTAATGCCTAGGGCATTTTCTTCCAGTCAACCTTTGGGTGATCTAGAGACAATAGCAAATATCAATACTATTTAATAATAACTGGCCAAGTGCGAGTTGGACTCGCGTGCGAAAGGGTTCCGAACAAATTTAATTTTTGTTAATGTTATTTTCTATATTTAGGGAAAACACTATTATCTGCATTTTTTTCAAAATTTTAGGCTCAGTAGTTTCGGAGATAAGGGGGGAAATGGTCATTTTTCGTCTAATTTCTTGAATAACTTCAAAACTGTTTATTTTAAAATAATGAAAAAAAAAAACAAAAAAAAAAAATTGATTTACGTAACGCGTCCGTGTTTGGGTCACAGAAGTTCATATGTACATATGTGTACCAATTTCAATAAAATCAGTTCAGTAGATTCGGAGAAAATTGGCTGTGACAGACAGACCGACACCCGAGTGATCCTATAAGGGTTCCGTTTCTTACGGATGTTCGGAACCCTAATAACATGGTCGCTGGGAATAAATACCTTCTTACATAAAACATAAGCTATTATAACAAATCAACCCACAAATAAGCATGTCACAAACAGAATCAGAAACATTTATACAAAATTAAATGTTTTACCAACAACAATCTGTATCGCAACCCCATTTTAATTTAAATCTCTTAAAAGAGAGAATATTCAATTTAAAACTTTTAATCAGATGCAAATCTCGTCTTTAAATTTTGTCTGTTGTGCACTGGGAAGTTCCTAAGAGTCGGGCTATGGGAAGTTTTCATACAAGCTCGCCTGGTTTGGCCGGAGTTTTGTTTTAAGGAATAGATAGTGCAAATCTTTTACATGTAAAGGGCCTCAAAGAGATGTCAGCATAGAAGACGGGGCCCGCTAGGGCCAGAACCTGCCAGGGTTGCGGAATGTGTTCGAAAGAGTCACCGCGGCCCTGGAACGCAAAGGGCTTTAGAAGGAACACGGATGGGTTTTAGTCTGTAAGAGTATGACACGCCCTTCCGCTCCACTCAGAGCGGAAGAAGTCATTTGATGATTTCCCATACTTAAAATTGCGCAACAAACTTTCCAGCAACAAATCTGTCTGTTAAGTTTTAAAAACTTGAATTTGTACAGTAGTACGCAAAGTAAGTTTACAAAACATGACACAGAAATATAATATATCTAATATGAAAATCAAAATTTAAATGAAATTAATTGACACTTGTTAGCTAGCACACTCCTTTAAGCCATCAAAAACAGACAACCTCATTTATAGATTTATTTGTGTCACTCAATATTCATCATATGCACTGTCTAGCTACACCATATTCAATTTAAATTCAGTTTTTAAGCAATCTATTACAAATTTGAAAGGCAAAAAAATTAAAGGATTTTGGAACATTTTTTTTTTTTGAAAAATTTTATTCATAAGATGCAGTATCTACGTGCATTTTGGAAGTATATAAAAATATTAGTACCATAAAAATACTCTAAAGACAAGTCAATCAATAAGGAACAAACCTCATCTACCCTAGCCGTACCACAACTTATCTTATGATCACGGCATTCCCTTTATACCGTCAGATGTGTACCCTAATGAATCGTCCTATTTAGTTTCCGCTGCTCCATTTATGTGAAACATTTCTTCTGCTTGTTTTATCACAGGGAAATGAAAAGCTGTTTACGAGAATATTCGAGACGAGAACCTTTCTTATTGATTTAGTGCTGTGATTCCCACTTCAGGCAAAGAGCGGTACTTGGGAATGTTTGTAGACGAAGCTTGACTATGAATTAAATTAAATGTATTTTGTAAAAACAATTTACAAAAAAATACAGCAGACTTCCAAATAAAAAAAAACTCACAAAGTATAAAATGACTTTAATTTTGGAAGTCGGTGTTTTTGCTTGTTTCTTCGTAGATTAACACCGACTTCTAAAATTGAAGTTTTTGGAAGCGTTAAAAATCTTAAATAGTAGCATGTATGTACCTACATTTAAAAGGAAAACTATCACCGCTACCTAGACTTAACTAGTTAATGAGTAATAATCGACCAACTTATAACTATTAGTATTTTTTTACGTACCCAGTTCCAACTGGGTAAGTAAAACGACTTGCATTATTAGAAAAAAAGATTTTGTTTTTAGTAGGTTTGGTTATAATTTCATATTAAACTGCGGTTTTAATTTTGGTGATCATTTACTATTTTTGGGTTAACTATGATTTGTTTGGAGTCATTTGCTTTAATAGGATAGCAAGATGTACAAACTTTGGTAATAGTTTTAAATTAAAATGCGGTTTTATATTCTGGTGATCATTTACTATTTTTGCCTGTGATATTTTACTAAATCAGGTGATCAGTTAAACATAAGCCAAATTTTATTACGGTTATGATGTGCATGACAAATGACATTGATGTAATTTCGTAATTTCATGATATTAATGCATGTACTAGAAATATTTGCACGACTGATAAGTCGAATATAGTGAGACTAAAATTATTTTACCATGTTATTGTAAGTAGGTAAATATTTTTGGCAAATAAATAAATTTTATTTTGTTTCATTTAAAAAAATTCTGAAGAAAGGTGAGCGTGTAATCATGATAAGCAAGTAAACACGGCGCAATAATGTCAAAAGCAGTCATAAAATACCAGAACGAATAATTAAAATAATTGCAAAATGCAATCGAACATGTCACGACATGTCATTTAAGAGCTTTCGAGGCAAATTGCATGTCCAGCCGAGTGCGTTAGTTTAACCCCATCGGCTTAACTTTCCAATTTAATTGAATTTACATGGACTGGGCCCCATGATGCAGTCTGGGTGTTACTAACAGTTCGGAATTGAAATGATAATTTCAAGTTCGATTTGTATTCTGAGTTACAGTGGAGTTTGTGTATTATGAATTCGCCTATAATGACCAACGGCTTAATATGAAGACAAATAGATTATTTGGAAGTCGGTTGTGTTTTTTGTAATATCGTTTTTTTTTTAATTTTTAGTTGTGATACCCGACGTCATTTTGCTTACTTGGACGACGTAATTACATTATCCAAGTAAGTAACAAGTAAGCAAAATACTAAAAAAAAACAATTTTTGTTTCATTAATTACCGCTTCATTTTCCAAAACTAAAAGGGGTAGAGCGGGCGTTGAAGTTTGTGGAGTACCTACTAAATCCGCGCGGACGAAGTTGCGGGCGAAGTGCTTGTAAAATATAAACTGCTGAGCTGAATACAATTTTTAAGAGACTAAATGGTAAGTATACCGCACTGAACAAAAAGAGAATCACATAAATCAGATCAGAAACCTCAGTGTAATCGATGTATATACATAAAAAAAAATATAACAAAATTCCTATCGAATTGAGAACCTTTTTCTGGATGTCGGTTAAAAAAAAATCAGAAATAATGACTTCGCTTATCAACATGTGGCTTATTATGACACATTTAATTAAGAAATTATCTACTTCCGATATATTGAGCGGCATGACCTTCACTTGTTTGATTTAAAGTTTCTAATTAAGCATTTAGTCAAAACTCAATGTAATATTATCTTAAAAGCAGTCACTTTCGTCTAAATGCAAAAGGAGGATTTTGCCATTCTTCTTTAAGATAACCGCAACAAACCATTATCAGACCATAAGACGAAATCGTAGTCGCGTAGCAAAATTGGTAGAAGTACATGCGTAGTGGCGCAGCGTAGCAAATTTCGTAGAACCGTAGCATAGCCGGTGGTGTTAGCACAGGGGTAGGTGCGTAGCGGTAGACATGTTAAATTGATTTATTACTTACACATCTATTAATTTTTATTTGTTTTGGTATGTAGATATGTAGCAAAAAGTGTTGGTAATCATTATGGAACTAGTGTAAAAAGTGAGATTAAACTCGAAGTTCCAGTATTAATGTAGTAAATATCTTCCTGTCGTTAAGATGCATAAACGTAACTGAAGTCATGTTTACTAATTATTTCTAATCAACTTTTATTATTATAGATTTATGTAAGTATAACTATTTACTATATATACACTTAAATAAAAAAAATAACTAACTAAAAATAGTCTAAAATATGGCGTCAAAAAATTCCTCCGCATTGCTGGCCACTGGTAAAGTACCCGAAAGGCTGACAGCATTGCCACGTTGTATAGCAATGCTTATCCTTTGTCCAAGGTAAAAGTCGTAGACCCATAAAAACAAAGAAAAGAGACGAAAAAGTTTAAAACGACTCAACATTTTCCTTTAACATCGGCATCAGACATTAAAACAACCCATTAGACTAAATTTCGAAAATGGACTTTTTCAAACTCAATAAAATCCGATGGCATGAAATACCAACCCTTGGAAATTCGTATTTAATTAAAGCGTCACCCCGGGGACACATTATCGTCACGTACCTACCCGAATGGGCCATAAATTTGTATGATTCACCTAATACGACTTGTTTCATATGTCCCTTACGAGCCACAATATTATTGTTTTGATTTTAATGTTGGTTAGAATATTAATTTCTAATTGAGTGTAGAAAGTTTGGGAGTAATGATGCTATTAATTTTTATATTTATTCAGCTTTTTACTTCGTTTCTACAGATTAGTCCCCTTAAGCATTCAGTCTAAGTTTATTAAAAAAATGTTTATAAAATTATTCGTTTATTAAAAATATTTGTTTATTAAATGTATTTGTTTATTAAAAGTTTTGTTTACTAAAATTATTTGTTTATTAAAAGTATTGTTTATTAAAAGTATTTTACGGCACGGTTGGCGCGGTGGTCGAGTGATAGGCTGCTGCGCTGCGTGTCGTAACTTCGATTCGCGCACGGAACAAACATTTGTATGGCCTACAGATATTTTTTCCGGGTCGTGCTGTCTGTGTTTTATATGTTTGTAAACGCACTCACGATACAGGAGAAATTCCTAGGGTGGGCAAAAGTAAAAAAAAAAATGAAAACGGTAAAAACGCTCTAATGAAACACACTGTAACAAGACGGACTTGCCTAAGGCATTTTCTACCCATCAGCCTTCCGGTGGTGCAGAGACAGAACATGAAATGTGCAACTTAATGGAAACACAAACAGAAAAGTACCTACAATCGATACTAATATTATAAACACAAACAGAAAAGTACCTACGATCGATACTAATATTATAAACACAAACAGAAAAGTACCTACGATCGATACTAATATTATAAACACAAACAGAAAAGTACCTACGATCGATACTAATATTATAAACACAAACAGAAAAGTACCTACGATCGATACTAATATTATAAACACAAACAGAAAAGTACCTACGATCGATACTAATATTATAAACACAAACAGAAAAGTACCTACAATCGATACTAATATTATAAATGCGAAAGTTTGGATGGATGGATGTTTGTTACTCAATCACGTCAGAACGGCTGAACGGATCGTGATGAAATTTGCCACAGAGGTAGATTATAGTCTGGAATAAGACATGGGATACTTTTATCCCGGGAGTATGTTCCCTTGGGATAATTTTGACAAACAACTAGTAGTAAATATATTCTAAGATACACACATACAAATAAACAATGTTAAATTTTGAAAATCAACTAAGTTTCATCAGACTATTATTTGTTAGATTCTACCCCCTTATCGCATCAACTATCGGTAATCTAACATAAATTTCTGTGTAACATTATGTAAAACTATTCAGTTTTGAAGTGGTATACGTGTAAATGTCTTAAAAAATGTGTTTTCGACTTGTCTCAACGATTGTATTAGTAACGGATGACTAGTTCATTGACTACCGACAGTGGAATTACCATTTCCAGTTGCGGAATCAGCTGACAAATTGACAATACACTTTATAACCCGGATGGGAAGTGCCTAAATATTGGATAGAAACCTGAACTAGGCTACGGAAGGGTAAAACGGCCAGAGAGTAAATACAGCCACTTTCATAGAACCCTAATGTTTTTTTTTTAAGGATGGGAAATCATCAAATGACTTCTTCCGGTCTGGGTGGAGCGGAAGGGCGTGACAGACTCTTACTGACTAAAACCCATCCGTGTTCCTTCTAAAGCCCTTTGCGTTCCAGGGCCGCGGTCACTCTTTCGAAAAAATTCCGAAACCCTGGAAATTCCGCAACCCTGGAGAACCCTAATGTTGCGGAACCAAAATGGCGCAGGACCAACGGCTTAACCTCCTTTCCGAGCCACGGGGGTGTCACACCACCAACTTCCAAACTCCGGGATGTCTCTGAGAAATTCCTATTGGAAAAACCCAATTATACTTTTTGCCCGACCTAGGAACCCAGGACTCCACGCTCGGTAGTCGCGCTTGCAATAAATAAAAAAAATAAAATTTGTTTATTTCAAGTACTACAAGACTCATATCAACAAAACACATTTTTGTAAAAGACACATAAAAACATACCTTGGACACAGAAACATAACTCATACATAAAACACACAGACATATAAACATTTATACAGACAGGATAACAAATACAGACAATAACAAACACTCACAGAGTAACAATATGTCTACTGCAGCATTGCCGGATGTACGGGCAATCCAGTCTGTTGGCGATCATCGCCAGGACGGTGTTGGCGCTGCCCAGCACTCTGCGCACCAGAGACGCGCACCGCCTGCGCATCGTCGCGTGAAAACTGTCGGTGCGCGCCTCCGCGAACATGCCCGAGGCGCTACAGTGGCGGGGCAGCCCCAGCATCGCCCTGAATGCGTTGTTGAACTGGACGCGGAGGGCGCTGTATGCCGCACGATTGTACTTTGCCCACAGGCTGCACGTGTAGAGGGATGTACAATGAGATCTAAAGAGCGTTATTTTTACCTCCCTTGAACAACGCACAAACCTCCGCGCTATCATATTAGCTCTCACTGACAACGCCCTCCGCTCCCGCTCAATGTCCGTTTTTTTTTTTAAAGACGTTGCTCCACACTAGGAATTTCTCCTGTATCGTGGGTGCGTTTACAAACATACAAAGTCACATACACAAACAGCCAGACCCGGAACAACTATCTGTAGGCCATACAAATAATTGTTCCGTGTGGGAATCGAACCCGCGACACGCGGCGCAGCAGTCAATCGCCCAACCACTGCGCCAACCGTGCCGTCAATTATTCGACTTTTTATATGATGGGCAGTCTGTCCAGCATACCATTGGTTTACGTACACTAAACTTAGAACACCGAAACTCATTGTACCATATTTTCGAGGTCTTCACCAAATTCGTTTCCATAATTGAAATCAAAAAATCTATCATCCCATTACGAAACTCAATTAGAATTTCAATTATCCATACAAATAAAGCAAATAAATCTAAAAGAAATACGGCCAGGAGTCCACCATAGCGGCAGGTGCAATCGCTACGGCTATAAATTCTGGACCTCATAATACACCCCTCGTTTACCAATCTCGCATATTTCCCGGGTTTTTTCTACCCCTGACGGCACCATTTTGTAAGTAGAACATTGTATATTTTCCTCGAATTAAGGTAATTTCTCGTCTCATGATCCAATTTGAATTAAGATGTTAGGGTCGGAGTGTTTTGTGCGAATTTTCGCAATGGTTGTTCGAATTTAGGAAGACAGATGAGGTTCGTTAATATCGGGAGGTAGGAAGAAGGAGGCCTAACAGACCCCGTTTTTATTTTATGGGAAATCATCAAAATCTCCTCCCGCACTGGGCGGTGTGTCAGACTCTTACTTACTAAAACCCATCCGTGTTCCTTCAAATACTATTTGCGTTACAGGGGGGCTACTATCCAAGTCCGTAGTTTTGGGCTTAGTTGCGGGCGTATTCTAGTCCGTATCACCTAAGCTACGAAACTACGGACTTCGGGTTTAGATAGTAGTCCCCCAGGGCCGCGGTAACCTGTCGAACACCCTTCTGGTGTGGGAGGGAGACGGAGCTATACAAGACGCATAGCACTACACGTTTGTATGGCATCGGCACGTCATAGTGGTTTGTGGAGGCAAAATATGATGTTACGAAGAGTTCTACTAGTATCTCCTTTCGTTAAGTCCATCCAAATGTTGTCCGTAAGAGATTGTGTTTTATGTGCTTGTTATACGGTGCACAATAAAGTTATGATAAACTAGCGGACGTCACACGGTTTCACCCGCGTAGTTCCCGTTCCCGTGGGAGTACGGGGCTAAAATATAGCTATGCTATGTTACTCGCTGATAATGTAGCTATTCATTGCTGAAAGAATTTTTCAAATCGGTCCAGTAGTTTTTAAGTTTATTCGTTACATAAAAAATCTTTCTTCTTTATAATATTAGTATAGATCAATTATGGGACCTTTCGACGGATTGATTGAAGAGCGTTTACTCTTTACGATGTTTCATACGAACTTTTAAGTCCTTATTCTTGGAAATGGAACTTGGTACGCATTTAAAAAGATAGTAAAGAAGTTCCTTTAAAAAACTTAAAAAGCTCTGGCTACGATACAAGTACAATAAAAGTCCATTTTTGGTCTGCTTAGCATTGTAGACGTTTGTCATCGTAGGTTTTTCTAGATTGTTTATGACTAGAGTTCGGGACTTCGAACCAAAAAAGAATACGATATAGTCAAGCGATGAATAAAAAACTGACTCAAGAACATAATGATTGCATCATCCATCCATCCATTGCAATGTATGCTTTGGAACATGCAACATTTTGGTTTTGTACTGTGTTTTTTTAAACGACTTCAAAAAAGGAGGAGGTTCCAATTCGTCGGAACCTTTTTTTTTATTATTTTTTTTATGTATGTTCCCCGATTACTCGAAGATGGCTGGACCGATTTGGATTATTTTTTTTTTGCTTGAAAGGGTATACTTTCCAGGTGGTCCCATGATCATCAAGTCAGTATCTGATGATGGGATCCTGGAGAAATAGAGAGAAATTTTAAAAAAATATAGGTACACTAGAAATAAGACCACCGAAAAGTATAAACTTTAATTTCGGCAGTCAGTGTCAAAAACACCGACTGCCGATATTAAAGTTATTTTATACTTTTCAGGGTTTTTTATTTGGAAGTCGGTTGTATTTTTTTGTAAAACGTTTTTTATTTTTTTATTTATTTCAGATGACTTTGCTCTTGACTCTAGTGTAGGTCATAGACGACAGAGACAAAGTCGACGATGGAGCGAGCTTACCCAGAAGTAGCCTGTTCAATCTAATTTCGAAGAGATTAGGGTTGTATGCGTTCGTTCGTTTTTTGAATAAATAAATGTAATGTCTTAATGTCTCTTTGACAGACCGAACTTGACGATTCAACATTGTCTTTAAATGGTTTAATTGAAGTACATATATATATTTACTTTGAGTTTAAATGAGTTTGTGTAGTGACAAAATAATTATGGATACGAAAATAGGCTTCATTGCAAATGCAAAATAAACAGTTTGCACGAAACAATGACAACTGTGTATTTCTATCTATCCTATCAAATTGACAGAGAGACAGAATGCCACTGAAAATAAACATCTAGTGTATTTTATATTTCGGGGCTAAAAGCCAGGCTTCCCAGAAATCTATACATATAATAAAAATGTAACGGATCGCTGTCTGTTCATGGAAGATATACCTTTATCAACGCAAATAGCACCCAAAACAATGATTGTTAGAACTTTTGTCTGTTTATCCGTGCGTTTGTGCACGCTAATCTCTGAAACAGTTTATCCGATTCATTTATTTATTATTTTCATAGTTTTGGACTAATACATTCTGTTAAGCTTTACTTAACATTAGTGTTTGTTTCGTGCCAATCGGTTCATAAATAAAAAAGTTATGCCAATTTAAAGAATCACGTCGAACATTTGTTAAACTACTTATATATATCTATTATTTCTCTGTTCAGTAGCATTGACTAAAACTTTACTAAACTTCATAATCTTAAAATAAAAATGTCTGCCCCAAGTAACTATTCCACGCGGACGAAGTCGCGGGCAAAAGCTAGTAACACACTAATTATCCTCCCTACATTTTTCTTTTCAAATCCCCGATAAAACCTAAAATGAATTTCCCTCAAATAACCTTCCTTAATCTCTTTATTGCCCAATCTAATTTATACTAACAGTCGTTTATCTTGAGGAGTTAAAAACGTACAATATGCCATAAAGACTTTCATAAATCAGGCGCGAGGCAAGAGGTAGCCCCATTGTGGCACTCCCTTGCATTGGAGTGTGACGCCCTCTGAAAGTGAATCGACGGCGATCGGACCTGCAATATATGGGGATATATTATGAATTTATAATAAATTGTATCAACACAGGAAGGATTTTAAAGTGATTTATCTTTTAAGGGACACTTCACTAAATGAAAAGTAGTTTTATTATTCATCACTTTATCTTTGTAAAAACTAAGGTCAATATTATGTTCGCAATTTGCATTATTATTTTAGACTCCAAAACTCAAATATCAGCGATTCCAATTTACCAATTCAAAAAATCCTAAATGACGTGCGATTTTTGAAATTGATTGTGTTACCTTAACGTCATAAGACCAATACCATACATTTTGGACTTATGAAAATCGTTATCGATGTCACTTTGTGTAGAACCCGAGCAGCAAAATAAAGGGTATTTCAACACTTTGTTTTTTAAAACAAAATAAAACAAAGAATTTAGATTAGGATGATTCAAATTTTTATTGTATTACGAGTAAGGTTTGGCAATTATGTATGAAAAATGATATCTGGCAAATGTCAACCACGACCACGCTGCTAGATCGTCATTCGATTTTTTCATTATTTATATAAATTTATTGCAAAACAAATTTCCCGATCGCATAATCTCACAAAATTTAGCTGTTAAGTGGCCAGCCGGATCGTGTGATTTAACATTTAACACTACTGGATAATTTGTTGTGGGGATTTGTTAAAGACATAGTCTATACGGAGCCAATCGAATTGATTGCAGCCTTAAAACTCAAAATCCGTGACTCGATTAACGAAATAAACCCGCCATTTGCCCAAAATTTATTAAAAATTTTGATGAAATAATCGACATCTGTCAGCGTGGTCGTGGTGGACATTTGCCAGATAAAAATTTTCATACATAATTGCCAAACCTTACTCGTTGTAATACAATCAAAATTTGAATCATATTCGTCTAAAGTCTTTGTTTTAAAAAACAAAGTTCTTGTTGAAAAACCCTATACCTAATGCCAACAAAACACGCCCCTAACAAAGTAAACGCAGAAGCCAGGCTTTCGAATTTCACAAAATAATTTTTATCACAACAAAACCAATTGAAAGACAAAATATCTCCGAGGCTACCCATAATATAACGCAGAGGAGTCTTCAAACATACCATATACATCGGGTGTACTCGAGCACACGTTAGGTAAAACAGTTTCCATATAAAATTCAATATTTATGGAGTGGCGGCCACGGTGATATATTTGCAAGTGGGTTCAACAGATAACTGAAGGGTATGGTTTTACCTTGTACGTGTTTCTATTGTATTGTGTTGTTGTTTTGGAGTGTATGTTCGGGAATTTTGTGAAGGCTTATGTGTTTAGTTGGGTGTGTTATTGATATTTATGATAGGGTTGAGCAACCTAAAGTACCTAATATTATCTATCTAGCGTATTTTGTCCTACTGCTGGGCAAAGGCCTGCCTCTCCCTTTTCCACACAACTCTGTCATTTGCTATGTCGGACCAGTCCTTTCGGTAGGAGTCGAGCTCGTCCCGCCATCTTCGCCACGGTCTGCCGCGATGTCTTTTAGCATTTAATTGTCCCCATTCGGTGTTTTTTTTGCCCATTTCTCGTCTGGCATGCGGCAGACATGTCCGGCCTAGTCCTACTTAAGCTCAGCGGCCTTCTGGGCAACGTCCATAAGTAGTTTGGTTTTGGAGCGCAGTGTAGTGTTCCAGTTCGAGAGACGGAACCCCAGGATACTACTCCCCATGGCTCGCTGGCAAACCTAATAATATAAACCTAATATAGTGTTGTATTGTAAATGTGGGAATTTAGTTTTTGTTTACTCGTGGCTGTTCTTCTTAGATTAATTTCGTTACGGGATCACCAAGACATTCGAATCATTTCTCCGAGAATCGTCGATCTTCCTCGTTGCAGTGGTTGGGTTAGAGGGTAGAGTAGTAGATTTTATGTTTGTTCACATATTTGTAAACGACAAGGTGTGTAATTCATCCGATTAGCTTTCACTGATAGAGCTACGCTATCACTGAGTGTCATATTTTTGACCAGAAAAAATGTATAGTTTCTGTGAGACAGACCACGAGAGCCGCGGGGAAAAGCTAATTATTACAATAAAATAACGCGGTCACTAACTCGAATGTAAAGACAATCAGTTACATGACACAGGAGAAGTTAAACAGCATGAAAATTGGGCCACGTCATTGAAAATCCAAGCAACTGATCTCACAACAAAATGGAAATATATGAAAATAAAAACAATCAATTCTATTTGCCAGTTGAGCTGCTCTAGCCTCAACCCACTGACACGTATCATTCAATTATAGAAGAATATTGAACGCGTTAGCATGTAACGAACCTTTAAACGTGGATGTATTTTTCTAAAATTGCCATACATGCACATTTTGTTATCGTTTTACGTTATTATGTAAAATGACAATCCGTCCGTGTCAAATCGAGACTTCAGGTTCTTTTGAAAAATATAATAGTTTTTTTTTTCAATTCCAGAGCCAAAATTAGTCATCATATAATAACTGCCGAAAGACGTACACTGATGGACATAAGCCTCCCCCAAGTGTCGCCAACCGGTCCTGTGCGTCTCGTATTCACCGGCTACCCGCGACCCTCACCAGGTCATCGGTCTATCGGTCCTTGTGGGAGGCCTTCCAACGCTACGTCTTCCGGAACGAGCAGAATTAGTACACCTAATAATTTAAGGACCAGCATAGATACAAAAAAGCAGAATCAGAAAATCCGGGTTTTTGTAATTATGGCGTTTTCAGTTGTCAGTTCGCAGAATTTGTGAAGATAGACGATACTATTGACTTTCAAATAGATTGCAAACGGGTCTTAAGACCACTACAGAAGCTGTGCGCATTTAGCACATTCTCGGCCAAGAATCGTTTCAATAGAAATATTTCTAGCAAACACCTCATACAGGTATTCCTGTAAGTTATGTTTTGGATCTCCCTCCACTCCCCAAGCCAAGCAGCTACTCCCCAAAGTACCAAACGTACCTACCAAAATGCAAATAAAATATGTATTTTTAAAATTCTATTACCATACATTACATCGTACGAATTCGTAGCGAATCGTACGGGCATAACAACGAACAAATCGTTCAAAAGGAATAAGTAATGGGCCTCGTTTGGCAATATTTTTATTTTACATCGAAAATTTAATAAGCCTCTTTGTGTGCCCACCCCACTACCGTGTTGATCAGTGGTTCCCAACTTGTGGGCAGCGGATGACTGGTGGTCCGGATGGGCCAAAATACAATGTGCAACAGAATATACGCAATACCTCTTAAGGGGTCATTGTACTCATCATTATGAACAACTTTCATTATGGGACCAATACTGAAATCGCGAACAAAAAAATCGACTGCTCCATACATTTTATGTGCGCATAACTCAACAAAATGGACTGTATTTTTTTTCACGATTTCGGGGTTGGTCCCATTGTAAAAGTTATTCATAATGATGAGTACAATGACTCCTTAAGAAATATTGCTTTTATTCTGTTACGCGAAAGGTTTAATTTCAATATTTTCACCACAAAAATGTCATTGATGCAAACTGATTTTAATAGTTTCTATTAGAAATGTGTCTTCTTTACTTTTGATTACATAGACTGGTGTGCTACAAGTTTTGAACATCTGTATAAGTGTATTTTTAGATTGACACGGTTTAATTTTCGTCTTGATTTCTGGTCCCTGCTAGCAACAATATACAAATCAAAGTGGTCCCGGGTCAAACAAAGGTTGGGAACCACTGGTGTAGATGGATGGTGAATTTTATATCATTGTCATTAAAGAATCTATTATGAAGCCATGTTATATGAATTTGTTCACCTTTCTCATCGTTTTCTTTGTAAGGGATTCAGTGAAAGTCCAGTATAGTGAATAATGGTTTTCTTTTTCCTTTGTAGCCTTTGCAGTCCTTTTCTTATATTAATTATAATTACTTTAATTAAAGCAGTAATGATCGAATGTTTTATTACTGGATTTCTATAAGGTTCCATTCAAATAGATGGACAAACTTTTAGAAATCAGTCAGACCACCAAAATAAGGACAATGGTTAAAAAAAGCTTTGTTTTTGTTATTTCATAATTCTGATACGACAAACACAATGTTTTTACCGTGCTACAAATGTGGTGGTCTTTTTTTTTAAGGATGGGAAATCATCAAATGACTTCTTCCGCTCTGGGTGGAGCGGAAGGGCGTGTCAGACTCTTACTGGCTAAAACCCATCCGTGTTCCTTCTAAAGCCCTTTGCGTTCCAGGGCCGCGGTGACTCTTTCGAACAAAATTCCGCAACCCTGGCAGAAATGTGGTCTTGCGCGCCTCAATGAACCTTAGTTCGTACCTAGGGTGAGGGCGCCAGACAAAAAGAGATACAATCCGCAGGGCAGTATTGTGGCGAACTGTTGGGCAGTAGCGACCCCAAGGACCTTTTTTGAAATGTCTAACGGAGCCTCTGCGAGTTGGCTTAGGCCCCTTGTACGCCTCAGCCGGGGATTGCGGAAGTCGCATACGTTCCCGCGATCCCCGGCGTAGGTGGGAGATGGAACACCGGGGTGGTTTTAGTCAGTAAGAGTCTGACAGACCCCTCCTCCCGCTCACTCCGCCCCAGGGTGGAGGATTTCCCCCCGACATCAAAAAAAAAAAAAAGGCCCCTTGTACGCCTACCAAAGGACCGGGACACCAGGGTCCCGAGATTGTTAAAGACAAATAATAATTATAAATTATATTAATAATAATTAAAGACAACTTTGGTCCACAAACAGGTGTTAGTGGCACTTAGTACTATGTTAATATATAACCTATTATTCATAATTTACATTGTTGTTGAATAATATTTTGGATAAGCCAGGGTTTTAATAGAATTATCCAGAAATTACATACTATGGTCCAAGATAGCTTAAAGTACTCCGCGGCTTGAAGGACCAAACTTTACTTCAGGTGCAGCTATTTCTTCCTAAATTAACAGCTTCACACACAAAAATCCAAGCTCCAAGCACGGTAAATTGACTGACGGCAACTAATTCCTGGAAGACGAATGACCAACAGTCCGTACTGAATCCAGTCCACTAATAAGATTAGCGGCCCGAAAGTGATCCACGCCTAAGCCGATTTAACCGAATAGCTATGGGCTGCAACTATTGGCTGATGCTAATTCGATAAACGACTCCGCTACGTAAACGTTTGTCTATGTCATAAAGTTTGAAGTTATTGAGATGATATTGTTTGGTGACAAGAATAGGGTTTGTTGCTGTGGTATCAGTTCATCTACCTTCTACTGTAAAAGCGATACAAAGTATAAAATAATTTTAATTTCGGAAGTCGGTGTTTTTGGTTGTTTCTTCGTATTTTAACACTGAATTCCGAAAAAAGTGATTTTAAAGATCTCTCGTCTTTTTATTTGGAAGTCGGTTGTATTTTTTTGTGTTTATTATCTTTACATTTAAGTGGTACCCCCACACCCAACAAAACCATTAGAAAGTCACAAGTAAGCAAAATATGAAATTTCGTTTACTTGGATGACATATTTTTTCCAGCTATTTTGATTTAAAAAACAATTTACTGAATCGATTTGAATTGATGAAATTTTTATGGGACCAATCCTTTCACATAAAAAAATACTTTATCAAGACATTTGCTCAAAAAATGTATTTACGAAGCCGGATGGAACGTGCGGTAATAGGTACTCTCATCCTATTTTACCGCACTACTCGTTGTAAAGCGCCGTGCGTTTCCTTTACGTTTTTTTTAAATTTCCATAAACAATATGAGTATTCCACCAAGGAGTTTCAAATTACTAGAAAAATAAGCTGAATGATCGAACCTCTTTGGAAGCGCTTTCGCTAAATGCGTTTGTCTCACTTTAATACTAAAGAGAAAATGTGACCAATAGAATAGAATATTTATTTTGCATAAAAAGTGGTGCATAATGCTCTCCAGTTGAAATCGTTCCACATATTTTGCCTACTCAGCATGCAAAAAGAAACCTAAAATTAAGATAACAACTACTAAAAACTAGGTACACAGATTATTTTAAAGTTATAATTTTTTTTTCTGAGATCATGAGAGACAAAATTAAAACAAAAATTTTAAAACTATAATACACTTCAGTTTTTTCTGGAATGATGCATGGCAAAAACAAAAGAAAGACGAAAGATGTAGTTCTAATTTTCACCAGGCGCACGTGGCGCCATTTGCAAAAAAAAATGCTATTTTCGAACGTCAAAGATTGTTTCATTACCTATTGTACTGTTTTCCCGCAAAACACAGTTGAAAAACGTTGTATGACACACGTGCGGAAATTGGTTTATACAAACTCGTGACTATGGTAAGCCCTCGACTTTGTCTCGGGCTTACATTCGTCTACTCGTTCGTAAGAACCAACTTACCGCACTAGTATCATAAATAACTATTTCAAATCGGTTTATTAATGACGGAGTTATGAGATAATAAACTGTATACAAAAAAAAATCATACAACCGCAACACGACTGTTTTCTTTAACAGTTCTTAGATACTATTATACGATTGACACACGGTGTTGAAAGAACACGTTACTCTGGGAAGTCAAAGTCAAAGTCAATTCATTTATTTCAACTAGACCATTAAAAGGCACTTTAGAACGTCAAATTTACAGTTTAAAATAAAAATATAAGTGACTCTAGTTGTCCATTCGCAAAAAGTAGATTCTTATGGAGAAGAACGGACAAGAAACTCCATAGTTACTCTTTTCAAATATAAGTTTTACAATATTTTGTACATTGATCAATTGATTATATTATGTGAGCACAATGCACCCAACATTACACTAATATACAGCACACACTTATATACTAATAGGTACAACAAAGCCACATCAGCAGTGGCTATTCTGCATAACGTATCAATAGTCTACTTACGGCTTTCAACGTCTCTTTGCAAAACTTGTAAAAGAAGTCAAACAGTGGTTTTTACCTGAAATAGAAAGAAAACAAAATTGAGTTTTTTCAAACAAGACTAAAGAAAAAAAAAGATCTTCCTTTACAGACGCTAATTAGCGTAATTGCACAAACATGGCTTCCTTCTCAAAGAAATTTATAAATAACGCAAGCACATCAATCCGTCGTCCGCTACCAGGCGAACATAAACCATCACAGTTTAATAATCGCAAATGAAGACAAATGAGCAATAGACTTAACAGGCCTTCAAGTTTATTGCCATTGTTGATGATATTTGTCAAAAATAATTAATCACTGTAAGGGGACAAAGGAGGCATTTGACAGATGATTAATTTTGGGAAGTAAAACGGTACAGGTGCGCGAATCCTTTTGGGTATACAAACAGCAGGTAAAATATTTTAGTATTCAGGATTTTATAGGTATAAAATTACAAATAGAGGCAAACAAGTTAGCTGGACGAAACGGATAAAAGATGGTGATAATAATTCTCAGGCTAATAAAAGAAAGGAAAGCAATGAGGAGATTACACAAATTCAAAACAGAGTTAGTAGTTGATGTTCTCAGGCATTTTATAAACTGAGAAAAATACCCCACAGGGGGTACCCTTAGCGTGTAGTCGCTTAGTTTGATAGTTTTTTATAAGCCCTGGCTGGAGGCTTTAACATTATATTAAAGCCACCACAGACAAGCCCG
The DNA here is from genome assembly GCA_905163435.1 of Mamestra brassicae. NCBI lineage: Eukaryota > Metazoa > Arthropoda > Insecta > Lepidoptera > Noctuidae > Mamestra > Mamestra brassicae. The sequence goes on along the minus strand of LR990991.1, from coordinate 2,538,614 downwards.
GTTCAGCAGTCGACAACCTTATAGGTTGAACTGCGAGAAGCCACTCACAAAAAAAAAACGGATCTAAAATATCTCGATTTGTCTGCTCAAGTGGAGTGTTTGTCAAGCAATACCCTCTTGGCGGCTGTGTCCACTTTATTGTGTTCACTACAGGATATTACACGACGTTTTTCTTTACTTGAAGTCTGTTCCTTGCTGAGATTAACTGGAAAATGATTTTTTATTGAGGATACTGGAGCAAAGCGGGTTTGGAAACTGGGTCATTAATAGATTGTTAATTTATACCTAAGCAAAAACTGCAAAAATAATAGAATGAACTCCACGACCTCATCCCACCGGCCCCCTTCTATCATCGGACATCTAGACGCACTGCAAGTTACCATCCCTACCTTGTTGCTATTCCACCAATTCGCACTTAACGTTTCCAAACGTATTTTATAATACGCACAGCAAAGGAGTGTCATAACGTCCAAATGAATAGCGTTTCTCTACCTTTGACAAACGAATTTTTGGTTAATCCTAGGAGAGACTAATTTGGACAGTCAAAAAATTTTAAATATAAAATTTGATAACCACAAAAAATTTGATGAATTCGGCGTTTGACCAGTCAGACCTAAATTATTTAATTATTAGGTAGTACCTGCATGACTTTTTTTTGGTAAATATTTAAAAAAAATGAAACCCAGCTAGATCGATTTATCGCTCCGGAAACCCTCTGCATACTAAATTTCAGGAAAATCGTTGTAGCCGTTTCCAACATTCAGATTATATATATACACACAAGAATTGCTCGATTGAAGGTATTAGATATACTCCTATTTCTGTCTGCAGGGTTTAAAGGAGCCTAATATGAATGGCGTACCTTCGAATGGTATGCTATTCATGTTAGGTTCCTTTACCTAACCTAACTTATCCGTGTCGGGCTGCCCTAAGCTCCCTGTGCCCTATGTTCTACTACTTGGCTAGGCAAGTCATTAAACGATATAATGCCGCAAAGATAAAGACTCGCATGCAAAAACCATGCAACAAGTGCAGTATAAATCGACGTTTGACCAAGACTAGAAAACCCCGAAGATTATTTTACTTTCGACGTTTGACTAAAAAGTTAGGTTAGCTTTCTGTCAAAGGCCGAACGAAATAGGAACCTATTTCGGGGTTTGCCGAAAGGCGTTGGTCAAACCCACGACAAACGAGTCATTCCGCGAAGAGACTGCATATCGACCGTTGACTATAACAGATATACCAGCAGGGATGTATATAACCAATTCAACGGGTATTGGTTATATACATCCCTGTTTTAAACAAATTAATCCCACTAGTTAAACTTCCAGGTAAACTTTTATAAAGGAAAAACCTCACATACAGTATTAATAACTTTAAAATTGAATCATGAAAGCTTTCACCAGAAACGGATACATCAACTAATTAATTAAATAAATAAATCCTGCATCCAACTCGCATATAACAGGATCGAACCTTTTTCGGGAGTTAAAATCTCATCCTCTAGAGATTCACTCCTCAGTTTGCATCACTCAACAAAATTAACAGAATGTATTACAAGTATAAATACCTATTTAAATGTGGCATAAAGAGTTCAATTTGTTTCTTCACCCTTGATTAGGGTTGCGCGAGACGGATGCCTTTTGTTTGTGCCATACACCCTGGCTTTTGGCACATCCTGCTTTGGATACGTACATAGGGAAGACTGGATTTGAAAATATGTATCAATTAAAATTAATATGGAAAATATGCGATGCATCTGTACAAATGGGTAATCGCTTATCAAAAACAAGAAAGGATTAACTTTGTATTTTATTAATAAAGTTCCCGTTTCCGTGGGAGTACGGAGATAAAATATAGGCTATGTTACTCGCTGATAATGTAGCTATCCATTGCTGAAAGAATTTTTCAAATGGGTCCAGTAGTTTTTAAGTTTATTCGTTACATACAAAAATACAAACCTTTCCTCTTTATAATATTAGTATAGATAGATAGCACTTGAATTATGTTGGAGCATAAAAACCAGGAAGTTACAGTCAGCTACAAAAATTGAGGAAAAATTTAGTTAAAATCGGAACAGACGAAATATATTTTTATTCATATGATGAACTACTGTTGTCCATAGCTGTTTTATATATTATTTTTGCCTGATCAACCGGAAAGTTCGTCATGCTCCCCTAGATGTCACTGCTTGCGGTAGCGTCGGGGGTCGGGTTACCTCCTTCCCTCAAACATGGCGAGGGCGGTAATGGCTGATCTTTGTGTTATGCACAGACAGATGTGTTGCTGGGGAGTTTTTGCGCCACTTCTTCTTCCCAGCTACAACACTAGGAAGTGGTGACGGGCGGGCGTTTTGGGGGACTGTCTTTATGTAGAACTTTGACGTTCAAAAAGTGCTGGCACTCAGTCTAATTTGAATAAATGACTTTTGAATTTGAATTTGAATAAAAAAAAATATTATTAACCCTTTCGCTACTATATGAAATACTAACTAAGCAGATTTCGAATCAATGTAAATTTTGAAGGAGTGTTAATCGATGTAGGTATGTCGCTAACTACAGTTATCTAACGAAGCAGGAATAGAGGAATAGTCGGTAGATGTATTTGATCAGCAAGATGACTTTAGGGCACCCATAACACAGCGCTGATTTAATCTTGAATCTCAAGTATTTTATTGCAATCCATAATGTCCACATACAGGTGTTGAATTTAAAATAATCGAAAACAATTATGGACCCTGTCGGGCACAGCAATTTTTTAAATAAGTAGAGAGAGGAAGAGCGCTTTAATATTAATTTTCCAATTTAGTTAATTGGATAATTTACTTTATTTTGAATAATTTTATATCCTATTACTTAAATTTAAATTACGATTTAATTATATTTAATATTACTTAAAAAATCCATTATTATTAGTATAATAAAATTATTATAATATTAAATTTAAGTAAGTACCCATTTAATATTGTTATTTTGTTTTTCAGGGGTATTGATACTTTTGTGACATATGCATGAAGCAGTGATGGGCTTTTTATCCAGCGATGCCCTATTTCCCCTCGTGGAACCTGCCAGCCCTACCCAGTATTAACCCCCCTCGCTCCTAATAGCGAGGAAGAGTGATAAAACAGCAGTAAAACTGGAGCAATCGGAATTACTCCAATAGATTGTGGGGAGCAAACAGATATTATGGGGGAATGATTCCACTTCGCGATCTTTGTTTTGTGAGCTATGAGCACTTCTACTCGATAGTCAGTAGAAAGCTTTGGTTTGTTATCGTAGAAGATAATGGAATGTTTTGTCATATCACAGATGTAAAACTGTTACTTTTCAGAGTCTGTCAATCTTTTTACACGTGCAGTCTGTGGATCAACTTTACGCGGTGGGCTTACAACGCCCTGCGTGTTCAGTACAATGACGCTCTGAGGGCAGTGTTGAAGAAACCCAGGTATTGCTGTGCTTCCGCTATGTTTGCGGATGCTTCAATGGATGATTGCTTCTCCATCATTAGGAAAAGAACTGCATCGGTGATGAGCAGGGTCTATGGTAGCACCAACACTGTCCTCAGAACGTTAGCGTGCAAAATAAACAGCCCGTTTATTGTGTACTGGGCAAGTGTACACCTGCACAAAAATATAGTGTTTAACTTGTTTTGGTTTACTAACAAATTACGAACACCTTGTTATTTTTATTTATCTTATTTTTGTGTGTAGGTTTATGTATAAAGATATTTATTCTCAAAAAAGACACAAAGTCACTTACATGAGAACAATGTTTACCTTATGCTAGGTATATTGAGTTTTTCACTCATCCAATGCATTTTTTTATTTTTTTTTATTTAAAAAAAAACATTGCCCCACACTAGGAATTTCTCCTGTATTGTAGGTGCATTTACAAACATATAAACTCACATACACAAACAGCCAGACCCGGAACAACTATCTGTAGGCCATACAAATATTTGTTCCGTACGGGGATCGAACCCGCGACACGCAGCGCAGCAGTCAATCGCTCAACCACTGCACCAACCGCACCGCACCTGCATTCCCATAAGTGTAATTATTTGCCTCGTTATTATTTATTTATTAAATATTGGGCTAATTCCTTCTTAAATACATTGAATGAGTGTACATTTTTTATGCATGACGGTATATTGCTGTACAACTGTGCTCCTTCAAATGTTAAATTTTTCTTACCGAACTTAGTTCTCATTTTTGGTAAGATAAGTAAACTAGCTCGACGTGTACTACGTTGGTATGTACTTTGTGGTTGGTGTGTACTACTAACAACTCTACTAACACTTTCTTTGCAAAAATTTGGACGTATGTCTGAAATAAAGATAAATTATTAAATTATTATTATTATATCAGTTTTCTGTTATTGATCAATTCTAACCTCATGTGACAAAACGAAAGGTAAAGTAAATAGTTTCTAATAATTGTTTATTTTTTAATATAATATCTTGGGACAACTTACACACGGTCATCCGATCCCAAACTAGGCAGAGCCTGTGCTATGGCAACCAGACAACTGATAAACATACTTATATATTTCTAAATAAAAACATATTATAGACAAATTACACCCAGACACAACAAATGATCATGCTCATCACACAAAGATTTGTCCTGGGTAGGAATCGAACCCACGACCTCTGGCTTAGCAGTCAGGGTCACTAACCACTCGACCAACAGGCCAATCTGTTTTGATTTAATATTATTGTTTATTCTTCATTGTTTACTGATAATTTTATTAAGATTTAATGACATTTATAATTTCTGCTTTTACTATTTTAATTTTTGCCTAGATTTGTCAGGTTTTGTTAATAGTGTTATATATTTTATTTTTTCTTGGACATAGCAACTAAGTTCTACAAAACGCTATATTCAGATCACTCACTACCCATTCGTAACACAGCATATCGTGTCTCAGATTCCGTCCCTCCAATAACCGGTTATGAAGTACATAAAGAAGTACCCATAGAAGTGAGGCGTGCCCAAACGCTACCAGAGTTTAAAAGAACGGTGAAGGAGCATTATCTTTCACTTTAACTTTTCCGCTCCTGTCTCAATTATATATTTGATATTTATTAGTATATAAATTGGTATTGTATTTATGTATTTTATATTATTATTTCTAATTAGTATTGTTTAAAACGTTTGTACACTGACAGCCCTAAATCTATCTCCCTTCGTTCAATCCATCCAAAGGTTGTCTGGAAGAGATTGCCTTGTGCGATAAGACCGCCCATTGTGCACTTATTTTATGTATGATTGTCCTGTTCTTATTATGAGGTGTACAATAAAGTATATAATAATAATAATAATAATAAAGCGCTCACAACCATGCGTTACGATAGAAGTCCCGGGGAGGGTGGCATCACTACTGAAGCACTTAAAATTGGGTCTACCACCTTGCTGCCTCACCTTACAAACTTATTTAACACTATATTGCGATCAGGAAAGGTTCCAAAAACGATGTGCCATTCAAATATAATTCTTCTGCACAAAAAGGAAGACAAAAGTGAAATCGAGAACTATCGGCCAATTAGTCTTACATCTCATATATACAAGACATTTATTAAGGTCATACATAATCGTATTGAAGGAAAACTGGATGAACACCAACCACCAGAACAAGCCGGATTTCGACCTAGTTTCTCTACAACTGACCACCTTCAGACACTTAATCAGATATTAGAAAAATACTCCGAGTTTAACAAACCACTGTATTTGGCCTTCGTAGACTATACCAAGGCCTTCGATAGCCTTAAACATCCCGACATATTCAGATCTTTAAAAAACCAGGAACTTGAAACACAATATATAGATCTACCACAATAGTACCGCTGACATCAAACTTAATATTGCAGGACCTTCTTTCAATATACAAAGGGGTGTTAAACAGGGTGACCCGCTCTCTCCTAAATTATTTACCAGCACTCTCGAGGAGATATTTCAGTCGCTGGCAGCATCATGGAAGACCAAAGGCATCGAAGTCGGCAATAGAAGACTAACGAATCTCCGCTTTGCCGACGACATAGTCCTTTTTGCCCCAACAGCCCTGGAACTGCAGACCATGCTCCAAGATCTGAGCACGGCTAGCCTCAAGGTGGGACTCGCGATGAATCGGTCAAAAACTAAAACAATGACAAACAGCAGCAAACGTAGGGTCGAGGTAGATGGGCAGGATATACTCTATGTCGATGAGTATATCTACTTGGGCCAGTTAGTTTCTTTCGAAAACAGGCAAGAAATCGATCGTCGCATCGACAACGCCTGGAAAAGCTACTGGTCCATGAAGATGCTAATGAAGGGCGATCTCCCGATGTCCCTGAAGCGCAAACTCATCGACATGTGCATTCTGCCCGTCCTAACCTACGGTGCTCAGACCTGGTCACTCACCGAGTCGCAAAAGTTCCGCCTTGGGGTATGTCAAAGGGCAATGGAGCGCAGTATTTTAGGTTTAAAAAGAATTAATAGAGTACGGAACACCACGCTGCGCTCCAAAACCGGTATCATTGACGTAGGCAAAAAAGCTGCCAGGCTAAAATGGGACTGGGCGGGTCACACCAGCCGCATGCATAATGACCGCTAGGCAAAAGTCTCCACGTAATGGGTGCCAGAGGATGGACGGCGTCGCCGAGGCCGGCCCAGAAAGCGGTGGCGAGATGACTTGGATGCACACCGCGAAGGCTGGTTCGAGGTGGCACAAGAAAAGAATGTCTGGAAGGATATGGGGGAGGCCTTTGCCCAGCAGTGGGACACAATAGGCTAAGAAAAAAAAAACAAAAATTTGTTTTTTTTTTAAATAATATTTCAATTTTGTTTTGGACAGACCAATAACTTGTTTATGGGGTTTTTTAAACTGTTAAATCAAGCTCGTGGCTAAATAATAACAGTCGCACGGGTCGTTCTTCAAGGTTAAGCAACGCTTGCCGAGGTTGGTCTGTGGATGGGTGACCATCTTAACATACCGAGACTCCTCCGTGCTTCGGAAAGCACGTTAAGCCGTTGGTCCCGGCTGTTATTTGTAGATCTTTGGCAGTTGTTACGGATAGTCAGAAGCCAGAAAATCTGACACCAGTCTTGCCAAGGAGTACCGTGTTACCCAGTTAATGGGTTGTGGAGGTCTGGTAGGCAGCCGCTCCACGTAAAATACTGGTTTTCAGCTGAATCCGGTTTGACTGGAAGCCGACCCCAATGTAATCTGGAAAAGGCTAGGCAGATGAATTCAAGTTGGTTATAATAAAAATAAAAAAAGTATTTATTGTCATAGAACTGACCTGCATACAACTTATAAACTTAAACTAAAAACCCTTAACAATAAAATTAGTGGAAGTGGAATCAAAGCTAATGGCGGTTCGAACTCTCCGTGAGGCGCTGCGCAATAGCAAATACATGTGACAGCGGGGTCGAGAGTCGAGGTATTAAGTTTCCTTTTATTTGTACCTATATTGTCTGTATCTGTGTGTGCCAAATAAACTAGTTTTCTTTCTTTCTTTATTTTACAGCGCAGCGAAAAGCGTACTTCGCAGACGTAATTAAGTTTGGATCGCGATCACGAACATTATTTAAGTCCTTAGTATAAATTACTAAGGACTTAAATAATGTTCGTGATGACAAATATTATAATTAAAATTTAACTGACAGAAGCTCGAGTGGCATTGTTACTGAGAACGACGTGAAACTATCCTTTAAAGCATGCATTTTCCGGTATAAAAACTATACGCTGTGGACGTATGTTTGAAATAAAATAGAATAAAATAAGCATCTTTTTTTACCTATGATTGAAATCGCGTCACCCAAGGGCTGGCTTTTACCTTGGTCCAAGAATAAGCATTGCCATACAACGTGGCAATGCCGCCAGTCTTTTGGGTACACTTCCAGTCGACAGCAATGCGGGTGAATTTTTTGACGCCATATTTTAGGGTTAATTTAGTTGGGAGTTTTTATTTTTTATTTCTAGTGTATATAGTTAGTTAAATATTTATAAAAACAGGTGTAAATATCTATGTAAATATTTATTTATTAAAAAAAAAAAAAACGTTGCCCCATACTAGGAATTTCTCCTGCATCGTGGGTGCGTTTACAAACATACAAAGTCACATACACAAACAGCCACACCCGGAACAACTATCTGTGGGCCATATAAATAATTGTTCCGTGCAGGAATCGAACCCACGACACGCAGCGCAGCAGTCAATCGCTCAACCACTGCCAAATAAAAGATCACTGATTGAAACGAAGCTCAACAAACAATTCAGTTTTGTTCCCGGTCATCGGATATTTTTAGAAATGGTATTTTGAAGAAAGGGCTAAATATAGAACGAAGTTAACAACCTAACTCAATTAAATTTTTGAATAGGATCTTTTGAGATGGAAAGGGTAAGGCAAATAATTACGCAATTTCAATCTTATATTGACTCAGAATCGTAAGCGAAAACAGGGTTGAAGGTTCGTTGCGGAATTGGTTGGAAACAATCACCGCGGCCCTGGAACGCAAAGGGCTTTAGAAGGAACACGGATGGGTTTTAGTCAGTAAGAGTCTGACACGCCCTTCCGCTCCACTCAGAGCGGAAGAAGTCATTCGATGATTCCCATCCATAAAAAAGGTTCATAGAATCGTTTAACGGATTATGATGATTCAAGTTATAGTGGTCGTTAGCGCTCCATAACTGTTGAGCATGAGGTCCTGGGTTTTATTCCTTGGTTGGACTAAGTGTTTTTGGGTTTTTCCTTGTGGGATTTCTCAGTAGCAGCTCGTAGACTGCACACTAGGAATTTCTCCTGTATCGTGGGTGCGTTTATAAATATAAAAACTCACAAACACAAACAGCCAAACCCGGAACAATTATCTACAGATAGTTGTTCCGGGTCTGGCGATTTGTGTTTGTGAGTTTTTATCGAATCGATCCCGCGACACGCTGTACAGCCACCAATCGCTCCACCACTGCGCCAACCCTACCGGATAATTAAATCTTGATGTACGAGTACCATCGACACTCAGAAGAAGATTCAATCAAAACAAGGTACAACACCTTGCTCCTTCATCGTACAGCTCCAACGCAAATCTGTAAGACACTTTTCTTCTTTTCCATCTCTCAAAACGCCACTCACGGTCCTCTTTTCACTCCTCACATGAATTATTCTCAACCAGTAGGTAAATAAGGCTCCCATACAAATCCAGCATTAGGTAAACATAATGTTATTTCAATAGCTTCGTATATTAACGCTATTATTATACGGGCCCGGCGTCTGAGTGCCGATACGTGACCACGCATATTTCAACCGTTCGCTGAAACACGTTTCAATTTTCACGAGATTTTCATGAAAATGTACGGTTTTTCTTCATAATCATGGTGATTTTGTAGCGTTTTGATGAGTGGGTTCTACCTGAGTTCACTGTTTTGTGATGAGGATTTTGTTTATTTTTTTACTTGGTTGTTTCGTTAAGTTAGGTTTATCACCCTGCGTGTTATGTATTACAGTCTTGAGTAGAGAGACCTTTTTTTACTTAAGTAACGATCCCTTCAGCCATCGTCTCTGTCATCTATGACCTAGACTAGAGTCTAGACTTCAAGAGCAAACTCATATCAAATTAAAAAAAAAAATTACGTTTTTCTTAAACAATCTCAATATGCCACCGGCCCTGGTTTTCATTCAAATATGTGTTTCCTTGTATGTGTTTACCTTCACGATGATGTTCTTACGGCCGGTCTCACTAACGAATCTACCTTGGAAATTGCAAACGTCATGTTTGAAATGCAAACATGACGTTTCAGCTACTGTTGGTAGCTAATTTGACAGTTGGTTAAAGGTAGATACGTCATTGAAACCGGCCGTTATAAAATTTGTATGCTCATTGCAGACATTCTGTTTCCACTCGTTTATTGGTTCCCAGCTACTTTCATTAGATAAGTAGAAAGATAATAAATTACAGGCATATTTTTGGTACATAATAATATTTTGCAATGATAGAAAACATTCACTCCATTCATCAAAACAGGGACCATTTTCTTAAGAGGAAACCCATGTTTTTACCAGAAAATGTCACATAAAACGATACTAAATTACATTTGCGCAAGGGGCCAGTAGCCCAGTATTATTTACAACTGTAATAGTTACACTTACTCTGCCAAAAGGACCAATTTCCTGAAGAAGAAACACTGGTCTTGAATGGCAGAGAATCAGCTGTATTTGATCATCTATCGATATTACTCATCAAATCATTTGTACTGACTATCAACGCAAAGCCAAAACTATTAAGTCGAGAAAGCTGAAATTTGAAATACATGTTGACATTTATTTATTTATACACTTCTGGACACATCTATTGGCCCACCTTAGAGTTTAGGTTTCGATGGCCCGAAATATGATTGCTAGATTGAACAAAAACTGTTGATGCAGTTTTAAACCTGATACATTTTACCATCTTTTTCGATCGTATTGTTTTAAATTTGAATTCAGAATACCATACGACATGGAGCTACGCCTAACAAGTCGGATATGCGCCTTGTTAAAGGCAAATGATTTTTGAATAAAAACATGTTTTATCAAATAAAGGTTTAATTTAATAACGCGTGTTGCCTCCATGGGCATCTACCACAGCTCTCATACGATTAGGCATAGAGTTTATCAACCGCTCTATGCAATTTTGAGGGATCATCTCCCATTCCTCTTCTATGGCAGTTTTCAACTCCTGCATCGTCTGGGCAACTGGCTGACGAGCCCTAACACGTCTTTTTAGCTCGTCCCACATGTGCTCAATGGGGTTCATGTCTGGGCTTCTGGCTGGCCAGTCCATAACTGTGATGTTCACTTCCCGAAGATATTCCCTGACGATGCCGGCCGCATGGGCTCTTGCATTATCATGCATAAAAAGGAAATTTGGGCCCACATAGTCCGCGTATGGTATCACGTGAGGTTCTAAGCACTCACGAATGTACCTTTCAGCATTTAATGTTGGCAGCCGTGGTCCTGTAACAACAACAAGTTGAGTTTTGCCGCTCGCGGATATACCGCCCCAGACAGTCCATGAGCCACCGCCATAAGCAACCCTCTCTTCAAAGCAGCATTGTGCGAAACGCTCTCCCTTACGTCGGTAGACCTTCTTCCTTCCATCATTGCCATGTAACACAATTTTAGACTCATCAGAAAAGAGTACACGGCTCCAATCTTGCTGTGTCCAATTTAAATGACTGCGTGCGAAATGAAGGCGCGCTGTTCGGTGGGCTCGCGTTAGTTTGGGCCCATTAGCTGGCTTGTGTGGTACCATATCGCGTTCTTTTAACCTTCTCCGAACAGTTCGAGCGCTCACAGATACTCCGTGGAAGTCGCGAAGTTGGTTTTGTATCTCAATGGAGGTAAGGTGACGATTTCTCAAGCTGGTCGTCACGATGAATCGATCCTGCCTTTCAGTTGTGACCCGAGATCGTGGCCTTCCTTGGCGACGAACAAAGCCGCCAATCTCTAGGTACCTCCGATAAACATTTCGGACCGCAGATCGACTTAAATTAAGTTGAGCACTCACGTTTCTTTGGCTGTGTCCGGCCTGAATAAGTGCCACAGCTTGGGCGGCGACTTCAGGTGAAGTATCCATAGATTATTGATAGAACCTCACCTTAATGTTAAGAATAAGTAATGTTTGTTGCAAAACCAAAGATATCAATCACTTTTTCAAGAATTAAATCCAATAAAACCAAGTTTTCATAGTATTCGATTGTTTGATATCAACAAACAGGCTCCAAATTGTCTTTTGTTTCTTTAAATTCTGAGTTCGAAATTCAAAAAAAGACTATTGAATGAAATTGTGAATGTGCCAGGTTCAAAACTGCATAAAAACTTTTTGCTCGACCTAATATAAAATTTTAGCTAGGACCAAACGAAACTGAAAATACAAGGTGGGCCAGTAGATGTCTCCAGAAGTATATATACATTATTGTACACCAAATAAAACACACATACAGAAAATCTTAAAACTAAAAAACATCCAATTGGCGGCCTTATCGCATTCCGCGATCTCTTCCAGGCAACCTGGAATGGATAGAGATAGCCTGGACACGAATAAATAGAAATGAAGCAATACAATATACTATATACTATATATAAAAGATACATAAATACATATATATATATATATATTAAAGAAAGAAAATTGTGTTTATTGGCATTATAAAAAACAGAAACACCATAAAATTAAACAAAATAAATAATGAAAACCAACAATGCCAAAGGGCCTCAGCTCAGCATAATGCCAGATGGCAACACAAGGTATACCACCTGACGCTGATTTTCAGCTGCAGCCCACGAGTGCCATACCTACGCTCGGAAACATAGACACACATCAATTATACAAAACTAAAATATTTTAGATTTACAAATAGTAACTAAAATAAAATGTTGCGACTCTTAATTTTAAAACAAAAAAATAAATAAAGATTTATGTGCTCAAAACTAAAAAGAAATAACAGATATTATTGTATTCCGTCAGCGGGGCCGGGTCGTTAGGCGGGTGTTAAATATAAAAGTAAGAAAATATGAAACAATAATAATTATTAAAATTACACTGAGAAAGGAATCATAGTGACAAGTAGCATCCATAAAGAAATTTATTTTTGCTTTATACGTTTATACCGCGTAAATAAAGTCCTTGTTCTTTGAATCAACAAGGAGAAAGTTGCGGGTCTGTTGCAGTCTTCCAATAAACCCACATCTATGTGCAACAGATTATATAGGCAGACATAATATGAAAATACCATCGAGTATTTACTCGTCTGGATCAGCAAAAATTTTTGAAGTGAAAACTTCTTTAGGCGCGTTGAGCACTTTTTGGGTGAACAAAAATCATGGAACTCGCGTCATCGTCACCGAACGCTTTCCATGAGCTATATGTATACTGATATATGTGTACTTTTTGGGTGAACAAAAATCATAGAACTCGCGTCATCGTCACCGAACGCTTTCCAAATTCAAAAATAATAATCCAATAGCTCCACGATACAATTCACAAGTTACTTAGTTTATAAGAGGTGTAAGTTAGGACTATGAATTCATATTTTTTTATATAACTTGAGCTTGAGTGTCTAAGCATTACACTTTTGGCCGATTTTAAAGATACACTTTTTTAACATTATGGGATCTGTTTCGGCGCTAGTTATATTACTAAATTCACTTTATAGTGTCTAGATATTTACCATACTTAAATACAATTCAGTAAACATTGTTTACCATTGTGTAACTGCCCCTTAATGGTCGCTTACGTGTGTATTAGCAGGCGGGCGCTAATTTTATCGCGGTGCCCCTAATACTTTGTTCTAATTGGATTGTGTGTCAGCCCTGGTATGCGAACTAGAATTTTCCGGAGCACCTTGACAATTGTTTGTTTATCGTTTGCATCGCTTATGTACGGAACGTTAATAATTGTATTCTTTCACGATTTTTAAGTGCCTTAAGTGTCAATTTACACTTAGCACGAGCAGTTTATGTATTTATTTAAAACGTTATGCACAAAGGTTCTATAGCGGACTTAATCATTTAGGCATTCTCTACCATTAAACCAAGAATGGTGAATGACACATGGCAGGTGCATTGTAATTTGCTCTTTGAAATACACGATTCAGGTTTCATCCTTGGTCTAACATAAATCCATTAAAATAGGTCTAGCTGTGCACTGCGTTGGGTCCAACCAAACTCAAGCTGTCACCATAGATTTCCGTCCAAATTTTCTCGGCCCATATTTCGGGCACGCAGTGTACAACGTTCCTGGACTAAATCGGCTAAAATTTATTAAAGCTGCCACAGCAGCTCAGCCTCCACCACTTTAGATGATAGACTTTAGTACAGTCAAACTAGTTATTTGGTAAACAGGTAAAACTATTCATCTTTCAATTATCTCTTAAGTTTCAAGATAAAGCAAGAATAGTTTTGTCTACTAACCAATATTTATACTAACAAGCTTTTGCGAGCAACTTTATCAGCGTGATTTTTTATCAGAAAATCGATACAATTGTTTTTTATTTGACGTTTGACATTACTAAAATATTAAGTAGAACGCAAAAATATAAATACTTAAGTGGTACTTATGAAAATATCTGAAATAATTTAAAATTATTTTGGTTATTTATAACATAGTGCTACACTGCATTTTGTGTAAATGGTTTGTGATACTCCACTGCACTAAGGTACTTTTCGACCCAAAGTGGCCGATTTGATACAAATAAAAGACAAAATTATGAGTTCAACGATTTTCATACACACTAATTTGTTTAATACTGTGACACAGTATTGAAAACTAACAGTACTATTCTGGCAGGATTTTAAGGTTTGTTACAGAATTGTCACATAACGCTATTAAGGGTTAAAAGTAGCTGCAACTTCTTACCTATAACCAAACAGCTCGTTCAACTGTACATAAAACCCACTACACACGCTGAGCGGGCCGTCATGCGCACAAGATTAATGTAACGCCAAACACTAGAACAATCTCATTTGCATGCTGATCGGGAAGAGAAACAAAGACTTACACACTCGCTGAAGGAATGAAGCAGCTGTGCCGGTTTAGATGGTAGAGAGTGTAAGCAGAGGTTTGTATAGGTAAGGCAGATTTGTTTAAGTAGTTCCAATGTTTTAGGGGACAAGCTTTTAACCAACAGAGCAACCACTTAAGTGTTAGACTGGATTTTTAATTAAATTTTTTGAAACCTAGACACAATAAAAAAAGGTTTAAAATCTCAAAAAATACGGATTGGTGAACCTTTTAAAATTTATGATGTGATAAAACGGAGACAGTACTCATTGTATGTGACACACTCACTCACAAGTCATAGTGTATTTGCGCTTTGTAGCAAAAAAAAAAAAAACATCAAAAGTGTTAAATCTCTATCTTTCAACAATTTATTTACCTTTTTAAAAATCCTATTATTTAGTAGTTCTTCTTTTATAATAATTATTGTTTGTTGAGTTTTGATGGTAGTCAAATCTACTCCAGATGAAGGGCTGTCACTGATAATCTCCTAATCGAAAATCCTAATGACATATCCAACGCACTGCAGACCACTAGACACGTCCAATTGTCAGAGTATTGGTATTCAGCGCTCTCATAAACATTTTTTTTAAATTTGATATGAATTTGCTCTTGACTCTAGTCTAGGTCATTGATTACACAGACAAAGTCGACGACGGAGCGAGATTACCCAGAAGAAGCCTGTTCTCTCTGTTTTTGAAGAGAAACTTAACAACCCTAAAATGGGTACCTTACAACACTACTAATATTCTAGTCTATTTTGCTCCACAACTGGGCACAAGCCTCTCTCTCCCTTTGCCACACAACTCTGACCTTTCCTTTCGGGCCGGGCCAGTATTTTCGGTAGGTCGAAGCCGTCCCGCCATCTCCGCCTTGGTCTACCGTGATGTCTTCTGGCGTTTAATGCCACATTTCATATTATTTGATAAATTAAAACCATACTTAATTTATTCCAATACATCATCTGCCTAGCCTTTTCCCAACTGTATTGGGATCGGCTGCCAGTCAAACCGGATTCAGATGAATACCAGTACGTGGAGCGGCTGCTTACCAGACCTCCACAATTCAGTTACTGGGTAACACGGTACTTCTTGGTAAGACTGGTGTCAGATTTTCTGGCTTCTGACTATCCGTAACGACTGCCAAAGATCTACAAATGACAGTCGGGACAGCGGTTTAACGTGCTTTCCGAGGCTCGGAGGAGTCTCGGTAAATTATGATGGTCACCCATCCACAGACCGACCTCGGCAATAAGCCACGAACTCCTCAATTTTCTCCTTTTTGCGATACACATTGACAATAATAAATGCCACTACAGATTAGTTGTTTTGTTCCTTCTGAGGAAAAACTCAATATCGATAGAAGATATTGAGAGAGAAATAATAAAATTGTGTAGTGTATTCGAGCACTATCTAGATTCTCGGTAGAAGGACACTGAAGTGACATACTCTTGTGTTGAAGTGGACACTCTCCACTCCAACTTTCAGTGCTATTCATGAACTTGTCGTTAGAAACTGAACCGTGAACTATTGCTTTTGTTATTGTTCTGATTGATATTGCTCACGTATAAAGACGTTTTTCAATACACTAACTTGAAAAATAGTTTAAATTAACAATTTTTTTTTTATTATTTTTGATAACGGTTTGCAGATTTTTTGTTGTACATGTGGCGTGTTCGTATTCTGAATAAGAGGAGAGCTGCTAAATGGCTTGTAGGTTTTAGGAGGAAAAGATAATATTTGTTTATGACTAGCTGTCGCCCACGGCTCCGCCCGCGTGAATGTCGAAAATTATCCTAAGGGAACAATACTCCCGGGAAAAAGTCTCTATACCAAATTTCATCAAGATCCGTTCAGTTGTTTTTGCGTGAAAGAGTAACAAACATACATCTATAATACAATCTTTCGCGTTTATAATATTTGTAGGATGATTATGATTAAGATTATAATAAGGATTTTGAATTTATTAACCCAGTTTAATATTCTCAAAACTATAAGGCCGCTTATAATAAATGGCGCCTTTTTGAAGAGATTAAAAAAAACACGGGAGACTTATTTAAAATGCAAGCAACGCCTGCATACATGTGACAAAACATAATTAATTCCGCTCAACTACAATTCTTAAACAATGCAGTTTTACTCAAGTGAAAATGATTTATTACTGGCCATATAATAGTATGCTAAACAAAATACCAACAACGGTTTAGTGGTTTACTTTATGGAAATGAACAAATGCATTTTGCCTTGAGTTTTCTCAAAAGACCACTTTCTATAAAATCTGGTCCTTTTGTCCAAATTTTTAGAGGCATAAGAATTTAGGCGTTTTATTTACTTATCGTTTTACCTTTTCTATTTAGCCTACGATTGTACTATTTAATGCACCAATCTCCTGCAAAAGCCTCTACTTAGCCTTTTCCCAACTATGATGGTTCAGGTTCCAGTTTAACTGGACGCAGCTGAATACCAGTATTTTACATGAAGCGACTGCATTTTTGAACTCCCAGAAACCCAGTAACTGACACGATAACTTTTCTGGCTCCTGACTAGCCGTAGCGACTGTCAAAGATGTTCATATGACAGCCGGGACCCACTCGGTTTGTAATAGATGGTCATCCATCCACGGACTAACCTCAGCAAGCGTGGCTTAACCTCGACGTTCGTTTCGTGCTTTTTTTTCGTTTTAAGGGTGGGAAATCATCAAATGACTTCTTCCGCTGTGGGTGAAGCGGAAGGGCGTGTCAGACTCTTACTGACTAAAACCCATCCCTGTTCCTTCTAAAGCCCTTTGCTTTGCGCAGTGACCCTTTCGAATAAATTCCGCAACCCTGGCAGGCTCTGGCCCTAACGGGCCCCGTCTTCTATGCTAACATCTCTTTGAGGCGCGCGTGAAACACAACGCGCAGTCGACTCGGGCCTGGTGGTGATCGGACAGCGAGCCACCCAACGCTCGCCGTTCGCAGGCCCGCGCCTACGGTGGCCGGGGATCGCCCTGCGACTCCCGACACCCGGGACGTCTTCTTCTGTAGCGGCGGTTGGGGCGAAGGCCTTGTCTCTCCCTCGCGCGGCCCGCCTCCTCCTTTGCTAGCATTACTGCTTCGCAGAAGGAGGTGACCGCTTCCCAAGCCTCCTCGCTCCGGACTATGGATTCAACCAGGGCCGGAACGTTCGATTCGTGCTGCTGTTAATATTTAGCAACCAGTTCCTACCAACCAATTCATACCTTTGATGTTAAACAATTGACGTAGGTGTTCAATTAATTTTCACTACAAAAAATGGTTTCATTGTTTACCTTTTCAGCAAAACGATTTGGCGGCGACTACCCGAACCCAACTACCCACTTCAGCGGGTAGATTTCACCCACAATAACCCTACCCGGTTCACAACACGTCACGGTAAGATTAATGCTAACCCGAACACTAACAGGATATTAAGTTTCGTTCGTCCGTCCGTTCGGACACCGGGCTTTGAATTCTGATTGTACTTCGTACTTTAATAATGTAATAGGGACTCTGATGGCGGGTTCTATGCGAAACCGTTTTCTGTTTATTGCTGTGCAAAGCGGAGATAATTCCTGTTGGGTTCGTTGGAAAGATTTCGTTTTTCGGAGTGAGTTTGGGCAGCATAGAGTGGTCGTGGAAATTGTCTAATTATTGTATGTATCATTGAGTAAAGTGTCGCAACACATACACTTTCAAGGAATTAAAATGCCTTTTCCACAGGGTCCAAAAGATAAAAGAAAAGCAATCATAATATTCTTCTTATTATCTCTAGAAATTAGTAGTATGTACCTACTACATGAAACATGAATAAAATTAGTAATAGAATAGTCTTTAGTTTAGTAGTAATAGTAATAGTAATAGTAATAGTAATATTTATTGAAAGAAATATTTGTACATTTTTTCACAAATAAAGTGCTTAATCTACTGATAATGTACACAACAGTATTAGCATTTGGGGCCGAACTAGGCATAGCCTGTATGTCAGCCCTCAACGCCGATCCACTTGAGTTACAAATAAATGCTTTAATTATGTATTTCAGTGATTCCACGCTAAAATGTACGTGCCTAATACAAGACAGAGAAAAAATAAGAATAATAATAACAAGAAATAATTCAGAAAAAAATTACAAGTTGGATGACAAACAAAAAATGGTTAGGTGTGTGAGTAGTCCTCTCTTTGTGTGAGGTGGAGGTGTGCATGAATGAGTGTGAGAGGGTGAGTGGGATTGCGGAAAAAATTGGGACTTGTGATTGATTTTTTAATGTTTTGCTGTGAATAAATAAATAATGATATATACAAATAAATTTATAAATGAGTAGACTTATTTATTTATGAAGGTACCTGAAGCAATTTTTCTGTCTCCTCGTACGTGAGTTTTTGGAGGTAATTACTAACTTTAATTTTGCAGAACTTTTGAGTAAGCGGGAATACGTTGAGAATTTTATTTAGCTTGTTGTAGATGTAGGGGCCAATATACTGAGCAAATCGATTGCTGAATTTGGTTTTGAAAGAAATCAATTGGGGGCAAACCAAATGTTTTGTGCGTCTTTTCAATACGAGTGGGTCGTAGTTCAGTTTCTTATGTTGCGTTAGCACTTGATTTAAAAGATAGAGCTGTCTTACAGTTAACACCCCACAAAACTCATAAAGCAGTGACGTCGAATAAAGACGTGTTTTAAAAGTGCAAACCTTCAGTATGGCACGCTGAGCAACCTCAACGGGTTTTAAGGTGGATTTAGGGGATCCCCCCCACGCTGTAATGCAGTAAGTTATGAGGGACTGGCAGAGAGCAAAATATATCTGTTTCAGCACAGAGGGTTCGGCGACGTGTCGGAGAGTCTTAAAGACGAAAATTAGTTTCCTAATCCTACCACAGAGGGTCTTGACGTAGTCTTTAAAGTTGAGGTTGTTGTCTATGATAATTCCAAGGTATTTTATTGTTTTAACATTTTCCAGTTTGGGACATGAACAGTTTACTTTAGAGACACACTCGTGCGGTATGATTTTATGACGCTCTTGATTAATATCTGTGTTTGACCGTATACTGAAACAGACATACTTGGTTTTATCCACATTTAGTGTCAAAACATTGTCCTCGAGCCATTCCCTCACAGAATCAAAACCAGATTGAGCAGCATCAAAGGTCTCTTCCCATGTATCGGCACAGAACACGAGAGCAGTATCATCTGCGAAAGAGGTTATCCTGCCATGGGGAAGCTTGAGACTCGTGAGGTCGTTTATATATACGAGAAATAAGGTTGGTCCCAGGATACTACCTTGTGGAATGCCGTATGTAACCGGAAGGTCCTCGCTAATGTAGTTACCAATCCGAACACTCTGGAGCCGCCCGCACAAATAACTTTTGAAAAGGTTTAATTGTGTACCTCTAATTCCAAGTGCGTCTAGCTTATTGAGTAAGATTGGGACAGAAATCGTATCAAAAGCCTTGGCCAGATCAAGGAAAACTGTGAGGCATTTCTTTTTTTTGTCAAGATTATTGCTTACTATGTCTATAAGAGCATTTACAGCCTGATTCGCTGATTTGCCTTCGCGAAAACCATATTGATTTGTAGAAAGCAGATGTTTAGTTTCTAAATACCTCACGAGTCTCGTATTTATCAGTCTCTCCAGAAGTTTTGACAGAGCTGGGAGGATTGAAATTGGCCTGTAGTTCTCGATACGACCCCTGTCACCACTCTTATGAATAGTGCTGACTACAGATTTTTTTAAGCTGTCTGGGAAAACTCCGTTCTGAAGGCTGGAATTAAATATGAAGGTAAGCGGAGCAACCAAAAACTTTTTATACGATTTTAATAAAGAGCTGCTTATTTTGTCATGGCCTGTAGCACAGTCTGTTTTAAGGTTGGCAATGAGACGCTCCACCTCTTCCTCACTTGTACTCTCCAAAACGAACGAGCTTAGTTGTGTGAGAGCATGAGAGCTAGTTGGAACAGTGCTAATACCCGCCCTTTTCTGCTCGATCTTATCAGCCAGTGACTTACCCACATTCACAAAGTAGTTGTTTATTTCATTCAGAGATGATTGAGGAGAACTTGAAAGGGACAGAAGCTCATTTGGGAGGTTTGTATTTTTTGAAGTATTTGTAATTTGTTTTATTACCTTCCATAATTTTTTGTTATCGTTTTTCGCATCTTGCATCAATTCCTTCTCGTAAGCTCTTTTGACTTTTTTTAATAGATTATTGCAAAAGTTTCTATAGCGCGTGTAGGTTGTTTTGAGGGTTTGATTGTCTGGAGAAAGTCTTGAAATTCGGTGTAATTTGTCTCTATTTTTCATGCAGCGCAGAAGGCCTTGTGTAATCCACGGCTTTATTATTCTTTTCCGGCTTGACAGAGTTATTACTTTCGTATTCTTTGCTATGGCTTCTTGAATACTTTTGGTCAGGTAATTTAGAGAAAAATTAGGATTTGGTGAGTCATAAATAGGAGTTAGGTCAATATTGAGGATGTCATGTTTTAAACTTTCAGTGTCAACTTTTTGAATGGATGTTACAGAGAACTGAGTAGTCTTTTTGAAATTCAGGTTAAGCAAAACAGGGTAATGGTCAGTCAAAGAAGCGGTGGGAACGATAGTTATCGCAGAGCTATTCGTTTTTAGTAGAGCATGGTCAATGCATGTATCACTTTCGCTACGTGTTATTAGAGTATGGGCTGGAAGAAGGCCATGGGAGGCAGCTAGGGTTAGATAGCGTTCGCCATTTAATTCTAATTTATTGTGATTGATTGCAATATTAATGTCACCCATGATGATAAGATTCTCAAAGTTGGAATATTTTGTGAGGACGTCGTTTAGTGATTGTAAGAATGGATCTAAATTATGGAAAGAAGGTGAGCGATACATAGCAATAATTGCCGTGCGATTGTCTAAAGTGGCAACCAAACAGTTACAATCATCTAATTTTGGTTCTACAACTGTCAGCCGAAGGTTTTCTCTATAGTAAATTACCACCCCATCGTTTTGCTTAAGATTATTTTTTGTTGCCTCAAAACGATAGCCACTTAGGTTGGGGATTATTGATGTGCACGAAAGCCAGCACTCAGTGAGAATAATTATATCACATTCTAATTTTAATCTAGTCAGTAAAATTTCTAGTCCTGGAAAATTGCAATTGATGCTGCGTATGTTCTGCGTCAGTACTAGAAGATGATCTGACGACGTGGTTATAAGTTTGTGACATTCTCCAACATCAGCGGTTAGTGACTGTGAAATCTTCACCCCATCTATGTCCTCCGATAATTCGTTAATATTACCGAATGTGTTTGATTGTAGTTATATTTTTATAATACGTTTTCATTACCATAACTGGTAATTGGTATAAGATACTATATAAGAGTATAATGTAAAAAGTGTGTGTATTAAGGACTCTGTAAAAAAATATGCAAAAATGATAACAAGATAGGGTTTGAATTTCAATCCGAACGCCTAAAAGAATAAAAGAGCTTAATTTAATTTTCGCGTGAAATGTTGCTATTAGTATCATAAAGGCAAAGGAAACATACTTCACCACATGGATTATATCTGAAAAAACATAATAATATATTTTATTGGTCATATGTGTATAGAACTGTCCGCAATTTAACAGTATAATGGGAGAAATAATGGTGTGGAGTGTGGGTGTGTAAAACAAAGACAAAATTGAAAAACATACTACATACAATAAAAACAGAAGCTTATTCAAAAACATATCATATAACTTAGACATTATTAGTCATTCTGAGACTTTTAATTTATCTAGGTCCAGATCACTAGTTACTCGAATCTGTGGAGAATCCACATTTTTTTTAAGGTACACTATACCATTTGAAGTCCAGCAAAAAGTGTATCCGTAGCTCTTCTTAAACATTCTCGCTTGGTAGTACAACTTTTGTGTCTTTTGTGTTAACGTTTCCGAAATATAAATTGGTTTTGGTGGGTAGGTAGAGTTTATGTTAGTTGTGTTCAGCTTATTACCTTTAGGTTTGGACTTGTTGAAGCATTTTACCCCTCGCAAGACAGTGTCTTTTGTTAAGACAGAGGTAAACTCAACAATAACAGGATTTGAGCCATCTTTTGCCGGAATTCTGTAAATGTCCCGAATTTTGGAGGAATCAATATTAAGATCCAGTGTTTTACCGATTTGAATTACGTCATTGCATAAATTGTCTTTTGTTTCTCCAGGAATTTTTGGTAGGTTTCGGACTTCAATTCCAGTTCCACGTGACTTGCGCTCCTGTAGTTCCAGTCTTTCTTCCAGTTATTTAATCATTTTTTTATCTTCCAGCCTTTCTGACTCGAGCATCGATACCTTTTCCAAGAACTCGTCATATTTGCTTGACAGTAACTGGACGCTGTTTCGTAGTTCAATGTTTTGGATATTCAGTTCCTTAATTGTGCTACTTAAATCCTGGAAACGTATTTCCTGTTCCTTAGAGAATGTGTCAAACATCTCTTTGATTGTAGAATAGAAGTCGCAGTCATCCTCAGCAAACTTACGCTTCTTTCGCTCTGTTATATTTGCTGCCAGTGTGCGAAGATCAGATACCGACTGGGAGTGCTGCAGATCACTGGTTGATGCGGTCAATTTTATGGTCGACGGATTTTTTCTTGCTTCGCCTTTCGGGGAAGATGAAGCGGGAGGAGTTCGGTTTAGCGGCATATTGACAGGACCGTATTTAAAAATGATCCAAAAAGTGCTCTTTGTTTCGACCTCGGATTTGAACTTGCGACTCGCTACGTACTTAGTGGCGACCGCTTACACCTCGAGACCACAGGAACTTAATTTAAAGTATTGAATTTAGCGACTTGTTGATAATATTTTGAGGTACGTGCTGTGAACTGTTATGGCCTTGAAGGTCAATGACACAACACAGTCACACTTTTAACTTTCACTTTTGAATAGTTTTAAAATGTTTTTGTTTATAACTTGGGTAGGTAATTGTTTATTCACAGTTTTAGTTTTTTCACTAATTTGTACGTTGGCACTTTGTTTATATAGGTAATGATTCGTTTTTTTTACTGTTTACTGTGTTTTAAGCAACATTAATCGAATAAAATATAGGGAAGTCACTAAAACACGACCGCTCGAGACGGCATTCGCGGGGATATTAGTAAAAGTAGGTAGGTACTAGTTTTTTCACGCGGCTTCACTCTCGTGGGGTATCAAAAGATCATTTTCCGGGACCAAAGTAACCTACAGTATTAAGCGATATTTTCATTACTCGCCGTACTCACAAAGATTAACTCCAACCAACAAACAAATTTTCCTCTAGTTTAGATTAATCGGAATTATCGCAAAGTTACAAACTGCCGACAATTTATGTTGTACTGGTATTGTAAAGTACCGGAGAGCAAAAGATCAACGCAAAACTAAGAAACTAATGGACACCCTTTATCAACCGGTGCGGAACAAAATCAATAGGGCGCAAGTAGTGGGTAGTGTATCGTAGTATCAAGTGTAAAATAACGTTCTAAAATAATTAATGAACAGGAGCTTTGTCAAGACTCGCTGATATTATGAGCGTATACTGTGTCACGTTGGAAATGATTATGTGCCCGTATTATGTGGCAAGTGAGAACAGGATTAACATGTATGTTATATACATAAATGTAAGTGAAGCTTTCCACATAGAGAATGACTAATTTGAACAAGCGAATCTTCGTCAGTTTGGCCGAATATTGACGCAGAAACATTTGACTTGACAAAATCATGTCAAGAAATGGTGGTAACATGGTTTCTTTCTAAAGGGTTTCCAAGTGATGCAGATTTGTTAAACATACAGAGTAAAAGAAAAAAAATACGACAAAACATTTGTTTGAGGACAGTCCATCAGGTACAGTCAACAAAGCTATTTGGTATGCAGACCGCTAACCTGCAACTACTTTTAAACAATGTTGTGAGTTTGCTGAGTATACAATTATTGTACACCACTCTCGTAAGTATGTCAAAAGCTTAAAAAGTTATAATGCATACATCTATCTATATAGATAAAAATTAATCCCTATTTCCCTTGGTCACGGCATCACGCGTGAACGGCTGGACCAATTTCGCTAATTATTTTTTTGTTGCGTTTGTTATTGTCAGGAGAAGAAAGGAAATATAAATACGGGCGAAGCCAGGGCGGGCCACTGGTTAGAAATAAATATTGGCAGAGCAGTGGAAAAAATAATATTTTTGCCTGTATACCAAATAGCTTTGACGACTGTACATATCCATAAAGTAAAGTGTCAGTAATTAAAAACAAAACAGAGTAGGGGAACGCCAAGTTCAGTTATGTATATGTTTTTCTAAGCTAAGCTACACGTGTCTTTCAAAAACAAAAGCAGGTATAATTAATCTCCTATCATTACTTCAAAGATAAGGAAAATTTATGACTCGTTAAGTTTGTTAATTAAAATAAACGCGTGTAAGACGTAGGTACATTCGAGTAAGTACAGGTAAATAAGTACTTTATGTATATGTTGAATAAAGAGCTCTCAATTACTTTCAAAGAGAGCCGTAATTGAAAGGCTACTAAGCGAACGTAGAAGGTCAAAGCATTGAGGCAATTTCTTAATTAAACTTGTGTATATGGTGTTTTCATTGGTGTCGCGAGTCGGAGGCGCGTGCAAAGGGTTCCGAACGAAAACTATAATAATAATATAATATCTTGGGACAACTCACACACGCTCATCTGATCCCAAACTAAGCAGAGCCTGTGATAAACAAACCAGACAACTGATAAACATACTTATATATTTCTAAATACAAACATATTATAGACAAATTACACCCATACACAGAACAAATGATCATGCTCATCACACAAAGATTTGTCCTGGGTGGGAATCGAAGCCACGACCTCCGGTTTAGCAGTCAGGGTCACTAACCACTCGACCAACAGGCCAGTCGACTACGTTTTTAACATGTAACCACGTTACTTTAATACCATACACTTCTTATAGGGTTTCCTATAATCTATAGGTGTAAAGAATTTTATCTGTATTTTTTTGTCAACATTTTAGGCTCAGTAATTTCAGAGATAAGGAGGGGGAATGATCAATTTTCATCTGTTTTCTGTAATAACTTCGGCATGGAATCCTTAAAAATTATAATAAAAAAAAATATATTTGATTTTTTTACGATGAACCTTTGATATGTCACACTGGTCACACGGTACAGTTGGATTTTTTTATATTTTTTGAACAAAAGTTTACCCCCAGTGTTTGGGTCACAAAAGTTTCTATGTACACCAAATTTCAACTGAATCGGTCTTTTAGATTCGGAGAAAATCGGCTGTGACAGACGGACAACCGAGTGATCTTATAAGGGTCCCGTTTTTCCATGCAGAGGTTCGGAACCCTAATGTTAAGAAAGCTTTTTTATTGAGGTTAGCCAGACAAAAATGTAAATATTACAAAAGAGCATTTAATTCATGCGCTAGCGGAAGTGGAGCAATCTCGAGTAGTATCTTGGAAAAACTATACCAGCAAGGGTAATTTAAAGTCGATCAAAATGAAAATAGTTACACCTCCGACGAGAGTCCTGTAGCGTCATCTCCGGTCTCCGGTCCAGTGGCGACACCTACTTCCAATATGGCCGGCGTTTGCGGCATTTTTCTTTTTTCACATGTCACATTTGATACAGCGAAGTTATGTTAGGGTTCCGTGATGATAATGATAATTATCAATTTGGTCCTTATGTACGACAAAGTGTTATACAGGTCCACGTTCCACGTAAAATACTGGTATTCAGCTGAATCCGGTTTGACTGGAAGACGAACTTACTACAGTTCTAAAAAGGCTAGGCACATGTTGAGAGACAAGGGAACAATAAATTACCCGAAATTTTAAGCGTGTGTTCTTGGCTACCATTTCTCGCAGAGAGAGAAGTATTCGGAAAAAACATGGCAATGATAAAGATTTTTATGAAAGGTATTTTCATTGCAACTGCATTTGATATAAATGAAGAGATACACATGCAAATGCGTGCAAATAGACAAACGAGTTATACCATTGCGTAGGCGCAGCGCTTGCACAGTTTATGTTTATTGCTAAACGCTGCCAATGCACCTCGTAATAATGATATCTTAAAATGTGTTCCCTTTACGAAAGGAGAGGTAATAAACATGCAACTAAAACAAGACAGAATTCAAGTAAGATTAAACTTAAGCTATTTCAAATTTGTCGTCCACCCAATAAGGTTATGTGATAATGATGGCTGAAAGCTAGTGAAATTAAAGTCATAATTTAGCACACCTATCCACTCACACCTTACCCACATTCCTACTTAATACGCTCCTCACGAAAACTTAAAAGACCTGTTAATTAAAACTACAAGTACGGAACCCACAGTAATGTCAAATGATGCCATCTTGTGGGTAGCAAATAAAACTAGAGGTGGCCGCAAAAGCCCCGGAGCACCGCGATGACACAAATGTACCAAATACTTAGCGCTGGCTGGAGTGAAAAATATTTTCAAATTTCATTCCACACAGTCAGGGGTTTATATGATTTTTCTACGTCTGTAAGGTCATTGAGGTCACACGAATGCGAGAGAACACTAACTAATGAAAAAAATCCTATTTTCAAAGAGTAGAATTTTTCTATTTTCAGTGAAGATGCAACTTTGTTTAGGAGTTCTAGCGTCAGGTTTATTAGTTATTAATTCGGAATCTTCTACTCATCGAGTCGATATGGTTAACTCCTTGAATTGTTTGAGCCCAGTAGGGGTCTCCGTTAATTGCAGTATCGGCAGCTTTCATTAAATTCCCAAAGTGCAGGTGTATTGGGCACTCGGAATGATGGCCAAACTATTCATACAGTTTGTAAAAAACGCCATTTTTTAAGTCTGCAAGACTGATATTATAACACTAGCGGACTCACGTTAGTGCTTCTTACTATTATTATTATAAAATAAGACCAGTTAGAGATTTAACTTAGTTATATATTCGGCATCTGCCTTTGACGAGCGCTGGTACAGGAGTCCCATATAAAAACAAAACATATTTTCATATTCCTAATTTAAATTCTCTTTTACTTTTTGCCAAACGCTTCCAAAGATCTACCTTGTGTGCGAGAAACCTGCAGCGAAGGAGATCCTCCTGACAATATGCTGGCTGACAAGAAAAACCAGCGCCAATGCTACTTAAAAATCCACTAACCATCCACACATGAGAGGGTTTAACCCCCCGTGACACATAACACGAAAATGCCGAAAGAAGCGAAGCTAAAAAAATCCAGATGGCGTTCGGTCGTTGAGACCGCAGAGGCAACGTGGCGGACACATTAACACGAGTAGGGGCCACACTTAGCTGCGAGTTTTCACGGAAAACACTTGAATTTTCACACGACCCCCGTTACCTCAGTGACGTAATTGAAGCAAAGGTGGGAAGGTTTCGTTGGCATGAGCGGAGGCGATTTTAGTATGTTTTTTTGAATGATGTGGAGTTGTATTAATGGTGAACTTGAACGCACGAATAGACACCCAGGTATGCCAAATTGCCAGGGTTGCGGAATTTGTTTGAAAGAGTCACCGCGGCCCCGGAACGCAAAGGGAAGAAGGAACACGGATGGGTTTTAGTCAGTGAGAGTCTGACACGCCCTTCTGCTCCACCCAGAGCGGAAGAAGTCATTTGCTGAATTCCCATCCTTAACAAAAAAAAGATATGCCAAATAATGTCTTCTATAATACAAAAATATTCTACGACATCCAGGCTTTCATGATTCATAGATTTGTTTTTTAAATGAGTTTTTATATCGAATATATTATTACTGGTGAGGAAATAATAACCGTTATTTATTTTGAAAATAGGTTAAAGATAACACTTTTACACGACATTATTTTTTGGTTATTTCAAACTAGATAACCCTTTGGTAATTTTAAACAAGGTGGGCTCGCGTTTGACCGCAATCTCATCTGATAGAAAGCGATGATGTAGTCGACGATGGAGCACACTTGCCTAGAAGTAACGTATTTAATAATAACAAATTAACTTCCAAGAGTTTGTGTTTGCCGTCTTACCAAGAACTTGTGTAAACTTTTCTGTCCAGAGACAAATATAAACAAATAAAATATAGACAAAATGACAGCGGCTTTAAAACCATTTTGTATTTCTACAAAGACTTCAACAGCATTGACACATTATGTCGATGGTCTAGGCCAAAATAATTGCTAGCATTTAGCGTCAAATAATTAAACAATCGCTCGCTATCTCTTGGACAAAGGCCTCTACCTAAGTCTTGCATGCCACGACCGGACCGCCGCGTTTCTTACTTTCTAACAGTATTAGAAGAAAGGCTAACTTAATTGAAAAAGGCACAATCGTGTGTGCTTTCCACTTTACTGCTCCCAGGAACTTGGCTTCGTGTGCTGGTTTTACTACAGATTACATAATGGATTTTATTGACTTAAGTTGTTTTCCTTGAAAAATTGAACATCAGAATCGTCCATTTAAGGTGAAACATCACAAAAATGACCCGTTTATGCGACGAGGGGTTTTTATAGAAATCGTTCTAGAAATTTTCTGCAGAACCATTTCTTTTAAAAAACGTAGACTCAGTGTTCCCACCGCTTTCGCATTAACACGTTGCTCCTATGAGGCTTCCAGCGACTGAGATCGCAATTAACTGGGACCACGGTCCCAGTTGCCGGATCGATTTAATTTTAATATTTTTCTTCCGGCTTTAAAATTTTGTAAATAAATGATATTTTTTTAATTAAGGTTTTTTCTTTAATTATGACTAAACATTTTTTCGTTTGACAGTGCTGGTTTGGCTTGAACGATAGATTTTATTAATTATTTATAGGTTGGCCCAGTCGCCGGAAGAAAAATATTACTATTAAATCGATCCGGCAACTGGAACCGTGGGCCCAGTTAATTGCGGTTCCAGTCGCCGGAATCCTTGCTCCTTTCTACCCCGCCTATATGTAAAAACCCTTAATTTTGATACAGGCACATAAAATACGAAATTCCATTTTCATAGTATTCCTAAGCCAACTGAAGACTATTATTTTATCTTGGCATTTTTAATTAGTCTAGAAGGCTAAAGAAGACTAAATTCAGAACAACAGGTGTTGTAGGTGAGAACATTCAGTATTTATGATCCGATAACAATTTGATTTATAAGCCCAAAGTCTTGGTAATTTTGCGTTACCTGGAAATAATTAAGGCTCGGGTAGCTACTAGTAATACAATAACCTAATTATGTAAATAATAAGTAATCCTATGCTGTTAATAACGAAGCAGGGTGTTACCAAGTAATTCTAAGTAGATTTACATTCTGTTTCATTTTTTGTAGGACCTTTAGTTCAATGAATAAATGATAAGCAAATAACAAACTGGTCGATAAATATTCATATAAACCAAATAATAATTGGGACATAATTTGCCAACATGTTCTGCATGGTGTCGGACGTTAAAGGATAGCACCATCCCATCACTTCCCGTGGGTGTCGTATGAGGCGACTAAGGGACTCACCAGAGAATTAGTAGCAGCATTCTCTGTACATTGCAACAGCTAGACTGCGATCACCAACCCGCCTGCCAAGCGTGGTGATTATGGCAAACCCCCCATGTCCAGCAGTGAACGTCTTTCGGCTGAATAATGATGATGATAAATTTGCCAACATGTTCTTTTCAATGAGCTTTGTATTTTATACTAGCTTTTGCCCAAGGCTGCGCTCGCTTTAATATCGCTCGATTTTCGCAAAAGTATTCAACAACCATCTCCAATTAAAACAAGACGGTGTAGTGATTGAAGCGTGAAGGCTTAACCTTTTGCGTGTCTACCACAGATTTTTATCGTCCAATCCTGACCAAGCCCTTAAGTGTAACTGTCCGACTTAAGACATTTGGAGCATTTTTTCTTATGTCGAACTGTGTAACTTAAGACACGCAAAAGGTTAACAAACAAACAAACTCCCTATTGCATTTATCAATATAATGTATTTAGAATTCTTCCGTTACTGTCTGAGTGACTGACAGACAACGCACAGTCGAAACTATCGGTCGTAGAAAGCTGAAATTTGCAATGTAGGTAGGTTCCTTAGGGACCTGCCAGGGTTGCGGAATTTGTTCGAAAGAGTCACCGCGGCCCTGAAAAGCAAAGGGCTTTAGAAGGAACACGGATGGGTTTTAATCAGTAAGAGTCTGACACGCCCTTCCGCTCCACCCAGAGCGGAAGAAGTCATTTGATGATATCCCATCGTTAAAAAAAAAAAAAAAGGTTCCTTAGGGAGTGTAGGAGAGCACTAAAAGAGAACTTCCTGAAATTCCTACGGGAACGTTAAACGGGATATGAGCGTACGAAGTCGCGGGCAAAAGCTAGTAATAGTATATTAGTTCATATTGCATTATAATATAACAAATCCCAATTAGCTAATAAGTAGTCGTTAACATACGGAAACGTGACACTTGCCCGAGTAAAGGGACGATGAAACACAGATATATAAAGAATGTGAAAGTGAAAGGTACGGAGGGCCGGGAAAGACCACTATCGCGATTAAATACAATGTGAACTTTCCACATTAGTGCAATACACTATAACAATGTACCTACAGAGACATGTAGAGTGGAGGAGGGACTCCATTTACCGCACTTAGTCTCCCATTCTGTTTGTTGTGCGTAGGTGGTCTTGGCTAAGATAGCCAGCCTTTTTTTATGGATGGTAAATCATCAAATGACTCCTTCCACTCTAGACGGAGCAGAAGGTAGTATCAGACTCTTACTGACTTAAACCCATCCGTGATCCTCCAAAAGCCCTTTGCGTTCCAGGGCCGCGGTGACTCTTTCGAACAAATTCCGCCACCCTGGCAGGAAGTCACTTAGCCTAGCTCCGTCCAGAAACACAGAAGCTTCCTGGGGGCTACTCAGGCTACGCGGAGCGACCTCACTGTTCCGAGGATTTGTTCACGTTTGGTAGCCACAGCCTCGCATTCCAGGATGACGTGGGAACTCCTATAGTGACATAGTGAAGCAACAAGCTATAAGGCCATGACGTATCTATACTTATAATAAAGCTGAAGAGTTTGTTTGTTTGAACACGCTTATCTCTGGAACTACCCATCGAATTTGGAAAATTCTTTTTGTATATGATAGCCACATTCATGAGGGTACCTATGGGAACGGGAAATTCCTACGGGAACGGTAAAAAGCTGATGCTGATGACGGCTTGGTGGACCGTAGATATAGGCTGTAAAGAACAAAAACTGACGTACCAAGTTGCCCCTCCAATATCTCCCTTAATGAGGGCACGGTGGAGCATACGGTGGAGGTCTGCCCTGCTTGGGCTGAACAACGCCGTGTCCTCATCGAGGCGATCGTCGGCGGTGACCTCTCGCGTCTGGCCCTGGTTGAATACATGGTCCGGAGCGAGGAGGCTTGGGGAGCGGTCACCTCCTTTTGCGAAGCAGTAATGCTAGCGAAGGAGGAGGTGGGCCGCGCGAGGGAAAGGCAAGGCCTTCGCCCCAACCGCCGCTACAGGAGAAGACGCCCCGGGCGTCGGGAGTCGCAGGGCGATTCCCGGCCACCGTAGGCGCGGGCCTGCGGACGGCGAGCGTTGGGTGGCTCGCTGTCCGATCACCACCAGGCCCGGGTCGATGGCGCGTTGTATTTCACGCGCGCCTCAAAGAGATATCAGCATAGAAGACGGGGCCCGCTAAGGCCGGAGCCTGCCAGGGTTGCGGAATTTGTTCGAAAGAGTCACCGCGGCCGGAGGCAAGGAGCACGGATGGGTTTGAGTCAGTAAGAGTCTGACACGCCCTTCCGCTCCACCCAGTGCGGAAGAAGTCATTTGATGAATTCCCATCCTTAAAAAAAAAAAATATCTCCCTTAAAGTTGAAGTTGCCAAAATGCTATCATAGCGTATGCTTATGTTTTAAAACAAACCTATTTCAGCTTTCTAGGCTTGGAAATTCTCGCTCTGCGTTGATTTTCATTCAGGACAAACGATTTTATATGGAACCACAGACAGACAAAACACGACAAAGCGACACCGATGCGACAGCCACCGATAGTCGTTGCATTTCGCCGTCTCAATATCACACCTACGGAAGCCTTCAAATCCGAATCTTTATTGCAAAACACACAGTACGCCTAAATACATTTCAGAATGTTAGTGAATCACTATGTTCTCTTACTTATTGAAGTAACCCCTATCGTTCGAGACATCAAAAACGTTTTCTAACACCCAAAAGACCAAACGAATATATTCATGATAATAATTTAAGCTCGAGTATCTAAGGACCGCTATCGACTTGAGAAATGCGCCATTTTCCTGAACCCCTAAGGCAAATAACATAAAACGATTTAATTAAATAATATAACGCATATTTACTTTAATATCCCTACTGTACTGTTAAATAAATATTTCAAAGGGCAAATTATTTTCCTTGGAGAAGAAGGGACGGGGTTGCCAAGGTAATTACGTAATTTGCCCTTTTTGTTACAAATCGGGGTTGAATGCTGAAGAATGGTAGACTTTTTCTACCTTTAAATTAATTATGAGGAAAATATCATGTGTATGACTGGCCTGTTGGTCGAGTAGTTAGTGACCCTGACTGCTTAACCGGAGGTCGTGGGTTCGATTCCCACCCAGGACAAATCTTTGTGTGATGAGCATGATCATTTTGTTGTGTCTGGGTGTAATTTGTCTATAATATGTATGTATTTAGAAATATACAACTATGTTTATCAGTTGTCTGGTTGCCATAGCACAGGCTCTGCCTAGTTTGGGATCGGATGACCGTGTGTGAGTTGTTCCAAGATATTATTATTATATCATATTTCAGGATTTTCTGATCGAAAATTATTTGTTTGGCTTCCATTAGCTACTAAATTGCAAATGTCTGCACAGTTTACCTACCATGCAAATATTTGCATAACTATGATAAACCTCCTAAATTATGAACAAACTACAAACAGTGACATCTGAGGATATTTGCATATGTCTGGAAGCTAGGACGGCAGACGGCGACGTTATATCTGAATGGATAGGCAAAGCTTTGCAAAAACAAACTGATATTTCTAGCTGTATTCATGTTAGTAAAGAGTCCTGATACAAATTGATGGCCATAGACAAAAATATACGACTCCGTCTTTATTTTTCTATTTCAAAGACCATTGCAGGTTGAGAAAAATGTGTGTACATTTTACATTTTCTATTTCTATTGAAAGTTATATAGACTCAATAATTTTACTAGGTGAAAAGGAATGTACATAATGATACCTAGATGTTAGATGTAGATTAACCTTTTCAACGCCATTGTCACGTATACATGCCAAGCAAGCGCGTGCCCTGTACGCCAAACGTCACAAATATGGGACAAAAACTACGGTGAATTTGTGGCTTGTCGTCGGGGGCACGCCGATGCGTTAATGCTCTGGCGTTCAAAAGGTTAAGAAAGGTTATGAAAACTTAAATATTTCTTTAAAGCTCCAGTACTTATTCAATGTTAACTGGGCCTGCTGGAGAAAACTGGCTCAATTGGGAGGAGGCCTTTACCTGCAGAAGGGTTCCTACAGAATAATTTCACTATAATAATTATTAATGTGTCTAAAAATCTTTTATAAAACTGCAACTAATAACATAACAATTATATAAGTACTACCAATATTTTTAATACTAACAACACTGAAATACCAATGGTTTTTGTATACCAAATTTTGTAAAACCATTATTTGGAAAGAGTAACTATGGAGTTTCTTGTCCGTTCTTCTCCATAAGAATCTACTTTTCCGAATGGACAGTAGAGTCACTTTATTAATGTTATGTTATTATTTTACTGAACTGTAAATGATGACGTTCAAAAGTGCCGTTTAATGGCCTAATTGAAATAAACGTTTTGACTTTGACTAATTAACTTTGCAAATTAGCATTTTCTGTAAGAAATAAATGCTTTTTTGTTTTATTTTATTTATATGAAAGCCACAAAAAAATTACGCGTTTTTTTGTATGTATAGTTAGGCATGTACATATTTGGAAGAATATCACGGCGACTAATAAATAAATCTAACAATAGTAGGTACCCTATTATTAAAACACCCATGTCACGCAATAAGAAAACCTTATACAAATACGTTTGAGAATCTACGTCTTTCTCCACAATAGACAGAATCTTACCCGACTCAACAAATACATTGAAATGGAGCCAAGATGCCGTAGTCACGAACAATACCGAAGGACCTGCACACGATCGTATTTGAATGTTACCCGAACATGCCACATACCCTGACAACTCCCAATAGGAACAACTCAAGGTATTTTTGCTGTGGAGACAATCGAGACTGTCGTGGTATTGTCATTATTTTTGGAGATATGGAAGTACCTTTTTGCCTACAAATAATCGTTTATTTCCAGGCTTCGATGGCCCATAGCCTATTAATTAGGAATGGTTTTTTACTCACGCCAAGACTCGAAGGTTATCTCACCAGAACCAGAAAAGAGTCAATGGCAAAGTCAAAGTCAAAGTCAAATCGTTTATTTCAATTAGGCCATTAAATGGCACTTTTTAACATCATAATTTACAGTTCAGTAAAATAATAATATAACATTAGTAAAGTGACTCTACTATCCCTTCGGAAAGGTAGATTCTTATGGAGAAGAACGGACGAGAAACTCCATACTTTAATGGCACTTAACGACAGTGATAGATTTATATCAGTACAAGACTCTTCGATATTGGATCAGTACTTTCAGAGTTACTACTACTACAGAGTTATCAGACAAACAAACAAACAATTGCACATTTTTCAAAGATTGGAGTTGCGTAACTGGTAGGAAATGATGAAGACCTTTGCCCTGTGACACAATAGGGAATATGCATGCATTTTTTTTATTTGCAAAATATAATACTTATTGGCTTTAGTAAATAATTATGAAATATTTATTTAAATACCTTCATCAGCGATGAAATTATAAAGCTTCAAAGGTGTCAATTAGAAAGAGAAGTCCGATAAGAACCCTGACATCAAATATTATGTCGCCTATACAGCTACCTTAGAAAACGGCGTCTCTGCGAGAGAGACAGATATATTTGTTTAAAATAGTCATATCTCGTTTGTTTTTCGATCAATTTTGATTCTAATTTCACTTTTTTTTTTTTGTGAGTGGCTTCTCGCAGTTCAACCTATAAGGTTGTCGACTGCTTAACCGGGCTTGCCTGTGGTGGCCTTAATATAATATTAAAGCGTCCAGCCAGGGCTTATAAAAAACCTACAAACTAAGCGACTACACGCTAAGGGCACCCCCTGTGGGGTACGGGCCTCGGCTTAGGGCGTCGCTGGGGAGAGGACAGCTAGGGACGGGCTGGATCGAACTGGAATTTAAGACTACAGGCTCAGCGGCGCGGGCTGGCTCGAGCAAGGGTCGGGGCAGATTTTGACGGGGACGTCGCGGCGGGCCTCGGCGGCGAGGGCGGAAGGACGGCGGTCGTGGTTTGCGAAGAGTGCTCCTAATTTCACTGTTAGTTTCATATTTTTGTATATTTTCAGATAAAGTGTATCGATAGTAGATATTTTTTTCATGCATAGGTATTCCCTATTGGACCAGAAAGTTTGCTATCCCGAACATAACTGTCAAAAATATTACGTCAACAATCGTCGAACTCAATTCCTTCGATAAATAATAAGTAAAGGCTCTTGTAAGAGTTAGAAAGCGTTAATGGTTCATCCGGAAAAGATAAAAACTTTTCTTATAAACGGAAAAAAATGTTCGTCGGACTCCTATCGATGGCTTTTATTGTATTGTTTGCCCGAGTTCGTACCGTAGCGATTGATATCATAGACCGATTGACCGTACTTAAAGTCTTTGACAAATCAGTTGAATGAGTTCACTGTTTAAGTTTATCTGGGGTACTATCATCACAGTTATTTCTGCCGCTAAGCATAACTTAGTTCCTTTGAATTGAATGTTATCGTTTAAGCCAGTCCCTCGGGTCGTGCGTTCTTTGTAGAATGTATTTAGTAGTATCTATTTCATTTTCATTGCTCAAGTGTTTAAGTTGAGAAAATTCATCTAAAACATCACACTAATATTATAAAGGCGAAAGTTTGTAAGTGTGTGTATGTTTGTTACTTCTTCACGCGCAAACGGCATGACCAATTTTGATAGAAA
The DNA here is from genome assembly GCA_905163435.1 of Mamestra brassicae. Lineage (NCBI taxonomy): Eukaryota > Metazoa > Arthropoda > Insecta > Lepidoptera > Noctuidae > Mamestra > Mamestra brassicae. The sequence goes on along the minus strand of LR990991.1, from coordinate 2,502,006 downwards.
TTGGTGTGCAGGAAGCTGACACCCTATATATATAACACGTTTTAGTGTATCTGATAAACCGCGGGTACAACGCGGGCGCAGCTAGTGTTTAAACAAACCAGTGCTCTTTTCCTTCTTCGCTGGTGCATGAAGCGTAAAATTTTCAGTGACCTCTTTATCATTGTCCACATACGAACTATTTCGTGACTACCCTCGTTATTCCCCCACTAATGTACTACATTTGTCTCGGTGTTGGTCAAACGTTCCAGTTTTCAGCTCGTTTCGGGAAAACGAGGTTTTATGTTCACACCTCTATTTTATGGGGGAACAGTTTTCTGAGTTGTTGCAAAAGATTAAAGCGAGTAATATGAATAGATTTTGAAAAGAGGTAAAAGTATAGTAAGTTTGCTGAAATACAGTTGTGACACAATGTTTCCCAAATTTTCTTGTACTTGTACAATCAACTTGTAGAGCTGAAAATATGACTGACTCAGAAAAAAATTGTGAGCCGTTACGCCTGGCAGATGTGAAACATCTAAATTATTTTTTACAAGTAATATGCATAAAAGAACAGATTACGACAGGAACTAAATATGGCATAATGAAAAAAATACAAATAGACTATATAAATATACCATCATATAGCGTGGCGACGCGTCGCCACGCCAACAGTCGGTTTTACCCGCGGCTATAGATGTTTCAAATCAAAAGAAAAGTCATCCTTTACATATAGGCACAAAATCAATTCTAAAATTCACCAAACATATACCATCTAACTTTGAAGCGTACAAACTTTGGTCCAAGTCGTATCAAATTTTGAAGTTTTATACAATTTTCAACACTATGACGCTATAAATCTGGTTCGAACATAGTTTGTGAGGCAGGGCATGTAGGAGTATGCTCTCGTGTGTTGAGAGTTTGTTCCTCCGACAATACACTAAGTTATCCGTGGAATTCGGTGTCAGATTTGTTGAAACATGTTTGATAGAATCATATAAGTTCCAGCTCATGTTTTGATACTACCTACTAAGGATTCTTGTCTAGTTTCGCATGTACCTAGTTTATTATCTTGGTCTACTTTATTAGAGTATGTCTTGGTTAACAACTTATGTTATACTGACGTTATTATGATTGTGCAGATGCCTGATTTCACAGCTCCTGCTTAGATCTGGACCCTTTGTTTTCTAGAAGCTAGATTTGGAATATATTCCCATAAAGCTTTCAACGAACGTACAAAGAGAGGAGTTATCCTATCCACTACTTTCACCCTAGTCTAAAGATAGTATATTTTATATTATAAAAGACACTATCGTGAGCTTATTTTGTCATATCCCTGAGAATAAACTGCAGTATCTAGAATAGTTCATAAGCAAATAGGTAACCCTCATTTAAACAGTCATCTACATACAGCAATAGTGTTTGAACTATTTTGAATCCATTTTCATTCACAGCAACACTGGTATTAAAATGGAGTGGCAATACCGGCGATCCGCATAGGAGCATGCAGATTGCCTCGTAGACGATCACATTTTTCAATTTGTTCTTCCAGTATGTGGCATTGTGAAGTTGGACTTGTATCTCTACTGTGGTTTATAAATACGTTAGTGGGATTGTTGTTTTCTTCTATTTTGTGATTGGTGTTTATTAAGTTTTCCATTCATCTAATATTATTCGATTGCGTTTCAATGGTTCATCAAATATTATGTACATATTTTTTAAAAGGAATCTTATTGATGGTTGTTTCTCTGATAGAAATGGCAGCTTGCACTAAAATGTAGATACGGAATTTATATACGAGTAGGCTGACAATCGATCAACTGATCTACAAAAGGCTCTTTCATTAATTAAGCAGTACAAATAAACTGCGCAAGTTTGGACACATGTGCAGGTAAATGGATGGTGTTAACAACCGCTTAAATAAGTGCGGTCCAGTGACTTACGCGCTGCATGTCTAGCCCGCACCTTTACATATTCAAATTACAAGCACCTAATGTATTTCTGGGCAACTGCCAACCCGTAATTTTGTCACAGAAAATAATACATATCGATAACTGTTTGTCTTCATGTTGAAATCACTACTCCAGGCAGTTTCTCATCTTCCAACTCCCGGATCCAATTTCGGTATGTAACCGGGTATTTTTCCATCCAGAATCCACTTTTGGTCGAAATATATAGTCTTTACGTCTAGTTAACGATTCAAAGCCGGGCTTGTTACCGCTATAGTAGGCGCCAGATAATCGTGGAATAACGGTCATTGACCCACCTACAATTATTGACATTTTTAATTTGAAAAACGGAATTAATGACACAAAGCTGTCCCGAATCATCATCTCTCGTGATCCTTAACATTGTCTAATAATGAAAAACGATTCATTTAATTTAATTGTTCAGGTACCTATGAACAGTTATTAGGGAAAGGTCAATATACTTTATTCCACATTTATCTGGCGCCTACTATAGATCAATTTTATATGAAGGCTGGAGAACGTAGTCTCGAGATATATGCAGAGACTTTCGAGGTATACAATGAGTTATGTACCTTCGTTATATTTATGTTAGCATATCTATGTACCTATATTATGTTAAGAGGACGAGTTATTAGAGCATCTTTGTAGATGATATAATCGTTACTTAAGTGAGATGTAATTTGAAAGGGATTCATCGAAGTTTATGTATTCAATAGACACTTACTGATGACAAATAAAAAATGACGACTAATAGAGAAGTATGGAAGGAGGCACGCTACGACGATCTCAAATAACTTGGAATAAAGGCCGATCTTCCTAATAATAATATTTTTTTTATTTGTATAGAATGCAGGGTATTTGTATAGTTGGCTTTGACTGGCCTGTTGGTCTCGTGGTTAGTGACCCTGTCTGCTAAACCGGAGGTCGTGGGTTCGATTCCCACCCAGGACAAATCTTTGTGTGATGAGCCTGATCATTTGTTCTGTGTCTGGGTGAAATTTGTCTATAATATGTATGTATTTAGAAATATATATGTATATTTATCAGTTGTCTGGTTGCCATAGCACAGGATCTGCCTCGTTTGAGATCGGATGACCGTGTGTAAGTTGTCCCAAGATATTAAGATTAAGATATTAAAAAAAAACAATTATAAAGAACTATTTACTTTACCTTTCGTTTTGTCACATGAGGTAGGATTGATCAACACTGCATCACACAACAGCAGCTCACCCAATAATTTGTAACATCTATGCACATTTTCTGAAATACCGTGTTTACTACAAATACCATTTTTAGCATTAAAGATATTATTATTTATTATTTTTATATACTAATTTACATTTTCAAATATTCCTTTAAAAAAAACACATTAAAAAATAAACATTTAAAAATATAAAAAGTAGTAGTCCGCCGGTGTCGGGAGCAGAGTCCAAGCTACCGGTGGTTAGGACTCCAGAGAAAGGAACCTCCTCACAATACGAGCCGTATTATTATTATTATTTTGTTTTTTTTTTATGTTTATCAGTTGTCTGGTTGCCATAGCACAGGCTCTGCCTAGTTTGGGATCGGATGACCGTGTTTGAGTTGTTCCAAGATATTATTATTATTACTAGTTACAGGTATAGCGGTACCCAGTATATCTGCCTGATGACATACAAAAATTTAGAAGTTAACATAACATTACGGATAATTATATAAACTAGGTACTTAATTAAATTCTGAATGAGATCATGAATCAGTCTTAAATTATTTACAATAATTAATAAATGAGATAAAGTGAAGCAAATAAATATTACAAGTAATCACTTACAAAATCGGTAACAGAGTATTTACATTTCTCTGTCAGCAACGATGACAGGAGTTTTTTGAATTTTGTTAAAGGCAGATCCTTAATACAGTTTGGCAATTTGTTATATTATATAAGTGGTGCAATACCGATAATACTTTTTTAAACCGACCAGTGTTATATGTACCAGTACACAATAGACCCTGATATTTTGATCTCATGGCTGTAGTTCGCAGTCTCGTATCATTCAATGTAGGAAATAGCATAAAGAGCGTCACCAAAGAAAATGTTTTCAATACGAATAGATAAATTGAAGGGAAGCCAGTCCAAAATACTAGTTAACCCACAAACTGGGTTGCATTTAATTAATGAAGCAGTAGATAGACAATCCGATTAGAGACCACCACGGTATCAATCAAGCGACGCAGTGCATGAGTGATTGATATTAATGAAATCTATGACGTCACTCCAATCAGATATCGGTTAACTGATGCGAAATGTGCATCCAATATAGACTTAGATATAGACCAAGTTAACGATGGACATAAACCTACTAAAATTAGACTATTTGCAGAAACACAGCATGTGTTTGAAGACTTTATTGTTCTAGTCTACGTCAATTAACAGAAATATGCAAGAAATGTCCTTAGAGAAACCATTAATAATAATAGCTTCTTAATTTCTTAAAAATAAATGAATGGTTCCAATATTTGTAAATTTGTGAGTACCATTTACCTAAATTTATTTAGAAAATGAATAAGTTTACCTCTGCTGGAAATACTTTGTTCCTATAAGTAGCATACTCTGGGTGCATCGTCCTCATATAATATTAAATATATTTTTGTATACCAAATTTTATAAAACCATTATTTGAAAAGAGTAACTATGGAGTTTCTTGTCCGTTCTTAAGAATATAAGAATCTACTTTTCCGAATGGACAGTAGAGTCACTTTATTAATGTAATACTATTATTTTACTGAACTGTAAATGATGACGTTCAAAAGTGCCGTTTAATGGCCTAATTGAAATAAACGTTTTGACTTTGACTTCGCTAAATAAACCCGTCTTTGACCTCAAATCGATAGTAGAACGAAAGGAAAAAAAAACAAAAGCTGAAATAGAAGGTACGACACTTGAAACAGCCAAAGAAAAAGAAGGCAAATAAAAAGGCTTTAAACTGACTTTAAACGACCAAAGAGTCTTTCAAACGACTGGAACGACCTTCAAAGTTCTCCCTTACCCATTAACCTAATAAGCCATGAAAGTCACACAGACACAAAACGCTTATCAAACAAGCCATTAAAGATTCAAACACCGATATTTAAAAAAAGAACATCTCAGATGACGTCATAACATTATACGGTACAGTTGGTCCCCTTTTATGGTACAGTGGGTGCCATGAATGTCGAAAAGGCGGGACATTTGACAGTCTACGGGGAAAGGGTTACTGCAGTTCTCTATGGTTGAATGGAGGTGGAGCATCGAGGTGAAACGGGATTTCGTGATGTTGGTAATTTGATCTTGGACGTTGCTGTGGTGTTGACAGTTTTCAAGTCATAAACAATCAAAATCAAAAGTCATTTATTCAAATTAGGCTGAGTGCCGGCACTTTTTGAACGTTTAAGTTCTACATATAGACAGTCCCCCAAAACGCCCGCCCGTCACCACTTCCTAGTGTTTTAGCTGGGAAGAAGAAGTGGCGCAACAAACTCCCCAGCAAAAAGCAAGCAAGAAAGTGAAGCTTTAACTAGCTTTATTAATGTATTTATAGTTTTTGTGTTAATGTTAGAAAGCAATTAGTTAGCAGCTCAAATTACAACTTAAAACAGGCCAAAGCTCAGCATAATTATGTGGACAACTCTTAATTTTTTCAGTCTCCCTTAGAATTCATAACTGGTGGGCATCATGGGCCGTCAAATCTATTAGGGCCAAGCGCTATTTCTGTCGACACTCTTGGCAAAATTAGTCACAACGTATTAGTACCAACCATCAATCTTCTCATCATTAATAGTAGGTCTATCAAGAAGAAGCATCTTCTGCGGCAGACGGTGCTGGCAGAAAACATTATTCATAGAAAAGAAAAATGAATGTTTGAAACAGCGATAATATCGCAACGCATCGTGTTGGGTAAGAAGGAAGCATTCATTAATGTCAGTTCAAGTCAAACTCTTACTTTTATTGGCCTATTAACATCGCCTATTAATCAATGTTGACGTATTGCTGGCTGCAATGATAAGTTGGACTGAATTATTTCTGTTTTATTAAATAATATGGTTTTCAACATTATTCTAGTGCCTCACAAAATATTTGAATAAATTTGTCACAACAAGAGGACCTACATATTCACAGTCTATCACCGCTAACGAATGTCAAAAAATTAAAAATAAATAGAACTGACAACCCCTCAAAGTACCAGTTATGATGCCAATAAATCACGGCTTTGTAAGGACACACAAACAAAACAGGTAGGTACCGAAATATTACACCATCATTATGTCCCAGGACAAATACTGACAGCATTGCTACGCTACATGCCTGACGTCTCACCGTCCTGGGACATAGGGGCACAGCATCCTTCGTTCGTTTATTCCATATTCAACGTACCCGTCCAGTATTTGGGTCATATTTGAAATAGTCGCGAGTTGAATGGGCTTTGATGGCAGTATAGCTGAAAGGCCGATCTCATATTGCATACGCGAATTCGCAGGTGAACGCGAGCTGAATGGAGATTTATGAAGCGGATTTGTATTGAATATTCCCGCGAGAGAAATTAGAGAAAAATATACAGACAGTTTGAATTGAATGTGTGAAGTTTTATGGAAACAGAATATTGGAAAGTCTAGGACAGCTTTCAAAAGGTTGTATCCTAGTTAAGGGCAAGACTAAACAAAGGCTATTTTACTGTTCTTAGATGGTCTATTTTGACTAAGCTTGATTGAGATGAACTTTGATTGTGGTGATACTTAGCCTGGGTCTGTGGAATAAGGCTTGTTAAACATTGAAACTCACGAATTCACTATCAAAAGTTTATATCAGCCCGTTAAGGGCTTACAGAACAAACGAGAAAGCATGACCGCAGATGTAGGTAACGCTTGTTAAACCATGATTTGATTTTCTTAGAAGATAAAATATGAATGTGTATTACTCGAGCTTTTGACAATCTGTTCAAAGCAAATAACACTTATGCAAGAAGAGATGTCAAAGCGGTATAAAAAAAGTAAATCATCTAGATAAAATACATCAAAGTGATTTTTAAATCCAGATAAATAGTGAACAAATTGGCATAATACACACAAAATAAATAAAAGAGCATTCCAAACGGTAACAAAGTGGACAAAAAAACGATGAAACAGACGAATTTACTACATTGAGTGAATTATTGCTACATGTAGTAACGCTTGTGCAAGTTCCAACAAAAACGGTACAATTAATCGGCAGGAAAGTTCATCTATTTTGAACTTTATTCCTTCGTTATAAGGCTCTGTAATCATGATAATGACATGATGTCAGCTTCACGGATGCCACCGCCATTGTTATGCATATTACATGTCTATAGCATTCACTGGTGGCCTAAACGTGGAGACAGAATGTATGGTCCTGTCTGGATGAGCTTAGAATTCTATTTTGATCTTTGATTTGACTGTTATTTTTCTCGCAATGAAGCGAAAATAGAGCAGACCCAAGATGCGGCAAAGATTTAGGAATCAATTGTTGGAAACGAGTTTCTATTGTGTTCGTAGTCGATTCTCTAGCAATCTAAAATCCTTACCTACATTCTACATCAATTCTTCAAACCGGCATGTAACTTGTGTTTGCAAGTTCAATTTACGCGAACCTTATGTAGAGGCTCGGGCAAAAGTACGTAGAAAGATTTGTTTTTTTCTTCTTAACTAAAAAAATATATATTTATTTTTACAGGAAGCATTGCATATTACGTATATGTTTTCAGTAGGTGCGATATTTCACAAACATCTTTTATCCAGGGATATGTAAGTAATTAAAACTTTTGCAGATACATACAGATGTTTTCAATGCGCAAACATCTTACTTAATTGATACAGAAAAACTTTTCAAATCACTTCTCTAAAGATATTTTTACACTGTAGCAGTTCGTTCCAATAAAACCAGGTGTCGATTTCATATGTGTAATAAGCGCGGATATTAAAAAAAATCCCAAACGACGTGAAGGAGAAAATCCCAGGATTAAGTTTCACGAGTTCTCTTAAGAACTGATTTAATTGAAAGATTGGAAACCAGCGGCGCCATAAAGAATTCAAGATTTATTGGGGAAGTAGTTATCAAAACTGTGCTCAAATTGAAAATGCGGCTGTTAACCGTGCAAGAAATTGATCAAGATATTTTTACATTGTATTTATTCTGTTTTGCTTTGTTCAAACATATCAAAACCTAAAGATATAAGTATTTACTTTATGTGTTCCAACAGTATTTACAAACTTTTTTTTTTTGAGGATGGGTAATCATCAAATGACTTCTTCCGCTCTGGATGGAGCGGAAGGGCGTGTCAGACTCTTACCGACTAAAAACAATCCGTGTTCCTTCTAAAGCCCTTTGCGTTCCAGGGCCGCGGTGACTCTTTCAAACAAATTCCGCAACCCTGGCAGGAGTATTTACAAACTACACACTTATAATAATATAATATTTTATTAACTTATTAGAACATGCTCACTGCTAAAACGCAAACATAAACTATAGCCCAAAGCAAACCAAAATCAAGGAACGACATCCATATCCTAATTTGTTCTGCATTTTTGCTTCTCTACCAAGCACGGCACTACAACCAATTCACAATTTTCATTGGCAAAGTTCTTTCTGTTTTCTCGTTCGACTTTTTTGCTTTTCCATGCATACGTGTACTCATTCCATTTACCGGTTCCATTCTCTGTACATTGGTGTCCACACAGTTTAAAAGGCACCGGTGCACGTTGAGTTTTAATGACGCGGGCGTGCGCTGTCATTTTACAACATTTAATGGATGCGCGATCGATACACACACCGCTAAAAAAGGTAGAAAAACTGTTCTTGTTACAAAAGCGTTGCTAACTTTCATGTGCTCGTTTTTCAATGGAAGTTTATTGAAATTCTATTGAACGGTGCTGCCTGTAGAATTTGTGAAGTTATGCGGCTAATCGCTTATCGGTCTATGAAGAGTTTTGGAATGCCTGTCTATCTACGTTATGGCATAGGGCTTATACCTTTGAAGAGAAAAATCTGTGCCTGATTTTTTTGCCAATCGAGCTACGTGCAGCGCTTTGCGTTTACAGGATATTGTGAGAGCGTGCAATCTGTACATTGAGTGTCCGCCGTAGCCTGAGAGCGAGTTGTTTTTACCATCTCTAGAAAATAGTGCCTAGTTTGATTGTGATCACAGGTTTTTGAAACAAGCAACGAGAAAGTGGGCACAACTAAAATTTTCTGTAGCCTTAGCCTCAAAAAAAGGTGAGCAAGAGGGTAAAACAATTCATTTATAGTGCGTGCAAGTAGAAACTTTAATGACATGTGTAAACAGCATGATTTTGGTCCTTTCTTAACGGGTGTGTCCTCGGCCAGAAAGTGTCTGAGCCTTAGCTTTTTTAAATAAGATTTTCGTTGTTCGGGTTTCTATTCTTGTATTGAGTATGACATGTGAATTTAGTTTAAGGTTGAATGTTTTACTGTTTTTCCTTTTTATAGAAGTGATGATTAATTGGCTGTCAGTCTCACATGCTTTTTTTATTCTGTTTGTTTTAGCTGTAAGTCATACATAGTTGGTAAATAAATAAATAAAACTAATACTCTTGGATTTAAAATAACATTACCTACACCCTAAACCCAGAAGTCAATAAATAGTTGAAAGGATATAAAAAGGAAATAAACGGTAACATGTAAGGAAAAAAGAAAGTGCGATATAAACTGATGGGATCGTTTTGTATGCGACGCGTTGTGAATTTTTAAACAGAAAGCCGCGTAGTTTTGATCTATTCCGTAGATACGCGGAGCTTTTTGTACGAATGTTGTTTGCGTTGAACTTGTGGCGAACTAAGTGATTGCCTCGCTATATATTCCGAATTTTCGGTGCCTGGAATATGTTACCTGGAACACACTTAACATCTGCGTTCACATTTTCAACAGTCCACATTTAAGACCGGATTGCCGAAATACGTAAATATGATTCTGAAATTATGCTCTGTTAACTTTCGGAATAACATCGGCCAAATGGATGATATTGTGGAAACGGCCATTCGTGTTATCTCGACCTTTTAAATGTTATCTGTCTGTTTTTATAGCTAATATTATTCGGATTCTTTATAACATTTTGATGCCTAACTGAATTTCGTTAATTTATTTCATATTCAACAGTCATTTTTATTTCATTTCAGAAACCACAATGTTATTTGAAATAACTTTGGGGCTTAAATCCCTGGTCACTCGTTTCATCAGCATTGCGAAACTTTTACCGAAAAACCGCAAGAACTCTTCTGGACATTTTATAAATTGACTGTCAAAGTAAAGAACAGTTTATTTATCGAGCTATGGCATTTTATATTGGAGTGCCGAAACTAATGGGTCCCGGACTATCGGAATTCCTTTGAAACAATTTGGGACCCTTCGGGTTGAAACTTGAGAAATGTTAACATGAACTTGCCAACCATTGTTTGATAGTTGCACTTTTATTTTTACGCTTTTGTTTAAAGGGAATCCAAAGTTGTTCTGAAAGCTTTTTGGCATTCGAACAACATTGAAAGTTATTTTGATTTTTTTTTGTATTCCTATGAAACAGTGTACCGACGATAGCCTAAGGTAGTCTATAAGAGATCCGTGGTAAATTATGGAAACCACTATAGTAGGCGCCAGATAAATGTGGAATAAAGTACATTGACCTTTCCCTAATAACTGTTCATAGGTACCTGAACAATTAAATATGAATCGTTTTTCATTATTAGACAATGTTAAGGATCACGAGAGATGATGATTCGGGACAGCTTTGTGTCATTAATTCCGTTTTTCAAATTAAAAATGTCAATAATTGTAGGTGGGTCAATGACCGTTATTCCACGATTATCTGGCGCCTACTATACATTCTTCCAGCATCATGGGAGATTCAACAAAAAATTCAAAGATTTTGCGATAAAGATAAGGCCTGGCAAAAGCAATGCTACTTTACCCTTCATAACAATATTTTATGATCACCAATTCGATTACCGAACCCACTTACAATGTCAATGGCCTGCACTGAACATTTACGGCCAGCTATAATAGTAATCACTACCATTTCGTATTCACTTTATAAAACCACTTTTTCTCAGTTGTTACAATTTATAAACGTTGCGAAATACAGTTGGTTTATCAAACTATGTTAAGCCAGGAGTAACTTGAAATATTAATTACCACATCTACTAACATTCTGATTACCTTGCCAGTGAATTTAAGCGTAAATACAGGGTTTATTTCGAGATGGAAACAAACACGCAGACTGTGGTTACACAAAGTGAAGGTGCTGCAAGGATTCACTTGAATATTTGATGTTGCTTTATTTATGAATGCGAAATGCAGGCTGTAAATTTTGCTAATTATTATAGCATGTTTGTTACTGCACAAGTTGGTCTTAAAATATAACTTGGCTGTTTATGTTTAAGCGAATGGAAATATACGTTAATTTAATTTATGTTGAAGTTAAGAGAGAAACTTCTAAAGATGATTCTTTATGCTAAAAGGTTGCACCTTGCAGATATTTTTTCAATAAGTACTGAATTTACTAATACAGAACTAATAGATAGCTCTAAGTTTCCATTTTAAAAGCATAGTTCTTCTATCTACCATGTCACTTAATTTATTTAATTCAAACAATTTAACATAACAGTTATAAATTAATGTCATTCATAACGTTGTCCCACGTTGGGCGCCATTAAACCTCATCATATTGAGTTTTTGATAAACTTTGAGATAGGATTCTTTGAAACATCAAAGTACCACCACTAGCTAATACATACTATCAAAACTTTAAATTACAAATAATTGTAACAAAGCACGTCCGAAATAAACATAAGAGCAACTTTTAACAAATGAAGTGCAAGCATAAGAGAATAAATGTCGCCCATTATGTTGGCCTCGGTTGGACGCCAAAAAATTTCGCATATTGATGGAGTTTTTGATAAACTTTATAAAAGGATTCTTTATGTAAAATTAAAGTAGCGCAACTCGCACATACATAGTCTGTTTTTTACTGAATCCGTCAAGAAAATTATGACAAAGTAATACTATCAAAACATTTGAAATATTAATAAAAAACACAAAGCAAGTATTAAATAAAACATAAGAGCAAACTTTAATAAAGGAAGTACATGTATAAGATAATAAGTGTCGCTCATTACGTTGGCTCACGTTGGACGCCATAAAACCTTTCATCATATTGATGGAGTTTTTGATAAACATAAACTTCAAGAAAGGATTCTTACTGTAAAATTAAAGTACCGCAACTTGCATCTGCTATCAAAACATTTAGAATTCTAATAGTAAAAGCAAAGCATGACCAGAATAAACATAAGACCAATTTTAATAAACGAAGTGCAAGTATAAGATAATAAATGTCGTTCATTACGTTGGCCCACGTTGGGCGCCATAAAACCTCTCATCATATTGATGGAGTTTTTGATGGCGTCACATAAACGTAACAGCCTAACTTTGTTTATTCCTACCATGGTACACCGTGAAGCGTAATGATTCGGGAGTGGAATCCTCTATCAATACATATTAAGCCCTTGGTTAAATTATGTCTTGTTTATCGTTTGTTGTAAATAGGTGCTTATGAAAAATTTGCAGTTTCGGATTTGAAGAGCGACAGCATTATGATAGATTTTATTATTGATTGGCTTGAGTGACCACAATCTCACCTGAAGGAAAGCGATGATGTGGTGGACGATGGAGCACGTTTGGCTAGAAGTGACTTATTCACTCTTAATTTTAAGGTTTTAGCCATTGGAATATTTATATGTATTATTTGTATCTATAAGGATTATGCCTAACTTAACATATTTCTTTTTCTGGCATGGAGAGCACCATAAAACATTTACGTGCCTGGTACCAAGCTCTCTTTCTGTCAAGCTTAGTAAAAATCAATTCGTTAGTAAACCAACAAACATATTGTTTGACACATTATTGCGAATATTAAAGAAATAAAGCATAACGCTAGCTCATAATAACACGGACAATGCATAACTAAAATCCTTAAAACTAGAAAATATGAACCGTGCAACCTAGATAAAACAGTTGAGTTAATCTAAAGCCCGTAAATATGAGAGAAAGCTTGCTAAGAAGTTAATATAGATAAATAAAATAAAGCTGAAAATGTGTGGGTATTCATAATCTTGTCTGAGAATGGAGATAGAATATTATAAGAAGATCCCCAGAACCCCAGCGCTGGGTTTACATTGAAAATTAAACAATCCTTTAAAATTATTTCTAATAAAAAAAACGGCGGGAGTTAGTCGGAGTCTAGACGAATAAATAAGAGAAATTGGTATTTCTGTGTGTTAAAATAAATTTAAATAGCGCTCACTAAACCTTTTAATTGTCCTTATAACTATATTCTTCCATGCTCAAGAGATGATTCAAAGTTATTTGAAAGATTTCCCTTTTCTTACTGTTATGACTTGGTATATCATCATTCAGGCATGCACACAAACAGACAAGGGCTACCATGGCTGCCAAGTAGAAAATAAGTTCACAGTTGAAGAAAATAGTGAAGTTAATATAGACCAATTTATAGTTCATAGTGCAGGTCCCTTATGAGAAAGTAGCATAAAAGCCAGACCAAAGGCGAAGGATTGCACAGAGACTGTGTGTAAACGCAGACATCGTAGTTCGCAGTCGACGACAGTATTTCATAAATCTAGTATTAGCACTGTGTAAATAATGGCCGGAGAGACTAAGTCAATTACGCTGCAGTTATTCTAATTTCCCATGGGAATCACGAGTTTACTTGAAATATTACGAACCACTCTACATTTTATTCAGGTTGTTTTTCTTTTGAATATTTCTGAGTGACTTCTTTGTGAATGAATGGTGAGGACATTGTAAAAACTGAAGGCTTAGTTATTGTTGGAAAAGAAAAGAGAGAATATTTAGTCGATGTAACGGTTGAGTCTGTTCTAGGTCCTAAAGTAAATATTATAAGAACAAAAGTAGGTGTTGTAGGCAAGTTGTTTCTTCATCTAAAAGCTTAAGTAAAACTATAAATACAGGTACTTACTTAATTTATTTTTCAGTAAGAGGAGAGTGCTGGCACCAGCAATTTTTATATTCGTATTCAGAGCCAGGAATAACAACAGTAATTCATTTTCATTCGCCTGTTTGTCTCAATAATTTTCTCGGAGTGCCGAAAACGACGATGTATGTGCCAATACTTTTACGAAACAAAAAGGTTGCGAATGTGGGCTTGACCTACATTTATAGTTATTATTGGCTATTATGATGGCTCATACATAAGCCTATCATATTCCTACATGATAGTAAGCTATATATAGAAATGTATGAATTTTAGACAAAACCCTGACTTCTGTATTGTAAGTTTGTATAAGCATTTGAAGTTGAGTGATTCACAAACTTTACTTTAGACTAACCTAAACACCTGTTAAACTTTGAAATTAAAGTGGGGTTTGAGAAGGTCTTAACTAAAAATACTCAATTCAGAAATCCACCCATAGTATTGTACATTTTACATATAGCAAAATAAATAAGATTAAACTATTTCCTAGTTTAATCAGAAACTACATTTTGTTTCCTTACCAACCGTCATTCACTTCCAACTTTCCAAATGAAATTCTCCAATTTGTTAACATAATTATAATTCGTTTAAATCCCAAACATATTGCTTCCATATCACGTGAAACAACAAAAGTACGGGTGTTTTCGTAATCATAATATATTTTCTTACCCAAAGTCAGCGATATGATAATATGGGGACAACTTAAGCGTTTTCCTCTTTACCTGAAACAAAGGGAACAATTTCGTTATATTAGTCTGTATAGGTAGAAAATGTAATAAAGATATTGTCTTACGCTTTTACTTCTAAACATTTTCGTAACGTTCTATATTAAATCGCTTTAGATCTTCTATTATATGGAAAAGCAAGAGTAAATGTAATTCAAGATAATGTCATGAGAATAGATTATTGTGTTACCTACTTAATAAATGTTACATGTTTTGAATAAGACAGCGCTGTGCGGACAATAAAGTTGTACCATTTGTGACTAGTAGTTTTCTATTATATTGATATGCTCGCGTTTGACGACACTTACTTGCTGGAAAGCGGTGTTGTGGTTAACGACGGAGCACGCTTGCCTAAATGAAACCTATTCACTCTTGACATGCAAAACCCCAGGCTGTAGCTATCAGGAAACTCAAGAGTGCAGTAGGGAACTCCAGTACTTAGTTGAACGCACAAAGAAAGTATTCCCTAAACGTTTTATGCGTTTATCGCAAAACTAATATCCAAGCCCACGTCGCAAGTTAAACACTATATCTGGGGCATAAGAATAGTTTTTGAGAAAAGAAAGCAAATAACGAAAACAGAGATGAGTCTGAAGTTGAAGAAAGCAAAATGGTGAACGTGTTTTTCGTGATGTAATCATAGATATTACAGTTGTTTCCCAAAGACCAAGCAATAAATCAGAACCTACAATAAACCGGGAACTGAACAAAGTTTATCCAATTTTTATACAAAGAAACTTAAATCAATCTTGCAGCGAGCGCGGACCGTGAGATTCAATGACTGCACCAATAAAAGCGAAATGAAATCCGGTTCAATGGGATTTTATAGAATTTCAAGACGGTAACTCTTGATAGAATTCTTCTTTATGTTCTGTATTTCATTGTTTAAGAAAATTCGACCCTGCTTTTTCACGTGTATCTTTGAATTTTGGTTCATTTCTGCTAATCCAATTTGAATAAAATATTTTAAGTACCTATTTCTATAGTCAACGTTGTTGCACCTGAAATACTGTACCAATTCAAGACAAATGATTTTTGATCAGCAGAAACTGAGCTCAAGACTAAAACCTTAGTCCAATCACCATCTGATCGCGATTATTATGGACAGATTTGCTTCTCGCCTTGTTTCTGTCAAAATCATCTTAAGGACTTTGTATGCATTCAACTCTATCTCTTCTATGTACTGTATAATAACAAACAACCTGTCAGATGGCACACCCTTCACTCTAAATTCACACTCATTTTCAAATAAAACCCCGACAAAACATCTTGACATACAGTACAAAACTACAAATGGCCCAAGCCATCGTAAACAACACATAAGCGTGTAATGTAAACTGTGATTCAAACGAAATGGACTGTAGTTAGTACGTCCCCTGAGACAGATCTATTATCGTTTGGCACAAGTTAGGAGCGATTGTTTCCTGTTCACTAACTCCATAGTTTGGGATTGTCGGACGAAATAAGGGTATCGTCTATGTAAACGAGATGTGCCTTATTATGTTGGGGTGGTTTACTTCTATTTTGATGTGGTCTTGTTTTGACAAGTGCTTTAGTAGATGTCATTATAACTAACCTTAAATAAATGCTCCTGAATAATTTCTTTGCAGTTGTGTTTTATGCAATTGATTTTGTCTAATATCACTGTTTTAGTGCACTAAACAGCGGTTCCTTCTAGTAACTCAAATAAAATCTTGAACAATTGTCTTATTATGACTTACAGGTAGTCGGTATTACCATAATTCAATTATGATAAGTAATACCCAGAAAAGTTATCTGGACCATTTTTCCCTACCTTTGAATTAGCATCCACAATGCATAACGATAATTGACTCGTTATTACTTCTTACCAACTATGCATAAAATCTTTATAAACAAGTTTCTCAGTTTTTGTACTTGTTTGTACGTCAGTTCTTATTTACTTTACACACGGATAAACTTTAATACGATGCAGTCTCGCTACAATTTCTGTTTTAATACAGATTTGCATTTTGATGTTGCCATAGTATAATAAAAGAAGAAACTTCTTCAAACATGCCTTGGAATACAGAAGCAAAAAAGAAAAAAGAAATGAACGAACATTAGTAAAATGGCTTCTTATTTCAAAATTTCCGCCAATAAAGACCACGCGACTTGACCGAAATGGTTGCTGAAACGAGGTTGCAAGTGACCGCACGCTAAATTAAACGTTTGCATTCTGCGGCCGACGTTCGTCGCGGGCAGACGCGGAGACCGTTGACTTTTTAATTACATTTATAATTAAAATGCACGTCACGCCGTGTGAGCTCCGTTGTGCGCCGGAAAATTGAATGTACAAATTAGAAAAAAAAAATTAAAAAGACCACCCCTTGCTCTTTCGTGTTATTTTCTACGTGAATTGCGAATTCGGTTTCATTTTCTCGCGGAGCGGTTTGTCTGAGATTCGAGTTTTTGTCTGCGAAGCAAAATAGTACATTAAAATGTGAGCTGAAAGAGAATTCATTTACGAGGATTACACTGAATGAAGCAAAATGATTATGGCGCGACCATTGCCTGTAATAGTAGAAAATGTAAACATTAATTTTAAGGCCGGTAGGACTACCAAATATTATGGAAGCTTTAGTAAACATGCTACAATATAGGCACTGTTGTCTTATGCACCGATACTGGAAATTACAAAATACCCAGCTGCAGTATTAAATTAAAAGATTTCAGGATAATGACTTTGTTACACTACAAATGTAATTTTTTTTTAGACGTTCACCATAATATTGCTTTGTGTATCATGATATTCATGATATATTATTACTTGCTGCACAATATCATTTGATATTGATGCAACAGATAAGAACAGCGAAAGTGGAATAAGCAAAACTGAATCGAATATATTTTTTGTAACTTCAAAACAGGAAGGACCACACAGTCGTCTAATAACGAAATCTGATAAAAATGAAGCAACACATAAGCTCGATCATAATTCCAAAGACATTAAGCGCCTGATCACAAAATTCAATTTCAGTAAAGACACCTCTATACCCTTTTCTTTCGTGGAGAATACCTAAGAAAACAAAAGCAACAAAGGACACGATGATATTACTTAAGTAACGGAAAGTTTCACCTCGAATTGAATTTCAGAGTATACAGGCTAGACTAATAATGGGGGGCGGTGGGTAAACCGAATTCGTGGGACCCCTGATGCTCGCATGCGGGATCAAAAGAACGGTCGTATTATATTGAAAATCTTCAGAAAGCCGAGATTGGGTTTTAAAATTTTCATTAAGTTTCCTCAGACTGTTTTCTTCTACACAAAGCAGCTGGGTCTTTTAAATTTTGAATACTTGAGTGAGGTAAGTTCAACTTTATTGTATGCAGTGCATCGTTAGGTTTAAGAGCACCTATAATTTAGAAGAATGGTTCTGCTGGCTGCTCTGGCCACATTTGGTGTAGATATAAAGTTCTGCGAAGACGAATAAGGTTATATTAATAAAACAAATGTTTCCATTGTGTCGTTTTTAACTTAATCACTACAAAGATTTCTAATGCTTTTTGATGTTTTATTTAAATTTGAATTCTTTTGTATCATCCTCGTTGCAAGCAAGTTCAACCCTTCCCAATATTTTCCTATATCGCGGTCTATAGGGATTCAGTTCAGATCATTGGCATAGCTTGCCAAAACCACAAAATGATTTTGTCATCCGTCCCCAAATACAGTAGACTCGAGTCTCACGAATATAATCACCGCTAAGGGTTGGTAGGTACAAAAGCCTAATATAAATCATATAGTTGCTACAATGTGTGGAAACTTTACCTCATAAATAACAGTTTGCTGTGGCCAGTAGCCGCTTTTAGATAAATTTCAGTAAGTAGCAACATATTTTAGCCGGCACATATATCATGGCTGAGATGTTTTTAGTTTGTATGGAGTGGGATTAAACTGAAGTTATATGTGTTGAGTTATTTAGTACTTAAGTTTTTGTTGAAGTAATTAACCTTTTGAACCCAGACGCATAAACGCATCGGCGTGCCCCCGACGCCAAGCCAAAAATTCGCCGTATGTTTTGTCACATATTTATGACGTTTGGCGTACAGGTCACGCGCTTGCCTGTCACGTATATGTGACAATGGCGTTCAAAAGGTTAAAATAATATGTAGATTATTTTGGAGAGTTTAAATGAATTGCGAGAGTCTTCTGTAGCAAGCTCATTCATGTATGAACTTCACAATAAAAAAGAGAAAGATTCACATTTTTTTTAAAGTAAGGTCATATTTGGTATTCCAAAATCACAGAAAATATTCACAATTGCCAGTACGTAAGTACATTTTGGAACGTAATTCGCAGCTTTCAAAATAAAAGACAAGGACGGTGTCTTTCAAAAGACCTTAATAGAAGGATTTCTACATCGTTTAGCTTTTGCTTAAACAACTTAAAGCCCTTTGCGAGACTAATGATAACACAAACAAATTAGAGACATAGAACTTTTCTTCCGACGTCTTTTTCTAGAAAGAGACAAGGAAAGTAATCAGGCTAATGAAGCAGCCTTCCTTCCTAGAAATGTTAATGTTGAGTGTTTTTGGACAGGGTCTTAAAGTGAGGAAGAAAAGCTGCTGTGACACTTCAGAAGAAATTAACTTTTTCCATTGACTAGTCACAGTGAAGCGACATGCGAACCGCTTTTCATAGTAAGGCAATAACGTCAAATAATTGTAGCTTACATGTTCGTCTGTTTCAAGGCCTACGAGCTATATTGGTATGTATAACCTACATGAGATCGTAAGGTAAGAATTACCAAGTCAAATGCTTCATTATACTAACTACGGGGCGTCAAGAATGCTCACTATGACATTGGCATATTTGCAAGGGACTTCGGCATGGCGAGATGGATATACTCTTTATTGTACACCATAGCACATAACAATAACAGCTTAAAAATAATAAGGTGAAACAAAAGGCGGTCTAATCGCTAAAAGATGACGATTTTTGCATTCGGCGTGCGATATGTTTTCTATTTTTTTATCTTTATTTGTTTTTGGGAACAGGAAAGAGTAACCCATGAAAACAACTATTTATGCTATCTTCATCCTCAGTCAGTACCAGTACTTTAGCCTTCATTAAAGTTCTTCGCACTTCCGTGTGTCCTATACCTCTTAAGTCATTTATTTCGTCGTCACGACACTTGTAAGGCCCTATACGGTCTCATTGTCGAAGTCCCGGTTTAACACGCAAACAACTGACGACCGCTTATTATGCTCACCACGTGGTGTTTGTTGGACAACGGACCCCTCAAGTTGTGGCCCATTTCGCGCCACGATAGGAAACAGGAAACTACGTAGTAAATGCGTCTGTGGAACGTTTTTTGCGGAAGTGTCGCTTTGTATGTGTGTCTTGTTAATTGAGTTGGATATTTTCTCTGTTAATTAACAGTCGTCTCCCAGTCCACCCATATGCGGATTACTTTCAGAGTTTTATATAGACGATTTGGTGCCTTAATACTTTTCGGATAGAATCTTTTCTGTCTTCAATAAGTTTTATTGATCAATTACTTAATTGGAGACTGCCAATATCCTAAGGCTGGCAGGATTGTAGGACTTAGCTTTCTTATATACCTACTCTTTTCTCCGTAAATAAATGTATGGTTTAACGGTATTATTATCTTTATGTATACTACTTACTTTATGTATATTACTTGACTCGTAAATTGCACTCTTCGCCGTTTTCTTTGATGTGTAATTTTCCTCGACTGCTTTTGACGTAAGTATTTACACGAGGCCAATACTACATAATTATGTGTGTTTAGGGAAAGAGTAAAAATTGGCAAGAAAACAGCTAACGAGGTGACTAAAGCACTTGAAATCAGTGTCGTTGTATGGAGTAAGTTTTATTTTTAACCGACTTCAGGAGGAGGTTCTCAATTCGACTGTATGTTTTTTTTTTGGATGTTTGTTATGCGATCATTCCGTCAATTTTGAATGGATTTTGATGATTCTTTTTTTATTCGAAAGCCTATTCTCCTGAGGTGGTTCCATTGGCACCAAGTCAGAATTTGATGATGGGATCTCAGGGAAATCAACAACAAACAAATCATTGGCCTTGATTTGTTAAGGATAGGTATGTCTATCGGATGCACACCGCGAAGGCTGGTTCGCGCAAGAAAAGAATGTCTGGAAGGATATGGGGGAGGCCTTTGCCCAGCAGTGGGACACAATAAGCTAAGAATAAGGAAAATGTCTATCGAGAAATTTAATAGTTAGTCTTTTTTATCCAACGAACAAGTTGTTTTAACGCTTTTTTCTTCAAATAATGCGACACGTATTTAAATAAAAAAAAATATTATGGATTTGCTCTTGACTCTAGTCTAGGTCATAGATGACAGAGACAAAGTCGACGATGGATCGAGCTTACCCAGAAGAAGCCTGTTCACTCTAATATTAGCATCGGGTGTTCGAAAGTCATTGGGTAAAGACATTGGATAAAGTTTAAAGGTCTCCCACGTAATTTGCGAGTCAATAAAGTCTGTTAAACGGACTCATTACTCGTTTAGCTCAGCTCGTCGACCGAAGTAAATGGTTTAGCGGGGGCGGAAAATTATTCAGATATATATAATTATACTCTTCTACATATGGCCAACGTCTTGAGATGTATTGTGATCATGATGTTATTGTATGATTCTTGGTTGGAAGATTTGTGCTTTTATTAGGTTTTATTAGTCTACAGGTGGTTGGAGATTCATCTCTGAATTTGCGAGGACATCTTTACACTTGCTTGTACTGGCTCACACCTTCTTAAGTTTTTACTTTATTAAGGTCTAGCTTTTATACATCGCATGTCCCTTTTTTTCTCAATTCCCCGGTCGCGTATAACCTATAGCATTCCTCATGAATGTAATAATATTAAATCTTTAGTGTAGACCATACAAAGTCCATATTCACATTAAAAATAGAATTAATTTTCCAAATTCGACTGGTAGTTCCAGAGGTTAGCGTGTTCAAACAAACTCTTCAGTTTTATTATAAGCATAGATATATCTAGCCTATTTTGTCCCACAGCTGGGCAAAGGCCTTAGTAACGACAATTGCATTTAACAACCTACAATAAGTACCATATAATTCGTAACATCACTCCTTATCAAAATTAACGCGTTCGTTTGACTGCTTATTTGCCAAATGCAATTGTGGAATAACATAATGTCAAAGAAAACTTGAGTTTCTTAGAGATACTACAGACTACAATGGTTTGAACATGCCGAAGAATTGCTGTGAAAGCTTGCCCTTTTTAGGTTCTTATTTCACAAAGAAAATATGGCTTTGCAATATAATTTGGTTTTTGGTTCGTAGTCTGGGATATTTGTGCGATGCAATTTTCATAATTTCTGAAAATACATGAGATACTAAAGATTAAACACACTGTAGCTGTATCCGTATATCTGTATCTGTATTGGTATCTGTATTCGTATAGCTGTATCTGTATTGCTCTTTGTTACTCGTTGCTATGAGTAACAAAGACGAAAACTAGCATATTTCCGAAAACGAAAGAGGTAAAATATTTTTTAAGAATCTTCCTTAATACACTAACTCATTATTTATTCCTGGCTTAGCCCACACCGCTGCCTAAAGGTTTCCTAAGGTCTCCCACGTAATCATAAAGGCACGGGTCATCGAACCCTGTGATGTGGGCCCGAGAATGGCAATCGCTGAGCTACCTATAAGGTTAGTTTCCTGCACACAATGGAATAATTCGCGATGGTATGACCGTAGTAGGAAACTTCGTATTTTCATAAGAATATAGCGGTTTGTTGATTAATATCTTTGTCATGAGAGTCCATATACATGGGCGTCTTTGTCACAATCACTACATATTATAAAACAAAGTCCTCCGCCGCTCTGTCTGTCTGTCTGTTCGCGATAAACTCAAAAACTGCTGCACCGATTTTCATGCGGTTTTCACCAATAGTTGGGGTTATTCATGAGGAAGGTTTAGGTGTATTATTCGTCCAGATATTCCTACGGGAACGGGAAAATGGGATATGCCTATACGAAGTCGCCGGCAAAAGCTAGTTAGTTATACATTACTATCGACCAGTGTAGTTTTTATAACAAAAACATGTATTCCTCAGTTGAATTAGTTAAAGATGATTCACACACTGATCTCACAGAACTCCAGTCATACCGTCATGATCGTCTTCCATTCGTCGAGGGACAGGGGATTGTGGTACTGCCAGGGTTGAGGAATAAAATTGATTATAAACAAGTCCATGGAGCATCATTCATAAGGATGATCGATCATTATTAGTATGCAGCTTCTACATATCTATATTTATCCTCCTTCGTTGGAAATCATTCTGTAAATAGTAATTTTAATTTAATTTTCCCGTTCCAGTATGTGGTTTTGATTGTGCTGCAACCGCGTATTTTGCGGGCGAAATCCTTATAACGGGAAACGAAAAAATAGGCATACTATATAAAATTTAATGCTTTCTGCAGAGCTGTGGCCTTAACAAGCCTAAAAGAAAAAAAAATGAACGCACATTAATTAATTTTGCATTTTGGCATGGCAGTGGAGTGGAAGGCTATATGGTTCCTTAAGGTATCCAATTAATCTCATCAAATCAATACGTTTAATTGAGTTGGGTGTTTCGTTAAGATGCTAAAAGCAAGTTTAACTTTTGGGTGGTCGGTAGCCATGTTTGGATGCTGTACTTCTAGTTGTCCAGGCATTTACGGCTTTGTCGGTAATTTTAAACAATAAATGTTCAACACTAAAAGTGGACACGTTTAACGTCTTGTACTTAGGTCTCTAGTACTTGTAAATTTTATAGCTGTCTGGCCATTATACGACTTTTTAACTTCCTTGGACACCGACTTATTGTTGATCGTTTCTGTCTCTAAATGCACTTCGTTTGGGCGTTTTGTTCGTATTTAACGACAGGTTAATAACAGTGTTACAACCAGCTCGTTTGTGAGTGAGGTGGTTCTTTGCAGAGATGTTAACACTTATTGAACTTATTTTATAATGACTGGGCTAGGCTACGATGAATGCATGTTTTTCTATTATTATGAACTGCTTGATAAATGCATCAAGCAGTTTATTTTACTGGAAATACATCATCATCATCTTCCTGCCCTTATCCCATGTTACATTCTGTCCTGTCAGCCGTCACGCTATCACTAACTCCCTTTTCTTTCATATCACTCCTAACACAATCCATCCATATTTTCTTTGGCCACCCATCTCCCAGTCCATCCATCCACATTTAGATTCATAACTCTTTTAGTTACGTGCATTTCATCCCTCCTCTTCACATGGCCATACCAAGATAAGCGGTTCCCTTTGAGCTTTTCCGTTACTGGCGCCACTTTTAAGCTACCTCTAATGAACTCATTCCTCATTTTATCCATTCGCGATACTCCACACATCCATTTCAACATTCTCATCTCCGCTACATGCAATCTTTTCACATCCGTCTTTTTTACATCCCAAAATTCTGATCCATTATACTGGAAATACAATAAGCGAAAAAAAAAAACAAAGACCTTTGTTTCATGATTAAAATGTCATAGAAGAATAAGATCATATTAAACCTTTATCAACAATTTATGTGACAAACGAAAGCTAAACCTGTACGCAAACGTCACAAATATGTGACAACAATACGATGAATCTGTGGATTGGTGTGGGAAGCACGCCGCCGTTGCTATTATGATCTGGTGTTCAAATGGTTAAAAGGTATAAATTACCACCTCTCTAAGCTTGCTTCTACTAAGAAGAATGTTTAGACCCGACGCTCTACCAACCAAAGCAAGAGTCCCCTCCCATACAAATTTCAAGAGCCTCAAACACCCTATTAAATCTTGAACACAGACTCGGTGTAATCCGACGAAATTAGTTATTCAAAAGTAATTTACATGCAGTGTCCGTTGTCCCGTATTAATAGTAATGTTTGTTAGAGAACTGCTTTACTGCTGAGTTCTAGGTCAGATTGTATTTTGAGGATTTATGCTCTGTTATTATTCATGCTTCTTGGGGCTGGTCCTTTGAAGAATTAGGAGTAAGCGGTTTTGTTGTAAGTGGGATTATTTCATTAACTATTTCAGCAACCTGTTTGTCTCTTGCGTTAAATCAGTATTCATGAAGGGTTGTCCTGAAACATATTGCTGTTTGCAAAAATTCAAAATTCTTCAAAATTCATTTTATTTTGTGAACACAGGGTACAATGGTCTTATGTACATATATAAAGTGATTGGTCCAACCTATGTTCCGCCGACAGGCATACAAAATAGTGATGTTGTGATCAAAATTAAATTAATTCTATAAATCCCACAATGTCAACAAATAAAAATTGTCAAAAGTTAAATAAAATAGTAAAGAAAGATAAAACAATGTCAGCAATATTACAGTCGTCGAAATTAATTAAATTAAAATAGTCTAAATGTGAAAAAAAAAACAATGTCAGCAGAGATTAAAATTATCAAAAATTACAATTGCATTACAATAAAATAAAATTAAATAGTAACATAATAATAAACATGCAAGGAAGCAGACCATTTCAGCCCTCAGTTAGTTGATACTCGAAAGGCTGAAAAGGTGACCATATCTCAAACACTACAAGGATAAGAATAGTAATGGTTACTGTTCAAAAGAAACAGTAAATAATAATAATAAATTCTTTATTCCGGTCAACATAAGATCCACTGTGTTAGTAAATTTCTTAGAATTAATGTTAGTAAATATATTTTTTGTTATAATATGTAAGTTCGCTTCGTGTGGACGAGCCATGAGTGAGAGGAAAGTACTTCACTCGTTCATCACCCCCACAAAACGTCTCAGAATAGGAGAGTAGATATTCTCTGCCACTGTTCTCAGAATACTGTTGTCACTGCCCCGCAATCTTGTGATTAAGGACGAGATTTTTTTCCGCATGACAGCATCAAAGTCGTCAGTTCGATTGAACGCAAACATCTCAGATGCGCTACAAAAAGGGGGCAGTCCCAACAGCATTCTGAAAACATTATTATATTGGATGCGCAGGACCTCCAGCGAGCCTTTGGTAAAGTTGACTCACAGATTTCAACATAACGACGGAACCGACGTGCGGATGTGGTGGGATTGCTTCGAAAATTTAATTGTTGACGCACTGTAACGCGCACGATCTATCGCATGCAACAATAGCCAGAGTATGAGATGTATGGCGCCGTTTCCGAGGTCTCTGCGACAGAAGCGCGCGGCCATCTTCGGAAGCGGTGCCATACATTTTCAAATTCTATCTATTGTCCCATCAGCCACGCCCGACAGTCGCATGTGTGTCGCAAACGGTTCTCAACATCCTGATAAATTGGCACTTTCCTTTAGTTTGCCATATGCTATTACTTCCCAGATTTTGATCCTTATCAGACACACTTTCGGATGGTGTAATAATACAGGTTTTTTTTTTTTTGTTTTCAAAACCGGTCGGTTCGATTCCTGGCTAGGAAAACCGATTTTTCTAAAATCTAATTATGCTGTTTTAGTTTTCATCAAAATCAGGCTCGAGACTCCTTTCAGTGTTTTCGATATTCCTCATAGTTTTGGATTTGGCCATCCACGCACACTTTAAAAGTTCACCTTAATACACATCCGAATTGATAACCTCGTCCTTATTTGAAGTCGTTTAAAAATCGAACTCAAAACAGCCGCGTGTCGACGACGGAAGCAAGTACAGGCATTAAGCAAGTTAGATGGATCCGGTGCTCCGGAGCAAACGTGCGGATGTACCGGGATTGCTTCGCGAACTGCATTGTTGACGCACCGTGGTAAGTGGAGAGTTTGCGAACTTTGTTCTAGAATAAACGGTTCACACTAGGTGAGCAAAGTGGTGTGTGCGGAGTGAACGAGATGCTTGTAAAGTGTGGGTGTTGTTGTTTGGTGATATGCTTCTGTTGCCTTTCGTTAGGTGGTGTTCATCGTCGTGGGATATCGACGTTTGATACAAGAATGCAAAATATAGATTTCGATGCTTGCATTGTTTGTTTTGTGTTCCCATTGGCGCATTTAACGAAGGATAATATTATGTCAGTGCAACAATGATGTATCCTCTATAGATCCTAACTAATTTAATAAATGCGACAGTGAGTTTCATTGTTAATTACGCTTTTACGCCTAATTAGAATTTGATGAATTTTGGCATAAAGTTAAAAGGGTATAGACGGTTACGGGCTACTTCAACGGGAGCAAACCTGCGGACAAAAGCTAGTTGTGCTAGTTTTCCATACTATAAGGCATTGCTGAACAACGCACAGTGTAGGGTTCCGTAGTTACTCGTCTCCTAAACAATGCCAGAAAAATAGTAAAAAGTACTAAACTATTATTAAATTACAAAGTTGCAAAAAATGAGAAATGCACTTGGTTTTAAGTAATTTTCTATGGAATTATTAGGATTTTTTTACTTATAAAATTGTAAAGCCTACTGCTTGTGATAGTTTTCCCTTTTAAATTAATTATATATGCTACTACCATTATTTTTTCACGTCTCCAAAAACAACCGTTTAGCTGGCAGAGGGGGGGACACTTGACACTATGCGACGAAAAATTAGCACTTTAAAGCTTACCTAATATTTCGCAAATGGATGCTTGGGTGGAAAAATGGTTAAAAAAAATCATTTCCAATTTACAAGTTCAACTTTCTAGCGCTAAGCGACTCTGAGCTAAACCGCAGACGGACATGCAGACGGACCTGGCGAAACTATAAGGGTTCTTTCGTGACTACGTAACCTTAAAAATAATAATGATTATTTGGCAAACAGGACAACAGATACAACGGTCTGTCTATCAAAGGGTTTATTTGCACACTACCAACAGCACAACAATAGTATCTCTGTCGCAGCCAAATAGCTTAATCAGCCGTTTAGTTGGTTGCCTAGCCTTTTCATTTAACTGCGCCGATTTCGCCCTAAGTAGCATCTTTGGTTCAAAACCTATCATTTAATGACTTGCCCATGTCACTTATATCGCTGATTAAACGGCGCAATTCAATGAAAAAAGTAGGCTTTTAATGAAACGGCTGATTACGCTAGCTGGCTGCGACATCTCAATACTTAATACTCAATACTTTATTTGCATTCCACAATGTGCACTTAGGTGGTAAATTTAAATAAGAAATTGTGATCATTTTGGAGCCTGTCGGGCACAGCAAAAGTTATATCCTAATAATATTATAAATGCGAAAGTTTGTGAGTATGGATGGATGTTTGTTACTCTTTCACGCAATAACTACTGAATGGATTTTGATGAAATTTAGCACAGTGGTAGATTATAGTCTGGAATAACACATGGGATACTTTTGATCCCGGGAATATGTTCCTTTGGGATAATACGCGGGCGGAGCCGCGAGCGGCAACTAGTTTAAAATAAATCCAATAATACCATATTAGGGACTCTTCATACCTCCACCACCACTCCACTATAGTGTCCCCAATAAATACAATACGCCGAACTATCAGCTACCTCCAAATGCGACACCGAATACATTTTAATGTGAGAGCCGGTCCATTGGCTTAATAGCCGTACAATTAGCAGTGTCATCAACAAATCCAACAGATGATAATACGATCGCGCCCATTACTGCCTGATTACCGCGATCAGGATAATTGTGCAGTCGTAACGTTTGAACACGCCTTAATGTACGGACATTTGCGAGGCTGTTCGTCATAAGCTCGGTGGGTGATGTTTAAAATGGATTGGTTGGCTGATTTGGGGTGAAAGAAAGAAAGAAAATTTCATTTATTGTCACAATAATAATAAAAAAAAAACACCTTACAAATACAAAATATCAGAACTTAAGTACATATAGCAATATTGTGCCAAAAGGGCCTCAGCTCAGCATAATGTCAGGTGGCAACAGTAGGTATTACCACCTAACGCTGATTTTCAGCTGCAGCCCACGGGTACCATACGCTCGAACGCGCAGTAGACATATAAATAAAAGTGAAGTGGTAGGTTCGGAAGTGGTACTTGTAAACATAATAAATACAATATAAAATCAAAGTGAAGATGAGAGAGTGTTGGGGTGATCAGTCGTACTGAGTTGTTCCGTTTTGAATGACTTGATGATGTGCAGCCGTGAGACACACACTTGGTTCTTAGCATACATACTACATTTATTTTTTTATTTTTTATTTCAATGTACCGTGCGTGTTTCATGTAGGTAAGTGCTAAATAAATATAATTCTTTCTTTCTTTCTATTTGATTTGGGTTGGGTAAAGCTTTGTCCCGGTAATCTTGTAGGTAGTACTAGGTCACCTGTCCTGCAGACGTCTGCGAATTGAGAACTTAATAAAAGCTTAATATTTCGCAAACGGATCCTTGGATATAAAAAACGCTTTAGCAGACCCTCAATATTTTTAAATTACCCATCAAATCATCGCCACTGTATGTGTAGTACAGTAGTAAAATTTTTTTTTCGAGATTTTACTACTTTGCCGTCGTGATCAATATGTATATTTGCGTCAATAGCGATATCGTCTCTGAGCTAAACTGCGGACGAACAGACAGACGGACATGGCGAAATCATAAGGGTTCCTTGTTGACTACAGAACCTTAAAAAGTACGGCGAATTTGCGGCTTGGCTTCGGGGGTACGCTGATGCGTTTATGCTCTGGCGTTCAAAAGGTTAAGTGAATTCTTTAAAATATTCTCATGTCAACTTGGACGATGCACATAGCAAGAGGAAAGCTCTTTGTTTCTTACCTAGTTTTTAAGCTGGTGTAGGAAAAAGCTTTGAAAGAGAACAACTAGATATTTTTCTGAAAGCGAGAATCAACAGCGGAAATCATCAGAAAAGCTCCGAGGCAATGAAGCTTGTCGAGTTCTGGAAAAACGATTTGCAACTATCTTGGATCCCTTAATCAGAAAAGGACAGTTAAGGAGTAGTATTTTGAGTCTACCACGAGGATTATTCATCTATGACCGTTTATTACCATAGCCTCAGATAACTCCTCGTTTAACACAACATGGACAAAACTTAATTACCCATCGAAAATTCATGGTGAATCGACACGAGTCATTACCATAATTACTATTACCATAATGACGATCGAGTATCGGTATCGGATGGAATCGATTATATCGAATGGGGCGATGACCGTAACCCTATCGCGGTCATCCGACCTTATCATCGTATCTCATGGTGAATGATCGTAATGGGGTGCAAGTACAATTTATGGGCTTGCCATAGGTGTGGCTTCAATGATATTGGGGTCGTAGCATTAATTGAAGATGGGTTATTGATTTATTTTGGGACGTTGTTAAAGGCTTAGTTATTTCTAACCTCTTTCAAAGAGGCGTTGATTAATGCTATCACAGGTTTACTTAATTTTTCCTCACCAAAATTAGTAAATATTGCAACATTCGATTCTTTGCCTTCACAAATGGTATCTTCATCTTAATTTAACCCCTGTCAAGAAAAATCCCCTGAATAATGATCGGAATAAGAATTGTCAGTTTCGTTCAGTTAATGAATGATTTTCAATACTTCGTTCAAAGCTTGCCTATCATAACGCGATTACGTACATCAGACCAGGGTGGCTTCTCTCTAAACCCGAAGTCCATTGTTTCGGGCTTAGTTGCGGGCGTATTCTACTCCGTGTCACCTACGGACTTACGATTAGTTCGAACTCGAACTAAGAATGAATGACAACACAATGACAATGACAATGTCATTAATAATAATATCTTCTAATACATTGTACTGGGATCGGTCCATCATCACTGACAGGACTATTGTTGCCAATAAGCCTGATATAGTGGTGGTGGACCGAATCGAGAGGCGTGCAATGATTGTAGACATAACCGTTCCGCATGACGAGAACCTCGTGAAAGCCGAGAAAGATAAGCAAATCAAATATATTGACTTGGCTCGCGAGGTTGTCGACATGTGGGATGTGGACTCAGCAATCATTGTACCGATAGTTGTGTCAGCCAATGGCTTAATAGCCACGAGCCTCGACCAGCACCTCAGGAGGCTCTCGTTAGGCAGCTGGATCAAGGGCCTGATTCAGAAAGCGGTACTTCTGGACACGGCTCGTATTGTTAGGAGGTTCCTCTCTCTTGAGCCCTGACCGCCGGTAGCTTGGACCCTGTTCCCGATACCGGTGGGCTACTATTTTTATATTTTTAAATGTTTTTGCTTAGTTTTGTATTTTTTTTTTAAATATTTAAAAATGTAAGAAATAAGTTTAAAAAAATGAATATACGGAATAATATCTTGGGACAACTCAAACACGGTCATCCGATCCCAAACTAGGCAGAGCCTGTGCTATGGCAACCACACAACTGATAAACATACTTATATATTTCTAAATACATTCATATTGCAGACAAATTACACCCAGACACAGAACAAATGATCATACTCATCACACAAAGATTTGTCCTGGGTGGGATCGAATCCACGGTTTAGCAGTCAGGGTCACTAACCACTCGACCAACAGGCCAGTCTTTTCAATTCTTAGTGGCTAGGTGATACGGAGTAGAATACGCCCGCAACTAAGCCCGAAACTACGGACTTCGGGTTTAGAGAGTAGCCCTCCTGATTCGGTTACGTAACACACTTGTTGCGTTACCCGGTACTCCAGTACTCCGGACGCAGAACATGCACGGGGAGTCTTTATGAAATCTAATACATTCATAGCTGTGTGAGAGAATGTTAGGAGTTCGTCTAAAAATAGGTGGAAAGGTTGCTTCCGTTATGCCTGAGGAATTGAGGGCGGAAAGAACAGCTGCTTATATAGGTGTTAGACGGCAAAGGTTTATAGAACACGCATGGTCCTTAAAAGGGTATTTTCGTTGCATATACCTGTAAAATCTAACCTGTAAAGTCATAATTCTCGTCGTAGACTTAAAGCACATCAAAATGTAACAACTTCGCAATGATGGGAGTAGGTAATCAACATTCAAGTATTTTTTAGGGTTCCGTACTCAAAGGGTAAAACGGGATCCTATGGAGACTGCGCTGTCCGTCCGTCCGTCTGTCATCAGGCTGTATCACATGGACCGTGATAAGTTGAAATTTTCACAGATGATGTATTTCTCTTGCCGCTATAACAACAAATACTAAAAAACATAATAAAATAAATATTTAAGGGGGCTCCCATACAACAGACATGACTTTTTTACCGTTTTTATAGATAATAGTACGGAACCCTTCGCGCGCGAGTCCGACTCACACTTGACCGTTTTTTGTCAACTGAGCGTAGAAACGGACAAATGCCGAAAAGAAAACGTATAGAAATAATATGCGCTATAGAAATGACAAGCAGCCGTCCCTTCCATTTTGGTGTGATTTTGTCTTACGACAATCAGATTATGACACTTTATCTAACGCCTAAGGTCTATTTTAAGGACCCATAGCAATGACCAGGGGGATAGTCCAGCCTCAAGGGTGTCATAGTACAAACAGACAATATTTTCGTATTAAATACCGATACTGTTCCGAACATTGACCGCGTAACCCGATCGTCTCGATCAGCGGACCTTATCATCGATTCTCACGCTCTTTGCCTCCGGACTGACGTGCGTTGTGTTATTTATAGAGATCTGCTTATGTTTATGTAGGGATTTTTAAATGTGGAGCGGTGTGGGGTGGTTTTGTGACGTCATTAAGGGAACCTGGAAATTGTAGGGTTCTAAATACATGTCCTATGTTTGAAGAATGTATTCATAATCATCATTATCTTGCCGTTTTGAAAATGTATTTGGGGTCGGCGAAGCTGTCTGCTTCTTCAATAGGTACTTCTCTATTTTGCCAGGGTTGCGGAATTTGTTCGAAAGAGTCACCGAGGCCCTGAAACGCAAAGGGCTTTAGAAGGAACACGGATGGGTTTTAGTCAGTAAGAGTCTGACACACCCGTCCGCTCCACACTGAGCGGAAAAAGTCATTTGATGATTTCCCATCCGTAAAAAAAAGGTTTTTTATCGTCATTGCAGTAGTCAACCTTTCTATTATAGCTACATGATTTTCACACTATCTGTCTGTCTGTAGTTACTTTTCCACTCCTTTTATTAGCTTTTGACGTTAATACTTCCCACACGACATTTTCCCCCATCCCTGTTCCTCCGCATCAATTATTTATTTAGTTAGCTTTAATTACTCTCTGCACTTACAGTAAGTACTTGTTCCCATGGCAACCGATTTTCCACTCATTTTTGATAAAGAAGAAGAAAAAAAACACTATATGCAAAAAATACTAGCTCTTTCGGTAGGTATATTGAATCTGCTGATAAGTTAAGCTATGATTTACTTTCGTTTATGGATATTCTAGAGAGACAGGCATGTTTTTCAGAATTCAGGCTTGCAATAGGTAAGTGGCCATTGGCAACCTTTGCCAGGATTTACTTTAAAGCTTTATTTACAATACCCAAAACGGTTGCAACGGAATTAAACAAGGGTGCAGCCCTAATGTTTCACCCGAAGCAAAACACAAAGAATGTTACAAAAATATTGAAAGAAAACTTTTTACCGAATCCCAGATCCAATTAAAGTCGCAAAAATGTTCAAAAGGAGTAAATATAAAAATCGTTTAAAGCACGAACGAATCCCTTTTTCGACAAATCCTACTAAATCCCTACTAAGTATAGGCGTCGCCTTAATATTTCATGAGTGTTTTTAATGTTCAAATCCTTTGGGGATTAAATGTGAATAAACAACATCCCCTTTGAAGCTTAAGATCTTAAATTTGTTAAGGCGATGCTCATAAATAAATATGGCTAGGTACTGTGCACAGCGAGCGGTAAGCGAAGTGTAACGAGTATGCAACTTTTCAGCCTTGTGAGCTGACTTAATTTTATTATCATTTTTTTAGGGTTCCGTACCCAAAGGGTAAAACGTTAACGTAACGTCTCTGCTGTCCGTGCGTCTGGCTGTCTGTCACCAGGCTGTATCTCATGAACCGTGATAGTAAGACAGTTGAAATTTCACTGATGATGTATTTCTGTTGCCGCTCTAACAACAAATATTAAAAACAAAATAAAATAAATATTTGAGTGGGGCTCCCATACAACAAACGTGTATTTTTTTGGTTTATGGTACGGAACCCTATGTGTGAGAGTCCGACTCGCACTTGTTTTACTGTCTCTGTGCAAGACAGGTACCTATAAGCAAAACGTACTTCTTCTTCTTATTGAGTCGACGGTTCATCAAATTATACTTTGGGCCCCGTAGGTGGCCACGGTAATTGTGTCTTTGAAGGTGTTGTATAAGTGAATGATAGATAAATGATAAAAACATTTTTGACGTTTTTTTTTGAATAAATTATTATTATTATTTATTTTGCAAGTATGTTAAACATCACACTTACACGACAATCTTTTAAGCCAGATGAGGCCGGTGTTTCCTAGCTGACTACCCTGAGAAGAAACACCGAAACAAACTCAGAGGTCAAAGTCTCTTTTAAAGTCCATACAATCCGTACTGGTCAAATCATATGAGATTCATGTAGGGTAATGTCTGAGGTATCCTTTAGGTCACCTTGGGTCCAGGTGAACGGACATTTGAGACCCTCCAACAAATGAGATAACGTAGTCTGAACCGAGCGGCACTCGCACCGGATCTACGATGTACCAACAATCCCCCAGTTCGCGGAATTTATTAATTTATTAATTATATACTTAACTGTACACCGAGAATTTCATAAAAAGAAAATTACAAACTAAAACACATGTACAATGGGCGGCCTTAGGCTCTAGACAAGTGTCATTCTGACAGCGGAAGCGTAGCGAAGGCGGTTGCCAAAACGTCAAAAATGTATGGGATTGACAAACACTGTCGAAATGTCACGTGAGCAATCCCTTATATTTTGGCAATTCGACAACCGCCATCGCTAATATAGTGGCAGTTTGTCTAGAGCCTCTTATCGCATTCCGCGATCTCTTCCAGGCAACCTACCGAAATATTACTTCTAATGATTTTTCAGGGACACGTCCTTTTAAACTTCTCATAAAACGCTGCGGGAAAGCATAAGACAGGCTGGAACCTGAACAACGGAACAACGAAAGAAAGCTATCTTCCCTCAAGACACACCACCATTTTATAGCCATACTTCGCACATATAATACAACTTTACAAAGACAGAAGTTGACGTGGTGTCGTCAAATTAGTTGCAAGGTAACGTCAACTTCAGTAATAAGCTTCATAATAAGCCGGGGCGTGCTTTCCTTTTAACTTTACCTGTGTTTCTTGTACGACAGTCTGCTTATAAAGCAACTTTGAACATGACTCGGGTGGTTGGCAAGAAATACCACTCTGTCTTTTGATGGTCTTTCAATTTGAAGGAGTTTTGAGACAAGAAGGTGATCATGTTTTGTGTAAGGATCGCCGAATTGAAGTGGCAGTGGGTAGGGCACATTGCTCGCAGAACAGATGGTCGATGGGGCCGAAAAGTTCTGGAGTGGCGACCGCGTAGTGGAAGACGCAGCGTTGGAAGGCCTCCCACAAGGTGGACCGATGACCTGGTGAGGGTCGCGGGTAGCCGATGGATGCGAGACGCACAGGACCGGTTGTTGTGGCGACACTTGGGGGAGGCCTATGTCCAGCATTCGTTCGGCTGATATGATGATGATGACAGATGGACGGACAAGAAACGGATACAGTATGCTATTAATAATAATATGAGAAAAGTTATTGATTTTACACCTTAAATCTTGAAGACCAAGCTTGGCAAAGACCGCCCGCTTTGTCTTATTTTCTTCTCTTTTCGAAGAAATCAATCTCTTTCCGACTAGAAATATGACTTTCCAATAGACGAACCCGGCGTAAATTATTCTCAAAAGTATGTTCAGGAGTAGTGCCTACGTAAAAAATTCAAACCACTCTTAAAAATCTTTGATCTTAAAATAAAGGTCTACAGCAAAGTATATCTCAATAATAAATAAATAAATAAAGTAGAACTTCCCTAAACGAATGGTCGATCGTGAGTGTGGTTTTAAACACAGAAGAACATTCCCCTCTGCACTTCGCATAATCCCTTAATCCCTTTTACACCTTAGGGAAGAGCTGGACCGATATTCCAAGCAAAAACAAACATCCCATTTGCACTTCTGCATAATTAAACAGCTCCTCCCGAAACCCAAATACCGTGATCAATTCCAATGACAACACAAACGTAGCCTTACTTGTACATTATTAATCACGTAAGTATCCTAACTAACAGTTCCACTGCACTGATAATTATTAGGGACAAAAGGTTCACTAGAAACTATAAGGAGCCGTGGGTAAAGACAACTGGATTGGAATGGTTTATTTCAAATCCAACGGAATTATTAGTTATTAGCTGTCGCCCGCGGCTCCGCCCGCGTGAATGTTGAAAATAATCCCAAGGGAACATACTCCCGGGATGAAAAAGTATCCTATGTCTTATTCCAGACCATAGTCTACCTCTGTGCCAAATTTCATCAAAAGCACGTTAAGACGTTGGTCCCGGCTGTTATTTGTAAATCTTTGGCAATCGTTACGGATAGTCAAAAGCTAGAAAATCTGACACCAGTCTTGCCAAGAAGTACCGTGTTACCCAGTTTATGGGTTGTGGAGGTCTGATAGGCAGCCGCTTCACGTAAAATACTGGTATTCAGCTGAAACCGGTTTGACTGGAAGCCGACCCCAAAATAGTTGGGAATAGGCTAGGCAGATGATAATTGATAAATTTGCGTTTCTCTTCTGATGGAAATCGATGATGTGGTTCGACGATGGAGTGTGCTTGCCTATAAGTAACCTTTTCATTCTTGACTGAAAGACTTCCAGGTTGTAGCTGTCAGCACCAAGTACTCCTAAAACTACTGCCACGATTATGTCAATCAGCTTTGTGTTCAGCATGATTTCTGTTGTTGCTAATCGTTCAAGATGTTAAGTAACTTTGTTTAGGCGTCCCCAAATTATTTTGCTGCGTGGCATGACTAGCACGCGTGTCATAGGTTCGCCATCCCTGTCATAGACCTTCTGAACCTATCTATCGATTGTTTGTACCGTAGTACGACCACCATCCGAAACTTCGCTCCAAGCAATGTGTCTATCGTTAACAAAAGCTTAGCTCCACAGTTTGATGCTCCGTTCTTGAGTAAAGTTATAATGACTTGGGTATTACAACACACTTAATAGTCTAGTAGTCCTTGAGACTGAGAAGTACCAGACGTTAAGACACTCTTTACCAGGGTCTCATGACAACGAAACATTCTACCGAGCGGTTGCGCTCGGATCTGAATACGTGAAAATACATTCCGAAGTAGCCATAGAACTATTTGTGCGTAAACTGATAAGTTTACGCACTAGATCCGACTTCTGTCATCTGATTTCTCGGATTTTCGTCAACCGTGCGTCTCCAATTCGTAAGAAATTTTCACAAACCGAATTAGCCGTAGTACTGTTTGTATGAACGCTTTCGCATAACCTCGGATTATAATCCAAAGCTCGGATTGGATCAGTGTTCGGATTAGTGCGTAAGAAATATCCGAATTCGGTCCGAGTTTTTAATTATGACTTTAGATCCGTATTTTCATGAATTTGAATCGGATGCAGTGCGAAAAGTAATATCCGAATTCGGTCCGAGTTTTTTAATGCGTATTTTCACCGATTCGGATCGGATGCAGTGTGTAACCGCTCTTAGCGTTTGCGATATTCCAAAATGTATAAGAGGG
The DNA here is from genome assembly GCA_905163435.1 of Mamestra brassicae. NCBI lineage: Eukaryota > Metazoa > Arthropoda > Insecta > Lepidoptera > Noctuidae > Mamestra > Mamestra brassicae. The sequence continues at coordinate 2,464,657 of LR990991.1, read as the reverse complement.
ACTTCGTGACATTTCGGTTGCGGATGTTTATCTCATACATTTTTGATTTCTCGACCATCGTCGTCGGTGACAGAATGTCACTTTGTTTCGAAGCTTAGAATGCGAAAGTTTCGATGGATTGTTTGTTTGCGAAATACAATTCTACGACTGGTTGAAGTTGGACAAAACTATTTCAATTTTTTGCATGGTTTCCAGGAACTTCGGTTTACCATCATGTAGGTACCGAAAGAGAAAAATCCGTATAGGTGAGTATGAGTGCGGATTAAAATATAGTCGGCTGTTCCAGGAAACTGAGTTTTCGATCAGCAGGTGTCCACGCCATTTTTCATTTGTATTCGCATAAAACTTGGGAATTCGGAATTAAAAATCAATACGTTGCAGTTGTTTAAAGACGCATTGTAAACAAATACATATTTTAGTAGCTACTGTAAGGAATCATAAGTTACATTTCAGTAAGTATTATTTTTTACAATCTTCTCGAACCTTAAATTTTGGTTCCCCTTACCATTTTATAAGAAATGAGTCTACACTTACCTACATAATCGCGGCAACCAATTTGCAATTTTTTCAAAATTCATGTAGCCTAATAAGTCACTTAGGGTGTCAAGATGAATCTAATGATACCTCATTTATTAAAATCCACCTTGCGTTAAGGCCATACACATGTACAATGATAAATTTCGAAATACATTACCCTCCTGAGGAAACCGGGTAAAATAATCCAATACTTTATGGAACAACCCATACATTATGTTATAAATTGCATTACCCTTAAAAGCACATTTAAAAATCCCTAACACATTACCTTTAATGACGATTATATCCCAGCATAAGTCATCGACCTCAGTTCTCATTAGCCAGGTAATAGAAATAGCATTAACTATCCACTCTATATGGCATAACACAGACGGTCCACAGAGTAACTAATTTCCCAAGTTGGACATTGTTGCACTGGTCGATACGGAAACTAAACGCGTTAATTAATATCATAGATGGGTTATGTCCCAGACAAAGTTGTGCCAGAGTGTATAGCATTGCTGATATGTTTCGAAGTGGACAGGTAACTATTGTGGCTTGTATTTGCTGTGTAGTTTGTTGGTTTATTTGACCTAGGATACCTGGTTGTGTCATGTTGATTTTGATACTATTATTAATATGGGTTATGTCCTAGACGGCAAAGTTGTGAACGTGTATAGCATTGCTAATATGTTTCGAAGTGGATAAGTAAGTATAGTGGGCTGTTTTGCTGTGTAATTCGTTGATTCATTTAAGCCAGGATACCTGGATGTTTCATATTGATTATTAGACTATAGTTAGTAAATTTAAGGGTTCCGTACCTCAAATTGTAAAAAAAGAACCCTTATAAGATCACTCTCTCGTCCGTCTGTCTGTTCATGTGTCACCACCGATTTTCTCAGGAACGGCAGGGGTCTATAGTCCCTATTTGATATATAAAAATCCTGAGTTAATACGATAAAAATATATGGGCAAATTTAGATTTTCGCGAAAACTTGTAAGTACCAAAACTTGCCTTAAATTACAACTTTTTAAATTTTTTGGTATTTTTACTTTACTTGTGCAGTAAGACCTTGCTTTTAACTATAATTGAGAATTCTAGTTTTTTTGTATTGTTGACTGTATAGTCTAGCAAGATTTTCTCCCTATTGTCTTAATCTTCCAGAATTAACAGTAATTAGTCAATGTATTTTTCCAGGTTTTTGGTTTCTTCTCATTCAAGTTCAGATCACTGGGATCCTGGAGATATAGAGAGAACTCTTAAAATTTTATAGGCACTTGAAGCGATTTGGGTAGTTTTTGGAAGAGTACTTTCTCGGAGTGGTCCCATTTCAATTTGGTGAAGATCTGATGAAGAACTTCGGAGATAGGGAACGGAACTCCTCAATAAATGATAGCAAATGGACTGGGATTGCTGAAATCTCATGTCTGTCTATTGTTTACACCAGTTCATAACATAACATGACGCCGGTACACTGTGAAGGGGTAAGCACATGAGAACCACTAAAAAGTGAAAAAAAAAAATTTTTACAAAAAATACAACCGACTTCCAAACGAAGTTGAAGAAAAGTTTTTATACTAGTTTTTCAACTTAAGAACCTATTTCTTACGATTTTATCAATCAAAGATGCCAAAGGTCGAAGATTGCTTTCCATACCTCAGATTTATAGTTTCTACCTACTGAAATGTCTTGGGGTGGGTTGGAATACAGCCTTTTCTTCAGTGTCTTTTATGGATTGCACTATAAGATATTACTGGCGACCCCGACCTGTCACGAGTTATGAATTTTTCATCTTTGTTTCGCAAGTCCAATATCTGTCTACTGTCTAGCCGGTGTACTACTATTACGAGCTTTTTACTCCTAACGAAATTTCAAACAAACTTTCAAGTTCTTAATCCTGATAATGAATGAATTTGCAAAATAGTTGGTTGAGAACGTTTTTTTCCGACTTCAAAAAAAGGTGATGGTTCTCAGTTCGGTTGTATCTTTTTTATGTTTGTTACCTCATAACTCCGTCATTTATGAACCGATTTGAAGAAATATTTTTTCATTTGAAAGTGTGGATCGGTTTTTAAATCAAAATAGCTAGAGAAAATTTCCAGTGGTATTGTTAGGTGTGGGGTACCACTAGAAAGTAAAAAATAAACATTTTTACAAAAATTACAAACGACTTCCAAATAAAAAAAACATTAGAAAGTATAAAATACGATGAAACAACCAAAAACCCCCACTTCCAAAATTAGAATAGAATAGAATATTTTTTATTATGCACCATTTAGTAAATTCAAGTTTTTTTTTTCGAAAGAGCAGTTAAAGGAGAAATTTTTAGGTTTTTTATAAAAAAAAAAAAACAAAATTCACTCAATCTGCCTCACTAAAATCTTTCTCGAAAAAGTTCTTAATTTGTTATATTATAGTCAGCACATAAAAGTTTGTATGAAACACCGTGAGGCCTAAACGCTCTTAAAAGAAATTATAATTAGAAATATTTTCTAACAGTTTTTTCCATCTACATAGATCTTCTATGATTTTCGTAAAGGTAAATAGATACCTTAAGCCGTCCCCAAATGATACCTACCTTCTACCACAGTTACATACCCACATAACATCCGATACAATCCACATAATCCAAAAATCATTAAATAAAAACAAAACAAAAATATTCCCTTTATTTTCGTCCGTTACCTGTAACTGACAACAAAAAGGGGAGAGGTCATCAAAGAAACAATAATAGACTTAGGCCGTTTGTCCACGGCGTCCGTCTCGCCGGATCCGTCATCCGAGAAAAAACCGGACCGAAGAAGCGGCCTATACATTTAAATGAACCTTTGTCCACTCGACGTCCGACATCCGAGATCCGTCATTCGTTCTTTTGACGGGCTCCGGGGATTTTGCTTGATCCGCTAAACCGGAGTCTCAATCAAGAGTACATGTAATACAAATATATAAAACACTACAAAGAAAATAATTGAAAAATTTATCTTCATGCCGTCGTAATTTATCGTAAAGTGTATAAAATACTCCTTCGAGGTATCTTTCTTGCAGAAGAGGGTGAAACCCAAAACTTCTTTTGTCTCCTGCGTCTTCGTACGTACAATAAATATGGCAAGAAGTTGTGGGCGTTCTAACGTAAATTCCATATTAAATGCACGTGCACACGATAACTTAGTTACACGGCATTTGCGTGATATTTCGTTCGAAATGCGCAGTGGACAAACGTTGGGAACGCCACTATTGCGGCGGTAAGGCCCCTCTTTGAGGAGTGGCTGGAGAGGCGCCACGGCCTTTCGGATTAAGCGGGAGGACACGCCCGGGTGTCAGCACTGTGAGGATCGCCCGGAGGACACGGTGGAGCATACGTTGGAGGTCTGCTCTGCTTGGGCGGAGCACCGCCGTGTCCTCATCGAGGCGATCGGCGGCGGTGACCTTTCGCGTCCGGCCCTGGTTGAATCCATGGTCCGGAGCGAGGAGGCTTGGGAAGCGGTCACCTCCTTCTGCGAAGCAGTAATGCTAGCAAAGGAGGAGGCGGGCCGCGCGAGGGAAAGGCAAGGCCTTCGCCCCAACCGCCGCAACAGGAGAAGACGCCCCGGGCGTCGGGAGTCGCAGGGCGATCCCCGGCCACCGTAGGCGCGGGCCTGCGGACGGCGAGCATTGGGTGGCTCGCTGTCCGATCACCACCAGGCCCGGGTCGATGGCGCGTTGTATTTCACGTGCGCCTCAAAGAGATGTCAGCATAAAAGAAGGGGCCCGCTAGGGCCAGAGCTTGCCAGGGTTGCGGAATTTGTTCGAAAGAGTCACCGCGGCCCTGGAACGCAAAGGGCTTTAGAAGGAACACGGATGGGTTTTAGTCAGTAAAAGTCTGACACGCCCTTCCGCTCCACCCATAGCGGAAGAAGTCATTTGATGATTTCCCATCCTTAAAAAAAAAAAAAAAGTGGACAAACGTGATCAGTCTCCGTCATCCGTCTCCGTCAAAATTCCGTCACCCGACAAAAAACCTAACCGTGGACAAGGGCTCTTACCGATAAAGAACGGAGTCAAAACACACCCTTATTACTTTTCGGAATCAGGATCACCGAACGTATAGGGATGCCAAATGTTTCTATTCGTGACATCCCGGCATTTGAGCCCCGGGAAATATGCGGGGAAATTATCCCGACTTTCGATACGGATAATAGAGACCATGGCAACGGGTTTATTGAGTTTTGTTACAATAATATGTCCGTTTACATAAATGCCGATGTTGATTTTCAATCGGTTGCGAACTGAATTGTTGTTGTGAAAACGATGGATATTTTCGTATTTGCATTTGATTATTTTGTAATTGAATGGAGGGGTATTTATTTACTCGTTCTTTGCGGTTTAAAGCCAGTACACGGATGCGTTTAACTCAATCAATGTCATGAGTACATAGTTACTTTTTAATTGCCTTGCTGTAAAGGAAAATCTCCAGAAGAAATCTGCGCTGGAATCTTTATCTATTTTCTATACTAATTATAAAGCTGAAGAGTTTGTTTGTTTGTTTGAACGCACTAATCTCTGGAACTACCAGCAGGATTTGGAAAATTATTTTTGTATATGATGCCACATTCATGAGGAAGGCTATAAGCTATACGGGAACGGAAAAAACGGGATATGCGCGTACGATATTGCGGGTAAAACCTAGTGGTTTCATTTTGTGGTATATATATATATATATAATAGTGGCTATCTACCCATACTTACATATAGTTTATTTAATACTAGTTGTGCCCGTAGTTTCGCTCCCGTCACCTCCCCTTAACCGTTACCTACCCTACCCTACTTTCCTATCCTACCTACCTACATACATACATACCTACCTACGTACCTAACCCTACCTCCCATTTTTTTTTTAAACCGTTCCTATAATCTGGCGAACAAAACAAAGATTTAAATAGCCAAATTGGTCAAACCGTTCTAGCGTGACCAGGAGAATAGGAGTTTATTTTTATAATGTAGATTTATTAATGTGAAAGTAGCTCAATCTGCATGTCTATCTGATTGTTACCTCTTCACGTCTTAACGGCTGAACGGATTTGGATAACAATTGGCACACGGGTAGACCATGTCCTAGCACATAGAATTTCACTTTGCTGGGGAGTTTGTGCACGTGCGCCACTTCTTCCTAGCTAAAACACTATAGTAGGCGCCAGATAAATGTGGAATAAAGTATATTGACCTTTCCCTAATAACTGTTCATAGGTACCTGAACAATTAAATATGAATCGTTTTTCATTTTTAGACAATGTTAAGGATCACGAGAGATGATGATTCGGGACAGCTTTGTCTCATTAATTCCGTTTTTCAAATTAAAAATGTCAATAATTGTAGGTGGGTCAATGACCGTTATTCCACGATTATCTGGCGCCTACTATAGGAAGTGGTGACGAGCGCGCGTTTTGGGGGACTGTCTTCATGTAGAGCTTTGACGTTCAAAAAGTGCTGGCACTCGGCCTAATTTGATTGAATGACTTTTAACTTTGACTTTTTATCTAGTGAGTTTGTTCCTTATCGGGAGGCTGTTGGCAAAAGCAAGTATAAAATAGGCCATTGGATAGTATTGGAATCAACGTGTCCAAATTCTGCGAACTGGTAACATCACTAATACAACCTAGTAATGGGTGAAACGGCTATAATCCTTAGCTATTTCCCAAAACGCCGGGGTTTATGAAGGCGGGCTATGCTAAGCTGTGACGTCAGACCCATGAAATGTTTTGATGAATATTAGATCCGGGATCGAATGTGTTAATAATTGAACACTTTATTATGTAGAATTAGCACGTGATTGGTGGAAATGGTATGTTCAAAGATGGCCGCCAAGCTTGAGGAATAATAATAATTAGGAAGGAGAAGTCTTCCCTTGTATTTAGCCATTTCCTGGAAGATTTTAACTAGCTAATATGGCTTCTGATTTATTTACTTACAATAGATCAGAATATTTTTCTTTTTATAGAATTACCCCTGCTATGACGTGCTCATGCCACTATGATTCGTGGCCCCTGACGTACACAGTTTGATTGCCTGATTAAATGGGAATTTCCATGAAAATCCCAACATTCATATTACCTTGCACTTCATTACACCTACGGACAATTTAACGTATAAAACCTCTCGTCCATATTCACCCAATTGTAAACAGGTGTTGTGATTGTTTAAAACCAGTCAAGTGTGTGTCGGGCCACGCGTAGTGCAAGGTTCCGTAGTTACACGTCACAATTGCCGACTTAGAATGGTGCTTTTTATTTGATTCTGTTTAATAATTGAGTTCACGGTTTATGGTTAAAAACGTATAAAAACGGAGTTACATAGGACGATGGTATAATTTCACATGGTTCGTAAAATATTAACTTACTATCATTTTTACGTACTTAACTAACAACTTAATCTAAGTAATCATCAATGGAATTTGAACGATTTTTGTCTTTTCCAACTCGTTAACGTGTAAAGCCTACTTAGCTGTGATAGTTTTCCTTTTAAATTCGTTGTATATGCTACTACCATGAATATGTATACCCATACCAAATTCCAACTTTCTAGCGCGTCTCCGAGCTAAACCGCGGACAGGCAGACAGACAAAGGGACACGGCGAAACTATAAGGGTTCCTTGTTGTCTACGGAACCTTAAAAAAAGAATAAATAACCGGACGAGTGCGAGTCTGACTTGCACACCTTCAAGTCTTCCGTACAAACTCGTATGTTTGTACATAAAATAGCTCAAACATTTTTGATTTCTTTTGAGTATTTCTGAAAAGGTTACTCGTGCATGCTTGCGGTAAGCATAGGTATATATAAGCATAAGGTAAGCGAGAAGTTTCCTGTTGCTTTTGCAAATATGTCGCATAAATGGCTGTATTTTCTTATTGCGTTTACTAAGGCAAAGTAGCTTAATTTTTTAGAGCTCCAATTGACCGTAAACCAACGTTTTTATTACTAATTTAAATTTGATATCAGCACTGCTTTTTCAGAAAAGGTCTTGATAAAACTGACAGATAGACAGATGAACGGAAAACGATGACCCTGTAAGGGTTCCGCTTTTCTTTGAGACAAAATGCAGAAATAGAAATCAGATACCAATACCTAAGTACCAAACTCACTCAAACGCGCCATCCCATCTTCTTAGCACGGCGGATTGTGCTGGGGGCCGCATCTGCGGGTGCAGAAAAACTCAAACGGCGCAAATACAGCAACCTCATTGGAAATTATGTACAAATAATAATATATCTTGGGACAACTCACACACGGTCGATCCCAAACTAGGCAGAGCCTGTAACTATGGCAACCAGACAACTGATAAACATACTTATATATTTCTAAATACATACATATTATAGACAAATTACACCCAGACACAGAACAAATGATCATGCTCATCACACAAAGATTTGTCCTGGGTGGGAATCGAACCCACGACAGCAGTCTGGGTCACTAACCACTCGACCAACAGGCCAGTCATTTGAGCCGTTCGGTCCGAGTCATCAAGTTTTTCGTGAAATCAGCATTGCCATACAACGTGGCAATGCGGCCAGTGTTCTGGGCACTTTTCCCGTTGACAGCGATGTGGACGAATTTTTCGATGCCCTCTTGAGTTCATCCCCTCCCTTTTTACTCCGCTTGTATAATTTCTACTAGCTTGTATATGTCACCGGAAAATGACAAACGCAGTAAGATTCTAAAATGTCACGTGAAATTGTAAACCATTTTTTTCTTAATAGAACACGGATATTTTGAAAGCTATTGAATTTGGATGGGATTTATTGTAAGTATCATCATCTTCCTGCCCTTATCCCATGTTACTTGGGGTCGGCGCAACACGTTTTTTTCTTCCATTCTGTCCTGTCAACCGTCACGTTATCACTAACTCCCTTTTCTTTCATATGCTGGGGAGTTTGTTGCGCCACTTCTTCCCAGCTAAAACACTAGGAAGTGGTGACGGGCGGGCGTTTTGGGGGACTGTCTTTATGTAGAACTTTGACGTTCAAAAAGTGCTGGCACTCAGCCTAATTTGAATAAATGACTTTTGATTTTGATAAAATCAAAAAATCAAAATGACTTTTGATTTTTTGATTTTATCACTCCTAACACAATCCATCCATCTTTTCTTTGGAGTAGGTATTTATTTTTTAATAAATTATTTTTCCGTAATCTATTGCAATTATTTTTTTGTATTTTTTTTTACTATTATGATTTATGTAAGTGTGCTTTTGTGTGTTGTGTTTTCTGTTCTTGTGCCAATTAAATGTTTTATCTATCTATTTATGTATATTATAATCTACTAAAGATTTATGACAATCTTACGGTGTCTGCAGATTTCCGGTGACATTTATGGTATCTATAAGTGTTTATGTATTTGTAAATATTTCTTTTAATAACTAAAGTAAACACTATCCCAATCTTTGAATCCCCGACAAAATCTAGGGAACCTACGTCCACAAGAAGTTTTATTCCAAACTAGTTAAACATTACTAAAGTTAATTTAAGTTAACGTCGAGAGCATACTGCCAACATAATAACGGTATAAGTTTATTTATTAAACTATAATGTTGGTGTTTTAAGTGTGCACCTTGCTGGGACCAAAATTGTGCTGTATCAGGAAATTGCATACTAGACTCGATATTGTGGGGGAATATCAACATGCTAATTTCGATGGTTATGGAGAAATAGTTAATTGAGAGGCTGATTTTGTATTTAGTATGGATTTGTGAAAGCATGTGTGGTGAGGGTAAAAACTATCTCCGTTATTTAGGAATTGAAAATTAAGGAAAATTTTAATGCCAATTAAAATGCGAACATTTTAGAGAAAAGAGGAGGCTCAGGCGATAGACTTGACTGGCCTGTTGGTCGAGTGGTTAGTGACCCTGACTGCTAAACCGGAGGTCCCCACCCAGGACAAATCTTTGTGTGATGAGCATGATCATTTGTTCTGTGCCTGGGTGTACTGTAATATGTATGTATTTAGAAATACATAAGAATGTTTATCAGTTGTCTGAATGCCATAGCACAGGCTCTGCCTAGTTTGGGATCGGATGACCGTGTGTGAGTTGTCCCCAGATATTATTATATTATTATGTCGTTTATTTAATTTTCTTTACATATAAATTATTATTATTATAGATATCTTGCTTAGGCACAAGCATTGAAAGTGACGGAAATATACTTTTAAGAACAACCGAAAACGATTCTTAAATTGAAAGATTTGGAGATTTAATATTGCCCAGCTTTGTAACAGTTTCAGTAGCCCTAAGTCTTTGCAGTGTGACTGCTAAAGGTCTTATTGCCTTTTTTATGGATGGGTAATTATCAATTAATAACTTCTTCCGCTCTGGGTGGAGCGGAAGGGCGTGTCAGACTCTTACTGACTAAAACCCATCCGTGTTCCTTCTAAAGCCCTTTGCGTTCCAGGGCCGCGGTGACTCTTTCGAACAAATTCCGCAACCCTGGCAGGCTCTGGCCCTTGCGGGTCCCGTTTACTATGCCTTATTGACTTTTACCGTCTTATTGCCTACACTTTAAACGTTGGCAGTTCAGTCTAATATCCTGTGCCGACGATGACGTCGACCTTAAAAATTTAGCTAGGACAGACTTGTTGAGTAGGCCGAGGGCCTGGTGCTGTGGCACAGCTTGGGAGGGGCCTGCGTCCAGCAGTGGACTGCGACAGGCTCAGTTGATTTTAGTGGCCTCGATTAACCAAATCAACGGGCAGCAATCGCGAGTAAAAATTTTCTGCTTCAAGTTGAGAACTGACTTCTTCTTTTTGTTTTTTTTTTTTTAATGTTGGGAAATCATCAAATGACTTCTTCCGCTCTGGGTGGAGCGCAAGGGCGTGTCAGACTCTTACAGACGAAAACCCATCCGTGTTCCTTCTAAAGCCCTTTGCGTTCCTGGGCCGCGGTGACTGTTTCGATCAAATTCAAACATCCACTTGAAATCCTCCAACAAATTAAACAACATGCTGTCGCCGCACAAAGTACCAAAATTACGTTCAGCTATAAACGGGAAATTCAGTATAAAACAGGATATTGCAAGCGATAGCCAATATTCTGCGGGACACTAAACTTATATTAAAGCTGTGTTTGCACCGGGACAGTCGTTAACTACGTTATTAATGTGGGTTTTGCTGTGGTCGCCTATGGTCCATTTTAAATTGCTTAGATGTTTAAAATATTTAGGTTTCATCTTATAGTTTTATAGGAGCTATATATGTATTTATTGGGATTTTATTAGTGTGAAAATATGTAATTAAGTATAAGCCAATGGCTTTATAGCCACGAGCCTCGACCAACACCTCAGGAGGCTCGCGTCAGCCAGCTGGCTCAAGGGCCTGATTCAGAAAGCGGTTCTTCTGGACACGTTTCGTATTGTTAGGAGGTTCCTCTCTCTGGAGCCCTGACCGCCGGTAGCTTGGACCCTGTTCCCGATACCGGTGGGCTACTATATTTTTATTTTTTTATAATTTATATTGAAATATTTTGCTGTGGGTCGCCTATGGTCCATTTAAATTGCTTAGGTGTTTAAAATATTAAGGTTTCATATTATAGTTTTTATAGGGGCTATATTATATATGATTTTTTGGGATTTTATTGGTGTGAAGGTAAAAACAAATGTAATAAAAATAATTAACTAGCTTTTTCCGAGAAAGAAAGAAAGAAATCATTTACATATAAGTTGGAATACTTGTTAATTGTCCCGAGTCTGTACACATCCTGCGCGGTCACCTTCCTAAAATAAAAAATTGTGTAAGTTACACCTAACATGCGCCAGTGGAAATCTGCCGTTTCTAAAATTAGCCGGAGCAGACAGACAGGAAAAAGCTGTTATTTTGATATTATAAACAACACTTCAATTTCACATGTTTGTTTAGATACAGATGCATACAACCCTAATCTCTTCAAAATTAGAGTGAACAGGCTTCTTCTGGGTAAGCTCGCTCCATCGTCGACTTTGTCTCTGTCATCTATGACCTAGACTAGAGTCAAGAGCAAACCAATATTAAATAAAAAAAAAGATGTATATTTTTTTTTTTGTTTGTTTTAGTATAAGTTTTGTTTTGCTAAATAATAACAGCCGTACGGGTCGATCTTTAAGGTTAAGCAACGCTTGCCAAGGTAGGTCTGTGGATGGGTGACCATCTTAACATACCGAGACTCCTCCGTGCCTCGGAAAGCACGTTAGGCCGTTGGTCCCGGCTGTCATTTGTAGATCTTTGGCAGTCGTTACGGATAGTCAGAAGCCAGATAATCTGACACCAGTCTTGCCAAGGAGTACCGTGTTACCCAGTTAATGGGTTGTGGAGGTCTGGTAGGCAGCCGCTTCACGTAAAATACTGGTATTCAGCTGAATCCGGTTTGACTGGAAGCTGACCCCAATATAGTTGGGAAAAGGCTAGACAGGTGGTGAGTATAAGTTTTGTTTTAGTGTAAGTTTTCAATTTTAATTTTAATTTTATGGGTGCTAATACCTGAAATAAACGATTATTATTATTAATATGAATTATTTAACTAAATAACCTATCTACATTTCCACCAAACATTCCAACACTTCAACTGATCCAATATTTAGTCAAACTAAACAACAAAATATAAAGTTGCCGGAAGGCGGCAAACTTTGTCACCTCGCTAACACCAGGCTCTCAACGCTAGTGAAACAAAGAGGAACAAAACAACAACTTTGCCAAACATTTGGCAAACAAAAACACCTGTAATTGTAAACTGGCAGAGTTTGTTGACAACGACTTGCTAACGTAACAGTATACGTTAGGCAAGTTACTCGCTGCGTCTGAACAGGGATTTAGAAACAACTGAATGTAGAAAATCTGCCTAGGCTTTTAATAATAATAAACCAATGAATTAATAGCCACGAGCTTCGACCAACACCTCAGGAGGCTCTCGTTAGGCAGCTGGATCAAGGGCCTGATTCAGAAAGCGGTTCTTCTGGACACGGCTCGCATTGTCAGAAGGTTCCTCTCTTTGGAGCCCTGACCGCCGGTAGCTTGGACCCTGTTCCCGATACCGGTGCGCTACTATATAATTATATGTTTTTTTATTTTTTTTTTAAATAATTTATATTGAAATATTTAAAAATAAGTTGGATGTAAGTTTAAATGAATACACGGAATAATATACTTCTGGACACATCTATTGGCCCACCTTAGAGTTTAGGTTTCGATGGCCCCTACCGAAATATGATTGCTAGATTGAACAAAAACTGTTGATGCAGTTTTAAACCTGATAAATTTTACCATCTTTTTCGATTGTATTGTTTTAAATTTGAATTCAGAATACCATACCAGTTTTCAACTCCTGCATCGTCTGGGCAACTGGCTGACGAGCCCTAACAAGTCTTTTTAGCTCGTCCCACATGTGCTCAATGGGGTTCATGTCGGGGCTTCTGGCTGGCCAGTCCATAAATGCGATGTTCACATCCCGAAGATATTCCCTGACGATGCCGGCCGCATGGGCTCTTGCATTATCATGCATAAAAAGGAAATTTGGGCCCACATAGTCCGCGTATGGTATCACGTGAGGTTCTAAGCACTCACGAATGTACCTTTCAGCATTTAATGTTGGCAGCCGTGGTCCTGTAACAACCTTAAGTTGAGTTTTGCCGCTCGCGGATATACCGCCCCAGACAGTCCATGAGCCACCGCCATAAGCAACCCTCTCTTCAAAGCAGCATTGTGCGAAACGCTCTCCCTTACGTCGGTAGACCTTCTTCCTTCCATCATTGCCATGTAACACAATTTTAGACTAATCAGAAAAGAGTACACGGCTCCAATCTTGCTGTGTCCAATTTAAATGACTGCGTGCGAAATGAAGGCGCGCTGTTCGGTGGGCTCGCGTTAGTTTGGGCCCATTAGCTGGCTTGTGTGGTACCATATCGCGTTCTTTTAACCTTCTCCGAACAGTTCGAGCGCTCACAGATACTCCGTGGAAGTCGCGAAGTTGGTTTTGTATCTCAATAGAGGTAAGGTGACGATTTCTCAAGCTGGTCGTCACGATAAATCGATCCTGCCTTTCAGTTGTGACCCGAGATCGTGGCCTTCCTTGGCGACGAACAAAGCCGCCAGTCTCTAGGTACCTCCGATAAACATTTCGGACCGCAGATCGACTTAAATTAAGTTGAGCACTCACGTTTCTTTGGCTGTGTCCGGCCTGAATAAGTGCCACAGCTTGGGCGGCGACTTCAGGTGAAGTATCTATAGATTATTGATAGAACCTCACCTTAATGTTAAGTTAAGTTTTCTTAGTATTCGATTGTTTGATATCAACAAACAGGCTCCAAATTGTCTTTTGTTTCTTTAAATTCTGTGTTCGAAATTCAAAAAAAGACTATTGAATGAAATTGTGAATGTGCCAGGTTCAAAACTGCATAAAAACTTTTTGCTCGACCTAATATAAAATTTTAGCTAGGACCAAACGAAACTGAAAATACAAGGTGGGCCAATAGATGTGTCCAGAAGTATATAATATTTCTTTAGTAGCAGGCAACTAAGGCCTATAGATAAAATACACAAATTAAATATATAAAAAATCCCAACAATGTTGAGTCGGCCTCCAGTCACATCGGCTGCAGCTGAATACCAGTATTTTACATGGTGAGTCTGCCTAGCTGACTTCCACATCCTAGTGTCTGGTTAATACGATACCCCGTTGACAAGACTGGTGCCAGTTTCTTGCTTCCGAGTACCCGTAACGACTGTCGAAGATGTTCAAATGCAAGACCCGGCTTGACGTGCTTACCGAGGAACGGATTAGAATTGTGGAGGAGCTTCTGGGGAGTTTGTTGCGCCACTTCTTCTTCCCAGCTATAACACTAGGAAGTGGTGACGGGCGGGCGTTTTGGGGTCTTTATGTAGAACTTTGACGTTCAAAAAGTGCTGGCACTCAGCCTAATTTGAATAAATGACTTTTGATTTATGTAATGGATGGCCACACATTCACGGACCGACCTCAGAACGTGTAGCTTAACCTCGAAGTGCGACCCGTGCGGCTGTTATTTAGCCACGATCTCCTCGAAACTAGAAATTCAAATTCCTATTTCGGATTTTTCGTAGTGTTTTTTGTGTTGTTTTTTGGATACAAATCACTGCTATCATTCGTTTCGGATTCGCTTGTGTTGATTTATCTGTACCTGGCGGAAGCTTCCAGGTGAACATTTTCGTTCGATCAGGAACTGAACGCCATAAACTTGTTCCGTTGTAGAAGTTTTCACAGGGTATCTGAACTATTTGCGGTGTTGAAATGCACTTATGGCTGGTAATACTTCAACTGGTATTATTAAAAGAAAACATTAATTACAAAACCTAACCATAAAACAAAAAAAAAGTAAATTTACAGGCACATCGAAATGACAAAGAGAGACAAAGCTATACATTTTTTAAACGCAAAAAAGAGAGCAAGCATCAAACCCTGTCATAAGTGTCACCTTTAAATATCAACCCAGAAACACCTTTAAGGAGAAGACAATAAAATCACCCCGTTTTATCACCCGTCTGTAACCACCCAAAACACAGGGTTCCCTAATGGTTGTTCGCTGTTTACTTCAGGACAAAAGCCTCGAGGCACGCTAAATAATTTATAATATTTGCTTAATGTGCCCAGCAGCTATTTAAGGGAATCCCTGTTTTATGTTCCTCATTATAATATTAACTTTTGTTACAGCGAAGTTGCGTGTTCATACAAAATTCTCGCGAACGAAAAAAAGGAGATACAATATTAGGTACTGAAACTACAATACTCAAAATAATAAAATGTTTTTTTTTTAACCGGCTTCAAAAAGGAGGGATTAATATTAATGCAACGAAAACCGACTAAAAAGACATATCGCAAATTAAGTTGTAAGATAAACTCAACCATGTTACGTCAAATTAAGGTTTGTTATCTGAAAGCATGCTAATCTTAAAGTGACTTCTAATGTTTGCTCGCCTAGGGGTTCTTAACGGGGTTGTTAAGGAAGGTACTTTCGTTGCCGATATGGGGTAAAGGTAAGGTGTTGCAGTAATTATGGTTTGTGTATTAATTAATTTTCATGACGATCCAGAATGGCGGTCTAAGATGGTACAGAAAATGGCCTTTGTAGGTCAAATTATTCGACCTTACACGTGTCATGTCGTTACTGAATCATATTTGTTCACAGCTAGAAAATACATAAAGTTAAAATTAGCACGCTCTTGGTTAAAGACACTGGAGGTCTAGTATTTATCCTCAAGTCAACTATTCTTTTTAAAACACTTATAGACACAACAAGAATATTGAACGATTAACGTCTTTGTCAACCTGATCGCAAATGCAATATGAAGTCTTCCTTCTATCACCCCTCTCGAAGGGGTGTAAAAATTGCCCTAGCAATTTTTGTATGAAAACCGTCCCCTTTAATTATGTCCCAAAACTTCGGAGTTGCCAGTTAACGTGAACTAATTACAGGTAAAGTTTGTTTGTTTTATTAACAATAATTTTGGTATTCGTGTTATTAAGGTAATTTGTAGGCAAGTCATGTCCTGTTATTTTGTCAGAAAAATATCTCTTATTTGCAATAATTTTCTTGAAAAAATTTAATCTAATGCCTTCTTCAAGCCCTTCTAAAAGTTTATTCTTTATCACATTAAAAAAGCATGTATATACACAGTATACATATAGCTCATGGAAATCGTTCGGTGACGATGACGCGAGTTCCATGATTTTTATTCACCCAAAAAGTGCTCAACGCGCCTAAAGAAGTTTTCACTTCAAAAATAAATAAATAAAAGTTTTTTTTTTAATTTCATAAAGAATACCTATACTTTTTCGATTAAACTTAAACAGATCCTCAGTACAACAATCCGTTGAGTATTTTCTTTTACACGAGATAGTAGCAAAACATGACGATGTGTGAGTGAACCAAATAAATATTCAGAAAAAACCGAATTTTCTTTCATCATACAAAATTAGCTAGCTCAACAAATATTATTTCAAGTTCAACATTGAAACTTCAAGTAGGTATTACTTACAACCCCTATAACTTCAGCCGCAAACTCATTAGCCTCCCTCGTGTTTTATTAAGAATCCGAAATCGCTCGTAAAATTAGTTTTAATGTTCGTATACCGTAAAATAGCCATAAAGTAATTTATGGTGAATGACGTAGCTGGAATTGTGAGGTCTGTGGGTTTACTCAATCATAACGCGGAGGGTGCAATGATTCATCGATGGTTTTCAACAAAAATGCTGTATCAGTTTTCGTGCAATTAGTGGCGAACTATTTTTCATGTAGCATACGAGCTCACCTAAAGCAAAATACGACTATACGGCTAATGTTCTGTTAATAAATAAAGCTGAAGAATTTGTTTGTTTGTTTGAACACGCTTGTGTCTGGAACTACCAGTCGGATTTGTAAAATATAATAATACAAAAAAAGCTAAAGAATTTGTTTGTTTGTTTGAACACGCTTGTGTCTGGAACTACCAGTCGGATTTGTAAAATATAATAATACAAAAAAAGCTAAAGAATTTGTTTGTTTGAACGCGCTAATCTCTGGAACTACCAGTCGGATTTGGAAAATCGAAAAACGAAGTATGAAGTACAGATTTATGAGGAAGGCTGGCTATACGGGAACGTTAAAAAGCGGGATTTGCGCGTACGTACGTAAAAGCTGGTGTATTAAATACTAGCTTCTGCCCGCGACTTCGTACGCGCAGATCCCGATTTTTTTTTGTTCCTGCAGGAATTTCCCGTTCCCGTGTAGCCTATAACATGTCTCATGAATGTGGCTAACATAATATACAAAAAGAATTTTCCAAATCCGACTGGTAGTTCATGAGACAAGCGTGTTCAAACAAACAAACAAACAAACTCTTTAGTTTTATTATAAGTAGAGATACATGGTAGCTTTTGCCCGCGTCTTCGTACGCGCATATCCCACTTTTTCTCGTTGAAAAAATTTCGTTGAAGCTTGTCAAGCTACTGGCAAAATTTTGTTTCAAGCATCCGATGCCAGGGTTGCGGCCTGCCAGGGTTGCGGAATTTGTTCGAAAGAGTCACCGCGGCCCTGGAACGCAAAGGGCTTTAGAAGGAACACGGATGGGTTTTAGTCAGTAAGAGCCCTTCCGCTCCATTCAGAGCGGAAGAAGTCATTTGATGATTTCCCATCCTTAAAAAATAAAAAAGAGAAGACAAGCCAAGTTTTCTTTTCACTATGCAACACATTTTCGTAATCAGCACGCAGAAAAAGGAAATAGCAAACAAGAAATAGAAATAACTGTGCACGTTAACTGTCACAGTTCGATTGAACACGAAAGACATGCTGTGACACGAATTTTCCCAATCCGACTGGTAGTTCATGAGACAAGCGTGTTCAAACAAACAAACAAACAAACTCTTTAGTTTTATTATAAGTAGAGATACATGGTAGCTTTTGCCCGCGTCTTCGTACGCGCATATCCCACTTTTTCTCGTTGAAAAAATTTCGTTGAAGCTTGTCAAGCTACTGGCAAAATTTTGTCTCAAGCATCCGATGCCAGGGTTGCGGCCTGCCAGGGTTGCGGAATTTGTTCGAAAGAGTCACCGCGACCCTGGAACGCAAAGGGCTTTAGAAGGAACACGGATGGGTTTTAGTCAGTAAGAGCCCTTCCGCTCCATTCAGAGCGGAAGAAGTCCTTTGATGATTTCCCATCCTAAAAAAATAAAAAAGAGAAGACAAGCCAAGTTTTCTTTTCACTATGCAACACATTTTCGTAATCAGCACGCAGAAAAAGGAAATAGCAAACAAGAAATAGAAATAACTGTGCACGTTAAATGTCACAGTTCGATTGAACACGAAAGACATGTTTATTATCGAAACGCATCGAATCAATTGCCGTTCAGCTTCGCGGGAAAGATAATATTGGGGCTACGACAACAGCGAGATTCAACGAGTTTTTTTCGAACGAACAAGTTTGTGATGTTATTAATTAGAATAATCCCAACTTAATATTATAAATGCGGAGATGAGTCTGTTAGTTCGTTATGCTTTCACGGTGAAATGGGTGAAACGATTTTGATGAACATTAAATACGATTATAGGCTACTGTTTTTGCGAATACTATAGTAACGCGAGCGAAGCAGCGGGCTAAACTTGTTTGTTTATTTATAATCTTCTTATCTCGATCTAATATTAGCTAAGGCAGATATTATCAAAGTTTGATTGGTGGCGTGGGTGACTGTTAAAGATGGCTTCAATCGGTTCCTAGTGGTAAATCTATAAAAAATTATATGAAAACGATTAAAACTTCACAAGATACTTAACTCGAAAAACTCTATTAAAACAAGCAACGTGGTAAGAATCTGTTATACATCGTACATAATCAACCAATAATGTTTTCTCTCGAATCTGTTATATATCGTACATAATCAACCAATAATGTTTTCTCTCGGGCTCGAAGCCCGAGGCCTCATTCCTATAATTGGGAATGTGCAACTACAGTCATGGTGGTAATGGACAACTAGAGTCACTTATATTTTAATTTTAAACTGTAAATTTGACGTTCAAAAGTGCCTTTTAATGGTCTAGTTGAAATAAATGAATTGACTTTGAATTTGTGCAAAAAAAAAATTGTGGTGTTCGCGCATCTCGTGGCCCCACCTTGTCGTCAACACCACACCCTTCAGTCATATTTCAATCGTCTCTATTCACGTTTGAACATTAAATAGATGTTCCAATAAGATTATATTATTTACTGAAGTAAACAGCGTGTTGGTAGGGTTGTGGAGTGGCCGGTTTGGTTTAAGAAAGGATGGCTCTAGCTGGACCTTGGCGCTCAAATTTCCGACACTGAAGATCAAATTAAGAGTCAAATTTATTTTGATTTTTAGGGTTCCGTACCCAAAGGGAAAAACGGGACCCATTTACGAAGACTCCGCTGTCTGTCTGTCACCAGGGTGTATCTCACGAACCGTGATAGTTAGACAAATAAAATTTTCACAGATGATGCATTTCTGTTGCTGCTATAACAACAATACTAAAAACAGAATAAAATAAATATTTAAGGGGGCTCCCATACAACAAACGTGATTTTTTAGCTCGTTTTTGCTCGATATTGATAACGGCAACAGGTAGACGCTTGAAATATTCACAGAATATTGAGTTATATATTCACTTTAAAATAAATCATTAAATTAAAATAAAACAAATATTTAAGGGGGCTCCCATACACCAAACGTGTTTTTTTGCCGTTTTTATAGATAATGGTACGGAACCCTTCGTGCGCGAGTCCGACATGCACTTAGCCGGTTTTTCTGTTCTCAGGGGCCATTATTGCCAAGGGCTGCGGAACTTGTTCGAAAGAGTCACCGTGGCCCTGGAACACAAAGGGCTTTAGAAGGAACACGGATGGGTTTTTGTCAGTAAGAGTCTCCCACTCCCTTCCGCTCCGCCCAGAGCGGAAAGAGTCATTTGATGATTTTCCATCCATAAAAAAGGGGCCATTATTGTAGCTTTCCTGAGTTAACTGCTTAGTAAATGATATGCCTACAATCCTTTACCACCCTTTAAAGTTATTTCTTGAAATTAAATTTTCAGACAGTTCACTGCTTGTGCTAATAATGTCTTTAGAGATCCAAATCAGTATGTATTTTTTAGGTAGTATGAAAAATTGAACCTTCTTGGAACCAAAGCCTCCGACCAAACAAATCGTGTGGGAGTCCAAGCAGCTGATTTAACACTGTTTTTCTCCCCTACATGAAAAAAAAACACATGATAACCGAATCACGGCCCTTTACCATTAAAAATAGCAATGCGAAACACCGTGCGTTTCCACTAGAGCGAGCACAAGGGTGGGTAGACATTGGCTTTGTTAGGTAAACGCACATATTGTGAGGAAAATCACGTTCCTTATACTGAATATCTGATTTGGGTTACCGAGAACGTTTCTTTGCGTTTTAGAAACCAGTTGCTAGAGCCAAAAATTTTAAGAAGCGGCTGTTAGATTTGTTTTTGAAGTGAAATTTTATATAGACGGGGGGGTATTTGGATTTTTTTCTGTCACGAAAAAGCGTTACGGCCGCGTGGACGGGGTAGACGATATATCGCGTGGTGAGAGGCAGCAGCGGCGGAGGGAGAGTTCCTTGTCCGTTGAAGTTTCACTTCTACTATGTGTCCCACATAGTAGAAGTGAAACACATTTTTTTTTGTGCTCCGTTAGACTGTCTATAACTTGTGGTGTGAAAGTGAATATTAGGAACGGTAGCTTTTAAAAAGGCTGATAACATTGTCAACCAATCTAATATTCCTTGACCATCTGTTCCTGGTTAGTAGATCCAACGTGAGCATTTCATGGTTGTGAACCAATCTTGAATCTCAACCTGATCATGGTACCTTAACATAAAATTAATATGCAATACCAACATAAGTATCACCTCTTAATTAATCTCCTAAACCAGCATAAATAATAACCCCTAAATTAATCATAAAGTTCATAAACCCGGAGCAGACCTTATAACTTCCGAAACGATAGAGGGTCCAAAAAAAACCTCTCAAGCTTGAAAAACTTAAATCATTAGCGTGGCTACAACGAACAGCCAGACAGCCGGTTCTGTTAGCTTTCAAAACAATTTACATTGAGTTTCAGTTTCAAGTGGCCGGCGGAATATTTCGATGAGAAAAATGAACTGTTGCATAGTTCATGGGAAATATTTACAGGCCGTTCCTCGTTTTGTTGAGGAAAATGCGAATTCCGGCAATACAGATTTATTAAAATGAAATGAAAATAGGGTAGTTATTGGCGCCCAACATGGTATTGTCATAAGTGTCTCAAATCATGATGATATGAGCCTAAGATACGGCATCACATGTACAAAGTCTTCAGAGATTCATGTGGTACAATCATATGTACCAGAGAGAGAGAGAGAGAGAGAGAGAGAGATTAAACAATCGATCTCTTTCACACTTCAACTCTACCATATCATAGAAACACCCCGCACTTCCAAATCCGGAAACACGGTAATTCTATAACGGAATATTAAAAAAGGGACTTATATCCTGCGATACGAGAGGCACAGGATACAGCCAGTTTTCAGCTGAAAAACATTTTTCATAATCTGAAAACGGCGGTAAGTACGAACATTTCAGCACCGCATTACGAGAAGATATGAAAGGCGTATTATTTTTAATCCCGCCATTCAGTGGCCCGATTCAGCTCGAAATATTTTTTAATGAAAGTTATTTCTGCAGTCTGTTATTTTAGAAAAGGATTTTTTTGGGCAGTTTTGTTTTGAATGTCTAATGGCGCTTGCACAGCTACTTCTTGATACGATCAAGTGTCTATAGAGTTTGAGTAGCTATAACAAATATGGTGTTTTTTTTAGTAGGGAAATACAATAAGTAATAAATATAATAAGTATTGCTCTAAAGATATATATAGTCCGGGTAAGCAGTGACCAGCCTTAGTGTGCTGAGCTGCGAGTGGTCATCATCAAAAATAAAAAATCTAAAGATCAAATGGTAATGACATCAGAGGACTTTTAATTTATTTATGTATATATTTATTTATTATAAGGCGTCTCAACAATGAGTACACCAAAGCTTTAAAATTTGTACATTGCAAACTTAAGACTAAGAACATCGCTAATTTCCCTACGTTTTAAAATTCATTGTCGCCGGGATGATAGTGCAACTTGGAATTTGAAGGTTTTTTAAGCACGGGAATTGGCCTTATGTTCAAAAAACCAAACCAAAGTTACCAATTCCCCAAGGCCCTAGATTTCTTCTTCCCTTATCGAGTTCCAGTAAGCACACAAAGCAATACAAAACAATAAATTAGTGCTACAATTAACAGGGGAGGTAACAAGAGCAGTAATCAACCCGCCGAAGGGAACCGCTATGAATGTTAAATCGCTCCGTTCGCTACAATTCCATCATCACTCTTTTATTTTCTTCGTAGTTTTTAAATTGCTGCTATTTGTGGCTGTGTTTAACGGTCATTTTGATTCGTATTGTCATTAGTGTGCCATTTTGTTGCGTTACTTGGAAAAGGCGTGACGGCTTCAATTTTAAAAGCATGTTTCAATGGTGGAAGAAGATTGGTGCGAGGGAGTTCTAGATTGTATTGGTACAAAACCAGGAATAGACTGCATTAGATTGTATTTTTTTAGTACCTAGGTATTCAGAACAAATGAACCAATTTTGTAAATAGTAAAAAAAAACCGCCAAGTGAGAGTCGGACTCTCACATGAAGGGTTCCGTACAATAAACTGAAAAAAAAAAGAAAACAAGTTTCTTCGACCCCCTTTAATTTTTAATTTAATTTATTATTTGTTTGGAGAAATACACACTCTGTGAAAATTTTAATTGTCTACCTATTACGGTTCTTGAGATACAGCCCCCCGACAGTCAGACGGATGGACGGAGAGCAAAGCGGAGGCTTAGTAAAGCGTTCTGTTGGTTACCCTTTGGGTACGGAACCTTACAACAAGCAAAGTAATTTCATATGCTTCGAACACCTTGAAGAACTTCCTTCAGTCTTATATCAAACTCCTTATCGTTTTATTCCATGTAGCTTATAAAACATTCCCAACATAATATTATTAGGTAGGTACCAGTTTATCGGCATCCGCAAGAGGAGTAAACATCGGAATATTGAATTACGGAGCTTTTCCGACAAAACATCCTGACGATGCAGCCGGGATAGACCTCAAAAGAGTATGAAAGGAAAATTCCGATTTCCCGAACACATATTGACATTAAAAGGTTTCGTACATAAGAATAATGCAAAACACGCTCGCTCCCACGACCGTGGTAAGAGAGTTTAGATGTTAAGAATAGCTGTAGAGAATTTTTGTTAAGATTGTAATGTTGAGAATTTTTCGGATAATTTCATGGAACAATTTCTGCTGAGAGGCTTTGTAAATGAAAACGTGAAGAATGTTAAAATAGAAATAGCTAGCGAAGTAGCGTGTTATTTAGGAGAATGTTTTAATATGTTGCCGCATATTTCCTGGGATATAAATGAAAGGTGCTTACTGCTTAGGTAACATCGCGTTTTATTATGACATCACAACATGCTTAAAATACTGTTCTAACGTGGAAATATTTATCAAGTTAAGTTTTAAGATAGACAGTATGATCTAGGAGCATCGTCTATCATCAAGTACCTTCAGCAACGAAGTTGCGCACAAATAAAATAAAGAAGGTATAGTTTCCTTTTGTTTTGAAGTTAAATAAGCTAGAGCACAAAAAGGTCAATTGACATTTTGCGGATGCTGTAAACAAAGATTTTATTATTCTAACATGTTCCTTTTGTAATAAAGACAAGTGATAGCGGTCTCTGCATCTAACACACGATCTCATGAAAAATCGAAAGTGGGTTAAGCCAGGAGCTAATAAAGCCACGAATTCAAGATAGCAACAGTTTGGCAACACACCATACATAAGTAAGCAACTTTTTACCGTGGTTCTAGAAGGCAACATCTCAAGGACTGAGAGGCCATATCTCCAACAAAATGACCTTCCTTTATAAAATATTCAAAGGCTAGAAGGACGGAATTCTTAGAAATAATAATTATTACGCAGTAAAGGCAAGATCGTAGGAAAACAGCAGCGGAGGAAATGCCAAAATTTTTATTTCAATAAATTTGTCATTGCTCGAGATCAAACAAAAAGAGAAAAAGCTTTGGTCCTTGAATTTGATAAGGAAAACCGTTTCAAAGACTTTGGTTATTCATGAACCTTCAGAAGGTAACATAAATAATAACTTTCTGTACACTAATATAGGAGTATGAAAGAAATAATTTCCCTTTGGACTATAGCTATTTGGAATTTGGAGCAAATAACTTACTTATTAATTGAACAACATATAACGTACGTGGGCTGTACAAATAAAAGGAGCTTTTGTAAAGCTTTTCTCACTTTGATTTTCGTTTAAAAACTTACCAAAAAACATGAAATTAAAACCAACAAAAGTTGAGTACATCATTGAATTCAACCATGCAAATAACGTAACCGTTTTAACCCTTTACAAAATATTGATATTGAGGGACTTTGTTAAATATAAAACGGCCGCATTGCTCTGCAATTTTGAATTTTAATCCCTGAACGGTAATGTTTACTTTCAACTGTCAACAGCCCCGGCGATCGCGCAACTTGTTTAATTTAGGCCCGACGCACCTTTGTGTGATAATAAAATAAAAAAAGTTTTTCCCTACATTTGCCCAATACCCGGCGATAGCGCGTCAAAGAGAATTTTTGATGGCGAATTTGATTAAAATGTGTACGGAAGGAAAATAAAGAGTTTTTGGCAGAAAAGAGCAATATTTGCGATTGATTGAGTGTTCGTTATTATGCGTTCGATACGGTTTTTGTGAAGCATGAACATTGATTATTGCAACGTGAAAAGCTTTGATTGAAATTTGAAATAACCCGCCTGCCTACTAGACACTTTAATACAAATGTACAATGTACATACAACAACAAGCTTCAGTCAAAACTGATGTTTGCCATCGAAATTCAAACCTATAACATAATTAATCCTGAATATCGAATCAAATAGCATTGAAAATGGCTTTCGAAAGCCCCTTTACTCTTGAGCCACTTACCAATGCTAATGCCGGCTTTTAGTTCCATTTGCAAATGTAAATTAGTTGACAGGGGCTCCATCTATGATAGTTTCGTTGACTGTCCCGACCGCATCAGTCTACCTTTACGCGATAATGTTTGGCGTCCCTCAAGGGTCTATAATTGGACCAGATTTCTTTGTAATACATATTAATTTGGTTCTATGTTTATGTATTAGGTGCAAATGTGTTTGTGAGATTTGTTTGTGTTGTGTTTGTTTTAGTAATGAAGCCCAAATAGTTGACTTACCTTACTAAACAACGTACTGTAAAATATTAAGCGCCGAAAGCATAGATTTGTAATTAAGTGCTTAATGGTGAATAATGAACACATACTCACTCAAGCTTTCCGCATCGCTTTTCCATAGAATCCTATTCCAAGTACCAGCCCGGTCACTAAGCTTTTAAGCACTAGTGCAGTATGCAGCATCATTTATAAAACACAGGAACTAACTAGGAACTAAACTAAATAGTGATAAATCTTCGTTTTGCACACAATTATTCTCGTCTGGTACACGACTTATGTTTCAATGTCTGCCTTCAGTTGGAGCTCGCACTTCATTTGTTCCTGTCGAAAACTCCTAGCTAGCTAAAGTGTTTGTTTTTAAAACGATCTGCAAGAGGGCTATTATTGTTCCTATACTTTTTATTTTATCTGTGAAGATGTAGCTTCGCTTCGAGTAGAACTGTCTGAGAGTAAAAGGAGCTTTATTAATTGAAAGAGAGAATTTCAGTGTATTGGTTGTGGTCTTTGACAGTTTGTTTCATTTTGAAACTTGGAATTATCACTGTGGTATTTTATCAAGGATACGATCTTAGTCAATGTGATAGACTTAAACCAGTAATAATATGAAGTGTATCGATTAAGTGCATAATGATAGTCTTCATTAACCATGAAATTTAGCTCTCTGAATATTAATTTTCAAATTATACCAGAGCCATTGCAATACACCAAAGCTCAACTAGATTAATACGACACATGTTGTGTAGGCAACCGCCGAAATTCAAATTACCAAAATTGTTTGCTCACAAAACAGAAATACGATACAACAGCCACCGAATCCCAATCATTAGCTCCTAAATCGAGTAACTACGTTCACAGACAAAGCGTTACCCGTTTCATGGTAGACCACAATTTCACTCACGGACACATTGAAGGTAAGGCTGAAGGCACATTGCGGGCTTGTCGCATTACGACGGACCTCTTACTACCCCTCTTAAGGGTAATTAGTTTGCGACCTTCCTGATTCAAAGGGATCAATGCAGTGTTTTATGTCAATAGTTTCTAGATTAAGCTAACTTAATCTGCTGATAGTTACTCACAAGCCTAAGCTTGTGAGTAACTATCAGCAGTAATTGAAAGCCTGTAATAAATCAAGCAGCGTTCGTGTCGTATTCGACAAGAAGAGAAGAAAGTTCTTGAAAGTTTTAGTGTGGCCATTTTCTTTCATAAATGGTTTTGCCTTCAGTTAGTTGGTTGTTTGTATGTTTGTAGTCTTCGCATTACCGTTATGGTGATTTGATTCTTCATTCTTAACTTAAAACTGCCTTACCTGAAACAAAGAAAAATCGGTTTTAAGAACATTGGTTTAGTCATTTTATCTAAATAATCATCATTCATTGAAAAATGAAAACTCGTTAGGAAACAGTTTGTTTGGTTTTCCACTTAAAGGATTAACAAAACATTACCAATTTATAATAAGTATTTAAATATTTATAAGAGATTTCAAAGAATTGAGAGCCTTCTGGGAATCTTCGATAGATTATTCATTACATGCACACGATTAATACATGTAATAGTATGATGTAATAAATTGGCAAAACTAGTCATAGGTGCACAAACTATCAAAAACCCACATCAGCCTTATAAAAATATACTGGTACTACAGTATCTATTACAGTAATGGAAACCCATATTGCTTCAGCACGCCAATAAACCGTCCCGTGACACTAAACCTTATGATCCGGGTCCCTGAATTATCTACGACAGCCGTAAACTTTGTTTCGTCATGCGCTGTATTGTGCCCTGTCCTTTATTTTCTACTTTTCGTGGTCAGAGATAGTTTTATTGAGTTTAGCACAAACACGCCTGGAATAGACGCTCATTTTCAAGATTGGAAGTTTCAGGATGGTGCTCCCAAAATATGTTGAGGCTACAGGTTTATTACATTTGGAGTTTAAATTTTTCTTAGTCTTTTTGAAATAAATTCTTTATAACTTTACGAACATAAAAAGATACGACGGCACTTTTATGTTATCTACTCCTTTTCTCTGTTTCAGGAAAATTAAACAGTTTTTATTATTTTATACAGTTTTACTTAGATTCATTACTTGAATCTGTAAAAGGCTTGACATTTACTTAGAAAAAATCTGGAATAATATGAGCCATTTCTACTTCGATACCTACATTTCGGTGCAAACCGGTAATATCTGGTCGAATCCGCTGCAAATTGGATTGGACCGCAATGGCGTACCGCGACTTTTGCATCGTAACGTCTATTTTATTTATTTTCTACTCTACACGGGTAGCACCATGATTTTTAGATGCCGCCAGAATGTTGTAGAAAATTCAACGTGTCCCCGAATTGGTTAAGCTCAAAATAAAATATTGTAAGGATGTTTAAATTTCGTTTTAGACTAGGTAAGAGCGAGCCGGCTATAAATATCAAATTCTGAAAATAAGCTTTACAAAATCTGCAGTATTCAGCAAAATCTGTGGCGCTCAGTGCCATGAAACCGTCATGGATGATTCTATTGCTCATAAAACCCTGATGGACGATGAACATAAAACAAAGTGAAGCTATAGATCCCTTCTGCCGAGGCTGGCAGTTAGAGATACATGCATAAATCCCTGAGAATGTTACTGATGCATCTCAGAGTACATTTAAATTACCTTGGAAGGCACTAATCTATCATGTCCTGTAGTACGATTTAGCAGTGACACATGAGTTGAAATATTTAATGCAATGTTTGATATTGTACTTGCATTAGTTAGTTAGTAGAATGAGGAAATTGCTTCTGCCTCTCAAATTCGAAATACACACTTAGCTATGGGTTTGTGATTCAAAATCATCACATCACACTAATATTATAAAGGCGAAAGTTTGTGAGTGTGTGTGTATGTTTGTTACTTCTTCACGCGCAAACGACTGGAACGATTTAGATGAAATTTGGTATAGAGACTGTTTGAGTCACGGGAAAGGACATAAGATAGTTTTTATTCCGGGAGTATGTTCCTTTGGGATAATTTTCGACATTCACGCGGGGGGTAGCTATTAGAAAAAAAAACCACGCTTTTCAACAGTATACGATGACAGACAGCTCAAAAACAAAAAAATTCAGAATTTCGCTGGCACAGAAAACCTCATTTTATTCACAAAAAGAATAAGCACGAAAAAACTAATAGCTGGTTCAGACAAAATTCGTGGTCGAGTGAAATTGTAGCAAGAGCCGCGGTTTCCACTTTAACATCGCATTGCTTCCATTTTGTATCATTTTAAGATATTTTATTACCTTCCCCGTCTACGTCAGTTTCATGTCACGTTTCCCGTAAAATTTAATTTGTCACAAATATGCGGTAACTTTATATGCTGACAAAGAGGTATGAAAAGTTCCCGGTTGAAATTCAGGACCCCTTTTTTGCTGTCGTCGGGGCAAAGTGATTGGTGGCTTTTATTTTTATTTTCAAGAATGATAATATGTTTCCAGCCGTAGGTAATGAAATCTACAACGAAACGGTTTTAAAATTAATTTTGCAATGCTGAAAAATGTTGCCACCGTACATTTATTTTTGGGAATTTAAGTATTTAGTGGATTAGAATGGAGCGTTGGATTCGGCAAAAAAATCATACAGTTTGTGATTTGAAAAGAGCTTTAAACCAAAAAAAAACAACGTTTATTTATGCGTAGTGTAAGTTGCTTTTTTTAGGGTTCCGTACCCGAAGGGTAACCAACGGAACCCTATTACTAAGCCTCCGCTGTCCATCCGTCCGTCTGTCTGTCAGCGGGCTGTATCTCAAGAACCGTTTTAGGTAGACAGTTGAAATTTTCACTGTGTGTGTGTATTTCTATTGCCGTTATAACACAAAACAGTTAAAATTAAATTAAATTTTAACTGTTATACAAGAAACGCGTTTTTTTTTCGGTTTATGGTACGCAACCCTTCATGTGACAGTCGCACTTGGCTGGTTTTTTTGTCAATTCTCAGTCGTTACTAAATAAATAGAACTTTCACTTAAATTTAATCTCAGAAAACAACAATATTCCTACAAGATAAACCTCTAACATTTCCAAACTAATTTCACCGCTCTCTTTACCACCAACAAAACAATAAGTTTAATTTTCAAATAATTTACTCACAAAAACAAGACAAAAGCATCAGATGAACTACTAAGACTGTCCAGAATAGGTCATCCATTGTTCCCCTGCCCTTTGATAGGATTATTGTCAAACGCCTTTGTCTCCGTACCTTTGTGAAGTTTACGCTGTGAATGGACGCCATTGTTAATTAAGGTAGGAAAGGTACAAATTTAAGCAGTTTTGATGCCGAAACTGATGTCAGGAGACCTTTTTAAACGTGTCTCAAACAGGGCGCTCAACTCGATAGGGATCATGCAAAAGCGTTGGCGTTTGAAAGGTAACCTTTGATGTTCCTAATTTGTTACAGGATTTAGAAAGTGAAAACAATACAAGTTCCAAAATTGCTTTTTGACACCCCTGTCAGTTTGACGTCCGTCAATAAAGTTTCGCTGAAAAAGGTTTCATGCTATAATTAAAATGCAAGAAAAAACCAGGTGAATTAAATTATACACACGTGCTGTTTTTCTGTGTCAGGATAATTTAACATAAGCCAGTAACGGACTGTAATGAAATTGAAACGGATGGAGTCATATGTATTACAGTGATTCCATCAAAGGGAATGGAGATACTGTCCATGATGCTTGTAATTAGTAACACATCGCTAATAACAATACACACGATACACTTCAATGGTTCCTCATTGAAGTGTAAGCAGATATAGTTATAGATACGGAGACAGTTGAAAAGTAAGAAACACTAAGATTTTCTAAACACCATAACACATCTCGCCTGTATTCCTCAAAGGACTAGCCAGAAGTGAACCTACTTTTAGTAGATACTTTCTACATCATGCCCTTTATCACAAATGAGATAGGACTTAAATAAATGCTAGTTTTGTTTAAGTCTGGTGCAGTAAAGGGCGAACCTATTGCCATCAATTGGGCACATACAGATGGAAAATCCTTGCACCTAACATTTTGGCAACCTAATATTCTTCTTCCCTTTATTGATTCTTGTGACATCACTCGGAAGTCAGCCAATAGTAATGCTAACCTACCACAAACACTAGGATGCACTACAGCAAATTACATTAACGAAAATTAGTTTCCATGCAATTAAACTCCCTCCAGATAACCAGGGAAAAGCGGTACAGGGTGAGGTCATACAATTCAATGATATATTTCGGGCTATCAGGAATAGTATCAGGAATTCCAATGCTGATTACATTTCATATGTATGCGGCCAGCGTACATTGATCCGTGCTGGTGTAGCGTTGCAAAGGCAACAAATATTAACATGTCGTGGAATGTGCTATTGTAATCATTTAGTTTGTAATTAGCTATGTCATGGGTTGGCGGACATGTTTAGTGTGAAGGAGGAAAATAATTTTGTGTTCATTAATGAAATATCTGTTATAACTGTATGGTGTCAGACATAAAAGAATAGCAAAATCCCATCACTTTCCGTGGGTGTCGTAAGAGGCGACTAGGGGACTCACCAGAGAATGGGCAGCAGCATTCTCTGTGCTTCTGTGCATTGCAACAGCCACACTGCGATCACCAACCCGCCTGCCAAGCGTGGTGATTATGGCAACGCCCCCCCCCTTGGGGGAGGCCTATGTCCAGCAGTGGACGTCTTTCGGCTGATATGATGATGATAAATGAAAAATTGTTTTAATCACATTGAAAGTTATCACATAGGTACACATTATATATCATCAAAATCGTCATGCCCTTGTCTCATGTTATTTGGGGTCGCCGCAAATCCTTTTTCTCTTCCACTCTTCTCCGTCAACCGTCACCCTTTAATTTATACTACCTTTTCTTTCATTCAAACCTATCACTCCTCATTCATCTATATTTATTCATCTTTTCTTTGGCCTCCTTCTTCACCTCCATCTATCCTTGATGTCTCTACTCACATTTTTTTTTACCATTGATAGGCACGCGTTTGACCACTATCTCACTTGATGGTAAGCGATGATGTGGTCGAAGTTGGAGCACGCTTGCCTAGAAGTAACCTATTCAATCTTGACTTAAAAACTCCCAGGTTGTAGCTATCAGGAAACACAGACTCTGGCAGGGTATTCCACTCTTTAGCTGTACTATGGTTGTGTTCCCAAAACGCTTTGTGCGTGTGGGTGGGATGTCCACCATGTACCGGTGGCGCATCGCCGTACGTCTTGTGGTCCTATGTTGGAACGGGCTTGGCGGAATTCCGTCGCACACTCGCCATAGAAAACTGATAGGATAGTAACTCGGCGTCGATACTCAAGACTTTGGAGCTTCGACTCGACGCCTACCATGAATTTCATCTCTTCCCTTCACATCCTATACCATGTTAAAAGATGCCTTTTCAAGTTTTCGGTCACTGGCGCCATTTTTAAACTTCCTTTAATATTTTGTACGTACACATTATACCGATGCTATAAACACAAGGATCTATGTAGGGTTAGGTATACAAACACGACTATGAGCTTATAAGGGCTTACCAAAATAAACTCCAAACCTAATCAATTTCGCGTTTATTCTAATGAAGTTATTAACTTGGAGCATCCCACACATTTACCAACAACTACATTACATTACATCACAGATAACTTAAACACACAGACAGGACAAACTTCACTCATCATCTGTCTAGCCTTTTCCCAACCATATCGGGGTCGGCTTCCGGTCAAACCGGATTCAGCTGATTATCAGTATTTTACGTGGAGCGGTTGACTACCAGACCTCTACAACCCATTAACTGGGAAAAACAGTACTTTTTTGGCAAGACTGGTGTCAGATTTTCTGGCTTCTGACAATCTGTAACGACTGCCAAAGATCTACAAATGACATCCGGAGCCAACGGCTTAACGTGCTTTTCGAGACACGGAGGAGTCTCGGTATGAAGATGTTCACCCATCCACAGACCGACCTCGGCAAGCGTTAATTAACCTGGAAGATAGACCCGTGCGGCTGTTATTATTTAGCCACGAGCTCCTCAACAGGACACGCTAAACTAAACAGTTAATTTAACGGCACAATATTTAACCTATCCCCATAATTAAGGTTTACCGGATTACGTGTTACATTACATTATGGTAATTATCATCTAACCGCTTGCTGAACCACGGGACAGTTCTCATGTAAACCGTTATTTATAGCCTTTACATAAAGGCTATAAAATTATTTTTACGCCGCCTTTTATAATTGTATGAGATTGCTAGTTTAAGCTCGTAATTTTTATGGGTTATTAAATTATTTCAATGTGAACAAAAAATTAGCTGAAACTTTTATATACTTAGTAATTAATATGAAGCTTTTTAATACTTTCGAGTTGAATTTCGCTGAAAATAATTACCTACTGCGTGGAGTCAGCATAACATTAAGTAGTCAACAAAAAAATGTTTTCCCTGATATCTGATTTTGTGATGTGTAATTTATCATACTACAGAGAACTTATATGACATTATATAGATTTAAAGAGATATTTTCATTTTTAATTTTTCCAGTTTTTTCGTCGCTCTAATCTAGAACATATTTTTTTTAAGATTGAAAATTAATTTTTGTTTAATTTCACCTGCGTTTTGTAAGCAGGGGTTGTTGTCTCACTAATAAAACACCAGCAGTAACTCTGAAAGCATTGCATGAGTAAATTTTCTTTGATTTAATTTTTTTTATTCAGGCATTTTTTTGGTGGAAGCGCTCATCGTGTTCATCGACACTGTACCTAGGTTTTCTGCGATAAAATGTAGATATATGTGCAGAAAGTGTATTTTAATGATATGTTACATCGCAAATTTTTATAGTCATTTAACAATTGGTTTAAAGCATTATTTATATTATGATATTATTTTTTCAAAGCAGTATGATTTTCTATGCTTTTTTTTTTTTAATCAAATGAAAAGACATAAATCCGGAGATTTACGCAAAATCGAGACATTGTGTTAAAAGAAAACATAATTAAAAATAAAGGATGGTATTAGGGACATCAAAATAGACCATAAGATTTTTCCGAGCAATTTTGAGTTTTGACTAGTATAATTTATAGACGGTGGGGCCCACATAAAAAGCAAATATTGGCAACATTGACAACAGTTTTAACAACAGCCTGAACAAAAATAGCTACAAAATGAAACACCATCAGCTTTAACATCAACCACCCGAATGCTTCTAGGAAACGAAAGGCCTAAAACAAATGACTAACCTCGACACTTTTTAAAAGCGGCAAAAATCACTTCCAATACGCCACTCACTTTATGGTTAAACCATTAACATGTCTGCTAAACTTTTGCTTTGGCGTTGAAAAAAAAAAAGGAAAAAAAAGTTGATCTGTCAAACCGCCACACTTGTCCCGGCGTGAATTAAAAAGTTCACACTTCGCCGTCGTCCAGTCACTTACGGGATATCCGTATTCTGTAACTTACCTACGGGATATCCGTATTCTGTTTATTTATTTGTTATGAAAGTTACAGGCAGCATTGAATTATTTACGAATGTCAAGCATTGCGAAAAGGGGAAATAGTACAGCTAGGAATGTGGAATTCCCTGCAGGGGTCTGTGTGATGGCAAGAACCTGAGGGACTTTAAGAGTGAATAGGTTATTTTTAGGCAAGCGTGCTCCATCCTCAACCACATCATCGCTGAAAATTAGGAGAGATGTGGTCAAACGTGAGCCTAAAAAGTAATGAAAACCTTTAAAATTTGTGGGTTGTCCTAAATTTCCCTGGGATTTCATCATCAGAGCCTGAATTGGTGCCAATGGGACCACTACAGGAGTATACTCTTAGAATCGGTCCGCAAATAGAGAGAGATATCGGTGAACATACATAAAAAAATAAGACCCTGATCATGCAAATAAACGACATGGTTTTTCTTACAATAAATCTACCGATTAACCCACGAAAAGTCTGGATTGTGTTTTTATAATTGTTTTGTTAAGTTAAACATTGATGATTAGAGTGATTCAAATAATTATATTGAACATATTTGCTTTAAACGATTTTAATAACAATATCTTTTTAACTTGAGTTTATAAAGTGTAAAGTTGTGTGAAGCAAACTAACATACGATATTTCAGTTTGCAATACACAATATATAACACTGCATTAACAAATATTACCACAAATATACAAATATTAACCAGTGTTTATTTCACATGAGTAAACATACGAGGAATTCAGATAATTAATAAATATTTTGTTAAACCAGTATTTGCCAAATTAGTAACTCAAAATAATAGTGGTTTATTGCCAACGTTTAACAATCACAAATATAATTATTATTAAGAGCATGGGGTGGTTTATTCATGATTTTGTAACAGCTTAAGTACAATAATGAAATAATTTTAATTCCCGATTTAACCCACGCAAATTCCAGCACCTATTATTCTTCTTGTTCAGGCCTTGTTCTATTTCTAATAATGGTCGGCTCTCCTAATTGCACTTTTTAGAGTTCCGTACCTCAAAGGTAAAAAAGGAACCCTTATAAGATCACTCTCTTGTCCGTCTGTCTGTCCGTGTGCCACCACCGATTTTCTCAGGAACGGGTGGACCTAGCAAGTTGAAATGTATACCAGATACTGAGGTCCCTATTAGATGTAAAATCAAGAATATGAGTCAACACGATAAAAAATTATGGGCAAGCTTAGATTTTCCCAAAAATTACCTCAATTTTCAACGTTTTTTATTTTTCGGAAGCTTTTCCCCTTACTTGTGCTGGCAAAATGACAATTGACAATTCTAGGTCAACCGGAAGTACCCTATAGGTTTTGGGTCGAAAACCTGAATGGTAGTTCCCGTTGACGTAGAATCATGAAATTTGAAAAAAAGCAAGGTCTTACAGCACAAATAAAGGAAAATTCCAAAAAACAAAAAAGTTGAAAACATACATAGTTGACGCCTGCCACCAATAAAAATGATACCAATTTATATGGCGGTATACCTAATGGGTTGGTACGGAACCCTCTGCGCTCGAGTTCAACACGCACTTGACCAGTTTTTTTCCAGAGATGTCGCTTCAGGGTCGTCAGTGGTTCTATATTATCTGTGGCGAGGCCTTTCTCAATAACTGACATCCATATTAGTCTTGGTCTGCCGCTCCGTTTTGGTCCTGAGTCAAGCTGTAGCAGTTTTTGTCATGTGTTCATCATGTATTTTAATGACCTGACCGTACCAACGGAGGCTTGACTCCAGGAGCTTGTCTGTCATTGGTCTGATTTTAAAACTGCCAGCAACTATTGAAATAGCTGAACAGATTCCATGTTATTGAATTATTTTTAGATACTTTTGGAGTCTACGCCAACGATTAAATGATAGGGATTTGATGACAGGTGGGAACAGAGCAGGAAAACGTGTGATGCCGACCCCAAGTAACAGGAGAAAAGGGTAGGAAGATGATGATTTGTAGATGATACGAGTATATTTATTGATAGGGAAATACAAAACAAGGAGAAGCAATTACAACTCAATCCAGGGGGGCTACTCTGGAATGTCCGTAGTTTCGGGCGTATTCTAGTCCGTATCACCCAATCACTAAGAATGAATGACAACACGATTTGACAGTTACTGTCAAATCGTGTTATCATTCATTCTTTGTTCGTTTTCGGAACTAATCGTAAGTCCGTAGGTGATACGGAGTAGAATACGCCCGTAACTAAGTCCGATACTACGGACTTCAGGCTTAGAGAGTAGCCCCTCAGATCCTGGCAAACACTGCATACTTAGAAAGCTATAATATCTATATGAGTACAGGTAGAATGAAGATATCCGCAGGAGAACCAAGGTTACCGATTTAGCCCGACGAATTGCCATACTTAAGTGGCGGTGGGCAGGGCTCATTGCTCGCAGAACAGATAGTTGTCGTCGAAAAATTCTGGAGTGGCCACTGCGTACTGGAAGATGAAACGTTGGAATGTCTTTCACAAGGTGGACCGATGACATGGTGAAAGGCGCAGGAATCCGCTGAATGCAAGACGCACAGGACCGGTCTATTTCCAGCATGTCTTTCAGCTGAAATGATGATGATTAGATCAAACCTAAAGGCGCCTCGGAACACTCCGTGAGTCACTGTGCAGTAATTCTTGAGAACCCCTGCTGGGTTAGGTGGGGTCCTGCCAGGGTTGCGGAATTTGTTCGAAAGAGTCACCGCGGCCCTGCAACGCAAAGGGCTTTAGAAGGAACACGGATGGGTTTTAGTCAATAAGAGTCTGACACGCCCTTCCGCTCCACGCAGAGCGGAAGAAGTCATTCGATGATTTCCCATCCTAAAAAAAA
Organism: Mamestra brassicae; assembly: GCA_905163435.1. Lineage (NCBI taxonomy): Eukaryota > Metazoa > Arthropoda > Insecta > Lepidoptera > Noctuidae > Mamestra > Mamestra brassicae. The sequence goes on along the minus strand of LR990991.1, from coordinate 2,428,010 downwards.
AAAAAAAAAAGGGGTTAGGTGGGGTACTTTGCAGCGAAAAACTTCACAGAAACAAGACGAGGGTAATCTCAATATCCCATAATCGTAAACTCCCAATACCAGTTCATCAAGTGCAAACTCAATAAAACGGTCTCTTAGCACTCAAGAGCACTTGAACATAAACAAAACATTCGTACCACGCACCAGTCCATAAATTAAAACCTCTTTATTCGCTTCCAATCGTATCTGATCCGACGTTCATATATTTTATCCGGACGCGAAGTGAATTCTAAGCGACTTCGGAAGTGGAAGGCACGATGTGTTGAGAAGTTTGAGTTGTGACGAAGTTCTTTTTGGTGTTTGTACTTTTGTAGTTTGGTACATATTGGTGAAAGAAACTGAGACTATTGTACCAATTAGTATTCTATTAATCGAAATTATGGGAATACTATAGTAAGCGCCAGATAAATGTGGAATAAAGTATATTGACCTTTCCCTAATAACTGCTCATAGGTACCTGAACAATTAAATATGAATCGTTTTTCATTATTAGACCATGTTAAGGATCACGAGAGATGATGATTCGGGACAGTTTTGTGTCATTAATTCCGTTTTTCAAATTAACAATGTCAATAAATGTAGGTGGGTCAATGACCGATATTCCACGATTATCTGGCGCCTACTATATGCTGAGATACAAATATCAACAGAAAGTCTAGTGGTCACTGGTTAAGTTAGAAAAAGAGTACTATATAATATAGCTGAAGAGTTTGTTGGTTTGTTTGAACGCGCTTTCTCGAAATCTCTGGAACTACCAGTCAGATTTGGAAAATTCTTTATTTTTTTTTAATTTGAGATGAGTTTGCTCATGACTCTAGTCTACGTCAAAGTAGTGGTGGTGGTGGTGTAGTGGTTATAATATATATGATAGCCACATTCATGAGAAATGCTATGGAATATACGGGAACGAGAAATTCCTACGGGAACGGAAAATAACCGGAATATGCGCGTACGAAGTCGCGGGCAAAAGCTAGTCGAATGTAAAAGAGTATAAAACGTAAAAGTAGAATACTTAATTCAATTAGAATTTTAGGAAATTGGAAAGAACTTAAAAAGATGGCGCCTTCGAGGAGGCAATAATTTTTTTACTCCATACTACGGCCGCAAGAATATTGTCAAAGTTATAATAAATTCCTACATTTATTTTTTATGAGCATCATCATCATAAAAATAAGCTTGTTTACCTGCACGTTGCCAAAACACACTTACATTATGTTGGCCGTTGGGTTAGATAATTCGGCCAAGCTTTTCCGACAAGATTAATAATATTCTTCTTGTCGCTTAACACGATTTGCATATGCCAAAACTATTTTGTAGCTTCATTCAAAATTCAAAGCATTTACTTCAAATAAACCATTTACTGGAACTTTTGTCAAGGGTGGCCAGTCAATATCTATCAAAACGGCAAAATAATCACGTTTGCTGTTTTGGGGGCCCCCTAAATATTTACTTTATTCTGTGTTTTAGTATTTAATATTATAGCGGCAACAGAAATTTAGGCGTGAAAGCGAAACAAACAAACAAATTCACATGGCATTTAAAATATTAGTAGCATAATACATTTTATCTAATTCTAATGATACTAGCAATCAAGGTGATTTAGGGTGATGTACCTAGTATAAAGGTGCATTACCCTAAATCACCTTGAAAGTAAATCTAAGCAAAAGTGACCTTTATTTCCCAGGTGCGTCAAGCTATACTTTAAATGCTAATGCGTGACATTGAGGCAGGTCGAGACATTCGCTCCTCGTTTTATAGCTGATATTTTAAAGCTTTTATCGTATATAACCCATCAATAAACTCGTAATATCTTAACACAGTATCGCTTTTAGAATGGAATGAAGATTGGCAGGTACGATCTCTCTATTCTCGTATTTGACATGTCAAATTACTCCAATTTGCTATGTTTCAGCAGTGACAATATTTATATCCTTTTTTTTGTTGTTATTAGGCGATTTTCTCACCTGATGGTAAGGTAAGCAATAATCTGCAGCAACCTACTATGACGTGCTAATGCCATCCCATTCCGATGATGTAAAAGGGATAGTGCTATTCGCTATGTATAGCTCCGTCTCTCTCTTGAATCATGATCGTTTTAAGACATCATAGTAGGGCCCCTGGTCGACGATGGAGCACGTCTGCCTATAGGTATAATTCCGTGCATCGCGTCCGATCGCAGCCGCGCGCGATCTATCGCATGCGACAATAGACAGAGTATGAGAACACAGAGTATCAAAACAATAGGAAGTGGTGACGGGCGGGCATTTTGGGGGATTGTCTTTATGATGAACTTTGACGTTCAAAAAGTGCTGGCACTCAGCCTAATTTGAATAAATGAGTTTTGATTTTGATTTTGAGAATGTACGCGGCCATCTTTTTATACTCTATCTATTGTCGCATCAGCCGCGCGTGACAGTCGCATGCGATAGACCGCGCGCGGCTACGATCGGACGCGATGCACGGAGTTGTACCTTTGGGACCGTCCATTAATCACGTGAGGCTCGAAAGGGGGGCGAGTTGGCGAAAATCACGAAATATCACAAGGGGGGAGGAGGGTGTAAATAGATATCACGTGTATTTATTTTTTCGTACTGTTTCGTACCTGCAAACATTTTTGTCTAGACATTTTTATCATGGTCGTAAATGTCAGAATAAAATTAGATTAGGTAGGTATTCTAAAAAAATAAATTTCTTTGTAGGTACAAAAATTTAGCCTTAAACCTCACCACGTATCACCATCACGGGTGATTCGCGTCCCAGGTTGTTCGAAAAATTATTAAAGACCACTAATTACAGTCCCAAGTTGTATCTACTAATTACTTGGGTACTCAGACGAGTTTCTAAAATAGGAGGCTGTTAACGAACCTAACCTTTACAATACATACTGTATTTTTCCCCATAATTACTCATGCCTTTCAAACAATTTCTATAATAAACTGATATTATCTCAGCGGCTCACGCACTCATTGTCCGATGACGTCACGTCAACGGCGCACGCGCGCTTTCCCGGACGCAATTTGCGTGTGAAGCTCCCCCTATCTCACGCTTGAACAAGTACCACGTGCCAGTTGCACAATATCCAGCGCTGGAGAGTTCGTTTTGTGGCGGTGCAGCCGCTTAATTGTATGTGTCAACTGATTCTACCCTTGAACATGTTAATTTACGACCAATTTCAGTAAGTAGGAGAATTTTGATGAAACCGCAAGCGCTTTTACATCGATGGCGCGTTGTGTTTTACGCGCGCCTCACAGAGATGTCAGCATAGAAGACGGGGCCCGGCAGGGCAGAGCCTGCCAGGGTTGCGGAATCTGTTCGAAAGAGTCACCGCGGCCCTGGAACGCAAAGGGCTTTAGAAGGAACACGGATGGGTTTTAGTCAGTAAGAGACTGACACGCCCTTCCGCTCCACCCAGAGCGGAAGAAGTCATTTGATGATTTCCCAAACTATACAATTTATAGAACATTTTCTTACTTCAAGTCACTTTTGTTTTTAGTTGGTTAGTTGATCTGAATTGGTAGCCATAATATAGGGGCTATCAGTAAAACTTATTATTGCTTCAAGACACGAATCGAGCTTAAAGTTTAATTGCACACTAATAAAATATCGAAGATATTACCAACAGCTGTTGACGTACATGCCGCGCCCAGTAAAGCTGATCCAAGACGTGAACATGACACACGAAACCGTTAACTGTACAACATATTAAATTGGATATTGAATTTGTGACAGTTTTACAACCTATCTCCATTATCTAAGGCTCTTATCTATCGACTGAAACAACTTAAATACTTACCCCATAAATCAACTAACTCATGCACAACAATTACGAGTTTCTTGAACGCCCATAAAAGCAAAATGATTTATGAACAAAACACATTTTTATGAACATCCATCTAAGCCACTCACGTACAAAATCCTTGTATTAAGAACTGAACAAAACATCCATATTTCATTATTTAACGGATCTCTTTGAAACTCCGTTAAAGACTTGCAAAAGTTTCTGAAGTCATCGATCAATTTTGGCCATTTCCCCCAAAACAAACATTTTAGACGATCGATGTGGCAAACACAGAGCAGGGAAGTTGTGTTGGTGCTCTTGTCAAACGTGATTGATGTCAATATTTAGTGTGATTAGATTTTACACTGTGTTCAAGTGATCTACAAAATTAATTACAGTACAAGTTTTAAGCTACCGTTGTACAAATTTGAACGGTTCAAGCGAATCCATTTCGCATAAGGTAACTTCCTACTTGTATACGTGCAAACTGCAACCTTTAAAAACCACGACATTCTCATGACTTGTATTTGAATCGAAACACGATATCGCTGGAAAGGCCATTGCAAACTTCTTAGAAACGAAAATGAATTCCGAAAACTTGTTACAAACCCCAAAAAGTCACGTGCCATGCTACATATTTTTATTCAAATCACTTTTTATGACGTCCCAAAAATTCCAATCAAAATAAAACGGGTAGTTAAACTTTGGGATAAATTTTAACACTAATTCCTTAACACTTAAACGACAAACGTTTTACGATGGTCGAAACGTTCCTATCGGATTTATAGCAACAGTTTTTACCCCTTTCAAAACGCTCCTTTACTGAGTTTAGCGTTTCACAGCATTTTCAATCGCAAGAATTTGTCGTTTATGGGGCATTTACTCGTAAAACTCATTTAGTGTTTATTACTGTCCCATAACATCAAAGCTGATGGTTTCTGATGGGGAATTGTCAGCTGTTTACGTCGAGGGATAGTTATTTAGGTGAAATTATATGGTGAGATATTAATGGGGTCGGCACTTATCGATCTCATAATTATAGATGTATTCAATTCATGTTTTTCCCTCAACCAGTGTCGTTAAGCAAACAATTTTCAGGTATTTTTCATGTTATTTCAAAGCACGTAAAGCCAAGAGCGACCCAGGTTTCTTTCTATAACTGCGTTTATTACCTACACTTTTCTCAATTAGAAGTAAGAACTACTCCAATCTATTACTACGTGACGTCACTGAAACACGTAACTATCTCTAAACCAGTGGTTTCCAACCTGTGGTTCGTGGACCTCTGGTGGTCCGCAAGGGCCAAAATAAGATCCGCGAAAGGTTTAAAACTTCACTCTTTTCACCTCAAAAATGTCATTGATGCAAACTGATTCTAAGTTTCTTTAGAAATGTGTCTTCTATGACAACACTTTTTAAGTTTGATTTCAAAGCATAGTTATACTACAAATTTTGAATATCTATATGATACAAGTTTATTTTTGGTTTAACATGGTTTTTTTTTATTCCTGGTCCTTGCTAGCAACAAAGAAATCCCCAAAGTGGTCCCGGGTCAAATAAAGATTGGGAACCACTGCTCTAAACGAAAACAAACTGTCTGTGGTACAGACAGTATGTTTTAATCCGAGCAAACTTGAACAAGATGATGATATCGGATTTTGGCCCTAAACTAACATTCCTAAAGGGACTCCTTGATGTCGTAAGCGGGATCTATTGGATAACGTGAGTGTTAGCATATTTGACTGAGCAATTTGTGAATTGAATTTGGCTAGACAAGAGAATGATGACGCTTTCATACTCCAATCAAATCAAATACCTTTCAAACAGATCATAAACAGTCACTTTAGAATAGTCGAGATCTGACAGTCAAATATATGAAGGTAGTACTGCCGCGCTAGTGACAAGAGCAGTATAATAATATATCCTGGGACAACTCACACATGGTCATCCGATCCCAAACTAGGCAGAGCCTGTGCTATGGCAACCAGACAACTGATAAACATACTTATATATATTTCTAAATACATACATATTGTAGACAAATTACACCCAGACACAGAACAAATGATCATGCTCATCACACAAAGATTTGTCCTGGGTGGGAATCGAACCCACGACCTCCGGTTTTTGCAGTCAGGGTAACACACACTAACTAACCCTATCTCCAGCGCAATCATCGATGTAAACGAAAGGTATCGTCACATTCAGCATTTTTGGCACCAACTGTGCAGTTCGTTTATATTGTCTTAGCTGCCTTTTTTTTTTTTTTGATATCGGGGGGAAATCCTCATGGAAATCCTCCACCCTGGGGCGGGTGGAGGGGTCTGTCAGACTCTTACTGACTAAAACCACCCTGGTGTCCCATCTCCCACCTACGCCGGGGATCGCGGGAACGTATGCGACATCCGCAATCCCCGGCTGGTGCCGGCCCGCCTCTGCGGGCCACCTCGCGTCGGCGAGGGGAGTGAGGTGTTTTGTCTTAGCTGCCTAACCCAAGCTAAAATTAATTTAAAGGTGAACAGAACTAAAGCTCTTCAACAATTAAATGCTATGAGAACTAGCCACAATCGGGTTAATAGACATGAAAGGTGAGCGGCTGACATTTTGTTTCAACGCTCGTTCGTGAAGGTCTCAAGGAATATCTCTACCATTTCGACGGTAAGAATCGATGTTTATGCCGAAAACCTTCAGACCTGCTACTTGCGTAGCTAAACGTTTACCTATTATTTTATGTTCAGTTTTCTATATTTCATCATGCTGGCATTTGGTTGTAGGCGAAGACTAATTCCAACATAAACTGGTTATACAAATATTTAGTACTAGTTGCCGCCCGCGTGATTGTCGAAAATTATCCCAAGGGAACATATTCCCGGGATAAAAAGTTTCCTATGTGTTATTCCAGACTATAATCTACCACTGTGTCAAATTTCATCAAAATCCATTCAGTAGTTTTTGCGTGAAAGAGTAACAAACATCCATCCATATTTCAAACTTTCGCGTTTATAATATTAGTAAGGATTTAGGTGGCTTGATGGGATATTGAATTATTGCACGCAGTCTTCTGTATCTGTATTGCTAAGACGGTATTGATTGACATGGAAATAGAAGAAGCTGTTTTTAGCTGTGATCTTTAAAAGCATAGAGAAAATAAACAGGTTTAGCACCCAAGATTTCATGAGAGTCACTTTGTATAAATTACGCCTAAAAATGGCGTCCAAACAAACCTGATATGTCTCAAATCTCTTGAAACACAGATACTGTAAAACCAGTGGTCTCTTATCCACACAATAGTAATTTTCTCCGCGCATGCCTTGACCTACTTGAGGTGAATGAAGTCCCGTGGGAGGCCACTACTTTAGTGGATGCCGTGAAAACTAGGGAGCCATCCATCTTACTATCGGGCTCAAGGAATACTTAATATATTCTTAAAGACTGTTTTTAAAGAAACCTGATTTCTTTATCCACAATATTATTTATTGATATGGATCTATGTTCATGGAAACTGTATCAGCCCTATTACATTCTACCAGCCAAAGATCACTGCTATCATTAGGTACTTAATCAATATCATCAAATACTTAAAATTACTGTCAACACATCGCACTGATTTAGATGTCCGACAAAAGATAGTTCTATTGGACCTGTTTGCTTTGTTCACAATAGTATTTATAAGTTTAGATCCTATTATACATTTGGAAACTCTGTCTTGTATTAGACATTACCAGACAAACAGTCACTGCGTTACTTAAATCATCCAAACGGCATCCAAGCCCAATGGCAAGCTTAAAATTACTGTCTACATATTATGCAATGATTTAGGTGTTCAACAAAACAAGTTTCTATTGGCTATCAATTTCCCATCTACAAAGGTCCTTTAAATCTTCATGCATAGATACGTAATGCCATTATATGCACAAAACACGTACACAAACATGGGTGCTGTGAATATCTTTGATCAAATCAAATGCTCGCACGATGCGGGAATTGCACCCGGACGCTGACGGACATTCCGATATTACGGTGTCTCCATTAATGCAGTGTGCAGTACTTAGTACTCAGATGTCATCATTAGGGACACTGTGTTACTGTGGGTACTTGGATTTAATCGACGACGACACACCGTTCCTCGTACTAATATCACTTGGGAGATCCGGTTGCAGTTACGCCATGAAACACAACGCTTTCGAAAATGTTATTTTGGTGGATCCGGCAGACATCAGTCATAGTCGATCCGGCAGACATCAGTCATAGTCGATCCGGCAGACATCAGTCATAGTCGATGGACACATCTTTAAAACTGGCTTGGCGGCTACTTTTCGTAAGTACATTTTAGTTTCTGACACTGAACTTGAATGCAAACATTTATCTGTTGAAATAGCTAGTAAAAGAAATGTTTTCAAAACGAAAATGTTTTATAATGACTGTTGTGTATAACATGATGACGTCGATATATTTTGAGAAATAAACAACTTTTGAGATAATTTTGTACATTTTGGCAGTCATTTTACTAGCAACAAAGCTTTCACTGCTTATTTTGCTGCTGTTTTTCTAAATAATAAGTTCCTTATTAATCCACGGTCTTGATTAAAACTATCACTTAATACGGATGTACGTCATTTCGGTTCACTTCGTACACGTCATTCATATCACACAGGAAGATCCCACCAAGCATTAACTAATTAAACACGATGTTATTGAACTTCACACTAAAAATAATATCTCCACTTGTCAGAATTGGCGCTAAGAGTCCATTGGAGTCGTGCCAATGCCACCTTCAAGCACTGCAGCGCTTCGCACATTTCACGCGACAAATCGAGTGTGAAACGATAGGAAGCTTTAAGCGGCTGGATTGTGTGTTTTTGTTTGCAAACTTTTGTCACACGTTCAAGTGTCGTCCGTGACTTGGTTTTTTGTCTTCTACTATGTTTGTAGTAGAAGGTTGTAGGGTTGAAGTTATTTCAGGAGTAACGGTGAACTGCGATGAAAAAGCAGAGATGACTTGGAAAGATTTTATGGAGAGTAGCTAAGTCTGAGGTGTTAAAAAAACCGTTCAAGTGCGAGTCGAACTCGTGCGCCGAGGGTTCCGTACCTACCCATTGTACTACCATAATAAAATTGCGGAAGTTGCGGAATTTGTTCGAAAGAGGCACCGCGGCCCTGGAACGCAAAGGGCTTTAGAAGGAACACGGATGGGTTTTAGTCCGTAAGTCTGACAAGCCCTTCCGCTCCACCTAGAGCGGGAGAAGTCATTTGATGATTTTCCACCTCAAAAACAAATATAATAATAATGGGGACATCCTTTAATTTTCAACTTTTTTTAACACCTAATAGGGACTATAGACCTCAGTATCTGGTATTAATTTCAACTTGCTAGGTCTACCCGTTCCTGAGAAAATTGGTGGTGGCACACGGACAGACAGACGGACAGGAGAGTGATCCTATAAGGGATCCTTTTTTACCTTTTGAGGCACGGAACCCTAAAAAGAAGAAAATTTTGGACTTAGCCATGACCAGAAACACTTCCAACGTTATGAAAGCAGTTCATATAGGCCGTCGATTCGTGTGTGTGCGATCAAGGACTCATTTTTCTAACTTCCTTATTGCCATATAAAACGCCATGCAATAACATGACGAATCAAATTTAACGATAGTAATAAGATCCACAAATAATCATACTTTCTTCACAGTAGCAAGTCTTCGACGTCTTATTGAAGCCGAGTTACTGGGAACATCGTCAGTTATTTTTGATCGCAAACGGAAAGATGAACTATCTGTTTATATCCTCGGGATATGGAATGAGTTATAACTTCCTTGGATGGAATTCCCGAGGAAGATAGAAATATAGGAGACGTATAATTAATACCGATGACAATTCTTTTATTAAAACGTCTTCGTTTTCGCTATTGCAAACAACAGTTTGATTTGAACTTGATAATTCTTCAGCAAATATTTTTTATTTACGTAGATATTTACAACTGTTTTAAATAAATACTTACTAAGTATATAATCAAAACCAAAAAATCAAAATCAAAAGTCATTTATTCAAATTAGGCTGAGTGCCAACACTTTTTGAACGTCAAAGTTCTACATAAAGACAGTCCCCCAAAACGCCCGCCCGTCACCACTTCCTAGTGTCATAGCTGGGAAGAAGAAGTAACACTACAAATAAAAAAATAAAAACTCCTAACTAAATGAACCCTAAATTATGGCGTCAAATTCAACCGCATCGCTGTCAAATGGAAGTGTACCCAAAAGAGTGGCGGCATTGCCATGTTGTATGGCAATCCTTATTCTTTGACTAAGGTAAAAGCCAGCCCTTGGGTCACGCGAAGTGTCAACTAAGCGTCTTGAAAGATCTTTAAACTGCGCTATGCGCACTCGGACCCCACGACCCGAGAGTTTTAACCCCAAACGGTTCGAACATATAACTTCCAACAAGTTTATTATATTTAGCAGCCGCAGCGGCAGCGCCAGCACAGCACGAAGAGCTAGGAAGATGGGATGGCACAAGAGTATCGACACAAGTAGCGTCCCACACTAATGGCCTACCCATCTTCCATGGAAATAACGACATGCCGTCCGGTCTCTTGCCATCGTCGCGTGCCAGGCCATTCATCAAAATCTATTTTATTTCGAGGTTAAGGTCAAAACTCAAAAACATTTATTTAGCTAAACAGTGCAAAGACTTTACAAAACGTAATTACCAAGCAAAGTGGTTTATCCGTTTCGGAGAAAAGATCTAAAAAAGGCGTGATCACGCTTTGTAGTTAATGATACGATCGTAGATCTTGCCGTAATGACGCTGCTTAGAATTCTGCTCATACAAAGCATTTGGACGTCGAGTTACAAGAGGTTATACTCTTTTTTGCGTCTTCTTGGTCTTACTAAGAACTTGACACGTGATATTGGGAAGCATCAGTTTTTGATATTGAGCAAATAATTCAGTGACTGCTACAAGAAAATTATAGAGATAGCATCACCCTGAGTAGACGGATTGGCAATCGCAGTCGTGTTCTATATTATCTGTCAAGTGGATTCTGCTGTTCACCCTCTTATCGTTATCTCTAAGAAGCTTGATACAACAACTTAAGATTGTCGTTGCGCGAGAAAAAACTTTCGACTAAGAGCGTATGACAGAAGACTTTTACAATGATCTCAAACTCATTACCCACTTCTAGCATTGCTGTCTTCTCAGTCCCTACTGATCTGTCTTCAGCTTTTAATTAGCATCTTCTTGCGACACTCCCAAAAGAGATCAGGTGGCTTATTATTAGACTGACAAAACGTGGCACAATGCCACTACAGATTAACTAGACTTGCACTAATTAGATTCTTACCGCGGTCCTGCCCTCTAGCCTCCATGTTGGGGTCAGATTTAGTCCAGCCAGAGGCAGAATATTTCCTACCAGCCCGGCAAGCTAACGAGATTAAACTGCTTTACTAAGCAGTAAAAAGAAGAACAGTAGTTGTTTATTACTTGTTAAAAAACTAGAGTAAACATTCACAGCTAGTCAAGATAATATTTTTAAGCTCGTAAAGTCGAGTGCTCAAGGCGTGAATTAATTAACTCGGAGTCGTAACTATTTTAAAACTTGAAATCTTTTAATTAGTCGAACGGAACCCTCTTAGTGCAAGAAAGTTGTTAAACCGATCCGTTTCCGTATAGCAGCGGGTTATTTTAGATCTGTAAGTGAAAAAGGAAACTTGTGTCATTGGTTATGATAGTTGTAATGCCTTGAAGGCTTTATGTTTTTTTTTATTCCCGGGAATGTCTGTAGCCTTAGTACGAGTTTTTAAACATACTCGATCGCGTTAACGTCATCGGCAATCTTTACAAAATTTTATTTGATTATTATCCATTCCAGGTTGCCTGGAAGAGATCGCGGAATGCGATAAGGCCGTCCATTGTACATGTCTCAGTTTGTAGTTTTATTTTTATGTTATTTTCGGTGTACAATTAAGTTCCTATATATTAAATAAATAAAGTATCAAAAATGGAAAACTGGTATAAAATTTGATATTTTTAATAAGATTTGACATAAGCGAACGTTTAGGAAGAAATAAAACTCATTTGGCCCTCAGGAGTAGGTACTATGAAGTCTTAAAACGATAATGATTCCGCTCTTAGAAAGAGACGGAGCTATACACAGCGAATAGCACTGTCCCTTTTACATCATCGGAATTGGATGGCATTAGCACGTCATATTAGGGCAGCTGATCTGAGCTGCACCAAAAAGGTCGTGCTTTCGTAAGTATAAACCTTGAAAGAGTAGAATAGTATAACCATAGCTATAGATAGAATTAACTTTATTGACGCCAAACATAGATATATAATATAACCGAGGTAATGATGGAATGGTTGGGTGAATATATTCGATTGTTACCACTCCACGAAAAAACATTTTTCATTGCCAATTTAAATACGCACTCGGACGGACATTAGTAACCACCCCACCTTGACACTTTCACAAAGTTGGCAATATTTGGGACCCAGCTTATCCTCCAATGAAAAAGCGTGAAGTTACGAGCCAAGTTAGGCTATAAACACAGTCTCAATTGCAACAGTTTGGCAACACTTGATAAAATCGACTGTTCTTTCGCCAAGTTTCCGTGTTAGTTTCTAAGACAAATATTAGTTTAGTGATTTCTGAACGAAGTGTAAAGTGGTGGAGTTAGTTCTGTGTCTGGGTTCAACTGGCGATATAAAGATGTTGATGTTAACGCCAACTTTTTTTAAAGAGAAATCCTTCAGTTATTACCAGAGATCGGAATAGGTAGACTACATTTTCCTTATGTTCGTGGAAGTAAGTAACATAGAGTTGATAATATCTCCTGTAAAATCCCGGAATCATAAATGGAATCATGACAATTAAAACCCCGGATTATAAAAACATGAACTGGACTTTGAGTATAGTTACAAATTATTGATTTGAAGAATCAAAAGAAGAAAGAGTTGTGCGAAAACAAAGCTATTTAATTTAACAGTTTTAGTAGGTACGGAACTCTAAAAACATAAGATTCTTTAATATAATAGTTTTGTTCAAATGTATTCAAAGCGCAATAAGTAATTTGCAATGGAATCGTCATGTTTATGATTCCGGGATTTTAGAGGAGGTATTATCTACTCTATGTTACTTACTTCCACGAAAATAAGGTAAATATACATAGGTTACCTATTCCGATCTCTGGTTATTACTGAATAATGAAAACGTGGAAGAACGTACATTGTAGAAGCTGTATACGGGTTGGCAGAAAATAATAGTTAGGTACATCATACCAGCCGAAAGACGTCTACTGCTGGACTGGACAGTCCTCCCCCAAGGGGTTGCCATTATCACCATGCTTGGCAGGCGGGTTGGTGATCGCAGTGTAGCTGCTGCAATGCATAGAATCACAGGGAATACTGCTGCCCATTCTCTGGTGAGTCCCTTAGTCGCCTCTTATGACACCCACGGGGAGTGATGGGATGGTGCTATTCTTTTACGTCTGACACCATACAGAACGTTGGGTACACATCCACTTCACTTCCATTAGTTAACAATCTCAACCATCACTCTACACGACTAACTCATCCATATTATGAAAGCTCAGACCACCCAGCAACAGTAGCAACTACTGTAAAATTCCAAAGCTTGATAGATAGTTGGACAGTTGAAGGTTGTTGTGGTACAGAAAATTAATAAATAGCAGCCAACATGTCTACGGGCGTTAGTTACGTATGACAACTTCGGGACACAACGGTATTTTAGTTTTGACGAAGGTTTCATTTTGGCCATGTTTCAATTTCTAACAGTTCGTAGTTGGACCACCAATATTGTTTGGCCACAAGTTTGTATGCATAAGCCGGGTACACGATTCTACCTTCCAACCAATATTATTCCTGAGTTATGTTTTAAATCGACCGACATTTTTCTACGTTTATGTCCACTTTATATTACGCTGTAGCTTCCCCCTTACGACACCCAGGGGAAGAAAGAGGATGACCTACTTTGAGCTAAGTGCTACACAGCGTTTGAAACTTCTGTATTTGAAAATTCTATACAGCCACCATGGAGACCTTAAATGCTCATGTAATACCACCATCATCTACCAAAACCCTGTTCACTTCATTTAAAAGCAAAATGATACACTTTGAAACCGACTCAACTTGCACAGAGGTATTTAATTAAGCTTCCTCTAAATTTGGGGCAGCATTAACATGGCGCTCCCGGGCATGGGATCTATCTTTTGTAGTCTTGTTAGCTTAGGTGAAGCAAATGTGTATTTTGGCCGTACAACACTGAAAATTGTGCAGGTACAGCATTGAATTTTGTGTGATACCTCTTTTCAAAGGGTATTCAGGTTGTAGAATTTAGCGGGCATTCTCATAATGTCCTTGATTGTTAAAAGGCGGCATATTTTGATGAAAGTTCTCACGTAGGGAATGCTTTGCAAAATAATTGAATAATTTTTCAGAGAAACCGTTTGCGATAAAATATTTTGCGTGACTACCATGTTTTTGCTATGAGTTGATAGATAGAAATTCCAGATTGATCAGGAATTTCTCTCTATTAACTCATAACAAAATGTTGCGAACGATTCAAAATCCATAAAGTTTTGAATGCGAACATACACATATTTGTCGATATTTTATCAACTGATGCAAACAGAAAACATGAAGCGGAAAGGTATTAAAAAACCAGCCCATCAAATACTTCTGTATTTTCAAAACCTAAATTCAGAAAATATTATTTTGAACATCACACGAACAAGGCTTTTGACGGCGAAGTGTTCCCATGTTTAAGCTAAGAAGCTCTTATTCTTGAATTCAGCGTATCCTCGTCAATCATATTCATCGTTTTATTTTCGTCTTCGCTTAGGTATGAAAGGAATAGATATTATAAGAGTTTTCGGGGAATATCGGTTTGAAGTCGAGCAGGTACAAAAATTTAAGGCCATCAAAAGAATCTTCTTCATTGTACATACCGAAGAATACCTCAGAATTTTGTTCCTATTTCAAGTTCCAGTATAAGTTCCTATTTCAGAATCAGTACCTAAAAAAACATCTCATAATTGTGGAATTCTCTTAAACCATCTTTTGTACAATTTATAATTTTCATCTTGACATTAGTAGGTCATCTTTATTCGGATTAAAAGAAACCAGTCCAATGGCTTTTGAAGTACCACTTCAAGGACAAATCTTAAGACATGTGTGTAAATCTGAAGAGTTCGGTACGCGGCCTATTTTTCTAAAACTGAGTCAACGTCTAAGAATGCTGTTTCTCGTTCATGTGACTGTTTATCCTCTAATTGAAGTCCCGCCAATTTAGGGTTAAACGGGCAAATAGTGATGTCACCACTCACCAGTAAAGTTACATGTGGTGGATCTATTTTTAGGGACAGTACTCTATTAAGGAAGTGTTTTGCTACTATTCTTGATGCCAACGAAAGTGGGTCGTTGGAATGAGCTTGGTAAGTTATTTCACCAGGGAAATAAGATAATGATGATAAATCAAAATTAAATAAACTAAATCTTAAACTCAAGGAAATTTACCGATTTTCCCAACAAAACATCTCCGAATTAAACTTAACCAGTCTAGCTAGTATAAATTGCAGGAAATGCCTAATCTGTGACACTTTTTGTTCATACTTTTAATTTATATTCCTCACGGGGTATCAAACGGGTGAGTCAAAAAGATAAAGCTTTTGAAATATGCAGGCGGAGATAAAGAGTTGAGAGTATTTTTCGCAATTTGTTTAACGTTCTTATCTCTTTTGCTACAATCAATCTTTTTGCTAAGCTTTTGAATGCTAATTTTAGAATCATTTCAGTTTTTTGTTCTACTTTAACTCCATGTAACGAGTGAAGACGCTCTAGTTTTCAGCTCATTGCATGAATTATGAGAGCAACTACGAGTTTTGGAATAATCCATCTCTTGCAGGCTTTTACAAGTTTCAGAGCTTCTCGGGAGTCTTGTTGGAGGTAGTTAGTTCATTATTTACAGTGCGAAGAATAGCTTTATTTATGACCATTTTGCTGTGGTTCGCTCAGCTGAATATCCCGGTTAAAAGGTTCTCACATTCATCATGTTATAAACTACGTCTCGCTTACTGTCTTTATATCTTTTTTTTTTCATCGTTGAGGCCATGGAGTTCTTCAGGACAAAAATGGTCAACCCCGAGGGGATATTGAACAGTCTTTCTCATTTGGTTACTATTATACTTAAATGAAATCACCAGAAGGTACTTCAAAGATTATTCCCTTAATCCTTCCTAGTTTTTATAATTGAAGCCATCGCGGGTTCCTGAATCTCGCTTTAGCTAGCTATATTTTTCTCTTTGTTACATTCCTCTGCCCGACATAGCAGCATGTAACATTATTAACACATTAACATTCTATTGTTGAGTACTTTATCGATCTACCCACATAAGGTCAATGCCCGGAGATAAGTTTGAACGAGTTAATCTGAACTCGTAAATCACCACAATAAGGTAAACATGAGATAAGAAAAGCTAAATAAACATAATGAGCTTGTGAAATGGGTATTATGTAACTAATATTACAGATTTTACTCCTTGTTAGTCCAGCTTTCACGATGGGATCTAAGGTTGCTTCCCCAATCCAAGTATTTACTGCCAGGATCGCGGAATTATTCGAAAGAGTGGCCGTGGCCTTGGAACGCAAAAGGTATTTGAAGGAATACGGGTGGTTTTAGTCAGTAAGAGTCTGATACTCTCTCTCGCTTCGCCCTGAGCAGGGTAAGTAATTTGCAGATTTCCCATCCACGAAAAAAAAAGCCTAGTATCTAAAATATATTTCGATTTCGGATTATTCAGTAGTGCAGCGACATCTATACCACCACCAGACGTTACCCAAATCCTCATCATACCAGCCGAAAGACGTCCACTGCTGGACATAGGCCTCAAAGGGTTTGCCATAATCCACGCTACGCTTGGCAGGCGCGCGATCGCAGTGTAGTTGTTGCAATGTACAGAGAATGCTGCTGCCTATTTTCTGGTGAGTCCCTTAGTCGCCTCTTACGACTTCCACGGGAAGAGATGTGATGGTGCTATTCTTTTACGTCCGACACCAAACAGAACCCCAAATCCTACATGGCGCAATTAAAGTTCTCCGCGCGATATGAACATGATACATGCGGAACAGGGTATAAAGTCCCGCAAACCTCCATTGGAAAGACAGGATGCTCCGACCGGACGGTTGTAGTGTCTGGTGGGCAACTGCCCGATAGTTGATATTCGGACTGTTGTAATGTTCAAATCACATAGAGAACTTTAGTTGAGCGATGCAGGATTTCGTTGAGATAGTTTGCAGCTGCTGGGATAGATGACGTTGCGGTTCTTTTTGTTGCGATGTAGATTTTGCTACGTTGGTTTTTTTTTGTGGCGGCATTGATGCCGCTTCATGTTGCCTAGCAGACACCACACCCGTCTGGTCGGAGGATCCTCCCTTTCCAAATGGAGGTTGCGGTACTTTACTCTGTTCCGTATATTCTCTACATAAGCAATCCGGTATCTGGATTGTTGTAGGACGTGGCAATAGGCTACAACTATATATTTCTTAAGTACAGCTGATGAAAATTGGGTGTACCAAACACTTCTGTCAATCCCCTCAAAGGAATTCCCGCTTGATGTTCCTAATGATGATGTGTATTAGGTACATTAAATTAACCCAGTTTGTAAGCTTGCTCGAGTCTGGGTAATTACTAGACCACACAGAAGCTTAGCCTTAGGTAAGGACTGAATTAGTAGGAAGGTTCTGAGAAATTATACCAAGTTTAGTAACACTAAGCGTTGAGGTGTGAATGTCTTAACGATCTCTTTATACTTTGAAACACTTCCTTTAACCCCATCTACGACTTTTGGTCTTTGTAATAGATAATTATTTTATTGCCCTAGAAGAGAGGATCTCACAAAATAATATCCTGCCAGGGTTGCAGAATTTGTTCGAAAGAGTCGCCGCGGCCCTGGAACGCAAAGGGCTTTAGTAGGAACACGGATGGGTTTTAGTCAGTAAGAGTCTGACACGCCCTTTCGCTCCACCCGGAGCGGAAGAAGTCATTTGATGATTTTCAGTCTCTAAAAACGGGTTGATCATCAGGGTAAATCAACGCTTGCTGAGGTTGGTCTGCGGATGGGATTTGGAGATCTTTGGCAGTCGTTACGGATTGTCAGGAGCCGGAAAATCTAACACCATTCTTGCTAGAGAAGTACTGTGTTAACCAGTAAATGGGTTGTGGAGGTACTACACGTAAATACTGGTATTCCGGTTTGAATGAGAGCCGACCCCAATATAGTTGGGAAAAAGCTAGGCAGACGAAGTTCTTCAGTACTCATTTCTCATCTTAAAAAAATCTTAATGACTTTTAAATAGCTTCCATCCACAAGACGACCCAAATACTTCGTCTACATAATAAATTACAAAGTCATTTATAACACCAGTCCGTTATAAATATCAACAAAATTTTGCTATCAAACTGTCACATTAACTAACGAGATGTTTTATTTTCACTGTTTAATGGAAAGGCGTGTCTTTAATGTCTCGCCGACCTTTTGAGTGCAGTTTTAATTTACTATAGTTTTGCAGCTTTTCTCCAATGGGTCACTGTCCAGTGTAACTAGATAAGGTTAAGGTCAGACAGCTACCACCCAATAGGGAATACGCATAATAAATATTTATAATTATAAAAAAAATATACACAAATATAATACTAACAGTGGAAAAGAAAAACATTACAAAATTGATCGAAAAACAAACGAGATATAACAATTTTAAACAAATATATAATATCTGTCTCTCTTGCGAAGACGTCCGTTTTCTATGGCAGCTGTATGAGCGACATGGTATTTGACGTCAAAGTTTGTATCGGACTTCTCTTTCTAATTGTCAAGTTTGAAGTTTTATAACTTCATCGCTGATGAAGGTTTTTAAAAAATATTTCATCATTGTTTACTAGAGCTTATAAGTATGTATTTTATTTTGCAAATAAAAGAATGCATGCATATTCCCTGTTACCGCTACAAGATTTTAGACCAGCTTGATATGACCCTGGGATCGAAGGTTTTTTTTTTTTTTTTTTTTATTTAATATGGGTTTGCTCTTGACTCTAGTCTAGGTCATAGATGACAGAGACAAAGTCGACGATGGAGCGAGCTTACCCAGAAGAAGCCTGTTCACTGTAATTTTGAAGAGATTAGGGTTGTATGCGTTCGGAAACACAGACGCAGGCTGAGAGTTCCACTCCTTTGGTTTCACTTGCTCTTCAACAAAGGGTCTCGACGTGTAAAGAACAGGTTCATCAGCATCATTCTACGAAAGAGAGGCTCCCACTGAATGCGTCAATAAATCCGCGAGAGAGATAGTTAACAAAAAGCGATTGAAATATTGTAAAAAGGTGGTATGCAAATTCATACAACAAACTAGTTTTATAGTAATTAATAGTGAGTGATATTGCCCTGCTCCATTGGGAGCACAGCAATATCATTCGTTTATATATATCGCGTATTGACGCGATAACATTTTATCGAAATTAAGTGAAACGAAATTGCAATATTCACTTCGCAACGGATGCAGCTTCCAAAGTCTGGAGAATAACTCTCGGAAAACGTAAGTGCATAGACCACGGCTCCAATTTACACTATTAAGGTAGCAAGGGGTAGTTAAGTTAGCACTTAGCACTTTGACTTTACTCATTGTGTTAACTACCTCGACTTCATTTATTTGTTTAAACTTTTTGCGATGGTAAAACACTGTACAAAGGTGGGCTTAATAAGTAGATGATATTTCACTATTCCTTCCCCTTTATCTCCGAAACTACTGAGCATAAGATTTTGAGGCAAATGCTGATCTGATCTTTGCTCATGGGTTACAGGAAAACCTATAAGTCTAAGATTAAAAAAAAAAGTTGTATCATAGACATTTTCTTCCAGTCCACCTGAGGGTGGTGCAGAGACAGAAAAGGGCAAATACACCTAAATGGAAAGACAAACAAAAAGAAAAAAATAAGCTTACAGGTTTTAGATGAAAAAAGTTTATTGTGATAAAAAAGAAGTCCAACAATACAACGAAGTGATGATTCTACTAACTAAGATAGCACTGGTAGAAAAGGAGAACTATTATCATCATCTGCCTAGCCTTTTGTTCCCTACTATATTGCGGTCGGCTTCCAGTTTCAGCTGAATACCAGTATTTTACGTGGAGCGGCTGCCTACCAGACCTCTACAACCCATTAACTGGGTAGCACGGTACTTTAAATATATAATAGTACTACTAAAAGGAGATGATCAATGACGTTTCAATAATATGTTGTGTCTCTAGCGTAACATGTTTTAGATCTACATGTATCAGTTTATAACTATCGAAGGGGTCTGCATGGAACACTCGGGCATCAACTCGGTGGCTTGCGTCCCATGTAAACGAAACCAAGTCCATGGTTATAGTCTAGCTTAAAACGTGTTATTAAGTATTGTCTTTGATCTCGGAACCCCATGTTCAGCGGACTTGTTTGCGACAAGAACTGAGGAGCAATCTCCATGTTAAACTTTTGTTATTATTTTGTATTATGGGGCTGTGTAGCACAGGTGTTCACAGTGAGCCCAACAACGCAACTCCCATCAAACTGGGCAATCTCTGCACATTAGGAAGCAGAAATACAGTGAATTACAAAAATCTCTGCTGCGGTAAATGTATCCGATTTGCAGAGTTTCCGCTTTGGTGAAAAGGTGTACTTTTGCTTGATCCAATTTCAAAGCTTCCTAGTGCATGTGATATTAAAAATAAAAGAGAATGATACTTACAAAACTTGTTTATTACGCGAAAATCCAAATCCAATTAGAAGACTCAAGAGAGCCGATGTGCTGCCTTACTAAGGGGAGATGGAGCAGTGGCTCTACCTCTCCAAACTCCAACCTCTTGCAACACATCTGGTTATAGTCTAGGCGACTGATCGCAGGTCTTAAATATAGGAAAAAAAATAATTACACGAAAACATTTACATATAATGAATACAACATTCAGAGATAATTTCTATATTCAGACAGACCATATCACTAAAAAACAATACGCCTCCAACAATGAGAATAAAAGTAACATAAAATATGATTTGCTCACATTCAAATGGAGTCACGGACAGAAATTAGTTATAAAAAATAAAACTAACAAACAAGAGTTCAGTACTCCACATTTTATTGTTCCAAAGAGAAATATTCAAGCTTAGAACAATGAAATCTGTGGAGAAGCTTCACACAATAACAAAAACAGTTTAATTGTTCGTAATATTGCTCTTAACATTGAGAATAATAACAATAGGAAACGCGGTCAGTATTGAAAGCGACAGTCCAGCAAGACGTGAAAATGAGAGTCCTGTGAAAAAACACACAATATACACTTATTTAGTGAAAGTTGTAAACTTATAATTAGCGGGAAGGTGAAGATTTTGCGGTCAAACATGGTTCACACAGGGTTTTATCTCGACGATCTGCGAATGAAAAAGCACCAGTGTTGCCAGTGTTGGAACTACCCTGCATTATTTCGCGATTTTAGATAGCATTGTGAGACAGTTTTAGTGGAGTCGCTATTTACTATACCGCGTTTATGGGAAGCTGTGTAGCACAAACCCTGTTTATGCGAGTACACTATAAATACGCTGCGCTTGAGTCTATTGTTCATTTTGTCAATGAAATACCGTTACGCTACGGTACGTGGACTTGCGGAGGATATAGGGAGCGTAGCTTATCAATGAATCGACTCATTCACCGTTGAACCTGTCCTGCTCTACATATGCAGCAAGTCTACGCATGAGTTCTTTAGCCTCCTTTATTAGATCGAGTAGAGGTAGCAAAACATCTCATTCAAATTTTCTGAAAATAAGCCAGTCTTCGTATATTCAGAGAACGGTAGCGATGAAGCTGGTAGTAAAACTTTTAAACTGATTAAAACATGAAGCCGTACCAGCAATCTGTGTTGCTAAAACAATTAAGTTACCTAAATTGATTACTTTGGCTGAATAAGTATTAAACAACGCATAATAATTAGCTAAAGATTAATTATTGTACTTTCAGCCCCTGATCAAATACAATATCGGACTAAATATAAATAAAACGAGAGAAAATAATGAAGAACAAAGAAATTTTGTTCTTAATCGTAGGTAAATAAATGTACTTTGAGAGATTTGGTCGTACAAAGAGATTTACTTGAAAGGACCATTTTCACTTTGTGTCAAAGCAAAGGAATTTAGGATAAATAAAGCCTGAGTTATGTTAAATTTCCCGAATGTGTTAGCCCAGTTTTTGTTTTTGTTAGCCCAAATGTAAATTCTTTCATTTTATGATTATTCTACACAATGACTAACATTAAAAGTCTTTCAAAAAACTGTGCTACGTTCAAAGACTTTTCGATGATGTTTTCATGATTTATGTTATCAGTACTCAAATATCTCGATAACCTTACAGCATGGACCAAAACGCCTCCACAATTTTCCGCTATACCACCATCAAATATTTAGCAGAACCGTTTTCCACCAGCTGCCACAGTGTCATTAATCCCGAAAACAATTCTTCAAATTCTACACACAGAAAACACAGTGCCTTACCATCTGTTATGATCTTACCTCAGTGGTCTGCCAAGTGTGAAATGGCGGTGTACCGTTGCGGCAGCAGATGTAACGGTGATAAACGATTAAATAAAAGAAGTCTAAAAAACACTATCGCACATCGGTATTACGGTATAGCGAATTTATAAATCAACTCGCGTTTAGAGTGAGGGCAAACTGATATTCCAAAATTATATGTTTATTGAGGAAGGAAACAAAAATCTATTCATCAAATATTTCCCAATACAGTTAGCAATAGATTGCAAACTTGTATTGTATAACTTGAACAACACTAGAATTCTTCCTACACTTTGCATTGGAGTTCACTAAAGACCATTGTTTAATATCATCGTAAAATTCTATGATATTTTGAAAACATTTTCTGTAGCGTATGTAATACTGGCATAAAATACGTGGATATAGTTTGAAACTGCATGCAACATATTGGGTGTTGCAAAGGTAATGGTGCATAAGTAAAACGTGCCGCTTGGAAACCAGCTCGTTCCGTTACTGAGGAGACTTTTAAATAAGTTTGCTGTACTGTCGCTAAGGAATCTTTTTACTAGCGGAATTACACTTCTCGTGCGCCATTTTTTGCAAACTGTTTTGAAAATCGAACTTTCATTTTTGTGGCGATAAATGACTGGCTCTATACAAAGTAACTATCTCATCATCTATAGCGGCTATCCGCTAAGGGATTAATCACTTTTTTTTTTGTAGCGTCTCGCAGTTCAACCTATGAGGTTGTCGACTGCTTCACCGGGCTTGCCTGTGGTGGCCTTGATATAATATTAGCCTTATAAAAAACTTACAAACTAAGCGACTACACGCTAAGGGCACCCCCTGTGGGGTACGGGCCTCGGCTTAGGGCGTCGCTGGAGGGAGGACAGCTAGGGACGGGCTGGATCGAGCTAGGGATTAATCACGTGCCATTACGATAGCGCTAGTCAATTCAATCTATTTTAGACTTTTTGACGTTATTATCGCCGATTGAATGTCAATTTCTCCAGAGGTAATAACTTGGTTAAAAATCTTTTGATATTCAAAGAAAGGCAGTATGACGTCTTACTTTAGTGATTATGATGCCAAGTGAAATTACAGGCCGCTGTAACTTCCAAACCATATAACTTTAGCCTCGCTGTTTTTGCTGAACAATATTTTCACGTTAAGTAATAAGTATTATGGAGATTTAAAATAAGCTGCCGTATTATGTTGCGCGGATCGGCAATACATGTTAGTATGGCTTTAAGAATTACAGTTTCTATTTTATGTAAGAGGGATTATTTAATAATGTTTACGTTAAGTAAATAAATATATAAAATTTGATTTGTGTCATGCTTGGCGCAAATAAACTCTTTTTCTTTCTTTTTTTTTCCTTTTTAGATACGCTGTTTATTTCAGACCATCTTTTTCAATAAGTAAAGTAGCACTTTTTAAATTCCTTGCATGGCAAACTTCTTTAGCAGCGTTGTGCACTTTTTAAAAATGTTAAACTCGCACCAGGACATGTGACTTGATCGAAAATTCGTAAGACTGAGGGAGAGTAGATCGCCGGCGCGGCTTAGGAGAGGAAGTAATATATAATATAAATTGTCATGTGTGTGTACGATAGCGCAATAAATGAATATTGTATTTAACCACATAAATGATAGTACTTTTATACTGATAATTAAAGCAATTCGTGCGAAATTATTCCCTAAACATTCCAAGATATCAAAAATGCACAACGTTAATGTTCAAGTTTTCACTTCTGCCGGCACTCCCGGGGTGCAACCCGTTGTTTTTTTTGTTTTAATGTCCAATTGAATTTATCTCATCATGGCCAAATGTGGACTTGTCTTCCTGATCTACCCACGCTAGTCACAAGAGTCAACTGAGATGGGTCAATGAGGTGTTCGTAGGTGTTTAGCACTTTATCAACGCGTGCGCAATGTGGCGGATTTAAGATTCACTCATTAACATCACAAGGTCATAGACACCCACTGATTAGTATGGGCGTTTCCTATAAACTGCTAGTCGAGGTACTGGCTTTATTATACGAAAACGCTATTATTTATATGATTTACTTGGTAGTTTCTGAATTCTATCAATTAGATACAAACCCATTGATAAGCAATTAGAATCTACAGCAGGTACTCAACATTTGAAACAGTCCATTACTAAATGTGTAAATAACCAAACAAATTAATCATAACTATCAAAATATTGGCACGACTTCGCAATATCTTTTAATTGCCGATTAGAGCTCAGAGCAATGACCAATGAAAAATAGACTAGCTCTATCTTTAATTAATCTAAAACATAAAGCGTGATAATTACTTTAAAATTGTTCGACAAACCGACGCACTGTTTGCAAACCCAAGTACTAAATACGGCTCAGTTCTTAGTCATTGACAATAAAGTACAAGAATAAGTAAAAGAACAAACTATATTTGGACATTTGGTCGAACTTGTGTGGTCGACTGTACCACAAAATGCGAAAACACGTGGGAAGGACCGGAATCATGTCCTTTAGTTCCAGCGTAATACAGTGTGGATTCGCCTACGGCTTTCTGCCAAGTAAGAATGCACCTTGGTTCTCATATATATACGGTTTATAGTGTATTACATCTTTGCAGTGTTTATTAACAGTAAGGTATTATGTTTTCTGGAGTTATGGATGAGTACAAGGGCACGCCTACGAGGTAAAGTCTTGTGAGATGCAAACAATAAAATATTTGTTTACCCTGACGACGTTCTTAGTCGGTCGGTACACTTATTGCGTATAGTCCAGTTATGTAACTTGGTTAAGTAAGGTAAGCGAATACAGTAACAAGGTAGGAAATAAGGAAAATATGATACAATTGTTATTTTTTTCATTCAAGGATATTATGGTTTTAGTAATGTACGGTTCATAGAATATTCCTTTAATCATAATGAATTAGTTAACAGGTAAAACGCCTAAGTGAAATCAAACCAACTACATTTACTGGCTCTCAATACTTTTTTTTTTCTTTTTAAGGATGGGAAATCATCAAAGGACTTCTTCCGCTCTGGGTGGAGCGGAAGGGCGTGTCAGACTCTTACTGACCAACACCCATCCGTGTTCCTTCTCCTTTGCGTTCCAGGGCCGCGGTGACTCTTTCGAACAAATTCCGCAACCCTGGCAGGCTCTGGCCCTAGCGGGCCCCGTCTTCTATGCTGACATCTCTTTGAGGCGCGCGTGAAACACAACGCGCCATCGACCCGGGCCTGGTGGTGATCGGACAGCGAGCCATCCAAGGCTCGCCGTCCACAGGCCCGCGCCTACGGTGGCCGGGGATAGCCCTGCGACTCCCGACGCCCGGGGCGTCTTCTCCTGTAGCGGCGGTTGGGGCGAAGGCCTTGCCTTTCCCTCGTGCGGCCCGCCTCCTCCTTCGCTAGCATTACTTCTTCGCGGAAGGAGGTGGCCGCTCCCCAAGCCTCCTCGCTCCATACCATGGTCCAGGGCCGGACGCGAGTGGTCGCCGCCGCCGATCTCAATACTTGCAAGGTAATTTTAAACCAACAGAAATAAGAGAACAATAACATTCCCATTGTTAAACACCGCTTATAATTCTAAACAAACAAAAAAATTACCTCTTAGGCTAACAGAAACCAGCTGTTTACTGGTAAACGTGTATTCAAACCGAGAAACCAAGTTTACATTCATAAAACAACTTGATAATGAATAACAATTAAGATATAATTAGTATAGGCGATTGTGCGGTTTGCCTCACGCGTCCAAATGTGGAGTTATCATGGTTAGCGATGAAACACGTGTTCCTATTGTAGATGTTGAACAAAAACTTGTAACATCTGTTCGTAGAGACGATAATAATTGGCGTCTCAAACATGTTTGGTGAACTGGTGTGAAGAACAGACGATGTGCAAGAAATTGCGATTTTTATGGGAGTAACAAAATGGTCTATTGAAACTGGTTTGGGTACTAGTTTTTTATGTTGATGCAACTATTGACTTGGTTTGTTGACTTTGTGTTCAATTAGTGGAAGATTTTATTTCATTTATTAAAACTTTATGCACTAGTAAAAACACTGTACAAAGGCGGTCGTAATGCCTCAGGCATTATCTACCAGTTGACCTTAGGGTGGTGCAGAGACAACATGGCAGGTGCAACTTAAAGAAAAGAAATAGAGAGAAGAAAAAAAACATATATTTATAGAAATACATAGATAAATATATAAACAAAGTTATTAAGAAAAAACGAATCCAACGAATTAACGCTGTGATGATTCTGTTATGTACTTACTTACTATTTGATCTGTTGCATGTTTTATTTTATGTATAACAAACGTTACAACTCATTTATTTTTCATCCATCGGAAGAACGAAGTCATTATCAACTAAAGAAATAATAAAACTCAGTAATTAGGCACGCTTTATCTGCGGGAACTTTTTCTAACTTCTAGCAACCCATTTCCGATTTTAATTGCCTTTCCGATACGACGTCCGATTCCTCTTAACTTCTAGCTAGTAGCAAGTGCCGGTAATAGTCGTTTCTTTACATTTTTATAGTCTCTTGAAAACGTTTCCAGATCTGTACTAATCAGTTCTCAATGAATACTTCAGAATTTTCTACCGCAGTAGCTTTAAAAGTTATTTTACAGATGTGCGGATACCGTAACGTAGTATAATTAATCAGTGAGAACCAGGCGACTATAGCCTTTAATAATATTATTTAGATAATATTGGAAAGCTAACGCAAAATGGAATGAGGTATTAAACTCGCAAAGCATCCGAATTTGATAAAATAATAACTGTGCCTACATCAATATAATAGCTTTATTAACATATGACTGATAAAGAAAGAAAGAATAATATTGATTTAGCACTTACATGAAACACGCTCGGTACCTACATAGAAATAAATAATAAAAAAAGAAATGTAGGTATGCTCAGAACCAAGTGTGTGTCTCACCTCACGGCTGCACTAAAAAGGTCCATTTCAGCGATATGTCAGACAGACTGATGCTGTCACACACACAATTCGATTGATAACATCAATCGACAACTGTAGTTGTCACTCGACAGCCATCTTCACCTGTTGTAGCAACCGAAGATAGTGATCTTAACCGACAGGTAAAACATGCTGTGTTGATGGATTATCCCCAATAAGTACTACAAAGCAAAACCACAAACACAAGAAAATGACAGTAAATTCTTTGGATAGCGAGTCTTAATCCAACGTAGTCATACAATCGGTGAAAAAACCGGCCAAGCGCCTGTCGGGTCACACACAGTGAAGGGTTCCGTAGTTACCCATGTCGTAAATCATGACAAAAATAAATAGGTAATTTTACTATAAGATTGCAAAGTTAGACGCACTTAGTCTTAAGTTATTTTCTATGGAATTTTTACGTTTCCAGATATTCAGTTATATTTTAAAGGTTTTTCGGTTATTACTCGCTTGTAAAGCCAACTTAGCTGTGATAGATTTTCTTTTAAATTCATTATATTCTTTATGCCACCGAGTGCCATTTTTTTTCACATCTCCAAAACACAACCATTTAGCTGGCAGAGGAGGGGACACTTTACCCTAACAAAACTTAGTACTTTAAAGCTTAATATTTCGTAAACGGAGCCTTATATGGAAAAATAGTTTTCGGATATCCACAATATTTTTAAACGACCTATCTAACGACACCCCACACCATGCGATACACAATAAAAGTCTCCCCTACGCGTAAAGTGGGGATGAATTTTGTTTTAAAAATCATATTTTTTTTAGATTTTATTCTAGCACTTTGTCGACGTGATTGATATCTACCAAATTCCAACTTTCTAGTGCTAAGCTTATCTAAGCTAAACCGCAGATAGACGGACATGGGGAAATTAAAAGGGTTCCTTGTTGATAACGGAACCCTAAAAACGCAAGTTTTCTAAACATCTCATCATAATTAACACGTCATTTGATGCGTGAACGTGTAAACTGTAATTTAGTTCATCTCGTCCCAGTAAAAAACTGTACGTGTGTACTGTGTATTACATATAACAGTCAATCAGTGGAAGCAAAAAGTACAAATTGGTTAATAATTCATCACGAAGAGTTCGTTACACCGAATGGCGTAGGTCCCAGCTTCAGTGGAAATGTAATGGAGTGAGGCTGGAAGGATTCCGCGTTATATTGGGATTTTTATGTTTGGGGCAGAATGCAATTAAGCTTCGTTTGACTACTTCTTCACTCATGATTGGATTGATGTGGTCAATGATAATTATGTTTGATGTTGGCTTGAGAATAAAAAAAACTTTCAATCTTTTCCAATAAACGTGAAACTGAATTTTCAATATTAAAATTCACTAATATTTATTTCTGCAATTTTGTATTCTTGTCTACCATTTAATCTTTAAAACAATAAAATAGGGTATTTTACTGAAAAAAAATTATTAGTCCGTCAGGTAGATTTCCAACAAAATATTGGACATGTATTTTTTATTACAAGTGTTACGTCACTATGATGGTACAATTTTTACCAGCGAAGTGACGTCACGCCTATTTTCAACGCACTATATTTATTTATTTATTTATTTAAACTTTATGTACAATAGTGGTACATGGGCGGACTTAATGCATCAAGGCATTATCGTCTTCATTTTTTATTTACGTGAAAAACTTAAAAATGCTTGTATAATATTTTATGGAAATCTCTCTGACGGGCTAATTAGATTTTTGCAGTAAAATTATCATTCTTATTGTTTTAAAGATGAATGGTAGACAAGAATACAAAATGGCAGAAATAAATATTAGTGAATTTTAATATTAAAAATTGCTTCGGAAAAGCCAATCGAAGCAATTTCCATAACTTTAAATACGGATAAGAAAGAAAAGCATGATATTCAAATTACATTGCATAAACATAATGGTAAACCAAACTGCAGCGACTGCTAATACGTTTATGTAAATACTAGCTGTCGCCCGCGGCTCCACCCGCGTTAATGTCGAAAATTATCCCAAGGGAACATATTCCCGGGAGAAAAAGTATCCTATGTGGTATTCCAGACTATGATCTACCTCTGCGCCAAATTTCATCAAGATACGATCAGTAGTTTTTGCGTGAGAGAGTACCAAACACCCATCCATCCATACTTACAAACGTTCGCGTTCAAATTATTAGTAGGAAGGGTGTACTTTTATAAAATAAAAGCACCGTAAGCGAAAGATAAATCAAAGATTATGATAGTGAAGATAATAAGTTCGACTCACATATCAGTGTTAAATTAGCCCATTTATTCTAATGAGCTGCTACAAATGACCTACTTAATCGATAAAACGAAATGAAAACATTGCAGCACTATAGTAGGCGCCAGATAAATGTGGAATAAAGTATATTGACCTTTCCCTAATAACTGCTCATAGGTACCTGAACAATTAAATATGAATCGTTTTTCATTATTAGACAATGTTAAGGATCACGAGAGATGATGATTCGGGACAGCTTTGTGTCATTAATTCCGTTTTTCAAATTAACAATGTCAATAAATGTAGGTGGGTCAATGACCGATATTCCACGATTATCTGGCGCCTACTATATAAATGTTACCGGAAAATTGCAGACTCCGTAAGATTGTCATAAATCTATATTAGATTATAATTTCACGACATATAATTGAAAAATCGTTTTGTATACAATAAATCCCACCCAAATTAAATAGTTTCCAATATATCCGTGTTTTATTAAGAAAAAATAGTTAACAATTTCACGCAATATTTTACAATCTTACGGCGTTTGCAATTTTAAAAACAATGTCACGGAATGCTGAGCTAATATTTGATGCTGAGACGAGACGATTGTTTACCAATTTGTCAATATTGAGAGTATCTTTTGCTATACCAATGGACCCTGAAGAGCCTGAAGCATCAATATAATAGTACCTACGCAGGCAAATATTTGTACATGTAACTCAGTTCCATGTTTGTATTACGGTATGCCATTATTCTAGTAGGTCCCATGTGATAGGGGAGGATGTATCGTCGTTTATCGGACACGGTCCCAATCACGGACATTCAGGTATCTTTATTTTGTATCGATTTATTACACTTGGGGTAGCATCAGTTTTAGCAGCGGACGTTTTGTTTGTAATTGTGTTGGTGTTACTGTCATACAAATAGAATTGTTGTAAATGTTTTATTGTTTCCCAGACATTGCCAATGATAACATATAAAATCGATACAATGGAGGAGAATAACGATTCGGTTAAAAACTAGCGATGACGTGAGCTATGTGAAAGTTTTTGAAAAAAAGGAGGAGGTTCTCATTCGGTAGTATTTTTTTGAAATGTTTATTATCTCATAACTCCGTCATTTATAAACCGATTTGAAAAAATGTTTGATTGATTCGTCCCCTAGAAATCTCATCAAAATTGGCTCAGTAGTTCGTTTTTTTAATCAAAATAGCGGAGGAAATAGAATATTTATCATCTAAGTAAACGAAATTGCGTGTTTTGCTTTCCTGAGACTTTCCAGTAAGTTGTTAGGAATGGAGTATCACTAAAACGTGCAAAATAACATTTTATTTCCAATAAAATACAACCGACTTCCAAATAACAAAAAAAAAACACTACACAAAGTATAATCGAACTTTAATTTCGGAAGTCGGTGTTAAATTACGAAGAAACAACCAAATGATCGGTCCCCTGATAAATAAACTACCTATAGCTCACATTTCAATCCCCAATTCTACGGAACCCTTTACCTACCTAAAAGCGTTGCTATTTTTATTACTTTTCACATCGACACTCGTATCGAACACGACTGTGCAAGTATATTGTGCATTATTGATTCGTCGATATCACGTTGAAACGGGGACTTTTTAATCAGTCACACAATCTAAAAATCCCTGTACAATAAAATTCCATGCTTTTGATCTACATTCGATGCCCACTCTCGGTTTTCGATATTTATTTCGTGTTTGTCATTGGACAACAAAGCAAAAGTATGTGTGTAATGCTTTTGTGAGCGTTTATTAACTTGACTTTATTGTTGTTTCCAATAAAAGTAAAAACAACTCACGTGGGTAGAAAGAGGATTTTTGCTGTAGGTATAGTCTTGTGTGCAATTTTATTATGATTACTTATGTAAATAGATTTTCAATGAAAATGTTAGTAAACCTTTTGTTTGAACCGTTGGTGCCGGCTCAATAACCATTGTTCAGGGAACAAGCTTTTATTATAAATCCTAGTTAGTCTGTAGTTAGGTGTTCGATAATATGCGGACGTGCTCCTTTGTTGGTAAGATCAATAATATGTTTTACTTCATCTTTTCATTCCTCGATCGATCACGACTGTGCTAATTTTTTGTTCCCAACCAAACAAAAACTGAATCCTCAAGGGTGTTCATTTGGATTGAATTCATGTCTCCAACACTGTTTCAGTACGATTTCAGCCATCTCTATACTATTTTATTTCAGACTAGCGGACGTCACACGGTTTCACCCGCGTAGTTCCCGTTCCCGTGGGAATACGGGGATAAAATATAGCCTATGTTACTCGCTGATAATGTAGCTTTCCAATGGTGAAAGAATTTTTGAAATCGGCAAGGTAGTTTTTGAGTTTATTCATTACAAACACACACAGACACAAACATACAAATTTTTCCTCTTAATAATATTAGTGTAGATCAGATTCTAAGCTTCCTGGCAAATCAAAGTTCAATATTAAAACTCCATTTGCTAGAGTACAATGACAGCAAAAGTTGGGTGTTGACCGTAACACGACCTTGAAATTGGTTTGTCCATGTCCATACATTGTGTTTCAAACCGGTTTGCATCGCTGATGTTATAGTAACCAGCACGTGTTTTAATTAACATGTAATTGTATGTGCTCCAATCTAATTAATTTATGACAGGTTGATTAATGGGTTGATGATCAAATTAAGCTGCTAAGTGATGACTTTCTTTGAGATTGTTGATTTTGGTGAGGACAATAAAAGCATGGTAGCACCCGAAAAAAACTATGAAGGACGTGTCTCGTTAATCGAGAGGATGAATTAGAAACTCAAAGAAACGATTGAAGTAGTGAACAAGGAAGACAGAAAGGAGACATGTACCTTTATGGGCAAGGTGAAGAAGCATGTACTGTTGCTACAACAGCAACTACAACAAACGCAAACAACAACTAGTTTTTTTTTTTTTAAAAACGTTGCCCCACACTAGGAATTTCTCCTGTGTCGTGGGTGCGTTTACAAACATACAAACTCATATACACAAACATCCAGATCTGGAACAACTATCTGTAGCTGTACGCTGTGCACTGCATAGACTTTTTCCATCGTCGAAAATCTGATACTCAAATTTTGAACGTTCTGTTAGTATGCACAAATTCTCAACGCTGGTACATTGAGAATTAGTTCTATTCCTAGTCGACACTCAATATCAACTTTACAGTTCCACGATGCATAATTGGTTCCCGGATTTATGCATGTGAGCGAAATATTGCACATTACAGTCGCATTGGAATGTCTTTGAATGTTATAACTTTCAGAGCTCAAAGACTTTGATTATGAGAATTCGCGCAAAGGCAGCAATATTCACGTGCCTGCGCCGATACATTCAATTCAACATTCATGCATTGATACATATACTTGCTGCAAAATGGGACTTGCGAGACTGTCATACCTATTTGTGGGGTATTACTTATTAATAGTTTGGAAGGAAATTTGTAGGTTTCAATTAATTCTGTTTAACTATTCCAGTCTGTGGAAACAGTAACAATAGTTCTGTTGTAACCAGTTTCCAGAATTTCAAGGTTTAAGATCCTACTTTAACGGAATTAACTCTGGTACTTAGCTAGTCTTTACCCTATAGTTAAATTAAGTATTTGACTGAACAATGAAAATGTACCCTAGTAATTAGCGCTCAAGATACGCTAGAACAACTGTTCCTCAAAGTTTGAAAATTAAATCCCAGATAATCACTGGATCCCTCAGAAAATTATTTTGTATTGAAAGTTAAATTAGGCGAGTAAGCAAAGCATTTAAAACTTGAATGAAAGAACTTTAACTGACGTGCAAACGTCAAACAAGAATCCTAAATAACTTCAAAGGCAAGGTGCCTTAGAAGGAAAGGAGTTTGCTGAAATCTTCGAGAATTAATTTCCTTTCAGATCCATTCTTGTCTAATTTTACCGAATTTTCTAATAAAGCAAGTAAAGTCTTTAGTAACGCCAATGGTAACGCTATCCATGCTAAAGACATGAAAGAAGAAATATCTAACAACAAACTATGAGTAGGTTTCGTTTCTGCTATTATGTACTATTGATTTCGGTACCTACTATTACTTACGGATTGAGGCAAGTAGAGACTTCAAGCAAAGCAAATGGTAACACTATCCATACTAAAGACATGAAAGAAGAAACATCCAACAAGAAACTACGAGTAGATTTCGTTTCTGCTATAACTATAGATTTCGGTACCTACTATTTCTGACGGATATTCTATTGAGGCAAGTAGAGACTTCAAGCAAAGCAAATGGTAACACTATCCATACTAAAGACATGAAAGAAGAAACATCCAACAAGAAACTACGAGTAGATTTCGTTTCTGCTATAACTATAGATTTCGGTACCTACTATTTCTGACGGATATTCTATTGAGGCAAGTAGAGACTTCAAGCAAAGCAAATGGTAACACCAACCATACTAAAGACATAAAAGAAGAAACATCCAACAAGAAACTACGAGTAGATTTCGTTTCTGCTATAACTATAGATTTCGGTACCTACTATTTCTGACGGATATTCTATTGAGGCAAGTAGAGACTTCAAGCAAAGTAAATGGTAACACCAACCATACTAAAGACATAAAAGAAGAAACATCCAACAAGAAACTACGAGTAGATTTCGTTTCTGCTATAACTATAGATTTCGGTACCTACTATTTCTGACGGATATTCTATTGAGGCAAGTAGAGACTTCAAGCAAAGCAAATGGTAACACCAACCATACTAAAGACATTAAAGAAGAAACATCGAACGACAAACTAGGTAGATTTGTTTCTGCTTTTACTACAGTAAGTGCGTCTTTGTCGATTGTTCCAACAATAGACAATGTGTCATAACATAACGCAACTTGAAAGATGCATAAAGGTACATTTCAAGCATGTTGATGTTGAAGTAAAGGAAGCACATCTTTACCGCAAAACGAATCATCATTCTACGGTTTCACATCATCCTCGCCTTCACTACCATAACGTTCTTCTTATTTGATACATCTCTCAAATATGAAGAGTTGTATTTAATTAAAATTAATTGGTACTGCCAAAACATAATTAGATTCCAACTTTATTGTTAGCTGTGACATTTGACATTAATTAGTTATTTGCACGTCAGCCACTGGAGGGGTGGAATCGTATTCACCTTCGCTCAGGAGATTAATGATGCAGTGGAATGTTCAATATTAAATCAAAATTGAATGGGGAGAATTCGGCTGGTTGTGCCTCTAATAATAACTGAGAGAAATTTGGAGCTATCAAAATATTTAGGTGGGTTGATGTTTTAGTAAAGATAAGCACGTTTATAAAATGGTTTGATCTTGTTGGAAGTATGGGCTCGTAACAATAATATGTGACTTTATTTCTTATTTAAACTTTATGTACATTGTACAAATAGTATTACATGGGCGGACTTAATGCAACAAGGCATTCTCTACCAGTCAAACGTTGCGTTAAAAAGATTTATTATAATATTACATTTATTTAGAAAAATCAACTCCTATTGAATCAAAATATTAATGTTGAGATATTTCGATTGTTTAGGGAAGAGAGCAAATTCAGAAAATGTTCAACGATGAAGCTCCTTCCTTGTTTGCATATCATTTTCCTCTTTAATATTTTTAAAGTACTGATGTTCTATAATTAATTAATTCCCTCTGTCTGCCTGTGTGTTACCTTTTCACCTCTTAACGGATTTACATGTAGATAACTTGGCACAGAAGTAGGCCATGTTCCTGATTAGGACATTGGAGGTTCTTGTTATCCCCGGAGGACGTTTGGGTTAATTTCTGACTTTCTCGCGGGCAAAGCTGTTGGCAAAAGCTATTTCAAAATAAATGCTATTACATTCTGTCCTATAACATTTAAACTGGGGCTCGTATTTCAGTTTCGGAAGAACAATTCCATTCTATGCTCTAAGCCTCCGAGTTTCAAAATAATATATTCCAAACTAAAGCCAAAAGACACAACTGCTATCGGAAAAATGGTATCTAGTTAAAATTTTAAAACAGCTCTCGTGCAAAAATTACCTTACTTACATGACCTACTTTTGTATCCAAGTTTTCGAAGTGAATTCCCCTGCTGGCTCCCAGCCAAGCGTTTATTTAATTAAAAAAATCTGTTTCGTATGGAAGTGTTGGTGTAAAGTAGCCTTCTAATGGCGAACCGTAAGGTAATTTCGACACACGGTGGATTTTTAAAGCCAAAATTGTAAAAGTCCCCGCCCCCTTCTACCATCGGACATCTAGACGCACTGCAAGTTACTATCCCTACCTTGTTGCTATTCCACCAATTCGCACTAAACGTCTTTTATAATGCGCACAGCAAAGGAGTGGAACTCTCTGCCTGCGTCTGTGTTTCCGAACGCATACAACCCTAATCTCTATAAAATTAGAGTGAACAGGCTTCTTCTGGGTAAGCTCACTCCATCGTCGACTTTGTCTCTGTCATCTATGACCTATACTAGAGTCAAGAGAAAACCCATATTAAATAATAATAACAAAAACTGTTCTTATCCCGATTTCTATGAAAGTATTCTGTCTGCATCTTTCAAATCCTGCGCGGGCATGTCCGGATTCAACGAATCGAGGAGTGTGGAAGTGTTCAGTGAAAAATGTGAGGCATTTACTGGCTGTCGCATATCTTCTGGTTTGTGTGAAGAGAAAATATTTTCCGGATTTGAATGTTTGAGTGAATGTGATTTCATTTTATTCTAGGACTTACATATTGGGAATCCATGACACTTCTGTATAGTAGATAGATAGATAGAATATACATTATGGTGCACTAAATTCAATTTGTTTAAAAAAAGATTCGAGATTTATTAACAGACAAGTGTTATTATAATAAATGACTTTTTGAATGACACTATTTGACATTTTTATTTTAATCATTCTTAGTTTTTGTGACATTGTATGATGAATTTATTGAACTGACATATCAATGTTGAAATTGACAATATACTTGGATTGAAATAATGCCTTTAGTTATTAAGATTTATTTTGTAATTTAGTTTTTTTTTTGGAAATGTTATCAAATTTGTACGCCTTACGGGTGAAACATGTACGGTGTACGAAAGATTAATATTGTGACATCCTGCATGCTAAATTTGCATGTATACGCATGTTTTGACAAATAAAATTATCTTTATCTTTAAAAATCGTTAGGTACTCAACATTTTTAAGCAGTAGTCACTCATTACTTTAAAGCTCCAGCATTAATGCAACTTTTCCTGTCCCTCACTGACAAGTAGCATTAAATTGCACCTATATGCGACACATTTTTGATGTTGGTAGGTAGTTATAGCAACTATAACTTCTGAACATACCGGCCTTTTGATCTCTTCTCAGTCGATTGCCTCGCAACATCAATGCACGCCGATACTCTTCGAGATCAACTCAACGACAGCTTATTGACTCCAAAGGGCACTTGTTGAAAACTTCTCGATCACGTCCAACAATCGAGCGATCGAAACTTAACTTGTACATAAATTATAACAAAGGATTGATTACGTATAATGAAACAAACAATAACCTCAGTGATTAATAAGCTAATATATTAGACGTACTTTAATTAGTCAAATAATTCACCAAAATATGCGCAAGTAAAACATCGTAGAAAAGGATCATAATGATGAGTATTCTAGTCTATTCTTGCTAATAAAAACAAGAACTTAATAAAAAGAAAACACAAGTGTTTTGATTACAAGGTTTAGTAAAAGAAAATGCCTGGAAGGAAAAAAGTACAGTACATTAGTCTAACCAACCGCATTTCATACTTAATACAGATTCAATTTAAAGCCGCTTGTGGTACAAGCGGCTAGACAT
Source organism: Mamestra brassicae (assembly GCA_905163435.1). NCBI lineage: Eukaryota > Metazoa > Arthropoda > Insecta > Lepidoptera > Noctuidae > Mamestra > Mamestra brassicae. Next base: position 2,390,562 of record LR990991.1, on the reverse strand, counting down.
TTCAATCAAAAGAGAAGTATTCCACCTCGTTATGACAGAAATACGGTACTATGGTTCCAGACTTCCAGCCAGTCTATTTGCGAATGCTCCAGTAACTCATGATGCACTCTAGAGGTAAATGTCAAGAATGAGGTCTGACGAAAATTATTGAAGACAGTATTCCACTTTGTAATGAGATTAATACGGTACTATTGTTCCTTCTGGCACTCCAGACCAGTCTATTTGTGAGTGGTTCCGCAGCTATGATGAACTCTGGAGGTAAATGTCAAGATTGTGGCGAGACGAAAATTGGAGGCTGCACGGAGGTCGAGACACTATTTGTTTTTATTTGGAAAGATTAAGTTTCAGCTGGAAATTGTGAAGCTATTGTTGGACATTTGAAGTACGAAGATAACAACAATGGACTTTACCTTGTGACTACATTAAATATCTAAAGCCGTTATACTGTGGCTCTAGATGAAGAGAAATTTTATGAACGTTGGTCGAAAGTGTTTAGGATCGACCACATGACATGCCAACTCCATACAATAGACTTTTGGCAATAGATATCGTTGATAGAACTCTATAGGTCCCTGTGCAATCAGTTCTTCGTCCACCTTGCTAATATTTTATTGCTGACAATCTAACAGTTCGGCCCAATATCAGAGAAGTAGATTCTGGCAATCATTTTGGAGAGAAAGTTTGCAGAGACGATTGGCAGAGCTTTTTTTTTCATATACGGGCTCAGAGTTAGGTAGCTGGGTAGCTGTAGCTTAGAAGTAATCGCCATTGGAGCTATAGATGATATTTCCAATTTTTCCCCCTGAAAGCTTCGCCAAAACTCTACAGTTAAGCTCGACAATGAACTCTCAAGTTGATAAGGATAAAATTATTGAACCAATCAAAGTTAATTATGGTATTATAGGTAAGGTAGCGTTCAATTAGAGAGCTATCGCAATGACCCGTTTCCTTCTGAATCATACCATTGAAAGGACACGGCCGGATAAGCGTGCCAATGATAAGCGAATTATTTTACAATTTAATTCAATAAATGAATGATACTGATATGGATTTTATTCACAATGTAATATTATTATTGTTGGCATGACACATGAACCCACTTCATCCAATTATGTGCGATTATTTTCTGCGTAACAATTTTATTCTCTAGAATAAAATAAGTACCTTACAGTGATGCGGACGATTCAAGGGAAATCTAAGAATGTATTAACTTCTCGCGTAATTGGCTGCTCAAGAAAATAGGTTACGAGTACTAATTAACTTCGCGATAGAACAGACCTAATTGAACTCACTGCTTAGGATCTATCAATCAGTCAACGACTCGAAATCCTAGAGAGAACTTTGCGTCAGACGTATTGTTACACAAAAGCTTTTGCTACTGGAAGGGAAAAAAGCAAACCAACTAATAAAGTAAAAAATAAACTAAGAACTACTCGACCCGCAAGCAAAGTACCAGGGTAGCATAAGCCACTAAGCATAATTGGCCCATCGTCAACGTGGAGTGCATTATTCAAATTTTTCAAGGGTGCGCTGGCAGGCTGCCGACACTTATCGGACGATGCCTACTTACTAGCGACCGTCGACATAACACCCCGCAACGAAACGCACTTGCCAAGTTAAATGTCAAGATCGTGTATACCAAGGATTTTTCGAGGCCAAGCTGTCTAGAGATAAAATTGAAAATGTTACGCTTATTGTTTCGTGGATTCGAATTATTTGCACATATTTGCTAATCGCTTTGATCAGCAATGATAGAGTAACTTCTCGATTGCCTTCTCGAACAATTTTTTTTTGCAAGACTACCAATGACGTCCCGATTTCCCATCCAATAAACGGGGATTTAGTCTGTGAACTTCGAAACGAGAGCTTAAAGTTTAAACGTATACGTTGGATTTTAACTCCACATATCGGAATAATCTCTGAAGATTATCTCTGAAATTGAAAACGTTCGAGCGTTTTTTCACCTGAAAGAAACTAACATGCAGATTCTACTGCAGTACCAGTAAATATCCAATTTCATCCGAAGTTTTCGACTTCTACATAATATTCAAAATAATAAGACTCCGCATCTAAGAGTGCTGCAGTGACCCATTTTGCGAGTTGCCTCTTAGTTATACCAGCGCAGAAATAAGTAACTGATTCATTTCAGATTTCTCCCAGTCCCAGGTGAGCAAATAGCTTCATCTATTTTATATTGTTGAGCACTGATTGCATTTTCTGACCTACATCTCGCTGGTTGCATTGCTTGAGGCGTTCAATTGTAGCACTTGATGAAAGAAATGGATAAGGACCGAATATATACCAGAGATGATTTTTTTACAAAGGAACCTTTTCTGCGGTTGTGATTCAGAAATTGCAGAGCTGGATATTAAGGTGAAATTTTCAGAGGTTCATTTTAGTAGTAGGTATAGCATTGAGAATTGTAGTAGTCATTGATTGACGGTAGATCAGAAAGGCTGCGGGAAATCTTACTGTGCAGTTCCTGTTTATCAATATTGAACCAAATGACTTATTTAAAAACAGATCTTTTAAAGGAGGCTTGTCCAAATCGTAACATCTGCTAACAAAAGACTTGGAAGTTGTTCAATAGCCGGACGAGTTCACTCCAGAAATGGTCATTAGAATAATTCTAATTACTTCTGGAGTTTGTACAAATAATACTTTTACATCAACTGTTCAAACTTGACAAGCTGCTAGTTGTTTTACTTTCATTTCCGAATTAGCATAGAATATTCCAAAGGGTTGTAGAATAAAAGGTACTTACAGTACTTTCATTACTTTCTTGTTCAAGTAACCCCGGACAAGCGGCCGACGTATTTCAAGAAGGTTATTTAGATCATATTTGTAATACTCAGCATAACTCTACGTTATGCGAGATATTAAACTATGCTGGATAATAACAGTATTCCTTTGATTACAGTGCACAGTTTTGACCTTAATTTGCTTTAGAATATTATCTTGTAAATGTTATGCATTTTGTGAATGTAGGGCAACTTAGCGTTGAGGATGCGCATGTTATAAAGTGGGCAGACTTAGGAGGAAAACGGACCCTGGCATGGGGCCAGGATAGCGTTAGGAAGATGAGGTTTAAGTAGAGCAAAAGTGATGGGTAGCGTCTGACGATGTTAAATACTTGGACAGAGTTGTCGAGAGATAAATTCGATAGTTGTGTTTAGGCGAATAAATTCATGCTCAGAATCAGGATAGATTTATACGTGGACTGCTTTCATATGCCAAAAACCAAAGGGCACTTTATTAGAAACACATCATAATTAGAACAAAGATTGTAAGCAGAATATACCCGATAAGCACACGAAGAAAGCAGATATTTGTAGCACATTCATGCCAAAATGAAAAAGGAAACCCAATCAATGCGTCCTATAGTTTCCACATTCCTACCACTCAACTCAGAATGAAATCTCAATGTTGGTTATAAAACACTATGTTTATTAAACATACTTTACTCGCCATATCACACACACAAAATTAAACACAAATAAGGGAATAAATCACGTAAACGTCTCTAATTGCCACTTTATTGATTTCAAATCAGCGTTTCTAAAAATAACCGGTCGTTACTGACAGGTCGGGTTGCTCGAGAATCGTTAACCTAGAAATAAACAGTCTAGCTGATGGCTAGGTCTTTCGGTCACCTATACGGTTAACTGCTTGTTGCTAATGATAATTAATGGCATCCATCACTCTTTGCTTTAGTGAGGAACATTCTAGATTAAAGACATTTCTCATGTTGATTGAATGAATTTCTTGCCCTATTGCAGCAATTAGACTAGTTTGGTTTAAAAAATGTGTAGGAACTTGTTGTCCTTTTTAGGTAAGCATACGTTCTTCCATTTCAAGGCTGACGTCTAATATCGACGATGTGTTTATTATATGCTTCGGCTTAATTTGTGTTTCTCCAAACTCCATCTCCAACTTGGGTTTTGAAGATTGTTTTATCTGGATTCGCTCTTATTCTATTTCACTTACTTTCTTCATCAATATCATTAGTGTGTTCTTTAGAAGGCTTTTACCAAAGTATGAAAAAATCAACATTTCGCTGTGTTCTAAGTTTTTTTTTAAATTTTAATGTTATTGTTAGGCTTGCGTTTGACCACAATCGCACCTGTCGGAAAGCGACGATGTGGTCGAAGACGGAGCACGCTTGCTTAGAAGTAACCTGTTCACTCTTAACTGAAAGATCCCAAAGTTTGTAGCTATAGAGGAAACAGTCTCGGGAAGGGATTTCCACTCCTTAGCAGTACGCACCCAGTGTACCCAAACGATATGTGTGTTTTGGGTGGAAAAAGACATAATATTAGTCGTTGTGCAATTAAAACCACTGTAGCACCGTAGAACCACAGTGGAACTTGAGGCAACCAGCGTCATCTAGGTGAAAAGGGTGTTATGTTCTGGAGAGTCTCCCACCTTTTACTAAAATAACCACGCTTGGTAACATAGTTGACGAAAGGACGCCTCTTTTGGATACCTTTGCTTACTTTTTGCGGCAACCTCAGGTGGCCGGAGGGAGGGGCATTTTTTTTGGGAACTTTGGTTTGAAGCATTACAATAGTAGGTAGATATTTACAAACATCACTAAGCCCGTGAAAACCGGTCAAGCGCAAGTCGGACTTGCTCACAAGGATTTGCATCGTCACCTTTTTTGATACTCGCAAAACCCATGTGGCACTTGCCGGCGGCCTGGAATCATAAAACTTCACATAATGCAAGATTTCCTAATGGTACGGAACCCTTCGTATGCAAGTCCGAATCGAAACTGACTGGTTGTCATTGACAAGATGCAAGGTCTCCTAAAGATACGGAACCCTTCCTATGCGACTCAAAATCGCACTTGACCGGTTATAAAAAAACAGGTACAATCATTCATAAAAAAATCTATGAACTGTTAAACACCTTCAAACCAGGTTCATTCAAACAAACATTTGCTAATCGGTTTTTGTTTTATTTTGCTTCACAGTTCTGAGATTAGTATCAAATAAGACTACTGTTCTCTACTTCTGCTCATAAAAAGATATAATTATATTATTAGTAACAATACAATAGGTACCGGTTTGCACTACAATAACTACAAAACAACTTAACCTGCAAACCTTGACATTGACGAAGTTGCAAAGTTTCTCAGCGAATTAACACGAGGAAATCCGCCTTACAAAAACTGGATGCTATCAACTAAGGACCCGGTTTGCGGCGATGTCGTAAAAACCGGAGAAAGTGTAGCATTCTTATAGTAACATATACACACTTACCTACATATAGGTGTATTAGTATCTTTGAATGTTTATTGGAAGCCGGATTGTTTTCAAATTTTCGTTTCTTTTGCAGTTTTGATTTCTGAATTGTTATTCATTTTGTACAATGTTGCCGGTACCTATAAAATTAACGGGATTTCCAGTCTTCAAGGCCTGTCAAGTAACACAGGTAGGAATATTAGGCAGGTAAACGGGTATTGATGTCGTTGCAATTCTTTATCATGATGATTTTAGGTCGTCATTTATTTTGGCGTCACGCAAACAATGGACCAATAGAAGTGGAATTCCAAATTCTTTACACTGTGATTCAACTGAATCGCCAATAAATACTGGGTACATGCTATCTACGATACCTACTCCACTCGTATTAATCGTAAATACAAGCTGCGCATTATTAGGTTATCCAACGTGATTTATCTAAGTATAAACAACTCAGTCGCCCGTAGAAACCGCACGCTAACATGTAAACAATCAACCAGTACCAACCTTCTATGGCCACGACGTGGTCCCGTATCTGCTGCGCCAGCAATGGATCCGGCACCAACTCCACAAGGTCATACAGAGCGTAGATAGAAGGATGCACGCTTTCAAATCTCTGTATCTCCTGTCGTATGGACAGGGAAGTGTTGAGACACGCCTGGGTATGCTGCCGGCTACACATCGCGCCTCTGTAGCCCAGCATTGGGCCGGTAAACATCGAATATCACAACACTACACTGGACGATGCATTCTACCAACGCTTGCTGAGCGACCCGTCGCTCATCGCGTTAAAAACTTTATCAGAAATCACTATTCCGTATACAAACGTGCATTCAACAAGCGTAGTACACAATAAACACTTTACACTGTGATTGTATTGGTTACGATTGTGATGTAAATAAAGTAAACAACCAATCAACGCGTGTCGCAATGACAGCGGCGCGAGTCAACCACCCCGGCGGCGGCCATTACCGAACTGTAGAGTGTAGCGTTCCGCGTGTGGCCGAAGGGGAGTTGTCAAAATAAACGCGTTGTGCGTCAGCGCCATCTGTTGATGACTAGCGGCAGCTTTTGAGCAAGATGGATTAGCATGTAGTATTTTATTTTTAGTGTAGATGGCGCTTTTTTAAAACAAAACTTTTTACTAAGTAAATAGATAGACATTTTGCTTGAACAAATCAAGTAAGTACCCATTCGAAATAAATCAGATATGTATGAATCACACATTCGTAGTGTCTGCTGATTAGCAGTAGCATTTTGTTTATTCAGTCAAAATTCCATCTTGAAAAAAATTAAATATTAAAATCTTGATGCAGCGGTCGTTGCAGCCTGCATGCATTCTAATTTCAATCCAAATGTATGTTTACCTACGTATGCATTTATGTGATAATTTCCTAAGCAAAAGATAACTAAAACAATGAAATTGTTAAGTAAGAGGGTGTCCCCTTAATTAACAATCTCATTGCTTTTAGTTATGTTATGCTAAGTTATTATTTTCTTCTAACACATGTTACGCATGTACCTACCTATTGTTTTGTTACATTATTAACTACCTACCTAGGTTTAGCGTGAATCGGTACTGTACTTAATTAAAGAAATTAAGCTGAGTTGCTACGTGCGTATGAACGCAACACGTCAAATACCTAACTATAAACTTACAGTAGGTACCTACTAAGTTCGCCCCATGTCGTGCGGTGTTCCGCAGGGTTCGGTCTTGGGCCCGCTCCTGTGGAACATCGGGTACGACTGGGTGCTGAGGGGCGAGCTCCGGCCGGGAGTGCAGCTGGTGTGTTACGCTGACGACACACTGGTCACTGCCCGGGGGAGGGCGCACAGGGAGGTAGCGTTGCTGGCGACGGCTGCGGTCTCACATGTGGTGAGCCGCATACGGTGCCTCGGCCTGGAGGTGGCCCTCAACAAGTCGAAGGCCATCGTTTTTCATGGCCCCCGGCGAGCGCCGCCGCCGGGATCGCACATTGTGGTCGGGGGGGGCCCGTATCGCTGTCGAGTCCACCATGAAGTATCTGGGATTGGTGCTCGACAGCCGGTGGGATTTCGGCCCCCACTTCCGGCGGCTGGCGCCCAAGTTGTTGGGCGCGGCGGGGGCGCTGTCAACGCTGCTTCCCAATTTGTTGGACCCGAGCACCGCCTGTAGGCAGTTGTACGTGGGGATCGTGCGATCGATGGCCCTCTATGGGGCCCCGATCTGGGCGGCTGACCTGACGGCCCGCACCATCACTGTTCTGCGGAAGCCGCAGAGGGTGATGGCCGTCAGAGTCATCAGGGGATATCGCACGATCTCCTACGAGGCGGCTTGCGCACTGGCCGGATCTCCGCCGTGGGACCTGGAGGCGAAAGTGCTCGCGTCACTACACAGGTGGCGCGAAGACGCGCGGGCGCACGGCGAGCGACTGACGCAGCGACACTTGGAGTTGCGTCGGTCGCAGCTGCGCGAGGTCCTGGTGGCGGAATAGCGGGACAGGCTTTCGAGCCCTTCCGCCGGCCTCATCACCATCGAGGCCATCCGGCCAGTGCTCGACCTCTGGCTCGGGAGAAGGCACGGCTCCCTGTCGTTTCGTGCGACGCAGGTCCTCTCGGGGCATGGCTGCTTCGGGAGGTTCCTGTGTCGCAAAGGAAGGGAGCCGGACGCCCGATGTCACCACTGCGTCGACTGTCGGGAGGACACGGCGCGGCATACGCTGGCAGAGTGTGCCGCTTGGGAGGAGCCGCGCCGTGCCCTCATCTCTGTGGTAGGCGGTGACCTCTCGCTGCCGGCCGTAGTTCATGCTATGGTCGGCGGTGAGGAGTCCTGGGACGCGGTGGTCTCCTTCTGCGAGACAGTTATCGCGCAGAAGGAGGCTGCGGAAAGGGAGAGGGAAATCTCAACCGCTCTCCCAGCCCGCAGCAGGCGCATCGGGCGTCGGAGGACTTCGCCCACCTCTAGTTTCTTGTGCCAATCACCACGTGCCAGCCTCATCCAGGTTCTATAGTGCAATAGTCCGCGGACGCCACTCGGTCACCGCCTTACTCCACCTATCATCACCACGCCTTGCCAGGTGTCCTGCCTATGTCTATATAAGTTCCGTAATCCGATGATGAACATTTTCGTACGTTTTCTTTCGTTATTTTGGTCTAATAGCAATACCTACCTTTCTAAATTTTGATCATCTGCGCCGAGAAGTACATGCCTGGGTAGGTACTGGTTACTTCTCCGTGTTTACTTTTTTTTTTTAAGTTTTTTTGACTTAGGTTAGGCACTCTTCCGTCCACGAACAGTATTCAAGAATTCAGCCATCACTATGGTAACCGGCCATATGCTTATTGCACAGGCTAAGTTAAAATTTCCGCATTCGAACAATGAGATTTTACCAATACTTGCATTCGAACAAAGCTCGACTATACCGGTAACTTGGCTAGTCCACCTTCGTTAAAACAATCGAAACCTGTTGTTAATAAAAATAAATTAAATTAAAGTCTTGTGTTTTTATCGCAAATCGTTCAAGTCTATACTGCTAGTTGCTAAAAGTAGTGCAATTTAAAACTCAATTTAAAGATTCCTATTGGTATTAAAAATAAAAGAACTACAAAACTATTCTAAAAATACTTTAAATACCTATATTTTTTGTTGTTGTTTGTCTCCAAAATTCTTATTCGATGAAGAAAATTGTCACTCACAAATCATTACGCTAGGATACACTAGGTAATATCGCTGTCATAGTCTATTTATTTATCTCGATAAATGCACCTTTGAATTAAATCATGAGAGCGGAGCCGTTGGAAAAAGCTAATTCATAATCATCTTCATCATCTTCCTGCTCTTATCCCATGTTACTTAGGGTCGGCGCAACACGTTTTTTTCTTCCATTCTGTCCTGTCAGCCGTCACGCTATCACTAACTCTCTTTTCTTTAATGTCACTCCTAACACAATCCATCCATTTTTTCTTTGGCGTCCCTCTCCCTGTCCATCCATCCACATTTATATTTATAACTCTTTTAGTAACGTGCATTTCATCCTTCCTCTTCACATGACCATACCTAGATAAGCGGTTCCCTTTTAACTTTTCCGTCACTGGCGCCACTTTTAAAGTACCTCTAATGAACACTCATACCTCACTTCATCCATTCTCAATACTGCGCACAGCCCAACATTCTGATCCATATAGTACGACAGTGCCCTACTATGACGTGCAAATGCCATGCAATTCCGACGATGTAAAAGGGACAGTGCTAAACGCTATGTATAGTTTCGTCTCTCTCTAAGAGCGAAATCTCGATCGTTTTAAGACTTCATAGTAGGTCCCCAGGTCTTATCTCAGATTTATAGATTTTGCCCTTTAACTGGAGGGGCATCCGTGGGTCGCAAGTTGTTCTAGTGACCTGTCGCCATTTCATCCATCCTGAGTTGATCCGGTTTAATTAATAAAACCATAAATCACGTTCAGCTATTTGTTTAATTTATGCATATAAGCGCCTTTTATTTCTTTGACCGGGACCAGTCTTTCCACCATGTAGTTTTTAAATTATGCTATCCTAATAGGCTCCGATTCTGGTCTAACTAGATATATATCAGATCCACTATCTACGTAAGCCTTATGCATATAAATCTTGAACATTAGTGGGAATACCTGCCTACTCATCGCCATCTTAGATAAAAATAAAATTAATCTGCCTAAAATTTTCCCCAATTATGTCGAGGTCACATAAAATATATAAATACTCGTACCTGTATGAATTGTAGTTCTTTAAACTTGACAGACAGATGACGTGATGCTTTGGAGTTTATTGCGCTACTCCCTCCAGCTAACCACTGCGGAGTGGTGGTGGAAGTGGGCGGACGTTTTGGGGAACTATCGGCCGCTTTCAATAACGTAGCTGAAACATCATGCTACAAAGGCAAACGTCGTTTCGGCTACTGTTGGTAGCTAATTTGACAGTTGGTTAAAGGTAGATACGTTATTGAGACCGGCCGTAAGTGTCTAATTTGAATAAATTAAATACTTTTAATTTTTGTTTTTTTAGTAGTTAAGTATAATAGTTATCCAGGGTTGCGGAATTTGTTCGAAAGAGTCACCGCGGCCCTGGAACGCAAAGGGCTTTAGAAGGAACACGGATGAGTTAGTAAGAGTCTGACGCGCCCTTCCGCTCCACCCAGAACGGAAGAAGTCATTTGATGATTTCCCATCCTTCCTATCCAAAAAAAAAAAGTATAATAGTTATAGGTACCTACTGAAACAAACAAAAATTCTGGTTCCTTCTCAGAAAGTACCAGAATTTAACATGAAGCGACTAGAATCAATTCTTTATTGGTTATAGTCTAATTGCCCTCATGAAAACTGACGATCTCCTTCTCGAATATTTCGGCTACATACAAGATACATTTCCGACATTCTTAAGTGGGCGTGGGCAGAGCAGATTGGTGGCAGAACGGGTGGCTGGATGGCCCAAAGGTTTTGGAGTGGTAACCGCGTAGATACGAGTAGGTAAGACGTCCCGTTAATGGGCTACAGGAATCAGCTGAATGCGATCTGCATATATATGTAGAATGTTTAATTTAGAACGCATAGAAACTTTAAAATATTGAAAGGTGTATGAACGCAGCGATGAGTGAATGAGAGAGTATGTGTGTGAAAGGGAAGGGAGAAAGATTTTTAAGACGCAGGAAGAACGTTAGTAACTAAGAAGTGAAGAAGTTTTAATAAATAAAAAGCAGTTTCAAGAAGTCAAAAGCCTTTATTTTGGCCAACCACATACCCCCCCCCCACACATATATATATATATATATATATATATATAATAGCGCTGCTAGGACGAGGCATATTTCGAGGAGTGGACTACTTACTAGTTTTACATAAGCCTGTGTCAGCTCCTAAAGGACTTTGTCAACTGTTAGTAATTCAATACATGCAACTCTAGATACAAATTGGCCAGGTATGCTGATGCTCTAAAAACGTTCATTTGTTCCATTTATAAACAATGTCACTGCATCCTCATTTGTAGCATGTTTTGTTCAAATTATAACACCCACACGAACGGCGATTGTTGGGGTCAAGTCGATTAGCGAATATATTCAATTAATGAAAAACTCAACTTTATTCTTTAAAGTAAATGTTTATTGACTTTAAAAACTTCTTGGTCATCATGGAGCAGTCATCGTCGTCATCAAAAACATCATCATCAGCCGTAAAACGATCTATATGTCACCGGAAAATTGCCCCTGTAAGATTGTAAAACATCTTTACTACATTGTAATTTCTCGATATATTATGAAAAAATCGTTTTGTATACAATAAATCCAATCCAAATTCAATCGTTTCCAATATATCCGTGTCTTATTAAGAAAAATTTTTTTACAATTTCACGCGATATTTTACAATACTACGGCGTTTGCAATTTTCCGGTGACATATATATTGATCTGTATATCGATATATCTCGATCCACTGCGAAAAGTAAGTCACCCAAGCGTCCTCACATCGACTGGTCCTCTAATTCTCGCATCCAAGGCATCAACGTCATTGGCATGATCATCATTACAGTCAAAAGACGTCCACCGGACCTGGGCCTCTCCCAAACTGTCGCCAATCAACCGGCTCTGTGCCTATCCCTTACAGAGGATTCCCGAGGCCTTCACTAGGTCAGTGGTTTATCTATCTATCTATCTGCTTGCCAACGCTGCGTCTGCTGGTACGCGGTCTCAGAACTTATCGACCCCAACAACTGCGAGCGATCTGTTCTGCGAGCAATGTCCCTGCCTGAACTAACAATGCTCTTGACAAACGCCTCTAACTAATCCTTAAAAACATTCACTCACTTACAATTGCTACATTGATAGCACTCAATCGATTGCTAACCCAAGCAGGCCACTGCAAACACAATTTCGTTATGGGGGATTCGATCGATTAATACCACACCCCGTGTAAGTACTGTGTTCCTGATCGGCCCATGACCCACTTGCGTTGCTTGAGTGCCCGGCTATCTGCGCTTTTGAAGACCGCTCCTGTTACCAATATAACTCCATAATATAAAAGAAGTACTCTTTATTTGTTAGCATTTGCATACAAAAATTACAATTAGGGAAATATAATGAAAACAAAAATTGGGCCATTCTTGCTTAGAAAAATCGAGAGCGGAATCAGTTTGGAAAATCAACTATTTGCATTTCGTAAATATTTCGCTGTTTGCAATCACGCCACTGATACACAGATTTCTCCGGCCATTCAGTATGTATAATATACATATAAATATAAATAAATACACATCTGTTTAAGTAGCGCCTTCCTCTTGTTTGTAAACTGATTGTAGTCTCAAGTCTCAAGGTTTAACCGCATTAAGTTACCGCACAGTTATCTCATGTAATTTACTCAAATAATATAAATACCGGTACAATCTCCTGCTCTGTTTCCGGTATTAAAGATGAGTAATATGTCCTGGACAGTTTAATAGGTACCTATATGGATTTTAGAAAAACAAAAACTATTTAAAAAAAATAGAAAAAAGTCATCCCATCTCGTGTTCTGAAAAGATAATAAAATAAACAAGAGAAGAAAGAAGATTTTTTTGACTATCGTTATCACTCAAATTTGAAGGGTATTTGAGTACTATGATTTGAATGATGTTACTTATTGAAATAGCACGGTTTGTGAAAAAATAAATAAAATCGGTGAAAAAATAGAGAACCTATAACACGATTTTGAAGTTATACTTCTATCCTTGTCACTCAAAACGGCGTTTGTGGACTGGACGGCGCAAATTCAAAATGGCGTGACTTGCGAGTGACGTCTTACTACGTAATTTTTTAAGATTTTTAAACTGCGACTTGTTTTTTTCTCACTTTAATACCGGAAACACAGCATGTAGATTGTACCGGTATTTATATTAACTTACTAGACAAGGGCCTAGTGCCTCATATCGTAGTTAACTCCAAAGTTGTGCCATACATAACACCAGTTCTTCGCCTTCCACATCCATTCATTTCCAGTCGCCTTCCTAAGGTCATCGATACATCTAGAGAACTCTTCCAGAAACGCTCGACGTAATGCCACTTTATATAAATTTGTTTTAGCAGGGACACTTCAAATCAATCATCATCATTCTGTGGAGCTAACCCCTAAAACTTTATTGGTGGTTACGAGTTACGACCGTTCATTGTTGCTCACTTAGAGGTCCTTGTGAATTTTATCAATTACACTATTTACCTAGTGCTGTGGGTCACGTTAGTTCTTTTTCACACCACCTGCACGAAAACGTCAAATTATATGCTATGTAAACCTAACCTAAAGTACGTCATTATAGCCCGCGAGCGGCGCCCGTCGACCTCCGCCGCCAGGTGCAGGTCGCGCGGTCAAAATGAGGTTCCAAATTCAAACCATACATTATAGCCTATAATGGTTTATAAATTATAATTAAATTCGGTACAATATTTTTATCCGGCGGTAGACGGGAGAACAGCTTCGGACGTGCGACCTGCTCCTAGCAGTGCAGGTCGACGTGCGCCGCTTGCGGTGAACAGCCACCTCTCTTCATTGCTTGAGCACAATTTTCTCGTAGTAGGTATGAAAAGTAGAGTATGCCCCTCGCTGCATTCAGGATTCTTGTATTAAATCCCTCGCTTCGCTCGTGAGTTAAACTCTCGAATCCTTCATTGCATTCGGGATTCAATATGACGCCCGTGACATAAGACACTGCTTTATTCCCTCGGTGCATAATCTACTATAACAGCTGTGGTCGATTCCCAGCATGATAATGGCCATCCCACACACACGCACCAAATCATTTTCGGATTTTCATTGTGCATACAGCAGCTAAGGATTGGATTTCCACGCCGGAATCTGCGTTTTCTTATAGCTACTTTCTGGCGGTATTTAATTTTAGAGTGAATAGGTTACTTCTAGGCAAGCGTTCTCCATCTGTTGCGATTGTGTTCAAAAAAAGCCAGCTTGGAGATGATGGTAGAAAGATCGATATTGTAAAATGTTAAGTACTTAGACATTTCCAGGAAAATAGAATATCAGACGATTAGTACACTTGATAAACATAATTCAAGGAAAGGCATCAAAAATAAATCATACTCCACACTGACACGAAAATGACAAGACCAGAATAACATACGTTTCTAAGAAAATGTTTTTTTAATACGATTTGTTTATTTCCATTCAAGCTACGGATCCCTATTACTCTTAGCTAAACATGCCTCACTCGTGTCCGTATTATGAAAACAGGTCTTGCTTCTGAGGAATCTTTATACTATCACTAGTTACCGCCCGCGGCTCCACCCGCGGCTCCGCCCGCGTTTGTGTCGAAAATTATCCCAAGGGAACATACTCCCGGGATAAAAACTCCTATGTCCTTTCCCGGGACTGAAACAATCTCTATTCCAAATTTCATCTAAATCGGTCCAGCCGTTTGCGCGTGAAGAAGTAACAAACATACACGCCTTTATAATATTAGTGTGATAAATACGAGTCTTAATGGATGTTGGTCACTCAATCACGCCAGAACGACTGAATGGATCTGTATAAAATTTGGCACAGAGGTAGATTATAGTCTGGAATATCACATAGGTTACTTTATATCCCGGGAGTATGTTCCCTTGGGACAATTTCCGACATTCTCGCGGTTGAAGCCGCTGGCAGAAAATAGTAGAAATATAAATATTGCAAGTGCTGGCCTTGACCGAGTTGTGTAACGTTCTAGTTTCTCCCGTTTACGTCTCAGGATTTAGTCCTAGATCTCTGAAGCCTTGGAAGTATCCTCTTTTGCCGATATATATACTACGTACTATATCAGTGTTATATCTTTAAAAATGTATGGCAACTAAAATACGTACACATACATATGAGTAACATATACCTATTTATTTTAAACCAATCTGGGTACAGAAAGGTTTAGAAAAAAATTAAAAATAAACATTAAAAAATAGCACACTTATATCATCACACTTCACACTATTATCGCACTAATATTATAAAGGCGAAAGTTTGTGAGTGTGTGTATGTATGTTTGTTACTTCTTCACGCGCAAACGGCTGGACCAATTTTGATAAAATTTGGTATGCAAGAAGCTGACATCCTGGATTAAAACATAGGCTACTAGCGCAGCTAGTATTAAAGTAAAAGAAGAAAAAAAATAGATCCCGCATTTAGGCGCTGAAATAAGTACTTCTCCACATCGCTGTGTGTGGAAACGTACTCAGAGGACAGAATTCACATTTTTGAGGATATTCATACCTACATAAAAAATATATAAATTATTTTATGCTACGAATGCTACTTCAACTACGTTTTCATATTATTCTTCCACTATCTCTTTATTTTATGTATGAAGATTATAAATTCAATTAATTTACATTTAGAATAGTCAATAGACACGGTATTAAAGAGTGTTTTTTTAAGGGGCGGTTAGGGCAGGTCCACAACATGTCGCACCTTTAAAGTAAAACCGTTACTAAACGAAAATTTTCATGAATTGAGGTATCAATGCCATCTATCTAAAACAGTGATTTTTTTTTTAATTTTTTTATTTTTTTTATTTAATATGGGTTTGCTCTTGACTCTAGTCTAGGTCATAGATGACAGAGACAAAGTCGACGATGGAGCGAGCCTACCCAGAAGAAGCCTGTTCACTCTAATTTTGAAGATTTTTTTTTTATTTTCTAATATTGGCTCCCCTATAAAATTTCATGATTTCGTTTAGTACCTAACGGTTTTACTTTAAAGGTGCGATGTGATGTTCATGCAATACTTAATAGATTAAAAAAAAATACGGTCAGCAAGAAATTGCTCAACATACACAAAAATGTTTTTTTTTGTTGCCAACGTTTCCGAGAACTCTTCTTTGTTGGACCTCTATACCCTCTCAAGAACATATCTCTAAAATGCTCCCTCGACGTTGAAGTTGTGCCTTCTCTGTATGTCAGGCACACAACTATCTTATATTATAATAGACCGGAACATACAATAGAATTCCACGTAAATCTCTGACTGACAGAGATATGCTAGCAACAAGTTTATATCGTCATCATCTCGTTATCATCCCGCGCATATAAAATTCAATGGAGGGAAATAGGTTGTAATATAATGCTCGTGGGCGATGAACTACGAGTATACAGTCATTATGTAATATCGCAGTCTAGGAACACGTTTCTTCTTTGTATGGCAATAAATGGAAATGCGCGGAGAGAAAACTTGATGATGACTTAGAAAACTTTTTGGTCATAGAACCTGTTTATGGGTGTCACTGGCCGAAAATTATAAAACACCATCGGATTCTTATTTCAAAATTCAGCCAGTATCAATTTAAATCTATCAGCACCGGCCAGCACCAATTCGACTGTCTTTCAAGTGTCAACTGCCGAATTCGTTCCATAATCAAATACCTATTACGGTGCCTATTGAATGTAATGTCGCCATGTTTATTTTCTAAACAGCAAAACTTCATGTCTATTTCCCAACGTTAAACTATTATAGTATATTTTTTTTAATCGCATGTCACTTATTGGAACTTTCGTTCTCGATCAGACAACAGTGACAATCGGACTGTCGCGTAGAGCGGTCGCTCCGCGCGCGAATAAAGTGCTGTGATACACATGTAATTGGTACAACTAACAAGTCGTCATGTCAAAACTCAAGGTAATATTGATAGTAAGCGTGCGAAACTCGCAAAAAACTTAATGATAACAACCTTGGAATATTATCTTGCGTTGATGCATTTTTAATCGTAGTTTAAAGTTAATCAAATTGTTACAGCTGCTTTGATTATGTGTGACAGAGTTATTTTCACGGGCAGGATCAGTTTCTTTTGTTATCGTTCGTTTACGGTGTGTTAATACATCTATTATGTTTGTTTCTGAACGTTTGAGAGACAATTTCAGCGGTTTCTCGATTAAGTTTTCATTGCGCTGTGTTTGATTAAAATTGTTTGGTGCTGGCAGGTAAAGTGGGTCGAGTATTTTTTATTTGTTAACATGTGAATATGTTGCAGAAAAATGTGTGGCTTAAATAGTGTTTATGTTAATGGATGATTACTTTTTAATTATTAAAACAGATTTACGTAGCTTCATAAATAATGCAGGTCAGTATCGAGATTGTCCATTTAACTTCGACCTATGCCCATTTTTATAAAAACACTAGTGGTCCCGGCGAACTTCGTACCGCCTCAGAATATTTTTGCCGTGTTTTGTTTTTGTCATGCAGGTTATCAAAACTGCGTTGTATTCGAAAATTATTTTTGTACCCACCGACATATTATTTTTCCTTAATTTTACCAATGTTTTAATAGTTATTCTGCTATTCGGGGCAAAGACATATCCAAAAAACCAAAGATCTTCAAAATCGGTCCAGCCGTTCTTGAGTTATAAATGGTACAACTAGCCCGACTTTGTTTTATAATATATATAGATTCTTGAGTTATAAATGGTCAAACTAGCCCGACTTTGTTTTATATATAGATTTTAATCCTCTTTTTTGAGGAAGTTCACCTTCAAAAGTGTTTGTAATGAAGCAAAAACCAAGTTCACAGGATCGAGTTTTAAAATAAAGAATATCATGTTGATAAAAAAAACAAAAGTTACACAACATAGCCTACCTTACCTTACATATATTTTATGTGACATAGTAGGTACCTACCTACTATGTCACATAAAAAATATGTAAGTTAATAAACATTCGGAAAAAAAACAAGACGGCTTAAGCTAAAAAAAAATGTCCATAGATTCTCAAACCACATTTTAATTTACCGTTTAGGCGGTTGACGTCCACAATAGTGAAGAAGACGTTTACGAGCCTCGTAGATAGTGTCTAGGGACTATTGACGTACACTTTACAGACTAGCTAAGTATCTTAGGTGGACGTTTGAAGGCTTTTACTAGCCACTAGCTTCAGCAAACGACTTCGTCCGGGAGAAAGTCGAGTTTATCTCAAGGAAACCTACCAGGGATTTAGTATTTTCCGTCCAATTTCGGAGAACAAATTCTATTTATTTTTAAGCGACGTTTGCATTCGCTTTTTAAAATCAAAAGTCATTTATTCAGATTAGGCTGAGAGCACTTTTTGAATGTCAAAGTTCTACATAAAGACAGCCCCCAAAACGCTCGTCCGTCACCACTTCCTAGTGTTTTAACTGAGAAGGAGAAGTGGCGCAACAAACTCTCCAGCAACACATCTGTCCGTTGAGTTAGAAGAACTTGCATTTATATAATAGTATGCAAAGTATTCTTACAAAGAAAACAATATAACAAAGGTAACACGTAAAATCTAAAACTAATTTGTTCGCTGTATGTAAGCTAGCACACTCCATTATAATAATAAGTACCTGGATGACCGAGCTTAGCTCGTTATTTTTTTTGTTAAAGTTTTTTAAAAACGAAACCTAAGTAGATCGATTTATCGCCCCCGAAACCCCCTACATACTAAATTTCATGAAAATCCTTTTAGCCGTTTCCGAGTTTCAGATTATATATTTACAAGAATTGCTCGTTTATAGGTATTAGATAAATAAAAAACATTTAATTCAGAATCACTTCCATATTTGTTAGTTCAGTAACAATGTAAACTTATAAACTAGTCTTACCTTAGTCGAATAGTCGTAACTTAGTCGAATAGTCTCTCAGGCCTTATCATCCGTATATTTATTTTAGCATCCAGACATTGACATCCTACTATAGTAGGCGCCAGATAAATGTGGAATAAAGTATATTGACCTTTCCCTAATAACTGTTCATAGGTACCTGAACAATTAAATATGAATCGTTTTTCATTATTAGACAATGTTAAGGATCACGAGAGATGATGATTCGGGACAGCTTTGTAATATAGTTTGTCAATAATTGTAGGTGGGTCAATGACCGTTATTCCACGATTATCTGGCGCCTACTATATATAATATTATAAACGCGAAAGTTTGTAAGTATGGATGGATGGATGTATGGATGTTTGTTACTCTTTCACGCAAAAACTACTTAATGGATTTTGATGAAATATCGCACAGTGGTAGATTATAGTCTGGAATAAGACATAGGATACTTTTAATCCCGAGAGTATGTTCCCTTGGTATAATTTTCGACTATAACGCGGGTGGTGCCGATTTTAGTCAAAATTGGGTAGGTATCTGGGAATTTGAGATACCCACCTATAAACTCGTATACTTAAACAACTTTTGTTTCAAAAATTTCAAGTCGAAACACTTGAAATTTTTGTTAAAAAAGTTGTAGGGAATTTAATTCTCTACAATATTGATACTAAATACAAATAGCGAAAACCCGCAGGAAACGAGATAGGTATTTGCAAAAAATGTGCAAACGATCGTTTTTTTTTTGTGACCTTTGTCACATACAGACATAGTTTATTAGTTAAGGGTTATTTTCTATTATAATTTTGTGTTTTTGTGCGCCATTTCTGGCGGAATAAACGTGTTTTCTTTCTTTCTTCCTTTGACCTTAGATTTTAATAGTCGCGTACACCCTTCCATATTTATGTTTTGAGATAACTTTTAGGATGTCAATACAAATTTATACGAGGTTATAGCTGGATATCTCAAATTCCGAGGTGAATTTACTAAGATGGCTGAACTAATATTAGTAACATTGTCATAACAAAAGAGTGACACATAAAATTTAATTATTTTTCCTTATTGTGCGTATTTAATTTCCCTCCTAACATTATTTTTTGATCACAGAAGACATTATTATAGAGATTTTAAATATACATCTTTTCCGTTGCTGGCTAAGGATCAGAGTCTAATCTGATGAAAAGAGTATAGAACAATTAGTGTGTGTGTGTTCTCTTAATCGGTATGGTTTTTATATATCATATTTATTAGTTTATTATTTTAGCATATATATGTATTTTATTAGTATTATATTTATTATCTGTATATTCTTTCCGAAATGTTAAAATTCAATTTTTAAATCTTATTTTTACCTACTGCAGTATAGTCTTTATAACCCAAAGGTTGACTGGTACAGAATGCCTTGATGCATTAAGTCCACCCATGTACCACTATTGTACATTTTTAATAAATTAATCCTACTAATATTATTAACGCGTAAGTTTTAAGTATGGATGAATGGATGGATGTTTGTTACTCTTTCACGCAAAAACTACTGAATGGATTTTGATGAAATTTGGCACAGTGGTAGATTAAAGTTTGGAATAACACATAGAATACCCTTACCTTTTATCCCGGAATTATGTTCCCTTGGGATAATTTTCGACAATCACGCGGGCGGAGCCGCAGGCGGCAACTAGTGAATAATAAATAAATATGTAGTCTATAGAACAAGCTTCCTCCAAACATTGCCACAGTGATCGTTTGAACAAAACCTACCCGAATTCAGCATCCGCTGGATCTTCCCGAGACCTTCACTAACCACTTGCTTATTATTATTATTTATTTATTTCAGACAACATAGTCCATACATTCACACACACAAACAACAACGAACAAAATCTTAAAAGATGTTAGTAACAAAAACAGCTTATACCCTATGTTAGTACTTATTTGACTGGCCTGTTGGTCGAGTGGTTAGTGACCCTGACTGCTAAACCGGAGGTCGTGGGTTCGATTCCCACCCAGGACAAATCTTTGTGTGATGAGCATGATCATTTGTTCTGTGTAATTTGTCTATAATATGTATGTATTTAGAAATATATAAGTATGTTTATCAGTTGTCTGGTTGCCATAGTACAGGCCCTGCCTAGTTTGGGATCGGATGACCGTGTGTGAGTTGTCCCAAGATATTATTATTATTATTATATACCACGAGAGACATTGTAGTCTTTATGAGATGCCTCGTGATGGGGCTCTCATCAAACTTATCCGCAATCACTCTCAGGAGGCTGTTGCCGCTCCCACGCAATCTGGCAAGAAGAGATGCACTCTTCTTGCGCACGTCAGCTGAGAAGCTGTCGACTTTAGCTTGTGCAAACATATCTGATGCGCTGCACTACGTGGCAGTCCCATCAGCGCCCTGAAACCGTTGTTATACCGGACGCGCAGCGGCCGTTCGGTACAGTATGCCCTAAATAGCGTGTGTTTCACTTCTTCTGACACAAGTCACATCTTCATGGGTGCCGGCACGACTATTTTCAAGGGGGTGCATCTTCAAAGCCCCTCCTCGAAAAAGTTTGGTTTTCATTATTTTGCCGATTCACACATCGAAAACTTAAAAAGACGGGTGAAAGGCCGAGCGAAGGGAGCTCAAAATACCTAAGTTCTCATTAACTGCATTCTGCTTGTCTTGTGTCCTATTTAACGTATGGGTGGAACCTAATAGAGAAAGTATCAAATGTCATCAGTTTTTTAAACCTGCAGCGGTTAAATAATTATAATAATATTTATCGCAGACCATACAAGGTCACATTAAAAAAAAAAAAAATAATAATGATAAAAATATGATTCAAAAAAGGAATAAGTTTAAAAAAACACAGAACACTATTCGCGTCAACGCTTGTAGGTCTTGGTGGCAATCATTCTATCAGCAAGTTCTTTAACTATGCTGTTTCTACACATTGGTATGTGTAGAAACAGTATATAGTTATTCACGTCATTCTTGTCCAGGGTTGGTACCCTCGACAAGAATGACGCGCACAAAATGTTGGGCACCTACATTTCGTCGATGTGCGTTTTTAAATCAATATTTAGCTTGACCAATGGTCAAATACTTACTTTTATTTTTATTAATTACACTAGTTTACGAAATTTAACTATTTCTCTGTTGCCGTGGTTTTTGTAGTTGATAATGTTTACTTTTGAAAAGTTTTTTTTCAAAACTACCCTCAAAAAAAATTGTGCAGTTCGAATTGCTTTGTTTCGCATATCCCGTTTTTTCCCGTTCCCGTAGGAATTTCGGGAAATCCTCTATTAGTGCTCCCCTACACTCCCTAAGGAACCTATATGCAAAATTTCAGCTTTCTACGACTTTCAGTTGTGCGTAGTCTGTCAGTCACTCAGTAACGGAAGAGTTTTATATAAATGTAGGTATATTGTAATAAATATCTAAGTTTTTGCGACATGAATTTATAGCTCAAGCAGATGTTATTTAACCATTGCTAATCGTTCTGCTATATTTATGGAGAATAAGTGTGCAAGCTATATCGGAATTCGTTAGAAATACCTATTTTCTGGACTTTGAGATGCATTTGGATAAATATGACATGCTTTGGGCACCTGATAATGTTTGTAAATCGTGTATTGAATATTGAAGATTATGTAAAAGCGGCAAAAGAAGTGATTTCAAATTTCAAACACCAAATTTTTGGCGAGAACCAGAAAATCTAAAACTCAAAAACCAAAGATAAAAAAATCTACTTATACAGGGTCTTTGGTGCATCGTGTGCCAAATTGAAATGGTCGACTGAAGGGGTCATCTGCTAGCCTTTCAGACCCCTTAACACCTTTTACCTTTAATTTAAGTTTTACCTTTGCGATTAAATTAAAAAAAAAGTAGATGATAATGTCACTAATTTTGTATTTAAAAGTACCTACTCTTAAACAATACACGTCGAAATAAAATTAAAATTAAAATAGTCTACGCCTTATACCTTAAAAAAAATTGTATTTGAATGTAAAATTTGGGTCTGTTTTTAGTAAAACAATAAAAAGTCGATAAAGAAAAATCCACAGTGCATGAGAGGTGTCTCGCCTCGCATTTGCTAGTTCACTACATTCTGCTTGCCTAATATATATATACATATATATATATTTAATTTCTTAATGTTTTCGTATCTATAATTGAAAGCCAGGGAAGTGCTAGTGCACACCTTTGCACCCTCCTCCCGGCGCCCATTATCAACTTTTTTTTTTTACGACGTTTCAATCGTAATTTATTGCAAGATATCTGTGACTGTCACCAGTATGTTTACGTAGTTGGTAAAATATCATAAAAGCGAGTTTATACATACGAGGTTTTGAAATTGCATCGACGATGACAATTTTTTTCCAGTTTTGTGTAGGTATTCCTTCAAAATATTGTAAACACCGAAAAATAAAACTGTTAAGAATATCTTAACCAGTGTTAGACATTAATTGTTATGCTACGATGCGTCAGTCCTCAGTTTTGCGTCGTTTTGTATGCTAACGATTTATATATAGTTGATTATGTCATTATAATTGCATAATAATATAATTATAGCGGAGATATGTTTGTTTTGACTATTCACTTGCGGTATATCACGTGTTCACTGTTGTTCGAGGAAAAAAAGCTGTATATTTGTCTGTATGTAAGTATTATACAGACAAAGAAGAGCTAGCTCAAGAAATATAGGAGAGAATCAAAATCAAAAGTCATTTCAGATGTGTTATTTTTCAGTTTTTATTTATTAAAGTTATAATTATTGTAGTTGATAAGTTTTTTAGTTTTTATTGTTCTGTGCGTTTATTCCGGCAGAATAAATTGATTTTGTTTCTTTTATTTCTTTCTATTTATTCAAATTAGGCTGAGTGCCAGCACTTTTTGAACGTCAAAGTTCTACATAAAGACAGTCCCCCAAAACGCCCGCCCGGAAGAAGAAGTGGCGCAACTATAGTAGGCGCCAGATAAATGTGGAATAAAGTATATTGACCTTTCCCTAATAACTGTTCATAGGTACCTGAACAATTAAATATGAATCGTTTTTCATTATTAGACAATGTTAAGGATCACGAGAGATGATGATTCGGGACAGCTTTGTGTCATTAATTCCGTTTTTCAAATTAAAAATGTCAATAATTGTAGGTGGGTCAATGACCGTTATTCCACGATTATCTGGCGCCTACTATAACTCCCCAGCAACACATCTGTCTGTTGAGTTATAAGAACTAGCATTTATACAAAAATATGCAAAGTATTCTTACAAAGAAAACAATACAACAAAGGTAACACGTAAAAACATAAAACTAAATAATTCGCTACTTGTAAGCTAGCACACTCCATTATGCCAGCATAAACAGATAAACTCAAGCATAAAAACAATATCAAATCAAACTAAATAAGCCTCCAGACAAGGGCGTGCCCGCTTATAAGGAGAAAAGAATGTGGTGTTGTTCGTATTGCTGGATATTTTCATCCTTGTTTGGACAAGGATGAAAATAACAGCAGTTGCCATGGCACCACTAAGAAGCTGCGGTCCTAAGGATCTTAGCCTTAGCGCTAGATTCTTAAAGTTCTTTATCAAAGGGCCAATTCTACTAATTAACCGACGTCAAAAAAAGGAGAAGACTCTCAATTCGACGTATTTTTTTAATGTTTGTTACCTCATTGCTCCGTCATTTGTGAACCGATTTGAAAAATTCTTCATTCTTTTCATGTGAAAGAATATACGTTCCGATTGGTCCCATTGAAATTTCATCAAAATCAGGTTCAGTTGTTTGGTTTTTAAATCAAAATAGCTTGGGAAAATAGAAAACATCTCGTCCAAGTATACGAAATTGCGTGTTTTGCTTTCCTGTGACTTCCCAGTGCCCCACACCTAAAAACACATAGGTGTGGGGTAGGTACCACTAAAAAGTGAAAAATAAAAATCTTTTTTACAAAAAATACAAACGACTTCCAAAAAAATACTTTAATTTTGGAAGTCGATGCTTTTGGTTGTTTCTTCGCATTCGACTTCCGAAATTACAGTTATTCATACTTTGTTGTCTTTTATTTTATTTGAAAGTCGGTTGTATTTTTTCGTAAAAAAGTTTTTCTTAACAACGTTCGCATTCGCATCTTAGTCGCATTCTGTAAACACATTTTTAACAGATTATGGACGAGATGTGAATGCGTAATGCTGTTTAAAAATGAGTAAAATTGACATTCAGGTTAACATTTTACTCACAATTCGTTCTAAAAAGTGTCAATAAACGGAGAACCTCTTTTTTCCATACGATTTGACATAAGCGAACGTTTACGTAAACGCGATCGAGTACGTTAACAAAACGTTGACTAGGCCCTCAATTATATGTAGTTTAGATTACAATTCCAATAACTACGCTGCTACTGATTTCTCCTTACACAACTTAGAAATCGATCCCAAGACCACACGCTCTATAACCACAATAGGTAATGTATTTCAAATTCAAACAAATATCTTTTGAATTCAGAACGTTACGTGCCTAAGGCGAAAGACATTATTTGTCTGTCGAGGTTGAACCACGTGTAACCTACTTTAATTTTAATCAAAATTGGCTGAGACCCTTTATTCTCAACAAAGGACACTGGGTACTTTATCCTATCCCGGAAAATTACTAAACTTTACATGCGGGCAAACCTAAGGGCAATGCTAGTCAACTAACAGTAACATCGTAATAGACTTTGTTCAGTATGCACGGGTTCGTGAAATCCCTCTTGTACCCTCAAAGTTTGAACTGAAAGTTTCTATTGAAAACAAAGAACTTTCATGGAACCAGCATTGGCTTTCAGATTGTTATAACTTTTGTGAGGCTTGAATTCAAGGTTGGACGAACAGAGATTGTTATGCCAGTAGATTGCATTTCTGAATATTCTTGGTAATAGGGTCGCGAGATAGAACGCGCCTTGAAGTAATATAGTATACTAGCGGCCCGCCCCGGCTTCGCACGGGTGTAATGCTTATACTAAATATACTACAGAATGTCGTCCCTGCATTTTAAATCTGTAATATCTTCGCAAATATTCATTTAAATCAAACGCTGTTAAGGCCATATTGATCTATATTAAATGCACAATGTATTTAAGGTACTTAATTGGATAAGGATTAATGCTGTATTGCTTAAAATCGCTTCGTAAATTAGCCATTATTTCTCGTAAAAAGTAAAGGATAAAAAATGGTTATTGTGGATTATCCTTAAGACATAGACATATATCATTGCGGACTTTTTTGTAGACCTTTTTAAGGTGTATAATACTATAGTACATTATTTTGATCTATCTCGCAGGGTTCAGCCAGCGTTTGCAAAGTCAGCGCAAAAAATGTGTTTATTTACGACATCACATTAGAAACCTCAAAAATTATCAGTGTTCCTCCACTATATTATGCATGTATTATACATATAAACCTTCCCCTTGAATCACTCTATCTATTAAAAGAAACCGCATCAAAATACGTTGTGTAGTTTTAAAGATCTAAGCATACATAGGGACAGACAGACAGCGGGAAGCGACTTTGTTTTATACTATGTAGTCATAAATTTCATTAGCATAATATTCGTCTCAATTATTTATATTCTGTTTAGAAAAATCGTCTTGGTTTTAACCGATTTCTAAAAAATGAGGAGATTCTCAATTTGGCTGGTATGTTTTCCTTTTGTTTATGGATATACGTATACCGATTACTCCGAGGTTTGTGATCTGATTTCTGCGGTTGTTCCGATGCGGATAATGCTTACTGTATATATTTGGTCCCTTAAAAAAAAATTCAGTTAATGGGTTGTGGAGGTCTGGTAGGCAGCCGCTCCACGTAAAATACTGGTATTCAGCTGAATCCGGTTTGACTGGAAGCCGACCACAATATAGTTGGGAAAAGGCTAGGCAGATGATGAAATGGTAAGCCATTTGGTCCCGTAAAAAATATTTCAATTTGACTGAGTACTATTTATTTTATGAGCATTTATACTTACTTGGATAATGTAATTTTTGTGTACTTGGACGATAACGACGTTTAGACGGACTCCGTCCTCTACTAAAAAAAATAAAATAAATCACACAACAAAGTATTAAATAACTTTAATTTCGGAAGCCGGTGTCAAAAAAGAAGAAACAAAACCAAAAACACAGACAACTGAAATCAAAGTAATTTTATACTTTGTAGTGTTTTTAGTTGGAAGTCGGTCGAATTTTTTTGTAAAAAAAAAATATTCTGTAAAACTTATATCTTTATCGGTCGCCAGTCGTATTTTTATCAACATACAACCTGACACTAACCTGCAAAATGCAAAAAACGTATGAAAATTTTAATTTCGCGGGCTACCCTGGCGCTTTCACCTTAAGAGACGGATTTGAAAATTTCTAGAAAGAAATATCTCCTTGAAAAACACTTAAGTTATTAAAGTATTGAAAACTTATCTGGAAAAGTGATTCCACCGGGAGTCCAAGAACCTATGCTAAACTACGTACTTATTTAATTTTGCATACAGACCTTTTAGAAGAAAAATAAATTGCTACACTTACGAAATTACTTACTCTTTAAAGCCAAAAGTAGGTACTGATGGCTAACTATTAATAACTTGCTGAGATCTGTAAGTGGATGGGAGACAAACTCAACTAGTCTATTCTGTTTTCAAATCAATATTTACGTAAATGAGGAAAACCGTTAACCACAATTTTGGTTATCTACCTGTTTATTTTACGACGATCGTCAGCTTAATTTACTTTCATACGGGATAAAACCTTGCAAATGACAGCTGTCAAATTGACACGAACCCCCCCGGTTCTGCATTGTAATCCGCTGTCAAATTTCGTGTCACCTTACATGATTTGTTTTTGTTCATTAATTTGGTTCGGCAATCACAAAGGATTCGCCAGTGGACTGAATAATCAAAGATTTGATTTGGCTTTCAATCGTCTATATTTTTTACTGTTCCCCCTTATTATTTAAAAAGGACAATGGGCTAAATGTGGTGTGTAAAATATCCCATACAACATGTCCACATCGTTACTTTTGCTCCTTATCCCCCGCCCAAAAAGTTTGTTGGCCTTTGTGCTACTAATCAAGCATTTTAACTTAAAATCTTACACGCGAACGTAGCCATATGCTCAGATTGTGCGCAATCAGTGAAATACTGCGAATAACTTTGTACATGATAAGTTCCGAATAGAAATATTGTAACCACAATAACTTGGTAGCTACTATGTGAAAACAATACGTTACCGTAATCAAGTACTATTTATTTGTACAAAGTTAGACCAACACACTTATCTTTGCCTGTCATGGCGGCGCTGCTTGCTAAGAATAAACGTCAAAAACCTGTCAAAACCGGTACATTCCAGTTTAGTACCACTTTTCGCCACACGCATAGATAAGTATGTCGTTAGTACAATAGTATGTATAGATCTAATCTGCATGTAAATACATTGGAACTGTTTGATGTCTCTATTTAGTTTTGTGTACAATGCAGATTGACAATGCAGCGGGATGGGACGGTATGGTACCTTCTTGTGGAGCTATTGTTGGTTACAACTAGTCGAAGGTTGGAAGGCCAATAATATTGTTTGATGTTCTATGGAATGAAAATATAAGAATTAGCTTTGGATAGGCAGGTTTTTGATAGGACAGAATAAAAAATATAATGAAACTATTTTGTTTTTTTTATGTTTAAATGGAATTAATAATGTAAGAGATAATATAATACGATAAGATGAGATAATATTAATTATTAATAATTAATAGTATCTGTTTGTTTGTTGAAAGGGTTGCGGAATTTGTTCGAAAGGGTCACCGCGGCCCTGGAACGCAAAGGGCTTTAGACGGAACACGGATGGGTTTTAGTCAGTAAGAGTCTGACACGCCCTTCCGCTCCAACCAGAGCGGAAGAAGTCATTTGATGATTTCCCTTCTCAATAAAAAAATAAGAGTCAAATCTGTAAGTCGTTCCAAATTGGTCAAATGAGATTTAGCCGTTTTGCCGAAAAGATTTAGACATAATTTCACTACCCAAACAAATTTTAGCAACCTTTTATTGTACCAATGCAATATTTGGAATGATTACCACATTTTCATTTGGTATTTTTTTTACAGAATATTACCAAGGATAGTATCATTAAGGCATTTAGTCTTTAATCAAATTATTTATGACAGCGAACAATCTTTGGACAGTTAACAGTTTGTCAAATTCATAATGGCAAGGTTAGGTTATATTACAGTTTATTTTTGAACTTTGGCAAGAGAAGCTCAAACCTCCTGATTATTTCATCGGGCTCTCGGAGAACCTCCCACCTGGGATTGCGCTGCTGTGGCCGACCTGGAGAACCCTAAATAGACTCCGCACCCAGGTCGGTCGCACTAAAGATAACCTCAAGATGAGGTTCTCGGATGGCTCTGATCTTCAGTGTTTGTGTGGCGTCGCTCCGCAGTCTATGGCACACCTCTTGTCTTGCGCCGCATGCCCTGTCACCTGTACATGTGAAGACCTTATGACTGCATCAGCGAACGGTGTTGCCGTTGCTGAGTACTGGGCCAAGCATAAAATTTGATAAGTGTATTTGCCACCGACACGCTAAGAAGGAGAAGGTTAGGTTAGAACTGTAACCACACAACGACAATTTCCACCAAATTCCTCTTATGCAAAGCAATTTAATTTTGCGAAAATGTGTTATTCGAACTGGAATATTTTTCATAAAAATTAGTAAAAGTACAAGTTGGTAAACAAGTTATTGTTTACACGTTCACTTGCCAAACATTAGTTTGCGTAACAATTATTTGTTAAGAGATTTTTTGCTAAGTAATAATTTGGCAAATGAAATTATGCGGAAAATTATTTATTAATTATTATATACTTTATTGTACACCTCATAATAAGAACAGGACAATCAAACATAAAATAAGTGTACAATGGGCGGTCTTATCGCACAAGGCAATCGCTTCCAGACAACCTTTGGATGGATTGAACGAAGGGAGATAGATTAGAGGGGGTTAGAAAATTGTTTGGGAAGTGATGATGTTTCAATTTATTTTCGATAAAACAAGGGTAACCTCTGGTCAAATATGGCCCTGTTTATTTCCGGGGACTGTCTTTCTGTAAAAACATTCAAAAAGTGCCGATTCTCAGCCTAAATTGAATAAAAATGGAAAAGTGACGATAAATTTATTCTTATACATTTACCTATCTTTAAGTCATCTGCAGGACCTCAATAGAGATAATCCTACTAATATTATAAACGCGAAAGTTTGTAAGCATGGATGGATGGATGGAAGTTTGTTACTCTTTCACGCAAAAACTACTGAATGGATTTTGATGAAATATGGCACAGTGGTAGATTATAGTCTGGAATAACACATAGGATACTTTTTATCCCGGGAATATGTTCTCTTGGGATAATTTTCGACAATCACGCGGGCGGAGCCGCGGGCGGCAACTACTTAATTAAAAGGAAAAAGAAAATTCTCAAAGGAATTCATTCAAACGACAAAAACCGCTTGCGGCGATAGGGCCTTCCTCATCGACGACATTAATAAGAACATCAATATTCTTCGACACAAATCACAATAACTTAATTAATTAATCACCTCGTAAATCAGCTGTGAACTTGGGACGTCCACAAACGTGCCAAGACTTGCATTGTTCACAAATGAGATTCTAATCGGCTGGTTGTCATTCTACACTTGTTAAGATTATTTCGAGGAAAAACGTTTGTCGTTGGCTTGTCCTTAGATGATGGGCTACCGACAGGAGCGACCTACTTGTACTACATTGTTACTTGCAAAGGCCGAACTGTGACGACAAAGTGCGAGTGCCTAGTTCAGGGGTGCTGAAACCGTGGATCGATCGGTCGGTGCAATATCAGCCCTGCTAAATCTAAGAGCCTATGCCCATGGCGTATTTTATACACGCCAACGATGCGCATTTTTCGCACTCATGACGCTATAGATGACCGAAAAGCAGTGTTGCATTAGTATCGATACAAACGATACAACGCGCGCGAGAAACATGTTCAAAGCTCGTCTGTATCGCGTTTGTTTGTCGGAGAAATATAGCAGTGACTGTCTGTGTATGTGAGTTTATATGTTTGTAAACGCAACCACGATACAGGAGAAATTCCTAGTGTGGGGCAACGTTTAAAATATATATTTGTATATACGCGCGACTGCAGCGCGTCTGTATCGCCGTATCAACGCGTTTATATCAATACAAATGCGCCACAAAATGTTTGTCCGTGTGCAAAGGTTTATTGTCTTCCTCTGAAGCGCGTTAACGCGCGTCATCTGCGCGTTGTCGGCGCGTTAAAAAACGCCGTGTGCAAAGGCCCTAAAAGGGAGAACAGTTGAGAAACAAGTATGTTTGCCAAGTTAACAATATTTCAAGCCTTTCACATCGTCGCCGGGCACGATCGAACGCGACCACGAACCCTGAGAGGTGATTATGTGCCTTTTAATGTTAGAAAAACACAATTAAAGGCTAGTTTATTAGTATTGTGCCCTGTTTTCGTTTATTTGTTGATTTTCCATGGAAATGGGGCGAAGTCAGGGTATGTTTAGTTTATTAGCGATAAGATTTTGTTTATGGTACATAGGGTTTGTAATAGCCTTGGTTTCAGGGTGAATAAACTATACTAGAGTTTATATAGTTTCTGGAAATATACAAAAACTGAGCAGTCGTAGGTACTCGTGTAAACTAAGGGCGAATTTCTTAGATGATCGAGTTCAGGGTCATTGAAGAAATTTGCCACGAGCTCCTTGATCGAGTCTCGATGAAGGAGTTCGTGGCTAAATACGAGTAATAACAGCAGCACGGGTCGACCTTCAAGGCTAAGCAACGTTTGCCGAGGTCAGTCTATAGATGGGTGACCATGAACTTTTGTGCCTCTGACAGCACGTTAAGACGTTATTCCCGGCTGTCAAAGGTAGATCATGCAGTCGTTACGGATTGTCAGAAGCCAGAAAATCTGACACCAGCATTGCCAAGAAGTACCGTGTAACCCAGTTACTGGTTGTTGAGGTAGTCGCTCCACATAAAATAATGGTATTCAGCTGAATCCGGTTTGACTGGAAGCCGACCTCATTGTAGTTGGAAAAGGCTAGAATAAGAATCAGATTTTTATTTGTGAAACATGGGTATTTACATAAAGGTCTTAGGTTTAAACATAAGGGCGCTATTTTTTGCCGTGAAGGCGTACAAATTTGTAAAAAAAATAACAGCAAATTATAAACTACATAAAAAAAAAAGTACTTACAAGAAATATATTATTTTAAATTTTATAAATATCTTATTAAAATCTAAAATTGATGAAACTAAACTCGATCAACACAAGTATATTAACCGCGGTCAATATTCCACACCAATAATGACACTTATAGCTCTTGAACACGGTTAAGAGTTCCAATACTACTAATTTTCAAGCAACGTTTTCGCATTCGCATCTCAGTAGCAATTTAGCAAACTGTCAAGTACGTTAAAAAATTATTTATATATTTTTTTAATTAAAATATTTAATATTAATGATTAAATTTTAAATAATTTAGTTTTCTTTCTTTTTATAATATTGTATATTAAACCATTGACTATATTCATAGCTGAAATTTCAGCTAATTATGAATTTTGATTTAAAAAAAAAAATGCTTTATCGACTTTCAGACATAGTTCCATTGGTGAAGTTCGTCCTAAATCTATAAATTCTACCGCCAAGACGGTTGAATGTGCCATTTTAATAAGGGTGATGAAATTACAAGGACACTCAAATGCGATATTGCAACAGATTTCAGGTTAGACGCGTATCCAAAACTCTTTGATGTTTCAGGCATCTCAACGACTGTTACCACTTTTCATTACATAGGTAGGTAGGATATTATCTACGAATGTGATGCCAGATTATATGCCTTAAAAACACTGCTACATGAATTATTGCAGGTGTGTTTTTTGAACGAGTGTTTTTTTGAACAGAATTTTACTTTTGAACACGACTTTTGTACCAAAATTCATTAAAATTGGTTTCAAATCCGACTGGTACTTTCAGAGATTATCGCGTTCAAAGAAAGAAAGAAACAAACAAACTCTCCAGCTTCATTATAATAAGTATAGATACGAGTATTATTATCATTTCAATTAAAGCAGTTTCAAGATCTTTGCTATTAGTTATTCAAGGCACACCCATTCAACAGAAGCCACAGCGAAATTCCACACAATAAACGGTGGGCCCGTTCTCTATCCACAAAAACTGATACATGGCCGTTACAAAAAACACTGAGTCGAGATCAACTGTATTAATTGTCACAATCAACGAACGACGCATACTTTTTGAATCGCTCCTACATCTCCAAACTCACACTTCAATGGGAGTTTATTTATGACCAAGAAACTATGGACGTATTTGTAAATAAATGCTTAAATGGAATGGCTAGAAATGACATTGTATGCTTTTCACTTTTTCTTTGAAATTATATCGACCTAAAGCTAACTCAGAATCCTCTATTCATTTAGATATTGTATCAAGACTCCTTCCTCTTAGAGCGGAATCATGATCGTTTTAAGACTGAGTAGGGCCTCTGATTTTTCGTCATCTGTTCAGAAGGCAATTCTCGTATATTTTTTGTTACCTATCATTTGCGTTCGCATCGTAGTCGTCCACTGTCCAAGCCACCTCTTATTTTTTTACATTTTCACATTAATTGTGACTGAGATGATATTGCGACAAGAATTCTTTTTTTATTAGAATTGGCCTACAGATGGAATCTTCTCTATGGCAACTCCTCTACTATTTCACAAAAAACCGTCACTGATTTTATGAATCACCCTCCGTTGGTACTGTTTAAAACCATAAACACACTTTGTTTTAACATTTCATTACATTCACATTCTTCAACTGACTAAAATTGTGAGCCAGAAAAAAATCAATCGCTCGCGAATAAGACGTTTGCTTTAATGACTCGTTACGACTTTACGAACGATTCAGTAATTGAACTCCACATTTATATAATTTGGACCATTAAAGAATTGCTTGCGAACAGTTTGGTGTGAAACCATTTACAATCGTCTACTAAAACTCTGTTTTAGTTGAGCAAAGCTAAAAATAAAGGCTACTGTGTCATGTTTGTGGGAATTCTAGTTTTGTTGATAAAGTGTTAAAAGACTGTGAGAATAATATGAACTTAGTTAACGACTTTTATTACTGACGTTAAATGCTGATTAAGATTCGTTGAATGCAAAATAATAAGCAAATGACGTGGCTTCAGTTCTACTTTATCAAATGACATTGTTACTTTGAATATTACGCTCAAGATTGCTGTAAGAAACCGTAGCTTCAAATAAATTTGACTAAGTTACGTCTGTGGACTAAAGGAAAATGATCCAATTAGGTATAAGTGGGTCTGGCCGTTCCCTAATGCTCGTTTGAAAAACTAAGGTCACTTCGTAATAGCAGTGAGTAAAAGTCCTATAGTGATTCGTCTATAGAGTAGCTGGGTTAGTCAAGCTATAAGTGACAACTTGTACCAATGTGCTGCAAATGAATCGTATGGTATTAGGATGACCAAGCATGGTAGTGTGTTGAAGATTCGCACTAAACGGTTCCAAACGTCTTTTATAATGCGCACAGCAAACGAGTGGAACTCTCTGCCTGCGTCTGTGTTTCCGAACGCATACAACCCTAATCTCTTCAAAATTAGAGCGAACAGGCTTCTTCTGGGTAAGCTCGGTCCATCGTTGACTTTGTCTCTGTCATCTATGACCTAGACTAGAGTCAAGAGCAATCCCATATTAAATTTAAAAAAAAAATGAAATAAAAAAGCTGCTAACTTTGGAACTACCAATGTTTTCATTCGCAAATGTCACACAAAAGCGCACAGTTGAATGAGATTTTGGTTAATAACTGGCTTCCTAAAGCCTTCATGAACCTCCTTCCTTTAAGCAATTTCCTATTAGAAGTCGGCGCTGCTGCATATTGCTTCTTCGATAAGAACATCTCTTTTTGCTTTAGAACCTACGACTTCCTTCTTGCTACGTCTTAAATAGGCTACTAACCTTTTCTCACGCAATTTCGTTCTGGTTATAAACTTTAACAAATATTCACTTCCAGCATCACATTTTCTCCGTTGCATTAGGGTTCGTTGTTAGCTTTCACATAAGATTTAGCCGCATGCAACACGCGACCTATCATGAAGCCAGATTTATAATAGACTTATAATGCCACAAACTTGGGAAAGATCAGGTTAAATCACCTCAGAAACTTAACTGTTTAAAATGATTGATACCAATTTCTAAGTCAGGTTGTGGGTGTGTTGGTAGGTTGAGCTTATTACCTAACCCGAATAACAAACAAGAGAATGAAAGAAGGAAATGCATTGTCGATGCCAAGTAAAAAAGGAATTCAATTAATGAATGGAATGAATTAAATGGTTCCTAAAATTGTATTTTGTGTACTTTAAATGGTAAAGAGCATTCTATTCTAAAGGAAAATTGTACGGAGAATCATCATCTGCCTGTCAATGACTGCCTATTATAGATATTCCAAGTCAGTACTGTTATATATCTCTTGTGTGTCAGAATCTATAAACATATATACATATATAAACACTGAGGTTTATATATTTATTTATTCAACATAGCACACACTAAAATTCAAATATACATTAGTTAAAAACATGTTTTGGACATAAAGTACACCAATATCATAAATCAGTGAACCTCGGCGAGTCACAAAGAAATGATTCAACAGCCTGCCATCCCAGAAGTTCGAACTGAAATCATTCTGAAAAGAAAACCCGTAAGAAAAATAACATAACACAAGTTGTGATCATAATAATACAAGAAAACTACTGACAGTTAAAAGAATGGCGTCCCAAAGCCCAACAGTCTGCCATACCCCATTTGTGGCACCAATTATGACCGCCGAGGATTAGACAAACAAATCGTTTATGAGCAGCATTAATCTTTACGCTTCAATGAAAGATAGCATCATAATCACTTGCTTAATGGCTCGTAAAGAGAGGAGTTTTATTAGCGTGGGTGACGAAGATGCATAGAGTGAAGTTTTCTTAGGATTTAGAAAAAGAGTTAGCGATAAAGTTCAATGAGACTGACGGGCCACCGAAATGCCACGGAAATAATCCCTTGCACTTTGACTTTCCGAAAATCATTGTAACTGATATGCAAACAGCAATGATGATGATGACGCTGAGATTTCAGTAGGTGATAATGAGGTGGCCTGTAGGACCTAACAGTGAAAGAGTTCGATCAAGGGTAATCATACCACCATGCTTGCTTCGAACTGCCAAGGGCACTTTTGGAATTCCACCTTTGAGGAACCTTTTATTCTTTCCGATCTATTGTTAATTTGCCACACGGTATGATGCAGTGCTGTTGGAAGAGCCACAAAAATAAACTTCACCTGTAGGTTTTGCGTAGGGTTGCGGAATTTGTTCGAAAGAGTCACCGCGGCCCTGGAACGCAAAGGGCTCTAGAAGGAACACAGATGGGTTTTAGTCAGTAAGAGTCTGAGACGCCCTTCCGCTCCACTCAGAGCGGAAGAAGTCATTTGATGATTTCCTATCCTTAAAAAAAAGGTTTTACGCGTAATGAATTATTCGCAGGTAACATGATATCTGTGTTGGTCATACACTACTTCAAATTGCAGTTCATTCAATTATCTTACTATATTATTTATTTATATCTCTTAACCAAATTCTTTTGCCCCGATATTTGTCGATTCTCAAGCCCAATCAGAAACCTAATTTAGAACAGAACACCGGTAGAGGATATAGAACATCGGTCGTGTCGCAAGCGGTACTCGTAGGGCCGGTACTGCATCGAATTAGGTTCAATTAGACCAGCACGCGATCTCTTGGTAATCTAAACGCGGTGGCTTAAAATGACGCCTCGTGACGTGAGTCAGCGATGTTGATTGGGAAAAGATTCCTTTGACTCATTTGTCAACAGATGCAATGTCTTCGGATGGTTGGTGGTGGAAGTCACGGTCTTTTGTAGATGAAGGTTTGCATGTTGCATAACTGCTCCTATTTAAACAAACACAAATACGTGAGAAATGCTCAGTTGAATGGAAAGTCAATAATCTTAATGCTGGGAGGCTAGGAGGTATTTTATTTTGTCAGCCCGTCCATGCGCGCCCCTCGTACGAGACCTCAAGGTACACGTCACGTCACTCACGTCATCTCTTTCTGGGCCGGCTTCGGCGACGCTGTCCGTCTTCAGGCACCCCAGGAGACTTGTCCAACGGTCATAGTGCGTGTGGCAGCTTTCTTACCCACGTTAATTATTCACGTTTTGGAACGCAGCGTGGTGTTGCGAACTTTGTCCTGTACCAAAATTAATAATTAGTAAAATAAATTTAATAATGTAAGTGGTACCTTTCTGTATAGCTAAACATGAGGACTTTAGATAAACACCTGACTGTAACAACTTTATACCATGTTTAAGGCAAATAAAGACTTATGTTATCTTATCTTTGAGAATTTCTACATTTATGTGGTTTTCTGAATTAAGTGTTTTGTGAATAAATAAATAAATTATTATTGAAACACTATTGATTTATAATTATGATGATTATTCATACTCATTAGGTATACAAAACCTCTTCAGCAGCACTGCTAAATATTGTAATACTTGCTACAACTTATACACGACTGCTTATCTTTCACATGAAGATTAAAAACAAACTACAAAGAAAATATAAAAGGAGTAGCAAGACATTATGACGTGTCAGCAGCCCAACTCCACTTTGTCTCCTGTGTCCTCCTCCTTTGTCGCTCGCCTTTATTATTTGAGCTCAAAAATATTCGCGACGTATATGTTACTAAAAATATACAACTGGTTTTAAGTAGTAGAATATTTAAGTAGGTTCACACATGTGATAATAAAGGCTCAAAATTTATAGCTAATTTATAACTAAGGCTGAGATTCTCGTGAAATGACTCAAACGTAAATATTAAAAGAATTCACAATACATTTTTGCATCTCTTAATTGACGGGGCCGTGGCAGACCACGCAGGAGATCGTGGGTCGACTTGGATGTTATCCTAAGGAATTGGCAACGCGGAAACAATGGAAGGAATGGATGGAGGCCTTTGCCCAGCAATTTCTTTGTCTTGGCTAATACAACTCGCATGCTTACTGATACGCGCCAAAATTAATGCCGGGTACATAACGACATTAGTTACTACTAGTGCCATCTAGTATCGAACAGCAGAACTAGCAGAGTCAAGATGCTTCTAGACTTTGCTATGCTAGAAAATTCAAGGGTTCAGTCGGCACCGGTATTTACGCGAACTTTCCAGATGTTTCTACAGTAGAAGGTTCTGGAATTAAGTGACGTCTTATATGATGACCGCATAGCCCGCGATCGAGTAATCTATGCCGACGACTTGAAGATTTACGCAAATGTTACCCGAGTCTGACTGTTTATAGCTCTTCAGCGTGATATTGATGCTCTGAATGAATCGGCTGCTACCAACAAAATTGAGTCGGACTTGCATGCGGAACTGTGTCAATTATCTGTTCCGAATTATTACAATAGCTCTAGAAAGCACTAATACCTAATTGAATGCCCCATTTTATCGAACTGTAGCTCAGTAGCTCGATCCACTTCTCTTATACCGCGTATGCTAAGTACGCTCAACGCGCTTGTGGAGACCAGCCCTGGATTGAACTACTTTGAAGGAACTACTAGGAAGATGATATTGTTAGAATGTTAGCGGTTCTGTGTGAAGGCAGATTGAAAAGTTTTAATAAATTTAGTATGAATGGCTGATTTGCTGTACTAAATTATTCTAGTGCATCGAGAAAATATTATTTTAGGGCAAAATAAAATCACTTTGTCGACCTATTTTAACACAAACAATTTAATTTAATTAATTAATAAATTGTATTTTTTTTAAGCGAAAAAAAAACACTGATTAAAGTGATTTTATTTTCCTAAATAATATTTTTTCGGCACACTAGAATAAACACATCCATTATCGGTAGGTAATTGACGGTGCGTCTGCACATTTGTGGTATCAGAATTATAAGACAACAAAGACATGTATGTGTTTATGCATTGGGTAAAGGGAGAACCAACATTTTTAGTGTATTTTCGTTAGTTATTTTTTTTTCGTAAGATCTTAGTCCGTTTTTCTTATTATTTTTTACCTTTGTCCTTATTTTGGTGGTCAGAATGATTTCTAAAAGTTTGTCCATCTATTTTAATGGATCCTTATATACTATTAATAGCTTTGGGCCAGGGCTTCGCTTGCGTTAAAGTAGTCTAACAGCTATCTCCAGGTCTCCATCTATAACGCGGCGGTTTAGGCGTGACGCTCTAACAAACTCACCTTCGCATTTTTAATATCAGTTAGGATTAACACATTAATGAACAAAAAAAGAATTAGTCAACAATTATTCTACATATGTGGTAAACATACTTTTTAACATAATTTTGAATTGTTTTCAGATTGGTTATGTACTTAGTTTTAATTTGATTTAATGATTAATTTACGCAGATATCGGTTAATGACTTTTTTCAATGGTAGTTTATTTTAGGGTAAACCGTGACCTAAACTTGCACGATATGTGAAAACCCGCTTCTAGAGAAAAGGCCGCGTTTCCACTTGTAATGGTGGATCCACACAAGCCGCCGGCTTTCAGACTGCCTTGCCGCTGACTTTGCCACCGGTTTTGCCTCTGGATTCACCGTCGACTTGCAGCTTCGAGTTGTGACGAAGTTAGTAGCATACGTTGGACTATTATATAATTGCGTGTATCGCAGTTGTGTTGTATGTTATATTATTCATGGAAAGAAACTCAAAATAAAACGAAGCTATTAAGTCCCCGATCCCAAATATTTTCTTCTGACAGACACTATCACTCCATGTCGAAGCCGCAAGGGAACTGCCGCCAGCATCAAAAAGCCGCGCGTGCTGGCGCGGTGGTCGTGCCACCGTGCATGTGTGGATGAAGCATAACAACTCGCAAGCAATTGTTTATACATTGCGGGGCGCGATTGAGCGATTGATCACAATATTACACCTCGGTAGCCTGAAATGTAATGCAACTCGCCTGCGAGTTGGTTGAAGGTGGAAACGTGGCCTTAGATAGGTTAATAACTGGGATTAGGGTATGAAGGTGTATGTGTAAGGAGTATGAATGATGAATTGATGATTGATGTCATGATCATATAGTTGAGCATCTAGATTTTAAGTTTTTAGCAGTATTATATTGGATCTAAGTTCTCACGACCCTTCTCTTCTTTCTCTTGTAAATCAGTAAGGTTCATTAGAAAAGCAGCGTCAGGCAACTAGGTACTAGTCGTCTGACTTTTTGCTGAACTGCCGGTCGATTCTGTAAACATATCGAAGTGAAAGCTTGGGTGAAGTGATCACGAGGTGAGCTCTGACAGCTCACTCCATGATCACGTGACATCTTGATTGTATGGATTGATAGCTCACCTCGTGGTCACTTCACCCAAGCCTTCACTTCGACATGTTTACAGAATTGACCGGTTGTACCTATTTGGCTTAGCCGTGGGCACAATGTTTTTATTTTAAAATTAAGTTGACTTATATTTTGTACCTACATTTTGTGTCGAATAAACAAGTTTTCTTTTTTTTCTTGATTGATAACTACAATAATAGGGAATATGCATGCATTTTTTTTATTTGCAAAATAAAATATTTATTTTCACTAGTAAATAATTTTGAAAGAATTATAAAGAAAGAGAAGTCCGATACCAAATACTATGACGCCTATACAACTGCCATAGAAAACAGCGTTTTCACGAGAGGGACAGATATATTTGTTTAAATAGTTATATCTCGTTTGCTTTTCGGTCAATTTCGATTCTATTTTCACTGTTAGTATTATATTTTTGTATATTTCTAGATAAACTGTTTGCATACTTAATATTTTTTTTATGCAAATTCCCTATTGCGTTGTTTACATCCTTAGTTTATTAATTAAACAGTGCAGCAGCATTTTAGCGCTTTCCCTACGTCAATCCGTGGGAAGAAGCCGATGTTTAAACAAATGTAATGGGACGCGTCGACTGCTCAATCCAGCCGCTTTATTGTGTAAACGACGATCTAAACGTGTTTGCCTTAAATTACGATATAAGATAATGGGTTGACTAAAATAGATGGAGTAGGAATAATTTACTAGGTAAGTCTCGGGATCACCCATCTTTATTTTGAGGTCACTCGTTAAGGAGAGGGCATTATCATAAACTATGCACAGAAGAGGACGTCAGGGAACTGTCGCCTTTTTCTGAACTGGACCAACATTTGCTTGTGATATGTACGTCGTTTTTGAAAGATTCTAAATTACTTGGGAATGGGCTTAATATACCGCAAAGTAAATTTGTTTGGTTATGTATACAGGGTGTCCCAAAACTCAACGTCAAGCCGAAACGGGGTGACAGGATTGATCATAACCATCACGAGAAAAATCTGAAAAAAAATCTATCCCATGCAGTTTAAAAATTATGGGCATTTTAAGAAAAACCTAGAAATTTGATCAAACTGTACCATTTTTCGGTTATTGTGGTTATTCTTTTATATTTTTGTTCATTTGAACTTTGGAAACGTAATCCTAAATAACATTTCTAGAATCCCAATAAAAAATAATGACACAATTGCCTCAAGTTTCCGAGAATTGAGACTATTTGTTAAACTACGAATTTAAAATTTTCAAGATTCGTCGACTTTGACAGGCCCTCCTATAAAAAAAATGTACTAGAGTGCCTTGGCAAGTGGCATTAAAAGTTGGCGCATTTAATCAGAATTCTAAAATGGTACAATACTTGTTAGTTCCATACAATAGAAAAGAGTAAAAAAATTAAAACCTCAAGTAACCCGATTTTTGCTATCTCATTTTACTCAGTTAAAATGTTTTTAATTCACACAAGCTCTAGGTAGGTTCTTAATTTTAAGACAAAATGATGAGAGAGATGGATAATGGGTATGTTCGCCATGAGTGAGCGAGACAGATAGTGACGCCACTTTTACCAAAGTGAAAAAAAGTTAGTAAAATTAGTAAAATAATTAATACGAATACGAACGTGCGCAGTAGACGAATGAGCGAAACGTACTAACTGGTTGGTGTCGGACTGGTAGCGTAGCCATTTGCTTGGCTGAAACTAGTGCGAATGAAACAGATAGATGCTATGGCATCTATCTGTTTCATTCGCACTCGTTTAAACGACGCATCTCCGTCTCAATGCGTGGCGTCACTATCTGTCTCGCTCACTCATGGCAAACATACCCATTATCCATCTCTCTCATCATTTTGCCTTAAAATTAAGAACCTACCTAGAGCTTGTGCGAATTAAAAACATTTTAACTGAGTAAAATCTGATAGCAAAAATCGGGTTACTTGAGGTTTTAATTTTTTTACTCTTTTCTATTGTATGGAACTAACAAGTATTGTACCATTTTAGAATTCTGATTAAATGCGCCAACTTTTAATGCTACTTGCCAAGGCACTCTAGTACATTTTTTTTATAGGAGGGCCTGTCAAAGTCGACGAATCTTGAAAATTTTAAATTCGTAGTTTAACAAATAGTCTCAATTCTCGGAAACTTGAGGCAATTGTGTCATTATTTTTTATTGGGATTCTAGAAATGTTATTTAGGATTACGTTTCTAAAGTTCAAATGAACAAAAATAAAAAATAATAACCACAATAACCGAAAAATGGTACAGTTTGATCAAATTTCTAGGTTTTTCTTAAAATGCCCATAATTTTCAAACTGCATGGGATAGATTTTTTTTCAGATTTTTCTCGTGATGGTTATGATCAATCCTGTCACCCCGTTTCGGCTTGACGTTGAGTTTTGGGACACCCTGTATATGGTGATTTGAGGACAGAAAAAAATAAACTCAAAGGTAAAAATTAATTACTCTTAGCAATTTCAAAGGTTAAGAAAAACCTAATAAATGCCGATTTTTTATCCTGTATTTGGCTAGGCACTGCAGGGCCTCTCTTATTTTTTCCTCGCGTATTTTC
Organism: Mamestra brassicae; assembly: GCA_905163435.1. NCBI lineage: Eukaryota > Metazoa > Arthropoda > Insecta > Lepidoptera > Noctuidae > Mamestra > Mamestra brassicae. The sequence continues at coordinate 2,347,742 of LR990991.1, read as the reverse complement.
GTAAGTGTGGACCAACTGTGTACCCGTAGGTGTCGAGTTGGTCTCGTCATTTATGTCTAAGTCCCCCGGGATATTTTCCGGGGCCTGATGGTGACCTGACCTACCAACGAGTTCTAAATCATTAGTTTTTATTGGATCGACTAGCGTAGTTGTCAATGTCGCATGCGCAGGCAATTGATAGCAAACCGACACTAACGTCAAAGAGCTATCTGATACATTGTATCGACTCAGAAGATGGAGCCAATCTTCCCGGATGTTGTGTAAGAGGCAATTATAGGGCAGTGTATCAAGCGACACGGACGCTCGTTGACATTGACCGGATTTCATTTGTTCAGCAATACCTAAACGTTTTATCAATATATATGTCACCGGAAAATATGCAAACACCGTAAGATTGTAAAATATCGAGTGCAATTGTCAACTATTTTTTTCTTAATAAGACTCGGATATATTGGAAACTATTGAATTTGGATGGGATATTGCATACAAAACGATTTTTTCATGATTTGTCATCATCATCTGCCTAGCCTTTTCCCAACTATATTGGGGTCGGCTTCCAGTCAAACCGGATTCAGCTGAATACCAGTATTTTACGTGAAGCGGCTGCCTACCAGACCTCCACAACCCATTAGCTGGGTAACTCGGTACTCCTTGGCAAGATTGGTGTCAGATTATCTGGCTTCTGACTATCCGTAACGACTGCCAAAGATCTACAAAGGACAGCCGGGACCAACGGCATGATATATCGAGAAGTTATAATCTGATAAAGTTTTATTACAATCTTACGGAGTCTGCAATGTTCCGGTGACGTATTAACGATTAAATTCTTCCGTTATTGAGTGACAGACAGACAACGCTCAGCCGAAACTACTATGAAGTCTTAAAACGATCATGATTTCGCTCTAAGAGAGAGACGGAGCTATACATAGCGAATAGCACTATCCCTTTTACGTCATCGGAATTGGATGGAATTAGCACGTCATAGCACCTTGGCGTAGAAATTTGAAATTTGGCATGCATCTTCCCCATATTCCGTAGGAGAGCACTAAGATGCGGACGGCGAGCGTTGGGTGGCTCGCTGTCCGATACCACCAGGCTCGGATCGATGGCGCGTTGTGTTCCACGCGCGCCTCAAAGACATGTCAGCATAGGAGACGGGGCCCGCTAGGGCCAGAGCCTGCCAGGGTTGCGGAATTTATTCGAAAGAGTCACCGCGGCCCTGGAACGCAAAAGGCTTTAGAAGGAACACGGATGGGTTTTAGTCGGTAAGAGTCTTACACGCCCTTCCGCTCCACCCAGAGCGGAAGAAGTCATTTGATGATTTCCCATCCTTAAAATAAAGGGGAGCACTAAGAGAGTTATGATTTCCCGAAATTCCGTTGGCTTTCGTTTAGCCATAACGATTGTCGAAAAGTAAAAAAAAGGGTTTGACGTACGCTATTGAATATATAAAATGAGAAATAGCAGGCAATCTGTTGCTTCGCGTATTCATTTCATTGAGTTTGGTTAAAGGAACAAATTGCGCGCCTATTCTGTTATTTCCTCATCAATCAATTTAACTAGCCGTTACTAACTATAGTGTTAGTAATCATTGTATTTAATAATTGTACTGTGATCTCAATTTAATTTAAGCCAGGACATCTATTTTATAAATTCTTATATATTTTTTTTTCAATTTTGTTAATTTACAACTAGACCTACTCTGAGAATGATGTGCATGCCTGTAAGTGACTTGTTTACAGAGGATAATCTCGAAAATATTTCAAAATATTGATTTGTAAATGAGTCCTTGGTGTGCCTATGAATAAATAAATACTTATTGCTGAGCTGAGTATCAGTGATTTACATGGAGCGCGTGCCTATCCGACCTCTACAAACGAGTGACTGTGCAACACGATACCCCCTGGCAAGATTGGTGTCAGATTTTCCGACTTCTAGGGGGCTACTCTCTGAGCCCGAAGTACGTAGATTCGGGCTTAGTTGCGTATTCGTATTCTAGTCCGTATCACCTAACCACTAAGAATTAATTCCATTCTTAGTTCGGGTTCGGAACTAATCGTAAGTCCGTAGGAGATACGGAGTAGAATACGCCCGCAACTAAGCCCGAAACTACGGACTTTGGGTTTAGAGAGTTGCCCCCCTGAGTTCTGACTATCCGTAACAACTGTCAAAGATTTATATATTTTTTACTGAGAAATGGGCTTGCTCTTGACCTTGATTACGCCTGATGGAGCGATGAATGAAGTCCATGATGGAGCGAGCGTGCCCAGAAGATGCCTGCGCACTCTTGCTTTGAAGGCAGACGGGTTATATGTGGAGCTAAAGAAATGAAAGGAAATAATTAGAATGAACAGGCTTCTTCTCGGTAAGCTCGCTCCATCGTCGACTTTGTCTCTGTCACCTAGACTAGAGTCAAAAGCAAATTAAGAAAATATATATGTATATATTAATTGTTAAACTAGCATGTTCAAATAACCCTGATTATGATTTACCTTGGAGAACTTAGTTCTAAGTAATTGAAATCAGTGCAAATAAACATTCTAAATAGTTTCACGTAGATATTGTGTCGCAAAACTGTCAGTGTGTCTTGTTATCTTTCGACATAAATAATAAACGATTTTCACTGTCTGTTTTTTTACCGTCCAATAGGGCAGACACGTTCTTTGCTTATGTAAATATTAGTTTGTAGGTAGATATTATTGCTTTAGTCACTAAATAAGTATCTATGGTAAAATAACTAGTTGTTTAGGTTAATAAACAAGGTGTTTTTAGGTTTCCGTAGTAAATCTGGTCTGCATGGTTCTCATATAACGTATTGTGAATGTGAGGACTAGATCGCCCGCCATATTAGGGTTTCATTAGAGTTAGTCTGGCAGTGTGAGTTATTTATGCGGCCTACCCAAATGTTCTTACTTTGGTATTGTTCGTCAAATCGTTGAGCTCCTTAAAGTTTGAGCTACACGATAACTGACAAAATGCTTGCACTGTCTGTGTGGCACTTTTCTCAAAAGGCCACTTCAGACATTAACCTACATGGTTCTCATATGATTTGACCATTACAGATTGTATGGACTTTAAAAGAGACTTTGACCTCTGAGTTTCTTTCGGTGTTTCTTCTCAGGGTAGTCGGCTAGGAAACACCGGCCTCATCTAGTTTAAAATGACCAAAAAAGATTGTCGTGTAAACGTGTTATGTTTAACCTACTTGCAAAATAAATATAATTAATCTGGAACATCGGCAACCCTCAACAAACTTTAAATTGACATTTTAAAAAGTCATGACGTTTTAATTAATTTGCAAAGTAAAGATCAGTTTATTATTTTAATAAACAAGGAAAAGTCAGCGATTTAACTCAGACCTTTATGGTGTTAAAAATCTGTAATGTGCAATGAATTCATGATCTATCATACCTACAAAGTTTTAAAATTAAAAACCGGCCAAGTGCGAGTCGGAATCGCGCATGAAGGGTTCCGTACCATTATCTATAAAAAAACACGTTTGTTGTATCGGGGCCCCCTTAAATATTTATTTAATTCTATTTTTTAGTATTTGTTGTTATAGCGGCCTCAGAAATACATCATCTGTGAAAATTTCAACTGTCTAACTATAACGGTTCATGAGATACAGCCTAGTGACAGATGGACAGACAGACGGATGGACAGCGGAGTCTTAGTAATAGGGTCCCGTTATACCCTTTGGGTACGGAACCCTAAAAATACCTCTTATAAATTTGTAGATTATGACAGCAAAGCTAAGCTCTTCTTAGTGTCTTTAACTCTCCAGCGTAAACAGCGCTTCCGTATATTTTGTGTATAGCAGTTGAGCTGAGTAGCCAGCCGCTGAGTGAATTTCCTTGTACCAAGCTGAAGCGAGCACAGATGGCTCTAAGCCGAATTTAAACTACTAAGCTAAAGCTGTGTCGTTTTTCCGGCAGAGAATTTATTCGTAGCTACTGTACCTACTCCAACCACGCTTTTATGGGATGATGTTTTGTGATCACAAAAATACTTTGTGGGCGCCAGTAATTTATACATCTTATAAGCTCATGGTTAAATAGTAACAGCCGCAGGTTCGATCTTCGAGGTCAAGCAACGCTGGCCGAGGCCAATTTGTGGATGGGTGTCCATCTTAACATACCGAGACTCCCTGCCTCGGAAAGCATCTTAAGCCGCTGGTCTCGGCTGACATTTGTAGAGATTTTGATAGTCGTTACGGATTGTCAGAAGCCAGAAAGTTTTCTGAACGGTGTTGTGAAGAAGGACTGTGTTACACAGACACTGAAAACAATAATTAATGATCATGAGATACATCTCGCTGACAGACACACGGACGAACAGATTAGGCTTGTTTTCCTTCGGGACCAAACCCTCAAAAAAAGAAGAAAATTCGTAGAAATCTAAAACAGAAAACGATCGAAATCTGTTGAATTCAGCCCGTAGATCAGGTAACAATGTGAGGGGTGGCTGAAAAAATATACAGAATCGACCAGTACCTACATAAACCTTGGCCGGTATAGAGCGCAGTCGAGACAGTTGGCAAGGTTGCCAGTAGTACTACCTACTTATAGCGCCGGAAGTATCGTCGATTTGTCACTCGATGATAAATAGTGTCGCCGGTTGACTTTCTTTTCACAAAAGATAAAACTAAGGGCGTTTGCAAATGGTTCGATGTGTCTTGTGTGTAAACAAAATTATGAGAGTTAGAAATTAGGAGGATAGTTGAGAATTGTTCGAAAGTCTTTCCGCGGCCCTGGAGACCTGGAACTCAAAGGGGTTTGTTGCGCCACTTCTTCTTCCCAGCTAAAATACTAGGAAGTGGTGACGTGGGGGGCGTTTTGGGGGACTGTCTTTATGTAGAATTTTGACGTTCAAAAAGTGCTGGCACTCAGCCTACTTTGAATAAATGACTTTTGACTTTGGCATCAGAAGAAACTCGGCTGGGTTAGAGTCAGTAAGAGTCTGTCACTTCCTCCCGCTCTACCCAGAGCGGGATGAGTCATCATTAGATGATTTCCCACCCACAAGAAAGATAAGGAGAATACATTATAAAACATTTATTAATAAACCAATTCAATAGTTTGTAAATATGTGAGTACCATTTACCTAAATTTCTTTAGAAAATGAATAAGTTTACCTCTGCTGGTGATACTTTGTTCTTATAAGTAGCATACTCTGGGTGCATCGTCCTCACATAATATTAAATTAATTTTTGTATACCAAATTTTGTAAAATCATTATTTGAAAAGAGTAACTATGGAGTTTCTTGTCCGTTCTTCTCCATAAGAATCTACCTTTCCGAATGGACAGTAGAGTCACTTTATTAATGTAACATTATTATTTTACTGAACTGTAACTGATGACGTTCAAAAGTGCCGTTTAATGGCCTAATTTAAATTAACGTTTTGACTGTGACTTTGACTTTGACAATACACAAATCATGAAGGGAATGGAAATCAATATTTATTTTTATATTCGTGAAAGTGAGGCGTATCAACCGAATGTTGGCTTCCCGTCATAATTTCTACTTGAGGAACCACTGAAGTTACTTACCCAACAAGATTTATATTAGCACATCCGCCTCTATAATCAACTCGGTATTTAATGATTTCACCTGTACACAATAAATTAAAAGATTCCTTCAGTATTACTGAAGAAAATCAATTAAAATGTTTATGTCTCTGCGTGCATGCGTGTCGATTCCAAATTATAAAGTTATTTTCTAGAGCAGGTTAACAATAGAAGTGGTGATTTTTTCTTGAATAGAAATTATTTTTCTTATCTCTTCATTAGGTTTGTGTTTGCAATTAAAAGGACATTCTTTAATCAAGGTATGAACGTGTCTCTATTAATAATAGTAGGTTTAGTAGTTTTACACCTACTTAAGTAGATATACATATAATAAAAACTCACAATACATAGGTTTACCAAATAAATATCAACATATTGTAACACCAGCGGACTCCTGCTAGTGCTACTTATTGATATTATTATAAATAAAACTATGTTTAAGGTTTAAACTTCATCATATATTTGGCATCTGCCTTCAATGAACGTTGGTACCGGAGTCCCATATTAAAACAAAACATATTTTTATATTCCTATTTCAAATTCTGTTTTACATTTCGCTAGACCAGTGGTTCCCAACCTTTATTTGACCCGGGACCACTTTGATTTATTTGTTGTCAGCAGGGACCAGAAATCAAGAAGAAAATTAAACTGTACCTACTTACCTATCTTAAAAAATTATCATAGAAAACAAAATATTTCTGATAGAAATTTAAAATCAGTTTTCATCAATGACATTTTTGAAGTGAAAACATTGAAATTTTAAACCTTTCGCGGACCATATTTCAGCACTTGCGGGCCATCAGTGGTCCGCGGACCACAGGTTGGGAACCACTGCGCTAGACGCTTCCAAAGGGATACCTTGTCTGCCAGGAGACCTGGAGCCAAGGATATCTTCCTGACAAAATAGGGTGAATTTGATCTGAGCTGGGTCAACATCTAAAATCGGAACTCAAATCGTAGAATAGATACCGAAAGAAGCCTAGACGTTATAATTACCTATGTACTTAGTTTTATCTAGAAAATCGGTTTAAAGTAAAATTGCTGCGCCCTAACAGGGCATACTCATTAAGTTTAGCAGTGTCTGTAACTGTGTGTACATAAATAAATAAAATAATAACTGGTCGTTGACAGTTCACCAGAGGTTCAAGCTTAAGGTTTGCCAGCGAGCAATGGAGCGCAGCATTCTGGGAGTCCGATTAATGGACCGCGTTAAGAACACAGTCCCATAAAAAGCAGCCAAACTAAAGTGGGACTGGGCCGGCTATGTCTGTCGTATGTCGAACGTTTTATGGGCTAAAGCAACCACAATGTGCACAAAATGCCTGACGACATCGCAGGAGACCCAGGCGAAGAAGGCAGGACGAGCTTGACGCCTATCGGCAGGATTGGTCCACACTTGCCCAAAGCCGGGAGGAATGGAAGGAAGAAAGGGAGACCTTTGCCCTGCAGTGGGACACAATTGGCTAAAATATAAAATAATAATAAACAAATGTTTATATCTGTCAAGCAAAATACCTAGGTAGGTAGGTATTGTTCGGATGTAATTACCATTGATAGGTTATCAATCCAATAGGTTATGTTACCTCTATAACTCAGTTTAAAAAATTTATATAAAACCAAAAACATGTATTTTAAAACTTGTTGAGGTCGATGTGTCCTCGTTTGCTTCAGAGTTATTTTCCGAGAACTCCAGACATAACTTTGGGTGTCGCTGAAAACCAGCGCTGTGGTTCTGTCTAGCACTCGAGTCCCAGCATTATGCTGAGCGATGGCCGTTTTGCGCGAGTATGACGCATATCTTCCCAACGTGCAAGACTTTTGTAATTTTGTACTTTTTTTTTGGTATGCATCATGCTTGGCTCAAATAGACTCTTTTTTGTCTTTCTTTCCTGGTCAGATCGACCAATTTCGGACCATTCAGATAAGGTTCAGCAATTTTACAATGTGGAAACCTCTATTACTTTTGCTTGGGAATTTCCTATTTTGATTAATGATTTTATTCTACTTACAAAATAATATTTATTTATTTATTTCAACTTAATGTACAATAGTGGTACATTGGCGGACTTAATGCATCAAGGCATTCTCTACCAGTCAATATTGTGTATTTTTCCTACTTACCTATTTCCATGCTGTATGGTCTCCCATAACTGAAGGAGCACAAGCACACTTAAATGAAACATTTGTCAAGTATCATTGTGATTTATGTAGGTAAGGTATAACTGTGTGACCTTAGTTCGATATTCAAATAAAATTAAACTCTCCCGTTTTTTTTCAAACAAAAATTAATCTGCAATGACACATAAGCGTCCCACGTCAACTATTGCAAACGTAAACAAGTCGAGTCTATTGTTATTCGCACGTGCTAAGGCCGTAGGTAGCCGTTTACCGGCTAGTTGCCATTTTCGCTGGCACTTGTATATGAGCGTGCCAGTGTCACCTACAATGGTGCGCCGGCGCTATTATTGTACAACAACGAGAATTATAATGGTTAGTCCATTAATGGACGCGGTTTGACCTGGCGATTGTACATTTAATGCTCTGTGGGTTTTTTATTGTTATTTCAAGGAGTCTAGTTGCCTGTCTTTACATGTGGGTTGTAAAAATTGAAATGTCTTTCTACTAAAATATCTTTTTTCAATATTACTTCGATGCTTATAAATCTTTTAGAGAAACCTTTATTTTAATAAACCATATTGTTATTAGAGCGACTCTTAAATAAACAACAATACAGTGATTTGATAAAGCGCCATCTATATTATGTTGTGAAACCGTAGTGAATAGGAGTAGTGCTACTCAACGCTAGATGGCGCTACAAAATATGATGGTAAAAGTTAGTTTTCTTTTATTTTAAATTTATTTTTCATGGCTTCGTAATACAGATATATTAGACATACAAAAACTTTGAAAAAAAAAACTTCCTGGCCTTTCAAAACCGTTTCTTAAAACTTTAAAGATTAATCTTGACTTTTTTAGTACCTGTTGTAGAAGATAGATGGCAGTGAACGCGAATTACTCGAACCATTAAACTTTCGTATGCATATATTTTTTTTTGGCAAAAATTAAATAATATTATTTTTTTTATCTTCGTACTGGAAATAACTTGACCATTCAAACTATTATATCGTTTTACAAGTGTCTACATTTTAGTTATTCCGCTCCTGAAATTCTATCGGATGAAAGTAGATAGTAGGTAATGATCACTTTAACCCATTAGCAGGTTCCACGCCCATCAATTAACTTTAATGTTAACGGACCAAAAAGTTTATTTACGTTATTAATATAAGGTGGGACAGATTCGGTTGAGTCAACGAACTTTTGGGGGTCAATGACCTTTGCAAGTGAGTCCGAACTGTTCAGAGATGAGTACTTAAATAAATTCGCAGTTTCGCACTTCTTGCTTTCTCATAGGTAATGAAATAATATTATCACGAATTTATTTATAAATTCATGTTATCGGGAAAAAAACTTTTTTTTTCTTTTGATAGAATTGCGATTGAACACTATCAGTGGTAAGTGATGATGTGATCGACATGAAGCACTCACTGTTAAAAAAAATCCTTGCAAAAGGGCTTTTTTAGAAGAAGAATAAAATTGTTAATTTGGGACTTGCACAAGACAAGCAACCAAATATTAAGTGATAAAAAACCAACACAAAAAAAAACGACCCTTGCGAGGCCAAAGAGGCTTCATATTATTTTTTAAATACTCATTCTAGCTTGAACAAAACCCATTTATTCTCATAATTTTAATTTTCATACATTGATTCCACTGCGCTCCAAGAATTTTTAGCAAAAAAATAATTCAATATTTTAGTTCCACCGCGATCCAACAAATTTTGATTAGAATTAGCGAAAAATTTATTTAGCATGAAACACTTAAACAACACAAATATCATAAAAAATGCAAATAAAAATATGTTTATTCGGTCATAACCACAACGTCACATCGAACAATATTTTAATATTAGAAACAAAATTAAAACAACGAAATAAATAACAAAAAGTACTGCCGATATTTCTATTTGTGTATAACAAACAAGTTTTTTATGCTGTCTCTACTTGTTTCATTTTGGGGCGTTGTGGAACCATTTTGGTACTTACAATTTTTGAAACAAAAACTTGGGGCGCAGTGGAATGCATTCCTGGAGCGCAGTAGAACTACCCGGTGGACGATGGAGCGCGTTTTTAGTATGCGAAGTGACCTATTCACTCTTGACTCAAAGACTCCTAGGCTCTCTTCCTAACATAGGACGTATTGCCGCAGCAGTACAGTCTGACTCCGCCGTCTTCTTAATTTATAGGTAGGTATGGTATAATTAAACAGTAGGTTTAATAAACACTGTTAATATAGAATCGTGACAATATTTACATAATTATTTTAATTACAGTCAGCTGGGTCAGAATCATAACTATACCTAAATGATAAATTGAACCCGTTTTTTTTACGAAAGAATGATTTTGTATTTTTTTTAACTGAATCATTAGGAGGACTTTAGTATTTTTTAAATCAAGACTTGACTTTGTGTCGCCTCTTTTTATTAATTATAGTCTCGTTGATCTAGGGGTCGGAAGGGTTTATTCCCAGGAGCTCCATAATTTTAAATAAAATTAATAAATAAAATCATCGCTGCAATAATTATATTTTACAATATAATTAATTTATGATTCAGCAAATAATTTAATTAATTAAATACTGAAATTCTTCTAATACATTCAGCATTTGCATCTCAGTCGCAATTTATCAAAATTGTAACATTTTTTTTTTTGACAGAAATCGTTTATAATGCTAATGAGAACGTTGCTTAAAATTGGACAGAATTGGCCCTCAGGTTTCAGGTATCACTTTTATGTATTTATACCCTTGTACAAGAAAGAAAAGAAAGAAAGAAAAAGAGTTTATGTGCGACAAGCATGACGCATTCCAAAAAAATAAACTAAATTACAAAAGTTATGCATCGCTCGGCATAATGCTGGGACTCGTGTGCGAGACAGAGCCACAGCGCTGGTTTTCAGCGACAACTGGCAAGTGTTAGGAATAATATTGTATTATGGTTGGTATGGAAGCAGCATTATCCTTTCTCAAAAAATATGGGCAGGTGCACCGGTCAAATTTTTTTTAGTACCTCCAGACGTTAGCACATCAAGCTACCCGAAACTGTAAAAAAATCCCAATTAACCTTGAACCAAATGCTTTAGCGATAAAGTTGAAAATCTATTAAAGATAATTTATTTGACAGAATGTTATTTTTATTTTATTTATTGGCCTATCTACAATTGTTACACTGTCCTAATAATAAAAGCACTATGATAAAAACATAGTGTACAATATGATGCGATAGACACAGTATGCAAAAACAAAATTATATCATCGATAAAATTACAATAATAGTGCAGAAATAACACTTACAACAACTAGTGGGTAGTTTTGGAAACACAGTAAATACAAAGATGACAAGGTTAAAAAACAGTCAATACGGTGGTTATTTTTGATGGACTTGGCGCTTGAATTTTTGGAGTGATGTGGAAGAAAAATCAATTGATTCATCGCAATTACTAAGAAGCGTTGCTGATGTTATAGCGTAATATGCTGTACCTACATAGTGTATTACGTACTGACATTATTTGTTTGATCAGACAGTCGACTACAGCTATCGATACATAGCAAGAAGGTCTTTTGTTTTCCCATTCTTCAAACCTGTTCCAAGTCACGAAGAATCGTGCTACTGGGACTTAACTTAATGCCGATGTAAAAAATAATAGTTGACATGCTTGAAAGGTCCCAAGCTACCTTAAATGGAGTGCATGGTATTCGCTTATAGTATTTATAACCAGGGTTGCGGAATTTGTTCGAAAGAGTCACCGCGGCCCTGGAACGCAAAGGGGTTTAGAAGGAACACGGATGGGTTTTAGTCAGTAAGAGTCTGACACGCCCTTCCGCTCCACCCAGAGCGGAAGAAGTCATTTGATGATTTCCCATACCTCAAAAAAAATTAGTATTTATAAGTACTTATCTATCACAGAGTTTCACTCGTCATTTTTGTTTACGTCTGTTTCTTCAGTTGATGCTTTGAATTCGTTTTCATTTCTGATCGTTTTGGCACTGTCCAAGATTTCGTGTTTCCTGAAATTGCAGTAATCGTCACGTCTTGCCAAACTTATGAAGTACTGAGTCTTCGTGATAACATAACTGTACTTGTGAAACACAATATCAAAATTTATTTTTTTAATTATAATTTTGGATTTAATTGCTTCTGCAAGCAGCTTCGCCGTCCAGTGTTATCCAAAGGGAACATACTACCGTGGTTTAAAAGTATAATTAATACTAATATTCCAGACTATCAGCTATTTGTCTGCCAAATTTCCAGTTTCCATTCATTCATACATCCATCCATCCAAACTTAGACATTTATAATAGTAAGTAAGATAAATAGTTACGCAAGCTTAACTTTCTCGGGTTGCGACAGTCGTTGAGAGGATCCGGCAACTGGGTCTCGAGGTGGCCCTGCACAAGTCCGAAGCCATGTGTTTTTATGGTTCTCGGAACAGGCCACCAATGGGATCCCAAATAACGGTAGGAGGGGTTCACATCGGCGTCGGGTCGACGATCAGGTACCTGGGGCTCGTTCTCGACAGCCGATGGAACTTCGAGGAGCACTTCCGACGTTTGGCTCCAAGACTGGAGCGGGCCGGGGCTGCCTTCAAGCGGCTCCTGCCCAATCTAGGGGGTCCAAACGCCTCCTGCCGGAGGCTCTATGCGGGGATCGTGCGGTCCATGGCCCTTTATGGGGCCCCAGTGTGGGCATTGACGTTGAAAAGGCGACCTGCCCGCCAGCTCAACGCATCCCAAAGGGTCATGGCCATCCGGCTGGCCCGGGGATACCGCACGGTCTCCGGCGAGGCGGCGAGCCTCCTTGCCGGATTAACGCCATGGGATCTGGAGGCGAGAGCCCTCGCGCACGTTTACGCGTGGCGTTTGGAGGCGCTTCGCCGGGGCGAAACTCCGCTGCCACGGCAAATTGCTACGCGGCGGACGGAGCTCCGGCAGGATACCATGGCGATATGGAAACGGCGACTGTCGCAACCCATCGCTGGGCACGCCACAATTGCGGCGATAAGACCCCTCTTTGAGGAGTGGCTGGAGAGGCGCTACGGCGTCCTCACCTTCCGCCTGACGCAGGTACTAACCGGACACGGCTGTTTCGGGAGGTACCTGTTTCGGATTAAGCGGGAGGACACGCCCGGGTGTCAGCACTGTGAGGATCGCCCGGAGGACACGGTGGAGCATACGGTGGAGGTCTGCCCTGCTTGGGCTGAACACCGCCGTGTCCTCATCGCGGCGATCGGTGGCGGCGACCTCTCGCGTCCGGCCCTGGTTGAATCCATGGTCCGGAGCGAGGAGGCTTGGGAAGCGGTCACCTCCTTCTGCGAAGCAGTAATGCTAGCGAAGGAGGAGGCGGGCCGCGCGAGGGAAAGGCCAGGCCTTCGCCCCAACCGCCGCAACAGGAGAAGACGCCCCGGGCGTCGGGAGTCGCAGGGCGATCCCCGGCCACCGTAGGCGCGGGCCTGCGGACGGCGAGCATTGGGTGGCTCGCCGTCCGATCACCACCAGGCCCGGGTCGATGGCGCGTTGTGTTTCACGCGCGCCTCAAAGAAATGTCAGCATAAAAGACGGGGCCCGCTAGGGCCAAAGCCTGCCAGGGTTGCGGAATCTGTTCGAAAGAGTCACCGCGGCCCTGGAACGCAAAGGGCTTTAGAAGGAACACGGATGGGTTTTAGTCAGTAAGAGTCTGACACGCCCTTCCGCTCCACCCAGAGCGGAAGAAGTCATTTGATGATTTCCCATCCTTAAAAAAAAAAAAAAAAGCTTAACTTTCTTGCTGGTATAATAATAAGAAGGGAGAGAACTCATTAGGCATATAAAAATTCGTATGCACCGCTGTCTATAGCAAAAGTACCTAAAACATACGTATATGGATAGGTTATACTGAATAAACAACGTGTGTGTTTAACAGAATAAACGCAAAACCTCTTAAAGGGTCATTTTACTCATCATTATGAACAATTTTCGGTATGGGACAACACTGAAATCGCGAAAAATGAAATCGACTGCCCCATAAATTTCTGTGCGCATAACGTGACAAAATGTACTGAACAGCTGTTTTTTTTGCGATAAAAGTTGAGTACAATGACCTTTTAAGAGGCATTGCGTTTATTCTATTACACGTTGTATTACTCTTTATTGATAAAAATTATTACAAAGGCCTGTCAAACGTGTTATACTTGGACTGTACTTAAGTAGTCCGAATTTGAACACAAATTTATTCGCACGTCGTTAAAACCAAATATTTTTGTTATTAAACAAATAGGAATCTAAACATGAACGCGGAAAAACAATTATATTGTATACAATTACCGCTGGTATATGGGTGGTTGACCATGGTACTACTTCACATTGGAACTTCACGAGTATACAAAGTAGATAAAGAACTATGAACATTAATAATATCTGTAATAATAATATCTTGGGACAACTCACACACGGTTATCCGATCCCAAACTAGGCAGAGCCTGTGCTATGGCAACCAGACAATTGATAAACACACTTATGTATTTCTAAATAAAAAAAATTAATAAAAATAAATTCCTCCTAATGCCCTTTGCGTTCCAGGGCAACGATGACTCTTTCGAACAAATTCCGCAACCCTGGCAGGCACTGGCCCTAGTGGGCCCCATCTACTATGCTGACATCTCTTTGAGGCGCGCGTAGAACACAACGTGCCGTCTAGCTTGCCAAGAGGTTATAGAGGTATGCGGTACACAGAGCGGTACAAAGTCCCGCACACCTCCACTGAAAAATGGGAGGATCTTCCTACCAGACGGTTATTGTGTCTGGTGGGCAACTACCCAATAGTTGATATTCGGACTGTTGTATGTGTTCAAATCGCACGGAGAACTTTGCTTGCGCGATGCAGGATTTCGTTCTTAGTTCGGCGTTGCGGTGTTTTTTTGTTGCCGTACAAATTTAGTTTTTAATATTAGTTTTCTTCTTAGTTTTTTATAAGCCCAGGCTTTAATATTATATTAAGGCCACCACAGGCAAGACCGGTTAAGGTTATTGATGCCGCTACAAGGTATCGTGTTACCAAGTTATACTAACTGGCCTCACGTTTTCTGGCTTCTGATGCTCGTATCGTCTGTTAAAGATGTACAAATATCAGCCGCTTTCTGAGGCATGGAGCAGTCTCGGTATCATCGTTATGGTATGCATGGGCATCAATCTCAGTAAGTGTTGCTTTGCTTATCCACGAGCTCCTAAATCTCCTTTATAAACTCGAAATTGTTAAGTACTGCTTACTACTTCATATTCCCGCGACTCTTCGCTCACATTAATATACATTTTCGCAAAAAGTTACCTATAAAGTTTTCAGGATACCATCTATTGCGCCACTGTTTGGTCCACGGTCGATTTTCTGCGTAATATTGTGATGCCAATTTCGAACCATCTTATTTACAATTTTTGTTTTTGTTAGTTATTACTTTGTATGCTGCCCCGGCCGACGCTGGAGACCAGCGCTTTGGCTTTGTCTCGCACACGAGTCCCAGCATTATGCTGAGTGATGGCCGCTTTGACTTGTATAATCTGTATAACTTGTATAATCCCGATTTTTTTAAGGTATACTGACGTATACGCTTGCCACAAATAAACTCTTTTTCTTTCTTTCTCATCTATCTCTGTATCAAAATTCATCAAAATCGGTTCAGCAATTTCGGCGTGAAAGAGTAACAAACAAACCCACATTGCATTTAGAATATTAAGCTGGGCCATATAACTGGGTTACGAGTCCTATTCCACCCAACAGTAAAAAAACTACCACAGTCCATATCAAGCAGGACACAAAGAAGTGGGCTATCTTCTTTGTATACTGCTTCATATGGAGACTGTGGTATATATTTTTTGTTTCTCCTCGTTATCCTTTGGCTATTTCCTTGCAGGTTCCAAGACTAAATTACTTCTCCGGGATTTAACAAGATTTTATATCACGGTGGTTTTCTGTCACTGCTGCCACTGTCGATTTTTCCTCACAAGAGTGAACAGTTGTCTAGAACAGTTAGAATGCAAGGATATCTAAAGTTGAATGAGTGAGAATGGAGCTACGTATGGTATTCCGAAATACCGCTCACCGAAAGGACGGTTTTCCGATAACACTCTACTCCGACGGTTAGTTGAACGAAAAAATAATTGGCCGATGAAACGTTTCGCCGATAATATTATTCATCGACGGTTGGTAGTCCGAATGAATCCTTCGCCGATGTAACGGTTCACCGAAAACACTCTTCAACGACGATTGGTTAAAGGAACGAATCTTTCGCCGATAGCACTCGTTGTAGGGGAATTCTTTTGCCAAGTGGATAGTTTTTCTTTCAGCTTGTCAACACCCTTAGGTCTTGTAGAAGTCATGTTCATTTTCATTTTCCAAATTCAAGTTTTTTAGGCTTTATTTTAGGCTCTGTACTTTAGGAAATATATTTGACACTCGAATAGTTTTATGAGGGTTTAATTTTTTCATGTTAACGAACGGAATCATGAAATATTTTTTTACCCTGAATCTATGGATGTTGTTTTAGACTATAGTGTGACAGAAAATGATAACTACGTTTGCTTAAATCATGTTTTTACTTTTAACCGACTTCAAAAAAAGGAGGAGGTTCTCAATTCGGTTGTTTTTTATGCTTTTTACATTATAACTCCGTCATTTATGAACCGATTTGAAAAAACATTTTTTATGTGAAGATATATATTCTTTCCGATGGTCCCATAGAAATTTCATCAAAATCGTTTCAGTAGTTTGGTTTTTAAATCAAAATAGCTGGAAAAATGTCACCCAAGTAAACGAAATTGCGTGTTTTGCTTTCCTGTGACTTTCCAGTAGGGTTGTTAGGTGTACCTACCACTAAAAAGTGGAAAATAAAAAAAAACTTTTTTTACGAAAAAATAACTTAAATTTCGGAAGTCGGTCTGTTTGGTTGTTTCTTCCTATTTTAACACCGACTTCCGAAATTAAAGTTATTTTAAACTTAGCAGTGCTTTTTTTTATTTGCAAGTCGGTTGTTGTTTTTTTGTAAAAAACTTTTTTCATTTCAAACCATTCATTTTTGGGTTTTCTTACTATGAGTCCCGTCACCACCAGAACCTAATTCTAGTATCCAATCAATCATTATAACCTTCTCTCCACTTTGTTTGGGTTCCATTCAAACCACTACCGCCAGAGTAGGTAGGTATCATTATTTTACAGACTATAACAATCTGTCAAATTTATTTAATAGATAGTCAACATTATCGCTAAAGCATTAGGTTCAAGGTTGATTGGGAAAATTTGACAGTTTCGGGTAGTTTGTGCTGGCGTCTGTACATAATATAATAATATAATATATTCTTAATAATATCTTCTTGGGACAACTCACACACGGTCATTTGATCCCAAACTAGGCAGAGCCTGTGCTATGGCAACCAGACAACTGATAAACATACTTATATATTTCTAAATACATACATATTATAGACAAATCACACCCAGACACAGAACAAATGATCATGCTCATCACACAAAGACTTGTCCTGGGTGGGAATCGAAGAATGAAGCGATTGCCCATTCAACCAAACACAAATACCCAAATTCCACTAACAAGTTACCAGATCACAAACGTTAATGAGCGTCTGAAACTGCGGACGTAAAAATGTATTAACAAATACAACTGCCTTCTGTTAAATTCCTCATACAAAAACATACCGTTACAACAGAACAAGTTGAATGGGCGCCATGTTGATTCGGTGACGCTGTGTAGTGGGTAATGAGTCAGGTAGACAGCTTCAAATTAATGATTTGCTGTGCGTGGGAATCGCACGCTGGCCGTGAAGGGCGTGCGATATAGACTTGTGCGAGTTTACTTCTTACTTCTAGAATATTGGGGCATAAGTCGACGTCTATCCAAATGTAGATGTCACCGGAAAATAGCAGACTCCGTTAGATTGTAATAAATCTTTATTAGATTATTATATTATGAAAAAATCGTTTTGTATACAATAAATCCTATCCCGATTCAATAGTTTGCAATATATCTGTGTCTTATTAATGAATTTTTTTTTACAATTTCACGCGTAATTTTACAATCTTACGTCGTTTGCGATTTTTCCGTGACATAGACAACGCACTCATAAATGTGTGCCAAATTTCATCTAGATCCGTCTAGTCGTTCTGACGTGATTGATTAACTACAGGCGTCCATTCATACATCCAAACGTTCGCATGTATAATATTAGTAAAGAAAAATAGTACAAAGTATAGATGAGCGAACCAAATATTAAAGTTACCATTTGTAACCATATTAATGTTATGAAATTTGGTACACCTTTTTTGTACGTGTGTGCACATTTAATTTGAATTATTCTTTTATTTATATCCAATATAATATGGGTTGGCACAGCATGTTCTCTATTTATATACATAAATTAAGTACAGCCACATCACATACATTGCACAATTTAAAACAAGCTTAATAACAAAATAACTCTAATATTCTCTTCTTCAATCACATCTCTATCAGGATTCATTACCGTATTCACCATCCCTTTAGCAATCCCACCTGTTCCAATTCATTCATCGTTTATCCTATGATTATACTGAATGCTGAGTGGAGCCATGCATGCCTACCATATCATAATTATTTCACTCTTGCTGCATGGCTTTATGTTCCCTTTATTTTTATACCGATTCTACCTATCTCCACATTCCACAGTTATCATTATCATGATCCATACATCTCTTCTACTGACATTTAACTAAATATTCTCAAAACACTGCATTACCAGCTGCCCCATACACAAGAACGATCACACACTCACAAGCCAGCAGTGTGTCATCACCAGCTCAGATTGTATAACATCCCCCACTTGCACGCTGGCGGAGCGCACGGACAATCGCTTCCTCTACACTTCTACTAGTGCCGTGCGTTTGGTGCACAAAACTGGACGTGTGTCAACATGTGGTGTACATTGTGACAGTGCTATGTTATGAAGGCGATCGCCGAATAGTGCAGTATGTATAGTGCCCCCTTTTGCTTAAGGATATCTTTAGGAAGAAGTTTTTAATGGATGATAAGTGTTGTGCTAAAAATTTACTCTCACGACAGGTGTTAAGGTTTCGATTTCTTAGTATTTCGAGTTGTTTTCGTTGAGTGTTGTCGAAATGTTAAATGAATGGCCTGTTTAACCACCTCAGAAGATCCGGTTGACAGTTCTCTTCAATTTTTTAATTCTTCTGTAGGTAATATATGCTTTCCGGATTCTGACCATGGTTTAATAGACCTTATAGAAAAGTCTAGTGTTATTTAACAGCATTGAGACATTGCTAGCTCTGCATTGGCTTTGAAAGAATTTCGTGGTGTAAACTCCTTGGTGTCATAACTTTAATGTCTGCCAGGTCACGTACGATACTGCATTGATAACTAGGATAAGACTGTTTTCTCTTCGTTGATACCTTATTTTTATAGTCTGCAGGTACACTGATTAGACGCATATAAGAATGCCAATAACTGATACTTAAAAAGTCGATGCCAAGTCGCAATATCATCTCACGTTAAAATGTGGGGAAATTAGCGGCATTTTTGACATATTTTGACTGTGGCGCGAATGCAAATGCTTCTTTAAACACGAGAATTGCCCCAAAAGTGTATACAAATGTTTCTTTACTTTGCCAAAGATCATGTTATTTAAAACGCTGGGCGTGCCGGTACTGGCCGGTACGGTAAAAAAACAACAACAGTCAAGTACAATCATCGTTAATCAGATTTCGGCCGTGAATGTCCTTCTGATTAGCTTGTGGCGGTGTACTGGCGCGTGCAACGGTTTTTGTGATGCAACAGAAGACGGTTTGCAAATGAGCGCGTCCGACACAAACTACAAGTGAATCAAACCTTGCCACAAATTTCTTGTAAAGTTTTTGAATAATAATCAGATAAAAATGCAGTCCATCTGATTTGTACTCTTCTAACGGTTTGAAATTCATGAGAAGTTTCTCGTATGTATCTCTGATTTGTTTTTCTCGACCTCAAAACCTCATTCTATTAAAACCAAAAGTAACAAAAGTTCATCATCATCGTATCAGCCGAAAGACGTCCACTGCTGGGACATAGGCGTCCCCCAAGTGTCGCCACAACAACCGGTCCTGTGCGTCTCGCATCCACAAAAAGCAAAAGTTACTCCTTATGACATCAACTATCTGCCACTAAAGTTCCTCCAAAATAGGGACAGCCATTTTGGACATGAGCCGAAATATACAGATATACAATTAAAATATGTTGGAAAAGAAAATAGTAAAAAGCTTTTATTTAACATTACGAACAGACACTTTATTTATATTGATTAGAAAATCAAAGAAAGAGGTTCCAGTGAAAGTAGGTTTCGCTGTTTTCTGCTTATATCTTTGTTTTGACTAACTGATCGGCGCTCAGCGTCGCGGTGGCATAGCTTCCGCTTTGAGGAATCAAGACCGTTCGATTTCTGTAATAGGCACATTTCTTTGTTGTGATTGACAATATTATTTACTAGCGGACGTCACGCGGTTTCCCGTGTGAGTACGGGGATAAAATATAGTCTATGTTACTCGCTGATAATGTAGCTATCCATTGCTGAAGTATTTTTTTAAATCGGTTCAGTAGTTTTAAGTTATAAACTTAAAACTACTGAACCGATGTTACATACAAAAATACAAATCTTTCCTCTTTGTAATATTATAAGTATAGACAAGTATTTTCAAGCGGTTTCGTTCCCGTCGTCGATCAAGACTAACGTCGTGTAAGGCCCAAATTCTCGAACGGAAATTATCACAAAATTATTGTGACAAATTTTTAAGCGCGCGTTGTCTAGCTGTGTTTGGTAATGAGTTTTTAACAGGCAATCGCATGATAGGTCGAAATATTTTTCGTGTAACCTTCTATCAGTAAAAGAATATTAGTTTTAAATATTAGTAATATATTCAGTAAATTTCTTTTACAAGCTTATGAACAAGAAATGTTACCTCTTTATAATAAATATTAATTAACAGTACGCCAAAATAAAAATTTTATTTAAAGAGCTTTTTCGCTAATGCGAATATGACACTCTATATGTATACAAAAGGTTAACAAATTCATTTAAATTACTTAATGGGTAAATATTGCCATTGAATAATGTACGAATTCCCGGGCGTTTATGAACCCCTTTTCGATTGTACTTTTCAACATGGTACACAAAAATTCATGTCATCCATTTATCAAGGCTTGTAGGTACAGTTTTTCGATGTGTAAACAGTTTTTGATTAGTTATGACATTAGTGTTTCGTTTCACATTATCCTAACACAGAAAAGGGGAGTTTCCAATTATATATTTGTTAAGAATTTTGTGAACAAGGTCATAGTTGTTTTAGCAAACATTAATAAAAACATAAGGGGTGTCGTGTAGTTACCGACTGGGGAAATCCCAAGAATAGGTCGTATGAGTCACTATGCAAAGTTAACATTATAATATGAATGTTGCTAACCCAGCTTGCTTTAAAAGGCTTCTGCAGACAGGTGCGTCACGGCAGTGCGAAAACGATGTGAAGACTACTTCTATTTATTTAATTCTTTACTAGCTGTACCAACCATGTATTGCAATGCCACGTATTAAAAAAAAATATCTAAGCGCTCTTCCTCTCTCTACTTATTTAAAATGTTACTGTTCACGACAGAGTCCATTATTGTTTCCATTTCTAAATATTTACCACCTGTATTGTCTATTTGTACATTATGGATTGCAATAAACTATTTGATTTTCTTAAAGACAATCTTTGAATGAACAGGGAAAGGGAGGCCAAAGAAAAGATGGATGGATTGTGTTAGGACTGATATGAAAGAAAAGGGAGTTAGTGATAGCGTGACGGCTGACAGGACAGAATGGAAGAAAAAAACGTGTTGCGCCGACCCCAAGTAACATGGGATAAGGGCAGGAAGATGATGATGATGAATCTTTGAATGAACAGAAAGTAACGGGACAGATATTTAGTAGTTGGTACTCGTAGTATTCATTTAACATGTTTTGAAATTACTATAGAGACACACCAATTTCTATAAAAACGCGCTGTCGCAAAGTCGCGTCGCATTAGTCTGCTGATGCCTTATTAAATAAGCTGGTTTGACAACTTTAAATCGCAAATATTTTGCGTCATTGTAAAAATTGAAGAGAATGTCGTTTCTGCACTATTATTATCTAGGTTGTAACGTCGACAGATTTTATTTAATTAAATGTTATAATTATATCTCTAGATCCTAGGTTCCGTGGTCTAGCAATTAAATAAATAGTTGCAATTAGGTATGATTAGGTTACTGGCTATTCTGCCGGTCGATTCTGTAAACATGTCGAAGTGAAGGCTTGGGTGAAGTGATCATGAGGTGAGCTGTCAATCCATACAAACAAAATGTCACGTGATCACGGAGTGAGCTGTCATTCCATTTTGATTATATGGATTGATGGCTCGCCTCGTGATCACTTCACCCAAGCCTTCACTTCGATATGTTTACTGAATCCACCGGCAGTACAAAACTCATCGTGATAACTTAGGTGACGTGAGCTGTCATTTATGAGGGTTACCAGGAAAATTTACGCCACCAGACGGCGCCACATAGGCGAGAGGTACAATTCCTTAAAAAAGTGACTTTGAAGTAAACATGACGTTTGACATTGTCGACGTTGACGTCAATTTAACTCATGTCGAAATGTGTAAGCGTTTTGACAGATACCTGGACTTGACGAATGAGTGCTGCCACCTGGTGTACGTCACAGTAAACCCTCATTGACGCGAGGTATTGACAGTTCACTTCATGTTCAATTCACCTTGGTGTTCACGGTATGATGTGATGTTACAGATTCGGACTGCTGTTTGTTTATTGAGATCACGAAATAATTTTTTTTGTGACTATTTTTTTTAAATCTGAAAGTTCTATTTATTATCCCAATACAAGGCTAAAGCATACAACCCTAATCTCTTCAAAATTAGAGTAAACAGGCTTCTTCTGGGTAAGCTCGCTCCATCATCGACTTTGTCTCTGTCATCTATGACCTAGACTAGAATCAAGAGCAAACTTATCTCAAAAAAAAATAAATGAAAAAAAACGTATTCCTCTCCCATTGCCACACAACTCTGTCTTCTATCTGCCAGTGCGAGCTAATCCATCTAGTAGGAATCGAGCTCGTCCCGCCATCTTCGCCTCGATCTGTCATGATGCCATGCCATGGTGAGATGGTATTATCTTAATCACTCTAATTTTCTAAAGAACTGAAGAGCAAACGATTCATCGCTTTATTGTTCTCTAACATAGAAAAAAGAAGTGCTGGTACCGTCGCCAGCACATCAAGATTTAAAAAACTGTCAAATTTCTTCAAAAGATTTGCAACTTTATCGCTAAGGCATTAGGTTCAAGGTTGATTGGGAAAATTTGACAGTTTCGGGTAGCATGATGTACGTAAAGCTGTTCTAGACACCAAGTTTTCATTTTTTTTTCAAAACGATTAATATTTTGACATTTGACGATTTACTCAAATGGTAATAATTTATTAATTCAAAATAACCTGATTAACGTAGTGCTACAAAACTTAAATAAAGCGTTTCTTACCAATCTTCTAATTCTTGTGTCTAGAATTCTAATTAGGTGTCGTTCACTGCTAAGGTTCTTTCCGGATACAAAAAGTCATAAATTACGTTAATCTAATGAACATCTCAGAATTGAAGAGGATAATACTTAAAATTCACTTGCATTCCAACAATGTGGCATAGGTTCATTATTAATTACCAGAGATCGGAATAGGTAGACTATATTTACCTGATGTTCTGGAAGTAACTAACATGGAGTTGATAATACCTCCTCTAAAATCCCGGAATCATATATACTTACTTCCACGAACATTAGGTAAATATAGTCTACCTATTCCGATCTCTGTTAATTACATAATTATATTGAACACTTGTTTTTATAAATGTTTGTCCTTTGCTAATTATGTGGGGTATAAAAAGTATTATTTTTTTAAAAATATATAATTATTTATTATTAAAATACTTGAATATTATTTAAAGAACGTTCCAATATTTGCATTTGGACTTGGCTCGAATGTACTCGCATGTACCGTTGTCAGCTAGCTTTGTGTATGTAAACTGTGATGAGTCAACGGTAAACCGCGCGAACGTGCTTAGTGGATGTAAACTTACGAAGAAAAGTGAATACATATTTTTTCACATATTTTGCAACATTTTTACAATTTTTGATTTCAATGAAAGACCAAAGAAAAAAATATTTGACGTCAGACCGGTAATGCACACATAAAATATAATAGAAAAGCGACGGTAAAAAAAAACAAAAAAATTATACATGAACACTTGAACAGTGCGTACCTGTGCTTTTTGCAGAATCTAAGGTGACGTATTCCGTCTATAAGTCATCGTGTAAAACAGCTGATTCTCTTTCTTTATTCCTTAATTCACAAAAACAAGATGTTTACTTATGTCATTTTGTTTGTATAGGTGTAAGCATACCCACGCACTCATTCATGAGTCACAATAGCGTCAGACAATACGACACGAGTTGATCTATTTAATGCCAAGCAATTTACTTAATAAATGTGCACTGGGAAATCCAAGTTTATTCTTGAATAACCTGCATGTGGATTAATAAATATTTGTGAAATTATTAACGTGATTAATCGTTTGCTTAGCTGGTTTATTGTTTTCAGGTTAGTAGGTTTAAAATGGATTATTATGCATTCGTATTATATATACACCAGTCCTGCCAAGGTGTCGTGCTACTCAGTTATTGGGTTGTGGAGGTCGGATAGGCAGTTACTATACGTAAAATACTGGTACTCAGCTTCATGCGGTTAGGAAAACGACCAGTGAAGTTTAGTGAAAGGCTAGGCAGATTCATTAAATGCGTATTCGTTTGGTCCCGTTTGAAAAAAGAACTTATGATAAACACTCTTTTTTGCGACTGTACCGGCAATAACAGTCAAGCTCACAAGCTATCTTGTCACGAACTCACGACACATAAGTAAATAAAACATATCCAAAGACTATTAGAGTGTAGAGGTTAAAATCTGCAAACATATACTAACAAGTACCCATTTATGTTGATTTTGCCAAATGTTAGCACTTGTGTCGAGGAAGGTACCGACGGTGACAGTCAAGCTTGCAAGCTGTCTTGCACACAAGTAAATATGAGGCAAAGATTAGTGTGTAGATGGGAAAGAAAATATCTATAATAATATAATAAAGCTAATGAGTTTGTTTGTTTGTTTGAATTCGCTAATCTCTGGAACTACCGGTCGAATTTGGAAAATTCTTTTTGTATATGATTGAAGACGAAATTCCTATGAGAATGGGAAAAAAACGGAATATGCGCGTACGAAGTCGCGGGAAAAATGTCATAACAATTTGGGATTACCGTTTTAAAGGGATAAAGTAAAATGGAATAGTTATTGAAAAAAATATGGAAATACTCTTGGGCATTGTATATGATCTTTGTGTTGAATTTATGAAATAGTACGAGTATTAAGTAGGTCTCAATAAAAATCATCGTTTGTTCTTAGATATCCTAATTTTACTTATATCTAAGGAATGAGGGTATACGGAAAGAAAACCAAAGTATTAAAGATGCTTATTTCGCTGTGAAGGTTAATGCACACACATTTCATTCAAATAAGACAATTTAAAACTAAAATGAAAGATGAAAAGAAAATTATGTAAGCGTTCAATTTCACAGTTCAATCAATTTCTCGAGGCATTAGACAAATTAGCATTCGTCTGTGGCCACGAAAAAAAAAACAATCCTCTTTGCATAGATATCGAACTGAGAAAATTAAACAAACGCCATTCGATTTAATTTTACTTACGGTTATGTAAGTAAAATCACATCTCCAATCAATGACACTCAATAAAATCTATGGCCGAATCCGATACCCTTTATCGTTGTGCGCATGTGTGGGTGGACAGCGAGGCTGCGCCGGCGCACCGCTCAGTCATCGGCCGGCCAGACGCGGCGACTGGCCGTTCTTTTTTCACCAGTAACGGTATCAACACGTTCGTTCGTATTCCTCCCGAAATTATAAATGACGGATATTTTTGACTGAAACACACAAATATAAAAAGGTATGATTTTTTTTTCAATTCTTATAATTTTTTGACATGTTTTTTGAATTATCAACGGATTGAAATTATGTATAAATACCACGCTTTGTTGATAGTCGCGTATTGTTTAATGATTTCTAATTCTGATAAAATTTAAAAACGCATGTTGGCTACCTTGTAGTCGTAATGTACCGTGCCATTATTTGGAACTTAGAACATGATCGACACTGGAATGTTTTATTTTCAACAGTCAGTTACTAAGTCAGTGGATAGACTGTCTACCCTTAAAAAATAATAATAAAAATTGAAAGTTGAGTGATCTCTGTAAGTACTTTTAATTATACAGTATTTTACCATAAAAACATTTAATAGTACAAATGGCGCAAAGAGGGTATTTGCTTTTAAATTAAAAAATCCAGTTTATTGATAAAATTTTGAGATTAAACTTGTTTAAGTAAATAGCTTATGTTTAGGTTAAAGGACAATGGCTTAAAAACAAGATGATATTAATAAAAATTTATAGCACACCTTACGCGTATTTTTCATTGTTGACTTTCTAATTGCTTTTTTTCGTAACTATAATGGATTTAATCGTGCACCGAATTTTTTTTTATAAGGCTTTTTATTCTGAAATAAAAACAAATTTCACGAAAAAAAACACAAAAAAATTACATTACTTACTACATTCAAAAATATTAAATACCTACTAAACTGTGAACAGAAATAATAAAAATATATTTTATATTATCTATTTTCTTAATTTACTATTATTTTTATGACAAACAACCAATCACTTTTCTTCTTGACTACCCACAAAAGTTTTCAGCTGTTATAGTTTAATATCAGACCTTGTTTTGTGCCATACCCATCAAATTAAATATCACAGTCACACTATTACTATATCATAACTGGTGCGATTTAATTTATAGTGTCGAGATAGCACACCATGAAGGACCAAAGTTATGGAAGTTTCGTTAGGGGTTGAGAAATTCATAGAAATGATCCCTAAGAAAGGCGACGCAGGCCTTAATGACATTTGGGAAGGCCTTAGAAGCACCGTCCTTCGACCCAAAGCCTCACTTTTGTCGATCGAATTCGGTGTGTCGCTCACCAATGCACATCAAATGCATCGATAGTGCAGGTGGTACATTCTCTTCGGACAGTATACTTACTTTTATTATTTTACGTATAGGGATTGCTAGGCAAGTACACAAGTCTTGGGTTGGGTTGCTATCTTTCAATATAGATGTGATGCAGCCATTTTTCTTCTATCTGGCTGTAACATTTTTTGACCTCGAAGGATACGTGTTCAGTGGTTCCGAACCTGCGGGTAATTACCACCGCGGGGGTTAATTAAGCTTTTTTTTGGGGTAGCAAAGAAACTAATCATTAGGACCTAATCTAAAAAAATACGTAGCTAGATAGTAAAAATATAAAATTATAGATCGCTGCACAGTACAGCATGTGGTATCTCTTTCTAAAGCCGCATTTCAGCCATGATTTACAAAATCAAACTCAAAATTATACAGCACCTTTGGCGAAAGACTGGAGCCGAATTTCCTGTTCTAGCGAACAGAGCTTTAAAAATCCTAATACTTTTTACCACCACCACAGAGTGGTTTTTCAACTCTGGTTACACTGAAAACAAAGGTAATTCTGACAAAAATGTATGAAAAGTCAGGTTTTTAGGGTTCCAAAGGTAAAAAAGGAACCCTTATAAGATCATCAAGGTCCTGATTCAACACGATAAAAAGATATGGGCAAATTTAGATTTTCGCGAAAACTTGTAAGAACCACAATTTACCTTAATTTTCAACTTTTATTATTTTTCGGAATTTTCCCTTTACTTTTTTTGACAGATTGCGACTGAGATGCAAATATAGGTACGTTGCTTAAATATTAGTAGAATTGGCTCTCAGAAACCGTCTCTATGTGGAACATGACTTAAGATGCGCTTTAAGCGAAACTAAACCTACCATAAAAACAAAAAATTGCGAATGCACCATCACAAACTATTTTTACTTAATTCATTGTTTAGATACCTATTTAAAAACGTTAAAATTTTAAGCTGTTGTGCAATTTGTGATTAATAAAGATATTTGTATTTGCTTATATTGATCACATTTTAAGTTCGGGGTAAAATCAGTTTTCCTAAGGTCACCGGGGTAACAATATTGAAAAGTTTAGGAACCACTGTTGATCTTACTACTAAGTGTAACTTTTACCGCTGCTTCGCTAGCGAAGTCCGTCAAACAAGCCCATAATTTGTTTATCAGATTTGGCATTTTTTATGTGTGTCATTACGCCCTGACCATCAGGCTCCTGATCTGATATTGTTTAGATATTTTTTCGATGTTCTTTTGGTGTGCCGCATCTAATCAGATATCATTTTTTTGCCCTGAATATGATTGCTCTAAAATCCTGTTATCTCCTTCTTTATACATACATAGCGGACGTCACGCGGTTTCACCCGCGTAGTTCCTGTTTTCGTGGGAGTACGGGGATAAAATATAGCCTATGTTACTCGCTGATAATGTAGCTATCCATTGCTGAAAGAATTTTTCAAATCGGTCCAGTAGTTTTTAAGTTTATTCGTTACATACAAAAATACAAATCTTTCCTCTTTATAATTAATATTAGTATTGATATATGTAGTTTTCTATCACATGAAATAATTTTGCAATCGGATAAGTAATTTCGCTTACTAACTGTACAGCATTTTCTAATAACCAGGTGCCAACCCTCAATTTTAAAACTCACCTTACTGTAAATACCTACATTCTGAGCCAATAAATAAATATTGTATTCTATTCTGTATTCTATTATATTGCTATTTCCCTATCGAAAGAGCCTACTGATTAGTGCCATTTAGGTGCTCTCAAATATCTGTTTCAGACAGATGTCGATAAATTGCGTGTTGTTTTCACAAGCTTTATTTAAAAATATCTGCAATTCAATATGGTCACATAATTATTTGCAGGCATATGGCCATTCTCTGATTATATGAACTGAACTTACCTACACTATTCAGATTACAAAAAAAACCCCGATAAGATGAAACCAGAGGAAATCAGAGAAATTTGTTTCATTATTTTACTTGCTTCTGCTCGCAACTTCGTACGCGCATATCCCGTGTTTTCCCGTCCCCGTATAGCCTATAGTATTCATCGTGAATGTGGCTATCATATGCAAAAATAATTGTCAAAATCTGACTAGCAGTTCCAGAGATTACTGTGCTCTCAAACAAAAAAACTCTTCAGCTTTATTATTGGTATATAGATAGATGGTATAGATTATTCCCTCTTTTCCCCGAGTGTAGCTATCAGGTAACATAGACTCGGCAGGTAAAAGGGAATATGCATGATTTTTTATTTTATTGTCTAAGCAGTTTATCTAGAAGTATACAAAATATAATATTAACTGTGTAAAATTAATCGGAATTGACCGAAACACAAACGGGATATACATATATAACGACCGAAACACCAACGGGATATAACTATTAAACAAATATATCTGTCCCTCTCGCGAAAACGCTGTTTTCGATGGCAGCTGTATTATTATAGGCGTCATAGTATTTGACGTCAGTTTGTATCGGACGTCTCTTTCTAACTGTCAACTTTGAAGCTTAATAACTTCATTACTGACGACGGTATTTTATAAATTCTTTCAAAACTGTTTACTAGAGACAATATTTTATTTTGCAAGTAAAAAAAAATGTATGCATATTCCCTACCTTAGCTGTAAGGACAATGTGAGTATTTTCAAAACGTTTTGTTCCTTCCTTCCCATCCATACGAAATGGGAAGATTTCAACAACTATCTTGTTCGCTATCCTAATATATACTACCCTACACTTTTCGTTTAATTAAGAAGGTACAATCTCATCAGCTAATTGCAATCTTATTGGTTTATTTGAACTGTGTCGCACCCATAATATCGTGGGTGCATAATACCGTGCCTGCTCATGCAATATAAATACGTCAGATCTAACCAATTTCAATTAACCGGCTACATCGATTTTTAATTCTTCGATATTCATCGATTATATCCAATCTTTGATTCCACCAACCGTGTAATGAATGCAAAAAAGTTGCAGTTGTTGTCCAATCCGGTCTAAGGACATTGCCTTCATCTGATCACATTCCGTTACTTTTTTTTTATTTAGAAATTATGCAAGATATGGCGATGTGTCAGCGACCCTGGTCGGTAGCTCGATGGTACCAGTTTTGATGTCCCGTACCAAAGGGTCTAATGTTTACAGAAGAATGCAGATGATTCGGTGTCTTGTTTTAAAAACTGTATGGGTTCTTTTCGTTTGGACTTATTTTCTCTTTGAATTTGTATTGAGATGCCTTGAAAGAGTCGGGATAGACTTGCTTCCATATCAAGTTATGCAGTGCCTTTATGAGTGCATTTACTTGGATATTTCAGTTCAAAGCGAGACTCCAGACAAGTTAAAAAGAAGACAGAGTTTAAAATACTATACAAGCAGCATAACCAGGTCATGAATCTGAGAGATCGAATGCTACAATTAAAATGAAAGTAAAAATTAAATTGAAACTAACAAACGAATCAAAAACATAACCACCCGAAGCGGTATTCAAGCACACACCTTATCCTAATCAGCATATTCATATCATTCTCATAAATTTCCTAAGAACAACAATTAAAACAATATATGTATGAAAACCGAATTATCCACGGTTAGTTCAGAAGACAATGCTGGTTGTCAAGATGTTTGAGTGAAGGACGGTCGCGGTCCGACGCACACCGATGGCTTCACATGGTGGATGGCGGCTGACGGATTGTATGAACGTGATCCGGCGTCGTTATGCATGGGAATTTCCTGCAGTTTTTGTGGACTTAGTGTAGTAGTTCCGTGGATGATGGGGTGAGGGATTGTGTAATCAGGGTTTTTAAAAGGAGACAAGTAATACTTGGCCAAGATTACTTCATGCATGTAGTATAGGGATATCAAGACTAATTTAGCAGTGATGCAAAATTGGCTCAATTTGTTGCTAAAGTTCTTGTTACCAACGGTGAGCATGCAAAGCGAAAGGATATCTTTTGTTTCATAATCGTTCATAGAAGTTGTTGATGAACAGTTTCCTGTGCGTTTTCGTCTACCCCCGTTTGCAATGATATTATATAGAAAAGAGGTAGGCAAATAGTATGCCAATAGTTGCTGACAATTTCAAACAATTGTTGTAATTTACCATAAAGCTATCTGTTTCTTTCTTCGATTCTGTAAAAATGTCGAAGTGAAGGCTTAGGTGAAGTGATCACGAGGTGAGCTGTCAATCCATACAATCAAGACGTCACGTTATCACGGAGTGAGCTGTCATTCCATCTTGATTATAATATGGATTGACAGCTCACCTTGTGATCACTTCACCAAGCCCTCACTTCGTTATGTTTACAGAATCGACCGGCTGTATCATTTGTTCCGTATTATCTATCGCAGTTGTACAATACGTATGTTTGAAATAAGAACGCAATGATATCTGAACGCTGCTCAGTTTGAACGTAGCGTATCATTGCCTATTTGTCTGAAGACGGCACGAGTTTTCTCGAAGTATTGTTGAAACAAATCGTTGTAGGTTAAAACAATGAGGTTTCATAACTTCTATGTGCAATCTCAATGAAGATATCATTAAGCTATTAAAAAGAAATCAGTCGCGCACAAATCTTGACATTAATCAGGTGATTTGACACTGGCATCTGTACGACTAAAGATTTTTGCGATTATTTTAGTTTGTAATGTTACTTAATATTCTCAATTTGATAGTAGGTAGTTTATTTAAAGAATTGTGGAGTATATTATAAATTCCACTTTTTCTTTACTACACATTTTTCAGTCTAAATATTTTTTGAGCATTTGAATTTGTTTACAACGCAGCAATCTGCTATTTTTCTGACCCTGCAAGGTAACCAGCTTTTTCAGATTCTAACTTTACTGTAAATTAGATTTTAATTTACACAAGTGCCAAAATATATTTTCCATCTGATAACACAAACAAGGATTAAAAGGCTTGAACATAAACATGGGTTTGTTTCAATATCGATTCAAATGAATGTATATTTTGTAAATAGAAGATTAGGGTGGTACCAATCGATAGATCGTCGATCGATGGTTGAATGGATTATTCGACGTCGATGAATAGCTTCCACTACACCAATCGATCGATTGTTCGTCGATCGATAGTTTTTACTTTCTTCGATCAGCCAAATTTACCACACCAATCATTTAACGTCGATCGATGTCGACTGATACATTGATAAAGTAACACCCTTACGTCTCAAGAATCCAGAAAGTAGCTCTATAAATAAAACCAAAATGTTTCGTAAACATTTATGTTGCATGCCAGTAAAACAATTTTTTAATGTGAGGTTATGTTTTTTTTTTGAGATGAGTTTGCTCCTGACTCTAGTCTAGGTCATAGATGAAAAACATTCGTCGATGTTAATTTACATCCCTTTTAATAAACAGGGAAGAGAACGGTGTAAGTTTGAAAAGTGCCCACAATGCTGGCATTTATGCCAATTGCTAGATACAACATGGTGCCAGAAACGTACAACTGTGCAGCAAAGATGCCAAATAACCAATACATTTTCCTTATCATCTATCACTAAAGTACTCTGTGAAATAACAAGTAGTACTTAGAATAAATACGTCTAATATCATAGCAATAATGCAGTTATTTATGCATTTTGTGGTTAAATACTACATAGTTTGTTATGAACACTTGCGTCACGTTAATGCGGAGAATGACAGATATTCGTTGCTGAAGGTAACATGTGTTAAAGACACAATGGTGCATTTGCGCATAATAGAAATAAAATATCTAGAAACATTCTACCTTTGGTTAAATCTACTGAAATATCCAGGATGCTTCAAAAATAAAATGTATAAAATTAAAAAAATAAATAAAATGCTTCTCAAATTAACTTACACGATTTCACAAGAGCAGGTACGACTTTCACTGCAACATATTTCATCTGCGTGTTTAAGTTACAGTACCTGGATGACCAAGCTTTGCTCGGTTTTTTTTGGTAAACGTTTTCTAAAAATGAAACTTAACTAGATCGATTTATCACCCCCGAAACCCCCTGCGTACCAAATTTCATGAAAATTGTTGGAGCCGTTTCCGAGATCCAGATTATAAATATACATATATACAAGAATTGCTCGTTTAAAGGTATTAGATAGACAGATTACCATTAACATCAAGTCTATGAAAACACTCCGTGTCAAAGTTAAGAGGAGCAATCGTAAAAAGTTATAAATTAGTTACATTCGTGAAAATCCAAGAAGTTGGATTTGACAGTAGGATACAACATTGCTTTACTAGTAAGTACGAAAGAGCCGGGAAATAAATCTCTTGCGCATTTAGTGGTAAAGCAATCTTCTATCCCTCTCTACTCAGCTGTCAAATCCGACTCACAAATATAAGGTTTGTTGGTGTCCCAAGTGCCCATGCACCTGTACCTTGGGTATAATGAGCTTTAGTGAGTTAACCATCGACTCGAACAGAAGAAATAAGTATTTGTAATAAATTTATTTTACATATTCTTCCAGACGATGCTTAAAATCGGGGGAGGAGCCTTGCTGATCGCGGCCATCGTGGCGGTCTTCGTGGTCGCCACACAGGGCCGCGATCCGGACCTGGAAGCCTCCGAACAGGAGGGCAGGGAGTACATCTTCCAGCTCGATAAGGCCATGGGCAAGAGGAGGAACAGGGCCAGTCTCTCCGAGTGGGACTACACATCCAATATCACGAAAGAGAATGAGGAGAAATGGGTAAGTGTAGAATTTGGACAAAGTTTGGCTGCTAAAAAGTTTACAGGATCACTTGTGTTTTTTTGAATTGCAGAATAGTCTCATATTCGGTCATAAATGAACTAACATACTGATATTCGATAGCAAAAAAATATATATATACGATTAGAACGAATCCATATTCCGGTGGAAAAGAAATGCAAAACCGAATACTATTGGTTAATTAAAAAAAACAAGGGGAGAATAACAGTAATGGAAAAAATAAGTGTGTTAAGTCAACCAATTCTGTCAAAACGTGACTAAAATCCACGTGCTTTGAGTACAGTAATAAATCACGAATTATTATAGTTGTAAATAAACAGTAATTGCCATTTTACATTTACCGCCGCTGAAAATCAATTTCAGTTTTATGTTTCATTACTTCACGTAATTATTACACACTCAGTCAATCATATACATATTAAGGCAAATTACTTATTAAATTCTAAGAACAGAAATTTTTGATTATGATTGCTTACATAATGTCGAACGAATTTTACCTCAATTGTTATGAACTAAACTTAGCACTTAGCGCAAACATGTACAGACTTGGACAGATCCTGTATCTTCTATTTTTTCCCTTGGTCACGGCATCACGCGTGAACGGCTGGACCAATTTAGCTTAGTCATATTTTTTTAAATAAAAAAAATAATAAATACATATACGTCCGGGCGAAGCCGGGGCTGGCCACTAGTAGCCAATACAAAAGCAGATGGAAATTCCAAGGTCCCAAATATCTTGGAGAAGGCTTCTTCTACATTTCTTCTGTTGAAATAATTAATTTGGCAGATATTCTTATAAATTGAAACTCTTTGAGAATCTAAGGTATTATAAGTTCCACCTGATATTATAAATGCGAATGTGAGTTTGATTATTACACTTTCACACCTACATCGTCGAACCGATTTTGTTGAATTTAAGTACAGAGATAGATGGGCACATGGAGTTGGGCGAAAGCTTTTAGATTATAAGGAAAATTGCGAAATTAAGGAACTCTGATCCCCATCCCTTTTTTTTTTAAGTATGGGAAATCATCAAATGACTTCTTCCGCTCTGGGTGGAGCGGAAGGGCGTGTCAGACTCTTACTGACTAAAACCCATCCGTGTTTCTTCTAAAGCCTTTTGCGTTCCAAGGCCGCAGTGACTCTTTCGAACAAATTCCGCAACTGATCCTCATCCCTGCAATCTAAAAAGTCTCTCATATAATCATTGAAATTCCAGATCCAAGTCCGCCTCGAATTGTCTCAACAAGAGAAGCGTGCATGGGAGGAGACAAAAATGTACAGATGGCAGGACTACCAAGACTTCACTCTTCGGAGGATGTTCAAGAAGTACAGCCAGCTGGGCGTGTCTGCGTTACCTGATGATAAGTACAAATTACTGATGAGGTCGGTCACCGGCATGGAGGCCAACTACGCCAAAGCCAAGATCTGTGACTACAAGGATCCTACTAAGTGTAATTTGTCTTTGGAACCCGGTAAGGCACAATTTCATTTTTTCAATGTTAGCCTAGTGTTGTGGTCCACCGCTGGGCGGAGGCGGAGGATACCTCTCTATCGGACCAGAGATAGCTCAGAAGCGATCTTAACGTTTGCAGGTCAATTTCAACATAATACTTATAACTTTTTTTGTTTATCTATTATAACTGCCAATGGATTCATTACGTGGTGGTTATACGTAAAGGTCTTAGTAGAAGTAATAATACCAAAAAAAATAAGCAAAATTAAACACGTTTTTAGTGACAAAAAGTTAATGTTATTTTTATTGATTTTCGAATATTTGATCAAGAAGAAGTCTACGTTGGTTTCATTTTTCATATTTTCGAAACATTACCTATTTCAGATATCACGGCGCTGTTCGCGAGCAGTCAAGACCCTGAAGAGCTGAAGCACCTCTGGGTCGAGTGGCACAAAGAGGCTGGAGCGAAAGCACGACACAACTTCACTGATTATGTCACCTTGTACAACGAAGCTGCTAAACTTAATGGTGAGACAGTCTTGGTTTCATTGATTTCATATTCCCAGCAATATTGGCGGTTGGAGCGACTACCTTTCCGACCTCTCTTGGCAAGACTGGTGTCAGATTTTCTGGCTTCTGATATATCCGTAACGATAATGGCTTAACGTGCTTTCTGAGGCATGTTATAGATCCATCCACCGAACACCTTTAAAAGCGTCCGCTTTAACCTCGAAGATCCACCCGTGAGGCTGATATTATAAAGCCACAAGCTCCTTAACACCTGACAACTACCTTAAGGACAATTCATTTTTATTCATAAACTGATGGAAATCTTTTTATTCATCCGAATTCTTAGATTTCACAACGTTCAGTGTTAAAGTTAGCTGTGTTGTAATAATATACAATGTGGAGACATCGAAACGACGATAAATGAAAACACTGGCAATACTGGTTCATAGGAATATTTCGAAAATATTATAAATCCTGTCACCGAAATTAAAAATAAATTAAAAAAAAAACTCAAACTAGTCGAGAATAGTGACTATTCTGACGAAATAATCCAAGCAGTCTGCTGCAGTTAGTGACAACAAATCTGTGATAATAGACAACATATTCGTATGAACTAGTATTGCCAGATTTATTGTCGTATCGTCGTCTCCACCTTGTATGTATCACACAACAAGCTTAAAATTTCGTAGAATTATTACTGTGCCGGATCTATTGACTTTATCAGTTTTTCCTTATTGTCAACTATACAAATTAAAGCAACAGGCTTTCAGCTTTTCGACGCTCCAAGCTTAAATTTATTAATTTTATGAACCATTTATTTTAAGTTAAGAGGAAAAAAACAAATTGCAATAAAAACTAATGGTGTACCACTAGTTTTTAAACATGTTCATCTGTATCATGCGATATTTCCTTAAAGGTATTGATTTTAGTGCGTAATTATTTTCGAGTTCTAAAAGCAACCTTATTCCTTCCAGATTTCAAAGACGTAGCTGATTGGTGGCAGTCAGAATACGAGGTCGATGACTTCGAAAAGCAGCTCGCCAAGCTCTGGGACGATGTGAAACCTCTGTACCAGCAGCTTCACGCGTACGTGAGGAAGAGGCTGAGGGACAAGTATGGAGACCATGTCGTATCGGCCAAGGGACCCATCCCTGCCCATTTGCTGGGTGAGACTATAAGTTTTTTTTTTTATTGGGATTAGTATAAGAGGAGGAGGACCTACGGAACAGGGTGTTAAGTCCCGCAAACGTCCATTGAAAAGGGAGGATCCTCCGATCAGATGGGTGATGCGTCTGGTGGGCAACAGGCCGATGGTTGTTGTGAATACGCGGTTGTTTATGTTAAAATCACGCGTCGATTTTTAATACGTGGTGAGGGATTTGTGTGACGTCAGGACTTGCCACTACAGTAGTAAGAAAAAAATATGGGTATCGTTCCACTAGCTGACCCAACATCGTCTGCGTCATATTTTTAATTAATGTCCCGCTCCTGTTCGTCATAAAGTGATGTTAAATAGCCTTTCTTAATAACTGGGCTATCTAACACTTGTAGAATTTTTCAATTCGAACTAGTAGTTCCTGAGATTAGCGCGTTCAACCAAACAAACATACTCTTCAGCTTTATAATATTAGTATAGAAGTATAGATTTCGTTCAAACCAGTTATGTTAGGATTTTTTGCTACAGCAGAATTCCTTCAGTGAATATTCACTGTTTCTTTCCTTCGTATATTCCAATCTGGGGATTTACAGTTGCTGCGCTTAAATTATCAAACAGCTTATTTTTGCGTTAAACAGATATAGTGTACTCAATGTTTGATTTTTTTTTTAATATAGTAGGTAATGTTCTTTTGCCTTTACCTTACCCAAAAATCATAAATGTGGTTGAGAGCAATTGATCAACTATTGTGTCAGTTTTGTGGATGGACAAAAACATAATCTTCGGTGGATGAAAAAAAAAAACAATTATAAAATGCGATCCATTGAAATTTCAGGGAACATGTGGGCTCAAACCTGGAGCAACATTGAGCCTTTCACCCGTCCATACCCAGACAAGAAGGAAACCGACATCACCCAAGCAATGAAAGAACAAAACTACACCACTGTAAAGATGTTCCAGATGTCTGATGAGTTCTTCAGGTCATTGAACCTGACAGCCATGCCTGAGAAGTTCTGGAAGAACTCGATCATTGAGAAGCCTACTGACAGGGAGATTGTTTGCCATGCATCCGCTTGGGACTTTTATGACGGAGAGGACTTCAGGTAAAATTGGGTTTTTTCCAGGATTTCGAAATTTATCTTCGAGATTTGACTTAGGTTTACGCAATATTGGATTTGTATTCGCAGTATGATTTTGTTGTAAAACTATGATTATTAGCGTTCCGAACGTCCGTCTGAAAAAATGGAACCTTTAAGAGTTGACTCGTATATCTGTCTGTCACAGCCAATTTTCTTCGAATCTCAAGCATAAAATATATAGGGCTGGAGTGTTCTATATAGCTACACGATTATAGGTATCCGAACTAACAAAAATTCAAAATTTCTACTAACATTCTCATTTGGCTTAATTTTGAAGGATCAAACAGTGCACATCAGTTGATAAAGAGTACTTTGAAACTACACATCATGAAATGGGACATATTCAATACTTCCTTCAGTATAAACATCAACCATTCGTTTTCCGGGATGGAGCTAACCCAGGTAATTAATTTATTATTTGTTATACCAGGATCAAAATGTGTACAGCGGTCAACTCGCAACATTTTAGAACAGTGCATCACGAAATGGGTCATATCCAATATTACTTGCAGTATAGACAGCAACCGTTCGTGTTTCGGGAGGGTGCCAATCCAGGTATTTGGAATTTGGGAACGAATTAACTTCATCATCATTTGGAACTGTCCCTTCTTAAATTTCATACCTAAGTTAAATTGTGAGAAACGACTTGTCACAAATTTAAATATCTACTTTGTCAAACTTTTTGTCTTCCGTGTGTCCTTAATGGGTTAACAATTTCTGCTTGTATTGCATCTGTCTTTCCAATGCGTCGTCGTCATCCTCAATGTTGATGTACTATAACTTGAGTTCAGCTTGAGCCATTCGAAAGATATTTCAAAATTTTATTCCTTTGATTATAATATACCTATCGCTATCTATTCTGTCTTCAGCATTGCTGTTAACAATCCCATAACATCTTCTGATCTTTTGGGCAAATATTTCAGGGTTTCATGAGGCTGTAGGAGATACGATTGCTTTATCTGTGTCTTCTCCGAAACATCTCCGACGTGTAGGCCTAAGTACCGGAGATGACGAAGATGAACAAACTGAAATAAATCAGCTCTACAAAATGGTAAGTTGAATATTCATTTTGGTTAAAACTGAATATTCAAAGGAGTTCATAAAATTCCCAATCTGCGACAATACCACTTCGTATGTTTAGATGCTCTTTCCTCAAGATTAAAAATATTGTATTGAATCCCAAAAAGAATGAAACACGTTTTTCTTTTTAATGTTCATTTTTGTGACTTCTTCTTATGGCCCCTCTGGCCTAATTTATTGAAGGTTGGCGATGGCCAACCTTCAATAAATTAGGCTACCACGGTAGGATGCTACCTCGAATATATTTATCCTTGTCCTTAGCAAGGCAGAACTTTTTTGGTGACAAGTATCATCAATAAATTACTTTGTGTGTATTACTGAGTGGGGCTTGAGCGGTTAATACTGTTTTGCACAATTCATTTATTCCTTACTATAATTTTTCCAGGGTATAGATAAGATCGTATTCCTCCCATTCGCTTACACCCTGGACATGTTCCGTTACGGTGTGTTCCGAGGGTCCACGCCTCCTGAGGACTACAACTGCCACTACTGGAGGCTCAGGGAAATGCTGCAGGGTGTAGAACCACCGATCAACAGGACTGAGGAGGACTTCGATGCGGCAGCTAAGTACCACGTGTCAGCTAATGTCGAATATGCGAGGTGAGGATAAAAAACGTTTATAATAAAACATGTTTCAATCAACTGGAAGTAAAGCCACGTGTCCACTTGGCAACATTTGACGCGCGATATGATGGACAACATGTTGCTCATCATGTTTAACGGCAACGAGCAAGCCTTATTAAGTATCGTTTTGATATTGTGCGCCAGCTGGCGCTGTTGTGCAACGTTACCGAACAGGTTGAGCGTCACGTGTGGCGCGACAAATGTTGCCTAGTGGATACGCGGCTTTAGTAGATTTGTGATGTGGTCAACGATGAAGCATGTTTGCCTAAAAGTCTCCTATTCACTCTTGACTTAATGAGCTCTAGGATGTGGCTATATTCCACCTAGCAAACGTCCGCTATTGGAATCTCGTTTTGTGTGTTTTGTTTGATAGGAAACAAAAATCCATTCTTAAAAGCAGTTTTAGTAGGGTCCATCAGTACTCGCCGATAAAGTCAATTCATTTATTTCAATTAGACCATTAAAAGGCACTTTTGAACGTCAAATTTACAGTTTAAAATTAAAATATAAGTGACTCTAGTTGTCCATTCGCAAAAGGTAGATTCTTATGGAGAAGAACGGACAAGAAACTCCATAGTTACTCTTTTCAAATATGTTTTACAATATTTTGTATACATAGGTACATTGATCAATTGATTATATTATGTGAGCACAATGGACCCAACATTACACTAATATACAGCACACACTTATATACTTATAGGTACAACAAAACAATACCAAGCAAAGATAAAATTAAGTTTGCTAGTAAGGGACATGGTACTCACATATTTACAATATAATTAAAAACAATGGATCAGTGTGTGAGTTAAATTACATATTAAAAATCTGAAAGTACACCAGTAAATAAAACAAGTTTGACTTTTTCTACTACACCCTCGATTGTCCTATGGAGCAGGACCAGCATGTTTCCAAGCATTCTTATCTTTAATATAATCATCTAGTTTCTAATATGCTTGTTTACAAAGTGTGGTTTTAATGTAAGTTTTATATAATTTGATAAGTTAAGAGGCACAATTTGGATTGCCATCATAAGCGTATAAAAGAAGGGCTCGACAATTGAAAATTAATGACTACAATATTTCTATAAATTCCTTCTGCTGACAAAACCTTCCAGTATTATAATTGACTTTTTCTTTGCCATTCCAGATACTACGTCTCGTTCATAGTGCAGTTCCAATTCCACCGCGCACTCTGCCAGCTAGCTGGGGAGTATGTTCCCGAGGACTTGAACAAGAAGCTCGTGGATTGCGACGTTTACCAGAGCGTTGCTGCTGGAAATGCGCTGTCGTAAGTTATCCCTTCTGGTGTACAACGTGTAACAGAAATAACGCGAAACCTGAAAAGGTCTCATTGTAGGTACTCATCTATCTATCTAATTCCTTTAAACGAGCAATTCTTGTTTTATGTATATATATTATATTAACGGAAAAGTGTGTAATCCGTCATTGTATACAATTCCTAGGAAATGTGTACAATTCCTAAAATAGATAGGAAATCTATGATATATTTTGTAATATGCACTTTACCTAGGAAATCGATACATTTACTAAATAGCAATCGGAAATGAGGTAAGTAATAGATTATTTTACACATTTCCTAAGTAGGCTCGGAAGGGTATATATTTCCTAGGAATTGTGTACAATTCCTAGGTTTCATACATTTCCGGTAACATATATAATCTGAATCTCGGAAAAGGCTCCAACGATGTTCATGAAAATTATTATGCAGGAGGTTTCGGGGGCGATAAATCGTTCTAGCTAGGTTTCATTTTTAGAAAACGTTAACCAAAAAAAAACGAGCAAAGCTCGGTTATCCAGGTACTTTTTATTAAAAACTTATAGCATGGGGCAAAGCCAGAAATTTAAAAAAAAAAATCAGTTTGTCAGTACATTTTGTCGAGTAATGCAAACAGAAATGTACGGTAACTTTTTTATGGTAAAATAGATGTGTAGATAATGCTATTATTGTACCTACGTTCCTTTCGTCATCATGGTCATTTTACATTTATAACCAAGAACTTGTTTGCCTTTTGGTTTGGTACGACACGGCATAGGTCACGTCATTTTAGAAAAGCAGACTCTTTGTGGTCCTGTATAAAACACACCAGACACACGGCAGCGCAATTCGTCCCATTTTCTACTTACTCCTATATGTTCAGTGCATATAATTGCAATACTAATCGTTTTAAGTGAGATGCTGGTAGTATATAAATTGGTATTGTATTTATGTATTTTATATTATTATTTCTAATTAGTATTGTTTAAAACGATTGTACACTGACAGCCCTAAATCTATCTCCCTTCGTTCAATCCATCCAAAGGTTGTCTGGAAGAGATTGCCTTGTGCGATAAGACCGCCCATTGTGCACTTATTTTATGTATGATTGTCCTGTTCTTATTATGAGGTGTACAATAAAGTATATAATAAATAAATAAATAATAAATAATAAGCTCTAAGAGCTAAGAGCTGTTAAAAGAAATAATGAGAATTCCTATTTCCCAACAGCAACATGCTCAAGATGGGCTCTGCAAAACCCTGGCCTGACGCGATGGAGGCCCTCACTGGCCAGCGACAGATGAAGGCTGACGGGCTCCTGGAGTACTTCAGGCCTCTACAAGAATGGTTGACGGCAGAGAACCAACGCACCGGAGAATATATTGGATGGGAACCTAGCAAAACACGTTAGTATTACTGTTTTGGTTTTTTGGTAATATTTGCTTGTGCGATGTAGAAATATGTGATGTCCGTAAAAAGTAGCTGTATCTACAAGTTGTAGTTATCCAATGCCTGGTTTCTGAGGTTTTTATCGGTCTTGAAGCTTTAATTAATCAAAATCAAAAGTCATTTATTCAAATTAAGCTGAGTGCCAGCACTTTTTGAACGTCAAAGTTCTACATAAAGACAGTCCCCCAAAACGCCCGCCCATTACCACTTCCTAGTGTTATAGCTGGGAAGAAGAAGTGGCGCAACAAACTCCCCAGCAACACATCTGTCTGTTAAGTTATAAAAACTTGAATTTATACAGCAGTATGCAAAGTTTACAAAACAAAACACAGAAAATTATATGTCTAATATGTAAATCAAATTTTATGAAATTAATTGACACTTGTAAGCTAGCACACTCCATTACGCCATCAAAAAAAAAAAAAAAAACAAACCAACTCAAGCATTAACAAGTAAATCAAACTAATTAAGCCTCTAGGCATAAATGGTGTGCCCGCTTACACGTGCAATTTTATAATCTAACAGGATTGTGACTGGAACCACAAGTGATGAACTAGAGCCAACGTAGTTATTATTATAAACTGTAGGTTTATCGTTATAACAATAATAAAAAAACCATGACCAGCAAGGAGACCAGCCACCACAAGCAGCACCCGTTCACGAGCATAACGCAAAGATCAGCCATTACCCCCCTCGCCATGTTTGAGGGAAGGAGTTGGTTTTGTTAAAGCCTATGTTCGTTTGATGGTAATCGGTTCCATTTGGTCAAAAAAAGTAACAAACAACAACTCTACGTAGAATGTAGATACTTAGCTAGTTCATTTGTACGGCAAACCAGGGCGCTTTTCGTTTTTGCAATATGTACAAATTAACGCGACGATCGCGTATTCCCGCGATGATTGCATTGCTTAAGGACGACGCTTAAAACTCTCCCCTTTTGTTTCTAGAATACTGCACAGCGGAACAGCGGGCCGCGTTAAGCGCTAAGGAGGCGACAAAACCAGAGACACAACAAGAACCGGCAGAGTCGTGACGCGATGAGTACTTACTACACTTAGTCTAATTTATAGCAGACAAGCAACACAGTATTCATAATAAATGTTTTTTATAAGGAATTTTTGGTATTTTATTTTGAAATCTGGAGCATCATTCTCATCACTCTCAGTACAGTAAAATTCGCTTATAATGACATCGAAGGGAAGTGAAAAACACGTCATACTAAACGAATGTCATACAAAGCATAATCCTACGCTAACTACACAACTACTCATTTCTGTGAGAAATTTAGTGTAATAGAAACTATTCAAATTGCACAATATGTCGTCGCAGGGAAAGGGGTGGGAATGATCACAAAAACCAGTGAAGGTGTTAGGAATCATGTCACTCACTATAATAAAATAAATAAAGCCTTTTTTTCCATGCATTCACAAAATAATTTTACAATATTGAATACATATCACATGTTTGATTATTATATTTTTTCTTTGAAATATTACAAAAAATAGATCGAAATTAAAAAAAAATCTATTCGGTTATATGTGTCTAAATTCTAATATAACAAATTGGAATAATCAAATATATCATATTAGATGTAAATTATTATTAATTTTAGGATTACATTTTTATTATTGATTATATATAACGGAGTATCGGGACCATTCGGGTTTTTAGAAATAGTGACGTCAGCAGAGCTGACGTCACCATCTCCATTAACGGGCTCACTCATTGCAAATAACGAAACACACAATTTAACCAATCACGTTTTATTCGTAATACAAGTAAAGCACACCAAAAACAACCTTAAAATAAAAATCAGCAAGAATTGTACTCACAAGACACAACTCGACCTGTCTTCTCCAAGTCCCGCTTCAAAAGTGGCTTCGCAGCGGCTCGCCTTTTCAATATCAAAACATGGCGTCGTCGTTGCGAAGTCATTACACTTATTTTTTATCACAAATTGCGCGTAACATTGATTTAAGTAACAAATGATGATTTGTTAATTCATTTCACTATTTTTAGCTCTTGATTTTAACATTGGAATAATTTTACATTACTTAAAACTTTGCTTCAAACTTTAATTGCGCGCCATCTTTTTAACATGACCAACAGTAATTCAATCAACTGTTGGAATAAACAAAAATCAATCAAAAATCGTTATAAAACTATTGCCTATTTCTTTTTAATTAATAAATGAATTTCGCAATCGTTAACTTGTTTTTAAACCTAAGCTTTTATAAACCTACAGTTATGGTTTGCTGTTATAGTAACAGCAAGTCATAACACGGCTTTTTACTTTGA
The DNA here is from genome assembly GCA_905163435.1 of Mamestra brassicae. Classification (NCBI taxonomy): domain Eukaryota; kingdom Metazoa; phylum Arthropoda; class Insecta; order Lepidoptera; family Noctuidae; genus Mamestra; species Mamestra brassicae. Next base: position 2,303,171 of record LR990991.1, on the reverse strand, counting down.
AAAGTAGCAAACGGACTACAATAATTAAATCAAAACTTATTTAAACCTAACCTGTAATATTTAACTGTTAAACAACATTAAGTAATAGTTTATTTTAAAGTTTACATTAGCCTTGCGTCGACATATGTATATATATATATATATATATATTTTCACTTGTCACTCACTATAACTGAACATAATTCCTTAAAAATAGGTAACAATAAGCGACATGTTCATAAGCGAAGTCATAATATCCGAACTTTTTCTTTTTTCCGGACTTTTATGTGAAAACCAAACTTCGCACTGTATTTACTTCATAGTAAGCGGTTGGTCAATATAACCGGAGTCATAATAAACGGTTTCCACTGTATTTGAATCAGAAATTGGAAGATTCTCGTGAGAAGCAAGTCATCGGTAACCTACGCGATAAGGTGACAACGGTGGAAGGCCCAGCGAGGTTAGACTTATCACAGGTTGACCCAACGAACACTGTGAAGATAATTCTAAAAATCAGATGAATATGACTAGTGAAGGAACCCATTGCTGTGGCATTAGATAAGAATAGAGAACTCTTTATTATGTTCACCATAATAAATTAAATATACAGGAAGATAACATGGTCGGGTAGGGCATTATTTAGGAGAGGCCTCAGACCAGCATTGACCGGCTTTTGGTTGAAGAAAACTAAAAGATTTGAATATGACTAACAAGCTTCTGTCCCCGACTTCGTCTGCTTGGACTTCAGATCGGGGTGAAAAGTATTATATTTGTTAATCCAGGTTAAAACTATTCATTTTTATCGTCATCATATCAGTCCTAAGACGTCCACTGCTGGACATAGGCCTCCCCCAAAGGGGATGCCATAATTACCACGCTTGGCAGGTGGATTGGCGATCGCAGTGAACCTGTTGCGTGCTGCTGCCCATTCCCTGGTGAATCTCTTAGTCGCCTCTTACGACACCCACGGGAAGTGATGGGAATAAAAACTATTATGTCTGCAACATTTCGTCTAGACCTGATCAGTGATTTTTGCGGGAAAAAGACAAGTAACACACGTCCATCCATCTATTCACACAAACTTTCACATTTATAACATTGGTAGGATGACGTAGCATTTTCACCTATTGATCACTATTCGTTGCAGACAGTAGTAGTTTATCGATTTGTGTATATCACTTTATCTCTTAGATTTTATTTATTAAGATTAGATAACATCCCAGTCTCTTGCGTTATTTAACAGTAACTTGACAATACCACTGGATAACTCTTCAGATAAATAAGATGAAGATAACATCATCTTCTATCTAATCATCAAATGACAGATACGAGTCACGATAAATAAAAATTAAGTGGGTTCAAAGCCCGTGCTGCTGCGATATCCTACTAATATTATAAACGCGAAAGTTTGTATGGATGGATGGATGTTTGTTACTCTTTCACGCATAAACTACTGAATGGATTTTGATGAAATTTGGTACAGTGGTAGATTATAGTCTGGAATAACACATAGGATACTTTTTATCCCGGGAATATGTTCCCTTGGGATAATTTTCGACAATCACGCGGGCGGAGTCGCGGGCGGCAACTAGTAAATAAATAAAACAACATGGTGACAAAAGATGTGTTTATCTCTAAGTTCCGATGATATTATGTTGTTTATTTTAAAGCGAGTAAAATCGATATCAATGCTTGTGAATAGTTGGAAGTGAAAACTAAAAACGGATTATTTATTATTTTATTCAGGTTAACCAACAACTGTTTACATTAGCAGGTTGTTATTTATAATAGAATACAATTGCGGGTGCAACAATTAATTATAGGTTAACACCGCTAGCACAAAAAAACAGTGGTAAAACCATTAATTATTAAATTACAATAGATTCATTAAAATATAAATGAATATAATGTGAAAATCAAATTAATAACTTAGAACATTTAAAACAAGATAAAATAAAATAATAATTGATTTATTGAAATAAAAAGCGTAAAAACTGAATCGACTTTTCTAGCCTTGTTTATCTTTGTATCTCATACGTTTTCTCTGCGAAAGTAACAAAGCCATTACTAATTTTATCTGCGTTTGGTTAATTATTTGCTTGTCAAAATTCAAGCAAATAGTTCGATATTAGAGGTCCCTTCTCTTGGAGCCCTCCCAAAGAGGGACCTCTAATAATTAACTGAACTAAAATAGTGGCCAGCATGAGACGATCGATAGTTGAGGATAGAAGAAGGAAGTGCATTGCGATCCCAAGTAACATGAACAAACACTGGAAGATGACGATGATAGGTACAGTCAACAAAGCAATTTGGTATGCAGGCAGGTAACTTGCAACTAAGTACTTTTAAACAATGTTGTGAGTGTGCTGCGTAGGCAATTATTGTACATCACACTCGTAAGTATATCATAAGCTTAAAAAATATTCTTGTCTGTATACCAAATAGCTTTATTGACTGTACCTCTGTCTCGGAAGTGATTCACATTGAAGAACCGGCAATGTCAAGTTCGAGTACACAAGTAAACAAACTTTGACCAATATTTTGATTCCAAACACGTCGAGTTTTAAGGAAAAATCCTAGAGAATGCGTTTATGCAAAGCAAACACGTTTGGATGTGAGCCAATGACAAGTACACGGGAATCTAGTTGAAGATCAAACTAGTTTAATTCTCCTAGGTTGTTTACTTTTAACCGACTACCAAAAAGAGGAACTGTATGATCCATATAGTCCGAGATCCCAGATCTGCCAGCATTCGGACTTCAAGAAAACTGAGTTACGTTTTTAATTAACTTTAGCACCTGATATGACCTGTAAATTAGTCGTTGGCCGTTCAAAGAACGGCTCCGGGAACTCTAATATTGTAGGCCTCGTCAAGGACTTTCTGAGCCCTTTCGTTCGCAAAAGCTAAAAATAAATATCTGGTTTTCCAATCTGGTCTTTAATATTTGGAATAAGGAAAATGTTAAGGCTCAACATCTTGCCTTTTTTTTGGGACCAATAAACTAAACCAGAATATTCCGATTAAAATTCAAAAGAATCAAAACCATTTGAATACCAGTTTCTGTCAGGGGCATCACCCGCGTGAATGTCGGAAATTATTCTAAGGGAACTACTTCAAACCCATACTCCTTTAAAGGGCGTGTCAGACTCTTACTGACTAAAACCCATCCGTGTTCACCCGGCGGTTGGGGCGAAGGCCTTGCCTTTCCCTCGCGCGGCCCGCTTCCTCCTTCAAACCAATACTCCTAGGATAAAAGCAGCTGATGTCCTATTCCAGACTATAATCTATATCTGTGCCAAACTTCATTCAGATACTTTCCGCCATTCTGGCGTGATTGAGTAAAAACATCCACCCATCGAAACTTTCAGAAATAAAATAGTACTAAGAAGAAAGCTTTACAGAGGACAATAAGTTTGGGGAACTTGTTCGAAAGAGTCATAGCTCGCAAAGGGCTAACACGGATGGGTTTTAGTCAGTAAAACTGACAGTCCCTTCCGCTCCGTCCAGAGCGGAAGAAGTCATTTAATGATTCCCCACGCTTAAAAAAAATGGGGACAAGTAAAAAGGCGGACTAAGGTTTAAGATAAACAAACAAAACGGGCCGAATCTTGTATCGTTCTGTATTCTGTGGTATCGGTATCAATAATTCAATTGCGACAGATTATATTATCATTCATGAAGTGCCTCAGATAAATACGAATCGCATCCCGCCTCGAGCAGTAGTGTGGATTTGATAGCAGCAGGAAAAAGACGGTGAGTCGTTTGTTGTACCTAATAACTGGTTAAAAAGATATTATTACAGATACGCATATTATCATGTATTTAATTTTATGTATCGATATGTATCGTATCCAAAAGTTGGTTTTTCTGTACCAGTTTAGTGCTATCCATAGCCTGTTGCAGACCAAGACCTAATTTTATCATACAATACTAAAAAAAAACGTATGCGTCTCGAGACGCCCGACAGAAGCGAAAACTTAAACTAATCTAAGTTGAACTATTTAACATGGGAAGCGTCTGTCTGAAATACGACAGGCGCTGTGGGTTAGAGAGTGAGAGAGGAAGAGCCTGCCTACTGCTGCCGTATGCGTGAGAAAAAGGGACGCCAGACAGACTGGCGCCGTAACGCGTTACGCTACGAAGCGGTTTACCCTCCCATAAGAAGTTATCACTTCAAAAGTTAAGGGACTGTAGTTTGCAATCTGCACACATGTACAAATAAATTAAATCAAATTATTAATATAAGCTAAGTTAAATTAACTTAGCTCTTGGTTTGCAACCGGCTGCGAAAAAAAAAACCTGTTTTCGAAGACTTTCTGATCAATAAATTAGAAATGACAACAATGTTTGTTCGGAAGTTCATCTTTTATCGTAGACACATCTTCAGGATGTATCGTAAGCGGAACAAGGAACATAACCGATGTTGAATTGTTTCCTATCAAGGTTCTAGAAACTGATCAGGAAAAAAAAAGGTTTATATTAATAGGGAATATGCATGAAAAAAATGTTTAGTATACATATATTATAAATATTTAGTTTATCTAAAAATATACAAAAATATAATACTAACAGTGTAAATAGAATTAAAATTGATCGAAAAACAAACGAAATATAACTGTTTTAAACAAATATATCTGTCCCTCTCGCGAAGACGCTGTTTTCTATGGTAGCGGTATAGGCGACACGGTATTTTACGTCAGAGTTCGTATCGGACTTCTCTTTCTATTTGGCATCTTTGAAGCTATATAACTTTCTCGCTGTTGACGGTATTATAGAAATTATTTCATAGTTTTTAGCCAATAAGTATTTCAATTTGCAAATAAAAAAATTGCATTCATATTCCCTGTTACATATAAAGTCTTCAACATACGATATTTGGAGATCACCTTTTAAGCAAGAAGATGCTTGTGTTAGGTGAAAGAGAGGCTCTTTCACTTAACATTATACAAAATGTGCATTTGAAAACAGAATTATAAATTAAAGAAAATAGAAAAACTACAAAAAGGAGCATTTTTGTGATGTGTTTTGTTTGTGTTGTGTGTGTGAGTGTGTGCAATAGTGTGAGTTTACGTTGTCTACGAGTTGAAAAAAAAAATTAAAATGAAAAAGTGTTTATTCACAGTAATACATTGCTAACAATATAATTATTACGTCTGCCAAACTGCAAAGCAGTTTGTTGGCAGATGTAGCTCCGTTTCTTTAGCACACATATATTATAAACAAATACACACAAAAATACAAGTTTATTATTTAAAATATTAATTATTTATCTTCTGAATCGCTGTTTACGCGTGTAAACAGATACACATTCGTTTACCTGTATGTATATAGATATGAGTTCAAGTTTCAGTCAGGTTTATGTCTAGGTTTAGGTTAACCCTGCGACAATGTCTTGGGATCGGAGGAAGTCAGGAACATCTTCCTCCACTAACCATTTCGTTGCTGCGGTCATATTTACTAATACACAAATTAAGGAAACGATGTTACGATGGCCTCAATGTTATCGTAGAAACAGGAGCTAGATCGTATATCTTGCATTTTGGTGGGGAAATTGATTTTGCTTAGCGTCGATGGCAATCAAAACGGAGTTGGCCCAGAATTCGGACATGAATTTATTTTGAATAGCGTCCATCAATTCCTGTAAGGTGTAGGCAACAGGTCATGTAGGTCTCGATACGAGTTGTGGAATTTGTTCGAAAGAGTCACCGCGGCCCTGTAACGCAAAGGGCTTTAGAAGGAACACGGATGGGTTTTAGTCAGTAAGAGTCTGATACGCCCTTCCGCTCCACCCAGAGCGGAAGAAGTCATAATTGATGATTTTCCATCCTTAAAAAAAAAAAAGGTCTCGATACGAAATGTTTCATTGTGTGTGGAACAGTACCACTTCTTCTTCTGAGGATCTGCATAAGTGACATTGTATCAACGAAAATGACTGTCATAATTTTTTTTAATGGATTGCACGTGGTCATTCCAGTATAACATTCGAAAAGTCAACATGTATGGGATTCTAAACATTTTGGCTTTTTGGCTATTATTTTTATCGATAACTAGTGGTCGGCCCGGCTTTACCCGGATGTATATTTTTTTCAAAATTTTCTTTCAGAGGAACCTTCTCCTGACAACAACAAACACAACAAAAAAAATATAATAAGCGAATTTGGTCCAGCCGTTCACGCGTGATGCCGTGACCAAGGGAAATAGGGATTCATTTTAGAATATTACTTGGACTACTAGAGCCTCTAGTTTGAATTTATTGGATGAAGAGGACAAACGTTATTCAGATGACTGGCCTGTTGGTCGAGTAGTTAGTAACCCTGACTGCTAAACTGGAGGTCGTGGTTTCGATTCCCACCCAGGACAAATCTTTGTGTGATGAGCATGATCATTTGTTCTGTGTGTGGGTTTAATTTGTGTATAATATGTATGTATATAGAAATATATAAGTATGTTTATCAGTGGTCTGGTTGCCATAGCACAGGCTTTGCCTAGTTTGGGATCGGATGACCGTTGTCCCAAGATATTATTATTATTATAGTTAGAGGCAAGGGTACACCCTGGTAAACGATTAGATTCTCAGTTATTGTAATGATATGAATAGCTTTCCGTTAACATTGCTATGCTGATTAGTTCCTTGACTTTAATTTGAATCCCCTATCCAAGCAAATTGCAAAACCGAATCGGATCAAACCAGTATGCCTGCATATATGTATGTTGAATGTATGAGGAAAATTCAGTAAAACCGAAACTTTATTTATATTAAATCATCTGTTGACTGGCACTTTATTATCAAGGTAATGTAGATGCCCCAATGAACTAACTGTTCTTGATAATGGAAGGTTATGTTTGGATAAGAAAATAAAAACCAGGTACGTCCAGAATATGGGTGTTTTTCTTAACAAAAAGTATTCCAGAAATCGTCTATTATATTCATTCTTTTGAAGATTCGGGGTATGGTAAAATGAGATGGAATTCGCGGTGGGAATAGTAAAAAACTTTGAAGGATTTTTTTTTGTCATTTAGGTTATTATTGCAGCATGTAAGGATTCCATTTAAATTTTCTTTTTTTTGTTGTATTATAAAAAATCTATAACTCACAGCCTTTTCAAAGAAATTTCGAAACGGCTGGTTGACACTTCTTATGACCTAACATTTACTTTGCCCAGAGGCTAAGTATTGCCATTCAACGTGGCAATGCCGCCAGTCTCTTGGGCACATTACCAGCTGACAGTGTTGAGGACAAATTCCTTGATGCCATATTTTGGTTTTTTTGTAAGTTTAGTTTATTTGTTAATATTAGTTTTTATGGTCTAGTTGAAATAAAAAAAAATAAAAAAAATTTGATTATTTTGTAAAGAGAAACTGTCAATCAAAGTTTCTTTCTTTGATTGAGATAAAATTTGTCGTGTTTTTTACATTCATTTATTTTGCCAACGACACGAAGCCAAAAAAAGAAATGAAAAAAAAAAAAAGATTTTCTATTGCAGGAACAAAGAAAAACACAATTTTCCTCAACAATTAGTTGAAATTAAAAATATTGCTGCCAACATCCTTATTATTGTTCGAAGTGTCATCAAAGTTGATCGTGACCCAACATCTCGTTCAGAAAATGGATTTATTAATTAAATTCGTCTTATCGTGATAAAGGACAATGTGCTCTGTGTTATGTGTGATAAGAGATAGTTTTAAGTAAATGTGTTCGAGCTTTGTAATTTTGAAGACATTTTGGTTCTGTGTTTTTAATTGGGCATGATATTATCGAAAGAACAAAAGGGTTTTCTTGTAAGTATTGTGTTTTTTATGTAGTTTTAAGTTACAAAACTTTAGTATATGCTGAGAACTTGTAGAATACCTACTAGATTTTTTACGCAACTGCCCTAGAAGGAGGATAATTATTTTAAGACAAAATCCTGAGGGATTTTTAAGTACGGAAGTAAATATTTCTTCAAAAACAAAGCGTATGTTATTTAGAATCCTTGAAAAATAATATAAAAAGCCAACCTAATTAGGACAAAAATGACGTAACTCGATTCACGAGCCTACTCCGTTATTTTCAATGTTGTCTTCACGTTGGTACCTATTCTTCAAAAGAAGAGTACAAAAATAAAAATTTTACATGAAACTGTCACAAATATTTGACTAACAATGTTTTGTAACGCTTATGAATACCAAACCAGAATATTTAACGAGACGAATGATGTCTACTTCATGCAGTAGCGCGCAAGTTAGTTAAGATTTTGAGGCACTACGTTTAAGGCATAAGTCCCATTAAAATAGATGGACAAATTTTAACAAAGCGTTCAGTACGTCTAACCAAAGATATCCAAGCAAAAACAATACTGATTAAAGTGATTTTATTTTCACCTAAAATAATAAATTGGCAACATTTTTTTTGTGTATTTTTGTTCGCAAATTCTTTTTCTTGTGAGTATCTATGCGTTTTATTTTATTTTTTTACCATTGCCTTCATTTTGGTGGTCTGATTGATTTCTAAAAGTTTGTTCATCTGTTTTGATGGGACCTTATGGTTAAAAAGTGGAGTTTCCCTTTATTTAGATTGTTCTCTTAAAATGGGTAAATTGGATAACTTGGTTGCAAAGAATCAGACTCGTATCTACTTTAAATTGAACTTAATGTTCAGGACAAAAACTGTTCGCTCAGTTACTGGCTGAGCCATCTAAAACTGTGAAGACAACTCAGCCGGTCGACTCAGTAAACATGTCGCAGTGAAAGCTTAGGTGAAGTGATCAAGAGGTGAGCTGTCAATCCATATAATCAAGATGTCACGTGATCACGAAGTGAGTTTCCATTCCATTCATTATATGGATTGACAGCTCACCTCGTGTTCACTTCAGGACTTCACCCATGCCTTCACTTCGACATGTTTACAGAATCGTCCGGGAAGAGACAAACGGCAGCTGCAGATGTCAATTTCTTACATTTCTGTTGAGCTTGTTCTTGACCTCGATGGAAAGATTATTGTCTATTGTCTGTGCAGATTCCAAAGCCTGAGACACTACCGTGCTTAGTCGTAAGGAGGAAAAGGTGGCCCTATCGATATTAAAGGTCAAATAAACCAAGGGTTTGTTTATGGGCACGTGATAACTCAGATTTGTTTGGTCTAAAACTTTGCCTCTTCCATCGTATAGGTCATTTCGGCTGCATGTATTGGGGCACAGTGGGCAGAATAGGAAGTGGATCCTAGTTTGCAACTTAGCTCCACATTTTCGCCCTGTTGTTGATCCGTAAAGTCTCACTTTTTTTTTTAATGATGTGAAATCATCAAATGACTTCTTCCGCTCTTGTTGGAGTGGAAGGGCGTGTCAGACTCTTACTGATTAAAACCCATCCGTGTTCCTTCTGAAGCCGTTTGCGTTCCAGGGCCGCGGTGACTCTTTCGAACAAATTCCGTAACCCTAGCAGGCTCTGGCCCCCGTCTTCTATGCTGACATCTCTTTTAGGCGCGCGTGAAACACAACGCGCCATCGACCCGGGCCCGGTGGTGATCGGACAGCGAGCGACCCAACACTCGCCGTCCGCAGGCCCGCGCCTACGATGGCAAGGTATCTCCCTGCGACTCCCGACGCCCGGGGCGTCTTCTCCTGTAGCGGCGGTTGGGGCGAAGGCCTTGTCTTTCCCTCGCGTGGCCCGAAAGTCACACGTTACGTCTTCCTATTTACTGAAAATAACTTTGTTTTGAAGAGCTACTGACGGAATGAAATGAAAGGATTGTGCTAGAAGAATTCCATAGTTCTATTTAATGAGCTGACCTCAAACTAATCGCTATTTCAACCTGATTATCGGTGTGAAATCGAGGTAAGAATGTTGATTTACTTTGTTCTGTTTTTCTAGAGACTTTTAATAGGTCTGTGTATTTAATTAAGTAAGGAACCTACGTCATACGACTGCCTTGTTGGTCTTGTGAAACTGCCTCGATGGGATGGCTGATAGGTGAATGCACTCCTGCTGAGCAAGAAATCCTGGGTTCGATTGCCAGGTTGGGCAAAGAGATATTGGGATTTTTCATAAGGATGTTTCAGTTGCAACCTGGAGTTCGATCGAATCGATGAAAATAGGCTCATCTTCTGTTACATGCAGTGATTGGATAATCGGGCGCTATTATATCTAAACTTCTTCCCGTGAATATAAATTAAATTCAGAAAGGAAAAGGAACATATAAGTAATCCCGGGTACCCGAGATTGACAATTTTATAAAAACAACTATAACAAACCTAATGAAATTAAATCAGTGGTTATTTTGATGTAGTATCTTTATTTTATTCAAATCAAATGGAAAATCATAAAAACTTTAATTGTAAATTAAAAGTTCCATTAGAATTGGCATTTTAAATTTAAAAAAATACAATGAGAGTTCACAACGAGTTCTAACTATATTTTGTATTTTTAGCAATCTCAGGAATTTCGAACGATTCCGGTTTCTGAAAATCATGTCCGTATTATACTTTCGTGGGAATAAAAGTGAAGTTTAGGTATATTAGCGCCCGATTATTCGATCACTGGTTATATGAGACTCAACAAAACATAACCAGTGAAATTTGGTTGTTCTATAGATTCCCATATGACTAATTTTTAGGGAAATACAGGCGTCAAGTTAAGTTACCTAATTAAGTAAATAAGAACCTATTTAATTTACTTAAACTTGTCACGACTCACGATAGTCTAGTCCCGATTTTGGACTTTCAACCATTCTTGTGCGACATCGTTACTTCACTATGACGTTATCATGTTGATTCTTTTTTATTTAAAATTAAATAAAACCTTTCAGTTGTGGTTGGAAAACCAGTTTGTAAATGGACAAGTTTGCAAACAAATGTCAAGTATGTTTTTGTCGTCCATACTTTTCGCGTTATCTTAATTGCCTTGAGGATACGCAGGTTATTCGTAGTAGCTACATCGTACTTACTATTAACATTACAGAACATATTATGTCATAACTATGCTAGTGGACAAAAGTGAATATATCCCACAGCCACAATACACAGATTGTACTTCGGGGAGAGTGTCCAGGAACTCCACGACCTCATCCCACCGGCCCCCTTCTACCATCGGACATCTAGACGCACTGCAAGTTACCATCCCTACCTTGTTGCTATTCCACCAATTCGCACTAAACGTTTCCAAACGTCTTTTATAATGCGCACAGCAAAGGAGTGGAACTCTCTGCCTGCGTCTGTGTTTCCGAACGCATACAACCCTAATCTCTTCAAAATTAGAGTGAACAGGCTTCTTCTGGGTAAGCTTGCTCCATCTTCGACTTTGTCTCTGTAATCTATGACCTAGATAGACTACAGTCAAGAGCAAACCCATATTAAATAAAAAAGAAATGTAACCCATGTAATTATGGGCCACTCTATTGCCAACTAAGAGGATCTGAAAGACTCTAAGAGCCAGTCGATTCTGTAAACATGTCTAAGTGAAGGCTTGGGTGAAGTGATCACGAGGTGGGCTGTCAATCCATATAATATGATGCATGGAAGTCAAACAGCAAGTCTTACAATATCGATATTAAGCTTCATTTGGCTAGGTTGGAAGCCGACCTCAATATAGTTGGGAAAAAGCTAGACAGGATCCGATTACAACTTTACGAAGAACGTGATGATGATGATACAATTTTATTTCAGTTTTTCTAAGTTCTTTTTTATTTTTGTGAGTTCATATCGTTTTTTTTCCTTTTTTGTATTTAATTTTTAACTGTCTTCAAAAAAGGAGGAGGTTCTCAATTCGTTGTTTTTTTTTGTTGTTTACCTCATAGCTCCGTCATTTATTAACCGATTTGAAAAAAATTTTTTTCATGGGAAAGGACACGTTCCGATTGGTCCCATAGAAATCATCTTTATTTCGATGGGAAATCTAGATTTCATCAAAATCGGTTAAGTAGTTTGGTTTTTAAATCAAAATAGTTTGAGGACATAGAAAATATATCATACCAGTTATTGACATTGCGTATTTTGCTTTTCTGTGACTTTCCAGTGGTGTTGTTAGGTGTGGGGTTCCACAAAAACGTGAAAAATAAAAAACATAAAAAAAAATACAACTGACTTTCAAAAAAAAAAAAAACACTACGTTGTCGTGTTAAAATACGGAGAAACAACCAAAAACAGCGACTTCCGAAATGAAAGTTATTTTATACTTAGTTACTTTATCCGAAATTATTTAGAAGTCGGTTGTATTTTTTTGTGAAAAGTTTTTCATAGCTACATTTTGCCTAAACCATCCATGCGTCTCATTTGTTTCGGCAACAATTTTCTCGTCACACAAAACACTTGAAATCCTGAAAGCATGACACGTTAGTAATTAATTTACATAATAATTAATGTTTTTGAGTTTGAACCACTGATTTTAGTACGTTAACAGTTCCAAGTGGTGTCTTGTGTTACAGTGAAGTCGTGGAAGATATATCTTTTTCTGATGGTTAAAATTAATAGAACTAAGAAAAATCAGAGGAAGATGCCTTGTGGGTATTGTAGTCAGACTGCTAAAAAGGGGTTATTTGTAAGTACGAAAAGTGTAAAATATTTTGTGTAAAAGGTTCAATGTAGACAAGAAGCAAAAGATAAGAGCTAAACAGATGACGATGATACCGATCCACTCAGAAATGTTGCTTAACATAACGTAAGGGAATTTATTACCAAAACTAGCTATTGATCGCGACTTCGTACGTGCATATCCCGTTTCCGTAAGGATTTCCCGTACCCGTATAGTGCGGCTATCATATACAAAAAGAATAACCCAAACCCAAGTGGTAGTTCCAGAGCCTAGCGCGTTCAAACAAACAGTCTTCAGATTTATTATATTAGTAGATAGGTAGAAGTGTTAATTCGAAGATAAATGAGTAAAATTGTTTTTTTTTGTAAATGTTCGAAACACATTTAAACTACATGCAAAATATAAATGAGATGAAACAGTGCAGTGATTTCAAGGCTGTGAACAAAATTAGACATTAGTTTAACTTTTTCTGCATTAATTACATGGCTATTACTGGCTAATTTAGGTATGGCTAGATTTAATTTAGGATAAGGAAGCTACAGTTAATCAACGGTGTATGTAAAATTCATGATAGGAACTAAAACATCCAATCTCCTAATGACCACACTTTTGATAAACGATTTAACATGCATGGTCTTCTTCATGAGAAAAGATTGCATGTTGTGGAGATGAGAATGTTGAGATGGATGTGTATCGAGAATGGATAAAGTGAGGAATGAGTTCATTAGAGGTAGCTTAAAAGTGGCGCCAGTAACGGAAAAGTTGAAAGGGAACCGCTTATCTTGGTATGGTCATGTGAAGAGGAGGGATGAAATGCACGTAACCAAAAGAGTTATGAATATAAATGTGGATGGATGGACAGGGAGAGGGAGGCCGAAGGAAAGATGGATGGATTGTATTAGGAGTGATATGAAAGAAAAGGGAGTTAGTGATAGCGTGACGGTTGACAGGACAGAATGGAAGAAAAAAACGTGTTGCGCCGACCCCAAGTAACATGGGATAAGGTTAGAAAGATGATGATAGTCTTCATTATCATCTGCCTAGCCTTTTCCCAATTATATTGGGGTCGGCTTCCAGTCAAACCGGATTCAGCTGAATACCAGTATTTTACGTGAAGCGGCTGCCTACCAGACCTCCACAACCCATTAACTGGGTAACACGGTAGTTCTTGGCAAGACTGTTGTCAGATTATCTAGCTTCTGACTATCCGTAACGACTGCCAAAGATCTACAAATGACAGCCGGGACCAACGGCTTAACGTGCTTTCCGCGGCACGGAGGAGTCTCGGTATGTTAAGATGGTCACCCATCCACAGACCAACCTCGGCAAGCGTTGCTTAACCTTGAAGATTGACCCGTGCAGCTGTTATTATTTAGCGATAATAATAACTATATAAACGATTTAACATGCATGGTCTTAAGAATTATTAAATTTGCACAAGGCCCGGGCTACGTTTAGCCAACGACTTATCAGTTAGCAATTGCAATAAGTACCACAAATGTAGGCTTCACCGAGGTTACCAATGACTTAATATTTTTTCTTAGCCGTTCAGCTCAATTTGCCGCCAACAATATTGGTAGGATCATTCACCTTTCTATCCTCCTTGACACGTTGTTTTGTCCGATTTTTTAGACGAAGCCATCAGTATTTAAGTATTTATGCATTGATATAGGATTGTTTTCATCATTGCCATTTGTGAAACCGTGTGATCTTGCAGGTTGGTCCGATTTTTTGTTTTGTGGCTCTTGATTTGTGTTAGCTAGTTCGTTGTTGTTATTTAAGGTGGAAGCGCCAGGGTAGACCGTGAAATTAAAATTTTCTTATGTTTTTTGCAAGTCAGTGTCAGGCTGTATGTTGAACCAAATATGATTCGCGAACGTAACACGTATTTATTTACAGAATTATAATCATTAAATAATCAATACAACCCTCTAAAATCATTTAACTCGATTGAATGGTTATTTCATAAAAAAAGGGATTCAATCGAGTTACATGAATGATACAACCTGTATTGATGATTTTAATTATTATAACTCAGTAAAGCCATATTTGTTACGGTCGCCAATCGTATTTTTATCAACATACAACCTGACACTGACCTGCAAAATGAAAAAAAACATGAAAATTTGAATTTCGCGGACTACCCTGGCGTTTTCGCCTTAAGAGCTCGTTTTGATAAATCACATTGTTTGGGATTATGTTTTTGATTGGCATCAGTACATATTCTAGTTCTCAGTGGTGCTATGTGTATTTTTTACAAAAAACTCACAAGTTTCTGTCAAAGATTAAGTCTCGGTCGGTCATCGGCGACAGTGCAAAGATGCTAGTAGCCGGTTTACCAGTCATCGATTGTTTGGTATGCGACGGTTAATTTCGATCTACCACACCATATTAACACGTGAATTGACCCCAGAATAGACACAATAGTGATATAAACATTGGCCGTTAAGATATTACTTTAATATGTAGGGCAATTGATAGTCACAGGTACCATGTAGTAAACAAGTATTTCGTTGCGTAGCTGTCACTGGAAAATTGCAGACTCCGTAAGATTGTAATAAATCTTGATTAGATTATAATATCCCGATATATTGTGAAAAAAAATCGTTTTGTATACAATAAATTCCACCCAAATTCAATAGTTTCCAATATATCTGTGTCTTATTTAGAAAAAATAGTTTACTATTTCCCGCGACATTTATAGTTGGCGCCAGATAATCGTGGAATAACGGTCATTGACCCACCTACATTTATTGGAATTTTTAATTTGAAAAACGGAATTAATGACACAAAGCTGTCCCGAATCATCATCGGTCGTGATCCTTAACATTGTTTAATAATGAAAAACGATTTATATTTTATTGTTTAGGTACCTATGAACAGTTATTAGGGAAAGGTCAATATACTTTATTCCACATTTATATGGCGCCTACTATAACAATCTTACGGCGTTTGCCATTTTCCGGTGACATAGCCAAACCATATCATCCGCAGCTGTAGGAATACTATAAAGGCACTATAAAGTGTCCCCGCCGCTGGGATACAGACCTCACACGCATCTCCGTGTTCTTCTCAAAGAAAAGAGACCTGTGCCCCGCAGAAGAGTGGGAAGCAGTGGCGTAGCTATAGTAGGCGCCAGATAATCGTGGAATAACGGTCATTGACCTACCTACAATTATTGACATTTTTTATTTGAAAAACGGAATTAATGACACAAAGCTGTCCCGAATCATCATCTCTCGTGATCCTTAACATTGTCTAATAATGAAAAACGATTCATATTTAATTGTTCAGGTACCTATGAACAGTTATTAGGGAAAGGTCAATATACTTTATTCCACATTTATCTGGCGCCTACTTTAGTCTCTTAGGGCCCTGTACAAATATTATGGGGGCCTCATATTTAGAGGTATTTTTTTTTAAACAAAACAGGCCATACTAGCTCAGAATTGTCTTGGCAGGTCACGAAGGAAATGACGTGAAATGCTTTGCGTCCACACGTTGAGGCCTTTATAACCCGGTGGCCCCGTATCTATGATACGACGGTAGCTACGCCCATGGTGGAAAGTGATCATCCAAGTATATGTTGGACTAAACAATTATTTATCAACCCTATTACAGTTAGCAATGAAGATCATCGGCGAGCTAGCCCTGGTGGGCGCCATCGCCTCAGTCTTCATCGTGGCTGCACGAGGTCGGGCGGTGGAACAAGCTGCTGAGGAAGCAGCGGGCAGGGACTACATGAGGCACCTGGATGAGCTGATGTCCAAGGCCAGGAATAAGAAGGCTATTGCGGACTGGGACTATGCGAGCAATATCACGAAGTATAATGAAGATCAAATGGTAAGTTTTTGAGAGTCTTTTTGGCTCCTGTTGTTTCATGTGCATTAGAAAATGAGTTTTTGTCAGACTGAATCATCTTGAATCTCTTTTGATGTTTTCTTTTTGTATTTTTTTCTGGTGTTTAGTGCGTATCGTACGTATCTCAAACTGGTTTGTTATGTTTTCCTTGTATTTGGACTTGTTTTTGATAAGCTTAATTATTGTTTTTTTTTGTCTTCGAAAAACAACCAACAAGATTTTTGGTCATTGATCCTAAACACTTTGATTACAGCTCGCAGTTGCTTTGGAGATTGCAGAAGATGAGAAAGAATACTGGAAAGAGACGATGAGCTACCTCTGGCATGAGTATGAAGATCGAGACCTTAAGAGGATGTTCGAGAAGTATACCAAGCTCGGTACATCTGCTCTTCCTGAGGACTTGAACGAGAGACTGATCAGTGCCATCAGTAACATGCAGTCCACGTATGCTAAGGCCACTATCTGTGACTTCAAGGATAGGACCAAGTGTGATCTGCATGTGGAACCAGGTAAGTTATCGTAGTTATAGTTTATTTGACTGGAAGGTCTAGTTGGGGAAACTTTAAAGGGAACAGAATTTAATATTGTATCAATCAGTTTATGGTTTGTGTTAAGCGCCTGTGCATTCGCGCATGTGCAAATTATTGCTGTGGTGTTAATATTATAAAGTTTAGATATACCTAGAACCGTCTTTATCATATCTATAACCTAGATTATATTTCCACAGGCAAGTAGTTTCCATTTCATAAATCATTAGGTTTCTCAAGCAGTTTTGCTTACTTGGCATATGTCACATGAACTATAGTAGGCGCCAGATAAATGTGGAATAAAGTATATTGACCTTTCCCTAATAACTGTTCATAGGTACCTGAACAATTAAATATGAATCGTTTTTCATTATTAGACAATGTTAAGGATCACGAGAGATGATGATTCGGGACAGCTTTATGTCATTAATTCCGTTTTTCAAATTAAAAATGTCAATAATTGTAGGTGGGTCAATGACCGTTATTCCACGATTATCTGGCGCCTACTATAGATATTGTTTTCTTGATAAAAAACAGCTTGTCTCCTATCTACTGTAAAAGTCTCTATCAGTGAAAGGCTCAGTCTTTGCAGATATACCTTTTATAAGCATATCATAAACAAAAAAAATACCACTTATAATATTTTGTAAAATAAGGGTATCATTTCTAGAGGCAGGAAAAAAAACTTTCGTTTTTTTCCGTTGATCTTAAAACTTCTTATATTATTTAATATCTCTAATTCCAGAGGTGACGGAGATCTTCGCGAACAGCAACGACCCTGAGGAGATGAAGTACGCCTGGCTGGAGTGGCACAGGGTCGCCGGCGCCGCGTCCAAGGGCAACTTTACTGAGTACGTCATTATGGACAACGAGGCTGCTAAACTGAACGGTAAGGTTTATAATACGTACAAATTGTCATGTTTTCAGGAGACATTTGAGGATTCAATCTATGTTGTATTTCAGCATTTTTCAACGCCATCCTCCTAAATTCTTAATCCATTAGGTGACGGAGAGATACAAAATCAAAAATCAAAAGTCATTAATTATTCACATTAGGCTGAGTGCCAGCACTTTTTGAAAGTCAAAGTTCTACATAAAGACAGTCCCCCAAAACGCCCGCCCGTCACCACTTCCTAGTATTTTAGCTGGGAAGAAGAATGGCGCAACAAACTCCCCAGCAAATACATTTATATCCAGTGGTCAAACCTCATGTCAAGTGGTTCGAATGATGGTTTTCAGGGAAATCGCCACCAGTTCACACTACTTAGGCGAAAGGTCCTCTTTTTTGGAAGCGTAACTTCAACGTAAAGAAAACATGATGTGGTCGTCAATTTAACTAACAGGTGCCTGGAAGGGCCAGTAGGGCCCGTGTACGTCATTTTAATCAAGTTATATTATCAACAATCTTGAGACAGTTTCAAATATTTGTCCTTCCTCCACCATTAACGATCTCATTAAAACCTTTCCAGGGTACGACAGCGTGGCCGAGTGGTGGCTCAGCGAGTACGAGTCAGATGACAGTGAAGAGCAGTTCGCTTCCCTCTGGGCTCAGATCAAGCCTCTGTACCAGCAAATCCATGCGTATGTCAGGAGGCATCTGAGGCTCAAGTATGGCGAGCATGTCGTGTCGGCTAAGGGACCTATACCTGCGCATTTGTTGGGTAAAATAATTATTATAAATTCTTAAATGATTCTTATTCATTTAACACTTGATGTACACACATTTAATAAAAAGATAAGAAGAAAACAGAAAAATAGGTACAAAGGTGATGCTTATTTCTATAAAAATCTCCTCCAGCATACCTGCGAAAGGAAAGTCGAGTAAAAAGAGATGTAAACATCTTGTGTGAAAGGTTTAAATGGGTAAAATTTAATGAATTGTAAAGGCGGTAGCTAGTTACAAATATTTTAAATGTATTGACATTTAAAATATTTGTAACTAGATACCGCCCGCCGGCCGCTCCGCCCGCGTTAATGTTGAAAACTATCCCAAGGGAACATATCCCCGGGATGAAAAGTATCTTATGTGGGATTCCAAACCATAATCTACCTCTGTGCCAAATTTTATCAAGTTCCGTCCAGCCGTTTGCGCGTGAAGAAGTAACAAACATACACACACACACTCATAAACTTTCGCTTTTATAATATTAGTGTGATATACAATACATAAATATCATTCTTATACATACTAAATAATATTATAAAATAAATAATAATACGTACTTATATTCAACTTTGTATGTGTTAATCAGTTAACATCGATCAACCCGGCTTAAAACTTGTTTTCTTTCATAGAAAACAAGTATTAAGCCGGGTTGATCCACCCATCCAAATGCCTCGAACAAAATTATGCCAGGTGTTGGTATGATACTAACACCTGGCACAATTGTAACAGGTATTCATTTGAGTCTCAATTCTTAACCAGGTAACATTTGGGCCCAAACATGGAACAACGTGGAGAAGTTCACCAGGCCGTACCCTGATAAGCCTGATGTTGACGTCACTGCTGCTCTACAAGCCCAGGTGAGAATCTATCGAATCAATAAACAACTTGAAAATCGATTAGAAAGAAAAGGAAGGAAAAAAGGATTTACTGTCACAGAACTGGCATGCATACAAAATTGTAAACATAATCTAAAATTCCTTAAGTATAGTAGTAGTAGCATTAGTAGTACTTAAAATTATGTTAGTAAAGACAAATATTGTAACTAAAATTTGACTGGTAACAAAAGAAAGAAAAAAATGTTTTGTTTTATTATTGACTAGCGGACGTCACGCGGTTTCACCTGCGTAGTCTCCGTTCCCGTAAGAGTACGGGGTTAAAATATAGCCTGTGTTACTTGCTGATAATGTAGCTATCCATTGCTGATAGAATTTTTCAAATCGGTCCAGTAGTTTTTAAGTTTATACGTTTCATACAAAAAGACAAATCTTTCGTCTTTATAATATTAGTATAGAAGTATAGATAGGTTCACGTTTAACCACAGACTCACCAGATATAAAGCGACGATGTGGTCAGCGACGGAACACGCTTGCCTAAAAGTAGCTTCTTCACTCTTGACTCAAATACCTCCAGGTTGTAGCTATCAGGAAACACAAAATTGGAGTAAAACATTTCTTATTTATGCTTAGTCACCCATCCACTGTCACCATAACAAGGGCTGCAAAAATCTTGATCTTTTGGTCAACTACAAATGCTGTAGGCCTGTAGTAGATCAATTAGTTCTTATCAAAATCAATTGCTTCTTTTCAGAACTACACAGCCCTGAAGTTCTTCCAGACCGCCGAAGATTTCTTCACGTCTCTCAACTTAAGTCCCATGCCTGAACTGTTTTGGGAGAAGTCGATTATTGAGAAGCCTAACGACGGACGTGACATGATCTGCCATGCTTCGGCCTGGGACTTCTTTGATGGCGAAGATTTTAGGTACGTTTCAATATAACAACTAAGAAATACCTTAACGATACAGATAAAATCAACCTTATACACATTGGAATTAACGTGAAGAAGAACTAAGAGAGTAATGGAAGGAATGGAGCCTTTATCCTGGAGTGGGAAAGTTCAGGATGATAATAAACGTTTAAAGTAATTTTGAAATATTAGGGATACCCCTGAATAGGAGAAAATTCAATAGCCCGACGATTGAAAACGGCTATGGCAACAATTTGATAAAAACCCATTAAATAGCCATAATATTGTCACCCAATGTATTGGTTCCTAGAAAAATTGTGTGCATAATAAACACCATTCAAGATCGACAGATAGTCAATCTTGACTCTAACGGCGCTTTAATGTTGTAGTAGCAAAAATATGACCTTCTTTCAAGTGTTTTTTTCTTCTTTAGGATCAAGCAATGCACTACAATCACGGATGCCTTCTTCAAGACTACTCATCATGAGATGGGTCACATCCAGTACTACTTGCAATACAAAGATCAGCCCATCATTTATAGGGCCGGAGCTAATCCAGGTAACTTAGATCTATCAGTTGGATTGTGTATGACAATTGATTCAGGTGATTTGCAAACCAAACCGTTCTTCTTCTTCGTAACGCTTGCACGACAGATAGTCAGATTTGAGTGGCCCAGGACATTGCCAATTGGCATTGTCGGTTGCAGCGCATGAGTCACTTTGTCATTTGCCATTTGTGAAACTAAACATATTTGAGACTTTGATTCAAAAGTTTTAGATTTTCAATTAGTTCTTTAGAAAAATAACCCTCCTTTTGCTTTGCTGTAGTCGGGTGAAAAATCTCATTACGATTTTGATCATTGGTCTTATTTTTCTTTGTTTGCGTTCTTTCTAGGTTTCCACGAGGCCGTTGGTGATGTCATCGCTCTTTCGGTAGCCACACCTAAGCATTTGAGAGTAATGGGTCTGTTAGAAGACGGCCCTGATGATATCGAGTCCAACATCAATCAGCTTTACAAAATGGTAAGTTTTACTTATAGCACTATCTTCTAAATAGCTGCGCTAGAACTATTTATGAGTATGGTCTTCAGGGAAAAATACTCAGTCAACGCGATCTTCGACCAAACACACTGCTGAATTCTATAATTTGGTCGAAGTTTAGTCTTTCAGTTTACCAATACTTGTAACTAAAAAAAGACAGTAAATGTAACTATTACCACAGAACGAACATGCATGCATACTAGCGTTTGCCCGACTTTGCTCGCGTTACTACAGATTTTTGCAAAAAAAGCTTACAACTATCCATGTAACAAAATTCATACAAATCTGTTTACTGATTTAGGCGTGAAAACAAATATTCTCACTTTCGCAATTTTAATTTTTAAGAATTTCTTTGCGCCAATTCATTTTCTCCGTAAGATCTCTCATTTTAATAACAGTTTATTTCTTCTATTTCAGGGTCTGGAAAAGATAGTCTTCCTACCGTTCGCCTACCTCCTCGATTTGTTCCGTTACGGCGTTTTCCGAGGCACCACTACCACTGAGGATTACAACTGCCACTACTGGCAACTGAGGGAAGCCCTCCAGGGTGTTGAGCCACCAGCGCCCAGGACTGAAGATGACTTCGATCCGGCTGCCAAGTACCATATTTCTGCTGATGTGGAGTATATGAGGTGAGGACTGCTTTTGGAATCTTTCTTTCTGAATGTCAATCAAATGCAGATATTTTCACACAAATTCATTTGCTTCTCTCGATTTAGTATTTTCTTAGTACGCTTTTTGTGGTGTAGATACCATAAACTTAATAGGCTCATGTTGAAGTACCGCCTTACATATACACGTGCACGATGTTAACCCTGATTCCTTCTATTTTATCAAATCAAATCCTTTTCAAGAAACGCAAGATACCTAGGTCTAAAAAGTTAGCTAAGAACTTTTACTTAGTGAGAAAAAAAGAACATTTTTATGTTTCTATAATCATTGAAAAATCTCTCTTTCCCTCTAATTTTTTTTTCAAGAAGTTCTGTACTAACTTTTCAGACTGGTTTAATTAAAATCGGTTTGTTAATTTCTAAGCTAAGCTTAGAATATTAGCTTATTTCTATAAGCTCGCTCCATCGTCGACTTTGTCTCTGTCATCTATGACCTAGACTAGAGTCAAGAGCAAACCCATATTAAATAAAAAAAAAATAATAAGAAGAAGGATTTGAAAGATTTTATGAAGTAAACGCTCCAGATAAAGTTATTGATCCTGAACACAACATTGATACGACTGTTCATAGCACACACACATACAGTTTAATCTTAAGCAGCACCAACAGCTAGGTACTACAAATGAACACCACAACTACAACATTTGTGCATCTTAACTTTCAGATACTACATCTCATACATCATCCAGTTCCAATTCCACCGCTCCCTGTGCCAGCTCGCCGGCGAGTATGACTACGGCGACCCAACCAAGCTACTCTCCAACTGTGACATCTATAAAAGTACTGAGGCTGGAGAGGCTTTGGGGTAAGTTGAAACTGGGTTTAAAAGTATCATAGAGCAAGAGCGGTGAAGTGAAGTGATAAACCCACTGCTGAGCATAGACCTGTCTTTTCTTGTGCCTATCC
Source organism: Mamestra brassicae (assembly GCA_905163435.1). Lineage (NCBI taxonomy): Eukaryota > Metazoa > Arthropoda > Insecta > Lepidoptera > Noctuidae > Mamestra > Mamestra brassicae. The sequence goes on along the minus strand of LR990991.1, from coordinate 2,280,271 downwards.
CTACGGTTCTGTACCAGCCTGTGCGTTTGCTGTGACTGCATAGAGCAAATTAGGAACACGCAATGTTTTTAGGACATCCCAATGCAACCACTTTAAAATAACCTTCGAACCCCGTTCTCCCAAAAGTGTTTTTTCTTTTGTAATATTTGGAAGCGGTGTATGGTGCACCATACATACACCATACAGTAGTATGGTGTCGGACGTAAAAGAATAGCACCATCCCATCACTTCCCGTGGGTGTCGTAACAGTATTCTTTGTGGATTGCAACAGCTACTCTGCGACTGCAGCTGTCCTGCAGTGGACATAGGCCGGCTGGCATGATTATGATGATGAATATTTGGAAACGCTAGACCTAGATGTAATTCGCACAGACTAGGAAAGCAAGGCATAAAATGGAGTAGGCCTATTTTACCAGTAGATGGAACAAGCCTGCCAGTAAAGATAATGGCTTCTTCTGCCTATCTTTGAGACTCTTAAAAAGTAGATGAATATAAAAGTTGTTTTGGTTTCCTTAAAAACTTTCGGTAGACTCAGTTCCTCTCTTGAATGTTGTGATGAATGATATTCATCAATTGGTTTTTCTTTCAGTAAAATGCTCCAGATGGGTTCTTCAAAGCCTTGGTCCGATGCGATGGAGGTGCTGACCGGACAGCGCAGTATGGACGCTAGTGGAGTCCTGGAGTACTTTGCCCCTTTGCACGATTGGCTGAAGGCTGAGAATGAGAGGACTGGCGAGTTTGTCGGCTGGGAACCTAGTGCTGTCCGTAAGTGATCATCATGTTCGTTTATATTCATAGACATTTTATAACTGGTTTCATTGTCATATTGATTAGTTTTGTAAAAAGCTGGAAGAAACGGAGCATTCTTGTATGATTACATTTAAATGCTTAAACGTTTGTTTGCTAGACAACAGTACATTATTTGTAACTGAATCTCATCGCTTTTACTGGAACCTGATAGCAAAAACCAGTCCTTTATATTTTGGTGCCTTTGAAAGTATAATGTAATTTCTTATCTTCCAATCCTTGTAAAGATGCCAAAAAATCTAATTTGTCCATTCATCTAACGCTTGGCATTTGGGAGTTACGGGCCAAAACGTTTATGAAAAATTGCATACGTATAAATATAATATACATAATACGTTTTTGGTAAACGTACAAATTTAAATAATGAATCTTCAGGAACGTTTATAAATTTTCATCTTTCCCGTTTTCCAGCGACCTGCACAGGCGAACAGCGTACGGCGATGGAAACATCTGGTTTCAACAGTAGACTGAAGAAATACGCTGCTATGTAAAAGTATTAACTCCAAGTTAACTATTTATTGAATTAAACGTCTTATAAGCAAAGTATTTTGTTTTATTATTGTTTAAAATCCTTCAAGGCATACCTACTATTAATCGTTAACCGTAACTAGTATGTATTCATCCTACTACTATTATAAAGGCGAAAGTTTGTAAGTATGGATGTATGTATGGATGTTTGTTACTCTTTCACGTAAAAACTACTGAATGGATTTTGATGAAATTTGGCACAGAGGTAGATTATAGTCTGGAATAACACATAGGATACTTTTTATCCCGGGAATATGTTCCCTTAGGATAGTTTTCGACAATCACGCGGGCGGAGCCGCGGGCGGCAACTAGTTTAATAATAATTCAGGTCTTCTTTTGGTGTCGCTGTTACATAGAATTTATCAGCTCAGTATGAAGCCACCTGAATAACTTGTCTTTGGCTTCTAATTTGACCAAATAGCGGTCACTGTGACTTAACCATAATAGTTAATCATATATCCCCGCGGACATGTGCTACATGATTAAAGTACCCATTATTATTTATCGGATTAGTTGTTTTTGAGCCAAATCGTAACAAACAAATAAATCTTTCCTCTTTATATCATTAGTTTAGATGGGCTCGCCTGATCGAAAGCGAAAAACTCACTTTCGCATTTATAACATAGGTTAAGATTTGTGTCGAAATATTCTAGCTAGACTATATTGGCAATATTTCAGGTCTATTCAATAAACACAAGTCATGGTTCTAGACGAACTAAATCCGCTCAATGGCAGGATGTCACACAATACTCAATAGTGGCGTAACGATACTTTACGATACAGCCCTGACCTCGTACTAACAATTTTCGCGCTACTTTAAAAGGTTAGTAACATTACTCTGTCCCTTTTGGGGATAGTACAGTAGTGATTGAGGTACTCGTATGACCATCGATCTCAATGTTCTACTACTATGCAAATGTAGGCCTTTTCGTAAATGTCTGCAGGAAAAATATAAAACCATTTTTTTTTGCTTTGACAACTCGAGTCCTACGATGGTCTATAAATCAAGTTGCGAAACCCTGAGAAATTAATTAAATGGTGCAAACTTACAAGTCAAAGTTATGGTACAAAGGTGCAGTAAGTAAGCTGCTTGTTGAATAACATTTCAAGGATAATATAGAGAGACAGCGCGAACGCAGTCTCTCACTACCAAAAATTACACGTCCGAGTTATCCACATTAGGGATAATCGCAGGGGTCAGCCTAACCGCAGTGCAATGGTAGGCCTCGCCCTGGGGGAACCGCCGTCATGATCACGGTTTCCCCTACGCCAGGTAAGTATGATTTTGCTAAAGTACCGCGCGAAGGTCATTCAACGGTGGAGAATCTTAACACCGCGATTCAGAAAACGGGTCTGAATGAACAACGCCATCTAGTTACAAAATCGCAACTAAACCTACGCGTTAAGCTGCTTTGGGGTTAGGGTGAATAAACTATAGGCTGTTTGTGCAATGTCGGTACATAATAAGTGTTTCGCAAAACTATGCAATAAAATAGTTTTGCCACAGTTACTTTTCCTGTCTATATCCGTATTATAAATCAACTGGAAGTATTATACTACTGAAAATGGAGAGACTTCCGACCTTCTGTTAATAAGTAGATTATTAACTTCACACATATAAACATAACCTCCAAAAGTGTTACAATGATATCAATGTCACACATATCATTTATAATGTCAGCTTTAAACTAATTATTATAGAACACCATCAATTGGGCAGTATTTTGACATTATTGTACCTATGCTTCCTGGAATGGTGACAAGATAATAATCTTTTAAGCCGGGTACTTTACTAATTATATTTCACACAAAAAATCAAGACCTAGTGACTGGGTGACGTTCATTTTAGCAATTCATAACAGAAATGCTTGTTACAGACTTTAAGTTAACTCATTATTATCAGTAAGTACTAAAACCCATTTCTTGTTTAGTTCGAACTAATTTATCCTCAAACATTAAAAAAACTAAATACTCAACATTGGCCGAAAGATTGATTGAATCTTTAATCAGGTGGACAACAATAGATTTCAATTAAGTGGACGGTCTACAAAAAAGTATTGACATCGTTATGATAATAGATTTGATACTACTAAGAATCTATTCGTTGTACTTTTAACAATAAGGACCATTGGTATTATTAGCTGTATTAACAACAAAAAAGACACTGTTGATGTTTTTAAATTAGATCACACATCTCTTGGTAATTTTCGTAAGAGTAGTAAAAATACTGAAAGGAATGATGTCAAAATAGATGGTTAGTGAAATTATATTAATTATTATAACATAGAAGGAAATTGATAAGCTGAAAAGATATGAAAGATAATTATCATGATGTTGATTGATGATGGAATATTCTGAAGGGCAATTCCCTAAATTATAATAGAATTTTCGCATCTCAATCGCAATCAGTCAAAATCACCTCCACTTTCGCCAACATTTTGAAACATTGCGGCTGCGATACGAATGCGAACATTCTTTAAAAATGACGGGTTTTGATCCTCAAATTTAAGAAGAACACGGATATTATATTTTTTATCGCAGGGACTTAAATCTCTGTGGATTTAAGTTTGTAACACCATGGACATCCAGAATAAAAATAAATAATAATAACTCTTTCTAGGTGCTCGTTATGAAATATTTAAGTAAGGGAGGCCAAAGAAAAGATGGATGGATTGTGTTAGGAGTGAAATGAAAGAAAAGGGAGTTATTGATAGCGTGGCGGCTGACAGGACAGAATGGAAGAAAAAAACGTGTTGCGCCGACCCCAAGTAACATGGGATAAGGGCAGCAAGATGATATTTTAGTGCATAATTAGTAGTAAAACTTTCTTGAAAGACACAAAAATAGCAGTTGAGACTGTGTTGAAAAATAGCTAAATATAATTTAAGGATCTACATCGCAACCGCTATCCATTATCATTCATGAGGGAGCCAGCAACGTTCCATAATGAATACAGACGTAAACGATCCAAACAGTAGTGATCCCCTTTCTGACCCTTCACATTTATAAAACCCAGTTCTCCATTCAACGATAGTTCCCACAATACATCAAATTTTTTGTCAGTGTGTTTTTTTTTGCTTCATATTTTTCCGGTTCACTTGTTAGTTTGTGACAAGGACTTGTAAGTAATGTTATTATATGTAAATACCTTTTGTTTATAAACTATTGTGGCAGATATTATTATGCAGAGGCGTCACCATCGGTCATTAGTTACGGTTAAATGAGTCATAACAGATGATTCACGTAATATTGGCAGTGTTAAAAACGTGATGCATCATGGGACGTTTCAGGACGTCAGCAATCTATCGGCTTAGTCTTTTCCCGACTTTGTTGAGGTCGGCTTCCAGTCTAACTAGATTCTGCTGAATACCAGTATTGAAATGATCGAATCGTGCGGCTGGTATTATTTAGCCACGCGCTCAGTTTCAGGACATCAGCAAGGTAGGAAACCTCTTTCATCATGATACTCTGGAACAAGATAGGGAAAGACTTAGAGTTTATGGGATGATATTGAAGATGTTGAATTGAAGGGTCATGTAAGAAAACAAGGAAAGTAAGAAAAATAGTTTACATGCGCAATTCGGAAAAATAAATACAAAAAGAAATCGGGAGCTTTGTAACAATAGTAGCATTACACAAATAGACTAGATAAAAAGACAATTTGACACTAGCACCCAAAAAATCTAAACGTTACGTAGACCACAGAAATTATAATTTCAGCTGCAAAAACTATAATAATCACAACACCTAGCTCAGAATGTGATTTATCAAAAAAAAAGTGCAAAATATAGGTTGCACTACATTTGGAAAAAAACAGTCCACCACATTTTGTCCCCAACCTTATTCAACGTAGTCCTTATAAGTATTAAAATAAAGCCCACAATGATCTTCTTAAGATAATCATTTCATTGCTGTCCTTGCAAGCCGTCCGCGGTCAACCCAGAGCCAGTCGTGCGCGTAATGAATATAAAACAATTTTACTATTAAATATAAATGTTTGTTTGAGTAATTTTACGCCAATTTGTGTTTAGACGAGTAAAAAGTTGTAGTTGCATGTCTGTAGAACTATCCGTTTGTCACTATGTAAGACTTAAATTGAAATCTAGAAGAATCTACATTTATGGTTTTGCTTCTGAAATGGTGATGATAAGTTGGAAAACGGAGATGGATACGTTAAAGACAATCGTGAGAGCGTTGGGCTGGTACTGTTGGATTGGACAGGGACAGTTGAAACATCACAAAGACTTGATAGATATAATTGATAAATCGAAAGCCCACATTCACGGGCTCTTGACCATCTAAACTCTCCATCGTTACTTAAAAATTGTTTGCAACAATAAAGAACCCAAATTTTTTTTTTTTTTAATGTACGCTTCTTGAGAAACCATTCATATGGAATTTAAGTGATAATTCCAATAAAAGTTTCATTTCTATTCACCCCTGCATTTCTATCCACCCCGTTTTACGGTACTTTATTTATATCAGCGTAAACGTGCAATACATGCAAAGCATCGAACGGTACAATACCAACGATATGGTTTATATTCTAACCTAGGTCAAGGACAGAATTTACCAACAATTTTATGGTAAAAATTGTCCTTGCTTTACCATATTCACCGGCACTTGTAGTAATGTGTCACTTAGTATGGGCGTACATACGGAGTTGGTATATGTCTGTCTAATGTACATACACAGGTACAGAATAATTCCCACGGTAAAACTGGCACAATAGGAAAATTGCGTCGCCGAAGTTTTGTGTAGCTAGAGCTGCTAATACCGAATAGTTAAATGTTAAAGTTCTTGGCGAAAATGTGTCCAGTCTTCCTGTGGGTGGGTTCTAACTGGTTATGATGTTATGTAGAATGTATTTGCAGCAGAAGCCATTTTTGCAAACCATCATGCTGAAATCATTTGCTGATGGATTGTGTCAAGAACCAAGAGGAAAGAAGAATTTTTAATAGTTGGAAATCCGAAAATGTTCTTCCTAACATTTTTCATCCTAACAATGACAATTCCTAACTACTCTGTCTCTAATGTTCATAATTCCGAAGCATTCAACTTCATAATGTCAGTAGAAATAAACATCTATTATACTTTTATTTGTTTTCCTATATTTTCTCAACATAACCATCTTTTACACTATTATTCAAAGTCATATATTTTTGGTTGATTTGTTTATTTTTGTTTTTATTAATTAAAGCGTCTTCTTTAATTTTATTTATAGCGGTGTGTACCTGCAAAGATATCCATAGTTTAGGTTAGGTTAGAACTGTGACCCCATTCATCCGGACCCGAGCTGGCGGCGCGTGGTGTTCCCGTGCGCCCCTCTTTGATGTAGCGGGGGGAGTCAAACACCTCACTGCCCCCGCTGACGCGAGGTGGCCCGCAGAGGCGACCCGGCACCAGCCAGGGATTACGGAAGTCGCATCTGTTCCCGCGATCCTCGGCGTAGGTGGGAGATGGAACACCGGGGTGGTTTTAGTCAGTAAGAGTCTGACAGACTCCTCCACCCATCCCAGGGTGGAGGATTTCCATGAGGATATCCCCCCGACATCAAAAAAAAAAAAAAAACTGAGACCAACTACGCTCGAGCCGAGCGAGCTAAGCGAGCGGTGCCGCTACCTCGAAATTTTTTTCATAGTGCCCCTAAGACGACACTCTGACACATCACACAGATATTATCATTATTATAATTATGTTTAGGGATAAAAGCGTTATGATAAAAAACAGTAGGAGTTTCAATATATTTACATTAATGATATTATTAATTAAAATTTTCGGAAACATGAGTGTTATGAACATCGCCGGTAGCACTACAAATAGTGTGAATGAAAACTTTAGGAAGAAAAATTTTAGGAAGAGTGATCATTCGGATTACAAATCATTAGGAAGAACAATTTCGGGTAAAGAACTTTAGGTGAGCCAATATGGACCCAATTTAAATATACATATCACAGGTAGGCTTAATTCAATCAATTTTAGCACAACCGACGTTAGATGTGGCTAAAAGATTTAGCGAATTGGTGTACTATATTTATTAAGATTCTTCTTTTAATTTAAATTTAAAGCAATGTTTTGTAAAAGTCTACATATATAAGGCATGATGGGGTTGGCCTATCCATTGGAATAAAAACCCCAATTAAATAAAAAAAGATGGAAAAAAAAATCTGAAATCAATGAATTTCGTTACTAATCCTACTGGGACTGCTAATAATTTATGTATAATAGAATGGTTATTCCAGAAAGCTCGAGTTTGTCAGTGGACGAAAAACAAATTATGGGGATTAGTTTTCTGTTGTGCTGTGTTTGTTTATATTCTGAAAATGTCTTATTTTTTGTTCTTTCTATGCTACTGTGTACTGTTTTCCATTTTCTACGAGTTTTCTTTAATGCACTGTTTTACTGTCTAGCTCATTATTATGCCGTATAAGAGTTGGTCAACTGGGTTAGTACGTACCAGCTCTTTATAGTTCCACTTAATTTTCTTCCACACACGTTTAGAATTCCCCTTTGATTTGTGTAGAAAACGATGGCATCTTGTTGAAGATATTACGCATGTGCGTGCAATGTCTTATTATTGTGTAACTGAAACTTACCAACTGAGTTCTAAGGTTCTTCTTCTAATAAAGAGTGGGTGAATATTAGAAAATCTGTTATCTTTAAATTTGTCATGGCCCTCTCTCTCTCTCACCTTCATGGTCTTCTCTAACAATTTGAAAATCATTGCATCACTGGTGTCTTTAGATAGTAGACTGTTTGAGAAAATATGCTTGATATGCCTCTAGCTGTAAGTGGGCACAAATTGATCAACTTTAAATATGGCAGTCTTATGGTATCGGTGCCTTACCTTAACAGTGTTACAAGTAAATTTCTGTCATAACAACGAACGGATCTTCACTTTGGTCTTTATCTTCTCTCTCGAACAGCAATTTTTTTATTTTTAATTTCCACAGCTTTACTACCCATAACAAAGCCCCATTAAATAACACCAGGTACCAGGAGATAATAACAACTCATTAGGTCACAACTTCCTCCGTTGCGTTATCTATTACTTTCGCTGTCACCGCTTTCTTTGTCACACCTCGCTCCTAGGTAATGGGGCCTTGGTATGAATGTTAATGTCTATGGTGATCTAATTGTGTAGGGACTGGTATTGTGCGTTTGTGAGAATGAATTCGCAAATACGTTAAGTAAAGGTATATTATGTAGAGGAGACAGCGAAGGACTGTCCATAAACTGCTATGTAAAGCAAATGATGTTATGGATTAACTTCAGGGAGGCTTTAGTCCGAAAGAAGATTGCGATACTATGCTTTTTTGTTGGCTTGGATAAAGCAGAGAGCCAAAAGTCAAATGGATAAACGAAGCAGGCAGTTTATCGGTGTGTTATTTGACTTTTTTTTCCTCGTCATCTTTGTATCTGTGTTCCCAAAGCTACCCACTAGTTGTTGTAAGTGTTATTTCTGCACTATTATTGTAATTTTATTGATGTTATTATTTTGTTTTTGCATGCTGTGTCTATCACATCATATTGTATGTACACTATGGATTTTATCATATTGCTTTTATTATTAGGACAAACAGTGTAATATTTGTAGATAGGCCAAGAAATAAAAAATGATTCGAATTGATTAAGCAACACATTTACCCATGACACAATTTCTCTAATCTCGAATCAAACAGGACAGGGAATGATCATCAGCTATTTTATAATAGTGAAAACTAGCGAATACAGCGATCACCATTGCCAGCTTAAAAATGTAATTGTTAAGTGTTCCCTGAGTGTTTTCACCATGTACTATCTAGGTCACTCAAATTCCAAGAACGTCAAAATATTCAGATTTTCACGTCACTTCGTAATACTTAATTGTAAAACGATGTTAGGTGCGGTACACACTGCTCGCACCCGACAATTTACGCAACAAATAAGTGTAGCACCGTGTTATATAACATATTATTCATTACAACTGGGATTTTACGTCCTTTGGGTAATCGTGGACGCACCTTCATGTTTCGAAAATGGTGTCTCGAAAAGGAGTGCTCGATATTTTTGGGTGTTGTGTAAACAATCCTACCTACTTGTTTGTTTGACAATTAGACAAACTTTGCCAACGATAGTGCAGGTTGTGATTCGGATAATCCTAAAACCTGGACTTTTTCAGCTTTTTCAAAATAAATTGTAATGATTTGTCTGGTGTAAATATTTATAAAGCATTAGTGAGCTTATTATCATTGCCAGTTACGCCTATTATTACATTAATTAAAAATCTATATCCACCAAATTAATTAAGCTTACCATCCTTACCTTTCATGCGTTAAATTAATTAATAACAAGCGATTCATTTACAGCCTACATTTTGAAGGTGGTTTTACCGGAAAAATAACTATGTCATCGTCACGCCATGTACTATCTCAGATTGATGTTACAGCATTGAAATTAAATTATTCAATGCTTTTCGGTCAACCTGTATCATTCATCGTAGGCTCAAACATATCTAAAATAATTGCCCTTCTACTATAAAACTGAAATCGAAATATCAATATTGATTTCAGATAGAACGATTTGTGTCGCAGACCCTTGGAACTAAATTTCAACGTTTCCTTTCCAACGTAAAACAATAATAACTTATAATGGCGCAGGTGCAAGTTTTGAAAGATCCAATCAATTCGATAGCATTAGGTAAAGTATTCATGAAGCTATAGTTTCCGTGGGATAATAGAAAAACTGAGTAATCCGCGGACAGTACGGACACACACAGGCAAACCAGCATTTAATATAATTAGCATGTGAATTCTCAAGATGAACGTAGCTTTTGTAGAATAATATAAAATGCTGAACTATTATTTGAGCAATTGTTATTTATAGTCATAGATGAAAAACACACAATTTATTATAATAGGTAAACAGTAAGAAAAGGTATAATTAATGACAAAGAAAATCACTGACTAAACCACCAAGTAATATATGATTTTTCTTCCAATAATGGAGATCATCCCTTAAAAGCCTTACACAATCCCGTATAACCCCGTGTATTGACAATAAAGCGTAAGATGTGACGCATAATGACCTCAAGTCTATTAGGTACGCAAAAGTATACGCAGACAAAGCCGATTCACACGGCCCGAGTTCAGAAGCCAGCTCACCGACGGACAGTCGTAAACGCGATACCAAACAAGCACCACGCATCATTGGCTGCTAAGAACCTTGCGCAACTAGGTCAACCAGACCAACTTACTATGGACTATATTCCTAACAAAAACCCCATCATGTGGTTTCAAGTTATTCTGGTGCTTCTTTCGTACTCCTCCGCTGAACCACAGTTGGATTTGCCGCCAATTTCAAGTACACCGCGGAACTATGGTGGATACGGCTTCTCCAGCACTCAGGGGTCTATAAATTCTCCTGGAAACCAATACGATGTGAACAGAAACTTTCAGTACAGTTCTGCAAGACCAGTATCGTCCAGCCAAGCTCCTGGAATATACCCCGTATCATCCACCCCTTACAGCATAAACCCTGATATAAGTAACAACGGTTACCCCAATAACTTTGGGAATAATCGGAACCCAAGTTCGACATCAAGACCCTACGATGACAGGAATCGAGATGATTCAATTGACATAAACAACGATCCTAATTTTAGGAAGAATGATCCTAACTTCGTTCGTAATGATCCTAATTATGTGGGAGCCAATCCTTATGATTTCAACAGGGGTGTTGATGGTAACCGTATTGACGATAGGCTACAGCATGTGAACCTTCAGCAGATTCGGGATTTCTTGGCTCAGGCTGATGATCAGGCTTCGAAGGAATGTACCAACAATGTTGCAGCTCAGTGGAACTTTGAGACTGATGTCAACGATGGTACTCAGCATGCAGCGGTAAGCCTGTTTTATTTTCTATCAAATATTGAACTTTCCCATGTTATCATTTTTCTGCTCATTAACAGTGCCTGCAGTATCTATATTTCTTTAGCTGATTATTCAGCAGTAAGCTTTCGTTGGAAAAGTGTTTCTATTTAAGTATTTTAACTGATAAGCACAAACGTGCTTCGGTTCAAATACAGCTTGTAAACGCTGGTGGCACAATTTGCTTCAATTTGCATACAATATTTTTAAAAGCAGTTTGTGTAAAATTTTAATCTTCTCTTATAAGTAAAGTACTCGTAAGTAAGAAGAATTTATCTTAAACATTTATCTACTTTAACCTTTTGAACGCCAGAGCATAAACGCATCGGCGTACCCCGACGCCAAGCCACAAATTCGCGCTATGTTTTGTCACATATTTGTGACGTTTAGCGTACAGCGCATGCGCTTGCTTGTCACGTATATGTGATAATGGCTTTCAAAAGGTTAATGCAATTTAATACCTCGTATCCATCCGGTCTAAGTGCATAAAACATACAAACAAGTACATCATATTTAAATGGTCGCCCGTCCACAATGATTACTGGCAAATGACTCTACTATTTGAGATTGTTATCAAATATACAATGTAGTACCTACTGCCATGTTAAAATGACATGCAGCATTTTATAATACCTTGGGAACATGTTGTTTCGTTCTTAATTATCGTCTTTAGAACGTACCTGTACTTTATCATTCCTTGAATCATTCAAAGAATAAAGCGTGGTCTTGATGCATATTTTAAAGGTGCAGACTGTTTGCTAGAGGAATCTTCAAGTGCTTTATGTCATTCCGTAATAAATAAAATTACCTAAGAACCTTCCAAAATTAAGTATTTGTCGCTATCCTTTGCTAAACCTGATGTTTAGCTAAGAAAAACCATACATGTGTAGGTGATGCTAGTGATTTTGAAAAGACTATCAAAGACGAGTGCTTAACTGTGCTTGCCCTGGAATTACACCACAAATACCACAAGCAAACCAAGAACATTAATAAAGCAAATATGGAAGCTACTTTGTCTTGTGTGACAAAAGTGGAAATAACGGTGCAGTTTTGTGCCCTGGTGACCTCGGCAAACAAATCCAATTTTCTAAAAATCCCAATTAAAGAAGTAGAATTTCTTATTTCACACATTCCCATAGGCGTTTATCTAGTGGAAAGTTTCCGGGTAGCGGTTCCCATAGCTCAACAATGTATGTGAGATCTACAACCACGTTTCTATGGTGTGTCTTCAGTTTTTGTAGAGAGTGGCGTATTGTTTCTGCCATCAGATGCTATTACGTGGTTACTGTTCTGCTGCCTGTTATGGCTAAGTTTCTCGATGTCATGATTGATTATGATATTGTTGTGTTATCGAAGATTGTGTGGTAAGGAAATAGATGTGAGACTTTTAAATCTATGGGCATTATGATCATGTCAACAGGTATCTACTGTTGGTAGATTGACACTGTGTTTCTTCAACATTGGATACAGAATTTGTTAGTTGAAGATTTCATTTAAAAGTTTTGGTTACTTTAAATATCTATCTTTTTCTCGTGATGTTAGATCAAACGTAGAAACTGAGACATAAATAAGAGCTTGTTGATTTCTCATCATCATCTCATCTGCATTGTCCGACGTTGACGACTTTACGATATGGATCATAGATGACATTTTAATTTCGCAATTTATGCTTGAGTTTTCTCTGCTGAGTTGCTCTGATTGGAGCTGCTTTAGCACAGTGTAGCGGAGTATAATATGACCAGAGGCAATCTTCTGGAGATGTAATACAACTAGAATCCTATTGCTGTCTACTGTTATCGCCTTGCTCGACTTTATAAGCACCTGCATGAACCTTTTCAATATTTTTACCCACTGCACCATTATTGCCTGGAATAAAACTACCAATAGCTACAAACTTATACAGCTACCAAGCTACTTCCATAACAATGTTCTATGATCAAGATCTAATTATTATAGTATTTCTTATGACACCTGTTCGTGGGAACTGTAGACCATACATGCGGGTCGTGACTAGTTTCGATATACTTCTGTTTGGAAGTTTTTTTTTGCATTTATGACCTTATTATTGACGACATAAGGATAATGGGGTGATGACTAAGTGTTTGTTTGAAGCTTGATCAGCAGTTTTATCGTATTTTTTTTTGTCGCCCTTGATTGTGTTTGATTGATAGGTCTTGATAGGATTGCGTTTTGTTTTAATCTCAGTGGGCTCATAAAGGAAAACATTCATTAGGGCTTAAGTTCGATATAGTCTCTCTTTTCTTCTTTATTCTTTCCCTCTCTTTTTCTCTGTTATGTTGTGTCAGCGTCGAATAAATATTATCCATACATTCTTTTTTCTTTTAAGATTAACGTAGGGTCACTTTCCTTCTTCCCTGCATTGACAAATCAGATTAAATTTAAGAAATTAAAGAAAAAAATAATTTAAGCCAGTTTAATTTTAAACTGGACAAAAGTAACAAAATATGTTAACATCAAAATCAACAATCTGTCTCGACCAGCACCCATTGATTTTAGGCCAGTAATATCCGCTACATTGTATCAAAACAATGAAGCTATGGTGTCACTGATCATGGCCACTTTTATTTGTTCTGTAATCTATTGAAATGTCATCGAAATCGTGAAAATGCACCAGAGATCCGCAGGATGACATTTTGAAATGGTTGGAGTTATGTAACTATGATAAAGTGCTTAACAGAACAAAAAAGGAGTAAAATTAATAAAAAATCCAACGTTGTACCTTTTCCTTCAAAACATCTTGTTCGTACATAGGTGTCAACAATTGCAAGATCTAAGGCACCCAATTATTTTTATTGTCTTTCATACTATAATACAAATCGCTCAATCATCTACACGTGCAAACAATAATAATTAGCACAGACCATAATAACACGAGTAAGGATAATTGTTATTTGTCAATACTCTGTCCCATGTTTTAGAGCTGGGAAAGCCAATGTAGAAGGTTTTGAAAATCGCAGAATTACCTATGAAGCTTCAAACTTAAACTCATTGAGTGCACTTTCCAAATTTAAAACTATGTTTAACCACAAAACGAAATGGAATGAAAAAAACGCCAGTAGCAGAAAAAAACAGGATCGTTGAACACCAACCTATAGATGAGAACGGTATTTTAAGCCCTGCCCAAGACTCGTTATCTGCCTATACTCTATCCCAACTAAATTGGGATCGGCTTGCTTTGCAACCGGAGTAGCTGGATACCAGTCGGTCGATTCTATAAATATGTCGAAGGGAATGCTTGAGGTGTGCTGTCAATCCATATAGTCAAGATGTCACGTGATCACGAAGGGAGCTGTCATTACACTCGTGATCACTTCACCCAAACCTTCACTTCGACATGTTTACAGAACTACCGGCAGTATTTTAGATGGAGCTATTGCCTATCTGATCTTCACAATCTGGTGACTAGGTAATACGATACATTGTGGTAAAGCTGGTTTGGTTTTGACCTTTGAGCTTATTTGGGAAGATGCACTCTGTTTCTATAACCTCAAAATCTCTTCATCTTTCAAGTAGACATCACGAACACAAAATATCTAATCTACTCTATAACCTATAGACGTATCTTGACCTAAAAGGCTCGTGATAACAGAACAATGAGATAATTCATTACTCCAAGGCTTCTTATTGTGTCTCAGCCATTATAATTATTAAATATAGTTAGAGGAAAAGCTTATGGTCGCGAATAATGGGTTTGTGACCATAATAATTGCATTTGATGGCACTGTGAAGTGGTTTCGAATGGGTACAAGTAGGTGTGTAACTTTGTCCTTCCTTAAGGAACCTTTGGGTTTTCTTGTAGAGTTTTTATTTATAGACTTCTGCGCAGGTTATTTTTAAGGTGGTCTGTCATTTTAGCATTGTCAGTTGGAGACTGCTTGTACCAAGTGGTCCACACTATAGAAGACCACATTGACTTGGTGAGGCTTCGTGTGTGGTCGCGATTCTCAGCAGTGAGGGGGACGACGAATAGACAGTCATTTACAGCGAAAAATTGTAATTTTTTTTAAGGATGGAAAATCATCAAATGACTTCTTCCGCTCTGGGTGGAGCGGAAGGGCGGGTCAGAGTTTTACTGACTAAAACCCATCCGTGTTCCTTCTAAAGCCCTTTGCGTTCTAGAGCCGCGGTGACTCTTTCGAACACATTCCGCAAATTGTGTCTTGTGAGAAATGATAAAATGTAGGTCAGCATCAAAGGTCTGATAGACCAACATCGGTCGTATAAAAAACTGTAATACAATCATATAGTGACAAAGTTCACGGCACTGATTAATATTTATTAGATTAAAAACGTCTTTCAGTTTTTTCATAATCTAACCCGATTGAGTCAGTCAACGACCAGCCTCTGAAAACCAACAAAAAGTTTAACAATAGCTTCAGCACTATTTTTTTTTTGTTAATTCGATAAATTCTCGAATTATAGCAATAAGGTTATCGATAAGAATTTCAGTGGAGCCTTGAAAGTTTTTGGTGAAAAAAAAAACTCAATTTATTCACAATAGAAAATTTGATGTAAAAAAATGTTATATTGTATTTTATGTGGTGTTGTGAAGCACGTTTGAATCCACGGAAAAGGTTATCAATGCCGTGACGAAAAAATCGGGACATGGCCTGAAGGATAGTTATTATCTAGTTGGGCGTTCAGCCATCTTATTATGGTATCATCGTATTTACTGAAACGAATAAAAAAATCACAGCCCATGCTTCCATTTTCCAGTAGGCAGACAGGCGTGATGCGGCAACTCAACAACGATGCAAATGGGACAACCCTTTTCATATTTTTGTTTCAACACTTTTACCGCCTGATATCACTTCCACTCGAGCGTCTGCTCTGCTTCGGCAGCAATGAAAAAGTTTGCCCACTTGTGCAAAATGTACTATTTCTAAGGTGATTCTTAGAGATAGTCTACTAATAGTCTTAATGAGGTTATCCTCATCATCATCATCCACAGCGCCACTTCGCCGCTTAAACATAGGCCTCTCTTATCCTGTGTCAGCTTCATCCAGGTTCTACCCGCGATGGCAACAATATCGTTCGCCCATCTCGCCACCGGCCGACCAACACTTCTTCTCCCAGTCCTCGGACGCCACTCGGTCACTGTCTTACTCCACCTATCATCACCGCGTCTTGCCAGGTGTTCTGCCCAGCCCCATTTTAGTTCCGCAATTCGTTTTCCGACGTCGAAAACCTTCGTACGTCTTCGGACCAACGTTTGGAACTCGATCTATTAGACGTATGCCAAGTATGGAACGCTCCATGGCTTTCTGTGCAACTCTCAGTCTGTACACAGTCTCCTGCGTGAACGTCCATGTCTTAGCACCGTAAGTCATGGTGGACAAAACACATTGGTTATAGCGGCGGGACTTCAGACATTGCGGAATTTTGGCAGACGTTATCACCTCGTTTATTCGACTTTACCACCAATTTCTATAAAAACACGTTCAATGGATCTTTCCTTTCTTCGAACCGAGAGAGATAACTCAGTCAAGCAAACTTATTAGCTCCTAGGCTTCAATATGGAATAAACTAGGTCATTCCTAAAACTGACAGTAGGTACCTAATGCTCTTGAAAAGGATGAGTAGCTTTTGCTTTCCACAATTCTGCCAACCTTGGACAACTTTGAACTGTGCTATTACTGATTTAAGGTCTGATTTAATTAGCATAGCGCGAATTGTAGTGACACATCTATTTTGCAAAGCGATGTTAAATTGTTCAACTTGTTAGCACTGGTATTGCAGGATTTTCATTCATAAAATGAAGAAACAATATTGTCACTTATCTGTTACAAGTTAAATTGCTTGTTCATAGGAGGTGATCTCCAAATTTTCTGTTACGATTGCAATTTATTCACGATCATTTAGTGCTTTTTAAGTACTTTTTATACCAAAAATGCACTTTGTCTGTTGGATAGGCCCAGGGAGTGAAGCCGCGGCTAAAAACTAGCCATTTAGTTTGTTTGGTTTATTTTCAAAAAATTGTGGCGGAACAATAATTGTCAATAATGGGGTATTAATCTATTGTGTTCTATTTAAATCAACAGTCCTTCCGTACCTCAGCCTTAAAATAATATCAAATTATGTATATGATTCTGAAAGAATTTGATAACTATCTACCTTCACCTTGGCTTGGAATCAGCAGTATTCAGGGTCGAACGAACTGACGTCACAATTTAATACTCGGGTTTTTTAACAATAATCAGAACTTTGTATGACCACGATTGCGTTGTTATGCTCCATTGAACTATTTAAGTACAGACGAAAACAGAGGTTTTTCAAATAATTTTAAATATTTTTTGACATTCTCCCATAAAAAAATTGATGAAAATTAGACAAGAATTTCAATTGTGTGATAGTTTATACTAATTATATAATAGCTCCTGGCTGGCCTTATATCCCAAGAGGAAGTACTACCGAGTGATAAAAAGTAATTCTGTTTATTGATTCGTATGTACCAGTTTCATCCTGCCAGGTTTGCGGAATTTGTTCGAAAGAGTCACCGCGGCCCTGGAACGTAAAGCGCTTTAGAAGGAACACGGATGGTTTTTAGTCAGTAAGAGTTTGACACTCCCTTCCACTCCACCCAGAGCGAAAGAAGCCATTTGATGATTTCCCTCCCATGCCTAAAAAAAAAAATGTACCAGTTTCATATGAATCGGTAAAGTCATAAATGGAGTATTATTTTAGTTACTTTCATAGTATAATGTCTTACGGTATCTTATTATGGGGACGAGCTGCAGACATCGAGTCTATATTTATTCTGCAGAAAAGAGCCATCAGAGCCATATACCATCTTGGTCGGCGCGATTCCCTAAGGGAACTGTTTAAGGATATTAACATCATGACGGTACCTTGTCAATACATATACGAAAACATTATGTATGTTCGGAAAAATATTCATCTTTTTAATAAGATTAGTGATAGGCATAATTTTAATACTAGAAATAGGAATAAATTAGATCAACCCCGATTCAGATTGGCTAAAGTACACACTTCTTTTATGGGATATTGTATTAAGTTTTATAATAAAATACCACGTGAGATTCTCGAACTGAATGAGAAAAAATTTAAAACATGCATAAAACGCACTCTATGTAGACAGGCATATTATAAACTGGAAGATTATATCCTTGATAAAAATGCTTGGCTAAATGCCGGTCCTGCTCCACAGCCTCAGCCGCTTGGTTCCACTAGTTAGGTTTTATATTTGGAAGAGATGCTCACCCTCTTTTATGTCTAATAATAATACTATTCCGCATAATCTTATATTATGTTTGGAATAAACTTTTCTTTTTCTGTATTTTCAGATTGATATTCATAGTTTTATATAATTTAGAAGCAATTTTTATTTCAAGTTCTGTAAATGTGAGAACCCTGGACCATTATGTTAATAGATAGTTTCCTTGTTTGACATGAAATAGCAGGGGCAGTTGAGGGTGTGTCATGCTCACTCCAATGTCTCGCTGATGGTGGCGCGTGTATCGGATCATTCAGTTCCCTTCAAAATGGTTGAGCTGAATGGTGCTGATGCACGCGTCATGTTCGTGAACGGGCGCCGTCAGTGGAGACTGGTCATCCCTTGGTTGCCACTGCCTCATTTTAATATTTCATACTATAAATTGTTTTTTTTTCTTTCTTTACATTGTTCTCATATATAGAAGCAACAAAGTTTATGTAACCAGGATTTTTGTAAACATAAAATTATTTAAAAGAGTGTCCGTGGAGTTTCTTGCACGTTCTTCTCCATAGAGATCTACGCTTGCGAACGTGCAAATAGCTTCATGTTTTTGACGGACTGACTTTGAAAATTCAAAAGTACCTGATAATGGTTTATTTGAAATAAATGCTTTGACTTTGACTTTGACTTTGACTTTGACTTTGACTTTGACTTTGACTTTGAGTATGGATTTAAAAATGGCAAGTATACCGCATTGAACGAAAAAAGATAACATAAATCGGATCAGAAACCTCGGAGTAATCGGTGAATATATATAATAAAAAAACTTATACCCGCCGAATTGAGAACCTCCTCCTTTTTTGGAGAACGGTTAAAAAAGAAGAATGGTTTGCTAGTGCACTGCTCCAGTTTAAAATATACCAACCTCATATTGGTAAGGTACTTTATCTTTGGCTAATGTCTATTGTGATACGAAAGTGCCGATTCTCAGACCATTACGAATGAAATACTTTTATTTAATTGGCTACAATCAAAACCTCTTTCTCATAATTTATTCTGATAGTCTTGAATTATTACTTCTTCTGCAACGTGATTTCCAAACACCCACCAAAAATTTGAAAAAATCCGCCGTTCAGGATATCTTTGCTCAAATAACAGAGTTAAACCTAATGATTTATTTCAAAATTTTGGATAATTATTAAAAATCCGGTTTTATAGTCACCACTAATGATCTAAAAGGACTCGGCAACAGTGTTCAGACCCACTCGCATACCAATGAATTTTCCACCTAACAGTACCTGAAACCATTTCACACAACCCACACACGTAGTTCGCTAATTGATGACAAAAGACGATCCTGACCTTAGAATCCTCACAACCACCTTACCAAATCATACTGAACTACCTTTCCTTGCCTTTATCACAGTGGTTTAGAGTTCAAAGTTTCTTGGCAGGAGTGTTAATCTAAGTTGGTGTTAAAGTGCAAATGGATTGCATAGTGTTGTGCCAAATATCGAAGCAGCTTTGTGCGCGATAGTACATCTGTTTGTAAACTTGAACTAGTTTGAGTATGAATGAGTTTTTTTGTTGGTTCGGTCTCTTAGCTTTTGTTAACTTCTTTAGTAGTTGCAATGATTATGATGCATAATGTAGCGACTTCTTTAGATATTTTTTTTTTGGTACATTGACAGAGCGGTTTTTGAAATATTTTTTTTTAAATTCTTAATTGTACACCATTACAGCTTAATTAATTCAGTGACTAAAATAGTTCATTTAAAAATGCATACAGTGAAAAAAAAAAGAAAGAACAAAAATCAAGAAGTAGAGTTTAAATACTGATTTAAATCATGAAATCAATATAGTTTTTAGATACGTATGTTTTGGGTAGTAGATGCATTAAGTTCATTCAGATAATATTATGGGGTCAAGTACAGCTTGCAGTTATTTAGAAACAAAAGTTATTGTCACTAAACTCCGGTTTGTTAATGTAGGGCTTAACTCTCTCGTAACCCAAAATTCTCAATTGAGAGATCAGGTGTAAGTCCTAAGCAAAGACATTCAATTTATACTAGTCCTAAGACTTGTTAGCAGCTCTATGGAGTTTCTTGTCCGTTCTTCTCCATAAGAATCTACTTTTTGCGAATGGACAACTAGAGTCACTTATATTTTAATTTTAAACTGTAAATTTGACGTTCAAAAGTGCCTTTTAATGGTCTAGTTGAAATAAATGAATTGACTTTGACTTTGACTTTGCTCTAGGAAAGCGAAAATCGTCTAAAATGTTCCTTATATAGGCGTTTTAAAAAGCTGAAGCTCCTTTTGCAAAAGCTCATGTTCACCAGAGGACAGATTCAATAAATGTTTGTCATTTGCAAGCTTTAAATGTTATACGAAGGTGGTTGACAAAAACTTGTCTTATGGATTTGTTTGTCCTAAATACGCATACATGGCGCTGATAAATTTTGCACACTAAAATTGACGAAATCGTTACAATAACGCAGTCGACACAATTACGCAGAAACTCCAACTAGGGCCTCTGTGACCCATGACATTGCGTAGGTACAACAATTCAAGCCTGAACCGGACAAACGTCCGCAAACAATTAATTAACCCCATTATATAACCCGAAATAAAACAAAGACGCGATGAAGCTGAACAACGAAGATAAAGCTAAGACCTTACGGTAGCCACTTCAATGCCGCCACAGCATAATGAGTCTCCTATTAATTCTCACACAAGTTAACGTGTGTCCATTGTCAATGATAGAGGACATTCCCATACTGTGGCGTTTCGCAATACAAACGTGACGATGACTTCTGGACATTTTGGATTGAGGAAAAGGGTGAAGGGAAATGGTTATTCTATAGCAGTTTGCTTACCTTAAGCGGCGTTGAGTGGTTAAAGTTGTAGTATGTTTATTGAAATAGTTTGTACTGTGGTTGAATGGATATTTAAGGTTTTACTGTTATACCCTACACTGGGAATAAAGCCGTCATTATCTAGCAAGATCGTGTTTTACTTCAAAAGTAAGGTCGCTAGTAAACTTCTAGTATTCTAAGTTACTATTATAGGAGTCCTTTCTGAAGAAGCTCATTGATTTTTCTTTCCATAGAAATGTGGAAAATCACAATCACACATTAATTTTCATCATTGTCTCTAATGTCTATATACATATATAATTTACTAGCTTTTGCCCGCGACTGCGTACGCGCATATCCCGTTACCGTTTTTTCCCGTTCCCGCCTACAGCCTTCGTCATGAATGTGGATATAATATTCAAAAAGAATTTTCCAAATCCGACTGGTAGTTTCAGAGATTAACGCGTTTAAACAAACAAATTTTTCAGCTTTATTACTAGTATATAGATGTGTTTCTTCGTGTAGCAGTTTTCATCAGTCAAGCAGCTAGTCTAAAGTTCCATGGTGGCCTAGGTCCTAAATTTTGGACCTACGTTAACTATTGGTAGCTCCTCATTGTAAAACTCATTTTCAAAAATAATTTAGGGTAAGGCTGTGCTGCAATGTTAAGACTAGCAGTTACAAAAATACGTAGACCTATTATTTTAAATAGCCTTTCATTAAATCTACGTCTTAATGAGATGTTACCTTTTCATAAATGTAAGAAACTAAGGACCCATGATGGAGGTAGGTATGTAGACAGTCTGCAGGTACAGAATTCTGCATGTCTTGTACCTACGAGTACTTTAATACGATTAAGTTAAGATCGTGACAAGGCAAAATGTGCGATAATAATGAATGAATAATTAACACATAAACATGGTCTCAAGTTCAAAACCAGTTCCAACCGTGGGAAACTGAATTTGTTATTACTAAAGCTGGGTAATAAGAACCTATTTGTTTGAATCGTCGAGTTTTCCCGACAAATTTAAGTCAAGTTCAACTTTTTTAATTTCTGTTGATGTGGCATGGTACGGATGTTCAAAGTATAAGCTCCCACGCACGTTTGGAATGAAAGTAACCTGACTCGAAATTCCTGTAACTTCAGGTTATGCTATAAACTGACCTTAAAATCAACATCATATCAGTCGAAAGACGTCCACTGCTGGACATGGGCTTCCCCCAATAGGGGGGGGGTTGCCATAATCACCACGCCTGGCGTTGGCGATCGCAGTTTAGCTGTTGCAATGCACAGAACCACAGAGAATGCTGCTGCCCTTTCTCTGGTGAATCCCTTAGTTGCCTCTAACGACACCCACGGGATGTGATGGCATGGTGCTATTCTTTTACGTTCAACGCCATACAGAACACCATACAGACCTTAAAATGCGTACTCTAAAACCCTGTGGTTAAAAAGAGCAGAGAAGTAGGAAATGGACAGTCTACATATACATCGCTTACGAGAGCGACATTTTAACACAACACTACGCATTTTTAAACACGTTTTTGCTTACTCCCCACAAATTGCAATTTTTGTGTTCGGTCACTTTCATTCTGAGGGTAGGTGCCAGTTCTCTTGCAGAAGCATAGTGTTGGACTATTGTCAGGTACTTGACAGGAGCATCTTTCTTTTCTCTATGATGCCTTTTGTTTAAACCATTTTCTGATGGGTTTGTGTCTCTTAGAACTCACCACTATTTGTTAAAGTGTTGTGGATATTTTCAGAACGGTGGGTACCAAAGTCAAAACGTTTATTTCAATTAGGCCATTAAACGGCACATTTGAACGTCATCGCTTACAGTTCAGTAAAAATAATAATATTACATTAATAAAGTGACTCTACTGTCCATTCGGAAAGGTAGATTCTTATGGAGAAGAAATAATGATTTTACTAAATTTGGTATACAAAAATTAATTTAATATGTGAGGACGATGCACCCAGAGTATGCTACTTATAAGAACAAAGTATCACCAGCAGAGGTAAACTTATTCATTTTCTAAAGAAATTTAGGTAAATGGTACTCACATATTTACAAACATTGGAACCATTAATTAAACAGTGTGTGAGTCAACAGAAAAATAGAAACACAAAAAAAGAAACAGTATATCTATAAAGTTAATACATAAATCAACCAGTTGGATTTTGTCTACACCCTTGATTGTCCTATGGAGCAGGACCAGCATGTTTCCAAGCATTCTTATCCTGAATGTAATCTCCTAATTTGTAATATGCTTGTTTACAAAGTGTACTTTTAACATAAGTTTTAAATTTTCCTTCATTTAGTTATAATATGTCAGAAGGTATCTTATTGTAACATTTAACACAATACCCCATGAAAGAAGTGTGGACTTTAGCTTATCTAAAAAATGGTTGATCTAATTTGTCTTTATTTTTAGTATTAAAATTATGTTTATCACTAATTTTACTAAAAAGATGTCGATTTTTCCGCACATACATAATATTTTCATAAATGAATTGGCAAGGGACTGTCATAATATTAATCTTTTTATAAAGTTCCCTAAAAGAATCACGGCGACGCAGATTATAAAGGGCTCTGACAGCTCTCTTTTGTAAAATAAATATGGATTCAATGTCAGCAGCCCGACTCCACAGCAAAATACCGTACGACATAATGCTGTGAAAGTAACTAAAGTAGACCAAACGTGCGGTTTCTACGTCTGTTAACTGTCTTATCTTTCTAACAGCATACGCGGCTGAGCTTAGACGACCCGCAAGAGATGTTATATGAGGCCCCCATTGTAATTTCTCGTCCAATGTGATACCTAGGAAAACCGTCTGATTAATGAACTCCAGTTTTTCTCCATTCAATATGATGTCATGTTACCTTACAAGTAATATAACGCCTTCTCACCTTGTAGACTTTGAGGAACATTCGTTAACAGTGTTTTTTCTCTGTGGCATTAAGTAAATAATTCTTGTCTTCTACATTTGGGAAAGGACAATAGCATGCCTTTTATATTCACCAAGCAACGTGGGAATGATGCTAAAAACGATGTACCTTAAAATTTGTAATTTATATTCCCGATTCAACAAAATTATCTGTGTTCAAGATTTATCTTTCATCAACCTTAAAACAACCATTTTGGAACTTCTTCGTCGAAACTAAATTCTTCTTAATATATTTTTTTTCGTGGTTCCGTACCCGAAGGGTAACTAACGGAACACTATTAGTAAGCCTTCGCTGTCCGTACGTCCGCCTGTCGGTCAGCGGGCTGTATCTCAAGAACGGTAATATGTAGACAGTTGAAATTTTCACAGAATGTGTATTTCAATTGCCGCTATAACAACAAATAAGAAAAATTAAATTAAAAATTAAAGGGGGCCCCCATACAAGAAACGTGTTTTTTTGGTTTATGGTATGGAACCCTTCGTCTGAAAGTCTGACACGCACTTGGCCGGTTTTTATATTTGAACTATTTTTCTCCTAATCATTAACATCTTCCCCTCCTTAACTTTGTTTGTGTTCTGGGCAGCAAGTTTTCTTCATCCACAGTTCTCAATTTGCCATCTATTCAAAAGTTAATACCTCCTACCAAAAACAGAAACCATTAATTTAATCCATTACACTCAAACCAATAATTAAACAACCGAATAATTACTATTTCAAGTAACATACAACTTGAACTTGAGTCTAGAACGAAGATAAGATCTCAAAGTAAATCAAGGTCACTTAATGAATCGCTTTGTTGAGGGACTTATGACACTTGTTTACTGCTGCAGACAAGGTCGCGGTATAAAACTAGAGTTATTAGCACGCAGATTTGTGAAATTTGAAGTAAGGTCTTGAACTTGAGGGTCAAATATGGCAGATCTTTGTCCTAGTTGTTTTTATAGGTGACCCTGGGTCATGACATTACCTGTTATTACAATTTACATAGGTACAGAAAACAACTCAAATAAATTTATGAAATATTTGTATTCAACACTAGCGGACGTATCGCGGTTTCACGTGTAGTTCCCGTTCCCGTGGGAGTACGGGGATAAAATATAGTCTATGTTACTCGTTCATAATGTAGCTATCCATTGCTGAAAGAATTTTTGAAATCGGCACAGTAGTTTTTAGGTTTATTCGTTACATACAAAAATACAAATCTTTACACTATTAGTATAGACGATCACTTCGCCCGCGACTTTGTCCGCGCGGATTTTTCTTTGTATGTATCATTTTCGCAGCGTATGCGATGAAAGACATTTTATGTTTTTTTTTTCACTTTGGGTTACATTATTCAAGTTTTATTAGGGATCTCTATTTTTTTCTGGAATTAAATATAGCCTATGTTACTCGGTGAAGATGTAGCTTTCTAACCCTGAAAGAATTTTTGAAATCGGTTCAGTAGTTTTTGAGCCAAATCGTAACAAACAAACAAATCTTTCCTCTTTATAATATTAGTGAGATATTAGTGAGATATATGTAGACGTAAAGGCAGAAATTGCGATACTACATGATACTTCCTTCGGACTTTAATAGTCTTTCTATTTCCCTTTAACTTCTCTCTTTGATTGAAGGCCGTCTCATTGTTATTAGAACATTGGCTTTAAGCCTTGTGTTACCAAATTTTTCTTAATCATTTTTAAAGCAGTTTCAATTCTTCCAGCTTAACAGGTTTAGGGTAATCTGGTAACGTTATGGTGAACCGTTCTCCATTCTGCTTTCGTAATCTCTCGTTGATGAAAATACTTATTATTTATTTTAAGTTTTGATGTCATCTACCTACTCATAAATATTTATTTATTTATTTTTTGTAACTTTATGCACTAGTAAGAACACTGTACATAGGCGGACTTAATGCCTTAGGCATTGTCTACCAGTCGATCTTAGGGTGGTGCAAAGACAACATGGCAGGTGCAGCTTAAAGAAAAACTAAAAAGAGAGAGAAGAGAAAAAAATAAAAAAAACATTTATAAATACATAGATACATACAGATAAACAAAGTTATTAAGAAAAAACGAACCCAACGAATTAATGCTGTGATGATAAATATCTGCCCATTTAAATAGTCTCTTATACAGTTCGTACATAAACAAAAAAGTGTGAACGAAGTTTTATCCACGGTTTTTAATTGCACGATTATTTCACAAAATTATTGCGTTTAATTGCTGTTCATCCGGGTTTTTGAGATAATTAATACGATTATGAATCATATACGTGATGTTGACCTGAGAACTTATTTTGACCCGTGACGGGTTTGTAAGGCTCGAAACGTCGAGATTGAGAATCTTCACTAAGTTTTTAATATGCTACAAGAAAAAAGGCACATCTGTAACCACGAAGTCTGAAATATATTTGTTTTTCGCTTCTCTAACCGAGCGACACAGGACAGTTTTTGAGGACAATCATCCATGGCATACTTAATCTGCGTACTGACCGGTGTTACGGGCCGCAATGTAACATTCGCAGCGAGCATGTTATGATACGCCGTGTCCTAAAATCAGTGTAAAACAAAACACATACGCATCATGTTCGTGCTCATTTCCACGTACTGTCTGCACGAATGCTCGCTATTTTTTGTTTAATGTTACAAGCTCGCCACACCTTCCCAACTACTGCAACTCCTGAAATGAAAACCAGAATCAACAGTGGCGACCACCAAAAAAAACGCAGAATCTATGAAGCTCGACGCTTCCCGGAGACACGATTTAACTGTCTTGGATCCCGCAAAGAAATTAAGCAGAAAAAACATAGCGAAGGAGTAGGAAAAAATATAATTTCCACTTCGTGTGTCTGTGGTCACTATCCCGACTGCTGTGCGAGGGGTCATAGATTCGGGAAAAAGTGTACGTTAGGTTTTTGCTTTAGGAATTGCTCAGTATAGTAGGAGTAGGTGGTGTGACACCCCCGTACCTTGGAAAGCATATCAAACCGTTGGTCCTGCGTCTGACCTTGCCGTCCCATCGAAATATCAGAGTAAAGGAACAGAAAAGAAAGAAAAAGAGTTTATTTGCGCCAAGCATGACGCATACCAAAAAAAATGAAATTAACAAAATTACAAAAGTTATGCAAATTGGGAAGATATGCGTCACATTCGTGCAAAACAGCCATCGCTCAGCATAATGCTGAGACTCGTGTCCGAGACGAGGCACAGCGCTAGTTTTTAGCGATAACCGGCGTTGACAGAATGTCGTCGATCGGAGCAGCATAACAAGTAATTAAAACATTTTTGTTTGCAAACACACTTGTACACTATAAATACCTATCTCGTGTGTACTTGCCTAATATCCATTGTGATTGGTCACCG
The DNA here is from genome assembly GCA_905163435.1 of Mamestra brassicae. Lineage (NCBI taxonomy): Eukaryota > Metazoa > Arthropoda > Insecta > Lepidoptera > Noctuidae > Mamestra > Mamestra brassicae. The sequence continues at coordinate 2,252,678 of LR990991.1, read as the reverse complement.
TGATCGAAATTCGGTCGGGAAAACTATTTCCAAGAACATTGGCCTAATTGTTACTCATTTCCCGTGATCTGATAATCGGGCGCTTATATACCTAAACTTCTTCCCGTGAAAGAATAATATGGACAATCCTTTAAGTAATCCCGGCTTCCCGGGATTGAACAATTTTGTAAAAACAACTAAAACAAACTTTATGAAAAAACTTTAATTGTAAATTAAAAGTTTCATTAGAATCGTCTTTTAAATTAAAAAAAAATACAATGAGATTTCACAACGAGTTCTAACTATATTTTGAATGCGGGCATTTTTCAGATAGCAATCTCAGAAATTTCGAACGATTCCGGGATCCGGAATTCTGAAAAGCATATCCGTATTATACTTTCGTGGGAATAAAAGTGAAGTTTACGTTTATTAGCGCCCGATTATACGATCACTGCTCATCAGCTTAGAATCCAGTAATATGGCGATTATGTCACCTTATAACAATACACATTAATTACTATGATAGCAACAATACCGTGATTCATCACATAACACGATATCATCACGCTATGTCCCCTGAGTCACCGAAGTAATTGCAGCTATAAAAAATGGGCTACACTTCATCATTGTTTTCTTGCTGTCCGCCATTGTGAAATGACGTCATTTTAATTAAGTTTTAATTATTTACGAAGGTAATAAAGAAGTGGTAGGTTATTTTAGGCAAACAAGAATGAAGTGTGATTATCTTAAGCAAGATAAGGTATTTTAAGCTCGCTAGCATTAATGTGTATAACTATGGCCTGCCAAAAAACGCAATACAATAACTATTATGGTCACTAAGTAGATAGACAGAAGAAGAGTTCGTAGCAAAATAATAAACAGCCGCGCAGGTCGATCTTCAAAGTTAAGCAGTGCTTGCCAAGGTCGGTCTGTGGATAGGTGACCATCTTAACATACCGAGACTCGTCCGTGCCTCAAAAATCACAGTAAGCCGTTGGTCTCGGCTGTCATTTGTAGATCTATGACAGACGTTACGAATTGTCAGAAACCTGAAAAATCTGACACCAGACTTGCCAAGAACTACTGTGTTAACCAGTTACTTGGCTGTGAAGGTTTGGATAGGCAGTCACTCCACATAAAATACAAGAAAGGAAGGTTTTAAACATTAATAAACTAACATAACCTTAATAACCTTTATGGATAAAGCGAGATCTTAGCCAATAAGAAGAACGCCTGCCCGATTGTCCTAAAATTTAAAGAAATTAATGGGACACGTTACCTACTGCTCATTTGTTTCTATGGGTAGTTTCTTTTAGCGGACTCTGAGACGGTTACTCAATTTTACACTTTGACACACTGTAAAAGGATGTCGGTAGTTCACAAGACTCCGACTGCTAAGAATACTGGCACCATCAGTCTTTCATGACACCATACGTTGAGGTATTTGTTTTAGATTAAAAAATCGTTGCTTTCACAATGTTTTGACAGGTTGTTAGAATTGTATACGGCTGCATCCGTTATGGAGATTTTCTTTTTGTTTCATTAACGCGCTAAATAAACATGACACAAGGTCTGCAAATATGTATTTACGCTCTACAATAACGATTATAGCAAAATATTGTTGAAGGTTTTCTCCATCCATAATGACTTATAATATTTTTAATCGACTTCAAAAAAGGACAGGTTCTCAATTCGGTTGTTTTTTTTTATTTGTGTTACCGCATAATTCCGTCATTTATTCATCGATTTGAAAAATTCTTCTTTCATGTGAAAGGATATACGTTCCGATTGGTGCCATAGAAATTGTATCAATCAAAATCAAATCAAATCGGTTCAGTAGTTAGGTTTTTAAAATCAAAATAGCTGGAGGAAATAGAAAATACATCATCCAAGTAAACGAATTTGCTTTCCTGTGACTTTCCAGTGGTGTTGTTAGGTGTGGGTGTGTACCACTAAAAACTTTACAAAAAAGTACATATATGTCGGTTGTTTTTTTTTGTAAAAAAGTTTTTATGCGGTATAAAAGTTCAATATTTTTCAATGCGATATGTGTACCTACTTCTGTGATTGTTTGGGCTTGGAATTATTAATTCATCTACACTGCAGGACAAAAAGATTAGTCACTCCTATTCTTATGATTGATTCATTAATTACTTACGTTCAGTTTAAAATTTTAATACAATTATTATTTTTCGAATTTTCATTTGCAACCTTAGTAGATGGTATGTTATAAAATTATCAAGCATATGTGTGACAAAATGTCCGATAATCCGTGTTGTGATTATTAGGTACCTAGTTTTATTTTATTTAGTGTTAATGCCCTCGCTAGGACGATTTCAAACTATCGATATAGTCGTATCCAGTGATACGACTATATCGATAGTTTGAAATCTATTAAAGTGCCTCTCACTTACTTTTCACGAATAAATATGGATCTACACGAAGCAGAATTTGTTCGAATCGTAACGCGTTGTTACAAATTGGAATGAGCCAGCGAAATGTCGCTCGTACTTATATGTGAACTTAGTCGATCAACGGTTCAATTTGTTTACAAAAGGTATGGCATGGTATATATTGGCAAGGTAACCAACCAAACCCAGAAATAGGAATACTATCGAGTTTCTAGTAATATCGGACATTCAAAACATCTTTCAAAAAAGCTTTCCAAACATAATCATCGCATTTTTCAATTGCCTATATCTACCTTAAATACCACCTTTAATAGCCCCCTAACACGTATGGCAAGGTCATATAACGTAAGGTCCAATTTGACGGATTACCCTATCGAAATACAGACGTTCCTTCTTCAAACAGTGCAAACAATGTACGTCTTAATAGCTCAAATTGTTTGGTTTTTGTAGTGTCCAGTAACGCACTTTTTAGTTATTCTTTTTGTCTCTAATATTCATTATGTTCAATGTCATGCATTCCTGTCATTTGCATGGTTACTGAAGTGCCGATTTTGAATGTAATTTTATTTGAATTCTAAGTGACAGTGCTGTTGGTGTGTTTATTATAAATAAATTTATTTAACATCAGCATTATCTTTTCCGTTACAGTTGGACGCCCAGCAACGCTACACCCTCTTCCAGCGCGGTCTATGGGAGGCCGCTCAGCAGATACCTCGGGGAGGTCTCCGGGACTTCGCCACCTTCAGGCAGCTGAGGTTACTCTCCATCATCGGACCAGCTGCCTTGCCACCAGATCAACTTGATAGAGTAAGTTTTTACATTGAATCTAAATGAAGGAGGGACCTTATAAATACCTATCCTTCTTGATTAAAGGTAATTTAGTACGCGACTATAGGTAGTCAAAATTTTATATATGGAAAATTTATCCTATTTCGTGTGATAGTAAACCTGGAGATAAGGCTCTCATTGGTCTGTTCAGATATGAGCTCACACCAACAAAGACCAATGAGGAGCCAAGTTTCCAGATTTACTATCACATGAAAACGGAGAAATTGTAGACTTGTGCTCTGATTGGTCGCCATTTTATGTCAGTTCACAATTTTTCTCGGAAGGACTTATTATAGACTATGACTTATTATAGACTATATTATAGACTAGAAGGAGATATTATACTCTATCAAATTTTGATGCGTAAAAAAGAATTCCAAATGTTCAGTTGACAATTTATCGAGAGTTTATAATCTCTCAAGTTATTTTATAATCTTATGGAGCTTGCCATCTTCCGGTGACATATATATCGAAATTATGACTGTTTGAGAGAAAACGTGTCGCTTACATTAAATAGTTACATTTCTTTCAAATCTAAAAAGGAAATCGTTATCCTGCTCACGATAGATTTAGTCGGCGCAACTCGTTTTCTTTTCGTTCCGTTCTATTTTGGTTATTAAAACACAGAGAACGCCTCAACGTTTTCAAAACATTTTTATCATGTCCAGCCTAACAAACTGTGGGTAATTTACTATAAATCTGCTTATGCCAGCGTTTTCAGGAAAAACAAGCATACAGGTATTAAACATTATCTTCTGTGGGTCGAGTGGTTAGTGACCCTGACTGCTAAACTGGAGGTCGTGAGTTCGATTCCCACCCAGGACAAATCTTTGTGTGATGAGCATGATCATTTGTTCTGTGTCTGGGTGTCATTTGTCCATAATATGTATGTATTTAGAAACATATAAGTATGCTTATCAGTTGTCTAGTTGCCATAGCACAGGCTCTGCCTAGTTTGGGATCGGATGACCGTGTCTGAGTTGTCCCAAGATATTATTATTAATTACCTTGTTTCCAGTACAACCGCATAATCAACGACATGCTAGCAGTCTACAACACGGCGGAGATCTGCGCATACAACGAGCCCTTCAAGTGTGGCCTGCACCTGCAGCCCGAGCTCCAGTTCATCATGTCGCACTCCCGGGATTGGGACGAGCTGTCACACATCTGGACCGAGTGGAGGAGGAACACCGGGAGACGGATCAGGGACCTGTATGAGCAGCTTGTGGATTTGACTAATCAGGCTGCGAGATTGAATAGTGAGTGGAATTTATTCTGTTTTTTGTTGGAGTTACGAGGATCCCGGTTTTGGTAAAAAATATTGAGGACGTATTTTCCAATGCTGGTATTTGCAATGGTGCTTGCAATACAACTTTTATTTCTTGTTTTATAAATTTCAGCTAAAGTAACTTAGATAGTTTCTTGCCTGTGTAGACACAATTATTTATTTACTAGTTGCCGCCCGCGGCTATGCCCTTGTTAATGTCGAAAATTATCCCAAGGGAACATACTCCCGAGATAAAAACCTATGTCCTTTCCCGGGACTCAAACAATCTCTATACCAAATTTCATCTTAATCAGTACAGCCGTTTGCGCGTGAAGAAGTAATAAACATACACACACACTCACAAACTTTCACCTTTATAATATTAATGTGATTTAGGACAACCAACAAAGCATACACCAAAATACATGTTACAGTTCTCATAATATATATTTTTTACATTTTATAGTGTAGCCTTAATTAAAGGCTGCCACATGCATTAAACATAGAAGTAGGAAATGCAGTTATAAAAAAGATTTTGCTTGTAGAGTTAGATAGATTGTCACATAATTATACAGTTTACTGTTGCAAAAATCCGACATACAAATGCAAATGACAACTTATTATGAATTAACTAACTTTAAAGATCTCTCAAGGCGCTTAGTTGACACTTCACGTGACCCAAGGGCTGGCTTTTACCTTGGTCAAAGAATAAGCATTGCCATAAAACGTGGCAATGCCGCCAGTCTTTTGGGTACACTTCCAGTCGACAGCGAGGGTTTATTTAGTTAGGAGATTTTATTTTTGTTTCTAGTGTATATAGTTAGTTAAGTATTTATGGAATAAATAAGGAACTAACTTAACGCCTGTAACGTTTGAGCATTTGGGCGACCAAGCTTCAGCTTGTTGCTTTGACGTTGTGACGGATGTGCGACGTGCTCTAACAAAAATTAAAGGCGTTCTATTTATTCGAGAGCTTTGCGTGTTTTGTGACGTGCTCTAACATAAATTAAAGGCGTTCTATTTATCTGAGAGCTATGCGTGTTGTGTTTACGTCTTATTTTGATTTCGTGTTAGGAAGTAGGAAGCTTTCAATTTTAACACACATACGATATCATCTTATGCAAAATGGCATGGCATTTTGGTAGTTATGATGCCATTTTGTGAATAAGATTACATGAATCGGTTTTGTTTTTATTCGGTCTCTCTGTTCTAAGAGTATCTTATGTTTTTTTTTGTGTTTTTCAGATTTCACTGACGCGTCTGCTTACTGGATGTTCCCTTACGAGACTACCAACATGAGACAAGAAGTTGATGAAGTTTGGGAACAGGTAATAAAACTACCTAACTACTATTTGACGATTTGAACCAAAGGTTTAGCTTGCCTTTTGGTCCTTTCATGACTTTTGATTACAATTCAATAGTTATTGACAAACATACATATACTCATCACCTTTGTAATAATGTGAGGATTTAGAAATGACAAAATTAACGTGTTTTAAATCTAGTATTTAAAATTACTCAGTTAGTATCGAATATACAAACAGAGTAATTTTAAATACGTTATTTAAATCGGCACCTTTGATATAAAGCTTGGTCCTCAGTAGAAGCCCAAAGAAATAATTGTCATTACAAATCCACCCATTACATGAGATTTTAAAGCACTGTTATAGTATGTTATATTGTGTATTACTAACATATGAACCCATTATCCTTCAGATCAAGCCCCTCTACGAGCTCCTCCACGCCTACGTCCGCCGTCGTCTCCGGGAAGCCTACGGTCCTGAGCGTATCTCGCGCTCGGCTCCCATCCCCGCCCATATCCTCGGCGACATGTGGGGCCAAAGCTGGTCGGGCATCGTGCCCGTCACGCTGCCATACCCGGGCAAGACTCTCGTGGATGTAACTCCGGAGATGGTTCAACAGGTGAGAGACCAAAAATATGTTTTTTTTTTTTATGAATATTGATTGGCTTGCATTTGAACACTATCACACGGCGATGGAGCACGCTCGCCTGGAAGTAACCAATTCGTTCTATTAAAGACTGCCAGGTTGTGGCTACCAGGAAACGCAGACTCCGATTAGAAATTCCACTCCTGAGCCAATGAAAGTATTTCCAAAATATTTCGTGCGTATACGTGGAAAGTCTATCAGTCTGGCGCATCACCATCGCGTCTGAACGAATACGGACTTCGATAAGCTGCTATATCCTTACCAAATAGATTGAATATAGAATGAGAAAGAGGAGACCTGTGTACCAGAAGAGGAACCTTATAGGCTGCTCATGCACTTGATTATGAGAGAATAATAACTTTTTTTTTTCTTCTGGAACTTAACTATGAGAATTTTATAAAAATGCCTTGTATAGACGCCAGCATATCAAGCTAACCGTAACTGTTAAATTTTATCAATCAAACTTGAACCTAATGCGTTAGCGATAAAGTTGAAAATCTATTAATCCACTTATTACGATCGTCGTTTTAAAACAACGCTTAAAAAGTAACTTCTCATCTAAAATATTTCTTTAGTATAATTCTGTATCTAAGTTTCCTCCTGTCCAGGGTTACGGAATTTGTTCGAAAGAGTCACCGCGGCCCTGGAACGCAAAGGGCTTTAGAAGGAACACGGATGGGTTTTAGTCAGTAAGAGTCTGACACACCCTTCCGCTCCACCCAGAGCGGAAGAAGTCATTTGATGAATTGCCATACTTAAAAAAAAAGTGTCCTCCTGTCAACTTATTTTGAGAGTTATGAATCAGGCCAGAAAAGTTTTTTGTGTGTAATCAAGAAGTAAATCCAGCTATGAAAGCCTGAAGCTGGAAGTAAATTAGACAACAAAACATGTTTAAGTATCATCTGGGTTAAAGAATATTGACAGATTATTGTAGCTTGATGTGCTGGCGACTGTACTTGCAAATATGGTTGTACACAAAACAATTAAACATATATAGGTACACGGTAACTACCCCCAGCGAGTAACTTTGGGTTGTCGGTGGTTTCTGTTAAAATATCCATGTAAACAAATTGTAATGTGGGGGCGTTCATAAAATACGTGAGATATTTAAGGGGGGGAGGGGGTCGAGTCAAATCTCATCTAATCTTACGTTGGAGAGAGGGGGGGTCTCGGCAAATATCACGCAATTTTGTTTCTGATTGAAACAAAAAAAATATATATACTATTTTGATCCATTTAATCCAGATTGTACAAGCTTAAGATTTAATCTTAAGCGTAATCGTAATCCGATTAAAATCATTCACTAATTCGTTCGAAATAAAATAATTTCATTCATACTTCGACGTCATACATCTACTGACTGTCAAACAACACATTTTGAAAAATCTCACGTGAGATTTGGGGATGGGGTAGGGGGTTGAATAAAATCTCACGACATCTCACCAGGGACAGAACATTTAAAAAAACACCTCACTGAAATTATGGACGCCCCCTGTCTAAATAATAACAATTTCCAGGGCTACACTCCTCTGACAATGTTCCAACTGGCGGAAGAGTTCTTTGTGTCTATGAACATGTCTGCGATGCCTCACGACTTCTGGGCCCTGAGCGCGCTGCAGCAGCCCACGGACAGGCACATACACTGCCAACCTTCTGCCTGGGACTTTTGCAATAGACATGATTACAGGTGAGATAGTCAGGTGGTCTTAATTGAAGCAAGTGCATAGCACGGTTGGCGCATTGGTTGAGCGATTGACTGCTGCGCTGCGTGTCGCGGGTTCGATTCCCGCACGGAACAATTATTTGTATGGCCTACAGAGAGTTGTACCGGGTCTGGCTGTTCGTGTATGTGAGTTTATATGTTTGTAAACGCACCAACGATACAGGAGAAATTCCTGGTGTAGGGCAACGTTTGCAATTCACTTATTAAGTCCATTCCTGAGACAGATATATTTGGTGACTCTAAGGCGAAATTTAAATTGAGAATCCTGGCTTCCCTACGTGCTATCAAGTCTCCTGATCAAGTCAGTTGTCCAAAAAGTTAACTTCGTTTTATCTGTATTCCCTGGTTTACTACTGTTATGTTCTCCGTTTTATTGTATGTATTGTATGTTATTGTTTTATATCGTGTCTCTTTGTAGTAATGTATAAATAATCTGGCGTGTTTTTGTCAATGTTGTGTTTGCCCGTAATTGGCATATATATTAGAATATTACCATAAGACTCAATGTATCTATGTCCATATATGTTCTGTGGGTGAATCGTATAAATAAATAAATAACGTTTTTTCTAAAAAAAGGAGAAAGAGAGAAAGAAGAAAAGAATTGTTGTGAGGTCGGACATTGAGGGAAACCTTTTCCTCATTGTGGCAAATTTTTTAATGATTGTAAAGCTTGTGATGCAAAATGAAGTGCTGGAGATGGTCGACTAATATGTCTACCTTGGCCATATTCTTTCATTTGGCAAAGAACATAAGCAAACGGAGGTGTCAAGAAGAATACAGCTTGGGTGGGCCGTTTTTAGTAAATTGGACGACATTCTAAAGTCAGCTATAATTCCATAATGTCTGAGGTCCAACATCTATAACCAGTGTGTTTTGCCCACCATGAGTTACGCCGTACGACTGTGTTCAGGCTGAGAGTTGCACAGAGAGCCATGGAGCGTTCCAACGCTCCATGGCTCTCTGTGCATGAATGCTTGGGCATAGTTACGGCTAATAGACCGAGTTTCAAACGTCGAGATTTGAAGACGTACGAAAGTTTTCGACGTCGGAAAATGTATTACGGAAATGGAGCTGGGCAGGACACTTGGCAAGGCGTGGTGATAATAGATGGAGATTTTCACTAGCTTTACTTTTGCCCGCGACTTTGTACGCGCATGTCCCGTTTGTATCATTTTTTCGTTCCCGTATGAATTTCCCGTTCCCGTCACCTTACTCATGAATGTGTCTATCACATACAAAAATAGTTTTCCAAATCCGACTGGTAATTCCGATTAGCGCGTTTAAACAAACAAACAAACTATTTAGCTTTATTATTAGAATAGATATAGATTGAGAATTGACACGGACAAAAGCAGTTTTTTAAATATCCTACACCTTTTCAATACAACCTGCTGTCTGATCACCACCAGGCCCGGGTCGATGGCGCGGTGTGTTTCACGCGCGCCTCAAAGAGATGTCACCATAGAAGACGAGGCCCGCTAGGGCCAGAGCCTGCCAGAGTTGCGGAATTCGTTCGAAAAAGTCACCGCGGCCCCGAAATGCAAAGGGCTTTAGAAGGAACACGGATGGGTTTTAGTCAGTAAGAGTCTGACACGCCCTTCCTCTCCACCCAGAGCGGAAGAAGTCATTTGATGATTTCCCATCCTTAAAAAATAAAAAAATAGATAGATAGATAGATGCAGTAATGTCACTAGCTGTAGGGATGTAACGATTTGCTTAACCTGTTCGTCTCGCCCTGACTTCTAGGACTATCATTCTAAACTTCATTTCGAATATTTCCAGGATCAAGATGTGCACTCACGTGGATATGAAGGACCTGGTCACGGCCCATCACGAGATGGCTCACATCGAGTACTTCTTAGCGTACAGGAACCTGCCCAAGGTGTTCCGCGATGGTGCTAACCCAGGTTAGTGGACTGTTAATTTTAGCTTCTTTTTTACCAATAAGTATAATATGTTTGAGGATTGTGTTCTGATTATTTATATCGTTGTGGGCTAACCTAAAATATTGTCAGGTCTTAGGCTGGTCATTGGAATTGATAATGGATGTGATTTTGTGAACTTATAGCACTTACTAGCTTTAACCCGCGACTTCGTACGCACATATCTCATTTCCGGGTTCCCGTAGGAATTTTGGGACAAATTATACACCTACATCTTCCTCATGAATAACCCCATCCATTGGAGGAAACTGCATGAAAATCCGTTCAGTAGTTTTTGAGTTTATCGCGAACAGACAGATAGACAGACGCGGCGAGGGACTTTGTTTTATAATATGTAGTGATAGGTACATATTTCCATCGGAGTATGAGATTTAATGCACTACAATATCTTCTGCGTACTTTCCCAACCACGCTGAGATTGGGTAAAGGCAATAGTGCTTATCCTTAAAAACAAGGAAAGTCAGTGATGATGTAAATTTTATCTTCGTCTCATAGTTGGAGTATGTCAGGCGGTGACTGACATACTCCAACTATGAGACGAAGAGTTTACAAAAGTGACTAGATTTTAGTGGAATATTGATTGCTTCATAATTTGCATTTATATCCAAGAGAAAATAATCACTTGCCAAATTTTTTAATTATTTTATTTGAGATGGGTTTGTTCTTGAATCTAGTCTAGGTCATAGACGACACAGACAAAGTCGACGATGGATCGAGCTTACCCAGTAGAAGCCTGTTCACTCTTATTTTGAAGAGGTTAGGGTTGTATTCGTTCGGAAACACAGACGCAGGCAGAGAGTTCCACTCCTTTGCTGCTTTGCATATTTTCCGGTGCTATTCGTTCATTTCGATCAATATTTACGAGTGTATTTATATGAACTATCAGAAAAACCTATGTCTTATACATGACTGTGTTTGTTTTCACTTGATAATCTACTGTAATTCATAAATCATGAAGATTGAAATGAGACTTTTAAACTTTAAACTTTTATATAAACCGTTAGTTGTTGCTATGGCTGAATGTTCTTGTTCATAATAACTTTACTTTAGAGAAGTTTAACCTACGTTCTGCTACCTGCTTTAAACTAAGAACCAAGCGTAAGTCAGGTCCAAGTTTCTTACTAAAAACTAAATAAAAAAATAAATTCTGTATTCTCCATCAAAAACATGAAATAAAAAACACGTGAAAATTAAAACAACAACAATCTACCTCCATTTAATTCCTGTGTAAACACATTAATACCATACTACTAGAAACAATAACGCACTCACAAACGCCATCTCTGGGTGGATCTTCGCAACGCCAGAGTTGCACAGATCCGTATTACAAGTGCAGTAAGTGACGAAGACGTCGCCGTTGCCGGAGACGCGCCGGCAGGACTGGCCTGTGACCTCGCCTTCAGCTAGGTATCCGCACTGGCGGACCACTCGAACCTTCCCGTAGACTGCGGATGAGAAATTATAAATGTGACAAACTGAAACTCAATTTTCGTACTTATAAAACGTTTTCGCAAAATCGTTCAAACGTTTTCATCACAGCAACACTCAATGTCTATGTCACCGGAAAATAGCAAACTTCGTAAGATTATAAAATAACTTGAGAGATTGTAAACTCTCGATAAATTGTCAACTGAACATTTGGAATACTATTTTACGCATCAAAATTTAATAGTCTATAATCTCGCGAAGTTATTCCGAGAAATTGTTGACTGACATAAACTGGCGACCAATCAGCTGTCTGGTCTACAATTTATCTGTTTTGGTGTGGTAGTTAAATTGGAAACTTGGCCCCTCATTGGTCTTTGTTTTCTCTAAATAGACCAATGAGAGCCTTGTTTCCAACTACAACCACTCATGAAAACGAAAGTAAAACACATTATCCCTAAAGTTTAACTTTAGTTAAACCTGACTATAGCTGTTATTATTATAAGCTTAAACCATATTGACCACTAGAATGGCAGTACAGCATTTTTTCCACAGCCAAATGGCCATTTGATAAATTAATTTACTATGAGATCTGTACCAGAAGAAGTTCTTCCGACACTGTAGCATTTTATCAGGTGAATGTTCATAAGCTGTTAAACTTGGGGAAGTTTAAGTATAATGTATACTCACTCTCCATCTTGATAGACCGACAGAAAGTCGGCTCGATAGGCTCCAAATGTTCAGGCGGGTCCCTCAATGAGCAGTTGACGATGCCCAGACTGAAGGAGTCGAACTCCACTCCACATCGGGGGTCATACGCACTATTGCAGTCGTAGCATAAGATTGAAGAGGCTGGAATAAGAGAGATAGGATGTGCTGGTAGTTGTGGAATTTGTTTGAAACACCACGGCTCTGGAATGCAAAGGGCTTTAGCAGGAACATGGATGGGTTTCGGGTGAAGAGTCTGACACGCCCTTCCACTTCACTTAAAGAGGAAGACATCATTTAAAGATTTCCTGTCCTTAAAAAAATAAGGGTTTACTGGTACCTTTAATGTGACAACTAAAATATTTCCACTGTTAGGTAAAAGTTTCCTATTGAACGAGATAGACAGATGAATTGTCATTCAATCAATTCTATGGTTACTGCGCTTAGCGAGATTTTATTCGGTGATAGCAGTAATAAAAGCAATCTGAGCTGATAAGCATCTTCATTCCAATATAATAAGGAACTCCTCGATGAAAATTTCGCTGACTTGAATCAAACTTGGACCATGGTTGACCATCATCTGAACTACCATGAGTTTACTATTGATATTGACAATACAAAGATGGGCTATACTGGATATGACAGGAAAAATAAATTTTACTTTCAGTAGTAGAATTTGAGTCAAGTTCAGCTACTTGCGGTCAGTAATCCAATTTTGTTGTACATTGTACGGTTTCACGTGTCGGGTATCCGTTCTGACCTACATATAAATCAATGGATTTGGGGCATGAGCTGATTCTGGAACGAATCATTCTGGGGTTTTGAAAATTTTATCAATTAGGTTTTAACTTAATGAAGTTTTTCGGATGTTTACGAGATGGAATTCTTAAACTTTGGGCAAAAAAAGTCAAAGGATTATTAAATACTTTATGATTAGTGATATAATCAGCAAAAAGTTCCGCTATACTCAAAAACTAGGACTTTCGTACTATAATATAGATGCTAAGTTTTTGAAGACGAATAGTATGTTTCTGCATACAGCATAAATTGAAGCTTGGTTAATTTAGCACAATGCTAATTAAAAGCAATTTTGATCGCATGTAAAGTTGTGGAAAAATAATAGTAGAAATACAATAGCTCAATGATAGATTAGTAATAAGCAAGTGTTAATATTACTACAAGAAGAAAACTCCGCGAACCGACCGCGACACTAGGGTATAAAGTAGAATGTTTCAAGGAGTTATGTGACAAATCTTAGAAACTAGAACCGCTGTTTTACTCACCATATTGAACACAATACAACAAACTGACTATCAACGACACCACAGAAGATTTGGATACAGACTTCATCACTACACCCTGGAAACTCCGAACACTTGTAACAGTAGAAGGGAACTGAATTACATTTCTATGACGACCCTTAATTAGATTACTGAAGAGTGCTGCAATAGCTGTCGATAGACAGGTACTAGTCAACTAAATGAAGATTATGGTTATCAACTTTATAATACAGAGGATATCTATTGTATATCTATAAAACGTTTTGAGAACAGACGCAGCAGATTTATCTTAATAGTATTGAACAGAAGTAAGGTGTCTGTTTGTAGAAGAAATGAATACAAATGATGATGATGAGGAGGGTGGAGAACGGAAGGGAGGCTGATAACGTATTGATAGAACGCGTAAAGAATGATAGAAGCTCGTGGCTACATAATAACAGCCGCACGGGTAAATCTTCAAGGTTAAGCAACGCTTGCCAAGGTTGATCTGTGGATGAGTGACCATCTTAACATGCCCAGTTTCCTCCATGACTTGGAAAGCACGTTAAGCCGTTGGTCGCGACTGTCATTTGTAGATCTTTGGCAGTCGTTACGGATTGTCAGAAGCCAGTAAAATCTGACTCCAGTCTTTCCAAGAAGTACCGTGTTACCCAAGTAATGGGTGTTTGGTAGGCAGCCGCTTCACCTAAAAAATACTGGTATTCAGCTGAATCTGGCTTGACTGGAAGCCGACTCCAATGTAGTTGGGAAAAGGCTAGGCAGATGATGATGATATCACGTAAGGAATGATATGAAAGAAAAGGGAGTCAGTGAAAGAGTGACGGTTGACATCACAAAATGGAAGAAGAAAGCGTATTGCGCCGATCCCCAGTAACAACAACAGGCAAAGACAGGTGGGAGGTCTCTGGAATCTAATAGAAAGCTACAATATAACTAAGGGCCATAAGCTATATTTTTTACTCAGATAATCGGTTCTTATGGTAACAAGGACGAAGTTGCGGGGAAACCTTTTCTAGATAAAAACTACCCATTAACACCCTGATTCAAATTTAGTTAGGTTGTCCGGGACATGGCTTATGGCGGTGACTTTAGATGAAAAATGTAACACGTGGGTATCACCATAGATGTAAAGATTTTTTGTCTATCTTTGCATTCATGTCTGCTTCTTCAAACATCTTTAGCAAAGATACTACACACTATTATTTAACCAGCGTTTATCCATCAGACAAACGTTACAATCGTTAAATAACAAACGCGACTGCGTTACACATTACATAATAATTAAATCTAAAATGTAGTTACGACGATACGAAATGTGGCACAGCGCGTGTTGGGAAATTGTATGAATAGACGCAAAAATGAAACACGCACGGCGGAATAGGATGGATCTCGAGAAACTTAGGACGTGAGCTCGTGATGAGAATAAATTCGTATTCTACATGTCCGTAGCGAAAACCAAATTGTGGTTTTGAGTCTTCTCGGGATCTTAACCATGTTCATCATCACCAGTCAAATTAGCGTCCTCTGGTGTTATCGTTTCTTGCAGGGATGCTACATTAACCGACTGGAGTAGTATTCCGTCCCTTGGCAGAAGATTGTTTCATAGAGGTATGTGGAACATAGTGTGCAGTCCCGCAACCTCCATAGAAAAGCATGCCCGCCAACTGATCTGGTTGGAGGTCATCTGATGGGCAACTACTCAATAGTTTTAGTGTTTTAGTGTGTACAGCTGAGGAATGGAATTCCCTTCCGGAGTTTGTGTTTCCTGATAGGTACAACCTTGGAGTTTTTAAGTCAAAAGTGAATAGGTTACTTCCTGGCAAGCGAGCTTCATCTTCAACCACATCATCACTTACCATCAGGTGAGATAGTGGTCAAACGCGTGCCTATCAGTAGTAAAAAAAATGTCGAACTTTTGTATGTATAGGTTCGATTCGAGTGGAGAACTTTGATAGTGTGATGGATTAGTGTGATGACAGGTCATTTTGTAGTTCTTATGTGACGGTATAGGTGCCGCTACAGTTCCATCTATCCTCGAGTTGTATTTTATCAATTCCACGGCGAAAGTGGAAACCTAATGGAAGCGCCTGCCCATCTTCTGCCGAGAAACCTACAGTTCCAGAGCTCGCCCTGGACGGCTCGCCTTCGCCCAAACAAGCTCTTTTTCTTGACCCTATTTCTGGAAATTTTCCTTTCTGCAAAAACGACAAAGGCTTATGTAACTGACAATGTATTTAATATTGGAGCGTCTTCAAGAGCAGAATGGTGTTGTTAACAAATCTAAGTTAATTGTTTGCTATATTAAGAAAGAAACAAAAATAAAACAATTAAAAGCAATGAGTTGACCATAACAAAAAACTGCACATTAAAAAGTCGCACGCGCTGTAGGAAATTCACGGAAATTAATACTAACGATTACGGAGTTACATTACGCAACCCACGCGCATCTCGGCGCGTGCGTCCACTACCACAGATGTACAATGAATGGAAGAGAAAAAATTTAAAACTAGCTTTCACTACTACTAGCCCGCGGCTTCGCTCGCGCTTAGGTATATTTATTTACGCAAACACAGTCCCATTTACTTCTGCATAAAATTATTTAGCGATTTAGACGTGACAGCGAAACAAACAAACATACAAGCTCATTTAACCTTTTCTTTCTTTTTTTTCTTTAAATTAAAAAATTATAATAAAAATATATATGTATTTTTTTTTAATTATTGACAAAAAATAAAGAGTGATTTTGATTGCGTTTAGTGCTAAAAAGACCTGACCTGGGTGGTGGAACACATTAATACCCAATATTTTCATAATTTTATTTTTATTTTTGTGTTTATTGTTCTTGTATCACCAACACATTCGAGATAATACCCTAAGTTGTGTATGTCTTCTACTTCCTGATTTTTCCTGGGGAACATCATTAGCAAAGGCTTTTTAAATGTTTTCTTATATTCAGATTTTCTTATAAACATCTTATTCAAGAAAAGTTGGTTAAGTTTAAAAGCAATTATTATTGTTATTGAAGTCACTTCTAGTTCCACAAGTGTTCATGTATCATCAAACTTTATTTTTTCGTACGTCGTAACTGCGCGGGCGCTTATCGGGGTCAAGTTCAATCTGCACCAGATTCGTTTCTATGAAATATGAAATGTCACGGTTCCGTATTTATTATGACTACGATTTTCTATAGATCAACACTAATTTATATTCAAACAAAGATGATTTGTCACTTTTGAATTGGGGAATAGTGTTGGGTTGAATGATTACTGTGTTTATGGTTCCGCATTGATTTATGTTGGCGTTTTTTTATTGACAAAAAAAATTATATATTTTTCTTTATTTTGAATCATTTAAAAGTATTCTTTGGTGTCGTACTTCTGGTTTCTTCAGAACGTTTTCTCTATAAATATTGTACATTATGTGCTGTTTTCTGTAAAGATTATGATAACGATATATTTAATAAAAAAATTGATAAATGTTCTGTCAAATTTGGCCTAATTACTATATAAGAATTATATTCTAAAGAAAATTAAAACCAGCATGTCAACAAAAAAAACACATTTTTTTATTAAAACAACTAGAAAGTAGAAAGCGTGATACGGTTACATATTTTTATCGTAGTTAACATTAGAATTGCGTAAGGCTAAGATATTTTAGAGGCAGCTCGAGAGTAGAAACTAAAAAACTGTATTTATACCGAAAAATTATACAGATATCGATTTGTATTACCTAAGCTGGCACGTGGCATAACCAGTGAATTATGTTTTAATTACAGTCATCAGTTTTAAATTATGTAAATAAATATAAATTTTTATACCAACCGGAACGTAACTAATTTTAATAGTAACAAGATTATTGGTTCTGTCTGTTTTTCTTTTAGTTTCTTAGTCATTTGGTAATGAACAACAATACTAAACTCAAAATATTGTTTTTTGTTTTATAGGTTTCTCTTGCCACATCTAGTAAGATATTTGATATAAAAATTATTGTTTAAAAATAAATAACATAAACATAACGTAAGTATAGGTAATAAAATATTTATTCACAAAAACCAGGGACTTGAATGAATCAGGTTGATTCCTAATTTTATATAATTCAAAGAAAGTGGAGTTTTAGAAATCAGAAAGCAAAACCACGGGAAAAACCTAGTCACCGATACAACCAATACTGGATTTTATTTCCGCCATTTTGTTGCGCTCGAGTTTATCAATCGGGAGCAGGTTAACATCCGCGTGCAGCTTTCACCCGCGCCTGCGCCCGCGCCGCCGCCTGCATCTCTTTTGTTACTCAAGAAGTTATTGATTAGTTTGCGGCTTGATTTGGAGGATAGTCCTACTACTCCTACTACTACTGTAACCAGGATTTTTGTAAACATAAAATGTTTTAAAAGAGTGTCCGTGGAGTTTCTTGCACGTTCTTCTCCATAGAGATCTATCTCTCTCCTCCTATCTACATAGAGAGCTTTGACTTTGATAAATTAAATTAAAGTTATAAGACATAAGTGCCTATTGCTGTATATACACTTAAATAAAAAAAAAAGTACTAAAAGTAGTCTAAAATATGGCGTCGAAATTCTCCACATCGCTGGCCACTGGTAATGTACCCAAAAGGCTGGCAGCATTGTCGCGTTGTATGACAACGCTTATCCTTTGTCCAAGGTAAAAGTCAGCCCTTGGGTCACGCGAAGTGTAAGTAATAAGTAAATTGTATCATCAAGTTTTGCCAATCAGCTGATTGGGATGATTGCATCTTTCTTATAGTTGAATATAAAGTAAACCAACTATATAAACCAGCTTTTTACTCAGCTAGATAACACCGGCCTCGTTTAGTTTCATTTAACAGAAAAACTGATGTGTATAAGTAGCAATTTTTAACCCATTTCTTTAATAATAACGTTTATCATTTGATTTTGGACTAAACCATTACGATTCCGATTAGTGTGCGTTGTAGTAGGGAGTTTCATTATGAAGAATACTGCACGGCTCGAGTTGATACGGTGACGATCCCTTTCCGAGTTGATATGTTTGCTGTGATCTTAATGCTCTATTCCAGAGAAAAAACAATATAAGATTACGCAGGTTATTTAAAGAGTCGTATGCAGCAGATATGTGTGTTTTTAATCGCTTTTCTATAAATTATTATGTTTCCAATGCACTTTTCAGTCTTTAAACCAATTTGTTACTGTGCTAAAAAAGTCAACGTCAAACTTATTTAAAAAACTCACAAACATACATACATACATACGTGACCCCTGAAAACATAACTCTCCTTATTTTGGGCAGTCGAGTAAAAAAGCTCCATTTTTGGTAAATCTCACCTGAGAACACACAAACAAGGCCATCTTCAATCTGCCGGATTAGTTACAAAACAGTAGCCGTATTACATAACCTCTCTTCATCACCCGACAGTCGGAAGTCACCCATATTGGGACGCAGCGCGCATGCTGATGGCGAAGATAAAGTTTAGACCACATTGTTTGTGCGCATGCGTGAGATTTTTACTGTTTGGTATCTTTGAGATGCTGTTGGATTAAGTTAAAAAAAAAAACAAACTGTTTATATCAACATACGTTCATCAAAAGAACATTCAAATAGCGCTCAATCTTTTCAACCGACTTCCAAAAGAAGGAGGTTATCAAATCGACTGTATGTTTTTTTTTTATTTTTTTTTTTGTATGTTTGTTATGCGATTATTCTGTCAATAATGAATGGATTTTGATGATACTTTTTTTGTTCGAAAGCATATACTTTTGAGGTAGTCCCATTGGCACCAAGTCAGAATCTGAATTTTACCTCATCATTTTAAAGGCACATACAATTTTTTTCATATACTTTCTAACGCAATTCAGATAATTGTGCCTGGTAATCAACATCTCATCTTTGCTGAGCTGATGATGGAAGCTTATAGGTTAGGATCTGATTCTGGAATCCCAGGACATGTTTGATCAGCGATATTTTCTCCAATTGTCAACCGATTTGGATGATTATTTTTTTGTTTGAAAGTTTTTTCCAAACTGGCTCCATTTCAATTTGATGAAAATCTGATGAAGGATTTAGGAGGTACGCAACGGAACTCTTCAATAAATGATAGCAAATCTCCCGGGATTGCTGAAATTGCATGTCTGTTTATTGATTACACTAGTTCATAACATAACATCACGTCGGTACGTCAACCAACCTGAATTAACAAGTTTTCAGGGTTTAGATAACCCCAAAAACATATTCGGGCATAACTTTATTGTTCATTAACCGATCTTAATGATTCTTTTTGCATTGGGTTTAGTTATAGCTATATTGCATTTGCACTGTGCTGAGAACTTCAAAGATAAACCAGTGACCTCCTCACCTTAAAATCAGTAAAAACTAGTACCAAAGCAAAGTAGATATTTAACTATGAGCTGGTGTGGACTTTGACTGCGAAGGCACACAAAGAAACTCCTTATCGGCAAATAGTGCAACCACTCATTATGGGAATAATGTCACTTAGTTGTGGTACCACTAAAAAGTTGAAAATAAAAAACTTTATAAAAAAAACCGACTTCCAATTAAAAAAACACTACAAAGTATAAAAAACTTTAATTTCGGAAGTCGGTAACAAAAAACGAAAAAAAATCATAAACACCGACTGCCGAAATTAAAGTTATTTTATAATTGACGGACGGATTGACGGACGGACGGACAGCGGAGGCTAGTAATAGGGTTCTGTTGGTTACCCTTGGGGTACGGAACCGCGTCCGCCTTTGTACAGACGCCAGCACACCAAGCGACCCGAAACTAACAAATTTTCCCAATCAACCTTAAATCTTGAAAATCTATTAAAGAAATTTGACAGATTATTGTACTACTGGCGTACCTATGCGCGTATCTATCCAGTCTAAATAAATAAATGGACTTCGAGAACTGGCTCTACGATCTTTCTAGACCATAGGAGCGGTGTAATAACAAGGGCCACTTCCAGTACAACATTCCACCACAAGTTCGTAGCAACATAGGTAGTGACGTAACACTATTGACACATTAAACGACCATACAAGGTGACAGGAATCTATGATATTTTGCAGGAACTATTCCGGTCTTAGTAACAGTATCACTTTCCCTTCGAGCTGTTAGTTCCTGTTCAGAATCTGATACTGTAGATATGTCACCGGAAAATGGCAAACTCCGTAAGATTATAAAATAACTTGAGAGTTTATAAACTCTCGATAAATTGTCAACTGAACATTTGGAATAACTTTCTACGCATCAAAATTTGATAGTCTATAATATCTCCGTGTCGGTTCAAAAAACTGTGGACTGAAATAAAATGGTGACCAATTAGAACACAAGTCTATAATTTATCCGTTTTCGTGTGATAGTAAAAACCCTGCCTGGAAACAAGGCTCTCATTGGTCTGTTCAGATATGAGCTCACACCAACAAAGACCAATGAGGTGCCAAGTTTCCGATTTAACTATCACATCAAAACAGATAAATTGCAGACCAGAGTGCTGATTGGTCGCCAGTTTATGTCAGTCCACAATTTCTCGAACCGACACGGAGATATTATAGACTATCAAATTTTGATGTGTAAAAAAGTATTCCAAATGTTCCGTTGACAATTTATCGAGAGTTTACAATCTCTCAAGTTATTTTAAAATCTTATGGAGTTTGTTATTTTCCGGTGACAAGTATAACAAATACTTGGCTTAGCTTATTTTGTTAATAAATTAAATTTATTGCTGATTTTGTGGTTTTGGATTATGCATCATTTCGTTAAAGCCAAATCAGTGTCCAATCAAACTGCAATAAATCGTTAAATCATAAATCACTGGTTTGTGTAATGAAAAATAAATATAGTAAAGACATATACAGGGTGTCCCAAAACTCAACGTCAAGCCGAAACGGGGTGACAGGATTGATCATAACCATCACGAGAAAAATCTGAAAAAAAATCTATCCCATGCAGTTTGAAAATTATGGGCATTTTAAGAAAAACCTAGAAATTTGATCAAACTGTACCATTTTTCGGTTATTGCGGTTATTATTTTTTATTTTTGTTCATTTGAACTTTAGAAACGTAATCCTAAATAACATTTCTAGAATCCCAATAAAAAATAATGACACAATTGCCTCAAGTTCCCGAGAATTGAGACTATTTGTTAAACTACGAATTTAAAATTTTCAAGATTCGTCGACTTTGACAGGCCCTCCTATAAAAAAAATGTACTAGAGTGCCTTGGCAAGTAGCATTAAAAGTTGGCGCATTTAATCAGAATTCTAAAATGGTACAATACTTGTTAGTTCCATACAATAGAAAAGAGTAAAAAAATTAAAACCTCAAGTAACCCGATTTTTGCTATCAGATTTTACTCAGTTAAAATGTTTTTAATTCGCACAAGCTCTAGGCAGGTTCTTAATTTTAAGGCAAAATGATGAGAGAGATGGATAATGGGTATGTTTGCCATGAGTGAGCGAGACAGATAGTGACGCCACGCATTGAGACGGAGATGCGTCGTTTAAACGAGTGCGAGATCTTTTTTAAGAAGATGTAGGGCTTGTATTGAGGCTGATGGTAAACAATTTGAACATTTATTGTAATAAAAAACGTTATTTCTCTATCATCTGACTTTTATTCCAACAAACCTAATTATTTTACTAATTTTACTAACTTTTTTTCACTTTGGTAAAAGTGGCGTCACTATCTGTCTCGCTCACTCATGGCGAACATACCCATTATCCATCTCTCTCATCATTTTGTCTTAAAATTAAGAACCTACCTAGAGCTTGTGTGAATTAAAAACATTTTAACTGAGTATAATGAGATAGCAAAAATCGGGTTACTTGAGGTTTTAATTTTTTTACTCTTTTCTATTGTATGGAACTAACAAGTATTGTACCATTTTAGAATTCTGATTAAATGCGCCAACTTTTAATGCCACTTGCCAAGGCACTCTAGTACATTTTTTTTATAGGAGGGCCTGTCAAAGTCGACGAATCTTGAAAATTTTAAATTCGTAGTTTAACAAATAGTCTCAATTCTCGGAAACTTGAGGCAATTGTGTCATTATTTTTTATTGGGATTCTAGAAATGTTATTTAGGATTACGTTTCCAAAGTTCAAATGAACAAAAATAAAAAAGAATAACCACAATAACCGAAAAATGGTACAGTTTGATCAAATTTCTAGGTTTTTCTTAAAATGCCCATAATTTTTAAACTGCATGGGATAGATTTTTTTTCAGATTTTTCTCGTGATGGTTATGATCAATCCTGTCACCCCGTTTCGGCTTGACGTTGAGTTTTGGGACACCCTGTATATAAACATCTTCGAGTAGCATCAAAACATAATAATAATAATATCTTGGGACAACTCACACACGGTCATCCGATCCCAAACTAGGCAGAGCCTGTGCTATGGCAACCAGACAACTGATAAACATACGTATATATTTCTAAACACATACATATTATAGATAAATTACACCCAGACACAGAACATCCTGTCAGGGTTGCGGAATTTGTTCGAAAGAGTCACCGCGGCCCTGGAACGCAAAGGGCTTTAGAAGGAACACGGATGGGTTTTAGTCAGTAAGAGTCTGACACGCCCTTACGCTCCACCCAGAGCGGAAGAAGTCATTTGATGATTTCCAATCCTTAAAAAAAAAAGCATCAAAACATTCAGCTCTTTGCCTTTTGCATTAATTTTTTGCCTCTTCAAGACGTAAGATTAAAATATATGTCAACAATCACTACTAATCACAATCTTCAATCAACACACAATAGTGTCCACAGATGTTTTCTCTCATTCAATTAAACCAATCAACGACCATTCCTTTCTGAAGGCAATTGTTTCTTCTGTATGACCAGACCTGTCCTACTTCTACAAGTTAATAAAATCCAAATGTTCCTTTCTCTACATACCGCCCGTAATTTTAATTAGTTGGTCCATACATTTTCAAGTTATACGAGGTTCCATACAATCATTGTTTCGCAAAAACATATTGTTTACAGCTTGGTTGCAGAACAGTGAGATACTATTGTTTCATTAAAGACCTCTGTTGCCAAACTTATCAGAAACGTCGAGAACAATCAAAGCAGCGTTCCTCAAACTATGCGGGAAAATTTAACGGGCCCTCAGAAGCCGATGCTAAAGTCGTAATGACAAAAAGTATTTAAAAATACACCCATTTTCATTGAAATAGCACTTTTTTGTATTTAATTAATAAAGACAATAATGACAAGAAGTGTTTGTAAGCGAATCATTTGTAAGTTTTTCTAATTCAAGTTTATTTCTTAGTTATGCCCCTTTTTTCTTTGTTTTGCCCCTTTTTTCTTTATGATAGCCAAAAACAGAGTCCCGAATTTAGTATTATTTGGTAGATGGGTCGTGGTCCAGTCAACTTTGGGAACTACTGAATCAAAGAATTATATCTTCACGGTGCTGAAGAATGAAAGTAACGCACTACTTGGAGAAGTAATTGGGGATTTCTTTTTGCTAAGGGCTTTTAGTACTGTAGCATGGTTTGACAGCTAAAATTTCTCGTTAGACAAGTAATAAAATGATGACACTGTCTTCTCCAAGTATCAGTCAGCTGTCGGTACGGTTGACATACGAGACTTGGAACGTTTCGAAGACAGTTGTGAAAGCGTGCGTTCTGAAAGTTCAATTCGGAGCCTCCACATTTGTTCCACCGCGATGATTTTTTCACGTTTTTATGAGGTATATTATTTTGTTTTATTTGACCATAATCTCACCTGGAGGTAAGCGCTGATGTGGTCTTGACTTAAAGACCCCCAGGTTGCAGTTATCAGGAAACACAGACTCCGCTTAAATCTATGAGCATAGAAACCGTATGGCCATGCCATCTGCAAGACGGCATGGTTCTTGCTGTTTTTGTTTTATGAAAACTTATCACAATTTATTTTCCTACAGGTTTCCACGAAGCCATCGGCGAGACGATCGCCCTCTCCGTCTCCTCACCCCGTCACCTCCAGACCTTGGGCCTAGTCCAACGCTCCGTGGACGACACAGCCCACGACATCAACTACCTCTTCACCCAGGCTATGGACAAACTGGCCTTCCTACCATTCGCGCTGGTGATGGACAAGTGGAGGTGGGATGTCTTTACTGGAGACGTCAGGAAAGAACAGTATAACTGTCACTGGTGGAGACTCAGGTTTGTAGCTTTTGGAAATTTAAGTTCTTAAATTCACTCGTAATATTTTTGATAAGGGACATAATAGAACGAAGCCGTTATTATTACATTATAGAGATATGCGGTACAGAGAGTAAAGTCCCCTGGAAAATAGGAGGATCCTCCTGCCAGACAGTTATTGTGTCTAGTGGTCAACTGCCCGATAGTTGATATTCGGACTGTTGTATATGTTCAAATCGCACGGAGAACTTTGCTTGCGCGATGCATTGATTGATGATTTCGTTGTTAGTTCGTCGTTGATGGCGCTGTGGTTTTTTTGTTGCCGTACAAATTTTGTTTCTTAGTTTTTCATGTGGCGGAATTGATGCCTCTACAACGTTATGTTCTTGACTCGGAGTTAAAGAGTTTTATTATTATTTTTGAAACACTCGCGTTTGAAAACAATCTCATCTGATGGAAAGCGACGATATGGTCGACAATGGAGCACTCTTGCCTAGATGTAACATTTTCAATCATGTCTTGAATAAATAAAATAAAATTCATTTATTTCAGGCATAGCCCATAATTATCATACAACACAAAAAAATCTAATAAAAAAACAACAACAACAACAATTTAAATCACACATTTCATAAATACAACAGAATTAGATATGGCATGTCAAATTAAACCAGAACTAAAGAAGAACGAAGAAGAACTTCAGTATCATGTAGCTATCACGAAACACAGACTCCGGCAGGAAATTCCACTCCTTAGCTGAATGCACAATTAAAGTATTCTCAAAACGTTGACGTGGTTGAAAGGAGGTATATTTACATGAGTACTCCTGCATCTGTATGGTGTCGGACGTAAAAGAATAGCACCATCCCATCACTTCCCGTAGGTGTCGTAAGAGGCGACTGAGGGACTCACCAGAGAATGAGGAGCAGCATTTTCTGTGCATTACAACAGCTACACTGCAATCGTCAACCCGCCTGCCAAGCGTGGCGATTATGGCAAAACCCCCCTTCCTTCTTTGGGGCAAGCCTATTTCCACCATTGGACGTTTTTCGCCTATCAATCTACGGTAATCAGGTCTGTAAATTGGCAGTCTCTTCTAAGTGGAACGCTTACCATAATTACAGGAACTGCTGAATAGATAGGTAGGTAAGACTAACTACCATAGTAGAGTGGCCATTTTCAGACTACTTTTGCCCGCGGCTTCACTCGAGATAACATACTAAAAATTTTCGTAGATATTTGTAGCCTATAACAGCCATCTCCAGGGTCAAATCTTTCTCTTTACCAAAATTTATCAAAATCGGTTCATGTATTTAGGTGTGTAAACGTAACAAATACATAAACGAACAAACTCACTTCTCCATCCTACTTCCTACTATCCTATCCTACTAATATAAATATCTACTAATATTACAAATTTGAAAGTTTGTGAGTATGGATGTATGTTTGTTACTCTTTCACGTCAGAACGGCTGAACGGATCTTGATGAAATTTCACTCAGAGGTAATAATAATAATATAATAATATTTTTATTTCTAATCAAGGTACAACAAATTCTTAATCTAATAACAATTTTGTCTTAGTTTAGTGGTTGTACGCCGTCACATAGAATTATGGAATTCCCTAACTCCTAAACTAAGTCAAGCTTGTATTATAGGAGTTAGTGAGCTGTTGACTTTGACACAACCCCGAATTTACAAATTGTTATACAAAGTTTGGCTTAAGAAAGAAAAAAAGAAGAAAATAAACCTAATGTAGAGTTGTACAGGACGATATCAATAAATATCTACTACTTTCACACTTAAAACAGAATAAAAAAATTAATAAAAAAGACACTTATAATACCCATAATTACCAACCTACTTTTTAACTATTAAAAGCAATTCTGATTGATCATAGTTCAAATTTAGTAACCAATTGTTCAACTTTTGCTTTACTTCCCGTTTGGTGAGATTGTATATTGCCAGTATTTTATTGACCTCATTGTACAGACTTGAGCTAGCGACCTCATATTGGCGGCTTGCAAAAGCTGTCCTGCAGCTAACGCCGGGACATACAACTGCCCCCGAGCGCTTTTTATTTGTTCTCTCATTTAGAGGTAGCCGGGAGTGTCTTCGGAGAATGGTTTTTTCAATGTATAGCTGTCTCACGGTCAGTACGCGGCACTCAGCATACAGATTAGTGGTTGGATACATCACTCAGAGGTAGATTATAGCCGCGAATAACACATAAGATACTTTCCATCCTGGGAGTATGTACCTTTGATATCATTTTCGACATTAACGCGGGCGGAGCCGCGGGCGGTAGCTAGTTTTATAATATTAGTTAGGATTACGATATGAACCATAAAATCTTTTGAACTCGTACGAAAACCGAAGCCGAAATAGCAGTCTTGAAAAAAAATTACTAAAAAGTCTTTTCCTGTAAATAAATCGATACTGTTTCACAATGCAATCAGATAATAGTCTCCACATTCCATAACATAAAATGAGGTGTAAGATCGTACGCAAGTAACCGCTGCTCATCGCGTTGGGTAACGGTCACCCTCAGTTGACTATTACCACACAGCACAGTACACTGGTTATCTTGACTATCTTCATAGAATATTATGTAGTAGGTTACTCACATTCCGAGCCTAAGTGGTCCAGATATTCTCACTGTGAGAAGCTAGAATGCACACTTACACAGTGACTTCTTGTAACATTCTAAGATTTTGTGTTTAGAACACATATGAATAAATATTATAGATCAAAGTAAATAATTTGATGAAATATAATATTTGTTAATGATTTTCAATGTTGTTTAGTCGATCATCTTTTCTTTTGTTTTTTAAGGATGGGAAATCATCTAATGACTTCTTCCGCTCTGGGTGGAGTAGAAGGGCGTGTCAGATTCTTACTGACTAAAACCCATCCGTGTTCCTTCTAAAGCCCGTGCGTTCCAGGGTCGCGGTGATTGTTTCGAACAAATTCCGCAACCCTGGCAGCCTCTGGCCCTGGCGGGCCCCGTCTCCTACGCTGACATCTCTTTGAGGCGTGCGTGGAACACAACACGCCATCGACCCGGGCCTGGTTATGACCGACAACGAGCCATCCAACGGTCCAGTGCCGCGCCTACGGTGGCCGGGGATCGCCCTGTGATTCCCAACGCCCGGAGCGTCTTCTTCTGTAGTGGCGGTTGGGGCAAAAGCCTCGTAGTTACCGATCACATTTTTTTTTAAGGATGTACCTAACTACCCGAATTTTGTCGTTAAGTCCTACAGGCAATCTCGAACGCGATCCACTACCAAAATCAATAATCTGATCCGTGAATAACGTACGAGATTTTCACTAAACTATGTATATCAAATGGGTTGCTCCTCTTTGCTCAGTTAAAAAAAGGCTCACCTCTAACTATAGGAATTGAAACACGTTTGTATTTCTGTGGCCAAAATAAAGCTCATGGGGAGATAGAAGAAAACGCAAAACCACTTGTGTGAATAAGCGCCAGTGGTTGAGTAAGTGTTAAACAGTTGGTCCCGGCTGTCATTTGTAGATCTTTGGCAGTCGTTACAGATTGTCAGAAGCCAGAAAATCTGACTCCAATTATATTGGGGCCAGCTTCCAGTCAAACCGGATTCAGCTGTATACCAGTATTTCACGTAGAGCGGCTGCCTACCAGACCTCCACAACTAATTAACTGGATAACACGGTACTCCTTGGTAAGACTGGTGTCAGATTTTTTGGCTTCTGACTATCCGTAACGACTGCCAAAGATCTACAAATAACAGCTGGGACCAACGGCTTAACGTGCTTTCCGAGGCACGAACCACTCACGAACAATAACAAAATTAAATCACTTCACACATCCTCCATTATGCATTACACTTTTTTACAAACCACTAACTAACTCACTCATTATCAGTTAGATAATTCAGTAAACACACGCAACTTCATGACATAATTTCAACGGTCGGGTGATCACTTAGAATAAATGTACGAGTATATTCTAGGTCAAAATAGTAAATTAAGTTGTCGTAGTGTTACTTCATACAAAATAACCAATGAGTTTAATGTTGTGGCGTGTGGTTATGTCAATTTTTCGCATGAATTTTGGTAACATTATTGATTGAAAAAGTGATGAGTGTTATGTTCTGTATTTGTAGAGAATTTTGTAATTTGTCATCAAATAGTCGTAGAGATAAATAGGAACTTATGGCTAAACGTCTTTTATAATGCGCACAGCAAAGGTGTGGAACTCTCTGCCTGCGTCTGTGTTTCCGAACGCATACAACCTTAATCTATTCAAAATGAGAGTGAACAGGCTTCTTCTGGGTAAGCTCGCTCCATCGTCGACTTTGTATCTGTCATCTATGACCTAGACTAGAGTCAAGAGCAAACTCATATCAAATAAAAAATAAAAAATAAAAAATAATCGGCTATACAGGTCGAACTTCGAGGTTAAGCAACGCTTGCCGGCTAGCGGATGGGTGACAAGCCATTACATAGTAAGACTCTTCCGTGCTTCATAAATCACATTAAGCTGTTGGTCCCGGCTATCATTTGTTCATTTATGACAGTCGCTACGGGTAGTCAGAGCCCCCATCTGTCACCAGTCTTGCCAAGGGGTATCGCATCACCCATAATTTAGATAAAATAATAATAAAAATACCTAAAAATGCCAAACTTGAACCTCATGCCAATAAAAAATAATCAAAATTTTGAGCTTTCATAACTATCTTCACATTATAACTAATTACAACATTAAGTTTGACGAAACAACAATCACATTTTGCAAAGCAGTCAAAAACAAAAACAACACCATAGCAAGCGATTGCTGCCGGTTGCAAGAACGCAAATGAAGTGGTCCACATTGGCGTCGTGATGGGATTGCGGTCGTCTGTCGGCCTTGACTCGGTAACGGGTTCATATCTCCGATGAAAGCAAGAGTTGTTGGTGCATAGTGTATGAGCGACAGCGGGTATTCAAAAAGTTAAATTTTATCATTTTTTTTAGACGGTAAAGGCCTTATACTAAGACATTATTTAAAAAAAAAACCATATTATTAATTTAAATACTGAATAATGTATTCTAAATTCAAATTCTTTATAGGACAATCTAATAAGGAATCTGCTTATAATATTTAAATTAAATAAAGGTGTACATTTGAAAGTGATACGCAAAGGAAGATTAAAGATAAAACTGGTCCTAATTCCTCATCCATCAATAGTAAATCTACAGTAAACGGGGAAATTAAAAGATAAATAAAAGAGGATGAAAGAGAGAATGACAGCTGTAAACTAATCTTAAGCCACAAGTTCGCATGGTTTTTGTTAAACTTTTACTGAGCTAAGAAGCCATGAACGGCCCATGTAAAAAATATTTTTCACTTGGTAGGCTACGGAAAGATACTTATTTTTATAAGGACCAGATAAGAAAACTTTATCAAAATAAAAAGTACTTCAATGAATAACATTATTTTATCATACCAGTCGATAGACATCCACTGCTGGACATAGGCCTCCTCCAAAGGGGTTACCATAATCGCCACGGTTGGCAGACGGGTTGGCGATCGCAGTGTAGCTGTTGCAATGAACAGAGAATACGGCTGCCCATTCTCTGGTGAGACCCTTAGTTGCCTGTTACGACACGCACGGGAAGAGATGGGAACAACATATTAACAAAGCTTTTAAAACTGGGATAACAAAACAATAAAATCGCTATCTCTCATCACTATACCCGTTGCCTTAAACGTACTATGTTACACAGAATGCATTTCTGACATTATGTAAGTTCAAAATCTTGTGTGTAATCAATTGACCTAATTTCTTTTAATAACACACTTATGTCGATATTACACATTTTTAATGTGCCTATGTTACAAATAAGTACCCTTGGCAATGTCAAGCTTTTTTTTTTTTTTATTTAATATGGGTTTGCTCTTGACTCTAGTCTAGGTCATAGATGACAGAGACAAAGTCGACGATGGAGCGAGCCTACCCAGAAGAAGCCTGTTCACTCTAATTTTGAAGAGATTAGGGTTGTATGCGTTCGGAAACACAGACGCAGGCAGAGAGTTCCACTCCTTTGCTGTGCGCATTATAAAAGACGTTTGGAAACGTTTAGTGCGAATTGGTGGAATAGCAACAAGGTAGGGATGGTAACTTGCAGTGCGTCTAGATGTCCGATGGTAGAAGGGGGCCGGTGGGATGAGATCGTGGAGTTCCTGGACACTCTCCCCGAAGTACAATCTGTAGAAGACCGACAAGCAGGCAACCTTGCGGCGATGAGCCAAGCTGTGAAGCTTGGCATCCACCAGTCTTACGTCGCCAATGAGCCTTTTAGCTCTGTGTTCCACCGAGTCAAGCGCGGCAAGTTGGTATTTAGCTGAGCCATCCCAAAGGTGGCTGCAATACTCCATGCAGGATCGGACTTGTGCTTTGTAGAGGGTTAAAAGCTGTCCAGGCGTGAAGTATCGCTTCACTCTATTTAGGATGCCCAGCTTTTTGGCCGCAGTTTGGGCTTTGTGCTCAATGGTGGCACCAAAGTTGAGACTGGTTGTCAACTCCATGCCTAGGAGCTCGAGCCGATCGGTTACAGGAACAGATGTACCCCGAAAAGTCGGAGTTAGGTCGAAACGACTCCTTTTCGCGGTAAAAAGACATGCTTGTGTTTTGGTGGCGTTAAAAGAGACCAGATTGTCATCACCCCACTGGGAGACAAGACTTAAGGTCAAATTTGTCCGCTCTACCATGGCCTCTCTCAAGGAACGAACTTCTTCCCCGCTGGTTTTTGCGCTAGACAAGTATCTCTCTGAAACCGAACTGTCATCTGCATACCCAACAATACCAGGCTGAAGCAGGTCATTGATGTGCAGCAGGAAAAGAGTTGCAGAGAGAACAGACCCCTGAGGAACTCCGGCATTAATAGCCATGAGGTCAGAGAAGCAGCCGTCAACGACTACTCGGATCGACCGTTCACTAAGGAAGTCTGATATCCAGCTACAAAAATCAGCTGGGATGCCATAAGCAGGAAGCTTGCTGAGTAGACTTGCGTGCCACACCCTATCAAAGGCCTTCGAGATATCGAGCGATACAGCAAGTGCTTCGCCGTGTTTCTCGATGGCTTCGCCCCAGCAGTGCGTGACATACACAAGAAGATCGCCAGTTGACCGTCCCCGGCGAAAGCCATATTGACGGTCACTGAGGAGATCATTGCCTTCAAGGTAGGTCAGCAACTTACTGTTCAGTACCCTTTCCATAACCTTGCACAGAATGGAGGTAATGGCGATCGGTCGATAATGAGCAGGGTCTGCACGGTCGCCCTTTTTTGGCACAGGCTGTACATTCGCAAGCTTCCAGGATTTTGGCACCGTTCTTTTTTCAAGAGAGAGGCGGAACAAGCGTGTCAACACAGGAGACAGTTCAGGCGCACATTGCCTCAACACTCTCGCTGAAATGCCGTCAGGCCCGCTGGCCTTGTTCACGTCTAGACTGCACAATACTCTTCGTACCTCTTTCATGTGAACTGCAATCTCCGACATCGAAGAGTCACAGTAACGAGGTACAGTTAGTGGTTGCTTGGAGCCAGCGTCCAGACGTGAATTGCTAGCAAAGGAAGATGCAAATAAATTTGCTTTCTCACTTGCAGAGTGGGCCAGTGACCCATCAGGTTTCAGCATTGGTGGTAAAGTGGGCCGACAAAAGTTCATTTCAACCGCTTTCGAAAGGGACCAGAACAGTTTACTACCCGGAGGATGAGATGCTAGTTTGGCCCCGATACGTCCGACATGGTCAAAACGTGCCCCACGTAGAACTTGCTTGCAGAACTTAGCGGCAGAATTAAAAGTTCTCTTCCTCGCGCGAACCCTGCGTGCTCTAACTTTTTGGTCGCGGGCCTTGACCCAAGCTTGGTAGGCAGACTCTTTTCGGGCCTCAGCGTGGGCGCACTCTGCATTATACCAAGGCCGGGTTTTGTGACCGAGCGGGATGTCGGAGAATGGAATGAAATATTCCATCCCCTGCCGAATCACGTCCGCAATCATGTCGGCACAACAAGACGGGTCACCCGAGGAAAAGCACACATGCCGCCATGGATAAGACGCAAAAAAGTGCCGCATCTCATCCCAATCTGCTGACTCGTATCGCCATACTCGTCTCGTGCCTCTAGGGCTCTCATCTGGAGGAGAGCAGGTCGACACGGATTTCACCAGGCAGTGGTCAGATGTTCCCAGCGGGGCTGAGACCGATACTGAGTGACTGTTCGGATCAGTTGTCAGCAGAAGGTCCAAGCAATTGGGTGTATGGCCGTCAACATCCGGTACCCGAGTTGCCACATTCACCAGCTGGGTTAGATCTAGCGTTAAAGCAAACTTGCGCGCTTCTAACCCAGCATGGTCAGTTCTCTGGTACGGGAACAACCATTCTTTATGGTGGGCGTTGAAGTCCCCCAGAAAAATGAGCTTCGCTGTTGGGTACCGTTGTTGGGCTACGTCAGTCGACTCCACGAGGAAATTGAATAGTGCTGTTGTCTCCTGGTCACCACTGTGCGATCGGTAAACGCCGATGTAGAGAAATTTCTCCACGCCAGTGTCCACAAGTAGCCATATGGCAGAAAAACCCGATTTCTCAAAGCAACGGAGACGACGACAACAAATGTCATCGCGGACGTACACACAGACCCCAGCCTGCTTCTTGAACTTGTGTTCAAGAGAGTAACCCGGGTAGTTGAGGTACGCCACGTCCAACGGGGTTGCTATCTTCGTCTCCGTCAGAAAAAACAGGTGCGGCTTCTCGGCCTCAAGGTGATGATGGACCGGATCGAGATTGGAGTGCAACCCCCTGATATTAGTGAGGTGCACTTTAAGTGGGAGGAAGTGCAGCCGTTGTTTACCCTTTTTCTTCTGTTTAACTTTTGGCATGTTATCGAGTAGTTGGGGGGAAAAAGTCGAATTGTCGAGGCGCTGCTCAGTGAACCAAGTGGAACACTAGAGCTAATCAAACCTATGGGGAACTCATATGGAGACTGCGGGGACGCCCGAACCCCCCCGGATATGGCCACCGGGTCCTCCCATCCAGTCGCCGGCTGGCACGGTGGAACATACCGGGATTTTTCGCGAGTTGGCGGGGCAGCCTTTGGCACGTGGCTGGCGTGCTACTTGGGCCCCCTACTGACTGCGGTCGGCCAACGGCTGGCACCGTGCTTCGGATCCCGCTACCCTCCAAAATGAGTTACCCGGCAAGTGTTGCCAAGAGACCAAGACCGGTTCTGAGCAGCGCAACTGACAACTTCCTTCTCCCCCCAAAGGCACTGGCACTCCCACACACCGACGGAACACAGCAAGCTGCTTGGCGCCGGAATCCGGTGGGATGGTGGTCGCGAGCCAGGCGGCTCCTTGCGGAGCCTACCACCGCTTAAGTGAGATCGTTCAGCCGTACCACAGGCAAGCCTGTGGTGCCGTTGCCCGGGGTGGACCGCTAGGAGGTAGATCCCAAACCACCCCAACCAAGCTTAAGCGAAAGAATTGATAGAATGAGTCAATCAAAACAATAGAATTAAGTTTAGTAATTTCATTTAGGTATGGCGAAAAGGTATTTTATGATGCAGTTGTACAATAGGTAGAACTCTGCTTTACAGATTGGGAAATACAGGCTTGAGGTAACATAATCAAATGAGTTATATTCTCCAAAAACTAAAAAAAAAACGATTTCCAAATAAATAGTTATGGTCTACGAATGACAGTAAGTCATAGGCTGCGGATGGAAGGACCAATAAATCATCGTGTCACTACGATAAAAAACGAATCTCTTTCACTTTTGTTTTTATTTCCACAGGGAGCAGTACCAAGGCATCAAGCCTCCAGTACTCCGTTCAGAGCTGGACTTCGATCCTGGCTCCAAATACCACATCCCTGCCAACATCCCATACATAAGGTAAGCCTTACATATAAGTATTGATATTACAACTCTATGTTATCGGTCTTTACCTAACGAAGAAGCAACGAATTTTCGACAACTTCACTTTTGAATCTTACAAAATAAAAGGAATATTATTGTCAGTTATAATGTAAAGTAGCAATCCTCGAAATTTAAGTCCATTTCAAACACAAAATTCTCCGTTTACAGTTTGTAACTTTAGGCTAAACCTTATTTACGTCTTATATTTTATTACCAACTAGCTTATGTCCGCGAATTTTAGCGCGCATATCCCGTTTTCTTCCCGTTTCCGTAGGAATTTCGGGAAATCCTCTCTTAGTGCTCCCCTACACTCTCCAAGGAAACTACATCCCAAAATTTTAGCTTTCTACAACCAGTAGTTTCGGCTGTGCGTTGTCTGTCAGTCACTCAGTCAGTAACCTGTAACGGAAAAGCTTATATGTTCATTTATAAGTCGAGTAAATCGCCTCATATAAAGTAATACAATATCAGTATTTCTTACTTCACAAGTAATAAGGAGAATGAGTTAAGAAATGTATTGAATTACTGCTTATTTTATTGTGTTCCGGTTGTATAATGTCGGAGTAATAATATTATCTTGTTGGCATTTAGCTGTAGTGCACCTATCTGTCACTGCATGCTTTCATTTGTTTTAAATGTCAGTAAGTTTTTATGTTTGTGGGCTTTGTTGTTAATATTTTTATTGTTTAGGAAATGTGATACTATGTTGTTAACGTTGGTTCCCCTATAAGCTGCATTTAATGGCCTTCCTTCATTAATTGCTTCGCTCTTCGCAGAGCGGTCGTGGTCATGATGAATTGTGTATTATTATTATATGAAGTTAGTTGTACCTTTTATCGCTGTTGTCTCATAGGTGTCCATTATTTTGAATTCGATATACGGTCCACCTGCTGGAGTGTCCAAATATATCCACTTGCCTGACTCCACGATGATTTGAAAACTGCTTCTGACGCCGTTATAAACGTAACTACTTACCGGGCTCAAATATTACAGCAATCTACCATTGACACAAGACGAAGAAGAGGGACGAGGGTAAAGCTAAAAAAATATTGTTAATACTTACCTTTAAAATTTGAGGGTTGCCCTCGATTTTCCTGGGATTCCATCATCAGATCCTGACTTGGTGCCAATAAGACTATACTCTTTCAAAATAAAAAAAGAATTTTGAGAATCGGGCCACAAATGGGGGAGAAATCGGTGAACATACATAAAAAATGCCTCCTTTTTTTGAAGTCGGTTAATAGAACGAAAGTATTTCTAAGTTCGATACCAACCCTTCATCCAATTCAACTTCTTCATTCACTCTCATGATGCCACTTGAAACCCGGAGTAGAATTTTGGAAAAGTTTTGAAAGTGAAAAGAAACGCCAAACCCAAAATCTCCATCCATGTCACCCACCAATTTCCAACCATTTATTTCTCAAAACTACTTGCAAATACAGTTGTTGCACAATCTATTACACCATTCCTTCTAGGGATAAATGGACAGTCGAGGTCCATTGTGGTGAATGTACCGCGGAATCGTGTCAGGCTGCCAGTAATTCAAGTCCGATACAGTTTAACTTTAAGACAACTACCGGCGTTCACACGGTGTTGCGTGTGTTTTGGTTTTATGTGCGAGGTATTGGAGACAAGCTTTTGAATATGTAGCTAGTTTTATGTATATGTTGTGGTTGCAACAAGTATCTTGTTCGGTGGGAATAAA
This sequence comes from Mamestra brassicae, assembly GCA_905163435.1. NCBI lineage: Eukaryota > Metazoa > Arthropoda > Insecta > Lepidoptera > Noctuidae > Mamestra > Mamestra brassicae. The sequence continues at coordinate 2,216,393 of LR990991.1, read as the reverse complement.
GCTCTTTCAAGGTTAACCGGAATGTTGCCTGTAAAAGCTTTCAAATTATGAAAGAGTTAACCTACAACATAATCCGCTTTCAGAGACAAGTAATGTGACTTTTAAAGTCTTCTTGTCGTGTTAGTTCTTCTGAAGCGATATCGCATTATCTTTTTTTTTTTATTTTGAGATGAGTTTGCTCTTGACTACGTCATAGATGACAGAGACAAAGTCGACGATGGAGCGAGCTTACCCAGAGGAAGCCTGTTGCTGAATAAAATAGGCTTTCTTCTACCTCGTTAACTATCCAAGGATGAATAAAGCTGATACAAACGTGTTGCCAGATGAAGTTAGTTACATAAGTGTTGCTCTTGCGCAACTCACGCGGTTTTCTTAATGACGAGGTTGTGTGTAGGAAGTTGACGGTTTACAAGTTTTAGTGCGGTTTTTGGGTAGGCGTAGAAACTAATCATTTACCTACATGTCATTTTGGTTGACGGTTTTGGGGACGCCGCGCCGTTGTGTAGAAACTGTAAGTTCATTGATGTTGCCTGCCAGGGTTGCGGTATTTGTTCGAAAGAGTCACCGCGGCCCTGGAACGCAAAGGGCTTTAGAAGGAACATGGATTGGTTTTAGTCAGTAAGAGTCTGACACGCCCTTCCACTCCACCCAGAACGGAAGAAGTCATTTGATGATTTCCAATCATAAAAAAAAAGTTCTTTGATGTTTATTGGCTAAAGAAAAAGGTGCAGATCCCACAAGTAACATAATACTCTGGTAGGTTATGACGATGTATTAAGCTGGTGACTATAAGTTTAATCTTACTTGAAACTAGAAAGATGTCTTGAAAATTATAGAATTCGGATATTTGTCTCTTAATATAGATCCAATAGTTATCTTTAGTTTTTTATGTATTGGTATTCTGCTGATTTGTGAATGAGAAAATAAACTTACCGATTGGAAACCTAACTAAATGCGTAGGCGCATTTTGAAATATTTAACTCCACATGTCAAGGTTTAAATTACGCAATTGACATCGACACATATTTTCATCCGTTAAAACATGTACCTTATTTGCCTAAGACGTCAAATTATAATTTATTAGACAAACCAATTACTTTTGACGAAATCATCGCCATAAAATATGGCGCCCTTCGGGAGATGAATCAATATTATGATTTCGATATATTTTTATAGCTGCAATAAACGCGCCTCGGAAAGTAACTCTTGCTGTTCATCCCGGCTGCCATTTCGCACCTTTAAACACGAAAATTTTCATGAATTGAGGTATCAATGCCATCTATCTAAAAACAGTGACTATTTTCTAATATATTCCCTATAAAATTTGACAATTTCGTTTAGTAACGGTTTTACTTTTAAGGTGCGATTTGTAAAGCTTTTACAGTCGTTACGGGACCCAGAGAATCCGATACCCGACTTGCCAAGGGGTATAATTTTATAATTATTTATTCATTTCTTACCAATTATTACAGAAGAAGTAGTTAAATAGTCTACAGACACAATTTTATAAATAATTAGTGGAAGACTGGTGCCTAAACTAAGTTTTTACTAAACCTATACGTCAGGTCGCCAGCCCCCCTAAATAAAGTTTTACATTTATTATTGTTGTACTGGAGACGATCTGATTCGCATATAATATTCAAATAAGAATCTCATACATCTATCTATCTTCTATTTAAATGAAAATCAATCGTCGAAATGTATGTACGCGCATAACAGACTTGAGAACGGCTTGAACGATTTAATTTTTTTGTTGTTTTGTTTGTAATTGTCAGGGTGGGTTTGTATGAAAGAAAATTAAAAAAAAGGCTTCCGGGCGAAGCCGGGGAGGGCCACTAGTTCGTAATAATAATTAGAACTGTTTTTTCGTAAAGTCGTACTAACATAGCTTCTAAGTACTCACTACATACTAACCCATATGGACTCTTGTTCGAAATAAAGTTTTTGATTGATTGATTAGTATTTCAATATTGATTGGTCGTTAGTGGGTTATGGAGGTCAAATGGGCAGGCACTACACAAAAAATATTGGAATTCAGCTGTATCGTATTAGACTGACCAGCGTAGTTGGAAAAGGCTAGTCAGATTATTTTTTATTTTTTTGACGACACGATTGGTGCAGTGGTTGAGTGATTGACTGCTGCGCTGCGTGTCGCGGGTTCGATCCCCGCACGGAACAAATATTTGTATGGCCTACAGATAGTTGTTCCGAGTCTGGCTGATTGTGTATGTGAGTTTGGATGTTTGTAAACGCACCCACGTTACAGGAGTAGTTCCTAGTGTGGGGCAACATTAAAAAAAATATATATAAAAATATTAAAACGTAGAACACAGAAAGAAAATATACAGCCTGCAATTTTCCGATACTCGTCATTATAGGTGCGAAGTCATGTACCGTGATAAGCAATTTTCTTGCATTAGCTTGTTTTTCCGGTGTTTGCGTTCTCTTATTGGATTGGAGGACCAATATGCTGCATTGAAGTGATATTGTGACGTGATCAAGAGCCCAGCTTTTTTTAAAAGGTGGCTTTGGTATTACCACATACGTGCAAAACAGTTCAAATATGTACTCGCTAAATAGTAAACTAATTTAGTTTTTTGAATTGTTTAACGAGCGATTCACGCCATCAAATTGCTAAGTTTGGTGAGACAAAAACTTTGTAAGAAATATTTAAACACGTTTTGATGGCATAACTTTTGGAATTAATAAGACACAGTCAGTAATCGTTCTTTGTCCTTATTTCTTATTTCATACGGATGCCTGCAGCTGATGTAGCAAACAATATCCCTTTCTGATGCAAAGCTTTGAGCTAATCTTCTTCTTCTTCAGTCGGTCCCTCATTACTGAGGATCGTGGTCACTGGACCCCTTTAAGCGGACAATCTGTCTCCATCGATTCCGGTCCAAAGTTGCCATCACCACCTGCTGGAATTTGCTTGCGGACATAGCTTCTTTAACTTAGTCCGACCATCGTGTTGGCGACCGGCCTCGTGCTCTCTTTCCTTCCTTATTGCCAACAATTACCAGCTTATCAAGGCTGCTATCTCCCCTTCGCATTATGTCGCCAAAATAAGTCAAAATACGCTGTAAGCAAACTGTAGACAATCGGGTCTTGATATTGAGTTGAGAAAGGACAGACACATTTGTGCGTTTTGAAGCAAAGCTTTGAGCTAATAGTTAATATAATATATTGGAACAACCCACACACGGTCATCCGATCCCAAACTAGGCAGAGCCTGTACTATGGCAACCAGACAACTGATAAACATACTTAAATATTTCTAAATACATACATATTATAGACAAATTACACCCAGACTCAGAACAAATGATCATGCTCATCACACAAAGTGTCTTGGGTGGGAATCGTACCCACAACCTCCGGTTTAGCAGTCAGGGTCACTAACCACTAGACCAACAGGCCAGCCAACAGTTGTAACATTATGCTAGCTTGTCTAAAGAAGCATCAACAAAGCAGGTCATTTTGGGTCTTGCAGAATCTTGACCCCACAATGTCAGTTCGATTACGATGAAATGTCAGTTATGTCAGATTTCATTTGCATAATAATATTATTCTGAATAATTTACAGTAACTTACAGTATAAAGAAATCTATTAGAGGTGACAGGAGTGAAAAGAATCCTATTCGTTCGTCTAAGTACCAGGAATCTTGAATCGGGAAGCGTCAGTTTGGGATTCTAGTTACTGGAGCACCGTACTGGAGTCTCATATTTATCTTTAGAATAACGAAAATAAAAATTATTTGTTTCAGAACTTGAATTCCTTAAGCTACTAGCAGAGCAACTTTTGCAACCAATATAAGTTTATGTTTCGGAGAAAACCAAAAAATAATTTAAATAAAAATTAATTAAATTTAAATAATTTAATTAAACAATGAAAAATTTAGCACTTCTCCGTGAGCACAATATGCTTTAAGCAAAGCTTTTCCTTATCGCTTTTATTTACTTTTTACTTTATAGTATAAGTGATTTGATCTCATATCCACAACATTTTTATTGGTTTGGTTCACTTGCGAGAAATTTAAAATCTGCATTACTTGTACAGTTTTGAAACTCAGTGTGCTATTTGTTGATATTTCACAGCAATATGTAGTCATGGTGATGTTATGAAAAAAGTTAAAAGGGAACCGCTTATCTTGGTATGGTCATGTAGGAGGGATGAAATGCACGTAACTAAAAAAGTTATGAAAATAAATGTGGATGGATGGACAGGGAGAGTGAGGCCAAAGAAAAGATGGATGGATTGTGTTAGGAGTGATATGGAAGAAAAGGGAATTAGTGATAGCGTGACGGTTGACAGGACTGAATGGAAGAAAAAAACGTGTTGCGCCGACCCCAAGTAACATGGGATAAGGGCAGGAAGATGATGATGGTGATGTTATGTTATGTAGCTGGTACTGGCATCGTCTCCATGTGAGACAACTCTTAAACGGTTACTAGTATTTATTTATTTATTTGGTTTACCAACGATTGTTTACACATCACATTCACAGTTTAAATCTTTCTTCTTTTACAAGTGCAACAATTAATTAAAGGTTAACACCTCATGCACAATTTGTGGTTATTCACATTGTTAACTAAAAAAAAAATATGCTTTTTACTTAATATTTAAAATCTAAGTTGAAACAATAATAATACATAAAATATGCTACGTTAAGTTCATATGAATTAAAATTTTTGGTTAGTGAGTAATATTTAACAATTAAAAATTTTAAAACAACACACAATTTAAATAATAAAGTTAAGTTAAAAATTAAAACAATACCAGAGATTGATTAAATTACAAAACATTACTTATAAATTGAATAAAAATATTACGGCACATCATTTTTAATACATTTAATTATAATAAAATTAAATCAATTGAGTTGGGTTGGATTGGAAGACGAAATATCAATTTCTCGTAGCTATAAAGAAAATTAAATCCGAGAATAGTGCTCTCTAATTATTTTGCAATGTTATCGTCATGAAAGGGAAACGGACAGACAGTCAAATCTACTGATACTAGAACCTTTTTTTTTCTTTACTTATTTATAGGGACATTTAAGGGCAATGCGTATGTCAGTCCCATCGTACCCTAAACACACATTAGTCATAACTAGAATCATGAAATTTTGCACAAACTTAAGTGAGTACTGACGAGGGATTTGCTGGAAATTCAGCATTTATGGGGGTGAAAAGGGGGCAAATTGTTTGTACAAAATCTAAGCAGACGAAGTCGCGGGCGATTTGCTAGTACTGCATTCGAATTGTTTCAAAATCTTGCTGTTATTATTGTATCTCTACTTCTCAAGGTGTATTGTTATTTAGCACGATATGTATAACTGGCGAGAACAACTAGGTTGGGTAGTGAAAGTGGTTTGTCTACTAAAAACTTGATATGAATAATTTAGGATTATGTAGCATATGTTTCGGATTTCTTTCGATAGTGTGATGTCATTGTGTGTTGGAAGAGATATTGATGATTCAAGCAATGTTTTGGGTCAATCCCAAGTTTCTTCTTTTTCATAATTAATGTCATTTGTTTTTTTATGTAGTAAGTTAAGTTGAAGAGGTACTCTGTAAAACAACTGTGTTTCCTTTTATTTGGACCAACATTGTGTGTACCAGTGTGTGTCAAATAAACTAGTTTTTTTTTTTTTTCTTTCTACAAGTGTATTGGTTATCTCATTCATAAAATTAGTAAAAACTCAAATAACTTTGAAGAGATGGACTAGGTCGTAGTTATGTCATAAAATATAGAACCTTCCGGAAAATTATTATGTAAGTAAGCTACATACAGGAAAATAATCTTGAGTTCTAATGTAATAATATTAAAACCAGTTACGTCTAACGCTTTTCCGGTTTGTCGAGTCATCTTACAGTCCATGTCTTTTCCTCTCATTTCCAGATAATTATGAAAGCTCATAATAATAAATAATTTCTTCACTAGGATTGCAATAAAACGAGAACTTAAGTATTATTTATATCACTTTTTAATACTTTCGTTTACTATTTACATCGTCACAGGTACATAGCAGTCACAAAACATTATATAAAAAAAAACAATTACTAAACAAGTTAACACTTTAAAGCTAAAGAAAAAATAAAGAGATCAGTTCTTTTTAATGGTGGTAGTGCTCCTCCTGACCGCCCTCGAAACCCCCCTCGTGACCCCCTTCGTGACCCTCTTCTTGACCACCTCCATGACCACCTTCGAAACCTCCGTAACCTTCACTCTCTCCACCATGGACTTCTTGATGAGACTCCTCATGGTGCTCCTGGTGCTCGTGGTGCACAATAGGCACATGCACCTTCACGGAGTAAGGCACGTGCTTCTCAACATGGTAAGGTACATGCTTCTCAATGTGCACGGGGTAGGGCCTGTCAACAGGGATCTTCACTGGGTACGGCACCTTCTTCTCAACGGGGTAGGGGATGACTTTCTCAACTGGGTATGGGACTGGGTATGGCACCTTAACTTCGTAAGGCACTGGCTTGTCGACGTGCACTGGCACTGGGTTGTCAACATGCACCTTCACTGGGTAAGGCACTTTCTTCTCAACGGGGTAAGGCACTGGCTTCTCGACGTGTACGGGCACTGGCTTCTCAACGTGTACGGGCACTGGGTTGTCAACGTGCACCGGCACTGGATAGTGGATGATTTTCTCGACGGGGTATGGTACTGGCACCTTGACTGGTACTTTCACGGGGAACGGCACTTTCTTCTCGACGGGGTAGGGCTGCGGCACGTGGACTTTGACGGGATAAGGCACGTGTTTCTCGACAGGGTAAGGGACGTGTTCGTACACTTTCACTGGGACTGGGTTGTCGACGTGAACTTTCACGGGAACAGGCACGTGTTTCGTCACGGGGTACGGCTTGGGGATGTATTCGGGTACTTTGATGTATTCCTTGACTGGGAAGTGGACGGTCTTGACAACGGGGTAAGGCGCTGGTACGTGCACTTTGACGGGGTAGGGCACTTTCTTCTCCACTGGGTAAGGGATGTGTTTCTCTACGGGGTAGGGCACGGGAACTTTCTTGATTACAGTAATGGTTTTGTGTACATGTTCCTCGTGACCGATGGTGTGTCCTTCATCACCACCTCCGCTGGAGCCTCCCAGGTCGTGCCCATAGGAACCTCCGTAGTCGCCACCTCCAAAGTCTCCTCCATGGTCACCATAGTACTCCGACAGTCCTCTTTTGTCTTGTCTCTTTGTTTCCTCTGCGGCTTTTGGTTCAGCCTTGGTGTCCTTCTCTGCCTTCTCCTCTGCCGTGGCCAGGCTTAACGCCACGGCCAGGATTAAGGAAGACCTCTGAAATAAACAAACATTTCCTTGTATTAGTCATAAAACGTTTAACTTAAATTACTGGATGAGAAATTTATTCGGATAATGTCTAAAGATTCACCATGACTAAACTTGAACCGCTAAGATGAGAAACGGCATCAAAATTATATAGGAAACGCTAAATGAAAAGGGAAATTAACTTATACCAGTGAAATCTAACTGGAAGTGAACACAAGAACTTTCCGAGCATTGTGGGACAACTAATAACGACTAGTTATGCGAATAAGGAAATATCTTTACGTAATATTGATCTAGTAACGCGTCATTCACTTAGAAAATATGATTAATAACTGTAAGATATATGACACGTCCGCTTATACAAAAGATCGATGACATAAATAATCGATTCTTCTTTTTTCAAATCGATTGATCTGAATTTCTGAATTCCTTTGCCACATTAAAAAAAAAGTCACATTGACACTTGACATCCGAACTGCACACACATAGAACACTGTCACTAGAATTTTTTGAATTTCTTACTAACCAGTAGCTTCATTTTCGCTTCGCTAGTTGTTCAGCGAATGTTACGCCGTGAGTGTATTCCTATCACGCCAGTTACCACGTTTTATACCTCATGCAAGTAGTTTCGTATGTACGAGTGTTGCAAACACTTTCGCTAGTGTGCGTGACGGGTCGATGTGTGGGTGTTGGTTTTTTTTTAAGAAGATGGGACGATGCAGTTCCCTACTTAGAGTTTTTAATCGGTAAATTAAAATGGTGTTTTATTTTTTGTAAAAAAAATAAGGAGAGTTTTTTTTACACTTAGCTAGTATTTTTTTGTATTGTATTTAGATTTGTGGAACTTAGAAGATACTCATTTAAATGATGACATGCAAAATTTTACTGATGCCAAAATATTAAAAATAAACTGAAGATAGAAATAGATCTCGTCGCCTTTTTTTCTTTTAGTAAGTTCTTATTTAAAACGAAAAATCACATGAAAGCTCGATTTGATTCTTACAATAAAAAAAAAACTAGAATTATAATTGAATTGCCGTGACGTCTACTCAGTTTTAATAAAAACAATATTTTGAGGCAATATGCAGGTTCACCAGGTGTTAGTAAAAGTTATTTTCTATTAAGCCAAAGTTAATTTGTTTTAGGAGATTCGAATTCTAAATATTCAATGAAATTAAATAAAAACGCATGAATGTATGTTTTCACTTTTTAATTTCAATATCTATTAACGATAATAAAAACATTGAATACTGATGGAATTTTTTAAAAGAACCAACTGCGCGAAATCAGTTATCACCCTGAATAATAAAATACCACGAATTTGTACATAACATGTAACCTCCTTATATACGTTTTCGGGCCTTAAAGAGATTAGGGGTATAGGATTCTCAAATCCTTTGATGCAGCATCGTCAATCATCCAAATAGTTAGGTTTTTGTAAGAAACCAGAAACACTAAGAAAAAGTAAAAGAAAAGCTTTTTTCAAAAAAATACAACCACCGACTTCCAAATACAAAGTCTAAATTAACTTTAATTTCGGAAGTCGGTGTTTTTAGTTTTGTTTGTACTGGAACCCATCGGGTAGTCAGAAACTCGAAACACAGTCACATCATCAAATGACAGCCAGAATCAACGAAAAAACGCATTCTTGGTATTTTATGGATGGTCATCAATCCACGAATCGACCTCGACAAGAGCCGCTTAACCTTGAAGATCGACCCGTGCCGCTGTTATTATTTATCAAACATTAATTTACATAAAATTACAAAAAATCATAGGATTCTACATAATCAGTGGCAAACTGAAAAGTTTTTTTGTTTTTCCATTTGTAATTTCTCAGTGGAACCGGCCCGCAAATCCTGTCCGTGCCTGGTTGACGAGAATGGGCTCTATTGCTGGAATCTTTAACATTACCAAAATGTGGGTTTACTAAGGTACACTTCTGTTTACCACTTTAAGGAATACAATAATTAAGAAACCTGAAAAGACGATGGTCAAAAACATCTGTCTATAAATCACTCTCATAAAACAAAATGATATTTATTTATTAGACTTATTATTTGCCAGCGGCATTCTTTTCACGCATCCGACCAATCGGAGCATGGCCTGCCATAAAATCTGGCAGGTTATACATTAAGGTTTCAATCACTTCACGCCTGATATCATTGTGGCAAGTAAACAAACTACTTTTACGGCTAGTGTGCACCGATTATCATGTCAATCGATATTTTTGGTGTCTCTTTTTTATCATAGACATCATAAGGATAGCATCGGTAGTGGAAAAGTAAGACCTGCTTGAGTAGGTAGAATAAATGTATCACGAACTTTTAATAGTTTTTATTAGTTTAAACTTTATGTACAGTAGTGGTACACACACAGGCGAACTAAATGGAACAAGGAGTTCTCTACCAGTCAACCTTTTGGTTTCTTTAGACTCTGGAGATGATACAATTTTGTGAAATTATATTTTGAGTGAGAATCTATTTAGAGAGTGAATTCTGTTTTCAAATAGCAGTTGATTAGACACACTGTTGATACTGCCTGGCTACTAAATTATGTTTCTTCTTCTACTCATCCCCCATTCACCTTGTTCCTGCACGTCATTCTCACCTCTCCATCAAAAGATTTCAAAGTATACTTTGTAGTAAATGACTGTCAAAATCTAAACACTATAGAAAGCTAAACTTATGATGTAGCAGTAACAAAATGTTCAAACGATTAATATCGCATTAGATAATCCTGGCTGACCCTGGTTAAATGAGGGTCAGATAACATGAAATATACATACCACGTAATCTTTGACTGGGTCACGTCAAGTTCGTGAACGGGCGCCGTCAGTGGAGACTGGTCGTCCCTTAGTTGCCACTGCCTCATTTTAATATTTGATACTATAAATTGTTTTTTTCTTTCTTTACATTGTTCTCATATATAGAAGCAACAAGGTTAATGTAACCAGGATTTTTGTAAACATAAAATGATTTAAAAGAGTGTCCGTGGAGTTTCTTGGCACGTCTTCTCCATAGAGATCTACGCTTTCGAACGTGCAAATAGCTTCATGTTTTTGACGGACTGACTTGACAATTCGAAAGTACCTGATAATGGTTTATTTGAAATAAATGCTTTGACTTTGTCTTTGTTGCGAAATTGTTTTAAAGACTACCGCGGCTCTGGAACGCGGTGGGCATTTGGAGGAACACGGTGGGTTTTAGTCAGTAAGAGTCTGACACTCCTTTCCACTCTGCCCAGAGAGAGAGGATTCATATGACAATTTCGCTTTAAAAAAAATTGCTTCTGATGAAAGCAATGTCAAATCCCTCACAATAAGAAAGGGCTTAACTTTAACGGAAACATAGGACGCATAGGAGACGGGGCCCGCTAGGGCCAGAGCCTGCCAGGGTTTCGGAATTTGTTCGAAAGAGTCACCGCGGCCCTGAAACGCAAAGGGCTTTAGAAGGAACACGGATGGGTTTTAATCAGTAAGAGTCTGACACTCCCTTGCGCTCCACCCAGAGCGGAAGAAGTCATTTGATGATTTCCCATCCTTAAAAAAAAAGTCGCAAACAAAGTTTACAGAAACTAGCACGGAAATGACAATAGTGTAGATGTAACAGAATTTCACGATAAAGATCTAAAACAGGAAGAACGGTGGATAGATGACAATAAAATGCCAATACGTATTACAGTTAATCTTGTAAGACTAACATAAACATTCTGATCGCGTCCTTTAAGTTGTCCGTTACGTGCAAGACATGTAAACGTTCTAAGAAAATAAATAAGATCCATTGTTTTAAGATTGACCTGAAAATTATGTAAGTACCTTCGCCCGGGTCAACGTCGGCAAATAGGTATCCCAAGAGATCTTTATATATCTATATGATAAGAATTCTATGCCCTTCCCCAATGTACAATCTTTTTCCAGACCATCATCTGCCGAGCTTTTTCCCAGCTATATTTGGGTCGGCTTCCAGTCAAACCGGATTCAGCTGAATACCAGTATTTTACATAGAGCGGCTGCCTAACAGACCTCCACGACCCATTAACTGGGTAACACGGTAGTTCTTGGCAAGACTTGTGTCAGATTTACTGGCTTCTGACAATCCGTAACGACTGTCAAAGATCTACCAACGGCTTAACGTGCTTGCCGAGGTACGTAGAAAATTTGATATGTTAAGATGGTCACCCATCCAAAGACCAACCTTGGCAAGTGCTGCTTAACCACCCATGCGACTGTTATTATTTAGCCACAAGCCAAATCGGTTTAATGTTAAAACGAAATAAAAAGGCAGACAAGCATAGTTTCTTTCGCATATATCCGTTTATTTATTTAAATAAACCTAAACCAGGCCTTGATCTAACCGCGCAACGACCACCCAACCACGATATTTTCTTTGTAGGACTTGCAAAGAACATAAAAAGAATAAAGTAAAGCAACAAGTTCGCATCACTATCAATCTTCCGATTACGGCAATTTATCCTTGAACAATCATCGTATGGTAGGCGCCAGATAAATGTGCAATAACGGTCATTGACCCACATACATTTATTGACTTTCTTAAATAAAAAAACAGAAATAAACACATACTGCTGTCCTGTGAATCGAGTTCTATCGTGATTCTTAACGTTCTCTAGTAATAAAAAACAGTTCATAATTTATTGTTCGGTTATCTACGAGGGGTTATTAGAGAAAGGTCAATGTACATTATTGCAAGTTTATTTGGCGTCTACCATAGGACTAATGATAGTGACAAAATTATGAATTAATTATTATTGACATTATTTTGGACGATTGCCCTTGACGTGTTTCGTCGATAGTAAACTACGCATAATTTCCAAAAACACTGAACTCATTCCTTGCACGAAACGATTATTTTAGGTTGGTATAATTACTTATGCCTTTTTTATCCACGAAAAATCTTTTGACACTTATACCTTAACAGGGCTGAGCAACATAATATTTTGGATGAATATTATAATATTTAAAACTTTGATTAATTCAAGGGGTTTTCTCGCGATCTAAACTGAATAGAACTTGGGATGATAAGAGGAAAATTCAATTGAACGAGTTTAACTAAGAAACATTTGACTCCTGCTAATCCGGCAATATTTTTTACTAGCTCCAAGTAAATTATTTTTTACTGAAAGCAAGAGCGAATTAAGATTTATCTTTTGAACTACTAATATTTTCAAACTCAAATTATAACTTTTAAATATTATCTATTATTTATATTTTTTTAATTTATCAAACGTCTTAACGACCTCAGTATCTTATCATTAGAGCAGTTTCACCAATTTCAAATGATTAACCAATAATTACTTGATAAATATAGGTGTTATAAATTGATGTTATCCATAAATATCATTCAATCAAAAAAATCTGAGTCAGTCTCAGAATCTCCATACATCTTTTCCTTCTCCTAAATATTGTTCAAAAATGTTTCAAAGTCAAAGTCAAAGTCAAAACGTTTATTTCAATTAGGCCATTAAACGGCACTTTTGAACGTCATCGTTTACAGTTCAGTAAAATAATAATATTACATTAATAAAGTGACTCTACTGTCCATTCGGAAAGGTAGATTCTTATGGAGAAGAACGGACAAGAAACTCCTTTCAGATATCAAATAAGCTATTTTAGCTACTTTCTAAGCTAACTCTGTAGGTAGTTTGCCTTGAGGTAACCGTATAAGGCTCTCAGCCCTTGACGCTTCACGCTTCGCGCTGTAAAGGTCAGTGCGGTCGACGACCTGACTTTGTAATATTAGTGTTTGTTTTGATTAGGTTTTAAATTATGAAAAATGTTTTATATTAAACTTTGGGGCTGATATTACCATCTTTTCATCATTCGTTCGAGATGAGCACAGAAAAGAATATAGTTTTTCAACAAATTCCAACATGCATATCATCATCATCTGCCTAGCCTTTTCCCAATTATATTGGGGTCGGCTTCCAGTCAAACCGGATTCAACTGAATACCAGTATTTTACGTGGAGCGGTTGCCTACCAGACCTCCACAACCCATTAACTGGGTTACACGGTAATCCTTGGTAAGACTGGTGTCAGATTTTCTGGCTTCTGAATATCCGTAACGACAGCCAAAGATCTACAAATGACAGCCGGGACCAACGGCTTAACGTACTTTCCGAGACACGAAGAAGTCTCGGTATGTTAAGATGACCCCATCCACAGACCGCCCTCGGCAAGTGTTGCTTAACCTTGAAGATTGACCCGTGTGACTCTTATTATTTAGCCACGAGCTCCTAATCACACATAACATGCATATAACGAATAAAATAATGAGGATCTTGGATAAATAAAATGAGAAATGTATGTTTGGCTTACTCAATAAGATTTAAAATATTACATATATTTTTGGGTTGACACGGTTACATTTTTTATTTGGATAGTCCGAGTCAAAGAGCAACAATAATTTGTAGCATTAAGTTATTCACTTCTGTAAAAAGACATTCAATGAAAATTCTCGGCGTATGGGTAGATAAAGTTCCCCGCAACAAATCAATGAGTGATCAAATTAGTTACGCGAATTACTGTAAAGCACCGTGACAAACATTCAGACGGGAAATAGTTGAAAGTGTTCCAAATAGTTTAAATAATAAAATGGCGGCCTTGACTGAACTGAACGTGTTGCCCAATGGACCAGTTCATTCATAGAAACTATAAATTACTCTTAACGGTGGTTTTATCGTAAAAGGAAGGATATCGTTCACTTTGATTGGATTGAGTCGGTCAGGGGCGGAGATAGTTCACTTATATGCACGTTATATAATCTGGCTTGGTTTTAAAACAAGTCTTTATTCTGCAGATTCGTAAGAATGTTGGGTTGTCTATAGAGTTTCCCTCGTGATGTCTTTGTCTGCGTTTGTGGCTTAGTAAATAAATTACCTTCAAAATTTCAGTCGATGAAGTTAACCCATGCAATAAAATATGTGAAGCTTTCGTTTTTGGTGACATTTGCCTTAAACTCTGAAAATTATATTGGATTTGAAGCCAATTTTTTAGCCGACTGAGGAGGAGGTTCTCAATTCGACTGTATTTTTTTTAAATAAATATTTTTGCATTATGATTTGAAGAATTCTCTCTTCAGATCTCCGTTTTCAAAATAACAAGTCTGGAAGCTTTCTTTGTCGTAACTACGATTCAGTATTCAGAAGTTTCAATCAGAACTAAGTCATTTCAAGAGTATTAGCGCTGGCCTCGTGAGGTTTTCGAAGTGCAGGTGTTATCGATTAGCCTGCATGAAAAAAGATGATACACTTTTTTTATTATTTTCATCAATCAATGTTAATGCTGGTGCCTGGTGCATCCCCTTCAATCAAAACCCAATTCTGCAAATCTGCTGAGCTTCAGAAATATCTACCTTGTTGTTGATTACACACAAATTTCATTATTGATGATGATGATATTTATTTTTGCAAATGTGTTAAAAGTAATGCTTCCACACATTTTTTTTGTCAAATTAATCTCGATGAGGCTCGTGTCTCATAGCCTGAGAAGAAATACCGAAAGGAGTTCATACAATTAATGTAATGGTCAAAGAATATGAGAACTAAAATTCTTCAATAGAATCAGTAAATCTTCAGGACATGTTTTTCAGTAATGTTCTCTTTCCCATCAATCGCAAAATGCAAGAGGAAACCATACTCGATAGTAATCGGGGGCGATGAGCTCGCAAGCCGTCATTATATTTACACTAAGTATTGCGTTATATTGCGATAGATTTCCATGTTGATCTAGAAATAGAGAAATGTTTCGTTATAGATTGTAACACTTGTTTAACGTCGAGTATGTGTTGTATAAGAGACTCACTTGATGATTGATACGTTACTTGTTTAGTCTTCATAGTTGTGGAGCATAAGGATGCTACCACCCACACCAATCCATCGATCGTCCATCGATGGTAGAATAAATCAGTCGACGTCGATCGACGGCTTCCACTTCTGCCACACCAATTGATCAACGCCCCTCGATCGATTGGTGTAGTAACACCCTTAGGTGCCGGGTTCAGAGGCTCTAGACAAGTGTCAAGTGTGTATTCTGACAGTGGTAGCGTAACGAAGGCGATTGTTTTAAACGTCAAAATGGGATTGATAAACGCTGTCGTAATGTCACGTGATCAATCTCTTATATTTTGGCATTTCGACAATCGCATTCGCTGATGAAATGACCCTTGTCTAGCCACAGGTTGGGCAAAAAGTCTAATTGTGATTCCATGAGGAAATCTCAGCAGCAGCTTGGGATTTGGAATTTGGTGGTGTAAACTGGTGTGACAAGTATATGCCTCGAAAAGCATGTAAATCTGTAAGCGGGACAAATGGGACGATCATGCCAAGCCAATTCCTTAAATAATTACATTAGGGAAGACGAATCAAATTAGTGAAGCTGGGTGCAAGGGCTCGTCTGCGGAACTTTCGCCAAGCCTAGACATTTCTAGCCAAACAGCATTGTTGCGTTTATGGAACGGTATGACCACCTGGGAAGCAATGATGTTACAGCCACAGCTGAATTAACGATAGAAGATTTTTCAAAAAGAGCAAAGATTTTTGCAATTCATACCAATCATATTACCCTGGGTCTATTTCCAAAAATCTTTTAGATTATGAACTATCGTAATTCATCGATCACCTATCCAAGAATTTGACTTGCAGCCTTCTTGGTAAGATTATGCAAGAGGCGAGAGACATTACCATGATATTACTTTCGTTTGTCACCACTTAATGACCTTCCACGATTTCTTATCGTTCTTAAACCGACTGACATTATAAATCAATACATTACGTTTAACCATAATCTCAATTAACACTAGTTGCATACAAACCACGCAATATAATCCGACATTTCTTAATAACTACCTACCAGGTTACTTTCCACCTTGCTTCATTAAATCTCATAACTGCATTGAATAATCTTCAACAGTATTGCAGTTTAAAAAAAACAACAATTACGATTTTATTAATAAGTTCTCATTAGCATACACTGGTGGCCACGAAAACCGGTCATTATAAATTATAATGCACAATATCCGTCAGTCAGTTGTATGCCTAGATGAGGACGTAATAGTCGCAAGCTCGCAAGTGTATGGTGATGCGTACGCAATGGCGTACACTTAGTGGCAGATTTATTGACTCAGCAATGATGTTTTTTTTACTGTTTAATGGTTGCGCCATTTATTATTTTTTGTTTGTTTAAGTAATAGTGGTGTTTATGAGTTATCTATTTTTATTGTATTAATACGTATTGCGGCGTTACTATTAAATAAAATATGTTTAGATACAGGAGTCAAAGCATAGTTTGACAAAATAACAGCAAAAATCAGTGTGTATGTAATGAAAGACTTTAAGCTGGTAACATTCGTTAATTTCTGAAAATAAAACCAAACAGTTTAATAAATGGACTATTACATTTAGCTTAACTCATTGCAATTGCGGGTTACGAGTTAATTTCCATACTAATTAACCGGTTGCAGACAATCCGCTATGACAGACAGATTAAGTAACGTAAACGAACAGTAGAGTTTCAGTTGTGATGTAAATGTTTTAACTTTTACTGTATTTAATACCAGCTAATTATTTACTTCTACATGACTGTAACTGTATGCCTACTCATTAAAATATTATTATTGTGTTGAGTTGCTTTTTTGCACAGTTGTTATTTAATTTCTTGTTCAAGAACTCGTTTCATTTAATTTTCTTTGCAACGTATTAGCCCACTTTGTTAAAGCAAAGAAAATTACCAATATGTTTAGAGATTCTGACACCCTCCTGATGATCCTGAATCCTTTTCATATATCGTATTCAAAGAACAGTTTAAAAGGATTTTGATAGCCCATTTTATGGAAATTTAACTAAAACAGTCTACTAGTCTACATTGAGTTAATTACACGTTACCATGCTCGCCATTTCATTTGCTACTAATTTTACTCCTATTTGGCCATACCTTTGGCGCCGGCTACACTTAAGTTCACTTCGTTTTCTCCACACGTTTGCAAAACACCACCGTAGGAAATAAGATTATTGCGTCGTATTTTTATGTTTCATTTGTTAGTTTTGAAGAAAATTTTGTAATTAACCTTTTATTGCTCGTGGGATAATAATTTTGAACTGAAGTGTAATCAAATATTGAAGAAACTTCAAAATGAAATGATGTTTGACGAGATTTTAATGGAGTTTGATTATTTGATTGAAGTTAACGTCGAAGTTAACTGTGTCAGTGTCAGTAAAAACAAATTATTTGTTTTATACATGCCTTGCTATGCGAAGATGAAGACACGGTTTATTATGCACACTCAAATCATGATCTCTGAACAAACAGCATATCAGCCATGTTTGCATTTTTTTTTAAGGATGGAAAATCATCAAATGACTTCTTCCGCTCTGGGTGGAGCGGAAGGGCGTGTCAGACTCTTACTGACTTGCATGCCATGTTTGCATATTTCTATACTTCGGTTCGTTTAGATTATAAAAAAATAGAGCATATTAACTTAACTCATGTAATAAACAACCATAATACACGATCTATGGCTGCTGGCAGATTCAGTGTGCCCAGTCACCAATTAATTTGGTGACAGAACTCTAAAAAAACAAATACCATATCTACTGAACCGTCTGCCGGCAGACATAAGGAGTGAAACGAATAAAAATAGTTTTAAAAATAAATTAAGAAGATATTATTTAAAAACATGTAAAAGTGCTTCAGTGTATAATTTTTATGAGACTCACCGACCTCACAGTTAAACCATTACTACGGTTTTGTGGGGCTTAGTTTATAAATTATACAAGCAATATGTTAAAAATACTCATTTTTGAACACCATACAAAACACTAGGATCTTAAAAATAGAGGAATGTAACCATGGAAGGTCTTATAGCTAAAAGCGATATTTTACAGACAACTTTAAAATTATTAATGAGACATTAAGTATCTTCTACACCACTTCTGATACATGCAAGCCTTTTGAGCTCTGCCAGGGTTGCGGAATTTGTTCGAAAGAGTCACCGCGGCCCTGGAACGCAAAGGGCTTTAGAAGGAACACGGATGGGTTTTAGTCAGTAAGAGTCTGACACGCCCTTCCGCTCCACCCAGAGCGGAAGAAGTCATTTGATGATTTCCCATCCTTTTGAGCTAAGTCATTATGATAATAATAATATCTTGCGACAACTCACACACGGTCATCCAATCCCAAACTAGGCAGAGCTTGTGCTATGGCAACCAGACTAAACATACTTATATATTTCTAAATACTCATTACTTTTTTTCAATTAAAATTTCACCTACAGGTACTTTAAGTGTTGTATGATACATTTTTAAAGATGTCGTGAAGGATCTACACTTAACTTTCATAAGCTTTTTTTCAAATTTCGATGAGTAAAGGCGACTAGCCGGAAATAACGTGATAATGTGATAAGTATTGTCACGCGCGCTTTGATAGAAATTGTTCTGAAAAATGTATACCAGCAACCGTATAATCTACCTCTGTGCCAAATTTCATCAAGATCCGTTCAGCCGTTCTGACGTGAATGAGTAACCAACATACATCCATACATACAAACTTCGCGTTTATAATATTAGTCAAGTATAAATTTGATTCGTCTTGTCAAGTTGTGATGAACTAACTCCATTGCCACCATTTTTATGGCTTGAAGACAGCCTCCTCACGAATTTCACATGAGATATAAAATAATGTAGGTCAAAACGATGGTTCTAGTTAACGAAATAGCAATTTGTTTTAGCTTATGCAATTATGATCTCTTTTAATAGCCAAACATAATTATTTTGTTGCCTCAAGTTGCTCGGAGCGGGATTGGTAACATGTCTGTCTTTGGCTTTGTCAGCCTATAGAAATCTTCACTATGATTGATTAAATATGCATATTAGATTATATTCGCCTTTTTTAGACGAGTCTTTTTCGACATATGTACCAAGAGTTATTAATAGTTATAAAAACCACTGGCCTATGCATATGTATTAGAACTTCGTAACAGAAATTTTGGCAACTAATAAAAGATGCATTTTTTTTATAAGCTCTCCATATGAAACAGCCGGTCGATTCTGTAAACATGGTGAAGTGAAGGCTTGGGTGAAGTGATCTTGACTATATGGATTGACAGCTCACCTCGTGATCACTTCACCCCAGCCTTCACTTCGACATGTTAACAGAAACGACCGGCTGTTTTCACTGCCAGCAGCACAGGTATGGTTCGATTAATTGATGGGCGATTGTTTATATAACTCTAAGGCCACGTTTTCATCTTCAATCAGCTCGCCTACAAGTTGCATTACATTAACGGCTACCGAGATGTAAAGTGATAAATCACTCGATCGTGTCCGCAATGTAACTTAACTTGCATGTGAGTTGCTTGCAGATCGAAACGCGGCCTTAGAGTGTGATCTCTTCAACAAACCAAAAATTGTTCTGCTGAACCTAGTGACACGACAAAATGACGAGACGAAAGACGAAAACTTTAACCCGAACTAATATTATAAATGCGAAACCGAGTTTATGTTTGTTTATTTACGCTTTCACGCCTAAATCATAAAACCTATTTTGATTAATTTTGGTACAGAGATAATAAATAAATAGCGTTTATTTATCTCCACCACATAATGCATTAAAAATCAGTTTATAAAAAAAGTACATGCTTTCGATCGGTATTATAACATTGATGTTGTGGAGACCAACCTGTGTTACAGGGCTCCAGGCCTCCCAAACTACCCAGATTTGTTGCTACAGTACAAAAATTTGCAAAGATAATAATAATATTTTTCTAAGAGATAACCTCTAAGAGTCTCTCTGTTGCTTCATAATCGAGAGATTGAAGCCAATTTTGGACCTTCATTTTACATTAAATTTTTGAAAAAGGGAAGATGGAAATGGCTTTATTAATTTTATTTTAGAGATAATTTCCAAGGAAACAAAAAACATTTACGACTGAACCTGGTTTTAAAAGAAGTAGATTTACAAATGGTGTGTTTGCGTCTCTTGTTTAGTATGTTATCCGAATAGATCTCTCTGCAGTCGATTGTCAATATTAACGCGACCGATGCCGCGGGCAAAAGCTACTTATTCGAATAAATAAGTAGGAACGTGGTTCCCCAAATTCACCTACAGAAAATCAATATACAGCTACACCTACCTAATCCATTTGACCCGGTTGACATCACCGAAGATCAATCAGTTAGACAAAACGCTCACGATCTATTTACTCCGTGATTAGACTCGAGATAGGCCCTGTTTGTGTTCTGTAACCGTCGAGAATATTCTCTCGAATGCGGAATAGTGTTGTGCAAGCTCACTTACTTTATTACGGTGGGGTGTGGCGCCAGTGTTGACGAGAATAGAAAATAATAGAATGCAAATACCTTTTATTATACACCGTACCAAACTAACAATAGGGGCTCAAAAATATATAAAAAGGCAGTCTTGTCGCTTGAAGCGAGCTTTTGCAGAGAAGGAGTAAATATATAGGTATATAGGTAATCCGTGGTGTACTGTTTACACATATAAAGTGGCGGCCATAGTTAACTGTGACTAATAAAACACCTATTATGAAAGTTAAAAATGGTACGTGATATTGTGGGTGCCAGATAAATTTGCAATAAAGTTCATTGCCCTTTCCTTAATTTCCCTGCGTAGGTACCCGGACAAAAAATAAATAACCATTTTTCTTTACTAGAAAAAGCAAAGGACCACGATAGATGTCGATTCAGGACACTTTATGTCATTATTTCTGTTTTCGGAATTAACTATGTCAATAATTGTATGAGGGTCAATGACCGTCATTGCACGTTTATCTGGCGTCGACCATAGGCTCAGGCGATAAGTTGGTTTTTTGCATCTACTCAAGTGCCCATGTGACACTTCGCGTGACCAAAGGGCTGACTTTTGCTTTGGACAGAAGATAAGTGTTGCCATACAACGTGGCAATACTGCCAGTCTTTTGGGCACAATCCTAGTCGAAAGCGATGTGGAGTAATTTTGAACGCTACGTTTTTTGATGAGTTAAATCTTGTCATGTATATTATTGAGTAGCAAGAAACATGACATTTTTGTTATTAAAACAACTGAAGAACGATATGTATGACAGGAGAACTTGTTATATAAGTAAATACTCTATTTCACTCTTTCACATATTTGTTTTTGGTAGGATTAACACTTTACAGTGATCGTCTTTCCTCCTTGACTGATGAAAGAATATGCGGTTTAATAGTACATTTGTATCGTCAAACGAGGTTTAAACTCACACTCCATTTCAGTTATGTTATCTAAAAAACGACAGCTTTAGGGAAATGAATGGAAGACATTATTATAACATTCTCAACGTGAATTCGTGCGTCGGTTTATTAGGAAATTAAACATGGTAGTTGCCATCTTTGTATATCAATTAGCCATCAAACAAGCGTTTAGAATTGCACGCTTACTTTATTCAGTCCATTTAGCATGATTAATTCATCTGTGCTTTAATATATTAGAAGTTAATTAGAAGCAACATGTTTCGATTGAATCTTGCAATACTTTGGTGGTTGGTCAGACAGCGATCTTTGGAAAAATGATTACGTAGGCAAAGCATTAATGAGTTTGGAAAGCGTTATGCAAAAATGTGACATTTTCTCGCAAGCATGAAATGCATCGGTTCATGTCAAGGTTTAAATTTCGTGTTACACGTTTATTCAGCTGATACATATATATTTATTCCATAAATACTTAACTAACTATATACAATAGAAATAAAAATAAAAACTCCTAACTAAATTAACCCTAAAATATGGCGTCAAAAAATTCATCCGCATCGCTGTCGACTGGAAGTGTACCCAAAAGACTGGCGGCATTGCCACGTTGTATGGCAATGCTTATTCTTTGACCAAGGTAAAAGCCAGCCTTGGGTCACGTGCAGTGTCAACTAAGCTGATACATAGATAAATACTTGCAAATGTTTGTTCTCAGTTCATAATAAAAAGGACTATGACCACTTTTGTCCGGACTTAGTACCCAGAGCTGTATCAATTTGTGGCATAAAATAAATAATTTAAAATGCCATGATTTCTGCTTTCCGAGGAAAGCACGTTAAATCGTTGGTTCCGGTTGTCATTTGTTATCAGAAGCCAGGAAATCTGACACCAGGCTCTCCAAAGGGCATCGTGTAACCCAGTAACTGGTTTGTGGAGGTCAGGTCGTTTCATGTCATGTTAATTCAGCTACATCCGTTTAGCCGACTCCAACATAGGCCAATTTTTTGAAGTGAAATCTTCTTTAGTGGCGTTGTGCACTTTTTGGGATGGGTAAAAAATTTTAAACTCGCGTCAGGACACGTGACCTGATCGAAAATTCGTAAGACGGAGGAAAAGTTATAAAGTGTAAAATTTTTAATGTAATATAAATTGTCATGTTTGTGTACGATAGCGCAATAAATTAATATTGTATTTTACCATATAAATGATAGTACTTTTATACTGATAATTAAAGCAATTCGTGTGAAATTATTCCCTATGCCAATGCACAACGTTAATGTTCAAGTTCTGCCGGCACTCCCGGAGTGCAACCCGTTGTTTTTTATTTTAATGCCATACGTAAGCTTCAACAAACAAGTCATTTAGTGGGCATCAAACCACTATTTTAGCTTATCAGCCTCGCTGTTACTGCAACCCCACCCAGCCCTTAGGCTACACGAGCCGCGAAGGCAAATCGCTAATGCACTATTAACATTAAAATTTATGAAATCGCTCCACCATCAGCGTTTACTTTACGATATGGCTTCCGAAGGATTGTGAACACGTTTCTACAAGACACGAAGCTCAGTCAGCAGTATTGATTCCAATCTATTTTATTTAGACTTGCTTTTGTTGTGTACGTATTCCGATTTTTATATGTATAAGTTTTTTTAACTTGTTTTTTTTCCAAAAACTGAGGGTATATTTGGCTACCGTCCTTTTTTTTTAAGGGTGGGAAATCATCAAATGTCTTCTTCCGCTGTGGGTGCAGCGGAAGGGCGTATCAGAATCTTACTGACTAAAACCCATCCGTGTTCCTTCTAAAGCCCTTTGCGTTCCAGAGCCGCGGTGACTCTTTCGAACAAATTCCGCAACCCTGGCAGGCTCTGGCCCTAGCGGGCCCCGTCTTTTATGCTGACATCTATTTGAGGCGCGCGTGAAACACAACGTGCCATCGACCCGGGCCTGGTGGTGATCGGACAGCGAGCCACCCAACGCTTGGCTACAGTCCTGCAGTATGAAAATGTAGCCTAGCAATTAATTAAACAAATAAGTACTGTGCTGCTCCAAAAGTTCAAGGACCCTTAGAAACATTTTCTTTTTCAAAAGGATTGCCCTTCGGTATTCTTCACGATTTCGAGCACGATCGGCACCACACAGTAACAGAAGCCAAGCTTTATATCATTCATTAGGTCGCATCACCACGCATTTGTATTTCCGAAGATTTACGATGATTTCCGAAGCGTATTTATCCTTTTCTAGGGATAACAGCTGTACACGATGCTGATGAATGATGCTATGCATGAGCTGATGAGTGTACCTACCTACTTTTTACCAGTGTTGTATGCCATGCCTTCAGTCAATCAGTTATGGAGCAGGTTAATTTGCATCACATCACACTAACATTATAAAGGCGAAAGTTTGTGAGTGTGTGTATGTTTGTTACTTCTTCACGCGCAAACGGCTGGACCAATTTTGATACAAATTTGGTATGCAGGAAGCTGACACCCTGGATTAACACATAGACTATTTATGTATATACTAGCTGCGCGGGTAACACCGCAGGGCGTAGCTAGTAGGAAGATAAATCAGGCCAACTAGATCTTAGTAGTACAGATTCTTAGTGTTTGCAAACAGAAAGAGGATTAGCAGTTAGTACATAGAGGGTGTTACATCAGCGTTACTTACAATCGTAAAGTTATAGAAACGGGTTAACGAAGCTATAAATCTGTTAGATTATACTATTTGCTTGTTTATTATTATTTATACTATTTAGATATAACGTCTAAAGGAAATGTAGAAATAAATGCAATAAGTTGTTAACTGTTAATGGGTTAACTTGGACGTAATTAAAAAAATATAATGAGGACTTTTGTCTTGTATCTTAAGATTTCAAAAAGGATACAAGTATTTTAAACTGATTAATAAAGAAAAGAGATGTTTGAAGACATCTACTTTATCTAAAGATTTCGCGTTTAAAGTTTAAATCGACGAAAATTGACGTATTAAAGTGTTATTGATAACCAATTTGCTAAATAAATTTCACTTATCAATATGGCCGCTGATTTACTTGACCTTTTAAATATAATTATACTATTTATTATACGCCAAGCAAAACAAACAAAAAATCTACATTTACAAAAACGTCACACATTTTCTTCACATTGACACAATCATAACTACATAATATCTTAACAATCGTGATTATCACGAAACATAATCATCACTAGGCCTTCTGCTCACCCACTAACGAGAAGCGAACAAAAGTAAATAATATCACACGCACATAACTAGCGACAAACATTATCAAATAAGAAAAACATGTACATCTCGACTGATACAACGTAACTTTTAGTGATGGGCGCGAAGCGATAAAACATCGAATATCGATAAATTAAAATGAACAATAATTTTACTCTTAAAAGTTTTTACAAACAAGTTTTTGAAAATATGATTTGTGTAATGTGTATTTAACTGAACAAAGCGTAAAATTATTTTTTGGAAACTAGTAGGAAAACGAAATAATTCGTTCAAACAAGTAATGTGTCAGAAAACTGTAATAAAGAAAGTTATTACAACCAAAGGCGAACGGCAGGGTTGTATGGGAGTTTCGTACACCTAATAAAATATCGTGTTTTGGGATATTTTTTGTTTTAATTGGTAGTCAATACGATAGGCAAGCCCTTTTAAAATTCTTAGATTTTTAGAAGTTGGGACCTAACAGTTATAACCAGTTTTATTTTTGAGGTTATGTCCCAATAAATATTATTACGTGTAGGCACATAACATTGTTTTGGTGCAAAAGGATATGTTCTAGATAGCTGGTGCTATCTTTGTAGTGTTTTGCTTATCATTAAGTTGGCAAATTGACATGAGAATTGTAACTATTCAGTAGGGTGCTTATGGAGAGACCTACGTCCAGCAGCGGTCTGCAATAGTTTGATGATGATGATGAAGTGCTGATGGAGTTTTGAGTGTGGGTAAATAAAACAACTTTGTTTTTGTAGGAACTTACATATTTTATTTTATTGTTCTTATAATTACTTAATCGATTCTTAATTTTATTTCATCTAAGAAAGGGGCAGGTAGCTCAACTCAACGTAAGAATAGCCAGATAATTTGCTTAATTGCTCAGATGCAGTTACAAACCACAATCCAAAACAACAGCAAAGAACTGAACAGAGACTCGGAAAGATTTTCCTAACCTGTCAATAAAATAATTGCCAATACAAAAAAAAACATTGATGGCGAAAATAATTCCTAGAATTAAATAGTTAATTATTAAGATTGTATGCAATAATTATTAATTGTAAGGTATAATGTGTAATTGGTTAATTATATTTAGGTACTGTTATTTCTATTTTTTAATATATTTAAATCTTTTAATTGCTATAATTAATTAATCCGGACTTCTAAAAATACTAATGTTACATAAAAATGAATGGTTTAGTTGCCTTAATAAGTGGTACAAATTCTATCACAGAACTACAAAAAAGGTATGTTGTACGAATTCTGCCGTTCGCCTTTTAGCAATGATTTTCATGAATTAATTATTCAATCACTATAATCTAATACAATAAATATATAAACTTCGAGTTAACCGTTTCTCAAACGAGTTTACGTAACACAGTTTGATGAAAGTTATAATCTATTCCGATTATTAATTACTCCAAGTTGTCGTAACTAGCCCTATATCGAGTGGAACCATAGTAAATTAATCTGGGCGGTCATTGCTATATATTTTGAATGAGCCTTTATTTCTATTCGACACGATTATCTAGCGCTGAAGGACAAAGGAAAGCATTGAAGTATAGTAAAATAGTATTCATGCGTTTTGATCAAAATAATTACTCAAACTACAGTACGTAAAATACAAAGCTCTGTCTAAGCTTGTGAAGTAATATTGGATATATAATTATTTTATACTTTCAAACTATCTGAATTCCAAACGCATGCTGCCCCAACTTACAACGTGCAAACTACTTCTCACAGTATCAATTTCCAACGAAATATCGCAATGCAGAGCAAACAACGCTTAAGTAATCCAATTACTGAGCTATGCATTCTTATCAAGATAAATTATTTTATCGATTAAGTAACAACACTAGTGGTT
This sequence comes from Mamestra brassicae, assembly GCA_905163435.1. NCBI lineage: Eukaryota > Metazoa > Arthropoda > Insecta > Lepidoptera > Noctuidae > Mamestra > Mamestra brassicae. The sequence continues at coordinate 2,189,757 of LR990991.1, read as the reverse complement.
ACATAAGCTGTGTGATCGCGGCCAGTGCTCACTCTTCCGTTAAATTTAATTGCACTAACTTGGTACTGTTGAAAAGAAAATCTTAAAGAAAATTACGGTTGTTTTGATAAACGTGTAGTGATTATTGTGCTTATACTATATTGTAAGCTACCTACTAGATCCACAGACTCAATTAATAAAACTTTTAAATCGTAGACAAACAGAGTCCGGGCCGGAAAATTGCAGACTCCGTAAGATTGTAGTAAATCTTTATTCGATTTTATTTTTTCGATGTATTATGAAAAAATCGTTTTGCATATAATAAATCCCATCCAAATTCAATAGCTTCCAATATATTCGTGTTTTATTAAGAAAAAGTAGTAAACGATTTCATGTGATATTTTACAATGTTTCGATTCGTTACAAGGATCAGGCTTTTGTAATAGGGTTCCGCTTGCACCATTAGGATAAATAATTAAAAAGAATCATTATTACATTGAGCATGAACAAGAGTATGAACTACTATTACATTTTTAAAGACACAGTTACGATTATATTATGCATATGTAAATGAAAAATTCACAAAAAAAAACTCGTTTTTGGATAAATCTAATTAACTTCATTCTGAAATATTTACATAACTGAATTTAGTATTCAGGCATCTATTATCATTAATATTCATCCAATTATCCAACTAGCTCAAGATTCTCAATTATAAAATATTCGGTGTCAAAGATCACTAAGTAAATAATTATAAATTCAAATTATTTTCGTCATATTCATCAAACTGTTTAAATCATTAATATTAATGGTTGGTCCTAATAACTTTACTGATATCTTAATATTTACATCTTTAAAAAGAAGCAGAAAACTTCAAATATTTACCGGATAAAAATTGCAAATCGGTTACAATTTTTAAATTGCCTTTTATTAATTCAGGTTATTCATACCCAAAAAGACAGTGGAATTCTTAAATCGTTATTTATTTATGAATTCCATTGTCTTGATTTGCAATTTTAATCCAGTAACGTCTTGGGCTATCCTTTACGTTATCACTCTGAAGCCATGCCATGTGTATCGCTTTGATTACTCAGATATTTTTCTATACAGCTCTTAAATAAATAAACAGTCATTTTCATTGCGACAGTACCCAGTTTTGCGTCGACTCCCGCGCACAACCACAACATATCGCGCGCGCGCAACACGCTTCCCTATTTTTTATCGATCATTGTGCGACACGATGACAGTTCACATCTATCGATAATAATCACCGTGCTTTTTATGTCGTGTCACTACACTATTTCCGGATTTGATCACCTACTTTATCTTTTCTGGTTATTTAAATATACTACACGTAAATATTTTTTTGCGTTTCGTGTTTTTAATGATAAATAATTTAAGTGTCCATTCCATCTTATTAGAAATTCAACTTGTAAATTTTCAGTCTAGCGTTAAGCATTGGCCATTATAAAGGACAGTTATATAATATTCACAAAACTTGGCAGAGATAAATGTTCTCAGTTTTGACAGAAGGTAGCTGAAGTCTTGGTTCTCTTCAACATTATTTAATGGTGGATGAAAAGCCGTTTCTTTCCGAAGAATGATTTCTCCGTAAATAACGATGTGTCGTTTGTTATTTGCTGTGACAGCCATGATAGTGGGAAGCGTTCGTACTCGTTCCATATTTTTTATATCTTTTCTAAACTTAGAAGCTAATTGCTCTGTCGTATGCCATAATTGGCACACCATGTAGCTACATATTCTCAACTTAACACTATTGAGTGCAGGTAGAGGAACTCGTGGCTAAATAATAACAGACGCACGTGTCGATCTTTAAGGAGGTCTGAGACTCCTCAGTGTTTTCCGAGTTACGGAGGAGTATCTTAAGCCATTGGTCCAGGCTATCATTTGTAGATCTTTGGCAGTCGTTACGAGTTGTCAGAAGCCAGAAAATCAGACACCAGCCTTGCCAAGAAATACCGAGCATCCCAGTTACTGCATTGTGAAGGTCTGGAAGGCAGTTCCATGTAAAATACTGGTACTCAACTGAATCCGGTTTCACAGGAAGCCGATCCCTATATAGTTGGGAAAAGGCTAGAATGATGAACACTATTGCATTCAGGTAAACAAAACTACAATTATTTCCATTCACGCATGTTTAGATTCATTATTTTTCATTAATAATCTTATCTTAATTATATCAACATACAAAACATGAGCCTACTAAACCAAAACGCAATCAAATAATCTAAACCAAGGCAATTAATTAGGTATTTTATAACTGCGGGATGTTATTAGAAAAAGAACTCAGTAACGGTTACAAAATAACAGTTATTAAGTATTATGTACGTGCATGTATTAAACTGTAATGTTTTAAGTGGGTTATTAAAACAAAGTTTGAAATTGTTTATACGTACAGTTAATTTTAAATGCGCATACCTAATTCTAAGGTGTTGCGGAATTTGTTCGAAAGAGTCACCGCGGCCCTGGAACGCAAAGGGCTTTAGAAGGAACACGGATGGGTTTTAGTCAGTAAGAGTCTGAGTCTGGCCCTTCCGCTCCACCCAGAGCGGAAGAAGTCATTTGATGATTTCCCCTCTAAAAAAAAACCTTATTCTAAGGTAGCTTATTGGACAATAGTTCTTACGGAATCATCCAATTCCAAACTCGCATTTTGCTTATGAGTGGGATAAATTAGTAATTCAATCCATCGCAATCTTACGAGCCGCACGTTGGAGTACCCCAAGTGGCAATGCACCTGTAGACACTTTGGGAGATTTGAATGCCAATGACACTGCAATTGGCGTGGCGACCTACTGGGCCCGAGGAGTTAACAATTGAATCGAAAAAAAATAAAAAAATCTTTTAATTCAGACAAAATCCATTAATTGGTTAGTATACAAAAACTTAGAAACTAGTGTTAGTACTTATAACTACCGGAAAAAAATACAATTATATACCTACACTAAACTCACATGCAGGCTTATCCAATGCCTCAGTATGGAGCTGTCCCATCTGTCCGCTAATAACTCCCAGGATGCTGTTGGGGCTGGCACGTACGCGACGCATGGCGGAGGCGCAACGCTTGAGCATTATGGCATGAAAACCATCAATCTCCGCCTCCGCGAACAAATGAAAAAAAGGTAAAGGAGAAGATCAAGACCAATCCCTCAAGGAAGGCCAGCAACGCCCTGGTTTTTTTTAAGTATATGGGAAAATAAAAAACCTAGTTGTTTTACAGTTTTCTTGTCACCAGGTAGTCCTCCATTGGCCATTATCTAATCAAAATCATCCATTATTACATTCCCCCATTGGGCTTCAACATGTTATAACTTTTCGACCCATCAGTTATCAGATTAGCATACTAGCCAAAGATAGTAATAAAAGGCGTTATTTCATTGAAATTCAGGTATGCAACTTTAGCAGAATTGTGTAATGTTAAACTGTCCAGTAAGCTTCCTGGGTATTAGTTGCAAATCATAGTGTAGGTTGAGCTTGAATAATTTAGCTATTGGCAGACTTAGGTGCCTTCCGAATTATGTAAGGGAATAATGATTTTGTTGTATGGCTTGTTACGTTGGCTAAAAGTTAGGCATCAAATAATAGTTTATAGAGATAAAGGAGTGAAAAAATGTGCTTGATGCCAGTAACCAGCTGTTTGTATATTTATTTATTGATTTAAACTTAATGTACAAATAGTGGTATATGGGCTGACTTAATGCATCAAGGTATTCTCTACCAGTCAACCTTTGGGTTAAAGAGACTACACTGGGGAGTTTGTTGCGCCACTTCTTCTTCCCAGCTAAAACACTAGGAAGTGGTAACGGGCGGGCGTTTTGGGGGACTGTCTTTATGTAGAACTTTGACGTTCAAAAAGTGCTAGCACTCAGCTTATTTGAATAAAATAATTTTGATTGTGATTTTGACACTGTGGTAGGTTTACAACAAATAAAAATAAAATTTAAAATATTTTATATTGAATATATATAAATATTTATATCCCAAGGACTGCTAGGTCATAGCACAGACCTGTTCTCTGTTTGAGGAGTGATCTTGTAATCCATCCGGGGCTAGAGCGGATCGATGAGCTCTTAGAATTTTTGAATTTTTGGCTCTTGGACAAGTCGGTTTTTTTAAGAATGGTTTTCCACAGAAATAGGAAATGGACAATAAAAAAGCTTTTAAGCTTTCTTTGAGCAGTTATTGCTCTGTTAATCTACAACCAAAATAGGAAATAAAATATTGAAAAATTAAAAATAAAAATTACATATTAAATATTTATTTTAGCCTCAAATTGCCTGTACGGTCTGCCGACCCCTATTTTAAAACAAGCGTGATAATAATAACAATCAGGTGTACTAGAATGACGCGTTACGTAAAGTATTTTGTACTGGAACGATTATCTTCGCCAATTCGTCGTGACGGCCCGCTTGTTAAACAGCGTGTGTACCATGTTATAATAAACTGTTGATTTTGGTATTTATTGATATAAAACTAGTTTTTAGAAGAAATGGGTGTTGGTAGGCAATTATTGGCTATCGTGGTGATGGCAGGTTATAATTTTTTTGGGCCAAATTCCATTAGCAATTAAACAAATCATTCGTTTTTAATTTTACACATCCTTTGTTTAGTTGTATATTGATGGTATTTCGTAAACATATGAACCATATCGAAGAGTTAATCCGCGATGATTTTCTTCTTAAATGAAATGAAAAAAAAAAACACAAAATGTCATACATTCTGAAATGAAATTTTTTTTTTCGATTGAACTTGAGCTTTTACAGATATTATTCTGACATTGGATCAGTGATTTTGTTTTGGGACTGTTACCATGATATTATTTGATTTATTTTGTATTACCGACATCATTTTTCACTCACCAAGCTTACCGCGAATGTAGCTTTTCCGTAATAATAATTGTCGTATTATTGTGTTTAATAAATGTCATATTACAAATTTGAAGATTATATTCAGGATAAGAATGCTTGGAAACATGCTGGTCCTACTCCATAGGACAATCAAGGGTGTAGACAAAATCAAACTGGTTGATTTATGTATTAACTTTAAAAATATACTGTTTCTTTTTTGTGTTTTTATTATCTGTTTAATTAATGGTTCCAATATTTGTAAATATGTGAGTACCATTTACCTAAATTTCTTTAGAAATGAATAAGTTTACCTCTGCTGGTAATACTTTGCTATAAGTAGCATACTCTGGGTGCATCGTCCTCATGTAATATTAAATTATTTTTGTATGCCAAATTTTGTAAAACCATTATTTGGAAAGAGTAACTATGGAGTTTCTTCTCCGTTCTTCTCCAAAAGACTCTACCTTTCCGAATGGACAGTAGAGTCACTTTATTAATGTAATATTTATTATTATTTTACTGAACTTATAATAACGATGTGAACTGAAATAACGATGACGTTCAAAAGTGCCGTTTAATGGCCTAATTGAAATAAACGTTTTGACTTTGATTTTGACGTAAAAATGAATGAAAAATTGATGAAAACTAACTCGATGATATTTATTCTAAACTAGTCATTTTTGTTTTCTTACAGGTAAGTTGACCGTTGTTCAGTAATATTCCGGGAAGTGGCGTTGTGGTAAGTACTCCATACAGTTATTTCAAAGCTGCTTGAATTTTCTGGAACTAAGTTCACTTATCTTTTACTATTACCTGAATGGTCAGAATTAGAGTGATATTCTCGTCCACACCTGCAAAGACTATATTTTCGTCAAATTTATCAATTTTATTCCTTTATCATTTTTTAAATTATGTATGGCCTGTTTACCTACGATTTAGTTCCCGTTAATTTACTTGGCAGATAATTCCATACTAATTATTTTTCATTTTCGATTTTATTCGGTGGTTTAGTGGCTATTTGGAGATCGTGAAACAGGCCCTTAGACTTGTTAAAATCTTTATCAAACCATGTACACTACCGCCACTAATGGCGGACAAACGTTGAACTACCAAGCATTTGTGTTAGTCCACAGCAAAGAATTAAAAAATGAACTTCCTTTCACTTTCATTTTATTCTGGCGGTCACTCACTTGGTAGTGCTGCGGCCATTCTAAAGATGGCGCTCGATTGCTGATTGTATCAGTTGAATTTAAATTGTATTATTTTTTGTGCATATGCGCGTTGGAAGTGTAAATTTTACTAATTCGTGAAAGGATCACTAGATGTCTCGGAGTTAACTTCACGACGATTGTGTTAGGTTAGGTTAGGGCTCGTTTTTCAAGAGTTAGATAATTTTGTTTTGATGAATAAATATTACTGTTTGTCATATTTGCTATACAAAAAAGCTCACAAATTGCCATTTTTATTCATCAGGTAAAAGTTATCCGATGATAGAAAAACCGCCATCCATACTAATATTATAAATGCAAAAGTGTGTCTGTCTGTCTGTTACCTCTTCACGCTTAAACCACTGAACCGATTTAGATGAAATTTGGTCTAAAGATAGTTTGAGCCCCGGGAAAGGACATAGGATAGTTTTTATCCCGAGAGTATGCTCCCTTGGCAGCTAGTTAACTACATTTTAATAATAATAATTATATCAACAAAAAGGCACCCTTGACAAATGAAGATATAAATTGATTATAGAATGGCCTCATACATTCAACATGTATTTGGAAGTACATAGTGGCTAATAATGCATGTCATAATCAATCGCATTCTTTGGTCGCATTACATAAAGCCTACCACAATAATACACGGTAATTTTAAAGGTTTTATGGCCCAATAATTAGTATCGATTTCAAAGGAATTCCCATCAAGTATCAAGGCCACATCCGAGTTCTAAGCCTATTGAAAGCGAGAGTACCAACGCAACGGTTGCCAACAACGATAGTGCAAGTGGGTAAACTTATCGAGGATGTGCGTACTGTTTACTGTAAGGCTAGAAATCTACGCTAGGCCAGTTAAGTTACTCATTAGTCTTTAATTCGACTAAAAAATATATATTTTATTTCACATAGGCCTACATGGGCACTTAAAAAACGTCAGTAGCTATAGTAGGCGCCAGATAATCGTGGAATAACGGTCATTGACCCACCTACAATTATTGACATTTTTAATATGAAAAACGGAGTTAATGACACAAAGCTGTCCCGAATCATCATCTCTCGTGATCCTTAACATTGTCTAATAATGAAAAACGATTCATATTTAATTGTTCAGGTACCTATGAACAGTTCTTAGGGAAAGGTCAATATACTTTATTCCACATTTATCTGGCGCCTACTATAGTACCGAACTGATAGGCTAAACATTCCCGTAAATATACTGAAAGTGTAACACCGTGTATGTATGTTTAAATATTGTAATTCGATGGTTTTAACATATTATAGAGGTATGCGGTACAGAGAGTAAAGTCCCGCACACCTCCTCTGAAATGGGAGGATCCTCCGACCAGACGGTGGTTGTGTCTGGTGGGCAACTGGCCAATAGTTGATATTGGGACTGTGGTATATGTTCAAATCACACGGAGAACTTTGCTTGCGCGATACAGGATTTCGTTGGTAGTTCGTCGCTGACAGGATAGATGACGTTGCGGTTCTTATTGTTGCCGTACAAATTTCGCTTCTTAGTTTTTCATGTGGCGGCATTAATGCCGGTACAATATTACTAATACATTGAAATACTTGCTTTCCTATCTGAGAATTCAATAAGCCAGGTGCCATTATAATGAATACTTATTAACCAGTAGAAATTATACGAATCAAGCATAGGAAATAAGTTGTTGAGGTGGCCAGGTGATTTTAACCTGCCATTACTAGTTACGATGCCTATTTGCAATACTTAGGACTAATCTTCTAGAGCTAACATCATTGCTTAATGTTTACTTAAGAACATTTTACTACTTCCATGTACCAAAGATTAATAAATCGATCTAACCGGCCTATTCTGTGAACATCATACCGTGCAAAACTTAGGCTTAGCTTGAAGTGAACTGTCATTCCATCTTGATTGTATGGAGTGACAGCTCACTTCATGTTCACTCCATCTAAGTTTTCACCGGTGAGATGTTTAAAGAATAGGCAAGAATAGGTACGGCATTTTGTTTTTAAAGATGGGAAATCATCAAATGACTTCTTCCGCTCTTCGTGTCAGACTCTTACCGACTAAAACCCATCCGTGTTCCTTCTAAAGCCCTTTACGTTCCAGGGCCGCGGTGACTCTTTCGAACAAATTCCGCAACCCGAGCAGCGGCTGGTACGACTGTAAGGTAAAATCTTACGTAGAGTGGCTGATGAGGTATTTACCTATTGGACTGTTGACTGGTGAATGCATTCTATTCTATTTTTAATATATGGCAATCAAAGCCGATGACGACTATTCTGCCAATGTCCAAGAAGATTGGAGAAGCAAGTGTGCAATATTTTACTGATAAGGAAAGAACGGCGAGTGCATTCCTTCTATAAAATGAAACTTCTGTCATATTTGAGTCGGCGGCGCCAAACAAACAAGTTAATGAATGTGAGTGAAAGTTTTGACGCCGACTCAAAGTTAATTAAAAAGTTGCCTGTTTTGTTTATTGTATTTCAGTTCCTTTCATTTCTCGGTGGTTTTATTTTTCATAGAAGTTTATCATTCTTAGACGAAAAAAAAAATTAAGTAATTAATTCGTAATCGCAAAGCATTTTGGAGTTTCAACATAATAATCATCTTCTCTTGTCATGTCAGAGTGGCCTTAAGAGCCAAGATCATATTGACCCAGAGAGAGAAATTATTTTATAGAGGTATGCGGTACAGAGAGTAAAGTCCCGCACACCTCCACTGAAATGGGAGGATCCTCCAGCCAGACGGTTGTTGTTCAAATAGCACGGAGAACTTTGCTTGCGCAATGCAGGATTCCGTTGTTAGTTTGTTGCAGATGGCACTGCGGTTCTTTTTGTTGCCGTACAAATTTCGCTTCTTAGTTTTTGATTGATTGACGCCGCTACAATTGTATTATTTGTATTCTACGAAAAAAAGTACATTTTAAGCTATCTCATATCCTCAATATATTAGGGACTCAATCACTAAATCGGAAATTATATCACACCGCTCACATTACCCACACAATCCTGCATTACATAAACTTGAAATCAATACATGTTTAACAGTATAGCATTTGATCGATCCGACCACAAAAATCACTAGACAGTACTGTAAAATCTTAACTTGAGTTTAAACAATTTGATATATTATGATTCTTAGCGTGACAAATAAACATCAGACATCAATTTAATAATATATCAAGTTATCGGGGTGATAGGACATACCTACCATGTGTCATGTCATGGGGCAATGTGACCTTACAAAAACCAAGGCTACGTTGACCTAGACAAAGTTAAGTTTTACGTAAATAAAATCAAGCGTTATTTAAAACCTAGCTTCTGCACACGGCTTCGCCCGCGTGAATTTCCGATAAAAGAGTAACCTATGTACTATGCCAGGTTATAATCAATCTTAATGTCAATTTTTATCCAGATCTGTTCAGCCGTTCTGGCGTGATTGAGAAACAAATATCCATCCATACAAACTTTTGCATTTATAAAAGTAGTTAGATGTGAAAGAGGTTTAAACACTAAATCAAAATTATATCACACCGCTCACATCACACCCAATCCTGCATTACATAAAATTGAAACCAATACCAGTATAATATTTCATTTGATCCATCCAACTACATATCACGTAGCAAGCAGGTTTTTCCTCAAAAACCCGGTCGTGTGCACTCGTGCGCATCGCATCTGTTGCGCGTTCCGTTATGACATAACTTTCGCTATCGTTCTGACGTCTCATTGACTCGGTCGTGACGTGATCTTGACCTTCAATTGCCTTGAAGATGGGATCGACTCTCGCTTTTATTTGTTCAAGTAAAGGTGTGAATGGGTTGGTTTTGGTTCGTCTTTTGTTTTGGGGTTTGGTGATTTGTTGGTGGGATCGAGAGGTGTTAGTTGTACGTTCATGTGTTAAGAGTTTCCTATACTGGTTCATCATCATCATATCAGCCGAAAGACGTCCACTGCTGGACACAGGCCCCCAAAGGGGCGTTTGTCATAATCGCCTCGCTTGGCAGGCGGGTTGGCGATCGCAGTGTAGCAATACACAGAGAATTCTGCTGCCCATTCTCTGGTGAATCCCTTAGTCGCCTCTTACGACACCCACGGGAAGTGATGGGATGGTGCTATTCTTTTACGTCAAACACCATACAGAATTTACTGGTTACTGTAGTATAATTTTCTTTTAATTTTTTTAAATCTACTATTGCATTTTAAGCTTCTCACGCGTTGATGTCTTTTACTTCGCGGTTTGTTTACTCGATTTTTTCGTTTCTTTACTTTATTTGTTATTAAAGTGAGTGTAGGTTCTATCGAGTGGATTTACGAACAGACAAATGAGCTCTGTCAATCTTGCCAATCTTCTATTGTGTTGCAATGTGTATGTATTAATATAAAAATTATATAATCAGCGACATAATTATTTCTATTTTGATTTGTAACTCCTTACAAAGTACGATTCTGCCATTACAAGTGAAGCAAGCTCATTGAACTTTATCAAAGTTTATTCAAATTAAATTTTAACTTTACCAATGAACAGATCACAGAATCAATCATATTAATTACTAAACACACAAAAGCGAACGTATGGTTAACACAAAGCTACACCCCTCTCAAGTTCTAATATTTATTCTATCCAAATATCAGTTAGTATCAATTAATTTCTTGAAATTTATCAAGTATATAAACCAATGCAACAAGTTATTATGTATCAAGTTATGCTGATTTTATTATGCTTATAATTGGTTTCAAAATTATATTACCTGACACTTTCCAGGTTTGCTGTTCTTACAAGTAAATTGGGTTACTCGTGCTTAGTCGTAGATTGGGTTAGTCTTGTAACCCAATCTCGATGCTGGGTTAGGGTGAGGCCAAGCGAGCGTAATTTTGTTAGACGTGAGTCGCGTATTTTGAGTTGCGCAATTTGCGTTCAACTGAAATTCGGTTAGGCTGCCAGACGGACGAACGTAAATTTAGTAACTCTCCAACGTTTATACGGGGTGCTTATGTGTCATACAATGAATCCAATAAAAATATTGTGCATAAACGAAACATGTCATAAGATGTCAGAAATGTGTGTCTTTTGATTATATTCCTTATAAGGATCGAACGCAATTCGGTTGACAGCAGTCAGCAGACAAATCATTTTGCGTCGCCGTATAGCACAAACAGGAAACCGAACGCGACGTAAATTCCGCGACTCATTTTACGCGACTTACAACTCAAAAAATACCGCTCGTTTGGCCTCACTCTTAGTTTTACTAAGTTTTACTGTTTGCTCATTTAAAAAGCATTTATAAGACTCTTGGTATGAGGAAAAGCCCTCCAAGATATTCCTATAACAACCTCATTTGGAATATCACTAGTAATATCAAGTAACCACAAAGAATATTGCACAGCATTCCTTTGTAATTCCTTTTCAAGAAAGTAGTACTACATTTATGACTTAGAAATTATGATTAGGTAACGAATACCTAGATTCATAAGAAGCTACTTAGTCAATCTATAAATATATCTAGACAGACTAGTATTAGTAGTGAGGTTTCAGACAGCTAGAATGCGTGGAATGTTGGTTAGCAACAGCTTAATAAGCTAATGGTAAAGGAGGTTGTAGATTTGAGCTCGCCTCATTTACATGTGTTTTGAGAATTTTGATGAGGTACAAGAAGGCAAGGTATGCCTTATTAACTTTGATTTTACCAGTAAAGTCTTCCGTAATTAAGTTCTTACTAGCAGCCAGCATCTTCAGCTGCGTAAAAGTGGAAAATTATCCCTTATACCAAAAAAATAAATAAAAAAATCGTGGGACAAGAGGGCAGGAAGATGATGACATCTTCCTGCCCTTGTCCCACGATATTTAGGGCCGATCACTTCTCTAAGGTACACTCTGATCCACTTTTTCGAAATACGGGCACAACAATTAACAAACCCAGCATGGTTTTTAATGCCATCTCAATCTGAAACCTTTAAAATGTCGATGAAGTCTCAAAACTTTGCCCGAGGCAAGCCGTTTTCAAGAACTAAGATAGCCTCGCCTCAGTCCAGTGTACACTGCCTCCACATTGGAAGGAGTCACACATGATTGCAGATGTGTGACGGCAGTAAGTGCATTGGCACACACTCCAATAATGCTGTGCTATCTGATTGTCTGTGGACAACCAGTTTATGCCGTGTTTCATAATAGTCTGGCTGGCGACGTTATTATTGCTATGAACAGTTATGTTCTGAATTTTTAATGAGTTCGATCTGTTATAAGTCATGGAAGATTTAGTTTTGAATACTTCAGTCTCTTGATCAAGTGGAATAAAAATAAAAATTAAAAGAATGGCCAAGTAAAAGTCGAACTTACGAGTCACGCCAGACGGACATACAGGCAGACCGAGAGATGGTTGACGATCCTGTAAGGGTTCCATTGTTTATACGGACGGACATACAGAACCTTAAAAAGACAAAACGTTTCTATGACCCTGGCTGGAGGCTTTAATATTATATTAAGGCCACCACAGGCAAGCCCGGTTAAGCAGTCGACAACCTCACAGGCTGAACTGCGAGACGCCACTCACAAAAAAAAGTTCAATTTTTTATACGGACGGACGACGGACGTTTCTATGATGTGACTGGTTTGCAAAATGAGAGCTGTCAGAACCTACATTGGCTAGGAAAACACCTGTAATGTAACTACTAAAGAAGTAAGTTAGGCAAAATTGCCAATATTTGAAAATAACACTGCGATTCGGGGATTTGACTGGGTACCAAGATAAAAGCTGTGAGACCGAAACCTAATATTTATATAACATTTTTATTTGTCTAGGATAGAACGTCCAATGCTAAACTTAATCTTCTATATAGACTGCTAATAAACGGATGTTGGATATTATTGCCATTATTTCCAAAATAGGCGACGATTAGCAAACACAATTTGTCATTAATTTCTAAATTAAGTGTTGCTGTAACCGGTAATTGTATGAAAGACCTTCAATGTGTGAGTTGTATGAGTATTACTACAAATTCCTTCAACTAATTATTGGTTATACCAACAATAGTTGGTGCAATAGTTCATAGCTCTTTGTAGAAACTGAAATGAAAACTTTGCAATAGGTACCTACCGCAGCAACATCACCTCTGCCTAATCCTTCCTAAAATGATAAATGATATTTATTTTGCTCAAAGTAGGTTAAACATAACACTTTTACACATCAATCTTTTTTGGTCATTGCAAGCTAGATGAAGATGTTTCCTAGCTGACTACCCTGAGAAGATACACCGAAACAAACTCAGAGGTCAAAGTCTATTTTAAAGTCCATACAATCTGTACTGGTCAGATTATATGAGAACTATGTAGGTTAATGTCTGAGGTGGCCTTTTGAGGAAAGTGCCACACAGATTTGAGTGGTCCAGACAGTGCAAGCATTTTTCAGTTATCGTGTAGCTCAAACTTGGAACTTTAAGGAGCCATTTGACGAACAATACCAAAGTAAGGACATTTGGGTAGGCCGCATAAATAATTCGAACTGCCAGACTAACAAAGTCAAGTCAAAGTCAAAGCATTTATTTCAAATAAACCATTATCAGGTACTTTTGAATTGTCAAAGTCAGTCCGTCAAAAACATGAAGCTATTTGCACGTTCGAAAGCGTAGATCTCTATGGAGAAGAACGTGCAAGAAACCCCACGGACACTCTTTTAAATCATATGTTTACAAAAATCCTGGTTACATTAACCTTGTTGCTTCTATATATGAGAACAATGTAAAGAAAGAAAAAAACAATTTATAGTATCAAATATTAAAATGAGGCAGTGGCAACTAAGGGACGACCAGTCTCCACTAACGGAGCCCGTTCACGAACATGACACGTGCATCAGCACCATTCAGCTCAACCATTTTGAAGGGAACTGAATGATCCGATACACGCGCCACCATCAGCGAGACATTGGAGTGAGCATGATACACCCTCAACTGCCCCCGCTATTTCATGTCAAACAAGGAAACTATCTATTAACATAATGGTTCGTATGTCCATAAAACTCAAATGAAACCCTAATATGGCGGGTGATCTACATAGTCCTCACATTCACAATACGTTATATGAGAACCATGCAGACCAGTGACACTAACCTTCATAGCTCTGAGCTGATGCTATTGATATATTTTATTAAACCTTATGAAACACAATAAACACTTCAGTATCGGCATCACCGTATCCTTATACAGGGTGTCCCAAAACTCAACGTCAAGCCGAAACGGGGTGACAGGATTGATCATAACCATCACGAGAAAAATCTGAAAAAAAATCTATCCCATGCAGTTTAAAAATTATGGGCATTTTAAGAAAAACCTAGAAATTTGATCAAACTGTACCATTTTTCGGTTATTGTGGTTATTCTTTTTTATTTTTGTTCATTTGAACTTTGGAAACGTAATCCTAAATAACATTTCTAGAATCCCAATAAAAAATAATGACACAATTGCCTCAAGTTTCCGAGAATTGAGACTATTTGTTAAACTACGAATTTAAAATTTTCAAGATTCGTCGACTTTGACAGGCCCTCCTATAAAAAAAATGTACTAGAGTGCCTTGGCAAGTGGCATTAAAAGTTGGCGCATTTAATCAGAATTCTAAAATGGTACAATACTTGTTAGTTCCATACAATAGAAAAGAGTAAAAAAATTAAAACCTCAAGTAACCCGATTTTTGCTATCTCATTTTACTCAGTTAAAATGTTTTTAATTCACACAAGCTCTAGGTAGGTTCTTAATTTTAAGACAAAATGATGAGAGAGATGGATAATGGGTATGTTCGCCATGAGTGAGCGAGACAGATAGTGACGCCACTTTTAACAAAGTGAAAAAAAGTTAGTAAAATTAGTAAAATAATTAGGTTTGTTGGAATAAAAGTCAGATGATAGAGAAATAACGTTTTTTATTACAATTAATGTTCAAATTGTTTACCATCAGCCTCAATACAAGCCCTACATGTTCTTAAAAAAGATCTACTTATTAGTCGGGCAAATCTTCGAGAGTTGATCGCCTCAGCTGCTTGAGAAATGCGTTCACGCAGGTCGGCTACGTTCTCAATGGGCTTTGAGTAAACTTTTTCTTTGAGAACTCCCCAATAGAAAAAATCCAGGGGATTTAAATCTGGTGAACGGGCGGGCCACGAGATAGTGCCCGAACGTCCAATCCACCTTCCCGGATATTCCTGGTCAAGGAAATCTCTTACTTGCACTGCGAAATGCGCTGGGCAGCCATCTTGTTGAAACCACATGTCGCGAAGATCTGCTAGTGGTATTTTAACTGAGTAAAATCTGATAGCAAAAATCGGGTTACTTGAGGTTTTAATTTTTTTACTCTTTTCTATTGTATGGAACTAACAAGTATTGTACCATTTTAGAATTCTGATTAAATGCGCCAACTTTTAGTGCTACTTGCCAAGGCACTCTAGTACATTTTTTTTATAGGAGGGCCTGTCAAAGTCGACGAATCTTGAAAATTTTAAATTCGTAGTTTAACAAATAGTCTCAATTCTCGGGAACTTGAGGCAATTGTGTCATTATTTTTTATTGGGATTCTAGAAATGTTATTTAGGATTACGTTTCTAAAGTTCAAATGAACAAAAATAAAAAATAATAACCACAATAACCGAAAAATGGTACAGTTTGATCAAATTTCTAGGTTTTTCTTAAAATGCCCATAATTTTTAAACTGCATGGGATAGATTTTTTTTCAGATTTTTCTCGTGATGGTTATGATCAATCCTGTCACCCCGTTTCGGCTTGACGTTGAGTTTTGGGACACCCTGTATAGTAAGATTGCAAAATTATAAATCAAGCAGTTTCCAAATATGCTCGCTCTGTCAAGGTGAGGATGTCTTTTTCGAAACATTTTGGAAAAGTAGTCTGACCTTGATTTTTTGGTATTTCAATTTAATGTAGAACGGTGACGACTTTGGCTCTGAAGGTTGGTGTCCTGAAAGAGTATCTCGTATATTCTTTAATGTACGAGGCCCAAAAATGTGACACAAATGGTCGACATCAAGAAATGAGCACACATTGTGAAATTGGTATGATCATATGCCTTGTCAAAAACCGGCCAAGTGCGAGTTGGACTCTCACACGAAGGGTTCCGTACCATAAACCGAAAAAAACACATTTCTTGTATAGAAACCCCATTTAATTTAATTTTTATTATTTGTTATAATAGCGGCGATAGAAATACACACTGAAAATTTCTACTATTTACCTATTACGGCTCTCGTGATACAGCCCGCTGACAGACGGACGGACTGCGGAAGCTTAGTGATAGGGTTCCGTTGGTTACCCTTTGGATACGGAACCTTAAAAAGGCCAAGCTATCTAACTCTATTATTACATCAGCCCATTTTGACCCAAAGGCTTCCCTATACCGACTATTATTTACTCACGGCTTTTTGCCGTTGTAGTCCAATCCCACATGAAGCAGTCTAATTTGCCTAGTCTTCTTTGCCTGCCTTTTATACGGCATCACTTTTTTTTAACCTAACCCTGAACCACCTTCAAAATGGATGGAAAACTCAAGTCCTTCAAGTAAGGAACTGTTATTTACACGTTCATAATTATAATTTACCACACATGGTGCGAGCTGTTGACATAATGAAAAAGTAAAGGTTAATAACCCCACGTGCAAACAACAATTATCAAGCATACAATCATTTGTCATGTGAGTACTCGTATAAGCTTTAGCACCTAACTTGTGCTGGTTTGTTTTAAGGGTATTCAGTTGTTTTTTTTAGGGATGGGAAATCATTAAATGACTTCTTCCGCTCTGGGTGGAGCGGAAGGGTGTGTCAGACTTTTTTGTTTTTAGTTTCAGACTAATGCTTCCTAACCAGCCTTCTTTGGTCCTCATCTTTTCACCTATTTTTTGGTGGATAATAATTAGCTGTAGTGTCTTCCATTGTTTGCTGTCTTTGTGTGTTGCTGTCTTTTTTATTCTCTTCATCACCCTCTTGTATCTATCTGAATTTATTTGAGTCTTTCTTTTCCATCTATCTTTGTTTCATTAGCCTCCCCGTGCCGAACCATGTCATCTTTCACGTCACCGTGTTTTTCCTCTACTTTCACTTAATTCCTTTCCAATTCTTTGAAACTATAAAATGTAATAAACAAACATACATTATTCTGAATAATGCCTGTTAATAAGGATGTGTAATATGTCAAAAGTTAAATGTCAAGTAATGATTAATACGGTTGCTTCACTCGACCAGCTGGTTTGCAACGTTTCTTTGATATCACAAAAGGAGTCAATAACATCTCGTAAAGGTGCTGACATTTTAACTGCTTGGTTAAATTTAAAAGTTACTTTATTTTTGGCAAAAGATTTTGTTAGCATGTTGACAATGGTAGTCGACAGTATTAGTTTTTTCATGATTTTAATATTGATGAAACAGATCGATTTGAACTTCTAAACAAATCGTTATAATTATAACTTTGTTTCAAAACTGCCAAGACTTAGGCTACTTAAATTAACGAATTTTAAAGTATGGGCTTACTGACTTTAAAATCATATCAATGCAGAAACTAACTAGTGAATAGAACTCTTGGAAAAAGCTTACAAATATTGTAAAAGTAGAAGAAAGGACAGACAGAAAATCTTAATAGAGCTTGAACATTTATGAGTATTTTAAAATAATATATAGATAATGTAATTTCTAATTAATAATTATTATTAGAAAACAATGCAATATATTTTGCACAATGGGATTTTGCAAGATATGCACTGATATTGGAAAAAATGCATATATTAAAAAGCTTTTGATATTGCCCCGATGACTAACCAATGTTTTAAATTTCAAATTCGTAACCCGGATGCAGTAGCCAAATTAATTATTATAAGTGTTAAATTGCATAAAATTGAATACATTGACATGAATCTAATCAACTTGTATGCGTAATTACAATCAAAGAATTAATAAGTCTGATTAATCTTATTTTATTTATCACTCGACTTCCATTAGCATTGCATTTATTATAGTCTATAACAGATCTTAAATCAAGTATATTAATAGATATTTTACCAACATAATTTAAAAAAAATATGATGTCTTTATTAGTGTTATGGCGGGCGATAAGTTCAAGGTTACGACCACAATAATAATTTATGCTTAATTAATTATTCATATATTTCGCATTCAAGGTTAAAGAAATAATATCGCTAGTGGAAACTGCAACATATATTTTTGGAGCTATCATTTTTTAGAATTAAAGCAAAGGTGACATTGAAGTTGATAATGTCATTAGAAAAACTAGAAAATTCTATACTTTGTTTTTAAGAGGCATCAGAAGCAACGTTACTGGTTTTTATAGCTATTGTGCGCTAAAATTATGTTCGCCTTTATATTCTTTGTTTGCACTTTCTGGAAAAGACAGTAAGCCATCCATACAAGGAGCGAGGAACACCTACTTCTGACATCATCTCCATTCAGACTACGGAGTTAAGGAATTCACAGGGTCTTATGTCGACAGTATTTCCTTATGTAAAGACTTCCTGTCAATTTCATCTCAATGCATGATTTTAAATACTGTGAGAATGCACACTGTACCGACAAGTTGCATTATGTCTCACGCAAGTGCGAATAAGTACATAACTAGTCACTTATACCACTTAAATTACTTCTACGTGAGTGGGATGAGAATTATTTTACGTTACATACCGTATCCCATTTCCCCATCACATTTAAAGACATTATTGCCATTCACCAAAACCGTAATGCCAAATTGATCTCCAATCATTACGCAAAAGTATCATAAAAGTACTTTTATTGATACCAACGGAATTGTTTTCGAGCATTTAAAACAAAGCTTACGTAAAATGAGGCTTATATTTTCGTAATGGCGAGCGAGTGTACATTTTGTCGCAGTAATGTTGACAGTAAACAACCACCGCATGCAATGACATTTCGCAACACTTAATGCTCATAAAACATGCGTTGTAAATCAAGTAACACTGATTTTGAAAGATCAACGTTAAGTCAGTAATCAATCTGCAATTTGACAAATGGATGCTCAACGAATTGGTAATTTTATGCAATGAATTTACGATCATAGAGAGAGATCCTACTTCGAATGAAACAGGTTTCTGTGTTATTGATTGCTGTGCGCTAATAAATAGTAATAGAACATTGTAGTTAATAGTAATCGCGTAATATCACGGCGGCTTACGCAAAACAAAGATCGCGCACCGTGTATATATTGTCAAGAGTGAAAATGTACCAGGTTTCGTCACACGCGTAACTAGCGGCTATCCGCTTGCGATGCTTCTATCTGGGTCATATTATTTCGCATTTCGTAAAACTTACTTACAGACCCATAACGTCACACACAATTACACAGGGACAATGGACGAATTAAAACAACGGATATAATATTATTATCATAATTGGCGTGGCCATTTATTTTCACAATCAGTTCGCTCATCCAAAAATTAAGGGAAATCAAAAACATCATTTTTTCGTCTTAATATAACAGGTACATAAACTCAAACGTAACTTCAACCGATTAAAAAAAAATTAACAAAAAAAGTAGACTAATAGAGTATTTAGTTCAGTGCGTTCGATCGCGGGTCGTGGAATACAAGTTCCTTGGATCTGGTAGCACGACCACTATCCATTGCCGGGGTATTTCACGTCCCCCGTTCGTATTAGTGCTAAGCTTATATTTATGTATCACATTCAGACGTATCTGCTCCCTGCAGCCTTAGTAGCTATCATGATGGCCATATTCGTGGCCGTGTCCGTGACCGATAACAACGGGGACTGGTACTTTCACGGGGTAGGGCACGTGCTTCTCAATGTGGACTGGCACGTGTTTCTCGATGTGGACGGGGTACGGCCTGTCGACGGGGATCTTGACGGGGTAGGGCACGGGCTTCTCGACGGGGTAAGGGATGTGCTTCTCAACGGGGTAGGGCGCTGGCACGGGCACCTTGACGGGGTAGGGCACGGGTTTGTCAACGTGCACAGGATAGGGGCGGTCAACGTGGACCTTGACAGGGTAGGGGACGGGCTTCTCTACGGGGTAGGGCACGGGCTTCTCAACTGGGTAAGGCACAGGCTTGGGGATGTGTACAGGGTAAGGCCTGTCGACGGGAACCTTGACGGGGTAGGGCACTTCCTTGTAGACGGGGTAGGGGGCGGGCACATGTACGGGCACCTTTACGGGGTAGGGTACCTTCTTCTCAACTGGGTAAGGAGCGGGAACGTGAACCTTGACAGGGACGTGGATCTTCTTCTCAACGGGGTAGGGCTGAGGTACGTACACCTTGACGGGGTAGGGCCTGTCTACGGGCACATGGACGGGGTAGGGCACCTTCTTTTCAACTGGGTAAGGTTGGGGCACATGCACTGGTACTTTCACGATCTCCTTGACTGGGTAAGGGACGTGCTTGACGACGGGGTAGGGTTGGGGAACGTGCACCTTTACGGGCACAGGAACCTTCTTCTCCACTGGGTAGGGGATGTGCTTCTCTACTGGGTAGGGGACAGGGACGTTCTTGACCACAGTGATGGTTTTGTGGGAGTGGGTGTCATGTCCTCCGTAACCACCGCCAAAGCCGCCTTCGTAACCACCGCCGAAACCACCGCCGAATCCTCCGTGACCACCACCGTGTCCATAGCCGAGTCCGATGTCGAACACTCCTCTCTTCTCGTGCTTCTTGTCGTCCGCCGCAGCTTCCTTGTTATCGGTCACTGCCACTTCTTTTTCTGCTGCCTTGGCTTCTTCTGCGTAAGCGAAGGCCAAGAGAGCCACCAGACTGGCGGCCACGAGCTGTTAACAAAAAGGCTAAGATTAGTATCAAAAACTGGAACGAATGTGATTGTAAGAATAGAATCGAAAGTTATTATCGCAGTTGACTAATTATCTGGTGCAAATATGCTCGAGGCTCGTTGTTTTAATGAGTGGTCGAGTTAACATCGGCACAGACAACTACACACTAAGTACGCAATTTCCTCGTTGCGTAAAATGTTAAAAGTGGGACAAGGGGGTTTTGCATATCCAGGCACTGTCACAACCCTACGGGTTTTATAAATATTATTTGCACTGTCACTTAATTATTTTGTTAATTTTGAATATTTTAAAGTTCGAACACACCATGTGCCTCATGATGCTGCACTAGTAGGTTGCACTGAAGTCAGCGAAGTCCTGAATGCGAATGATGCGTGATCGTTCGTAGCTTCGCTATATATATGCGGTAAGAGCGGCCGAGCGAAGAAAAAAAATGGCGGCATTCTATAGGACCATGTTACACTTTCGCTTTTGAGGGGGTTCGGAATCGAGCGAACCGAAATGCTCTATATCTGTCTACGCTGAGATTCGCGGCGACCGGTTCGCTAGCAATGATATAATTTAAATATAATTAACGTAATCATCTAATGCCGATCTGTGAATGCTTTTCCTTTGTAAGGCCTCAAGGTTGCTGTGTTCATGTTTAGTTTGTATGTTGCAGTTTGGTGGATATGTACTCGGTTGTTGTATACGTTTTTCGTCTGTTGTCTTGGTTTTAATGTTATCCTTGGACTTTTCTCGAATAATTTCTTTGTCTCTATCAATGCGGTGAATATTCTTATCACGTTATTAATAGCATTGAGTTTTTGTTAGTAATTTAATTTAGTTAAAACATACATTGTTGTAAATGTAAAAGTTTTAAGAGGTCGTTTAATTATAAAAGATTGAGATCATTTTAACACATTCTGTTATTTGATAAATATTTCGCCAAGTAATTGGCGTACTTTGGATTGATTTGAAAATGTAGTCATGGTAACTAATTAAGATTTCTGAAATAAGAATACCTTGAACCGGAATTTCTAAAATTCATGATGAGGTCATAATCAAAGAAATACATATTTTTTAACTTGTTGGACATCAAAAGGTTCATTTAGATAAGAGTCCTTGGAAACATGCAAGTAGAGGTGAAGGGCGAATTGAGACATCCGTAAGTAAATAATAGAATGGCCACAGATTGCATTCACAACATAAATTGTAAGTTTGGAGTACCCTTTACATAATTTTGGGCTTTGTTAGATTGAGTGGGGTTAAATACTACTATTACCCTATGATTTAGTATCTAAATGCTTTTATTTTCTGAGTGGAGCGAATGGGCGTGTCAGACTCTTACTGACTAAAACCCTATCCGTATTCCTTCTAAAGCCCTTTGCGTTCCAGTGCCGCGGTTACTCTTTCGAACAGATTCCGCAACCCTTGCAGGCTCTGGCCCTAGTGGGCCCCGTCTCCTATGCTGACATCTCTTTGAGGCGCGCGTGGTTCCACGCACGCGCGCCATCGACCTGGGCCTGGTGGTGATCGGACAGCGAACCACCCAACGCTCGCCGTCCGCAGAGTATCTACATACTACACCTTGCAGAAGACTATGAATTAATTCATTGTTTCCACACGTCTGTTGGTAGCCACAGTTTATTCTTGTTTACAGTAACGGGGAACCGAATTGCAGGATCACATTTTTGTATGATATTTTTTGATCAAACAAAAATTTAATAAATAAGTTGAAAATACGACTCGTACTATCTTTTTTAATTTAAAATTTATGCTTTACCTACAGCACAAGCAGACTTAATGCAACAAGGCATTTTCAAAGAGTTATATTTTGGATCAAAAAGACTAAAGACTGTGGTTGGTGGTCAACAAATGTTGAAATAATGTTAAAGAAATTAGTATCAAATAAATTACAAAAATATGCTTCAAAATTTTTTTTGTTCATTAGTTCCTAAACAATCGATTCTTTTTCCAATGACCCGTGACTAAAATATAAATGTTCGTGTCATGTTTGCGCATACAAAACATGCATATCAGTTACATACAATTACAGTTACATTAGCATATATTTGCAGTTTCGTGTTATCTACAGGAGTTGTGTTATTTCATTGAAGAATTTATGATAATGCTAGTAAGCTTAGCAACCCCGCACTTTAAAATAGTTACTTCATTTTTAGTGCTTCATTAGTCTTAAATAAGTAGTCTGAGTAATGAATGTTATTTGTTAAATCAAAATGGCGGGCAAAAGCAAACAAAAATGGATTTGGCAAGAGATAAAAAAATTCAAATGTCATCGTGAAACAGAGGGTCTTATTATGGACTCTGTTGGCACTGCAAATTTTGTCATATTGGAAAATGAAAAATATTGAATGGGCAAAATGAAGAAAAAACAAGTGATACGTTGAATGATGAAGTCAATAAAATGGCAGATGATATACTGATACCAAATCTAACCGTCTAATTATCTATTAAAACAGTAATATCTCGTAGGGCAAGCTGTAGTTGGACGTGACCCACAAAGGTTACTAGCAAGAGACTTTCAACTCTACCTCTGGGTGACGGGCGTAATTGAATGATACTTAGGGCACGTCCTTGGTAGAGTCATCCAGTCACGAGAACTTGAAATTACGGCATTCAATTTAAATGTAGTCGGAAGTTTTGAAGGGCTGACTTGCTTAAGTAGTTGTGATTTGTTCTGCTTCTGATACTGTGCCCTGATTTAATGTTCTATCTGCCTGTAGATTTCTTTGCTTATCATGTCGTCTCCATAATTTTGCATGTCTTTTGTTATATTATGGTGATTACGATCATCGTCATTGTGTAACGTTTCTTCTTATTCTTCATCCGTCACATGCCTGTAATATTATTACGCAATGTCGTCAATATCTACCATGATTCCGTCAAAATGCTAATTCATAGTAACTACAACAAGAGCTTTGGCACGTAAGCCAGATGTTAAGTAAGTAAATGAGTAATAACTATCGAGAAGTCGATCGCAACATCGCCATCGGACAGTTTAGTGACAGCAACAGCATCAAGGATCGTAGAATCAAGCAGGATGTGTCATCATTGCTTTTGCATTTCAATATCCAATATGTCGTCTACTGACTATATGTACCTATGTGTAGGTCTCTTTTCTAACATGGTACTGATCGTATTCCACGGGCGAATACAATCTTCTTAAAGCTGTATCAGCGTAAGAGGCTTATATGATATCAATTTGAACCCCGAAATGTATTACTTGCTTATTAATATTGGATTGCTGGATAAAACGTTCTTAGGTACAAATGCTCCAAAAGGAACGACAGTTTGTATTGAATAAGAGGCAAATAATGAAGAGGTTATTGTACTAGTAACAAACAGCGTATCAAACTAACCAATAAAGACTATCTCGATAACCTACATAAAGTATAATCTGCATATTATTATTCTCTTGACACTTATAACGTCATGCTTCCTTCTTCAATCTATGTTAACACCGGGTGAAATGATAGTGTCCACGGGTACTTGCTTAAATGCACATCGCCTACGCTTAGAACAAGTTTCAGTTTACAAGCCACTTGTGCAGTATAATAAACAGATGCATGTCTATGTTTTAGTTTGTTCCATTTCTAAATTAGTAAGGTTACGTAATTAAAAAGGGAATTTGGTGTCCACATGCCTCGACCATATTGACAAACACATTTTATTGACATTTTATATTTTCTCATGGTGAAAGAGTTGGAGTGGAGGAAGTTTCCCAAAAGGGCTAAGAAATCGGCGTTAACCTCATACCGTACACGCAAATTCAAAGTCAGAAAGACCCTGATAAGAGAATACACGTGACAATAGAGCAGAATAAAAATGCATGATGCATTGATTTGGTTTTTCGAAAAATTTAAAGATTTTTATGTCAAGGTGGACTGCAGGCATTTTTAAAAAATCTTTCAAATAGATGTGTTTAATGTGGGCGGGGTGCATTAACATACATATGACTGACAGAGGTACCTAGTCTAGATTATGAGAATATGAATTAATTATTTGACGTTAAGATGCAAACCTTCTGACAGTAAGTCAGATGCAAAGAAATATATTGAAAACATAAAAAATTCTTCCATCAGAAACACTTGCTAGACCCAATGTCATGCTAACACTGATTAGTTCGATTGCCGAACAGTTCAAATATGGACATGACATACGCTCTGAAAAAGTCGTAGTTTCAGAAGAATAAACACTTGGTTTACAGATCTTATCGCTGATAGAATGTCATGTTGTCTAGGCCCTCAGGATTTGCTAAATGAGCATTGTTTGCATCTATTCACTGTTAATATCATACGTTGGAAGGGTTGCCAGCTAGTTGAAGTCTTAATTGGTCCATTGAAAGAGACGCAGTTACAAATAAATAGAAGACTTGTTAAAAATATTCATTTCAAACTTGCATGTCTTATACTCAGAAAATCGAAGACATATCCAGATATCTCAATTGTGTACGTCCAGTCACCATACGAAATTGTGGTTAATTAGCTACATCTAACTTGTGCTCCTGCAGCCGGCTGGCTTCATAGTCAGTTTAGAAATTTCCAGGTGTTCCAAGGCAGTTTGTGGTAACTCCCTCCCACGGAGAGGCCAGTATCCCAGAGGGGGGAACGTCATAAGCTGTTTATATATATATTTTAAATAAACAAATAAAATCCATAATGTATTCAGGGGATTAACGGTGACACATTTGCAAACATTTAAGAAAGACAAATCCAATAGGTTACGATTGTTGCGAAATTTAAAAATCCATTTTCTGAATGCTGAAATCCGAAATGATTCATCTATCAATGACAACTTGTCAATCCAATCACTTTGTGCAAATTCTTTACTTTTCTTATCATTTTTACGAAATATTTAAGTGTGTATAAAATGAACATAAATTATTTGGTTTTTGACGTTTAGCTTGACCTTTGCATGCTTGTTTATTGTTTCTTATATTTTGAATTAGTGTGTGAATTTCGAAAAGGCTTTGTTTCAGGAACGGAAGTTATTTTTATCGCATTGCTTACGTACGTTTAAGTAGGTTTTATCTTTCTATCTTGTTCCTGCGATGGTATCTGTTTTAGGATCTTCAGAAATGTGACATTGAATTGAGGCGTCGGCTTTTTGTTTCGCTCAGTTACGTTGACGCAAGTTTTAGTCTTTATTTTTTTTGAATTTCAATTATAAAAGGTATTATGGGCATCATCAGTACTCAATGCATTATTTATTTTTCCATTGATAGAAAACGGATGAGACACCGATTTTTCTTTTGTTTCCAGGATATTTTACGCATTATCATGCGAAGTTCTTCATATTAATTCTAATAGTTTTTAATAATTCCTAATGATTTTAATACGATAAGCTTCGCGTTTTCTTAACGATCCTAAAGATTGACTATAACAATAATGATTAAAGATGAATACACTGGCGTGCCAAATAAGGGTATATCAGCCTTCAAAACAAATACACATACATAAATAATAACTATTAATCAGTTATTAAAGAACTGCAGTCAAATTGCAACATTTTTTATTGAGGATGCTTATAATTCAAATCAACTCAAGGTAACTTGGTTCGAGTTTCTCTATATAATACGTCGTGTTGTATCAGTGGGCTTATTTATTTTATGGACTATCAATAAAAGCCAGGTTATGCGGCTTGTCACATCTCTGTGTAACTTTTTTCCAATTACTATGTTGAAGTCGCCGTTCTAGGCTGAGAAACACTACTCTATACAACATATATGACCGCCCAGTAACTGGGTAACACGATACTTCTTAACAACGGCTTAATCTACTTTCCGAGACACGGAAGAATTCAACCAGTGCGGTTGATACTATTTAGCGTCGAGCTCCTCTGGTTTGCAACCATCAACGAGGACAAATTGGATTGTGTATTCAGTGAACTATTTAATTTTGAGCAGATTCAAAAATCATACGAGTATTCATCAATATACTGTTCGTCAGTGTTGATGAACATAGTCACTGATCGGATAATCGGATAATCGATACCTAAACTTCACTTTTATTTCCACGAAAGTATAATACGGGCATGCTTTTCAGAATCCCGGATCCCGGAACCGTTCGAAATTCCTGAGATTGCTAAAAATGCCCGCATACAAAATATAGTTAGAACTCGTTGTGAACTCTCATTGTATTTTTTTTTTAAAAAGCCGACTCGAATTGAACTTTTAATTTACAATGAAAGAGTTTCTGATTTTCCATTTGTTTTGGATAAAACAACCACTGCTATAATTTCATTATGTCTGTTATAGTTGTTTTACAAAATTGTTCAATCCCGGGAAGCCGGGATTACTTATTTATTCAGAATGGAATGTCCATATTATTCTTTTTTGGGAAGAAGGTTAGGTATATAAGCGCCCGATTATCCGATCACTGATCACAGAGCTTACCGATCAACTTTTAAGACTACAAATATCAAATCAACTACGTTGTTCAAATACAGTTGACCCTTTAGTTACTCATACCACGCGTACTTCGCAAGACTAGAGACGTGACAGCCAATGACTCCGTTATGTTGTCAAACGTCATACTTTAAGGGACGTGCCCTTTTCTGACGCGGCAATGTCGTCAGCCATCATAACAGTCAGGTTTTGTTTTATTGCGTTATGTAACATGACCTGACTCACCTGTAGAATGGGGTATAATTATACCTATAAAATAACAGGTTTTATGCTGTATAATGTTATAGTCTTCATAGCCGTCTGAACTTTGTGAACTTTAAACTGGTTCGAGTTTCTGATTTAACGTTGGCTGGTTCAGATCAGGTCATGTGGAAATTACAACTGTCGCGAAGTCATAGGTTGTTTTAATTGCGACTGATTCGAAATAAATGAGGATTACTTAAAAATCAACCAAAGATGGTATTATTTGCGGATGACACATCACTAATATTTAAAATAGACCGACGTTCACAAAATCTTGACGACGTCAATAGTTCTATTCATCAGGTCCAAAATTGGTTTACGGTAAACAACTTGGCTCTAAATAAAAAAAAAACGAAATGTATTAGATTTTCTTTACCAAATGTTAAAAGTAGTGAATGTGACATCATGTTGAATGGAGAAAAACTGGAGTTCATTAATCAAACGGTTTTCCTAGGTATCACATTGGACGAGAAATTACAATGGGGGCCTCATATAACATCTCTTGCGGGTCGTTTAAGCTCAGCCGCGTATGCTGTTAGAAAGATAAGACAGTTAACAGACGTAGAAACCGCACGTTTGGTCTACTTTAGTTACTTTCACAGCATTATGTCGTACGGTATTTTGCTGTGGGGTCGGGCTGCTGACATTGAATCCATATTTATTTTACAAAAGAGAGCTGTCAGAGCCCTTTATAATCTGCGTCGCCGTGATTCTCTTAGGGAACTTTTTAAAAAGATTAATATTATGACAGTCCCTTCATTTATGAAAATATTATGTATGTGCGGAAAAATCGACATCTTTTTAGTAAAATTAGTGATAGACATAATTTTAATACTAGAAATAGAGACAAATTAGATCAACCATTTTTTAGATTAGCTAAAGTCCACACTTCTTTCATGGGGTATTGTGTTAAATGTTACAACAAAATACCTACTGACATATTAGAACTAAATGAAAGAAAATTTAAAACTTATGTTAAAAGTACACTTTGTAAACAAGCATATTACAAATTAGAAGATTACATTCAGGATAAGAATGCTTGGAAACATGCTGGTCCTGCTCTATAGGACAATCAAGGGTGTAGACAAAATCAAACTGGTTGATTTATGAATTAACTTTATAGATGGGTATACTGTTTCTTTTTTGTGCTTTTATTTTCTGTTTAATTGGTGGTTATTAAGATTATCTGTAAATATGTGAATACCATTTACCTAATTTTTTTTTTTTTAGAAAAGGAATAAGTGCCTCTGCTGGTTATACTTTGTTCTTATAAGTAGCATACTCTGGGTGTATCGTCCTCACATAATATTAAATTGATTTTTGTATACCAAATTTTGTAAAGTCGTTATTTGAAAAGAGTAACTATGGAGTTTCTTGTCCGTTCTTCTCCATAAGAATCTACCTTTCCGAATGGACAGTAGAGTCACTTTATTAATATATTTTACTGAACTGTAAATGCTGACGTTCAAAAGTGCCGTTTAATGGCCTAATTGAAATAAACGTTTTTGACTTTTGACTTTGACTTTGATTTTCACACAAGCTGCCTTCAATTTCCGCAGCATCTGAATGTAGTCTCATCAATTTATATTCTACTAGCGGACGTCACGCGGTTTCACCCGCGTAGTTCCCGTTCCCGGGAGTACGGGGATAAAATACAGCCTATGTTATTCGCTGATAATGTAGCTATCCATTGCTGAAATATTTTTTCAAATCGGTCCCGTAGTTTTTAAGTTTATTCGATACATACAAAAATACAAATCCCTTTATAATATTAGTATAAATGAATCTTTGAAGAGATTTTCAGTGTAATTTTACGTCAGCAGAACTGCCCATTACAAATATTTTCATATTTTTTGAGATTATTGACGCTTCCTTTTAAATGGCCTACCCTCATAGAAAATAATGTTAGTTTAAATACATTTAGGAACCTATATTGTCTTTAATACGAATTGAAGCGGTAATGCCGTATTTCTGAGGAGTATTAGTGGGTGGAAAAGTAGCAGTTTATTTTAAAACATCAACTGAAATAAAACTATACCTTTTCTTTACATTTTCAACGTCAGAACTAAACAACAGAAGTTCATGGTCACAGCACCTAGCGACGAGGGTTAACCCAACAGAAAATAATTTCGCGGCAAATTAGCGCTACTTTATGTATGTCCGACTAATTTGGAGAAAAAACCTCTTTAAATAAATGCAATCAGGAAATTGCATGCTTAACTACCGGTGTATATATTTTTAGGAGTACAAATAGACAGAAGTAGATACCGGTACTTTTGTGTTGGTTAAAATTCTTGGGATGTCGATATTTAGGCGGGATAATTTCATAACAATAACTAAAAGTTTTTTTTTATAAAACAATCATAATAATGTGCGTGTGATCTCTTCTTACAAAATAGGTAGGGGCACAGGAACTTATAGCACAAGTTAGGTAAGTAGGCTAGGTTATAAACTGTCGCTATAAAAAAAAAAACTGAAATCTGTTTTGAACAGATAAACAATTTACGATGTCAAAAATTAAAAGTAAAACATGAGTCAAAACTCTTTTCTGTGAGAAATATTTTATCAAGAGAAAATAGGGATTTTTGTTGTTGGTAATTGAAGCTCACTATTACTTTTTAGTTATTCACTAGCTTTTGCCCGCGACTTCGTACGCGCGTTTCCCGTTTTTTTTCAGTTCTCGTATGGCCTTCCTCATGAATATGGCTTATAGCGATTTAGAACCAATCATGTCGCCTATCGACAGGATTGGTCCTAAATTGCTATAAGCTGGTTCTTGTATGGCCTTCCTCATAAATGTGGTTATCACATACAAAAATAATTTTCCAAATCTGACTGGTAGTTCCAGAGATTAGCGCGTTCAAACAAAGAAACAAATAAACAAACAAACTGTTCACTGCATGGCCTCCTTTTCTTCGTTTTCCTTTTCTACCGGCTTATAGCAAGTTAGGACCAATCCTGTTGGTAGGCATCAAGCTCGTCCACCATCAACAAAAAAAAAAAGTTTTTATTGTTTCTCATACAATTGTTCTACAGCACAAAATTGAGGCAGCCCCCCGGTAAGTTAAAATGATACTAACACATACTTTTAGGATAATGATATTATTTCATTACTAATAGAAAGATTATTTTCTCCTTGTAGCATAACAATGATAAGTGCGTCGTGGGCCTGTCGATCGCTTGCTCTATTATCGATAGGCCGCGATAAAGTTTTCGTAATAGGCTTCGAGGTTTCGCACTAGGCGGAAACGTCGTGGCGTTTTAACGAGAGAAAATGTAGTACCTACAGATATTCTGAAATCTATAGGTATTCATTTATATTCCTATTTTTGAAGTGATAACTTATTATGGGAGAGTAAACCGCTTCGTAACGTAACGCGTTACGGCACCAGTCTGTCTGGCTTCCCTTTCTCTCACGCATACGGCAGCGGTGGGCAGGCTCTTCCTCTCTCACTCTAACCCACAGCGCTAGTCGTATTTCGGACAGACGCTTCCCATATTAAATGGTTCACCTTAGATTATTTTGAGTTATCACTTTTTTTATTTATTATAGAAAATTGTTTATTTTAGAAGCGCACAAAGGTACTGAACATTTTCAAAAACTTTTTTTATTTGAGATGGGTTTGCTCTAGTCTAGGTCACAGATGACAGAGACAAAGTCGACAATGGAGCGAGCTTACCCAGAAGAAGCCTGTTCACTCTAATTTTGAAGAGATTAGGGTTGTATGCGTTCGGAAACATAGACGCAGGCAGAGAGTTCCACTCCTTTTCCAAACCTTCAGCAGACCTGTGACAGAAGACTACTTGAAGAAACGTAGACAGCGTCTGTAAAAAAAAACATTGGAGATAACTTTTAGATTTGCACGCGGCTGACTTTTGACAAATTGAAACATTACTAAAACAACAAAATAATAACAACACAATAACAACATTCGAACACGGCCTGTTTGTCATAAAAAATGAGCAATTTGTTTTTGGTTGGGAAATCTTCAAATGACTCTATCCACTCTGGGAGGAGCGAAAGGGACTGTCAGATTCTTACCGACTAAAACCCATCCGTGTTCCCAATGCCCTTTGTGTTCCAGGGCCACGGTAAAGCATGGTCTTAATACTCGTACCATCGACCAGAAAAACAATAAAATAACACATGTTTTTTAGATCTAATGTCTCATAAATAGTCCTCGCTCCATATACATAACTATATTCCACATACATGTATCTATGTGACGTCAAACGCGTGATGAGCCTTAATTTGCCGGTTTGATTGCGCGAAATATTCGGAACAGCTACGTGGACTCATCTAATGTGGAATAGTAATGTCTGTTACTTGATTATGCCGCAAGTTTGTCCAATTGACATCATTTACGTGAATCTATTTAAGTAAGAGTATACTTTGTTGTTGTTCAAAACCCACAACAACACATAATTTTTTAAAGTATATATATATATATTTTTTTAAATATAAATTCATTATTGTGAATATGAGGTCTAAATGAGTTTTCTTTTTCTTTTTTCATTTCAAGTGTTTTTATTTTAACTATGTCTTGCAGTTTGAGTTCTTATGCGGCCTACCCAAATTCCTTACTTTGGTATTGTTCGTCAAATCGTTGAGCTCCTTAAAGTTCTAAGTTGAGCTACTCGATTACTGACCAAGGCTTGCACTGACTGGACATGTCCACTCAAATCTGTGGTACTTTCCTCAAAATACCACTTCAGACATTAACCCTACATAGTTCTCATTTCACCAGTACGATTGTATGGACTTTAAAAGAGACTTTGACCTCTGAGTTTGTTTCGGTGTGTCTTCTCAGGGTATTCAGCTAGAAAACACCGGCCTCATTTAGTTTAAAAATAACCAAAAAAGATTGACGTGTAAAAGTGTTATGTTTAACCTACTTACAAAATAAATATCATTTATCACAGCTGACCGTGTTTTGTTTTTGTATGATCTATGACTATGTATATTGAGACGGTTCCACAAGAGGACATCTGGACTCTTGACAAAATGCCGTTTGCTCCAGCTACGGGCTCACGACTCAGGGTTCTAAAGTTAAGCAACTAGCCTTCTTCCCTGTTTCCTGATAGCTACTACCTTAGGGTCGAGGAAGAGTGAATAGGTTATTTCTAGGCAAGCTTGCTTCATCATCGACCACATTATCGCTTTCCATCTGGTGAGATTGTGGTCATACAAGAACATATCAATAACAAAACAAAATACCTGCCTAGCTCTTTTAAAGACTTGATTGCTATCTGTCTCCCTACAAAGTTGATTTCAAAGGAATCTTTTATAATCAAAACAATAGACAACAACACTTAGATATTTGTACTCACACCGATGACATAACTAGAAACAAGAATCTACCTGTCTAGAATGCTGATCAATAAAATTCTGCCAAGGTCTTCTGTTGAGAGGTCTATTAGAAAGAAATAGTAAACAGTAGAGTTTATTGATGCTAACAAATACATTTAGATACTATTAACCCATGATTGGGCAAACTGTAGTGTTGACTTTGGGCTCTATTAAAATCCCAGGGTGTTTTTCTTTTTGAATTACGACCAACATTTGGAAATCTATCGCATGTATCTGACGAATTTCCAAAAAAGTGACATATTATGAGCGGCAACGATAGTCATAAATGTAGAATTGACATTTGCTTTCAAAATGTCACTTGGTCAATCCCATTTTGGCATTTCATCAATCGATATCAACGATACAATGCCATTTCACCTCTAGAGTTGTAGGTCGAAAGATCAATTCTCGTACTTAAGAAGCGTTCAAATTCAAGTCACAGTCCACGACCAATAATGTTAACAACTTGTCAAATGTAGAGAAATTAGAGGTGTTGATGACAGTTTGCGACTGCTATACGATTGCGAACGCTCCATAAAAATCCTCAGAACTTTGCATGCTGGTAGATGGAGAGATACATACACGCTTGACAGTTGCCCTGACTGGAGGGTTTAATATTTATATTAAGGCCACCACAGGCAAGTCCGGTTAAGTAGTCGACAACCTCCTTAGTTGAACTGTAACAGGCCACTCAAAAAAAAAACAATGACAGTTTCCGACTGCGATACAAATGCGAACGCTCCATATACGAAAATTGCTTCTTTGTTCAAATTTGGAATGCATCTTCATATTCAGACCATAGTGTTTTGTATTCTGTTATTTATTGCAGATATGATAGCCAGTACTCCTATCTCAATGATAATAAGCACATTATTTAAATGTGTGTGAACTATTCCTGTACTCTATGGTGTCATTATGCTCTCCAATAGGCAGTTACAGGGTTCCCATGGCTAATATTCGTTTAAAAGATAAGAATTTATAGTTTCATAGCTCTATTATTTCGGAAGTATTTTGTTGATGTAGTATGTATTATGTTTAGAAGTTCAGTAACTTTTTTACTTCCTTAGTTGTTTCCTGTTTTGTTTTATTTATGTCTTCCAGAAATTCAAAGGTCGAATTTAAGATAAAATATTG
This sequence comes from Mamestra brassicae, assembly GCA_905163435.1. Taxonomy (NCBI): domain Eukaryota; kingdom Metazoa; phylum Arthropoda; class Insecta; order Lepidoptera; family Noctuidae; genus Mamestra; species Mamestra brassicae. The sequence continues at coordinate 2,155,765 of LR990991.1, read as the reverse complement.
TTTTGCATATCTGGGGTTTTCGATCAAATTGCAGCGGTCATGACAATTGATCAAGTGGTTTTTAAAGGTCACTTAAGTCCTCAATACGGTTTAAGAAATCTTACTCGACACAGTTATTTAAATTTTTCGAAAATATCTGTTTTCTTTGTTACTTTCATTTTTACATTATTTCCATAGTGTTGTGGAAAAACGTAATACTATGGATGAATTGTGTGTTAAGACAGGGATATCAAAATTTAAATAAATTTATCTGCTCTAAACCCAAGTACATTGGGAAAGAACTAGGAAGATGTAGGCATGATATAAGTTGCGAAATTTGTTCGAAAGAGTTACCGCGGCCCTGGAACGCAAAGAGCATTTGGAGAAACACGGGTGGATTTTAGTCAGTAACAGTTTGATACTCCCTTCCACTCCACCCAGAGCGGAAAGAGTCATTTGATGATTTCCTTTTAAAAAAATCACGTACAATGTATATTCCTCCTATAACTCGCCCGCCGCTTGCAACAAGATAAGTTGACCGTTAAAATCGGAACGCAGCGTTCCAACCGCCGCGTTTTTTCCTCATAGTGCGTCAACACCTTAGATCCAAGCGATTCTTAAGTGTTATTTCGCAAACGTTTCCCACCGAACGGTTTTCGTGAAGCGATTGTCATTCCAAGGTCCTTATTGTTCTTTTAAATTGTCTTACTTTTATTAGGATTATGTTTTTTAATTATATTGAGATCAGTTGCGTTACTGTTGGTAAATGTGTGTAGGTATATAATGTACTAATAAGTAAACCCATACTTCGGTGTTACCTATAAGGCAGGTTTGGTTGTGTCACGGTCACTGCTGATAATATTTTATTTTTTAAATAATTTTATTTTTTAAATTTTAACACATGTTTTTTTATCTTTTAAAAAGGTTCTGACTTTTTAATCAGATTTCAACAATTTCAGTAACTGGTATATAAAATTTATTTAATTCTTTACAATATGTAATGTATAACATTTACTGTCAATTATAATCAGTGATCGGATAATCGGGCGCTAATATACCTAAACTTAACTTTTATTCCCACGAAAGTATAATGCGGACATGCTTTTCAGAATCCCGGAACCCTGAGTCGTTCGAAATTCCTGAGATTACTAAAAATGCCCGCATAAAAAATATAGTTAAAACTCGTTGTGAACTCTCATTGTAATTTTTTTTTAAATTTAAAAAGCCGATTATAATGGAACTTTCAATTAACAATGAAAGTTTTTATGATTTTTCATTTGTTTTAAATAAAATAAAGATACTAAACCAAAATAACCACTGCTATAATTTCATTAAGTTATAGTTGTTTTTACAAAATAGTTCAATCTTACTTATTTATTCTTATTTGTTCAGAAAGGAATGTCCATATTATTCTTTCACGGGAAGAAGTTTTGGTATATAAGCGCCTGATTATCCGATCACTAAGTAAAATAAGTACTTACATTTTTTCACGTTAAGCGGAAATCTGCAAAAATCAAGCTGCTGTAATATAAGCGATCACGCTACCTATTACTACTCATGTCCATTATATTCTTTAGTGCACAAATAACATAAAATCTCTCTTTTGGTAATGGTATGCTATTCAATAGGTAAAGTAAAGTAGACTTCCAGCTACAGTACTTGACTCAGCCATATTTGGAGTAACGAGGCTTGGCTGTCAGGCCATTGGATTGCAATAACCAGCATCATTGCTGCTAAGTATGTCTTGCCGTTGGTTGCGAAAGTGATATTAATAATCTTTTAAATGCACTCTTATTGATGATAACTGCATCACTATTTTTGCCTATGGGTCTAGTCTTTTTTACTGACTTTAATATCAATAAATATCCTGTTCTTGTGAACCACTTCGTAAAAAGTTTCAGCTAACTTAAAATGAACTGAACATTGATCTGAACATTTTTTAAACACAAATAGGAATTTCTATGTCTAATAGGTATTTATGTGACTTGTGTCAGCGATTCTCAATATAAAACTTTCGATATCTTGGTTGTAATCTGTGATTGTTAATAACGTAGCGACGATAATTTTAAGGTGATCTGTGATTTTCATTAACAGAATGTCGATGTCGTGGAAGCAATTTGTGGTTTCCAAGACCTGAATGTTTCTGAAATGGTGGTGGTCTGTGAATTTTAATACGAGAATAATGATAATATGGTTGTGGTATGTGATTTTTATCATCATTATATTTATAATTAGGTGGTGATCTATGACTTTCAACACCTGAATGTTGATAACGTGATGGTGATCTGTGATTGTCAATACCAGAATTTTTAAATCTTGATTTTAACCCGACGGTTTCAGGCGGGCTCGGATCACCGAATTTAAATACTAACTTAACTCTAAACCTCTACCTGAAACAATACAAAATTTAAAAAAAACAGGCTTAAGTAATGAAACTAAATAACCAGTTTGGCAAACTAACTTTTAATTAACTATATTAACAAATGGTTGTGCTTATTATGAAATAATCGGTATATAGTTCAGGTGTAACTAGATTGCAACTAATCGGTCCATACTAAGAAATGCCAAAGCCATCATCATTCCGCCATAACAATGGATAGTGCTATTCGTCCTGCATTTACGATTTTAAGACATCTTCTGTTGATTTTGCCCATCTCAAAACATAAAATCGATGGTTTTTTGATGAACGGTCGATGGCATCGAAATCTAGTGACATCTTAAGTTGCGTTGTCTTTAAGCAACGGCATAGCACTGACAATACCCGTGGAGGCAGTAACAGCCCGGACCGTATTCTTGTATGCATATCAGAGATCATGGAAACACTCTAAACGAGACAAAACTGACTATCTTTGAATAAAACTCCCCGTATTCAGTTCTAAGTTTCAAACCCGTACCTGGGAGAATAATTGCTCTGGGAATTTAATTCAATTAAATATTACATTTATTTAAAAATTGTATTAAAAGTAAATCTACGTTACTAAATCTACCGTGCATAGATACGGTCGTAGAAGAAAAGGGTTAAACAATCGCAAAATACATCCCTTGCCCATGTCAAATTTATTCAAGGATGTGCAAATAAAGATTGACATATGGGTGCTTAACCTAGTTGCATCTTAAGTTGTGTTGTCTTCAGGCAACGGCGTAGCACTGACAATACCCATGGAGGCAGTAACAGCCCGGACCGTATTCTTGTATGCATATCAGGTCATGGAAACACTCTGGAAACGAGACAAAACTGTAGGTACTGACTATTTTTAAATTAAACTCGCCCTATCAAGTTCTAAGTTTCAAACCCGTGCTTTGGAGAATAATTGCTTACTGGGAATTTAATTCAACTATATATTCCATTTATTTTTTAAAATATTAAAAGTAAATCTACGGTAGGTACTAAATATACCGTGCATAGATACGGTCGTAGAAGAAAAGGGTTAAACAATCGCAAAATACATCCCTTGCCCATGTCAAATTTATTCAAGGGTGTGCAAATAAAGATTGACATGTGGGTGCATTCTATGATTGACAAGTGATCATGTTTAAACATCAAATAATAATCTTAAACTTAAATACCTGGAACGTTCCTCAAATTATAATAGTGATATGCAGTCGCAAATTCCACAATCAATAAAAATGTGAAAAACCGTAGAACTCTTAAAAAGCCCATGATTTCAGTAAAATATTCGGCGCAAGGCATTTTCACCTTAATTTATGCACTTTGAAACACCTGTAATCAGAACATTAATCCGATAAATTAAACTCTTGTTTATAATCTACCTGTACTAATATATTAAAACTGAAGAGTATGTTTGTTTGTTTGAACGCGCTGCTCTCTGGAAAATTTGGAAGTCGGATTTGGAAAATTATTTTTGTATATGACACATTCATGAGGAAACAATTATGGACCCTGTCAGGCACAGCAATTTAAAAAAAAAAGTAGAGAGATGAAGACCGCTTCAATAAAAAAATAAAAGTTTAATAAGTTTTCCAATTTACTAAGCTGGACTTTTTTTATAACCTATTAAGTTTTTTAAAATTACCATTCATTAAACAATATTCGTATATTTATTAAAATGATACAATATTCAGATTATTTCTAAAAGCTACGATTCTTGTGGCATATAAATATGCATGTAATCCGTAGTCGTACCATTGCTACGCTGCGGAATAGATATGCATGTAATCCGTAGTCGTACCATTGCTACGCTGCGGAATAGATATGCATGTAATCCGTAGTCGTACCATTGCTACGCTGCGGAATAGATATGCATGTAATCCGTAGTCGTACCATTGCTACGCTGCGGAATAGATATGCATGTAATCCGTAGTCGTACCATTGCTACGCTGCGGAATAGATATGCATGTAATCCGTAGTCGTACCATTGCTACGCTGCGGAATAGATATGCATGTAATCCGTAGTCGTACCATTGCTACGCTGCGGAATAGATATGCATGTAATCCGTAGTCGTACCATTGCTACGCTGCGGAATAGATATTCCTAGTGTGATAAGATTAAATTCTGTAGATGATGACGATTTTGTTAATATAATAAAATAACTGTAGATTTTACAATCAGACTACTATTTTATTATCCGTACATATTTATCCTTGCAATTGCATAAACTGTTATTTGGGTACTCTACTACATATTAGGTACAAAAACCTTATTAATTAAATCTCGTCTAAATCTAAATATCTCGGGTATTCCTTTCATACCGAGTATTATGTCAAAGGCGATTTTTATTTATTACTGTGAAAAATAATTATTTTTCCACAGTAATAATTATTTTAACAATATTTTAAAGCGAAAGGGAAAAGAGTCGATTTAATCATTTTTAATAGCATTTATATGTATATTATTCAAGTTAAAGATTTATTATGTCTGAGTGTTCGTGTTCATTTCTAATTTTATGCCGTTTGACCCTACATGTGTTAGGTACAAAAACCTTAATAATATACGTCAATCTCGTCTAAATCTAAATATTTCGGGTATTATTTTCATGCCGAGTAGTATCTTAAAGGCGATTATTTTGCCACCGTAATAAAACATAATTATTTTTACAAAGCGGAAGGGAAGATAGTCGATTTTATCATCTTTAATGGCATTTAGAAATTATTCAAGTTAAAGATTTATTATGTCTGAGTGTTTGTGTTCATTTCAAATTATATGCCGTTTGACCCGACACGTATACGCTTGTGCTAGTTATACCCAATTTCACATTTGTAATGTAACTTGTGTTTACGTTTGTGTGTTTTATCGTTAACTCATGTTACGATTATGTTGCCTGCCTGCGGTCCAGTGGTTGCAAGTAAGGCTCCTAATTGTAATGCTGGAACTTCACTTGGCGGATTTGTGTCAAAATATTTGCGTCACTAGTGCAATATAAAATTAACCTAATATCGAAAATATTAAGGTATTGCACAAGTGACTCAAATATTTTGACAAATACGCCAAGTGAAGTGCCAGCATAAGGTGTTTCCAGGGTTGCGGAATTTGTTCGAAAGAGTCACCGCGGCCCTGAAACGCAAAGGGCTTTAGAAGGAACACGGATGGGTTTTAGTCAGTAAGAGTCTGACACGCCCTTCCGCTTCCACCCAGAGCGGAAGAAGTCATTTGATGATTTCCCATCCTTTAAAAAAAAAAAAATTGTCGCCAGAATGGGTCTACATTCTATTAAACTCGACTACTTACCCTCTTATTATACATAATATATGTATGTATCATATTATGGTGTCGGTCGTAAAAGAATAGCACCATCCCATCACTTCCCGTGACTGTCGTAAGAGGCGACTGAGGGACTCACCAGAGAATGGGTAGCAGCATTCTTTGTGTTTCTGTGCATTGCAACAGTTACACTGCGATCGCCAACCCGCCTGCCAAGCGTGGTGGAGACCAATGTCCAGGAGTGGACGTCTGGTATGATGATGATGACTTACCCTCTTCAGGAATAGCCCATGCGCCTACGCGTGGTGATTTTATGTCAAATTTATGTTACTGAAAACTTCAAACATTCTCAATGCAGAACTTTATGGTAACTGATTTGTCAATCGATTAATAGAATTTAATTAAATTCGGTCCTCCAATGTGCGTTACATTGCTAAATAATAACAGCTGCACGGGTCGATCTTCAAGGTTAAGCAACGCTTGCCGAGGTTGGTCTGTGGATGGGTGACCATCTCAACATACCGAGACTCCTCCGTGCCTCGGAAAGCACGTTAAGACGGTGGTCCTAGCTGTCATTTGTAGACCTTTGGCAGTTGTTACGGATAGTCAGAGGCCAAGGAGTACCGTGTTACCCAGTTAATGGTTTATGGAGGTCTGGTAGGCAGCTGCTCCACGTAGAATACTGGTATTCAGCTGAATCCGGTTTGACTGGGAGCCGACCCCAATGTAGTTGGGAAAAGGCTAGGTACATAATGAATGTGCATTATATGCCTTATGATTGCTGAAAGCTCAAATGCTGTCACTATTTAGAATACTGTATTCTAAAGTCTGCATACTTCACATTGTTCCAATTATAGTATTGAGAATATTTCACCGCGTTTGTTCCCACGCAACAATGACTTAATTTATTCGTATAAATCGTTTGCGATTACGATCGACAAGTCGTCTATTTCCAAATTCGTTAAAATTAACTCAATTAACATGTTAAAATTATTGACATTAGAATCTAATTAGAATTAAAATATCTAGATTAATTAGCATTATGTGAAATTATGGACTATTAGCTACTGCCAGCGACTTTGTTCGCGTGAAAGTAAAAAATTTCTAAAGTGAACATATTTCCGGGATAAAACTTTTTGAAGAGATGGTCTACCCATCATTATCATCATCATATCCGCCAAAAGACGTCCACTGCTGGACATAAGCCTCCCCCAAGTGTCGCCACAACAACCGGTTCTGTGCGTCTCGAATCCATTGGTTTCCCACGACCCTCACCAGATCATCGGTCCACCGGCCTGTTGCAGCCAATTAAAGGTTGATTTTATTAATAGGTATTAATTTTGCAAAAGCGATCTTTGCTACATTCAGTTCATCCATCTGAAACCCAAGGGGTTTTCCATAATCATCACGCTAAGCAAGGGGTTGGCGATTGCAGAGGAGCTGTTGCAATGCACAGAAACACAGAGAATGCTGCTGGCCATGGTCTACCCGTGTGCCAAGTTATATTCAAATTCTTTCAGCCCTTAAGACTGGCATAGACAGTCTGATAGACAGACAGACAGATAAAACGATACATAGATTAATACACAGAGTTACTTCAGCATTTATATAATTAGGTAGTATCAATGTAAATATTTTTGTATGATGTGCAAATTGTGAACGGTAGCTAAATTTTATTTTTTTAAATGTATGTGTCTGTCATTGAAAGTCATGCTCAGCTATTTAACTAGATACATCAGTGAAATGCTTTAGCACAGTTTAAATAACCAACAGCCATTGCGTAACATCTTACAATAGCTGCTGCTTTCATTTTGATCACAGCCAACTGGTTTCTTAGGACTGGCCTGTTGGTCGAGTGGTTAGTGATCCTGACTGCTAAACCGGAGGTCGTGGGTTCGATTTCCACCCAGGACAAATCTTTGTATGATGAGCATGATCATTTGTTCTGTGTCTTGATGTAATTTGTCTTTAATATGTTTGTATTTAGAAATATATAAGTATGTTTATCAGTTGTCTGGTTGCCATAGTACAGGCTCTGCCTAGTTTGGGATCGGATGACCGAGTATAAATTGTCCCAAGATATTATTATTATTATTATATATTAGGATGTTTAGTCTTTGCAGCCTTAGTATAATAGGAATTGAAAAGTCGTAGCGGACACTATTTATCTTTATTTATTTACAAAGTTTTTCCTATAATTAATATGTCACCCTGTGATTAAATACTACATAAAATCTAGCCCACCCGCAACCTTATAGCCATAATAATAATATGATAAAGTGTTCTAGCCTCAATTGATAATAGTGAGGCCAAATCGTAATTATACAGAAGCCTACACCAAAACTATTGGCAAAAGCGCGACGTCTTTTTGCCCAATTTTGTTTCAAATAGTTTGCTATACCAAATCATTTACCTTTTAAGGAGTCATGCAATGGCAAATGTACTTTAAGAGCTCCAAAATTGCACCACAATTTCGCATCAACCAGCTACTTTTTTGCCAGTAACTCTTCGCAACAAGACCTCAAAGTGATGTAGGCTCAATTAATGCCTTCTCATGATCAATTACTCCACAAAGTAATACCGTATGTATACGTTTCCTAACGTTACCTTCGCGTTGAGAAAAATGCCGTGATGCAATGTCGCAGAGAGATGTCCACATTACGTATGTGGAGCAAAACGTTCGTACGTCCCGCTGTAGCGGGTGGTCGGTGGTGCAAGGGATAAGAGAAAACGTTTAAAAGAATCCAAGAGTCGCTACAATTGCCAGGGTGGCGGAATTTGTTCGAAAGAGTCACCGCGGCCCTATAACACAAAGGGCTTTAGAAGGAACATGGATAGGTTTCAGTCAGTAAGAGCCTGACACGCCCTTCCGCTCCACCCAGAGCGGAAGAAGTCATTTGATGATATCCCATCCATAAAAAAAGAGTCGCTACAACACAGACAAAAAAAAATGTCGCGGGTTGTGATTGGTTAAAATTAAGAAGATCGTATACGTATTATTTTTGCCTATTGACACTTTTATGGCTATCATTAAGAGAAAAAATCTCTCTCCCGTACTTAGTCTGTGGACTTGAAGAATAGATCATATTTCTGTGCTTACAAAATTGAGATATTTGTATGAATATTCCTACCAGCCAACTATTCTAGCTGTTTCAGCCAGTCCTTTTACCAAATTTTGTGATCAAATCATTTCATCAAGTTAACTTTTGTTAGGTATAATATTTCTACAAAAAATTAAACTTACAAACTCAGACTGCATGCAACGTGCTCTTATGTTAAGGGATTTGTCTTAATCCCTTAATTCCAAGTCGATTTGAAAAGAAAGAAAAACTTACAAACGCAATCGCAAAATCACTTCTTAATTATTACTAAATCGCTACTCGCTTCTAACTTGCACCAAACACCCGCTCATAAACGCAAACCTTACAATAATTTGATACTGAATCATTATAATTACGAAAGTTATTATGCCCCACATAGCATAGAGGGCGTTACGTGCGCTCGTACCAAATTATTATTTCTGCATTGTTTTGGACTTAATTAATATGGACTTTGTAGTACTGCTAGAAATTTTTAATTGTTATTTTAAATGGAAATTGCTATCGTATCGGCAGTCACTTCAAATACTTTTTGTAACGACGCCACCGACAGACACGATCCGCAAAACGCGACAGCGACTTCTCCTACAAATTTTTCTTAGAACAAGTTTATGTAAATGTTTGTCGCATTATCGCATTCGCATCAGGCCTGTCTGTGGGAGCCTTAACTTCTAAAATATGTATCTATACAATTAATGCACTTTTGAATGGCATTTTAATTCCTAACCGAGCAGCGTCGGTAAGATATATGACTTATATGAGTCAAGCATAACTAGATTTCAATTTAGAACCTGTTTAACTTTTAAAAAGAAGACGAGTAAGTGACCTTTAATAACAAGTTGTATATTTCGTAAAACTGTTCAAAGTGTTCAAGTTACAATCAATACATTTCATAAACCTAGGCATATAGGTACTATCTAACATTTTGTACATTTTGAAAGTGTAACCTTTTGGACTTTGTGAAGGACGTTTCATGTGTTTTGTTTACCTTCAAAACCGCAAGCTTAGATGGTCAGAAGGTTTGTTAAGAAAGTAGATGAAAAATATATTTTTAAATTCGACGACATGTCTCAGTGTAACCGAGTGCCTTCTTCAATTTAAAATGACATTTAATATTTCTTTGAATCAAGCATTTTTATTAGGTACACACTAGCAACCCGCTCCGCCATAGCAGCGAGTATACTCGTCCATATTAGCGTCCAATCGGCAAGACATTTTCCGACATCTCATCAAATAATCATCGATATATTTCAGTCAATTTAACCAATCCAAGAGTTGAGAAACGAGTCAAGATGATCATCGTCAACGATAGGCTCGTCGAGTCGAAGCTCCATAGTCTTGAGCATCGACGCCGAGTTGTTGCATTTTGGGGAGTGTGCGACGGAATTGCATAGTTTATTACCGCCAAGCCCGTTCCATCATCGAACCACAAAATGTACGGCGATACGCCATCGGTACATGGTGAACATCCCACCCACACGCATGAATCGTTTTGAGAACACATTCATTGTGTGTACAGCTCAGGAGTGGAATTCCCTGCCAAAATCTGTGTTTCCTGATAGCTACAACCTGGGAGTCTTTAAGTCAAGAGTGTATAGGTTATTTCTAGGCAAGCGTGCTCTATCTTCGACCACATCATCGCTTACCAGCAGGTGAGATAGTGGTCAAACGTGTGCCTATCAATAGTAAAAAAACCTTCCTCATTATCTATTAATTCCGTTCATCGGTGAAAATCGTATGAAAATTCAGTCAATAGCTTTTGAGTTTTCTCGTTTAGACAGACGACGACAGACGACGTAGTGATGATTGCCCTGCTGCGTTGAACTGTCGGTCAAAAGCACTCATTCATGATATAAATTAATAAGTCACGCATCTTTGAGTGACTGACATAAGAACCTGCAGAAGTAGGACGGTCATTAGCAGGCGCACGATTGGTTCACTCGAGATCTTAACCTTTATGACATAACTGTATGTGTGACCTTCTGATATCGGTATCAGGTTCATTATCTTTTTCAACCTGCGAATGAAACGGAAAGGGCACGTACTCCATACAGTTTATTGAAGGTGGTGCTAACCACGAGAAAACAGGACAAGTGCGAGTCGGACGCATACACGAAGAGTTCCGTACGTACTGTTATAGTAGCAATAAAAATCCACACTTAGGAAAATACAACTGTCCACTTGTTACGGTTCATGAGATCCAGCCTGCTGACAGACAAATGGTGGGTCAACGGAGCCTTAGACTAAGGTTCCGTTGGTTAATACCATTTGGGTACGGATCGCTAAGTATTTTTACTATTGCCAAGATTTAAATACTTATGTCAGATCCATGTTAGGTAAGTGTTACTTTTCATTGAACAAAATAATTCATGAAATCATGACATTTGCAACTCGCTGCAAATAATGAGCAATTTAACCTGTCACTTCTCTTCATTCTTTCACCAAGAAATATTGCCAAAGTGTAGCTCGAAAATGTTCCGTCATACTGAAATGATAGAGAACTAGATTCTGCCAGCATCTTTTTCCGTGTAAAAGTTGGAAATAATCCCAAAGGGACTTTCTCCCGGGGAGTAGAGTAGAGTAGAGTAGAGTAGGGACTCCATTTTCCGCACTTAGACTCCCATTCGGTGCGTAGGTGTCCTGGCTAGGTTAGCCAGCCTAGCTCCGCCCAGAAGTACAGAAGTTTCCTGTGAGCTTCACAGGCTTCGCGGAGCGATCTCACCGTTCCGAGGATTTGTTCACATTGGGTAGCCACGGCCTCGCATTCCAGGATGACGTGGGCGGCTGATTCTTCGGCGTCAAAGCCCCTGCAGAGTGGGCTGTCCGTGGCGCCTATGTTAAAGATATGTTTGTTTAAGGGCTCCCGGGTATAAATGTTTCTTCATTATTCTACATATATCTATATACCAAAATTCATCAAAATTGGTTCAGTGGTTTAGGCGTGAAAGCGTAAAAAACAGACGTTACTTTCTCGTCTAAAATATAAAGTAAGTAAAATGTCTTACTCTTTAAATAATTAATTCCTAAATGGACACAATAAATTTCATGTTGATTTTAGCTTAATTCTGACTTGCAAAATATGAAAAAAAATGTACACAGAACGAAAAAAAAAAACGTAAGTGTTATGATGAGCTACAAAATTTCTTATATGTACCTGTCACCGGAAAATGGCAAACTCCGTAAGATTATAAAATAACTTCAGAGATGTAAACTCTCGATAAATTGTCAACTGAACATTTTGAATACTTTTTTACGTATCAAATTTGATAGTCTATAAAATCTCCGTGACGGATCAAATTTTTATGCGAAAAAAAGTATTCCAAATGTCCAGTTGACAATTAATCGAGAGTTCACAATCTCTCAAGTTATTGTATAATCTTACGGAGTTTGCAATTTTCCGGTGACATACCCTAGATGTATGTAACGCATCAATATATACGTATGTTGCCATGTGTAGGTAAAAAGAAGACTTCCTTTAAATTTCACATGCAATCATAACAGAAATCATTACAATTTCGTTGAACAGACAAAAACTAAAGGAGCTTCACTTAACCGTGATGAATCATATTAAATTACACATTTTGATGAAAGTTGTTCGTAACCGATTTGACAATCTCCATTAAGTACCGAAAAAACCGCACATCCAAGGCATGTAGGCGGTAACTCTTCAAACTGCGCAAAAAATGTACATTAAGATAATAACTGTCATTGCGTAAGTGCAAGTAATTCAATGAGCGACATTTAAAAGGATATTTTTTTAAATTTCACACCAAAATGATATGGCTAACATCTATCATCGACATGTCATTGAAATATAAACCTTATTCATTTTTAATAAGAGTGTCATCGATATGTTTTCGTGAAATGCAAATGTCATTGTAATCTAAACCTTATTCCACTGCGATAACAGTGACAACGATGTGTCATCGTGAAATGCATACGTTTTGGCGCAAGCATGCGAATTAGGTTAGGTGTGCAATACATCTGCATAATCATACTGTTATGCATGTTTCAACTTTTTTCTATTTTTTTCATGGTCAGTATATTGAAATAGATTACTTAAGGATTACATGAAGTTTGAGTTGTTACACTTAGAAATATTACGTAGTTTTTGCTCTTCTGAAATAGGTAAATACCGTTTTTCATACTAAACATATCTAGTATCTCAAAAATCTGTGCATACCAGACAGGCATCTGGATTCATTTATTTTATTTTTAGAAAGATAAAGGACAGATCTAGAACGAGTTGTCATTTCAAATATTAGAATACGTCACATCACGAGCCAAAAAGTATAAATCTAAAGAGTTTTAAAAATATCTTTAACAAATGAAAATAAGGTTCCGCTACTATTTAACAGAAAATACATGACGATTTGTTTAAAAAACTGAGTAAAAGCCATTTAGTTGAAAGAAAAAAAAACAAAATAAAAATAAAAAATAATGGCATCCACGATTATTTTAACAGACAATGGCCAGTCAAAAATTTGAATTCCGAAAAGTAGGTTAGTAAAAAGTTCAGCTAAGGATGGATTTACAAGTGTAGATTTTTAAAAGATTTCCTTTGATTGGCTGAAACCTTGTGAGTCAATCTAAAAATCATTCGAATTATGCAAACTGCTTAATTTTTCATGCTCCGAACTCATTTAGTAAGTATTAACGCCTCTTTCATGCGATACTTATGTAAATCCTGTTCATAAATTAATTAAAACAATAAAATTACCATAGGCAATCTCGTGTGAATGTGTTTATTGTCTGGTGCCTTTTCCTTTTAAACGGCGCTACACATTCAAGCCACACTATTTAGTGTTGTGATTTAATTAACAGTGGAACAGGGTTGCCAAGTTTTGAAAATGATGTACCTAAGTAAGTGAGCTTCTCTTGTCAGATTTTGCGGTAGAGGTAGGTAAGACTTCAGTTATTTAATTGGTCATGTATAGGCCCCTGAAAATCTGTTTTTAAAAGTTTGTAGGTTTTGCTCATAAAAGTCTCTAAAACAATTTTTTTAAGTAATTAAAGAAGTCAAAGGTCTCCACGCAATGGGTGCCAGAGGATGGACGGCATCGCCGAGGCCGGCCCAGAAAGCGGTGGCGAGATGATTTAGATGCACACCGCGAAGGCTGGTTCGAGGTGGCGCAAGAAAAGAATGTCAGGAAGGATATGGGGAGGTCTTTGGCCAGCAGTGAGACACAATAGGCTTAGAAAAAATTAATAAACAATTAATTTGAAGAAATTCAAATGAATTTAGGCAAGTAAAGAAGTAAATAACTTTCCAGGGTTGTTGTTTCATAAAGTACCGAAATTCAACACAGCCATATCTAGGTAGCTGCTATGCCAAATCATATTACGAATTTAGGAAAATGTTTAATCCCGTTAATCCTAGGTACCAGCCCTCCTGCCAGGGTTGCGGAATTTGTTCGAAAGAGTCACCGCGGCCCTGGAACGCAAAGGGCTTTAGAAGGAACACGGATGGGTTTTAGTCGGTTTTAGTCAGTAAGAGTCTGACACGCCCTTCCGCTCCACCCAGAGCGGAAAAAGTCATTTGATGATTTCCCATCCTTAAAAAAAAAAAAAGGTACCAGCCCTATTAATAATTATGTATGAATCACATGTTAACACTACATGTTGAGGTCACTGTTTGCATATTAATCGAATTTTAAGTGTTGATGAATTAGTGTTTCCGTTTGTTCACCATTATTAACATCTTCGTGTTAATAATTTATTGTAACTTCTGTTTGCATGGTGAAATATAGTTAACCTTTATTTAATCTAATTTGGCAGTTAATATTTTAATTGATTGATTTGTTTATACAGTAACTAATTAGGTACATTGTTGCGTTAACTGCACATAATCGATTTGCTAATAGTTAGTAGTACATCAATAGATAATTTAGGTAAATAATTTATAATTAATAAATATTATGTACTTTAACATGGAGATTAACTGATGAGTAAATAATTTAGTTAAGTTCTTTATGTTATACGGATATGAGTTATAGTTTACTTAAATAACCATGTTTGTAAAATTTTGACAGCACGGTTGGCGCAGTGGTTGAGCGATTGACTGCTGCGCTGCGTGTCGCGGGTTCGATTCCCGCACGGAAAAATTATTTGTATGGCCTACAGAGATAGTTGTTCCGGGTCTGGCTATTTGTGTATGTGATTTAGTATGTTTGTAAATGCACCCACTACACAGGAGAAATTCTTAGTGTGGGGCAAGGTTTTTTTTAAAAAGAAAAAAAGAAAAAAAAAGGTAAATAACGGATATAATAATAATATGCTAGTGAAGAAACCGTTTTACATAATTATGTAATTCAATATTATTACGAATATCATAAAAGTATATTTTACCCGCGGTTTGTTTCAGGACCTGTCCATTTTTGGAACAACAAGCCTATGTTACTCAGCAATAGTGTAGCTTTAAAAACATTCGGATCTACAGAACCACTGCTGTCTCACTTCTGGCCAAAGGCCTGCAAGTCATTCCAGACATTCTTCTCCCGCACCGTCGTTTTTTTTATGTGTGGAAATCCTCATGGATGTCCTCCGTCTTATGGCAGACGAAGGGGTCTGTCCGACTCCTACTGACTAAAATCACACGGTCCTCCTCCTCATCACTTTTGGCTGGGGTGCAGGGACACGTTCGCGTTCTCCACAATAACCCCGGCAGTGACAGTTTGCGCTTGCAAACCTCATCTCGAGTAAGGGGAAGAGTGAGCTTTTCCTGACCCTTTCATAATTTGTGAGAGGCACACAAATACACCGTGCGACACCAACTCGGGCTTGCGTGCTTGGACGACGGACTTCCCCAAGTCCGTCACCCGTAGGCCATTTTATGGGGGACAGAAGAAGGCATTGTCAGCCCTCTCCCGGCACTCAGTCCTTAGGACACGGATCGGCAAAGTGGAGAATATCCCCCCCCTTCCTCTTTCGTTGCCATCACCTCTTCTGCAAAGGCAGCTACTGCTTGCCATGAGTTCTCGCTTTCAACCTTACATTTGATTATGGTCGAATCCCGCGCCGTCTTGAGCCAGCCGCCATGGTCGCGTTCAAATCATCTCGCCACCGCTTTCTGACTCGGCCTCGATGGCGCCATCCATTTTCTGGAACC
Source organism: Mamestra brassicae (assembly GCA_905163435.1). Lineage (NCBI taxonomy): Eukaryota > Metazoa > Arthropoda > Insecta > Lepidoptera > Noctuidae > Mamestra > Mamestra brassicae. The sequence goes on along the minus strand of LR990991.1, from coordinate 2,139,920 downwards.
CACTGCACGGAGATGGATTACTGTTGCCAATACTAATAAGCTATATCGTTAAACAACTTTTACTTAGTTATCTCTATAAGTTAATACCGCTTACCTTTTAACAAAGCCCTAATCGAACGCCATTTTAATTGAATTTATAACCAAGAAGTCCAAATCGTAACTCAGTTAAACTGTTAGATCTTGTAAGTTATTGATTTCCTACATTTTATAGGAAATCTAAAGCACTATTATTACATTCACACCATTACTCAGAAGCAGTGATTGCATAAGCTTTAATATTATTATCTTAAAGTTCAGAGTGACAAAGTACAGGGAAGTTTATTTAAAGCCTTTGGGTGACTTAACAGTTCATTATTGATGTCTTTATATACAGAGGTATTTCTCCCGGCGTTGCTCCCGCAGCATATTCCTTCAGTTGCTCCCTCACCTGGAGCATTCGCCTGTAATGTATCATTTCAGATTGAATTTTGAGCATTACATTACAGTACTCCTCCCTGACTGACGAGCATTCGCTTGTAATGTAACATTAGATTCATTCATTTATGTTACAAGTTGTACTAAAATATTACACATTGTTTCATTAAGTTACGCACTGTAATGCTCGGTTCTGTTCCCCCACCAATGTAATCCTCGACTCTGTAACGTTACATTACAGACGAATGCTCTAGATGAGCGAGCATCTTTAGATACGGTGCACTTGTATGACATATATCAATAGTCAATGCCACTCAAAAATCCACTTTAAATTAAATAAGCTGACCACAAAGCCGCTTACGACTTTGAACGGATTATATTTGAGATCTTTTAATTTATTGATTATTTGTTTTATATTTTTTGATTTATCGTCAAATGAATGTCTCAAGTTATGACATTTTTATCAAAAAGTTTATTCACCTTTGCCTCTCCCTTTAAGTAACGTTTACAAAAAAAAAAATACACAGCATTAGGAAAATAGGACTGGAGAAATACATTGATTTTTTGACATCCTCTCTGAACCGATCGAATAGGGGTTGCAACTTATCACAGTTTGTTCTGGTTTATTACACAGCACCTCATTATTAACACATGCCAAAGACTCTCCTGTAAATTATTCGACTTCTACCCAAATACCAGATTAAATATTTAAAACTATTCAAAAATATATTGATTGTAAATGCGTAATATAAAAAGATTGCAAAACAGCCATTTTGAATATGTCAAAAACGTACTATGTTCCAATATTTTAAATGAATAAATTATTTTTAAAACGCTGCGCAAATAAAGACCACGTGCCCCACGTGTTACCCAATGAATTATTTTCATTGATGAATATCATAGTAACCGAAACAGATTTGTTTGTGGTTATCAGTTCGAAGCTTTTCCAAAGTAAACAGGTGTATTTCAGTATAATATTCTGGCTGATCAATGACCATGAAATCACTTTTAGGGTTCTGTACCTCAGTCGGCAAATACGGAACCCTCACTTTGTTGTTCGTCTGGTTGTCCGTCTGTCAAGACCCTTTTTCTCAGGAACACGTGGAGGAATCAAGCTGAAATTATATAAATACTCAAACCTGCAATACCTTGCAGCAGTGAAAAAATAAAACTTCTATGTCAACGCAATCTAAAGATAAGGCCGTTTATACTTCGTTTATGGCACATATTTTGACGAAGGGAATCAAAACCTACAGGATACTTCCCGTTGAAAATGTGTAGCGTAAATGTGACGCTATAGCGTCGCGCTCGCGCAATGGATGGCGTCAAAGGAACGTTAATATACATTAACGTTTCTTTGACGCCATGCATTTTATCTTCACAGTGCCCCAGCTGCGCACCCGCTGCGCGCACTGTCCTCTTTGTACATCAAGTTCCATAACTGGTATAGTTCTAGTCTGAATTGCCAACACCTAGCTAACAATAACGATTATCAAAAGTTCAAAATGTCAGGGACTGACCACGTGACAGTTCGTCAACCCATGTCAATCCCACACGATGTGGATGTCACTTTATCTAAGCATAAATGCCGTGATGAATGTAGGTTTCTGGCCTGTTCATCCTCATCATCATCATATCAGCCGAAAGACGTCCACTGCTGGGTATAGGCCTCCCCCAAGTGTCTCAACAACAACTGGTTCTGTGTGTCCTGTGTGTCTCGCGACCCTCACCAGGTCATCGGTCCACCGGCCTGTTGCAGCCAATTAAAGGTTGATTTTAGTAATAGGTTTTATTTTTGCAAAAGAGACCTTTGCTACATTCAGTTCATCCATCTGAACCTCTCATTTGTGAGATGAAAGGAACTGAGACGTGTGTGTTTACTTTCTAAACGTTCCGGTTGAAATAAAACTTTATATTAAATAAGCTGACCGCAAAGCCGTTAACGACTTTGAAAGGATTGGATTCAGCTCTTTCAATTTGTTGATTTTATATAATTTTTGATTAATTGAAATATATAATTTTTGATTTAACGCCAAATAAAAGTCTCAAGTTATGAAATTATTATTAGAATTAGAATATAACAAGTGTTTATTAAAATGCTTTGGAAAATGTTTTCTCCTATGTTCCAAGTCCAGTCCGTCTCCACCAAAACGGAAAAAACCTTCGATTTATGTCAATGATAAATCTAATTTAATACCTTTAAACGAGCAATTCTTGTATATATGTATATATTATCTGAATCTCGGAACCGGCTCCAACGATTTTCATGAAATTTAGTATACAGAGGGTTTCGGGGGCGATGAGATCTAGCAAGGTTTCACTTTTAGAAAACGTTTACCAAAAAAAAAAACCCCTCCAGGTACTGATATTTCGCAAATAGGTTAGATAGGTAGAGTTTTCGTTTTCCAAATGATTTGAATTCGTTTAGGCTTAGGTCTTGAATGTGACTTGGAAGGTTATTATAAAAGCGTAAACATTGGCATCTAAACGAGCCTCCTATTTTTTTAAGCCTGGTTGCAGGAACAATAAAATTTGTATTTGTTCCCAGTATTAACATTATGGATATCATAGTATTGTTTAAACAATTTAATAATTGTATGTGCATACTAAATATTTTCAGAAATATACTGACAAGGCAAAGTCATTATATCAATATCTTTAAATTTATCTCTGAATCTGGGACTGAATTTATAAATTGAACAAATAGCTCTTTTCTGCAAAAAAAAATTGTCTGGATGTCGGCAGCATTGCCCCATAATAGAATACCACACGACACGACACTGGAAAAAAGTAAACTAAACTAAAGGGGCTGTATCTAAATCAGTTAAATATCGTTTTTTTTTTGACAGCATATGCAGCAGAGCTAAGATTTTTCGATAATTTGTCTATATGTGGGCCCCACTGACGCTTAGCATCTAAGGTTATGTCTAAGAACACAGTAGTATCTTCAGGAAATTTATATTGTCAGTAACCGGTTGCTGACGTTTAAGTTTAAATAAAAGTAAAGTATCAACTGCAATTGAGTTCATCTATTTTTGAATTTTGAATTTTGAAAAAAAGGGGTAAGAATTGAACTCATTGTTACTGCAGATCTGGGAGATCTTTTCCCGTTCTGTGTGAACGGGAAAAGATTTGATTGAGGGAGGCTGAGACGAGTAAAGGAAATGATTTAAGTAATCATTTGTTTAGCAAACAATTTAGGCTAAGTTACATCAGTGTTGTTACAAGAAGAATGACTATGTGTAATTAAAAACTAGTGTGTAAGACCCCTGTCCTTGGCATTGTGTTCCACGCGCGCCTCAAAGAGATGTCAGCATAGGAAACGGGGTCCTGCTAGAGTTGCGGAATTTGTTCTAAAGAGTCACCGCGGCCCTGGACCGCAAAGGGCTTTAGAAGGAACACGAATGGATTTTAGTCAGTAACAGTCTGACACGCCCTTGAAGTCATTTGATGATTTCCGATCCTTAAAAAAAAAGACCACTGTCCTTCAAACTAGGAAGCTCTCATATCTTGAAGAACGCATTTAAAATATAGGGATTATTTTTGTGTATCCATTAAAACCGATTGCCGACATATCTGCAATATACATTAACCTACCTTCTAGAAAAAAACCTGCTAGGGTGTCTCAACACCAAGAAACAAAACAAAAAAAAGTTACTCTTAAACTTTTTGTTTCTCGATGTCGTAACGGCTTGCGTCAAGCCTCCGTTATAATAATGTATCAAGTATTAAGCACACACATTAATAAATTATTGCACACACACACACATTGTTGCTTTACACAACTGTACAGTTACGTGCGAAAATATGTGTACCTTCTCTTAGTTGAATACAACAACGACTTTTTGTCGTTTTTTTTTTTTATGTCTGATGTGCATTAATCTAACTCTTCGTATGGCCGGTCTGAATAACGTATCTACCTTTGACCAACAGTCAAATTAGCTACCAACAGTAGCTGAAACGTCATTTTTGCCCTTCAAACATGACGTTTCAGCTACTGTTGGTAGCTAATGGGTCCATATTTGTGGAACACAACGTCATCAAACGGCTGCACGGCAATATGTCAGGAGTGTACCCTCTCACCTTTTCAAACATATTATGCGTTTATCTAAGCATACTCTAGAAAAGAATATGATACTGAGCCGGATCGAAGAAAAATGTGCTCAAGGTAAAACATCGGCATGATGGACCGACGCAATAAATAAGGCTGTTGGAGGCAGCACTTACAGAGCGGTCCACACTGCAGAAGACCGCAGCATGACTTGGAAACGCGTCATATGTGGTCGCGATACTCAGCAGTGAGGGAACGATGAAGAAGAGACGAAGATTATGCTTCTCTCCAAATAAGAAAAATACATTATACATGGTGGAGGAGCTCGCAGCTAAATAATAACAGCCGCACGGGTCGATCTTCAAGGTTAAGCAATGCTTGCCGAGGTTGTTCTGTGGATGGATGACCATCTTAACATACCGACACTCCTCCGTGCCTCAGTAAGCACGTTAAGCCGTTGGTCCCGGCTGTCATTTGTAGATCTTTGGCAATCGTTACGGATAGTCAGAAGCCAGATAATCTGACACCAGTCTTGCCATGGAGTACCGTGTTACCCAGTTAATGGGTTGTGAAGGTCTGGTAGGCAGCCGCTCCACGTAAAATAATAGTATTCAGCTGAATCTGGTTTGACTAGAAGCCGACCCCAATATAGTTGGGAAAAGGCGAGGCAGATGACATTATACATGGTAGGTACATCTCTGCCGTTGTGATATTTCCATACTCAACAAGCTGACAACTTTTGAATTTCTCTTATTTTCCTGCACATATTTTTGCACCTAACTGTACTGCCAGTGATAAATTATATAGGTATACCTACGTTTTTGTTTTTATTTTGTCTGTAAGGCCTTTCACGTTAGCATGTGGGTAGGTGATAGTGAAGTGAGTAGTTTTGTTTCGTTCAGTAGGCTGATCGCGATGAGTGATGGAGATTTAAATATATAGTATTTAATTTTAACTAGCGGGTGCTACCGACTTTGATTGTATGACTAGTAGAATATAATATACCATTCAGACATGGATTTTTTTTTTGTGTAATAATAGTCACATTACGGGAACGGGAAAAAACGCGATATGCGTGTACGAAGTCGCGGGCAAATGCTAATAATATAATAAGTTTAAATATTATAATAAGTTGATTTTTGTCAGCTTGAAACTGATGAAATATGGAAACAGAATTATTTTAAAAATAATGAGAGATCAAGAGAAAATCTGCAAGTAAATCCACCATATTATGTAAAATTATTAATCAAAATATTAAAGGTTTTATCTGTCTCAAACGTCACTCAAACAATTAAAAACATCATCTCTATTTTTTTTTTATAAACGCCAAGTGAGACGATTTAATTTTATTATATATTATGTGGCTATACGTAACATTTTTATATTAATTTTTATTTATCCTCAAATGAATATTTGTATATTGTATGAGTAAAAAAATGGTGTAAGTTATGTATGACTCTCAGATTATTGTCTTCTTTGAATCAAGTAATTTTGAGAGTGAAAGCGGAAGCATCTTCAATAGCTATCTAGTTAGGGTACGTTCACAAGAAAGTTTTTCATATTCCGGAACATGGTCTATCCGTGCGCCAAGTTTCATCAGGTAATACATAAATAAACAAACTCACTTTTACATTAATTAAATATTATTATGCCTAATTCCTGACCAATAAGTCAGGAGTTTTAATAGGATTGCTTTAGTTACCCATTCAAAATACCAGCTTGTATTCATACCTAATTACTTTTAATAAATATAAATAATAATCTCCTCGCTTTTTAGATTAATAAAGAGTACAAAATAAATGTCCTACAGAAAAGCATAGATAGAAAAAACGTCCAGTTTGCTACGTGCTACGCGCCTACGAGAATGCTACGAACTTCTTCTCTCGTAGCACTACGAACTTTTATGAACAGAAAAACATTTTCATCATATGAGCAAGGCAGCAGCGAAGTTGACTACCAGAATGCAAATTGACTACCATATGGGAATGCGAAAGTTGCTTTAAAATAGCTATGTACTGGCATTTAACGATACAATAAAGTTCGCTACCACTTAATATTGGTATTGTAATATTATATATATAAACACTACGAATTAAAAATAAAAATGTTTGTTCTATTCCGGAAAACAATAAAAAAAGACATTTTTCCAAACATTGATGTAAGCCAATTATACATACTATCCGACAGCTACGCCCTCTGCCGTTGTCGTCGAGAACTATTAAATTGTGTAGATACTACAGCCGTCTATACTTTCTAAACCTCGGGCGGACGATAACTTGATACGAATTGAATGTTGACATGCACTTTGCGTAGATGGCGCTGTGTATATAATGTTACTGTGTCGAAACGGTAAAACGGTAGGCAGTACTGTAGTTGGCATATAGTAGAGGTGTTATGTAAAAGCCATCACATTAACATTATAATAGGGGATTATACTGTATTTCTTAAACAATTCTCAAAACCTACAGAAAGCACATGACACGATAAGTAATAAAATCTCTGATTTGCAGAGTAGGCATTTGCGTGTGACATCACACGCAAGTCACGCCATAGTGTTTTTGCGACATTTAGAATGTCACTTCGCCTAATTTTTAAACAACGTTCACCATCGCATCTCAGTCGCGATCTGTCAAAAATGCCTCAATTTCCATGCATTTTTTGATTGACTGACATTGAAATGCGAACGTTGTTTAAAAAAAAATGAATTGGCTCTCAGTACAAACGACGATTTGCGTGACAAGGATAGAAGATAAACTTCGAAAGCGTGTGTGTAACTTCTCTATTTTTCCCGGAATTTTATTTATTTACGCACAACTACTTAATTAAATGAATTAATATTTATTTGATAACTGTATTACTGATTTTTGATTCATTATCATCATATCGACCTCCCCAAAAGGGGGGGGGGATTGTCATTATCGCCACGCTTGGCAAGCGGGTTGGCGAACGCAGTCCAGCTGTTGCAATGTACAGAGAATGCTGCTGCCCATTCTCTGGTGAGTCCCTTAGTCGCCTCTTACGACACCCACGGGAAGTGATGGGATGGTGCTATTCTTTTACGTCCGACACCATACAGTACTACAGTATTTTTGTTCCTCAGGAGTACGTTGTTCATATTAGCTAACACATGACATTACAAAATATGATAAGCGATGACATCACTCGTAATCTTGCCGTTGATATCGACAGCATCTAGCCCGTGTGGTTCGATTGACAACCATCCTTTTTAATATTTCAATAGCAAATCATTTTATTATAACGACTTCACAAGTTACTTTCATTACTTCACATTATCAACACAGATCTTTAAATAAAATATCCTCGATTCTGCTCCATTGCTCCAGTTTCGGTGCATATAAAACCTTCAGCGTTTACTTTATCACGTTGCACTACTGACCTCTTTTGCAATGAAAACAACCAATTAAAGCTTTTCCCATGCAACTTGCAAATACCCATTACACTGGCGGACAATGCGAGGTATACACTGTAATTTTTGCACACTACCAATTATGGTTGCATTCTGTCTTTCAACTCATTGGGCAATATGGTTTGCGGCTGATTCTAGTTTGATACGAGTAATTAAAGTTACTTTTCATTTCCTTGTTTGTAGATAAGTTAAGTGTTTGTAGAAATTAGATCATAATTTGTTTCGTGGTCTTGTTGTTTCAAAACACGATTACAGGTTTTAGTTAGTAACTAAGTACTAAGAGTGGAGCTTAATTGGTGAAATTTATAAGTTAAATTAAATAACTACGTTTTCCTAAGAAATATTGATGATCGATCTATTAGTGTGGTAACATACAACACAAATAGATCGATCGTCAATCGATGCCATTGATCGGGATCAATCGATTGTTTTGTTAGTTTTGGTACAGAAAAAAGTCTCGGTCGACGTCGACTAATCCATTCCGCCGATAATAATCGATGATCGATCGATGCCATCGGTGGCACCTTAACATACTTTTACAAATAAAAATAATCTATTTCCTACGAAAATATTTCAAGTTAAAAAAACTATTTAAGTTGAGTCCGTACAATTCTACTATTTTAATTAAATAGTCGTCCTTCTCTAATCGAGATATCTCATTAAACCCTAATTAATATTCAAATGTAATTATCAAATATTTTTTTATTCTATTGTGTGCAAGTTTTTTCTTCCTCGTGTGTTCACGAATGCGTGTGAGTGAGCACGTAAGTAACAATGGGACAAAGAATGCTTTGTGCCGTGTAGTAACATTTTAATATACATGTACATACATACACACGCACCCGTAACTTGACGTTAGATGTGCAATGGCTGAGAAACTGTGTATTTTGTGTGACTTAACACTTCTTATATTGTTGTCTGCGTCGATAAAAGAATACGTGGAAAATTAATGTGTGGTTACTTATTTTGGCACGCTGTGTAATCGAAAATTGAAGGATCAGGCCGTCTTTTCTGCTTCAAATTACAGCAGCTGGAAGTTTTTTTTAATATAAAACTACTATGACGAACAAACTATATATCTCTTTTCTCTCTCTCTTCTTCAACTCAATGCTGAGTATCACGCCATTTTGTACAGTCCTGGGTTTCCCGCATCTGACCGTTATCTGAGACTTTAACCAGTTATTCTGGTTTCCTGGTCTGTAATCTGTCTACGTTCCATGACCAGCGTAGAAACTTAGTTTACTTATAAGTTGTAGATAAAAGGGCTCTTAATTTTGCGTCACAACTTTGCCAACCGAAATATCTTTAATACCGCGTTCATCAACATATTCCATAAAACAAACATGAACTTGACCGAATTAAAGAAGCGTGTCAAAATTCAAGAAGTACATACAATACAAGGTCAGTAAATAATATAAAATGGACGGTTACTCCACTTTTGTTAACCTTAACATCTTACGTAAAAGCAATTCTCGTATAACTTACGACCACAATGACTAGAGACTTGGGTAAAATACTTACTAAGAAAATAATTAAACTAAGAACTTGGGAAAATCTGCCCTTATTACACTGGTTTTTTTTTTAAGTTAGTTCAAAAACATGTAAAACTGGTTTAAATTTAATTCAGTGGCTAAACGATTGGCTTCCTGGATATCTATCGTAACAGTTAGAATCTCATTCCGGTTCTACTGGAAGCCGACCCCAATATACATAGTTGGGAAAAGGCTAGGTAGATGATGACAGTTTGAATCTCAACTCAAAATTATTTTAATTTCTGGGCTGAATCAGGGGCCGTACTACGAAGTTCCAATGACATCGTGATTATATCATGAGAAAGGGATAGTGCTATTATCCCTGCATAGATCTCTCACCCCGGCGTTGTGATGGTTTTAAGACAGCATAGTAGCCCCTAAAATATCTACAATTATCAGTTTCAGTGCATGTGAGTTTAATAAATACAGGCAAGGAGTATCTGGGTATCTCAATAGTTTTTTTTTTATTGAACTATACGCATAACTTCAATACCTATATATTCTTAGCTGATCGATTTAAGTCTTCATTTCTTAAATTCAATTTGATATATTTTGGTGAACAATATTTCTTGTAGTTTATAGTTATTTTAGTATTTCTTTGAGGAACCTTCTGTTTCACTTAGTATTTGAGATTCCGGGTATGTTTTACATGTAAAGTTACACAAGCAGCTCTATTTTACACGTCGCTCGATACGTGTTAAATAGAGCTGCTAATATATAAATTTACGCTCTAATATAAAATAATATGAAAAAAGACATAAATCTTTTCAAGCACCTGTTGGCCTTTGCCATTCTAAATAACTACCTACTTTTGCTACAAAAAAAAATCAAGTCCACATTGACCGTGGTCATTCTTTTATAATAGTAGCAATTCTTGCAAATAAAATAAAATATTATTATAGAATCGAGTGGCAGTAAGTGAAGGTCGTTCTTTATGATTGTTTAGCTACACCTCACACTGAGCTTGTTAATTTCCTGAATCGATCGGCGACTTCCTTTAAAAAAAAAAATGTGATTTTGGAGGTCAGTTTTGTAAAATGCGTTTTTTTTGTATTCATGGGAAACCATGATTAGATTAATCATGGGTTTTTATTTTTTTTGTTAATTCCGTTATACCTTCTATATTTAAATGTTTATTATTCTATAATTTTCAGAAGTCATGACCAAATTAGGTACTTTTATTTAAGTTCTTCTTTTACATTTTAAATTGTCAATTTACATTTAACTCTAAAATTGTTTCTCCATGTGTAAATTACAGGGTAAGTCGGTGGGCAATTCAAACAAAGGAAATAGTTATTAATTATTTAATTTTTTCATACTTTTTACATTCATCTTAACCTAAAATGGTAACCTTTATATCACTACGTACACGTACGCTCATACATGCAAGACATGTTTACATATAAATATACAAAAATGAAGTGTTTTCTTTTTGCTGGTGTCCCGGCCATTACTAGGCGAGATTATAAATAATATTTCAATGATCGCTTGGCGGATGAAAACTTTTTTATATTAAAGCTAGTATTATTCTAATGGCTGTAGTAGGAGCCTCCGAAGCTCAAGTGGCTGTTGTGGTCACCGTGGTCACCGTGCTCGCTGATCAAGACTGGGACCTTGACGGGGACGGGGTAGGGCTTCTCAACAGCCACGGGGATGTGCCTCTCGACATGGACGGGGTACGGCCTGTCGACGGGCACCTTGACGGGGTAGGGCACGGGCTTCTCTACTGCGTAAGGCACGTGCTTGTAGACGGGGTAAGGCTCAGGCACGGGCACCTTCACGGGGACAGGGTAAGGCCTGTCTACATTGACGGGGTAGGGCCTGTCGACGGGCACGTGAACGGGCACTGGCACTGGCTTCTCAACGGGGTAAGCGACCGGGACGGGCTTCTCAACGGGGTAGGGAGCAGGTACGTGTACGGGGTAGGGCCTGTCAACGGGCACCTTAACGGGGACACCAACGTGTTTGATCACGGGGTAAGGCTGGGGAACGGGAACCTTAACTTCAACCGGGTATGGCACGTGTTTCTCCACGGGGTAGGGTTGGGGCACTGGCACCTTGACGGGGTAGGGGATGTGTTTCTCAACGGGGTAGGGCTGAGGGACAAGGACCTTCACGGGGTAGGGCCTGTCGACGGGAACGTGGACGGGGTAAGGTACCTTCTTCTCAACCGGGTAAGGCGCAGGCACATGGACTGGGACTTTAACGTACTCTTTCACGTGAACAGGCACGTGTTTGATGACCTCGTAGGGCTGTGGTACGGGCACTTTGACGGGGTAAGGCACGGGCCTTTCGACGGGGTACGGGATGTGTTTCTCGACGGGCACGGCGTAAGGGACGCCTTTCACGAGGGTGATGGTTCTCGTGGTGTCGGAGTGGGTGTGCTGTCCGATGTCGTAGGATCCGTAGCCGTTGTAGGCGTGGTCATCGACGAAGTTGTATGCTCCGCCGAGTCCGTGGCCGCTGCCGATGTAGCCGACGTCTAGCCCGTGGATGCCGTATCCATAGCCGAGGTTCAAGAGTCCACGTTTGTCCAACTTCTTGTCCAATGGCTCCGCTTTCTTTTCTGTCGTCTTCTTCTCGCTGGCAGCTGCGGCTGCTACCAGCAGGAAAACTAAGCAGAACTGGAACAAAGGAAAACAATTGTTATGTCTTAATGCATAAACTTTCTTTTGCCCATATATTAATACTGTTAAATGCGACATTTAAGTAGTGCTCACTCCGATACGCGAATTCCGACGTGCAACAATGTTGGTATAACGCTTTCGTCTATCAAATGATCCTATATAATTAGTAGTTATGTGATAATGTTGTAATTATCGTGTCACTGCATTATTGTATTAAAACGTCAATTATCGACTATAATGCCTGTTCATATGTGGAGAGGAATTCGATGAAGAACTGAGGAAAACGACTCCCCAGTGAGTAATCAATTTCAATGTCGAATTAAAAGTGCGGTGGTATTATGGAAACATACAGAAATTTAATCCGTTCAGGCACACCATTATTTGGATAAACTGTTTATATTTTTAGCCGAGGGATAATACTGGCACAAAAGTTAATGATGAGGAAAATTTCGATTGACTTGTATCCGGAACGAATCAAGTTTAGATGGCATTTGGACTAGATAATGAAACTCAATGTCAAGATCCTTATATAATTTGGAATAGTATCATCATAATAATAAATAATAAAAAAAGAATCTAGAATTCTCAATTCAAATGCCACTGGCTTTATAAAAACAGTCCATATAGTAAGAACTAGTTTACAAAATAATAGCTGCATAAATCAATCAAATTACTTAATTTTGTACAGCGGTTCCAAATAATGCCTTATTAATTCATAATTGTTGTAATCGAACCAGAAGCATCGATGCAAATCGTGTCAATACACCGTTATATAACGAGAGTTTAACGTATCGTATCGTTGACGGACGTTAAATATTCATTACAATATTGCTAATAGTTAAATCAAGGTTGAGCAACCGTTCTTGCAACCAGGTGACATGGAAATGACTATCATCAATAACTTGTATTGCGAAATCTATGTAGCTGATATTTATGTACGTTTTATGATACCATTACACTCTAGAACATTCAAACTTAATGATTCCCATCATAAATAACTCTGTGAGCTTTCTATCAAAGGTACTAGGAACACATCTGATCATAAATTATCTCTTGTTAAAATCCTTTAACCAGACGCATGATTAAGCCATGCAAATAAATTCACAAAAGCGATCCTATTCAAACTCATTACATAAGTCAACTTTCGAACAATGTAACAAAACTTTAATCTAAGCTTTGCTCATAAACTAACCAATTAAGGTCGCGATTATTACTTAACAAAACATGTGGTTAGCACCCGCTGTTCAATCGGTTTGCAAAATACCCGGACAATACCAAGATTGATGAGGCATCACCCAGATTTTATTTCCCGATTGTCCAATGAGAAATTGAAAGTTACGTAGCTCAGTGACCTTGGCGAATGTTGACTTAAATCTGCAGTCATCGGTTGATGTTGAAAATAGCTGGACAAATCTCATAATGTCTTAATGGTTTACTAGAAATAAGGATGTACATTGAGTTTATAAGAGCTTTCAAAATATAGTTTGGGCCAATCTGCAAAAAAACAGATTTCGGTGAGATAGTTAGCATTGCTGCCAAAGTTTCTTCTCCCTTTCTAGCTGCCTGCAGCCCACACATTTCCCTTCTAACATTTGAATTCCAACAAAAAACATATAAATCAGCCGAGAAGTTGAGAAATATCCCTGTAAACCTGTACAGTGTACATCTATTTGCAATAGTCATTTAAATAATATCACGCTAGCGCCAAACGGCTCGGTAACTACTCAATAATCGTCGGTCACAAATCGCTAATTTAAACGTCCATGGTGCAACCCGGCCTGCATCGTGCGTTCTTTGTTCAAAAATGTTCCCAGCATTTTTGTTTTTCTTTGTGCAACGTTTAAAGGGAGATTGCCATGACCTTGCTTTGTTTAAAATTTGGAATTGTAACGAATTTTCTAGAGTCATTCATAGAAATTACGTTGATGAGTGACCTTAGTATAAAATATTCTTAAAAGAAGCTTTGAATCAAGTGCAATATTTTTCTTAACTGTTCCAATACCAACTGTTTGAGTTATGTTTAGTGCTACATATTTTGCGAAATGAATACCTTAACTACCATTCTATTTACTTACACATCTACTATTACAAAACCCGAGCAGTTGTCGAGACCGTATCATTACTACGACATAATCCGCTATATACACGGACACGTCATTGTACGTAACTGTCTGATTAAATCTTTCTTTATTTGAAAAAGTATCACGAACTCTGTAAACGCAGAGCGTATCTTCGTGACGTCATTTGACAGCATCATGCGCCTGCAAACTCGTAAAACTGACCTCTTTGGCACGTGGTGGCAGTTAAAAATTGTTTGTATGTAAACGGTATTTTTTATGACTATTAGATTTCTTTTTTGTGTTTTACATTTGAGTAACACACGACACAGATTTGACAGATGTGTAATGAATTCTTTCGTCACTATGGCTCAAAGAGGTTTGACGATCGTTATCTATAGTAAGATTTAGATATGATAAAGTGGCTGTATATATTAACACAGAAGCTATCGATCTTTTCGTAATATTCGATACTCAATACAAAAACTATAGTCGAAAATTAGATCGCAAACATTTTCATTCGCATTGTTTTGACAGAAAAGATGCTAATCAGTAGCAAAGAGAACGAGGTCGGGCGGCGATCGGGTTACCTCGGCTCGGCTCGTGGGATAGTATGACTGCTATGGTGGTTTCGCAACTTAGGAAATGGGTCGCAGATACTTACCTAACTGCGACTTTTGCGATATGTTAATTTGTGGTGTGCCGAAGTCTTGTAAACAAAGAACGGATTATACGATTTTCTGCGGAACCTGTGATGATATTTTCTTTACTAGACTCCACCAGAAAGGGATTTTTTACGAGAATTCTCGATCATTCTTCGAAGTTTCAAACCAGTATATAGGCCCAGTAGTAGCCACATCGTTGTCGTACTTAAAACACATGGTTTGTAGCAAGCCTTGCGTCAATATAATACCAAGAATGATTGCTACTATACTTGGTCAAAGATTGCAAGCAGCTCAGGTCACTAATAAAGAAAATGTACCAGTTTTACTTCTCTTATGTAATCTATAATACGGGTGGAAACATTGACCTGTGGATTATGACATGAACTTATGCACATCTTGAACATTAATCAAACTTGCGAGATAACCTGCTGATGGGTATAGTACGTGAGGAAGATGTACGGTTGAGAAAGGTGTACGGGAACGCGACGGAGTTTTTTAAGCTTCTTTTTTTTATTTTACCATTCGAATTTTACTGTTTACTCAGAAAGCGATGGGACTCACTATAAGAAAGTCTTGCTTTTTTATTTCACTAATATTTCTGGTTTTCAAAAGAAAAAATATTAAAAAATGGAGAAACATTAGCCCAGAATGCTGTTACGCAGTAATTTTTGGAACACATTTGTCTTCATTGTCGGTAAGAAAATGCATTAAAGAGCTTTTTAACTCTAATTCCAAGACGATGCGTCATCGCCAACTGCCGATTTCCTGTTTTCGAACAAAAATAGAACCAAGAACCTGCCAGTTTAGGACTAATTACATAAACCCTTATAAGGCAAACCAGGTTATACAGGAAACTAATAAATATTATCGGCTTTGCAATTCTGTTGGCGCTTGCCTTTGAATAAGTTATTTCTGAAAGCAAACCTATTAATTCACGATCTATTCTAAGAGTAATTAAAGCTTAATCAATTGGTCAGGAATCTGCAAATTGTGGCTATTATACCTAGATTATAAAATCTGGATTACTACAGCAGAGTAACGTAATAGAATTCTTCTTGGATTTTCAAAAAAAAAAAAATCTATAACTATCCAAGCTCAACCGTTTTGTGAATAATAAATACAAATAAACGCGGCCCCGTCAAAAATAAATGACCGTGTGTTTCCATAAATCGCAAACCAAATTTAGTTTACTCGTATCACGATTTTTCCAACTATTAAATGCTGAGTTTATTTTGATGTTATCATAAGTGTTACAATTAACATTGAAACGATGTAGGTATTTAGCAGTCAATCTCCAAAGGTAACAAGTCCGTTGTGTTTTCTCACGGGTCGATTTACAAAACTATTGTTGCGCAAAATTTTCTCACTGGCTCGAAAAACTGGTGCCATGTTCTTTTCATAACTCTATCTAAGAATCTCGTGTTGTTTGTTTTTATCAGATTTTTTTGTTAGGGCCTTCTAAGATTTTTCTTTGAATTTTCATTTTTCTTTATTATTTGCTTAAAGAGCTTCTATTTATTTTTCTTTCGTTCTGTTTCTCTTATTGCGTCGTGCTTATTTTTCTGTACAGTTATTTTCTCGGGTGCCTTTATGCAATTCACGCATTAACTGGGCGTTGCATTGACTTATGCCTTCCTGGACTCTCTTCCTTGTTAAACTGGACTGAAACCTGTTAGTCTTGATCGAGAGTAAATTCTCTATTGTGACGTAATATGCCATAAGATTACTCATCAGCAATGCGAGCAGTAATTTAGACTTTAGTTTATAGTAACTTAACGTTTTGTATTTTCATTGCCAGTAGGTCGTTTGAGATCTTTAGGTTATTTTGAGGTCGAATTTCGATGGTGAAAAAATTATTGGTTTTAGATTGAAGTAAATTAGGCTCCTGAATGTTGCAGAAAATTACTACTGTCCGGTTTTGTTTTAATGTAGATGATTATAATGATTTGGGATCTTTATGATAGGTAAATGATATAATTAGTATCCGTTAACGTATCACGATGCTTTTATAAGTGTTAAATCCGTAATTAATATAATAGCAAAATGTTGACTTCAAAAAAGTGTGTAACATCCCGTTTTTCACACATTAATTCTGGTAATTTTTGACGTAGAACCTGTTTCACCATTGTCCAAACAGAAATTATTTTTTAACATGAATTCGAAAACTATAAAAAATCACTTTAATTTGGACCGTATAGGTAACTAACAATGGTACAACAGGCCCTACGAATCACTGTTTCACAAAACCACGGGACACACTGTTTCACTTTTTTGAAGTCATCACTTGCACTGCACTACACTGCACACACTCACCGTTGTTTTCATAATGCCTCTTCAACGGTGGTTGGTGTCGGGAATCGAACTGGATACTGTGTTGAGTGTGTTGTGTGTTTTTATAGGTGGTTATTTGGCGATACTTTCGCCATTGCCCCCCTAGCGGGAATAGGCTGTTTTGTGTACGAGTCCTTCGTATTCGGCTAGCCGTCGGACAGAAGACAGACGCGCCGCACGTTCGGATTTTAAAAAAATAATTCAAATAATTCTTCGCTCTAATTACCTCGTTTTTTTTTGTTTCAATAATAGTCGATCCTTTTTCGAGCTTCTCTAATAATCGTTCCGTGTGTTCATGCCCTGAATTTTGGATTTTAGAACATTGCATATTTCAGTTACGTGTATTTTGCAATTGCATATCTTGAAGTAAATATTAGTGTTTCCGCTTGATATTTAATACTGGTCGGCATCCTGTACAAAGATTACAACTTCGTCCGTAATAATAGTAGTTCGCGTATGTCGGTAATAGTCTAGATCGTAAATTATGTCGATGTCTAATAGTTTACGAATAACGATATTAGTTCATATCCTTTTGTTTGTTCTACTTTTTGGTTGATTGAGCCAATAAAGTGGGCGAAGTTGGATTTAATGTTTTTGGGTTTTTTGAATGAATGTTATGAAACAGCAAACAAAAAGATTTGGAAATGCATTTTTGGCTTTAGTTACATAATTTAAGAAAATCTGAGGTCATACCTTAATTGATTCAAACAACAACGTGATTTGTATGGCAACCGTTTTTCTTATCCTTTTTATATTACGTATTATTTGTATAGTACTATTCAAGTCATACATTTTAGGTTTCCGTTCCTCAGAAGGAAAAACGGATAGTTCAGTAGTTCTAGGTATCTAAGTTCAATTCCTGGGTAAGTATTTTTTATTATGTACTGATTTATAAATAGGCTTTACTGCAAGGCCCGTTTTGTTACGTGATAAACATAATGAAATCAATTAGAATACAGTTTTATAGGAGGCAAGTTAAAACGAGTTCCAATATTATTGCCTTCGATTAAATGATAGAGTAGGCAGTTAAAAGATTATGCAATGATTTAATTAGTGTTGATTCTTTCTCTCGAGGTGTGGTTAAAACTTTGACTTAATCTTATATTAAAAATGAAGCTGATGAGTTTGTTTGTTTGAACGCGCTTATCTCTGGAACTACCTGTCGGATTTGGAAAAATATTGTTGCATATGATAGCCACATTCATGAGGAAGGCTAAAACGGGAAACGGAACGGGAAAAAACGGGATTTGCGCGTACAAAACCAAGTTTAAAATAAAAAAGAGCACGTTCTTTGATACGTTACCTATATATAGGCTATACGGAAACGGGAAATTCCTACGGGAACGGGAAAAACTGGAAATGCGCGTATGAAGTCGCGGGCAAAACCTAGTTTTTGATTAAGCCGGTAAACTTCAACGTTCATTGAGTTGTTACATTCAGGAGTTTCGATCTAAATGAATAGGCAGGATGTGACCCTGGGTCGAATGGTAGTGGCTTATAACCTTAGCCGGGAACTTACGAGCTTAACACGTGTAGGTAGACACTTGTAGATAATTATGTGTATAAAAAACTGGCCAAGTACGAGTCGGACACGCGTGCAAAAGGTGTTTTTTTTTTTTTTAATCAAGCCCCCAAAACTGACCCCACATTCAAAATGTATTAAATTACACAGAATTTCATATGTATACCAAGTTTCAAATGAATCGGTTTAGTAGATTCGGAGCATATTGCCTGTGTCAGACAGACAGACACATGAGTGACACTATAACGTTTCCGTTTTTCATTCAGACGTTTGGAGCCCTAAAAAACATAACTTATCATCATATCTACATATATTCTGACGGGTATGCGTTTAGCACATCCACATTTAGCCCGTATCGTTTCAAATCCTGTAAGTATATATTAGGGTGCCCCTAAAGACAGCCTTTGTTTATTAACTTTATAGTACAACCTTCACGACTTGCCTCCTCTTAGAGTTAAAGCAGACATCCGGGATATCAGGCTAGGAACCTTAAAGTACTGTCAACGAAACGGATTTGTTACCACCTTTTCCAAGGTATCCGTGTAAGGGGGAGCTTGAGGTAGCTGTGTAACTGTAAGTAAGTACGTTATACCTATTATGACAGGTCAGTTGACATAATTATGCGTAAATAGGTACCTATCTACCAGATAATATTGTGTAACCATGACCTGGTTAGGGTACTGATTCATTTATTGTAATTTCTGTTTTATAGGGCTTTGTATTTATTGCGTTTTAAAAGGATTTTTATCTGTGCGTGTGTGGTTCTGAATAAAATATTATTATATCTAAAATAAAAGGTTTCGATGTGCAGTTTGTTGCGCCATATCCTCTTCCCTGCCAATAAGCTAGGAAGTGGTGACGGGGGCGTTTTGGGGGACTGTCTTTATATAAAACTGTCGTTTATAATGTGCTGATACACAGGCTCATTCAAATAAATGACTTTTTGAATTTTAAGTGTTGTTGATTAAAGGTAGATTTTTAGATTACATAAGACAATATCATTATTTACTGTTCCAAATTCCGATTTATATCTCAGCCTGCCTCTAAATCTCAGAATAACTTTTGTTTCGTCAAGTTACCACAATCTATGATAAGTATGCGAATTGTCTTGTTATACAAGGGACCACAGATAAAACTATTCAAGTTTTGGGCTATAAATTACAAGAAAGTATATAAACGATCTCTAAATTAACTAAATAAAAGAGAAGAAATAAATAAAATAAAACAAAACCCTTTATTCTACTACAAATAATAAAATAATTAAAATAAACAAAACAAATGTCTTGAAGCATACTACATAGCTACAAGCACATTCATCATCAGCATTCATACTTAATCATTAGGTACTTAATTAATTAATTAAATAAGTACCCACATAATTCAATAATTTATCAGTTTTATATTACATTACTACTGATATTTAAACTTACGAAACTTCCGTCGCGAACCAAATGACCCGACCTGAATCAGACCATAAAAATTATAAACGTCATCATTGAATGAACTATAATTAAGAATAATGCAATAAAAAGGTACCTACAGACTCTATCAACGACTTTTCCCGTCTCTAAATTCGAAAATATACCAAGGGAACGTATTCCCGGGATAAAACGGGCCAATCTACCTATACCCAAAATGCATCAACATCGGTTCAGCAATTTAGGCGTAAAAACATAACAAACAAACAGGCAGACAGAGTTAGTTTCGCATTTATAATAATATTTGCAGAACATAAAACAGGAAAGCTAATGCACTTGATTTACGCAATAGTACATAGGTATGATTATTTTCCCATTGGCTTATGACCCAAGACCATAGTGTGTGAATGTTCATGATTTTCTACGACACCATAAGTACTGGTGTAGGTACTAGAATATATATTTATGGCCATAGGCTAGCTCGAAGGAAATTCATTGAAATTCGAAGACTCTCTGAAATTTAGGTGACAAAAAAATAAATTCAAGTCGTTCGATATTGTTTACTACATCATAATTTACAAGCCATTATAAGTACCTCCCTTTCATTAAGGAACAATCAACTTAAGGTTTTTTAGAAAACTTATTACGCTTAAAGGTCACAGCACAAATATCAACTCGGAAAGGGATCGTAACCGTATCGGTTTTTTACGATTACGATTAGTGTGTGTTGCAGTAAGGAGTTTCATACAAAGAATACTGAACGGCTCGGGTTGATACGGTAAACTTTAACGTTCATTGAGTTGTTACATTCAGGAGTTTCGATCTAAATGAATAGGCAGGATGTGACCCTGGGTCGAATGGTAGTGGCTTATAATCTTAGCCGGGAACTTAAGAGATTAACACGTGTAGACACTTGTAGATAATTATGTATTTTGTATAAAAAACCTGGCCAAGTGCGAGTCGGACTCACACGCAAAGGGTGTATTTTTAATTTTTAATTCATTACATTCAAAATGTATTTCTTTACACAGAATCGTAACCGTATCGGTTTTTTACGATTACAATTAGTGTGTGTTGCAGTAGAAAGTTTCATACAAAGAATACTGATTGGCTCGGGTTGATACAGTGACGATCCCTTTCCGAGTTGATATGTATGCTGTGACCTATTACAAAACCTTAAATTGATTGTCATAGTGAAAAAAAAACCTTATATTCTGGCATTACAATTAAATAACATAGTACTACATTATTTCAAAACCGGTCAACATATTTTTCAGTGCTTGTACCTACTGAAAGGGAACGTACAGACTGGTTTTCGGTGTTCTGCGTATCTACCTAAATAGGTACCAAAGTGTTAGTGTTACAAATATTACGTCAATATCGATAAATCAATATAATACGACGTAATTAGGTGACTAAACATTACTTAGCCATTAATTACAAACTAATGTGGCGTTACTCGCGAGAACTCAATATAATTGCGATTAATCATAAAAACAATATGCGATAATTATACAGGAACCTTTTTATCAAGTACTTAACATTGAAAAGGTTTCGAGCTTGTGCTAAATGATAAAATCGCCACCCACGCGGAAATGAAAATCGATTGTTATGAGCGATTTAAATTGCGATTTTTCTAGATAATCGATTTATAAAATCGTACAACAGGATATCTCGATGTTGAGTCATATCGGAATTCAAATGTTATTTTCTTTGAGGATATTTGGTAATAACATTTTAGGTCTAAAAAGGATGTTAGGTCAAAATAAATCATATCTATAACTTGATGTGCCTGCAATTTGATCAAATTATGTTATTAAACAATGTTGTAATGCTATATTTCGTTTGATAAGACGTTTTTAGGTTACCACTATAATAAATCATAAGTAGTTGAGGAATCAAATAAACGTGACTTCTAAGGTTGTTTCGATTATTTATAATAGTAATTATTTAGTTTCTAAAACCTAGGTATTTACTACCTGCTGCATAGCTTACTGCATACGTAGTTTATTACATTAAGGTATAGTGAATATAAATCTTTTGGATTGCTGTGTCTATGTTTGAATATTTATGGTTAAAGAAATTTATTTCTCAATAAGAAATACAAATATTTCACTTACTTGACGATTGTTAAAACTTAAAGATATTGTATTAGGTATAACAAACTTTGACACTTAAAGTAAGTAGCTATTGTTTTTCTTATCAACAAATCATTTATTTACATTTCATACTCAAATTACATTTTCGAACACAGAGACTTACAATTTTTCGAGTATTTAAAGAGTAAAACCGTTGCTTTATATTAACTCAAGCAAGCTCTGCCTCATTTTTTGTTAGTTTAAATCTCTTTGGTTCGAAACAAAATCTATCGATGGTTTGACCTTTTGTTTAGGCTTAGCCAAATCGGTCTTCAGCGTATGTAAGTCCAATCACATAATTATGTTACTGACATTGTAGAAAGAATTTTATTGTCAGACGCATGTTATTATTACGAAACTAAATGCATCATCTTCAATGTGATATATGATAGGCAAGATAAACGTTAGAAAAAAGTACAGAAGAAAGATAGAATATGTTTTACACGTCCAAGCAATGGAGGTCTTGTCACTGACAGCGATTTTTGAAGATAACCTGCGTTCTCTTACCAAGTTTTTTTCGTAATCGACCAGCTATTTATATTATTGTTTACTTCAAAAATATTCGCCTCAAGAATTTGTTAATGTTATTGTAAACAATCGCGTATAAGGAAATACATTTCCAGTTTATCGTAATCAGCGCCGAATCTTGACCCACAATTGAAATCGTGGCCGTTTTGATACAATTTTTGACCTTTAAAACACTGCCAACGTTTCCAGTCACTTCCTTTTTTAATAATAATAATAAGCGGCATTATTATTACTATTAAAGCCAAATTGAAATCGTGTGTAGCCCTTAGATGTATAAAACTATTCGAGGCTAAATTAGGTACGTGCTCATATTTATATCATAGTTACTAATCAGCACCGGAAACTTATTATGTGTGGTATAACCTGATATTGATTCCCTTTGCGGCTTCAGTTGTAAAATTGTTGGAAATACATGTTTATGTCAAGAAGGAATCCGCATACATTACAGTGACCAGATCGTTCCTCGAGCAAGATTGATTCCCGAATCCTATGGTTGGGACATTTGCTTTCAGAACCTTTTATAGAAGCTGTGCGGTGGATTCTTTCAAATTTAGCAACAAATAAGTCCAAAAGAATGTACAGCTTGGCAACTCAAAGCAAACAATGAACAGTATCTACACCAAAGAAATCGTATGCAATTCTAAATACGGTTTTAGACCGTTCCGCTCTTGTTGAGTGGATAAAAATCAATCGATTTGCATGCCACACTGTGTACATTCAAGTACAAGTAAGAATCTATAATTATACTGAATATTGGAAAGGCTTTAGTCGATCAAGCGTGCAGTACAATCTTATTATAGTCTGAGAGTCTCTGTACATTTTGAGGATCTTATAATTTAAGTTTTTCTCGACCAAAAATAAAAATTAATTTTAACACAAAAACCTTGTACCATAAGTCAAGTATATAAACAAGAAAACCTAATTTTGAAGATGCATTTCCTAGGAAATGACATCAATAAGTTAATCTGGATCATAAATTAAAGTACCAATCTTGAACTTCAATTTGATTTACATAAACAGATCATTTTAAGTTAAAAACACCAATTAATTAAATATTAATGTTGTAATAATGATCACTGAATCGTGTCGTATTTTGTAAATGTCAAGATACATGAAGATATAGGTAATAACAATTGATTTATTTGTATTTTACTGTTGCGCGTTAGATTTTATTATTTGCTAATTGAAACAACACATCAAGGTTTATTGGCTTTATTATGGCTTTAAGCCATTAGACATTAAACGCTCATGCAGATCTGTGAATAAATACAAACAGCTACATTTTTATACACATTAATACAGTTTCCTTGTATTATTGCCTTATTATAAAAAAAAGCTATTGCCAGCGGCTTAGCTCGTGTTAAAGTAGCCTATAACTCTCCACGGTCTCATCTATATATTTACCCAAAAATCATTAAAATTGTTTCTGCAACTTAGGCCTGAAACCCTCCCATAAACAAGCAAAAAAATTAATAAAAACTCACTCACGCATTTATAATATTAATCTGAGCTAAAATAACACGAAATCAATCATTCTATCACACTGAAAATGAATGATATTAACTTTTGACCATAACTATAATAAGTACTAATAAAAATCAATGACATAAACTTCTGCAAGTGCAGCTCCTCGCCTATTCTCCAACCGGTTCCGGTCTCGCGGCCTTGAACTCGAACGAATTCACCCTAAATCTGGTGCATTGAACGATTGAACGAGACGGCGAACAAATGAGACAACATTGATTCTTTGTTTATGTTCTTTATTTACGACCTTTTTTTTGTACGAAGTAGTTGATATGTACTTTATTCAGAGTAAGAGTCGGTTTGTACTGTTCTTGTTTTAACTAGTACCTTTATTGAAAACATTGTACAAAGGTACTATTTAGTACCTTTGTAGTTCGTATGTATGTAGCTTGTAGTTGTAGGATCTAACAAGATCCTACTGAAAAAGATTTCTGTGGAAAAAAGAGGCCTTTGCCCTGCAGTGGAACAAAATAGGCTAGATAAATATCTATCTAGACTATTTCTACATCTATCTAGATGTCGTAGGTGTTTCTAGAGGTAATGTTGGTAAGTTTGGGAGACTGGTATTACAAGTAAGAATGTCGAATTCTCAAGAAAAATAATTAAAAGTAAAACTAAACTTCCTTTACAGGGTAGGCAGAGAATGGATCGAAAAGGATCTATCCTCACAAAACAGACTCAAAAATAAATCCCAAAAACCAACGAAAAAATTTCAATACTTCCGACACGGGTGCCATTTTTATAGTTTAAGGGTTCGCAATAACGAAAATGGACACGAAATCACATTCCAAGATGGCGCCAGTGAGTGATGCACTTATTGACATGGCGCATGGGATGGAAATAGTTTTATGGTTATGCGGTCAACTACAGAACCCTCTGATTCGTAGCCTTGTACAAACTATAAACTGAAAAATTAAGCTCCTTTTTGGGGTTCCGTACCAAAAGGGTAAAATGGAACCCTATTACTAAGACTCCGCTGTCCGTCTATCTGTCCGTCTCTCACCAGGCTATATCTCATGAACCGTGATTATACAATAAATTCATGCTCTATTTCTTTAACTAAACACAAATTATCATATATCGGGGTCAAACACTTGATATGTGAGTATAAGTATTATGTTCTCTGTAAATTAGTTAACTTGACATTCGCCCAATTTCAGTGAGGTCAGGTTTTGAGCGTGAATTATGGACTGTCCAAATATAGATTGAAGTAGATCATAAGATAAGTTGGTGTGTTTTAGTGTAAGAATAAACATAAGTGTACCTACTTATACGTTGATTTGTGTAGAGTTCCTTCAAAAGGAATGTTCTTGAGGTAATTTGCAACGATTTTGACTCCAATAACTTGGGCATTAAATTGTTTTTGTGAGGAATTAGAAGGAAAGTATTTAATTGCCGCAAAACCCACATACATAATTTTATTTTTCTTAAACTAAACCCTAAACGATAGTGTTAGGTGTTCTTAAATTATATTAGTAAAGACTAACTTTTTGAAGTTTACCCCACGATTAAAAAAAGATAAATTTGAAAAATCTCCTCCAGTCTGGGTAGTAATTTTCTGAAAGCTATAACACATAAATCTCCGAATAGTTATGTATCTGAAAATACTCAATACTTTAGAAAGCTGTTAAGTTCAAGTTATGAACGTTTCTTGAAAACAACCTAATTTGGCTCCAAAGTAACCTGTTTACTATTTTGACCTACCTGAAAACACAGACTCTGGCAGGGAATTCCACTCCTTAGCCGAACTACAGTAAAAGTTTTACGAATAAGTTGAGTGATTATGACTGGGATGGTGGAATGTCTACCATGTACTGGTAGCGGATCGCTGTACGTCCTGTATTCCGATAATGGAATGGACTTCTTGAGATCAAATTTTGCCAGATCAGTGAGAAAAATTTCCCGCGACTTCGTACATATCCCGTTTTTACCGTTCCCGTAGGAATTTCCCGTATAGCATATAGTATTCCTCATGAATGTGGCTATCATATACAAAAATAATGTTCAAAATCGGTTCAGTAGATCTAGAGATTACCCCCTACAAGCTGACAAACTCACAAACTTAACCTCTTTATAATATTAGTATAGATGCTAACAAAGTCGACATCTATGAGTCACTCTATTGAGACAACATTTAAATCGGCTCTTACTCAACCATTTCCTACAGAACGAGGCCAAAGATTTTCTCACACATCTCAATCACGCACAGCTTCCAACTAAATTATACTACTTCCTGTCAATTTATTAGTAACCTTTAAACATAAGCTAACATGCAGTCTAAAAGATAAGCGAAGTTTAAGTTAAGTTTAACTTAGCTCGCATAGGTGAAGTGATTCTTTATATCTACACATTCAGTTTGTGGTCTGCGCTAAAGTATGAAAAACAAAAAATGAAAAATAAAAAAAATTTGGAAAGTTGCGCGTAACGTATTTGTGTTGCGTATCAACATTTGACGCGCGACATGATGCACAATATGTTGCTCATCATGTTGAACGGCAACGAGGAACATTGTCAATGTTGCGCGCCTGCTGGCAACGTCGCGCGTTGTTGTGCACGTTGCTGAACTTGTTGGGCGTCATGTGTTACGCGTTAAATGTTGCCTAGTCTAGTGGATACGAGCTTTCATTGTTGCAAGAAGCATGTTTTAAGCAACACAAAATTGTTAAGCGCAACTTTTCATAATTTTTACATGGCAGATTTTTGTTTTTCATACTTTAGGTACTTCATATTTTGTTTTTCGATCATTGTGTCTTTTGACGTGACAACGTCTAATAAATCGATGAACGCCGGCTGCACGCACGAAAAAGGATGACTCATTGTAACGTTACCCTCATTGTAACGTTACGATCATTTCATCAATGTTTTGTAATGACGTTGTCACGTTAAACTATCGTCCGTTAATTGACTTTACAGACAACCATTTTTTTGACAGCAGAGCCTGAGCTTATATGTGTCTTAGTAAGCTTAAGAAAGACTGCCACACAAGCATCATGGGTGACAGAGAAAACAGAAGTAAAAAAGACAACGCGTTTTGATAGAAATTGTTTTCTGTTGTATAGCATTTTATTTTTACGTGACCACTCGCAGTTCAGCACACTAAGGCTGGTTACTGCTTGACTGAACTATCTTGTGGTGGCCTCAAATGAATTTAAGGCCCCCAGCCAGGGCTTACAAACTAAACCAAATGACCGCTCACTAGGGCATCCCCTGTGGGATACGGACTTCGGCTTAGCGGCGTCATTTCGAGGGACAGCTAGGGACAGGTTGGGTCATAACATTATTATTTTGGGAGTTTACAACTACTGACTCAGCGACGCTGGCAGTCTCGGTAATCCAAGGTCGGGGAGGGTTTTTACAGGGTCTATCGCATTGTCGCGTAGCATTATTATATAATAATATTATAAACTTACGCACTGTGGCCAGTATCCAATTTTATTACAAAATTATATCTAATAACGGCAATACCTTGCTGCTGCAACGGTTCTACGTAACTTTTGTTCACTATGTATTCATGGCATTTATGTGAGTAACCCAAAGATTAGAAAGGTTACATTCAAGTTCAAGATTTAATCGAGAGCAAAGCGCAAGGTTAACCCCTGCGCTTTGCTCTTAATATAAGTTCAAATGTCATTGTTTGGTTCTACTAAGTTATGAACTTTGTTGACCTACTAACTTGTAGTTAATGTTAAGGAGAGATAATTTTTAAATCTATGCCTACTCATAGTTTTATTGTAGAATGCAGTGGTTAAACCTGCGTTTAAATTTAAGGTTTAAAGTAAATCGAAAAGAACATATTATGATCTATTTTCTACGTTACCAAGTTACGTCTCGTCTCCAAACTCAGGAGTTTGGAGACAAAACGTAAATTGGTGACGTAGGTAATTACTTTATTAATTAGGTAGGTAGGTAACTTCTTAGTAGCAACCAAGATTGCTACTGAGAAAATAACGGCAGCTCATGCCTCTTTTTAGGCCTCCAAATCACGAGTTACACTGTCTTGCCTGCTTACGTCAACATCTATTAATTGTGCGTACAGCTAAGGACTGGAATCCCTTCCCAGAGTCTGTATTTCGTGATAGCTACAACCTGGTGGACTTTAAGTTAAGAATTAACAGGTTACATCTTTCTAGGCAAGCATGCTCCATTGTCGACCACGGCTCCACGTTGAGCCCATCAATAATAAAAAAAGATAAACATACTTCATTCCATCATAGACTAATCTTCTTGTAAAAAGAAGAGTGTATCGCAAACCGAGCCTAGTCTGCGTAAAGTCGTGACTTGTGTCGCGTAGCGTGTGGTGTGGGTGACTTTCAAACACCATACATCTTCTGCAATGATTACTTTTGTCTTACAAGTCAAGGCCTTGTTATATACGAACATAAACATATTATAATATGTATGTGTGACCCCCTTTTGAGCGCATGAGTTGTTCTCTTTGCTAATTATTTTAAAACTAATTTAATTTACTCTTTGTTTTTGCTCTTGTTATGATGAGGAAGTATTCGTAAATAGTGTTTGCACAAGGTTGTGCATTTAGTGCATTTCAAAGGCACACTACCTACATCTTAACAGACATAGTTTCATAATCAATATTGAGAAATATGAAAAAGAGTCTGTCTGACAGTGGGTATCATGAAGGAAGGTAACAAATCTTCCCAACCGAATTTCTGTTGTAGTGGCCATACTCAAAGGAGAGTGCGCAAGATAATAGTGCACAAGTGTGTGCGCAAAGATAGGTACAAGGTTTGAGGTTGCGCAGTATACGCTGCGTTGTTTAAAAAAAAATGCTGAGAAGGGAACCTTTTTGGCCTCGCACATATTAAATTCATGCTGTTAGCTTTTGGTTAATTATTTTTATGACTGGTTAGTTTATTTTTTTTTACTTTTCTCTTTGTTTTGTGCGAGTCCAAATAAATATTTTTCGTTAACTCTTATAAGATTGGCTTGAAATCACAGTGCACCAGGAAAGGAACCTACAGTGGCACAATATGGATCTCTTGATTCTTTTACCTGTTTGTAATAAGTCTACTAAACATAAAAACCGGAGATGGTCTATTCTATTTCTTTTACGGATTTTAATTTTAGACTATAAGGATGTTTTTTTCCCAAGCGATTATGACATTTAAGATCTTGGTTAACTAGTTTTCTGCAACAGGTAGTCAAAAACTAATTATATTAAATTAGACTCTTCTGATTAGATGAGTTATTAGCCTGTGGGTGAGACTTATTAATTAGTAAAAAAAACATCTTGTTTTAATCCTCGTTTGATAGATATGGAAGGATGGAAACTCGTTGGAACATAAATAGATAAATGAATAGATTAAGTAATAAATAAATGATTAAAGTATGATAAAAGACCAAATATTACGTGATCAGCGTAACATAATACGGAAACATTTATTTGTCGTTCTTGTGAAACATCAAAACTCAAACAATTGCATGATATTAAGAAAAATAATATCCTTTGCAGTGCCCGATGAGTGTAACCAATTTGTAAATTATAACTAAATTACAAATTCAGCAAGTCTGGAGGTACGCGGTATAGAGAGTAAAATCCCGCATACCTCCACTGAAATGGGAGGATCCTCCGACCAGACGGTTGTTGTGTCTGGTGGGCAACTGCCCGATAGTTGATATTCGGACTGTTGTACATGTTCAAATCGCACGGAGAACTTTGCTTGCGCGATGCATTGCATGTTAGTTCGTCGTAGATGGCGCTGCGGTTCTTTTTGTTGCCGTACAAATGTCGTTTCTTAGTTTTTCATGTGGCGGCATTGATGCCGCTACACAAGCACCAAATCCTTCTGGAGCCCGGAATATCAACTCACACACATGCAGCTCAATGTACACAAACAGAAAAAACCGCCAGAAATGCCACTTTCATTTTGATAAAACGGATACAACATCATCCGTAATACATATCCTAACAATAACAAGAGGTACCTGTTACATAGATAATTTAACAATCACACCTGCAGTTTAATATCAGCCAAATTGTCCAATCAATCATGATTGCAACAAAAGCAATCAATATGGGAAAATCTTCATTATTTGAATAACAAAAGAAAATTGGGGCTATTGTTTTCATGGAACCTTCACAAACTGGGCCAGTGCGTTCTCAGATTAATATGTACAATCTTGTTAGATATAATAAATAAGGATTTTGAAAACTTGTTATCTTCTATAATTATCCTTCCTACTAATATTACATATAAACGCGAAAGTTTGTAAGTATGGATGGATGGATGGATGTTTGTTGCTCTTTCACGCAAAAACTACTGAATGGATTTTGATGAAATTTGGCACAGTGGTAGATTATAGTCTGGAATAACACATAGGACTTTTTATCTCGGGAATATGTTCTCTTGGGATAATTTCCGACAATCTCGCGGGCGGAGCC
Organism: Mamestra brassicae; assembly: GCA_905163435.1. Taxonomy (NCBI): domain Eukaryota; kingdom Metazoa; phylum Arthropoda; class Insecta; order Lepidoptera; family Noctuidae; genus Mamestra; species Mamestra brassicae. The sequence continues at coordinate 2,109,286 of LR990991.1, read as the reverse complement.
GCGGGCGGCAACTAGTACCTTTATATAAAAATCAATTGGTGCACGTTCCTCTCGTTAAAACATGAAACCTTGACCGATTATTTTTTTTGTTAAGTTCACTCTTATTCAGGGGTGATATAGGAAAAAATGTGTTACAATCAAATCAATTTCAGGTAGTACAAAGCTTACTACGTCATCTAGTTTTGAATGTATTGAAAATTCTATGGTTGCTGAAAATATTCTCTTTCTTATTTTTCCCATATCTGTAGTATAACTAGGTACCGTAAAACGGGGTGAATAGAAATGCAGGGGCGGATATAAACCATTATTTTATAGCGATTTTCACTTGAATATCATATTAATGATTTCAAAGCATCCATTTAAAAAAAAATGGAGTTCTTCATTGCTGCAAACAATATTTAAATAACGAATTCCAATAAAAGTTTAGTTTTTATGCACCCCTGCATTTCTATCCACCCCGTTTTACCCGATATCTCAATCAAAGCTCAAAATGATTGGCCAGTTTTATATAACACTAGTTTTCACCCGCGACTTCATACGCGCATATCCCGTTGTTGCCCGTTCCCGTAAGAATTTCGGGAAATCCTGCCAAATTTCACGACCAGCAGTTTCGATTTTGCGTTGTCTGTCAGTCACTCAGTTACTTAGTCAGTCAGTCAGTCGGAAGAATTTTATATAGGACTAGCGGTCCCGACAGACGTTGTCCTGTCCGAACGTTTGCTTCGAAATCGATTGCAGCGCCACCTACCGGGTCCAATTGTGAATCTAAACCATTCTCAAATCCCCTTGAATACACAAAAAAATTCATCAACATCGGTCCAGCCGTTTAGGAGGAGTTCAGTGACATATCACTGAACTCTAAACGGCTGGACCACACGTACACAAGAAATACATACATAAATATATTAAGATTAAATTCAAAGTTTTACAAATACCATGAAATAATAGACGGATATAAAAACAGCCTTAAGGGCACAACCTTAGAGTCAGTATCTATAGCTACAATAAATATTGGATTCAAATAGTCTTGCAATGATTCTTAAACACAGTCAGCCTCCCACATCCTTCAAATCAAACTGCGTGTTAATTATTTCATAACGATTTGTATCCATTTAATGATCTAACCGTATCAAATGATTATCATCTATCATGTTACCGACGAAACCGAGAGCTTTTCGAAATAGTACTAGGTTATAATGCTATTTTGAAGGTCCCCAAAGAGCGATTCATTAATAATAATACGTTTATTGTTGTTCGTGATGTTTTGAAGGGCAGATAATAGATTTACTTTTAAATTATTATTTATTTTTAGGTCAAAATAAAATTACTTAGACCAGTGTTTTTTTTTTGCGTGGATACCTATGTTTAGACGAGTACGTCTGGACCAAATTTTTCCATCTGTTTACTGGGACCTTATATAAAGGCATCTATAATTAACTGCAAAGTCGTAAAAGGCTTTAAACTGACATCCCTGGGACCTTATCTATACTAATATTATAAAGAGGTAAAGTTTGCGAGTTTGTGAAGTTTTAGGAGGTAATCTCTGGAAGTAAAAGTCGGATTTGGAAAATTATTTTTGTATATGATAGCCACATTCATGAGGAATTCTATAGGCTATACGGGAAGGGGAAATTCATAGCTAGGGCTAGTATATAGTATAATAATACAGCTGAAGACATTGTTTGTTTGAACGCGCTAATCTCTGGAACTACCAGTCGGATTTGGGAAATTCTATTTGTACATGAAAGCCACATTCATAGGGAGGCTTAGGCTATAAAAAACGGGATGTGCGTGTACGAAGTCGCGGGCAAAACCAAGTCTGAAATAAAAAAGAGAGCACGTTCGCGTTTTTGATTCGTTATCTACCTTTCAGTGTGTGTCTTATCAACCACATCTTTGTTTTTCTTTGGTTTGGACTTTTGGTAACTTACCTCATTGTACGAGTACTTCTCACCATTATCCTGTCTCGTGGTCGTGCCAATTGTTTCGCTGGTTCTCTCAGGTTTTCTTCTTTATTTTTTTATGAAATTTCGACACACGACAATGCACTTTTAATCCACTTCTGAACCTGTAAAAGAATTCTATGACTACAATCATTGTGTGTACAATTAGTGTGTAACCTCCTTTGGAAATCCAATAACTAATTATAAATTACAAAATGACTCAGATAATCTATATACTAATAAAATTCTAATAAAGCTGAAGAGTTTGTTTGAACGCGCTAATCTCGGATTAGGAAAATTATTTTTGTTTATGATAGCCACATTCGTGAGGAAGGCTATAGGCTACACGGGAACGGGGAAACGGAATATGCGCGTACGAAGTCGCGGGCAAAAGCTAGTACCTAATAAAACAATAGACCAACAATAACATAGCATCGAGAAAGCAACTTTCGCAATACGTTACTGACCTCTGTAACCTTCAAGAGGTGAGGTGAGGCTAAACCTCGTAAAACTAGATATTATGCACAATGTCATGAATCAAGGAGGTGCCTGTGAACTTGGGAGTGCGACCTTTGAAGCTGGTCTTAGACAGATATGGAGGCAGAAAATTAAAGAGTTTTAAATAATAGACAATTTTATAATGAGACCGTAGTTTTAGTGACGAACGTTTTAGTGACTGAACTTTTTGAAATATCCCACCATCATAATATCAGCCGAAAGACGTCCACTGCTGGACATGGGCCTCCCCTAAAAGGGCGGAGATTTGCCATAATTTTCAGGCTTGACAGGCGGGTTGGCGATCGCAGTGTAGCTGTTCCAATGTACAATTTTACAGAGAATGCTGCTGCCCAATCACTGGTGAGTCCCTTAGTCGCCTCTTACGACACCCACGGGAAGTGATGGGCTGGTGCTTTCTTTGATGTCCGATACCATACAGAAGCCGACTTGTTGACTTGACTTTGAAATATCTGTGGCATCCAATTTCAGGATTTGGTGCCAAAATATATTGCAGTACTTTATAATATACCTACTCATACGTAATTGATATTTTCCTTACAAATGAAACATGTATTCAAAATAACAAAATCAAAATTGAGGCTATTAGTAATCGTATGATTTCGATCTAAATTCTTAAAAAAAAACAAAAAAATAGGAATTCGGTTCGTTTTGATTTATCTGAACCAACAGAATTCCTCTTATAGGTCAAATGCACCCACACGAAACGACACAAAAATAGAATTTAAACAAAACATGAGACTCCTTATCTACAAGAAAAATAACGCTTAAATAAGGAGTGGCTTCTTCCACAATGATCAATTTTTTTTTATGACACTGTTAATGACATTACTCGGGCTTCTATTATATCAGCGACAACGACTGTCAAAAGTTCATCATCTGCCTAGCCTTTTCTCAATTATATTGGGGTCGGCTTCCAGTCAAACCGGATTCAGCTGTCGACTGTCAAAAGTCAAAAATGATAAATACTCCAAGGAGACAAGGGTCTAGAACTCTAGATAGATCAAGCAAAAATGATTGAACTCGCGAATAAGAACGAGCATTGTCAACGATTTCATTTCATGTTTTAATTTCATTTCATTTATTTATTGGTGTGATTTTAGTTACATTTTACATGATATTTTAATAAGAAATCATTCGTTTCTCAAAAATCTACCTTAAAGGTGTACACTCTTTCACATAGTTAGTAATTATTACAAAAATAATAATAAAAATAAAATAATTACAACAAAACACAACATAACTAAAGAGACAGAAAAAATAAACAAGCAAAACATTAACCATTGAGTATACATATTAATAATGAATGGAAATAAAGATAATAATACAATGTCAAAATTAAGTAAATATCGACGTCAAATATCTTACAACTTATCATTGAGGAATTCTTCAATAGTATAATAACATTTTTCCAATAATAGATGTCTTAATTTGTTATTGCTGGGGAGTTTGTTTGCTGGGGAGTTTGTTGCGCCACTTCTTCTTCCCAGCTAAAACACTAGGAAGTGGTGACGGGCGGGCGTTTTGGGGGACTGTCTGACAACTTTGACGTTCAAAAAGTGCTGACACTCAGCCTTATTTGAATAAATGACTTTTGATTTTGATTTTGATTAAATTGAATAATATTGGAGTCCTTAATTCCATTTAACAAAAACGTAGACGTATATTTTGGACTCTTTCACAATGAAGGCCTTCTTGTCTCGACTATTTTAATTTAACTTAGATATCTACGCCAACAATGTCAAGTCCTGCCGAATATCCGTTGTAGTTGCTAAGCTACTTCAATCAATATATTTTCACCCTCTTGTCTCGACTATTTTAACTTAGGTATCCACTCCGACGATGTCAAATCCAGCCGTTACAGTTGTTGTTGCTATGCTACTTCAACCAATACAGTTCACAGAACCTGTCACAATTTTAATTGAGGTCACTTAAGAGCCAGGAAAAAGGAAAAACGGTAAGTAACCGGTGTGACAAGTCTGTTATATTTTAGTTTTTTTTTTCGAACAAGAATGTGTTGCTTAGTCATTTTCTATCTAAAGTGATATTATAAAGAGGAAAAAGATTTGTTTGTTACGATTTGGCTCAAAAAGTATTGAACCGATTTTAAAAATCCTTTCAGCACATTCAAGTTAAATTTTCACCAAGTAACATAGGCTATATTTAATTTTAGAAATAATTAGGAATTCCCACTAAAACTTGAATTCCCAAGGTAGGTAATGCCTTTCATTTGTAATAAAATGCCTTTCATCGCATGCGCTGCGAAAACTATTGATGATACATAAAAATAATGTACTACATAATTAAAGTACTCATTATTACCTAGAAAAAAGTCCGCAAGGCTTTATGTCTAACTATTACGCTTAAGTCACAATGTCCGCTTTTTGTTAAAATTATTCAATGAATGTCCAGTGGAAAAGAAAAAGTGATGATTTTGGTATCATATACCTAAATTATTATATGATACCAAAATCATCACTTTTTCTTTTTAAAGCACTTAAATGGATAAGGATTATTAAATCCTTATCCATTTAAATGCTTTGATAATTAAGGTAAATTAATGAAAATCGTTTTGCTTAATTTTCCAAAACTAAGGGGGGTAGCCCTTTAGTTTTGGAAAATTAGTCAAAACGATTTGCGGCGGAGCGGATATAGGCGAAGCGGGCGTTGAAGTTTGTGGCCTTTGTGGAGTACCTACTAAATCCGCGCGGATGAAGTCGCGGGCGAAGTGGTAGTTGTATAATAAAAAAAAATGTATCTAGATGATTTGATAAACCAAGGGCTTGGTTTCCTATGATAAAGGTCATGGGTTGGGTCCTTGATGAAACAATTTACCTAGTTGTACAGCTGTGACCGTGTATGGAACCTCAACTTTTGTCTCAAATTAATGTACAGATCATGCATTTGATAAGACTCTCAGTGCGAGAACGTTGACGATGATTTTCATCTTGCACTTCTATAATGTTATATTTTATTGTTACAGGTAAGGCAACAACAGCTTTAATCTTCCAACAAAATAAACATGAGTACGGTAAGTTAATTTTGACCCTTATGTTCATTCGTCTACTGCAAGTAGGTACATGTTCGAGCTTACAAATGAGGTTCTTGACGAAGTAACACTCCATCAGCGATATTGACTGTCGAAAATGCAAACTGTTAGGAAGTCTATCCCTTGACCATTTGGAAGCAACCCTGATCTCTTCAAAATTAGAGTGAACAGGCTTCTTCTGGGTAAGCTCGCTCCATCGTCGACTTTGTCTCTGTCTATGTCTATGACCTAGACTAGAGTCAAGAGCAAACTCATCTCAAATAAATAAAAAACTGAATTTGAATCAGGTACATAATTCGGTAGTGCATGTCAATACTGCCGACACAAGACAAAAGGACGTATCTATACAGAACGAAGTAACCGATTTCCGACATTAAGAAAATAACTAGAAATCGGTTCCTTCGTTTTGTTTTGATACGTCCTTTTTTGTCATGACGGCAGAATAATACCAACATTCAAAATTGAACATGGCCTGCCTGGTTTTTTTCCAACTGTGCGAGTATTGGGGGCGGCTTCTAGTCTTACCGGTTGCAGCTGAGTACCAGTATTTTACATGGAGCGGCTGCACATATGACCTCCGAAACCCAGTAAGCTGATACTCGTAGAATATCAGTTGTCTAAAGCCGCAGTTTATCCACAAATCGTTTATCAATTGTCAAGCCCAAAGGTACGTTGCGGAATTTGTTCGAAAGAGTCACCGCGGCCCTGGAACGCAAAGGGCTTAAGAAAGAACACGGATGGGTTTTAGTCGGTAAGAGTCTGACACGCCCTTCCGCGCCACCTAGAGGGGAAGAAGTCATTTGATGATTCCCCGTCCTTCCAAAAAAACACAACCCAAAGGTACATTCAAAATTTGGGTGTGTAGATCCTTGAACATTAACCTGTTACTTGACACAGCCATTTTGTAACAGGAAATATATTATTTTCTTTTCAACAAAAGATTAGTCACTGTACAAATCCAGTGCAATAAGAAATGCCACTATTAACCGAGGTCAAATAACGATATAAATCTACAACTGAAAGGTTGTAAATTCTCAGGTAGACAAAATAAGGGTTCCGGGTAAAATTAACTCGCAAAAATGCTTTTATTCTTGTAAAAGTTACACGAATATAAGGCGATATGTTAGTATTAACATACTCTACTCTATAATGCGGACACGAATAGCATCAGTGATGCGGCGAGTGCGCGATAGCTCCAACAGCTTGGTTGCGATTGTGGCCGACAGAGTGGATAACCCAATGATGTGGCATTGGATGTCGGCACATTGTCCGTCATTAGATTATGTTCAATGACATTGTTCTTGTATGTACGTTTAAGTGTTTCTTTAATTTAATTTCTGAGTGTGTGTTTATATTGGTTTTTAATATTTTAAACTATGGACTCCGGTCTGAAATAAATATTATATTATATTATATTAAAGGAAATCTTTAATTGAGTTAATACCAGGAGCTTAAATTCGAAGAAGCACTTGTAAATTCTGCTACCAATACCAACTTGACACAGGGATTGCATCTCAGTCATCGTTATCTGCAAGGCATGTCAGTTCTGTAACAATAAATACTTGTTACTTTTTTTGTCACTTGCCAAAAATTTAATTATATTGTTAAATGAAATGAAGAATGTTAAATGAATGAATGAATAAATTCTGCTCACATAATATAATCAATTGATCAATGACCTATGTATACAAAATATTGTAAAACTTATATTTGAAAAGAGTAACTATGGAGTTTCTTGTCCGTTCTTCTCCATAAGAATCTACTTTTTGCGAATGGACAACTAGAGTCACTTATATTTTAATTTTAAACTGTAAATTTGACGTTCAAAAGTGCCTTTTAATGGTCTCGTTGAAATAAATGAATTGACTTTGACTTTGACTTTGAAGAATTTTCATGTGTTTGTGGAGGTGTTAAATGACATTTCAGTTTACGAAAAATCTTGTATTTTTATCTATAATCGTGAATAATAAACTGGCGGTGGAATTTTGTTATGAGTAGGTATTTCATTGCCATATCTGACGTATTTTGAAAGACTGGCGTACATGCACTAGAAGATAAATTAAGCCAATTTACGTCGACAATTAAATCTAATAAACTTCACCCATACATGGCAAAACTCAAGGTAATAAATAATCTTCCGCATTCAAGTGAATTATCATAATTTTTCACACATGCTTGCTACATTCTTTGTATCAATTAATTTATTAAAATGACCCGACGTATTAATTGTATCCATGTTTTAATGTGGTACACTGACGTGTATAATTTAAATCTTTGACATTTAAAAAATATATGTGTACATTTCCCATTATCATTCTCTGCCACTTTGTAGCTTATTTTTAGAGTAAAATTTTCATAAAAAAATAACTTGAAAGCTTTTTTAACTATCGTTTCTTATGCTGACTGTACAAACTTATATTTCCAGCTTTGTTAACTAATACGTTGCATATGTCACCGGAAAATTGCAGACTCCGTAAGATTATAAAATAACTTGAGAGATTGCAAACTCTCGATAAATTGTCAACTGAACATTTGGAATACTTTTTTACGCATCAAAATTTGATAGCCTTATAATATCTCCGTGCCGGTCCGCGAAATTGTAGAATGACATAAACTGGCGACCAATCAGCTGTCTGGTCTACAATTTATCTGTTTTGGTGTGATAGTTAAATTGGAAACTTGGCCCTTCATTGGTCTTTGTTGGTGGTGGAATGACTTCGAGATATTATAGACTATCAAATTTTGATGCGTAAAAAAGTATTCCAAATGTTCAGTTCACAATTACAATCAGTTACAATCACTCTAGTTATTTTATATTCCTACGGAGTTTGCCATTTTCCGGTGACATATATAAGTAAATTATTAACAGCAAAAAAGTTCAGTTTCAACAGAAAAATAAAATAGTTTGGGCAAATTCCCAGAATAGTTGCACCTAAATACATAAACATTATTCAAGAATTATTTTGCTTCGTTTGTTTTTTTTTTATTCTCGATACATCCGAAAAGTTGATGCAAAGAAAACGTCAAACCCTAGCTATTTTCGTGTGTGGCTAATGGGAATCATAAACTCACCTGGAACTAACCTGGTTTGTCCAAATCTCCAAAACCTGTTTTGTCTTATATTATAATCATCATTATTGCATTATCATTTTACTTATGTAATACCTCTGTCACCGTTTTAAATGTCGAATTCCGTTTAATTAAACGTTCCGTCAAATGCAGAATTATATTACCGAATCAAACTAACAATTTCATAGGACAATGCAGCCTGATGCTCTAAATATTACCTAACCACGGTTACGTAACAATCCCTGAAGGGCCGCTGGAACAAAAGCATTCAAATCGATCATTATTCTAAATTCACAGTCCCTTAGTCACCTCTTACGACACCATGAAAGGGTCCCTTTCCGCTTGTGCCCGTAACCGAGAACCATTGAGCAAGGTAAACAGGCTACTTGTCCAAATTCCTTAGGAACTACATACGAAGCAACTTTTTGTTGAGAGACAGTTGCGCGACAGCACCGGGCGTAGGCTGAAAACTATTCTCGGACAATTATTGATTTTTGGGCTGCCAATTATAATCCGTGTTAACACCAAATAATAATTCCTACACACAAACCTAAAAAAAAAGTGCAGAAATACATGTGTTTGGGTATCGAAACTATTCAATTGATTAACCTCTAAAGGATAAAAACTTGAGAGACGATTGTCTTGATTGTGTCGCAACAGTGTCCCAACAAAAAGTCGCCAAGTTTAAAGTTCCAAAGGCCGTGCGACCCGGCTTACTGCATAACCTAGTCCATTACGAGTATATGCCATCGGGTGATATCGCAATGCATCCGGCCAAACGTCCTTCATTTACACCATACTTTTACTAGTTCTACGATTTGTGAATTAAACTCTACTACACAGGACGTATATTTAGTACTATTTCGTGGCGTAGTTTTGTCTGTGACTAGATTTAACATGCAAAATATTATTTATTTATTTTTTCATTTCCAGCAGTTTTACGGCTCACCTGATGGAGGGTTATCTTGTGAAAGTCTTACATTTTTGTAAACATTCTCAGTAAATAAGGGACTGATGACTGAATTACGGGGAAATACAATATTGTGATGGATCCTAGACTTAGTGGACTGATGATTATCAGTTCCTAGGGTACTTTACATGGTTGTGTTTCACATACAAGAAGAAAGGCAAGATAATATTTTTATCGATCCGCTATCGAGAGATACATTTATATCAGCCATATACGAGATCTCGGAACGGTTGAAGAATATTAACATCATGAAGGTCTCAAACTCAAACTCAAAGCGTTTATTTCAATTAAACCATTACAGGCACTTTTGAATAGTCAAGGTTAGTCTTTCCAAAGAAATAAAGCTAATTAGACGTTCCAAAGCGTAGATCTCTATGGAGAAGAACGCGCAAGAAACTCCACGGACACTCTTTTAAATCAATGTTTTTTACAATGATATGGTTACATCATTGGTGTGAAAATTATACAAACATACATATATGTGAAAACGATGTAGAAAGACTTGCACGACCAAGGGTCCGAAGTAAAAAAAAAAGCAACAATTCAAAGAACAAATAGTTAAAGTAAAACGTGGCAGCTGAGACATGACCAGTCCTAGCTGACGGCGCTCGCTCAGCAATATGACGCATGCGCTAGCACCATTTGGCTCAACCACTTTGAAGAGTGCCTAATGATCCAGCACCATCAGCCAGACTTTTAAGTGAGCATGACGCTCCTAACCGCCAGGGCTACTCAAGTCAAAGAAAAATCATAGTTTAAGGTACATATATATATCATATATTTATATATCTTAACATCATTACATCAATTAGAAATAATATAGAACCCAGGTGGTTCTATCTACGGGGCAACCACTATAGGATCATTTGAAGAGGACGGACAGGATCTGTTTATGCTAAACCAATTTACAAAGTTAACAAATATTATATCACTAGCAGTTTGTTAGGCAAAATACTGAAAGTGGCGGTTCAGATCTGGTAATAGTCGATTTGGTAATATTCGCAGTGGTGTTATAGCCACATAAATCATGATTTACTACTTGATTTTCCCTGATTGGGTTATTTGCGTGGGTTCATAAATGTTTGTTGGATTTCTAAAATATATTTGCACATCATTCTATGGTCATATAGTCTAATTGATAAAAGCTACAAAATCATGAAGTGGTCTTCGCACTATCATCATTCACCAGGGTGATCTGACAGTCCTATGCCAAGCCCTTTGAAATCATGTCATTGTTTTTCTTATTTTATGCTAACTTTTCTTCAAGTGCCAGAGTTTCAGAAGCCAATTCTCACCACCACAATAATAATGATTTAATAATAATAATTTATTGGACCAAAAATGTTGTACAATCAAACACTTACGAACAACTATTATGGACAACATATTAGAGAGTAACAATCGTGTCAGTAGTATTTGCATTGAATTCTGGTACCCAAGGAAAGATTTAACTTGTGTTATGGGTACCAGGATTCTCACAATATTCTATCTGTTCTTCAATTTATTGTCGCTTCACTTAATATGGGTCTCCATTCGAATATTGCTCTAGTTCCGTGCAGCTGCTTAACTGTCAAGCTAAGTTCACAGCACCCTGCAGTGATCGAAAAAGATAACCGATTTAATCAGAATTTCCCTTGTCGGCACAAAATCGCCAGTGTCACTAATGTCGCAATGGTCAGGCATTTTAACGCGTAGTTTCCTTCTCCCGAGCCGTGTTCCGCTTGCGACACGACATTGCGTATGGCTGGGATTAGACGCACGCGCCGCTGCGACGCGATTATCAGTCGTGATGACATACTGCTGTGTTGGGGTTTGGTTTGATTTGGATTTGGTAGATTAAAGGGTCAAGAAAAGCAACTGTGTACTTTAATCAAAATCAACAGCCATTTATTTAAACTATGCAGCTTCCTGGCTGGGTTGCGGAATTCGTTCGAAAGAGTCACCGCGGCCCTGGAAGGCTTTAGAAGGAACATGGGTGGGTTTTAGTCAGTAAGAGTCTGACACACCCTTCCGCTCCTCCCAGAGCGGATGAAGTCACTTGATGATTTCCCAGCCCTAAAAAAATCTGTTTGGAACGTCAAACATTTCTAGACAGTCCCCCAAGATGTCCGCTCGCACCTTTATTCGTGTTTCACTCAACAAAACATTTTTCTGTTAAGTTGGTAGCAGCCTGTAGCTCCTTTTGGTAGAATCTTTACCGTTGTTGGACAAACATTTTTTGTTTATTTGACTATTTTTTAATACTATAAATTACTATGCCTTGCCTTCGGTTCTTAAACTGACAGATTTTCCTACAGCATTGCTTAAACTTGCCTTACTTCGTACTTACTCTAAGATCTGCTGAAAACCATTTCATTTGGTCATACCTACTTCCAGCACACCTCATCAATCATGATCGTATCTTTTACCAGTCAATAGATTAACTGTAAGTCGGTTTTCACTCGTAAATAAAATAGACAGCCAAATACCTAAAAATATACGTCTAAATGGAAAAAATAGGTAGTATGTAAGCACGCAGTTGCCGCGGCGGAGAGAGGCGATCGCGCGCCCTTCAAACGGGTCCGGCTGCCAGTTCCGGTAGCTGCAGCCGACCAGAGCTCTGAAGGTGGTGGATGTGGCATTGATATTATACAGAGAATTGGTACTAAAAATAATATAAAGCTAAGTTAAATAGCCAAGAGTTGGTAGAAAACTGCAAATAATAATGCATTGATAGTAAGGTGCAATGTCTGGTATTGCAGACTGGTATCAGTATTGCTATGTCGATGGACTATCAGCTTGCTTGGTTGCAACCAATTTGTTTTTTATTCAGCCTTATTGGGCCTTTTCCCCGTCCTGCTGGACTGGCATTAAATTCATTTGAGGCCACCACAGAACAGTCCCGTTAAGCAGTAACCAGCCTTAGTGTGCTGAACTGCGAGTGGTCATTGTCCAAAAAAAAAGCGGGACAAAGGCCTCTCTCCAAATCTTTCCAGGTATTTTTTCCCGAGCCACCTCGTACCATCCCTTGCAGTGGCTTCCAAATCGTCTAGGCACTTCTTCCTAAGACCGCTGGAAAGATTTGGATGGGTCATGAAATAGTGACTCTGTTGAACTGGATTTGTTTGCGAATTCCTTCCGTTCACGAGTAGCTAACTTTAATAGAACTAGTCGAAGGTCTTCATTCAGATATAGAGTTCCATGGGCAAGTTGCAACGTCATTCGTCAGTAAACACACACATGCATGCGATTTCGACACTGCAGCACTTAGTCAACTATGCATTCATGCTTTGACAACTCCAAGTAAGTTACAACCTTCGTACATCGCATACGTATGACACATTGCAACAACACGAAATAATTAAAACTTCATTCACATATAGATCACGAGATACGGCCAGGATAAGACAATCACGGTCCATTAATCACGAACGAACTAAAAGGAAGTCGAGTACACTTTGTTTGTTTAGAGTACAAGAGTACTTACTTAGGTAGCTTAGTGAAGAATGAAATTGGTTCTTATGTTCAGTCGTTAGTTCAACCATGCTCTCTCTTGCCCTCTGTGCCCCAAAACATGCATCCGAAGAGACCTTTGCGCTGCCATCAACGATGCCGTGGAAGTGGGAATTATTAGGCCACTCAAATCTAAAAAACCGGCCAAGTGCGAGTCGGACTCGCGCACGAAGGATTCCGTACCATAAACCTAAAAAAACACGTTTGTTGCATCCCTTAAATATTTATTTTATTCTGTTTTTTAGTATTTTTTGTTATAGCGGCAACAGAAATACATCATCTGTGAAATATTACGGTTCATGAGACACAGCCTGGTGACAGACGCACAACGGAGTCTTAGTAATAGGGTCCCGTTTTACCCTTTGGGTACGGAACCCTAAAAACTGTCGTACCAGCGACACGAAGTATAAGAAGAGAAATTATTGTTCGAAGAAGAGTCAGTTTTCTAAAGTTACTCAATCACATCAGAACGGCTGAACGGATCTTGATGAAGTTTGGCACAAAGGTAGATTATAGTCTGGAATAACTCATAGAATACTTTTTATTCCAGGAGTATGTTTCCTTGGGATAATTTTCGACATTCACGCGGGCGGTGCCGCGTGTGGCAGCTAGTAGGACATAACTGACTTTCTACATCTCATAAATACCTAAAAATCAAAAGTATTCGAATACCTTTAAACGAGCAATTCTTGTATATAATCTGAAACTCGGAAACGGCTTCAACGATTCACCGCGGCCCTGGAACGCTAAGGGCTTTAGAAAGAACACGGATGGGTTTTAGACAGTAAGAGTCTGACACGCCCTTCCGCTCCACCCAGAGCAGAGGAAGTCATTTGATGATTTCACATACTTAAAAAAAGGGGGGTTTCAGGGGCGATAAATCGATCTAGCTAGGTTTCATTTTTAGAAAACATTTACTAAAAAAACGAGCATCCAGGTACTATATATAAACCGTAATGCTTGATAACTAGGCTTAACCCAGTTTTATATGTCCCTTGGTGCCTGTTGGCCTAGCTCTGTTTTGTCTCCTGCTTGATGAGGAGGGAAATTATATTTTTTCCTACTTCCACTGTCATTTTCTGATTAATTTCGTTGCGGGATCCAAGACAGTTGAATCGTTTCTCCAGGATGCGTCGAGCTTCATTGACTCGGCGTTTTTGTAGTGGTCGCCACTGTTGGTTCTGGCTTCCAGGAGTTGCAGCGTTTGAAAATATGAGGCGGGCTTGTCACATTAAAAAAAATTGTGAGTTTTTTTTACATTATTGCATTTACTGGTATTGTAAAAAATAAAATGTATTGATCCTTCTAGTTTAATATAGGTACGATTTCTTGGGCCATGCGTCTTCGCCTCGGGAGACCGCAATTTTTGTTATTACAATTATACTTAGTAAAGTAGCGGTCCCCCGACAATCCGATATTTTGTGGCGGCGGCCATCTTGGACCGATTTTCGTCAAACATAGCTCAGTACACTTCCAACGAATTCACCTTTCAAACAAAGAAAAACAAAATCAAAATCGGTTCATCCGTTCGAGAGCTACGATGCCACAGACAGACACACACAGACACGTCAAACTTATAACACCACGTCGTTTTTGTTCTTGTAATCGTGTCTTTGCAAGGTTCGACATCCTTTCAACACACTATCAATTTGTTCCTTTATTCTAGAATTAATTATGAATAAGTGTGTATAATCTTATCTACATAAATTAATGTGTTTGTCCTCGCGTGATAGTTGAACGGATACTCGCGAAACTTTTAGATCTATAGATAATTTATATCCGCTGTGTATCATAAGATGAAAGATATTGAAACTAAATTAGGTTACATTGGATTTGGTACAGGGTCATATAAAAAAATGCAAGGTTTAAGACATGCACTTTAATTATAGGAATATATTATCGTGACAAGTACCTATGTATCAAAAAAGATAAAGACAGCTTGAATTATATTACAGTTTAGCGCTTAAAAAACCTTAATGCTTGCTTTAGGATTTTTCAGTTTTTTGATCTTTTACTTTTTCTCTCCGACTGACTATTTTGCGAGATAAGTTCAAGAAGTTCATAATATTGTCATACCCTCTTCGTTTTTGGACGCTAACATTAAAAAAAAAAACGTTGCTATATAGAATAGAACAGAATATAATAGATTTATTCATTATTTATTGATAGTAGTTAACACTAGGAATTTCTCCTGTTTCACAAACAGCCAGACCCGGAACAACTATCTGTAGGCCATACAAATAGTTGTTCCGTACGGGAATCGAACCACGACACGCAGCGCAGCAGTCAATCGCCCAGCCATTGCGCTAAACGTGTCGTCACCACATTAATCAGGAATGTTTTGTAAGAGGCTGATCACCTCATGACCATCTTTTGTCTGCTCTAAGCCCACCACTTTGACACCACCCAGCATCTGTTGCAAACCGTAGTGGGTATTTTCTTCTCACAGTTCCTAACAGTCATCATTTGGATGTCGGCAAGCCGATACCTCATATTAAAAGCACACGGAAACGTCACGTGTAACATTCTGAAAGGAAATCGGATCGACGGAACGAGTAGACCTTCAAGAACCTATCAGCGACGTCTCTCCTTAAAACAAGTACAAGTAATCAAAAGGGTACATAAATGAATTAAAGTGCATTAATACTTAAATGTCGATGACCTCATAAGCTTGGTATATGTCAACGATCAAGGCTGACACGCCCGCAAATGTCACACAGTGCGCTTTGCCTCAAATGTACAAGGTTGCAGGGTTCAGCCCTATAAGCACTGTCAACGTAGGTCTTATTTTAAGTATCCTTTTGTTACCTCATTTGCTTTGTGTTCAAACTGCGAAATTCTTCTTCTTCTTCGTATCGCTGGCAAGACAGTAATTTAGATTTGGGGTGCCCTAAATATGTAACTTCCACGACATCGTGCTGTTTTGATATTTAATAAATTTGCCCAAGGACAAAGAATGATGAAAACCAAAACAAGTCTACCTTCGCGAAAAGTCCTGATGAAAAATTTTAATAATTTTAAAGCAACGATCGCATTCTTGTCTCAGTCGCAATCTGTCAAAAATACCTAAACATCGATTCATTTTGTCAGTTATGCGAATGCGAACTTTCAAGTAGAACAATTGGCCGTTTGTTCTATGTGTGTAGGTCTTGTTCGAACTTTGAAATATAATTATTACCATGTTGGCATGACGTGTCACACAAGGAAATTCGAATGTCATTTTCTTCTCAACTTTAATAACACTTGACTGAACCCAGCTTAGGGTCAATTTATACTAGCACAGAATCGAAGCGTCAATCTGAAACTTGACTTCTGAAATTTAGCTTTATCTCCACAACATAACGCACATTTTCTTTTTTTTGAGATAAAATAAAGACGCGCGAATTCGACGGAATTCGCGCGTCGGAGCGGAAGAAATATCTCAGTAGAAATATATGCATTACGTTGTGGAAATATGAGTGAATTTGCTATGTGAAGTTTCAGATTGACGCTTCGACTCTGCGCTATAGTAGGCGCCAGATAAATGTGGAATAAAGTACATTGACCTTTCCCTAATAACTGTTCATAGGTACCTGAACAATTAAATATGAATCGTTTTTCATTATTAGACAATGTTAAGGATCACGAGAGATGATGATTCGGGACAGCTTTGTGTCATTAATTCCGTTTTTCAAATTAAAAATGTCAATAATTGTAGGTGGGTCAATGACCGTTATTCCACGATTATCTGGCACCTACTATAGTATAAATTGACCCTTACGCACACAGCTCGAGTTCCGCGTCTTGATTGGCTCTCGCTAACGTCACTAACTACGTAACAATAATTTCAAGTTACGCAGAAATCTTAAAGATAAATAAAAACTCCTAACTAAAATATGGCGTCAAAAAAATCATCCGCATCGCTGTCGACTGGAAGTGAGCCCAAAAGACTGGTGGCATTGCCACGTTGTATGGCAATGCTTATCCTCTATCCGAGGTAAAAGCCAGCCCTTGGTTTACGCAAAGTGTCAACTAAGCGTTTAGCAAGATCTTTAATTGTTTCCATTATTTTCGATTTACCACCTGTATGTGTACATCATGGATTGCAATAAAATAGTTGAGATTTAAGATTTAAATAACGCATGAGCACTCGGACCCCACGGTCCAAGAGTTTCAACCCCAAACGGATCGAAAATATAATTGCCAACTTGGTTATTATTTTTCCCCCGCTTGTAACCTCAAGCCCTCCACAGCCGCAGTGGCAACACCAGCACAGCACGACGAGCAAGGAAGATGGGATGGCGCAAGAGTATCGACACAAGTAACGTCCCACACTAAAGGCCTACCCATCTTCCATGGGAACAAAAGATAAATCAGGTAAAATAATGCAAAGAATTGAATCTATTTAAAGTATAGGTATATCTAAAGTATTGAAATAAATAAACTAGCAATTTGCTCCAGCTTCGCTCGGTTTTTTACGATTGGATAAGCACAGAGTTTTATTTATTATATTTATGTTTACTATGAATGTTTGCATATCTGACCTCCGCAACCGAGTAACTGGGTAACACGAAACCCCGTTGCTGGGTTCACAATGCCGCAGGTTAGCCATAGAATCATCATCTGCTTAGCCATTTCCCAAGTATATTGGGGTTGGCTTCCAGTCAAACTGGATTCAGCGGAGTACCAGTATTTTACGTGAAGCGGCTGCCTACCAGACCTCCACAATCCATTGACTGGCAAACACTGTAGTGATTAGCCATCGAATACTTTATGAAATAAATTCTCAACACTGTTTATGGAAAAATAGTTTGCGCAGTTAAGAAGGTCTAAGCGGGCATACAGACATACACACATACAATCATTTTACAATAACTATGTATAAAATAAAGATTGATAAAGATATCGATCATTTATTACAAAACAAACCGCAACACGCCAGTTTTATGGATTAGGCTAATTTACGACACTGACCGGTTATTACTGACAATAATTATTAACCAGATTCTACCCGCAATATTTATATGCGTGCAATCCGGGCAATCTATAAAATAGACGTGGCGTGAATATACTAATAAATTACTGATTTTAATTGGTGGTTGTGTTCAAATAAACGTATTGCTTAAGTAATCGATAAATCATGCATAAATTTAATGTGTTAAATCAGATCTCAATACACAAGTTCTTTTAATGAAATCTTATTAAGTTAATTTGGCTAGATTTTAGGTACTTGAAGCACGGTTGCGGAATTTGTTCGAAAGAGTCACCGCGGCCCTGGAACGCAAAGGGCTTTAGAAGGAACACGGATGGGTTTTAGTCAGTAAGAGTCTGAGTCTGGCCCTTCCGCTCCACCCAGAGCGGAAGAAATCATTTGATGATTTCCCATCCTTGAAAAAAAAGGTAAAGGTACTTGAAGCACAATGAAGCAACAATGTGCTTCAAGTACGTAACTTGAAGCAAAATTCAAAAAAAATCTTCAAAAGAAATCTCACAATAAGCCCTTTAATTTGATATGTCACATGGTTCACTTTGAAAAACCTTTTTTTTTAATTTTCTTGTTTGTCCCCAAACAGTGACCCCCGTTCTTAAAATTTATTTATTTACGTAACGCGTCCGTTGTTGGGTCACAGAAGTTCATATGTGTCCGAAATTTCAACAGAATCGGTCCAGTAGATTCAGAGAAAACTGGCTGTGTCAGACGGACAGACATACACCCGAGTGATCCTATAAGAGTTTCGTTTCTTACGGATATTTGGAACCCTAAAAATTAATGACTATGCTGGGCAAATACATTCAAGCCATCATTAAATTGCAAATTTCATACATAAAATCTTAGATATTTAAATTTTTATAAACAAAAGCAGGCCAGAAAAACGTTGCAATGTGGAAAAGAATCATGTTCCAAAGAAATATATTGCATAAGATAGTTTACAAAGTTGAATCATCGGCAGGATACATAATTTATTAGAGAGATTTATTGTAAATGAATTGGTACTCCAATGACAAGCCTCCAGCAAAGGACACATGCTAAGCGAAATTAATGCGATGTGTGTTTAAATTTATTACAATAAAGTTGCAACAACTGTACGTCGGGATGTCATTCGATCGTCTACTGTTAGTCGAACTAGTGTTTTGCCGACCAAATGACTGTCGAGATAGCGTTCTGTTGAGGTAAACTCCATCGGCTTGCTGTTCTGTCGGTCTACTGCAGGTCGGTAAAATGATCTGTCGAGATAGCGTTCGTCGGGATTTTGTTTGTTGAAGTAATGAGGTACAATCACGTTTTTGCCTGTATATTCCAAAGCGTTTTGCCACAAAAGATAAACTTTTCTTGGATGTCCTTTGTATGATGTAGGTGTCGTTTTTTCAGAGGATTTTTCATTAACTACGATTTGTTCTGAAACTGTCAATTTTCTTTTTCGTAGAAATATTTTTGATAATAGGTCAAAGAGAGCATAAATAGGTATCTATAATTCTATACCATTAATATAAAAGTACCTTCTGTGGTCTTCAGTTAAAAGACTTTGAAAACATGAATTTACGACTGTTACCCATATGGTTTGTGGGCACAAACCATATGGGTAACAGTCGTAAAAGGCAATACCTAGATGCACGATTAAACCTTTCTATCCAGAAATAACACCCCTAAAACTGAAATGCGCTTTTAATACACATCCCAACAACCTACTGTCGCTACCAGTCCCTGAACTAAGCATTTTTTTCTTAGCCTATTGTGTCCCACTGCTGGGCAAAGGTCTTCCCCATATCCTTTCAGACATTCTTTTCTTGCGCCACCTCGAACCAGCCTTCGCGGTGTACATCCAAATCATCTCGCCACCGCTTTCTGGGCCGGCCTCGGCGACGCCGCCGCGCCGTCCATCCTCTGGTACCCATTACGTGGAGACTTTTGCCTAGCGGTCACTATGCATGCAGCTGGTGTGACCCGCCCATTTCAGCCTGGCAGCTTTTTTGCCCACGTTAATGATACCTGTTTGAAGCGCAGCGTGGTGTTCCGTACTCTATCAATTCTTTTTAAACCTAAAATACTGCGCTCCATTGCCCTTTGACATACCCCAAGGCGGAACTTTTGCGACTCGGTGAGTGACCAGGTCTGAGCACCGTAGGTTAGGATGGGCAGAATACATATTCAACTGATAATATGGGTGCACTCATTTCAATAAACATTAACACCGTAATAAAGATTATCTTCAGCCCATTTACAAATACTTTTTCAGCCAATCCTACACTGGCAATACGGCCTAAAACCGGTCGCTCGGCCGCGCCTCGTTACGCCGCAAACAGTAACATTACTTGGACATTACATAAACAAGAAGACACTAAATTGACACTTTTGCTACATATATGGAAAGTGTAATATTAACACTGACAAATTGTGCGTGTTTGAGATCAGTGTGTCATTTGTTTCAACACATTTTTGGGGCTCTTGATAATCTTATGCTTCGCATATGGTGCGGCGTTTAAGTCACTTTAAGTTGTAGAAGCAATAATTTGTATGCTTAAAAGAGAATACAAAAATTACTTTCCCTACGTCTTCGCTCAAAATAAGCTTCTCCCCATTACGGTGAATAAAGTAGAAGACGGAGTGGGATTAAGATTGTAAGAAGCAATAATAACAAAACACTCCCGGGAGTAAAGCATTAGTCGAAATTGCTGAATCGTATTCTGATAATTAATAAAGCGTAGTAGGTATTATCACGTATAAATCAGGCCTGTACAAGGCCTGATTTATATGTGATGTAAAAAAAAACATCATCTGTAAGGACCAGACTAGCTCCTCGTGGTGTGCTGGCGCTGCCGCTGCGGCTGCGGAGAACCTCAAGCGGCGGAAATATAATCACCTTGTTGGTAGTTACACTTTCGAGCCGTTTGGGGTTGCTTAAAGACTTCTTAAGACGCTTAGTTGACACTTCGCGTTACCCAAGGGCTGGCTTTTACCTTTGTCAAATAATAAGCATTGCCATACAACGAGGCAATGCCGTCAGTCTTTAGTATACACTTTCCAACTGGAAATCGACAGCGATGCGGATGAATTTTGTGACGCCATATTTAAGGTTAATTTAATTAGGAGTTTTTATTTTTATTTCTAGTGTATTTAGTTAGTTAAGTATTTATTAAAACAGTTAATTAAAAGCACCAGTCATAATACAAACTACCATTTTGAGCACTTATTGCATGAGATGCGAACATTTGTGGTCGACTCTATCCAAATATTTGTTTAAATAAAACTTGCTTTCTAACACACAAATCAAACGTGTGCGACTACACGTCAGCTTCTAAAACCAGGTCGCCAAATTGCCAAAAAAACACATAAAAAATTAAGCAATTTCCTTAGTTCCAGCAAAAATCAAAGTCAAGTTTTTCTCACATGTTTAACCTAGTGTCAAAATAGATGTAAATGTTATTACGTAAACGGATCGTAAATCATATGTATAGCCTTGAACTAATCAACTTCGATGGTTTCTAAAGTAACGAGGACGATTTCTTCAACAGTGTTTGGTTTTAATTTCCTTGATATGCTGTTGGAATTCAATCAATCAAATAAGCCTCGCTACTAACTAAAAAGAGCTCGTTGCTAAATGATAACAGTCGCACGGGTTGATCTTCTCGGTTGAGGAACGATCAGGTGACCATCCATAACATACCGAGACACCTCCGTATCTCAGAAAACATGTTAAGCCGATGATCCGGTGGTCATTTGCTTAACTTTGACATTATATTATCAATAGTGTTATAGAAAGCAAGAAAATCTGAGAGCAGTCTTGTCAAAGAATATCGTGTTAACACGTTACTGAATTGTGAAGGAGAGAGAGTCGCATTATGTAAAATACTGGTCATCATCATCATCATCAACATGTCAGCCGAAAGACGTCCAGTGCTGGACATAGACCATAATCGCCACGCTTGGCAGGTGAGTTAGCGATGGCAGTGTAGCTGTTGCAATGCACAGAGAATGCTGCTGCCCATTCTCTGGTGAGTCCCTTAGTCGCCTCTACTTGCGCCTATTTTGTATAAACAAAATGCATAATCTCAGAAAAAACTGAAGAGTATTAAAGTTTTAATTTTTTTTTGTTGTTTTAATTTTTTTTTTTTTTTATTTAATATGGGTTTGCTCTTGACTCTAGTCTAGGTCATAGATGACAGAGACAAAGTCGACGATGGATTTTGTCTTGCAATCATGCAAGATAGAAATTAAGTTTAATTATAGTTTTAAAAATGATCTCTGTATCTAGTTTTTATTAGTTGTTATCTTAATTTTAAGTTTTTTTTTTGCATGCTGAAAATGAGTAAGCAAAATAATTACTTAAGAGCATTATGTTACGTATTTTACGCAAAAATAAATATTCTATTCTATTCTATTCTATGCTTACGACACCCACGGGAAGTGATGGGATGGTGCTATTCTTTTACGTCCGAAATCATTCAGAAAATACTGGTAAGGCTGGTGGTAAAGACTGATGTTAATGGCACCAAACCTATCAATCTCCTCTGTTAGATATTTGGCTGCTCATTATTTGCACCATAATACCCGATCCTCCATCTTCTGCATTGCGTTTGTCTATTGTAGAACCTCGAACAAAATTCTTTATCTTTTGTCTCTCTTCTTGACAGCATACATTAATAAAGAAGTAACTCGTATCTCCAGCCAG
The DNA here is from genome assembly GCA_905163435.1 of Mamestra brassicae. NCBI lineage: Eukaryota > Metazoa > Arthropoda > Insecta > Lepidoptera > Noctuidae > Mamestra > Mamestra brassicae. Next base: position 2,086,600 of record LR990991.1, on the reverse strand, counting down.
TCATGTGGCAGCGAGGCTAAGTGCCCAGGGAAACTACCCGTGAAGTACAGAGGTACAATACAAGTACTTACTTTTATTAAATTTTTCGTTTCGGTCAATAAGGGTGCCTATAGAGGCGGTTAGTACCGATATCATTGAAACAATTTGCAGCAGGGTTATTGACTGCATCTCGGATTTTTTTTTATTTAATATGGATTTGCTCTTGACTCTAGTCTAGGTCATAGATGACAGAGACAAAGTCGACGATGGAGCGAGCTTACCCAGAAGAAGCCTGTTCACTCTAATTTTGAAGAGATTAGGGTTGTATGCGTTCGGAAACACAGACGCAGGCAGAGAGTTCCACACCTTTGCTATGCGCATTATAAAAGACGTTTAGTGCGAATTGGTGGAATAGCAACAAGGTAGGGATGGTAACTTGCAGTGCGTCTAGATGTCCGATGGTAGAAGGGGGCCGGTGGGATGAGATCGTGGAGTTCCTGGACACTGGATATCGCACTTATCACGTTATAATAGTCAATTGAAGACTTGGCTACGCAAAGAATGTATACGTAAGTTCAAGGAACTTTAATATCTGATGGTAATATAAGCGTTTTTTTACTTAGACTTGTAAAAAAAATAATAATCTCAAATTTGAACGCTTAAAAAAATGGAAGACTACGTTTCTGTGATATACTAGCTTTTCCCGCAGTTTTGCCCCTGTTTATCCCACAGAGACAGTACGTTTTCTGGGAAAAAAGTAAATCTATGTTATTTAGTGAAGTGTAGCTTTCTATTACTGAAAGAATTTTCGCTGTCGGATATGTAACTAGACTTCAATTGTTTCTTTGAATTGTTCTTTTCACTTCGGACGCTTTTATCCTGCTCGTCTTTTACATCGTACTCACATATACGTATATTTTCAACAGGAATGATGTAAACATAACATTGTAAAAAAATATTATTTTTAAAAGAGTGTCCGTGGTGTTTCTTGCACGTTCTTCTTCATAGAGATCTACGCTTTGGAACGTGCGAAGAGCTTCATCTTTTTGACCGACCGACCTTGACAATTCAAAAGTGCCTGTAAATGGTCTAATTGAAATAAATGCTTTGAGTCTTTGAGTCAATAAACAATCAATAATATCTTAATTCAGCAATAGCAGCAGCAATAGCAGCAGCTAATAAGGGTGCCTATAGAGACGGTTAGTACCGATATCATTGAAACAATTTGCAGCAGGGTTATTGACTGCATCTCGGATTTTTTTTTATTTAATATGGATTTGCTCTTGACTCTAGTCTAGGTCATAGATGACAGAGACAAAGTCGACGATGGAGCGAGCTTACCCAGAAGAAGCCTGTTCACTCTAATTTTGAAGAGATTAGGGTTGTATGCGTTCGGAAACACAGACGCAGGCAGAGAGTTCCACACCTTTGCTATGCGCATTATAAAAGACGTTTAGTGCGAATTGGTGGAATAGCAACAAGGTAGGGATGGTAACTTGCAGTGCGTCTAGATGTCCGATGGTAGAAGGGGGCCGGTGGGATGAGATCGTGGAGTTCCTGGACACTGGATATCGCACTTATCACGTTATAATAGTCAATTGAAGACTTGGCTACGCAAAGAATGTATACGTAAGTTCAAGGAACTTTAATATCTGATGGTAATATAAGCGTTTTTTTACTTAGACTTGTAAAAAAAATAATAATCTCAAATTTGAACGCTTAAAAAAATGGAAGACTACGTTTCTGTGATATACTAGCTTTTCCCGCAGTTTTGCCCCTGTTTATCCCACAGAGACAGTACGTTTTCTGGGAAAAAAGTAAATCTATGTTATTTAGTGAAGTGTAGCTTTCTATTACTGAAAGAATTTTCGCTGTCGGATATGTAACTAGACTTCAATTGTTTCTTTGAATTGTTCTTTTCACTTCGGACGCTTTTATCCTGCTCGTCTTTTACATCGTACTCACATATACGTATATTTTCAACAGGAATGATGTAAACATAACATTGTAAAAAAATATTATTTTTAAAAGAGTGTCCGTGGTGTTTCTTGCACGTTCTTCTTCATAGAGATCTACGCTTTGGAACGTGCGAAGAGCTTCATCTTTTTGACCGACCGACCTTGACAATTCAAAAGTGCCTGTAAATGGTCTAATTGAAATAAATGCTTTGAGTCTTTGAGTCAATAAACAATCAATAATATCTTAATTCAGCAAGAATATTTCAAAATTGTTAATATCGTAACAGTCTTCAGTCGTCTTCTGTAACAAATTTAATACTAATCTACATACATATAATAAAAATGTAACGGATCGCTGTCTGTACATGGAAGATATATGAGAAAAAATATTATTGGAATCTTTATCAACGCAAATAGCACCCAAAACAATGATTGTTAGAATTTTTGTCTGTTTATCTGTGCGTTCGTGCACGCTAATCTCAGAAAAGGCTTATCCGATTTAGTTGTTCATTTATACATTGTGGCAAACTTCACTTAACACTTAGTGTTTGTTTCGTGTCAATCGGTTCATAAATAAAAAAGTTATGCCAATTTAAAGAATCACGTCGAACATTTGCTAAACTATCTATATCTATCTATTCTTTCTCTGTTCAGTAGCATTGACTGAAACTTTATTAAACTTCATAATCTTAAAATAAAAATGTCTGCCCCAAGTAACTATTCCACGCGGACGAAGTCGCGGGCAAAAGCTAGTTTATAAAATAAATATATGAAATCAAGATAAAAGTACAACATGTAGTGCATGAAGTTCCTGATAATGCAACTGCAAGAAGCGAAACTTACATAAAAAGACTTTAATTTCAATACAAAGAAATCTTGAGAAATATTCCGAAGTGTGCAATAACTTATATTATAACTGCTTTTGATTCAACTGAATCTAGACCGCCATGTTTGAGTAATACATATAATTATCGTGTACATAATATCATCGCGCCTGTATTCCCTGAGGTAGGCAGAGGTGTGATAAATGCAGCTCAAGCAATTGTAAGCATGAGGGTCTGGTTTCGATTCCCAGGCCGGGCAAAGATATTTTTTTTTTCTCTGCTAAAAATCTCCTGCGTCCCTGGCTAATCTCAAATGGGGTTGGCCAGCATAGCTGAAATTCGGTAGCTATTGTACATTACCATGCAAACTTCCACCGAAAATTGGTTTGAACGAGATCTAGTAAGTAGTTTTTTTTAACACGTCATAAATCGAAAACAGAATAAAATAAATATTTAAGGGCAAAAAAATCACTTTATGTATAGGATAATGGTACGGAACCCTTCGTGCGCGAGTCTCTCGCACTTGGCCGGTTTTAAAGTAACGGGTTTTCTCATTAAAAGCCTAACAATTTTTTTTCAGACTTTGGTATCAGTCCTTGAACCCTTTTTTTATTTTTTTTAAGGATGGGAAATCATCAAATGACTCCTTCCGCTCTGGGTGGAGCGGAAGGGCGTGTCAGACTCTTACTGACTAAAACCCATCCGTGTTCCTTCTAAAGCCCTTTGCGTTCCAGGGCCGCGGTGACTCTTTCGAACAAATTCCGCAACCCTGGCAGGAATCCTTGAACCCTACGCTCAGTGGTCGTTGTTGAAACAGCTTAATACATTGACAAAAAAAAGTTGTACGGTATACAGTAACGATTACTTTTAGTAAGTTAAGTTATAAAATTATTTTGACCAAGATTATAAATCAACTCACACACGGTCATCCGATCCCAAACTAGGCAGAGCCTGTGCTATGGCGACCAAACAACTGATAAACATACTTATATATTTCTAAACACATACATATTATAGATACATTACACCCAGACACAGAACAAATGATCGTGTTCATCACACAAACATTTGTCCTGGGTGGGAATCGAGCCCACGACCTCCGGTTTAGCAGTCAGGGTCACTAACCACTCGACCAACAGGCCAGTCAAAATTATAAACATGTAAAATGTACGGAAACTTTCTGTTGTGCTGTTTTGTTATAACGAAACATATTGCAGTGCCAGAAATGTGAAGCTATATGCCTACACTAAGTGTCGTTAACTATCATAAGCCATATATTATCTAGTGAAAATGCATTGTCCCTGTGGGACAGGAACAAATCCGCGGGAACTAGAGTAAAATATAGCCTTTTGAATTACCTACTTAAGTATGCACTTGTTGTTTAACAATTTCACTATAACCTTGTACACATGACACATACTATTTCGGCTTTTAATTATTCATTACTAAATCTCATGGAACGATGTCGTATGTCGTACGCAGTTGGTTCTTTTTATAAAAACAGTTTCAACACAAAGACAATTCGATTTTGTTTTCTTTTTTATCTTGATAATGATGACAGTAATTTTAAAACATGTACAAGGAGTTTCCTACTTCTAGCAAATGTTGAAGATTTTCTTTTATTTACAATATCTCTAGGTAGTACTGTAGAGATTCTATTGAACTCTTGGGCTATAAAAAAAAGTAGTATTCTACCAGCGATAAGTACCTATTGTAAAAAGTCAAAATGTTTTCTTCAAAATGTTTTTGGACCACGTAATATTTCGGCTGCGCATATCCCGTATATTTTGACAACGATTGAAACGGCCATTACATTGCATTTTGACATCAGCTCCATATGTTTCAGACTTGTTACTGTTACAAAATTAGTATTTAGGAGGGCTGCACTAATGCTCGTTGATAATTATATTATTAACCATATTATTATTTAATATATTTACCTAATGTTCGTGGAAGTAAGTAACATAGAGTTGATAATATCTCCTCTAAAATCCCGGAATTATAAACATGACGATTGTATCCCGGGATTTAAAAAATTACAAATTACTTATTGCGCTTTGAATACATTTGCACAAAATTATTATATTGAAGAATCTTATTATGTTTTTAGAGTTCCGTACCTACTAAAACTTTTTAATGAAGTAGCTTTGTTTTCGCACAACTCTTTCTTCTTTTGATTCTTCAAATCAATCATTTGTAACTATACTCAAAGTGCAGTTCATGTTTTATAATCCCGGGTTTTAGTAGTCATGATTCCATTTAAGATTCCGGGATTTTACAGGAGGTGTTTTAAACTCTATGTTACTTACTTCACGAACATTAGGTAAATATAGTCTACCTATTCCGATCTCTGCTTATCACTCATTATATTATTATCCAAATAGATATTACCATTAACAGTTGACACTTGTAACAAATGTCAACTGTCAAAATTATAACACCCGTAGATTACAATAACTGTCATCTTGCAAGGTGTTGTTAGTTCAATAATATTAATTCATCTTGTCTCTATTTATGTAGTTAATTATGTATTAACCGACTACACACCTTTTTATGTTAATCATGGCATAATTTATATGTTAAAACTATTCTAGAACAATCCATGGACTGATTTTAGTTTTTTCACAATGATGTTTAAAATTTTCCGGGAAAAATGAGGGAGGGAGACTGACACAGCTTAATGATGTACAATTTGTAAAGAAAGAAAGAAATTTTATTTGCTCAAACATGTGTAAAATAGAATTAAAATAATACATGCATGCAAGATCTTAAACAAGAGTGGCTCACGACATGTCTGCCATTTCTCATGGCGTGCAAATGCTGTACTTTTGTTTGGGGACAGAGTATGCCATGGTTTATTTTTTATTTTTTTATTTGAGATGAGTTTGCTCTTGACTCTAGTCTAGGTCATAGATGGCAGAGACAAAGTTGACGATGGAGCGATTTCACCCAGAAATCAACGTTCTGGTAGCATTCATAGCATCGTTAGCCGTTCTGAATTATTCATCTCCTTCAATCAAAGCTTCTGGGTATATCTGAGCTTATAGCATGCACCAGTTAAATTTGCAATAAAGTTCATTGCCCTTTCCTTAATTTCTCTTCGTAGGTACCCAGACAATTTGCGGAATTTGTTCGAAAGAGTTCCCGCGGTCCTGGAACGCAAAGGGCTTTAGGAGAAACACGTATGGGTTTTAGTCAGTAAGAGTCTGACACGCCCTTCCTCTCCACCCAGAGCGGAAGAAGTCATTTGATGATTTCCCATTCTTAAAAAAAGGTAGCTGGACAAAACATCATGAATCGTTTTTCAATAATAAAAAGGAAACGATCACGATAAATGTCGATTAGGACAGCTTTATGTCATAATTTCTATTTTCTAACTATGTCAATATATGTATGAGGGTCAATGACCGTTATTGCAAATTCATCTGGTGTCGACCATAATATTGGAACCATTAAAAGCAAACTCCATTGACCTCTGAGTTTGTTACGGTGTTTCTTTTCAGAGTAGTCAGCTAGGAAACACCGGTCTCATCTTGTTTAAACTGACCAATAAAGATTGCCGTGTTAAAGTGTTATTATTAATTTATTATACCTACATATGTTATTTATAAAATAAATTAAATTTATAATTTCCACGGTAAATGGCTAAGATAAAAATAATATTCTGGTTGCCCTTGTAACTCACAAGTTTTTATTTCAAAATATACGGTTTTATTTCTAGGTTTAATATTAAGTTTTACATTGTTACATTAACATTGTTAAAAAAAAATACAATGACTTAAGTATATCATTGACATGGTTAATTTGATGTATGACTATTGTGGTATTAGGTTAATTTTGTCAGAAAGTAATTGTTATACTCTAAACGTTACTTCGTCATTATTTAATCTTAATGCGAAGATTTTGATGAATGGACGGATGTATGTTACTCAATCACGTCTTCAAGCCGGACCGCCGAGTTGCCGCCCGCGTCAATGTCGAAAATTATCCTAAGGGAACATACTCCCGGGATAAAAAGTATCCTTTGCGTTATTCTAGACTAAAGTCTACCTTGTGCAAAATTTTATCCGTTCCGTTCAGCCGTTCTGACGTGTTTGAGTAACAAACATACATCCATCCATCCAAACTTTCGCATTCATATACTTTCCCGTTCCCGTAGGAGTACGGGGATAAAATATAGCCTATGTTACTCGCTGATAATGTTGCTATCTATTGCTGAAAGAATATTTTAAATCAGTCCAGTAGTTTTAAAATTTATTCGTGACATACAAAAATACAAATCATTCCTCTTTATAATTTTAGTACAGACTAGCTGCGCCCCGCGGTGTAACCCGCGGTTTATCAGATAATCCGCCTGAATGTCGAAAATTATCCGAAGGGAATACGCTCCCGGAGTAAAAAGTCGCCATTTTATGTCAGTCCACTATTTCTCGAAATGACTTCGCGAGATTATAGACTATCAAATTTTGATGCGTAAAATAGTATTCCGAATGTTCAGTTAACAATTTATCGAGAGTTTACAATCTCTCAAGTAATTTAAAATCTTACGGAGTTTGCCATTTTCCGGTGACATACATATATACATATACCATCGTATAGCGCCGCCACGCCAACAATCGGTTTAACCAGCGGCTATAGATGTTTCACATCAAAACTAAAAGCATGCACTACTGCTTACTTCTAAGCGTTTATTGCTATGAACTTTACTTGCCGGAAAATCGTAAAACAGGACCTAGGCAGTAGGCAGTAAGCAATCAAATAATAAACTTTTATTGAACGACTCGTTATTTAACAAGGGTTATAAAAGCCAATCAGGAATTGTTAACGTAAACTTGCAATTTCTGTTGTTTTAACTTTTATATTTTATGATTCATAAATTATCATCATCATATCATTGAGATTTTTAATTTCTAACATACTTTATATTTTTATGACTTTACTAGCTGTCGCCCGCGGCGTCGCCGGCGTGAATGTCGAAAATTATGCCAAGGGAACATACTCTCGAGATAAAAACTATTCTATGCCCTTTCCCGGGACTCAAACAATCTCAATACCAAATTTCATCTAAATCGGTCCAGCCGATGTGCGTGAAGAAGTAACAAACATATACACACACTCACAATCGTTCGCCTTTATAATATTAGTGTGATGATATTATATAATGTGATAGTGTAAATAACCCTATAAAATTAAATATTTGATTTTCAAAATAATTGAGATTTTATTTCTACTCTTTCAGTCTGTCATATAAAGACTACCATTTAATAAACTACAACATTAGTAGAATAATTAACCCATTTAACTTGGAGTTGGACCCAGTAAGGAAATAAATGACTGCTATTTCAAGATGACAGTTTTTCTACAAGTAGGCGGTATTTTGCAAAAAACAATCCAATAATAAATTGTATGAATGATCCTTAAAAAAGTGTACAAGCATGTTTCCGTTTAATAATATAAAATCTATTTTTCTTTAACAATAGTCAAAGAAAAATAGATTTAAGAAATACTTACATTAACAGAAGACCTTACCAAGCTTCAACAAAACTCATCATACCTTAACCAAAAAAACCTTTTTAAAGTTTTTTATTAGATAGATAGATAAAACATTTATTTGGCACACGAACAGAAAACACAACGCACAAAAGCACCATTACATAAATCATAATACGAGAAAATACGAATACGAAAACACATTTTATAAAAAATGAAAAGACAGAATTTATGGCAATCTGTGATTAAAATGTCAAACCACATACCGACATAAAACATATTAGGCTTGAAAAAAAAATCCAGTGTGTGGTGTGTGTCTCATATTAAAAATGTCGCTGCCACCCAAAAAGATCCACATTGCGCATTATTGCCGTAATTCTGATGCTAAATGATGTGAACCCTAGTACCAAAACCGGGTGAAGACACTGACTTCTGTAACACAGGTCTTACCTAGCACAGGAGTCAGGGTTTCTATTGGATTGTAAAACGTTTTTCTCTGTCAATAAAATATTTTATTATTATTATTATTATTAATTACCATTGTTACAAAACATCTTATTTCTTTGTCTGCTGTGACAGTGTGTGCAGTGAGATATTTTTACAGCACACCCTTGGTCATTCCAAGGGTGTGCTGTAAAAATATCTCACTCTGTCGTGGAACATTATAATCGATAAGCTTCCACCCGCGGCTTCGTCCACATGAAAATGGATTTAAATTTTATTGCACGGAATCGTCATCTTTTTTCATTATAAAAGTAGCTTATGTTACTCCTTGTAATATCAGCTTGCTCTCTGCCGGTGAAAGTCAGAGAGATAATATAAAAAAAAATGTGGTTTATAATTTAAGTTTATGTAAAATAGTGGTACATGGGCGGACTTAATGCATCAAGGCATTCTCTACCAGTCAACCTTTGGGTTATAAAGACTACACTGTGGTAGGTGTACAATAAATAAAAATAAGATTTAAAATTATAAGTATTACTTTCATATGCATTTATTAAAAAGCTGTTATTTTGATTTTATAAAAGACAAACACTTGAATTTATTTATTTGTATAGACCATGCTCGGCCCTTAACGATCGTGTTCGCGAAAGGCAAGGACAGTCAAGCTCAGTATTTAATAATGTACAATTATTACGGTTATTGTCTGTTTATATTATTATTGTTGTAATAATATAATGTTTTGTACACGGTATGGTCGTCAGGTAGTAGACAGATAAGACGGTGCCTGGAGTTAATAATAATTGAGTAAATAATGTGAGTTTTGGGTTGGACGAAAATTGGAGCAGTATTTAAATGAACATACCTAAGTTATAGAATTGTATTTTAAAATTATACAATTTTTTTTCATGATTTATGTTTTCTTTGGTGCCAAAATGTGACTGGCAAGTTTTTGGAACATTATTTTTACGCAAAATTAATGTGACTTTCCAAACGCGTTTGAACTGCTGTGTTTGGTAAATTCTGCAAAAAATGCCGTTCCAGACACTGGTGTTAAGAGTTTTGTTAATAGGGAATATTAATGCATTTTTTTTATTTGCAAAATGAAATACTTATTGGCTCTAGTATACAATTACGAAATATTTTTTAAATACTTTCATCAGCGATGAAGTTATAAATCTTCACAGATGACAATTAGAAAGAGAAGTCCGATACAGCTGCAATAGAAAACGGCGTCTCCACGAGAGAGACATATTTATATTTGTTTAAAATAGTCATAGATATCTCGTTTGTTTTTCGATAAATTTTGATTCTAATTTCACCGTTAGTATTATATTTTTGGATATTTTCCGATAAAGTGTACCTATAGATAATAAATATTTTTTCATGCATATTCCCTATTGCTTTTATTGGCAGCTCTTAGATTCTAGCAAACCTCAGCTGCTCAGTACGTTTTTTCTGTGATTCTGTAATATTATTTTTCTAGTTTACTCTGTGTTTGTTACTGTTGTTTTGTGTCTGCACTGAATATTAAAAAAAAAATATTCAGTGCAGACAGCACTGAATATTTTTTTTTATTCATTGTAAACTCACCTACGATTATCCACGAAATTAAGTGAAATCAGTGTCAATCCTTCCCGATGACCAAATAACAAGGCCTACGCTACATCGCTGCACTAGCCAGAGCACACAAACAACACGACCCAGGCAGTATTACGCGCCATCCCGCTATAATTGCACAACTTGTGTTTTCCGTCAATGTGACGCAACGTTTTTTACTGCTCTCTGCTGAGCCTGTTGTGAAGTAGGGTTGAATGACATTTGGAGATCCATTGCGGAAGATGCTGCGTTGAGGGTTATCACATGTGGGTACGTTCACGCTTAACGGCCAGTCTCAATAACGTTTCTACCTTTAACCAACTGTCAAATTAGCCACTAACAGTAGCTGAAACGTCAAGGTTGAAAGGCAATCATGACGTTTCAGCTGTTGGCAGCTAATTTAACAGCTGGTCAAAGGTAGATACGTTATTGAAACCGGCCGTAAGAATTTAGGAATAACAGCGCTTAGGTCTTTTATAGACTGTAACTTTGTTGACGATATAAATATAATAAATAACCATGCTGAAATACAAGGTCACAACATCGATAGTCTCTGAGTTAAAACGCAGACGGAAGGCCAGGACTTGCGCGAACTATAATGGTTTTTTGTTGTTTTACTACGGAACCCTAAAAACTATGTCATTAAGCTGTTGATTCTAATGCTACATCCGACTAACACTCATTGGAAGCTACATAAAAGAGTATCTTGACAAAATGAAATTCTCTAAGCGGTAACGATTGTCAGCCAAAAATGAATGGGATTGACAAGCGCTATCGAAATGCCACGTGGTAAATCTTAAGCATAAAGAGCTTTTTGATAATCGTTTTTAAGCTCTGCCTTAGCTATCTAGCAAATTAAAGAGACCATAACAGAAACACAATGCCTAAGAAGGACAGTCTAAGTTCTAACCCAGAACCCTAGAAAAAATCTCAGTAATCGGTAGGCAGATCATTAAACAAATTACAATACTTCATAACATCGTACGCACATACCCTCTAGGTACAATCGACACACAAAATTATAGGGTGGTCGTAAATTTCGCAAATACTCGTACACGACACAATCTTGTAGTAACATCTTAAAATTGTGCGTTAGTAACAAGATCGAGTTTTGGACTCAAGGCCGCTTTTTATCTCTGTTGGTGAAATTTTATACGCGTGTGTACTATCAACAAAAGAGATTAGTGACCAGGCAGTAAATAGTAGCAGGCATGAGTTCCTAGTGGAGGACTTCGTTCGAGGCACTCCTACCGTCAAAGTTGCCTCTGTACATTTGTGTGCGTAAAGTGTTAATAAATAAATAAATATTCCTACCCCCTAATCTGTAATCGTGGGTTTCGGGTTAAAGGTGCGTACAAATAGGCATATCTAACTGGTTTTGTTTCCAGAATGTCGCTCGATCTGTGTGATGTCTTTGGAATTTCAGATGTGCACGATAGATATTTTACATCGCCCATCTCCCAGAGAGGAGACCTGTATCACAGAATTGAGAACGTTGCAAACTGATTGATAATACGAGGGTATTGTGCAAAGACTCCACTTGGCTGTTTACCAATACCTTCCATCGACTGTACCTACATACAAACATAGTTTATTATGTATGTATGTTAATAAGTAATTGAGATGGTTTTGATTGCCCCAGTTTGGCAAATTATAATCGATGTAGCGTGGATTGTTCATTAATTTAATTTGATAGTGGTTTCTAACCGCAACATGGAATCTGTTTGCCTTATGTAATTTATTACCTCCTGTTTAGCTAACACTTTGGCAACTGGTGTCAGTTGAAACTCTCTTGATTTAATATTTATAACGTTACTTGCGGAACATGGTTGTATTGTTACCATAATAAGGGTGCTTGTTTGCTTCTAAAATAACTTCAAAATTATGACAAAGTATGTATTTGAGATCCTCACAATCCCTTAAATTTCATTTCATTTGTCACTCGGTACAGTTTAAAAAACTGTTTTGTAAATTAAAAAATATATATATTTACGGTAGACGTCCGTGTTTGGATCTCAGAAGCTCATTATGTGTACCTACCCAATTTCAACTGAATTGGTTTAGTCGATTTGGAGCAACATCGCTGTGTACGGACGGACAGACAGACATGCGCGTCGTTCTATAAAGGTTCTGTTTTTTCATGCAGATGTTTAGAAACCTTAAAAATCATTTCTTTTTTTTTTATTAGCCTATTGTGTCCCACTGCTGGGCAAAAGCCTCCCCCATATCCTTCCTGACATTCTTTTTTTGCGCCACCTCGAACCAGCCTTCGCGGTGTGCATCCAGATCATCTCGCCACCGCTTTCTGGGCCGGCCTCGGCGACGCCGTCCATCCTCTGGCACCCATTGCGTGGAGACTTTCGCCCAGCGGTCACTGCATGCGACCGGTGTGACCCACCCAGTCCCATTTCAAAAATCACTTGTACAAATTAATTACGAGTGAGTCCACAAACGCCCTCATGCTTGCCTATGCCTTCGGGAAATACGGGCGTAATGTTATGTTTAATACAAACTGGTGACTCAAGTTTTAGATAAAAATCATAAACATAGAATAATAAACATTCATAAATATTGATTAAGAAGTTGAACAGCTACAGGATAATTTACATATATTTCCCCGTATTTTCTCTAGTATTTTACAAGATAACCAGTACTTATTATTTACAATCCGTTCGTAGTGGTTGATACTAGAAAACAACATTTTTGTAAAGCCTATGAGCAGTTAATTTGCATGCGACATGCAAATCTATCGGTTCTCAGAAAATGTTACGCAAAAATATGTTTAAAATCTTGATTGTGTAATTGGTTTCTAATTTGTCTAAAAAAAGCTAAAACTAGGTAACGTTAATCGAAGATAACTAATGAGCAGAAATCATAATAGATAGACTATATTTACCTAATGTTCGTAGAAGTAAGTAACATAGAGTTGATAATATAATACCTCCTCTAAATCCCGGAAACCTAAAAACTTACGAAGCGCTCTCTGCGACTGGATAGGGGCAGCTTGCGAATGGTGGCGGGGACCATCACCGGACACTGCTCACTGAACAAGCATTTCCACACAATAGGTATAACAGACAGTCCTCTGTGCAGAGCATGCATGGAGGAGGAGGAAACGGTGTCGCACGTGCTACTTGAGTGCACACGTTTGCAGAAATTGCAAATTACTTATTGCGCTTTGAATACATTTGAAGAATCTTATTATGTTTTTAGAGTTCCGTACCTACTAAAACTGTTAAATTAAATAGCTTTGTTTTCGCACAACTCTTTCTTCTTTTGATTCTTCAAACCTATAATTTGTAATTGTACTCAAAGTCCAGTTCATGTTTTTATAATCCCGGGTTTTAACTGTCATGATTTCATTTATGATTCCGGGATTTTACAGGAGGTATTATCAACTCCATGTTACTTACTTCCACGAACGTTAGGTAAATATAGTCAACCTATTCCGATCTCTGCTAATGAGTAAGACACAGTTAAAAAACATTATATATTTACATATCACATGATTATGAAACCAGTGAGACGATAGTATAAATTAATATTAATATAAGTTGTTTCAGAGAAGAAAATTCTAAGCAGACGATTTATTAAAACCGATTGACGACATTTGACAGGTGACAATCTAACAATCCGACATTTTCTGCTTTGTGATATTCTAGCTTCTGTCATCAGATTCGCCCGCGTGAAAGTCGGAAAGGAACATGTTCCATGTATTCAAACCACCATTCAAGTTAAATCCTAACCCAGGACGTCTATAATATAATAATAATAATATAATATCTTGGGACAACTTACTAACGGTCACCCGATCCCAAACTAGGCAGAGCCTGTGCTATGGCAACCAGACAACTGATAAACATACTTATGTATTTCTAAATACATACAAATTACACCCAGACACAGAACAAATAAGCATGCTCAACACTCAAAGATTTGTCCTGGGTAGGAATCGAACCCACGACCTCCGGTTTAGCAGTCAGGGTCACTAACCACTCGACCAACAGGCCAGTCTATACGAATGCCAAGTTTCATTCCAATCCGTCAGCCGTTAAGAATAATTGAAGAGGTAGCAATCGGACAGAAATACAGATAACCTAAGAATGAATTGCGATTGAATACTCCTATTGGCACAAGCGTGTTAAACTAATCAATTTAAACAACACCAGTTAAATGCAAATACCCTGTTTACAAGCGACCAGCTGATTTCTCAATCTGTGCCGTAACGACTCATCTGCCAGCCTCATTAAATCTTCTCCATCCATCAATGAGTACCTACCTTCGAGTATGTTTGATATTGACCTCACGCATGATTAATCTTATTTAAATGTATAGTTGCGATATGTTTTGCGTAATTTTTTAACTGTAAACTCATATTCTTAATTTGGTTTAAGCGATTATTAAGCTCTTCGGGCGTTATTTTTTAACCAACTTCAAAAAAAGGAGCCGGTTCTCAATTCGGTTTTTTTTTTTTTTATGTTTGTTACCTCATAACTCCGTCATTTATGAACCGATTTGAAAAAATATTTTTTCATGTGAAAGGATATAGGTACCTACATACGTTCCAATTGGTCCTATAGAAATTTTATAAAAATCGTTTCAGTAATTTGGTTTTTTTAATCGAAATAGCCGGCGGAAATATAAAAAATATCACCCAAGTAAACGAAATTGCGTGTTTTGCTTTCCTTTATCTTCCCAGTGGTGTTGTTTGGTGAAAAAAGACTTTTCAATCATTGCTGTCGCTGACCGAATGCCCCTCTATCCAGTCTAAAGCCTCTAATATCCATTCTGTAGTTGCCCATTACGTATAACATTAATTTACTCATTAAAAACCCATGAAGATACACAACTGGACCTAATAAACCAGCGAACTATTCTAAAAATCTCCACTAACGTCAACCTGTCCCATTGGCCGGTTTCACTGGTCGTTCAGCTCAAGTTTGAGTCTAAACGCTTCCCTGTTACATAATAATGCCGCGACCAGCATGTTTCAATGGTGGATGTTTATAGAGTGCCTGTGTTTGTGCGTGTGCCATAAAATTATTGCAGAAGGCTAAGTATTGAGTGCACTACTTGAGATTGCTTATCGCTGAAATCTTGTCTGGTTCCTTCTGTTGATTTATATAGAATCGTCAATGGTGAGTTTACTTTCTTACTTCATCTGAGACATTATAGCGGAGCAATGATTGCTTCAATTGAATTTGCTTAGAATAAAATAGAACAGCATTCATTTTTTTCCAGTAACTATGACTAATATAATCTCCCTATTATACCGTAGCGGCATTAATGCCGCCACATGAAAAACTAATAAGCGAAATTTGTAAGGCAACAAAAAGAACCGCAGCGCCATTTACGACGAACTAACAACGAAATCCTGCATCGCGCAAGCAAAGTTCTCCGTGCGATTTGAAAACATACAACAGTCCGAATACTAACTATTGGGCAGTTGACCACCAGACACAACAACCGTCTGGTTCGAAGGGTCCTCCCCTTTTCGGTGGAGGTATGCGAGACTTTACTCTCTTTTCCGCATACCTCTATAATACTAGTGCTTGGAACATACAGTATTTTTTTTATAATTAAGCGTATCTGTAGTTTCATTTTACACTTTGCAACTGGAACTTTAAAAACATCATAAGGCCAGCCAAGTCCACTTCCATGCCCGATGTTGAGCTCCAAAACCAACTTTTTAAAATTATTATTGGTAAACTAGCGTATAACCACTGTCTTCATGTTTTAAGATTATTTGGTAATTTATTTTCATACATCCAAAAGATGCCACGCCGTATCTATCCAGAGATAATAAATAAATGATTGAATCTTACAAAAGAGTCAATTATTAAAGTTCTTCTTCACCTTCTATATGAATTTTGCAGTCCCAAGTAAAGTTAGTGCCCGGCTCCTGCGCGACCACATTCTCCGCTGACATCCCAACAAATCAAATGCACGTAACACTTAATTGGCTCTGTTCGAGGCGCTATAGTTTTTGCGCGCGGCTCCGTTTGCTATCGGGAAGTCATTTACATTTGGATTTAATAGAGACGATGAAAGATAACATAACAAGACTCAAGATACGATGGTCGCACTGTGTGATGGATGATATGTCTAGAAATGGGGATAACTACTAGGGTTAAGAATTATAGAGAAGTATGGATGAAGAAGAACGGCCCCAAATCATCATAATTGTCATGGTTCTAGTCGCCTGTAAAACTGATTCGGATTCGGCGGGAGGACACGCCCGGGTTTCATCACTATGAGGATGGCCCGGAGAATTCGGTGGAGCATACGGTAGAGGTCTGACTTGCTTAGATGGAGTACCGCCGTGTCCTCGTCGAGGCGATCGACGGTGGCGACCTCTCGCTTCCGGCCCTGGTTCAATCCATGGCAAGCACTCAACTCCTTCTGCGAAGCAGTAATGCTAGCAAAAAAGCAGGCGGGCCGCGTGAGGGAGAGGCAAACCTCACGACCCACTAGGGCCCGAGCCTGCCTGGGTTGAAGATTTTGTTCGAAAGAGTCGCCGCGGCGCTGGAACGCAAAGGCCATTTCTAGGAATATGGATGGGTTTTAGTCAGTAAGAGTCTGACACTCCCTTCCGCTTCACTTAGAACGGAAGGAGTCATTTGATGATTCCCCATCGGTAAAAAACTACTACAAGTTTTTCAGAACGACAAACTTACTGGCATTAAAATAGATCAGCATAATTATATTATAAGCAATCCACCAATTTATTGCTCAAATGTCAATTAGGTAATGATGTAGAATTAATGTACATCTGTCTTGGTCGAATTAGATTTGGGTACCATTACTCATTAGTAAATCAGGGATCAATAGGGGCCAGAGTATAACAGTATTGTATATTATTTGTAATACATACTCATTTAGGGAATCACACAAATATTATAAAGGCGAAAGTTTGTGAGTGTGTGTATGTTTGTTACTTCTTCACTCGCAAACGGTTGGACCAATTTTGATAAAATTTGGTATGCAGGAAGCTGACACTCTGGATTAGCATAGGCTAGAATTAATGCAGAACTTTCTTGGTCTAATTTGATTTAGGTACCATTACCCATTAGTTAATTCAGGATCAATAGGGGCCAGAGTATAACAGTTTTGTATATTATTTGTTATACATACTCATTCAGGGAATACGCTGCTTTATCCGATTTCCACAATAAAAGGGTATTTCTTCGAAAAATTTGTTATATCAAATCTTTATTTATAGAACCAGACGCGCAAACCTATCGCATATATCATCATGTCAACTGTCAAAAAACCTGCAACACGATGACTTACAAATTGCTCAAGTTACACCAAATAACTTACCACTACGTAACGGCGTTACACATCATTTTGACACCTTACAAGTTTATATATCACATCAACTTTGATGACGGCTCGAAGTCTGCTCACCCAGAAACGTGTTGAGGCGTGAATGCCTGTTCAATATGTTCGTCAATAACATTCTGAAGTGTAGTTCAGCTGTTCCGATACAGTAGCTGTAAGTGTAATATACTTAATTTATTACTGTAATTCGCTTCAGCGGAGCTAATTGAAATCAATCGGTTGGGATTTGGTGCTAGTGTAAGCGATGTTCACAGAACAATTTTTTTAAACAGCATAGCAACCGACAATTTTAACGACTAACTTCATATAGAGAAGCTGTTGTACCTACTGCCGATCGATGCTGTTAACATTTCGAAATGAAGGCTTGGGTGAAGTGATCACGAGGTGAGCTGTCAATCCATATAATCAGACAGCCCACTCCGTGACATCATGATTGTCTGAATTGGCCGCTCGCTTCGTGATCACTTCACCCAAGCCTTCACTTTGATATGTTTACAGAATCGACCGGCAGTTCTTAATTCTTGTAGTAGGATATGCAACATAAGCATGCTTACGCATCCGTAATAGTAAAAGTACATTAACTGTTATACTGGTTTTCTGATTACATCGTAAATATGATAGAAATTGTAATAAATCACTACTTAGTGTATCGAATGATAGATTACATTATTAAAATAAGTTAAAAAAAACACTTTTAAACGTCAATCTTAAATGAGGACGTCATTTCCTAGCTGATTTCTTTGAGAATACACACAACACAAACTTAGCCACTCAGTCACCATCCGTTTACATTCCAAAACTACTTTGGAATGTAAACGGATGGTGACTGAGTGGCTAAAAACTCTAGACTACGAAGATACTGAGAATATGATTATCCATATTATTAAGTAATAATGTTTTATATGTCGTGTATGTGCTTGTATGTATATAAAAAACATATATTTATATAAAAGAACCTAAATAAATACATATAAATGTATGTATGAAACATTAATACAGCAATAAATAAAATCACGTTACCTACATATTTTTTAACACACTCACGAACACTAACATACACTACACAGTCACACACACACACACACACACAGACAAACGCACCCACAAACACACACACACACAAGCACAACCACCATAACTCACGCTTCTACACACACGTGCGCACATGCATGCGTGCTCACATAGATTTAGTTCACTTTTGTATAACATACTTATTTAATATTTAAGTTATTAACATATATAAATGTGATCAAGTTAAGGGAGAGCGGCCTTTCCTGGCACAGGTGTTTTCACACTTAAAAGGAGAGGTCAACCTCAAAATTGTTGAACGAACTTTGTTGTTATTGAATAAACCTTTTTCATTTTTTTCATTTTTCATTTCTTTGAGAATACACACAACACAAACTCAGACTTTATTCTTTATTGAACTTCTTGCTATCTGGTAACTCAGAACATTTCCAAAAGATATAAAAAAGCTAGTACTCAAAAATTAAGACAGTAACTCTAAAGCATCGATCGGAATTTTATTTAATGAAATTATTTGAGTTCCACAGGGTACAGCGGCCATTTTATACTTTACACCAAAAATCGCTACTACTCACACCACATCCCACATTACATCATAAAGCTTATTACACACTATCAATAACTCCTGGCTATCATTACCAAGGAGTTGGATAATTTCTACTGATTGATGGTGTACACTATGCAGTAACCACTGTTACAAAATTTTGAAGTTTCCTTCGTCAGCTGACGGATGCATAGAATTTATGGACTTTAGTACAAACGGAAACCATTAATAAAGATCGTTAATTTAGATATTTATTTAATCCTTTTCTGGGTCAGCCTATCTTCCTTCTTGGTGAGTTACATAAAATGTGATAATTATGTGAAAACGTTTTGAGCTAAACAAAATTACGTTTTAGAAAGGGGCTTTTTACTTTTTTTTCAGGATGGGATATCATCAAATGACTTCTTCCGCTCTGGGTGAAGCGGAAGGGCGTGTCAGACTCTTACTGACTAAAACCCATCCGTGTTCCTTCTAAAGCCCTTTGTGTTCCGGGGCCGCAGTGACTCTTTCGAACAAATTCCACAACCCTGGCATGCTCTGGCCCAAGCGGGCCCTGTCTCCTATGCTGACATGTCTTTGAGGCGCGCGTGGAACACAACGCGCCATAGACCCGGGCCTGGTGGTGATCGGACAGAGAGCCACCCAACGCTCGCCGTCCGCAGACCCGCGCCTACAGTGGCCGGGGATTGCCCTACGACTCCCGACGCCCGGGGAATTAATCATCTATTGCAGACCTGATTTAGAAAAACATGCACATGAAGTTTTCCGTACCATGAATCGAAAAAATTTCACGTTTCTTCTATTTGTTTTGTTGCTTGCCCCCTAACATTTTTTTTTTGTTGTTGCCGGGGCCAGAGCCTGCCAGGGTTGCGGAATTTGTTAGAAAGAGTCACCACGGCCCTGGAACGCAAAGGGCTTTAGAAGGAACGCGGATGGGTTTTAGTCAGTAAGAGTCTGACACGCCCTTCCGCTCCACCCAGAGCGGAAGAAGTCATTTGATGATATCCCATCATAAAATATATATATATGTGTATATATATATATATATGATTAATTGGATCATCGCCTTATTTTCGTTCCAGCTTTCGTTCAACTAAAGATATGTTAGGAAAAATACACAGTAATTACTACATTACTTTTCTGTTAATTACTTGAACCAACAGCTCAATCAGCCTTACCGTAATGCGCAAAAACTAACTTCATTAACATTAATAACTCTATCCAATCACCCATTACTTATTTCACATTGATTACACTTTAGGAACGTTTCAAATAAATTAGACTTATTACAAACGTATAACCATTGGTTATATTTTAACCGTTTTATAATTATTAGCTATTATTTCTTACCTTGGCTCCTAACATACTGCAAGATGGTTGCGGAATTGTTAGAAACAAGGGCGCTACTCCGTATCACCTAACCACTAAGAATTAATGACAACACGATTTGACAGTTACTGTAAAATTGTGTTGTCATTCATTCTTAGTTCGGGTTCGGAACTAATCACAAGTCCGTAGGTGATACGGAGTAGAAAACGCCCGCAACTAAGCCCGAAACTACGGACTTCGGGTTTAGAGAGTATCCCCCCAGTTACCGCGGCCCTGCAACGCGGTGGGCATTTGGAGGAACACGGGTGGGTTTCAGCCAGTAAGAGTCTGACTCCCTTCCGCTCTGCCCAGAGCAGTTGGAGTCATTTGATAATCTCCAACCCACAAAAAAGAGAACCACTGGTTTACCTGTATAGGTGTAATAAGCCATTATTTCTTACCTTGGCGCTTACATTCTGCAAGATATTTTCTGTTTCATTTTTACGACAACGCAATAAAGTATGTTGTTGAATTATTTGTAATTAGTGTAATTACGTCTTTGTTTTAACATTAAATTAGGACATTAGGAAATAATAATGTTAATGATTTTATTGGTTTCTTTGTGAGATATTTTAGTAGGAAATTTGATTATAATATTAATAAAATAACAGTAGTGCTATTCTTGTATCTTCCCGTGAAAACTAAGGTGAAGTGAACTATGATTCCATCCAGAAGCTATGTGTAGATATTTCACCGAAATTATCACTGTGAGATGTTTACAAAATAGCACTCATCATATGCCTAGCCTTTTCCCAATTATATTGGGGTCAGCTTCCAGTCAAACCGGATTCAGCTAAATACCAGTATTTTACGTGGAGCGGCTGCCTACCAGACCTCCACAACCCATTAACTGGGTACCACGGTACTCCTTGGTAAGACTGATGTCAGATTTTCTGGCTTCTTATTATCCGTAACGACTGCCAAAGATCTACAAACAACAGCCGGGACCGACTTAACGTGCTTTCCGAGGCACGGAAGAGTCTCGATATGTTAAGATGGTCACCCATCCACAGACTAACCTCGGCAAGCGTTGCTTTATCTTGAAGATCGACCCGTGTGGCGCTTACAAAATAGCACTGCAGTGCTATAATTCATGTGTATCACCGTGAAAACTACGGTGAAGTTAGCTGTCCATTTCCTGGATCTATCATCATAAATATTGGGCTAAGTGAAGTGAACTATCTATCACCTGAAAATGTGGATTGACAGTTCGCTTCACCAAAGTTTGACAGTGAGATAATAGTGCTCACAGAATAGTGTTGTGGCTCCTTGTTCCCAATGAGATGAGATGTGTACATAATTATGTTCAACACACAATAACGGATATCTCTTACATAAAATACTAGGTTAATCTACTCGTATCTAGGGTAAGATCTTAAAGATAAAGGAGAAAATGCTTTTCCTTGAAGTGTTTATCATTTGCTTCATTACGAATTTGTAAATATTTTTGCAAGACTTTTTACTGCTTTAACTATCTGTGTTTCTTATAAAGTTTGAAGTCTTTATCCTTGGAAATGTAGGATGGAACACGGTTCGCATACGCGATAAATCTACTTCTATGATGTTTGTTAAGTTTTTTCTTTTTTTTAATGTGGTCACAGGAAAACAAACAGATTTTTCACTTCGTACAAAACACTTAAAATTGCTCAACTTTCCCTCTGAACTCTTTTTATTTATTTATTTACCAACTATAGATGACTTACAGCTAAACGAAACACAATACAAAATAGCATGTGAGACTGACAGCCAATTAAAAGTCATCACTTCTATAAAACAGATTGGAAAGAAAGAATGAAAAACACAACACAGCTACAAAAAAGGAAAAACAGTAAAATATTCAACCTTAAACTAAATTCACAATCATGTCATACTCAACACAAGAATGGAAACCCGAACAACGAAAATCGTATTTAAAAAGCTAAGGCTCAGACACTTTCTGGCCGAAGACACACCCGTTAAGAAAGGATCAAAATCATGCTGTTTACACATGTCATTAAAGTTTCTACTTGCACGCACTATAAATGAATTTTGCCTGTAATTCGGTAGTATAGTAATAGAGGTTTTAGACCTAAGTATCTCGTGTATGACTACTAAGTGTCATTAAGTTCACTTTTATAAAAAGGGCTTGTATGTTTATATGAAACACCATGAGGAGTAAACTCTTAAAGGTAGATACGAATATATCGTTTACAGTCAAGATGCGTAAAAGCCTGTCTTCAAGAAAAGGAAATAGTTTATTGAGCTTCGTGAGACGACACCGATGTCTATCAAGTTGTCAATAGCCATTACTTACATACTCGTATTACTTTCATTGATTGATGTGGGTTTGGGACACACAAACCCACATCATTAGCATATCGAGCTACCGCATTATTTAAATTAAGTAAGAGGCTCAATTTAAGAGTTCTCTTCGAAGAACTTTTCTCATTTATAAAGTAAGTACTTAGTTTCCATAATTATCTATAATGTAATGTTAACCACTAAATGTTTGTAGGTATGCCAACAGAGAGAATGTACTGGGTACTGATATACCTGTAACTAACATCATTACTGTAACACCTGCATTCTATACAAATAAAGAAATCATCCGTTTATTCATTTTTTTTTTACTTATTTCTTACATTTTTAAATATTAAAAAAAAATACAAAAAACATATAAAAAAAAACATTTAAAATATAAAAATAGTAGCCCACTGGTATCGGGAACAGGGTCCAAGCTACCGGGCTCAAGAGAGAGGAACCTTCTAACAATACAAGCCGTGTCCAGAAGTACCGCTTTCTGAATCAGGCCCTTGATCCAGCTGCCTTACGAGAGCCTCCTGAGGTGCTGGTCGAGGCTCGTGGCTATTAAGCCATTGCCTGACACGACTATCGGTACAATGATTGCTGAGTCCACATCCCACATGTCGACAACCTCGCGAGCCAAGTCAATATATTTGATTTGTTTATCTAAGAAATTATTATTATTAAGAAGTGAGGTAACGCAACTGTGTGTACAGTATCCCTTTTTTTGTGGATGGGAAATCATTAAATGACTTATCCCGCTCTGAGCGCAGCGGAAGAGAGCGTCAAACTTTGACTGACTAAACCCACCCGCGTTCCAAGGCCGTGATGACTCTTTCGAAGAATTCTGTAACCTTGGGTAGTGTATCCCTGGTATTGCAGATGTCCATTACCTGCAGTAACCACTTACTATTCAGCGAGGGTAATGACGGATCCCTTGCAGTCTTCCCAGAGATGTGCCCTAACAGGTGTTCATGTGGTGGTGATCATGAGGCCTCTCTGGACTTGATTGATTTGCATGGTTCTCATATAACGTTTTGTGAATGTGAGGACCATGTAGATCGCAATAGGGGTTCATGTCATTTTAATCTGGTAGTTTGAGTTGTTTATGCGGTCTACCCAAATGTCCTTACTTTGATATTGTTCATCAAATCGTTAAGCTCGTTAAAGTTCTTAGTTTGAGCTACACGATAACTGACAAATGCTTGCATTTTCTGGATAGGTCCACTCAAATCTGTGTGGTACTTTCCTCAAAAGACCACTTCAGACATTAACCTACATGGTTCTCATATGATTTGACCAGTGCGATTGTATGGACTTTAAAAGAGACTTTGAGCTCGGAGTTTGTTTCGGTGTTTCTTCTCAGGGTAGGTAGTCAGCTAGGAAATACTGGCCTCATCTAGTTTAAAAATGTCCAAATAGATGAGATGTGTAAAAGTGTTATGTTTAACCTATTTACAAAATAAATATCATTTATCATTCTCCCATGTGGTGATGGTGATCACTGGGGTGGTTCTAAGTGAGATACAAATACCATAGGCGTATCTCCAAAAACCCAGGCGTCTTTCGTAGGTCTCCCATTGAAAAGAACAATAAATAGGCCGCCTAAATTTTCCATTCTACGGCATATTGAAGTAACTGCTGGGAATTCTCGGTTTGTAAAGAAAAACTGGCGGAAAAAAGTTGAAACGGTAATTATATTGAGATATTCATCGTATAACGTGTTAATGAGCGTAAACAGTTCATTAAATTGCTTCATTTGTGTACCATAAACGATGAATTCATGGATGTTTCTAATGACTTGTTGAGTAGGGATTATTATCTGAATCAGAAATCACATTGTTCTCAGGTATGGTAGTTACCTTATTAATTTACAAATTAAGCATGTGAACAAGTGCCTTGCAATAAACTAGCTGAACTTTGAATAAGCTTGGTATCTTTACGAGAGGATAGTCTTATTGTGAAATTTACGCTCACCTTATTTTCAAACTATTAAGAACTAGGAAAAGGGCATTTGACAATAAAAATCGAATTAGTCCGTCTGTTACATTATGGATAAAAAATACAAAGATAAAACGCATCAAAGATAAGGAGTGGGGGCTTGTAACGTCATTTTCCAGTAAAAAGTGTACTGGTAAGTGACGTCACACGAGTTTTCAACGCACTGTATCGTCTTCATTTATGTGACAAAAGAAAAAATACGTGTCCAATATTTTTTGGAAATCTATCTGACGGAGTTATTCCATTTTTAGTCAAATACCATATTCCACTACCTCCTAATTGAAAGTGACCAATTGACCGTGCTTATATAAGAACAACAGGCACCGACTATACAGGAGAAATTCCTAGTGTGGGGCAACTTTTTTTTTTAAAAGGCTTTTGCCCTGCTATGGGACACATAATTTTTTAATAACTGACAAAACCAGTAGATACATAACATCTTAAAAATCTATATCTAATCGCAAAAAATCGGCCATTATTGCATTGCACCCGACTCGATACGACACTTAATACTATTACGGTCACTTCAATCATCATTTTATTCACCGCGATGCGTCTATTACAAAAACACGCGATCTAATAGCCATTGCCTGTCGAAACAATTCTAACATGTAAACTGGGCCAATTTCTTAACATACTGGTCGCACGCACTTATTGAACCAGAGAAATGACTTCGCTAATTAAGTGTAAGACGGTGAGCACATTACTAACATTGTTTTGCTTGTCATAGACACATAGCTAATCATGGTCGCAAATATACACATAAGAGCGGCAACAAGTCGGTTCTCTTTTAAGTTGAAGGCAAGTGAATACGTCCTTAAGAAGTTTTTTTTATTTTTTTTATTTAATATGGGTTTGCTCTTGACTCTAGTCTAGGTCATAGTTTACAGAGACAAAGTTGACGATGGAGCGAGCTTACCCAGAAGAAGAAGTTGTTAGAATCATCACAGCGTTCATTTGGTTTTCTCACATTGTTAATTTTAGTTATAATATATGTTTGTATCAAAGTAATGATTTTTATTTTTGTTGTTTGACTTTCCTTTTAGTTGCACCTGTCATGTTCTGTCTCTGTACCCACTTAAGGTTCATCATCTTCCTGCCCTTATCCTATGTTACTTGGGGTCGGTGCAATACGTTTTTTTTCCGTTCTGTCCTGTCAGCCGTCACGCTATCACTAACTCCCATTTCTTTCATATCACTCCTAACACAATCCATCCATCTTTTCTTCGGCCTCCCTCTCCCTGTCCATTCATCCACATTTATATTCATAACTCTTTTAGTTACGTGCATTTCATCCCTCCTCTTCACATGACCATACCAAGATAAGCGGTTCCCTTTTAACTTTTCCGTTACTGACGCCACTTTTAAGCTACCTCCAATGAACTCATTCCTCACTTTATCCATTCTCGATATTCCACACATCCATCTCAACATTGCCATCTCCACTACATGCAATGTTTTCTCATCCGTCTTTGACTGGTAAAAAATGACTAAAGAATTGATTCCGTTGCGCAGGGTTCATTTCTGTCAGATACCTCCCTTCGCTTGGCTGATTCTACCTTTAAATCTGTGTTCACAAAATCTACACGGAATTTATGAACTTTGAATGCGAATGTGATTTGTCGAGAATATGTGCGCCATTATTGTTTTCATCAATATATGTAGTGTGCCAGCTAGTCTGGACTCAGTGTGTACACTGCCTTATAGCTATTAGTTTTAGTGTACTGATTCTGAAGACAGGTTTAGTTTAGGTATGTAATTTTAATGATTGACACCTTTTTTTAGCGTGACTTTTTATTTTTAGCAACCTGTCGATACAATGTAGTGTTTAATCCGACTTGTTATTGCAAATAATTTCTTATTAGGGTTCCGTGTTGATATCATCTACAATAACTGTTGCTTTTATCTTCCGTCACAGGATTCTATCCCAGAGTAACTTGGTTATTGTGTTTATAATACCTAAGAAGTCAATGCAAGTTTACTACATACAAAGTCTATTGAAAACTATTTCCGGACTTAACCAGCTCCGACGCAACGAATGATGCATATTTGCATTTACAACAAATGCATGCGCACTTGAAATATCTTTATTGACAGTACGGCAACGACGTCCTTACTGCAAAACAGTCGCTCATTTGTTTTACTGACAACTTCCCATTCAACTTTACTCATTGCCCTTTGTTAACCGCAGAAGTCGTGTCACCGCGTGAATAGCCGACAAAGTTGAAAATACAGCTGCAAGTTACATAATTTAAAACGCAGTTGCAATTTTAAAACAGCGGGGTATCATCTGCGCTTGGCTATGATATCGCGACTGGTCCCTGCCTCAGCTTTTTTTCTCTACCTCTATATTAGTAGTGCACACTGTCAATTTGTTGAGCTCTTCCCTGCCGTCTCTATTCCTTACCACCTTTCTTCCATCAGACTTCAAAGCCGAAAAAAAAAACATGCGGGGCAGTCTTTGGGGACTGCCGATAGAAGTGAAAACTAAGCGAAAGCTAAAGCGTTCGGTGATGATGACGCGAGTTACATGATTTTTGTTCACCCAAAAAGTGCTCAATGCGCCTAAAGAAGTTTTTACTTCAAAAATGTAGTTCTTTGCAATTGAAATACATTTAAAAATTCAGTTACTACTTCATCAGCATTATCATATCAGCCGAAAGACGTCCACTGCTGAACATAGGCCTCCCCCAAAGGGGCCGTTTGCCATATTCGCCATGCTTGGCAGGCGGGTTGGCGATCGCAGTGTAGCTGTTGCAATGCACAGAGAATACTGATGCCCATTCTCTGGTGTATCCCTTAGTGATGGGATGGTGTTATTCTTTTACGTCCGACACCATACAGAACAAGAAGTTACTGAATAAAAAAAACTAAATGTATGTTATTGGTCTTATGCAACAGCTGTTAATATACTCTCTTGAACTAGTCGAAGGTTAAAAAAAAACTTGACGTGCGGCATGGTCGTCAATTAAGATTATAAGTCTCCGAAGGCAAGGTTTAGCAATCTGTCATAATAAGAAGTAATAATTTACATAAATTAGTTGGCGCGAACCAAATTAATTTATTAATAGAATTTCAATCAATTGAACCTTGTTTGTCGCTGCGAAAATGGATTACTTAGTAGGTACCATTCATAGGGGCCGTAAAAATTGTTACCCAGCGTTATTGCGAGAAATATAGGTTAATATTTTACAAGAATCATTTATTGGCAATAAATCGTAGAGGAGGAGCTCGTGGCTAAATAATAACAACCGCATGGGTGGATCTTTAAGGTTAAGCAATGCTTGCCGAAGTCGGTTAGTGGATGGGTGACCATCTTAACATACCGAGGTTCCTACGTGCCTCAGAAAGCATGTTAAGCCGTTGGTCCCGACTGTTATTTGTAGATCTTTGGCAGTCGTTACGGATTGTCAGAAGCAGTCTTGCCCGGAAGTACTGTGTTACCCAGCTAATGGATTGTGGAGGTCTGGTAGGCAGAAGCTCCACGGAAACTACTTCTGAATCCGGTTCGACTGGAAGCCGACCGCAATATAGTTAGACAGATGATGATTTATTGGCAATAACTGGCGCAGAACCCACAACAAAGACAAGAATGGAAGCTATTGCCCAGTAGTGGGATAGTACTGGATAGTGGGATATTCCTATAGAGCTATCTATAATAACTCTATAGGAATAATTAACCTAAAAAAATACAACTAAACATACTTAACCAGTAACAGTAAATTATAGAAGTCGTGAAGCATCATCATCATCCACAGCCAGACTTCACCCACTCCTTAGGCCTCCATTTGTGCCAATCTCCGCGTTATCAACCATCATTTAGATTCTACCCGAAACCCGCCAAATATTTTACAATCCAGATGAGATTATAAATTCCTTATTATATTTTAAAAGCTTTTTTTTTAATTTTGCTTATTATGTGTCTTTCATTTGAGCGTATGGTACCCGTGGGCTGCAGCTGAAAATCAGCGTTAGGTGGTAATACCTACTGTTGCCATCTGACATTATGTTGAGCTGAGGCCCTTTTCGTACAATATTGTATTTGTATTACATAATTTTTTATAATTTATTTTTGTATTACATTATTGTTTCTTTTCTTTTCTTTTCTTTTCTTTTCTTTTCTTTCTTTTCTTTCTTTTCTTTCTTTTCTTTCTTTTCTTTCTTTTCTTTCTTTTCTTTCTTTTCTTTCTTTTCTTTCTTTCTTTTCTTTCTTTTCTTTTCTTTTCTTTTCTTTTCTTTTCTTTCTTTTCTTTCTTTCTTTTCTTTCTTTTCTTTTTTTTTATTTTCTTTATTTATTTCTTAGATACATTTTAATTACCTAAGTAAACTGACCCATTCACCGGTTGCCTCACAAACAAGACAAACCATAACTTCTATATCTCGACTTCCTTTTACCGCGGTGTAAGTGATTGCTAACTTGTCGTTAACGTATTAACTAACTGAACCGACGTTTATGAACATGGCTTACGTAATATAGGTACTCAATTCCTGTGAGAATATCAGATATTTGAATACGATAAGCTGTCATAACGAGCACGGAATCAAATTGTTTGTCAAGTATTATTGACACGCGTTGGCATAAATCTGGTTTTGTTTAGCGATACCTCGCATTTTGCCTGTAACAACCAAGGCTGTTCAGAAACTTCAATATCATTAACATGACAGCTTTCTTAGGTATTCGGAACAGATAGTAAAGTCCCGCACACCTCTACCGAAAATGAGAGGATCCTCCGAACCAGACAGTTGTGTCTGGTGGGCAACTGCCCGATAGTTTATATTCGGACTGTTGATATTTAGAATTTGGAAATGTTCAAATCGCACGGAGAACTTTGCTTGCGTGATGCAGGATATCGTTGTTAGTTCATCGTAGATGGCGCTGCGGTTCTTTTTGTTGCCGTACAAATTTCATTTTTTAGTTTTTCATGTGGTAGCCACTACATTGATGCCACTACACTTATGTCCCTGTAACTGACTAGGTATTAATGTGTTCCAATATCTTCATCGTAAATTATTTTCATACAGACATCTCTAAATGTCTTTCTTGCTGTTTAATTAGGTATGATACTAATACTGAATGCTGTAAATTCACTATTGCGGGACTTGCGATTGACATCACATGCGATTATTGCTGTCTTTGTCTATTTTAGATTTTAAACGCTCACATCTCCGTTTTTTTTTCGATATTTTCCAGAATTTCTTGTCAGTAACCATATGAAAACTCACCAAAGAATGGGCAGCAGCATTGTCTATGCATTGCATGCAACAGCTACGCTGCAATCACCAACCCGCCTGCCTAGTGTGGCAATTACGTTAACCACCCTCCTTTGGGGGAAGCCTATGTCCAGGGGAGCTACTCTCTAAGCCCGAAGTCTGTAGTTTCGGGCTAAGTTGCGGGCGTATTCTAGTCCGTATCACCTAACCACTAAGAATTAATGACTACACGATTTGACAGTTACTGTCAAATCGTGTTGTCATTCATTCTTTCGGAACTAATCGTAAGTCCGGAGTAGAATACGTCCGCAACTAGTCCCCAGCAGTGGACGTCTTCCGGCTGATATGATGAACCATATGAAGATAGCCACTCCACCCTACCTAAAATTCTGCATCACATCATTGACTAAAACCACTTCTTCGATTGTTCACAGATACTTCGTGAGCACCGTGCTACAGTTCCAGATATACCGGGCAGTGTGCGAACGGACCGGTCAGTTCATCCCCGGGGACCCGTCACGACCTCTCCACAAATGTGACTTCTATAGAAACCCTGAAGCTGGGAAGATTCTGACGTAAGTTTCTACACACAATAGATTATTTATTTTTTAGAGGTACCGCAACCTTACAATACCACTAGAAAGTCACAGGAAGGCAAAATACCCAAATTTTTCGTTTACTTGGATGACATATTTTTTCCAGCTATTTTAATATAAAAACCAAACTAATGAACTGATTTTGATGAAATTTCTATGGGACGAATCGGAAAGTAGGATATACTTTCCGATTGGTCCCATAGAAATTTCACATAAAAAAAGTTTTTTCAAATCGATTCATAAATGACAGAGTTATGAGGTAACAAACACAGAAAAAACCGAATTGAGAACTTCCTCCTTTTGTCGGTTAAATAGGGGAAACCTTTGCCTACGTTAAAACAATTAGTACTTAAAGTCTGTAAGAAAATCACTAAAATTGTCCAGATTCCTCACTACAATTGTCTAGATTCCTGTAAATTTTTACATTAGACCATGAAATTAAATCTGAAATTCTGGATTGCGTTACCCACCTTTGCTCAATCCACTGGTCCATTGCAAGTTATACCCCGTATAAAGTTTAATTCTGCAGAAATAAGAATCTATGTCATTCAAAACCACGGATATCGATATTTATGTTCACAACTCATTTATCAACTACATTACTACACTATCTGAATACATAAAATCTGGTTAAACATTCACTTTCCTCCATAATCACAAAAATCTCTAAGATTCTAAGCGACACGTGTAGATAACGAACTCAATAAATAGCGATAGTGATCAATTATATGTATAATAAGCTCAATTTTACATAAATTGTAGATATAATCTCTGAGCGTGAAGCCGAGCGGCCTTGACCGTAACGGTAACATTTGAATTTATACTCGTAATGGTTTACCTACTATTGTGAGACTAGTTAAGTGCTACGGCTTTGTCTTAGAATTATTTTTGTCTAGCTAGGTGAATTAGGTAATAGGGAAGGGAAATGTATATTTTTTTATCAAACTTATACTTTACTAGCAGACGTCACGCGGCTTCACCCGCGTAGTTCCTGTTCCCGTGGGAGTACGGGGATAAAAATATAGCCAATCGGTCCAGTACTTTTTAAGTTTATTCGTATGTAACGAATAAAGTAAAATACTACTGGATCGATTTGAAAAATTCTTTCAGCAATGGATAGCCACATTATCAACGAGTAACATAGAAGTAGTACACAATTTTATCCCCGTACTCCCACGGGAACGGGAACTACGCGGGTACTCCTCGCAAACCACGACCGCCGTCCTTCCGCCCTCGCCGCCGAGGCCCGCCGCGACGTCCCCGCCAAAATCCGCCCCGACCCTTGCTCGAGCCAGCCCGCGCCGCTGAGCCTGTAGTCTTAAATTCCAGTTCGATCCAGCCCGTCCCTAGCTGTCCTCTCCCCAGCGACGCCCTAAGCCGAGGCCCGTACCCTACAGGGGGTGCCCTTAGCGTGTAGTCGCTTAGTTTGTAGGTTTTTTATAAGCCCTGGCTGGAGGCTTTAATATTATATTAAGGCAACCACAGGCAAGCCCGGTTAAGCAGTCGACAACCTTATAGGTTGAACTGCGAGAAGCCACTCACAAAAAAAAAAAAAAAAACTACGCGGGTGGAACCGCGTGACGTCCGCTAGTTTACCATAAAATGTATAATATGATTATGTCACTAGCGCTAACATAAATGTCCTTGATGAAAAAGTTGCAACACCATAAAATTTAAGACAGAGAAATGCATTTTAATTTCAAGAACATTTAATTTATTCACACCACTAATTACGGGCTTTTTGTTCATTGCAATGTCACCCTTATACCTTCGAAATACAGTTCACATTATTTAGCAGACTTATAATTCTCCGAAATAGAACATCGATCCGATCTAATTTCAACTGTACAACTTTCACGGAGAGTTGAATTTTGTTAGGGTGTAAATGTCCAAAAATAGAAAAAAAATATCGGCCTAATTTGAACTCTATTCGATTTAGATAGAGTAGCAATTCCTTTGGCTGCTTAAAAACAAAGCATGTAACAGACAATTGCGCGTCTCCTTGCGGATGTAGCCACTTGTCGCCGTGGATGCGGGCTGCATTATTAAATTTTATTCGTTAATATTGTTACATTGTTGAATTTCGTTTTGAAGCTAGTGATAAATTGTACCCTTGGGCGTTAAAAATCTTCCATCCAATACTTAAATCACGGTATGATAGAGGTGATCATTTTCTTTACTTTGTCGCAATCGAGATGACGTGTTTGTTTAGCTGTTGAGAATTCTAAAAAAACTCAAATAATTTATATCAATAAGACCATTTACAGACACTTTTGAATTGTCAAGGTCGGTCGGTCAAAAAATGAAGCTATTTGCACGTTCAAAAGTGTAGCTCTCTATGGAGAAGAACGTGAAAGAAACTCCACGGACACTCTTTTAAAAATAATATTTTTTACAAAGTTGTGGATAAATCGTTAATGTTGAAATTATACATATGTATATGTGAGAACGATGTAAAAGACGTGAAAGATAAAAGCAGTTACAAACGTGGAAGTATAATAAAAGCATAACTAACTATTAATTTTAAAACTAACTACGTATGGGGTGACTGGAAATTGAGCCATTTTTGCTTAAGTTTATTGGGGAGGCAAAATCGTTGCAAATTAATTCTAGAACATCCCATTTGAATGGACGCACTCAGTTACCAGTCAGCCTGTTTACGAAAACACATGAGCGTCACTTTGTGTACCTACTCGTATAAACTAGATTCAAAGATTTTGTAGGCGTATATTAGGTACTTTACTCAGATAACTTATGGAGCCGAAACGTGGACACTCACCATAGGCCTGGTCCACAAATTCAAGGTTGCTCAGCGTGCAATGGAGAGAGCAATGCTCGGGATTTCTCTGGTGGATAGAATTCTCAACGAAGTCATTCGCCAGAGAACTAAAGTCACCGACATTGCGCGTAGAATCAGCATGCTGAAGTGGAAGTGGGCCGGCCATGTCTGTAGACGAACAGACGGTCGATGGAGCAGAAATGTGTTAAAGTTGAGACCGCGTATGGGACGCCCTGCAGCACGATGGATCGATGATTTCAAGAAGGTAGCTGGCAGCGGATGGATGCGGACCGCTCAGGACCGGGATGGTTGGCGATCTTTGGGGAAGGCTTACGTTCAGCAGTTTACAGCAATTGGCTGAAATGATTATATCAGGCACACAGAATTTCCATTACGAGTACAAGACTATTTCATCTTGGTTATTCACTTATCATAGATAACTGACTGCTTTTATTCCTGTACTTTCTTTATGGGGACTTAGGAGGAGAGATAGTCCTGCCAGGGTTGCGGAGTTTGTTCGAAAGAGTCACCGCGGCCCTGGAACGAATAGGGCTTTAGAAGAACACGGATGGGTTTTAGTCAGTACAAGTCTGACACGTCCTTCCGCTCCACCCAGAGCAGAAGAAGTCATTTGATGATTTCCCAATCATTTTGATCCTTAAAAAAAAAGGAGCAGAGATGGTATCTATGATTTCAACTAAGCACAGACCACAAAGGGCACAGCATTGAAATAATCCTCCAGAAGTTTTAAATACTTCAGTTTGATAGACAAACAGAACTGTTCAATTACCTAATGACAATTCACAAATTAAGGCCATCCCACAGTTCACCAGAACAAACTACAACGACATTTCATAATTCCATTAGTTAAAATTCCTTATAGTGTGTGACGGACGAATTTCAAACAAAATATTTAACTGCAACAAGTAGCAACGCATAGCTGTTGACAAACTTTATGGAGCATAAAATATTTTTAAAAACGTTAATTAGAGCACATTGCACCAGCGGCAAAGGAGTTAAGGCATTACAAAACTTAACAGATTGAATAGATGGATGTATAGATACTTTATCATTATCTTCCTGCCCTTATCCCATGTTACTTGGGGTCGGCGCAACACGTTTTTTTCTTCCATTCTGTCCTGTCAACCGGCACGCTACCACTATCTCCCTTTTCTTTCATATCACTCCTAATACAATACATCCATCTTTTCTTTGGCCTCTCCCTGTCCTTCCATCCACATTTATATTCATAACTCTTTTAGTTACGTGCATTTCATCCCACCTCTTCACATGACCATACCAAGATAAGCGGTTCCCTTTTAACTTTTCAATTGTGTATAGATACTTTATAGTACACCAAAAATAGACACACAACACAATACACACAACAACACACACACACACAACTTAACACAACTCTTTTGTACTGGATGTACTGAAAGCTCAAAATAAAAAGGGGGTATTTGTGGAATCCAAACTGACGTGAAGTGACGTGCAATCATTCTGAGAATAAGGGCTACCAAGGTGCAATGCAAATTTTTGATCAAGAAACACCATGTCGGAGTGAAAAACCGGCCAAGTGCGTGCCCCCGTGGCCACGAACATTGTAGGGCTCCCATGGGCGTGCAGTAGGCTACACTTAGGGTAGGCCAGCCCATACATAATGCCCAAAAAAAACACCACATTATTCAGGGTTGAAATCACGATACTGACGATGCGAATTTTCGTCCACTTTCTTTTTGAAGTGGATGTTCGGTCCTTTTTTTTTTGGGCATTATTTATGGGCTGGCCTACCCTCACTGTAGCCTACTGCACGCCCATGGGTTCCGTAGTTACCCGTCTCGTAAGCCATGACGAAAAATAGCAAATTTTACTATGCCATTACAAAGTTACGAATACACTTAGCTTTAAGTTACTTTCTATGGGGTTACTACGAAATTTTTACCTCATCAATCACATTTTATAAGTTGGTCGACTGTTACTCATTAACTTGTTAAGCCTACTTAACTGTGATAGTTTTCATAACCTATATACGGAACCCTAAAAAGCAGATACTTTATCAGTGTTACAACACTTCAAAAATGTCATAAATCGGTATTGCAATCAATTCAAGTCTCTTGCGCCTATGAGATGAAATTTAATGGCGGTAGGCGCTTTGAATATACAAATATTTTTGAAATAGACATTTATTAATTAGAATTTCTTGATAACCCTAACACAGGCTAGCATTAATTGATACTAAAAAAAAATCAAATAGACCTAGTTTGAAATGTTTGCGAAATCACACATCATCAAAATTTTGAAACCATACGAAACGGTAATTAAGATAAAGCTGGCGATGGATTTAGAAACTAATATATTAATTGCCATACAAACTTGATTTTTGACTTAAATTTGAGATGCTTGATTTTTAGGTTTCCAAACATCCATAAGAAACGGAACCCTTATAGGATCACTCAGTTTTTCTGTCTGTCACAGCCAATTTTCTCCGAATCTACTGGACCGATTCTGTTGAAATTTCGTACACATATGAACTTCTGTGACCCAAACACGGACGCGTTTGGGGGACAAACTAGAAGGTTAAAAAAAAGTTTTTCAATCTTTACCGTGTGATATATCTATCAAATCATAGGTAGGGCTTATTGTGAAGGTTTTAATCATATTTTCTCATAATTTTAAAATAAATAGTTTTGAAGTTATTCAAGAAATTAGGCGAAAAATTACCATTCCTTTCGAAAACTACTGGACCTAAAATTAAAAAAAAGCAGATAACCTAAAGATTACACGAAAACTAACTATAAGAAGTCTATAGTGTTTAAATAGCATGTTAAAAAAATGAAATTCGTTCGGAACCTTTTGCACGCGACTCCGACTCGCACTTGGCTAGTTTTTGACTAAGTTAGGTACACCTAAGTAGCTTCAAAACATTTTGTTTTTTTTTTTTTTATCTTGTAAATAAATAAGTAGCGCTATTTAGCGCTTGACGTAACAATGTCTTAATAAATTAAAGTTGAAGCAGGGTAAGCGTTCAAACTCCAATAAGTTTGCATTCTACTTGAATCAAACAGTTATAAAGTCCTAGTATACCTCGTTTCTGAAATCAACTGGTGCATCGACCAGTTTACCAACTGAAACACAGTAGCACGACTGTTGTAACTTGTTACACAGTAACCTCCTTCTGTACTCTGGCAGCCTGGTACATTTAGCGGTGCTGGTTACAACAAACGCGTTCTCAGGCAGATGGTGGTGCTTCGATACTGTTACATTGTTTACAAAAAGTTCACAAACTCCATTTTAGGCATATATTTCCGTTTTAAGCGGGAGTAAAATTCATTGAAAAATCGTTACTCCTAGTGTTCTATGGAAGCCTGGTACATATAGCGGTCCCAGTTACAACAAACGCGTTCGCAAGCAAATGGCGGTCCATCGATACTGTTACATTGTTAATGTTATTAAACTCCAATTTTGGGACATATTTAAGCTTTTGAATGCAAGAAAATAGTCGTGTAAAACGTGTGTGGTTGTTACAAAATAATGAGCAATAATGCAATCGCAACGTAAGTGTACGAAGCAAAATAAGAAAAAGTCGCAACAGGTGGCATTCTGTAATTTCTGCCCACCGCATGGAAAAAAGGCCCGAGTTGTATAGTATGTGGTCAGGGATCCTACTATGACGTCTTAAAACCATCATTCATTCATCAGTGTGGGAAGGAGACGGAGCTATACAAGTCGCATAGCACTATGCTATTATCCCACAACGGAATCTTGGTAGTATGAATGCTGTGTATTCAAACTAGAAAATAGTGCTTTCATAGGCTCTCGATGCCCTGGTCCGAACGCAAAAGTAAGCTACTGCGCTCTGGCAAAATCCCAAATTGCTGTATTTAGTTGTGCCTTGTTACCTACCTTGATCACTTGATGGTCCAGCCATGGCTCTCTAAACAGACGAACTAGAACCAATTATATAAAGAACTAGTTCAATAAGTTCGGCAAGCCCGTAACTCTGATCTGTTTAAACATTTATTTTTCAATAAATACTCTTTTACTATGACTTTGCTCTTGTTGCCTGTCCCATAAGAATCGTATTTTAACAGTTGTACTCGTGTAAGTATCGTAATAGAATCATTAATCAGGACTTCCGAGTAAGCTATTTAGATATCCCTTCCTAAAAAACAAAAGAGTTCGTTTAACTGCAGGTATTTAATTTTATTTTAGACGAAGCATAGGCAGAATAAGCCCAATCGTAAAACTGAAAACAGCAATCCAAAAGCATGCAACAGCATTTACTAAATAATACTTACATAAAACATAATAAATACGCCAGCGTACAATTCACGCTGATGTAAAATCCAATTGTGATCCAAAATCGTGACTCCGGCGCTGTCCTAATTACCATTGTACCTAGGAATAGGAAGCTTGGGCACTGGGCATATGGGTCGGAGCCGTTGCGAAAATCACGCTGGATATAAGTATTGGGTGCCTAAAATGTATAAGCATAGTTTGAATGGAATGAGACTCTGTAAAAAGTGCCATTCTATCGAAAGCCCAAAAAATATAAGGGTTTGATCACGTGACATTTCGACAGCGTCTGTCAATCTCATACATTTTTGACGTTTTAACAATCGTCTTCGCCACGTTACCGCTGACAGAATTATAGGAAAAATTGAAGGAAAATTATAAGGAATTCAGGGCATTACATTAGCAAGATATTTTGATTATTATTATTAGCAGGATCTAGATATAGCACCTACGAGATAAAAAGCAAACAGCGACGCGGAGCCGCCTTAAACTGCGAAAGTAATGGGACGAAAGTCCACCGCAAAGTCGTGACTTTTGGAATGAATAGATTTTTAAAGCAAACGATAAAATAATTAGAAAATTGGCAAATACTAATAAGACAGCAATATTATCTTTCTCACAATTTAGGTAATATTCAATACATAATACTACATCATTTTTGACCAATTTTTCAAGCACAAGGCTTTAAAAATTCAAATTGCAATACTGTGTAGCGGGTAATGTCCTAGTGATTCAGCGAATGAGGGTGTATTATTCAAATAAATGTGCTCTGCTTATCACGAGGCCTGGCTGGTTTATCCTACTACTATTATAAAGGCGAAAGTTTGTAAGTATGGATGTATGTATGGATGTTTGTTACTCTTTCACGTAAAAACTACTGAATGGATTTTGATGAAATTTGGCACAGAGGTAGATTATAGTCTGGAATAACACATAGGATACTTTTTATCCCGGGAATATGTTCCCTTAGGATAGTTTTCGACAATCACGCGGGCGGAGCCGCGGGCGGCAACTAGTCATGAATAATGTTTAGGTAGCACTCTGTAAGCTTGTGATTAATGTTACACATAAATACTGATTAATTACTATTACATACTGTATCCACGAGAACACTGCCGGCAAACTGTACAGCAGTTTGGCAGAAGATACGTGTACTTTTTCCATTCTTGAATAAATAAAAAAAAACAACGGGTTGCACTCCGGGAGTGCCGGCAGAATTGAAAATTTGAACATTAACGATGTGCATTTTTGATATTTTGGAATGGTTAGGGAATAATTTCGCACGACTTGCATATGCATGCATTGAGGCATACATTTTCGCCACGCGGTAGAAAGAGAGGGGGATATTACTTCCTCTCCTAAGCCGCGTCGGCGGTCTACTCTCTCTTGTTTACGAATTTTCGATCAGGTCACGCGTCCTGACGCGAGTTTAGCATTTTTTACCCATCTCAAAAAGTGCACAACGCCGCTAAAGAAGTTTTCACTTCGAAAAAAATGTTTGTAAGTGCCTGTTCGGGATACTTCCTTAAGTATTGTACATCCTATTCTTCCAACTAATCCTATTCCATCTATTTCTATTGAATGAAAGTTTATGAGGATGATACAAACATTAAAAAATGGATCACGATGTATGGTTTGTTACTCTTTCACGCAAAAACTACTTAATAGATTTTGATAAAACTACACAGTAATATCGCTTATACATCAGAATAACACCTAGGCTATAATTCATAAAGGACAGCCAGTTATCGTATTGTAAAATATTGTATTCTATACCATATACCATGTATCATTAAACGAACGAGAGACCTAGGTAAAAGTCAAAGTAAATCAACCAGGACAAACCACAATCAAGTTCAACCAGCCTAGGGATATCCCAGTCATTACTGGGTTACGGAGGCAGTTGCTCCATGCAAAATACTTGTATTCATCTCCGTTTGGTTAGACTAGAATCCGACTTCATACTCCCGACCGAATTTCAGTTACGGTGGCCCATCTCAACAGAGATAAGCCAAGTAAGCAGGAGATACGAGTAATTCGATGGGATGGCAATCCGACACGACCGAGAATAGATCAGGCGCAGGACCAATGGCTTTACGTGCTTCCGGAGTCTCGGGAGTGTTACACCACTAACTTCCAAACATAGGGGTAGCCCTATGTTTGGAAGTTAGTGGTGTAAATAACACAGTAACACTTTTTGCCTGAGAATCCATACTAATATTATAAATGCGAAAGTGTGTCTGTCTGTTACCTCTTCACGCTTAAACCGCTGAACCGATTTCGGGGAAATTTGGTACAGAGATAGATTAGACCTCGAAAAAAGATATAAGCATACATTTTGTTGCCAGAAAAGGGCTTGAAGGGGATGAAAGTTTGTATGGATGTCCATCACTATTGAAGACTAACTACCGCCGGCGGCTCCGCCCGCGTGAATGTCAAAAATTATCCCAAGGGAACATACTCCCGGGATAAAAACTAACCTATGTCCTTTCCCGGGACTCAAACAATCTCTATACCAAATTTCATCTAAATCGGTTCCGCCGTTTCTGCGTGAAGAAGTAACAAACATACACACACACCCACAAACTTTCGCCTTTATCATATTAGTGTGATAAAACCATGAACCTTTGTATGAAAGGCACTTGATAAAAAAAATAAGTAAACATTGTGCTCAAGCGCTTTCGAAAAATTAGTATCTTAAAAATAAAATGGCTGCCCAAAGTAACTATTCCACGCGGAAAAAGTCGCGTGCAAAAGCTAGTTGAATACAACTGCGAAAAGGTAAATAAAATTTGCCACCAGCTTTAAAGTGAGTACAATGTATATGTGTATATATAATGTTGACTGGCCTGTTGGTCGAGTGGTTAGTGATCCTGACTGCTAAACCGGAGGTCGTGGGTTCGATTCCCACCCAGCACAAATCTTTGTGTGATGAGCATGATCATTTGTTCTGTGTCTGGATGTAATTTGTCTATAATATGTATGTATTTAGAAATATATAAGTATGTTTATTAGTTGTCTGGTTGCCATAGCACAGGCTCTGCCTAGTTTGGGATCGGATGACCGTGTGTGAGTTGTCCCAAGAAGATACATAGATACATAATGCCTAGAACTGTTAGACCAAGCAGCATTTTAGGCCTCCGTCCGCATAGTCTACATTTTGTCCCATCGACTGGACACTTATGTAACCGCATGCAGATCTGAATCAATTTTATGGTAGCTGTTGGTATTGCGCTGTGAGAATCTTATTGAATCATACCGTACCTCTGTAGTGAAGTTAGGTAATTTAGGTTAAGCTACTTTCACTGGGGCATGGAATTTGATGGGTGTTCTATTTTAGAAAAGATTTTATTTGGCAAGTCATGATAAAGTGTGATTTTTTCTATCAGGCAGTAAAGCTAATTAAACAGAAAACGAAAAAAAACCCGGGTTAATTTATCTGAAACAATAATCTCATCCAATCCATCCGAGGAGCTCGTGGCTAAATAATAACAGCCGCACGGGTCGATCTTCAAGGTTAAGCAACGCTTGCCGAGGTTGTGGATGGGGTGACCATCTTAACATACCGAGACTCCCCCGTGCCTCGGAATGCACGTTAAGCCGTTGGTCCCGGCTGTCATTTGTAGATCTTGAGCAGTCGTTACGGACAGTCAGAAGCCAGATAAACTGACACCAGTCTTGCCAAGAAGTACCGTGTTACCCAGTTAATGGGTTGTGGAGGTCTGGTAGGCAGCCGCTCCACGTAAAATACTGGTATTCAGCTGAATCCGGTTTGACTGGAAGCCGACCCCAATATAAATTGGGAAAAGGCTAGGCAGATGATGAATAATCTCATTTTAATTACATTCCAAATATGAATTTCAAATTGTGCCCGTTCAAACACCCTGACCTGAACTGACTTCTTACCTTTTAACCTTATCAAAATAGGTTCGTACATACTTCTCTATGACAAAACATTTTAGAGCTTAAAAAGATATCAATCTTAGTCGAGCCCGAAAAGAATAATTAGATTCTGTTTATTGTCTGCGCCGTGATTAATCACTTTACGAAACAATTAAACGAGATCGAACGACGAGCTGCGAAAATGGGTTTATTATTTTGGGAAAATCGAGTCCCGAATTTTTACAGTCCTCTGTGAGTCGCAGCACTATCTCAGTGAAAACTTGTATCTACGCCATGAATATTAAATCTCACTCATAACAGTATACTTACGTAATAATAATAAATGCAAATATATTATTAAAACGGCTTTATTTGGAGATTAAAGCAATAAAACTGACATAAAAAGATAAGTTGAGTGGCTTGAGAGATCTCATAATCTCGAAGTAAGTATTTAGGCTAGAACCAAATACGGTCCAAAGTTATAGACTTCGGGAACCGGCTGCTTCATCTATCTACAATTTTAATTGCACAAAACAGTGAACATTGCCTTCCTTAAGTGTTGATTCTTTGGAGAACGAACTTTTGTAAGAACTGTTATTTTATTACTAAACTGTGTATTGCTTTAAGTCGTAATTTTATTGATTTAAAGTTTAAGACATCCTAAATTACTTCTGTAAGTCCATCCAAAGGTTGTCTGGTAAATATCGCTTGCAGCGATAACACCGCCACTGTTTCCATAGAATTAATTTGTGTAAAGAGGTTTGTTATTAATTTTGGTGTACAATAAAGTATATTCTACCTACCTATCTATATTTCTATCTATATATCTATCTATCTATATTTCTATCTATATATCTATCTATCTATATTTCTATCTATATTTCTATCTATCTATCTATTTC
Organism: Mamestra brassicae; assembly: GCA_905163435.1. NCBI lineage: Eukaryota > Metazoa > Arthropoda > Insecta > Lepidoptera > Noctuidae > Mamestra > Mamestra brassicae. The sequence continues at coordinate 2,044,074 of LR990991.1, read as the reverse complement.
AAATGTCAGAAAAAAATACTACGGGATCAATGCAAATGAAAACAATACACAATGACTGTAATTCTAATAGACACACACTAATTGATGCGTTTTTAGTCAGCTAATAAAAATTTAAATAGTTTTAATTTCTGCTAACTGAATTAAGAAAAGTATAAATTATGCCTGGCTTACTAAAATAACTTTTTTTTTTTTTAAGGGTGGGAAATCATCAGATGACTTCTTCCGCTCTGGGTGGAGCGGAAGGGCGTGTCAGACTCTCACTGACTAAAACCCATCCGTGTTCCTTCTAAAGCCCTCTGCGTTCCAGGGCCGCGGTGACTCTTTCGAACAAATTCCGCAACCCTGGCAGGCTCTGGCCATAGCGGGCCCCGTCTTTTTACTAAAAAAAAAACCTAGTATTTATATCCAACCCAAAGCGGTTCGCAAAGGGGCCTTTCAGCTCTACTTATCCTAAAACAAAAGTAAAGTCCCAATTAATCCACACACCGACTGCCGGAAGGGTCCAGTGCAAACATTATAATCAACATGTAGGAAGCCTTACCTGATTACACAATTTGGTTGGTAGCCTTAGTTCCACATTGTCTGTGAAGAGTTATATAACGGTGTTCCTGGTCTCGAGTTACCTACAATTGACACCCTACCTGAATTAAGGTAGTTATGTGAGTCAGGCAGACTCAAGTAAGTCGATATTATTGGTAACGGAGGCTTTTGGTTCTGGTTTCGTGCGTGGGGGTCATCAGGTTTCAGTGTATAATCCTTGAAACGGGAATTGGTGTTCTGATTTCTTCCTTTCGAGATTTTATTAATATATTTTTTATTGCAATAAGGACTGAGACGCTTGGGGAGACCTATGTTCTACAGAGGACGTCGTTCAATTGAAATATTTATGAATCATCTATGACATTTATATTACACAATATAAATTAATTAATATAATAGAGTTTGTTTGTTTGTTTGGACGCGCTAATCTCTGGAACTACCAGTCAGATTTGGAAAATTCCTTTTGTATGTAATAGCCACATTCATGAGGAAGTCTATATGGAAGCGGGAAATTCCAATGGAAACGGAAAAAACGGGATATGCTTGTACGAAGTCGCGGGCAAAAGCTAGTAATTATTATAAATGTTAATGTTATTGCCTTCTTGGTTAACGGCCGGATTCAATAACGTATCTACCTTTACCCAACTGTCAAATTAGCTACCAACAGTAGCTGAAACGCCATGTTTTAAAGGCAAAAATGACCTTTTAGCTACTGTTGGTAGCTAATGTGACAGTTGGTTAAAGGTAGATACGTTATTGAGACCGGCCGTAAGTTTATTCAAGCATGACTGCTTGTGGGTCCATGGTTTGACCATCAGATCGCCTTACTGGGTATTTCTACGAAATTTAGATGGATTCTGGTCTTAGGAGTCAGGATTTTTGAGAGATACATGGTAATAGGCTCATATAACATGGGATTTGTTGTATCTCGTTTTTGGGGAATTAAGGCCTTGAAAAGATACCTTTTTTTTTTTAAGGATGGGAAATCATCAAATGACTTGGAAGGGCGTGTCAGACTCTTACTGACTAAAACCCATCCGTGTTCCTTCTAAAGACCTTTGCGTTCCAGGGCTGCGGTGACTCTTTCGAACAAATACATTTATTTTTTTATTCAGATATATATATTTATATATATATTCAGATATATTTATTTTTTTATTGTAATGTAAACAAGACATTTATTGAACAAAATTTGACATTTATAATTTTTATTAGCGTAACCAGTTCGAGATTTTTATTGTTTTATTGTGACCCACCCTAACATGACATTTATTTAACTAAATCTGACATTTATAATTTTTGTGATTTAAATTTATATAGTTATTTTTTATTTGATTTTAATTTGTGAATTAAATATTATTTGCATGCCCTTGCGACGGTAAAATATGGAGAACTATACTATGTAAAATAGAACATCTATGTACCAATACCCATGTTTGCAAATAAATTAATGATTGATTGATTGATTGATTGATTGACAAATTCCGCAACCGAACAAATTCCGCAACCTTGAAAAGATACCTAGTGGTTCTTTTTATATTGTTTCTTTTTTTTAGTTTAACATAACCAACCTTTATGCTTCATCAAAACTAAAAATTTATCCTCTGTTAATTCCAGACGTATCATGGAACGTGGATCCTCTGCCCCCTGGAGCCAGATCCTTCAAGAGACGATCGGTGAAGCGAGGCTGAACGGAGAGGCACTCAGGGACTACTTCAGACCTTTGGAAGACTGGCTAAGGAGTGAGAACTTGAGGACTGGAGAATACCTGGGATGGAGTTACGATGGAGATTATTGCAAGTTTAGGTAAGAGGAACTCGTTTTGTTTATCTTTTCTGATGGTTTAATCTGAAAATATTGAGAAATTTAACTCAAACGAAAGCAATTCACAAGCGATGATTCAATGGAACTTCAAGGATAAAATAAAGTTTACATAACAACAAGGCTTTCATAATAATTATTTTACGGTAAATGTTTTTGATAACTGTCACTGACTCGGGTCAATTTTTAATTCAAAATGTTACAATAATCTTGGTTTAACTTATGACTCTTAAATGAAATATTATATGCTCGTAAAGAAAACTAGAACAGTGAAATATGTTGGGCTAATGTCCACAACACCACGTCCAAGCGTGTATATTATTTATTGAAATTTTATTTATTGTAAATTTTATTATAAGCATAAGACAAATATTTATAAAAACTGGCAAAGTGCAAATCAAACTCTCACACGAAGGGTTCCGTACCATAAGCCGAATAAAAAACACGTATCTTGTATTGAAGCCCCTTTATTTTTTATTTAATTTCATTGTTATGATTTGTTGTTATTGAGTCAATATATTATACACTCTGTGTAAAATTTCAAATATAGATAAGACGGATAGTAGAGGCTTAGTAATGGGGTTCCGTTGGTACCCTTTGGGTGATCTGAACGCATAGGGCTCTCATTTAACGTTCAAAGGAACCTGTAGAAAAATATTCGTGACTTAAATGAAATGAAAATAATCACATTTCTTTTTCTATTTCAGTATCGAGACAGCAGGCCTCCAAGTTTACGGTGGCTTCTACAACGCAGCTCACCGCCATTTTGACGTCACAAGTTTTATTACTATCTTAGTAGCATCTGTATTTACTACTGTTTTTACTATGCGTTGGCGGTAAATAATATAAGAACTTGTAGATTTACGTCTCATTTGTTTAAGTATTTAAAGTACTTACATGATTATATGAAAGAAAAAAAATTGGAAGACACAAACACAATTTATTTTAAAGATTTTTTGTCTTTCTTGTTTCAAAGTATAAAGTTACATTTATTATTTTCTAGTTGTTTAAATTTTAAATGTTGTGTCTAATATTTAACTTTAATTATAATAATTATTAGAGCTGTCTCTCTCAGGGTTCATACATAAATAAAGATTTATATAAAAAAAACGTTGTTATTTTAAGAAAGTTTAGATTTTAAGGAATTTATATATTTTTGTAAATAGCATTAAACTAACTTGAGATTTTAGTGTGATATAAAATAAATCAAAAACAATTTAATAACTTTGTTTATTTTCGTTACGTGTCTAGAGGGATGCGGAATAGAGAGTAAAGTCCCGCATACCTCCATTGAAATGGGAGGATCCTCCGACCAGACGGTTGTTGTGTCTGGTGGGCAACTGCCCGATGGTTGATATTCGGATTGTTGTATATGTTCAAATCGCACGGAGAACTTTGCTTGCGCAATGCAGAATTTCGTTGGTAGTTCGTCGCTGAGGAGATAGATGGCGTTGCGGTTCTTTTCGTTGCCGTATAAATTTTGCTTCTTAGTTTTTCATGTGGCGGCATTGATGCCGCTACATGAGTATCAAATCTGTCTCCAAGAACATTATAACAGGTAAGTCTACTTAAAGCCCACAGAAATGTCACCTTTGTTGTTTCTAGAGATCGAGAGTGTCTTAGATCAGCCAATATTTGATTTAAACATTATTGTTTGTGAGGATTAAACTTATTTTCTTTCTTCCTTTTTTATAACATCTAAATTCCCCGAGGGAATAAGTAGGCCTATGCACTTACATATTATTTGAAACCCCGCTTAGATACCACGCTTAGATTATAATTAATCACCCGGTATACAAGAGGACGATATACTAAAAGAAATAAAGATAGGAATCAAAGCGAACCACTGCATGCGGGCTCAGCACAAAAGATTATGTCATAAATATATATTAATTGAGCCTACGTTATACAGACCAACCAATTTGTCTGACCCTCTTGATTTAATGACTTATTTATGGGATACAATTGAGATGAAGCCCTTGGATAAATGATTTATTTATTTATTATAAGGCTTCTCAATTTTAAAGCTTTGGTGTACTCATTGTACACCAAAGCTTTAAAATTTGTACATTGCAATCTTAAGACTAAGTGCCTCATCACTTACAGAGAAGCACAACATGCACTAAATTATGCGCAGATATTAACATAATAAGTTAAAATGATTAAAACATTGATTGAAATTTAAAAATATTAACAATTAGATTAATGTAGAAATGTAGAAAATAAAAATTATTAAATTTGAATACAATAAATTAAATAAGATTATGGTAACAATAAATTAAGTTAGATTTAATTATTTATATAAGATAAGGCAAATAACTGATATTAGATATTAGACTAGACATAACAATTTCACATTAATTAGCAAGCGCGGCTTTTTTTAAAGCTGGTACCGATGAGTTAAAGAGGTCGATGTCCGCTTCGTGCTCTTTGTATGCAGCGTACATTCTAGATAGTGGACAGTATTGCTTCAAGTTGGTATGACATTTTGGCATGCAGAAAAGTCTCTTATTCCTCCTATCCTATGATACACCAAAATGATTGCCAGATATTTCAAATTGCTTCGTCTAGTCTATCCACTATTTATTTTTGCTTAAAAAGAAACGGTATTTTTACATGGCATCAGTTTTGTTAACACAAGGCAAATTCTCGTACTTAAAAGCGTTGTCAAGTCGCAATATCACATCAGTGACGAATAATGTCAAAGACTTGTCCAAATACAAAAAAATTACAGGTGGTTTGGCAGTCTGCAATTAATGTGATGCGAACACTTCCTAAAAAAATATGAGAATAAGTCCTCAGACATTCAAAATATCAGGCTCTATAATACACATAATACATAATACACCACACTTCTACTGTAAATAATGATCCCCAGTGATGACAGTATTTATTTTGAAACTAGCCTGTAAGTATTGATTTATATATATTTGTAACCTCCTTTACATTGCCTGCCGCAATGCTGACTGAATATTTCAGGATTCCATTTAGCGGTGCCTAATTTTGGTCTGCAGCTCACTAGAGTTACGACACAAGTAAATCCTATTTTAGCAATGCAGGTTTTTAAGCTACTTAAATGATAGGACACAGCTTTGTGTTCCTTTTTTAGAATATAATAAAATACTCTTTATTCGAATATATCTTAATTATAATTTGGAATACTGTTAATTTTGGTACGATTATCACAAAATTTTCAAACCTGATGTAAAAGTAGTGTAACCGAAAAATGGCAACTGCTGTAAGATTGTAAAATATCGCGTGAAATTGTAAACAAGTTTTTTCTAAATAAGACACGGATATATTGGAAACTATTAAAATTGGATGGGATTTACTGTATACAAAACATTTTTTTCATAATATGTAATCGAGAAATTATAACAGATTATAATTTCAAGATTGAAAACAATCAATAAATCAAGAAAGATTTATTACAATCTCACGGAATCTGCAATTTGCCGGTGACATATTCAACTTTGAATTACGATATTTTTTTTAATTTAACAAACATTTCTAGATATTTTTCGGTGATTTAAATATAGGCTTGGCAATTTTGTGTAGTAAATACCATTTGCCAAATATTTTGATGCCTTTGATGCCTAAAATATGATTACGACTTTGTCGATTTCACGTTTTGATAATTACACAAGGAAAGGTCAAGAAAACAGTAAACGTATATGAAAATACTACTGTTTTTTGTTCACGATTTTGTTTACATAGAACTACTGCCAAACTACTCTTTCGAGAAACCTTAGCACTAGAAGCAGCAGGGTAACACAACATTTAGTTTTCTTTGAAATCCCTTTGAACTTCAAACATGTTTGTTTACGTGAACTACATGTATTTTTCAGTACTCGACCGTTTCACAAACACAGGAACTTGCCAAAATAAACCGTTTAGTATCTATTGATACTGTATTACCTTACTTTAAAAAAAAATATGTATAGGTACAGTCGATGTAGGCTATCGATGTAGCTCAGCACCTTTTTTGTAATCTTCATTTATTTAAGGGATTTTTGTACACTTATTGTGACGATGTCAATCCTATCGTACTGTTAGCAGTACTATGGGATTGACATCACAAACAAACAACAAACAAAAAACAACAACACAAAAAAACAAAAACACACACAAACAAACCAACAAAACAAACAAACACAAACAAATTATTTTAGGAAAAAAACATTTAGCCTAATTTCTTAACTAATGTAAAAGAGTAGGGTGCAATATTTTTGCTGCTTCACAATTTGGCTAATGTCACTGGTTCATATCCAGCTCGAAGAACGGATTATGTTATGTGAGGTTAACATTTTACTGGATTGGAGGTTGCTTTACTACTATAGTAGGCTCCAGATAATCGTGGAATAACGGTCATTGACCCACCTACAATTATAGACATTTTAAATTTGAAAAACGGAATTAATGACACAAAGCTGTCCCGAATCATCATCTCTCGTGATCCTTAACATTGTCTAATAATGAAAAACGATTAATATTTAATTGTTCAGGTACCTATGAACAGTTATTAGGGAAAGGTCAATATACTTTATTCCACATTTATCTGGCGTCTACTATATGCGGATATCAGATATCTGCGGGATTATAGACCTTTGTAGATCTGTATCTACGGCCCCACAAAGAGCCTATGATCGATTATTAACTAAAATATTTTGCAAGAAATTATACATTTAGAGTAAGATAATACATAATTTATTTTTTAACCATTATATTGATTGCAGACAATCATCACGAAATTGATCTATTTTGAACTTGCAGCCCGATTCAATTTCAAAATGTTTTAGTGTATGTCTATCTTTTTCACTTTTATGGGTGTTTTTTGTTGTATCATAATATGAAAAGATCCAAAACAAAAGTACTATATAATTGGAGCCCCTTTGCAGTGGCATTAGCAGCCTCCACAAAGTTGATACCAAATATGGCGCGTGTGAATTTAAATTAAAAACGTGGGTGAGCGCGATGAATTGAATTCGACGAAGCCTCTTCGAATTTCTTGTCGCCTAGTACCTCTGATTGAATTTCGATTCAATACATTCTGGAGAAAATTCTTGAACCAAGAATTTTCTATTTTATCTGTGGTTGAATAAATGAGACTTGTATAAGTGATTAATATTGCGTTACTTGTATTATTTTTTTGAGAAAGAATAAGCACAAAGACTATAGAAAATAAGTAGCCGTATAGTACCAAAATTTCAACTAATTATTATTAGAAAATATTCCCAATGACAGTGAAGTTGTTTATTTGAATAAAACAAAGGGAAATAATGAAGACGCCAAGTCGTCAAGCAGAGTCGCTCCGTGCAAGAAACAAGATAACCAAGTTCGCCGACTGACAGGCGCCCACGTTTAATCTCTTAACATTTCTGGTGCCCTAGTACTTGTGGTCCTATTAGTATTGATCAATTTCTGCTGGTTATCCAATTCTACAGGTTGCTTGACTTTTAATAAAGTGCAGATTTTATATCTACACAATTTAAATACTTATACTCAATACTGTTATTTTATAACAAGTTTTTGAGTATTTTCGGTATGTATTTGAACATTTGGAAAGTTTTTATAGTAGTTTTTTGTTAACATTTTTTCGGATGAACAGTAAGTTAGCGACAGTTGATTGACGTGACGTCAATAGACAGGAAGCACCATTGGCCCACTCGTCTGCAAGTTGTCATTTAAATCTCTCTTATGATTACTGATAGCCTGGTAGCTTTGCTACCGATTGAACGAACTAAGACCCTGTTACTTCACAATTCCTTAAAGGAGACAATGTAATTATCAGTGCTACTTACGCAGTATCTGCCTAAGACTACACAATAGGTTATTCGATTTTAAGAGGTAACAAAAGCAACGTAGAGTAATAAGTTTGCGTTCATGATGAGGAAAACTAACTCTCCTAACTGTGTGGAGTGTGGAGTTGTTGAAGACTTACACCACTTATTGATGGACTGTGTTCGGTATGAGTCTGGGAGAAATGATTTGTTTAGGGCCTTGAGGTTGAACAGACTTGAAGTAGGCACATTTAATAAAATCTTGACTCAACCAAATGGCGATGATGCGAAGAGTCTGTTTAAGTTCATGGCCCAGATATGAATAATGTGTATTTAGGGTACGATGGGACTGACATACGCATTGCGATCACAAATGTCCCTAATAAATAAATAAAGAGAAAAAAAAAAAAAAAGCAACGTAGAGGAACATAACTCCATTAAAATAAAAATATTAACAATAACAAGTTCCACAAAGGCATGTAAAGTAAACAATGCACCCTAGCTACAGTCCCCTGCTGATTCCATTAGTCAAGGGGCCGCGCAATGCATCCTCCGACGTTGTGGTGCCCACAGTTACAATAGAATCACTGGATCACCTCTTACGATCCTTGGTCGCCTAGTACTTCAGAAATTGTTTCGATATTGTGTTCTAGTGACGTAACTTTCCACTATTTACATCTCCTACGTGTCTTGCTTGCCTAGTGACTGTGATGCTATATGAATAGTTTTGTATAAACTATTTTTGTACCGAAATGCTGTTTTATGGGTTTACTAGTTCTGTATATGGTACCCACCCTATTGAAGCTACAAAGGAGTAAGTTTTTATTATAAAGGTTTATATTATACATTTACTCACACTCACACTTCACACGCCTAACACACACGCTTTAGGCGTGTGTGTTAGGCACGGTTACACATACACAGTTACTTACAGCATTTAATATATCTATTAATAAAAAGATGTATATAAGAGTAAATTCAACACCGTTCACTTATTGGCTTAAATCAAATTTATTTATAGGATCATTCCTAGTTTAAGAGGCAGGGTTAAAAACTTGTTTTTGTACAGATTTAGCAACAACTGTTTTATATACTAAGTACTTACTATTTGTAATTTTTTTGTGATTAAACATTTATTATTTATTTACATAATTTTCTAAAATAGCAAACTTTAAAGTCGTTCTAAAATAAAACAGATAATTTAATGCAGATAACACCAACAATAATTTCAAAAAGCTTGCAAAACACAGACAATGGTTCTCAAACGCGCTTTTAATATCTCTTTAACAAATAAACATTGCATCCCCTAGCGAACATTCTCCTGCTGATAACATTAGCGTGTCAACAACAACTTGAAGATATAGGGGCGGATAACGCCGCCGCTGTGACGCCAACCTTACCCACGCATAGCAACGTCTCTTTCGTTTCATGGGAGCCTGGTACATTTTTGTTGTTAAATATGCTGCTTAAATCGCGTTCTGGTGTAAAGATTGTATCAGCTGGGTTTTTGATTCCTTTGTAGGGTATAAATAAAAGTACGGTAACAATTTTTAGTTATTATGTTTTATCTGTATTGCATATTCTTTATTTAACTAGATTTTAAAATCATTTTTTACTCTTTTTTGTGGTGTTTTGTAGTGTTCAGGATTGAGGTATACTGGACGCACTTTTAGTTTTTCTTTTTGTCTCTGATAGTCATTATGTTCAATGTCATGCATACCTGTCATTTGCATGGTTACTGAAATACCGATTTTGAATGTAATTTTATTTGAATTATAAGTGACAGTGCTGTTGGTGTGCTTATTATAAATTAATAAATAAATAAATGTGAATGCAGGCACATTTATAGTTCAGGACCGAGCCAAAAGAGTCTGATATTTATTTATTATTTCTTTTCTTATTGATTGCCTGCCCCTTGAAGATCACTTTTGAATCTTTGGACCAACTCATAAAATCTGCAGTTCATTCAGTACCCAAGACAGTCTGACATTTATTTATTCTTTCTTATTATTCTTCCTAGAAATTTAACAACCAGGTCTTCGTTAAACAATTTCATGTTCGCTCCTCATTTATGTTCCCCTAATAGAAAGTTGAATGGATTCAATCTCGCGAGAGCAATAATCTGTAGTTTTCGTAAACAACTGGATCCCTAGCCCGAAGCCCGCCAATAAGACGCCGATCGTGTTTACCCAAGTAAGGAGAAAAGTAAGAAATGGGTGCAACTCAATCTTCAGATACGATTGTATGATGCACGTGGATATTATGTATTTAATTAATGATGCTACTGAAATAGAAGTATTCAGAACTCAAATAACGCTCTAGTGGTGGAAGAAAATAAGGGCTCTCAAGCCGAAGTTTTTAGGTTCATTAAAACGGCAATGTGTTCTGTGGTTCTAAAGAATGTTTTAAGGGCAACTCTTTCGTACTGCCAGAGATCTCCGAGATTGTTTAAGTGATTCTTCTCAGAGTTTTCAGCTAGGAAAAACCGGCCTTATCTAGTTAAAATTTACTAACAAGATTTACGTATGTATAATTTTATTTACTTATTTTTACAAAATAAATATCCTAAAAAACAATTTATTATGTATTGCAATAAACGATTTGAGATTTGGTTTGAGTTTGTAACGCTTTCACTTCTTAATCGCTGAACATTTTTGATGAATTTTGGCACAGACATTGAAGGAACCCGAGAGACGTTTACAGGTTACTTTTTATGGAAAAATATTTATGAACGTGAGCAAAGTCGTGGACAAAAGCTAGTTATTCACAAATTATCATTTGATTAACACGAGTGATAAATATTTGAAAACAATAATAAGTAGTTGCTTTCCGATGTGATTATGACTCTGTACGTGTTGGTAATTACTGTAGGTAAGTGCAGAGAGTTATTGAAACTAAATAAAAAAAAAATATGTTTAATAAAACCACCTCAAAAAAATACATATTAGGAGGCAATGTGCAATGAAACAGTGTGTCAAAGCTTTGTGTTTCCGTCCACCCCATTTGCTTGTAGAAATATGAAAGTAAGTGAACGGAAATTCACTTTGGCAAAGGATATTGCCAATAATTAAGAGTAATTTTGCAAAAGTACGAATTAACACATGTGGATGTGGACATATTCCACTCAGACGTGCGTCTAATACTAAAGAAATTCAAAGATTGTTTTAGTGTTCAAATGTTTTTATGATTAACATATTATTATTATTTGATTATTATTATTTTGTAATATTTCCAGCAACTAATTAATTAATTATTTGTTTTTATTATTGGTATATAATTTGTTATTCTATATATTTTTGTTAATTTTTTGTGTGTCACTTTTAAATTTTCCGATTATGACTCTCTGTACGTGTTGGTTCGTACTGTAGGTGCAGAGAGTAATTATAGCTAAATAAATAAATAAATAAAATAAATAACCCATAAAGTCAAGATTTGATATTGACTTCTGCTGGCTACTACCTAAAGTAAACTCCAATAAAAATAAATGGACGCCATAGACGGTGCATGCCACATCGATCACGTTCGTACATATTGAATCTGGAAACCAAACAACTTTACTTAGACGCAGACTTCGTGTTTCTGAAGAGAACGCATGTTTTCTTTAGGTAAGTTTTCTGTTTTTCGCAGTAAACATTGAACTATTTAATCCTAATATATATAAAATTCTTCCGTTTTTGACTGAGTGACTGGCAGACAACGCACAGCCGAAACTACTGTTCGTAGAAAGCTGAAATTTTGATGGTACCTTTCTTGGGGAGTGTAGGGGTAAGAGAGGATATCCCGAAATTCCCCCGAGAGCGGAAAAAAACGGGATATGCGCGTACGAAGTCGCGGGCAAAAACTAGTTGACAATAAGATGGATAGATTAGGTAGGTACTTTTAGTATGTCATACAACACGATGCTGCATTTCCGCATATAGATTAAATAAATAAAAAAGGCATACCTAATTCATCAATTTTTATTCGAATCGAAAGACCAAAAACTAATTGCCGTATCCTCGCTAAATCTTCAACAATTTAAATCTCCTAAAATTGTCACCACCCAGATTTATTTTTACAACAACCGCAAAATTCAAATCCTATACAAGCAAACTGTAAATTGTCCAAAATTCTAAAATTGCTTCAAAATCCCGTTTAAAGTAAACAACCCTTACTTATCGATATTTTTATCTAAACACGTCCCATCTGTCCCGTATCCCAGTCGTGTCCTAACTGTAACGCGCGTCACATGTGCTCTGCGCTCCATTACTCTCCTGATTGCCTGATACATTTGTGAAGTTGTGTGTGTTAGTTTCATGTGGTTTTGGGCTGTTTTCTGTGAGTAACAACACAATAAAACAATCATTCAAAATACTATTTAAAATTTCTCGTTCAAAATTATTTTTTAGGTATCTGATGCAGGAGAAATAAATCTTCCTATTTATTTTTTGCTTCAACTTAGAATATTTACTATGCAGTCTACTTATGCACTACGGATGCAACTTAATATCGTAAGATAATAACAGAAGTTTTACATAATTATATAAAGAGAAAATATCTTCAATTATTTTAAAATCAGTTTAACATTTATTTAAACTTTATGTGAAGTTAGTGGTACATAATTATGTGTCCTTAATGCAACAAAGCATTCTCCACCAGTCAACCGTTGGGTTAAAAAGACTACACTGTAGGTACAATAAAAAGATATGAATTTGAAAAAAAAACTGCCTCTGCATTGAAACTTCAACTCGTAAATTAGCAGAAGTCAAGCCAAAGGCATTGTTCCAATGCACACTAAAATGACAAAGAAGTTAAAATTCTTCCCCTTCATGAATGCTCAAATGGTTATGAACTTATAACGATAATTTCTATACCCGCTCCGAGTGGACAAGTGTATGCTTTAGTAATTAAGCCAATTAATCTTCGGTTCAGTACGCCGCCGGTGACCCAAATAGCATCTGCTTTGTGTATTTAATTCAAAGCTTTTTGTCAAATATTTAGAGCACTGTTATTTTTCTCTTTAGATTTTGCGACACCATTTTTTTATTTTTTTTTTGAATTTGCATTTGCAAAAGTTGCGGATTTTATTTGAGGAGTTTTCTTGAATACGGCAGCTGTACAAAGTGGTTTCTCGATCTATTTGTCTTATCAAACGTCTTTGGTTATTATAATAACCCCCAGTTTCCTAAAATAATACCAAGTCTTATTATCTAGACGATATCTAAGCAAAGTTTTCAGCGGCCGCGAAGTTTTCTCAAAGGACCAGTTAGTATGGATTAAACTACTACTACTACTACTACTACTGGCTTAAGTTACTGCGAAATTATCTCTTAGAACCTCCTAATTGTTATGTGTCCCTAGTCATCTGCCTAGCCTTTTCCTAACTATATTAGAGTCGGCTTCCAGTCAAACCGGATTCAGCTGAATACCAGTATTTTACGTGGAGCGGCTGCATACCAGACCTGCACAACCCATAAACTGGGTAACACGGTAGTTCTTGACAAGAGTAGTGTCAGATTTTCTGGTTTCTGAAAATCCGTAACGACTGCCAAAGATCTACAAATGGCAGCCGGGATCAACGGCTAAACGTGCTTTCCGAGGCACAGAGGAATCTCGATATGTTAAGATGGTCACCCATCCACAGAACGACCTCGGCAAGCGTTGCTTAACCTTGAAGCTCAACCCGTGCTGCTGTTATTATTTAGCCACGAGCTAGTAGTACCTAGTGATTATTCTACACCACCCTTGCCTTATTCTAACTTTGTAGTAAGAAAAATATAAAAGTTAGGAAAAGATCGCCTAATCTATAAATATTAAGCAACATTCGCATCTCAGTCGCAATCTGTCAAATAATAAGTTTTTTTCACAGAATGCGAATGTTGAATTGACACTCTGTTACACATCTACTACTATTATAAATGCGAGAGCTTAGTTAAATGTATGTTTGATTCTCAATCACGCTGAAACGGCTGGACGGATCTGGATGACAAAAATAGATAAGAATATCAGTTATGTCTTTTGGTAGGCGTACGACGGTCAAAAGCCAACTAAGAGGTCCCGTTAGACATTTCAAATGGAATGGACGATTATCTCTGTATGCACTATGAAAGTATACCCAAGGTTTTTCTGGTTAAATAAGTGTGGAATATCACATAGGATACTTTTAACGAGTATGTTCCCTTGGGATAACATCCATTTATTTATTTCTTCGCTGGCAGAAGCTAGTAACTAGCATAACTTCAAGTCAAGACATTTGAGCCATACATATACTGGAAACTGCTTTGTTTATAATATCAAATCCACATTTATTTGCCAAATTGTCAGCAGTTAAGAAGTCCCCAAACCGTACTCAATATAAAAATCAATTATGTACAGCAAAATGCAATACAGCATTAACGAAAACTATTACTTTACTTACATTAACTATTAAGATAAAATAAGTACCTATATTTAACCCAATGTATTGCAAGCATGTATTTTTCATTTGTTTTGATATTTCTTGCTTGTCTTCTGTATGGAATCTGTTTATTTTTTTCTATCCTAAATTATCTTTTTTTTATACCTGTATGTCATCAATGACAAAACATAGTGCGACATACGTATAATTATAATAAGACTTTGAAATTAGCCTATGTTTTACAAAGAAATGTTCTGATTCTGATTCTGAAAAACACTGGCACAAAATGTTGTTTCCTGGTTAATATTCACCCCTATGATAACATTCCCTTGTCAATCAATTACCCCTATTGAAGAGTCAATAATGAGGGAAGCCGAATGCATTAACACGCTACGTAACTTTGTTAACGTCGCTTAATTCTTCCGGGGGGTCCTGACAAAGGGGTAAGCAGAATTTTGATACTTAATGTGATTATATTATTTAATATAACTGTTGCAACGAACTTTGCGTAAAGGGATGACTTTAAGTCTAGTGAGAAGAACTATGAGCAAGGGCCCTACTATGAAGATTTAAAACGATCATGATTCCGCTCTAAGAGAGAGACGAAGCTATACATGGTGAATAGCACTATCCCTTTTTCATCATAGGAATTGGATGGCATTAGCACGTTATAGTAGGGTACCAAGTTAGCGATAGGTATTCTACGAAATCGCAGAGCAGTAATTCCGAAAGGATGGTTTCGAGAAAAAAGCTCGTATATCTCAATTTGTTACTTTTGTGAAAAACTCAATACTCGATTCTGTATGCAAAATAGAATTCGAAACATTACACGCTACTTTCTCAAAACCGCTTTTCCAGATTACCACGGCAGTATTCATAAAGTGCAGCTGGTCGATTCTGTAAACATGTCGAAGTGAAGGCTTGGGTGAAGTGATCATGAGGTGAGCTGTCAATCCATACAATCAAGATGTCACGTGATCATGGAGTGAGCTGTCATTCCATCTTGATTATTTGGATTGACAGCTCACCTCGTGATCACTTCACCCAAGCCATCACTTCGATATGTTTACAGAATCGACTAGCTGTACAAAAGCTAGTAATATATAAAATAATACGTATTGGCATTTTAGGAGTTCATGAACATTAGAATACTGAAGTCCATCCTGTAGATGGATCATTCCTTTGACCAATAAATAAGATATTATGTCATGCCAAGCGGAAACCTTACTCGATGGAAGCTCATTACGTGTTGAACGAAATGAATATAAGCGCACGCAACTGCGCAACTTGTGCACCTATCTAAATAGTCCACATCCTTTATGATAGGAATACTGCTGTATGTACACAATTAACTAATGATTTCGTTAAATATCTGTCTGGAAAAATAATGATAAAGAAGAATTGAGATGACAGTTCGTCGATAGATAAGTCAGTTCCTTTATAAACTGCAGGATTGAGAAAACGGTTAACCTAAGGATCGATTTTTCGATCGTCAGTCAGAGGAATAAACATGGCGGTCTGACAGCTTTTATAGAAAATATGATACTGTAAATAGTTGAAAAAATAACTCTAAATATAAAAGAGATCGAGCCTCAAGCCAATTTTTTTCTGACGCAAAATGCAGCTGCACTTTGGAATACTGTCATCTCAATTATTAAACTTGTTACCTCGTTAAAACCGATGGACAGGAAGACCCAATAACGCATTGTTTTCAACCTGCCATGACGATAATACATTAAATTTTATGTCCAATCAATCAGATGCTAACAATAAATATCTATAATATTTTGTCAGCGAACACTTACAGTAACTATTTGATGGACCCCTCGTCTAAACAATCTTCATCCGGTAGTCAAATGCGGTGCTCATAAAATAAATGGGTACCCCTTCACTCCCAGTTAATCTCGTTGGATAATGTAAGTAGCTGCTAGTAAATGTGGTATAGTATACATTCACACACATACAAGACAGAATCTCCTCGGGTTCTGCATAAAAAGATATGTATAAGTGAAAACAATGATCAACGAAAAGACAAAATGCAAGGAATTTTAACTACGTGACATTTCGGTAGCGCTTGTCAATCCCATACAATACTGATGGAATTAATCTTTACGTCGAAACTTTTTTATTTAAAATCATCCAAAATCCCATAATGTATGTATATAAAAAGACTTCATTTTATGAGAAAATCAGCATTCAGACAGCCACCTAAAATTTATATTTTCATAGATATTTCGCTGTCATACTGTCGTCCTGAAGATTAGTGCCAAAATCATTAAGCTGTACAAAGATCAAATCACAGACTACAGCTTCGACTTTTGAGCACACTTAAAACGCCCCATGCATTTTGTCACATTCAGAAAATAAAGGGAGAATTAATGATACGAACAAGAACAGAAAGACGCTAATATTACTAATAGGAACAAAACAAGACTCAGACCTCGCACTAACTCAACACAAAGATCTTGAAATACCACTCGACACTCGGCATCTCTATCAATTTATCAAATCAAGTTAAGTTGAGTAGTTGGCTTTCATTCACAATTCAGAAAGAGGTCGACGGCACTATTGATAAAGCAGTTGTGACGCGCCAATCGACGCATCCTGCCCAATTGCGCGCACGCATGCGAAACGACACAGCCGCGCGTACACACACATCAATGGCATGTGTAGGAGAAGAATTTATTCACAGTGGACGAAAAAATTTCAAGAACAGTGCATGGGGTGGAATCGAGCATGAAGATATTTGGAGAATTATAGTTTATATACTTTATATGTAGAGCTAAATAATAACAGCCGCAAGGATCGATCTTCAAGGTTAAGGTTGCTTAACCTTGAAGATCGACCCGTGCGGTTTGCCGAGTTTGGTCTGTGGATGGGTGACCATATTAACATACCGAGACTCCTCCGTGCCTCGGGAAGCACTTTAAGCCCGGCTGTCATTAGTAGATCTTTGGCAGTCGTTACGAATACTCCCGGCCAGATAATCTGACACTAGTCTTGCCAAGGAGTACCGTGTTACAACAAGGAGTAAATGGGTTGTGGAGGTCTGGTAGGCAGCCGCTCCACGTAAATTTCAGCTGAATCCGGTTTGACTGGAAGCCGACCCCAATGTAGTTAGAAAAGGCAAGGCAGATGATGATGTTGAGTTTTCTAAAGCAAATATACATTATTGCAATGAAAATTCTGCTTAATTATTTGTATATTCGAATTTAAATGCAGCAAGGGTGTGCCAAGCACATGTAGTACAAAAATAGATGAGGATCCATTCACATACAAAAGAAATAAGAAAGAAACAACTGTAGGGTGACGTTCATGGAGAGATAATGAAAGAATGTGTGAATGAACGATACATACAAACGTACAATGTGCAATCAATTTGTACAGGCATGTGAGTTGAAAGTATTTCAAGTTCAATAGTGTGACTATTTGATTATCAAATTATCGTATTTTGTAACGGTTGCATTCTTACAAACAAACAGCACTTTTAAGTCTTTTAATTCGGTACACACCATTTGTTTACCGTCCATTGCTTGCAACCAAATGTTTAATAGCACTTTAGTATTTACTGAATCAGTATTGGATGCCGAACCATGTCTAACGTTTGCTAAGATTTCTTTATGAATGAAAGTAATTACATGAACATTGAACTTTGACTTTTTGTGGCTGTGTAATAGATTCTATTTTTGTCTGAAGTCAGTTACACAACCATATTGCTTATTAGTTTACTGGCGTAAGAAGCTCACTATGATCCCTTTTAGACTGTTTCAAATATAAAAGAAAAAATCTCTGATTTGCATATAAATAAGATATTTTATTTGATCACGTACCTCATTAGGCAATGCGTAAAAGACGGCAATTTTCTTTATTTCTTGAATAATACGTAACAATACATCTCTTCTATTGGTAGAGACAAAGAACAATGGCAGCATCTACACGTTAACATTGTTAAAATTTCACAAATACCTGGATTTAGGGTCAATCATTAAACGATTGTGTGTCAGATTTAATCATTCTATAAAAATATTCTTTGAATAACACCTACTTAAACCAACAATACAATGGAATCTAGAATCTTCTACAGTAAAGAAATGTAAAGCGATAGAAAGTCAATTTTATCAGTACCTACTCGGAAAAAACAAAAGAAACAGGGCACTTCATGAGCATGACATAAAACTGCTTAGTAATTCGAAGTTGTTAGGAACTGTTTGTCATTATCATTTTTGCATTTCATGTAAAAAATGCTCATCGCTGTCTACTGCTGATCATTGTTGCTGTAAGTATACTCTTTCAAATTCTACCGCGACTTCTGGACCTTTTTGATTGGTTTTGTCATCCAGTCTGTCCCAGCCCAGGTGTGGTTTTGGTGTTTCATCTAGCTAAGATCGTCCCTCACGTCACTTGTCGGTACGGGTCCCTATTCCAGGACACATCTGCTTCAACCTCCAACGACTTAGTAATTCCGGATAATCGTACTTCATCTCTATATTTATCGTTAGCTTCAGTTCATGGCTTCATCCGCGTAAAAACTGTTTTGCATCCCCTAGGGAACACTTTTTCGGGGTTAGCCCCACCTTTGTCCCCTTCAGATAATGATATTCTATTTCTTTTACATCGTTCTTACATATATGTATAATTTCAACATGAATGATGTAAAAAAAAATATTTTCAAAAGAGTGTCCGTGGAGTTTCTTGCATGTTCTGCTCCATAGAGATCTACGCTTTGGAACGTGCAAATAGCTTCATCTTTTTGTCCGACCGACCTTGACAATTCAAAAGTGCCTGTAAATAGTATAATTGAAATAAATGCTTTGAGTCTTGAGTCTTCGGTCTATCCGTTTGCTATGTTTCATCCAAATTCGTTCATATGAATTAAAATAATAATATTAAATTGTGAATTTTGATTTTAAGAGTAAGATTTTATCACGTTTTCACTGCTAGCTCTCAATGCATCAACGATAATTACGTCATTCACATGACGTATAGAATACAGACCAGCATCCCGTATTACGAAACATCACCAGTATCACACAGTTATTGCTACAATTAATTCAGCTGCCTTCCCTCTTCAGCCGGTCAGTTGACCCGACGCCCCGTCATTCTGTCACGCGTTACTCAAATGATTGTTCTGCTAATAGAAAGTGAGGATGGGCCTAATAGATAGGAATAATTTTTCATTCTGTATTCTTAGGGGGAAAATGGTCGTTAAAGGTCTGGCTGGTTTGCGGCAGTGTGTGGTTTCGTGATGGTAATTGTCAAAAGCGACTTTCAATTGTGTCGTTTGATCGTGTTTTTATACGATATTTTTTTTTGTTGACCGTGCTTACATAATTTTGTCTTGGGAATAAATATTATGACCACCAGAAAATACTTCGATACCCTAAGCTCTTTTACCAAAAATATATACTTAACACCAAAAAAATTAAGCCTAAAAAAATAATAGTTCTAGCTGTTTTATTCACGACTGTAGTTCAAATTGTATTTGGGGACCAAATATAGTAAATGATCACCAAATTTTCTTTAAACAAAATGTGTAGGTTAGGTTAGATTAAAACTGTGACCTCCTACGCACGAGCCGAGCGAGCGAAGCGAGCGGTGCCGCGGCAGCGGCCGGCAAGTGCCAAAAACGACTTGCATTAATAGAAAAAAGAGATTGTTTTTACTAGGTTTGGTTATAATTTCATATTAAACTGAGGTTTGAATTTTGGTGATCATTTACTATTTTTGGGCCAACTATGATTTGTTTGGAGTCATTTGCTTTAATAGGATAGCAAGATGTACAAACCTTGGTAATAGTTTTAAATTAAAATGCGGTTTTATATTCTGGTGATCATTTACTATTTTTGCCTGTGATATTTTACTAAATCAGGTGATCAGTTAAACATAAGCCTTTTGTCTTAATCGTGTCGAGTGTCGACCACTAAATTTTCTACAGACAAACAGAGACTTCACCACAACCTAACTATCTCCTGTTTTAAAATATTATTCTTCTTCTTCTTCTTCTTCGTTGTACGTAATTTCCCTAACCGCGACATTAATATATGTGCAAATATAAAAAATGAATACCTATTGAACGGCTGGACCAATTTCGTTAATTCGTATTTTGTTGTGTTTGTTATTGTCAGTAGAAGGTTCTTATTAAAGAAAATGTTTAAATAAAGATACATTCGGGCGAAGCTGGGCAGGCCACTAGTTATTTATAAATATGAATAGTTATTTCTGCGGATATCTTCTATAGGCTGTATATTATTATTACTGTGTTTAGTAATCAAAATAACGACTGCCCAAAATCCTCTCACATCCATAAAAAATTTGACCAACAGGAATTCATATAACCACTCGAAAATGACATCACGACATTAGGACCATGGATCGGCGACAGTGCTAAAATGGTGCTTATAGACATAGTGCTAAGGACTAAAAAGACTAAAGTATGGTATGCAGTGATGGTGTGTGCTGTGGTGATCGTAATGGAAGCTGCAGCCCTCAACGGAGATAATGTCTGCATGGTGAAACAGAAGTAAGTGGATTTTTTTCAGTACTTGCTTACATAAAAGCATCAATTAAATTCTATTGACTGGCCTGTTGGTCGAGTGGTTTGTGACCCTGACTGCTAAACGGTCGTGGGTTCGATTCCCATCCAGGACAAATCTTTGTGTGATGAGCATGATCATTTGTTCTGTGTCTGGGTGTAATTTGTCTATAATATGTATTATAAATATACAAGTATGTTTATCAGTTGTCTGGTTGCCATAGCACAGGCTCTGCCTAGTTTGGGATCAGATGACCGTGTGTGAGTTGTCCCAAGATATTATATTATTATCTATAAAAATTAAATCATTCAATTTAAAATAATATTACGAGACTAAATGATTTATACCTCCTTGTAACTAACTATATAAATATGAAGCGTTGCTTCTTCTTCATCTTTTAAAAAAATGGGGGTTTTCTGGATAGGAAATACCTAACAATGCTTCTTCAATATTATGCAAGTGAAGTGATGCGATAGACTGCTGAAAATGGATTAAAAAAAGAACAGAAGCTAACGTGCATTCGTCAATTTTCGTTCCTGAAACAGGGCCTAAGTAAATGAATATGCACCAGTTTGTATTTGAGTATTTTTCCAGAAAAAAAAATATAATTCTATTTAGTTTGTCCGTTAGATTTTCAAAAAATATTGTACACATATTTTTTGCCACTTCAAATTGAAATAAACACCAAAATACAAAAGCGGGGGCTAGTGACGTCACATTTCAGTAAAGTGTACTAAAACGCGACGTCACCCGAGTTTTCTACGCACTTTGTTTACGCGAAAAAAGAAAAAATACTGGTCCAATATCTTTCTGGAAATCTGTCCAACGGACTAATTAGATTTTTTCGGGAGGAAGAAAAACAAAGTGCAAAACGTTACCCAGAAAGAAGAGACCGAAACGAAATTTTTTTTTATTTAAAAAAAAAAAAAAAAAAAGAGGCAAGAAAAGGTTACGCTTTCTTTAATCTAATGTAAGCAGAATAAATATTGGAAGACGCCTACTCTTACGCTGGAAATAGAAATAATCTTACGTCAACATTGTCCTCGGGAGACGAAAATAAATTCAGAATCAATAATTGATAAGAGCAGGGTAGGAGGAGAGTGGGTAGAACCTTCCTAAGGTAGATTTCTTCTAGGTCTATAAATAAACTGCTATTTTTGCGCTGCGAAAGAAACCAGTGTTTCTAAACTAAGGTACCTACTTTCCAACAGCAATTACGATTGTCGAAAATACAAAATGTAAGAGATTCTCCACGTGACAT
The DNA here is from genome assembly GCA_905163435.1 of Mamestra brassicae. Taxonomy (NCBI): domain Eukaryota; kingdom Metazoa; phylum Arthropoda; class Insecta; order Lepidoptera; family Noctuidae; genus Mamestra; species Mamestra brassicae. Next base: position 2,021,763 of record LR990991.1, on the reverse strand, counting down.
TTCGGCAGCGAATGCCAATCACATTTGACTCTTTTTGATGATAAATGATAAATGATATTTACTTTGTGAGTAGGTTAACTAGAAGAGGCCGGTGTTTCGTAGCTGACTACCCTGAGAAGAAACACCGAAACAAACTCAGAGGTCAAAGTCTCTTATAAAGTCCATACAATCGTACTGGTCAAACATATGAGAACCATGTAGGTTAATGTCTGAAGTGGTATTTTTAGGAAAGTACCACACAGATTTGAGTGGACCTGTTCTAATAGTGCAAGCATTTGTCACTTATCGTGTAGCTCAAACTTAAAACTTTAAGGAGCTCAACAACTTGACGAACAATACCAAGGACATTTGTTTGCTGTACGAAAGTCAATTTGTCTAGATCCTTTAGGAATATTTTTTCAATTGTCAAATCATATAACTGTTTAATAAATATGGCAGTTTGTTACCCACCACCATTTTAATTCCATAGGTAAACGTTATCTGACTATTGAATAATCAAATAATCAAAATGATCATGCTCATCACACAAAAATTTATCCTGGGTGGGAATCGAACCCACGACCTCCGGTTTAGCAGTCAGGGTCACTAACCACTCGACCAACAGGCCAGTCAATAATCACCCCGCACCTAAATCGAAAGTAATGGACCACAAATAGTTCATAAACATTAAGTTGTATTACAAAACTCTAAATTATTCTGGTCCTTTCACTCTCGCTTGGGCCTCGGGGTCCTTAGATACTTAAGTTCCTTGGCTACTAAATAAAATAGATTTATCTACAGCTTTTCAACATTCTATCATTCAGCATTCACTTCTTATAAACAAAGAAATAGTGCAGCAGTAGCGAATATTAACATCTTGTTAATAAAACCAGGGGTAGCAGAAATTAGCTTTGTTTTGTTTTAATATTCCAAAGATGGGTTCTGACCTGTGTTACGGCGTGTAATGTAACACGTTACAAAGGGAGTATTCGTGCAGTCAGTACGTGGAAACGAGCTGGAACAAAAGTTTGAATCGAGGATGTTACACGGATTTAGGACACGGCGTAACGTAACATGCTCGCTACGAATGGTACATATCGAACCGTATCAACGGTTAGTACCCATTTTAATAGTCGCCAATAGAACTCATTGGGGTTGGCCTCTAGTATAAACTGGATACACCTGGGTCTCTATTATCACTTCTTAAAAACATCATTATTCCAGTGTAAGAGTGAGTCAGAGCTATGCAGGACGAATAGCACTATCCTTTTCTCACATCGGAACCATGATTCATATTCATATTTATTTATTGCATTCTACAGTATTACAGGTGTCGATATAGGCTTTAAGCTAAAGAACATTGTAGACCCTGTTAGGGCACAGCAATATAACTTATAAATTAAAACAAAATTTACAAAAATTTGAAACATAAAATTGGAACATTATAAACAAACACAAAAATACAAACATAGAAATTAAAAAAATCAATTAAAATAATTAACAAAATTTAACACAAAATAAAAATCAAAGATGAAATCAAAACATAAAGTCAACAATAAAAGTAAATTATTAGACAATTCGAATATTAAATCAATTATACAGGGTGTCCCAAAACTCAACGTCAAGCCGAAACGGGGTGACAGGATTGATCATAACCATCACGAGAAAAAACTGAAAAAAAATCTATCCCATGCAGTTTGAAAATTATGGGCATTTTAAGAAAAACCTAGAAATTTGATCAAACTGTACCATTTTTCGGTTATTGTGGTTATTCTTTTTTATTTTTGTTCATTTGAACTTTAGAAACGTAATCCTAAATAACATTTCTAGAATCCCAATAAAAAATAATGACACAATTGCCTCAAGTTCCCGAGAATTGAGACTATTTGTTAAACTACGAATTTAAAATTTTCAAGATTCGTCGACTTTGACAGGCCCTCCTATAAAAAAAATGTACTAGAGTGCCTTGGCAAGTAGCATTAAAAGTTGGCGCATTTAATCAGAATTCTAAAATGGTACAATACTTGTTAGTTCCATACAATAGAAAAGAGTAAAAAAATTAAAACCTCAAGTAACCCGATTTTTGCTATCAGATTTTACTCAGTTAAAATGTTTTTAATTCGCACAAGCTCTAGGTAGGTTCTTAATTTTAAGGCAAAATGATGAGAGAGATGGATAATGGGTATGTTTGCCATGAGTGAGCGAGACAGATAGTGACGCCACGCATTGAGACGGAGATGCGTCGTTTAAACGAGTGCGAATGAAACAGATGGATGCTATGGCATCTATCTGTTTCATTCGCACTAGTTTCAGCCAAGCAAATGGCTACGCTACCAGTCCGACACCAACCAGTTAGTACGTTTCGCTCATTCGTCTACTGCGCACGTTCGTATTCGCTTGTGTTGATTTAGTACTGACAACTTTGGCTTCTCTTTTTGGACTTGAATCTTTGTGAATTGGACTTGTTGATAACATACCGGCAACTTTGGCTTCTCTCTGGACTTTTGTGTTGGCATCCTTTTTATCTACCATGCCTACGCGCTACACTTCACAAGAATATGCGAACATGCACCTCATTTATGGGGAATGCAGATGCAACGCAAGTGCTGCCGCTAGACTTTATCGTGACTATCTGTCTCGCTCACTCATGGCGAACATACCCATTATCCATCTCTCATCATTTTGTCTTAAAATTAAGAACCTACCTAGAGCTTGTGTGAATTAAAAACATTTTAACTGAGTAAAATGAGATAGCAAAAATCGGGTTACTTGAGGTTTTAATTTTTTTACTCTTTTCTATTGTATGGAACTAACAAGTATTGTACCATTTTAGAATTCTGATTAAATGCGCCAACTTTTAATGCCACTTGCCAAGGCACTCTAGTACATTTTTTTTATAGGAGGGCCTGTCAAAGTCGACGAATCTTGAAAATTTTAAATTCGTAGTTTAACAAATAGTCTCAATTCTCGGAAACTTGAGGCAATTGTGTCATTATTTTTTATTGGGATTCTAGAAATGTTATTTAGGATTACGTTTCCAAAGTTCAAATGAACAAAAATAAAAAAGAATAACCACAATAACCGAAAAATGATACAGTTTGATCAAATTTCTAGGTTTTTCTTAAAATGCCCATAATTTTTAAACTGCATGGGATAGATTTTTTTTCAGATTTTTCTCGTGATGGTTATGATCAATCCTGTCACCCTGTTTCGGCTTGACGTTGAGTTTTGGGACACCCTGTATAATGTCATTTAGGTACTCATTTACAGTATAGTAACTCTTGTCCAAAAGAAATACCTTTAATCTATTTATGAAAATACTATATTTATTTATGTTACTAATTTCTTCCGGTAGTTTATTATATATTTTTATAGACATGACATAGGTACTTAAGGAGTGCATTTTCAGCCGAGATTTAGGTATGGTCAGTCTATTTTGATGTCTTAGTGTGAATCTAGTTTGTATGTCTTCTCTTTTATTATATAAATCAGGATATCTGCGTACAAATTTACATATCTCAAAAATATAGAGGCAGGGTAGGGTTAGAACTTTCAGTTCCTGGAAATGTGGTTTGCAGCTATCGGTTTGTTCGATATTTACCAAAATTCGAATTAATTTCTTTTGCAGAGTAAATAATGTGGGTGTGTCTGTACTATTACCCCACAAAATTACGCCGTATTTGAGCCATGCATAGGCGTACGCGTAATATGAAACTAGCGCAGTTTTGAGGTCTGTAGTTTTTTTTATCTCTCGGAGGGCGTATGAAAACTTTGCTAGTTTCGCTCTTACTTTTTGGACATGCAACTTCCAATTTATGTGTGTGTCAATGTCTAGGCCTAACAGATTGAATTTGTTTACTACTTCCAATTTTGAGTTATTAAAATTAAAGTTAATATTTAAGGGTTTTTTTTGGCGTGGATAAAATGTCATAATTTTGGTCTTGGTGAAGTTGATTTCCAGGTTGTGTTGTATCATCCAATTAGTTGTAGCGTCAAGTATTGAGCTTAATTTATTGTTTATGTTAACGTTGGTCTCGCCATCGGTCATGTCATTGGTACCTCGTAGTAGAGCCCCTGGGTACCAATATTTCACATGAAGGGACTGCCATATACCTTACCTCTACAATGCAATACTGTTTTATTGAATTTCATAATTTTTTAGAAAAACAGCCTCTATAAGGTCCAAATCCCGACTAGAAATTTAACGGTCAATTTTACACCTGAAAATAGCTACCTAATGTAAATACGACCAAAAAGAAACAGAAAAAGGTTAAATTATTTCATAATAAAACATCATACCTACCAAAAATCAGGAGTAGTAAAAGGTCGCTGGTAAAGCCTAGTAAATTATAAACCAACAGCCTTGAACGATCCTAAACACACATAGCTATGATTCAGTGATCTGGTATTCACTTCATGAGAACCCTATTCCCTAGAGGCGTTACTAATCCTGATAGCTTTAATTAATTACCACTTTCTACGTAGGTAACCCGTTTACAGAGAACTTTGGGGAGGCGCTGCGTTAAAATGGATCGTTGGCTCTTACAATATCAAATTAGAGAGTTGTTACATTAATATAGGCTTCCGACCTAGCGGTGCCTTCTGTTATACACCTGCGACAAAAGTTATTAGTTCGGCAGATTGTGTTTCCACAAAATGAAGCGAATGAAGTCAAGTACCCTCTTGTGAAAATGTTTTCTTTAGTAGTACTTTTTTGTCATTGAATAAAAAAAACCGGCCAAGTGCGAGTCGGACTCACGCTCGAAGGGTTCTGTATCATCGTACTAATATTACAAACGCGAAAGTATGTATGTATGAATATATGGATGGATATTTGTTACTCTTTCACGCAAAAACTACTGAATGGTTTTGATGAAATTTGGCATAGTGGTAGATTATAATCTGGAATAATACATAAGATACTTTTTATCCCTCGAATATGTTCCCTTGGGATAATTTTCGACAATCACGCGGGTGGAGCCGCGGGCAGCAACTAGTTATCTATAGAAACAGCAAAAAATCACGTTTGTTGTATGGGAGCCCCCTTAAATATTAATATGATTTAGTTTTTTTGTATTTGTTGTTGTAGCGGCAACAGAAATACATCATCTGTGAAAATTTCAACTGTCTTACAATCACGGTTCATGAGATACAGCCTGGTTAGAGACGGACAGACAGACGGACCAAAAATGTTTATGAATACCAACAAGAAGTCGAAATTGTATGGGATTGATAAGCGCATAAAATGTCACGTACCGAAATGTCACTTAGTCAATCCCAATTTTTATGAACTTTTGAAAACTATTATCGCCGATATAAATTACAAAGTGGCTCTGACCAGAGCCACTTGACCCCATAAGAAAACAGAGTTTACGGTTAAGAATCTCACCGCGGTTAAATCCAGTCAGCAATTTTGGAACTTGGCTGATAGCCCAGGATGTGAGGCACATGCCTAAGTAGCGCTACTTAAGGACCCTTCGTCAATAGGCTAGATTCTACGGTGAACCTAGCTTGTTGATGACAATAAAGAGGAAGCTATGCCTAGTTAGAAATCACTGTAACCTGCAACATTCTCATAACGTAATATTAAATCTGATATATAAAATTCTCGTATGTATATAAAATTCTCGTGTCACAATGTTAGTTACCATACTCCTCCGAAACGGCTTGACCGGTTTCCATGAAATTTTATATGCATATTCAGTAGGTCTGAGAATCGGCTTTTATCTATTTTTTATACCCCTAAGTGATATGGTTTGTCCATCCCTAACATTTATTTTTTATTTATTCAGGCATTAAAAAATACATACAACCCTAAAAGGGAATGCCGATTTTAGGCCTTGCGATGCCCAAGAAATGTAATTTAGTAAAAAAAAAAATGTAAATTTTACGTACCTAATTAACTCTTCTATTTACGACGCGATACAAGTCAGTAACATTTTTTAATAAATAATAAATATTGAAACGATACAACGAAATAAACAGACATTTGCTAGGTTGTAATGTTTTTCCTCCTGCTCAATTTTTGGACGATGTCTTAGTATATGACGAATAAAATGTTTTATATTAATATAGTGTTTTATTTTCAACCATCTGAAATCTTTAAATAATATATTTAGCTTTAATATGTTATGTAGGAAGAGTTTTCAATAACTTTTTAATACTTATGTAGGGCACATTAAAAAAACCTTATAATTTGGAAACTCCAACTATTTTCAATAATTTTCTTTTATCAATATATTATTTGTGGGGCATACTAATAGTAACATTCGATGTTACTTGTGGGCACTTAGGGCCTAAATCACTATGGCGGCTTGGCATCCCCCTTTTCACCCTTCTGTCACTAACCCCAATTTTGTATAGCGATTTTAGTACTTTAATTATTTTCTACTCTCGGCGGTCGATAATTGATCATTTACCACTCGATCAGTTAGTTATTCTTGACTATTTGTTTGGTAGAACGCGCTAATCCTAGGAAGTCTATTTATTGAGGAAGGCTATAGGCTATATAACATCACGCTACGACCAATAAGATCGTCTGCGTCACACTTTTCATGAATGCTCGGCGCATTCATGAAAAGTGTGACGCAGACGAAGTTGCGTGGGCCAGCTAGATATATATATAAAACCTTTATATCATGATTTTTTAAAGGTTATCAAGAAAAGTTAAATCAGAAATCATGAGTGCCAAATATAAAGAATATTATTTACAACCGAGTCTCCACTTGCTCTCATTGAAGCTTATGACAACGTCTCTTGTCCTTATCCCAATCTATTTAGGGTTGGCATATAACGTCTCTTTCATCTTCACTTCTCTATTAGTCAACCTTTTTGTAAGGTTATCCGCGTTTCCGCCGTCAAGCAATTCGCTTGCAAGTTTCATTGTGAAATGAGACGCATATCTTCCCAACTTGCATAACTTTTGTAATTTTGTGTATTTTATTTTTTAGCATTTATTTATTTATTGCACACAATGTACACACAGTTACTGACTCAACTAAACTTTGTGAATACATTACCCTGTTAGGGCGCAGCAATCAAGTTGTAGCTAATGATAAAATAATTATCTTTAACAAAATAATAATGTTTATATAATAACAATCAAAGGAATACACAACACTAACATTATTATTAAGAGCTATAGCTGTCAATTTTTACTTAAGTAGTTATTATATAAATATTTGACAAAACTGTTATACATAATTTAATTTACAAAACACTAAAAATATATAGGTAAAATGTTCTATTTTAAGGTAGTATCACCAAAAAAATCTTTAATGCAATAATTACTTTTTTCTAAGAGTTTTGATTTAAGTCCGGCTTTAAATATACATAATGTTGTGCCTTATGCTTGCCGCAAATAAACTCTTTTTCTTTCTTTCTTTTTTCATTACATTACGGGGTACAAGCAACATTACACCTCGGTAGCCTGCAATGTAATGCAACTTGCATGCGGGCAGCTTGCAGGTAGAAACGTGGCCTTATAGGAGAACAGCGTTTTACTATCAATTGTTAATATCCGCAGATACAACATAACGAAGAGAGTAAAGTATCGCGCTCCGATGTCGGTGAGGACCTACGAGTGGTGCTTCTCCATGCCGCCGAGGTGCTCCAAGTGGAACACCGAGATGAGGGACTTAACCAGGCTTGAGGTTAGTACTAATACTATAGAACTACACACTATTTAGGTATTGTTTTAAAGAAAACTATTGTAGAAGAAGAGACAAACATAATAGGGAAAGAAAACAGACAAGCGACTCAGGGATTCTGTGTTTAGGATGTTCAGCAGCGTCTTCCTATTGAGAAGTAATTTATCATTTTGTAAAGTAAATTATTAATTTTTTGTTTGTTAATATATTTGTAAAATGTAATCTCTGGAAATACTGATCCAATTTTAAAATTGAATGTTGATGCTAGTGGGCAAGCTTTGTCGCCTGAGCCAAAAGCGAGGCCAATATGGAGTCGAGAGACTCAAGCTTGTGATACAACTTATACTAAATACTAGAAAATAGATCAAATATTTTAAAGTCACTAATCAAGTCTTCTGTTCGATCGCAAGAATCGTTGAAACTTCCAACAAATGACAAAAATTAAATACTGTAATGAAGGCAACAAGAGCTGGGGCGTCAGAGCACGTCAATTAAATTTAAATATTCTTATGACTTAATGAGGAAAATATACAGTTTAGATGTCAACAACTTATTACCAGGGACTATCCTTGAGAAAAACTAGATCGATTGTGAAGTGACTGTCCCTACTAGCCTTAATTATATCATTGCATTCGAAATAACATTACAAACTACACATTGTATCTTCAGACAGATCTCATGAATAAATTAATGGAAAAAGATGAACTAAAACAAGTCTGCACAATTTCTTACGAATAAGTAGAAATATTGAAATAACATTTTAACAGCTAAAACAATATTCTTTTATTAATAAAAAACATGTACAGTTCATATTTTAAATACTATTCTAACTATATAGGTACACTTAAAATAAAAACTCCTTACTAAAATATGGCGTCAAAAAATTCTTTCGCATCGCTATCGACTGGTAGTGAGCCCAAAAGACTGGCGGCATTGCCACGTTGTAAGGCAATGCTTATCCTCTTTCCGAAGTAAGAGCCAGCCCTTGGGTCACGCGGAGTGTCAACTAAGCGTTTAGCAAGTTCCCAATATAATGCATGAGCACTCGGAACCCACGGTCCCAGAGTTTCAACCCCAAACGGCTCGAAAATATAATTGCCAACTTGGTTATTAGGTATATTTAACAGCTTAAATCAGTCACGTGTTCATGTAATTCAACAGCTTTTCTATCTTTTTAAGACATGCTTCAATATAGATACTTTTTTTTTTTATATATGAATTCTGTAACTTGGCAATCTGTGTTAACACAATAAGCCATTCAGTTGGGGTATCTCGATCTGTCTTTTTAGCAGAAAGAATTCTTATAGGTCCCTTTCATCTGGTGTCACCAAATCTCACGGCAAGTGTAGAGACGCTATGCCGTTTCAATCGGGAATATGTAATACTTCCTTTGCCTTGTAGTTTGGATGCCAGTTCGTTGACGTGAGTAGATATTCTCGTCTGATAGCTTTCACTATATCTAGCGATCTCTTGTTTGACGGTAGTGATCTTTAGGTCCTCGTGTATATATTTATTGCTTACATAGTAGGGTATATCTAGCATGGCTCTCTATCAATCATCAATATAGATACTGAATATTTCTTATTAACACAAATATTCAATAAGCCCAAACACGATGGTGCCATATTGTTTGGTTAAGGACTTGAGGAGTTACTATGACCAGCTTCATTGTTACATTTTATTGCATTATTGTACAATAACATTTTTAAGCATAATCTGATGCAAAGAAGATTACAAATTGACAACCGAGCACACATTCGAGATTGTTTATGACCCCAGTTGACAATTCAAATGAACCGGCAATTGTCGAATTAAATCCTTAGATTTACCTCTAGATTAAACTGACGATAAATCGTTACGTGTGTTTCAAGTTAACTGACAATCATTCTATGACCACGATCGTGGATCATGCAATGGCTTATTCTAATGAGGTCCCTTTCTTAAAGTTCCTTCAAGTTCATGTTTTGTTTACAAAACTTGTTGATTGTCTACAAGGTAAAAAGAACTTGCAATATTATAACCTTTTATCGTCTTTATTGCTACCGATGAGGTACAGGGTGTCCGGTGGCAGAACAGGGATTAAAAGTTAAATTAAAGTAGAACCTCTATAATCTCAAAAGGGGAGTTCATGAAACAAACCCAGCGACCATCTGACTTTTGACTGGCCTGTTGGTCGAGTGGTTAGTGACCCTGACTGCTTAACCGGAGGTCGTGGGTTCGATTCCCACCCAGGACAAATCTTTGTGTGATGAGCATGATCATTTGTTCTGTGTCTGGGTGTAATTTGTGTATAATATGTATGTATTTAGAAATATATAAGTATGTTTATCAGTTGTCTGGTTGCCATAGTACAGGCTCTGCCTAGTTTGGGATCGGATGACCGTGTGTGAGTTGTCCCAGGATATATTATATTATCGTTCGCGAAGTTAATGGCATCCCGATATCACTTCTCTAGCGAGTGGCACGAAATACGGAGACCAGATTCCAAGAGTGTGTCCAACGTGACGGTCAACATTTATACAAAATAATTTAAAAAAAAACCGCACTTGTCTTCTCTGTAATAGTTTTTGAAATAAACGTTCTTTTTTAATTTAACTTTTAATTCCTGATTCTGCCACCGGACACCCTTTACTTAAAGTAATTATTGTTAGTAAACTATCGAGTGTACCCCTTATTTGTTTATTTCGGTGATTGCTATCAAGGTGGATAGCAATCACCGTAAGTTTGTCACAAACCCGTAGGTAGGTACATTGTGAACTTCAAAAAACAAATTCCGTCTAAATTCGATAGTTAACAATAATTAATTACATCTTTACCTTCTCATCTAGTCGAGAAAGTTTACGCAATTGATTATAAACTTACGGTATTTGCAATAATCTGGCGACAGATATATTTTAGCAACAACAATTACTTGAGGTTGTGATCATACTCTCTATAAAGACTATTCTATAATTTTACAGACAGAAGAAAGGACGGCAGAGGTAGCGGTATGCTGTCCAGGGTACAAGATGAGGGATGTATCCTGCGTCCCTATCTGCCCGTTGGGGAAGACTGGGCCTGGATGCTCAGAAGGTAACGTTCAAGCTATAATGCTAGTATTGGAATGTCGTACGACTTTGATCTTGAGAGACTCGACTTTGATTTGATGTAAAGGTATATAGAACAGGGTGGAAAATCCCACAAACCTCCATTTAAAAGGGAGGATCTTCTGACCAAACGGGTGTTTTCTGCACTGTATTTATTGTCGGGCTATTGTAGCCATATGTTTAAATTGCTTGGAGAACTCTGATAGTGAGTTGTAAAATTTGTGTGACGTTAGGTCTATTTTTGTAGTTCGAAGGTTAATAATAATAATATAATAATAATCATTTTATTATCAGGCTACTGAGGCCCATAGACACAATACACAAAATAATCTTAAACAATAATACACTAATACATATTAATAAACCTTATTTAACTATTGCACACAAAAATAAATGGCAACTGAGTCGATTGGAGTGGACGCAGCTTACTTGAAAAAAAACTTAAAATAAAGGACTATTACACTACCTTTCAAATTAATAAAACAGTAAAATAATCATAGTAATCCCAGTTTTAGATGGTCTACAAAAATGATTACATATTCATTCTAAATCCATCTATTCCATCAAGCGCATTTTCAAACTTTTAATCAATCTATCAAGACTTTTGGCATTGGCGTCCACCAGATGCAGCCGAGTGAGAGATTTCGAATGGAGCGACTATCTGATCTCCACAACCCATTAACTGGGTAACACAACACCCCTTGACAAGACTGGTGTCAGATTTTCTGTCTACTACCGTCACGACTGTGTTTTCAGACTGTCCGGACAACAAATGGGGTCCAAACTGTATCAATGAATGTAAACGATGTAAGAAGGGCTTCTGCTCACCCATCACTGGTGAATGCGAGTGCTTGGACGGATGGCAAGGTGAGAGGTGGGTGGCCACTTTGATATGCCTAGATTAAGTATCTACATAAGTCTAGACTTAGAAGAGATTGGTTATACAATAGCTACTTTTTATGAACCAGATTTCCGTGTGGGAAACTGTCGATGTATCTAAATACTTTCAATTACCAAGACTACTTCGTTACCAAAAATGTTTATTCAATTCAAATTATATTTGCCTGATGTTAGATCTTTGTTCGACCACTTGGTCCCAATTCCTCACAGTTCTTGTAAATTGTATATAAACGTATTACCTCTTTTATTTTACAGTTGTGATGCGAGCATGCCACCAACAACAGCAACACCTTCGTTAGAAGAACTACTAACAGTACTGACTTCTAAACCTTCAACTCCTGCTACACCTAAAGTAACAACTTCTAGTACTACTTTAACGACTCCTAGTACTACAGAAACTACGCCTAGACCTACTGTAACATCTCCTAAAACTACAGTAACAACTCCTAAAACTACAGTAACAACTCCTCGCACAACAGAAACTACGCCTAGAAGAACAGTGACAACTTCGAAAACTACAGCTACAGCTCCTATTGCATTAGTTACAAATTCTATTCCTGTTGTCTCTACTACAACTACTACTACGGTAGCTCCTTCACCTATAGAAACATCAACGGCTGAAACTACCACAGCAGTTCCTACTACTCCATTAAGTAAAAATATTCTAACTACGAATACAACCTCAACTCATTCTGATATCCTTACTACTGTTAATCAGGAGAAAACTGAAGTAATGATACCTGTTCTCACTTCAATAGAAAAACCTGAAACAGTTAATATGTATGATAACACAACTTTTGTTACTACAAGTACTTTAGAAGTTACTAGATCTACTGAAGCTGTTACACTAAAGGTCAAAATTCAAAAAGTGTTTAATAGAACAGAGGCTTTGGAAACAACTACTGAACCTGTTTTAGTAATAAACACTGTTCCAATTATCAACGTACAACAGAAACCTACAACTGAAATGCTGACTACAACTGATATGACTACCACTGCTCCTACAACAACACCTATGGAAACAACTTTGAAGACAGAGACTACAAAGAAGGAAACAACTAACAGAATACTTCCCACTACAATCAAATTTAAACCAAAGGAAATATGGATACGACCAGCGCAAAAAGGTGAATCTCCCATAGTAGAAACAAAGATTAAAACTACTCATGAATTTCCAAGGTACAGAAGTGCTAATAACAAAGATCACAAAGAATTGACACCAGTTGTTACAACACCAAAGACGATTATTGTGTCTATAATACCTACATCGGTGTCTTATTCAACATTCAAAAAGATTTCTTTAACTTCGTCATTCATATCTACAAAGAACAGTTCGACTGCTCAGTCGGATAACAAAACAGAAAATGAATTTACAAAGCCAATGCAGACTGAAACTTCAACACCACCGATAAAATTGAGTCCATTATCAAGAAAAGACTTATTGGCTACATCGTACTTTATAAACAAAACATTAGTACCGAGCACTTCTGTAACCCCAAAACCAACAACTTCTTCAACTAAATTGACTTCCTTAGTAACGAAATCTCCTGAAGTCACTAAGACTATGCCTCGTATTAATAGAACTAACAGCATGACGACTGATATTAACAAGAATGTTTCTACTTCTATAACTACTACTTCTTCAACAACAAGAACTAAGCTGAAACAAAATGATTTACTTACGACTCTTACTACTAGATCTATCAAACCTTCAAATGCAACACAGTCCTCAACGGAGCCAACATCAAAACATTTGATAAAATATGTAACACATAAAAAAGTGAACGTTGCACCTGTAACAAAAAAGTATAGTAAAGCAACTAATCCACCATTGGTAGTTGAAAAAGAGTTTAAAAAGGCTAACGTTACTAAAAGTCTTATTAAAGTTACAACTGATGGACCGTCGGATGATGAGGAATTTCATATTTTGACAGAACCCGAACACATAACAGCCGTTATGGGGGAGAAAGGAACTGAGAGGTCGTCAGTAGACTTGATATCGGTGATAGGTATCGCAGGAGGGGTGATGATGGCAGTCATCACCGTAGCAGTGATAATTGTGATGATAGAGAGGTGCAAGAAGCCGAGGTACGAGGACGTGAGGAAGATCAATGATATAAGAATGCAAGTGATGATTGATAATAATGATCAGCCACCGCCGTATGTGAGGAGCATTTTTCACACACCGTTACCCGGTATGTATCAGCGTCTCAACAATAAATTATTATTATTTTGAGTTACTATTTAGTTACCGACTACCGAAAGCATAGCAAAGCTTCAAAGATAAGAGTCAAATCAATTTTCAATTTAAATCTAATCTTGAAGGAAGTTTATTTTAAAGTTCAAAGTTCAGAGTTCTTTGAAGTTCGATCATGATCGAAATTCAAAGATAATTAATAATTCATTGCTTAATGGCTGATTTTTCAAAAGTCTGATAAATGGAACTAAAGTATGGAAAAAAGTTCATCTTTCAGAAGGTAAAGGACTCATAAGATAATTTACTCCGATAAAGGTTATTTGACTATGGAAAATAGCCCGCAATCAATAAGTTTATTCTAATATTGATGTTACTTTATTTCTAATGTAGGTCTAAGAATAGACCAAGTAAATAGTGAAACCTTGCTACTTCCAGAAAATGCTCAAATTTGCGAGTAATAAATTACAGTAAAGTCGGGTTACTTTAGCCCAAACTTTTAACCAATGGGAACACAGTAAACACAAAGTGTTTTCCTATTGGTTGACGAGTTAGGGCCAAAGTTATTCCCCGGTGCCAAAGTAACCCGACTTTACGATAAGCTCTGCATCTCTTAGAGAGTGGAGTAGACAAAATACTCGTTAGTGATACTCGACACACGTTCTGATATTTGCAAACAATAATATCTTTAAAATAATTTGATGATAACGTCACTCCTTTACAATTCATGGGTTCTCACTACCCAGTAAATCGTGTCAGGGAAATCATTTATCAGTCTTGGCTATGTAGACCATATTTTCGACAATGTAAATATCGGCCCATTAGCTCAGTTGGTTAGAGCGTCGTGCTAATAACGCGAAGGTCGCGGGTTCGATCCCCTCATGGGCCACGAAATCTTTTTGTGTTTTCTTTTTTGTAATTACTTGTGTACTCTTTTTCCAGATCCACCTACTTCAGAAAAGTGCCATTATCAACCAATATCAACGTTGGATCGGAATCTAAAACAATTTATGAGGCCTGTCGTGGTACAAACTATTTCTCCTATTATGCTGGAAAATTTCAGAGGTACAAATAAAACAGTCTCTTTCAATAAAAATCGATTGACATATTTTTAATAAATTTATTTAAATTATTTCAGGTATTCTAGAATGTCATTATGATCATTTACCAAGGAGAAGCAATGATTTTGGAACAATACAAACTCGTTCTTCAATAGCGCCATCTATGAGCGACTGCAGTGAACTACGTCAACTTCGAGCTAGCGTGACCGAGTCCACGATCGAAGCATTGAAATGCGAAGCCAAGCTGGACGTTATAGATAATACAACATCGGAACCACTATACGCTGAAATTCCCTGCTGGAGGCCGCCTTCCGAACATGCCATTGAAATCATGAACTTGAATGGGGAAGCCGTGACCGAATTATGACCGCAATGCGCAGGTCAAAAGTGTTAGTTTCGCCAGTAGTTTTAAATTGTTGTAATAGATGGCGTTGTATGAATGTTTGTGTAATTACCAAAGATTTTTGTGTGAATTATTAAACTTATTTTATTGAATGTATTAGGAACATAATAAAAATAAACTTAAAATGACAGTTTGTAGTTTAATTTTCACAAGAGGGAAAATAATCAAGATATTATACTACACCGCGACCATGTTTCGTGGAACCCGTTTAATACAGAGATAAACGCTATCGGGGTCAAAGTGCGTGGGTATTACTGTTATCAAACGACATCCTATGTTTTGTTGGGACAGATTTCGCGAAAATATTAAGTAATCATTTAATTAATTATCTTTTCATTATTTAGGTTGCAGCTATCGAATTATTGTAGGTAGCTAGAAACAAGCAAGCTAGCCATATTTAGGGGAGGCCCTATTTTTGCATTTTCTAAATTCAAGGCAATGTATCAGGCAGGAATGACCTCCTAGTTGGTGTTTTACTCGCAAGCATTACCTACCATGAACATAAGGTTCTGGGTTTAATTCCTGGGTTGGGCAAAGTGGTAGGTACCTATTTGTTTTTACATCTGGAATCTTTCAGGCTCAACTCCTTTTACACGGAACTTCACTAGTATAATTGGCCAAGTGTGGGTTCTAACCTTTTGAGGAATGCAGTAGGTATAATGATAGATATTTTTAGTAGCTTATCAACCTATAGGTATACTACCTCGGTAGATTTATCGTGTAGGGCCTATGTCAGGGTTGCGGAATTTGTTCGAAAGAGTTACCGAGGCCCTGGAACGCAAAGGGCATTTGGAGGGAAACGGGTGGGTTTTAGTCAGTAAAATCTGACACTTCCTTTCGGTACGCCCACGGAAAAAGGACTTATTAAAATTTGATTTCCCATGCAAAAAAAGGGCCTAGGTATGGCTTAAGAGCGTTTGTGGACTCGTAGTTGACTCGCGTCCGTGATTATTTGTATGAATAAATTCGGATCCGTTTTTAAAATGTTCGTCTAAATCAATCAAAGAGTAAGTCCACAAACGCCCTTAGCTTACCTAATCTTAAACAACTTAAGATTTGGTTCAGCAAACTCTGCAATAACCCCAAGATAAGATGACGTTGTTTTTCTTTACTTTCGTAGAAATAATTTTATTATTCATTTTAATCAGTTTTGTGTAAGTAAGTAAATAAATGAGCAATGTAAATAAGTAAATAATTATAATAGCTACATACATATGTAGGTAGGTAGTTAAATAAGTACCTATTCGTGAGAAAGTGGCCTGTGTTAAATGTGGCGTTAGGTACCTACTTTCAGAAACTCCATGTGAATATCCAGCGGCAGTCTGCCGCAAAATCGAATTGCATTTAGATGTCACCGGAAAATGGCAAACGTCGTAAATATCGCATGTCGAAAAAAAAAGTCGATTGTAAAATATCGTGTGAAACTGTAAATTTTTTTTCCTAAATAAGACACGGATATTTATGAAACAATTCAATTTGGATGGGATATATTGTATAAGTACAAAATAATTTTTTCATGAAATATCGAGTAATTACAATCTAGGTAATGAAGATTTATTACAATCTTACGAAGTCTGCAATTTTCCGGTGACATAGACATGATTATTGACTGTACCTATCTATTAAGTAATTAATCTCAATCAAAACAATAAGATAAGAGCACTCGGGATCTTGACCGAAAGCCTTGTCCGACTACTGACTGTTATTACACTTAGTCCGATCAGATTCCTTCATTAGTACGAAAATACCAATGTCTGATGCACTATCATAGTGTACATAATTACCTATCTATGTACCGTAAAACGGGGTGGATAGAAATGCAGAGGTGAATAAAAACGAAACTTTTAATGGGATTTTCACATAAATACCATATTTATTGTTTCTCACAAAGCGTCCATTTAAATATAATTTTTTTTTTTTAAAAATTGGAGTTCTTCATTGCTACAAACAATATTTAAATAACGTGAAAATTCCAACCACAGTTTCGTTTTTTCAACCCATCATTTCTATCCACCCCGTTTTACCCGGTACCTACATTCCTAGGACCAACTTAAAATTAATCAAAAATGGTACTTGTATCATCAATCGATCAAAGGGCGTGATAGCTTATATTGTAAGTAGTAGAAACTGTCGACTAATGCATTCTACCATCGATTAATGGCATCTATCGACTGGTCTGGTAACCCTTACACCGGTTCATTGTAATTATCGAATTTACAAACAAGTTGCAGCAAGGAGCAAGGAGAAAATCCAGTAGTTACTGCTGTGGAGAGTGAACAGTAGGGACACCGAATTCTCAGTAGGGAAAACTCACTAGGAGGACTGATCTGCCTCTGGAGGGAGGTTGGCTGGTTGGAATGACGGCCGCCATTACTCACGCACAATGGTCCAACATCAGGACTAAGTGCGGAAACCATACCCAATAGATAGATACTGCTGTGGAGTTCGCTATGGCAATTTAATCTTGTGCTACCCTTCCTAATGAAATGAAGAGACGTGTTTTTTTTTTAATTTTTTAATATGATGTCTGTGGGTCTGCGTTACCCAAGTAGGTTGGTAAGTATATATACGTAGCTACTAAGTCAAACACTCCATTCTAGTTCGATCCAGCCCGTCCCTAGCTGACCTCCCCCCAGCGACGCCCTAAGCCGAGGCCCGTACCTCACAGGGGGTGCCCTTAGCGTGAAGTCGCTTAGTTTGTAAGTTTTTTATAAGCCCTGGCTGGAGACTTTAATATAATATTAAGGCCACCACAGGCAAGCCCGGTTAAGCAGTCGACAATCTTATAGGTTGAACTGCGAGACGCCACTCATAAAAAAAAACAAACACTTCACTCATCACTGGATTATTCCGTGAATCAGACCTGCAAAAAACTTATGAATATTCTTTTGTCGAACAAATAAAAAATGTTCTCCTACCTATTAAAGAAATATTATAGTTTTCCTCATACAAAACTGGCAAATGGTAGAACGGACAAATTCTTCGAAAAGAACATGACATTTGCCTGGTAACAATATTATTTTGTTTCATATTCTTCAATATATAGCAAAATATCTGCATTATCTCATCGTTTCCGACAACTGACGATATCTAATGAATTGGGGTTAAGTGGTGAAATATTGAAGCAATTCTGTGGGGACTTTAGTCATACTTTAGATTGTTCCTGCATTTAAAATCGCAGTGAGATGAATCCTCTTCGAAAAGAAATAATATCAAGGGTTGTTATGGTGATTATAAACAATATATCGCGCATATCTTGGAAATGAAAGGGATCTTTGAAATTGTGGACGTCAAAAAACAAAATTTACTTCTTGAATGAAAGTGTCATCTAGTCAAAGTGACTTTCAGGAATGACTAACAAGACAACAACGCCACTCGCTGTTAGGGCTTTATTGTACCCTTTTTAATGGATGGGAAATCATCGGAGCCAAAGGGAGTGTCAGACTCTTATTGTCTAAAACACATCCGCTTCGTTCCATGCTCTTTACGTTCCAGAGTCAAAGTCAAAGTCAAAGCGTTTATTTCAATTAGGCCTTTAAACGGCAAATTTGAACGACATCATTTACAGTTCAGTAAAATAATAGTATTCAATTAATAAAGTGACTCTACTGTCCATTCGCAAAGGTTCTTATGGAGAAGAACGGACGAGAAACTCCATAGTTACCAGTGCCGCGGTGACTCGTCCGAACAAATTCCGGAACCCTGGCAGGCACTGGCCCTAGTAGGCCCCGTCTCCTATGCTGACATCTCTTTGATCCACCCACCCACCTGATACCTAACGCACTGAACTGAAATAATGTGAAGTGAACCGTCAGACACTTTAAACTGCATACGGAACCCAAAGCCACTAACACCATTCACGCCTACTTATGCTGGTGGAGTACTGTGAGCTAATTCTAGCGTCAGTGTGCCATAGAGACTAGTGGGACGAACAAGTAAGATACGTCGGTAAGTCAAGATCATTATGTCATCTTTAATTTATTTATATCTCGTCTACTTATATACATGTGTATGGGACAAAGAGATAGCGTGTCATCGCGGGTCGGATTTGCATGCAAGATGTGATTTTACTTGAATATTTTGTACTCGCTTAAGTGTTTTTGTTGGAGTGAATACTGTAAATATAAAAGTTTAACATTTGTTTTTAATATTGCGTTGGTAAGTTCTGCTTACTTATCTGAATAATTAAAATAATTTATATGTAAATAAATATATTTGTGTGTCTTACTAATTATGTATCTAAAGAAGTGTTTTTTCATAGTCTATTAGTGTTTTAAAAAAATACTTAACATTTCACACATCAAAAAAGGAAGACGTTTTGAAATCTTTTACCTTATCTTAACTTATTTTCGTAATTGTTGTAAACATTATCATAATTAAGTGCTTCGTTAAGTTTATTTACTCGACTACGGGCTTCAATAGTCAGACAAATTTTAGCTAAGTACAGAATTTAATAAGTAAGGGGACGTTCTACTCAGGACATTTCGATATAGAGACACTGGTTTGACATACATAATATCCACAAATAAAAGTAGGTAGGGGAAAGGTGTACGAGATGATTCACTTAAGGGAGGATGCTTGTAGTTTAATCGACATTCAACTTAATGCAGATGTAAAAGCGTTTATTCATAGTAAATTCATCTATCTACCTGTTGTCGAAATGTTACTCGAAATGTTATTTTTTTAGATCTAATAATATTATAATTAATATTTTTTAAAACGCTTCCAAAGAATTTCTTGAACACCCCGGTGTCCAAGGTCATCTCGTACACCTTTCCCCCCCTACTATCGAAAAATCGGCCCTAAATAAAATATTGTACAGAATCAACCAAAACAATACATTTATCTATTCTTTCTCTCGTTCCAGATCAAAATGAATCTCCTTATACTCGCGCTAGTAGTCCTATGCGCGCACGCAACCCCTCAGTACACAAAAACTGCAGGGGGGGTGAAGGGAGGGTACAGTGGACCAGGGTACCAGTACCAGGGTGGTAATAATCGTTTCAAGTAAGTGAATTAATAACAAACAATTACTTACTTATAAAATTTTATTGAAATATAAAATTAACATTATGTAATCAACAGCGTTATTCACAGAAAACAGGAAAACTATTAATTAAGTACGCACTTTCGAGAAACCTTAAAAGTTACATTAAATTAATTGAATTAATTAAGTGATCACCACAACATAAAATAAGACAGTTTAAATCAAATAAATTTCAATAAGGACATAAAAAAACTACAGTTAATAAAACCAAATAAATAATAAAATCAAATAAATCACAATTATAAGATCAATAAATCATAATAAAACTATAAAGCAATAATAAAATCAAATAAATCAAAACATTAAATTACGACCTAAAATCTGATGAAAAGGATAAGTTGTTGTGTTGATTGCTTTGAATCGTCCGGAAGTGTACAGAAAAAAACAGTAGAATGGCTTTTTTTTAGGGATGGGTATCAAATTACTTCTTCCGCTCTGGGTGGAGCGGAACGGTGTGCCAGATTCTTACTGATTAAAACCCATTCGTGTTCCTTCTTAAACCCTTTTCGTTCTAGGGCCGCGGTGACTCTTTTGAACAAATTCCGCAACAGGCCTGTCCTATCTGCGGTTACAATAATATCAAAATTATTGTCTTGCCATCTTGCTGCCTGAAAACGGACCCTTCTGGATCCAGTCCATTGAACCTTTGTCTTGAAGCTCACGAAAGTTCATTCTGAACAATAATGATTATTATTATTATGTAATTTCACTAGGATTCCCTGTGTCGTGGAGGCCAGTCTCTTTCATCGTGGTTCAAAAAACACAATGTGACATTCATAATAATATGTCAAACAAAGGAAAATATCAATAGCAACTTGAGACCGAACGGCATCACCTTCAAAAATATCAGAATCATTCAATTGATATGTATTGTTCTGTGAATTGTGATCAACTTCCAAACTTGTTTAAGGTCAATATATCATCTATGTGAACAGGTAGGTAGGTAAGTACTTCCCCAAGTGACGCAAGCTCTTGCAAACATATTCTTGTGATCACTCACAGCATATTAGATCATTGATAGAATCACTACGATGGCATCAACACCCTGTTTAATTTTTTTACAAGCTGACTTTATGAGGTCTTAAGGCACCTCACCACAGCACGGACCCGATATTATTATTGTTTTTATGGTTCCTCTATCGTTTAGGTAGAAATTCTTTAATTTTTATATTACCTCGATAGAACAGTTATTAATCTGTAGATCAGCAGACGGTCGGTAGGTGTGGGACACCACATTCCCCCATGTACGAGTACGTACAACAACTCTAGGCTAGTGATGAATGACAAAACAAAGGACTGTCGCATCGCATGAGAATGTCCAGTGACCCTATTGTTTTTTTTTTTAGTGAACGTGGCTTTTTCATTTATTATAAAATTTACCTTTCATTCTAATGAAATAACAATAAAATTGAATTAATCAGTCTTCTTTATTATTAATTATTCAATATTTATAACTATATTATTTTTTTTATAATTGCAATAGTATTAGTACGTAGCTAGCGAGACAAGGTGAGGTAGGCGGAGCGGAAATCAATACCAAATGTAAAAATGCTTAAATTCAAAAAGCCTAACCAAAGCCGGACAGGCTGAACACCGTCTTATTTGGCCGGACACACAATCAAAAAGCCTGGCTGTGTCCGGCTTTATCCGGACGCCTGGCAACGCTACTTATAGGTATGCATAACATTCTCTATGAAAGATTAACATGATTAACAAAGATTCATTAGTTCATTTGAAACAAATTAATAATAATTAAATTTAAACAACGCATTACAAAATAAAATAAATTACACTAATATAACTGTAAAAAAAAAAAATTCATTGAATCAGCGGCCTAAGTGAAATTCCAGCATTTAATTAAACAGCTAGGCAAATGACTTGGTTGGATATCGTTTAATGACTTGCCTAGCCAAGTCATTTGGGAACTTGGGGCATAGGAAAATTGGGACTCCATGATACGGATAGGTGAGGTACGAATAGGATCATCCCATCTATGTTGGGTTCCTTTAAACCCTGCAGAAAGAAATTGGAGCCCTGCAGGGAGGCTCTGTTGTCGAGGTAAGGTTTAAGGTGACCATTTCATGAAACCGCCAATTCTACGATATCACTACAACATAGATAAGCCTGTGAACGTACGTTATAAATATGTCATTATATTTTCGTCATAATATGGTTACCCTATTCGATGAACGGCCTAAGCACCTGCCAGCCTGATAATTAAATATTGTATTAGACGCATTGGCTAGATGTCATTTGAACCAATGATAAAAGGCGCCGTTCAGTGAAAAGGCCAGGCCGCCAAATAAACAGCTGTTTATATATACCAGTTGCTGCGACACATACACGATACATTTCTAATAGTCTTACAAATGGTAGGTATTAATTGATATGTAAACACGTGATTTATCAATGCCTTGTTATTCATAACTATTATGTCCTTCATTGGTCTTGTACGAGTATATGTATTTGATCTGGTTTTTTTTATATTACTATTGACCACAGTCTCAACTAAAAGAAAGCAATGACGTGGTCGACGATGGAATGGAGCACACTTGCCTAGAAGTAATCTATTCAATCTTGACTTAAATACCTCCAGGTTGTAACAGAAACACAGATTCCGGCCGGGAATCCTGCATCGCGCAAGCAAAGTTCTCCGTGCGAACACATAAAACAGTCCGAATATCAACTATCGGGCAGTTGCCCACCAGACACAACAACCGTCCGGTTCGGAGGATCCTCCCATTTTTCAGTGGAGGCGTGCGGGACTTTACTCTTTGTACCGCATACCTCCAAAGTCCGATAATGAAACGGGCTAGGTGGAACTAAATTGTGCAATTCCCACTCCCCGAAGTGAAACAGACAGGCTGGCGACTTGGCGTCGATGTTCAGCTTTCTACTCAAGAAAAGTATTTTCTTATATGTTTTATTTTATGTTTACAGTACTGATTATAACAATAACACCCAACACCATGGCAACGGAGGATATGGAGTGCGAACCAATTTTTCCGAACCCGTTAACTATGAGACGGGAGTCTGTTATATTGAAGTGCCGTGAGTACCTTATCTCTCGTTCTTGTAGTAGCATTACTTTAGACCAGTTATTTCTGGTGATTTTTGCGTGGCTTCATATCAACACCTGTGGTTTCAAAGTAACATTTAAATTGTGTTCTCTTTTACAGAACAGCCACACTGGTCAAAGATCCTACTCGTGTCCCAGCCGGCAATGGAGTGAGTATAATTTAACTCTGGGCTACTGCCAATTGAACTTAAAGACCCCCAAGTTACCGGGGCCAAAACGAAACGTTGCATATAGGTGAGCTCTCGAACAGCTAATTTGAAGGAATGCACTCAATTACCAATCACCCTGTCGTAAAAAAGACATATTTTAACAACCATAACATACGGTCCTTTGAACTAAAAATTCATTATTCCCCAGTCCCGTCCAGACTTGAGCCGCATCAGAAGCTGTTGTAGCGGCTACGTCAGAAACATACACAACTACAGACTTTGTGACCCCGTATGTGACCACGAGTGCATCAATGGCCTCTGCACTGCACCCAACACATGCTCTTGCTTCCCTGACCATGTCAAGAACTTGGCTGGCATTTGTGTGGCCACTTGCCCCATCGGCTGCCAACATGGGCAATGTTCTGGAGGCGAATGTATTTGCAAGGATGGATACAGACTAGATTCTGAAGGCAAATTCTGTGTGCCTTACTGCCGCGAACAGTGTGGTGGTCCGGGAAGAGGTGAGCATAGTCTTTTTCTTTAGTTCATCATCATCATCGTAGCCGAAAGATGTCCACTGCTGGACATAGGCCTCCCCCATTTGGCTGGGGGGATTTGCCATAATCGCCATGCTTGGCGGGCGGGTTGGCGATCGCAGTGTAGCTGTTGCAATGTACAGATAATGCTGCTGCCCATTCTCTGGTGAGTCCCTTAGTTGCCTCTAACGACACCCACGGGAAGAGATGGGATGGTTTTTCTTTAGTTAATACTACTGTATTGTTGTACTGCTGGGCAAAGGTCATCAAGAACCATTGGTATTGATGTTCTTGAGGGCCAGGATCGTTACGCAATGGGTGTCTGAAGAAAGGCGTCACAGTTGAGGAAGGCCCAAGACACGAAAGAAGTGACGAAAGCGTGAAGATTGAGATTCGTTTCTTTCCGGCCAATCTTGGAGAAGGAAAAAATACAAAAAACGTTGGTTATAGTAACTTATGTTTTGCTTAAACTGGTAGAGCTATGTTAGTGACATTAACTGGCAGGAACTGTCGATGAGGTCGATAGATGGCGGTAATAGGTTGTAATGGGATGATTACTATCTGGACGAATCGTTCAACCTTGAACGTATTGAACGAAATTGACGACAATCTGGATTGGTAATAATTATTGTTTCCACTTTACGATCGAGTTTTGTGTTTTGTAGATTTCTACTGAATCACAAGCAGTTGTTTTTTGACCCAAAACATGAGAGCAAAATATGGAAGATATGGACATGAATATGGTTCTGAATTTGAAAAATTACCTACATCCGTTTCCGTAATTGTTTTAAAATTAAGTTTCCTTATATTTCTACCAACATTATGTGTATCTTTGTGTCCAAATAAACAAGCCTTCTTTCTTTTCATTCCACTTTACACTAAAATATTCTACACTTTTTTCAGGCAACTGCATAGCACCTAATACGTGTGAATGCAAGAATGGACTGAAATCTACACCCGAAGGTTCATGTAAGCCATCCTGCGATAGGTGCAAGGATGGCGAGTGTGTCAGTCCTAACGAGTGCCGCTGTAACAATGGCTTCTCCAAGAACCAGTATGGAGACTGTGTCCCTCAATGCTCCATGTAAGTCTACATCAACCACTTATCAGTCTACTCGAAAAGTTAATTTTAGTTTCTAGTCAATGTTTTTCATTGTATCACGAGTCACGCAAATCAGTTTATTCAATACTAAAAGTTTCGTATTTTTTTGTTTCAGTGCCTGCACGCCACCAAGCCGTTGCATAGCTCCGAATCTGTGCGACAACTCTGCTTACCCATCAAATCCTTCCACCACTACAACTGTCTCCCCATACGGTCAGCATCCTGGGTATAGTGGTCAAAACCCGCCCGGAGTCCCCTATGGTCAGCAGCCCCAATACCCAAACTACCCTGGTAGTCAACCATCTAATTACCCTGGCCAATCACAACAGCACTACCCTGGCCAACCACAGCAGAACTATCCAGGCCAACCACAGCAGAACTACCCTGGCCAACCACAGCAGAACTACCCTGGTCAACCACAACAAACCTACCCTGGCCAATCTTATTACCCAGGTAGTCCAACTAACAGTTATCCTGGTGGACCACAGTCAAATTCCTCTGGCAATCCACAGTCAAACTATCCTGGCAGTCCCCAATATAACTATCCAGGTTATCCTCATCCTAATACTCCAGGCAGTCAAAATCAATATCCTGGTTCTCAACTACCCAATAACACTGGCAACCCACAAACTATGAGACCTGGAGAACAGCCATCAAACTATCCAGGCAGTCAATACAACGCGACGCACCCACGTCCAGCAAACTCCAGTCAGAGACCACCATACAGTCCTGATGGACAGCCCATTTACACCAATATTCCTGGTAATCAACCTAGTTTGTACCCAGATAGTCAACATCTCGGGCCTGACCAACGTCCCCATCAAGGCAGCGTTTCCCCCAATTCAAGTCAGCCGTTACCCATACCCAATGGTGGAGCATATTATCCCAATAGTCAATATTACCCTGGCAGCCAATACTACCCAGACCAGCGTCCCAATCCCAACTCTGGGTACCAGCCTATTCAAAGACCGAGCAATGCTGAGCCATTATATCCAAACAGCCAATATTATCCTGGTCAGCAAGGTCCTAACCAACCGAACCCTCAGTACCCATCTCACACTCCTGGATCCGAGTACCAGTACATTTACCCGGGAAGCCAGTCTGCCGGGCACCTGCAGTGTTCAGTACCTTGCGTCAATGGAACTTGTGTCGGAAGAGACATGTGCGCCTGTAATACGGGATACGTGCCTATTGCTGGGGACACGACTAGGTAAAGTATTTTATGTATTATCGTAGTTTTAATTCTTAGGGTTCTGTACTCGAAGGGTAACCGACGGATCCCTGTTACTAAGCCTCTGCTGCCGTCCGTATGTTTGTCAGCGGGTGCTATCTCATGAACTGGTACAAGACAGACGGTAGAAATATTAACAAACTGTGTAAATTGTCGCTATAATAAAACATGATCAAAAATTAAATCCCATAAAAATAACAGGCAGCCCCGATTTTTTCAGTTTACGCAACCTCTTCCTTCGAGTCCTTCTTGCAATTGCATGTTTGATGATTCTGTGGTGACCCATTCATATTATCCGCAGGTGCGAGCCCTACTGCACTGGCTGCTCAAACGGAGTGTGCGTGTCTCCCTACGTGTGCCACTGCAACCCCGGTTACTTCAAGGACTTCAGTGTCAAGGGCAGGTCGCCCTGCATCCGCCGCGTAAGGCGCTCCGCTGACACATCGGCCCCGGTCGACGTCGCCGACCTACTAGTGTTTGAAATACCTGAAGATTATGTTGAATAATATGTAATTAAGTAAAATTAGATTGCTCCTATTTTGTGTTTTTTTTTCATCGTCATCATCATCATCATATCAGCCAAAAGACGTCCACTGCTGGACATAGGCCTCCAACCACGTGTCACCACAACAAACGGTCCTATGCGTCTCGCATCCATAGGCTACCCGCAACCCTCACCGAATTATCGGTCCACTTTGTGGGAGGCCTTCCAACGCTACATGTTCCGGTACGCGTCGCCACTCCAGAACTTTTCGGCCCCATCGACCATTTTCTCTTACGGATTCGATGTTTTTTGTTCTCATATTTGAGAATTAGGTAATTCGCTTGGCTATAGGAAATTTGATCAAAAGTAAGCAAAATTCAAAGAATTCCACGCAAGCTCTTCGCTCGCGACTTCTTCTGCGCAGATTTAGTACAAACAAATTTCCCACTTTGTTAATTGCTTCCTATTTATGCTGATGACTTAAACTTTTTTTACGAATAAGAACTGAGATTGATTGCCTGCTGGCTCTGCAGACTGATATAGATTTAGTACATAAGTGGAGTTTGGATCATCATCAGCCTATAGCAGTCCACGTTGGATATAGGCCTCTCCTAGTGCACGCCATTCAACTCGATTTCCGGCAACTCTCATCCAGTTGCTACCAGCCATCCTGCGAAGATCGTCACTCCACCTAGCCTGCGGGCGTCCTTATGTTTGCCGATTCGTGGTCTCCACTCAAGAACTCGTCTACCCCAACGGTCATCGGTTCGACGGCTAATGGGGCCGGCTCATTGCCACTTCAGCTTCTTTGAGCTATGTCGACACTTTGGTTCTCTGACAGATCATTTCGTTGCGGATTCGATCCTTCAAAGTGACTCCAAGCATAGTCCGCTCCATAGCTCGCTCAGCGACCTCGAATTTATGAACCAGCACGGCTGGTCCATGTGTGACCGTGTGTGGCCACGTTTCGGCTCCGTAAGTCATAATAAGTACGACGCACTGATTGAAGACCTTTAGGCTCCGTGGAAGACTTGACGAAGTATCCCAGACGCTGCCCAGCCCAGCTGAATTCTTCTGTTAGCCTCCCTCTCAAAGTTCTTCTTACCAAATTGTTGAGTTTGCCCAAGCTACACGTTTTCTCGAACAACCGCAAGAGCACCGCCATTGACAGCAATCGGTCCCGGGGTAACGTTTTCGTTGAACATAACCTGGGTTTCAGGTTCATCCGGAGACTAGTGCGTACAGCAGAATCAACTAGGCCGTTCAGCATCGGCTGCAAGTCTTGCAACGATTTAGCCAGGATAATGACATCATAAGCAATTTTCAAGTGCATCGTCCTTCGCTGACCAGCGTCTTAAACATAATTATGCTCTAATGCGTTAGAGAACAATTTCGGGGAAACGTCCCCTTGTCTCCCTTCTTTCATCCCACTTTAGACTCCCTTAATAGTTGAATTTCAAGAAATTCTTCGTAGTGAGCACTACACAGAGTTTTACCTATATCACAAAAGAAATCTTGTGCAAATTTAATGTTCCTAGTCCCCAGTAGCTTCGGCTTCAGTACCTTCTTTCGTCCCACTTTAAACTGCCTTAATATTTGAATTTCAAAAAATTCTTCGAAGTGAGCACTACACAGAGTTTTACCTACATCACAAAAGGAATCTTGTGCAAATTTAATGTTCCTAGTCCCCAGTAGCTTCGGCTTCAGTACCTTCTTTCGTCCCACTTTAAACTGCCTTAATATTTGAATTTCAAAAAATTCTTTGCAGTGAGCACTACACAGAGTTTTACCTACATCACAAAAGGAATCTTGTGCAAATTTAATGTTCCTAGTCCCCAGTAGCTTCGGCTTCAGTACCTTAATCGTCCCACTTTAGACTGCCTTAATAGTTGAATTTCAAAAAATTCTTCGAAGTGAGCACTACACAGAGTTTTACCTACATCACAAAAGGAATCTTGTGCAAATTTAATGTTCCTAGTCCCCAGTAGCTTCGGCTGTGAGTTGATATGCCAGTCAGTCAGTTTCGCCTTTATACTCGTATAGATAGACTTACATGGGCATTTATATAACGTCAAAAGCAAGTGGAAGTTTGTAATTTGTCGTTTTCCAGGGAGTAGAACTAGCAATAAACTCCACGGTATCCTAATTCAAATCGTAGACATTTGGGTAATGGCGGTTCAGAAAACCAAACGCTCAGATCTATTCTGTTTCAAGTACGAGTATGTACTTATACATACTTATTTAATGATTCGCGATCACACCGTATTTACCTTCAACTTGGTTTTTTTTATATTTTTCCTTGTTGCTCACAGCTAGGTATATGCTTGCCATGCCTAGCTGTGAGAATTATTATACTATTTGGATAACATTGTTATAAATTAGTAAGTAAATAATTCTATTAAGGCTATAATAGATATGCAAACGTTAGCATATCAAGCTGCAGCAATTTGTAAAACATTATTTAATAGATTTATCGCTAAAGTGTTAGGTTCAAGGTTGATTGGGAAAATTTGACAGTTTCGGGTAGTTTGTGCTGGCGTCTGTACTTGATATCTCATTAACACATAATGATATTTGGTTGGTAGGTAGGTCTGGTGGTTGTGATAATAACCAAAATAACATAATCAATTCCTCATCCCACGCTATAGCACAACATTAACTTTTGGTTTGTTTAGTTTTAGAGCGAAATTTTCTATACATACTCGTAGTTCCATTGGTTAAAAATAATATATTTCGTTAATGTACGTTTTTGTGTTAACTCAATCTTAGTCAACAAGAGTCTAAAATACCCCTATGGCGTAATGTTTTACTTTTTAAGGTTCCGTACCTGTTGGGTGTAAAACAGAACCATAATATAAAGCTGTCCCACTGTCCGTCCGTCTGTGTCTCGGGGATGTATCTTTGTTACGGTAATAGTGGACACTTGATATTTTCACAAGATATGTCATAATCATAAGCCACTATAATAAAAACTAGTGAAATGCGAGTAAAGACATGGCGCACAAAAGTAAGGCAGCATATTTTGACAATCGCAAAACCAACTTAACTGTTTTTTTTTTCAATACTGGCCTTGTGCAGACCAAAGGTTTCCCCAAACTACACTAGATAAAATCAAGGTTTGGTTTTCAGAAGACAACCCACCCATACGCATAAAACGTTTTGGGAATTCTTTCCATTCCCTGTCGATGTCTGTGTTTCCTGATAGCTACAGCCTAGGGGTCTTCACATCAACAGTGAATAGGTTACTTCTAGGTAAGTATGCTCCATCGATAACCAAGGTGGCTTTCCGTCAGGTGAAATTTTGGTCAAAATGACAAATGCAAGCCTTTCAATAAAAATTTAAAAAAAAATCAAAGATTTATTCAGGCCATTACAAATATACACAAAATGATTGTTGAAAGCAAGAGCTTCGGGACTTAAAGGTAATTTAACTAGAAGTTTTTGGCGTTTGTTTGCTTAAAGAAAAGATGCGTGTGATTCGTATGCAATCAGAAAATCTAACGTCTGGTTCTAGTACCACAACGGAGTGGAACTATTCCAGTCAACGCGAGACAGAGCATAAGACAACCACAACAACACTGGACGCAGTAACACAGACTGTTTGCGCAACAATAAACACAATTTTCACATTCATCTCGTTCACCTTTTTCTGAATCATTCACGTGAGCACGTTCCTTTACTTCAAATGGAAATGGATCGAGTTCTGCTTCTGTGTCCTTATTATCTGAACCATTATTTGTGCCCATCTCTTCCGACAGTTCATCTGGATTTACGCCACCTATCACTAATTTATGACGTGGTCCGTGGTGGTGGATATTTATCTACGTGGTCCAATTTTTCACCAGAGCCAATATTCGCGTCTTTTTCTTCAACAGGTTTTGGATTTTCATCTAGTGAGTCTTCGAAACACGTCACTGTATCTCGAGTGGTTGATACTTTAGTTTTGTTTACTTCGTCCATTGTATTTTGGGGTTTCTTATTTAAAACTTAATAACGCACTTGCAAAGTCGGCCGAGTCGAAATATGATTTGAATTTGTTTTTAGGACAGAGATAAATAATACATACAAATATTCTATTGCCTTATTATACTTTGTGTTTACTGTTTTGCTATTGTTTTCCTTTTATAAGGAAATTTCTATTGAAACTTTTAGAACATCAAATATGTTATTATAAATTAATTGCAACTCATGCCTTACATGAGTTGTTAAGTACATGAGACAACTATAAAGCACAGAATCAAGCCATTACAAAAATACTCAAAATGGTTTACGAATACAAAATCAGAAATAGTTAAGTAGGAAGATAAAATAAAGTAAAGCTTTTAGGCTTTGGTGCAATGGAAGATGTGAAGCCTCAGATAATCCTCAGCCTCCATCAACAACGGACAAGGGCCGCTTCGAAACAACAACAACAACAGAAGTAATAAAGACAAATTCCAAAATATTCAAAACAATTTGCACACACGACTTCTTCCGTATCATTTGTTTGGGCATATTCCGGCACTCTTAAGACTTCGCATCTAGATGTATCATCATAACTTACTTCACATTCATCTTTTTCCGGTGTTGCTTTCTGCTCTCCATCATGATCCAATTTATCACCAGAGCCTCTATCCCTGTCTTTTTCTTCCACATGATTTGCAGCTCCATCTAGTGGGTGATGTTGTTCTTGAGTGGTTTTCACTCCAGATGTGTCCATTGTACTTTTGGATTTCTTATTTTAAATTAAATAACAGTTCGCCTGCAACTTCGGACGCCTATAATCACGATTTGAATTCAGTTATTTCAAATATAGGTATGTATAAACATTTAATTATCTTATTGCTTCCCCTTTTAAAAGGAAACGTCCACCGGAAAATAAATTTGATATCGAATTATAATAATTTGATGTTCTAAAAATAAAATTATAACTGATGCTTTTTCCCCGCTAAGGTTTATTTATAAACCCGCGAACCAATTCATGTATATATCAATATCCATATACCCATACCTAATAATGCACGGGTTTAGTAACTATCACTTCTTCTTTGTGTTGCACGACAGTATCTATTAAATAAAATAAAAATGAATCGGTAAATGTGTCGCTAAGCGCAAAACTCGAGAACGGCTGGACCAATTTGACTGGCCCGTTGGTCGAGTGGTTAGTGACCCTGACTGCTAAACCGGAGGTCGTGGGTTCGATGCCCACTCAGGACAAATCTTTGTGTAATGAGCATGATCATTTGTTCTGTGTCTGGGTGTAATTTGTCTATAATATGTATGTATTTAGAAATATATAAGTATGTTTATCAGTTGTCTGGTTGCCATAGCACAGGCTCTGCCGAGTTTGGGATCAGATGACCGTGTGTGAGTTGTCCCAAGACAGATAGATAGTTTCGCAAATTATTTTTTTGGTACGTTTCTTAATTGTCAGGAGAAGGTTCTTATGAAAGAACATTTTGAAAAAACACTTACATCCGGGCGAAGCCGGGGCGGTCAATATTTATAAAACTTTTGCGCATAGCCGAAACTAATGTTCGTAGCAAGCTGAAATTTGGTATGAGGGTTCCTTGTGGAGTGTAGTGGAACAATAAGAGGATTATCTAAATTCTTACGGGAACGGGAAAAAACGGGATGTGCGCATACGAAGTGGCGGATAAAAGCTTGTAATAAATAAAATAATAATATATTTCGCTATATTAGGAAAACGCAAAACGTTAAACATATTTAAATTAATAATTATTATTGTTTAAATCACTGATTGAAATGAATAAACAGACAAATGATATGTTGTATTTACACAAACAAATACAATTTACTACAAAGATAGATCCGATGAAAGACAGGTATAACAAATATTTTTAAAATTTGTGAAACATTGATCTATGAGATTTAAATTTATTTATTGTTTGCCACAGGTGGAAATTCAACTCTTAAAATAATTATTGTAACATGTATCACTGTAACACACCCATAAGGTGTAAATTATTTAAATTTAAAATGATATAATTTAAATCGATAAATTAAAAAATATCAATAAATGATATTCTGTCTACCTGCATAGAATAATTATACCTACTTACAACCTTATTATTTTACACCAAAAAAAATGACAAGACCCTTTTACACAAACTTGTTCTAACACAGTTATCATACCACGCTCTTCGAAAATATCTTGTAACCTATCATAAACATACTTGTAATTATAAAAAATAATCATCAAAATCCATTCATAATTGACAGAATGATCGCATAACAAACATACAAAAAAAAATTAAGAAAACAAGCATACAGTCGAATTGAGAACCTCCTCCTGAAGTCGGTTAAAAACAAGCATTCCATCTTAATAGGTTTTGAAACCAATCAAAGCAGAAAAACGTTCACCTTTATAATGAAACGGAAACGTAAATAATTGAACCTAACATCTCACGTTCCTGAAGAGACAACACAAAGTCAAAGTCAAAGTCAATTCATTTATTTCAACTAGACCATTAAAAGGCACTTTTGATCGTCAAATTTACAGTTTAAAATTAAAATATAAGTTATGCGATTCTTATGGAGAAGAACGGACAAGTAACTCCATAGTTACTATTTTCAAATATAAGTTTTACAATATTTTGTATACATAGGTACACCAAAAAGACATTTTCGTCATCTTCCGGGTCCCCAGCTCCCAGGCCTTCCATCTCCTCAGCTTCAATGGCAGGCTCTACCTTATCAAATTCGTGTCTCCGCTCTGTTCCTTTCACTGGGTTCCGACCTCCATCTCTCTAGATGGAGGTTTCTCTTGATGGTTGCAATAATCACTCCAGCTTCCTCCATTGTGCTTCGTGCTACAGGTTGTATTTCTTAATTATTATAATAAAATTTAGGCTAGGCAAACGCATAACTTCGTTCGTGCCAAATTGTGATTTGTTTTATGAATTATTTGCTTAGGAAAAATAGATACTACATATTATTATAATAACAAACACCTACCTATTATGTTTTGCCCTTTCTTACAATACGGAAAAACCGAAAATCGAGTAATTCGCTGTCACATTTTTGGGTTAAAATAAGTTTTGAATTCAATTGTTACTTCAATTACTTAAATAAGTTAATATTATTTATTAAATCCGGCGATGATTAATGCAATGAATAATGCAACGAAAATTAAGCAAATTCTTATAACAATGCGCATCATCAAACCACCCAGACAACCGCATAAAGACTCGGCACACGTTTCTTCTTCCCTCTGAGCCACGTTTGGACGCGTGTCTTCTCCAGGATAAACAACAGTTTCACGCACAATGCCAACTTCATCCGCTACAAAAACCCTTTGCGGTATAATTCTACTCATTTTAAACGCTTTCTCTGCTAAGCTCGCTGAAAATATTTATTCAATTAGAGCTGCTTCCTTGGTTATACGTGACACAATAACTGAAAATAATTCGTAACAAAATAAATTAGGGGAAGGATAAAATAGGCGAATTTATTACGCTGAATATATAGATTTCGTTTAGATAGGCATGGTTATCGTTGTGGCTAAATTTTAAATGCCGTGTCGCTAAACACGACATTTAAAATTTAGCCATAACTACTGACATACGTGCGAGTGCGAAGTGCGAGTCGGATTCGCGTGCAAAGGGATCCGCATCTCATTTTTTCGCAAATCATAGACTTTTAATAGGTTTTCCTATAATCTATAGGCATAGAACTAATATCTGTATTTTTTTTAAAGGCGAACGGCAGAATTCGTACAACATACTTTTTTTGTAGTTCTGTGATAGAATTTGTACCACTTATTAAGGCAACTAAACCATTCATTTTCATGTAACATTAGTATTTTTAGAAGTCCGGATTAATTAATTAAAGCAATTAAAAGATTTAAGTAATATTTAAAAACAGAAATAACAGTAAATATAATTAACCAATTATACATTATACCTTCCAATGAATAATTATTGCATACAATCTCAATAATTAACCATTTAATTATAGGAATTATTTTCGCCATCAATGTTTTTTTTTGTATTGGCAATTATTTTTTTGACAGGTTAGGAAAATCTTTCCGAGTCTCTGTTCAGTTCTTTGCTGTTGTTTTGGATTGTGGTTTGTAAATGCATCTGAGCAATTAAGCAAATTATCTGGTAATTTTTACGTTGAGTTGAGCTACTTGCCCCTTTCTTAGATGAAATAAAATTAAGAATCGATTAAGTAATTATAAGAACAATTAAATAAAATATGTAAGTTCCTACAAAAACAAAGTTGTTTTATTTACCCACACTCAAAACTCCATCAGCACTTCATCATCATCACCAAACTATTGCAGACCGCTGCTGGACGTAGGTCTCTCCTTAAGCACCCTACTGAATAGTTACAATTCTCATGTCAATTTGCCAACTTAATGATAAGCAAAACACTACAAAGATAGCACCAGCTATCTAGAACATATCCTTTTTCACCAAAACAATGTTATGTGCCTACACGTAATAATATTTATTGGGACATAACTTCAAAAATAAAACTGGTTATAACTTTTAGGTCCCAACTTCTAAAAATCTAAGAATTTTAAAAGGGCTTGCCTATCGTATTGACTACCAATTAAAACAAAAAATATCCCAAAACACGATATTTTATTAGGTGTACGAAACTCCCATACAACCCTGCCGTTCGCCTTTCGCCTCAATAGTTTTGGAGATAAGGGGGGGGGGGGGGGGGTATTTTTTCATCAAATGTCTTAAATAACTTCAAAACCATTTATTTTAAAATTATGAAAAAATACTTTTGAGGCCTTTATGATGGACCCTTTTATTCCATATGTCACATGGTATAGTTTCATAAACTTGTTTTCCGTGATGCGTCCGTATTTGGGTTACAAAAGTTCATATGTGTACTTACCAAATTTCAACAGAATCGGTCTGTCGTTTCAGAGTAAATTGGCTGTGACAGACACACAGTTAGACAACCGAGTCAGTGATCCTACAAAGATTCCGTTTTTTGCGGATGTTTAGAACTTAAAATATCGGACCGATCCGTGGTGGAGTGCAACATTTTCGAGCTCGCTTTGCTTTCAGTTGCATCCTAATTTTGCAGTATTTTATGTTTAAGTCGGAAAAGAAACTTTTTTAACTTTATCAATGGTAAAAGGAATCTAACTTATATCTGCAGCGAGGTGCAAAAATAACTGGTGAACGGTTTACGATCGCCGCGGCTGACGGCGGTGGCATGCGATGGGGAGTTGCCAGTTGCAAAAACCAGCAACAACTTGACCCAAGTGGTACAATTTGTCATAGTATTTTATTTACCTAGTTACAGCAATATGGTCTTGCGTTAGATCAAGGTAACTCGAATCAGCATAGTCTAGGTGCGTACTACGAAGTACTAATGATAAATCATGATTCTGTTGAGAGAAAAAGATAGTGCTATTCCTCCTGGAGGACTCCAGGATTTTTAGACGAGATTGTGCTATCACAATTAACGATAGTGGTGAGGGGAAGAAAATTACGATGGTGCCTTAAGGAGCGTTGATGATTTTCAGTATGGTTTGATTATGCAAATGTTGTATATCTACTAAAAAGATAAAATGTTTCCTGTTTTTGAGGAAATAGTTAGTGGAAATAAATAATAATAATTGATGAAATGTAGGTACGCCAAGTTTAAGCCCAGCTTAATTAAAGCTCCTAAAAGTGCGTCTACAAAATCGTATTGCACAAGGAAAACGCAAAAATATGTTAAAATAAAAATTTAATTAATTTATCTTTACACTAATTATATTGAATTGAATAAACAAGTAAATGTACATATTACACAAACAAACAATACAATTTATTACAAGGATAGTTCCGATTAAAGATCATAGCACACATATTAACTCTAAAAGGATTCGTCAATTGAACCGTGCAGGATTTATTGTTTGAAACTGCAACGTACACTAATCGGAATCGTAACGTAATCGCCTCGCCTCGGGGCAATACGGCGAACAGGCGATACGGTGACGATCCCTTTCCGAGTTGATATTTTAAGATTTGTACAACATTGACATCGATCTATCAATAAAGAATATATAAAAATACATAATGTACAACTATTTACTATTTATACACTTAAATAAAAAAAATAACTAACTAAAAATGGTCTAAAATATGGCGGCGAAAAATTAGTCCGCATCGCTGACCACTGGTAAATTACCCAAAAGGCTGGCAGCATTGCCACGTTGTATGGCAATGCTTATCATTTGTTCAAGGTAAAAGCCAGCCCTTGGGTCACGCGAAGTGTCAACTAAGCGTCTTGAAATATCTTTAAGCAAGTTACGAGCACTCGGACCCCTCGACCCGAGAGTTTCAACCCCAAACGGCTCGAAAATATAATTACCAACGAGGTTATTATATTTTAATAAAGTAAATTCCATCTATCTAGATGAAATGTACCACAACAAAGTAAATTCCATCTATCTAGATGAAATGTACTTTACTAAACGCCAAAAATAGTTCCACACTACTAATAAAACAAACATTCCGCCTTAACAGGTGCCCAAACTCATAAAGATGAAACACCTTCATAGGTACAAAGGAAACGTCAAAAATTAAACCTAAAATCTCACGGTCTTTAACGCCACTATACAACACCTGAAGAGACCACACCAAAAACATCTCCAGGAAAAATAAGAACGCAAACACTCTATGCAGGGATTTTCATAATCTTCCGGGTCCCCAGCTTCCAGGTCATCCATCTCCACAGCTTCAATGGCAGGCTCTATCTTATCAGGGCCATGTCTCCGCTCTGTCCCTTCCACCGGGTTCCGACCTCCATCTAGAGGGTTGCAATAATCCTTTAAGTTCTGAGTCGTTATCACTCCAGCTTCGTCCATTGTGCTTCGAGATACAGGTTGTACTTAATCAAAATTAAGCTAGGCACACGAGCAACTTCGTGCGTGCCAAATTGTGATTTGATTTACAAAATTCGTTGTTTAGGAAAATATTCTATTTTTCCTAATAATATAGGTAATACTATTAAAATCTCAAAAACATAATGTTGTTATGTTTACCCTTTCCTACAATACGAAAACAAAACGAAAATCTAATTTGAAATAAGTAATTTGCTGTCATTACATTCATTGTTGCGCTAAAATGAGTTGTGATTAAGTAGGTTCTTCAATTACTTAAACAAGTTTATGTTAATTTTTAAATCCGCTGAAAATTAATGCTATGAATAATGCAATGAAAACTAAGCAAATTCTTATAACAATGCGCATCATCAATTCACCCAGACAACTGCCTATACACTCGGCACACGTTTCTTCTTCCTCCCTCTGAGCCACGTTGGGACGCGTGTCTTCTCCAATATTAAGAACAGTTTCACGCACTGTACCAGCTTCATTCACAGCATAAGCCCTTTGCGGATTATTACTATCCATTTTAAACACTTTCACAGCTAAACCGGGTTTTCAACGCCTTCTGAGTAGCGCGTTTGAAAGGGCGCGCAAGTCCTTGATTCGTAGGCTCGGTGATCGTTATAGATTTATTTAATAGCAGCTGCTTCCTTGGTAGTGTGTTTCACAATAACTGACAATAATTTGAAACTAAATAAAATAGGGGAATGATAAAATAGGCGAACTGTGCCTATTAATAGATAATTATCTGCTTTGATATATCCCCTTTAACCGGAAATATGGAGCGCAAGATAAAAGAATCGGCAAAGAGCGAATCGGACTCGCCCTGGGTTCCGTATCTAGTAGGAAATAATCATCAAAACAGGCGCAATAAACACCCAGCTGAAGGTGCCGTTATCTATGGGGCTGAGATACTGCAATGACAAATGACCACGGTTATCAAACGACGTTTTTTAACTCACTTAGCGTGATGTCCACAGAGTAAAAATGTAAAGGGCGCGAAAGAAGACGGTACAAAACTAACCCAGCTCCGGTTATATATATAATTTTTTAGTGAGTGGCGTCTCGCAGTTCAATCTGAGGTTGTCAACTGCTGGCCAGGCTTGCCTGTGGTGGCCTTTTTATAAATATAAAAGCCTCCAGCCAGGGCAAACTAAGCGACTATACGCTACGGGCACCCCTGTGGGGTACGGGCCTCGGCTTAGGGCGTCGCTGGGGGGAGGACAGCTAGGGACGGGCGGAATCAAACTAGTCCCAGCTCCGGCCGGCGCCACATGTATACATATATCTCAGAGTGTAGAGCAGGAAGAGTAGTAATAGAATATACAACCGCTATCTCTCTATCCGTTAGCTAATATTTAGGTTACGTTAGGTTCTTCTCAAAAACTCATTTTGGTAATAGTGTTAACTGAAGCCATACAAGCTACAACACAATTCAAAGTTGCGTTTTAATTCAATGTGTATATTATTTTAACATAGATATTTACAACTGTTTAAAAAAATACTTAACACTAACTATATACACTAGAATTAAAAATGAAAACTCCAAAGTGAATGAACCCTAAAATATGGCGTCAAAAAATTCATACGCATCGCTGTCGACTGGAAGTGTACCCAAAATAGGCGGCAACAACAACCTAAATGATATAATAGCAGTGGTTATTTTGATTTAGTGTGTTTATTTTATTCAAAACAAAACAAACCTATAAAAATTTAAAATGTGCACAATGTTGTAAATGTGTTGCATTTATTACACGACTGAAAGGAAGTGTAATATTTTTTTTATGTTTGTATGTAACTTCTAAATGCCCGAACCGACTTAAAAGCATGTCCGTATTATACTTTCGTGGGAATAAAAGTGAAGTTTAGGTATATTAGCACCCGATAATCCGATCAGTGAATGACTCCAGCCGGTCCCTTCACTCAAGCCTTCACTTCGACATGTTTACAGAATCGACCGGCTATATAGCTCGGTCCCTGTAATGTTGTGGCTTCGAAGTTCAAGGTCCTATGCAAATACGAAGCACTTTTGTATTATCAAGGTCTGTCTGTCAAATAGATGAAGCTAGTTCCACCGCGTGACAAGAGCAGCAAGAATGTTTGTGTGCAGCAATAGCTATTACTAAACGCGAAACAATAATAAAAATAGGTTCATAAAAAGTTATGCCCGAATAAGATAACCCCAAAAACCGGTCAAGTGCGTGTCGGGCCAAGTACAGTGTAAGGTCCCGTAATTACCCATCTCCTAAACCATGCCAGAAAAATAGTAAAATGTACTTACAAAGTTACAAATGCACTTGATTTTTTGATGATGTTCTATCTTGGGACTTGGAGTAACCCGACTCGGACAGATTAGGATAGTGGGGGTTGGCGGGGTCTTATAGACCCCGCCATTCCCTTCGTGATTTTTTTTAAACACCCAGAAAGAGCCCTGCGAAGCGGGGTCCGTCGACCGGGCCCAATTAAAAAGTTTATTAGACATTAAGTTTAGGTATAATAATTTTCAGTACAAGGTGGTTAAAAAAATATAACTAAGAAAGGGTATTGATATTGTCTGTGCTGAAATACACGTTGCTCTTTAGTGTAACGGGCACAAAGTGGTCCAGCACAGAGTATGGCAGTCTGTGGTAATATTTTACAGTTTGGCATTACGCTTCCGGGGAGACAGTGTGATTATGTAGGGCTTGCACCCACTAAAAATTTCGCCTGTGCACCTAGTTTTGCCTTGATGGGTGGGCCGCGAGAACTGTTGCATTCGCGACCCATCCAGCGTGGGCCACTTCTAAGCTCCCTCTTCATTGCCCGCCTCCAGGCTCCCTCCTGCCAGCTTCATCCAGGCTCTACCCGCGATTGACAACAATGTCGTCTGCTCATTTCGCCGCCGGACGACTTACACTTCTTCTTCCAGTCCGCGGACGCCACTCGGTCACCGCCTTACACCACCTATCGTCAGGTCTTGACCTTACCAGGTCTCAGGCCTTGCCAGGTATCCAGGTGAACGTGTACCTGGACGAAATTTACACAAATGCATACCCCTTTAGAGTGTTCTGGCGTGATATTATGTTTTAAGGTGTAAATAATAAGCAAGGAGGCGATTTCAGCAATTCCAAGAGTTTTGCTTTCATTTATTCAAAAGGTCCATTGTCTATCTCCACAGTTCTTCATCACATCTTCATAAAAAAATGGAGAACCTCCTCCTTTCTTTGAAGTCGGTTAAAAATTTTGATTTCAAATAAGTGTTTTGGTGTCGTTTTGTTGCAGTTAATAATCAGGTGTGCTTCAGTACCTACTTTAATTATTGCATGAGCAGTACAATGGTAATTCAGGAAACAACTGGTGTTGCATCGCTTTTGTTCTTTCCGTAAAAGTCTTAAGCAGTCGATCTAAAGTTGATGCACATCAACTGGTGGCTTGTACTTTTTTGAAATAATTAAGTAAATTAATGCTATGAATAACCCAATGAATGTTAAACAAATTCTGAAAACACAACGCCTAATCATATTACGGAAACACTCGAGAACACAATCTTCGAAACAATCGGAACTTTCCTCTTTTTCCACAGCAACATAATGGTGCGTGTCTTCGTCTAAGCAAATTACACTTTCACACATGACCCCAGCTTCATCCACTACAGATATTATTTTCGGAGGATTAATATCCATTTTTAATTCAACTGCACCTATTACCCCGGCTGTATGTGACACAAGAACTCTTGAAACTAAGTTGTAACAGGATAAATTGAAAGGCAATAATGTAAATAGCCTGCTAATAGATAAATAATAGTAGTAGGTAATTGTTTTTATACTACACCTGCTTGGAAAGTACCTTGATACTTTATCAAATTTACGGTAGAAAGTACGTCATTGCATATCGAACAAATATGCGGGGAGAAAACGCATCTGAGCGGGAGAGAAAAGTGTATGAAAATCCATTTCTTACGTGGTTTTTCTTTTTTAATTTTGGGTAAGACTATGCGCCGGTAACCTAAATATCAAAAGCCAAAAAGTTTTTACAGTGAGTTTTTATCTCCAAGTTCGCAAAATGACACTGGCCACTAGCTGTGTGTTGGATGGTGTCGGGCTGGCAGTGCGACCCTGCGGCGGCAGGATAAACAATTTGAAAAAAGAACATGTGAAAATTGCAGACGCCATTGGCGCCATTTCCAATTTGTGTGTTGTTTGAGGATTCAGTTTTAACTGCAACAATTTCAATATAAATTTCAATTAGTAAAGATTTCGTTTTTTATTTTCCTTCTAGGTGTAGTATAAAGCACTATGTATCACTCGAGAGAAACTGCGATTCCCGATCTTGGGTGTTTTGAAGCCCTCGCCTACGGCTCGGGCTTCAAACGACACCCTCGACGGTAATCGGTCACTTTCTCCTCTCGGTGAACAATGTACTATTATACTACACCTGCTTGGAAAGTACCTTGATACTTTATCAAATTTACGGTAGAAAGTACGTCATTGCATATCGAACAAATATGCGGGGAGAAAACGCATCTGAGCGGGAGAGAAAAGTGTATGAAAATCCATTTCTTACGTGGTTTTTCTTTTTTAATTTTGGGTAAGACTATGCGCCGGTAACCTAAATATCAAAAGCCAAAAAGTTTTTACAGTGAGTTTTTATCTCCAAGTTCGCAAAATGACACTGGCCACTAGCTGTGTGTTGGATGGTGTCGGGCTGGCAGTGCGACCCTGCGGCGGCAGGATAAACAATTTGAAAAAAGAACATGTGAAAATTGCAGACGCCATTGGCGCCATTTCCAATTTGTGTGTTGTTTGAGGATTCAGTTTTAACTGCAACAATTACAATATAAATTTCAATTAGTATAGATTTCGTTTTTTATTTTCCTTCTAGGTGTAGTATAAAGCACTATGTATCACTCGAGAGAAACTGCGATTCCCGATCTTGGGTGTTTTAAAGCCCTCGCCTACGGCTCGGGCTTCAAACGACACCCTCGACGGTAATCGGTCACTTTCTCCTCTCGGTGAACAATGTACTAATTTAAATAATTTGCACGTGTAGGTACAATCATTAAGACACTTATTACAAACGTACAGTTAGGTATACAACGTGTAACAGAATAAACGTAATACCTCTTAAGCGGTCATTGTACTAATCATTATGAACAACTTTTACTATGGGACCAACACTGAAATCGCGAAAAAAAATCGATTCCCTCATACATTTCTGTGCGCCTTTTTTTTTGATGTCGGTGAGAAATCCACATGGAAATCCTCCACCTTGGGGCGGGTGGAGGGGTCTGTCAGACTCTTACTGACTAAAACCACCCCGGTGTTCCATCTCCCACCTATGCCGGGGATCGCGGGAACGTATGGTGCGTACGGCTGGTGCCGGCCCGGCACTGCGGGCCACCTCGCGTCGGCGAGTGGTGTGAGGTGTTTGACTCCCCTCGCTACGTCAAAGAGGGGCGCACGGGAACACCACGCGCCGCCACCTCGGGTCCGGATGAATGGGGAGCGACGGACATCCCCAAGTCCGCCGCCTTAGGGTGGCCGGAAGAGGGCAGCTCCTCCGACGCCCGATGCGCCTGCTGCGGGCCGGGAGAGCGGTCGTGATCTCCCTCTGCCTTTCCGCAGCCTCCTTCTGCGCGATAACTGTCTCGCAGAAGGAGACCACCGCGTCCCAGGACTACATTTCTGTGCGCATAACTCGACAAAATGTACTGAACAGCTGATTTTTTTTCGCGATTTCGGGATTGGTCTCATAGTAAAAGTTGTTCATAATGATGAGTACAATGACCCCTTAAGAGGTATTGCGTTTATTCTGTTATCATCTGCCTAGCCTTTTCCCAATTACATTGGACCCCAATGGCTGGCTTCCAGTCAAACCGAATTCAGCTGAATACCAGTATTTTACGTGGAGCGGCTGCCTACCAGACCTCCACAACCAATTAACTGGGTAACACGGTACTCCTTGGTAAGACTGATGTCAGATTTTCTGGCTTCTGACTATCCGTAACAACTGCCAAAGATCTACAAATAACAGCCGGGACCAACGGCTGAACGTGCTTTCCGAGGCACGGAAGAGTCTCGATATGTTAAGATGGTCAACCCATCCACAGACCAACCTCGGCAAGTGTTGCCTGACCTTGAAGATCGAACCGTGCGGCTGTTGTTATTTAGCCACGAGCTCGTTTATTCTGTTATAAATAAAAAATATTTAAAAAAATCCCCCAACAGAAAACAAACGAAACAGTTAGGGGTCTCCCGAAGCGACAACACTTGGTCACTGTTTTCCTACCTAAGTATATTAAACTTAAGGAAGCAATGCATAATATTATTTTATATAATCATTTCCTTGTCTTTGCGGCAATCGTGAAAATGGTATTATAATGCTAACTTGCCTGCAAATAACATCGCAAATAGCATAGTTAAAATATGGTAAATATAAATGGATTATAGGCACATAGTGCCTATTCTAGTACATTATATTCGTTAATACATTAAACTTATTTAGACATTGAAGTTAATAACATAATTTAGTTGCTACGTTGTATTAGTTAGCCAATTTTTAAAAAATTATATAAAATCTCTCCTTTTAATTCGTGAACTCTTGGCAGAATGGTCGTGCTTATGTCTCGCTCGAGTCTTGCGCCACCGCTACTCTAATGATGCGATGCCCTGCAGCTCGATGTTTGGCGGAGTAAGAGATGTAATTTACGCTGGAGTGTGTCACAGATTTCATGAGGTCTGTCCACCGTGTTGGGGAGCGCCCACAAGATCTTTCTGTCCTCGACTTTCCCTTGCACTGCGAATCTTTCCATGAAGTCCTCGATACGGGTGATGTGTACAATCTCTCTTTGAAAATACACAGATAACATACAAATCCCTCGCTACGCATCCTCGCAAATCTCTGGTAGAAACGCAACCTAATAGGTCACTTAGAGCTAGCACTACGTCCGATCCGAATCCGTCAAAA
The DNA here is from genome assembly GCA_905163435.1 of Mamestra brassicae. NCBI lineage: Eukaryota > Metazoa > Arthropoda > Insecta > Lepidoptera > Noctuidae > Mamestra > Mamestra brassicae. The sequence goes on along the minus strand of LR990991.1, from coordinate 1,977,069 downwards.
TACTGTCCGCGAAAACTCGGACTGAACTCGGATATTAGGTACGCATTCTTAGGTACGCACTACCTCCGATCCAAATCCGAGATACAGACGACATTTTACGTGAAGCCGCTACAGAGCGTTCACCTCACTATATTATATTACTCTTTGGTTCACGTCATTGATCATGAGCCCTTTCAATCGGCGTCAACTTATGGCAATGCCATTGTACGTACAGAGACGCAGAAAAGTAAAAAAAAAAAATCTGGGTGCACCCTCTCTTGCTGGACCGATGTTTAAAAGGAGCTTTTTACAAACACTACGTCGATACGACAGTTAATTTTACAATAACTACCGAGTACCGAAACTTATACGAGAGAAATCGGAAGACGGAAATCGGGCAGTCAGGAATCAGTGCGTAAGCTACCATACAAATTGTTCTACGACTACGCCGGACCGTCTTTTAACGGATACTGGTCGGTTTCGGATCGGACACAGTGCGTAAGCGCTCTAAGCGCTCTTAGGCACCCTAGTCGGACATTTTGTTTTTGTTGGTACCATTTTGTTACCGTACACACGTACGAACCAAGCAAGCTTTACTTAACAGACAGATGTGTTGCTGGGGAGTTTGTTGCGCCACTTCTTCTTCCCAGCTAAAACACTAGGAAGTGGTGACGGGCGGGCGTTTTGAGGGACTGTCTTTATGTAGAACTTTGACGTTCAAAAAGTGCTGGCACTCAGTCTAATTTGAATAAATGACTTTTGATTATGATTTCAAGTTAACAAAAAGCTTGTAAAAAGGGTGGTTCATGTAAGTATTTATTTTAATAAAATAACACAAAACTTACCCATCACTGATTGATCCTACAACAGGATAGAATAACAAAACCTACAAATGATTTAGTTACCTAATTTATCATGTAAATAACAAACGTATTTCCTTTAAAATAAATTAAAAGGAATAAATTGATGAATTGTAACAAAATGCTAAATAGGTAAAATCATAACTTAAATCTCTCAAACCAACTTTAAGCGGAAAAAAAAAAAAAAAAAATTGTTTGGGAGCTGGCCATTCTTCTTTTATTGCGGCAGCATTACAAGAGAAGTCCATCCCTATAGTGTTTTTAGGGTTCCGTACCCAAAGGGTAAAACGGGACCCTATTACTAAGACTCCGCTGTCCGTCCGTCGGGTACCAGGCTGTATCTCATGAACCGTGATAGCTAGACAGTTGAAATTTTCACAGATGATGTACTTATTTCTGTTGCCGCTATAACAACAAATTAATAATAAAAATTAAAAATAAAAGGGGACCCCATACAAGAAACATGTTTTTTTTCGTCTTATGGTACGGAACCCTTCGTGTGCACGTCCAACTTGCACTTGGCCAGTTTTTTTTGTTACTGTAAAACTATAGAACTTTCATGTACTTAATCTACTGCAAATAAACCTAAATCTGCAATTTGTGTTTTGGGGGACGACGTGCTTTCTATAGGATTCTAAAATTATTGTGATTCGAAAATTAAAACCCCAAGCCATCACCACCACTACCCTATTTCGCACTAGTGCAGAAAAGTGAGCGAGGCACCCCCGCGTTTTCAATTGACTCTATTTGTTATTCCAGGCTGATCGCTGAGTAACCCCACGAAAACCGAGCGCCGCGCGCCGGTCACGTACGAAATCTGTACCTAAGCCATTTCTCACAATAATAAATAAGTTACTTAATATTATGTTTAATGAAGTATATTTCCTTTTTTCGAGTAGGTAAATATGTTAAAATACGTCGTTTGATACACGTGAGCATTTTTCATTGCAGTTTCGGCTCCATAACGGCCTCACTTTCAGCTCGGGCGTCTATCCTGCCTCAGCTACAATGACAAAGTTTGTTCACTTGCAACAAAATGTACAATATTTTGATAAGAAAGAAATTTATTTGTCCGTCTGAAAATATAGTTATTGATTTATCAGGTGATCGAGTTTTACTACAAATAAATATACACGTCACACTCCCCTGTATGACAGTGCCTACCTAAAGGTGCGTCTACGCTAGTGGAGCCGAGCACGACCGAAGCTCAAGCCGAGCACGACCGAAGCTCAAGCCGCGCTCTACTTCGGGTAGCAACAACAGCAGACGAACCACTGTCAATGACTGCCACGAGCTGTGAACTCATTGCAGAAAGCTACGTTCGGGGACAGTGAGTACCCACGGTGACAGGCCCTTTTTAAGAATCTCGTCGCCATCAATGACGCGCGGTACGGCTCTGCTCCTGCTCATTTTTTTTTTGTGAGTGGCTTCTCGCAGTTCAACCTATAAGGTTGTCGACTGCTTAACCGGGCTTGCCTGTGGTGGCCTTAATATAATATTAAAGCCTCCAGCCAGGGCACCTGCTCCTGCTCAGCTCCTGTATCACAATATGAAGAGAGGCCTACCTTTACTTACGTCAAGTTTCTTAAGCTACTTTTATACCCCCACCAACCACCAACCACCTTTAACTGCACCTTTAATAAAAATATCTTAGTTTTAGTTTATTTTTAGGCACTATAATTGTATGGTAAATGTTATTATTGTTGGCTAAATGTACAGTTTTGTAAACGTTTTTATTTGAGTAAATTATTATTGTTATTATTATGCCGATACATAAAGTAAAATATTTCAATATAACTTATAAAAAAAATCATTTAAAAATATAAAAATAGTAGCCCACCGGTATCGGGAACAGGGTCCAAGCTACCGGCGGTCAGGGCTCCAGATAAAGGAACCTCCTAACAATGCGAGCAGTGTCCAGAAGTACTGCTTTCTGAATCAAGCCCTTGATCCAGCTGCCTTACGGGAGCCTCCTGAGGTGTTGGTCGAGGCTCGTGGCTATTAAGCCATTGGCTGACACGACTATCGGTACAATGATTGCTGAGTCCACATCCCACATAACGACAACCTCGCGAGCCAAGTCAATATATTTGATTTGCTTATCTTTCTCGGCTTTCACGAGGTTCTTCTTCTTCTTTATTATTAATGGCTTCTACTCCAGCCCCCTGCCTGCCTGCATCACGTGGATGGGAAATCATCAAATGACTTCTTCCGCTCTGGGTGGAGCAGAAGGGTGTGTCAGACTCTTACTGACTAAAACCATCCATGTTCCTTCTAAAGCCCTTTGCGTTCCAGGACCGCGGTGACTCTTTCGAACGAATTCCGCAACCCTGGCAGGCTGTGGCAATAGCGGGCCCCGTCTTCTATGCTGACATCTCTTTGAGGCGCGCGTGAAACACAACGCGCCATCAACCCGGACCTGGTGGTCATCGGACAGCGAGCCACCCAACGCTCGCCGTTCGCAGGCCCGCGCCTTCACGCCCGGGACGTCTTCTTCTGTAGCGGCGGTTGGGGCGAAGGCCTTGTTTTTCCCTCGCGCGGCCCGCCACCTCCTTCGTCAGATAGGTACTTAACTACTTATTTTTAGAATGTAATCATGTGTAGATCAATTTGAACCCTTGGGACAGGCTGCGAGTCAGATCGAACAGATCCTGGATAATCGCAGCTTCTAAGCGATGATTGTCTATGTGTAGATAAATATAATTGTTTTTATTGTAAAACTAACATAAGGATTACTTATTGTTACCAATGAGACTCATATCTATTCATAATGAATTATTATTATAAAAATATCATAAAATATTGTGCACGTCACTTCGACATTAAATAAAGTCGCACGAAAAAATTCAACAAACTCTTTTTGCCATCTCCATCATGATTAATCTCATGGGCGTGAAGTAGGCTACACTAAAGGTAGGCCATCCCATACATAATGGCCAAAAAATAATACTCACCACATTATTCAGGGTTGAATACACGATACCGACGATGCGAATTGAATGCGGAAGAGGGCAGCGTATGCCCTCCTCCGACGCCCGATGCGCCTGCTGCGGGCCGGGAGAGCGGTCGAGATCTCCCTCTCCCTTTCCGCAGCCTCCTTCTGCGCCATAACTGTCTCGCAGAAGGAGACCACCGCGTCCCAGGACTCCTCACCGCCGACTATAGAATGGACTATGGCCGGCAGCGAGGTCACCGCCTACCACAGAGATGAGGGCACGGCGCGGCTCCTCCCAAGCGGCACACTCTGCCAGCGTATGCCGCGCCGATGTATGGGCTGGCCTACCCTTACTGTAGCCTACTGCTCGCGCATGATTAAATGCACCTGTTCGAACTGCACTTTATAATCTAAAAACAACAATTATGCTGACGAGAACGACAACAGTACATTGCCGATACATAAAGTCACACAAGTTAAAAAAGAATGACAAACGAGGGAACAGTCACAGCAATAAAGGCAATGCCCAATGCAGTCGCCACAACAGGTCTCTTCACTAGTAACTGAATCACTTGATGCTTTCAAACATTCCTTCACTGAGGGATCCAATTTATCAGATTCACTTGGATGATCTGTCTCTTCAACTAGTTTTGAAGCCTCGTCCATTGGGTGTTTGGTACATGCCACTGAATTCTGTGTAGTTATGACTCGTGCTTCGTCCATCGTGCTTCAAGAAATTGTGAACTCCTTCTTTGCGTGTCAATGGTAATGTAGTTTCTCTATATTTTCTGTGGGTACTATTTAAGTTCCAAGCTAGAACTTAGATATGACTTCGCGTTGTCAGTAGCGTTTTTCATATCCAGCAAATGTTCCCAATATATTAGGTCTTGTTTTTCCTCTGTGTGTCGCTGGCACGACAGTTGATTAGATTTGGGTGGCCCAAAATGTATTATGTACTAGAACGACATAATACATTAGTGAATTGTTCATTTATAATTAAAAGACTGCGTCAATTATATAGGTAGCCTGTGTAATAAGGTAAAAGTTGTAAGTACCTAAATAACGGACACAGTACCCAGTTGTTTTGTACCCATGCACGGGGAAAAGGCAGAAAAATACGTTTAGACACGACGTTGCAACACTTGGTACGTCTGGCGTCACACGCGACGCCGACCACACTAAAACAAACTGAGGTCAATTCGGCTCATGGGTAATGCGCTCGCGCATTTAGACAATACTTATGAATCACAGACGTGCACATAGCACACAAACATCCATGGGATCCATTTGGTATCATTTAATCAAACAAGGTTACGTTACAAATGAGTTACTAAGTATTTTTTTTAGTTCTAAAATCTCGATCGTGGCTAAAGAATAACAGCCGCACGGGTCGATCAAAGGATAAGCATCGCTTGCCAAGTTTGGTCTGTGGATGGGTGACCATCTTAACATACCGAGTTTACTACGTGCCTCAGAAAGCACGTTAAGCAGTTGGTCATTTGTAGATCTTTAGCAGTCGTTACGAAATGTCAGAAGCTAGTAAATCTGTCTCCAGTCTTGCCAAGAACTAACGTGTTACCCAGTTAATGGGTTGTGGAGGTCTGGTAGGCAGCCGCTCCACGTAAAATACTGGTATTCGGCTGAATCCGTTTTGACGGGAAGCCGACCCCAATATAGTTGGGAAAGGCAGCCAGATGATTTTTAGTTCCAAAATATAGGTACTACTTCCGTGTCACTGATTAGATAGATATATTTTCGTGATATCAACGGAGTTCCTGAAAACAGCTAGTGGCCTATTTTGATACTTAAACACTATAGAAACTTAGGTATAGCCCAGCGCCCTTTCTATCGGGTGAGATTGTAGTCCCCATAATTATGCTCTGGTCCCGCTATGCTCGACTCGTAAAATAAGTACCTACCAAAAGCTGCGCTACGTACGATATCACATTCGTGGGCAGTGATGAAGAAAAGTGTTACAGTGTACCTAATCTTTTATATTTTACTAAGTTTCTGTCCACGACTGCATCTATATGTTAATACAGGATTTGAACTATATGTGTAACAAATTTCATCCCGATTAGTCCAGCCGTTGAAGCATGAGTGCGTAACAAACATTCAAACATCGTAACTTTCGCATTTATATGTACCCAATATTAGTAAGATATAGGACGACACGATTAACCGTCGTCCACGACTTTTTCCATACAAATTGTACCTATGTGACAGTCGTCCAATGATAAAATCGATTAGTGGGAACGCGCCTGAAGATAGGATTTGTAACGCAGTCTACAAACTTCGTTAAATCTTGTGGGTCCAGTATTGACTTACATCTGTATTCATAAACATTTCTTAACTTGGAATTGCTCTGAAATTCGCTTCATTCACTGAACTGTTATTGTGACTTTTTTGATTTTCAGAACAACTAATTTTAACTTACCTACAGACGCTTACACATATACGAAAATCGTTATAAATTTTATAACCTGAATTCAAACACTTTCTTTCCAACTGTACATTTCATTGTTTAAGTAGAATCGAAGAATTGCCTGCATAGCGAAGCTGCATTGCGAGCATAGGGGGTAACCGAAATGAGAGCCTATTAATAACAATAATTGCGAGCGTGCCCGACTGCGTTTCCGTGTAATTTGTAAATGAAAAAACCCTAAAACTAGAAAGTCGTCATACCCGATTGCATTTAACTTAAAAATCGTCAAGATTCTTAATTTAAGTGCAGTCGGGACCCATTCTAGAAAGTCAGCCGTCTAGTCAGTAGATTGGAGTAATCTGCAATGTAATATAGGTATATGCTATCAATTCACTAAGCCTCCATTTCTGGAATGAGTCAAAACATTACATTCCTTCTGCCGCAGTTGGCTAAAAACACATACTATTGCGAAGTTTGTTGAATTGTTTATTAAATACGAAATACTTAGATCCTAATTCGTTATTTTGCTGAAGTCCTTTCCTTTTCATTAATAGCTGAAATCTGGATGTCTTCAAAAGGCCGTGATACATTGATGTCCACAGGATCTCCTGAAAACAATTGATTTAAAAGTTTTTTTTTTATTTTGAACAGAAAATAACACTTTCCCAGATAATTGACAGAACAAATATAAAATAGCAACAAATATAAAATTGAAGTGTCTATTAGTAATGTCCCAAATAGCAGCTTATGCATTATGGATATTTCCAAGGAACCAACTTATACTTATATTAAAAAATATTGACTATTTCTGTTATATGGTCTTATCTTCGAAACGGCTGGACCGATTGTGACGAGACTTTCAAGGGCAGACAGCTGCTGTTACAAGAAGCAACAAAGTCTACTTTAATTTTAGAGAAATAATAAGGGTTCCACTCAAAAATTTTAACCCATGAAATAGTGAAAAGAGACGTGGACAAAGTGGCGGGCGACCGGTAGTGTTAAATAGGTACGAATACATACTTCCCATCACTTCCCGTTGGTGTCATAAGAGGCGACTAAGGGACTCACCAGAGTATGGGTGGCAGCATTCTCTGTGCATTGCAAGAGCTACACTGCGATCGCCAACCCGCGAGCGATAATGGCAAAAATCCCCCCCCTGCAAAGGCTGTTGCAGGGCAAAGACCTTCCCCAAAGGGGGGGGGGGGAGCCTTTGGGGAAGGTCTTTGCCCAGCAGTGGTCGTCTTTCAGCTGATATGATGATGACATACCTTCTACTATATAACTCCTCCCTTTGAAGAAAACGATAATAGGTGTCCATCGCCAAACTAGCAACATTATGGCTGCAGCCGTCACTATGACCAATACTGGGATGAAGATAGACACCCAATGATGCTGTAACCTGGAAGAGAAGTCAACCAGACTTTAGTAACAAGCTTGCAATACCCATAAGGATGGGCAGAGGCGTCATTATCTCTTAAAAGTACAAAGTCGCCGAGGGTCCATCTGTTTCTCTACTTAATAATCAAAAATCGTAATCCGCCCCCTAAAATCGTAATAGGTAGACTATATTTACCTAATGTTTGTGGAAGTAAGTAACATAAAGTTGATAATACCTCCTCTAAAATCCCGGAATTATTATTGGAATCATGACAATTTAAACCCCTCAAGAGGATTTTTTCGCGATTTCAGGGTTGGACCCATAGTAAAAGTTGTTCATAATGATGAGTACAATGACCCCTCAAGAGATATTGCGTTTATTCTGTTACACGTTATAGGCGAAAAAGTATTTTAGGGGGAACTATAAAAAATATGCAGGAATACTTTAATTATGCGTACAGTTGAGCAGTGGAATTCCCTGCCAGAGTCTGTGATTCCTGATATCTACAACCTGTGATCCAAGAGGGAATAATTTACTTCCAGGTATGCGTGCTCTATCGTCATCCACATTATCACATTCCATCAGGTGAGATAGTGGTCGAATTAAAAAATAATCCTATCAATATAAGCCTATCAATAATTAAAAAAAATCAAGTACCAACTTTCTAGGAAGTTTTACTACTAAAGTAAGAATTTACTTACCATAACATACTTTGCTTTTGAGCATCTTCGGAGTATGTTACCGTATTTGTTTCATTAGAATTTGTTCTTTCAGTGATAGATTTATTCATTGATTCTGTTACATTATCATCTGAGTGAGTAATTTTATCCACAGAATTTTTAATTGCTTCTGTATTAACGTCATCAGCTGTGCTTGTTCCATAGGAATATTCCATTATATCCGAGCCCGTGACATCCGGGCGTGTACTCTTATATAAAGGATGTTTTATTGATTCCGTAATTGTGTCATCAGAACGTGTACTTTTTGCTTTATCTGTGACAGTTTTTTTGTTATCGATGTAAGGATCATCAAAGATACCAGAATAATAATTGTCATCATAATACGCATCAAGGTAATCATCAAATAATCCGTTCGGTGAGTGCCGTTCAGTTCTGAGGATTTCTGGGTAACACTTCTCAGGAGCAATGCAATGTACATCGCTACAACGAGTACAAGTTGGTATACATCCTGTCGAATGGGGAATATCCAATAAACTGAATATGGTGTCTGTACCAGCATGGTATCCAGGAAAGCAGCTGCATGTTTGTGGGGCTATACATGTTCCATAGCCACACTGAGGCGTGCAAACTGGCTCACAAATACCGCTCGTCGAAATTTTATAGGCACCCTTACATCCACAAGTGTCTGGAGCAACACAGATTCCGTTAGCGCAAGGTTTCGAACAGATTGGTTTACAGCGTCCATTTTGACCATCTGTACTTTCTTTAAATTGCCATCCAGGATTGCAGAGGCAGGTTTCGGGTTCGGTGCACAATCCATTGTCGCAACCTTTAGAACAATACGGCTCACAGACGTTGTCTCTAGATTTCCTGTAGCCGGGGAGGCACTCGCAGGTTTCTGGAGCTATGCAGGTGCCATTCTGGCATGGTTCTCGGCTGCTACAGACAGGTTGGCAGGTGGTGTTCACGAGCTTGTAACCGTCATCGCACTGGCACGTGTCCGGGGCTACGCACCTGCCGTGTTCACAGCCTGCCACGCACGAAGGGATACAGTTATGGTCGTCTGTAGGGTCGGGAATGTACCCCGCGTTACAAGCACATTCCGATGGAGCCTTACAGTACCCGTGCTTACATGGTGCACATATTGGCTCGCATACGATGTCTCTGAAATTATATATATGGCTCATTAGGCTGACGATAGTAGATGGCGTCCGCTACAAGACCTAGTCAAAGTCAAAGTCAATTCATTTATTTCAACTAGACCATTAAAAGGCACTTTTGAACGTCAAATTTACAGTTTAAAATTAAAATATAAGTGACTCTAGTTGTCCATTCGCAAAAAGTAGATTCTTATGGAGAAGAACGGACAAGAAACTCCATAGTTACTCTTTTCAAATATAAGTTTTACAATATTTTGTATACATAGGTACATTGATCAATTGATTATATTATGTGAGCACAATGCATCCAACATTACATTAATATACAGCACACACTTATATACTATAGGTACAACAAAGCAATACCAGCAGAGATAAAATTAAGTTTGCTATAGTAGGCGCCAGATAAATGTGGAATAAAGTATATTGACCTTTCCCTAATAACTGTTCATAGGTACCTGAACAATTAAATATGAATCGTTTTTCATTATTAGACAATGTTAAGGATCACGAGAGATGATGATTCGGGACAGCTTTGTGTCATTAATTCCGTTTTTCAAATTAAAAATGTCAATAATTGTAGGTGGGTCAATGACCGATATTCCACGACTATCTGGCGCCTACTATAGTAAGGGACATGGTACTCACATATTTAAAATATAATTAAAAACAATGGATCAGTGTGTGAGTTAAATTACATATTAAAAACCTGAAAGTACACCAGTAAATAAAACAAGTTTGACTTTTTCTACTACACCCTCGATTGTCCTATAGAGCAGGACCAGCATGTTTCCAAGCATTCTTATCTTTAATATAATCATCTAGATTGTAATATGCTTGTTTACAAAGTGTGGTTTTAATGTAAGTTTTAAATTTTCTTTCATTTAGTTCTAATTTGTCACAAGGTATTTTGTTGTAACATTTAACACAGTACCCCAGTAGGTCCTTTGAGGTTTCTCTAAATAGTATAAAACAGAGTGTCTCGTTGCCTCCGTCTGTTTCCCTGCTTAATTCTTCTAAACTACCACCAGCGTTGGGCAGCATTTGACTTCCTTGTAATTAAAATACGTAATTGGTATTTTTACTTCAATTACTTCTTTAAAATGTAATTTGTAATTGGTAGTTGAAAAACATGACGCTCAGGTATTTTGTAGTTAGTATTTCAAATACTTATGTCTCCAAAATACATTTGAACATAAATACATTTAAGCCGCTTAGTTGACACTTCACGTGACCCAAGGGCTGGTTTTTACCTTGGTCAAAGAATAAGCATTGCCATACAACGTGGCAATGCCGCCAATCTTTTGGGTACACTTCCAGTCGACAGCGATGCGGATGAGTTTTTTGACGCCATATTTTAGGGTTAAGTAATTTAGTTAGGAGTTCTTATTTTTATTTCTAGTGTATATAGTTAGTTAAGTATTTATGGAATAAAATTCAATACATTTAGCAATCCTATTAATGGGTGCGATCTGCAGAAAACAGCGCTCGATAACTATCGTAAGCAAAAATGCTAGCCTAACCTAACATCTGACAGTATTTTGTAATTAGTATTTTGCATTTTTAATAAAAACAGTTGAAATACTGTATTTTGTATTTAAAATTTTAAATACACGACTTAAAAGTATTTTGTATTTAAAATACATGCGAGATAGTATTTTGTAATTTGTATTTAAATTAAAGCAAAGCATGTGTTTTGCCCAGCTCTGACTACCACCACCGGATTTAGATACGGTTTTACTAACAGAAACAGCGATAAACGAGGTAGACTTGTTTATTAATAAACTGGAGCCGTGCGAAGCCGGGGCGTGCGGGCGGGTCGCTAGTAATAAAAAGTGTTGGGTACCTACGTACCTGTCAGGGGACAAATCGGACGTGTCATCTGAAACTATCTCCCAGTATCCGACGCAGCAGAATTTTACAGCCTTCCACTCTCTTTTCTGAAACATCAAAGAAGAAGGTAGGTAATTTTAGCTATGTAAGGTACTGGCAGAGTGGCAGGCACTCACCAGAGAATGGGCAGCAGCATTCTCTGTGCATTGCAACAGCTACACTGAGATCGTCAACCCGCCTGCCAAGCGTGGCGATTGAGGCAAACCCCCCTTTTCAAGGCCAATATGTTCAGCAGTGGACATCATGCGGCTGATGATGAAGATTCTTGAAATGCTTTGCATTTCATGGACAGAGTTCCGCACAAACGGCTCCATGCTCCAAAAAATTTCGAATCAAACAGCTTTAGTACAGTCTCGAATCAAAATTTTTTTGGCGATGTCTCCAGGCGTAATAATGACTCCATAGAGTGCCTGGTGGTACAGGGCAGAGTAGAGGTTAGTAGAACTCGTGGGAGGTCTCCGATCAGATTAAATCCGCAGTTGGAGGCCGTGTGAGAATGCGCCAGGCATCATCTCTCTCCATCATCTTCCAGAAGTAGATGGAGAGAGATCGTGAAGCGACTTACAACGCCACCAGCGATTGGACAGAAGTATGTATGACACTGACCACGACCGCTCTGACAAGAGCGAACTGGAGAAGGAGAATGTACTTGTGAGTGTTATTACCAGGGTAGCCCGCGAAATTCAAATTTTCTTATGTTTTTGCAATTTGTAGGTCAGTGTCAGGCTGTATGTTGGACAAAATATAATTCGCGTCCGTAACACGTATTTATTTGAAGAATTATAATCATCAATACAACCTTCTAAGTTCATTTAATCCGATTGAATGGTTATTTCATAAAAAAGTCATTCAATCGAATTAGATGTATGTATACAACCTGTATTGATGATTTTAATTATTATACCACAGTAAAGCCATATTTGTTACGGTCGCCAATCGTATTTTTATCAACATACAACCTGACACTGACCTGCAAAAATCGTATGAAAATTTGAATTTCGCGGACTACCCTGGCGCTTTCACCTTAAGGTTTCAGGTGGCCCAGCACTATCCATTTTCGTCAACATGCATCTTGATTCTAGTAAACACTACCTACTTGTATTACTTACTGGGACATATCTCCGGCCCACGGAAATGGCCCATCGTGTTTTTATACAACCGTGTAGACACTGGCCGTGGTAGGTCTCAATGTAGGATGTCCTGAATGTCTCTTCCACCATCGTTGTTACACTGAATACAGAAGCAAACATTTAAGTTGGTGTTTTATTGCTCTCATTTACATCTACACAAAATTTGAACGGGACCACCTCAGGAAAACATCCTTCGAAACAAAATAAAGAATCATAAAAATCAATTGACAATAGGGTATTTCTCTAAATAAATCGAATTAGTCTCTCAGTTAGATTTTCAAAAAACGTTTTTTTTTCTTTTTTCATGTAAACAAAACATGAAAACAATACAGTGCGTTGAAAGCTCGTGTGACGTCACTTTACACTTTTTATTGGACCGTGACGTTACAAGCCCCACTCCTTATCTTTGATGCGTTTAATCTTCGTATTTTTTTATTGATTTGATAAAATAAAAGATCCAATATTTTTCGATAATTATAATCTAACTGACGGACTAAATAGAATCATATTTTCTGATCGATTATTATTATATATTATGTTTTTAACCCAGGCAACATCCCTATTGGCGAAAATATCGAAAAATATTGGAACAATACTGAACAAGAAAGAACACTCAGTTGAATTGAGAATGAATCTGAATTTTGTTAGATATAATTCAATTTTGTATCTTAATTTTATTTATTGTACACCTACCACAGTATAGTCTTTATAACCCAAAGGTTGACTGGTAGAGAATGCCTTGATGCATTAAGTCCGCCCATGTACCACTATTGTACATAAAGTTTAAATAAATAAATAAAAAATAAAAAAACTTACAGTTCAGTTTCCTCACAAAATTTTGCATCCACCTCATTCAAAAAGCAAACAAAAGCACAAAAATAAGTCACAGACCATTTTATGAACATTTTGAGAACGAAATATTTAATTGCACCTACTTTTTCACAGTCACCGTTAACTACTACTTATCTATACTATTGCTCATAAATTATTAATTCATTGTGAACAAATAAATAAGTAGGATGCGAGCATAGGGTGACAATCAATACTGAAAAAAATATTATTTACCTACTAAATTATTTCTTCAAAGAATTGAAAAGCAGGCAACCTAGGATGGCTGGCTTGTGCAACGCCGCATCGCACTGCGTCATATGTGCTGGCAAGCCGGCCGATCAGTGGGCTGGGGGCAAAGCCTGCGCCCCAACCGCCGCAAGAAAAAGCAACTCCATCACCGCCGTCTTTGCCGCAGCCACCGTCACTGTCGCCGCCACCATCGCCGTCGCTACTCTGCGACTGCCGCGGTGGAGCCCTCACGGGGGGCTCAGGAGGGGACTGAAATGGAGTGCCAATAACGATCCCATTACGCCTCCTCCAGGCGAACATCAGCCACTACGCCTTCGCTCTGGACCTGTTGCTCCAGAGCATGGCGCAGTGGTTGATGCCTGCGGACGGCGAGCGTTGGGTGGCTCTCCGTCCTATCAGAAGCAGGCCCGGGTCGACGGCGTGTAGTGTTCGCGCCTGAAAGAGATGTCAGTACAGAAGACGGGACCCGCTAGGGTCAGAGCCTGCCAGGGCTGCGGAATTTGTTCGAAAGAGTTACTGCAGCCTTGGAACGCAAAGGGCATTAGGAGGAACACGGATGAGTTTAGTATGTTAGTCTGACACTCCCTTCCGCAATGCCCAGAGCGAGAGGGGTAATTTGATGATTTCCCATCCTTAAAAGAAAAGGGAACCTTGGACCAATTAATTTAAAAATAACAACAGACTGACTGCCATATTTTATCGACAAACAGCTGAAACTACTGGGACTAGGAACAAGAAGTTCGATACAAGGCTTCCTTTTATGATGTTGGTGAGCACTAAGAAGGATTTTTTGCAAATTCAACTTGTAAGGGGGTGAAAAGGGGGAAAATTGTTTCTACTAAATCTGCGCAGCCGAAGTCGCGGGCGATGCTAGTGTAAAACACTAATCTATCTACATATTTTAAACTGCTTTACTTTATTTTGGTTGTGTAATCTACAAATACAAAGTAAAGTCAAGCATCGATTTTACCCCAGAGGGTCAAAATCCTACATGATCAAATTAAATTACCTATCTAACTTCCGCGATTTATATTATGTTCTGCCCGAACGTTATTTTCGTATGAAAAAAAATCTAGAATCCATTTGCAGTGCTTTCTACCCCGTCAAATTGTGAATTTAAACCATCCAGGAACCCACTCAAACACCCAAAAAGCTCATCAAAATCAGTCTAACCGTTTAGGAGTTCAGTGACATTTAAAGAAGAATTTTATACACATCTATTTAAAAACTAATCTATACTAATAATAAAGCTGAAAAGTTTGTTTGACTACCAGTCGGATTTGGAAAATTATTTTTTCTATATGCAACCACATTCATGAGGAGGGCTTTAAGAGTCTTGTGCGAGTCCCAAATAAACATCTTTCTTTCTTTCTAAATAAGTCCACAAGTACAGATTATTAAATAGTTACTACGCCACAAAGTTTCTTTACAGTTCTCCAGCAGCTACACCCGTTTGAAAATCAAATAATACCCCTCGGAAATTTCCTAGTTACCGGGACAATAAGTATTCTATCTATCCAGGCCTATGTTCCAAGTTACAGCCGAGGCGTGTGTTATTGATGAACAAACTTTCTTGACGTACAGATTTTATATATTAGTTTCTATTAAGTATACGTATAAATCTTCCGGAATAAATATCTAAACTATAGTACATTTTTATTACACTAAACTATATGTCAAAAGTCAAAGTCAAAACGTTTATTTCAATTAGGCCATTAAACGGCACTTTTGAACGTCATCGTTTACAGTTCAGTATAATAATAATATTACATTAATAAAGTAACTCTACTGTCCATTCGGAAAGGTAGATAGAACAACGGACAAGAAACTCCATAGTTACTCTATTCAAATAATGATTTTACAAAATTTGGTATACAAAAATTAATTTAATATTATGTGAGGACGATGCACCCAGAATATGCTACTTATAAAAACAAAGTGTTACCAGCAGAAAACTTATTCATTTTCTAAAGAAATTTAGGTAAATGGTACTCACATATTTACAAATATTGGAACCATTAATTAAACAGAAAATAAAAACACAAAAAAGAAACAGTATATCTATAAAGTTAATTCATAAATCAACCAGTTTGATTTATAGTACATTTTTATTATTATTTTTAGTAATTTAATGTGATTTTGTATTCTGAAGTTTTATTATTATTGTATAATAAAACTTCACAATACAAAAACGCCTTTCTAGGCAAAACGTTGAAACTTTTTTTCTTTTCTGTAATCGTTCGAATTGATTTTAAACCTAAACGTGTTTTTGACAAATAAAATTTTTCTTATATTATCTTTTCTTATAGTGAAAATTTCATACTGAAAACGTAGTTTAAAAGATCTAAGCGTACACAGGAACACACGGCGGAAAGCGCCTTGTTTTATACAAAAAAAAAAATGTATAGTCCTGATTCCCGCCACAACTGCTGGTCACAGTAGTGGCAAACAACGCAGAATATAGTATCGAGTATTTATTTACCACGGCGGTGACGAACCACACATCCGCTTTACGCTTCAGCATCCATATTTGTGCATGTGATAAGTGATAACGCTGTAGATACCTCCCTATTTTTAACTGGCTTGGAAAAAACTGAGGTTATTATTATAGTCTGACGGCCTTATTTATAAAAACGTTATTATAACTGTCACCGGAAAATGGTAAACTCAACAAAATAACTTGATTGTAAACTGTCGATAAATTGTCAACTGTACATTTGGAATACTATTTTACGCTTCACAATTTGATAGTCTATAATATCTCGAAGTCATTCCGAGAAATTGTGGACTGACATAAAATGGCGATCAATCAAAGCACAAGTCTACAATTTATCCATTTTCGTGAGATAGTAAACCTGGAAACAAGGCTCTCATTGGTCTGTTCAGATGAGATCAATGATGGGATCAATCTTTCAAATTATTTTATAATCTTACGGAGTTTGCCATTTTCCGGTGACATAACCATTAGTAGGTACATAGCTAAAATACTGATAAGCAGATTCTTTGTTCAAAATTTTCTATGGAGAATTTGAATTCATAATTTCTTTAAAAACAGTAGGTAGATATTTTAACTAACTAGGTACTTACCCAATGTTTAATAAGTTTTTTAAGAATAAGGGGGTGAGAGTATTTTTAATATCCTCTGGTTTTTCTGGAGTAGGTAGGTTATCTTCCATGACTTGACCTTGTGAGACATGTTATCGTGGGCATAAATCCTCCATTTTGGTATTTTTCATAGGAGCAAGTAAGTACCTACCTAATTATTAAGTAGGTACCAACAACGAGTAGCTTGGAGGTAGTTGTTACCATCCAATAATGTGATTATGGAAACACATTAGGATTTCGATCATTTTTGTTACCTATGTAGGTGGTTAGGTACCTACCTACCTACTTGGTACTATTTTGGCTAGTCTTCACTGTCCTCTCATAATATAAGTAGGTACCTACTTACTTACCTTTCTAGTAAATACCTACTGTAATATGGAAACATTTTAAATAATTCTGCGCCACCAACGGGGCACTTAGATGCCTACATCACGTGGGGCAATTTAATACAGAGTGGAAATTGTATGAAATTGGTTAAATTATATCTAACATTTTCATGATAATTGTACTTTTTAGAGTTTTGAACATCCGTTAGAAATGGAACCCTTATAGGATCACACGGTAGTCTGTCTGTCACAGCTAATTTTCTCCGAATCTACTGAACCGATTCTGTTTAATTCGTAGATACCTATAAGTACATATGAACTTCTGTGACCCAAAAAACTGACGTAAATATTTGTTTTAGTACGGGGATCACTTTTGAGGGACAAACTATAAAATTCTCTTCCTCTTCCTCTCCTAATCCCTTTATTTGGGGTCAGGTCTCCTTACTTTTCTCCGCCAAATCAAACGACTTTGGGTTGTCGTTTCGTGCAATTGGGCTTTCTTAAGGTCTCTTGCCATGGAGGCAGTGGCGGCCTTTGGGGTGGCTAGCGGAGCAACCGCCCGGGGCCTCGCTCTTACAGGGGCCTCGCGCTACCCGAGTTCAAAAACCTTACATTTGAAATGTTTTACACTTTTAGCAATAAAATGAAGTTATTTCACAGTAAATTATTTAATAATACCTATTAATAGTAATAAGTGCCATCGAATTTGAGGAATTCGATGACGCAAGACCGGTTTTTTGTTTGCCTATTTTTTAAGAATTTTTTATTGTAATTTTATTTTATATTTTAGTCTTAGGAAACGCCGCAAACATAATCAGAAATATCTACTTTCATATGAATTTCATAAAGAACAAGGGCAAATTTCTAAAATGTCTAAAATTTGAAATAAAATCACAAAAAAATCTAATGAAAAAATGCAAAACTTGAAAACTGGTCTTGAGTCAACAAATTCCTCAAATTCGCTGACACTTACAATTATTATTAAATAATTTACCATGAAATAACTTCATTTTATTGATAAAAGTATAAAAAAATTCACTTAAAATTTTTAATTTGGGTACAGTGAGGCACACGAAGGGTTCCGTACCATAAACCAAAAAGAAACACGTTTCTTCTATGAGAGTCCCCTTTAATTTTAAGTTAGTTACATTTTTATTATTTGTTGTTATAGCGGCAACAGAAATACATCATCTGCGAAAATTTCAACTGTATCTATAGCTATCACGGTTCATGAGAATTACAGCCTGGTGAAAGACAGACGGACAGTGGGTGGGTTCCGTTTTTATCCTTTGGGTACAAAACCCTAACTTATCTTTGGTGTTGATAGTTTTTAACAAGATGGTATAGAAGTTTGTAGACCTATATTTTTAGTTGATTGCACTCGAAACACGTTAGGTAGGTACGACTTGTAGTATGCCACCGGCTGATCGATTATTAAATAATGCTTGAGTATTTGTGTTCCTTGTATCATTGTGCCCCACCTCCCCCTAAGTATTTTGAAAAACAGTAAGTCCCTATTTGAAAGATAATAATCATAAGTACATACGCTAAGAGAGATTATTAAAGAAGAATTGGCTGCCGCATTGAAGTCATCTTTCAAAGAGCTAGTAACCAACCAATTGAGAAACATACAAGGAGAAATATCCGAGTTTAAAGTTTCGTTTGAATTTTTTAACGAGCATTTTGAAGAATTCAAGAATCGTTTTCATGAAAAAGATACCCTAATTGAGCAACTGCGGCACGATAATGAAAACCTTCAGCAAAGTGTTAGAGAACTTACTACTCGATTAAGTATCGTAGAACAAAACATGCGTGAAAGCAATGTGGAAATCAATGGCATACCTGAGGACAAGTCTGAAAACCTGATGAAGACACTGAAGAAAATAGCTGACGTCACTAGTTGTGACATTGGCTACAATGATACAAATTACATCATGCAAATTACAAGAGTGGCAAAACTAAACAAGGAAAGTAGCCGTCCACGCACTGTGATTGCTAAGCTGCGCAGCCCCCGACAACGCGACAACTTGCTGGCTGCTGTAGGAGTCTTCAACAAAAAACAATCCTCGGACAAACTGAACTCAAGTCACTTAGGCATCGCAGGTAACCCAGTGCCTATTTTTGTTAGCGAACATTTATGTCCAGCTAGCAAACAACTATATGCGGCTACACGAAAACTGGCAAGGGAACTGTCCTTGTACGAAAAGATATTTATTCAAAGTCTATACACATTCGTGATCAAGACAGTCTGAAACTAATGAAAACATCTGATGCTATAGTTTAGGTTTAGTTTTAAGATTTGATTTTAATATTTAAACAATGTTCCTGGCTTTATATATTTTCGCCATGCTTAATATTTATTATTAAAATGTACGTGGGATGAGAACTAAGACTGAAGATATCTTTAAAAATGTTTTGTTGACTAGTTATGATACAGGGTGTCTCAAAAGAAAGTTCACATTTAAATCTTTTTTTAAAAGAAAAGTCTTAGCTTTATTGAAAAAATGTTTATTTTATATTGAAGTACACTGTTTGGGAATTTATTTTTTTAAAATAACATCGTCCAAATGTAAACCGTTGCGCTCTCGGCATTCATTTAGTCGGGCACTAAAATTGCCTATGACAGCTCGGCAGGTAGTCTCCGTGATGGCTGCCATTTCATGACGGATATTTTCTTTTAATTGTGCCAGGGAAGTCGGTTTATTAGCGTAAACTTTTGATTTGACATAACCCCACAGGAAAAAATCCATAGGCGTTAAATCGGGACTCCGTGGAGGCCAATTTATGTCACCTCGCCTGGAGATTAATTTGTTCGGAAAAATTTCTCGAACTCGAGGCAGAGATCTGTTGGACGTGTGTGAAGTTGCTCCATCCTGCTGGAACCATGTTCTTTGGTTGTAACCAGGAAAGTTTTGCAGTTGGGGTACGAAAAACTCGTCTAACATCTCCACATAACGCTCTGAATTCACTGTGAGTGTGCGTCCACTTCCATCTTCAAAAAAGTAAGGGCCGATAATTCCTCGCGCCGACATCGCTGCCCATACGGTGACTTTGGGTGAATGTAGCAGTTTCTGATGTTTTTGTTTTGGGTTGGTTGCACTCCAGTAACGACAATTTTGCTTGTTTACATGCCCATTCAGGTGAAAATGGGCTTCATCGGAAAACAAGATGTTGGTGAACGTTGGAAAGCGCTCAATCATCTGATTTACAAAGGCAAGCCTCTGACCAGCATCTTGAGGCTTCAGTTCTTGCACTAACTGAATTTTGTACGGGTGCAGCTTCAAATCTTTGTGAAAAATGCGGCATAATGAAGATCTGTGCACATTTAAAGCAACAGCACGCTTCCGAATCGAAAGGTTTGGATCATCTCGAATAGACTGAGTAACACTGTCCACGTTTTCGGCTGTTCTTGATGTTCTTGGCCGCCCAGATTTTGGTTTCTCCAGAGTTGACCCAGTCTCTTCAAACTTCTCAACCCATTTTGCAATGAGTCGAGTGCTAGGCGCATCATTTAAGTGACGAATATGTCGAATACTGCAGATTTTTCTACACGCTACAGTCGCCGAATTACCGTTTTTGTAAAACTCACGTACGCACAACGCACGGTCCGCACCAGAGAAACGCTCCATAGTGACTAAATTCCCAAGAGCCAGACTACCGACTGACATACCCCCCGCGCCCCTCAGAATAGTTGCTTTCGCGTAATAAGATAAGCAAATGTGAACTTACTTTTGAGACACCTTGTATAATAGCATTCAAAGAAACTTGACTAAATCCTAACATTTCTAATGGTGAATTCTTGGACCCACGGTACATAGTATATCGAAGAGATAGACTAAGCTCTAAGATCTCAAAAAAGGATGGAGGTGGGGTCATGTTTGCTGTAAATAATAAAATTAAATCTACAAGAATTAAAAACTGGGAGAGTGATTTAGAAGACTTAAGGTTATTTGTGGAGTTAAATGTTAATAATTGTAATAAGAAAATTGCACTTTGTCTTATCCATATGTCTCCACCAATTAAACTTGACTCTCTACAGTACTTTCTAAATAATGTCAACAATGTATTGAATTGTGTCGATGATGTTGTGATTCTTGGGGACTTTAACTTGGGCTTTATTGATTGGAATCGAATGGACGATGAATTACATCTATCACCATCAAATTATGAAAATTCACTAGGTTGCTCACTGGTAGACTTCCTGTCAGTTAATGAACTCCATCAGTGTAATAACAGTCTAAACCCTGACGGAAAAGTTCTAGATTTAGTGTTAACCAACATATCAAACTTAACAGTCACTAAGCCCAATGACCTGCTTAGTAAACTTGATTCATATCACCCAAACTTACTAATAACAATTCCATTCTCAAATATAAACCAGTTAAAATCTAAACATCGCTCTGGTAGCAATTTTTTCAAGGCTGATTATGAAGGAATCCTAAATTATCTTAAAATATTAACTGGTATGATACATTCAATAAATGTGCTGATGTTAATATAAGAGTCGATTCCTTTTACGGAGTGCTACAAAGTGCTATTGATAAGTTTGTGCCGAAATATACAAGTAAAAAGTCTAAATTTCCTTCTTGGTATACTGATTCACTCATTAGGGCCTTATCTGATGGGCACGCCACAATTGCGGCGGTAAGGCCCCTCTTTGAGGAGTGGCTGGAGAGGCGCCACGGCGTCCTCACCTTCCGCCTGACGCAGGTACTTACCGGACACGGCTGTTTCGGGAGGTACCTGTTTCGGATTAAGCGGGAGGAAACGCCCGGGTGTCAGCACTGTGAGGATCGCCCGGAGGACACGGTGGAGCATACGGTGGAGGTCTGCCCTGCTTGGGCTGAGCACCGCCGTGTTCTCGTCGAGGCGATCGGCGGCGGCAACCTCTCGCGTCCGGCCCTGGTTGAATCCATGGTCCGGAGCGAGGAGGCTTGGGAAGCGGTCACCTCCTTCTGCGAAGCAGTAATGCTAGCGAAGGAGGAGGCGGACCGCGCGAGGGAAAGGCAAGGCCTTCGTCCCAACCGCCGCAACAGGAGAAGACGCCCCGGGCGTCGGGAGTCGCAGGGCGATCCCCGGCCACCGTAGGCGCGGGCCTGCGTACGGCGAGCGTTGGGTGGCTCGCTGTCCGATCACCACCAGGCTCGGGTCGATGGCGCGTTGTGTTTCACGCGCGCCTCAAAGAGATGTCAGCATAGAGGACGGGGCCCGCTAGGGCCAGAGCCTGCCAGGGTTGCGGAATTTGTTCGAAAGAGTTACCGCGGCCCTGGAACGCAAAGGGCTTTAGAAGGAACACGGATGGGTTTTAGTCAGTAAGAGTCTGACACGCCCTACCGCTCCACCCAGAGCGGAAGAAGTCATTTGATGATTTCCCATCCTTAAAAAAAAAAAAAAAAAAAAAAGGGCCTTATCTGAAAAAGAGAAATATAGACAAAAATATCGTAAACATAAAAATCCCCGAGACAAACTTACCTTTGAACTGCTTCGTAGTCGCTGTCATACGTTAATAGATAATTGCTACTATAAATATAAATGTAAAATTGAAAATGATATTCCCGAAAATCCTAAGGCATTCTGGCGGTTCATAAAAGACAAACGTCGTGGAGATTCTAGCATACCTGCTGAAATGTTCATGAATGACCAGGTGGCTAGTAGTGGCACTGAAATTGCAAACCTATTTGCTGATCAATTTGTATCCGTGTTTAGTCAAAACTCTGCACCCCGTCATAGTCCTCCTTATGATACCTCGAGTATTGATAGTGTTATAAATACTATAAAGTATACGGAAGAAGAAATTTTAAATAAACTCAAACATTTGGACGCTTCGAAGGGTCCAGGACCGGATTCTTTGCCACCCTCATTCATAAAACGCTGCAGCCACGTGCTCGCATTACCGTTACAGTACATTTTTAATTCATCTCTGGAGGAAGGGATTTTTCCTAAGTTGTGGAAAAGCGCTAAAATCGTTCCGGTCTTTAAAAAAGGTGACCCTTCAAACGTTAAAAACTACCGCCCTATCTCAATCTTATCGTGCTTTGCAAAAATATTTGAGTCTCTTATCTGTCCAGTCATCACTCGTCATATAGATAAAATTATATCGCCTAATCAACATGGTTTTATAGCTGGGCGCAGTGTTGAGACAAACCTTGTCGAATTCGTATCAGACGTGACTCTAGCTCTTGATAAAAGGTTAGAAGTGGACGCCATCTACACAGACTTTAGCAGTGCGTTCGACAAAGTCGACCATTCTCTGCTACTAGCGAAGCTAGAATACAATGGTATACATGGTTCATTGCTGAACTGGTTCTCGTCTTATCTGGCTCGTCGATCGCAGATTCTTGTCGTGAATGGTTATGAATCTTACCCATATTATGCTGAGTCAGGAGTTCCCCAGGGTTCTCATCTAGCCCCAATTCTTTTTTCGCTCTTCATCAACGACATAGCAGACGGAATCCACCACTGTAAATATTTAATGTTTGCTGACGATCTAAAAATTTACAGAATTGTCAGATCAAGTGAAGACGCTATACTAATTCAACACGATTTAGATAGGATTGAGCGATGGTGCAACTCGAACCTTATGAAGCTCATAAATGTAGTCACATACGATTTTCCAGAAAAAAACAATCCAACAGTGACTCATACAAAATAAATGGAATTCCTGTTGAATCTGTGAAAGAGGTTCGCGATCTTGGAGTTATCATGGACGAAAAACTTAACTTCAGAAGTCACATTGATAGCATAGTAAATAAATCAGCACGACTACTTGGATTTCTTAAGAGAAGCACTAAGGGTTTTAAGCTTGTAAGAACCAAAATTGTTTTGTACAATGCATTAGTTCGCAGCCATTTATAATTTGCTAGCGTGGTGTGGAGCCCGCACTATGCAGTACACTCGCAAAGAGTTAAAAGTATCCAGAGGGCTTTCACGAAGCACCTAGCATATAGCTCTGCTAAAATTTCTCCCAGGTGTCCATATGAACAACGTATTCGATGCTTCAATTTGAATTCTCTGCGCGATCGTCGACTATCGCAAGGTCTTCTATTTCTGCACAAATTAGTTAATAATAGACTAGACTGCAGTAAGCTAGTCGAGCGTACTGCACTTAAAGTTCCATACAATATACCCAGATTTCCTATCACTAATATTTTCCATGTTCAGCCATCTAAGATGAATATAAGGCTAAACTCCCCAGTTAACAGACTCTGTAGAGAGATGAATTCTTTTGTAAAATCTGTACCAGAAGTTGACATTTACCATGATTCCTTGAAAGTCTTTAAGGCCAAAATACAACAGTACCGAAGAACGCAACTGAATAATTAATTAAGTGTTTATAATATGATTTGATTATACAATTATAAATTCTTGAAATTTTTATGTCATTGTTTTCTGATAACTGTAATTATTTTGATTTTGTTTTTTTCCTTCTCTATTTTAATTTTATTTTATTTTATTTTTTTTTATTTTGTACCCAATATTTGTAATTTCGTTATGTTTTCTTTTTAACTCTAATTTGATTATTTGTAATTTTATGTCGTAATTCCTTTTGTCAAGATTTTAATAGTTGATAATAATTAAGTGTTATTTTACTTACATTTCTATGACCTTTTATTGGCGACTGTATAGGTAAGTCTGATGCTTTTGTTACCATTATTCTTATGTAATGCTGTATACCTACAGAAGCTGTTGGTTTGCCTTTTTTAATAAATAAATAAATAAGTAAAAAAACCCGGCCAAGTGCGTGTCGGACCACACACAGTGTAGGGTTCCGTATTACCCGTCTCCTAAACCGTGCCAGAAAAATAGTAAAATGCACTTAACTATTATTAGATTACAAAGTTACAAATGCACTTGGTTTTAAGTCATTCTCTATGGAATTGTTAGGATTTTTTTACTTACCCAGTTCCATTTTCTAAGTTGGTCGACTATTACTCGTTAACTTGTAAAGTTTACTTAGCTGGGATAGTTCCTTTTAAATTCGTTATTTTAATGCTAGGTACTACCATAATTTTTTTCAAGTCTCCAAAAACAATCGTTAAGCTGGCAGACGGGGAGAATACTTGACTCTAACAAAAGTTAGCACTTGAAGCTTATTTCGCAAACGAATCCTTGGATGGAAAAATGGCTTTTAAAAACCTTCAATATTTTCAAACACCATGGGGTAGACGATAAAAAAATGTATTTCAAGATTTTATTTTACCACTTTGTCGGCATGATTAATATGTACCTATAAGGGTTCCTTGTTGACTACGGAACCCTAAAAATTCACTTTCTAAAAGCCGGATCATGTAGGTAAGTATCCGATGTTCACCGACAAAATTTACGAATACTAGAGATATAATAAACTTTTAATTCTAATTTTCTGACGTAGGACCGTGGACACAAAATTACGTAGTTTTGTTTTTTCCAAAACAAAATGGTCATAATTTTTTTTTTTTTTTTTAATTGGGACAACCCACACACTGTCATCCGATCCCAAACTAGGCAGAGCCTGTACTATGGCAACCAGACAACTGATAAACATACTTAAATATTTCTAAATACCATATATTATAGACAAATTACACCCAGACTCAGAACAAATGATCATGCTCATCACACAAAGATTTGTCTTGGGTGGGAATCGAACCCACGACCTCTGGTTTAGCAGTCAGGGTCACTAACCACTAGACCAACAGGCCAGCCAGAATTAACAATGTCTAGGAACGATATTGCTATTATCATTTTGGTAGGCGTCTAAAGCTGACTGACCAGTGAAGCGAAGGGTGCCAATATTAACCAATGGAATTGTATAAAATCGGTCAGAACGACATTTGCGAAACTAAAATAAAAATTTCTGCAAAACCGGGCCAGGCAGCAGAGCGGGGAAGCGGAAGAAAACCGGGCGCCCGCTCAAATTACTCGTCGCGTGAACTCGGCCTAGCTCCGCATAGACCGCAACTCCGCTTCGCATCAATGAACTGACACAGTCCGTAACTCCGCTCCGTTTTTGTACTCCCTCTTTCCGCTCCGCTGCCTCGCTCCACGTCAATGGACAGGCAGCCTTACATAACACGATGGAGAATCGGAATGGTGTTGGTAAAGATCGGATCACACAGAGACTTTTGTGTCGTAGGTATTAACTATAAACTACCTAGCTAGATTCAAGGTTTTTATCATACCTACTTCATTGTTAACAAACTTGGGTAATGTAAGTATAATGATAACTGGAACGACTTTGAAAAAATATCGGGATCCCGGGATTTTACCAGTCGTTTTTCTTCTTGTGGCCACTGATTAGGGAATTCGATTTTTTTTGTCATTAGTTAAAAATTAAGATGGCTCTAAATGAAAAACTATAAACGTTATCCACGCGGGAGTTTTACTCGGGTATATTTATATTGTTGTGGAATACTATTATGCCCTGGCTTTAAAAAAATAACATGTCCGATTTTCAGGCAAAAAAACAGTGCGTAGTTAACTCAGTTGCCCTCGCTACGCTCAGCTACACTGCTCCCACGTTCCGCTCCGCTGACTCGCTCCGCTTCAATGAATAATGTTGTTTTTTTTAAATGCTGGGCTAAGGCTCCCTCTCTTTTTTAATGCTAGAATCAACGAGCATAAGGATTTAGGGCCTTACTGAGACTACAACCCAATAACTTCTGAGTAGAAGCAATAGAATATTTATAGACGTAAAACCAATAAAAAAAATAGATGCCTGTCATAATTAATATTTGATGGTTAATCGTCTTCCCTTCGCTTCATAGCTCTGTAAAATCGGATGCGTTATTTGGATACCTCTTTTGATTTGGTATTGACATGTATGTCTGTTTTATGCGCCTGCCATTTAACCCATCCGCCTCCCTTGGCTGACTAATAGAGAATAGATAGCTAAGGTCCAAAGTCGGCCAATGTATTTTTTTTTTTTTGCAAGAAGTTTTAATATAAAATAAGGGTTTCTAACGAAAACGCTTATAAAATGTAAAATTACTCCATTATATTGTAAATATAGCATGCATTGTAACGCAGCACCTATTGCAAAGAAGTTAGAGAGCCAGTCTGCAAGTCAGTTGGCAAAATATTCAAAGAAAGTGCTGTCAATTTGTGTTTAGTTTTTGGATGGGAACTCATCAAATTACTCAGAATGTGTCACTCCAAATACCCTTTACATTCCAAGGCTGTGGTCACTCTTTTGAACAATTTCGCCTAGCTGTCAATATGCTGCTATGTCAATAAAACAAACCAATATCATTTCCTAAAAAAAAAAGTATAATTTATAATAACTTAGGAGTATCAAAAGATTGATTCTCGAGATTTATAAGATTCAAATGTGTCTTCGGCTTCAGATATTACATTAAAAATTTTTCTTTTCACTGTATACTGTAGCCATGTTGGGAACTGCTTGGTTGTCTCACACATGCTTTCAAAGAATGAATCTAATGGATGTTTGTTCCGCTCTCCGTATCGACAACTTCTGTCATCCATGTCAATCATAATTTCTCCAATATCGTTTTCGATTTTTCTTTTTCTGTACATGTGTTCGTTCGGTAGGGACGTTTCTACTTTGGTGGTGTGAGATTCTGTTGTGAAATTCAGTGTGTCAGCATTTGAAGTAGATGGTTGAACTTCTAAAAAGGAGTCCGAAGGCGATGGTGAGGACTCTTTGTTATCGTCACTGGACGATGCTAGGCTTCGTCTTCTTTTCCTCGTTTTCATGAAGGGAAGAAGGAACTCCATTATCTCTGCATACTTCCACTTGTTATTAATGACTGTTTCCTGACCGTTAGACACAGCTTTGGCTCTTTTTAAGGAATCTCTGTGGCTGTCCCGCAATTTTTTCCACTCGGCTTTTGCTGTTTTAACTGAAAAGTTATAAGAATTTCAATAAGTATGTTTAGTTTTATGTAATAGTTGCTTCAAGTCTGTTTTTTGAGATTTATAACAAGGTACAATAAATTAAACAGGGGATGTTATTCCTCTTGTTCACTTCTTTGTACACAGAGCTTATTTTTGAAGTCTTTATTATGTTTAAGTGTCTATTTCACCTTTACAAATTGTGTGCTGTACACATATTTGTTTAGTTTGTTTTAGTTAGGATTTAAGTATTTAAGTTTTTGCTGTGCACTTAGCATATAAGCTTAGCATACCTACCCATTAATTTGTAAACATCTCTATTACAGTGAGGTTTGCTGATAGAAAACCCAATTCTGATTTGGTTTGTGGGTGTGCAATAAGGCATAATAATACAGATCTTACTTTTACTTTAGTACTTAAACCTAAGGCTCCATCAAAACTATTTAGTGTGACTTACCGTCGGGTATGTCTTTACATTTAATTTCAGCAATAATTCGTTTCCAAGCCGCATCTTTCTTTCTCATGTCGCGGTATTCTCTGCACCCCGTATCCCATAAACAAGGCAGCTGCCGTATCATGTCGATAAACTCCTCCATGGCAACCATTTTACTGGAATATCTTGGTCACACTCAACTATTAAACTTTATTAAAGAATATCAATGTTAAACCAAAACATTCTAATCACAGACCCAAATTATTTTACGTAAGTTTACGCTTTACAGTTACTGTTATGAAGCGATCATCATTCTAGATTGCTTTAATAACTACGTAGTTCACGATATTATTTGTTCTGTTTTATATTTTCAGCATTTCGGCTTTATGCTTTCTCTAAAACAAGCGATTATGAGCAACAAACAAACAAATTGCTTTTCTCTATTATGGATTGCTGGTGCCGTCTGTTTGACAGCTTTTTTATTTTATTTTTTTAATTTACCGCGATGGGAAGGCTATAGTCTTTTGACCATTATGCTTGGTCTCACGTCCTTAATTTCTTGTGTTTTGCATTAGAATGCTGATGTAACGCATAATTGAAAGTACCAGAGCAAAAAAGTTATATTGCCTAGAGCGTAAGCTCAAATTCGCGCGAGTAACAAGTACAGTTGTCTGTATTAAAAAGTAGTATAAACGGTGGTATAGCGCCAACGGACGCTCGCGTGAAGGATGAGGTTTACAGGTAGAATAGCGCGTGTGCGCGGAATGGATATTCGCTTCGTGCACTCTCGAAATTTTCAACACCCCTTTTTTTCTGGATTGTAAATTATCAAATGACTGACCGCTTTGGGTGGAGCGGAAAGGAGTGTCAGACTCTTACTGACTAAAACCCACTAGTGTTAATTAGAAATTCTCTTTGCTTTTAAGAGCCGCGGTAACTCTTTCGAACATTCCGCAACCCTGACAGGCACTAGCCCTAGCGGGCCCCATCAATTAGCAAAAACAGATAAGTACAGCTGCAAGCCTAACTGCTCCAGCGGATGTCCTCATGGAAGTTGTGTTGGACCTGAGACATGTGTGTGTGACCCAGGATGGCAAATGTTACAACCGGATGATAATTTGACTAAAACCTTGTGTCAATGGTACGTGCATAGCTCCAGAAGCTTGTCAGTGTGCAAAAGGGTATGTTAAGTTGGATAAGTACAGCTGCAAGCCTAACTGATCCGGGGGATGTCCGCAAGGAAGTTGTGTTGCACCCGAGACTTGTGTTTGTGGTTTAAGATGGCAAATGACTACAACTAATATTACTATGGCGAAAATATGTCAACCTATTTGTACTAGACAATGTGAGAATGGGACATGTGTAGCCCCAGACCCATGTCAGTGTTTGCCAGGATATAATGTGTCTACATACCGCAAAATCTCTTTGCTGTCGGCGCTCTCTAAACTTTTTTAAAAACTCGTTCATAGCGAGATCTACCCCGTCCTTCGCCACATGATATAGTCAATAAAGCTTATCAAATGTTTGGTTTCGTAATGCGCGCATCTAGAGAATTCCACCGCCCTTCCACTTATTTGCATTTGTACAAGTCGTTAATCCTACCACAATTAGAGTACGTAGTCCCCATTTGGAATCCTTTTTATAAAAAATATATAGAAATATTGGAGTTAGTCCACCGTAAATACCTTCGCTCTGTGCACTATAGATGCTTTCGTAAAAAGATTTCCTACCAATCATTGCTCGAAAAATATAATATCCTGACCCTACAATCTAGACGCACACTCCTAGAAATGATGACCCTGTTTAGTATATGCCGCAACAAGTTCGATTGTTCCGATCTTGTGAAAAGTTTGTGCTACCTGGTCCCTCGCACAGTACAGAGTAGAGAAGTACGTTCGCGATGTTTGTTTGCCACTATTTTTTGTCATACCAACTCAGGCGCGCGCTCACCGCTGCACCGATTGGTCGACACTTTTAATAAAAAGTTTGGATCTATTGATATTATATTTCTGAATAAGAATAGGTTCAAAAAACAAATTATTTCCACTTTAAAGGAACAGCAATAATTTTTGATGTTACTCTATTCTGATTCCTACACCTCAATCACCTCATGTATTTATGTAGCTTTAAGTTTGTCCTTTTTTTTTCTCTTGTTTTTACATGCCCATTTTATTTGACTACAAACCTTTAAATTGGTCCCTAGTATTAAGTTGCAGATATTATTAGACTTTTTCACTTTGTTTCATGTTCTCCGTTAAATAACAAACTGAGTAATAATTTTAACTCTGTAATGTGTACCTTTAAGTTTGCCCTTATTGTTATTATTAACAGTACCTATGCTAAGTATTTTAAATGGTAATCTGTGGATAATGTCGTGAGTAGTGTATTTGTTAATTTTATTATTTTAGTACTCCAATCATGTATAATATTTAATATACTGCTGTTTGTTGTCCCTAATAAAGAAAAATAAAAATAAAATAAAATAAAGAAAATGAAAATAATATTTGCAAGCCTCCCTGTTCAAACGGATGTCCTCACGGAAATTGTGCTAAGCCTGAGACATGTGAGTGCAATTTAGGATATCAAATGGCAAATGACAATAAAACCTGTCAACCTATTTGTTCCAAACCTTGTTTGAATGGCACATGCAACGCACCAATAGTATGTAGGTGTTTGCCTGGTTACAGAGTATCCGGGAAGTTTACATGTAGGCCTCATTGTTCGATGCAAAATGTCGCAAGTGCAACTTGGCACAAGTAACAAGACGTGTCAACCAATATGTACCAAACCCTGTGTGAATGGTACATGTGTCGCGCCAGAGACTTGTATATGTCTTGCTGGGTATTCAAAAATTGAGGAAAATATCTGCGAGCCACAATGCTCTGACGGATGTTCACATGGTAAATGTGTGGGTCCCGGCTCCTGCATTTGTAATCCGGGATGGTACGAAAGTAATCACAATGGTACGTGTGTAGCGAATAGTACCGAAATGGATAAAAGCACAGGACAAAGAAACTTGTAAGTAGTGTGATAAAGTAGTATAAGTATGAAGTTATTATAAATCAAACTTGTGGTTATTGCTGCTGATGTGATGAAAAGGATGTGAAAGTGTGTGATAGTGTGTGAATGTAAAGTATCTATCGATCGCCATATTCTGCAAGCCCTGTTTTTACCAAAGCGGTCATTGTGCGTAGGTACATACAATCGGGTCGCGTTCATTTTGATCATCAAATCTGAACAAGTCGTCCGTCGCACGAGTCGGCACAACATAAGACATTGCCAAAATATTTTGAAACATCATCATTTAGCATTAATTAAGATCTTTCACAGACTCTTAAAAAAAAGCCTGTCCGTATTCGAGTGCCCCAAGTTTCTGAGCTCGCGTCGCTCGCAATGCATGCATGGAGCAGCTTTATCTACTAATTGTCCGACTGACGTACATACTGAAAGTTTCTGGATTCTGATAAATAAGACTAGATATAAGACTTACGACACATTTATTGTTTTTCAAAGTAAACTCTAACCCTCGCAATTAATGCATTGTTGCATTCGCTGAAACCATTGTACAATATAGTTTGGACTAGTCTTCACCTCTCCAATGGCTTCATGGAACACATTCACCGCCGAATCAGGGCTACTAAAACGTGTTTCTAAGTTTGTCGTTAATTTTTAGAAACAAAAAGAAGTCGCAGGGTGGGAGGTCCGGGTTGTAAGGCGGATGCTCATCAGTTCCACATTTGAAGCCTTCAAATACGCTTCCGTTACCTAAGCGTTACCTTTTATGTGAGGATGCGTTATTGTGGTCAAGGAGAAAATTGCTTCTAGGACGCTTTTCGCGAACTTTTTGTAAGACTCTGAGCAAGCAAGTATTGACGTATCAATCTGCAGTCACTGTCTTTTGATCTTTAAGCGATAATTTAGTGTAATGATTTGGCAAAAAAGGGAGCAACTATTTTTCTACCAATGCTTCGACTTTTCTTCAAAGGAAAGACCCACTCTGCCGACTGGCTTTGTCTTTCGGGTTTAAAGCAGTATACCCAGGTTTCGTCACCTGTCACGATATTATAGATAGCCAATGACTATCCTCCGTTAAACTTTTCTATCATTTTACGGCACCACTAGACACGCAGTCGTTTCTGGTCCTCCGTTAAGTCATGCAGTATCTATCGAGTGCAAAGCTTCCAAACTTGCAGATGCACGAGTTAAATGTTTTGTACTTGGCTCATTGCAATGCCTAACAAAGTAGGTACTTGCTG
This sequence comes from Mamestra brassicae, assembly GCA_905163435.1. Lineage (NCBI taxonomy): Eukaryota > Metazoa > Arthropoda > Insecta > Lepidoptera > Noctuidae > Mamestra > Mamestra brassicae. Next base: position 1,944,596 of record LR990991.1, on the reverse strand, counting down.
ACAAGTAATTTTTTTGTTGTCTTACAGCATCAATAAATTCTGAAATCGCAGTCACCGGCTGACCTTCACGTATCTCGTCATAGAGATGATCACGTACACGTCTATTCTCCAAACCACGAATACACAGGGCTGCGATATGGTACTTCATCACCAAATACCAATTGAAGTCTCTGGCAACTCTCTTGTTGCCACAGCGAAAATCATAAAAAATCATTGAACGAAAATGTTCACGAGTTAAGTTCGTTTTGATAGCGACAGCGACACACAATTTTCAAAAGGACACTACAGTGAAAAAACAAACGACAATCTCTCAAATTAAAAAGTTTTATGTTCCCAAAGAGTTCAATTTTCGAATTCCATAATTGTTTTTTTTTTAATTATTTTATTGTAAGTGGCCAGATCCAGAAACTTTCAGTATGCCCCACGTATTGCAGTGACTTAAAAAGAAAACATTTACGTTTTAAGGGTGCAGTTCAACTGGATGTACATCTTAGGCGCCGTCAGCATTTTGCTGGCACTGATGTTACTGATAATCATTATCATAAAGCGCTCCAGACGAAATAAATCTCTTGTCGATGGTAAGTATATAATAATATGTATATAGCGTACTAGTACTTTGCTCGCGACTTTTTCCGCAAAGATTTAGTAGATAGGTTCTCCACGAACTTCAACGCCCCCTCTATCCCCTGTTTTTGAAAATCAAAAATAACGATTTTTATTAATTAGCCGGACATTTCAGCTGCCGAGAACATAAAGATCAGTGAAACTGTTGCCCTCTTCACCCTTTTGCCGGTTGATTATGAAAAAATCGTTAGATCGATTTGAATGATTCCACTTCTAGATCCAGTTTCTAAATAAATTGAAGCAAACAGATCACTGTTTGGTCATCAGACCTTCCCTAAAAATTTCATCAACTTTAACACCTCTTAAACCTCTATTGATCTCCATTTCCTCATTTATTAAGATTAGTATTTGTGCCAAATTTCAAGTTTATAAACCCAAGGAATAAGTTTTGAAAAATATTTTGGGGGTAGTTCTGAAAAACTAATAATGACAACCTTTATATTTCACATAGGCCACTATTTGTGCTAATTCTCAAGTTTAAGTAACAAACGATTAGGAACAAGATTTTTCATCTGAACTTCAACCCATATTTTACGGGATAAAATTCCTAAAATCCTTTCTTAGCTGACGTTTTCTTCTCATAATCTACCTCCATGCCAAATTTTATCTTCATACCCATATAGCGCTTTTTGGTAGCCGTTACGAAATAATTCGACACTATATGTCCACACTTATTAATTCTAGTAACACTTTTTTGGTCGCTGAGTGTACTTAGTTCCGTCGCTACGACTAAAAATGGGGAACAGTCGACATAGTAACATTTGGTTTTAAAGTTACATTGCTGTGTGGTAACATTGTTCTAGTCTGCAACCACTTCTCAAAAATCATTCGTTCGTTCATTCGTTTTCGTTCTCCGTCTGTTCTGTTATTGACAAGTTAAAAAATAATAAGAAGAAAACATCAGCCATCACTGTTTATGAAGGATAAATTTTTATTCATATTTTAATTAGCTTATTTAGTTAAAATCTACATGGGAAATGAATTTCATTGTGTTATTTGTTCATATAGTTTGAAATTTTCAATGCGCCACCATAAAATTGTGATTTAACCTGTTAGTATGATATAAACATAATAGTTTTTATAAACTATTAATAGTTTTACTAACCAGTTTTTACATTCCCAGAGCTTGGAAGCTTTTGCTGTAATATATTTAATAGTACCCTTATGGAACCAAAAATGAACCACAAAATAGTTAAATAATTAAAAAACCTAATTTTATTTAGAGAAAATATTCTAGTCACAACTGGTCAGGAAGTTACTAGACTATGTCGACATATGTCGACGTGAAACCAGAAGTAGTTACAAAGTTACCAAATTCACAAAATGGTTTATTGCTTCCAGTGATTCTCAAACGTTTGGACAGGCCTTAATAATAATTAATTATGTTTAGTATATAGTAGGCGCCAGATAATCGTGGAATATCGGTCATTGACCCACCTACATTTATTGACATTGTTAATTTGAAAAACGGAATTAATGACACAAAACTGTTCCGAATCATCAGCTCTCGTGATCCTTAACATTGTCTAATAATGAAAAACGATTCATATTTAATTGTTCAGGTACCTATGAGCAGTTATTAGGGAAAGGTCAATATACTTTATTCCACATTTATCTGGCGCCTACTATAGTACTAACATTTGATCACTTCTCGAATCAGTTTTAGAAACAGTGACTTTTAATTCACATTTCAGTAATATATTGTTCAGTAATAATGACGTAACATTACGACACTTCGTGTTAATTTAAATTTTAAGTAATTATTCTAGTAGCATGGTGACCACGCCGCTACCACACATTTTTACTCGATTGTACACATGTTACAAACTAAACACGAAGAGTTTAAAAATAAGTCTACACAAATGTTTACGTTACGTGTGAACATAAAGACTACTTCAAGTTACTGAAATATTTTCCGGTCAAATTGTGTACGAACTATTACTACACATAGAGACCAAACCCCACACAGTCACCATGTTTCGTAACAGTTACGAAACTGTTGCGACTTGTTACATCTCTAACATATCTGCGACCAAAAAGCGCTATATGGGTAGGTTAAGTAGTTTTTGAGATTTCGTGATTAATCAGTGAGTGAATGAATGAATGATCTTTCGCTGTTTTTTAATATACTTATAAGACTATTAATTTAAGTTCTTTAAAGAAACGACGCAAAATAAACATGTGTTGCTCTGTAAATAACAAAGATTTATTTTAGCATAAGTTTACACCATTAAACTACTAATTACAATTGATTGCAGTGACTGCATTACACTAACTTACCTGTAAATAACAAAGAAACGACATTAAAAGTTTATTATTCATGGAGTCGATTCCTTATTACATTCTTAACATACCAACATATCTTATCAACTTATGTTGCCATCTTGACATAACAGCCTCTGCTTTAACGACATGACACCTGTCATAAGTAACGCCATCTTTAGAGAAAATAAGTAAACAAAACCTGCTTTATCAATGAGCCTAACACATAACTTAAAGAAAACTACCTATTTCCTTACATACTTTTAAAAAAAAACAAGATTTGACAGTCTATAATCTCTCAATGTCATTCCGAGAAATTATGGCATAGCAAGTAACGAAACATTAAGTATAAATACAATTTCAACATTCTCCCTTTTTCTCTAGTTCGATCCAGCCCGTCCCCAGCTGTCCTTTCCCCAGCGACGCCCTAAGCCGAGGCCCGTACCCCACAGGGGGTGCCCTGGCTGGAGGCTTTAATATTATATTAAGGCCACTACAGGCAAGCCCGGTTAAGCAGGTGACAACCTCATTGGTTGAATTGCGAGACGCCACACACAAAAAAAAAACTCCCTTTTTCTGTCCGCAGGGTTTATAGGAACTAAGCTCATTGTGCCTTATGTTCCGCTACTTGGCTAGGCAAGAAAATCCGATAAATTGTGAAACCGTGCACTGATTGGTCGCCAACATGTGGTCAGTTTATGTCCGATCACAATTTCTAGGAATGACTTCGGGAGATTATAGACTGTCAAAGGAGTATTTTTTTTTTTGCTTTTGAGTTCAGTTTCCCTCGCGTATTGCCTGTTTTGTAATAAAACGCATGTTTAATTTTTCCATATGATCTCTAGATTACAGTGCAGTGGCAGTAATATTATTTTCGTGCAATAGAGTTTTTGACTAAAAATCGATTTAGTTTGTCAGATAGATTTACAAAAAATATTGGACACGTATTTTTTCTTTTGTCACGTAAACAAAAAAAAATAAGACACAGTGCGTTGAAAACTCGTGTGATGTCACTTACCAGTACACTTTTTACTGGAAAGTGACGTTACAAGCCCCCACTCCTTATCTTTGATGTGTTTTATCTCCATATTTTTTTATTGATTTGATAAAAAATAAAATGCGTATCCAATATTTTTCGATAATCTAACTGACGAACTATACTAATGTTTTAAATCTTATTTTTGTTTATTGTACCTACAATGTACATCATCACTACAGTATAGTCTTTATAACGCAAAGGTTGACTGTTAGTGTTACTGCCTTGATGCATTAAGATTTTAGGTGGTGTTATAAATTATACTTTTTCGATTATATTTAAATGCCTATTAAACATTCTGATAAGATTGATTATTAAATAGTAGACTTTTAGTACTTAATAAACAATTATTGAAATCTTTGAACCACATGTCATGTTACTATTTTGTGATTTAATGGCTTTTACTAACAATCTCCACGTGCGAATCGATGATTAGAATTACTTAATTTATCGACTTTTCTTGCACACCTATCTCGCTCTAACAATTTCTGTAAATATCTTGTTGTTGAGAATTTTTAAACCTATTTACACTGATATCGTAAAATCAGTTTTTAACCGACTTCAAAAAAGGAGGAGGTTCTCAATTCGACAGTGAGTTTTTTTTTTGTGTTTGTTACGCCAATTATGAATTTATTTTTATTCGGAAGCTTATACTCCCGAGGTGGTCCAATTGGCATCAGGTCAGAATCTGATGATGGGATCTCAGGGAAATCGAGGGCAACCCTCAAGTTTTAAAGGCACATACAATGTTTTTCATATATATTTTCTAACGCAATTCAGATAATATAGTTCCTGGTTATCAACATCTCATCTTGCTGAGCTGATCATGGAAGGTATAAGTCAGGATCCCTGGAAAAATGTTTTTTCAGTGATATTTTTGCCAATTGCCAACCGATTTCGATGATTCTTTTTTTGTTTGGAAGAATATTTTTCCAAACTGGTCCCGTTTCAATTTGATGTAGATCTAATGAAGAACTTCGGAGGTAGGCAACAGGACTCTCCAATAAATGTTAGCAAATCTCCCGTGATTGCTGGAATCGCATGTCTGTTTATTGTTTACACCAGTTCATGACATAACATCATGCCGGTACGCTGTGAAGGGGTACGCAGATGCAAATAAGTCAACTTGAGACTGCCCTGCCCTGCGATGTTGTTGAGACTGCCCCGTTACTGTAGCGCGTCGGAGATGTTTGCGCAAGCGCGAACTGATGATTTCCATGCGATTATACGCAAAAAACAGCGTCGCTTCTGAGGAGAGTGAGAGACAGTCAAAACAGCATTCTGAAAACGGTAGCTGAGAGCCTCGGCTCTCCAATTGTGCAGCAGTTTGTGAAGAGGTTGATTGGTACTAACACTAGGTAAAAAGTTTTTGTTTTTATATGTTACTAACACGCTATGGATCTGTGCGTCCGAAATAAAGTTATTATTATTATTATTAATGTAGATATTTAACAATGAGCTGGTCTGGACTTGGACTGTGAATGCACACAAAGTAACTCCTTAATGGCAAATATCGCAACTATAGTAGGCGCCAGATAATCGTGGAATAACGGTCATTGACCCACCTACAATTATTGACATTTTTAATTTGAAAAACGGAATTAATGACACAAAGCTGTCCCGAATCATCATCTCTCGTGATCCTTATTCCACATTTATCTGGCGCCTACTATACTTATTATAGGAATAATTAAATGTCATCAAGCAACTTTTTTTTTCTTTATTTTTTTATTAGGGACATTTGTAATCGCAATGCGTATGTCAGTCCCATTTCAAACAATTTAAAATTGTAGTGTTTTTTGATAACAGCACATACTGATTTTGGAAGCAGTTTTTAGGGGTTCCGTAGCCAAATGGAAAAAAAACGGAACCCTTATGGATTCCGAGATCATGTCTGTCTGTCTGTCCGTTCGTATGTCACAGCCACTTTTCTACGAAACTATAACAACTATACTGTTGAAACTTGGTAAGTAGATGTATTCTGTGAAGCGCATTAAGATTTTCACACAAAAATAGAAAAAAAAACAGCTCATTTTGGGGGTTCCCTATACTTAGAACTGAAACTCAAAATTTTTTTTTTCATCGAACCCATACGTGTGGAGTATCTATGGCCAGGTCTTCAAAAATTATATTGAGGTTTAAATATCATTTTTTTCTAAACTGTATTGTTTGCGCGAGAGACACTTCCAAAGTGGTAAAATGTGTGTGTGTCCCCCTGTAACTTCTAAAATAAGAGAATGATAAAACAAAAAAAAAATTACCATGCAAAGTTCAGTTCAGTTTTTTTTAATACCTACGTCATAAATCGTAAACCGCAATTTACCTTTCATTCAATCAACTCAAATTTAAAAAAAAAAAATCATTGATAAAAGTTACAACGAACTACAAGAACTTTTATATTATGTTACTTGCTGCTACGGAACCCTTCATGGGCGAGTCCGACTCGCACTTGGCCGCTTTTTTTTTGGTTGGGATGTCATTAAATAACTGGCGAAGGGGGTGTCAGACTCTTACTGACTAAAACCACCCGTGTTTCTTAAAATTCCCTTTGCGTTCCAGGGCTGCGGTAACTCTTTTACACAATTCTGCAACCCTTGCAAGCACTGATCCCAGCAGCTCCGCCAACTATGCTGACATCACTTTGAGGCGTCGACCCGGGTCTGATCCAATCCGTTGTATGGAGTGAGGATGGGATGGGAAGCATTCACCTCCATCTGCGAATCAGTAATGCAAGCGAACGAGGAGATCCACTGGGTGTCGCGACGGTCGGGAGTCGCAGGGCGACTCCCTGTCACATTAGGAGCAGTATGAAATCGAACCTACCTTGAACGAAATTGGCATACAAAAGAGCCTGCCTGTACGCAAGTATTTGGCTACCTGTTCCAAGGTATTTAATATTACATACTGATCGGACTGGTCACCTAGTGATCGATTTCGCTGCCTAAGACCGAGACAGAGCAAAGATAACGTGGCGCGAGGAAGCCATTGCACCGCGGTTTCATAAAACCAGGTAGACGGCCCGCCGGCTGCCTGTGCACACGCCACAATGGCTATAGTTACCAGTGGCAATCGATAGTCGGTCTCCGCTGCAGAGTTTAATAAATATAACTGAAGCCACAAATGGCTGTACATCGTACGATAAGCGAGACTTAAAAACGGAATGGATTCTAGTACAGTGGGAAATGTCAAAACAGTATTAATTAATCGGTCAAAACAGATGAGCAGCCAAACGGTTTCATTGCAGCAGATGCCTTTGTAGATCTTGTTCATAGCAATGAAATACTGACTCATGTCCATGCTCAATCATTTGAGCAAGGAAAAATGGACTACAGAAAATTTTAAAATAGTGAAAGTGGAACCTTAAATGTGACTTAAATCGTCAGCTTGTTTTTTAAATAAAGTAACTAGATTGTTAACTGCACTGAACCTGCCAAAACAAAAAAAGCGGGAGAGGCTGCCCGCCATTGGTTTGGTGGAGCTCTATTGAAAAAGATTTTAAGTAAGAACAATCGTACGAAACGACAAGCCAAGATCGTTTGAATTGGCGCAGAAAAGTGAGAAGACTCGACCCCACATAGTGAGATAAGGAGAGGAGAGGAAGAAAAAGAAGGAATAGTAGATCCTCGTACCTTTTACGTACCATAAAAAGTCGGAAGGCTATTCCATTAGTTTAGAAGTTTTAAAGTGCAGTCTCCTGAAAGTTCTGGGGAAGCTGAGGGGTAGTTGCAATGGTCAATGCAAAGTGCGACCGCGAAAGGATGGAACCATATTATTATAGTTATAAAAAAACATATATTTATGTTTGTTTTTTAAATAACACATTATTTTTAATAATACATACTTTGTATTGTGTTATGAGCACTTGTCGGCGCTATCGTCGTTAATAAACAATCCAAATTTTTATAACTATATTTCAGCGCGCAATCGGGCCAGTAGTGCTCGTTCTATTTCTATTCAAAACACAACTTCTGTCCCGCAATAACGTTATTTCTATAGTTTGCCAATGTTTCCGGTGCTGCAGTGATTGTGGGTCATTCCATTTACAGCTTCATCCTGTTAAAATGATTGACTCGCGGGATTAATCATCAACGATGATAAAATTAAGTTGATATTCTAAAATAGCTCGAAGCGCCATCAGTATCACTCAATGTTTTCGACGATGGGGACTCCACTGTCGTTCTATTTATTTTTAATTGTTGTAATTCAATTGTTTAATGTGAATGAAGCTGCACCTGCAAATGGTGTTTGTACCGGATCTGAGGGGTAAGTGAACGGTCAATTACTTTTCCATTTATTAGTTTGAAACCCAATTTTAGAATTAAGAATTTGAAGTTGCGAAATTGTCAACCACTATTCGAGCCTTAATACCTGACGTAATTCTCAATTCAGAAATCGGCCCTTAACTTTGCACTGATTTTAATAACACATTGGGTAAAATAATTTTGAAAGGTAGTAGTTAGTATGAGTAATCTGCAAAACAGTATAAAATATTCAGGCAGGACACAAAGAGGGCGTGAACTGTAAATATGGGGCAGATCTCTTCAAGGTGAGAAGCCTGTGCTCAAGTCTTGCTACATAGGGGGCAGGGTAGGGTTCGTGCTCCCGTCCATCCATCCATTCATCCATAAAACATTAATTTTATATTATTAGTATTGTACATACTCACAATCAGATGTAGCAAGCGTGAAGGAAAATAATTTAGTCTTCAAGTTGCCGTAACATGTGAGAAATTGGGCACGGGCACCACATTGATCCACCTCCAGCTATTTCCTAGCCAGCCACTAACTAACCTTTGACTTTAATACCAGACTTTGAATTTGACTTTGACTATGCCAATAAATGAAAAGTTTCAGAAAGGAAGAGAACAAAGTAGTTACATAAAAACTGATATACAGGGTGGAGACCACGATACGACAGTAAATCAAAACACTCATGGTCATTTTTATTTTAATATCAGGAGCGTTTGCCGCAAATTGTCAAAAACAGTTCAATTTCCCTACATTTTTAAAAGTTTTCGACTTCTTCTGCTACTCTTCGTCTACTTAAATTTGAACGGATTTAAATACAAAAATGGGCCTTCTGGCCACGTCTATCCATTAACTTAATGACACCGGCAAGTGGCTTTTTAATCTAAAATATTTTCCTTGAACAATGCCAGTGATGTCATTGTCATATCTGTCGGATGTAGTAGTAGTGAAGAAAGTTCTAGTTGTTGAACGAAAGCTGTGGATGTGTTTCTCACAAAGTATGTATGTGTGGTACCTATACGCAACTCAAACAGAAAGACTGAAAAACTTAATTGCACAAAGTCTCTCGAGCAACCAGTACAATAAGGTGTATCTCAAGGCTCAATACTGGGTCCATTATTTTTTCTGTCTATACAAGGTCACATTAAAATAGATGGACAAATTTTAACACAGCGTTCAGAACGTCTAACCAAAGATATTTATGAAAAAAAGAACACTGATTAAAGTGATTTTATTTTGACCTAAAATAATAAATTGCCAAAATTTGTAGTGTATTTTCACTAGCGGATTTTTTTTCTTGTAAGTTTGTAATGGATTTTTTTATTATTATTTTTACCATTGTCCTAATAATTTAGGACTAATATTATAAATGCGATATTGAGTTTTTTATTTGTTACGCTTTCACACCTAAACCTCAGAAGTGACTTTGAGGAATTTTCTCGCTGAGACGGGCGATTACAGGCCAACTATTAAATCAATCAATCAAAATTAACGCGAGCAAAGCGGTGGGCAAAAACTAATATACGCTGCGCATTGCTTGCAACGAATGCACAACATTTTTAACGAGTGACTGAATTTATTTTTTCAACAGAAGCTACCAAATTCAGACTAAAACTGGTACCAAACTGAACAAGGCGAAGAAGAAAATTACTTACACCTTCACGACCAAAGTGAGTATTTTGTAACACGTCATATTATAAGTTACTCACAAGTACCTATACTTACCTAACTTACAAAGTGAACGGATAATCGGGCGCTTGTATACCTAAACTGCTTCCCGTGAAAGAATAATGTGGACATTCCTTTGTGAATAAATAAGTAATCCCGGGTTCCCGGGATTGACCAAATTCGTAAAAACAACTATAACAAACTAAAAGTGGTTATTTTGATCTTTCTTTTATTCAAAACAAATCGAATAATTTACCTGAATTAAAACGAATTTTCTTAGATCTCATACAAACACGGTTCCTAATATGGTGATATAATAGAAAAACAAATCAAAAGCTGATTTTAAAAAGAAATAAAATCCCTCTAATATAAAATTTATTTGAATTCAAAATTCGCAGTACCTACAAGTGAAGTTGTCGTAGTTCAATATGGCCCGAAAAAAACAGGAATCTTATAGTTAAATATATATATATATAAGATCATTTTAAATAATATCTGAAGTTCTGTATGGTGTTGGATGTATAATAAAACTAGTTTAAAGGTCAGCTAACATTATTTTTTTTTGTTTCAGGTATATGTTACGAAATCAGTGTCATCCTGTTGTCCCGGTTATGATACAGTTAAAAAAAATCCGTAAGTACAAATCAGTAAGTAATCGTATCTCAAAATACTCACATAGGTACTTATTTTTGAAAGGAGTTGCGACGTATCATAGTGGAAATCTAAGATTTGCATCGTAAAAACACGATACGACGCCGCATCGTTGTTGACTTCGTTTTCGATTTAGTATCGTCGTTTTTAGGGTTTCGAACGTCCGTACAAATCGGAACCAACTTGGATCACTCGCCTGTCTGTCTGTCACAGTCAATTTTCTCCGAATCTACAAGATCGATTCTGTTGAAATTTGGTACACATATGAACTTCTGTGACCCAAAAAAGGCTTTGCGTAAATACTCTTGTATAAGTAATAATTTTGAGTATGAGGGTCACTTTTGGGAGGAAAACTTGACAATTCAATAAAAAAATATTCGAATGTATTGAATCGCTGTGAGACTTGTTATGGCCTAAAAAAATAATACTTCACAGAAGCGTTTTTGTTGATTTCATTTTTTATTTGAAAGGATAAGATAGGTATTACAATTATTTTTTCAATGACTTTATTTTACTTTACTAAAAAAATCAATAATAGTGATTCTATACTTGCGCCAATTGTATAAGTTGTAGAATCTAAAAAAAACCTTTAGTAAGACATAACGCTTAATGTTGTTGCTCATATAGGCTGGGGTCCATGCAACTCACGGATTTGATATAACATTATCATTAAAAATTGCACGGAACCCCATGCAATTTTTAATGATAATGTTATATCAAATCCGTGAGTACCTAATGCAATGAGCGATTGAGGAGTGCTTTGGAAGATGCTTTCCAAGAGTATCGGTTCACACCGCCTAAACTTAGACCCCGTCTACCTCGTTTGCCCATGCATAATAAAATAAGGCGCTGGTGTGTGCTCTAGACTTGCAACTACCAAATTGCTTTGATAGCAGCGAAGACCTCGCCGATAACCACTCGATCTTGTACTGTGCGGGTGCAGGGGCATTTCGTGTACCTCATGTCACACTTATCTGCTTCAGGGAGAATAACACTCGCAGTAGTAATATTATAAAGTAATATAATAAATGCGAAAGTTTTAATTGATGGTTTGTTAATCACGTCAGAACGGATCTTGATGAAATTTGGCACATTTTTATCATCCGGGAGTATGTTCCCTCGGGATAATTTTCGATTTTCACGTGGGTGGAGCCGCGGGCGGCAGCTAGTATCTAATAAACACTTAAAAGCATTGACAGCGTTATTATAAAGTGTAATTTAATTTGGCTATAACTTTTTTTTCTCACAGCGAATCAGAAAAAGCGAATAGTGGTAGAATATTAAAGAACCTCTCCAACGACATATATTTATATATCGCTTAAAGATATTGGTCATATAGGCAGGGCTCCATACATTTTTGCCAGTCCTCCTATTTTGCTTTGATCTTTCATGCAAGTAATAAAATAATTGATTTTTATTTTATTTTCACTCGGTACTTATAATCATATTTATCACAAAATGTCTAAAAACAATTTACGTATATTTCAGACTCACCTGTAAATCGAAATGCGCAAAGCCTTGTAAAAATGGTTTTTGCACCTCTAAAAAAAAATGTGCATGTAACAAGGGTTACGTATTGGACCCCAAAAATAATTTCAACTGCCTGCCGCACTGCTCTAAACCTTGTGGGAAAGGCACCTGTAACGCACCAGAGAAATGTCTGTGCAACAAGGGATATAAGTTGGTAAATAAAACATGCCAACCATCTTGTAGTAAGCCCTGTGTCAATAGTACTTGTGTGGCCCCGGAAAACTGCCAGTGCCAAAAAGGCTTCGTAAAAACAGATAATTATAACTGCAAGCCCCACTGTTCCAGTGGATGTCCTTATGGAAGTTGTGTTGGACCTGAGCTTTGTGTGTGTGACTCAGGGTGGCGAATGGTGCAGCCACGTGGGCAGGTGAAAAACTCATGTCAACCTATTTGTACGAAACCATGTAACAACGGCACATGCGTAGCTCCAGAAACCTGTCAGTGTACAATGGGCTACGTAAAAGCAGATAAATATAACTGCAAGCCAAGCTGTTCAAAAGGATGCTCTCATGGGAGCTGTGTTGAACCAGAAAAATGTGTGTGTGACCCAGGATGGACATTGATACAACCAAAAGGCAAATCGTCTAAATCATGCCAACCTGTTTGTTCGAAACCTTGTTTAAATGGCACTTGCGTGGCTCCAGAAACCTGTCAGTGTACAGAGGGATATGTGAAGACAGATGAGTATAGCTGCAAGCCTAACTGCTCCAGTGGATGTCCACATGGAAGTTGTGTTGGACCTGAGACATGCGTGTGTGATTCTGGATGGCAAATGGCACTATCAAATGACGCGGCGAATAAAACATGTCAACCCGTTTGCAAGAAACCTTGCTTAAATGGCACTTGTGTGTCTCCAGAAACTTGCCAGTGTATAGTGGGCTACGTAAAAGCAGATGAGTATAGCTGCAAGCCTCACTGTTCTAGTGGATGTCCACATGGAAGTTGTGTTGGACCTGAAACATGTGTGTGTGACTCAGGATGGAAAATGCTACAAGATGATAATTTGTCCAAAACATGTCAACCTATTTGCTCGAAACCTTGTTTAAATGGCACCTGTGTGGCTCCAGAAACGTGCCAGTGTACAGAAGGATATGTTAAGACGGATAACTATAGCTGCAAACCTTACTGTTCCAGTAGATGTCCACATGGAAGTTGTGTTGGACCTGAGACATGCGTGTGTGACTCTGGATGGCAAATAGCCCGATCAAATGATACGGATACGAATGAAACATGTCTACCCATTTGCACGAAACCTTGCTTAAATGGTACTTGCGTGGCTCCAGAAACCTGCCAGTGTACAATAGGCTATGTAAGAATAGATGAATATAGATGCAAGCCTCACTGCTCCAGTGGATGTCTTCATGGTAGCTGTGTTGGACCTGAAACATGCGTGTGTGATTCAGGATGGCAAATGGCTCAATCACATGTAACGGCAAATAAAACATGTCAACCCATTTGCGCGAAACCTTGCTTAAATGGCACCTGCGTGGCTCCAGAAACATGCCAATGTATAAAAGGGTATGTAAAGATGGATAATAATTATACCTGCAAGCCTTACTGCAATAATGGATGCCCACATGGCAGTTGCGTTGGACCTCAAACATGTGTGTGTGACTCAGGATGGAAAATGACACAATTAGATGACAATTTGTCAAAAACTTGCCAACCAATCTGCTCGAAACCTTGTTTAAATGGCACCTGCGTGGGTCCAGAAACCTGCCAGTGTACAATAGGCTACGTAAGAATAGATGAGTATAGATGCAAGCCTCACTGCTCCAGTGGATGTCTTCATGGTAGTTGTATTGGACCTGAAACATGTGTGTGTGATTCAGGATGGCAAATGGCAAAATCACAAGTCAAGGCGAATGAAAAATGTCTACCCATTTGCACGAAACCTTGCTTGAATGGCACCTGTGTGGCACCTGAAACATGCCAATGTACAAAAGGGTATGTAAAGATGGATAATAATTATACCTGCAAGCCTTACTGCAATAATGGATGCCCACATGGCAGTTGCGTTGGACCTCAAACATGTGTGTGTGACTCAGGATGGAAAATGACACAATTAGATGACAATTTGTCAAAAAGTTGCCAACCAATCTGCTCAAAACCTTGTTTAAATGGCACCTGCGTGGGTCCAGAAACCTGCCAGTGTACAATAGGCTACGTAAGAATAGATGAATATAGATGCAAGCCTCACTGCTCCAGTGGATGCCATCATGGTAGTTGTGTTGGACCTGAAACATGTGTGTGTGATTCAGGATGGCAAATGGCAAAATCACAAGTCAAGGCGAATGAAACATGTCTACCCATTTGCACGAAACCTTGCTTAAATGGCACCTGCGTGGCTCCAGAAACATGCCAGTGTACAAAGGGATATGTAAAGACGGATAATTTTACCTGCAAGCCTTATTGCACCAATGGATGTCCACATGGCAGTTGTGTTGGACCTGAGACATGTGTATGTGACCCAGGGTGGCAAACAGTACAATCATATGGCGCTAGGAACAAAACATGTCAACCTATTTGCACTAAACCCTGTGAGAATGGCACATGTGTAGCCCCAGACGCATGTCAGTGTCTGTCAGGATATAAACAAATTGCACAATATATTTGCAAGCCTCATTGTTCTAATGGATGTCCAAATGGTACATGTGTTAGCCCAGAAAAGTGCGTCTGTGATTCCAGATGGCAAATGATGCGATCAAAAAGCACAAAAATGAGGTCTTGTCTACCAATTTGTACCAAATCCTGCGTAAATGGTACCTGTGTCGCTCCGGACACTTGTACATGTTTTTCCGGGTATACAAAAACAGAAGAAAATATCTGCGAGCCAGATTGCTCTAGCGGGTGTTTAAATGGCACATGTGTCAGTTCTGGCTCCTGCGCTTGTAACCCAGGATGGTATAAAAGTAATCTCAACGGCACATGTGTGGCTGATAGCATTGAATTTGATAGAAATATTGGACAAAAAAATTGGTAAGTAATGTGAATAAATTTAAAAAAAATAGTTTAGTTTAAATCGAATACACTTGACATCATTCAGCGGCTAAGACAAAAAAACGTCATAACTAAACATTGATGAAATGATTGTAATCCTTAAAGGATCATTTGTGCGTCTGCCTGTCTGTCAGTCCGTCTGTCACAGCCACTTTTCTCGACTCATCTATTACAACAGATTCAGTTGAAATTTGGGACAATTTATGTACTTCTGAGACCCGAACCGAACACGGCAGCGTTCCGAAATTTAATTCATTTTTTAGGATGGGGTCACGTTTGTCTGCGTGAACTTGGCAGATCATATTCCAGCAGATCTCAAAAAAAAGTGAGTTCTATTCGCATGCAGCATAGTTCTAGAGTTCCTGATACTTTTCGGAAATAGTTCTGGCGTTTTTCTCGGAAAAAAAATCAAATGAAAATATGATCTGCTAACTTCCGGTAGCAGATCATTTTTTCCAAAACCAAAATTTTAAAAGTATTTTAGGTGCATAAAGGTGAGAGCTATAGTTCCTGATACTTTTCGGAAAGAGTTCTGTCTCAACTGGCTTAAAAAAAAATTACAAACATACGTAACCACCACAAAAATAAAAACGACATTTTTAGTAAAAGTGGCGGTAATTACAAAACGAATAACCAGATATCCATTATTCTAAACAAAATCAGTAGCTAGGAAATCAACTAAAAGGAAAAATATAAAATGAAATTCCAAACAATTCGCAAGAACTAGCAGAGCATTGTTGAAACCCTAGATTTGACAAAATCATGAAATTTTAAGTAAATGAGTGAAAAATTCCAAAAAAACATCTAGAAAATACCCAGGGTCGAGAACTCCTCGATTTTAGATACACCGATAATATCCCTAATTGCTGTACTGTAAAGTAAACCTAGAACTCAATCTCAGATATCAGCAGAGCATGGTTGAAAACCTCGATTAGCCGAAAATCATGCAAATTTGAAGTTTCAGTGTTAAAAAGTCCAAAAAAATATCTGGAAAGTACCCAGGACCGAGAACTCCTCGATTTTAGATACACCGATACTATCCCTTTAAGCTGTACTGCAAAATAAACCTAGAACTCAGACTCAGATATCAGCAGAGCATGGTTGAAAACCAAGATTAGCCGAAAATCACAAAAAAATTAAAGTTTCCAGGTTAAAAAATCTAAAAAAATATATGTAAAATACCCAGGGCCGAGAACTCCTCGATTTTAGATACACTGATACTATCCCTTTATGCTGTACTGCAAAGTAAACCTAGAACTCAGACTCAGATATCAGCAGAGCATGGTTGAAAACCTAGATTAACCGAAAATCATGAAAATTTGAAGTTTCTGAGTTAAAAAATCTAAAAAAAATATATGTTAAATACCCAGGGCCGAGAACTCCTCGATTATAGATACACCGATACTATCTCTTTATGGTGTACTGCAAAGAAAACCTAGAACTCAGACTCAGATATCAGCAGAGCATGGTTGAAAACCTAGATTAGCCGAAAATCATGAAAATTTGAAGTTTCTGAGTGAAAAATTCCAAAAAAATATCTAGAAAATAGCCAGGGCCGAGAACTCCTCGATTTTAAATACACCAAAACTATCCCTTTATGCTGTACTGCAAAATAAACCTAGAACTCAGACTCAGATATCAGCAGAGCATGGTTGAAAATCTAGATTAGCCGAAAATCATGAAAATTAGAAGTTTCTGAATTCAAAGTCTAAAAAATATATGTAAAATACCCAGGGCCGAGAACTACTCGATTTTAGATACACTAATACTATCTCTTTATGCTGTACTGCAAAATAAACCTAGAACTCAGACTCAGATATCAGCAGAGCATGGTTGAAAACCTAGATTAGCCGAAAATCACAAAAAAATTAAAGTTTCTTAGTTAAAAAATCTAAAAAAATATATGTAAAATACCCAGTCTCAATTTCCAGTCCTCAATTTCCAGTCCATTAAGAAATGATTAAATGAAAAATTATTTTGCATAATTTTAAAATAAATCGTTTTGAAGTTATCTAAGAAAATTGATGAAATTTGACCATGCCACCAGACTAACTCCGAAAAGAAAAAAAAAAAAATTTGGAAAGAAATAAATATAATATTTATTGACGTCAACATATATTAAAGGAAACCATTTATATATATTTTTTTATTTAATATGGGTTTGCTTTTGACTCTAGTCTATGTCATAGATGACATGGATAAAGTATTTAAGAAGTCTCTGTTACAAAGAGACATGTTAATAAAAATATGATTTGTTCGGAACCCTTTGCTCGCGAGTCCGACTTGCACTTGACCGGTTATTTTCTTTATTGGGCCAACACAGTAGGGTGAAAAAAAGACCTTAATGCAATGAATTAAATCGATATTTATTCACTCAAGCATTATTGTGTACCTACCTTCTTAACACACGTGTTATTTCATTTCGGTATTTTAACATAATTAAAATCTTCTAATTAGACCCAAAATTAATTCCTAACTGAAAGCAGTTAGGTAATCTAACTTTGTAGCTATGCGCAAAATAATTCTCGAGTCTTAGTTTCACAGTAAAACACGATAATTGTGATATTAACTGGCGTGAAAGCTATTACCATGGTTTCATGATTCTTTTTAACCGACGTCATGGCTAGACCATACTGCTGATTGCATTTTATAAACTTAACATAAGATAACGTTTTCTTTCCAAATATTACTATTTTTTTTATTTCCGTCACTTTTATTTATCATCATCATATCAACCGAAAGACGTCCACTGCTGGACATAAGCCTCCCCCAAGTGTCGCCACAACAAACGGTCCTGTTCGTTTCGCATCCATAGGCTACCCGCGACCCTCACCAGGTCTTCGGTCCACCTTGTCTCTTGGCCTTTCAACGCTACGTCTTCCGGTACGCAGTCGCCACTCCGACCATCTGTTCTGCGAGCAATGTGCCGTGCGCACTGCGACTTCAGTTTGGCGATCCTTCGGGCCATGTCGATAACCTTTCGCACCTTTAAAGTAAAACCGTTACTAAACGAAATTATGAAATTTTATAGGGGAGCCAATATTAGAAAATAGTCACTGTTTTTAGATAGATGGCATTGATACCTCAATTCGTGAAAATTTTCGTTTAGTAACGGTTTTACTTTAAAGGTGCGCTTTGTTCTCTTGCGGATGGATATTCACTTTCATTATTAAGCCTAAAATGAATGATATCCTTTCTTTTGTGTTGCTCTTGAAAAAAATTTTGTAAAGTTCGATTGTCATTAGATTCTTTGGAGTGGCTTTATAAAGTCGACGATCGCGTGTTCGCACGACCCATAGCTTTGGGTAAAGTTGAGACAGGAGACTTATGTTAATTTTTCAAGTGAAAACTTCTTTAGCGGCGTTGTGCACTTTTTGGGATGGGTAAAAAATTTTAAACTCGCGTCAGGACACGTGACCTGATCGAAAATTCGTAAGACGGATGGAGAGTAGACCGTCGGCGTGGCGTAGGAGAGGAAGTAATATCCCCCTCTTTCTACCGTGCGGGGAAAATGTATACCTGCCCCTGCTGTTTCGTTGAACTTTTTTATGTAAAATAATATGTAATATAAATTGTCATGTTTGTGTACGATAGCGCAATAAATGAATATTGTATTTTAGCACATAAATGATAGTACTTTTATACTGATAATTAAAGCAATTCGTGCGGAATTATTCCCTAACCATTCCAAAATATCAAAAATGCACAACGTTGATGTTCCAGTTTTCACTTCTGCCGGCACTCCCGGAGTGCAACCCGTTGTTTTTTTCTGTCAATTAATTTGCAGTTGATTTTATTTCTGTATAAGTCACGAGTTTTTTTTTTGTAGCAGTAACTTAGAAACAAAACATTTACATTTTCAGGGTGCAGTCAAACTGGTTGTACATCTTGGGCGCCGCCATCAGTCTAATGCTGGCAGTGATGTTTTTAATACTCTTTATAGTTAAGCGTTCCAAACGAAAGAAATCTCTTCAAGATGGTAAGTATATGTGGCGTATTAAATTGTTACATTACTGCGGTATAGTATATAAAGTACCTAGAATGCCTTAAAAATACTTTTCGAGAAAAGTGTCTTGCCTTACATAGTGATATTATATTTACATAACAATTACGAAAGTAACTTATGCACGTACACAACGTTTATTTTCACGATTTTTTTCTATAGACTTTTATGCATCTAACATTGTTTGACGTATCTGTCTATAATTTTTTAATAAACTTCTAAGTAGTAAACTTTAACGTACGTATCCATCAAATAACAAATGAAAGAAACAACCAGTCTTCTCTTTTAACCCTCAAGTGGGCGCGTGGTTATTTGATACGGCAGCGGTCGCGCGTAACCGTAATGACCTACGGAAGATTTCAGGGATTTAGAACACCGATTAATTGAAACTCATTTGTTATTTTTATTCTGAAATTATCTATTTTTGAGCTAGGAACCAAATTGTTTTAATTTTAAAACAAAATAATAAAATAAACCATTTTCGTTGAATAAAGGACAACACTAACATATTATGCACGCCCAAAAAAAAAGGTCTCTCCTTCGAGAGTTTTGTTGTTTCACTTAGATGTTTTTAATTTTTACTAGCTATATATAATACGATCTAATAATTGGTATTGTTGTTTATTATCAACTCTAGTCTAGATTACTTCAGAAATAGTCGTATCGTCAAGGTAAAAATTACAATCAGGCGCGTGTTGTCGTTTCGACGCCTACGCCGCCACTTAAACATATGCATTTTGTTCCCTTCTGGAGGCTCGGAGAAGGAGGGAGTGCAGTAGTTTTATGCGTATTGAACTAGTGAGGCAGGCTACTAGAAACGAGAAATACTTGTGACTAGAAATATTGATAGTATGAATGAAAATGTATCGAGTGCGGTCGATTCGACGCCGCGCGACCGCTTGAAGGTTAATATTTGTTATCTTTTAATAATAAAACAGTTCTTTTATAACAAACAACGAGAAGAAAAAAAAACTTATTATCTAAATTGAGTAGACTATTAAACTGAGATATAATTATCAATTAAATAAAACTATATCTACTTAGTAGATCCATTAGATATTGCAGATTAATTAACAAAATATACCAATCAAATGGACGATTTCAAACTCGTAAAACTTGCGGGATCTCGCCCTTTTTTCGTCCGAGATCAATCTCGCTAAAAAGGCCGAGATCTCGCGAGAACGAGATTGCATTCCCAAGACAGAACATGACAAAAAACGACGACCATTTTTAATTAAAATTAGTGGGTGAAAGTAGGCAGTAACGTGAATTACTTTAACTATTGGAGCCACCCTGAAAACGCAAAAATTGACAAGCCACTTTAATCGTACTGCAGCAGTAGTTTTTTTTTAACGTTTATAAGTATTTTTAAAATGAATAAAAAAACACTCTGTATATATAATTGCGTTATGGGTGTCACCGGAAAATGACAAACTCCGTAAGATTATAAAAAAAATATATCTTGTGAAACTTTTGACGCATCAAAATTTGGTAGTCATTCCGAGAAATTGTGAAATAGCAAGTAACGAAACGCAATTTCAACATCCTCTGAGACGAAGCCCCGCTGAGCGGCACTCCTATTTATGCACCTATTTCTTACATGCTTAACCTATCCATGTCGGGGAGCCCTAAGCTCCCTGTGACCTGTGTTCCGCTACTTGGCTAGGCAAGAAAATCCGATAAATTGTAGAACCGTACACTGATTGGTCGCCAATATGTCGTCAGTTTAAATGTCGATTCAAAATTCGGAATGACTTCAAGAAATTATAGACTCAAATTTCGATGCGTAAAAAGTATTCCAAATGTTCAGTTGACAATTTATCGAGAGTTTACAATCGCTCAAGAAGAACTCCGTAAGATTATAAAATATTATAATCTTACGGAGTTAGCAATTATCCGGTGACATGGGCATCAAAGTACAATTAAGCATGAATAATGTGGTCTGATCTCTATATTTAGATAGGTATTCTGAATATTTATGTTTATTTCGCTAACTGTCGAAAGGCTCTTCATAGGTTTGAACTTTACATTGTACCTTACCATAACATTAAATTACCGTACAATGACTGTGGAGCTCGTGTCGAAGGAATAACAGCCGCACGAGACGATCAAGGGTAAGTAACGCTTGCCAAGGTTGGTCTGTGGATGGGTGACCATTTTAACATACCGAATTTCCTCTGTGCCTTGGAAAGCACGTTAAGCCGTTGGTTCCCGACTCTCATTTGTAGATCTTTGGTAGTCGTTAAGGATTGTCAGAAGCCAGTAAATTTGACTTCAATCTTGCCATGAAACTACCATGTTACCCAGTAAATGGGTTGTGGAGGTCTGGTAGGCAGTCGCTCCACGTAAAATACTGGTATTCAGCTGAAACCGGTTTGACTGGAAGCCGACCCCAATATAGTTGGGAAAAGGCTAGGCAGATGATGATGTCTTAATGGTTCTTAATGTGGATTAATGAGAAATATTTTCTTTATAGATGGTGCCGAGACAGTTCCAGCCCAAGAAATTGCTCCCAAATTTTTTAATAGGTCGAAACAAAAGTATGATGTCTCCAACAAAAATTCCGAGCTTTAAATTCGAGGGATTCTGTGTCATTGTATTGTTAGAAATTGAAGATTTGGTAAAAGTTGATCCACATAATATATCTGGACCGTGCCGAGACGTGGATGGGCCGTATCCACAATGTGGTCCGACACGTCCCGGAGACGGACATGTGTGAATGAGTGCTTGTTAAATGACAATGAGCCAAGCTACAAATGTCAACGAGCCAAGAGGATTATTGGCAATAATACGCTCGTCGAGACCAAGCTCCAAAGTCTTGAGCATCGACGCCGAGTAGCCAGCCAGCCGGTTTTCTATAAGTTGCATTTTGGGGAGTATGCGACGGAACTGCATGGTTTAAATCCGCAAAGCCAGCTCCAGACCACAAGACGTACGGCGATGCACCACCTGTACATGGTGGACATCCCACCCACACACCCACACGCACAAAACGTTTTGGGAACACATTCATTGTGCGTACAGCTAAGGAGTGAACTTCCCTGCCAGTGTCTGTGATTACTGATAGCTACAACCTTCTCCCGTTTTTAAATCAAAACGTTATTGAAACCAACCGATAGTGGTCAATCGCGTGCCTTTTAAAAGTAAAAACAAAAAAATGGTCGCACCGTTTTTTTTATCATGACTGGCCTGTTGGTCGAGTGGTTAGTGACCCTGACTGCTATACCGGAGGTCGTGGATTCGATTCCCACCCAGGACAAATGTTTGTGTGATGAGCATGATCATTTGTTCTGTGTCTGGGTGTAATTTGTTTATAATATGTATGTATTTAGAAATATATAAGTATGTTTATCAGTTGTCTGGTTGCTATAGCACAGGCTCTGCCTAGTTTGGGATCGGATGACCGTGTGTGAGTTGTCCCAAGATATTATTATTATCATCACTCCGGACAGACCACCGCCTTTCGGGTCCATCCACGTCCCTAATTTCCTCTCTTGTCCTTAATTTAATTAAAGTGGATAAGTATCGGTGTAATTAGGTACATATTTATTATGGATATTCGGTATTTATGTCAAACATAATCTATTGCTGAAAATTCTACATATTTTTTTTGTTTGGTTATTGTTAAAGATAAATAAATGAAATCACCTCGAACTGTATTGTCTTTTTCTTCATTTAGGATTTTTTATTAATTTACTAATTAATAAGATTACTTTGAATTAATAATGTTTTATTATTATGACCTCACCGAGCAATTAATTGTGCCTACACGACTGCACCAGTGTGAACTTAATAGGGATTATTCAAATACAGAATTTATGAAAATTTTGTGCCGGGGCCAGCAAGCCGAACCTGCGGTGGTGAGCATTAAAACCATCTGTTACGATAACCTCTTATGGGACCGCCGGAGCCCCGCACCGCCGGACCCGTAACAGAAACCATGCCTGCTGCATGTTTCACGCTCGCTTGCATGTTGCATGCTCGCTGGCATGTTGCATGCTTGCTTGCATTCTGCATGCTGCATGCATTGTTATACTTCTTTGCATGTTGTGATAGTTTAGAAAATGCATTATAAAAAGATATTTAATATGAACTATATTTATCTAAAATAATCTAAATATTAAATGAAAAATGTATAAATGATTAAATATCACCCGAAACATTTGCAAAGCGAGTGTTTATAAAATAAAATATTTGCGGAATAAGTGGTTTGTGAAATAAATAGTATTCGAAACGTTGGTTGTAAACTAAAAATTGGTCAGTGGTGTTTTGGTGAAACATTAGTGAACCCTATAATGGTTTGGAAGTTGGCCTTCGGAGTAGGATTAAATATTTGTCGGCACCCTTGCACCATCCCATCTTCTTAGCACGGCAGGCTTAGCTGGAGCGGCTACTGCAAATGCAGAAAATTTTAAACGGCACAAATGTAGTAACCTTATTGGGAGTTATAGGTATGTATGAACCATTTGGGGTTGAAACATTAGGTCCGAGTGCTCATGGGGCTTTGAGTGAAATCAGTTAATGCTTTGTCGACTCTTCACGTGGCCAGAGGTCCTTTTATTCGGCCAAGGATTAAGCAATCCCATGTAACGTTTGGCATTTTTCCCATTGATAGTTATGCGTACGAGTTTTGATTGATGCTCAATGAGTACTGCTTCATGTTTTAAAGTCGCTTGTACATAATTTTCTTACTATGCGACACGTGTTTATCTAGCTTTTTACTGTGTTGTGTGATATGTATGTTAGGAAATATTGATAATATTCTAACTATAAAATCATTGTTTAGAGATATCACTTGTCGTTTAACCATGCTTTATGGTTACAGTGTTAATTTTTCGAATTCTGATAATTACTTCTTGTACATGTCTTCATGTGCCTACCAGTTCTGTATATTTCCTAATTTTTTCCATGATATTTCTGTATATTACAGCTACATTAGAATTAAGGATTGCCATGTCTATTGCATGTGTGTGTTTGTTTTTATTGTAAATCCTTACTGATATTAAAACTGCGAAATTGAGTTTGTGTCTTTAAATAGTACCTACACTTATCACGCCTAAATCACTGAAGAGATTTGATGATTTTTGATACCTACAAGACAGGTACATAAATGAAACGATTATTTCTTTATTATCCGAAAATAAAACTTGAACGTTATGTGAAGCCTCAGGCATTAGCTAGATGTTAATATAATTAGCTTGTATATTACTTTACTAACACTTATGGTGCAACTTACTGGAGCAAGCAAAGGCGCGAGTTAGCAGTATACAAAACATGTACAAGTTAATCACTTGTGACATCTCTTTGAGGCGCGCGTGATACACAACGCGCCATCGAACCGGGCCTGGCGGTGATCGGACAGCGAGCCACCCAACGCTCGCCGTCCGCAGGCCCGCGCCTACGGTGGCCGGGGATCGCCCTGCGACTACCAACGCCCGGGGCTTCTTCTGTAGCGGCGGTTGGGGCGAAGGCATTGTCTCTCCCTCGCGCGGCCCGCCTCCCCCTTCGCTAGCATTACTGCTTCGCAGAAGGAGGTGACCGCTTCCCAAGCCTCCTCGCTCCGGACCATGGAAACAACCAGGGCCGGACGCGAGAGGTCGCCGCCGCCGATCGCCTCGACGAAAACACGGCGGTGCTTCGCCCTAGCAGGGCAGACCTCCACCAAAACATGCACAAGTTAATCACTTGTGCTTGTACACGGTACAAGTAGTGAAGCAAGCAAGGCGCGGGGCTACTTGCGTCTATCTGCACAAAAATAAAATTGAAACAAAACAACAAATTAAACTTGTGCGGGTAGCCCGCGCGCGTCGCAGAGCAAAACCAAAATCAAAAGTCATTTATTCAAATTAGGCTGAGTGCCAGCACCTTTTGAACGTCAAAGTTCTACATGAAGGCAGTCCCCCAAAACGCCCGCCCGTCACCACTTCGTAGTGTTTTAGCTGGGAAGAAGAAGTGGCGCAACAAGCTCCCTAGCAGGGTACCTTGCGCGGGTAGCTCGCGTTGGTACAAGCTCGAGTCACTTTGCCCACCGAGCTTATAACCTGCGCAAGAGCCTCAATGTGTGCAAGCTACATGCACCTTGTTTCAGCACCATTATTCTCATGTCTCTTTTTAACCGATTTCAAAAAAAGGAACAGGTTCTAAATTCAATTGTTTTTTTTTAATGTTTGTTACCTCATAGCTCCGTCATTTATGAACCGATTTGAAAAAATCTTCTTTAATGTGAAAGGATATACGTTCCGATTGGTCCCATAGCAATTCGTGTTTTGCTTTCCTGTGACTTTCCAGTGCACAGTGGTGTTGTTAGGTGTGGGTGTGGGTGTGTACCACTAAACAGTGTAAAATAAAAAACTTTTTAACAAAAAAATACAACCGACCGACTTCCAAATAAAAAAAACACTACAAAGTATCTTGTACTGTTGTATTTCTTTTGTAAAAAAAAAATTATTGGTAAATAGACGCAGTTGTAGTTTCCATCTAAATCGGTCCCAAGACTCCTTTGAGTGTTTTTGCACTATTCATCACAGTATCGGATTTGGTCATCGACACCCACTTGAAAAAGAACTCTGCATATCTAACTATTCTATGTCCATACAAATAAATAAAATGTAGGTGTCTGTAATATGAAAATAACGGTTTTTTTACTAAATCCATACGATACCTATGACAAAAAAAAAACAATATTAAATATTTTGTCTGTATGTCTGTTTGTCGTGGCTCTCCAAAACGGCGGAACCGATTTTGATGGGACTGTCACTGGCAGATAGCTGATGTTGTAAGGCTTAATTTAAGCTACATTTATTTTCGACGATTCTTGTATGCCAAGTTAAACAAATTATTAAATATTAATCCTAAACATAAACATGACTGTAAAAAAACTGTGATTGATTGACTTCTAAAACTTCCCTATGATGAGACAGAGAATCTGCTTCATCCAGTTAAATACCTAATGTAACAAACACATATACATTGGCTGCTTTGATGCCGAAGAAACAGCCGCCCATGTCATCCTGGAATGCGAGGCCGTGGCTACCCAACGTGAACAAATCCTCGCTCAAACGGTGAGGTCGCTCCGCGAAGCCTGTGAAGCTCCCAGGAAACTTCTGGGCGGAGCTAGGCTGGCTAACGTAGCCAGGACACCTACGTACAACGGACCGAATAAGAGTCTAAGTGCGGAAAATGGAGTCCCTACTCTACTCTACTACTAACACATATACACACGCACACATACACCTATACACACACACGCCCAACACACACACACACACAAATAACCAGTCCCCCACTTACACAAGCTTAATTTACTAGTTCAAGCGATTCTACTCTTTAGAAATTTTGTTTTCCATATTATTAATTAAATGTATTATTATTGTCTCGGCAACTTTATCTAACATGTCTGCATGTAATGGGTGTGTAATGTTTGGCATAATAACAAATGCTCTAATTTCACTTGAACTAACGTTCATATGACATAATTTTCATATGACATAATATCAAATGACATAAATTCATATGCCTAATGTTTCATATCATATAATATTCATTTAACATAATAACATTTAGTGAAACGTCCATTTCATATAATTTTCAATATGTATAATATTCTTTTAATATAACGTTCATTTGACCTAATATCCTTTTGACCTAAAATTCATGTTTAATGGGCACAGTTCTAGCCTAACTCAAATGGCACTTAACCAAACCTTAAAATATTCTATGCATGGTCGAGGGTGGGCTTGGTCGACGGAGCCCCGCTTCGCGGGGCTCCTACTTCTGGGTGGTTTATAAAAAAATAACCACGAAGGGGATGGCGGGGTCTATTCGTTCGCTTCGCTCGCTCACACGACCCCGCCATCCCCTTCTAACCTAACCTATCCGAGTCGGGGTGCCCTAAAGTCCATTACAGATTATGAATATTATAGTAATTGAATAATATGCTAAATGAATATTATGTGAAATGTGCATTATAGGAAATGTTCATTATGTCATATGAAATTAGGTAAAATGAAATTAATTCAACAATTCATTATGTCAACTGATCGTTATGTTAAACAAAATTATGTTAACTGAAATTATGTCAAGTGAACGTTAGATATTTTGTTATTATGTCAATCGTTACACACCCGCATGTAATATCATGAACTGCACTCACTGTGGCAGCTGGTACTTATAGCTCAGGGTTTCCTTTTTTAAGTAGGTACCAGCAGTATATCATCTATTCAATCTTGCACTTACATTTGTACTAAGCATGTATAACAATAAATACACTATTATTATTTTAGACAAAGAATATAGGCCATAAAATACTGCGCAGGCACCGGGCAGAAGCTATGACAATTAATAAAATTTATTGACTTTGATATTTCTTACTTTTCCTTTGTTTAAGTTTAAAGATTTTATAAGTGTTTGTAAGACCTGATATTACGGATTCATATATGTATTGTTGCTGATTTATGTAGGTATAGAATAATTTACGTGCTGCATAAAAATAACAATGTATTTTATGCACATGTATTTATTACGGTCACTTCACACCCAGACGCGTACATATTTATCCGAGGTCGTATTCTGTCGCTATCTACATACAACGTGTAACAGAATAAACGCAATACCTTAAAAGGAGTCATCGTACTCATCATTATGAACAACTTTTACTATGGGACCAATACTGATACCGCGAAAAAAATATCGACTTCACTATGTGCGCATAACTCGACAAAATGTACTGAACAGTTGTTTCGCGATTTCGGGCTTGGTCCCATAGTAAAAGTTGTTCATAATGATGAGTACAATGACCCCTTTTGAGGTATTGCGTTTATTCTGTTACACGTTGAATAAGGCGTCGTCCTACTTGGCTAACGATCGTACGACTTAACGATGCGATTTTGTCGCACGACGAGATTCAACACACACATTTTTTTAGAATGTCCTAATTGAAGCTTGTTAATCATCGCGCGAGCACTGGATCATTTACACGATAATTTTCATCGCGCGACGAAATTGCATCGTAAACTCGTACGATCGTTAGCCAAATACGACGACGCCTAAGAATGCGAGTGTATCACACGTATAAGACCCTCCAGGATACCACAGGGTAGAGTCTACCCTGTGGTTTGTCCCACAAACCACCCGGTAGACAAACCACTCAATCAATCTGCCTCGCCTTATCCCTTCTATGTGTGGGTTGTTCCAGTCGACCAGATGCAGCTGAGTACTAGTATTTTACTTGGAATGACTGCCTATCTGACCTCCAAAACCCAGTAACTGGATAACACAATACTGTTTGGCAAGACTGGCGTAAAATGTTCTGGTTTCTGGCTTGAGAGGGTAAGCAAACTATTGCAGGATGTTACTGTTCACGCATTCACGGGTGCAAGCATTCACATTCGCATTCACGCTTGTCAGTTGCAAGCACCTAATTTGTAGGTATTGTTTTAGTATCTCTCGTGGGCGAGACTCCAAGAAGCTGTAGGGGAATCTGCTGCTTTTTTGGAATGATTTAAAAAGCCTTTTTCCCCACCCTTTTACCATCAAACTCGCCCCAACTCCTTAAAAACACTTAGACACTAATAAATAACTATAATACTGAAGTACTGCTCTCATCTTTGGGACGGATCGGCTAGATACCAGCTTGGATGCCCTTGAGTCAATAGGTACATGAGCCAAGAAGATCATCGCCAATGATAGGCTCGTCGAGTTGAAGCTCCAAAGTCTTGAGCATCGACGCCGAGTGGCTAGCTTATCGGTTTTCTACCGGTTACATTTTGGGGAGTGTATGGCGGCACTGCATATTTTAATTCCGCCAAGCCCATTTCATCATCGGACTACAAGACGTACGGCGATGTACCACCGGTACATGGAGTACATCTCACCACAAACCATTTTGGGCAAAATATTTTCAAGGATTTTCATTTTCAAGCACAAAACATTTTGGGAACACATTCATTGTGCGTACAGCAGCTATGGAGTGCATTTCCCTGCCTGAGTCTGTGTTTCCTAATACCCGGCTACAACTTGGGAGTCTTTAAGTCAAGAGTGAATAGATTACTTCTAGCCAAACGTGCTCCATCTTCGACCACATCATCGCTTACCATCAGATGAGATAGTGGTCATACGCGTGCTTATCAATAGTAAAAATGCATTTCGGAGAAAGTAACACACCGGGAAGAGTAGAAGGCTATGGGGGAAGACCTCTGCCCAGCTTCCAGTCTGACCTGCAGCTGAGTAAACCTACCTATATTTTACATGCAGCGCCTGCCTGTCTGATGTCCGCAACCAAGACGACGATAAATGACGATAAAGATCTAAAAATGACAGTAGATACCAACGGATTGCCGTACTTTCCGAAGCATGAAGGAGTCTCGCACTGCCAGGATTGCGGAATTTATTCGAAAGAGTCACAACGGCCCTGGAGCACAAAGGGCTTTAGAAGGAACACGGATGGGTCAGTCAGTAAGAATCTGACACGCCCTTCTGCTCCACCCAAAGCGGAAGAAGTCATTTGATGATCTCCAATCCTTAAATAAATAAAAAAATGAAAGAGTCTCGCTATGAAATCGGACCATGCATTTCATACCGAGACACCTTTGTGCCATCCACGCATTGAACTCATCTAGAACACCCTTTTTTTCTCAAAAATTCCATTCCACTCTCAGAAATGGTACAAACAAATGAAAATCCTAGATGGCGCATATAACATCCTACTAATAAACTCGAAAGTTTGTAAGTATGGATGGATGGATGGGTGGATGTTTGTTACTCTTTCACGTAAAAACTACTGAAAGGATTTGGATGAAATTTAGCACACGTATAGTTTATGACCTGGGTTAACACATAGGATACTTTTTATCCCGATATTCCCACGGGATCGAGAGTTACGCGGGTGAAACCGCGGGCGACAGCTAGTTTACAATAATTTTGTCACAAGTGGTTCTGCAACAACAACATTAATTTCGTTGATTATGTTTGTCCTATTCACTCGTTACTTATAGACTGTCTTCGAGGCAAGCGTGCTCCATTGTGACCACATTAGGTACCCTTTTCATAAGGTGAGATTGCATTCGCAACGCGACCATATTTTATCATTAATAAGGTTTTGCCCGCGACTTCGTACGCGTATATCCCGTTTTTTCCCGTTCCCGTTGGTGCTTCTATAAGCCTTCCTCATGAATGTGGCTATCACATACAAAAAAAAAAATCCAAATCCGACTGGTAGTTCCAGAGATTAGCGCGTTCAAACAAACAAATGTCGTTTTAAATATTAATAGATCACATGTCTATATCTGAAAAAAGAGCACTATACACAAAAAATACGCCACACCAAAAAAAATTGCCAACGTATGCTCATTAAAAAAAATATATACATTTTGTTTTTTTTTTCTCAGCTTGCCCATTTTACGATTCTTTATTCTCTATCTTGTGAGTTGTCGGCAATATCGACGCACGTGCACACACTCCCGATTTTTTTTTAAACTATTTTTAGCATACCAATATCTACAAAGAATTCAGCGCGCAATTTGATCAGTGCTCGGTCTATCTCGAATCACAACATAACCTCTGGCTCGCAATAACATGCAAAGATAAAAACAATATTTTATTATAACGTTTTAAAGTTCGTCAATGTTTCCGGTGCTACTGTGATTTGAGATTATTCCATTTATATCAGTCATCCTGTACAGTTATTGATGCATTTTTCAACAACTAGGTAGTTATCTAAATGTTGGTATTAAAACCTAAATTAGCTCGAAGCGCCATCAGAATCAGTGAATGTTCGCGAAGATGGGGACTCCGCGGTCCTTCTTTTTATTTTTAATTGTTTTTATACAATTTTTTAATGTGAATACAGCTGTTAGTGCAAATGGTATTTGTACCAAAACGGAAAAGTAAGTGAACAGTCAATTGTTTATTTATTTATAACTATTACCCCTATCCTACAAATATTATAAACGCGAAAGTTTGTAAGTATGAATGGATGGATGTATGGATGTTTGTTACTCTTTCAAGCAAAAACTACTGAATGGATTTTGTTGAAATTTGGCACAGTGGTAGATTATAGTCTGGAATAACACAGGAATTTTCCAAATTCTCAATTCCGAAACCGATCTTTAACATAACACTGATTTTAATAAAAAAAACTATTTACATAAAAAAAGTACATATAAAACAACTTTAGTTTCGAAAGTCAGTGTTTTTGGTTGTTTCTTAGTTATTTGACACCGACTTCCGAAATTAAAGTTATTTTCTACTTTGTACTGTTTTTTTATTTGGAAGCCGGTTGTATTTTTTTGTAAAAAGTTTTTTTATTTATCACTCTTAGTGGTGATACCCCAAAACTAAATTAACAATATTCCCATTATGAGTGGTTGCGCTATTTCCCGATAAGGAGTTACGTGCTCTCGTAGTCCAAGTCCAGACCAGCTCATTGTTACCTAAACATCTTCTTTGCTTTGGGATTGATATAAACCTAACAATATCTCACTTTACTAGATTTTTATAGATTTTAAGTTGAGGGGGTCACTTGTTTATCGTTGAGGTTCAACGTGTAATGCAAAGTCAATATATATAACTAACCTCAACGCAAAAAGAATAATTAAGAACGGTTTATAACAACAGTTTATAAGTTATAAGTTATGCCCGAATATCCCCATAGACATGGTTGGTTTGTACCTATACATCTGCGTATCCCTTCACAGCGTACCAGCGTGATTTTATGTTATAAACTGGTGTAAACCATAAACAGACATGCGATTTCAGCAGTCCCGGAAGATTTGCTATCATTTATTGAAGAGTTGCGTTGCCTATCTCCGAAACTCTTCATCAGATCTTCACTAAATCTTACCAAAATTTATCAAAATTGGTCCAGCCGTTTGCACGTGAAGAAGTAACAAACATACACACACACACACTCACAAACTTGCGCCTTTATAATATTAGTGTGATGTTTTAGGGGCCATGAATGAAACCTTTTTTAGACCAAAGGTTGACTGGTAGAGAATGCCTTGATGCATTAAGTCCGCCCATGTACCACTATTGTTAATTAAGTTTAAATAAATAAATATAGTAAGTCCGTCTAAGCAACTGACAACCTCCTATGTTGACCTGCGAGAGGCCACTCATAAAAAAAAACGGTGTTTTTGGATGTTTATTCGTTTTAAGTGGTTCACAGTCATGTGCTTACCACTTCACAGCGTACCGGCGTGATGTTATGTTATGAACTGGCGTTAACTATACACAGACATGAGATTTCAGCAATCCCAGTCCATTTGCTATCATTTATTGAGGAGTTCCGTTGCCTATCTCCGAAGTTCTTAATCAGATATTACACCAACCAAGAATATACCAATAAGATATATACCAACTTGAAATGGAACCACTTCGAAAATTTACTCTTCCAAAAACTACCCAAATCGCTTCTAGTGTGCCTCTAAAATTTGAAAAGTCCTTTCTATTTCTGCAGGATCCCATCATCAGATCCTGACTTGATGATTATGGGACCACCTGGCTAGTGTAACCTTTAAAACAAAAAAAAATCCAAATCGGTCCAGCCATCTCCGAGTAATCGGGGAACATACATAAAAAAATCTCCGACGAATTGAGAACCTCCTACTTTTTTGAAGTCGGTTATAAGTTATAATAGCTCAAATCACGTTGGCACTTAAGACAAAACTAACTTGTTAGTTAAAATCTATCTATCCAGCCGTTAAGGCTTCAAGGCGCTCAAAATAAATAGGCATATAAATATACTTTATGGTATTCTGTTTGGTTCCCGTTGGTGTCATAAGTGACGACTAAGGGGCTCACCAGAGTATGGGCAGCATTCTCTGTGCATTGCAACAGCTACATTGCGATCGCCAACCCGCCTGCCAAGCGTGGCGATTATGGCAAACGCCCCTTTGGAGAGGCCTATGTCCGGCAGTGGACATCTTTCGGCTGATATGATGATGATGAAACATCGCAAAACACTCTCCTTATGAGGCAGTCGCGTAAATATAAAAAGTTAGATAAATAAACTTTTTATTTCTATCTCATTTCAGGCCTAAACCCGTCTCCTTAGCTCTAGTTTCTACAAGGTCTTACTATGTGGCCTTGTAAAAAAAGGCCACGTCTAGAGTTTTTTACTACGCAACAAGTTTAGATCTCCCCACTATCTTACGAATTTTATAAATTTTAAAGTCCAAATGTGTGAATATTTCTCCGTGCCTCGGGTAGCACGTTAAGCCGTTAGTCCCGGCTGTCATTTGGCGGTCGTTACGGATTGTCAGAAGCCAGAAAATCTGACTCCAGTCTTGCCAAGAAGTACTTGTGACCCAGTTAATGGGTTATGGAGGTCTGGTAGGCAGCCGCTCCACGTAACATACTGGTGTTAAATTCAGCTGGATCCGATGTGACTGGAAGCCGACCCCAATTTAGTTGGAAAAAGGCTAGGCAGATGGAGATGTGTGGATCATTTCAGGCCTAAACCCGTCTCCTTAGCTCTAGTTTCTACACGGTCTTACTATGTGGCCTTGTAAAAAAAGGCCACGTCTAGAGTTTTTTACTATGCAACAAGTTTAGATCTCCCCACTATCTTACGAATTTTATAAATTTTAAAGTCCAAATGTGTGAATATTTCTCCGTGCCTCGGGTAGCACGTTAAGCCGTTAGTCCCGGCTGTCATTTGGCAGTCGTTACGGATTGTCAGAAGCCAGAAAATCTGACTCCAGTCTTGCCAAGAAGTACTTGTGACCCAGTTAATGGGTTATGGAGGTCTGGTAGGCAGCCACTCCACGTAAAATATTGGCGTTATATTCAGCTGAATCCAGTATGACTGGAAGCCGACCCCAATGTAGTTGGGAAAAGGCTAGGCAGATGATGACGATGATGATGTGGAGATACTTCTATTACCTACTCCACAACAGCTAAACCTTTGACTTCCAAATTAGAACTTGACCTGTTATGGGTCATTATTTTCTACTATCACGCGAAGGAAGTCGTTTGAAAAAGTTATTGCAAAAAAATATTAAATAATAAATACTAATATTGTGGTCACTCCGCCAAAAAAAAATGTGTACATTGTTCATATTTAGAGCCAGATGCAGAACACCGACACAAATTCAACAAGCTTGAATACTTGAAAATATAATTTAGGTAACTCCGACTCGATTAAATAAACCGTTAAAACGCCATTTAGGCCAGACATTTAAAACATCTTAGGCAGCAATAAATTGCACTTTTCGGGACGTAGTAGGGATGGATATTGTACACCTAATTTTTCAACTTCGAAAGACCTGGCGCTGACTTCGTGGTATTCGAAACACTTAGAAAAGGTTCAATCATTTATCAGATTTTGGCTTTTAACTTATAGACGGTGAATTCTACGTAAAAAGTCAATCCGTAAATAGTCGCCAAAATTTGCTAAAATTAGAGCGTATTCGTATCAAATTCTAAATTGTATTTAAAAAATTGGAGACTTGAGACTTGAATGTTTATTTATCCTAATAATGTTTTCAAAACAAATTTGTATTACAAAGCTTTAGCCTGAACTTCTTTCAGGCGTTACGTAGATACAAATTAATAATACACAGCGGGTAATAATATGTAAAATGCATGCAAACAAGCATACACCATGCATGCAGCATGCAAGCAAGCATGCAGCATGCAAGGAAGCATGCAGCATGCAAGCAAGCATGCAGCATGCAAGGAAGCATGCAGCATGCAAGCAAGCATGCAGCATGCAAGCAAGCATGCAGCATGCAAGCAAGCATGCGGCGCCGGCGTTCCCACGCGAGCTTATCGTCGCAAATGGTTCATTAACATCGCAACTTATAATATCTGCGAAACTATTACGAACATTGATATATCTCAGTATGCTGACGATTTTTTTATATTTAAATCAGGTCCCAATGTCAATGCAGTCGTCTCAGGACTGCAGGTTGCTTTAAATACCTTTAATTCCATAGTTAGTAATCTAGAGTTAGAAATATCTCCTACTAAGACTAAGGTCTATATTTTAAGAGAGGTATGTGCAGACTACCTGTTAATTTGAAAGTTAATGGTAGTTAATATTTGTACAGTTAATAACATTAAATACCTGGAGATTTGGTTGGATCAGTCGCTAAGGTGGAGGAAACACATTAATGACTCAGTTCAAAAAGTCTTAAAATTTACAAATATTTGAATAGTTCTAGCGGGCGGTTTGGCGAGGGTAGTCTGTATATTTCAATAATTCGTTGCAGATTAGACTACGGTAGTTTTCTATACGATTGCAGCTACCGATGTCATTTACCTAAATTGCATAAAGTGCAAAATAAAGCTCTTTGCGTTATTGATGGCTTCATTAGAAGCACTCCCATCCACGTGATGGAGAGTGAATTCAATTTACCCCCATTACATATTCGAATGAAATTTCTAGGATGCAAGTTCTGCTTAAAATGTGTCTTTACGGGAGAACTTTGCGATTAATTTAATTGATGAATTAACTTTAAACAGTAATAATTAGTTATATTATTTATTAATTTTAATTAAATATTAATTAATACTGGAGATGTAGGAAACAACTCCTATTGGTCTCAATTTATAATGAGCTTAAATCTTATACTGTGTACTCGTTTAAGTTGATTGAAATGTTTTCTCTTGAGACATGGGTCAGCAACATCAATGTCCATAAAGCTATTAAACATAACATTTCATCTGTAACTAAACCTAAATGAGACTATGATTGTAACCGTTTGAGACAAATCTGCACGAAGTTTGTAGATGAGGAATATACTGATTTCCATAACGTTTACAGAGACGGTTCTAAAACTGGTGCTGGTATCGGGGCTGCTGTTTGGGACCCACAATTAAATACGTCTGTCAAGCTTGCCATAGACTCCGACATCTCCATTATGTATATCAAGTTAATTGCAATAGTAGATGCTTTTTCTTATTCTAACTCGATTAGCACTATAGTAGGCGCCAGATAATCGTGGAATATCGGTCATTGACCCACCTACATTTATTGACATTTTTAATTTGAAAAACGGAATTAATGACACAAAACTGTCCCGAACCATCATCTCTCGTGATCCTTAACATTGTCTAATAATGAAATACAATTCATATTTAATTGTTCAGGTACCTATGAGTAGTTATTAGGGAAAGGTCAATATACTTTATTCCACATTTATCTGGCGCCTACTATAATAAGTTTGTCATCCTAACAGACTCGAAGAGCTCGCTGCAACACTTGGCTCGGTGCACCTCATCCGTACTAGGAGTACCGATAGTCTTTTTTTTTTTTAGCGATGGGAAGTCATCAAATGACTTCTTCCGCTCTGGGTGGAGCGGAAGGGAGTATCAGACTCTTACTGACTAAAACCCATCCGTGTTCCTTCTAAAGCCCTTTGCGTTCCAGGGCCGCGGTGACTCTTTCGAACAGATTCCGCAACCCTGGCAGGCTTTGGCCCTAGCGGGCCCCGTCTTTTATGCTGACATCTCTTTGAGGCGCGCGTGAAACACAACGCGCCATCGACCCGGGTCTGATGGTGATCGGACAGCGGGCCACCCAATGCTCGCCGTCCGCAGGCCCGCGCCTACGGTGGCCGGGGATCGCCCTGCGACTCCCGACGCCCGGGGCGTCTTTTCCTGTTGCGGCGGTTGGGGCGAAGGCCTTGCCTTTCCCTCGCGCGGCCCTCCTCCTCCTTTGCTAGCATTACTGCTTCGCAGAAGGAGGTGACCGCTTCCCAAGCCTCCTCGCTCCGGACCATGGATTCAACCAGGGCCGGACGCGAGAGGTCGCCGCCGCCTACACGATTTTGAAGTATTTATTCAAGTTTGATCAGAACTCAATTTCGGTAATTTTACAGTGGATCCCGTCTTACGTACATATTGAGGATAATGAAAGAGTGGACCTATTAGCTAACCCGGCCGTGACAGATGGAATTCCCGTAAATATTCCTCCTCTTTTTACTAATTACATCAAAATAATTAAACAGTGGTGTTTAGATGTGTGATGTAGATCTTCACCAAATTGAAATGGGACCAGTTTGTAAAAATACTCTTCCCAATAACAAAAGAATCATCCAAATCGGTTGACAATTGGCGGAAATATCGCTGAATAAATATTTTTCTGGGAACCCAGCATCAGATCCTGCCTTATACCTTTCATCATCAGCTCAGCAAGATGAGATGTTGATTACAAGGCATCTGAATTGCGATAAAAGTATATGAAAAATATTGTTAATACCTTTAAAATTTGAGGGTTGTCCTCGATTTTCCTGGGATGCCATCATCAGATCCTGACTTGGTGCCAATGGGACCACTTCAGGAGTGTACTCTTTCAAATAAAAAAATAATTTTTAGAATCGGTCCAAAAATGACCTATATTTGAAGTGTTCGAAATTTCATCTACTTTAAAAGAGTACTGATTTAATTTGCACCGTTTATGAGAACCGAAAATTTAGAAGTTTTCCGAGCACCACGAAGTTTGCACAGCTTTTTAAAAGTTGTAAAATTGCGTGTAAATTACTGGCCTATCCTAAGAATATCCCAAAAAATCAGAACATTGCAATTTATTGCGATCTATCGCGTTTAATCTGTCTACGGTGACTGGCTTTATTCATAACCAACATAATTAAATTCGTTTGGCCTCTAACTAAATTAAAACATCATATTAACTTTAACTTGACTGAATATTTTAGGTTTATACCTACTGCATGTTAATATTTAATTCTGGAACACTTGTTGTGTTTTATTTTAAAAGGAGATAAGATAATTAAGTTTATGACTAACATCAGGGTATTTTTCATGCCACCGTACCCGGGAGATTACGGGACATTGTGAATACTCTGTTTCCGGTACTTTGTACCGGAATTCTCGGTATCAGGAACGCCCCCATGCCCTAAATACCGAGAATTCGGTTAGTCCCCCTATGCTCTAGTCCCGCTATACTCGACTCGTGAAATACCTACTAAAAAGTTTCGCTACACACAAAATCACATTTGCGGGCAGTGATGTAGAAAACTGTTACAGTGTAAACTTTTATATTTTACTAGTATTCTGCCCGCGACGTCATCTATATGTCAATTTAGAAACATTCAAATATCGTATCTTTCACATTTATATATATTCATTTATATATATAGCGACTACACGCTAAAGGCACCCAATAATTATTTTCCAGAAGCGTCCAGAGAGTCCCTAAAACAGCGAGTCGTTATGTCTGGACGCGCGGCGTGCGTAGAATAATCACCTACACGATTCGGGGCACGACTTCTGTGAGTATTCTTTTATCACGTAATTATTAAGTAACACGCTTTTTCCTCGGTTCTTCTCCAGTGGCCTATTCCACGCGATATTGTTCTTTATATGTTACATAAGCATAATGTGGTGCTTTTTATCAGTATTTTTTTTTATAATCTGATCATTAGAGACAGACATTACCTTTTAATTACTTTATTTATTTATTTATTTGTTTATTTATTTATTTATTTATTTATTTATTTATTTATTTATTTATTTATGTTAAGGGCGATAAGGTGCACTTTTGCTTGAGGGTTGTTTTGCGAATGAGAAGACGTGTCTTTGGTTTAACAGCTGATTTAATACTGATTTTTTACAAATGTGTAACGTTAAACTAAGTGGACTGTATTAGATATATGTGTGTGTGTAAGACTTAAACGATGCATTGCGTTGGTGTTTGGCACCGCTTTGGACATTCCGCCCACCAAGAACGCAGTTCTTTAACATATTCTTCAACAACCTGTTAACTCAAATATAACTCTAATAGGGACTATTCTAATCCAAACACCAACCAACTAAACATAAAGTAAGTTCATTAATAATAAAGTGACACACACAGTGAGCCAAATAAAAGCAACTACCAATGTTTCTAATGCGATGCACATTAAAGATAAAATCTTTACAGAATTTACGGAAATTAAATATCCTACATACAACAGAAAAGTGTGGTTTTATTGAGACAATTAACCGCCCACCGTAATAAATCATACATGAAAATAACTCCAATATGCGTACAGAGCGAATATTAACTATTAGATAGTAAACTATAACATGGCTCAACATAACAATGTAAACACAGGTGAGTATAAATTTAACACGAGTAAGTATGAAGTTTTAACACAGGTAAGTGAAAATTTAAAACAGGTAAGTATGAATGTACACAACATTAGTATTTTTAATCTAAGTAAAAGTAAGCTTTAGTGTAGGTTTTAAGTATAATATAAATTGCAAAATAGTACGTTTTTCAGTTTTTTTTTTTTACATGGTGTTATTAATTTACATTTACAATAAGATATCCTCACTGAACTTTCGTTATAACACATATTTTACACACAGGCCTTTTTAGAATTCCATTTTTACATTTAATTGACACGACCCGAGTAATGTTATCAGGACCTACATGTTTTTGCAATATTCTACCCATTATCCACTTACTAGGTGGAATATTGTCCTCTTTTAAAATGACTATGTCACCGATTTCTGGTTCAGCGTTCTTTTTATTCCATTTGTACCGTTGATTGAGATTAACAAGATACTCTTTGTACCATCTGTTCCAGAAATCGGTAACCATTTTCTGTGTGAGTCGCCATCTCTCATGATAACTAATATTAAGTTGCGTATAATTCTCGTCAGCTAGGTTCAGTAACGGCTCACCTACTAAAAAATGGCCAGGTGTCAGTGGGAGGGGGTCATTCTGGTCATCATTTAGAACGCTTATCGGTCGCGAATTAAGACACGCTTCTACTTGCGTTAACACTGTAGATAATTCTTCATAAGTAAGTGTCGTGTCGCCGATCACTCGTTTTAGGTGTGTCTTCGTACCGCGCACCCCGGCTTCCCACAGGCCTCCAAAGTTAGGGGCGTGCGGCGGTATGAAATGCCACGTGGTCCGTTCTAAGGTTAACAACTGGGCTATCTCACTAGGGATTGATGACTTGGCCTTGTCGAACATATCTCTTAATAGTTTGTCTGCGCCAACGAAATTAGTGCCGTTGTCACTATAGAGGTCCTGACAGTGTCCTCGTCTTGACGTGAATCTCTTAAAAGCTGCGATGAAACCTTTTGCTGTTAAATCTGTCACGACTTCTAGGTGAATAGCTCGAGTCACCATACAAACAAATAAGCATATGTATCCTTTGTAGGACCTTGCCCCTCTACCTGGTGAAAATCTAATGTTAATAGGTCCCGCGTAGTCTACTCCCGCCGATCTGAAAGGCTTGTTAGGTTTCACTCTCACCTCCGGTAGTTGGCCCATTAATTGAGTAGTATTTTTCGTAGAGTAGCGCACACAAGTGACACATTCACGATAACACCTTTTTGTTTCGTCTTTTACTCGCATTATCCAATACTTTGACCTTAAATAATTTAGCATCATCTGTGGTCCTCCGTGCATAGTCCTTATATGTGCATCTTTAATTATGAGTCTGCTAAGATGATTCTTAGCCGGTAAAATTATAGGATGACGTGTATCATACGATGCTTGTGACTGCTGTATACGTCCGCTAACTCTTAAAATCCCATTCTCATCAAGAATTGGACAAAGAGATCGGAGTTTACTTATTCTAGGTACACATCCGTTAGATTTTAATTGTTTTATTTCTTGCTTAAATTCCTTATTTTGAATTTGTTTAATGCACATCTCTAGTGTTTTAATTATTTCTTCCACAGTTACATGTTTAGTAAAAGCTTGTCGGGTTTCCTTAGGTAGTTTTAGATTTGCCCATCTTCTGCAGTAGGATATTATTCTCAACATTTTGGATAAATTAGAAAATTTAAACCAAACAAATTCCTCTTCCGTATTTATTGAGACATTTAAAACCTTAACTCTTTCCTCCTCTTGTGTGTCCTCAATAATATCGTCTGTACTCAAGTGTATGTGCAGCAAAGACAGCCAATCGGGTCCGTTCCACCATAATGTATGGTTTAGCAAGTCTGACGCTTGCAATCCTCTCGATGCGCAATCTGCTGGGTTCACTTCAGTAGCAACATGACCCCACTGGTTGTACTCCAAGATGTTAAGTATATCTGACACTCTGTTGCTAACAAATGTAGCCCACCTACTGGACCCACCCTTTAACCAGGCTAGGACTACTGTCGAGTCTGTCCAGGCATATAAGTTTGTTTTAGGTATATCCATTACTTGAGATATTTCTTATTAATTTTGTTGCCAATACTGCGGCACAAAGTTCCAGTCTTGGTATTGAAAGCTGTTTCTCGATAGGAGCGACTTTAGTTTTAGCCGATATAAGATTGACATAAACTCTGTCTTCTTCAACAACACGCATGTATACTGCTGCTCCATATGCCAGTTGTGAGGCGTCTGCGAAGGCATGCAGCTCTATCCTAGCTGTAGAAGAGTAGTGTAACCATCTTGGTATGCTTACTCTCTGAATGTGTATTAAATTCTCTCTGTAACATAACCACTCTTCTAACAACTCTCCACGTACAGTTTCATCCCATTCTAGCCCTGATCTCCATAATTTCTGTATTATCATTTTAGCGACAACAACAACAGGAGCTATCCACCCCAAAGGATCGTAAAGTTTAGCGACTTCTGACAGGATTTGGCGTTTAGTAATTGACTGTTTAGGTTCCGGTAAGTTAATGGTATATTCAAAGTTGTCTGTTAGGCGATTCCAAATCACACCAAGTACCTTTACTAGGCTGTTGAGCTTGAGAGGAAGTTCATGATCGATCCGTTTGTGTTCTCCGATATATTTTAATATGTTTTCATTATTGCTACTCCACTTTTGAAGCTCGAACCCTCCCAAGTTCATCAGTTTGTTCATTTCGTTGTATATAGTTATCGCTTCATCTTCTGTTTCACATCCTGTCATCAAATCATCTATGTAATAATCATTCTTTGTTATCCTTGCTGCAACTGGGCATTCAAACCGCTCATTATCAGCTAGTCTCTGCAATGACTTCACGGCAAGATATGGAGCACATGCGGTTCCAAAAGTTAATCTCAATAGTTTATAGTGTTTGACTGGCTCATTTTCTTTTGGTCTCCATAGTATCCTCTGGTAGTTTGTATCCTCTTCTGCCACGCGTACCATTCTATACATCTTGATGACGTCAGCAGTAATGCAAATCCTGTGAACTCTCCACCTCATTAATAAGTGACGCAAGTCTTGCTGCAGTTTGGGACCGACAAGAAGGTCGTCGTTCAAGGAAACGTTATTAACTCCTTTACACGATGCGTCGAAGACGACTCGAAGCTTCGTAGTATCTTTGTCTTCTCTCGTTACGGCATGATGCGGAAGATAGACAGCTTTAGAATTATTAATGTCTGTATCGTCAACTTCAAGCATATGATTTAATTGTATATATTCGTTTATTACTTTATGGTATTCTTCACGTAGTTTGACATTTTTGTCTAACTTCTTCTCTAAGAATTTAAACCGTTTAGCCGCTATTTCCATTAGTCTGCCATTTTGGCACTCGGGTACTTCCTTTCTAAATGGTAGCCTGACTACAAATCTTCCGCTCTCGTCTCTAACCGTGGTAGCGTCGTAGAACTCTTCACACCTCCTTTCTTCTTCTGTTTGTCTCTTTTGTATCATGTTTGGTTCGTTTTCCACTTCCCAAAATAGTTTAAGTAGCTCGTCTTCCTTGTGTTGTACATGTAAACTTGTGATGTGTGCTGAGGTAGATTCTTGAGACATTCTTCCAGATAACACCCAAC
This sequence comes from Mamestra brassicae, assembly GCA_905163435.1. Classification (NCBI taxonomy): domain Eukaryota; kingdom Metazoa; phylum Arthropoda; class Insecta; order Lepidoptera; family Noctuidae; genus Mamestra; species Mamestra brassicae. The sequence continues at coordinate 1,901,907 of LR990991.1, read as the reverse complement.
CTAAGATTGTATTTTGTGCTAGTAAATTATTCTTAGGATGCTTAATGACGCCGTCTAACAAAACATCGCTGTATACTTCAGCGCCGAGTAAAATGTCTATTTTACCCGGTGTATTGAATCCTGGATCAGCCAACTCTAAATTATTTATGTCTGACCACTCAGGAGTAACAAGATTAGTATTAGGTAAAAGTGTCGTTAATGAACGCAATACATAGGCATTTACTGTAACTACTGCCTGGGGATCGTAGCATGATTTCACAATAAGTGACACCATGTGTTTAATTCTCGTTTGCTCCTCCCCCACGCCTGACACCCAACCACTCACCGATTTACGTGTAAGGTTAAGTAACTGAACCGTAGCCTCCGTTACAAATGATGCCTGTGAGCCTTGGTCTAACAATGCTCTAAGTATAAATTTGCAACCATTCCTACTATCTACTAACACTTGTGCAGTAGCTAACAGAACACTATTTGTATGAAAATTCTCTTTAGAAAAGTTGGTTACAATGTGTGTATCATTAGACAAAGCACTTGGCTTACCTCTCTGTGTCTCGGTCACAGTACCTGTTGATGTAGACTCGTTCGCACTCGTTTTTTCAGCAGTGACACCTCTCCCAAAATGCAGAAGTGAGTGATGACGCCGTCCACACTTCCGACAACACGTTGACTGTCGACATTTCACTACGGAATGCGATGGCGCCAAACAGTTGAAGCACAACTTGCTGTGTTGAACAAAGTCCTGTCGTTCCTTAGTAGACATATCACCGAACTTCTTGCAATGGTATACGTAATGCCCTTCATTACATAACGCACATTTCACTTCATGTTTCTTCTCGTCCTTGGTAATGTTCGAATGAAAGGCTTTAGGCTTGGCGACAGGCTTAGCTTGAACCACTCTTGGTTTATGGCCATCCGTCATTTCTAGTGACCGGAATCTCGCACTCAGGAAATCTCGTAGTTCTAGCCAAGTGGGCGTGTCCTTGTTATTCATGCTCAAGTGTTGTTCCCACTCTTTGACCGATTCGGAATCCAATTTAGACAGCACCAAGTAGTTGATGACCAGGTCCCAAGCGTCAATGTTCACATCCATGTTCTTCAAAGCTTTTAAACAGGTCGAAGTCGTGTCTACTAATTGTTTGATAGAACTCGCCGAAACTATTTGTATCGCTTTTTGTGTAAATAATTTTCTCAATATCTCGTTAGTATTATATCTCTTGTTATTGTATCGTTTCTCTAAATCATTCCACGCCTCCTCATAATTTGCGTTCGTGATAGAATAATTTCGTAGTAATACTTCTGGTTCTCCCGATAAATTACTCTTAAGGTATTGTAATTTTTGTACGGGCGATAAAGACTTGTTATTATGTATTAAGGAACAAAACAAGTCATAAAACGATTGCCACTCCTCATATTTTCCCGTAAACGTGGGTATCTGAATACGGGGTAACTTAACATCGCAATTGAATAACGGTGTTTCAGTACCTTCATTAGGTGTAGATGTTTGCGGACACGTAGGGAATTGAAGCTTAGATGAATCCAAAAACGGTTGAAGAGCCTCCTTCAAATTCGACTTGTATTGTATATATGTCTCCTCAAACTGTTCGTAAATGTTTTCTTCAAAATAAGAATCTTCCTTGTCATCGTCTTTGCTAAGCTTTAAAATAGTTTGTTTGTGTCCTACCTTAAAGTTGTTCCACAGTTCTTCTAATGATTCTAACCGTGTTTCTAAGTAAGCCCGTTTTATTCTATCCTTAGGTGACTTTTTGTAGTTCTTCTCAGCATTTTTCAAATTGTCTAGAAGTTCCCTTTGATACACCAGAAGTTCTTCAATCCCAATATTCGTCATAATGTTCACGAAAAGCACTCAAATTCACTAATTATGCAGTTATTTGTAAAAAGTATCTTCAACAGTTCCTTATCGCTGTGGAATGCGGGTGCCTATTGTTCTCGCGGCTCGCTCGCAGTGGCCGGCCGGCGATCACTATCCGTCTCGAATTGGACCAAATGTTAAGGGCGATAAGGTGCACTTTTGCTTGAGGGTTGTTTTGCGAATGAGAAGACGTGTCTTTGGTTTAACAGCTGATTTAATACTGATTTTTTACAAATGTGTAACGTTAAACTAAGTGGACTGTATTAGATATATGTGTGTGTGTAAGACTTAAACGATGCATTGCGTTGGTGTTTGGCACCGCTTTGGACAATTTATTTATTTATTTATTTATTTATTTATTTATTTATTTATTTATTTATTTATTTATTTATTTATTTATTTATTTATTTATTTATTTATTTATTTATTTATTTATTTAGGGACAACAAACAGCAGTGTAATAATAAGTAAACATAGGTTAGAACTTAACAATAGACGTAACAAATACACTCCTCACACCGTTATCCACATATTACTTAATAGATCTACTAGTTGTTAGAAAGAACGATATACAAATAAACAGGAGTAAAGTAAACATTACTTTATAATAAATGTTGGCTTACTTTTTCATTTATTTAAAACTTCATGCACTACGTATACGTTCTCAAATAGTCATATATATTTATAATTTATCTCTAAAAAATTTAAGCATGATAGTGTTTTATAAATAACCCTGTTTAAAGTGGTTTGTCCTGAATGATAGATCAACGCACAACCTACACCGCTGGATTTAAAATTTGAAGAATTTAGGCTTCCGACAAGAAAGGATTTTTGGAAGTTCGTTTCTTAAGGGTTTGAAATAGGGAATGAGAGTTTCTATGATAAATCATATTCCTTGGGCCAGTTACTTGAAACTTGGTACGAATATTGGCCAAAGTAAATTATGAAGATTATCATTTTTCGATTTTTACAACTACCCCCAAAATATGAATCAAGGGGGTGTTAAAGTTTGAATGGAAGAATCTTAATCGAATATGACGCATATGTTCCCAACTTAAATATCTTTTGTAATTTTGTTTTTTTTTGGTATGCGTCATGCTTGTCGCAAATAAACTCCTTTTCTTTCTTTCTTTTTCTTTCTAATCCTTGGAGCAATGTGCTTGAAACTTAGTACTTATACTAGCTAAAGTAAATCTTAAAAGTTGTCGTTATTAAGGTGGAAGCGCCAGGGTTGCCCGCGAAATTCAAATTTTCTTTTGTTTTTTGCAATTTGCAAGTCAGTGTCAGGCTGTATGTTGAACAGAATATGATTCGCGACCGTAACGCATATTTTTTTACAGTATTATAACCATTAAAATCATCAATACAACTCTCCAAGTTCATTTAACTCGATTGAATGGTTATTTCATAAAAAAGTCATTCAATCGAATTTGATGAAGGATAAAACCTGTATTGATGATTTAAATTATTATAATTCAGTGAAGCCATATTTGTTACGGTCGCCAATCGTATTTTTATCAACATACAACCTGACACTGACCTGCTAAATAAAAAAAAAGGTATGAAAATTTGAATTTCGCGGGCTACCCTGGCGCTTTCACCTTAACTTTAGACTAATAGACGAATTAAGAGATGTAAAAGTTTGTATGGAAGAATCTTATTCCTTAGGCCAATGTTCTCGGTGGTGGTGGTAACCAGTTCGACATCTTTATTGTTTTATTGTGATGACATGACATTTTTTTTTTTTTTTTTATTTAATATGGGTTTGCTCTTGACTCTAGTCTAGGTCATAGAAGACAGAGACAAAGTCGACGATGGAGCGAGCTTACCCAGAAGAAGCCTGTTCACTCTAATTTTGAAGAGATTAGGGTTACTAAAATCTGACATTTATAATTTTTGTGATTTCAATTTCTATAGATATTTTTTATTTGATTTTAATTTGTGAATTCAATATTATTTGCATGCCCTTGCGACGGTAAAATATGGAGAACTATACTATGTAAAATAGAACATCTATGTACCAATACCCATATTTGCAAATAAATAAATGATTGATTGATTGAACTCTGGCCGAAGTAAATGAAAGAAGTTGCCATTATTAGTTTTTTCCAACTACCCCTAGAATCAAGGGGTGAAAATTTGTATGAAAGAATCTTATTCCTTGGACCAATATTCTTGAAATTTAAAATGAATACTGGCTGAAGTAAATAATAAAGTTTGTCAGTAGGTACCTATACGTTTATCACAACGACTTTTTAGGGGGTGTTAAAGTTTCGATGGAAAATTTATATTCTTTGGTTAACCCAAAGAATATAAATTTTCCTTCCTTGAAACTTGGCATCAATAATAAGCAAAGTAAGTAATTAAGTAGTGAGAGTATAATAATTTCCTTCATTATCAGGTTTGAATGCATGTAACAAAATAATAAATGTCAACGCCCAGGCTAAGCCCTTAGACCTTTTTTTTTAAGGATGGGAAATCATCAAATGATTTCTTCCGCTCTGGGTGGAGCGGAAAGGCGTGTCAGACTCTTACTGACTAAAACCCATCCGTGTTCTTTCTAAAGCCCTTTGCGTTCCAGGGCCGCGGTAACTCTTTCGAACAAATTACGCAACAAGCCCTTTGACCTGGAGAATTACAAAACTAACAAAAAGGTTTTCTCTTTGATGTGTCCAAGGACTGAAAGAATATTTCGAAAACTCAACCCCTAAGGGGAGAAATAGGATGACAAAGTTTGTACGGAACATTTATGTGTGGTCAGATTTACTTGAAATTTGATCTAAATGCTGTTTGATATATTAATTAATCAAACGAAGGAAATGGAGTTTTTTGTCCGTTCTATGGAGTTTCTTGTCCGTTCTTCTCCATAAGAATCTACTTTTTGCGAATGGACAACAAGAGAGCCACTAATATTTTAATTTCAAACTATACATTTGACGTTCAAAAGTGCCTTTTAATGGTCTAGTTGAAATAAATGAATTGACTTTGACTTTGAAACATCTATTTGAACATTTTCTGAAATGCAACCCAGTTTAACTGGCGAAAAAAGTTTAGCAAAGGATTTATTAAATTAAAAGGATTAATCCCTAAATGTATTTCCTTTTTCAAAGCTGACAGGAGCTAGTTTTTAATAAGCCCACATTATATTATTGTGTTTCATGGTCATTTTATTGGTTTGAATTTTTATAAAATCTCAATAGAACTGCCATAGCTGTCTTTGTTTATCTATTCTTCTATATATACATAAATATAATAAAATCGTAGTCTTGCCGTGTCTGTACGTTGAATATTTTTGCATAAAAATAACAAAGACTGACTGACTGGCCTGTTGGTCGAGTGGTTAGTGACCCTGACTGCTAAACCGGAGGTCGTGGGTTCGATTCCCACCCAGGACAAATCTTTGTGTGATGAGCATGATCATTTGTTCTATGCCTGTGTGTAATTTGTCTATAATATGTATGTATTTAGAAATATATAAGTATGTTTATCAGTTGTCTGGTTGCCATAGCACAGGCTCTGCCTAGTTTGGGATCGGATGACCGTGTGTGAGTTGTCCCAAGATATTATTATTATTATTAAAGACACATTGGGAAAAAGACATAGAACACTGGTTCAACTTGGAACAACTTGTCTGTTTATCTGTTTGTATATGTTTGTGGCTGCATCACGCAAAAACTACTGATTTGATTAGAAATCTAGGTACTTAAAATATTTAGTGCTATCCCGAGTTACTGTTATCGTTTTTTTTCATCAAAATCGACGCACAAAATCAAAAGTTATTTTTTAAGTTTAGGATGAAACTTCATAGAACGCTAAGCGTCGCGCTTATTGTGTATTTTCTATCCATGTGACTTTCTTGAATAAATAAATAATAAAAAAAAAAACTTCTGGCGCCTTCCATTGAGAAAAAATAAAATGCAAGTAAGCATGAAAATAACACCACCACAAATTGTTGAGTTATATGTGAAACTTTTAATACCGGGTAAAACGGGGTGAATAGAAATGACGGGGTGAATAAAAACGAAACTTTGATTGGAATTTTCACATTATTTAAATATTGTTTGCAGCAATGAAGAACTCCAAGTTATTAACAATTATTTTATATTTAAATGGACGCTTTGTGAGAAACAATTAATTTGGCAATTAAGTGAAAATGCCAATAAAAGTTTCGTTTTTATTCACCCCTGCATTTCTATCCACCCCGTTTTACACGTAGCAATATAGAAGTACCTTATCGTTATTTATCGTTACACATGGGCGTTTAATTAACGTTTTCCCCTGCCAAATATTTTGTAGTTTGCTATGGGCGATAGATAGCGTTGCACTGATGACGCATTTTTCTGAATTTCTACGTCGGAATATGACTCTAACACGATATTTAGGGGTTTTAGTTAGATCTCGGAAAAGGTCTTACAAGTCTCTGCTAGGGTACTGAGTCTAGAATCGTAAAAAGTCTCCGATTTATACAGGTTCGGTTCGTTTATTTACTAACTGGCAGACAACGCCCAGCCCAAAATACCGGACGCAGCAAGCTGAAATTTGGCTTGTATCTTTCCTACACTGCGTAGGCACTAAGAGAGGATTTCCCGAAATTCCAACGGGAACGGGAAAATACGGGATAATATGCGCGTACGAAGTCGCGGGCAAAAGCTCTAGTATGAACAGACATATGATCACAATTGGCCTTACCTTTTCCCAACTACTGTGGGTTCGGTTTATAGTCTATTCGGAAGCAGCTGAGGAGCTCGTGGCTAAATAATAACGGCCGTACGGGTCGAACTCCAAGGTTAAGCAACGCTTGCCGAGGTTGGTCTGTGGATGGGTGACCATCTTAACGTACCGAGACTCCTCCGTGCCTCGGACAGCACGTTAAGCCGTTGGTCCCGGCTTTCATTTGTAGATCTTTGGCTGTCGTTACGGATAGTCAGAAGCCAGATAATCTGACTCCAGTCTTGCCAAGGAGTACCGTGTTACCCAGTTAATGGGTTGTGGAGGTCTGGTAGGCAGCCGCTCCACGTAAAATACTGATATTCAGCTGAATCCGGTTTGACTGGAAGCCGACCCCAATATAGTTGGGAAAAGGCTAGGCAGATGGATGGAAGCAGCTGAGTACCAGTATTTCAAAAAGACAGACTCTCCTATCCTGATACCCCTACCTCGATGACTGGGTATAACACGATACAACTTAAGGCCACCTACACCAGCTTTTTTCAGCGGCGTGTCGAATATTATCCCAAGGGTGCAATCCCCTATGTGATATTCCGGGACATTGCCTACCTGCGTGTGTATTTATAATATTAGTTAGGGTTCCACAAACATTTCTCCAGTGAATTTGACCTTATCTCAAACTGCAAAACTAGGTTAAAGGTTTTTATAAATCAGGCCTAGGTACGCTTCTGACTACGCTCTTATCTTACACAAACCTAGACCAATGTAGGTATTATATATCGTTTTTTTTTTTCAGAAATACGTCACGAGAAATGTGTCATTTTGCTGTTCTGGTTATACCACAATAAAAAAATATCCGTAAGTTAATATAAATACCTAACTTTTTTATAATTACTAATCACTAATAATTTATTATAGTGAAACCATTCACCTTTGTACCAATTTTTGTATATTATACGGGACCGGAAAATTCTTACAGGAACTAGGTTATTTGAATCTTTGTTTTTCTTACTCCGGACGCTTTAATCGTGCATTTTTTTTCTATATCGTTATCACATATATGTACCTATGTTTAATTTCAACAAGAATGATGTAACCAATACATTGTAAAACAAAAATGATTTAAAAGAGTGTCCGTGGAGTTTCTTGCACGTTCTTCTCCATAGAGATCTACGCTTTGGAACGTGCAAATTAGCTGCATCTCTTTTGACTGACCAACCTTGACAATTCAAAAGTGTCTGTAAATGGTTGAATTGAAATAAATAATTTGAGTTTGAGTTTGAATAAGAAAAAAACAGCTAATGAAAATACTCCAAAAATGTTGTTTATCAAATGCATCATGCACATCCTTGTCTTTGTTATCTCATAATTCTGATACTACAACTGTGCAGGCGCACGTGACCACGATAATTACCTTCCCATAATAATTAATAATATATAATTAATTAATTAATATATAATTCTTCATATAATGGATGTGTTTACTCACGTGTGCCGGCAATTTATTATTTTAGGTCAAAATAAAATCACTTTAATCAGTGTTTTGTTTTGCTTGGATATCTTTGGTTAGACGTACTGAACCCTGTGTTTCTATTTTAATGGGAACATAATATAGCAAATTGTATTTTAGACGGACGAGTTTAGAGAACTTACCCCACAGTCCGATATTTTCATCATTATCCAAAAAATAATACTAATCTTTCGTGTAAATAATGAAATAATTTGAATTTTAGTTTCACTCAGATACACTCGTAACATCATATAATCGCATTACAGTTTTTTTTTTGGTATTTTTCAGACTCACCTGTAAACCGAAATGCTCCAAGCCTTGTAGGAATGGTAATTGCCGCGCTCCCAATGTATGCGGGTGTAACAATGGTTATGTATTGGACCCAAGAAATAAATACAACTGTCTGCCACGATGTTTGAAGCCATGCAGGAATGGTCAATGTATCGCGCCGGAGAAGTGTCAGTGTAACAAAGGATATACATTTACAAACGGAATTTGCCGACCAGTTTGCAGTAAGTCCTGCGCCAATGGTACATGTATCGCCCCAGAAAAATGCCAATGTTTGCAGGGATTCCAAAAATCAAGCAATAACATGTGCAAACCTTACTGCACCAGTAGATGCCCGCATGGAACTTGTGTTCGCCCCGAAACATGTGCTTGTAACTCAGGATATAGGTCTATTAATAAAACATGTCAACCTATTTGTACCAAACCTTGTATATGGGGCACATGCGTGGCTCCAGAAACCTGCCAGTGCATGAAGGGCTACATAAAGTCAGATAAGTATAGCTGCAAGCCGTACTGCTCAAAAGGATGTCCTCATGGAAGTTGTGTTGGACCTGAGACATGTGTGTGTGACTCAGGGTGGAAAATGGTACAATCAAAACCCACGACGAATAAAACATGTCAACCTATTTGCACAAAATCTTGTGTAAAGGGTACGTGCATAGCTCCAGAAACCTGCCAGTGCCTAAAGGGTTATGTCAAGTCTGATAAGTACAACTGCAAACCTCACTGCTCCAGTGGATGTCCACATGGTAGTTGTGTTGGACCTGAAACGTGTGTCTGTAATTCAGGATATCACATAGCAAAAGACAATAAAACTTGTCTACCGATTTGCTCAAAACCTTGTGCAAATGGCATATGCACTGCTCCAGAAACCTGTCAGTGCGTAAAAGGGTATGTAAAGTCAGATAAGTATAGCTGCAAGCCGCACTGTTCCAGTGGATGTCCACATGGTAGTTGTGTTGCACCTGAAACATGTGTTTGCAACTCAGGATGGCGAATGGTACAACCACATGGCAGTTCAAATAAAACTTGTCAAGCGATTTGCTCGCAACCTTGTCTCAATGGAACGTGCATAGCTCCAGAAACCTGCCAGTGTACAAAGGGATATTCAAAGGCAGATAAGTATAGCTGCAAGCCACACTGCTCCAGTGGATGTCCACATGGTAGTTGTGTTGCACCTGAAACATGTGTCTGCAACTCAGGATGGCGAATGGTACAACCACATGGCAGTTCAAATAAAACTTGTCAAGCGATTTGCTCGCAACCTTGTCTCAATGGAACGTGCATAGCTCCAGAAACCTGCCAGTGTACAAAGGGATATTCGAAGGCAGATAAGTATAGCTGCAAGCCACACTGCTCCAGTGGATGTCCACATGGTAGTTGTGTTGGACCTGAAACATGTGTCTGCAACTCAGGATGGCGAATGGTACAACCACATGGCAGTTCAAATAAAACTTGTCAAGCGATTTGCTCGCAACCTTGTCTCAATGGAACGTGCATAGCTCCAGAAACCTGCCAGTGTACAAAGGGATATTCTAAGGCAGATAAATATAGCTGCAAGCCTAACTGCTCCAGCGGATGCCCCCATGGAATATGTGTTGGGCCTGAAACATGTGTCTGTAACCCAGGATGGAAAATGGTAAAACCACATGGCAGTTTCAATAAAACTTGTCAAGCGATTTGCTCTCAACCTTGTATAAATGGAACGTGCATAGCTCCAGAAACCTGTCAGTGTACAAAGGGATATTCTAAGGCAGATAAATATAGCTGCAAGCCTAACTGCTCCAGCGGATGCCCCCATGGAATATGTGTTGGGCCTGAAATATGTGTCTGTAACCCAGGATGGAAAATGGTAAAACCACATGGCAGTTTCAATAAAACTTGTCAAGCGATTTGCTCTCAACCTTGTATAAATGGAACGTGTATAGCTCCAGAAACCTGCCAGTGTACAAAGGGATATTCAAAGGCAGATAAATACAGCTGCAAGCCTAACTGCTCCAGCGGATGCCCCCATGGAACATGTGTTGGGCCTGAGATTTGTGTATTTAATCCAGGGTGGCAAATGTTACAATCAGATGGCAGAGTGAATAAAACAGAACCTATTTGCAGAAAACCTTGTGTTAACGGCACGTGTGTGGCTCCAGACACCTGCCAGTGCATGAAGGGGTATGTTAAGGCAGATAAGTATAGCTGCAAGCCTCACTGCTCCAGTGGATGTGCTAAAGGAAGTTGTTTTGAACCTGAGACGTGTGTCTGTGATTCAGGATATCAAATGGCAAATGACAATAAAACCTGTCAACCTATTTGTTCCAAACCTTGTTTGAATGGCACATGCATCGCACCAATGGTATGTAGGTGTTTGCCTGGTTACAGAGTATCTGGGAAGTTCACTTGCAAGCCTCATTGTTCTAGTGGATGTCCAAATGGTACATGTGTAGGTCCAGAAAATTGCGTCTGTAATATGGGATGGCAAATGGTTCAATTAAATGGCACAAAAATTAAGTCTTGTCAACCAATATGCAAAAAACCTTGTGAAAATGGCACTTGTGTAGGTCCAGACACCTGCCAGTGTACAAACGGATATTCAAAGGCAGATAAATACAGCTGCAAGCCTAACTGCTCCAGCGGATGCCCCCATGGAACATGTGTTGGGCCTGAGATTTGTGTATTTAATCCAGGGTGGCAAATGTTACAATCAGATGGCAGAGTGAATAAAACAGAACCTATTTGCAGAAAACCTTGTGTTAACGGCACGTGTGTGGCTCCAGACACCTGCCAGTGCATAAAGGGGTATGTTAAGGCAGATAAGTATAGCTGCAAACCTCACTGCTCCAGTGGATGTGCTAAAGGGAGTTGTTTTGAACCTGAGACGTGTGTCTGTGATTCAGGATATCAAATGGCAAATGACAATAAAACCTGTCAACCTATTTGTTCCAAACCTTGTTTGAATGGCACATGCATCGCACCAATGGTATGTAGGTGTTTGCCTGGTTACAGAGTATCTGGGAAGTTCACTTGCAAGCCTCATTGTTCTAGTGGATGTCCAAATGGTACATGTGTAGGTCCAGAAAATTGCGTCTGTAATGTGGGATGGCAAATGGTTCAATTAAATGGCACAAAAATTAAGTCTTGTCAACCAATATGCAAAAAACCTTGTGAAAATGGCACTTGTGTAGGTCCAGACACCTGCCAATGTTTGACAGGATATAAATTATCAAAGAACAACACTTGCAGACCAAACTGTTCAAGTGGGTGTCCTCATGGAACTTGTGTTGCACCTGAGACTTGTTCTAGTAAGTCAGAATGGAAAATAATCAAGACAAACGTCACTATTAACACATCTTCTAAACCGATATGCAGCAGAGGCTGTATTAATAGCACTTGTGTAGCCCCCGAAACTTGCAAATGCTACTCAGGTTATGTAGAATCAGAAAAGAATATTTGCCGGCCACATTGTTCAAATGGGTGCCTACATGGCGATTGCGTGAGTCCTGAAAAGTGTATCTGTGACTCAGGATGGATAATGTCTCAAAGCCAACTTGGTACAAGTAACAAGACGTGTCAACCAATATGTACAAAACCGTGTGTGAATGGTACATGTGTCGCTCCAGAGACTTGTACATGTCTTGCCGGGTATACAAAATCCGAAAAAAATCTCTGCGAGCCATATTGCTCAGGCGGGTGTTTAAATGGCACATGTGTCAGTCCTGGCTCCTGCATTTGTAATCTGGGATGGTATAAAAGTAATCACAATGGTACATGTCTGACTGATAGAACTAAATCCAGTAAAAACACTGGCTTGAAAAAATGGTAAGTAACATTTTTAAAGCAGCAACTTAACGCTCAGAATACGATCGAAAATCATTTACTAAAATGTTTTTTTCTTCTTCTATTGACGCAGAGTCCTCCATACTGCGAATGATTTAAACCATTCATTTTTTCTGTCACAATGATTAAGAGGTGTTTCCTTTTCTGTTTTCAGGGTAAAGTCCAACTGGATATATGTCGTGGCAATTGCAATTATCATTTTGGTGATACTACTTATAATCATCATTGTCATTGTGCGTTGCAGGAGGCTTAATTCTCTAGAGGATGGTTAGTACTTTTCTTGTGATTTAAAGTTTTAGCTAGTTTTGTTGACTCATTCTGATGACAGTTTGTAGGACAGCTATGACCTAAACCAAACAAAAATTATGCTTTATAAATCTTTAACCAGTCCATTCTCCTTTAAGGTGAATGCATGTAAAGACGTGAACACAAGAAGTTAAATGAATTGTCACAGGCGTTGGATTTGTATATCTCAATGATAATATACATAATTATGTATATTCTGTTTATTCATGTATGTATTTATATTTTTTATATTAATTTATTTTGTATTGCACCTGCTGTTGTCTGTGTCTGCACCTCCTAAAAACTTGTCCGCATTTGAATATTGAATTTTTCTTGTGCATAAAGTTTTAGAAATATAAAATTATACTGTTTTTTGATGGTTCTTATTTTTTTTTCATAGATGGTGAAGGTGTGGTTCCCGCCCAAGAATTTAGTGGAAAAATGTTCAATAAGGCTAATCGAAGATACTATGTCTGCAACAATAACTCAGCGCTTTAATGTGTCCTAGTATAGATATCTAATTCTTTATTTTAAAACTGTGTTGTTCTTAATTTACTTAAGTAAAGTTATATGGTGTCTTTACATATTTTTGGTTTGTTTTATTAAAATATGTTTTATATGATTATCTAAAAAACATTTTATATTATGTTGTTTTAACCAGTTGTCAACTTGGACAACTGAATCACTCTGAAGTTTTATAAAATTTATATTTTTTCTGACATATATGCGTGTACTTATTAAAATTAGTGTTCATATTATGATTAACAAAACACTTGTTTTAAGTTCACCTCACGTATAAGATCCTGAAACAAAACGTGACTAGTCAAGTACAGTCAAAACACAATTTTGATGTCATTTTAACTTTTTTAACCCTGAAGGAACCTCTGAAGCTATAACTAAATTATAATCATGCAATTATAATTTAGTTATAGCTTCAGAGGTTCCTTAAAATATTTATCATCTGGTATTCTATTAACGATGAAAAAGGCTGTGTATACTGTCTTATTACTAAAACTGTACATGGCCACGTTATCATGAATAGATCAATTTATTGAAAAATATTTATGAGCATTTATTGAGTGTACAAGTCACTCCCGGCCCTTTTATAGCCGTGTAATCTAAGAGTGGTCAGGCAGGAGCCAATAGTCGTAACATTGTTCTAGGTTGTCAGTCAACCATACCACCCAAGTTTATTTATTTAATCCAGCCAAATATTATCTTTGTTTCCCTATAGTCGTATTAATAATCTTGCACCAACCGGGGGTTGCCCTTGCATGCACTCGCACAGTGCATTCACGGATATATAATCGTCGGTTGGTGCCTCATTTAATTTAAATATAGGTCTTGTACCTGTGTATTTAAATGATATGTCTAACGGAGCCTCTGCAAAATGTCTTGAATTAAGTAGTCATGTATCACCATTACTCCGACAAACAAAATCCCGACGAACGCTATCTCGACAGATCATTTTATCGACCTACAGGTAGACCGACAGAACAATAAGCCGATGGAGTTAACCTCGACAGAACGCTATCTCGACATTTATTTGGTCGAAACAACAGTAGTTCGACTAACAGTTAACCGATTGAATGCCATCCCGACCTATTCCTTATTTTGTTCGACCGAGCACGTTTGCTTCATTAGTTGACTGTACCCAGGTAGTACTGTGATAACACATTGTTGTTTTTTGTTTTAAAAATAATATTTGAGTTTATGTTACAGATATTGTTTTGTGTTAAAAGTTATCTTTAAGGTACCTATACTTCATTGTAACCAGTAGGACGCAGGACGAGATATCCGGCACTAATTCTTACTTTTTACCGGGCTTTTATATTTAGATAATTTGACCAAACAGAACTATATTTTGTGTGATTTTAAAATGTCATTGACAGGTAATAATTTCGGGATTCTAGTTTTGTATTTAATTATACAAACAAAAGCATTTGGTCAAGTATGTGTGGAAACGAAAATGTGAGTAACATTATTTCTTTTTAGTAGGTCAGTGGTTTGTGGAGCTGCATCTGTAGCTAGCTTTTTAATTGCTACTTAAGTGTGATTCCAATAACATGGAGATTTATTTTTAAAGTTTTATTTCCTCTGAATAGGAACTATCGTGATGTTCCTGAAACCTTCTTATATACTTACTTGGAGGCCTATGAGAAGACCGACTGTCTGTTTTGGTGCACCGCCACCAGGGTGGCCACGGCGATGGGAACCAGGACAGTCCGGGTGAGGCCTTAATATAAGTCAATTAATAAAATAATTACCCTGCCATTGGCATAGGAATGTGGGGATTTGCACAAGACAATAGAGGCATATCCTCAGCAGTGGGCGAAATGGGATGTTGATGATCCTACTAATATTATAAACGCGGATTGTGTGAACTGAATGAATTTTTATGAAATTTGGCACAGTGGTAGATTATAGTCTGGAATAACACAGAGAATAATTTTTATCCCGGGTATATGTTTCCTTGGGATAATTTTCAACAATCACGCGGGCGGGGCCGCGGGCGGCAACTAGTGTTGAATATAACAATCAGTACACTACTTTTTTTTCAAAATCTATTATCAATTTCGATTAATCAGCTTTAGAACAATTTGTAAAAATATTCCAGAAATTAATACCAGAACAGATAAACGTTTGCTGCGAGGGCTACATTAAAGATGAAAGCAATAACGGAAACAGGTAAATTACAAATTTATAAATATGTTCCAAACTTCACAAAGCCATTATTACTTGCTAAATTTACGAAATTAATTTCAGTATTCGCTGCAAGCCGGATTGTTCGCCATCCTGCTTGAATGGCTACTGCAAGTCACCCGGAATGTGTGCCTGCAACCCCGGTTATCTGCCTGACCTGTTCGATGCCCACAGCTGCTCACCACTGTGCATCAAAGGATGCGAACACGGAACCTGTACCGCCCCAAATACTTGCTTGTGTGATTCAGGATATAATCTCGTAAACGGAGTCTGTGAGCCAATCTGCTCCGAACCATGCTTCAACGGCTCTTGTGTCGCCCCAGAAACCTGTCAGTGCCTCCCTGGTTACAAAAAAACAGAAAACGACACATGCGAACCTTTCTGCTCCAGCTATACAGCTAGTGGCGAGTGTATAAATTCCATCACTTGTGAGCCCGGATGGACCAAAGTAATCAAAGATTCGGTTGAAATATGCGAGCCGGTGTGCTCAAAACCTTGCACCAATGGCACTTGCATAGCTCCAGAGACATGTGAATGTTTAAGTGGGTACGAAAAGTCCGCATACAATACATGCGAGCCTTACTGCTTTGGGTGTGTGCATGGTAGCTGCATTAGCCCACAAACCTGTGTCTGTGACCCGGGATGGTATAGAAAGGAGTCAAGTGGCACGTGCCTGGCAAACTGCGACTACAAGTGTGGTAACGGCACATGCGTCGCTCCCAACGTCTGTGAGTGCTATCCCGGTTACGAGCTTGACAAATCGGAAGTTCTCGAAGAAAAGAACTCCGCTTTATGCGTCCCAATTTGTGATAACTGCGAGGGTGCCTGTGTTGCACCTGATACATGCATATGTGAACCAGACGAAGTAATGATGCCCGTAAACGCGGATGGTGGGCCGTGTGACTGTGTAGACAACTGTTCCGATGCCTCAAATAAATGCGAGAAGACGATATGTGTGCAGATATCTACTACTACAAAAAGTGTTACTGTTTATGATATAGACGAACCAACTGAAGATGTAACAATGTCAGCTGTTATGACAAGTGCAAACGAAGATGTGTTCGAAGATGATAACACTGTTGAAAGTGATCACAGTGATCATAATGAATTGAAAATTGAAAAAGAATCGTCATGGTGAGCAAATTCCTTTCAGTATTATTTAAACAAAACAGGCTAGTTGACGCTTTTTTGTAAAAGCAAAAAAATCTTCTCTAGAGATACATGTTTTTAATCAATCATATTATGACTCAACGAGCTGATCATACTCTGTATAAATATAACATTTAAGTTTTGTTTTCTGCTACCAGGTATAACTCCAACTGGTGCTACGGAATAGTAGCCTCTGTTTTCTTATCCATGATCATCATTCTAATGGCTGCTACAGTCTTAAAAGGGAAATATTTTCAATCATTGAGGAGAAAGATATTCAGTGCACGTAGTAAGTAGAATACCTTATCTATCTATGCATTCACGGTAGGGGAGAGCGGGGCTAAACTTGCTGCGGGGAAGTTGTTTCTATGTAATTTAACAATGTACCGGACATTATTGGCCAAACTAAGATAGTTGCCATCGGTACGCTGCAGCGTTCCATTTTTTGACGAATTTACTTGATGTGTGTATCTCTGTTTTTCATTAAGCCTATTTCAAGGAACAACGGAACAACTTCCCCGCGGCACATTTAGCCCCGTCATTGTACGTCGATGAAGTGGGAATCGCGAAAAGAAACTGAATGCTCCCTTTTTTGAAGGCATGTGTAATGTGTATTTTTCAATTTCAGAAAGCAACGTGGCCACAACAGCTGTGCATTACAAACAGAACAGTACCTAATTAGATCAGAAAGTGCACAAAATCTAGATAATTTTTATTCTTATAATCTCATTGAGAACAGTCGAACTTACAAATGTTTCGAACCCAGAAGTGCAATACTTCTGGGTTCCAAACATTATTTTTTTGTTTGTTTGTGATTTCCATTTCATTTATTTATTCCCATACAAAAATGAAATGGTTTTAACATTATTTAATTTAATTAATGACATTATTATTAAGATGAAAAGTAAAATTAACGTATTTTTAAGGATAACTATATTGAGTTGTATAAATTGTTAGCACTACCATCATATTTATTTTATTTATTCTTGTTTTGTTTTAATCTTCCACCTCCATCTTAGGCACCTGATGTTAGGGGTTATGACCCTATATCGATCTTATCATAAGGGCGACATCTATACAGATATTTAGAGGGAGCACAGGGCTCTAGCGGTCCGGACCAATATGTTGTCCCGTAGATTTGCGCGATGTGCAGACCAAGGTAAAATAACACTTTTCAAGGCTTATTGTCAAAGTTTGTACAAGGGCAATCTATGGGTCAATTGTACTAAGAGATCGCTGGATGTCCTGCGCGTCCAATATAACAATGCTTTCAGGATGTTGTTGAGGCTACCTCGTTACTGTAGCGCGTCGGAATTGTTGGCGCAAGCACGTACTGACTGAACTGAGTCATATGAATGAAAACTGCGTCGCTACTGAGGAGAGTGAGGGACAGTCAAAACAGCATCCTGAAAGCTGTTGCTGAGAGCTTCGGCTCTCCGATTGTACAGCAGTTTTTGAGGAGGTGAGGATTTTTACTAACACTAGGCAATAAGTTTTATGTATGTTACTAACTTTCTTTGGATTTTTGTGTCCGAATTAACCTTTTGAACGCCAGAGCATAAACGCATCGGCGTGCCCCCGACGCCAAACCACAAATTCACCGTACTTTTTGTCACACATTTGTGACGTTTGGCGTACAGGGCACGCGCTTGACTGTCACGTATACGTAACAATGGCGTCTAAAAGGTTAAAGCAATTTTATTTATTTATAAAAGTAACCTTGCCGTTGCAGTGCGATCTAAACCAAACTCACGATCTAGGGTCTTCGTTTTACACTTACCACGGCACTGAAACCCAAAGGGCATTTTTAGGAACACGGTTGGGTTTAAGCTTCATATCTACGAGTACTAGGCAACATTTGACGCCTAAAACGTGACGCCCAACACGTTCAGCAATGTGCACAACATTGCGCGACGTTGCCAGCAGGCGCGCAACATTGACAATGTTACTAAAACAAAAAACATGCGGGGCAGTCTTTGGAGACTGCCGATAGAAGTGAAAACTAAGCGAAAGCTGAAGCGTTCGGTGACGATGATGCGAGTTCATGATATTTAATTTTCTCTCTGTTTATAATTTATATTTTTCTGGGGCCTATTT
This sequence comes from Mamestra brassicae, assembly GCA_905163435.1. NCBI lineage: Eukaryota > Metazoa > Arthropoda > Insecta > Lepidoptera > Noctuidae > Mamestra > Mamestra brassicae. Next base: position 1,883,509 of record LR990991.1, on the reverse strand, counting down.
AATTAATCTGACAGGCCTGGAATAATTTTTTGTTGAGTTGAGTTGAATGAATATGAACCAATTTTGTATTTCTTTTTTGTTCAATTTATTTATTTATATCTAATAATTCTATCAATTGTCACACTGCTAATCTTGATAATACAAGCAATATTTAATAATCTAAGTGCAGAATATATTTTTATTATAGACATATTTCTAGTATATTCGCAATAGTTCTCAGGTGTTCATCAATTGGCTCCATGAAATCCTTGTTCAGAATCTTGTTAGCTGGATTAGAAATAGATCGATAACTAAATCCTCCTTCTTACGGCTGGTGGTGAAGACGTAATGCTGAAATATATTGAACAAATGAATGAATATTGATGGGGCCGAATTGTGGTTATACAAATAATAATAGTCCTCCTGACCGATTCTGGCCCCCATGGCCAATTTAAACGGAGATAAGCCATCTGAGAGGGACATATTATTATAGTGCACAAGTGTTTGCGCCAATACAGATGCATTCCCTCTTTATATATTTTCTATAACCTTTTCCATCACTCTCATATTCTGATGTGACAGCAATTTGACACATCGAGAAAGACAAGACTAGGGCTGACAACTTAACATTTCGTTTCCCCACACTAGGAATTTCTCCTGTATCGTGGTTGCGTTTACAAACAAATAAACTCACATACACAAACAGCCAGACCCGAAACAAATACCTATAGGCCATACAAATATTTGTTCCGTGCGGGAATCGAACCCACGACACGTAGCGCAGCAGCCAATCGCTCAAACACCGCGCCAACCGGGCCGTTTTTAATTATTTTGGATATGAAATTTATGCCTAAAGATGATTCTGATAAACCAATGAATATGTATATGTCACCGGAAAATGACAAACGCTAAATACCGCGTGAAATTGTAAACTATTTTTTTTAAATAAGTTACTGATATATTGGAAACTGTTGAATTTGGATAGGATTTGTTATAAACAAAACTATTTTTTCATAAAATATCGAGAAAATATATATCAAAATTTATTACAATCTCACGGAGTCTGCAAATTTCCGGTGACATTTACAACGATAAATCGCTATTGCGTTTATTCTGTTACACGTTGTATATGTACATAAGTAATGCGTCTTAAGGGGTCATTGCACTCATCATTATGAACAACTTTTACTATGGGACCAACCAAGAAATGGCGAAAAAAATCAGCCGTTCAGTACATCTTGTCGAGTTATGCGCTCATAAATGTATGGAGAAGTCGTGTTTTTTCGCGGTATCTTAGCTGGTCCCATAGTAAAAGTTGTTCATAATGATGAAATTACGAACAACTTTTACTATGGGATACATTTCAAAAGGAGTCATCATACTCATCATTATTAACGCAATAGCGTTTATTCTGTTACATGTTGAAGTTCGTTTAAAAAACGTACCGTTACTTCTCCTGTGGCGAGTGTATGACATCTTGATGGCCATGGCAAGGAGAGTACCGCAAGTGAACGTACATATTCCAATGGCTACTATCGTAACTACTGAATAATGTTCAGGCTCTTTCCGGGCGGGTTTTTCTTCGCTAAAAACACAGAAGCTTATCAATCAACCATTTTAGCAGCTTGAAAATTTAAATTGAAAATTGAGTTGAATATTATTTTTTTTTTTTTTAATTTATTAACGGACAATAAACAGCTACAACATAAAATTTTAACATAACAAAAATCATTAGGTATATAACAATATTGCAGCCCACTACATTATCCGCATATTAAAAAAAAACAAATATTTGGTAATGAGTGCTACCAATTAAACGTTATTGTGTCAACACAATAACGTTCAAACCGGTGTGTTAGTGATAAAATAAAACGCTGAAAATGATAATCAAAACTTATTAACATATCTTGGGACAACTCACACACGGTCATCCGATCCCAAACTAGGCAGAGCCTGTGCTATGGTAACCAGACAACTGATAAACATACTTATATATTTCTAAATACATACATATTATAGACAAATTACACCCAGACACAGAACAAATGATCATGCTCATCACACAAAGATTTGTCCTGGGTGGGAATCGAACCCACGACCTCCGGTTTAGCAGTCAGGGTCACTAACCACTCGACCAACAGGCCAGTCAAATTATTACTATGTTTATTATTACTATGTGTGTGCAGACATAATCTTTAATTGAATACCCCTCACGCATTAAAATATATTAAAACAATTATACGTTGTATCAAGAATCCAGACTGAAAAATTCCAAACAATTTACTTTTCAAGCTGTCCTATGCAGATTTTAAAACACAGATTTGATCCCAGCAACTGCATCAGACTGCAAAATTTTTAGTTCTTTCGTTTTTGCAGTGTGTTTTTTCATACAATAATAATTAATTTAATTTTGTTGTTTGACATACATTATTATTTTTATTTTATTATTTCTGCTACCGTCCGAATTAATGTTTATTTTTATTTTTAATGTTACTGTACAATGGGTGTAAATTAACCGAAATTTATGAATTTATTGTTATTATTATTAATTATTAATATACCTACGACCTATAACAGAACAAACGCAATACCTCTTAAGGGGGCATTGTACTCATCATTATGAACAACTTTCAATATGGGACCAAAACTGAAATCGCGAAAAATAAATCAACGTCCCCTTACATTTATGTGCGCATAACTCGACAGCTGTACTGAACGGCTGATTTTTTTTCGCGATTTCGGGGTTGGTCCCATAGTAAAAGTTGTTCATAATGATGAGTACAATGACCCCTTAAGAGATATTGCGTTTATTCTGTTACACGTTGTATATATATGTATATCGTTTATTACTACAGTTTTGGAAGTGTCTTCTCGAGTCCTTTATTTAAAATAAATATGTCACGAAAAAATTATATGATCACTTATTTAACAGCAGCCGCAATATTTTTTTAATGAATTAAGCCCATGTAATACAGGACGTGCCAGAGAAGTAGATACAGATACATTTATGTACACACATACTCTAGAAAAAACAGTACCTTCCATCTGGGGCAGTCGGGTAAAAAGGAGTATAAGTGTGACCAATTGATGACCCTGATCATAAGTAATTCAATAAAAATAAATTAATAATAGTTAGGTATGCTATCAGGCAAGTTAGGGCTGATTTTTCAAAAGTCTGATAAGTTTTACTTGAGTAATATAAATGGCGGGTTGACACCTTCTGTTAAAAAAAAACGAGTGTAAGTGCGAGTCGGACTCGCGTGTAAAGGATTCCGAACGAATAATATTTTTTTAACATGTTACTTTAAAATCATAGACTTTTTTCTTATAGGTTTTCCTGTAATCTCTAAGTAAAGACCTTTCTGTATTTTTTTTAAATTTTAGGCTCAGTAGGTTTGCATGTAAGGCCCCCTTTATCTCCACAAAAAGTTATATGTGTACCAAATTTCAAATGAATCGGTCTAGTAGATTTAGAAAAAATCAGACAGAAAACCGAGTGATCCTATAAGGGTTCCGATAGAGGTTCAGAACCCTGAAAATATGTCAAACAGCCATATTTATTTGTCAATCAAAAAATATCAAAATTTTGGAAAATCAGCCCTTAGTAACCTAAGTTACTGTTTTAAAACTTCCTCAAGGGGGCTGACATGTTCCTAGAATAAAAGCCCCTAAAAAAGATATTAAAAAAAAAAACTTACTCATTGGTCAGCCGAAACGGATCCATCGTATTTGATCCGAGTTCTTTAGAAGTAACATTAGTTGCATTTTTAGGCGGGTTGGTACTACCCTCAGGTCTTTGTGTCGTATTCCCAATTCCATGGAATGTAGGGAATAAAGTGGTATTATTATTATTAATCGCAGTTGTTGTAGTATTATCGGGTGCTGTAGTGGTTGTTGTAGTATTATCGGGTGCTGTAGTGGTTGTTGTAGTATTATCGGGTGCTGTAGTGGTTGTTGTAGTATTATCGGTTGTTGTAGTGGTTGTTGTAGAATTATCGGGTGCTGTAGTGGTTGTTGTAGAATTATCGGGTGCTGTAGTGGTTGTTGTAGAATTATCGGTTGTTGTAGTGGTTGTTGTAGAATTATCGGGTGCTGTAGTGGTTGTTGTAGAATTATCGGGTGCTGTAGTGGTTGTTGTAGAATTATCGGGTGTTGTATTATTGGGACCTAATGATGTTGTTAAATCATTAAGAGATATTACAGTAGTTGAAAGATTTTCTGTCTCAATTGGTGTCATTTCCGGAAGTTGTCTGATGATTTTTCTGTAACAAATGACAAAAGTATTACCATTTTGTAATTTTTAATACATAACAAAAATATTTACGAGATAAAAAGGTAGGTACTCACTTCACAGATCCACAGAAATTATCAATTTGGTGTACACTGAAACAAATTAATTAACATATCAATTAGAATACCTAATAATTTAATTAAAGTTCCTAAAGATCCTTTTATTTTAATTGTTCTGTTAAAAATAACTGTCACTGAATTAATAATTTATTGTCATCGAGTCGAAGCTTTAGTAGGTTTTTTACATGTTAAAAAAACCAAAAGGCAATACTTACACTACTGAACCCAAACCCAACCAAGCTTGTCGACTTGTGCAATTTGACTGAAAAAAGAAACAACCGTAAGAATATTTTTGTTTGTGCTTTGGAAGTTTGGATGTAAATGCTAAATCGGACAACGGGAGGTCCATTTCTCGATTTCGGAGTTGGTCCCATAATAAAAGTTGTTCATAATATTGAGGACGATTTCGATTCGTTCCTGACGGATTGGCCGGAAATGGAAAAACAAAATGAGGATAATGAGCCCTTTTCAGGGATACCGTTTATTCTTTTTGTTACGGCTATATCGTAGAATTGGCCATTTCATGATGTGGCTGTGGTTTGTTTAGGATAGGTTTGAGGGAACTCAGGGCAAACCCTGCAGACCGAAATAGGCGCCCAGTGAGGTTCCACTGTCGAAGTTAGGTTTCAGGTTGCCATTTCATAAAGTAGGCAGACAATTCATACAAAGTGGGGCTACATCATGAAATGACCAAATTATATAATATGTGGGTAGTACATACATTTCCTAAGATTATTTTTTTTTTTAGAAAAGTAGAATAACCTTACACTCGGTTTAAAAAAAAAGTTTAAATAGTGCTCAAGATGTCAGAATACTAAATTAATAAAATTACTAATTATGAATAGAAAACAAAATTATTGTGTCAAAAATTAGGAATGACTGACTTGTGGAGGTCTTATGGAAAATAGGCAGTCGCTTCATGTAAAGCTGGTTTCACAGCTATCCAGGAGACCCGTACGGGCCGCCCGTACGAGCTCCCGGAACGGAGAAACACGTGAGGCGCTCGAACATTCTTTCACAGCGTCGCGGATTGGTACGTATGCGACTCCAGTTAGAGCCCGTATAACCGGCATATTACCGTATCGTACTGAATCCTCATTTCAGAGCACTGCGGGCGCTATCCGTACGGGTCTCCCGTGTTCGGGCGGCCCGTACGGGTCCCCCGACAGCTGTAAAACCAGCTTTAAATACTGTTATTCAACTGCATCCGGTAAGACTGGGAGCTGCCCCAACATAGTAGAGAAAAGGCGTAACTAATTGATTGATTACCAATTTCTTACGTTTTTTTAATTCTCAACGTGAAGACTTACCTCGAGTTCTGGAATTTGCTCGCTGAAAACAAAACATATTCCAATTAAAGATGTGAATATAAAATCAAATAGACCTATTCTAAAATCGCCTGTGACCAGTATTTGGACAGCTTCAGTAAGTTTTTATGGTCAACAATTCTCAAACTGAATTTTATTAAAACAATATATGAGAATAATTTGGAACGCGAAAATGCGTCAAAATTGGTACCTAGTAGGTATATCAAGTAGGGTTTTCACACTTTACAGGGTATTCAATAAAAGTGCACGAAGGCTGCGCTCTTTGTCGAGGGTCACCAGTATAGAGGTATGCGGTACAGAGAGTAAAGGCCCGCATACCTCCACTGGAAAGGGGAGGATCCTCCGAACCAGACGGTTGTTGTGTCTGGTGGGCAATAAGTTTTGTTTCGAAAACCTGTATGATAGTTCCCGGTGTCTCTGTCTGTTCATCTGTCATAAATAACGAGAAATTTAGCTAACGCGGGTGCGAACAGTCAATGGCCGGAGAACAATTATTTTTGCGGGAGTGCAACAATATAATTAGCTACCTAACGAGGTAAAGACTGCGAACCCGTTTGGTATTTTCAAAACTAAATAAAAAAATCGGCCAAATGCGAGGCGGACTCGCGCACGAAGGGTTCCGTACCATTATCTATAAAAACGGCAAAAAAAAACACGTTTGTTGTATGGGAGCCCCTTAAATATTTATTTTATTCTATTTTTTTTAGTATTTGTTGTTATAGCGGAAACGGAAATACATCATCTGTGAAAATTTCAACTGTCTAACTATCACGGTTCATGAGATACAGCCCGGTGACAGACAGACAGACGATCGGACAGCGAAGTCTTAGTAATAGGGTCGTGTTTTACCCTTTGAGTACGGAACCGTAAAAATCACAATTTAAATGATCAAACACTGTAAACATACTTGATCTACTAATGCGTTACTTTATTGTGACACCGGGTTCGCGTTCCTTATCTACTAATGAATATTTGCGACGACAACAGTTCTGTTTCTTGCGGGTGGATCGAAAAATTTTAAGGCTTTATATTCGTTAATGTAATAAAAATGGCGCCAGTAACGGAAAAGTTAAAAGGGAACCGCTCATCTTGGTATGGTCATGTGAAGAGGAGGGTTGAGATGCACGATATTAAAAGAGTTATGAATATAAATGTGGATGGATGGACAGGGAGAGGGAGGCCGAAGATGGATGGATTGTATTAGGAGTAATATGAAAGAAAAGGGAGTTAGTGATAGCGTGACGGTTGACAGGACAGAATGGAAGAAAAAAACGTGTTGCGCCGACCCCAAGTAACATGGGATAAGGGCAGGAAGATGATGATGATTCGTTAATGTAATTTAAGAAATGAAATATTATTGCGTACATAAATGATTTGTTGTAAAGAAAAACAATAACTTCTTAGTTTAATTGTCAAAGTTTGTTATACCTTACAAAATATTTCAAGTTTTAACAATTATTGTTCTGAAGTAAGTGAAATTTTTGTATTTCTTATTGAGAAATAAAAATTTGTTTAACCATAAATTGAGGTATTTTTGACAGATTGCGACTGAGATGTGAATGCGGACGTTGCAAAAAATCAATAGAATCAAGATTCTAGTATTGACCTCTCTCGTTTCGCTCGTGATTTAAACAGTTTACTCCTTCGCTTTTCCGGTGAGTTAACGTACGTAGATATTCTTATTTGCGCTCAGGATTCAAAATGGCACCCGTGAAGTTAAGACACTGCTTTGTGTGGAAAGTGTGAGATGACCCCTGAATTTTGAATAACTTCTTACAAGCAGGTATAGGAATACCTGCTTGTAACAATATAGAAACTCAACAAAAGAAGGATCTTTTGTTGAGTTTCTATATTAAAAACACGTTATCGACCGGCGTTATAAACCAATTCTTAAATTTTTGTGTCTAGACTTGCTTGAGATTGGAAATGCGTGACAAATTTTAATTTGTTACTTCTTCTCGTCTTAACGGCTGCATAGATGTTGATGAAACTTTTCACACGGGTAGACTATGTCCAATTACAGGGTATACACAATTTATCCCAGGAGTATGTTCTTAAGGATATTTTTTGGCTTTCACTCAGGTGAAGCTGCTGGTAGAAGCTAATATTACGAGTATTTACTTTTTTACTTTTTCTAGCTTGTATAAATATTACAAAATACCAACTTACCTAGAACATGCACAAATGGCTTTCGCTGATTCTATCCTGAAAATAAAATATAATATTTATAATACCTAGAATAAAACAGAAAAAAAATACAATAAAGGGGAATAAAATTGTAGAGGTGACTAATAAGTAAAAATATATTTACTAAAATTAAAGACTACTTGACTCAACTTTATTGACAGCAGAACAATAATAAAATGATGAATGAATCTAAATAGATTCGTTATGCAACTTTCCATCCCTTCTCAAAGAGGTTTGCAGGTTCATGACGAGACAAATTTATTGCATACCTCATCATTTTATAACATGTACTTACAGAATATCCAAATTCGGCAATTGGAAGCAGTGTCCCTTGTAGCTTGGACAAATATACTGAAATAAATATCGAAACTTCATTAATAAACTTCCGTCTTCTAATAAATGAGAACTATTTTATTCTATTTAACTGCACCTACTAGTAAATTTTCGCATGCCTCCTACCTCCCGTAAAGCTCTACCTATTTTCTTGTAACACCCATTGTACCATATCTCAGGCGAAATTAATGATTTATAAATGATTTCATAATTTGAGATAAGTACCAATTTAAAAAGACAAGTGCATTGTTTTACTAATTGATACAAACAACTTATTACGTCTCACAGAATTTCAAACGTTCGTGACTAATAAGTAAAAGTTGAAGGTAATGTAAAATTCTTAAGTAAAACTTATCTGGTAAACGAGACTGATGGCTTTGTTAAAAAAACAAGTTTTTCGCTACGGTTACCTCGTTATTATTACAATTTCCACGTATTTAAACAACTAGTTTGACTGCAATTCAGGGCAGAGAAATCATGTCCATCCAGAAATTTGCTAATTTTGTAATTAATCAAAATATAAGGAATTAACGTTCTTATTAGAATATCGCGATTTAAAATTGAAATAAATCTCAGATACTACAAGTATCACTCATGCATAGAATAAATAGACATTTTAAGTACCAACATCAGCTACATAATCTTTATCTAAACTCATAAAGCTGAAGAGTTTGTTTGTTTGTTTGTTTGAACGTGCTAATCTCTGGAACCCGTGACGTCACTTCGCTGGTAAAAATTGTACCATCATATGTATCGTCTTAAAAAAAAAGTGGTTTTTGGAAATCGATCTTCTGGACCAATTAGATTTGTTCAGTAAAATACCCTATTATAGATTTCAAAAAGAATGCTAGCTACTTAATTCCAGTACAAAAGTCATTTAAGTTGTATCGGACAAAATTATATTCATTGTTAAAACTCCGCACAAATGTTAGAAAGATATTGATCGATATCGAATGTCAATGAAACACCGAAAAAATAATTATTTAAATGCTGCTGGTATTAAAGTATCTCGGATCGTAATAACGGAAAGTTACTATAACTTCCAGCAGCTATGAACATCACACAAATGAATAAAAAACGTAGCTAAAATTCTCAAGTTACCACTGTGTTCACTTCTACGCCTGGTCCGGTGATATTCCCGTTGGAAGGTGCGATAGGCACAGTATCGTTGTTTCCAGCAGGTGGTGTCAACGAACTTTTATTTAAAACAACGCCTGGTCTGGTGACATTTCCGTCGGAAGTTGTGCCAGGCACAGTATCGTTGTTTCCAGCAGGTGGTGTCGACGAACTTTTATTTAAAACAACGCCTGGTCCGGTGACATTTCCGTCGGAAGGAGTGCTAGGCACAGCATCGTTGTTTCCAGCAGATGGCGTCGACGAACTTTTATTTACAACAACGCCCGGTCTGGTGACATTTCCGTCGGAAGGTGTACTAGGCACAGTATCGTTGTTTCTAGCAGGTGGTGTCAACGAACTTTTATTTAGTTCAACGCCTGGTCCGGTGACATTTCCGTCAGAAGGTGTGCCAGACACACTATCGTTGTTTCCAGCAGGTGGTATCGACGAACTTTTATTTACCTCAAGGCCTGGTCTGGTGACATTTCCGTCGGAAGGTGTGCTAGACACAGTATCGTTGTTTCTAGCAGGTGGTATCGACGAACTTTTATTTACTACAACGCCTGGTCCGGTGACATTTCCGTCGGAAGGAGTGCTAGGCACAGTATCGTTGTTTCCAGCAGGTGGTGTCAACGAACTTTTATTTAGTTCAACGCCTGGTCCGGTGACATTTCCGTCGAAAGGAGTGCTAGGCACAGTATCGTTGTTTCCAGCAGGTGGCGTCGACGAACTTTTATGTACTACAAAGCTAGATTCGGTGACATTTCCGTCGGAAGCTGTGCCACGCACTGTGTCGTTGTTTCCAGCAGGTGGTGTCGATGAACTTTTATTTACAACAACGCCTGGTCTGGTGACATTTCCGTCGGAAGGTGTACTAGGCACAGTATCGTTGTTTCTAGCAGATGGTGTCAACGAACTTTTATTTAGTTCAACGCCTGATCCGGTGACATTACCGTCGGAAGGTGAACTAGGCACAGTATCGTTGTTTCCAGCAGGTGGCGTCAACGAACTTTTATTTAGTTCAACGCCTGGTCCGGTGACATTTCCGTTGGAAGGAGTGCCAGGCACAGTATCGTTGTTTCCAGCAGGTGGTGTCAACGAACTTTTATTTAGTTCAACGCCTGGTCCGGTGACATTTCCGTCGGAAGGAGTGCCAGGCACAGTATCGTTGTTTCCAGCAGGTGGTGTCGACGAACTTTTATTTAGTTTAACGCCTGGTCCGGTGACATTATCGTCGGAAGGTGTACTAGGCACAGTATCGTTGTTTCCAGCAGGTGGTGTCGACGAAATTGTATTGACTACAACGCCCGATCTGGTGACATTTCCGTCGGAAGGTGTACTAGGCACAGTATCGTTGTTTCCAGCAGGTGGCGTCGACGAACTTTTATGTACTACAACGCTGGATTCGGTGACATTTCCGTCGGAAGCTGTGCCAAGCACAGTATCGTTGTTTCCAGCAGGTGGTCTCGACGAACTTTTATTTAGTTCAACGCCTGGTCTGGTGACATTTCCGTCGGAAGGTGAACTAGGCACAGTATCGTTGTTTCCAGCAGGTGGCGTCAACGAACTTTTATTTAGTTCAACGCCTGGTCCGGTGACATTTCCGTCGGAAGCTGTGCCAGGCACAGTATCGTTGTTTCCAGCAGGTGGTGTCGACGAACTTTTATTTACTTCAACGCCTGGTCTGGTGACATTTCCGTCGGAAGGAGTGCCAGGCACAGTATCGTTGTTTCCAGCAGGTGGCGTCAACGAACTTTTATTTAGTTCAACGCCTGGTCCGGTGACATTTCCGTCGGAAGGAGTGCTAGGCACAGTATCGTTGTTTCCAGCAGGTGGCGTCGACGAACTCTTATGTACTACAACGCTGGATTCGGTGACATTTCCGTCGGAAGCTGTGCCAGGCACAGTATCGTTGTTTCCAGCAGGTGGTGTCGATGAACTTTTATTTAGTTCAACGCCTGGTCCGGTGACATTACCGTCGGAAGGTGTACTAGGCACAGTATCGTTGTTTCTAGCAGGTGGTGTCAACGAACTTTTATTTAGTTCAACACCTGATCCGGTGACATTACCGTCGGAAGGTGAACTAGGCACAGTATCGTTGTTTCCAGCAGGTGGCGTCAACGAACTTTTATTTAGTTCAACGCCTGGTCCGGTGACATTTCCGTCGGAAGGAGTGCCAGGCACAGTATCGTTGTTTCCAGCAGGTGGTGTCAACGAACTTTTATTTAGTTCAACGCCTGGTCCGGTGACATTTCCGTCGGAAGGAGTGCTAGGCACACTATCGTTGTTTCCAGCAGGTGGTGTCAACGAACTTTTATTTAGTTCAACGCCTGGTCCGGTGACATTTCCGTCGGAAGGAGTGCTAGGCACAGTATCGTTGTTTCCAGCAGGTGGCGTCGACGAACTTTTATGTACTACAACGCTTGATTCGATGAGATTTTCGTCGGAAGCTGTGCCAGGCACAGTATCGTTGTTTCCAGCAGGTGGTGTCAACGAACTTTTATTTAGTTCAACGCCTGGTCCGGTGACATTTCCGTCGGAAGGAGTGCCAGGCACAGTATCGTTGTTTCCAGCAGGTGGTGTCGACGAACTTTTATTTAGTTTAACGCCTGGTCCGGTGACATTATCGTCGGAAGGTGTACTAGGCACAGTATCGTTGTTTCCAGCAGGTGGTGTCGACGAAATTGTATTGACTACAACGCCCGATCTGGTGACATTTCCGTCGGAAGGTGTACTAGGCACAGTATCGTTGTTTCCAGCAGGTGGCGTCGACGAACTTTTATGTACTACAACGCTGGATTCGGTGACATTTCCGTCGGAAGCTGTGCCAAGCACAGTATCGTTGTTTCCAGCAGGTGGTCTCGACGAACTTTTATTTAGTTCAACGCCTGGTCTGGTGACATTTCCGTCGGAAGGTGTACTAGGCACAGTATCGTTGTTTCTAGCAGGTGGTGTAAACGAACTTTTATGTACTACAACGCTGGATTCGGTGACATTTCCGTCGGAAGCTGTGCCAGGCACAGTATCGTTGTTTCCAGCAGGTGGTATCGACGAACTTTTATTTACTTCAACGCCTGGTCTGGTGACATTTCCGTCGGAAGGAGTGCCAGGCACAGTATCGTTGTTTCCAGCAGGTGGCGTCAACGAACTTTTATTTTGTTCAACGCCTGGTCCGGTGACATTTCCGTCGGAAGGAGTGCTAGGCACAGTATCGTTGTTTCCAGCAGGTGGCGTCGACGAACTCTTATGTACTACAACGCTGGATTCGGTGACATTTCCGTCGGAAGCTGTGCCAGGCACAGTATCGTTGTTTCCAGCAGGTGGTGTCGATGAACTTTTATTTAGTTCAACGCCTGGTCCGGTGACATTACCGTCGGAAGGTGTACTAGGCACAGTATCGTTGTTTCTAGCAGGTGGTGTCAACGAACTTTTATTTAGTTCAACACCTGATCCGGTGACATTACCGTCGGAAGGTGAACTAGGCACAGTATCGTTGTTTCCAGCAGGTGGCGTCAACGAACTTTTATTTAGTTCAACGCCTGGTCCGGTGACATTTCCGTCGGAAGGAGTGCCAGGCACAGTATCGTTGTTTCCAGCAGGTGGTGTCAACGAACTTTTATTTAGTTCAACGCCTGGTCCGGTGACATTTCCGTCGGAAGGAGTGCTAGGCACACTATCGTTGTTTCCAGCAGGTGGTGTCAACGAACTTTTATTTAGTTCAACGCCTGGTCCGGTGACATTTCCGTCGGAAGGAGTGCCAGGCACAGTATCGTTGTTTCCAGCAGGTGGTGTCGACGAACTTTTATTTAGTTTAACGCCTGGTCCGGTGAAATTACCGTCGGAAGGTGTACTAGGCACAGTATCGTTGTTTCCAGCAGGTGGCGTCGACGAACTTTTATGTACTACAACGCTAGATTCGGTGACATTTCCGTCGGAAGCTGTGCCACGCACAGTATCGTTGTTTCCAGCAGGTGGTGTCAACGAACTTTTATTTAGTTCAACGCCTGATCCGGTGACATTACCGTCGGAAGGTGAACTAGGCACAGTATCGTTGTTTCCAGCAGGTGGTGTTAACGAACTTTTATTTAGTTCAACGCCTGGTCCGGTGACATTTCCGTCGGAAGGAGTGCCAGGCACAGTATCGTTGTTTCTAGCAGGTGGTGTCAACGAACTTTTATTTAGTTCAACGCCTGGTCCGGTGACATTTCCGTCGGAAGGAGTGCTAGGCACACTCTCGTTGTTTCCAGCAGGTGGTGTCAACGAACTTTTATTTAGTTCAACGCCTGGTCCGGTGACATTTCCGTCGGAAGGAGTGCCAGGCACAGTATCGTTGTTTCCAGCAGGTGGTGTCAACGAACTTTTATTTAGTTCAACGCCTGGTCCGGTGACATTTCCGTTGGAAGGAGTGCCAGGCACAGTATCGTTGTTTCCAGCAGGTGGTGTCAACGAACTTTTATTTAGTTCAACGCCTGGTCCGGTGACATTTCCGTCGGAAGGAGTGCCAGGCACAGTATCGTTGTTTCTAGCAGGTGGTGTCAACGAACTTTTATTTAGTTCAACGCCTGGTCCGGTGACATTTCCGTCGGAAGGAGTGCTAGGCACACTGTCGTTGTTTCCAGCAGGTGGTGTCAACGAACTTTTATTTAGTTCAACGCCTGGTCCGGTGACATTTCCGTCGGAAGGAGTGCCAGGCACAGTATCGTTGTTTCCAGCAGGTGGTGTCAACGAACTTTTATTTAGTTCAACGCCTGGTCCGGTGACATTTCCGTTGGAAGGAGTGCCAGGCACAGTATCGTTGTTTCCAGCAGGTGGTGTCAACGAACTTTTATTTAGTTCAACGCCTGGTCCGGTGACATTTCCGTCGGAAGGAGTGCTAGGCACACTATCGTTGTTTCCAGCAGGTGGTGTCAACGAACTTTTATTTAGTTCAACGCCTGGTCCGGTGACATTTCCGTCGGAAGGAGTGCTAGGCACACTGTTGTTGTTTCCAGCAGGTGGTGTCAACGAACTTTTATGTACTACAACGCTAGATTCGGTGACATTTCCGTCGAAAGCTGTGCCACGCACAGTATCGTTGTTTCCAGCAGGTGGTGTCGATGAACTTTTATTTACAACAACGCCTGGTCTGGTGAAATTTCCGTCGGAAGATGTACTAGGCACAGTATCGTTGTTTCTAGCAGGTGGTGTCAACGAACTTTTATTTAGTTCAACGCCTGATCCGGTGACATTAACGTCGGAAGGTGAACTAGGCACAGTATCGTTGTTTCCAGCAGGTGGTGTCAACGAACTTTTATTTAGTTCAACGCCTGATCCGGTGACATTACCGTCGGAAGGTGAACTAGGCACAGTATCGTTGTTTCCAGCAGGTGGTGTCAACGAACTTTTATTTAGTTCAACGCCTGATCCGGTGACATTACCGTCGGAAGGTGAACTAGGCACAGTATCGTTGTTTCCAGCAGGTGGTGTTAACGAACTTTTATTTAGTTCAACGCCTGGTCCGGTGACATTTCCGTCGGAAGGAGTGCTAGGCACACTGTCGTTGTTTCCAGCAGGTGGTGTCAACGAACTTTTATTTAGTTCAACGCCTGGTAAGGTGACATTTCCGTCGGAAGGAGTGCCAGGCACAGTATCGTTGTTTCTAGCAGGTGGTGTCAACGAACTTTTATTTAGTTCAACGCCTGGTCCGGTGACATTTCCGTCGGAAGGAGTGCTAGGCACACTGTCGTTGTTTCCAGCAGGTGGTGTCAACGAACTTTTATTTAGTTCAACGCCTGATCCGGTGACATTAACGTCGGAAGGTGAACTAGGCACAGTATCGTTGTTTCCAGCAGGTGGTGTCAACGAACTTTTATTTAGTTCAACGCCTGATCCGGTGACATTACCGTCGGAAGGTGAACTAGGCACAGTATCGTTGTTTCCAGCAGGTGGTGTCAACGAACTTTTATTTAGTTCAACGCCTGGTCCGGTGACATTTCCGTCGGAAGGAGTGCTAGGCACACTATCGTTGTTTCCAGCAGGTGGTGTCAACGAACTTTTATTTAGTTCAACGCCTGGTCCGGTGACATTTCCGTCGGAAGGAGTGCTAGGCACACTGTCGTTGTTTCCAGCAGGTGGTGTCAACGAACTTTTATTTAGTTTAACGCCTGGTCCGGTGACATTACCGTCGGAAGGTGTACTAGGCACAGTATCGTTGTTTCCAGCAGGTGGCGTCGACGAACTTTTATGTACTACAACGCTAGATTCGGTGACATTTCCGTCGAAAGCTGTGCCACGCACAGTATCGTTGTTTCCAGCAGGTGGTGTCGATGAACTTTTATTTACAACAACGCCTGGTCTGGTGACATTTCCGTCGGAAGGTGTACTAGGCACAGTATCGTTGTTTCTAGCAGGTGGTGTCAACGAACTTTTATTTAGTTCAACGCCTGGTCCGGTGACATTTCCGTCGGAAGGAGTGCCAGGCACAGTATCGTTGTTTCTAGCAGGTGGTGTCAACGAACTTTTATTTAGTTCAACGCCTGGTCCGGTGACATTTCCGTCGGAAGGAGTGCTAGGCACACTGTCGTTGTTTCCAGCAGGTGGTGTCAACGAACTTTTATTTAGTTCAACGCCTGGTCCGGTGACATTACCGTCGGAAGGTGTACTAGGCACAGTATCGTTGTTTCCAGCAGGTGGTGTCGACGAACTTGTGTTTACTTCGTTGGTTTTTTTCTCGTCGGTTCGTGTTATACTCTGTATTTCATATAAATCAGCAACTGGCTTGTTGTGAAGATCGTATTGGTAATTTTTCCATTTGTATATTTTTTTTAAATTTCTGTGAAAATAATAATCAATTACATATTGTTTTATTGCCTGTGATTAATAATATACTTTAAAAAAATATTGAAATTACTTACTTCAACTCCTTTTCTTGACACAATTTTTCTTGTCGATCTTGTCTGTAACAAAATACACTCTTTTTACGATCGTGTTTTATCTTGTAGAATTTTCTTCATTAACAGTTTTAATTTTTTATTGAGGCTTTCTTTTTTTCACTTTTCAGTTTAAGTGCAGTGCAGCTTTTGTAAGTTTTCCAATTTAATATTAGGTACTTTAATTACTTTAATCGCTATACCATTCAAAAATTATCCAAGAGCAACAATCTTTGTGTTCAAAACAAAACGATTCATAAATAACATAATAAATATAATATATAATAATATATCTTGGGACAACTCACAAACGGTCATCCGATCCCAAACTAGGCAGAGCCTGTGTTATGGCAACCAGATAACTGATAAATATACTTGTATATTTCTAAATACATACATATTGTAGACAAATTACACCCAGACACAGAACAAATGATCATGCTCATCACACAAAGATTTGTTCAGGGTGGGAATCGAACCCACGACACAATCAGGGTAGCTAACCACTCGACCAACAGGCCAGTTGGTTAGGTTAATTGTTATACCCTCTCCAGCAGGTTAATCACTTTTTGACAGCTTACATTTTGTGCCTTAGAATCAGTGATCGGACCTAATGTTTTAAGGTCACATACAAAAAGTAGAGACTTCCTCACCACTAAAAATATTTTCCGGGATATTTGTCCCGGTTTTTGGGATATTTAATATTAATTTCATTAATACAGTAAACTTATTGAATTCTCTTCCTTATTAACCGACTTCAAAAACAAAGGAAAAGATTCTCAAAAATTAGTAGAGCTGTTTTTTTATTTTTATTAATTCAGGTAAAGTACTGAATGTTTCGCCTCATGTTTTCGTTTCTCAAAATAACCAAACCTTGCTGTCTCTTTCTAGCTTTTGTTTGTCACTGGTAAACAAACCCTAAAGGGATGAGGGGTAGAGAGGTGTTTGCATTCCAAGCGTCGTTATGCGTTTATCTTTCAAATCGTTTGAAGTTAGATAATATGGAAAAACTCCATATAATTCATTTTAATTCTCTGAACGAAGATAATGATGGCGATGACAAGGAAAACTCCTTTCCTGATGAAAACTGTAGCGATTTAGATTAAGAGATAACTTTCAACATCTACGTATAAAATATTTTGACTAAGTCTTAAGATTCGTGGTTTTCTTTTAATTTCTGTTTACGATATAATTGTACAAAATCAATAAACTGTATGTACCTGCTTGTATTAAAATAACAATAACTTCAAAAAATATAGGTATTTTAAAATTTAGGTATTTTAGCTTACCTCATTCCGATCACTGATTAGAACGTAACTGTTGTTCTGTTCACGCCAAAGTTAACTCTCAAACAGAGATGGGCAATATTCGATTTTTTTTTGTCAACTAATTATTTGAATAAAAAATGATTCGTGAAAAATAATACGCGAATAATTTATTCGTGATTAATAACAACTTTTACAAAAATGAATACTTATTCAATTTATCGATTAACGATAAATTGAATATTCATTTTTGCAAAATTTGTTCGAAAGAGTCACCGCGGCCCTGGAACGCAAAGGGGTTCCTATGGAGAAACACGGATAGGTTTAATTAGTAAGAGTCTGACACTCCCATTCTGCTCGAAAAAAGTCATTTGATGATTTCCCATCATCAAATGACTCCATCCGCTAAAAAAGGGGTGATCCACTATCAGTACAAAAAGTATTCAGCCTTGACTTTGAACATGTATAAAAATTGAAAAAAAACTAGTGCATGTAAATAGGTGAAAGAAAAAAAAAACAATTTTTTCGCCTGGTATGTCGATTTAAAGCCTTTTTCAGAGTAATTCTTCCGTAGACCAACTAAATATTAAAACTACCCAATTTTTATTAAGAGTGACCAAATGAGAGCATCTATATTTTTCGAGAAAATTAATCTTATTGATTCTTCGAATAACAATTTATCCGTAGTCTATTTATTTGACGATTAATTTAATCATGAATAATTATTCGACTTTTTATTCGTCATACGTGATTAAGTAGGTTATTCTTACTCATTCTTCGTTATTCGATTACATTTTGCCCATCTCTGCTCTCAAATGCGTACGAAAAAAAAATGTAAACTTGTTAATCTTATTTAAACACTAATTTATTCAGAAATATTTTTTTTAGAGGCTGTCATATATTTTCAAGTTTTAATTTAAGCAATTGCAATGTAAAAACTTAATTTCTACTTCTTATAGACAACAATTTGCAGTTGATATAAGTTCACATTTAGTTATCTCGCATGGTATACAAGTATGTCAAGTGGTTACTTACGTTTCCGGCTCTTCATTTAAATATTCTTCAGAAACATCGGTTTTTAAATGGCAGGTCAAGTTATACTGAAAAAATTATATAAGAAAATAAGTTATAATAAAACAAGTTTTTATTACGACTGTTAGAATAGCAGAAGCAGGGAGGAACAACGTCCCTATAAGGAATGCCCGGCCTGGGCAGAGTAGCGCAGGATAGCCTCCATCTTCCAGTCATAGTCCAGGCCAGGGTCAGAAGCAAAAGCTAGAGGGATGCCATCGACTCGAGAGACATTCGGCAAGGAAGTGATGGTCGCAACGGGGGTGGGAGTGTTCAACCTTGCCCTGGCTGTAGTAGACGCACCAGTCGCCAGGTTATGCGCAATGATCTCCGGTTATGGAGAGCCTGCAGTTGATAGACTTGATGAGGCTTTCGAACAGACACATGCCTGAGGCAGCGCTGCACCGTGCATCTCTCAAGAAGGAGTGAGTGGGGTGTCCGCATACTCGTGCGGGCCAATACTAAACTGGGTTTTGCGCAAGAACATGCGCGCCCGACCAAACGCCGATGCAGTTTAATCAGTATCTACGAGTCTGGCTGTCCCTCTGCCCAGCCGAGTGCTCAAAATAAGTCTAGAACTATATATTTGAAAATAATAGGTAATCAAAACGTTTGACTCTCACAAGCCCTTTTATTTCAAAGGACGCAAACATCACGGGCGTTTGGAGGGGACAAAACGTAGAATGGTTATTTCAAGATAAATTTATTTCTTTTGAAATTCAGATTTTATGCAAAATTTAACTTTCGACAAAAATTTCCAGGATTAAAAAAATATAATTTGAAGACTTACCGATTTAAAATCCGTTGTATAATTGCTAAAAAAAAAAAACTAATTAATATACACGCGCTAAATAACTTCGAATAAATCATGTCTTTTTAACATGTTACTATAGGTTTTCCTGTAAAGTAAAGAAATCGTTAATATCGCAGATGGTAGAGTACAAAGAGTAGTAATAAAATATACGACCACTATCTCTCTATCGGGTGGCTTACACATCTTTTCTTGCCCGAAGAAGTTTGTCAGGTATTTTTCACTTAAACCCATTTTGGTTCAACTAGCTACCTAGCCTGTCAATGTCAAAACTTCTACCTCTGTACCAAATTTCATCAAGATCCGTTCAGCCGTTCTGATATGATCCATCCATCCATCCATCCAAACATCCAAACTATCGCATTTATAATATTATAATTAATTAATTAATTGTGTAGACAAGTTATATTTACTGAATACAAACAAGCTCTATCAAACTCAAATCAAAGGGGTTATTGTCGATTCGTCACACTTTTGTAAGTTCCATACATTGAAAATAAATTCGTCATAAGCATAAAAAGTATGTGTCAAAACGTCACAGATAGATACAGGTTGTTGTTAATTCGTCACACGTCTTCACTTTATACCATTTCTTAAAAAAGTACCGTTAGCAAGTAATGCTCTAGGTTTTAACATCAAAAAAACTCTTCATGCCCCTTTTAGTTTTAGAAAGACTTTAGTTGGATTGTTCCAGAAAACCGGCGATTTTAGAAATAATAAATTTCTTTATAATTGCTTTCAAGCTTTTTTTGCAGTTTGTACAGAGAAAATAAATGTGACAAATTTTCAATAATCCAAAATAATTTACTATAAATAAACTTGACGAATTCTTTTTTGTGACGAATCGACTTTGTGTCAAATCGACAATAACTCATTCAAAGTTGCATTATAATCAGATAAAAACAAATCCTCAAAAAATTTGATTAAGAATTAAGATCACTTATTGGTACCAGTTTTTTATTTTTATTTTTCACCAATTAATTGGCATATACTTTTGAAAATCGCCTCATTGAGCTGTTTATTGGGATACCTCAAATGATCAAGTCACATAAAATACAACTATGTTTCATCCGCCTCTGCATCCGCATCATCTTGTTTTTTTTATCCTTAAATCCTGACACAGGTTTTAGGAATTTTGTTAAAAGTAATCGGTGAATTTAATCTACAATATTCTATGAGACATGTAACATAAAATCATGTAAACCACAAGATAGAGCGATGGTGGTGGTATATTATTATACCGCTCTTTTTATTAACTCTATAATATGATATTTAAAAAGTTTGCGCCGGAGCTGGGTTTAATTTCTAGCAACAATGAATCGGCTTCTTATAAGCCCAGTAGTTTTGGAGTTATAAAATTTCAGGGTTCTATTTTTCCATAAGGATGTTTGAAACCCTAAACATATAAAAAGCAAAGAGTTAGGTTAGGTTAGATAATAGATACATAAATCATATTGGGAACTGTGTGCCGAAAATTAACTTTATAAAAAAACGTTGATCAAAATATCAAAATGTATTTTTAAAATGACACAATACGTCGTTCACACGCTTTAAGCGAGCAAAGCGTGTGAACGTCAATTTTTGTTATCAAGCACCATCGTTCGCTCCTGGCCTGATTAGTTAATAGGTATACGCAAAGGGAAGCGATGTGGATGAATTTTTCGATGCCCTGTGAGTTCTGTATATGTCACCGGAAAATGGCAACCCCGTAAAATTATAAAATAACTTGAGAGATTGTAAACTCTCGATAAATTGTCTACTGAACATTTGGAATACTTTTTCAAGCATCAAAATTTGATGGTCTATAATCTCTCGTCATTCCGAGAAATTGACTAACACAAAGTACTGACATAAAATGGCGACCAATCTGAGCACAAGTCTACAATTTATCCGTTTTCATGTGACAGTAAACCTGGAAACAAGGCTCTCATTGGTGTGTTCAGATGTGAGCTCACACCAACAAAGACCAATGAGGGGTCAAGTTTCCAATTTAAGTATCACACCAAAACAGATAAATTGTAGACCAGAGTGCTGATTGGTCGCCTGTTTATGTCAGTCTACAATATCTCAGATATAATAAAATACGAGATTTTGATTCGTATAATTGTAGAACGAACGTCCATTGGTCAATTACGTGAGTTTACAATCTCTCAAGATATTTTGTAATCTTACGTAGTTTGAAATTTTCCGGTGACATATTTACTAAGTAAATAAATACAACAGGTATGTATACTTTTATTCTGCATTGTTTTTGTTAATTTTAAATATGTGTGTGTAAGATTATCACTCTTTGTACGTGTTGGTACTTGCTGTAAGTGCAGAGAGTAATTAAAGCTAAATAAATAAATAATAAATAAATAAATGACTTACAGTTCACAACGGCAATCCCGAGTCTGCAAAGATAAATTTTTCGTTTCGACCCTGGAATCAAATTAAGTTTAATTAAAATCAATTAAATTGAAATGTAATTGATATAATTATATTTTGTGTAATTAATTATATTATATAAAGTTATCACAGAGATGTGTAATCTGTAAACTTTGATCACAGCCAAAGAAAAAGTTAATTATTCTTTTGTGAATACATGGAGAAGTTTCCGTGTTTGTGAATTGTTTTTTTGAAGCATGTAGCTGTTTTTTTGTCCCCGATAAATAAAATAGAATCAATCCTGTTAAGGAAATACTATTTATTTTTCTAGAGTCTTGTAATACTCCCCCGACCGAATTTCGATCACGGTGGACAATCTCAACGGAGATTAGCCACGTGAGTAGGAGATATTATAGTGCACAAGTGAGTGCGCAAACACAAAAGGACTCTCTGTTCCCTGACTCTCATAGTCCGATAGGACGGCAGCCGACACGACCAGATAGAGATCTGGCGCAGGACCAACGGCTTAACGTGCTTTCCGAGGCACGGGGTGTCACACCACCATTTTCCTAACTCCAGGCTGTTACTGACAAAATCCTAAAGACGGTATAATGGAAAAACCCAATTACACTTTTACGCTCAAGGGCTGGCTTTTCCTTGGTCAAAGAATAAGCATTGCCATACAACGTGGCAATGCCGCCAGTCTTTTGGGTACACTTCCAGTCGACAGCGATGCGGATGAATTTTTTGACGCCATATTTTAGGTTTAATTTAGTTAGGAGTTTTTATTTTATTTGTAGTGTATATAGTTAGTTAAGTATTTATAAAAACAGGTCTAAATATCTATATAAATATTGATCGGCTACTAATATCTAGAAAAAAGCGAAAACAAAATACAATTACACTTTTTGCCCGACCTGGGAATCAAATCCAAAACCCCACGCTCGGCAGTCGCGCTTGGCCACGAGACCAACGAGGTACCTAGGTAGCGCCTTGTATAATTGATGGAGACTCGCTTGCCCGAATGATAATCCACCCGACAACCCTTCATACCAGGGACGGTGGGATGAGCCGCTCTGCAGAGAAATTCAGAAGAATCTAATAGTCACTTCTGCTACTTCTGCGGAGCGTGCGCGCCTGCTGTCTGTTGGTGAGCGGGAGTCGGGCCTCTGGCTTCACACACTACCGTCGTCGAACATAGGCACCTTGTTCAATGATATCACATTCAGCCTCGCTGCTTCACTTCTCTTAGGCGCAACCTGTTGTTCTTCACATCGCTGTCACTGCAGCGAAGCTGTCAACAGCCTCGGGCACCACGGCCTGTCATGCAGTCGAAGTGCGGGTCGCAAAGTGCGCCAAGCAAATATCAACGACATTTTCCGACGCGCTATTGTCGCCGTCGGCCTACCAGCCGTCTTAGAAGTCTTAGTCTTTAGTGTGGGACGCTACTTGTGTCGATACTCTTGCGCCATCCCATCTTCCTAGCTCGTCGTGCTGTGCTGGTCCTGCCGCTGTGGCTGCGGAGAACCTCATGCGGCTGAAATATAATAACCTAGTTGGCAATTTTACTGTCGAGCTGTTTGGGGTTGAAACTCTGGGACTGTGGGGTCCGAGTGCTCATGCGTTATTTAAAGATCTTGCTAAACGCTTAGTTCACACTTCACGTGACCCAAGGGCTGGCTTTTGCCTCGCACAGAGAATAAGCATTGCCATACAACGTGGCAATGCCGCCAGTTTTTTGGGCTCACTTCTAGTCGTCAGCTAAGCGGATGAATTTTTTGACGCCATATTTTAGTTAGGAGTTTTATTTTAATTTTAAGTGTTGTTTATTTTAAATGTTGTTTATTTTGAGTAAGATTAGTATTTAAAATATAAAATGTACATGATCGAAAAAATAAATAAACTGTTTTAATAATTAGAACAAAATATTTAAAATATATCTTAATGCAGTCACACTCATGATTATTATGTAAAATTATTAAATTAAAGTTTTCATTTATTTCAAATAATTTTTTAACATTTCTTGATGCAACCTGAATTAGTGGAGAACCAACATTAATTATGTGCTAAATTTATGTACAATTATAACTAACAAATCATTGTTAATCGTCTTTAATTGTTTTATTTATTTAAAGAAATAGCAACCGACTTTGTTTTTATCATAAAACCAATCCAGTCTAGGTTATTTTTGTCACGTGATCACGAAGTGAGCTGTCATTCCATATTGACTATGGATTGACAGCTCACCTCGTGAGTACTTCACCCAAGCCTTCACTTCATCATGTTTACAGAATCAACCGGCAGGATCACGACAGCATTGGATTATACTATTAGTGTCTTATTTTTAACCGACTTCTAAAAAAGGAGGAGGTTCTCAATTGAGAACCTCCTCCTTTTTTAGAAGTCGCCCCGATTACTCGACAGATGGACAGATTAGGATTAATTTTTGTTTGAAAGGGTATATATACTTCCCAGGTGGTCCCATAATCTTCAAGTCAGAGTCTGATAGTGGGATCATGGAGCAATAGAGAGAACTCTTCAAATTTTATAGGCCACTTGAAGCGATTTGGGTAGTTTTTGGAACAGTACTTTACATTTCAACTTGGTGAAGATCTGATGAAGAAATTCGGAGATAGGCAACGGAACTCCTCAATAAATGATAGCAAATGGACTGAAATTGCTGAAATCTCATGTCTGCCTATTTTTTACACCAGTTCATAACACAACATCACGACCGTACGCTGTGAAGGGGTAAGCACATATGAACCACAACAAAGGGAAAAAAAAACTTTTTACAAAAAAAAACAACCGACTTCTTCTCAAAAATGGTTTATATACCTACTTAATTATTTATCGATAAACTGCTTATTTACTTCTGTGGCCATTAGTGGCCAAGCTGATTATAAATTTTCCTGTTATCGATATTAAAATGTTATAAAATATTAAGTGGCAATAAGGAAATTATTTTGTTAATCTATGTTATTATTATTATGTAGTTTGAAAACTAAATATTGCTTAGTTTTTTGAACATTCTTCATATCGCTCAATATTGTCATTGCAAAACATATTGCTAAATTAACGCTTGCTGCTGTTGCCTAAAATTGCTTGATATTTAGCGAGATCACAAGCGACCAGTTTTGCTTATAATTGATTAATTTTCATTGCCCGTATAAGCACACTTTTACAGAAAGCTGTACGACCATGATACGACTTTTACTTAAGACCACTTTACTTTTTTCGTAGTACAATTCCCTTCCATGTGCAATTAAGAGCGAACTTTTTTGATCCATAGATAACTCAACCATTGTGCAATAGTCAAAAATTTTGATTTTATCTCGATAAAATGCATTTTTTTATCACTATTTAGCTTAACCAACGTTTAACAAATAGAATTTGTTGGATTCGTTTTTTCTTAATAACTTTGTTTATGTGTATGAATGTATCTATGTATTTATGAATGTTTTTTATTTTTTTTCTTCTCTCAATTTTTAGTTTTTCTTTAAGTTGCACCTGCCATGTTGTCTCTGCACCAGGCACTTAGGCATTTTCTACCAGTCAACCTTAGGGTCCGCCTTAGTCCGCCTTTGTACAGTGTTTTTACTAGTGCATACAATTTTAATAAATAAATAAACAAAATAAATAAATACATAACTATATTTTAGTTTAAAACTATAAGTTAATAACCAACAAATGATCGTGTGACTGTTTCTAAATTACCCTAGGCTGATAAATGTTCGTTTTTCCTAAAATTAACCTACATCTGGTTTTAAAGTCGGTTTCCCATGCAGAGAAGAAGCCGGGCTCCGCCATCCGCCCGGCTCTGTAGAGCTCGTCACCAAACTGGCCACTCTCTCACCGATTGTACGAAATTAATTCCCAAAACTACTTGTCCGCCCTTGTAGGCTAGGGACAAGGAGAGGGTACAAGGTGCAGTTAATAAATAACAATATAAAGTATGAAGTTAATGAGACAAGAGGGCTGCAAAGTACATTATAATTATGAATAATGTGAAGGCGGTGACAGGCGTTACGCTTACGCTTAATAATTTCATCATACACTTCTACGTTAATTCAAATTTTCACAATAGAACTGTAAGCCCATTTCGTGACATGGAACGGTTGCCTCGTCGTACGTGTACTGTTACAACTAAATGCACAGAACCACTACTTGAATACTGCAACGATTCTAACAGAACACGTTCCTTAAACTCTAAATAAATGTCTTACACAATCCTAAGACAGAGTACAACTGCCACTGAGGAGGACAAGACTATGTAGCTCCAATCGCGTACTATAGTAGGCGCCAGATAATCGTGGAATATCGGTCATTGACCCACCTACATTTATTGACATTGTTAATTTGAAAAACGGAATTAATGACACAAAACTGTCCCGAATCATCATCTCTCGTGATCCTTAACATTGTCTAATAATGAAAAACGATTCATATTTAATTGTTCAGGTACCTATGAGCAGTTATTAGGGAAAGGTCAATGTACTTTATTCCACATTTATCTGGCGCCTACTATAGTGTAAATACTCTTACGGAGGCCTACCCCATTTTACTGATAATAACACAAAACTAGCGCAAGCGCATCGTAGACTCAGTCTGTAGCAGAATTCATTGCAATCGGTATTGGTGCCCGCCGAAGTGGTTCTAATCGTCCTTCACATTGCCCTAATCCGCCCATTTCTGGGATATGCGGTGCGACTAAAAGCGGTTTTTTTTTACGGATGTGAAATCATCAAATGACTTCTTCCGCTCTGGGTGGCGTGTCAGACTCTTACTGACTAAACTCATCCGTGTTTCTTCTAAAGCCGGGCCTGGTGGTGATCGGACAGCGAGCCACACAACGCTCGCCGTCAGCAGGTCCGCGCCTACGGTGGCCGGAGATCGCCCTGCGGCTACCATCCAAATCTCGTGTTTCGCTATTCAATGTCGTTTTAGTAAAAGGCCTACAGCGCGGCCGGGGTTGGTTTTAGCGAGACACGGTCCCAAGCGTTCTTAGAACAATTCCCAAGCCTACCGGGTGAAGCCTACCCCTCTCCCGAAAATGTGCGTTCAACAAGCCCTACGCAATGTATTCCGAGCTAGACCTTAAAGGCAACATGTAGTAGACATCAGGAACGCTTGGTTGACCTATTTCACAATTATGAATGGGCCATGAAGAAAATACCACGTTGGTCTAAAGTTCTGACACTTTAGCAGAAGTTTTTGTATAATTTCTCAATTGTTTTAAGGATTCATTTGGGTTTCACCCGAGCCGAGTTATGGTGGCCAGATGGTGGCACTACTATTACGTAATATTCAATTAAGAATCGGATATTTTACTAATTTCTATAGAATTTTGTTGAGATATTTCTTTGAGTTAACGGCTGCCTTTGTTTCGAGATTTTTTTCCTTTTAAAGGAGAATTTATGAGTTTCTAAGTGGCCCGATACCTTTGCAGTATTTAAAATAAATACTATATTTTGTAATTAAACAGGAGTAAGTGACAGACAGTCACACGTTTTTTCCCTTTATTGGGCATTTCTGATTTTCATAGCTGAGACGCGATTTTTTTAAAAGCAATGACAAGGCACGGTTTCGAACCCATCCCGCAGGACTCCGCGGGGCTCTAAGCGTAAGCTGTTCTACACTTGAATCGGTCATTCAAAAACCACGTAAGTCACATTTTTTTCAACTTTCCTTTTTTTGCTGTAAATGAATAATGTTTAAATCACGTAAGTCAAAACGTTCCTTCCTTTTCAAATAATAAAATATAAGTTCTCACAACGTCTGTATCACTTCCGTCTGCCAAGGCTTATGAATGCCCGTTAATAGTAAACCATAGATGATTTAAAACGAGTCCAGGGTTGCATTCTGGAAGAGCATATTATTAAGCCATTTTATCAGATTGTATTACCTGGCCAACTTTAAATTAATCGGTCATTTCGAAAACTAATCTAATTGTGTGACTGTTTTCACACAATTAGAATTTTTCTGGACGCAATAAAAACTGTGTCATTCACAGATAGACGAGTTTTAAATAACTTTTTTGGACTCAATAAAGTATTTGAGTTTTAAAAGATTGAAATGTCGAATAACCTTCATAATTTATCAAAATTAATAATAAAAAAACCCGAATAACTGTACTTAACTTATGTATGTTAAGTACAGTTTTTGTTGTTTTGTGCTGTAATTAGGATATGATCTCGAAAATGGTTTATTAAAACGACCCTTTTTAATTATTTTTTTTTTATCGAGAAAATAATAATATTTTGTGTTCTGAAAAAAATAAAATTCATTTTACTAACACAGAGATGTATCCCACACATATATTTTTTATAGCCGGGCTTAAATTCTTTAATTTTTTTGACCCTTTTGAATTAAAATATATTATATTTCATTTAATCCTTCAAACAAGTCATCATATAAATGACTTATAATTATGCTACCTTGGTACCTGCAGTCTTTTATAAATTTTATTTGACCATTTAAAATTGATTTTGAAACAGCCAGAATTTGGATAACACCCCTTTAACTACGGATAAATAAACTCGCCCTTAGCCAAATAATGGATTAGTGCTACAAAAAGAGTAATTTTCAATAAACCGTTTATGTCCTTTTTTCATTTACATATAGTTAAAAAAATCACTTACGTATTCAAATTTTCAGTGTGCTTTAGAATATGAGGAACGGCTGCTGTGACGTGTAACTGAAAAATAATAATTATCTATTATTAAACGAGTCGTGGTGGCCTGTATACTATGGGTTGATTTGTTATAATTCAGTGGCACTAAATCCTCAAGAAAAAACACTGGATATACAAAATTACTTTAGTTTCTGAAGTTGGAGGCCAGAAGTAAAATGCAACCAGCAGTAACAAACTGCTTCAAGAGTCCAACTTCCGAAATGAAAGTTAAACCTCGAAAACATTGGTTGTCTGTAAAGTCGGTTTACGGACGATAGTTGAACGTGACAACGTCCTAACAAAACGTGGATGAAATGATCGTAACGTTACAATGAGCGTAACGTTACAACGAGCGTAACGTTACAATAAGTCGTCCTTTTTCGTGCGTTCAGCCGGCGTTCATCGATTTATTAGACGTTGTCACGTCAAAAATATTTGGCCACGATACACGATTAAAAGTTCAGAACAAATAACCTTTCTAGCAGTCTGATGCAGTTGGTGACATCGAATCTGTGATTGAAATAAAGTAAATGCCACCAACTGTAACAAAACTGCTTGAAAAGTCACTTGTTTGGAACTTTTTAGGTCGTTCCTCGTCACCGAGTTTAAAAAAAAAGTCGCCGTATTTTCAAATTCGGAATTCGAGATTATTTTCAAATTTTGAACAATCTCTGTCTCATGCATGCACAAATTTGAACAAAACATACTTTCTTCGCAATATACTTTATACTGTCTTTTAATATCAACTTCTAACGTACCAAATAAACTAAAGCCAAACCGGCAGATTGGAATTATCCCGAATTATAAATTTGTTTTTAGAAAACTGAGCATGGAGGCTTTTTCATTTGTAACCTCATTAAAAAACAAACTATTCTCAATTTTTCCTTTCTTGAATAAACACATTACTTATTTAAATCAATAAAATGAAAACAACATACTGGAATAGTAACTTACCAAAACTGAAAATATTACACAATTTAATAGATTCATTTTGACGACGATAATGCCAACTACATTGGCAATGTATTAAAATAAAACGCAGTCGGGTAATGAGTATAAAATTTGCACTTAACAGTCGAATATTTGATAATCCGGCTTGGTGTTTAATTCCCAATAAAATAATATTTTATCAAGAAACCTCCAGTTTTCCCGGTTCCGTTGTAGATATTATCGAAAAATATTTGCAACAGCTAACTAGTACCTACAATGATTGGGTCGCTAATAATTTGAAAACATAACAACAGTTAAATTTTGGGGTTCCGTTTTTATTTTTGTTGATACCCTTTACGTTTCTCCGATAACTTTATGGAAACTTAAAAAAAAAACCGTTATTAAAATCCGAGAATTCAGCCTAAGCTAAGGGTAAATAATGGGAATTTATTTCTGTTGCTACTTTTGGATCTATTTTGAAAATAAACGTACCTATGTAAAAGATGCGGCTTGTTCAGATGCGTCTGCGTGTGTTTAAATTAAATCAGTTATGAACGGTCTCGTTTAATAAAATGTGAAGTCAGCTTATGTCAAACACGACGGTAACATTAACCTTCTGTTTTAACACCAGAGGATCTTAACAAAGTGCCATTCTTTCATGTTATGTATTGTGTTGGATGTAAAAGAATAGCACCATCCCATCTTTTCCCATGGGTGTCGTAAGAGGCAACTAAGGAACTCATCAACAAATGGGCAGCAGCATTTTCTGTACGGGGCTACAGAGAATGCTGCTACCCGCCATTCTCCATTGCTGATACAATAATTTGTAATATGTAACTAGCTTTTGCCCGCGACTTTGTACGCGCATATCCCGTTTTTTCCTGTTCCCGTATAACCTATATTAGTGGCGCTATAGTCTAGGGTGATCCCCGGCCACCGTAGGCGCGGGCCTGCGGACGGCGAGCGTTGGGTGGCTTGCTGTCCGATCACCACCAGGCCTGGTCGATGATGCACCGTGTTCCACGCGCACCTCAAAGAGATGTCAGCATAGGAGACGGGGCCCGCTAGGGCCGGAGCCACGGTTGCGGAATTTGTTCGAAAGAGTCACCGCGGCCCTGGAACGCAAAAGGCTTTAGAAGGGATGGGTTTTAGTCAGTAACGTAGTCGCCCTTCCGCTCCACTCAGCGTGGAAGAAGTTAATTGATGATTTCTGATTCTTAAAAAAAAAGCATTCTCTGTACATTGCAACAGCTACACTGCGATCGCCAACCCGCCTGCCAAGCGTGGCGATTATGACAACCCTTTTGGAGAGGCCTCTGTCTAGCAGTGGACGTCTTTCGGCTGATATGATAAAATATAAGGGACATTTTGCATGCATTTTTCACGTCTTGGCATTAAATATTTTCACGAATTCGAATCGGATACAGTGCGTCACTTGTCAAGAGTTTCAAGCAATTTCAACTAGTAGTAATAGGTACGGAACCGATGCGCAATTCGATCTTGCAGTTGTCCGTTATTGTAACTTTTATGTACCAGTTATCCTTAAAATGGTAATGATATTAATTGTTGCTATTTTTAAGTTACCGTAACTATTTCCGGCACTGTAATGAACTGATAAGGTGGATCTTACGCTTAATTAAACATGGGTTCGCAACGTGTTAATGAAAAAAAAAATACATTTCAGTTTATTTAAAAATATACAAATTTAAAATGCTAACATTCAAAAGAGACTCAAAATTTATCGAAAAAAAGGAGGTTATAGTTATACCTCCTTTTTTAAACAAATATATCTGTCCCTCTCGCGGAGACGCCAGACGAGTTCTCTTTCCAATTGTCATCTTTGAAACTTTATAACTGCACCGCTAATGAAGGCATTTTATTAATTATTTCACTATTGTTTAGTAGAACTAATAAGGTATTTCAATTTGCAAATAAAAAATTGCATGTATATTCCCTATTATCGCTGATGGCCTTTCACATCTAGTATCTGTTTTACATACCAGAGACTGAGTCTAGGCGAATTGACATTCTGTCAGGGAAAACGATTGTCGAAAACATAGACTTACCTATATCTATATATATAAAAATTAATCCCTATTTTCCTTGGTCACGCCATCACGCGTGAACGGCTGGACCAATTTCGCTAATTTTTTTTTGTTGTGATTGTTATTGTCTGGAGACGGTTCGTAGAAAGGAAAAAGGGGAAAAATATACATCCGTGCGAAGCCGGTGCGGGCCACTAGTAATATAAAAAACTAGTGGCCCGGCCCGGCTTCGCCCGGATATATGTATATTTTTTTTGATAAGAAACTTCTCCTGACAATAACAAACACAAAAAAAAAAGAATTAGCGAAATCGGTCCAGCCGTTCTCGAGTTTTGCGCTTAGCAACACATTTAGCGATTAATTTGTATTTACATAGATAATGAATTGCCCACGTGACATTTTGGAAGCGCATATCAATCCAGTACTTACATTTTGGAATGATTGATAATCTTCATCATCATACCAGCCCGAAGATGTCCACGACTGGACATAGGCCTCCCCAAAAAGGCAACCCCTCCCGGTTGCCATAATCGCCACGCTTGGCAGACGGGTTGGTGATCGCAGTGCAACTGTTGGAATGTACAGAGAATGCTGCTGCCCATTGTCTGGTGAGTCCCTTAGTCGCCATTACAGAAATAATAATTTTATTTAACTAGCTTTTGCCTGCGACTTTGTACGCGCATATCCCGTTTTTTCCCGTTCCCGTATAACCTACTATATTAGCGGCGCTATAGCCTACCTCATGAATGTAGCTATCACAAAAATAATTTTCCAAATCCGACTAGTCGTTTCAGAGATTAGCGCGTTCAAACAAACTAACACACTACCAGCTTAATTATACCTATTAGTATAGATAGTCACTCATCACTGAAACTGACTATCTATACTAATATAACATAAATAAACTGAACTGAAATTAATCGCCGTGCTATTTGTCCGCCATGGGGCCACTCACAGTTCGGACTTGCATCTGTAGACTTATTATCGTTTCGCCCCCTTTTTTCTCCTAATGCTAAATATTATTAATTATTATGTCTTTACTAACATAATTTTAGTATTTACGAATACTAAAATTAGGCAATAGTGTATTATTGCAAATACACATACTAATTTATGTATTATTTTAACTTTACTGTAGCTGATAATAATATCTTGGAACAACTCACACACGGTCATCCGATCCCAAACTAGGCAGAGCCTGTGCTATGGCAACCAGACAACTGATAAACATACTTATATATTTCTAAATACATACATATTATAGACAAATTACACCCAGACTCAGAACAAACGATCATGCTCATCACACAAAGATTTGTCCTGAGTGGGAATCGAACCCACGACTAATTTTTGCCTTCTAATGAATGTTATTTATATTTATATTACTTTATTTGAAACCTAAGGTGAATTTTAGCGTTACTGAATTTATCACTCAAAGTTTTAAATGCTCTATGTTTCATGTTTTAAATTAAAATTAATTTTTTTTTATCGTAAGTTTTTGTGACATTTTATGATTAATTTATTTTACTGACTTATCAATGTTTATTACTGACATGTACATGGATTGAAGTGCCTCTGGTTATTTAGTTTTTTATTTTTGTAAATTTTATAAAATTAGTAGGTACGCTTAACGGGTGAAACATGTACGCAGGAAATATTAATATTGTGACATCCTGCATGCTTAATTTGCATGTATATGCATGTTTTGATGAATAAAATTAACGTTATTTTTATAAAGGCACAATGCAAAAAGATGATATCGTTACGAATATTATTTTCTAAATTGCAATGGAGCTTGTGGATGATAATTAATTAGCCACAAGCTACACAATAATTAACAACCGCACGGGTCAATATTCAAGGACGTGGGACGTTTGCTTAGGTAGGTCAATGGATGGGTGACCATCCATTGCGTAAAGAAACTCCTCCGTGCCTGGGAAAGCACGTTAAGGCGTTAGTGCCGGCTGTCATTTGGATATTTTTGGCAGGCGTAAGGTAATAGTCTGAAGGAAGGAGCTCGTGGCTAGAAGAATAACAGTCGTACGGGTCGATCAAGGTTAAGCAACGCTTGCCAAGGTTGGTCTGTGGATTGGTGACCATCTTAACATACCGAGTTTCCTCCGTGCCTCGGAAAACAGTTAAGCCGTTGGTCCCGGCTGTCATTTATAGATCTTTGGTAGTCGTTACGGATTGTCAGAAGCCAGTAAATCTGACTCCAGTCTTGCCAAGAACTACCGTGTTACCCAGTTAATAGGTTGTGGAGGTCTGGTAGGCAGCCGCTCCACGTAAAATACTGGTATTCAGCTGAATCCGGTTTGACTGGAAGCCGACCCCAATATAGTTGGGAAAAGGTTAGGCAGATGATGAAGGTAATAGTCTGAAGTCAGAAAATTTGACATGCCATGACAAAGGGAATCGTGTTAATAGTATTGAAGAAGAAAGGCTTCTCACGAGGCCTCGAGGTGGACCAATGACTCGATGAAAGCCGCGGGAATCCGCAGATGCGAGTCGCACAGGACCCCGGTCGATGCGGCGACACTAGGGGGAGGCCTATTTCCTGCAGCGGACATCTCGCAGTTGAAATCATAATTTATTTATTTATTAATTAAGTAAGGCACACCAACGACATACTTATTTACAATTTTAACAAAAAATAGGAATTTATAGGAATTGAATTCTGTGCAAATACATCACTTATAGGTATGCACAACATTCAGTATGAAAGATTAACATGATTCATTAGTTTATTTGAAACAAAATAACAATTATTAAATTTAAACAAGGCATTACAAAATAAAATAAATTACAATAATACAATTATTAAAAAAAAAAAGAGTGTGTGTACTTATGTACACGCGTTAGAAGTTATACTTCTTTGGCGTATGGAAAAAAATCACAACTAAAAAAATATAAAAGTTTTAAAATATTTGTATTGTTTTCAGCTTCAATTTGTTGCGTTCGAACGATCGCCAATTAAGTCTATTACGCTAAATAACTGATACGTTTCATAATTTTAAAACTGTTTGTTCATAAAATAGGGCAGATATCAAGCACAATTTTTTTTTTTGATTCGAATGTTTCGTTAGTAGTATTTGAAATTAATACCAACTTTCTATTCTGGATGGTGTGTACCTGAGAAGTTTATGGGTACCTACTTACAATGACATATAAGTTACGAGACTCCTTTTTTCAAAATAGTCAATACTAATAATTATTATAAACGGTAAAATTCTTTGTTCTACTGTAGATACAGATCCGATTAAGAAAACTCATTCATGAAGAGGCTATTTTTTGTCTTCGAAAAATCATCATATTCCAATAAAATCTTCTGGGATAGAATAAAAGGAGCTGAGCCGCGGGAAAAATTAGTGTCTAATCAATTACTTTTATCAAAATATTTGTATCTTATATTTTGGCGCTTTATTTCGAAATTAAAACCACATTCTTCTTCGAAATTTAAACATAAAAGAAACAAAAGACAATAAAAAAATACTAGAATATACAACTTGAACATAGTTATCGATTTTCATGCCACCTAGAACTAACTTCACGATGTAGAATTCAGGTGTCGGTGTGCGCGCGCATCGTAAAAATTCACTCTCATCAGTTTTTTCCATCGCGCCAAAAGAAGTATAACTTCAAAAATCATCATCTCCTCACTCCACATAGTGTTGGTTATAGCAATTAGCTGACCCACCCACCTATCCCAATTAGCTCCCCCACCGATAGAATTTTATCATTATTTTATTTACTTTGCTCAAATGGTAAAAATATAAACAATCTCAACCATTTATGCAAACGTGGGTCTGCTAATTGCATAAAATTCCACAAATAAATTAACTTAATTCGAGTTCCCTTAACAAAGGCAAAAATCCGAAGTCAATCAGAAATAAGTTTTGCTTTTTCCGTCTCATTACGAACATAAATAAAATAGTTATTTTGGGCACATTACTATTAAGTAGGTCAATCAGAAATAAGTTTTGCTTTTTCCGTCTCATTACGAACATAAATAAAATAGTTCTTTTGGGCACATATTAGGATAATAGTTACTATAGTAGGCGCCAGATAAATGTGGAATAAGGTACATTGACCTTTCCCTAATAACTGTTCATAGGTACCTGAACAATTAAATATGAATCGTTTTTCATTATTAGACAATGTTAAGGATCACGAGAGATGATGATTCGGGACAGCTTTGTGTCATTAATTCCGTTTTTCAAATTAAAAATGTCAATAATTGTAGGTGGGTCAATGACCGTTATTCCACGATTATCTGGCGCCTACTATATTAATAAATCACTTTCTACATTGTACCTATACTTTTTATCAATGTACTTAAATAAACTTTTTTATTGTTCTTTCCTACAAGTCTAGGTTGGCTCCTTCCCCGATTTCCTTAACCGATGTTGTGACGCGATGGCCAGGATAATAAAATAGGAAAGTACCTATGTATAAATAATAATATCTAATAATATCTTGGGACAACTCACACACGGTCGTCTGATCCCAAACTAGGCAGAGCCTGTACTATGGCAACCAGACAACTGATAAACATACTTATATATTTCTAAATACATACATATTATAGACAAATTACACCCAGACACAGAGCAAATGATCATGCTCATCACACAAAGATTTGTCCTGAGTGGGAATCGAACCCACGACCTCCGGTTTAGCAGTCAGGGTCACTAACCACTCAACCAGGCCAGTCAATCACTACCATTTTGACCGCATCAGGGCGGGGAACATCCTAGCTTATTATATTATATTCATATTCGTTTATTCCTGTTCCACAAGGTTAACAATATGTTAAAAGAGACTTAGAGCACAGCAAAAGGCATTGTTTGAGACATAATTATTACTTACAGTTAAAAATCTAATTCATAGAAACTAAAATTTTAAAATAAAATTATAGGTACATGAAAACTGAGCAATTCAATTCGGATTAGAATTTAATAAAAATAACATAAATAATACAATAAATAATTGATAAAAACTCAAAAAAAAAAAATAAACCGCCGAGAAAACTGAAAGCAAAAAATAATAAACCTTTTTTATTTAACCTTAATAACTAAGTTCTTAAACTAATTCAAGTATTACCTAAGTATATATTTTTGTTATAATTATTTTGAGTTTTTAATCAACCTTAATAACTAAGTCCTTAAACTAACGTAAGTAGTATACTAAAGTAATTTTGAGACGGCGCCAGATAAGCAAATTAATTACTTACGTGAAGCGTAATGCGCGGCGGCGCACTATATGGAGGTGCATAAGAAAGGCTGTCCATAAATACCATTTGAAAAAATTGGCGCAGGTATTGTACCTCTAACTATAGCTTAAAAGTTAATCTACTATATAACTATATACTATCTTAAAACTATTTACATCTGCTAAACCTAAGTATGTACATATACAAAAACAAAGTACACTCAGGCGTCAAAGTATTCCTCCGCATCGCTGTCATCCGGAAACGTGCCCAGAAGACTGGCAGCATTGCCACGTTGAATGGCAATGTTAATTCTTTGAGCAAAGAACGAGTCAGCCCTCTGGTTACGCAAAGTGTCGATCAGTCGGCGAGATATGTCCTTGAAAAGAAGACGCGTACTCGGACCCCATGATCCAAGCGTTATTATCGTATCTACTATATTATACATACACTATGTTTGTGGCTGGTACTGGGTTTATAGCAAAGAGCATCTAAACACGATGATTCAAAATATTATCACAAAAACATCTTAATTTGTATTTTTTTTTTAAGATTATTTTCTGGTGACCTAGCTATGCAAATTATACAAGCATTATACCATTTCAGAAAGCTTATAATAAATACTTTTGTCTGGTATGCATAAATATGCTATATATTTGCTAAAGTATACAGTTGCCGAAAGGGGGATGCCGCCATAGTGATTTAGGCCCTGAGTGCCCACAAGTAACATCGAATGCATTGGGACTTCTATAAACAAAAGGACAAATAAATAAAGTACAAAATGTGTAAATGTCAAATCAATGTTTTGCAACAAATCTTTATTTTTCCTGGATTTAAAATTGGCAACCTAGCAAATGTCTGTTTATTTCGTTGTATCGTTTCAATATTTATTATTTATTAAAAAATGTTACTGACTTGTATCGCGTCGTGAATAGAAGAGTTAATTCCGTAAAATTTACATTTTTTTTTTTTACTAAATTAAATTTCTAAAAAAAATCGGCATTCCCCTTTGCCGAAGGTCTTTAAATTATATTATTTGATATAAAAGTTAATATTATTATACAGGAAGAAAAAAAAAAGTTGCAATATCATTGCAGAACATATTTTAATCTATCAAAAGATGAAATAGTAAAAAAATCTTGTAAATACGTAGGTGATTCTATTTGATTTATTAGTTGAAATAGGTTATACTTATTTATGTTTAGATAATTTACCGAGTATTTCTCACCATACACAATAAATTATCAATAAAACATATCGGAAACCGCTAACGCTTCTGCGGGAGATCGAGACATTTTATGGACAGTTATACACGTCAGTGACTAAACCCGCTGTGAATCTAGCTTTCGACCCAAGAGCTAGATTGACCCGGCACTATACCGAACACATCCTCAATTATTAATGTTGTTGTCAGAATTAATGTTAACAGAAGCAATTTTTTTTTTTTTTTAGGTTTGGAAATCATCAAATGACTTGTTCTGCTCTGGGTGGAGCGGAAGGGCGTGTCAGACTCTTACTGACTAAAACCCATCCGTGTTCCTTCTAAAGCTTTTTGCGTTCCAGGGCCGCGGTGACTCTTTCGAACAAATTCCGTAACAAGCAATAACAATGAAGATTGAACTTTACTATCATCACGTAAAACGTTATCTTATGTTAGAGTTATGAGATTGACCAGTAGAGTAGAGTAGAGAGTCCGTATTCCGCACTTAGACTCCCATTCGGTCCTTTGTGCATGGGTGTCTTGGCTAAGTGAGCCAGCCTAGTTCCGCCCAGGAACACAGAAGCTTCCTGGGGGCTTCTCAGGCTTCGTGGAGCGACCTCACTGTCCAGAGGATTTGTTCACGTTGGGTAGCCACGGCCTCCCATTTCAAAGTGACGTGGGCGGCTGATTTCTCGTCGTCACAGCAGTCTCTGCACCCAGCTTGAAGTATTGCCATTGCCAAAAAAGTTACCCACTGTCATTTCGACAAAATAAGGCGTCATTTTTAGGGTGCCGTACCTCAAAAGGTAAAAAAAGAACCCTTATAAGATCACTCTCTTGTCCGTCTGTCTGTCCGTGTGTCATCACCGATTTCCTCAGAAACGGGTGGACCTAGCAAGTTGAAATTTATACCAAATATTGAAGTCCCTATTAGGTGTATAAAAATCAAGGTCCTGAGTAAACATGATAAAAAGATATGGGCAAATTTAGTTTGCCGCGAAAACTTGTAAGTACCAAAATTTACCTATATTTACAACTTTTTTTATCGGAATATTCCATTCACTTTTTTGATTGAACGGTGCCGTTTAGTAAAAAGGCTACGCTATTGAAAGGCTAACTAAACTAAGCGTCATAGGTACAATATTCTCTATTGTCTGCATCATAGACTTCAATAAAGTATGTCTGCGTACCCCAAAGTGCCATAGCTTCAAAAAGTATAGTGTTTCTTGTTAACCTTTTGACCGCCACTGTCGGCTACAGCCGACAAAAAAAACGACTTTGACTTTGACAGCCGACAAAAAAAAACGGCCAATTAGTGGTTTGGCGTAGGGGGCATACCGATTTTTTGTCGACTAGCCGACGGCTATGTTTGGTACTTTTTCATTTGTCGGCTATAGCCATTCGTGGCGGTCAAAAGGTTAAAAAAAAGAATATGAATACTGACGAAGCTACTCGTATCTTGGTTGAGAAGAAGGTCTGTACTGTACATATATTTTTCTCAATGCTGTTGATGTGTAGGATTAAATTGTCGGGCTTCATACACATGGCTGCTCGTAAGGCTGTTAATACGCCTCAACTGTTCTGAAAATGACTTGCTTACAATTTGAGTATGCGCTACGTTTTGTGGGTCTACCCATTGCACAGCATCATGCTGTGTGGCAGCCTCATTACCACAGGCACGACGTGCATTGGCCTGGTTTATTGAAGTTCCTGTTGTTACTCCTTTCTTCTGTTCCCAGTCGCATATTTATTATAATAATTGTCTTTACTAACATCGTAATACTATAGTTAAGTGTATACTGTCAGTTCTACGGCGGTAAATTTTTTCTTTCTTTCTTCTTATTTCTCTAAGATATTTGAGTAAAGTGCATCGAATGCTTTTTAGGAGGGGTATGTAAATAAAACATGGGAGAAATTATTTTATGAACATAATTTTATTTAATGTCGTTAAGGCGAAGGATAGTTAAAACATTGTTACAATAATTAGTAAGCCTAAAAAAAAACTTTGATAATGTATTAATTTCTATATATTACACTATTATAAACAAAGAGAGTTAGCTTTTAATTATTTTCATTTAAAATATGTAATCTAGTGAATTAATAATTAATTTATTGTTATTTGAATCTTCTCGATGGCTGACTGAAGACTGCATCCTTCTTTAAGTTAAGGCCGGACTTGATTTACTGCTGAAACATTTAAAGAAATCTTAAAACTATTCTAAAATCGGCCAAAATCGCTCAGCAGATAATAAGAAACAGCGAATCTTATTAACATCTAGACTAATCAATTCGCGAAATGAAGTGATAAATGCGGCGAAAAAGAAACGAAAAGTGGGGCGAACACGGAAAAATAAAAAATAGGCGAACTTTGTGGGCGAATCCGGAACAAATCGTACAAACGCGTCATCATCTGCCTAGCCTTTTCCCAATTATATTGGGGTCGGCTTCCAGTCAAACCGGATTCAGCTGAATACCAGTATTTTACGTTGAGCGGCTGCCTACCAGACCTCCACAACCCATTAACTGGGTAACACGGTACTCCTTGGCAAGACTGGTGTCAGATTATCAGGCTTCTGAGTCTGACTATCCGTAACGACTGCCAAAGATCTACGAATGACAGCCGGGACCACCGGCTTAACGTGCTTTCCGAGGCACGGAGAAGTTTCGGTATGTTAAGATGGTCACCCATCCACAGACCAACCTCGGCCAGCGTTGCTTAACCTTGAAAATGAATCAGTTTTACGACAGTTTAAATAAAATAAAAAATCTATTAAGTACCATAAGTTTGTCTCTTGTAGCGATTGCACGACATTCTGGCGGCAACGGCGCTGAGCGAGCCGAGAGCAATCGCACAAAATATAACTCCTATAACTGTTCCTGTTGCATATTGTACATCGGCATTCGTGGCTGGTTGGTCATTCTCAGGCGGTGGTCTGTTGAATTAAAAAGCTGTAGTTTAAATGAATGAATTATAAATTAATTGTAACTTCTTCATGGATTATTATATTATACGAGATCATGATACTGGGGCCCTACTATGAAATCTTAAAACGATCATAATTCCGCTCTAAGAGAGAGACGGAGCAATACATAGCGAATAGCACTATCCCTTTTACATCATCGGATTTGGATGGCATTTAATACATTCATCTTAGGGTAATCTAACATATGCATCGTATTAATGTATTGTACAAAAGGTACTGCTACTGATTCCTAAGCTCAGCTTAAGCTTGTATTTTGAGAAACAGTGTTCCGCCGCACGAAGTATCACATAATAAAATACGAATACATTAGTTTGAATGTAGGGGACATTCCCAGTAACAGTACTTGACGCAAGAATTTTATCGGCAAGAGATTTTCCCACGTTTGTGAAAAATTTGCATATGTAACTAGCAGACGTCTTTGGGTTATTTGTAGTTTGTAATAGCTTAGTTGTACTGATCTTGGTTTTCCGAGTATTTTTTATTGTTTTTATGAGACGTAACGCACCGGATCAACGCAGGATG
Organism: Mamestra brassicae; assembly: GCA_905163435.1. NCBI lineage: Eukaryota > Metazoa > Arthropoda > Insecta > Lepidoptera > Noctuidae > Mamestra > Mamestra brassicae. The sequence continues at coordinate 1,842,230 of LR990991.1, read as the reverse complement.
GATGAAATGGCGACAGGTCACTGGAACAACTTGCGACCCACGGATGCCCCTCAAGTTAAAGGGGAAAATCTATAAGTCCGTGATAAGACCTGTCGTACTGTATGGATCAGAATGTTGGGCTGTGAAAAAAACGGATGAGAAATGATTGCATGTAGCGGAGATGAGAATGTTGAGATGGATGTGTGGAGTATCGAGAATGGATAAAGTGAGGAATGAGTTCATTAGAGGTAGCTTAAAAGTGGCGCCAATAACGGAAACATTGAAAGGGAACCGCTTATCTTGGTATGGTCATGTGAAGAGGAGGGATGAAATGCACGTAACTAAAAGAGTTATGAATATAAATGTGGATGGATGGACAGGGAGAGGGAGGCCAAAGAAAAGATGGATGGATTGTATTAGGAGTGATATGAAAGAAAAGGGAGTTAGTGATAGCGTGACGGTTGACAGGACAGAATGGAAGAAAAAAACGTGTTGCGCCGACCCCAAGTAACATGGGATAAGGGCAGGAAGATGATGATGTTATTGTTTTGATAGCTTGCCAGAGGGCCTTTGGATCGTTACTGCTTTTTCGTAGGCTGTTTTTAGATTACGCAATAGGCGATTACAATAATTGCGAATTTCTGGTGTAAGAATTGCATTAGCACGTCATAGTAGGGCCATGAAGACAGAGACACAAAAGAAATGGGTGGATTGGGCTCACACAGTCAATCCATTTTTTCATACGGATGTTGAATAGTTTCTTGATGCATGCTTCATGACGCACAAAAAATCAATGATGCTGTAACTCGTGTGCGAGAAAGAGTCACAGTGGTGTTTATAGCTTACCTCACATACCTTGATGGCGTAATAGGAGTTTGGGTTGCGTTTTTGGTCATATTTTCGACAGTGTTGGCAGCAGGTTTTGGAATTTCAGCTTGTTTGGAAGTGATATTAACATTGACATTAGTTTGGTTGTTTTTGGTAGGAGCTTTGATAACTGTTACATTCTCTTGGGCAACATCATTAAGATCAGTGTAGCGTATTCTGTGTAAAGAAAATAATTGGAACATGTTAATAAAAAGTTTATTAGTGTTTGAATATCCATCTAGTTGTACGTACTAAGGTAGTATGGACGGATAGACAAGTGAAATCATAACCCTTTTTTGGCTTTGCCGTAGTCGGGTAAAAATGTGGCGAGTCTAATTTGCCCCACTAGTGGCCAGTGGGGCATAGTACACTAATCCGTAATTTAGTTTGAATGCAAGTTATCACGGTCAAGATCGTTGTTAATTGGCTATCGTGCATTGACGAACCATTTAAAGAAGTCGACCGAAGTACCAGTTACAATGTAGGACATATTTTCACGGACCTCCACTCGCTTAAAGTTGTGGTTCATACAAAAATAAAGAGAAAAATCGGTACACAATGCCTGGAAAAATGTTGAATGCTGACAAAAAAAACAGGCAATGTACCGTAGGTACTTTCGATTAATTGTCAAAAACATTTTCATTTCGTAACTCAATGTGGTACTATAGTTTTAAACCAATAAAAAAACGTAAAAGCACTCACTTTATGGATTCGCATAAATGATCAATTGCGCCCGATTCTTTTCTGAAAAAGTAAATACGATATTTTATAAAGGAGATAGTAGCACTATCAATCATTCTGAGAGACCGACATAAAATAGCTATTATGCAGACGTTGCCAATATAAGGAATGTTTAAATAAAAATAGGGGTGAGGCTAACTAGAGTACCTACTTCGTCAGATAAAAAAAACAACGGGTTGCACTCCGGGAGTGCCGGCAGAAGTGAAAACTTGAACATTAACGTTGTGTATTTTTGATATTTTGGAATGGTTAGGGAATAATTGCTTTAATTTATCAGTATAAAAGTACTATCATTTATGTGGTAAAATACAATATTCATTTATTGCGCTATCGTACACAAACATGAAAATTTATATTACACTAGTTGCCGCCCGCGGCTCCACCCGCGTGATTGTCGAAAACTATCCTAAGGGAACATATTCCCGGGATAAAAAGTATCCTATGTGTTATTCCAGACTATAATCTACCTCTGTGCCAAATTTCATCAAAATCCATTCAGTAGTTTTTACGTGAAAGAGTAACAAACATCCATACATACATCCATACTTACAAACTTTCGCCTTTATAATAGTAGTAGGATTAAAAACTTAACACTTCAGAATATTCCCTCCGTCTTACGTGTCCTGACGCGAGTTAAACATTTTTTACCCATCCCAAAAAGTGCCCAACCGCTAAAGAAGTTTTCACTTAAAAAAAAAAGAGCGGTTTGTACAACACCGCCACAGGATCATCGCAACATGACAACTAACACGAACTCAAACGTGACGTGCGTAATATCGTTAGAGTTTGTAAACACTCACGAATTTAAGCTCGTTTAGCAACACCCTTTCCTAAACAATCCGATGGGCAAAAGATACTCACGTCAGTAAGGCAGCCAAGATTGGTGCAAAATCTTTGTCTTTGCTCTTCGTCTGAAAATCACAAAGCGGTAAGAAAAACTGGTTATTTTCATCAATCTTAGGGCATTTTCTTCACATACAAAACTTATAGGAACTTTTTATTCTTACCGGCGTTAATCCCAAGCTTACGCTGAAAGCAAAACATACTTTATTAACAATCTGAAGTTAATACGTTAGACAATGAATTTATCAAAGTAATGAGTTAATTAAAAAATGGGTTGTCTGTAAAGTCGGTTTACGTACGATAGTTTAACGTGACAACGGCCTAACATAACATTGATGAAATCATCGTAACGTTACAATGAGCGTTACGTTACAATGAGTCATACTTTTTCGTGCGTGCAGCCGGCGTTCATCGATTTATTAGACGTTGTCACATCAAAAAATAGAAAATGAAAACTTACTTAGAACGAGCACAAATTTCTATCACCGTTTTCACCCTGAAACAGAATTAAATAAATTATTAAGTACTTGATCGAGGGCGAAAATGTTACATAAAATAAATTTGAACTAACGAGAGCCTCATCAAAAAATGTCTTAATTCTAAGATATGGTGACGAAATGTTTATAGAGTGGAACTTGCAGAAGGACAAAGAATACTTTGTATTCCTCAGTATAATAAAATTATTAGCTCGCGGGTAAATTCGCGGGCAGAATCAAGTATTAAATACAATAACTCCCATCAATATTCTATCACTAGTAAATCATCTATAATTTCATTTGATACAATACACTAAAACCTTCCTCATGAATCACTTCGTCCATTGGTGAAAATCGAATGAAAATGTGTTTGGTAGTTTTAAGTTTATTGGGAACAGACTGGGGACGGGCGCGATGGTGGCCTTCGTTTAACATATCGGAGGTATATGGCGTAATGCAAGCATCGAATTGAAATTGTTTGTAATGCTTGAGTGTGTTTAGTCGATTACTCGATGACAGTTAACGTTTTTGTTATTATTTAGAAAATTGTAAAAGGCAAGTCAATCGACTTGTTAACTTGACACATTCAAATTGATCAGGGGTTGAAGAACGGAACTTAGTCAGAAATTATTACGAGCATCGTCTGTTGTAAACTGTGGTTAACAGTGAATAATGATTCGTGCACTGAACAGTGCCTGTGTATTATTTCACGTCTTGGTCCACGTTCTACCATGACTGACCAACATTATGGCTAACGAATAAACGAGGACGCCCTTCCCCCTTCTCTCGTAGTATAATTATGTATTATATGAAGTGATAATAATAATGATTTAATAATATAGCAGTGTTGGTCCCATAGTAAACGTAGGTGCAATGAGGTGTTCCGTTATTTTTAGTTTTTTTTATTTTAATATGACTTTACTTACGTCAAATTCAAAAACGTTTCCTGGACGCAGATTTTCCGGTCTAATTCACATATGAACTGAAAAAAGGTTAAAAATATTATCCAATGTTTTAACATCTTCTCACCTTCACCAGGGTCCCATCTACCACTCTGCCAAAATTCTTCAAAATCGGTTCGATTATTTAGGCGTGAAATTCAATTCAATTCAGTTACATTATACTTTGCGTTCGAATATAAACATCATAAAATATAAACATTAAAATTAAAAGTTAACACAAAAATATTTAGGTTGATATAGTAAACAGTAATAAATTACTGTCTAGCATAATTAACACTAATATTATAATTTTCAAGAATAAGTAATTGATAATTAAACATCACGCCACTTATAAGAATAAAAATTAAATGAAATACGACACAAAAAAAAAATTACTTTACAAAACAAAATTTACACCGTTACCACCAAAATATAACGCATCTACTGAGGAGAGACATAATTCCAACAGAAATGCCTTGAGCCTTGCTTTGAAAGAGCCTTTTTTTAAGGATGGGAAATCATCAAATGACTTCTTCCGCTCTGTGTGGAGCGGAAGGGCGTGTCAGACTCTTACTGGCTAAAACCCATCCGTGTTCCTTCTAAAGGCCCTTTGCGTTCCAGGGCCGCGGTGACTCTTTCGAACAAATTCCGCAACCCTGGCAGGCCCCGTCCTCTATGCTGACATCTCTTTGAGGCGCGCGTGAAACACAACGCGCCATCGACCCGGGCCTGATGTGTACATGCTCTTCAAGTCAAGAGGTAATTTATTAATAAAATGTTTTAACTGCCTGGTGTTGTGGACTATGTTTAACGATTCCAAATTGCGGAATTATTTTATTTGCAAAGTCTTTCCTTCGTGTATTAATGTGAAAGCGTAACAAAACCTCGTAATAATAAACTTATAATCGAATTTTTAATATTAGTTAGAATGGACCGCGGGCCATTCGACCGAAACGAAAAATCGTCTACGTTCCAAAGAACCGGTTATAAAATGACTTCAAAATTAATTTATAGGGACAGTTGCATACATTGTAATAGTCGCTTAGTTTATGAATTTTAACTATTTAAATATTTAATTATTTGAAATCACCTAAATAAACAGAATAACCAGTTGGCACGACTTCAGGTAGCTAGCTCAACAATGACCTGAATGAATAATGTATGAGATTTTTATTTGAATATTAGGGTAAAAGCCGGATAGTTGCCACACTTTTTATAAAAATATATAATTATTATATATTTAGTTAGTTGTCACTTTATTCATAAAACGGGTAGGTACTTTGGTTTATTATCTTCAAATTTGTGAAAGTAAAGAACATTATTTTTGATATTTCCAGAATATTGGCGATTTTTGTCGACCTCTAAATTTTGTGACATCTATCCCATATGGGGGTTAGTTGCCTAAACCATGTAAATTACGTTTAGGATAGGTGCCCCGCCGAGAAAGATTTTTATCGCGCAAAAACTTTGATCGCACCTTGCCTTCCCATGCAATCGCACAGACACATGCAACACGCGAGGCAACTATGCCCCTGGGGTAACTATCCTGGTTTTACCCTATATGCGAATCAGATCGTCTCCAATACAACAATAATAATGTAAAACTTTATTTAGGGGGCCTGGTGACCTGACGTACAGGTTTTGTAAAAAACTTAATATAATTTTATAAATAATTTGTGTCTGTAGACTATTTAACTACTTTCTCTGTTATTTGTGGTAAGAAATAAATAAATTATAATATTTATTATTACTTACAGTTGAAATAACATGTGTGAGTTTCTCATTCAATTCAAATTTATCAGTATCAGACTTTGCTAAAGATCTGCAAATATAAAGAAAAACATTCTCTGACTGCATTTTTATTTGATTGAAAACGAAGTAACAAATATGGTAAAATACTTACTCATACGTCAAGTTTTGGCAATACGAATTATACTTCTTCTCCCTGTAACAAATTATTTCCATTAGTACGCAAAAGTCTCAAAAAACGGAAGTCTCGTCATCATAGATCTGTGAAATCTATAGGCAAGCGGCACAGCTGTTTTTTTAATCATCGTAGGCTACCAGTCAAACCGGATTCAGCTGAATACCAGTATTTTTGTGGAGCGGCAGCCTACCAGACCTCCACAACCCATTAAATGGGTAGCACGGTACTGGAGACAGATGTTCTGGCTTCTGACAATCCGTAACGGCTGCCAAAGATCTGCAAATGACAGCCGGGGCCAACGGCTTACCGTGCTTTCCGAGGCACGGAGAAGTCTAGGTATGTCAAAATGGTCACCCATTCACAGACCGACCTCGGCAAGCAACCTTAAAGATACGGCTGTAATTATTTAGTCACGAGCTCCTCACAACTCTTTTTTTCATATTTCAGAGTAATTGGTAAAAGTTGTACATTTTCATGAGTTCAAATTAAAGTTTATGATTTATAAATTTGCCTTAAAAACCCTACTTCTCTCCGTGCCTTTTAGTTTTGTTAATATTTGAACTGGGTCAAAACATTGAATAACATTATAAATAAATATTTCGACGTCAGAACCATCCATCTAGTCCGATGTCCAGTCATTGCATAAAACTCATTTTTAATTAAATCGTGCGTAGTTTTTCATAATATTTCTTTATGTGTATTTGATATTATTAATTACAAAGGAGGACTGACAAAAATGTATAGAGCCCGCCAGTATGGGCTAACGATAGGTATGTCATTGGAAAGGTCTTCTTTTAGTCTACAACTTTTACTACGGCGACAGTTCTCGAATCGCTGTGGGAAAAAAATTATGGCCAAATAAAATTAAACTTCATATTAACGTTTTCATTGTTTTGAAGTGGTAATTAGAATTTAAAAAGGCATGGAACCCAACCAGAAAAAAAACTAAAAAACTAGATGTTAATTGACACGTACCTGCAATTTTTTAAATTTTTATTATTTTTATCTATTTATAAAGTACACGACTACCCAAGAAAAAACTTGACTTTGCACAAAAAAGTGAGGTGACCCGACCGAAAAAAATCGAAAGAGGAATATTATGTAGGCAGTAAAATATAAATTGGTACTCACGCTTCTGGCAGATCTTTTAAGAAAACTTTTGTTTCATTTGAAATTGAACAGTTCAGAGTTGTCTGAAACAAAAAACAATATTTGGCCAAGTTCATTATCACACGTATACACATACACGTCGAGCAGGAAAACTCCCTTTTTCAAATTGACTGAAAGCCTTTTGAATTATTTATTAGATAAAGATATTTTTTTAAAAGACCTATACTTTTGTAGGTCTAAAATTTATTTATTTAAACTTTATGTACAATAGTGGTACATGGGCGGACTTAATGCATCAAGGCCATTTGGCTAGGCAAATATGTGGACCCACGACAATTCATTAGCTCTCAATTCCAAACTTAGTAAGTTGCAAACTACTTAGACAGTAACTAGATTCTTGAAATTTGATAAGATACTGTTAAAACAATTGCTGCAGTTTTGTGGGTCTAACTAAACTCAGAAAGAGTCTGGTAATATATTCTTTATTCGTATGAAACAATTTATAATCTTACCTTGGCATTCTCGGCAGTTGGCGTGTTACTACGAACAAATAAAATTAACCTATTAGTATCGTACTACATCAAACAAACAAAAAAACAATATTATCAAACAAAATGGCCGGTCCATTCTGTCACTGTCTCACAATGTACACATTGACGTGAAACGTGAGACGTTTACAGAATTACACTGCAGATTGCAACACGAAAGGATACTGTAATTGGAAAAAATTACAAAGGTAAACTTTACTTACTTAACACAACTACAGCCTATTGGAACATTTTTTATGTTCGCAGCTTTTGTACTGTAAGGGAAACAAGTTTCATTTAGTGGGTTTTTTATATAAGTAAGTATGTAAAACATGCAGGACATGGTAGCTCTCTGTTTCGACTTCACGATGACCAAATTACGAATTACTACTACTAACCGATAAATTAAAACACAGAACAGAATTCCTATTATAATTATAAAACAAACTGCTTGGTAAAAAATATATGTACATGTGTGTGCACTTGACCAACAGCCTGTTGAAAACACGATTGTTTAACAAACCAAGTATTTTTAAATAAGTAGTATTCATTAATATAACTTGACCACAAAGAAAAATCTTTCATCCGAGATTAATTCGAAAATTATTGTTATTAATTTATTATACCGAAGGAACGAATTCCCGGGATGAAAAAAATATTATTCCAGGACAAGATTCATCCAAATTGATTATGACATGAACGGTGACGAACAGACAGAGTTACTGTCGCAATAGATCGTAAGTATGGAAGTGTGAAAAAAAAAAAAAGAAGTATGGAAGTGTGATTAAATCGTAAGACATCCAACCACTTGTGAACATAGCTTTAACATAAACCTGGGGCTAACAACAAAAAATGACACTACTTACGTTACATTTTTTGATGGGGCTGTTGTATTGATAATGAGAGCTCTGAAAAACAAAAATAAATTTGTATTGATTTTAAATTTTACTAAATACTTGGCGAAACACTAAACAAGAAAGAAAATCAACTTGGAACACTATTTGTAACCGACTGTTTAGCGTTAACCAACACGAAACAATACCGGCCAAGTGCGAATCGGACTCGTGTGTAAAAGGTTCCAAATGAATCATCATGTAACTTTTTAGCACCCCGGCACCCCGACTCGGATAGGTTAGGTTGGATGGCGGGGCCTTTCAGACCCCGTCTATAGAACGCTTTAACATAATGATAAGAGAAATGATGCTTAAATAAATTATGTGTAAGCTGTTATACGTAAATATAATTAGGTTAAACAAAAGTATGCCATGTTTATATCTTAAAAGTTTATGCAAATGGATAGGGAACCGTTTTTAATAAAAGTAAAAGATTTAATTATCAAATTGTCAATTATATCTATCGAATCTTTTCGCTTCTAAGACGGGTGCGGGCTGGACCTAATATACATAACCCTGGGGCTAGCATGCTTTTTAAAATTTAAGTAATTAAACTTACGTTGTAACAGCGTTGAAATCTGTGACATTCTGTTGGGCACCTTCATAAAGCTCAGTGAAGCGTTGTCTGTGTAAAGAAAATAATAGAAACGTGTTAATATAAAGTTTATATAAACATCGATCTAATTATAAATATTAGGGGAGGGGTGGTATGAAAGGAATAATTGAAATTAAACTTATTTATTTTTTCGGATCAACAGCATTTTTGTTATAAATCAAGTTTTTAAACGTGTTTTCAAGTAGGTACTGTAAATTGATTATGTATTAGTGTACCAGTGATTATGATTGTCTAAATATCGGCAAAAAGGAAAGACAAGGTCAGTAAGTTTTATTAAAATTTGTAAATTTTGAAGTATGTTTTGAATTTGTGTGTGATATTTTTTATGAACAGTAAACAACAAACGATTTATTAGAAATGGGCCCTTTTAGCAGTAACCAAACATAAAAAAACTTTTTTTCTACCTGATACAACCGAAATTACGAAAGAACAACCAATAACACCGACTTTCTAAAGTAAAGTTATTTTATACTTGTAGTGTTTTTTTTATTTGTAAGTTGGTTGAATTTTTTTGTAAAAAGTTTTTTATTTTTCACTTTTTAGTGGTACCCCACACCTTTTTTTTTTTTTTTTTTAGGATGGGAAATCATCAAATGACTTCTTCCGCTCTGGGTGGAGCGGAAGGGCGTGTCAGACTCTTACTGACTAAAACCCATCCGTGTTCCTTCTAAAGCCCTTTGCTTTCCAGGGCCGCGGTGACTCTTTCGAAAAAATTCCGCAACCCTGGCAGGCTCTGGCCCTAGCGGGCCCCGTCCTCTATGCTGACATCTCTTTGAGGCGCGCGTGAAACACAACGCGCCATCGACCCGGGCCTGGTGGTGATCGGACAGCGAGCCACCCAACGCTCGCCGTCCGCAGGCCCGCGCCTACGGTGGCCGGGGATCGCCCTGCGACTCCCGACGCCCGGGGCGTCTTCTCCTGTTGCGGCGGTTGGGACGAAGGCCTTGCCTTTCCCTCGTGCGGTCCGCCTCCTCCTTCGCTAGCATTACTGCTTCGCAGAAGGAGGTGACCGCTTCCCAAGCCTCCTCGCTCCGGACCATGGATTCAACCAGGGCCGGACGCGAGAGGTTGCCGCCGCCGATCGCCTCGACGAGAACACGGCGGTGCTCAGCCCAAGCAGGGCAGACCTCCACCGTATGCTCCACCGTGTCCTCCGGGCGATCCTCACAGTGCTGACACCCGGGCGTTTCCTCCCGCTTAATCCGAAACAGGTACCTCCCGAAACAGCCGTGTCCGGTAAGTACCTGCGTCAGGCGGAAGGTGAGGACGCCGTGGCGCCTCTCCAGCCACTCCTCAAAGAGGGGCCTTACCGCTGCAATTGTGGCGTGCCCAGCGCTGGGCCGCGATAGTCGCAGTCTCCATACCGCCATAGTATCCTGCCGGAGCTCCGTCCGCCGCGATGCAATTTGCCGTGGCAGCGGAGTTTCGCCCCGGCGAAGCACCTCCACGCGCCACGCGTAAACGTGCGCGAGGGCTCTCGCCTCCAGATCCCATGGCGGTAATCCGGCAAGGAGGCTCGCCACCTCGCCGGAGACCGTGCGGTATCCCCGAGCCAGCCGGATGGCCATGACCCTTTGGGCCGCGTTGAGCTGGCGGGCTGGTCGCCCCTTCAGCGTTAGGGCCCACACAGGGGCCCCATAAAGGGCCATGGACCGCACGATCCCCGCATAGAGCCTCCGGCAGGAGGCGTTTGGATCCCCTAGATTGGGCAGGAGCCGCTTGAAGGCAGCCCCGGCCCGCTCCAGTCTGGGAGCCAAACGTCGGAAGTGCTCCTCGAAGTTCCACCGGCTGTCGAGAACGAGCCCCAGATACCTGATCGTCGACCCGACGCCGATGTGAACCCCTCCTACCGTTAATTGGGATCCCGCTGGTGGCCTGTTCCGAGAACCATGAAAGCACATGGCTTCGGACTTGTGCAGGGCCACCTCGAGACCCAATTGCCGGATCCTTCCAACGACTATCGCGACCCCGCGTGTCATTAAGTCGGCCGCCGCCTGGTGCGACCCCCCCTGTGCCAGAACCAGCGTGTCGTCAGCGTAGCAGACTACGCTGACGCCGCTAGGGAGGTCGGCACGCGGCACCCAATCGTAGCCGATGTCCCACAGGAGCGGCCCCAGAACCGAACCCTGTGGAACACCGCACGACATCTCTCGCCGGTTCCACTCTCCCCGGTGACCGGAGTAGATGACGGCCCTGTCCGTCAAATAGGCCTCGACCACGCGACGGAGGTAGGTTGGCATCCGGTGGTACCGGAGCGCCTCCCTAATGCAACTCCAGGGCAGGGAGTTAAAGGCATTGGCGATGTCAAGAGACACCGCCAAGACGACCCTGCCCCGTGACACCGCATCCCCCGTCGTGAGGGCTCTCACGCGCATGATGGCATCCACCGTTGAGCGCCCCGTGCGGAAACCGGTACCCCACACCTAACAACCACTCAAAAGTCACAGGAAAGCACAAACTATACAATTTCGTTTACTTGGATGATATATTTTCTATTTTCCCCAGCTATTTCGATTAAAAAACCAAACTACTGTACCGATTTTGATAAAATTGAGAGAATAATAAGTCGTCAGGATGAAAATATAAATAAAAACAACGGATTGCACTCCAGGAGCGCCGGAAAAGTGAAAACTTGAACAGAAACGTTGTGCATTTTTGATGTTTTGGAATGGTTTGGGAATAATTTCGCACGAATTGCTTTAATTATCAGTATAAAAGTACTATCATTTATGTGGTTAAATACAATATTCATTTATTGCGCTATCGTACACAAACATGACAATTTATATTACATTAAAAATTTAACACTTCAGAACTTTCCCTCCGTCTTACCAATTTTCGATCAGGTCATGTGTCCTGACGCGAGTTTAACATCTTTTACCCATCTCAAAAAGTGCACAACGCCGCTAAAGAAGTTTTCACTTCAAAAAAACTTCGAAGGATCGATAACTCAACAAAAATCTAATATGAACCAAATTTACCACGGTCAACATCGTTGTAATTTGGCTATAGTGCCCGTGCACTACAGCTAATTTATTTTTGGTACTTCGGTCAATTTCTTTAAATGGTTCATTAGTACGAACCAAAGAAGAAACAAGAAATTAACTAAAGCAGAGTGATATAATATACAGCTGACCTTGCCTCACTTAAAGTTATGGTTTATTCAAAAATAAAGAATACAATCGGTAGCCAATGCCTGGAAAATTGTTGGATACTGACAAAATAACTCATCGTATTTTATAACCATGTTTTAGTATAGTTTAAAACCATTAAGAAAATATAAAAGTACTCACTTTATGGATTCGCACAAATGACCAAATGCGCCCGAGTCTTTACTGAAAAAATAAATTTAATATTTATAAAGAAGAATTAGAAATTAGAAACACTATCAAAATTTTCGGAAGACCGAAATTAACAAGACTTGTATGCAGGCGTTGCAAATCTAAGGATATTGATAAGAGAAATCGGCCAAGTGAGAGCCTAACTCACGTGCAAAGGTTTCCGAACATATATATTTTTAATGTTACTTTAAAATCATAGACTTCTTATGAAATTTCCTGTAATCTATAGGTAAAGCCCTATTCATATGTATTTTTTTTTTAATTTTAGTCTCTGTAGTTTAAGAGATAATGGGGGAATGGTCAATTGTCATCCATTTTCTTAAATAACTTCGGTTTTTTTTTTAAATAATGACAAAATTATTTTGAGACCCTTACCATGAGCCTTTTCATTTGATATGTGACACGGTAAAATTGGAAAAACTTTTCGTTTTAATGTTCTAGTTAGCCCCACCAAAAAGTGCCACAATTTAGAAAAAAAAAAATTGTTACGCGTCTGTTTTTGCGTCATAAAAGTTTATATGCATGCCAAATTTCAACTGAATCGGTACAGTAGACTCGGAGAAACGGCTGTGACAGACGGACAGACAGACAACCGGTTCCGTTTTTCCATACAGAGTTTTGAAGCCCTAATAACAAGGGTGAGGCTAACTAGATTACTAGGTCAGATTCATATTAAAGTGTGGTTTGTGCAACACCGCCACACGATCATTATAAAATGATGACTAACACAAACATAAACGTGTCATGCGCGAATTTGAGTAAAAATACTCACGTCAGCAAGATTGGAGTAAAAATTTTGTCTTTGCTCTTCGTCTGAAAATCACAAAACGGTTAAAAATATTGAGTATTTTCATCAATCTTAGGGCATTTTCTTAAATACAAAACCTATAGGAACTTTTTATTCTTACCGGTGTTAATCCCAAGCTTACGCTGAAAGCAAAACGTACTTAATTAACAATCTGAAGTCAATACGCTAGACAATGAATTTACCGAAGTAATAAGTTAGTTAGAAAAATATAAACTTAAAAATTACTTACTTAGAACGAGCACACATTTCTTTCACCGTTATCACCCTGAAACAGAAATAAATAAATGGGAAATAAATTAGGGATCAACTTAGTAAATCTTTATTTGTTTTTGCAGAAATGTGTTAATGTATTATATATAAATAAATAAATAATAAAAAAATTTCACTATCCAAAGGATCAAAACGGGTTGGTCGTTCATAAAATCCACACTGTGCAGCAAACGCGCGTGTGTGCCGTGCGGATGCACACAGACACATTCATCACGGAGCTAGTCTATACCTAAATTACGGGCGGCCCGTTTACCGATAACGCTCTTAAATTACGCTCTGTACTTACGTCAAATCCAAAAGCGTCTCTGAAACGCAGTATATTGGGTATGATTTACACACGACCTGAAAAAAAACACAATAAATCCATTATCCAATGCTTTAACATCTTTTAACTGTTATAAGGGTCACATCTACCTCTGTAATAAAATTTATTAAAGTTCGGCTATTTAGGCGTGAAAATTTAACAAAAACTCAAACGGACTAACTCATTTTCACATTTTTAATAATTGTTTAGGATTACTTACAGTTGATATAACGTGCGTGAGTTTTTTATTATATTCAGATTTTTCGGTATCAGGTTTTGATAAAGATCTGCAAAAATAAAAAATAAACATTCACTGACTGCATTTTTTTTTTTATTGAAAACGAAGTATCAAATATTATAAAATACTTACTCATACGTCAAGTTCTGGCAATACGAATTTAACATATTCTCCCTGTAACAAATTATTTCCAGTTTTAGTAATAAGTATGGAAAAGTCTCAAAAAACGGAAGAGTCTTGTTATCATATGTAAATCTGTGCAATCTATAGGCAAGCGGCACAGCTGATTTTTTTTCATCATCGTCGGCTTCTAGCAAACCGGATTCAGCTGAATACCAGTATTTTATATGGAGCGGCTACCTAAAAGACCTCCACAACCCATTAACTGGGTAACACGGTACTGGACACAGATTTTCTTGCTTCTGACAATCGGTAATGACTGCCAAAGATCTACAAATGACAGCCGACACCAACGGTTTACCGTGTTTTCCGAGGCACGTAGGAGTCTAGGTATGTTAAAATGGTCACCCATTCACAGACCGACCTCGGCAAGCATTGCTTAACCTTAAAGATCGATCTATGCGGCTGTTATTATTTAGCCACGAGCTCCTCACGTGTTTTTTTTTCATATTTCAGAGTAATTGATAAAAGTTGCTCATTTTCATGAGTTCAAATAAAGGTTTGTATTAATCTGCCTTAAAAAACGTACTTGTCCCCATGCCTTTTAGTTTTGCGAATATTTAAACTGGGTTGCGAACATTTAATAATTATTATAAATAAATATTTTGACGTCAGAACCATCGATTGCAAAAATCACCTTTTTTATTAATCGTGTGTGGTTTTTCTTTCTATTTCATAATGTTTAAATGATATAATTAATTACAAAGGAGGTCCGACAAAAATGTATAGAGCCCGCCAGTATGAGCTTTAACGCTTGGTATGTCATTGGAAAGGTCTTCTTTTATTCTCAACTTTTACTACGGCGGCAATTCTCTAATCGCTGTGTGAAAAAAGTTATGGCCAAATAAAATGACACTGCATGACGTTTTCATTGTTTTTAAGTGGTAATTAGAAATAAGAAAATGCATGGACCGCAAACAAAAAAAAACCAAATAACTAGATAATAATTGTAACAAACTTCTGTTATTTTTTAAATATTATTATTTTTATCTATTTATAAATTACAAGACTACCCAAGAACGTTTGACTTGGTGCAGAAAAGTGAGTTGGCCCGACCCAAAATAATGGGATAAAAGGACGATTTATAAGATTTAAATAAAAAAATATATAAATATATTATTTGGATTCCAATAGATTTGAGGAAAAGACAAGAATCGATATTTTTCAAGCTGATTCCAGCATCCAGAACATAGTCTTATAATATTATGTAGGCAGTAAAATATAAATTGGTACTCACGCTTCCGGCAGATTTTTTAAGAAATCTTTTGTTTTATTTGAAATTGAACAGTTCATAGTTTTCTGAAACAATAAACGATATTAAGCGAAGTTTATTATCACACGTCTACACGTCGAGCATGAAAATTCCCTTTTTCAAATTTACTGAAAGATGTTTAACAATTTTTTTTTAATAATAATAATACTTATCATTTTTTTTAAGTATACAATATTTATTAAATACATAATGTACAACCATTTACTATACATACACTGAAATAAAAATAGTCTAAAATATGGCGTCAAAAAATTCGTCCGCATCGCTGGCCACTGGTAAAGTACTTATAATTAAGTAGACCTACTAAATTTTCGTAGCTCTGCTTATTTAAAAAAAATAGCAGACCTACGTTTATTCTTCAGCTTTCGATTCAAAACTTACAAATTTAGCAAGTTTCAATTTGCAACATTGTTGAAATTGGGTCAAACAAATGCAAAAAAAGTCTATTAATAAACGATTTTACTATATTTTTAGGGTTCCGTACCTCAGTCGGCAAAAACGGAACCCTTGTAGGATCACTTCATTGTCCGTCTGTCTGTCTGTCAATATCTTTTTTCTCAGGAACGCGTAAAGGATTTAAGCTGAAATTAACTCCAAGTATTCAGAACAGCTAGCTCTTGCAGCAATGTAAAAACCGAACTTCTAAGTCAACGCAATCTAAAGATAAGGTCGTTTAAGCTCCATTTATGGCGCATTATTTTATGCTCGCAAGGGAATCAAAACCTATTTGCCAAGAAGTTAGATCTAACAGTATAAGTACAGGGAAAAGTCCGAAAATAAGGAATTTGTCTTTTTATAATACACAAAAAAAATGCGGAAACAAACTAATATTTTTGGTTGAAGAAATGACCGTGACGTACATTGATGTCCGTAGGTAATATACTCTAAAAAAATCAAGACTCGATCGGAACCGTCGGTGTGCGAGTCCAACTCGCATTTTTCTGCTTTTTTTTTAGTCATATGAAACTATTTATAATCTTACCTTGGCATTCTCAGCTGTTGGCTCATTACTATGAACAAATAAAAATGAACCAATTAGTACTACATCAAACAAACAAAAAACAATATTATAAAACAAACAAAAACGGTCCAATGTGTCACTGTCTCAAAGTGTACAGCCATGAGCAATTATGTACATTGTCATATTTTCTAAAATATCTTAACCTCTACCATAAACAAATATGTGTACGATTTTTTTCTAAATAATTATCTAACCATCAAACTGCGTCAAAACTGGATACACGATGGTTTTATAGTAATATAAACGAAACAAAATCAGTAAAAAGTATACACGTGAATTTGAATTTTTATGCGCGTTGCTCGTCCACTGACTGTACACTTTGACGTGAAACGTGAGACGTTTACAGAATCGCACTGCAGATTGCAACACGAAAGGATACTGTTTTACGGAAAAATTACAAACGTAAACTATACTTACTAAACACAACTACAGCCTATTGGAACATTTATGTTCGCAGCTTTTGTTCTGTAAGGGAAATCAGTTTCATTTAGTGGGTTTTTTTTAATGTAAATATGTAAAACATGCAGGACATGCAAGCTCTCTGTTTCAACTTCACGATGGCCAAATTACAAATAACCGCAACCTAAGTTATAACATAAAATAGGAAATAATTTTAGTTATAGTGTTTAGCTTATTTTTGTTTACTAACAAATTACTAACACCTTGTTATTTTTATTTATTTTATTTATGTGTGTACTACTAACAACTCTACTAACACTTTCTTTGTAAAAAAAAATATGGACGTATGTCTAAAATAAAGATAAATTATAATTATAAAACACAGAAAAGAATTCCTATATAATTATAAAGATATCTGCTTAGTTAAGGTAGCCGACAAACGGCCTGCTTAAAACACGATTGTTTAACAAAACTACTTGTTTTCTTAAACAATCGTGTGCATGTATTATTTTTAAAGAAGTAGTATTTAAAAAAAATAATTTGGGTTTGCTCTTGAATCTAGTCTAGATCATATTAATTATTATAAATGCATTATTGTAACTTGACCACAAAAAAAATCTTTCACGTTTTAGGTAATCTAAATGCGAAAGTAAGTCTCTCTCTCTGCCTGCTCCTTGCTACTTCATTATCCCGCGAGTTATTACAAAATCGTATCAAAGGAACGAATTCCTGGGATGAAATGTATATTATTCCAGGACAAGTTAACAATCGATTATGACGTGAACGGTAACGAACAGACAGACAGAGTTACTGTCGCAATAGATCGTGAGTATGGCAGTGTGATTAAATCGTGAGACATGTATCTACTTTTCAATACTCAATACTTTATTTGCATTCCACTATGTGTACTTAGGTGGTAAATTTAAATAAGAAATTGTGATCATTATGGACCCTTTCGGGCACAGCAAAAAACAAATATATGTAGGAGAGAATAAGGTTTAAATAGTTGAACTTAAATTTAAATTAAATCCAAAAATACCATATAAGGGACTCTCCATACCTTATATTTTATCATTTAAATATTCCTTAATACTATAGCACTATGCATTTTTCAATTGAATATTGTTTAATTTTTTTTATAAATATGTTTATTAAAGTGAAACTTTTATTACATCGTCTCAAATTTTTTGGTCTGTGTATCGCATGTCGCGTGACGGTCGGCCGCGGATTAGGGATAAAGTGAAAGGCGCTCGTCAGAGCAGCCGAGGCCAATATGGCGGCGTCTATAGTTCCATCAGCTGACCGTGTAGTGTATAGACTATTACTCATTTGTGCCAGTGCTCCACGCTAATTTGTTTGTTTTTGTCAGTGTTTTTTTATACCCTTAGTGGAATATTATTCCCAAAATTTTTAGCTAAATATCTATAATGTGAAAAAAAGTTTCACTTTTACCGTGGTTTCATAAAACCACACAATCGTTTTTTTATCTTCTTTTTTTATTAGTTCAGGTAGTTTGTTATATATTTTAATTTATTTTTGAACATAGCTTATGTAACCTGGGGCTAACAACACAAAAATTATTATACATTTTCTGATGGGCCTGTTGCATTGATAATGAGAGCTCCGAAAAATATATATATTTTTTTTATTGATTCTAAATTTTACTAAATACTTGGCGAGACACTAAACGAGAAAGAAAATAAATTTGGAACACTATTTGTAACCAACTGTTGCAGTAGGAGAGTTTAGCCTTTTGACTGGCCTGTTGGTCGAGTGGTTAGTGACCCTGACTGCTAAACCGGAGGTCGTGGGTTCGATTCCCACCCAGGACAAATCTTTGTGTGATGAGCATGATCATGATCATTGTTCTGTGTCTGGGTGTAATTTGTCTATAATATGTATGTATTTAGAAATATATAAGTATGTTTATCAGTTGTCTGGTTGCCATAGCACAGGCTCGCCTAGTTTGGGATCGGATGACCGTGTGTGAGTTGTCCCAAGATATTATTATATTATATTATATATTAGCGTTAACCGACACGAAACAAAATCGGCCAAGTGCGGGTCGGACTACGCACAGTGACAAAATTCTCAACTATTTCTTGTTAATCTCCTCACACTACAAGGGGGGCCCAGAGTCTACCGTCTGCAAACCTGGGGTTAATAAGCTATTTAAAATTAAGTCATGAAACTTACGTTGTATTATCTGTTTCGGGAGAAGAGAGAGCTCTGAAAACAAAAATGAATTGATATTGATTATTATTGTATTAAAACATAATTGGTAAAGCACCAAACTCATAAGAAAATTAATTTGAAACACTATTTATAACTGACTGTTTAAGAAAAAGAGTTTAGCGAAAATTAAAACGCGTGACGTTGGCTTTCGGGACACCCCGTATAAATACAATCCAAGCAGCAACAATATGTCAATTCATTTAAAAAACTAACCATTAAATAATATTAAAATTAATTAATTTAAAATAGAAACGCCAACGAGCAAACAGTTCGTCGACAGTCGAAATTATCAATAATCTCCTGCGAACTTCGTCACTTGTAAGTAGGTTTGTTTAGGTCCCAAAGCGATTCTGTAAACATCTCACCGTGTAAACTAAGGTGTAGTGAACATGGAGCGAGCTGTCAATCCATACAAAAAAATAGAATGACACGCATGAGCGTGCTATGCTACAGTAAGGGTAGCCCAGCCCATACATAATGCCCAAAAAAAAAACTCACCATATTATTCAGGGTTGAAATCACGATACTGACGATGCGAATTTTCGTTCACTTAGAAAGTGGAAGTAATTTTTTTTTTTGGGTATTATATTATGTAAATGGGCTCGCCTATCGTTACTGTAGCCTACTGCACGCGCAAGATGACACTCACTTTATGCTCACTCCACTTAACACGGTGAGATGTTGAGAGAATAGATCGGCTGTACCTTATCCTGGGGCTAATAAGCGTTTTAAAATTTCTTCATTAAACTTACGTTCCAGTTTCTAAGGAAGCTGTTTCCTTTTTAACGAGACTTCTGTAAATTGAAAATGAAAATGTTATTTTTTCAAAGAGCCATATTGTATGTATGTAACTCGGGCTGGTTTCCGTAACTCCACGACTAAGCGCGTATTTTGCGTGCATAGAGCCATAACAATGATCGGATAATCGGGCCCTAATATACCTTAACTTCACTTTTATTCCCACGAAAGTATAATACGGACATGCTTTTCAGAATCCCGGATCCCGGAATCGTTCGAAATTCCTGAGATTGCAAAAAAATTAGTTTAGAACTCATTGTGAACTCTCATTGTAATGTTTTGAATAAAATAAACATACTTAATCAAAATAACCACTGCCATCATTTCATTTAGTTTGTAATAGTTGTTTTTACAAAATTGTTCAATGAACCCGGGATTACTTATTTGTTTATTTATTTATTTATTTATTTAAACTTTATGTACAATAGTGGTACATGGGCGGACTTAATGCATCAAGGCATTCTCTACCAGTCAACCTTTGGGTTATAAAGACTATATTGTGGTAGGTGTACAATAAATAAAAATAAGATTCAAAATTGAATTTTAACAATTCGGAAAGAATATACAGATAATATGTATAATACTAATAAAATACATATATATGCTAAAATAATCAGAAAGTTCAGAAAGGAATGTCAATATTATTCTTTCACGGGAAGAAGTTTAGGTAAATAAGCGCCCGATTATCTGACCACTGGTTATAAAATAACACTAAAATATTATAAATATTTATTGAAGAAAATAGCTAAAACTTCTTACTATTGTATACGTCAAATAGTGACGTTATTATAAGCACGGCGCAAAGGCATGCCCTAAAACCACTAAAACGTTTGCAAAAACCACGTCCGTGCACTGGAGCTGCTGATGCGATGCTGGTAGTAGCTCAAGAATACTAGGTACAGCTATTGAAGGTGGCCAAAACCGAAGTCTATCATTTAAGAAGTAATAAGCAATATCAGAGACTGGTGCACGCCTGTGCCCCACGCGTGTTATGGAGTGATAATGAAAATTTAAAAAAAAAGAGATAAGACACTAGAAAAATGGTATGAAGGACCACTGTTTCTGTGTTGTTAACTAATGTCTAGTAATTTAACAAACTAAATTAATATTAAATTTATCAATTAAATTTACGTTC
The DNA here is from genome assembly GCA_905163435.1 of Mamestra brassicae. NCBI lineage: Eukaryota > Metazoa > Arthropoda > Insecta > Lepidoptera > Noctuidae > Mamestra > Mamestra brassicae. Next base: position 1,821,308 of record LR990991.1, on the reverse strand, counting down.
CAGTTTCTGAGGAAGCCGTTTCCTTTTTAATGAGACTTCTGTAAATTGAAAATGAAAACGTTATTTTTTCAAGAGTCATACTAAGTTATAAACAGTGATCGGATAATCGGGCCCTAATATACCTTAACTTCACTTTTATTCCCACGAAAGTATAATACGGACATGCTTTTCAGAATCCCGGATCCCGGAATCGTTCGAAATTCCTGAGATTGCAAAAAAATTAGTTTAGAACTCATTGTGAACTCTCATTGTAATGTTTTGAATAAAATAAACATACTTAATCAAAATAACCACTGCCATCATTTCATTTAGTTTGTAATAGTTGTTTTTACAAAATTGTTCAATGAACCCGGGATTACTTATTTGTTCAGAAAGGAATGTCAATATTATTCTTTCACGGGAAGAAGTTTAGGTAAATAAGCGCCCGATTATCTGATCACTGGTTATAAAATAACACTAAAATATTATAAATATTTATTGAAGAAAATAGCTAAAACTTCTTACTATTGTATACATCAAATAGTGACGTTATTATAAGCACGGCGCAAAGGCATGCCCTAAAACCACTAAAACGTTTGCAAAAACCACGTCCGTGCACTGGAGCTGCTGGTGCGATGCTGGTAGTAGCTTAAGAATACTAGCTACAGCTATTGACGGTGGCCAAAACCGAAGTCTATCATTTAAGAAGTAATAAGCAATATCAGAGACTGGTGCACGCCTGTGCCCCACGCGTGTAATGGATTGATAATGAAAATGAAAAAAAACCCACTGTTTCTGTGTTGTTAACTAACGTCTAGTAATTTTACAAATTAAAATAATATTGAAAGTTCAATTTAAAATAATATAAAATTAGGTACTTACGCGAGTTGTTTACACAAATCTGTCACATTCAGCGACCTGAAATGAGTAGAAGGTACACATTAATATCGACCAACAGGACCTTATCAAATATACATTATTAGTGGCTTGAATACCACGATTATAACCCCCGTCGGGTCACGATTATAACCCCCGTCGGGTCTTGCATTTTTTTAAACTTAGTTTTACACAATAGGCTTAAGACGCAGTACCTATGTAGGGGCGGTTTAGAACAGCCCTATCCCAAACCACTGCCTTACTGTGTACATACGGACTCCCCTATTTATTTTATTCTGCCTTATGCTAGAACCTTTGTGAGAGTTGAAGTCTGAACTAGGTTCGGGACCTGTATGCCAGATCTCCAGGCTCACACCCCTATAAACATGTTTTTTTAGTCCAGGTCATTACTATGCGGCCAGGGTTGTGGGAATATTCGAAAGAATTACCGCAGCCTTGGAACGCAAAGGGCAATTAAAGGACACTCCCTCCCACTCAGCTCATAGAGAGGAGTCATAAGAAATTGAAAAAAAGGGTATTACTAAATACTATGACATAATTGTACATTTGTATATTGTAGGAACTCTAGGGGTATGTCGATTGTCTTTTTTGAGAATAGAGAAGGAACAAAATATATTCGTCAAAATATAAAAAAAAAACATGTAAAAAAATAAACTCACTTGGTTATATTAAACCCGTCCACGCACTGAAAATAAATAATGCGATTAATATAGGTACCATAATGCATCCCATCACGCCGTTTTTTCTTTTGAGAAATGTCTCTCCCTCAGGCCTGAAACTGTGTAAAGCGGACGCCTGCGAGGTTTAAAAGTGCCCGCGCGGGTCCCCGCAACGGAACACTTTGGTATGGAACCGCGCGGGCGTCCGCTTTACGCAGTTTCAGGCCTCATGCGTTTCGCCTCCTCCTTTGATTGCATTAGTGCTTTGCAGAAGGAGGTGACTGCTTCCCAGGCCCTCTCGCTTCGGACCATGGATTGAACCAGGGCCGGACGGGAGAGGTCGCCGCCGATTGTCGCTTCTACGAGGACACGCCACGGTGGCGTATTTTCCCGCTTAATTCGAAAAAGTACGTCCCATGCGGTCCGGGATCACTCCTCAAAGAAGGGGTTTATCTTCTCTATAGTGGCATGCCCACCCATTTTTCATACTAGCTTCTGCCCGCGACTTCGTACGCGCTGAGAGCGTAGCGTAGAGCCTAGCCTTCCTTCATGAGGAAGGCTAGGCTTTAATATTTTAAATATTTCTTGCGAAAACAAAAAAAAAGATGTAAAACTGCCCACCGGTATAGGGAACAGGATCCAAGCCACGAGCGGTCAGGGCTCCAGAGGAAAAATGCGAGCCGTGTCCAGAAGTACCTACTGCTTTCTGACTCAAGCCCTTAATCCAGCTGCCAAACGAGAGCCTCCTGAGGTGTTGGTCGAAGCTCGTGGCTATTAAGCCATTGGTTGACACACGCACGCACACACACACACACATATTATTCATTTGTTTTATTATTATAACTGTAAATGATGACGTTCAAAAGTGTCGTTCAATGGCCTAATTTAAATAAACGTTTTGAATTTGATGGACGGACGGACGGACGGACAGTGGAGGCTTAATAATAGGTCAGGCCAAAGGACACGGTTTCATCGTATTTTGAAGACAGAGATAATAGATTTTGATGAGGGTTAAAATAAGTGAATAATAAAAAAATCTAAGAAATGTTTTCGTCTCACAGATGAATATAATATGTCACCCACTCCGCAAACTTAAAAACGCACTCTCGTATGTATATATAGAAAAAGGATTATGGTTCCGGGCAAACGAAGTTAAAACCCATGAAATTATCAACGAAGTGTCTTTACGAGTTTGACGCCGACAAATTCGTGAGCAACCGCTAGTGTCAAATAGTTTATTGAATCAATTAAAACAACGTAAAAAAAATGGAGTAGTTCAAGACTTACCGGAGTTTCCTTATTTAATTTAAATCTGGAAGCATTAAAGATAAATTAATATTATTATGTCTTAGGACATTATACAACATTTACTAACAGAATAAACGCAATACCTGCGATGGGGTCATTGTGGGTACACATCATTATGAACATATCATTATGAACATAATATATAGGGACCAATTACAATATCTTGAAAAAAATTTCTGTCCAGTATATTTTGCCGAGTTATGCGCACATAAATGAATGGGGCAGTCGATTTTTTTCCGCGATTACAGTAAACCTGTTGCGGCATCATTGCCGCCACATGAAAAACTAAGAAGCGAAATTTGTACGGCAACAAAAAGAACCGCAATGCCATCTATACTTTCAGCGACGAACTACCAACAAAATCCTGCATCGCGCAAGCAAAGTTCTCCGTGCGATTTGAACATATACAAGAGTCCGAATATCAAATATCGGGCAGTTGCCCACCAGACACAACAACCGTCTGGTCGGAGGATCCTCCCGTTTTAGTGTAGGTACGCGGACTTTACTCTCCGTACCGCATACCCTATATACTGGTGACCCTCGACATTGAACGTCAGCGCAGCCTTCGTGTAACTACTTCAGCGTGACGTCATCATCACTTCTCCTCATCCTGACCTCAAGCTCACGAGCAGCGAGTCATACAGCCAGCCATTACCCAGGGCTTAACGGATACCCGGACCACCAACATGCAGCTGACGCGCATTCCTGGTCAGCGTCCTCAGCCTCTCATCATCCTCAACCTCATTAGCGACCTTGGCAAGCACACTGCACCTTCGGCCAGTCACATGAAGAGCCATGAAGAGCCATGAAGAGCCTCTTCGGGTCGACCCCAAGCAGTCACGTCACTACGTTGCACAGCTCCGACCCACTGGAGCTAGCAGCACCACTCCGACTCACTGGAGCCTGCAGCATCATCTCGACTCACTGAGATGACATCACCCCGACTCACTGGGGCACCGCAAACAGTTCCGACTCACCGTGAACTCTGCGACTTCCGATTCCAACTTACTGAAACCAACCTACCACTGGCCTGGCAAGCATCTCAAAGATGTATGGATGACTCATCCACTATCGACCTCCGGTCTCCGGAGGGGAGTGATGTAGCGGCATCAATGCCGCCAAATGAAAAACTAAGAAGCGAAATTTGTACGGCAACAAAAAGAACCACAACGCCATCTATCCTGTCAGCGACGAACTACCAACGAAATCCTGCATCGCGGAAGCAAAGTTCTCCATGCGATTTGAAAATTTACAACAGTCCGAATATCAACTATCGGGCCCACCAGACACAACAACCGTCTGGTCGGAGGATCCTCCCATTTTATTGGAGGTATGCGGTACTTTACTCTCTGTACCGCATACCTCTACTATGATGGCCTATAATGGCCCCTTTCTAGGTATTGCGTTTCCACCGGCCAAGTGCGAGTCGGCCTCGCGCGCAAAGGGTTCCGAACGAATCACGATTTTTTACTTTGAAAACACAGACTTCTTATACATATAATGTTTCCTGTAATTATAAGAAATTAACCTGTGTTTTTTAGAAATGGTCAATTTCATCAACTTTCCTTAATTAATCACTACAGAACTGAATATTTTAAAATTATGATTAAAAATAATTTTGAGACTCTTACGATGAGCCCTTTCATTTAATATGACACAGCACAGTTGAAAAATATTTTTTTATTTTTTTCTAATTTGATATCAGCGGCCCTACATTTAAAAAATATTTATATACTTTTCCGGACCGTATTTGGGTCACAAAAGTTATGTACCATATTTCAATTGAATCCGTCCTGTAGATACGGAGAAAACTGGCTGCGATAGACACAAGTGATCGTATAACATTTCCGTTTTTCTAAATGGAGGTTCGGAACCCTAAAAAATAATATAATTAAGATATTATAAAATTAAAATCTGAGACTTACTCTGTACATGCGCAATAGGGTGTTAACTCTTTTTTTCTGCAAAAGAAAACATAAAAAAATATAGAAGAAACTTTTTTAAAACACTTCTTCTCAGTGTTTCTGAACGAGGGTTATGATTTTTAAGTAGTAAGTTTTAACTTACAGTTGTTCCAAGTTTTCAGGTTTATTGAAAACATCCTCTGCAAGGGCATTTACTACCTGTAACAAATTAATTATTAAATTACACGTTATGCTGATCTATTCGTTTTCACTTTTCTACACACCTACTGCAAGACGCTATAACCCCTTATAATTTTTGTTTTAATTTAGCTTTTCCTTTGTTAGACATATTATTACGATATGTAACATTATATTTTATGAACCACGATGAAAGAGACTGGCTCCACGATACAGGGAATCGTAGTGTGGACACCACCAGTGATTTATCTGATTTAATCATGTATTTTTCTGAACATATACAAAAGATTATTATTATTATTATTCTCCTGTGAATGCATGCAAATGAATCTTTCATTTAATCGAGATTAATGTTGCGGAATGGTTCGAAAGAGTTACCGCGGCCCTGGAACGCAAAGGGCTTTTGGAAGAAAACGGGTGGGATTTTATCAGTACGAAGACAATCTTTTCCGCTCAGCGTAGTGCGGAAGGAGTCATTTGATGATTTTCCATAAATAAGAGTTTGAAAGAAAAATAGTTTATTTGCGACAAGCGTGACGCATACCTAAATAAATAAAATGGACTAAATTACAAAAGTTATGCAAGTTGGGAAGATATGCGACACATTCGCGCGAAACGGCCATCGCTCAGCATAATGCTGGGACTCGTGTGTGAGACAGAACCACAGCGCTGGTTTTCAGCGACAACCGGCATTGACAGAATGACGTCGTTCGGGGCAGCATAAAAAGTAATCAAAACGAAATAAATAAGGGTGAAAATATAATAAATATAACGTCTAGAAAACGGCAGCATATTGTTGCGCAGACTATGGAACGTAGCCGACAAAAAAGTTGTGCGCAGTTTGAGATAAAGAAACGATGCTTGGCGTTGACAAGTGGTTTGGTTTCGGTGTATTATTTTACAGTTTGTAAGTTTTTTGAACTATTGCAAAACCGAGGTAACCTATATAGATTGTTAGTAGAGAGGAGAGAGAGGTCGCCGCCGCCGATTGCCTCGACGAGGACAGGGCGCTGCTCCGTCCAAGCAGGGCAGACCCCCACCGTATGCTTCACCGTGTCCTCCGGGTGGTCCTCAGAATGCTGACACCCGGGCGTGTCCTCCTGCCGAAACCGATACAGGTATCTCCCAAAACAACCCTGTCCGGTGAGTACCTACGTCAGGCGGAAGGTGAGGACGCCGTGGCGCCTCTCCGGCTACTCCTCAAAGAGGGGACCTATCGCTGCAATTGTGGCGTGCCCATATACGATTGCCTCTGCCTCAGAGATTTTAACTTCAACTTCAAACATTTAGGTAAGTATATTTTTTGGCACGTTTTTAAACATTCTTTAACACGAATTCAAATAGTTACTTTTTACAATGTATAACTCAAAAAGTCACTTACCAATATAGAAAATAATAAGTAACTCAACAAATACATCTTTAAGAAATTTTGTGCCACTTCGTAAGTAATCTTGGTGGTGTATTAAAACAAAATGGACGCGATATTTCGATCGTATAGAATATATAGCTTATTATGTAAAAATGACGGTAACGAATTAGAAACCCCGGATTTTCCCTAATTCCGATATCGACTGTATTTCCGTAGCCTAACGAACTTTAGCGATAAGAGAAAATTAATCTACTGAAGTTATACGCAGGCATAGATGAATTTGGGGTTCCGCAGATGCGGTTTTTTCCCATTCAAAGTTGCTCCGTCATAAAACCTAACGTGTTCATGAAAACTATCACATTGTCAAGTTTAGTTATACATATTAAATAAACCTTCCAATTTCACTAAAATATTTATTTCATTAAACATATTAATTACACTGATGCAATGAATTAACTAACAAAAATTATAGTGCTTGCAGGGGCATGCCTGTAATACGTGAAACGTGTCGTGTTGTGTTTATGTTGTACGCTCAATGTATGAAGTTTTACAATACTTATTAACGTATTCTAAAACATTATTTATTTTCAACATTCAAGTATGAATGTATTTATTTCAATTACCCACGTCCGTGTGTCACTGCGGGGTGCCAACTGAAAACCAGCGCTGGGTGTCTGGCGCCCAGCAAATGCTGAGATATATATCTAGTAAGGCACGCTCAGCATAATTTTACTAGATAATTGTTAGGTATGTCTTATGATTGTTCTCTTTTTTACTTTGTGTTTTGTTGATGTTGTGTTGTGTCTGTATCGAATAAATGTTTTCTATTCTATTCTATTCTATTCTATATTCTGAATTCTGGGATGGAACCGCCGCGCCATTCGAACTCGCGCTTGACGGTTATTTTAACACACAATAGAAGTGCAAGTTTTCCTCCAAATATTATCGGGTATTTTTAGCATCCGTTGGGTTCCTTTTTAGTTGGTCTAATGAGGAAATTGATAAACATATTGGGACCTAGCTCAGAAATGAGTTTGTAGGTGTTATTTTCACAGATGAAAGTCGAATCAGTTTTTAATTTTATCCTTATTTTTCTCAATTGAATGCGTTTCTCTTGGAAATAATCGTACTTTGAATTTGATTTTTACTCTAAAGTTGTCATTCTTTTTGACAAAGCGCAAATAGATAAGAGGGTAAGGTTGCCAAAATTGTAATTTTTTTTTGTGTGACTTTTCTGTCGTTTTTTTCTGCAGAATCTTATTGTTAAAATATTCAATAAATTGTAGAGTATTCGTTAATTATTTGTATACCGTCGAAGAATTAGATGATAGTTTACCCGGTTTTTTATGTGATTGCTGAGGTAAGAAACAGATATTTTAATGTTATTGTATTATATTTGTTGACGATGAGGTCATAAGTATCATTAAAAATCCCCCATTAGTGACTAATTGTAAAAATAACTGAAACATAACCTAACATTGTTGCAAAAATTTAGCTTTTGTGTCACTTTTGTGTTATATTTTTGTTATTGTAACACAAAAGTATGTGTTACGTAACACAACAGATCTCATAGTGGTATTTTTTTTTAAAGTGTCGGTTATCATCAAATGACTTCTTCCGCTCTGGGTGGAGCGGAAGGGCGTGTCAGACTCTTACTGACTAAAACCCATCCGTGTTCCTTCTAAAGCCCTTTGCGTTCCAGGGCCGCGGTGACTCTTTTGAACAAATTCCGCAACCCTGACAGGCTCTGGAACTAGCGGGCCCCGTCTTCTATTCTGACATCGAGAATAGAAGACGGGGCCTTTTATTCTGACATCTCTTTGAGGCGCGCGTGAAACACAACGCGCCATCGACCCAGGCCTGGTGGTGATCGGACAGCGAGCCACCCAACGCTCGCCGTCCGCAGGCCCGATGCATAGTGGTATTTGGACTGATTTTTTAAAGTAATGTATCTGTGTGTGATTTTGTAGATATGATGCAGTACTTACATACCTACGAAAAACGAAAGGCTCTTTGGCACCGAACTATTTTAGTATGTTTAACTAATATAATCCAGCGGTCAATTGATTTCTTCTATTGAAATATAATTAATCTATTCATGTGCATATAGTAATTCTTTAGCTCGTGGCTAAAGAATATCAGCCGCACGGGTCGATCAAGGTTAAGCAACGCTTGCCAAGGTTGGTCTGTGGATGGGTGACCATCTTAACAAATCGGGTTTCCCCCGTGCCTCGAACAGCACGTTAAGCCGTTGGTCCCGGCTGTCATTTGTAGCTCTTTGGCAGTCGTTACGGATTTCAGAAGCCAGTAAATCTGACTCCAGTCTAGCCAAGAACTATCGTGTTACCCAGTTAATGGGTTGTGGAGGTCTGGTAGGCAGCCGTTCCACGTAAAATACTGGTATTCAGCTGAATTCGGTTTGACTGGAAGCCGATCCCAATAAAGTTGGGAAAAGGCTATTCGTGTTTTGGAACTCAGCACTGTGTTCCTAACGCGGTCCGTTAATCGGACTCCCAGAATGCTGCGCTCCATTGCTGGGTTAGCTTTGATAATATAAAAAAAACTGCGGGACGGGTTGGACCGGCAGATCAGAAACATTTATGCAAGGTTTTATAGTAGCTTAGTAGCTGCCGATACCTCAGACGTCTTTGCTTGGTCCCTTTGTAGGATGGCCTCGATCAACGAATGATAATGATAATTCCCTCTTTGTTATATGTATGGACCTATTTGATTTCCAAACCTTGTGTTATTGATTACATTTGTAAGGTATATGATATAGGTACATTAGAGTTTAACTTTTTCCCCAAATAATATGGTTTCCTCTATACTATTTCGTGAGACTCTAAACATATACCAGGAAATAGGTGTCAAAGTCAAAATCAAAGTCCAGAAATAGAGGAAACTATATGATTTAGGGTAGAGGTCAGGTTTAATCACAAATCTAAAAATTTCTTTGTTATAAATGAGCACTTTACATTAGTTTTCCATGTGTTATTAATTTCCCAGAATTTGATCCTTAGTAGCGACACTTTCGGATGGATTAATAATGCAGGATGTGTTTTTCTTTTTCAAAACCAATCCGTTCCTGACTATAGTAGGCGCCAGATAAATGTGGAATAACGGTCATTGACCCACCTACAATTATTGACATTTTTAATTTGAAAAACGGAATTAATGACACAAAGCTGTCCCGAATCATCATCTCTCGTTATCCTTAACATTGTCTAATAATGAAAAACGATTCATATTCACTCTGTATAACTTTTATTATACATTATTTTATTATAATTCACTCTGTATAACTCATATTATACAGTCCAAGTTAGGGACCATGTTTCCATATAAACATGATGCCGACGCAATGCCGCTGGAACTAGCCGCTCCGTTGCTGGACAAGGACGGTCGCACTGTTGCCTCAGGGAAAGCCGTTTCATCACGTTTTACAGTTCGAAAGAACTGCTAGGGATGGTCCCTAGCAGTTCTTTCAAACTATAAAACTGTTTCCATATGAGCTTGATGCCGAAGCATTGCCGCTGAAATGCCGCTTGTGTCACTTGAGGAAATATTGCTCCAAGTGCAGATGTGAGGTGTCGTGTGAGTAACTATTGACCAAATACCTATCACGCTAGCATAACGGTTTCTCACACGATTAATTATAATTAATTATAGTAATTTACTTTGCATCCCTTAGTTATATTATAACTGTCTAAACTACTCGTAATGATTTTCATTACTATAAATTCCTAAGTTTATTTACATTTCTTTCAATCCATCCCTGGTCCTCACATTGTGGCAAGGCATTGGACTATTTCATAATTTTGGAATTAACATCATAAATGTCGAGAGAGTGACAAATCTGAGACGAGCTCTACGGGGTAATGCGGATGGCGGAGCATGGCCTTTTTCCGTTAGGGGAAATCGACCTTAACACTAAATCGAGGATAATTTAGGAAAGTCAAAGTCAAAGTCAATTCATTTATTTCAACTAGACCATTAAAAGGCAATTTTGAACGTCAAATTTACAGTTTAAAATTAAAATATAAGTGACTCTAGTTGTCCATTCGCAAAAAGTAGATTCTTATGGAGAAGAACGGACAAGAAACTCCATAGTTACTCTTTTCAAATATAAGTTTTACAATATTTTGTATACATAGGTACATTGATCAATTGATTATATTATGTGAGCACAATGCATCCAACATTACACTAATATACAGCACACACTTATATACTATAGGTAAAACAAAGCAATACCAGCAGAGATAAAATTAAGTTTGCTAGTAAGGGACATGGTACTCACATATTTACAATATAATTAAAAACAATGGATCAGTATGTGAGTTAAATTACATATTAAAAACCTGAAAGTACACCAGTAAATAAAACAAGTTTGACTTTTTCTACTATACCCTCGATTGTCCTATGGAGCAGGACCAGCATGTTTCCAAGCATTCTTATCTTTAATATAATCATCTAGTTTGTAATATGCTTGTTTACAAAGTGTGGTTTTAATGTAAGTTTTAAATTTTCTTTCATTTAGTTCTAATATGTCACAAGGTATTTTGTTGTAACATTTAACACAGTACCCTATGAAAGATGTTCGTACTTTGGCTAATCTATAAAATGTTTGATCTAAATTATTTTTATTTCTAGTATTAAAATGATGTCTATCACTAATTTTGTTAAAGAGATTGCGATTTTTTCTTACATACATAATATTCTCATAAATTAATTTTATTGAAAAACTAAAATTATATCAGCCTAGGGTAATTTAGTATCAGTCACACTATCCAGGTCCGGATGGCGTTACAAGAGTTGCAGACGTTAAGACTTCTATCAGTGGTCTGAACCTCAGATCGTTCAGTAAGAGTTGCCCGTCACCCATCAACCCCGGGTCTGACGGTTCTGGTTGAAAGGCTTGCAATGCCCGGGCTAGCGATGCGCCGAGTTGACTTTTTGCTAACTCGAGTAACTCGAGTTGAAACGGTTGCTAAATCGAGTTGCAACTCGGGTTGACTCGACTCGGTCTTATGAAAGAAAAGGATTGATCGGTTTAATAAAACTCGGCGCATCGCTCCTTCGAAAGTCCGACGCGTCAAGTCAATGGAGGTAAAAGCAAAATGAAGCCAGGACGACTAATCAATCGTCAATCAAAATATCACAGCAAAATGTAACAAATTTATGTGAATAAATCAAATGTTTACTAAGTATTTCTAAAAATTAGATCAAATAACCAATGTAGTACGAAGATAGATGCCGAGTTGTCTACCGAGCTGTTTTTCGCACACCGAGTTGACCGAGTTAACACCGGGTGGAAGCGGGTTCGCGAGACCCTTACGCAGTCGCGGCTTGGTCGGGCTGACTCGGGCTCGCTCGGGCCTCGGGTCAACTCGGTTTGTAAAAATCCTGACTCGTTTTCGGTCTGACTCGAGTAACTCGAGTTCAATAGCTCGACTCGCCCATTACTACCCGAGGCATGTTGACGCGAGACGCCTATTATTATTCTCATGGCACTGGTGGCGGTACGTGTGTCTTGGCTCGTAACTTTAATTTTAAATTAAGCTTCTTCCAACAGCTTTGTTTTTTGAATTTCAATAACCTTTTTCTAAGTAATCAAGGCATGTTTTATATGTGCTGCATTTTATAGGGGAACTAGCTTTTACCCGCGACTTCGTCCGCGTAGAATAGTTACTTGGGGCAGACATTTTTATTTTAAGATAAAGAGTTTAGTAAAGCTTCAGTCAATGCTACTGAACAGAGAAAGAATAGATAGATATGGATAGTTTAACAAATGTTCGACGTGATTTTTTAAATTAGCATAACTTTTTTATTAATGAACCGATTGACATGAAACAAACACACCAGAATGTATTAAAAAAACACATCTAAATCGGATAAGCCATTCTGAGATTAGCGTGCACAAACGCACAGACAAAAAGACAAAAATTCTAACAATCATTGTTTTGGGTGGTATTTGCGTTGATAAAGGTCCCAATAATATTTTTTCTCATATACCTTCCATGGACAGCGATCCGTTACATTTTTATTATATGACGTAAAGATTAGACTTGAATTTTCGGGGAATTAGATAAATTTGTGTTGGCAACGCTGGTTAGGATACAAGTGTTATGTGGTCATTATTGTTTTGTGTATTTTATTGTATTTGGTATATTAATTAAAATACTGTTAACAATATACCGTGACACAAAATGGGATGAAGATTAGTACATACAATAGTACATTGTTCATCGAGCATGATCGAAAAAATCGCGAGAGGGAAAAATACTTCGATCTCCCGACTCTTTGATGACAAATATGTTTTACAAATTTCTAACTTCTAAGTTCTGCAAAATACAAACTTGCTACACTATACGTTTTCGTGTGATGCACACTCAATTACAGGTACCCACAACTTACACATTAATGAGTCTACATGCTTCGACTGAATATTACTATAACAAAATTAACAAAAATACAATTATTAGCGATTGACATACTAATTCTATGATTAAGATGACATAATAAAAAAATTAAATAAAATACAAGTTGATTTGAAAAATTATTTTTTAAGTACGTCATTTTAAAAAAATATGATTTATGAAAGTATCTATGTCAATATGTAAACTTATCACAACTAAATTTAAAATGGATTAAAAATTATAATATATAAAAAACAGGATTCATTTAAAAAAATAGAAAAACAATATGACAGTGAAATACGGGAAAAGAACGGGATATCCACGTACAAAGTCGCGGGCAAAAACTAGTATTGTAAATAAAACACCTTTATTAGAATTAAGGAATAACTTATTTGCCTTCGAAAGGAGCTAATACACGTCTGCTGTACAAAAACAATTTACCCATATTATGTTTACATTACTAATTTAAATATTATTTATATTTTTGCCTGACCCTTCAAGCAAGCAAGCTGTGGGAAGGAACTTCACCTACCACCACCCGAATATGTGAAACCCTAAGAACATCTGCCACCTGGACGTGATCTACAGTGGCCGATTAACACAGGTGTCACGTTGAGCCAAATAGCTTTCAGCTGGCTTTAGTGAATATTTTTTTTCAAATTAGGTTTGTTTTTAAATTGACTTGGCAGGGATTTATTAAAGCTTGCCAGGGTTGCGGAATTTGTTCGAAATAGTCACCGCGGCGGACCTGGAACACAAAGGGCTTTAGAAGGAACACGGATGGGTTTAAGTCAGTAAGAGTCTGACACGCCCTTCCGCTCGACCCAGAGCGGAAGAAGTCATTTGATGATTTCCCGACCTTAAAAAAAATGGGTTTATTAAAGCTGTAAATATTTCTTTGATATATCTCATTTGAGCCTGCTTGGTTTAATCGTTAATGAAAGATCTCTATTACCGATTTAATACACCTTCTATATTCAGAAGATTTGCCGCGTTTGTAGAATGTGGTGCGCCAGCAAGTGCAATGACCAATCAAAATGGCTGAGTTAAAAACCGATTTCACACTGCTGTTGACACTTTTCAGGTCTCCAAATCGAATGAGGTGACAACATGAAGAGCTTAATAACAATTCAGAAACAAAATTGCTCGTCAAACAGCTACAGGAAGTATCTTAGCTTAATATATTAACGTCGGTTGCTAATTTTAACCCCGCAATACAAATGCTAAAATTTTGAAAAAAAAAACCGGCCTAGTGCGAGTCGGACTCGCACACGAAGGGTTCCGTACCATTATCTAGGTATAAAACGGCAAAAAATCACGTTTGTTGTATATTATGTATGTTAACCTTAAATAATTATTTTATTCTGTTTTTAGTATTTTTAGTTATAGCAGCAACAAAAATACATCATCTGTGAAAATTTCAACTGTCTAACTATTACGATTCGTAAGATACAGCCTGGTGACAGACAGACAGACAGACGGACAGCGAAGTCTTAGTAATAGAGTCCCGTTTTACCCTTTGGATACGGAATCCTAAAAACCACCCGCGAAAAATTTGGGTTTTGATATTATGTATTTATATATATTTGTGGTTCTTTATCGATTGTTATCAAAAAGTCAAAGTCAAATCATTTATTTCAAAATACCATTAAAGGTACTTTTGAATTGCCAAAGTCAGTCCGTCAAAAACATGACAACACAACGTCTATGGAGAAGAACGTACAAGAAACTCCACGGACACTCTTTTAAACCATTTTATGTTTACAAAAATACTGGTTACATTAACCTTGTTGCTCTATTGTGAGAATAATGTGAAGAATGAAAAAACAAATATTATTTAAAATAAACCAGTGGCAACAAGTCTCTGCCAGGGTTGCGGAATTTGTTCGAAAGAGTCATCGCGGCCCTGGAACGCAAAGGGCTTTAGAAGGAACACGGATGGGTTTTAGTCAGTAAGAGTCTGACACGCCCTTCCGCTCCACCCAGAGCGGAAGAAGTCATTTGATGATCACCCATCCTTAAAAAAAAAAAAAAAGTGGCAACGAGTCTCCACTGACGGCGCCCGTTCACGATCGTGATGCGTGAATCAGCACCATTCAGCTCAACCATTTTGAAGGGAACTGGAAAAATAACACAGTACACAAAGCGCTCCCGTAGGCGTTGCATTTCGTTAAAAATACATTTTTGTTTTTTTTTTATTACATAGTATTGTATTGTCAGATTTCATTTCGTGTTAAGTTGCCGACCACAGTGGTTTATTATTTATTTTAGTGTCCGTTTTGGTGAGTGAAGTTCGATCTTTTTTTTCTATTTTTGTTTAACACATTTTGTCTTTCGTAAAGGCAGTTCTTCGATAAGGGTTTTTTTTTAGTACCTAGCGGTCCAAAGCCTGATTTTGTGCCAAATTGATCAAAGTTCTCTTCAAATCTTGTTTTTACCCGACTACAGCACAGCCAAAAAGAAGGTTTGTGATTTTAGCAGTCTATGTATGTATGTGTATGTATGTTCCACCGTAGCGCCTAAATTACTGATTCGATTTTGATGAATGAGTTATTAATAGATTTGGAATAATAGCACGGGTGACATTGGCTCTATAAATTATCCCTAAATGTATTGTGGGGGACCGTAAAAAAACTAATTTGAGATAATCGTAACACGTTTGGTATCAAAAGGTCTTGGCGAGCACATTACAAATATGTAAATTTATCAAATTGTTTAAGTAAACGTATTTGATTAAATTGCTAATAAACAAGAAAACTTTTAAGTGTGGCTATACAATTAATACCTATTTTAACGCAAAGTTAATCTTATATTTAAAATAGTTACGATTTGTAATACTACTCGTAAAAAGAAAAAATCATCATCATCATCATAATTATCAGCCGGCCCATGTCCACTGCTGGACATAAGTATAAAATAAAACATAAGTTTAAAAAAACTGTGAGCCGACTACGGAAAAGTAATAGGAATCTAAAAGGTGCGAAACAAGAGAATAATCCAGACAGAAAATAAATCAAGACAGAGGTACATTTTGTACCTCTGTCTCATGATCAAACCGTGGTCACATGAAATTATAATTTTTATTATTATAAGTTTATTAATTTTTATTATTATAAGTTTATATTATAAGTTCCTGGCACCCACACGGCATGGACCACGGCTTTATCATGACCATTTTCTCCTCTGTCATTTGACCTCTGTCTTGATTTATTATTTATTTTCTCATCATCTTCCTGCCCTTATCCCATGTTACTTGGGATCGGCGCAACAGGTATTTTTCTTCCATTCTGTCCTGTCAACCGTCACGCTATCACTAACTCCCTTTTCTTTCATATCACTCCTAATACAATCCATCCATTTTTTTTTGGCTTCCCTCTCCCTGTCCATCCATCCACATTTATATTCATAACTCTTTTAGTTACGTGCATTTCATCCCTCCTCTTCACTTGACCATACCAAGATAAGCGGTTCCCTTTCAACTTTTCCGTTACTGGCGCCACTTGACGTATATGATTTATTTTCTGTCTGGAATATTATCTTGTTTCGAACCTTTTAGATTCCTCTTGCTTTTCTATAGTCGGGTCACAGTTTTTTAAACTTATTATTTTTTTTTTATTAAAAAAAAAAAGAAAACGTTGCCCCACACTAGGAATTTCTCCTGTATCGTGGGTGCGTTTACAAACATACAAATTCACATACACAAACAGCCAGACACGGAACAACTATCTGTAGGCCATACATGACTGTTACTTTTTGTAAAGATAAAACATTACCATCCAACAGAACTGGGTGATCCGAAACCTATCTCTGACACCTTTTTCTATTTAAGGCGATGTATCATTTTAATTTGATGTTGAGATAAATGTTGAATTATGAATATAACTTGCGGTATTATGTTCAATTGTCTAATTTTACCAACGTGATAAGGATTTGATAAGCACTGCGTGGGCGGGATGATTCACCAGAATTACATTAGGTAGGTATCCGTAACCGTGGTTCAGTTATCGTAGTTAACCTTCCTAATATTTGGTTAAAAACAAAATCTCAATTTCACATAGAGAAGTGAGAGTTAACTCAGCGATGAGCGAGATTAAGAAGCTCTATTCACCTGCTCAGTCCTCGAAACAAGCCCAAGTTTGGCACTTAGATTTGATTTATTATTAAATTAATTTTAATCAGATAAAATTTAAGAATGTTATACTTAGGTTGTACGGTTGTTGTTCGATTTCTTTTTTTTTTAAACGTTGCCTCACACTAGGAATTTCTCCTGTATCGTGGGTGCGTTTACAAACATACAAACTCACTACACAAACAGCCAGATCGGAACAACCATCTGTAGGCTATACAAATATAATTACAAATATATAATATATACCCACGACACGCAGTGCAGCAGCCAATCGCTCAACCACTGCGCCAACCGTCCTTCGAGATTTTTTTCCTAAATGTGTTTTGGAAACATCCAAGGTCTCGGAAATTAAAATTATTAATTTCAATTTCGCAGCCATTTATTAAATAGATGGGCTAACAGATTTTAACATATTTTTTTTGTTTTTCGCGAACGACATTTGGATAGATCTTGTTATAGCGATGGCCTTAACAAGCGCTATCCAAATGTCTCGAAGTAAATCTCAAATATCTTAGACTCGGTTCCTTGTCTTCAACCGCAATTCATTTTTTTTTTACATGGGGATTTGCTAATGGATGTCCACCGCCCTGGGGCGGGCGGAGGGGTCTGTCAGACTCTTACTGTCTAAAACCACCTCGGTGTTCCATCTCCCACCTACGCCGGGGCTCGCGGGAACATATGTGACTGCCGTAATCCCCGGCTAGTGCCGGCACGCCTCTGCGGGCCAACTCGGATCAGCGCGGGGAGTGAGGTGTTTGACTCCCCCAGCGACGTCAAAGAGGGGTGCACGGGAACACCACGCGCCGCCACCTCGGGTCTGGATGAATGAATGGGGAGCGACGGACATCCCCATGTTCGCCGACCCTGGACCCAGTTAGGGGGCCGGAAGAGGTCAGCGTATGCCCCTCCTCCGACGTCCGATGCGTCTGCTGCGGGCTGGGAAAGCGGTCGAGATTTCCCTCCCCCTTTCCGCAACCGCCTTCTGCGCGATAACTGTTTCACAGAAGGAGACCACCTTACCACAGAGATGAGGGCATGGCGTGGCTCCTCCCAAGCGACACACTCTGCCAGCGTATGCCACGCCGTGTCCTCCCGACAGTTGACGCTGTGGTGACACCGAGAATCCGGTTCCCTGTCTATGCGATACAGGAATCTCCCGAAGCTGCCATGCCCCGAGAGGACCTGCGTCGCAAGAGATCGTGAGATAACCCCTGATGACTCAACAGTGATGTTGCTGGCCGTCAGGTCAGCCGCCCAGATTGGGGCCCCATACAGGGCACGATCCCCACGTCCAACCGCCTGCAGGCGATGCTCGGTTCCCCCAGATTGGGAAGTTGACAGCGCCCCAGCCGCGCCCAACAACTTGGACGCCAGCCACCGGAAGTGAGGGCCGAAATCCCGCCGGCGAGCCGCAAGACTAAGTTAAGCTCCTACGTCCCATCAATCGTAGTGGTCGTAGTCACTTTCCTGGTTACTTAGCTAACTTAGCATATACCTCAGAGTCACGCCTGTTTTCAGTTATGTTCGTTTGTTTTGTGTGTTATCGGGTGGCAAGGCAGATCTTTGGATTCATTCCTTTGGCAGGTAGGTATTAGGTTCTTCTAAATTTTAGGTTCTACCGACAATCGGTACCGGTAACAGTTATTTGCTTCATCACAGTGACAACGGCACCAATTAGGTGCTTAGATCAGTGGTTTGTAAAGTTCACTGGACCGCGACCAACCTAATGTACACTACCAAATTCGGGACTTACCTCTTGAATGTCATCAAGCAAAAAGGGTCATACTTGTAGTATGAGTCACATCGATTATATATCATTGTGCGGCGCGCTAATCCTGCTCCCACTTCCGTGGAATGTACAGTGTCATCACCGACAATCGTGGGTGATGCATCCGGTTTGCGGTTAGCAGTGAACGGACCCAGGGCGTCAAGCAGGATCGGAGTCCATTTGAGTATGCCTAAAGGGTACATTAATACCGTTGAAGACGCACACCTTATTCCCGCCCGACAACAGGCTACTTAAAACCTGTTTCAGCGACCAAAGAAGCGTTTCTTTGGCGATTGCCTCAATTTAGTAATATTAAAGCCTAACGCTTCCGACATAGGTACCCATTTACTTGTAGGTTATAATTATTATATAATGTTTCATCATATACATATTATATCATAATTATATCTTATAAGTCATCTATACTAATATAATAACGCTGAAGAGTTTGTTTGTTTGAACGCGCTAATCTCTAGAATTAGCTGGATTTCAATAAAGATATAAAATATAATAAATTATTTTTGTGTATGATAGTCACGTTCATAAAGAATATGTATACAGAAACGGGGCAAAACTGGAAATGCGCGTATGAAGTCGCGAGGTCGCCAGTGATTTAATAATATAGAAGGAAGGCAATATTTCAATGAAAATTATTTGTTTTTGTTTCCCATTTTCGTCACAACGGCTTCAGCACGGACCCATCAAATATTAGCCCGAGATCCACCAGTGGGCCAAACGGCCGATTGTTTGAGAAATAGTGGGCTGAGATCTATAAAATAAAACGGAGTCGCGGTCTGCCTGTTAAAACCGTCTATTAATATGCTCAGTAACTTGCAAGCTCTACTGGTGTCTTTTTTTTAAATTATTATTTATAGGACCGTTATCTCACCTGATTATAAGCGATGATATAGTGGAAGATGGAGCGAGCTTGCCTAGAAGAATTCACTATTAACTGAAAGAAATCTGACAAAATAAGAATCTCTCTTCGCGGAGCACTTCAAGGCACTTCGAAAAACTTTTATCACGAGTGACAAGGGTTGCAACACCTTGCATCCGAAATGATAATAAGCTAGAAATTGGCCCGTCTAGACCGAAGCGTGCTTGCCATGCTTTCGGCAATCTTTTTGTGCGATCGTGTGCTCGAGACATTAAAAACGCCGTGTTCCTTGAATGGTGAACGTGTATAAACAAACGTTTAGACGGCACTATCTTCACTATTATAAACTATGTTTCTTGCATAATTAACTTGTGTTATCTACCTTATTTCAGGTAACGAGTACCATTGCGGAGGATGATCAAATCAAAATTTCAGTAAATGATTGGAATATACTGTAAGTTAAGAACACATTCTATACATTTTGAGGCTTTTGTCTCTTATATAGTTTTTTGGTTAACATAAAAAACATGGTAATTTATGTCAAAGTAACTTGGATGGTTGAAAGAAAACAAAAGCTAAGCAAAGATACGGAGTTCATTTTTATGAGCAAAATGGACCGAACAATTGAATCGAATATTGTTGTTATGTTCCTAATAGTCATAGTAATATGACTTCGAAGATACGGTTGGCGCAGTGGTTGAGCGATTGACTGCTACGCTGCGTATCGCGGGTTCGATTCCCGCACTGAACAAATATTTGTATGGCCTACAGACTGATAGTTGTTCCGGGTCTCTGGGTATTATTATATGTGAGTTTGTATGTTTGTAAACGCACCCACGATACAGGAGAAATTCCTAGTGTGGGGCAAGGTTCAAAAAAAAAAACTTACGGGTAATTAATGTAGTTTATTCATCTTTTTTTTGTTTTTTTTTTACAGAAAATTCTCAGCTGCTCACGTATGCGCATGCACAAGGTAAGTAAAACGGCTACATACAATTCCTCCAAATTCTATTCATCATCATCTGCCTAGCCTTTTCCCAATTATATTGGGATCGGCTTCCAGTCAAACCGGATTCAGCTGAATACCAGTATTTTACGTGGAGCGGCTGCCTACTCTCCACAACCCATTAACTGGGTAACACGGTAGTTCTTGGCTAGACTGGAGTCAGATTTACTATAGTAGGCGCCAGATAAATGTGGAATAAAGTATATTGACCTTTCCCTAATAACTGCTCATAGGTATAGTACCTGAACAATTAAATATGAATCGTTTTTCATTATTAGACAATGTTAAGGATCACGAGAGATGATGATTCGGGGCAGTTTTGTGTCATTAAAACCGTTTTTCAAATTAACAATGTCAATAAATGTAGGTGGGTCAATGACCGATATTCCACGATTATCTGGCGCCTACTATAGCTTCTGATAATCCGTAACGACTGCCAAAGATCTACAAATGACAGCCGGGACCAACGGCTTAACGTGCTTCCGAGGCACGGAGGAAACCTGATATGTTAAGATGGTCACCCATCCACAGACCAACCTTGGCAAGCGTTGCTTAACCTTGATCGACCCGTGCGGCTGATATTCTTTAGCCACGTGCTCCTCCAAATTCCATTGTCCTTGTTAAAATAAAACTTCATACATCGTATCCCACGGCCACCAAAACTTATTTTTTTGGAAATGGATGAACTGTATTGAAACTTGATACAATATATATATCTTGGTTCAAAAACGTTAGATGAGAAGTTTTCGAAAAAGAGTTTAGATATTCAGTTAGTGCAAGTTGAAACGGAAACTGAAAAGTATCTTTTCTCTATAAACTTTATTTGCATAAAGTTTTGAATTTATTTTTTTAGTTGTAGATTTACGAGGCCTAAGTCTAAAAAGTTTGTTTACTAAAGATCTAAAGTGACAAAAGTACTCTTACAACGGAAATTGAAAAGTATCTTTTCTCTATAAACTTTATTTGCATAAAGTTTTGAATTTATTTTTTTAGTTGTAGATTTACGAGGCCTAAGTCTAAAAAGTTTGTTTACTAAAGATCTAAAGTGACAAAAGTACTCTTACAACGGAAATTGAAAAGTATCTTTTCTCTATAAACTTTATTTGCATAAAGTTTTGAATTTATTTTTTTAGTTGTAGATTTACGAGGCCTAAGTCTAAAAAGTTTGTTTACTAAAGATCTAAAGTGACAAAAGTACTCTTACAACGGAAATTGAAAAGTATCTTTTCTCTATAAACTTTATTTGCATAAAGTTTTGAATTTATTTTTTTATTTGTAGATTTACGAGGCCTAAGTCTAAAAAGTTTGTTTACTAAAGATCTAAAGTGACAAAAGTACTTTTACTATGACTGTACGAGTAAAGCCCGCGCGAACTTTCGATTGCTGTTTTTTTGTATTCCATTAGAATATATAGACTGAATTTCATGGAAAATACAATTAATGTTATTATTTTTACCTTTTCAGTAACAAATTAAATGAAAGAGATGTGGTAAGTCAAATATCTACTCCATAATCGGTTTGACTCTCTTAAAAAGTGTTTTTGTGGGGTTCCGTATCAACATGGTGAATATTGAACCGTCAGATTAAGTCTATCCGTTTGTCTGTCACAGCTGTTTATTTCAGGAATTACGATTTTTTGGCAATTGATGCTTGATTTTTTTTAATTTAATATGGGTTTGCTTTTGACTCTAGTCTAGGTCATAGATGACAGAGACAAAGTCGACGATGGAGCGAGCTTACCCAGAAGAAGCCTGTTCACTCTAATTTTGACATTATTTCGTGATTTGAAGCCCCTTCAATTCCTATGCCCAAGAAGGTTCATTGCCATCTTTTGTTTTGGTATTGCCGCGTAAAATATATTTTTAAAATAACAGTTTTTGTCTTCAGTGCCGAAATCGGGACCAGTTTTATGCATACGGAAGCGTGTTGTAAGTATTTCCTATATATTTGCAGCGAACAATGTTTCTTAGGTTTAAAGAAGAATATTTCTCATAAGAACAACATAGTTCACTTAAAATGAGATTTATAAATAATAATATATAATATAATATATCTTGGGATAACTCACAGACGGTCATCTGATCCCAAACTAGACAGAGCCTGTGCTATGGCAACCAGACAACTGATAAACATACTTATATAATTCTAAATACATACATATTATGTACAAATTAAACCCAGACACAGAACAAATGATCATGCTCATCACACAAAGATTTATCCTGAGTGGGAATACAGTACATAATTATATCAACTGTCGTAGGTACCGTAGGTACTGACAATATGCGTGTTTTTTTTTTTAGAAAATAGTTTTGATTCTAATAATGTTGGTATGTATAATAGTATTCTGGCGGCTCCCCTTTCAAAAGCCGCCAAAAAACTATATAAAATTGTAAATTTAGGTATAAAACGTAGATGAACCTTGTAGAATGTACCTATGAGGGTGGCGTGGTCATACTGATCAAACCCTCCATAAATAAATAAAGATTTAAAAATATATATATAATTTAGTACATTCCTTTATGTCGTTTGGCAGGTTGTACATTTGTGCTCCCTCATAAAGAATACTTTTTTGCCGTATGTGAGTGTGAGTGGCTGGGTCAGTTGCAACGTGTGCTTGTTTCTTAGGTGATACTTGGGAGTCTTTTGAGTGAATGTTATGTTTGAGTGGATATTGCCTGTAATATTTTTTTTTGACTCAGGTACAGGTAGGTGTAAGGTTAAATAGTTTAGTCTTTGAATATACTTCCTTTGTAGGTGCTAAGTAATTGTAATGAAATAGTGTTTTTATAATTTTGTTTTGTGTAGTTTCTGAATTATTCAGAATAGACAAAAATGCACCAATGATGTTGCTGTACATACCTGTAGTTTAAACGGTGTTAGTGAACAAATGGATATTATTAATTAATTTATTTATTTAACAGTTTATGTACACACATTTAACAAATAAATAAGAAGAAAGGAACAGAAAAATAGGTACAAAGGTGATGCTTATTTCTAAAGAAATCTCTTCCAGCATACCTGCGAAAGGAGAGTCGAATAAAAGATATGTAGACATCGTGTGTAAAGTTTGTGTTTATTTTTGTTATTAAGTCCATAGTTGCCGATAGGGTGTTTGATTTCAATCGAAATCCGTACTGTTGTTTAATAATAAAGTTTATATCTGCTAGGTGTTTGTTCAAACGGTCTCGAAAAAAGTCATCTAGATTTTGAGTAAATATATTAATAATATCCATTGGTTCACTAACACCGTTTAAACTACAGGTACGTACAGCAACATCCTTGGTGTATTTTTGTCTATTCTGACAAAAATATGCCGAAAACTGAAAATTCAGTTTTCGGCATATTTTTGAAAATGACTTCTTTAATTTACATGCAAAATTTGCTTGTGAAATAACCTATAAGTCTACCTGTTGACACATTAAAATCAGTATGTAAATGTACAAAAGATGAATTCTCATAATTATAACACACAAACCTTAGTAAATTATTAACATTTTTTTTTGCCGGATCTTGTTTTTGTAATTTTGCCCGACTAACACATTGGTGAATTTTAGTTGACATAATGTATGGTGTAATAATATGGTATCATGTGTTTTCGCTTCAATACCAATTTACCGCCCTGACGGGTTAGGTACATCTGAATGTTCTGTAATAATACGTTTGAATGTCCATAGGGTTTGTGTCATTTGAACCTGCTAATATAATAACAAAATAAATTTGTTAAAGTCCTTACACGTATTTGCGCAGGTTTTTAGTACTTCTTCAGTGGTTGCATTCGGTTTTGCGAATGACGTCACAGCAAATTTTTCCCCAAGATAGAACTGCAGAATATTTCGGACACCATGTCCAGATTGATCGGCAAAGATCATAACTCTCTGGGTATCACTTGACTGAGATTGGTGTTTTTGTATTTCTTTCACTTCGTTAGATGTCTGTAGGTATATTACTTATTTCCAACCTCTTCTCCGAGGTCAAAGATGTCTGTTTATTTCGTAACTAACTATATACACTAGAAATAAAAATAAAAACTCCTAACTAAATTATCCCTAAAATATGGCGTCAAAAATTCATCCGCATCGCTGTCGACTGGAAGTGTACCCAAAAGACTGGCGGCATTGCCACGTTGTATGGCAATGCTTATTCGTTGACCAAGGTAAAAGCCGGCCCTTGGGTCATGAGTGATCTTTAAACAAGTTATTTAAGTTATTTTGTTAGTTAAGTATTTATGGAATAAAGAACCTAATTTTTTAAAAGAATATATGTCATAATAAACGGGTACATGTTGACATACGATCTTGTGAGATGATATTATTAATTTAAGGGTTCTTTAATTCGTTCGTTGTCGTCGGCGTCGTGGACACTTCGATTCGTGCCCGTGCTAGAATTTTGAACGTCATTAATTTTAGCGGAATCGTATGGAGCATTTCATCAGTTCCGCATAAAGATCCGGCTGTGTTTAACGAGCTGTCTCATACGTGTATCGCGGTCGCAACATTGCCAGTTTGATGAGTCGTAGGTGAAACTCTTAGTCGGGGTAGAAAAATAGCTTGTTTTTAGAATATTTTTTTTTCCGTGCAGAAATCGGCGAGAACTTTTTTGTTTCAAGTAAATTCACTTTTTTATAGGTTTCTGTAATTGTCTGATATTGGCCTATATCCATTTTTAGGCGAAAATTTTCATTATTTAAGTTGTCGATCTCAGGTTGAGCACTTTCCAATATTTATATTGTTAGCCTTTTATCTCAACTTTAAGGCTGTATAATTAATTTAAATTAATTTAATTTAGTGAAACATTCCATAAACTCATCATTGTGGCGCCCAATAACGTAGAACTAGTGCTTAAATTATTGTTTAAAATATTTTCCACTGACTTTGCTCTTGATGTTTTACGGAGAGTAATATTTTCATTTTCAAAATTGTCCATAGTAACTATAAAGATATAGAAAAGTATAATTCAAATACTATTTGATGTTTTTTTTTTGTTGAAATAGAAATATCAGCTGTTTTTTTGAGCCGCTTGTTTAATAAGAAAAACATGTAAGTTCATAAGTGTCCTCTGTGGATTTCGAACCCGCTGCCTCTTCGCTGTCACTTCATTTAGGAGCGCGTTGCTTAACCACTGCGCCACGGCGCTATGTTATTTATTTGTCGAAATAGTGCACTACTTTATTTTATCCAAGTGATTAGTAATCGACTTACGCTTGCTCGAATGAGTCGCATAAACTGTGTACCTATGTCTATCCTACCTATGCCATAATATGCGCAGCTAAACTACCTCTCGTGTGAAGAATAGGACCTACTGTATGCATCAGGCAAGATGGTATGCAAGTTCTGCCAGGGTTGCGGAATTTGTTCGAAAGAGTCACCGCGGCCCTGGAACGCAAAGGGCTTAAGAAGGAACACGGATGGGTTTAAGTCAGTAAGAGTCTGACACGCCCTTCCGCTCCACCCAGAGCGAAAGAAATCATTTGATGATTTCCTATCCTTAAAAAAAAAAATGCAAGTTCTGATTTAGTCCATATATGGGCAATATTTTAATATCGTGTTTCAAGAACATGTTGTTGTTGAAATTTGTTAGCAGCACCAAAAACACCCTTCACCTAGCATGTTTCAAAATATATTAATTAATTATTTTTATTTTTTTTTTATTTTTTTATTATCGATCAACATAAAATCACTGCAA
Organism: Mamestra brassicae; assembly: GCA_905163435.1. Taxonomy (NCBI): domain Eukaryota; kingdom Metazoa; phylum Arthropoda; class Insecta; order Lepidoptera; family Noctuidae; genus Mamestra; species Mamestra brassicae. The sequence goes on along the minus strand of LR990991.1, from coordinate 1,795,110 downwards.
CGCCCGCTATAGGAAGTGGCACTATGAATGCCACTGCAATGCCCGTAACAGGAAGTGGCGTTACGAATGCCACTGCAACGCCCGCAATAGGAAGTATTACTTTGAACGCCACTGCAATGACCGCAATAGGAAGTATAATTTGTAATGCCACTGCAACGCCCGCAACAGGAAGTGGCACTATGAATGCCACTGCAATGCCCGTAACAGGAAGTGGCGTGACGAATGCCACTGCAACGCCCGCAACAGGAAGTGGCGTTACAAATGCCACTGCAACGCCCGCTACAGGAAGTGGTACTACGAATGCCACTGCAACGCCCGCTATAGGAGGTGTAATTTCGAATGCCACTGCAAGGCCCACAACACGGAGTGGCGTTACAAATGCCACTGCAACGCCCGCAATAGGAAGTATTATTTTGAACGCCACTGCAATGACCGCAATAGGAAGTGGCACTATGAATGCCACTGCAATGCCCGCAACAGGAAGTGGTACTACGAATACCACTGCAATGCCCGCTACAGGAGGTGTAATTTCGAATGCCACTGCAAGGCCCGCAACACGGACTGGCGTTGCGAATGCCACTGCAACGCCCGCTATAAGAGGTGTAATTTCAAATGCCACTGCAAGGCCCGCAACACGGACTGGCGTTGCGAATGCCACTGCAACGCCCGTTATAGGAGGTGTAATTTCGAATTCCACTGCAAGGCCCGCAACACGGAGTGGCGTTACGAATGCCACTGCAACGCCCGCAACAGGAAGTGGTACTATGAATGCCACTGTAATGACCGCAATAGGCAGTATAATTTGGAATGCCACTGCAACCCCCGCAGGAGGAAGTGGCACTATGAATGCCACTGCAATGCCCGCAACAGGAAGTGGTACTACGAATGCCACTGCAACGCCCGCTATAGGAGGTGTAATTTCGAATGCCACTGCAAGGCCCGCAACACGGAGTGGCGTTGCGAATGCCACTGCAACGCCCGCTATAAGAGATATAATTTCAAATGCCACTGCAAGGCCCGCAACACGGAGTGGTACTACGAATGCCACTGCAACGCCCGCAACGGGAAGTGGAACGAACTCGTAAGTTCATATTACAATAATATTAAAACACACTAATGTTAAGTACATTCATTTAATTCAAACTAAGAACCAGACTTTTATTTGCTCTAAATGTACAATATAACATTAATTACATACATAAATGAGATCAACTACATTCATTAATTAATTCTAAGTGTACTTCTTCGTGTGAGCAATGTGCCCAAGAGAGAGTGGGCGCTTGCCTTCACAATAATCAAACCATTGAACTTGTCTTTGTCTTGTCATCACTCAGTGTAACTAATCATAATTTGTGATTTTCCAGAGCAAGTGATTCGGGCTGCTTTTATTCAGAAACACAACCGCCAAGCCAAGCCCGGTATTCCTTGGCAGTTGTGCTAACAATACTGTTTTGCTCGTTTGGTGCTGGCATTCTTGTTGCCGTTGGAAGCAAAATCGCATACGATCGCTACAAGAAACGATATATCGGTATGATATCAACGCTTTGTGTTTTTCATCTAATCGTATATTTTATTGCCTAGGAAACACCTGAATATTTGAGACTGAATTCAGAACACAAAACATGTGTTCTGAATTCAGTCTCTTATTAAACCTGATTCAATCACAAATCACGGTCCACAACATAAACCACTTTATTTGAGTTATCGACAGTCAGCATATGAATCATAGTTTGAAAGTGTTCACAGCCGGGTTTAGGTGGGAAACACTACAACAAGGATCATCGGCTAGAAGTACCTGCCATTGCGAAAGATGTAGCATCACCTTTAATTTTTCGATTATAATGGTCATTAAAAATAAAATAGTTTTAAATTTTGCAAGATCTTCTAGTTCAGAAGCTGTCAGTCTTTAAAATAATGTTATTTTAGAAGTGTTAGAGCTAAAAGATTACTTTTTCAAATATTTTAATCTTCTAGTCTAGGTGGATCTTCTATTTTCTTTACTACTCGCTTTTTTATTTACTGTCATTCGAATGATACGATCCCCAATATTGACTGAGAGATATCAGAACTAAACCTAATTTTTACCTTGAGCTACAGCATATTCATATGCTTGCGAGTCATTACTACGTGTCCTCTTCTGTATCTTCTCTTTCCACAAGATGAACCTCAATTAATTAATTAGTTACTTAACTTAAATTCAATCACTTCCGTTAAATCCGACACACTACTTAAAAATCTGTCATTTTTAGTAATTGTTCTTCATCATGATTATTATGAATTCTCTTAATCAGTAAGATACATGTTATATATCATATTTATAAGTTGATTAATTAAGTATTTTATTATATATGTATTTTATTATATATGTATTTTATTAATATTATTTGTATTTTTTGTCCAATATAAAATACTTATAATATTATTATTATTTGTTGTGTAGCTGTGTGTGTTGCAGTGTAGTCTTTTTAACCCAAAGGTTGACTGGTAGAGAATGTATTAATACATTAAACCCGCCGTTATTGTACAGTCAAAGGCCAGAAGTGCAGGCGCATGTTAAGGTTTGTATTGCTGAGAACGCGTGGTACAGGTCGTATCTGTGTGTGTAAAAGATGTATGAACACAGAACGCACACCTCAGAATTTGCACTGGCGTCGAACGAAACAAAAAACATCTAGCTATACGCTTTTTCACACACGCAGAGTATGTAATTACGTATGACTTTGGTCGGTTCCTAGCATTGCCTAAATTCATTCATTGATAATAACATCTGATAGCTGGTAACGTATCATATAGGATTACGAAATAAGTAGGTCTGGGTTCCAGTCTTGAGATGACACTTTTATCTTGTTATAATATTTTTTATTATTATATTATTACTAGCTGTGTCAGTGGCTTTGCTCACGTCACGTCCCATCACCTCCCGTCAACCGTTACCTACCATACCCTATCTACCTACCCTACATATCTACCCTACCCTACCTACGTAACTACCTTATCTACGTACCTACCTTACCTACCTACCTACCTACCTACCTACATTCATACATACCTACATACCTACCTATTTTATTGTTGTTTTTAAACCTTCCCTGTAATCTGGCGAACAAAACAAAGAATTAGCCAAATCGATCAAGCCGTTCTCAAGTTATAGCGTGACCAGGAGAAATAGGGGTTATATATATAGATAGATTAAAATAAAGGGTTTAAGAATAAAAATGTTTAAAAAGTGATTCCAAAATATTTATTTGTAAAACAGTTTATTTTCTCATACTCAGTAATACCTACTACTTTTATTCTACTACGAGTGAGTTCGTTTTAACTTTAAATTGCCAATCTCCTTACCTCAAAGTTAACAAATCGTATTAAGGATACTAGGACTTATTGAGGATATAGCATAAGTATATTCAGGCTATCGTAACCATATGATAGCCTGAATGCCCTACTTTATAAAATACAATTATTTGCAAAGGAATGTCAGTGTGTGTGTATATAGCTTCAAAGTTATTTATTAAAAGTTTATTTAAATAATATTTTTATTTCCATAGATATTTACACTTGTTTTTATAAATACTTAACTAACTATATACACTAGAAATAAAAATAAAATCTCCTAACTAAATTAACCCTAAAATATGGCGTCAAAAAATTCATCCGCATCGCTGTCGACTGGAAGTGTACCCAAGAGACTGGCGGCATTGCCACGTTGTATGGCAAGGCTTATTCTTTGACCAAGGTAAAAGCCAGCCCTTGGATCACGCGAAGTGTCAACTAAGCGTCTTGAGAGATCTTTAAACAAGATATGTGCACTCGGACCCCACGACCTGAGAGTTTAAAGTTTAGTTTAGTTTTAAAAGTTAGTTAATACAGGTCGTAAGTTAAACCGAAGTGTCAAACTATTGCTTTGTGGGATTGATACTGCACTTTTGACTTATACTGTACATACAATTTAAATAAATAATAAATCAAGCAAATAATATTTACGGCCAAAACTCAGTCTGCTGTCTCTTTGTTGATATTTTACGCCCTATCTTCTGAACCCATATTGTAAGACTTTTGGAGGCTTTATTTTCTTAGGTTCATATTTGACTTTCACGGGTTAAATCACTGTCAGAAGCTTGTCATTTTAATATTTTAACATTTGATTTTGTTTCAGTTAATCCACCTGAAAAAGGCATGCAATTAAACTGGACTGCAACGTAGCTTTTATACAATTTTACTCATACGAATAAATTCAAATTGTAAGCACGAGTGATTTTTTTATCGTGTTTTGAAGTTCAAAATTTATATTTATGTTTTCTAAGATTTTAGTCAAAAATTGATTTTAAATAGTTTAATCAGCTCGTAGAATAATTCTTATTTGTTATAAAATTGTAGATAGTATGATGATAAATAATTAATGAATGCACTTAACTATTTTTCATTTTTTATATTCAGATTTTATAGTTTGGTTTGAACCGATTTTCTTTCACGCACCCATAATGTCAGAGGTCAGTACTAACCATGGGACACCCTGAGGCTTTAGGGACAGTGACATTCCATCGGAGACAGTGGTCGACATGTCAAAATGTTATGTTGGAATGACCATAAGACATTTCAGTACCGCATGTCTAAATTGTCTATCCTATATTTTTGACTTTACGACGCTTTTAATTATCATTGTGCGGCGCGCTAATCGTTCTATCACCACTATGTCAGGCTTATTGGCAACAATAGTCCTATCAGTGATGATAGACCGATCCCAGAACAACATGACATGGTAATTTTCGAGAACTGGGTCGGGCACATACTTGTAATACGGTACTTCGGAATCCTCTAGTTTGTATTTCAAAGCAAAGCTGGTGAATAATCCTGGCCACTTGGTTATGCTTGTGCAAGTACTCGCCGTTAGCAAGACGAGAACAACCAGAAATAATATATCTGATGGACTCACCCGGACGGTGGCATGCCCGACACACGTCAACCGTCCCGTCCTTCATAATATGCCTCCGGTAGTTGTTCGTCAAGATAACTTCGTCCATAATCGCACAGACAAAACCTTCGGTTTTCCCGAAGAGATCACCGACACGTAGCCAGGCCACGGAGGCTGAGAAATCTACATCGGACCCATAAAGAGCCCGATAGAAGCGCCCGTGAAGCCCCTTGCCTTTCCATACCTCCTTGCGATCATCTGTTGTAAGTATAACAGGTTTGCGCCAGTTCTCTTTAGCCATGGACAACGGGGTGAGTCCCTTGTCCACTGCGACCACATCTCGGTGCATACCCACATCGCATTTGAGAAAATATCCTCTGAGACTGTACATCTCGCGGTTGTGGAGAGTCTTAGCATTTAAAAAGCCTCGACCTCCACACTTCCGCGGGATGTACAGGATCATCACCGACGATCGTGGGTGATGCATCCGGTTTGCGGTCAGCAGTGTACGGACCCTAATATCTAGGGCGTCGAGATCAGTTTGAGTCCATTTGATTATGCCAAAAGTGTACATAGATACTGGCATGACCCAACCGTTGACGCGCACCTTATTTCCGGCCGACAAAAGGCTGTTTAAAATCTTTTTCAGGCGGCCAAAGAAGCGCTCCCTCAGCGATTGCTTCATGTCAGCACCGTTAGGTAATGCCCAACGATTCCGACATACCCAAATACTTATAGGTTTCGGTTGAGCTGAGGGATCTAACCTGTATGGAATCCGAGAGTTCTATAATCTCCCCTTTCGTTACATGATTAGCTAAAGTCTACACATCTTTCATGGGGCACTGTGTCAAATGTTACAACTAAATACCTTGTAACATATTAGAACTAAATGAAGGAAAATTTAAAACTTATGTTAAAAGCACACTTTGTAAACAAGCATATTACAAATTAGAAGATTACATTCAGGAAAAGAATTCTTGGAAACATGCTGGTCCTGCTCCATAGAACAATCAAGGGTGTAGACAAAATCAAACTGGTTGATTAATGTATTAACTTTATAGATACACTGTGTGTTTTTTGTGTTTTTATTTTTCTGTTAACTCACACAATGTTTAATTAATGGTTCCAATATTTTTAAGTATGTGAGTACCATTTACCTAAATTTATTAAGAAAATGAATAAGTTTAAGTACCTCTGCTGGTAATACTTTGTTCCTATAAGTAGCATACTCTGGGTTGTCCTCACATAATATTAAATTAATTTTGGTATACCAAATTTTGTAAAACCATTATTTGAAAACAGTAACTATGTAGTTTCTTGTCCGTTCTTCTCCATAAGAATCTACCTTTCGGAATGGACAGTAGAGTCACTTTATTAATTTAATACTATTATTTTACTGAACTGTAAATGATAACGCTCAGAAGTGCCGTTCAATGGCCTAATTGAAATAAACGTTTTGACTTTGACTTTGAAGCTGATGGAGGACATGGAGCTAACCAAATAGCGTCATGCCTGTTTAATTTTTTAATGAAACCATGCCACCCCATGTACATGCAGTAAAGTAACCTTTTATTGCGATACGTGTGGCGGGCAAAATAAAAATAACCACGTCGCTGCTATGATTTTATGCATAAGCAAACTGAGACCAGATATGCTAATAAATCATTAGTTTTTAGTTTACATGCACATGCAATCCCCAATCGTAAAGAAATCGTAAGAAAACACGAACTGACATGTACCGAGAGATTGGTACAATCTGGTCAGAATGACGAGTACAAACATTTCCGTCATAATAATGACCAAATCTATATCGGCGCAATTACAATAGTTTGTCGTTACAAGTATTCAAATAATTAAGATTCATAATTTGACTGTCCAAAAGTTTGTAAATTGATTGACTGTAAGTTTATTACGATGTAAAATTAACTTTAAACAGCATTTCACTATTCCTGTTATTGTAATTTAAATGTTTCAATACTTAACCTAAAAACTTACACGTGCACGTGGGATGGGCGTCACACTTTTTAAAAAACACCACGAAGGTTCTTTCTCCGTTATATATATATATCTTTTTAATTCGCACAGTTGTTTAAAGGGCCATTGCAGCTACGAAAAATAGATTCATCTGGTGAGAAATTCGTATGGCATGATGTGAAATGGTTCAGATATTCTTAACGGGGTGTAATTAAATTTAAAACAAAATTAGACACCACAAACGAGTTTAAGGACATTTCTTTCTATCGAAGGGGCAAAGCAAATGTATCTGTGAATCCTGAGAAAAATTACGAGTGTCAAGTGCCCATAAGTCAGGAAAAAAAGGACCTGTCAAGTTTTCTTCACTTAATTGACAGCAGTGATCATGACTTCTACTATAAATTACAAACAAGTACAGACACAAGTGACATAGGTAGATCTGGATTTCAACAATGTTTAAGTTTTTAGTATTTACTATTGGTAAGCAAGCCCAATTAAACCGACCCAATTAATATATTATAAATAAATTATCGTAGTCGTTTTTATCTAAAATAAAGATGTCAGAAAAATCGTGCCGAATGGGAAACATCGTCATAACATTTCAAACCATTAAAAAATACTTAAAAGAACTTTAAACCCTCATGAATATCGCCGTGGATTGGTGAAAATCGCATGAAAATCCGTTCGGTAGATTTTGAGTTCATCTCATTCAGACACCGAGAAACAGACGAGGCGAGAGGCCTTAGCTTTATAAAAAGGAATAATATTGCTTACATATGTAGAATATTGAACCAAGATGTTATCTAAAAATAGTTTAAAAAAACTAAAAAAACAAGCTTTTATAGAAAAATTCAACTAAAAAACAGAAAATAAAATTTAATAAATTTGATTAAAAATAATGTAAAAAAGAAATGAATGTACATTATTGTTAAAAAGCGTGGAGTGCATTTAAAGTGAAGATATTATCAAAGTGATGATTCTTCTACTCATTATTTGTCAATAAAATGTTTATAACTATTGACACTATGCACCCCACGCTTTTTATGGATAATGTTTTGCTTTGTTAGAATATTTTTTAATTTTAATTAATTAATCCTGGCGAATCTAATTAGGATAATCGGATATTTTAATTGAATTCTTGCATTGTCATCGATCCTTGACAGGTGTGCAAAGTTTGAACTAAATCTGATCGTTCAAAGTAGGGCAAAATCGAGCTCAAAAGGGTCGGTTACATACATACATACATACATACAGGTGAAGCTAATAAAAGCGTGTTAAAAATGACCTTAACTTAGCCATATTATTATCAGTTACCAATTTATTCATGCACGGATGGATGACTCCCGTAACACAGGTTTTCCTAACATGGAGGTCATTGATCGTGTTTTTGTACCTCGTCGTTTTTGTTTCCCTAAATTACACTCACTCACTCACTTTTTCACTTGTAATTCTGTACCTACTTTTTGTTAAATAAATTATTATTATTATTAGTTAAAACTTACATTCGTCAATTCAAATTTGCGAATGCTTACCGTAGTGCACTCAAACTATCACATAAAAATCAAGTAGCCCTGTAACTGTAATGCCATCTACACCCGGTTTTTTGAACTTCTGAAATAAGAACTTTCGTGAACCAACGTAATCGTTTGAAAGCTCGACGTTAGATGGCGAGACACGACCGAAAGCCCAGCCTTGAGCTTTTGTAATTTGTTTAACGAAAAACATTCAGATGGCGCTTCGAACGATCAGTCTGGGGAAGGTTAGCTGCGTAATGCAATGCGGCGACTGCGGCAGTAGCAGTGAGTCCCTGCAGTGCATAATACATGCTAAGATTCACTGCTACTAGTAAAAGATATGTCTTGCATAGAATATGCAACCTGAATGTAAATAGACCTTCTGTCTAGAAACAGCGAATGGCTAAAACATTTGCATGCGATAGTGTGTGGTTATTATAAAAGATTAGAGAAATTATTGTAATAGTTTTTAAATTGATTTTTCACTGATCATGTGCCCAGTCTACCTCAACTTTTGCTGGCCAATCCTGGCCATGATAAACTGAAAAAAAATGTGCGCGGTAACTCAGACGGCGTAAGGCGTAAGCACTGTCAAAAATTATGAGGCTAAACCTATTCTTCGTGCGATATAGAAGAATAATATAAACCTATTCTTCGGTCATAGTGGCAATTCATAAAAGAATAAACGATATGGAAGTGAACGGCGAGGACTGGAAAGTTGTGAAGTGAAGGCAAACGAGAAGACGAGTGAAAAGCAGACAGAGAAATGTTGACAAGATCAACTTTCTTGAGGAACTGGAGGCTCGGATAGACTGGTCAAAATCGCTGCTTTGCCATCTGGACACCATCGCCCTTAACTACGATACATGGGAAAAAGAGCTGTCTGCAAGAAGTGCACTCTCGATGCCAGCCCACTACACTACACACTACCTGGTCCCTCCCAGTACTTTTGTCTACTTATGAGTACTTCCGCGGAAGGGACACCGTCTATCAACAGTTGTACAATATCAACCCGGATTCTTCAGTCACCATGATCAAGCTGCACTCCCTTTGTATCACAACCGGTGCCGGCGTTCGGCTCGGCCATCATTTTATTATCAATGCTGAAGCTGTTGTTCGCACGTTAAGCCGGCTTCCCGGTTATCATTTGTAGATCTTCTGCAGTCGTTACGGATCGTCAAAAGACAGAAAATCTGTCAACAGTCTTGCCAAGAAGGACCGATATACTAAGCTTCTGGGTTGTAGAGGTCTGGCAGGCAGTCGCTCCTCGCTGGTATTCAGCTGAATCCGGATTGACTGGAAGCCCACTCCAATATGATTGGTGATCAATGATATGGTGACGTACTAGATTATTCACTACTGCATGTATCATGGCGCGCTCCGCGACGCAATTGGCTGTGAATAAGATACCACCCCAATCATCTCTTCAGCCATGACAAGCATTGGGAATCGTTAGCAACATCTGGGCTAACGTTTCCGGAACGTTCACACTAAAAAGTTAAGTTCTAGCTTACATTGGTAAGAATTAATAGGGAGGTACTGAGTTTAATTTGTTGATCTAATTGAAGAGACACATTTTAATTAAAGGCGTCGTAAAGTCAAAAATATATAGGATAGACAATATAGACATGCGCTACGGTGTGTGTGTAATGTCACGTGGTCAATCCAACATACCGTTTTACATGTCGACCACTATCTTCGATGGAATGTAACTTATGTGACTGTGTCTAAAGCCTCAGGGTGTCCCATGGTTTGTACCTCTGACATTGTGGATGCATATGTAAATCGGTATGTAACCAAACTATGAAGTCCAGGGCAAATGAAAAACAGTTAGGTTCATTCATAAAATATTTATTATCATACTATCTACAATTTCATAACAAATATATAATATAGAATAGTTCTATAACAATAACAACAATAGTTTAATCAGCTTATAGAACTATCACGGATTACTTAATGACTAAAATCTAAGAAAATCAATATAAATCTTGTACTTCAAAAAACGATATTAAAATTACCCGTGATTACAACTTGTATGAGTAGATTTGTATAAACGCTAAATTGGACTCCAGATTACAATTGCATGCCTTGTTCAGGTGGAAGGACTGAAACAAAAAAAGGTTAAATTATTTAAATGACTAGCTTCTGATTGTGACTTCACACGCGTGAAAATAAAAAAATAATCTAAGGGAATAAAGCCTCCAAAAATTTTACAACATGGGTTCCGAAGATAAAGCGTGAAATATCAACTAAGAGACAAACTGAGTCTTTCCCATTCATATGATTTGCTTGATTTATTATTTATTTATTTAAACTTTATATACTAATGTGATATGATATATATACATACATAACTTAGACTAAATGCATCAAGACATTATCTGCCAGTGTAAACCTTTAGCTTAAAATGGCTACAATGTGGTACGTGTTCAACAACTAATACTAATATTTTAAATAGTATTTTGTATAGGAAAAAAATATATTTTTTGACAAGATTCTGTTCAAGCGCAATATGTCGTAGAAATTTGATGGCCAATAAGGACAGTATCCGAAAACACTACTTAAAAGCTTGTCATTTTTAGTTGTTCTTCGTCATGATTACTATGAATTCTCTTAATCGGTATGATTATTATATATCATAATTATTAGTTTATTAATTTAGCATATTTTATTAGTATTATATATATATTATCTGTAATAGAAGATTCAAAATTGAATTTTAACAATTCGGAAAGAATATTTCCGAATTGTTAAAATTCAATTTTGAATCTTATTTTTATTTATTGTACACCTACCACAGTATAGTCTTTATAACCCAAAGGTTGACTGGTAGAGAATGCCTTGATGCATTAAGTCCGCCCATGTACCACTATTGTACATAAAGTTTAAATAAATAAATAAATATAAGATCATGGCCACCACAGTACTTTCTGAAATGGTATCGAATTCATAATCGAATTGAAGCACGAACAGATTTTTCAACAAGTCGCTGTCGTTTTAATCACAGATCACATTTCGTCACTCATCCCAACTCTTTTCGGTGGGTTTATCAAAGCAAAATATTTGAGACTGAATTCAGAACACAAAATACCTAGGCAATAAGATATGCGATTAGATGAAAAGCACAAAGCGTTGATATCATACCGTAAGATCGTTTCTTGTAGCGATCGTATGCGATTTTGCTTCCAACGGCAACAAGAATGCCAGCACCAAACGAGCAAAACAGTATTGTTAGCACAACTGCCAAGGAATACCGAGCTTGGCTTGGCGTTTGTGTTTCTGAACGAGAACGGTCCAAATTCCTTGCTCTGGAAAATCACACAAGTATGATTAGTTACACTGAGTGATGACAAGACAAAGACAAGTTCAATGGTTTTGAGTATTGTGAAGGCAAGCGCCCACCCTCTCTTGGGCACATTGCTCACACGAAGAAGTACAATTAGAATTAATTAATTAATGAAGGTGATCTCATTTATGTATGTAATTAATGTTATATTGTACATTTAGAGCAAATAAAAGTCTGGTTCTTAGTTTGAATTAAATGAATGTACTTAACATTAGTGTGTTTTAATATTTTTGTAATGAGAACTTACGAGTACGTTCCACTTCCCGTTGCGGAGGTTTCAGTGGCATTCGTAGTGCCACTTCCTGTTGCGGGCGTTGCAGTGGCATTCGTAGTGCCACTTCCTGTTTCAGGCGTTGCAGTGGCATTCGTAGTGCCACTTCCTGTTTCAGGCGTTGCAGTGGCATTCGTAGTGCCACTTCCCGTTGCGGGCGCTGCAGTGGCATTCGTAGTTCCACTTCCCGTTGCGGGCGCTGCAGTGGCATTCGTAGTGCCACTTCCTGTTTCAGGCGTTGCAGTGGCATTCGTAGTGCCACTTCCTGTTTCGGGCGTTACAGTGGTATTCGTAGTGCCACTTCCCGTTGCGGGCGCTGCAGTGGCATTCGTAGTTCCACTTCCCGTTGCGGGCGCTGCAGTGGCATTCGTAGTTCCACTTCCCGTTGCGGGCGCTGCAGTGGCATTCGTAGTGCCACTTCCTGTTTCGGGCGTTGCAGTGGCATTCGTAGTGCCACTTCCCGTTGCGGGCGCTGCAGTAGCATTCGTAGTTCCACTTCCCGTTGCGGGCGCTGCAGTGGTATTCGTAGTGCCACTTCCTGTTTCGGGCGTTGCTGTGGCATTCGTAGTGCCACTTCCCGTTGCGGGCGCTGCAGTGGCATTTGTAGTTCCACTTCCCGTTGCGGGCGCTGCAGTGGCATTCGTAGTGCCACTTCCTGTTTCGGGCGTTGCAGTGGCATTCGTAGTGCCACTTCCTGTTTCGGGCGTTGCAGTGGCATTCGTAGTGCCACTTCCTGTTGGGGGCGTGGACATGATTTTATGTTGATCGATATTTCTGTAATAAAAATATTGATGTTAATATGAAGTCACTACTTCAGATTGATAAGACATTTATTAAATATTTATACTTACCGAATGTTTTCACAAATTCTATCAATTTTGTGGGTCCTGAAATTATTTTAATTTGAATTAATTTAGTTCTAAAATGCTGGGTAAAGTTAAGTAAAGTAAGTAAAGTAGAGTTTAGTTGCCAAGATTGCAGGTACTTAAAATAAGGTGTTTCAGTATGATGGTATATATAATACAATTGGAATAAAAATCGTTTAAATAGAGAGGATGAGATCATTACGTATGTCAATATTAATTAAATAACATTAAATTATTCGATACAATAAATTATTCAATACATATTTAAGCCATTTTCATTTAAAAAGTCATTTACTGAATAATAAAATTTTTCAACCAATGGTAATGTCAGTCTCTTTTTTAAATTTTGATTTGTGTTATTTTTAATGATGTTGGGTACTTTATTGAAAATGATTGGGCCCATTATAATAACACTTTTCCTGAGCAAAGCTGTAATACATCTGGTTAGGTGACGTTTGTATACTTTACTATTTATTTATTATATACTTAACTTTGGACTATTTATGTATATTGTAACGTATGAATGTAAACGTAAAGTTCAAGACTTAATTTTTTAAAGCTTATTCAAATTAATTCACAAGTCTGCGATGAAAAAGTTTTTTGAGTAATTTTATATGTAACCGGGAAATGGTCAACATTTACCAGTGACATATAAAATAATTATGTATTGCAAAACTGAACTTTATTTTAATGTGTCACGTCACATTTTTTTATTGGCACATATTCAAATGAAGATTTCATAGTCGACCTATATGAAAACAAAGTACTTCGGTATTTTTTCCCGTCATGGAGGGGGTGGAGACGTATTCGGACCACCGGTAAATTCGGTTTAACGTCTCCGCCCAGACCTCAATCGCGTCAGTCCAAGAGGCCCCGAGCGGTCCGCGGTGGGCGCTGACGCAGCTGGACTGGAAGCTCCTCCTGGAAGCCTCACCACCGGACAGGCCTGTTGACAGCAACGACGAGGCGGAGTGGTTCCGGGAGTCCATCTCCGAGATTTGTGACATGGCAATGCCTCGGGTCAGGCCAGGACGCGCCCGCCGCCAGGTGGTACTGGTGGTCGCCGAAGCTGGCCTCGCTGCGCAAGGCATGCGTTGCTTCACGGCGCCCGTACACCAGGCATCGCAGGATCCGCATCCGCCCTCCGTATGCGCTAGCAATTGAGGCGGAGCTATACGAGGACTACAGAGCGGCAAAGGCCGCCCTCCACGCGGGGATCCTGCGGGCCAGGGATCTGGCTCGTAAGGAGATGCTGGAGTCTCTGAACGGGGACCCGTGGGGACGCCCTCACATAATGGTGCGGGATAAACTCCGCACCTGGGCCCCCCCGTTGACGCAGAGTTTCCGGCCCCTGCCCAATCTAGGGGGTCCAAACGCCTCCTGCTGGAGGCTCTATGCGGGGATCGTGTGGTCCATGGCCCTTTACGGGGCCCCAGTGTGGGCGCTGACGCTGAAGGGCAACCAGCCCGCCAGCTCAACGCGTCCCAAAGGGTCATGGCCATCCGGCAGTGTCAGCACTGTGAGGATCGTTTGGAGGAAACGGTGGAGCATACGGTGGAGGTCTGCCCTGCTTGGGCTGAGCACCGCTGTGTCCTCGTCGAAGCGATCGACGGCGGCGACCTCTCGCGTCCGGCCCTGGTTAAATCTATGGTCCGGAGCGAGGCTTGGGTAGCGGCCACCTCCTTCTACGAAGCAGTAATGCTAGCGAAGGAGGAGGCGGGCCGCGCGAGGGAAAGGCAAGGCCTTCGCCCCAACTACCGCAACAGGAGAAGACGCCCCGTACGTCGGGAGTCGCAGGGCGATCTCCGGCCACTGTAGGCGCGGGCCTGCGGACGGCGAGTGTTGGGTGGCTCGCTGTCCGATCACCACCAGGCTCGAGTCGATGGCGCGTTGTGTTCCACGCGCGCCTCAATGAGATGTCAGTATAGAACACGGGGCCAGAACCTGCCAGGGTTGCGGAATTTGTTCGAAAGAGTCACCGTGACCCTGGAACGCAAAAGGCTTTAGTAGGAACACGGATGGGTTTTAGTCAGTAAGAGTCTGACACGCCTTTCCACTCCACCTAGAGCGGAAAAAGTCATTTGACGATTTCCCATCCATAAAAAAAATGGCACGTGTGATGCACGGGTAAATGCGAGAACCGCTACAATACTAACACTACCTACGTACCTATCTTCCTACCTAGGTATTTGTCTATTTTTTTGTTTTGTTTTACTAATAAATATGATGTTTTTCATTATTTTATCTTAGGGGCCAATTCTACTCTATTCCAACCTTCGCATTTACATCTCATTCGCAATATGTCAAAATAGTCTCAAATTCCATACATGTTTGACAGATTAGCAGAATTTTCACCCTGATTATCACCAATTTAAACATTTCCCAACAACACACACCAGTAAAATTTTCGGAATATTACAATAATTATTATAATTTAAAACCAAACTCACTTTAAAATGACAAACATTTAAACGTCACCTTTTCGACGATTATTTAAATTATATTTGAAGTGACAGTTTGAAGCGAACTTTTGAAAAAAGCTATTTTGTCAATTTTCATTTGTGTTTCAAAACTTTTGACCGCGAACATCGAACTTGATCCGTTTGAAACGTTTTTTGACAATAGATACCCACATTTCACACGACAGGTAGCTTTAGCTGCGCATATCATGACATAGGACATCAGAAAGCCAATTCCATTTTATGAAATGTCCAATCCAATTCGCAATATCATCTCAGCGATAAGTAGTCAATGTAAAAATAAAAGGTATTTGACAATTTGCGGCTTCGCTGCAAATGTGAACGCTCCTTAAAAATACAATAATTGCCCCTCTGGTTTATGCTACTAATGATCTCTGGATCGCGTAGTTAGCGAAGGGGCAAAGAAAATAATAGCAGAAGGGACTCCAAGTGTCAGTGTCAAGGAGAGAAAACAAGTGGCTCTCGACAAAATGCCACTCGTATCAGCGAATGCGATTGTCGAAACGCCAAAATATAAAGGATTGATCACGAGACCATTCCGCAGCGTTTATCGATCCCACACATCTTTGACGTTTTTACAATCGCCTCCGCCATACTACCGCTGACAAATTGTCACTTGTCTGAAGCCCAAAAAACATTGTTCGCTTGAAATATGTGGAAAATACTTACAACTCGCCTCCCTTTGCAAGAAACTCTGTAATATTTGGGCACTGAAAACAAAAACAGTTAATTAAATATATATTTTACTCGGCAATACCAAAACAAAAGATGGCAATGAAACTTCTCGGATAAAGGAATTGGGGCTTGATCACCTTCTGAAGATTTCTTAGCTTCAAACCAAGACTTAAAATTTTTAGCATATAGTACAATATGTTTCTAAAACGATGTAGGACTGGGAGCTATATAGTTGCTCTTGGTACAATATATGTACATATATGTCACCGGAAAATTGAAGACTCCGAAAGATTCAGAGAGTGTAGTATTTTCAGCATGAAAATACTACACTGTCTGAATCTTTCGGAGGCAGGTATTAACGCGCAGTTTTGAGTCGAACTCATTATTATTTGGAAGTTAACTGCAATTAGGTCGTGTAGTTTACATTTTAAAGTTAGTTTAAGGTTCCGTACCTAAACGGTCAAGAAGGAACTTGTACCTAAATAATGCTTTACCACTGACATCCAAAGATGGAACAAATATTGATTTTCAACATTAAAATAGAACCCGAAAAGACGGGATCTAATTTTAAAAGTAGGGTTTCTAATTGGACTCACTTGGACACCCAATTGGATCACGAAAGTGGTTCATTTCCACCATACAGAGCATATTCCATTATGCGAATACTCCACACCTCTTAATATTCGAAAAATTACCTTATTTTACCATCACCCTTATCTCCGAAAATTGTATTGATCTATCATATTTATAGATGAAAAATCAAAAAAATAATTGTAGGTAACGGATGTTTATGTAAATATTACTTTTTAGTGTAATCATCACTCTTCAAAAACCTTGAAAAATATTATTCCTACATTGTACGGCACCCTCGGTGGTCAAATCCGACTCGCTCTTTGCCAATTTTGCTTTATCTTTGTTCCCCGCGTAATCTAGTTATTAAAGTTAAAATTGAAAATAATGGCGTCATTAACATTGCTGTTTCGTTATCACAATGAGGAAATTATGATGAATAAACAGTGAACGACAATGTTATGCACAGTACCTAAGTACGTTATTATTAAAACCTGCATTATAACGCAACATGTTTAGCACCTAAACTTCCATACAAACTCCCCAAAGGAAATCTCAAAGCATTTATTACAATATTTAACCATTAACAGGCATTTTTGAGGAGCTCGTGACTAAAGAATAACAGCCGCACGGGTCGATCTTTAAGGTTAAGCAACGCTTGCCGAGGTTGGTCTGTGGATGGGTGACCATCTTAACATACCGAGACTCCTCCGTGCCTCGGAAAGCACGTTAAGCCGTTGGTACCGGCTGTCATTTGTAGATCTTTGGCTGTCGTTACGGATAGTCAGAAGCCAGATAATCTGACACCAGTCTTGCCAAGGAGTACCGTGTTACCCAGTTAATGGGTTGTGGAGGTCTGGTAGGCAGCCGCTCCACGTAAAATACTGGTATTCAGCTGAATCTGGTTTGACTGGAAGCCGACCCCAACATAATTGGGAAAAGACTAGGCAGATGATGAACAGGCATTTTTAAATTGTCAAGTTCGGTCAGTCAAAAAGATGAGTTCTTGTAGATGATGGCGCGTGTGTGGGATCACTCCCTTCAAAATGGTTGAGCTTAATGACCCTAGGGCATGCGTCTATTTCGTGAAGGAGCCGTAAGTTGAGGCTATAGTAGGCGCCAGATAATCGTGGAATATCGGTCATTGACCCACCTACATTTATTGACATTGTTAATTTGAAAAACGGAATTAATGACACAAAACTGTCCCGAATCATCATCTCTCGTGATCCTTAACATTGTCTAATAATGAAAAACGATTCATATTTAATTGTTCAGGTACCTATGAGCAGTTATTAGGGAAAGGTCAATATACTTTATTCCACATTTATCTGGCGCCTATTATAGTCATTTCTCAACTGCCACTGGCTTTTTTAATGATTTGTCTGTAATCTATATTTTTAACTTGAATGATGATAATTTTTGAGTTTTTACGGGTACGTTGCGCACGGCTAGCGGCTTAAAGAATTTGCCAATTTGGGCGAGAGGAAAAGTATAATTTTAAACTGTTTTAAATATCAAGTCGATAGTGTTAGTAGTTCATGAAATAAGCAGCTGTGACAGACAAACGGATAGACTTAATCTGACGGTTCAAAATTCACCATGTTGATACAGAACCCCAAAAAAACACTTTTTAAGAGAGTCAAAAACGATTACAGAGTAGAAACTTGACTTACCGAAACGCTATCATTTATTGTGTTGCTGAAAGGTAAAAAGAATAACACGTTAATTTTATTATTATATTATTATATTATATTATTTTCCATGAAATTCAGTCTATTTATTCTAATGGAATGCAACAAAACAGCAATCGAAAGTTCGCGCGGGCTTTACTCGTACAGTTCTTATAACTCAACAGACAGATGCGTTGCTGGGGAGTTTGTTGCGCCACTTCTTCTTCCCAGCTAAAACACTAGGAAGTGGTGACGGGCGGGCGTTTTGGGGGACTGTCTTTATGTAGAACTTTGACGTTTAAAAAGTGCTGGCACTCAGCCTAATTTGAATAAATGACTTTTGAATTTTGAATTTTGAGTTGTAGCAAAACCAGTTTTGTCACCTTAGAGCGTTTAGTTATCATATATACTTTTTAGACTTAGGCCTCATAAGTCAACAAAAAAAATAAAGTATTGAAAACTTTATGGAAATACAGTTTTTAGAGAAAAGATATTGACTTTTCAGTTTCCGTTTCAACTTGTTCTTACTATTTGTGTAAACTCTTTTTCGAAAACTTATCACATAACTTTTGAAGACCTTGGACTAAAAAAGTTATATGATAAGTTTTATCTTGCGTATGAGTATCAAGTTTGAAAGAAAGAAAGAAAACTAGTTTATTTGGCACACACACAGACACACATTGTAGATACAAATAAAAGACAGCTTAATTTTAAAACAAAAACATTGTATGCCCCGCGGCTGCGCCAAATAGTTCCAATACAGTTCATCCATTGCCAAAAGAAGGACTTGCTAATTGGTTTGAAATAACTCAAGATGACGAAGGAGTCAGCAACTCGAATGTACACACATACAATCTCGAAAATCTTGATACAATACTTGATCTTATTCTATTAGTATAAAAAACGAAAAATGTAAATAATAAGAACCAAGGTTTTTCTTACCTTGTACATGCGCACGTGGCAGCAGCCGACTCTTTTCTGTGAAAGAAAACAAAAATAGATTAGTAAACTACATTAATGACCAGTAAGTTATATTACTAACCAAAGGAGGAGGAGGAGGGCAAAGGAGTGGAACTCTCTGCCTGCGTCTTTGTTTCCGAACGCATACAACCCTAATCTCTTGAAAATTAGAGTGAACAGGCTTCTTCTGGGTAAGCTCGCTCCATCGTCGACTTTGTCTCTGTCATCTATGACCTAGACTAGAGTCAAGAGCAAACCCATATTAAATAAATAATACCCATGAGGAACATAACAACAATATTAAGTAGCTTGGTATCTACAGATTATTGGCAGTCGTTGGTCCCGGCTGCCATTTGTAGATCTTTGGCAGTCGTTACGGATTGTCAGAAGCCAGTAAATCTGACTCCAGTCTAGCCAAGAACTACCGTGTTACCCAGTTAATGGGTTGTAGAGGTCTGGTAGGCAGCCGCTCCACGTAAAATAGGTACTGGTATTCAGCTGAATCCAGTTTGACTGAAAGCCGACCCCAATATAATTGGGAAAAGGCTAGGCAGATGATGGTAGGATGTTAGGACCTACAGTTTTCTCGGTCCGTTTTGCTTATAGAAATGAACTCCGTATCTTTGCTTAGCTTTTGTTTTCTTTCAACCATCCAAGTTACTTTGACATAGATTACCATGTTTTTTATGTTAACCAAAAAACTATATACGAGACAAAAGCCTCAAAATGTATAGAATGTGTTCGCCACGTTACCTAGCACCTAGGATAACATGTATCTACTTACAGTATATTCCAATCATTTACTGAAATTTTGATTTGAGCATCCTCCGCAATGGTACTCGTTACCTGAAATAAGGTAGATAACACAAGTTAATTATGCAAGAAACATAGTTATTGATAGTGAAGATAGTGCCGTCTATTGGTTTACGCGTTCACCATTCAAGAAACACGGCGTTTTTAATGTCTCGAGCACACGATCGCACGCAAAGATTGCCGAAAGCGTGGCGAGCACGCTTCGGTCTTGACGGGCCAATTTGTAGCTTCAGAAAAACGTGCCGTCTGCACTGTCCTTATTAGAAAAGTCAATGGAAAGAGACCTAATTTTTTTCGGATGCAAGTTGTTGCAACCCTTGTCACTCGTGATGAAAGTTTTTCGAAGTGCCTTGAAGTGCTCCGTGAAAAGAGATTCTTATTTTGTCAGATTTCTTTCAGTTAGTAGTGAACAGACTATTCAAGGCAAGCTCGCTCCATCTTCGACTACATCATCGCTTACAGTCAGGTGAGGTGAGGTTAAGGTTTAGTGGTCCTATAAATATTGGACCACTAAACTCACCTCTCTCAAGCTCAACTGTAATTTTTTTGAAGTGAAACCTTCTTAAGCGGCGTTGTGGGATGGGTAAAAAATGTTAAACTCGCGTCAGGTAACGTGACCTGACCGAAAATTCATAAGACGAAGTGTTAATTTTTAAGCTTGGTTCTGAAGTGTTAAATTTTGAATGTAATATAAATTGTCATGTTTGTGTACGATAGCGCAATAAATGAATATTGTATTTTACCACATAAATGATAGTACTTTTATACTGATAATCAAAGCAATTCATGCGAAATTATTCCCTAACCATTCCAAAACATCAAAAATGCACAACGTTAATGTTCAGGTTTTCACTTCTGCCGGCACTCCTGGAGTGCAAACCGTTGTTTTTTTTTTATAATTTTTTAATAATTATAAAAAAATACAGTAGAGCTTGTATAATATATCATAGACTGTCTTATTCAGAATTCATAAATATCCCATAGCTATTGATTAAGTACATTACAGCAGGTAAAACATGGAACATACATTACAAATATTTTTTTTATTTTTAGTCACAACATGTGACTTGATACACAACATTGACGTGTAGCGTAGGTACATTATTAGGTCTTTTTCCCTAACCAAATGAGTCAAGACCTGTAATAGATTTAATTAAGTTTAATCAATGTGCATGCCGATGGCGTAATATAATTTTAATCGGCATTAAATTAATAACAACCCGTACAATTAAATATATTTTGTAAAAGAGGAGTGTCACAGTTTTAGTGTAGGAACATTAAAGGATATTATACTGGCGACTCGCCCGGCTTTGCAATATATATTTGTATGTATAATAATAAATAATAATAATAATATCTTGAGACAACTCACACACGGTCATCCGATCCCAAACTAGGCAGAGCCTGTGCTATGACAACCACACAACTGATAAACATACTTATATACTTCTAAATACATACATATTATAGACAAATTACACCCAGACACAGAACAAATGATCATGCTCATCACACAAAGATTTGTCCTGAGTGGGAATCGAACCCACGACCTCCAGTTTAGCAGTCAGAATAAAGAGATAATAATAATATATCATTTATTTCAGGTAACCAAGAACGTAACCATTAGCTTCAAAAGAAAGAAAGAAGGAAGAAAGGAGTATTTGAAAACTAATCAATTGTAAGCGTGTAGTACTGCAAGTATGACCCTTTTTCTTGATGACATTCAAGAGGTGAGTGCCGAATTTGGTAGTGTTTATTCAAGAGGTGAGTGCCGAATTTGGTAGTGTTTATTCAAGAGGTGAGTGCCGAATTTGATAGTGTTTATTAGGTTAATCGCAGTCCAGTGAACTTTACAAACTACTGATCTAAGCACCTAATTGCTGGCGTTGACACTGTGAAAGCCGAAATTTAGCAAATAACTGTTACCGGTACCGTTTGCCGGTGGAACCTAAAATTTAGAAGAGCTCGAGACCCTACCTGCCAAAGGATTGAATCCAAAGGTCTGCCTACCCGATAACACACAAAACAAACGAACACAGCTATAAACAGGCGTGACTTTGAGGAATGTGCTAAGTTAGCTGCGTAGCCAGGGAAGTGATCGCGGGGGAAAGGCAAGGCCTTCGCCCCAACCGCCGCAACAGGAGAAGACGCCGCGGGTGTCGGGAGTCGCAGTGCGATCCCCGGCCATCGTAGGCGCGGGCCTGCGGACGGCGTGCGTTGGGTGGCTCGCTGTCCGATCACCACCAGGCCCGGGTCGATGGCACGTTGTGTTTCACGCGCGCCTCAAAGAGATGTCAGCTTAGAAGACGGGGCCCGCTAGGGCCAGAGCCTGCCAGGGTTGCGGAATTTGTTTGAAAGAGTCACCGCGGCCCCGGAACGCAAAGGGCTTTAGAAGGAACACGGATGGGTTTTAGTCGGTAAGAGTCTGACACGCCCTTCCGCTCCACCCAGAGCGGAAGAAGTCATTTGATGATTTCCCATCCTTAAAAAATATATATAAAAAAACCAGGGAAGTGACAAGAACCACTACGATTGATGGGACGTAGGAGCTTAACTTAGCCTTGCGGCTCAAGACAAGGAAACGAGTCTAAAGTATTTAAGATTTAGTACGATACAAAACAAAAACCGTATTTTTTTTTAAATCTCTTAGCCATTCTATTTAGTAAAAGGCTGCGATTTTTTTTATTAATTTTGATTTCCGAGAGCTTGGCTGATTCCGAAACACGTTTCGAAAAACTTCGACAGAAATTTACAACAAACATACATAATCTAAGTAAAACATTAAAAAAAAAACTGTTTAAATTAACTCAATAATAAATCAAATCTAAGTGGAAAACTTGGGCTTGTTTAGATGACTGAGCAGGTGAATAGAACTTCTAAATCTCGGTCATCGCTGAGTTAACTCTCACTTTTCTTTGTGAAATTGAGCTATACTTTTGAAACAAATATTAGGAAGGCTAACTACGATAACTGAAACTATGATAACGGTCACGGAAACCTTCTGTCATTTGGGTGAATAATCCCGCCCACGTAGTGTTTATCACATTGGTAAAATTATAAAATTGAATATATAACGCAAGTTATATTCATAAATCAACATTTGATTAAGGCGATGTAATTTAATCTTGAGAACATTAAATTAAAATAATACATCGCCTTAAATAGAAAACAGTTCTGCTGGATGGTAATGTTTTATCTTCACAAAAAGTTGCAGCCAAAATAAAAAAACAAGTAGGTTAACCTCTTAAATATAATGCGATGTCACATAACTGTGATCAACTTGGCACAAAATCGGGCTTTGAACCGCAATTAAAAAAACCTCATCGCAGAACTGCCTTTAAGAAAGACATCATGTGTTATACAAAAATTAAAAAAAAAATAGATCGAACTTCACTCACCAAAACGGACACTAAAATAAATAATAAACAATTATAATACATTGTGCAATATTAAACGACCACTATGGTCGGCAACTTAACACGAAATGAAATCTGAAAATACAATACTATGTAGTTTTTAACGAAATGCGACGCCTGCGGGAGCGCGTTGTGTACCGAGTTATGTTGATAACAACCGTTAAAGAACCACAAATATATATAAATAATATCAAAAGCCACATTATTCCCGAGAGGATTGATATCAATATTTTAGCATTATTTGATTTGCGTGGTTTTAATTAGCAACCGACATGAATATATTAAGCTAAGATACTTCCTGTAGCTGTTTGAGGTGCAATTTTGTTTCTGTATTGTTTTCAAGCTCTTCATGTTGTCACCAGCAGTGAGAAATCAGTTTTTAACACTGCACACGCACTCGCTAGCGCAATACATTCTACAACAGCGGCAAATCTTTTGAATGTAGAAGGTGTGTTAAATCGGAAATAGAGATCTTCCTTCAACGATTAAACCAAGCAGGCTTAAACGGGAAACATCTAAGAAATACTTGCAGCTTTACTAAATTACTGCCAAGTCAATATAAAACTATCGTTTTTTTTTTATTTGAAATTACTGGCTTCTGACAATCCGTAACGACTGTCAAAGATCTACAAATGGCAGCAGGGACCAGCGGCCTAACGCGCTTTCCGAGGCACGGAGAAAACTCGATATGTTAAGATGGTCACCCATCCCCAGACCAACCTTGGCAAGCGTTTAATAAATTCATAAATTATTAAATGTGAGAAACTTAGACCACATTTAAAGCAGCTAGGTGTACTTATCTTATTATTCAGCTAAAACTTCCGTGTTAAGATGGTCACCCATCCACAGACCAACCTTGGCAAGCGTTTAATAAATTCATAAATTATTAAATGTGAGGAACTTAGACCAGATTTACTGCGGCTGGGTGTACGTATTTTATTATTCAGCTAAAACTTCAAAGTCCATTTCTTTTTGAGAAGCGCATGTTCAAAGATTCACCTTTTTTATCGCTATAAAAAAATAATGTTCCTATGTAATATCTGCCTCTGCCTTCTGTTTTTAGTAACTGTGATAGTCGGCCATTTAAATTTTCTCGACAGGCGAGAAACTTCAGGCTTCTTTCTTATTAATAATTTTCGAGGCGTGATATTATGATATGAACTGGTGTAAACAATAAACAGACATGCGGTTTCAGCAATCCCAAGAGTTCAGGTTCAGGAGTTCTTGAACTGATCTTCACCAAATTAAAATGGGTTCACTCCGGGAAATACTCTTCCAAATAAAAAAAGAAGAACAAAATCAGTTGACAATTAACGAAGACGTCACTGAACAAACGCACAAAGAAAAACATGAAGAGGGAATCAGATCTTCCCCTTTTTTTGAAGTCGTTTAAAATTTTGTGTATAGGTTCTTTCGCTAAAATCATCATCTTCCTGCCCCTATCCTTTCACGTCACGCTATCACTAACTCCCTTTTCTTTCCTATCACTCCTCATACAGTACATCCATCTTTTATTTGGCCTCCCTCTCCCTCTCCATCCACCCACATTTATACTAACAAAAAAAAACCTAATCAAAACAGGAAAAAATTTAAACTAAATTAGTTATATATACAGATTTAGGATTTTATGTATCGGGACAGGAAATTAGAAATAATAGTTATCTGAGTTTCAAATTCAATGGCAAATAAAACCGTTAAACCGGTAAAATATAGGAATAACTTAGATACTTGTAAATTGTGATTGTAATACTAATCTTTATGTATTTTCCAAGTTAATGTTTAAAACATATCTGCTTTTTCAGTTAGCACGTACATACTTTGATTTATTTGATTGTTTTAAAAAGTAGCTTCTGCCTGCTACTTCGCCCACGTGTATGTTGGAAATTCTACCAAGTGAATATACTCCTGGGATAAAAAGCCTATGTATACCAGACTATAATCTACCTCTGCGCCAAATTTCATCCAGATCCGTTTAGCCGTTCTAGCGTGAAAAAATCGAAGAATCGCGGGCCTACGGTCAGCGAGCGTTGGGTGGCTCGCCGTCCGATCACGGGTCGACGGCACGTTGTGTTCCACCCACGACCAAAAGAGATGTCAGAATAGTAGATGGGGCCGGCTAAGGCCAGAGCCAGCCAGGGTTGCGGAACTTGTTCGAATGAGTCACCGCACGATAAATAATGCTTTTATTATTAACTGACTTCAAAAAAAGGAGGAGGTTTCAATTCGACTGTATGTTTTTTTTGTGTGTTTGACGCGATCATTCCATCATTTTATTATTTTTGTATTCGAAAGCCTTTACTCCTGAGGTGGTCCTATTGGCACCAAGTCAGAATATGAAAATGTGATCCCAGGGAAATCGAGGGCAATCCTCAAATTTTAAAGGCACATCCAATGTTTTTATATACTTTCTAACGCAATTCAGATATTTGTGCCTGGTAATCAACATCTCATCTTGCTGAGCTGATGATGGAAGATATGAGTCAGGATCTGATGCTGGGATCCCAAGAAAAATGTTTGTTCAGCGATATTTTCGCCAATTGTCAACCGACTTGGATGATTCTTTTTTTGTTTGATGAGAATTTTTTCGGACTGATCTCGTTTTAATTTGGTGAAGATCTGATGAAGAACTACGGAGGTAGGCAACGGAACTCTTCAATAAAAGAAAGCAAATCTCCCGTGATTGCTGAAATCGCAGGCTGTTTATTGTTTACACCATTTCATAACATAATACCACGCTGGTACGCTGTGAAAGGGTACGCAGATGAATAAAAGTCAACCTGAATTAATATATTTTGTTGGGGTTATCTATTCGGGCATAACTTGATTGTTTATTAACCGATCTTGATGATTCTTTTTGGGTTGGGTTTAGTAATAGCCATATTGCTTTTGCATTGGACGTTGAACATCAAACATAAACCAGTGACGTCATTCTCCTTGTTTTGTGTCAATTCCAAAGCAAAGTAGATATTTATCTATGAGCTGGTCTGGACTTGGACTGACCGACGAAGGCACACAAAGTATCTTCTTAACGGCAAATAGCGCAACCAAACCTCATTATGGTAAAAATGTCAATTTAGTTGTGGGGTATCCCACTAAAAAATTTCAAATTCTAATTGAGTTTTGTAATGGGGTGATAGATTTTTTGATTTCAATTATGGAAACGAATTTGGTGAAGACCTCAAAAATATGGTACAATGACTTTCGGTGTTCTAAGTGTATTGTATGTAAACCAATGGTATGCTGGCCAGGCTGCCCATCATATAAAAAGTGGAAAATTTGACGGTACGGTTGGCGCAGTGGTTGAGCGATAGACTGCTGCGCTGCGTGTCGCGGGTTCGATTCCCGAACGGAACAAATATTTGTATGGCCTGGCTGTTTGTGTATGTGGCATTGTATGTTTATAAACGCACCCACGGTACAGGAGAATTAGTCTTAGTGTGGGGTAACGTTTAAAAAAAAAACAACTTTTTACAGAATAAATACAACCGACTTCCAAATAAAAAACACTTTTATGTTACACTAATCCCTTTATGAACGTCTGTACTTGTACTCAGCATCATATGACGTTACTTAGTTATTTTTCTATCAAGTCTAGTGTCATTTGTCATTTCATACTGTCTGTACTACGACTCTTTGCGCACTATGTTGCTAACATAATACATCTTGAGCCCAAATACGGTCGCCTAAATAAAATAAAAAAAAAATAGAAAATTGGTTAATTTGGGGAAAAATTAAATGAGTTTTAAAACATTTTTTTTGCAGGTATCATGCGGCATATCAAATGAAAAGGCGTGTAATTTTAAAATAAAACTTTCATTTTATATATTATGGGGTGATTTTTATAGTAGGCATAGTTACCTCTGCCAGGGTTGCGGAATTTGTTCGAAAGAGTCACCGCGGCCCTCGAACGCAAAGGGCTTTAGGAGGCACACGTAGTCAGTAAAAGTCTGACACGCCCTTCCGCTCCACCCAGAGCGGAAGAAGTCATTAGATGATTTCCCATACCTATTAAAAAAAGGCATAGTTACCTCAACCAATGTAAGTTTTGGATTTTCCTTAAAATTAGTTTTTCGATCGATTGTTGGTCAATCACTAATTATATTTGTTTTGTTGATCAAATTAACAATTGAACGAAAAAACACACCAAAATAATAACACTTTATAACTATTGGTTGAGTTAAGCACAGATAAAAAAACGCTGGCTGCTAGTTGTCATTAAAGTAAATAAATCAAGGTTTTCCGCGAATAGAAACAATTGCTAATTATTCCATATTTATATTTAGCACTGAAGCTTAAATAAATTCAGGTTTATTTTCCTTTACTGGCTGTTGGTTCGAGGAAAAACCATGTGATTCTAGCATTTCAATGTCCGTATGTCAGCTTTATAAATAGGATTATTACGCCTCATTAGAATACTTTGAATATTGGTTTACCGAAACAATTACAAGTGAAGCAAAATTACGCCTAAAATATAATCTAAAATTAGTATAATGTCTGGCTCCAGAGAAAATAATTAAATGTGGAGGCTACAACGAGAGCAGGTTCTATAAAGGTGTGTAGGTATGTATTTCACTTGATTATAAGTAATACTTACCTTAGTAGGTGTTCGGTGTTTTCACCGAACATCTTAGTAAGCAATATCGGCGTAACGCGTTGACACCTTGCTACGTACCCCGACAGTAGGTTTAGTATGTTACGCAGCCCCGGAAAGACTTCGACATGTTTATGATCTCCATCGGAATTGTGAGTGGTTAGGATTTTAAAGTGCCAGGTGTCCAGAAACATGTCGAAGTATTTCCGGGGCTGGAATTGTGACCGGTAATGATTCTCAAGTACCAGTAATTTTAGTGTTGGATAGTCCATTTATCGAGGAAAGCTATATAACACCACGCTACAACCAATAAGAGCGAA
The DNA here is from genome assembly GCA_905163435.1 of Mamestra brassicae. Classification (NCBI taxonomy): domain Eukaryota; kingdom Metazoa; phylum Arthropoda; class Insecta; order Lepidoptera; family Noctuidae; genus Mamestra; species Mamestra brassicae. The sequence continues at coordinate 1,766,729 of LR990991.1, read as the reverse complement.
ACATTAATTAAAAACGTGACGCAGACGAAGTTGCGCGAGTCAGCTAGTTATAATATAAGTAGGATTAGTCAATAATTCTTCAATCATTTTTTTTTTAAGGAACGTGATTTTTTTTTTTTTGTCAATTGAATTGATATTCTTTTAATCGAGTATCAAAGACTCAAAAACGGTTTGTAAAACTTACGGCTATTTTAGTAGGTACTGACACTACACAAATAAAGAACTAAATACTAATCCATCGTAGCCATCCCATCTTCCTAGCTCGTCGTGCTGTGCTGGTGCTGCCACTGCGACTGCGGAGAACCTCAAGTGGTGGAAATATAATAACCTAGTTGGCAATTATATTTTCGAGCCGTTTGGGGTTGAAACTCTTGGACCGTGGGGTCCGAGTGCTCATGAGTTATTAAAAAATCTTGTTAAACGCTTAGTTAAAGAGTTAAACAAAAATCGCCGACGTCACACAAAAAGCAGCCAAACTAAAGTGGGACTGGGCCGGCCACGTTTGCCGGATGTCGAACGGTTCATGGGCTAAAGCAACCACAATGTGGGTCCCAGAAAATGCCCGACGGGAGTAGGGAAGGGACAGTAGACCTGAGTATTCGATATGAATTTCAGCTTGATACCTCCACGCGTTCTGAGAAAAAGGGTCTTGACTGACAGACAGACGGACAACAAAGTGATCCTATGAGGGTTCCGTTTTATTTCCTTTTGAGGTACGGAACCCTAAACATGTGAGTAGGTACTAATAAATAGATAAAATCATGGTTTTGTTGCTCTTATCCCAAATGATTGAGGGTAGGCATAACATGTCTTCTTCATCCAGGTATCCTGGTTAGTCTTAATCTCAATATTCACCCCTTCTATCAATCTATTGGGGTATGGTTTCCGCACTTAGTCCTGATGTTGGACCATTGTGCGTGAGCCATGGCGGCCGTCATTCCAACCAGTCAACCTCCCTTCAGAAGCAGATCAGTCTTCCTAAAGAGTTCAGGATGTCTGTGAGTGAATTCGTTGTCCCTATTGTTTGTCTCCGTATCTCGGCGACGCCTGTGCACTCAAGGAGCACGTGCGATACCGTTTCCTCCTCCTCCATGCATGCTCTGCACAGAGGACTATCCGTTATAACTATCGTGTTTTTATTCAGTGAGCAGTGTCCGGTGATAGTCACCCCTTATCTATTTTTTTCTAAACATTTAGTGCGTGACGCGTGCGTTAAATTTAAATATTTAATTCGTCACGCAGTCCCATCCGTCGTATCTTGTACCTTCTTCCATTATAGACTGAGATGCCAGAGAGCTGTGAGACCTCCCTTATTTTCTCACTATCAAAATATTCGGGATAGAGTAGTGTTAGTATGTACTATTAACTTAAGCATACCTGCTTTCTTAGGCCGATAGGCAATTTTTTATTTTTTCTTTCGAAGGTCTTCGTCAAGGAGTCCCAAATCCTGGCAGACTTTAGCGTTCGTTATTTGCACAGCAAAATTTAAACTAAAGCTAAACTTGGAAAGAGATATCATCATCATCATCATATCAGCCGAAAGACGTCCACTGCTGGACATAGGCCTCCCCCAAGTGTCACCACAACAACCGCTCCTGTGCGTCTCGCATCCATCGGCTACCCGCGACCCTCACCAGGTCATCGATCCACCTTGTGGGAGGCCTTCCAACGCTGCGTTTTCCAGTACGTGGTCGCCACTGCAGAACTTTTCGGCCCCATCGACCACCTGTTCTGCGAGCAATATGCCCTGCCCACTGCTACTTCAATTTGGCGATTCTTCGGGCTATGTCGAAAACCTTGGTTCTCTTGCGGATATCGTCACGTCATTCCTGATTCGATCACGCAAGGAAACTCCGAGCATTGCCTTCTCCATTGCTCTTTGGGTGATTTTAAGTCTAGCTTTAAGAGATATCAGTGAACATTAAAAAAAAATATTTCAGGGGACCAATTCTACTATTTTTAAGCAACGTTCGTGATTCCATAATTTCAGCTGAAATTCCTGAGTGAGTGACTGAGTGATTCGCGACTTCTTACGCGCACATACCGTTTTTTCCCGTTATGGTTGGAATTTCGGGAAGTCTCCCCTACACTCCCCAAGGAAGCTACATGCCAAATTTCAGCTTTCTACGACCAGTAGTTTCGGCTGTGCATTGTCTGTCAGTCACTCAGCCACTCAATCAGTCAGTAACAGAAGAGTTTTATATATATTGTAAATTGATGTGGGTAAATAATACATTTATAAGGGACACAAATAATAGGTAAGTACTGCGCAAAGTTCAGAACCGATATGCTCATACATGTATTCGATTTTAAGTTGAAATGTGTGGCAAAAGACCACTGAAACCCGGTTTTAGTGGTGTAATTCCCAGGACACAATGTTGAATCAGCGTAAATTCAACAGAAAGATTGCATGGTGCCTCATTGGAATTTAATACACGCGTAATACAATATAACACGAATTAACATAATTTAGCACGTAGTTTATATGTCTGGGAGGTTTGCTGAAGCATGCACTCAAGTCAAGTCAAGTCAAGTCAAAACGTTTATTTCAATTAGGCCATTAAACGGCACTTTTGGCTTCCAGGGCGTCATGCGCAAAAACCAGCTTCCCTGCTGTCCCGTTTGCAGGGTAGCAAAAACGACATTCTGCTGCCCTACTATGACGTGCTAATGCCATCCAATTCCGATGATGTAAAAGGGATAGTGCTATTCGCTATGTATAGCTCCGTCTCTCTCTTAGAGCGGAATCATGATCGTTTTAAGACTTCATAGTAGGGGCCCCTTTACGTTTTGACTGACTCTTTCAAAATCAATGGGTCATGTCTTGAGTCATGGCAAATAAAAATATAAAGAAATATGTACTAAGTTAAGGTTTGTATGGGTCTATACCACCCGAGATATAGTTATTTAATTATATACGTCGTCCACCAGTTTAATCACTTTTGGCTAGCTGCCTTGGGACGTAACTGTGAGTACATAGGAAATTAAACAAACACATAAAAAATTTCAATTTTATTTTACTTCAAGTCATATTTATTATTCGTCGTCTTCTGACATGTCATTTTTATATTTCCCTGCGGGAGCTTAGAATTTCTGAAAATGTTGTTTGTATTCTGGAGTTATATGCACGCACAAAGTTAGCACTATTTTTATTGGGCAGCAAATATTTGATGTTATACCTACATACTGTAGATCAAAAAACTAACAGACGAAATTCGTACGGCAACAAAAAAACCGCAACGCTATCTATCCTGTCAGCGATGAACTACCAATGCATAAATATACTGCATCGCGCAAGCAAAGTTCTCCGTGCGATGTGAACATATACAACAGTCCGAATATCAACTATTAGGCAGTTGCCCACCAGACACAATAACCGTCTGGTCGGAGGATTCTCCCATTTCAGTGGAGATATGCGGGACTTTACTCTCTGTTCCGTATACCAATTAAAATGTCAATAATCAAAATGTTATGTTGCTGCAATCATTGGTTCCAGCTGTCGAAAAGTGATACACCTGCCGGTCGATTCTATAAACATAGTCAGCTGTCAATCCATATAATCAACATGGAATGACAGCTCAGTTCGTGATCACGTGACATCTTGATTGTATGGATTGACAGCTCACCTCGTGATCACTTCACCCAAGCCTTCACTTCGATATGTATACAGAATCGACCGGCAAGACCAAATCTCATTCTTAATTAAAAGTTCATTCACTTCGCAATATCATCTCAGCGCATCAATGTCTCAAACTTGTCAATATATTGGGAAAATAGAGGTCTGTTTGACATTTTGTGACTACCTACAGTGCGCTCTGACAAGAAAAATTGACGTGTTTAAAGTTAGTTTTAACCAACTTAATCATTGATCATGGAAACTGGAAAGTGTTGCCAATGTTCTCGCACGCCTCCCATAAAGATCCAAACATAGGAAAACAAGGCTGAAAACTAAACACCGATAAAAAACTGATGTAACGGAAGTACATCATTACTCATTACTTTTATCGAATTTATTTGCGTAAATTCGGCTAATATGCTTTATCTATAGCAACATTTTAATCAGTACTTTATATCTATTTCTTAGTAGCTCAGTTGTGATCTTGTAGTGAAGCCAACATGTCATTCGAAAAAGCTGTTGTTTGATCAAAGAATAACCAAGAGCCGAAACAAACTTACCGATATCCGTATCATAAATGTGTTTTTAGGGTTACCCAAAGGGTAAAACGAAACCCTATTACTAAGACTTCGCTGTCCGTCTGTTCGTCTGTCACAAGGCTGTATCTCATGCACCGTGATAGTTAGACAGTTGATTTTTTTACAGATGATGTATTTTTGTTGCCGCTATAGCAACAAATACTAAAGAATAGCAAACAACGTTATTTTTTTGCCGTTTTTATAGATAATGGTACGGAACCCTTCCGTGCGCCGTCAGTGGAGACTGGGCATCCTTTAGTTGCCACTGGCTCATTTTAATTTATGATCCTATAAATTGTTTTTTCTTTCTTTACATTGTTCTCATATATAGAAGCAACAAGGTTAATGTGACCAGGATTTTTATAAGCATAAAATGTTTTAAGTGTGTCCGTGGAGTTTCTTGCACGTTCTTCTCCATAGAGATCTATGCTTTGGAACGTGCAAATAGCTTCATGTTTTTGACGCACTGACTTTGACAATTCAAAAGTACCTGTTCATAGTTTATTTGAAATTAATGCTTTTCCTTTGACTTTGAATACCAAGAGCTCGCTTTTCTGTAAATTTGTACAGGAAAGTACCCTCGCATAAGTACTCCTCACACACGCCTATCAGCTTTCTAAGCGCGGCTATTGATGAGCCGTGCAACACCATATCATCTGCATAACTAATACTATTGATACAGTGACCATCGATCGAGCATCCAACCCCGATGTCGCTCAGCTCAACAATCAATCCATTCACATACAAGTTGAAGAGTGAAGGAGATGTTAACCCCCCCTGTCTCACTCCACACTCCAACCTGTACTCGTCAGAAGGTTCGCCAAGCCATTTGACCTGGTTAGTTTGGTTGTCCTACCAATATTAAAAGTTTTAATTAACACACCCGGCACACCTGTATCCTTCAATTTACGCCAGAGAATTTTATACCTAATAAGGTCAAATGCCTTGGAGAGGTCAAGAAAGGCTGCATACACAGGCGTGCGCCTATATGTGTAATACCTTAGAGTGCTTAAGAGACATAACCGCATATTCTGTCATAAGTCCTGGTCTCAAACCGAAAGGTGCATCGTTTAAATTTGGGTGTTCTTTAAGCTAGCGATATCGGGCGGTAATTACACTTGTAGGATTTATCTCCAGTCTGGTTTTTGTTATAGGCACTATCACCTCATTTGGCAGGTAGGAATGCCTAATACAGAGCGTAAATAAGTATTTCCCAGGAGTATTTCCCAACAGTCCCAGGAGCCTCGGGAGGTTCTACGACTTCCCTCGAGTCATGCCCTTCATTATTAGAGCAACTTGTTTAGCTGTGACACGCTCAGGCACTGCTGAAACGACGACCTCCGCATTCCTGATTTGCTCACCTTTTAGCGGAGACTCCACTTGAATGTGACATCTAGACACATTAGCAATGTCTTTTGGTTTGCTGACGACGTCACCGGGACGCTAGGTTTTCGGTTTAACTTTTTTGTTTGTTGCCAAAATCCTTTAAAAATTTTATTCTTATGTTTGGTAGCTAAACTATTCATTTTTATAAATTCTTGGTTATTCGGACAATAAGTTAGCTTTTGTTTTTTTTTTCTAGATTCATACATTTCATTATAAATGTTACCCTTGTTAACTAAACACTAAAAACTTCTACCTAGCCTCCCTGTGAGTATCACGAACATACTTCCAGCCCGCAATATGACGACCGCGGTGCTGACCGCTACATAGATCCGAACACCAAATTCAGTACATTTCCGACTCGGAACTCAAACGGGTTCGGATCGAAAGCAAGACGGAACCGCTCTTAAGACCAATAGCCATACATGCATAAAACAAACCTTGACCTTGACTGGCCTGTTGGTCGAGTGGTTAGTGACCCTGACTGCTAAACCGGAGGTCGTGGGTTCGATTCCCACCCAGGACAAATCTTTGTGTGATGAGCATGATCATTTGTTCTGTGTCTGGGTGTAATTTATCTATAATATGTATATATTTCGAAATATATAAGTATGTTTATCAGTTGTCTGGTTGCCATAGCACAGGCTCTGCCTGGTTTGGGATCGGATGACCGTGTGTTAGTTGTCCCAAGGTATTTAAAAAAAAAAAAACCCAATACTTAGTGTTTAACTATACATCAACAGCATAACACTGAAGTTAAAAGTTTTAAATAATGATGTCCAACCTTAATGAAGGAAAAAATAATTATTTTATTTATCAGTTTATCACAAACAACAGGTTTTTCCAAAACTATGTAGGTACTATGCACTAATTATTTCTTAGTTATTATCGACGTGCCTGCGTACTGCATAAGTTGGTATAAATACCACATTCGATAAGAAAATATAATATCGGGATTAATGAGGTAAAGTATTTTCTGAACATAATTAAAACATTATGCACACAACATGATTCAAGGTCAAAGGTATTTCATGTCAGAAATAAAAAAACATGTCAATTTGATAAATATTTAAACAACGATGCAATTATTTATTACTAATAATCCAGGATTATAAACAATACATACGGACAATGAATAGCGATTTAAATACAACCTAACTAACCGACGTAACTTGGCGAGTCTGAATATAGACCCCGAACTTTTACGCACGTACACTCATGAAGAAAACTGTTATAGCCAGATAAACTAAAAAAATAGCACATTAAATAAAAGTTTCAATTTCGATTCGAATCACCTTTCCGTAATGCCAGATTTTTTATCGCAAATACAGGTACTTGTTATAAATTTACTTATTTACACTTTTATTGACAATAGTCCATAAGGTGGACTGAATGCCAAAACTCAGTATTTTTATTTGCTTTTTTATCTATTCGTCTTTAAACTGTTCCTTTGACACTAAACCAGCTAAAATAGTCTAAATTAGCCATCATCCATCACCATAAGTAGCACTATCGAAACATAAAGTTAAGCTACAAAAATAAAAATGTTTTTGTTTTAAAATAATTTAAAAAAATATTCATAAACTCGAAAGCGTGAGAAGCAAAAGTAACTCACTAGACGTGACGTAGGTACTACTCGAAACACACGCACGCGCCGCCGTTCGCTCTTTTCACTTTGTCGGCAGAGCGGCGGCACGCCGACATTTTGAAAAGCGATTCATAAATGTTCAGAGCAAAATAAGCTCTCGCGTGTAGTAATACGGCATTAACTTGCCAGCAAGCACGCGGCGAGTGAGGCCCCGCGCATCGGGCGCGGCATCCTTTATGTTAACTTATTCGGTATTGTGTTTAATTAAATCAGGAGTACCTATCACCTGTTTGATACGTGAAGGGCAAAGACCGCGGCCGCTTTGCGCGAAACTATCGCGATATATAACTATTGGTTCGAAGTCGCTTTCGAGTTTTGTTTATCACAATTGTTATTCTGCCATTCCTTGATTTTAAATTTATAATTTATTTTTCATAAATCGATTGTATTACCACGACAAAATCATTTCGCTGCTGGAAAACAACCATTAAAATTTCAGCTTGTAAGAACAAACAACAATTTATTGTAAATATAACATATCGATAGCGACATTTAATCAAATAAAGGGTTGATTGTGTTTACGTGAGGTGCATTTCTAGCCTAGACCACGGCACAGCTCCGCGCACCTCGCGTCGCCTCATTGCCACCATTTGGTTCCTACTCGTAAAATACGTTACTGCGCAACTTTCTGCGCGAAGTTCGGACTCGCCAACATACGACGGCCGTATTGTAACTTTTCTTGATCTTGAAGTTTTAATTTGTTTAATAATGGAGGTAAAATACAGTATGTTTTTGAATGATATGTACTGAAAATGATTGTTGATGATTACCTCGTCTTATTCAGGATCTGTGTTAGTATCTATGTTTATGACTACAAGTACAACTGTTGTCCATCTGTGAAACAAAACATTAATATGAGTACATCAAAACTTTAAGCAATAAATCTACAAAATTGTATTTAGTGAAGATGAAAAGACTATATATCGCATAATTTTTATTAAATTTTTAATTCCAACCAACTTACAAAAGGAGTATTTTAATTTAATCCGTTTCAATTTTATTAAAGGTATTGTTGGATGTCAAATATTTATTGAAGTTACGAGTCTACTGTAATTTTCTAAACAGGTGCGCCAAAATGTCCATACCTACAAAAAAACGTCCACGTGCATCGCAGAAACTAAAAATTAGATTTCATTATGTATTTTACTATTCGATATTAAATCTTTGAACTTGGGAAACAGTGCAACTCCCACCAACCACAAGAAAAAAAGAAACGACTTTGGTTTAACGCAATATCAAATCGTGAAAGGTGTTAGTTATGGGGCACCGTAACTAAAAAAGAAAATATAAAACTAAAAAAAAAAAATCTTTCGAAAAAACAAAATCTAAAAGTTACAAAATAACCTTAATTACTGACGTTGGCGTCACAAAAAATAAAAAGTTGTAAATTGATTAGTTATTTTGCGAGATTTTTGGAATGACAGTTGGAAGAAATAAATAACAGAAAGTATGGCTGCTTTAGACTGCTCTGTTCCTAAAAAGTGGCCGATTAAATTCTAAGGGTGTTACTACACCAATCGATTGATGCCATCGATTGACGTTGATGGATTGGTGTGGTAGTTTTACTACCAACGACTACGACTAATCCATATACCATCGATCGATTGATTGGTGTGGTAACACCCTGACAAAACCAATAATCTGCTCACCAGTGTTTAGTCTTCTTTAGTTTTCTTCCGCGCCAGTTGCATTCGTAACAATATTGGTATCATCTTTGGCAGCAATATTCAATTCACAAACCAACTTCTTCGATAAACTGTACCCTGCAAGACATTGGCACGTATCTGGGGCAACACATGTGCCGTTGATACAGGGTCTGGTACAAACTGGCTGGCATGAAATATTGGTGGTGCCATTTATTTTTGACATTTCCCATCCTTTGTCACATACACATGTCTCAGGTGCTACACATCTTCCGTGAGGGCATCCACTGGAGCAATGAGGTTTGTTTATATTCACATTAGGTTTTGTGACGCTTTCAAGATATTTGCAAGTTTCTGGGGCAACACATGTACCATTGACACATGGTTTGCTACATATTGGTTCGCAGGAATGAATCATGGATCCATTTATTTGGGTTACTTTCCATCCAGTGTTCCAGACACAAGTTTCGGGTGCAATACAAGTACCATGAGAGCACGTGGAACAGTGAGGCGTGCAAGTATTCTTCCCGGATATTTTATATCCCGGTAAACATTGGCATGTGTCCGGAGCGACACATGTGCCGTTGACGCAGGGTTCGGTACAAATTGGCTGGCAAGAACCATTTGTGGTGCCATTTATAGAAGTCATTCGCCACCCTGAGTCGCAGATACAAATCTCAGGACCAACACAACTTCCATGTGGACATCCACTGGAGCAGTGAGGTTCGCATGAATTTATCCCAGATCTTTTATGTCCCGGTAAACACTGGCAAGTCTCTGGGGCAACACAAGTGCCATTGATGCAGGGTTTGCTGCAAATTGGTTGGCAAAAACTATTCGTTTCTTGTATTTGAGTCAATTGCCATCCTGGGTCACAGATACAAGTCTCAGGAGCAGTACAACTTCCATGAGAACAGCTGGAGCAGTGAGGCGCGCAAATGTTCTTGACAGTTTTCTTGTAACCTGGCGAACATTGACAGTAGTTTGGAGCCATACACGTCCCATTGATGCAGGGTTCACTACAGACTGGCTGACAAACTCCGTTGCCATATTGATATCCCTTTTCACATTGACATGTATTTGATGCGCTTCCAGTTTCACTGACGGCGACGCATGGTTTAAAACCAAGGAACAGGCAGTTATTTTTATCATTCGGATCAAGTCCAAAACCCTCGTTACATGCACATTGTTCTGGACCTTGGCAGAAACCATTTATACAAGGTTTGGAGCACAGCGGCTCACAGATGAGTCTGAAAAATCACAAATAAAAAAATTGTACGTTATCAACTTCTTTTTGTTCTTAGAGTATAGATGACAAACATAATAATAATTCTTATTACTTAAATTCTTTGATAATCCCGATTATGCCTTTAACTGACGCACATACGAGGTCCTTACGTGTACATTTATCAACAAAATTTTAATTTTATATTCGAGTTGTGTGGAGCGGATTCGAAGTCTGGCACTTCGAATCCGCTAATTTGACACCTGACTGACATTTTGAATGACGATTTGACGTTTTAATTTAAATTAAATAATTCGATTTCGATGAAAATAATATAAACGCGCCAGCATTACTATTACCATTGTTTTATATTTTCATCGAAATCGAATTGTTAAATATAAATTAAAACGTCATTCGAGCCAGGTGTCAAGTTAACTCACACGAGTGGTACAAATATTTCGGCCTAACCCAGAATGTGGGTTCTTTTTTAGAGTAAGACTGTATTTTTATTTTCGAAAGTAATGCAAACTATCAAGTTTTTTACACTTCCGTTTATTTAGGTACTAAAAATTTCGAAAATAAATGTACACGTAAGGACCTCGTATGTGCGTCAGTTCAAGGCATAATCGGTATTATCAAAGAATTTAAGTACCTAATAAGAATTAAAATTATGTTTATCATCTAAATCTACTCTCGCATAACTCGCAAGAGTTATACAATATTTTTGTATTATGCTTGGGTCATTACAATATTATTAAATATTCCAAATAAGACTACGAAGAATGTGAACTGTCGAACGGTTTCACCACTAAACTCAAGAGTCTAGTCTCTGTGACATACAGACAGACGGATGAACGAGAGAAATATACCGTCTGGATCCTTTGAGTACGGAACCCTAAAAGCTTTCTGTGTGCCGTGCTAAGTGCCGTGTTTATAATTTTTAACTGTAGGGACCGACTTTATCTCCAGCACTTTTGTCATGACTCATGATTGTCATCAGCAGGAAATGATACAGTGACTCATACGAGTAGGCAGGCACTGAATAGTCAATGCCTACATTATTTAAAGTCAAGAAGCAGACTTTAAATAATGTAGGCAAAGTGCTGGACATAAAGTCGGACCCTACAGTTAAAAATAATACACGGCACTTAGAAAGCTTTTAGGGTTCCGTACTCAAAGGATCCAAACGGTATTTTCTCGATCATCAGTCTGTCTGTATGTCATTATGTAAAGTCTGCTTCTTCGTCGGCTCACGAGCATTGACATCAGCATTGTCTAAGATACCAGCCAATCAGCAATGACGGATATTCTGATTGATTAAGATTCGGTGAGTGACATTCGAGACCAGAATAAAGATGTTGACACTTAAAAAATCAAAAATAATATTCAAGTTTCCAATCCTTCTAAACAATCTAGGTTTTTATATTTCAACAAAATTCATTCTTATTTTCCAAATATTCAGTCTATTGTAAAACTCCTAGAGTTTTCGCAAAAAAAAAAGGATTCAGCCAATAATCCCGATAAATACAAACTTTACAAAGTTCTAGTATGACTTTCAGATTCCATATCATGATAGTATACAAATAATTTTAAAATATAGCACTTATGCAAAGTTTTATTGCTATACTAGTGGACCGCCCCGGCTTCGCCCGGATGTAGATGTTTTTTTCAAAATTTTCTTTCATAAGAACCTTCTCCTAACAATAAAAAACACAACAAAAAGAATTAGCGAAATTTGGTCCAGCCGTTCTCGAGTTTTGCGCTTAGCAACACATTTAGCGATTAATTTTTATTTATATAGAAAATAGATAAACAATAGTTACTTACTCTGTCGAATTATTATCCTGTATGTAACCCGGACAGCAAGTCCGAACTTGCGAGCTTACGTATCTCTGTAATTAATGCAAAAACAATCGATTCATTATGTTGTATAATGGGCTATTTTAAGTATTCTACCTTTTTGGCACAGAAATACGATATCCGTTTGTATCGTGAACACCGGGTCTGATAGAAATACGATAACTTTTTTTACAAAAAAATACAACCGACTTCCAAATGAAAAAAAAACACTAAGTATAAAATTCACGCGTTTGTACATAATTTCGCGATTATTAGTCTAGTTATTTAAGTATTTAGTTGTTGCTTCTACATACTCGTATTATAGTTCATTAAATGTAAATAAACGTATTGACTTTAAATACACAGAATTAAATAGCTTTAATTTCGGTAGTCTTTGTTTTTGGTTGTTTTATCGTATTTTAGCACCAACCTCCGAAATTCAAATTATTTATTTTTCACTTTTTAGTGGTAATCTACTCCCAACACTACTGGAAAGTCATAGGAAAGCAAAATATTCAAATCCATTTACTTGGATGACATATTTTTTCCAGCTATTTTGATTTAAAAACCAAACTACTGAAACGATTTTGATTAAAGTTCTATGGGACTAAGTATATCCTTTTGGCATAAAAAATAAATTTTCAAATCGATTCATAAATGACGGAGTTTTGAGGTAACAAACATAAAAAAATGCAACCGAATTGAGAACCTCCTCCTTTTTTTTGAAGTCAGTTAATAAAATAAACCAGTTCAACTCACTTTAACGTAATGAGCCGATCGATAGGTTTTCACCCTTGGAACTGTATCGCAAAAAATCCAACAATGAGGGTCCTTCATTGTCAACGTGTACGTTTGCAAGTAAGTTTCATAAACATATTTCCAGGTCCTGTAAACAATTTAAACAAGAAAAAATTAAAATGCCATATTCCGCAATAAATAGTACTTCCCCTTTCACGGCAAGATTTTAACTGAGTTATAACGAAGATCTAAAAAATACAACCCCATTGAGAGACTCCTCCTTTTTTTGAAGACCTTTTTTTTCAAAGGTGGAAAATAAAATCAAAGTATCAAGTTTTTTCTACGTCAGATTTTATTTATGTTGACTGTCAGCACTGTAACATTGGATGGCAATGCTCATCTTTGAACGAAGAACAAAAACCTCCTTCAAAAGGTTAACGGTTTCTCGTTATTCTTGACTATTTGTTTGGTGGAACGTGTTAATCCCAAGATCTACTGGTTTGAATTGAATAATCTGTTAGTGTTGGGAAGCCTATTTATTGAGGAAGGCTATAGGCTATATAACATCACGCTACGACCAATAGGAGCCGAGCATTTATGAAAAATGTGACGCAGACGAAGTTGCGTGGGTCAGCTAGTAATAATATAAGATTATGAAATACTTCTCTTTTAACTTACCATGTCAATTTAGCGCATATTTGACTTTCCATGTGGTTTACATTAAACAATTGTAATAAAACTATTAAAAATAATGACACTAGACTCCCCATTCTTGAGCACATTTTAGTAAAAATGGTGCTCTTTAATTAAATTAGGAATTTTATACAAACTGAAGTAAGTATGTAATTTTGAGCAGGATGGAATATTTCATAATCACTGAAATAGATAAGTGCATCCGGCTGGAACATTTTCGACCACTTGTTTTTCAGGGTTCCTCGTCAAAAGGAACCCTTATCCCTGACCCAAACTTAGATTATGATGAGAGTTAGAATGGAATAATAATAATTAAATTTATTATTGGTACATAATTTTATTATTCAGTATTTTTTGTTAATTTTGAATACCTATGTGTGTTACTTTTCAATTTTTAAATTATCTAATTATTTTTTTTTTTTTTTTAAATAATAATAATTTATTCATTTGCAAACATGGGTATTTATACATTGATGTCATAAGATAAAAAGTTCTCCATATTTTGCCAACATAGGGGCATGCAAATTATCATAATTTAAAATGAAATATTTTTTAAAAAATAATCATTACAGTACACAATACAAAATTATTAAAATGTCAAAAAAAAAAAAAATTGCCAAGAAACAAACATCACAGTAAAATATTATTAAATGTCAAATTATGTTGTCAAGAAATGTAATGTCATCGATTATAATCATGAAGAATGAAATCACTTGTAACAAATCACAGCATTAATACAATGTCAAAGTTAAATAAATCTTAATGTCAAATAATGCAATGTCAAATAACTTTTTATAATAAAAATAATGATACTATGTCAAAATTAAATAAATATCAATGGCAAATAGCTTACAATTTATCATTAAGGAATTCGTCAATGGTATAATAACATTTCTCCAATAATAGATGTCTTAATTTATTTTTGAATTGAATAATATTTAAGTCCTTAATCCCATTTGGTAATTTATTAAATATTTTGGGGCCATACAAAGTATGCTTTTGTGCATCAAGGCGGTCTTTGAAGGTCGACCGCATAATTCATGTCTATATTCTTGTCTAATCATTTTATAGCGTTGTTCAGATGCTTTTCTGAATAGGTGCATGTTCTTTTTAACAAATATAGCAGTCTCAAATATGTACAAACAAGGTAAAGTCATTATTTTTAACAATACAAAATAAGGTTTACAGCTATCAGTTATTTTTATACCGGTGATGGCCCTAATGCATCTTTTTTGTGATTTGAACACCATATCTTTATTGCAGGAGTTACCCCAAAACATAACTCCGTAGCGTAGTATGGAATCGACATATCCATAGTACGCAGTGACTGCCGAAGTTTGATTGACAACTTTCTTCAGTTTATATAAAGCAAAAGCAAACTTACTAATTTTTTTAATTAATATTGAAGTATGTTCTTTCCAATTAAGTTGATTGTCGATTGTTAAGCCCAAAAAATTTGTATTTGCAACTTCTTCAATTTTTTCATTTTTAAAACTTACATTTAATTCCTGATTAGCTAATCTTTGACGAAAGTTCATAATTTTGGTTTTTTTCAAATTTATTATTAAGTTGTTATGTTCTAACCAGTTAACGGCTTGTTGTAATGCATGGGTTATTTTAGCTTCAAAGTCATTTTTATTTTTGTTTTTGTCAAGTTTAACAATGATAGTACTGTCGTCAGCAAACAATGTCATAGGATAGGGTATATTCTGAGGAAAGTCATTTATATATATAAGAAACAACAAAGGCCCTAGCACACTGCCTTGGGGCACACCATAAAATATTTTCCGTTCTTTGGATATGTATTTTGTAACGGTTTTACTTAATTTACAAATTCGACTTATTTCTGTGTATTGTGTCCTATTTTTTAAGTAAGAATTTATGAGTGATAAGACGTTTCCTCTTATCCCGTATGCATTTAACTTGCTCAGCAGTATATCATGGTTGACCAAGTCAAATGCCTTGGTCATATCCATGTATATTGCTGATATTGGGACTCTTTCATTCATGTTAGGTATTATACCATTAAGAAAGTCATATATTGCCATATTTATTGAATGCTCTTTCCTAAAACCTTTTTGTTCTTTTACAAGTAAGTTATGTTTGTTAAGATAAGATTCTATGGATCTATAGATCCACTTTTCGAATATCTTGGATATTACTGGAATAAGAGCTATGGGCCTGTAATTTTTAATGTCTTTCTTATCGTCCTTTTTAAATAATAGTTTTATGACAGTTGGTTTAAGCTTATCAGGGTAGGTTCCAGACTCAATACTTAAATTGATTATGTAGCTGAGGGGATGTGATATTATTTCTGAAACATACTTTACAACCTTAGTCGAAATATCGTCGTATCCTACACTATTTTTATTTTTTAAGTCTTTTATAATTTTGTTTACTTCATCTGGAATGATAGGGGCTAAGAACATCGACTGTGCTGTGAAATTTATTTTATTGTCAGTGATCAGTTGTGCCGAAGTATTGGAAAGTTTTTCTGCTTGGCTTATGAAGTAGTCATTAAACGTATTTGCTATGTCTTTGGGTGTAGTGTATGTAACTCCGTCATTAATTATTTCTTTAATATGCTCTGGTGGAGAGTTGTTTCTATTTTCATTAATTATTTTCCGTGTCATTTTCGATTTATTATGTGCTGTCTCTATTTTATAGTTATTTTTTGCTAATTGGGTCAATTTTATAATTTTCTTAAGTCTGTTTGAATAATTTCTAAGCTTTGTCACGTTTATCTTAGATGGATTTAATCTATGATTCCATAACAATTGTCTTTTTATTTGGCTACACCGTCTAATACCAGGTGTTAGCCAATTTGGATTTTTTATTAATTTTTGTCGCCAAATTATTGTCGGGTACATTAAGTTACTAATAGCGCCATCTAGTATCAAGTAGCAGAACTAGTAGAGTCAAGTACCTTCTAGACATTTCTTTGCCAGAACATTCTACACTTCTCGATATCTGGTCAGTCGGCAGCGGTACTAACGAGTCTTTCCAGATGTTTCGAGAATAGAAGTTTCAAGAAATAACTGACCTATATAAAGAGCGCGTAGTCTGCGACCGGGTCAGTATTGGATTTGCGATACAAGCGAATACTTTGGAAGCGATCTTCAAGTGCGATTAAAGTGATCAGTGGTGAAGTTGTGTTCTATTATTAGTGAGTTTAAAGTTGTAAATAGTGTTGTTAAAGTAAAGAGTCATTTTGGTTATTTAATCGGCTGTTTTTATTGTCACGAACCCCAAGCTCGTAACAATAAGATTATTTCTCTCTGTACGTGTTGGTTCGTACTGTAAGTGCAGAGAGTAATTTAAGTTAAATAAATACATATATGAAGCGCTGAAAGCGATGAACATACGTAAAGTTGCAGATTGCTACCGAGTATTAAAATTAAGGATAACAAGCCCGTTGATTTTTCATAATTTTGTGTTGAAGATGTGACCGTGACTGACCATGACTGAAGCAAGGCTATAGTAAGAGTCAGTACTCTTACTTGTCAAACTTATAAGATAGGTACACACGCCAGCACATCAAGCCCTGATGCTGAAAAATTTTCCCAATCAACCTTGAACTTAATACTATAGTGATAAAGTTGAAAATCTGTCAGACTGTTGTAGCTTGATGAGCTGTACTGTTAAAATAAATCTATGTATTCCGCATAGTTTGATAACTGAAAATATTTCAAAATCCTTATTATATTATTATATATTTATTATATTTATGTACTTTTCTCGCCAAAACTACTGAACCGATTTAAATGAAATTTGGTACACAGATAGTCTAGAGCCTGAGAAAGGACATAGGCTACTTTCTAATGCGAAAAAAGGGGAACATTTACGGTGTCATTACAAAATGTGAAGCTGAAGTTAACGTGAGTAAGTAACTTGCCAAGCACCGCGTCGTACACAATGAGTGCTGTTCAGTCGCGTGGTGGGGGGGGAGCGCGCTTATGTACCTATAGTAGGCGCCAGATAATCGTGGAATATCGGTCATTGACCCACCTACATTTATTGACATTGTTAATTTGAAAAACGGAATTAATGACACAAAACTGTCCCGAATCATCATCTCTCGTGATCCTTAACATTGTCTAATAATGAAAAACGATTCATATTTAATTGCTCAGGTACCTATGAGCAGTTATTAGGGAAAGGTCAATATACTTTATTCCACATTTATCTGGCGCCTACTATATATACTTAAATAATTTAATAAGCTCTTTGCAGTGAAACACTGCAAATAGCTTATTAAAGTATTTATACGTATGTATGTGTCTTATTTGTAAAATAATTAGCCTAAATAATTAAAAATGCTACCCAAAGACACTATTCCACGAGGACGAAGTCGCGGGCACAGCTAGTAAATAATAATTTAAAGTCATTGAAACTCTCCGATAACTATGGAATTTACTGGCGTGAAAGCTATCTTTACTATTATACTTTATGACCGACTTCATAGCTAATCTACTGAAGACAGCATTTTGCGAATTCGTATAACAGCTCGAAGAATGACTGGAATGGAAGAATTAAAAGAATAAACTATTTATTCCGAATATTATTTTTTTCTGTTTTTAGTTTTAGTTTAGTTTAGCCATAATATAAGCCCAAAATGAATAATGTCCTTTCAACTTTAATTCTGCTACTCAATAACGGAACCTTCGTTGTGCGTACCCGCCATGCTCTTGGCCACTATTTTTCATTCGTAGGTACACGATTTATCAGTGACCTTGTTGGATACCACAGTTGGTTACATAAAAGCTATCTACAGCTCCCATTATATAAAATAGATAAAGACAAAAATAGATTTGTTAAAACGTGAGCAGAAAAAAAAACTGCATATTAATTTATATGCAAATTTATTTACTCCTCACTAAACTGATTTGCATCCGTACAATCAATATAATATTCAGTTGAAAAGCAGCGTCAGGCAGCTGCTAATTACTGGCCTCAATAGGTTTCAAACTCAAAAACTCAAAGCATTTATTTCACGGACACTCTTTTAAAAATAAGAGTTTTTTTACAAAGTAACATCATTCATGTTGAAATCATACATATTTCTACATATCATTTTTGACAGACCTGTTGGTCGAGTGGTTAGTGACCCTGACTGCTAAACCGCAGGTCGTGGGTTCGATTCCCACACAGGAAAATCTTTGTGTGATGAGCATGATCATTTGTTCTGTGTCTGGGTGTAATTTGTCTATAACATGTAGGTATGTATTTAGAAATATTTCTTAAAAAATACAAAATTAAAAAAACATTTAAAAATATAAAAATAGTAGCCCACCGGTATCGGGAACAGGGTCCAAGCTACCGGCGGTCAGGGCTCAAGATAGACGAACCTCCTAACAATACGAGCCGTGTCCAGAAGTACCGCTTTCTGAATCAGGCCCTTGATCCAGCTGCCTAACGAGAGCCTCCTTAGGTGCTGGTCGAGGCTCGTGGCTATTAATCCATTGGCTGACACGACTATCGGTACAATGATTGCTGAGTCCACATTCCACATGTCGACAACCTCGCGAGCCAAGTCAATTATATGTATTTATTATTATTTCGTTTATTCATTTTTTTTTTCTTATTTATACATTTTTAAATATTTCTTAAAAATACAAAAATAAAAAACATTTAAAAATATAAAAATAGTAGCCCACCGGTATCGGGAACAGGGTCCAAGCTACCGGCGGTCAGGGCTCAAGAGAGAGGAACCTCCTAACAATACGAGCCGTGTCCAGAAGTACCGCTTTCTGAATCAGGCCCTTGATCCAGCTGCCCAACGAGAGCCTCCTGAGGTGCTGATCGAGGCTCGTGGCTATTAAGCCATTGGCTGACACAACTATCGGTACAATGATTGCTGAGTCCACATCCCACATGTCAACAACCTCGCGAGCCAAGTCAATATATTTGATTTGCTTATCTTTCTCGGCTTTCACGAGGTTCTCGTCATGCGGAACGGTTATGTCTACAATCATTGCACGCCTCTCGATTCGGTCCACCACCACTATATCAGGCTTATTGGCAACAATAGTCCTGTCAGTGATGATGGACCGATCCCAGTACAATGTGATATTGCCATTATCGAGAACTGGGTCGGGCGCATACCTGTAGTACGGCACCTCCGATTCCACAAGAGAGTATTTCAGAGCAAGTTGCTGATGGATAATCCTGGCTACAAGGTTGTGCCTATGCAAGTATTCTCCGTTAGCTAGACGAGAACAACCAGAGACAATGTGGCGAATCGATTCTCCCGGACGGTGACATGCCCGACATATGTCAACCGTGCCGTCCTTCACAATAAATCTCCGGTAGTTATTCGTCATGATAACTTCGTCCATAATTGCACAGACAAAACCTTCGGTTTCTCCAAAGAGATCACCGAATCGCAACCAGGCTACGGACGCTAATTGATCTACGTCGGACCCATGTAGGGCCCGGAAATAGCGTCCGTGAAGTTCCTTACTCTGCCATACAGCCCTGCGATCGTTAGTGTCTAGCACCGCAGGTTTGCGCCAGTTCTCATTTGCCAAAGAGAGCGGGGTGAGTCCCTTGTCCACCGCCACTACATCTCGATGCATACCCACGTCGACAGCTAGGAAATATTCCCTGAGACTGCATATCTCGCGATTGTGGAGAGTCTTAGCATTTAAGAAGCCTCGACCTCCACACTTTCGCGGGATATACAGTCTCATTACCGACGACCGTGGGTGATGCATTCGATATGCAGTAAGCAGTGTACGGACCCGCCTATCCAGGGCGTCAAGTTCCGTTTGAGTCCATTTGAGTACGCCGAAAGAGTGCATCAATACCGGCATGACCCAACCGTTGAAGGCGCGCACCTTGTTTCCGCCTGATAGAAGGCTATTGAATACCTTCTTCAGGCGGCCAAAGAAGCGCTCCTTCAACGATTGCTTCATGTCAGTAACATTGATACCTAACGCTTCCGACATACCCAAATACTTGTAAGTTTCAGTTGAAGAGAGGGATCTGAGGTTTATGGAATCCGAGAGTTGAGTTCCCACGGATTCCATAATCTCCCCACGCTTTACATGCATGACCGCACATTTGTCCACACCAAACTCCATCCTGATGGCACTACTGAAAGTTTCAGTTACCTTCAGTAGCTCCATCAGTTGCAGATTACTGGAGGCAAAGAGTTTCAAATCATCCATGTAAAGGAGGTGAGATATAACCTGACCACCTCTCTTCAACCGATAGCCCAGCCCTGAATTCTCCAGCAGTGTGCTTAGAGGGTTCAAGGCTAGGCAAAACCAAAGCGGACTCAAACTATCGCCCTGAAATATACCCCGCTCGATCTTTACCGGTTCGCTGTTCCTCTGGATATTTCGACATCCTGGATAGCGAAGAACTGTCCTCCATTGCCCCATACACGACATCAGGAAGGTGCGTAGCATTGTATCAATTTTATACAATTCTAGCACCCTCATGAGCCATGTATGAGGCACCGACTCATAGGCCTTCTTATAGTCTATCCAACATGTCGACAGATCCTTTCGGGAACGCCGAACCTGTTGGCTAATGGCCATATCAATGAGGAGTAGCTCCTTAGTACCGCGGGACCCATTCCTACATCCATTTTGAGAGACAGACATGATGTTGTTGCTGTTAATATGATTATTAATTTTAGCTCTCAAAATAGATGTAAGAACCTTATAGACCGTCGGTAGACACGTGATCGGTCTATAATTTTTGGGTTCCGCGGTACTACCCGATTTGTGGAGCAGGTGGGTAACTCCTGTAGTAAGAAATTCGGGTAGCGAGCCGGACTCTAAGACAGTTTGGTACTGAGATGCCAAACGAGCGTGCGACCTTTGTAGCCACTTAATCCAAAAATTGTGCAGTCCGTCCGGCCCTGGAGATTTCCAATTAGGCAACGGACGGACCGCACGGGCTACATCTTGGGGGCTGATTGTGATTGCCCCCATTTCTGGCAATGGATCGCACGCTCGTTCGACCCCTCGAATCCAATCACCTTCGGTGTGACTGACAGGCACCGACCAGATGTTGCGCCAGAACGAACACATGGCGTCATCATCCGGCAGGCGCGTGTCAGTCACACCCTGGTCCGGTTGCTCCCAAACCCTATATACCCACCTTTCATTACTTCGGAATGTGCGATTCTGGGTGTATCGCTCCACTCGCCGCCTATACCTACGAATACGGTTTGCCCATGCATACACTTTCTGCTTCAGGAAGTCGATGCGCTCTGTGAAACGTGACATATAATCTCGGGGGCTGATATCAGTCCCCGAAAACGCCCGTCTCACAAAACGCATCACTCTAGGGCGAGTGTTGCCCTCCCTGAAGCAGATTAGTTTGCCGATTAGCGCTCTGGCCCCACCGATACGACGCTCGATCCTGCACTGCCAAGCCGGTACGGCTGGTTTTGGTCGTGTAACTCTATCATTACTCATTTTGACATGAGCTACACGACATGCCGCTACAGCCGCGCAGTACATAATCGAGTGTGTATCAGTGAGGTCTTCGCAGTCATCAAAATAATTTGACAACTGCGAATCCAGAGCAGCTACCAGCGCCCTATTTTTGTTATGCATGGGCAAACGAGGTAAGCGTGGTCTTAGTTCAGGCGGTACGTAGCGATATTCCCGAATAGCACACTCTAAAGCACATATATTATATATTATTACATATATGTGAGAACGATGTAAAAGACGTGAAGGATAAAAGCGTCCGGAGTAAAAAGAAACAAGGTTCAGCAAAACGACCTAAACCTATTTGGCGCAGCCGTCAGCCGCACAATGTTATGGATTTAAATGAAGTTTCCTTATATTATTAATTATTTTTGTTCCTACATTGTGTGTATCTGTTTGTTGCAAATTATGATGTTTTTAGTAGGTACCTACAGTACAACTAAAAGTTTGTTGTTGTTGTGATGGCCAGTCATTCCCAAAGTGCATAACCTTTTTTTCTTTTTTTTTGTGCTATGAAAATGCCTAACGCATGCCACGCCGTCCGGGGAGACGATGTGGTTATATGGGGCTTGCACCCACTAAAAACTTCGCCTGTGCACCTACTCTCGCCTTGATGTGTGGGCCACGAAAACTGCTACGCATGACATTCGCGACCCATGCAATGTGACCCACTTCTGGGCTCCGATCATCTTTGCCCGCCTCCGGGATATCACCACAACTCCAGGGACCGTGCAGCGTAGACGATAGAGTCCCAAATCTATCGTCCGCTGGCCTATGGCGGCATCATGTCGGCATTTCACCGCCTGCGTCGTCCTACCCTCCTGCGACTTATCGGGTCAGCGAGAGAGTCTGCCGCCCTGACCCGCTCTGACACTTCCTTCTGCGAGATTACATCCTCGCAAAAAGACGGCACCGCGCCCTTTCCCTAATTTCTGCCACCAGAACACGGCGCTGCGCCTCTCAGGCAGGGCACTGCTCGAGAGTGTGCATTGCAGTGTCATTGTGGCAAACGCACTGGTGACACATGGGAGTCGGCATAAACTTCGGCAAGCAATCGCGCCTCCAGATCCCACGAGGGTGTTCCTGCCAATACGAACGTCGTTTCGTATAACCCTGATTGCCATAACTCTTTGCGGTTGCCGCAGATGAGCCTTGTTCTGGGCAGTCAGAGAGTCCGCCCACACTGGGGTGCCATACAGCGCCATCGAATGCACCACCCCCGTGTAAAGCCGTCGGCAGCGCATACTCCCTCCACCCAGATTCGGCAGTAGCTAACTTAAGGCGGAAGCTGTACCGATCAGCTTCGGGGCAAGTCGGCAGAAGTGCTCGCCGAAGTTCCACCTACGATCTAGGACGACGCCCAGATATTTCATGTGCGTCTGCACCATAATTCTTTCACTATCCAGAGTGATGTAAGCGCCCGCTAACGTAATCCGCAAGGGGTCTATAGTAAAGAAATTTTAAATTTGAGGGTACAAGTGCTATTCTGTAAAACTCTCACCGTGAAATCTTAGATAAAGAAAACATAAAGTTAGCTGTCAATCCGTGTAATCAAGGTGGAATCACATTGATTCCACGGAATAGTAGTAGAAAATACCGGCTGGATCCTGTTTAGGCAGACCGTCACCAATATTAAAACAATCGCTTATTTTGATCCGGCTAGAGCAAAATCTAAAGGGAAGGAAGATTTATCTATCTATACAAATAACATAGTGTAGTGCATTCATGGATTTTATTATACGTTGCGTCACTAGTCCCGCCACGCCAGGAATGGGGCAAAGTAAACAGCCCAAACTTTTGAGTTAACCCTACTAATCTACTTAAATTCACATTAAAATCTTAACCCCCACTGGCTCTGTCACATTTGTGATTAAAAAACATTCGTTTTGTTTAGTCTTAATAAAACTACCAGTGGGCAAAGAGAATCTATGGTGGGGGTGGGTTTGGTCCAGTGAAAAAGTGAAAGTCTTCTTTAAATGCATGGTAAGATAAATGTGATGCTTTGGGCATTTTTTTTGCGATTTGTCTAAGGCACTCGATTGTTTTCTCCATGAAACATCCATCAGGAAACTGCATTTCTACAGGATCCGGGACGCCTCACTGGATATTCTTACTTCATACTTGAGTGATAGGATTCAGAGATTCAATGTGAACGGGCAAGATCTCCCGGATCTGTAGTCAAGACGGGGTCCCCAAGGCTCAATTTTAGGTCCACTTTTGTTTCTAATTTATATCAATGACTTGCCGTAACTCATAAAGGATAAACATAATATAGTGTTATTTGCAGATGAAACATAACTTTTATTTATACTCAAGCGTCAGCAGCTGGTCACTGACAGTGCCATTGCAACTGTTAACTGGTTTAATATTTATAATCTTCCACTACAAGTGAACACTAGTTTATCAATAAAAGGTGAAGAAAACCCGAAGATAGACAGTAAAATATTATGCAAAAAGCATACGCCGTAAGAAAAATTCGTGGTTGAACTAATTTAGAGACAGCCCGTTTAGGATACTTTAGTTATTTTCATAGTGTGATGTCATACGGCATTCTGTTGTGGAGAAATGCCGACGATAAATCAGTGTTTGTATTCCAAAAAAGGGCTATTCGTGCAATTTATAAATTAAGTCCTAGACACATCAGAGACAAATTTAAAGAGATTAATATAATGATTGTGCCCTCTCAGTATATTTATGAGAATCTTTTGCATGCACATACAATATTAATCTGTTTAAAAGATACAGTGATATCCATAACTTAAATACTAGAAATAAACACAATTTTGTCATTCCTAAGACCAGGCTCAAGAAAATAGGTGGTTAATTTGCATATACCTCATAATTATAACGTATTGTGAATGTGAGGACCTTGTAGATCGCAATATTAGGGGTTCATTTCATGTTAGTCTGGCAGTTTGAGTTATTTATGCGGCCTACCCAAATGCCCTTACTTTGGTATTGTTCGTCAAATCGTTGAGCTCCTTAAAGTTCTAAGTTTGAGCTACACGATAACTGAAAAAATGCTTGCACTGTCTGGACAGGCTTTTAAAACTATTTCCAAAAGCAAAGCCAAAACCCTACACGGCCAGGATGTCGAGCTTGATTTGTTTACCAGTATCGTTAGAAAAAGTAAAGAAAGCTTTGACTGATTGCTTTTTTAGTATAACTTTACCACTGTTTTATGAAGGACCAGCTTTTGCCCGCGACTTCGTACGCGCATATCCCGTTTTTTCCCATTACCGTAGGAATTTCCCGCTCCCGTATATATAGCCTTCCTCATGGACGTGGCTATCATATACAAAAATAATTTTCTAAATCCGACTAGAAGTTCCAGAGATTAGCGCGTTCAAACAAACTTTTCAGCTTTATTATATGGGAATAAATATTATGAACACCAGAAAATACTTCGATACCCTAAGCTCTTTTACCAAAAATAT
Organism: Mamestra brassicae; assembly: GCA_905163435.1. Taxonomy (NCBI): domain Eukaryota; kingdom Metazoa; phylum Arthropoda; class Insecta; order Lepidoptera; family Noctuidae; genus Mamestra; species Mamestra brassicae. The sequence continues at coordinate 1,741,476 of LR990991.1, read as the reverse complement.
ATACTTAACACCAAAAAAATTAAGCCTAAAAAATAATAGTTCTAGCTGTTTTATTCGCGGCAGCGGGCGGCGAGTGCCAGAAACGACTTGCATTAATAGAAAAAAGATATTGTTTTTAGTATGTTACCCGGATACTAAATATTTGGCTTATTTGATAGGGTAGCAAGATGTATAAACTTTGGTTATAATTTCATATTAAACTGCGGTTTTAATTTTGGTGATCATTTACTATTTTTGGGTCAACTATGATTTGTTTGGAGTCATTTGCTTTAATAGGATAGCAAGATGTACAAACTTGCCGGATTACCGCCATGGGATCTGGAGGCGAGAGCCCTCGCGCACGTTTATGCGGGGCGCGTGGAGGTGCTTCGCCGGGGCGAAACTCCGCTGCCACGGCAAATTGCATCGCGACGGACGGAGCTCCGGCGGGATACTATGGCGGTATGGAGACTGCGACTATCGCAGCCCAGCGCTGGGCACGCCACAATTGCGGCGGTAAGGCCCCTCTTTGAGGAGTGGCTGGAGAGGCGCCACGGCGTCCTCACCTTCCGCCTGACGCAGGTACTTACCGGACACGGCTGTTTCGGGAGGTACCTGTTTCGGATTAAGCGGGAGGACACGCCCGGGTGTCAGCACTGTGAGGATCGCCCGGAGGACACGGTGGAGCATACGGTGGAGGTCTGCCCTGCTTGGGCTGAGCACCGCCGTGTCCACGTCGAGGCGATCGGCGGCGGCAACCTCTCGCGTCCGGCCCTGGTTGAATCTATGGTCCGGAGCGAGAAGGCTTGGGAAGCGGTCACCTCCTTCTGCGAAGCAGTAATGCTAGCGAAGGAGGAGGCGGGCCGCGCGAGGTAAAGGCAAGGCCTTCGTCCCAACCGCCGCTACAGGAGAAGACGCCCCGGGCGTCGGGAGTCGCAGGGCGATCCCCGGCCACCGTAGGCGCGGGCCTGCGGACGGCGAGCGTTGGGTGGCTCGCTGTCCGATCACCACCAGGCCCGGGTCGATGGCGCGTTGTGTTTCACGCGCGCCTCAAAGAGATGTCAGCAAAGAGGACGGGGCCCGCTAGGGCCAGAGCCTGCCAGGGTTGCGGAATTTGTTCGAAAGAGTCACCGCGGCCCTGGAAAGCAAAGGGCTTTAGAAGGAACACGGATCGGTTTTAGTCAGTAAGAGTCTGACACGCCCTTCCGCTCCACCCAGAGCGGAAGAAGTCATTTTGATGATTTCCCATCCTTAAAAAAAAAAATATGTACAGACTTTGGTTATAGTTTTAAATTAAAATGCGGTTTTATATTCTGGTGATCATTTACTATTTTTGCCTGTGATATTTTACTAAATTAGGTACTTTTCAAATGTACTCTACTTGAAGAAAAGTTAAATGGATACGAATGTGAGGTGAAGTATTGAATGAACATGTTTCATTTTCATTATTTTTTTAATCAAATCATTAAAAGTATTTACACCGTATGGTCCTAAAAATTACTTCGTAATGGTCCAAGCAATTTTAAGAGTTTAACACTGGAGGCTCAACGTACTAACTTTATTTTGCGCTTATATTTATATTATTACTAGTTGCCGCCCGCGGCTCCGCCCGCGTGATTGTCGAAAACTATCCTAAGGGAACATATTCCCGGGATAAAAAGTATCCTATGTGTTATTCCAGACTATAATCTACCTCTGTGCCAAATTTCATCAAAATCCATTCAGTAGTTTTTACGTGAAAGAGTAACAAACATCCATACATACATCCATACTTACAAACTTTCGCCTTTATAATAGTAGTAGGATTACCTTGTACCTTGTACCACACTTCTTTCATGGGGTATTGTGTTAAATGTTACAACAAAATACCTACTGACATATTAGAACTAAATGCAAGAAAATTTAAAACTTATGTTAAAAGTACACTTTGTAAACAAGCATATTACAAATTAGAAGATTACATTCAGGATAAGAATGCTTGGAAAAATGCTGGTCCTGCTCCATAGGACAATCAAGGGTGTAGACAAAATCAAACTGGTTGATTTATGAATTAACTTTATAGATGGGTATACTGTTTCTTTTTTGTGTTTTTATTTTCTGTTTAATTGGTGGTTATTAAGATTATCTGTAAATATGTGAGTACCATTTACCTAATTTTTTTTTTTTTTTTAGAAAAGGAATAAGTACCTCTGCTGGTTATACTTTGTTCTTATAAGTAGCAACTCTGGGTGTATCGTCCTCACATAATATTAAATTGATTTTTGTGTACCAAATTTTGTAAAGTCGTTATTTGAAAAGAGTAACTATGGAGTTTCTTGTCCGTTCTTCTCCATAAGAATCTACCTTTCCGAATGGACAGTAGAGTCACTTTATTAATATATTTTACTGAACTGTAAATGCTGACGTTCAAAAGTGCCGTTTAATGGCCTAATTGAAATAAACGTTTTTGACTTTGACTTTTGACTTTGACTTGTTGCTATTTCACCAATTCGCACTAAACTTTTCCAAAAGGCCTTTTATAATGCGCACAACAAAGGAGTGGAACTCTCTGCCTGCGTCTGTGTTTCCGAACGCATACAACCCTAATCTCTTCAAAATTAGAGAGCTCGCTCCATCGTCGACTTTGTCTCTGTCATCTATGACCTAGATTAGAGTCAAAAGCAAACCCATATTAAATAAAAAATAAAAACAACTAGTTCTACGTAAATGAATGAAAACACAGCTTGACTGAACTAAGATGCAATTATTTATTTACCATACAGTACACATTCAATCAACAGTTTTGAGTTCTAAACTCCCACCAACACAACAAACGCCTGCCGATACCGAATGGGTACTTGTAAACAATGGTGCCAAAATGATAATAATTGATGAAAGATAGTTGATCTGCAACAACCAGGGCGCCATCTGTAAAACAAAACGTCACAAATTTCAGGATACATCAAGCACTTTAAACAACGAAGTCGGACATGTTTGGCGATGATAAAAGAAAGTACTTTTAGTTCATTAATCCACTTGCTTCTACCGACCCTTATAACGTCACGAATTGAGTATTAGATGTACCCGCGAAATTTATATGTTTAATGTATATATAATAAATAATAATGTATATATAATAAATAAGACGTGTTATTAATATTATATGTTTAATATTTATAACACGTCTGAACTTCAAAATGATGCATGCACTGTGACAAATAGTTGGTTACTTTTACAAGAAAATTAATTAATAAAAAAACATTATAGCATAAATGCCGTAAAGTTTAGTTATTGTTTTATAAATGTAAGACAACATAAGTTCGAATTTCATGAGATTTCGTGAAAATTATTGTATGTAAAAACTGGTGGCGTTATAACGCCCAGTAGTCAAATTGACGTCTACTTATTATTAGTGTCATATTTTAAATCACTGTCAAAACGATAAATCTCGACAAAATATTTGATTATTTCATCAAATAGATTCCAATGTCGATCTGCCCGTTGAAATTACCATTTTTCCGCCGGAAAATTTCTAACATAAATATACAACGTGTAACAGAATAAACGCAATACCTTTTAAGGGTTTATTCAAAGTCAAAATCAAAACGTTTATTTAAATTAGGCCATTAAACGGCACTTTTGAACGTCATCAACTGGCCTGTTGGTCGAGTGGTTAGTGACCCTGACTGCTTAACCGGAGGTCGTGGGTTCGATTCCCAACCAGGACAAATCTTTGTGTGATGAGCATGATCATTTGTTCTGTGTCTGGGTGTAATTTGTCTATAATTATGTATGTATTTAGAAATATATTAGTATGTTTATCAGTTGTCTGGTTGCCATAGTACAGGCTCTACCTAGTTTGGGATCGGATAACCGTGTGTGAGTTGTCCCAGGATATATTATATTATATATATATATATTATTATATTATATTATATCGTTTACAGTTCAGTAAAATAATAATGTTACATTAATAAAGTGACTCTACTGTAGTTACTGTAGTGACTTATTGTAGTTATCAACGACTTTTACTATGGGAACAATCCCGAAATCGCTAAAAATAAATCAGCTAGTCAGTACATTTTGTCGAGTTATGCGCACAGAAATGTATGGGAGAGTTGATTTTTTTTTCGCGATTTCAGTGTTGGTCCCATAACAAAAGTTGTTCATAATGATGAGTACCATTGTACTTATTATACACGTTGTATAATCACCCAGGTTTGATTATTGTTTTGGAGCATAGTTATTAGTAATAGTAATAACTTATTACGTTATTCATTTCAGTCACTGGTCTAACTACAATGAACTGGACTACTGGACTAATTGCAATGAATTTATTACCTTTCAGGTACCCAGCTAAGAGTTCCAGCAGATATTGCTTATCGCACCTTTAAAGTAAAACCGTTACTAAACGAAATTTTGAAATTTTATAGGGGAGACAATATTAGAAAACAGTCACTGTTTTAGATAGATGGCATTGATACCACAATTCATGAAAATTTTCGTTTAGTAACGGTTTTACTTTAAGGATAGATATGATTATATATTCTCAGACAGTGAGGACTCTGAAGATGATTTATCTTTGTCTGTGCTAGCTAAAAGAATACGCACTGCCGATGAACGTTTGCCAGAAGATGTGGATCAACAAATACTTCTACTTCTGGCATCCACTCCATCTGTTAGCTGTTCTTCGCGGAATCCTCTGTCACTCCAAGTATACGCTAAACTCGGCAGTATACGTGGTACAACAGAAATCCAAGTCAATTTACATCCAAACAATGTTTTTTGGCCTATCATGCCAATGTTTAGTTTAAAGAGATAATAAACCATTGCAAGCAATTAGTTCGGATTGTTATTTAAATCCAAAAGTATCTACAATCAAAGTTTTGGTTTTGTTAGCCGATCTTACTACCGGGCGATAAAACGCCACTCGTTTTCCGGCTTTCCCGGACAACCAATATTACAATACGAAACAAAAAGTAAGTAATAATTTTTATTCCAATGAAGTAAGTACTTAATATTTACAGAATCTTTTGAAAAGGACAATTCAGTTCAATGACTTTGTAGATAAGAACACTAAACCCACTAAATTAAACATCTTTCTTTAAAGTTAGGGTTCCAAGGCTCAAACATAACCAAGAAACTTTGATAGGTTCTAAGATATTTCATGAGCTGCTTACCAGTGTTCCACTAGGTCCACCCTAGTCACGTTTTTAACAATTTCAACAGCAGCAGTAACCGCACCAGTCGCGTTTTTAACAAAATTGGCCATATCTGTAATGCATATATCTGGGGCAACACACGTACCATTGATGCAAGGTACAGTGCAAATAGGCTGGCAAGAAATTGCCTCGGTGCCATTTACTTTTGTTATTTTCCATCCTTTTTCACAGACACATGTCTCAGGTGCAACACATCTTCCTTGAGGACATCCAGCGGAGCAGTGGGGCTTGCAGGTGTGTCTATTTGACACTACGTACCCCTTTGTGCATTGGCAGGTTTCTGGAGCCACACACGTTGCATTTATACAAGGATTCGTGCAAATTGGTTGACATTTTCCGTTCACCATTTGCCATCCTGAGTCGCAGACACAAGTTTCGGGTGCAATACAAGTACCACGAGAGCACATGGAACAGTGAGGCGTGCAAGCATTCTTCCCAGTTAATTTATATCCCGATAAACATTGGCAAGTGTCCGGAGCGACACATGTGCCGTTGGCGCAGGGTTCGGTACAAATTGGCTGGCAAGCACCATTTATAGAAGTCATTCGCCACCCTGAGTCACAGATACAAATCTCGAGACCAACACAACTTCCATGTGGACATCCACTGGAGCAGTGAGGTTTGCATGAATTTTTCCCTGATATTTTATGTCCCGGTAAGCATCGGCAAGTCTCTGGGGCAACACATGTACCATTGATGCAAGGTAACGTGCAAATAGGCTGGCAAGAAATTTTCTCGGTGCCATTTATTTTTGTCATTTTCCACCCTTTTTCACAGACACATGTCTCAGGTGCTACACATCTTCCATGAGGGCATCCACTGGAGCAATGAGGTTTGCTTATAATCACATCAGGTTTTGTGACGCTTTCAAGATATTTGCATGTTTCTGGGGCAACACATGTACCATTGACACATGGTTTGCTACATATTGGTTCGCAGGAATGAATCACGGACCCATTTATTTGGGTTACTTTCCATCCGGAGTTCCAGACACAGGTTTCGGGTGCAATACAAGTGCCATGAGAGCACGTGGAACAGTGAGGCGTGCAAGTATTCTTCCCAGATATTTTATATCCCGGTAAACATTGGCATGTTTCCGGAGCGACACATGTGCCGTTGACGCAGGGTTCGGTACAAATTGGCTGGCAAGAACCATTTATGGTGCCATTTATAGAAGTCGTTCGCCACCCTGAGTCACAGATACAAATCTCGGGACCAACACAACTTCCATGAAGACATCCACTGGAGCAGTGAGGTTCGCATGAATTTATCCCAGATCTTTTATGTCCCGGTAAGCATTGGCAAGTCTCTGGGGCAACACAAGTGCCATTGATACAGGGTTTGCTGCAAATTGGTTGGCAAACACTATTCGTGGTTCCTTGTATTTGAGCCAGTTGCCATCCTGGGTCACAGATACAAGTCTCAGGAGCAGCACAACTTCCATGAGAACAACTGGAGCAGTGAGGCGCGCATATGTTCTTGTCAGTTTTTTTATAACCTGGCGAACATTGACAGTAGTTTGGAGCTATACACGTCCCATTGAAGCAGGGTTCACTACAGACTGGTTGACAAACCCCATTGTCATAGAGATATCCCTTAGCACAATGACATGTATTTGGTGCGCGTCCACTTTCATCGATGCATGGTTTAGAACCAACAGACAGGCAGGTATTTGTATCTTTCGGATCAAGTACAAAACCATTATAACACGCGCATTTGTCTGGAGCAACACAAAAGCCATTTGTACATTTTTTGGAGCATATCGGCTTACAGCTGAATCTGGAAAATGCACAAAATAATAATTAGGTATGCAAAAGTAAATCAGTATATTATAGAAAACTGATTGTGCACGATTTGATAGTGTAGGTTTTAATTATTTTTTTACTGTAAGCGCAGGCTATGGTGTACACACGCTCAAACACGCTCTAAAAAGTATGAAACGAGAAAATATTCTTACAAACAAGATAATATTCTTTGCCCTAAGCTTATGATCGCTTAGGTACTACTGTTAGAATATATTGTTTTGTTAGGGTAGGTGGCATACGAAAAATATTAAAAACAATAAATACTATACTTACTCTGTAGAATTTCCATCAGGCATGTAGCCGCGGCAACACAGTTTGACCGTCATTAGTTTCTGAAAAATTTCCATGCATCATTTATAAAATAATATCTGTACTGTAATGGTTTCTGTGTACACCGAATAACAGCTCTAATACAGCTATTACAAGCTTCTCTATTGCTTCTACAGCTACTACACAGCTCTACTAGCATAAAACGCTGTATAATTGTGGACACTTTTTTAATTATAAGGACTGTATAAGCGCTTTTACAGCCTATATACAGCCTGAATTTGCAGCTTCTAGTATAAAAAATGAATTTAAATACAGCTTGTATACTGCTATATTTGGGAATATTAAAGAGCAAAGATATTTTTTTTGTTTATTTGTTACGATTTAGCTCAAAAACTACTCAACCGATTTTAAAAATTGTTTCACCATTAGAAAGCTACATTATTAAATTAAAACTTAATAGGCTATAATTTTTTTTCGAAAAAAAAAGAGATTTCTACGATAATCGCAATAATGTAACCCAAAGGCAAAATTTTGCCTAATAAATTCATTATTTGGCGTGCGCTGAAAAAACTATTAATGATACATAAAAATAATGTACTTACTACTAGATTAAAGTACTCATTATTACCTATACTAAAAATTGTGAGGAGTTTGAGTGGTTAAGTCACAATCACCGCGTTTTGTTCCAATTATTCAATCAAAACCCGGGTGGAATGGAATAGTGGTGATTTTTATATCATGATAGTTATAAATCTTTATCCATTTAAATGGTTTGATAATTAAGTTTGATTACGTACCTACATGTACGGACCTTTCGTTAAAAACAAAAGGGGGGTATAAAAATGCTCTAAGTGAGAAAAATGTTGCGTTTTGAACGAAGTGCCCTACGTTAATCTATTAATAAATGATTTACACATTTATCACGCTATAAAACACGGGAGCAGGGCAGTAACGGAAAACGCGGGTGTAATAAGCTATTTGTAAAGCTATAAAGAGGATAGAGAGGAGATGATCGGCAATTGGGTCTCAAGGTGGCCCAGCACAAGTCCGAGGCCACGTGCTTTCATCGTTCTCGGAACAGGCCACCAGCGGGATCCCATGTAACGGTAGGAGGGGTTCACATCGGCGTCGAGTCGACGATCAAGAACTTGGACTTGTTCTCGACAGCCGGTGGAACTTCGAAAAGCACTTCTGACGTTTGGCTCCCAGGTTGAAGCGAGCCGGGGCTGCCTTCAAGCGGTTCCTGCCCAATCTAGGGGGTCCAAACAAAAGCTCTATGCGGGGATCGTGCAGTCCATGGCCCTTTATGGGGCTCCAGTGTGGGCGTTAACGCTGAAGGGGCGACCAGCCCGCCAGCTCAATGTGTCCTAAAGGGTCATGGCCATCCGGCTGGCCCGGGGATAAAACATGGTCTCCGGCGAGGCGGCGAGCTTCCTTGCCGGATTACCGCCATGGAATCTGGAGGCAAGAGCCCTCGCGCACGTTTAGGCGTGGCGCGTGGAGGTGCTTCGCCGGGGCAAAACTCCGCTGCCGCGGCAAATTGCAGCGCGGCGGACGGAGCTCCGGCAGGATACCATGGCAGTATGGAGCTCCGGCAGGATACCATGGCAGTATGGAGACGGCGACTATCGTGACCCAGCGCTGGGCACACCACTATTACGGCGGTCTGCTCTACTTGGGTTAAGCACCGCCGTGTCCTCGTTGATGCGATCAGCGGCGGCGACCTCTCGCGCGTCCGGCCCTGGTTAAATCCATGGTTGGCTTGGGAAGCAGTCACCTCTTTCTGCGAAGCAGTAATGCTAGCGAAGGAGGAGGGGGGTCGCGCGAGGGAAAAACAAGGCCTTCGCCCCAACGGGAGTCGCAGGGTGATCCCTGGCTGCCATAGGCGCGGGCCTGCGGACGGCGATCGTTGGGTGGCTCGCTGTCCGATCACCGCCACGCTCGGGTTGATGGCGCGCTGTGTTCCACGCGCGCCTCAAAGAGATATCAGCATAAGAGACGGGGTCCGCTAGGGCCAGAGCCTGCCAGGGTTGCGGAATTTGTTCGAAAGAGTCACCGCGGCCCTGGAACGCAGTAGGCTTTAGAAGGAACACGGATGGGTTTTAGTCAGTAAGAGTCTGACACGCCCTTCCGCTCCATCCAGAGCGGAAGAAGTCATTTGATGATTTCTCATACTTAAAAAAAGGGGAGATGAAGTTCGTGGAGTACCTACTAAAGTCGCGCGAACAAAGTCGTTGGTGAAGTGCTAGTTTATAATATTAGTATAGATTAGTAAAACATTTGAAGAGTTTAACTCACCCTTTTATAATGGGTCACAACCAGGGGTTTTATTATTTTGCGCATCACACAATTCATCTTACAATTTGGATCGGCCCTCTCCCAGGTCAACTGTGTAACCCGCGCAGTTTCTATGACAGGTCTATACCTCCTACGGAAATAATACAGTTAAAGTGAAATAAGTTTTCCAAGTTCAAGCTCAATCGGATGTTAAGAAGTACTTGGAAAATTGATAACTAATTCCCACACCTAAAAATGAAGCAATTTATTTTTTATTTATTTATTTATTGCACACAATGTACACACATTTACTGACTCAACTAAACTTTGTGAGTACATTACCCTGTTAGGGCGCAGCAATCAACTTGTAGCTAATGATAAAATAATTATCTTTAACAAAATTATAATCTTTATATAATAACAATAAAATGAATACACAACACTAACGTTATTATTAAAAACTATAGCTGTCAATTTTTGGGTATACATTTGTTTAGTTTTTACTTAAAAATTACTTAAATAGTTATTATATAAATATTTGACAAAACTGTTGCTCTGTGGGTACAAACTGTTATAAATAATATAATTTACAAAACACTAAAAATATATAGGTAATATGCTCTCTTTTAAGGTAATATCATCAAAAAATTCTATGCAATAATAACTTCAATACAATGCATATAAAATAGTCTACATTTTTAATTAAAAACCGGCCAAGTGCGTATCGGATCACGCACAGTAAAGGGTTCCGTAGCGTTGTCAAGATTAGTTTTTAAGAAAGCAGAATGTATACGATTCATTATAATAACATCCCAAAGATACAACTGACTTAACCTTTTGAACGCCAGAGCATTAACGCATCGGCGTGCCCCCGACGCCAAGCCACAAATTCGCCGTACTTTTTGTCACATATTTGTGACGTTTGGCGTACAGGGCACGTTCTTGCTTGTCAAGTATATGTGGCAATGGAGTTCAAAAGGTTAATTTAAGAACAATTACACCTACCACAGTGTAGTATTTTTAACCCAAAGGTTGACTGATAGAGAATGCCTTGATGCATTATGTCCGCCCATGTGCCACTATTGTACATTAAGTTTAAATAAATAAATAAACAATTTTGAAGTAAAGTAAGAAAATATATGGAAATGAACCATTATCCCCGAAATTAGAGCCATATATTAAAAAAAATGCATGTTATTATAAGCTCTTTACTTATGCAGGGTTACTTCGAAGATAGAATTTATTTTTCTTTCGTGCAATGTGTCTCGTTAATAGAACATAGGTATTTCACAAAAAAAAAATATTTAGGATTTTTTTTGTTTTCGATTGCCATCACTTATCTCGTTGTTAAGTATCAAGAAGAGTGATTATATTCTCTTTGCTTTTAATTTTTTAATTCGAAACTAACTAATAATAATATATATTTCCCTGTTCCTGATACCGGTGGGCTACTATTTTTATATTTTTAAATGTTTTTATTTTTGTATTTTTTTTTAAATATTTTAAAATGTAACAAATAAGTTAAAAAAATGAAAAAACGGAATATACATTTTTTTTATTAAAACAAATAATACGTATCTATTTATTTTTAATGATCTTGCTGGACGTAAAGTTGGCGCACACTTTGTTTAGAACAAGAAAATCTATACAAGTCTATAAATTTAAAATTAGCATGTTTAAAAAATATAATTCTTCGGGCACTCTGCGCACGAGTCCGACTCACACTAGGCTGGCTTTTATAAATCAATCGTAAAACCCTAATTTTCTGTCGAGTAAAAAATATTGAAATTTGAGCTCGAACTAAGAACTTTTTGTTAGGAATCGCATATTTTAAATAAATAAAATAGATTAAATATTAGTCACTATTATATACTTTTTCAATCACTTACATTTCCATTCTGGTGCAATTTTGACTTTTCACATGATTTGCATTGAATAATTGTATTAAAACAATTAAAAATAATGGCAACGGAGGCCCCATTCTCACGCAGATTTTACTTAAAATGAATCTCTCGGACGACACGATTGGGGATTTTATAGTAGATAAGTACTTTTTGCGCAGGATGGATGTCTGCCCATTTCCTAATAATTGAAATAGATAAGTTCACACGCACATGCAGGATAAATTTTGTCAGCAAATTAAAAAGTGTGGAGTTATTTTTTCAGCATCCGTTGTTATTTTCGCTTTTTATCTGTTGCTAGCTGAAATAGTGCCTAATGTTGAACAAGGGTCGAGGCACTAATTCAGCTCTACTATATCGCTTCTTTGCTTCAATAACGTGATAAGTCCGACAATTCATTTGTCTTTTTTGACGATTCTTGAAAAAATAAAATTGGTCACGGCGGTTTTGCTTCAATAACGTGATTAGTACGAAAATAAAAAAAAATGACGCTTTTTGGAAAAATAATAAAATTAAAAAAAAATACCCGTCGGACTTATCACGTTATTAAAGCAAAAAGGCGATATCTGAAGCAGATAAGCCATATTCGAACGTTAAAATAATTTTAAGATTTTAATAATCAAGTAATTGCTTAGAAATTACTTCAAAATCCCTATATTATAATATAGCTTTACTGTATACTATTATCATAATTATCGTTTATAATACTAATATTATAAACGATAATTTATTACCAATACGACTGCGACTTTTCACAGGCGTTAAAGATGTTCCTTATGAGGGCGGCACCGGCATCAGTTACCCGCGAAACCGTACTGTTGTTCTTGAAAGATGGAATTTTTATTAAAGTGACGTTCGACCTTCTGTGTGGTGTCGGACGTAAAAGAATAGCACCTTCCTATCACTTCCCATGGGTGTCGTAAGAGGCGATTAAGGGACTCACCAGAGAATGGGCAGCAGCATTCTCTGTGCATTACAACAGCTACACTGCGATCGCCAACCCGCCTGCCAATCGTGACGATTATGGCAACCCCTGGGAGGCCTATGTCCAGCAGTGGACGTCTTTCGGCTGATATATGTACATTAACTTTTCAAACACCTTACTGAGAACTGGCAGAATTGACACCGGCCTATAATTGTTGGGTTCTTGAGAATCGCCCGATTTGAACAATGTAACGACTTTACTGTGTCCATGAGATCCGGAAATACTCCTTGGTCTACACTTGTATTACATATTACAGCTAAGTAGGGGGCAGTAGTTTCAATGGTAGATCTACATACCTTTACAGACATTCCCCAAAATCATCTGTTGATTTAATTTAATTTTTACCATCCCTACCTTGTTGCTATTCCACCAATTCGCACTAAACGTTTCCAAACGTCTTTTATAATGCGCACAGCAAAGGAGTGGAACACTCTGCCTGCTTCTGTGTTTCCGAACGCATACAACCCTAATCTCTTCAAAATTAGAGTGAACAGGCTACTTCTGGGTAAGCTCGCTCCATCGTCGACTTTGTCTCTGTCATCTATGACCTAGACTAGAGTCAAGAGCAAACCCATATTAAATAAAAAAAAAATAAAAAAAGGACACTTAAATTCCGATGGACATACCGCCACATTATTTCTAAATAGGCCAGCAGAGAGAGCGGGTAACGAGTTGAGAGCTTCTGTACTTAGAGGAATATTAGCAAAAAAGTTGTCAAATTCCTGAGCCATGAATATTAGCTAAATTAAATTTAGTTTCCCGCTATTTCTTTCTACCTGTTTCATTATTTATTCTTGTCCAGATGATTTACATTTTGTCGTCTGCTGATTTTATTTCATTGCTATGCAGAGCTTTTGCAGTTTTGCGTGCACTTTTATAATGTTTTTGAATATTTCGCATTATTTTGTATTATTCATATGTTTCTTCAGGCCAAATAGTTTATATAGCTTTCCCTGCCTATGCATTGACAAACTGTTTTTTGTCTCAAGATTGTTTGCTGTAATAAATCATTTGATTACAGACCATATGAAATTATTTTTTTGTACGTTTCTGAATTATATGAAATGTTGCTTATGTCAAGTAACGATTATGTAATGTGTTACTTATAGAAAGTAATGATTATAACACATGTTATTATGGAAAATAAAAGTTATGACTAATAAGTTGATTATGGCAAGCGTTATTAGTATTAATGATAATAGTGCAAAATGATAATAGTACAAATTATATTATAGAAAACGAGACAATACCACTTTTGCAATTTTAGTTGCCAAAGATATGGGCCGGTTATTATTTTTATCTGAGATTTTTATCCTTTACTATTGGAACAACAAATTCCTTTTGTCAATTCCTCTGGTAAGTATCCATGACATAGACATCTTTCTTATATAATAAACAAGCTGACACGCGCAACTTCGCTTGCGTCATATTTTTCATTAATGCTCCGCTCCTATTGGTCGCAGCGTGATGTTATATAGCCTTCTTCGATAAATGGGCGATCCAACACTAAAATAAATTTTCAATTCGAACCTGTAGTTCCTGAGATAAGCACATTCAACCAAACAAACAAACTCTTCTGCTTTCACTCTAATTTCGCATTCTATTAAACTGGTACTTATGAATCTTAACCGCTCACAGTTCAAGCCCCGGAAATATTTCCACATGATTCTGCTCTCCTGGTACTTGTGAATTTTTGTCGCTCACAATTCCAGCCACAGACATACTTCGTAAGATTTCTGCTCTCCTGGTACTTGAGAATCTTTAGCGCCAACAATTCTATCCCCGAAAATACGTCGCCATGATTCTGGTCTCCTAGTAATTGTGAATTTTTGCTGCTCTCAATCCCAGCCACGGAAATACTTTAACCTGTTTCTGGGCACTTCTGAATTCTAACCGTTCACAATTCCAGCTTCTGAAATATTTCGACACGTTTCTGGTGTCCTGGTACTTGTGAATCTTTAGCGTTTACAATTCCAGCTCAAAAAATGTATGAGAAACTTCTTCATATAGGTATATATTTTTTTTTGTCGTGAATTTTTCGACTTTTTACCAGTTTTTTTTTTTACTCGCCCAGTAATTCTAAATTATAATATTACTTTTATGGCCTAGATACATCGTAGCTCTCTAAAATTTATCTTCCTTTAAGGAAAGTATTTATTTTCGACTAACATAATATAACTATTTACTATCTTAAAACTATTTACTTAAACTATTTACAACTACTAAACCTAAGTATGTACATATACAAAAACAAAGTACACTCAGTCGTCAAAGTATTCCTCCGCATCGCTGTCATCCGGAAACGTGCCCAGAAGACTGGCAGCATTACCACGTTGAATGGCAATGCTAATTCTTTGAGCAAAGAATGAGCCAGTCCTCTGGTCACACAAAGTGTCGATCAGTCGGCGAGATATGTCCTTGAAAAGGAGACGTGCACTCGGACCCCATGATCCAAGCGTTTCGACCCGAAACGACTCAAAACTGTAATTCCCAATAAGGTTACCTACAGTATTTTATTTATTTATTTATAGTTAATTAAAACGGCACAGGTCCAATTACATTAATTAACATGGAATTTTATAAAAATAAAATAAGCATTCAAATAACATACAATACAAAAATTCAATTCAAAGATATACAATTCGTGGATAAAATTATTAATAATTATTTGAGTAAATGCGCAAAGTATTTGTGCCGCTTGAGGGCGGCCTCAGCAGCCGCAGCGGCAGCGGCGGCATAGCCTGCCGTACTTGGAACATGCGATGGCGCAAGGGTGTCGACACACGTTACGTCCCACACCAGAGACCTACCCACCTTCCACGGCACCAACGTCATACCATCTGGTCTTTTCCCATCGTCCCGTACCAAGCCGCTAGGTTCTAATACCGCAGGTACGCTGGCGGTGACAAAAGCCCGACGAATAATATCGTTGATGCTGGCGTGGCGTGCTATGCGGCCTGCGCTCTTGCAGCAGGAAAGACAATGGTGCCCGAGGCTATCGACAGCTCCGCAGTGACATCGATGCGGAGCAACACAATGTGCGCCTAAGCGCAGACAGATAGTGAGCCGGAACGATGCGTCATCCATCATAGTGCCTATGGTGAAAGACTGAAGTGCTTGAAGCCACAAACCCGACTCCCATTTTCCCACAGCCAGCAGACTTGCACTCTCAGCAATATTCGTTTTATTCTTGTACATACATATCTGTAAATATATAATCTGAATCTCGGAAACGGCTCCAACGATTTTCATGAAATTTAGTATGCAGGGGCGATAAATTTATCTAGCTAGGTGTCAATTAAAACTATTGAGTGGAAGCAGAGCCCAGTTGTGTTGGGCGGTGTTTCCACTCCGTAAATGGCACATGTATAATGCACACAACTTGCTGGCCCCTTCCGAAAAAGGCAAGGCCAAGCAAGAAGCTGCTACTTATCCCTACATTGCACTGCGTATCTCCGAGTGTCTGACGCCGCTGAGCCTCATTCTGGACACATTCGAACAAAACATGGTGAACATCCCCGATCGCGTTACTGCGCAATCAGGTGAGTCCGTTTTACCCAATAAATGGCAAATTTAATGGGTAAGTCTTTTAGAAGAAAAAAAATAGCATTTTTTTTTTTGGTACGTAGATATGAAAATTGTGATATTTTCCATCCGTAATTTAGTTCATTCAAATAAAAAACAAATATAATAATAATTAAATCGTTTATTTTGAACCACACACATTCAATTTTACATTCAGCTAGGCCCACCAAACTGCGCAACGGTTTTTCGGCGGGATTAGCACCCGATGCGTATGTAAAATTATTTAGATACTTATTATATAGGCACAGAGAGTTTAATGGCAACGAGAACCGCCGCCGGACACGTTAGATACAACCAAATATAACAATTAGAACAAGTACATCTTTTTGTTCCATAACATTTCATGAGCTAAGAGGAAAAGTAAACGTAAAAAAAAACAACGGGTTGCACTCCGGGAGTGTCGGTAGAAGTGAAAACTTGAACATTAACGTTGTGCATTTTTGATATTTTGGAATGGTTAGAGAATAATTTCGCACGAATTGCATATGCATGCATTGAGGCATACATTTTCGCCGCGCGGTAGAAAGAGAGGGGGGGGATATTACTTCCTCTCCTACGCCGCGCCGGCGGCGGTATACTCTCCCTCCGTCTTACGAATTTTCGATCAGGTCACCTGTCCTGACGCGAGTTTAATATTTTTACCCATCCCAAAAAGTGCACAACGCCGCAAAAGAAGTTTTCACTTCAATAAAACTTGTAAGTGATGACAGGTAAGATATATGTAAGATAATGCATGGTTATTTAAAAAATGAAATTAAGTGAAACAACAACACTAAAAACCAAACATAGCCCCCTTCTTCTGAAGTTTACATGTGCAGTTGCCTGGTCGCGAGCAGTACCCATGGTTGCAAACAACGGAGCAAATTAGATCAAAACCTTTGTTACAGAAGCACTGATTGGGGGTCAGGCAGTTCCCATTGTTGCAGGATGGAGAACAAGTGGGTGAGTTGCCTTCCTCCGGCAGAGAGGTAACAATGGGAGGCCGACACGTCTCAGGTGCAACACACTCTTCATCACCGCAAGAACTACACTTCGGCTTGCAAATTGAGTTAATGCGTTCAAATCCACTATGACAGGAACAGTTGTCTGGTGCAATACAGTCTCCATTGCTACACGAGTTACATTTTGGTTTGCAAATTGAGTTGATGCGTTCATATCCACTATGGCAGGAACAGTTGTCTGGTGCAATACAGTCTCCATTGCTACACGAGTTACATTTTGGTTTGCAAATTGAGTTGATGCGTTCATATCCACTATGGCAGGAACAGTTGTCTGGTGCAATACAGTCTCCATTGCTACACGAGTTACATTTTGGTTTGCAAATTGAGTTGATGCGTTCATATCCACTATGGCAGGAACAGTTGTCTGGTGCAATACAGTCTCCATTGCTACACGAGTTACATTTTGGTTTGCAAATTGAGTTGATGCGTTCATATCCACTATGGCAGAAACAGTTGTCTGGTGCAATACAGTCTCCATTGCTACACGAGTTACATTTCGGTTTGCAAATTGAGTTGATGCGTTCATATCCACTATGGCAGGAACAGTTGTCTGGTGCAATACAGTCTCCGTTGCTACAAGAGATGCATTTTTGCTCGCAGGTGTTGTTGACACGCTCATATCCTTCGAAACAGGAACAGTTGTTTGGCGCGATACACTGTCCAAAATCACATCCGACGCAAGAAGGCTTACAAACTGATTTGTTTTCTGTTTTTTCATATCCTATATTGCAAATGCACTTATCGTGTGCAATGCAAGTCCCATGAACACATCCCAGTTCGCAAATTGGGATACAATTAAATTTATTATAAGGGTCCACTTTGAAGCCATCATTACATTTACATTTGTTAGGCTCGGAACATTGTCCGTTCACGCACATATGAGTGCAAGTCGGTTGGCAAGTGTCATTGATTCTCAAGTAGCCTTTATGGCATTTGCAGTCGTTTGGTGCGACGCAGTTTCCATGTTCGCAGTTGGAGCATGTGGAATATGTGGATGGCACGCACGTGTGGCCGACGAGTGTGAGCGGGGGCGCGCACGTGCAGATGTCGACGTCGGTGCAGATGCCGTTCACGCATCCCAGTCTGCATATCGGCACGCACTGGTCCAGGTACTGGTTGTACTCATAATTATTGCAGCACATGGGATAGTTCTGAAATTCGAAAACTGGTGTTAATCTTAAGAAGTAGTGTTTAAAGACTGATCTAGAAGTAGTGTTTAAAGACTGAGCTAGTCAAACGACAAAAAAATTAAATACATACTACGACTGGAAGTTTCTGTCTCCGGTCATCAACGTCCGTACTGGGAACAAAAATTAACAATGAAACAATTTATTGCAAAATTTGTATTGTTACACGCCAGAATTAATGTCGGGTACATTAAGTTACTACTAGCGCCATCTAGTATCGAGTAGCAGAACTTGTAGAGTCAAGTACTTTCTAGACATTTTTTTGCTAGAACATTCT
Organism: Mamestra brassicae; assembly: GCA_905163435.1. NCBI lineage: Eukaryota > Metazoa > Arthropoda > Insecta > Lepidoptera > Noctuidae > Mamestra > Mamestra brassicae. The sequence continues at coordinate 1,723,008 of LR990991.1, read as the reverse complement.
ACACTTCTCGATATCTGGTCAGTCGGCAGCGGTAGTTACGAGTACTTTCCAGATGTTTCGAGAATAGAAGTTTCTAGAATTAACTGACCTAAATAAGAAGCACTTAGTCCGCGACCGAGTCAGTATTGGATTTGCGATACAAGCGAATACTTCGTAAGCGATCTTCAAGTGCGAATAAAGCGATCAGTAGTGAACTTGTGTTTTATAATTAGTGAGTTTAAAGTGGTAATTAGTGTTGTTAAATTAAAGTGTCATTTTGGATATTTAATCGGCTGGTTTTTTTGTCACGAACCCCAAGCTCGTAACAGTATGTTCTAATTCGATCTTTCCTTACTTTTAAATACACTCGTGAATCCATGATCAATACCTAAATATCAAAGTGGCCAAGCGCGATACCACGCAAAACGAAGCGTTCTGTGAATTGGAACTTAGAATGAATAGTTCATTCCGAGTTCCCATTCACAGAACTCTTTGAACTTTGAACCGCAAAGAAGCTGCGAGAAGTAAAACTATTTTTGCAGTTGTAGGTTTAGAAGTGGTGTTTCACGCTCGCCTCAAAGAGACGTCAGCGCAGAAGACGGGGCCCGCTAGGGCCAGAGCCTGCCAGGGTTGCGGAACTTGTTCGATAGAGTCACCGCGGCCCTGGAACGCAAAGGGCTTTAGATGGAACACGGATGGGTTTTAGCCAATAAGAGTCTGACACGCCCTTCCGCTCCACCCAGAGCGGAAGAAGTCATTTGATGATTTTCCATCCTGCTTCATCTTCTTCATCCTCAAAAAAAAAAAGGTTAAGAAGCGGTAATCTCAACAACCTCTTAATCAGCTTGAACTCCTAGGCAAAGTCCTCCTCCATTCCTTCCAACAATTACTAAGCTGCATCCGGTTACACTAGAAACCGACTCAAATGTGGTTCAGCAGATTGTATACGATAACGTGTAATTTTCTGTTACGGCCACAAAGTTCATGAACATATCGAGATTTTGTCAAATCTAACATCTCATTATACAAAATAGCTACTAATAGTTACTATAGAAAATTACGCGATAGAGATAAGTCAGAACTCGAAGTGACTTATGGAAAAACTGCACTAATGAATAAAATACCTTCTGTATGGCCAAAAAAATCTTTAATAAACTACCTAAAAAAATGAAAACGTTAAATCTAGACAATTAAAAAAAATAACTAATTTTTTTTTATTAATAAATGCTATTACTCACTACAGGACTATTTAGACGACAATTCTATAATTACTGCCTCAGAAAATTATACATCGCCTCACTTATTTTGACGATCTTGAATATTGTTTGACATTACCATTAATATGACTCGTAGCTTAATCTATATTTGACATTATTATTGAAATTGATTGTATTTTAAATTTGTATTTTGTATTTGTAATTTGTTAATTAACCATAATTAAATAAATTTGTACGCCTCTGGGCAAAACATAGAGGATCCATGTACCTATCAATAACATCTCACACTCTGTTGTAATTTTATCTATGTTTACAAATAAAGCATTCTGATTCTGATTCATATCGAATATTCTGAAGTGCCTACTAACCTAACAAATGTGGACATTCTCACCAAACAGTTTATTTACTTATTAACATTTTAACTGTTCTGCATCTGCTCGATGTCGCTACTGGGATCCAGCAGAATACCAGCGTCAAGTATATTTGCCTGGCACATGCTGAGAAGGACTCCCTTTTGGTGCTACATGAGACACACACACCGCACATCGGTTTTTTTTTACATTTATGGTACTCACAGATTGCCATCAATTCTGTCTTTTTCTTTTTTTTTTAATGTTTTTTCGTATTTGTATTTTCTACTATTATGATTTATGTAAGTGTGCTTTTGTGTGTTGTGTTTTCTATTCTTGTACCAAATAAATGTTTTATTTATCTATCTATCTAACAAAATAATAATAACTTGAGCAAACTCACAGTTCGATCAATGCCTTCCTTTGTGTTGCAAAGTGTGTGAACTTGCAAACACCTTTATCACCAATTTTTAAAGAGACACAGTAATCGAAAATCTCGATAATGACTATTGTTAAAAGTACAACTCTAGTTTCTCTAGGCGACAACATGTTGTTCGCGAGTTGGTGGTTTTTCGGTAAATAAGATTTCCTCCTATTCTGGGCTTATATGTACAAATTACCTATGAAGTAATCGCATCCTGTAAGATAAGAAGTGAAATGATAAAATAGTTCATACATTATTCGAGTAAGTTAACTACGTCTATTATATACACTGTGACCGTTATTTAGTTTCCTATTTGTTTTCCTGTCTTTATTTTTCCTCAATATTTCAAAACTCGAAACGAAGCATGTCAAGTTACTTTAAAATTAATTCGCATGCTTCGATTTTTTCGTTTTATTATTAGTCTGGGGTAATTCCAGTTAGAATGTTTAATCTCATTAGTTAACAACCTTAATTTAGTCAAGTGTTTCTTCCTTAATTTCTTATACCTCATCAGCCTAGCCTTTTCCCAACTATATTGGGGTCGACTACCAGTCAAACCGGATTCAGCTGAATACCAGTATTTTACATGGAGCGGCTGCCTACCTTCACAACCCATTAACTGGGTGACATGGATACTCCTTGGCAATACTGGTGTCAGATTTACTGGCTTCTAACAATCCGTAACGACTGCCAAAGATCTACAAATGACAGTCGGGACCAACGGCTTAACGTGCTTTCCGAGGCACGGAGGAAACTCGGTATTTTAAGATTGTCAACCATCCACAGACCAACCTTGGCAAGCGTTGCTTAACCTTGATCGACTCGCGCGGCTGATACACATCGAGACCCTCAGTCTTCAAGAAGTAAGGGAAGCGCTCATAAAACTGAAGCCAAAGCGCTCATCTGGCGCCGATGGCATTCCAGCTATTCTTTTTAGAGACTGTAGCAGAGTGCTCGCTGAGCTTCTGCAGCATATTTTTTAACACTTGTTTAAAACAAGCAACGTTTCCGCCTAGGTGGAAAATCACTCTAGTGATTCCGGTTCCCAAAGGAAAGTCAGGTCCGGATATCAGTGGCTACAGACCGGTTGCAGTGTTGTCAACACCGGCAAAAGTCTTCTAGTCTGCCATCCAACGCTGTGTGCATGCTCAAGTGAGCGCACAGCTATCGGACGCGCAGCACGGCTTCCGGCCGGCGCGCAGCACTGCAATTAATCTTCTTAACTTTATGGCGAGGGTGGTGCCGGCCGTCCATGCTGGTGTACAGGTAGACGTGGCATATTTTGATTTCAAAAAGGCGTTTGATACCGTCGACAATGATGTACTGCTAATGAAGTTGGCAAAAATTGGCTGTACTCAAACCCTCTTACAGTTCTTCGCCAGCTACTTGGAAGATCGACAACAGTACGTCGACTACAACGGGTTCGAACCCGAGCCATACTACACCAGGTCAGGCGTCAGCCAGGGCAGCAATTTGGGTCCTCTCGAATTTATTTTAATGATAAATGACTTACCAGACGTCGTCAAACATAGTTTATGTTTATTATTTGCAGATGACCTCAAATTGCTGCTCGAGTTTAGGAGTGGGTCGGACTGTAAGAAATTGCAGGAAGACATAGATAGAGTGGTAGAATGGAGCTATAAAAATAAACTGTTTTTCAACACAGCGAAATGCTCTGTAATGACATTTACGAAGACTACCTTAGTCTACGATTATAAAGTAGAGGAGGCGCCGATGCAGCGAGTATCTCAGGTACGAGACCTAGGAGTACTGCTTACCCCGGATCTTACTTTCCGGGATCACATAGTTAAGATTTGCAAGAAGGCGTACAGAAACCTGGGTTTCGTCCTGAGACAGTCGCAGGGATTTACGAACCTTACCACGCTTAAGGTGCTCTATGACGCGTTGGTGAGAAGTCACTTAGAACACGGCGTTGATTTGGGCTCCTCATGAAGCGAAATTTAATGTCATGCTGGAGCAAGTACAGAATAAATTTACAAGACACTTGTATTTCAAACTTTATGGAGTTTTCCCATTTTACCCGCTGATGTATCTTACACTGTTTGTGCTGGGTATGGTGGGGTACAATGACCTCAGAGTGCGCAGGGAATTTACACTCGCGGCGTATGTGCTAAAGCTCCTGCGTGGAGTTGCACATAACCCGGGAGTGCTGCGACACCTGAAGCTGTGCGTGCCGGACCGGTACGGCGGCGACCGCCATTGCTGGCCGTGCCTGTTGCCAAAACCAACCTGCTGTCAAAAACACCCCTCACCCGCACATTACGTGTACTAAATGAAGTGCATGAGAGGACAGACATATTTTCGTGCAACTTGAGTGAATTCGCAAGAGTTTTGTTGAATTTTGTTTCTTATATTTAATTTTTACTTTTTTTGAGTTGTTGTTTGTGTTTTACAAGTTATTTTTAAAGTTTAGTGTTTTAATTATAGTATTAGTCGTAACTTATTTTCAAATTATCTTGTGTGTGTTTGCAAACTACTGTTGTATTAGGTCTGCCTGTAAAGATAGTGTGTTTATAATAAATAAATATTGCCGCGCTAAAACCGCGCTCTTAGATTATTTAAAACCTATGTTTTTTTGTTATTGTTTTATATATGGAATTCATATGTTTGACGTGTCAAGCAAGTCTTATTTAATTGGTTACAATTTTGGGAAGTTACTTGAGATTTGTTGTCCTAATTTCACCTAAAATAATTGAAATATTCCTGAGGCTTTGTCCCCCTGCACAAAGCGTGCGTCTATGGACACTACGAGGTGACGGTGCTATGCCACAAAACTTCTATCCCCTTTGGTATAGAATCTCTACCGAAGCACTTAAAACTGGTTCCAAAAAGAAGCACATCATTACAAAATAATCAGTTTTCAAAACTCTTTTTCCAAAAATTGTTTTTTTTTTTAATCTGAGAGATACGCCACTGCTGATGTGTGATTTGAGCCAGTTTTTTCTTTTTGCGTCTTTTGGTCTTCAATACTCAAGGACATGAAGCCGCGGCCCGCGTATCTTGGCAACATTTGATGCGTGACATGATTCATGAACATGTTGCTCATCATGTTTAACGGCAACGAGCAACCCTTATTAAGTATCGTTTTCATATTGTGCGTCAGCTGGCGCTGTTGCGCAACGTTACCGAACAGGTTCGCGTCACGTGTTGCGCGTCAAATGTTGCCTAGTGAATACGCGGCTTGACATTGACAAATTAATGATTATCTTTTTAATTAATGTAAACCATAATTCACCATGTCCTCCTCTAAAGTTCAACAAAGTCCTTCTTCAGACTTTCATAGCAAGTCCTGCAACCGCAGTTCTACAATCTAGGCCACATAGAGGAAAACGATATATTTATGGTCCAAGAAAAGTCAGTTTTAGTAATAACTTCTTTATCTTCCTTACAACCTAACCATTTGGCTTAACTAGAACAGGTACGGTCTAAGATATTTGAGCTTCGCGTCGTATTAGAGTGTCGGTCGTGGCTTCATCTTCCTCGTCCGAGGGTCCGTTGGTGAAGGATTCTCCACTCGTTCTCGGAAAGATCAGCGTGTTGGCAGCTGTGTGGTGGTAGACTACGCTGCCGCCGATCGGTGAACCTGGAAATACACAGAATATATTTTTTGGTTTGAAATCTAAGTAAAAACTTGTCCTACGTTTGATATGGTGTGTCAGGATGTTATTTATTAGTAGCACTAAAAGTTAAGTTTAGTTACTTGCGCTGTTTTCGCGTGTTTTTATATGTCACAGGATAATTGCAAACTACGTAAGATTACAAAATATCTTGAGAGATTGTAAACTCTCAATAAATTGTCTAACGAACATTTGTTCTACAATTATAATAATATATCAAAATCTTGTATTCTATAATATCTATGGGCCGGTCCGAGAAGTTGTGGACTAACAGAAACTGGCGACCATTCAGCACTCTGGTCTACAATTTATCTGTTTTGGTGTGATACTTAAATTAGAAACTTGGCCCCTCATTGGTCTTTGTTGGTGTGAGGTCACATCTGAACAGACCAATCAGAACCTTGTTCCCGGTTTTACTATCACACGAAACTGGATAAATTGGAGACTTGTGCTCTGATTGGTCTCCATTTTATGTCAGTATTTTGTGTCTGTCAATTTCTCGGAATGACTTCGAGAGATTATAGACTATCCAATTTTTATGCGTAAAAATGAATTCCAAATTTTCAGTTGACAATTTATCCAGAATTTAATTAGTGGAAACTTGTTAATAGCCATGTTTTGTATATTATTGCTTTAAAATCAAAAATGTTAGCTGTAAGTTTTTTAATAATAAATTAATTACCTAAGTTTATAAACGGTGAAACGTAAATATATAAATAAATAAAAATTCAAAATAAAAAAATGAGTATTTCGAATCTGTGCCCAGTGATTCGCACTCCTTGGGCGTTAATACTGTCAAGAAACGTCCAATATTTTGACAGCTACAATCAATAAGTAATCTGATAAAAAATATTGAGATGGAATGTCCCATTACACTCATTTTCTAATTTCTGTATTAACTAAATATTTTTATTTTATTTTTTAATGCCCAATGCTAATACCAGAATAAATCAAATGATTAATATACATCTTTCCTCAACACCACACTTTTTCGTCTGACTGAAAAGTGCGGAAAAGATCTTTCTTAATAAATATGACGCTAATGTCATTAATATTCCAATGGCCACTTAAACGCCTGCTCATAAATCGATTTGCTACAAACTAAGTTTCATTAACAATGCATCGCCACGCTCTACTGTCGTGAGAGTAGTCGTGATAGGTATAATAATTCTAATATAAGTTCAAAATGGATTATTATATGTATCAACGCACGTTATACATACGCTTCCTGGCGCGAATGTCTTATCTACAATATTTCCGCCGGTATCCTATGAGTATTCTCCTATAGGAGTCGCGTCACGCATTACTGCAGTCGCCCACGCTAAAGTAGTTGACGAAGCGTGAAACGATACCTGTCACATCGTAGATGGGTGCCTTAAACTCACCCTTATAACAAAGTTGTACCTAGCGGGTATAGCTTCATTAGACGTTCGTCGCGAAATAGGTACATTGAGAAGCGGAAAGAGCAACGAGCCGGACGTGACACCCTGAATGAGCATCATCTACGTTTAAGGAGTCGTAGAAGCTTCATGAGATATGACCTCCTCAGTGAGCCGTAAGGCAGATGAGAGATGTTAGCTATGGAGGCTCAAACACCCTGCCACTCTATACTTCACCACCCCGGCAGAATACCAACCCCCTGGACGCAAACTGCAGTGGCCAATGCGGAAATCTTTTAACTGATTGCGGACCCAGGTTGGCCGCTATAAAAATGATGTAGCCAAATGGGGCATCCTCCACCCATCTCAAACGCAGCACCAGTGTGGAGCCCCTTCACGTGACATGCGTCACCTCTTTTGTTAACGTCGTGCACAACCATCCCACTACACCTCTCAGAATTTAAATGACGCCAATGATTGTGTTTTACATATTGTTTTTAGTACTGGTCGGAAATAAATTACTTTAATCAATTGACACCAAAAGAAGAAGCGAAGGTTAAAGAAGGAGTGGAGGTGCTTTTTGTACATCGAAAGGCGACGTAAAAATATAACATATATTTACTTAGGAACTGTTAGATATTTTAACACTTACTGTCATTGGTAGTCTTGCTCTCACCATACTCATGCCTCTTATGCCAGATCCGCTGCATGACGACCATTACCAGTATGAGGAGTAGCAGACAGGCACCGCCTATTGCCATCAGTGTCATATTCATACTCGCCATTCTGAAAATTGAAATAAATGGCACCTGAGTACTGTCATGCGTACAACGTTTGTGGTTGCTGACATGTTACATGTCAGCAACAAAGTTTCATTTAGTGGATGGTACTTTACAAGGGAAAGTAATGTCAAAGTTGTTTTAGTCCGTGAGACCTGTTAGCTTTTGTTGACATCATAAAAATTATTCTTTCGAGTCACACCGAGCTCTCCTTCGTAAAATTCCTCGGTGTGACAGTTCTTCGTGGGCAGAGAATTTATCTATGACAAAAAAGTGGGCCGTAATTTTTTTTCTCAAATATGAGACAAGTACGCAAAAGTATGACAGACAACTGCAAAAGGAATGATTAGATTCAAAGTTTTCAAACAGAGTGCAAAAATTATTTTTCTATCTGCTCTTACTTAACGCCAGTAATCTTTGCTGCAGTAAATTAATGAAGGCGATATCTTACTTGACGTTAGACAGACCCGCGGGTGGCTCCTCAATTTTATTGGTGCAAAGTTTTTTATTGGCACACCGACACTCCTGCTTGTCATTTTCTCCGGAACATTTGCCATTGCACAAGTCACAATCGATCCTGAAATCAAACACGTGGAATATGTTATGTTCATCTATGTAAATATATCAATTGCCGCATATATGAAAGTTGGTTGGTTTTTTAAGTTCGTAAGTGTAAAGACAAGGTTTGTATGTTTTTTTTTCGCCAGAAATTAGTCGCTCGAATATTGCAGTGGAATCGTAAAAAATGATGAGATTCTACTTACGGTTTAACGGCTGTACATGACTTTGTGTCGTCATCATATTCGAAGTCAGCAAAACATGTACACTTATTAGGAGCTGAGCAGTACCCATTAACACAAGTTGTAGAACAGTAAGGGTGGCAGCCTGTTTCCGTCATGTTATAGCCATGATTACAGAGGCATTTATCGGGGCTCAAGCAGCGTCCATTAGTGCAGGATGGTGAACATGTCGGTGTGCAGTCTTCCCCTTCTAGAACATATCCCTTGTGACATTCACAGGTTTTAGGTGCTACGCAATCACCGTTTTTGCAAGAACTACACTTGGGTTTGCAAATTGAGTTAATGCGTTCATATCCACTATGACAGGAACAGTTTTCTGGTGCAATACAGTCTCCATTGCTACACGAGTTACATTTTGGTTTGCAAATTGAGTTGATGCGTTCATATCCACTATGACAAGAACAGTTGTCTGGTGCAATACAGTCTCCATTGCTACACGAGTTACATTTTGGTTTGCAAGTTGAGTTAGTGCGTTCATATCCACTATGGCAGGAACAGTTGTCTGGTGCAATACAGTCTCCATTGCTACACGAGTTACATTTTGGTTTGCAAGTTGAGTTAATGCGTTCATATCCTCTATGGCAGGAACAGTTGTCTGGTGCAACACAGTCTCCATTGCTACACGAGTTACATTTTGGTTTGCAAATTGAGTTGATGCGTTCATATCCACTATGGCAGGAACAGATATCTGGTGCAATACAGTCTCCATTGCTGCAAGAGCTGCATTTTGGCTTGCAGGTGTTGTTGACGCGCTCATATCCTTCAAAACAGGAACAGTTGTTTGGCGCGACACAGTTACCATTACTGCAAGAATCACATTTTGGCTTACAGAGGGAGCCAATCCGTTCATATCCTGTATGGCAGGAACAGTTGTTTGGTGCAATACAGACACCGTTATTACAAGAACTACACTTCGGTTCGCAGGTCGACTTCGTTCGTTCATAGCCCACAAAGCAAGTGCAGTTGTTTGGCGCGATACAGTGTCCAAAATCACATCCGACGCAAGAAGGCTTACAAACTGTATTAATTTCTGTTTTTTCATATCCTACATTGCAAATGCACTTATTGTAGCCAATGCATGTCCCATGAACACACCCCGGTTCGCAAATTGGGATACAATTAAATTCATTATTGGGGTCCACTTTGAAACCGTCATTACATTTACATTTGTTAGGCTCGGAACATTGTCCGTTCACGCACACGTTACTGCAAGTCGGTTGGCAAGTGTCATTGATTCTCAAGTAGCCTTTATGGCACTTGCAGTCGTTCGGTGCGACGCAGTTTCCATGTTCGCAGTTGGAGCATGTGGATGGCACGCACGTGTGGCCGACTAGTGTGAGCGGGGGCGCGCACGTGCAGGTATCGACGGCGGTGCAGATGCCGTTCACGCATCCCTGGTTGCATATCGGCAAGCACTGGTCGGTATCGTTATCGTATTCGTATTGTTTGCAGCACACAGTTCTTCTTATTTTCTGCAATTTTAATTGAAAAACATTTTAGTAAAGCCTGTGGCTTTAAACCAAGTTAAAATCTAAGGTCACTTTGAAAAGAAGTGAGTGGGGCTATGGCGGCTACAGGGTTTCATACAAACTCCAAACCTCAGTATGTTTAGAACGCTGCGCAGAGAGGACGGATTTACGGTATGAAATCCTTAGGTTGTAAATTTTTTTTGGCAGTCGCGGCGTTTGCCGCTGAGTCAAGTTCTTTAAATTTTGAGGTTAAAATATCCCATGGATTTTTTTTCTCAAATGCTTGCAAAGACAGGGCAAGTCTCTGTATAAATCGAAAAGTTCTATTATTACTTCACGTTCGCTCTGTTGAGCCATTTTGTGCGCAGAGCGAACCTGCAAAAGCGCTAGCAAAGAGTATAATAATACGAGAAAGCGCGACTGTCATTCACGTGGTTTTGAACAAGCGGTTAGATGGTTTCAAACAAATTTTAAACCAACGCTTCTGCCACTGGTTTGCGACACACGCTTGCTTTCGCTTCGCTCTTCGCTTTCTACCAAGGGCGTTTAAAGGTCATACTAAACTTGCCATAAAACCACTGTCTACACTGTTTTAAAACATTATTTGAAACCGCTGTTTTAAACCGTGTAGCACAGGCTTTACTTTTCAAACGAAAGCAACCATCAAATCAAATTATTTTAGAAACATGTTTATTTTTGCATACTTTTTAGAAGGTCATTGGCTATGTGACTTTCGAAGTATGAACTACAAATTATTATAAACAAACATTTAATTTTAATCAACAACCTTTGACCCGTTTTACAGAGACAGAATGTAATTTAAATTGTAATTGGAAACGATAGCAGAATTTTGAAAACATTTTTGAAGTAAATTAGAAATAATGTGACTAGGAGGTATTTAAGCCAAACATACCTTTTGATTTTTTCCTCTGGCCCTGAAAAGTAAAACAAAACTGTGTATTAGACATGGTTGTTCGCAAATTAGTTAATACTCGTGATAATTCCTGTGCTGTGTGATCAGGACCCCAAGAAGCAGTCACTCTAAAGAGGCCAGTAAATAAGGCGGTGATGCGTGCAGAGAGATCAACAAACAGATAACTAAAACTTTGGAATATATATGTCACCGGAAAATGGCAAACGCCGTAAGATTGTAAAATATCGCGTGGAATTTATAAACATTTTTTTCTAAATAAGACATGGATATCCTACTGGAAACTATTGAATTTGGATGGGATTTATAGTACACAAAACGATTTTTCGAGAACTTATATTCGCATAAATATATCGAGAAATTATAATCTAATCAAGGTTTATTACAATCTAACGGAGTTTTTAATTTTCCGGTGGCATATATAGATCACGATAATTCCAAAGAAAGAGTTCAAGAACTGACAAAAACCTGTGATTAAACACAACACAAAAATGAATTGAAGAAACCAGGAAATCATAAGTGCCCCGTTCTTGCCAGAGCCCCCAAACGTTACTTATTTTCGGAGTAAAAAAATGTGTGAGATAGAGTAGTCTTAGTGTGTACTTAGAACGTACGAATACCTGTTAAATTGGGCCATATTTGCGTATAGTGCCCAAACATGTTGTTACTCAGAAAATAAGAATGGAGAATGTCTGGAGCTCTGGGTTCTTGCTTATTTCTTTCATTAACTAGAAGGAAACCTTAACCGAAAGTAGGCTTAATTCACTGATTTGAAAATGCTCTCCACCCCAGAAAAGACACATTGGAGGCCAATTTTTCCTGCTAATTTAAAACGAGCTCGACACTAAGTTCATCGTTGACATGGCGCCGGTAACTTTTATTTAACTGTTGGTAAGCACAGTTTATTTTTGAGGGTTTATGCTTGTTCATCCGTTCTCTTCCTTGCGTTGTTCGTCTTTATGCTCCTCATTTTCTTGTGGACTATATTTCGCCATGTTGGCCTATCTTCAGAGATTTGCATGGCACCACAGACTCATCATCTACCTAGCCTTTTCCCAGCCATATTGGGGTCAGCTTTCAGTCAAACCGGATTCAACTAATATCAGTATTTGACGTGGGATTACTACTTATCTGACCTCCAAAACCCAGTAACTGGAAAACACGGTACTTCTTGGCAAGCCAGGGTACCTATCATGACGTCTTAAAACCATCATGATTACGGTGTGGGAGGGAGATGGAGTTATACAAGTCGCATAACACTATCGCTCTCTCACAGTTTAATCATGATGGCATTGGCACGTCATAGTAGCCCTGGTGTCAGATTTAACGTGTTTTCCGGATCACGGGGATTTTTGGAATAATAAGATGGTCACCCATCAACAGACCAACCTCGGCAAGCGTTACTTAGGTATCGCAGATTATTTTCCATCCTTATTTTATTACAATAGATTCTAAGACGATTCACTAGAAGCCCTATTTCATGTTATATTCACACGACTTTAGCGTCGCAATGTTGACGTAATATTGTTATCAACAGTTACCGCGACATTGAGAACCCAAATATATGTAATGGAAAATTTCGCAAAATAAAACAATATTATCGTTTTAAACAAATAGTTTTAGATTGACATTGGACTATATATGTATATTTAAGTTGGACAGCAGGATGTACTGTAATACTTCCCAACAATGATACCATTATATTAAGCATCTGAATGATACATGATATGTAATACATTCAAAGGCGGAATATTTGAAAGAATTAATATCATATTTATACAGTTCGCGGTTCTTCGTATTTTATCCTCATTGAGTTAAGTTCTGTGCGCCGTATGATGTATCTCTGTGGCAGTTTAGAAATACCAAGCTTTTAAACATGCTAATTAAAAGCCTGATAAGAAGTGTGTCACTATTTACTGTGCAGTGCATTTTGATAATAACCAATTCATATTAAATTCAACATACTCCTAAGTGTATTATGTTTTTGTAAATGTATATTGTATATAGTTAGGTTTAGTAGATATAAATAGTTTTAAGTTTGTTATGTATATTAATTATTGTAAGTCATATTTAAAGAAAGATTGTAATAAAAATTATCTTTATTAGATTATAATTTCATTCAACATACCACATTTTACTATGCTTTTATAGACACGACTTAAACTGAGAAGAAAAAGCTTCAAAGGAAACTATTATTTTCATAAGCGTTTATTTTATTGTGGTCAAAACCACTATCTCACCGCGTGGTCAGCAATGATATGACCCATTCACTCATGGCCAGAGATCGGAATAGGTAGACTATACTATACATTAGGTATACTATTTACCTAATGTTCGTGGAAGTAAGTAACATAGAGTTGATAATACCTTCTCTAAAATCCCGGAAACATAACATGACGGTTGTATTTCGAGATTTAAGAAATTGCAAATTACTTATTGCGCTTTGAATACATTTGAACAAAATTATTTTATTGGAGAATCTTATTATGTTTCTAGAGTTCTGTACCTACTAAAACTGTTAAATTAAATAGCTATGTTTTCGTACAACTCCTTTTTCTTTTGATTCTTCAAATCAATCATTTGTAACTATAATCAAAGTTTAGTTCATGTTTTTATAATTCCGGGCTTTAATTGTCATGATCCCATTTATGATTCCGGAATTTCACAGGAGGTATTATCTACTCTATATTACTTACTTCCACGAACTATAGGTAAATATAGTCTATCTATTCCGATCTCTGCTCATGACTTACAACCTCGGTTGTAGCTTTCAGGAAACATAGACTCCAACGGAGATTTCATTCCTTAGCTGTACTCCCAATTTAATGTAACCTCATAACGCATTGAGCGTGTCGGTGGACTGTCCACCCAGTACACATGTCGCATCGCCGTACGTCTAGTAGTCTGATGATGGAACGGGCTTGGTGGAATTAAATTAAGCCATTTCGACACCCCAAAACGTAGCCGATAGAAAACCGACAGAAACACGAAGTCGATGTTCAAGGCTTCGAAGCTTTGACTCGAAAATTATGCATTAGCCTCCTTATTTTTCGAAGTCATTGCTTGTACCTCTTGTCTCATTTCTCAATCGAATCAAGCTGGTATTTGGCAAGTCCGTCCAAGAGATGAGGGCAGCTGCCAACTAACTCCCTTCCTTCCCGTCCTTTATCAGTTCGAAGTCATGTGAGACCCATCCACCACATAACAAACACAACATTCGAGCTGATATGTATTCACAGCCTTTCAAAAAGATAAGGCTCGATTTCAATCAGTTGTTTGTAAACAGATCCTTAAATTAGGTACGGCAAGAATTTTCTAAATTTTAGTGTATCATCTAAGAGATGCAAAGCTCATATGCCATGAACTGCTGGATACAGGGGCGTAGCTACCGCCGTATCAAAGATACGTGGCCCCCGGGACTTAAGGGCCCCGACGTGTGGACGCAAAGCTATACATTTAGTGGCGCCATCTCCTTTGTGGCTTGCCAAGACAGTTCTGAGTTTCTGAGTTAGGAAGGCCCACTTTGTTTTAAAACAATAACCATAAAAACGGGGCCCCCAAAAAAGTTTGATACAGGGCCCCTTTGAGACTAGTTACGTCACTGGCTGGATACACATAGCTAGAGTGATAATTTGGTATGGTATACAAATAGTACACAACAAACTACATACTACATATCACATCTTTTCTCCTTCTCTGTCAAATCCATCCAAAGGTCGTCTGTAAAATATTGCTTCCAGCGATAGAACCACCCAGTGTTACACCCTTCTATTTTAAGGTCCCAATGTAATTTGTTATGATTTACAATAAAGAGTAGTCATGCGCGTGCAGTAAGCTACAGTAAAGGCAGGCCAGCCCATACATAATGCCCAAAAACAAAACGTTCGTCGAAAATTCACATCGTCAGTATCGTAATTTCAACCCTGAATAATGAATGTTGTGAGTTTTTTTTTTTTGGGCATTATGTATGGGCTGGCCTACCTTAACTGTATAGCATACTGCGCGCCCATGAGAGTAGTTATATTCTATTTAAATATATATCATGTATTTAACTATATAGCCTTTTTGTGTTTTTTTTTTGCTATTAAATAATTCACACACTGTAAAATCAATTGTTTACAATATTTGTAAACATGTGAGTACCATTTATTCATTTATATATTATATTACTATTATTATATTATAATATTATTACTTATTTATATTTTAAAGACTTTGATTTGAAAAGACTAACTATGGAGTTTCTTGTCCGTTCTTCTCCATGAACCAGAACCTTTGTGAATGGACAGTAGAGTCGCTTTATTTTTATACATATTCTTTTAACTGTTATGTTGATGTTAAAAAGTGCCTTTTAATGGCCTAATTAGAATAAACGTTTTGACTTTATTCTGCTAAAGGTAATATTGTCAAAAATATCGTCTTTGTAAAATTAGTATTTTGTTCTTGTTTTTAGGATAAATCACACATTATTAACAAGTATACCAAAAATTTCACAATATTAACAGTGCTTAACTTGCAAGATGCTTGCAAGTCAAAAAAGAGTACGAAGGAAGGTGAATCGTATGGGTGATTGTATGTAGTAATATTATGTGCATAATTTGACGTAGTAAATGTATGTGATAATGATGAAAGAAAGAGTGCAAATATAAGTAGGTAGTGTCGGTATATACAATGTGCATCAAAATGAAACAGCCAATCCTACGCTTGCGTCAGGTTCCAATAACTTCAAAACTTTAGTAGCACTTGATATAAGTAAGTAAAAACTAAATGAGGCCGGTTTGAAAAACTCAATAAAAAACGTAGTTTTCCATACCGGCCTCATATTGTAGTGTTATTTATAAACAATTTGCAAAATAAACATCATTCATACGCTTCAATTCGCGTTTGCTTCAAAATATTATTGTCGGTTATTACGACTGCAATCCGGTAATATAACTGAAAGTTTGTAAATCGGAATGGCTGTTCCACTATGAAAATAAATGATAATATTGTGGTGAGCAGTTGAGTGTTGTCTTACCTCTCGTTAGCCGCTTCTCTAATCTCACATTCATGCCTATTCTCATTTTCATCGTGCAACTCACACGGTGCTTCACTATGGGAATAAGTAGTTATTTTATTTATTTCGTGTTGTGTATGTTTGTATGTGTTTATATCCTACATTCTATCAGTTATAATTTGTAAGTGGGTATAAAAAATATTGATTTTGTGTTTATGTCCTACATTCTATCTGTCCTGATTTGGAAGTGGGTATAAATATTGATTTTGTAAATATTATTATTATGATGTTGATACATAAAAATAATTATATTCTATCATCTACTTCACGAATGTTTAAGTTTACTTGAAGATTGTTCAGAATTGCGGCTGAATTCTGAAAAATCTCTGGTAAAAAGAAATAAAAAAACGTCTTACTTCACAACTTCTTCGCAAACACCTGTGGCGTTTCTATCCAAGCTTTCACAGAGGTGGAACACCTGAATTATGAGTATCACCAGGATCACAACACGCACGGATTTATGTTCAATCATTTTGTTCACATAGGAAGTATCTAGCGTCCAGGTTCCTATGCAACTGTATGTTGTTGGTCTATTTCCCTTGTTTTAATACTCATTAATGTACCATTCCGTTGAGACTGACTAATGAGAGATAACAATAATCGTTTTCCGCTGGAGGGTGTATGCCCACAATGTCCGTCCAATTAACAATTGCCTAGCTGATTTGATGAACTTGCACGTTTGTTGTAACAAAATCCGAACTGTTGTAAAAAAAACACGAAATCAGAATTCCTAATTAAATTTTATAGATATACAGGATGATATTGTTTTAGTTGTGACGCGGTATGGATGTGTTTGATGCGCGCGCGCACTGCGACAGCTCACGAGTGTACCGCAGTAAAGACTTGTTGCCGATTACTTTTACATCTTAATGCTGCGTGCGAGTGACGGACAATGACATTTTGCATAACGTTGGATAGTTTTATAGACGTCCGGTGCTTTGTAATAAATTTTCGTCGTGACGTCGATCGGGATAAGAATACATAATTTATAAAAATCACAACGCAATATTAGTAAAATGTAGACGCACTGTGTACAATATTGTGTGAGGTTGAAGTTGCTCGTAATAGTCACGTTTGCTCGCGGCTACGGCAAATGAAACTGTGATTTTAAACATTCGAACTGAATTAATATTCTTATCAGTGTGTGCTTTACTTGTACATAAGTATACATATGTAATTCAAAGTTATATTTGTAGCGGTTGAATTATACGTGGCCAATAAAAGGACAATGCGTAATAAAACGCGTTAACCTAATGACAGACAATCAAAACAAAACTTTGTTCAATCGATTTCTTACAATGAGTAATAAATATAATATAATATAATATAATATATCCTGGGACAACTCACACACGGTCATCCGATCCCAAACTAGGCAGAGCCTGTACTATGGCAACCAGACAACTGATAAACATACTTATATATTTCTAAATACATACATATTATACACAAATTACACCCAGACACAGAACAAATGATCATGCTCATCACACAAAGATTTGTCCTGGGTGGGAATCGAACCCACGACCTCCGGTTAAGCAGTCAGGATCACTAACCACTCGACCAACGGGCCAGTCAAATAAAATCGTTCATAGCTACATGCATTCATTAACTCACTCTTTTCCTTTGGATTTAGGCAGAAACAAGCAACACCGCTGTAATCTTCATATATGTACTTCTTTAGCTCGGTCTGGGCCAGATATAAGATTTATGGAAGATATTACCTTCTAATAGAATATACCCCATATTCATTAAGGAAGACTCCGACATTAAAATGAATATAGTTATTGTTCATCAGCATTTCCGTCATCGTCATATATAAATTTAGACAACACGATGAGTGAAATTAAAAGAATTTTAGCTACTAAGAGCCCTATTACTAAACCTCCGCTGTCCGTTCGTACGACCACCTGTCTGACACAGGGCTGTATCTTTGGAACTGTAATAGGTATACACTTGGAATTTAAAATTTATGAAGTCTTTGCTGTAAACCATATTTAAGTAACGAAAAATCCCTTTAAACATTTTGTTTCGATTCAACCCTACATTTCGATCGTAGGAGCTGTCGTTTCTCCCTACCGCAATGCGAAAATGGCATAAAATGTATATGTGTATGTATTAAATTTGAAAATATTAACGTCGTAAAAAGCCTGAAATATTCAAACAACAACCTGTACATGGATATCAATATCAGTAACGACTTCCTCGTACCAGCTAACTACGTACCTACAGTATATAACAAGGTATGATCACATTAGCTTAATTAACTATTTATCAAAGTTACGTAAATAAAGTCAACAGGATCATAACTATGGATAATTAAATTATTGAGTAATAATCATCATTCTCCTGTCTATATCCCATTTTTTAAGGTCAGCTTTATTAGGCTACGTTTACACCAGATATGTGCGAGTATGTGTAGCGAGGGATGTGTTTGTTAAGAACCAATAGAACCGCCTCATTTACCTAGCTTCGCTCAGCGTAGCGATTGCTTTATTACCCTCGCTACGCATTCTCGCATATCTCTGGTAGAAATGCAGCTTTAGCGAATGCGATTACTGAAATGCTGAAATATAAGGAATTTATCGCGTGATCATGTTGGACATCTTAAATCTGATTCCAGTCTTGCCAAGAACTACCGTGTTACCCAGTTATTGGGTTGTGGAGGTCTGATAGGCAGCCGCTCCACGTAAAATATTAGTACTCAGCTGAATCCGGTTTAACTGGAAGCCGACCCCAATATAGGCGGGAAAAGGCTAGGCAGATGATAATGATGTTGGACGTCTTGACAATCGCCTTTGCCACGCTACTGCTGGTAGAAAGTCACTTGTTCTAGAGCCTCAAAATATTTATCCTCTTCCAAAGTTCTCTTTTAGCCATCATCTCATAGTCTTTCTAGCGATACTCGTACACCCATTCAGCTTACGGTCGATTCTGTAAACATGTCGAAGCGAAGGCTTGCGTGAAGTGATCACGAGGTGAGCTGTCAATCCATATAATCAAATGGCATGACAGCTCACTTCGTGATCACGTGGCAACTTGATTATATGGATTGACAGCTCACCTCGTGATCACTTCACACAAGCCTTCACTTCGACATGTTTACAGAGTCGGCCGGAGGATCTGCCATTTTCAGATAGCCTCAATCACACAAAAAAAAATGCCACTTATATATATTTTTTTAAATTGTGTAAAATGTTAGGATATTATTATTATATCAGCCCTACACGATTTGAACATTGATGTAAGTACCTATATTATGTAGTTAAAACCCAATCACCAGTGCGCTTTGGTTACTTTAGTACAGGAAAATATTTTATTATTGATAATGCAGAGGTTTAATGCCACGACTGACATTGAAAGTACTTGAATATCGTTTAAAATGAATTATATGTTTAAAAATATACTTTCTAAAAAGATAAGGGTTTCTAGAAATTACAAATTATTTTACGTATGTAAGGAAAAATCGATATCTCTTTAGCATTAGTGATAGACATAATTTTAATACTAGAAATAAATTAGAGCAACCTTTTTATAGATTAGCCAAAGGACGAACATTTTTCATTGGGTACTGTGTTAAAGGTTACAACAAAATACCTTGTGACATATTTGAATTAAACATTCGCATCTCAGTAGCAAACTTTAAAAAACGCCACAAAACATAAACGGTACATAATTAACCCAGCTCTGGCGCTATTGATTTTTATCTCGGATTGTAGAGTAGTAATAGAATATACCATCACCACCGGTACGTGTCGGTGTCGGGTGGCTTACATGGTTTTTTTACTGAGAGAAGTCTCTTAGGCGATCAGCGCAAATACACATTATGTAAACTGTATAATGAAGGCTAATAAGGCTTGGGTGAAGTGATCACTAAGTGAGCTGTCATTCCATCTTGATTATATGGATTGACAGCTCACCTCGTGATCTCAGACATGTTTACAGAATCGACCGGCAGTCTTTTTTATCACTATTACCTAGAGGCCTAGACGATTGTTTCTCCACGTTGAGGAAACGTCATGTCCTTGTGTTTAACTGAACTTCATAAGACAATAGGGTTCCACGAGGGTAGCATGGAAGGCGCCCAAGAACCATTCAGGTTTGTTGACAGAAGGGAGAAGGAGGAGTGGAGTGACATGAAAAAGCTTGTTGCATCGAAGTTGTCTATGAGAGACTATTATAAAAAATCTACATGAATCAGTACTTAATTGAAAGATGTTCCTAAATAAAATAGAAATATTGTGAAGTATAGAAAAAATAGAGTATTTACATGCTCTTGAAGTTAAAGTTGTCTTTCTATCCTTGTCACGTAAAACTTAGTTCGTATTAGATGTTGCGAATTTGCTATGGAATGACTTGCGAGTGACGTCACACGCTATTAGTGTTGTAGCTGTTTATCATGGATTTTAAAACGCTAAGAACTCCATATTTTTTTTTTAAATTGAATTTAATTAAAGAACTCTTACACAAGGCAGTTCCAAAAGTTTTCACTCTCAGCACATGATGACACTCAAATTCCATACAAAACATTTTTATGCACAAAGCTCACTCACAAACACAAACCACTTGCAGAGGTCACACTCCCAGCACTTCAAGTTCAATCATATTTCGGAAACATAATGAAGAGTATTCTATTTTACTTATATAGTTTTTCGGTTGTTTTCAAGGAAGGTGAGCTGCCAATCCATATAATCAAGATGACAGCTCACTTTGTGATCACGTGACATCTACAATATATGGATTGACAGCTCACCACGTGATCACTTCACCCAAGCCTTCACTTCGACATGTTTACGGACGGTCGATTCTGTTAACATATCGAAGTGAAGGCTTGGGTGAAGTGATCACGAGGTGAGCTGTCAATCCATATAATCAAGATGACAGCTCACTTTGTGATCACGTGACATCTTCAATATATGGATTGACAGCTCACCTCGTGATCACTTCACCCAAGCCTTCACTTCGACATGTTTACAGAATCGACCGGCAGGTCATGTCGTACTTCCAGTGTTCTGGATGTTTAAGGTTAGGTAATGATGATATTGAACACACAACAATATTATGCACTAAAATCGTCCTGTCTTCAAGAACCACGGTTCATCAAACACATCCAACGGTCACTGTAGGATTTCAAAACTTTGATTTAATACTCAAAAATCACCTAATTTAATGTGTCATGTTTAAATAAATATATAAAACATATTAATGATGAGTGTCTGTAGTGTATTTTGTGTTTTTAATATTATATTTTGTTTAAATTTATTTCCATTCGTTTAAATTTCAAAAAACACTGGGCTTATCCGCAAAGTATCAATAACTAATCCAGGGTTCATATAAGGAAGGATAAAGTTGCACGTTGTACGTTAATTTTAGAAACCTCTTGATAAGAACAGCTATTGGGACGACATGCTTTGGGTTCCGTACCTACCTACATATTCTACTAGCATACAATCCATACTTAATTACTTAATCACACTAATATTATAAAGGCGAAAGTTTGTGAGTGTGCGTGTATGATTGTTACTTCTTCACGCGCAAACGGCTGGACCGATTTATATGAAATTTGGTATAGAGATTGCATGAGTCCCGGGAAAGGACATAGGATAAAATGATTTTATTTTTTTGTCTGATCAATGCCCTAGGTTGGTGAGGAGAGTGGTGTGATGACTGGTACGGACCTACCGAATTATTTTAAACTTTTAGTACATTGTCCACATCATTTTTATCTTTATTTACAATAAAACCGTTTAACATTAAAAAAAAAGTTTTTTTATCCTAGAAATTATCCTTAAAGGGGGTGAAAAGGTGGATGGATATTTGTATGGGAGTCCTTCATTATTGAAGATGAAACCATGAACCTTAGTATTTAGGCACTTGATAAAATATACGTTTAAGCGTCTTTGAAAAATAAAAATGGCGGCCCAAAGTACTTTTCCACGCGGATGAAGTCGCGGGCAAAAGCCAGTAACTAATAATACGCATACGTAAAACATCTAGATAAAAAAGAGTAAGAGACAGATTTGTTTTCTGTCTTTCTAACCTCTTTTTCTACAGTATTCTCTATCAACTTTTTAACCGATTTCAAAAAAGGAGGAAGTTCTCAACTCGGTTGTATTTTTTTAATATGTGTTACCTCATAACTCCGTCATTTATGAACCGATATTAAAAATATTTTTTTCGGGTGAAAGGATGTACTTTCCAATTGATTTCATAGAATTTTGAACCAAAAGTGGTTCAGTAGTTTGGTTTTTAAATGAAAATAGCTGGAGGAAATAGAAAATATATCATGCACGTAAATGAAATTGCGTGTTTTGCTTTCCTGGGAAAAAAACACGAAGTTAAAATACGAAGAAACAACCAAAAACAACGTCTTCCGAAATTAATGTTATGTTATACTTTATAGTGTTTTTTTTAATTTGTAAGTCGGTTGTATTTTTTTGTAAAAAGTTTTTAGTCGGCTCGTTCATTTAAAGTAATAAGAACTTGTAACTTTGAATGAAATACCGTGTGTAAACGCGTTTAAAAGATTGTTAGAAACGTTTTTTTAATAGTTTTCCTTTTATGTCCCATTTCCAATTTGTATTTTTTCCTTGAAGAAACATTATTAAAATGTTGTCCCTGACTGGCAGTGACTTGAAGTGACCTACAAGTATTGCTGCATTGGGCAGAAGTCACCGCTAACCAACAAAAGGAGTGCGATAAACACATAAATAACACCATTGTTTTGACTTTTGAGAGGCATTCATTGCCGGAACTATCAATTGAAATCACTTCTGACATCAATCTCCTATTTTGATAAAGCATCAGCAGGTTACTATCTCTGTAGATTGTTGTCTAATAAATTATGTCGTACGAGAATTACTAGAAACTCCAAAATAAACATTAATTGGTTAGTTCAATATAACACCTCATAGTTTTTTCACCTCAAATGACTTCTTCCGCTCTGGGTGGAGCGGGAGGACGTGTCAGACCCTTACTGACTAAAACCCATCCGTGTTTCTTCTAAAGCCCTTTACGTTCCAGGGCCGCGGTGACTCTTTCGAACAAATTCCGCAACCCTGGCAGGTCCACCTCATAGAGCCTCATAGAAACACAAGAAAATTAAAAAAAAAATGAGAATATTTTGCTAATCTATCAAATAATAGTTAGCGGTCAATTATTAGGTAAATAATATCTATAAATTGAGCGCTTATCCGTGTAGGGAATTTTTCAAGTACAAAAAAAATTGATAAGTCGCACAGGATAATACAAGTAGGTAACTATTATAAACTAGGAAACAATTATCCGTTACTAGGATTGTTATACTTAAAAATGCTGTATGTAAGAAATGTAAAAATTACGTTTATTATTATACTAGCTTTTGCTCACGACTTTTCCGTTCCCGTATAGCCTATAGCATACCTCATGAATGTGGCTATCATTACAAAAAGAATTTTCCAAAAATCGACCAGTAGTTCCAGAGATTAGTGCGCTCAAACAAACAATCAAACTCTTCAGCTTTATCATATAGGTATAGATGACTGTTTGTCCTTTACCTATGACTTTGGAACCAATTTTTGTCTTGATCGATGGTGTTGTCAGTACACAAATGTCCCGAATCTCTATCAAAATCCAAACATTTATCCACTAACTATTTAGGAAATAGAAATCCAAGTGCAGTATAAAATAGTGAATTGCTATGTTATAAATAGTGATCGGATAATCGGGAATACCTAAACTTCTTCCCGTGAAAGAATAATATGGACATTCCTTTCTGAATAAATAAATAAAGAACAATTTTGTAAAAACAACTTTAACAAAATTAATGAAAAAGCTTTCATTGTAAATTAAAAGTTCCATTAGAATCGGACTTTGAAATTTAAAAAAAATACAATGAGAGTTCACAACGAGTTCTAATTATACTTTGTATTGTATTGTAACGATTCTGGGATCCGGATTTCTGAAAAGCATGTCCGTATTATACTTTCGTGGGAATAATATAATAATAACAATGTTTAAATGTTTTTTTCTATAAATTATATAGAAATATTTAAAAATATAATTTACGTGTAAGTTTAAATGAATACACGGAATAATAATAATTATATCCTGGGACAACTCACACACGGTCATCCGAACCCAAACTAGGCAGAGCCCTTGCTATTGCAACCAGACAACTGATAAACATACTTATACATTTCTAAATACATACATATTATAGACAAATTACACCCAGACACAGAACAAATGATCATGCTCATCACACAAAGATTTGTCCTGGGTGGGAATCGAACCCACGACTTCCGGTTTAGCAGTAAGAATCCCTAAGCACTCGACCAACAGGAATAAAAGTGAAGTTTAGGTATATTTGCGCCCGATTATCCGATCACTAGTTATAAGAATCTCAAGATTAGAAGAGCTTAAGTACTTCATGGTCCTGCTAATTTATTAAACCCAAAAGTTGACTGGTGGAAAATGCCTTGTTGAATTAAGTCCGCATATGTTCCATTTGAACAAATAGTTTGAATAAATATTATCGCTATTCGTATCTATTCCCGAAAATTTCCACGATGCATTTCCAATTAGATAAGTACTTAAAAACAAAAGAATTACGAAATGCGTTTTGGCCCTTTTCAGTATGTATGCCAAAATGTGTAGTAACCATTGCACGTTGTTTCAAGTTACGCAAAGTCCATCGTCCATGACGTGTCCATTCTTAAGCCTGACCAGCCGGTTTATTCTGTCAAAATCTCACCGAAACTTAGGTAAAGTGAGCATGAAGTGACCTGTCATTCCATCTTTTGTGTATAGATTGACAGCTCGCTTCATATTCACTTCACCTAAGTTTACGCGGTGAGATGTTTACAAAATTGCACTGCAGTACATTTAATAATTTGAACTGATGATAAAATAGAAATTATTGTTCGTTTGTAAGAGTTAATCTCTAGTAGTAACTACTCGTAGTAGATAGAAAGCTACCAGTGTCGCTACGTCCCATTCATAATCGCACCCCCGGTGCGACACTGTCACTTATGCAAAAATTGCAATAATAAGTAAAATATGTAATAACTGTCCTAAAGCACCCCTTTACTTGGTGCGATAACGTTACTTTCCTAGTACACATAGTTTGACGTTGTAGTATAAGATATTCATTTTGTCTAAATCTTGAAAATCATTATTTTTTGAGATGTCAAAGTTTTAAATGCTTCTCCTGAAAAATTGCTTCTTTGCAAAAGTGACAGTGTCGCACCGGGGGTGCGATGTGTATCCCAAAAAGTGTTCCAGGGCATTATTTGCTTTCGGATGTACGGAACCCTGGCATTGTTCGAAAGAGTAACCACGGCTCTGGAACACAAATAGCATTTGAAGGAACATGGGTGTGATTTAGTCAGTAAAAGGCTGATACTCACTTCCAGACCAGACCAGAAGGAGTCATATGATGATTTCAAATCCATAAAAGCATGGGCAAAAAAAAAGCTATTAATGGGTATTACTGTGGTTAATTGAACCACCTAGAAGTTTCAATTTGCGTCATTTCCATTATAATTAACTTTTACATAAATGATAAACAACTAGGTACTGGGACACTGAGTTGCTAATTAAAATACCTAGCTAAGTACTCAAAAATGTGTAGTACAAGTGCAACAACCAGGAAAACAACATAATGTAAAGGAGACAAAGGGACAAATACTAACGGTATTTTATAGGGAAACAACAGCCGAATCCCCGTGCTATACTGTCACGTGTTTCAGCTGCGCTAGCCTTATCAGCGAGCTAGTTGCACATACCGGACTCATAACTAGAAAATACTGCATGTTTTTACTATTTACTGTAAATAGCAGGATTCAAGGCGATATGCAACTGCGTCAGATGGACAAACCCGTTAACAGAAGGTTCTAGTTAAATAGGACATGTTTAGTTACTCAATTGAAAAATGAAACCTATTCTCCCAAGCAAAGCTCGGCATCGGTTTATTGCGGTTTTTCTCCGAACTTTTCTGAAGAACGTGAACGTTTAAGAACTTTATCTTAACCTAAATTAACCGGTATATTCAACGAGGGGCACGGCGTCCGGGCAATCGGAGTGACCGGAGAAGGCCCCGCGGATGACGACCAGCAATGTAGGTAACAATTTTTTTTCACCTTATTGTACAAGATATCGGACAGCGGGCGGGTCGGGAAACACGTTGCAACTTGTGAGAATGCGCGCGGCGCGCCGTTTCTTTGTCGGGCGTCACTATTAATCGGTTTTTAATGCTCTAACTGCTGGTGCTACTGCCACCATGGGCGCCGACAGGACTATTCACAGGGGGGTGCATCTTCGAAACCTCACCTCGAATAGAATAGTTTTTCTGTTGCCCATTCACACAGGGAAAGAAGCCAGGGAGGTGCAAGTGCACCGCTTACCCTTTTGCTAAGCTGTTGTCAGATTTTCTGGCTTCTGAAAATCCGTAACGACTGTCAAAGATTTACAAGTGCCACCCAGGACCAACGACTTGACGTACTTTCTGCGTCAAGGAGAAGACACGGTAAGTATTGTATGGTCACGCATCCAGTGACCAAGCACATCAAGCGCTGCATAAACTTGAAGTTCGACCCGTTGCTCGTGGCCAACGAGCTGTTAAAATGTTAAAATAAAAGGTATTGATCACGTGACATTTCGGTAGCGTATTAAGCATCAAATTTACGCTAAAAGCATTTTACTTCCGTTCCTCCACTACTGGAGTTTATCGTAATACCTATAAATAATATTGATTCACAATGAATTAATGATTAATACAAATTAGTCAATTAAACTTTATAGAACCAAATTAATAATGTATTTTTAATTTGTTACCGATGTGTCTTTATGTTTTGAATTCAGCGTAGGTAGGTAATTACTTTTAATTTTATTGAAATAAACAAAGGCCTTTGTTGTAACACTATATAAATTGCACGTTTACGTAAAATGATCTTAAATTCAAAAGTACTTTGAAAACCTAATAGATTACTTATACCCATTCCATATTTTTCTTTTTTTTTTTTAGGATAGGAAGTCATCAAATTACTTCTTCTGCTCTGGGTGGATTTGAAGGGCGTGTCAGACTCTTACTGACTAAAACCCATCCGTGTTCCTTCTAAAGCCTCCCAAATTCCGCAACCCTGGCAGGCTATGGCCCTAGCGGGCCCCGTCTCTTATGCTAACATCTCTTTGAGGCGCGCGTGGAACACAACGCGCCATCGACCCGGGTCTGGTTGTGACCGGTCAGCGAGCCACCCATTCCATGCTTACATCGTCGACCGTAGGTTCAATTGAGGTAAGGGACAAAATACGATTTTTCAGGAGAGGCCGACAAAGTTTTTTTTCGGACTAAATCGCCTATAACTTTTTTTCTTATTAACCTTTTTCGGGTCTGATTTCACACATAATCTTGTATTTTAGTGCTCTATCCACACGTGTAACATTTATTTAAATAAATTAGCTATTTAAGAAAATAGATGTCCCTTACAACAACGTATTTTGTTAGTGATGTCCCTTACTGACCAAGTATCTTGTAGTCTCGTCCCTTACATTAAATTGACCTCTGCGTTGGATTCAATTTATTAATGAAAAAATAGTGTAAAGCACTTGTTGAAAAAAATTATGGAAAAAATACAGTGTAAAGAGATTTTTGACATAAAATGAAGTACACACTTTTGACGTACGGATATCATAAATTTGGAAATCGTTATTATTGTTAAAAGAAATCATTTAAGAGACATGAAAATGTATTAGAACCGTGTGTCTGTTTTTTGTGTGTTGCTTACATAGTACAATGAAATGAAATGTTTGTACATTGTAATAGCTAATTTGTATAGATTTAATAAAACAATTTATATTTCATTTAATATGTTTATTGTAATCAAATTATTAAAAGAAATGGTAACAATTTTACCTATAATTACTTTGAATTTTTATTCAAATAAAAAAGTAGCTGCAAATAATCCTAATAGAGCCTCTAAGGCATTGTTAATCAAATTAAAATAATCAATTTTACTTACTACCTACCGCTTTACCGCTTAATCAGCCTTCAACATGAGATCAATGTTTAATCATTATAATCATTAAAAAAAATATTTAAAAAATTGAGATCAATAAATGTTTCAGAATTAAACTTTTTTTTAATCAACATTATCTTCTTCGTCCGTTTGATTCAAATTGTCAATCACTTTAGCGCAATATGGTAGCTTCAAATAATCTTGATGAAATCTACTGGGCATAGCATTCACACACAATTATTTTAAATCTTTGTATTTTGCGAACGATATTGGTAGCCTGGTGTTATACAAAGGTCTTAGTTCTATGCAATTATTGTCCACTGTTATATCAAGCGAGTCTGCTAGTTGTGACGGCACACTAACAGATGTTTTACTCTTAACCTTACCCTTTCCCGTCCCTTTTCCTTTTCCCTTCCCACTTTTCGTTTTACGTTCTGGATTACTCCCTATCTTTTTGGCTGCCATTTCTCCATTTATTTTGATGACATAAACAACCGCTTCCTCCTTCATAGAGTGTTTAGTCCAAATGGTTTTAAGGTCTTTTTTCTTTAATGTAGCTATTCTAATTTTCGTAACTTGCAAGTCCTTCTTTCAGATACATGAAAAGGCAAGACCCTATCTCTTTTGACCCTCGTTTCCCGTCGCATTCACCCCAAACATAGCAAAACCCGTTTTGAGTAGAGCTTTCATAAATCGTAAAGTTATACACAGTGTATTTTCTGCTATAGAATAACAACATATTATCACCAAGAGGCGTATTTAAAATCTTTTGTAAATCAAAGCTTGCCACTAGAGTGTCCTTGTTTACAAAATAGCTTTGATGACTAGTAAATTTTTCATAAGTAGCATATTTTTCTTCCATGTGATCTTTAATCTTTTCCTTGTCCTTTTCTGCCTCCTTTGGATTGTTTTCATGTTTAGCACAAATGTTGCAAGCAATTGGTTTAAATGGTTTTGTTTTTCCATTTTTACCACTGTTTTTGTCAAAAACCGTGCACAATCCCGACCAAACGACAGATGAACTCGCACTGATAGCGACTTTTTTGATGCCCGCGCGCTGCTTTCGCATTGGTATCATCCTCTCTTTCGCACAAAGAAAGACGTTGTGAGATAGAAAAGGATGGTAATAGTGCAAGTACGTGCTGTCTTGTGTTATGAAGTTAGAAGTGTGTGTAAATAAAGGTAACAGGGATAAACAATTCAATACTTCTCATCAGCAAATTAGTGTAACGGACACCGAACCTAAATATAATTCGATTCAAATTGGTGTAACGTTGACACTGCTTAAAGTATGACAATGCAAATTGAGGTAAGGGACAACTATGTCAAAACTCGTGCAATCCAATTAAAGTATGGATCATATTAATTTTTTTAGATAACAAAGACTTTAGTGTAAGGCCAGTTTTATTATTGTTTCTTCAAAAATAAACCATGTAATGGTAATTCGTTGATTGGGAAGACCCTTACCTTTTTTCAAGTGGATTGGCAGCAATAATTACATCATTTCAAGTTCTTATATTGCATAGTTTTTCAAATACATTGTTATTATGGGGCTGATTCGAAATTTGGATCCAAAAATCATTAGGGTAAGGGACATTTTTCTTAAGCTAGAATTTTTTCATATACACCATTCGATAGAGCGAAAAATTCTGAACAAAACTGTATACTTAACTCATTTTGGGTATTTTGTCCCTTACCTCAATTGAACCTACGGTCGACGACATACTTCTTAATAATCTTAAGAGCTGCTTTGCAACGTTTCAAACACATTAACATCCATACCTAAGACATAATCTAGTACCACGATCATGAACGAGAATGGCTTCCGAATAACGTTATCCGAAAACTCGTCAAGACCCGACCGTCACGTTCCTAAAATTTGGCACTCACAAAATCTAGGCATCATACTTTCTTCGCAGACTAGAATGTACTGTACACAGCACGTGACAGGAAGCTTGGTCCTTCAATAGATCGCGTTTATTGCTCGATGCTTCTCTTCATTGCCTTCCACACAGGAAATGCCTCCCTGGTGCTAACGGCTTGTTTGGTTGACCTATAGACCTATGTTTATTCGATTATATCGGAGGCGACGTTATGTCTGTGTTCTGCTCGCGGCAGCGTCTTAAACGAAAAATATTTCAAGGAATGGAATAAAAACATTAGGAGTTTTATTATATGTCCTATTCCAAGACATGGTCCATCCGTCTCCCAAGTTTCATCTTAATCCGTTCAGCCGTTAAGACGCGAAGATGTATCAAACTGACATACGCACAAAGATTACTTGCGCAATTATAATATTATTAGTATGGACGGATATTGGATTCAGACCCAACTAAAAACTACTCAGTGACTTAATTACAATATTTTTATTCGTGTTAACAAACATGTTTATACATTTTAATTGCTACAAAGTACTTTGTTGCGCATTGAACGATAACATTCTATTGTCGATAGGAACAAAGCCCTCGGTGCAAAGTTATCGCACAAGGAAAGTTATTAATAAGCGTCCTGCGGATAACATTATTCTATTAATGTAGCAACTTTGCAGTGAGGTGGTACACGGTCATCCGATCCCAAACTAGGCAGAGCCTGTGCTATGGCGACCAGACAACTGATAAACATACTTATATATTTCTAAATAGATCCATATTATAGACAAATTACACCCAGACACAGAACAAATGATCATGCTCATCACACAAAGATTTGTCCTGGGTGGGAATCGAACCCACGACCTCCGGTTTAGCAGTCAGGGTCACTAACCACTCGACCAACAGGCCAGTCAATTGAATGAAAAATTGAAGGACATCCGTAATACGAGGAATTGAGTTGAGCTTCACGATAACTGACAAATGCTTGCACTGATTGGACAGGTCCACTCAAATCTGTGGAGTACTTTCCTTAAAAAACTAACTCAGGCTCGTATCTCCATGGTTCTCATATGACGTATTGTGATTGTGAGAACTACGTAGGTCGCTATAATATGTCGGCTACATTTCATGATGTCTGGTAGTTTGATTACCTAATGCAGCCTACCCAAATGTCGTTACTTTGGTATTGTTCGTCACATCGTTGAGCTTCTTAAAGTTCTAAGTTTGAGCTACACGATAACTGACAAATGGTTGCACTGTCTGGACAGGTCCAGACAGTGGTGCTTTTCTCAAAAGGCCACCTCAGACGTTAACCTACATGGTTTTCAAATGTTTTTGACCATTGTATGGACTTCAAAAGAGACTATGACCTCTGAGTTTGTTTCGGTGTTTCTTCTCAGGGTAAACAGTTACTTGTAACCTTATTTATTATTATATTTGAAAAGAGTAACTATGGAGTTTCTTGTCCGTTCTTCTCCATAAGAATCTACTTTTTGCGAATGGACAACTAGAGTCACTTATATTTTAATTTTAAACTGTAAATTTGACGTTCAAAAGTGCCTTTTAATGGTCTAGTTGAAATAAATGAATTGACTTTGACTTTGACTTTATTATTATTTGCAAAATAAATGAAGAGCTCGTGGCTAAAGAATATCAGCCGCACGGGTCGATCAAGGTTAAGCAACGCTTGCCAAGGTTGGTCTGTGGATCCATTGCCGTTTATTTATTTATCACCCGACTCGACTGCGCCAGAAAGAGGGCTATGTTTTTCGGGTGTATACATATATGGTTGCATATGTATGTCACCAGAAAATTGCAGAATCCGTAAGATTGTAATAAATATTGATTAGATTATAATTTCTCGATATATTATGCAAAAAAATGTTTTGTATATAATGAATCCCATCCAAATTCAATAGTTTCCAATATATCCGTGTCTTACTTAGAAAAAATAGTTTACAATTTCACGCGATATTTTATAATCTTACGGCGTTTGCCATTTTCCGGTGACATATATATATTTCTTTGCCACGCTCTGTAGCCTAAACGGCGTGATGGATTTCAGCTTGGGAGGTGTCGTTAGTCGTTGTCTCCATTGTGAGAGTGGCACTGGGTGTAACAAATTTGAATACGATACATACAGACAGACATTTGTCTGCATCGTGCGGTACTCTGAATTAAAAAATTCTATCACACCGACATTTGTCTCCATTGCTTTGTTGCAAAGACAAAATTCTATAGAAGTCTATCTATATCGTGTGGACCGTCCATAACAATAAAGTCAAAGTCAAAGTCAATTCATTTATTTCAACTAGACCATTAAAAGGCACTTTTGAACGTCAAATTTCCAGTTTAAAATTAAAATATAAGTGACTCTAGTTGTCCATTCGCAAAAAGTAGATTCTTATGGAGAAGAACGGACAAGAAACTCCATAGTTACTCTTTTTCAATATTGTTTGACTAATAATAAAGGGCGTCTAAAGTAAAAGGCTCGCGGAGACGCTTCATACTCGTATATCCAACTCAGTTAAATATAGGAAATAAAAAAAATACTTGTGCCAAAAACCCCAATTGCAAAAAAACTACTAAAAAGTTTCAAACGAGTCACTTTTCAAGCATTCTGAAGCAGTTATTGGCATTTATTTCAGTTCAATCACAGCCTTGATGCCCCGACGCATCAGACTTTCAATTTTCGCGACGCATATTGATGAATGATCAAAAGGTTGACTGGTAGAGAATGCCTTGATGCATTAAGTCCGCCCATGTACCACTATTGTACATAAAGTTTAAATAAATGAATATGCATCATGAAAATTATCACATCCGCCAAAACCACAACATTATGTTAACAATAATCTAATTGTTAACATAACTTTGTCGTTACTCAGAAACAGCGGGTGTATATTTGAATAAAACCAATTCAGCTTGACGCTAACTAAATGACTCGATTATTAAGTCTATATATTTTACTAGTGGTCCCGACAGACGTTGTCCTGTCCGAACGTTTGCTTTGTGTCTGGCGAAAAATTATAGAAATCGATTGCAGCACCACCTACCGGGTCCAATTGTAAATCTAAACCATCCTTGAATCCACGTGAACACACACAAAAAAAATCATTTATTTCGGTTCAGCCGTTTAGGAGGAGTTTACTGTCAACACACGTACAGAAGAATTATATAATATATAAAGATAGGAATAGCACAGTTACTGTACAAGCAAGGCTAGGTTAATAAAGTATAGAAGTATAATAGCCTGCAGAACTATTCTGCATTGCGAACATCTCACCGTGTAAGCTTAGGTGAAGGGAACATGAAGTGTCAGTCCATACAAACGACAGAATGACAGCTCACTTCATACTCACTCCACCTAAGTTCACACGGTGAGACGTTGATAGAATAGACCAGCTGTTAACTGAACACCGTCAAAACAAAGGTGAAGTGAGCAATCAATCCATAGCTTCTGGTGAAATGACAGTTTACTTCACTTCCCTTAAGATTACACTGGCTGGTCAAGACCGTAACCACGTACTTAAGGCTAACTGTCCACTGCAGCGGAGAGTAGAGGAGCGGAGAAATATTAACTAACGGAATTCCATTGGTTAATATTTCTCGTCTCCTCTCCGCTCCAGTGGACAGTCAACCCATGGGGTGCTGTTACGACAAGCAGTTGGCTAAACAGGGCCTATCCTGGTGTAGAAATCGGATTTTTTCATCAAGTAGATCAATCTGAGAGCGAATGCCAATCTGACTTCCACAACCAAGCGACGATATTGCCTCCAGTTCCTTCTTATTTGACCATCATGCAGAGCGCTTTTTATTTTATTTATTTAAAGGGTATGCCACCGGATGATTGTAAACTATGTACGTAAGATTACAAAACATCTTGAAAGATTGTAAACTCTCGATAAATTGACAAATAAACATTTGTTCTGCAATAGATAAATAATAAAAAATAATAGGGAATTTGACTAAAAAATCTAATTAGTCCGTCAGATAGATTCCAAAAAATATTGGACACGTATTTTTTTTTGTCACTTAAACAAAAAATGAATACGATACAGTGCGTTGAAAACTCGTGTGACGTAGTGACGTCACATGAGTGTACAAGCCCCCACTCGTTATGTTTGATGCGTTTTGTATTTATTGATTTCATTAAATAAAAGATACATGTCCAATATTTTTCGATCATCTAACTGACGATGACGGACTAAATATAATCATATTCTTTTAACCCAGGTAATATCCCTATTATTTGAATCAAAATCTTCTATTCTATAATATCTCCGTGCGTTCCGAGTAATTGTGGACTGACATAAACTGGCGACCGATCAGCTCTCTGGTCTACAATTTATCTGTTTTGGTGTGATAGTTAAATTGGAAACTTGAACCCTAATTAGTCTTTGTTTTCTCTGAATAAACCAATGAGAGGCTTGTTTCCAGGTTTACTAAGACACGAAAACGTATAAATTGTAGACTTTTTTTTTCAGTCCACGTTTTCTCGGAATGACTTCGAGAGATTATAGACTATCAAATTTTGAAGCGTGAAAAAGTATTACAAATGTTCAGTTGACAATTTATCGAGAGTTTTCAATCTCTCAAGATATTTTATATTCTGACGGAGTCTGCAATTTTCCGACTATACACACAATTCATCACAAACACTTTATTTGGGTGTTTAGTGTTACCCTTCACTTACAGGGGACCACATCATGCACAAGATGAATACGATGCATTATGTAAACGTCGTACCAAATCAACCTCTTGTTCCTTTGGACATCCTCTCTTGGAGATGGCGTGGGCCGCTATCCACTACATCTACCCCGGGGCGGAAACGATGCCCACAATACATACTACCGATAACATTTGCATGATGTTGTGGTCACGTGGTTCCCGGCAGTCGCACGATTCCACTGTTTGACCGCGATAAAATAAACTAAACATTGCCAATTTGAATGTACAAGCTTTTGCCCGCAACTTCGTACGCGCATATCCCGTTCCCATCACAGCCTAGGGCAGTGTTCCACAAAGTGTAAGCCGGGGCACACTGGTGTACCGTGGTCATTGGTAGGTGTGCCTCAAAAAATACGTCTATCTCTTAAAGTTAAATAGACAGATGGAAGAAAATTACCTACACAGCCGAAGTATCTGATTAAGAACATTTTTAAATCATCATCATCTTCCTGCCCTTATCCCATGTTACTTGGGGTCGGCGCAACACGTTTTTTTCTTCCATTCTGTCCTGTCAACCGTCACGCTATTACTAACTCCCTTTTCTTTCATATCACTCCTAATACAATCCATCCATCTTTTCTTTGGCCTCCCTCTTGCTGTCCATCCATCCACATTTATATTCATAACTCTTTTAGTTACGTGCATTTCATCCCTCCTCTTTACATGGCCATACCGAGATCCCTTTCAACTTTACCGTTACTGGCGCCACTTTTAAGCTACCTCTAATGAACTCATTCCTCACTTTATCCATTCCTCGATACTCAACGGACACACATTAAGAACATTTTTGGATATAAGTAAAACAATATTATCCTCAGCTTTCTAAGCATGCTATTGCAATACTTTTGACATTTGCAACGACCAATTTATGTGACTTAAGATTTTCAACTCTTACACAATAAAAACCACAAAAAGGGATCGACGAAGAGATGAGAGCAGCCTTGTCAATGATTATTCAAAATTTAACAAATTAAATTTAAAAAATTAAACAATCTCATGTGTCGCATTAAATACCTTTTCTGCAATTTAAAATTTAGGTTTGTTGATTAATAATAAATGTTGATTAAATTGACGTAAAAATTGTTTTTTCATTTATGGTGTACCTCCAAAATTTTTCGATTTCCTAGATGTACCTTGAACACTGGCCTAGAGCATTACTCATGAACATGGCTATCATATACAAAAAAAAAACCAAATCCGACTGGTAGTTCCAGGGATTAGCGCGTTCAAACAAACTACAAAAACTCTTCAGCTTTATTATTCATAATATAGATAGATATATGACAAAACTATTACCTGAGCGTGTATTTACACACTCCTTTGGCATTTTCATCTAAAGCTTCCGTATGGCAAACAAAATCCACTAGCAGCACCACTAATACACAAAACACTATCGTTTTTAAACACATCGTAACACTACCCAAATTTTATTTTAAACCAAAATTAATTTCCAAATTAAATAACTTTTCTTAAGGGTGGGTTAGTTTCTGTCCAATTGTTTTCACACCACTGTGTCAGTCGGTCAACTACGATATAATGATGTTCGCTATCTCCTAAACTACAGAGACAATACTCGCAATATCGGCGCAGGCGTCATTGCGGTGCGATTTAGAGGAAACATCAAGTGGAGCTTTGTGTGTGTGTTCTCTAGAATTATCCAAATCCAACTGGTATTTCCAGAGATTAGCGCGTTCACACAAAGAAACAAACTTCAGCTGTATTATATTAATCTAGATTTTAAGTTAAAGTATCATGGTTGATTTGTAAATGTTACATTCGTGAAGTAATCTCTCGAATCCCCTTGAACACACACAAAAAAATTCATCAACATCGGTCCAGCCGTTTAGGAGGAGTTCAGTGACATACACACGTACACAAGAAATATATATATTAAGATAGATTTCAAATAAACTGGTATGATACTTTTTCATACAATTGCCCTTATTCAGTGCTCTGTTATTATTGCCCGTATACGTGCCCATTTCATCTATGTTCCCATATATATGCAGCGTTAACCTTCAAGGGTCAACGGTCCATTTAGCAAGGAAGTCGTCCCACGCAACGCTGTCGGCTTGTGGTAAACATTGGTGAATAATATCAGTACATTTTTACATGTTTTATATGACTAGCGTACTGCAACGGCTACTTTGCTATCGTGGTCATGAAAAATAAAATTTGAATCATCAACATAATAAGTCTATACCTAATAAGTCTGCTAAATGAAGTTTATTTTGTAACAAAAGTAAAAAATAACACATTTTAACTACATGAGGTTAGTGTCTTAACTGAAGTATCTCTTAAACATGTAGATCAAATCATATGCGAACCATGTAGGTTAATGTCTGAGATGGTCTTTTGAGGATAGGACCACAAAGATTTCAATGAATCCGTCCCGAAAGTGCAAGCATTTGTCAGTTATAGTGGAGCTCAACTTAAGTAGCTCGACAATGTTATCGTCTCCTGCCCTTAGGTACCCCAACGCAGCATGTTCTTCTCCCTGTCATATCTCTTACCTGTCATCTCAACAGCATTTTCACCGGACTATTGCAAACACAGCGAGATTCGAATCTTAATCAATCAATCTATATAAAATTCCGTTACTAGTGACTGAGTGACTGACACGCACAGCCGAAACTACTGGTCTAAAATTTGACATGTTCCTTGGGAAGTGTCACTAAGAGTGAATTTCCCGAAATTCATACGGGAACGGTAAAAACGGGACAGGCGCGCACGAAGTCGCGGGCAAAAGCTAGTTAGATTATACACTCTCTGATTGTGAACCGATAGTTTCAAAGACATCCAAACTCAAAAGTTAACAATAGAGCCATGTGTTATTGAGAAGAAAGAGAGTGCTATTCTATTTTAAACTTACGGCGTTTGCAATAACCGAGTCACAGCCATTCTTTCTAGTCATATCTCTCTGCCTGCGTCTGTGTTTCCGAACGCATACAACCCCAATCTCTTCAAAATTAGAGTGAACAGGCTTCTTCTGGGTAAGCTCGCTCCATCGTCGACTTTGTATCTGTCATCTATGACCTAGACTAGAGTCAAGAGCAAGCCCATATTAAATTTAAAAATAAACATTATTTGGGCTAAGATCCCAGAGCTTCCAGACATTTTTTGTATTCTCAGTAACAAAATGTGTGGGATAGTATAGTGTCAGTATGTTCTTTGAATGGACGCATACCTGTATAACATGGGCCTGGACTTGTCAGCCATACCTTCTATCCATCAATCCTCGGTCTCAATCTTCTCTTAAAACCATATACAACGCTATGAATTGATAAACCGGACATCTAGACGCACTGCAAGTTACCATCCCTACCTTGTTGCTATTCCACCAATTCGCACTAAACGTTTCCAAACGTCTTTTATAATGCGCACAGTAAAGGAGTGGAACTCTCTGCCTGCGTCTGTGTTTCCGAACGCAACCCTAATCTCTTCAAAATTAGAGTGAACAGGCTTCTTCTGGGTAAGCTCGCTCCATCGTCGACTTTGTTTCTGTCATCTATGACCTAGACTAGAGTCAAATTTAAAAAAAAAGGTAAAACGGAGAATTTTTGAAGAACCTACCTGTAAAAGCCTTAAAGTTCAACACTCCCACAACACATTAGTGAATTCCTAAAAAAAGATTATTAACTAATTGCTTAGGTACTTAATAATTTCGGAAATGGAATAAAACGAATAATTTGAGTAATTAGGTATAATATTCTTCGCAATTTAAGGAAACTACAGCATGTTTATCAACCTCCTTACATGGACAGGGCTGATAACAGTTCAACGACAAAAATGTGGTTATTAATACCGCGGTCATATTCCTAGAAGTAAGTAGGTACCTACCAGGGTTGCGGAATTTGTTCGAAAGAGTCACTTCGGCCCTGGAACGCAAAGGGCCTTAGAAGGAACACGGATGGGTTTTAGTCAGTAATAGTCTGACACGCCCTTCCGCTCCACCCAGAACGGAAGAAGTCATTTGATGATATCCCATCCTTAAAAAAAAAAAGTAGGTACCTAAGATATTTATACACCTATAGGTTGAAAAGCTGTGTTATTGTCTGCCATATAATTAATTATTATCTCTAGACGGCAACATTTCTGTTTTCACTTCCTTTTATGTTTTGACATCGTCTTTGCCTTCATCATCAAGATCCAAAGCCTGACTTCGTCCACTGATGGGCCATTTTCCTGAGCCAATCCCCACGCTCCTCCAACTTTCCCCAAATACATTATATTTTGTATACTTAATATGTGTTTGTATATCTGTTGCAGCCGACTAGCTTAATCAGCCGTTTCATTAAAAGCCTAGCCTTTTCATTGAACTGCGCCGTTTAATCAGCGACATAAGTGACACACTCGGAGAACCTTCCACCTGGGAAGGTGCTGCCGTGGCCAACCTGGAAAACCCTAAATAGACTCCGCACCCAGGTCGGTCGCACTAAAGATAACCTCCTCAAGTGGAGGTTCTCACATGGCTCCGATCTTAAGTGTTTGTGTGGCGTCGCTCCGCAGTCTATGGCCCACCTCTTGTCTTGCGCCGCATGCCCTGTCACCTGTACATGTGAAGGCCTTATGACTGCGTCAGCGAACGGTGTTGCCGTTGCTGAGTACTGGGCCAAGCATAAAATTTGATAATTGTATTTGCAACCGACACGCTAGGAAGAAGTCTCATAGGCAAGTCATTAAAGGTTAACCCAAAGTTGTATGTCACTTAGGGAGCTGAAAAATCGGCGCAGTTAAATGAAAAGGCTAGGCAACTGATTAAACGGATGATTAAGCTTTTTGGCTGTGACATATCCATCCACATTGCATATCCATGCCAAATAAATTAAATAAACTAAATTTTTGATGTGGAACATCTATAGCCTCGGGTAAAACCGATTGTTGGCGTGGCGACGCATGCCGTGGAGACGCGTCGCCACGCTATGCGATAGTATATTTATACAATCTATATTATGTATTTTCATTATGCCATATTTAGTTCCTGTCGTAATCTGTTCTTTTATGCATATTACTTGTACAAAATATTTTTTTAGTAAGGTACCCCAAAAAGTCGGTTTACCTAGTAAATAACTCAACGCAAAATTGTAATTCATTCACATGGGCCCTGGCTTATCACACTTAGCTCAGGCGTGGCTAAACATGGAGTTCCCAATTCAAACGTTGCGGAAAAGATTAACATAAAACGTACGGTATCTATACCTACATTTTGGCAACGTGATTAGTTGTTCCGAATATGGTCATGGTATTATAAATTGCTAGAGAAAGGTAGGAAAGCATTTGTTGAGCATGGATCTAGACAGCACCAACATAAAAAGTGATATCTACTTTGCGAACAGCTTTTCACAGATTTAAAATTAAAATTTCCTAATTTACTAAATTCAAATATGTAGGTACCCATCGATATTCCAAAACATCAAACTAACTGTATAAATCTCATAGCACTTTTTTTTCTCAATCAAGTCATTGGAATATGGCCAAAATGTTTAACGGTACAACTAACGCCATCTATTTTTGCTCCCTGGAATCAGATTAAGCCGTGAACAGTCTGATTTCGACATTGTCAAACAGTGGCAATATAGATGGCGTGACTAGTAGTATTAATTAAAATAATTATGCGTACATAGTTAGATATTTAATGAATACTTAATTGAAGTTGAATAATAGGATTTTATTAATATTATTGATCCAATGGAATTCTACTAATCGCTTCCTTAACACGTCATAACACAATAATGGGACTGTGGTAATATACCTACACATTGCATCAAATTAAGTAGCTACATCTAATTATAAAACAAGCTTTTATTTAAATGCGCTAAAAAGAAAAAACATAACTTTTACTTTAAAATTTTTACTTTCAACTTATAACGTCATTACACAATTTATATGATATAAAAGCTTGGCGCGAGATTTAAGTAGGTACTCGTATTTACTTAGTTTGAAAATTTAAATAGTTAAAATCAATCACATCAAGCTATTTAATTTACTTGTTTATCTACACAAGTAAAACTATCATATAAATCATATAATATCATAAAAATATCATATAGATTAAATAAATATCATATAAATTGTAAAATGACGTTATAAGTTGATAGTTAAGGTTTATTTTTTTATTTTTAGCACATTTAAATAAAAGCTTGTTTTTTTTTAAAAAGGTTATTTATTTTTAATTCATTTTTATTCATCTCATTCAACGTATCATAGTAGAAACGTCCTTTGCCGGTTAATTTCGAACAGTCTAGCTTTTCAATAAGGAGACCTTCTAATGATTTTACACTACTTAACGCCACATATGCTTGACGAGCAGCGAAGAGCTTCGAGCCTAACAATACAACAGCATGGTCGACGGTACTACCCTGTATTTTCTGAACAGGTTGCAAACTAATGATATTGATACCTATCTCACCAAAATACACAAGTCAAAGATAACCAACCGATGCTCGAACAATTCTACTACAATATCATAAACGAGGATTCCAAAAACCCCAGTACACCAAAATTTCAGACGAATTGGAGCAACAGAGTTTATGTTCAGCATCTTATTTTTTAAGTCGCATGCGTATCCTCAGTAAGTCCTTTCATTTGATACCCATACACAAGCATTAAAAACGTAGTCCGCCATTTTGGATTTAGAGTGACGCCACTTTATTTTTCGACTTATTCTCAGCAAGCCCTTTCATTTGATATCTACCCATATTGTAGGAGTGCATTAAAAATAACTAGCCCGCCATCTTGGGAGTGCCGCCATGTTGGATTTAGAATGACGTCACAGTTAACCATGCATTGTCATATAAACTGAACGTGTATACAAAATTTTAGCTAAATCGATTGAAGATATCTGCTTCAAAATTGAGTTGCAAGATACAACCCGAACAAACATACACACATACATATACATTGCAAGTTAAATAAAAGCTTGTAAAAAAGGGAATAATGGGATCAAGATTATTTTCTTATGAAAATTTACAAGTATGAACTGGTCATATAAATTTTATATTAATATCCATAAATCATTTAATTTAAAAAAATACACACAAGCACACGTATTCAAATGAGTCCGCGCTTCCTTCCTTGGCATCGAACATAAACATGCAAGCTCCGCCGCATGTAAACGCTAGGGTACACAGTCACCGGACCCGCGTCATACGTGGCCATGCATACAGTATCGACCGACGTCCTGTCGAGCGATAAATCTGATATGCACTGATGAATGAACCTGTCAGAGCATTTCCTAATGTGGGCAGAGCTCGCCTTTGATTTGTATCTGCTGTTACTCGAACAATGATTTATGATCCTTTATCGCGTTCTTCCCAGGTTTGCGTTTTGTCGACTTGCGGTCAAGATTGAAGCGAGTTCGAGGACAGTTCATTCATGATGGGTATATCAAATACGTGTTAAGTCTGTTGTATTCATATTTAGCCTTTTTTGCTTCACTTGTTCTTGGTTATCAATGACAAGAATAAAAGTCGTTTAAAAACCACATTTTTGAAGTCGGTGTTTCTCGTGTGGTTTCTCCGTTTTTTGCCACCGACTTGCAAATTTATAGTTGTATTTTTATAAAAAAAAATATTTATTTTTCACTTTTTAGTGCTACACCCAAAAATTTCATCCAGTCCATATCAATTTAGCTGCCCATCTCTGAAGTTCTTCAACTGATCATCAAGTGATTTTATTTTGACCTAAAATAATAAATTGCCAAAATTTTTTGTGTATTTTCGTTAGCTGATTATTTTTTGGTAGGTACAGAGATAGACCCTGGGGACGGACGGTTATAGGCTACTTTTTTTCAAACATCTATATCAACGCAACCGAACATGCGGGCAAAAGCTGGTGTGTTATAATATTTGAGCGAAATCAACAAAAGACAACGTAGGGACTCACCGATTCGGTGTCGACGAGCAGGTCCCCTTGACACATCCTCCATCTTCACAATATCCTTTACAGTTCTTATCACAAGGTATCACACAGACGTTATCACTGCTGTCACTCTTCACGTAACCGCTCTTACACGAACACACGTTGGGCGCAGTACAGAAACTATTAACACAGGTCTTGGAACACTGGGGCTTGCAAACACCTTTGATTTTAACGTAGCCGCTGTGGCAGGTGCAGTTATTGGGAGAAACACAGTCTCCATGGGAGCAGCTGTTACACTTTGGAGCACAGACAGTCTTGTTAACGAGGACGTAGCCTTTGTGGCAGGAGCATGTGTGGGGAGCAACACAGTCAGCATTCACACAGTCACAAATGGGTTCGCAGACGGAACTGTTCTTTGGTCTGTAGCCGTCGGTACAGGTGCAGGTATTTGGAGCAGTGCAGGTGGAGTTGATGCAGGTTTTGTCACAGATAGGGACGCAGTTGAGGTTCTCGTCTGCAGTGTAGCCTTCATCGCATTTGAAGCAATGCGTGGAGTTGTAGGGGGTATAGTTCGGTTTGCAGACGCATGTGTTGTTGGCGTGGCAGTCGGCGTTGACGCAGGTTGGGTTGCAGATGGGCGTGATGCAGGTGTTTGGTCTTTCAGGGTCGAGGTACGCGGGGGGGAGGCAGTTGCACTGGTCCGGGGAGACGCACTTGCCTCCGTAGCAGCCAGTGCTGCAGATGGCCTCGCAGATGTCAAGCTCACTGACGTGCTGCCAGCCTTTGCAGCAGACTGTGTGGTTCGTCC
Organism: Mamestra brassicae; assembly: GCA_905163435.1. Taxonomy (NCBI): domain Eukaryota; kingdom Metazoa; phylum Arthropoda; class Insecta; order Lepidoptera; family Noctuidae; genus Mamestra; species Mamestra brassicae. Next base: position 1,679,720 of record LR990991.1, on the reverse strand, counting down.
AAGTTAAATATGTCTGGAATTAATAATAAACGAAAAAGTTAATTCACATTAAAAGTACAATAGCAGGATTAGCAGGCAATTTCAAGATAAAACGATGTTGATAAAATTACCTCAAATCTATATTTCTTGACGACGCACTTTCTTCGTCCACACCACTTGTTGATGGCCACATTGTATGGTCTTTTTCTTCGATTTCGAGAACTAGAAAAAAAAATACGTAGGCATTGACAACGTTTCACAAAAAAATATTTAAAAAAATATCTGATCTATAATTTTTCTGGAAATAAATTATTTTGTTATTAATTTTTCTTAACACATTGTTCTAAAAAAAAGGTTTATGAGGTATGAATTAATTTGAACTTTCGCTAAACAATTATACAATATGAAACAGAATAAACGCAATACCTCTTAAGCGGTCATTGTACTCATCATTATGAACAATTTTTGCTACGGGACCAACCCCCAAATCGCGAAAAAAAATCAGATATTCATTACATTTTGTCGAGTCATGCTCACATAAATGTATGGGGCAGTCGATTTTGTTTTTGCTGTTGATTTCAGTGTTAGTCCCATAGTGAAAGTTGTTCATAATGATGAGTACAGTGACCCCTTAAGAGGTATTGCGTTTATTCTGTTACACGTTGTATACGTAAAACTTTTCTAAAACATTTTAAGAGAACTCGAAGGCATGTGCTAGTACAGTAATGTTTTAGTAAGGGATATGTTTTCTTTAATAACAAAAACAGTTCATGAAAAATCCGTTACCTAACGCGTCAATTCGTATACACTGTATACGACACTATATGGCAAAATTATTACCTGAGCTTGACTATACACACTCCTTCGCCATTTTCATCTAAAGCTTCCGTATGACAAACAAAATCCACTAGCAGCACCACTAATACACAAAACACTATCGTTTTTAAACACATCGTAACACTGCCCTAATTTTATTTTAAACCAAAATTAATTTCCAAATAAAAAAATATTTTTCTTAAGGGTGGCTTAGTTTCTGTCCAATTGTTTTCACACCACTGTGTCAGTCAGTCAACTACGATATAATGATGTTCGCTATCTCCTAAACTACAGTGACAATACTCGCAATATCGGCGCAGGCGCCATTGCGGGCGATTTAGACGTAACTTCAAGTGGGGACTTTTAGTTAATAAAGGTTCGGGGAACTGCTAATGAGACTTACACTAATTACGCTATTGTTAATTAGCAGGTGTGTATTATAATGCAGTAACGAGTTATTCTGCTTACTTTTTCCTTTATTACTTACTAATTATTTTCTCTTATATATTAGTGAGTGATTATAGCGCAGGTGCAAGTTATCGTAAGGAACCTTCCTCGTATCAAAAAACTAAGCGGAGAAACGGAAAGAGGCAGCAGCGACTTGGTTATATACCATTTAGAGATTTCAGGAGAGACTGTTTCCAACAACATATTGTATCCCCGCGAAAGTGAATAGCCAACATTGGTCATATGATCACAACAAAGACGAATGGCTGATGTTTAAATAACATGTAACGATTATTATAGCAGCATTCTCAGTGCATCGCAACAGCTACACTGCGATCGCCAACCCGCCTGCCAAGCGTGCAACAAAGCGGAGGCCTATGTCCAGCAGTGGACGTCTTTCGGCTGGTATGATGATGATGACGATGAAGCCCTCTGTTCTCAACTATGTTGGGGTCGACTTTCAATACAAATCGATGCAGCTGCAGGGCGACTGCCTACCCAATCTGCACGCCCTAGTATCAGGCAGCCTGGTATCAGATTTTCTGTCTTCTAACTACGAATGTCAAAGATCGCAAAAGACAGCCGGACCAACGGCCAATGATGATGATGATGATGATTATAATATTACAAATATGGCGGTTTACAAAATATGTCAAACTGTAATTTTTACTAATCAAAATCAAAAGTCATTTATTCAAATTAGGCTGAGTGAATCACTTTTTGAACGTCAATGTTAAACATAAAGACATTCCCCAAAAACGCACTTCCTAGTGTTTTAGCTGGGAAGAAGAAGTGGCGCAACAAACTCCCCAGCAACACATCTGTCTGTTAAGATATAAAAACTTAAATTTATACAGCAGTATGCAAAGTTTACAAAACATGACACAGAAAATTATATGTCTACTCTTCTGATAGGTGTATCTGTTACCATATGACACTGACAGACATGTCGACATCGGCTCAGTTGAAACGGAATTATAATCTGACGATTGAAAAGTCGGCCCTGAACGAAACAAACTTGAGCTGGCAAAAGAAAAAAATAAACCATCATTAGTTATATTATCCAATCACTTATAAAATAAGAACTTTGATTTGTCTAATTAATTAAGCAATTCAAATACGGTCATTACTTGTAGCTTGCAAAGGGACATGTCCTTCTATCATTATGATTATTCAAATGATAATTTACTAACTTGCGCCCTATACCTCTTAGTCATAAGGCCCATTTGTCTACGAAGCCACCAAGCCAGACAATGAGTGTGCGTCCTGTAGATTTACATGCAAACCAGTATCCTTTTATTCTTTGATTCTTGTCTATTTATAGAATTGTACTGGAATAAATCAAGGTAACAGAAGTCGGTAATTAATATATTGGGCAGATAATTTACTAATTGGCATTAACCTTTTTTAAATTGAGCTGTGCAACTGATTATTAAATGAGCGATAAGGGTAAAGAAAGGGACGATTACGGCATGTGGAGACTGGAGTGAGGCAGTGACTGAGTGATGCCCAAGTACTTAGGGAATATAAACTGTTAATCGTCTTGCGGAGAGATGTTAAGACGACATTATAGCATTCACAGGTAGAATCTAAAAGGCTGTGTCCGATGGGATTTCCAATCGGCAAAAATTATAAAATCGTCTATTAAACCCATTTAGGGGATGAATTTTTAGCAGTCTTTCTTATGCTCACCTTCATTATATTACGAAGTCTTTTGCAAAATGACACGATTCTAGCCATACTCGAGTTACTTCCATTATATGAACCCATGACCAATTAGATAAAAAAATATCATGCTTATATTTTCTTGAAGGATGAGCCACGCTGACATTTATCAGTAATATTATAATTCCTATACAAAGTAAGGGCAAATATTGTGTAACTTTTACTGCAATACAAACAGACATTACCAACTTAGATACGTTTTATTATCTATACTATACTAATATTATAAAGCTGCAGAGTTTGTTTGTTTGTTTGTTTGAACGCGCTAATCTCTGGAACTACCAGTCGGATTTGGAAAATTATTTTTGTATACGATAGCCACATTCATGAGGAAGGCTATAAGCTATACGGGAACGAGAAATTCCTACGGGAACGGGTATAAACGGGATATGCGCGTACGAAGTCGCGGCCGAAGTGCTAGTAATATATAGTCCTCAGAAAGCGACGTTCCACGAGAGCAATGACACGCTCAGTGAAATGTGACGGATGCCACTGATAAAACATAATATTTATAATATAACGTTCCTGTGAAATGCGTGTTTAATTTAATTTTAATATCTCTCGGATTGTTTATCCATTTATTTAGGTAATCATCTCCCTTTATCACGTTGACCTAAATGGTCATGAGTAGCTAATACCGCTGCTGACTTGATAAATACATTTATTTTCACTACGCATTTTTTTTTTTATTTAATATGGGTTTGCTCTTGACTCTTGTCTAGGTCCTAGATGACAGAGACAAAGTCGACGATGGATCGAGCTTACCCAGAAGAAGCCTGTAACATTTAAGTTATTCTCATTTTAACCTGGCTAACGGCCGATTTCAATAATCTTGACAAATGACGCCTTTCAAACACGACGTTTCAGCTATTGTTGGTAGCTAATTTGACAGTTGGTTAAAGGTTATTGTAACCGGCCGTTAGTCAAGAGTGAATAAGTTACTTCTCAGCAAGCGTGCTTCGTCGTCGGCCGTCTGTTGAGATTGTTGGAATATAATATCGTGCGTGTAACATCCATGTCTCTGTTGCAGCAATACTGGCGTGATTTTACGTAACGTTCATAAAGCAATAGGAAAAAATTCTGGAGGGAGATGGGGGATATATAACAGGACACTAAAGACTAATAAACATAAATAATAAAGCAATATTTATTGAACTTCATTATAAGCTTATCTATCGGGAAAATGAAATTCTCGTTCTATCCATAATTTTAAATACTAGCTGCCGTCCGCTGCTCCGCCCGCTTTTAATTTAAATTTCACCACTGAATAAATTGTATACTATTTTTTTTCTCTTTTTTTTATACATATAAGATAGGCTGAGGCCTGGCACTTGATGTCTTTACTCCCATAAAAGATGGGTAGGCCTTTAGTGTGGGACGCTATTTGTGTCGATACTTTTGCGCCATCCCATCTTTCTAGCTCGTCGTGCTGCCGCTGCGGCTGCGGAGAACCTCAAGTGGCAGAAATATAATAACCTAGTTGGCAATTATATTTTCTAGCCGTTTGGGGTTGAAACTCTTGGACTGTGGGGTCCGAGTGCTCCTGCGTTATTTAAAGATCTTGCTAAACGCTTAATTGACATTTCACGTGAGCCAAGGGCTGGCTTATACCTCGGACAGAGGATAAGCATTGCCATACAACGTGGCAAAGATGCCACTCTTTTGGGCTCACTTCCAGTCGTCAGCGATGCAGATGAATTTTTTGATGCCATATTTTATTTAGGAGTTTTTTTTTATTGTTTTTAGGTAGGTATTCCATTAAAATAATTACAAAATATTGTGCTTTTAGTGTTTCAAATACACCACAACACGTCTGTTTAGATTAACTCCATAGAAAAATTGGATCTGTCAAATCTGATGAGTTTCGTGGTCAAATAACGCTTTCTATTGATTGCCTAGAAAAAGTTCGTCCCAAATTTCCACTTATACGAGTATATCATGATTTCATGAATCATGAACAGAGCTCGGAATAGGTAGGCTATATTTACCTCATGTTTGAGGAAGTAAGTAACATAGAGTTGAAATAGCTCCTGTAAAATCCCGGAATCATAAATGGAATCGTGACAATTAAAACCCGGGATTTAAAAACATGAACTGGACTTTGATTATAGTTAAAAATTATTGATTTGAAGAATCTAAAGAAGAAAACAAAGCTATTTAATTTAACAGTTTTAGTAGGTACGGAACTCTAAACACATGACAAGATTATTCAATGTAATAATTTTGTTCAAATGCATTCAAAGCGCAATAAGTAATTTCTTAAATCCCGGGATACAATCGCCATGTTTATGATTCCGGGATTTTAGACAGGTATTATCAACAGCTCTATGTTACTTACTTGAGCGAACATTAGTTAAATATAGTCTTGGGCACGCCACAATTGCGGCGATAAGACCCCTCTTTGAGGAGTGGCTGGAGAGGCGCTACGGCGTCCTCACCTTCCGACTGACGCAGGTACTCACCGGACACGGCTGTTTCGGGAGTTACCTATTTTGGATTAAGCGGGAGGACACGCCCGGGTGTCAGCACTGTGAGGATCGCCCGGAGGACACGGTGGAGCATACGGTGGAGATCTGTCCTGCTTGGGCTGAGCACCGCCGTGTCCTCGTCGAGGCGATCGGCGGCGGCAACCTCTCGCGTCCGGCCCTGGTTGAATCCATGGTCCGGAGCGAGGAGGCTTGGGAAGCGGTCACCTCCTTCTGCGAAGCAGTAATGCTAGCGAAGGAGGAGGCGGGCCGCGCGAGGGAAAGGCAATGCCTTCGCCCCAACCGCCGCAACAGGAGAAGGCGCCCCGGGCGTCGGGAGTCGCAGTGCGATCCCCGGCCACCGTAGATGCGGGCCTGCGGACGGCATTGGGTGGCTCGCTGTCCGATCACCACCAGGCCCGGGTCGATGGCGCGTTGTGTTTCACGCGCGCCTCCAAAAGATGTCAGCATAAAAGACGGTGCCCGCTAGGGCCAGAGCCTGCCCCGTTACGGAATTCGTTCGAAAGAGTCACCGCGGCCCTGGAACGCAAAGGGCTTTAGAAGGAACACGGATGGGCTTTAGTCAGTAAGAGTCTGACACGCCCTTCCGCTCCACCCAGAGCGGAAGAAGTCATTTGATGATTTCCCATCCTTAAAAAAAAAAAAATAATAATAATATAGTCTACCTATTCCGATCTCTAATCATGAAACATGCATGATGCATGACTTGTGACGCCGCATTATTAGAGCCAGTGGTTTTTTAGCTCAACAGATTAACTTGATAAATTAAATAAACAGAGTACTCAAAACAGTACCATCACCAGCCTCATGAACAGCAGCTTCCTTGAAGAAGAATAGTAAAACTAGTCCAACTAGTCGAAGTGAATTCTTGCGTGGATCAGCAAAGGAAGTTCTTGCTTCCAACAACGTTTTTTAATAAATCTCATTTCGATCACCGAAACGGGATTCGTTACCTGAATTATTTTTGTTGAAAGGTCGTGTCACAATTTGCTAAGAAACTTTCGTATTAAATTTCTGAAATTAATTAAGACGTCTTGGCCTTAAAAACTATCCAAAAAAAAATTGGGGTTCTTTGTTTAAAATTAAATTTAGCCATTCATTGAAATGAAATGTATTTGTCACCGGAAAATAGCAAACTCCGTAAGATTATAAAATAACTTGAGAGATTGTAAATTCTCGAAAAATTGGCAACTGAACATTTGGAATACTATTATACGCATCAAGGTTTACTATCACATGAAAACGGTTAAATTGTAGACTTGTGCACTGATTGGTCGCCATTTTATGTCAGTTCACAATTTCTCGGAATGACTTCGCGAGATTATAGACTATCAAATTTTGATGCGTAAAATAGTACTCCAATTGTTCAGTTGACAATTTATCGAGAGTTTACAATCTCTCAAGTTATTTTATAACCTTACGGAGTTTGCTATTTTCCGGTGACATGTACATTAGATTTGGCCACCCTATAAAACATTCTTAATTAGGTATCTATCTACCAACTTTAACAGTTTCAGAGAGCATAGTGCGAGTTTTTTTACGTACTCGATCGCGTTAACGTAAACGTTCGCTTATGTCAAATTGTATGAACGAAAAAGGTTTTCCGTGAGTGTCACTTGACGGCGCTTATTTTATTTCAATACACATTGAAGTTAACGCTGACGCAATCGAGATCGTTCAGAAACTCGCACTAACGCCACTGTTCCTCCATAAAACAGTTTTTTACCTTTTATTAAACGGGGTTATTTTTCAATGACCAGCGAAATTTTTAGATACTAGGCATCAGGTATCAACGACAAAATTTATGCAAAAAAAACACTCCCTAAAAGGAAACAAAAATCATTAATCTAAGTAATGCGAGCACAATGTACTGGACAGACTGTACTATACTGTATTGTTTGATTGATTTCCCGATGGGATGTCCATTTAATAATACATTGTCATGACGCAAATTACAGGAAGAAACATGAAATAATTAATATTTTTCACGCCACGTAAATACCGAATAACTACCAATGAATGGCTTTATACCGTAGAATTGTAGGTAATGCGATCATTTTATAACAATAGGTGTTAGAATTACCTATTTCTATTTTTGTACTAGCTGTGACAACATCAGTGTCCCGCGACTTCGCTCGCGACTGTAAGAACATTTTTGGAATAGAATTTTATCTACCGGGGTTTGGTTTCCGCACTTAGTTCTTATGTTGGAATACGGTGCGTGAGCTATGCCCTTATCTCTGTGGTAGGCAGAGACCTCTCGCTGCCGACCGTAGTCTTTTCTATGGTCGCTGGTCGGCGGCGAGGAGTCCTGGGACGCGGTGGTTTCCTTCTGCGAAACAGTTATCGCGCAGAAGGAGGCTGCGGAAAGGGAGAGGGAAATCTCGACCCCTCTCCCGGCCCGCAGCAGACGCATCGGGCGTCGGAGGAGGGCACACGCTACCATCTTTCGGCCCCCCTAACTGGGTCCTGGGGCGGCGGACTTGGGGATGTCCCGCGCCCCCCATTCATCCGGACCCGAGGTGGCGGCGCTTGGGGATTCAAACACCTCACTCCCCCCGCTGACCCGAGGTGGCCCGCAGAGGCGGGCCGACACCATCCGGGGATAATGGAAGTCGCATCCGTTCCCGCGATCCCGGGCGTAGATGGGAGATGGAACACCGGGGTGGTTTTAGTCAGTAAGAGTCTGACAGACGCCTCGGATACCACTGTTAAAAAAAAATAATTGGTTTGTCAGCCATGCTAACCTCCTCCAGAAGTGTGTAGATTAGGCCTCTCGCTGCCGGCCGTTGTCGTTTCTATGGTCGGCGGCGAGGAGTCCTGGGATGCGGTGGTCTCTTTCTGCGGAGCAGTTATCGCGCAGAAGGAGGCTGCGGAAAGGGAAAGGGAGATCTCGACCGCTCTCTCGGCCCGCAGCAGGCGCATCGGGCGTCGGAGGACGCTGCCCTCTTCCGGCCCCCTAACTGGGTCCAGGAAATGGGGACGTGGGGACTCGCTCGTAAAGCCTACTTAGCTGTGATAGATTTTTTTTTTTAATTCGTTATATTTATATGAATTATTTCACGTCTCCAAAAACAACCGTTTAGCTGACAGCCCCCCCCCCCTCTGTCAGCTAAACGGTTACACTTGACTAACAAAAATTTGCATTTTAAAGCTTAATAATTCGCAAACGGATCCTTGGATGGAAAAGTGGTTTTAGCAAACCTTTCATATTTTTAAACGACCTATCCAACGACACGATGTGGTGGAAAAAAAGAAATGTTGTCAAGGTTTTATTTTACGACTTTGTCGGCGTGATTAATATGTATACCAAATACATATTGAATATGGAACCCAAAAAAGGACGCACACATATATAGGTTAGTATTATTCCACAGATGCATCAGTTTCAAGTGATTTGATTGGCTGTTATTTATTAACCGACTTCCAAAAGGAGGAGGTTCTCAATTCGACTGTATTTTTTTTTGCTTTTTTTTAGGTTACGGTCTGTATCTCTACCGAACTACACAAGTACACACAAACAGACAGACACGGCAGTTTAAGTTGTTATTAGTAACAAACAAGGCTACATTAAGGAAGTATCCTCAAGGAAATCTCTTCACTGAGAACGGCTGAACTGATTTAAATTATTGTAATTGTAACATTATGTATTTATGAATCATAAAAGTGCGACTGTATCATTGTGTCGTCCAAAACTCTGATTCAATCAGTAGTGGTTTTGTTAAAATGTAATTTAATGTGTATTTAATACAAAAAAAAAGTAGTGCAGTGTTGCAGTGTTGTGCAAAATGAAAATCCTTGGAATATATTCTGTTTTATGTGTGCTGGTAAGTGATCAAGAGTGAATATTGTGAGTTTTTGTTCGTGTAGGGTAATGTCAGGAACCACTACACCTATGTATATGAAATTCATTTGAAAATATTACAAATGGACATACACAAACGTATATGAATGATGCATAAATATTGTAAAGAAAAACGTGTTCGTCTCGGGACGCCCGACAGAAGTGATAAATTAAACTAATCTAAGTTGAACTATTTAATATGGGAAGCGTCTGTCCGAAATACGACTGGCACTGTGAGTTAGAGTGAGAGAGGAAGAGCCTGCCTACCGCTGCCGTATGCGTGAGAGAAAGGGAAGCCAGACAGACTTGCGCCGTAATGCGTTACGTTACGAAGCGGTTTACCCTCCCATAAGAAAGAAAGAAAATCAGTTTATTCTGCCGGAAAAAACGCACAAAAACACTAAAAACTTACTACAATTATAACAAAAATAAATAAAAACAAAAAAAACCGCATCACTATCAGCCCATGTCAGGACCGGACATTAATTAAAACGTGTCTCTGGTCACACCACAGACAAAACAGAACACAGTTCAGCAGTTGTCTATGGCATAAGAAGTTATCACTTCAGGAGTGAAACAAGGGTCTTAGAATTTTGTTGTAATTCCTTAACGTTTGGACCAGAAGAACGACAGAAGATAAACATTATATTCATTATCATTTTGCTGGCCTGTTGGTCCAGTGGTTAGTGACCCTGACTGCTAAACCTCCGGTCGTGGGTTCGATTCCCACCCAGGACAAATCTTTGTGTGATGAGCATGATCATTTGTTCTGTGTCTGGGTGTAATTTGTCTATAATATGTATGTATTTAGAAATATATAAGTATGTTTATCAGTTGTCTGGTTGCCATAGGACAGGCTCTGCCTAGTTTGGGATCTGATGACCGTGTGTGAGTTGTCCCAAGATATTATTAACTTCGAAGAATATCTTATAAAGAACCATGAACCCACATGCTTTGGTCATAAATCTATTATTATATTTTACGACTCTCTCTTACAGATCATTGTTTTTGTCTTTGCAAGATGTGTTTGTGGAGAGTCCATGTGCCGTAAAAATTTAACAATTAAACATTAAGCGCCGTATGTATCATAACTATGTTACTATTATATGCTTAGGACTGATTGGTAAATTCTTTAAATTTTCTCTATATATTTTTCTTCAATTTTGCAAACTTAAAGTTCCACGCACAAAAAATGTTAACACCAGTTTTATTCGACAAAAAATAATCGTCAATTAAAGTGGCAATAGTCGAATCGAGTAGATAAACGGAGTGTTACGTTGCAGCAGTGCGATCTCACCGCTCAGGTGAAGTGAATATGAAGAGAGCTGTCAATCCATACAAACGAAATGAAATGACAGCTCACTTCATACTCACTCCACTTAAGTTGACAGAATAGACTGGTAGCGATCACTAGTTCTATCTGTCAAAAGTGAATAACCTTGTGAACAGAATATAACCAAATAGTTAAATAAGGCTGTTGATGACGAGGAGTCTGACATCTTTTATTTTTCGAATAAAAAAAGTTAGTGTTGAAAATAAATAATCGATATACATAGTTTCTTGTTGTTGTTGCGGACTTCTCACTGTGAGTGTGGAGGTCGCATAACATGTCCAATCTATGGTTACCTAAGCCTGGGTTTACCGATTAATATCCTAACTAATAATATAAATAAAAAAGTGAGTTTGTTTCGTATTCACGCTTAAATCAGTGAAAAAAAAACTGAATAGGACCTTTTTTCTGGATGGGAAATCATTAAATGACTTCTCCCGCTCATGACGGAGTGGGAGGGAGTGTCACTCTTATTGACCACTAGCTTTTGCCCGCGACTTCGTCCGCGTGGAATAGTTACTTGGGGCAGACATTTTTATTTTAAGATTTGAAGTACTAGCGGACGTCACGTGGTGTCACCCGCGTAGTCCCGTTCCCGGGGATAAAATATAGTCTATGTTACTCGTTGATAATGTAGCTATCCATTGCTGAAAGATTTTTGAAATCGGCACAGTGGTTTTTGAGTTTATTCATTACAAACATACACACACAAAAATACAAATTTTTCCTCTTTATAATATTATTAGTGTAGATAGTAATGTTTCAGTCAATGCTACTGAACAGAGAAAGAATAGATAGATATAGATAGTTTAACAAATGATCGACGTGATTCATTAAATTGGCATAACTTATTTATTTATGAATCGATTGACATGAAACAAACACTAAATGTTAAGTGAAGCTTACCACAATGTACAAGTGAAAACCACATCTTAATCGGATAAGCCGTTTCTGAGATTAGCGTGCATAAACGCACAGACAAACATTCTAACAATAATTGTTCTGGATGCTATTTGCGTTGACAAAGGTCCCAATTATATTTTTCACATATATCTTCCATGTACAGACAGTAATCCGTTAATTTTTTTTATTATATGTACAGATAACACAACAGTGTTCCTTCAAAATAAATCTTTCGAACAATTTTGACTGGCCTGTTGGTCGAGTGGTTAGTGACCCTGACTGCTAAACCGGAGGTCGTGGGTTCGATTCCTACCCAGGACAAATCTTTGTGTGATGAGCATGATCATTTTGTTCTGTGTCTGGGTGTAATTTGTCTATTATATGTATATGTTTAGAAATATATAAGTATGTTTATCAGTTGTCTGGTTGCCATAGCACAGGCTCTGCCTAGTTTGGGATCGGATGACCGTGTGTAAGTTGTCCCAAGATATATTATTTATTATAATATTATATATATATAATATATAATTATATATTATATATATTATATTATTATTATATTAATTCCGCAACCTTGGCAGGCATTGGCCCTAGAGGGCCAGTATGCTGACAAACATCTCTTTGAGGCGCGCGTGACAGATAGGCTACATTTTTGTGAAAATAAATCGAGCGAAGCAGCGGGTAAAAACTAGTGCCTCATATAAAATATGACACTGCAGTTAGGTCCAAATATCACAAAGTTTATATTGAAAAAATTATAATAGTCTTCGTATATCTATTTGATTTCAGATCATCTATGTTGCAGAAGTTTGTGACGCCGAATGCGATGAATATGTGCTAGTATTAGAAGAATTTTCTTGTCCCAACTCTAGTATTTACACGATAAAGCCACAGAAAAGGTGAGTTTTTAGTACTTGGTTTGGCACAATCAATCCTTTTTAGTGTTTCCATTTGCAAAAACATACATTTAAAAGTAAAAGTATTTTAAATGTCTATGACAGTTTCTTGTAACAATGGATCGATTTCATTTTTCAATCAGCATTCATTAAGTCTTGGGTTCCATACCCAAGTAGAGCAAAGTGTTCTTCAGTTTTTTTATTTCAAATTGAGTCTGATGTTGTGCCCAATAAATGGTATTAAGCGGCGAAATATTTGTATATGCTTTACCTTTGCTTAGCCGTTTGGGGACTAAAAAGATGCTGGCATGTACCAATGTGTGCTTAAAGTAAATAGTATAGTACTCAAAGTTGTTCTATAAAACACAGTCTAAATATATATATTTTTTAGACCCATACATTGGGATAACGTGGAATACCCGTGCAATTCTACGGAAGAAGAACCTGAAAAGGAGAAATGCCTTTTAGAATTTAACTGCATGGGAACAGAATTTTATTGCCAAGACCACATAGAAATATTAAATAAAACAAAACATTACATCACCGCTGACAAACAGACCACAACATCGAGGACAGTCAGAACAGAAGCACCTGATGTTACAACAAACAAAGTACCGGTAACAGCGAAACCACACCTTACGTTGGATGAAGAATTTAATGCGTCAATGTATGACGTGAACTTAATTTTTATTAAGGAAAATGATATTCAAAACCGTACAAATACATCCTCTAAGTCACCCTGGAATGAAACATTGTACTGTGATCATGCCGAAACAGTTTGTTTTGGTGGAATGGAACCAGATGATAATAACAGCTTAAGTGAATTCAAAAATGTTACTAATACTTCCCACAAAGAATCCACAAGAACTCTTCTAATATCAATCGATCGAGATGAAACCAGTCAAGTTCAACCAATCTTTACTGGTTATTTTCCTGAATCATCAAGCGATAGCTCTATAAATTACAATGGTAATTTTAAATACTTGAAAACCTTGTTCACGCCATGTTTAATTCCAAGACATAATAATTGCAAACAAAAACTGGAAATAAATGTTTACTTGAAAGCAAATTATATCGAAAATAACACAATAACGAAATATCCTAACTGTACAAAGGGATCGATTACTTCAGAGAATGTTCTCAACGTTAAATGTGAAGATATTTCATTTGCCAAAAATAATAGACATATTGTACAAACTCCGCTAACTCTGCCACTAAAACAAAATATGTGGAATTGTCAAATTAAGAAAACAAAAAATAAATTATTATCCTCAAAAGACCAACTCAGTGAAAACAATAAATTACATTTTATAAATTGTTCAAACGAAACAAACATCAGTGAAAATCAATTTAAATCTGAAGAAGTTATCACGCCATTTCCAAACATAACTATTCATAATATTTTACCTAAAAAAGGAGAACTTAACAAGACAAAAACTTCTACTGGAGAAGAAACGATGAACAAAGATAATTCATCACACACATATCCAGAAAATATGATGACAATTCTTGTTACAGAAAATACAAGTAATTGTAGTCAAGACACATCTTTAGACATTGGTGAAGGAAAGATGATTGACTTAGGAGTAAACAATAAAGAGAAAATCGTACAAAATAATAATGTGGAATTAATACTCTCCAACTGTATAGAAAATAACTCTTCTCTAATCAACAATAAAGAACTGCCTCTAAAGGCAGAACTTACTATTATTTTGAAAAGCACGTCCTTAAATGCTTCAAATTTAGAACAGTTCAATGGAACTCCTGAAGGTAGAAGTGTAAAACAAAGAATACTACTACGATGTGATCATCTTCATAATGAGTCAAGTAGCAACGCTACTAGTAATAAAACAACACTAGAATGTGAGTCAATAGATTTGGATTTTTATAATATTACGGGCATAGAAATCCATAAGAATATCACATTAAGTACAAACAAAACTGTTGAAAATAATGAAACTGTTAACAACAAAAGTCATGAAGATACTACCAAAACACCAGTTGAACACAAAAAAGTTAAGAAAAATATTTCTAAAGAAAATATAGCTGTACGAAACCTAGAGGTCATTTTTAATAGAAGAAAAGACATCCCGAATAGTGCAGGACAAAAAAGTTTTTCCCTAGGAAGTCCGGAAAGAGAAAATATATTTCTAATAGGTCTATTGTCAATTGTTGGTGCTGCCATACTTATGGCAATCGTGTGGAGAATATGGCCTCAGAAAAAAGAGTACAGTAAGTAATCCTTTTTGAGTACATTTTAATCATTTGGAGCCGGGAATTTATGATATAAAATGTATCATGTAGTTGCACCATTTTTATGTTAAATAGAAGCACCAATGCATTTCGATTTTATACTTATAGTTCTGGCACAGCTATTCACTACCATTCGTTTATATCCTAAAACGAATGGTTATGGTTCTTTTAGTTTCATGTAGGGAGAATGCTACCAAATGATCATTTATATGGGAATTAATTTAAATATAAAACGTGTTTTCGAAGGGTCGAAAATGCAAAATTGATTTTTTTAATAATATGATGCAACTTGTCGAGTGAACCATCCCTAAAGCGTACACTTCTTCATACAAAATAGTTTTTTTGTTTTATTTGTTAACATTTGATAATTGCGGAAGTACTTATACTACACTTTCCCAATTTCTTAATTCGGAAAGAACCTCTTGTTCTAAAGATAGATATCATACTAATGAATGATTTCAGATCCGGCTCCAACGAGAGAACCGGTAGGTGACGAAGAGACAGCGTTTTAAGAAACATCGTTCAAATATTGTCAAATTGTACATACGAAGAATATTAACTTTACCAAATAAATTGTGATTATAGTTATAGATCCTATAGATGAGAAATCAGACGTGTTTAAAAAGTAAACATAAAATAAAAGATATTGTTTATTGTTTTCCAAAATTAACATTGAGGTTGTTTAATTGTTCAAGAATAAGATACGAGTTATATGAGAAAAGTTCAATCTGTCTTAAAAGATTAAAAACCGCCTTAAACCCGATTGATTTAGTTTTTTTTTTTCAGTGACACAGCTCGCAATCTTTATCTGTGAACATAGGTATTACAATAAAGGTCTTATATGAACATTTTAGTCGAGCTCTATGTCCTACCAATGAAACTGGTGTATTACAATGATTCCTTTTAGCATATCTAAACACTAAAAAAACATTTATAACAAGAAAACCCCAGAGAGACTTTATTGTACGGCTTGCCATTCAGGCCAACTTAATCAAAAGAACATTTTTAATTACGTTAATAATCCACTAGGAACCCTTGCAGTAGTTGCCAGGCAAAAAATAAATCTTCCGCGCTGGGGTACAAACGCGGTATAATTAATTTTCATGTAGCCACTAGGAAAAAAGCAAGAATTCTTTGAAGATATTTCTTGCTTTAAGTTTGAGTAATCGTTTTACGATGTTTTCTTTAGAAAGTTGTAAGAACATCTACAATTGGCCCATAGCCAAATGTGATTACTTATATTTAAACACAATAAACGACTAATATTCTACAAACACCTGGCTTCGCCCGATCCATCGATGTGCGACGCGCATGCCCCGTTGGGTCTGACCACGATAAAGAGAACTCTAATGTCAAACATTATAACGTTCTTTGCACCTTACAAAGGAGTATTAAGGGCGGGGGAGGAGCTGAACTTATACTGGGCACCGTAACAACTTCAGACAGGTTGGACTTCGGCAGTTCTCGGGAATGGTCGGGCGTTTCCGTTGCGAGTGGAACCTCCGTAGTTTTTCAGACGGCAGGGGCCCAACTTGGGGACGAAATTGGATGTGTTTATTTTAGGTTTTAAATGTTACGTAATAATATTTGTACGTACTGTATTTTTACAACGCGTGCTTAAAGTATTTATATTTTCCTGTTTTTCTAATTTTTGTAATTGGAATTAATAACTTTACCAACGACCTGCAAATTTAGTTACCGGTTAATAAAAGACTAGGTGTTTACAAAATCACTCAATCGGTTTTGCTCGACAAACGACAATCGCTCAAGGCCAAAATATGGTTTACCTGCATGATTTTACCAGAAGCCGACTTCATAGGGAATCTCCAAATAGAATTTGAATTCCTGTAACTTTTTTCGTAAGAATAAATATGACAGATTGACAATTTCCTTAACAAAAGCTGTCAAACAGCCATATTTATTCCTCAACTAAAAGTTATCTGACTATTCTCAATAGTCAGATAACTTTTAGTTGCCCAACCCAGCCCTTAACTAAGAAAAGTGTGTCAGTCAATATCGCGCGGCAGGTCTGTAGTCCGGCCCTGCGCGTAGGGGTGCAACGCCCGCGCCGGCGCGCCGTCGATCGCCCAGCGCCGCCCCCGCCCGAGCGCCCGAATGCACGCGCCCCGCACAACGCCAACAACTAACACTCACACAAATTAATTCAACAGAAAACCACTAAATACCACAAATTATAACAACCCATCACAAAAACCCGCGCAATTTTTCCACGAAAAAAGTGATACAGATTTGGTTTTTAAATTTCGAATTTATATTTTTTTCGTTCGTGTGCCAGTGACACAATGACTGCAAGTGTGCTGTGATGTTCAAATTTAGAATTATTTTTTAGAATCAGTGTTTTAATTTTGATATACTTTTTAATGGTTGACTTAAAAATTAAAAATAATTTAGGATTCATAAATAAATTGGTGATGTGACAAGCTTCTTGCGTAACAATCAGTAGGTGAGTAACGTCTCTTTTATTTAATGATTATTTGATTCGTTGCTGTGATCCATCAGTTCATCGGGCTTGGCCAATTTATGCTCAGATATTGATGGCCTTTAGATTTCCATACACAACCTTTATAGTTTACTGATGTATCAGCACCTAAACTATATTTCAAAGTTTAAATTCAATGAAATAATGAACTTTCAGTTTGACGCGGTAAGGTTAGCCACCACGATGATCCATACTTCCTACAACTTTACTATGAATGTTCTCGTACCATACATTTATCGCAATTAGGTTAACACTTAATCTCACCTAGTTAAGTAAGGCTTCCTCTTAGCGCCCTTAAGTGTCCGCGGTTAAGTACTCATTGGAGCATTACTTACTCTTCGTATAAAGGAATCGTATTTCGATAGGATTGCGAAAAGTTGTTTGACAAAACTTGCAGTCATAAGCCGAACCCTGCAAACGCCATGATTAGATGGGAAGCCTTTTCACTGCTTGCAGGTAACGGTTGGTAACTTATAAGAACCGGATATAGGTAGGTACGTGCAAACTTTTTTGACCCATCAGATAAGGTACGACGGATCAAGGCGTGTTTTATTGGCCAGTGGCGAATGTCACCCTTCCTTTTAGTTCCAGACTTTCTATAAAGAAAAAAGTATCAGCACTTCATGATAAAATTATTGCTTCCGAGTAATTTTGGAACTGGATTGATTTATTGAGGCGGACAGTCTGGCAAAAATACTGACATGACATATGACAGAAAACTTTAGTAAACGATGAATTAAACAGTCTCGAAGAAACCAAGATATAATCAACTAATCTTTCATTAAATTATAGTTTACCTAAAGATCGATTCTTGAACTTAAAGGCGATCAATTTTAGGTCGCAATCAGTCGTCAGTATATGTCAAAAAATTATCAATATTTAAGGAAATGAGAAGTTATTTTGTCAGTTGGCGAGTGCGACGTGAAAGCGAGCGTGCCTTAAAATAAGAGGTTCGCCCCTCTAAAAGCACTTTACCACCATCTTACGTAACATGGTAGACGCCAAAAACTTGACATCTTTTTCAAACATCATACACATTTCTCAGTTCCAATACCCAATAACAGGCTCTGGGTAAGCTCGCTCCATCGTCGACTTTGTCTCTGTCATCTATGAGCTAGACTAGAGTCAAGAGCAAACCCATCGAAAATAAAAAAAATACATCTAACTGTCACCTATGATAAAATCACGAGTCACTTATACAAGTTAGGCTAAAAGCACATTTGAAACGTCAACGTTTACATTAAGACAGTCCCACAGAACGCCCACCCATCACCACTTCCTAGTGTTTAGGTACATTAGTATGTAGATAGGTAATTCGTTTATTGGTTCCTACTTAACTATTGATTCCTTTGTAACTTGGCTAACTGACAGGTAATTTAGATATTGAAGGAGTGGCATCTCCGATTTTAATGATTGCCTAAACATTGGGGGCTGACTATAATAGCATTTTTTATTAACTTACTACCTGTGTCCGTGGCTTCGCTCCCGTCACCTCCTGTCAACCATTACCTACCCTACCCTACCCTATCTACCTACCCTTTACGCGCCTACCCTACCTACCTACCTTACCTACCTTCATACCTACCTACCTACCTACCTTACCCTACATACCTACCTACCCTACCTACCTTTTTTTTTGTTTTTAAACCTTCCCTGTAATCTGGCGAACAAAACAAAAAAAAGAATTAGCCAAATCGGTCAAGCCGTTCTCAAGTTGTAGCGTGACCAGGAGAAATAGGAATTCATTTTTATATATTTAGATATTTTTTTACGTCAGAAAGGCTGACAATCCAGCTGAAATACCAGTATTTTACATACTGGTATTTCAGCTGAATCCAGTTTGAACAAACGTCCTCCAATATAGTATGGTAAAGGCTAGGCAGCTGAAGATATTTTAGGTGGTCTTTAAAAGATCGCTTTTAACGAAAAGGCATATCTCAATGTCACCTTATGTAATGTTTTTTTCCTTTATCTTATCTACAGCTACAGCTTATATTATATACCATACTAAATTTCGAAAAGGCTGGTTGACACTTCTAGTGACCCAAGAGCTGGCTTTTACTTTGCCCAGAGGCTAAGTATTGCGATTCATCGTGGCAATGCCGCCAGTCTCTTGGGCACATTACCAGCTGACAGCGTTGAGGACGAAGTTTTGATGCTATATTTTAGTTTGTTGTAAGTTTAGTTTATTTGTTAATATTATTTTTTCTGATGATTAAGAAAAAAATTGTGTTTGCTCAAATAAATTCAATATTTCTATACTAAAGAATATTCTAAATTATTCTAGTCTATATTCCATGTCACTCATATTTAAAATTCTGATCAACAGCCCTAAATACGCGCCTAACTTAACGGGACCATAAATATATCTCTTTTAATAATCCAGAGTGAGTTTATCTGCATACTTGCAAAAGTATACTTCACCGGCGAGCTGAACTTGTTCACTCGACATCACTAACAGCTCGAGATAACTTGTGCAAGCTTCAACCGCCGCCCGCAAGCGTAGCTACTTGTCATTTAAATAGTGGCGTGTATCGCGGCATGGAAAACTATAAATAAAAATAAGTAGAACATGGTTGCATGGGTTGCATTAAGTGAATTGGTTTGATTATATTAATAACGTTATGTTATTATAAGCGTCTCTGGTGATATGATTGAAAATTTCGAATCTCAAATCGTTTGTTGCAATCTATAATGCAACTGATAAACATTAAAAAAATAGAAACAATTAATTATGGACCCTGTCGGGCACAACAATAATGAGAGAAGAATAACGCTTTAATAATTTTCCTTGTAGTTTAGGTTAGAATAGGTTTAAATTAGAATTATTGTTTTATTATTTATTCGTTTTAATTGCGCGTAATATTGTAACTAACTTTTTCCCGCAACTTTGTACGCGTATATCCTGTTAAATTTCGGGAAATCTACTCGCTCTCCTACACTCCCCAAGGAACCTACATGCTTTCTACGACCAGTAGTTTCGGCTGTGCGTTGTCTGTCAGTCAGTCACTCAGTCAGTAACGGAAGAATTTTATATATTAGGATTATTTTTATACGTATTACAATTTAGTTCATTAAACCCGAAAATTAACTAGCTGAGAATACCGTCAATATTAAATCCTTTTTTTACTTGACACGTCTTGTCCAATAGATATGTATTGATAAAATAGAGATACATAACAAGCCACCACCAAACCAACCAGTAAGCCCAAAATGCTCTCACACAATTAAAACAACTGCCCAATCATTACGTCAAGACTTAACCCTAATATATTTAGGGAAGATCATGTCAAACCCCAAAGGATACAAAGCCCGAGTCAACCCCTTCGGGACGGCCGAAGCGCTTCCGGAGATGAGCTACTCAAGTTAAGCTGAAGTTCAAGATCAGAGTAGGCACGAACTTTTAGTTGTAGCGGCATAAATGTCAGCGACGAACTACCAACGAAATCCTGCATCGCGCAAGCAACGTTCTCCGATTTGAACATATACAACAGTCCGAATATCACTAGACACAACAGCCGCCTGGTCGGAGGATCCTCCTTTTTCAATGGAGGTTTGCGGGACTTTACTCTCTGTACCGCTTACCTCTATAGAATTTTCAAGAGAGAAAAGGTTATTTCTAGCCTCGTCTAGGTAAGCGTGCTCCATCGTCGACCACATCTTCGCTTCCCATCAGGTGAGATTGTGGTCAAACACGAGCATGTGAATAATAAAAATAAAACGTACAGTAAGTGCTGGTGACATATTAATTACTACAGCATATTTATTAAGCAAAGCAAAACGCTGTGCTTTTATAAAGGAGATGGATTCGCTTTCATACAATCTTGGGCCTAGATGTGATTACATGTAAGTAAAGAGAATTATTGAAAAAGACCCTATTTTCATTGGAAATAGGGACACTGATTCAAACGACATCAACCGAATATTTTGATTATTTATTTATTTATGTAGGTACACATTAAAGATATTTTGGAGCTCGTGGCTAAATAATAACAACCGCACGGGTCGATCTTCAAGGTTAAGCAACGCTTGCAGAGTTTGGTCTGTGGATAGGTGACCATCTTAACATACCGAGACTCCTCCGTGCCTCGGAAAGCACGTTAAGCCGTTGGTCCCGGCGGTCATTTGTAAATCTTTGGCAATCGTTACGGATAGTCAGAAGCCAGATAATCTGACACCAGTCTTGCTAAGGAGTACCGTGTTACCCAGTTAATGGGTTGTGGAGGTCTGGTAGGCAGCCGCTCCACGTAAAATACTGGTATTCAACTGAATCCGGTTTGACTGGAAGCCGACCCCAATATAGTTGGGATAAGGCTAGGCAGATAATGATGTCATTAAAGATATTTTTATACAGCTACAAAGAACAAAGTACATAGGTACTTCTCATTTCAAAAGAAAATCTTCCAGCAGACATGCGACAGAAGAGTGGGATGAGGAATAAGAGATAAAGATTCTTTTAACTTATTTCCGATAAAGGAAAGATATTTTCTTGCTAAAATTATGAGACAAACACAGTTTTCTTCGTCCTAGTAACAAAATTGATGTTTCTTAATCAATCACGGCTTATTGGCTGAACGGATTTTGACGAACTAGAAAGAAAGAAATAAAGAAAACTACTTTATTTATCACACACAGGTACACACAATGTAGAAACAAAAAAAAAAGGAAACTTATTTTAAAACAAAACAATAGTGTGCCCCGCGGACTATCGAACAAAGGTAGCCCATGGCCTAGATCAAGTCAAATTATACTTTTAAATTATACTTTAAATCTCGGTAGTAAGTTCTCATAAAAAGAAAAAAAAACAGTTTATTCTGCCAGAAAAGACGCACAGAAACGCTTAAAGATAAATAACTTATCAATCAGAATTATAACAAAACCAAATAAAAAAAGCTTGTAACTACCAGCTCATTTCAGGACCGGACATTAATTCAAACGTGTCTCTGGTCACACCACAGACAAAACAGAACACAGTTCAGCAGTTGTCTATGGCATGACGCCCGACTGACTGACAGCGACAACATGGAAACATCAATAATAATAAAAATTTAGACAATTTACAGTTAATTGTAGGAAATATAAATAAAATTAGGATAATTGCGAGTATCACGAGAGCAAAGTAAAAACTATATCTCTTACCAACTGAGAACCTTACCTTAAAAGCCACTTCAATCCACAACTTCATCGTCCAAATCCAACTAATATTATAAACGCGAAAGTTTGTAAGTATGGATGGATGGATGGATGGATGGATGTTTGTTACTCTTTCACGTAAAAACTTTATTACCAAACATATAGTTTATGACTTGGATTAGCACATAGGATACTTTTTATCCCGATATTCCCGCGGGAGCGAGAGTTACGCGGGTGAAACCGCGGGCGACAGCTAGTATATAAATATTTGTTGACCTAGTCTAGGCGAATACCTGGAAAAACAATCAGCCCCGAATCACTCAGGTGTAGATATAAAACCTACAGACGGGCCGCCACTCAATCCGTGCGAGAACATTAATCTATCCGGGGTTTTTTTGTTTGCGCCCCAGAAACTATCGAGTATCGACCCAGAAGTTCTTTGTTGCAGCCTCGGCGAAGGCCAACAAATTCAATTGTTATTATTGATTCCTTTTCCGAATTGGAACATCATTATAGGAGATATAAGCCTTTTAGTTCCTCATCAATATTCAAGTAAAATATCGCGTGAAATTGTAAACATTTTTTTCTTAATAAGACATGGAAATATTGGCAACTATTGAATTTGGATGAGATGTATGGCATCCAAAACGATTTTTTCACAATATATCGAGAAATTATAATCTTATAAAAGATTTATTACAATCTTACGGAGCCTGCAATTTTCCGGTGACATTATAGTACATATATTATGTTCTACACTAGTCCCTGAAACGGAAAAGCTAGAAATCATGGGCATTTGCTCAAACAGTTTTTTTTGGGAAGACTACAATTGTACAGTGAGAATAACATAAATGTAAAATAAAGTTAAGTCTTAGGCTAGTTACAGTACAATCCACTACGCTTCCACGGATAACAAAAATAAATAAAGGTACAGTAAAGATACTACATAGACAAATAAAAAAATAATGTTACATAATTATTAAAAATAAATTAATTTATTAAATTAACATTGGATGTAACAGGTTGAAAATAACTAGAAATAAAGAAGGAAAGAAAATTGTGTTTATTGGCATTATAAAAAAACAGAAACACCTTAAAAGTAAACAAAATAAATAATGAAAACCAACAATGCCAAAGGGCCTCAGCTCAGCATAATGCCAGATGGCAACACAAGGTATACCACCTGACGCTGATTTTCAGCTGCAGCCCACGAGTGCCATACCTACGCTCGAAAACACACAAACAACTAGTTACACTCTCTCTGCACACATCTCTCTACTTGGTTGACAATCTATATTGGATGAGACTTCCCCTCGAAACAGACAAACACGAAACTACAAAGAATAACCCTGGTTTCCAACCATAAACTACGATCACAATCTTGTAGAGAATTTCGTTCCTATAAACGATATGGGAAATAGTTACATAAGGTAGCGGGCTAGGTATATCGTTGCCTATTACCTAAAGAGGTTTTTTACTTCCTAATATACCTACTGATTTCATGGTAGTTGAGCTTGATAGTCATAATATGGATGAGATCGATTTTTCCAGCCCCCACTTTATTCATGTAGGTTCTATGTTTCATGGGTTCAGTGCGATACAGTTTTCTCTACCATTCGCCAATTCTGTCTTTTTTACTGAAAAAATATCATTAACTTAGGGTTAGAGTAAAAGTTGATTTATTTTATGCTTATGTACTGCTTAGGAAAACCATAGCTACTTTTTTTATTCATAAACTTTATGTCGTAATGTTAATCTTGCCCAAATATACTGTTTTTCCAGTGATAAAATGTCAGTGAATATATTTCTTAGTTTTGGTGCAAGAAAACCGAACATTTTATCATAGACTGCATTAGCCACCTTTTTCGTTTTTTTTTCGTTTAATTCATAAAGGTTATTCTGACGTGTTTTATTTATTCTTTACTATGACCATCACAACACTGCGTGTTTGTACGATATTCAAATAATATAAACGTTTATTTCGACCAACAACGGAATAACAAAAAACACACACACATGAAAATACCACAAACACATTAATTCAAATTACACACATATTACCACTCATTTTCGAAACTCACTGAACGTATTCTGGCATTCTGGGTTGAGAAGTGGGTTGTCAGTGCCAATGTCTATGGACTTTGTGTGTTTAAATTTGTGTTATTTTTGGAACAAATCGTAATAAATATCAGATCTTTATAACAGATCTTTCAAAACACCCTGGCCAGATGGCCAATGTTTTAAAAAGATCTTGATAGACTGATGGATGATATTCGCGTTAGTTTAAAAAGTTCTTTTTTTTTGCACAATTTATTTTACTGTGCCTGTTATTTAATGACATGTAGGAACTTCATGAAAGGAACTTCATTGTGCTCCTCTACACCTACCATTCGTTTTTCAGCCTCAGAACGCCTCGGGAAACTATTAATGACTTCCGTATATGCATCGCAAATTTTTAAATGCGATAGTGTTGCATTTTGTTACATAAAATTTAATTAAGATTACGTAATTTAACTAACGGCTGATATCAATTTGTGACTTTCCTCATTTAAGTTGCATTATTGTATGATTTACATTTCAGCATTGTAATTGTTTTTCATAACATTTTCATTGTTGCACTCTCGCTGCCGGCCGTAGTTCATGCTATGGTCGGCGGTGAGGAGTCCTGGGACGCGGTGGTCTCCTTCTGCGAGACAGTTATCGCGCAAAAGGAGGCTGCGGAAAGGGAGAGGGAGATCTCGACCGCTCTCCCGGCCCGCAGCAGACGCATCGGGCCCTCTTCCGGCCCCTCTAACTGGGTCCAGGGGCGGCGGACTTGGGGATGTCCGTCGCCCCCCATTCATCCGGACCCGAGGTGGCGGCGCGTGGTGTTCCCGTGCGCCCCTCTTTGACGTAGCGAGGGGAGTCAAACACCTCACTCCCCTCGCCGACGCGAGGTGGCCCGCAGTGGCGGGCCGGCACCAGCCGGGGATTGCGGAAGTCGCATACGTTCCCGCGATCCCCGGCGCAGGTGGGAGATGGAACACCGGGGTGGTTTTAGTCAGTAAGAGTCTGACAGACCCGAGATGGAGGATTTCCATGAGGATTTCCCCGGACATAAAAAAAAAACAAAAGGGCCGTGTCCTCACCGAAGCGATCGGCGTCGCAGCCGGCCCTGGTTCAAGCCATGGTCCGGAGCAAGGAGGCATGGGAAACGGTCACCTCCTTCTGCGAAGCAGTATTGCTAGTGAAAGAGTAGGCGGACCGCGTGAGGGAGAGATAAACCTCACACTCCAGCCGCCGCAATAGAAGAAATAACCCGGGCCTCGGGAGTCGCAGGGCGATTCCTGGCCACCATAGGCGCGGGCAAGCGGACGGCGAGCGTTGGGTGGCTCGCTGACCGATCACTACCAGGCCCAGGTCAAGGGGGCGTGGTAGTGTGTTCCACGCGCGCCTCAAAGATATTTCAGCATAGAAGACGGAGCCCGTTAGGGCCAGAGCCAGCCAGGGTTACGGAATTTGTTCGGAAGAGTCACCACGGCCCTGGAACGCAAAGGGCTTTAGGAGGAACACGGATGGGTTTTAGTCAGTAAGAGTCTGGCACGCCTTTCCGCTCCAACCAGAGCGGAAGAAATCAGTGGATGATTTCCCATCCTTAAAAAAAAGATACATAGTCATCCCAGTCTTTCATTGGTTGATTTAGAGATAATACAGAATCATTGGAATACTGTACATGAATCGAACCTTAAGATTATGTATAAAAGCTACCTGCTATTTTGTGTAAAATTTTCTGCCTGGTTGGGATTTTTTATTCTACATCTGAACACTAGAGGCTGACAAGTGACATTCTATAAGTGGTAGCGTAGCGAAGGCAATCGTGAGAATGTAAAAAAATGTATGGAAGTGATAAACACTGTTAGAATGTCACGTGATCAATCCGTTATATTTTGGTATTTCGGCAAACTCATACGCAATGGCACTTTCTCGAGCAACTCTTACCAATTGCTGTGAAGACGTTCAAACTAAACTAAAAAGCACAATTATTACAAGAAGAAGTTAAAAGAACTTCCTGCTGCATGCTTCACTAACCGAAGGCAAGGCAACTCGATAGCATCGCGTGCGTATCTAGGTTAACGGCTCGGGAGCCGAGTCGCGCTAAATATTCATTCGTTTTTTGAAACGCTATCGGAAACGGGTGCCCGGTGGTTGTTAATTGTATGTGATTATCGTAAAGTTCATGACGTATTATAGGGACGATTCATTTATTGGTTCGAGGATGTTATAGTTTGGTTTAAATTGACATGTCACTGCCCATTAATGTGGTTATGATTGACTAATCTCGTTACTTATTTATTTATTTAGTTTTTATACAAAATCTTCACAAAACATGGTTACATAAATTCTACCAAACTGCATAACAGTTTGTCGGCAGTTGGTTCTCGTTCAAAATACTAAAAATTTGTTTTTATAAACAAAATATTTGTTACTAAAAATGATCTGACTAATTAAATTAAATTAACTATCTTATGCAATTCCAATTATTTATTTAAACTTTATGTACAGCAGTGGTAAAAAGGCGGACTTAATGCAACAAGGCATTCTCTACCAGTCAAGCTTTTGGCAACCCGGGCTTTGACTTCAGCCACTTATGATAATACCGACCTATAACTACCCCAATCGTAAACAAAGGTACAAAAAAATCACGAATATTAATCACCACGCTAATAAATCAATCTGCCTCGCCCTAGCTATATTGGGGTCTGATTCCAGTCTACCCGGATGCATCTGTGATACCAGTAACAAGCTCGGAACCGGTTAAAAAAATACCGGTTAATACCGGTTTATTGCGGTTTTGCTCCAAACTTTTCTAAAGAACTTGAACGTTTTAATAAGTTTTTAAACGTTAATTATTTGGTTTATTCGACGAGCAACGCGGCGGGCGTGTCGGTAGACGCGTTGCAACTTGTGAGAATGTGAGCGGCGCGCGACGCGGAGTTGCTTTGTCGTGCGACAGTATTAACCGGTTTTTATTGCTCTAATACCGTTAAATCCGAAAGAACCTTTATGTAAAGACTCCTCCCAATACAGGTTAAAAAAAACCGGTTTATTCGAACGAAACCCGAATGAAAAGGTTTAGCGTCAAGTTCATATTAACGGTTTGAAAATTTAATCGGTATCCGAGCCTTGACCAGTAGGTAACACTCGAAGCGACTGCCTATCTGAACTCCACAACCCAGTAATAAGTAACACCCCTTGGCAAGACAGCCGGTCTATTCTGCGAACATATCAACGTGATAACTTAGGTGGAGTGAGCATGAAGGGAACTATCATTCCATCGTATTTGTATATAAAAAAAAAATAGTTTATTTCTTTAACATTTTTTACTATATTATTCTGTGGCTAAAACTACCCAGCTCTGCGTATCTCTCTGCGGCTCTGTGTATGAACTGACAGCTCACTTCACCTTAGTTTTATCGCCCTGCAGGTGTCAGACTTCCTGTTTTCTGACAACCCGTAACGATTGTCACTAATCTGCAAATGACTGTAGGGTCCAATATTTTAATGTGTTTTCCGAGGCACGGTGGAGTCTCATTATGTTAAGGTGGTCAAGGATTCGCAGACCGACCAACAAAGATTGCCTTCTTTTTTATGGTTGAGAAATCATCAAATGACTCCTTCCGCTCCGCCCAGAGCGGAAGGAGTCATTTGATGATTTCATGTCAAATGTCAAACTCTTACTGACTAAAACCCACCCGTGTTCCTCCTAACCCTCAAGGCAACAAGGATTGCCTAACCTTGCAGATTGCCCGTGTGATCTTCAAGGTTGCTGGCCACATAATAAAGATGGAAAATCTCAAAATCCTTCTCGTGCATCTCCAGAACCTTAAGTTAGAAGAGGATAAAAGTACCGAACCATCTTCCCCTGATTCTAGCTTTTGTGGTTAATACCGTGTCTACTGTTTTAAGCCAGTCACAGTACTGCTTTTGAATACCTTCTTTGAGTTTAGGTGAAATATATTAATAGCGTGTCTAGGCAAACGAAGATAAATACTTTTCATAGCCACGTCTCAGCCAGTACTGTTGCCTATTATTACTAGTTACTTAATAAACAGCTTGCGTTATTGGGCTGGTCGCATCTGACTCATGTCGGAGGCGCTTTGGGCTAAAATACCACATTGGAGTCCCAAGAAGCAGCGAAAGACGGTGGCAGGTGCTGAAGAAGGTGGCGCGACGAGCTGGACTCATTTCTGCAATATTGGCTCATTAATATCGCATCACAGTGCAAAAAGAAATATGTGGAAATTTGCTATTGGCCATATTTTATTTAAAGTTTTACTTACTGTATATGTTTAGCTGTGAGTTTTCCTAAAATAAAATAAATAAAGGAAGGCTGGGATAACACAGGGTAATAATAAATTAATGAGTGGGTTTCTAGTAGTTGTTTTTTGAAGTGAAAACTTCTTTAGCGGCATTGTGCACTTTTTGGGATGGGTAAAAAATGTTAAACTCGCGTCAGGACACGTGACCTGATCGAAAATTCGTAAGACGGAGGGAAAGTTCTGAAATGTTAAATATTTAATGTTAAATCAATTGTCATGGTTCTGTACGATAGCGCAATAAATGAATATTGTATTTTACCACATAAATGATGGTACTTTATTACTGATAATTAAAGCAATTCGTGCGAAATTATTCCCTAACCATTCCAAAATATCAAAAATGTCACAACGTTAATGTTCAAGTTTTCACTTCTGCCGGCAGTCCTGGAGTGCAACCCGTTGTTTATTTTTATTGGTAAGCTCTCTTCTGCCCACAATCCTGCAAAGATGCAAAGCGGTGATGTGGTCATATACGCTTTCCATCATGTGAAGAAGGCGATGGAGCACACTGAAAATCAATATCAATATTAAAATTTACAGGCTTTGCATAGCACCAGGATAAATTATAAATTAAAATGGACAATTCGAGTTATAACAGCAGAATGTCTCGCAAATAACAGGGATTCTATATGTACTTAGTTGATAGGTACAGTCAACAAAGCTATTTGGTATACAGGAAAAATATTATTTTTTCCACCACACTGCCAATATTTATTTCTAATGTGTGCATTACGATGCGCTTCTCTCCGGCACAGAACAGATACCAGCACCCACGGCATGTTGAGAGCATTGAGTGACCGGTGGAACTGCTCGATGCTTAGTCGATGGGTAAGTCAAAGTCAAAACGTTTATTTCAATTAGGCCATTAAACGGGACTTTTGAACGTCATCGTTTACAGTTCAGTAAAAATAATAATATTACATTAATAAAGTGACTCTACTGTCCATTCGGAAAGGTAGATTCTGATAGACAAGAAACTCCATAGTCTACTGCACACACGGGTCGGTTCTAGATAGATGTACGTGCATTTATTTTGTTTTATCTTTATTACTATGTGTATGTGTATGTATTGTGTTTATTTTTATGTAATTTGTGTTATTCTATGGACTTCGATGTCTGCAAATGAATGATTATTATGTTCATTTCATTTTCTTAACATATAAATTTACATTTTAAAATATTAATTTTATAAAAACAGTTGTTTAGTACAACTTTTTAAGCTTATGACATACTTACGATTGTGGTGTACAATAATGGTTCACTCAGCACACTCACAAAATTGTTTAAAAGTACCTAGTTGCAAGTTAGCTGCCTGCATACCAAATAACTTTGTTGACTGTACGTGATATTTATGCAACAAAGGTAGGTTAGATCTAGTTATAGTTAGATATAGGATTAACCTATGTTTAGATCATCACCAACATTATGTCAACATATAAGTCATATTTTTTCATGCAACTGGTATAAATGTGGTCTGCTGATGTCATATAAGTGTAAATACCTGGTTCCCAAGCTGTTTTATATAAACTAGGAGTTTCAATAAAGAGGTAAAACTGGTTGTTTATTTTCATGTTTGGAGTAGGAAATCTCAGTCTCTGAAAGTACTCCAATCAAATGAATCCTTTTTTTTTAAATAAACGTTGCCCCACACTAGGAATTTCTCCTGTATCGTGGGTGCGTTTACAAACATACAAATTCACATACACACAAACAGTCAGACTCGGAACAACTATCTGTAGGTCATACAAATATTTGTTCCGTGCGGGGATCGAACCCGCGACACGCAGAGCAGCAGTCAATCGCTCAACCTCTGAGCCAAACGTGTCGTCATTGGAGTGGCCTTAGTACCAGTTTTTTAATGTTCTCGATCGCGTTAGCGTAAACGACAATTTGTATTGAAACTTAATAAGCGCCGTCTGTTGACAATAACGGACAACCTTTTTGTTCCATAGAATAGGGTATAGATCGGGATAGATTTCCAAAAATATTGGACACGTATTTTTTCTTTTGTCACGTAAACAAAACATGAAGACGATACAGTGCGTTGAAAACTCGTGTGACGTCACTGACCAGCACAATTTTTACTGGAAAGTGACGTTAAAAGACCCCAATCCTTATCTTTGATGCGTTTTATCTCCGATTTTTTTACTGATTTAATAAAATAAAAATTACGTATCCAATATTTTTCGATAATCTAACTGACGGACTTAATAGAATCTTTTTTTTTTTAACCCAGGCAACATCCCTAAGTTTACGTTAACGCGATCGAGTACGTTAAAAAACTCGCACTAAACACTCTGTTGTTCACTAGAGAATGGGCAGCAGCATTCTCTGTGCATTGCAACAGCTACACTGCGATCGCCAACCCGCCTGCCAATCGTGCAACAAAGCGGAGGCCTATGTCCAGCAGTGGACGTCTTTCGGCTGGTATGATGATGATGAAGCCCTTTGCTCTCAACTGTGTTGGGGTCGGCTTTCAGTCCAACTGGATGCAGCAGCAGGGCGACTGTCTACCTAATCTGCACACCCCACCCTGGTGTCAGATTTTCTGTCTTCTGACTACGAATGTCAAAGATCTCAAAAGACAGCCGTAACCAACGGCTTCACGACCTTTCCGAGACACGTTGGAGTTCCGGTATGTAATGGATGGTCACCCATCGACGAACCGACCTTGGCAATCGTTGTTTAACCTTAAAGATCGACGACTGCTGCTGTTATTATTTATGTAGCTCCTCGAGCCGAAAGTACTGATCCAATTGTAAAAATTCTTTTTTTTTTTAAGGATGGGAAATCATCAAATGACTTCTTCCGCTCTGGGTGGAGCGGAAGGGCGTGTCAGACTCTTACTGACTAAAACCCATCCGTGTTCCTTCTAAAGCCCTTGGCGTTCCAGGGCCGCGGTGACTCTTTCGAACAAATTCCGCAACCCTGGCAGGTTATTGATTGAAGTTACAATACAGGAAAGCACACAACAGTGCATAAAGTAGAAACATCTATCTCCATAGCAATGGATATAAGCACAGGAGCATAAGCCACAGGATCACAGCCGGCAATTAATCAATCCTAATGTGTGGGAGCTAGGTTTCGGCTCCCACTTTGTGTGCGCTGGATTGGAGAATATTTACTGAAGTTGCCAATACAAGACTCCTAAGTTCACTTGAAGACATTTATTTTCGTATCACACCACATAGATTTATATTATACACAATTATTTACACAATACTGAACTTATACTGAACCGACATTATAAAAGGTAATACATATTACATAGAAACTAATAATGACAATCAGCTGTCTGTGATTACATTATTTTGGCGTGCGTGGGCGTCCTGCAAACCTAATCTTAATATATATTTCTTGTGTACGTGTGTATGTCACTGAACTTCTCCGAAACGGCTGGACCGATGTTGATGAATTTTTTTGTGTATGTTCAAGGGGATTCGAGAATGGTTTAGATTTACAATTGGACCCGGTAGGTGGCACTGCAATCGATTTCTATAATTTTTCGTCAGACACAAAGCAAACTTTCGGACAGGACAACGTCTGTCGGAACCGCTAGTATACATATATAAATTCTTCCGTTACTGACTGAGTGACTGACAGACAACGCATAGCCAAAACTACTGGTCGTAGAAAGCTCGAATTTCATTCAGCATGTAGCTTCCCTACACTCCGTAGGGGAGCAGCAAAAGAGGATTTCCCGAAAATACGGTACGGGAACGGGCACAAACGGGACATGCGCGCACGAAGTCGCGGGAAAAAACTAGAGTCAATATATTTAATTAATATTGGTATATTCTGTTTGGGTACATAATAAGGAATTCGAATTCGCGGTTTGCAACCCTGCCTAAATTATATCTGAGGAAGGATATCAATATCATAATAATAATATAATAATTAATCCAACCAACACAATACATCATTATTATCAAGAAAGGTAAAATAAACACTGCATTCTATACAATAATGTAAGTAGGTACATATGTTTGTTACCTCTTCAACTATAGGCAGAACGGATCGCGATGAAACTAGGCACACGGACATACCATGTCTGTCTGTCATTAATTCATTATTGTCATTATTGGCAAAACATGGACGCTCACAACGTAATAATTAATACCTTGCATGTATGATTAGTCAGTTTTTGTAAACGCATGTTTGACAAATAAATTATCTTTTATCTTTTATCTTTTATCTTTTATCTTTTATCTTTTATCTTTTATCTTTTATCTTTTATCTTTTATCTTTTATCTTTTATCTTTTATCTTTTATCTTTTATCTTTTATCTTTTATCTTTTATCTTTTATCTTTTATCTTTTATCTTTTATCTTTTATCTTTTATCTTTTATCTTTTATCTTTTATCTTTTATCTTTTATCTTTTATCTTTTATCTTTTATCTTTTATCTTTTATCTTTTATCTTTTATCTTTTATCTTTTATCTTTTATCTTTTATCTTTTATCTTTTATCTTTTATCTTTTATCTTTTATCTTTTATCTTTTATCTTTTATCTTTTATCTTTTATCTTTTATCTTTTATCTTTTATTAATCTAAAGTTATTGTTAAATTATTCGCGACCACAATCTGCTAAATAAATAGACAAGAAAAATATTATGTATGTCCTAAAGGGCCAAGCCTAGTTCAGGCACCAGTCTCCCACAATATACTTTTTATGTACTATTGATTCTTGGAAAACTTGTATAATCTAATGTGTATTGTGGCGAGAAATAAAATATAAAAATATATGTCCTGGATTAAAACATAGTACTTATACACTTTTTTTTTTTCAAACGTCTTTTATAATGCGCACAGCAAAGAAGTGGAACTCCCTGCCTGCGTCTGTGTTTCCGAACGCATACAACCCTAATCTCTTCAAAATTAGAGTGTACAGGCTTCTTCTGGGTAAGCTCGATCCATCGTCGACTTTGTCTCTGTCATCTGTGACCTAGACTAGAGTCAAGAGCAAACCCATATTATTATTTTTTTTTAAATGCATACTTAATTGTCTATAGTGTACACATACAAACTAAAAACCCGGAGGCATGTTTCCTTGGGATATTTCCAACTTTTAGGTGAGTCAAGCCCCTGGCAGTAGCTAGTTAGGAATAAAATATGTTGACTTTAAACACACAAGTTATAATAATTACCATAATTTAAAAATTATGATAGTAATTTTCACTTGAAACTTTAACATTGAATTATTTGGTTAAGACTCCGTAGATATCTAAACTTCCACTTTAATATTAAATTTTATATTATTTGAACGGAAATTTTCACTGTGAAATAATGATTGTTCGAAAACTTTCCAAGCGGTTATCGTTCTATTCTCAGATTTCTATCTTTTGCTCGAACTTTAAGATATCACACTATCACACTTCAATCTATCAAACTATATTTTAATATTATAAAGGCGAAAGTTTGTGAGTGTGTGTCTATCTTTGTTACTTCTTCACGCGCAAACGGCTGGACTGATTTAGATGAAATTTGGTATAGAGATTGTTTTTATCCTGGGAGTATGTAGTTTAGTTAGTACCCTTGGGATAATTTTCGACGTTCACGCGGGCGGTGCCACGGGGGGCAGCTAGTCCTGTAATAATTCGATTCCGAAGATCAGATAATAATATGTTACGGATCTGAGAAAAATACTTACCTACTGACATTTACACAAATATTGACAAGATTCCGACATCAGAGAAAGTGCTAGAAAAAATATTGTTTATTTTTGTAACAACACCGATCTAGAAATGACTAAGCCCGTAGTATTTTTAGAACGTCTGTATTTAGATGTCAAGAAGAAATTAGTTTCTAATGTCGCAACGTTTAATCAGACTACAGACAGTATAAGTACAACGAACGTCGCTTCTCAAAGCAAGGCTTGCACCTGGATGCACCATTTCCATAAACGCCGAGAACGTCACCTTGAAAGCAACAGACGACACACAGAAGAAAACTTTAATAAAAACACACATTTTTTTAACAAAACGTTTTGTTACCGCAAACAAAATAGTTACAAAACACAAAAGGTTGTGCCTTTTATGCTTTTATGCCTTTTCATTCAAAACTAGTTTAAAGCCACGTGAAAACGCTCCATTATACTCTCACTCGGGCATTTTTCACATTTCGCCGTCAAATGAGTGTGTAAGCAGTTATAGAAGTGAGAAGCATTTCATAAAATCCCCGCCATTTGGCTGCAGATATACTGCACCAACCGCGCACTGCAGAACTGAGCAATATACTTTTAAAATAAACGGTTATAGTTTTAAAATATACGAATAAAAGTGAAAATTTGAATATGTGGTCTTGTGTTTGGTTTGAACAAGGTACGTGGTTACCTACTTTACGGCAAAAGTATAAATCATAGATGTAGATAGGAGGTGGCTGGATGTGACTACGTGTCTTTCCATAATGAAAATCAAAGCTCTTCAGCATCAAACCAATAGTAGGTTATTGTATTAGACGTGATATTTCTAAATTCTTGTTATCTATCTATATCTATACATATAATAAAAATGTAACGGATCGCTGTGTACATGGAAGATATGAGAAAAAATATGATTGGGACCTTTATCAACACAAATAGCACCGAAAACAAAGATTGTTAGAATTTTTGTATGTGCGTTTGTGCACGCTAATCTCAGAAACGGCGTGTCCGACTTAGATGTGGTTTGGTACTAATACATTGTGATAAGCTACACTTAACATTTAGTGTTTGTTTCATGTTAATCGGTTTATAAATAAAAAAGTTATGCCAATTTAAAGAATCAAGTCCAGCAATTGTTAAACTATCTATATCTATCTATTCTTTCTCGGTTCAGTAGCATTGACTAAAACTTTACTATTTCATACCTAATCTTAAAATAAAGATGTCTGCCCTGAGAAACTGTTCCACGCGGACGAAGTCGCGGGCATAGCTAGTGGTCTGTAAAAAGATTTCATACTAAACTCTTGTGGCGTATCGGTAGTCACCATAAAGAATAACTGAAGGGATGGAAAAATAGACGTCTGCCCAGGTGCCGATTGCCTTGCGTACGCTGGAAGTTGGCACACTTGTGAAGGGTATCCTACACGCCACTATTGTATCTTACATAAAGAAAAAAACACACTGGGGGAAGTATTAAGTCCACGTGGGCGGCAGCTGGTTAAAATTTTTCTACATAATGAATATTAACAGCTTTGTTGTTCACAACTTCATAATAATAACCAGTTAGTTTATTGACCTTCCTAATAGGGATGTTGCCTGGGTTAAAAAAAAATATTCTATTTAGTCTGTCAGTTAGATTATAGAAAAATATTGGATGCGTAATACGAAGATAAAACGCATCAAAGACATTAGTAGTGGGGGCTTGTAACGTCACTTACCAGTAAAAAGTGTACTGGTAAGTGACGTCACACGAGTTTTCAACGCACTGTATCGTATTCATTTTTGCGTAGGTACGTGACAAAAGAAAAAATACGTGTCCAATATTTTTTGGAAATCTATCTGACGGACTAATTAAATTAATTATTTTAGTCAAATACCGTATTCGCAATTTCTTGCGTCGCCATGAAAACCAAGACTATCAACAAAAGATTCCTCCTTCTCATAACCTTATGTAAGCAACCATATGGAATTCCAACTACATCTTGCTTAACAAATAGCTTTACTATCCTCGGCACAACATACTCGCATTAATCAAAGTCGAGTGATATTACGAACATTCCCGAACATCCGACCGTTAGACCACAATAAGAGAGGTCGCACTATGAAAATGTTGCTAGTGATATATGGCACATCCAATGTTACTTGAACTGTGTGGTGATTTGGCAATATTGTTGCTGGATTTAAAAGTTGGCGTTTAAAGGGTTTAATTTTAGTCGAATATTTTAGTGTTTTACATTGTTAAATAACAACATGTCTTCTTATATATTTATAAAGCTGAAACTGTTTGTTTCGTTGAACGCGCTAATCTTAGGAACTACTGGATCGAATTGAAAAACTATTTTATTGTTGGATAACGGAGCACTCATGAAAAATGTGACGCAGACGAAGTTGCGCGGGTCAGCCAGTGTATTATGTTTTGATTGTTTGTTTTAGTATAGAATAGAATATAATAAAATTTATTTAGCACAGGTACATGAAACACGCACGGTAAAAATAACAAGTTATGCCAAAAACTAAGTGCGTCTCACGGCTGCACTAAAAAGGTCCATTTCAGCGATATGTCAGACAGACTGATGCTGTCTGACCTGGTTTTCTAATGAACCTTTTAAAGGACGAGTGGCGGTTCATTTGAATCAATATAAAATTTATCCTACTACTATTATAAAGGCGAAAGTTTGTAAGTATGGATGTATGTATGGATGTTTGTTACTCTTTCACGTAAAAACTACTGAATGGATTTTGATGAAATTTGGCACAGAGGTAGATTATAGTCTGGAATAACACATAGGATACTTTTTATCCCGGGAATATGTTCCCTTAGGATAGTTTTCGACAATCACGCGGGCGGAGCCGCGGGCGGCAACTAGTAATATATAAATGTAATCGAAATAAAGTAAATAAAAGAGTAATTAATATAATTACACATGGAGCAAATTTAAGTACTAAAAAAATAACCAAAAGTTTGGATGATATTAAAAGAATGTATATGTGTCTATAAATACATAAATAAATAGTTTATCACCAATTAATGTTTTAGTATGTGATCTCTCGCTTTAGTATTCTTTAGGAGCTCTTGCGTACATAATAACAGCTGCACGCATGCGAGGTCGATCCCTGGATGGGTAAACATTGGCTTTCTGGTGACTATAGTTTCTTTTCATTTGTTTTTATTTTCTGTGAGTCTTCCATGTACTTAAATAAATAAATAAATACCCACGTGCCTCAGAGAAAAGAAAGAAAGAAAGAAAGACTAGGCACATTGATTGACTAGTCATTCTAAACGTTAATCCCTCTGTTTCAAAATTCAAGATGTTACAAACCTACTATTTGACATAATAGTTCTATTTATATCCGCCACTTTTCCCTCATTGTTATTTGATAGAGTGCATGGCTTCCTCCTCATATAAAATGGATAAGTTCGAACCACGGCTTGAACACTTGATCGAGCTGAAGGTTGTAAAGCTTTGACTTAACATATATAGTAGTCGTTCCTCCCGACAGGATATTCTCATGTCGATGGAACAACGGTTTTAAAATGTAAAAGTCCAATTTTTTATGATGTTGTATTGTATTGTGACTTTGTCCGCTGGCGAAAGACGAATGGTTGGAAGGCCTTCTACAAGGTGGACCGATGGCCTGGTGGGCTGCAGCTGAAAATCAGCGTTAGGTGGTAAAACTTACTGTTGCCACCTGACATTATGCTGAGCTGAGGCCCTTTTGGAACAATATTGTTATATGTACTTCATTTTTGATATTCTCTATTTGTGAGGTGTTTTTTTATATTTTTTTTATTGTGCCAATAAATGCAATTTTCTATCTTTCTTTTCTTTCTTTCTGCTGAAGGCCGCGGTAATTCGTAGGATGCGAGGCGCACAGGACCGGTGGATGTGGCGACACTTGGGGGAGGAATATGTCTGGACATAAGCTTCCCCCAAGCACATCATTTAAGCCGAAAGACGTCCACTGCCACTGCCAGTGGACTTCTTTGAGATGTGAAATGATTATGATGATGATATCACAGGCAATGCAGAGAAAAAACAAACTTTTGAAAAACCACGTGACCTTTCGTTAGCGCATGTCTACTTCATATGTTCTCGATCATTTGACAATCGTTATTCGTGTAAGAATGACACCTTTTCTTGCCCTCTCGCATCTGTGTGGCCTCTCCATAATCTATATTATTTCGTATGTAATGAAATTGTGTAATGTCCACAGAGGCTTTTCAACAGAAACTATAGTTGAGTTTCAGTTTCACTAGCACTCTTTCTGTAAAACCATACATTAGCAACTCAAAACAATCAACTAACGGAACCATTGCAATCAATCAAAGGTAACATTCATCAAGAATACAGCAGCATTACCTTTTGTTCAGGTACTATTAAAAACATAAAATATACAGCATAGGCGATGGTCGTAAAACGAGCCAAGCTAAGCTGTTCGAACATTTGCCTTGGCTATTAATCAATGTGGACGATAAAAAAGCCATAGGTTTCTTTTACTCACGCTACCTTAACGTAAGTTACTGACAAGCCTTGGATTTTCTTATATTATTTCTCACACCACCTGCACGAAAACGCCAAATTAAATGCTATGTAAACCTAACCTAAAGTACGTCATTATAGCCCGCGAGCGGCGCCCGTCGACCTCCGCCGCCAGGTGCAGGTCGCGCGGTCAAAATGAGGTTCCAAATTCAAATCACATTATTACCCGGCGGGTTATAATGAAATTCAGGACAATCTTATGGGCCGGTGGTGGACGGGGGCACAGATTCGGACGCGCTCGCTGCTCCTAGCAGTGGAGGCCGACGCACGCCGCTCGCGGTGAACAGCCGCCTCTATTCATGGCTTGAGCACAATTTTCTCGCAGTAGGTGTGAAAAGTACAGTATGCTTCTCGGGGATAAAGGTGTCTTTGCCTTGGGCTAGCTTAAATCCTTCAATGCATTCAAGATTCTTGTATTAACTCCCTCGCTTCGCTTGTGAGTTAACTCTCGAATCCTTAATTGCGTTCGTGATTCAATATGACGCCCGTGACATAAGACACTGCTTTATCCCCTCGGGCGTGATCTACTATTATTTCTAGGTGATATGTTAGCTACGTGACGCAGCAGATGCATCATTTTGCCTAATTCTTAGGGTGTACAGCCGGTCAATTCTGTAAACATGTCGTATGTTTGTCGGTGAAGTGATCACGAGTCAATCCATATAATCAAAATGGAATGACAGCTCACTTCGTGACGTGACATCTTGATTATATGGATTGACATTTCACCTCGTGATCACTTCACCCAAGCCTTTACTTCGACATGTTTACAAAATCGACCGGCAGGTTACTTAAATTTATTATTCAAGATAATTTCAAAACATCTTCACCAACTGAAGTATCGACCTTAGTGCTGTGTATTTTAAATTGATTCAAAGTGACCATTCGAATTAAAAAGTACCTAAAAAGGAAGGGTTGCAATGAAACTTGAACTTTGTTTTGTATGACATAGAGTTCGTTGTCCTATTTAAAATTTTTCTTAAATTCTGAATTTAATTATAGGAAGATTTAAACTTCGGATTGAAATGTGCTTTTCTTAGATTAAGTACCGACCGAGCTCTTATTACAAGGAAGGTAAAAGTAAATGGGCGTTTAATTTTCCATAAAAATGAATCCCCAAAATCCACATCCCATACCTATACTTTTTCCTTAAATATCTTTCTTACATCTCAATGCACCTCAGTCTCAAGACAATATTTTCCAATCGGATTCGTAGCGGATTGCTACGAGATCATCCCCGCCCACTGCTACGCGCGTCACCGCTACGACGTTGCTACGCCGCGTCTACGCGTCTGCCCGCGTAGCAGACTATCTTTCGTTCATTTTATTGTGATTGGAAAAGGAGATTATTTCTTTCTTTGGCACAATTTGTGTGCGAACGTTTTCTTATTTCGTGTTCGTGTATCGGGACTTGTTTTAATAATCCAATAGACTGTTTGGCCAAAGCAAACACTTCCTGAGTTTTTGTTTTTTTTTTTCTAATATTTTATGGAAATAAGTACGAGTAATTTACTTAACATAAATAATACCATGATTTCTATTGTCATTTTTGGTAGGCAAACCAGGTATTTATAAAGCACAGTCATATTTGTGTTGTTTATTGTATAATTAAGTACCTACTATTGGTAAAGTCTAACTGCATGCAGCTGAATCTCTGTATTTTTAATCGACTTCAAAAAAAGGAAGAGGTTCTCAATTATGCTATTTTTTGTATTTTTGTTACCTCATAACTCCGTCATTTATGAACCGAATTGAGAAATTCTTATTTCATGTGAAAGGATATACGTTCCGATTGGTGCAATAGAAATTTTATCAAAATCGGTTCAGTGGTATGGTTTTTAAATCAAAATAGCTGGAGGAAATAGAAAATATACCATCCAAGTAAACGAAATTGCGTGTTTTGCTTTCCCGTGACTTTCCAGTGGTGTTGTTAATAAATAATATACTTTTCTAATAATACCTGATAAAAAGTGCTAATACCAATGCAGATAATAATTAATAATATGATAAAGTATTTAATAATAGATACAAGATGAACAGGAAATAATTAAACATACATTTTACAAGAACAGTTAACAAAACGCTCTTCCTCTCTCCTAATTAATTATTTTAAGTTTTGCTGTGCCCGACAGGGTCCATAATTGTTTCTATTTATTAATTCTAACACCTGTTTATATTTACATTATGGATTGCAATAAACTATTTGAGATTTGAGATTTTGATTTGTTAGATGCGGGGGTATCATTAAAAAGTGTAAAATAAAAAAAAAACTTTTTACAAAAAAAATACAACCTAGTTTTTTATTTGGATGTCGGTTGTATTTTTTTTCTAAAACAGTTTTTATATGGAGAAACTGTGTGTTACCTCCACAGCCGAGTTACTGGGTAACATGATAACCCTTGGCAAGACTGGTGGCAGAGTTTCTAGCTTCTCACAAAAATGAAAACCGGGACCGTCACCCATCCAAAGACCGACCTTGGAAACACAAGGCACCTTGAAAATCGACCCATGCAGCTCGAGCTTCTCAAATACTACTGGTACCAAACTGCATTAAATAAAGAGGAGCAGTCTGCCATTCCAGCTGAAAACACCCGAAGCCTGTCTAATCCAATCCCGAGTTATAAACCAGTTCTAAATCCGGCTCGCTAATTGGAGAGAATCTTAAAGAAAACGTTCCTTTACGCCGGCGCCGCTTGAGAATATACAATGTTTGGTTCGCACCCCAACTCCCGAGCGGTCGGGGGTCAGGGACTGGGGAATGAAAGGGAAGTTCACGGGTTGTAGTATAAGGGGGATCGGCAGGAAACAGGCGGGTTTTTCTCGTATTTTTAAGAAGCGTTCGTAATCGCATCGAAGTCGCAATCTGCCAAGAAGCTCTGGACAAATTGAATTACAATGAAACTTGAACTTTTTGTATAACATGGAGTTTGTCGCTCCAAAATGTGATAATTATCTCGAGATTACGAAAATAATAATGACGTAGGTCTCCAGAAATAGTACAAGATCTTCATAGTTATCTTAGTAAGCAAGTATAAGTAAAATACAATTATTAATAAAAATAGCCTTTATTTACTCTGATCCTTCATAGTTTATACTTCAACAAGCTGTTAACAAATAAAATAAAACATCTATAAACATAAACCCACAGAAACTACCTACAAAATTACATAACTATAATTTTCACATTTGCATTAAATAAATAAAATTACATTTAA
Organism: Mamestra brassicae; assembly: GCA_905163435.1. NCBI lineage: Eukaryota > Metazoa > Arthropoda > Insecta > Lepidoptera > Noctuidae > Mamestra > Mamestra brassicae. Next base: position 1,637,653 of record LR990991.1, on the reverse strand, counting down.
CATTTTGAATGAGAAATACAATATTCACTGTAGTTAAAATATTTATATTTATAATTGTCAGGAAATTAAATTGGGTATCGTGAAATATGTCAATAACAATATTCAATTTCAAACAAAATATTTTGTGGTCAAAGTGTCCGGAATATCGTGGTCACAATTTTGTTTTTGGAATCCAACAGTGTTATGTGAAATGATGCTTTAGCCAGCGGTTCTTAACCTTTGTAGCTGGACCCCAAAGAATAAATATATCTGAAGCCCGCGACCCTTATGTTTGATTTACCTTCCAGTGATAATAAAGCAATTGACAGCGATGTGTATGAATGCTTTGATGCCCAATGATTTATTTTGTTTTTAAACGCGTTTGTATATAGTTTCGCTATTATTAGTCTTGTTGTTTCAGTTTTTAGTTTTTACTTGTACATATTATAGTTCAATAAAATAATAGGAAAAACTAATTTAGGTCACTATAAAATATTGATAAAACAACTTTTCTAAGACAGCAAGGGACGAATGCCAGCTTCAACAAAAAAATATTTTTTAATTGGAAATGGTAGTAGTTTTCAGCTTCATTTCCAAATACGTTTCCCAGATTATTCTGCTTAAAATTTCGTGAGATACATTCTGGCAAATCTTTCTATTAGTACTACATCACCTGCAATTCAACCAATTTCATCTCGTAATCTCGCGACCCATCCCAATACCGGCTGCGACCCGATTTTGGGTCGTGACCCGAGGCAAAAAAACGCTGCCTCAAACCTTCTCATAATCAATATATCTAAAACTCTTCCTTTACTGACTGACTGACAGACAACGCACAGCCGAAACTATTGGTCGTAGAAAGCTGAAATTTGGCATACAGGTTCTTTGGGGAGTGTAGGGGAGCAAGAAGATTTCCCGAAATTCAACGGGATATACGCGTACAAAGTTGTGGGAAAAAGTTAGTTAAAATATTATGCGCAATTAAAACGAATAAATAATAAAACAATATTGACAATAATTCTCATTTCAACCTAACCTAAACTACTAGGAAAACTATTAAAGCGCTATTCTTCTCTCCTTATATATATATTTTCCAGTTGTATTTGTACATTATAGATGGCAACAAACGATTTGACATTCGAAATTTTCAATCATATCACAAGCGGTCGCCCGCGGCTCTGCCCGCGTGAATGTCGAAAATTATCCCAAAGCAAAATTACTCCCGGGGTAAGAAATGTTCTATGTCCTATTCCAGGGCATGGTCTACCCGTGTGCTAAGAATATCTATCCAATTCTGTTCAGCCGTTAAGACAAAAGATGTACCAAACAAACACACTTCTGCATTCATTGGAGTCAGGATTATAATCTTAGAGATTAGCGCGTTCAACCAAACAAACAAACTCTTCAGCTTTATAATGTTATGAATAGATAAAATTAAAACGCACCAACATGGCTATTTATCGAAATCTCAAAGTGTGTTCCTGTATAATTTACATGAAAGATCTATTTATCATTGTGTTAATTGGAATAATGGCGGTGCGTATAATAACAAATGTGTTAAAACTAGTTAACACTTGTATCGCGTGTCGGCCGATCGATCAAGATTACTAATTGTTATGTACTACTTTATTTCACACCTACATTCGTTATCGTAACGCATTCGTTTATTTAATTTAAGTAGGAAAGGAAGTGAAACAAGGTAAAACGCACGATACACATACAATACACGTACCTACATACAAAAAGTTGTGAAATGTTCAGTGATCGAGATAAATTAAAAACCGGCTAAGTGCAAGTCGTACTTGCACACGAAACGAAGGGTTCAGATTTCTTGTATGAGGTCTCGTATTTTTTCGGCAACAGAAATACACACTCTGTGAAAATTTCAACTGTCTATGTATTTTAATTCATGAGATGCTGAGCTGACAGACAGACGGACGGACGGACAGAAAGCGGAGGCTTAGTAATAGGGTTCCGATGGTTACCCTTTGGGTACGGAACCCTAAAAATGAATTAGAATTATGTGTAAGTAAAAGAAGCTCGATCGTAAATTATTAATAATAATAATAATAATAATAATGGTTTATTCATTTCAACAAAGTCTTACTTAACAACTAGTGTTTGAAGCATCCTTGTAAGCAAAAATAAGCTTGTGTTAGGACACTCCGCTCTTCCTTATTGTATCCACATAGACTTTATATTATTTTTGCGCATTAAAAACCAACTTGAGATATGACATAAACGAAAAAATTAAATTAATAAACATAAATTATTATAGTATTATTATGTATTTTATTATCAATATTTAAATAACGTGAAACCACCTATCAAAGTTTCGTTTCTATTCACCCCTGCATTTCTATCCACCCGGTAGTACTGTTACTACCAGGCAAAACGGGGTGCTATCAACAGTACGTTCCGGTCGAACAATTCCATAAGAAGCTCTACTATAAACAAAGATATAAACTTCCTCTGACCCAAAACTTTACACCCAAAACTTGCATACTAACACAATCTCCCAGTTTGCAAGACTTTGTTTCCAATAGCAGTCCAATACTACATGTGTATGGATTTATGAGAACAGTCGCGACACGTGCATTGTGGAGAGAACATAGAGGAAACTCGTCTATGGCGTGTAATTTCCGGAGAAAGAACTTCTTCCTACACTGTCGTCTTGTTCAGTTGCATATCCTAGGTATAAAACGCAATACCGATTGATCTATATATACATATGTCACCGGAAAATGGCAAACTCCGTAAGATTATGAAATAACTTGAGAGATTGTAAACTCTCGTTAAATTGTCAACTGAACTGTCAATCACACTAAAATAGATGAATTGTAGACCAGAGTGCTGGTTGGTCGCCAGTTTATGTCTGTCCACAATTTCTCGGAATGACTTCGAGATATTATTTGTAGATTATCAAATTTTGATGCGTAAAAAAGTTTTCCAAATGTTAAGTTGACAATTTATCGAGAGTTTATAATCTCTCAAGTTATTTTATAATCTTACGGAGTTTGCCATTTTCCGGTGACATATGTATATATGTATATAATTCTTCCGTTACTGAGTGACTGAGTGACTGACAGACCACGCACAGCCAAAGCTTCTGGTCGTAGAAAGCTGAAATTTGGCATACCTTGGGGAGTGTAGGGGAGCACTAAGAGAGGATATCCCGAAATTCCTGCGGGAACAAAAAAAGACTTTTCAGGCAGTTTGATTGACGCAATTGTAAGCATCAAATCTGTGATTGAAATAAATTCCTGCCACACCGGCGGCATCTTGATCATCAAAAAACGATTTATTTTTCAGTTTTAAGCAGGCAAGTTTTTTTTGCAATTGATTCTTTTTATATTTTTTATATCAGATGCAGAACAACTTCCTAAAATATGACCACACACTTCTGAAACATATTAAACATATACTATATTTAGTCTATTCCTCCTTCCTCACACAATCCTCTCCAAGTAGCATCGCAATTCAAATCTTCTCCCATCATTCGTACATACTAATTTATACAGATAGAAAAGTGACATCAGATTCCCTTAACTATCCCAGACCGCAAGCTCCACTTTATCTAACAAAGCATATCGCACGACACGGGCGATGGGTCCACCTACGTCATCGAATGAGTGCCACCGCTCGCCTTACCGCGTTGGCGCGACGAACAGGGGCTGCGTTGACCGGTCGCATCACAATCACATTTCTTTGACTGACGTCGCGTCGACCTTTTTTTTTAATATCTGGTGGAAATCCTCATGTCAAAGTCAAAGCATTTATTTCAAATAAACCATTATCAAGTACTTTTGAGTCAGTCTGTCAAAGACATGAAGCTATTTGCACGTTCCAAGGCGTAGATCTCTATGGAGAAGAACGTGCAAGAAACTCCACGGACACTCTTTTAAATCATTTTATGTTTACAAAAATCCTGGTTACATTAACCTTGTTGCTTCTATATATGAGAACAATGTAAAGAAAGAAAACACAATTTATAGTATCAAATATTAAAATGAGGCAAAGGTAACTAAGGGATGACCAGTCTCCACTGACGGCGCCCGTTCACGAACATGACGCGTGCATCAGCACCATTCAGCTCAACCTATGGATGTCCTCGAGGACATCCATGAGGACCAACATAGGACTGATGACCAATTTTCATAAATGCTAACTGTTTATAGGGTTTCAGGACTACCAAACAATATCATCTTCTGCCTAGCCTTTTTCCAACTATATTGGGGTCGGCTTCCAGTCAAACCGGATTCAGCTGAATACCAGTATTTTACGTGGGGCGGCTGCCTACCTTCACAACCCATTAACTGTGTGACACGGTACTTCTTGGCAAGACGACTCAGATTTTCTGGCTTCCGACAATCCATAACGATTGCCAAAGATCTACAAATGATAGCCGGGACCAACGGCTTAACGTGCTTTCTGAGGCATGGAGGAGTCTCGGTATGTAGAGATAGTCACCCATCCACATACCAACCTTGGCAAACGTTGCTAAACCTTGAGGATCGACCCGTGCGGCTGTTATAATTTAGCCACGAAGCACGACTACGACTACCAAACATTATAATGTTTTGTATTAAAAAATTATGTCTTTTGTTTTTACGTTCCATGACATAAGATGAATAATCTTTGGTTATGATATTAAAAGAGGTTGCAAGCTATCGAAATTACCTCTCAAATTATATGCCACAATCCATAGTTCATTATAAATTGCAAAAAAATGTTTTGAGCATCGCGCGATAAGTGAGTTTATTGCTCGCGAGTGTAGTTGTAAACATAACTACCAAAAGTGTCCCAGTGGAAAACATTCAGGTATATTTTCGTATTTTTTAATGATCTAGCAAACTTCATTACTGAAATCGAAACCTAAATTGAGGTGAGGTTCATAAACCCTTGCTAAAGTGTAGTGCTAATTAATAGTATGACATCATAGTGTAGAACAGTTATTGAAGTAAAAGTTTAATGTGGTGCAGGTTGTCACCTATGAATCACCAATTCTCGCAGGACAATGGGCAATATAATAAGAAAATTAAAAGAATACATTTATTTCGAGCAGCCTTATCTCATATGTGGAGTACACACAAATACAGACTAATACGGAGAACACACTAAAAAGGAAAATATAAAAAGACTTAATATCTAACCGGCCCTTTTTTTTTTTAAGGATGTGAAATCATTAAATGACTTCTTCCGCTCTGGGTGGAGCGGAAGGGCGTGTCAGACTCTTACTGACTAAAACCCATCCGTGTTCCTTCTAAAGCCCTTTGCGTTCCAGGGCCGCGGTGACGCTTTCGAACAAATTCCGCAACCATCTAACCGGCCCTGCTGACGGCAACATGCCTATCACAACAGTGCCGTATGTATGGGCAGTCCATCAGGTGCGCGATCATCGCCAGGACGGCATTGATGCTGCCCCACACTCTACGCTAATATAAAAAAAATACCCGACTTCGAACAAAAACATGCCTTAAATAAACTTTATTTTTTTAATTAAAAACTACCGGCTGGAAATCAACTGGCAACTACTTCATAGGTAAACCCCTTTATTTTTTTCTTTGGATTGGAAATCATCAAATGACTTCTTTCGCTCTGGGCGGAGCGGCAGGGCGTGTAAGACTCTTACTGGCTAAAACCCATCCGTGTTCCCTATGAAGCCCTTTGCCTCTTGACTCTTTCGAACAAATTCCGCAACCCGGTCAGGAAACGTCTATTACAAATATTTCGTAAAGTTATTGTTACTAGTTGAAGTCTCACAATTTTAAACGTATTAGGTATGTACATCAGTAGATCAAATGAATTGAAAGAGGGTAAAATTAATTTATAAGCCACCATTAGCTTATTTCTAACTTTACGATTTCAACCCTCGCATCCCTAGCTGAAATGGCGGCTTAATTCGGCCGCCAATGAAAACAGCAAACGTCAGATTCCGGCAATCCCGCGACTTGACGCGACAATGTCGTTCGCGCCGAGTGACGCAATTTGCCAAAGTGACGTCGCCCTCCATTTTGATGTTAAACACCCAATTGACTTGTGTCCACTTTTACAGATTTATACGTTAAAGAAATATTTTGTTTTTTGTAAAATTAACAACAATGGAAAGGTACATTTTAACTTGTAAATGCTTCTCATTATAATGCATGTGAATCAAGATATATGGTTTATGCAGCAAACAAAAAACATGTTACAATACGTTCCGTTATTTTTTCTTGTTCCTGCTACCTATATATGGAACAGGTACAAATCTGGTCCTTTTCTTCTATATGATCCTTGATAACTACTATCATGACCCATGCATGCATTCTTTCCTTTATAAATATCTCGAAGAAAGTCGGCGAAACCTACAGTTTTAAAAGACCAAAAAGCAACCTTCTCAGGGAATAAAGTATCCTTTCTTCGTAGCCCGAGATTAGAGTTATGTCCGATAAAGGGGTTAGGCACGTCCCTTATACCTGAGTACGTCAATATGACGTATTATGGAACGCTAGTAAACTGTTCGGGTGGGATAGTTCACCCTTCGCCCCAGACATCCCGGTGGGAATACCGCCGTGACGGCTATTCAGTTATTTATTGAGAAAAACAGAAATGTATGATGTTTTCTTTTAGTTTAGAAATAGATGTTTACTTGATAAACGGTCGACTGCTTGCTTAGAACAAATATTTATGAGCGCATCGAGAATCTGTCTCTATTTATTTTCTCGGTAGATAATAAAATAATTGCTTACGTTGATACAATAATACCAATCACAAAGTTCGTACAATCGCGGCCCGGAATCAGACCGCGTATTTATCGTAACGTCATCTCCAAATTGCGCAAAAAGGAATCTCAATGAATGAAAATTTCCACAAAAACGAGAAAAAAATAATCAGAAAGGGCGGAAAAGGTTGGGGGAGATATCATATTTAAATAGTCAATTTGTTTGCGACAATACGATTGTGCCCGAAGCCATATTGGGACGAGAGCCGAAGGTATCCGACTTCCGTTGTGAAACTCGACAATGACGATATTCCGGCTCTCTCTCCTGTGACCAATGAAAAGGCTTGTAGTTATTCTGTTTATTTTTGTTGAATCTGTTTGGACATAGAAAGTTTTTCTTTGTAGGCTATCTGGGACGGTTTGATCGATACGATACCTAGATGTTAACGGCTTTGTTTCCTTTTTTTGTTAGTTATTGGCACGATACCTCTACCTAACTTATATCTAACTTTTGCAAAAGTAGCTGAAACGTCATGTTTGCCTTTCAAACATGACGTTTCAGCTACTGTTGGTAGCTAATTTGGCAAACGTGACGTAAATCAACAAGGCGAAAGGCATGTTTTTTCAGATGCATACTCTGGCTGCAAAAAAGTTGACTCGGGAAATAAAATTGGATAAAGCATACCTACGTGTTTTCTACTTTAACAAGAAACATGTTTTTCTTCCAAATATCTAGTTTAATACTCTTTAAAGCTACAGGAAAAAACGTTGAAGATACTTTTAAAGTACTGGCAGATGGAAAAGTTTTCCTCGTCTGTCACAAAAACTGGCAACAACTCAAATAGTTGAACAGTTGGCTCACGTCAACCTGTTGGTCGCGTTACTAACTAATGTTATTTATAGTGGCTTGTGGCTTTAATACAAGTAGAATTAATAGACGACGCACATGTTGCGGGAACCGCGAAGATAAGTACAGAAGATAGAAACAAAAAAAGTTTTGTTTTTTGAAGTGATAACTTCTTATGGGAGGGTAAACCGCTTCGTAACGTAACGCGTTACGGTGCCAGTCTGTCTGGCTTCCCTTCTCTCACGCATACGGCAGCGGTAGGCAGGCTCTTCCTCTCCAACTCTAACCCATAGCGCTAGTCGTATTTCGGACAGACGCTTCCCGTATTAAATAGTTCAACTAAGATTAGTTTAAGTTATCACTTCTGTCGGGCGTCCCGAGACGCACACGTTTTGTTTTTGCATGTATGGACAACAAGAGTCACTTAATTATTTTGTAAGCGTGTCTTGACATTCAAAATTGTTTTAAATGGTCTAACTGAAATAAATTATTTGACTATGTAGCTTACACATTAACATCAACCAATAATGTGTTTCAATTCCACTTGAGTGTACGAGTAGGTTGTTCACCAGAAGACAAATAACCCCGTAAGTCTATAGAAATGAACTGCCAGGGTTGCGGAATTTGTTCGAAAGAGTCACCGCGGCCCTGGAAAGCAAAGGGCTTTAGAAGGAACACGGATGGGTTTTAGTCAGTAAGAGTCTGACACGCCCTTCCGCTACGGAAACTACGGACTTCGGGTTTGGGGAGAAGCCCCCCTGGAACGCAAAGGGCATTTGAAGGAACAGGGGTGGGTATTAGTCAGTATGAGTCTGACACTCTCATCTGCTCCGCCAAGAGCGGAAGAAGTCATTTGATGATTTCCCAGACTTAAAAAAAAAAAAATGATGATACGATGCCTAGCCTAGCTTTAAAACTGGAAATACCATAGCCCACTCTTCTTAATTTCTCTTATCTTGCGGACGTCATGATGTGGGACCAGTCTATAAATAAATAATGAAATATACCGAACTTGACGTTTTCCTCCACGCTGTATAAGGTATCGCACCAGAAAAATGTGTTTTAATTTATTTATATAAACTTTATGTACAATAGTCAACCTTTGGGTTATAACGACTATGCTGTGGTAGGTAAAAATTTAATTTAAAATAGAAATTTGTTTCAGAAATAATATAATTATAATAATATGCTTATAATATACATATATGTGCTACAATAAGAAACTAATAAAGATGATATATAATAATCTTGTCGATTAAGAGAATTAATAATTATCATGACGAAGAACAACTAAGAATGCCAGGCTTTTAAGTAGTGTTTTCGGACCACAACAGGTATCATCATCACTGTAATTTAACCCGCGGTTTTAGCATATATATAAAAAGTAGTTTATGTGTTAATCCAGGGTTATCGCGCAGAAGGAGGCTGCGGAAAGGGAGAGGGAGATCACAACCGCTCACCCTGCCCGCAGCAGAAGCATCGGGCGTCAGAGGACGCTGCCCTCTTCCGGCCCCCCTAACTGGGTCCAGGGGCGGCGGACTTGGGGCTGTCCGTCGCCCCCCATTCATCCGGACCCGAGGTGGCGGCGCGTGGTGTTCGTGCGCCCCTTTTTGACGTAGCGAGGGGAGTCAAACACCTCACTCCCCTCGCCGACGCGAGGTGGCCCGCAGAGGCGGGCCGGCACCAGCCGGGGATTGCGGATGTCGCATACGTTCCCGTGATCCCCGGCGTAGGTGGGAGATGGATAACCGGGGTGGTTTTAGTCAGTTAGAGTCTGACAGACCCCTCCACCCGCCCCAGGGTGGAGGATTTCCATGAGGATTTCACCCCGAGATCAAAAAAAAAGGGTGTCAGCTTCCTGCTTACCAAATTTTATCAAAATTGGATGACAGATATTTCACAGAATACTGAGATTAATTGCTTTCCTGGCATGAGTACTATTTCCTCAATTTCGTGTCTAACATTCCTGGTAAAATGATAAAATATAATCGCGATATTAAGTATATTGTTTGAACTGTAGTTGTTGACGTGTCTACAACTAATAAAGTATGGAATTGTAACGGAAACTTAAACGTTAACTATTACAAGCAATAATTATAATTTTAACTTCACGTGGTTATGACATACAACTGTAGATCACGCATGGTCGTTGAACATTAAAACAGGGTATTTCTGAACTAGGGATGACATAGACATAAAGATAAAGAGTTAAAAAAAAAACACAACGAGTCATGCAAGTCTGGAAGAAATGCGTGACATCCGTGCAAAACGCTCATCGCTCAGCTCAGCATAATCACACTAATATTATTAGGGCGAAAGTTTGTGACTGTGTGTGTGTATATTTGTTACTTCTTAACGCGCAAACGGCTGGACCAATTTTCATAAAATTTGGTATGCAGGAAGCTGACATCCTGGATCAACACAAGCTACTTTTTATATATATACTAAAACCGCGGGTAACGCCGCGGGGCGCAGCTAGTTATCAATAAAGATAAACTGTTATGGACCTTGTCAAACACAGCAATATTAAAAAATATTGCTGTGTTTAAATAAGTAAGATAGGGCAAGAGCGCTTAAAACATGTAAAACTCTAGCTTCCTCGTTTCACGTCATCTGTCGGATGATGTCCAGCAAAATGCTACAAATTCTCGACATATGAGTGTAATTAATTCGCTCCAGTCGGGCCGGTTGCCAAGTTGGACCGGCTCCGAATTGGACAGGTGTCAGAACCGCGCGGTTACCTTACCGGCTCACCATGTACGGCTGTTGTTGAGCTGTGTTGCCCATTAATACGTTTCACGTTCACGATATAGTAGAACAGCTATAGAACTCAAGAGAATACTTGCTTTCGAAAAGTTAATAATAATATTATTCCGAATTTTATTTTTAAGGAGCGTTCGTTATTTAATTCGTATTTATATTTTATAATATACGTACGTATATATAATCGGCAATGTCCGTTTTATGTGATATTTTAAAACTAATTTAAAAATTTCAAATTATAGTTTTTTTTTTGTCCTCTTTTCTATCCTAATTCCAACCCATATACGAAATTTGAACAAAATTCATACAAGGAATCTAGGGGTGACAATTTAAGGGTTAAGAAGTGTTCACATTCGCATCGCAGTCGCAAACTATCAAAAAGTCCTCTAATTAAAATGTAGGGAATTTTAACAAGTTTTTGACATAGATTATCACTTAGATGATATTGTGACTTGAATGTGGACGCTTCTTAATTGTTGACCTTCAGCCCGGATTTGGATCACGATAGCCCATCTTACCCGGAAGTAATACAGTGCAGAATTGTTTGCGCAAACACTAGTGGGTAGGTGCACTCTCTGTTCGTCACACTCATGGTCTCTTTTTTTACAAGCTTTTATTTAACTTGCAATTTATGTATGTATCTATGTATGTATGTAACTATGTTTGTTCGGGTGGACTCTTGCAACTCAATTTATGATAGAATAGAAGCAGATATCTTCAACCGATTGCACTGAAAATTGGTATACACATTAAGTTTCGATGACAAATTTTGCCCGACTGCTGTGCACCACCTTCCGTCTCCTTTTTCCACAAAACTCTGACCTTTACTATAATCACTGCAACTGTCAAATCGATGGGTTCTTATCATCACATCAAAATCCTCTGCCCAGCGATTCCCTCATCAAAGTACCTTATTTTAATCCAACGATTGATTTTTCTTCAATTTCATAAACCTTTCCGTCAATTCAGGATTAACGCCAGAGTTGTTTTCATCAAAGCGAAATCAATTATTGAAATCTAACCTCCTAAATAAAATTCCAGGTCTTTGTCCTCACAATATAAACGGTAAAAATATCCACTTTATTACAGATAAAGTATTTTATTTCGAGAAATATAGAACAAAGTCGAAGAATCAACATGGAATTAGGGCACGTTTGACTGGTTTCTTCTCTTATTCTTTTTCCTTGCCAACAAAGTTAGCTAGAAAACAATTAAGTTAACATATCTCCACGAGTCCATCTGTCTGTTTAACAAGTACGTTTCCTCAGTTGAACTAGTTACTGTACTTATCTACTTAAGGAATTCCAAACATAGCTCTCCATATTACTGTTTATTAACAGTTCACAGCAAATGTCTTTTAACATTTCAATAACGGTGGTTGATGATAATAATAATGATGTAATTATTTCTCTTTTAGTATTTAAGGCATTTGTCTTACCGCCGACGATCAGCGAGTAGCGGGTAAAGCTAGAAACTGGATACGAGTTGGTGAGCAGCGAGCAGCGAGTGTGCACTCGCTTATAGCCGAGCGACTCTTGTGCGCTGGGCGTGTATTATGTTTGTTAGCTCTTGTCGCTGAGACAAACTAGTGGTAAGAGAGTTCTCGCCGGCAGTGTGAACAGCCAGCTATCGACTATAAATGTATGTGTCTCTTTTACTCGCACGGGATCTATATATTTTGTGCGTTTCCTCAGCGAGAAAATAGTCGATAGCTAATCGGTTTCTCGTCGGCGGTGGGACAAGTGCCTATAGATCCTAAATAGTTATAATGACTATGTGTAATCCTTACCTTACCTAAACCTTATTGTAACCTATGGTGTTCGAACTTGGTTCCCGACAATCCCGATCCATTTACAGAAGTCTAAACTTATCAGATATTTGTCCGCGATACGCAGTATACTCGTAGCTACATAGTATACATTTTGCCGAAGCAACTCCTCGCGTGCTGACTTAAAAACATTTATGGGATATTGGTTAGTGAAGGCAAGGCTACTAGACCGTTGCCCAGCAGTGAAACAGTAGCAAGTTTACCGACATAGCTCGAGGAATCGCCAAACCGCGAACTATGTTCCCTGCTCACAGAACAGATAGTCGAAAAGTCAAAAGGCTCATGAGTGGCGACTGCGTACCAGAAGGCCTCCCACTAGGGGAACTGATGACCTGGTGAAGGCGGTGGGAATTTGCCGGATGCGAAAAGCACAGGACCGGTCGATGTGGCAACACTTAGAGGAAGCCTGTGTCTTTCGTCTGAAATGATGATAACAATGACAATAATTCCGGTTACTAAAATTGTAGGCACTCATTACTAATGTTTAAATTCCCTGAGCCAATAGTAACAGTATCCCTCTCTCCCCAGCTTGGTCCGTGGTGTCCGGGGCACGCGGTGATGTCGCCATGGAGGTTGTGCTGCCGCTGGCGGTGGTGTGCGTGCTGGTGAGCGCGGCGCCCAACGCGACGCGCGCGCGCCGGCCCGACCTGCCTGACGAGCCCGTGCTGCCCGATGACGACGATGACTTGCACAAGCTTGACTACTACGATGAGGAGCGGATTAATATCTCAGGTCAGTCACTAGCATATACCACCGATCAAATGCGCCGTGAATAATTTTATTACGTCAAAAATAATAAGTTTACATCGAATTTGAACGAATCCCCTTCAAAGTAATCTCCTCACTTACGGCCCGTTTCAATTAAATAAAATTAGCTACCAACAGTAGCTGAAACGTCATGTTACAAAGGCAAAAATGACGTTTCAGCTACTGTTGGTAGCTAATTTGACAGTTGGTTAAAGGTAGATACGTTATTGAAACGGAGCTTTAGTGATGTACTAAGCGGAGTCAGCGATTAAATGACTGAATTTAGGCATGAAACTACAAGAAATAAGAATAATTAAGAGTAGATTATTTCAATGAAATAATTTTAAAATGAGTCAAACAAAATAACTTACCTGAAGCTGAAAAACAGTGATTACAAATGTTTGACAGAAGATGTGTGTTTCTTATATGATCGCAATGTACAGCGCCATCGTGAAGCCTATATTTGAATTCAAGATAATTTTCACATTTTGGAACTGCAAACTTTATTTTTACCACGACAAAGTTCAAATTCCACCGATCCTTTTTTGGGGCCTTTTTTATTAGATTGGTCACTTAAACGACAAAATGTAGGTACTGAATAGCTAATTTTTTTTTTCGCAATTTCGGGGTTGGTCTCATAGTAAAAGTTGTTCATAATGATGAGTACAATGACCTCTTACAAGGTTTTGCCTTTATTCTGTTACACGTTGTATACTAAGTACTGTGATGTGATACAAAATACGGTGAATTATTGAGACCAAAAACAAGCTTGAATCAAAATTTTACAATCGATGCTCTAATTCCAAAGTTGATCACACCCTGTAAGAATCAATGGTCTCTTCTATCCATTCATAAACCACCTTCAGCAGGGCTTTATATGCGACTGACAAGCATGTTGACAAGACCCTTATAAACATGTAATTTCGGACTCAGCTCTTCCTTATTGAAAGCGCCGGTAGCCCGTGAATAAGGGAGCGGGTCTCATAAGGGAGTTCCTGGAATTTCGCTCGGCTGCACGTGACTAGATCCGTATAAGCGTAAATCCGTAAACAGGCATAAATAATGGCGGGAGGCCTTATGAAGGCACGTGGTAGGATAAAAGTTTCGTATCTGTACGAGTCTGTATGAAACGTGTCAAACACATTGCTGTCTAAATATAGACGTGTGGTAAAAAATTGGGACGCTGTCATTTCCAATAATGCGTGTTCGATGTTTTACTTTTTTTTTTTAACGCAGTACCAACCTTATGAACGTTCTTTTTGATGAAAATACCTATTTGTTAATTCTCTGTGGTTGATCTTGTTTAACCACTGCAAATATTATGCTTTGAATAGGACAGCAGTAACTGTTGTTTTGAGGACGTGTAAATATCTGCATTATGCCTCATTCTCTTGTATTTTTTTTTTATCTGGCTACATTGCTAGGCAAAAGTCTACCCTATAGCCTTCCACTCTGGGATTGTTGCCTTCTCCCCCCATTATATGTCACGGGAAAATTGCAAACGCCGTAAGATTGTAAAATATCGCGTGAAATTTTAAACTACATTTTTTTCTTAATAAGATAGGTACGAATATATTGGAAACTGTTGAATTTAATGGGATTTATTGTATACAAAACGATTTTTTCATAATATATCGACAAATTATAATCTATTAAAGATTTATTACAATACAATCTTACGGAGTCTGCAATTTTCCGGTGACACATACATGTCTTTTACCCTTTAACTCAATTTCAACATGTCATAATATTACACACAACATTACATTCCCTTTTCAAATAAAACCCCTAGACAGACAGAGAGCCGGCAAACTCCTTGCGTCAACATCAACACAACACAAATATAAACATTATAACTTATTCATATACACCGAGTGCCGCGGAACTTAGTCCTCTATCCCTCTCTCTCCTCACAAAACTTCACGAACTAAATGCAGGGGCAGTATTACCGGGTATTACAGTACTATTACCGAGTTAATCTGTTTAGTGTAAGAAGAAACAATGGCGCAGCACAGTAACTGAGTAAGTGCAGTTTAATATAAGCAGGAGGTAGTTTTGAGCTCTTTAGTTCTGTTTATAGGCTTTTGTAGGGATTTCTTTGTGATTCGTGAGATTCTAATTAATAATAATATCTTGGGATAACTCACACACGGTCACGGTCCCAAACTAGACAGAGCCTGTGCTATGGTAACCTAACCAGACAACTGATAAACATTCTAATATATTTCTAAATACATACATATTATAGACAAATTACACCCAGACACAGAACAAATGATCATGCTCATCACACAACGATCTGTCCTGGGTGGGAATCGAACCCACGACCTCCGGTTTAGCAGTCAGGGTTACTAACCACTCGACCAAGGCCAGTCGATCGAGTCAATTAGTTTAACAACTGTTTTAATAAATACTTAACTACCTATACACACTAGAAATGGAAAATAAAAACTCCTAACTAAATTATCCCTAAAATATGGCTTCAAAAATTCATCCGCATCGCTGTCGACTGGAAGTGTACCCAAAAGACTGGCGGCATTGCCACGTTGTATGGCAATGCTTATTCTTTGACCAAGGTAAAAGCCAGCCCTTGGGTCACGCGAAGTGTCAACTAAGCGTCTTGAGAGATCTTTAAACAAGATACGCACTCAGACCCCATGACCCGAAGGTTTCAACCCCAAACGGCTCGAAAATATAACTACCAACAAGTTTTTTTTTTAAACAAAAAAATATAAAGCGTGCTCACTTTATTCAGAGTCAACGGCATAATAAAATAGTAATTGACATCTGACTGCCAATTCTTATAATTTAAGCAAGATTCGCATGTCAGTCGCAATTTGTCAAAAATGTTCCTATGAAAATTGAAGCTTTATTGACAGATTACGACTGAGATGCAAATGCAAACGTTGTTTAAAAATTAGTAGAATAAAATTGGCACTCTGATCCAATCCAATCAAATAATTTTGTTTAAAATGATTTAATTGGATTTGATTAATGACTCCCAAAACATTTCTCGGTTTTGTTTGAAACTGTTTTTTTTCTTTTACTATTTTACTAAGCTGTTTATTTACGAGTTAGTATTTTACTATAGTAGGCGCCAGATAATCGTGGAATAACGGTCATTGACCCACCTACATTTATTGACATTGTTAATTTGAAAAACGGAATTAATGACACAAAACTGTCCCGAATCATCATCTCTCGTGATCCTTAACATTGTCTAATAATGAAAAACGATTCATATTTAATTGTTCAGGTACCTATGAGCAGTTATTAGGGAAAGGTCAAAATACTTTATTCCACATTTATCTGGCGCCTACTATAAGCTGTTGTGTTTTTACTGTTCTGTGCTAGGAAAAAGGCTTTAATGTTTTGTAAACTTTTTACTCCCATCTTAAAGTGGCCAGTGGTGGTAAAAACATTGTACGATGCCATTATTTATTTTTCTTTTTTTTTTCTTCTTCGGGAAGTTAATGGCTGTTTTACTTTTTTGCACGAGTATCAGCCAGTTGGAATGAAATTAATTTTAATGAAACCCTTTTTGATTCAAAGACAACGACCTATTTCATACCTACATTAATTCAATAGCATTTATTGATAAGTACCAGCAATCGAAATTGATTTGTAACTTGACAGACATGTTCTGAACGCGCCAATTCCAAACTCAAATTCGTATTCATATAAAACAATAAAGGAGAAATAAACGTCACAGAACGCGGCACTTTGCATAAAAGGCAGCAACTTGGAACGCGACAGAAATGCAGAAGTTCACAACGATAGCCCGGGCGAGACATTTGGACGATGCAGTTGTATTTCAAACATTATTGTGAAGGGTAAGGCAGAAGGAAAACTCCGAAATAAAATGTAAAAAATAGGATAACCGTTAGGAATAAGACAGACTAGCTTTCCCCGCGATTTCGCTCACGTTAATATAGCCATATATAGGTTCCCATTTATCTCTGTACCACAATTTATCAAAATCGATTCAGCAACTTAGGGTCAATTCATACTACCGCAGAGTCAAAGCAAGTTCACTCATATCTTCACAATGTAATGCACATATTTCTACTGAGATAAAACAAAATGTGCGTTATGTTGTGGAGATAAAGGTTAATTTGCTATGTTAAGTTTCAGATTGACGCTTCGATTCTGCGGTAGTGTAAATTGACCCTTTGGCTTGAAAGCGAAACGAAGAAACTCACTTTAGCATTTATATTATAAAGTTCGGATTACTGTTGGCCAGATTGCATTCGCAAATATTTCTTACCTTAGCAGGAGAAATTTTTCTATTCTGCCTCAAAGCAACTATTTTACAAGGTCAAAACCGATGGCTAGGCGTTAAAACGCAACGTTGAGCTTTTTGTGTACCATATAACTGCGCCAAATTGTGGCCGACGTTAGATAAACGCTTTTTGTCTTCATATCCGTGAACACAAAGATAAGCTACGCTGTCCAAGCTATTAACCCGTCCAAAGCGAAAGGTTACCAAACAATGCATCTAACCCTGCATGTACCGAGGCCCGTAAGCCAGTTAGCAGTTACCATTGTTCAGAGCCGACCTTCGTTACCTCTGCATCAGTGGTGGCTCGAGACATTATACAAGCGAGTTGGCGGCACGCCAGCCACGAACAAACAGCCTTCCAATCATGTATAATGAAATTGCTGAATTGATGTGACCCCGCCCCCTTGCCCCTCGCTCCTTCAGTGCCCCGTGAGTTGTGTTAAGATCGATCGTTTTTGAATTTCAGACGGTTTGAGGTTATAGAACTTTCTAAAGTATTCTGTTAAGGTGACTTCTAAGTCACCTTAACAGAATACTTTAGAAAGTTAAGTAAAGTATGGTTCGTCTTTATTCAGTAACTGGGTTGTGGATAATAATAATAATAATAATATCTTGGGACAACTCACACACGGTGATCCGATCCCAAACTAGGCAGAGCCTGTGCTATGGCAACCAGACAACTGATAAACATACTTAAATATTTCTAAATACATACATATTATAGACAAATCACACCCAGACACAGAACAAATGGTCATGCTCATCACACAAAGATTTGTCCTGGGTGGGAATCGAACCCACGACCTCCGGTTTAGCAGTCAGGGTCACTAACCACTCGACCAACAGGCCAGTCAAGATGTTAAAATACTGTTTACTGTTAAACCAGATGCGGCTGATAACGAGTATTTTAAAGACGAAAAGGCTAGGCTGTTGATATTTCACTGGTATTTTAGTGATAAAGAAGATATTACCCAGTTTATTTTTTGCCTTTTTGGCTTCTGTTAAACGACATTATTTGTTCCTTGAATTGTTCCTTTTTTTCTTTTACTTCGGACGCTTGATCATGCAAGTCGTTCTACATCGTTCTCACATATATGTATGTATGTCTGTATAATTTTCACACGAATGATGTAACCATATCATTGTAAAAAACATTGATCTAAAAGAGTGTCCGTGGAGTTTCTTGCACGTTCTTCTCCATAGAGATCTACGCTTTGGAACGTGTAATTAACTTGATCTCTTTAGACAGACCGACCTTGACTATTCAAAAGTGCCAAATGCCAAGTGTTCAAATTTGAGTTTGACATTTTATGTATGTGCGACACTTTCAGTTTTTCTTTCTTTCTTTCAAATTGTAGGTTGGACCAAATAAGAGCGCTCAAAATACCTATAGCTCTCAATAAACAAGGTTTAAATATACGGCACCAATTCAAGCGTATCTCGAAACATAAACAAGAAGTCCATCTAATAGGAACTATCTGTTCCTATTAGAGTTACTTCAAGCTCAAAAGCGGAAACAAAATTCTCCATATTTCCTGGTTATCGGGAAATGTACATAGAAAGGTCTCACAATCCTAATTGCATCGCAAATATCGTCAACATAATTCATTATTTCCCGGAAAGTATGAATTATGGTAATCAAAACATCGGTTCAGTCAAATTCAGTTTACCTTCTGAAACCAATAATTATTCAGTCCCTCATGTTTTAGGCTGTATGGATTACTTTAGGGAATTTTCCAACGAGCTCAAATATTTGGCTTTTGCGTTTAGTTAGAACGTTGGAGGCTTAACGCCTGCAAATTGGTCCTGTGGGAGTTAATATTGCCATAATCGATATAGCGCTACGCAATCGGACTGAGGATTGCCAGATTAAAACGGAATTGTGTCATAGGCTGTTGTATGTTGGTGATGTTGGCAGCAATTTAGGGATCATTGTTCATCAGTGGCTCGACATTAACTACAAATTAATTTGTTGGAAACTAATGATGTGGACGACGAGCACACTTGCCTAGAATGAACCTATTCACTTTTCCCCTAAAGACTCCCATACCATAGCCCATGACCTCAGTTACGACACACACCTTTTATCCCGATCAATTTTTGTCTTTCATTCAGCCTGCTCGCAAAAAGTTGTCCATCACCCAGATACAAGAGAGCCTTAGGGAAACCAGCACTCTTAGAAAATACATAAACAGACCGCGTTCCGTTTTCCGGTAATAACCCTTCCCGACCTTTGATTACCGAGCCAGCCCGCGTCGTTGAACCAGTTTTAAATCCCCAAAATAATAATGATATGACTCAGCTTGTCTCTTGCTGTCCTCCCGAAATGACGCCGCTGAGCCAAGGCCCGCTGGGGATGCCCTAGCGAGCGGTCATTTAGTATAATTTAGCTAGTTTGTAAGTCCTGGCTGGGGGCCTTAAATTCATTTGAAGCCACCACAGGATAGTCCGGTTAAGCAGTAACCAGCCTTAGTGTGATGAACTGCGAGTGGTCCCCGTCAAAAAAAAAAAAAGAGTTGTTCTACAAATATTTATTTTTTACTAATAGGCATCGCTTACCATCAGGTGACATAGTGGTCGCGTACCACTATGTCACCTGATGGTAAGCGATGATGTGGTCGAAGATGGAGCACGCTTGCCTATATGTAACCTATTCACTCTTGACTTAAAGACTCCCAGGTTGTAGCTATCAGGGTACACAGACTCGGGCAAGGAATTCCACTCCTTAACTGTACGCACCCAAACCGTTTTATGCGTATGGGTGGGATGTCCACTTTGTACTGATGGAGCATCATCATACGCCTTTTTTATTTGAGATGGGTTTGCTCTTGACTCTAGTCTAGGTCATAGATGACAGAGACAAAGTCGACGATGGAGCGAGCTTACCCAGAAGAAGCCTGTTCACTCTAATTTTGAAGAGATTAGGGTTGTATGCGTTCGGAAACACAGACGCAGGCAGAGAGTTCCACTCCTTTGCTGTGCGCATTATAAAAGACGTTTGGGCCTTGGAGCCCGATGATGGAACTAAACTTCGTAAATACTGCTACCCATAACTTTGCAGTGACTTCGCTTCGCGGAGCTAGCTGGCTTAGTCTGTTACCTTGTTTTCTTTCTATCCTGTTCCACGAGATAAGCTCGTTCCACCTCAGTGAAGCTGAGTTTAACAAGAATTCATTTAACTTTAGTGGAACTTGGAAAGTTGAACCAATCTTCAACGCTTACACTAATCAGGTTACTGATTAATCAGGCCGATCCAACACTTCGCAGGTCTTACCACCCGTGGATAATTCTTCAGGTATATCTTTTGAACCGACCTTCCTTTTCCTTTTTCTTTTAAACGTATTCTCAGGAAACCCAAGGTTACCAACAAAGTCTAAAGAATCACCAAACTTAAATGGCAGTAGGCAGGGCATATCGCAGAACAGATGGTCGATGGTGTTGAAAGACGCAGCTTTGGATTGCTTACTGTAAGACGCAGTGTTTGAAAGCCCTCACAAGGTGGACGGATGACCAGGTGAAGGCCGCCGATGTGAGACCCCCAGGGCCGGTCGAATATGGTATTTGACTAAAGAAAAACAACGGGTTGCAAGTGAAAACTCGTTAACGTTGTGCATTTTTGAAATGGTTAGGGAATAATTTCGCACGAATTGCATATGCATGCATTGAGGCATACATTTTCGCCGCGCGTTAGAAAAAGAGCAAGTAATATTTTAAAAATTTTTACCCATCCTAAAAAGTGCACAACGCCGCTAAAGAAGTTTTCACTTCAAAAATCTAATTAGTCCGTCTAATAGATTTCCAAAAAATATTGGACTCGTATTTTTTCTTTTGTCACGTACACAAAAAATGAAGACGATACAGTGCGTTGAAAACTCGTGTGACGTCACTTACCAGTACTTTTTACTGGAAAGTGACGTTACAAGCCCCCACTCCTTATCTTTGATGCTTTTAATCTTCGTGATTTTTTATTGATTTGATAATCTAACTGACAGACTAAATAGAATCATATTTTTGAAGTGAAAATTTCTTTAGGCGCGTTGAGCACTTTTTGGGTGAACAAAAAACATGGAACTCGCGTCATCGTCACCGATCGCTTTCCAAATTCAAAATTAATAATCTAGTAGCTCGACGATACAAATCACAAGTTAGGTACTTAGTTTTCACTTCTATCGGCAGTCCCCTACACTGCCCCGCATGTTTTTTAACTCAGGCAACATCCCTATTGACGCCACTTCGGCGAGACCTATGTTCACCAGTGGATGTTTACAACTGAAATGACGATGATGATGAAGATTCCCTTCTATGTCGCAAATAGCCTGACAAAAAATCCTCAATCCAACTTCCCAACTTCGTGATCACAGATATAAACGCGATCGGTTCATCGCACATCGATAGCTTGTTAGGGCTGGCCAACGAACGGGTAAGTACCTATTGTAGACCAACTTGAGTGCCATTATAACGACCGTCGATATCGTAACTTTCTAACATTAGTTGCACGATATAATTGTATGTTGGTGTGACAGGAATATAACAGCCAGTGTTATGTAACGTTTTGGGAACACATTAATTGTGCGTAAAGCTAAGGAGTGGAATTCCCTGCCAGAGTCTGAGTTTCCTGATAGCTACAACTTGGGAGTCTTTAGGTCAAGAGTGAATAGGTTACTTCTAGGTAAGCGTGCTCCATCTTTGACCAGATCATCGCTTACCATCAGGTGAGATAGTGGTCAAACGCGAAACTGTTAGTAAAAAAAAATGTAGAATGACTTTTTGCGAGCAGGCTGAATGAAAGACGAAAATTAATCGAGATAAAAGGTGTGTGTCCTAACTGAGGTTATGGACTACCTGTGTTTCAAGTTTCATCGAAATCCGTTCAGCCGTTAATAGAAAGAAGAAAGAAAACACGTTTATTCCGCCAGAAATGACGCACAAAAACACAACATTAAAAGAAAATAACACCACTAACTAAAAACTAAATAAAAACTGTTACACAGACAAACTATGTCTGGACCGGACATTACCCACCGCGAGTCTCTGGTTATACCACAGACAAAACACAACACAGTTCCACAGTTGTCTGTGGCATGATGTCCGGCACTGACTGACAATGACAAGTTGACAACATAAAACAAAACAAACAACAATAATAAAAGTGGTCAATTTACAAACAATCGAAAATAAATATAGATACTAGTTTTACGTCGCATCCGAGCAAGAAACTGTCATTGCTCAGCATATGCCGCGACTTTGGACAAGTCCAACAATCAACGGCGCTGAAAATCAGCAACCAATTTGTGATTGATTAACAGACAATCAAACATTCGAACATACAAGATTTGACATATTTGTAGGATTAGCAGGAGATCCTGGCAGGGTTGCGGAATTGTTCGAAAGAGTCACCGCGGCCCTGGAACGCAAAGGGCTTTAGAAGGAACACGGATGGGATTTAGTCAGTAAGAGTCTGACACGCCCTTCCGCTCCACCCAGAGCGGAAGAAGTCATTTGATGATTACCCATCCTTAAAAAAAAAAAAAGGATTAGCAGAAGATAGTTGTAGCTAGGACAGGATAACAAAACAGCAAAGAAAAATCATCGAACCGTCGAACCCGTAAAATATAGTATTATTAGGCCTTTAGTCACTTTCGACTCAATCCATCTCTCTTCTTCTCTTCTCATCGAAAAATGTCATTATAAACGTAAACCTCTAAAGCGATAAACGAGGGAGATTTATTTGTGTAAATTATTTGCACCAGTGCGAAGCCGGGACGAGTCGCTAGTTAACCATAAAGCGATAAACGAGGGAGATTTATTTGTGTAAATTATTTGCACCAGTGCGAAGCCGGGACGAGTCGCTAGTTAACCATAAAATACAAGCACAAAATTGTGTTTTGTTCGGCAATATTAGTTTATTATAAAGGTCAATTAGATTTTCCACGAAACGCGATGTCGACCGACAACGACAGAATTACTTGAGAGTTCAAAGACATCTGCTAAAGATCTGTTTCTGCTATGAGATGTTATTCGAAATTACACAGATACGACGCACTTGTATATTTTCGTACAGCTCGTGGCAAAATAATAACATAGGCAAGCAGACATACTTATCCATTTGTTTATAGATGGCATAATAACATCCATTTTAAATAAACATAAATAAAGCAACCAACTGAACCGTTCAGCGAAGTTTGAGAACTCCACAGTTTGGAAAAAGCCCCCCGGCCAGTCGCAGCCGACTCTGAAAACTAATTAAACTTAAAATCCTCGAGATAAGAGACGGTACTGAAACGAAGTAGGTAACATTTCAGTATGCAAATGTACTGAATTGCATTTTCGTCGCGGATTTCATAAGTTCTGCAAATTATTTTTCAGTTTTAATCGCTGCCCTGCGACTTATATCGTGTTCTTATTTCAGGATGACTTTTACATGAGGTGAATTTATAATATGTTGGTAGGTAAATATCCAGAAGCTACTACTACCCCATCACTTCCTGTTGGCGTCATAAGAGGCGACTAAGGGACTCACAAGAGAATGGGCAGCAGCATTCTCTGTGCATTGCAACAGCTACACTGCGATCGCCAACCCGCCTGCCAAGCGTGGCGATTATGGGAAACCCCTCCCTGGGGAGGCCTATGTCGAGCAGTGGACGTCATTCAGCGTTTCTTTAAGGATGGGAAATCATCAAATGACTCCTTCCGCTCTTGGCGGAGCAGAAGAGGGTGTCAGACTCTTACTGACTAAAACCCACCCGTGTTTCACCAAATGCCCTTTGTGTTCCAGGGCCGCGGTGACTCTTTCAAACAAATTCCGCAACCACTTTCTGCAACCTACTCGTATGTTATAACGGAACCCTAAAAGCAGTCGAATACCCTATTAATGGATTACTGCTGACAGCTGGTCGATAGGCATGCATTCGTAGTACTTTGAAGCCATTCGTGTTTGGGCACAATCCAGGCAATACCAAGAACCGTGTCCAATTATATTACTTACCTGTTTGCCTTCAATTAATATTTCCCGAATGAAGACATGTAGGTCATCGTGTTACTTTGAATGTGACGTCACGGACCAGATTAAGAATTCGAAGAAAATTAAAACAATTCAGAAGCGATATAGCCTGTAAATAAGCATTTCAAAGCAAAGGTTAATTTAATACGTACCTAGTGGTCATAATGGAACTGCAAGTCATCATCTCTCGCTCTTTAATTCTTTAATCTTTAATTCTTTATTGTACACCATAACAGCTTATATTAATTCACATTTAAAAACAGTTCATGTACAAAGGCGAGCCTATCTCAAAAATGAGTTTTCTACCAGCAAACCTTTGAGTGATAGAGAGAGATCACAATAGAGGGTAGGCTAAAGGCGAAATAAAACTAGGTAGGCTCTTATCTAGTTTTATTTCGGGTTTTTTTTTATTTGAGACTAGCGCTCCACCCCGGCTTCACCCGGATTTATATTTTTTTTTTTCATAAGAACCTTCTGACAATACAAACAATTTGTACAAACAACAAAAAAAGATTTTGCGAAATTGGTCCAGCCATTCACGCGTGATGTCGTCCAAGGGAAATAGGGATTCATTTTTATTGTATACTAGTGAACCGCCCCAGCTTCGCCCGGATGTATTTTTTTTTATTTTATTCCATAAGAACCTTCCCCTGATCATAACCAACACAACAAAATAATTAGCGAAATTGTTGCAGCCGTTCTCGAGTTTTGCGCTTAGCAACACATTTAGCGATTCATTTTTATTATATAGATATATATGAGTTTTGCTCTTGACTCTAGTCTAGGTCATAGATGACAGAGACAAAGTCGACGATGGAGCGAGCTTACCCAACATGTTCTTCCCTTCTCCTTCCTAATGTTGCCAACCTTACTCTAAAATAGAGTATTGTACTCTATTTCACGTAGACGTACTTTATAATCTACAAAAGCAAAGCTAAAATGCTATATTTATTTTAACCCTGTCTTTGAATTAAACTTAACGAAATCCTCCCATTTCAGTATTCCACTGAAGGGGTTTTTGTCTTTTCGGTCATAATTTCAAATTGGTAAAAAAAAAATAGCATAGAGAAAGTAATATAATAAAAATGTAATCTTTTTCTAAGACTGTACTCTTCATTCCCCTTTCTTAAATCAGAAATCATCATCAATGTCGCCACATAAAAAAACTAAGAAGCGAAATTTGTTCGGCAACAAAAAGAACCACAGCGCCATCTACGCCGAACTAACAACGAAATCCCGCCTCGCGCAAGCAAAGTTGAACACATACAACAGTCCGAATATATCAACTATCGGGAAGTTGCCCACCAGACACAACAACCGTCTGGTTCGGAGGATCCTCCCATTTCCAGTGGAGGTATGGCCGGACTTTACTCTCTGTACCGCATACCTCTATACCTCCATTTCTTCTAAAAGAAGTTGGCAGCCCTATTCCGTACTTCTCTACTAGTCACCAGCTCAGTAATCAATTCGTTTCTAGCCATATTATCACTTTCTCACAGTCCATCCATTGTTTCTTTAGACTTCCCCTAATTTCTCAACCATCCAAATTCATACTAACAAGTTTCCTTACGACATTTTAGGGGTTCCGAAGGGTAACCAACGGAACCCTACTAAGTACTGAGACTCCGCTGTCTGTCCGTCCTTCAGTCTGTTTGCCGGACTGTATCTCATGAAATGTAATAGGTAAACAGTTGCACAAACTCTGAGTATGTATTTACTAAGACGACACAACGGAAGCGCAGGGCACTACCTACCTTTTCTCGAAGCGTTTCGTCGTATTTTTGTACCCTTATAGATTCGGTCTGGACGGTGCTAGAAAGTCTAAATTCTCAGGATATGATGTCAATAGAGTACTTATTAAACATGCCAAGTTTCAAGTGCCAAATTATACTTTATAGATTATTATTAATACTAATAATAATGGTGCCCCATTCCATTTGAAATGTCTAACGGGGCCTTTGGTTTGTCTCGCCAAACCAAAGGACCGGGACTACAGGGTGCCGAGATTTAATAATAATAGATCCTTTATTTCAGGCAACTAAAATACCTAAAATACCCAGATATTTCACTGATGATCATCAAAACTGTTAGGATATTTCCTGAAGTCATAGAAAGCTGAAGTTTGGTGTAAAAGCTAGGATTTCCACACAGGCAACATAAAAAATTAAGAAATCTGTACATTTTGCCCCCTTTCTATAGCTGTTAGGCTACAAACAAAACTCAAAAATTGAAAGAGTCGGCTTTCAATAAAAACAAATACAGTTCAATATTGGGAGTTGAAACTGAAGCGATGGTTGAAACAAAACACATAGCAGTAAATCCGACTTTGTCAAAAATAGTTTGTCATTTTTATTCAAGTCTTCTAAACCACACGATGGATATCGAAACGGTTCTCACTATACGAAAGGACTATAAACGAGGAAGGCATGAGTATATAATTCGCACCCGAGCGAAGCCGGGCCAGGGCGCTAGTATTCTGTAAAAAATCTTCTACATCTCGTAATTACACTTAAGCTTATTAGACTCATAATATTTGCCGTTCGTAATAAATGGGATTTTTGCTGGAAATCCTCGCCGGATTTAACAAATAGGTTTGTGTAACGCAACGAGGGTGACATAGCGTTTTGTATCACACGGACATTTCCCGATACGCATATGTTTTTGACATGAGTCAAAAAAATAGTGGAAAAATTACTCGTTTAAAAACCGATTGTCTTTTTTCCTACGTGTTTCTGTTTTTGTATCACACCGGGTAACCATGGATGAGAGTTATGTAATGGACCGTTTAAATTAAAGTCACGCCTCTAAAATAAAAGCTACCGCAGTGCGGCTCCCCATAACTGACGTCTGATTAATTAATTGTGCCGTCTATCTTTAACGCCAGATTAGAACTACTATTGCTGTTCTATGCAAATTAATTCGGTTTTCCTGCTAGCCTATTAACATTGTGCTTTTAGTCTGATAATTGTTATCAATGTACAAGGAAATAAATATCATGGCTGTATTAATAACAAATTAACTGTTATTTCCTTCTTATACTAAACGTTGTTGATATTGCAATAGTTTTAATGTCACTTTAAATGTACTTATAACGCAATTTATTTTATGTTAGCGTATAAATATTAATGTATATATTTTTGTCAGAAATCATAAAGAAAATAATAATTTAATATACTTATAAAATAAGTATTATCGTAACCCAATAGTGTCTGCAAAAAAAACAGTATTTTTCTACCGTTAAATTCATTTAAATTGACATGAAATGCATTGCAATATAAACGACGTATGTAATAGTTTATGTGCAATCTTTTAACAAAATCCTAAAACATCCAAGAATTTTCCAGCATTTCCAGCCGACATTAACCTTCATACCCAGGCATATCTTTCCCTTATAAAATAAACTACAGGCCCATCCATCATTCCCTATCCGCGGCCACGTTTGTCCGACTCGCGACCGTCCGCGAATTGATAAAAAGGAGCTCACTCTACTGCTCAATTCCGTCATTTGCTTGCAATGGAATTTAAAAAGATAAGTGGCTATTCGGATCCTGCAATCACTGTTAATACTGCTCTACTGATTGCTATAACGCCCTGCCATATTATACCTATAAGAGATAGTAGAATACATCATTTAATTCACATCATTTTCATGGGTATATGATCCCCATGATGCATGGTACTAAAGTCTAGTAGCCAACTTCACCACAAAATACAGAGTTAAAGTTAAATGTACTTAACGTGAATTACCTTTGTATTTCTTTGCAAACAGTGCTGCAGCTGCAATAAACGAAAAATATAAGTAATACTGGCACTCCCTAGTCTACGACGCGTTCTGTAATAATTTATTAAACTCTTCCTGTTCCCACATACAGTAGGATTTTCTCAGAAATATTTCTTCCGAGATTATTGCAATTTATCCGGCGAGATATTTATTAAAGTACATCTAACACTTACTCTCGGGAAATGCGAGCGTGCTTTAGCTATCCGAGCATTTCCGAGATTTAGTGTGTAGCATGGTGTCCCGAGCTCTGGGGAAGTGACGACCCAGTATGTTTTACGGCCAATAGCAGAGATACGCTATCGACGCGACCCGAATAGGACACGTTCTATTTACAAAAAAAATGTTCGTGTATTTTTGTTCGGACTTGTTTTAGAAAAGGATTCGTTGATATTGTCCTGCCAGGATGATAATAGAGTTTTTTTTGTTAACTGACCTTATTTGGACGAACGAGCCTGTTTTCTTACTAGTTCCGGTTAGATAATCTGACTGATAATTGAATATCCGTACTTCCATACTTTATTCATATTATACATGGGAAAGTAACTCTGTCTATCTATGTGTTACGCAATCACACCTAAACTACTGGACCGATTTAAATGAAATTTGGTACAGAGATAGTCTAGAGCTTGAGAAAGGACATAGGGTAGTTTTTATCCCAGAAATAATCCTTTAAGGGCGTGAAAAGGGGGGTGGAAGTTTGTATGGGGAATCAATAACCGCTGAACCGATTTAGATGAAATTTGGTATGGAGATAGATTAGGCCTTGGAGAAGGATATAGGCTACCTGTTGTCGCGAGAAAAGTGCTTGAAAGGGTTGAAATAGGGTATGATCGTTTGTATGGGAGTAGGTTTCTTTATATAATATATCATTATTGAAGATAAAACCATGTAACTTTGTATTTCGGCACTTGATAAAAATAACATAATTACGTTCAAGCGTTTTTGAAAAACTTGTATCTTAAAAATAAAAATAGCTGTCCAAAATAACTATTCCACGCGGACGAAGTCGCGGGCAAAAGCTAGTTTATTATATTTGTCACAACTTGTTCATAGACCCTATCCCATTTTAGATAAAAAAAATAGTAAGATTGACGGCGTCGCTGAGCCCGGCTCAGAAAACGGTGGCAAGAAGCCTTGGATGAAGCACCATGAAGACTGATTCGAGGTGACGCAAGAAAAGAGTGTCCGAAAACATATGGGGGAGATATGTGCTCAGTAACGGGACACTATAGGCTACCTAATATAAAAAGAATAATAAAATAGATACAAGGAAAGGCAAAAACGTCTACTTAAACACTTAATACTACGGTCAAAATACGTATTCACCCTTGCATAAATTTCTAAGAAGCTGAAAATTTACATGAACGTTAGGAATACTTGACTGAACCAAACAAATCCTGAACAACGAAGCACCATCCCTCCCTGAAGGAGAATGTCTTATTTTAGAAGGTATCAAGTTGTCCCTCAATCCCCCGCGCCCTTGAGCCTGACCCCTTACCTTGTCCTCCATCGTAGATCGACGGCGTCTTGTAATATTGATCGGAAATCAGAGCCGATTGCGACTCATAAAATGATGGAATACGGGAAAGTTAGATTTGGAAATCAATCAAAAAGTTACCGGTTGTCAATTTGAAAGATTTGGGCGAGATTCCTTTTGTGTTAAGTTAAGAAAATGAATATGCATATATGTAAACGGAATAAAGAGACATTCATCCGAAACACATAACCGCTTGCGGCGCCCCAACGCCGAAATGGCGACACCGCCTGCCGCAAAGCAGAGTTTGGAGGTGTGTTTTTGTTCTTCTTTAATTCTTTATTGTACACCAAAACAACTTATATTATATATATACTCCTCCTGATCGATTTCAGCTATGGCGGCCACTCTCAACCGAGACTAGCTATCGGCGCGGGACATATTATAGTGCACAAGTGTGTGCGCAAACACAGGTGCACTCCCTCTTCCATCACTCTCATATTCCGATGGGACAGTAACCCGACACGACCGGAGAGAGATCTGGCGCAGGACCAACGGCTTAACGTGTTTTCCGAGGCACGGGGTGTCACACCACCAACTCACAGTCATAATCAAGTTCATGAACAAAGGCGAGCTGAACTCAAAATTGAGTTTTCTCCCAGCAAACCTTTGAGATAGATCAGCATTGAGGGTAGGAACCCGCGTACAAATAATATACATAAATATACCTACATACATAAATACAAATATATATATATATATATATACATATACATATCAACTAATATTATGTCATTGTGAAAGGAAATACTCTTAAAGACATCAAGAGAAGGAAGAGAGTTCCGGAGACGCACTGCAGTAACTGAGAAAAAGCCATCATAACGGATTGGAAGGTGTACGGCGCGTTATGTATTTCAGCCCTACCCTTATCGTGCCTGGATGTAGTTCAAGGTCTCTGAATCAATAAACCTGCCTTGCCTTTTCCTATGTTGGAGCCCTCCAGTCTAACTGGGTGCAGCGGAATACCAGTATTTTGCGTGAAGCGACTGCCTGTCCGACCTCCATAACCCAGAAGCTGGATAACACAACACTTCTTGACAAGATTTCTGGCTTCTGACAGCCGAGACCAACGGCTTGCGGGGGCAACGGCGTGCTTTCCAAGGCGCGTAGACATCTCGTATGTAATGGACGCTCACCCAACCACGGCAAGATTTAGTCGAGCGTTACTTTACCTTGAAAATGGACCCGTGAGGGTTATAACTAAGCCACGAGCTCCTTAGTTGCAGGTCTCTGAATAAATGTTGCGTGTTGTTAAAAAATAAATAAATGAATAAAGGTAACATCTAAACTAAACGATGTTTGATCTTTTACATATTACACATATATGGTAGGCGCTAGAAAAACTTGCAATAAAGTACATTGACCTTTTCCTAATATCCCTTTATATATACCTGACAAATACATTAAAAAAAAAAAAAAAAATTATCTTTAATTCGGATAAGCAACATCCATATGGGTAAGTACACAAAAAGATAACTTATTCCTATGTTAGTAAACTTATAATCTATTTAGAAGCTAGGCTGTTGTTGCAAATGCATGTCCGAACAACATCACCTAACAAAGGAGAATCATACCTCCCCGCTATGGTTTTGAGGATGTAGTTGGAGCTTTCTTATGAACCGTTCTTCATTACTAGAGAACGTACCAGCTTTATTTCTGTTTTTATATTAAGAACGTCGATAAATGCATGTGGGTCGATGACCTTTATTGCACATTTTTCTGGTGTCTACCATAACTGGTCTTCGAAACGATTCGTTTCGCTAAAAAATATTTGTATGTACGAAATTGGTTCGGAGTAGCTTTTAGAAGCCAACCACGCGTGATTTTGCTGGCTAACAAAATTGGGTCAGCCATTACATATTCATAATTTAATTTGGCCGTTGATACGAATACCTTGTTTGCCATTAAGAAAATTTAATGTACTTATAATCATTTTGGTTTTTAATTAATTATACTTTGGTTGCTTGATTATGATGATACAACGGTATTAGTAAAGTTATGAATTAATTAGGAAAAAAGTGACTTTGATGTCAGTTAACAGCGAGTTTGTAATGTTTAGTTACGGTAATATACAATGTGAAATCACCGTCTCTGTCACCGGAAAATTTCAGACTCCGTAAGATTGTAATAAATCTTTATTAGATTATAATTTTTAGATATATTTAAACAAAATCGTTTTGTATACAATAAATCCCATCCAAATTCAATAGTTTCCAATATAACCGTGTATTATGAAGAAAAAATAGTTTACAATTTCACGCGATATTTCACAATCTTACGGCGTTTGCAATTTTCCGGTGACATCTCTACCTTGTATACAAGACTCTCCCTCTGCGACAGTCGGGTTTAATTAAACACTTTTATTGATGAAAAGCCTTTTGAGCGTTTAATTATTTCAAAGTTTCATACACAAAGGTACAATGGCGAACTTAAATCCTTAGGGATTCTCCACCAGTAGACCAAGGGTGATATATAACATGGCAGGCATGCCAGGTGTATTGTTTACAGCAAGGAGAGCACATTAGTACCTATACGTTTTCTATTTTCAGGGTTTCGTTTTTCGGGGTTTCAACGGAACCCTATTACAAAGCCTCCGCTGTCCGTCCGTCTATCTGTCAGCGGGCTGTAT
This sequence comes from Mamestra brassicae, assembly GCA_905163435.1. Lineage (NCBI taxonomy): Eukaryota > Metazoa > Arthropoda > Insecta > Lepidoptera > Noctuidae > Mamestra > Mamestra brassicae. The sequence continues at coordinate 1,605,560 of LR990991.1, read as the reverse complement.
CCCAAGAACCGCAATAGGTAGACAGTTGAAATTTTCACATGGTGTGTATTTTCTATTGCCGTTATAACAACTAATAATAAATTAAAAATTAAAGGCGACTCCCATAGTGTTTCCATAGCTCCAAAACGGCCGGTTTTTTCTCGCGTTGGCTTAGCTTAACAGGAATAGTTCGCTACTCACTGGAACCTTACATAAGCTAACTAGATTAGCCGGAGTCAGCAAGGTTACAACTGGGACCAACTTCTAAAATTGACTCGTGAGATATCTCGTAATGAACATTTCGCATGAGTGGAATGCTCATGCTAGCCAGCTCCTCAATCCAATTAATAATTTCTGTGAAATCTCTCGAAATTCGACAGTATCTGTGATATATTTTAACGCAATACGTGCTTGGATGCCCAGTGTTATAACTGCTAGAGATGGCATTTCTGCTTCTACGTCCACCTTATCCGAATAGTACTGCCGGTCGATTCTGTGTACATGTCGAAGTGAAGGCTTGGGTGAAGTGACCACGAGGTGAGCTGTCAATCCATACAATCAAGATGTCTCGTGATCACGGGGTGAACTGTCACTCCATCTTGAATATATGGATTGACAGCTCACCTCGTGATCACTTCAATTGCCAGCAGTTCGGACACGCAGCCAAGTTTTGCCGGGAAACATCTCCAACATGCAACCTCTGTGGTGAGACAGGACACTCGTTCAAGGAATGCAGCAACAAAACTTCTCCTCCTCAGTGTGCAACGTGCAAACGTTTCAAGAGAAAATATGATCACCCAACTGGTGATGTAAATTGCCCAGCACGCAAATACGCTGAAGACAATTATATTAATTCAATAGACTATGAAGGCGCCTAAGAGCGCCATCGAATAATTTGTTAATTCGCACACAAACAGTAGATAAGTTAGTTTATAGTATACCATGGCAAATCAGCTTATCAGTGATCTTGACAGTTTTTCAGTATCCGAAGCTATAATTTGTAATATTGGGGAGTGCAAAAATCTTCTTCACACTGGTAAGAAAATGTTAACCGTGCTTACACAAAACATTCGCAGTATTAACCGAAATTTTAACGGTTTTGAAGTGCTATTACAGGATCTTGAAATAAGCTGTGACATTATTGTACTAACAGAATGTTGGCTCTCCGGAAAAACAACGAATATACCATGTCTAGACGGGTACAATTTACACAAAACCAATAGCCATATAAACCAAAATAGTGGATTAGTTGTGTACATTAAAAATAATTTAGAAGCAATGGTAGAAGAACCCTTATTTTAAGACTGTAATTATCAAGCATAATTAAAATGTCCCCCGATACGGTAATTATGGCTATTTATAGATCACCATCTCAGAATATTGACAGATTCTTAGACTCGCTAAACATAAACCTAGGAAAAATATCATCATTTAAAAACATTATACTTTTAGGTGATATTAACATTAACATTGCTTCCGGGAAAATCGATACTAATGCACATAACTATCTGAACATTTGCACATTTCATGGACTTCTACCAGCTCATTATTACCCGACGCATCAGAGCGGCTCATGCCTTGACCATATCATCATAAAGACAAAAACACCGTCCAAAACATTGGTTACTAATACGTCACTTACCGACCATCAAGCCATTTTACTAACATTTCAAATTCCTTCACCTAGAAAAAACTGCATGCGCAGCTATTCTAAACTCAACCTAACTAAGCTTGAAAATGACGTACGAGCTATTAATTTCGACCCCGTTTACAACAATTCGAGTGACCCCAATATTTCGTTACAGTGTTTTATTGATTTGATACAATTTGCGATTAAGAAAAACACTTCAACAAAAATAATACCTAAAAAGTACAACAACATTAAACCGTGGATTACGCCCGGACTTGTTCGCTGTATCAGACATAGAGACAAACTACACCAAAAATGGAAACTTGCTCCAAACAATGAAATACTCTCAGTCACTTATAAGCGATATAGAAATTTCTGTAACAATCTGTTGAAAAAAATAAAAAAACAGTATGACAAAGACCAGCTACAGAAGGCAGGAAAAAACAGTAAGCTTATCTGGAAGTTCATTAAAAGTAACACATTTAGAACTAAAAAATCAGAGCCTGCGCTCGAACTTTTATCAACCGAATTGAACCCATTCGCAGCGACTAATAAAGCAAACAATTTCTTTATTAACGTTGGGAAAAATCTAGCAGAAAAAACTTTATCAGACAGAAATTCTTCTATTCAAAGTCCATCTATGACTCATACTACATTGCACTCTTTTGTCCTATTAGATACGGACGCGAATGAAGTGATAGGTATAATAGACGGGTTAAAGGACGTCTGCGCCGTCGGTTGGGATGACATTCCTAATACTGTACTTAAAAAACTTAAATACCTAATTGCCCCTCCACTAACTCACATTTTTCAGGTATGTTTAACCCAAGGAATATTCCCAAAATTGCTTAAAAAAGCCGTGGTCACCCCTGTTTTTAAGTCTGGGGACAAAACCTGTGTGACCAACTATAGACCTATTTCAGTACTAACGGGGCTTTCAAAAGTTTTGGAAAGAATCATTAACAACAGACTAATAAAATATCTTGAAAATAACAAACTGCTTTCAGATCAACAATTTGGTTTTAGGCCCAAAAGATCAACGAGCCAAGCAGTACACAAATTGACAAATTTTATAAGTAAAAATCTCGATAATGGCATGCATACCATTGGGATCTTTTTAGACCTTGCCAAAGCTTTTGACACCATTTCTTATTCTTTACTATTACTTAAACTGGAAAAAATAGGCATAAGAGGAGCGCAATTAAATTTGTTATCTGATTATCTTAGCGATCGTTACCAGTCTTTAAAAATAGGTCAGTACACGAGCTCTGAACTTAAAAATAGCGATTATGGAATCCCACAAGGTAGTATTTTGGGGCCTACGTTATTTTTGATATATATAAATGACCTTTGCCGCTTACAACTCCAAAATGGTTTAATTATGTCATATGCGGATGACACAGCTCTACTGTTCTCAGGTAAATCAAGAGCTGAGGTATATGAACTTGCTCAGAATGGCTTTGATATTGTGTGTAATTGGCTACATAATAATCTTTTAACGTTAAATTCAGATAAAACCAAATTTATTTTATTTACAATAAGAAATACTAACGCGACTCCGCTTAACCAAAACATTCACGCGCATAATTGTAATACATACGCTGACGCAGCATGCACTTGCCCCACTTTAACTAAAGCCGACCATATCAAATACCTCGGCGTCACGATAGACACAAACTTAAATTTCCGCAAACACATCGATTTATTATGCACTAGAGTGCGTCAATTAATATACATTTTTTTAAATTTACGGGACATAGCCGACTTTAAATTAATCAAACAGGTTTACTTGGCTTTGTGTCAGTCTATTCTTACCTACTGCATAACTTCTTGGGGTGGTGCCGCAAAATCAATTTTAGTACTCCTAGAACGTGCTCAAAGAGCAATTTTAAAAGTCGCCACCTTTCGCCCATTCAGATTTCCCACACACCAGCTTTATAAGGCATGTGAGGTATTAACAGTTCGACAACTATTCGTTCTAAGTATAGTTTTACTGCAACATACTGAACTAGATTTTAAAACAGGACCTTCAGACAAGAGAAGGAAGGACCTGGTTTGCACTAACACCCAGACTAAACATGCATTCACTAAAAGATTTTACTTATTTCTAGGACCTTACTTATATAATAAATTTAACAAATTGCTAAAGGTATATAATTTAAGTTATAATAGGTGTAGTATAATGTTATCTGATTATTTAGCGAAACTTAATTACTCGGACACGGAAAAACTACTAGAGGTGCTGAAATAAAGTAGCTGACTTAACTGTATTTACCTAACCTAATATTATAATAATTTTAGTTTTAGTTATAAATACATACCATAAGCATAGTTTATCATAAGATAGCGCAAAACATTGTTCCTACTTGGATATTGAAAATAAATGTTAATTTAATTAATTGACTTTCCTATTTAAAAAGTACCGTCGTAGAGAGATGGCCTGAAACACAGGTTTAAATAAACCTAGATCGGGCAACGCACTATATTGCCTTCAGAATTTTATTTTTGTAACTGTAATACTTGTCATACCATAGTTTTTATCCAGATTATTATAATACTATTATAGGCCAATATAAAAATATATAATATTGAACCATATGTACACTTTATGTAAACTTATTATTTCAATAAACATATTATTATTATTATATTATTATTACTTCACCCAAGCCTCCACTTCGAAATGTTTACAGAAGCGACCGGCTGTAATATCTTCTCAAACTTATCTTTTAATAGGTAGACAAGCATTCGTTAATTTTTGGTTTTATAGACAAGGAGTTGTCTATAAAACCAAAAAAACATTCACTTAGGCGTCAAAGTACTTTTCCATATCGCTGTCATCTAGAAATAAGCCCAGAAGACTGGCAGCATTGCCAAGTTTAATGACAATGCTTATTTCTTGGGCAAAGAGCGAGCCAGACCTCTGGTCACGCAAAGTGTGCATATCCTCAAAAAGGAGACGCGCACTCGAACCCTATTATCAAGTATTATTAACTTAGTTTTAATGTTGCAAAACATAATAAAAATTGGTTGTCTGTAAAGTCGGTTTACGGACGATAGTTTAACGTGACAACGTCATAACAAAACATTGATGAAAACGTAACGTTACAATGAGCGTAAAGTTACAAAGAGTCATCCTTTTTCGTGCGTGCAGCCGGCGTTCATCGATTTATAAGACGTTGTCACGTCAAAAAATGTATTGTTTTCTCAGAGGCAACAGAGTACATTTTTTTATGTCTATAACTCATATGATGCTTGTGACAATGTCGATACCAGTCTACCTGAACGCTTCTTATCTTCGGTGTTGCGACACGGAAGAACATCTCTCACTCAAACTTGACGAAAATGTGCCGAGTATTAAGTGTAGACAGTTTTTCAGGGTTAGTTTTAGAACCCTTACTTTTTAGAGCATTTTTAGGATGCGGACCGCACAAAAACGGGATGATTGGCGCTTTTTGCTGGCTTGCATGGCATGATGATGATGATGACTTAAATACACAACTCTAAAGATCATGAACATTTGTATGTATTACGCTGCAGCGGCACCGCTCAGGCGCCGCACCGCATCGTGTGACCTCTCCCTAAGTTAATAAGCCAATACTTTTTTTTTTTTTTAAGAATGGGAAATCATCAAATGACTTTGTATGTACGAAAGAGGCCAACGGTACAGGTTGCAATACTGGCCGGACAACATTGAAAACGAGTCAATTGACACAAAAAGATGAAGAATTAAAAAAAACAAAACAATACCTTGCACGTACGACACTCAAACTTCACTGCTATGTTGCACAGAAGACACTAAATAAATTACTGCAATGTACCCTTTTTTTTATAAGGATGGGAAATCATCAAATGACTTCTTCCACTCTGGGTGGAGCCGAAGTGCGTGTCAGACTTTTTCTGACTAAAAAACACATCCGTGTTCCTTCTAAAGCCCTTTGCGTTTCAGGGCCGCGGTGGCTCTTTCGAACAAATTCCGCAGCCCTGGCAAATAACCCAATACTTGCTCATATTCTGTATTAAACGATTTGACTTGGGCTCTAGACACTATGACATTCTTTCACCGACAAACATTGACAGAAGGATAAAATAAATTGAGCTGAAAGCAGGAGCATGATGTCAATGCACATTTTCGTATTTTTGACAATCCTTATTGCTGATGAAATGTCACAATGCCGTCAGGAAGTAGCGATAGTGGTTGACGTCACCGTTTACTAGCTACTATATACCCTATGTACTATAGATAGATCTGTATTTCATTTGACGGGAAACGTTTATACGGAGAGTAACCTATTTCCCACGCGCCGCCGTACTTTGTATGCATAGTTGTTACGCAACTGTATATTTTGTGGTCCTGACTTCGATCCTCTGCTAAAAAGTCACGCCTACAGGTATATACAGGGTGATTTTTTAAAGTGTGTTTTGATGGCCAAATCCGAAACTATAAGGAATATCGAAAAACATTGAAAGGAGACCCGAGCCCGATTTTTCTGCACTTTCCTTAGTTTGCCATATGTTATTATTTTCCAGAATTTGATCCTTATTAGCGACACTTTCGGATGGTGTAATAATACAGGGTGTGTTTATTTTTCAAAACCTCGGTTAGATTCCTGGTTATAAAAACCGATTTTTCAAAAATCCAATAGACATTGTTAGACATTAGAGACTCAATGAATAGTAAAAACTTAAAGCGCAAGCTGAAAGAACATTACATCAACTCGATTTAAAAAAAAATAACAGTTTATAGCGCGTTGATCAAGTCTCAGGCCATGGTATGCTAGACAGGCCCCAGAGGTCTACTTGTGGACTTTGTTTTAGTGAATGAAGAAAAAAACAAAACTTGCTATATTAGTATTATTAAAAAATGTAAAAAATGCAGTTTTAGTTTTCATCAAAATCGGGCTCGAGACTCCTTTCAGTGTTTTTCAATATTCCTCATAGTTTCGGATTTGGTCATCCACGCACACTTTAAAAATTCATCTTGTAGATCCCAAAGAGATAGACAGAGGCCTTTAGTACCTATAAACTTATTATTCACCAGTTTCTTGACAACTAGCATAGGGTCAAAGTACATAAATTAAATTGTTTGTTGCAATAATCATATTGTGCAGGGGTAGCCAAATCGGAAGTATATCTACAACTTTAAACTAGGATATTTTTTTATTATCCAAATATTACTAGATATTTTACCCTGTTAAAAAAAATACAAAGCCTATAAATAAACGTATCGTACGTGTTGTATTACGTATCGACGTTGTATTTTATTTTATAAAATATTGCTTCCAAACCACCTTTCTGCTGCCTAAAACTGCCATAGCTTTTTTTCAACGTTCTTCATGCGGAAACATTTTGTAGGTATCCCACTAATCAGGAGCCCTTCAACAATGGAACAAACAAAAAAATACTAAAATATGTATTGTTGGCGCACTTTTTTTCTTTGCTTTCTTTTTCATCTTTTGTTTTTTTTACTTTTTATTGCAACTCATCATCCTACCACCAACTACACAGTTAGAGAACCCTCAAAATGTATATATCTTTCTTTGTCCCTGAAGGGCATTTCCCGATATACATCCTCAAGATCCGCTTCCCTTGCAAAGTCAATTATTTTGGAGAGGACACCCTCCATCCATCATACGGATACATAATACGCTAGGTATATAGAACACGTGCCTGAATATAAAGTATGAACCTTAGACATATTTCGGGGAAGACGATGTGTAATGAAAGAGAAAATATTGACTATGTAGCGTTCGAAAAATTCTTGTCCGTAACTGAAAAATAACAATAATTCATAGATTCCTTAGCCGTATCCAAAGTCTAGTCCAGGACTACGACCAAGTATCAAATATGCAACAACCAGACCTGGACCAAACCACACAATACCACACAAGCTCACTAGTAGGTGAGAGCGGGACTGGAAGTTCCCAGGGTAAGTTGTTCCGACAGAAAAACCATAAAACTATACAGAATCTTGAAACTTTAAAATTGACGATCGCATGAAAAAAACGAAGAGACTAACTAAACCGATTACCTTACCGTCTTCACTCAAAAAACAACGCTATTTAGTAAGAAATCTGAAGTACTCTCGTCTCCAATCGAAACTAAAACCACTAGAATTCTCAAGGTAGGTATCTCGAAGAATATCTCTTTGACGAAAGTTATAATCTTATATTATATCTAGTATCGCGGTCTTCCCAAAGCAATTAATACAACGTTCAAAAAGCGAACGCGGCGGCCATGTTCATTATTCAAAGACAAGATAGAGGAAGGTGTGAAGCGCGAACGTCGAGTGGTTCGTTAGGCGGATGCCAATTAATAGCAGAACTATTTTGTATTCCAATTGCGGAATATATTGGAGACATAGTTTTGTGATGTTTCAAATTTACTGTTGAACTTTTGAGGGGTGTTTGGTCTGTTGAGTTCAACGATCGGAACTGAATGTTTTGGACCAAAAAATCATCATTCTCTTGCCATCATCGCAGTAGCAGCTCAAAAAAATAAATCATAACTAATATTAAAAATACGCAAGTGAGTTTGTTTTTTTGTTTGTTATGCTTTTGATTAATTTTGTTTCCTACAGAGATAGACAAGACCCTGGATGCGGTTAAAAAAAATATGTGAGGGAAAAAGCTATTGTTTCATGTGTATCTTCATAAGTACATAAAAACTAGTATATTTTAATTAAAACTAACCCATACAATACCTGTATTTCTTATCTCTATATTGTGGAATTTTCTGGCCATTGTCCTATCAACATAGTTTCCATTTGGCTTCAAAAATATGTAGGTACACTGGCCATTTGTATTTACGTCATCAATTAGAACAAACAGGGAAAAAGAGAAAGAAAATCGAGATATTGTGTCGTTGTTTGAGGCCATAGACTAATTAATTTACCTTTTGTCTCCTGTTTCGTGATTCCCTATGTGGGTGAAAACATTGACATCGTTACATCGCGGTCGGTTCTTCGTCTGATGTTGGTATTTTATTATAAGTCAATTTATAACAAGCGACAAAGGTAGTTAAATTTTTCATAGGTTGGATAAAAATAATAATATATATTTTTTTTAATGGAAATATTTTAAAAATGTAATTAGCATTTAATGTAAAATAAATAAATGGAATAATAATTAATGATAATAATTTATTTCACCAACAAATATAACAAATTACATATAATTATAGGCTAGTACATCAAATAGATCTTATTTGGTTATAACATAATTTCTTATTTGTAGGTACCTGTTTTTGTTTATTAAGCAGGTATGTAAAATATTTCTTTACGACATAATAATCTTATTCGATTTTTAGAACATCAAAAAGTTCTCAGAATCTGTTCGTCAATTCCTTTTAATTAAAAATATCAAGAACATTTTAACTTGAGATGTAACTGAAATAAATGTTATTTTTTCTTACTTTTTACATAAATTATTTTCGTAAGCAAAAGAAAATACGTGGAAATATGTTTGTATCAAAAAATCACGTTACGAATTTAATAATTAGGGATGTAAGTGTCCTTTTGAACTAATTTCGCAAATTTTAAATATGGTTGGAGGCAAACAAACTCGCTTCCCACACGAATGTAAAGAAGCCCAGAGCGCGTTGGGTACAATTCTCGAGTGGAATCAGACCGTTTTGGCCCACTTTTGTCCACACAGCACTTTTTAAACCTTTTATTCCCACAACAATGTCAAGCGAACCTTTTACACTGTTTATTGTGCTACATGGGCTTCAACTCACTATGTTTTTTTATAGCCGAGTGTAATTGTGCCAGTGCAAGGCAAGGCCTTCTTTTCAGAGTAGGAATTGTAGGAATAAGCGTGTTTAAACGTGTTTAGCTCTTGCATTGCTGACAAATAGGTTGCTAGGTGTACTCAATTTATATATCGTCGAGTGGTTAGTGACCCTGACTGCTTAGCCGGAGGTCGTGGGTTCGATTCCCACCCAGGACAAATCTTTGTGTGATGAGCATGATCATTTGTTCTGTGTCTGGGTGTAGTATGTCTATAATATGTATGTATTTAGAAATATATAAGTATGTTTATCAGTTGTCTGGTTGCCATAAGACAGGCTCTGCCTAGTTTGGGATCGGATGACCGTGTGTGAGTTGTCCCAGGATATATTATTATTATTATTATTATATATGTCACCGGAAAATTGCAAACGCCGTAAGATTGTAAAGTATCGCGTGAAATTGGAAACAACTTTTTCTTAATAAGACACGGATATATTGGTAACTAAAGAAATTTGGATGGGATTTATTGTATACTAGTTGCCGCCCGCGGCTCCGCCCGCGTGATTGTCGAAAGTTATCCCAAGGGAACATATTCCCGGGATAAAAATCCTATGTATCCTTTGTGTTATTCCAGACTATAATCTACCACTGTGCCAAATTTCATCAAAATCCATTTAGTAGTTTTTGCGTGTAAGAGTAACAAACATCCATCCATCTATCCATCCTAACAAACTTTCGCGTTCATAATAATATATTTAGGATAGGATAGGAGTAGGATAAAACTATTTTTTCATAATATATTGAGAAATTATAATCCCATAAAGATTAGTTACAATCTTACGGAGTCTGCAATTTTCCGGTGACATTTATAAGGTCTAATATGTAGGTCTATACGTACCTTATATTCACGCGTCTCAGACGGTTCAGCCGGTGTATTTTTGTAAGCATCTCACCCTGAAATCTTTATTGGTTGTGCTTGACCGGATCGATTGACAGCTCATTCATCCAATGTCCAATTATATTTTAAAGGAAAGATACGCTACGTTCATACTGAGTGGCGTTCAGATATCTTTGCGTTCAAGTACATTTGATATATGGAGTTTCTTGTCCATTCTTCTCCATAAGAATCTACTTTTTGCGAATGGACAACTAGAGTCACTAATATTTTTATTTCAAACTGTAAATTTGACGTTCAAAAGTGCCTTTTAATGGTCTACCTAGTTGAAATAAATTAATTGATTGATTGACTTTGACTGCGATAGATAATACGGAACGTATGATACAGAAAGAGAAAGCTATATTACAAACTACAACTGTTGTCTGAATTTGTCTGCAACCATTTGCGCGCGCCAGTGCGTGCGATATCTACCTCTGTTTAGGGTTCCGTACCTCAAAAGGAAAAAAAAACGGAGCCCTTATAGGATCACTTTGTTGTCCGTCCGTCTGTCCGTCCGTCCGTCCGTCTGTCTGTCAAGACCCTTTATCTCGGGAACGCGTAGAAATATCGAGTTGAAATTAAAATCATACACTCAAGTCTACAGTCCCATGAAGCTGTGAAAAAATCAAACTTCTAAGTTAAAGTTAAAAAAAAGATACGCCGTTTATGTCACAAAAAACGCATATTTCGACATTCCCAACGGAATCAAAATTTATAGAATACTTACTTCTTACTTACGTTGACCAAGAATTTATAGTTTTATCATTTAAAAAAACCTTTTTATACGTTTAAACCAATTTTTTCGGTAGAAGAATTGACCGTGACGTACATTGATGTATGGGAGAACATTTTTCCTCCAAAAGAGTTAGTTTGTCCTTCAATCTTACTTGCTATATTTTACTTTCATAGTTTTTTATATAATGTCGTTGCATTCATGACATTCACGTTCACTTCACAAGTTTTGAGGATGAGATATTTACAGAATAGCTCTCCTGATTCATTCTAAACCTCTATTATAGAGCTACACTGCTACGCTGTTTGAATTTTCCTAAACGAAGATTTAGTTGAATTAGTCACACCACACCTCTCAGCTTAAGTAATGTAAAAGAATGGTTGCTATATAGAAAAGGCTGTGTTCTCGTCCATTATGGCGAAATGGAGTTAGGGAACGCGGATATAAATCTTGCATTAGACTCGAACTCTCAAAATAATTTTCATTGAAAACTTAAACTGAAAATAGAAGTTAGCAGACTGGTCTTCAAGCCTCTATTGACACGAGTAATCTTGAGTTATATTCTGAAATAACATTTCCATTTGTTTCATGAAGATTGCGAATAAACCTAGGTTTCGTACGCGCATATCCCGTTTTTTTTCGTTCCTATATAACCTTCCTCAAGAACGTGGCTATCACGTACAAAAATAATTTTACAAATCCGACTGGAAGTTCCAGAGATTAGCGCGTTCAAACAAACAAACTCTTCAGCTGTATTATATATGCATACATGTACAAAAACATCTGTTCAAGATAAACCCATACTTAGTTAATAATAACAAGGAAAATTCTATCTATACCATTTACCTCCTCCATGTTCGCACGTTTACATGAACAGGATTATTTGTGTCTCTAAGGAATCCTAATTACCTATGTGTCGTCACGTTGTTTTGCACAGTGGCCTTAGTGCGAGTTTTTTAACGTTCTCGATCGCGTTAGCGTAAATTTGTATTGCAATTAAATAAGCGCCGTCTGGTGACATTCACGGAATATTTTTTTTTTCATACTGTTTGACATAGCGAACGTTTACGTTAACGCGATCGAGTACGTTAAAAAACTACCTCTAAGCCCTGAGCATGCGCGTGCAGTAGGCTATAAGGGTAGGCCAGCCCATACATAAAGCACAAAAAAAAAATTTTTCGACTTTCAAAGTGAACGAAAATTCGCATCGTCAGTATCGTGATTTCAACCTTGAATAATGTGAAGAGTTTTTTTTGCTCTTGCCATTTTAAAAGTCAGTCAGTAAGCAAGGTTGTAGCGAAGCTTACGGCCCAGGGTGCACCTTAATTAAGTACCTCTTCATCCGTGGAGGCTCTTTTATGCACCCTTACCGTCAATCCCAGTAATCAGTAGGTAATTACTAGGTCGAGCCACTAACCCACCTGCTTTTAACGGGGAAGCACGAACTTTAACAAAACAAAAATCGCCGACGTCACACAAAAAGCAGCCAAACTAAAGTGGGACTGGGCCGGCCACGTCTGCCGGATGTCGAACGGTTCATGGGCTAAAGCAACCACAATGTGGGTCCCAGAAAATGCTCGACGACATCGCAGGTGACCCAGGCGAAGATGGCGGGACGAGCTTGACGCCTATCGGCAGGATTGGTCCACACTTGTCCAAAGCCGAGAGGAATGGAAAGAAGAAAGGGAGGCCTTTGCCCTGCTGCCCACAGCAACCCAACACAATAGGCTAAAATATAAATATACGAACTTTAAATTCTTGTTCCCCTTTGAGATCAGTCTAAAGATATAGTGATTTATAGTACCCGAGATATGCTCAAGATGTTATACGAGTAGGTTCTACCCCTGCGACGTAAATCAAGGGCTATTATCAAATAAGGTCTTATTACACCAATCTTCGGCGATGTAATCTCGACCTCGTAAACCGTGATGTAGGCTCGATAATAAATTATGAATAATACAATTGTCCTCTTTATTATTATGGGGTACATTTGGCAGGTCCGAGCGTGCCAAGGATGTTGGGCTGGCATGATGCCAAACGTGCCAGATGTTACTGGCATATTTTGAACGCTTAAATTTTGTTTGGCTGTATTTTTTGGCAATTTCTCAGTTATGATTGCCTATATTTTATGTGGTTCACGTTAACCCGCTGCGACAACGCCAAAAGTGGGGTTAATGGGTTTTTGTTGCATGTTTTTTTATGTGAAAGACTGTAACGTTGGTTTTCTGCTGAGGTTGTGGTCGAAAATAATTTGCTATGAACTCATTTTTGACGTGACAACGTCTAATAAATCGATGAACGCCGCCACGAAAAAGGATGACTCATTGTAACGTTACGCTCATTGTAACGTTCCGATGATTTCATCAATGTTTTGTTATGACTCTCTCAGGTTAAACTATCGTCCGTAAACCGTCTATACAGACAGCCAATTTTTGTCCATTGATCGTCTGTCATCTCTTAAAGTTGAACGTAGAAGGTAGAGGCCTCAGTTTAAACGTTTCCAAACATCTTTTATAATGCGTACAGCATAACTCTCTGCCTGCGTCTGTGTTGTGTTCAGATTGCATGCAACCCTAATCGCTTCAAAATTAAAGTGCAGGCTTCTTCTGGGTAAGCTCGCTCCATCGTCGACTTTGTCTCTGGTATCTATGACCTAGACTAGAGTCAAGAGCAAACCCATTTTAATTTTTTTTTTAAAGTCGATAGCTCACTGACGGATTTTCTTTAAGCTTCAACCCTCAGTTTCGAACTTACGAAAACAGTAATTACAAGGAATCAAATGTCTTTTCATTCCGTCTTTAATTTAAAGATTTTTCTCAGTTTCATAACTTGTTCTTTGAGCTACAAACAAGAAATAAAGTCTGCGCTAAATCCACAATATTGCCCGGGCTTCCGAAATGAGGTAAACTTAATCTCAAGTGTACTTAAGTTGGTATTTTCCAAACTAATGTAGCCGCGGTATTTGTTGCTTTGAATCGGGGCTTCGATTGAATGGTTCCAATCGTTCTCGAACTCGTGGGATTAACTAACTATTAAGACGGTTTTATTTTAGTGTAGCAAAAGTTTCGTCTAAATAAATACTGTTCTACTTTGCCACAGTTCCGAAATGTAACTTAATTTTCTAGACTGAGTTCTAAACTCGTGTTTTCCTTTTAGTCTTTAGCTTTCAGAACTCAACTCAAGCATAGCTAAGCAACTTCCTACATACTACATAGGCACATCCGTCCCACAGTCTACCTATTGCCAACATTATTGGACTACCCACTCAAGACCACTTCAAACTTCCCCTCGAAAACTTAACGAAGAATTTATAATAACAAGCTCGTATTTTTAAACACGTGCGTTCTTTTAGAATACCTGAAATTCTGTCCCTTCGAAGTGGAAAATGTTACTCTCCTTTATTGCGAATTTTCTCGTCGTCAACGTAAATTAACTGACAGTTCCACTCGTATATATCTCCTTGTTTACAGCCAAAGGAGTGTGAACTCTACGTCTGTCTATTAAGGTAGTATATGAGGAAGCTCAAGTAGACTCTTTTGAAAGGGTGTTACGAGAGACGAAGCCTTTGTTTTATGAAACTGGAAAAGGCTTGATGAAGAAAACATGGCTGTGTTTGGACATCTGTATATGTACGTCGGAGTAAGTCTGGATACGAGGTGCCTAAGGTTCATCTCAAAGTCTTTTGTATTTAAGCTACGTAGCGTTGGTAGTTTCTCGGAATGAGAAGAAAATATAAGACGTACCCAACCTCTGGGGTCACTGAAGCAATTCTTTTCTTTGATTGTTTTTGTGATGCAGAAAAAATTATATGAAAAATGCATAGCTTTTTCAAATAACTTTCAAGCAAGTGTAGGAATTCAGCGATGTACAAGATCATAGAGGTATATCTAGATTCTTTGTCCCAAATGCTAACATTTTTTATAGACTTCTTACTTAACTATAAACATAACTTACTTACAGTGTTAGATGTCATGCACAACATCTAAGTTGGTTACAATAAGGTAAGGTAAGTAGGTACAGTTCTATAATACGTTTCCCTGACTGACCTAAAAAGGAACTTGAAGTGAATCTATACTATTTTGGATGAATGGATGTTTGTTACTTAATCACGTCAGAACGGTAGAACGGATCTTGATGAAATTTGAGGTAGATTTTAGTCTGGAATAACACATAGGATACTTTTTATCCCGGGAGTATGTTCCCTTTGAATAATTTTCGACATTCGGGCGTGGCCGCGGGTGGCAGCTAGTAAGTCATACTTTTATTTGCAAAAATATTCTTGCAAATAAAATCGAACAAGTAATACGTACCTAGGTAGGTAACATGGTATATACGCAGGTACGTACAACGTGTTCAATTTCTCGACAACTTTGTTCCATTTTCCTGTACTCGGTTAATGTTTTAAACTTAATTTGCCACCAAATTTACGGTTAGTACCTACAACATTAATGCAGTCAAACGAAACGCCTACATAAAATTTTATAGCAATATCGCAGTTAAACGGACCATTGCGCTTTTGTTTTTCGCAGTCGCTTTTGAAAATAAAATGTTTGTCGTTCCGTTATTTCTAAACGGGAGCGTTTTAAAGCGTTGTTTATAGTTTTGTAAATACCAAGTAATAGTTGTTACAAAGTGTAATTTCTGAATCGAGCAACAACGTTTGTGTTAAAGCTTAATTTCTACACTGAACTTGGAGAAAGTCACAGTTAATGTTATTGTGTTCTCCTATTTTAGCTGCAAAAGCTTCTATAATCTAAGTGCCGATATAAATCAGCTAATAACCTTTCCAGTTCCGCAGCAGGCGTCGGGTATGACAGGTGACCTCGCGGTCTGCCGACCTTGCAACGAGCAACACTGTAGCGCTATAGTTAGCCCGGCTGTTAGGGCAGCTAAATGGAATTGTAGATTAGTTGTCGGCACTAGATTTGTTTGACTGCTGGGAGTTTATAATTCCGATGTGTTTGTGGATGAACCCATGTTTTGCTTTTCTGTGTGGGAGTGAAATAGTTAAATCAGTTATTAGCGCTCTGAGATTTTTATTTTTCGTTGCTTTTATATCCAAAATCTAAAGAATATGAATTTAAAAAAGCTGTTCCTGATTATAAACATTTAAATTTACCGGAAAAAGAATACCTGCAAAATGTTAGGAAAGGGTGAAAAAAATAATAAAATAAAACATTTGCAAAAAAATGCCTACTTACGGATTGCGCCTACGTCCCTTTTACAAACAATCGTTTGTTTGTAAAAGGGACGTAGATGCTGATGAAGGGAAAGAGCAAACAATGCGTGTTTATTTACTCAGGACAGAGTTGGGCTTAGACTGCTATTCCCATATTTGCTTAAATACTCAAATTGTTCCGTGTTGTGTGCTTTTTGCACCGACCAAAATAGAATGATTAGGTGACCCATATTATTGTGCTAACTGGCCTTACCCTTGACCGTCTATATAAGACGGTCAAAATATTCTTACGTCAATCCTTACTCACGGCTCTTGAATTCGCAAACCCTTTGGGAGTTTTGGGGCTATCGCTTCAACATGATCTTTTGCTGAAATCTGATGCGTATCTCTACAAAGTATAAAAAAGTCGCTTCCCGCCATGTTCCTATAAGCTTCGCAACGAAGTTTAATGCGGTTTTCAATATCATTTTGAGAATTTCTTCCGGAAGGTTTATTATTACTTGACCACTCGCAGTTCGGCACACTAAGGCTGGTTACTGCTTAACCGGACTATCCTGTGGTGGCCTCAAATAAATTTAAGGCCCCCAGCCAGTGCTAACAAACTAGCTAAATTAAACTGAACGTTTATATGTATGCATTAGGTACCTACCTATAATTATAAATAGTCTAGAAAAGTCGATGTTTTACCAAGTGTCCAAAAAGCGATTTTCGAGCGCACATTAGTTAATATTAGGTACACTAAAAACTTACAGCTTAGATATATCCTTGGTGTAGTATCCTGAGCAGGAGGGGTTTGAACTCAAGTAGGTAGAGCTAAATTCGATCCTGGAAATGTATTATAGGGTAAATTCGCTGTCTTACATAAGTACTACAACATAACTAGATAAGTAAAGTATACAACACGCACACGCCTGTCCGTTATTATACAGAGATTCTCACAATAAGGACCTCGTTTACAGCAGATATTGTAACATAATCTGCGCTTGCTGTATTATATATTCATATGCACCTAACAGCCTGTCTTGCGGTGAGAGACCTTGTGCACACAGATATGGTCTGGTTCCTATTCATACGTACATGGACCGCTGGTATATGGCTAATTGTTCGCACCATATGGCTTGCGACCGCTGTTAACATATCCTAGCGGTCGTAGCCATACTTCATAGAGAATTTGTTTAGAATATAACCAAGTTGTATTTAAATTAACTAGATGAGCGGTTGGGAGACACAGATGATTGGAAAATTGCAGTTTGAGTATCAATGTTGATGTCTATGGGGGTACGGGAAAACACAAAGAGATTTTGATGAAATGAACTGACTATTGAGATGACGGCGAATAGACGTATGATATGAGATAAGAGCAAGAGAATGATGATGCATTGGATGAAAAAGACCTTGAAAAACGGGCCAGTACCCCCTGAAGAAACATAATGTTTAACATAGGCGCCACAGAAGCCCTCTCTGCAGAGGCTTTGGCTCCAAGGAATCAGCCACCCAAGTCATCCTGGACAGCGAGGCCGTTATTTCCCAATGTGCACATATCTTCGGAACAGTGAAGGCGCTTCGCGAAGCCCGTGACACCCCCAAGAGCATTATGTGCTTCTGGTTTAAACTAAGATAGCCAGAACCCCCACGCATAACGAAACTAATGAGAGTCTAAGTTCCGATAACAGAGTCCCTACTTTACTAAAACCAATCTGTCAAAATTAGTTTCCGTGCATGTTTAACTGACATGCCAATGCGAACATTGCTTGAAAATTCGTAAATTGGCACGTTTGTATTGTAAATAACAAAGTGACGGAATGATGTGTAAAATGTATCGGTACATTAATTATCCAAATCGTCTGCATCCAATTAAACCCTCTTACTGACATTTATTTTGAGTTTTAAAAACAACGCAATATTTTGGAAGTTTAATTAGGTGGGTCCTGCGGTCCCGCCTCGGGCGTACCTAATGGAAACTTTTCACGAAATTTGTAGTTTGTGTTGGGTATTCATAAAATGTGTGTAGGTACCTACGATATGATTAGCTATGGAAAAATAATAATAATACTTATTATTTCTATGGAACAGCATATACATATTTTATGAAACTGAGCGTTATGCCAGTACCCTCAGTCACTATTTGACAGCATGCCTTTATATCGTCAACTGGTCAAACTGTGGTCAAATGCGTATTCACAACCGGCGTACATACATACATGTATGATCGGTCCAGTGGGTCTATTTTGTAAACATCTCACCGTCAAAACTAAGGTGGAGTGAGCTTGAAGTGAACTGTCATTCTACCTTGATTAGACGGATTCGATTCAATTCTAATTCTTTATGGCGAACTATAATATAATATACAGAATTTTGAAGAGGTTAACAATAGGTAGATTCTTAGAACTTAGTTGCCTGTTAAGGCATTGCAATTTAAATGGTTATAAATATAAAATTTAAAAAATACAGATACATACTTGAAAGAAAGAAAGAAAAAAATAAAAATGTTTATTTGGGACTCGCACAAGACAAACAAAACAGTAATATAATTTAACAGTAATATACTTAATATTACAATATTATCATTATTTTTTTTATTATTTATTAAAGTTATATGATACTATTCTTATAATTTAGTTTTTTTTTCACTGTGAGAATTGTGCAGGATCGCACTGCAGATGTATGAACGTAAATGAAGCAAAAGGAGTATGTATGAAAGATTGTAGCAGATGGCGTTCTGTAGCTTCTGCATACCCCCATGGGTAGAAGCCGTTGTACAGTCAATAAGGCTATTTGGTATGCAGGCAGCTTACTTGCAACAACTGTTAAACAATGATTTGAGTGTGCTGAGTACACAATTATTGTACACCACACTCGTAAGATTGTCATAAGTTTAAGAAGTTGTAATGCACACATTAGAAATAAATATTGGCAGTGCGGTGGAAAAAAAAATATTTTTGACCGTAGACCAAGTAGGAAATGCACGTAACTAAATGAGTTATGAATATAAATGTGGATGGATGGACAGGGAGAGGGAGGCCAGAGAAAAGATGGATGGATTGTGTTAGGAGTGATATGAAAGAAAATGGAGTTAGTGATAGCGTGACGGTTGACAGGACAGAATGGAAGAAAAAAACGTGTTGCGCCGACCCCAAGTAACATGGGATAAGGGCAGGAAGATGATGATGATACCAAATAGCTTCGTTGACTGTACATACGGTCGCAGGTAAAAATCACAAGCAGTCAGTAATTCGCGTATGTTCGACCTTTAACGCAATATTCCTCTGAATTTCAACAGTTTCGTCCCCCGTAGAGTCGGTAATCAGATTCCTGCAGTATCAGATTAGGGGTGTATATCAGAGGTGTAAAACTGCTGCCCACTAACGTGCCATAATCCCTCGCCCACGCGTATGTGGGGCTAGGATTGAATTCGCCCTTTCTACCTTTACACTTTACTGCGGATATTTAAATACTGATACGGATACCTAAGATTTATTACCCACCAGGGACACCACATAATAAGTATATTTAATTTATACTAAATATATAATAAATACCGTGTTTTGACGACACGGTTGGCGCAGTGGTTGCGCGATAGACTGCTGCGCTGCGTGTCATCGATTCCCGCAAGGAAAAAGTATTTGTATGGCTTGCAGATAGTTGTTCCGGGTCTGTCTGTTTGTGTATGTGAGTTTGTACGTTTGTAAACGCACCCACGGTGCAGGAGAAATTTCAAGATGGTTCAATGTTTAAAAAAAAAATAGAAATAAGTACCAATACAAGAAGGGTCAAGCACCTGAGGCGGACACCTGGTATGGCAGATCTATGTGTCATATCGATGGCTAGTCTCGGGACTATCTATATTTTTGCTCTTAGGGACTATCTACATTTATTCAACACCATTCGCACTCAACGATTTTGGTACATTTGTCTTCATTTTATACCTGTTTGCCGCGAAAACTGAATAGACGCGGAAAGCTGAACGGATGCGTACGCATACGTATATCGTTATTCTCTATGGACAATGGCTGAACAGAGCTGAATAAGTGTGGTAAATCCCTTAGACTTCTGCTTGTTAGCCACTCTAAAGCACAAAAGAAAAATGGGTAACCTAGCAACACTTTGTCACACAGAATCCTCCAGATATTTTTCAAGTGCTAATTCAATATATCCAGCTTCAGTTATTAGTTCCTGGAAAGCTTCAACCATTTTATTGGGATTTTATGTAACGTACCGAGCCTTATTTACTACAAATAGCAATATTTCGAGCTAGCAGACATTGGTTCCTAGCAAAGATGGAAGTTTAGGTAATACCAATATTTAGCTGCAGACGTTTTATTGGAATTTTGTAACGTAAAGAAAATCTGACACCAGTCTTGCCAAGGGGTATGTTACCCAGTTATTGGCTTGTGGAGTTCGAATATGCAGACTCTCCACGTAAAATACTGGTACTCAGCTGTATCCGGTTTGACTTTAACTTTTAATATATTAACCAAAGAGGAGATGAAAAATTTGAGGAGAGGTTTTTCTTGCTCACTGTTAATTTATCTTTGTAATGGGACCATAAGCCACATATCCACCTGATAGATATACAAATAGATAAAACATTTATTTGGTACAAGAACAGAAAACACAACACGAAAAAGCACACAAAATACAAACATGAAAACACATTAAAAAAAAAGAAAAAGACAGAATTTATGGCAATCTGTGAGTACCAAACTATCTACCGACATAAAAATATTTGACATGCAAAAAAACAAAAATCCACCCTGCAACCAGTTCACATGCAAAGTTAACAATATTACGTCAAACTCAAAGTCAAAGTCAAAGTCAAAACGTTTATTTCAATTAGGCCATTAAACGGCACTTTTGAACGTCATCGTTTACAGTTCAGTAAAAATAATAGAATTACATTAATAAAGTGACTCTACTGTCCATTCGGAAAGGTAGATTCTTATGGAGAAGAACGGACAAGAAACTCCATAGTTACTCTTTTCAAATAATGATTTTACAAAATTTGGTTTACAAAAATTAATTTAATATTATGTGAGGACGATGCACCCAGAGTATG
Organism: Mamestra brassicae; assembly: GCA_905163435.1. NCBI lineage: Eukaryota > Metazoa > Arthropoda > Insecta > Lepidoptera > Noctuidae > Mamestra > Mamestra brassicae. The sequence goes on along the minus strand of LR990991.1, from coordinate 1,584,314 downwards.
CTACTTATAAGAACAAAGTATCACCAGCAGAGGTAAACTTATTAATTTCCTAAAGAAATTTAGGTAAATGGTACTCACATATTTACAAACATTGGAACCATTAATTAAACAACAGTGTGTGAGTCAACAGAAAAATAAAAACACAAAAAAAGAAACAGTATATCTATAAAGTTAATACATAAATCAACCAGTTTGACCTTCACCCTTGATTGTCCTATGGAGCAGGACCAGCATGTTTCCAAGCATTCTTATCCTGAATGTAATCTTCTAATTTGTAATATGCTTGTTCACAAAGTGTACTTTTAACATGAGTTTTAAATTTTCTTTCATTTAGTTCTAATATGTCAGAAGGTATTTTGTTGTAACATTTAACACAATACCCCATGAAAGAAGTGTGGACTTTAGCTAATCTAAAAAATGGTTGATCTAATTTGTCTTTATTTCTAGTATTAAAATTATGTCTATCACTAATTTTACTAAAAAGATGTCGGTTTTTCCGCACATACATAATATTTTCATAAATGAATTGGCGGGCTACTGAGGTATAATGTGAGCAATTGTTGATCGTGTCCCGCAATGTAGGTAGTTACATTATTAAACTTGCATGCGAGTTACTTGTAGCTTGCAGGTGGAAAAGTGGCTTAAAGTGTTTATTAGCATTTCAACTGTATCAGGATCCAACTCCACCATCCCCAGACTTTGCAGGCTTCTTAATAATTGCGATGAATCAATTGATTTTTATTCCACATCACTCCAAAAATTTAAGCGCCAAGTCCATCAAAAGTAACTACCGTATTCACTTTTTTTTTCCTTGTCATCTTTGTATCTACTGTGTTTCTAAAACTACCCACTAGTTGTTGTAAGTGTTATTTCTGCACCATTATTGTAATTTTATTGATGTTATAATTTTGTTTTTACATGCTGTGTCTATCGCATCATATTGTACACTATGTTTTTATCATATTGCTTTTATTATTAGGTCAAACAGTGTAATAATTGTAGATAGGTCAATAAATTAATAGCATACTTTAACTCCCGCAAATGATTAGTTAGATTCTTACATTTGACTGGCCTGTTGGTCGAGTGGTTAGTGACCCTGACTGCGAAACCGGAGGTCATGGGTTCGATTCCCACCCAGGACAAAACTTTGTGTGATGAGCATGATCATTTGTTAAGTGTTTGGGTGTAATTTGTCTATAATATGTATGTATTTAGAAATATATAAGTATGTTTATCAGTTGTCTGGTTGCCATAGCACAGGCTCTGCCTAGTTTGGATCGGATGACCGTGTGTGAGGTGTCCCAAGATATTATTTATTATTTATTTATTTATTATTATTACATAGAGGACTAGCAACAACTTCTAGCAGCAGTACTGGAAGTTCAGAAGGCATATTTCACAGCGTTTCTCGTTACGCTCATTATACAGTGATTAATCATAAAGATCCCAGATAAAATTTAAGATGATGAGTTACATACAACCCTATTCTCAAGATAATATCAAAAGAAAGGCAGTATTCCACTTATTTGCTTCCTCCAGTCCGTCCCAGATTAAGTCCAGTTGAAACCCAATAAAAGTTCAATCATACCGACCTATTTGTTGATAAACTTCAAACCAGAGAAAAAAAAAGAACAAATGGAGAAGTTCCAAGGCGAGGCGGCGCGGCGTCCTCAATCGAACGTCGAGTTCGCTTCCGGTGGAACCGACTTCCGCTCCCACGCCGCTTCCGCCTTACTTGTATAACATAAGCAACGTTGAATTAACTTAGCAATAAGTAATAAGTGTTTTATTTGCTTGCTTGACATGTTCCTTTCAGAGGAAATGTTTAGTTAGAACTTCGTTGTTTACTTATCACACTTCACAGTATATCACACTAATATAATAAAGGCGAAAGTTCGTTAGTGTGTGTGTATGTTTGTTACTTCTTCACGCTCAAACGGCGGGGCCGATTTAGATGAAATTTGGTATAGAGATTGTTTGAGTCCAGGGAAAGGACATAGGATAGTTTTTATTCCGGGAGTGTTACCTTGGGATCATTTTCGACATTCACGCGGGCGGAGCCGCGGACGGTAGTTAGTTGTTCATAATTTTCGGTTAGGTAATTTTGTTTCCACTTATTTTAAGATAACAAGTAATAAGATTACTTTTAAAGACAACAATACAGTCATATTCAGCAGGATTTTGGTACAATTCAGGTTTTAAACACGATTCAACCTTATTGTTCTCGCGCCCTGTTTGGTCCTAAGTTCCGAACGTATCTGCCCTACCCAAGGGCGTTGGAAGGTCGATCGTGACTTGTTTGCCGAATGACATCTTTGAGATTAGGTTTCAGCATCAACTCAACGTGGGTAGAGATGACTTCTGTGGAGCGGTAGATAGTTGTCTCAATTGTGTGAAAGCTTTTAAAGAAGTTATCTGTACTTACACCCACTGGTACAAAAAGTCATATTTAGGAGTCGTACGAGTTGCCTGCGGACGGCAAGCGTTGGGTGGCTCGCTGTCCGATCACCACCAGGCCCGGGTTGATGGCGCGTTGTGTTTCACGCGCGCCTCAAAGAGATGTCAGCATAGAAGACGGGGCCCGCTAGTTCCAGAGCCTGCCAGGGTTGCGGAATTTGTTCGAAAGAGTCTCCGCGGCCCTGGAACGCAAAGGGCTTTAGAAGGAACACGGATGGGTTTTAGTCAGTAAGAGTCTAACACGACCTTCCGCTCCACTCAGAGCGGAAGAAGTCATTTGATGATTTCCCATACTTAAAAAAAAAAGGAGTCGTACGAGTTGGAATTTTATTTTATTTTTTGGAATGTTTTTTTGGAAGTTACAAACAGCAACCGAACTGACCATCACAAGACACAAAAGAGGGTTTTTAAAAGACCATGAGTGTAAACTGCTCACGGTGTTTCATCATTCATATAAACTTTAATGTCCTTAGTCTTGGATCTTGAAATTAATGAAACGATTTAGATGAAACTTGGTAGAAATACGCAGGAAAAAGATAGGTCATAGTTAGTTAAGTATGAAGTTTTTCGAAAAAGAGTTCAGAGGGTTGTAGAAAGTGATTTTTCACTTTCCACGGACAGTCTTGCTATGGACAAGTACGTAGAAACTATAGGTATAGTACCTGTACGTACGTTAATCCGTCTGAAATGAACCAAAGCACTTCAACAAATAGAAGCAAACTCGCAGAACTAATCTAACGTGAATGCAAGTCCTGGTATGTCTCAAAGGACCAACAAGCTCGGGTGTCGAGTACCTACGGACTACATTTGAGAGTAATTGATGTGTTGTGGCATGTCCCGTCCAATTGTCCATTCAGTCTGAGAATTCAGTATTGAGGTGCAGCATTTACCTTTGCATGTTTGTAGGCTATGAAATTGCGTAGTTTAATTAGCTACCTACCTACTACTATAATAAAAAAAAATCTTATAAGAAACAACACAATCCTATGCCTGTAACCAAAAACTCTGGAAGTTTTTTCCGAGATCTGTTTTAAAATATATCCCCAACTAATATTATTTTGGTCTGCGTACCTTGTTATATCTTCAAAGTACGAAACCATTTTTAAAACAGGAAAAAACTTTAAGAAAGTTCAAACGACAATATTCCTTACTTTGTAGCTATTAAAAACTTTTTTAATTTCATTCATGTCAATGATATAAAATTATAATTACTTTTGTTCGTGAGTTCCTTCATGGCTTCGACAACACTATCGCTTTCCCGGAGTTGGTAACAAGGAAACTTCTACTCTTTGATGTTCTAATTTAACACCTTCGAACAGCCTGCTTAAGTTTCAAGGTTGTACCTTCAAGGTTATATTGGTAAAGATTACACACTTATTAATCTAGTTGGCAACGAAATGATCACCTTTTTTTCAGCCATTTAATAGCTCATAGCTACAACCTGAGGGTCTTTAACCTTTTGAACGCCACTGTCACGTATAGGTGACAAGCAAGCGCGTGCCCTGTACGCCAAACGTGACAAATACGTGACAAAAAGTACGGTAAATTTGGGGCCTGACGTCGGGGGCACGCCGATGCGTTTATGTTCTGGCGTTCAAAAGGTTAAATCAAGAGTGAGTAAGTTACCTACTTCTAGGCAATTGTGCTCCATCGTTGACCACATCATCACTTTCCAACAATTGAGATTATGGCCTATCAATAATATCTACAAAATAAACGGACCTCGATTTTGTCAAATCATACACCTACCAACCGACAGCTTTGATCTCAAGACTAAGGTATAATCGAAATCAAACTCGACATAGCTAACTATCTACCTCAAAGTCAGCCAAAGCTTAAACGTTGGCCTCAATCTCGGGTCGTACGTGGCTATTGTAGCCAAGACAAGAGACACATAATCTTATTGCTTCAATATGCATAGCTAGGATACGACTGTGCTAATTGTGTCGATAGCCATGTTCAAAACGTCGGATTTGTGTTCAAAATTGAAAATTAAAACCATTTATTAAAATCAGGCTGAGATAACACTTTTTGAACGTCATAAATCACATAAGACAGTCCCCTGTGTTTTAACTGGGAAGAAGGAGTTACGTAAAATAAGAAGGAGAATAGTAGAGTAAAACAAGCTGACAAAATATACATTGAGGATTCTTATGAATATCTTCTTATTCTTATTCATGCTCCTCAAATCCAATGTTAGAGCAATGACTAGCATTCTTAAAATACCTCTATTATTCATCTGATTACTGTGACTAAATCGATCCCATAAGTTTTCAACATAGTTTCCGTGACACCAACGTCTCTACAAATTACCACCTGTCTAAGCAAACACATTCTCCGTTTCCAGAGAAGGGCATGTACCTGGGCTCTCCCTGCGAGTTCACGTGCAACCCCAAGCTCATGCACGTGTACTGCGACCCCACCACCGCCTCCTGCCAGTGCGACCCCAAGCACCCTGTCTCCGTCGGCGTGGCCCAGGGATGCGCTAAAGGTAAGATCTTTTTTATTGGCCATTAAGCTGCCTTACTGTAAACTGCCACCACCACCGGTCCTGTGAAATCTCTAAGCATCGATTTACTGTTAGAGTGCACCAAAAGCAACCTGAAGCGTTTGCGTGTGTTCTCCAAGCAAAATAACAAAACCTGCTAGTAAGTACTTTGGGTTTCTAACTAAGAAAAGACTATAAGTATGTATATTCCCATCTCCGTTAACTGGTCTCCAAACCGAGGTCACCAGAATTTCATCCACATAAAACGTTCAACGGGGCTCAAGTTATTCCAATCAATATTTGCAACAAGCGTGTATTGCATACTTTGCGAATCGATACAAAGAATCACTAGTAGTGAAGGCATCACAAAAGTAAAAAAACCGGCCAAGTGCGAATCGGACTCTCAAACGAAGGGTTCCGTGTTCCGTACCATAAACCGCAAAAAACACGTTTCTTGTATGGGAGCCCCCTTTTCATTTATTATTTAAATTGGTTTTTATTTATTGTTCTTATGGTGGCATTAGAAATACGGACTCTGTGAAAATTTAATCCATCTACCTTTTAAGGTTCTTGAGATACAGCCCGCTGACAGACAGACGAACGGACGGATGGACAGCGGAAGCTTAGTAATAGGGTCCCGTTGGTTACCCTTCGGGTACGAAACCCTAAAAGATCATACAAGACAAGATGCACCTAATACATTTAATTTGATTTAAAAGGACCACACAACAGCTGTAAAACCAGTGGTCGGAGTAGACAGAGCTATGTTTGGTACTGGCAACAAGGTTTCTTTCATAGTATGGGCATGCCAGAGATACCGGGATTCACTAACACTGGTATTTAAAAAATATACTTGTGAAGATTGGTGATGATTATTAGAGGTACTCGTGTGTATATATGCCTCGGTTTACATCTGAACTTAAATAAAAGTAGAATTAACCGCATAAAATTAGATAATACGCGAAACAAATCGCGGTGGTACATAAGGTAGGTCGTTTTTTACATAGCTAAGATTAGGTGAAGTAAAATCGAAATCAATTTTACTTGTTAAATCTTTACTTTCAGTCAGCAGAGAAATTAAAAATCCCGGGATCCATATTAATATAAATTTGAGGCCATTGACCCGAAATAGCTCTACCTACTCCGACCACTGGTTATCACCATTACCAAACAAGCAAGTGAAATATCACTGTCGTTTTCAATAATCATTTTCATACAAGATTTAAACCTCGTCTACGAGGTTAAAAACTAAATAGTATGAGCATACAATTAACATCTTTGAACTCACGTTATTTTTACGCGTTACATTATTTTGTCATATTATTGTGAGCAAGAATAACATTGAGCATGTGACGTTACATCGACCTTATACATATTTAAACACAATGGCATCACATATCACAAAGTAACACAAGAGCCATTTTGACATTTGACATCACGTTTTCATATATAACCTTCAAAACAGGGACACGTGTGTCTTTGGACTGCCTCCTTAGAACTATACACAGCTGGAACAAAATTGTTGTATCGTTTCGTATCTATACATTTACGTATATTTGTATGCTTTCGCGTCTCTGAAGGTCCCCCCTTTTATCCCTTTGAGAGCAAGTTCGAAACTTGACTGAACAAGTGATAGACTAACTTGTTCAAGTAGGTATATCATGTTTTATCGAATTCCGTCGGAAAATTCGGTGTTTCGTGGAATTGAAATATTAGTTATTTGCTTTGATTTGAATTTATGTCGAAGGATTTACGAGGCACGTGGACAACTATACTTATAATGGATCATATAGACTACCGTAACCTTTTGTTGTAAACAGTATTAACGTTATAATAACTGTATCAAAATGTTTATGAAATAGCACTAGCTAGATCCTTATACCTCAGCAGTTCAAATAACTTACCTGCTACTCCTTATTCCAACTTTCAGCTAAGAAACTGGGTGAGCAGTGCTTCTACCGCGAAACGTGCAAGGCATTCGACACGCACGCGTCGTGCGTGCAGGTCAACCACAACGCGTACTGCCAGTGCGACTCCGGCTACCACCAGACCAGCCACACCCGCCCGACCTCGAGGGTCTTCTGCACCGAAGGTAGTTGTTTGTTGTTTGTGTATAGCAAATTTTAACGAAGAGAGAGCAATTTGATTTATTGGAGCATGTCCGTTGGCAAACCTAAACGGCAACCAAGGTCTTAAATGGAACTGGGCTAGTTACATTCGTTGCATGCTGGAAGAGATTTGGGCTAAAATATCCACATATTGAATCCCAAACAACAGTAAACGGTGACGCGGCAGGCCCAGAAGGAGATAGTGGGATGAGCTGGACTCGTTTTTAAAAGATTAGCCTATAATAACCTCCCGAAACGTGGAAAAAGGGAGGTAAGGCCTTCGCCCTGCAGTGGGACGATAAGGGCTCAAAATAATAATTTGGCAGTTTTAAATTACGAGGTTATGCATACCTGAAGCATACATTTGTATAAATTCTAGTTCTTCTAACTCAACAGACGGATGTATTGCTGGGGAGTTTGTTGCACCACTTCCCAGCTAAAACACTAGGAAGTGGTGACGGGCGGGCGTTTTGGGGTACTGTCTTTATGTAGAACTTTGACGTTCAAAAAGTGCTGGCACTTAGCCTAATTTGAATAAATTACTTTTGATTTTGATTTTGAAGAATGCCACAGGGATGTCGCGACGGGTATTCAGGTATTGACTGATGAGATGACAAAGATAATGAAAACCTAGTTTTTAGCATTATAGTCGTTGTAGGTGTACCTACGACATTTTTTAAAGAAGCCACTTCTAGTCTTCTCCTTCCAATAGGCTATGTTTTACCCTCTTTACTATCTAATATACGTTTAAATTCCTAACCCTACATTAAGTAGTACTATCTAACTTAAGAATCCTGTCATACAACACTGTTTGCCAATTGTTTCTTGTGATCTTGTGAGAACGATGAAGCATAGTCTACAGGTACAAGGAGTGCCGTAGACTTTCCAACCATGAGCAACATGAACAATAGGAACTCCGTTTTCAGCGCTTAGACTCCCAAACCGTCCGATGTACGACGAATCAAAAGAAACAATATGGAAGATTTTCCTTCTTAAGCACTGTTAGTCCTCAACAAATAGTTTCCTCTAGACCTGGTGCTGCTGACGGCCGACATGCCGACGCTGCTGGGCGTGGCGTCAGGCATCTTCGTGCTCGCGGGCCTGCTGTGCATGGTGCTGCACCTGTACACCAAGGCGCGCTACCACCCGACCCACCTGGCCGACGCGAGGCTCACGCCGCCTTGTCTCTACTCGCTTAATGACACGGGTAAGTTTGAGTGTTCTGCTTGAGTCTGTGTTATGTTAAGCTAGATGCTAATGTTAAAAGTCAAGATAGTTCATAGGGCTAACAATGTCTCCGGCTCTGCACACATCAACTCATGGTGTTCACTAACCCAGCCAGCTATTAGCTAGATCAAAGACAATTGCAATTAATATATCATAGCAGCACTAAGATGTCGAACTTGGACTTAATATTTGTGCTGTCAAGATTCTTACTTCCCCTCTTCATTAATGTAACAGTATTACAGTAAGTTCCTTGCTAAAGCTACATGTTGTGTCGCACTGTTCTCGCTCGTGTATGTGCACCGGTCCGCTCTCCTGGCGCAGGTGGCACGCTGAGCGCGACGCGCGCGTCGTCCCGCGCGTCGTCGCGCTCGGGCTGCACGTCGGGCACGCTGGAGGACAGCGCGGGCTCGCGGCGCGCGTCCCGGCGCGGCGGCGTGGCGGTGTCGGCGTCGCGCGCAGGTGCGGCGCGCACCGCGGCCATCTTGCTAATCTCGCGCCACCTGAAGGCCGTAAGGCGGGACGGCGGCGCGCACCCGCCTAAGTGCGCCGCCAAAGGTGATCTGGATAATGTATGCGGCGCGTCCCATCATCTGCACGTCTGGGTGTCCGCCCGGCGGCGACAACCGCGACCTGCCGACATGCCAGCCTGCTCCGCTTTTTCGGATGCTATATCAATTAAACTCCTAATATCCAAATAGGTAGTAGTACAGATAAAAGAAAATTTAACTGTGACTTCTTTGATGTGATCTCGAGCTGAATCCGGAAAACATTAAGCAGATTTCCCCTTGAAGGTTTCCCATACTAGCCGACACACAATGGCTGCAGTCTTACACAGTTAAGGCCATCTGGGATGTTACAACCGCAGAACTTTATTTAGGAATACGATGTTCCATCTGTTACATCAGTGACGGAGCAGGCTGCGCATGCGGCGGGCTCGCGGGCGCATGAGAGGTCGTCGTCGGTCGTGTCGGTTAGATGTTGCGTCTCGGTGTTAGCGACCAGGACTGACTCCAGTCTGCGACTATCCACCACTTACCACCGAATATGCTGAATACTTCTCGAAGATCCCCTTCAACATACGTTTGGTTTCTATCTTCTGGCCACTATCTTCTTCTTCTTAGCCTGTTGATGACAAAATAAATATAATTTTTCCAAAACTTGGCTACGAGCTTAACGCATATAGTAGCGTCCATAATTTCAGAGGAAAAGACACGCGTTTGTGCATCCTCGTCTCGTTCAAAATCAAAGTTAAGTCCAAGTCAAATTGGGTCTAATTATTTATTTATTTAGACTGCATGCACAAAGGTACAAAGTCTACCACTCAAAACCAAGGGCATTGACGAGATATCACATGCCAGGTGCATCGTTAATCAGCTGCAATCGAAAATAAAATCTCATAAGTACAAAAAAAAATAACTTTAAAGAATTAATTTAAGTCAAAGTTCAAATGCAACTATTAATGAGAAATACCCATCTTATTTTGTAATATTCCATTTAGTAATAATTAATTAAACAGGAAAATTAAAATTGTTTTCGTTTATCAATGACATAATAATTCCATATAATGTCCTGTTTGTCTCATGCTTCCAACAACCACAAATATTTCCAATAAAGGGTTATTTCAATCAATTAGGTATTTGTTTTCTCTCTTCTATCTCATTTTCAAAACATGGTTTTATAACTTTTATGTCATTATAATATGCATAAGGCATTTTCCAAAGTTGGTCCTTTCGCCCTTTAGCTCAACCAATGTATTTATTGAATAACGAATTAAATGGTCCTTTCTAAAACTTTAGGCTGGTCTTTTTCCCTTCAGCAGCTATCTCCCTCTTCTCAGCATATTTGGTACGTGACATTTCTGACGTAAGTACAGCTTACTGTGTGTGAGGCTTTACTCGTGATTGGCTGGGCTTGATGGAAACGTGGCGCGACAGTCGCAGGATGAAGTGTTTTGGCGGCGCGAGCAAGATGGCCATGGTCCTTTCTGTCTATCTCTTTCCCACACGCCTTATTTGTATATGTGCTAACGAAACTGAAGATGCAAAAACATGGGTTGAAGATGGCAGTGTTTGCCAGAATTAAATGTATGTATTTTTAATTTGCTTAACACTTCACACAGTGCTGCATGGAAGTTGATCGCTTCGACAAATTCCATTTTTGAACACAATTAAAGAAACACAGAAACTTATCTTCAACTTTTTTATTTTTCTAGCAAAATTCGACACACTTTGACACAAACTTTTAGCTTCTTGAAACTCAGTCAGCGAGACATTGCCACAGAGTCCAGGATCATGCAATCAGTTCAAGAGTCGTCACAGTTCACACGCTTAACTTTGCAGTTTACCTCGAAGATCACATTTTCTGCGATTGACATACATGTAGTACTGTTCGCAAGCACAATTGGAGGTGGGCGAAAGCTTCAGTTTCATGGGCCCAGCTCACATGGCGACTTGACTCTCCGGCATTGTTCACGATGACAGAAATGCCAAAGAATATGAGGATCTCATAGACTTTTGACGTGACTGCGTCGTTGACAATGGAAGAGAGTGACGTCGTCTTGGTGGGCAGCACTGCTTCTTCGCTTATATCTGTCGACACCTCACTGGCTGTGCATGTAAGCGTTTGCGTCCTGTCACCTATGTGTTTTATGGAGCCCAACATAAGTACAGACTGACGAACACACTGATTTCATGCGATTACTCTTGAATACCTACTTGTTAAAGTTTCATGATAATTTCGGATCTTTAAACAATAACTTTCTCCAATTGATAACCCATAACTACCTACCAGTAATGAAAGAGAAAATCGATTATTTGTTAAATTTAAGAACGCTTGCCATACTAATCTACAAAACTCATTTATTATCTTTGACTATACCACAAAGAGGTACCAACCACAGCAATGACTTTTTAGATATTTTTGTTATCTGATTCTGTGAATAGTTAACTGGAACCCTGAAAGACCTTTTTCAAGTATTTAAACACACCATTTTTAATTAACACACCCCCAAAGTTAACATTCATGTGGGATTAAAGTAGGTAGTTCGTTATTTCCACTCATATTATTGATTAAAATGTAACTTCCATGACATAATGTAGGTACTGACTGTTGTCTCCCCATATATTTATATGTAGTTAGGTATTTTTCATTGCTACACTGCTTTGCTATATCTGTTCGTACATGTTGTTAATTATATTATTATGTAAAAACAACTTTAATACTTATAAATATTTAAAAAAGAAACATCCCCAATTTATATTTTATTCAAATTATAACGGTGACAGTAAGCTTCCACAACTTTCCACTGCTGTACATTTTCAAAAACCAAAAAAAGAAACGAGTAACAATCGCTTTTCACATTACACAAAAAGATACTAAAGAATATAGATAGCACGCATCACCTGTCTTCCTCTTACCTACAAGAAGTTCTAATTCTAACTTTTTTGCACAGGTTCGCGACGTCCAAGTCTAACCTCGGTGCAGAGCAGTTCATCGTCTATCCGAAGCTACAGCGCGAGGCGATGGGAGAGAGAGAGGGAGCAGAAGGAGAGGAGACAGATGAGCATGCGCCTCGCTCAGTTGCACGACAAGATGGCGGCGGGCCGAGAAATGCCGAAGCACGCACCGACGCCGTCGCCGAGGTCGCCTAACAACTCTACAGATGGACTGCTACCGTCTGTATGTGAAATTAGAGAAGTATGATCATTCCTCTTGTCCTTAGTAGTGGAGACAACGAAAGAAGGTTAGATAATGTGGCTAATTTCACGAAGGGCATCAAAGTACAGACTGTCATTCAGAAGCAGTAATAAAAGACGGCTTGTTTTGTCATTATTAACCCAGCATGGTCCTGTGATGGAGGTTCTTCATAGAGCCCGATTGTGATGTTAACTTTTTTTCTTGTCAAATATAAACTCGAAATTTTACACCTGACTTCGTGAATTTAGACATTTATTTCGCATTTACTACAACAGCTGACACCACAACTCCTTATAAAGCTAGACCCTTGACTTACACTACGTTCACAATTTTGCTCCCTTATACGAACACTGAGTCAATATTTTCCTTGTGCTTGACCCAGATTTGACCGAAAACCTTGAAACCTTGCACTTTCTTGTAATGGTCATTTGTTTCGAATCCCTTAGGTACCTACTTTAGTTGAATAAGGCAAACCACCTTATAAGTAGCTCTTGGGTATCGCATATTAGAATCAATCCTACTCGAATTGGTACAAACAGTAACGATAATAACTAGTCTACTAAGATGTTTTAATGATATTTTGTTTGTTGCTTGAACAGCTGCAGCTTTACACAGCGAAGGCCACAATGATAAAAGACAATAATCCACAATTTTAATATCTTCAAAGAATAACATTATAAGACCATAAAGTGTCTGATACTTAAAGTATGTAAACTAAGTAACATAAAAATTGCTACGGTCTCAAAGGACCGATCTTCAATGGTAAAAGGACCAATGAAGATGGATCCACAAATCAAACAGACTAAACTCAAAAACTAAAAACACAGAACCTTCTTCCTACTAAAGCATAGAGAATTAACAAAACTGTTTCTTAAAATTCTCCATTGCAGTTGATCACGAACCCGGAACAACAGTTACAAGGAGTGGACGGGCCATGCTCCAGCTCGTCGCTTTACTGACACCAGGCCCACGGTAAGGCGACCAGGAGGTCCCTGGACTCCTTGTCGTCGGACGGCTCACCCGCCATCGCCTGGATGTAGACCGTCACGATACCTCAAGCAGTGACTGAACTGTACTACCCACTATGACGTTTAGTGTATGACCATCGAAGAATCGTATGTAAATAGGAGACGTATCAAGTGTTTCTAAAGAACTAATTAATGATGATAATGACCCCTATAAGAAATCCGCGTCAGGTATAATCGTAAGCCTTGATGACATCCCAGTTGTTGATATTGTAAGTAAACGCTTATTGCTTATAGTTAGATAAATTGGAGTTTCTGGTTCCGTTCATATGTTGCTTGATATTGTGAGTCACTTCTATAAAAAGTAAGAATCGCTTGAGAAATGTCGAGTTTGATCGGGGATTAAATGTATTCGTGCTCAGTATCAATTTTAACGCACATATAATAAGATTCACGAACCGAGAGAAATAGACGGAAAAGGAAGTAAACAAGTAAGCACTGAAGGTATATTATCAAATTTAAAGAAAGATTGAAAGAAGCCTAACGCTGTGAAGCCTAATCTGTGGGAAGCGACATATGTCGGGGCCTCGAATATTCCATAAAATAAAAGTATAAGACTAGTTAACGATAGAGTTGTAAAGATATAACAAAACAGTTGTTATAAGTGCATTTATATGATTTGTATCGGTTAAATGTGAACTTTAGATTTATAGATAAATGTACGCAATAAGTTGATGTTAAAACGAAATATATATTCATTTGTTAATTATTATTAAAATGTGTGAGACGAATGAATTGATTTGTTATTCATGACAGAATTTTCAGATTATTTTTTAAACATATCGTTTTATAAGTATAATATTGACTGTCAGCAACGGCTATAATATTTTTTATAATTAACTACTTTGAAAATGTACCTGATTGTTGGTTTGTTTTATAAGTGAATTCAATGCATTAGTTTTTATTTATTAAAATATTAGCAAGAAATTAGGCTTAATAAATGTCATGTTAAAAGTCAATAATACAGTTATTTCCTGAATCAGCCGGGGGCATGCGGAAGACAATGCATGAAATGTGTGGTCAAAGTTGTTGGTCAAAGTTGTTATATTTTATATCTGTCACCGGAAAATAGCAAACTCCGTAAGATTATAAAAAATAACTTGAGAGATTGTGAACTCTCGATAAATTGTCAACTGAACATTTGGAATAATTTTTTACGCATCAAAACTTGATAGTGTCTCTCGAAGTCATTCCGAGAAATTGTGGATTATAATAAAATGACGACAAATCAGAGCACAAGTCTACAATTTATCTGTTTTCGTGTGATAGTAAACCTGGGAACAAAGCTCTCATTGGTCTTTACAGAGAAAACAAAGAACAATGAAGGGCCAAGTTTCCAATTTAACTATCACACCAAAACAGGTAAATTGTAGACCAGACAGCTGATTGGTCGCCAGTTTATGTCAGTCCACAATTTCTCAGAATAACTTCGAGAGATTATAGACTATCAAATTTTGATGCGTAAAAGAGTATCCCAAATGTTCAGTTGCCAATTTATCGAGAGTTCACAATCTCTCAAGTTATTTTGTAATCTTACGGAGTGAGAGAATTTTCCAGTGACATATCCATTTGAGATTGCTGTTTGTAAGATGGAAGACTGGCTGTATTACTGAGTTTTATGGTAAAACATGTACATTTAATGTAAGATAGGTTGGGAGTGGTTGCGATGTGGCTCCGGCCAGGCCTTATAGTTCAGGAAACTGGAACACGGACGTGTGTGCTGATTGACGATGCATAGTAACAAAACGTTTTGTACTCGTAATGTAAATAAATAGTTCGAAAAATAGTTACTTTAGTGTTCGCTTGCTGAAATTGGTTGTCTGCCGCTGTCTGCTTCTAATGTGATATCTTTATGATATAGAAGTATAGAACCATAGTATAAGGACACTCATAGTCATACGTTTACATGAATAGATAATCGATGGAGACTACCATGGATATAATATTTTATATTTATATTTCGATGGAGACTACCAATTCCTGACGATTGATCCTTTCCTGTACATCATGATTTTCAAAGGGTTTTCTCGACAACCACATAGGCCAGGACAAGGATACATATAACCTTCCCCGTGTTTTCTTGTTATTCTCATTTTCCGAAATCTATTGATGTTAGAAGTGCACAAATCTAGTCTCTAATTGATCCGTTGGTTTTTTTCTCACTTCATTCTTTTTCTCAGTAATTCACTTATTACGCTATTCTGTGAAAATCTCACTGTGTAAACTAAGGTGAAGCGAGCTGTCAAAACGTAACTTTAGGATGAATGACATTATTGTTATTCCATTACAATCGCACCGTGATAACTTGGGTGAAGTGAGCTGAAAGTGAGCTGTCAATTTCTAGAATCAATTGGAATGACAGTTCACTTCACCTATCTTCACGGTGTGTTTTTTTTCCAGAATCGATCGGCTGTTCACTTCACGCTCACTTAACCTGAATTTTCACAGTGAGTTATTTAGGTACAGAATTAATTAATTACTGGGACTATTCTATAAATTGTATAAATTACAAGTAATACCTATCCCTCAAAACATATTGCAGTATAAATTAAGAATCTTTACTTCCTGACTGTAAATCCCACATGATAGCCGGGTGAAGCTTTTATTCATCATCATCATCTTCCTGCCCTTACCCCATGTTACTTGGGGTCGACTCTCAGGTCCCTCTTTTCCACTGGGCCCCGCGATTTATGGGGGCCCCCTAATTGCCGCCAGATGACCGACCGATAACTGTTAAAATAAATTTTAAGTAAATATATAGCTAGGTACATTTAATAACCGTTACTTTATCCTAACCGAGAAAGCGACACTCATAGAAAAATATCGCGAAATTTGGATTCATAAGGGGCCTGCGTATTCCCTCTGCCAGTCATAGGATGTGCCCAGGGCCCCCAATAGGTTAAAGACGGCCCTGTCGACGCTACACGTTTACTTCCTCAATCATGTCCTGTTTATCGTCATAGTAGACTCCCTTTTCTTTAATGTCACTTCACACACACACACACTCCACATACATTTCTTTGAATCCTTCATTTTAATGAAGGATTTTAGAAATAGCAACTCTTTTAATGATAATAATCGAAATATTATGATTAGATAGGATAATGGAATCTAAATATCTTCTCATTTTGCTCGGGTATACCTCCCCTGCAAATGTTGCAAGACTGCCGATTTACTTGGATTTTCCTTCCACATTACATTAGCAGCAGATAGTGAAGACAAATTCAATTATATTCGATCAAATTATGTAATCGTGATAATAAATTGTAGTCATTTAAAGAGTAACTATCCCGTTGTTTTGTAATAGCACAAATTGATCGCTGTTGGCGGTTCTATAGTAGGCGCCAGATAATCGTGGAATAACGGTCATTGACCCACCTACAATTATTGACATTTTTAATTTGAAAAACGGAATTAATGACACAAAGCTGTCCCGAATCATCATCTCTCGTGATCCTTAACATTGTCTAATAATGAAAAACGATTCATATTTAATTGTTCAGGTACCTATGAACAGTTATTAGGGAAAGGTCAATGTACTTTATTCCACATTTATCTGGCGCCTACTATAACAACAAATACTATGGATTCGACGTCGGTATGTTGTGTTATCGCTGTTTGCATTGCCAAAATAAAAATGTCAACTGAAATGTTGTGGTTTTATTTATAGTACCTGGATGACCGGTTGGTAAACGTTTTCTAAAAAATAAAACCTAGCTATTTTTCTGTACTGGGCGATATGGTCGCTAAGCGACAAAGCCCTTTAATCAAATAAAAAAAAAAAAAAAAAAAAAGAAACCTAGCTAGATCGATTTATCGCCCCTAAAGCCGTCTGCTTACTAAATTTCTTGAAAATCGTTGGAGCCGTTTCCGAGATTCAGATTATATATATACCATAGATATAATAAACAAGATATATACGTATATGCAAGAATAGCTCGTTTAAAGGTATTCGATTAGAATATACAACAATACGACGTCGATTTATTTATTGTTAACAATCTACTTTAGGTACTAAAATCTGGTGGGAATTTAAATAATAGATAGGTACCAATTGTTGATCCAATGGCAATAATAATTCAAGTAAGTGGGTAGTGATAATAAGCAGCACAACCCGTCACTAAGGGTACATTTCCCAGGGTTGCGGAATTTGTTCGAAAGAGTCACCGCGGCTCTGGAACGCAAAGGGCTTTAGAAGGAACACGGATGTGTTTTTTAGTCAGAAAAAGTCTGTCACGCACTTCGGCTCCACCCAGAGTGGAAGAAGTCATTTGATGATTTCCCATCCTTATAAAAAAAGGGTACATTGCAGTAATTTATTTAGTGTCTTCTGTGCAACATAGCAGTGAAGTTTGAGTGTCGTACGTGCAAGGTATTGTTTTGTTTTTTTAATTCTTCATCTTTTTGTGTCAATTGACTCGTTTTCAATGTTGTCCGGCCAGTATTGCAACCTGTACCGTTGGCCTCATTTAGATCTTGGATGGTGCAGGTGGTTGTGCACGACGGGCAACTAAGGAGGTGTCGACGCATGTCCTATGATGGTACTCCACACCGGCACTACGTTTGGGATAGTTAAAAATTTGAACAAATTCGTTCTACAGCGGCAAACCTGGGTCCGCCAATAACGTATCTACCTTTAACCAATTGTCAAATTAGCTACTGACAGTAGCTGAAACGTCATGTTTGCCTTTAACACATGACGTTTCAGCTACTGTTGGCAGCAATTTGACAGTTGGTTAAAGGTAGATACGGTTTTGAAACCAGCCGTTAGAGAACACTGCAGTTCATGTCCAGTGGATAGATGTTCTACCGGGGTGATGAAGTGTTGAAGGATATGGTGTTTGTGCCTCCACAAAATTGTTTAAAAACATCTCATCAAAAACACTCAACCGTAAGTTAAATATTGTATCATAAAAGTTTATACGTTTGTTAAGGACCGAAGAAAAAAAGAGTTATTTTGGGATTATTTTTGATGAACCAGAAAAATAATTAAATACCGACCGTGACACCGTGTTCAAATTTCAGAAACTTAAGTCTATAGCTAGAATATGTAAAAATATACCTAGATACGGCGGGTTTTTTTTTCTCTTTTTTTTAAGTGTGCTCTAAACTACCACGCAGACATTTTTTGACGATTGGCTTAAAACGTGTTTTCTTTATCTGTGTTAAAAAAACCGATAAAAGCAAACAATAGAAAAAAATAAAATGTCCGATATGAATGGTCTCCCCGCCACTGAAAATTTTAGCTAAGAGTACAGCTGCCCTACTATGACGTGTTAATGCCATCCAATTCCGATGATGTAAACGGGATAGTGCTATTCGCTACGTATAGCTCCGTCTCCCTCTAAGAGCGGAATCGTGATCGTTTTAAGACTTTATAGTAGGGCCCCAGGAGTTGAATACAAGACTGCGGCACTAACAAAAAGGAACAAATCAATATTGATATCGTCTATTGCTTGAGTAAGTTAGTACTAGATAATATTTCGCAAATACCCGCTATAATATTTTTTTTTTTGCTTTTTACTAAGTAAGTACTACTAAAAGTTTAGGTTATAATTTTTGTCTAAATTATGTAGGTAGTCGATGATCTTGGTGCAAGGTAAAAATCTAATGAGTTTAAATGTTGGCACCAATTAAAAAATAAAAAAATGTTAGATATGTGTTTGTAATACTGAATAAATAAATTTTTAAAAAAAGTATTAAGTACCCACCTGCGGCAAAGCCCAAAAGAAACGGCACCTAAGTAATATATTTTTTAACAAAACAGAAAGTCCAGGAGGCACCAATTCAACAACTTTGTAGTTTTTTACTGCCTAAATCATGAATTTCTAAAGGGAAAAGGAAGCCAGAAGTCTATTTATAGCCTCAACAATACAAACAAACCACAAAGGGCTTCATTCAGTCGGCATGCTTACCTAGTAGTTACCTACGTCAAATAATGACGTTGTGATGCCCTTGTCAGGACTTAAGCCCTTATTATCTTGGCATGTATTCAATATCCGTAATCTATACCTACCTAGTTATGCGGTAAGGTCGTTTGATTTACAAATAAATACCTAAGGCGGAACCGAATAGTATTTCAGCTTCCCTACTATTTGAAACTGATTCACGATGTGCGTCTGGAATGAAATAACAAGGAAATGATGAGATTAATGTGGTATTAACAGCCTTCCGTGACCAATCCCGTTAATAATTAGTCACTGATGCAAAAATATCGTGAGATTCACCTTCACAGCTTCATATCTGGACGTCTGTATCAACAGCTGTTTTATCAAGTGTGGCGTCAACTGGCATCGCTATTGAATATTTAATACAAGCTACCGTCCGCGGCTCCCCCCGCGTTTATGTCGAAAATTATCCCAAGGGAACATATTCCCAGGATAAAAACTATCCTATGTCCTTTCCCGGGACTCAAACAATCTCTATACCAAATTCCATCTAATTCGGCCCCGCCGTTTGAGCGTGAAGAAGTAACAAACATACACACACACTCACGAACTTTCGCCTTTATAATATATCCTATTTATTATTTCAGACTATAATCTACCTCTGTGCCAAATTTCATCGAGATCCGTGCAGCCGTTCTGACGTGAAAGAGTAACAAACATCCATCCATCCATCCATCTATCCTTACAAACTTTCGCGTTTATAATATTAGTAGGATTAGTATGTGATAATTATTATGACTGGAAGGTCACCGTCTAGCCGCTAGCCAACTTTAACCTTTTGAACGCCAGAACATAAACGCATCGGCGTGCCCCCGACGCCAAGCCACAAATTTACCGTACTTTTTGTCACGTATTTGTGACGTTTGGCATACAGGACACGCGCTTGCTTGTCACCTATACGTGACAGTGGCGTTCAAAAGGTTAAAATTATAAAGACGGATCGAATGCAAGTAGGTAATAATCGGTACCTAGTTAAAGGGAGAATAACAGTGAATTAAAACATCTAAAATAATTGAGATAGTTACGGATGAAAAACGATCATAACACTATCAAATCCAGGACGTCATATAGCAGTACAACTTTCGACCGTTAGATCAATAAGGCACTTCCTTGAGGCGTATGATAACTACATAATACTCGTATGTAAGTATTCAATTGTCATGACTATTCAATGGAAATTGTTTAGCATTAGTCAGTATGTTTTAATTCCTAGTAAATAAACAGAACATTCGAGGACTGATATCAATACAAACAAATACTTGAATGGCCATAGTGACCATACGTCGTTTTGAACAGGACTGTCCCTTTTTTCGCTACTATGTCTCCGAGAAAACCTTTGGGACGCTGAATTGACCCGTTTTCAATTACCTACAGAAGGGTTATCACCAGCGACAGAGCTATTTTTGGTACTTGAGACAAGGTTTATATTTTGTATGCCAGAGATACCGGGATTCAAAAAATATACTTGTTAAGGTTGGTGATGATTTTTAGAGATACTCGTGTGTATAATGTATATGCCACGGGTTATATCTGAAGTTAAATAAAACTGGAATTAACCGCATAAAATTTGATTATACCTAAACTTACGTGAAACAAATCGTTGTAGGTACATAAGTTAGGTCGTCTTTTTTACATAAGTAGCTATAATTGGGTAAAGTAAAATCGAAATCAATTTTTACTTATTAAATCTTTACTTTCAGTCAGCGAATAAAAAAATCCCGGGATTCCAGTGTCATATCCATATTAATATAGACATTTGAGGTCACTGATCCCAAATACATAGCTCTACCTATTCCGACCACTGGTCATCACTGAGAAAAACTTAAAATCTACTTACATCAGAAAATAAAATTATGATCATGAATGATAGTACCAAATTTACCTAATAGCAAAGAATCTTCAATAGCACCGAACTGTCGTGAAATATGTACTACGTCATCATCTTTAATTTATTTTCTAATTAAATTCTCATTCAGTGTGTCTCTAATAATTGATAGTTTCTAATAATTGTTTTCTTTTGTTTTAATATTATTGTTTGTTCTTGATTGTTTATTGATAATTTTATTATGATTGAATGACATTAGATTTGTCAGGTTTTGTTAATAGTGGTATATATTTTGTTTTTTTAATAATATTTCAATTTTGTTTTGGACAGACCAATAACTTGTTCGTGTGGTTTTTGAAACTGTTAATTCAAGTTAGTTATAATGATAAATAAATTTAAAAAAATCTGCTTCATCCCATGTTTCTTGGGTTCGACGAAACAAGTTTTTCTCCTCGATTTAGCCCTATCACCCGTCATGCTATCATTGAATCCCTTCTTTTTCGTATCACTCCACACCATAGAAATATAAACAAACAGAAAACTTCTTCATTATATCTAAACTCCACACACAATCCATCCATATTTTTAGCCGACTTCAAAAAAAGGAGGAGGTTCTCATTTCGGCTGCTTTTTTGTGTTTGTTACCTCATAACTCCGTCATTTATGAACCGATTTTATAAAATCTTTTTTTAGCGAAAGGATATACCTACTTTCCGGTTGGTCACATAGAAATTTCATCAAAATCGGTTCAGTAGTTTGGTTTTTAAATCAAAATACAGTAGAACCCGTTTAATACGATCACGCTTAATACGATTTCTCGCATAATACACCATTTTGCATCAGTCCCTGCAACTTGAGACATGTTTTCATACATTTTTTAACGCTTAATACGATTCGTCATCCCGTTTAATACGCCTAACGCCAACACATATTACCTCTGCGGCAAGCCTGAAACCATTCAAAATTGTTTCAAGAAAGCGGGTTTCAGAAATAACGAGGTTGACGTCGTGTTGGAAGAAGAAGAACCCGTAATACTGCAGGGTTTTCCTGGATATTCCTCCATTGATGATAATGTGGCATCGTACGAAATTCAATCAATTGAAGATCTTATTGAGAATGTGAATAACACACAAGAAGAGGCTGAAAGTGATAATGATCAAGAAGATGAGTCAACTCCGATTTTGTCACACGCCCAGGCATTATCAGCAGTTAATGATTTAAGACGCTATGTAACTTCTTTGAATCAAAGTGAAGACGCACTACAAAACTTAAATTACGTTGAAAATCTTGTAATTTCTAATGCCTCAAAATCTTTTTGCCAAACTAAAATAAGTGATTATTTTAAATAACGTGATAGATACACGGCACTTTATATAACGTACATATTTTTTAAATGTACAATTCAATACCTAATATATATGTCCGTTTTTTATTTCCCTATATCCCGCATAATACGCTTTCCCGCTTAAGACGCGTTTTTGGTTGAGTCCCTGTGAAATCGTCTTAAACGGGTTTTACTGTAGCTGGAAAAAATATATACCTATCATCCAAGTTAATGAAATTGCATATTTTGCTTTCCTGTGACTTTCCAGAGTAGTTGTTAGCTGTGAAGTACCACTAGAGAGTTAAAAAAATTTTTTTTAAGTAGGTACAAAAAAATACAACCGAATTCCAAATAACAAAAAAACACTTCTGAGTTTAAAATAACTTTAATTTCGAAAATCGGTGTCAAAATACGAAGAAACAACCAAAAACACCTCGATTTTCACCACTACGTGTAAATCGGATGCGACAGTCTTTGTTTCAAAAGCAACCGAGCATGGTGAAACATAGATTTAAAAAAAAAAACTTTACCTACGTTACGTTCTCCGTTTGTTATTTTAACAATGTCCCGATTTTAGTGTTAAAACAAATGGTCCCGTTGTGAATAATGCTTTTATCATTGTACACTTTTCATTAGTCATGCAGTGACCGACTTCCTTATCTTAAGTTATTGATACATAAATGTTGGACGTATTAACAAATCAGGGAGTATCCCTGGGGTCCTACTAAACGATCATGATTCCGCTCTAAGAGAGAGAGACGGAGCTATACATAGCGCATAGCACTATCCCGTTTACATCATCGGAATTGGATGGCATTAGCACGTCATAGTAGGGCTGCTGAATATTAAACTGGATCACTAGAATCATTTTTATCTAAGCGGTTGGTTATATCCTCTCTACTCATAGTCACTCGCATCACCAACATCGCATTTCCACATTTTCGAAGTATGACATCAATGAGGAATATCGATTTAAATTAAAAAGTGCCAGCAATATTTGTTGCTGAAACTTCTCAGATTTGTCTGGTGTCTAATATCAGGTACTTACCAACATTATGGTAAAAAAAAACATTATTTATTTTTAAAGTGAATATACCTACAACTAAATATTTCAAGCGTCCACCTGTTGCCGTTATCAATATCGAGCAAAAACGAGCGAAATAATCACGTTTGTTGTATGGGAGTCCCCTTAAATATGTATTTTATTCTGTTTTTTAGTATTTGATGTTACTTATAGCGGCAACAGAAATACATCATCTGTGAAAATTTCAACTGTCTAACTATCACGGTTCATGAGATACAGCCTGGTGACAGACGGACGGACAGCGTAGTCTTAGTAATAGGGTCCCGTTTTACCCTTTTGTACGGAATTCTAAAAAATGAAAGTTATTGAGGCATAACGCAGTTCCACTCATTATAATAACCGAATCTTCATAAGCACATTATGAGAGAAAACACTACAACACACTATTCTTTGTAACGTACCTAATACTCAGTAGGTATCTACTGAGTATTAGGTGTGACTCCTTCTCAAGTATCTGTTTACCTGGTATTTAAAACAATAACACTCGTATCGTATTCTAGTAGTAAAAGTACGATGTACTCTTTACGCGTTAGGAGTCATCTGAGACAAACGGGATATTGTGGCTTCCGCTACAGAGTCATAATGGAAGTGAGGTCAACGACATGGGTGCGCTACCGTGACCGGCTGACCACACGAGTACGGCACGTTGATGTGATCATTTTGATTGAATACCTTCTTCATCTGAGGAGGCCGCAACTTAACAATAACAGCGGAACGGTTTGATCTGTGGATAGGTGACCATTGAGTCCTCCTTGGCTCGAAAACACGTTCAGCCGTAAGTTCCGACTGTCATTTTAAGATCTTTGTCAGTCGTTTCCGATAGTCAGAAGCCATAAAATCTGACACCAGGGGGGCTACTCTCTAAACCCGAAGTCCGTAGTTTCGGGCTTAGTTGCGGGCGTATTCTACTCCGGACTTACGATTATTTCCGAACCAGAACTAAGAATGAATGACAACACAATTTGACAGTAACTGTCAAATCGTGTTTTCATCAATTCTTAGTGGTGAGGTGATAAGGAATAGAAAACGCTCGCAACTAAGCCCGAAACTACGGACTTCGGGCTTAGAGAGTAGCCCCCCTGTATCTGGGTAACGATACCCCTTGTATCGTCTTACCCAGCTAGGCAGGCAGGCAGCTACTGGGTTGTGGAGATTCGATAGACAGGCGCTCCAAATAAAATACTGGTACTTAACTGCATAAGCTACGTTGCTGCAGTTAGAGTGGAAGCCGACCCCAATACAACGTGTAACAGAATAAACGCAATACCTCTTAAGGGGACATTGTACTCATCATTCTGTTACACGTTGTATAGTTGAGAAAAAGCTAGGCAGGCAGATCTTTGCCTTATATGACCCTCGTATACGCTCGTCCACAGAAAAAGCCCGAAATCCATGGCAGAGGAAGCGTAGCAACGTAGATACGAAAGGCTAAGTCAATTAATTTGTATCAATCAGCAAACTACATGATTGTGAAGTGCTGTGCACAGGCACACCTTTTAGTGAAAAGGTCATTGTAATATTATAAACTATGAAATGAATTTTTTGTAAGTACATAAATGTTTCTGTGAAAAAATCGTTGGAGTACCATATTAATAAATTGTTTGCTTGTTTGAACGCGCTAATATCTGGAACTACTAGTCGGATTTAAGAAATTCTTTTTGTATTGATAGCACATTCATGAGGAAGGCTATAGGCTATAAGGGCTCTAGCTTCTGCCCGCGACTTCGTACGCGCATATCCCGTTATGCGCGTACGAAGTCGCGGGCAGAAGATAGTAAATAAATAACGTTCTTGGTTCTTGGTACCTCGTCGGGCGCCTCTAGTTAGTAAGCCCCTCCCTACTAGTTACAATCTTCAATTCATCAGTGTCATAAAATTACAATGACGCAGTTTTTTTACTGATAAGTCTAGAAGGTTTTTACTTATCATATCAGCAGGTAATTACTCGATGTAGACACAAAACTGAAGTAGGTATGTACCTATTGAGATAATAAAGGTACAAACGCTAGCACATCAAACTACAACAATCTGTCAAATTTCTGTAATAGATTTTCAACTTTATCGCTTAAAAATTAGGTTAAAGATTGATTGGGAAAATTTAATAAAAGAAAGTAAGAACCACCAGCTCTCACACATACCTAAATATCTCTTGTAATCGCTATTCTGCGCTATTTTTAGACAACGCGATGGTTCTGAGAAATGCTATAAATATTCCGCTTCCAGACGATTCCACTGCTATTATGATTTTAACATTTTTAAACAACTACAATCGCTGAATGAAAATTCCGCAAACATGATGGCGTCATCGTAAAATTAATGAGTTTATTTTGTAAGCCGATGGCATCTCTCGCGATAGCTAGCCAACAGAACTAAGATTGTCTTGATCCTGATCGTGTGCAACGTGGAACAATTTAAAACACACTTAGGTGCTCTAAAACTTGCTCCTACTCCTACACCGTTTTTCGTTCTAGTGCGAAAAAGTGCGTCGGCCAGCACCCATATATTAAATTTATTGTAATTATAATATCAGCTAGGTATACGTGCTATGGAGCGCAGTATTATATTGGTTTTAAATTATTATCGGATCGCGTTAGAAACACTATACTGCGCTCCCAAACACGGAGCGTTACCCTGCTTAAATAGGACTGGGCTGGATATGTCTGCCTCATGCCCATGGAGTGGTGGGCCCACAAGAATAGTACATTGTTCACCGAGAGGAGAAAGTGACCGATTACCGTCGAGGGTGTCGTTTGAAGCCCGAGCCGTAGGCGAGGGCTTTAAAACACCCAAGATCGGGAATCGCAGTTTCTCTCGAGTGATACATAGTGCTTTATACTACACCTAGAAGGAAAATAAAAAACGAAATCTTTACTAATTGAAATTTATATTGAAATTGTTGCAGTTAAAACTGAATCCTCAAACAACACACAAATTGGAAATGGCGCCAATGGCGTCTGCAATTTTCACATGTTCTTTTTTCAAATTGTTTATCCTGCCGCCGCAGGGTCGCACTGCCAGCCCGACACCATCCAACACACAGCTAGTGGCCAGTGTCATTTTGCGAACTTGGAGATAAAAACTCACTGTAAAAACTTTTTGGCTTTTGATATTTAGGTTACCGGCGCATAGTCTTACCCAAAATTAAAAAAGAAAAACCACGTAAGAAATGGATTTTCATACACTTTTCTCTCCCGCTCAGATGCGTTTTCTCCCCGCATATTTGTTCGATATGCAATGACGTACTTTCTACCGTAAATTTGATAAAGTATCAAGGTACTTTCCAAGCAGGTGTAGTATAAATAAAATAGTTGCCCTGAAACCGCGAGACGGGACCGCGGCAGACCATGAAGATGACGGGACAACATGGATGTCTTACTGGGGAAATGGCAGGATGTGGTACAAAATCGGGAACAATGGAAGGAGAGGCTTTCGCCTAGCTGTGGGACATTTTAGGCTCGCTATAATAATATCAGGCTGGTCAATGGGCAGCCCCCCACGAAAAACGAGCGCGGCGAATCCGCTCTGGCGTCTATTCCGCCTCGAAAGCTATGACGAAGGTTTGTCCATTTGCATAAAAAAAAATACAACCGAATTGAAACCTCCTCCTTTGTTTTAAGTCGGTTAAAAATTATGGTAATTTTGATGTCCCTTTAGAATAGTGGCTTTGTTCAGATTAAGTAAATCTCCATGGTCTTTAGGTCCTGATTCCTCCACCAACTGTCTCAATTGTCGTGGTCGCAAGTTATTCGATTTTTACCTATTTGAATAGATATATTTATTTATTTACTTATTTAACAGTTTATGTACACACATTTAACAAATAAATAAGAAGAAGGGAACAGAAAAATAGGAACAAAGGTGATGCTTATTTCTAAAGAAATCTCTTCCAGCATACCTGCGAAAGGAGAGTCGAATAAAAGAGATGTAGACATCGTGTGTAAAAGTTATGTTAACATAAAAAGACAAAAAAATCTTTGAATATAACATCCTACTACTATTATAAAGGCGAAAGTTTGTAAGTATGGATGTATGTATGGATGTTTGTTACTCTTTCACGTAAAAACTACTGAATGGATTTTGATGAAATTTGGCACAGAGGTAGATTATAGTCTGGAATAACACATAGGATACTTTTTATCCCGGGAATATGTTCCCTTGGGATAATTTTCGACAATCACGCGGGCGGAGCCGCGGGCGGCAACTAGTACTATAATAAATATGACTAAAATTAATATCATACTAATACATACTACTTAAATAATACTATAAGAATGATAATATGTAATATATAGGTACTTTAAATATGCAATCCCTAATGTCAGGCGGCAGTCCTGGAGGTTTTTTTTAGATTGGGAAATCATCAAATGAGTCAGACTCTTACTGTCTTAAACCCACCCGTGTTCCTCCAAGTGTTCTTTGCGTTCCAGAGCCGCGGTAACTCTTTCGAACAATTCCACAACCAGTCCTGGAGCTGAATTGGTAGTCGGTTATCAGCAGCAGACACACCAACTGGTTAAACAAAACTGGCATAGTGTAGTGTGATAGTAAGGTACCTGACCTGACTGCCTACATCTCTGCTGTCTACACTTTCTCAGAATACTCACAGAATAACTATATTTAAATAAATCGTGTGAGTATCGAAGAGGTTAGCAGACTGTGACAATCTCGAGTATTCTCTCGACCTTGTTGTTGCTGTTCTATTTGTGACAATTATTTATTTCTGTTGTTAATAACAATAACATTCACGCAGCTACTCGTGTAAACTTTAAAAATAGATTCTATATCGACTACACAATAATAAAGGAAACAGTAGGTACCTACCTACAACTTTTACCCCTTCGGCAAGCACCCATAAGCTACTATTAGCAAAACCTAAATGCTTGAAGTATGGTCTTGACCTAGATAACGGACGTACCTACCTAAGCGCCTGGTAGTGTGAAGTAGTAGGTATATGCAAGGGCGAACCCAGGATTTGAGCTAGGGGGGGCAGCTCATACCTGTTTCGGTGATTGTTGTGCTCCATGGCCAACGACTATGCATTGAGCCGTCGACGAGTACGGATAAGGGCGGGGCGTTCGTTCGCGCCCATCCCGAATATTCCCAGTCACCCCCACATGGATTGCCACCAGGTGGCAACGGGGTATAAAATTCCCAGTCCCCCTGATGAGATGAATACGTGTGTGTGTTGATCGTGTCGCTGATCCTGAGACCACAGAATCTGCAGCAGAAATGCTTAGCCTTTAAAATGGTGTAGAGGGGGCGTTGAAGTTTGTGGAGTGCCTACTAAATCCGCGCGGACGAACTCGCGGGCGAAGTGCTAGTTCTAAATAAAATCATGTAATAAATATCAAATAAAAATAGGTACTTAACGAATGAATAAATGTTTACTTTCAAACACTTCATTTCGCACAGAGCAACACATTTTTAATTCTCTCGTTCTAGTTTCCAGAAATAGAAATTACCCCTCTGCCCCTAGCTGGGTACGCTCTTGGGTACCTTATGTAAGAACTGGGCAGCATTGCAATTTGAACACTGAAGCGCCATTAAAAATCAATACTATAACCCCGGTTAGCGCAACCTACTACCTAGGTATAACATACCTATACCTACGTACAAGACTTACTGTACAAAAACACGTATGTTCTCTTTCAACATGGAAGCTGGGGACTGTGACCCGTGAACTAGATACCTACGAAATAACTGACTCATTCATTCATGATGCAATTAACATCGAAATCGGAACTGAGGCATTACCCTCACCTGCAGAGGATTGACCTTGATTACGTTGGCGTCTAAGTAGGCGTTTAAATTTTAAATGGTAATTTGCCTCATCGCAAGATTGAAGCTTGTACCTAGTAAATGAGATCGTTGACTCGTCTTTCAAATAGGCACCTAGTAGACGGTCGGTATAACTAGTAGGTAGCAGTCTCATTCAAGTTTAGGTAGCCTTGATATTAATTAGATTAGGTCCCTACCTGTCTATTTATGCAATTCATGTACCTAAAGCCTCACACGAGTACCTATGTATTGATCGCCATGCGTTCGGTACGCAAGTGCTTATCTCTTGTCACGATAATTCTGGAGTGGCTATTTCGGTCGATTTATTTACCGTCCACGAAAATGCTCGACTGTTTTGCATCATCATAACTCTGTTAAATATTTCTAATAGGTACTTACCTAATATGTCCCTACCTAGGTACCAAACGACTGGATTTGTTTCGTAGGTGGGCCGGAGTCCAAACCTACCTACTAGAGATTCATCTCTCGAATCGATTTGGTGATAATGACGTCAACGTACTTGGTATGCTGATGTCAATGAACAAGAAAAGAAAACAACGCAACGGTCTAGCGGAAATTCCTAAAAAAGCTAAAGTACGAGTGGTAGGTACCTGAATGAAAACATGTCTCATAAATTTGGATTGCAGCCAGGCCTTGACCGATACAAATGTATCAGTAGGTATGTTACGATATCCTACACCATGGTTTATAAAAATTCCGAGACAATTTCTGTGTGGATTGAGTAGGTAGTGGCCAATATATTAAGCCTGCAGTTTATTGGTACCTACTTTGGTAGGAAAAGGTATTTTTGAGTCAGAATCAGAGGTACCTACGTCTTGGCTTATTCCCCCAGCTCTATATTATCTCCAAAATCTATAGGTATGTTCCCGCAATTTCTCCTACCTACAATGATTCCCAAGAGCTTCATGATTTTATTAGATACCTAGGTACCTACCTACTAAAATTATTCCCAGCGCCGCCGCAGACTCCAAACCAAATTGCGTAAGGTCAAAAAACACTAGCAATTGTTTTGTTGACCTTACGCAATTTGGTTTGGAGCCGGCGCATACACATTAAGAGATTTTATTTATTAATTGCTTTTTTTAATTTGGAGCCACCGGCAATAAAAATATGGAGCGCCTGGGAATTAATCAGTAATTTATCAATTAAAGGTAGTTTAGTGGAAGATAAAAATAATGAAGTGAGTTTCAATCATTTATTGGAGACACTGTACTGTAGTTGAATACTGCAATATCAGTAAAAGCTTGCTGTAATGTTGGAATGTTTGTTTAGTCGACCTCCTCGATGGTAGGTCCGGCACCGCCACCGGGGGCTGCGCCACCCGCGCCGGGAGCGCCGCCGGGGAAGCCGGGCATGCCTCCGGGCATACCACCGGGCATGCCACCTGCTCCCTGGTACATCTTGGTGATGATTGGGTTGCAGATGCCTTCCAATTCCTTCTGCTTGTGCTCGTATTCTTCCTTGTCAGCCAGCTGGTTGGAGTCCAGCCATTTGATGGTATCGTTGCACTTGTCCAGGATGGTCTGCTTGTCGGAGTCTGAGATCTTGTCCTTGAGCTTCTCGTCCTCCATGGTGGACTTCATGTTGAAGCAGTAAGATTCCAGGGCGTTCTTAGCCTGGATGGTCTCCTTCTGCTTCTCGTCTTCAGTCCTGTACTTCTCGGCCTCGTTGACCATGCGCTCGATCTCCTCCTTGGAGAGACGGCCCTTGTCGTTGGTGATGGTGATCTTGTTCTCCTTGTTAGTCGACTTCTCGACGGCAGACACGTTGAGAATGCCGTTAGCGTCGATGTCGAAGGTGACTTCGATCTGGGGCACGCCACGGGGCGCGGGAGGGATGCCGGTCAGCTCGAACTTTCCGAGTAAGTTGTTATCCTTGGTCATGGCGCGCTCGCCCTCGAACACCTGGATGAGTACTCCAGGCTGGTTGTCCGAGTAGGTGGTGAATGTCTGGGTCTGCTTGGTGGGGATGGTGGTGTTGCGCTTGATGAGGGTGGTCATGACACCGCCGGCGGTTTCAATACCGAGCGACAGCGGGGTCACGTCGAGCAGCAGCAGGTCCTGGACCTCCTCAGACTTGTCACCGTGCAAGATGGCGGCCTGGACGGCGGCACCGTAGGCGACGGCCTCGTCGGGGTTGATGGATTTGTTTAGCTCCTTGCCATTGAAGAAGTCTTGAAGGAGCTTCTGCACTTTGGGGATACGAGTGGAACCACCAACAAGTACGATGTCGTGGATTTGGGACTTGTCCATCTTCGCATCACGAAGGGACTTCTCTACGGGCTCCATGGTGGACCTGAACAGATCGGCGTTCAGCTCTTCGAAACGAGCCCTGGTGATGGAGGTGTAGAAGTCGATACCCTCGAACAGAGAGTCGATTTCAATGCTAGCCTGGGTGGACGAGGAGAGAGTTCTCTTCGCCCTTTCGCAGGCAGTGCGCAGTCGCCGAAGGGCCCTTTTGTTGGTGGCGAGGTCCTTCTTGTACTTCCTCTTGAATTCCTGCACAAAGTGGTTCACCATTCGGTTGTCGAAGTCCTCTCCTCCCAAATGCGTGTCACCGGCGGTGGACTTTACTTCGAAGATACCATCCTCGATGGTCAGGATGGACACGTCGAAGGTACCGCCGCCGAGATCGAAAATCAGAACGTTACGTTCTCCACTCCCCTTCTTGTCAAGGCCGTACGCAATCGCAGCAGCAGTCGGTTCATTGATGATTCGGAGAACGTTCAAGCCGGAGATGGTACCCGCATCTTTTGTGGCTTGTCTCTGTGAGTCGTTGAAGTACGCTGGAACCGTGATTACTGCATTCTGCACCGTTTTGCCGAGGTAGGCCTCGGCTGTTTCCTTCATTTTTGTGAGCACCATTGAGCTAACTTCCTCAGGGAAGAAGGTTTTGTCTTCTCCCTTGTATGAGACCTTGATCTTTGGTTTGCCACCATCACTGACTACCTCGAAGGGCCAGTGCTTCATGTCGGCTTGTACGGTGGCATCTTCGAATTTGCGGCCGATGAGACGTTTGGCATCTGTAACAAACACACGAGACTGTTGAAGACACCATTCCATTCAATATTTATTTTATACTTGTGAAATATTTCCTCAGAATACTTTTATCATTCAATATGTTCAGAGACTCTAGTCTAGTATATTGGGTATCATCATGAAAATGCAGTAAATACGACGAAAAGATCAATCCTTACATACCTACAAGATTTCATACCTAACGCGTCCGTTTTTATCTGACCTTGCTCTTGACAAGATGACCTTTGCAACTTTAACCCTACACGAAAGTTCGGATGACTCATCAAGATTTAAGAATTTTATTAGAATCTATAAACACGGCAATATTGTTTCTAGAACCCAGATGTGAGAGGTTAGTCATCAATAGTGAAATTATTATCATAGCTATAAAAACGATGACTCATTCAAAACCAGCTAATTCATTTCATTGTGGTTTCTATGTAGGCTGTGTAATACTCAGCTCAGTAATAACTACACAGCTAACTCATTAATAATTGACTCGACTCTGTTAACAAACGTTTCTTTGTTCAAAACCAGTAGAACTGTGGACCTAGTTTCAACAGTAACGTCACAGGTAGTTGAATGAACTGAGGCCTGTGTATTGATCGCGCGACCCATTTCCTGTAACTAGGATGCAACCGCCCGTTTACTAACCAGACGACGCGCCGGCCGCCGCTATCGCGAGGGCCAGTCTCACGCGATTCACATGTTGCCGAACGACTGATAAAGTTATCGTTTCCTTTGTGGAGTAGGTATTTGAAATTTTAAATGGTTTCGTTATCCGCCGGAATGCTTTCTTGGTTACGATCAGAAACGAATGAAAAGTACTATCCCTACATTGATATTGATACTAGATACTTTGCTAAGAGATAATTAAATGAAACGAAAATGGTTATAACAATATACATCTATCGTAGTCCCTATCATCCCGAACTTGTACCTACGCGACGTCTAGAAACTTACCGAAAATTGTGTTGTTAGGGTTCATCGCCACCTGGTTCTTGGCGGCATCTCCGATGAGACGCTCGGTGTCGGTGAACGCGACATATGAGGGCGTGGTCCTGTTGCCCTGGTCGTTGGCGATGATCTCCACCTTGCCATGCTGGAAAACTCCCACGCATGAGTAGGTGGTACCCAAATCGATACCTACAGCGGGTGCTTTAGTTGCTGCCATCTGAAACAAACAATATTAGCGTTAAAATTTGTTGAATGACACGACCTTTACACCTAAAGAAACACAAAAGGGCATCGAGAAAACCGCATTTTAGAGGTTAAGTGTCGCCATTTTGGTCGGTGCTTATCTAATAAGTTCCCTAGACGGGACCTTGCTGCCACGAATTAACACGTGGGAAAAAAAACTAGCACGTAAAAGAAATGAGGGGGTTTATCAATAATAAAAAAAACCCACCAGAACCTATTATAACAAATACTAGCAGCGTTGCAAGGCGGAAAATGCATAGGCGGCCATTGCTACACGGAAAATCGATATGATGCGGGGACGGAACTTTCCAGAACGGGGAATGGATATGGATATAAAAACATGTGGAAACGCAATATCGGAATTAGAACGTGAATAATGAAAAAACTTGGGAAGAAACCAGCCAGAAGTACCACGTGCCTTTATCGACTCGAACAAAGAACCCCGAGTGTTCTCACGCGGAACCTTGAATCTTACGATATTACGTTTAAAATCGTTATGAATAAAGCACTGCTAGATAAACATTAAGTTTCTGTGAAAACTGCCAACGAAGGAATAGAAGCGTGGAGAAGGAAGTTCCGAGCCATTAAATATCTCGCTCGTAGCAACAACCCGAAATTACCACGGCAATTTATGTTCTACGGATTTATAATTAATACCACGACACTACATATAAAATAAAGATATCGTAAAGACTTACTTTTTGGTTTTTTATGTATAACTATCTCAGTCGTTGACTTAACTCGTAGAATAACTCAGCAAAGGTGCGCGATTGACGGCGTCTATTCACGAAATAATATGGCGTCCGATATTCGGCAAGGAGTTTATAGGCGCGGGGATGCGTCACTCGACGTCACTCGGTTGTTCTGGAATATTCCCGCTTTCAACCAATAGAATTCGCTCCCTCCTAGCGTGCTTCTCTGTAATTGGTTGGAATTTGACATCTGCAGCGTTTTTCAGACGATGTGGAATGAGGACAGTGATGAGTATCGATGGGTGTGGTTGATGATATCGATGAAATAAAGTGAAAAACAACATTGTTTTAATGATTTGAAAAATGCATGAATGTTGAATTTGTAGCAACGTTAAATATATGTTTTCCTATGGTTTGTGATGAGGACCAGTTCAGAAAGTAGTGCATGTTGTAGGTTTCTAATGGATGTGTTTTCAATTGAGTTCTTAAACGAACGGTCATTGATCTAATAAGACACTTCAGTCATTATAATCTTCTTAGAATTATTTCATGTTGGTTATCTTATAAAAAAGTTTTAGGAAGGTTAATTCAAACAAAACCTAAAACACAAATTGATCCGAATAATATAAATGTCGATTTCAACAAGAATAGGTGCAATGTTTAACTCGTTTTCGACTAAATGCATCATGCTTCAATAACACAGAAAGGATTGATGTTTTTATTAAATTACAGAAAAAACGAAAAACCGTGAGAGTTAGCAAACATTTTAGTATGAAGATAAATATATACTACAGTAATACCAATAATATAGCACTGTCTTTATTTCTCAAGGCATTTAAAACACGTGTTGTGCACGTGGTTAATAAGTAGTATGTATTTGTTAATTCTTATGTGTTCGTAACAGTCAAGTTATTAGAATACAAATCTTGTAAGAAATGAAAGGAAATAGGAATGTATTTTATCAAATGCATTGGTTTTCTGTAAATTCAATCGTAAAGTTTTGAAAGGTCAAACCACGCTTGCGGAGATCGGTTCGCGAAAGGTTCCATTTAATATTGAGAGACGCTATGGGCCGAAACCTGAAAGTATGACAATCAGTTATAACAAGAGAAATAGTTGGAAAAAGTTTGTGCTGATGCTATTTGTTGAAATATTAAATTGTCGCTATCGACATCGATAAACAATCTGTGACCTCGCACGTAACTGGCTATTTTGTGTCGGTGTTACAAGTCAAATAGTTTCAGAACGAATAATATTTTACTCATAATAACTCAAACTGTAGTACAAGGTTATAAAAAAAGATTTTGAGTTACAAACTATTATCAATGAGTATGTAACTTTCTATTAGTTAAAAGTGAGACTAATTACCATTTTAAAATATTATTTGCTGAAGAGGTTGCAATAACGCCCTCTGTTGTGTAAGCATGACTCAAGCAAAGTTATTATTTTACATGGTAATTTTTCTGGAATGTGCGGGAAGCAGGAATGGCCATAATCCGATTTCCGGTACCGGCATGGCCAAAAGTAAAACGTTCAAGGGGTATTTTTTCTCTGTGTACATTTTATCTTCTTGTCTATGCAAAACAAAGTCGGAATACCGCTGCCGTTTATATTAAGAATGGCTGGACCCATTTTATGATGATCTATGATTTGTT
The DNA here is from genome assembly GCA_905163435.1 of Mamestra brassicae. Classification (NCBI taxonomy): domain Eukaryota; kingdom Metazoa; phylum Arthropoda; class Insecta; order Lepidoptera; family Noctuidae; genus Mamestra; species Mamestra brassicae. The sequence goes on along the minus strand of LR990991.1, from coordinate 1,548,769 downwards.
GGATTTGTCTCCGCCCCAAATAGCAGAATAACTATTAAAACAAGGAAAAAAATTTGAAAGAATATGTTTTACTCTGTACTATGTCAGAAACAAAACAAAAACAAAATGAAAATTATACAAAAACGACATTTATTGATTCTGAGCAATAACATTATATTTAAAAAAAAACATTGATTCTGGTATAGTACAGGGTACATTTCATCCCGGTAGTATGTTCTCTTGGAATAATTTTCTCGCGGGCGAATCCGCTGCCAGAAGTTAGTCAATAATAAAACGCGAAACAACTTTAAATATTTATTAGAAAACAGTCCAATACAATACAAAGAAATAAATAAAACATTCCTATATCAACACGCGCCTTAAATTCTAATTTTCAAATCTTATTTCATCTTCATTCTGGAAGCAATTTGTGCTCGTGTATAAAGTTTTCACCAAATAACCGGTTGAACTAGTCAAGTGGCGATGACACAGAATGAGCAATCACATAAAAAAACTTAGCAGAATAAATACGTATGTTGCATCATACTCAAAAAACACATCAACAAAATCTTATCTCTATAATAACAAAATAATAGATTCAGTGCGATTATTGATTGCAAACCATAGGAGTCACACACATGAAAACATATCCCACTTTCTTAACATACTAACAGTATAAAATGGTCATTATTGTGCAATGTGTTGACCACACTACAATACTTGGTCAGAAAAATAAAATAAATAAAATATGACTATCAACGGGTAACAATATCTTTACACTTTACAGCTCATTGCTATTTTTCATTCGATACTGGGTCAAGGAGTCTGTAGTATTTTTATTTTTTAAATCTTTGAAGATTACACAACACATACTTTGACTGCCAATTTGCATTTTTTTTTTACAATTCTGCTAATTGCTTTTCTTTGTCCACAGTTCACTGATATAGGTAACTTTTTGTACATTACGGCAAATAAATAGATGCCAGCTTGGCGTATACAAATCTGTTTACAGAACAAAACGCTGAATTTAGGCCCAGATTCTCAAATGAAAATTATCAAACGCGTGTTAGCTGTCATGATTGCTTGAGTGAGTTTTTACCACCTATAGTGGACCCACCACACGATACAGACTTTTGTCTGCATAGACTGAATCTGAATAAAACAAAAATATCACACCAACATTTATCTGCATTGCTCTATTGCACAGAAAAAAAAACGAAGTTTATGGAAGTCTGTATGGAAGTTTGTATCGTGTGGACGGTCCATTACGTTTAATTTTTGACGCGTTGAATATTTAATTCCAGAAACTGGGTGTTGGGCTTAAAATTACGAGCAATTTATTTTATTTTCCCGCTCAATGGTTCAGTTGTGACTAGAACTCTAAGCGCCAGCGTGTGGTATCACGAGATCCGGAAGTAGGTTTGGTAACCGAGCCCCAGCGACGTGGTGAGGAACCACGCGAAGCAGCACCACCACGTGGCGAACCCGAACACGCCTCGGTACACGTCTACTGTGAATACCTGGGGGAGAAAACGAATATATTATTGTTTATGGTTGGTTGACTGGTTCGAGACCACGGGAGAAGACTTCCTAGAAGGACTTGGTCTTGGGAGGTCTTTCAGGTATAGTTTTGATTTGCTTTCATTTTGATCAATGGCTGTCTGCAGTATCTCTGGATGCACTGAGTAGACGAACAGATTTGCCTTTAAGATTTATTCATTTGATGCTTGCAAGTACACCATTGTTCAGTAAGTATGCCATTTTGGATGTTCTAATTAGTTTTTTTTTCGAGAGTGGGCCTCTAGCGCAATAACAACAAAAATAAAATCACTCACCATTTTCAGATTCTCCCAAGCCAGTTGGAACTGCTCAATCCCATCGCCGTCCACGCTGTCTGCCACACCAGCCGCCTTGTCCTCCACAGCGCAAACCCCGTCCGTCTCGTAGAACAGCGCCGTCCAGGTGTAGCCGCCCAGCGTCTTGTACATGAGCGCCATATACAGGCACATGATGATGGGGCAGATGTACTGCAGGGCTACCACGCACAGGTAGTAGAATACTGAGGCGATCTGTGAAGGAGATGATAGTTATTTACAACAAAAATAAATAAAAATGTGAAAATGTTTATTGATGATTTTTGCCACACCAAATGCGCTTTCACTTTTTTATTTAATATGGGTTTGCTCTTGACTCTAGTCTAGGTCATAGATGACAGAGACAAAGTCGACGATGGAGCGAACTTACCCAGAAGAAGCCTGTTCACTCTAATTTTGAAGAAATTAGGGTTGTATGCGTTCGGAAACACAGACGCAGGCAGAGAGTTCCACTCCTTTGCTGTGCGCATTATTAAAAACGTTTGGAAACGTTTAGTGCGAATTGGTCGAATAGCAACAAGGTAGGGATGGTAACTTGCAGTGCGTCTAGATGTCCTATGGTAGAAGGGGGTCGGTGGGATGAGGTTGTGGAGTTCCTGGACACTCTCCCTGAAGTACAATCTGTAGAATACCGACAAGCAGGCAACCTTGTGACGATGAGCAAAGCTGTGAAGCTTGGCATCCACCAGTCTTACGTCGCCAATGAGCCTTTTAGCTCTGCGTTCCACCGAGTCAAGCGCGGCAAGTTGGTATTTAGCTGAGCCATCCCAAAGGTGGCTGCAATACTCCATGCAGGATCGGACTTGTACTTTGTAGAGGGTTAAAAGCTGTCCAGGCGTGAAGTATTGCTTCACTCTATTTAGGATGCCCAGCTTTTTGGCCGCAGTTTGGGCTTTGTGCTCAATGGTGGTACCGAAGTTGAGCACTTTATAGTTTCATAGGATAGACCCAGCTTGCAGTAACCTTCTTCTGCAGATCTATGTTGGTGATCCTGCCAGCTTCCTTCTTCTGCACGTCTATCCTCCTCTGCGCCATGTCGAGGTAGGCCTGCAGCTGACGCGGCATCAGCGCCAGGCGGATGACTACTGTGCTGGCCACGAGGATCAGGCGCAGGGTGTCGTAGGCGTCTGATGTCATGCTGGAAGGGAGATAGAACAAGTTTTATGGGATGAGTTTATCCTTATAAATGTCATAATAGTACTTAGGATGGGTTGTTTGGAACAAAGTCTGCAGAGTTTCTAAGCTGGATGTTTTGATGCAATTTAGTCAAAGTCAATCCATTTATTTCAACTAGATCAATAAAAGGCACTTTTGAACGTCAAATTTACAGTTTGATTATAAAAATTATAGTGACTCTAGCTGTCCTTAAGCAAAAAGTAAATTCTTATGGAGATGAACGGACCAGAAACTCCATAGTTACTCTTTTCAAATATAAGCTTTACAATATTTTGTATACATTAATCTATTGATTATATGTGCTAATAATGTCTTTATAACCCAAAGGTTGACTGGTAGAGAGTGCCTTGATGTATTAAGTCCGCCCATGTACCACTATTGTACATAGTTTAAATAAATAATAAAATAACAGTTAAGCTAGTAATAGGTAAAATTAATAAGTTTGCTAGTAAGGGACATAGTACTCACATATTTACAAATTTTGCAACTATTGATTTATATAATTAACAAAAATGGATTAGTGTGAGAGTTAAATTAACCTTTTGAACGCCATTGTCACATATACATGACAAGCAATATCGTGCCCTGTACGCCGAACGTCACAAATATGTGACAAAAAGTACGTCGAATTTGTGGTTTGGCGTCGGAGGCACGCTGATGCGTTTATGCTCTGGCGTTCAAAAGGTTAAATATAAAAATCAGTAAGTGCACCAGTATACATATAGTAAATAAATCAACACATGGTACATATCAACAAGTTTGACTTTGTCTGACAATCTAGGGTGTAGCCCTAGATCGTCCTATGGAGCAGGACCAGCATTTAAGAATCTTGAATATAATCATCTAGTATACTATGCTTATTTACAAAGTGTGCATTTAACATAAATTTAAAATTTTCTTTTTTCATGAAAGATGTTCATACTTTGGCTAATCTATAAAATGGTTCATCTAGTATTTATTTCTATTCCTATAGTAGGCGCCAGATAATCGTGGAATAACGGTCATTGACCCACCTACAATTATTGACATTTTTAATTTAAAAAACGGAATTAATGACACAAAGCTGTCCCGAATCATCATCTCTCGTGATCCTTAACATTGTCTAATAATGAAAAACGATTCATATTTAATTGTTCAGGTACCTATGAACAGTTATTAGGGAAAGGTCAATGTACTTTATTCCACATTTATCTGGCGCCTACTATAGTATTAAAATTATGTCTATCACTAATGTCAATGTACATAATTATGTATATATCAGCTATACATTTGCCGACCACTAAACTAATACCTTTAAAGAAATTTTTATGCTGCTTATCACATATTTTGTGATAATTTATCATTTTGTAAAATAAGACATCCTTTTTTTTTCCAGACTCCATTAAAATTGTGCATTTAATAATTAGAATGTTCAAAATAAGACATCCTATTTTTTTCCATAGTCCATTGAAATTTAGCATCTAATAAGTTGAATGCTTATTCTTGAGCCACATTCCCACTTGCACAATCAACTCGCATACACGTGTTATAACATTGCGAGGCACGGTCGAGCGATTGATCACATTATGTACGGTAGCTCGCTATGTAATACAACTTACGTGCAAGCTGGTTGCAGGTGCATGGTCTTATTATAGGATACTTACAGTGGTTTCTCCATACCGCTGAACACTCTAGCAGTCAGGTAGTGCCGGGTGATGGGCCGCACCCACAAGAGCACCAGTACGAACGGCATCGCGAAGTTGAAGTTTAACAGTAATGATTTTACTTTGTTGTCTCCATAATACCTGTAAAAGGTAAAATAAGAAATAATGTCGTAAAATTGGAAGGGAGAACAAGGAATGATGACGTAAATTTTTTTTTGGAAAGTGTTTTGACATTTATCCGTGGCCTGTGGTGTCAAAGTCAAGGGCTTGAGAATATCGCAGCCCCGGTGCGACACTGTCACTTATGCAAAAATTGCAATAATGTGTTAAATATGTAATAACTGTCATAAAGCAACCCTTTACTTGGTGCGATAACGTTACATACGAAAGTACACATAGTTTGAAGTTGTAGTATAAGCTATTCATCTTGAAATATCATTATTCTTTTAGATGTCAATTTTTTAAATTATTCTCCTGAAAAATTGCATTTTTGCATAAGTGACTGTCACACCGGGGGTGCGAATGATCCCAAAAATGTAGCTCGGTAAAATGTACGAAATTAAAAGCAATATTGTAATTGAATCAAAATAATTGCCACTTTTCAGAAATCTGATGCAGTTCATCAGAAAATCAGTTCATCATCATCTGCCTAGCCTTTTCGCAATTATATTGGGGTCGGCTTCCAGTCTAACCGGATTCCAGTCTAACCGGATTCAGCTGAATACCAGTATTTTACGTGGAGCGGCTGCCTACCAGACCTCCACAACCCATTAACTGAGTAACACGGTACTCCTTGGCAAGACTGGTGTCAGATTAGCTGGCTTCTGACAATCCGTAACGACTGCCAAAGATCTACAAATGACAGCCGGGACCAACGGCTTAACGTGCTTTCCGAGGCACGGAGGAAACCCGATATGTTAAGATGGTCACCCATCCACAGACCAACCTTGGCAAGCGTTGCTTAACCTTGATCGACCCGTGCGGCTGATGTTCTTTAACCACGAGCTCCTCTCCGATAATCAGTTCATTGATCCTTTTCATATATCTATGGTTGTTTCCAACCTATCATATCGCAGTCCGTTTTTTGCAGTGGGATTTTTTGATACAGTTTATTCAGTACAGGCGAACTTAAAGCTTACCTTAGTGAATCCCAGTGCATTCTGGCTACTCTCATTCCAGGGAAAGTGAATAAAGTTCCAATGATAGCTGCCCATACAGCCAAGAAGAATTTTAATATTAGTTTTGAAGCTGGACCCCTGGAAGCATAAACAAAATATGTCAAATAACTATGAGTACTGTGAATTTTTGATCTCCGGCTTCAGAGGACAAAGTATCTTATTTATTATATTACCAATAGCTATAGTTGCTTTCTTATCAAATAAGTTGAGTAGGTATTACAAAGATTTTTTAAAATTTATTAGAACATGCAGTAATTTTAATTAGAACCTGCCTGATAGACAATAAATTCTTTTTTCCTCACACTATAAATCACTGTAATTTTGAGCCTTTTACTTATATCAAACTAGCTTCTGCCAACGGGACTGTCTGAAATTATCCCAAGGGAACTTACTCCGGACTACAATCTAGACTATAATCTATTCCTGTGTCGAATTTCATCCAGATCTGTTTATGTGTTCCGGTGTGATTGAGTCACAAACATACACCCATCCAAACTTTAGCATTTGTAATAGTAAGTATAGTAGTATTGCATTCAAAATTGTCAAACTTACACAGAAGACAACCCCTGATTCTCCAGGAACTTAGAAGCGTTTTCATAGAAGCTGTCGTAAGCTGGGTCTACTCCGACCTCCAGGTTACCCTCACTCACGATGAGCACCATCATGGCTATCAGCAGGAACACACAGAAGGCCACGATGCAGGTTGAACGCTCCCCGATCGACTCCTCACTTGTAAAATACTGCTTTGTCAGACTTAGCAGGATTTTGCTGTGTGATTGTAGTTAAGGAGTAGATATTTTGTATCTGAAGTAGTAAAAATATACAGTTTTTAAACATTAGGTTTGGCCAGTATTGATAAGCCAACATGGTACTCCGTTATTTTAACAGTTTAATATTCTATTTAACTAGTGGCTATTGTTAATTACAGCCTTTGAATTCAATGTAAATGTCAAGACATTAGTTTCAGAAAGCTGAAAGCTTTCAGAATTGATATTTATTTATTTATTTATTTATTTATTTATTAGGTTAGCCAACAGTTATGTACACTATAACATTTGTGGAGTACAATTTTACAAAAAATACTTTTGTAAGTGTAATAACTACTTACTGGCTAACACAACATGCACACAAAAAAAAAACGGATAACATTCAATATTAAACGATTTTAAATTAAACAGTACAACATGAAGTATTGATTAATAAAATAATAAAAACAGGATTATATTAATTAAAACAAGTAAATTAATTAATTAAATTATGCTGTTAAACTAAACAGCAATTTGCAGAGGTATTTTTTAAATGATATTTCTTAACCTTTTGAACGCCACTGTCACGTATAGGTGACAAGCAAGCGCGTGCCCTGTACGCCAAACGTCACAAATACGTGACAAAAAGTACGGTAAATTTGTGGCTTGGCGTCGGGGGCACGCCGATGCGTTTATGCTCTGGCGTTCAAAAGGTTAAGCTTTTAACTGCCATGGTCGGCTATAGCCGACAAATGAAAAAGTGCCCAACACACAACCCTTGTTTAGAGCTGACAAAAAGTACAGAGAATTTGTGGCTTGGCATCGAGGGCACGCCAATGCGTTTATGCATTGGCGTTAGGACCAGGGATTACAACTGGAAGTAGTGGTTTTGAAAACTCTTTAACTGATAGATACCAGCACCATTATTTAGTGTGTGAGTGCTTCTTTTATCTCAGAAAATCTATACTAATATATTAACCCTGCAGAGTTTATTTGAACATGCTATTCTCTGGAAATACCAGTTGGATTTGGAAAATTATTTTTGTTTAGGATAGCCACATTCACAAAGAAGGTTTTAGGACATCCGGGAATAGAAAACAAAATGGGATATGCATGTACAAAGTCAGGGACAAAAGCTAGGTATATTAATAAAATTAAATTATATTTTTGACATGATTATAAAAGTATTGGTTTGTAGCAGAATTGCTTGTAACTTTTTGACTTTGTAAAGGATACAATGAGAACAGTACAACCAGGAGGCACCACACCATGCTCAAGTTGAACTCTTCCTTCAGCGGGAATACTGATGTGTACACCTGGAAGAAACAAGTTTTTCCTTAACTAATGTGGTAAAGTAGAGAATAGTGTCAATGAAGTTATATAGGTAGCAATCATTCATCATAAGTTTTTGGAACTATAGACAAAAAGAAAATCTATGAGAGACTAAAAGCAAGATCTGCAAGTAATAGAATACAGTACAGTATAAGTTTACTAGGGCAAGTAAATTAACACCTACCTCAGACATGATATACACTATAGCAGTGTATAGTGAGAAATCTACTATCCATAGATACTCGGTATAGAACCTCAAGTGAACCACGTCTAGTGCCGTGACGGGCGCCGTCTCCAGCTGTATGTCCAGGCTTCGAGGCACATGGAACGTCTCCGGCTTCCCATTCGACTCATGTTTACCCCCTTTCTTACCCTTTGTAGTCTCCTTCGGCACTCCCGCCAAAGCCTTCAACTCACTGTTAGTAGGGTACAAATACCTATATAATCTTTGAGAACATAATAACCATCTCGCGAACGAATAACTCCCCAACTTCTGTATCACTGATACCATAATCAGTGTAATAACTAATTGAGCGCCGAGCAGTGCCTGGAATATAAATAAAATACAATGATACACTGATCTGTGCACAGAATCTATCTTTAGATCTATAAATCAAGTTTACACACCATTTTGCCTGGATTTTCATTCACATTTATGTCTATTCATAGTCTGTATTTGCTAAATTATTTTCGTTTCAAGCTAAATCTATAACCTCAATTTTTTACTCCCACTCATAACTATACAGTTAAATTAAATGCACAAGGTGTGAAAGAAGTAGAAGTATGAACAGGCTCAAAGAGTAAGTAAGAGATCCGATTTGAGCCCCTGTCAAAGGCTCACATTTTCACTTTGGTTGCATTTTAATTGAAGTTGCGTTTGTAAATTAGGTTTCATTCCACTTTGATATGTCAAATTGATTTTGGTTCGCATTTCATTTTGTTTTCTTTTTCAATTGAAAAAAAAATCCTTAAGGCAAATCCGAAATTACATCAAATTACAAACTTTTTAAAACTGAAAACAATTTCAGATCTAGGTTTTCATTGTTATTTTAATATGAACACGTTCTTCATAAACGTGACCCGTACAATCAATGGTGTGAAAGAGATGTATCTATATTCATGAAGGGAGAAAGAAACAACGAGTATTGCCCTGCATAAGCAACATCCCTTATTCTGAGTAAATCTAATTTGTGTAAAGTGTTGTTTAACCCCGGCTGTTTTTCATAATAATGTCTCTTAACACCATATAACAGCGTTCCTTTATTGACTATTCGAAGCGCCTTGATTTAAGAGTTGTTTACCTTTGTCCGATTTATTTTGAAGATTTTATTAATCACCGTGTCGTCATTGGTCCCGTATGGGAAAAAAGGCGTTATTTTATGTACAGTTGTTATAAATATGCATGTGCCCAAAATATTGTTCAAAAGTTGTTTTGACATTGACACTGACAGCTGTTGAAGGGAAAACAAAATTTCCGATGGGTATCCCCAAACCAGTCCGCGTTGCGCACGATGACTAATGTTCACTGAAAGTTATTCATATCGATTGATTTGTCTCCACACGTAATTTGGTTTCGTCGCTGCCAAAGTCTGCTCGCAGACTGCGACGGAGCCTTTTTCTGTAGTTGATTATTAAATTTTTATTTTGTGTTGTGTTGCAAAAACCGTGAAAGATGGGGTCGTTGTTTAGGAGTGAAGAAATGACATTGTGTCAACTTTTCCTGCAGAGCGAAGCCGCGTATGCATGCGTGTCTGAGCTCGGGGAGCTGGGACTCGTACAGTTCCGAGACGTGAGTAGTGCCACCATGTGGAGCATGTTATACGCCCCTTTAACTGAACACCATCACTATCATTAGGGAGACCCTGCAATATTTCGATAAGGGTAAATCATAATAGGATATCTCTGACCTCGTTTCGCTTTTGATCGAGTTTCATGCCCTGATTTCATGATAATACAGTTTTATCTAACAGACATTTTACAATACTTACTAACTGATTAGTTTTTAAGCCTAAAACCATTAGGAATTGAATATGTTCCATATATTTTTTAGCCCTAGGTGTAGAGCCACTGAAATATTTTGTTCCGAGAATCATGTGTTTTATCAATACAAGAAGTAAGATGTCCTGTTTATCTAGCTATGTATTGTTGCTTCCTATAAACTGTATTGACTGTGCAATTGAAATTCTACAAACAAAAGCAGAATATACATCAGTAGTATGTGTAAAGTATTGTTGAAAAAGATTCAACTATCTACTGATAGCAGAGTTGTCTAGGAAAAATATAGAGTGTGCTCCTAGTATGGGTTTTTCGAAGACACTACTGTTTATGAAGACAGCAGTGTCTATGATGAACCCATGCTATTGAATACCAATGTGACCACTATTATTAACCTTCGTAATTGAAACAAGTGCTTGCTAACTTGTCATAGTAATTTTATTGAAATACATATTAGTAAGGAAGGATTTTGGTAATAAAACCTTCATGCATGTTGCCTCTTGCCAACTTAAAATAAGTTCTTACAGAGGAATTGTTCATTGTTATTTTGACTAAAGCAGCAACCAACTAGATTTGCTGGTCAAATTAAAACATGGAAAAGCCAAATTTAACTTATTTAATTGCAGTAGTATAAAGACAGTAGGTATATTTTTATAACCTTGTTAAAAAACCAAATTCTTATGTTTTTAGTAACATTTACATTCATAATTGATTCCAATGGTCATGAGCGCCACCTTAAAAGTTTCAATTTAAAAAAGTCATGTGATTGATTAAAAAAATGTGATTGTTATTAGGTATTATGATCGATGGAGTTAATTACATTGCAATCTTTGATAAAAAAGTATTATTTAGCCTGATAAGGTCACACCTAGATATGTGTTCTGAATCTTATCATTAATGAATTAAAATTTTACCTACATATCTGGTTGGCTTGTTCTTATGTAATTCTGGTGCCAAACTATGTAGGGATCAAGTTGGAGTCTTGTATGTTAACCGGAACAAGTGTGCTATAGTAGGCGCCAGATAATCGTGGAATAACGGTCATTGACCCACCTACAAATTATAGACATTTTTAATTTGAAAAATGGAATTAATGACACAAAGCTGTCCCGAATCATCATCTCTCGTGATCCTTAACATTGTCTAATAATGAAAAACGATTCATATTTAATTGTTCAGGTACCTATGAACAGTTATTAGGGAAAGGTCAATGTACTTTATTCCACATTTATCTGGCGCCTACTATAGCTACCAAGTGTCAATTAATTTCATTTAATTTGATTTACAGTTTGAATATTTTATTTTCTGTGTCATGTATTGTAAAATACTTTGCATACTATTGTATAAATTCAAGTTTTTAAAAGCTTAACAGACAGATGTGTTGCTGGGGAGTTTGTTGCGCCACTTCTTCTTCCCAGCTACAACACTAGGAAGTGGTGACGGGCGGGCGTTTTGGGGGACTGTCTTTATGACTTAACTTTGACGTTAAAAAGTGCTGGCACTCAGCCTAATTTGAATAAATGACTTTTGAATTTTTTTTTTTGAAAAAACTTAAAAAAACACTAGAATGGCAACCGCCTTGATTCAAACAATTTTGCAGTTCATCTACTGCACAATACTTTGCAGTATCAACTCCACGGACACTCTTTCCAATGATGATTCAAATGATTGTGCAGTTCATAATATTGATTTTGAGGAACCAGCCTTTGTGGTCAAAGTCAAAGCATTTATTTCAAATAAACCATTAACAGGTTTACTTTTGAATTGTCAAAGTCAGTCCGTCAAAAACATGAAGCTATTTGCATGTTCGAAAGCGTAGATCTCCATGGAGAAGGACGTGCAAGAAACTCCACGTACACTCTTTCTAATGATGATTTGAATGATTGTGCAGTTCATAATATTGATTTTGAGGAACCAGCCTTAGTGGTGCGTGTTTAGGTTGTCTCACCAATGCTTACATAAGACGTTTTAATTTAAAATTAAACTAACTGTGCCACTGTGACACTGCAAAATAAGGATAAATCTTTTATGGATTTTTATTATACTAAACATTGCATTGTACTTTGTTTAGGTTTAATATCTAGCGAATATAAATCACAATTTAACAACAATGTATTGTTTTAATTTTTAAATGGATGACATTTATTTGTCATTGTTTATAAAATGTAGGTAAAATAAAATGGTAATAACGTTTTTAAAAACTATATAACAGTATTAAAATTAACTTGGCTGTATTTTATTGTAAAATTATTGAAGTATTGCAATATGAAAAGTCATAAGAAAATACAGAACACTTTGTTTTAATATCATAAGTAGACCCGTCCCGGCTTCGCCCGGATGTACATTTTTGTTTCAAAACCTTTTCCTGACAATAACATCCCTTCTACCATCGGACATCTAGACGCACTGCAAGTTACTATCCCTACCTTGTTGTTATTCCACCAATTCGCACTAAACGTTTCCAAACGTCTTTTATAATGCGCACAGCAAAGGAGTGGAACTCTCTGCCTGCGTCTGTGTTTCCGAACGCATACAACCCTAATTTCTTCAAAATTAGAGTGAACTGGCTTCTTCTGGGTAAGCTCCCTCCATCGTCGATTTTGTCTCTGTCATCTATGACCTAGACTAGAGTCAAGAGCAAACCCATATTTAAAAAAAATAAAAACAAACAACAAAAAAAGAATAAGCGAAATTGATCCAGCCGTTCACGCGTGATGCCGTGACCAAGAGAAATAGGGATTCATTTTTATATATATTGATTATTGCAATAAGAAAGAAGGAGACAATAGAAATAAGAAAGAAGTAATAAGAAATAAGTAAGAAGAATAAGAAAGAAGTATTGCAATAAGAAAAGTCATAAGAAAATACAGAACACTTTGTTTTAATATCATATTACTATCATGTAAGCTGTTTCTCACAAAATCAGAATATATTATCTTTAATATAATGGATAAACAGTCTGTTGTTCATGTTTATTTTATTGACTTCTAACATCAATATTAATAACAACTAATGCAAATGTTGTTGGAAAATAATACAAAGATGAACCAGAAAGTCATTGCATAGTTAGTAAAGTTATATTCAAATTGTCTTATTCCATCTTTCTTCATAATTTTAAATTGATTGATTCAACTCATTGAAAAGTACCTACAGCACTTAGTTTCTCTTTCAATGGAAATGTATGTGATGCTGATACTTAGTAATTTGCATGCATTACGGCGCGTGCGCCAATTGTGCGCACTCCGCGTCGATACCGCGTTGCGGAACATTGCAACTCCACATATTGGCCAGCCAACGCCATCTACCAACGAATTATGTGACCCACTAAATTTGTAGTCTTCTTGGATGCAGTATAACGTTGGCACATCTTGGTTGACCAATGTTTGTGATCCAATTCATTCATCTGGCTAGACATTCCCTATAGGTATGTTGCGATCGGAATTTTTCCGCATTTCCATGAAGAGTTTGGCCTTCATTTTAATCTAGAATACACCAATATTCTAAGCTGACATAGCTCGTTTTCAGCACCCTATTGTTACAAATACATGTGATCTATTTCTTGAAATAACATTATCATTTTTCATTCAAATAAAATGGTATTGTTTCTCGACATAACGGGTTGACCTCCAACACAGGAAGATGAATGCTTTAAGCAACTAAACTATTCGTTTGTTCCTTTGTCTATGTCGCTACAGAGAAATGCAGTCACCTGACTGCTAATTTATTTGATTTACAATCAGTATCTAAGCGAGAAGTTCTATAATTATCTGGCATTCGTATCTTCGTACTTTCGTAGGCGTAGAACGAATTGGCGTAATAGATCTCTTGAAGATTAAGTATCCTTTCCGACACTCCTTTGATAAATCTTTAACGCTTCATCTTCTATCAGAGAAAAATTGCGGTAATCAGTCATACACTTTCATCATTGACATTTTATCTATATTTAGTGCGTTGTGTAGAAGGATAGGTACTCTACAGCCGTAGAAACAGATGTTTTGGCGATAACCAAAAAGCCAGACGCGAATTCAACTTGGTCGTAAAGATAACAAATGCTAATGACCCCAAAGGTCACCAGGCACCAGTATCACGGTCGCTGTTCAGCAAATCGCGAGCGGGTGGCCATGGGGAGTTGAGGAATGCCATCACAATCACAATAGGCAGCTGATAAAAATGATTGCTATTTTTTTTCTCACACGTGTCGTGGACTGGGCAATTCATTCTTAATCTTCTGTGGGTTACGAGAAACGTAAAAAAGAGTCATGCGTTATTTTTTATCTCACGTTTTTTTGCAAACAAAAAATGTATTAAAATGGGGACGACTAGGTAAGTCATAAAACAAGCAACAATTTCAAAATTTCTTTATGATGAACATGGGAAAGATGAATGAATGTCCTTGGAAATATCAAGAGGACGTCAAATATCTTTCGACAATAGGCCATTACTTACAAATTTTTTTTTTCAATTCATTCAATGAGATGGCGCTCTGCCCGCATGGGTCGATATTCTATTGAGAGTGGTTGTCGAGAGGAATTAGATAAGTACATATTACTATTTGATTGGCCTGGCTATAGATAGCAATAACCACTTGAATCTGACTTCAAAACGGACAGAACTATACCAACAGGCTTTTTAGTGAAGCCATACGATTAACTCGCATCATAGCAAAGCTTCAATTCATATAAAACTGACCATATTTTAAACGACTATAAATGTATTAATAAAATAAACTTGGAACTATATTGAAGACAATATTCGGGATAAACTTTACAACCAGAGAGAGACCTACAAATGACTCAGTACAATCATGAAGTAAAAGGCTTCCATTCCTCAAGACCTAACTATTACAAGACATAATATTACTGTTTGAACTACATCGAAGAGACTGGTCATCGAGACTGGTCATCCCTTAGTTGCCACTGCCTCATTTTAATATTTGATACTATAAATTGTGTTTTCTTTCTTTATATTGTTCTCATATATAGAAGCAACAAGGTTAATGTAACCAGGATTTTTGTAACCATAAAATGATTTAAAAGAGTGCCCGTGGAGTTTCTTGCACGTTCCGCTCCACGATCTACGCTTTGGAACGTGCAAATAGCTTCATATTTTTGACGGACTGACTTTTTCAATTTAAAAGTACCTGATAATGGTTTATTTGAAATAAATGCTTTGACTTTGACGACAATATTTCACCCTGAACTTTCCTTCCCCAGTTAAACCCAGACGTGAACGCGTTCCAACGCAAGTTCGTCAATGAGGTCCGCCGCTGCGACGAGATGGAGCGCAAGCTTCGATACCTGGAGAAGGAGATCCGAAGAGACGGGATCCCGATGCTGGAGATCCCGGGCGAGTGCCCCGAGGCCCCTCAACCCAGGGAGATGATTGATCTTGAGGTGAGAGAGGCTTCTAACTTCCTTTTCGTCAAAGTGTATTTCTTTAATTACTCCGCTCACGTTTGACACAATCTCTTCTGATGGAAAGCGATGAGGTGGTCGACGATGGAGCACGCTTGCCTAGAAGTAACCAATACGTGTTGGATTTCAAGACCCCAGGTTGTAGCTATCAGGAAACATAGACTCCGGCAAAGAATTCCATTCCTTAGATACAGGATATCGTAATTTTTTTCACCTTTACTTAATCCTTCATTAATTAAAATGACAAAACATGCCAAGAAATTGAACTATAATTTTTGGATTTCATGACAAAATATCCTAATGTTTGTCATCGTTTGTCTCCTAGGCCACCTTCGAAAAACTGGAGAATGAACTCCGTGAGGTAAACCAGAACGCAGAAGCTCTCAAGAGGAATTATCTTGAGCTAACAGAACTTAAGCACATACTTAGAAAAACACAAGTTTTCTTTGATGAGGTAAGTTGAATCAACCACAGTACTAGCCCACGAATACAAACACCAAAATCTTACCTCTCACTAAAGTACTAATCTGTTTACGAACCAACGTATTTAGTCGATGCTTCGTCCAATGTATTAGACGGCAACGATAAGATAGCTCACTGCTATGCTCCTCGTGATGTTCTACGCAAAATGTGTAATGTCGATTAATTATATTATCAACGTAATCTATTAGTGTTTGTTCAACTACGTCAGATGCCATTATATTGCAGCCATCCTTTATACTGAGTCAATATGGACTGTCATTGTAATTATTGATGCTAGTTTACGAAGGGAATGTCGTCAATAGACACAGTTTAATCAATTAGATAGAGTTCAGCTTGAAAACACAATAGCAAAGGTATGAAGCCGATACAAAATCATGCTGTTGTAGAAAAAAAATAGCTCCACGATCAATGTTTCAGTCGTCCTTATTTATTTTACCATCGATTATTATTTATTGATTTCCCTTTTTTTGGATCAGTGTCTCATTAAATATTATTATTTAATTTTATTTAAATAACTTGAAGCACAATAACAACAGTATCAATCAAATACTAATTATGTTCAACACTTTCCAATATTCTTGAAGTTAACATTTTCTTTTAAACGAAGGTCGTGGGTCTCAAAATATTTATATTTTTATAGAATATTTTATATGTATACTACGTGGGCTTCAAAAACAACGAGCTTATGAATTGAAACGTTTAGATTCGGTATATTGTTTGAAATAATGACGTCGTATTGTCAATGTCACATTTTTGTACGTCTATTGTCGGCAAATGATTGATCGCACGCATACATTACTGTCTGCTTTGATTGTACTCGTGCTAGATGAGCAATTTCTAATCTTAGTTATCCTAAGCTATCCTGTTATCCATGGCACTATCACAAAAATGATTTCATGGCCTCAAATTGAATCCTCCGCGGTCGTAAGTCGTTCCAAATGTGACATTGACATTGACGCGTGTCTGACCTTGACGCCATGTTGGCGTGTGTGTGCACAAGATGGCGGACCCGTCGCGCGAGGAGGAACAAGTGACCCTACTTGGGGAGGAGGGGCTCATGGCGGGCGGGCAAGCTCTCAAGCTGGGGTATGCTCAGATTGATTACGACGCGCTCGTTGGACCGTTTTGATCTCCATTTCTGTCAATGGAAATCAAAGCACACACATGAGCGTTATTATTTTTACAGCGCTTGTACTGTGACGCTGATTCTGGAGTCTACCGATCACCACTCAGGCAAGCATTGGAGTCGGCCGGTTTATAGTATATCATCAACATAACACCTCTCTTTGACTTCTTTGTGTGATGGAATGACAGCTTAGTTGTAGCACCGCACCAGCCCGGCCCAGACCGAGACAGTCTACTAAAGCTTAGTGAAATACTCCTGACTCCCTTACCGAGCGTGCTAACCAATTGCTGCCTGAGTGAGATTTTACTTTTTATTTGAACTAACAATGTTTCCGACATGATTTATTTTTGAAGTCCATCTGCGAACGTTTCAGCTATCGGAGTCGACAAGGTTTACCAAAAATACTTTATTTCCGTTATCATAAAGTCATCCACGCTTTCTGTACTTGTCATTTTATGCATGCCATTATGATTTTTATATGTTCATGTCATATGTAGATCACGACGAGTCAGAGTCATAGAGTATATATTTTCTTTAGTTTATTATAAACGACACTGTAATTTGAACACAATACGAAGTAGTCACAAACTAACAATGCATATGAAGCTTAATATAATTTGTTGGTAGCTAGGTGACCAGGTGTAATGACCAGCACACCACCGCGTAGATTGAGGTGTTTGCAGTGACTCGATGGCGCTACTTTTTTACTACAACAGGCAAGGAAACAGTGTGCATCGTGTGGTGTAAATGTCGTATCTGTCGCCTTCATTGTGACGTCATATGGGCAATGTTTGTCTACATGTTTATGTTTGTCCTCCGTGTAGCACGAGGGTGGTGCCAATACCACTGAGTCGATGACGCGCGCCCTCATATCCGACGACCCGAACAGACATATCGGCCACGTCCAACTAGGGTACGTATGCGTGTGTACATACGCACTAGAGTGACACTGACCAACACCTGATACTCAGCAGCTGGACTGTTCCCCACAGCTCAGCTGCGGCTCTGCTCTCTACTGGTTCTATTGGTTGCTCGTCTTGTATGTCTATCGTGTCAAAATGTGTGTCCACTCATAAAATAACGTACGATAGTACGATACTATCACGAAAGATACACACTTACTGCCTACTAACTCTGCCGATTAATAATATCTCCGTTAGTAAACTGCTACCTAAGACTTACGAGTAATGACCTAGTGACGTACTACACGAAAGACGATGCAATCAATCACGTTGTTCACATAAACTTGACACTTTTATTATTTGACGAAGAATCTTGTAAATATTAACATTGACAACAAATCAATTGCTCTGAGCTCGAAGTGAGTCTTCAATTTTGTAGTTTATGTGAACACTACCAAGGAACTAATATTGCACGTGATGATACATGAAAAAAATATCCTTCTAAGTATAATATTTAACTTCGAAAAACAAGAACATCAGTATTTAAGATCGCGAGCTTAAGCACAAGAAGTACAAGTAATTGTTGCAAGTAAAAGTAATAAATTCCCTGAGAATCCCTTTGCCAAATGTAATGCATGTAATATCCTCTCGAAAGTTGTACATCTAAAATATTTTCAATAAGATTACAAAGCTGTTGAACTAAATAACCAACACGTTGATGTAATATTTAGACTATTATATTAACTTGTAGTCCTAACTGTACAGTATTATTGCTAAAAAATTGTGCTTGATTTATTCCCTAGTTTGCGGGATAAACAAGAATCCCTGGAATTCCTGCCTTGGTTAGTAGTGTATATTTGTATTTTATATTGTAGATGGGTATAGAGGTAGATATTTATGGTTCGGGTATATGTTATAAATGTATGGTTGCAGACTCAACAGTAACTTTGTGGCGGGCGATATTGAAATCAACTTGACTCGTTTCAATGTGGTCTTCACTACTTGGGAAAACACGAACATTTAGTTCAATTCTAACACCCTTCACTTGCTTACTAACATTCACTTCAATATCACAGTATTGTTTTATTACGAGAACGTTAGATTTCATGTGCGTTGTCAAGGTAACTTGGACTTCAAGAATAGATAATGGAATTAGGTGCGAAAAATGTAAATGCTGAAATTACACGGCACTTCGTGATCAAACTTCTCCTATTCGGTAAACAGTTATTATTAAAATATTTACAATTATCTACACCGTGAAGATATAACCTATTCGGTAAACAGTTATTATTAAAATATTTACAATTATCTACACCGTGAAGATATAAAATCTTGATTGTGTTTTATAGTCATATCCAAATAATAACCAAGATGTGCTCCTTGTCGGACGCCATTTTAGAATAACATCAGACTCCACCCGAATAGGAAAAGTTTCGTGATCGATGATATTTTTCAATATAGACAATCCTAACAGCGTCTTGGTACGAGTGTCTTAGATAATAATTTATGTTTTGTGTCATATTTTACTTTGATTACAAACTCGTGTTATTCATTTGAACCTATTGTCAAAGGTTTAAAACGGCTGACTGAAGTCCATATCTAGGACAAAAGCTTTATTAACGTTAAAATTGTAATTAATTCAAGAATTCAGAACATGTTTTATAATGCCAGACTAATATTCAAGAAAACTTGCGCTTGGTTTAGAGCCAACAGCCGCTTATCACGTGCCAATACTTAATTGAAAAGTGTTTATATTCAATCTTACGGTATTTGAAGCGATTTAAAATTGTGTTTAACAAGTCTAACAAAGACGGAGTTTTCGTATCAACCTTGAGGCGATCGAGTATGGTTGTGATAAATTTGCTTAGCCTTTTCCAAGTAGATACATTGTGTAACACAATGCTGGCTATCTAACACAATATGGGCTTGTTAGGTATCAATTACGTCATTGAGGTTGTTTCTAATTGACTTTGTTGCTACAAAGTGTATCAACAGTTTACGAGCGAATACGGCATATTGAACGGCGACCTTACTCGGAGTAATTTCGTATATTGCATAATAGAAATAAAAAGATTTTATACTTATAAGTACCTTGAGATGTCAATAATAGCGTTGAATGTAGAGCAACTAAGCTACAAATACTGTATCCAAAAGATTTCAGTAGTTTTCTACCATTGTTCTCATTGTTTTTCCGGTGTATCATTGTTTGGCCGGTATCTTCAATTCTTCGTGTCACAAACCATTTCCATGGACGCAGCCCGTTTGGAAGACGCATATGTTTATTAAACGCATGTTTAACATCACAATACCTGCTGAAAGATGTCACAGTTCCTTGTCTCTGATATCACACGACGATCACGTCACGACTCACTCCCACACTCTTAAAACAATGTTGTTAATGACTATTATGATTATTGCAAACAGTTATGTATTTTCGAATTCCTTCCTGAATTCAACACGTGAAGTTTCGATGTTTAATATCTCACGATATGTTTTTATTATGCCAACAACGGAATTCTCAAGCTCTCTCGAAGATAAATTTTCAAACAATAACAAATACTTTTACTTATCGAATGTTATTAAGATGTCTGATAACAGCGTTTTTGTCTAGAGATCGTTGTTATCTGAGCTCGTACTTAGACGAGATAAAATCTGGATTGCAGTTAATCACAGCGACGGATTTATTGCCATCAAAACACAAGGTTATGTAGATGTTAAGATAAAAGTGATGATTTCAAGATTAAAGTGGAAGCAGTTACTGCCGCTTTATCCAATGCCAAGATCTTCAGTAGCAGTGATGAAAGGCAATATTACTATCGTTGCATTGTCTTTGTCTGTTGAGCTGCGTGTGCGCACGAAATTCATTGCTCCATTACTAATTACTGTGGCGGATCTCTGCGTACGAGTCAAGTAATGGATGTTATTTTATAGATGTTGGCTCGCTTTGTGTAAGCAGTGTAATAAACTTCTAAACGGTAATGTAGTAGGTACTAATGAAAACTGGTCGTTAATAATTATCTCAAACCGACGTTCTTACACAATAGCCACGAGTTTTGTCTTGCGTTCAAAACAGTGACCGCCTCCCTGAACTTCTTGGACGCTTGCGTCCCATTGCCTAGTAAAGATAATACAGACCATTTCAGGCAAAAGAAAAATGTAGTCATATTTACCTAACAATGTAATTCCTAAACCAATTTAAGTGCATTTATTAAAGCTGCAGCCACGTTTTTAGTTACCCGTTTAGAACAAAGGAGTATCCTTGTGTGACGCATTCTGCATAGCCGCTGTCAAATCACATGATTCGACTAGGCAATGTATTTCACTCCAATTTTATAAACTGACATTTGTTGTACTCCCCCTGACTGACTCATGGGCAGTTGCTTGTTACTGTTCAATCTCCATATTGTTTCTCCCATTGGCTAATTGTTTATTGTGCCAGTTTGATCGGTTTATGGTTCTGCTGTTTTGACTTTAGTAAATGCAGGATGTGTCCATAGTATGATAAGCATGTCATTGAGATTATCTTTCTGTGTAAATAATGCTGCTGAAACGCCAAATATACATATATTATGTTGATTTAAAATATGTTAAATATTTTGTAGTAGTAGTCTCAAGCATTGCTGTTGTACAACATAATGTATTTTCCCTTGATTGTTATAATTTATAAATAGTCTTTAGGGATTTGAATGTGCGCAGGAGAAATACCCGTTCTTGGTTAGCGTTCGATCGAAAAGTGTTTGTGGCATTCGTATAAATTGCGGTTTCTTTTGTCTAACAGAATTGTCACTTCTTTGCCTCCAAGGCAAAGAAGTTAATTCAGTATGCTAGGTTAACGCAGAACTAACGTGAGTTACATATTCTTCAGTGTCTACATACAGAAGAGAAAAGTTTCTATCTTGCACATAAGCAATTAATTTAATTATTGTCTGCATTTCTCGTGCATCTGCTTTCTCCTAAACATATACATGTACAATATTTATATGTAGAAATACCGTTACTAGTCCGTCGACCTACAAGCTCGTGACCGGCTTATTACCGCTGATGCGAAAAGTATCAACTGCTTGACAGATTTGTACCAAGTTCACGGTGACGAGAGCCTTTAGGCGATGTTTGCTTAGAAAGCTATCCGACTCGTTTTGATGTATCTACAGGTTGGGTTGATCTTGAAAATTTGCTAGGACTGCTGCTTTAGTTGTGTGAAGTATGTGTTTGGAGATTTGATTAAGCATTTAATGTGATGATGCTCTCGAAGCATTGTCATTGTGAAAGTCTAAGTTTTGTTACTTATCTAAGGAACTAGGAAGTAACCCCAATCGAAAATTCCTTCTCTTTAAAACAAGACTTACATACTCAATGCTTATACAACAAACTGCAAACCAATCGTCGGGTCGCATCAGATCTGGGTCAACATGGCGTTTTCCGAAGGAAATGGCACCGCAATCACAGAAATTGTGAAATCTCCTCAGATTATTCAACAAATCTTTTCCTTCCTTTCCAATATTTTTATCGTTGTGCAAAGAGTACGTTCCTGATAACCTCGATTCGTTGACGAAGTATTGTTATATAACAATAGCGTAATAAATTTTGTTATAGAAGTTTGTAGTATTATTATCAAAGTACAAATTAGTTGTAATGATTACGTTGATGGCACTTGAATGTCATCGTGACATCCTTCTTCCGCAAAGTCATACTTCAAGTGTTAATAAAAATAGATCAATACTTTGTTATTAAAAATAGCGTAAGGAGTTTCAACTCTAGCAGTTCGGTAGTCAGAGTTCTTTTAAACCTGTGTTACAGGTTCACCAGTGTTGATTTGGGGACTTTTATAATATTTGATCGTCATGTTTATCAGTCAGTTGGACCACCGAATTCTAAAGTATTATCATATTTCCCAACTTTGACACATTCACTGATCTCGTGATATTTGTTTCAATTTATAGGATATTTATTTTAGATCTTCTTTTTCAAGTTTTTTTCGAAAGAAATATAATATGGTGACCCGTTTTCCTTCGTTTTAGTTTATCAGGCTAAGAATACAATTAAATGTTTCCAGTATATTTCCTTCAATGTGTATTATTGAATAAGAGTATTGGTATTAAGAATTCAGTGTAATCTTCCAAGTATTTGTTTTTCCTTACTTATGGAGAATACCTGTCTAAATGAATTGAGTTTTAAGAATTCCAGCTGCGTCAGTAGGTACCTATGTCTGTGTCGCGAGTGAATAGGTAAAAAACTTGCAGATATTTTATTATACTGTGACTTGTGGGTCTTAGAGCTTTAGAAGATTCCATAAAGCAGAAATGTATCATTTCTCATTACATTCTCATACTCAATTATTGACATCTGGGCCAGCTCACTAATCCGTCAGCAAGGGACTGTTCATTATAGCGGTCTCTCGATATCCCTCATTGAATATGTAATGGATCGTATTATGTATTTAATAAGTATGTGTCGACCACGTTCAATAACTATTTACCTGCGGCCCGACCATATTGTGTGAGGACGCCATCAGCCTGGTCTATTCATGAAAGAACCTTGACTGCCTATTACACACCTGGCTAAGATTGAATATAACCCTCAATTATGCTATAGTTCATGTAAATAACATTAAATCACAATGGTACAGTCAGGCACATGTCTTGTAATAAATTATGCGCTAAAAAGACTTATTTTATGGGTTATTTGAAAAACACGAGTTTAAGTGTACCTCTCTTTCAGTGTCAGTGAGGAGACATTGATTTTAGTTTACTGCGGATTATAATTTTTTAAGTAATTAAGCGTTCCTATGAGATTATTTAAGAATATTTTTTGATGATAAGAGATGCATTTGAAATCGGTTGCGATTTTTTCCCGTGTGATACCTATTTGTGTCCATGTTTTTGTTGCTGTGTGTACTTATGAGTGCTGGTACACTCATGTTTTACCCGGTATTTTACGAGGTGCTATTATTATAATGACTACTTACTTACATGTATAAATTGTAAAATGCTTGTTATTATATTCTTGACAAAAAATCCGAGCCGTCTAGCTTTTTTAGTTTTGTAGGCGTCACGAGACATCGTTCGGCAAAAAATCGCCATCTGCTCCGTCAACCAGGTATATTTGTACATCCCACATTACAGACAGACTCCAGAGCTGTAAATTACATCGTTTACGTACACAGACGGACAGACGTTTTGGTATTCCGCCAAGGAGACGGGCGCCACCATCACTTACATCATCTCTACGTGAAAATACTTCACAAATCAAATTACTTCTTGACACTTCACGATAAAATTCAATTTACGACAACCTCTTTTTCTGGGTAGCTGACACGGAACAACAAAATCGCCAAAAGTCAAAACGACTGCTGGTTTAACTCTTTCGTAAATGTCGACTTAGTAAAAGTTCACTTTAAAGTCATCGTCACTAGGTGCAATTTTGGTCGTTGTGAAATATTTACCACTTGAATTACGCGAACGTAGTTCCCAACTATGTATTTGCAAACGTTACTCGTTTATTTCACGTGATAGTGAATATCTATACTAATTACATATTCAAATGTAGCCAACATTATTGCTGACAATGGTTCCCTTGAAATACTCTTTCGATTCGAAGACATTCTGCAAACTTCCTCTTGAATTCGCCTCCTTTGGTCAAACAAATATATAAACCACATACTAAAATGTTGTTCAGTCTATTATATATTTTTAAGAGTAAAAAGGTACCTACCGTAATTATCATTCATTATAAAATATTCAACTCGGGGTTTTTACACACACAAACTTGCGTAATGTATATAAATACTCAGTTTATAGATTTCTGTGAAAAAATATGATACATTGGTCAAACATTTCCTGAGTAGATACAGATAATACCTACCTTAAATAATATTAAACGCATTTCTCTTATTTACAAAACACTTAAAGCATAATAAATGACAAAGACAAAACAAAGAACGATGAAGCATCCAAGTTACAATTGGACAACAAAAAAATAATTGACGTAGTTACTACAGTGCAAACATTGGAGGAACACGATCAAGATGAATGACGTCAGTGGTTCTTATTAAGGGGAATTCCTGACGGTAGGCTAATTGCCTGAAGACAGAAACCCACGCCTGCAGACAAGCATGATACGAATCAAGTTTCCTCAAAGGGTAAATGAACCAAGATACGAATATCACTACAGGTACTGGTTCTATACCAAACAAATAAAACAAAATTACAGTAACTTGTTTAGGCTATAAGCCGACTTCTCGGAAATAAGAGACGCAGTAAGGATCAAAACTTCCTTCAAATTAAAGCACCAAATGAAAAACTAACATAGCGATAATGAGAAATAAAAATTGCAGCAATTGTATGGGAATTCACACGCCCGTTATGGAGAACCGTACGCCTTCTAACGATTGTGCGAAACGGTGATAATTTGATGCGTGACAATGGACAATTGAATTAGAGGTCCCTGGATTGACAGTACTTATTTGCGTATGTCTTTATGAAATGTTAGTGAATTATTTTTCGCTAAATATTCCGTAATTATGGCTTCATATCTGCGTCGTTAAGTAATGCATGATCTGCAGGCGTGTTTTCTACTAATTCTCCGATGGTCATGTCCATGATAGATGACAATACGGGTTATGAAACAACAAGCGATTCAACCCTGACCTGAACGACGCCAACATCAAGTGTAATGCCAATATTTCATCGACAGAATGCATTCTAAGCGTCTTCAAGTTAATGCATATCTAAATTTAGTTTCGCACTCATAGTTGCTAAGTGATGTTCTGTTCTTACTCATAAACATAAATCTAAATCTTTGCGAACTGTTTCTCTGTGTTTTCCTTATATTTCATTGTTAGAGTAATAAAACTCGTACATCATGGCACTCGGGCCAACCATAACGTTATACGGAACGGCCATGCTCTAATCACGAACAACAAATACGATTTTAATCTTTTTGTATATTTACTCTCTGTATAACAATAAATTCAGAATAGTCTGCATGAGAATAGAGACTTTTGCAAAATGGTAATTCCATAATTGTTTATCTAAGTCGGTTCAATTTGGAAACGAATCCGTAAAAATAGCAGTAAAAACTTCAAGGTGGATTAGTATTTCTAATTGACGAAGAGCTATATGAGTTTTTGATGATAAACATGTGAATAATTATAATACACGTGAGTTATTCCACTGTGCAGATGAAAAAATAAGAGGTCCCCAAGCTGTAGGAGAAGAAAATGATATAACAGTAGGGAAAACTAGTAGAAGTTAGATTGGAGATGTCTAGTTTTTTAGTGCGGGAGATGCGTTAAATGAATTCATATAACTATTTCATAACAATTATCTTATTTATTTATTTCCATCATCAACCGTCAAAATAATCTTTTGTAAAGAATGATTTCACCTCGTAGTTTTATCAGATGAATTGTTTGAAGATACGATACCTATTACGAATGTTCTATTATCGTTTATATTCGCAATGGAAAAATGATGACAGATGAGATTTGCATCTTATCTTCGAATTGTAGCTATTAGCACAACCCAGCTGCATGATAGGCTCATGTTCTTATATCGAGAACAATGATTTGATTTTCTTTTATGAACAACGTCATTGGCTTATATCTACCTGAATTTTGTATTCGGTTATTTTAACATTTTCCATATATTAATTAATCATAGAATCTTCCACAGTCTTAATTATATCCATATCAACTACTTTTTTGTGACGTTATCAACTATACTTGATTCTTGTCTCGTCCTTAAACAAATGCAGAAGCATGTTAATATTGTTAAATTTAATGACGCATTTCTATGCAAAGTACAACAAGGTTTTATTACACTGATTAAACTTTATAACAGATGTTATGAGGGCTATAAAAATGGAACTGAAAGGATGTCAACATGAAAAGGTCATAATTCAATTGTAAAATGTTTAGTACAGTAATAATTTAAAAGTTCTTTGTACGAGCTAAATTTAAGATGGCCATCTATGCGTAGACACGGCGAAGCGTCTGTGTTTAAAAATAGGTGGAAAAGTAGACGATGGATAGTTCATAACATACACAGAGTACAAGATTATGTAAGGTAGTAGTGGAGTATTCCATCGGGAATCCCCTTTATTATAAACAGTCTACAGATATTTAATGAGTTATGGATAATGTTATAGCTATAGGTTCTTTATTTAATCCAGTCTATTCCAAGCTTGTGAACCAATAATTTTAACTATCGCTTTCGTAGTCTAACAGGTGATGCGAGCAAAGCGTTCGGCAAGAGTTCTCGGCTCTTAATTTTACTTCAGTTCTCGTACCAAAATTTGTTGCTGATACACGCAACATTTCCGTTATTTCGCCAGCAGACAGTTTAATATTTTCGTTATTCTGGATCAACTTTGGTCAGTAACATGAGACACGTGCGACCTATTTCAATATGCATCTTGTGATACGTTTGTTGAACACTTTGTGTAATATCAACGTCTCCTGCTCGTGCAGTTTGTAAATAATTCATGTTACGTGAAAATAATGTTTCACGTTTCAAGTGCGTCATACGAAAGGCGGGCTGGGAGTTTGTACGAGGAGCTTCCTTCTCGTGATTCCTCTTGTCTAGCCAGACCCAGTCTTCTCTGTGACGACAGTTTTGTCCTTGTTCAGATTTTTCGTTCCAATGGTGTCACTAATTTATCCAAAGTTATTTACAGACTGCGTTTTATTTTTTACCTATAGAATAGTATGGTCCTTCAAAATTCATCAAAATTTCACCACATTGTGGTCTTTTGTATATTTGGGCGTAATTTTCCTTTATTCATTGCCATTTGACTCACGGTCTGATGATGAGAGAATTTCTTTAGTATTTCGCGTTTTATTGTTTTCTTCGTAATTCATTTCGCCAACCGTGAAAGTTACCGTATCAATGTGTTTTGTACAATTAGTGCTAATGACATTCAGCTGTTTCGTTTTATTTACTCCCACATCATATTTATATTCACTTTCAAGTTTACTCTCGTTTGTTGAAAAATAAATAAGATTTTGTTTATTATTGTTTCTGGAATCTCCTTCCTTCCATTACGTCATTAGAAGGTTTGATTAAATATAATCAGTCAATGGACCAATCGTAATGGAAACGTCTGTTGTATTTGACGTTATCTTCATGCACCAAAGTTTCTTTCGCGGAATTCTCTCGTCACTGATCTAAGATACCCTTACTTAATCTGAGGTCGCTAGTTGCTTGCGAAATATGAACCGTATATCTTAGACTAATGGTTCAATATTTCAAATCCGCATATAGATGTGGCCCCGCAGCAGAACTAGTGCTTTTGATTTTTCGCAAAATAACGTGTAAAGCGCTTCTTTTGCTGCGAGAATCTTGGGCTATTGCTAATTCCGTTTTTTGTATAGTTTCGTGGCCGGCGTGATCCTTCGTGAGCGTATCCCTGCTTTCGAACGTATGTTATGGCGCGCCTGCAGAGGTAATGTGTTCCTCCGCCAGGCCGAGATCGACACACCATTGGAAGACCCCTCTTCCGTAAGTATTTAAATCCTTATCACGTTTTAGCTGTTACTTTTACAGGTGGTATTTCCTTGCATATAAATTAAGAAGCTATTCAGATAGTTTTCCTTATCTATGATGGCTCTGATATCTATGATGAGGTAATGCATTTAAACAGTTGCTAGATACACAGCTTCCTGGTTTATTTAGCTTCGTCCTCGAACTTGTCCACCGTGTCAATTAATAAATGAAATTGATTTACAACGGAACGGACCGATGCTTATCGATCTCTGTAAGAGGTATGTTTCCTTAATTACAGACGCACTTAAGCAATTTGTTTGTTACGGGTGCAACAACTTGATACCCGCAGTTTATGAGTGGTTTTGGATCTTGTTGCAAAAACGTGCATCCAAACTATACCTAAAATTTTTTGTTGGCCAAAATCTCAGTCCGCCCTTAATAACGCCATTTTTGGCTTGTCATGGAGTCTATCCAATATCTGGAACACAGAAGAAGTACGAAGAAATATTTGCTGTTACTAGACAAACCACTAGTACGAGAAGCTCTTACCTGGCAGCTTTCATTCAAATAGCATTTCAGTCCTTGAGGGACCCATTTCTCTCAAACCGCATCTTCCAACATCTCAATGTCTTCTTTCAGTCGGACCAAGTGTACAAGTCGGTGTTCATCATCTTCTTCCAAGGAGACCAGCTCAAGACGCGCGTGAAGAAGATCTGCGAAGGTTTCCGCGCGACATTGTACCCCTGCCCTGAGGCCCCGGCTGACAGGAGAGAGATGGCCATGGGTGTTATGACCAGGATCGAGGATTTGAACACGGTAAGAACAACTTTTTACTCATTCCTGACGACGGGCTTCGGTTCGAATGTAGAGGTCGGATAGGCAGTTCTCATCGGCCTAGCCTTTTCCCAACTATATTGGGATCGGCTTCCAGTCAAACCGGATTCAGTTGAATACCAGTATTTTACGTGGAGCGGCTGCCTACCAGACCTCCACAACCCATTAACTGGGCAACACGGTAGTTCTTGGTAAGACTGGAGCAGATTTACTGGCTTCTGACAATCATTAACGACTGCCAAAGATCTACAAATGACAACCGGGGCCAACCTTCTATATATATAGAAGCTTCGCACGGGTGCAATTTACGTTTACAAATTATACTCACAAATCTTGCGCTCTTTCTTTTACTAAAAACGGTATCAAACTCCGTTGGTACAGAAGAAGTAAGTGTCGAAGTGGACATCGGCAGACGGCGACGTTGTTTAATACTCAGAGTATTTAGGAATAGAGAAGCCTTGGCTATTGGGACACGATTGTTGCACAAGATCGGTTTTAGATTCTCTTTTAGAGTTGATGGTAATAGAACGGTTAATTTATACAGGAGCAATGACTGACACTCTACTATTGTCTGTGTACTAGCCTCCAAATTTATTTATTTATTTATTCATTATTATAACACCTTTACAGATACATCCAAGGCGATGTTATAACTTAGGTACATATTAAACATATAATACAATACATCAGATACCTTAATAATTATTTAAATGGATATTATATATTTGAACGTAGGTATGTCTGGCGCATCCTATAATACGTGCTGATATGTTATCCCGGTATAAGTAATTCTTGTAGTTAGTGCCAATAAGAAAGATGATTGAAGGAATGTTTATACCTAATATTAATTCGTTTTTACATATTTGTAGACGTAATCGTAGCATGCAATAGAATTTAACAATTTGAGTGCGTTAACTAAAGTAAGATCATGACCTTCACCTAAATAATGTTTAAGGTAGAACTGACTTTTTCATATTTAACTTTATGCCCCTTTATTGACGTATAATACAATAATTACAAAGGAAACCGTATGGGGAATTCCATTGCAGATAACTGGGTTAAAGGACTTCCCTAGCATTTCCAATACAACGATTACAGTTATAGCGTGGGTTGCACTGATGGAGTTATTTATACAGCGGTAATAGACTGAAGATTGCACTATAATTTGCTGTAATGACAAGTAACTAGCAAGTTTAGTCAGGGTGTTTCAGAAGTGCGGGGTCATTTATTTAATGGTGAGGTTCTGTATCTGACATAAAAAAAAATAAAAACGAACGCAAAGAACGACGATAACGTTCCAAACAAACCACTTTTGACTGATGCAGTTTGTGGTATCAAATCTGTGATTGAACTAAAAATAAATCTGACTCTAACTGCATCAGACTGCGAAAATATTAATAACTAGTGGACCGCTCCGGCTTCGCCCGGATATTAATGTTTTTTTAAAAAAAATCTTTCATGAGAACCTTCTCCTGATAATAACAAACACAACAAAAAAATAATTAGCGAAATTGGTCCAGCCGTTCTCGAGTTATGCGCTTAGCAACACATTTAGCGATTCATTTTTATTATATAGAAGATAATGTAGAACATCTAGCCTTTTTACAACTATGTATATTGGGGTCGGCTTCCAGTCAGACCAGATTTTGCTGAATACCAGTATTTTACGTGAAGCGACTGCTTGTCTGACATAACACTTAAATATAACCATGCAGTACTGAAACACCCTTTAGAATGCATATAGCGGTGTATAGCGAGTGGGACGCGAATTATGGCATACCTACTGACATTTGATGCTTCATTCGGATGAGAGTGTGGTCATATTATTTCTAAATCTTCAATACTTGTTGTGTCGGCATGACCATAATATTTTTGTAACGGTAAAATCCGATTTCATATCTATAATATTATCCTCCTGATTTGATACTGATAAATGGTTCTACTGATCGATAATATCTGATCTCCAGTGTAGTGATTTCTCAGTACTTAATAATTTTCTTCTGGGAAATTTGAAAATCTGAAGATGTATTGTCATATTTGACAAGCTCATTGGTAGAAACATGATGACGAAAAACGATGACTTCATGCTACCTGAAGTGGATTCTGACGTCAAAATTTGTCACACACTAGATGTGCCCTCTTAATACTCGTATGACAAATGGTAGTGCACTTTATGGCACCTACAATTTACATCGAATGAATGGTACAACAGCAACTTCCAAGCCCAGCCTTACTCATTGTGTTGGTAACATACATATAGCTAATGACTTACTGTTCTGTTGCAATACCCAGGCTCTCCTTACAGTTACCATTTTAAATACAAACATTGGTTGTTGTCAATTACACAGAAAAAGAGAACCTGAGGGAGAAATTATCACACTATAATATTATAAAGGCGAAAGTTTGTGAGTGTGTGTATGTTTGTTACTTCTTCACGCGCAAACGGCTGGACCGATTTAGATGAAATTTGGTATAGAGATTTCTTGAGTCCCGGGAAAGGACATAGGATAGTTTTTATTCCGGTAGTGTGTTCCCTTCGGATAATTTTCGACATTCAAGCGGAGTATCTGATAAACCGCGATTAACACCGCAGGGCGCAGCTAGTTAGTAGATTTTAATTTTTTTTTATTCTGGTATGGCTTGTGTTTTTTAAAGATGAACGTTAACTATGACTGATCTAGGAAATTTAAAAATTCTGGGATAATATTCCGTGTATTAATTTCATTCTCGGAGCCGGGTGGATTAAATTTTCGTGTCGTATTTCCGGCAAAATCCCGGGATTCCGAGACAAATGGAAACCCTAGCCGTCAGACCCGCCACGACTTTCAGATGAACTAATATTTTAATTACGAGTTTGACATCTTCTCATACAGCTGATTTTCGGGACAGAAATGGGGGGAAGGATTTTTAAGGCTTTAAGAGGTCTGGAAGACATTATGGCCATAGATGACGAGTAATAGAGAATTATGGATGAAGATGACAGGTCCATTTTGCATCGAACCTAAATAAATTGAAATAAGGCCAAGATAATGATGGTTACGAAATGAAGAACTGAGCTAAACTCGCAATGTTCATTTAGATTCCTTGCTTGCGTGTATTGGCTTACAAATATGGGAACTTTAGCATCTTTATCGCCTGTTGTCATAACTGAGGTTCAGTGTAACCTTCGGCATTGTAATAAAGCTATAACGTTGACGTTTATTATCGACGCCATTTATGGGCTGTGGTGCCTGTGGTATATTGCTGGCCCATTTAGATAAGTTTTGGCGGGAATCATAACACACTGATATAGATCGGAAAGTT
Organism: Mamestra brassicae; assembly: GCA_905163435.1. Classification (NCBI taxonomy): domain Eukaryota; kingdom Metazoa; phylum Arthropoda; class Insecta; order Lepidoptera; family Noctuidae; genus Mamestra; species Mamestra brassicae. The sequence continues at coordinate 1,516,300 of LR990991.1, read as the reverse complement.
TCGCTATTATGATCTGTTTTTATAGAAATATAATCTTTATTTTGATAGCAGTAACTATTGATAGCGGTATCTACTTGATAAATCAAATATTTCCTGGGATAAACTAGGATTTATCACGATAAGTGCAAAATGGGGTACTTATCATTGTAGTTTTGCCTAGAATAATCCTATTTTGAAGTATTTCCTATAATATGATTCTAAACATATATCGGCTTCATTGAAATATACTCCGAAAAAATACAAATAAAAGTTCATCAAATAAACGTTGAATTCTTTTCTATCTATACATATAATAAAAATGTAACGGATCGCTGTCTGTACATGGAAGATAAATGAGAAAAAATATTATTGGGATCTTTATCATCGCAAATAGCACCCAAAACAATGATTGTTAGAATTTTTGTCTGTTTGTCGATTTAGATGTGGTTTTCACAAATACATTGTGGTAAGCTTTACTGGACATTTAGTGTTTGTTTCATGTCAATTGGTGCATAAATAAAAAAGTTATTTCAATTTAAAGAATCACGTCGAACATTTGTTAAACTATCTATTCTTTCTCTGTTCAGTAGCATTGACTGAAAATTTACCAAACTGTTTATCTTAAAATAAAAATGTCTGCCCCAAGTAACTATTCCACGCGGACAAAGTCGCGGGCAAAAGCTAATTATAATATATGTTTCTATGTATCGGCTTCCATTTTGGGAACGTATTAAATATTATATTGAGCTGTCAACGTCCGCTATCAATAGAAATATCATGGAATATTTTAGAGGTCGACTCTCAACCGGTATGGGCGAAGGTGACTATTACGTATTTTTGTATTTTTTACAACATTTATTGAACTGAGGTTGAGAGATACCATACTGTATTTATTTAAAACAGTACACTTAGATACAAGTGAGCGAAGTTCAAAGAATACTCATAATTAAACGACGATTTCCAACACACTTACGAAAGAACAACAAATAAAATGTTGTAACAAATATTTGTGAGCTCGCGAATATTTTTTCGTGGGCTGTGTTAGATTTTCGATGAAGCAGGAGCCGCAAACCAGCTTAATATTAAAATGTAATAAACTGAATATTAAAAGTAAACACACGTATCTGAAATACACTGCATTGTGAATCTAAACACATTGCAATAAGGGCCAGTTTTCTAAAGTGTTGAAATAAGGAAACAAACAGTAGGTACATGGCCATATATATACACAATTTTTAACGCTTTTATGTTTGAAAATATTGTTAAAAGTATGTTGCTAAACCAGGAAAACCCTGTCCTAATATACTAATAATATAAAAAAAAAAGATTTACCGATGTTTGTTACTTTTTAAAAAATGCTAAACTGTTTTGATGAAACGTAATTTAGCTTAAACATACTCGTACATAACACATGAACTATAATTTAATATCAATCGTTTTTAAACCAACTTCGAAAAAAGGAGGAGGTTATTTATTCTCCATATTGCACCTAACACTATTTTAAATGACTGACTTTTAGAGAATGCCTATGGCATTAGTATTTATTTTTATGGTTATTGTGCAATGGGTGTAAATTACCTGAATAAATGAACTTATTATTGTGAAGTTCACCTCTGTACATTTGTGTGCGTAAAGTTTTAAATAAATAATCAAAATAAATAAAACTCTTCCGTATCTGATGACTGAGTGACTGACAGACAAGGCACAGTCGAAACTATCTGAAATTTAGCATTTATATTCCTTGGGGAGTGTAGGGGAGCACTAAGAGAGGATTTCCCGAAATTCCTACGGGAACGGGAATAAAACGGGATATGCGCGAATGAAGTCGCGAGGAAAAGCAAGTAAATTTATAAAAGGAGGATTACTAACTGCACGCAGGTAGAGCCACAGGCAGCAGTTAGTAGATAAATGGACTGCCTGACTGGGTTAAGATGTCGACGTAAGATATCTCACAAGAAATTCCTCAGCTGTTTTTTATGAAGTGTCATTAACAAGATGATCACCCGGCGAGTAACAATGATTAAATAAGTCGTTATCTTAATCTGCAGTTTGGCATCAAGTCATCATCATTATAATGATATGCAATATGTGTCTTGTGTTTTGAGTCAAGGATATCCAAAAAATATATAAGATTTCTGGCTAGGTTAGAAAGATATTCCGTTAGGATGGAGGATCCTGCAGGTTAAGCAAAGCTTGTCGAGGTTGGTCCGTGGATGGGTGACCATCTATTATACTCGTATACCGAGAGTACTCCGGGCCTCGTTAAGCACGTTAAGCCGTTGATATTATTACTTAATTAAAAAACGAATAAATAACTAAATTATTAAATTATAACCGACATTAATTATTATTATTATTTATTTTGTTATTAACAATAATATTATTATTATTAACAATAATATTATTATTTAATTTATTATATTATAATAATTAATTGTCATTTCGTTGGTCCCGGCTGTCATTTGAACGTCTTCGACAGTCGTTACGGGTAGTCAGAAGCCAGAAAATCTGACAGCAGTCTCGCCAAGGATCGTGTTACCCAGTTATGAGCGTGGGGATGTCAGACAGGCAGACTTAGAAAATTATTTTGTATACGATAGCCACATTTATGAGGAAGGCTATAATAGGTTATACGGTAACGGGAAAAAAGGGATATGCGCGTACGAAGTCGCGGGCAAAAACTAGTATTTCACATGACTAAACTAATTCCATCCATCTTCCTCCAGGTATTAGGCCAGACACAAGACCACCGCCACCGTGTCCTGGTAGCTGCAGCCAAGAACATCAAGAACTGGTTCGTGAAGGTGCGGAAGATCAAGGCCATCTACCACACGTTGAACCTGTTCAACCTGGACGTCACCCAGAAGTGTTTGATTGCTGAGTGCTGGGTGCCAGCACTGGATATGGAGACTATTCAGCTTGCGTTGAGGAGGGGGACGGTGAGTTTAAAAGATATTTTTGTAGAATATATGTTTTAGAAGTGCTTGGCCATATTTGAGGGTGAGGTTTCATTTCCCAAATACAGTAAAGAAAAAATAATACATGAAAACATGTATAGATGTACCTAAATGCTAATAGAAATATAAGAATATACTACAGAGATGTATGGCAGAGAAGACTTCACCGAATTCAAATAAAGAAAGAATGAATAATTGAGTGCCAACACTGTTTGGTGTCCTATAGTTCGACTTTTAATTGTACAGTGAACTTGACAGTTCCAAGACAACTTTTAATAGTTTTTTTAGTTTTTTAAGACAAGATATTAAATCTTCAAATAAAAAGTTTGCATAAACTAGTACATTATTTAAGTTCATTCTTTCATTTTTACACCAGCTCACTATCTTTTTTTGTCAAAATTTAAACCCTCCTTCAATTACTGTCAAGTAACTGAATACAAAAAGTCGAACTTACAACGCATTTATACGTGTAACCAGAGCGCGATTCGCGCCGTCAGAAGGCGGCTCGCAGTTTTGCGGAATAAATTAACGCGACGATCGCCTATTCGCGCGATAATCGCTTTCTATTATGATGACGCCTTAACATAAAGGAATTAGGATAAGGCCATAACTATCATGATTAATAAAAGTAAAATCGCGTTATCTTCGCTAAGAGACAGCCGAATCTCATGAGTTTACTAAAATTCAGATGAAAAACTCCTACCACTCGAGTAAATGTTCACTACTCACTGTATTATATAATTCGTATATATACCAGTTACGTCAATATGAATTGTTATGGCTTAGGATAATCTTAAAACTCACACGTGAGTCAACACAATCATAGTCATGAGTCAGGAGGTATCTCACAATATCAACATTATTTAATGAGAAGAAAGCAAGGTCAATACTGTTCGTTTATAAGCCGAGAGCGAGGCGGACTTTACACCTATGATAAGTGTTACCTATGATTAAGTTTAATGAAATGAGTGACAGACATGGGTAGAATGAGGTTCGTCGTTCATTTTCTCGCTGTCTCAGGAGCACTGTCTGTCGAAATGTTTCGACTGCTGGTTTTTGCACATCAACCCGTCAAAGTTGTACATTAATGGATGCGCTGGAAGTTTGTTTAGGTACAAAGAATTAATAAACAAAATCAAAGGATACAACCCTAATCTCTTCAAAATTAGAGTGAACAGGCTTCTTCTGGGTAAGCTCGCTCCATCGTCGACTTTGTCTCTGTCATCTACGACCTAGACTAGAGTCAAGAGCAAACTCAGCTCAAATAAAAAAATGGAAACTATCAGTTATTCGATACGACACTGCGTGCACTTTTTAAAATGGCGATTCGATAAAAAAAAAACATTAAGAGTTGAGACACTCCTCCTTTTTGCTTTCCGTTAAAATACAACAAACCCTGCTGACTAGACGCAGGCAGCGACGGATGCGCCCCGGGACTTTGCGATGCACCTCAAAACGCACCGCGAAATAACTGACCGCTTCAAATATCGAAGTGTCGCGTTTCGGTGTTAGCTGACATTTTCAAGAACTATTTATTTGTTGTATAGGAGCGCAGCGGCAGCTCGGTGCCTCCCATCCTGAACCGCATGGAGACGCTGGAGGACCCGCCCACCTATAACCGCACCAACAAGTTCACGGCCGCCTTCCAGCACCTCATCTACGCGTACGGAGTCGCCACCTATCGGGAGGTCAACCCTGGTAAGTTACATTAACTCGTTGCATAGGAGTGCAGCGGCAGCTCGGTGCTTCCCATCCTAAACCGCATGGAGACACTGGAGGACCTCATCTACCAAGTGTTCCAATTCACCATTAGGTTTGATTCTACTTATAGATGCAGCGATTCCGGGATCCCTCCTATGTAGGAGGGAGCCCGGAATGGGTTTGTGGATATGTATCCACAAACCCACAAGACTCTCCCCTCCCGTTAAAATATTACTATAGATATTCAGATGTCTCTTGTGTCTCTTTCCCCCAGCGCCATACACGATCATCACGTTCCCGTTCCTGTTCGCGGTGATGTTCGGCGACCTGGGCCACGGCGCGCTCATGGCCGCCTTCGGCTTCTGGATGTGCTACAAGGAGAAGCCGCTGCAGGCCAAGAAGATTGACAGCGAGGTGAGTCAGCAGGGAATAGGTTACTTCTAGGCTAGCGTACGCCATCGTCGACCAAGTTATCGCTTCAAAAAAAAAAAGTTAAGAAAAAAAGGTTAGGTACGCCAAATATAACGGTTACACACTAATATTATAAAGGCGAAAGTTTGTGAGTGTCTGCGTATATTTGTTACTTCTTCACGCGCAAACGGCTAGACCAATTAAGATAAAATTTGATATACAGGAAGCTGACACCCTGGATTAACACAAAAGCTACTTTCTACCGCGGGTAATACTGCGGGGCACAGCTAGTAAATAATAAAATCAAGCGTTAAAAATGGTTATCGCTCAGCGTAAGGCTCGTGGAGACTCGTGTGCGAGACAATGGCACTGTCTTCGCGATTTTCAGCGAAAACCGGTGTTTCCATTATGTTTCTTGCTTGCACTGTTTTCTTCATAGAGATCTGCGCTTTTGAAGGCTTCATGTTTCTGTCTGACGAACTCCTTCAAAAGTCCCTGGAAGTTGCTAAATAAAAACAAAACAAACTGAGTTTGATCATTCACACATTTCGTGTAAAAGTCATGTTACATAATGCGTTGGAATGCTACATTTTTTTGTGTTTGAAAGGTGCTAAAAAACCGATATCTTTTACAAATATTTAACCCATATATTAAGGCATAATCTTCGTAAAAACTTCAACAAAATTATCATGGGCAGCGGATTTACACAACGCTGTAAATTTTACAGGATAGTGCTAAACACTAAACATGATTTTGAATATTATGTTTAGATGTTAAGAACTAAACTAATAAACCAATTTCCGGATCAAACAGACATGTTTCCTCAACAAAATCAAACATACCTACCATACAATGATCGTGCTATTTCCAAAACTTATGTATATGTCACCGGAAAATTGCAGACTTCGTAAGATTGTAATAAATCTTGATAAGCTCATAATTTCTTGATATAATATGAAAAAATCGTTTTGTATAAAATAAATACCATCCAAATTCAATAGTTTCCAATATATCCGTGTCTTATTTAGAAAAAATAGTTTATAATTTCACGCGATATTTTACAATCTTACGGCGTTTGTCATTTTCCGGTGACATATATAAAACTAGTTTTTTGTCGTGGCTTTGCTCCCGTGGCCTGTTGCACAGCAATTTATTGTGCATTTTATACCTATGGCATTCAGCGATAGGGTATTTGATTCTTAATCGAATCAGTTCTTCCGGAGAGTTGACTTCCTACATTCAAACTTACACAGTTTACCTCGATGTGATATTAATTTAGTTTGGTTTCGTTGTGGTAAGCGCGACTGACGGTTGTGTTCCTGGGTTCTACTCCTAGGTCGGCCAAAAAGTATTATCGGGTTTTTTCATTAGGAAATTGTCAATAGCAACTCAGTGTTTGGAAGTTGGTAGTGTGAACCCCCGTGGTTCGGTGCGCACGTGTCGCCGTTGCTCCTGAGCCTGATCGCTCTCCGCGAGTGTCAGATTGCCATCCCATCAAATTATGAGAGTAAAGAGTCCACCTGTGTTTGCGCAACAGTTCGTGTACTATAATATCTCCTGCACACTTGTCTAATCTTCGTTGATTGGCCACCGTGACCGCAATCCTGTCGGGACGATTATTATTTCAGTTTCAACCATCACTAACCTGTCTCTGTCCCCAACAGATCTGGAACATATTCTTCGGCGGCCGCTACATCATCCTACTCATGGGGCTGTTCTCAATGTACACGGGGCTGATCTACAACGACATCTTCTCCAAGAGTCTGAACATCTTCGGCTCATCGTGGAGGAACAACTACAACGAGAGTACCCTCACGTCCAACAAGCTGCTACAACTGAACCCGGACTCGTTGGACTATGTGCAGACTCCCTATCCGTTTGGTATTGATCCGGTTTGGCAGGTGAGGGTTCAAGATTGTAATTCTTTATTGCTTTGTTTATTCTGAGCTAAAATGGGACTGCGGACTTGTCTGTCGCATTTGAAACGGTTCATGGGCTAAATAAACCAAAATGTGGCCCCGGAAAATTTGCCATGCGCAGATGGCTCCGGAATAGGCTCAGCCAGGATTGGTCCACAGTTACCTAACTGGTAGGAATGACGGAAGAGAGATCTTTGCCCTACAGTGGGGCAGAACAGACTTAAAATAAATACTAGGACTAGCCCAATAAGATAGATAGCCCCCAAGTTTTAAGAAGCTACTGTTGCAGGAACGTACACCTAAACTAGTAGGTTCTGAAATTATTAGCTGATTTGTTGGAAACACCTATTCGCATGACATTAACGCAAAGTATAATTTGGACGACACGATTGGCGCAGTGGTTGAGAGATCGAATGCTGCGCTGCGTGTCGCGGGTTCGATCCCCGCACGGAACAAATATTTGTATGGCCTACAGATATTTGTTCCGGGTCTGGCTGTTTGTGTATGTGAGTTTATATGGTTGCAAACGCACCCACTATACAGGAGAAATTCCTAGAGAGATTCCTCGATATATTTTTTATTTTATAACTTTGCCCCAAAAGTTAAAAAATAAAAAATATATCGAGAAGGTGTACCAACAAGCGATTGATTTTTTTGCTATCTACTCCAGCCAACTAATATATGTATATTGTAGATTTTTTCTTTGAATAATTATGAAAGCTAAATTTAGACCAACATTCACTAAAGCCGTAAATATCTTTACGGGGGTTCATCGTTAATAACTTTATAACAATGACAATTTCCGCACAGCTTGCCGAAGCCAACAAGATCATCTTCATGAACGCGTACAAGATGAAGATCTCCATCATCATCGGCGTGTTCCACATGCTGTTCGGAGTCTGCATGTCGCTCTGGAACCACATGTGAGACCCTTCTTTTGTTATTATAGCACGAGACACTGCTGTACGCGGCTACAATTCCTTCTAGATCGAGAGGGACGCTCTAGAAAGACACGCAGACCTTATATGTGATGTTCTTCAAAAACGTCTGGCATGTAGTATTCACAACTGGCGGGCGTGTATAACCAGATTTATGAAGGTTAACGAAATAAAAGAAGTTAGGATTGTAGCAGGTGCTGTTCTGTGGTGTCTGCCTGCACCATATGAAAAAGGCGTGAGTTTATGACGTGTGGTCTCGGTATTAGAACCTGTCTAATAACGATGAGAAAAGAAAGAAAGAATACAATTTATGACTTTACATGTGTTGGTGAATGAAAAGAGGTCTTTGTCCTATAATGAGGCAGTTTGACTGGCTTGGTGGTCGAGTGGTTAGTGACCCTGACTGCTAAACCGGAGGTCGTGGGTTCGATTCCCACCCAGGACAAATCTTTGTGTGATGAGCATGATCATTTGTTCTGTGTCTGGGTGTAATTTGTGTATAATATGTACATATGTATTTTAGAAATATATAAGTATGTTTATCAGCTGTCTGGTTGCCATAGCACAGGTCAAAGTCAATTCATTTATTTCAACTAGACCATTAAAAGGCACTTTTGAACGTCAAATTTACAGTTTCAAATTAAAATATAAGTGACTCTAGTTGTCCATTCGCAAAAAGTAGATTCTTATGGAGAAGAACGGACAAGAAACTCCATAGTTACTCTTTTCAAATATAAGTTTTACAATATTTTGTATACATAGGTTAGGTACATTGATCAATTGATTATATTATGTGAGCACAATGCATCCAACATTACACTAATATACAGCACACACTTATATACTAATAGGTACAACAAAGCAATACCAGCAGAGATAAAATTAAGTTTGCTAGTAAGGGACATGGTACTCACATATTTACAATATAATTAAAAACAATGGATCAGTGTGTGAGTTAAATTACATATTAAAAACCTGAAAGTACACCAGTAAATAAAACAAGTTTGACTTTTTCTACTACACCCTCGATTGTTCTATGGAGCATATGGATGTAATATGCTTGTTTACAAAGTGTGGTTTTAATGTAAGTTTTAAATTTTCTTTCCTTTAGTTCTAATATGTCACAAGGTATTTTGTTGTAACATTTAACACAGTACCCCATGAAAGATGTTCGTACTTTGGCTAATCTATAAAATGTTTGATCTAAATTATTTTATAACTATATTGTCATCCGATCCCAACAAGGCTCTGCCTAGTTTGGGATCGGATGACCGTGTGTGAGTTGTCCCAAGATATATCATATTATTATATTATAGTTAAAGGCCGGTATAGAAATAGAAAGACAGATTAAACAATACTATGCTGAATGCTGCAAACGTAAAATTAATTTAGTCTGATCCGCCCAAAAGATTTAGAGTCTGAAACAGTTGAATCGTTGTGTGTATGTTGTGTGTGTAGTGGTGGTGAATCAACTAGTATTACATAAAAAAGTAACTGCCATGAATACCCTAAGTCAGGTCATCAGATATTTTATCCCGGTAATACCTAAGTTCCCTATGGATAATTCAGTTGTCCTAAGGTGAAGGCACGTGAGCACATTCGCAAGGAGTTGGTAGAATCATCATAGCGTTAATTCGTTGGATTCGCTTTTTCTTAATAACTTTGTTTATGTGTATGTATTTATCCATGTATTTATTACTATATACTATTCCTGAATGCCCACTTGACACTTGTACATTCATAAAAACTGAACAATTACGTTCAATTTTAAGTTAAGGCAAAAAAACATGGTGGGCCCTATTTAGTTTTGAGTAGTTTTTTTTCTTCTCTCTGTTTCTTTTCTTTAAGTTGCATCTGCCATGGTGTCTCTGCACCACCCTAAGGTCGACTGGTAAATAATGCCTAAGGCATTAAGTGTTACTATAGTAGGCGCCAGATAAATGTGGAATAAAGTACATTGACCTTTCCCTAATAACTGTTCATAGGTACCTGAACAATTAAATATGAATCGTTTTTCATTATTAGACAATGTTAAGGATCACGAGAGATGATGATTCGGGACAGCTTTGTGTCATTAATTCCGTTTTTCAAATTAAAAATGTCAATAATTGTAGGTGGGTCAATGACCGTTATTCCACGATTATCTGGCGCCTACTATAGTGCATAAAGCACGTTAAGCCCAGTCGTTACGGATAGTCAGAAGCCAGAAAATCTGACACCAGTCTTACCAAGGAGTACCGTGTCACCCAGTTGATGGGTTGTGGAGGTCTGGTAGGCAGCCGCTCCACGTAAAATACTGGTATTCAGCTGAATCCGGTTTGACTGGAAGCCGACCCCAATAAAATTGGGAAAAGGCTAGGCAGATGACGATAAAGTTTTAATAAATAAAAAAATGTGTGCGTGTACTAGTGTACACACGTAAGAAGTGAAACTTGAAAATTATTTCTCTTCAATTTTAACGAATTGTGTAGGTACTAAGTTTTGACCTTCAAGCAACAGTCGCAATTATAAATTTATAATATTAATTACATAATATTTAGAAACGCTTAGCTGAAAAACTTGTTTTGTTACTTTGTACAAATTAAAACAAAAGATCTAAAATAACTCTGTACTTCTCATTAGGTAAACTATCTCTAATACAAAAAACGGTCAAGTCTAGTGGTCGGAGTAAGTCCGCTTAAACGACATGCTATCCCTACTCCGCTGGAGAAAGTACTCTTCGAATCAACCGTGGTAGGGATAAGAAAAAGATGGCGCGTAACGGAAAAATGTGACGCGTAACCGAGAAATGTGACGGTAAATTTTTTCAAACGCCGATAAAGAAGTTTCACTTCAATAAATGATTCGGCCAAACCGTGATCAAAAGCCATTACTAACGTGAATCCTTTCCCCAGCTACTTCAAGCGCCGCATCAGCATCTACGTGGAGTTCATCCCTCAGATCCTGTTCCTGCTGCTGCTGTTCTTCTACATGGTGCTGCTCATGTTCATCAAGTGGACCAGCTACGGATCCACGCCGCCCTACTACGGAAGTGATGACCTTGGTGAGTCACCACCGAATAATCCTGCAATCGATTTAGTGTTAGAGAGGTCCTCCTTTGTGCCTTTGTGTTACATAAAGTTATATCTAATATATGTACAACCCAATTACTGAATGTGGTCAAGACATTCCACAATGTGTACTTGGGTTGTAGGTACAAAGAATATGATCATAGTGGGTCATAGTAATGATGTAAAGAAAAGTAACTTGAGGAAAACTGTTTGCCATCGTCATTTGTAATACCTATACCTCTGTCTTACCAGCACTTACAGGCCTGTAAAGTATTCATTTTTAGGGTTCCGTACCTAAAGGGTAAAACGGGACCCTATTACTAAATTCGCTGTCCGTCTGTCACCAGGCTGTATCTCATGAACCGTGATTGTCAGACAGTTGAAATTTTCACAGATGATGTATTTCTGTTGCCGCTATAACAACAAATACTAAAAAACAGAATAAAAAAAATATACAACAAACGTGATTTTTTTGCCGTTTTTATATATAATGGTACGGAACCCTTCGTGCGCGAGTCCGACTCGCACTTGGCCGGTTTTTTTGCAATATTCAGTTAGAATTAGTTTTAACATGGCCTTCTACGTATTTTGAAGTATCATACCATCGTGAAATTCCATGAAGTAATGGTGCGTGTTAGACCGTATTCGGTAAAGTCACGACTGCAGCTTAGTTCGAACTATTCGAAGAACGCGAGCGGTAGCCGAATTCGGTGTACCAACACAATTCAGTTAAACGAGCCAGTTAGACCGAGCTAATGTAAAAGTGCCATAACGCTATTGTCCGTTGCAGCTATCGTGAAGACCAGCGCGTACTGCGCGCCGTCCATCCTCATCACGTTCATCAACATGATGCTGTTCAAGCACGACAACCCGCGGCCCCCTTGCGACGACGCCATGTACGCCGGACAGATGGGCATACAGAAGGTACTTTTTTCATTTATTTTTTTATATTTAACTAGCGACCCGCCCCGGCTTCGCACGGGTGCACTGAAGATACTATAAATATACCACGGTTTTGGAACTCTGGTTTAATGTATAGTAACTTGAAACTCTGTCATATGTCAGTGTTTTCGCGAAATCATCTTGAGAATATAACTTGAACGCTATTATAGGGCCCCTGGCCGGTACCGCCGCAACCGCTATGTCCCTGCATTTTAACCTTTTGCGTGTCTACCACAGATTTTTATCGTCCAATCCTGACCAAGCCCTTAAGTGTAACTGTCCGACTTAAGACATTTGGAGCATTTTTTCTTATGTCGAACTGTGTAACTTAAGACACGCAAAAGGTTAAAACTGTAATATCTTCGAAAATATTCATTTAAATTACATGCTGTAAAGAGCCATAATTATTTACATAAAATGCGCAATGTATTTAAGGTACTTTATTGGATAAGGATTAATGATCTATTGCTGAAAATCGCTTCGTAAATAAGCCATTATTTCTCGTAAAAAGTAAAGGATAAAAAATGGTTATTGTGGGTTATCCCTAAGAGATAGACATATACCATCGCGGACTTTTTGGTAGACCTTTTTAAGGTGTACAATACTGTAGTACATTATTTTGATCTATATCGTAGGGTTCAGCCAGCGTTTGCAATGTAAGCGCAAAAAAATGTGTTTATTTACGACATCACATTAGAAATCTTTAAAATTATCAGTGTTTCTCTACTATATTATGCATGTATATACATATAAACCTTCCTCTTGAATCACTCTATCTATTAAAAAAACCGCATCAAAATCCGTTGCGTACTTTTAAAGATCTAAGCATACATAGGGACAGACAGACAGCGGGAAGTGGCTTTGTTTTATACTATGTAGTGATATGGGTTTGCTCTTGACTCGAGTCTAGGTCATAGATGACAGAGACAAAGTCGACGATGGAGCGAGCTTACCTAGAAGAAGCCTGTTCACTCTAATTTTGATGAGATTAGGGTTGTATGCGTTCGGAAACACAGACGCAGGCAGAGAGTTCCACTCCTGTGCTTTGCGCATTATAAAATACGTTTGGAAACGTTTAGTGCGAATTGGTGGATTAGCAACAAGGTAGGGATGGTAACTTGCAGTGCGTCTAGATGTCCGATAGTCCGTCTTTGAACGAGGAACCAAACCAGGACTTAATAACATATGACTGGCCTGTTGGTCGAGTGGTTAGTGACCCTGACTGCTAAACCGGAGGTCGTGGGTTCGATTCCCACCCAGGACAAATCTTTGTATGATGAGCACGATCATTTGTTCTGTGTCTGGGTGTAATTTGTGTATAATATGTTTGTATTTAGAAATATATAAGTATGTTTCTCAGTTGTCTGGTTGCCATAGCACAGGCTCTGCCTAGTTTGGGATCGGATGACCGTGTGTGAGTTGTCCCAGGAAAAAAAAAATTGGAAATACGACTAGCTCATTCGCGACTACAACACAAACAAAAACATCTTACCTATTCATTCCATTTTCCATTCCATTCGTTTTTTTTAATGGAGACGGTTCGCCTGTTTGTTCCTAAAAATAACTTTTGATAAAGTAACTTAGTAATAGTAAGTTAAAATGTTTGTTTATCTGTTGTGCAGTTCTGCGTGATCCTTGCGCTGATGTGCGTGCCAGTGATGCTGTTCGGCAAGCCCTACTTCATCATGAAGGAGCAGAAGCAGAGGGCTGTAAGTGAAAACAATTATTATTATTATACTGCTGTTTCTAATAAATTATTCTGATGAAATTATCTTTGTCATTGTCATCGGGAAATTGCAGACTCCGTAATATTGTAATAAATCTTGATTAGATTATAATTTCTCGATATTTTATGAAAAAATAGTTTTGTATACAATAAGTCAAATCCAAATTCAATAGTTTCCAATATATCCGTGTCTTATTTAGAAAAAATTAAAAAACATTTTCCGGTGACATCATCCTAACTTTACATAGATTTGATTTAAAAAAAAAAGATAGTCACTAAATTAGAACTTCTATTATTATCTATTTTTGAACTAAATAACAATATTTAATATTGTACTCTTTTAATGCTGCATTAATGGATAGCTTGCGGTAAGGATTAAATATTATTTATTTATTTATTTAAACTTTATGTACAATAGTGGTACATAGGCGGACTTAATGCATCAAGGCATTCTCTACCAGTCAACCTTTGGGTTATAAAGACTATACTGTGGTAGGTGTACAATAAAAAAAAATATTATTATTAGTTTAATAGAAGAATAGCCTCTTGATAAATATTTTTAAAACAGTTATAAGTTATAAAGATTTAGTTCTATTACAAAAGTAAGGTATAAATCGTTTGTTTGTACAGCGTCAGGGTCACCAGGGCGTGGAAGGCGCCGCAGAGAACGGGACGGCGGGCGGAGCCGCGCCGCCTGCGCCGCACCACGACGAGGACATCACCGAAGTGTTCATCCACCAGGTACCTACCACGTGTACTACGCGCAATGCTTCTTCTACACTACTGCTCTGATGGAAAAGCTTCATGCTCGCGATTCGGATCATGGCCAATTACGATTAAGTTGAAGTTGCTGTCAGTGTTGGTTTGCTCGGATTGCATTTGCTTCCACAAAATAATTAATTCTGTTTCGTTCGAATTAATTCTGTTAACTGTTTATTATTACTCCAATGCATCATAAACCAGTGATCGTATAATCGGGTGCTTATATACCTAAACTTCTTCCCGTGAAAGAATAATGTGGACATTCCTTTCTGAATAAATAAGTAATCCCGGGTTCCTGGGAACAATTTTGTAAAAACAACTACAACAAACTTAATGAAATTATAGCAGTGGTTATTTTGATTTAGTATCTTTATTTTATGCAAAACAAATAGAAAATCAAAAAAACTTTCATTGTAAATTAAGAAGTTAGATATTTTATACTGCGTTCTGATAAATCGAGCAGTATTTTTTTTTAAAGATGCACAATATTTCCCAGCTTTAAAAAATAAACGAAGAAATCCAATAGTTACATTAACAATGCAGTACATATTGGTGACAATTTCATCTCGGTACGAATTTCCGTTTTGTTCTAGTCCAAAGTCACCATTGTTCTTTATTTAGGCTTACTTCAAACGAAGCAAATAATAATAAGACTTAAAAAATATGCAAACCGTTTTACCTTGCTATCTTGTCAAAAACCTGATATTTGTACTTTATCATTTGAAAGTATAATTGAACATATGATGAGAATGCACATTGTTCCGCCAGGCCATCCACACGATCGAGTACGTGCTGGGCTCGGTGTCGCACACGGCGTCGTACCTGCGCCTGTGGGCGCTGTCGCTGGCGCACGCGCAGCTCGCGGAGGTCGCCTGGAACATGCTGCTCAGGAAAGGTAACGCATTATTATGTTACTAGCTGTCGCCCAAGGTTTTTCCCGTTCCCGTACGAATTTCGGGAAATCCTCTCTTAGGTTACTACTGCTACCTTAAATTCCCCAAGGAACCTACATGCCAAATTTCAGCTTTCTACGACCAAGAGTTTCGGCCGTTGTCTGTCAGTCACTCAATCAGTCAGTCAGAAAAGGAAGAATTTGATCTATATTGAAATTATAAAAAAATACTATGACAGAAATACTGAACGCGTCAGCAAAAAATATAACAGGCAATCTATCGCAAAGATAGACAAAGAGTATCGAAAACGTTTGGTAACTTTAGAAGTATTTTGAAAGTGTGGCTAAGCTTAATATTCATCTTGTTGTGTCATCAACATCTGCCTAGTATTGACACTCTCAGTCTAACAAGATGTAACAGCATTTTTGAATTGAGTAACCAAACCGATATAGTAAAACATCACGTGGTGTAGGTACCAAAAATATAGAAAAGCTGTAGGGAAACCAGCACGCTTCGTAAACACTGACAAAGACCGCGTTCCAAGCCCCGTCGCGACGTCCCAGACCCTCCCCGACCTTTGAGCACCGAGCCAGCCCAAGTCGCTGAGCCAGTAGCTTTAAACTCCCCAAATAATAATATTATGACCCAGCCTGTCCCTTGCTGTCCTCCCGAAATGACGCCGCTAAGCCGAGGTCTGTATCCCACAGGGGATGCCCTAGCGAGCGGTCATTTAGTTTTAACTTAATTTTTAAGCCCTGGCTGGGGGCCTTAAATTCATTTGAGGTCACCACAGGATAGTACGGTTAAGCAGTAACCAGCCTTAGAGTGCTGAATGAGAGTGGTCAAGTAAAAAAAAAACACTACCTCTTGAGACATTGCATTGTTGCGAAAGAATTTTGTATTTACATTTTTTTCATTCTCTACTGCACTCTCTGCACTCTCTTTTGCATTCTCTACTAGTCAACCAAGGGCGGTAAAGGGACAACAGTTTGGGAAATCATCAAATGACTTCCATCATCAATTCCTTTCGGCTCTGGGCGTAGCGGAAGGTATTGAGTGTCAGACTTACTGACTAAAACCCACCCGTGTTCCTCCTAATACCCTTTGCGTTCCAAGGCCGCGGTGACTCCTTCGACCAATATCCGCAACCCTGGCAGGGTCCGTCCTGAGTTGATTATTGTGCCGTGCAGACTCAACAAACTCCATTGCTTGCAGGTCTGATGTCGACGGACATCAAAGGCGGTATCTTCCTGTACATCGTGTTCGCGGGCTGGGCGGCCATCTCCGTGTCCATCCTCGTGCTCATGGAGGGACTCTCCGCCTTCCTGCACACGCTGCGTCTGCACTGGTTAGTACATCATTCTCTCTAATGTAAGCAAGGATTTTGGAAGGTCGAGTGAAGTGGTCTGTCATTCTAATTGATGCTTTGGGTTGAGTTCACTTCACCTATGTTATCTTGATGCTATGGGTTGAGTTCACTTCACCTATGTTATCTTGATGCTGTGGGTTGAGTTCACTTCACCTATGTTATCTTGATGCTATGGGTTGAGTTCACTTCGCCTATGTTATTTTGATGCTATGGGTTGAGTTCACTTCACCTATGTTATCTTGATGCTATGGGTTGAGTTCACTTCGCCTATGTTATCACGGTGAGATTGTTACATAATAGCAGTATTGGCTTGCTTAAGTTTAGATCCTTTTTAAAAAAGAGATTTTACAACGTGTGTAGCAGATGGATAGAGGTTGTTGTATCTATTATTGTGAACGATTTTTGAGGGACAATGGGACCAATCCCAAAATAGAAAAAAACACAGCTGTTGAGTATATTTTTTCGAGATGCAATCATAAATGCATGTTCTTATAGTAAAAGTTATTCCTGGTCATAAATGTTTTCGTAAACAGTTGAATTATTGGTTTTTCATAAAAAAAATTGTTCCTCAGGGTCGAGTTCCAGAGTAAATTCTACGCAGGCGAAGGCTACCTGTTCCAGCCGTTCTCGTTCGAGGTGATCCTGGACTCGGCCGGCAGCACCGAGGAGTGAGTCCTCGCGGCCACCAGTAATGTGTACCCGACCAACTGTTCGTAGTAGACGTTGTGTCACTGTATATGATACGTCTATGTTACTAGGCAGCTTCAATATTTGTGTATTTATTGGTCTTATGATGAATATCCTATTAAAAATAAAAGTTGCTTCAATAATATAAAATATAAGCGTTCTGTAGTGTCATTGTGTCAAGCATATCCAATGCTTTTCTTGTTCTTGTATCAAAAGTTAATAACTACTAGTTACGTAAGCAAGAAAATGCAAATATTCTCCATAAAACGTTTATTTACTACAACATTAAGGGTACAGATTACAAATAAAATCATTTTCTTTTGTATTTTCCTAATTGATAAATATTTTTTATTTAATCCAGTTTTTTTGTAAGTTATAAAGTGTGAACGGCCACTCCTCGCGTAAACCAGAATAAGATTCAATTGTTGTACTTAAAATAATTTTATGTCGACCTCCGTATTCTGTAAACATTCGATCGATCGATTTTATAATTATAATTATCTGCTGTGTTGATAGATTGCAATTTTAAGTTAATAATTTTAATAAATTACTTATGATAAAATACTTTTTTTTTTATTCAAAGTATAAGTATAATTATTATTTATTTGTTTACATAAGGATATCTAGCTGCAGTGTTAAAATCTCCATGTTGTAGAACTGTAGCTCCGAAGTGTATGTTGATGTCAGACGCTCTCTGTATTGTTACCGATTGTCATTCCAGTGTATTCAATGTTATCTACTTAGTATTCCGCTGAGTGTCGCGTAGCATGTAGTTTTACGGTGATGATTAAAGGTTTTAGTAGCATTACATTATTGGTTTCATTTAATCTTCCTGCGATCGAATCTATCAAAGTAGATCGAATTTTAGACAGGTAAACACCTGTGCTATCTATTTGGAAAATGGAATGGGATAGTTTAACTTAGTCGTACTCAGCGCCGATAGTGATGCTAATATCACCAGGTAGTACATTCGTCTTGTGATACCAGCGATTCGTATCCACCACCACTGAAATCATTAAACAACCATGTTACTTGAGCATGGCGAGGTTGCGATGATGAAATAATATATACAAATAAATAAAGTTGTAGTGTCTAATATAGGAATATCAAAATTACAGCTATAACTAAAAAAAAAATCTGTTTGTCTGTATGTTCCGGCTAATCTCCGAAAAGGCTGAGGCTATTTTGACAGGACTTTCAGTGGGAGATAGCTGATGTTATAAGGAGTAGGTAACTGCGGCTCCGTTTTATTTTAGAAAAAAAGTTAGGGTTCCGAGCAAAGAAATTAAAGCCCATAAATCCATGAACAGTCGCGGGCAACAGCTAGTTATTTTATATGATACTTACAGATTTCTCCAGGGGACACAGTGAACGTGATCCATCGACACTGGTACAGGCACTCTGGTGGCGGCGCCAGCTGCCACTGCTTGTGGCCGCGCACTTGAGCCTGCCACGACATGTGCTTCACCGAGTCCACCTGACAATGCAGAGTTTTTAAAGTCTTTCCAAAAGAACTAGGAACACTCCGCAGTAGCAAATTCATGTGACAGACGTCATTTAGTTTTATCGACCTATACCGAGGGTTTTCCTTGGTAATTGAATGACTTTTAGAACTTGGACAAACAAATATTGTAATTTTAAAATAAGGAGCTCCAGACGGAAGGCAGCTGAAGAAACGGTTAACATCAGTCTGACAAAAAGCTCCGTCTTTTACTGATGAATTGTGGGTACAACCTGTACGCTGACAAGATTTGCATCTATCTAGCAATGCACCATTGCTGGGCAAAAACCTCCCTCTTTTTTACTTAAGTCTCTCCTGTGTAGCTACCTACTACAATTACAGGTCGTAAACCAAAATGGCCGATTCGCATAACCGCTATAGTTATGGCTCTATTTTATTTCATGGCTATCGATGTTATACTTAATAATATACCTACTGTGCTCGTCATACCACTTCTGCTATATGTTCAAACTGTATGCGAGAACGCCGGTACCCTAAACAGAAGTTTAATCTTATACTGGGTACTAGAGTTCAACGAAAACACGTTTTATTGTTGTTGTAAAGCTGCATAGTTGTAGATTAGTGTTTTTGTACAACCTATGGAAAATAAACTATTTTATTATTACTTACGTGCATATGAGCGCCCTGCCCCGGTCCGCCCATAAAAATCCAATCCACCATATCGCTCTCAGCAGTCCTTGGCAGGAAGTATGGTCTATCGTAGTAACTCCTCAGCTTCCTCGTCTCCAGGTCGTAGCAGGTACTCCAGCCAACGTACCAGGGTTGGCCTGACAGGTTTGCTCTAGCCTCTTCCATATTGAACACTTCTTGGAGAGAGTTCAGGCCCGATTTGTACGCGAAGTAGAAACAGTCATTGATTTGTTGGCCCATTTTACCGTCATTGTAGAAATTGGCGAAGAATTTGAAGTTGAATTCCTGTAGGATTGAGATTTCCGTTTACGGTTTTTCCTATTTATGTTGACAAGAGTGATATATTGTCAGGCAGACATGCGTCGCTGCCTACCCTCTTATAACAATTACTATAAATATGTTAACAAATACCAATGAAAACGTGTATTATTTGCTGGCCCACGTTGGGCGCCACGATCGACGCTTTGGAATGCGCAATTAGCTACACCTTTCTGACGGGCCGTTTTCTTGACAGTTTAAAAGTGCCTGTATACAAATGGTTTGATTGAAATAAAAAGCTTTGAGTTGAGTTTGAGATGAGGTCAAGCCTCAAGGCTCAACGTAGCTGCTAAAACGGGAGACCCATTTGGCCTGACTCTGACATTTACAATAAATCCATATTATTGTCTACATGTAAAAAAAAACATCTACCTACCCTGAGAGCCTTCCACCCGTGAGTAGCATCGGTAACAATGACCGGTGTCGTACTGTAAGCATACTTGTCTTCAAACTCCTCGGCGGAGACATTCGCGAGTCGCACCACGTCATCAACTCCCAAGCACATAGAACAGTCTTCTGGCGGACGGAACACCGACTTGGAGAATGACGGTAGTTCTAATATGCAGTTCTAAAAGGAAGAATGGGAAAAATTATGGAAAAATAAGTGGCAGTGTGTGGGAGAGTGGTTTCTTACGACACTAAAAAAAATACATGTTGCCTGAACTATCATACTGCTGGGCAAAGGGCCCTCCATTCCTTCCTTTGTTCCCGGTTCTGTGCCAGTTCTTGCCTATTTCTAAGGATGATATCCAAGTCATCCAGGCCATCTTTCGCGTAAATTAATGCCTAAATATTATAGCGCTGTGGCCCTGTAGGTAGGATTTTGAACTTTACCTAAATCCAACCCTTTTGTTTAGGTGTCGCTTAGAGTTACTGAAAACGTGCATCCGGCAATAAAAACACAACATATTTCACCAACTTACCCTACTCCCCAGTAGTTCGACATAAACCCATCGTGCACTGATTAGACACACAAAAATAAGAGCCGCACTCCACAACGCATAACCAGCGGATTTCCCATTAAAAACTTTCTTTTCACTGTTTCTTGGAATATCAAGCCGCGAAATATACGAACTACTAAGTTTCAAACTGTCGATCTTATTGAGAATTTTCGTAACTTTTAATTCCGCTGTTTTGTAGGTTTTGGCACAAGTTTTGGAGTGGATAGCCTGATTCATTGTAACGTGTTGAACGTCCCGGGACCGAATGAAAGGGGTTTGTCGCCAACCAACGGTTTTTATAGGGTTGGAAATTATTTAGAGCTTGGGCGATATAATCGGATTTATAGAGAGTTCCTGAAATAGAACTGTTTATTAAGTATCTGAATATTCTAGTGACTTGTTAGGAACTGTAAGTTCTCGTCCTAACTCTCCCTGTCCGCGCTCATTATAGCTTGTTAGCGCCAATTCAATTCAGAAGAGCACTATACTTTATGGGTGACTTTTTCATTAAACTTAATATTAATTAATTATTGTGAGGCGCATTTTTACTCTGAAATCATCGAATTTCTAGGTAGTACCTACTGAAAGAATACTTGGACTTGATAGTCATTAGTTACCATTAACCAAATTATATTAATACTTAATGTTAATGATTAATGATTGATAATTTAAGATGGAAAGAATCATATTCAATATCAGGTAAATCATGTAAAATATATAGTGTTCGTATGAACCACTCTATGTGTGTCCCCTTGTATGGGCTAAGTAATGCGTTGTGGGTGCAATAGGTATGAAATTGGAATTCATTATCTGCCGCGGAGCAGCAACTGTGTCCTCGTTACACGCCTCACGCCTTCAATGACACGCCGCGATTTAACCTTTTTATCAGATACCTACTCTTTTGTGAATGATCGTCTCAATAATCTTCGTGCTCTCGCTGGTTGATTATTTTGGTTTTAATGAATATATACCTACTAAGGAATAACTAACAGTAACATATTACAGCTTATAAACTAACTATCATAATATATCTATGTACCTATATAGTGAGGTTTAGTAGATATAAATAGTTTTAATGCACGAGATGTACATAACTAACTTAAATAATAATTTGTTCGTTTGAAAAGGTAAATTAAGTACCTAGGTAGGAATACTATCTTATGATATCATTTATACATGATACAATAACCAAAATTTTTTGTTATGAGCAAAACGAGGTAAGTAAAACAAAAATTATCTTCATCTAACATGTTTATAGGCCCTTTATGGCCTCAATAAGGCCGGTTCGAAAACCTTTAGTGGGCCATCGCAAAAATATCCAAATCGGTAAAATGTTTTTTTTAAATTGTTATAAAATATTAAGCAACGATGCGCAGCCTCCAACGTTAGATCTACATGGAGAAGCAGTGAAAAGTGGGCATGCGCGCACCTCTCGCCTCAAAACACTTCTAGGAACATGTAACGTACTCTATTGGTTATTTCTAAGCAGTCGTACCTGTTATTCGTATTACACACGTCATCATAAAGGAACATCGTTTCAAGAAATAATCTTCTGGACTATAGGCTCATCACAACGTATTTTTAGAGCAAATCATTATACGACAGATTAAGGCTCCGGTAACAACGGTATTGCAGGGAACTTGAAAAATTACGTTGAACCTTTTCTAAGCTGTCTGTTTATCTATACTGATATAATAAAGTTGAAGAGTTTGTTTGTTTGGACGAATCTCTGGACCTATCCGTCGGATTTGGAAAATTCTATCGGGATATGCGCGTACGAAGTCGCGGGCTAAAGTTTATTGTAATATAAGGGTTCCATATTATCACAGCTTATTCAAGTTGGGACCTTACGAGTGAACTATACAAATGGATGAAACTGCTAGTGCGTTTGAAATCAGTTGTAGATCTCAGTACAAATCCGTACATAATACGGTAAGCACTGTCGATTATTCATGTGCTGATCAAGGTGTATAATTTTTCGCCGAGCAGCACGCCCAAGTCTTTCACTTTTTATAAATGGAATTTTAGAACATTTGGAAATATTAAGATACAGTTTATTTTTAACACAATGTGTTGAAATGCGAGCTTGAATGCTTTTTGATAATGTTGCCAATCTGTATGGTTCTTAATTGACTTGAATATTTTCAATTCGTCAGCATATTATAAGAATTCTGATAATTTGCAACAAATATTGATATCATTACCTAATAAATAAAATAAATAAGAGGGGGCCCAAAATCGATCCTTGTGGTACGCCAAAAGTCACATTTACAGTATAGATGAGTCTCTCTAATAACTATTTTTATTTGGCTCTCGTCTTATTTAAAATATAAGATATAAGACGAGAACCAGCGAAGTAAGTCACTACGAATACCGTTATATTATGCTATTTTCGTAAGCAGTAATTTATGATCTACCTTGTCGAAAGCTTTTCCGAAGTCTGTACAAACAGCATCTTCTTGAACTTGTTGATTCATGTTATTAAACAAGTAATCAGCAAGATTTGTAGTTGTAGCTAATAATATGTAATACCTATGTAAAATTTGGTGTTTATACAAATAGGATTTTTGACAAAGCTTAAACTCCTTCCCGTTCTCTTTCCCATCGGCGTCAGCATATATTGTGTAAAAAATACCTCTTATCGATTACATTTCGGCACGATTGGCGCTGTGGTTGAGCGATTGACTGCTGCGCTGCGTGTCGCGGGTTCGATTACCGCATGGAACAAGTATTTGTATGACCTGCAGATAGTTGTTCCGGGTCTGGCTGTTTCTTTATGTGAGTTTATGTTTGTAAACGCACCCACGATACAGGAGAAATTCCTAGTGTCGGGCAACGTTTCTTCAAAATAAACAGCTTATAAATAACAGCAGCTTAGCGTAACAAAATAACATGATGTGTAAAATGACTTTGATTGAACAGAATTACCATTACCATTTTATATTCGAACCATTTTCCGTTTCCGATTTTCAGGTTCCAACTGTTTTGGTTTGTCAATGTCAACACAAAATGTCAACTCATAATGACAAGTGCACAATGTCAAAACAAACGAAACGCTGTTGTGGAAAGAAAACTAAGTGATTCGTTTTTTATTTTTATAAAAGAATAAAAGTGTATTGAACCATGGCTGCTATATTGGGTGGAGGGCTGGGAGGCCTCTCTACAGGATACTATTTACTTAAAAATAATTTGAACAGCAACAATAAATTAAATCTGTTTCTGTTAGAAGCGACTAACTACTGCGGCGGGTGGATCAAATCTATCCGAACGAAGGACTATGTGTTTGAACAAGGACCTCGAACTATCAGGCCCAAGGGCTTGCCCGGGTTGAATACGCTAAATATGATGCAAGATCTAGGTCTGAGCGAACACATCGCACCTATCACGCCAGACCACCCCGCCGCCAAGAACAGAATGATTTACGTGCGGAAAAACCTACACATCTTACCTTCAACTTTAATAAGCGTATTCAAGAAGAATCAGCCATTCTCAAAACCCCTCATTTATGCACTGTTTAATGATATAAAATCACCTTACAAAGAATTACAGGATGATTCAATTTACAACTTTGTTGAAAGACGTTTTGGTAAAGAAATAGCAGACTATGCTATATCGCCGATGATATGTGGGATTTGTGCAGGTGATGCAAAGGAAATATCTGTCAAGTTCCTTATGAAGACATTATTTGAGTATGAGCAAAACCATGGTGGAGTTGTGAAAGGGTTAATGAAGTCTATGTTCCAATCAAAATCTGATTCTGATATGGATCTAAGTGAGCTAGCAAAACGATCACAAGAAGAGAAGTGGAATGTGTATACAATCAAAGGTGGCCTAGAAACATTTCCTGATACTTTACAAAACTATTTGGTTGAAAATGATGTCAATGTTCAACTGAATACAAAAGTTGAACAATTAGAGTTTATAGATTCAAGTTCTGTAGCATTAAGAAATTCTGATGGAAATAGTTTAACAGCCAATCACATCTACTCTTCATTACCAGCTTATGCTCTTGCTAAGTTAGTGGAGAAACAACATCCGGAGCTAGCAAACAATTTAAATGAAATTCCATTTGTAACTGTTGGAATAGTTAACTTGTATTTTGATATTGTTGAACCTCTTATTCAGCCTGCATTTGGGTTCCTAGTGCCTCCTATTGAGAACTCTCCTATCCTTGGAGTTGTTTTTGACTCTTGTTGTATACCAGACCAAATGGGAACTGTTTTAACTGTCATGCTCGGAGGCAAGTGGTTTAAAGAGAAGTTTGGGGACGATGTCTCTGAGGAGACATTGTTAGGAATAGCTATGCGTGAGATAGGGACGATATTGAAAATAAAAGTTAAGCCTACTGCGTCTAATGTGAATATTTTGGACAAGTGTATACCTCAGTATGTGATAGGGCACTATGAGAGGGTTGATAAGATACGGGAGTACATTGCGGCTAACAATTTGCCGATATCTCTGGTGGGTTGTAGTTACGATGGTGTTGGTATGAATGATGTTATCTACTCAGCTAAGAAACAAGTCGAAGGTAGTCCTTGCAGAGGATAAGTATCTATTTAGACAAATTTTAACATAAGAAAGAAAGTATGTTATTACAGCTATCACAATATTGAGCATTTATTTTATATTTTTTTTGGTAATAAATGGATTTATTGATATTATTCTTGTGGTGTTTTAAGAACCTTTCTATATCTTTTCATCTAAATACCTTAACCTGGCAAGTCACAAGTCTCTCAAATATTTTTTTTTGTAATTTAGTTAAGCAGCCTATAGCCTATTGGTACATTAGCGTTGCTGAAGTCGTAAGTAGCTAATTGGAGAGTTACAAGTCTTAAAAGACTCTTATTGCGAAAAATACAAATATCCGATATTTTTCTATAAAATGCAATCTATGCGCCAAAACACAGTATTCAAAAGGATCCAAGCGCTAATTTCCTTTACATTTTGAAATACACGAAGTTAAAATACGCGAATAAGATTTGCACTCCAGTTATTTGTTAAATCTATACTTACTGATGCAATAAAGCTGTAGAGATTGCTAATCTCTGGAACTACCAGTCGGATTTGGAAAGAACGGGGAAAAACGGGACATAGGTACGCGTACAAGTCGCGGGCAAAAGCTAGTCTAGAAATATTAAAATTGGTACTTAGACTCTTTGTAGTTGTAGGGAAAATAACGAAAACAATTAGAAATATTCGTGTTCAAAATATTTTATTTCAGCTAAACATATCCAACCAAGTTATGATATACGTACATACTTGTAGCAGACTGTTATATAAAATGTGCACATTTTGAAAAGCTCACCGTTATACGCGCAGTTATTTAGTACATAGTGAGAACATTTATCTTAACCTAATATCATATAATATCAGAATCTTACTCTGTATATAAAGCCTATAAAAAAATAAATAACTAACTAAAATCTCCAAATACTTGGAATTTCATGAATAATTTCATTTAGTTTGTAAAAGCAAACTTTAGGCACATGTCGTGTATCTAGCTGCTCTATGCACTAATGTCAAACATTCAATATTGTATGTATATTTGTAAGTGATAAATTTCTAGTATCTGCCAGGAACATGATCGTAAAAGTAATGTGCAAGTTAACTACTGTTTGAACAACCAGTAACAGCAGTTTTGCGATCATTTTCATTCGAGGAACTGGGTGTTAGTATTTGTTATTTAGGTAATATTAACTTCTAGCTATCGTGGTGCTGATAATATTCTGGGTAAGCTCTTTCCATCGTCGACTTTGTCTCTGTCATCTATGTCAAGAGCAAACCCATATTAAATAAAAAGAAAATCAAATATTATTTCCAGTAACTTTGTGTGTCATGTTCACTCTTAACTTGAATATAATTTAGGTATGTGACGAATTTTATTAACGTTTGGAAGCCACACTTTGTTATTCTTTACATCACAAGTAGATACGTAGATTTTGATGTTGTTGAATTTAGAACAATTAAAAATGTTTCGAAAAACTACTCAATCTTACATAATGATAAACTCTTTGCCAACTTCGATTTGAGTTGACACATTGGGGTCATCATAGTGTTAGTGTGGTGATAGTGTTTTTTTTTATTAGTATTTCACAATTGTGAACATTGATTATTTCTAGATTATTTGTTCATTTTCACGAAGTTAGCAGATTGTCTGCATAGCAACATACACTTAGGTTACTTACACTTTTTAAATTAAACCATAATATACATACATTAAACACTTAAGAAAAATAATTCGGTAGCTTTAGTTCGAGCCAGCGTTCTTTAAATACGGCAGTAATAATAAGTGTTCAGTAAATAAAATGTTAGCTTAAAGTATGACGATACAATCTTGTAACATGTTGCACAGAATACAACTTCCCTCTTATTCATATACAACTGACATTTTTACCCTTTCATTGCCACCTCTATTTTCCTGTAGTTTTAGCGGGAGGGTGCCGCATTCAATGTTTCTTTTTGAATAAGAGGGAGATACTTTCTTTAATAAACACAGTTTGATCGTACATTCCGCCTGGGGTATTTTCCTGAAAAATCTAATTACTCCACCCGTTAAATTTCCAAAAAATTGGGCACCGGTTTTTTTTCTTTTTCCATGTAAACTGTTAATGAAGACGATACACGTTTTTGTAAAAAGTGTACACGTTTGTAGTACACTTTTTACAAAAACGTGATGTCTGTCACTCATGAGCTTTGATGCGCTTTAACAAGTTTGTCGATTTGAAATGGCAAAAAATACGCGCACGTGAGTGTGTATAATATTTTTTGGAAATATAACTGCCGGATTAAATAGAATTATTATTTTTGTATCTAGGAAAATAGCGTATTGGATTGACCGTACAACAAAGCGTAACTAAACAAAATGTAGGACTAGTTGGAGCTGACAGCCCCCAGGTCCAACAGCACGGTGGTGTAGAGCGTGTGGTCGCGCGGCTGCGGGGCGGCGGCGGGCGGCACGGTGTTGCGGTACGAGTACTGCAGCGCCACGCGAGCCAGCGCGGGCGCTCCGCCCTCTGCACCCGCCTCCGTCACCACCTCGAGGCGGAGCGCCAGCTTGTTGGACTTGCGCCACATTATGATGCTGGAACAATGGTGGAGAGGTTATGGTTTGGGTTAAGAACCTTAATGCGTGATATCACACGTACTCTCGTGTTTTTTACTTTTTTTGTTTAATATACGTTTGCTCTTGACTCTAGTTTAGGTCATAGATGACATCGTGTTACCGTAAACGTCTACTTTTCTATACAAATTGTCGTAAGCGAATGTTTTAACGTTAACGCGATCGAGATTGTTTAAAAACTCACACTAAAGCCACTAGTAATTAGACGCACGTCATTAATAAAATTGTCAATAAAAACGTGGAGGAAAGGTCGGGGGGGGGGGGGGGGGGGGGTCAAAATGAAAGCAGGCGGTTGACAGGACAGAATAGAAGAAAAGAACGTGAACCACAGACCCGATCCCAAGTAATATGAGACAAGGGCAGGTTGATGAGATGTAGGCGTTAGGAAGAATATACTTAATAGTTACCGGTCTTTTTTCTTAACAACATACTCCTGTGTAGCTTCCATAGTTTTGGAAATTTAAAAACGTTTTCTACTTTAGCAGCTGGCAACACGCCAAAATATTTTACCCGGTAAGTAACTATTAATTAAAATATTACTTTTTCACTTTTTGCAAATTTTCACAGCAGCACCAGAATTCACGATTAATGCAAATCTGATTTTTTGGCCGAAATATTAAAGAGGATTTAAAAAAAAAATAGGTAACTTAGGTTCGATCACATTCACGTTTCGGGAGTGTCTGAGTGTTTTCAAACGCAGTTGGATCTCTTATTGGGACCTCTACACGCAATACGAATAAATACGTAACTTATTTAAAGTTAATTGCACTGGGGTGCCTTTTAATGTTGCATCGTGATTTGTAATAATGCTTTTGGGGTAGGTATTTTATGACAGTTTAAAGTTGCGTGAGCTTTGAATATTTCTAGTGGCCCGCCTCGGCTTCGCCCGGATGTATTTTTTTTTTTCATTTTCTCCTGACAATAACAAACACAACAAAAAAAGAATGAGCAAAATTCATCCAGCCGTTCACGCGTGATGCCGTGACCAAGGGAAATAGGGACTCATTTTTAGGGTTCCGTACCCAAAGGGTAAAAATGGGACCCTATTACTAAGACTCCACTGTCCGTCTGTCTTGTCTGTCACCAGTATCTATCTTATAAACCGTGATAGAGACAGTTGAAATTTTCACAGATGATGTATTTCTGTTGCCGCTATAACAACAAATAATAAAAATGAAATAAACTTAAAAATAAAAGGGGGCCCTTATACAAGAAACATGTTTTTTTCGGCTTATGGTACGGAACCCTTTAAGTTTAAAACTTGAATATAACCTTTTGAACGCCAGTGTCACATATACGTGACAAGCAAGCGAGTGCCCTGTACGCCAAGCGTCACAAATATATGACAAAAAGTACGGCGAATTTATGGCTTGGCGTTGGGGGCACGCCGATGCGTTTATGCTCTGGCGTTCAAAAGGTATATATCCGATATGTAAATTAAATTAAATTAATTGATACTTGTCGCATTTATAACAATTGTAAGATAAGATTTAGTCCGTCAGTTAATGAAAAAATATTGAACTCACTCGTTAGTATCGTGTTGCGCGTCGTCGTCGTACTCTGCGGCGTCGTCCCGCTGCGCCAGCGTCAGCGTGACGTCAGGCGGCGTCACGTGACTCGTCGCGCAGTACACCGGCGCGCGCTCGATGGCTTTGAACGAGGATGTGTCCTGGAATGAGATCGTGTGATATATTCCAACCCAAATGATTACTGCTGCTGCACTTTATGCTCACTCCAGCTAGCCTTTCAAAGTCACTTTTTTTAACTTTGTAGTCGTTTTTTGCGGTCGAGTTTTTTGATAAAAGTCATTGGATCAGGCGGGATGTCCTCGGGGCGCAGCAGCCGCAGTTGCATCTCGTGGTGAGCCTCACATACATATTAGAACTCACCTTGTCCAAGTTGAGCGACCTCTCCAGCGACTTGTCAATGCTCTTGGGCTCGTCCTTGTCCTCCTGCGGCGGGATGTCTTCGGGGCGCAGCAGCCGCAGTTGCATCTCGTGGTGAGCCTCACATACATATTAGAACTCACCTTGTCCAAGTTGAGCGACCTCTCCAGCGACTTGTCAATGCTCTTGGGCTCGTCCTTGTCCTCCTGCGGCGGGATGTCTTCGGGGCGCAGCAGCCGCAGTTGCATCTCGTGGTGAGCCTCACATACATATTAGAACTCACCTTGTCCAAGTTGAGCGACCTCTCCAGCGACTTGTCAATGCTCTTGGGCTCGTCCTTGTCCTCCTGCGGCGGGATGTCTTCGGGGCGCAGCAGCCGCAGTTGCATCTCGTGGTGAGCCTCACATACATATTAGAACTCACCTTGTCCAAGTTGAGCGACCTCTCCAGCGACTTGTCAATGCTCTTGGGCTCGTCCTTGTCCTCCTGCGGCGGGATGTCTTCGGGGCGCAGCAGCCGCAGTTGCATCTCGTGGCCGGTGGGGTTGGTGAGCTTCAGCAACAGCGCCGACTTGCCGCCCGGCTTCACCGGCTCGTGAGAGATTATCTTTATCTCCGGGACGTGGTAGCTGTGGACAAGTTTTAGTTAGAGTATTGATAGAATTTCGATCAGGTTTTAACTTGGTAAAGGCCAAAGTCCTCGAGAAATTTTCAACCATCAGCGTTATACTTCAGCCAATTTATACATAACCCTTATGAATTATACACTTACACCTTCCTCATGAGTCACTCCGTTTTTGGTGAAAACGACATACTAAAAAGCAACCGAACGAATTTGCATACCGTTCGGTAGTGTGGTGATAGTGATAACGATATCTTACTAGGCCAGCAGCTCGATCTTGAACTTGATGGAGCCGGGGTTGTACTCGGGCTTGGTGAGGTTGTGGTCGCAGGCGCGGCAGCGCTGGCTGCGCTTCACGCTCAGCAGCTTGGCGAGCGGGTGCAGGCGCGACACTGACACCGGCTGCCACTCCGGGGATGCCAGGCGCTGTGGCATGCTCGTTACTGGGGGAAAGGATCAGGTGGTTGCAGTTTCATGTGTGACTTTTCGACATAAGGTATGCCAGTCCTCAACTGAACGACTCCATTTAGTATGATTTATTCCTAAGAATTCATAGCGCCCTACCGGTCTATTCTGTAAGTATCTCACCAGTGACAACTTAGGTGGAGTGGGCTTGAAGTGAACTTGTATTCCACTTTGATTGCATGGATTGACCGCTCACTACATGTTCACTTCACCCTAATTTTCCATGGTGAGATATTTACAGAATAGCACTACAGATCGAAAAACGCATGCGACGCCCGTCTCGCATTATTGTGGATCTCACCACGAGAATTTGCCGCGATATATACTGAACACTGAGGTCAGCTAAAGGCCATTTTTAACCGACCTTCCCAAAAAGCAGGAGGTTCTCAATTCGGTGGTATTTTATGTACACTATTATTCAGTTTGGCCCAGCAGTTTTTATTATACGAGCGTTTTGCTTACTTGGGTGATGTAATTACGTCCCCGTCATCCAAATAAGCAAAATGACGTCGGGTAATTAGTATCACAACTAAAAAAAGAGTGTAAAATGTATGTGTGACGCGCTCGGCGGTCTGCATCGCTTTGTGAGTCACCGTGCTCGCCACAGCGTAACATTAAGAACAGTGAGAAGGTTTTGTTATTATTGTTACGCGCCAGGATTAATGTCGGGTACATTTAGTTACTACTAGCGCCATCTAGTATCGAGTAGCAGAACTAGTAGGGTCAAGTACCTTCTAGATATTTCTTTGCCAGAACATTCCACACTTCTCGGTATCTGGTCAGTCGGCAGCGGTAGTTACGAGTACTTTCCAGATGTTTCGAGAATGGAAGTTTCTAGAATAAACTGACCTATAAAAGGAGCGCGTATTCCGCGACCGAGGCAGTATTAAATTTGCGATACAAGCGAATACTTCGGAAGCGATCTTCAAGTGCGAATAAAGTCAGTGGTGAACTTGTGTTTAATAATTAGTGAGTTTAAAGTTGTAATTAGTGTTTTTAAATTAAAGTGTCATTTTGGTTATTTAATCGGCTGTTTTTATTGTCACGAACCCCAAGCTCGTAACAATTGGTGTCAGAAGTGGGATATTTAAATCATGCCGATTCTACCAAAGGACGACACGGAGGGTATCCGTACCCGGAGTCAACGTCAGCAGGAGACGGACCATAGGCGTTTTGGAGGTACAACGCCGCAGACGTCGGAGGGCCAGTTGCCGATCATGGAGGCCGGTCCGTCCACAGGAGCTCCAGCATCTGCAGCACCAGACTTTGCTGCACTGATGATGATGCTGCAGGAACAGGCCCGCCGACAAGAGGAACAGGCCCGTCGGCTGGAAGAACAGCTACAGCGAGACAAGGAGGAACAGGCTCGCCGACAGGAGGAACAGGCTCGCCGACAGGAGGAACAGGCCCGGCGGTTGGAAGAACAGCTCCAGCGTGACAAGGAGGAACAGGCTCGCCGACAGGAGGAACAGGCTCGCCGACAGGAGGAACAGGCTCGCCGACAGGAGGAACAGGCCCGGCGGCTGGAAGAACAGCTGCAGCGTGACAAGGAGGAGCAGGCGCGCCGCCAGGAAGAACAGATGTTCATTATGAAGGATCTCCACGCCACTTTCGGCAAAGAAATAAAGGTTGTAAAAGATAAGGTGGTCCAGCATGAGAACCGCCTGACGGAAGCCGAAACCCGAATCGACCAAATGAATAATCGGGTTGACAACGTGATTGCTGACGTGAAGAAAACGCTGGACAACCTTAAAGTAGGGGATGGAATTGCATCTTCCGTAGCTACTACACCTTCGCTACGTGGATTCAAAGTGCCGCCGTTTGATGGGACATCTTCCTGGTCAGCCTACAAAAGACAGTTTGAGGCTGTTATGAAGGCGAATGGGTGGAGTAAAAATCATGCCATGACTGCTCTCACCCTAGGCCTGCGCGACCAGGCCTTAACTGTCCTAGAAGCTCTCGATAAGGAAGTGACTTATGAGCAGCTTCTTGAGGCGTTGGAAGCTAGATATGGCGACGCTCATCTGGAACACGTGTTTCGTGCGCAGCTCAAGGATCGCGTGCAACGCAGCGGTGAAAACCTGCAGCAGTGGGCCCTTGAAGTGGAGAAGCTGGTTCGAAAAGCTTACCAGTCCGTACCTGCGCTCATCGAAGGGAACCTGGTGCAGGCATTCACCGATGGAATCCGCGATCTTGAAGTTAGAGCTGCTGTGAGGCTCGGGCACCACGGGACGCTTAAGGACGCTTTGGCTCATGCACTGGAGGTGGAAGCTGTGCGGCAGGATCATCGTTCCCATCGCGTCAGGGAGGTTGCAGCGGCTACAGTTCGCGAACATTCTAAAGGATACAGCCCTAGGTGCTATGGCTGTGGTGAAAGGGGTCACCTTCGATCCAGTTGCCCTAAGCGAACAATAGAAAGGGAAGCTGTGTGTCAGGATAGTCGTTCCCACCGCGGCAGGGAGGTTGCAACAGCTGCAGTTCGCGACCGATTTATAAGGTACCGTCCTAGATGCTACGGTTGTGGTGAAAGGGGCCATCTTCGATCCAGTTGCCCAAAGCGAACTGCGGAAAGGAAAGATAGCCGATTTACAGAAGGTAGAGCGGCTAGCAACAGCGCCAAGCGGCCGCAGGAATACGACTTGGTGACGGAGCATCGCAGCGGAAGATTTTATGGCAACTCAGACGCATTGTTAAGAAGACCTTGTTCTGAAGACTGCAAGCATTGTACTAGACAAGAGGGTAAAGAAATCGTACCTGTGAGGATGCTCAAGACAGACCTCAGCAACGAGTGGAAGGAAAGCCTACAACGTGCACAGCAGGAAGATTCGGACATCAAGCCGATTCTGGGGTGGATGAAGGCCAGTGCTCCTAAGCCCACGTGGAGTGACGTCTCAGCGATGAGTTCGATCACAAAAAGTTATTGGGCCCAATGGGACAGCTTAGTGATTCAGGATGGAGTCCTGTGCCGTAAATGGGAAAATGCTCGGGGAGACAGCTGTCATTTACAAATGGTTGTCCCTAAAGCAAAAGTACCGAATGTCCTACAGCTGTACCATAATGGTTCTTCAGGAGGCCATTTGGGAGTAAAACGGACTCTACTGAAGATAAGAGAACGGTTTTACTGGGTCCACTGTCGTGACGATGTCGAGGACTGGTGTCGCAAATGTACAAGTTGTGCGGCTGTAAAAGGACCTCAGACTCGCAGTAGAGGTGCATTAAAATTGTACAACGTCGGTGCACCATGGGAAAGGATAGCCCTAGATGTTGCGGGACCTTTTCCGGAAAGTGAAAGTGGTAACAAGTATTTCATGGTTGTAATGGATTACTTCACTAAGTGGCCGGAAGTCTTCGCCATTCCAAATCAAGAAGCCTCAACAGTTGCAGATAAACTAGTTCATGAAGTCTTCTGTCGTTTTGGAGTACCCTTGGAGATTCACAGCGATCAAGGAAGGAATTTTGAGTCCCAAATATTCCAGGAAACTTGTCGAGTTATGGGTACTCATAAAACGAGAACAACTTCTTACCACCCACAATCGGATGGAATGGTGGAAAGATTTAATCAGACATTGGAGAGATACCTGGCAAAAGTCGTGGAAAACCGGCAACGCGATTGGGACAAGCATATACAACCGTTTTTGCTGTCATACCGAAGTGCTGTTCATGAAAGTACATCGGTGACACCAGCCTTCGCAAACTTTGGAAGAGAATTACGGCTGCCCGCAGATCTGATCACTGGAATACCACCTGATGCCCCACGCAGTATAACCGATTATGCGAATGACTTGCGGAACAAAATGAATGACATTTATGAGCACGTCAGACAATCGGGCCAGCAAATGTCTGAAAAGATGAAAACCCGTTATGACCGCAAAATGAACAATAAAGGGTTCGACGAAGGTTCACTAGTGTGGTTGCACAATCCAGTTCGCAGTAAAGGGAAATCTCCTAAGCTTCAAGCTAAATGGGACGGGCCGTACCGGATTGTGACAAAAATTAACGACGTGACCTATCGTATACAGAAAGGTACAAGAAGTGCTCCTAAGATCGTCCATGTGAATCGACTGGCGCGTTATTATGGGACCGATGATGCTCGGGACGAGCATGTCTTAGGAGGGGGCAGTGTTACGCGCCAGGATTAATGTCGGGTACATTTAGTTACTACTAGCGCCATCTAGTATCGAGTAGCAGAACTAGTAGGGTCAAGTACCTTCTAGATATTTCTTTGCCAGAACATTCCACACTTCTCGGTATCTGGTCAGTCGGCAGCGGTAGTTACGAGTACTTTCCAGATGTTTCGAGAATGGAAGTTTCTAGAATAAACTGACCTATAAAAGGAGCGCGTATTCCGCGACCGAGGCAGTATTAAATTTGCGATACAAGCGAATACTTCGGAAGCGATCTTCAAGTGCGAATAAAGTCAGTGGTGAACTTGTGTTTAATAATTAGTGAGTTTAAAGTTGTAATTAGTGTTTTTAAATTAAAGTGTCATTTTGGTTATTTAATCGGCTGTTTTTATTGTCACGAACCCCAAGCTCGTAACATTATTTTCAAGAATTTATTTCTCGAAGTATTTATTAACACATTACACGTGCACAAACACATTCATGTAACATATTGTTATAATAATTATGTTCCTAACTTTGTCTTTATTTTTCAGTAAAATTTGCTTCAGGTAGATGATATATATTGATTCAAATGAACCGCCACTCGTCCATTGAAAGGTTCATTAGAAAACCAGCGTCAGACAGCATCAGTCTGTCTGACATATCGGTGAAATGGACCTTTTTAGTGCAGCCGTGAGACACACACTTAGTTCTTAGCATACCTACATTTTTTTATTTAATAATATTCTTTCTTTCTTAAAAAGTGAAAAAAATAGAACCGACTTCCAAATAAAAAGTTAAAACACTACATTCTACAAAGTCTAAAATAACTTTAATTTCGGAAGTCGGTGTCAAAAACGAAAAATCAAAACTAAAAACACCGACTTCCGAAATTAAAGTTATTTTGTATTTTGTAGTGTTCTTATTTGGAAGTCGGTTGAGTATTTTTCACATTAGAACGTTAGTAACGCGACAGTAGTGCGGCAGAAGCACATGCCTTCACATTATACGAAACCAAAACTAAAGACACTATTTTAGCCGCATGTCCGTCGCGCTGCTAAAGTGGCCTAAATGTAAAAGCGGTCTTTGGGTCGTGCCTGCAATTAGAGATAACGTGAAGATTTAGAACATCGAAGGAGGATAGCTTTGCTTAAGTTCTTCTATATTTGAATGGCATCTGTCAACATACTTCAGCAAAAAAACACTTTGATTAACCAGCTAAGGTACCGTAACGGTCGGCGTGAGTCAGGTGCAGAAGTCTCCTTAAAAAGTTGTCAAACTTTTATCAGTTTTGAAATCATCCATTAAAATCCTGCAAAGACAAATAAAGCAACACTAACTTTGATTCAAGTTGACCTCCTTGGTGAAAATGTCGTCGGGCAGCTCCTCGACCTCCTCGCTAGCCTGGCTGGGCACGAAGCTCGCGATGGCAGAGGAGGAACTCTCGCTGGAAGGCAGCCCGGCGATGTTGCGCGCCATCGCGCCCGTCAGGCCCGTCTTGTCCTACACATTGGGATTGCATTTAGAGATAATGAAGTACCCTACGCAAAGACGCGCTTGGTTGTGGACTTGCGGACATGTACCAGACCGAGTTACTTACATAGAAGAACATAGTTCAATGGCATTATGGCACTTTATTGACTATTGTATCTTCAGTAATCTATCACACTAATATTATAAAGGCGAAAGTCTGTGAGTGTGTGTGTATGTTTGTTACTTCTTCACGCGCAAATGGCTCGACCTAT
Organism: Mamestra brassicae; assembly: GCA_905163435.1. Classification (NCBI taxonomy): domain Eukaryota; kingdom Metazoa; phylum Arthropoda; class Insecta; order Lepidoptera; family Noctuidae; genus Mamestra; species Mamestra brassicae. Next base: position 1,479,615 of record LR990991.1, on the reverse strand, counting down.
TTTGATAAAATTTGGTATGCAGGAAGCTGATACCCTGGATTAACACATAGGCTACTTTAAAATATATACCAGCTGCGCGGGTAACACCGCGGGGCACAGCTAGTCCTTTAATAAAGCTGAAGAGTTTGTTTCAACGCGCTAACCTCTGGCACTACCAGTCGGATTTGGAAAATAATTTTTGTATATGATGGCCTCATTCATGAGGAAGGCTATAGGCTATACGGGAACGGTATATATGCGCGTACGAAGTCGCGGGCAAAAGCTAGTTTTGGAATATTGGTAACATTGTTCGAAAAAGGAATATTATAATTTGTACAAATTCAAATTCAAATTCATTTATTTCAATCAATTTTAGATCATAACATTCACATTAAATTTCAATTAAAATAAATATACATAAAAACAATCGAATGAATTACTCAATACACAATACAAACAATACAAAGTAGATACCGAAAAAGGTTGTTTTAATCCGGCTGACCTGAGGAGGGTTATGTTTTTCGAGAGTTAGTATATTTTTATGTCTTTTTTTGGCACTTCCTGTAGCATAAACGGCTAAGTAGTTTTTATCAAATAAGGTATCATTAGATTCTACCATCACCTTCATTAGACTGCTTGAAAAATTACTTGTTTGGAAATTTTAGTCCTTTAAAACCTGTTACTGTTTTTCCTTGTAACGTGAATATTGCTCTATAAATATCTTAGATCTATAATGCTACATTATGAGTGGTATGGCATAGAACGGAACAGTTTTTGGTGAAAAGTAGAACGTTTCCAACCTTCTCAGGCCGAGGATGTTCTCTCGCTAGAAAATAGCCAAGCGATATGGTGCGCCATCGCGCCTTTCTGGCCCATCTCGTCCTAGACGTCGTTATATTTGCATTTTAATTGGCTTTAAGGGTCGTTTATAATAGATGGGTGGATGGAGTTCAATGGCATTTGAATTACTTTTGTTTGAATTCTTCATATAAAGATCGAATGTAAATAATTTTTAATGTTTTTTGTTTGATTACTTATTGATTGTTTATTTTTCCTGTTATCATGCAATCAGTCTAATAAGAATGACTATGAGCATGTGTTGTTAGGTTGAGTGAAGCAGAGTCAAGTCCCCATAGAGATTGTCGTGTTGTATCTGGTAGCGCATTGTAGATTATATTCAGGTGACGGGCGGGCGTTTTGGGGGACTGTCTTTATGTAGAACTTTGACGTTCAAAAAGTGCTGGCACTCAGCCTAATTTGAATAAATGACTTTTGATTTTGAGGTAGAGTACCTACATGACAGTTACGGCTAGAGATGAGGTCTCCACAGAATCTGTTTTTTGCTAATATCGTATGTATTGTCTTGCCGTCTAAAAAGTAGCAAATTATTTATATGATAACAAAGTATATTCAATGTACCTTTTAGATATACAAGGTCGAAGTAAATCAAAACACTGGCAATACTAGTTCTTACGAATATGTTGTCTTTTATCACAATCATGTCACTAACTGCAACAGACTGCTTGGAATATTTCGTCAGAATAGTAGTCACTATTCTTGACTAGTTTGAGTTTTTTAGACGTTTTAAGCAATTGGAAAGTTCATTTTTAATTTCAGTGACAGCCTAGGATTTATAATAGTTTCAAAATATTCCTATGAACCAGTATTGCCAGTTTTTTCATTTATTGGCGTGTCGATATCTACAAATTGTAGAATATTTGAGCAATTATCTACTCTAGATAATTTAAAGAACGGAAGAACAACCATTAAGGATGAACCGACGAATCGTCTAGCATAGGCGAAACCGGAAGGCACCCTTTGTCGGAGCTACGACGCGACTGGTTTGCCGTACAAATGAACGCGACGATCACGTATTCGTGCGATAATTGCTTTGTATGTAGGACGACGCCATTGTGTTTTAACCTTTTGAACTTGTCACATATATATGACAAGCAAGCGTGTGCCCTGTACGCCAAACGTCACAAATATGTGACAAAAAGTACGGCGAATTTGTGGCTTCGAGTCGGGGACACTCCGATTCGTGTATGCTCTGGCATTCAAAAGGCTAAGCAACACTCTGTCAATGATACACACAAAGTGATTATCTTAATGCCACTTTTTTTTTTTAAGGATGGGAAATAATAAAATGGCTTCTTCCGCTCTGGGCGGAGGGGCGTGTCAGACTCTTACTGACTAAAACCCATCCGTGTTCCTTCTAAAGCCCTTTGCGTTCCGGAGCCGCGGTGACTCTTTCGAACAAATTCCGCAACCCTGGCAGGCTCTGGCCCTATCTTATTCCACTTACAGTGAGAGTTATGTATTTCCCTCTGATGTTGAACTTCTTCCGCTCTCGCTCGATCTTCTCCTGCTTCTCCTGCATGGCGATCGCCTTGTAGTAGTCTAGCAGCTGGTTGACGCGCGCCGCGTGTGGGTTCGTGCGCTCCGGCCAACCACCTGACGCTACACAATAATTGGTAATATAAGTTCTCAGCATGTCAGATGAGCTGTAGCCTATAAGAACCCATTGAATGCTAGACAAGGGGCCAATTAGATAGATAGTTATGGAATCAGGCATTTCGTTCTTCTGGGATTTGGAAGCTTGAACAATGGAAAGGATTATTTTATTTTAAAACAAACTATGGCTTCTGGTTTTTGATTTGGAGGATGTGGATGGATATAGACATTGAACTTAGCAAGATAATTCTTGACAATTACATGAGCTCATTGCAACAAAAATAGCCTGTGGACTTTGTGCTCTGTATGCCATTTAACATGTTAAGATGCAGTTCAGGAAACATTAAAATATTTTAGATAAAACATTAAAAACAAAATTATAGGTACCACTTACCAACAGGTTGATCTGGAATCCCAACATCCCTGGAAGTCCACCGACAGTTGAAACAAGACAAGTAGTACATCTTTTTAGGCTGCTTGCTCTCCACCTTGGCGTCTCCAGCTGCTGCGGGGTCCTGCAACACCTGCCTAGGCTGAGCCATGGTGGCTCGTGTGGACAGGGTGTGGAAGCAGCTGGGACAGTCGAAGCAGCTGCTGCAACGGTTCTTCTTGAGACGGGCCTCTGATGATGGCATGTTCTCGAGGCAGTTCGCACAGTAGTGGGAGTCCACCTGGTGAGGCATATTTTTGTTATGTGAATGGTTGTGGTTGCAAAATTAAATTAAAAGTATGGGTATATTTAACCTTTTGAACGCCACTGTCACATATAGGTGACAAGCAAGCACATACCCTGTATGCCAAACGTCACAAATACGTGACAAAAAGTACAGTCAATTTGTGGCTTGGCGTTGGGGGCATGCCGATGCGTTTATGTTCTGGCGTTCAAAAGGTTAAAAAAATACTCAATTGAGGATTGTGCCAGGTGGAGTTTTGTCTGCCTATCATCATGAGATAAAGGTGTGTTTATTTATTTATTTATTATTTATTATATATTTTAGTGTACACCTCATAATAAGAACAGGACAATCATACATAAAATAAGTGCACAATGGGCGGTCTTATGTTTATGTTTGTTATTACACAAACTCATGCTATTATACTGGGAATTTAAGCTATTTATTATTTAATAACTTTTTGACATTAAACTAGTTGGGAATATGATTTATAGTTCTTATTTAAATTCATTTTTTTAATACTAAGCTGCTTAAAGCCTATACAAGATTTGGAACAGCCAATTTTGGCTCTGTTTATGAACCGTTACAATGGTTTTTTGATTCTGTCATTCCTAATTTGAGTGGGATGTGTGTGGAGGGCATTCAATGAAAGATTTTCTTTTAATTGATGAGGAGACAGATGGTATCTGGCTCCTTTAGCGTAACGTGACACCAACACGAAAAGTTGCCGATGGTTCCGATATTGTTGCAAGTAAAAGATACGACTGCATTACTTAGTAAAAAAAAGAAAGGTGTGTCAAGTTGCAGAATTTTAGAATAAATTTAACTATGACTCTCACAGTACAAATCAATATTACGTTTATTCATAATAACCTAGATACCTCTGACATAATATTAATAAAAAATTAAAAAACACTTTTATCGTGTATTTTTGCAGCAAAATAACACAAAAGTGGGTTACCTCATGACAAATGCAAAAACCGCAACGTATTTTCAAGCAATGCCGGCAGAAATAAAGACTCGTGATCGGTTTTAGTTGTCCACAGGAACAAATATACTTCACATAATCTGGCTGTGTTAAATAAGCCATGTTTTACGATTATTCTAGTTTAGTAAACTCAGAAAATCTATGCAAATACAAATAAGACATCAGTCAGTCAGTGATTCACTGACATTAGCGTTTTAGTGGCAACTTGACAATGACAGTTGACGTCATTGCTTGCAGTTCAGAAACTTTAACACAAAGTAAATAACAACAGAGTTACTTTTATATATTTCAGAATAGAAATATTCAATAAACTTAATTTTTTCACCATTTAATGTATCTTAAACAACAAACAGAGTTACTTTTTTTAATCGTTATGGTCAGCCAGAAATGTACAACACACGAAACGTGTGAAGGTTTGCACAGGCTGGTTACAAGTTCAGTACTAAACAAGTTGGGAGATTTCAAATGTTAAAATGGATCACAGGAGTGGTCAAGAAGAATAGGAAAACCACCGATTCGTTTACATAACACATCATTACGCTTACCAACATAAAAAGGCAGAGGGTTCGGCATTCTTTGTGAAAAGTCATTCTTGCAATTTATTGAATGCAAAAGGGCATTGGGTGTATTCAGGAGTTTTATCAGTATTAAAATGCGTTACGCCTCAGTAACTCCTTGATATCTAATCGTAGTAAAATGCACTATCACGTTCACAAAAGAGGTTTTCCTGTATTTAGGGTTCCGAACATCTGTGTGGAAAAACGAAACCCTCATAGGATCAGTCGTTTGGCTGTCTGTCCATCTGTCACAGTCGATTTCCTCCGAATCTACTGTACAGATTCTGTTGAAATTTACATAAGGTACACATATGTATATCTGTCTGTTGATTATAAAAACGTTGTTTCAACTGTACCGTGTGATATATCAAATCAAAGGGCTCTTTGCAAGGGCCTCAAAAATATTTTATAATAATTTTGAAGTTATTCAAGAAATTAGACGGAAAATGACCACCCCTTATCTCCGAAACTACTGGACCTAAAATTTTGAAACAAATTGCAGATGTTCTGCATAAGAAGAGTGTTAAAATAAAATGTTGCAAAAATGAAATTCGTTAGGAACCCATTGCACGCAAGTCCGACTCGCACTTGGCCAGTTTTTTCATTGTTATGTTCACCTTCACGAGTATATACCTCGGCGAAGGGCTTTTTTTTTTAAATTGGAGACAGAACATTTCCCATCGAAATAAGTTTGCTTTTTTGGTCTTTAGGTATCGATCTATTGAACCCCTTATGTCCCACTGCTGGGCAAAGCAAATGCCTCCCTCTCCCTTAACCACACACGTCTGTCTTCTGCCACTTGCGGCCCAGTCCTTCCGGTAAGAGTCAAGATTATCACTCCTGCGCCTTCGTCTTGGTCTGTCACGATGTCACATTAAATGGAACCCAAGAATTGGTTATTTTAGCCCACAGCTCAAAGAGTATACCACAGCTCATCTGACATTAAGGTCATTGGTCTGTATGTACTAAGTACTATCAGAAAAAAGTATGCTCTTCCCTCCTCAAGCGAGGTAACATAAGCTTAGGATTTGGAAGGCATGCAATCTATGTTACTGTTAGTAACCTAACAATGTGTTTATTTTCCTCAACTGTAGCTTAAAGGAAGTGCTATTACCGTCAAGTATGAAGCAAGAATGTTTCAGGCTGAAATTATGTCTAGAATAAATTGATTGGACCACGTTCAACCTAGATATGTCAAGTGGTTTTCGAACAAAATGAATGCGTGGATTCTTCACACGCAAGGCCGTGGCGCGAATGTTAACTGGATGAACCAGGGCCGGCGCCAGGACGGGCGTTAATAAGGCGCCGCGCAACGCACCACCGAAATAAATGTAGGCAACTGAGTTCTCGGACAGAGATTATTGTTCTTCAGGTTAGTGGGGTTTGTCTGAACCGATTACATTTATGTAAACAACGGCCTTCTTGATCTTTTTGGCCTTCTTGGGAGTTACGGCTATGATGTATTGCGGAGTTCGAAATCAGGATGGAAGCAAATTGTTTTTAGGTTTTTCTATCAGGAATTTCAAAGTAGAGCCCGGAGTGGATTTGAGCCCAGCTGATATCAAATGGCTAGCCCCTTATTGCGGGGCTTACAAATAACTGTCAAAATGTTCGAGGGTTCTATACTGAGGTTTGGAAAATCGGTAAGTACCCTAGAAACGAGACAAAACCAAAGATTTAACGCAAAATTGAGGCATTTAGAATAAACGATACGAATATTAACAACACAAGATAATATTGGGGTGGTTATAGTAAAAATGAAAACGAAGGTTGTTTTCATTTTTTTTAAACCCTAAAAATATTAAAAATAAAATGTTCTTGTTTTCTATTAGTCATCGTCTGCCTAGCTTTTTCCCAACTATATGGGAGTCGACTTCCAGTCAAACCGGATTCAGCTGAATACCAGTATTTTACGTATAGCGGCTGCCTACCAGACCTCCACAACCCATTAGCTGGGTAAGACGGTAGTTCTTGGTAAGACTGGAGTCAGATTTACTGGTTTCTGACAATCCGTTACGACTGCCAAAGATCTACAAATGACAGCCAAGACCAACGGCTTAACGTGCTTTTCGAGGCACGAAGGAAACTAGGTATGTTAAGATGGTCACCCATCCACAGACCAACCTTGGTCAGCGTTGATTAACCTTGAAGATCGACCCGTGAGACTGTTATTCTTTAGTGATATAAGTAAATGATTATTTTTCTGGTACCTACTTATTAAGGACATTATTATCTACGAAATACAACATTTATTTTTCCCGGAAAATGTTGAGTGTTTACTAGTGAAATTAGTTGTTCATCCTTTATATGCTTATCCTATTTTTTTATCGTGCGTATAAGTCAGCGTAACTAAATCATGATTGATATTAATTTTATTTCGAAAGGCTGGTTTATCTAGGCTGTAGTGATAGTTTTACCTTGGAGATTTCGGATTTAATTTCCAGGTCGATCACGAAAAACATCTGCGTAATGCAATAGGCCAGATGCTCACTAAAACGGCCATGGAGTTTTGCAATTTCGCATAATAAATAAAATAAAAACCGACTAGACTAGAAGTTAGAAGAAACAGCAAAAAAACTGAATGTCCACATAAGAACGTTCTTCTTTTAAATTTGATTTTGTTTTTTTGTTTGTGGCCAGCGCTATCACGATACCTTTGAGTGCGTCCCTGTGCAAACTCTTTAGGTCTTTTAAGGTATGCCAGTAGGAACCCCGTCCAGCTTGGCAGCTGCTTTCTAATGGCGTAATGTATTGCGAAACTGATCGATGGAACACTTATGTCATGTATTAATTACTGCTAACGCCGTTGTTTGTGATTAAATGCCCTTTTTCCGAATCGGAATCCGGTTGGATTGCAGCAAAAGAAATTAATTGTGGGACCGTATTTTTTCTTGTAATAAGGCAGTTCAAGTTGTTGACAGCTTTATGGTTGTAGATTTATTATTTTCAAACTGTTGCTTGAAAATTGTTAATTTGCTACCTTCCTACTTAATTTACTCCCTTTTCTAATAACTGGCCGAATGAGTTACCATGCTATCCTGACCATAAAGACTCTTTAGACTTTTGGATCCGTCTTACCCGTGCTCTGTATTAGAGTTAAGGCAGATATCCTTGTGGCGGAATGGCGGGACAGGCTTTCGAGCCCTACCGCCGGCCTCATCACCATCGAGGCCATCCGGCCAGTGCTCGACCTCTGGCTCGGGAGAAGGCACGGCTCCCTGTCGTTCCGTGCGACGCAGGTCCTCTCGGGGCATGGCTGCTTCGGGAGGTTCTTGTGTCGCATAGGCAGGGAGCCGGACGCTCGATGCCACCACTGCGTCGACTGTCGGGAGGACACGGCACGGCATACGCTTGCAGAGTGGTCTCTGTCATCAGAGTCATCTCTGTTGTAGGCGGTGACCTCTCGCTGCCGGCCGTAGTCCATGCTATGGTCGGCGGTGAGGAGTCCTGGGACGCGGTGGTCTCCTTCTGCGAGACAGTAATCGCGCAGAAGGAGGCTGCGGAAAGGGAGAGGGAGATCACAACCGCTCTCCCTGCCCGCAGCAGGCGCATCGGGCGTCGGAGGAGGGCATACGCTGCCCTCTTCCGGCCCCCCTAACTGGGTCCAGGGGCGGCAGACTTGGGGATGTCCGTCGCCCCCCACTCATCCGGACCCGAGGTGGCGGCGCGTGGTGTTCCCGTGCGCCCCTCTTTGACGTAGCGAGGGGAGTCAAACACCTCACGCCGACGCGAGGTGGCCCGCAGAGGCGGGCCGGCACCAGCCGGGGATTGCGGAAGTCGCATACGTTCCCGCGATCCCCGGCGTAGGTGGCAGATGGAACACCGGGGTGGTTTTAGTCAGTAAGAGTCTGACAGACCCCTCCCCCCGCCCCAGGGTGGAGGATTTCCATGAGGATTTCCCCCCGAGATCAAAAAAAAAAAAAAAAAGATATCCTTGTTCGGTCAACCCATGTGCAGAAGCGGCCAATGATATTATGCTGTCGATGAATGATGATGTTGGCTATGGGCTGACATTCATAACTTTTACATTTCCTTTATTGGGTTCCTATTACGAGTGTAGGTTGGTACCTAAAGATTCAATACACGAGTTTCGAATGCATTTAGTATGCACTCATCAGCACCCATTAATACATAACATCAGCTTGTATAAGTCCTCTTTTTAACAATATCTCTGTCATATCACACAGCTATTTTGCCTCTTAATGGCGGGATTGCCCTATTCCCTAAGACAAACAGATTCATTCTAGGTCTCTCATTATGTAAATATTAATGTATTAAAGTCATATTAAAGTGAAGTGTTTGTTTAAGCTTGTTTTGGAGGTCATGAGTCCATGAAGTTAGTGACATAATATCTACTATTGACGTTAGCTACAACAATCCGTTATGTACATATTCGACGTGACCGACGAAGCTGCCAGTTAAATATCTACTTTGCTTTAGGATTGTCATAAACCTAACAATTGTCACATTACTAGATTTTATTGATTTTAAGTTGAAGAGGTCATTGGGTTATCTTTGAAGTTCAACGAGAAATGCAATAAGTATAGCTATAACTAAACCCATCGCAAAAATAATCAAGATCGTATACTACTACTATAGTAGGCGCCAGATAATCGTGGAATAACGGTCATTGACCCACCTACAATTATTGACATTTTTAATTTGAAAAACGGAATTAATGACACAAAGCTGTCCCGAATCATCATCTCTCGTGATCCTTAACATTGTCTAATAATGAAAAACGATTCATATTTAATTGTTCAGGTACCTATGAACAGTTATTAGGGAAAGGTCAATATACTTTATTCCACATTTATCTGGCGCCTACTATATAATCGTATTGTTTGTTCTTATTGCCAAAAGATTATTTATTTGTCTACGTAGATATAGTCCCATTTAAGCCTCCCAAAGTCCCATTTATTACCTCGTAACCAAAAAAGTTCAGTCAGCTGTCGTGTTCAACTGGAATTCGGCCGTGACAACATTGTACCCTCCACTCACTCTTTATCTTTCCGAGAAGATTGGTTTCCGAGAAAACTGAATGAACATCTTCCTCCGACCGTGTTTCTGAGACCTTTGCCAAAGGCAATGTTATCGGTTCAGTACAGTAAGAGGTACCTATCCCACTTGCGGATCTTTTGCATTTTGTTCCATGAAGTAACTCTAAATCATGCTACCCTCTATCAGAAAAAATTGGAGCACGTATCCTACTTTTGACAAATATTGGTTTATGCACTCGAATCACGTGCAAAACTGAGCACGTGCTGCGACTGTGAAAAAGTACCCATGATCACGACACAGATAATGTGCTAGGTACTTACCTAATGAGAAATCCTTGTCATTCAACGCTGGTACACTCGCTTTTTTAGTGGTAATTAGTTACGACAGCAATATTTATTGCCTGCCAGCATCAAACATTTAAATAATCTGTCTGTAATAAACAATTACTGTCCACAGGACAGGTCCACTCAGATCAGTGTGGTACTCTTTCATCAAAACACCATTTCGGACAATACTCTGCATGGTCCTCATATAACGCATTGTGATTGTGGGGACTATGCCTACATAGTCCCCACAATCACAATGCGCTTAATGATAAAATCCACCCATAAAAGGACCTATCGTTTTAGGGGTGGATTTTATCATTAAGCGCTTTGAGTACTTTGTGCTTTGGTATTGTTCGTCAAATCTTTGATCTCCTTTATGTTCTAAATTGAGCTACAGGCTGTCTGTACAGTCCACTCAAATTATGTGGTGCTTTTATCAAAGTCCCGCCTCAGACATTGACCTACATAGTTCTCATATGATTTGACCCGTACGGAGACTTCGACACGCATTGGGTAGTCAGCTAGGAAACACTGACCTCATCTAGTTTAAACTGACAGAACAAATTTATTTATTTATTATTATAAGTATACTTTATTGTACACCTCATAATAAGAACAGAACAATCAAACATAAAATAAGTGTACAATGGGCGATCTTATCGCACAAGGCAATCGCTTCCAGACAACCTTTGGATGGATTGAACGAAGGGAGATAGATTTAGGGCTGTCAGTGTACAAACGTTTTAAACAATACTAATTAGATATAATAATATAAAATACATAAATACAATACCAATTTATATACTAATAAATATCAAATATATAATTGAGACAGGAGCGGAAAAATTAAAATGAAAAGTAATTTAATCAATTACTTTAACTAGCTGTTACCTGCGACTTCGTACGCGCATATCCCGTTCCCGTATATAGCCTATAGCATTCCTCATGAATGTGGCTATCATAAAAAGAATATTCAAAATCTGTTCAGTAGATCCAGAGATTATCCCCTACATACAAACTTACAAACTTTACCTCTTTATAATATTAGTATCATTTATCAATATAGGTACCGACTGCCTCGGTAGCGTTGTGGTCGCAAGTGGACCTACCTGGGTAATTGGGTTTTTCTGTTACGAAATTCTCAATACGGCTGTTCTAGCAGCCCGAAGTCTAGTTTAACTCAGTTATAATGGCTCGTTATAACTAAGGCAGAAATGTGGGTGTAGTTGCTCACCTCTTCCGTCCATTTCGGGGACTAAATCAGTACCTATAGCTAAGCGCCATGTTACGTAATGTTATGTTTATTTTCTTGTGTTGACAATCAACAATTTTATAGTATTTTTTCAAAGTGCCTCTCTGACGGGTAAATTCAATATGATTGAGTAACAATATTTTATCTAACGTGGCGGAAATGATTACCATAGAGTTTGCTAAAAACCTCAAAACGTGTGATTTCGTCACGTTATGTCAACAATTCTAGCGCTGATCGTTATTAGCTAGGTAAAGATAAAAGGAAGCTGTATTTTGCAAGTACTTTCTAATTTAGGTTTTCTAAAATTTTGTTCAACACAGGAAATTGAGGCTTTTTAAGTGTTCTTAATTTACAGTTTTTGTTTATGGATTTCCTTGCAAATAAAATAACATATCACCGTATATCATAGATTGTTTCAAAATATATTTTAAGCTTGCAGCATGTCTAATCTAGTGAATCTACTACACGGAGACCATCAGACAACGTAAAAACCCAAACGTCTTCTTCGAGTTTCCAATGTTGCGCAGGTTTGCCTTCTTGTGGCAAACCTGCGCAACTAAAGATTAACCACCAAAAGATGATTCAAATTATATGAAGACTAGGTTGGGGCTTGGTACAGTAAGCGCCAAATTGCAACGAGCATCTAAAAGTTCCAAAAGTCGTCAACACCGTAAAACAACAAAAGTCACTGAATAGCTTTGCCCAAAAAATTCGGTGAACAATTCAATGTTACAAAACTTGATTATTTGTCATTTTTATTTTTTTATTATTTTTTATTTATTCAAACAATAAACATTGTGTAGAATATTCACTAGGTACATAATAATTACAGTAAAATTGTCACATGCAAAACAATTTGAAACTAAAGTATAGTAAAACATCAAGTCAATCAATTAAAAGATGTCTATAAATAAATAAATGTCAGAAAGTATGTCAGATATAATGTCAAATGTACGCTATGTCAGATGATTAGTCAAAGTCAAAGTCTAGAAGTCAAAAATTAATTCAATTAAAAGCTTGTTCAATGTTAATATTGTAATCAATTATTTTTATTATTTGACATAAAATCTGACACTGAGTATAAACACTTTTCCAACAAGAAGGCTTTTAATTTGGTTTTGAATAGGTGAGGGCTATAAATTAATAACTTTAAATTAGTTGGTAACCTGTTAAACAATTCTACTGCTTGGTACCCGGAGCAATGCTTAGCTACATTAAAATTTGGTGCCATCTTGTGTTTAAACTCCTTCCTTCTTGTACTTTCTCTTATTTTACGTTCCTCATGTGATTCATACTGATGAATATACTTAGCAAAGTGATTTAATATAACTAATATGTATAAACTTGGTACTGTTAAAATTTCTAATTCTTCAAAATGCTCTCTGCATGAGTCTCTTTGTGAAATCCTTACAAGAGTCCTTATGGCACGTTTCTGTAAGATAAACGCCTTCTGCCAGTTATAACTGTAGCTATTACCCCACAGCATGATGCTGTATCTCAATCTAGATTCTACCAGTGCATAGTATATAGCCTTTAGTTGCTTAAGATCCAAAATATCTCTAAGGCTCCTGAGTGCATAGCATGTTGATGAAATAGAAGAGTCAACAGCAGCTAGCTCTTGTTTCCAATTTAAATTTACATCTATGTTAATACCTAAGAATTTGACTTTGTCTACTGATTCAATTTTATCTCCTTTTATTTGTACATCTAAATTGTCATTATTGCGAGTTGTAGTCTTGAATAAGATAATGTTAGTTTTACTAGCATTTAGTAAAAGGCTATTGGCTGAAAACCAATCGCAAAGATTTTCGAGGCACTTATTTACAGTTTTGGTCAATTCTTTTAGATCATTTGCCCCAATTATTATATTTGTATCATCTGCAAAGACAACGAGTCTTACATCGGGCTGAACGTTATACATGAAGTTTATCAAGTCACTTGTGAATATAATAAAAAGTATTGGTCCTAAAATTGAGCCTTGGGGTACACCACGTTGTATGTTTGTAATCTTAGACGTGTATGCGACTTCGTGATTTGTTTCATTGATGCTTTTTATTTCGACAAACATTCGTCTATTTTGTAAGTAGGATTTCAAAAGTAGTAAGACTTTCCTCTGATACCATAATATTCAAGTTTTGTTAGTAATAGTTCATAATCTATCGTATCAAAAGCAGAGCTGAGGTCGATGAATAACCCAGCCACTTTCATTTTGTTATTTAATTTATTAATTATGTCATTTATAAGAGTGTTTATTGCATCTGAGCAACCGACGCCTTTCTGGTATCCAAATTGTCTTAAATTGATTACTTTATTTACATTTAAATGTATCATCAGTCTATGTTTAATAATTTTTTCAAATACTTTTGATAAGGTTGGTAAAAGGGATATAGGTCGGTAGTTTTTCGGATCAGTCTTTGTGCCTTTTTTGAATATTGGAACTACTTTAGCCAATTTGAACTGGTCTGGAAAAACTGACTCTTTAATACATTTGTTAAAAAAAATATATATATTTAAGTTGGTACCCCGAAGGAAAGGCCATATTGCCCATATTGCCTTGTCTTACGTCCTTAATTTCTTATGTTTTGCATTAGAATGCGGATGTAACACATTCTAATGGTTTTTGGAGTATGGTAACAAATATATCGATTCAGCCTTCTCGGCAAGTTTCGAGTGAAGTAGTCAATACTACAATAAAATTTTCAGCTCCACTTAACCGAGATCGCGCCTGTTTCAATTAATTCACATTTTTTCCAGGAGCGTGGACAGTTGAGATACAAAACTATTACACCAATTTACATCACAATATCCACTAGGAATCAATTTACGAATAATTAAAACAGCCGCTGAACTTCATCAATTCTGGACGACAGTTCATTCCAAATTCAAAACAGAATTCCTGCTTTATCAAAACAATATTTTAAAATTTGAATTAAAATCTAGTTCATTGAACACAATGGACAAAATTGCACGACTCTAAGCCCGTATATTGTCATGTTTTCTATAATATTTAAAACTTCATAAGTGCACCATGTGCGGAATAACAAAATAAAGTCGGTGAACTATAGTAGGCGCCAGATAAATGTGGAATAAAGGATATTGACCTTTCCCTAATAACTGCTCATAGGTACCTGAACAATTAAATATGAATCGTTTTTCATTATTAGACCATGTTAAGGATCACGAGAGATGATGATTCGGGACAGTTTTGTGTCATTAATTCCGTTTTTCAAATTAACAATGTCAATAAATGTAGGTGGGTCAATGACCGATATTCCACGATTATCTGGCGCCTACTTATAGAACTAGAATATCAATTTTATAAAAGTTGATCGAATTTTGTAACATTTATCTGTTTACCGCATTTTGAGGCCAAAGCTGTTGTGACTATTGATGTTTTTAAGTTTTGACGACATTTGATTACTCGATCGATTATAATTTATTGTCGCTGACTGTACAGCAATGACTCAGTGGAAACATCCAAACACGGTTGTCATTACAAATGAACCAAGCGGATAAGGATATAAGTTTCATGGCCATATTTTGAAACTCGTATCTTTCAAAACGATATTTCATGTTAATTTTAACTAATAAATTGAATGAGTCAAAGAATGAATAGGAAAGGTTACTTACCTACAATATATTTATTTGTTGTCCAGTTTAGCTACACCTTAACATTAAGATTTTAAATATTATATAATCTTAGTGTACAAACGATGATAAGGTATGCTTAAATCTTTTTCTCATTTGGAATGTATTATCGACACTAAACGAACTAAAACAAGAGCAAGGTAAAAATAAGCTCGTCCGCAAAGTGGTAATAGGAAGCAGGACCTAGGTACTGGCCAGGGTTTTCTAGTCATGCAAATTCTAGGTTCGCCTAACTTTGGTTTATTAAAGTCACCTAAAACAAACACGGAAAGCTATCCTTTTTCCGGGAGACCTTTTTTGAACGGAAACCATAGACATGAGTAGAGTAGAATTACCGACTTGCTGATTTGCTTAGGGCTGCAGTAATCCATGATTATGTTTGTATTTCGAACGGGTTTTTGCAGCCAGTGTCTTACTTACTAGTAACCTAATCATACTATATTCTAAGTAATGCCACAGTGCGTATAATATATAATTTTATGCTGTGGTCTTTCTAAACAAGGCGCTATCTACTTATTCATCAAAATAAGTTCCCAATCTTAAGCCCTATAGGCCTTCCTATAGAATTAGGTATAGGTACATACTGCCTAACTAGGCTCGGAGTCAAAACCGTCTCAAAACAATGATGTAATATTTAAAAATAATTTTGTGCAACACTTAGTACCTAGGAACATAATTTCTTTCAGGATTGTTTCCTCTGGCAAAATGGTAATTAAATAAGTAAGTAGTGCAGGTATAATCCATCTGGGGAGTTTGTTGCGCCACTACTTCTTCCCAGCTAAAACACTAGGAAGTGGTGACGGGCGGGCGTTTTAGGGGACTGTCTTTATGTAGAACTTTGACGTTCAAAAAGTGCTGGCACTCAGCCTAATTTGAATAAATGACTTTTGATTTTGAAAAAAAAACGTACCTAATAGCAAATTCGTGTGACAACGAAAAGCAAACTTCAGAGAAATTATTAAGTTTTAATCGACCTACGAAACACCAAAAATAATTTACTTAGTTATAAATAGTTTTTCTTAATACAATGATTTTTTTATTTATTAAATAAAAAAAATTGTTCAAGCTTAATTGAATTTTGTATACTTGTCTACCGAAATCCCGGTTTAAGGAGGCGAAATGCGGTGTTTTCTTTGCGCTATGGACCGTAGAATGTAGACTATGTAGAGCCTACTTCTGTCTACAACAAGCTACGGCGGAGAAGACCATAAAAATTAAAAACGGAATAATTTCTTTTGAAAGCAGTTTTGATGAACCAAAAACAAAAGAAGTTTTTAATTAATTTCCCACTTTTAATTTACGCAAAAGAAATTAATGAAGAGCAGAGCTAATTCTTTCACTTAGAACTTTTACACGACATTAAAAATTATCATTGCCAAAAGTAATGAGGGATATTATTCACATGGTTTTAGTTACATTTTAATTTCCGCTCTCTATTCTCACTGGTTATAGGTACTGGCGAATTTAAATGTGCAGCCATTTTAAAAACCGTGTGACCGGAAAGCCTATCTGTTGTTATGTAATAATTAACAATTTTATGACTCTGTACGTTTACTTTGTCTAATTGAGGTAAGTACAAAATGTGATGTTCGTTTTAATTTATGAGGCTTATTTAAAGAACCTTAACTACCTACTACATATTTTACGATTTGTCTCGTTCAAAGCTGACTGATCAAGACATTAGTTACTAGGCTCACTAAAGAATTCATCCACCTGCCTAGATTTCCCAACTAGATTGGAGTCAGCTTCCAGTCACACTGCCTTCAGCTGAATACCCGTATTGTATGTAGATCGACTGCATATCTGACCTCCATTAATCCACTAACTGCTGAAAGTAAAACTGTGAAAATTTTAAGCAAAACAAAAATATAAACTTCACATAAATAGCTTCCAGCTTTTTTCCCTAAAGCACACAAGACAGAGCTTTGACATCTTGATCTTAGCTAATCTGAACAAGATATAGGCTGGATTGCTAATTTAGTCAATGGTTTCCTCAATTTACTGCATGCATATTGTATGTGTTGTTATTTATCTTATCATGTCGACTTTGGATTAAAAAACAGCTGCCTACCTACTTTCTCTACGCATTTTTAACAATAGATACATATATCTATCTTTTATTTAAATTAAGAGAAAACTTTGCTAGACTTCTTAGTCCTAAAAGTTGATTTTATTTGTGCACTATTGAAAGTGAAAATAACATAGCAACCGCATTATTAACTTATTTGCTCATTAGTATGACGCTCACACGCAGCGTGTGCCAGAAATGTCAGCAATGGACGGTGGCAAAATGTCAACGCTCTTATTGAGATTGTAGGTACCTATTAGAAACAGGTTGCCACCCCGTCGCCAGCTCCACATTAGTCAAGCCTTGCGATATCCTCCGCGGAGCCTTCTAGGGGACAAGTTCTAAGGTCGGCCTCACGCTAATCTATTGTGCAATATGAGGCGCGCGGCGCGCCGCTGCGCATGCGCCCACATTTTCCCGCCAAACTCCGCACGCGTCCAGACGCGTACGAAAAACAAGATAAAAAACCTAATGTCAAAAATTTTATTAATGATAAATCAAAATTCAAAAATGGAATTATAACAAAATATCAAATTTTTGTTTTTGTTTAAATTAAATAATAGTTTGCATTAAAATTAAAATGGAAGTATAGTTATCTAATTGGTTGTGAGATAGTTATCAGGTGTGGTGACAGTGTAGTGTGGTGATGAGTGGTGCGTGATGAGACCAGGATGTGGCTGGCCGTGGTTCACCTGCTGCTGGTGAGCGAAGCCTTCGCGTTCAACATCAGCAACTTGATCGCGCCATTCAGCGACGCGGTAAGTACATACGTTATGAACGCTTTCATACATTTTACGACTGAATTTGAATATAAGTGCAGCTTTATTGCAACTCTTTAGAAATACATAATATTTATGAGCAATAACACCCGTCAATTTAGAGAAATAAGCGACATTATCACTTGTTACATCTTCACACTTGAGCGCTGTTAGACTCAATTAATTTTAATTTTGTATAAACGGTATTACTTTGTTTTTATTTTTCAACCTGTGCTTATAACTTAAAGTAGGTAGCGAATTTACGGAAAATATTTTTATGGATTCTCCACAAACTCAAACTACCAAAAAGAATTTTCACCACTTTTTTAGATTTGTAAAACTTTTAGCGAATCGTAAAATTACCTAACAGTCCCAACACCAAAGCAACCAAAGTTATTTAATCTTTAAAGCTCATGTTTTGTAAGGGGGGTAAATGAACTGCGATTGTAGAGCCATCAGAAAAGCTTTTGGCGGTAAGCTGTCCTGGGATTCTATGATATTTGTATAAAATGCTCATTGCTGAACACAATTTAATTATTATATAAGATCTTGGCATCTAAAATGAGTGTTATCATAATCAACCTTAGGCTACGCTCATTAAGAAAAGCATAAAAAAGTTAGAATTGATTTTCAAAGCAACACCAAAGTCATTGTTGAAAGTATGAATGAAACGCTGAATTGAAATAACACCCTTGTGATAACATTTGTAGGACATACCCGGAAGTAGCTAAGCATTTCCTTTTGATTTTCTTTCAGCTTTAGTGATAACAATATTAAAGGTATCCATTTCTAACACTTAAGTGATACGTTACCGGTAAACAATAATTTACGATAGAACTACAAAATTAGAAATTGCTTCTTTGTTTATTTACAGCAAACTATTGGCAGTTTATGAAATCTTTGCCATTAAAACCGACGAGTCTTTAGTGAAATTAATTGCTAGATGTGTAGGCGTCGGTAATGTTCGTTAACCAACGTGCTGAGATCCACAAACAAATCGTTAGTTGTCGTAATTGTCACTGTTCGAAGAACATTCACTATAATTTGCTTACTTTGATGTCTTTCGTCAGCCATAACCTCGACATTTAAATTTGAAATTCTTCCTCTAATTAGTATTTAGATGTCACAATTAGATAATTTGCAGAAATTAAGATTCGAGAGTCGTAACCGGTTCCAAAAAAAGCAAAATTTTGCAATGTATGTTTGACGTACCTTCGTATTAAATTATGTATATTGATCAACGACTATGTGGTAACTTGGCAAAAGTGTAGTTTAGCAAATAATTATACGGTGGAGATAATAAATTTAAATTTTATGGCCACGCCGACAATGGACGACGTAACTTTTACTGTCCAACACTACGACGTCCGTTGAGCATCTTACGACACTATCGTAGGGCTTGTCTAGGGCTGCTAGCCTTAATGAAAAAGTAAAAAATCATTGTCAATTTGACCTGTTCCTCCATCACAAAAAACCATAGATACTTATTAGAACAGCCCTCCTTGCTCTAACTTAGCCCACAAAAGAGAAAGTAGTCAGTTTCCTTGAATTGTATCCTTCCAGAACTTCTTACCCAATATTAGAATGTTGATACTCGTAAAACAATACATATAATTTTGTTATTGAGACATTGTTTATGAACGGTGAGTAAAGGTTAATGTATCGGTCATGGTAATTGATCGAGGAGGGGCTACGACCAAAATTTTCGCGAAACAGCTTTATTGCAATTTATTTATTATATACTTTATTGTACCTACACCTCATAATAAGAACAGGACAATCATACATAAAATAAGTGTACAATGGGCGGTCTTATCGCACAAGGAAATCTCTTCCAGACAACCTTTGGATGGATTGAACGAAACGAATCTCGTTTAACTAAAGATCCTCAGAGATCCCAAAACCTGAATGCAAAGAAGCGTGGTTGCGGTCAAGCCAAACAGAAACAGGCGAGTACCGATAAAATGGTCGAAGACTGAAACGAAAGGCAAACCTGTAAGCGATAGAAAATATTTCAGCATTAAACGTCAACCATGAAACTAACACTCAAACAGTATTTAATTAAGAGAGTAATAGGGCTGTTACAGATTGGTAACGCAACACAGTAGTAGGCTCACTGCAGGTCCAACGGCTAACAGCTTCACTCAAGTTAGGCCGGCCGTTCGACCTACATTCTCACGTCCGTATTGGATGCTTTATCTAATGTAAACTGGTCGTACGTTACGTTATCGAGCCGTGGATTAAACGTGTGTTATAGGTCAGTCTTCATGTATCAAGATGAAGAGGTGTTTAAGTGTACTGAGAGTTTTAAGAAAGAAGCTTTGTATGCGTCGTAGAGCAGATAAACACGAGCGTCTGACGTAAAAGTGAAAAGACCAAAACCTAATTAAATAATATTTGTGTTAGTACCTGATGAGAAAGAAGAACAAGTACAATAATGACTTATTCTTAACTGAATAATCAAAATTCTATTTTATGAAATTAAATTAGGCAATCGAAGCTAATGGCTTGATGATATTGTAATCTCCAACATTGTGACGCGGAAAATAGCAATGACCGGTGTTAAGTTCATTGACGAGGACACCTAGCCTACAAGAAATCAACGTATCCCCGTACTACTTGATAATCTTCTTCGACACAAAACAGTTTTTACTCCTATAATTTGCAATCATAACGTATTTCTATGTGGATTTCAAAACTGCCTGTTACACTTCTATTACTCAATTAATAAAAAAAGTTCCATCTTCATTATTTCCTCACAGTGAAAGACCGGTAAACGGGAAGTCTCAAAATAGATACCTATAATAGATCAACATTAATAAGACCAACAAACCAGCTCTTTTCGTAATTTTAAGCGCGTATCAATAAAAATGCCGAGGGCTTGCGTAAGTACTGGGTAAAAGTTACGGAGAAAGAATGTTAGATATATCAACAGTTTGACTGTTTATCTTGCTGTTTGTAGCTGATAATCTACATAATTGATGACAACCCTAGACTTGGTTTGGTAAGTGGTGTGACAGACCATCAATATGATTTCGAGGAAGTCTGAAAAGTAGTCGCTAAACTTACAAGTGTCTAGGTATCATTGTCATCTACGCGAAATGCCAAGTAAGTGCTTACAAAGTTTTTCGTATTCAACTTACTATAAACAAAGTCTTCTAGACCTGAAAGTGGTTTTTCTGTTGGTTTTCTTAAAATAACTAATTTATTATTCTAGTCATAATATTCTCCACAAAAGCATTAAATCAAAAGTTGAAGTAATAATTATTGGGTCGTTTATAGTTTTCGTTTCCTGAAAATTAAATGTTCTTGGTACACCTTTTATGTGTCTGGATTTGTAATATCGGCAGTATGACTGTTAGTTTTGTATTGGTACAGAGATCAGAATAGCAAATAGAAGCTTCAGTTATAAGCACCTACTTGACATGCTTACGATGCTTTTACCTGTGTGGTCTTTGCGGCATACATGAAAAAACATACAGTACGTATAAAATGGAGGATCATTGTTCGTTTATTTTGATGCAAGGTTTCGTTAACGAAGTGATAGCTAGAATAAAATATCATTAACCAGACTTGTTAACGCTAGAACGAAAGGGCTAATGAATACGATGAGTGATACTGATGACTCTACCACTCCATCATCATCGTCTATTAAATCTAAATTAAGCAGGCCAGTCTTTGAGATTCAATCACGCGAATACAAAAAGTATCAAAACAAAAAATGCGATACAATCTGCGAGCACAACCGCGGCGCACAGCATCTCTATCACTTATCTAAACTCGTATCTTATGCTAATCCGGCCCGCGTCGAAAGCACATCTGTGGCCAATAAAACATCTTATTCTCACGAGTAATGATTGTTTTCACTAGCCCTTGCCCTTTCAAACGCTAATTCTTGATTGACTGAATGTTCTTTGATATTTGCCATACAATTTGTATTAATAAATAGTAGTATCTGTATAACAAACAAACGACCATCATGATTGAACTTTCCGCATGTTATTTTTAACTCTATTGGTTTGTTATGTAAGTTTGGAATTCGATATTTTAGCTTGTCAATCGTCAGGTGTATCCTATTTGTTACATGGCTTCGGCTGTGGCGGTGCGATTGGAAATCCCATGTAATCGGGTCATTAGTTCTTGTGACTGGTTTGCAAGTCTTAAGTGATTAAGTAGATAACTTATTTTATACATCTTAAGTGATTCCAAGCGTGTGAACAATGTGTCAGGCGTGGCAGCTTACGTTACGTTGTTAGTTATTAGCATTTTACTTATCTTGTAATCTTTTGTGTTACGACTTCAGAATTTAACATTGTTATTAAAATAATACAATGTAATTGTATGTTTTATGTTATTTTATAACTGCGAAGCAACGAGCTTTAATTTAATTGATGCAAAGTTATTGGCTTATTTTGTTAATTCGTTGATTCAATACAATTTGCTTTTCAACATCTCGACACTTCATCATAAGTCTAGGTCTTAATTTTAGGTGCAGACAAACATTTTAAGATAAATTTTGCTGGATTGGGTTTCATTTATTTCTTCTGCTCACTAATATAAGTTAAAAGTTATCACTTAAAACTTTACTAAGCATTAATCATTTTCGCGACAGATTGAATAGATTAGTTTAGTCGGAGTGTGAGCCTTAGTAAATTCAAGGCCGGTGTAATGTTAAGGTTGAGGACGGTGAGTTCTTCGCTTCGGCTTTACAATGAGCTTTAATTTTAACTCCATGCTTATCCTGGTCTCCTTCCTATTACACATTAAAACAGTAACCCAATTGTAATTTTTTGAAAGTCACTTTGTATTTTCCATGTTGTCAACTTATGTCTATTCCGCATTACATGAGAAGTTTTCAGCTTTAGCCTTTTATGTGACAATTTCCAACATACTGACAGTTTGAAAATACCAGAGGACCAAATTTCTTAATTTTTATGCAACTTTGGCATTCACATCTCAGTCGCAATCTGTCAAAAAAGCCTAGATTTTCATATTCTTTTTGTATGCGACAGTTTGCGGCTGATATGCGTATACGTACGTTGCTTAAAAAATTTAGAATTGGTACTCTGATTCAATGTTGCTATTAATTTTACTTCTTATTTTACCTCTACAGCTTACTTTACTTGGCTTAGTTTCTCAAATGCTTGAGAATGTAAATGTTGTATCTGTTTAACTGGAGCATTTGAGTTAACGTTATGCTATGCTCGATTAAAGAAACGTGTTTCAGTGTGTAAACTGTAATCCAACCAGTTTTGAACTTAACGTTGATAAAGTGTGAGGTGCAGTCTCCATTAACATGTTTAATGGAATTTATAAAGTCAGTCGCAATAATGTGAGAATGTAAGTTTGGACTATTTTCTTTGTTTGTAGATGCAGACGAAAATTATTCATATTATATTAATCTTACATGGGTTTTATTTAAGGTAAGGAAGATCATCAATCTGTGGGTTCGTTTATATTTTACTTTATTTCCTAGTTCATTACAAATCTTGTAGAGGCCTACATATGAGCAACTAAGTGGCAACCACTTTAAATTTTTTTGCCCCTGCATTTATTAGTTACATTAAGATTGAGATTACAGACACCTGTCTGAAATTATTTTTTATCACTTTATTGGCAACACTGACCTTCAAACTTCAAATGCGAATGCAAAAACTGAAACATATGGAGAAATATCCGTAGCACATACTCGGAAAAAAACTAAGATTAAGAAACCGTTTAGTGCGCTTCCTTTCTCCGACTATCACTGCCCAAGGTCAGCTGCAGGCTAAATGGTAATTTCGTCATCTCGTCACTTCTTCATTTGCATATTACGAGCGCAGTTTTTGCTGGCGACTGAGTGTCTAGCAGGTTTTGTCTGACGCATGCACGCACCAGTAATAAGGGGCAATTATGAAATCTTCAAAGATATTTTAACTATTGAATATTTTATACGTTTTTAGGCCTTTTAATGGATGTTTGTACATCCATAATTATTTTAGTAATGCGGTTTAGATTGTTGCGTGGATTGAATTCTTGTTTTTTTTTGTATATGCAACAAATTAAGCAATGGCCAAGCGTGGGTTTAGCCTGCGTTGTTTATGCTTGAAATCAAGGACTCATAATGACTTCGTTTAAAGGCCAATACGAAGATGTTGCGTAGTAATCGACGAAGCAATTGCAGGCAGAAACGACGCCGCCTCCGGCAAGATTCACAGTGCGAATGCGGAAGCATGGATGATGAGGCAAACTTCGATAATAAGGATCTAGGACTACAATAGGGCGAGTTGATAGATTGCAAAACTACACTAGATTCACCACCGCCAAAACAATATATTGCGATACAAGTTGAGCTAGATACGTAGGAATTTCGAATGTGTGAAAAAACAAACATCCGTAAGTGCCAAACAATGTTAATTAAGTTCACGGAGCTTTACCAACTCTATCTGTGGTATTGCAAGACAAACTGCGATTTCTAGGATGTAACCTACATCGTGGAACACAAAACATTCCGTGTCCTCGTTGCTAGATTCAATTTTTGACAATAAACAGATGGAACACGTCTTTATTACGGCATTCTACGTGACTACACCACACTATACCGCAGTTTAGTGACAGTGCACTGTGCCCACCGATTACACGTTATAGTCGTGATTATGTTAGCCAGGTGTACGATACTGTCAAGCACTTTGTTGAAGCATTTGTTTTATGTACGCCTTTGAGTAACATGCATTGCGTTTAACACTTCAGAAAGCTTACTTCAAACCTTTCAAAACATTTCTGAATTGAAAGTAATAAAATTAGCCTGTTAGCTGAAAGTTAGCAAACGTCTCGATGAGGATGAACGGGGATGATGACCTAATAGAGCCATCATCCCCATCATGAGACGTTTGCTAGCTATGAGGTTTCACAGGGGCCGGTACTGGGACCTCTCCTATGGCCTATTTGCGGGGATATTGCGCGTTTTTACTGATCTGCTAGTTTTATTTTATTTATTTACTTACTGTTCTGTTTTAAATATAGTTAAGTTCATGAAACAAGTCTTAAATCAAACATTCTTCATTATTGTCAAACTAAGATGTCTACATTATGTAGATTGCTGTTAAGTTTTCTTCCTAGCTCGGGGTTAAAGTTATGATCTTTAACCATTAACCTAGCACCCACCGCGGCTATTACGACAAAGGTGGTTAGCCTATTGCCAACGCACTACCGTCACCTCTCGCTCTCAGCGATAGCTTTTACAGGGTGACGGATTGCTTACATCTTCATTAATATATGTATTTAGAATGCATAATTTGTTAATTGTTGTCATTATGCACGACAATGACGTTTTTGTGCGTTTATTTAAATTTGCAATGATTATCTACAAAATTATGAATGCATGTAATGTATGTTTCATCATCTATTCTAGTAGGTTAATATAAACGTATCTCGTGTTTGACCTACTAACTTTGAACTTTCTTTTCTAGTAGTAATTTCTTTCAGGGACAGTTTATTTGTATGAGTCAAGTGTTACTTATTTCACGGCTCAGCCCATCAACATTTGTAACCATCTGATTTTAGAATAATCTAACGTTACCTACATGAATACTAATTGGTCATCGAAACAGATTCACAGTTCTTATGTTTGTGCAAATATTTGGCCAGTTACATAAAACATTTGGTAATGCATGCCAATGTCGTTTCCGTTCTTGTTTTGTTGTAATAACTTTTTAATGGAACTCGATCCCACGGGGTGACTGACCAGTGACTGCTTATGAGGTAGAACATTATAAGTGTATGCTACTTTGCTGTGTTTTTTCAGAAAATGTATGTCATTGGTTTTGTCAATCTTGTTTTATGCATTTAGATAAACTTCGATCATTCTCAACTATCACCGAAACACGTGCAAGATTCTTCAAAATAGGGCGGCCTCTTGACAGGGTACACTAATAGAGTAGCTCGATATTATCTAATTTTTTATCTAGATCCACGTTATAAAACCACCTGCATTCTCTCATTTGTACAAGGAAGTCCGAAGACAAGAACAAATCACGACGATACTCCAGTTCTCTACTGTCACTGCTGATCGAGTAACCGATCCACTGCCGTCGTGACCGGTATCGTGACTTACAAACATACAGACACTGTGCGAACATCTCGCTGATTGATTGATGCTAAATCTTTCTAACATGACGAAATACAATTCAAATCGCCGGCTAAGCAACTGTTGCAATACACGTGAAATTAATAAATGTTCTAACATTTTCCCAATCACGCATTTCTCACGGATTACCTATACTATATAGCTATCGAGTATTGCAATCGTGTGAAACTGGCGTATTGGTTAACGACAAGACAACAATTGTTCACAAAACTAACAGTCGCTTTTAATACACGTGAGATACTCCTGTGTGAACTATTCCAACGTATAAATATATTGGTGAACTAAATTGTTGCGTGATTCTGATTGTTCGGGCCATTGGCGAAAAGTGTGGAGTCTCACCGACTGTACATGTTTTTATGGTAACAGTTTAGTAGGCAATAGCGTTTATCTATGGCAATAGTACAGTGACTAAAGACCATTGTGGGAACAGTTTGCAATCTGGGACATTTAGCCGCATTACGTATGTTTCGACAACCGAAGAAAACGATGAACTTGGTCATAGACTAGGCTTAATGTCTTTGACTACCCTTTTTCAATCATTTTCTGTGGGTCCTAAATTGAATGGCTCATGTATTGATTTCAAGTCATCAGATAAAGCCTCTAATGGTACCTCATCAATACTTCATTAGCGTTGATAGGTAACAGCATAATTATCAATAAAAACTTGAATAAAAATGCGTGTATTCTCTTACAATGCCGCTTCGTGACTGTAAGTTGCATGTGTCGAGCAAATAAAAACTTAATTGAAAATCTGAACTTGAGACGAAAATCGTTTCATTCAGTGAACCGTTTGCATGAGTAATCTGTTCAATTTCGTAATTGATCAATGCAGTGCTTTTTAATCAATGGTTGCATTTAACATTAAGTTGTTCACCATCGTTATCAGTTTTCAATACATGTAACGCTTTGCTTGTACGGATCACTCTTCTTATCTTCTATGTTCTCGTTTTTACCTCCAACTGTTTCTATACTTTGAGTATCGGTAGATATTCAACTGGTGTTGAGAATTTTGTTATGTGGTAGGTCCCACATACCAACATCCAATAAGACAAGATTGAATCTAGATTTATTTCTGCATCTCTGTCTTATAGTCTCTCGCATGACAGTCTCATCTGTAATACAACCAATCTTATTAACTCCTGGAAATCTTTGACTAAAGAATAGAAGCTCAACAAAACACAGTTAGTAATCAAGTGTCAAGATTAACCACAATTCTGACATTTAATTAAATATTAATATTGATGAGGCCACACCACATAAGGTTTACCTTCTATTATTAATCATTATGCTATGTACTTCGTAATAAATAGAATCCAGCTGTAATGAGAGCGAAAAATTCTGCACATTTTAGGTCGTCACAAATATCTTTTTTTTTTTTTAATTACGGTCATAAATTAACGCATTGTTGTTGATGTTAGTTGACTGTTTTATTATGAAAGATTATGTGTATCCCCATGAAAAAGACTTCGAATTTGTAACAGAACACAATACCAAGAACCATAATAGTTTGATCCTCGATTAACTTCGATCACTCGTTCTTTATTGGTGATCGAAGTCGATGATATAATATCAGCATATTGCACCCTGTTAAACATTGTAGGACTTCTACACATCTAATAAATAAGGAATGTCTCTAAATGATATTCTTCCATATATTATGCATGTCACCGGAAAATTGCAAACTTCGTAAGTTTGTAAAATATCGCGTGAAATTGTAAAATATTTTTTTTAATAAGGCACGGATATATTATTGGAAACTATTGAATTTGGATGGGATTTATTGTTAACAAAACGATTTTTTCATAATATATCGAGGAATTTTAATCTAATTAGGATTTATTACAATGTCATTTGTAGATCTTTGACAGTCGTTACGGATAGTCAGAAGCTAGATAATCTGACATCAGTCTTGCCAAGGAGTACCGTGTTACCCAGTTAATGGGTTGACGAGGTCTGGTAGGCAGCCGCTCCACGTAAAATACTGGTAGCCGACCCCAATATAATTGGGAAAAGGCTAGGCAGATGATGAAAGATTTATTACAATCTTACGGAGTTTACAATTTTCCGGTGACATGGATTTACATTGTAAGCTTTCTCTGTTACGCGAGCATTTGATCATTATACTTCACGCCTCGTCCTCGAGATTAGTAGTTACATGTAGTATCGCATAGATGTCACCACTTCTGCACTAGTTGAGAATATTCGTTTGCTTAGTTTTTTTTTTTTTTTTTGTGATGTGGGTAGTACTCTTACTACGCGGTCACCGCTATTGTACTGGTTCGTCATTCGCAGTTTAGTGCTCGGCCACTCAAGACACTATCATCCTAAATAATTTACCACTATTTCGTGCCCATAATGCCGAAACGTAAAGTATCTAGGACGTGTGAAGAAGAGCTTGAACATTTAATGCGTAAAATGCGTAAACTGGAAAAGATAGTTCACGCCAACAATACCGTGGAACCAACGGAGGAATTACCGGGAACCGTATATGCCATTGAAACAGGTATGTACTTATATATGTTAAAGTGAAAGTGATAATTTTTTATCGTGTTGTTATGGGTACCTACATAATGCAAATCAGAATCAGCCATTGGGGCTTTTTCGTAGCAATTCAAATGTGACGGTTGGCGTTCAATTCATTGGGGATTGTTACCTAACCTGAACAAAATAACGTCTGTTATCAAATATGTGCAATATAGTTTCGTTGGACATAATTAATGAATTTAATGAATTCTTCTTTGCACTTTAAAAGTACGTACCCTTATTAATTCAACGTATTTACGTTGCGATGATAATAAGTGTGTAACCTGAATAGCCATTGGGGCTATTTCACCGCACGCTTAGGGATTACAGTAAAACCGATTATCATAACCGATATTCGTGTTTTTTCTAGACCCACCTGATGCGCTACAGCCGTCGGATTGGCTGAGCGAAGAACATGAAACGTTCGAAAACGTGGACACCAATGTCATTGAGCAATCATTACCAACGAATGACATCCAAAACGACACACTGGCTCCTCAAGAACAACCTGGCACGTCCGCGCCATCCATACCAGAGGAGGCCACAGTCACAGCGCACTCTAACACATGTTTAGATACAGAAGTTCTGGAAATCCTCGGTGAAGACCCTTCACTTGTGGACAAACGTGGGAAGGATATCCATGAAGAAGTAGCATCTCGATTTGGACATATAGCCACCGAGGGGTTAAACAAAGACACCAGAAGAGAGCTTATGATAAAGTACCCGCCTCCTGGAAATTGTCTACGTATTGACTCCCCTAAAATAAATCCGGAAGTCAAAGTCGCTATGCAAGAAAGCTTCATAAAACGCGATAAAGGCATTGAAGCCAAACAAAAACAGGTGGCAAGTGCGATCACATGCCTGGGTGATATTATCACAACACAATTAAATTCCAAAGATAAAGACAAGGAGTTACTTCAAAAATTGATGGATCTTGGCAGATTAATTTGCGACGTCCAACACGCTGACTCCGTGACAAGAAGAAATTTTATCTTGTTTTCACTGAAAAAGGATATGTCGGAACATCTTTCGAGTACAAAGATTGACGCTTTCCTATTTGGAGAAACGTTAGCTGATACATTAAGGGCAGCCAAGTCAATTACTAAATCGGGGGTCGAGCTTAAAGCTGACCAAACTAGCAATAACTCATCGAAACTATCCAAATTACCTAACCAGAGGAATTTAAACAGGAAGGCTCCCGGTCCGGCTTACAGGCAGTCGGGCCCTCCACAGAGGAGCCGCGAGCCTGCACCGAGAGCACGCGCAGCCCCACCGCTGCCCGCGCACTCATCGAAGCCGTGGCTGCGTCAGCAACCGCCGCCGCCGCCCCGTGCTCAAACTCGACGCCGCCTGTAAATACAGTTGAGTACGCCGGTCGCTTACATCTTTTTAAAAAACAATGGTCACTTATAACAGAGGACCGTACAGTCCTCTCTTGGATTGACGGTTACAAAATCCCCTTCTCAAGTCCAGCAATTCAAAACTATATTCCGTCTACCCCATCACAGTCCAATGAAGAAAAAAGACAGTTCAATGAGGCAATAGGTGATTTATTACATATCGGCGCGGTATCTATATGTGAACCGTGCGAGGGCCAATTCATATCAAGTATTTTCCTTGCCCCCAAGCCTAATGGAAAATCTAGATTTATTTTAAATCTCAAAAATCTTAACCACTTCATAAATACTGACCATTTTAAGCTGGAGGATCTCCGTACAGCTATTAAACTTGTTACACAAGATTGTTGGATGACTACCCTCGACCTAAAGGACGCATACCTCTTGGTGAAAATTCACGAGGACTCCAAAAAATACCTTCGATTTATTTATAACCAAAAACTATACCAGTTTAACGTCCTACCATTTGGGCTCAATACAGCCCCGTTCGTGTTCACGAAAATAACCAAACCAATTGTGAAATTACTCCGAACCGCTGGTTTGCTATCCACACTATATTTAGACGATTGGCTCCTTCTGGGACGTACCTCTTCAGATTGTACACTAAACCTTGACATTACCAAAAAATTACTGGTTTCACTTGGCTTCATCATCAATGAAGAAAAGAGCATTTTTGTACCTTCCATGACATGTAAATTTTTAGGCATGATCATAAACTCCCACGAGCTTACCCTAAGCTTGCCCCAAGAAAAAAGGTCACGCATTAGTTCCGAATTACAAGACTTTCAGAAGTTGTGTCGCTGTTCAGTCAGGAAATTAGCTCAAGTAACGGGGTTACTTGTGTCAGCGTGCCCTGGAATAGAATACGGGCTGCTCCACACCAAGGAACTGGAGCGCTGCAAATTTCTTAACCTGAAAAATGATGATGATTATGAAAAAGTCATAAACATCCCCGACTCACTACAGATAGATATTCAATGGTGGCTTAATCGCATTTGGAATTCAGAACGTCGCATAAGAAATGACGACTATCACACTGAAATATTTTCTGACGCCTCAACGACGGGGTGGGGCGCAGCCTGTATGGACAATACAGCTAGTGGCAGTTGGTCAAATAACGAACGCAAAAAGCACATCAACTATCTTGAATTGTTGGCTGCTTTTATCGCCCTAAAAATCTTTGCGAAAGACCTGTCCGACTGCCAGATCCTTATGCGCGTAGATAACTCAACTGCAGTTGCCTACATCAACCGGATGGGTGGTGTTCAGTACCCACACCTTACACAAATTTCAAGAGAAATTTGGCAATGGTGCGAGAATAGAAGATTGTACATTTACGCATCTTATATAAAATCAAGTCATAACGTTGTTGCAGATGCAGAATCTCGGAGAAACCACCCAGACATTGAGTGGGAGTTAGCCGATCGGGCTTTCGACCACCTAACTCATTGTTTTGGCTCTCCCGAGATTGACTTATTTGCAAGCCGCATCAATAAAAAATGTGAAGCCTATATCTCATGGCATAGAGACCCTGATGCAGTAGCTATCGACGCCTTTACAGTATCCTGGGCAAATACGCATTTCTATGCTTTTCCTCCTTTCTCGGTAATTTTGAAAGTTCTCAGGAAAATAATCGCCGAAAAATCTAAAGGTGTTGTAGTTGTCCCGTCATGGCCCACCCAGCCGTGGTATCCAGTCTTTCAAGCCCTTACAGTCTCTAAAGTTTTAACCATTCCACCTCACAAACGAGCTTTAATCTCACATTCCAGCTCCAGTCGAATACACCAGACGATTACCCTGGAGGCTGCTGTCTTATCCGGGAGGCACTATCAAGAAGAAGCGTACCACCATCTTCACTGGAAATAATGATGGCGTCATTATCAACAAACTCCATCAAGCAATATGACACCTGCCTGAGGAAATGGTGGAACTATTGTAAAAATACTCACACCAATGTGTTTATTGCGTCAGTTCCTACTATCATTCATTTTTTGACTGAACAATTTCATCAGGGTGCCCAATATGGTACCCTCAACTCTTGTAGGTCGGCTCTCGCAATTTTATTAGGCTCTAACATATCTATAGACGACAGAATACAAAGATTCTTTAAAGGCGTGTTTCGTCTTCGACCATCTTTACCAAAGTATAGTTACACATGGGACACGAATTGCGTACTTGAACACCTAAGTCAATGGTATCCAAATGAAGAGTTGTCATTTGATAAATTAACTAAAAAAACTATCACATTACTAGCACTTACAACCGCCCATAGATTGCAAACCTTATCGAAAATAAATATTAAGAACATTAATGTTTCATCAAACTACATCAGTATTAGAATCCCAGATATCATCAAAACTTCTAAAGCAGGTTCCAAACAACCAATGCTTTACATTCCATTTTTTTATCAAAAAGCTGAAATTTGTCCCGCTGCCACATTGCTCTGCTATACAAATAAATCGACGCCCTTAAGAAAATCTGACCTGTTGTTCGTAGGTATAAAAAAGCCGCACAAAGCCGTCGGCACCCAAACCCTCAGCCGCTGGGTAAAGACAACACTGAGTGAGTGCGGGATCGACACGTCCGTGTTCTCTGCACATAGCACAAGGCACGCCAGCACGTCGCGCGCGCACTCACTCGGCGTTAGCGTCGATGCGATCCGGAACACAGCCGGCTGGAGCGGCAACTCAACTGTGTTTGCAAGGTTTTATAATAGAACGATTTTGAATAATGATTGCACATCCTTGGCTCATTCGATAATCAATAATTAAAAACAATTCTTTATTTATCGGAAATGATTAACATTATTATTTTGTACCTAACTATTACGATTATTATAAGAATAATTGTATTTATGTTATGTAAGGCAGAAGAAATTTCTTTCATCTTTAAGTTCCAAGTGATTATTTTTAACTTCGTGAAATTATGTTTATACATGATTTTTATACACATACTTTGTTGGAAAATAAAAATTAGTTTTTTCATCTAAAAGGTGGTATCATTGATGATATTTCCTCACATACTCTCAAATTCTACATGTAACTACTAATCTCGAGGACGAGGCGTGAAGTATAATTGATGATTAAACGAACTTACCTGTAAGTGAAGTTCTATCATAATTATACGAAACGCCTCGTCCGAAGAGATTAGTAACCACCCGCCCGCCCTAACCATCCCGTTACTAATCTCTTACGAAATACACCAATGATTTTTGGATCTTACTCTAAACTAAATGACGAACCAGTACAATAGCGGTGACCGCGTAGTAAGAGTACTACCCACATCACAAAAAAAAAAAAAAAAACTAAGCAAACGAATATTCTCAACTAGTGCAGAAGTGGTGACATCTATGCGATACTACATGTAACTACTAATCTCTTCGGACGAGGCGTTTCGTATAATTATGATAGAACTTCACTTACAGGTAAGTTCGTTTAATCATCAAATATCCTCTATATTCAGCGTACAGTAGCCTCTTAGCTGGCCAAGAGGCTAGAAGGTCAGTAGTACATCAAACTATTTCTTTGTAGTAAGCTTATGTAAGAGAGACGTAATTGAAATATTATCTGGGCAGGTACTCAGGTAATTGCATTCGTTGACTGTAGGGTTACCAATGGTGTTATTTAGGTAGAAGTTTAGGTATGTAGGTATTCTGTTTGCGAGAAAAGACGGTTTAAAGTGGTCATCAACCCAGACCATAAATATTGGGCCTACAAAAATGGAAATAAAATGAAAAACGGATTTAATTACTACCATACGAGTAACAGAAATGATACAAAAAAAAAATGAGGACTTTTATGCTGTTCTATTTTCATTTGACGAGCGAATAGAATCATCAGGGCCATCAAAGCCGAATATTCTATACTAGTGGCAATCAAGATCCGTTCAGCCGTTCTGACGTGAAAGAGTAACAAACATCTATCCATCCATCTATACTTACAAACTTTCGCGTTTATAATATAAGTAGGATTAAACATATTATCTTGCTAGACAGTAGTGTAAAACAATTATAGCAAACGGCCTCAGGCTTGTTGCTCATTTATTTTCGCCTCCAAAACCTTATTGTTAACCTCTTGTTAAGTACATAAGTTATCACTCAGTATCCTTATGGAAAGTGGAATATCCTTGTACCGGTCATTATTCTTATTTATATAAAGTTTGCATATCATGTAACGAGTAGCAGTGTGACACATTGAGTTATCTTTCATCGAGCAAAAGATTTACCCACATGACAGGTCTATGGACCCACTAAATTCGGCTTACGGATGTCTGCACGCGGGCGTTTTAAACGCTACGTTTTATTGTTGAAACCATTTGATGATTATACATAAATTTTATTGTGTAAGGCCCCTTGTTTCATATATTATGATAATCAAATACTTTCACTTAAAAGCGATATTTATCTTAAAACACGATAGGTTATCTTTATAAGATAGTTAAGAATTTTATGTTTTACAAGTACCTACTAATAGGTGTCTTAGTCATCATTGGCTGAAGTGTTACATAACAATAATGTAATATGCACTTAATTATTAAAACACAAGCCACCGTCCAGCACGCAGCGTCTGTAACAGAATTGTCGGTCTGCTCGCGTCCCATTGCGTGCGCGCATCTAAAAGCGACGCTTGATAGCCGCACGCTTTCTCATTACGCGCCAAATGAATCTCAATCAGTTTGCGCACGAGTTTCAACATACAGTGACAATTAGTTTAGTGTTATGCGGTCGGGAATTAGATGGCACCTAAAAAGGCACTTTAATTGCTTTTTGAATGAATTTGTATGTTAGAAGTCCAGTCAGGCGCGAAGTAAATTAGATTGAATAATTTGAGGATTGGTTTAAAGTGAATTTAATGAATCAGCACAGGTGTTTCGTGTTTGTTGATTCTGTGCAAGTTTTTTAGTTTTGATTGGAGCAAATGGATGTTAGAGTCGTAAATTCGTGACTGTTGATGACGTCACACTGCCGCACGCACGTTAGTTATAGGGAATATAAATGTTTTTTTGAAGTGAAAACTTCTTTAGCGGCGTTGTGCACTTTTTGGGATGGGTAAAACATGTTAAACTCGCGCCAGGACACGTGACCTGGTAATTAGACAAATTCGTGCAAAATTATTCCCTAACCATTCCAAAATATCAAAAATGCACAACGTTAATGTTCAAGTTTTCACTTCTGCCGGCACTTCCGGAGTGCAACCCGTTGTTTATTTTTTATTATTATCTAAACAGTTTATCTACAAGTATAAGTACAAAAATAATTATATTTTTGTACCTATATTTGTAGATAAACTGTTTTTAACTATCATGAAAATAGAATCGAAATTGACCGAAAAAAAAACGAGATATAACTATTTTAAACAATTAATCTCGCGAAAACGCTGTTTCTACGGCAGCTGTATAGGCGTCATAGTGTTTGACTTCAGTGTTGGTATCGGACTTCTCTTTCTAATTGTCAACTTTGAAGCTTTATTATAACTTCATCGCTGATGAAGATATTTTAAAAATTCTTTCATTGTTTACTAGAAATAATAAGTAAGTGTGTACTTTATTTTGCAAATAAAAAGAAATTGCATACATATTCCCTATTGCGAAGCTCCCCAGTCTTTCCACTAAGTAGGTGTTAACTGTGAAAAGCACATAGACATTAACAACATTAGGACATTAACATTTTGCAACTCGATCCAACACAATAGGTACTACGGTCTAATCAAAGTCTGGTACACACAGTTTGATAAATGAGGCAGATAGGCTATATTGTGGATATTGTAAGTTTGTAACGTTGGTTTAAAGTGTGCTTTAACACTCAATCTTCCCGCGTTTCCATGTGTAGATGGATGTCTCCTGGATGTCCTCCGCCCTGGGGCGTACGGAGGGGTCTGTCAGACTCTTCCTGATTAAAACCATCTCGGTGTTCCATTTCCCACCTACGCCGTTGATCGTGGGAACGTATGCGACTTACGTAATGCCCTGCTGGTGCCCGGCCCGCCTCTGCAGGCCACCTCGAGTCAGCGGAGGGAGTGAGGCGCGCCGCCACGTCGGGTCCGGATGAATGAATGGATGGCGACGGACGTCCCGAAGTCCGCCGCCCCTGGAAGCCTAGCCTTTTTCCACAAGTTATGTTGGGGTCGACTTCCCATCTTACCGGCTGCAGTTGAGTACCAATATTTTACAAGGAGTGACTGCCTATCTGACTTCACAAACCAGTCACTAGGTTCCACGATCCCCTTGGCGAGACTGGTATTAGATATTGTGACTTCCTCCTTCCTCCGCAACGACTTTAAAATATCTACAAAAGTGTTGAGATATAATTGAACGCAACCCAATCTAATTATTTCTGTCTATGGGCGGTGCTCATTAATATAGTTTTTTCTTGTCTGTGGTTTACCTTGTGTAACAAATGACGCACTGTACTTTTTTCTTTAAAAATAAATTATTAATTATTGATAAAGTAATCAACTCTGCTTTTATTTCTTCAGGTTATGGGCCCAGACCAACGGCTTAGCGAGCTTTCTGAGGCACAGAGGAGTCTCAGTATGCAATTGATAGTCACTTTTCCGCGGACCACCTTCGCCAAGCGTTGCTTAACCTTGATCATCGACCCATTCCACTGTTACTTTTTAGCCACGAAAACCTCATGTGTGTTTTAACACTGATGCTACACAAACAAGTTTGTTTTCCAACGCAATCTTAAAGCAACTTGATCACAAATCAGTGTCAACGACATCTAGTTACCATATTCAAAACATTACAAAATCTGCCAAGTGTTGGCAAAAGGGAGTACCTAAGTGACTACGCTATTCTTCACCTTCAAAATGTGGCACACTTCCTCGTAGCATAGCATAATAAAGAGAATTGGCAAATACACCGAGTGCCTGCACGAGCGGGGTAAAAAGCTCAGCATTTATGTAAAGACGCCGAGTTGGAGTCATCTCACGCACATCTTAAATAATAGTTCGCAATACTATCATGCAGACATGTGTTTGCTACTTTGTTCACATTGTTTACACACCTTTGTTATTTATGGCTCGGATTGATAGTGTTTTGTTGCGTGTGGTGTCAGTTGCAAATCTCAGCTGAAGACAGGAGCGAGGTAACAAGTTGAGCATCTAAAAACTATGTGTATATATATATATAAATAAATATGTTTTTTTTTATTTTTTATTTATTAAAACTTTATACACTTGTAAAAACACTGTACAAAGGCGGACTTAATTCCTTTGGCATTTTCTACCAGTTGACCTTAGGGTGGTGCAGAGACAACATGGCCGGTACAACTTAAAGAAAAACTACAAAAAGAAAGAAGAAAAAAAAAAAAACAATTATAAATACATACATACACATAAATAAAGTTATTAAGAAAAAACGATATCGTTTATCATCAATTATTTTTTATAATTTATCATCATTTTCCTGCCTTATCCCAATGTAAGTATTTAGGGTTGCCGCAGTATATTTTCTTCTATAATTCATCTATAGGTACTCACATTTCAATAGTCACCTCTTATCTAGCAATATCATTATATTGCTTTACATCGCGCATATGTACATCCATCATTTCATTACTCACATAATATAATCAATTGATCAATGTACCTATGTATACAAAATATTGTAAAACGTATATTTGAAAAGAGTAACTATGGAGTTTCTTGTCCGTTCTTCTCCATAAGAATCTACTTTTTGCGAATGGACAACTAGAGTCACTTATATTTTAATTTTAAACTGTAAATTTGACGTTCAAAAGTGCCTTTTAATGGTCTAGTTGAAATAAATGAATTGACTTTGACTTTGACTTTGACATTGTCTTCCTCAACTTCATCAGAAGTGGGTATTTGATGAAGAAAGTGAATTCTCCCAATTGTGAAACATGCGGAACGATTGAAGATGTTCACCATCTACTTATGGAGTCTACTAAGACTAAGAAGGAGAGAGAGACACTGTTGAGCAGAATAAAAGTAAACGAATATGATATTGGTCCATATGTAAAAGTTTTGGCGCAACCTTCACCTGAGATAGCAAACCAACTTACTGATTTGTTTAGAAATTAATATCTAATGTGTTATGTATTGGTAGATGTAATTTAGAACAAGTTTAAGTTATGATGACGCTGACATGCCATTGTGGATAAAAGTCTCCTTTGAAAATTTAGAATAAAAAAAAAATGTGTTCAGTTTATTTGTCAAGTTGATTATGTAAATATGTACCGTCAAACGGGGTGAATAGGAACGTAGGGTCTATCTATCAAAACAAAACTTTGAAGGGGATTTTTACGTTATTTAAGTCTTGTTTGCAGCATTCACGGTCTCCAATTGTATTTAATAAAATAACATAATATTTAAAAATAATGCTTTCGTAGAAAACCAATATTATGATATAAATGTAAAAAACCTTATCAAAGTTTTGTTTCGTTTCATCCCTCCGTTCCTATTCACCCCGTTTGACGGTACATAAATTAGTGGACTGACATTTTCGTAGGTTTTAGCCAAACGTAATTGGAGAATTTCCACATTTCTAGGTTCACAAAAAGCCTCGTTTTACGTGTTAAGAATCTGTAATTGCCCTAAAGTCTAACTGCCAAGACGTTTTCAATTTAATTTAATACGACTATAAATGTTTATTACTCGTAACGTACCTATGCAAAATTTTATAGTCTAACGATTAAATTGTATATCCTCATCGCTGTTACAATGGTTTCACACGTAACTAGAAAACAAGGTGGTACTACACGGAGGTATCCGTGACTGTGACTGATAAGTGATGATACAAGAACAAGGATTTGGTAAAATAGGAAAAAAATACTCAAGAGTGCAACGTATGAAGTTGAAGTTTAAAGATCACGATAGGACGACAAACCACAATATCATGCAACGATTGTGTTCTAGATACATATTTCCAAATTGCAAAAATCCGTTAGCAAATCCTTCTACATTAAGAAACCCCAAGGATTCACATTTTTATGCGGTTAATGACGCAACTCTACTTTAAATTCAAGATAGGCTCCGAATGTGCGCACGAGTGGGCCACGCAACGCTGTTACCGTAACTTTACACTTGAGGCCTGGAAAACTGCTATGAGGACGCGGCAATGAAATGACCGACCTTGCACATTGCTCGCCACTGTAATATAAATCGTCGTTAATGAATTGTTTGCCCCACTTCTGTCTTGTATGTTTTAGTCTATTTGTCATGTAGTGTAAAATTATATTATTAGGCCTGTTAACCTAGCAGCTAGCAGCGTTTCGTTACGTGAATAGAATTTATGATTCGTAATTACAGGTACTTAAATGTTAATTGGTTACGTAATGAAAAGAAAACATGAATCATACGTAATTACTCATCAAGACAAACGTGTCTCCATGTGATGTGTATGTAGGCGTGCAATATGTCAATACTTGGCGAACACATTATAATGAGAAAACATAGCACAATGCTCACAGTGAACTTCACGAAGCACAAGGTTTGGCATCAGGTCACTGTCAAAGTAAAATAGCTCGAAGTCTTTGTTGACTGCCGGTCGTTTCTGTAAACATGTCGATGTCTGTATAATAATCAAGATGGAATGATAGCTCACTTCGAAATCACGTGACATCTTGATTATATGGATTGACAGCTCACCTCGTGATCACTTCACTCAAGCCTTCACTTCGCCATGTTTACGGAATCGACCGGCTGACTGGCTTCTCTTGCACCATTTTAACATCTGCTTCAGGTTAGAACAGATGACTCATACGTCCAATGAGCGGATGAGGGGCATGAATACTAGAAGTGTTTACTTATAGACTAACTTTTTCTTCCTCTAGCGCCTCTCCAATTATTGAAGGTTGCCGATCAATTTCCCAAACCTTTTATCTTATGTTTTACTTATCGTCATGTTCTTTTATTTCCAGCTCCACGTCCGCTACCCATCTCGCAAGTCCCACGTCCGTCGACAGCGCGCCATACCCTCAACCGTGCCATTCCCATGTGAGGACGCACTCTCCTGGGGCCGCAGCCCTCAACGCCCCACCTCGGTGCACCGACTCAGGCCCGGAGACATCGATGTGGTGGCCGCGATAGGAGACTCCTTGGTGGCCGGCAGCGGGGCGCTTGAAGAGTTCGCGCTCGGAGCCTTTGTGGAGTATCGGGGAGTTTCATGGTGTGCTGGTGAGTTTTCTTTTCATACTCATGGTCTTTCCCACAGGCACAGATTAACTAATAGCCGCAGGGGCTTTGGACATTCATGCGGTAGCTTCATCAGTGAAATATTTTTTTCGGGTCCGGACCCGTGCTTCACCTTGGTTCTCCACCTGGGTGAAGCACGGGACCTTATGGTCCCCCGTGGTCCCGTGCTCCAACTGATGATGAGTACAGTCAAGTAATTAAGAAAAATAAATAATCAATAGGATTTATTTTAACGCATTTATTCCAGAAAATGGCCCAAAGTAATTTCATTATTAATTAGGTTTAGGCATTTGCGAATCTAAAATGAAATGGTGTCTTTATAGTGTTCTTTGCGGCGTTCAGTCGGCCGTAAGTCTAAAGAATCGGTATTTGGCGATATCACTGTTAGCAATTTATTTAGGGTAACATATGGCTTTTTTACCTCTTTATTGTGTTTTTAATTCCAATTATTTTTTTACTACCAATATGTTTTTTTTCAAAATATTGAATAAATTCCCGGATCTTCGCATTTTGAAAAGTTTTACTCTCTGACAAAATATATTGCTATCCTTCTGCAATACAATCATGGGGCAATAGAGGCAGGCTGGAACATAGACCTACAATGCGTGTGTAAGTTTTATTTTTGATGCCAATATTTTTGGATTTCTTCCATATGTATATTGTGTGTAAAATGAAAATGACCCGTTTTTAATATAGTATCTAGGAAAAATAGTTTTTTGTTGGTCGTAGTTCAAAATCTGCGTGTATTTTTTTGGGTTTATAGTTGTTAATACGGTGTATTATAAGGTCAAATAGAGCACAATATGACTTCTCTGATTTATTGCTCATCAAAGGCACAGTCCGTCAGTCAGTTTCCATTAATTTTATGCACCGCAAAGGTTTGTAAATTATACTCAAACTCTATTCTGTGCACCACAAAAGCTAGAAAGTAATTAAATAAGTAATATAAATTAAGAAAACAATAAATTTAATTGAACTTATTCTATGATTGGTAAAATGAATTCACTCCTATTAAATAATTGTTTAGATCTTTTAAATCATATAGATTTACTGCATTATTGTACAATAACGTCATCAGTTGGAGCACGAGACCCTAAGTCCCCAGCCTAAGTCCCCGTGCTTCACCCAGGTGGAGAACCTAGGTGACGCACGGGTCCGGACCCCTTTTTTCCAATATTTCTGTTCTTCTAGACAAACAAATTCATTCTTTATAATGTAAGTTTAGATTAGATTGACAAGATAACAGTTTGGAACACTCCTGAGTTGCTCAAATCATAGGTTGTGGGTGAAGTGATCACGAGGTGAGCTGTCAATCCATATAATTAAGATGTCACGTGATCACGAAGTGAGCTGTCATTCCATCTTGATTATATGGATTGAAAGCTCACCTCGCGATCACTTCACCCAAGCCTTCACTTCGACATGTTTACAGAATCGACCGGCCGGTAATCTATGCTTTCACCTTTAATTAGAAGAACTGTACCATTTATGAAACATGGTTTTAAAACACTAATGTGCCTATTATAGTACGTAACATGGGGCATACGATTTACCATAACATTCAATCAGTTTACTGCCTGTGGTTAGCTTAAGTCGCTCCTGACCGCAGCAATTTCCTCAATGCGCTAACTTATAACCTATGTTGATAGCCACCTTAAACAGGTACCAATGGTTCTTAGATGTCCTATTTTCTTGACCAGAAGTCCCGATTAATGAAGGATTTAGAAATCACGTTAATAGTAATGTATGTATTTGGAAATATATACGTATGTTTATCAGTTGTCTGGTTGCCATAGCACAGGCTCTGCCTAGTTTGGGATCGGATGACCGTGTGTGAGTTGTCCCAAGATATAATATTTTTATATTAATATTATATCCCGATATTTCCCGTTTCAGTAGGAATTTCCCGTTCCGTATAGCCATTAGCCTACCTCGTGAATGTGGCTATCATATAGAGAAAGAATTTTCCAAATCAGACTGTTAGTTTCAGAGATTAGCGCGATCAAACAAACTTTTTATTTTAATAAAAACGGATTGCGAGAAAAACCAAGCTGAAACTTACTTCCATCTTCAACATAATCAGATCAACAATCACACTGGGACACTTAATTCTGTCAGATGCCAAATATAGATTCTTCTTTTTGATTTTTTTTTTTCTTAAACTCTTAATATTCGTTGTGATTGTCTTAAAAGTAATATAAAATGGCAATCAAATTATACAAATATCACGTTACACTTGCCAGAATTAGATGGTATAGTGTTCGGAGAGAAATAACTACAAGACTTAATTTTTTCTTAATTTGATCGGGGTAAGTATAGCAATTTAAGTACATAAAATAAAAAGCAAAGAAAACAATATATATAACAACGTTTTTTCTTTGTAAAAAAATCTTCGTTTTGTTGGTTTTCGTTTATGAAATTTCGTTTCATCGCCACATAATGATCCAGCAATAGTTTGTCATCATATTGACGTCTTCATTGGAAGTATAGAATAGTAAAATTTGAAAATTAAATTTTAAAAAGTGGCCAAGTGCGAGTTGGACTCGCGTGCAAAGGGTTCTGAACCAATAATTTATGGACATGGAATCTTTATCTTTTTATATGGCAAAAAAAATGTAACGCGAAACATTACAATAAATTTCATGTTTGCAAATTGGTCAACATTAAATTTACCAGTTTCATTTAAAATTAAGTACTCAAAAAACTTTTTCATCGCGATTAACATTAATCGTAATTTCATGGTGTTGAACGGGTGGTTTTGGTTTTGGCAGATATACCAGGATACGTATTGTACACAATTTGAAACGATCCTTGAATAACCAGAGATCGGAATTGGTAGACTATTTTTACCTAATATTCGTGGAAGTAAGTAACATAGAGTTGATAATACCTCCTCTAAAATCCCGGAATCATAAACATGACGATTGTATCCCGAGATTTAAAAAAAAATGCAAATTACTTATTGCGGTTTGAATACATTTGAAAAAAAATATTATATTGAAGAATCTTTTTACGATTAGAGTTCCGTGCCTACTAAAACTGTTAATTAGCTTTTTTTTCGCACAACTCTTCTTTTGATTCTTCAAATCAATCATTTGTAACTTTACTCAAAGTCCTGTTCATGTTTTTATAATCCCGGGTTTTAATTGTCATGATCCATTTATGATTCCGGGATTTTACAGGAGGTATTATCAACTCTATATTAATTACTTCCACGAACATTAGGTAAATATAGTCTACCTATTCCGATCTCTGATAATAACACAGCAGACATCTAGTCAAGACGTAAGCTGCATAAGATCAGAACAAAGGCACTAAGCAAACCACTTCCCTATGAGTAGTAAGTGAACAGGCAAACAGATAGTTCATCAGGTCGGGATTTCTATTATGCAGATCTATATGTAAACATGGAAGACGTTACTAGTGTTACAAAGCATTATATAAAAGCACTTTGACATCACATTATGTAGATCCATGCACTTTTCACACTTCCTTTGCAGTTTGCTGACGTTATAGAATTGTGTGAGCTGAATAATGATTTTTATTTTATTTTTATAAAATAAAAATCGTTTATTTTCAGGCGTCGACGGCCCATAGCGTGTTAGTTTTACCAAAAAGTAACTTACAAACTATGTATGTTAGTAGTAGCACTTAGCACACATGAAAAATTACAAAACAAAAATTAAAACACAGCATCCACTCAGAGGAAGATTTATCAAGCCCCATGTCTGACATGTAGCTTGATAAACCTATCCATTGTAGGCCCTTCTAGCCTTTCTGGAAAAACCTTCAGAATGCTGTTGCTGCGAATATTGAAATTGCTTCGAATAGGCACGAATTCATGATAGTTATCATTTCTAAATTATAAGTACCCAGATAGGTGCATGGAAATGGTAGAAATTGTAGGAACAGCCATTGTTAGCTGCATTAGACTAGCAGCATGGCATCAGGCTGCCCCAAAACTCAGATTAGACATCGAAAGGTCGTGGTTCGGTGCAATTAATTCACTGCAAACCAACAAAACAGACGACGCTTGGGAAGTAGCTTGCCCAGACATAGTGTAGCCCGAGAAACCATCTTCCCAGAGACAATGGGATGAGCTGTTCTGCAGTTTGGTACGGAATAATCTCATAAATATGTCCGCTAATACTGAGGAGCGTGCCCGCCTGCTGGCTGTGAGGGAGCCGGGTGTCTGGCTACAGGCTCTTCAATTCGATGTTAGCAGGTCTAGGACTCTTTCAAACAAGGCTTCATTATATCTCTTGAATTTCTTCCATCATATTCCAGGCGGCGATGCAACATGGCGCGAATACTTGACGTTGCCCAACATTCTGAAGGAGTTCAACCCCAACCTGCGAGGGTACTCCACGGGCACGGGCGAGTGGCTCAACAGGAACGCCAAGTTCAACGTTGCCTTCCCTGTGGCGTCGGATGAAGATGCCTTGAAGCAGGCTAAGGTAAGCATGCTGATAACATTTATAAACCGTAGTGCTTGGCAACTGGTTGTAAATGTCTCTTGGTGCTAGGCCAACACTAGCTCTATTCTGTCTCCTGCTTAATATGGTGCCTGGTTGTTATTTTCTGATTCATTGACTAATGACCTTGAATCGTTTCTCCGAGACTTGTCGAGCTTCATT
This sequence comes from Mamestra brassicae, assembly GCA_905163435.1. Taxonomy (NCBI): domain Eukaryota; kingdom Metazoa; phylum Arthropoda; class Insecta; order Lepidoptera; family Noctuidae; genus Mamestra; species Mamestra brassicae. The sequence goes on along the minus strand of LR990991.1, from coordinate 1,435,071 downwards.
GACTCGGCGTTTTTCTGGTAGTCGCAACCGCAACTGATGTTTCTGACTGACAGGAGTTTTATTTTTTGACAATAGTGTTGCGGGTTTGCTCCAAAAAATGCTGATTACATTCGAAACTCTGTCGCCTGTGGTCCTGAACAGAAAGGAGGAAATATGTTTTTTTTTTTAATTTTGAAGAGCTAGCGGCTGTTCCATCCTGCCAGGGTTGCGGAATTTATTCGAAAGAGTCACCGCGGCCCTGGAACGCAAAGGGCTTTAGAAGGAACACGGATGGGTTTTAGTCAGTAAGAGTCTGACACGCCCTTCCGCTCCACCCAGAGCGGAAGAAGTCATTTGATGATTTCCCACCCTTAAAAAAAAAAAAAAAAGCGGCCGTTCCATAAGTAAACCTGTCGAGATTTTAGAATCGCAGTTGCTTACTTCCTACATAAACTTTACACATTGGCTTGGCAAGATCTTGTTTGATCAGACATAGTAAAGTGACTTAGCCTTTTACATGTATTTTGTGCAAATATTTTGAAAATCGTAACTCATTCGGCGCTGCGGTACCTATATTGCACAAACCCTTGAATGCTCAAGTGTGTTTAACTTATTGGTGCGTAAACTAAGTAAACTTGGTCTAGGCGTGAAACATCAAACTATCACTAAATCTACACATTCGAGTGTGTACTTATTTGCCAATTTGGACGATTACAAATGCGTGTAAGCAATAATTTTTTGTTTAACTTATGGAGCGTGACCCAAACGACAACATTACCTCATTTTGTGTGCCCACAAATTAATGACGTGCGGCTGTTAGATCACTGTCGTATGTGAAGCGATGCTATAGATGTAGTAAGTGACTGAAGTACGCCTTCCTCCACAAAATAGTTAGGCATATACTTAAATTATTCACACAACAGCACAACATTTTCGAAAAACTAAGTAAAAATTAAAAATTAAGTTAATAAATGGCGCAATAGATATTAAATTCAAACCAAATAATCCAAATATCTCGTCTCAATTTAATCTAAATTCAAATTAAAAAATCATCTTGATTTGTACTTCGAAAGAATCAAAATTGAGATTAGCATTTCAACTACATATTTATTACTTAGGTACCACGCAACAATAACTTTCGAAACAACTTTGTGTTATTTTTTTACTTTTCCTTATTATCGAAACCATCCAACCAAAGATAGGGCACTAAAGGAAGCCATTATTCACCATTATCAGCATGTTATGCGTTTCCACACCTCTGACTGTAGTTCCTATTAGGAAAATTCAAAGCATTAATTTCAATGAATCATCTACAGACACTGCGTATTTCCAAAGCGTAAATCTCTACGGAGAGAACGGCTAAGAAACATTCGCAACTGTAAATCTTAGCAATCGCATTTAGTAGGACACAAGTCAGAGCCCTTCTCCGTAATAACGCATCTCAACAAAAGAAATACTTTAAACGTCCACCATGACCCTGATGACAGAGCTTTTGAGTGGAACTAGGTCAACGCCACCTGAGCACCTATTTGCTAAGCCATTCATATAAATAAATAAGCGACGATGATTGTGCTCGTCAGTCAAAATAAAGTTGCATATTTGCTTGAGTTTTGTACAGGTGGTCGCACTTTAGTGGTAACAAAACCAGGCGCTATCTGCTGGCCTGGCGTTATATTGAAACTACATATATAATAATAATCCCCCGTCCGAATTTCGGTCTCGGTGGGCAATCTCGGAGATAAGCCGGTGCCTTGTGCACTGGCTTATCTATGAAATACAAAGTGCACCTGTTTATGTTGTGAAGAAGTGAGAGAAGAAAAAAGTACGAAATCCTGCATCGCGCAAGCAAAGTTCTCCGTGGGATTGAACATATACTATCGGGCAGTTGCCCACCCGACACAACAACCGCCTGGTTGGAGGATCCTCCCTTTTCAATGGAGGTTTGCGGAACTTTACTCTCTGTTCCAAATACCGCTATACACTCTCTATTCCTTTACTCTCGTAGTCCAATGGGACAGCAATCCGACACGACCGGGGAGAGATCAGGCGCAGGACCAACGGCTTTACGTGCGACGGAGGCACGGGGGTGTCACACCAGCAACTTCCATAACTCCGGGCTGCTACTGAGAAAATTAGTAACGGAAGAAGTTTTTGCCCGGTTGCAAGCCCGACCCCTTATTTTGAGACCAACGGGGCAGTTCAGGCAACTCCGTGGTAGGCCAGCTCAAGTTTAAAGTGTGCCCACCAACGTGCAGTTGACTGTTCCTACTCATGAGTTGGTAAAGTTGCACATTTCACGTGTTTTTGTACCAAATGTTTGAGATTTAGTAACGTACCGTATAGTGTGTGGATTGCTCATTTTTTCACAACGATAAGTGAAGATTAAACGAGTGGTTGATCACTTAATGTGAATGTGACACAAGCATGTCACATGTTGTAAGTTTGGTACCGCGTTGTATGTTGATTTTGTAAGTGTTATCGTTCGTTAAGATAATATGTGTTGCAAGTATTGAAGTGTTGGTCCTTGAGTTCTAATTACTGCTAAATTTTGGGCTTAAGGTTGAGTGTGACACAATAGTGTCGTGAACTTGTCTACTTTTTGCTAGTAACATGTCGATTGATATTTAACAAATATTCATAATCCGTGAATGCATTTACTAAAACAGTTAATAACAATATCTCAGAACGATTTCCTGTAACTACAACAGTGTACCTTACTGCTATGTCTAAAATATCCAGTTGATACTTGTAAGTCCCCATTTCCCTTTAAAAAGGACCCAGAAGTAATGGCCCCGACTAACGAGTTGAAGGTATGTTGTTGATCGAATCTAGACAGGCGCTTAACTTAACCTTAATTTATTTCGTCACGCCTGCTCTCAAAACGGTGAAGGAATATAATAATATGGTAAACAACATGTCCTAATACAAAAAAATACATGTGACACGATTCACGCGTAAAGGAGGAGGCCCGGGTCCCAGGCCTGTTTATTATAACGAGATCCATAAAAATGTGCAATCTTCCTTCCATATAGTAGAAGCTCGAATGCGCTCATCCCCGGATATAGACATCGCGAACGACTGGAAGATGGTGACGGTGTTCGAGATCATCAGCTACAAAAGACTTACTTTTAGATCTATCTAGATTAAGTTTATTATAACGAGATCGATGAAAACATGCAATCTCCCTTCCAGATAGTAGTAGCTCGAATGCGCTCATCCCCCGACATAGACATCGCGAACGACTGGAAGATGGTGACGGTGTTCATCGGCGCCAACGACCTGTGCTCGGCGTCATGCCTCAACCCCGTATCCTGGTCGCCCGCTGCGCACGCCAAGAAGCTGAGCATCGCGCTCGACTACCTACAGAAACATCTGCCCAGGACTATCGTTAATTTGGTACCAGTTTTAGGTGAGTTTCCTTAATTCCTTGCTTCTTAATTCTCCTAATCAAGGGGAATTTTCCAAAAGGGCTTGGACGGCCATTTCCGAAACCATGAGGAATGGCGAAAAATAATCAAAGGAGTCACGGATTTTGATGAAAACTAAAACTGCTGACATCTATTCCAGATGTATCAGTATCGATCCGGGTGCTTCGTCCGATGATGTGTCGTCTGATGCACTCGCTGTTCTGCACCTGTTTCCACCATCAGGGCGGCAACGAGCTGTACGACCTCGTGCGGATGGCGCGACTGTACCAGAAGGCTGAGGTTGCCCTGGTAAGTTACAGTTAGTTAGTAACAGTCTGATGCACTCGCTGTTCTGTTCTGCACCTGCTTCCACCATCAGGGCGGCAACGAGCTGTACGACCTGGTGCGGATGGCGCGACTGTACCAGAAGGCTGAGGTTGCCCTGGTAAGTTACAGTTAGTTAGTAACAGTCTGATGCACTCGCTGTTCTGTTCTGCACCTGCTTCCACCATCAGGGCGGCAACGAGCTGTACGACCTGGTGCGGATGGCGCGACTGTACCAGAAGGCTGAGGTTGCCCTGGTAAGTTACAGTTAGTTAGTAACAGTCTGATGCACTCGCTGTTCTGTTCTGCACCTGCTTCCACCATCAGGGCGGCAACGAGCTGTACGACCTCGTGCGGATGGCGCGACTGTACCAGAAGGCTGAGGTTGCCCTGGTAAGTTACAGTTAGTTAGTAACAGTCTGATGCACTCGCTGTTCTGTTCTGCACCTGCTTCCACCATCAGGGCGGCAACGAGCTGTACGACCTGGTGCGGATGGCGCGACTGTACCAGAAGGCTGAGGTTGCCCTGGTAAGTTACAGTTAGTTAGTAACAGTCTGATGCACTCGCTGTTCTGTTCTGCACCTGCTTCCACCAGCAGGCCGGCAACGAGCTGTACGACCTCGTGCGGATGGCGCGACTGTACCAGAAGGCTGAGCTTGCCCTGGTAAGTTACAGTTAGTTAGTAACAGTCTGATGCACTCGCTGTTCTGTTCTGCACCTGCTTCCACCATCAGGGCGGCAACGAGCTGTACGACCTGGTGCGGATGGCGCGACTGTACCAGAAGGCTGAGGTTGCCCTGGTAAGTTACAGTTAGTTAGTAACAGTCTGATGCACTCGCTGTTCTGTTCTGCACCTGCTTCCACCATCAGGGCGGCAACGAGCTGTACGACCTGGTGCGGATGGCGCGACTGTACCAGAAGGCTGAGGTTGCCCTGGTAAGTTACAGTTAGTTAGTAACAGTCTGATGCACTCGCTGTTCTGTTCTGCACCTGCTTCCACCAGCAGGCCGGCAACGAGCTGTACGACCTCGTGCGGATGGCGCGACTGTACCAGAAGGCTGAGCTTGCCCTGGTAAGTTACAGTTAGTTAGTAACAGTCTGATGCACTCGCTGTTCTGTTCTGCACCTGCTTCCACCAGCAGGCCGGCAACGAACTGTACGACCTCGTGAGTATGATAAAATGTTTGTCTACATTGTGAACACGTTGACTAATCTCAACTTAGGGCTCTTGCCTGTTTCCTGAGATAACTGTTTCTCAATAAGATGTAATATTCCAGGTGGAAAGCGGCCGCTACGACACGAGCGAAGACTTCACAGTGATCGTGCAGCCCTTCATGCGGCTGTTCAACGCGCCCATGCCGCCCACCCGGCCTCTGCCACTCGTCATCCACCAGTCCTACATCACGCACGACTGCTTCCACTTCTCGCAGAAGGGCCACGCGTTAGGTACGTTACATCTACGTGTTACTGTAAGCATAAGTTCAGCTGTTCATGTACAAAATTGTCTTTGATCTACTAACTGCTATTTTCTGGACCTCTACCACCCGGTAGAGCCTCCTGGCAGATTGCATAAATTTGTCAGGACAAATCAGACTCCACATTAAAGACAATACTCGTTTCCACAGTAAGGATAATTGAAGTTGGACACGTATTATATCTATGATTTGCACTCGGATTTTAAAACCTGGGTGCCAATCCCTCCAGTTATGGTGATGACACCTACCGAAGAATTCAACATGTTTACTGGCAACCAATATCTAACATGTCTTTTTGTGTCCCAGCCGCCAACCTCCTGTGGAACAACCTGCTGGAGCCAGTGGGCAACAAGACAGACAACGTGCCTCCCATACTGCTGCGCTCCTTCCGCTGTCCCTCACGAAGAGCTCCGTATCTGTTCACGTACAAGAACTCGCGCAGCTACATGATCACCGGCAAGCAGGAGGGGGCTGATGACGTGTTCCTATGATGACGAGGAGATTCTGTTGAAATCCCTCAGAAACGACAGTGGACGATGAAAGGACAAAGTTTCATGAAGACAGTGTTTTTGTGGAAAGGTCTTTTAGAAAATTGACAGTGTGTTTGTGCTAACATATAGGCACGTCCAGGACCCAGAATAGAGCATTTTGTGATGCCTTCAAGTGTTATCTTGGACGGGCTTCTTTGTAGGAGCCTGTAAATGAATTTCGTTGCGTTCTGCTGAAAAACTTGAAAACGGACAGTGTTTGAGCACTGCAGGGGACATATTTGTATAGGTCTTTAAGGAAAAGTTGCCGGAAGACAGTGTTTTTGGTCCTTGCAGGCCCAGAAAAGGGCATTTGTGATGCCTTCAAGTGTTTTCCTGAACGGTTTTGCGTAAATGAATTTCGTTGCGTTCTTAATCCCTACTTGTTCACGTATAAGAACTCCTGCAGCTGCATGATCACGGGATAGCAGGAGGCTGATGATGTGTTCCTATTATGAAGGGAGATTTTGCTGAAAAACTTGAAGACGGACAGTGTTTTAGCACTGCAGGGGACATTTTTGTATAGGTCTATAAGGCAACGTTGCCGGAAGACAGTGTTTTTTGGTCCCTGCAGGCTCAGAAAAGAGCATTTGTGATGCCTTTAAGTGTTTTCTTGAACGGTTTTATATAAATGAATTTCGTTGAATTCTTAATCACTACTTGTTCACGTATAAGAACTCCTGCAGCTGCATGATCATGGGCAAGCAGGAGGGGGCTGATGATGTGTTGCTATGATGAAAGGAGATTCTGCTGAAAAAGTTTAGGAACGATAGTGGACGATAAGGGGAGGTCTGTAGGAATAAGATTCATGAAAACTGTTTTTGTGGAAAAAATCATATGAAAATTGTCAAAAAGACATTGTTTTTATGCTGTAATATAATGTTCCGTCCAAACCAAAGGGTATTTGTGATGCCTCACAGTGTTTTCTTGAACGGTTTTGTGTGTTAAACTCCCTGTTCCTAATGGACCACGACCTAGAACTCGCGCTGCATCATCACAGGCAATTCGAAAGGGGCTGATGATGTGTTCATATTATCAAGGGAGATAATGAAGAAGAACTTTAAGAAGGACAGTGTTTTAGTACTGGGTGGGACATTTTTGGACGGGCCTAAAGGAAAAAGTTTCAATGATTTTGAGCCGATATAAGGGTCCGTCGAGGCCCGGTTTGTGCTGTGATGCCTGTCGAAGTCCAGAAAAGTGGGGCTTTATAAAGTGTCTCCTACACTGGATTTTTGTGAAAGGAAAAATTAATTTAATGGTGTTCTTACTCTTACATATGTACCAAATGGACTTAACGAATATTTATGTTTTATCCTTAGTTAAGTTCCGATTATGCTTGAAGAGTTCCGCTCTCACATGATGATGTTACCTGATTTTTTATAGTACATGTATGACTCTACTTTGCATGCATGTTGTAGCACACAACATGCCAATGTTTAAATAAGAAGGGTAGAATTTGCTCAATAAATACCCACAAAATAGAGGAAATACAGGGCTGTTTTTGAAAGAGTAGGAATAGTACTCTTATTAAGAATATCCTGGTGTTTCGTTCTAAAGTTACCTATTCTATGACAAGGAAGAGTTAGGTAACTTGTTAGGTTAGTATTTTAAGGATATCGAAAAAAAACTTGTCAAATATTTATGGGTAGATTTTTACTGTATTATAATAACTTGTACATAATATTGTTCATAACAGTGTCATGTTTTGATGACACTTAGGTACCTACCGTATATAATAAGAAACGTACTAAAATGAAGACCTCAAAGTTACCTAAGGTTCCTTTAAGAACCTTAGTTTTATGTATCTAAGGACCAATTTATTATCCCTTCCATCATATAAAAAATAAGAATTAAAATATAATCATGTTCTTCAGTAAGATGGACATGTATTTTTTGATTCGTCAAATCAATAAAACAATACTAATATAAAGTGCATCAAAGTTCAGAAGTGGGGACTTTTGACGTCACTTCTAGGTAAAAAGTATACATACGCGGGCGTGACGTCACGTGAAATTTCAACGCACTGCATCATCTTCATTTTTGGTTAACCTATACGTAGGTTTTGTTAACGTATACATTTACACACGCTGAAATTTTACTGGTTGTTTTCCCGCGGCAGAACGATTATCAAAACATAAAGTTAAACTTAAAAAATAAAAATGATTTTGTTTCCAAATCATAAAAAAAAAAAATCATAAACTCGAAAGCGTGAGAAGCAATAGTAACTCACTAGACGTGACTTAGGTACTACTCGAATCGAAACACACGCATGCGCCGCTCTTTTCACTTTGTCGGCAGAGCGGCGGCGCGCCGACAAAGTGAAAAGAGATTCATAAATGTTCAGAGCAAATTAGCTCTCGCGCGTAGTAATACGGCATCAACTTGCCTGCAAGCACGCGGCAAGTAAGGCTTCGCGCATCGCGCTCGGCATCCTTTTATGTTTACTTATTCGGTATTGTTTCATTATATCAGGAGTACCAATCAGCTAGTTGATACGCGAAGGGCAACGTCCGCGGCCACTTTGGACGAAACTATCGCGACTATTGGTTCGATGTCGCTTTCGAGTTTTGTTTATCACAATTGTTATTCTGCCATTTCTTGATTCATAAATCGATTGTATTATCAAGACAACCTCATTTCGTTGCGGGAAAAGAACCATTAAAATTTCAGCTTGTGTATATTTAGGAAACTATCCTACTTTATTAATTAAAAATGAATAAGTGTTTAGTTCCAGTTACTCTAGAATTAGGTAATATTTTTGACCAATGGTTTGTTGTAGTATTCTGTGCTAGAGAGTTTATATTAGTAAAATATAACTACTTTATAGGTGTGTAATTGTGTTGTAATGTTAAAAATATTGCTTACATTTGATCTTATTTCTTAGGTCCTTGATTCCCTGTAGCTATCCTATCAGGTTCCAAATTGGAATACTTATAATTTAATTAAACTAAGTTAAAGTTAAAATTAGCTCAATGTTGTGATGTAGATAATAATAACTAAGACAAAGTAAAGTTTAGTCTAATTAGTAACTTTAATATCACTTGATAGTGCCATTGACGTTACGTTCGAACCAAATGTTATTGTAAGCGAAAGTTACCTAAACGAATTATATTATAAGTTTTCGGTACATGGCTCAAACTTATTATAAGAATAAATAAATGTATTTGTTCAATCATCCGGATTAAATTTTTTCCCATTTACAAACAAAAAAAAACAACTTTTATGAAAAACGGTTTTATATTAGCTCCTGCAAATTTTACGATAGCAATCCGCTTTCCACTCGAATGAAATAGAGAACTGTCAACAAACAATCAGGCGCTACAACTTCTTCGTTACCATTATTTAATTTTCTTGCGAGGAAACCCTCATTCTTCCACATTTAAAGTTTCTAAGACTTTAAAAAGAAACCTAATAGATGAATTAAATACCTTATATGTATACGTAAATCGGGCTGGTTTCTGCAAATCCACGACTAAGCGCGTATTTTGCGTGCAGATGGGACAAATGTGTCATTCGATCCAGCCCAGCTCCCCACGGAATGCCAGCAACGCCTTGGTGTTACTAACTATCTCACAGAGGGTACCTGGGTTTCCGAAGTACTTAGCCCTATAATCCGCGACTACCGGACAGCTTAGAAGCAGATGTGCTGCTGTCTCGTCATCCTCCATGCAGGCTCTGCAGAGTGGTCAGTAACTTCTATGACAATAAAATACCTTAAAAAACCTGAAATAGTTTGAGTCTTGAACCCACTTATAGAATTTATTTATCTCTATAAAAATGGAAACCGCCGTAACATTTTTCCAAAAATATACATCAGGAAGACTTACTATTACTAGACTATTCTTATACATTATAGCCCATAATAAGAACCTTGAAAATAAACAATGTATACTTAAACACGGCACAGACGTACATAACGTCTTTCCAATCACAACAAACAATAACGGGCTCGTTTGCATACGGACTACGGCATGCGATGTCTACATAGCCATGGTATATAGGTACAGGTATGTAAGTAGATGTCATCGGTGATTTCACGGCTGGGTACCGCCGAGCCCACTCTGGGCAACCCGCATGAAACAATATGGTTGATATTTTCAGGCAACAGGGATCACAAACCTTTGTACGCTTGTAAAAGGTCGCTTGTTTATATCGACAGTGGTTATTGCAATTGTCGTAAGAGACAAACACTGCGCTGTAAGATTTGAAACTATCGGCGTTGAGCTTGTTTTTGAAAATCAAATAGTGCATTATATAATATAATATCTTGGGACAACTCACACACGGTCATCCGACCCCAAACTAGGCAGAGCCTGTGCTATGGCAACCAGACAACTGATAAACATACTTATATATTTCTAAATACATACATATTAAAGACAAACTACACCCAGACACAGAACAAATGATCATGCTCATCACACAAAGATTTGTCCTGGGTGGGAATCGAACCCACGACCTCCGGTTTAGCAGTCAGGGTCCCGTGGAAAAAGATAGTCGTTTATAAGGAAGGGTTAAGGATCAAAGCGTTTTAATTATATCAATGGACGATGGGCTCTTGGTCAGTTACCCATCAACGAGGAAGCATGGAGTTGTTAGAAATTTATACATCTGCAATTGCTGGTACTACATAGTCTATTCTATGTATAGATTCAAGATTCAAAATATTTATTTCAAATACTTAAACCATTTATAGGTACTTTTGAATTGTCAAAGTCAGTCAGTAAAAACATGAAGCTATTTCAAAGCGTAGATAGAACATTCTTTGCCTGATAAGTAATTCTTTACGATGCCCAATATTTTTTGGCTGGCTTTAGTTCATTCGTTCTCTTAAATTTTAATTAAGATCAGCTTAAATTCACAATATTTTTCTACTCGTAAAGCTTGAGATTCATGCTGAAAAAAACAGCACCACGGGTTTAGCACCTCTGACTTAGTTACAGTTTGGGTTAGTATAACAAATTGATAAGTAGTTACGTTTTTTTTAGTTCATAAATATATGATCCCTTTTTTCAATATCTGGAATATGCATTGGATAGTTACTGAAACGATCTATGCCTGCCCTAGTTATTGAAATAATTTGAATTGGAAAGGATTACCCTAATGACCGATTTGATGATTTGTTTTTGTAATTTGTTTCTGTTACAAAAAATATTAAGGTATTACGAATACTATATTATGGCTATGTTATCTAGTGCAGTAAATGCGTGACACAATTCCATCTAACTAATTCCGCTTTTAGTAATTTAAAGATAAGGACTTTTTATTTCTGAAAGTACCAATGTATCTTGGTCTCATAGATTATTTGATTTCTCAGGTCACTTTGCAGAGTCTAGAGAAGCATATTTTTTTAAGTGTTAGTAAGTTTTGCAAAATTTGGAATAGTATAATTTATGATAAGTAAGTTACCTACGATTGACTGTTCCAAATAAGGTTCCAATGTTTCATCCTAATAGGTACCTAATTGATACTCTTGCGCCATCCCATCTGCTGCTGCTGCGGCTGCGGAAAACCTCAAGCGGCGTTAATATAGTAACCTTATTGATAACTATATTTTCGAGCCATTTGGGGTTGAAACCCTTGCCCTTGTGCTCATAGCCTTTTCAAAGTAATTTCGAAATGGCTGGTTGACACTTCCCGTGACCCAAGAGCTGGCTTTTACTTTGGCCAGAGGCTAAGTATTGCCATTCAACGTGGCAATGCCGCCAGTCTCTAGGGCACATTAACAGCGTTGGGGACGAATTTTTTGCTGCTATATTTTAGTTTGTTGGAAGTTTAGATTAGGTACCTAATTGAGTAATTGGTATTTTTTTGTTTCTCTACAATAGAATAATCTAGGAGAACCCAGGTATATTTGTACATACTGAAACATTACAAAACATCGTATATTACTAAAACACAGACCAATATTGTACTAGAACTATTTTTAGAACCGAACTCTTAAACAATTTAATTTACAAAACCGAAACTACCAAATATAGTTGACGCCAAGCAAGCCACGTCAGATTGACCACAAACTGACCACAATGTGTTGTCGTAGGCGAGCAATTACTACGAATGACCTAAAGACAGACTTTAAACAGCAAACTATGTTAGTTTCCACTGAAACAGTGCTGTATTTATAAAAGTGGACGGTGTAAGTTGCAAGCGATCAGCGATTTGGAACTTAAATATGTGAATTTGGAATAAGTTTCTGAAAACTGCGGTTTTAAAACTCCACTCCAATTGAAATTCTGTATCTACCTATGAGAGGTTCCTGTCAAAGCTGTGTCCCGCTTGGAACAGGTAATCAATCTCATTATACATTTCAGATTGTTTCTGACAAAAGTAACACAACTGCAAAGCCTCGGCTGGTTCGTAGATGTCTGTCCTATTGGCGACTCTGACCACTTACCTATAGACTGTTGTCTTTTGTAGGTTTTTCTCCTAAAGTTCACACACACCTTTTATAAAAAAAAAAAATAAAAAAAATAACTTTAATTCAGACCTTGATCCATATTTTGTTAGTATTATACATACTTATGAGCTATGTTAGTACAAAACTTTTTAATTCATATATCTGTTGCACTCACCTGACGCACCGAGTACATGCACATGTACTGTATGCACCCAATGCGCCATGATGGTGCAACACGGCTTATCACTAATGATCCCCGGAATGCTGTTGACGCTCCCACGCACTCTGCGCATCATGGACGCAATCCTTTTTCGCAGTATGGTGTTGAAACCATCAGTATGTGCTTCGGCAAACATTCCTGACGCACCACAGTAACGTGGAAGCCCCAACAACATCCTGAAGGCATTATTATACTGAACCCGGAGGGCGCTGTATGCCCTTTGCGTATATCGAACCCACAGAGTACACTTGTACAACGATTGGCAAAAAGCCTTAAAAAGAGTTATTTTCACTTGTGTTGTACAACGTGCAAACCTGCGGGCCAACATATTGCATCGAACAGCGAACGCCCTCCGTTCTCTTTCCATATCAGCATCGTCTTTTAAGTCCTCAGTGACTATATGCCCTAAGTATTTAAACTCACGCACACTCTCCAGGGGCACACCTTTAATCATTATCGGTGGGACATGACAATATTCAATACGCACACTCGCTTTTCCTTATCACTTGTTCATCTCCGCACAGCATCGTCCAAACGAGCTCCGGTCCGCACATGGCGCTCGACATCTGCACAATCAATTGCTGCTCTTTACTGATACTTGCACGTCCATGTTGTATTGACAAACTTCTGGAAAGAAAATCTGAGGAATAAGTAAGTAGTTCTAGTTTTTAACTACATATTTCGGTGTCGATTTCATTCAATCTTAAATTACACCTGGAACCAGAAGGATCCTAATCCTAGGATGTCAACAATCTGTATATTATCTTAACTATATAATGTGTCACAGAATAAACGCAATACCTCTTAAGGGGTCATTGTGCTCATCATTATGAACAACTTTCACTATGGGACCAACATTGAAATCGCGAAAAAAGATCGACTGCCCCATACATTTCTGTGTGAGTTCGCATAACTCCACAAAATGTACTGAACAGCTGATTTTTTCGCGATTTCGGGGTTTGTTCCCATAGTAAAAGCTGTTCTTAATGATAAGTAAAATGACCCCTTAAGAGGTATTGCGTTTATTCTGTTACATGTTGTATAATTTTTCTAAAAAGTTAACAAAGAAAATACTGGTCAAGCGAGTATCTACTAAGTTAGGCATAATTTTTTGATCGCAAACAGTACATTAAATAAACTTACCGCGTAGTTTCCGTATTCATCGACACACATTTTTTTATCCGAGAGCCTTTCCAAAGCATTACTCATTAAAATGGCTCTCCCCTTCAGGAAATAAAAATAGGCAAGCAAACAATACATAAAAACCGCCAATAATATTAGTTTTCATGAACATCGCGTGGTTACAGTTTCAGGGATATGAAGCTCATTTTTCAGCCCCCTTCAGAGGTTGCGTGACGTGACGTACATATATTCCTCCAAATTATGGCTTTTAAAAACGTAAAAAACCTTGAATCCTTGTTTATTATGTCACGTAGTTTTAAAGTTGGGACGCACAACGTTTGAACATTTGTCAGCAGATGACTATCTACCTACACTATCAATTAATTCATTATTAAATAGGTTACTGATTGGCCTACAGTCCTAAAGCTTGAACCGAGAACATTATATAGGTAGATGTCAATATTTTTTTCAGCTTTTAGTTCAGCTATATGAAGGTCTACATACGTAGGGAGGTACCCACTACCCATCTTCTATCCTATAGTAGGCGCCAGATAAATGTGGAATAAAGTACATTGACCTTTCCCTAATAACTGTTCATAGGTACCTGAACAATTAAATATGAATCGTTTTTCATTATTAGACAATGTTAAGGATCACGAGAGATGATGATTCGGGACAGCTTTGTGTCATTAATTCCGTTTTTCAAATTAAAAATGTCAATAATTGTAGGTGGGACAATGACCGTTATTCCACGATTATCTGGCGCCTACTATAAATCCGCGCGGACGAAGTCGCAAGCGAAATGCTAGTAAGGCTATAAAGCTGGTGACTGCTACATAGCAATGATGATGAGAAGTAGGTATGGAAGAAGACACGTTACGCCGACCTCAAGCAATTGATTTTCTAGCCTTATGCAAGAAAATGCAAACTTTTTGGATGTCGGATCATAGAAATCTGCATCTTCTTCACCGAGATTCAACGGAGGGTATAGTAGGAGTACTTGTTTACTATTGGGAGTAGACCTTTTAACCGTTTTTATTGTGTGTACTTGATGGACTGTCGTCAAATAAATGTTTTTTCTTTTCTACTTTCTTTTCTTTCGATATTGGTAGTAAATTACCTACTGTTATTTCTTCACCAATCCTTTTCTTTTGACCCACACTTTCGATAGTAAAGTAGGCGCGTGCCCTTCCAAGTGATCGTAACTTGAACACTTCAATTGGGTCAGTGATCGTACAATGGGTGCCAATCTCCTGGCAATCGGGCTAACAGTAGCTTACCGATAGTGTTTTGTGCCCGTGCCGAAGATTTATTGAAAAACAAAATTTATTAGGTCACAGTGCCTACATAGAAACAACCAAAAAATAGCTGCACCAAAAGAAAAATTTATATGGGCCTGTGCAAACAATGTGGTGTAGGTAAATAACCTTTACATACAAAATCTGATGTGCTTCAAAATGTAATAGAACAGCAGCTTCTCCTCGGGTGCAAGTATGGCTAGATATAAGGGTACCCTCGGATTTCTGAATTAAAAATTTGTTTTTTTGTGAAACTCTGCATATTTGTGAACTCTTCTTTAACCTCACAACCTACCAAACTTCGATAATCCAGAAACCAATTCAGAAACCGGTCCTGTGTCCAATAACCTACCGTACAGCTAAACTAGTTGGAGTGACCAAATGATATCTATCAAGAACGAAAACTGAATGTCAGAAACAGCGAATTCGTTTGCTATAAACACACAATAATAGTATATTATACAAACACTATACTACCCATTGCTGTGCCAGATAATGAAATAACCCTCGTTTAATTCAGACCGGACTGTCTGGGGCTCTAGGGTGTGGTCATTCATACACCCCAAATTCAATACCGAACTACATTCACGAGTCAACTTGTTGCCAGCTTGTCTATACTTGTTGAATTCCCTTTTTAATTTAAATGCTTTTAACAATAATATGGTTTAAGACGTGCTCGAGAGAAGGATGTAGGTATAATCCAGTAAGATGCTGACAGGGATCTTGATCGTTCTACCGGGATTCTCTAGATAGCCGAGGAATACCTCTCCACTCTTCAAGCACTTCTGGATATTATTATGTTGACCTCATGTTTACCTGCTAAAGTCCAGAATCATTTATTTGTAAAAGATGAGTAATTATTACATACAAGATCTTAAAATTAGGTAGTACGCTATGTTTTGCTAATTGGCATACAAATTATTACACCCTAAGGCACTGAGAAATCTATAAAATTTCAAGATAAATACAAAATTTGACCACCGTTATTCAGTGGTTAAGCCAAGTGGTAACACTGGCAGTCAGAGTTACTGAATTAATTATTAATTCTCGTAATTTCCTAAGTGCATACTTACCTATATAAAAATAACAAATGATTACAGGATATCTACTAGTAGGAAAAAGTGTTCTAATTAACAAAATATCACACTATAAATAACGACAATGCAACATAAGGAAAAGCTTCAGTTGCAGCATCACAAACATCTTTTATTGGATAAAAATATCTAAGTGTAGACTGACACGATTGGGCACGCCACAGTTGTGTCGATAAGTCGGGGACTTCTCGCCACAATAGTGAAAAAGAGGGGTCTTTGAGGAGTGGTTAGAAAGGCGCTATGGCGTCCTCACCTTCCGCCTGACGGTACTCACCGGATGCGGTTTTTTCGGGAGCTACCTGTTTCGGATTTGGCGGGGGAACACGTCCGGGTGCCACCATTGAGTGGATCGTCCGAGAGACACGGTGGAGGTCTGTGTCCTTGTAGAGGCGATCGGGGCGTTGGGAGTCGCAGGCACTCGCAGGGTGATTCCCGACCTAAGTACCATGCCGTCCGATAAGGACCAGCCGGTCTATTCTGTCAACATCTCACCGTGTAAAATTGGATGGAGTAAGTATGAAGGGAACTGTCGTTCCATCTTGTCTGAATGGATTGACCAGGGTTGCGGAATTTGTTCGAAAGGGTCACCGCGGTCCTGGAACGCAAACGGCATTTGGAGGAACACAGATGAAGAAGAAGGTACTGACACAATATTGGTGAAGGGTTAAGGTTTCCCCATGTGTCCCTTCCCCAATCACCCCAACCCTTTCAATAGGGAGTCCATGATTCCATTACCACCACTTCTGTAAGTACTGAAGTACGTAGATACATAAAAAAATAAAAAATAAGTTCTAAAGATCAAATCTTTACTAAAACTTTCCAAATAACTTTCAATCATAAAATCATTCTACTTATAAAAAACATTTTGAAAACGATATCTCTACCCTCTTAAAAAGATTTTCCTCATTTCTGGCTTTGACTGGTCTGTTGGTCGAGTGGTTAGTGACCTTGACTGCTAAACTGAAGGTCGTTGGTTCGATTTCAACCCAGGACAAATCTTTGTTTGATGAGCATGATCATTTATTCTGTGTCTGGGTGTAATTTGTCTATAATATGTATGTATTTAGAAATATATAAATATGTTTATCAGTTGTCTGGTTGCCATAGCACAGGCTCTGCCTAGTTTGGGATCGGATGACCGTGTGTGAGTTGTCCGAAGATATTATTATTATTGTTTCCATCTTCAAATCACTTTGAAAAGTCCATTGTGTTCACTCTTCAGCAATTAAAAGAAACGACCAACAGTTCCTGAAACTTTCTCTAAATTAGTCTTTAAAAGTTTAAAATAAGTATAGTAATTCACCCAATAATGTGGTATAGTGTAAGAATGTTTTAGAGGACGTTAATATCCCTTTGTTTTCGTAGACAGAGCTCATCACAGATCACTAGTTTGACATTCGAATCTCATATCTGTGTCCATCATAAGTCATTAGTCACGGGGCTTTAGTCATTGGTACATACACTGCTTGATTGGTACATAGACTAAGACTGAAAAATCGGACACCGTCTGGACACACTACTGTTTTGTTGTGAATCAGAAGACCTATTCTGGATACGATGACCGATTGACCACTATTGCGGAAATAATGTCGATTGAAATTTGACTGGCCTGTTGGTCACTGGCGAGTGGTTAGTGACCCTGACTGCTAAACCGGAGGTCGTGGGTTCGATTCCCACTCAGGACAAATCTTTGTGTGATGAGCATGATCATTTGTTCTGTGTCTGGGTGTAATTTGTCTATAATATGTATGTATTTAGAAATATATAAATATGTTTATCAGTTGTCTGGTTGCCATAGTACAGGCTCTGCCTAGTTTGGGATCAGATGACCGTGTGTGAGTTGTCCCAAGATATTATTATTATTATTATTATTTGTTGGTATACATTTTTGTATCTCGGCAATGATTGCCGGGTTTAAAGGATAACACGGGCCAAAGCCAAGTGCTACCCCTGAGAGTACTAACCTAAGTGTTAGTAGTTTGTGCGTCGTTGTCGCTCTGTAAGAATTTTCGGACAATTCTGCAAGTGTTCAATATAACAGCTTTTTGTAGGTTTTGGTAGGTGGAGGGAGCTATCTCTAGCGACTTTAATGATTGATGTAGTTGTTTAGGTATGACTCCAGTAGCTGAAAGTACTACAGGGATTATCGCAACACTGCTTAATCGCCACATTCGGCTAATTTCTATTTTTAAGTCTGTATATTTTGACAGTTTTTCTGCTATTGTATTTTGCAGATTGTGTGTATTTGGAACTGCTATATCAATAATTTGCGCGGTTTTATTAATTTTGTCTACTAAAGTTATGTCTGGTCTATTGTAATGTGTGGTTTTGTCTGTAAGGATGGCTCGATCGAAGTAAAGCTTGTGTGTTGCGTTTTCAAGAACCGTTTCTGGATTATATTTGTAGTAGGGAACTGAGGGTGTTGTAATAAGTTTATATTTGATGGCAAGTTTTCGATGAATTATATTGGCTACTTGGTCGTGTCTATGTTTATAGTCAGTTTGAACGATTGCCTTACAGGCTCCAGTAATATGCTGTATAGTTTCAGGAGAACTATGACACCGTCTACAAAAATCTGTTGAAATGGGGATTCGCATGATGTGCTTTTGGTAGTTACGGGTTTCAATAACTTGGTCCTGGATTGCTGTCATGAAACCTTCAGTCTCAGGGAACAAATCGCCGCGCCTGAGCCATTCGTTCGACGCTAGCTTGTCGACGTTAGGTTGGCAAAGGTCTTGGCGATGTCTTCCATGGAGTGACTTCTGGGTCCATTCCAATATTTTTGTCTGTCTGTCAGTCTGTTTCTCGTTAGTTTGAGTAGTTTTGTCAAACATGTTTAGCGGGGTCAGTTTTCGGTCATTATAAACTATTGCTTTGTGTATGGTGGAGGTTGTGCTTTTCGAGTTAAAATATTTTCTAAGAGTACTGATTTGTTTATTATGTAGGTTTGTTATATCTATTATTCCTCGTCCTCCTTCTTTTCGTGGTAGTATTAATCGCTGAACACAGGATCGCGGGTGGTGTTTTCGATGTTTGGTCAAGGTGGTGTTAATGACGCGTTGTAGGTTTTTAAGCTCTGTTTTCGTCCAGCTTATTATACCAAAAGAGTATGTGAGGACAGGGATCGCAAAGGTATTTACTGCTTTAATAGTATGTTTGGAGTTTAATTGAGTGTTAAAAATGGATTTTAGTCTATGTTTAAATTGTTGTGTTAGTTTATTTTTTATTGGCTTATGTTTAATTTGCTGCGCTTGAATGTATCCTAAGTATTTGTATGTTCCGTGTTCATCTAAGGAATCTATAGTTTCACCTGAGTGTGTGGTATATGAATGATCGTATGTTTTGCCTGCTTTTACGGAATTAATTTTACATTTATCAATTCCAAATTCCATTCCTATGTCACTCGAAAATTGATCAGTGGCGTTTGCGAGTTCATTTAAGTCCTCTGGCAAAGACGCGTACAATTTTATATCGTCCATGTAAAGTAGGTGGTTAATTTTACAGTCTCGATGGTCAGTTCGTATGTCGTCTGTTGTGTCATTATAATGGAGATTATAACCTGGCATTAGTGAATTCAATTTGTTTGATAAGGGATTTAAGGCAAGACAGAACCATAGGGGGCTAAGCGAGTCACCTTGGAATATGCCACGTTGGATCTTAATGGATTCTGTCTCAACAATCCCTGTCAATGTTGTGAGATGCAAGCGTGTTGTCCAGTGAGTCATAGTGGTATTTAAAAACGCAATGATTTGAGGGTTTATCTTATATATTTTTAAAATTTCAAGGAGCCAAGTGTGCGGAACAGAATCGTATGCTTTTTTGTAGTCGATATACATAGTGTATAGATCTTTTTTCCTGGCCTGGACCTGTTTGAGTATTACCGAATCTATTGTAAGTTGTTCTTTGCAGCCCTGACTAAATTTTCGACAGCCTTTTTGTTCTTCTGATAATATTGAGTTTGATTCAAGATGAGTGTAAATGATTTGAGTGATGCAAGATGTTATTATTTTATAAATTGTTTGAAGGCATGTGATCGGTCTGTACTTTGCTGGGTTGGCGCTGTCATTGCTGTCTTTTGATATCATATAAGTTATTCCTTCCGCTATGTATGTTGGCATAGTTGTTGGATCTTTAATAAAATTGTTGATGAAATTGTATAGATGTGGATGAATGAATGTAAATTTTTTATACCAAAAGTTGTGAATGCAATCAGAACCGGGTGATTTCCAGTTATGTAATTTCTGAAGAACGTCATGAAATGTATCTATCGGGACATGTTCGAACTCCATTTGTTCTGTGTGTTTATGGTTTTCTGTCTCTGTCTTAATCCACTCAGCTTCCATGTTATGACATATCGGCCTCTCCCATATTCTTGACCAAAATTGTCGCAGTTCATCTACTGATGGTAAACTATAGTTTGTATTATTTTCATTATTATTTAGTGCTGTTGTGTTTGTGGTCGAATTTTTTAATGATCGATAAAACTGCTTTTCGTTGTTCCTAAACTTATTAGTTTGTGTTTTGCGAAGTGTACAGCTGTTGTAGCGGTTTAGCCTACTATTTACAAGTGTGAGTTTCTGTTTTAGTGTATCTAAAAAGTGTGTGAGTTGTGTGTTTGGTTCCTCATGCATTGAATGTATTCTATAGCTTTCTAATATTGTGTGTACCTCTCTAACAAGCCTCCAACCTCTGTTTCCTTGTATGAACGCTGTGAGTCTTCCAATTTTGGTTCGTAAATCTTTAACTCTTAATTCTAATCTTTTCTGCCATTTAGGTTTCCTATTTTTCTGATTCATGTTAATCGCATTTTTAGAGGTGGTATATGACAGTTTACTTCCATTAATTTTAGCAGCAGTCCAAGCAGCACTGTATATCACTGTCTGTAAGGTTTCGAAATCTGTATCTATATTGACATGTTTTGGTAGGATAACGTTGTCGATGTAACCTACTATTTGAGCTAATTTTTTTGATGTCCTTTGTTTAGGTATGTAGTTTCTTTTTGTTGGATGGATGTTCGTAAAATGCTGTAGTGTTTGTGTGAATGTTTCGTCTAGTTCTTGACTTCTTTCCCAATTTATTTCGCTGTTTGTGGTACCAGGTTCTTTGTTTGTATTTGTATTGGTGGGTATAATGGCTTCAACATCAATGCTATTCAAGTAACTGAGCCCATTTTCTACTACAGCTTCTTGTGTATTTGTTTGATTCGCATATTCAATGGACGCTTGTGCTTGGGTGTTCTCTGTAGCTATTGGTGTATTTGGATGTTCTAATTGGCTAAAAGGATTCGTTAGGTTTAGTGTATTTTCTGCATACGTTTTTAGGTCTTGGAGTCGTGTTTCTGTTATCATTTTGTTATTTATGATAACTCTTTTTTGGTCTGATATTCTTTGCTCCGATAAATATGACAATAGCGGATAGTGCTCAATGAAAATTACTCTTAGTTTTTTCCTCCAGACAGTCATATCTGTTTCCATTTTCGTTACGATGAAATAGCATTTAATCAGAGTTTCGTTCATTTCATTTGACCATCTCATTCTACTTTTTGGTCCCGATTGTAAATGTGTATTGTTTTGATCTACATCTAACTGTGATAGTGTTAAATTTAAGTTACCTGTGTCTGTTTGAAGCTCTTTGCTTACTTCTGATCTAATGTTCTCAAGTGTAGTGGCCGAAAGTAATTTATTATTAAATATTGCTCGCCGTTGATCTCCTACTCTTTGTTTCGAGACATTCATTTGCGGAAATTTGTTAATAAATTGTTGATGCAATGACGTCACATATGAACTTATTTCGGTTTCTAAATTGGTGATGATTAGATAAGTACGCCAGATGAATTCGTTCATTTCTTTGGTCCATTTTTTACGCGTATTGGTTATGCCAGCAGCGGGTGAAGGGTTTTTGGCAGTAGTAGCCTCCGACACAACATCTACTGACCCTATTGAAAGAATTGAAGATGACCTTGACGAGCGTAGTATATATGAAGGAGGTGAAGATACTATTGAAGAAAAGATCGACCTAGGAGAGGATGGTGATGAAACTGATGATGTTCCATCATCTGATGTAGGCTTATTTGCCTGAATATGTTTTTTTGTTTTTGATCTGGTTATCATAATTATTCCCACGAGTAGCTAGGGACTAACAAAGTCGACCACAGCAGAGCCCTGCGTTCACTGTGGCAAGGGTGAATAAAACTGGAGGTCCCCTTATATCCAGAGTTTGTTCACTAGCGACTAGCGCATTCCCCTAGCCATGCAGCCCTTGGCGTGAACAACCTTGGCTTGGATTGTATCTCTCTTGGTCTGGCCCCTCACCCTAGACCTGTCTTGGCGCTGTAAACTCCACCGGCACAGATCTAGGGTTCATTGAAGCGCGCAAGCCCCACCACGACGTCAACGTAGAGATACAGCGGTGGGGTTATTATTATTATTATTAATGAATGCTTTGGAATGAAAAACGGAAATAGTAGGTATGATTCAGGAAAAAAATTGAGAAAACATTCTTATTCTGAATTTGATCAGCGACTTAAGCTGAAATACCTTCTTCCATAAACTAATTGAACACATCAAACTTTTAAAAAATGTAACATTAAAATTGAAAGCATACGAAGCCGGGCAGCGAGATTGATAAACGGGTGTAGACTAATCAGAAACCCTGTGTAGACGCTTGCTTTGCTGAAATTCTTGGGCAATAATATGTATCAGTAAAGGAAAAAGCTTCCGTTGCAAACGAGAAGACACGTCCCTGTGAAAATGCGTTTTTTATATTGGTGCTTAATCTCAACAAGCATCAAGCATTTTGCTAACATCATCATCATCATACCAGCCGAAAGACGTCCACGACTGGACTTCGGCCGCTAATATAATGAGGGAGTAAGAGAATTAAAGTTATAATGGAAAACAATGCAAAAGCCACCTCCCGATTTCTGAATTAAGCATTTGTAGTTAAGTATTTCTCCAACTCTACTTTAGTCTGGAAACTTTAGAAAACAACATTCGATATAACACTAGGGTAATACTCAATTCAGAAGAAAGTATAGAGTATAGCCTATGCGTAGTATAGAGTATAGCCTAGCAGCTGAGTCCATCTCACCCGATACCAGACAGATAGACCCAAACTCCAACCAACAGGAGCGCCTCAATTAAAATTCATTCGGTCACTAAAAAACGTAAACCACAAGGAGTGTCCCAAGATCTCTGTTCCATGTTATAGTTTTATAGGTTCTCCAGAATAGGCGTGCGTGGCCGCGGCATATAAAAACGGGGTTCAGGCTTGGTGAGACACAGTACGGCCCGGTGCGTTGCCTCACGAACTCGCTACGCCAAACGCTCCATTTTTTTCTCACGTTTTTTGTAAACTACAATTAAGCTTCAAGAATGGTGAGTCCTTTGAATTTTTATTTTTCTATCTGCTGAATTTTTTTTGATTATAAGTTGGTGATATCTTATAGCAGTAGATTTTGGGGTGCCTTTTCGCGAAGTTTTCCGATTTTTATGGTTTAAAAGTTTCAGTTTTCTCATCGTTTCCTACGGTTTCTGGATATAATTTGTTCGTGGCAAATTGGCAATTTATTTTGAATACTATGCTTCGATTGTGTCGTTTATCTCTACTTAAATAATACGATTTAACAAATATTTTAAGTATCATTCCTCGGTTTCCTATTCGTTCCAAAATATGCAAATCATAACACGATTAATAAAGACACAAATATCATAAAACCACAAAAAAGTCCTTAAAAAAGTTTTTTATTATTCACGTTCATGTTTAAAAATAGTTCAGAATAAATCACTTTCGGTCACGAAAAGATTACATTTCGTCTGAAAGAAATTCAGGAAAAGTTTCAGTTATTGGCTCAACAACAGCTGAGTAGTGAAGCGATCATCATGTGGCGAATTACAGCCAAACATGAACTTGTAGTACATTATCAATCATAGTATGATTGATTACTTTTTAACTTTTTGCGGCACTCGATGATAATGGTGAAAGTTGTGTAAATATACGTTTGCAAAGATTTTGGAAAACATTTTATAAGTTTGGGCTACCATAAGATTAGAAAACTGGGGAAAATCTCTACACAGAATAAAATAAAGTCGTTTCCCGCTGTCTGTCCCTCTGTACACTAAGAACTTAAGAGAGAACGGATTTGAATGCGGTTTTCGTAAATAGATAGGAAGAGTGATTTAAGAGGAAGGTATATATGTTTAATTCGTTAAGGTTTTGTATAAATTGGCTAAAATATGACGATGATAATTTAACAGATCAATCAATCAATCAATCAATCAAATCATCTTTATTGTGGATCATAGGTACATAATACAGATGGTGTTATTTAAATGTTAAGGACCAGCTATGTCCTACCCTTAGGGCGTACAATAGAATGTAGGTAAGTCTCCAATGAGTTTACTCGTACATGCATGTCAACAATAATGTAATACATTGCAATATATTAAATTCTTGAATTTTTGTTAATCATTATTATTATATTATATGAATCTACACAGAACGCATCATGACTCAGGCAGATTGTATTTTAATAGTGATTTGTCATCAAAAAAGTCTTTTATAGAGTAATAACATTTGCTCACTAACAGTTCATGGAGTTTCTTCTTAAATGCTTTTATTTCAGTAATTTCTCTTATAGGCCTTGGAATAGTATTAAATATACGTGGAGCAGAGCTAAAAATACTTTTGCGCAAGAAATGAGTTTTACTAGGCACTATGTCTAGTTTGTCCTGATGCCGTATACGCGTTCGATATTTAAATAGATCATTATTTTTTACAAAATCGAATTTGATCGGAAAAACAATGACTTTAAAACTATACCTACCTTACATCGCGTGCCCTACGAAAGTCTATTGATGATAGATATAACAAAATAATGTACCTACTACAGTTTTAGAGAACATATCAATATCTGAAAAAAATCCGCGATATCATATGTCTATTTTTTAAATTTTGGGTCACAATAATCATTTTAATTATATTTAAAATTGGTATAAAATACTGCTTTATTTGAAGATTCATAAAACACTTTTTGTGTTTTATGAATCATTTTATATATGATTTTATTAAAACTTTTTTTTAACGTTAGTTATTTGCTGTTTTTGCAAAAACATTTTTATTGTTAACTTTTTGTGTATTTAAAAATTTGAATTTCAATACCAATTCCTGAAATTGTCAAGCCAATTTTACTTTTAAGGTAAATACTTAGAGCCAACTTCGAAGTAAAATTAAGGATTTTAACAGATTACAAAGGCATCAAAACGCTGTTTATTTAGAAATCAAAATCTAGGCAAATATTTCTAATGTATTCGGAAAACATAAGCTTAGGTCAATACAATCAAACAATGGGATTCACAAACAGGCATCAATTAAAAAAGAAACCATGTAATCACTTCAATTTGAAAAAACACCAAATCTTTCCGAAAGATTAACTAGGTATTTCAAAAATTACAAGCTCGCTCCATTCGCTTCGCAATGAAAACCGATCCTGCAAAATATCCTCGTGCACTTACTACAAGGTTCTGACCAATCTCAGTTTCCATGTGACACAATAACCTGAGCTGGTCGGTCACGGCTGATCGGCTGACCGGTTCTGACCGCTGCTGACCGCAAACTCCACGGTCCACGACCAACGGACCAACTAGTACTCGGGCCAGGTCTTAGAGTGGTCTGAATCAATCTGCTGTGAAGTGGGAATAGTAATTATAACTTGGATTCAGTTTCCTAGCTGTTGACTGGCATCCAAGGGTTAGTTACGAAAATTGTTTAGATTGACGGAAGTTAAGCAACTTAATTAAAGTTTTGATTGAAGTTCTAGTTGAACACCTTTGATTGCTTGGTAACAAAAGAGTTTTGTTTTTGGAGTCCCAGCATTATGCTGAGCGATGGCCGTTTTGCGCGAATGTGACGCATATCTTTCCAACTTGAAAATCTTTTGTAATTTAATTAATTTTATTTTTTGGTGTGCGTCATGCTTGTCGAAAAAAAGCTCTTTTCTTTCTTTCAGACGCGATGACAAAATGTTTCGCGTTTTCGTAGAATTTTTCCTTCCTATCTGTAGAACGATTTTTATTAAAAAATATAATTGCATTGTCGCGTCTCGTCCGACTAAGGCCTATGAACCAAGCTACTAAAATAATTATGTTAATCCCTTTAATAATATTCGTCTTGGTCTAAGCCCGCATTAGGTTTTTTTTTGTGATAGGCTCTCGAATTATTTCAAAGCTGTTTATATAAATGACACTACAAAAATATAAATAATAAAGTTTGTAGCATGACCAACGTGTATCATGCCAACAGCTGCATATTTTTCCAACAGAACAATTAAGTATTGACCCACCTACTACTCCCATAAACATTGATATGCCACCATGCAAGCTCGCATAGTTATCGCACGGGAAAGCTAGGCTTATTAATTATTTATCGGCTATAGTTTTAAAATTGTCACGTATGGTTAACGATCCACGATCGTCAAGTGTCGTGGACGTCGTGGTCAGTGGCAGGATGGTAGCTAATAGCTCTCCCACGATGATAGTGATGGCAGAGGAATGATAATGTTCTGGCTTTATGTCATTTTCATGTTTTACAACGTTGGAAAAAAAATCAGTTTCATTCTTTCAAAATCTAAGCATATTTTAAATACAGATTAGTTTTTTTTTACATTTCTCTGAAAAGATAAGAAAGAAAGAAAGAAAGTCAGTTTATTCTGCCGGAAAAAACGCACAGAAACAATAAAAACTAAAGAACTTATCAACTACAATTATAACAAAAATTAATAAAAACAAAAAAAAAACCGCTTCACTGTGCATAATTTGAATTTAAATCTGCTGTATTTAAACTAGGTAGGTAAGCATATTTTTTTATATATATAAATAGGGCTGTTAATGTTCCTACCTATGTTAAATTAAATATGAATAAAACCGGATCGCATTGAAGTAGTTTATTAAAGTCCAAAGTTAGCAGTATTGCCCAATACTTTAGACTTTAATAAAACAAACAGAAAAGACAAAAGATATTCTACCTAAACTAAATGTTTTCCTCTGAACCTTTTCTGAAGAAAAATCGGAGGAAGTTTAAACAGTAACAACCCATTATGTTACTTCGTTATTACTTACTTAATGCCAATCCAAATACTGATAAATTGAACTTTGTATATTTTCCACTGTGTAAATGAAATTAATGTCGTGTTATGCATATTGCATCGCTGCAGCGCACTGACCAATACGCGTAGTTTATCGATTAAGACAATCAATATTAATTATTGTGGAGCCAACTGTTACTGACAATTGAAAAGGTGAAGGCTTTTGTCTGTTCAGAGTATTCACTAATGTTTTGCATACCTACTTAAAAGCGTTCAAATTCAGGAGGCAATATTCTCACAATGGCAATCAATACCACTTGCAAACTTGGCAAAATTTAGGATAGTAAAAGGTGTTTTTGACCGTTTTCGAATGCGATGCGAATGTGCCTTAAAATACGAAAATCGCCCCTCTGACTTTAACATAACACGTGATAGGCTTACCGATATTCTTATGAATGAGTTGTTCGGAAAAAGAAGAAGTTTTTAGAAGTCAAAACGTCATTTAAGACTTCTTAAAGCTAATGAATTAACTGGTAGATTTTAATGTTAATCTTACCATTACGTTGTCCTTTTAATTTACTTTATGTTAATGTATAGGTAGGTACTCTCATCCAATTTTGAACAATTAAATATCAATATTTAATCTTATAATGCTACACATTTCAGTATCACTATTATAGCTCCCTATCATATACATATATCATATTGGAGTATGGAGTGTTATTTCTATGGTAATGAAGGCAATCATCGATAAAAGTGACGTCCACTTACGTTTTATCGACATATCGATGCTGACCCACTAGGCTAGTGATGTGACACAACACGTCAAAATGAGTTTGTTATCGTATCTGTCGATAAAATTACGTTTTGTTTTACAATAGTTACGGTTCACCGGAGATAAGTTATTATGGATCATGGATCTTTCTGCGAGCTTATATGTATTTAGATCTTGTTCGTCTCTATAATTCGTGATATAAGTGGTAGAATTTTAATGAAAAAGTTATGGACTGTTTTGTTCTCTGGAATTAGATTTATTAATTTCCTGGGAATAGGTACAATTTCAATGACCAAGGCAGACTGCATCTCATAGTGTTTCATTAACAACTAATGTAATCGGTAAATCACTACTTATTTTTATCTGAACTTGCTAAACGCTTAGTTGACACTCCGCGTGACAGAGGATAAGCATTGCCATACATCGTGGCAATGCCGCCAGTCTTGTGGGCTCACTTCCAGTCGATAGCGATGCGGATGAATTTTGACTTGCACTTAAAATAAAAATTTCTAACTAAAAAGTTAGGAGATTTATTTTAAGTGTATATATAGTTACATTAGTATTAACAATTTATATTTTAGTTAGACGAACTTTTTAAATGAATTAAACTAACAGTTTCCCGTTGCTAATGTCATCAAAGACCGATCATAGCGTGAAATCAAAACTTAAAGCTTTTTCTCAATCTTCACCATAAAACAATAAATAGTTTTCAATGGAATAATTAATCAATAGAAGGTTCGATTATCTAAAACAAAACAGCGGGTTAGTAAACGGTACTGCAGTGGGGTCATCTTTATTTCCATCAGCTCAGTGACTGAAGCGTAACTTAGTGGTTTTAGGTGTAATGGACTTATAATTGTTCACAATTTCAGGCTCAGTAGCAGTAGATTACGTACCTCCGGAAAGTGAAGTACGCAAGTAGGTAAATATCTGGGTATTTCAGACAGTGACTTGATACAGTGACATTATTGAAACCTACCTATTGATAACGTTGGCATATTTACCAAAACGAAACCGCGGGTCGCACTTGTTAGCTATAAGCAAATCGAATTCTTAATAACTTATCCAGCACTTAACAAATAGTAGAGAATGAACAAGTTGGTAGGCTTGTAGGCCACTGCCAGGGATGCGGAATTTGTTCGAAAGAGTCACCGCGGCCCTGGAACGCAAAGAGCTAGAAGGAACACGGATGGGTTTTAGTCAGTAGGTAAGAGTCTGACACGCCCTTCCGCTCCACCCAGAGCGGAAGTTATTTGATGATTTCCCATCCTTAAAAAACGAAAAAAAGGCCCAACTTGTTCATTCTCCACAAAATATGAGGTTACTTTCAGTACCCCATCATTTTGTGGAGTTAACATTCTATAAGAAAACGTGTCAAATAGCCGGTTCCAACAACGTATGTACCTTTGACAAACTGTCAAATTAGCTGCCAACAGTAGCGGAAACGTCATGTTGCCTATAAAACTTGACGTTTCAGCTACTGTTGGTAGCTTATTTGACAGTTGGTTGGATACGTTATTGAGACCGACTGTAAGTCAACTGGTTTCAAAGTTTAGAGAGTAGAAAGAGAGTTGATTTAAAAAAAAACTGTTGTTTGGTATGTTGAATAGGTACCTACATATATGAAAAAAAACAACTCAGTCAATGAAAGACTTTCAATGTACAAAATTGATATCACAAAGAATCTCAATCGCGTTCTTCTGCATTGTAGGTAATTTACAGCGTAAACTTAGACCTAACTAACAAACTCTTTAATTAAGAAGCCGACAACAATGCAGCCTCACAAGAACTGAATACAATGGCACAGGTATAAGAATACCTCATCAGCATCATATAATAAGGATCGATTAAAACAATCGATGCGTGGGCGCAGGCAGACAGAGTATCCCGCTATTATCCTATTGCTGGCATGATTCACCCTGTGCCGTAGCAGGGACATATGGAACCAACCTGTTTGTTATTGCTTGGCTTGAGTCATAAGTTCAGGGTATTTATAAGATGAAGTTTATTGAAGTCTTTGATTATAAGTATACTTGACAAGTATAATAATCAAAGATTGCAGTTTTATAAAATTAAAGAGTAAAAAGTCCAATGAACTGTGTTTTTTATCAAAAGTAACATAATTTTGTTGAAACAATGCCTCTATTTTATACTAAGTGTATCATGATTTTTTGTCGTGACTTCGTCTAGACTTGAATACAAAAAAAAAACATAAACTTAAAGCGTTAATATCTAAGAAGGCATAGAAAAGTTTTAAACCAATTGCTTGAAGTTTGTTCCCAGTCCCAATATTAGGTACAGACAACAATATTAACTTTTAATGTGTGCATTGTAACTTTTTAAGCTTATGACATAGATACTTACGAGTGTGGTGTAAAATAATTGTCCACTCATCTCAGGCACAAAATTGTTCAAAATAGCAAATAGTTGGTTGTACTTTTATAAGTTATTTTTTTCCTTTAAATGCCGAGTTCAGATACCCTTAAAAAGTTACTCAATCGGGGATTTAATTTACCGCTTTTGTCCGCGACCATGCTCGCTTTCAAGTTTTCGCAAAAATGACCAGGATCATCTACCAAAATTCATCAAAATTGGTTCAACGATTTACGCGAGAAAGTGTAACAAACAAATTCACGTTCGCATTTATTATTTTGGTTAGTTTAAAAGGAACAGCCTAATTCTACGCCACAGATAAAGCGTGATTAATGCCCTTGTAGCCTGAACCTAACACTAAATGTAATAGAAAGGTGAGTGAACCGAATGGGCGCGCCTAGCTAATTACAGAGAAAACGTTAACACTAATAATGTCGAGCTATTTATTCGAAAACACCTAAATGTAGACCTGAATTAAACATCTGCTTGGATACGTATAAGGTTGACAAGAAGGTGCTTGGTGTAGGTACAGTCAATAAAGGTATTTGGTATGCAGGCAGCTGACTTTCAACTACTTTGAAAAAATATTGTGAGTGTGCTGAGTTGATAATTATTGTACACCACACTCGTAAGTATGTCATAAGCTTAAAAAGTTATAAACTTATGCACACATTAGAATATTGGCAGTGCAGTGGAGAAATTAATATTTTTGCCTATACCAAATAGCTTTGTTGACTGTACATTAAGTTATCCAAACTCCGAGCTATCATTGAGAATTTTCTGATTTACAGGAAAAGAGCTCTTTAATTTTCATATCGTGACGCTAGTGACGCATTACTATCTACACTGTCATCTAGGTACCTAGTTTCTTAATAAGGACTTTTTATTCTAGAGGCAAGTTCATTTAAAACTTGGAACTGTGCCATAAAGATAACATGAAATGGAATGGCCAAATATTTTCGAAAACTTTCTTCTACTTTCAATAGAAATCAAAACGATTAATCTGCCATGAAATAGTTTGTTTCAGCACGCTATGCGCAATGCGCGATGAAGATGTAAAACTTTGAAAGCAATGCCAATCAGACGTTCATTGTAAATTGGAAGGACAGATTAACTAGGTACTCAGCTCAGAATATGGCCAAATTGAACTTTTAGGAAACAGATTAATCAGTCAACCATGAACAAGAATTGAATAGAATAGAAAACATTTATTCGACACATACACAACACAACAGCAACAAACACATATTAAACCAAAAAAATAAAACATTACAAAGGTATAGTAAATATGTGCTGAGTGTGCCCATACTGAAAGGGTAACCATCTCAGCATTTGCTGGGCGTCAGACACCCAGCGCTGGTTTCATCAAATCCTATGTCCTAATCAAAGACTAGGTCTACCCGTGTGCTAAGTTTCATCCAGAACAGTTCAGCCGTTAGGACATGAAGAGGCAACATACAAACAGATAGAAAGGCAGAATTTATTTCGCAGTAGGTATAGATAATCTTAAAAACCAAGCAATCATCTCTTGACCTTCTAATACGAAATCCAAACTCTACTTTTAAGAATATAAATACCTAATAATAGCTGCTGTTAATACATTTCTAATTAAGAGTGAATGGCTCGTGATGGTGAACAACTAACATACCATGGACTTTTGTAACTACGTAAAACCTTAATATACTTATATATTTTTTAAGTATGGGAAATCATCAAATGACTTCTTCCGCTCTAGGTGGAGCGGAAGGGCGTGTCAGACTCTTACTGACTAAAATCCAACCGTGTTCCTTCTAAAGAAAGCCCTATGCGTTCCAGGGCCGCGGTGACTCTTTCGAACAAATTCCGCAACCCTGGCAGGAACCTTAAAATATTACAATTACAAGTTAGTGGTATGACGAATTATACATAATGTAAGAAGCTTTGTGAAACACAAATTACTATAATTTTGTAATTACAACCACGTTTAGAACGTTTAAACTGTAGTTTGACACACATACTTAGTAGGTAAATAGGTATTTAGTACAATTATTGGTTCAAAAGTCGACGAATTTATCTAGTAGGTACCTTTTTTAATTGATGGATAGATAGATACCTAGATAGATTAAATAAAAAAAAACTCAAATGACTTCTCGCGTTCGGGGCGGAACAGAAGGGAATGTCCGACTTTGAATCTTAAGTTGCGTTTACACGGGCAATGAAAATGAATTATAGGCAATACTGGTCGAATGTGAAAATATCAAGCAATTTACGGCAACAACGGCAGCAAGCGTCAATTTGGCGAAATCTTTTGCATTGGCAACATTGAGCGATATGGAGAAACTCCAAGGAACTAGGCAATATACGAGTTATCAAGTTGAAAAAATAAACAAAACCCAGAGCGTGTAATATGTAATATATGGAGTAATAAGAAGCAATATTGCCGAAACGATTGCCGCATTTTATTGAAGTTGCTGCACATTGCTCTACTGTTTGCTCAAAATTGAGTTGGCGGGCTAAATTGCTCAAAATTGCAAAAGTGCGCAAGTGGGC
Source organism: Mamestra brassicae (assembly GCA_905163435.1). Taxonomy (NCBI): domain Eukaryota; kingdom Metazoa; phylum Arthropoda; class Insecta; order Lepidoptera; family Noctuidae; genus Mamestra; species Mamestra brassicae. The sequence goes on along the minus strand of LR990991.1, from coordinate 1,402,470 downwards.
CTAATGATGCGATAATCATTAGGCCCACTAGCGCAAACCAGAGCTATCTTTTAAATCAGAGTTATCCTACTACCTAGGTATATTTAGTGCCAGGCATTGGCGGATGGGCTCAAACCCCCCAAAAGGACCCAGATTTCTTTGGTAGTCTATAACCTAACTAACTCATTGAGGTATTTACGAAAAGTAATCCAAATAAAATAGTGTTTACTTTGCTAAGACCCACCCTCAGCAAGATCAATACCCCCGCCAACGACAATATTGGATCCGCCGCTGTGCCCAGACATGCCTATTGAGTAAAAGGTATGCTTGGGTGTAAAGTTATGAACCAACCGAGTAGTTGGTTCATAACTTCATACAACTACCGAAAATACAAAACATTTTTGATGTAGGTAATATTAAAATGAGATGATATCTTTATGCTACGATGACCATGCATAAATTACCGGATTAACTTTGTTAATTAAACTATGCATGTTGCTATGTTGTTCTATTTTATTTCAAAGTATATTAGGCGAGAATCTGACACGCCTTTTAGTTTAATTAATTGATAGTTGTTATTGTAAGAAACAGCATTTGCTTGTACAGTCCCCAACACATAAAGCTACCCGAAACTGTCAAATTTACCCAATCAACATTGAACCTAATACTTAAGCGAAAAAGTTGAAAATCTATTTTAAAAAATTGACAGATTATTGTACCTTGATGTGCTTTTTTTTTTTAAGGACTGGAAATCATCAAATGACTTCTTCCGCTCTGGGTGGAGTGGAAGGGCGTATCAGACTCTTACTGACTAAAACCCATCCGTGTTCCTTCTAAAGCCCTTTGCTTTCCAGGGCCGCGGTGACTCTTTCGAATAAATTCCGCAACTAGCTTGGTGTGTTGGCGTGTGTACCTTTCAACTTTGGTTTAAGTTTCAAGAATTTGGAATCTTTAAAAAGAAAAATAATTTACTCCAATCCTGACAAAAACTGATTAGAACATTTAAAATTAATAAAGTCAATTAGAAGGAAAATTTTAAAAAATATGTTAACCTTTGCTTTTACTAGATAAACTATAGGTATCGTGGAACAAATAACCATGACAAGTGGAATCGATTCATTAGTTTTCAAATTAACTGAAACTAATTTTTATTTAACTAAACATAAAAAACTGTCCTCCGCAAACGTTTCCACTAAAAACCAATTTAATCAAATGTGTTGATTTATTTTTCGTGTAATAGATAATGAAAGAAAGAGAGAAAATACAATTATTAAGCACAACTTAAGGCACAACACGTTGACTGGACAAAAAATAAAAAAAAATATTCAGCTAGGCCAAGTTAGCTGAGTCATTTGATACATGAATACAGAAGCATGGCTAATGTAAATAATGTACCAATGTGTAATTTAAGCTCCGTTACTTATATTACATTATGTGTCTAGGTACGCCTAATATGAAATTGGAGAGCTGTGTTCTGTTCATATTCATAGTTATGCAATAGATTATAGTAGATAATCTAATTTAAAAATTAGTTTTCGGTACGACGTTGACATTGTCTTAAAAAAAAGATCATGATTTACAAAAAAAGATGCGGAATTTTCAGCACAATTTAGATTAGATATAGATTAGACTTAGGTATCTTTTTCAGGGAAATTAAGGTAAATTTTCTTTAGGTCCCTAATATAAGTTTTCTTACTTTATCTCCAACATACAATACTACCTCGCAAGCTGAAACTGAAAGATTCTGAAAACACGACTCCCAAATACGCGAAACAGGAGCTTTTAGGTATTGAGTCACACCGGGCGCGCCGCTGACGTCACGAGTCGCTCCCTGTCAGTTGTCACACATCCCTCGGTAATACGAGACCGAGTTGAAACAGCACTGGGAGCTGTGACGTCATCATGCGGTTATTCATTTATTTTTAAAGAAGCGTGTTTGGAAAGGTAATTCTGTTAGTTCCTCTTGATATTGCCTAACTAGAGGAAATAACAGAAAAAAAAAACGTATTAAAAAAATTTTATAATAATAATAAATGACGACCTACTGACAAATCATAAAGAACATTTATTTATTTGGACCATAGATTTTTTGCCATTAAAAAGCACCAGTAGCCAAATGAGTCAGTCAATCCGTCATATCAGTCCCAAACGATGGCCGTGACTTGCAGACAACGCTGGCTGAACGAGCGAAGTCTTCGATTTTTTACTTCTTTTAAATGGAGTTCCGTGGTCATGGGAAGATAGTCTTTTGTTCTTAAGAGTTGCCAAGTAAACACAGCTGAACATGAGATTATTAGTTAAGCAATTGATTGAAAGAAAGAAAGAAAATTGTGTTTATTGGCCTTATAAAAAAGAACACCTTAAAATTAAACAAAATAAATAATGAAAACCAACAATGCCAAAGGGCCTCAAAGCTCAGCATACTGCCAGATGGCAACACAAGGTATACCACCTGACGCTGATTTTCAGCTGCAGCCCACGAGTGCCATACCTACGCTCGAAAAAATAGACACACATACATAAATTATACAAAACTAAAATATTTTGTACAAATAGTAACTGAAATAAAATGAAGCGACTCTTAATTTTAAAACAAAAAGATAAATAAAGATTTATGTGCTCAAAAATAGGAAATAGACAGGCGGGTCGCTAGATTGGAGAGGTACTTAGTTTAAACCCAATGTTTGACGTCTTGGTCGTGGACCCGAGAAGTGCTCAAACTATTGTGGAAGGAGAATAATTATGGTCTGGCTTGGCTTGTTTGGGCTTTCATCATTAACGTAATAAAAACACGGTTTCTTAACGAAGAGGGATTATTAATAGCTTCCTTTCTCTACAATTTTATTACTGCCACTAGTTTACAAACTTTAATTAATGTTTAGATCATGGCTAGAATCAAGCAATCCTAAGTATTTATATAAATAAGCCATTCGATCTTAACTTTGAATAAGCTTAGCAAAATACCGATACCAAATAAAACTATTAACTTTACTATTGACTCCGCGTTTGTTTACAAACAAACTCCAAACAATGCAATGACCAGCAGAACCACAGACTATAAATGGTCAGTTTTTTTTTGTTTCTAGTCAAAATGGCGGAGGGAATTAGTGTGGGTTCGTTGACCCGACGCCTAGCGTGTCGGCTGCGGGCGTGTTGATAATGATAGGCTGATACCGTCTGCTGATATCATGGGGACAGGCGTTTGGTATTGAAATTGTGGTTTAGCATATGGTAAAATTATGGTGTAATAAAGATATTGCAAATCGACACAGATGCCGTATGGATTCACAAAACAAACACCATATGATGCTAAACCACCTCCTCTCATACCTTTCTTCCTTCCTTTCCTTCACACCTGTAAATTGATAGATCGGCAGCAGTGTCCTGTTAACAGTGACATTTGATTATCTTATTTCTAAGCCCGGTAATGTTGGATTGGAACTCAATCCCTTCTCTAATAAATCTATAATAAAACAGTTCACCATGGCAAATTTATTGCCTAGAATTTTGAATACTCCTAAATAAATTTGAAGGACCAATAAAACCTCTCTTTAACACTTCATCTTTATTTTCTGTAACTTAGTACACATTTATAAAGAGTAGTATATTTTGCTCTATTACCTGTGACCTCATTCAAGGCTTAAAACTCCACCAAAAAGGGAGGGCCCTGGAACGCAAAGGGCTTTAGAAGGAACACGGATGGGTTTTTTGTCAGTAAGAGTCTGACACGCCCTTCCGCTCCACCCAGAGCGGAAGAAGTCATTTGATGATTTCCCATCCTTAAAAAAAAGGGGTTTTAAAAATAGGTACAGGTCCCCCTCATCCCTTCGACTGACAATGCCTGTAAAGCTAAAAACCGACTTGTAACTTAGTATTAAGTACTAATGAAGGGTTCATTTCCGCGATGCCTTAAAAGCTCATTTCCGTAGGGCGGATACAGGGGGATACTGATATCCGCAAGACCGCAAGTACCTATAGGGCTGCAATATAGCGCGGATAATCCGCCAATTATATGACATATTAGTGAGCCGAGGTGTCGATACCGTGATTAATAAGATTATATGGGTTAGATATAAAATACTTTAGTCTTATTAGTCGTATTTTTTCCATTACAGTTCAGACGGTCGGAATATCACTGTAACAAATGGGCTGGCATGTACAACTTTTATTTTGTGTGAACTCCAAAAATATACGCGGTAAATACTGGTATGTAAAAAGACGAAATTAGGAGTTTTTTGGGTACCTACCTACCAATATATATTTTTTGTGGTTGGTTCAGTTTTATGAGCACTTAAAACTTCTTTACAAAATTAAAACGATAGCTAGATTTCTAGACTGTGATGAAAAAAATCAAGTATGTCTGGCAAAATAGGTACGTGTTGGCGCGAACCTTATCCGATATTACTTGGTATATGGGATAAGGGATAAGGGCAGGCCCGACAAATTAGGTACGTCCTCGGAATTCTTTGAAGTCATACAAAGCAATAAATACCAGAGACAACAAGATGTAAATATTAAGACGCTTCATCGCTCCTCAGGGATCTATGGCTCATTGAGATATCGGGCGGATCCATTGTTTCTGACAATCGTAGCATGACTGGTCTGAACTTCTGATTTAAATGACACGATCATTGATCACGGACCAATTCGTGATAACATGTTATTAAATAAAGGAAATGTAGAGCAATACTTTCGCATAAGAAACTTTAGATACTCAATATAAAAAATTTAAAAGATTTATTAAGAATAAAGTACTGAAGGTACAGTCAACAAAGCTATTTGGTATGCAGGCAGCTAACTTGCAACTACTTTTAAACAATGTTGTGAGTGTGCTGAGTAGACAATTATTGTACACTTGTAAGTTTCTCATAAGCTTAAAAAGTTATATATATGCACACATTATAAATAAATATTGGCAGTACAGTGGATAAATTATTATTTTTGCCTGTATACTATATAGCTTTGTTGACTGTACATCTTATATATGTATATAATTCTTCTGTACGTGTGTTGACAGTGAACTCCTCCTAAACGGCTGGACCGATGTTGATGAAATTGTTTGTGTGTGTTCAAGGGGATTCGAAAATAGTTTAGATTCACCATTGGACCCGGTAGGTGGCGCTGCAGTCGATTTGTATAATTTTTCGTCAGACACAAAGCAAACGTTCGGACAGGACAACGTCTGTCGGGACCACTAGTATTACTATATAGATCTACTTTACTTTGCAATAATATCTAATCTATGTCTGATAAAAATACTGCTAGTAGGTACCTATTACCTACTGCAACAGAAAAAGTTTGTGATGATTGTCACTGTGGCTTTCATTGCTAATCGTTCCTGAGCGTAGGTGTAGAAACCATTATAAATTGTTCACTTAATTTCCGGTCCAGAATTGGTACAATTAAAGCAATTTCAGTAGACTACCAAATAATTGACGGTGTAGGTGCCGTAAACGCGGTCTGGTTAACGTCAGAAGTGGGAGTTCTCGGTGGCTGCGCAATTAACCACCTACGACTGTCTTTCCTAAAACAGATGTTTGCTGTAGTAATTCTATACCAATAATACTTCCATTTAAACAATCGTTGAATTGAATTAAACTGTAATTGGAAGAATAATCGGACCGTTTTGTTCACTAACTCGCGTGGGATTTCGTTATTGTATGTTAAAATGGTCATTCTACTTTATTTTACCAAAAGATTTCATGATACGATTTTTATGTTTAGTGTGTTTTTTAAATGAATCCTTGTTACTATTGGAACTATGTTGCACCAGATTAATTTAGATCGATATTCTGTTCTTACTGACAAATAAATTAAACTATTCCTCCTCGTTTTTCAAAACTTTTTCAATATTATAAGAACATTTCAATAAAAATAAAAAAAAAACTTTGAAAAAGTTTTGAAAAACGAGGAGGAATAGTTTCATTTATTTCATAATAACCTAAAACCGATACTAATGAAAGCATTTATCTATCGAATATAGTTGTACTCAATATCGTTGAAATCTCGATACAGTGCATATTGAAGCCGTCAAGTGTCACGTAGTAGTCTACGTGACGGCTCTCTGATTGGCAGCTATTATCGCAGTAATGACACTGCACTGCATGAAATATTTCCTGCCATACCTTACAAATTACACGGCTTAGCCATAAATTAGCTTCAGCCCGCGAAGTGTCATGTCATTGAGGAATTTGGAGGCAACCTGAATATAGTACAGTTTATTTGGTAATCTACATCAAGTTTTCAGCAGTCTAGTGTCAATTTTTATTTAATTTTTTTGTTTTAGGAAAACTTACAGTTAAACAAACACAGTTAGTAAAAGTTTAAATAAAATATGGCCAATTACAAGTTTCCACATGTACCTATCACTTAAAACAGATAATTGACAAAAAAAGAAAACTATAAGTACATTTAACACAAAACAAAAAAAAACAAAAAAAAGCTCGAAGAAGCTATTACTTGAATTTTTCTTCAAATTTATCTCTGGTCATGGTCAGGTTTTGCATCAGAAAGGCAATTTTCGTATTTTTGACAAGCGTTCGCATTCGTATCACAGCCGTAAACACCTCTAATTCCAATATATACATTTTGACCAGTTTATGACATTGATTGGCATTCGTTGGGACTTGAATTTCTATTTCACTGAGGTCACGTCTTGTGCCATTATTTGTATTACATCAGGCTTTCATCCGTGATGGTCCTTTTTCTGATTTCTTTATTTTCTGCGAGCGTTTCTTAATAACCTCGTTTTTGCACTAGTTTTGCCTCAAAATGGAACTAACTCTTATCTAGAAGTGTATTAAAAAAAAAAAAAAAACATTTTTGAACATATCCCAAACGTTTGCGTCTATCAGGGTCCACGACCACTCCACGACCTCATCCCACCGGCCCCCTTTTACCATCGGACATCTAGACGCACTGCAAGTTACCACTAAACGTTTCCAAACGTCTTTTATAATGCGCACAGCTAAGGAGGGGAACTCTCTGCCTTCGTCTGTGTTTCCGAACGCATACAACCCTAATCTCTTCAAAATGAGAGTGAACATGCTTCTCTGGGTAAGCTCGCTCCATCGTCGACTTTGTCTCTGTCATCTATTACCTAGAGTCAAGAGCAAACCCATATCAAATAAAAAAAAAACTTGTCAGTCGCAAGCTGTCAAAAATATATGGAAATTGAGAAATCTATCCCGTAATGCACCCTACTGCCCATTTATAATCTTTAGCGTAGCTATCATATTATCATATACCACGTTGTACCATATGTACCACGCCTCCACATATCAAACTACCGACAAGGCTGTACCTACTGATTGATGTTCCTTCATTGCCTTTATGGTAGCCGTACCATTCCGTGCCTTCTCTTTTTAAAACCCCCTATGCCTCGAACATTAAACTATTAACATTGTGAAGGTGGTTTATTTTAAATAGACGATTTTAGGGAATAAATTCAGCCTGAAAAGATTGTGATTTATTACTATTGAAGTTATGAGACATCGGGGTCAGCTAGGTCGGAACAAAATGAGTAAAACCTTACAATTTAACCTATTTAGAGCGTAGCTACAAGTAGATTTAAACATGGCATATGACAGCATGGGTGAGGGAGGGGAAGCTGTACAGCGAAAGCGAACCTCAGAGCCTCTTTTTATTCAGCTCGAATCAAACTGTACCAACTATTTGTACTAAATTCATTATTCTAAAAGACATTACCTAAGGTTTTTGATTTGATTGGCGAGTGATCTTTTAATAGATCATTTTTATCACAATAGATTGCTCGTCAATGTATTCCATTTACGTTTACCAATAAAATAATAATGTCTAATTGATTACTACACCTACGCATTAATTAATTCGGGCAACCCAGTATGGAACTTTATCCAAATATGGCGCTTCTATATTTACTAGTTAGTTACTTTCCGATTTTGGTAACGTGATTCTTTGACCCAATATAAATCGTAATATACAAAAAGTCTTCCGTTACTGACTGTCTGATTAACTGACTGAGTGACTGACAGACAACGCACAGCCGAAAATACTGATTGTAGAAAGCTCAAATTTGGCATGTAGTTTCCTTGGGGAGTGTAAATGTGAAACTGATCTCTTTGTAAATAATTGTTACCTTAAATATTGATTGAATTATTATTTATGCTACTTATTGACTTTTTATCCGAATGTTTATTATCATGTATAGATTTATTTTTGTTTTTTCTTCAATATTTTTAACTTTATAAATGAGTTAGTAGTAACAATAATTTGCTGTGCCCTTACAGGGTCTACAACGGCTCTTAGCTTTGTAAACATCTTATTTAACCTTGTGGAACGCAATAAATGAATATGAATACGAATATATGAAGGAAGCATTAAGAGGGGTATGCGCGTACGAAGTCGCGGGCAAAAGCTAGTAAGCCTCGAACACAATCTGTCAAAGCGATCGTTGCGCGGTTAGATCTAGTGCCTGTTACAGAAGGCAGTATCTATATATCAGGATCAAGAATCTCTTCACAATGCGAGCTATATGGAGGCGTCCATATAGCTCGCATTGTGAAGAGATTCTTGTTTCTGGGGACCTAACCACCGGTGGCTTGGACTCTGCTTCCCTCATCGGCGATTACTTTTTGTATGTTTATATGTTTGTGCGCTATAATATGTCCGGCGCCGATGGATAGTCTAGATTGGCCGCCATGGCCGAAATTGGTCAGGGGGACTATATATCTATGTTTAAATCAACTAAATACCTTCGAGATAATTTTTGTCTATTTGTAAGTCGTAGTCATAGAATTTGCAATGCAATGTAGAATTCGCATTGCGTTGCTTATACAACGATCGTTGGCAGGCATCCAGCTAAGTGGTATCACTTTACAATTCAGTGATTATTTTATTCTTGCAGACTAATAAAATGAACTTTTATTTGGATCGATTTTTGTTTGTGACTGAACACGAACACAACCATTCTTCATTTTCATCAGCATCGACACATTATTCCAAGAACATGAAAATAACATTGAACTTCGCGTGTTCGGGATATAAAAGCCTCCCCTGACAGGCTGGATAATCCCAGTTTTATGACCGAACAGGGGAATGTCTGGATACGTGTAGGATAACTCTGCATAGGTAGATATGCCTATGAGTTTATGACATTTTAACCCCAGGATCGTAAATAATGAGGGAGTATAAAAATCGGTATAGGTTGGTACAAAACTAATCTGCGACTCAAATTATGGGTTCCTTTTTATAATTTTTTATACTTTTTACGTTACATTATGATGGGTCTAAAGCAGCGATTATATAGTTTAATCTTCCTGAAAAAAATAAATTCTTAGTTAATAATCAATAACTTAAAATTAAAGTTTCGTTCTATGCTTTTGTAATTTTGCAACATTCTTTCACGTTTCGATAGAACCAAAAAACCATTGCGAGAAAGAATGATGAGTCATCCATCATCTTTTTAGGATTCCGGGACCCTATTACTAAGACTCCGCTTTCCGTCCGTCTGTCACCAGACTGTATCTCATTAACCGTGATAGTTAGACAGTTGAAATTTTCACAGATGATGTATTGCTGTTGCCGCTATAACAACAAATACTAAAACACAGAATAAAATAAATATTTAAGGGGGCTCCGCTTTTTTATAGAAAATGGTACGGAACCTTTCGTGCGCGAGTCCACTCGCACTTGGACGGTTTTTTTATAATTTACAAAACCACGTTTCCACTACCACGCATGTTGGTGTATCTAGATTCCTATTCTCTTCTCATTTCTTTATAGTAGGTTCCCGATGCTGCAATGCGTATCGAAAACATTCAATTTAGTAGGTCCACATTAAATCTCTTTGGTAGTGGGTACCTACTACATTAATCACAAACAGGGCGTTGATTCTCGTAATTGGCGCGTGTCTGCGCTCGTGCGTGGCGAACGAAACTACATTTATCATTCTGAAGCTTTCGGTCATGTGAGGAGGCCTTTGTATTTTTTATTTATTCTTTTTCTTTTAAACGTTTGTAAGTATGAAGCCTTGTTGTGTTGTGCTTTTAAAGTGGGTACTGACCGGTGTTACGGGGCGTAACCTTACGTGTTATAAAGCGAGCATTCGTGCAGTCAGTACGTGGAATGTGGAAACGAGCACGAACATTATGTGTACCTATGTGTTTTGTTTGACACGGATCGGCGTTACATAACAAGCTTGTTCTGCATGCATGTTGCGGCCCGTAACACCCGGTCAGAACCCAGCTTTAAATAGTTTGATAAATGATAAATGATATTTATTTTGCAAGTAGGTTAAACATAACACTTTTACATGTCAATCTTTTTTGGTCATTTTAAACTAGATGAGGCCGATGTTTCCTAGCTGACTACCCTGAGAAGAAACACAGAAACAAACTCAGAGGTCAAACTTAATACTTTAAGGAGCTCAGCGATTTGACGAACAATAACAACGAAGTAAGGACATTTGGGTAGGCCGCATAAATAACTCAAACTGCCAGACTAACTCAAATGAAACCCTAATATGGCGGGCGATCTACATAGTCCTCACATTCACAATACGTTATATGAGAACCATGCAGACCAGATTAAGATACACCAACCTTATTTTTCACTTACAGACGAACGTTGGTCGTTCTTCGAAAAACAGAATATTAAATTCTAATTCAGGTTTGAACTCTATAAATGACCTAGCTACCTAAATTATTCAGACTTCTATAGATAATCTGAGACAGTGATATTTTTGAACTTCATATTTAAATGTCTTTACGAAAATCATTCTGCTCGTTAAATCTACCCAAGTTAGATAGACACGACATTCATGATTGATTAAACCTAAATGGAACGTAAACTAGTAGGTAATTTGACAATGTCTTTCACCCGGCTAGATTAAGGTCACTAAACCAAACGATAGTTTTGTCCATTATCGTCGTCACGTTTCCCGAAATACGGAAAACTGATATCATTAAGTTGTCACTACAATGTTTCATGTTCATTTACAAGTTTATGCCAATGGGGACATACAATACCCTTAATGATATACCTACAGGTTAAAGCCCCCGAGAGTTCTGATGGAATCGCCAACCTTGTGCCCCAATTCCATAATGTTTTGTTGAAAAAAATTGTGTAGGTGATCTATTGTTGACACGAAAGTGGTACTTACCTAATACCTACATATTATGTAGGTACTAGCTCCTACTGCTCCGTTGGCCTCGCGGTCGCAAGCGCAACTTCCGAGCGTAGAGTCCTGGGTTCGATTCCCAGATCGGGCAAAAAGTATCATTGGGCTTTTCCAATAGGAATTTCTCAGTGACTTCCCGGAGTTTGGAAGTTGGTGATGTGATATCCCCGTGCCTCAAACACGTTAAGTCGTTGGTCCTGCGCCTGATCTCTCGCCGGTCGTGTAGGTTTGCCGTCCCATCGGAATATGAGAGTGATGGAAGAGGGAGTGAACCTGTGTTTGCTCACACACTTGTGCACTATAATATGTCCCGCGCCGATGGCTAATCTCGGTTGCGAATTTGAGATTGGCCACCATGGCCGAAATCGGTCAGGAGGACTATTATTATGTAGGTACCTACCTACTTGCTACTATTCTGCCTACTCGACCCAAGTTTTACATAAATGCATTCATTGTTGGTTTATAGGCATACTATTTCAAGATCACTAGGGTGTTATTTTATTGTCCCAAGATATTATTACTAAGACTCCGCTGTCCGTCTGTCACCAGGCTTGTATCTCATGAACCGTGATAGTTAGACAGTTGAAATTTTCACAGATGATGTATTTTTGGTGCCGCTGTGCCGTTATAACAACAAATACTAAAAAACAGAATATAATAAATATTTAAGGGGGCTCCCATACTACAGACATGAGATTTTTGCCGTTTTTATAAATAATGGTACGGAACCCTTCGTGCGCGAGTCCGACTCGCACTTGGCCGGTTTTTTTTGTAATATCATCATCAAAGAGCCGGCTAAGTTGGTAACTAAAGAACATCATGTAACGCAAGCCCATCTTTCACAGAGGGAATGCATCTCCGTCCACATCGGCCAGGCTGGCGTTCAGATCGGCAACGCCTGCTGGGAGCTCTACTGCCTGGAGCATGGCATCCAGCCCGACGGCCAGATGCCCTCAGACAAGACCCTGGGCGGAGGAGACGACTCCTTCAACACCTTCTTCAGTGAGACCGGCGCGGGCAAGCATGTGCCCAGGGCTGTGTTCGTGGACTTGGAACCTACTGTTGTTGGTGAGTATATCTTAGATTGTTGGCCGATTCTTCAGCACGCTCAGCTTCGCATTCTAACTTCATGGATAGACTCTTCACTTCATTTTAGAAAAATGTAGTATAAATTGCGAAATAGCTAGAAGTTACTTAGTTGATGATTGATCGGGAGGAATCCGGCTCGAAGGACCAGATTTTTTAATCAAAGATGTCTAGTCGGTTTGTAATTTGTTTTTCATGGATATTTATGATCATTTACCCACTTGAGTTTTATCTCGTTTTACTTACTTCTCATTTGTCTACAATGCAAAGTTATATTTACATACAGTAAAGCTTCAGTTAAAGATTTAAATCCGAATACAATGAATATTGTACTATCTAGCCAGCCATCCTATTTTCTTGGCTTACTAACCCCGGTAAAAATAAGACCTAAGTATACAAAAACATGTTAAAGAAACCGTGAGGCTCTAAATTGAAGGTTTCTCCTCGGTTGTAATAGAAGTTTATAATCGGCGGCGGGTATTGAACCCCGGCCCCGCCGTTATTACTTCGACTGGCGGTCTATGATTACGCTGCAGCACTATAAAATCACATCTGTCAAGGAAATTAGTCATTCTTTTAACTCTTGGTTACAGCTAAGTTACTACCATTTGAAAATAGTGCACTTAGAAGAAGAACCAAGAGCATTATCGGGCAACTTATTTTGTGGCTGTGAATTTTAACATTATAATTGAAATAAATCAAATAAACACAAGAATGAGCAACAAAATCTTACGAACCCGCTTGATAACTTAGATTGAGATACTAGAAAAACAAACACACGTGAATAGAATAGCTGGCATGAATACAATAATCTGAAATTATCGTCTGACGTCAACACGAACTTCATACATTTATAATGTCGGAATAATAACTCGAAATTAAACCTAAGTGTAGGTTGGAGGAACGACCTAGCGAACAAAACGGCTAGACGAATAATTTAATAGGCTTGAGGAAAATAGTCCTAGGATGTTGATTTCCTATGAGAATTGACCTCTTTGGTATCAATAAATTCTAGGTCTTTTACTTCGAAGACTTGACTTATTAGGGGGAGAATGACCGTATCACTAACATAGGATGGGTACCTACATGAAAATTTTATCAGCCCGTTTAATTTAGGAACAGTCTCATTTGGTGCCGTAACCGATGGTTAATGTGGTTGGAAATTCCATTTTACGAGAACTTTGGTCTTACTTACGATTAATATATCACACTTGTATTATATAATCACACTAATATGATAAAGGCGAAAGTTTTGGGAGTGTGTGTGTATGTTTGTTACTTCTTCACGCGCGAACGACTGGAACGATTTCGATGAAATTTGGTGTAGAGATTGTTTGAGTCCCGGGAAAGGACATAGGATAGTTTTTTATACCGGGAGTATGTTCCCTTGGGATAATTTTCAACATTCACGCGGGCGAAGCCGCGGTCGGCAGCTAGTGATTCATAAAATAAGAAACGATATAAGATACGTAAATTTTGAGAGTGAGTGAACCTGTCAAATCAAAATAACAGCTAAAACTAAATCTATGATTATCCACCACATTCGGAGACAGGAAGTTTCGGTTTTATTGTAAGGGCCAACACTTAAGAAGCTCTTTGCTATATCTCTATAATTGGCAGCCGTTCGGATGGATGAAAGTAATTAGCCCCTCAAGTGGCAGAGCTCATACAGAATTCATCTCCATTTAAAATTGGTCAGCCTCTCTTGTTTTCCTTTTATTTGGTGACTCAAAAGTGAGTCAAACTTGTAAGTCTTGGAATGGACCATCTGCTGTCTGAATCATTTCTTTTTATTGCGTTCTTTTCAGGATTGGGTTTCAGTCTGAAGTGGATTATTTTTGTAAGATTAAGATTCGATTCTTAGAAATGTATGAACAGCTATTTATTTATGCTTACTGGATTCCGTGAAAAAAGATATGGTCTTACGGGAATCCCGACTTAGCAAGAAACTTATTAGTTCCACTTTAGTCAAACGGCTATCCGCCAATTAATAAACTTTCTTTTTTGTCAGATGACAGAACTCCAGACATACTTACTGACATGACCGTCTGCCATGCGTCCGCGAACACATCGCAGTCAGGATATTCGTTGCGTTAGAGCGTTGAGAGTTGAAATCGGTACTACCTGCTTGTTTAACTTTGTAAGCAGCCTTTATAAAGTTAAATACCATCAAAATTTTTACTTTTTTTTGTAATGAGGATCTCGATACTCTGTCGTACTGACAAGAGAATGACATCATCTTCATCAGTTCAGCCAAAATACATCCACTGCTGAACATAGGCCTCCCCCAAGTGCCGCCACATCTACCGGGCCTGTGAATCTTGCATCCAATGGTTCCCACGCTATGCTATAGCGATGAAGGTCATCGGTCTTCCTTGTGTTCACTATCACTAACATCCACCTCCCTTTCCAGACGAGGTCCGCACCGGCACGTACCGGCAGCTGTTTCATCCGGAACAGCTTATCACTGGCAAGGAGGACGCCGCCAACAACTACGCGCGCGGCCACTACACCATCGGCAAGGAGATCGTCGACGTCGTCCTCGACAGGATCCGGAAACTTGCTGACCAATGTACTGGACTCCAGGTGAGGGGATGATAAAAGAGGTTAATTTGACTTCCCAGATGATTACTGCTGTAACGGAGATTCATGACGATTACATTATCTTCATGCTGTCAAAACTAAAAAAAAGTGTTGTAGAGGTAATGGACCTCTAATTTGTCGAATATTCTGTATGGACGAATCGAAACTGTCTCCTAATTTTTGCGACAGCTGCTAAAGGAAAGGTATAATGAAACAGGAACCTATGCTAAGTGAGATTTAAAATTAGATAATAGTACCTACAGTTGAACTATCGCCCGTCGTCGGTAGTAACAACTTGAGCTGGCCTAGCGTAGTACGGAGTTCCAATAGAATGGGAGGCCAGCTTACAGATACTAGATTCGTTAACACAGACACTCCATCACCGACCTTTTTTTTTAAGGATGGGAAATCATCAAATGACTTCTTCCGCTCTGGGTGGGGCGGAAGGGAGTGTCAGACTCTTACTGACTAAAACCCATCCGTGTTTCTTCTAAAGCCCTTTGCGTTCCAGGGCCACGGTGCCTCTTTCGAACAAATTCCGCAACCCTGGCAGGTCCGTCACCGACCTGAGACACCACATTGTTGTGTGAGTGCGGTGAGAAATGCCGCCATACCTCAGCTCGCGATGAAACATGTTTGGGATCCAAAGACCCACAATCATCATAACCTAACTGTTTGCCTTCTTGTCCAGGGCTTCCTGGTGTTCCACTCGTTCGGCGGCGGCACCGGCTCCGGCTTCACGTCACTGCTGATGGAGCGCCTCTCCGTCGACTACGGCAAGAAGTCTAAGCTCGAGTTCTCCATCTACCCCGCACCTCAGGTACAATATCCCTAACACTAGACCACTAGTTCTACCCGTACTACTTCTGTCTTGAAGGAAATTAAGACAAGCGCAAAAAGTAAAAGAGAGATGTGCTCCATCGTCAACCACAGCACCGATTACCATCAGAAGAAATGGTAACATGACGCACGCCTATCAATCATATAAAAGATCAGCCAAACTTTAAAATAGAGTTTCTTTACGGTAAAAGATATTTATTTCTCTGAAGGATTACTAATTCACTTAAATAGATAAAGCAAAAATAAGTTTAAAACAATGTTATCTGCCAGTAAGCGTATTTTTATTATTTTTTAAACTGGGTCCCTCAGTGCTGAGGATCGTGACCTATTAAAATGTATGAGTATGACTTGTCCCGGCTTCGTACCAAATAACAGTACCGGTACTTGGCCTCCTGGGCGATTGTTGAGACTTTCTGAAAACGTAGTCCCAAGCAATTACAATTAAGAAAAACAATAAAAAAACAACGCACACAACCTAGGCGAATATCTACATACTACGTTCCAATCTTCAAATTATTTCTGCCGCCAACTTCTCATCGAGTTTTATTTCCTACCCAGGTATCCACCGCAGTAGTGGAGCCCTACAACTCCATCCTGACGACGCACACGACGCTGGAGCACTCGGACTGCGCCTTCATGGTGGACAACGAGGCCATCTACGACATCTGCCGGAGGAACCTCGACATCGAGCGACCCACCTACACCAACCTCAACAGGCTTATTGGACAGGTATAATCACAAACTGGTACAAGTATATAGAAAAACAAACACCGTTAGAAATAGAGGATCATTTAAGTACCTGTTACTTAAACTAAATTCTTCATCAACTAAATAAAACTTTAACAATTCATACATTCGACTACTGCACCTTCTATGGATAAAGCCTTTTAACAATGGCCGACAGGGTCTTCCGCCAAGTCTGTATAATCCTGTCTATTTGCACATATTTGAGCATCCGTTTGACCCCTTATCTAATGTAAAACAGGGCGATGTTTTCTGATACTCCATTTCCTTTCAAAAATTCTTCAAATTCACTAAAAATTGAAGTTCTGGAGTCAGTCTTCATCTTTAAGTTGAGCCTTTCGGGAACCGCCGACTCCCAAACATTCAAGAAATTCAGTCTCACAACTTGATTACATTCTTGAAAGGATAAAAATACACTTACCATCTTCCTCATTCCAGATTGTGTCATCAATAACGGCGTCGCTGCGGTTTGACGGCGCGCTGAACGTGGACCTGACGGAGTTCCAGACCAACTTGGTGCCCTACCCTCGTATTCACTTCCCGCTCGCCACCTACGCGCCCGTCATCTCCGCGGAGAAGGCTTACCATGAGCAGCTCACTGTCGCCGAGATCACCAATGCTTGCTTTGAGCCAGCCAACCAGGTGAGGAATCACTGTTGAATGTTCCTTCTTCTTCATCGTCGTCACACTCATGGCAGAGTGGTCGTGGTCGTCACATCAGAGGTGGTGACAAGCTTCACAATAAGTCGCCATTTCTCCTGTAGGTACTGTAGCGCATCCTGTACATTCGTGATGTGGACCATTGAGTGTAGTTTTGGCTTGGTCGATACAACGCATTAGTGACCTGCCGTTGAATGCTATTCAGCCTTAAAACATTGGATTTAAGTACCTCGGTAGGTACAGGTACCCGTTACCCACAGCTGAGAAACCGCCTGAAATTCGGTTGAGGCAGGAGACTTTCTTTTCGAGGACTTTCGCCTATTATGGCGTTTTAACGCATTAAGATTGTTTTGAACTTAAACTTTAATTCACTATTACATTATGAACATTTTACTTTTTTTATCTACAGATGGTGAAATGCGACCCCCGTCATGGCAAATACATGGCTTGCTGCATGTTGTACAGGTAATTTAGACTTCTTATATTATCTCCTTATGTTCTCCAAAGACCAAAACTTTTGTTGCTCGAACAGAGATTATTAAAGCTCATTTTGATCTCCAATGTTTTCTTGACAGAGGTGACGTCGTACCTAAAGACGTGAACGCTGCCATTGCCACCATCAAGACCAAGAGGACCATCCAGTTCGTGGACTGGTGCCCCACAGGATTTAAGGTTAGAACATGCATTTACTTTAGAGCTTCAGCTCTTTATCAAGGAACAAATTTAGAAATCTGTTTCATCTTATGACTTTACTTTCATTGACTTATAAAACGCACTATATAGGTACCTACTAAACGCCAATGACACTGGTAGTTGCCTTATTCTGATTAGACTTATTCACTATCCCAATCGCATTTCATCAAACATGGCCATACGTGAGAACAAAATAAATGTTTTTCTGTGTACAGGTGGGCATCAACTACCAGCCTCCGACTGTGGTGCCTGGTGGAGACCTGGCCAAGGTACAGCGTGCTGTGTGCATGTTGTCCAATACCACCGCCATCGCTGAGGCTTGGGCTCGGTATGTATCTATTGTGTGAAGACTTTTTTCCTTATGTTCCTATTGGTCCTTCAAAAACTTTTAAGTTATGTTGTCCCTAGTTGGTAAAATGCCATAACATTATCTACTTATTACAATACTTTCGAATTTCACGAGAGGTTTTTATTCATGCTCATTTCTCGCAACGAGACTGTCAGTCAAACTGGCTTAAGTATACTTTTTGGATTATAATAAAAAAGTATAGATTGCAATTCGTAAAAGTATAGATAGAAGATAGTATAGCTATACCTCTAGAAATTTAATAATTATTGAACTCCCTATATTTCATTTAAATAATTCATAGCTTGCGCGCAGGCGCAATCCATTGCTTTGTGCGCAATTTATACTACTGGAAATCTTTTATAAAATTCTCCAATTCAAAGACCGTTCCATGTTCGAATATTATTAATAACCAACTATCGACGTTCCAGATTGGACCACAAGTTCGACTTGATGTACGCGAAGCGCGCCTTTGTCCACTGGTACGTCGGCGAGGGAATGGAAGAGGGAGAGTTCTCCGAGGCCCGAGAGGACCTTGCAGCCCTCGAGAAGGACTATGAAGAGGTCGGAGTCGACTCCACCGAGGGAGAACTTGATGAGGAGAATGAATACTAGAGGGAACATGAGCTGGTCGGCTACAGGCTGGATGTACGGCGTTTTAGAAGTATACTCTTGTCATCTTGTTTAGTCGAACTTTTTATATCATCTGTTGTATATCCAGTCTCAGCATAAAAGTTTGGACTGAAGGACCAGGTCAAAGATAGCTTGAATATGGAGATAAGGGCTACTTTTGATAGGATTTTGCGGATTTGAAAGCTACATTTTGCCTTGGCCTTTTAGTCGATTAAGCAATACCAACTTTGGTCGACCACAGTTTGAACTCAATCAATGGCCTTTTTTAATTCCATCAATATATTTTTAACTCGCAGCCGTCAAAATAATATAATAAGTTTTATAATAATACATATAATACGTAATTTAGTAATTAAGAACGTGAGCTTGATCGAGTGTGAGGACAGTAGAAACTTTTGAGAAAATAAAACTTTCAACAAGTTGAAACTTAAAGTTTGAGATACTGTGAGTGTAACAAAATAATTTGCATTTATTAATTTAAAAAGAATTCGTGATAATCTAACATTCTTCGAGTTAGATGTATAGTTTATATCATTTATATCGTAAGCTAACTTATTGAGAACTAATTTTATGCTTTGGAAAAGTGCATTTGTGTGTTTGAGAATAATAATTTATTTTTAATGCACAATAAACATTTTTTACACATAACACCTTTGTTTCATTATATCCCTATATGACTAACAAATAAAAGTCAATATTATTACATACATTTTTTATTCATATACAAAACATTATTTTTACAATCACAACTATTCAGTCACAATATGAATATTATAAAATTGCTCAAAATAACAAACAACCGTGTAAGACCCTAGCTGCAAAGCTTTTATGTATGTATTACAATTACATGGTTTCGTAATCTATGACCAGTGACCGGATAATCGGGCGCTTATATACCTAAACTTCTTCCCGTGAAAGAATAATATGGATATTCCTTTCTGAATAAATAAGTAATTCCGGGTTCCCGGGATTGAACAATTTTGTAAAAAACAACTATAACATACTTAATGGAATTATAGCAGTGGTTATTTTGATTTAGTACCTTTTATTTTATTCAAAACAAATGGAATACCTATAAAAAAATATAATGACAGTTCACGAGTTCTAACTATATTTTGCATGCGGGCATTTTTAGCAATCTCAGGAATTTCGAACGATTCCGGGATCTGGGATTCTGAAAAGCATGTCCGTATTATACTTTCGTGGGAAACAAAGTGAAGTTTAGGTATATTACCGCCCGATTATCCGATCACTGTCTATGACTGATAAATATTTACAAAAGATATTAAATGCCATAATTTTGTTTTCTTTTACAAAAGTGTAGTATAATGGCTAGTAAAAAGTACAGTTAACACAAACGATTGGTTAATAAGCAGGAAATGAACAACTTTATAGGCAACTTCCAAAGGGAATAAGCACAAAAAACTGATTATCTTACCAGTTTATGAAAAAATATATTACTAACAGCAAAATTAGATTTGATTGCAAATAACACTCTTTTTTGGGCAGTAAATAGATATGACATTTATTTTAAACGAATTTATCTGTCCCTTTCGCAAAAACCCCTTTTCTATGGGCGCCATAGCTATTGATGACAGAGGCCACGACGGAATTTTCTTTCTAACTTGCAACTAAAAAGCTTTATAACTTCGTCACTGGTAAAGATATTTAAAAATCCTTTCATTGTTTTACTAGAGCTAATAAGTATTTTATTTAGCAAATAAGAAAATAAAATACATGCATATTCTCTATTATATGTTTTATAAACAGAAGTCACACAGACGAACTGTGTCAAATTGATAATTCATCATTAAGTACTCATTTCATCCACTAAATGCAAGCAACAGTTGGCAGTCTGCATACCTATTCCTTTAGTTGATTGTACGATCGCATGTGTTGTCCTTTGTCATTACCTACTTATAAAAATTCAGTTCCTACAATCAATGGCGAAATAGAAAATTGATTTATTACACTCATTTTGAGTCAAGTCAATTAATAACTTAGTAAGAGAAATTAACTAGTTCGTAAAATCATGAGGGATTCAATAAAATCCAATTTTTGTCCATTCGATTGTGATACAAATATAGATAATTTTGTAAAGGGGAGCTATTACATTGTGACCCTTTACTATCCATTCAGTTAGTTATTTACATACTTAAATACGTTTCTAAAACTTTATTATAAAAAAACCACTCATTGAGATCTTGTGTTGTTGGTAAATGATTACTTGAAATGGAAATAGGAACATTATATTTATCTTAACGAAATCATTTCATATGTATTATTGTTTTTGATATTTTATATAACGACATTAAGATAACAAATAAATACGCTGATCTTGATGATAAACGTACATTTACAAAAAAATAAGCAAAATAATATTCGAATAAAAATAACATTGTGCATGAATTAGGCCTTGTATGTGATGCCAAAATAAACTAATAAATTAACTACATAAACACCTCTTATAAAATATGACTACGATCAGCTTCCCTACTATGGCGTGCCAATGCAATCATGGTTCCGAAATCCGATGTGAGCGAGAGAGATGGAGCTATACAAGATGAATAGCACTATCCCATTCTCACCACGGTTTTATGACGGCAAAGACACGTCATGGTAAGGGGCTGTTCTATATTTAACAATGAGTTGATTCTATTCATGTTTAACATGATATATACACACATTTTTATACACAGAGTAGAAGATTAATGGAGTGCTCATGTGTCAAATACTTGCATGAACAAGCGATTCTCTAGTCTGAACTGAAACGACCAATTTCACCAATGAATATGAACACGATCAACACATCTAAACCACGTTCAGAGCGAGCTGTCATTGTCAATATAATAATTAACTAGACGGATTGTATGATCTCGGTTTTTGTAAAATGTTATGTGGTTTAAGTTGGTACTGGAAACGAAATAGCTGCGCTGAAAAAGCGCTGTACAAGTTACATACAATGACATCATCCACACACACATCACTTCATTCCAGATGGAAAATATAAATAGCTGATTTGTCTTAAGGAGTTGCTTTTTTTCATAAACCGTGTCTTTGATTAAAACCTAATTAATGCCTGGAAAATTTTGGATGGTGATAAAAAAGTGGCTGCATAAAACCCGGACAAATCTGGCAATGGCCGCAAGTTCGAAACAGAGCACTCACATGTCTTACTCCACATTCATCATACCAGTCTGTCTGTGCTGCAGCACACGGCTAGCTAGTCGGATTTGTGCTTGTGCGGCGTCGCGAGGGGCCCAGGGACATTATTCCAGAGATGGACAATGTACTTGGGAACTTGAAAGTGTATGTAATAAACCAGTGACCTCCTTACCTTAAAACCTTAAAATCAGTAAAAACTAGCACCAAAGCAAAGTAGATATTAATAGTTTAATATCTACTTTGCTTTGGTGCTAGTTTTTACTGATTTTGAGGTTTTATTCTCATAGTTGAGAGGTCTGGACTTGGATTGCGAAGGCACACAAAGAAACTCCTTAACGGCAAATAGTACAACCACTCATTATGGGAATAATGTCACTTAGTTGTGGGGTATCATCTCTAAAAAAAAGAAAATTAAAAATGTTTTTACAAAAAAAAACGACTTCCAAATAAAAACACTACAAAGAATGTTATTGGTTGTTTTTTCGTTTTTTGACACCAAATTAAAGTTATTTTATACTTTATAGTGTTTTTATTTGGAAGTTGGTTTTTTTTTCTGTGATATATAAATCGTGTCTTTAAGTGACACCAATGCCTGGAAAACATTGCCTGATAATTTTAAAAAAATGTCTGCCCAAACCGGATCGGGCCGTTAGTTTGAAACAAAGCACTCCATGTCCTCTCTACTCTCAGTACACATTCATCAAACCAGTGTATGACGGGTGAGGCAGGTGGCGGCTGGCTAGTCCGGCTTGTGCTTGTGCAGCGTGTCGCTGGGCGCGGCGGCGCTGCGCGGGAACCATCCGCGCGGGCCCCGCGCCGCCTCGCCCTCGCCCACCAGCTTCTCGCCGAATAACCAGTGTCTGCAACGAGATGACCTGACTTAGGATCTGTGACAGCGCTGCTTGATATCTTGAAACTGATTAATGACTGACTCGCTAGTCGCAATATTGACCGCTGATCATGAGATCTTGGGTAGAATTCCCTGGATTCAATTCAGGCAGTGGTATTTGATTTTCATGATTAATCCAATGGCATAAAAACGATTCACATCTAGGACATATTATGCAATCCCAGATGCATTGCGGATGCGTGTCATGTAAAAGTTTGATGTATAATTGTAATTGCAGCCAAGTCATTACTTTTTAAACTGAAACACGGCAACAGTGATTGGGGGTATTTGGCGGACAAGTTCTTTCTCAAAAGACTGTACTGTAGCTTTTTAAACTGCTATATATAACAGCATGGATTCTTAAATTAAATGTTAAATTAAATAAATCCTGCAAGTCCTGTTGTAGAAAAGTATAACCTCTGTTGTGCGGACTTGTTTTTATAGATATATTGTTTTCTTAATGTATTGCCTAGTTACTTGAAATAAACACTCTTGTCATTCAGCATCTTTTTCTAACTCTTATTTTACTAATAATATATTTAATACTATTCCAACCAAATATCACAACACGTTATCAGCACGAAGCTGTGGAAGAGTTTAAAATATAATTTGTAATAAAATTAGTTGAGTTTCTTGTGTGACTAAAAATTTTACTAGTCGAAATGTCACGTGAAACTGGAGATGCTTCGAGTGTTAATAAGTCTAATCCCTCTACGTCGAATTCATCTTCGATTCCATCATTTTGTCTTCGAAATAAAGATGGATATCCTACTTGGAAGTTTAAGATGAGAAATTACCTTTTACACGAAGACTTGTGGGTAACAATTAGTGGTTATCCGGATGGTGACACGACCCCTGCTTCGATCAAGGTACGCAACGACGAGAAAGCTCTTGCAAAAATTTGCTTAACAGTTGACGGTGCAGCTATTACTCACGTTAGATGTGCGAAAACTGCAGCCGAAACATGGAAATACTTGCAACAGGCGTTTGAAGATAAGGGAATGGGAAGAAGACTAGCTTTAGAGCGAAAACTGTACAGGTTGAGTCTGTCAGATTTCGGAAATATTGAACTGTACATTTATGCAGTTTTATCAACCGCACAGGATCTTGCGGATATTGATGTTGTCATAGAGGATAGGTCTATTGCTGCTATACTTTTGGGAGGGCTCACTTCAAAATATGAACCTCTCATTATGGCTCTAGAAAGTTGTAATATAGACGTGACTACTGACTTAGTAAAGACAAAACTGCTGAATGAGATGTCTAAAGATGCAGCTATATCTATAGATTCCGCCTTTCATGCGAAGAAGAAGCCTAAATCCGAGAAGAAGGGAATAGTCTGCTACGAGTGTCAAGTACCTGGTCATAAGAGACCTGACTGTCCGCTGAGAAACAAGGAGAAAGGCAAAACGGAGAAAGCTAAGAACATAACGTTTACAGCTCTCAATACTTTTGGCTGCTCAAGCAAGGAGGTATTTTACGTAGATTCTGGTTGTACTAAACACATGAGTTTTAGACGAGATTGGCTTCAGAACATTACGATACAGAATAAAGGTAGTGTTACTGTCGCAAACGGAGAGCAGATTAAATGCTGCGGCATAGGAGACATTTCAATAAATACACCCGAGAACGTAATCAACAAGATCAGCGATGTTGCTTTTGTCCCCGACTTAAAAGCTAACTTATTGTCTGTGCAGAAAGCTGTTGATAAGGGTTTTGTTTGTATTTTTGATAAAAATGGATGTAACTTTTATAAATCTAATCATTTTCATTTTACAGGTGATTCGGTACTTCATGCCTCGCCCTGTGGTGGACTGTACGTTGTAGATGGTACTGTTAATGTTCCCGAAGATGTGGCAAGTAATCATTTGACGCAGGATGTGCACTCTGACTGTCAGAATATTAGTTACAAACTCTGGCACAAGAGGTTAGGACACTTGTGTCGTATAGGCATGACCCAACTGAAGAATCACGAGGTAGGTGTAAAGTTTAGTGTAGTAAAAAGCAGTTGCATCGCTTGTGTGGAAGGAAAACAGGCAAGGAAACCTTTTAAGAAGGTAGCATATAACAGAGCTACTTCTCCTTTAGAACTGATACATATGGATTTATTGGGACCTGTGTCTACAACCTCTTTTCAGGGGAATAGGTTTATGTTAACTATTGTTGATGATTATACAAGGAAGGTATTTGCTTACTTTATTTCTTCCAAGACAGAGGTTAAAAATAAATTTAATATTTTCCAAACCTTTGTTGAAAATCAATTAGATAAGAAAATTAAGTCAGTATAATACGTGTTATACGAAGGAACACTGGAATGCTGCAAAAAGGGTTCTGCAGTACCTAAAGGGTACTGTAAACTATTCATTGGTTTATAGGAGAAGCGGAAACCCCTTAAAAGGCTATTGTGACGCTGACTGGGCAAACTGCACGATAGATAGAAGATCATCTACTGGGTACGCCTTCAAGTTGAGTGGAGGTCTTGTATCTTGGGAGTCCAAGAAGCAACCTACTGTTGCCTTATCCTCGGCGGAAGCAGAGTATATGGCACTAGCGTCTGCCACGAAGGAAGCGTGTTACTTGCGTCGATTTATCTATGAGATAACAGGTAAACTTTCATCAGTTAATTTAGCTTCTGACAGTCAGAGTGCCATTAATCTTTTTCGAAATCCCGTACACCACAGCAGGACGAAGCATATTGATACTCGTTTTCACTTTATTAGGGAAAAAGTATCCGATAACGTTATAATGTTAGAATATGTGAAAACTAGTGATATGCCTGCTGATGTGCTAACAAAGCCACTAGGGCCTATAGTACACAAACGATGTACAGTTAGCTTAGGTCTAGAAACTTAGTTTTATTGTGTGTTTTCTGTTAGTGTGTTTGTCTTGCACAACTTCGATTAAGGGCGGCTGTTGTAGAAAAGTATAACCTCTGTTGTGTGGACTTGTTTTTATAGATATATTGTTTTCTTAATGTATTGCCTAGTTACTTGAAATAAACACTCTTGTCATTCAGCATCTTTTTCTAACTCTTATTTTACTAATAATATATTTAATACTATTCCAACCAAATATCACAACAAGTCCCACTAACCTTCTCTGCCGTGTAGCTCTGATAACATCTCCAGGTGAGACCGGCAACCTTGCCTCGTCCGTGCAGGGCGCGGTGAGTGCGGCCCGCGGTCGACTGAGGATGGGCACCCAGCGACCCGAGTACTGCTCCGTAGCCGTGTACAGGCGCGAGCGCACGCGCTTGTCTTGCTTCTGGGCTTGTTGTTC
Source organism: Mamestra brassicae (assembly GCA_905163435.1). NCBI lineage: Eukaryota > Metazoa > Arthropoda > Insecta > Lepidoptera > Noctuidae > Mamestra > Mamestra brassicae. The sequence continues at coordinate 1,376,415 of LR990991.1, read as the reverse complement.
TCGCTGGGAAATGGGAGTTGTCGTTATTGACATAAGGTTGAAATTGCAGTAATTGTCATGGGTTTTTTCACAAGTCTTGACAATCTGAGTAGTATGCCATTCGGTTAGCAGCTTATCACACTATTTTATAAGCGAAAGTTTGTGAGAGTGTGTGTAGGTATGTTTGTTAATTCTTCACGCACAAACGGATGGACCAAATTTGATAAAATTTCGTAAGTAGGAAGCTGACACCCTTTTTTTTTTTTTTTGATATCGGGGGGAAATCCTCATGGAAATCCTCCACCCTGGGGCGGGTGGAGGGGTCTGTCAGACTCTTACTGACTAAAACCACCCCGGTGTTCCATCTTCCACCTACGCCGGGGATCGCGGGAACGTATGCGACTTCCGCAATAAGGAAGCTGACACCCTGGATTAACACATAGGCTACTTTTTATATATTATTTTATAAATATAAGAACCTATGTAAGTGACCTTAGTAGTGTTTTAGACGTTTAGACCCACAAAAGATCGATAACAACTCACCGTCAAATCATATTCCCCGCACCCTTCCCTGAGCGGCCACTTGATCCCATCGTACTGCGCCCCATACAGGATCAGCTTCACATTGTTCTTCCAGCCCACGTTGTACGGGAACACGAACGGAGGCAGCCCCTGTTCCTCGCGCCGACCTACTGCCTTCTCCATGATCCAGTCTTCTATAGTAGTCTGGTTGCGCAGGATACCGCGGATCTGACGAAATAAATGATAATATTGTGGTTTGGAACTTTCATTTCCTATACAAATAAACAAAACTGAAGTATTTGTAATATCAAAATAACAGCATAAAATATGCATATTATACCTAAAACAAAAAACAATTTTTTTTTCTGTGTGTCTGTTTGTTTCGAGTAATCTACGAAACGGCTGGACCGATTTCGACGGGACTTTGAATGCCAAATAGCTGACGTTATAAGGAATAATATTAAATTACTTCTCGTATTATATATAAACGTGAAAAAAAAAACTAATTTCCAAGCGGGCGTAGCCGCAGTTTCAAGTCCTTTTCAGCTTGGTGGTACGTGTTTATTGAAGTGATAACTTCTTATGGGAGGGTAAACCGCTTCGTAACGTAACGCGTTACGGCGCCAGTATGTCTGGCTTCACTTTCTCTCAAGCATACGGCAGCGGTAGGCAGGCTCTTCCTCTCTCACTCTAACCCACAGAGCTAGTCGTATTTCGGACAGACGCTTCCCATATTAAATAGTTCAACTTAGATTAGTTTAAGTTATCACTTCTATCGGGCACCCCGATTTTATTAACTTAATATACGTTTAAGTATTACTTTACTTTGGCTTATTTTGATCACTTACAAGAGGACACAACTACATATTATTATTTAATTATTACATTAAAATTGACAATATTCGTTATGAGGATTCCATTTACTGATATTTAGAAATTGCCCTAACAGTAAATACACATTTCCTTCCTTCCTTATCTACATGAAAAGCTGCCTATATATTTAATTTATCTAGTAGTGGCAGTGATATAACTATTAACTAAATTTACTTGTAGATACAACAGTACGCCTACAGCCAGCACCACGCCGATGGCGAGTAGCGTCAGCAGCAGCGTCAGTAGATCATCGACACTTACTTGTAGATACAACAGTACGCCTACAGCCAGCACCACGCCGATGGCGAGTAGCGTCAGCAGCAGCGTCAGTAGATCATCGACATTTACTTGTAGATACAACAGTACGCCTACAGCCAGCACCACGCCGATGGCGAGTAGCGTCAGCAGCAGCGTCAGTAGATCATCGACACTTACTTGTAGATACAACAGTACGCCTACAGCCAGCACCACGCCGATGGCGAGTAGCGTCAGCAGCAGCGTCAGTAGATCATCGACACTTACTTGTAGATACAACAGTACGCCTACAGCCAGCACCACGCCGATGGCGAGTAGCGTCAGCAGCAGCGTCAGTAGATCATCGACACTTACTTGTAGATACAACAGTACGCCTACAGCCAGCACCACGCCGATGGCGAGTAGCGTCAGCAGCAGCGTCAGTAGATCATCGACACTTACTTGTAGATACAACAGTACGCCTACAGCCAGCACCACGCCGATGGCGAGTAGCGTCAGCAGCAGCGTCAGTAGATCATCGACACTTACTTGTAGATACAACAGTACGCCTACAGCCAGCACCACGCCGATGGCGAGTAGCGTCAGCAGCAGCGTCAGTAGATCATCGACACTTACTTGTAGATACAACAGTACGCCTACAGCCAGCACCACGCCGATGGCGAGTAGCGTCAGCAGCAGCGTCAGTAGATCATCGACACTTACTTGTAGATACAACAGTACGCCTACAGCCAGCACCACGCCGATGGCGAGTAGCGTCAGCAGCAGCGTCAGTAGATCATCGACACTTACTTGTAGATACAACAGTACGCCTACAGCCAGCACCACGCCGATGGCGAGTAGCGTCAGCAGCAGCGTCAGTAGATCATCGACACTTACTTGTAGATACAACAGTACGCCTACAGCCAGCACCACGCCGATGGCGAGTAGCGTCAGCAGCAGCGTCAGTAGATCATCGACACTTACTTGTAGATACAACAGTACGCCTACAGCCAGCACCACGCCGATGGCGAGTAGCGTCAGCAGCAGCGTCAGTAGATCATCGACACTTACTTGTAGATACAACAGTACGCCTACAGCCAGCACCACGCCGATGGCGAGTAGCGTCAGCAGCAGCGTCAGTAGATCATCGACACTTACTTGTAGATACAACAGTACGCCTACAGCCAGCACCACGCCGATGGCGAGTAGCGTCAGCAGCAGCGTCAGTAGATCATCGACACTTACTTGTAGATACAACAGTACGCCTACAGCCAGCACCACGCCGATGGCGAGTAGCGTCAGCAGCAGCGTCAGTAGATCATCGACACTTACTTGTAGATACAACAGTACGCCTACAGCCAGCACCACGCCGATGGCGAGTAGCGTCAGCAGCAGCGTCAGTAGATCATCGACACTTACTTGTAGATACAACAGTACGCCTACAGCCAGCACCACGCCGATGGCGAGTAGCGTCAGCAGCAGCGTCAGTAGATCATCGACACTTACTTGTAGATACAACAGTACGCCTACAGCCAGCACCACGCCGACGGCCATGCCGATGGCAAGTAGCGTCAGCAGCAGCGTGGTGAGCGTCAGGAAGATCATGGGCTCGCGGCCCGTGCCGTGCAGGACGTACCACACACGGTTTATTGCGTGGTACATGCAGATTGAGAGCACCTGGATATACGACAGAATAAATATAACTTTTTGTGTTGTTTGCGCAAAAATATTTAATCGAAGCGACTAGTCATTGTTACGCACAGTTGACGTTGGCGCCTCTAGCGGGTTATAATGGACAATCAATATTATTCGGCAATATCCTACATACACTCGATTATAAAACTGTTATTGCGACAGATATTTCAACACAGCTAACTGTATTTAATTGACAGTTTGGTGGGTGTATGAAATATTTGGACCAGAATAAACGATTTATTATTATTATTTATTTGAATACCACATATTGTGTATGTGGTATTAAAATCAAGGGTCACTGCCACCATCTCTTAAAAAGCGTGAAGCGGTATGCTACTTCACAGTGTGACAGGATTTAATATTGAACAGGACATTCCCAGTACCTTAAATTTTTTTTTGTGTCCATATAATTCAATAGATTCAGGGTTTATTTGAAAATAGTGCATGTGGACTTACAACTGATGCATGAAAGCAGCCCAGCACGGCTGAGATGAGGAATAAGGTGAAGTAGCCATGGTTGTTGTGGCCCACGCAGCAGTTGATCCAAGGACAGTGGTGATCCATCTTTTTAACACAGTAACCACCTGCAAACATGATATGAAGATGATTAAGATTTTGAAAAATTCTTTTTCTCGTGGATGTATAAACTATTGCCGAGTGCCATACTATGGATTATTTTTCATCCTAGTAAGATGCCATCCTGTGGTATGGCTCCAAGAAAAGCCTAGTGGAAACAGCTAAAATTTCAAACATAAAAAGTAATCATTTACTAATTTAAATAATGTTGTAACTATTTAATGCTTGTGGGTTATAAACAGAGGTCGGAATTAGGTAGAGTTATTTATGTACTTGCATCGAAATGTTAATTTAATATGGATCTTCCCAGGATTTCTAATAGACAATCCTGTGTGGCCAGCAATATAACAAATAAATAATAAAAATACTTTTTCTTTTGTTTTCACAAGCTATGTTGTGCGAACTACAAATGTGGCAACATCGCGCGTGTGCGGCTTAGAATTTTGCAACTTCGGACTTCGGACATCCCATGTCGTTGATGTAAATTTGGCAACGTCGCGCGTACAGTGGTTTAAATTGTGTAAAAGTGAATAACTTTTTTTTTTTAATAAATCACGGGATTTTTCTGCTCTTTCAAATTAATCTCGGGATTTGAGGCATATTCACTTTATTCTTTCGCTGTATGAAATCAGTGTAAGTAGGTACATAAATAACTACACCTAATTCCGATCTCTGGTTATAAAGGTTCCATAATTATTATTATAAAAATTCATAAATTCATAGCAACTGAAATAATAATTATTTTAGCTCCCTTGATGATTTTATTTTTACTATTCACATAGTTTTACTTACATTTTCTACAATGATGTGACCTCGGGGCTTTAAATCCTTCACAAACTGTACAGTACTGTAAGTTATATTTGTCCTCTTCCCTTTCCTGAAACCATAAACAAGTCTTTTAACCTTTTGAACGCCAGAGCAAAAACGCATCGGCGTGCCCCCGACGCCAAGCCACAAATTCGCCGTACTTTTTGTCACATATTTGTGACGTTTGGCGTACAGGGCACGCGCTAGCTTGTCACGTATACGTGACAATGGCGTTCAAAAGGTTAATAATCATTATCTACTCTTGAGTATTTAATAAAAAATTTACAGCAAATATGATTTGACTTTTTCATCATTTTCACTTTGTCTTTCACTTTTATTTTACTTTCACTAGTAACACTCACGGGTTTCCATCCCAACGGAACAAAGCCCGGTCCCTCAAGTAGTGCTTGCAAGAAGTAATATAGTGTGGAAGCCGCCAGGGCCAGGAAGAGAGCTGCATGAAGAGCTGCGGCTAGTGAGGTGTGCGGCGGCCACCACATGCCCATCAGGTGGACCATTGCCCATGTAACTAGCTTGATTATACCTGAAATAATAAGCAGTTAGCACATAAAAGGCAGTCACAGGATATTTATTAATTTTAACTTCATCTACATATATATGGACTACTGTTCAACCTTCACAATGATATTTAATTTCTGTATTTCAATGCCTCTCATGCAAGTTATTGTAACTCACATAATTGTGGGATAGGATAATGTAAATATAAATTTCAAATAAATAGCAACAACTTTTGTGGGCGGCATCCATTGATCTTAATTTATAAGTCAAATTGAAGATGTCATAGTTTGAATTGGCCACTTTAATAAAACTGGAACTTCATGAGTAAGTAAATACTTTAAAAACTCAATTTTTAGGTACTTAAAGTTCAAGATTTATTTTTCAAAACATGTAATACATGCAAATTAATTATGCAGGATGTCACAATATTAATTCAATATTAATCTTTCGTATGTACATGTTTCACCCGTAAGGCATACAAATTTGATAAAATTTACAAAAAATAAAAAAAACTAAATTACAATATAAATCTTAATAACTGAAGGCACTTCAATCCAAGTATATAATTGTCAGTTTCAACATTGATAAGTCAGTCAAATAAATTCATCATAAAATCAGTCAAATAAAGTCAAATAGTGTCATTCATATTATAATAACACTTGTCTGTTAATAAATCTTGAATCTCAAATTTCCCGGCAATGCTTTAAATGACTGTGGTTTATTATAAATTTTAGGAGTCCTACAGAAAATGCTTTTTCCCATTAACGCAGTTTTTGACGATACTTAAGTATATTTATATAATTAAAATAAACCAATGCCTAACCTACCTAAGTTGTTGTTGTTGTGCAGACAGATGACGAGATTAAGGACATTTTTCATGATATTTAGGGAAAATTGTTGAAATGAGTCCAATTGGCACTCATTGAAATATTTGGCCAATTTGCCTTATTTTAAATATGTTTGTTTTGCACCTGTACAATTTTATTAAAATTGTGTGGAAATAAAAGTACTTCCAAATGTATAAATCATTATTTGAATTATGAAGCACTTTATTTAAGGGTGGCAGTTAAAAGTCTAGAATCAATTTTAAGCATTCAAGTATAAAGATAGATGAATGGTCCAAGAAGTTTAAATTTCTTTGTTAAGTAGATTATAACAATGTGAATGTTGAGCAATAAACAATAAATTGGCTATCTATACCTATAGCAGTTTCCTTTCCATTATTCATATTCAAGAAATTGACAATTGGCTATAAAAATGATTTAAAGTCATCACAGTACACATACATAAACACACCCATCAGAAGGCCGAGTGTCTGTTTATATGGTGTTCATCGTCTCATAACATTCAAAGTTCTCGGTAAATGAAAGAGGATTCGTTAATTACGCAGCGGGAATACGGAAAAGATGTATAGCCTATAAAAGTGTTAATCTTTTGAATTTGGCGATGAATTAATATAAACTCACATAAAACCGATAATGGACCCCAATGGAGCAATCTGCGGAAGGGCGATGATGCCATCTAAGTTGAGGTTACCGACTACTTATGCTCTATAATATGCTCTGTAAAACTAATATCAAATTAACACATACTACACTTGCACATTATAATTTTATATTACAAACGTAAAAATACATTAATCACGATTTCCGAAACAGTGGTAATAATAGTGGTAACCAACGATCGTTTGATGTATATGACAATGACATTTCAATTCATACCGGCAGATCGACTGTTGACGTTTGACATATCGTTTTTGATAACGTTTTGAAACAAGTGAAGTGTTCGGAATCATGTAAGTACTTATTGACTATGGTGATGTAAGTATGTAAGTTACGTTACGATTATAGATTTGCCTTTATTTACTCAACTATGTTCTATCACAAACGTTCGACTTCATTCTATCACAAATGTTCGGTTCTCACAAACAACACACTATAAGTCTAAAGAGATATAACAAAAAATGTCCACAGAAATAGGTTCTGAACGAAACAAAGGCCGTTTCAATAAACGCAATGTAATCTATTGGAAATCAATAACAACCTCGGCAAAAAACAAATGATCAACACTCGATATAAAAAAAGTAACAAAATTGCATTATAATTTAGTCATTTTTGGCTTGCTATAGATGAATAAATATAATTATATTGTAAAGTAAGTCTGATGAAACAATGTTTCAAGAACTCATTCTGCATAGAAAAGCGAGTGCCACAATGTTGCCACAGCAGACCAAATTTAAAATTATGGTAGATTCATGATTTCCCACAATTTTCATTTAGCATTATTAATAACTTTTGTAAATGCAGCTTGTAGTTACAATCTTAAAGGATATGTACTAATAAGTCGTTTTGTTATCAAAGCTAATAATTGACTTAATTTTCTCATAAAAAAGTGAAGAAGATAATGACAGTTTTTTTATAACAACATCGGCTACCACGTCACATAAGCAGTTGTCACATCGCGATATTTTTGTGACTCAAGGGTGTGTGCATTCTTTATGTGTGTTGTTCTACTTATGTGGATTATTAGGTGATATTCTTCTTTTTACCGGGTAAGTTTATGTCTTAACATATTTTTCATATGCATGCAAAATCCCACTTTCATATTCCGAGGTAACATTCCGAATTTTTATCTAACGTTTTTCTGTGCTCCGCCGACTGCCCGGTGACCACAATTTTATTGTCATCGTTTGATTATGATTATTTTGTGTGAAAATGTATATAATGGCACTGACTAGAGCGTCTGATGAACGGTCTGCGTGCATACAAGTAGGCGTTCAGTCACAATTTCCTAAGTAATGTCACGCGGCAGAGGAGCCGTCAGCCGCAGTGGAAATTTACGTGAACAAAATTATCGTTACATGTATTCTGTCTCGTTGCAGATTGTGATCCCAAACCGCCAACATGCCGAAATCGGTGAGTACTCGTGTTTACGTTGATTTGTTTATAACTAAGTTATTTCCTGTATGCTAAGCTGTGCAGTTAAGTGTCTCTCGTGGATACGTGAGCCCACTGATTTCACCATCGCAATGTGATCAGACGACACATGTATGACGCTGTATAAGCTTCGAAGAGACATTTTTCATATAAAATTAACTTTCTACATTGATAACAGTGTGAAAATGTTTAACTACCAACATCAGTTCAAACATTTATCCAAAAACGGTTGTCAAAGCTGATAAAATGTGTAACTCTTGATCATATTGAGGTGACATTATAAATATTTATGATATATCTCTTTTGGAAAGTAAAAGTACCTGTCTAGTGTAGGAGATAAGAGTATTTCGTAATATAAAGGAATTACATTATGGGTTATCTTGTTTAAAATTGTGATAACAACAAGTACATACTGGTTTGCTTGAGTATTGTTGAAATCTAAGTCTTGTCCAATAAGAAATAGGTCTAGATTAATAAAAATGTCTTATACACACATTAGGTACCTAAAATAATATTATTACCCAATTAAAATTAAAATTATGAAACATACGGATGAACTTGAATAAAAATATGATTTTGAATCAAAAATTTTCAATATAAGGATGGAGGTAATTTGCTATAGATATGCAACACTAGAAAGTTGTAATAAATAACATAAAAGTAAAATTTATTTCTATTGACAATCATCTTATATAACTTGCTTGCAGCTTCAACAAAAAAGTTATTTTGTCAGAAAGAATATGTGAAAGATGTTATCACTGATGACCTTGACAAAGCGAATGAATTTGTGATAGTATGAAATTGTGTCAATTTCTTCCTACTAATGTTATATAAAATTAATACAATAATACTTATGTTAAGTATTTGTTGTGTTATCAAGTATCACACTGATTCCTGACTCATAGACACTGGATAAAGTTACAAAAGCTTGTAAACATGATTCATTTCTTTATATGCCTTACATTACTAATGAGATTTACATGTCAACTAACTGAAATAATAACCTTGTGCAGTGTAAAATTAATAAATAAAAAGTAATGCCAACTTTGAGAATTTCCAAGTCATAATTGATCTAATTAAACCTCATTTGAGAAGATGAAGAATAAATTAATTTTCAGTGTTGACAATAGCAACATGACAGTTTTAAAAATGGAACAGTGACTCGGGCAATAAAATATAAAGCCCTGTTTAAAAAATGAGATGGCAGAGGTATTCATGATTCAGCCTCAATATTTTAATGAGTTCAGTATGGCATTGACTTTGTTATCATCACATCCTGGTTGACACAGAGTGATTATACTCTTCCTTTCAAGGCTACAGGCACACTATTTTGTAGATAATTATTTTTAAAATAGCCAGTGTAGCCACACAGAAGTTTGTATTATTTTGTTACTTGAACACAAAATTAGATTATGATTTTCATTCAAAATAATGAATTTTAAATTTAAGTGATAGTACTCTTTTTAACTGACTTTTTTGTATTTGTTTGTGTACATTACAATCAATGGTTTTTTTTCACAATTTTTATTATGACCACACAAGTATTAAAACCTGTTTTCTGTATCCATTTATTTTTCCAGATACTGGGTTATATTAGCAACGCGCTTGATTTAGGCGCAAATGATAACGCCTTGGTTAGTCCAAATGTTTGTTTGGTTTTCCCTCTACTTTTTTTTAACCCATGTTTAATTAGTTTGAAATATTGTGTTGTTTTTTTTGATAGATTGTTTATTGAGGCAGTGGTTACTTGGACAAATGTAGTTACAAAGTATTTTGGAATTCCTTTAGAAATGATTTCTAGCTAGTTTACAATTTACATAAAAAATAAATCCATGCATGCCTTACAAATAGATTTCCCAATAGACACAATAGTCCCAAGTTCATTGAAATTGCAACTCTGTAAGGTCACCTACACCATTCATTTGACACAAGTCACTATGGGGAATAGCTATTAAATGTAATGTAGTTATATGAAGTAAATTCCATTAGCATGATTGCATTCCAGTTTGTTCTCCTTGGTTTTTGTGGTGTGTGTGAAACATTCTAGGTGGCTTGTGAGAAACTTGATAGGTTTATAGACTAATAAGTACAAAAGTTAACTAACGGACAGCTCCCGGTTTCTGAATTGTGAATTTAAAAGTTGAGTTGAAAAAGTAGAGTTTGAAAACACAAGCTCTCAATTCAGAAACCGAGGTAAAAACTCATGGGATTACGTATGATCAGACAGCCAAATTATAACATGAGTTTGTCAACCAGCTAACTTTGGGTTCATTAGTCTTTGAGCAGCAGGGTGTAAGACATGAGTATAAATTGTTCCATAAAGTAAAAAGATCACGAAATGTGATCTTGGATGTCTTTGTAATTGTTGCAGACATGAACTAATTAATTACTCATTCAGTAAAGTAGTGGGCTGTGTCCGTAGCTATTACTAGTAAATGTGTCTGTCTTTATCTCTGGTGTGAATGGAATAGTAATTTTATGCATGATGTGTAAGTTTGTGTGTGACGTCCATATTAATTATTTAATTTATCAATATTCCGTTACGTTACGAGATTAAAAAAAAAAAACAACCAACTTTCAAATAAAAAACACTACAAAGTATAAAATAACTTTTAATTTTGGAAGTCGGTGTTTTTTATTGTTTTTGACGAAATTGAAAGTTATTTTATACTTTGTAGTATTATTTGGAATTTGGTTGTAATTTTTTGTAAAAAAGTTTTTATTTTCCTCTTTTTAGTGGTGATACTCCACAACTAAGTGACATTATTCCCATAAAGAGTGTTTGTACTATTTGCCGTTAAGGAGTTACTTTGTGTGCCTTTTCAGTCCAAGTCCAGACCAGCTCATAGTTAAATATCTACTTTGCTTTGGTACTAGATTTGATTGATTTTAAGTTGAGGAGGTCACTGGTTTATATTTGAAGTTCATCGTCCAATGCAAATGCAATATAACTAAAGCCAACGCAAAAAGAATCATCAAGATTGGTTAATAAACAATAAAGTTATGCCCTAATAGAGAACCCCTAAAAACATGTTAATTCAGAATGACTTGTTTGCATCTGCGTACTCCTTCACAGCATACCGGCGTGATGTTATGAACTGGTGTAATCAATAAACAGACATGTGATTGACAATCCCAGGAGATTTGCTATTATTTATTAAAAAGTTCCGTGGCCTACCTCCGAAGTTCTTCATCAGATCTTCACCAAATTGAAATGGTACCAATTTGGAAATTATTCTTCCAAACCAAAAAAGAATTATCCAAATCGGTTGACAATTGGCGAAAATATCGCTGAACAAACATTTTTCGTGGGATCCCAGCATCAGATCCTAACTTATACTTTCCATCATCAGCTCAGCAAGATGAGATGTTGATTACCAGGCACAATTATCTGAATTGCGTTAGAAAGAGTATGAAAACCATTGTATGTGCCTTTAAAGTATGAGGGTTGCCCTCGTTTTTCCTGGGACCCCATCATCAAATTCTGACTCCTCAGGAGTATAGGCTTTCGAATAAAAAGGATTCATCAAAATCCATTCATAATTGACGGAATGATCGCACAACATACAAAAAAAAACAAACGGTCGAATTGAGAGCCTCCTCCTGAAGTCGCTTAAAAACTACTTAACATTTTTTTTACAACTTTTTTCCCTTGTGCAACGACCTTGTTCCATTTCGTGACAAACTAAGAAATGCAAGTTTGTCCTGTCACGAAGAGATTGTCGTGTTGCCAGTCGTAAATCTAATAACAAGTGATATAATGTAAGAAGCCTAGCTCAAGTGTGTCATAGGAAGGAAGCGGGAAAGTGGGGCGCGCGTTATCTGGTTAACGGACGATGGCCGGTGCACCCGCGAGCCGGCGACACATACCGCGGGCCATGTTTATGTACCTGTTAGCTAAGTTAGAGCCAAGTAACACGGACCTAGTTTACAGTACATCACTTACAAAATGGCAATAGGCCTGTGTACTTCTTCTTTTAAAATCGATGGTTAAAGTACCTTTTTTTTTGTTTTCGGTGGGAAACCTTCAAAAGGCGCCTGGACTTTTGGGGTAAAGACCAGGGAGTGTGGGATTTTTACTTCACTAAAACCACCCCGTTGATCACCATCCGCACGTAGAAGGGGCTCCGTTACCTCTTAAAAGACCACTCCGGAACCCCCTCTGTGCAACGCCTGTTAGGGCACATCCCTGGGGAGACTGTAAAGGGGTCTCCCCTTAGCCTCGCTGTGTACGGCAGCACGTGATCACTGTGCCACCGCCTTTCCTAGGATCACTGGGTTGGCGGACAGAGTCCCCACTCTGAGCGCCCCTGACCCTGGAGACCCACCTGCCGCATGGTTAAAGTACCTACCTTTTGGATATCCTCTAAAGTGCAGGTTGGACATACCAGCCTGCACTTTGGAGGAATATCGTTTGATATAAGGAGCAACGCACTGGGTATTGGAGAGATCTACCTATTTGCATATAATCCTCTAGATTATTACATAAAAAATTATCCTGCCCAAGTATTACTAAACCGACTACACCTTACTCTGCCCGACCCTTCGGGGAGTACAGGCACGGGCATAACGTGCGTTAATTTTTTGTTTCTGTGTGTAAGTTAGGTAGTATCAAAATGCGTTGGACGGCTCCAGCTAGATAAGCAAACTCCGCCCGCGATTCATTTCCGCCGATTACGAGTCTGCGACATGTACATAAATATTGTTTCATGTACCACCACTGACTAAGACCTAGGTAGGTGACCTAAGTCATCAACCGTTCGATTTTTTCCGGACATACGGCCCGCCCGGCTTATCGGCTTTTCGTTCAGAATAAGCCCTGAGTTAAGATTTATGAGAACTTTTCTTATTCAGGTGGAATTTTGCCTCATAATACGATAATTATTACAATATGTCACCGGATAATTTGAATAATTATTGAACATAACTTTTCGGATTTCGAAATGGGGTTGCAAATTAATTTTATTAATCACGAATCCATGATTGAGCAACCTATTAAAACCTACTCTACATAGTCTATTGAATTTTAGTATACGTACAGAGTATGAGCCGATAAGGTTACACTATGCTAGCTAAAGATCTAAAGTGAAGCGCGTGTTATCTTGTTAGCGGAAGGCGGGCGATGAACCTCTGAGGCGGATGATATTATATAGTAATATTTTAGTGTAGATATTATAGTGACTGGTTAACACAATGATATTTCGGAAATAACTTAATATCTCTACTGTCATACTCAGTGATCGGATAATCGGGCGCTTATATACCTAAACTTCTTCCCGTGAAAGAATAATGTGGACATTCCTTTTTGAAAACAACTATAACAAACTTAATGAAATTATCGCAGTGGTTATTTTGACTTAATACCTTTATTTTATTCAAAACAAATGGAAAATCATAAAAACTTTCATTGCAAATTAAAAGTTTCATGAGCTGGGCTTTTTAAATTAAAAAGAAATACAATGAGTGTTCACAACAAGTTCTAACTATATCAGAATCTCAGAAATTTCGAACGATTCCGGGATCCGGTATTCTGAAAAGCATGTCCGTATTATACTTTCGTGGGAATAAAAGTGAAGTTTAGGTATATTAGCGGCCGATTATCCGATCACTGGTCACACTTATACACTGATAATTATACACTGGCACAATTAATTTAAAAAAATCCATAAAAAATCTGTTGACTAATTTATTCGCCGGATAAGGCTACAGGTATAAAATATTAGTATGATAAGCCTTTAAATAACCAAGGACACAGCAATTTTAACGGTCTAGGAATCTGGGGCAAGCAACACATCGGGAATCACATGGTTTTTCTGGTGATACGAAACCGATACCTACGCAACGAGTTATAAATTTAGTCAAAACTAAAATAAACATTACATTTAGCGCTAATAGTAGGCATTTGAACAATCAGAAGAGGAAAAACGACCGGTTTCCCCGTTCTTTGTGCCTACAATGGCTTACATTATACCGGACTTCAGGAAAACGTTTCAGTCTTACACGGCCTGTGACACAAATACAATTCCCGGTCCAGTAATATTGTATTCGGGAAATACATTTACATATTTAAAGTTAGTAAAATACAGTGTTTTTATAATAACATGTGAAAAGTATTCGGAGTTCAGTTCTAATTTAAAACAGCAAAGTGCCCATATCGAAAAGTTTGTGCAAAGATCTTTAAGGAAAAAAAAAAAAAAATTCAACAATGTCGATCTATCGTATAGATCAAAAAGGCAACATCAAATTGGCCCAAAATGTAAGTGTCCATTATTTCTATTTTAACCACGTCTTGTCAAACTATGGAAAATATTAATTAGCACGAAGTTAATAAATATTTTTTCGTAACGTCAGATTGCAAAAACGTTTAAAGTCGAAAACTGTGAGCTTACTGAATTCTAACATTCACCATTTTGCCCGCTACTTCGTCCGCGTGGAAAAGTTACTTTGGCAGCCATTTTATTTTTCAAAGACGCTAAAACGTATATTTTATCAATTGCCTAAATACGAAGGTTTTATCTTCAACAATGATGGACTCCCATACAAACTACCATACCCCTTTTCATTCCCTTAAAGGGATGATTTCTGGGATAATTATGTCCTTTCCCAGGACACAACCTATCTCTATACCAAATTTCATCTAAATCGGTTCAGCGGTTTAAGCGTAAAGAGGTAACAAACATACACACACACTCACAAACTTTCGCCTTTATAATATTAGTGTGTAATGCTCAAAATCAAATCTATCAAATGATCCCAAATTTAAAAGGTGATAGAAGCGTTAGTCGGTCTGTTTCTTGAAGTTTCTTGTGACAATTTTGCAAACGCGTGTTAGTTGCTGTTGTTGGACGAGTGAATATTAAACAGCCAATAGCACTACTTTACTTGCGATTAATTTGTTACGCGTCTATAAATTATTTCTTGAATCTGGGTGGGATGCGGCTAAAATTGTTCATATTAGGCACTGAAACGTGCTCATGACAACAACAACGGGAAACTCTAATATTAAATCAAATGGGTTGTGGTTTACGTACAAAATTGGTAGCAGCCATAGTTTAGGTACCAAAGCGAAACATAATTAGTATGATACATGAAACTTTGATTTTGTTGATTAATTAGGTTATTCTAATTTATTTTATTATTATTACTATTATTATTCCTAATTTAATCTGTTGAAAATAGTACATTGTTCACCGAGAGGAGAAAGTGACCGATTACCGTCGAGGGTGTCGTTTGAAGCCCGAGCCGTAGGCGAGGGCTTTAAAACACCCAAGATCGGGAATCGCAGTTTCTCTCGAGTGATACATAGTGCTTTATACTACACCTACAAGGAAAATAAAAAACGAAATCTTTACTAATTGAAATTTATATTGAAATTGTTGCAGTTAAAACTGAATCCTCAAACAACACACAAATTGGAAATGGCGCCAATGGCGTCTGCAATTTTCACATGTTCTTTTTTCAAATTGTTTATCCTGCCGCCGCAGGGTCGCACTGCCAGCCCGACACCATCCAACACACAGCTAGTGGCCAGTGTCATTTTGCGAACTTGGAGATAAAAACTCACTGTAAAAACTTTTTGGCTTTTGATATTTAGGTTACCGGCGCATAGTCTTACCCAAAATTAAAAAAGAAAAACCACGTAAGAAATGGATTTTCATACACTTTTCTCTCCCGCTCAGATGCGTTTTCTCCCCGCATATTTGTTCGATATGCAATGACGTACTTTCTACCGTAAATTTGATAAAGTATCAAGGTACTTTCCAAGCAGGTGTAGTATAAAAGGCTATTGCTTTGTTGTCCTTTATGAATATGTCCGAACGTAAGTTTTAATTAGCTGTTAATCAACACCCAGCTAAGGCAAGCTTTTAAAGCCGGAATACAGGTAATAAAAAAAGTATTTAAACGATGAAGGGAGCCAATAGAACCTTCGCGCACTGTAGAACTTAGGCAATTACATAACAAGCTCAACAAACACAGGTGTTTCAAATTAGCAACATAGAGATAATCAAAGTTTATTCTGGAATATTTGCATATTAAAGTAAACTACTTACATTACATTTATGGCAATTAATAGAGTTGGTAAACACGCGCCTTGCACTACACGTAATGTGTAATAGACTCATCGGTTGGATCACTATTCAATTTAGATGCAAGAAGGAAAAAAAGTGGCGAGTCCGTAGGCGGTGTGAGTGAGGTGTGTGAGTGTGTGAGGACGGCGAGGTGAGGTGACGGTGAGCGCGTGCGCCGGCCTCGAGCTCGGGGCGCGCGCGCATCCCCGCGGCGACCGCGGCCGTTCAGTTCAAACTGTACCGCCGCGTCCGCCAGACGCGGCTCATGTGCTACCACAGGATCTTATAAACAACCTTGTGCTTGTGACATTACCCAGTGCGTGTGACCAAACAACAGCCACCATGGTTGCCGGCGGCAAACAGGTCAGTTACATAACCAAAGGACGACTCTACCATCGAGACAGATGACGTCTGAAGTAGTTTTTGCAAAGACCGCAAAAACTGCAGAGAATCTTCTAGTGCTTGGCGCAATACAAAATCTTTAGAGATCCAGTCCTCTAAAACTGGTTCTCGAAACAGCGTCCAATGTCCTCCTACTTAAGTTTGAGGATATCCTGTCCAGGTGCCTCAGTCACCTGTACTGCATAATTAGTAGCACCTCAAACAAGTGGATGCATGCGTCACAGCTTATCACGTTCACAAAAAGTGTGAAGTCAGCATAGCAACAGTTCAGGCCACCTTGGCCGAAAGTTTCGTCTAACGAATAAATTACATTAGTGTACAGATCGTCGAGAATCATCATGTTGACTGAAATCATAAGTTACGGTGATGTCATCGCAACGTAAACCCGCAAACTCCAAGATGGAGTCGGTCATGGCTTTATTATTTATTTTGCATCATGCAAACGGTCGTAACCGTCTTTTTGTTCCCTATCCCTGTCCCACCCGCGTATCGGAGCGAGATAGAATCACTTTCCTGTTTCGCCAAGGGTCTGGTGCTCTCGCTTTCGTTGGGATCTTTTGTCTTGACTCTTGAATCAACTTCTAAGTTCGTGATGAAAAAATCCAACATTGTACTCTCGAATGTTTTTATCGATCTAGCTCATTTATGACTAGGTAAACTTACGAAGAATTTCAATGTGTTTATCACCGATACGAATGTAGTACAATATAAACGTGTGAATTCTCGATTACTTTTTATCGAAATTAACACAATGAGTTGTAATGAATTTTATCTTATCGCTATTATAATGCTGTATAAGTTTTGGTTACCTACTGGTCAATAAATTGTTAAAATACATAAAAGTACACATTTAAGTACTAGATCTCACGTAAACGTTGAGTGTGTATCTGCGTCACGCGATGCAGATGCTGAGTTATCATTAAACCGACTCATTACAGCGTTGGGCGCATTGTAACACTAGTTGATTATAAAACTTGCTCCATCAGCGCCACTTATATCACGTACTACTAATGTATGAAGATGTTCAAGGTTTTCCTCATCTGTAAGATTGTTAGGGTTCAGAAAAAACATTTAATCACTTCTTGTTTTAGCATTTTAGACTTATTAAAATAGTTTTTGTTGACTTGTCGTAGCTTCGAAATTAATAATTTGCTTAGCATGGAGCACCTTCAATATTCTCAGAAAGATTCTAAGCTCGTCTATTATATTCTAGGAGACCTAATCTTTAGTTTAACTTTTGACATCTTGGGGATAACCAACATGAAAAATCCGCGTAAGCACTTAATCGTTAGTTTTAAATTTAGCGAGTTCAGACGAAGTTTTTCGTAGATATTTACATAATATTTTTCAGCTGCCGTGTTGCTTGGAGCCTTGAAAATTTAAATAACACTGCCACTTTTCGTTCCACCACGCTCTGAAACTTTGCTCACGTTAAGCCATAAAAACGAATTCGATTTATCAAAAAACGTACGGAATGTTAATAAAGGCTAGGAATGTTAATTAACTGCATATCCTGATGTAGAAGGGAAACAATTTATTAAGGCAGTTCTTTATGATAATGATAAAAGAAACATGTGGCATAGAAATAGTTTTAATCTGGCAAATAAGGCCGGTGCACTAAAATATAGCAATATCAATAAGGCAGCGATCATTACTGACAATGAGAGAGAAATAATGTGTTCAGCTGAAAGATCAGCAGCTGATGTTTTGCTTAATGAACATACAATAGACAGAACCTTACTTAGTGACAAGACATGCAACGTAGAGACAATAATTCATACCTCCCTATAAGTACCTGCAAGATCACGTTATCACAATGGCTGCACGTGATTTCGCGGCTTCACTTATTCTTTAGAATAACTTCTAGCGTTATGCAACTATATTGTTGGATCCCTGTCTAATCAAAAACAACACGTAATTGAATGAGCAGGAGATTCCGATATTCTGGTCTCAGTCATTAGCGTTTTCAAGACTGTTCTCTGATCACACAGAGGTTTACAAATAGCTTTGTAAACCTCTGTGTGATCAGAGAACGTGATCCGTCCAAGTCTGGACTTAAAGAAACTTAGCCCCACCTGATGCATCGATCGATCTTCGCGGTGGCCATTAAGCCATAAGCCCCTCATTCATTACAGCCTGTACTTGAATTTAATTTGACGGTCGATATGCTCCATGACCATGTAGTGCCGTTTCACTCCGTTTCACTTACTCACACACTATTGCGATTTCTAAAGCACAGCGGAATTTCTTTTCCTATCACCTCGGATTTTTTGAGTCTCGCTTTTGACGAAACTTCGTGAGATTCGCGAAGGTGTAGCATTTTAATTGAGTCAGGTTGCAAGATCGTGCTGATTTTGTTAAGTTTTCTTTTCACTTGACGTATAATGTTCGTTTAATTTGGACTTCGGCTCCTGCAATATTCCAAAGCACACAGTACCAAATATATCCTATTTGTTTGATACAAACGGTGCGACTGACGTCAGAAAAGATACTTCTATAGATTTATATTGAAACAAAAGGATATAGAATCTTCCGCAAGGTGCTACACTTAATCGTATACATTATAGCCACGTGTTACATCATCTGTCTGAGCACCTGTTGCGCCACCCTCGATCCCTTTTGCTACCTTCCTGCCTCAGGACGGTGGGATTTTTGTGCACACAATTTTACATTCAACTTTGTTCTCTGTTACCTTTCCATAATGCTCCTTATCGTTCAGTAGGTGTCTGTTGTGTTATGTCATATGTTTACTTTTGAAGGTAGGTTTAAAGCGATGTTTTTTTGTGGAGCGAGCGGTTTATCTGCATTAGTTTAATATGTTTGACTTTGAATCGCAGCTTATACAAGTCTGTAATTTAAAGGTTTTCAGGTTTTTTTGGAAAGTCACCTTCAAATATTGTGGTATCATTGCATACATAAATATCCAACTTATTAATCAGTTATCTTAGTTCCCGTATTTATAATTACGATACAAGTTTTCAAAATACCGGTTCTTTCTTACAACTTTTTACCTCCGCGCGCCGACCTCGCGACCCTAGTTCAAAGTTAATAATTATGTATGTCGTCAAATGTACTTACAACAAGTATATTTAATGTATCTTCATAA
This sequence comes from Mamestra brassicae, assembly GCA_905163435.1. Taxonomy (NCBI): domain Eukaryota; kingdom Metazoa; phylum Arthropoda; class Insecta; order Lepidoptera; family Noctuidae; genus Mamestra; species Mamestra brassicae. Next base: position 1,356,697 of record LR990991.1, on the reverse strand, counting down.
TTATCATCAGTTCACCTTGGTCACCTCATGTTACTTCCTACTTAGCTAAGATACAGCAAGGACATCATCCTACCGTATTTTTGATTCTTGAATATTTTTCTGTGAAACAATAGGTCTTTGTAAAAATATTATTGTTATTAACATGTTTGACAGGTGTATTTAAAATAAGTGTATAATAAGGTTTTCACGGTAGTAGTGAGATGAAAACAAAATTCGCTGATGTTTGGAGCAAGATGTTGATGCTAACGTGTTGTTTCGATGTTCGAAGCAGATGTTAAACAATGTCTCAATTTAAATTATGTTCTGAACTAGGCGTGTGGTCCTCGTCTAGGAATAGGCCTACAACGCCTTGAAATGAAAGAATATGATCATTTTCTTATGGTTAGAGAGCTAACATCCTCTGACAAAAGTATGCTACGACAAAATGAATAAGCAAATCTTTGGATACAGACGTCGCTACATTGAAATTCTGCCATGTTCAAGTCTAATAACGCGAAAAAATAATCATCATCATCATATCAGCCGAAAAACGTCCACTGCTGGACATAGGCCTCCCCCAAGTGTCGCCACAACAACCGGTCCTGTGCATCTCGCATCCATCGGAAAAATAATAGCGCGAATCAATTCAATCTTGATCCAGACTGCGCAAACAAAAAAAAGAAGAAAAATTGTCGAGACAACGCGACCTTTGAAGCTTCCAACTAAGGCATAAATATAATAAGCGTCTTCTAAGCATTATTCAATCCTTCGCTTGTATTCTTATTTATAGAATCCGCAGCACATACGGTTGCCATACGCGTTATACGTTTTTCATAGCACCATCTTAATACGTTACTTGTGTATTTAGATGATGTCATATCTCCCTAGTTTGTAGAGATGCGGTCATGACCACCAAATGTCGGCTGAGGAGTAAAGACTTTTATTCAAAATTTTAAGGTAGAAATCATGTTTATAGATTGATATCTTCGCTAAAATGCGAAAACTAGACGGTTGATTATGATGATAGAGTCCCCTTTGGCATTGTTTATGATAGATTTCCATTTAACTTTTTGATCGTGAAAGATGATCGTAAGTGATTGTCATTCCGCGAAGTTATTCAAATGGATAACTGTAGTGTAAATCGGACGATAAGCTAATTTATCAATTGATTTTGTTGTCACAGGCATAACTTTGGGAAACCCAAAAAATATAAAAGTACTATTACTAGTTATTATATGGCTTTCTTGCTCACAATTTAATTCATAGGATAGAAAGAAATTATCGGAATATGGTTAGGATTTCCTTGACATGCGACTGGATTTACAGCTAATACGTGATTACTGACCAACATGGCCTTTGAAGTATCGATTGACTCAATAACTCGTATTAGTGTCACGAAAGGAAAATGGAAACACGTACGCTCACAATACTTTAAACAGTATTAAATGTTTTACCATAAAACTATTTATAAAAGGATTTGCATACAAATCTGTACCCTTATTCAATGCAACACTGACTTCACGAGCTAAAAGCCTCTTATTACCGATAAAACATGACTAATTTTCCAAATATAAACATGGTGCATCCATGACCAATATTACTATAAAATCACTTATCCTCATATATTGTTCCATCTAACGAATTGTCAGTTTGTACTAACAAGCGGTCGTTTTCCTGCCTCAAGCAACATGACACACTAACAGGGTCCGTGATTATAATACGTCATAATTTTCACTGCTTATTGGTGGTTTATGTTCGCCATTATTCAAGATTTTCTAATCAGGTAATGGTCGTACATTAAGCCAACTAATGGCGCATCTCATAGAGTCTATAGCTCTTTACTAATAGCCAACACGCGAGAGTGAGACAGGTTTCTTTATCAAGATGCTTAACGTATTTTGTGTCTGTCGGCGATACGTCTTCAGCTTTAAGTTCTTGCATCGATATTAATCATCATGAGTTTTCTTCTCTTCTTATCATGAGCATCTGTTTAACAAAAACTAAACTCACTCTCCACCACATGTTTCTTCATAATAATAATAGATCTAAGAAATTACATGCTCACTTTCTTAAAGGCAAGTTTCGCGTGCAAAGCAAAGCGAGCAAATTGGTCGTAGCTTATACAAACATCCGTCGTTTACACAGGCGATAACGCTGTAGTCGCAACACCGCCTTCTTATCTCGCCTTAGTTTCTCAATCTCGCCCAGATGACTCAGCTGCATTATTAGCTACTTCATTATCATCGTCGCCGTCCTTGCTCTCGGAATGCCTATAAATTTTACTTTCCAAAAAAAGGTAACCCGAATTCCGTTAGTTAGAAAGTGTGCCATTATTTTGTTTAGATTAAGATTTTGTTTAGATGTTCTATCAAGTCATCGACCATCTATATTATAGAACTGTAAACCAGATATTTTGGGGCTCTATCCGCTAAATCACATCAAAAAGATAGGCAGGTTTTACACCGATCGGAAGCAATTAGATTCTTCTATCGAGACTTGTTTCAGCTGTTTCCGTTGCCATGTGGCGGTTTCGTCCATATCCAAATATATATAGTACAACATCCAAAACTGTAGAACCATCAGCATGTGACATTGATGGCCGTGTCGTACGTTCATTAGCTTTTAGTTACGCATCTATGAACGTATAACTTTACTCGTGCGCTCGTGTCCCCATTATGTTTGAAATTATGAATAAAACAAGTTTACTAACTTGGTTTTGTGGTAGAGGAAATATTTCAAATTGACAGATGACCTTCTGACTTTTTTTTCTTTACGTAAACCTTTTGAGTTACATCATACTACAAAAGTAACACTTTTGATGAGTCTCTCGGTACTAAACATCGAGGAATATCTTATTTTAGCCACTACATTTAATTTTGAAGTTAGTCAGGGTATGCTTTAGTTTATTTCTACTTCACTGCACACACCTTGTGCTTTAGCAGGGATTTACTAAACACACGAGAACAGATTAAAACAAGTGTTGACATAATGATGACGAATTGTCTAGAAATCCTCTCCGAGCGTGTAAAATATGCATCATTTGTAGAGCAAAGTCGCGACTTAACACCGATCACATTTACATACATTTCACAGTAGAAACTAGTTCACTTTAAATTAACGACATTGAGAACATTCAAGTTATTTTTATGAACGCTATCATTGTCCTTTCCTTAACCTTATTATTGGAGGTTAGTAGAGGTTGGTACAATTTTAAATAATCAACCATGCGGGCCAGTTGATAAGCTATGAATTATAGGGGAAGACGAGAATAACCGAGGTTAAATAATACAGAGCCTAGAAATAAGGATACTTATAGAAGTATCGTTGTCGATGGCTATTATTTAATCGACTTCAAAAAAAGGAGTAGGTTCTCAATTCGGTTGTATTATTTTTTTATTCAATAAAGTAGGATCATGAAAAATATGACAGAATCTTTAAATAAACTTGGACATAAAAATACTAAGTAGCAATAAAATAACGAAAGTATAAATTCAGTGGTAACAAGGTTTCCTACTCATGAACGTAAACATGAGAGATCCTGGTTGGCTACTTTTTATTTGCTGTATATGTTCTTTGCTGGCGCGGCGCCAAGCTGCGCTCTCTGATAATATTCCGGTCTCCAGCTCTTTGAACTTTGACCTTCACTCAAAGTATTTATTTATGCTATCATTTACTTAAAAATCGATTAAAGATAACATGAAATTATCAATTCAAGATATTTTATTATCAAGGTTAAGTCATGATATGTACCTAAGTGGATGATAAATAGTTAAAATCCATTCATTCTCTTACTAGATAACCACTTCTACGGTCTAGTTTATTGACATTTTAAATCTAAAACATTCATCATCGACTGGTTCTAGATCAGTATCAAATACACAACTATAATGGTTTGCTAGTGTGGCTTAAACCGCTATAAAATTATCGATACTATTAAAATCTTGTGTCTTCCCATTACTATCGTGCCTAGAACTATACTATGAATGAACGGTGTGTAGTCTGTGTATATCCATTGTTACCGCTTTGCAGATAATATCTCCGTCCGTAGCTAGCATTGTTAGTGTAATCATGTTTTCATTACTAGGATCCGATGTAGAGTCATCGGCTACTGCGAATGCCTTAGCTCTGACATTTTAGTCTATTTTTGTTCCGAGTTTATTATAAATATTTATATTCTCGTTTACTTTCAATTATAAATATGCATGCGTTCGTACGTTAGCCACACTGGACAAGGGCTTCCTTCCACACATTGATCTCTCTTTGGGCCTTTTATGGCTATGAGGCATCATCAAAAAACCCTTCATTGTTTGGAATTATGGGACATACTCGAAATCCAGACCAGGGACGGAATTCCCTATAAATATTGACTATTTTGTACCGAAGTGTTCCACGGCCACGTCAACCTCTGCCATTGTTCTGCCCGTCCCCCTTCCCAGCTGTCTATAAGTGGATAACTGCAGAATTTCTAGGAAATGAAGACCTTGTCCATTATGAAAAATATTGTAGCGGTTTCTGAGAAATTGCAAAATAAATAGAAACTATTTGTTCAGCAATTTCATTTGCGTGAACCACGATCGTTTACTAGAATTTTCATTTGAATATGGTTTATGGATGTCTGTTTAAAATAGTTTCATGAAACCTTTAGAAAAAGCTTGGTTTGACTATAATGTAAAATTTATTCGTGGAATAGTCAACCACAACAACAGCCATCCATCAAAAACATTCCTTTTTTATCGTTTTGTGGTAAGTATAAGTAAGGATTAATTATAACTACAATATCAATAAGCCACCGCACACAGCCAGACATCTATAAACTCGTTTTTGGCCTTTCTGCGGCCAAAAACGAGTTTATATTTACTATTTTCTGTAGCACCATAACATCACGTAAAGCTCTGTTTCCGTAGTCCCAATAAAACGAAAGTATCGAACTGCACTTAAACAGATCATAAAAGGACGTTGATAGAGAACGACAGTTGAAGTAATACCATGACATGACATAATCGCCCCGGAAGATCGCATCCGCTTGGCATGCCACCAACTGTACGCTATTAGATAGCATCGTTTACGTTTCTTCTATTCCTGTTATGATTCCATTATTTATGTTTATTTCAGTTTCTATGAATGAAACTTTATTAAGGTGCAGTTGGATTTTGTTTTGATTTTCATCTACTTCTTTTCTTTGATTTTTATCTTTGTATGTATTGCTGTTTTAGGTTAATATTCCTTGTTATGTTTTGTGACTGATACAGATGAGTAATTGTTGTCGTAAGTGCATCTGGCGATGTATTTGATAAACGCAGCTGACCATTCGATCACTAATAAAGAACTTTAATAGTGATCGAACAGCTGACCTATACTAGTGGCAAAGGAAATAGTCATATTATGACGTAACTAAATACGTATTTCCAGATAAATTATGCTGTATAGTTATATGTATTCGTGACTACGGCCAAAATTACTTGAATGATGTAAAATTGTCGACTGAATTAATAGTTTGAAGGTAAACCAGAAAAAATGTAGGACCTACCTGTAAATGAGTCAATCATCTGGTGCCAGGAAACGTTTTATTATTCTTATTTTCACACAGGTGTATACGCGAGATATTTTGTTAAAGTATTTGAATTGCAAATTATTACTTACTCTATCGAGCCTTCCACCAATATCAATATAAAATTCGGTATTGTTACTATACGCTCCTCAGCACTTAAACAAATCGAAATCGATTCCGTCTAGGCCTTTTTCTTATAATTTGATCGATATCGTCTGTCCGCTATATCAAGTTAGCGAAAGGTTGTTTGTTCCATTATACGCACTATTAGCTCTGTAGGTAAAACAACAAGTCGGTTGGCACACATCTGTTGTATACAATGCCGTTTGCGACCGTTCCGCTGTTTTCTTTGCCATATTCGATCTGACACTTAAGGTCTTTTACGTCGGAACAAGGGCGCACGTATCCGTTTATAAATATGAAAACAACAAAAACAAGTATATAATAGTATGTAGCAGTTATTAAACTTTAATGCACGGATAAGATTAATGCTTTCTCCGAAGCGTTGCTTACTGACGCTAGAGTTGCATAAATATGCCAAATATGTGCGATTTACACGTAAATTAATATTAATGTTCATTCAAGAGAGTAATAATGATTAAATTGTAAAACACTCAAGATCTGGTTTAGGAGATGAGACGATCATCAGTGTCTCTTAAATCATTTCAACACTTGCATGAGCTGTTCCTTTCTACATCTGCGAAATCTTTATTTGATTGATGTTCTTCATATGAGTAGATAACCAGTAAAACCTCTCCTTCTATTGCCCTGTAATGCAATAGTATCAGCTAGGATCAGATTTTATTCAATGAGGGTTTCCTTAAATGTCAAGCACCAGGTGGCAGCTCTGAGGCGTTAGGTCCAGGCACCAGTCAAAAAGCTAATGTTTTCTGAAATTGACATCAACGTCATGTTTACTTCAAAGTCACTTTTTCAATGAAGAGGACCTCTCGCCTATGTGGCGTCAACTGGTGGCGTAATTTTTCGTGGAAACCTTTTAAGGATGGGAAATCATCAAATGACTTCTTCCGCTCTGGGTGGAGCGGAAGGGCGTGTCAGACTCTTACTGACTAAAACCCATCCGTGTTCCTTCTAAAGCCCTTTGCTTTCCAGGGCCGCGGTGACTCTTTCGAACAAATTCCGCAACCCTGGAACCCTTATTAATAATCATTATTGTCAACACATGCACATGTGCATCACATTTTAAGCATAATATATTAACTGTCTTTCCTCTGTTTCCAGATGAACGTCCGTGTGACGACGATGGACGCGGAGCTGGAGTTCGCGATCCAGCAGACGACGACCGGCAAACAGCTGTTTGACCAGGTCGTCAAGACCATCGGTCTGCGAGAGGTCTGGTTCTTCGGACTCCAGTACACCGACTCTAAAGGCGACCTCACCTGGATCAAACTCTACAAAAAGGTTAGTAACTAGTTCTATCTCAAAATGGAATGATCTCGGATTGACTCTTGATGTTAAACGTCACAATTTTCAAAGTAAACTCAGAATATGAAAAAAACCTGTACAAGTGCTAGAAGCCGAAGGTAGCTGTCAAAGGATGGAAGACTCATCCATTAGTCAACAGTTTCATAAAAATGCAACCTGATTAGTGATTACATAACGAGGTCATAATGAATGCGGTCATAATAGAAATGAGAATCGCTGTCGTAGTAGCGATAGCAGTATGAACTAGACTAGAATCACAAATAGTTTGTTAATATGTATTAATTTGCAAATAATAAACTTCATAAGCGGTGAAAGAAATCTAGCTGTAGCATCGTTCGTTTGAATCTACCGCTCCGTTTACATACATTACAGATGAATCTGCGTTTGTTTGCGTTGCAAAACCATCACTAATATTCTTGGATACTGCATTAACGTATAAATTGTGTCTGTTTACTGTAAGTCGTGAGGGGGCGGCTATTGCCCGCCGCAAACCTAATGCTATGTAACGATTATTTTTAGAACAACCAGTGCGCTTAACAAGTTCAAGTTCGTTCTGTCTCTTATTTTGTTTGTCTGCTTCTTTGCGATATACTCGCTCGATTAACTGGTATTTCTCTTTCTTATTAACTATCTCTTTGACGAATGCCGATGCCGCGATCATCATTTTAATTGCATCGAATTTAAAATTATGTTATCCAAATAGTCTTTGGTCGATGTGCACTTAAACGTCCATTTCCTTTCGCCTGCCTTGGCGACGTTCAATTCTCGTTGATTCGAGACACGTTTCCGTCATGCTGTGCCACAAACAAACGATTCCATGAAATTGTTTTCCTTTACCCTTATCCTCTGCGCGGCACTGACCCCGTATTGCAATGTCAACGTGTGCTCAACATTACCGAATATATCATTAGCATTACAGAGCCTACGTGTTTTATCGGTAAGGTCGACTGGTTGATTTTAAAGTGCACAATTCTATAAATCATGAATATTCAATGAGGTCATATTACTTTCTTTCCGTTCATAAGCGTTTAGCAATGATATGGATGGAATGTTCTGTAGGCAATTTGATGCCTTTGAATCGATCCACGTTCAAAGAACTCGAGTTTTTGCTCTCTGCAGCTCTCAAAACTGCAAGGTTATCCTTGTTCGTGGATACATCATGATTCTATTGTACATCAACCTCTATTCTCATCGCAGAGTCACCTCTGTTATAAAATTGATTTTTGTTTGTTTTTTCTTTGTCAACAGGTTTCTATTTTAGTTCTAGCCGGAATTAGGAGTGCCCTTTATCACTGTGCTATTAGCTTTACATGCTTTCAGATAAGATTACACAAACTAATAAGTATTGACTATCCGGTTATTATTTTCCCAACTTTCATTAAATTTGTATTTTGGGCGAACCCCGTCAAATTCTTCGAGTGCCATAATCCGAGGAGTCGTTTATGAATAATAACTCTTGTAATAATAGAGGATTATTATGATAAACTATCAGTCTTTAAGAATTAATCATTTCCTTATGGATAACGTTTTCGTAATAATGCACACACATTTGTAATACTTTATCAACCATGTTCTCTGATTTGGAAAGAATGCCAGGTTTATGCACTAACGTATTAACGCGTTGTTTCAAATGCCTACAATACATTTAAATCAATAACACTATATCTCAAGTTGACCGTCGGCAATTTATCTCCGTTCAAAGGCCCGAGTCGTCCCACTACCGAAATCTTCGACCGTCCTGTCTCCGGTCATTATCCGACATCCCACGTGCCTGTATGTAAACAACCTCATTCAGACACAATGTTTGATAAACCGAACTGTCGCGCAGATAGTTGGCGTGTTGATAAATAATATGTTTAGGAATACTGTTCACAGAACTCAAATCATATCATTAGGAAGATATTATTATCTTCTATAAAATTGATAGAAGATGGGATCTAAAGGACATGTAATTTGGCTGTCGTTACAGCTATGGTTTCACATGTATGTGCATCAGAAATAGTCGGAACTTACAGTGTTTTGAAATTTTATGTGCATGTCAGTTCCAGGACAATAAATTATTTTTCTCTTCTTGGCCATAGTTGTAAGGTCCTGCATCCGGTTTTCCCTATCTGTCTTCTTCAAGTCTACAAGAATTTTCTCAAACATTCTATTTTATCTATAGCCCTCCCATTATGCAGCGCAAGAACCAGTGTCTAGTATGTAGGCAGAATTCTCGACCTCCTTCTGTAATTTATGTTCCGAAGCCTTATGTCCTTCGGCACAAGGGCGACGCAAAATTTGCATTGCTATTTTCATTGTTATAGCATGTCCCACCGCCATAAAAGCTTGGCACCATGAACTTTGTCACGCATATGGCAGGCACTGTATGTGGTGAAAATTAGGATTGCTGACACGCAAGTGAGTTGCATATGTCAAATTTTACATCTCCACGTTAATGATTTAAATAGTCTGTCTCATTCAATTTATCTGCAGTTGACGATACGACTCAATGGACACTCGGCCTCACTTACCTCAATCACATTTACAAACCTTTCGCTTGAACGGCTGCGTGTCGCTAATTTCTCCTATGCACACGGTCAGCAATGTAAACAGATGTATATGTGGCTATCCCGCTCTGTCATACGGTCATCTTAACATGTGTGACAGGGACCAGTCATTTGGCTAACATTAGCGGTTTTCACTGTTGGCAGAAAGAAAACCTGACTAAAACTATGTAATTGCAGCAAATACTTGTCATGGCATTAGAAATCTTGGGCAATTGTATGTAATGAAATATTGGTTAAAGTGTCACTGTCTGGCAGGATTGATGTAGCATTTGAAGATCACTATGCTTAGATAGATACTAAAGTACATTTTGCAGATATAGAAATAAGCTATAAAGGATTTTGTACAATTGAAAGCCATAAAACTGGGAATAAAGTACGAGCGGAACATAATATCAATATATTATTGCTATCGACCTTTAATGCTTATTGCGAGCGATTGTTGCTGTACACCTACATCTAATATTCCATAACCAATAGAGGTGTGAGTCAGTGGAACGTGAGCAAACGGCTTTCCATTCAACCGAACAGGTAGAATAAATGCCTGAGACGCGTAAAAAAGAACACTTTATTGAACTTAAGTCTCTATATCTTATCAGGGTCTCGTAGCGTAATAGAATTTTCGCTGATGTGCAACCTGATATATATTGTTAAAGATAATATTTTAGATGAAATGGTAGAAAGTACGACATGAAGTAATAGTAAAAATTCTATAAGTATGTGTATTGGAAGAAGCAGGGTTTACTAGAGTACCAAGCATTATTTCTAACGATTTTCAATATAGCTTCGCACATCTGGTTTAGTCAAGAAAATCCGTTTGTCTTGTCATAAACTATGATGTAATTTATTAACTATTGTTCACGAAACGGTTGGATATTCCCACAAGGACTCACTGGCTGTAAGCGGCAAGCGTGGTAGGATGAGTCATGATGGTCGGAAGCTCGCAATAGCGAGGTTATCGGATCCTGACTATAATTAATACATGTGCGAGGCGGTTGGAAACTTTTGGTAATGTCGACGACGCTAATATTGTGGTCACAAAATCCCTAAAATAACTTTGTAAACTAACAAATGTCTATTTCCCGCCATCATTGGGATTTTGCTCGAGTATATCGATATTTCACGTGCCGTGTTGGCTCCGGATTGGCTAGCATCAAATAATTTATTAACTACTTAATTCCGTAATACTGTTTTGCATACCGTATTTCTTAAATAAAACCTTGCCAATAATGTTTTAAAATTGGAACAATTTTGTTTTAAAAACTGGCTGTTGAATATTGAATTCATTTGCATTTCTCTACCAGTCTACGAGTGCTCATTCCGAAAGCGGCAATGGTACGACTAGTTTGAAAGCAAATTAACGGCAATCAATGATTAATTATTTATTTCTTCTTATATTTAATTGCAAAAGAAGACCGAAATGTAATTTTGTACTCCGCGTAGATCTTGCTACTTTTAATTTGTAATATTTGTTCATCATCATTGGAATGTTTGTTAATACTATAATTATTATAATTAAAAGCTTTTTGAATAGAATACTGAATGTTCGAGTTAAAACTAGTTATTCAAATGACAACTTTTTTTATTGCGCTCATCACAATATTATATCGGGCCATGGAAACAACCTTGGCCTCAGCTTGGTTCATTTATTTTATATTCAGTAATATTATCGTACACTTCCTTTGGCTGCTTTGCAAGTGAGCAAAAATACATATGAATGAATTTATAATATGGGTTAAAGAAGACAGTTATCAAAATAATCATGTTGTCGTCAGAAATGGCCTTTGATAACAATCTCAAAAACACAAGTTACATCAATAAGGTATCATCATAATCCTAATGTTGTAACTGTTTCAAAACAACCGCAGCAAGCAACGTGCTAGATAGAAGACTGCAATAGTATGCAAGAAGTGACAACTTAATATCTGTTGCCTACACACGCTGCGTACTCTTTCTATAATATGCGCGGGAAAGCTAGCTCGAGTTTTTCTCTTTGCCAAAGCATCTAGAAACACAGAGTGTCTAAATCAGAATAAAGTTGACTGTAAGCCTTTGGATCGATCGATTGTTACCACGAGAGCTGATTATCTCAAGGGCACTTCTTTCCACTAGACCTTAAGCCTGTCTAGAGACAAGCTCTTCTGATCCATCTCCTTCTTGAGCTTTAACATTTTCATTGCTCCAACTGCCTTGAACAGTATGATTCTACACATCCTTATAATTAATAAGTATCCAAAAACGAATAAACCTGTCAAACCAGCCACTATACCAAGCTAGTGCTGCAACCTAGATTCACTTGGACAAGTCACACTGTTTAAGGGTTTCCGCTGTTACGCAGCGGGCTCACATACTCGAAGTCGCATACTATATTATAATACATGTCGTGTATCGCACTTACGTAACCGGTACCTGCGGCCTCGTGCGACATGTGATAATCATTGTGTGGCAATCGCTTTTCTACTCGACATATTTACGTCCCCACCCTTTGGATAGAGTCTTCTTTGATATACTTATGTATGCTCTTACTAAGGCTTGGTTTTATTCTTTCCCTGAAGAGTAAAAGATTTTGTCTGAATCGTCAACATTATTTTTCGCATGATTGCCGATCTCGACTTCCATGGACCAATATTTTGATGTCATTAACTTAAGCATCTTCCAATTTTGCATCCTTGTGTTAAGTGTTCCTAACTTCGTTAAGCCTATTTAAATAAACTGTAATCTTATCTTCTTTAGCGTCTTGTTAATTTTCATCAACACTCTTCATAACATGGCTCAATAAATGACTCAAGATGTTTATGATGATGACGGCCTCATGATGTCACCCCTATATATTATTTGTGCTGAGGGCATTAAAATATAGAATTTAGTAGGAAAATAACTAATACGTACTGCTTGTTTCCTCAAGTTTTCTTGTTGATGAGGCATTGTGTATCCTGCTGGGTGTGTTATAAAGAAACTTGTACCTTTCGCTTTCTTTTCTTCTGCCAACTTATTTTAAGTGCCTAAATAGTTGTATATTTGTTGCTTTTCAGTACCTACACATAGTGGCATATTTTTCCACATTCATTTCATTTTCACTTGATTTTCTTATCTTTCAATCAGTTTTCAAAGCTTGGCACGTATATTTTTGATTCATAACGTTAAACTTCCATGTTCCATCTGTATTTTATATCAAACAATGCTAAATACTTAATTTGAACGTATTTGCATGGTCGTGTTGATTCATCTGTTGGCTTCCGGCGCGAGTCGCTGTGACTAAACGCTGCTTGATAACTTTGATACTTCAAACAGTATTAATTAAACAAATTCCAAAATTATTACTCACGATAGTTCTTCGGAACCAGAAACTGATTGTACTGAGAATTCTACAGGTTGTATTAATCGTTTTAGTTAATATGTTTCTAGTTAGGCTGAAACTAAACAAGTAATGTCTCATACTTCAGCTGAAATAGCATTATTATGTCATCAATGTCTGTTTTAATACTGTCATGCCTGGCTTAAGTGATTGGTCATTACTGTTCTAAAGTATCTGCTGACACTATTATCCCTAATTAGTGTTCGCACATCTCAGATTGATTTTTTTTTAAATCTCTGGTTGCATAAGGTAAAATTTAGCTATCTATAGCTAAATTTAATTATAGTCTTATCAACAAATCTTCTATCTACCATCAAGATTTATATCAAGTGTTTCTCATGAAACCTATCTGATAGCAAACTTAATAGTAGCAATTTTAAATGTGAGTTGTTATTAATTATCTAATTGAACTCTAATGAGTTTAATGAAAAATAATAGCTGAAGTTCTTCCGCCATAATATTTACATTGACTAGTCGATCATTGCATTTTGGTCGTAAATTTTTCTTGCACATTGTTTACACTTACTAGGATTTGGTCAGATTGGGTTTATACGTGCATTTCATTTTATACTTTTAGCTTGCATACATGTTATAGCACACCTCCCACACGTCGGGTTAGTCATCGGTATCTTCACTTATATCACCCATCTGTCTCGTGTTTGCTATAGTCGTTCATGTGTCAGATTCCGGTTCTCATAGGTAAAATGCCACGGCGGACGCCTGGCTGGTGTGCCTTCGCCTTAGTTATGTTAAAGGATTGTATCAAGTAGTTCTCCTAAGAGATGAACAAGTGTTCAAAATTTCATTGGATAATATTGCAGCAAGCACAACGATTATATAAACTGTCGCGTGTAAAATATTTATTGCCTTGTGAAGTAAAGAGAACACGAGATGCTCAAGAAGTAATGCATGCAGCTATAACGTTGAATTTAATGTTCACCATTAAATATGAGGGCCGTCAAGTTGCCAAGTCATTGTTTCTATACTCGAACTATATGTGTAATGCAGTACTCTTACCTGCCTACTCATTCTCAGCTCCGTTTATAACGATTGGTTTTATCGCATCCCTCGTTATCGTATTTTATTGCACTGAAATAGTTGAATTTAAGTAGCTACTTCATATTTCCTTTTATATTTGCATGAGTAACTTTGCGCATTGATTTCTGAGTAGTCCAAATTACTTGTGTGACTTACTGAATCATTCTGTTGCCCACTTAGATCTTCCAAGTCATCCAATGTTACTTTATTTGTTTTAACAATCGGTGTACAATGTCTACCAATGCCACATGGCGGTGAGATCATTCTCAAATAAAAAAACGAGTCTACTTACAGATTGTTCCAAATTCTACCTGTATGCAAATAAGATTCATCAGCTATATTATAATCTACAGTTTGTTGTTCGCAATTCGCTTTCTAAGAGCAATAAAAATCTTTAAATTATCATAATGAAACCTTTATTCTGATATCATTTCGTCATTAAACAGTCGTTGTGGGAGCAAACGAAGCTTGCAATGAGACACTGCAGTATTTTTGTTGGCCATTACGCATCATTAAAATAAATTGTTCATTGTTAGTCTTTACAATTATCTCAGGTGTGTCACGTAGTAACACAGATTTAAAAAAATAAACATTGTGTATTTATCTAGTCACTTACATGACATATTATTTTGAGATTGTTGAAGTGGTTTTTTACCCGAGTTGTTTCTCATATACATATTGTTGATATTGCTTTCGATGGTGGCTGTTGATTCTTTATCTAATGATTAATATATGAGTTAATTGTAAAGACCTCTCACAGCATGACTTACGTCCACGGCACGCGATCTCGTTCTCGACGTGCCAGGAATGCTGCTTTTTGTCGCTCCGGATCATTATGATTATCGTCGCGTATGAGACATGGCCCCGATATCTGTAGGGCTGATCTGTAGGGAAATTGTGGTTTGGACAAATCCTTTTGGCTCTAGCGACATAAAACTTATCATCCCTGTTCCTGTCCTGTTCTTTAGAATATTCAACAATGTTGAGTCTTCTCTGTAACTTGTCTTCTCGACTTGTCTTGGCGTTTGGATGATTTATCTCATAGCGTATGTCAATCAAGACTGATTGGGTAGGCAGGTGCCATCCCTACGGCGGTGACGCCGACGTTGCGTCACGATACGACGTCGAGCGTCGCCGGAATGTTATCATAGATACTGAAGAGAGCCTAGAATTCAAAGATTACTTAATCATTTGCCTTCCTGTCGGTTTAACCTTGAAGCATATCGTTGCAAATTCAGAAGACATTTTGGCAATCGGTTATGCTATGCCTGAGTTGTAGCTGTGTGCTGAGTTCTGATAAGTCTTGCGATATTGTTGTTGAAGTAGCTAGACACTTGTCAACTATCCTTTGAGTAGGTAGTTAGTGTAGGAAACTGTTTTGTGTAAGAATGAGGTAGCAAGCACGTACTCAAAGTGCATGCTAATAGTCAATTTGAAAGGCTTCATTGGTCTTTTGACCATATTCTTGTGGATGTTCTATTTCCCTGATTATTCTGTATCATTAGAATCTTTATTGATTTCTGTTTAAATAATCATTTCATTTCAATATTTCATTGTTCATCGTCATCGTCTTCTATTGGTCATATCACCTTACCATCTGATCCCTCAATTTATTTTGTGTCCTTATTACCTTTATTGATTCCTGTTCAGAAATTCCTTTCGTGTCGGTATTTCGTTTATTCGTCATCGTCTTCTCTTATCATACATCAACGCTGACACGTTGCTAGGTCAGCCGGGCGGTTGCTAACTCGCGAAGTTCCGTTTCGACCGCTCGCCGACATTGCTTGCCCACTTTCTTAACACTTGTCGGCGGAATGCCTTTGACTGGTCAGAATTTTGGACTTTACTATAGTAGTTAGGAGTGCTTGTCGAGTATGTTTGTTATTATCTCGGGGCTACAGTCGACAGGTTCAAACGTACATGAAGCGCGGTCAGCCAAGCGCAACATTGCGCCCGCGTGACCTCGTTCCCACGCCGAATGCCAGCACCAGGTGCCATCATCACGACTATCCACCATACAATACCATGCCCTTGACTACGTTAAACAGGTGTTCATTATGCAAAATTTAACAATGTAAAAGTTTATGCACAAACTGATGGATGGATGACACGTTAAAGTTACAACAAATAATTATCCTCAGACATGGTTTAGATGGTTTTTTTGGTGGGTTAACGAGGTTTTCTATAAAGTACGGCAGACGGGTGAAAGCGCCATGACGGCATCTGTAGACGACCTTGCCTGTCTCCTTAATGCATAACAATAGTCTCGGGTGTCATACGCGGTGTATAGAGAACCCGATTTGCGGTTGACGTGTACTTGGGGCGAGCTGTGAACTTCACGTGGTATCGAGTTCTGCCATGTTTACCTCGTTTATACGTTGCAGCTGTTGCATTTAATCAATATTCATAGAGCCAAAATATTAAGTTAACACAACTGAGTAAGCAAAAAGCAAAACGGTTTGCACTTCTGGTTATTTCTAATAAGGTTTCTCGTTAAAGATACATTTACTTTTACAAGTATCACCGGTTCACTTTAAGGAAAGACTCACACAATTCTTAATTTGTGGTTTTTAGACAGAAAATTCGGGATAAAAACCACATTAAAGAATTTTCCTCTTAATGAACGCAGTTGTGCCAATGCAACACTTGAGAGAAGGGTCGAGCAAGGTGGCGGGCCATGGCGTCGTCCGCGAACTGGGTTATGTTAGACAGAGACAACGGCCTGGTAATCTCTGTCGCACACCTCGCCTATTGGATGACACAGAGATGCGTGCGCGAATGCATTAATGATTAGACCTTATTGATAAAATCCCCGACTTAATTTTTTCCATATTCTACAACTTTTCCTTGTACTGTGACCGCACAATTAATGTTCTCTTGAAGGATCTATAGCAAGAATTCACAATCGTGATCAATTTACCGATCCTATTATCATATGGGTACATATTGTGACTTCATCAACGTTGACGCAAACAATTTTCACAAAATTTTCCTTATCAAGACATTCGCACACATAGAGGCATTGAGGAGTATCTTAGAGCCGCTTTCGTTTCCAATCTGTCGTTGATGTAATCACGTACGCATCGCGTTTGCGGGGAATTCACGCTATATCAGCTTCTTCGTTTATTAAATTTTTGCGTTTTCCCATGGAAAACATTCTTCTGAGGAATTTGATATGACATTTCGATTTATACCGCTGAACGGAAAGTAACACTTTTTCATCAGCACATGCCAAATATTTGCACCATGAATATGGTGCTAGATTGAGTGTGTTTTATTGATCAGACACCGCCCTTGCGACAATCCAAACATTCCATTAAAATTGATTGACACCAATGCAATCTTTATCATCGGTATTCGCGCACAAGAACAGCTGATTGTGCGCCGATCATTGACGGGGTCGACGACCGTACTTTCGCCGCTCCCACGACGCTCGTTGCTCAACGCGAGCCTCTAAGACAACGCTGAGGAACTGATCTTAGAACACATACACACTTGTGCTTAGCCATCTTAGCGGCCCGACATCGTTAACTCAAGTGTCGTGGCAGATGGCCACTAAGAACTCTCGCATCTCTTTGACATTGAGAGTATTTTTGCCACATTTTTATCTTGACGTTTTTCCAAATTGCACGTCGGTGTAACATCGTAAAAATTATGACGTAAAATTAGCACTGCATTTTTTTTAACAACCTTGCAAAACTTAATTTCAATATAAATCTGTTGGATATCAAATACCGTTCAAGAACTTCTATTGATCGGTATCCAAAATCTGTACTGACAATGTATGTGGTTGCAAGCCTGAATCGATCGTGGAGAAAACGGGTAAGGTTCTATCATCTGCGGTAAAGAAACTAATGACGCCCGAAGAGGAAGATGAAGAAGCTGCTTACGACAGAGCCGAAGATCTGGTAAGACCAGGTCTCGAAGCTAGAGAAAATGTAAAAGACAATGCTAGAACTACTAAAGGTCATGTTGTCTATGTAATAAAGCTAGAACCAGTAGAAAAAGTAGTATTTGATCAGAATAATGTTCTCAATGCTCTTGAATTTGAAGAAGCTATATCTGGGTGTATCAAGTGTGTTGTAGGAGTAGAATTATCGTGAGTGTCCGTGACGTCAATTCTTACGTCAATATTATTTAAGGCGGATTTATCTACTGCTATTGAAATATATTCTGCCTTTCCATGAGTTTCGAAATTCACATACACCGTAACTGCGTGGTCTTTAAAAAAATGTTTTATAGAGTTAAGTAAGACTTCTTCACCATCGCTTTAAGGATGTTCATTTGCGTTTTGCGTGTCTGCTTCAATATCGAAGTGCTCTATAAGTTCTATTGCATCTGTAATAGTAGCAGCTGTACTATTCCTCGCTATAACACGACTCAGTCATGTATATTAAATTACTTGTAACCTAATAAGTATCATTCTCGTTTGATTCTATAGTACCAATTCATAACTGATTCGTTACGTTTAGTCAGGCGATTCTATTCGGTCAATCTGCAAATCTATGGTATGCGTTTAGAAATGGAAAGAATAGGATCTGATAAAAATATTTAGTTTTATGATCTTTGTCACTACTCATTATGTCATGTTATGCATGAAAAGTCAAGGTTATACTTTAACGGTATTACATACTCCATTAAAATAACGTGAGTACGGTCAGGCTTTTTTCATTCGAATGAATATGAGAAACATGTTTTTGGGAAGATAAAAACTTCGCAAAAACATTACCCTTCACTGGATTTTGAACCCGGTAGTAATTATTTCAAAATTCTTCAGTGTAAGGACGTACTGCAGATGTGATAGAAAAAATCATGAGCATCCATAGAAGTAACCCAAAATCTGGTTTTAAATTATTCAACCCAGGTCTCCCTCTAAGCTTAATACTAGAGAAAATCCTATTATTTATTTGTTTAACCAACAACTGTTTACATAGTACATTTACAATTTCATTTTAGATTAATTTATAAGTGTAACAAATAATTACAGGCTAACACCACATGCACAATTCGTGGTTATACACATTGTTATTATCAAACAATATAACTTAAAATTAAAAAAATATGTTGTCAATAACAATTAAAAATACTTACAGCAAGTTTAAAACAAAAAGTATCAAAACCAATCCACAGGTTCGTTTCCTAAAAGTATCTAGTGATAGTGTTATCAAAATATATGAAAAAAAATAAAATTAAAAGCACATACATCCTTTCAGTCTTAGACAGATTATGATTTCATTAATAGAACCATCATCATGACATGAATTAGATGTAGATAACCGACTCAGTCATGCTGATACAAAATATCTTTATTGTTGATAAACTAAATTTTATAATTTCTGAAAATTAAGTGCTGCTTTTATTTTGATGAACAGGATATAATATTAACCTTTTGAACGCCTGAGCATAAACGTATCGGCGTACCCCCATTTTTTCATCAAATATTTGTGATGTGTGGCGTATTGGGTAAGCTTCCGTTTCTCACGAATACAATCGTGAAAAAAAATCAGCTGTAGCTGTTCAGTACATTTTGTCGAGTTATGCACACAAATGTATAGGGCGGTCGATTTTTTTTTTTCGGGATTTCAGTGTTGGTCCCATCGTAAAAGTTGTTCAAAATGATGACCCCTTAAGAGGTATTGCGTTCATTCTGTTACACGTTGTATGTGACAATGGCGTTCAAAAGATTATCCAAAGCCAAGAAACCTGCCACCAGTCTTGCCAAGGGGCATCGTGTTTCCCAGTTGCTGAGTTGTGGAGGACAGATAAGAGGCAATCACTCCATGTAAAATACTGGTACTCAGCTGCATCTGCTGGGACTGGAAAGGGCTAGGCAGATTGATATTACTTTGACTATCTCGGGACACTGGGGTCCCAGGCCTTTGTTAGGCGTGAAGGGGCCGAGGCCAACTTGCAGTAGCCCCGTTAGTTATTCCAAATGGAATGGGGCACCATGGACACTAAATATGAGAGGCTATGGGTTTGGGTGGTTTAGTGAATTTTAGTGGATTGATATCACATATTATTAACAATTCTATTGTTACTATGAGAGTTGATACTTCAAACATCTGAAACATACTTCTTATCAGAGTTACCACGTTATTTGACAAGAACGTGCGAATCCTGAAAGATTGTTAAACATAATGTTTAGAAAACATTTGTAGTTTTGTATTTGTTATGAAAACTTAGTGCTAGTGTACTTACTAAGGACACGTCTGGAAAAATAAACATTAATTTAGCGTTATCTAGGGAGAAGATTAAAAATTTTACTTATTTTACTCACTGATGCTCGACGTAGCAACATTCTTAAGTGACGTGACTAAGATAATCCAAGCCAAGTTATCAACTTATAAACCTTTATTGAAGAACTAGTGGCCCGCCCCGGCTTCGCCCGGATGTATATGTATTTTCAAAATTTTCTTTCATAGGAACCTTCTCCTGACAATAACAAACACAACAAAAAAAGAATTAGCGAAATTGGTCCAGCCGTTCCCGAGTTTTGCGCTTAGCAACACATTTAGCGATTCATTTTTATTATATAGATATATATATATATATATGTCTAATAATCGTGGTCATCATTTCTACTACAAAACGTTCACTACAATCTCCATCATCACATGGACCGGTCTTGTGCATTTCGCATCCAGAATATTCCAGTAGACATCACCAGGTCTTAGGTAGACCTGGTTTGAAACCTCCCGGACTTGTTATATTGATAGTTACTGCTAAATCCCTACTCGAATAAAAACAATATAGTAGGTTCATATTAATTTTCAATGATAACGATTGGCACTTCGGAAGTTGCAAACATGTGCCTGTGCAATTTTTTCATTCACACAATATCGTGTTTTATTTCATTAACCTTTTTCCTACAAACCGAGTTATATCCATTCATATAGTTTTCCCCAAATAATCCAATTTGTAAATTAATAAGGTGATATACAGTTTGTCGTTCAAAAACCTTGGGTCACGTGCGATCAGCGATTTCCCATAGTTTTCAATTGGGTGTCAAATGTAGCAATATTTATTTAGCGATTAACACGTACTTGTCGTGTTTCATGTCTCGCGCGCTGTATCTTATCGTCTATCTCGGCTATTATTTATTTATTTATTTATTTAAACTTTATGTACAAAAGTGGTACATGGGCGGACTTAATGCATCAAGGCATTCTCTACCAGTCAACCTTTGGGTTATAAAGACTATACTGTAGTAGGTGTACAATAAATAAAAATAAGATTCAAAATTGAATTTTAACAATTCGGAAAGAATATACAGATAATATATATAATACTAATAAAATACATATATATGCTAAAATAATAAACTAATAAATATGATATATAATAATCATACCGATTAAGAGAATTCATAGTAATCATGACGAAGAACAACTAAGAATGACAAGCTTTTAAGTAGTGTTTTCGGATTTTACGCTTAAAGGAAAATTTTTACTCCGCCTTCTTGATGTCAAGGGGTAGCAGAGTTTAATTGTAGAAATAGCGTAGGAATTAGACAAAAACCCGGTGATGATGTGCCGGAATTCTTTAACGTGTATTTTTATTAAGTAATTCTTCGAAATGTTTGGGAAATTAATTTTCCCACTTTTTGTCGGCATTTTACGTAAAGTGGAGGAGTTACTCCGGTTGTACTAGAGTCAGTAGTATTAACAAGTTATTACATAGCAACCTATATAGTTCATACTGTTCCACGTTATTGGATTATAGTGTAGCGAACTGAGTGGTGTCTGTTTCTAAAACTTCTATACTCAAATCCTGCATTATTTTCGGCATTAGCAATTGAACAATTTAGGGTATTTGCCGTTCAAAGACAATAAGGACGTTATCAACGACGTCATAAAATTTCAGGCCTGTCAATGAATTTACAGCTGTCCCATAGCGGTCACTAACCTTTCATTAACAGAAATCTTAAACGATGAAATTCTATTAACCCACTTAGGAATATACCTTCAAACTGACGAATACGGAACTGGTGTAAAATGAGAACCCATTTACAATTCGTTCTACGCTATTTAAACGGTTCACTGGCAATTATAGCTGTTGTTCTTATGGCATGTTTGATGGGATGATTTATTGAGACGATGGTCAGTATGGTCACCCTTTTGGTAAGCTGAGATACTTCATTAAGTACCCTATAGGTCGGTTAAAGGTCTCTGTACTGTGACTCAGCGTTTGGACTGAATTTCTTTAGCGGCATTTAAGCTAACTGCTTTAATTGGTACCGTTCATGCAACGCCTCTTGGCCATGTGACACAGTCAGTTCAGTAGTTAAAGATTTAATTGTTGATGACGCTAGCTAGATTAAGATGAGATTATTTAATTTATTAAATAATACACAGTTTATTAACTAACAAGTATGAGCACAAAAAAAGTGTAACTGCATGATTATAACATTTTTATAATCGTGGGAAAAAGCTAAGAATAAGTTTGCCTTGAATAAGTTGTCCTTCCGTATCGTAACAGCATTTTTATGGCTAATTTATTAAATAGAATAAGAAGAAATAAATACGATTATTTCATTATATTTTTATGACGTAGTTATCTTGCTAGTTATTGCGCTAAATAAATAAACTTCCTGTAAATATTACTAGTGAAATTCCTCGTTTTTCTGTGTGTGTTGCAAAATAAACGTAGCCAGAAAATGGCGATGAATTGTAATTAATTGTTGCCTTTTTAACGCTTCCCCTGGATTACTTGGCACACAACGAAGTCAGGGTCGCTACCGTTCTCGAGATGGGTAAGATTCTCCGTGTACTAGTTCACCCTTTATTTTGTGTGTCTTGTGTGCTTAGAGGGTGAATACAGAAAGACTGCAAGCTTATGTAATATTAATCTCATATACCCGTTATGTCCCAAAACCTCGACAGAGGCCTCCCTCTCCTTTTTCCACCCACGTCCAGGGTTGCCAACCGTACTCTAAAGTAGAGTATTGTACTCTGTTTTGCGTAGACCTACTTTATAATGTACAGACGCCAGCACATCAAGCTACAACAATCCGTCAAATTTCTTTAATAGATTTTCTACTTTATCGCTAAAGCTTTAAGTTCAAGGTTGATTGGGAAAATTTGACAGTTTCGGGTAGCTTGATGTGTAGCGTCTGTACAAAAGCAATAGCGTACCCTTAAATACTTTATTTATGTTTACTCTGTTTTGTAATTAAACTGAATGAAATCCTGCCATGTCATATTCAACTGAAGGAGAAATTCATGGCTTCATTAGAATTTTCCAGTTGTCGAACAATTAATTTAAAAATAACAAAATTTTGGTTTCGCAATAAGTCTTCTCTACTCATTTTTAAGACTACTCTTCATTTACCCTTTCGGAAATCAGAAATACTCTATTTCTTCTAAAAAAGTTGGCTACCCTACTCATGTCTGACCTGCCATTGCGCGCCAGTATTCCGGTAAGAATAAAGTTCAACTCTCCACTTTCTTCTTGGTCTACCGAAAACGTATAAAACAAACCTACAAAGAGCGTCCGTATCTATCTCACAAGGCGATCTCTTTCAGACAACCTTTGGATGGACCGAAAGAAAGGATATACTTAATTTTGACCTGAATCTTCCAGTTTATCTGTGTTCATCTTTGTAGATTTTACAAGTTTTTATTTTTATTTTCCTGTAATTTGAAAAAAAAAATTAAAATACAACTACCATGTTTATAGTGAATTCTAAACGTTTATGATGTACCAATCTTTATTAAAGTTTTTTTCCAATTCTTTAAATAAATTCGCCTACAGCCTCGTCCCACTGGCCTTGTGGTCGTACCTATGCCTCGTAACACTTGTCCTAACGTTCCGTGCACTTTACAGGTGATGCAACAAGACGTAAAGAAAGAAAACCCGCTGCAGTTCAAGTTCCGCGCCAAATTCTACCCCGAAGATGTGGCTGACGAGCTCATACAGGAGATCACACTCAAACTCTTCTACCTTCAGGTAAACAAACTCACCATTTAATTTACTGCCGTTTTTGTAGGAATGGAAATCCTCATTTATAATTAGATTTCCTCCTAAGGAGAGAAGAGGGTTATGTCGGACTCTTACCGACTAAAACTCAGCAGTTTCTACCGTTCCATCAGACGGAGGCCCGGGTTACAAATAAATTTGTGCCCTACTCTCGTGTTAGAAAACTGCCCTGAAAAACTTACTTAGATGACTTATGAAAAAACTGGCCAAGTGCGAGTCGGACTCTCACACGAAGGACCATAAACCGAAAAAGAAAACACGTTTCTTGTATGGGAGCCCACTTTAATTTAACTTAATTTTTACTATTTGTTGTTATAGCGGCAATAGAAATACACACTGAGAAAATGTCAACTGTCTACCTATTACGGTTCTTGAGATACAGCCCGCTGACAGACAGGCGGACAGCGTAGGCTTAGTAATATGGCTAAGTTGGTAAGCAACGGGTACGGAACCCTAAAAAATCATCCTATCTCTAGTACACGCACTATAGTGGCCGAGCCTATTGCCATAGAATTCCGGATGGGAAACCCTATAATACGTTGCCTACCCGTGATTATGACCCAAGACCTCATGTTCAACTCGTATGCGACAACCAAACCAACGCAGCTACTGGACTGAACACCCGATTTTTATCATTATCATCTCAGCCGAAATACGTCCACTACTGGACATAGGCTTTCCCCAAAGCGGGCGTTTGCCATAACCGCCACGCTTGGCAAGCGGGTTGGCGATTGCAGTGTAACTCTTGTAATGCACAGAGAATGCTACTGCCCATTCTCTGGTGAATCTCTTAGTCGCCTATTATAATATGTTGTATACTAGATAATAAATCTATTGTTCAATTTGATGTCCATGTGATCGGATTGGCTGTTGTTATTTCAGACAGGTAGTTTACATGAGTTGGACGGCGTGTTGGTAAATTATTGTTGATACACCTTTCGTTCAGGTAATAGTTTCTGACAACATTCACACAAGCCGGTGACCGAATCACTTGTACTAATTGCAATATTATAGTAATTAGGTACCTAGTTAATGAGTTCGAGCCGATAAGACTAATCGTCAAGGTGTGACTCAGTTAGAATCAATGCCGCCACATGTAAAACTAAGAAACGAAATTTGTACGGCAACAAAAAGAACCGCAGCGCCATCTACGACGAACTAACATCGAAATCCTGCATCACGCAAGCAAAGTTCTCCGTGCGATTTGAACATTTACGACAGTCCGAATATCAACTATCGGGCAGTTGCCCATCAGACACAATAAACGTCTGGTTCGGCGGATCCTCCCATTTCCAGTGGAGGTGTGGACTTTAGGAGGTGGAGGACTTTACTCTCTGTAGCGCATGCTCCCTATACCGTGGCTAGGTGGACGGGGCCTGCTAGGGCCAGAGCCTGCCAGGGTTGCGGAATTTGTTCGAAAGAGTCACCGCGGCCCTGGAACGCAAAGGGCTTTAGAAGGAACACGGATGGGTTTTCGTCAGTAAGAGTCTGACACGCCCTTCCGCTCCACCCAGAGCGTAAGAAGTCATTTGATGATTTCCCATCCTTAAAAAAAAAAACCGTGGCTAGGTGTTCTAGTTATCGATTAGCCTGTATTTCATCTGACAGTAGTATGTAGGTACTTATTAAAGAAAACTAACTGTATAGTACAACTATTTTCTAAATGTCCCTCGGCATCATCACTACATATTATAAAACAAACATCCCCGCCGAGTCTGTCTGTCTGTTTGCGATAAACTCAAAAACTACTGAACGGATTTTCATTCGGTTTTCACCAATGGATGGGCTTATTCATGAGAAAGGTTAAGGTGTATAATTCGTCCCGAAATTCCTACGGGAACGGGAAAAATGGGATATGCGCGTACGAAATCTTAAGTATAGTATCGTTTATATTCTATTTCTGATAGAAATCCGACGACTGACGAAACACGAAGTTTGCCGAGGGGCTTCAGAAAATAGTTGTACTGTACCTACTAAAGAAACCTACGCTTTATCGATCAGCTGGTCGATTCTGTAATAAGAAACTCATCGTGTAAACGTAGATGAAGTGCGCATGAAGTGAACTGTCATTCCAATTGATTCTAGGGGTTGACACTTCACCTAAGTCATCACCGACTACAGTACCTAGCACATGCACCTATATGTTTTTTCTACAATACAATAAACAAACATTTTGCTTAGATACATCTGTAAAGCCAACTTAATAGAATAATTCTATGTAGCAACCACTTATGTGTTTACCGACACAATAAATTATAGTTAATGCCTGAAGGGTCAGGGCTCCAACCTGCCATTACTTGGATTGTAGTGTTTAGCCCTCCTTCCCATTGTTGGACAAAGACCTCCAAGTACGAGTATGCCTATATTCTTCGTAATTGGCTGATTGTTGCTATTTCCGTGATCGCTGAGGTACGGTGGGTCAATCGCAAAGGTTACACTGCACGGTAGCAATTTGTGTAACCCTTTTCTAAGGGTCTCTCACGCTAGTTGCCAACTTGAATTAGAACCCTTTAAGTATGCAAAAAGGATGTCCTCAATTTCACGGGAATTAATTCGAAATCGATGCAGGTAAACGCTGACTTAATTTTGCATTCGGTTTATATGTAGTCGTGCATCAAGGCCAAGTAAGAAATAGATGGATTTATAAATACTGTGAATATATATTTGAGGGTGACATTCTTTATTTATTATACCGCACGTTTTAGAAATATTACTTGACTAGCTGACGCCCGCGGTTCCACCCGCGTGAATGTCGAAAATTATCCCAAGGGAACAATACTCCCGGGAGTATTGTTCCCTTGGGAATAAAAACTATCCTATGTCCTTTCCCGGGACTCAAACAATATTTATACCAAATTTCATCTAAATCGGTCCAGCCGTTTGCGCGTGAAGAAGTAACAAACATACACACACACTCACAAACTTTCGCCTTTATAATATTAGTGTGATTGATAAAAAACGACTGAAACGTTCCAAACAAATCACTTTTTAGCAGTCTGATGGGAGGCATCAAATCTGTGATTTGAACTAAAATTTACAAGATCTTGACGAAAATCAGTGAATTGATTTGCATAACTGACCTTAGTCAAGCTTCATCGATATTCTTATTTATTCTGTTCTAACATAACGCCCTCATTCTCGAACAGGTGAAGAACGCGATCCTATCGGACGAGATATACTGCCCGCCGGAGACGTCAGTGCTGCTGGCGTCGTACGCCGTGCAAGCGAGGCACGGCGACCACAACCCCGCCATGCACGGGCCCGGCTTCCTCGCCAACGACCGCCTGCTGCCGCAGCGAGTCACCGACCAGCACAAGGTGGGTTTTTACCAATATATCGATGCCCTGTCGAACACTTTCAACCTTATTGCAAAGGACGTAGGTGAGGTACACACCGTACACAACATTAAAACTAAAAAAAAAGTAAAAGATCACAAAGGCACTGCATATTTAATTCTTTAGAGAACACCTGCTATAGGACACTGCCTCCATACCTTCCCATGGCCCGACCAAAATACGTCATACGGGCCGAATCTTGGGGCTGCTGCGGACTTAGCACCCTTGGCCATCTTATTTTATTGGTCTGTAGGCGCTTCTTGATCCCTAAGACTTTCTCCCATCTGCGCAAGTTATGAAACCACACGAAGATGTACTTCTTTGGAACAGTTGGAGAGAAACTCAAGCAAAGTGTATATTATAAGCTTACCTACAATCAACACTGCCAAAATACAACCTTTGCTACGTTTTATGCCGAAACAATTCAAATCATGAAAAGGGTCTGCAAGATCACTTCGCGAGGAAATAATAATCGTATATATTTTTTTGTAGTTCAAATGAACTCATGACAATGTCGTATGCGCAGATGTCCCGCGAGGAGTGGGAGCAGAGCATCACGAACTGGTGGCAGGAGCACCGCGGCATGCTGCGCGAGGACGCCATGATGGAGTACCTGAAGATCGCGCAGGACCTGGAGATGTACGGCGTCAACTACTTCGAGATCCGCAACAAGAAGAACACCGAGCTGTGGCTGGGAGTGGATGCGCTGGGACTCAATATCTACGAGAAGGATGACAAGTTAGTACCCTGTATTTTTCAGCTTTAGTAAATTAAGTGGGTGTTCTGTAGCATGTCAAAAATCAAATTCAAAAGTCATTTATTCAAATTAGGCTGAGTGCCAGCACTTTTTGAACGTCAAAGTTCTACATAAAGACAGTCCTCCAAAACGACCGCCCGTCACCACTTCCTAGTGGGAAGAAGAAGTGGCGCAACAAACTCCCCAGCAACACATCCGTCTGTTAAGTTTTAAAAACTTGACTTTATACAGTAGTATGCAAAGTAAGTTTACAAAACATGACACAGAAAAATAAATATCTAATATGTAAATCAAATTTTAAATGAAATTAATTGACACTTGTTAGCTAGCACACTCCATTAAGCCATCTAAAACAGACAAACTCAAGTGTTAACAATTAACATGTATAATAATTCAATCAACATGTTATGTTATGAATATTATGATATTCTTATTCATTTATTTTGTTCCATAATGTACAGAAAAGATGGTAAGAAGAGTCTTAGAGCGGATACACACTGCATCCGATCCGAATCTGTGAAAATACGTTCCGAAGTAGCCATAACTACTTTTATGGTAGTTTATGCACTAGATCTGGCTTCCGTCATCCGATTTTTCTCCTTCATCCGTGAGTTTCCAATTCGGAAGAATTATTATTGACGGACCTAGGTGGCCGTAGTACTGTTTGTATGGACAAACGCTTTCGCATTACCTCGGATACAAATCGGACATTTCCAAAGATGGCCCCTGAATAGCTTGGATTTGGATCAGAGATCGGATTAGTGCGTAAGCAATATCCGAATTCGGTCCCAGGTTTTTAAACTCTACATCCGTATTTTCACGAATCTTAGCAAATAAACTCTACTTTATGATTGTTGAAAATGTCGGAAAAAATCATATCGACTGGGAGCTTATACACGCTCTGCTACCCGTGGGAAGCTGGTGCGGCTTGCTAGTAGTCAACTAAACTCGACTTCCAAACTGATGAGCCATTTTTACCATTCCAGACTGACACCAAAAATCGGTTTCCCCTGGTCAGAGATCCGAAACATTTCGTTCAACGACCGCAAGTTCATCATCAAGCCGATCGACAAGAAGGCGCCCGACTTCGTGTTCTTCGCGCCGCGCGTGCGCGTCAACAAGCGCATCCTCGCGCTCTGCATGGGCAACCACGAGCTGTACATGCGCCGCCGCAAGCCCGACACCATCGACGTGCAGCAGATGAAGGCGCAGGCGCGCGAGGAGAAGCTGGCCAAGCAAGCACAGAGGTAACTACTTTTTACCAGTTTTTATATGTTTAGGATGGTTATAACAGCCGTACGGGTTGACCATCAAGGTTAAGCAAAACTTGCCGAGGTTGGTCTGTGGATGGGTGACCATCTTAACATACCGAGACTCCTCCGTGCCTCGGAAAGCACGTTAAGCCGTTGGTCCCGGCTGTCATTTGTAGATCTTTGGCAGTCGTTACGGATTGTCAGAAGCCAGATAATCTGGCACCAGTTTTGCCAACGAGTACCGTGTCACCCAGTTAATGGGTTGTGGAGGTCTGGTAGGCAGCCGCTCCATGTAAAGTACTGGTATTCAGCTGTATCCGGTATGACTAAAAGCCGACCCCAATATAGTTGGGAAGAGGCTAGGCAGATGATGAGTTGCAAGCGAAGGCGGATTCTGGACGCGTGAGGGAGAGGCAGACCTCACGCCCCAGCTGCCGCAACAGAAACAGACGCCCCGGCGAGCGTAGGCGCGGGGCAAGGACATAGAGCGATGGCTCACTGTCCGATAGGAACCAGGCCCGGGTCGACGGCGCGTTTTGTTCCACGCTCGCCTCAAAGAGATGTCAGCATAATTGAAGGGGTCCGCTAGGGCCAGTGCCTGCCGGGGTTGCGGAATCGCTCTAAAGGGTTACCGCGGCCCTGGAACGCAAAGGGCACTTAGAAGGAACACGGATGGGTTTTATTCAGTAAGAGTCTGACACTCCCTTCCGCGCCTCCCAGAGCGGGAGAAGAGGAATTGATGATTTCCCATCCATAAATAGGATGGTTTGTTGCCTATGGTATGCAGCGGGCCTTATAGGGACTAGACTAAGGAGGCAAGAAATCACAAGCAAGATTTCGATATTGTAAATTTACACTATCGAAATCTGACCTACCCTGACATTTTGTCACAAAATTTAGTACACTATTTAAAAACAGTCTTATATAATTCCAGAGAAAAACTCCAACTGGAGATCGCAGCCCGCGAGCGCGCGGAGAAGAAACAGCAGGAATACGAGGACCGACTGCGACAGATGCAGGAAGAGATGGAGCGCTCGCAAGCCAACCTGCTGGAGGCGCAGGACATGATCCGGCGCCTGGAGGAGCAGCTGCGCCAGCTGCAAGCCGCCAAGGAGGAGCTGGAGCAGCGCCAGAACGAGCTGCAAGCCATGATGCAGCGCCTCGAGGAGACCAAGGTACGCCGCGCAGCCTTGTTCTCTTAGCTGATAGTCTTGCAATACTGAAAGAGTTCCTTGGCAACGAAAATTCTGGAACACCTAATTCTGTCACCCGTCACGCCAGTGCAAAAATTAAATTCCCTTTTTTTTGTTTTTTCTTTTGTTGACTTGCGTTTGAGCACAATGTCACCTGATGGAAAGCGATGATGTGGTCTACGATGGAGCATGCTTGCCTAGAAATTACCAGATCCACTCTTGACTCGAAAGACCCCAGGTTGTTGTAGCTATCAGGAAACACAGACTCCGGTTTGGAAAGAAGTACTTTAAAGCTGGCAGTAATCCCTGTAACGTTGATTACTGATGCTGTATGTAGCATATGACTGAATTTGGCGACTTTTTGTAATGTTTTTTTGTTCATTAAAAAAAATGTTTCTAAGTCAAAATGTATGTGTCCAACAGAACATGGAAGCCGCTGAGCGCCAGAAGCTGGAAGACGAGATCCGTGCGAAGCAGGAGGAGGTGTCCCGCATCCAGCAGGAGGTGGAGATCAAGGACACGGAGACGCGCCGTCTGCAGGAGGAGGTGGAGGAGGCGCGGCGCAAGCAGGTAATGTGGCCTTCACTACTGGACGATACCACTATTTTCGACATTTGCACCTTTTGAGAAAACTCGTATATATTGTGGTGTTGCTACATCGTGGATTTTGATAGCACAATTTACTGTTGCGTATGAAGAAAAATAATTTTGGCATTTGCTTGCTATCTTGGCTTTCGATTTTGACATCATTTTCGGTATTAGGATTCCTGTCAGATTTGAATATGGCACACCTCCCTGACGAAAATTAATCAACTTTCGCGGCCAACAATCTGGATTTTTATTTTGACATTAATTTCGTCATTAGCGCTGTCGACTCAGGTGGCGTTAATAAGTAGGTTATTAACGCCACCTGAGTCGACAGCGCTGACAGCTAAAGTCGGTAATATGTCAGTAGTGTTGGGCCGAGGATAAATAAATACTCAAGGTACACCATCAGCGTAAAACCATTTCCATTTCGAAGGAACTTTCTTATACATTGTTTAATTTTTGGCAAATTCGTCTGTACAAAAACAAAGGAAGCAATAAATATTGCTGACAAAACGGATAGAAATGCGATCGTAAAGGCCATCGTACTCGTTCCCACGAAAGTCATTTGCGCAAATTCACTTGCACACATGAATTTTGACGCAAAAGACTTTCTTACGGTTTCCGGGGTTGCTAATAACGAACATGCGATATCAACATTCAAGTAGGCGCTGATGAAGTTTGACAACTCTTCGTCATGGGGTTCATTTTCATGGTGTTCGGGGTTGCTTGTAACGAATATGAGCTCGAAATCAACATCCAAGATGGCGTTAACGAATTTTCCGTCATGGGTGTCATTTTCATGGTTTTCGGGGTAGCTGATTACGAATATGGGTTCAAAATGGCGCCGACAAATTTTCCGTCATGAGTGTCATTTTCATAATTTTCGGGGTAGCTGATTACGAATATGGGCTCAAAATCAACATCCAGGATGGCACCGGCGAAGTTTGACAACTTTTCGTTCTGGGTTTAGTTTTCATGGTTTTCAGGGTCAAGTGTAGCGCGGACGATAAATACTCAAGGGGTAACATTAGCGTAAAACACTTTCGACCAAAATAACTTCCATTTCGAAGGAACTTTCTTATACATTGTTAATTTTTGGTAAATTCGTCTGTACAACAACAAAAAAAACAATAAATATTGCTGACAAAACGGATAGAAATGCGATCGTAAAGGCCATCGTACACATTCCCGCGAATACGAATTACGAATATGGGCTGAAAATCAACATCCAGGATGACAACGGCGAAGTTTGACAACTTTTCGTCATAGGTGTCATTTTCATGGTTTTTGGGGTTGCTAATTATGAATATGGACTCAAAATCAACATCTAAGATGGCGCCAGCGAAGTTTGTCAACTTTTCGTCATAGGTGTCATTTTCATGGTTTTTGGGGTTGCTAATTATATATATGGACTCAAAATCAACATCCAAGATGGCGCCAGCGAAGTTTGTCAACTTTTCGTCATAGGTGTCATTTTCATGGTTTTTGGGGTTGCTAATTATGAATATGGACTCAAAATCAACATCCAAGATGGCGAAAGCGAAGTTTGACAACTTTTCGTCATAGGTGTCATTTTTATGGATTTTGAGGTTGCTAAATATGAATATGGACTCAAAATCAACATCCAAGATGGTGCCAGCGAAGTTTGACAACTTTTCGTCATAGGTATCATTTTCTGGTTTTTGGGTTTGCGTATTATGAATATGGACTCAAAATCAACATCCAAGATAGCGCCAGCGAAGTTTGACAACTTTTCGTCATAGGTGTCATTTTCATGGTTTTTGGGGTTTCTAATTATGATTATGGACTCAAAATCAACATCCAAGATGGCGCCAGCGAAGTTTGACAACTTTTCGTCATAGGTGTCATTTTCATGGTTTTTGGGGTTTCTAATTATGAATATGGACTCAAAATCAACATCCAAGATGGCGCCAGCGAAGTTTGACAACATTTCATCATAGGTGTCATTTTAATGGTTTTTGGGGTTGCTAATTATGAATATGGACTCAAAATCAACATCCAAGATGGCGCCAGCGAAGTTTGTCAACTTTTCGTCATGGGCGTTTTCATGGTTTTCGGGGTAGCTGATTACGAATATTTGCAACTGTTGATTTACATTATCAGTGTGTGAGTTAAATTACGTATTAAAAAAAAAACAAAAAGTACACCAGTATATATACTAATAGTAAATAAATCAACAAGTTTAACTTTGTCTACTACACCCTAGATCGTCTTATGGAGCAGGACCAGCATGTTTCCAAGCATTCTTATCTTTAATATAATCATCAAGTTTCTAATATGCTTGTTTACAAAGTGTGGTTTTAATACAGTTTTAAATTATCTTTCATTTAATTCTAATATGTCACAAGGTATTTTGTTATATTTAGCACACTACCCCATGAAAGATGTTCGTACTTTGGCTAATCTATCAAATGTTTGATCGAATTTATTTCTATTTCTAGTATTAAAATGATGTCTATCACTAATTTTGCTAAAGAGATGACGATTTTTTCTTACATACACAATATTCTCATAAATTAATTGACAAGGGACTGTTTTGATTTCGTCAGCGACATCTTCGATTTTGATTTTCAGTTCATATTTGTTATCAGCTATCCCGAAAACCATGAAAACGCCCATGACGAAAAGTTGACAAACTTCGCTGGCGCCATCTTGGATGTTGATTTTGAGTCCATATTCATAATAAGCAACCCCAAAAAGATTAAAATGACTCCTATGACGAAATTCAATTCAATTCAAAAGTCATTTATTCAAATTAGGCTGAGTGCCAGCACTTTTTGAACGTCAAAGTTCTACATAAAGACAGTCCCCCAAAACGCCCGCCCGTCACCACTTCCTAGTGTTGTAGCTGGGAAGAAGAAGTGGCGCAACAAACTCCCCAGCAACACATCTATCTGTTAAGTTTTAAAAACTTGAATTTATACAGTAGTATGCAAAGTATTTTACAATACATGGACACAGAAAATAAAATATTCAAACTGTAAATGAAATTAATTGACACTTGGTAGCTCAGCGCCGTCTTAAATTTTCAGTTCATATTCATTACAAGCAACCCCAAAAACCATGGAAATGACACCCATGACGAAAAGTTGACAAACTTCCCCGGTGCCATCTTGGATGTTGATTTTGGAGTCCATATTCATAAATAGCAATCCCGAAAAAGATTAATATGACACCTATGACGAAATGTCGTCAAACTTCGTCAGTGCCATCTTGCATATTGATTTTGAGTTCATATTCGTAATCAGCTACCCCGAAATTCATGAAAATGACATCCATGACAAAAAAGTTGTCAAAAATCGTCAGCGCCATCTTGGATTTTTATTTTCAGTTCATATTCATTACAAGCAACCCTAAAAACCATGGAAATGACACCCATGACGAAAAGTTGACAAACTTCGCCGGTGCCATCTTGGATGTTGATTTTGGAGTCCATATTCATAAATAGCAATCCCGAAAAAGATTAAAATGACACCTTTGACGAAATGTCAAACTTCGTCAGTGCCATCTTTCATATTGATTTTGAGTTCATGTTCGTAATGAACCAACCCGAAAACCACAAAAATGACATCCATGACAAAAAAGTTGTCAAAAATCGTCAGCGCCATCTTAAATTTTTATTTTAGTTCATATTCATAAGCAACCCCAAAAACCATGGAAATGACACCCATGACGAAAAGTTGTCAAACTTCGCCGGTGCTATCTAGAATGTTGATTTTAAGCCAAAATTCGTAATCAGCTTCCACGAAAACGACATCCATAATAAAAAGTTGTCAAATTTCGTCAGCGACATCTTCGATTTTGATTTTTAGTTCATATTCGTAATCAGCTACCCCGAAAACCATGAAAACGCCCATGACGAAAAGTTGACAAACTTCGCTGGCGCCATCTTGGATGTTGATTTTGAGTCCATATTCATAATTAGCAACCTCGAAAAAGTCCGAAATGACACCTATGACGAAATGTTGTCGAAATTCGTCAGTGCCATCTTGGATTTAGATTTTTTTCCCTCTTTCCGACTCTGTAGAAGATGGTGGGCCAGCTTGTAACAAATTAACGTTGTTCCTCATTCAATCATTTTTTTTGTGTGAAACTTCTTCTATCTTTTTCCAATACTTTCTTTTCTTCGAACAAAAAAAACAGTAAAAACGTAACCCGTACGTCTAGAGTCTCCACTTTGATCGGATCCATTTTGAGTATTTTTCCGGATAAATTCCCAACACTCAATGTCAGGTTTTGGATTCGTTTATTAACGCGTGTGTTCGTTCTGTAGGACGAGGCCGCCGCCGCACTAGCGGCCGCCACCACCCCGCAGCACCACCACGTGGCCGAGCGCGGCGAGGAGCGCGGCGAGGGTGCGGACGGAGACACGGCGTCCGACGCCGGCTCCGAGTCCGGGGGTGGAGAGCTGGCGCGGGGACCGGACGACCTGGTGGACCCCGTGGCCGACCGCCGCACGCTGGCCGAGAGGAACGAGCGTCTGCACAACCAGCTCAAGGTCAGTGCCACTAGTATCATCACGGCTGTATCCTCGGACGCCGGCTCCGAGTCCGGGGGTGGAGAGCTGGCGCGGGGACCGGACGACCTGGTGGACCCCGTGGCCGACCGCCGCACGCTGGCCGAGAGGAACGAGCGTCTGCACAACCAGCTCAAGGTCAGTGCCACTAGTATCATCACGGCTGTATCCTCGGACGCCGGCTCCGAGTCCGGGGGTGGAGAGCTGGCGCGGGGACCGGACGACCTGGTGGACCCCGTGGCCGACCGCCGCACGCTGGCCGAGAGGAACGAGCGTCTGCACAACCAGCTCAAGGTCAGTGCCACTAGTATCATCACGGCTGTATCCTCGGACGCCGGCTCCGAGTCCGGGGGTGGAGAGCTGGCGCGGGGACCGGACGACCTGGTGGACCCCGTGGCCGACCGCCGCACGCTGGCCGAGAGGAACGAGCGTCTGCACAACCAGCTCAAGGTCAGTGCCACTAGTATCATCACGGCTGTATCCTCGGACGCCGGCTCCGAGTCCGGGGGTGGAGAGCTGGCGCGGGGACCGGACGACCTGGTGGACCCCGTGGCCGACCGCCGCACGCTGGCCGAGAGGAACGAGCGTCTGCACAACCAGCTCAAGGTCAGTGCCACTAGTATCATCACGGCTGTATCCTCGGACGCCGGCTCCGAGTCCGGGGGTGGAGAGCTGGCGCGGGGACCGGACGACCTGGTGGACCCCGTGGCCGACCGCCGCACGCTGGCCGAGAGGAACGAGCGTCTGCACAACCAGCTCAAGGTCAGTGCCACTAGTATCATCACGGCTGTATCCTCGGACGCCGGCTCCGAGTCCGGGGGTGGAGAGCTGGCGCGGGGACCGGACGACCTGGTGGACCCCGTGGCCGACCGCCGCACGCTGGCCGAGAGGAACGAGCGTCTGCACAACCAGCTCAAGGTCAGTGCCACTAGTATCATCACGGCTGTATCCTCGGACGCCGGCTCCGAGTCCGGGGGTGGAGAGCTGGCGCGGGGACCGGACGACCTGGTGGACCCCGTGGCCGACCGCCGCACGCTGGCCGAGAGGAACGAGCGTCTGCACAACCAGCTCAAGGTCAGTGCCACTAGTATCATCACGGCTGTATCCTCGGACGCCGGCTCCGAGTCCGGGGGTGGAGAGCTGGCGCGGGGACCGGACGACCTGGTGGACCCCGTGGCCGACCGCCGCACGCTGGCCGAGAGGAACGAGCGTCTGCACAACCAGCTCAAGGTCAGTGCCACTAGTATCATCACGGCTGTATCCTCGGACGCCGGCTCCGAGTCCGGGGGTGGAGAGCTGGCGCGGGGACCGGACAAGTATTTATGTTGTCAAAGGTTCGAAATTGAAACGCTAGATGGCACGGTCTACTCCGCGTACATTCCCAATACAACGTGTACTATTCTTCATTATCATTATTGTAATACTCTACTTGTGTTCTCCGCAGGCGTTAAAGCAAGACTTAGCGCAGTCCCGCGACGAGACCATGGAGACGGCCATGGACAAGATCCACCGCGAGAACGTGCGCCAGGGACGCGACAAGTACAAGACTCTGCGCGAGATCCGCAAGGGCAACACCAAGCGCCGCGTCGACCAGTTCGAGAACATGTAGAGCCCACCTGCTCCCGCGGCGCCCCGGCTGATCACCACCTCTCTCTCTCTCTCTCTCCTTCTCTCGCGTACTTGTATCATAACATTGTCTCTCTGTCCTGCTCATGTCTACGCATTCATAGATCAGCTCCGGGCGCCGCACGTCGGACGGCCGTCTCATGAGATGTAAGCGGATAAGTGAAGCAATTGTAGGCTTTACTCCGAACGCGTAAAGCTTATAATTGAGTCGCGCTCTGCACGCGGACCGACCCATTCATAATCTGAAGTGCCAAAAATGTATTTTCAAACATTCCGTTCTGTTTCGCGAAATCAAATCGCTCATTGTGTAATATTGAGATGATCGGAGAGCCTACGAGCCGGTCGGCCGCGTGCGAGCGCGATCGTGGTAGAACGTTGATGATCGAACGATATTTTTATATAATTTTATACACCGTCCAGGCAATATGTATCTTTTGCCGTCGTCAAGAGATTGTCAACTTATAAAGGGTCAAATGATTCAGCGGTGCTTACATACTGTGCGAACTGTCGCACTTGTCGGGCGTCGTAGTCGAAACTAACTGTAAATATTGATTATTATTACATATTAGTAATTTTATTTTAGACCGTTGTGCTATAACCTAACGATGTGAACATTCTAGGGATCACTTGCTACAGCGATGTATGTTTAACAATAGCCAGATAAATCATAAAATCGAAGCACACAGATTGTTTTTATTAATAATAATCATTTTTGAAAATAATGTGGATTTTATTCATCTAAACGTATCGTCAAGCGTCGTACGGGCGGACTAGCGTCTCGTACGAGTCTGCGTGTGCTGCGGCTTATATAATATTGTGGTAGTCGATTCGGTTATTATATAGTCTGTTGATTATTTTAGTGTTTGGCGGATGTGTGTGTGAAGGTGTTCACAGAGGGGCGCGTGGCCGCTCGGCGCCGGGACGTGTGTGCGCTGTGTCCGCACTAGTGTGTGCGCTGTGTCCGCACTAGTGTGTGCGCTGTGTCCGCACTAGTGTGTGCGCTGTGTCCGCACTAGTGTGTGCGCTGTGTCCGCACTAGTGTGTGCGCTGTGTCCGCACTAGTGTGTGCGCTGTGTCCGCACTAGTGTGTGCGCTGTGTCCGCACTAGTGTGTGCGCTGTGTCCGCACTAGTGTGTGCGCTGTGTCCGCACTAGTGCGCGGACTGCTACGCATGCGACACACACCTGTTACGTAGTTCATACGCGCGTGAGAGTTTTGCTCAAACAGTAACATGTCCTGCGAGTGTTGTGTAACGCGATGCGGTGAAAGGGAGGGGGCGACGCCCCTTATTTATTTTTATAATCATTTATAATCTAGTTGTAGGAGTTAGAGCGGCAAGTGTAACTATTATTTTCAGTTCAGTTTCAACGGTTATTACGTCGGTCTGTTGTCCTGATATTATGTTTATACACGAGACAGTGATCACGCGACACATGTATGTTAGAGTCGGAGACGCCGAGGGCGCCTCCTTCACACGGATGTATCGGCCTACGAAACTGTTCCCACTTGTTTCTTGAACAAAATTTCAAATAGCTACTAAAATGTATGCTTGTAGGGAGTATATAATTTTAAGTGAATAGAAGGCATTCCATAAGTTACAATGCGGTGGCGTCGACTTGGTTTTTATGAAAATTAAAATGTTATGAAAATATAATTGTTCGTATTTTGTTTATTATAAGTGCCATCCGTCACATGTCCATGCCCGGTCCGAGGTGTCGGCGGCGAGCGGCGCCGCGCCGCGGCACTAGTATTCCGATATTTTCTTGTCATTATTTTCTTAAAATTTTACAATACCACGTTGCCTTGGATTTAATATAAATTTTTTTCCAATAAAAATATTTAAGTAAATAAATTATAGTGTTTTATTTCATAAAAATATTCCCATGTGTCATACATAACAAAGTATTGTATGATCTCATACATTCACTTCATATTGCATTTACCGACATTACACTCTAAACGAACTTACACACTAATATAATTTGATTATTTTACAATTTTTATTGATTTCATTTGTCACAACATAAATTCTTTTACGATTACATTTTGGATCACATTGTTTGAATACATTTAATTAGATCTTTTTGAACATAGTCAAAAGCGTCAAATCATATTCAGCAAGAAAAAAAATTGCTGCAAATCTGAGATATCCCTTACAAACTGCTACAAATTTTCTGCTGCAGCCGGTACCAATAAACTAAAATGCGAAGATTGGACCAAAATAAATTCTATCGGGTATAAAAATACCCCAAAGCCCTTCGCATTTTGTACAACGAACTAAGTAACATTGTACAAAAATAATTGCTAGGAACCATCTTGATAAGTTTAAGCTCTTGTTATACTTGTGACGTAATCACTACTGCTGTAAGTCGCCCCCTGCGGCTGGGGGCCATCAGGTGGGCGAGGCGGGTTGGGGCGAGTGGTTGGCCTTGCGCAGGTGGCGCATGAGCGAGCTCTTGTAGTACTTGTGACGTAATCACTACTGCTGTAAGTCGCCCCCTGCGGCTGGGGGCCATCAGGTGGGCGAGGCGGGCCGGGGCGAGTGGTTGGCCTTGCGCAGGTGGCGCATGAGCGAGCTCTTGTAGTACTTGTGACGTAATCACTACTGCTGTAAGTCGCCCCCTGCGGCTGGGGGCCATCAGGTGGGCGAGGCGGGCCGGGGCGAGTGGTTGGCCTTGCGCAGGTGGCGCATGAGCGAGCTCTTGTAGTACTTGTGACGTAATCACTACTGCTGTAAGTCGCCCCCTGCGGCTGGGGGCCATCAGGTGGGCGAGGCGGGCCGGGGCGAGTGGTTGGCCTTGCGCAGGTGGCGCATGAGCGAGCTCTTGTAGTACTTGTGACGTAATCACTACTGCTGTAAGTCGCCCCCTGCGGCTGGGGGCCATCAGGTGGGCGAGGCGGGCCGGGGCGAGTGGTTGGCCTTGCGCAGGTGGCGCATGAGCGAGCTCTTGTAGTACTTGTGACGTAATCACTACTGCTGTAAGTCGCCCCCTGCGGCTGGGGGCCATCAGGTGGGCGAGGCGGGCCGGGGCGAGTGGTTGGCCTTGCGCAGGTGGCGCATGAGCGAGCTCTTGTAGTACTTGTGACGTAATCACTACTGCTGTAAGTCGCCCCCTGCGGCTGGGGGCCATCAGGTGGGCGAGGCGGGCCGGGGCGAGTGGTTGGCCTTGCGCAGGTGGCGCATGAGCGAGCTCTTGTAGTACTTGTGACGTAATCACTACTGCTGTAAGTCGCCCCCTGCGGCTGGGGGCCATCAGGTGGGCGAGGCGGGCCGGGGCGAGTGGTTGGCCTTGCGCAGGTGGCGCATGAGCGAGCTCTTGTAGTACTTGTGACGTAATCACTACTGCTGTAAGTCGCCCCCTGCGGCTGGGGGCCATCAGGTGGGCGAGGCGGGCCGGGGCGAGTGGTTGGCCTTGCGCAGGTGGCGCATGAGCGAGCTCTTGTAGTACTTGTGACGTAATCACTACTGCTGTAAGTCGCCCCCTGCGGCTGGGGGCCATCAGGTGGGCGAGGCGGGCCGGGGCGAGTGGTTGGCCTTGCGCAGGTGGCGCATGAGCGAGCTCTTGTAGTACTTGTGACGTAATCACTACTGCTGTAAGTCGCCCCCTGCGGCTGGGGGCCATCAGGTGGGCGAGGCGGGTTGGGGCGAGTGGTTGGCGTTGCGCAGGTGGCGTAAGAGCGAGCTCTTGTCTTTGAACTGTCGCTCGCACGCGCCGCACACGTATACGCGCCCGTTGTGCATCATCATGTGCCGACTGAGACCTAAAGTTACAAGTAATTAATAATTAGATAAATTAATCACTGAAGATTCATACTCGAGACAACCGTAAACGTAGGCCTGACGAGAGGAACTCCCTAAACTAGCCAGCGGCAACCATCCCTTCAGCCCTTTGAAGCGAGCAGTTGCATGCATGGGCGAGCAATGTCGTCTCACAGACGACAAGATTTTCGAGCTTAGTGCAGCACGAGCGGGCACGCGTTGGTCGGCGCGTGCGCACGCGCGTGTGCCACGAGCGCGCCGCGCTGCGTGAAGCTCTTGTCGCACACCGAGCACTTGTGCGTGTGGAGGAAGCACTCACACTAGTGATAGATCCTCACCTGAGGCGTAGAGGAACACCTTGGGGCAGCGGTCGCAGCGGTGTAGCGCGAGCGGGCGCGCGTTGGGCGGCGCGTGCGCACGCGCGTGTGCCACGAGCGCGCCGCGCTGCGTGAAGCTCTTGTCGCACACCGAGCACTTGTGCGTGTGGAGGAAGCACTCACACTAGTGATAGATCCTCACCTGAGGCGTAGAGGAACACCTTGGGGCAGCGGTCGCAGCGGTGTAGCGCGAGCGGGCGCGCGTTGGGCGGCGCGTGCGCACGCGCGTGTGCCACGAGCGCGCCGCGCTGCGTGAAGCTCTTGTCGCACACCGAGCACTTGTGCGTGTGGAGGAAGCACTCACACTAGTGATAGATCCTCACCTGAGGCGTAGAGGAACACCTTGGGGCAGCGGTCGCAGCGGTGTAGCGCGAGCGGGCGCGCGTTGGGCGGCGCGTGCGCACGCGCGTGTGCCACGAGCGCGCCGCGCTGCGTGAAGCTCTTGTCGCACACCGAGCACTTGTGCGTGTGGAGGAAGCACTCACACTAGTGATAGATCCTCACCTGAGGCGTAGAGGAACACCTTGGGGCAGCGGTCGCAGCGGTGTAGCGCGAGCGGGCGCGCGTTGGGCGGCGCGTGCGCACGCGCGTGTGCCACGAGCGCGCCGCGCTGCGTGAAGCTCTTGTCGCACACCGAGCACTTGTGCGTGTGGAGGAAGCACTCACACTAGTGATAGATCCTCACCTGAGGCGTAGAGGAACACCTTGGGGCAGCGGTCGCAGCGGTGTAGCGCGAGCGGGCGCGCGTTGGGCGGCGCGTGCGCACGCGCGTGTGCCACGAGCGCGCCGCGCTGCGTGAAGCTCTTGTCGCACACCGAGCACTTGTGCGTGTGGAGGAAGCACTCACACTAGTGATAGATCCTCACCTGAGGCGTAGAGGAACACCTTGGGGCAGCGGTCGCAGCGGTGTAGCGCGAGCGGGCGCGCGTTGGGCGGCGCGTGCGCACGCGCGTGTGCCACGAGCGCGCCGCGCTGCGTGAAGCTCTTGTCGCACACCGAGCACTTGTGCGTGTGGAGGAAGCACTCACACTAGTGATAGATCCTCACCTGAGGCGTAGAGGAACACCTTGGGGCAGCGGTCGCAGCGGTGTAGCGCGAGCGGGCGCGCGTTGGGCGGCGCGTGCGCACGCGCGTGTGCCACGAGCGCGCCGCGCTGCGTGAAGCTCTTGTCGCACACCGAGCACTTGTGCGTGTGGAGGAAGCACTCACACTAGTGATAGATCCTCACCTGAGGCGTAGAGGAACACCTTGGGGCAGCGGTCGCAGCGGTGTAGCGCGAGCGGGCGCGCGTTGGGCGGCGCGTGCGCACGCGCGTGTGCCACGAGCGCGCCGCGCTGCGTGAAGCTCTTGTCGCACACCGAGCACTTGTGCGGCCGGTCTTCTGTTTGTGATAAAATTACATGGTGTAATTAGGAAGGTCAATCTTCAAGATTCAGCAACGCTTGCCGAGGTCGGTCTGTGGATGGTTGACCTTCTTAACATACCGAGACTCCTCAGCGTCTCAGAAAGCACCTTAAGCCGTTGGTCTCGACTGTCATTTGTAGTTATTTGGCAGTCTTACTGATTGTCAACAGCCAGAAAATCTGACAATTGTTTTTCCAAGAAGTGTTACCTAGTTTCTAGGTTGTGGAGGTGGAGCGACTGCCTGTCTGCAGTTGCTCCACGGAAAATTCAGCTTCGGATTCAGCTGAATCCGGTTTAACTGCAATCTTCATAACCACAACACTGCTGTTTTCAATTTATACACAATCTCAAAATGATGTTACCTTCGTGCACCAGCACGTGGCGCAGCATGACCTCCTTCTGCGCGAAGCTGCGGCCGCAGGTGGCGCAGGCGTAGGGCTTCTCCCCCGAGTGCGTGCGCAGGTGGCGGGTGAGCGCGCCGCGCGTGGCCAGGCGCTTGCCGCACTCCTTGCACCACGCGCCCGACCTGACACCACACCAGCCATTAAACTTGCAACTTTATGGAACTACTAATAGGTTCCATAATTAAGGAACTTTAGTTTAGGTTTATAATACGTGCTTGCTTGTCAGTGCTGTGACAATAAATACTTTTCATCATTTCTTTTAATTTCATATTCAAATTGATGTTCTTAAGAATGCTCATAGCTGATTTCAAAATGACTTTTTCTTTAAAGTTTGTTGTGACTTTGACCTTGATTGAGATTGTTCGTGCTGCCTCTGGGGCAGTGGCGTGAATACAAAAATTCAGTAAAACTTGGGTTAAATGGGAGCTGCATAAGTGAGAAGCCGCCAAGCTGGCACTCAGCTGCGGTCCCGACACTTTAGCACTGAATTACCTACCTCTGTTAGTTTGACAAAATAAACCTTTATATCTGGGATTAGTTCTTTCGATTGTATCGTCATAATTATCTCAGATAATTGAGATAGCGAGTGCATTTTGTGCCTCTTTGTTTCAATAACGTGATAAGTCGGACGATTATTTTTTTATATTTGATAATTGAAACCGCCGTGACCGATTTAATTTTTCCACGAAAGCGTAAAAAAAATTATTGAACGGACTACTCATCAGAGGCATGTCCATATTGTATATACGTGCCAGTTCATTGACTCCATCAATCTGCCTACTCCGATCACTGTTAATCAGTAATCACGTTACTGAAGCAAAACCGCCGTGACCGATTATATTTTTTAAAAAAAACGTCCGTCAAAAAACAAATTAACTGTCGGACGTTATTGAAGCAAAGAAGCGATTTCACCTCTTTTACTGAGACTTTATTTTAGAGAATAAAGTACTCTTTAGAGAATACTTTATTTTCTAAATTACTATCTCTAAATTATTTTTTATTTTTATAGGTATTGATTGACCTCTGTAACAGAGATAACGTCAATTTATTACTTACCTCTTTGACTAGGACTTTATTGCAGATTTTCTGTTATGTTTATTAATTCAGAGTTTACCCGCAAATTCTGCACTTGGCTAATTATGCCTAAATGACTTTCAG
Organism: Mamestra brassicae; assembly: GCA_905163435.1. Classification (NCBI taxonomy): domain Eukaryota; kingdom Metazoa; phylum Arthropoda; class Insecta; order Lepidoptera; family Noctuidae; genus Mamestra; species Mamestra brassicae. The sequence goes on along the minus strand of LR990991.1, from coordinate 1,312,412 downwards.
TTTTAGTTAGGTTTCGCTTTTGTCCGTATGCTTATTTGAAAAATGCCGTAACGAATGCTTAAGTCTTGATCAGTACTCAAAAAAAGTTAATATCCGAATTTAATTTGCTAAAATCTAGTCTTTAGAAATAAAAGATTAAATTCAGTCTCAATGTTCCGACGCACAAGGAAAACTTAAACGTCGTACAAGTTTTAGTTTCTTTATCAGAATACCCTGAACTTGAACAGTGTTAACATGGGTCAAGCAACTTCTTAACAAAAACGTTCCGATAAGTGAGCGATGATTAACAATATCTTAATAATATCTGGGACAACTCACACACGGTCATCCGATCCCAAACTAGGCAGAGCCTGTGATATGGCAACCAGACAACTGATAAACATACTTATATATTTCTAAATACATACATATTATAGACAAACTACACCCAGACACAGAACAAATGATCATGCTCATCACACAAAGATTTGTCCTGGGTGGGAATCGAACCCACGACCTGCGGTTTAGCAGTCAGGGTCACTAACCACTAACCAACAGGCCAGTCAGATTGAAGAAAAGGCACATTTTGTTTAATAACTAGCGGACGTCACGCGGTTTCACCGGGAGTACGGGAGTACGAGGATAAAATATAGCCTATGTTACTCGCTGATAATGTAGCTATCCATTGCTGAAAGAATTTTTCAAATCGGTCCAGTAGATTTTAAGTTTATTACAAAATTACAAATCTTTCATCTTTATAATATTAGTATAGATTGCACCTCTCGAACTGAAATACCCTCTATCATCATCTCTATTAATGGAATCCTCTGTAAATGAGATAGATATTTATGAATATCTGGATAACTGAACTGAGACACTGGGTAAGTGGAATCCCACCTCTAAGTGAGACAAATGTACAAAGTCCCACTTATCCCGGTTTCACTGTATTATTATCAGTGATCGGATAATCTTAACTTAACAGACAGATGTGTTGCTGGGGAGTTTGTTGCGCCAATTCTTCTTCCCAGCTAAAACACTAGGAAGTGGTGATGGGCGGGCGTTTTGGGGGACTGTCTTTATGTAGAACTTTGACGTTCAAAAAGTGCTGACATTCAGCCTAATTTGAATAAATGACTTTTGATTTTTTTTTTTCACCTAAACTTCACTTTTATTCCCACGAAAGTATAATACAGACATGCTTTTAAGTCGTTTCAGGCAGAAAAAACAAAAAAAAATATTACACTCCTTTTCTTGGGTAGTCGTGTAATAAATACAACACATTGACAACATTGTACACTATAGTTTTTTATAGGTATTACATTTTAATAAAATAAAGATACTAAATCAAAATAACCACTGCAATAATCTCATTTAGTTTGTGATAGTTGTTTATACAAAATTGGGGATTACTCATTTATTCAGAAAGGAATGTCGAAATTATTCTTTCACGGGAAGAAGTTTAGGTACTTATATAAGCGCCCGATTATCCGGTCACTGATTATTATAGAAACTAAATTGCTAATTCAGAATAACCTTTGACCGATTATGTTGTCTACTTCGAGTTGCATTATATATGTATAGAACGACTACCCCTCGGGCCGTCGCAGTATTAGGTAGTTAACACAATACATCTTAGTAAGCAGGGTTGGCTTCCAATGTCACGCAAAGACTGACAAAAGAATGTACAAACAGCATAGTATACCCCTTTTTGTTGTCTAATGTCTTGGGGCGACCCCGGCGGTTGGACCAGTTTGACGTGACGAATTTTACGGCGTATTCATTTTCTTGTGGTGACTCATCTACTTCTTTCGATATATGAGGCTGAGACTCTTCCGTTACTTCCTCTTGTACTTGAACCTGAAATGATGTCAATTTAATGAGAATGACAAACTGATTAGTGATTACAAAGTTTTTAGGGTACCATTAGGGCTAGCGCGTACCCTGTGCATGATGGAAGCGCATTGCTTGAGCATGGTGACGTGAAAACTGTGAATTTCCGCTTTGGCGAACATGCCGGAAGTACTACAGTAGCACGGCAACCCCATCAACACCCTGATAGCTGCAGACTTGACCCAAAGACAGCATGTATAGATATCTGACAGTATGCTCTAAACTGCTGTCATATTTGCCCTGCAATGGACCAGGCAGGGTAAATGTGTACAGTTGTTCTCTGTGATTAGCAGAAAATAGACAAAAATAGCTTTATGCGGGTAAATAACTAAGCAACAAGATGATAGCCGGGCTGATTGGCTAGAATGCTTCAGAACATCTGCTACATATTATTTTAGCAATGAAATCCAGTCTATGATTTTTGCCACCACTGCAGCAAGGCATGAGTATCAAACATGATTCAGAGAGCAATACCTGAGAAAATACCGACTTATAAAACATAAATTATTATCATCAATACCTGTTCATCCACATCATCATCTTCCTCCATCAGCTCCAAATGAACCTGACTGCCATCCCCATTCTCCAACTCTAACGAGGTTATGTTCTGGTTGGAGTACACCAAGCCATCTTCCTGCTGGGTCAGAATGCCGAGTTCTAGGAGCATGGTTGATAGGAATGCTGTTATGTCAGGGCTGTATGCTTCTCCATCTTGTGATTGCTGAAAATAGTTGTGAACATGTAAGAATTTAATATGATAACTAAAAATTCACTAGTTATGTGCATTATGACCAGAGGTCGGAATTAGGTAGAATTATTTATGTACTTACACTGATTTCATGCAGCGAAAGAATAAAGTGGATATGCCTCAAATCCCGAGATTAATTTTAAGGAACAGAAAAATCCCATGGTTTATTAAATAAAAAAGTCATTTACTTTTACACAATTTAGACCACTGAACGCACGACGTTGCCAAATTTACATCAGCAATATTGGATGTCCGAAGTTGCAATGCGCACACGCGCGATGTTGCCACATTTGTAGTTTGCACAACATAGCTTGTGAGAACAAAAGAAAAATTATTGTTATTTATTTGTAATATTGTATGGGGTTGTCTATTAGAAATCCCGGGAAGATCCATATTAATGTCAACATTTTGATGCAAGTACATAAATAATTCTATTCTATAATCTAATTCCGACCTCTGATTTAGACAATAGAGATTTTTACAATCTAATAAAATTTGGTGTTGAAGGATTACACAATGATGGACGGTTTCATTAAATTGTTGTGAAAACTTTGTTCAACCAACTACAATTGTGAATAAATCAATTCTAGGACCAACATTTCTTTGAGCAACCACAAATTTTTACAGAACATATGACTATACAAACAATAGTGTACCTTGACAAACAAAAAACTATTCTACTGGTTTTTATGATAATAAAAGATATTATTAGTAGGTACTAGTAGTAATGTACTTACTTGTTCAGCTTCATCAACCACTTTAATTTCTATTGCTGTACTTTCTACTTTAGTGAGGTCGGGTAAGTTCTGCCAAAAAACAAAGAAAATTATCCATTGATATTCATCAAATCATCTGTCAGAACCACAAACATCCATAGACATATAAACTTACATGATCTACAAAATTATTGACTTGTGCAACACCATTTAGGTTTAGTATACTGACTTCAGGAAACTGGTCCTTTTCAAATGTGACTACAAATTTCATCCCATCTTCATTTTCTTCTTCTAACTTCTTTTTATTCTCTGCTTCTGTCAATAGCTTTTCCTTGTATAAATTCTCTTTGAAGGCTAAAACATGAGATTTTAGTTTCTGATATGTCACTTCACATTTTTTCCTGAATGCATAATATTTATTGAGTTCATTAAAGCACTTTGAACAGATCACATTTGGTAGACATTCTTCTTTTTTCACCTGGAAATTACAAAAGAATATTATTAGTATAGGATAGAACTGAGAATTGCAAAGATTATAATGGAGAAATAGACAAAACTAGATTAGATATTTCTAGCATGGTAACTGTGGTCTTGTAGATTTTCATTGACATTTAAACATAGTCAGAAGCTCCTATAAAACTTGTCTATTTAAGCCAAAATTCAGGTGCTTTAACTAAGCTTTAGGACACAAGTTTTATGCTGTTATTTCAAACATTTGATGTGTTATAAAAGATCTCCATTTTGAACAATGAAAAGGATGTCTACTGTCTTAATGGATGAAATTAATCTGCCAAGTCTTTTTGCTAATTATATTGAGACTGGCTGTCCTGTCTCTGTATTTAGCTACATCTGGTTATGTAGCTTGAATACCAGAGTATTACACCCTGATTTTACATAGAGCAACTGCCATTATGAATACATATGTAATAGTATTACTTGTTACCTCCAGTCCCACACATATCATGATCCTCAGAGCTAAGGTTGCACAGATATTGTTAGGGTCATCTGTGAATATGGGCTTGGCTTCTCCAGCCTTGTTCAGGCACAGTCTACAAAGCTCGTGGACATCTTTTATCAACTCGTGGTGCGGCCTCTTACGTGTATACGTTCTCATCATCGCAAATAATGAAACACAGCTGCTCAAAACTTGTAACCGATTTTCAAGAATCTTTTTTTCTCTTTAACGTCTTGTTTAGATTGTTTTTGTTTTATTCCTGCGTTTTCACATTCTAAAAAGGTTTTTGCTTATGTTCCTATACAACTATTTAATTGATTTCTGGTGCAAATTGTCGATATTTAGGATTTAAAACAATAATATAACCTCAAATATTAACTAGTATTACTTTAATTCAAATTTTTATCACAGATTTATGTTTGGGCACAACAATTAAGAATATTTTATGTCACGAAATAATATAGCAGATTTTTTATTATTTAGATTTTAATCCAAAAACACAAAACCACTTCTTCGATGATTGATTTGACATTGCTTTGACACAATGGTGACATTGACAAATTGACAGTACTTGCATTTTAATTTTCGGTGATCCTACGTTTCGTTCTCCATTAGAGATGTTACCGAACGAGGGCCACAAGTGTAGTGGACAATGTGAGCAGTGTGCTCTCTGTATCTCTCAGAAATTCAGAAAGTTAAAATGCAATGGCAAATCCACTCCTTAGGAGGTGTCTTAGTATTGCTAACATGACCTTCCTACCGTTATCGTAGACTATAAAAAAAGTACAGTCGTGCTTGTGTCCTCGGGAAAATGTTTGGCCATGGTCCACCTTCATGTGATCGTTTCACCACCCGCCACCAATCCATTGTTAGTCCTTATTTCTTGCCGTTAAATAGCATCTAATAATAATATCCATCTAATAAAATTGATTATTATGGAAGTTATTTATAAATGCGACATTTCTAACTGATTAGCAGATTCATAACATAACTGAAAACTATGGAGATTTTAGCGAGATTTATATATACTGGCTGGTTTACACGCATTAAGTTTGTTGAAGAATACTTAATTAATCACAATTAATTACCTACAGAAATAAAAAAACCGACCAAGTACGAGTCGGACTCGCGTGCAAAGGGAATAATGAATATTTTTTTTAAAAATATGTTAGTTACTACTTTTAAAGAAAACACCTATGATCTGTTTTTTTTTTTAATTTTAGGTACATTCGTTTCGGAGTTATGGGGAAGAATGGTCAATTTTCATCAGACTATTTTCTTTAATAACTACGGAATATTTTTTTGATGATATAAAAAAAAATTGAAACTTACTCTCGGAGAAAATCGGTTTTCGTTTTTCCATACAGAGGTTTGGAACCCTAACAAACCATAGAATGAGCGATTGTCGAAATTATGTCGGCGATAGCGATCACTAATTTTTAGGTATTGTTATTTCCCTAATTACTTATTTCATCTTTAACTTTGTTCAAAACCTAACTAATTTATCGACTTCCTTGCGTTGTTGATCGTCAACTTGAGTGAGCTTAACTACTTAGGTAGATGCGTGTGGACACGTACAACATTTTAAGTCACTTAAAATTTTGTTATCTTCTTAACAACTTCATCCGTGTAGACCAGCCACAAAGAGATTGGGATTAAGATTTAGATCTCAAAAACCTAAAATATCTAGATCTCTGACAGGACTAGATAAACGTAGATAGCTGAGTACGTATTTAAGATCCCTCGCGGACCTATACTGGGTCCTCATCTCTTGATTATATTGTGTTCGACAACTTAATAAGAAACATCTGAATCAAGTTTATTAACATGAACAGAAATACAATCCAAGTAGATAGATCATTTATTTAAAAGGTTTGGGTGCTTGACGAAGAGTAGTGGGCAGAGCTATTATAATCAAAATGAGAGTAATGCATAATTTTTATTTGTAACGGTTTTTGTGGTATTGGTAACTCAGTAGAACACGGACACAGCGGTGTACGGCATTTTGACAAGCTGAAAAAAAAAACAGAAAAAATAAGTAAATAGCCAAGAAATATAGACATGAAAGAATGAAAAAAAATGCCAACCAACTATGAGGTATTCTACTTACAGTGACGTACGATTCGTATGAGAACTCCACGACTCCTAAAGTCTTGTATACCACTGGATCCTGGAAAATGAAAGATAGATTCAGTACGTATTTGAGAACCTACTTCAGCTGTCCATCTTGTCGTGAGTTTCGTTCATAAGAAGCAGTGTACAGACGGCAGCACATCAAGCTATCCAAATCAACCTTGAACTTAATATTTTAGCGATAAAGATGAAAATCTATTTAAGAAATTTGTCTGATTTTTGTAGCTTGATGTGATGTGCAAACGATTATGCAAGATACACTAAATATCATATCGAGGATCAAGATAATTCATAGCAATCTACTTAAAACAAGGCATGGAATACAACAGAAAAGGTGCTGTCTCTTATTTCAGGGAAGCTCATGGAATTTGGCAAAGCGAACTAACTGATTTTAAACCCGATCGACGATCGTTTGATTCTTGCTATAACGATGTCCTCTTCGCAATAAAAGGAGTTCACACTTCTGTGACTACACTAATATAAGTTGATATCGGTTTGTAGGTTGGAGTGTATTCAAATAATGGATCACCTGAGCCTGTCTCATGGCGTTGACCACCAGCTTCCTGATACGGACAGATGACTTTCCGTAGCAATTCTGCCAGCCAGAACTGTACATCGCTTCAGATAGTTTGGCTGCCTGCAATGTAACGTTATTTATATGGAGCGAGGCGAACAGCAACACACATGGATATATTAGCAAAAAATAAACAAGAATCAACAGGAGTACTTAAAAAAAATACTATTGGTAGGCACGCGTTTGACCACATTTCACCTGATGGTAAGCGATGATGTGGTCGAAGATGGAGCACGCTTGCTTAGAAGTAACCTATTCACTCTTGACTTTGGAGTCTTTAAGACTCCATGTTATAGCTATCAGGAAACACAGCCTCTGGCAGGGAATTCCACTCCTTAGCTGTACGCACAATGAATTTGTTCCCAAAAAGTTTTGTGCGTGGGGGTGGGGTGTCCACATAGATTTTATATTTCTGTGGGTGACCATATACCGGTGACGCATCACCGCACATCTTGTTCTCTCTATTTAGTTACATAGAATAAAATAGATACGCTCACTGTCCCTCTTACAAGTTTCACAGTACTGACTTTAGGCATTGACTGTTCTTCCTTCATTCAGTCTATTTCTAATGGAATGCGCTACCCCAAGAAATCAAGATGGCGACCAAACGATTAACCTTCAAAGTTAAGGTTCGTGAGCACATTTGAAGCTGGCAGGTACTATCGTCACAGCGCTAATTTCTTGTTCATTATTTGTTAGCATCAACTGTTTGCCTAAGTGTAAGTATTCGTGTATTAGTTTATTCATTTGAGTATAGTATTGTATTGCATGTGTCGCAGCCAACTGGCTTAATCAGCCGTTTAATTGGCTACCCGCGACGCGCTTACGCACATATCCCGTTTTTTCCCGTTCCCGTAGGAATTTTGGGAAATCTCTTAGTGCTCCCCTACACTCCCCAAGGAACCTAAATGCCATGCCGTACGTTGTATGTTAGTCAAGCAGTTAGTCAGTAACGGAAGAATTTTATATATTATATCTATTGATGATTATAATCAAATATTAATCGCGTATTTTTTTCACATTGCACCTGCCGCTATTATTCTCTGCGCCATCCAAAGATTGACTGCATGTTAGAAAATGCCTAAGGCAGCGGTACCCAATCTTTTTTACGTAGAATCTATGACACGGATGAACTTGCTTTTCTTATTAAGATACACTGAACAATATTTATAAAATGTGTGGTTAAAGTCGATAAATGTTCGACAATATAACTTCTTTTGTTTTTGTATAAACCTTTAAAAATAGGAAAACACAGTATTACTTTACTCCATTTCCGCGATGCCCCAGGGAGTCGCGACGCATAATTTGAGAACCCCTGGCCTAAGGCATTCAGTCCGCCTCTGTATTAAATGAATGAATAAATAAAAATAATAATAGTAGAAATAAAAATAATAATAATCTGTTTATGAACAGAGGCAGCCGAATTCTCCGAACCCAGTTTCCGATACTCGATTCACAGAGTTTCCCATTTCAAGGCTTTATATCAATATTATTATCACCTACCTCTATTGTTATATCACCACCATTCCACATGAAGAATCCCAATGAAAAGCAAGTTGCCATCGACATTAAAATCATCGTCGACAGCTGCGACAAACTACGCTCTCCGCCCTGAAATTACAGAATCTATAGCAGCTAGACTTAAGTAACATAAATACCATAACTCAAATTTATTTAATAGATTTTCAACTTTATCGCTGAAGCATTAATGTTCAAGGTAGATTGGGAAATGTTTGACAGTTTCGGGTAGCTTGATGTGCTGTCGTCGTACACAAAAAAAAAACACTCTAAATGAAAAGTCACGAAAAGCGTTCACCGTTTTCGTTGGAAAACAGTGCCCGCGACGGTGGGAAATCTTGTGCGGTCTGGTATGAATCTTTTATGAACTTTTGAGCGCGTGGAGTTTTTGTTTCAAGCTGTAAAGGTTAAAAATACTACTTACTAAGTTAAAAAATAATTTATTAATCTTATAACAAAGTAGAATAGCTAACTATAGCTAGCTAGAGGTTTAGCCCTCGTGGTGTAAAAACATTGTATGTGTCTTTAAAATTTGAGGTATTGCCCTCGATTTCACGGGGATCCCATCATCAAATTCTGACTTGGTGCCAATGGGACCACCTCAGAAGTATGGGCTTTCGAACAAAAAAGTATCATCAAAATCCATTCATAATTGACGAAATGATCGCAAAACAAACATACAAAATAAAAACCTTACCTACAGTCGAATTGAGAACCTCCTCCTTTTGGAAGTCAGTTAAAAATATGGTTTTATTACCGCGGTTTGTAGTAGTTTGTACACGATCAGCATTGAATTAGCTTGGAGTCAGTTGAACCTACACCCAGTCTTAAAGTCAATATCTCTGGTACAAGCCATTACTGCGTCACTGCGTTAAGTTGCTTTAGAAAACAAATACCTAATGTAGAAAAAAATGAGGTGGCACAGTGCCATCACATTTTTTCTTGCCGTTGATTGTGTGAACAGTCGACAGATCTACCATCGACCCGAAGAAGGTACAAATAATTAACATGTACATAGCTGATGTTACCTCCAACGTGTTTTAACTCATAGTTGTAGATTAGCTACAGTAGTAGATTCTCGAAACGTTAATTATTAATTTGATTCAACTATAAACTTTCGTTTCAAACAAATATACGAAATTAAACAGTTTAAAAACCGGCCAAGTGCGAGTCGGACTCTCACACGAAGGGTTCCATACCATAAAATTACCTCATTCCTTAATTTTTTATTTTTTTTGTTAGGGACCACTCGCAGCTCACTAAGGTTGGTTACTGTTAAACCGGACTGTTATTGAAGTGGAACTTCTTTATTGGCGGCGTTGGAAAAAAAATTACCGTCAGACGGACAGACAGACGGCCAGACAGACGGGTGGACAGACAGACGGACAGACAGACGGACAGACAGACGGACAGACAGACGGACAGACAGACGGACAGACAGACGGACAGACAGACGGTCAGACAGACGGACAGACAGACGGACAGACAGACGGACAGACAGACGGACAGACAGACGGACAGACAGACGGCCAGACAGACGGACAGACAGACGGACAGACAGACGGACAGACAGACGGACAGACAGACGGACAGACAGACGGCCAGACAGACGGACAGACAGACGGACAGACAGACGGCCAGACAGACGGACAGACAGACGGACAGACAGACGGACAGACAGACGGACAGACAGACGGACAGACAGACGGCCAGACAGACGGACAGACAGACGGACAGACAGACGGACAGACAGACGGCCAGACAGACGGACAGACAGACGGACAGACAGACGGACAGACAGACGGACAGACAGACGGACAGACAGACGGCCAGACAGACGGACAGACAGACGGACAGACAGACGGACAGACAGATGGACAGACAGACAGACAGACAGACGGACAGACGGACAGACAGACGGACAGACAGACGGACAGACAGACGGACAGACAGACGGACAGACAGACGGACAGACAGACGGACAGACGGACACACAGACGGACAGACAGACGGACAGACAGACGGACAGACAGACGGACAGACAGACGGACAGGCAGACGGCCAGACAGACGGACAGACAGACGGACAGACAGACGGACAGACAGATGGACAGACAGATGGACAGACAGACAGACAGACAGACGGACCGACGGACAGACAGACGGACAGACAGACGGCCAGACAGACGGACAGACAGACGGGCAGACAGACGGACAGACAGACGGACAGACAGACGGACAGACAGACAGACAGACAGACAGACGGACAGACAGACGGACAGACAGACGGACAGACAGACGGACAGGCAGACAGACGGACAGACAGATGGACAGCGGAGTCTTACTAATAGGGTGGTAGTAATGGCGCGTAATTGTTGGCAATACGGAAGGAAAGAGAGCACGAGGCCGTTCGCCAACTATGTCCTCAAGCATCGATGTCCGGAATCGATGGAGACAGATTGTCCGCTTAAAGGGGTCCAGTGACCACGATCCTCAGTAATGAGGGACCGACTGAAGAAGAAGAAGTAATGGCACAAAACTCGAGAACGGCTGGACCAATTTAGCAATTTTTTTATATTCCTTAAAGTTCGAGAAAGGTTCTTATAAAGTGAAAAATTTGAAAAATAGCTTAAAATAAAGCTCTGGAAACATAAAAACCACCGGGACACAAATAACATGTAAGTATGTAACCTATGTTAAGGTTTGTGGAATTGGTTCGAAAGAGTCATCGCGGCCCTGGAACGCAAAGGGCTTTAGAAAGAACACGGATGGGTTTTAGTCAGTAAGTCTGACACGCCCTTCCGCTCCACCCAGAGCCGAAGAACTCATTTGATGATTACCCATCCTTAAAAAAAAAAACCAGAGAATGGGCAGCAGCATTCTCTGTGCATTGCAACAGCTACACTGCGATCGCCAACCCGCATGCCAATCGTGGTGATTATGGCAAATCCCTCCCTTTGGGGGAGGCCTATGTCCAGCAGTGGACGTCTTTCGGCTGATATGATGATGATAATGATGATGAACCTAAGATGTATTTTAACTCCACGCAGACGAAGTCGCGTGCACAAGCTAGTTGTGACTCGACCACCTTCAAATGTCCTATGCATTCCAGGGCCGCAGTAACTTTTTCGAAAAATTCCGCAACCCTGGCGTGTAAGTACATCACTATACCTACCAACAAGGTTATAAGTTGTGTTAATAGCATGCTGAAGAACACTACGATCTCAGTGGCGAACATCTCCTTACTGACGTACTGCTGCTGCTTCTTACACCTGCCAATACAACAGAGTCAATAAATTTTGTAGATTGTCTTAAATATATCAGCGACAAGCAGCTATGAAAAAAAAACCGCGGTTTTGTGAACGTTGATACCAAAAGACAAGGATTTCCCTTTATGCACTTGGAGCTTTATAGGAGGTCTGTACTTACCCTTAAATAAATGGTCACCGGAAATGAAATGTGATACGCAAGAAACCTATGGAGGTATGCGGTACAGAGAGTAAAGTCTCGCATATCTCCACCGAAAAGGGGAGGATCCTCCGAACCAGACGGTTGTTGTGTCTGGTGGGCAACTGCCCGATAGTTGATATTCGGAATGTTGTACATATGTGTTTAAATCGCACGGAGAACTTTGCTTGCGCGATGCAGGATTTCGACGTTAGTTCGTCATAGATGGCGCTGCGGTTCTTTTTGTTGCCGTACAAATTATGCTTCTTAGTTTTTCTTGTGGCGGCATTGATGCCACTACAAACCTAAAGATGATTTTCAAATATCTGTTCAATGATTTATTATTCGTCGACTTTCATTTTTTTCCTTTTCCAGCTGTCGCCATATTGAATTTTGATAAAGAACTGTGTCTTTAGTGACACTCGCATCTTAGACAAATCGATCCCACCTAAACATTTTCATGTAAAATGTTGCAAAGACGAGACCATTTGACTCGCACTGCCAAAAAGTTATCAGATCTCATGTAGAGCCAAGCTTCTAACTCTACACGCCCTAACTCTACATTCTACAAGGCCTAACTTCACAAACTCTACACCTTAGTCAAAAAATGTGGCTTGGCCATTTCGCTACATTCACTTGGGCGTAAGGTGAAAAATGTATCCACAGTTCATTACTTTTCTGTTATACAATAGTTCTTGTAGTAACGTTCCCAAAGATTTACTTACCACAGCGTTAGGGAATGCATCTGTATCCCAACTTTAAACGCTTGTTCATACTTTAATTCCTTCTGCGCTTGGCTCAACGTCTCATCACTAAATATATCGTCAAGGCTGTAGAAGTAAAGCTGCAGGTTCCTGAACTGGTAGCAGATGGCGAGCATCATAGTCACCATTATGAGGAATGTGAACATGACCCTGGCTACGAAGGGGAACCACCAGAGGTAGAAGAGGACCCTCACCACGCCCGCTACTGGAGACTTGTCGTGGACATCCGGCCATGCTGATATAATTGTGATGAAGTTTTCACCTGGAAGAAGTTAAACTGTATCTTTAAGGTGTTCAAATGACTTAGGTACTATCGTAAGGTATTTAAATTTAAAAAGCTAAAATACTTAGTAAAATGGTTAGACTGCGGAACACGGTGTTCGACGGTCATGCCTAGTTTTTTTAGGCTATTACCGTTGATCAGTTGATGGTTTCGTTTGCTAAACATTTGAGGTATTAACAAATAGCGAAGTCAACGATAATACTGGAGATACCTAGGTACTACAAAAAAACACGTCGCTTACACCTCATGGTGGTGTGGAAATTAGTATTTTCACTAAAACGTAGACTTTGCGGAGCTTAACTCGTAGGTACACTAAAAGTACCTATTAATTTAAACAAAAAGCTTAACTTCTATATAGATTAGGAAATTTTCTCTAATTTAATTTAGCTCGCACCAATTTTTTTGGGAAATCAATCGTAAAGGTCGCCATTTTTCCAAAATGAAGGGTGGTAAAGATAGTATTTTAGTAATATAGTAAAAGTTAGGTACCATAAGCTCGAAAACGTAAACGTGAAATACTCATTACCTGCAGTAACAACTTGGTATAGTGCACGAAAACCATACGCCACGGCTACCATACAAATAATACCGCTTAAAGTCACGGAAAACAGTTTTATCTTCTTTATCATCTCGCGTTCCAACTCGGCATCATTCTGGCGTTCCTTCAACACCACAACGAGCTGGTACAAGATGTTCCTGACTTCCTGCTTATAGAACAAAGATATGTAGTACATAATCATGTTGCCAGGAAGAATAATACTGAACATCAGCCGATCAGGAGCTTGCTTTTCAGTCAAATTATCTTGAGTGAAGAAAGAGCCTAAAATCGACAAAGCATAGAACACGTTGGCAATATTAATAACGTAGTCCACTTTATTGTAAATGTTGATGAATCTTTGAGAAAGCCTGATATCGGTAATCCAGATATCTTTCGTCCCAAATAAGAAGCCGATCGTGTTTATTTTATCAAATAGTCTTGTAATTTCTGTTGGTTTGATTATTTTCATTGAAGGATCCATTTTGAATATTCTCTATTCTTCTTTTGTTTATTTGTATTAACGTGTACAATGTGCTGTATCAAGTTATTCAATAAAATGGTAAATATTTCCATGAACATATTGCACAAATAATTGAGCATATGTAACAAGAAAAATTATTCTAATTAATGACTTCGACTTCAAACAAAAGTTTCAATTGCTACCAATTACGTCAAAGGACTTACAACAAAGCATACAAAACATACAAAACTAGTATATTAAAGAAGGTTTAACTAATAGGTAGCCACACAACATTCTAGTATGTGAAAAATAAATGACAAAACATTTGTTACAAAGGGGCGACCATAAAATACTTCTATAAAAAAACTTGAGTTTGGCAAGACAAACCTACAATAATAATTCGGAGAAAGTACGCAATTTTACTAGACTTTCATATCCATATTTCCAATTATAAATGCCAAAGTAATTCTGTATGTTTGATACCTTTTCACTTTTTAACGGCTGTGCAGATTTAGAGGAAACTTAACACATGGGTAGACCATCTCCTAGATTGGAATACAGGATACCTTTTCAAATCCCGGGAGTACCTATGTTCCCTTGAGATAATTTTCGAATATCATGCGGGATTGCGGGTGAAGCCTCTGGAAGAAGCCAGCGGTATCGCTTCTCCTATTGATGAAATAAACGCAACATATTTGTGCTAAATTTATTAAAAATAATAAAATTATGTTTGAGCAAGTGCATAATTATTTAAGTAGGTAGGCAAACTTTTGAATTAAGCATTTTCTTCTGTGGTTTTTAGCATATAAGTATATTTGATACTCTGCGATATATTTTGAACATTAATATAAAAAAAATAATCGAAAATGATTAATGAAAAAGTTCAATAGAGCACCGAGAAAAGAGAATATGACATCTTGACGATCTGAAACAAATGAATTCTCAAATTAATACAAGAAAAATATTTACGGGCTGTCTAAGTTGTAAACCGTCGGAAGCGGAACTTACCGCTACGTAGGTTTCGTAGGAGAATGTCAAATATCCAAATGCCTTTAGTTCAATTGGTCTCTGTAACAAAACATGAGGGTCTGGTCAAAGTTCTATCTATAACTTCAAGTATTAACAGCCTTCTCAGAATTTAGAGCCTTTTTTTGTGAGTGGCCTCTCGCAGTTCGACCTATGATGTTATCGACTGCTTAACCGGATTTTCCTGTGGCGGCCTTAATACAAATATTAAAGCCTCCAGCCAGGGCTTATTAAAAACTTACAAACTAAGCTACTTCACGCTAAGGGCACCCCCTGTGGGGTACGGGCCTCGGCTTAGGGCGTCGCTGGGGGGAGGACAGCTAGGGACGGGCTGGATCAAACTAGGATTATTATTCAGGAACGAATTTAAAACTATAGGCTCAGCGGCGCGAGCTAGCTCGAGCAAGGGTCGGGGCGGAATTTAGAGCCTATGCACACGGCGAATTTTACACGCGCCGACGACGCGCGTATTACGAACGCGCTCACGGCGCTTTAAATGACAAAAGACAGATTTTCGTAATTGTATCCATATAAACGCGCGCGAGAAGCGCGTTTGTATCACCGTATCAGCGCGTTTGTATCGATACAAATGCGCCACAAAATTTTTGTACGTGTGCCAAGGCTAACTGTCTGCGTCTAAATTGCGTTTGAAGCGCGTTAGCGCGCGTCATCTGCGCGTCGTCGGCGTGTTAGAAAAAGGCCGTGTGCAAAGGCACTAAAGAAGGTAAATATGTAAAAGATCTATCTAGCCCTAGCCTATTAAAATGTTGTCCCACTGCTGGGCAAAGAGCTCCCTCCCCTTTTCACGCAACTCTGCCTTTGCTAGTTCGGGTCAGGCTAAAAAATAGCTCAAAACACATATAAAAACCGGATAGATAGATTACTACTTGTTAGCACTATAAAGATACATACTAAGTATGATGCTTAAATGTATTTCCATTTTCGCGATAGAGCAAACACAAAATAACGAAAAAAAAACACAATAACTTTAAATTTTATACTAAAAATTACATTTGTTTACCTATTACGAACCATGAGGTACAAGTGCCCGCTGACTGACGGACCGCGGAAATTAAGTCATACAATTCCTTTGGTTTCCTTTCGGGTACGGAACCCCTAAAATTACCTGTGCTTGCATCATAGCCAAGACGACCAGCTTCTTGATCCGTGGGGAGCGGTCGTGGCAGCTCTGCCAGCCGGATCCATACATGGCGTTAGGCAAGTTGGATGCCTAAAAATATAACCTTGATTTAAAACAAAGTTACTAAAGTTTAACTAATTAATGACACACCGAAAAATCAAACGTTATTGTTCAAACACATCGTTGTGTTGTTAACGCACATCTATGCATGGGCGCCTGGAGGGAGTGCAAGGAGTTGCGCTTTGCAATTTGTTTGATCTAATGATCATTTTATAGAATGTGAATTCGGCATGTAAATTAGGGTCGTGACCAAGGCAAGTCGACGAAGGCCCGCTGCACGGGGATCTTATTTCTGTATGCAAGTTTTAAAGGAACCTAACCTATTCGTGTGGGGGTTCCCTAAGTTCCCTACCCGGCCCACCAGCTCAGCGTTTAGATCAAACGTTAGTTACCTATATACTTAATGAGCAGCACCCCCTCAGGTCACTGAGCAAACACAAACAACAAATGACTAGCCTCCACAGTAATGTCCCCGGCGGGCCACATGAAGTAGCCTAGCCCGACGAGTGCGGCAGCCACCCGCGGCGCGTTCGACACCAGCATCGTCAGGGAATGAGTGTCGTTTTGCTGTCAAAAAACAAAACCTTGAGTGAGAAGGAAATCGTTAATGTTACAACTTTGGTTTGCTGCGTCAGTAGCCTCATCTCAATTGAACCAAAATACTAAAACCTTCTAAAGGCACCATGCACGCCGTGTACGTCTGTTTACGTTATAAATACTTGACATTCACGCTTCTGTGCTATCTGCCACCTATGATTCCTACATGGTATGTAGGAGTTATGGAGGAGCATGTAGTACATGCTTCCATTAGGGGAACATTCCAGGCGTGGACGGTGTCATCTAGTAGCGCAAATTCGAAATATTTATAAATCTTGACATTGACAGTTCTGTGCAGCTTATCTTTGTAGCAAACAACCCAAAATTAATATATTAATTCTAGACCAAACACGAAAATCGGAGAATAATAATAATAATAATAAGTAATAATATCCTGGGACAACTCACACACGGTCATCCGATCCCAAACTAGGCAGAGCCTGTACTATGGCAACCAGACAACTGATAAACATACTTATATATTTCTAAATACATACATATTATACACAAATTACACCCAGACACAGAACAAATGATCATGCTCATCACACAAAGATTTGTCCTAGGTGGGAATCGAACCCACGATCTCCGGTTAAGCAGTCAGGGTCACTAACCACTCGACCAACAGGCCAGTCATAAATAATAAATCGTTATTAACCGACTTCAAAAAAAGGAGGAGGTTCTCAATTCGGTGGATATTCGGTGGAACAATGAGCAACTGTTCCTTAGCATCATAGTCTAACTTTGGAGATGTCGTTCTCTAGACAAAAGCATACTTAGGTACTGCAGTCAGAAATCAATTTCGTTGTAAAATGTATTATGTACCAACATAACTGAGGATTGGAAAAACAAACTTCAAGACACTGGGAGAAGACCCTAAGCTAGTTGGAAAAAGGCTAGGTAGCATTGATTGTATGGAAAGATAAGAAAGAGTGCTAAGCATACTAACCAAAGATAATCCTGTTAACATCCTGCAAGTAAATGGTAACTAAGTAAACGCGTGTTATGTATAACATACAAAGTATCTTTACATTCGCTCACCAAGACTTCAGGAAGGATAGAAATAAGCAGGCCGCACCAGAGCAGCACATGCGAGCTGAACGTTATCTGAAACACGCGTTGAGTCTCATCTATACACCTGCAAGCACAAAATAATCATTTTATTGGTACCAGAGATACTACTTATTATTCGTATTCTTTATTGAGCACTCAGAAACATAACATCACAATAGGACTTATGTGCAAAAGTGAGCTTAACCAGAATTGGGTTCATGAACAGCAATCCTCTGCAATGCGATAGAAATCTTTATAAAATTAGAGTCCACAATAAAAACTTAAAATTACTTTAAGTATACCTATTTATATGCTAAACTAGCTTTTCCGACTTCGTACGCGCATATCCCATTTTTCTCGTTCCCGTAGGAATTTCGGGACGAATTATACACCTAAACATTCCTCATGAATTACTCCATTCATTGGTGAAAACCGCATGAAAATCGGTGCAGTAGCTTTAGAGTTTATCGCAAACAGACGCGGCGGAGGACTTTGTTTTATAATCTGTAGTGATGAACTTAAACCAATACTAGTACAGCACACAATATATAATATTATATAAATAAAATCGTATAATTATGCAACCGTAGCAAATGACAGCAAAAAACCTAAAGACGTTCCTCAAACAAGCCACTAAACTCTGAATATTAAGTCATCATTCAATTTCGTAATGTGTGACAGTAAAAATGTGTTTTGTAATAATTGGTTGAGCCATGGACTGTCGCTGTTGAGGTAATATAGTCGGCGGCTAAAATGGTTTCTAATTTTAAATTTTCCATCAGGCAAAAACTTTTTATTACTCGGCTCACGTTTGGCCACAATCCCACCCGATGTAAGTGATTATGTGGTCTACGATGGAGCACGTACCGTATCCCTACAAGTAACCTATAGCCCTAGGTTGTAGCAAGAAATTACAATCCTTAGCTGTACCACATAGAAAATATTCTGAAAACGTTTTGTGCGCAAACTCACCACAAAGTCAGCGCATGCTGTTCAATCCCCTTCTTAAACCTCATCTCAAACTTCAGCTCCTGCTCTTCCTGACTCAACTGCTTCTCATCAAAAATCTTGTTCAAGTTCTCAAAATAGCCCTGCAGGTTCTTGTACTGCTGGCTGAGGCACAGCAGGACTGTGTGGACGATGAGGAAGACCCCCATGTTGCGGACCACGTGCAGGAACCAGACGAAATAGACGATGCCCCTCGTGACCGCCGCGGGGATCGA
This sequence comes from Mamestra brassicae, assembly GCA_905163435.1. Classification (NCBI taxonomy): domain Eukaryota; kingdom Metazoa; phylum Arthropoda; class Insecta; order Lepidoptera; family Noctuidae; genus Mamestra; species Mamestra brassicae. The sequence continues at coordinate 1,293,308 of LR990991.1, read as the reverse complement.
GCGGTCCTGGATGTCGGGCCAAGCGGAGATGCATGTGATGAACGTCGCGTCTGATAAGTAGAAAGCTTGTTCTGATGATTGAAAATTGTTAAAATGTAAATAGGAATTTCTATCTTGTGGTATCAAATCTTTATAGCCTCATGTGACAATTCTGCAACTAATATGCCAGAATACGTATTAAGTTAAATTATTTCATCAAATTACCTTAACGATACTGTCAGACATAGGCAATATTGAAAAAATTAGTGTCTATGAAAAATCTTAGAATTCATAGTATCTTCCATTAATATCAAAACGGCCGCTGGCCACTTAGGAAGAAAAAGAGGATACGTTGCAAGTATTCTAAGTGCAATAGAGTATCACAAATCATTTGCGCAAAATGCAGTGTAGCATTATTTTAAAATAAAAAAAATAAATTTAAATTGTTTAGGATCTTTTCATAGTTTTCCCAAAAATATTTTTATCATATTGTTTTTTTATTATTGATGACACAGCCGAGCACTAACAGCTACAAGCTATGACAGTCGTAGCGTTGTGCTTAACAGCCATGAACTACGACATTGCAACGAGCTTCCACTTGGTATACCTGCCTACGACAATTAAGTTTGTAGCATCGACCTGCTACAGACAAAACAAAGGACACACGTAGCTACGACTGACACAGCATCGTTCTGCTACAAGTTACAAATAACATGCCATCGTCTAGCTACGATTTACAGCTGACCTAGTTTCTTCTTGCTACGAGATTTAACTGCCTTGGCATCGTCTTGCTACGAGCTGCAACTAACGTAGCATGCTCTTGCTACGAGCTACGATTGACGTAGCATGCTCTTGCTACGAGCTACGTCTGACGTAGCATGCTCATGCTACGAGCTACAATTGATGTAGCATACTCCTGCTACGAGCTACGATTGACGTAGCGGGCTCCTGCTAGGAGCTATTTCTGACGTAGCATGCTCCTGCTACGAGCAATGACAGAAGCTCTTGCTGTGAGCAACGACTGACGTCGCATGCATCTGTTACGAGCAACGACTGACGTCGCATGCTCCTGCTACGAGCAACGACTGACGTCGCAACTCCCCACTACGAGTTTTAACTGACTTAAGATCTTCCTTCTACGAGATGCAACAGACGTAGCATTTTACTTCAAGCATATCATACTGGAGACCGTATAATTGTTTAATTTTTGCACGACCAACACTTTAAACTGTCCTTTCGACTTTACAATTTTTTCACTTTGCTGCAAGATGCCAAATTCAAAGTCTGACAACTAATCTTGACTGCGACCTTATCTTAACTGTGATTGTGGCATATTTGGTGGTAGGATGAATTAATAACAATCTGAAGCAGTATTAAAATATACATACCAGTAGTAACAGCCTGAAAAAAGTTATACAATCCAACGAACACCATATTGCAGACACAAGACGAGAAAAATACCCCATTGTGCAACTTAGACTGCTTTATCATTTCCAGTTCAGCCTTCTTATCATCATGATCTTCCTTCAGAACCACCACCAATTTATACAGCACCTTTCTGACGTCATCAGTATAGTAAAGAATCACGAATTGGTAGAAAATTGTGATGATGGGAGTAGAGGCTGCGTAGGCTAGTCTGTCCGAGTTCTGTTTCTGCGATAGATCGTGTTGTGTCCATAGAGACGCGAAGCAAGAGGTACAGAATACCACCATGACTATATGGATGATTACAATTGCTGGGCGGTACAGTTTCACGAAGGAATCGGAGAAGTTCACCTTGTTGACCCAGAAATCTGGACAGCAGCATAGGAACCAGAACTTGCTATAATTTTCGATTAGTCTAGTTGAATCTGTCTCCGGGTACACCAGAGGCTCTGTCGGTATTTCAGGTTTTTGTCTGAAGTTGTTCATTATCAGGGCAGTATTCATCGGTAGTTTTATTAAATGAGAATGGTTGTGTCTTACTAATAATAAGGGAAAGTTGCTGGCAACTTGTTTATATAGTTTCTTTCTTTTGAGTTGAACAATTAATTTCTTCAAGATGTTTTGCTTACACAATTATGCTTTTGTATTTTATTAACAGCTAAAGGGTTATAGAGTGAGTACGTAATTGGTATCATCCAGGATAAAAAAAAATGTTAAAAAAAGGAGAAACGTCTCGAAACGTAGCGATGCATGGTGATGGTTTAAGATAACCCTTTCTCGTATGCATCGAAGCGGAGCGCTGTAGAATCTATGCTTTTATATAAATGTGTGTGAGATCGTTTTCTTTGTGTTCTAACAATTTTTTTTTGTTTGCACTTTTTTTATTTCTAAGTCTTTATTGACCCACTGCTGGTCAAAGGCCTTCCCCAAGTCCTTTCAGGAGTTCATTTTTTCATACCATGCATGTAAGAAAAGAAAATAATTACAATTTAAAAGATAATAAAATTGAAACATGGTGTATAACAAAAACCAATTAAAAATTCATAATCCTTTTGCAGCTACATAAAGAAAAAACGTTTATCTCAAGGACAGGTAATATTTACAATATTGTTAAGTATAAAATTCTAATGGTCATGGGAATCGTCAGAAGGCAGAACACATTGTTGTTTATAAATTAATAGTTTATTCCTTGAAATAAGTTTATAGTTGGCTACTAAAATAATTGCAATCTATACATCTTTACATTAGTTTACATATCTATACCTACATACATATAATGAAAATGTAACAGATCGCTGTCTGTACATGGAAGATATTTGAGAAAAAATATTATAGGAACCTTTATCAACGCAACAAGCACCCAACAAAACAATGATTGTTAGAATTTTTGTCTGTTTATTTGTTTATCTGTTTGTCTGTGCGTTTGTGCACGCTTATCGGCCGATTTAGATGTGGTTTCACTAATACATTGTGGTAAGCTTCACTTAACATTTAGTGTATGTTTCATGTCAATCGGTTCATAAATAAAAAAGTTATGCCAATTCAAAGAATCACGTCGAACATTTGTTAATTTAATTTCTCAATGGAACCAGTTCAGTTCTGAATATTACGCAGACGAAGTTGCGGGCAGAAGCTAGTATAAAATAAAAATAAGATTATTTATTCCATTTATTTATATGAATACATTAGGGACTTGGCCCAAAAAATTGATTTGACTCAAACTGCAACTTCCCACAGTTAGATTTTTTTTCTCTGATTGTCACGAAAAGTACTTAATTGTTACAAATGATTTTTTTGAAAACACAAGTACACTCATGAATTTCTAAGACCTCGGCGTAACAAAATTGCATTATTACCCTCTTGATCGCCTCATCAAATAGTATGTAGATAACTACATAAATTGAATTGTCATTTTCTTTGAAATAATACAAAATTGCTCTATTACGAAGCTCTTGGATAATTATCAAAATGTATCAATTAAATTATTTCGTATTGAGAATATCTAACAATCTAAGTACTTAATGAAATAGGGTTGTAAGCTGTGAGTTTTCCTGCCATGGTTGCGGAATTTGTTCGAAAGAGTCACCGCGGCCCTGGAACGTAAATTAAGGCTTTAGAAGGAACACGGATGGTTCTTAGTCAGTAAGAGTCTGACACGCCCTTCCGCTCCACCCAGAGCGGAAGAAGGCATTTGATGATTATCTATCCTCAAAAAGAAGCTGTGAATTTTGCAAGTTTCTAACAACACACATTTTTTGAAACTATGCAACACTAACATCTGTTAGCGGCTTCGCTCGCGTGAATGTCGGACATGTTCCTAAGGGAACATACACCCGAGATGTATAGAAGCCATATGCTATTCCAAACTTTAATCTATCTCGGGGCCTAATTTCATCCAAATTTATTCAGCCATTTACGTGTGATTGAGTAACAAAAAGCCAATCAAACATTCACGTTTAGTTTATTTTTAACCGACTTTAAAAAACGGAAGATGAGCTTCTCAATTCGGTTGTATTTTTTTAAATTTGTTACCTCGTAAACTCCTTCATTAGTGAACCGATTTGAAAAAATATTTTTTTATGTGAAAGGATATATACTTTCCGATTGGTCCCATAGAAATTTCATCAAAATCGGTTCAGTAGTTCGGTTTTATAGCTGGAAAAACAATGTCATCCAAGTAAATGAAATTGCGTATTTTGCTTTCCTGTGACTTTCCAGTGGTGTTGTTAGTGGGGCACCACTAAAAAGTGAAAAAAAGAAACTTTTTCATATAAAATACAACCTAATTCCTTTTATAGGTAAAATAAATTTTCGAGTATGTGGTAAACATCGTCATACATCGCTCTTTTAATTTATGTATTTATTTAAAGAGCGATATCGCGTAATTGAATCATCGAAACATTTATTTGTTTTGTAAACATTCACACGGCTGGCTGTGTCCCATTTCATAAGCAATGTTCGACACACTGACACCAAGATTTCTTGCTGAAATTCGTCAAATTGTAAACTATGATATCGATAGTCTTTGACAACCCTAAAATTGACTAAAACCCTTTGATTGAAAGTCATTACAGAAATGACGATAACTATTCCAATTACGAAATTCACTGTAAGACAATATGAATTTCCGTTACCAAGTCACTCGGTTATGAAAGATCCACCATGGACACGACGTACAAACGAAGCAAGACAACTGACTTCTTCTACAAACTGAGCTATGCAGTCTACTTCTTCGGGCTGCCTAACTTCTGGTTAGAAGACCTGAAGTTATCCAAAAGATTTGTTTCATTCTACGACAAGTTTTCGATGTTTAATAATGGCTTGATATATTTACTGATACTTTTCGAGTTGGCCTCGTTCTTTACACAGAAGAATTTGACGGAGAAGCAGAAGTCAAACCTGCTGGTGTATGCATTATCTCACCCGATGTTGTGCAGTTTCCGTGTGATGATGTCGAGGCTGCAGGACAAAGTGAGGCTGGTGATGTACACCCTGACTGTGAGCCTGAAGTCGGTGCACAACGACCCGGAGGTCGAGAGGCAGATGCTCGCCAGCACCTACATGTACTTGTTTGCGTTACTGTTCAGTTGTACTCTGTCTATGGTCATGTATGCGGCTGAGGGAATCTGGGAGGTTGCACGATACGGTATGGCTTTACTTCCGTATTAAAACTCATGGCTGTTTTTATAGAGCTTAGTGCGAATATCAGTGTGTTTGTGTTTCGGCACATTTATGATATAAAAACATTTTATCCGTTGCTAAAACCTTTTTTCACTTATTAATATTAGGTATGCAACCAACTCGATTCACAAAAGAAAAAAACCATGATTTAACACTGATATTCACAAAACCGTAACTAAAAAATTTAAAAATCCGCACTATTTATTGCAAAACCGCTTCAACTTTCAGACGGGACTTTCACGACTCTAGTGACAGCTTACCCAGATGTTGAGGATAGGTCTGACCTGGCCAATGTAGTCAGAGCACTCTGCTTTATAATCTGGTGGATCTTCCTCACGAGGATCATCGCTGTATACATCCTGGTCATCCCTCTGACCACTTGTCTCAGCCATCAGTACAGAAACCTGCAGAGCTATTTCTCAAGTCTTAATGAGATCTTTGAAAGGAAAGATTTGAGTCAAGCAGAGAAGGAAGAAAAGTATGAGGCTGGCTTCAAAGTTGGAATTAAACTGCATTCAGATACGTTACAGTAAGTATTGAAGAAGAACATTACCTATATTAATGACTTCAGCTATACGAACTTCCAAATGCATGCCCTGATTGGACAGGTCCACTTCAATTTGTGTCATCAGACACTAGCATCATGATAGGTACATGATTTATCTTACCAAGAATAATTTCTTCAAAACTGACTGTGACCTCTGAGTTACTTTCAACATTTGTCCTTAGAGTTGTCATAGGAAAAACCGACTTCATCTAGTTTTACTTACTCTACTACTAGTTTTATTTGTTTTTCGGGTACCTACGAAGAGATATCAAGTAAAGGTCAAATACCTTTTTTGCAAATTTATCTGGCGTCTACCATAGTGCGGAAAAGTCGCTGGTCAGCCCCCGTCTATTCAATTGATTGTATTTATCCTACCAGGCTGCGAACCGGGCAACTCCCTCAGCGAGCCCGTCAACCCAAAAAATACCACGAACGGTTTTTTACAATAATATGTTCCAGAATATTATGTATACAGGTGTTCCTGAAGTGCGTGGTCATCTTGAAGGGTGATGTTGGGCACAGGCTATGTTTAAAAAAAAATGACTTTTAAAAAAAACGACCACAAAAAAACAACAAAAAATTCCGAACAAATGACTTTTCAAGCAGTCTGGTGCAGTTGGTGACATCAAATCCGTGACTGAACTGAAGTAAATGCCACCAACTGTTCCAAACTGCTTGATTATTTTTCTGGATTTGAGCTTTCAATTAGGAGTGGTTCTGACTTTGACTGCCCAGTCTGTAAAGGTAACTGAATAGTCGAATATTCGCCTGAACCACTTGTTATGATCTTAAGGAACCATCAAACAGCTGTATCCAGTAGATGAAACCGAGATCATACCTACGCACGCATTATTTCGTCAGCCATCGGCGTAATGCACGGTTGGAAATCATTTATATCATTATAATCATCATTAAAATCGTTTTATGTGATGGTTTTTTTTGAAGTCACATTTTTTGTTTTTGCTATTTTTTTCTTAATGTATTGTAGGAGTAGGAACGGTAAGGGTGGGGAGAGTTAATAAAACTCGGTTCCTCACCCGCGTCGCCACACATCGCGCTCGCCTTCGTTGAAATAGGTCGTTAATGCCCGGGGATTGCGGATGTCCGGGGATTGCGGATGTCGCATACGTTCCCGCGATCCCCGGCGTAGGTGGGAGATGGAACACCGGGGTGGTTTTAGTCAGTAAGAGTCTGACAGACCCCTCCACCCGCCCCCGGGTAGAGGATTTCCATGAGGATTTCCCCCCGACATCAAAAAAAAAAAGGTCGTTACTCTGTCCGATTGGACCTAATTGTTTCATCATAGGTAGATCGTTTCTAGGTCTTATTTCGATTCATTCGTTTTGTACTATTTTTGTGTGTTAGCTAATTTAGAAGTGAGAATCATTTTGTGTGAAGTTGTTTGTGATGAATTTATTTTGTTAGGTACTATTAAAAATTGTTTTTAAAAAATCACTCCTTGGCTTATTTCCTTAGAATATATTAGCTACCAAACAGCAACCTTAAATATGACCACGCACTTTAGGAACAACCTATATATATATTTTTTAGTTAGTGTTGGAAACTTTTGTTTGATACACGTGGGCATTTGTCATTGCAGTCTCTCTTAAAAGTTAAAAATACGTCAAATGAATTTTGTCCTTCACCATCCTCGTGGTAATATGGTCAGATTGTGGATAATCTTGTTATTTTAATGTAATTTTTTGCTATTTTACGCTTGTTCTGTTTCCTCGTGATACCATCATGATTCCGGTGTGCGAGGGAGGCGGAGCTATAGGTGCAGGAAGAATAGCACTAACCCTTTCTTATACCGCAACCCTGATGGTATTGGCGTTTCGTGTACGGACCCAGCAAGTAAAATTTATCACTAATTTTCAGATGCACTCAGCAAACACAGGCTGTGTGTCGCGGTGTGTTCAGTGGTCAAATCGTCTTCAACATCTGTCTCCTGGTAGCGCTAATGGCCCAAATGGCGGTAGGTACCTAACTATCTACTCGACTTTCTCCATTTTTTTCATCAATCGATCAGTGGTGACTGCGTACCGGAATGCGGAGCGTTGGAAGGCCTCCCACAAGGTTGACCGAAGACCTGATGAACGTCGCTGGAAACCACTGGATGGGATCCGTACAAGACCGGTCGATTTGGCGACACTTGGCGGGGCCTATGTCCAGCAGTGGACGACTTTCGGCTGAAATAATGAGGATTTTTTTATTTCGATTTTGAACTTACATCTGGAACTTGGAAGTGGTTCTGACTTCGACTGGTCAGTCTGTAAAGGTTACTGACCCATTTGTCATGGTCTTAAGAAATCTTCTTTAGAAATTGTCATGAAGGTAGCAGACTACCTATTTGAATCGATTTATTTTTTTTGACGTGGCATAGTCTAATAAATCGATAAACGTCGGCTGCACGCACGAAAAAGGATGACTCATTGTAACGATAAGCTCATTTTAACGTTACGATCATTGTAGCGTTACGATCATTTCATCAATGTTTTGTTATGACGTTGTCACGTTAAACTATCGTCCGTAAACCGACTTTACAGACAACTAATTTTTTTTATTTGCGATGAGTTTGCTCGTGACTCTAGTCTAGGTCATAGATGACAGAGACAAAGTCGACTTTATATTTTTATTTTTTATAACGGCAACATAAAGACATCATCTGTGAAAATTTCAACTGTCTAGCTATCACGGTTCATGAGATACAAGCTGGTGGCAGACAGACAGACGGACAATGGAATCTTAGTAATAGGGTCCGTTTTTACCATTTGAATACGGAACCCTAAAAATGGGCATAACTATTACACATAAAATCCAAAATAGGACAACACTGTATTCTAAGTTCTTTTATTGTGCATTATACATCCAAGAGTGATCGCGAAAATCTGACACCAGTCTTGCCAATACGGTACTCCGTTTTGCTCATTTACGGGTTGTGGATGACAGACAGGTATTTGCTCCGTGTGAAATACTGGTACTCGAGTGGTTCCGATTGGACTAGAAGCCGAGCCCAAAATAACTTTGAATAGGCTCGGCAGATTGATTTTTAAGGTTCCGCACCCAAAGGGTAAAACGGGACCCTATTACTAAGACTTCGCTGTCTGTCTGTCCGTCTGTCACCATCACTACCGTCCGTGTGTATCTCATGAACCGTGATAGTTAGACAGTTGAAATTTTCACAGATGACGTATTTCTGTTGCCGCTATAACAAGAATGACTAAAAACAGAATACCTACAATCAATGTTTATTTTTTTATACATCCAAGAGTGATCAGGATCACGTTTCTGTCTAGCTTTAATGATTTTGTTCAGAATTCGGAGCGGACCCTTGTGAACTTATGCGCCGCGGTGTTCACTGCGTCGGCTGTGCTCATCAGCACTGGCTTCTACATGTGGAACGCTGGAGACGTCACCGTCGAGGTAAGGCCGACAGTTTTCAACCGCCGATTTGCATGGCCTACAATATTTGTTCCGGATCGGGCTGTTTATTTATGTGAGTTTATGTTTGTGAACGCATCCACGATACAGGAAAAAATCATAGAGCAGTAGGGGCAACGTTGTTTAAAAAAAAAAACAGGTATTTATTTATTTATTAAAACTTTATGCACAAGTAAAATCACTGTACAAAGGCGGACTTAATGCCTTAGGCATTTTCTACCAGTCGACCTTAGGGTGGTGCAGAGACAACATGGCAGGTGCAATTTAAAAAAAAAATAACTAAAAATAGAGAGAAGTAAAATAAAAGAAAAAAGAAAGAAAGATACATACATACACTTAAACAAAGTTATTAAGAAAAAACGAATCCAACGAATTAGCGCTGTGATGATTCTACCAACTTCTTGCGAATGTGCTCACGTGCCTTCACCTTAAAGGACAACCGACTTGTTGAAAGGTATATTTTTTTTCTGTCACTTGGAATTTCTTTTCCAAAACAATTAATAAATAAAGACGAAATCTGACATTGTTCTATACTGCAAGAAAAGTTAACAGTCTTCAACTTTAACTGATATTGATGGAGATTTGTTGTGGTATTGTTACGCGCCAGAATTAATGCCGGGTACATAAAAACATTAGTTAACACTAGCTCTATCTAGTATCGAGTAGCCAAAGTCAAAGTCAAAGCATTTATTTCAAATAAACCATTATCAGGTACTTTTGAATTGTCAAAGCCAGTCCGTCAAAAACAAGAAGCTATTTGCACGTTCGAAAGCGCAAATCTCTATGGAGAAGAACGTGCAGAAACTCCACGGACACTCTTTTAAATCACTTTACGTTTACAAAAATCCTGGTTACATAAACTTTGTTGCTTCTATATATGAGAACAATGTAAAGAAAGAAAAAAACAATTTATAGTATCAAATTTTAAAATGAGGCAGTGGCAACTAAGGGATGACCAGTCTCCACTGACGGCGCCCGTTCACGAACATGACGCGTGCATCAGCACCATTCAGCTCAACCATTTTGAAGGGAACTGAATGATCCGATACACGCGCTACCATCAGCGAGACATTGGAGTGAGCATGACACACCCTCAACTGCCCCCGCTATTTCATGTGAAACAAGGAAACTATCTATTAACATAATGGTGCATGGTCCTCACATTTACAGAACTTAAAATAAAAATTGCTTCTACATTTTATAAAACTATGAATATCAATCTGAAAAGACAGAAAAAGAAAAGTTTATTCCAAACATAATATAAGATTATGCGGAATAGTATAATTATTAGACATAAAAGTGGGTGAGCATCTCTTCCAAATATAAGACCTAACTAGTGGAACCAAGCGGCTGAGGCTGTGGAGCAGGACCGGCATTTAGCCAAGCATTTTTATCAAGGATATAATCTTCCTGTTTATACTATGCCTGTCTACATAGAGTGCGTTTTATGCATGTTTTAAATTTTTCTGATTCAGTTCGAGACTCTCACGTGGTATTTTATTATAAAACTGAACACAATATCCCATTAAAGAAGTGTGTACTTTAGCCAATCTGAATCGGGGTTGATCTAATTTATTCCTATTTCTAGTATTAAAATTATGCCTATCACTAATCTTACTAAAAAGATGAAGATTTTTCCGAACATACATAATGTTTTCGTATATGTATTGACAAGGTACCGTCATGATGTTGATATCCTTAAACAGTTCCCTTAGGGAATCGCGCTGACCAAGATGGTCGGAAAAAGATCGGAAAATCGGCTCTGATGGCTCTTTCCTGCAGAATAAATATAGAATCGATGTCTGCAGCTCGTCCCCTTAATAAGATGCTATAAGACATTATACTATGAAAGTAACTAAATAAACCAGCCTCGCGGTATCTATATCAGTAAATTGACGGATTTTTCTGACAGCATATGCTGCTGAACTTAGACGTCCTGCAAGAGATGTTAAATGAGGACCCCATTGTAGCCTTGGGTCAAGCGTGATCCCTAGGAAAACCGTGTCTTCGACGAACTCAAGTTTCTCTTTGTTCAATACTATGTCGCAAGTATTTTTTTTTTTTTTAATCGTTGGGAAATCATCAAATGACTTCTTCCGCTCTGGGTGGAGCGGAAGGGCGTGTTAGACTCTTACTGACTAAAATCCATCCGTGTTCCTTCTAAAGCCCTTTGCGTTCCAGGGCCGCGGTGACTCTTTCGAACAAATTCCGCAACCCTGGCAGGCTCTGGCCCTAGCGGACCCCGTCTTTTATGCTGACATCTCTTTGAGGCGCGCGTGAAACACAACGCGCCATCGACCCGGGCCTGGTGGTGATCGGACAGCGAGCCACCCACGCTCGCTGTCCGCAGGCCCGCGCCTACGGTGGCCGGGGATCGCCCTGCGACTCCCGACGCCCGGGGCGTCTACTCCTGTAGCGGCGGGCCTGTGGGGCGAAGGCCTTGCCTTTCCCCGCCTCCTCCTTCGCTAGCATTATTGCTTCGCAGAAGGAGGTGACCGCTCCCCAAGCCAAGTGCAGGTCTGCTCCGCCCAAGCAGGGCAGACCTCCACCGTATGCTCCACCGTGTCCTCCGGGCGATCCTCACAATGCTGACACCCGGGCGTGTCCTCCCGCTTAATCCGAAACAGGTACCTCCCGAAACAGCCGTGTCCGGTCAGTACCTGCGTAAGGCGGAAGGTGAGGACGCCGTGGCGCCTCTCCAGCCACTCCCCGAAGAGGGGCCTTACCGCCGCAATTGTGGCGTGCCCAGCGCTGGGCCGCGATAGTCGCTGTCTCCATACCGCCATGGTCCGTCCGCCGCGATGCAATTTGCCACGGCAGCGGAGTTTCGCCCCGAAGAAGCGCCTCCACGCGCCACGCGTAGACGTGCGCGAGGGCTCTCGCCTCCAGATCCCATGATGGTAATCCGGCAAGGAGGCTCGCCGCCTCGCCGGAACCGTGCGGTATCCCCGAGCCAGCCGGATGGCCATGACCCTTTGGGACGCATAGAGCCTCCGGCAGGAGGCGTTTGGACCCCCTAGATTGGGCAGGAGCCGCTTGAAGGCAGCTCCGGCCCACTCCAGTCTGGGAGCCCTCCTCGAAGTTCCACCGGCTGTCAAGAACGAGCCCCAGATATCTGATCGTCGACCCGACGCCGATGTGAACCCCTCCTACCGTTACTTGAGATCCCGCTGGTGGCCTGTTCCGAGAACCATGAAAGCACATGGACTCGGATTTGTGCAGGGCCACCTCGAGACCCAATTGCCGGATCCTTTCAGCGACTATCGCGACCCCGCGTATCATTAAGTCGGCCGCCGCCTGATGTGACCTCCCCTGTGCCAGAACCAGCGTGTCGTCGGCGTAGCAGACTACGCTGACGCCGCTAGGGAGGTCGGCGCGCAGCACCCAATCGTAGCAGATGTCCCACAGGAGCGGCCCCAGAACCGAACCCTGTGGAACACCGCACGACGTCTCTCGCCGGTTACACTCTCCCCGGTGACCGGGGTAGATAACGGCCCTATCCGTCAAATAGGCCTCGACCACGCGACGGAGGTAGGTCGGCATCCGATGATACCGGAGTGCCTCCTGACACTCTCGAGGGACGGGGTACCGGCGGCGGCCGTCGAAATTAGGGCCACTGAGCCGTTGAGAGTGGCTACGCTGGAGGCAGCGGCGGCGACAGCGATGGTGGTGGCTACAGCGGAGGCAGCGGTAGCGGAGGGCTTCTTCTTGCCCCCGGCCTTGGTGGGTGGAGCACAGGCCTTGCCCCCAGCCCAGTGATCGGCCGGTTTGCCAGCAGCCGCACATACGGAGCAGTGCGGCGTGGCGTTGCACGAGCCGGCACTGTGACCGGGCTGACCACAGCGGAAGCAAAGACCGGTGCGGTCCACCTCCGAGGTGCAAACAGCTCCCACATGGTTGCCCACTAGGCACCGGTAGCACCTCAGAGGTCTGGGTTCCAGCAGTTTGACCTGCGCAGAAACCCAGCCCACAAGGAGCCTTCCGCCCTCCTTTATTTTCTTGGCCGCCGTCACGGGGCAGCTCACCACAACAGTTCGCATGCCCGCGTGGTCAGGACGAATTGTACACGCCTTCACCTGCTCGGCAGAGCAACTCCCCGTCCTGACGACGGCGGCCACCACCTCTTCCTCCGTGACGGAGTCGTCCAGGTTCAGAATGCGCAAGTTTACGCACTTGGTAGGCCTGGACACCCGGGCCTCGTCTGCATTTATCGACGCTTTTAGCCTTTCGGCCAGAGCGTCAGCAGACGGGCCGCTGGCTGCACCGGGGATCTCCAGCATCCGGGCCCCAGTCAAGGTCACCTTTAGTCGGAGGCCCCCGGCGATGCCAAGCTCTCCCAGATTGACCGCCTCCTTCGCCTTCGAGAGCACGTCGCGGTACGTCACACCCCTCTTTTCCGCGTCCGGCTGTAGTGTAATCACTACAGCTGCGGATTACGGGGCGCGAAGCCTAGCCGCGACGCTTCTCTGCTTTTGCCGCCGCTTCCTCGCTCGCTTTTTGGCATCCGGCTTCGGCCGCAGAAGAATTTAAAGGCGGGGAATTTGACGGCGGTGGCGACTGTTGCACTGCGTGCGCCTTCTTCCCTTGTGCCTGTGCAGCCACCCCGCGTGTCTTCTGCTTGGCCAGTGCCGGTTTTCCCGGTGCCGACTTTGCGGTTTCACAGGTCCCTGCCGCTCGGCCCCTTGGATAGCCTTTTCCGACGACCCCGGCTTGGCAGCCACGGCGGCTGCATACGTGGCCGCATTCTTCTGGCCCGGGGCCGTCTGGCTCGCCGCTAGCGGGGGACGCAAGACCATACCCTCCAGGGTGGTGAACCGTAACTGGAACCGCTCCTGGAAGGCAGCCAGCTCTTGCCGCACCAGAATCAGGAGCTGGTCCTCCTTAGGCACAGTCTGGCTTGGCCCGCACTTGCAACCCCCTTGAGGTGCTTCCTTTGAGCCGACTCCTCGGAGCCCGGCCAGGTCTGCTCGGAGCTTCTCATTTTCTTTTTGAAGAAGCTCCGTGGCGGCCGCTAAGCGGGCGACCTCCGCTCGCATCTTGGACATTTCGTCCGACGGGGGCCCGCTGAAGTTGGCCTCCGCTGCCGCCAGAATGGAGGCCGACGCTGCGCTTATGGCCTTGTTTTTAGAGGCCTGGGTCCTCTTCAAGGCCACATCGCGGACCGCGGCCTCCACGGTCTTCACAAAACTGACCTGGCACTCCCTATTGGAGCCGCCGGCAGTGTCCGGCTCACCGCCGGAAGACGCCAAAAGGAGAGCCCTTCGACCGGTCACTCCAGTTTGGCGCCCCTCCTCAGCAAGCTCGCTGGGCAGCCTCTTGGGAGGCGAGACCCCTCCCCCTACCTCCTTCTCGGCCCTTACTCCGCCTACTGGTGGGGATTTTTCGGGCCGAGGCTAATTCTTCGTTGGAGGACGACCCTTGGTCATCCTCCGGTCTGGGGCGCTTGCGGAAGAACTTTGAGTTCTCCGCAGCAGCCTCCAATCCCTTCCGCTTAGAGCTCGCTGAGCTGACGCTTACGCCCGATGCGGAGCCTGAGTCTGACTCCGCATCTCCTTGACGAACCAGCGAGCTCTTCCTCCAAAGTTTGGAGGGCGCTTTACTGCCACGCCCGCCCGACACCTTTTCAGGCGTTTTAAAATTATTATGGATCAGGTCCTCAAAGGACGCTGATCGGGAGCCTCCTCGGCTCTTGTTGCCACTGGCAGACGGAAGACAAACGTTGCCCCCCCCAGAATACGAGGGGCTTGACGCTCCCAAAGGGAGCGTGGCGGATTCTCCAGCAGCTGAGCTGCTGGTACCGCCCTGGGGTAATTCTGTTCCGGTTGTCTTGTTCATTTGCTGAATTGTTCCTTTTAAAGGGTGTGGTCCCTATCTCCCAACTTACTATACCTCCCACTACTTTGCTCACTGCCCTCACAATCACGTCTGATGAGCAGACGCGTACCAGAAAGCAGTGAGCAAGATTCCTCCAATGAAAACTAAATCACAACATTTAATACTAAATTATTCGCAGTGAACCAATTTTGGACCTGCTGTAGCGCATTATTTACGTCAAGACTTGTAGAACGTCGATCTATCTTAAAAATTAAGGACGTATCATCAGCAAATATCACCATTTCTGGTTGAATTTTTAAAAGATGGAGACCCAATGTAGCTGAATAAACCGCTCCTGGTCTAAAACTACACGATTTGAGCACCCGCACTTTTTGAATTTCAGTAAAAAAATATCTTTTTTTTAACGATGATGTAAAAAAAAATTAGGTTTGAGAACTAGACGAAAAATAAAATGACAAGTTCAATTAGTTCATTCATTGTATCACGATTATTTCATTTCCTGATGATTGTCTTTCTACTTAGCGTCCCCTGCTACTTGCCTTCTGTATTTGTATCTTCTGTAGTCGGATCTTCTGTACTATTATCTCCGGTACCAGGTTTTTCTGTACTAGGATCTCCTGTACCAGGTGTTTCTGTACTATTATCTCCTGTACCAGGTTTTTCTGTACTAGGATCTCCTGTACCAGGTGTTTCTGTACTATTATCTCCTGTACCAGGTTTTTCTGTACTAGGTTCTCCTGTACCAGGTTCTCCTGTACTAGGTTCTCCTGTACCAGGTTCTTCTGTACTAGGTTCTTCTGTACCAGGTTCTTCTTTACCTGGTTCTGTATCAACTGGTTTTTCTGTTTCAGGAGGTTCAGAACTGTTTGTCGGTGAAGTATGGGTCGAGGTAGTTGCAGCTCTTGCTGGTGACAATGTGCCAGCAATGGCATATAGACTTGGACTTTGGGTACTAGGCAACGTCTTCGTAGTACCATTGGTCCGCCACTTAAAGAATGGCAATATTGTTGTGGTCTTTAACTCATGACAACTACATTTACAGCGAAAATCCAGTCTATATACTCGAAAACCAATGCTCTGGCATGTAGACATACAAGTGAAACTTTTGACGTAATCAGTGCATTTGTAATGGTGACTCAAACCATAATATTTTCGAGCTTCTTCACTGTTACCTGCAAGAAGAATAACGATCTTAGGCAAAATTAATAGACGTTTTTAGCACATGCTATGGCTCAGTATATCGAGCCCGCAAATACTCTTTTTAAAATCTTCTAAATTCTTATTTCTATACTTATTTATTTTCGATCTGTTCAATCCCACTGCAGGTCAAAAGCCTCTCTTTCTTCCTTCCATTCCTCTCGGCTTTGGCCAAGTGTGGACCAATCCTGTCAATAGGCGTCAAGCTCGACTCGTCATCTTCGCCTAGGACTTTGGGCATTTCCACATTGTGGTTGCTTTAGCACATGAACCTTTCGACATACGGCAGACGTGTCCGGCCCAGTCCCGTTTAAGCTTGGCTGCTTTTTGGGCGTTCACTAACAAACCTCAAGCTTGAACCTTGCTGAACTATTAATACAAGGTTTGTGAGCCGCATATAAGGATAGAGAGAGTGCACATGTCCATATTGTCCATCAAATTGCGTTTATGCTATCAACTATATAAATTTAGCCACTTATTTTTCCTGTCTCACCTGGAAAGGGACGTTTGAAAAGTTCTTAGCATAACATTATATATTTTTCTAATTACAGAATCAGAATCAGAACCCTCATTTTAAAGCTACATTATTGAGTAGTAATGGTTTGAAAAGGTATTATCAGGGTTTAAACAAATGCTGCCCAGACATTGGAGTAAAATAAAAACAGCTTCTGTTAGGCTCTGTAAGTCATGAGTTTAATCTTTGACATGTTCATCTGAAGATTATTCTCGAGCCTCGCCGTGCTAGGTCACTCAGCCTAGTTCAGCTGCCGAAGATGAGAACAGCACGACGACAACGTCTTCACAAGTACTACGGTACGGAAGTTTTGGTGATAGGAACTTGGCCTTTTAAACATTTTTTTTTTTTGTGGATAGTGCAAAACCACCGTAAAAAATCAGTTACAAAAAAATATATCATTTCTGGGAGAAAAAATCATTCGAATGTGAGCAGTCACAGTAATTTCAAAAAAATGGGACAAATGTTTTGTAAGAGTCGTTAAAGAGTTATGGTGTTTGAAAAATAGTACTGAATATGTTCACATTGACTATTAGAAAACACTAGGGGTTTTTACTCTTCTAAATGCAATGTTTGCAAGCTGGTGCATGCAATTAAAGCTAGTCAGAACCTTCATTGAATGAGTTGGAAGACCGCCAAATGACCATCAGACATTTAGCTGAGGTCACAGGGGTCCATATGGTGGCTTTCAATAGATCCTTAGGAACGAATTGCATGTGATCAAAATTGGCAATCGTTAAATCGCTAAAAATGTTCAAGGTCGAACTACAATACTTAAATAATAAAATGGCGACATACACATACACGAGTTCTTCAGAAATAGTTCCCCCTTGCTCTCGACTTCTTTTTCGTCTCTAGGAATTCCTCAGGGGCAAGAATTTTGAAGAAGATAGTTAAGAAGAAAGTATTGTGGTGACTACTTTTTATGCGTTTTTAGTGGGATTTAGAAACAAAACCTTTCTTTTTTCGTAGTATATTTAGCGATTACAAAACTATGAACCGCTTGGATCGACTACTAAGGAATATATCATGAAAAATATGAATGTGAACCACAACTGTTTTTTTATATACATAATATCGATTATCATTACTTTTCGATCACCGTAGTATATCTTGGTTATTGTGGCAGTTGAATCGACATAAATTAACGGCACCGGCAGTACCTGTATTTTGTTTTATCGTTGTAGTTTAGCCGGATTGGGACTGGCACAAAGACGTAGTAGTCAACTGCCCGTATACCCGTCTCATTGGCTATGAGCCGTTTTCCATCATGACTTACAATATCAGTTGAGTCATGGAGATCAGTAAAGTCAGAGTAACATTTTGCTAAACTTTCTTAGGTCCCTTTCAGCTCAGTGGCCCACTCCAATAACAATAGGTACACTGCTTTAATGAGCAAATCCTACTAATATTATAACCGCGAAAGTTTGTAAGTAAGGATGGATGGATGGGTGTTTGTTACTCTTTCACTTCAGAACGGCTAAGCGGATCTCGATGAAATTGGGCACAGAGGTAGATTATGGTCTAGAATAACATATAGGATACTTTTCATCCCGGGAATATGTTCCCTTGGGATAATTTTCGATACAAACGCGGGCGGAGCCGCGGACGGTAGCTTGTTTTCTAATATTAGATAATATTAGGTGATGCTCATGTACACTTTGCAATGGATCATTGGAAAGCGAGTCATGAGAATCAAATTCGCATACTAGGTAATCATAGGTAACAATAATGTTTTAATACTTACTATCATTGTCGAGGGAAGTTACGACAGCAGCGAGTAACAAAGCCAATGAGATCTGGACATTCATTTTACCTTCAACTCGGTCAAATCATTGATTAAACTGAAATAAATCGTTTTTTTTTCTGATATTCGATTAATATGGAACAAGTACCAGCTCACAAATGAAGACGAAGTATGCAACATATACACTTAGGCATACAAATAAACGATTAAAACAATAACTAGGCAGGAACTTACCTAATACTTAATAGTTTAATTAATTGACATGAAATTGAGTTTCCTTGTATATCGCTGTTTCTTTTAGTTTCCTGTATTTTTTTATTAAGCATAGTATGTACTTACCTATTTCATCTTAGGGAGCGTTCAAGTATTACGTAGCGCAATTTTTTAAGATTCTTGACGTTCCCTCCCCCCCATGTAACGCGCCATAACCTTTATCTGTACCCCCCTCCCCCTCCCTAAACGTTACGTATCATCCAAATGACAATTTTTACCTAAAAGTCACAATTATGTCTACTACTCTCATGTTACCAAATTTTTTAATGAATAAATGTTATTTCAAGAAAAATATTGTTGTTTATTTTTTTTTGGCAAAATGACTACTGTTTAGTGACTGTGTGTGTGTAACTCGAAAATATGTTTAGTGAGCTAGCGCTAAATAAAAAAAAACAATGTTAAGTTACGCTTTGTTCGAACACCCCTCCCGCCCCTGTAACGCATCGTAACGTTTTACAAGATACCCCCTCCCCACAAATTGCGTTGAACATGAACGCCCCCTTATGAAGGGACTTTGTTAAATCAGCATCTTGGTTTCCGGTGAATAATATACTCGAATATAAATTATTGACCTACAATATTCTAACTTCGCAATTTTTAGCTTTAAGGGTTAGAAGTTGTTGCTCCCATACCTCATAACACTCCATTCATGAAAATGACACCATTTGACGCACATTTCTTGATCATATGGGAAAATTTTAAGGGTTAAAATTTCCATTATGGTCCATCGATTTATGGGGCGGGGAGGGGGGAAGGGGGGACTATCCCCTGTACCATCCCTACCCCGCGGAACACCATGGTTATGGAGATATCTATGCTTAAAGTTTTCAGGTTAGAATAAAAATGTCCATAAATGTCCATCGATTTCTGGGCCGGGTCGGGGGGGGGGGGGAGGGGATAGCCCCCCTCTGTACTATCTCTACCCCGCGGAACCCCATGGTTATGAAGATATACACGGTTACATACCCATTGTTGAAGAGCCAAATAAAATAAATAAATAAAGTTTTTAGGTTAGAATAAAAATTTCCATAAATGTCCATCAATTTATGGAGAGCTAACCTTTCCCCTCCAGATTGACTCCGCCTTATCTCCGGCGCTGTGGGAGATCAGCCCTTCTGCCCTTTTGTGCCGAAGTAAGGTCACTCATGCTCGGCTGCGGGCGAGGGCTGCTCTCAGGGGTAGGGCAGATAAGACCACGTGGAAAGTGTGGTGCCCCGATTCGGTTTTGGGTATTTTTCGTCGCTTCACGTTCCGTTCCATAGTGTAAATAAAAGTTCGTTATTTTTTGTGTAAAAAAGTCAATGTACTTAATTGCATAATGCGGAACGGTTATTGTGCACATTAATTACACACCAAATTTAATTTGTGAATATGTGAAAATAAATTTATATTTACTTAAGTAAAAAATATGCCATAAAATTTAATAAAATACACCTCTAACGTCAACGGAACGTGAAATGTCAACTTTGACGTCTACCACGCATAACAAATAACAATTATTCAATTTAAAAATTTGCAAATGGCGTGCTATTTTCCAATTTGTATGGAAACTAAAAAATCATGTATGCGACTTCAAAATGTAAAAAGCTTTCTATTTTTGAGTATCATAAATAACTATTTTGTAGATAGTTATTTATGATACTGTGTGGTAAGTTGGTTTTTACAAATGAGTAGTCCAATATTAGTCACGAGTTAGTTTTTCAACACATTTTCGAGAAAACAATACATAATAGGTAATAAAACAAACCTTTAGTTTTTACATATCAGTCGGAAAGTCGCAACAATCTTTGACGTTCCTTATATGAAAATAGCGCGAATTTGCAAATGGCACCACAGGCGCGTGGCGAAAATTAGAAATACAGTAGTTCTAATTTTCACCACGTAGTATAAACGACGTTTATATTGAGAAAAAGCGCTTTCAAGGAGGTTTGATCATTCAGCTTACATAAGGATACGCACGGCGCTATACAAAGAGGAGTGCGGTAAAATAGGTACTTAGATGAGAGTACCTATTTTACCGCACGTTCCATTGTATGGTTTGTAATTTACCTATAACTTTCGAATAATGTATACAGGCTTCGTAAATGCATTTTTTGAGCAAATGTGTTGAAAAAATATGAACTTCCAAATCAACGGCCCATAACTATAGATACTATAACTAAAGATTTTGATACCAAGAAATTAATCGTTATCCATTTAAATGGTTTGATAACTAAGGTTGATTATGTACATGTACACTTTTAATTATTCAAATCGGACCTTTCGTTTAAAAGTTACGACGGGTATAAAAATGCTTTAAGTTGCGTTTTGAGCGAACTGGGAAAAATCTTAATGCTTGGTCCGATGAAGTTGAAACTGTCACTGTATAAAAAATAAGAATAACAAATATTTGGATTTTCGAAAATAAACTCCTAAAGGGGCGAGTAGGGGTGATGAAGTTTTTAGGGGAGGACATTATTGCTTACTTACTTCAATTTACGTGGAAATTGGAATGAACAAACTAAAAGTGGGATATTTGAAACAGATCTAACAATTTTTACATAATCAACCCCAGACGGGGTGAACGGGGTGATCCTGAGACCGTTGAACGTATATCGTGGTGCTTAATTTTCCAAAACTTACCTTTAAAAAGGGTTAGAGGGGGCGTTGAAGATTGTGAAATACCTACTAAATCCAAGCGGACGAAGTCGCGGGCGTAGTGCTAGTTTTTTAATAAACTAATTTTGATGTAACGAGAACTGAACGCTGTCGCCCACTCGGCGGCAGCGTTCAGGAAGTTGCGTGATATCTTCGCGTCTCACATACCACAGTGTCTCAAGACGAAAGTCTAAAACCAGTGCGTATTGCCAGTGATGACTTATGCAACCAAAACGTGATTGCTCACAATGGGCCTTATCAGAAGTCTCAAAGTCAAATCACAGAATGATGATATCCGCAAGAGAACCAAGGTTACCGAACTGGGCTGTGGCCCGAAGGATCGCCAAACTAAAGTGGTATTGCTCGCAAAACAGATGGTCGATGGGGCCGAAAAGTTCTAGAGTAGCTACCGCGTACCGGAAGACGTAGCGTTGGAAGACCTCCCACAAAGTAGACGTGGTGCGACACTTAGGAGAGACCTATACCCAGCAGTGGACGTCTTTCGGCTGATATGATGACGATGATGTAACGATAGGAGTCCGTAGTCCTGTTTGCCTTACAGAGCACCATTCCACGCGTCTGACTTTTATTTTTAGCTATTGATCATTGATTGATGATGATTACTGACCTTTAAATTTCTTGCTTTCCAAGTTGTCTTTATTTTTTCCTGATAGTCCTGTTTCCTTCCACGCGATTGTAGGTATCCAAAAATATCGTAAAGGGTGTGGCTGGTGTTTCAGGCGTCCCACCTGGGCACGGCGATATATTTCTCTGGGTGGTACAACTGCCAGGGCCAGTGCTCAGTGCGCCTTCGGAAACTCATTGTCATAACCATGTGCCATGCTCAGGTAAGTCATCACATTCAGCAGATTAAATTTCCTAGGGATTCTGGTTTCAATTCTAAACGTAACATATACATGACATGTAGCTTAAAGTACCTATTCAAGTCTACATAAGAAATAGGAATGGTATTTGAGATAATAGAAGGTAGAGATAAGAGATATGTTAAGTGAGTAACCGTGATGAGAAGTCAAGCAACTTCGATTCTGATTTGAGCTTGCATCTCCTCATATTTCTAAAATTCAAATTGAACCAATACATGTTTTTGTGTTAGTAGTGGATGAGAAAACTCGCTCAATACCTATCCGATTTCTGTGGTAAGACAATTTCAATAATTTAATTTAACAATCAATTTGTCCACAGCGCCCTGTGGTCCTCAAGGGTCTTGGGTACATTGATCTTTCGTACCAGTCGTACATTAGGGTAAGTAACTGAGTATCATTATCACTCACAGCCCGACTCTCTTTTGATCCCCACGTTCTTGTGTCAGCCTCATCCAGGTTCGTAACCACAGAAATATATATCTATGTTCGTAACTGTTACGGTAACTGAGTGTACCTACTTAGAAATATTTATAGATATAGATAGTAAAGATAATTACTGAAAAAAAGTGGCTACATAATGGTCTGGCCCTGATATATATAGTTTTTATTTTTCTATTTATTTTTTAGTTTCATTTAAGTTTGTGAGTCTTTTCTGACTTTCTTTCGTTCTTGTTTCTTTACTAAAAATATAAATGCAAAAGCGAGTTTTTTTGTTTGTTACGCTTTCACATCAAATCGCTAAACCGATTATGATGAAATCTGAGAAAAATAAATGAGAGATAGATGAGACCCTCCCTGGAGACGGTTAAAGGCTCCTATTTCGGCTACGCGACACCTTGCAGCGTAACACGACGCCGTCACTTCGTGTGCAGTATTTTTCAAGTTTGTTGTATAATATGTATTAGTTTATTGTTTTGTATAAATACTTATATATGTATTGTGTTTTATGGGCCTTAGTTGCCTGAAATAAATGATAAATAAATAAATAAGCGAAAGCTATAATAAATAAATCCGCGAGCCGCGGGCGGCAGCTAGTACTGATATAAAAATATTTTTTCTCAATTTATTTGGGGTCAACGTAGTATTTCTTCTTCTTCCTTGCGCCTATTCACCATCATCCCAATAGTCACCCCTAGCCATAAACTTTATCCGTCGCGTCTTTGGTCGTTCTATCAGTATTCTGAGTTGACTCCTTATTATTTCTATTTCAGATCGTAAAATCGTCGTACTCCGTATTCTCAGTACTGTTCTAGTTTAATAATGAAGGTCTCGAAAAATCATTCAACTGATCTGGAAGATTCATTAGTTCTGCCTGGCCTTTAAATAAGGTGTTCAGGAGAATATACCTAAAATTGAGAAATTAAACAGAGACCCATTTTTATTTTCTTCAGTAGTCCAAGACTATCTCAACGATATATGCTCAAAACTGTACCGTCAACATAAGAACAAATAAAGTACAATTCAACATGCAACAATGTCTTTTATCTTATAATTAATCGTACATTTTCAGCTTATGGAGGGTGAGGATTGAGTGAAGAGCGGCAGCGGATAATCTATACTTTTTCTTTCTTGTACAGGGTGATTTTTTAAAGTGTACGTGGATGGCCAAATCCGAAACTATGAGGAATATGGAAAAACACTTAAAGGGGTCTCGAGCCCGATTTTGATGAAAATTAAAACAGCGTTATTGGATTTTTGAAATATCGGTGTTTTTTTTTCAAAATCAAATTGGTCCACTGGAATTTTTCCAGTGTAATCATCTTCTTTGCATAAACTCAATCATCTTCTGATGGTGTTTGGATAACGTCTAGGCATTCTGTTACCTGCGCGAATACACTTCCAGATAAGTGAGTTTGTACTAGGACGCGTTTCGTAGACCTGGATGTTGAAGCGGATTCACCTGTGGTCCGAGGTCTCGTCGTAGACCTGCCACCCCGTGGTGAGTTCCGATGCGCCCTCCGTTGCCAGAGTGAGGTCTATGATTGTGCGACTGCGTCTGATTACGAAGGTTGGTTCCGAGCCTATGTTTAGTAGGAATAGGTTGGTCGTGAACAAGATATCAACCACCTGCCTTACCCCTTGCCTTGTGTGTCTATCCCCCACAGCGGGTGGTGTGTATTTGCGCCGGTGACTCCCAGGTTGTAGCTATCTGGAAACACAGACTCTGGCAGGGAATTCCACTCAATTAATGTGTTCCCAAAATGTTTTATGCATGTGAGTGGGATGTCCACCATGTACCGTTCCGTCGCACTCTTGCCAAAATGCAACCGATAAGTTAGCAACTTGGCGTCGATGCTCAAGACTTTGGAGCTTCGACTCGGCGAGCCTATCATTGCCGATGATCCTCTTGGCTCGTTTCTCAATTGACTCAAGGGCATCAAGCTAAACATTATCTACATTAGCAACTTAAAACATAGGCTATAATTTATTTTCGATAAAAGTTTAGATCCCAACGAAAATTGCAATAATGTAACCCAAAGTAGCAAAATTTTGCCTTATAAATTCATTATTTGGCGAGCACTGAGAAAACTATTGATGATACATAAAAAATCCGCAAGGGTATTTGTTTAACTATTATGGTTAAGTTAAAATGACCGCTTTTTGTTCAATCAAAACCCGGGTGGAATGGAAAAGTGGTGATTTTGGTATCATGATATGATTTGATAATAATCATGATAAGGTTGTTTATGTACATGTAAATTACTCTTTAAATTATTGAAATTGGACCTTTCGTTCAAAAGTTACGACTGGTATAAAAATGCTCTAAGTAAGAAAAATGTTGTGGTTTGAGCGAACTGGGGAGAATCTTAATGCTTGGTCCGATGAAGTTGAATGATTTCGATAAAAAAAAATAAGAATAACAATTGTTTGGACTTTTAGAAAATAAACCCCTAAAGGGGCGAAAAGGTGTGATGAAGTTTCAGGGGAGGACATTATCGCTTGCTTCAATTTACCTAGTAGAGTAGAGTAGGGACTCCATTTTCCGCACTTAGACTCTTATTCGGTCCGTTGTACGTAGGTGTCCTGGCTACGTTAGCCAGCCTAGCTCCGCCCAGAAGCGCAGAAGTTTCCTGGGAGCTTCACAGCTTCAATTTACATAGAAATTGGTATGAACAAAAACAAACTAAAAGTGGGATAATTGATGCAGATCTAACAATTTTTGCATAATCAACCTCTGACGGGATGACCGGGGTGTAAAGTGCTTAATTTTCCAAAACTAACGTTTAAAAGGGGGTGCAGGGGGCGTTGATTTTGTGGAGTACCTACTCAATTCGCGCTGACGACGTCGCGGGCGAAGTGCTAGTAGTATAGAAAATAGAAGCAACTTTCTGTTTCCCTAAAAAAAAACGAATCGAAAACTTCAAACAAAAAAGATCGCATCGCCAGCGCCATCTTGTAGTTTCTCATCGTTAGACAAACGTTAAAGGCCACGAAGGCAAGAAATTAGAAGCAATCACATAGTTAAACATAATTGATCGCAAGTGGAGCGGCTTTCTAATTATGAAACCCTTTCGAAATGTAAAATGTATGACAAAATGACATGAGTAATTGTATCCGTTATTTATTGCACAGTCAACCGAAGGACCATGGTAGCAAATTGAGATTGACATCGCCTTTATTTCGTAGCAGTAAGGGCGATTCGATTTCTAACGTGTGGTTGACAGTACTTATATAGCCGTTGTCTAATTAGTGCCTGTAATTGGGCCTATGTTCCAAGCAATTATTTAATTGATTTCGCGTAATAGCAACGTCGATATGTGGGAATTTCCTATTGATGACTCAACAGAGAGGTATCAAGGGATAAACCTCTTCAACTTGTAAACTCCATTGGTTTACATATAATTTCTTTCTTTGGCGTGGCTATGAGTTCGCTTGCTTCATAGGAGCAGCCCCGGATCTAGGGGGGGGAGGGCAAACCGGGGCACGTGCCCCTGGCAACAAGTTCAAGGGGCGCCAAATTCAAATGTTTTAAAAAAAACTTATTCGATGTAGTGTGCTAAAATTTCTAGGCTCCTAAGTAAACCTTTGCTGTTTGAAAAAATCATCTGCTTGGTTGATTGTACTCGTATGTTTCGCAATTACCCTGCAGTATAATAATTTAAATGAGGTTTTTACAATACAGGGTATGAAAAGACCCATCACATAGCCGAAAGCTACGCACTCTGTAATCAAACTAAATTACATTGAACAAAATTGTATGCGCCTGCAATGTAATGCCCGTAACCACTGTGCCTATGTGTACGTTGTACGTTCGGGAGGAGGAGCGGAGTGGTTTGATATTCACAGCGTTTTGTAATTTCAATTGCGTAATTTGTTAAGAAACATCTAATATTTTGATTATTTTTGGAATTCGTTTTTGTAAAAAACTAAAAAAAAAATACTTTGACCTTGAATATTCACCAATCAATATTCAATATTCACATACCAATGGTTTCCCATTGGTTCTGGAGATATATGGAGATAGATGTATGGTCTAGAAAAAATTTTTGACAATTATGGGTACAATGGATCCTCGTTTTCGTTAAGGGTCGTTTTGCACCCAGGACATAATACAATTAATTACAAACGTGGAAAATAGGGGGGCGCCACTATCTGTCACTATCTGCCCCGGCTCGGAAAGATCTTAGATCCGGGGTTGCATTGGAGGAATCATCTTTAAGAGGATAACCTCTTCACGATGCTTGCGTGAATTGATGTGCCTACTCTGTCCAGCAATATTGATTTCATTGATTGATCTTTGGCAGAAGTCCACGTTCGAGTTCTGCCAAAAACCAAGCAACGAAGTATTTTTGATGAACAAGCCAAACTCACGAATCACCCCGCCAACTCCATCTGCCTCCATTGCGTTATGGAGACCCAGGTGGAGTTTGCAAGATGTGCTAAACCAAGCAGTTTAGCTCCCGTGCTGTCCATCTTGATTATTTATGCCAAGGTCTAAGTAGTTCTTAGTAGACAAGCACTGAGATAGGTGGAAGGAGGGTTGGAGGCTTGTATCCCGCAATGGATAAACATACATACCTACGGAATGCGTCTCTGTATTGCAGTAATTATGAATGTGGTTCTGCACCTACGTTCATTTGTCGTCAATTGGCGTCTACAAATTCGCAGGCACACACGACACACTCAAGCTTGTGAAAAATTTTATTTTCAACAAAAATGGAAAATTATTCAGGCAGCTATAAGCCGACAAAAACAACAGAATTTCTGATTAATCTGAACAAATTCGTTTTCATATTCGGTATGCCTAACTTCTGGGTAGAAGAGTTAGATTTTCCTAGCGCGTTCATGAAAATTATCCGACAGCTAAGTAAATTAGGAAACTGGTCGGTTTTCGCTATGATTCTTATGGAATACGGTGCTTATGTGACGCAGAAGAACTTGACGGAACGACAAAGTTCTGATTTGGTTCTTTTTATGATATCTCATACTATCATCACTGGGTTTCGAGTTCGTATGGCTCACCAAGAGGGGCGAATCAGAGATGTTATGTACAAGCTGGCGATAGAACTGAAGGAGATCTACAATGACGCGGAGGCTGAGAATCAGATGATCAAGAGGTCGAAATTCTTCTCCTGGGCTCTGATCTTCAACTGTGTTATGTCTCTTATTTTGTACACTATTGAGGCTGTTCTGAGGGTCATACACACAGGTCAGTGCTTCCTATTTTTTGCTTTGTACGCAGATTCTGCAGTTAAGAGAACATTAAGTAAAAGTTGAAAGAAATGTTTAAAGAATAAGTGAAGAGATGTTGGGTACCTACTATAAATATAAAAGGTACATACTTTACTTTAGTCGAGAATCCCTTCCAGGAGATACCTTCAACACAATTATCACTGCTTGGCCCGACGTTCAGGACAGGTCAGTGTTAAGCGACGTCGGCAGAGCAGTATTCTACATCTTCTGGTGGATCTACCTGTCACGTATCTTCGCGGTCTACTCGCTGGTGATATGCCTAACCATCGCCGTCAGCCACCAGTTCAAGAACTTGAACAGCTACTTCCGAAGCCTGAGCAGTATTTTTGAGGATGAGAACCGGACTCAAAGGAAGAAGGAACAGGAGTATGAGAGAGCTCTCAAAGTTGGCATCAAAATGCATTCGGAGACGTTGAAGTAAAGTTTCTTGTTTTATTACATCTGTTGGCTGATTATAGCGGTCTGTTATTGTCCTTGACTCTTTTAAAGTTTGCTTTTTGCCGTTATAATAAGGCTAAGAATTATTGCTTGCTTAGCTTGTCAATACTATGGCGAAGGCGAATTATACATTTGAGATAAGAACTATCTACTTAAATGAGACGGTACTTACTTTTTAGGGTTCCGTAGTCAACAAGGAACCGTTGTAGTTTCACCATGTCCGTCTGTCTGTCTGTCCGCGGTTTAGCTCAGAGACGCTTAGCACTAGAAAGTTGTAATTTAGTATGGGTATACATATTAAACACGCCGACAAAGTGGTAAAATAACAAGTTGTTTTTTTTTTGTTCACTTAAAGTTGTTATGGTTTTTTTTTATCGTCTATCTCATGGTGTGGGTAATACTTATTTATGATACTAGTGCGGTAAGTTGGTTTTTACAAACGAGTAGACGAATTCGAGGGCATAACATAGTCACGAGTTTGTTAAAACAAATTTCCGCACGTGTGCCATACAAAGAGGAGTGCGGTAAAAAAGGTACTTAGATGAGAGTACCTATTTTACCGCACGTTCCATTGTGTGGTTCGTAATTTTTAAATTTCGAATAATGCATTTTATGAGCAACAGTTGAAAATGCATTTTTTGAGCAAATGTGTTGAAAAAATATTGAGGATGTGCTAAAACCATTTTTCTATCCAAGAATCCGTTCCGAACGGACTTTAGTTAGCTAAACAGTTGTTTTTGGAGACGTGTAAAAATTCATGGTAGTAGCATATTTATCGAATTTAGAAGGAAAACTATCACCGCTACCTAGGCTTAACGAGTTAATGAATAATAGTCGACCAACTTATAAAATGGAACTGGGCAAGTAAAACAATCCTAATAATTCCATAAAAAAATGAATCCAAACCAAGTGCATTTCTAACTTTGTAATTTAATAATAGTTTAGTACATTTTACTACTTATCTGGCATGGTTTTGGAGACGGGTAACTACGGAACCCTACACTGTGCGTGGTCCGACACGCACTTGGCCAGTTTTCAATTATCTGTTCATAGGTGTACCGGTGAGATACAAGCAATCTGCCGCGACGTGTTCAGTGGTCAGATTATATTTAACCTCACGATGCTGATCCTGATGATGTACCAAATGGTGGTAAGTAACAGTCCCGTCGTTTGCATACGTGCTCTATAATTTCGCGAACCGAGTATAAAGAGAGCTCGGGTTAGTATGGCGTAGCGTGGTCGATCGAGGCTCTCACTCCGTCTACGCTACACGAAGTTGCGGTCCACGGGTTAGCAGATGCTTAGGCCGTTCAGAGACTAGGGTGTACCTACCTGTAACGAAAATATATGAAATATTAAATTTTGGGAAATCTAAATTCAAATAACAATCAATGTCAACATTCTAATCTCAGCGACGGAGAGAGGCTCCTGTTTCTGTCTGCAGGGTAACAACCTACTGCCAGGGTAGCGGAATTTGTTCGAAAGTCACCGCGGCCCTGGAACGCAAAGGGCTTTAGAAGGAACATGGATGGGTTTAGTCAGTAAGAGTCTGACACGCCCTTCCGCTCCACACAGAGCGGAAGAAGTCATTTGATGATTTCCCATTCTTAAAACAAAAAAAAAAGGGCAACAACCTAACCTAACATGAATGGTATGATGGGAGCTAATTTTGCTCGCTTCGTTTGCTCACTCTAGCTCCCGCCATACCGTTCGAACCTAAAATATCCGTGTCGGGGTGCCCTAAGCTCTCTGTGCCTTATGTTCCACTACTTTGCTAAACAAGTCATAAAACGATCTTGTACCAAGTGATTTGCCTAGTTGTTCAATTAAATGCCGGGGTGTCACTTAGGCCGCTGATTAAACGGTGCTGATCAATGAAATGGCTAGGTAGCCAATTAAACGGCTGATTATGCTTGTTGGCTGCGACATACCTACCAAAGAATAGAATATGAATCAAAGAAAGTAGGTACTTTAATATATGAATCAGTTTATTAAAAGTCAGTTTCATCAAGTTTGCCGTATTGACATAAGACAAGTAATGACTTACTTCCCAGAATAAAATCCTAATTAGCGACATTTTTGGATGGTGTAAGTAATCTCAAAAGTCTGGCTGATGGTGGTGCATGCGTTGGATAGTTTGGTTCCCTTCAAAAGTACCTACCTATAAGTGAATATTAGATATTTTTAAAAGAGTGTCCATGGAGTTTCTTGCACGTTCTTCTCCATAGAGGTCTACGCTTTGCAAAGAGCTTCATCTTTTTAACCGACTGACCTCGACAGTTAAAGTGCCTGTAAATGGTCTAATTGAAATAAATGCTTTGAGTTTGTGAATAAAACAGTAGGTCCAAAATCAACCGGTTCAATTCTAGTAATATTGATTTTAGAAAAAAAATGCAATATTACTCCGCTTAGACGCAGCTTTACGTTTTGTTTTTTTTTATGTAAGTACCTATCTTTTTTTCAGAATTCAGCCCGTAATCTGACGAATGCGTTAACTTTGGTGGTCACGGCGCTGACGATTCTGTGCAGCACTGGATTCTTCATGTGGAACGCTGGTGATATTACCGTTGAGGTAAGCTTTGCCAGCTATTCCATTCAGAAGACATAATGTTTGAGGGACGATGGATGGTGTAGGGTCAGGTGGCCAACAGTGAGCCAGTAGTACACAGAGAACCAGTATTAGTATAACCTAAACTAGTGGTTACCGGTTCATGCAACCGACACGTAGAAACGTGTCGTGTACCGCGTCCCTCGCTCCCCAGTTAACGGCGAGCGCCCGCTAACAGCAACCGTGTGGTGGGACGTTTTGTGATTTCTCGCGCAAAAAGTTAAAAAAGTTGAGTTTTGTTTTTGTTCCTCAAACTAGTGGTTTATTAGATTTTCTTACTGTATTTACTACACATATAAAGTTACTCTTTGCCAATCTTATGGTTATTATGTTTTTAGTATAACCTAATTCATATATTTTTTATTATATCTCAACTGTTAAATGATGTAGGTGGTACACAGTGACTCAGTTTAGTAGGGTATACAGTGAACCGTGGTTCATTGTGTACCACAGTTACATCGACATTCGTTAATAAGATTTATATACTTTTATGCTTCAGGATGGGTCGAACTAAGGTTGCCAAACGGAAGATAGGAAGGAAGGCACAGCAAAGAAGACGTGCAAAAAATAAAGTTTTTTTTCCGAGTGAAAATGAAGAAGGAGAAATAATTTTGACTGATAATTTTTTGCCTTTACCTCAGGACCCAAAAATGGAAGATGATTGTGTCATTATTTTACTAGAAACCGAGATGAAAAATAAAATATTTTATATTGCTAAGATAATAGAAGAAACGACTGATCAAAATGACATTATTATGTGTCATATTTAAAACTTAAAAGTAAAATTTATCAAAAGTTTTCCGAGCCGATTGAACCGGATTGTGCAGGAGTGACAAAAAAAGATATTAAATATATTTTGCCTAAACCAAAAATAGAAGGGAGCAGTCGTCGCCAAGCGACGTTTATGTTCCCAGTCAATATTTCACTTCTGAAGTTTAATTATTAGTTAGTAGTAGGGTCAAGGCGGCAACAGTGGCTATAGCGGGAACAGTGGCGCAGGCGCCATTAGAGCGAAAGTAACACAGATATCTATCCTTCTCCCTCACTCCTCGGAAGCTCTCGGGATACGAACAATTATAAACTAGTCAAGTTGCGGCTGCCGCGACCATATGGCGTGTTGTGAGACATTTTACGTTTTTACCGGAGAAAATTTGTAATTTAAGGTAAGATATACTTTGTTTTTACGCCCTAGAGTTTTGTTGTATTAATAAAACAATGTTTCTGATCAAAACTATGTATAAATGAGATTGCTTTGACGCGTAATCCATCTCTCAACAAGCAATAGCGTGGCATGTGGTGCGTCATCAATTAAAAATGGCGGTCAAGTACTAGGTGGACCAGACCGCTTGAGTACACAGTGGATCACGAGCCACTGTGTACTGTATTGAAATCCATTTCAGATATGAAATATAAATTGATCTTACATCTTTTGTTATTACTAACCAAATTTATTAATACAAGGTTATAAGTTTGTCCGTTGAGCATGTATTATATTTTTTTCAGAATGCCACGTCCTGTAAAGCCCCGTAAAATCGGGAATCATACGGCTCAAGACATGAAAGAAGCTCTAAAAAATATAAAAAAGGGAATGAGTGTGAGGAAATCTTCCCAAATTACGGGCATTCCCTTTACGACTCTGAGGCGTTATAACCTTAAGACTCGGAACTTAAATTTAGATGAGACACGATTGACGCCAAATTACACAATCAATAAAATTTTTACGACGGAACAGGAAAACATGTTGAAAGATTATTTTAAATACTGTGCATTGCTATTTTACGGGTTGTCTACAAAGGAATGCCGAAGAATTGCATATCAGATGGCACAAATTAATAATTAGAAAATGCCAAATTCGTGGAAGGAAAAAGAAATGGCAGGGAAAGACTGGTTGCTTAGCTTTAGGAAGAGGCATCCGGAACTAACACTAAGAAAACCCGAGCCATGGTCGAATCTCAATTGTTATTTCGGATATTGGATAATGTTATGACTGAAAGAGTCACTTTTTGCTAAGTTGATTTTTATTTTTTTAGATTTAAAGGAGAAGTTTAGATTTTTGTACTAGTTTTATTAGTTTTTGAGAATAAGAAGTGTATTTTTTTTCTAAGTTTAGATTTTTGTACTTGTATTTTTATTTTTGAGACTGAAAATGTCATTTTATGTTTAAGTTAAAACAGTCACTTTTTGCTGAGTTGATTTTAATTTTAGAGACCAAAAAGCGTATTTTTTTCTAAGAAGTTTTAGATTTTTGTATTTGTATTTTTATTTTTTGAGACTGAAAATGTCATTTTATGTTTAAGTTACCAGTTAATTCTTTGGGTCAAATTACCCACCTAAATTAAGACTGGGAAAATTTTATGTTATTTTAAGTTTATATTTTTTCCAGAAGAAGGGAATTTATGTTTAATAGCAGTTGATTAATGTTAAGGTTTAAAAGACTGATGATTAATGTACATGGTACTAAGTTCCTATTGAGTAATTAAACTTAATAACAAACTTAAAATTGCATTTTATTTTAGATTTAGGTATATTTAAAGAGCCACTGTGTACCTAACCGATTCACTGTGAACTACAGGTATATTCACTGTACCCGACCCCCGGTACACAGTGGCTCAGTGGGACTTTTTTTTAAAAATGCCTTCTATCTCCTTTTTCATTTACCGGTTGGACAACATACAAGAAAAAATATAAAATAGATTAATTACACTACGTACGAGTCCTATTTGTAACTTCATAACACTACTACAAATAAAGAGAGAGCTGTCTAAAAAAAAAGTGAGCCACTGTTGCCGCCTTGACCCTAGGTAATTTCAGAAGTGAAATAGCGACTCACTTTATTAATTGATTATTTTTTAATGATTACTACAACATTGAGACTGATTTTATAGTAGGTTTGTAATTTTAGTAGTTTTTTTTAATTACAGTGGCTAATAAGTTGATTGCATTTAAATTGATCTCAATTACCTACTTAAAAACCAAATTTTTAGAAAAGAATGTGCAATGTGCCCGTATTGTTAATTTTGTTAAGTTATTGATTATTTTGATACATTTTTAACAAACATTTTTGGAAATATGAATAATCTTGTGTTTTAATTAATGAGCTTTCATTTACCACAGTGAACACAGTCGAAATATAACTTAACTTCGTTTTAATACGACATGATTCACTGTATCCAACAGTGGTTCACTGTGAACTTCATCATGGATCAGTGTGTGCCCAATAGTGTACACAGTGAACCATTTCCCATTTTTTAAAACACAGTGTAATGTCAAATCTGTCAGTTTTTAAGCTTAAATTTGTAAAGAAACTTATAGTGTGATAGACACTGAATCGTATAAATGAAAAAAATAAACGTTAAATTCGAATATGACTGCATGAGAAAACTTCAAATTTTTCGTGGTTCACTCTTTGGCCATCTGACCCTAGGTACCTACCCTACTTGAAGGATGGTGAACCAATTTTTAACCGACTTCCAAAGAGGAGGAGGTTTTCAATTAGTTTGGATTTTTTTATGTATGTACAACATTTATTTACTCCGAGGAGTCTGATCCGATTTATGTGATTATTTTTTCATTCGATGCGGTATACTTGCCATTTGGTTCCGTAAAAATTGTATTCAGATTAGCTTATATTATACTTATATTTACTTTATGAAATATGTGTGAATTGAACACAAACTTTAAGCTAAGCTGATTATCTGGAGTTATTTGATTTTATTTTAGAACAGTTTGAACCTTAAGTGCGTAGGTACTCCTAGACCAGCCTACAAAAATCATTTATAAAGAAACTAGCTGACCCGTGATGCTCCGCAGCACTGAAAGTCAAGTCGAATGTTCTAATCTAGCTTCCTTCTAAATCAGCCGATTTTAGTGGCAAAAGCTCAAATCAAAGAGTTCGAGCGAGTTCTTAGACCAAAACGCATAGAGCAGCGGAGATATTATAGAAAAAAAGCCATGAAACATAAGAAATTAGGTACCTATAGGAGGTAATCGCGTTTGCGAAAAACTTGAGAAGTTAGAGCTTGATGAAAAACAAGTGCAGAGTAGGTACGGTATTGATAAGTTTGGATAACAAATACAACCGAATTGAGAACCTCCTCCTTTTTATGAAGTCGATTAGAAAGCAAAAAACATGACGCCCGTTTTCACAAAAGGGTTGGCTGTCGTCAAAGACCATTTCACCAGTATGTATAAAACGCAACCCAGAAGTTAGGGTTTATCTTGTTTTCCTGATGCAGGCCGAAGTCCTCCCGACAGCCATGTTCTGCTCGGGCTGGGAGAACTGCTGGCGCGAGTCGTCCGTGCGAGTCAGGAAGCTCATCGTCATCGCGATGCTTCAGGCACAGGTACGATGATGTGCTACCACGTTTTATACAGGGTTACTTCGGAGACACTGCGCAACTTTTGAAGTATAGCAAGATCTTTAAAATAAATAGACACGACAGTTCATTTTTTTTGCAGTAAATTTATCAGTCACTATTGATGCCAATTTCTTTAAATGAAAAATAATAACATTTTTTTTTTCGTGAAGTTTTTTTTATTTAAAATATTAAAAAAATAATACGGACTGTCTCCGAAGTAGTTAACCCCTGTAGGTTACAGGATTTAATTTAATTAGTTAGCGAAGCCATTACAGTCATATCGTTACATTCTGCCGTTACACGTATTAGCGTGTGTTCTCTAAGTATTGTACAGACGCCAGCACATCAAGCTACCCGTAACTGTCAAATTTTCCCAATCAACCTTGGACCTAATGCTTCAGCGATAAAGTTGAAAATCTATAAAAGAAATTTGACAGATAGTTGTAGCTTCATGTGCTGGTGTCTGCACCATATAGTTCTTCTAACATACCTAACAGATATATATGTGTTGCTGGGCAGTTAGTTGCGCAACTCTTTCCTGATAGAACACTGGAACTGGTGGCCGGCGAGTGTTTTGGGGACTGTCTTTATTTAAATGTTGATGTTCTAAAAGTGCTAGCACTTAATTTGAAACAAACTGTTGTAGGCTACTATAGCTGACTAAGCGTTGATGTTCAAAAAGTGCTGGCACTTGACTTTTTGATCGCCATTATCATGTATAAATGACAAGCAAGCGCGTGCCTTGTACGCCAATTGTCACAAATATTATGACAAAAAGTAGGTACGGCGAATTTGTGGCTTACGCGTTTATGATTTGGCGTTCAAAAGGTTAAATTGAAACAAACTCTTTACTTTAGGCTACTATAGCTATAGCTGAATATGGGGTCAACTGCCGCTAGTCTACACTAATATTATAAGAGAAAAAAATGCATTTTTGTCTGTGTATGTTTGTAATGAATAAACTCATTAACTACTGCGCCTATTTCGCCGATTCTTTCACCATTGGAAAGCTGCATTATCAGCGAGTAACATAGGCTATATTTTATCCCCGTATTCCCACGGGAACGGGAACTACGCGGGTGAAACCGCGTGACGTCCGCTAGTAGTTTATAGTTCCATGCAATTAATGGGTTCTGGCAGGAGTGGCAGGTCAACCACGTCTGCGGCGTTTATCTCAATAATTTATTTTGACCCTATAACTAATGAATAAAAAAATAAATATCTCGGTTGCGCAGCTTTTGTATTAGAAATATGAAAAAGCTTTATACAAGGCGTAAGCGAAATAGCGCAAAATCTGAAAAGGGGTTATTGTAGATCAATAACCCCTTACATTTACGTCTGCTTATCTCGACAAACCAGGCTGAACTGCTGATTTTTTTTCACGATTTCAGGCTTGGTCTACAGTAAAGTTGTTGAAAATGATGAAAAATTTATTTGACTATTGATAAATCTCAATTATTTCAGGAACCAGTAGTGCTTACCGGGCTGGGTATCATCGCGTTATCTTACCAATCCTACGTTTCTGTGAGTTTACTTACAAAATAATTGAAACATAGGAAAAATTTCAAAACTGTGATCTTGAAGTTGGGACTTTCAATGAACAGATCAAAGACCCAGGTGATGACCAACAGCACGAAACGTAGGGTCGAGGTAGACGGGCAAGTATTACAATATGTTGATGAGTATACGTTCTTAGGCCAGATAGTGTCTTTTAAAAATAGGCAAGACAAGATCGAAAGACGAGTCCAAAATGCTTGGAAGACCTTCTGGGCCTTTAAAGAACATATGAAAGGAAGTCTTCCGATAACACTCAAAAGGAAGCTCATTGACATGTGCAATTGTGCGTCCTGCCCGTCCTAACCTACGGTGCACAAAGTTGGTCACTTAGTGAACAGCAAAAGTCCAGACTCAGGATTTGCCAACGGGCTATGGAGCGTAGCATAATAGGTGTTAAGCGAACTAATCGCGTTAGAAACACCGCCCTGCGTAACTAAAGTAAAAGATATTGGGGAAAAAACAGCCAGGCTAAAGTGGGAGTCGGCTGGCACGAATGCACCCGGAGTTGTGGGCGAAGATCGTCACTCACCGGGTGCCTGAGGAAGGACGTCGTCGTCGAGGTCGACCGCGGTGAAGGTGGTGAGACGATCTCATCATGTTTGCGGGGCAGAATTGGCCAGAGATCGCCCAAGAGAGAGAGAGAGATTTGGAAGGAGAAAGGGGAGGCCTTTGCCCAGCAGTGGGACACAAGTGCATGCTAAAAAAAGTGTGATAAATCAATTGATGTTTTTTGTTCTTTTTCAGATCGTTAAGTCATCTTATTCAGTATTCTCTGTGCTGTACTGAGAGCAGCACAATGGTACCTACAACCTACAGCACACAAGAAAATGCATCAACTTTTTCCCCAATATTTGCTAAAGCAAACACATGTTCTTAACTCGCCAATTTTAAAGTAACGCTTCGCAATACCTTGCTTAAATGAAATTTTGTTCTCTCTGCTATATTTAAAAATAAAAGAAAATTTACAAAGTGTATAATTTGCTCTTTAATTGATTAACATTAACAGACAACAAACACATTCAATATACATTTATACACAAAATATACATCCAAATAAAGTACATAGAATTTTTGTATAATTTTATATAAAAAGAAAAAAAAAAATATATAGAAAAATAAATGCATTATATTGTATTGTCCCTAAAGTTAGGAAAGCTATTTTACTGGCTTACAAACGCTTTAGATATTGTGTTAGAATTAAAAAAACATTGTGGATTTCAATTGATTTTCTGACAGATTTCTACAGAAGGAATAGACAATAATACAAAAAGACACATTTTCCAAAGCTATTTAAATTGGCTAAGGTATTCGACTATACAGTCTAGTTGCTTTTTCTATAACAAAAAAAATCTTGAAACAGCACAGCTTTTAAATTCAATATCATTTCGACTAATATAACATACAAGTAAAAACAGTATAAAAATGTAAAGTACTGCGCACTTACTTAAAACATTTCATATTCTAATTGCACTTGGATACTACTTAATATTATTAAGGCAAATATACTTGATACATTTATGTATGACGCTATTAGCGTTATATCTGTCACCGGAAAATGGCAAACTCCGTAAGATTATAAAATAACTTGAGAGATTGTAAACTCTCGATGAATTGTCAAATGAACATTTGGAGTACTTTTTTACGCATCAAAATTTGATAGTCTATAATATCTCGAAGTTATTTCGAGAAATTGTAGACTTGACATAAAAAGGCGACCAATCAAAGCACAAGTCTACAATTTATCCGTTTTTGTGTGATAGTAAACCTGGAAACAAGGTTCTCATTGTTTTGTTCAGATATGAGCTCAAATCAAGTAAGACCAATGAGGGGCCAAGTTTACAATTTAACTATCACACCAAAACAGATAAATTGTACACCAGAGTGCTGATTGGTCGCCAGCTTATGTCAGTCCACAATTTCTCGAACCGACACGGAGATATTATGGACTATAAAATTTTGATGCGTAAAAAAGTATTCCAAATGTTCAGTTGACAATTTATCGAGAGTTTACAATCTCTCAAGTTATTTTATAATCTTACGGAGTTAGCCTTTTCCGGTGACATATCTGAGGCATGATTACACACAACGATTGTGTGACGCAGGCGTAACTTGGGTCGACATCTCACCGTGTTAACTTAGGTGGAGCATGAAGTGAACTGTCATCCCATCTTGTTTGTATGGATTGACAGTTCACTTCGCGTTAACTTCACCCAGAAGTATCGCTATTCACCCAGATTTTAGTTATCATTACCCATCAAGTTTGTGGAGACCTACGCAGTATCCTGGGTGCAATAGCGATACTGCTTTCAGAAGCCCTACTATGACGTGCTAATGCGATCCGATTCCGATGATGTAAACGGGATAGTGCTATTCGCTATGTATAGCTCCGTCTCCCTCTTAGAGCGGAATCATGATCGTTTTTAGACTTCATAGTAGGGCTCTGGCCTTTAATTTGAATGTGTACAGAGAAATGCGTTGCGCCTGTATCACAAGTATTTCGAATACTTTTCTTGTAACAGCATTATAACATGATATATAAAAATTGAGGAACTGTCATACGTGGAAGACTTACAAATAAACCTGGATTAAATGGTTATTAATTTCATTACCTCTTGCACCATATTTCTTATCAGTCGAAGATGTGGGTACTGATATGTATTTATTTATTTACTTAAATAATGTCGAGATATATTCAGGAACCATGCCATATTAGTTTAGCAGTTTTTTAAATTATTTTTGCAAGTTACAATAACTGTACATAACTAACTTGCAACTTTCGCATTCTTATTCGCAAAAAATCTGTACTGTGTTCTCATAAATACAAATTCTCTGTTCAGAATTTTGACAGTGAATTGCTTAACAGTTTGGATTATTTTAATAAGGGCGAGATTGATATAATTTTCGACCGAGCCATTCCCCTATAATAATATCTAAGTAATTGATTCCAACTCGACTCAATCAAATTGACAGTAATAATTAATCAGGGGTTTATTTTTGTTGTCATGGCGACTTCATCGCCTGGAGTAGAGTTAGTTTCCTTCTAAAGGACTTGGAATATACGCCATTTTTCTTTAAATTATACCTACAATTAAAATCTTGAAATCTGGCATCTGAAACTTGGATTAGTAAACTAAAATCCAAGGTTGAAAATGAACTCAGATTGTGTGCCAGACACTGTCATTCTTTTTGAATAAATTGCATCAGAATTGAGCAATTTGAATTTCAAACAATGCTCCATCTGTTACGCATCGCAATGACAAATAAAGAGATAATGAGTATGTCCTCACTGCCTTTTTTGGTAGGTATGCAAATAATTATACCCATACTGGAGATTATGTCAGGACAATATTATGAACACATGTGCAGTAAATGAATTGAATGACATTTCTTTGGGCTCAGAATAGTACCTTCTACCTACTTCCTACTAATTTTATAAATGCGAAAGTTTGTGAGGATGGATGGATAGAAGGATGTTTGTTACTCTTTCACGTAAAAACTGCTGAATGGATTTTGTTGAAATTTGGCACAGTGGTAGATTATAGTCTGGAATAACACATAGGATACTTTTTATCCCGGGAATATGTCCCCTTGGGATAATTTTCTATAATCACGCGGGCGAAGCGGCAGCTAGTAGTTAATATACTCGCTGAAAGATACCTCCTTTATATCGTGTTACCCTGTACGGCTAGGTCTGCACTGACAGGTGGCTACCGCCAGTTATACTGATGATAGCTGCCCGTTTGTCCAACCACTCTGGGTAATCAGCTCTTCCTACCTTCTCCCTCATAACTTCTACATAGTACTCTTCAAATAAGATCTAAACATCACATATCAGTACCCACGATGAACAAAATATAATAAATTCGC
The DNA here is from genome assembly GCA_905163435.1 of Mamestra brassicae. Taxonomy (NCBI): domain Eukaryota; kingdom Metazoa; phylum Arthropoda; class Insecta; order Lepidoptera; family Noctuidae; genus Mamestra; species Mamestra brassicae. The sequence continues at coordinate 1,252,626 of LR990991.1, read as the reverse complement.
TTACACCCTGTACTGCCAGACGAGCCGACTACAGCTTGGAGTCAAAGAACTGTAGCTCTTTCTCCTGAGGCAGCTTCTTGAAGTAGCTCTCAACGTAATCGTCGTTTACTTCCGCCAGGGTCTTGGGCTTCCATTGAGGGCTGTTGTCTTTGTCTATCAAGAGGGCGCGTACTCCTGAAAGAAGGGAAAATTGAACTTTACAGATTATTCTATAAGTTTCAGTATTCAGAGCCTATTGGGCCGTTACCATAGATTTGTGAGGCACTAATCGTACGGTGATTTCAGACTGGGACGCGACTGGCCATAGCCCATGTTACAACCAATCATTAATTGTCACCGGATAATTGTACACACCGGTAGTTTATAAGAAATCACTCGAAATTGGAAAAACTGGCCAAGTGCGAGTCGGACTCGCGTGCAAAGGGTTCTAAACGAACATGTAATGTAACATGTTATTATAACACTATAAACTACTTTTTATAGGTTTTTCTGTAATCAATAGGTTACTATTATCTGATTTCTTTTTTTTTAATTATAGGCCCAGTTCCAGAGAAAAAGGGCGGGCAAAGGTAATTTTTCGACAAATTTCTTGAATAACTTCAAAACTGTTTATTTTAAAATTATGAAAAAAGTAAGCCTCACAATAATATTTTCTCGACTTTGTCTCTGTCATCTATGACCTAGACTAGAGTCAAGAGCAAACCCATATTAAATAAAAAAAAAAAGCCTTTTAATTTGATATGTCACACGGTACCTACAGTTTGAAAAACTTTTTTTAAATTTTCGAGTTTGTCCCCCACGTGTTTGGGCCACCGAACTCCGTATGTTTACGAAATTTAAACAGAATCGGTCCAGTAGATTCGGAGAAAATTGGCTGTGACAGATGGACCGACAGACACCCGAGTGATCCTATAAGGGTTTCGTTTCTTACGGATGTTCGGAATTCTAAAAAGGCGAAAAGGTTAGACCTTTTTATTTACTTTAAAAATTTAATCTATCCGTGTCATGACGACAGCTTTTGTGTGTTTATTACCAGCCAGTGGACTATTGGGATAAAAAAAGAAAAATAACGAGAGTGAAATGATAAAATCGACCCAATATCTATGTAACATACCTTCAGGGAAGTCATGGTTCTCGGTGGCGCGGCAGGCGGCGCGGTACTCCATCTTGAGGCACTGGCCCAGGTCCAGCTGAGCGCCACGCTGCAGAGCCCGGAGCGTGATCTTCAGCGAGCCAGGACACATCTGACTGAGGGTCTGGAAAATCAAATAGGATTTAAGGAATGAAAATGGTCGATGGAAAAGTTTCGTAGATAGTTGCAGGTGTGATTCCTGTGCGCATATTTTGTTTATCAAATGAGTCCTTCCGCTCTGGGCGGAGTGGTAGAGAGTGAGTGTTACTGATTATAACCCATCAGTACTCCTTCACTTGCCCTTTGCGTTCTAGAGCCGCGGTAACTCTTACGAATAATCTCACAACCCTGGCAGATATGTGAATACCTCCCGAGCTCTCGACTGTAGGAGCCTAGGCCTCGTTTACGGAGACGCGAGGCGTCGTGCGTCGTGTGCGGCGTGGTGTCTCGCGGCGCGTTGGGCGTTTTTTTCCGTTTACAGACAGGCGGCGCGTGCAGCGGACCGCATCATCACACGCGCAAATACAAACATATGGCAATGTACGATGTTGTTTATGGAGACGCGGGGCGTGACGCGCGCGTGGTGCGGGGCGTGAAGAGTAACGGTGCCCGCCGCGAGCAGCGCACCATTTCGTCCGCGGTGGCGGATATCGCCGTATGTTTGTATTGCCGTAGCGACGCCGCGGGTGCCGCTGCGAGTGTCGCTACTTTTTACCGTGAACGGAGAGCCTGGTCGCAGCGCAGCGTGCGCCGCCGGGATAAACGCTCCGCTTGTATTTGCGCAAACGCATGTAAAATCGCTTCTCCGTAAACGCTCTCATACAATTATTGTCGCCATATGTTTGAATTTAGTGCGGGCCGCGCCGCCGCATGCGACCCGCGATGCCCCGCCCCGCATCTCCGTAAACGAGCACTTATGAAGGGACAAAAAAAACGTTTATCCCCAAAAAGTGTTGCAACATTATTTGTTCTGTTTATTTTCTGCAGTAATACGGTTGCAGGGGGTGACCGCATTATGTTGACGCGTGAATAATATTGACACAGCAGTTTTTTGAAGGCCATCTCCATAGTTTCAAACAATATAAGAATGAAGATAAAACAATTGGGAAAGTGACAATAGCAATATTATTAAATTCTCTTTGTGTGCATCAAATTCGTTCAATTGTGCACAATTTCATGGGTTTTATTTTTTGCACCAAACCGTAACCTTTTTTAAAATAAAATAATATGAAAGCTAAAATAATGTGTTATTTGGAAATACAAACAGATATTTCAATTTATCTATTCATATAGATTAATGACATTTGAGTATCACTCACCTTTAAAGTTTTCATAGACCAATCATTCTGTACCTTCTCCAGTCTTTCCACAATCTCCTCAATCGATGAAGCCGCAAAGCAGTAGTTAATATGTTTGATGTTGGCAGACAACGAGAACTCATCGGAAGGCTCGTGGAACTTGCTGAGGAGGTTACTGACTTCTACTTCATCTGCACACCGGGACAGCAAAACTTCTAATTCATATAGCCGCTTGCTGGGTACGAAGTGTGTGGCAATGCCTGATTTAACTACGTCCCACCCTTTTAGTCTATCACCTGGAAATGTCATGAAAAATTATAACTCTGAAAAATCTGTGACGTAATTTATTTTAGCCTATTTTTCTGGCAACTGGCAAAATGTGGTGTAATAGAGGTACTACTGAGCCTGATACTTTGAGGAATACAGGTGCTGTTACGTTATTTTGTAGGCACTTAGATAATGAAGGATTTGTGTAAAACATATGTATGCAAATAGATTACAAAAATTTCCAGCTGCATAATCAATAAAGGTCAATTAAGACTAATTGAAATGCATCCTCATTACTGGAGAGTTAGTTATATGCACACAAATTACTGACCTGTGAATGAAAATAAAAGTGTACTTATTATCATGTTTACTCACCAGTCAGGCCCAAATATAAACCTAAGTTAACCTGCAACCTCGGCAGGAAATATGAACCTCCAACATCAGGGAAAAGTCCTATCTTCGTCTCAGGCATAGCTATTACTGTCTTCTCCGTGGCTATTCTGTACCTGCCATGAACTGACAGTCCTAACCCACCTCCCATTGTTATTCCATTCATAAAAGCAATGTATGGAATCTTATATTTGCCAATAAGATAGTTTACATTGTACTCGGTGTAGAAGAACCTTGGGCCTTCAACTTTGTCTATGGCAGCTTTGACATCACCGCCGGCACAAAACGCTTTATCACCAGCACCTTTGACAATCACCAATGTCTTCTTACTTTCCCATTCTTGGAGCTGAGGTAGTAACTTTGATACCATGGAGGTGTTTAGAGAGTTCAATGCCTTTGGTCGGTTGAGAGTAATGACACCCGCATTGTTTAGAGTTTCAAATAGTACATCCTGCTCTTGGCTAGACATGGTGCGTTTTATGTAGTGTGACGCTGTGCGTGTAAGATTGATACTGAGCTTAAACATCTGTGGAAGGAGTTTTTATTACAGATTATGATAGTTGAACAAAAAGTATACATTCACATATTCCACATAATGGCCATTACCAATGGGTACCATCACCAAGTAAAACAAAAATTATTTTTTTTATCTTGCACTAATTTTAAATTTCAAGTAAGAATTGATCTAACAAACAAGTGCTGCTTATTTAAATTTCTAAACAAGAAAAAAAAAACAACCTTATGACCACTTGTTATACTGCTACATCAGTTTATAGATTTAATTCTAACTTATCTGTAACTTACAAGTTGGAAAACAAAATTCATTACTTAACCTTTTGCGTGTCTTAAGTTACACAGTTCGACATAAGAAAAAATGCTCCAAATGTCTTAAGTCGGACAGTTACACTTAAGGGCTTGGTCAGGATTGGACGATAAAAATCTGTGGTAGACACGCAAAAGGTTAAGGCTGTTTAGCTCAAAAGCAAAAAAGAGCCAGTTTATTCTTATTACTTTGATACAAATAATCTGGCGTTAATGAGAAATAAAAAATAGTTTTGCAAGCATTACTGAGAAATAAAAAATAGTTTTGCAAGCATTACTGAGCATTTGTGGAAATACTAGGAATCTGGCAAGTTTATTTATCTTATTAATAAGGTAATGGGAAGTTTCCCCAATTAGAACAATGATGTGTGAAACATAAAGTTTGTTAAGTTCTCGTCTTGGCGAAAATTTGGAGTTAATAACCTTTTATCACAAAGAGACATACAAATAAAATTACAATAGTCCAAACGAACACTGTGAGGCCATTTTAATTAACAATTTACCCTTTAATATACAAATATATACGGCACATGGAATAAAATTACGTTACAGATAACATAAATTGCATAATTACTTACTTTGGACCTACGAAAACAGCGTTATCTGTAAATATAACTTGCCAAAATCACGACTCTTATCTAGTGATAACAAAGCGACTCATTTAAAAGATCACCAACCTTGTAATAAGTATTTAGCGATCAATATGCTGATTCGTATGAAATGATAATGAAGAATGAAGCGAAGATAGAATAATAAAATAAATAAATCTACCAAGAAACCGGTCGTGGCCGTCCGGTAAGACGACAAAAAATCGTGTTTGGCTGTTGACAGTTTGACATATTTCATTTTCCCGTGTCAATGTCAATACATTTTGACATCAAAATATCCCTCTGTTACACGAACAACAGTCCAAAGGAAAGAGACATCATTTCTCTCTTACAGATACAGGTCTATGTCCAGCTGTGGACATATGACTGAAATGATAATATTTTGTTCGTTCTATTGTTTGCCCTATGGCAAAAACGCGAAGTTTTATTGGTTAGGTATGTTTTACTTTACACAATAAGCGTAACTCAAAAATTTCGTTTCTTCAATCAAGCAAACTTGCGGGAAAATAAGCACAAATGTCATAACATGTTGTGACAGTTGCAATGATCAGCTGATTTATAACCTGAAAAAGTAAAAAATATTGATAGGCGTTGCTGAAAATTGCTAATTCTGTATTGAGTATAATTTCAAAGATGGGTGTTACAAGAAAAGTACTCAATTGGTATGCCAGATTATCCCCCGCACATGGCAAATCCACTCCACCATATGAACATGTCGTGCAAATCGGTGACCCAAAGTTACGTAAAGTTTCCGAGCCTGTTCCTTTCGATAAAATAAAAACGAATGAAATACAAACCATAATTAAGAAACTAGAGTATGTTATTAACAAGTACGGAAGTCTCGGTATGTCGGCGCCTCAAATTGGGGTGAACTTGAGGATATTTGCTATGAGGCACACTGTGAAGCAAATCGCGAGTTTACCGAGGGAAATAGCTGCACTAAGAGGAATGGAGGTTGTACCGTTCACTGTAAGTAAGTAATCTGCTTAAATAATGAAATATTTCATGGATTTCTCTCGTAATATAAATATCTTAAACTTAATTTTGATGATAAACCAAACAAGTTTTCTTTATTTGACTCAAACCCCCGAAACAATTTTCCAGGTATTTATAAATCCAAAACTGAAGGTGGTTGACTACAAGAAAGTAATCCACAGTGAGGGGTGTGAAAGTGTTCAAGGATACCTGGCTGAAGTACCCAGATACAAGGCAGTTCAAGTTACAGGTAAAATTTTGAGTCAGGTTCATATTAACTTGCAATAAAATCATGATTTCCTAGTTTTTTGGATATCATTTACTGCAAAGGATATGTAACCAACTGAAAATACATTAACTATAGCAATTCAATCTGGTTTTTCTTACAATATGAGAAACTGGTATATTTGAAAAGAGTAACTATGGAGTTTCTTGTCCGTTCTTCTCCATAAGAATCTACTTTTTGCGAATGGACAACTAGAGTCACTTATATTTTAATTTTAAACTGTAAATTTGACATTCAAAAGTGCCTTTTAATGGTCTAGTTGAAATAAATGAATTGACTTTGAATTTGACTTTGAAGGCTACTATGGTGATTCGACATAAAACCGCATTTTTCAGCAAAAGTGTGCTAGGTATGGCCCCAAAAATATATAATAGTATACCAGCAGCTATCAGAAATAAAGAGTGTCTGGGATCCTTTAAGAGGTCTCTGTTTAAATTTCTATTAGATAAATGTTACTACTCCATCACTGAGTTTACTACTGATAAACAGAGGTATGTCGATTCCAACTTGCTAATTGGGCACTTTTGATTTTATTTATTGACTAAGCATGAATGTTTTTATTTGTCTAAGATTATAATGACCTGTTTACTGACATATTTTAATTGAACTATTTGTTTAATGTAATGACATGCCATCTGAATTGGAACTGTAATTGTAATTGCTTGTTTATGTAAATTTTGTACGCCATATATTGGCAAAACATAGCGCATATATATTAGACAATGTACCATCTGTAACCATACCTATGTTCAACAAAATAAATGATTGATTGATTGATTGATTGATTGAAGTTAATTCTCATATGTGATAATTATAACATTACAGTTATACTTCTTCCAGGTCTAAATGCACAAGGAGAGGAGAGTACACAAGTGTTCAAAGACTGGTCGGCACGGATAGCACAGCATGAGATGGACCACCTGGACGGGAAGATTTACACCGACATCATGGACAGGAAGACATTGACATGCTCATGTTGGGAGGAAGTTAACATGTCTAAAGGAAAGCTTGTAATACCTTTTAGTCCACAGTAAAATATTTATAGAATTTGGTGTTTTAGTTGAACAACCTCCTCTTATTTTAAAGGTAGCTTAAAATATTTTCTTATTTTAAAAGAAATTTGATTTAGAGACAATTGGCGGGGTATATGTTTTATGTCCAGTGATCGGAATAGGCTGAGTATATTTACCTACAGTTTGTTGTAGAACAGAGACAAAAATGACTTCCTTATAACTAAAAAATTTTTTACCATTAAATTTACCTGTACTTTAATTACGTGAATTTAAATGTTTTTACCATTTTTGTCTCTGATCTACAAACTGTAGGTAAATATGCTCAGCCTATTCCGATCACTGATCATGTCACACATGCTTATACAAGTAAATGCATCTTCATCTACATATTTTGTTGTAGCACAACCTCCTTCGTTTTTGAAGTTGGTTAAATTAACTGGAACTTATTTCTGAAATGAAAACTGTGTCAACTATTTCTAGAATAGCAACTTAAGAATGTTACAAGTAAAATGAAAATCATGTTAAATAAGCAATTGTTTATTTGATTTAACTTTTACAATAAAGCAATATTGGTTTAGTTCTGAGTAATACTATAAATAGGTACCTGTACTTAATAAATATGAGCGATATGGATATAGACAGTAACTAAGTTATATAACACAAAACTAAACTAACTTAGCATACCTTTTACAATCTCATGTTGTCTGGAAATTACTAAGAACACAAAATAGAGGTGACAGGAAGGTGTAGTAAGTTATTATTAAAGTTAAGTATGTATTACTTATTTTTTAATAAACATCAATAATTGCGATTTATTTTAAGAAATATAGTGTGAGCTACTGCTATTCTAGATTCCAAGACTATAAGTTTATTTGTCACTTCTATTTTGTGTCTTTATTTAAATTACTTTACAGTTACATAATTAAGTTTGTTATCAGCTGCTTCAATTACAAGTTCTAATATACATATCATTCAACATTTAAATTATTATCTTTCATATTGTTTTAACTATAAGAGAGATGTTTTAAAATAATATTCTAATGTTTAGTTACAACATTCAACTCTTGCATAATAACTAAATAATATAACAAGATTTGCGTTTTATAGCACTTACATTTAATAAGTGATTGATAAAATACTCATTTATTTATGTATACAACTCTCTTATGGAGTAAGCAAGTTCTAAGTATTAACAATGGATAATATTCTATTTAACATTGTAATAAGTGCAGTTATATAGACATATTGTATTTGTATATTGCAACTAAACATTTATCTCGCCTAACAGGACTCTTTCTGTCCTTGCATCATATCTATTCAGTTCCGAACAAGCTTTGAATATGTTAATGTAATATTGAAAAACTTTCCTTACTTAAAAATGTAATAGCCATACAAAATTCAGCCAATTTAATCTTAACTTTCTTTTAAGACACATACAAATTCGTATCACGTTATTACAAGTCACGAGAAAGCGTAATTTGACTTTTAATGCAATTTTATAAGGTTTAAATTGCAATGATTGACTCGTGTTCGTGAAATGTAATAACTAAACAAGTCAAATGTGTAACGAGATGGACTGAAATATCACCATGTCGCTGTCATACATAAACATTTCAGTTTTTCAATGCATCTAATATCGTCACACTTCATAGAAAAAGAAATAATCATTCGTAAAGAAGCGAATCTCTTACACAGAATGTGTTGAAAATAACGCTATTAGCACTCAAGTCCCAGCATTATGCTGAACGATGAGACACAGATTTTGCCAATTTGTGTAGTTTTTGGCTGCTATTAATCTTTTAGAGGCATATGACACGCATATCGCTTCTAAACGAAACATTATCCCTATTCCCACCCTTACAATCAGTACCCAACATCCCTCAAGATCACACTACCATATCCAAAGCATAAACTCACAAGGGCCAGTGCGGCCGCGCTTTGTGTGCCAGCAGTTACCTGAGCGGGTTGCTGGCCAGGCTGGTGAGGCTGGTGAGGGAGGATGGCCCACTGGCGGCCAGGCTCAGCCGGTCCGTCTCCTCGTCGGCCTGGTTGTTGCGCAGCTCTTGGAGTGTGTACACGAACTTCGACCATTCGTCGTGACGCGGTTGGGAGACGTGCTGTTGATGGTTTATTAGGTGTTTTAAATATTGATTTTTGAAATGAAATGTGTGTAGTAATTGGTCAATAATAATAATAACCTGGGACAACTCACACAAGGTCATCCGATCCTAAACTAGGCAGAGCCTGTGTTATGGCAACCAGACAACTGATAAACATACTTATATATTTCTAAATACATACATATTATACACAAATAACACCCAGACACAGAACAAATGATCATGTTTGTCACACAAAGATTTGTCCTGGGTGGGAATCGAATCCACAACCTCTGGCTTGGCAATCAGGGTCACTAACCACTCGACCAACAGGCCAGTAAACTGATGATAAACGTGATCTCTTTTGGTGTACTAAATGAAAGCATTTAGGATAAATAGGTTAGGTCAGTAGAGTCAGCAGAAAAATTTGAGCCAACAGATCGAAGTTGGTTGGAGGTAGGGTTGCATTGCATGCTCTTAAAGGTAATTTCTTGGTGTTAAATCAAATGGACGTTTAAAAACTGAAGTCTTCCACTGCAAACTAAACTGCAAGGAACTTGTTAACTTGCCCTTTACCTATTCCTACTCAGAATCATAATTTAGTGCACTCAAGCTGACTCGGTTCCTTCTTTGATACGTTATCGAATATTTTGATTGTAGAATGTGGTATGAGTTTCGAGCAGTATGTCGTGAGGCGGAGAGCCTGCAGCAGTAGGAAGGCGGAGGGGTCACCTCGGCGAGCTCGTAGACCCATATCTTGCCGGCGTCGTCCCCGGCGGTGACGTGTGTGCCGGACGGCGTCCACGACACGCGGTTGAAGGCGGCGCCGCCCTCCGCCTGGATGGACGCCACGGGCACCTGCAGCCCACACGGATACCATTACTTTAACTATTCACAACACACTACTACTAATAGTTATGGCACACGAAGAAGATAAGATCTTTAAAGATGGACGTCGTCGCTGAGAGAGGCCCAAGAAAAGTTGACTGACGACCAAGGGCGAGTTTTTTGATCCGTAGTTAACCAACGGTTAAAAATTATAAACATCTGCATTTCGTTAAAGTGCATTTTTCGATAAATAATTATCTTGACCAATGATCAAATAAATAACTATTGGTTAAAAACTATTAAGTAATTCATAAATAATAATTTGATCGATCGATTTTAATCATTAGTTGAGTTAATTACGAATAAAAAAACCGCCCTAAGGCCCACTTACGCACATAAAATTAAGAAATAGAAGAAATTGCAAGAGATTTTTCGGAAAAGACCACACAAGAGTGGATGAGAGCCATGGGGAACACCTTTGCCCGGTACTGGACAAAGTTTGACAGAAAAAAAAAAATTAAGTTATAGTCAGCCTTCATTATTTTATTGTTGGGAAAGTGGGAATATGCCTGTATCCATGGCTTCCAGTTACCTACTTCAGTAAATTTTACGTAGATATTCCAGTCGTTCATGTAAAGTCCCACTGATGTGCGAGTGTACATATAGACAGAATCGCTTATCTAGTTGTTATTCAAATTTAAGAACAATAAAATCCGAAATGGGATGGATGTTTGTCAATCACGCCGGAACGGCTAAACGGATCTGGATGAAATTCGGCACAGAGATTGTCGGCATACAGATTTTTATTCCGGGATTATGTTCTCTGGGGATACTTTCCGCCATTGACGCGCGAAGCTAGTTTACAAAGTGCGACATACCTCAGTATCCCTGTTGAGGTTCCACAGGTCGATGCGTCCGGCGGCGTCGGCGGCGGCGAAGAGCGCGGGGTGTGTGGGCGACCAGCGCACGTCCACCACGTAGTCGCCGCTGTCCTCGAACGAGTACAGCGCCTTGTTCTCCTGGGGAGCGTTCACATTTATTTAAAGAGACTTCAAATAAGGAAGAGGTTATATGTCCATCACGCTTATCTTTAGACCAGGATTTCTCAAACTATTTCAATCTGTGGCCAACTTACAGGTTTAATATTTTTCGGAAGATTGCTAAACAGGAACACTTTGCGGCTTCCTCTTTACTTTCTACGGTACTAATACATCTAATAAACTAATCATTATTCACGGCGGTGTTTCATGAGAGATTAAAAATTACAGCTATTAAACCAATTAATAAAAAAGGTAATAAAAACTTGTTGATAACTACAGACCAATAGCCCTATTGCCTATTTTAACAAAAATATACAAAAAAAACATGGATGCGCGATTAACAAATTTTATCGATCAGAGGGCCAACGGTAGCATTCACATGACAGTCGCAATCTGTCAAAATGTATGGAAATCCAGGTTTCTTTGTCAGTTTGCGGAAAGGAAATCGACAACCACAGCGGCATTTAACTTAATTAACCTAGTTACTATAAATAATGACCAGAAAATTCTGTCAACTGTTGTATTTTTTGACATGTCAAAAGCCTTTGACTTTGTATCGCATGAAAAAAATGTGATAAATATGGAATACGCGGTAAAGTAAATGCATGGTTAAAAAATTACCTTACAAACATATCGCAATTTGTAGAAATTACTTTAGATAAACCAAATTAAAACGATGAACTGAAATTTAAATCTAAAGTAGGTTAAAATTGCACTGGCGTTCCTCAGGGCAGTATTTTGGGACCCCCACTATTTCTGCTATATATCAATGACCTGACAGAAGAAAATGACCATCCCTGCATACTCTTTGCAGACGATGTGTCCGTTATTATCCTTAAAACTAAAGAAACCCATTATGAGGAAATAAATAGTACCGTAGGTAAAATAATAACTTGGATGGAAAAGAATAACCTTAAATCTAACATAGATAAAACCAAGTATGCACAATTTTGTAACAAAAACTGGAATAAAATGGTTTTAATGTTCACTTATAAAGATAAACAAATACAACAATCAGCTAGTATGACTTTTCTTGGGATAGTTCTAGATGAGAGGTGATCTTGGATTAATCACGTTGATACAATATGTGGAAAATTTAGTAAGTTTGCCTATGCTCTATGGCGTTTTTCTAACCTAACAAGTAGACAAGCCACATTACAGGGTTATCATGCATATATGTGTTCCATACTGCGTTATGGTATACTAGTATGGGGAAACTCGGTGCATCTCGGAAGAGCTTCATCGCAAAAAAGAGGTGTATACGTGCGAATTGTAATGTAGACCCACTTACATCATATAAACCACTGTTTATGAAACTTAGAATTTATATTAACTGGTATTTATATTGAGGAAATATGTAAATTTACCAAATCCCACCCTGCTATGTTTGAAAAACTGAAAGATAAATGTGAGTTCAAAATTAGATATCCTAATAGACTAATTACTTCCTAGAATAAAAACGAAACTAAACAACGTGTAACAGAATAAACGCAATACTTCTTAAGGGGTCATTGTACTCATCATTAAGAACAACTTTTACTATGGGAACAACACGGAATCGCGAAAAAAAAAACGACTCCCTCATACATTTCAAATCCAGTACTGACTCGGTCGTCTATGGAAGTCGCTACGTGGCGAGCGGTTACGGGACTGTCGCCCCCTGTCCGCGGGGGCTATCCGCAGTCCGTCCCTTGGTTGCCAACTTTGAAGCAAAAGATGATGGCGGGCGCCTACCAAATAAAATGGCCACGCACGACTGACTCGGACGCGGGCTATGCGGGCCTTATATAGGGCGTCAGTTAATTCTAGAACCTAAAGCCGCCATGTACCCGGAAACACATGTGGCGCGCAACAATATTATATTTTATACTACACCTGCTTGGAAAGTACCTTGATACTTTATCAAATTTACGGTAGAAAGTACGTCATTGCATATCGAACAAATATGCGGGGAGAAAACGCATCTGAGCGGGAGAGAAAAGTGTATGAAAATCCATTTCTTACGTGGTTTTCCTTTTTTAATTTTGGGTAAGACTATGCGCCGGTAACCTAAATATCAAAAGCCAAAAAGTTTTTACAGTGAGTTTTTATCTCCAAGTTCGCAAAATGACACTGGCCACTAGCTGTGTGTTGGATGGTGTCGGGCTGGCAGTGCGACCCTGCGGCGGCAGGATAAACAATTTGAAAAAAGAACATGTGAAAATTGCAGACGCCATTGGCGCCATTTCCAATTTGTGTGTTGTTTGAGGATTCAGTTTTAACTGCAACAATTTCAATATAAATTTCAATTAGTAAAGATTTCGTTTTTTATTTTCCTTCTAGGTGTAGTATAAAGCACTATGTATCACTCGAGAGAAACTGCGATTCCCGATCTTGGGTGTTTTAAAGCCCTCGCCTACGGCTCGGGCTTCAAACGACACCCTCGACGGTAATCGGTCACTTTCTCCTCTCGGTGAACAATGTACTATTATTTTTCTACTTAGCAGATGTATCATTGTGAGTAATTTGATAAAACTGTGCTGACTAAAAAATACTGCCGGTTTCCAGTTTACACCATTCTTGTACAGGATGAAGCAATCATGATTGAAGATTATATACTTTTTAAAAGAAGAAGCATCCTTCATACCTTCTGGCTCCACAGCTTGACGCTCCAGTCCATGGAGCAGGTGAGGTAGAGATGCGAAAGGTCCACGGAGCCGGCCGCCGCGTGGCACGACACGCCCGTGATGGGTCCCGCGTGGCCCTCCACGCACTCCGTCACGCCGGCGCGCTGCCCGTACAGGCAGCCTGCGAATAACGGGGAACATTATTCTACAAAGGTTAGAAGATGTTATGATTTGGAGCCTTGATGAGATGAGCTAATTTCTAGAAAAGTGTATGCGTCTTGAGGTCTTGCTCCTTGATATATGTGTGACGAACTACCGAAACTTTTCAAAAATCTTCTCAATTTTTTAGCTAGCTGGGAAGGAAGATTTTTAGGGTTCGTTCTTTCAACAGAAATACTTGCTGACTTTCAAATAAAGATGTAGAAAAATAAGTGTTCTGAAGGGTAACTTTCCTGTCTTGCCTTGCATTTCAATTCTCTGTTGTCCACTGTTACTAGCCTATTAGGGTATCTACCTAAAGGATATTCTATCTACTTTCATTTAACTTTTTAACAGCCACTTATAGTTATAAATGTAGCCATTATTGCCTATGGAGCAGGTCAAAACCACCGCTTTGCTCTGCCAATGCTGCAGGTCTAACGTGTCTTGAGTTTCAAGGGGCACATGTTCATAATAACTTACCGGTATAAATGTTGCCATCCTCGCTGCCCAACACGAAGTTGTTGACGTCACCATGAGGGAAGCCCATGGACGTCACAGCGACCGCTTTGCTCTGCCGATGCTGCAGATCCAAGGTCTCTTGAGGCTGGGACAGCATGTCTAACGACCAGGAACACATGCGACCGTCCGTTGATACGGAGATCAGGTTGTGAGCGTTTTGGCTGCCTACTACGGAGAGGCAATATACTGGGTGCTGGAAAAGAAGAGGGTTATTGGTAGTTTTTATCTTAATGTGAAGACTGCCCTGGGGATAATTACCCCCGCGGGGTTCATCTGCTATTCTGTGGGGTTACAAAAAACCTAAAGGTAATAAAATTCTACCATAGACCATATTCAAGTAGTTACACAAATAATAGAGAAAGCCAACGAATACAATGAGCATGTATATATGTATGTGCTTCATAGATGTTACGAAAGCTTTTGACTTTCTATTTCATAATGCTATTTGAGAGTCGCTACAGGGCATACATAAAAAATATGTAAAACTACTCAGTGTACTCGAAGTGCTGGGCAAAGGTGCGATTGGAAAAAGAAGGCCCAGAATTTAGCCTAAGTGCTCGTTTACGGAGGCGAGACGCGTGCGGCGGGCCCTTGCACTGGCTAGTATGGTATTCTTTCTTTTCTTTTCTTTCTATTTCCCTGTGGGTGTGTATTTGGTCCACGGTGCTGTAGCCTTTTCGAAACCACTGCACTGGCTGGCCGGCGGCTGGAAGTCACCGAACTTTTGGGCGAGATGATTTGAGATAACTCTCGAAAACAGCTTCTTAACATGGCTCAGGAGTGAAATGGGGGCGGTTATTCTTAAGGAGCGTGTTATCACCCTTTTTGAAAAATAATACCACCACGCTCCTGCGCCATGCCCTCGGTGTTATGCCAACGTAGATGATGGAATTGAACAGCTATACAACCTCTGTTAAGACAGGTGTTCCTCCTGCCTTGAACAGCTCTGTCATTAACCCGTCATCCCGGAGCTTTGTCGTTATGTAATTGCCCGAGCACTATTCTAATCTTACCCATGCCAATGTCGGGAAGCTCGTCTGTGAGATGGCGTGTAAGCCTGGCCCGTGGATGATCCGCGCCGTAGGCTTGAGGTGGGCATGTTTCTGAGCATTTAAGTCTCTGTAGAACTTTTCGACTTCAGCGAGTATCTCTGGCTTCGAGGTGACGGTGGTGCCCTGTGATGTTCTGAGTTTCGTCAGGTGACAACGGGAGGTATAGGGCTTGGCAAATACTTTCGAGCCTTTGTTCCGCGCTATGGCTTGCTCAATGACTCGGGTATTTGCGCTTCGGGTATTAGTGTCGCGTCTAATCGGCTTCTTGACCTCCCAGTTAAGTACCTGACGCTGGGACAGTGTGGCATTTGGGAGTTTATCGTCGTTTTCTCATCGATTCCCGAGTGTCGCTGGTAAATACTGACTTGCGTTCATTACTCATTGGTCGAAAGTGTTTACAGCCCACCTCGCGTATGACACGTAGCAGGCCTTCGGTGGCATTGTTAATGTCCAAGTGGTTTCCAGCATAGCAAATCAGTTCTTTAGTTCCAACTGGAAGCTTTCTCAACCAGTTTCGACCCGGGGCAGCGTTGGTCTGACCGTCGACCTCATCAAGCGCGCTCTTTCGATTTTGAAATTAATATTCGGAGTGCCTCTAACCGGTCGGTGATCCCTACCGATTTGACCCTATTGCTCACAGAGACATCTCCGAATATATGACCCTTATCAGACATAACGAAGTCGATTTTGGTTTTATTGACTTCAGAGGCTTCTTCTGGAAAAAAGCGTTCATCAGAAAGATCCTGAGCCTCGAGGAAGTTTACCAGCTTTCGCCCCCCAGTGATTTCTGCGCCCATAGCCAAATGGACCTACTCTCGACTCGCCACTTTCTTGTACTCCCACTTTAGCGTTAAAGTTTTGACGTGTATGTGTAACATGTTTTGGTACGAGACATAGCTATGTCTTCGTACTTCGTCGTCAGGGTGTGCGGACGTTGGGGCAAACTTTATGCATGGTATGATTAACGAGTCCCTTTCTGATATCTTAAGTACAAGGTATCCACCCTTGTCGACACACTGCCGTATTCCACAACGTTGCCCTTAGTGACTTGTGGACCATAAACCCGACGCCACCTTGGGATGGTTGGTGTCCTTCTTGGAAGTAGAGCAAGTTGCCACTATGGAGGGTTATCGTCTTCTCCCCTGTCTTCGGATCGCCGATAATCCCACGATGTGTCAGTTAATACGACTTAACTCTACTTCCAATTCAGCGAGGTGCTCATTCAGCCGCAGAGAGCGTTCATTAAACGTCACCCAGGTAATGGTTACGGTGTTACCCTGGTATCCTGCCCGGGGACTCAGCACCCCCCACCGCACCGTGACCGAGGCCGGTACCATGGCCAGGCAAAAGTGCAGCTGCCGGGAACTGGGGGCCGTACATCTAGGTTGCTACTCATTAGGGGGATTTGTCATGTCACCACGCTTGGCAGGTGGGTTCATGACCGCAGTTCCTGGGATGTTTTCTCTTATAGTGCTGCTGCCCACTATAAGGTTTGGGGCCCATTTGGGACCATTCCAGCATGGTTCATGGATATACCGCTACGTATCGGTTACCGAACCTGAGATGTTGTCACCTCATATTCCGGCTAATATCCCTTAGTCTTGCGCGCTGCCACAACCTCTTACGACACCGACGGGAAGAGATGGGGTGGCCTATTCTTTTTACTTGTCGGATACCACACGGCAAACAAAATACGTAGAAAGATAGTAAAATATAAAATTATTGATCGCCGCACAGTAAGCACCGCAGGTGGCATCTCTTCCTAGCTGCCGTCGCGGCCACCTACTTTCTATTATATTCTATTCACTGAACTATCGATGTTCCGATGTTAACGTATTCTCCATCGATTGTGAGAATAGACGACAAAATTCAAAATTGTATGTATTGTTCTAACTTATTTAATGTCGGCAATAATCACAGTGTGAGAAACCAGTCAAAATATCAAAAAGTACGTACGGTGTGTGCGAGTGACGACAGCGGCGTCCGTTGTATGGGGGTGCGCTTCTGCACGCGATTGTCCCACAGGACGATCTGACCCGAGTATGTGCCGCCCAGGATCAGGTTAGGGTGGAACCTGCCAGCAAAAGAGTCGTAGATTCAACAACAATGGTATATTTTGAGGATCAATAGTTCATTGTTGTATCAGTAGTTCATTGGCACATTTTAGAAGTGTTATAAAATTTCGTGGTTGCAAAGTATATTGTAAACTGGACTGCAATGGATCCTAAAGTAAGAAGATATTTATACTAGACGCTATTGACTGAGCTTCGCTTATGCGAAAAATCTTGTCTTTGATTTAATTTATGTGTTTACTAGCTTCTGTCGGCAACTTCGTTCGCATGTCGGAAAACATCCTGGAACTTACTGGCGGGATTTCAAGTATCCCTTGTTCTTCTCCAAGGTACAAAAATCATGAAAATTGGTTCAGCTGTTCAAGTAAGTTCAGCGAATCTCATTTAGTCGGAGTTGTGGTAGGACGCCAGCATGAGCTCGGGTGCGCCGAGTGTTGTTAGTTGCAGCACTCACCTAGCAAACGTAGCGCTCATGACCGGCGACTGACAGTGGAAGATGTCCTCCGGGGTGGACTTCTTGAACTTGGTGTTCCAGACCAGGCACACGCCGTCCGGGTCGTGCGGCGCGTCGTCGGAGTTGTGGTAGGACGCCAGCATGAGCTCGGGTGCGCCGAGTGTTGTTAGTTGCAGCACTCACCTAGCAAACGTAGCGCTCATGACCGGCGACTGACAGTGGAAGATGTCCTCCGGGGTGGACTTCTTGAACTTGGTGTTCCAGACCAGGCACACGCCGTCCGGGTCGTGCGGCGCGTCGTCGGAGTTGTGGTAGGACGCCAGCATGAGCTCGGGTGCGCCGAGTGTTGTTAGTTGCAGCACTCACCTAGCAAACGTAGCGCTCATGACCGGCGACTGACAGTGGAAGATGTCCTCCGGGGTGGACTTCTTGAACTTGGTGTTCCAGACCAGGCACACGCCGTCCGGGTCGTGCGGCGCGTCGTCGGAGTTGTGGTAGGACGCCAGCATGAGCTCGGGGTGCGCGGTGGACCAGTCCAGGCACGTGACGCAGCGCCCGCGCGACCAGCGCTCGTCGTAGAACGTGCGCACTAGTGACAGCCGCGCGTCCGATTTGTCGTCGCTGAACGGAGAAAAAATATGATAGTTTTTCTTGAGTTGGTAGGAAATTATTGTAGATATTTGTGTTAGAAATCAGATTTTCAAAATCCTTGATGAGTATTCGTGTTTAGTTGAACAGAATAAAACTGTTTAATATGTTGTTATGTTATGTATGAAGTTATGAAAGAATCGGCGACATCTTAATACCAATTGTGAGTTTTTCTGTTAAGTTGAAAATAACATGGAAAAAAACACTCGAAGTAAAATAAAACCTCTCAAAACTGTTATCAAAACTCAAGAGTTACAAAACTTTTCATATCAAGGCTTGTGAGCAACAAGCTTCATAAAGTTATTATTATTATTTCTTGATCATTTATAGATTTTTCAAAACGAAATATGTTCACTTCAAGCCTACTTTACCAATATTTCGTACCCATCATCATACCTATAAAAAATATGACATTTAGAGTAGAATTCATTGTCCGTTACTATAGGATTTCAGGCATTGTGGAAAATTATTTGTAGTCAGCATTTAACAAGAGCTTCCGGCTAGGAACTGAAAGACCTAGTTCGGTAAGTCGGCAAGAATCACTTATTCCGTTACAAGTGATTCTTCTCGACTCGACACGAGGCGTGCAGGAACTATAGGTGGTAGGGCAGAAGTGTCAATATCAAGTATTTATAAGGATAAAGTATCGAATTTGCAATACTGGATGCTTCCCATTCTACGCCCTGTTGTGTATGCTCTGTGTGCACGTTCCAGAGTGCGTGTAGGAACTAGAGGTGGCAGGGCAGAAGTGTCAAAATCAAGTATTTATAAGGTAAAAGTATCGAATTTACAACACTGGATGCTTCCCATTCTACGCCCTGTGTGCACGTTTCAGAGAGCGTGTAGGAACTATAGGTGGCAGGGCAGAAGTGTAAATATCAAGTATTTATAAGGTACAAGTATCGAATTTGCAACACTAGATGGCATAGTCTACGCCACGCACGTCCTTGTAAAGAGAGCGAGAAGAAACGTGGTGGTAGCACAGAAGCGTCAATGTCAAGTTTAGTTTGTATGAGGTAAAAGTTCTGTCTAATATTTTGCATACTATCGTATAAATTCTAGTTCTAACTTAACGGACAGATGTGTAGCTGGGTTTTGTTGCGCCAATTCTTCTTCCCAGCTAAAACAACTTTAAGTGGTGACAGACAAGCGTTTTGGAAGACTGTCTTTTTGTAAACGTTGACGTTCAAAAAGTGCTGGCACTGAGCCTAATTTTAATAAATGACTTTTGATTTGATTTGTTCCGAATTTAAATCAATAGATGGCGTAGACTGTGACTCACAGCGCGTTCTCTGCGTCGCCGCCGCCGGTGTAGTCGGTGTAGATGTCGACGGACTCGGCCAGCGCGCGCTCGATGACGCGGCCCGCCTTCGACATGAAGCGCTGGAACTCCGACGACAGCATGATGGTTTGCTTCTCGTCCGCGCTCAGCTCGCGAACTGATGCATGTGATACCAAGTATTAGCACGCTAGATTACATATTGTTATCCGTAGAACAGAACTAGCTTTTGCCCGCAATTTCGTAAGCGCATATCCCGTTTTTTAAATCCGACTGGTAGTTCTAGAGATTAGCGCGTTCAAACAAACAATATCTTCAGCTTCATTATATTTGTATAGATAAAGCATCATTACGAACAAGTTTTACCTTGGGACCATTCCAGAATGATCGTGTCAGTACACTCATATTGCAGCTGAAAATCTTTGAAATCATGCCCTTTAAGCATCTAAAATGTGTTTTAACATCATTATGAACAACTTATACTATGGAGTTTCAGGCGCGATTTTAGGCATGGTTTTAAAGTTTCTATATCTGCAAACTAAGTTTTGACAAGATCAATCTGGGATTTTCCTTAAAACAAGTTAATGTGGTTGTTTCCCTTAACGGCTGTAAGCACTTCGTACATTACTCACTGAATGTTCTTACTGCATGATTGTAAATGCCTCGAGCATGGGCATTCTGTAGGCTACAGTAAGGGTAGACCCATACATAATGCCCAAAAAAAAAAACACTACATTGTTCAGGGTTGAAATCACGATACTGACGATGCAATTTTTTTTTTGGGCATTATGTATGGGCTGGCCTAACCTTACTGTAGCCTACTGCACGCGCATGGCCTCGAGAGGAGATCGTCTTCCCCTGGTGACAGATTTTGTGACTTCTGACTACGCGTAACGACAATCAAAGACAAATGACTACTTTTCAAATGATAGCCGAGACCACCGGCTTAACGTGCTCTCCGAAGCACGGAGGTAACTCGGTCATCCATCCACAGACCTCAGCAAGGTACCTTAACCTCGATCTTCGATAGTACTACCCGCACGGCTGTTGTCAATTAGCCACGAGCTCTTTAAGTTACACGCTATGTTCTCGTAAGACCACCAACCTTTCTTCTCCTTCTCTTCATCCTTCTTCTCCTGGGGTTCCACGGTGACCGCCGGCTGCACCTCCTTGACGGTGGGCAGACCATGCGGCAGTATGCCGGGAGGCAGCTTGCCGTGGAACGCAGCCTCCTCCTCGTCGCCTTGCCGCGCACCGTCGCCGTCGAATGTAAGCACTGGACGGTGAATAAGAATGGCCCTTGCCGGGGGGGTGTGTGTATGTGCGGTATGGCTGATTTATTTGTTGGTGTAATTGTTTTTTTTCGATTGTATTGAGCTTTGATACTGATACTTTGTGTAGAAAGAGGAATTCATTTTGATTGAATTTTGAGGTAGCAGGAAACGCGGTATTATGAAGTTCCAAACATTTATATAAAAATCATGACAGGTGTAACATAAAAAACATTTGAAATAACGTGGTTGATTTGATTTATGGAATAGAGCATAATAATATCTATGAGTAATTGTCTGATCAACGGACATGTAAGAAATGAATTTGCCTAGCATTTCCCAACTATGTTGGTTCTGCGTCCGGCCTTACCGGATGGCAGAGATATTTTCTGAGAGATTGTAGAATAAGACATGAACTTAGAAAGAGAAAGTAAACGGAAACATTCATGCCAAGCATGAGAAGGAGGTATCAGCAGCTCAAACTAATATTTATAATTGTCTAATAAAATAGGCAACGCGCTCGAAAGAGCGGTGTTTCATAAATCAGCCGTACTTTGAGTTAAACTTGAATTTCATGAAGTTATTAAAGTGTCTCTTTGAGTTTTTTTTTTTATTATTTTAGTTAATTTTTCATGTTCAACCATTTTCTTCCTCATTTTTATGATTTTTTTTTCTAGTATTTTGATAACTTCATGAAACACACAATGTAATGAGTCATGAAGATAGATAACTACAGCTCTACTGGTGTTGCTAAACCTAACTACTGAGTGTAAATGAATGTCTGACTAGTTCGTTTTCGTACCCAAAATATAAGCAGCCATTTTGAATTTTAGAACACGGAACTACAATCGTTTTATCTTCCAAAGTTCGTTTTATTTGTGGTTTTACAAGTTAATGGCAATGATGATTTAATTTGTAGTAAAAATAACACAGCAGTCAGTAAGGTTACTTTATTAAAAATGTATTATTTTTAACAAAAGCTGCTTATATTTAAGGCATTGTAAAGTGATGAGTACGGTAGGAAAGGATGAATAGAAAATATTGGATGAGTACACTCTCTTCTTACTATTATTAAATACCACATCTGCGCTAAATAATCTGTATGTTTATTATATGGCTTATTTTTTTTAATATGAATTCTTTAGGAAAGACAATATTCATCCAGTGATTATCGATTCATCCTTATCAAAGCACGTACTGTTACTAAGACGAACAATTTTGTAAGTCCATGATTTAATTTTAATCGGTTCATGAAAATTAGCTATTAAAAGCGTCATCACTACATGTTAAATGATCACACGACCACATGACGAAGTTTGCTAATCATCATTCAAGTATTTAAACAAACTTTAGCCATGCGATTTTCAACCCTAAAGCGATGGCATGAGACTACAGTTACAGCATGTTTCTAAATTAATTAATATTGAGAAAAACAATAGAAATGCTTTCAAAGCAACCTATGAAAACTTCAGCGATGCTTTACCAACCTAAACTTTACTATCACGTACTTAGAGCTTAATTTGTTATTTACGCTCCGATAAAAAAAAAACCTAAAACACATTTCTGCAATAAAAGCTGAACTAAACCTTATAACCAGAACCATAACGTTTAAAATTGTCTGTAGCATAATATCAAAAAATCTATAAAATTTCGGGATGCATGCTGCTAAACGGACAAGGTATTACGTATTACGCTAGACATGTAACCCCCATAATCTTAGCTTAAGTCTAGAAGTATCTACAACATTAATTATTAAATATTTAATCATTAAAAAACTAAAATTTCATGCACACATTTAAAGGACCACGTATGTTATACCACGTTTGATTAGATACCTTCTATGTGCAGCGTAGACAGAGAAAAGCATTACTGTAACTATATTCTCAGGAGCTTTCAGTTTCTCGAAAAGAAAGTTAATTGTGAAGTGAAAATGGCTATACAAGGTTTTAAAGATTAAACGCAAGATTTTACTCAATATTATGAACAACTTTTACTAAGGGACCAACCTTACAATAGCAAAAAAAAAACATCTACTCAACTAGAAAGTAAAACTTGGTCATAATATTTTTTTCATTGCGTTTAATCTGTTACACCCTGTATATAATGTATCCTACATCAAACATGTCTGTGTATTGATAACATATTGCAATCACCGACCAATTGATGGTAGGTACATCCGCTCAGGACAAGTGGAATAAAATTTGATAATCACAATGGTAAATGCAGGACTTATGCATATTTGATTCTGGTTGATTGTATTTGTCACGCTTTAACATGCAGTTCATACAAAACATTTTTCTATTAAATTATTAAAATATTCAGAGTAGAAATACTTATTTCTCAAGAGAAACTGAAAGTGATTCTAATACACATATACAAGCCAGTAAATCAACATGTTTTCATGAACGATATGATCTACTTATTTCCTCTAAAACTGTGCAACTAAAACACACAAATTCTTAAAAGCGTTAACATTTTGGTGACAGAAAGCTTTGGATAATTAAAAATAAAATGCAAATAAACTTCCCGAGCTCTCCACAAGAGAGGTACATGTTTCATCATAATAAAAAACAATAAATAGAAATAATACTTGTCTATTATAATCATATGGATGACGGTATCTGTCATGCATACTTATACACAACATGTATTTCTGTCACATGCATAATGGATTTAAATTGATTTATTTATAGATAATGAAGAATTAATAAAATTGTATGTAATGTAATACAGGGAGATTTTGTGGGTTATTCACAGCTGACTGCCAGCAGTAAAAGTATAGTATTTTTGTTGTGGTTTTATAAAAAGCACTTTTTTTCATCTATATATTACGTTTTATTTCGATTATTAATCTTTAGGATTATTTACTAGTAAGTTACTGACTGACCGTCAACTAAATTAGAAAATGAAGGATCCTGTATTAAAACACACACAAATATATGCTAAGTTATGTTTTTGTTAGCCTTGTCATAAATAGCGTTACATAATAGAAATAGATAGACAACAAACCATGCTAGGTGATAGGCACAGGCTCTACGAAGGGCAATATTTAGTTAAAATGATTGTTTGTATGATTCGGAATTGAAACCTACCTGTGAATTCGTCCTCCCACTCTAAACCCGGGTTTAGATTGTACTCATCTTGAAAAGGGAGGAAAAAAACAAAAAAACAATGTCAGTATCTTTCGACCATAATATATAAATAAAAATTTCAAACTATACATAGGAATAGCTAGTGCTTATATATTTTACAGCATGACCGTGTCGCGTTGCGTGGTCACGTCGCGCTGTGTTACAGCAACGCGCGGCCACGCAACGCGCGTCCGTGTGTTAGGACTGTGCAGTGTTTGTTAGTCGACTCGAAGGTAAAACAGCGTGAAATGATACGGCGACCCCATAATACCACCATAATTCATATACACATATTATATTCTGTATATTTCTGCGGCCGTTAAATAGGTCTCCCGGGAGAGACCTAGTGGAGAACTCTGGAAGGCCACAATTCCGTGTAAACACTTAAACGTGCATCAAATGATGATGTTTTAGTTGAGTAGTGTCACTCAAACCCCCCTCTAAATTGTAAACGTTACAGATTTCTTGATAAAATGAAATGGATTAAATGGTCTAGATGTCCGGCTAAACTGAGTTTATTTTTATCAAGTAATCTGAGAACCGCACCTATTTGTTAGTAGGAAATAACTAGAAGCGTGATAGTAAGGATAACCTAGACTAAGATATATACAGATCTAGACCGAGATGAGGACTAATATACAACCGACACCGTGTTAACCGACATGATAAGAGAGAGGTAGTGTTAAGGGTAAACGACAGAAAGCGTCCTGGCGGAATAATGACTTACCGTAGTAGTCGGTTGCGTGTGCTAGAAAAGGACAAAAAATAAAAATATTCTGTCAGTTACAGTTCAGTGATAAAATACATATCTTTACAATAATAACTAGATATTATATTTGAGAACCGTTGAATATTTTTGTTTTGATAAATATATTATTCAATATTTACATAAACGTATGCAATTGAATCTTGAACAAATGGTATGGATGGTATTCACAATGAATTGATATTAGTCCATTAAGTTTGTGATGAGCTCATGCATCCTATGTGGCCATGGCCTAGATGAATGTGGCAAGTTTTGTATACAAAAAACGGCACAAACAGACAGGTCACGATACGCCCTTATTCCTTAGTCCACGGCCTCAAAATGTTCAAACTAGCGTCAGTCACATCTTCGGTCAGTATTTAATAAAGTGCAGGACACAGTGACGTTAGTTTGACGGCAAACAACAATACATGCTCGGAGAAACTTGGTCAAAACCCACACTTCGAAGTGGGCGTAGCCAGGGATAATTCAGTTCTTTATTCGATTCACAACTCTATTCCTTTTTCATAGAGTTTATCTGGCTACGCTCTCAAATAATATCACAAAAAGGTGTATTAGTTACAAATTCAAATGGAACAAAACTTATTTAATTTATTAATTTATAAGTCTAATACCATTTAATCCATTTCAAATAAATGAAATCCAATTTGAATGATAGTAAAAAACAGTGTTCTTAATCTGTGGCCAATGGTGGTTTATGGTTCAATAATTTTGTAAAATATGTAATTAAATAGCAATAATTTTCATCATTATAAGCCAATGGGGTAGTTTAGAGAAACGGAAAAATATCTTTACCCAACTGCAAAAAAGGGTTATATTTTACGTGTCTAAATGAATATGTTTTGTTCCATTTCACGTAAACAAATAATATCTGTGCATGCATTATATATTGACGCCCATGTGAGGGACTTACTGATAATACTGTCCACGAATATGACACTAACATAAAAATAAAGTGATCTAAAGTCTATTCTATATCTGGTGATTATTAATACAAAAGAAAAAAAAAATACCAAAATAGTGTTTTAATTAAAAATATCCATGCATAGACAGAAACGATTCCGACTTTTTTAAGAACTCACAAGTTTCACTAATTTAATTTTCGAATCTATTATAAATTACTTCTACATTTAAAAAATCACAGTGCATATTTGTGGACAAACAAAATATACTGTAAAACAATGTTAATAAGGTACAAGTTACCTTTTCGCGGCCGCCACCAGTCCTCCATGTATCCTGCAAGCGGTGATGCATTGGAAGAGCAGCCTTTTTTTATGGTAGCACAAACACAAACATTGCACCACAATTCTCATACAGTATTTACTTTTAATTTTATCATTAATTGATTAGGAGTGATGAAAGACGACACACGTTAAGCTGACAAAATAAATAAAAATTTCGCAAATAAATGCTGCCTGAATTTATTTTTTTTAGGAAAATATAGTAAAAGTTAGATTTATAGATGAAAATTGACTAATCATTTTCTATGTAGCCTTAGTAACAATCTCTTAAAATTCAGCGATTTATTACCAGAGGTCGGAATTAGGTAGAGTTATTTATGTACTTACACTGATTTCATACAGCGAAAGATTAAGTGGTCTCAAATCCCGAGATTAACTAGAGAGCGAAAAATCCCGTGATTTATTAAATAAAAAAAGTTATTTACTTTTACACAATTTAAACAACTGCACGCGCGACGTTGCAAAATTTACATCAACGACATCGGATGTCTGAAGTTGCAAAATTCCAACGCGCGTTATTGCCACATTTGTAGTTCGCACAACATAGCTTGTAGAACAAAAGAAAAATTATTATTATTTATTTGTAATTAAAAATAGTATTATTGACCAAACGGGATTGTCTATTAGAAATCCCGGGACGATCCATATTAATATCAACATTTCGATGCAAGTACATAAATTACTCTGCCTAATTCCGACCTCTGTTCATTACACAAATGTTTTGGTTATGATTTTTTACTGAACAAAGTTGTATGCAATCTAAAAATGCTTAAGTTCAAACAAGAAATATAAAATAAAAGAGAAGCACACAAACATGAATTCTAATGTCTTCTTTATATCGAGTCGATGGTTAACTCCTTGTATTTTTTGGGCCCAGTAGGTTATTTAATTAGGCTACGTTAATTGCAGCATCCAATGTATTTACTTCCAAAGATAGTTTACTAATGATAAACACAAACAGCATGTCAAAGGCCAAATTAAAATAGATGAGTGAAAAGTAAATACTGTTTTAAAACTACACAGATGTCATTGGTTACAAGGGGCTCTTGTCATTTGCAAATACAAGTCCAAAATTCTATTATACATATTTTAATAGTGATATTGACTTTGAAACAAGTTTTAATTTTTCTAGTCAGGAGATTATAGAGAACTGAGTAATCAATTTTTCGGCTGTTTATAATGGCGGGTCTTAATAACATATTACTGTATATTTAAAAAGCTCAGATGGTTGCACAAAATGTATTATTTGCAAATGACAAAGTATAGTTAAACCAACACCCAGACATCGCAGTCAAACAAAATTATATTATGTTTTTAAATGGGTATGCAAACTCTCAAATTATGTTATTGGACAAACATAAATAATTATGTAAGTACACACAGAAACAATCCAAAACCCACTATTAATTCATTTGTAATGTTTTTATCTCAATTATGATTTATTTATAATAGAGGAATATCCCATTATGTAATCTATTTGTTAATGTTAATAATACTGCTTGCTAATTTATCAAACTGTGATCACTAATCCTGTCGAAACTATGGTATGGGGACAATAGTTAATGAAACTTATCACTCTTTACTCTCCACTTAGTCCCTTCCATAGTTCCAAAAACAAACATACCTACATACACTAACCATTTGTATGAAATCTTAGTGCTTGCGAAAACTTAAGAGACAAAAGGTAACCAAAAACAGTAAACTCAAAAAGTATAAAAAAAATAAAGAGTCTAGCGAAAATTTTAGCAACATAGACTGCACATAAAGCTTACCATCTCGCAGTTCGCTGACACCCGTCGCCGTGGTCTGAGTCTGCTTAGCGTAGGTAACATTCTCCTTAGGTGGAATGTCTGTGGACTGGACTGATACCACTTGCAGGGTAGGTGCTTTCTTCGGACCACTGGTTGTGAATGTGAATATTTTACATATACTGTACAATACTGCCAATTTTTATTTCTCATTAAGAATTTTGAAAAACAATTTGTCCAAATGTATAGATAGTATTTGTTTCCACCTAGACATAATATCTATCGAGGTTTGGCTATGGCGGCCGTCAGTATCATCCCTCCAGAGGCACATTAGGATCCCTTTTTTATGGATGGAAACATCAAATAACTAGGGAGTGTCAGACTCTTACTGACTAAAACCCATCCATGTTCCTCCAAATGGCCTTTGCGTTCCAGGGCCAAACAAAATTCGCAACCCTGGCGGGTGGAGGACACACAAGTTGCATTGCAATGAGTGCTTTGGAACTATACAAACTCAATCCAATCAAATTATCACCTGCTGTCAAATTGATGTATTGGGTAATTTGGCTCACAATTTCCTTGCTCCTAGTAGAAGCAATGGCTATCTTCTTCCACAATATGCCGGTTTCAAATTGAGACAACAACATTCCACTCACCCATGTGCAGGTAAACTGGACTTATCAGTGTGTGGTAGACTAGCATCAGGCGATGCAGTCTGCGGAGGAGTTAGTGACGTCATGGACGAGAGTGAAGACAGTACATCCTTCACTGGCGCCACTCCAAGAGATGACAGCATCTCATCCAGGTCGCGCCGGCTGTCCAGGCTGGAGGCCGCTGAGGCACGTTGCTGGAAACACATAGTATAGGTTGTGAATACTCCCATCATAAGAAAAAAGGGCATATCTACACAGAATGAAGTAATTTATTTCCAAAATTAAGGTCAGAAATCGAATACTTGCAGCAGAATAGCTATTTTAGTGTTTGGCCATGTAGCAGATAGAATTAGCCAATCATCAGGTAGGCAGATGAGCTGATAAGATTAGGTGTTATTTAAGCTTTGTAAACACTAGAAAATGCATTATTAAGATTTTGGTTTACACCTGACTGCTACTGAATCAACTTTCCTGGAATGGCAAAAGACAGACATAGGTGTGTGGAAAAGGGCAAGGAAGGCATTCACCTGGGTCAAAATAGGCTGATTAGGTTACATTCAATTTATTCAAATCCAATAAGAATCACGTTGGAATTAGACAAAAACTTTGAAGTGCATTGTTTGATACGCACAAGATCTCTCTCGTCACGAGCTACAAAAATTTCAGAATTCACATAATTCAGTAAACATTACAAGCACTATATTGACTACACTAATTGTATGGGGCAAAGTTCAAATTATAATGACTGAATATTAATATCATGGCTAAATACCAGGGCTTCTTCAGCATCTTTCTGCTCCTTCTCCCTGCGGCGTCGATCCTTCTCGTCTCGGAGTGCTTGGAGTTTCGCTTTCTTGCGCTCCAGCTCTGCCTTACGGTCTGACATGCTTGACATGGTTGTTTCTGGTATAAGATCATAAACAATTACCTACTTTTAATGCTAAAAGTAAACTGGGACAAACTAATGATAAAATATTAATTACTGTGGATTTGAATGCAAAATACAACTATAAGTAATCAATTTAAACTTTCCTGCTTCTGTTTACGTATTGTAAATTTATTCATGAATTGCCTCATGAGGTCAAAATATGTTTGTACAAGTAAAAACTTGTAGATATTGAGATATTAAATGGTTTAAAAATAATAATTGTAGTTTTTTTTTATAGTAAACATAAACGAGCTTCTATTCTATTGGCGAAAGCCTGTCTTATTAGGAAATGTCTGATGTCATGTCATTGGTGCAGGTGATTCATTGTCAACGAACTTGGAAACGTTTCTCATTCTTAAACATTTACCTGCTATTTACTTGAATCCTCAAACCAAAATAAGCATTTTTACACAAGTTTATCACGAAATATTCCGACAAAACGTGGCAAAAATAAAATATATGTAACGGGATTTCACTCCATGCAATAACAACAAATGGCTTAGTTACGACGTGTGAGCATTTAATGGACAAATATCTAAGTTTGTTTGGTACTCTTGTATTAAACTTTTCACAAAATACGCAATTTATTCTCTATCAAACACCGAAAATATATCAATCGATCAACACAATTCCCGTCACAGATTCCCGTATCGGGAGAAAATGTTAGTGTTGCAACTATTATTGTAATAATTTCCTCATTATTCGATATAGCTAACAGAACAGTGAATTATTGTAGAGGACATGTGGAAAATGTGATGATGAGAACTAGAATATTGTAGTTTATGGTGTTATTTTATAACGCTAATTAGTTTTCATTCCCTTTTTCGTCGTTTACAATTTATTTAAAACTCTTACTAATTTTGGATATTTGAAGTTGGCAATAAAAATAAGAATGTTTTCGTGTGTTCGAAAATTATAAGAAAGTTCTTCCAGACAGAGTAAATTATTTATTGCTCGATCTTCATTTTCAGTAAAAGATTTATGATTTAAATGTTAATTTACAAACAGTTTTTAACAATTAAATTACGGAAATTTAGATTTTAGAAATCAATGAAACAGAATTTTTGAATGAATTTCAAAATTTCGGCCTCATTAAAACAGTTAAGGTTTTGAACGCATTGCTATCAAGTTTGTTCTCAACGTTGTTTCTAATGTCATTGTTGCTATTGGTGGATACTGTCGAAATACATGAAACAAAACTGAATAAGCCAATTAAATTACGCGAATTAAACAATTTCTGACGTTTCAGTTTTCTAAAACATACTTGGGTGTTGTCCGGCTTGATGATTGTAACAACGCTAACGTAATGATCAAACAGTTTTATATGATTTTCTGACTGATACATTACGTTCTTATTATTAATAGCATTTATAAAATAGCTATGAAATTATGATGAGTGGTTTCGTGTATTATTTCTTTGTGTTGCTTTGCTATAGCATTACGAAATCTGATGCAGGTTAGTTTAACGATTAATTTCAATATAAGTTTTGGCTGTTTTCCCCCATAATATTCAAACATGCATACTTAGTAGTGAAATAAATGTGATTTTGTGTTATACTTACTTCAACTCGTATGTAATAAAATATATATTTGGTCTTTGTTTGCCTAAGAAAGCGTTACACCTTCGAGTCATTATTGTTTACTTCGTTACGAATTCATTCAACCCTGAAAATAACTGCCAGTTAGGTACTATTTTCGTACTGTAAAAGGCCGAAACAATGTTTAAAATATGTTTGTACTTGTATTGTTTTCAGACTCAGTAAGATATTATTACGACTACGAATGTAATGAGCCCCTCGTTGCCAACGCTAAGCTAACCGCCACATCCAGCCTAAGAGACAGAGGACCAGACAATGCTAAGTTATATGGTGAGTATGGACATAGGATGAAAACACCAACTTCTGACTTGTACTGGTAGAATTGTTACTAAAGAAGCATTTTTACTCAGATTTTCTGTTTGGTGGTTGTCCTATGGCATTGTTTAAAAGTACTAATTCTCCCATACAGGTCAGAAAAAGTAAGAAAGTAGGGTAACAAAAAGAAATCTTGACAATATTCTCTGCAGTTTAAAGTCATGATTGGGACCTGCAATGAATGCCGTAAAACATGTTGACATGCTGATAATGAAATAAAACTTAGTGAAT
Organism: Mamestra brassicae; assembly: GCA_905163435.1. Classification (NCBI taxonomy): domain Eukaryota; kingdom Metazoa; phylum Arthropoda; class Insecta; order Lepidoptera; family Noctuidae; genus Mamestra; species Mamestra brassicae. Next base: position 1,221,155 of record LR990991.1, on the reverse strand, counting down.
AAATAGGCACAAACCAGTTATCAGTTAAACCTAGGTCTTGAACTACTGATTATTTTTATTTTTAGTACAATAACTAAGTTTGATAGCATTGCCAGATCATGTTAGCATGCAAATAAGATTCTATGTTGAAAATTGGTATATTTGTTTTGTCACTATCATTTTGCCTTTGCTGCACCTGTAGTGTTTCATAACATTTAAGGACATTTTAAAGTAGTCTTAAGTATGAAATCCAATAACACTTCATGTTTTTTCAAATGTTATTAAACATTACATAAGTTATGACAATGCTAGAGAATGCTGTAGGATATGAGCCAGCCATGATGGCAACATTTAGATCATTTGGTTTTGTTTTCACTGGGAGATGAAGTCATGCCATTATTTTTGCATGCTGTGTGTTGTGTTTGTGATTCAGTTGCCAGAATTATATTTTATGCTTCTTAACCTGTGAAATGTTAAAAAAAAAACAAAAATAAATCAAACGAAGACAGAAAGTAACAGGGTTCATTCGTCTGCAGGTCCGTTATCAATATAAAACACTATATAGTTGGACCTCAGTAACAATACTAAATAGAGACTTTAGTACCAAAATGGCCAGTTCAAATGTCAGATGGGCCTTCAATGCCGCTGAATGGGAACCTACCAAGGAGGAAATAACAGCCGCCTCGAGTTACATACAGCAAGAGGAGAAGCAAAGAATTGCAAGATTTGTATTTCAGAATGACGCCAAGTCATCACTTGTTGGACGTCTGATGCTAAGGAAGTTTGTTTGTGAAACCACTGCAATTCCTTATGAGGAAGTAAGATTCAGCAGAGATGAAAAAGGCAAGCCTTACTTAGTGGAGGGTGGAGACATACCAATAACTTTCAATGTGTCCCACCAAGGAGACTTTGTAGTACTGGCTGGCAATAAGGACCGAAATATTGGCATTGATGTCATGAAAGTAGAACCGCCGGCAAATAAGAACATCCCCGAATTCTTTCGTATTATGAATCGCCAGTTCTCGAGACACGAATGGGCGACGATACGCAGTTTTCCCACGGAAATGGAACAGATCGCGTGTTTTTATCGCATTTGGTGTCTCAAAGAAAGTTATGTGAAGAACATAGGGTTTGGTATAACTGTTCCCTTGGACGAAATAAGTTTTTCAATAAAAACACGCAAGTTGGAAGTGGGGAGGCTAGTAACTGATACCGTGTTGCATGTGAAAAATGTTCTAAAGGAGGGGTGGATCTTTGAAGAGACATTATTGGACGACAGGCATGCTGTGGCTGTTTGTTTAAAACCGGAAGACAATGGAAACTATGTACCCTCGCCTTATACTTATCTGACCTTTGATGAAATAGTGGAAGAAGCTAAACCCTTGCATGAACCGGATTTTAATTTCAGTTCCGATTTTGTAGAGAAGCAAATGAAACACTTTTAGATCAAGAAGGGTTGAAAATGAATCTCGAATTTATTGTAAAAGAAAAAAACAATATTTTCATAAACTTGTAATGTTGAAAGTTCGCTAATTTACTTCTGATATGTTATATTTTAATATTTGGGTTGCTTTTGGATTATATAGATGTTTTATAGGTTTAGGATCCTGTTTTATAGTTGTTAGAAGTTCAATAAATGGCAAAGGCAAATAAATAATTATTTAAATAACAGTAACGTCTTATTTAACCGACTAACAGTTGACCTACTAATAAAGCAAGAAACCTTGAAATAAAGATTGGCAAATTTTCCCGTATTGAAAAGGTTTGAACGCTTGGACGGCGTCGGAGAATGACTTCGACCAGCAGTTGGTCATTGACCTCGGTAGCGTAAAGAACATCACGCGGGTGGCCACTCAGGGCCGGGCGCACTCGCAGGAGTTTGTCCAGGAGTACCACATCAGCTATGGCTCCAACGGCCTCGATTATGTTCAGTACAAAGCGGCTGGAGGCGAAGTCAAGGTAAACAAACAAAATGGAATAATTGGAATGTGAATAACAGGTTTAGGGGTTTGGGTTGCATGTTTAAGCTTTTTTCTTTTGGTTTGGTTTTTCTTGTGGTGTTGTCACGTTTTACTAGTGTCACTTTTTTAATTTCGAGTAGAGTCTAGTTTGCTGGTTCTGTCCTTTTGTAGATATTTTTCAGCTTACTTGATTTTATGTCATCTTAAATTATCTAATTTTATCAAGGAGGATATTAGACTTGGTGGTAGATAAAGGGAAAAATTGGCAGTACTACTGTGTCCTCTCCCCATCAAAGACTGAAATATATTGAAGTGTATTCTCGGATATTAGATGTCTCCATATTTTATTGTAATATTTTCGTGTTGTGGGGTGGTGACCCACAATAACAGAACCAGTTAATAACGTCAACATGATATTCTTATATTCATTATTTTCATCCAAATACATAGCATTCAATGTTTTATTTTTATTCTCTTAGCTTTCCATACATTATTTCTGCTCATTCTATGCTATAATTAAAACACTGCTTCTCATTACAAACATGTCCTTATAGTAGAAGCTGCTAATGCTGCTAAATATTTTTCAACACCATTCTGTACAAAACACATCTGGGGCCCTACCATGAAGTCTTAAAACGATCATGATTCCGCTCTAAGAGGGAGACGGAGCTATACATAGAGAATAGCACTACCCCTTTTTCATCATCGGAATTGGATGGCATTAGCACGTCATAGTAGGGCGGCTGGTATTCTCTAATTTGGTGCTCTAACTAAATCTTAACAATTTCAATTAATCTGCAGCACTTCTAAAAGGTGCGAATCTGATTGTGGTTTGCATAAAACTATAGATACATTAAAAAACCGGCCAAGTGCGTGTCGGACCACGCACAGTGTAGGGTTCCGTAGTTACCCATCTCCTAAACCATGCCAGAAAAATAGTAAAATGTACTTCACTGTTATTAAATTACAAAGTTACAAATGCACTTGGTTTTAAGTCATTTTCTATACAACGGAACCCTAAAAAGTGGTATTTTACCGTCTCCAGGGTCTCATCTATCTCTGTACTAAAATTGATCAAAATCGGTTCAGCGATTTAGGCGTGAAAGGGTAACAAATATACAAACTCACTTTCGCATTTGTTGTGTAAGTTAGGATTGTCCTAAGTACCTACTTTAACGGTACTTAATGAAACTGATTAGGTACCATAAAAGTACTGTTAATCTGCTCACATCAGCACACCTATTGTTGATTTGTACAATAACACACAACATTGATGTTGAACCTTGATATCCATTGTGTTTCCTTGATAATGAGCTACATGGTGTCTATACCAGCAGTAATGTTTCATTCAGAAAATTCAGGCCAAACAAAACATATACTATTATTCATTTGTTGGATCGGCCACTATCACTCAAAACATAATTCTAACTTCGAAACTCTCAGAAAGAGAATATACCAAACGATTGTATCATGTCTAAAATGCAATCCACAATCACCTTAGTACAGTAAACAAAAGAGATGGCTATACCAGGAAATTAATTAATTCTCGGTGCAAAAACGATGTAAAAGACTCAGTGCAAGTTATTGATCTGTAGTTAAATCGAGCAAAAGTAAAAAGTAGTGGTTAAATTTCGTTGAAATGGGGTTTTCGATCAATTGTTCGCTTGACCTTTGATCAGTTAAGTAACTTTTAATAATTGCTCGAAAAACCCATTTTGAAGAAATTTAACCACAATTTTAAAGTATTGGTTGAGTTAACTATGGATATAAAAAAAAACGTGTGCGTCTCGGGACGCCCGACAGAAGTGATATCTTAAACTAATCTAAGTTGAACTATTTAATATGGGAAGCGTCTGTCCGAAATACGACTAGCGCTGTGGGTTAGAGTGAGAGAGGAAGAACCTGCCTATCGCTGCCGTATGCGTGAGAGAAAGGGAAGCCAGACAGACTGGCGCCGTAACAAGTTACGTTACGAAGCGGTTTACCCTCCCATAAGAAGTTAACACTTCAAAAACCCTTATTACATTGTACAAACATAAATAGTTAACAAAGTCGCCTGTATACCCATCTCCTTTTCTGACTGCAAGAGTAACACTAACTAACACAATAACGGTGAAGGCACGGCGGCATGGACGGCCCGCGAGAGCTCGTACTACCAACACCTCACCATCCAACTGGACAAGCGGCGGGAGATGCGCGCCATCGCCACACGCGGGCGCTTCGCCACCGACGAGTACGTCTCCGAGTACATGCTCCAGTACTCCGACGATGGAGAGAGCTGGAGGCCTATGACGACCGATGATGGGTTTACTAAGGTAGGGGCCTGGGTACTATAGTTGAAGTACTAACATTAATCTCTTCTTAGTTATTTATGGCTTTCTTTGGTGTGTGGTAACTTACAGGTTTTAGGTGTTCCAGGCAGGCACTTTGTGTAAGTTATTGCATCACCATTGCTCTGAGAATGGTGAAGGAAAACATTATGAGGAATTCGGCATGTCCTAGAACCAATAATTCGATGATATGTGACATCAACCGACCCGTGCTGGGCCCGCGTGGAGGATATAAATTTACTCTCATAGAAAGGAGGCCTGTGTCTCAGCAGTAGAACCATAATAGGCGGATTATTGTGCTACATTGATTATCTTGTAATGGAGACGTCAAGTGTCTTTACATCACTTGATAAAACAGTTCATCAGTCCATTGTGACTGCATTGGCTTAAGGGAAGTTCTGGGGTGTAAAACAACGGTTTGAATGTGGTACGCGGTACGCTTTTAATATATCACTTTGCCCTGCAGTGGGACACTACGGGCTTATAATAATTATAATACTTGTATGTATGGTGAAGACCTATGACCAGCGATCTAGAGGTTTATCAGACGGTGAACTGTTAAATATACCTTAATGCTGTATGGACACTGAAAGTGACTGAAGTAATTTTCAAACAAATGTAAATATTGTCTATGTTGATATTTCTACATAGAGATGTAGTAAACAATTCAAAGTACATGTTTACACTTAACCCGTATAAAGAACAATCAAGGTTAAAAATGCCAGTTTTTGGTGTAAAGACAATTTACGACACAATCTTGTTAGGTATATTCCATGTAACATAAACACCAAAATCAACGTAAATAGCGGGTCAATACCTAATGCTGGTATTTCATGCAAAATTTAGCCGAATTTCTTCAAAAATAGAGTGTATATTCCAACAGATGTTCGAAGGCAACCATGATGGCAACACGATAGAGAAGAACGAATTCGAAGTTCCTATTATAGCGCAGTTCATTCGTATCAACCCGATGCGATGGCGCGACAAGATTTCCATGAGAGTCGAAGTTTATGGATGCGATTATGGTACGTATGTCTTAACCAATAGAGATCATTATAGTTTACTATGAACTACCGAGTGATGTTCCGTTGAAAATCGATCTGTGACACCTTTGACCTCTATCAATTTGCTTGTTAAATTCGTTATGCGCAAAGTATAAGGAACTTAATATAATTTTACTTCAAATATAACAGCTCTATAAAACGTTTTAACTGCTTGCTTTAGAGTGCGCTATAAAAGAAAAATAAAAAACACCTTTCGTTCGATATTATTCAAATGTTATATTTTATGAGTTCTTAAAAATACAGTATGACCAGCCGTCTCGCTAAATCGAGGTTCAAGTGCTCGACACCTATTGAAAGGTTAAAGCTATAAAATTTCCTTAATTAGAATCGCCGTCATATTAACCCGCGTGTGAAGTTTTCACTTTTAGAAAGAAAGAAAGAAAAAGTAACAAGATACCTAAATAGTGTGTGAGGCTTAGGTTCTTTAATATGTTGAATCTTTCATCATATCATGGCGAGATTTATTCGTTCATGAACTATCGGAGACATCAGTTTATTATCCAGGAGTACAATTCTCTCAATTTTCAGTTTCTTGTTACTAGGCAGAACATTTCCAAAAAAAAAAAACAACAAAAAAATCTAATGACTCTAAACAACCCAATTTTGAATCCCAAGTTTTTGGAGTCATTATCCTTGCAAATTAGCTCCAGTATAACCCATCTTAAGGAACGCACTCAATGCCAGTCACCGTGTATTCGTCTAACATATAATTCTCCCACCAGTCGCCGACACACTCTACTTCAACGGCTCCTCAATCGTCAAGATGGACCTTCTCCGGGACCCAATCTCGGCCTCCCGCGAGGTCATCCGCTTCAGATTCAAGACCAGTACAGCATCAGGAGTCCTCATGTACTCCAGAGGAACGCAGGGAGATTATATGGCCTTACAGCTGAGGGATAATAGACTTCTGCTGAATATCGATTTGGGTAAGTTAATTTAAAAATTAATAATGCGCGCATGTCTACCAGAGCCTATATTTGTAATACGGGAATAATTACTTCCCCTCAATTTCAATGTATATGTCACCGGAAAATGGCAAACTCTGTAAGAATATAAAATATCTTGAGAGATTGTAAACTCTCGATAAATTGTCAACTGAACTTTTGGAATACTTTTTTACGCATTAAAATTTGATAGTCTATGATCTCTCAAAGTCATTCCGAGAAATTGTGGACTGATATAAAATGGCGACCAATCAGAGTACAAGTCAACATTATCCGTTTTCATGGGAAAGTAAACCTGGTAACAAGGCTATCAGTGTCTATTCAGAGAAAACTAAGGGGCCAAGTTTCCAATTTAACTATTTCACCAAAACAGATAAATCGTAGACCAGGGAGCTGATTGGTCGTCAGTTTACCAAGATACCAAGAAATGTATGTACCGATACCGATAAACTTGGTACCCATTCACAGTTATTTCGGAAAGGTATCTTGCGCATGCGCAAGTTTCATTAAAATCGGTTCATGCGTTTCCAAGAATAAAGACTTAGAACTTGACTAGGTGCGGAATTGAACACACACAACATTTTTGATTCGAACTATAAACTAAGTACATAGAATTGCTTTATGAACAGGAACTTCCCCAAAGTAGTTCGTATGGAGAAGAATTGGAAGAAAACCATCTTCACAAATTAGCCAGGTTTATAGATGTGATGATTACTCACAATATTTCCTTCAACAGGTTCTGGAACTGGAACGTCGTTCTCAGTGGGTAGTCTACTGGACGACAACATCTGGCACGACGTGGTGATATCTCGCAACAGGCGCTCCGTCGTGTTCTCAGTGGACCGAGTGATCGTGCAAGACCGCATCAAGGGAGAGTTCTCGCGACTCAACCTCAACCGCGCTGTGAGTATGAGTCACTTGTTGTACGTGGAGTAGTCTACTGGACGACAATAATATGATTGTGACAACGGGAATGTATGAGTGTGAATAAAATACTGAAAGTTAAAGGGCAGAACTCAGAAGAGTTAATACCTGTCTCTCTCTATGTATGTATAACATAAACGGATGCCGCGCGCGATGTGCGGGGTCTCACTCGCCGCGTGCTTGCAAGTTAATGCCGTATTACGCGCGAGAGCTTATTTTGATCTGAACATTTATGAATCGCTTTCCACTGAGTCGGCGCGCCGCCGCTCTGCCAGTAGTACCTACGTCACGTCTAGTGAGTTACTATTGTTTCTCACGAGTTTATGATTTAAAAAAAAAATATTTGTGAACAAAAACATTTTAATTTTTTAAGTTTAACTTTATGTTTCGATAATACTACTGGTGGCTAATCGTTCTGCCAAGGGAAAACAACCATTAAAATTTCAGCGTGTATGTATTTTTTAAAGATTTTTAATAATATCTAGACTCCCAACTCATGAAGGTGATTTTTCTTTTAATAGCTTCAAAAGAGCTGTTCTGCAACCTAATGTCTCATTCCAGTTCTACATAGGAGGCGTGCCAAACTTCCAACCAGGCCTTGTAGTGAACCAGAACTTCACGGGCTGCATCGAGAACATGTACCTGAACGCGACCAATGTCATCCAAGACCTGAAGCAGGGCTACGAGACCGGCGAGCCCTTCAAGTTCACTAAACTTCACACGCTTTATTCTTGTCCGGTGAGTCATAATCTGTGATTACCTTGACTGGTGTTGTGGTCTACATTTTCGTGACTCCTCTGCCGTTTTGGAACTCCGTTACCATATATCTGTACTCTTCTTTTATATCTTTGAACGGTATAATATCACATATTCCATACTAGCTATTGCCCGTGACGTGACTCGTTTTTGCGTTCCCGTATAGCCTATAGCCTTTTCATAAATGTGGCTCTAATATTCAAAGAGAATTTTCTAAATCCGACTGGCAGTTTCAGAGATTAACGCGTTCAAACAAACAAACGAACGAACTCTTCAGCTTTATTATAATAGTTTAAGTACTATAGATTGTTTGTTTTTTAAACTAACATACAAAACCGTGTGTTCATTCCAAAAATAAACAATATAGAATACTGACGGGGTCCCATGACCACACGCGTTTTAAAAAAGAAATATTATTGATAGTCTCCCATTTGACCGCAACCACTCCTGTCGGTCGATTCTGTAAACATGTCGAAGTGAAGGCTTGGGTGAAGTGATCACAAGGTGAGCTGTCAATCCTTATAATCAAGATGGAATGACAAATCACTTCGTGATCACGTGAAATCTTGACTATATGGATTGACAGCTCACCCCGTGATCACTTCACCCAAGCCTTCACTTCGACATGTTAACAAAATCGCCCGGCTGGTAAGCGTGGTGACACTTGCCTAGAAGTAGCCTGTTAATTCTTGACTTAAAGAGCCCGAAGTTGTAGCTATCAGGAAACTCAGACCCCGGTAGGAAATTCCACTCCTTTGCTGTACTAAATATTCTCAAGCTGTTTTGTGTATATAGTATGGGTGGGATGTCCACCATAGGTGTGTTGTACCGGTGGCGCATCGCAGTACGGTCTTGTAGTGCCCAATTAAAACTTTTTTGTTTGTAACAGGAACCGCCAGTAGTCCCCATCACGTTCCTGAAGGAGGGCTCGTACGCCAGGCTGCGCGGCTACTCGGGCGGCAACACGCTCAACATCTCGCTCGAGTTCCGCACCTACGAGCTGCACGGACTGCTCATCTACCACAAGTTTAACACCGAGGGACATGTCAAGGTGAGCATTGTGTAGTCCCCATCACGTTCCTGAAGGAGGGCTCGTACGCCAAGTAACGTTTTTAGCCGATAGGCCTTATCACATAGCTTTTAAACCCGTTGAATTTTGTCGAGTTCCAAAAGAGTATCTCTCCGACATAAGAGATGCAATATGTAATTGGTCATACCTGAATTGTATCTCTTATGTCGAAGTTTGAAAGGTTTTGGTTTGGCCATTTGAAAGATATGAGTAAAGATCTGGTGCATACGTTAAGAATATCAACTTTAAATGAGTTGCATTTACTGCCAAAATTACCAAGAAAAATGTGCTAGCCCCACGTGAGTTTTCCATTTTTTGTAAATGACTCCTTCCGCTCAGAGTGTCAGAGTTTTCCTGACTAAAACTCACTCGTCCTCCTAATGCCCTTTGCATGCCCGGGCCGCTGTGACTCTTTCGAAGAATTCCACAGCCCTGGCAGGCATTGACCCTAACAGACCACGTAATTGTCCCTCATTGTCACCTCTGGTGATATTCAAACAATAAGCAACCATGAGATATTTAATATCAAACAACAGTTGCCTGCTTTTTATTTTCTTAAAGAAGACAGTGAGGCATTTCCCGTAAGACAGGAACGTTAATACTGATCATGACTTATGTGGAAGAGCAATGAACATTCCGCTATCACACTCTCTAAAAACTTAACAAAACTATTTTCTCCAGGTCTACGTAGAAGAAGGTCGCGTAAAAGTAGAACTAGAAACACCGGGCTCTCCTCGCGTCAAACTGGACAACTACGCCGAAGAGTTCAACGACGGCCGCTGGCACTCGCTGCTGCTGACCATGGCCACCGACAGTCTGACGCTGGCGGTGGACTACCGGCCTGTCAAGACGCTGAAGAAGCTCAGGTTCATGACGGGAAGCACTTATTATATTGCTGGTAAGTTGTTGAGATTTAGGTTATGGTCAAATTTAGTTATTTTTTTCGAATCTTCAATTACATTTGAAAGTAACACAACAATATTTTGTTGATTGTCAATTGTTATTGCAGCACGCAGCTCATCCTATAGATAACATATTTTTGATTAGGGAGCTAGGCGAGTCCGACAGAAATCATCCTGATTTTCTAAAATTCATGTCATTATTTCCAGGTTCTAAAATTCAGAACTTTGTTTTTTTTTAGCCTTGCAAACTGCTGCAAAAGTCGAGCTTTTCATCTGACAATAATAATGATGTTAGCAACGCTTTTTATTATTGATAGACTCGCGTTTGACCCTAATCTCATCTGATGATGAAAGCGATAATGTAGTCAACGATAGAGCATGCTTGCCTAGAAGTAATCTATTATTTCATTTCATATAATGCACTATTAAAAAGAAAAGAAAAAAATATATTACAGATCGCACAAAAGGATTGTGTGGTTTTATGAAACCACGGTAAAAGTGAAACTTTTTTTCACATTATAAATATTTAACTAAAAATTTTCGGAATAATATTCCATTAATTCAATTAAATTCAATTCAATTCAATTTATTGCAGATAATAAAAAATCCATAATCGTATTAAGGGTATAAAAAAACACTGACAAAAACAAACAAATGAGCGTGGAGCACTGGCACAAATGAGTAATAGTCTATACACTACACGGTCAGCTGATGGAACTATAGACGCCGCCATATTGGCCTCGGCTGCTCTGACGAGCGCCTTTCACTTTATCCCTACTCCGCGGCCGACCGTCACGCGACATGCGACACACAGACCAAACAATTTGAGACGATGTAATAAAGGTTTCACTTTAATAAAGTGTGTATAAATAAATATTTATTTAGCACTTATATGAAACAAGCAAGGTACATAGAAATAACAATAAAAAATGTAGGTAAGTATGTTAAAAATTAAGTGTGTGTCTCACGGCTGCACTAAAAAGGTTCATTTCAGCGATATGTCCGACAGACTGATGCTAGTTTTATTTAAATACTCCCAGGTAGTAGCTATCACGAAACAAGAGACTGCGGTAGGAAATTCCACTCTTTAGATGGACTGAAAGTATTTCCAAAACGTATATATTATTCCAATCATGGTGTCCATCACTGAAAAATAATACAACTCAACGTATTATTGTCAATTAGGTGGAAAAGCCCCCCCGCGCGGTTTCATCGGCTGCATGCGCAAGATCGCAGTGGACGGCAACTACCGCCTGCCCACCGACTGGAAGAAGGAGGAGTACTGCTGCCCCAACGAGGTGGTGTTCGACGCCTGTCAGATGATCGACAGGTACGAGACAGATAATAATATCCGTTCAAAATGTATTTAGCCCGGCGCTGGCACCATAGTCTTCATCGGCTCAGTAGCTAAGAAAAAGTTGTGTGACAGGTCTTTCTAACATCATAAGAAAGAAAATCTTTCAAATAAGGGTTATTTCAAACTTTTGAACGCCATTGTTACATATACGTGACAAACCATACGGCGAATTTGTGGCTTGGCGCCGATGCGTTTATGCTCTTGCGTTCAAAAGGTTAACTTATTATTGGTTCATGTAGATTTTATACCCTAATTTAAATACTATATGAGTTGTGTTTGTTCACGTGTTCGCAGTAAAATAAATTATGAATAAATATTGATTATTTGTATAGATGCAACCCGAACCCTTGCGAGCACGGTGGCATGTGCACGCAGACAGCGGACGAGTTTACTTGCCACTGCCAAGGAACAGGATACGCGGGAGCCGTGTGCCATTCTTGTGAGTAGCTAAATACGTATTCTGCTTATACAATCGAGATATATTTTTCAGTGTCATTAATAACTAGCTATGATTGCGTGTGTACGTGTTATTTCGGTTGAATGTGTTAACCATTGGCGACGTCCCCGTCCCCGCAGCGGTGCACCCGCTGTCGTGCCAGGCGTACAAGAACGTGCAGGCGGTGTCCCGCTCGGCGGACATCCACATCGACGTGGACGGCTCGGGGCCGCTGCCCGCCTTCCCCGTCACCTGCGAGTTCTACTGTGAGTCTCACTTTTCCAGTATATATAATAATATTAAGTATGTATTTGATAAAGTGAAATTAGCGGTTGCCTCTAATTACTGTGAACAATAAACTAAGTAAGTTACCAAAAATAAGTAAACCAAAGTATAAACTGCCGAAAGTAAATAATGAATACGGTAAAAGAGTCTGGACGTATACTCTTCCCAGCATTTTGAATAAATTACCTACCTAAAGAAATAGCCATAAAATTAGAAAACTAAAATTTTCGACACATAAAAACATTCTAAAAGTCTTCTATACTGTTGAAAAGTCTAAAATGGGGGAGCCTACGTGTGGGTCCACTACCTATCAAATCCCTGTGAGCGAGTAACTAAGATCTAATCGATAGCGCAACATTATCTTATCTTAAAAAGATTGAACGCTATTTGAATGTATCTGTTCCCAAATAAATGAGCTCACTGTACTAAAACAAATATTTTTTAATCTCTTAATTTGGGTCTCAGCTAAATAGGTGACCAAATTCATTAACGTTAAGTTAAATCGTTTTTTGATCAAATATTTTAAAAGAGACGTGACGTGATTATATTGGAAACGCGTTATAACGCAGCACAGGTAACACATTCATGCTGTGTAATGTGTATGCGTGCAACAGACGCCCATTGTACTACAGCAAATACAAAGATCATCGGATAAAACGGGGTGAATAGAAATGCAGGGGTGAATAAAAAATAAACTTTGATTGGAACGTTATCGTTATTTAAATATTGTTTGCAGCAAAGAAGAACTTCAACTTCTAATTTTTTTTTTTAATGTGTGCTTTGTGAGAAACCATTAAATTATATAAGTGAAAACCCCAATAGGAGTTTGGTTTTTATTCATGCATTTCTATTCTCCCCGTTTTACGGTACCTTCTGTTTAGTAGAATAGAGTGGAGTAGGGAGTCCGTTATCCACGCTTAGAGCGTGGCACTGTTCGAGAGCGTGGCAGCTACACGATGCGTTGACGGTGCGGTGCGACGTCACACCGTAATGAATTCGAGCTATAGAGTGGCACACGAGCCGTGCGGCACGTCGTCACTGCGGCACGCAGCGCGTCCCCCCTCCCTACCTCGTCTCTTCAGCCGCAAGTCTGACGCGCTCGCGTTGCGGCATCGCACTTTCATCGCGTCGTGTGCTATGGTATAGTGTTTTATATGTAAGAGGACGCAGACGCACCGCTCCGTCAACGCAATGTGTGGTTTCGCCCTAAGCCTGGATAACGGAGTCCCTACTCTTCTCTAGGGAGTCTAAGTACTGACTAACATAGCCAGCCTAGCTCTGCCCAGAAGCACATAAGCTTTCTGGAAGCTTCACAGGCTTTGTAGAGCGACCTTACTTTTTCGAGGATTTGTGCACGTTGCGAAGCCACAGCCTCACAGTCTGGGATAATCCGTCAAAACAGCCTCTACGGAGTGGGCTGTCTATGGCACCTATGTATTCTTTGAGAGGCTGTGGTCAAGCTATTATCTCCCCTACAGCGGACGGTCGCATCATCACCGCGGTGCAGCACTCGTCGTCACAGAACACCGTGGTGGATGGCTACCAGGAGCCGGGGTCGTTCCGTCAGGATATTATGTACGACGCCAACCGCCAGCAGCTCGAGGCCCTCCTGAACAGGTCCCACAACTGCATGCAGCACCTCGAGTACATGTGCAAGCATTCCCGCCTGCTGAACTCACCCAGTAAGTGTCTCACTATTTTATATCATTTACTATTTATTTTCAGATGAAAGAAAAACCTCCTTCCACCTTCAATCACCTTATTTCCTAGGAATTTCTCGCGGGATGATTTAAAGGCGTTTATGACGGATTAGTTATAGTAAAAGTGAAAGGCTAACGACGCTAAATTTTTCAAACACTTGTGCAAAAAGTGTTCGCCCGAAATTCCTCAGTGTTATTTGATCGGTAAGGATTGACTTTTCGACAACTTTTAATAGTGTCGTTGTCATTCTACAACTCAGTACAGATTGTCCTCGCCACGAAATCAGAAAGGCCGACGTAGAAGAACGAGATTGATTTTCGTATTTCGAAAGTTGTCTATATCAAATACTGGCTTTCAGTTGCATCCTATCCGGTTAGATTAGAAACCGACTATAGTAGGGTAAAGTAAAAAAATACTAAATTACTGTTATTCCCTAGGCGAGGAGTCATCCTTCCACCCGTTCGCGTGGTGGGTGTCCCGCTTGGGACAGCGCATGGACTACTGGGCTGGCGCCACTCCGGGCTCCAGGATGTGTCAGTGCGGCGTGCTGGGCTCCTGTGCTGATCCCACCAAGTGGTGCAACTGCGACGCAGAGCATATGAAGCCCGATGGTATGTATACGATAGGCTAGGAGTCATCCTTCCACGTTCCAGACGCACGCGGCTGCGATCGGCCGCGATGCACGGAATTGTACCTTTACTGTTACAAAATAAAAGCAATGTTAAAGTCAAATTGTGATTTTATGTGACATGTTGACTACAGCAGACAAAGAACCCTGTTCTTGCACTACTAGCGTGTTAATAGTTGAATAATGGCCTGCGCAAAAAACGGTATATTCTACCAAACTATTCGCGAAATTCTTATTGGGTACTTGATGCCTGTAACAGAATCAAAATTATAATTTATTATTCATCATAACTTCTTTTTTTACTCAGAGTTCCAAGTAGACGGCGGTGAGATCACAGAGAAAGAGTTCTTACCGGTAAAACAACTGCGGTTCGGCGACACCGGCTCACATCTCGACGAGAAAGAAGGACGGTACACACTCGGGCCGCTGTTGTGTGAAGGAGACGGTACGTGAATTATGTACTCGTATGTAACTGTAATGATGCAGATAGATATTAGGAGTTAGTATCCATCATCCATTCGTTTATAATAGGCTCTGTCAAAAAGGGATTCATAATGCTACCTACATACATTGCTGCATTGACCATAGATAAATACTTTGACCTAAAAGATTTTTTATTTTTTTATTTGAGATGGGTTTGCAGAGACAAAGTCGAAGATGGAGCGAGCTTACCCAGAAGAGGCCTGTTCACTCTTATAAAGATAATCAATATAATAAAACGCTTCCGTTATTGGTGACTGAGTGATTCAGTGACTGACTGAGTGACTGTCAGCCGAAACTACTGAAAGCTGAAATTTGGCATGTACATAGGTTCCTTGGGGAGTGTAGGGTTTCCCAAAATTCCTACGTGGACGAGAAAAACGGGATATGCGCTTACAAAGTCGCGGCCAAAAGCTAGTATAAGATAAGAATACTTTATTGTACGCTAGAAATAGTTACACAAACTTAATCTCTATACTATTGTTTAAACTCAAGTTCTTCAAACTTAACAGACAGATTTGTTGCTGGGGAATTTATTGCGCCACTTCTTCTCAGCTGTAATTTTCATTCAGCCTGTTCCTTGAATAAGCAGCCTATTTTAAAAAATGAAGCTCTCAAACAGTATGTGGTTAAATTCCCCTCCTGAAACTGCCATGTGTTCAGTACTCACTTCTACTTCTGATATTTAAAACAGACTTGTTCAGCAACGCGGTAACGTTCCGCATATCTGACGCATTCATCACCCTGCCGCTGTTCGACCTGGGCCACAGCGGCGACATCTACTTCGAGTTCAAGACAACACGGGAAAATGCTGTGCTTCTGCATTCTAAGGTAAGACCTATCGTGGATCGCTAGGGCCAGTGCCTGCTAGGGTTGCGGGATTGGGCGAAAGAGTTACAGCGGGCCTGGAACGCAGCGGCGAACACGGGCAGGTTTTAGTCAGTAAAAGTTTGACACTCCCTCCCGCTCCGCTCTCGTATTTACATTTAGATCGCTGAAGGAATATTGAAAAATGAGTCGTATTTGTCGCATACGCCCTAAATAGCGACCGCAATAATATGACTTTTTGCCTGCGAGACTAATACCCTGATTCTGGTACGAAAATTAAGTAATAGAACATGACATTCACTTTTAGCAGTTTTTTTTTGTTTTAATCCCATGTTGTCAAAAAAACCATTATGAATACCAGTAGTATTTCATCGCTTGATTTCAGAAAAATGCCCTAGTTCAAGTACTTATCAACTTTTAACTGTGTGATTACGATCAGGTATATAGGTAAGTATAGAGAATTTCCGTACGGAAATTAATTACGACTGTAATGGTTAGAAAAGTGCCCGTTGCTTAACCTTTCGAATCGGCGATGAATCGGCGTGCCCCCGACGCCAAGCCACAAATTCGCCATACTTTTTGTCACATATTTGTGACGTTCGGCGTACAGGGCACGCGCTTGCATATCATGTATATGTGACAATGGCGTTCAAATGGTTAATCTAACTCTTCACTTCACAAAAGTTTTGCAAATGTCTCCATACAAAACCTGCTTGAAAGTAATCTCATCCTTTCGTCCCCAGGGTCCTCAAGACTACATAAAGTTATCCATCATCGGCGGCGACCAGCTGCAGTTCCAGTTCCAAGTGGGCGACACTCCTCTGGGAGTGTCCGTGGAGACCAGCAACCGCCTCGCTGACAACAACTGGCACTCCGTCAGTATTGAGAGGAACAGGTCTGCTGGCACTCCGAATGTTTCTTGTTTATCTCCTATTCTCTTCAGCTGGTGTAGGGGTCAAATATAAAGCGGATAATGGATACAGGTGTACGAGTGAATGCCCATTTTTTTCCACTCGATCGCATTATTTTTGTGTAAACAGGAGACGTAACAGGTGACGGACGGGCGTTTTCGGGGACTGTGTGAACTTTGAACATTGCAAAAGTGCTGGCACTTAGCCTAATTTGAATAAATGACTTGATTTTGAAGCATTCTTTAGCTGGCCTATTTATACTGCAATGTTAAGACATAGACTTCTGAAAATAGGCTCATACTAGCTCGACACATGTGGACTATGGTTCTTACTTTACGATCTCGAAAGATCACTTAGATGATGAACCGTCGTATTTTTTCACTCCCATTTGTTTCGGTTTAGATGATCATAGAAATGTAGAATAGATGGTTTATTTCCGTAAGCAGGTGTTTTTAGAAACTGATCTATCATCATCATCTGCCTAGCCTTTTCCCAACTATATTGGGGTCGGCTTCCAGTCAAACCAGATTCAGCTGAATATCAATATTTTACGTGGAGCGGCTGCCTACCAGACCTCCACAACCCATTAACTGGGTAACACGGTACTCCTTGGTAAGACTGGTGTCACATTACTGGCTTCTGACTATCCGTAACGACTGCCAAAGATCTACAAATGACAGCCGGGACCAACGGCTTAACGTGCTTTCCGAGGCACGGAGGAGTCTCGGTATGTTAAGGTGGTCACCCATCCACAGACCAACCTCAGCAAGCGTTGCTTAACCTTGGAGATCGACCCGTGCGGCCGTTACTATTTAGCCACGAGCTCCTGCGAGCGAGAAACTGATCTATATATCTATCCAATAACACATTCCTTCCCCAGGAAAGAAGCCCGCGTGGTAGTAGACGGCGCTCTCAAGAACGAGATCCGCACCGCCAAGGAGCCCGTGCGGGCGCTGCACCTCACCACCGGCGTCGCGCTAGGAGCCGCGCTGGACAGGAAGGACGGCTTCGTGGGCTGCATGAGAGCCTTGCTGCTCAATGGGAATCCGGTGGACCTCAGGGGATATGCGAGGAGAGGTATGATACATTAGTCTTGATAGTCATAATATTAGATGGCTTCGTGCTTGATGAGAGCAGTACTCTTGAATGGACCACCTGTGAACGTCAGGGGACCAGACAACAGAACAGGTATCATCTGCCTAGTCCTTCCCTAACAATCGAATCAAAACTTGAAACTAAAAATGCCAATGCATTCCACTACATTTTTAGATAAGTCACATATGTATTTATATTTCTGATTTAGTACATTGTGTTACTTTATTTATGTTCTCTCACCAAGTGCAACCCCATTTCGTGTCCAGGCTATCTCTATCCATTCCAGGTCTGGAAGAAATCGCGGAATGCGATAAGACCGCCAATTGTATGTTTTTTAGTTTAAGATTTTCTGTATGTATGTGTTATTTGGTGTACAATAAAGTATTAATAAATACCTACAAGGGACTGGCTTCCAGTCTAAAAGATCTGCTGAATAAAAACATGGACCGACTACCAATCTGACCGCCTCGATCCAGAAACTGAGTAACACGATACGCAATGGCAAGACGTGTTAGATTTTCTGTCAGACTCTTGACTGCCCGTAACTACTGTCCAAGGGTCTACAAACTATAGCCGGGAACAACAGCTTAACCTTTAGAACACAATTGTCACATATACGTGACAAGCAAGCGCGTGCCCTGTACGCCAAACGTCACAAATATGTGCCAAAAACTACGGCGCACTAGTGGCTTGGAGTCAGGGGCACGCCGGTGCGTTTATGTTCTGGTGTTCAAAAGGTTAACGTGCTTTTCTAGGCACGGAGGAGTCTCAGAAGATATTGGATAGTCATCCATGCACGGGCCCACTTAGGCAAGTGTTTCTTTTTTAACGTTGGAGGTCGATTCGTGCATTTTACTGTTAAACCCTAAGGCTAGGACATGCCTTATTAACCTGAGGGTTTACTCGCCTGCCCCAAATCATTTTCATTTTATTTAATGAATACGTTTTGTTCTACCAGGTCTTTACGGCATCTCGGAGGGCTGCCAGGGCAAGTGCTCGTCGTCGCCGTGCCTCAACAACGGCACGTGTCTGGAGGGCTACGACTCCTACTCCTGCGACTGCCGCTGGACCGCCTTCAAGGGACCCATCTGTGCTGACGGTGAGTGTGTTCAACAGGTTCATATGGGACATCGAGCTTAGTGACACAAGTGCTCGTCGTCGCCGTGCCTCAACAACGGCACGTGTCTGGAGGGCTACGACTCCTACTCCTGCGACTGCCGCTGGACCGCCTTCAAGGGACCCATCTGTGCTGACGGTGAGTGTGTTCAACAGGTTCATATGGGACATCGAGCTTAGTGACACAAGTGCTCGTCGTCGCCGTGCCTCAACAACGGCACGTGTCTGGAGGGCTACGACTCCTACTCCTGCGACTGCCGCTGGACCGCCTTCAAGGGACCCATCTGTGCTGACGGTGAGTGTGTTCAACAGGTTCATATGGGACATCGAGCTTAGTGACACAAGTGCTCGTCGTCGCCGTGCCTCAACAACGGCACGTGTCTGGAGGGCTACGACTCCTACTCCTGCGACTGCCGCTGGACCGCCTTCAAGGGACCCATCTGTGCTGACGGTGAGTGTGTTCAACAGGTTCATATGGGACATCGAGCTTAGTGACACAAGTGCTCGTCGTCGCCGTGCCTCAACAACGGCACAATCTCTTAGTTGTGCCGTAGTTTGAAGATTTCTTCAATGTCTACAACGTTTTTTTGTCGTGATGATAAGTAGATGGACATCCAATACCTACAATATGGCAACCTTTTGATCGTTCGGCACATATACCGCCAGAAATGAACTACAAGAAGATCTGACGTCACACAAATCCTATATTTTCGCTATGAAATACTCCGCGCGGTTTGGACATAAAAAAACAGTCTGAAAACAACGATCGGGCAATTGCCCACCAGACGCAATAGTAATTTATACTCGGTCAGGTGATCCTAATTTTTAATGGAGGCTTGCAGAACTTTCCACCTTGTTCCGCATATCTCTATAACAATACACGAGTAGGATCGTGTGACTTTAAAGCGACTGACAAAAGATTGAGAGCTAGCTGCATTTTTTTCTTACAAATATAACCAAATCTAATCTCACTGTTCCACCCACAGAAATCGGCGTGAACCTGCGCCCCAACTCCATCATAAAGTACGACTTCCTGGGCTCGTGGCGCTCCACCATCGCCGAGAAGATCCGCGTGGGCTTCACCACCACCAACCCCAAGGGCTTCCTGCTCGGCTTCTACTCCAACATCTCGGGAGAATACTTGACGCTGCAGGTGTCGAATTCAGGTCAGTGTTGGCCTAAAAAGCTTCAGTTTATAAATATGTGAATGTACATTGTTTTACTAGTAGAAATTTGATTGAAAAGATATACGCTCTTTTTTTCTATGTTATGCACGTCAAAGTTTGCCTTATCATCATGTAGAGATTGTTGTTGAGGTGTGTCTCTCTCTTGTGTGTGAGGTCAGAAACTTCAACAGGGACTCTTCAATGACGGATTTCATGATTGTTACGATAATAACTTCTATTTATTTTAATTTTTCAAATTAACAACAGAAAATATAGTAACTTAGTATGTCTAACAAAGCGACTAGCCAATACAACGCGGCCCGCTGCTGCCCGCCCGCCGTTTTTCGCGATTTCGGTGTTGATTCCATAGTAAAAGTTGTTGATAATGATGAATACAATGGCTCCTTTTCAGGAATAGCGTTTATTCTGTTACACATTGTATATGTTATATTTTTCTGTCTTCTGTCAGCCGTGAAATCTAACTCTACATTCACAACCAATCAATCCACATGGATTGATTCATTCGACATAAACATAGCCGTGGTAAGGCCACATGGCAAGCCTTGTCACGGCTATCTTTATGTCGACTTCCAGTCCAATAGGGTGCCACTGCGGAGTGTCAACTGAAAAGCAACGCTGGGTATCTGACGCCCAGCATATGCTGAGATGGTAACCTTTTCGGTATGGACACGCTCAGCACAGGTTTACAGTATCATTGTTATCTGTTTTTGGACTGTTGTGTTGTGATTGTCGAATAAAAGTTTTCTATTCCATTCTATAACAGCATTATGCAGCTCAGTACCAGTATTTTATTACAAGGAGCGACTGCCTTCGTAACCAATATAAAGCTAAAATAATATTGTGAAACCCGCAGGTCATCTTCGCGTGGTGTTCGACTTCGGCTTTGAGCGTCAGGAGATCGTGTTCCAAGGGAAGCACTTCGCATTGGGGCAGTACCACGACATCAGGCTCTCTAGGAAGAACAGTGGAGCCACCATGGTGCTGCAGGTATGGGATATACGATACCCTTTGCTATATTTTTACTGTTACTGTTGATTGTGTTTACAAAGTTTGGGGAGGGACAGTGAGAGTTGAAAAAAATTCTTACGAACCGTGTGAAGAGCTTATTGTAAAATTATATAAATTTTCTTACTGTTAAAAGTGAATAAATAAAAAAAAACAATACATCATTCAAGATTCACAGAAGGACGTTATGATATTGACACGAGAACTATTTAGTTATTTGTAAGTTCAATATACGGAAAACACAACAATGATCTTTGACATAAAACGTAAGAATAACACAACTTGTAACCCTTTGGCATGCGAGAGCCGCGGGAGGAATTCAAAATGTGACGACAAAAGCGGACCCGCTTCGGCCGCTCCCGATCCGGGTAGCGCCCGAACAACGTAGCATATGTTGACCGGGCGCTACCCGGATCTGACTGAACCCTCGTTTCAAGTACTGCGGCACTACCCATCCGGTCTCCAACGTGCGGGCAGCCCGTACGGGTCTCCCGAACAGCTGTGAAACCAACCTAACCCTACATTGCGCGCTACACGCATACATATATCTATTTTATTTTTGTTTCCAGGTCGACGGCTTCGAAACCCAAGAATACAACTTCAACATCAAAGACTCGGCCGACGCCCAGTTCAACAACATCCAATACATGTACATAGGACGCAACGAGAGTATGAACGAAGGCTTCGTGGGCTGCGTCAGTCGCGTGGAGTTCGACGACATCTACCCGCTGAAGCTGCTGTTCCAACAGGACCCGCCGCCCAATGTCAGGAGTTTGGGAGGTGAGCGAACGAAGGCTTCCATCAATTATTCCCTCCATCTCCTTCCTATGCCCTTTTTTCTCTACTAATATAGACTAGCCTTTTCAATAGGAGTCAAACTCGTGCTTTGATCTCTTGTAAGACAAAAACCTTATACAGACTGAATTTTGAAAGTGTGCGTGGATTACTATACTAAATGCGAACTATGAGGAATATCGAAAAACACTGATTGGAGGCTCGAGGTGATTTTGATGAAAACTAAAATTGCACCACGCACAGTTTAGAAATTCACCCTGTATAATATTCCCGACCGAATTTCGGTTACGGTGGCTCTCCTCAACGGAGATTAGCTAAGTACGCAGGAGATATTATAGTGGACAAGTGTGTGCGCAATCACAGTAGCACTCTTTGTTCCTTAACTCTGATAATCCTGTGGGACGGCAGACCGACACAATCAGATTAGGTACAGGACCAACGGCATTACGTGTTTTCCGAGGCATAGAGGGGTCCACACCACCAAATTCCAAAGTCCGTGCTGCTACTAAGAAATTCCTAACGGAAAAACCTTATAGTTTATGCCCGACTTGGGAATCCAACTCACGAGACCGCGGGGCACGGTATTGCATCAGCAACTCCTGAGTAAACGAAACAAATGTCCTCCCACAGCCACGAGTACAATAATAATATGATAATATTGTTAGGAGGCGTATTGAACGAGGACTTCTGCGGCGTGGAGCCCGTGACGCACCCGCCCGAGCGCCTGGAGACGCGGCCGCCGCCCGCCCTGGACCTGCAGAACGAGCTCGACATGCACAACACCGACGAGGCTATCCTCGGCAGTCAGTACTACCGCTCATGTCGTCACCTGCCTTGTGGCTCTTTATCTGCTTGACCTATAAACTAAACGACAATTCCCGAAAAATAAGCCACCGTGTGAAAATCTTGGCTAATATTATAAAGAAACTAGCGCTTCGCTCGCGACTTCGTCCACTTGGTATTCAGTGATAATCAGTGATCGGATAATCGGGCGCTAATATACCTAAACTTCACTTTTAGTTCCACGAAAGTATAATACGGACATGCTTTTCAGAATCCCGGATCCCGGAATCGTTCGAAATTCCTGAGATTGCTAAAAATGCCCGCATACAAAATATAGTTAGAACTCGTTGTGAACTCTCATTGTAATTTTTTATTTATTTAAAAAGCCAAATTTAATGGATATTTTAATTTACAATGAATGTTTTTATGAGAACTGGTTTAGTAACAGGCCAGCAGCCTTGACTACTCAGGGAATTGAAACAATTGTAGCTCCATTTATTTTTGAACAAAATTTTTAATACGTATTCCGTTTGTTTTGAATAAAATAAAGATACTAAATCAAAATATTATCCGATCACTGGTGATAAAGCTTTCTATTGGTGAAATATTCACGTTAAACTATCGTCCGTAAACCGACTTTACAGTCAACCAATTTTTTTTTTTCACTGATAAAAGCTACATTGTCGCTAATTTGCCATGAGCTTTTAATTCCGGAAAAATACACAGTTACTGTGACTAAACTGTAATGTTTCTACAATTTGTCAAGAAAATACTCCAATGTAGACACTTTTGGCTTATTATTATTAGATAACTTTTGTTGATACATTGTCACTGAAAATTAGTAATTAAAATACTGGAATTGTCTTTTTGTGCTTTTGTATTGTTTTGCTTTCGTGTTGTGTAGTTATGACTACACAACACATATAGTTTATTTTGTATATTTCTGTAAATGCTTTTGTATTGTTTTGCTTTATGTGTCGTTGCTTAATTTTTTTATGTTGTTTTGTCTGCGTCAAACAAACTTTTTATCATTTCTTTGTTTCTGTCTTCCTTTCTTTCATTCTGTCTTTCCGTCTTTCTTACTTTCTGTCATTTTTAAACTTCCTATAACCTTTGTCAGTTAAACTAATGTAATTTATTTTTATCTTCCTTTCATTCATTCTGTCTTATGTTTCTTATTTTCTTCTTGTTACCTTTCTTATTAAACCTCGTATTTGAAACCTTATTTCGTAAATTTACAGCGGTTCTGGCGTGTATATTCCTGTTGCTGATCATAGTAGCCATTGTGCTGGTGCGCGCGCTATCAAGACATAAGGGAGAATATCTTACACAGGTCAGTTTATTTACAAAATATATTCGTGAAGTGGTGTTAATCTTTTGAACGCCATTGTTACATATAACAAGTGCGTGTCCTGTACGCCAAATGTTATAAATATGTGACAAAAAGTACGTCGAATATGTCGGGGGCACGCCGATGCGTTTATGCTTTGGCGATTAAGAGGTTAAATTATTTACTTATGAACGGGAGTGTGTTAATTATGAAACATTTAAAATATTGTGTAATTTGTATTAATTGCTAGGTCATCTGCCTTATGACTTATGACTGGAAATGTAATGCTCTGATTAACTATGTTACTTCAGAATCCATTTTCTCCTTTCTCGTTTGTCAGGGACATTGCTTGCAAAAAGCATTTCACAATGCTGATATAAATGACTACTCCATCATGAAGTTATTTGATTGTATGCGTCAAAAAGTAACAAATTTTATTCTGATTGGTTTTGGTATATTTTTATTCAAATAAACAAGCATTACTGCATGGAATAATGAATAAGAGGCCTGCAATGGCAAGGGCTTTTTTTACGAGGTTTTTTTTTTCAGTAAGAATAAGTGTAATTAATGTAAAATGTTGCCACATGCATGTTTAACTTAACAGGCGTCACTCATTGCATGGTCATAGTTCAAATAAGTGTGTGGCTTCTTTGTAGGGGGTTATTTAGATTAAGAATCAGGGTTATAAGTGTCTGTGTGCGTGTCCCCAGGAGGAGCGCGGCGCGGACGGCGCGGCCGACCAGGACGCCGCCGCGCTGGCCGCCGCCACCGGCCCGCGCGTCACCAAGCGCAGGGAGTTCTTCATCTAGTGCGCGCCATGCCTGCCTCCCCAAGGGGGGCGACATCTACACCCCCACGTAAACTCTTCCCTCTCAGTGCACTATATCGTGACGACACACGTCCGGAAACGATTAACAACCCCCACTTTTTATCCACAGTTAATAAAGTATTCGGTGATTCAAACCACTAAAGTGACAGTAAGATAGTTTAACTGAATTCCCCAACAAAGTTAATCAGGTACTTATAATCTACTGCACGCAGCCTGGTCACAGTTGTTTTATCTCTGATAGCAACAACCCACTAGCAACCTTATTGTAAAAACAATAAGGGTCTCAATTATTTTGACATTGACGCGAAATCAAAGATAAAATAACGATGCACGCACTGTAGAATATGTATCAAGAACACACAAACGCAGATGAACAAAAAAAACTAAGAAAAACCTTAACCATCGATTCTGGTGCGAGATTATTTTCAGT
The DNA here is from genome assembly GCA_905163435.1 of Mamestra brassicae. Lineage (NCBI taxonomy): Eukaryota > Metazoa > Arthropoda > Insecta > Lepidoptera > Noctuidae > Mamestra > Mamestra brassicae. The sequence goes on along the minus strand of LR990991.1, from coordinate 1,196,030 downwards.
AGATTATAAATGTATCTGGTTATTTTGAATGCAAACTAACCCAGTGTGCGATTAAAAATATAGCTGCAATATTTATAATTATAATGAACTATTCGACATGAATTATACTGCAATTGTAAGGGTGTTTATAAACGGACTTTGTCGTCAAAATATTATTGGTCTATAAGCGTCCCAAATTAAATATAAACACACATTGCTTACTGAGGACGCTGCAACCGCAGTCAAAAATACTTCGCATAAATATTTTGCTACGCATTACACACAGTTGTATATTAAATGTATCTATATATCAAAATTTACGGCTAGTGCAAATTAGTACAACAAAAAACATTAGTAAGGACAATATAAATTGAGTATTCCATTGTCATTTTATGACTAAAAACCTAGACTTAAATAAATTCTTCCTGTACTCTTAAATATCCTTAAGAAGTTTATCGATGTAATATGTATTTATCCTACCATACCTACATAATACAATATTCCGCTCGCAAAATCATCGCGTAAAAACGCATATCGTCCTTTCGCAATCAACACCGCTCAAGTCATTTTGATTAACTTTACGGTAGGGCTCTGTGACTACTTGAATTTTGTCCTAGCTTTGGTTGATCGCCAAGTGTACAACTGTCAGTTCGATCCGTGGCAATAAGTTCTATCCAATGACATTAAAAACCGGACAAGTGCGAGTCGGACTCACACACGAATAGTTCCGTACCATAAACAGAAGAAACACGTTTCTTGTATGAGCCCCCATTAATTTATAATATAATTTTTATTATTTGTTGTTAAAGCAGCAATAGAAATACACACTGAAAATTTCATCTGTCTACCTATTTCGATTCTTGAGGTAGGTACAGCCCGCTGACAGGGAGACGGACGGTCAGCGGAGGCTTAGTAATAGGGTTCCGTTGGTTAACCTTCGGGTACGGAACCCTAGAAAGTAAAAACTGTTTTTTTTTCAACTTGAGCAGTGTTTTTTGCATTCACATCAATAAAAACAGGAATTTTGTATCGTAATCGTGTGTAAGTATTTCTCCCAGTATGTGCCATCAGGCTCCTTGCTATTCATCAGCTACCCATCTAGGCTTCAAGCTATCTCTAACGAATCTCTACTTATAGCGCTCTTATTTAGTTTCAATTAATACTAATATAATGCATTTTAGATATACTACGGATACTACACATGAATCTCATATTTTCTGCTCTCGAATATTTTTTTAATTTTGTAAAAAGAAAGAGATAAGTTCTAGAAGTGTTTCATTGACTGGTTACACCTATACTAAAGCCTCGGCTACACGCTCAATCTTATTTGCACTAATGCTTGTTTGTGCAAGCAAGCAAGTGCGTTAAGACGGCAAAACGGTATACTATACATATTGATATATATGGCAAGCACACCATGCAGTTTTTACTTTAACTTTATATGATTATGCGTGTAGTCGAACCTTTATATAAAAAATATCTCTCCTATTCTTGTTAGGTACTAACCAAAAAGTTTGAATTCTTCCACAACCCATGTATTATAAAAAGATACTCATATATAGATATATATATATTTATCACACGACATTAGGATATAATGGAATCTATTAATTCACGCATAAGATCGTAAATCGCTTTATACAAAACAATAAAAAAAATATACACATACAAATTAGTATAAGGTTTATACTTAGGTTTCTTATAGTTTTATAACTTTTACATAGACGTTTATTTTACTTAGACTGCTTACGTATAAGCGAATAGAATATTATTAGCATAAGTCGAAACGCGTTGGTAACATTTTATTTTATTTTATTTCCGTCCAAAATGATATTTTTTGTTAGTTAACAATGATGGGATCATTTTATTTCCATTTGGCAAGGGGTTTTTGTATTTTGACAAGTTAGAATGATTAGTAAGTGCATAAACAACTGTACGTATTGAAATAACTTATGTAACATTTTACATAATGTAGGTTATATATAGACGCCAGCACATCAAGCTACCCGAAACTATCGAATTTTCCCAATCAAAATCAAAAGTCATTTATTCAAATTAGGCTGAGTGCCAGCACTTTTTGAACGTCAAAGTTCTATAGATCAAACAGTCCCCCGAAACGCCCGCCCGTCACCACTTCCTAGTGTTATAGCTGGGAAGAAGATGTGGCGCAACAAACTCCCCAGCAACACATCTGTTGAGTTATAAGAACTAGCATTTATACAAAGGTATGCAAAGTATTCTTACAAAGAAAACAATACAACAAAGGTAACACGTAAAACCTAAAACTAAATAATTCGCTATTTGTAAGCTAGCACACTCCATTATGCCAACATAATCAGACAAACTCAAGCATAAAAACAATACTAAATAAAACTAAATAAGTCTCCAGACATAAAGGCGTGACCGCTTTCACGTGCAGAGGGTTAGAATTTAATAATAGATCTGTGACTCGACGCCACAAGTGATAAACCAACCTTGAACTTAATGCTTCAGCGATAAAGTTGAAAATCTATTAAAGAAATTTGACAGATTGTTGTGGCTTAATGTGCTGGTTTCTGTACTTTCCCTAATCTACCACACAAATCAAAATATACAAAGATCTTTGAAGAATTTTCTTTTAAGTAACTCATAAAAAGTTACGGTGTTCACAATTATTTTATAATTTATAATTAATCAAACTATTTAATGTGTGTATGATTTTTGTATTACAATAAGTTTGTGTACTCCATCAGTAAGCTCCTCTTCAAAGTTCCAAATAAAAACAATAAAATATATGAATTAATGTCATTGCTTTATCATTGTTAAGGAATGTTATATGACGTCATTTCCTGCGGTCTCTGAAAGCTTGAACACGTCTCTGATTGGCCAATCTCACGTAAACTGCTGTGATTGGCTGTCCAAACAGCCAATCATTTACTAGCTTTCAAAAACCGTGGGCAACGTTTTTAGATAGTGTGCTCTGTTTATGTAATGAAAGAATGAAGACGAAGTTTTAATCTTGTTAATTATACAAACGCTTAAAAATGGCAGCTTTTTACTATCGAAATGCATTGCTTTTGGTCTATAATCAAATATTTAAAATCAAATCAACAAGCCAAAAAGAATTATAATATTGGTTACGAATGTATATTTGACACGATTAGTCTTTGGTCTTGTAATGAACATCACTTGATCGTAGTTGGCCGAGGAAAGTAGTCATTGCATTTGCGATGTGTGAATCATTCCAATTTGAACTTTATCTCGGTGCCATAACTGTCATTCGACAAAGTCGTCAAATGCAAGTACTATTTGAAAAAAAAAAACAAGGATGAAATGCAACAATGTAACGTTTCATTAATCCATTTTTGAAAAATGTTCCAATAAAACTAATTGAAAATGTCACAACCGCCAAAAATGACAATGTAATCTGAACTGTATCTGTTGAATGTAAGGCTTTTAATCCCATAACCCAGCTGCTAAGGTCAAGTGATAATGAAGTCAGGCTTAGAAATGGGTTTGTGCGGTAATATAAGGTGTTTGTGCCTTATCAGTAATGAAACGGAGCCAAGGCACATAGAGTTAACTCACTGATAATTATGTAGCGTGTTGATAGTAGAGTTTTTATTTTACTACTTCGAAAATCACGAATAAATTTTCCACAAACATTATTTTTGTTGTTTTTATTATTTCCAAACAAATAAAAAATAATCATCGAAATCGGTTGACAATAGGGAATATGCATGCTTTTTTTTTATTCGCAAAATAAAATACTTATTATCTCTAGTAAATAATTATGAAAGAATTTTAAAATACCTTTAATTTACAATACAATTAGAAAGAGAAGTCCGATACCAAATCTAACGTCAAATATTATGACGCCTATGAAGCTGCCATAGAAAACAGCGTTTTCGTGAGAGGGACAGATATATTTGTTTAAAATATTTGTATCTCGTTTGTTTTTCGGTCAATTTTGATTCTATTTTCACTGTTAGTAGTATATTTTTGTATATTTCTAGACAAAATGTTTGGTTAATAAATACTTTTTTCATGCCTATTCCCTATGACGAAGATCTCGCTCAACAAATATTCTAAAAAAAAATTTAGAATATTTGTTTTTATAAGTAATTCAGAACCTCATTGTAGAAGTTGGTTTAAAATGAGAAATTATGTTTTCCTTGCCCACAAACCTTTGAATACCTCCAAATCTTGTTCCTTACTACAACTTGTGTCCCAAAACCTGCAGCCAAACCAATTTATACGGTGCCATCGACTACGTCATGAAAATGGCGAAATGTTGGACCAATAACATTTTGATAACCTGGTACCTAGGTATACCATCGACACATCGACGAAAGTTTTTGGAGAAGACATGTTATGTTGACTGACTCAACAAATATAAAAGTTATCCGATTTCCTATCTAGATGCGTATAGCTAAGGAGTGGAATTCCCTGCTGGGGTGTTTCCTGATAGCTACAACCTGGGGGTCTTTAATTCAAGAGTTAATAGGTTACTTCTAGGCAAGCGTGTTCCATCGTTGACCACATCATCACTTTCGATCAGTTAAAATTGAGGCCCTTGTTACCATAATAAAAGTTCATAAATGCACGGTAGGTGTTCCCAATGAAGCGGTCTCTTACGTCACTTCCGTCTCCCATTATCGGCTTGTCCCACATCCGTCACGCGCCACACTCAGCCAAGCACCTGGAACACTCAACCCGTTTGCAAAACGCTGACTGCCGCGTCGCCGCCCCTCTTGCACTTAGAGAGCGATCATTAGGGGTGGGCTAAAGTATGATAATATTGTCGATGTTAAGATCAAGGTTAATTATTAATTAATTATATTATCGAAGAGTCTTCTTTAAAAAAGGTAGATAGCGCACCTGTGGTAGCCCTGGTGGCTGGTATTGCAAATGACCATAGGCAGCGGGGACAATTTACCATCAGGTGGCAGCCTGCTTGTTTGCTAGTCAATGGCAAAAGAAGGTTATGCTCAGAGGTGGGCGGGTGAATAAAAAGTTTGACCACAACTGGGAAGAATATATACAAATTATTTGCGTGTTTTCATTCTCACAATGTCGCATGGGGCTATTGATCATACAAATCGAAAGCTTACTCTGTACGCCAAACGTCACAAATATGTGACAAAAAGTACGGTGAATTTGTGGCTTGGCGTCGGAGGTACGCCGATGCGTTTATGCTCTGGCGTTCAAAAGGTTAATGTACATAAATTCAGACCTAAACAGGTAGGCAATTACCCTACAAAAACAATCGACAGCACCCCTTCCCTATCCCCACATCAAGTCGCTCTCAGTGGTCGTTTGACCTGAAATGTCGATACATCGACTGTCGAGCACGCGCCACCACTCCACACCTTTTAGCGAGCGTCTAGTTCTAGTGCACATTACTGGGTCACTGGGTTGGAGGGCTAGCCTTGCCTTTGATGGAACTTTTTTTAAATAGGAGAAAGTTGATCGATGGTCGATGGTTTAGTTGACCTTTGGTGACAATATGTAGCTACAACACTAGTTACCAAGATATGTGCTAAAAATAAGTCTTCGTGAAATATTCAAGGTAAATAGGTTATGTCCGTTTTCATTTTCATTAGTCAACCTTAAATAAGAAAGAAGAGGAGCAGTGACTAAATAATAATAGCTGCAGGGGTCGATCTTCGAAGTTGAGCGACTCTTGCCAGGGTCGGATCATGGATGGATGACCCATTAAGTATATACCAAGACTTCGGTATACTCTTGCCACGGAAAGCACGGAGGCCGTTGGTCCAGGCTGTCATTTGAAGAGGCAGTAATTATGGTTAGTCAGATGCCAGAAAATCTGAAACTAGTCCTGCCAAGGGTTAAGTATCGTGTGAAAGTCAAACAGGCAGTCGCTCCTTGTAAAATTATTGGTAGTCAGCTGCATCCGGTACCTAAGACTGGAAACCGACTCCCAATATCGGCCGACTTCAATTAGGCATCTACCTTTAACCAACTGTCAAATTAGCTACCAACAGTAGCTGAAAGTCAGTTTGCCTTTCAAATAGGATGTTATTGAGACCGGCCGTATATGTAGTTTGGAAAAGACTAGCCAGGCTGATTGTTGAAGATGTTCCGATAGCACTTGCTAACATCGTTAGATATGTGGTACCTAAAAGTAAGTCTGCGTAAAAAAATACGTTTCATTTTCATGGGTCATCCCTAAATCAGCGCCTAGCTAAGAGCTAGGCGCTGATTTAGGGATGACCCATGGAAGCTAGCATTTTAAACGGTTTCTGGGTTGATCTCGGCAACGTCGTCCATCCTCTGGCACCAACTGCGTGAGACTTCTGGCTTGGACGCGCATCGCAAAGGCTAGTTTAAAGTGGCGCAAGTCATGGAGGGCCTGAAAAGGTAATATGGAGAAGACCTTTGCTCAGCAGTGGAACATTTAAAGCAAATTAAAAAGGAAACTGCTTTTTGAAGATGAGTAGTTAATAGCCTTGTCTGGCCATCTGAAGCAATCATTAAGAAATTAGTAAAAGTATTGTAACTTTAAAGTAATCAGAAAATAATTATCAAGAACTTCGACCCATTCCACCAATACTCCGCACTGCATTACGAACGCAATCCATCACCCCGTCATTAAATCCATCAGCCTCCTAATCCAATATTAAACAACAATTCAAACAAAACGCAGGTATAATAATAAATCTTCGCAATTGCCCCTGGATGTAACCCACTCAATATTTTAAACTACCAGATTACTGTGACCTTCGCTCATGGAAATATAGGCTTTATTTTCGATTCTGTAAGGTCCTATGATTAAAGGTGTTAAAGTAATGGGGCACAAAATGGCCGGTGGGTTTAGCCAGCAGACGGGAACACGGTTAGATATTAATCCGTCAGGTCGTGATTAGATTCAGTGGCACGGAGTAATATATTCGAAGGTGTCAGCTTTAGTGATGGGCTGAGTCGATTGTTGTGTCGATTTAAATGATTACGTGATTAATGGTATCGTTTTTTAATGAGTCGATTGAATGTCGGAGCTCTGTCTTGAGCTATAAATGTGCATTGTGTAACGTAATGGAGAACTTCTCTTAGTAGTAAATTATTCTTAATTAAGCATTTTAGCTATTTTAGGTATCATGATCTTTATAAAAGGGTAGGCAGATGGATTCAAGTCTGTAAATCGTGTATTGGACAATCAATCAGTATTGTCTTAGAATTTGTAATTGACTACTATGCTTACTTATCGTGAAGTGTTATCCTAAACAGTTGCGATGAGTGTCAATAGTCCAATTAAGACTTCTTAAGGAGCTGTTAGGGCCTATGGTAAATATCGGGTCTGTGGTAAATATTAAGATCCCTAAAAACGTCCTAAGTACCCATTATAAATTTATTTCAGGGTAGGGAATGTGAAAAAGCATCAAAGTTTTAAAAAAAAACACAAGTCTCCTATCACTGCTAGACTTTCATCTTCCAAATGATTATCATTTGTCTAGTCTTTTCACAACTATATGGGGGTCGGCTTCCAGTCAAACCGGATTCAGCTGAATACCAGTATTTGACGTGGAGAGGATGCCTACCAGACTCACAACCCATTAACTGGGTAACACGGTAGTTCTTGGCAAGACTGGAGTCAATTTTACTGGCTTCTGAGAATCCGTAACGACTGCCAAAGATCTACAAATGACAGCCGGGGTCAACGGCTTAACGTGCTTTCCGAGGCACGGAGGAAACTCGGTATGTTAAGATGGTCACCCATCCACAGACCAACCTTAACAAGAGTTGCTTAACCTTGATCGACCCGTGCGGCTGTTATTCTTTAGCCACAAGCTCCTCCAAATGATATTAAAAACAATTCTCAAAACAAAACAACATGAAACTAAACTTTACTACCACTCAATATTCATCGCAGAACTATAACTGTAAAACAGAGATCAATAATTGTCGATATTTCACCTCCCTACACGTTGGGCGGTGTCGATAAGCGCGCGTGCCGCGGCAAGCGCCCGCCGTCTTAACGTGCACCTTCCCGCGTCGATAACTTACACAACACTAGAGTAAACGGAGACGTTTTCTTTGCAGTTATGCTGAGCTTTTGTGTGGAACATTTTAGGCTGAATGTATTGGAAAATATGTATTCCACTGAGTATACCACACTTTCCATTGTAGCCATAGAATTAAGTTTGAGTTAAGTAGTTGTGCTATTTTTGGTGTATATTAAAATATTTTCTATCTATCTTGCAACCTATAATATAGTTATACATGAAAAACAACAATAATTAAATGCAGATAGGATACTAAAATGTATATTCGTCGCCTCATAATCCTGTTAGGCAATGCTACGAACGCTCCTACGCTGAGCTACAATTACGCTACGACTCCTTTGATTTGAAAAAAGCAAATATGATGAATATTTTATTCCTTCGCAAGCTGGCCAATAATGTCTCCGTATCAATACGTCCCATTAGTGAAATGTCCCGTGAGCAAAACGACCTTTTCGCAAAATTATTATCGGTTTTTCGTTATGGCTCATTATTGAATTAGGTAACATTGAAATGAAGCGTTTCTTCTTACTGGCTTATTCAATTCCCTGCGAAAACAACGATAAAATACGACAAAACTTAAACCTTAAATCTCAAATCAATCAGTTCATTAAACACCTTTCCCCGGTTTCAAAACCAATCCCAGTATTGTAAAGTAACTCAATCTTAGTCCATTTACCGACACTTCGTCGCAACGTAGGTAATCACCAACAGTCGGCACTCAACTCCAAACAGATTAAACAGTCGCCAGGGCAGGCCCTAACTTCGGCAATGTCGCTTCATTTTAAAGTTCGCAATCCGCTTTACTTGGAGCGCCGAAATTAGTTGAAAATTAAAATAGCAACGCAGTACACCTGTCTGAGCCGATTATATGATCGATGGAGTTTGTTAGGCTGCCGCAATTTTTGGTGTAAAGTTATGGAAAGTTTGTCGTGGCTGCGAATTTTAATTGCAGATTTGTTGGGGCTTGTTTTAATGATTATGGCTTAGGTAACGTGTGCCTTAATAACTGAGACAAATGCTTGCACTGTCTGAACAGGTCTACTCAAATCTGTGGGATACTTTCTTCAAAAGCCTACATATGTAGTTCTCATATGATCTGAGCAATACATTGTTTGTAATTTAAAGGAGATTTTGATCTTTGAGTTTGTTTTGATGTTTCTTCTCAGAGTATCCAGTTAGGAAATACCAGCCTCATTTAGTTCAAACGAACCCAAAAGGATAGACCAGAAGGACTTTTTTACTTTTAAAAATATAATTTATTGCAAGTTCCTTTGACATGGCTGGTAAGTTCAGATCAAAACAATCAGACTTTGCATTCAGAACATGTTTTTTGTTGGTCGAGTGGTTAGTCTGCTAAACAGGAGGTCGTGGTTCGATTCCCACCCAGGACAAATCTTTGTGTGATGAGCATGATCATTTGTTCTGTGTCTGGGTGTAATTTGTCTATAATATGTATGTATTTAGAAATATACAAGTATGTTTATCAGTTGTCTAGTTGCCATAGCGTCATAGGATCAGATGACCGTGTGTGAGTTGTCCCAAGATATATTATATTATTATTATATATTTTTTTTTTCTCTTGTAAGCAAAACTCTTCGCACACTTAACGTTTCTAATGTGTCGTAAAGTAAATTAAATTCACCTATCTACTATCATCTCATATTAAAAGCTCAGATATACAGAAATTCTATTGACCCCACAAATATACTTACAATACCTACGAGGATCAAAACCGCGTCACACGGCGCATACACCAACTTTTCAAAATTTCACAATTCAAAATCTCACCCAACACTCGAGCCACACATTCGCCATAATTACGCTTTATGTGGTACGAGTATCTAATAATTACCGCGTACCTCCCACGTACCTCCCACGTGGCCGTCTGTAATCACTAATCAGCCAGATTACAGGGCAGCGTGATTACAGAGTCGCTTTGATTCGGTATTGTGTCTTCATCTCACCTTGTCATTTGGCAGAGTTCGCGGAGTGATCCTGGGTGCACATTCTATTCTATTCATCGTTTGATTTGTGAAGTGTTGTGTACCTATTCATTTATTGAATGGGTCACAATATGAGATAGACAGGGCGAAGAGTCGTCGACGCTAATCAGTGTCTATCTAATTGATTTTATTTTATTTAATATGACAGATACCAAAGGAGTCGCTTAATTAGTCGTTTTACACTTCTACACTCTTATGTAAACATATGTACCAAAAATATTGTGACCCAGTTAAAAATTCAACATAACCTGCTCAATTTACAGTGTCAAAATGTTCAGATTTAAGAGATAAGTCTTATTTTTTATTTCACACAAAACATAGAGATATAAATACAATAGGACAGCATATGTACAAAGGCGAGCTGAATCCACAATTGGGTTTTCTTACAGCTAATACCAGCGCGATAGTGTGATTTGAAAAGTTTTTTTTTATTTTTTTTTATTTGAGATGGGTTTGCCTTTGACTCTAGTCTAGCTCATAGATGACAGAGACAAAGTCGACGATGGAGCAAGCTTTCCCAGAAGAAGCCTGTTCACTCTAATTTTGAAGAGATTAGGGTTGTATGCGTTGGGAAACACAGACGCAGGCAGAGAGTTCCACTCCTTAGGACAAAGTAGAACAGTAGGTGTACCAAACGGTTTAAAAACTACACAGGGAAAGGTGAAACTTGCACTTAAGCAAATCTTAACTTCTAAAATTTCAATTAGTTAGATATGGGTTTAAGTATAATATAATATAATATATCCTGGGACAACTCACACACGGTCATCCGATCCCAAACTAGGCAGAGCCTGTACTATGGCAACCAGACAACTGATAAACATACTTATATATTTCTAAATACATACATAATATACACAAATTACACCCAGACACAGAACAAATGATCGTGCTCATCACACAAAGATTTGTCCTGGGTGGGAATCGAACCCACCACCTCCGGTTAAGCAGTCAGGGTCACTAACCACTCGACCAACAGGCCAGTCAGTATGTACAATATAGAGTACATTCTATCTAACACTGTGCAACATATTTATTAACACTTAAATCATTCCAAAGCATCCAACACGTACTCACATTAACTTTTCTTACTTCCGTGCCTTCCCTAAAGTCCCCATCTTAAAAAGGGCCTCCATCCCTCTTAAACGTCCCTCGGAGGGCCGTGTTCAGGTGTCACGCCGTCACGTCAGGTGCCGTAAACACGCTCCAATCAGTTTTTATCGCCATCACGCCCCCGAGACAGAAAGGGTTACTTCCAAGAGTTCTGGAAGCATCTGAGGTAAATGTTTGCGGACATACGATATGTTTGTAAACGATATTGTGTGTTCGGAATGGTGAAGTGAGTTTTTTTTGCTGTAAGTGATGTGGGTGGTGTACCTACCACCGTGTCTGATGTAACGGAACTCTGACTGTTAGAACACTATCTTATTTACCGAGTAAATAAGATAGTAAAAACTAAAGACACTTGGGTAATCCCAAGTGTCTTTAGTTTTTAAGATTTAATTTGTAATTTAGTTTTTATATTTTTTGTAAATTTTATCAAATTTGTACGCCTCTTGGGAGAAACATTTACGTACGAAAGATTAATATTGTGACATCCTGCATGCAAAATTTGCATGTATACGCATGTTTCGACAAATAAAATTATCTTTATATTTTTATCTATTATCTTTACCTGAATTGGATTAGGTACACGAGAGAAGTTTTCTGGCCAAATCTTGATACCTTACAACATTTTGCTAATAATCTAGCTAGCCTGTTACTCTGACCTTAAATATTTCATTTTCATGAGTGCCAGGATTAACTTAACTGCTTTACAAGTTTCAAAAACTAGCTAAGTGTCATCCGGAGATTAGAAAAAAAGTTTGTGTAAATTTTTCTCTATGTGCTAGATGCCTAACAAACTTACATAGGTACATTTAGTAATAAATAAATATACCCAATAATAAGTGTCTGGGTGTATTTTGTCTATAATAATGTATGTATGTATTTAGAAATATATAAGTATGTTTATCAGTTGTCTGGTTGCCATAGCACAGGCTCTGCCTAGTTTGGGATCAGATGACCGTGTGTGAGTTGTCCCAAGATAAGAAGATATTAATTGTAGATAAATCCAAATATTTTACACCCCTATTTTCTCATAAATTATTTCTACAAGTGATTCAAACACAATCAGTGCGCATCTCAGCGACATAATCCGAACTTTTCCAACCGCTACGACCCTCTCAACATCTAATAAAGTTACTTAAAAAATCTCCCGTCACGCTATTATCTGCACAAACTCTTAGAAACAGATTAGCACACTCGAAGGGGTCCGCAATGATCTTGTCGTAAAATCCTATCTGTTCAGTTCCACATAAAAAGATTTTCTTAACAAAAGGTGCCACTTTTTATCCGAAAAGAGCACCTGCTTCGCTCGAAACTTGCCGAAAGTTTGCCGAAAGTTTGTCGAAACTTCGCACCGGATGTTGTTATCGGCCGGAAGCGCTTTAGGCGACTTCCTGTTTTGACGGACGTAAAAAACTGGAGGTTTTCTTTTTCTTAGTCTTATAAAAAAGTTGTTAAGTGTTTTTTTTTATTAATTTATGCCAGGTCAAATTTATTTTTAAGAATTATGATAAAGGTGTTGGCAGCCTGCAGTTCATTAATAATGAGATAACATGCTAAAGACTCTGGACGCCTGAACACGGATAGGTCCACAAACCTACCTCAGCATTACGCTTGAAAAATGGGTACAGTACTGGCCACCATATTATATGGAGAATGTCAGCTATGGCCTCATCTGCCTAGCCTTTTCCCAATTATATTGGGGTCGGCTTCCAGTCAAACCGGATTCAGCTGAATACCAGTATTTTACGTGGAGCGGCTGCCTACCAGACCTCCACAACCCATTAACTGGGTAACACGGTCCTCATTGGTAAGACTGGTGTCAGATTTTCTGGCTTCTGACTATCCGTAACGACTGCCAAAGATCTACAAATGACAGCCGGGACCAACAGCCAATGTCAGCTATGGCACTGTTCTAAAATAGGAAACTACCGTCTCAAATTCTGATCCAGATCGCGTATCAAGTTTCACAAAGCAGCGTCTGCTTACCCTATAAGAAAAAGTCCCCTACTTACTTTTGAAACAGTGCGACACAAAAAACTCGTAAAACACAAGTTTCACCGCCTCCGGCAAGCACACCTCAGATGCGAGAGTTTTGAAAAATGGCCGCCGTTCTGACTGACGGCTCAGCCAGATAAAAGTTTCTCAGCAATTTCCTATTCCCTTCCAGAGAGATGAATAGGTGATGTAATTGCGTGCCAAAACTTAGTGTTATGGTGGAAAAATGAGGTAGGAATATTTGAGTGGTGTTTTTGTTGTTAGAACTGTTTTGAGAATCGTTGGGGTGGAGTTGTTCGTACATGTGCAGTCGCAGGTTTTTTAAACCTCTTGGAAAGAAATCTCTGTGAAGTACTGAGAATATATGGTTAAAATCTGTAACGCAAATGCAGAAACATTATGTGTCACTGGTTAGGGTGTCTAACCCCATGATTGAAGTGCATCAGTGCACATTTGAATACCTTAAATCATGATCGCATAATTATTCTATTTAACCACCAGTCTACATAATAGTTGACGGACTTCTTTATATGACTTATAGCCGGTCTCAATAACGTATCTACCTTGAACTAACTGTCAAATTAGCTACAAACAGTAGCTGAAACGTCATGTTACAAAGGCAAAAATGACGTTTCAGCTATTGTTGGTAGCTAATTTGACAGTTGGTAACAAGCCGTTAATCTGATGAAGTTATGTAATATCAATGTACGGACCTGTCCTACAAAAAGCATACCATAACAAGCCATAATTTGCCTCAAAAATATGCTCAAACTTCAAACTTTTTCTTGACCCAAAAAATCTAAACAAACGAGGGATGAATACGCGTATTCAGCGCCAACATAACAATTTTCATGAACACCCCTTGGTTATAAAAAGTCGACAATATCATGAGCAAGTGAGGTGGTGTAATTAATGGGTCTTCTCTTCCCCCACCCCCGCCGACAAGGTGCCGACCGGGGAAAACACTTTTAAAAACTTTGCCACCCGCAAATTATTAATAGGTTCTTTCTACGTAGACATGGGTAGGGGAGGGCAAGCATCAAATTTGGAAAGTTATCGATATTGTTTGGTTTTAAGCAAGAAAATATTTATTACTTTTGTGTATGATTTAAAAAACGAAATAAGTGGCTTTTAGTTTTGAGCGCCTTCGCAGGATATGCCTCACCTACTTTTCTGCCCTATAAGCCGAACCACCTGCACCTTCCAAGACCTGAACGTGGCTAACGACAGAGCGGTCCAAAAACACAAGTTTGTTCACAAATGCTGGTCAAACAAAATTGTTGGAAGAGTAGATCGGCACAACAAGAAAAAGATTTGAGTTTTGATTATACATACTGTCAAAATAAAAATATTCAGACTTCTACAAACAATTCCATCGATACATCGACATCACCCACTAAAAATCGCCCCATCTCTTCACAAGTAACACCTTGCAACGATGTAAAAATTAAGAAAGAGAGATTTTTAAAAGTGCGCCGGCGTGGGCCGAGTTAGTGACGCCACATTAATTCGGTGTCGATTACTGGCGACTCGACTGCGGCTGATAAAGAATCACCCTCACCTGAAACTTAGCAGTGACTGACGGGACTTGTTATTAGTTTGACAGTCTAGCCTGAGAGGTTTTCAGGACTTTTTATTGATGAAAGTGATATTAAAGTTGGTTTATTGAAGATTTTTTACTGTTATTTGATTGGCTATGTAAGCTGTAGTAGAACAAGAGTATCATGACGCGTTGTTTTCAGAGAGATATATGTTTTTATATATATATTTACCAATACAGAAGTATGAACATAGTTTGTTTGTTACAATGTTGATGAATTTTGGTACAGATATATATGGGACCCGGGACACGGTTATTATTACAATAACGCAAACGAAGCTGCGGGCAAAAGTTATTAAATATAAAAAGAGTTTCTGCTAAAATTGATTTAAATATTTTTTAATTACTCTCTGCACTTACAGTAAGTATCAACACGTACAGAGAGTCATAATCTTATTCTAAATTAAATATTTTAAACACATTATTATTGAATGTCAAATCGTTTAAAAAAAAAAAATATATATATATTAAAAATAACATTAGAATTCAATAATAAAAAAGCAAGGCATTTATTAAAAATGAAAAAAAAACAATACAGAATAACAAATAATTTGGATACCAATAAATAAAATCAAAGAATTTAGTGATGGAAATAATATAAAACTTATAATCAAATAATAATAATTAAATGAGAATAATCAAATAATAATAATTAAATGATAATAATCAAATAATAATAAAATAAATTCAAACACTAAAACAACCTTTCCATTTTTTTAGGATTAGACGCACTCGATGCTTAAATATTTATGTAGTGGGATGCTCAATCATTTTCCACCACAATAGGTCGTTCGATTGTTTTTATAATGACTAGTTACCTACATAATTTAATTTAGATATTTAATTATCTTAGCATAAGCAACAATAGCTAGTAATTCATAGGACCTAGCGTCCTAGACAAAGTCTTAGCTAAAATGTGCGAGAAGGAAACGGTCGACAAATCTCTGTCGTTTACCGTTGAGCGCGTTTTCAATTTGTGCCGTCTCACCGTAAGTGCTGGCTGGATGTGTGCGCACTGTGTCACCAGCCACGGAGGTACGAAAATAAATATAGGGTTTCTCGTGTTGGACGTCTGGAGGTGGCAAATGGTAGATGGGGAATCTTTAAGGAAGATAGAAAAGCGTTTGCGACTTGCGACCAAGTTACCACATAGGTAGATGAAAAACAAACACGCCACAACATTGTCATCGTCATATGCAGAGATCTGTTGTGTCTCATTCCGATCAAATAGAATTAAGACTTGTTTTAAGGATTTTTGGCAATTCTTAAAGCAATGGAAAAAGTAGAAGGTTAAACATCATTATCATCATCATCATCATGTCCGCCGATAATCGGGCGCTTATATACCTAAATTTCTTTCCGTGAGATAATAATATGGACATTCCTTTCCGAATAAATAAGTGATCCCTGGATCACGGGATTGAACAATTTTGTAAAAACAACTATAACAAACTTAATGAAGTAATAGCAGTGGTTATTTTGATTAAGTCTCTTTATTTTATTCAAAATAAATGGAAAATCATAAAAAAATGTCATTGTAAATTAAAATTTCCATTATGATCGGATTTTGAAATAAAAAAAAATACAATGAGAATCCGCAACGAGTTCTAACTATATTTTGTATGCAGGCATTTTTAGCAATCTCAGGAATTTCGAACGACTCCGGGATCCGGGATTCTGAAAATGTGCATGTCATGTGTTATACTTTCGTGGGAATAGAAGAAGAAATTGATGTGATGTTTAGGTATATTAGCGCACGATTATCCAATCACTGGTGATGAACACCCAGTCTCGGCCTCGCTTTACCTCGACCAGGTGCGGTTATTGTTATTTAGCCACGAGCTCCTCATGCCGTTCATCACACATCGATAAATGAACTTTCTAACATGCCACATCCACGTTACTTCTAACCTCAGTGCCGAGTGCATCTGCCGTGAGCTACATACACTAATGATAATTTATTTGTCCGCGTTGTCTAGTGCGCTCCGTTCAGGAATCCGCTGCACATTGGAAACGAAAACTTTCCGCTGTACGAGTGTGTACCTCTGTCACTATTTATTTGGAGCAATGTTAGCGGGAATGTTGATTGGAAACGAAAGAAAAATGCAGCATGCGAGTGTTCTCTGTACATTTTCATTTGTGTCTCATGTGGGTAGCAAACACTTGAAATAATTATGCCTAGGTAAATGAATAGAATATCCTTTATTGTATACCAAAAATAGTTACACTAACATAATTCTAATCCATTTAACTAATTCGTATGGACATTCCTTAGTGTGCTTATATTTAAATACTTATTATAAAAATACCGTTCTACTTTTTCAGTTCTAGCTTTTGTGCTTTGTAGCTGTTGATACCAACGCTATCAGAAAACATTATCAGCATCCTACATTAAAAACTCTGGAACTCTCTGCCTGCGTCTGTGTTTTCGAACGCATACAACCCTAATCTCTTCAAAATTAGAGGTAATAGGCTTCTTCTGGGTAAGCTCGCTCCATCGTCGACTTTGTCTCTGTCATCACCTAGACTAGAGTCATGAGCAAACCCATATTAAATAATAAAAAAAATAAAACATGCAGGGCAGTCTTTGGGGACTGCCGATAGAAGTGAAAACTAAGTAACTTGTGAATTGTATCGTCGAGCTATTAGATTATTATTTTTGAATTTGGAAAGCGTTCGATGACGATGACGCGAGTTCCATGATTTTTGTTCATCCAAAAAGTGCTCAACGCGTCTAACGAAGATTAAAAAAAAACTTGAAATACAGTTTTGAAATTTTAGAAATACATTGGTATAATGTGGTTTAACAAAACATACGAGATAAACTGTAAAATTAAATTAACACAGACTTACCTATAATATGTCTTTGACACCCAAGGTAACATTGAATTTGTGTTATGGGTGTCAAGGGCTCTCTCTCTAAGTTGAATAAAACAAAATATTTATTTATTTATTTAGGACAACCAACAAAGCATACACCAAAATACATGTTTCAGTTCTCATAATCTTTCTTTTTTTATATCACACTTTAAGCAACATTATAATTCTGAGTAGGCAACACTGCCCTGCAGTCAATTACCTCTCACATAATGTGCCAGTTTGAGTTCAAAATCGATGTAATTCCACCTCCTTGCAGCAATAAACTCCAAGTAAAAAGCTCACGCTGCCAGAATCTGATCGTCAATAACTTAATATAAAGTATAAAGGTGAATAGCAGCTTGATACTGTCGTAAAAGGGCCGCAGTCATCTCGAGATCGCGTAAACCTCTCACGAGAGGGCGCTCAAATAATCCCGACAATAAAGAAAAATTCCAGCCCTCTTTATGAAGAGGTAAGTCCTTGGCAAATTGTGCATTGTGGGTGGCGTGGAGTTGGTTCGATGTTACTATTTTCCCTTTTAGTAGGCGTGTGGAGTCTTAGTTTTGGTGATTTTTAATCCTTATCCTTACTTATATATTTTTAATATTATAATTGCGAAAGTAACTCTGTCTGTCTGTCGGTCGCGCTTTCACGCCAAAACTACTGAACCGATTTAAATGAAATTTGGTACACAGATAGTCTAGAGCCTGAGAAAGGACATTTTAATGAGAAAAAAAGGGTTGTAAGGGGTTGAAAAGGGGGTTGAAAAGTTGTATGGAAGGATCGTCATTTTTAGGGTAGAAGCTTGAAACTTATTTTTTTGGCTGTTGATTCGATATAAAAATCGTCCTTTAAAGGAGTGAAAAGGGGGTTGGAAGTTTGGATGGGAGTCCGTCACTATCGAAGATAAAACCTTTCTAAAACGTATTTGTATTTGTCAAAGCGTTTTTGAAAAATAAAAATGGCTGCCCAACTAACTATTCCATGCGGACGAAGTCGCGGGCAAAAGCTAGTTTAGAATATGAGTAGTGTTTTTTAACAATTGCCTCCAACAAGTGACTAATGAGGGGCCAAGTTTCCAATATAACTATCACACCAAAACAGTTAAATATTTGTAGACTAGAGTGCTGATTGGTCGCCAGTTTTTATCAGCCCACAATTTTGATTCGTATTTATATAACTCGTATTTATTTAATTGTAGAACAAAGTAATGTTCATTTGACAATTTTTTGTAATGTTAAGTTGTTTGCAATTATCCGGTGATTACTTAATCTTTCTGACTGAATTTCGTCAAAAATAATGAACCAAGTCGTCTCCACAGGCACCTCTGTCCATCTGTAAGTAGCAGAATGTAAGAGACGAGCATCGTGCAGGTAAGAGACGGTATAAGTGGATTGCTCTTCTGCTTTACATACAAATATTTGTGCAAATAGCCTCGCCCACTATGTTGTGACTGAGACAGTAAGAGCCGAGATTTATTATCATGAACGTTTTATTTCTTGAGGACAAATTAAAGTCTGATATTGAGATGGGTGGGCTTGTTATAATAAGTAGGGATGTAGGTATTGTTGACTGGCCTGCGGACGGCAAGCGTTGGGTGGCTCGCTGTCCGATCACCACCAGGCCCGGGTCGATGGCGCGTTGTGTTTCACGCGCGCCTCAAATAGATGTCAGCATAGAAGACGGGGCCCGCTAGGGCCAGAGCCTGCCAGGGTTGCGGAATTTGTTCGAAAGACTACCACCACGGCCCTGGAACGCAAAGGGCTTTGAAGGAACACGGATGGGTTTTTATATATGGATTTCCCATCCTTAAAAAAAAAAGGTATTGTTGACTGGTAGAAAGATTTAAGATACAAGTGAAGAAATGTATTAAATTGCACTTAGTAATAGGGTTGTTGGAAATTCTTAGGTCGCTGGGGGACGTTCGCTTTCGCAATCAATTAAAACACATCTTCCCTACTTTTTGAAAACTTTTCGAGTTTTATTGCCACCAAGATGATACGCGACTTGTATTTGAACGATTGAAGTATTAGAATTGTCATTTACCTAGGTGTATAAAAACGTGTTGGGTGCCTTTAGGTTTGTGCTAAATAAATGTATCTTCTTTATTTATTTGACAGAACATGTGAAGGTTCCGAATCATACGGCTGTAACGAAAGAACAAAGAGTTTAGGTAATACAAAGTTTGGCTATACAACGCGTTGTTTAATTCAGTCATACAATACGTAACTTAAATTTTTCAGCGAAATGACTACCTTAACAAAATAGCATTACGTCCTAACATTCATATAACACACCACAAGTTTTATTGAGCTTCCAGAAGCAATGGCCCGCGTGGTAATAAAACCCTGGCACACGTCAAGGTGTACAATAGGTAAGTCGGTATAATCCTGACAGATGAAGGAGCACAGCAGTAGACTCGTGTAGGAGAACATCTTCATGCCATTCATCATCGCTTGATTATACTCAACTTGATTGATTGTTGGATTTCAATATCTTATCTTTATGTATGCGGTTTTCAGTTTTAGATAAAAAAATACTTCTCTATATAACCGAGCGAGTTTAGGCAGTGTTTTGTGGAAGAAGGTAAAAAATTGGTTGACTGTAAAGGCGGTTTACTGACGATAGTTTAACGTGACAACGTCAAAACAAAACATTGATGAAATGATCGTAACGTTACAATGAGTCATCCTTTTTCGTGCATGCAGCCGGCGTTCATCGATTTATTAGACGTTGTCGCGTCAAAAATATGATATATCAAATTTTGAAAATAAAATTTAGGAAATTCTAAATCTTAATGTAAATCAGTTCCAACAGCATAAATTAAATACTAACCGACGATCATAGAAGATTTTTCACTTAACTACCAATATCAAACAATGGTACAAAATAAGTATCTTGTAATTTTGGTATAATCAATTTTGTAACAAATTCTTCAGTCTATCAGTCCAACGACGTCCACAGCTGGACATAGGCTATCCTAAACGCCACCACATCAACCAGTCTTGTGCTATATAGACATCATGCAGCGGATTCTTAACAAAAGCAAGCCCTCTAATTTTAGTTTGACTTACGAACACAAACGTTCTACGACCTCCAATGGTCCCACAATCTTAAGCTCACACGCCTTTACCTGGCGATACCCTGGCTCCCCTGGCATTACACTGGCAATACTCTGGCACTACCCTGCCACGGCCACAATGATCCCATAAACGCTTTCAAGTATAATAAGATTAGTTTAAACCGTTCGTCTGCCGATCCTTGGACGTATCTTGGTACAAGGGAGAAGATGGAAGCGGGACTATCAAGATATCCCTGAATTTTTACCCGACTACCGCGAAGTAAGAAGAATTATCAGTCTTAGGGTGTTACCACACAAATCGATCGATCGTCGATCGATGGTAGAATGGATTAGTCGACGTCAATCGATAGTTTCTACATCACCAATCGATCAATCGTTAATCGACGGTAGAACGGATTCATATATCTTGGGACAACTCACACACGGTCATCCGATCTCAAACTAGGCAGAGCCTGTGCTATGGCAACCAGACAACTGATAAACATACTTATATATTCCTAAATACATACATATTATACAAATTACACCCAGACACAGAACAAATGATCTTGCTCATCACACAAAGATTTGTCCCGGGTGGGAATCGAACCCACGACCTCCGGTTTAGCAGTGAGGGTCACTAACCACTCGACCAACAGGCCAGGGATTAGTTGAAGTCGATCGATAGTTTCTACTTCTTTTTTTGATCAGCCAAAGCTAACACACCAATCCATCAATGTCGATCGATTAGTGTAGTAACACCCTCATAACTATTTTGCAATAACCATTTTGTACAAATCGATGAAATAGTCGATTTGTGTGTGTGTGTGTGTGTTTGTGTTTGTAGTCAGATGACTAACAAACGGCATTTGAAAAGTGAATATGACATTGATTTCAAAATTGATTACGAATATGCCAATGTTTCCTGAAATTGTTCAGACAATACGTTCACCTAAAATAGATAGAACCCTAAGGATACTAATTTACTCTGTAACTCACCGTGAAAACTTAGTTGAAGTGAATATGAAGTGGCTGTCAATTCATCCAGTCTAGGTGGAATGACAGTTCACTTCCAGCTCCTAACCTAAGTTTCGACGGTGACGCATTGTCGGAGTAGACCGGCTGGTTCGTTGACCCGCTACCTGCTACATCTTGAGTCCCGTCTTGAAGGTGCGCGCACACCAGCGGGTCAGCGGGTGAGATTAGCCGCAGTTACTATGAGACGACTTTATTAGCGCCGCCACTTACAGACGATCTGGGGTGAACGGAGTGCTTTTCCACAACCCACGACTCTTCGTTGCAAATAGCTATAAAAAACGTGACATCTCTAAGTTATTCATTAATAGCTCTTGCGTCATTTTTGGACGGGTATGGGTGTATTTTGAAAAAAGCGTTTTCAGTGCACATTTTTGAAAATAGATTACTTTTAGAGTGCAATCAAACATAAACAAGTTAATTAAACAGTCTTTTTATCGACTTAATTTGGAATATTTTGTTAAAGCAGCTTATAGGTAACCGTTTCCAGAGTCTTATCTATACCTACTCTGTATCAAAATTCATCAAAATCGGTTCAGTGATTTAGGCGTGGAAGCGAAACAAAGAAACTTACTTTTGCATTTATGCTATTAGTTAGGATAGAGTATTATGTTATTTGGATAGACTGACAAAAATAGAAACGAGAATATTTACAATAGGCACATACATTTTCAAAGTAACTGACTTTGAAATATCTCCTATCTAGCTATCCTAAATACGTGTCGTGCCCACTGGAAAACGCCACGCGATCGACATTCGGCACAGAGGCAAAGTTAAGACGCTATTAGTAGACGCAGACAATTAAATTCACCTCAGAGGTGACGTGGACTACGCCGCTGTAAGCTAGGAAAACTGATAGTGAGGGAAACTTTGTAGGAAAAAATCTTCGCATGGGAGAATATATTTTTCAATTATTGTCTGATATCTTTCATCACAGGAATTAAATTGATGTGTTGACATATTTTGAAAGCGGTTTAGTCATTTAATCTTTCTCGTTTTGCGTTTTCCTTTATTTCCATCACTAATTTTCAAAGACTTTTATTAGTGTAAATAAAATTGTTGTTATATACCCAGGTAGTTTATTACTTATCAATTCTATAGCGAGAACAAATAAACTTAAATGTTAAAATTGTTCTCCAAACCACACTCTGCGACGTTCTTAAACTAAAAATATTTTCATTCAAAGACCAACAACGACCCCGCCATCATGGGAACCCATTACCTAATATCTTCCCGTCCACCTGCTCTCGACCAATAACTTAAATGCCACGTAAGATCCTATAAAAGATCGTCCATTGTAGTCAAGAAAAATGTCGTGTTTTTTCCACGACGACGCCGCGCGACGCCGGGCGGCGCATTGTGCGCAGGTATTCAGAAAATTAACTTGGTCTAGACGATAGGGCCACAGTATAGAAGAGACAGAAAACCATTTTTTTTTATTTCCAAATGAAATAAAAAGTAGGTTAGGTTCGGACCAGTAGATGTCCAGTGCGGTTGCCACGAGGACATGGCAATGCACACTCTCGAGCAGTGCCCTGCCTGAGAGGCGCAACGTCGTATTCTGGTGGCAGAAATTGGGGAAGATCTGTCGCTGCCGGCCGTTGTTAGGGGTATGATCGGCAGTGAAAGGGTATGGGAGGCGGTTGCGTCTTTTTGCGAGGACGTAATCTCGCAGAAGGAAGCAGCGGAGCGGGTCAGGGAGGCAGGCTGAAGGAGGAGGGAGCCCGGAGGCGGGCAAAGAGGGAGCCCAGAAGTGGACCACGCTGGATGATCGCGAATGTCATGCGTAGCAGTTCTCGCGGCCCACCCATCAAGGCGAAAGTATGTAGGTGCACAGGCGAAGTTTTTAGTGGGTGCAAGTTTTGTGGAGTACCTAATCCATCTAGACCGCAGGTAGCTAAAAAACTGGTTTGGATTCATCGCTTGCTTTTAAGTTTGGGTGAATTTTTAATCACTGCAAAGCATTAACTGTTACAGCTTCAATAATTCATTATCATCATCTGCCTAGCCTTTTCCCAACTATATTGGGTTCGACTTCCAGTCAAACCGGATTCAGCTGAATACCAGTATTTTACCCATATTTTACCCATTAACTGGGTAACACGGTACTTTGGTTTCGGTTTTCTGGCTTTTGACTGTCCGTAACGACTGCCAAAGATCTACAAATGACAGCCGGGACCAACGACTTAACGTGCTTTCCGAGGCACGGAGGAGTCTCGGTACGTTAAGATGGTCACCCATCCACAAACCAACCTTGACAAGCGTTGCTTAACCTTAAAGATCGACCCGTGCGGCTGTTATTATTTAGCTTCAATCATTGTAGCTGTAAAATGTCTACATAAATTACTAGTTCTGATTTCGTAAGCATTCGTAGTCGCTGTATGATTGATCCTTCTGAACTTATTTTCTTTGTGGTGTCACGCTGGTATAGAAGATGGCTTTATGAGATCAGTCCAGTTTAGATGATTTGTTGGTTAGTGACCGGTAAATGTTTTCATATCGAGGGTACGGAGGGTAAGGAATTTTGATAAAATATATTAAAAGGTTTTGTTAGATATTTTTAGAAGTTGGAAACCAAGATACATGAGGCATTTGTGTAGAAATAAGTTCCATTTAGGCAACCCAGTGACGTTAGCCTGTCTTTTCTGAAAAATTTAAGAGTTTAGCTAAAAGCGTGGATATTATTTCTGTATTATGATAGTTTTTGTTAGATACTGGGTACTGGTTAAGTAGTAAATAAATCAATTAGCTAAACAAACTTTGATGTAAGTTACTTGCTTATAGATCCATTAACAGCTTCGCGCCTAAATCGTAGTTTAAACAGAGATGTCTATGATTTTTCAATAAATTCGCGAACAAAGCACAAAAAACGTGTTGATGTATGAAACTCAGCGACACCGGTGACCGCCGCAATATGCATAGCGTTGATTTGTTGGGCTTCAGCGTCACAGACTAACGTCGTGACGGGCAGAGGTGACACTCATGTGGTCATCCAATTACAGATAATTATGTTAAATATTTGCCACTTTCTTCATTGTTCGTGTAGCCTCCGTATAGAGTAAGTTGAACATTTACAAAAAGTACTACTCCTAATGTCAAAAAATGTTTATGAATGACATATGGAAATGCAACATGGCCGAATGGCATGGCATACATGCGGTAGTGTCTGTACAGAGAGCCTAGCACGAATGTTTTTGACGTATATTAACGTAATGTAAAATTTTACTATAACTGTAATACTCGTTTCGCACATAATATTTATTTGAATTGGATACTATATTCATATAGGTACTACTATATTAATAGGTAAACACAAACAAACGTACACGTGCACGCACTATGCTAGCACACAAAAACATTCACATAATAGGTCGCTTCTTAATCGGTGTTTGTGTTCCTCACAAATTGAATAATCAGTAGTTATGAGGGTACCTTGGTGTCAAATTGGTCATATGTATATTAATCTCATAGGTTGTTATTGTAATTTTACTTATTCTAGATCTGCATGCTTCGTCATTAGACGACGATAAACTTATGTTAAAATTTAAACCTCATATAAGTGAACTGTATCATGTTCTTATGAGAAATAAAGATTCTTTAAACCTATATTTATGTGTGATTCAAATTGTCGCATACAATGTTACCAAAATACTATGGGGTTGTAGTTTTTTATATTCAAAATTCACTAACGATACTGTAACGATACTAAACATCAAAACATTTGTGCTAGGCCTTCTGGTCTCATTTAGGTCTCCCTTAGGATTCTTGTCGGTGGTTGAAGTACTCGACCACTAGAGAGCGTTTTGTTTAACCAATAAACATTCACGAATGAAAAACAAAAACTCATCAATCATCTAGCCTAAAGTTCAGTCATTTAAATCGTGACCTATGTTGCTAACTTTCAATCTAAGTTATAACGTCATTATTCTTATGTATAAAAGAGATGGCATCATACCCGTTCTAGAGTCTTGTCTCTTTCTAACGGGTTTAATGACCACTTAGGTTGCACTTGACCATGTTTGTCTGAACGATTTAAATTAATTATAACCTGATTTAACTATACCTTATACAAGGTAAGGGTCTAGGTCGGGTAATATAATTAGAAGCATTTTTGAACTTATGTTTGGATTAAATATTGGAAAAACAAAATGCTTTTAATAAAAGTATTACATACAGAGTCTTGAACTTGAATCCTATCTCGCAGTTGACAGGGAACATATGCCGTTGCGGAATTTGTTCGAAAGAGTCACCGCAGCCCTGGAACGCAAAGAACTTTAGAAGGAACACGGATGGGTTTTAGTCAGTAAGAGTCTGACACGCCCTTCCGCTCCACCCAGAGCGGAAGAAGTCATTTGATGATTTCCCATCCCAAAAATAAAAAAGGGATCATATGCCAGCAAACATGTTTTCAACGTTTTTGTAAAATGTAGGTTTTGGTAGAATTTTCTTTTATAAGCGACATAAGTTCTTCAGGAACGCTAGCTCCTAATTTTTGAAGACTTTAAAGAATTGAAATAGCTTCTGCCTTTTTTGTATTAAAATACCTTGAAAAATTGTATTCGATGTATTCAATTTACGGCGCTGTCTGTACCTATGATCCCTCAAATTGATCACTCTCCAGTGTTTTCGCTCTCTGCTCGTATCTGCTCTATTAATCTATGACGGTAAAGGACAGCGCTATAAATCAGAAGGCGCGTGTGTCGCGCGTCAGTCGCACCTACTCTATGAGTTAGTGCCGATAGTGAGGACGAGGTGTGCCACTCACCACCACTACTGCAGATACTTAAAATATTCAGGGATATATAATACGTGTAACAGAATAAACGCAATACCTCTTAAGGGGTCATTGTACTCATCATTATGAACAACTTTAATTATGGGACCTACATCGAAATCGCTGAGGAGTCTCGGTATGTTATGTATGGTCCCCTTCTACAGAGAGCTTACTATTTAGCTAACTCCACTTAAATAAAGCGATACACCTTTTAAATTAAATAGCAGACAAAGAAATTACGAGAAAAACTTTTCCTAACTAAGTAAATGAACAAAAAGCGTTTCAAATTAAGAGTAGTACCTGGTAAGGTGCCGTAGCACCCTGTCTGGCCGGCTTCCAACTGCTGTAGCGTGAACATACTCGTGTGTTTTGTGTACCCGTAGTTACGTGGCCACGGTGAGGATAACACTCGTGCTGTGTACCGGGTTTGGGCGACAAAATTAAAACTAATCCACACTATTAATATTCGTACCAATATTCACTCACTCAATCATACACTCACTCATACATCATACATCTATGATCAAAATATGTATTAAGTGTTTTAGTTATAAGTGTTTATAAGATGAATACTATGTTGTTGGCTTACTGTACGCTTTGGTGCAAACTGTAAGTATAGTAAGCAATTGTTATGAAATAAATAAATAAACATGCGAAAGAACTCTGTCTGACTGTTATATCTGCTGAATTGATTTAAATGAAACTTGACACACGGATAAACCATATCTTAGAATATAACATACAGAACCTGGTGGCAGCAGCTGGTAATGATTATAAATACATCTTCATCTTCATTTTAAAAGGGGAGGGGAAGAACTAAAAAAATGTTCGCATTGCTGTCAAGAGGCCAGTCCTCGGGTCACGTAAAGAGTGGAGTAAATGTTTGCTAATGTCTCACAACATAGTTATGATGATCACTCGGAGTCCATGGACTTAAGACGAATTCCGCCAAAAACTCAACACAAAGTTCATCTTTGGGACGGACCTGCCAGATACCAGCTTGATGTCCTAGAGTCAATTGAGAAACGAGCCAAGAGGATCCCTTCGAGTCGAAGCTCCAAAGTCTTGAGCATCAACTCCGAGTTACCTTGTCGGTTTTGTATCGGTTGCATTTTGGGGAGTGTGCGACAGAACTGCATAGTTTAATTCCGCCAAACCCGTTCTATCTTCGGACCACAAGAGGTAGGGCGATGCGCCACCGGTACATGGAAGACATCCCACCCACACGTACAAAACGTTTTGGGAACACACCATTGTGCGTACATCTAAGGAGTGGAATTCCCTGCCTGAGTCTGCGTTTCCTGATAGCTACAACCTGGGAGTCTTTAAGTCTAAGGTTACTTCTAGGCAAGCGTGCTCCATGTTCGACCACATCATCGCTTACCATCAGGTGAGATAGTGGTAATACGCGTGCCAATCAATAGTAAAAAAAAACTCAAATTGTGACATGTTATGAATATTTGGAGCTGATCAAAGTAATCATCAAGTACTAATTAGAATGTTAAATGTCACCTTTCAAATCATTGTGGACGATTTTTTCATTCTCGTAATAATTGACAAATACGCCAACATACAGACAGAAGCTTTACAACATTCTCAGGCTCCACTTTAAACCTCATTTCTATTAGTGACGCGAGTTCTGAGTTACTTTCCTTTGTTTACTCGATAACTTTGTTTTTAATGTTTTATACTGCCTTGTTTTGTTTTTATTGTTTCATTCCGTTATTTTTACAAGGTACAGTGTTAGTTCAACAGAGATGGGGTAGGATCGGGCGCGATAATAATGTACAAGCCTGTATATGTCACCGGAAAATTGCAGACTCCGTAAGATTGTAATAAATTTTGATTAGATTATAATTTCTGGATATTTAAAAAAAAATAGTTTTGTATGCAACACATCCCATCAAAATTCAATAGTTTCCAATATATCCGTATCTTATTTAAAAAAAAAATAGTTTACAATTTCACGCGTAGATAAGGTAAGTTTTATTTGAAAAATAAAACTTACCTTATCTTACGCGATATTTTACAATCTTACGGCGTTTGCTATTTTCCGGTGACATATAAAAAGCTTGGCAATTTAAGACTTCAAGGGTTCAGCCTCTACAATGACGTGCCATTGTCATTATTAATACGTTGTGAATGAGTAAGGGGGGTGGGGGGGCGTAAACACACGCGCACACACTGTTTCGGATGTCTGTGTCGGTGTGGGTGATGTCCAAGATAAACTTTGAAAGCCTGACGTTATAATTTTAGGTCTGCGAAAATTTCCCTACGCGTAAAATATATAATGTCCAAACTTGATTTTCTTTTAACATCCGCCTTTTGTTCTAAAGGCAAAATAGTACCTACGTCAATATTTTGTGTAAGATTCTTGCGTATGTGTGTAAAGTCAATCTTTTCTAACAAAAGTACCTACGTGTTGAAAATCACTTACGTACCTCAAAGCAATAGGTAGGTAAGTGCCACGAAACCCTCAGGAAATGAAAGCGTGAAGACAGTTATTTTGTTCTCAAACATAAATCCTTTCAGTCCCATTCTAGCGGTCAAGTCTCAAGGATCGGGCCGGATGTGACGCGACGACAGGTGGGGGAAATGGTGCTCGTTTCCGGTCTGAGCGCCGTCCGCTGCGCACGAGTGGAGGTCGATTATATTGAGGTGAGTATTGAGGGCGCGAGAGGACGATTGGAGGTGCATTTGTTTTATTGAGAAAGGTTTTCTTTGAGGAGGCGATGAGAGGTTGAAACATCAAACATGAACGCGTTGAAGGCGACGTTTTGTTTGTGGTTACGACAGCTAAAAAATCTAACTATGGGTCATTATCATCCGCTTTCTGAAAATGAATACTTAATAATGAAATGACTTAGTTATTCAGCGATAATAACGTTTTGTAATGGTGACTGAGAATTTTTAAAATCGGTCTTGTAGTTTTACAGCCTTTTCGTGACAAATAAACATATTAAAATACAAATCTTTTGCCTTTATGATATTAGTGTTGATAATACAGCAGCCATGCAAAGGGATGTTCTTTTAGTGAAATCAATTACGATACCCTCACTTATAAGAGATGGGACTGAAGGTAGATGGAAGCCGGGCATACAACGTCCATTTAAACAAATTGTAGATACCTATGTGGTGTAAGTTTTTCTTTTAAGCTGTTTGCAGGGTTGCGGAATTTGTTCGAAAGAGTCACCGCGGCCCTGGAACTTAAAGGGCATTAGGAGGAACACGGATGGGTTTTAGTCAGTAAGAGTCTGACACTCCCTTCTGCCCAGAGCGGAAGGGAATTATATACATATATACATTTGATGATTTCCCATCCTTAAGAAAAAGCTTATTGCTAGTTAATTAATATATTAAGTTAGAGTTAAATTGCTTATTAGTCCTTTAGGCTAGATCGTTATTCATTATTAAAAATTTTGTTCTTACTAATAAAGTTTTAAAAAAAAAAAGATAATTAACAAGGGCCACTACAACTTATGCTTTTCGAATACAAATGACTTTCAGGCTATACTTATTACACCAAGTCTCCTCAGTAAGCAAAAGAATACTGTCTACTTTTTTCTGAGATAGTGCACCGGAATCGGGTAGTCATTTGGCATTCGCCAGCGTTCGCCTCGGTGTGCATCCGATCAGACGGAATCGCTCGGTCAGGTGTGAAAATGAAAATAGTTCGCTTCGAATAACACTTGCAATTGGGAAGGAATCGGTTATTGTACGATGTTATTTGATTGTGAAAAAGTGGGTTATTTCAACAGCTTGGTTTCAATTTGCTATTTAAAGAAGGGTGGTAATTGCGACATCTATAAATATGTTTAACTATGGTAAATTGAAACCGAACATGTAAAACACCGCCCTTCCGTTTCCGGTCACCGTCTTGAACATGGATGTATTATGTTTTAATACCCGAAATCATCTCTTACGGGTGTAAAAACCAGGGTTGCGGAATTTGTTCGAAAGAGTCACCGCGGCCCAGGAACAAGGAAGGAAGGGCTTTAGAAGGAACAAGGATGGGTTTTAGTCAGTAAGAGTCTGACACGTCCACCCGCTCCACTCAGAGCGGAAGAAGTCATGTGATGATTTCCCATCGTAAAAAAAAGGTGTGAAAATGATAATAGTTCGCTTCGAATAACACTTGCAATTGGGAAGGAATCGGTTATTGTACGATGTTATTTGAATGTGAAAAAGTGGGTTTTTTCAACAGCTTGGTTTTTAATTGCTTTTTAAAGAAGGGAAATAGTGGTATTAAATGCGATATCTATAAATATGTTTCATCATCATTATCTGCCGAGCCTTTTCCCAATTTTATTGGGGGTCGGCTTCCAGTCAAACCGGATTCAGCTGAATACAAGTATTTTACGTGGAGCGGCTACCTACCAGACCTCCACAACCCATTAACTGGGTAACACGGTAGTTCTTGGCAAGACCGGAGTCAGATTTACTGGCTTCTGACAATCCGTAACGACCGCCAAAGATCTACAAATGACAGCCGGGACCAACGGCTTAACTATAAATATGTTTAACTATGGTAAATTACCCGGAATCCTAATAGGATCACCAGTGTCTGTCTGTCCGTTTGTCACAGCAAATTTTCTCCAAAACCACGGAAACGATTCAATTGAAATTTGGTACTATTATTAATAATTTAACTATTTTATGAACTTCTGAGACCCAAACATAGACGTATAATAGACGTGTAATATAATTTTGAATATGGGTCACCCATATCCAAAATGTAATAATTTACATAATTTTTGGGGGACTAATTATTTACGTATCGTATATTAATTACTTATCAAAAATCACATTTTAAACCTAACATTGCAGCATTGCCAAGAAAAAACCTACCTACCATGTCGTTTACCAGGGAGTGCGAATATTCCAAGGGCAATAATTTTAACCCCCAAGAACAATATCTCTAAAATAATTCAAAAAACGCTGGTGTATCTAAATTGAAAACACGTGTGTCGGTGTGTTGGGGTCATAAATAAGGCGCACGACACACGGTCGAGTCTAGACGCTTAATCTAAAGGACCTGACTCACCCGGTCCAGTTTCACCCTTGTATGCCTTTAAGATGTAACTGAGATGTTGGAAGACAGTGCATCCCATGATCTTGGGTTGTTTTGCTAGATAAACAAGTTTTTTATGGTTTCGAACTTCTGTATGGAAAAACGGAACCCTTATAGGATCACGAGTTGCTGTCCGTCTGTCCGTTTGTCACAGCCAATTTTCTCTAAATCTACTGGACCGATTCAGTTGAAATTTAGTACACATATAATCTCTGTGACCTAAACACGGATGTGTAACGAAAATAAATACATTTTGATAATGGGGTCACTTTTTGGAAGGAAAATTAGAAAACTTAAAAAAAAGTTTTTCCAACTGTACCGTGTGACATATCAAAAAATTAAAGGGCGTATTGTGAGGGTTTTGAATATATTTTTTTATAATTTTAAAATAAATGGTTTTGAGCTATTCAAGAAATTAGATGAAAAATTAAAATTCCCCCCTGATCGCCGAAACTACTGAGTCTGCAATTTAGAAAAAAATTCAGACAATAGTGCTTTGCCTAAAGATTACAGGAAAATCAATAAATTTAAAGTCTATAGTTTGAAAGTAACATGTTACAAAAATGAGATTCGTGCGGAACCCTTTGCATGCGAGGCAGAATTGCAAATTGCCGGCTTTTTTTTTAAATAAAAGCCTCAACTAATCACGAGCCACCAGCGAACCGTCCGCTTGTGGCTCGTGGTTAGTTGGGCGTATCTAGGGCCTAGAGGTGTTCCACCAGAGTCTTATAAATCGTTGAATTTTGGGCATGGATGCTGATCACTAAAGATCATTGGTTTCATCACAGCGTATCATTATCAACTCTGGGTTCAATTCCCAGGTCGGGCAAAAAGTGCCCGTTATAATGGACACACCTAACCCAATGACACTTATTGAAATTCAGTGAATAGAGAAATTCCTACTGTATTAGGAATTCCTAACGCTACAGGATTTTTTCCGTGACAGTCCGGAATGTAGAAGTTGATGGTATGACACCCCCGTGCCTAGGTAAGCACGTTAAGAACAAGAGGAGACGTCATCACAACACAAAGTAGGCCCCGACTTGATAACACGATAATCCAAGGCAAGTCTTTACCTTAATTCTATTGTATTGTTTTATACCTGTACGTCTCGCATCCATCGGCTACCCGCGACCTTCAGCAAAGTCAAAGTCAAAGTCAAAACGTTTATTTCAATTAGGCCATTAAACGGCACTTTTGAACGTCATCGTTTACAGTTCAGTAAAAATAATAGAATTACATTAATAAAGTGACTCTACTGTACCAGCAGTATAAATGCGGTATCCACTCCAACATACATCTTGGCGCGTAGACAATGCGTAATGGGAGGGCGTGCGATCGGTTCACCTTACTCACCTTGCTGGGGCGGGGTGAATCAATGTGTTGCTCACTTACCCCGTATGCTCGGCGACCGATACTCTTTTGTTTTAGTTTACTTTCTTTGTCTATTGCTACATTTGTAGAATGCGATGTTGTTTAGAAGTTGCGGTTTTGTTTGGTTACCGCTGAATGGTAGTGATTTTATTACATGATTTGGTGGTGAGTGCCAAGGTTGGTCTGTGGATGGGTGACCATCTTAACATATCGGGTTGCCGTTGGTCCCGGCTGTCATTTATAGTTCTTTGGCAGTCTTTACGGATTGTCAAAAGCCAGTAAATCTGACTCCAGTCTAGCCAAGAACTACCGTGTTACCCAGATAATGGGTTGTGCAGGTCTGGTAGGCAGCCGCTCCACGTAAAATACTGGTATTCAGCTGAATCCAGTTTGACTGGAAGCCGACCCCAAAATAATTGGAAAAAGGCTAGGCAGATGATGATTGGTGGACTTATTAAAATACTTTAAAAAACTATTTTTACTGCTAAAATCGAATTGCCTTAACTAATAGTTTAAAGAGGAATAATATTGTTTGTTTGTTGGAGGACATCTGTGAAAGTACTGATCCGATTACGGTTTTTTTTTGACAAAATGCAGTATTTCTTTGGGATAGGTAACGGAATAGAAACCGCGGAAAAGAACTAGTAATGAGTACCTAGGTATTCCAAATATTCCTATGAGAATGTTTCCACGACAAACTAGCTGTTAAAGGTTACAAGGGTAGTTTGAAAAAGGCTACTATTACCAGTATTTTACTCAACAGTGTCAGTGAGCCAAAATCAAGATCGTGCTTAATAATAATGATAAATTCATATTATTTCAGACATTGTCGATACATTTTATAAAAAATAAAAATTAAAAGTCAATAAAAACGAATCACATTAAAACAATCAACAATAAATTAAATTGAACACACACATTCCACATTATAATTACATAAACAATGTCACAATTAAATAAATAAAAACATTAAAATTTTACACAAACAATTTGTAACAAAATTAGACATATACAAAAAATAAAATTATGTCACAAAATATGAGGAGAGGCGCTAACACGAAGCTGCATCAGCCTCTTCATCAGGGACAGGTCCCACCGCTCGGATAACACCCTCAGGAGACTGTTCGAGCTGCTCCGTAGGCGACGTAATAGTGAAACAATCCTTTTTAAAAGGCGAACGGCAGGGTTGTATGGGAGTTTCGTACACCTCATAAAATATCGTGTTTTGGGATATTTTTTTGGTTTAGTTTTAATTGGTAGTCAATACGATAGGCAAGCCCTTTTAAAATTCTTAGATTTTTAGAAGTTGGGACCTAAAAGTTATAACCAGTTTTATTTTTGAGGTTATGTCCCAATAAATATTATTACGTGTAGGCACATAACATTGTTTTGGTGAAAAAGGATATGTTCTAGATAGCTGGTGCTATCTTTGTAGTGTATTGCTTATCATTAAGTTGGCAAATTGACATGAGAATTGTAACTATTCAGTAGAGTGCTTAAGGAGAGACCTACGTCCAGCAGCGTCTGCAATAGTTTGATGATGATGATGAAGTGCTGATGGAGTTTTGAGTGTGGGTAAATAAAACAACTTTGTTTTTGTAGGAACTTACATATTTTATTTTATTGTTCTTATAATTACTTAATCGATTCTTAATTTTATTTCATCTAAGAAAGGGGCAGGTAGCTCAACTCAACGTAAAAATTACCAGATAATTTGCTTAATTGCTCAGATGCATTTACAAACCACAATCCAAAACAACAGCAAAGAACTGAACAGAGACTCGGAAAGATTTTCCTAACCTGTCAATAAAATAATTGCCAATACAAAAAAAAACATTGATGGCGAAAATAATTCCTATAATTAAATGGTTAATTATTAAGATTGTATGCAATAATTATTCATTGTAAGGTATAATGTATAATTGGTTAATTATATTTACTGTTATTTCTGTTTTTAAATATTACTTAAATCTTTTAATTGCCATAATTAATTAATCCGGACTTCTAAAAATACTAATGTTACATGAAAATTAATGGTTTAGTTGCCTTAATAAGTGGTACAAATTCTATCACAGAACTACAAAAAAAGTATGTTGTACGAATTCTGCCGTTCGCCTTTGAACACCCGCAATCAACAATACAACAACAAACAACAACAACAAACACAACAACACAACACTCACACAACCCAACACACACAATCACACAACACAACACTCACAACACACTCACAATCACAACACCCACAATTACACTCACAATTTATCATCGAACAACAAAAAAAAAATCCTATCTACAATTCTACGAGACTTTCTTCCAGGATCTAATTACAAACATAATAAATGAGAAGGAATCTTTAAAAGCTGAGACCCTTAATCCCTGTCCAAACCAAGTTCACTTAAAAATTTTAAAGAAAAAACTGCTTGAAACTTTTTCAGTTACACAGATTTTTTAGTCGGTTCGAAAGGCGTGCAATTAATTTTTAAATGCTTTCAAAGAGTGCGAGGAGACACGTTTTTATTAATTTAGGGAAATTTGAGACAGGTTCACGGGATTTATTGACTGGAATGTGCGAAATGACAGGTGTTTTTACCAGTTTTTGTGATTTATTTCATTTATAAAGTACTAGCTACTAGGCTGTAGCTTCGCTCGCGTTAATGTAGCCCACAATCAACCCGTCTATCTCTGTGTCAAAATTGATTCAAATCAGTTCAGTGATTTAGGCGAGAAAGCATAACAAACAGATAAACTCAATTTTGCATTTTTCATAATTAGTTTGGATTTTAGGTGATTTGTAGCAGATTCAAAGAAATTACCTAGATCGAACTATGACGTACAAATGGCATCATGATTCCGCTATGAGAGAGAGACGGAGAACCCCCCGCGAACTATACCTTTCTCACAACCAAATCACGACGGAACGTCTTAGTAGGTCCTGGGGACGCTTCAAGGCTTATGCCCTGCTGTTGACATACCCTTTGGAAATACTTACCTGAAAAACCAACCGTCCTCCGCCGTCGATCGCCAAAACAACGCGTGAAGTTCAACATTAAGTTCACAGGAAAACCATTACCCGTTTTTAAACAGTTACATAAAAATTATCACTGGCCACGTATCAGCGCACACTAACGCGCGCATATTTCACGCACAGCCAGCCACTTACCTTCCTGCCATTGCACACGATCATTACTGTTCGTAATAAGTACGCCTAAAAATATGCACCTATTACTATGGCAGTTATCGCCCGTGGCTCGCGGCGGAACGCGTGTGTGAGGCAGACGGGCGACTTTTAGTCGCTTGCCTTATAAAACTTTGCGACTAAGTTAACACCAAATGTGAGTGCAGTGCTCTCGTCTGAATTATGGCCAACTTATTGGAGTGGCCCAAGTTTAAGAATCACCATCGACTCAAAAAAAATCTGTACGAGGCCGAAAAGCTTAAAACTTTATCCCAGCATACATACAATAGTTTCATTAACAATGACTTTGTTAATTTCTTATGGATATATCATTTAGTTCTTGTATAATGTGTAACAGAATAAACGCAATACCTCTTAAGAAGTCATTGTGCTCATCACTCACACCCCAAAATCGCTAAAAAAATCTTCTTTTTTCGCGATTTCTGTGTTGGTCCCATAGTAAAAGTTGTTTATAATGATGAATAAAATGACCCCTTAACAGGTATTGTGTTTATTCTGTTACACGTTGTATATAGATCTATAAGAAATTAAAAAAATAGTGTCGCTTTGTTCGTGTCCTATAGGTGTCGGTCATTATTTTAGACATGGTCCAATTATTTAATAAAAAAACAAAACCGATGAAAGTTCAATTCATTCTTCTACTAACGCCATTTATTTCTCAGCACTTGGTAAATATTAGTAGAGAGTATATGAACGAACAAAACATGCGACAAAAAGTCGCCGGTGTGTCCACCCCGGTACGCGAACTCAGATTGTATTATTTATTGTGCAGGTAGTTTGGCTGGCCGCCAGTAGATAGCGTGCGCAAGATTTTTAAACCACCCGCCATGTTGTATTTTAGGACGCAATAATTTTTAAAACATGAATCACAAAAAAGGTGGAAAAATTTCACATTCCTGCGCTTCCACCGTGAAAGAAATAATGTTTCGCATTTTTGTTGTTATTGCGCAGATAAAATAAAAAAGGTATTTTTTGTTGCCAATTTTTATGGAATAATAAATTACAGTGTATTCGCGAACTTTTAACTTACCTACCTAGCTGCAATATACATTGCAATAAAGGATTATGATTGCAGAACTTTACTTTATTGGTTGAAATTTAGTTTGTAACCCCAGAAATAATTCGCGCGTATAGCTGATCCTTTTAACCGGGACAATATCCTCCAGATTTTCTTTGTTTAGTTAGTCTCGTTACTAAATTATCTGGAATTCTGTACAGCAAATGTTTACAACACGGCATTAGCTCCTTTGGGGTATATACTTTACCTCCTTTTTTGTCCAGCATGCACAACCGTCTGCAGGTCTTCCAGGATATGCGGGTGGCCAATGACAAAAGTAAGGTTCACATACTAGTCAGACATTTCAGTAGTAACGTAAGTCAATTGCTAAACTTACATGTCAAATATTATTTATGTCGTAGGTAGTTTGGCATTCGCGGATTGCCATAAATTCTGTCTTTTTTTTAAAATGTTTTTTCATATTTGTATTTTCTGGTATTATGATTTAGGTAAGTGTACTTTTGTGTGTTGCGTTTTCTGTTCTTGTGACAAATAAATGTTTTATCTATCTATCTCTGTCTAGCTACATAGAAAAAGTCAAGTTCGTTGCCTTAATACTAAAGAACTAACTTCTAAAATACTCCTGAATGTGTAACAACCTACTAACCAGACCAAACTAGTTATCCGAGCACTATGCTAGGAGTACCTGTGAAGCTGTGTTTACGTCGCAAGCACCTGAACGTAAAAGTTAACCGGCGCCGCGCCATTACCTCCCTCGTTTACCCGACCATTGTCGAGTCGGGACCGCGGTATTCAGTGTTGCAGGGCTGCTAGTCGATTTGTTGAATAATTGTCGGGTTTAGAGGTGGTTAGTGAAAATAAAGGTGGATTTAGGGGGTATGTTTTAGAAGATTTTTTGAATTTGTTGTTTTGTTTTCCTCTTTGGTAACTGAGCCGTTGTTGACTGTCTGCCAGCGACTGTACTTGCTGATTAGTACAAGTTGATATGTATGTTGTAACCGAAGCTATCATAATAAAATGTACACTGTGGGGTGCAAAGAGCGTTTCACACTCACAGTAATCGTCAAGAATCATTTTACTACTTAACTACACGGCACCCCTTTTTTTAGAAAACCCTGAAAATTTGTTGTGTTTATTATTTACGAGTCCTCAAATTATTAAAATTATTAAATTTCGATGTTGCCTTATTTCCCAATTATTTTAATTTCCAAATAATTAAATAGTTTTTTTCACCATATTACTCGTAAATTTCTATTTTCTTAATTATTCTTCTTGACACACTCAAACATACAGTCGTCCCCGTCAGACAAGCCTACAAGGGCCAATAAAGACACGGGAGGGCGCGTTAAGCCAGTCATCTTGTTTTTGTAAACAACCCCGGGCCCGGCCGCTGCGCCGTAGCCGGGGCCCGGGGTACAATGCTACGTGCTACGGGCTACGGGCTACGGGCTACGCCGTAGCTATTCAAGGGAAGTTGAAAAGTTTCTAGTGTAATTATACATAGTAAGGTTGTATGGAAATGTGGGGAGATTAGCTGTGTGTATGAGGAAAATGTAATATGAATGTTATTTGGTTGGTGATTTTGCATTTTTTTGTGGAAAAAAATGTTTACAGTTTTGTTACATAGACCGAAAATTTGCTTAACTCAAGTGGCAGTTGTCAAGGTACTTTGCTTGTAGAACGAATGGTCATTGGGTTAAGGTGTTCTGGAGTAGCGACCGTGTACTGAAAGACGTTAGAAGGCCTCCCACAAGATGGATTAATGACCAAGTGACGCTAGGACCGGTTGATGTGGCGACACTTGGAGGATTATGTCCAGTCATTGACGGTTTCAGCTGAAATTATAGTAATCATAATGTAATTTCAGCTGAAACCGGATCCCCAGGATCGGCGTGCCTCACGCAGCTTCGAATAAATGTTTACTAACACTAGTTTATAAGTTTATATTGTTACTAGCAAATATGGAATCTCTTCCGAAATAAATGTTTATTATTATTATTATAATGCACAGAAGGTAGGCATTGTTTCCATAAACAACTTTTATTAACACCTTAAGAGTGATGGGAGAATTGACCTACATTTTCCTAAGCAAGTCATATTAGAATTGAGCGTATTGTGTGGTGAAGTATTCTCATGAAAAATATTCTAATCTCTTATTTATTTTCTTCACAACCTAGTTCGAGAACCCCACTAACTAACACAATTCCTATTAATAAAAAACTAACATAAAAAGTCAGCAAAATACAATTAATAGAAAAATATGTAAAGCTCTTCGGAGCATAAGACAATAAAGCCGGTCGGCCAGTGGCAGCGTTATTTTTCCGTCGTTAATTATTTCCAGTTAACAAGGTGTTGTCTCTTCGCTTATTTATTGCTTTGTGAGCGGTGAGCGCGGAGTTAGGGCGGCGGTGCAGTGGGAGATATAAGCGATGGCGGTGTGTGTAAAATGTATCGCTTTTATGAAAAGTTTTTTTTTTCTTAAGACGTAGTGAGTTACTGAAGCAAAAGGTAACAAAAAGGACTTTGAATATTTGGATTTTGGCAAAGATGTTATTATATCTTGTCGAAAGGTTTCATTTTCAGGCTCTTTGCTGTCGAAGGCTCCTAGGTAACCAAACCCTGATAGCGCAGTGTCTGTTTGTTGTGTGACCGGGCTTCAAAAAAGGTTTCTACTGCTGCGATAATTGACTGGCCTGTTGGTCGAGTGGTTAGTGACCCTGACTGCTAAACCGGAGGTCGTGGGTTCGATTCCCACCCAGGACAAATCTTTGTGTGATGAGCATGATCATTTGTTCTGTGGCTGGGTGTAATTTGTCTATAATATGTATGTATTTAGAAATATATAAGTATGTTTATCAGTTGTCTGGTTGCCATAGCACAGGCTCTGCCTAGTTTGGGACGACTAACTTACCCGTGGATTGAAAATAATATTTGTTTAAAGCTTCATATTAATAACTCAATATAGCGTAGCTTTGTTGTCACACAAGTCTTAAGCAATGTTTCAGCCAGGCTCGTTAGTCAGCCACCTCGCGAAGAATTAACTGCTGTATTTTGACACTTATTACTAACACAACACACGTTTCTTTTTATTTTGTTTCTTTCTAGATTTATGCTAAGTGCTCAAGTGGCGGACTTCTTGCCTAGTTTAGATTAATGTGCATTTTGGTTACACTTTGTGTGGACGCCATTTTCATCGCCATCTGAATCGATTTTAATAAAATTTATATGGGACTAATCGGAAAGTAAATCCTTTCACGCAAAAAAAAATGTTTGTAATCGGTTCCTAAATGACAGAGTTATGAGGTAACAAACATACAAAAAAACACAACCAAATTGGGAATCTCCTCCTTTTTTTGAAGTCTGTTAAAAAAGATTTTTTTTCAGCTGAAAATTAAATAGTATTAAAAACCACTACATTTTTCATACATTCACTTGCAAAACTTAGAAAAAAATATATCCAAACTAATAATTCGACGCATCACAGTTGACCAATAACATTATTTATCAAAAAACTATGCCTCACCCATCAAGCACACACAATAGAGTCTATGGTGTTTTTTTCCCATAAATTCATAAGTTTTATAGCGCGGCCTGACCCTCCATCATCTGTGACTTAGGGCTGTTACGCTGTGTTTATGGCTTGGAGGATAGGCAGGGGGCAGGTGGGTGGCGTACAGATATTGAAGCTTGTTTAATATAAAAGTTTTCGGTGGATGAGATAGAGTGGGACTTGTGTTATTGTGCCCGCGGTTTCGGTCGCGTGACTATCGAACATTATCTCAAAAGAACCTACTGTCGCGATAAAAACACTACGTCATATTCCAGGACCTGGTCTGGTGTTCTAAGTTTCATCCAAATTCGTTCACCCGTTAATATGTGAAGGGGTTACAAACAGGCATATAATTTATTATATTAGTATAAAGAAGCATACCCACCGCAGCACAGAGAGGCCACGCACGTGTGTTAAGATTCGCTTTGCATGAAAATGTATGTGATTGTGTCCACTGCAACCCACGGACACGCTATGTATCAATTGTCGTCATTGATAACACGAGTTGCTTGCTCTAAAATGGCGGTAAATAGCTCAACGCTGTCAACGCCATGCACGCTGTGCATGCGGTACACACTAAACACGAAAATTAACTCACGCCTATGTACAACTGTATCGCAGCACCTGTGCGCGGCGGTGGGCAACGTTACAGTTGTACATCTTTGTGGGTGTGTAGTGTGACCTGGGCAACGTAGGCCCACGTTGTCAAACAAATGAATCCACGCAGCTTAAATGTGCCGAGTGCCCGTTCACAGCAGCGCGGTGGTGGGTTTGCGCCTTTAGTGTAAAGTTTAAAAGTA
Source organism: Mamestra brassicae (assembly GCA_905163435.1). Classification (NCBI taxonomy): domain Eukaryota; kingdom Metazoa; phylum Arthropoda; class Insecta; order Lepidoptera; family Noctuidae; genus Mamestra; species Mamestra brassicae. Next base: position 1,154,599 of record LR990991.1, on the reverse strand, counting down.
TGGTGTATGGATTTTAGAGGTTTTTTTTTAATCTGGGTTTAATAAGGTCTCGGAGAGCTACTAATGTCCCATTATATTGTTCCGTATTGCCATTCTGTACAAAAAATTGGTTGTCTGTAAAGTCGGTTTACGGATGTTAGTTTAACGTGACAACGTCATAATAAAACATTGATGAAATGATCGTCACGTTACAATGAGCGTAACGTTACAATGAGTGATTCTTTTTCGTGTGTGCAGCCGGCGTTCATCGATTTATTAGACGTTGTCACGTCATTTCACTTCACCTACGTTTTCACGGTGATGTTTTTTGAGCGAGTAGCGTCTTCCTAATTCCTTCAAGCAAGCACAACTATAGAAAATAATGTACTTTTTTCCAAAGAAGGACATACACTTGTCTGTGTTAATAAGTGGAATGTGCATGTTAACAAACAACTGCTCGTAATAAAGGTGTACACACCGTTACTGCTAACAATATCCAACAACGCCGAAACATTTTCACATAATCCAGTCTCGCCACTTTTTACCTCGCATGCAAAGTTCAGAATCTAATAACACTCCACGTGGCTCCGCAAAAACTGTCGGACACCGCCGACACCCGACACCCGACACCCGCGACACTGCCGACACTCGGGTATCGGTGAAACTTTCCACCTATGGGGCGAAAGTTGGGTCGAACTAGGTAACAGAGTAAAAACTGTGCGGAGGGGAATATGGGTAGCGATATTGTGATTTTGTGTCGCTTTTCCGAGGGTATGCTTGGTATTAAAGTTTAAGTTATAGGAGAATCATAATTTTATATAAATAGGGTATAGTAGAGATGAAAGAAGTTTTGCAAATGTACTTTTATTCTGAGGTTGTTTAAAAATTATGGTGTGGTGAATTTATGGTAAGCAACTCAGCATCAGCGGTGGCAACGTGTTCCTAGTGGTAAGTATTAAAGCATAGAGATGTCAGCATAGAAGACGCCGCTAGGGCCAGAGCCTGCCAGGGTTGCGGAATTTGTTCGAAAGAGTCACCGCGGCCCTGGAACGCAAAGGGCTTTAGAAGGAACACGGATGGGTTTTAGTCAGTAAGAGTCTGACACGCCCTTCCGCTCCACCCAGAGCGGAAGAAGTCATTTGACGAAGAAAAAAAAAAGTATTAAATCATTCGAACGTACCCATAGTAAGGTTAGGTATGTAATAATTCAGAGAAACCTTAAGTGTATTTGCCATGAGGGTATCAGTCGCCAGCAAACTAGGAGCTCGAATTTTTGAAAACTGAAAAGGTAAAAAGGTTCTTTCAGAAACGTTAATCTTCAAATTTTATTTTTATTTATTGTACACCTACCACAGTATAGTCTTTATAACCCAAAGGTTGACTGGTAGATAATGCCTTGATGCATTAAGTCCGCCCATGTACCACTATTGTACATATTAGGGGGATACTATTTGAAAATATAAACAAATAAATTTCACAGAATCGATTATTTAGATGGCATCTGCGTAAGACAATATTGTATAAACAAAAAAGCCATTACTTAAAATACACTTAAGCAGAGATTGTAATCAAGACACTTGACCGACATTCACACATTACATTACAACGTTCAACTACAACATTACGCTATTGTAAAATAATACGAAATGAATCTAGGTGATTACTATTTAATTCGCAGTTATTATTTATGAATATTTACGATAAACATACCAGCACGCGAGGAGGACCGTGAACTGGTGACCTCGAGGTGATTTGTATTGTTTATTAAGGTCGCATTGTTGTAAAGTTGACTAGAGGATAATGTCAAGAGGATGGGCAGTGTCATTTTTGTGTATTTATTTAGCTGTGATCATCGTTGGCCAATTTTGGAGATAGGTATGACTTTCCATTTGTCCAACCTTCCATCCTTCACAGTCCAGGTTACTTTTGTCGCCTCCTTAGGTTTTCGTTGCAGAGTGAGTGAGGATAAAGCAAATAACGCTCACAATCAACCGCAGTGTAACACATTTCAGTTACGGTGTAACATATTCCGGACTTCCTGTAGTTTGTGATGGCTCATAAATAAATGATATCGTGCGAAACGCCTCAATTTGAGGCAGCTTAGACCCTTTAAAGGGTCGATAACCTTTTTTTTTTAAAGATGGGAAGTCATCAAATGACTTCTTCCGCTCTGGATGGAGCGGAAGGGAGTGTCAGACTCTTACTGACTGTAAACCATCCGTGTTCCTCCTAAAGCCCTTTGCGTTTCAGGGCCGCGGTGACTCTTTCGAAAAAAATCCGCAACCAAAGGGTCGATTACCTACAAGGTGTATGCTGTTATGTGGTTTTCAACTTACATAATTGAATAAAGAGTTTTTAATTTCAGTATAGATTTGTGATCGAAGAAGGTACCCCACATATCGGCACGAGTGGAAGGGTATAGAGGACACCTTTGCCTAGCATTGGGACACTACAGTTGTAAAAAAATCGATCAATCGAATCGATTTGGATATTGGATCTTTACCTTGCCTTTGGTAGGCGTACAGATACTAACTATTATGGTATTTGTATGTATATACACGGTGGCATTTTAGTCCTGTTATAACGGCAGCTCACTTCATTTATCCAATGGCTTGCTTTGAAGTTGCTTGAAACATCCTGTAGCGAGTGCAGTTCGAGCCTTGTGTTCCAAGGACAGCGCGGAATGGAACGGTGACATGTTTTTGAAACTTAAGCATTACCAGGATGTTTTATAATTCTAATGCATTATTTATTATTAATGAACTTATTATCTTAATGAATTATTAAAAAAAACTATCGGGGCTAGAGGTAGTTTATGTCAGGGTTACAGTAGTTGAAACGTCATGTTACAAAGGCAAACATGACGTTTCAGCTACTGTTGGTAGCTAATTTGACAGTTGGTCAAAGGTAGATTACGTTATTGAGACCGGCCGTAACTGGGCCGCCTTTGTAAGACGACTAAAATAGTACCGTGTATTGTAATGGTTGTTCCGGGTGCACAATCTACTGTCTCAGAACTTCCACTCCTGCTTGCCCCTCAAGGTACACCCATCCTCTGACACAATTACACGTATTAGCATCGTTAGGTGTGTAACAGTGTGACGGTGACAATCAGCAGCTGCTCTTTGATGTTGTGACGCGTGCCGCGCTCAAAGTGTGCCGCATCCCTTTGTAGTTGATGTCTTAAGGGTACGGGGAGCTGTTACTGTGTTGTATTTTTGTGGAGATAATGATATGGCAGTGTTTCATACTTTAGGTGAACGATGACTGGATGAATATTGCGAATTCATGATCTCAACGTACGTTAACGTGGAATCTACTAATATTTCGTTTCTTGGCTTTGATATTAATTTAAATTGTGTTTGATACAATGCATACATACATCATTCATTACCAATAATAATATAATCTAAAAATGAACATGCACAGTAAAATTTTAAAACAATAATTATAAATAGCATTTTTTATAGAAAATTGCAATATTAATATGCATATAATCTCTTGAATTACATGCAAATGTTTGTGTAACTACTGATGTGATTTGTAAGTATAATAATTAGAAAGGCAAATATGAAATAATATAATAACATTTCAGTCTTTATGGTTTATGTGACAGTGAGTTCATGTCACATAAAAAAAATGGAATATATTATTTATTTAATTTGAACAACAACATTACTACAATGACTTTTTCGTATGGTTCTCTCCATGTGTATGCCTACTTGAAGACAATTTAAAAAGGTCATAAAAATAATAACTCATCTGATCCGATTGGAATGCCGACTCATCACTGTATCATCTCAATCAATAAATATCAACTTTGCGCATAAAAAACATTCCTACCCTATATGCAATAATGTCAAGTACATAGGTCATAGTATCTGATGACGTCAGAGATCTAGGCATTCTATAGACCTGACATAATCAGGTTATTCCCTTCGCACAGAGGATGAGGCGTGAGCACTGTTTGTACGTGAAGGTCAGGGTCAGACCATCTGCAGACAGGTACACATGTCCTAGATGTTATAGATAAACGGATTATAGGTTATGCCTATGCCACGACGGTATGGCATTGTTTTAGCTGTGGAGGAATTTATTCCAGTCAAAACGTACGAATGAATACTACATGTAATGGCTTTTTTTTTTTTTTTTTTTTTTTTTTTTTTTAAGGATGGGAAATCATCAAATGACTTCTTCCGCTCTGGGTGGAGCGGAAGGGCGTGTCAGACTCTTACTGACTAAAACCCATCCGTGTTCCTTCGAAAGCCCTTTGCTTTCCAGGGCCGCGGTGACTCTTTCGAACAAATTCCGCAACCCTGGCAGGCTCTGGCCCTAGCGGGTCCCTACATGTAATGGCTGTGTTTTGGTTCTGGTTCTCACTGCTGTTTTCTGGAAATATGACAGATCTGGTTTATATTGTTTTCTATTTAATTATATTTCAAAGATACGCTTTTGGTTTTAATAGATTTTAACAATTTTATTCGTTGCGACGTTGTTACGTTGATAATAGAGGGCTCTTTTAAACATATAAAAAAATATCGTGCCAACAAACGCCGTCGGAGATAGGCATATGCTATTCCAATTTTTTTATAGATATTGATATGTTCTTTAATATTGTAGTACATTGTTTTGTTCTATTATCGACAATTTTTTTTTAACGAAATTAATATAGCCTATGTTACTCGGTGAAGATGTAGCTTTCTAATGGTGAAAGAATTTTTAGAATCCGTCGAGCAGTTTTTGAGTTAAATCGCAACAAACAAACAAACAAATCTTTCCTCTTTGTAATATTTTTATTCTATATTTTATCAGACTTAAGGACCTCTGGACCCTTGTAATGAATCCTCGTAAATATGAAACCATCATAGGTCACATACTAGACAAATAGCTGGGCGTGAAACAATCGCAAAGGTATGCAGAGTCCTCATCAGATAGAATAATGGCGTCGTGAGTGGCGGCAGGTCGTGGGAGGTAACCCTTACCGGACTGCTTCCAGCAGGGCTGAAAGAGCTTGGAAAACCTGCAAAAAAACCTTTGTCTTTAGGGCAGCTCTCGACACCATTCCCAATCAACACTTGAGGCTATGGAGGGCGGTGAGTCCCGGAGTAGTGAGTCAATTGTCTTCGATTCCACAATGAAATTGATCAGTAATTATTTTTTTTCAGTTTTTAGTGGTACACAGTGGTGGTGTTATTGTGTACCACTAAAAACTGTAGATGTGGGACCCACACTTTTTAGTGGTACACAACAACACCACTGGAAAGTCACAGGAAAGCAAAACACGCATTTTGGTTTACCTGGATGATATGTATATTTTCCATTTCCTCCAGATATTAAAAAAAAAAAACGGTCGAACGGTCGGTTCAGTAGTTTTATTTAAAAATCAAACTACTGAACCGATTATGATATTTTTTTATTTGTTACTGATGGGTAAAGTAAATAATGATAAAAATTATATGGGACCAATCCTTTCACATGAAAGAAGAATTTTTTAAATCGGTCCATAAATAACGGAGTTATGAGATAACAAACAAAAAAAATACAACCGAATTGAGAACCTCCTTCTTTTTTTGAAGTCGGTTAAAAACAGCGCAATAGTCAGAAAATTCATAATTTAACGTGTCACAATCATTACGAGGTTTGGACTATACTACAAATAGTCGTAACTGCTCGGACTCAAAGCCGAGCATAATGCTTGCAGATTTGGTAGCAATGTTCATCTTCGCCGTTTTGAGAAAGAGTGACAATCCTTTCACCAAACAGCTCCATTTTTTCCTATTTCTTTTACTTACGAGTCCAACGGCTTATTGTATCCGTCCAGTATCCAGTAGCCACCTGGAAAACTCTCAGTTACAAGAAAGAACGAGAACTTGCTTGGGTGTTGGTCCAGGCTAATAAAGATATCTGGGCGGCTGACCTGACGGCCAGCACCATCACTGTTCTGCGGAAGCCGCAGAGGGTGATGGCCGTCAGAGTCAGCAGGGGATATCGCACGATCTCCTACGAGGCGGCTTGCGCACTGGCCGGATCTCCGCCGTGGGACCTGGAGGCGAAAGTGCTCGCGTCACTGCATAGGTGGCGCGAGGGCGCGCGGTCGCGCGGCGAAAGACTGACGTAGCGACACCTGGAGTTGCGTCGGTCGCAGCTGCGCGAGGTCCTGGTGGCGGAATGGCGGGACCGGCTTTCGAGCCCTTCCGCCGGCCTCATCACCATCGAGGCCATCCGGCCAGTGCTCGACCTGTGGCTCGGGAGAAGGCACGGCTCTCTGACGTTTCGTGCGACGCAGGTCCTCTCGGGGCATGGCTGCTTCGGGAGGTTCTTGTGTCGCATAGGCAGGGAGCCGGACGCTCGATGCCACCACTGCGTCGACTGTCGGGAGGATACGGCATGGCATACGCTTGCAGAGTGTGCAGCTTGGGAGGAGCCGCGCCGTGCCCTCATCTCTGTTGTAGGCGGTGACCTTTCGCTGCCGGCCGTAGTCCATGCTATGGTCGGCGGTGAGGAGTCCTGGGACTCGGTGGTCTCCTTCTGCGAGACAGTTATCGCGCAGAAGGAGGCTGCGGAAAGGGAGAGGGAGATCACAACCGCTCTCCCTGCCCGCAGCAGGTGCATCGGGCGTCGGAGGAGGGCATACGCTGCGCTCTTCCGGCCCCCCTAACTGGGTCCAGGGGCGGCGGACTTGGGGATGTCTGTCGCCCCCCACTCATCCGGACCCGAGGCGGCGGCGCGTGGTGTTCCCGTGCGCCCCTCTTTGAAGTAGCGAGGGGAGTTAAACACCTCACTCCCCTCGCCGACGCGAGGTGGCCCGCAGAGGCGGGCCGGCACCAGCCGGGGATTGCGGAAGTCGCATACGTTCCCGCGATCCCCGGCGTAGGTGGGAGATGGAACACCGGGGTGGTTTTAGTCAGTAAGAGTCTGACAGACCCCTCCACCCGCCCTAGGGTGGAGGATTTCCATGAGGATTTCCCCCCGAGATCAAAAAAAAAAAAAAAAGGCTAATAAAGATGCAAAATGTAGTGAAACAATCCCAATATTTGCAAAATTTTACGAGTTCCTAACAATAAGCCAGGTGTGCCAACCCTATCGAAACCAACTCATCTTCGTTCAAAGGGCAATTGTTAGATATATTACGGAATTTAATTCTAATAATATACTTCCGAAGATCTCTTCGTTCTGCGGAATAATATATTAAACTATTTACATTCAAATCATTTTGTTTTGGTTGTTTGATTGGTAGTATAATTTTATATGAAATATGTCAAAATTGTATTGTCGTGCAAAGTTAGTGATTCCGTGGGTAAAACTTTTCATCCTAGCTCAGATGCCTTGCTTACCATTATTAAATATGTCGTTATATTCCGGAGTTTGTATGCAGAATGAGTGGTATTTTTTCTCGAAATACATATATACCATTACAAATACATTTTCTTTTCCATTCCGTTCGTGTTTCATGTATGAGCTAAATAAATATTGACGCATTTGTTTCTATTTTTTGAAGTGAAAACTTCTTTAGCAGCGTTGTGCACTTTTTGGGATGGGTAAAAAATTTTAAACTCGCGTCAGGACACGTGACCTGATCGAAAATTCGTAAGACGGAGGGAAAGTTCTGAAGTGATCAATTTTTAATGTAATATAAATTGTCATGTTTGTGTACGATAGCGCAATAAATGAATATTGTATTGTACCACATAAATTATAGTACTTTATGCTGATAATTAAAGCAATTCGTGCGAAGTTATTCCCTAACCATTCCAAAATATCAAAAATGCACAACGTTAATGTTCAAGTTTTTACTTCTGCCGGCATTCCTGGAGTGCAACCCGTTGTTTCACAGTCGAATTTAAGTAACAATAGATAAAATCAGTAGTGCCCAGTGTCCAAGTAACATTATGTTTCATCAAACCAGCCCAACACCATAGCGGAACAAAGGTCGCCCCATGGACCTTTTTGCCATTATTGTCCCAATTAATTACATAACTGTACAACAGCATCTATTTCTTATAATAACGTGTCATTTAAACAATGTCATCTATAATTAAAATCACACATCACTCACTGATGACACGTATTGTTTGTATTATTTCAACAATTTAGCTCGCGGCATCACCTTTCAACTTGTCAAGTTAAATTGCGAAAGATCGCTTTTAAAATATTTAAGCAATAAACCGAATGACATAAGCTAAGCTGTCCATTGTTTGTCCTTGTCCATTTCTCAATAAAGAGATTGGGCTATATAAATATCGGCCCACACTTAAAGTAAATACATGCATTTCATCATATTTGGTTTGAAGAATTTGCGTGTGCGCAGGTTGAGTAATGTATCTTCTGCTTTTTAAATAAATCACTGATCAGCTATAACCGCTGAGACTAGAAGCATGATATTTTGATCAAAAGATGTTTTTTTTTTAAATTTGTTTATTAAGGAATGGGCTTCGAAAGGTATGGATGAGGTCTATGATGCAGCGAGCGTGTCGAGAAGATGACTGTTCACTCTTGCCTTGAATATATCCTTACATATATAGCTTCACACACTGTAAAATCAATTGTTTGCAATATTTTTAATATGTAAGTGTCATTTATTGTAAAACTTTTATTTGAAAAGAGTAACTATGGAGTTTATTGTCCGTTCTTCTCCATAAGAATCTACCTTTGTGAATGGACAGTAGAGTCGCTTTATTTTATACATTTTCTTTAACTGTAATAAGTATTAAAGAATAAACGTTTTGACTTTGACTTAGCTGCGGGAAGGCCCTGGTGACTTGTAATACAGATTTTTATAGAGACCTACTTCAAGCACCAGTCTCTCACAACGTTAACTCCATGTTCGTGCTCCACTGTAACTCTAGCATTAAGTAACTTGTGTAGAGAAAATAAATGATGTATACTCGACTACGGAAGGATTTTTTTAAACTGATCTCCTAATGGGGTTGTTGAGGCTTTGTATAGAAGTTGGTATTTTTGCCTTTGGGAAATCCCTCTATAATTGCGTATGGAAAAAGCTCTAGGTTTTATTTTAGGACAAGCCCGCCACACTATTCCTAACCGCTACAACTCCAGGCGGCTTGTGATTTAAGGAGACATATCAATAAAAATCAGGCCAAGTGTGAGTCGGACTCTCACACGAGGTGTTTCGTACCATTAACCGAAAAAAACACTTTCCTTGTATGGTAGCCCCCTTTGATTTTTTATTATTTCTTGTAATAGCGGCAATAGAAATACACATTCTGTGAAAATTTCAAATGTCTACCTATTACGGTTCTTGAGATAGAGCCCGCTGACAGACAGACGGACGGACAGACAGCGGAAGCTTTGTAATAGGGTTCCGTTGGTTACCCGTGCCATCATATCAGCCGAAAGACGTCCACTGCTGGATATAGGCCTCCCCCAAAAGGGTTGCCTTAATCGCCACGCTTGGCTGGCGGGTTGGCAATAGCAGTGTAGCTGTTGTAATACCAAGTTACCCGGGTACGGAACTTTAAAAAGATGGTTTTCTAGATTTCTAGGCTAGACACGTCTCTCGACTAGTCGTGTCTAGCCACTGAAGATATTGCCTAAAAAAGTGGCAAAGATCTTGATCTTTGCCACTTTTTTACATAATTTGTTTATGTTGAAAGCTTTAAAACATACCTAATCCATTATGCAGCGACTTAATACATCGGTAATGCAAATGCAGGTCTCAAAATACAAGAAAAATGTTCTTATAAAGATTTTGAACTATTTTTAAACGCTTACCGAATATTTAATTATAATATTATGTTAATTTTGCCGTATACCAGCAGCTTCAAGGAAATAATTTGAAGTAAAAAACAATAAAGAGCAAATTAATATTAAGTAGTAAGTAGCACAGAGCATCGAAATGCATCGTTGGCTGCTTCAGGGTTTTTTTTTTGTTTTTTTCTTAATACTTGCAATCAGTCGGGAGAATTTAATCAAACTTGTTCCGTGATGAAGCTGGCGTTTATCGAGGGTGGAAAAAATATTGGGTACGTATTTTTTTGCTTTGTCAAATCAATCATCATCATCCCAACTATATTGGGGTCGGCTTCCACTCAAACCGGATTCAGCTGAATACCAGTATTTTACGTGAAGCGGCTGCCTACCAGACCTCCACAATCCATTAACTGGGAAACACGATAGTTCTTGGCAAGACTGGAATCAGATTTACTGGCTTCTGACAATCCGTACCGACTGCCAAAGATCTACAAATGACAGCCAGGACCAACGGTTTAACATGCTTTCCGAGGCACGGAGGAAACTCGGTATGTTAAGATGGTCACCCAACCACAGACCAACCTCGGCAAGCGTAGCTTAACCTTGAAGATCGACCCATGCGGATGTTATTGTTAAGCCACGAACTCCTCGCTTTGTCAAATCAAACAAAATGACAAATATTAAACGCCTGTGACCTGTAAACGATAAACCTACTGGATTTCTGGTCACCCTCTCGGAAATAGAGCAGATTGCTGGATTTGAGAATTATCGTGTCCTCCCCCTCTCTTCGGACTTCAGATAATCCCACAATACTCCATCGCAATCTGCTCAAGTTCGGTGATCTTCTTGTCGGTCCGGAGTGTTCTTGTGTTCAGTGTTGCCAGGTCCAGTCGTAGCTGGACCACTCCGGGGATTATAAGCACCCCTTGCCTCGCCGTGACCTTGACCACTACCGGAGTCAAGGGAAGACGGGCTGCCGGGCACTAAGGCCATTTTTTTGTTGTGTGTATCATATGGGGGGATTTGCCATAATCGCCACGCTTGGCAGGCGGGTTGGCGATCGCAGTGTAGCTGTTGCAATGTATAGATAATGCTGCTGCCCATTTTCTGGTGAGTCCCGTATTCGCCTCTAACGACACCAAAGAGAAGTGATGGGATGTGTATTTCTATTGCCGCTAAAACAACAAATAACAAAAATTAAATTAAAAAATAAGGGGGCTCCCATACAAAAAACGTGTTTTTTTCGGTTTATGGTACGGAACCCTTCATGCTCGAGTCCGACTCACGCTTGGCCTAGCTTTTTGTTTATGTGATAGATGAAATAAATCATGAACAATATTTTTGGTTAATCTAAGTGACGTACATAATAGATATTTTTTATTCATCTGCCTTATTGACGACTCCTGACAGTTTGACTATGCATATGATAGCCCCAACTTGAATATATGTATTATTAGTATCGTTTCAATAGTCACCCCGACGCGACGTGGTGGTTATTAACTCTGAGGGAAAAACAACGGACAAATTGACTCAAATTAATACTCACGTAGCTGGCTACAAGCAATGACCACATAGGTACTATATCTTGTTCATTACATCGCTAAATTATTCCTTGTCAACATAAAACACCGTCTAAATCACCGGCAAAGCATATAATTAGATGTGTAACCCACAGTTATGAGCCACGTGGGACCACGGTGTGGATGGTGTGGTAACGATGGCCATAAGCCACGGGTGGGCGTCTACACGCTGGTCACACATCGCGGACAACGTGCGTTGATCTATGGTTGGTGCACGGGTACATGGTCACACGGGATTTTTATTAATTACGAATAATAATTAATAGAGGGACAGAAAAACTCGTACTTCTCCATTGTAGAAAATGTAGATATTGCACAACGCATGACTGCAATTGTCTTCTTGACTCTGTTGAAAGTTTGATCTGGATCCGCTTATCTTCACAACAATTCAGATTCCTTTTTTTTATTGACACACAAAAAATCGCACTCTTCTAGTAATAAACAAAAACAGTATTTTTATCTTCTTTATGTCGATGGTAACATGTTGATAATGGCGTCAGCACTGTGGATCAAACCACAATGTGACAGGAGCACTGAAAAAAAAAAAGAATTATAACTATGAGAAACTCGTAATAACGAGTCACTAATATCGTACAGCATCAGACAATGCACACACCACACGATCACGCGTTTAACGAATGGATGAGTTAACAGAACGCGCGATCTAAGCGAGTTATACTTTTATTTTTATCTAATTATGCGAAGTCGCGCGACATTAGGTCCGTGTCAAGGTGAACGCGTCGCGTCGACAACGCGCGTGAAATCGCGGCATTCCAGTGTAGTTTAGCCTTTATACCATGTTGTAAGAAATTTTGATGGTATTTCTATATGCTAGAAAGCTTGCAAGGTTGTTTGTAGTATGCACTAGGCTTTTTTGTTCCACAGACAATCAAGTATCTAAATTATGTTTTATGATGGAGCGCGGAGAATTTTTGATTGGCTTTTAGAGTATGCAGTTTTAAGTACAACCTAAGTGGTGTGGCATAGAAATGATACGTGTTACTCAATAATGTGGGCGTTAGTGATGGGCTGACAGTCTGTCATTGTGTGTGCTAATATTAATTATATATATTATTACTTCTGACTGACAATTGTGTGATATTTGTTGGAATTGACATTGGCATAGGCAGAGAGTATAATATAATATGTGTGTTGTCCTTTTAATTTGTAGTAATCAATCTGAAAGATCATAAATTGATTATTACTTAAGATATAATTAGATGAATCAAATCTTTTTCATTGTTTGATGTGTATCGTTGTGTGCAGCTGTGGCTGCTTTATCACAAGAGAGTTTCTCGGTCTAAAACTTATATTAATTTAATTTTACAAAGTTTTTTACTGCAAAGCTTAAATTTATAATGAGATGGCGAATAGATCTACGTATAGCTATTCTTATTCAGGTAATCGATAAATCTTGCTCTTTTTAGGGTTCCGTAATCAACAAGGAATTCTTATAGTTTCGCCATGACCGTCTGTCTGTCCGCGGTTTAGCTCAGAGACGCTTAGCGCTAGAAAGTTGAAATATGGTATGGGTATACATACATATTAATCACGCCGACACGCCGGTCTTCTTCTTATCTTAAATCTTGAAATCGTCTACTATATCGTCTACTCCAAAGTGTGGTTGGATAGGCCGTTTCAAAATATTGAGGGTTTGCTAAACCATTTTTCCATCCCAAGGATCCGTTTGCGAGATATTAAGCTTTAAATTTTTGTTAGAGTCAAATGTGTCCCCATCTGTTAGCCAAACGGTTGATTTTGGAGATGAAAAAAAACATAATAGTAGCATATATAACGAATTTAAAAGGAAAACTACCACCGCTACCTAGGCTTAACGAGTAATAGTCGACCAACTTATTAAATGGAACTGGGTGAGTAAATAATTCCATAGAAAATGCCTTAGAACCAAGTGCATTTGTAATAATAGTTTGATAAGTATTTATTACTATTTTTCTGACATGGTTAAGGAGACGTGTAACTACGGAACCCTACACTGTATGTGGTCCGACACGCACTTGCCAGGTTTTTTCCATTTTTCAGTAACAGCTTTGTGTCATAATCTGTGATCAATGTTTCAGTTTATATAATATGTAATATTTATTTTGACATCTCTATTAATTATTTTCAAATTATTGTCATGTAAACCTTATATTTAATCATAGGTTAGTAATCCTTTTTCGTAAACTTTAAAATATCTGGTTTCTTTTGTTATGTTTATTGGAACCGATTCAAATTGTCAAATATTTCACGGATTAGTTAAAAAAATAAAGCAGGAAGTGTTTAGCATTGACGTGTTCACGTTGATAAACAAGTTTGCACTATCAATAAAAAATATATTCTTTTATATTTGTGGACATTTTGTCAGATTCTAACATTCAGCGCGCTGAAAGGAGAACATTCGATTTTAGTGGCAATGTGTGTATTATCTAAGTTTTATGTAAATAGGTGCGAATTAAAGAGTTTCTTTTAAGATGTGTGAGAAATGCAATCAAATATGACATCAATTCAACAAGACGCAGTTTTAGCTCTGTTGTGTTGATACAACGCCACCGCTTTCTGGGCCGGCCTCGGCGACGCCGTCCAAGACGAAGACAAAAAGATGACTTGGATGCACACCGCGAAGGCTGGTTCGAGGTGGCGCAAGAAAAGAATGTCTGGAAGGATATGGGGGAGGCATTTGCCCAGCAGTGGGACACAATAGGCTATTATTTATTTTATTTTATTTTATTTTTAGCCACTTGTGTCCCACTGCAGGGCAAAGGCCTCCCTTTCTTCCTTCCATTCCTCCCGGCTTTGGGCAATAGGCTAAGGAAAAAAAAATATATACAACATTTATTTTAATAATAATAATACATCTTTATTGCGGACCATACAATTTCCATATTTACATTAAAAAAAAATAAGAATAAATTTGTTTAATTAATAATAATGATATAAAATATAATTCAATACAAAAAAAGTCAATAAGTTAAAATACCAGAACACTTAAGCAGCTATCTTGTTTTATTAATGTCTTCTTTCAGAAAAACCTTCACAATTTCAACAGACAAACTAAATGTCACAACTATTTGCTCCACGTCTTCTTTATGGTGCTACCGGCCAGTAGCATTTATCGACCTAATTGAAACGACGGCCTAATTGAAATGAACGTTTTGACTTTTGACTTTGACTTTGACTTCGACAACGCGACCAATCCAAATTTTAAAAAAAAACGGCGACGCTAATAAATAAGTGTCAAAATAATGACACTTTTTTAATCAGTGTCGCCGTTTTGTGATCCTATGTGTTAAGTTTTCTTAACACTTAGGATCAACAGTCTACACGCCTTGGAAGAGTTTCTTATGAACTATGTACCGAACAATGCCAAGACCATAACCATTGACTAGACATATAGTCCAGGCATCAATTCAAAAACTTGACTTTTTAATTGTGTTCTGAATATTTATTATAATTATTAATTGTATTCTAAATGATTAAAAAATATTGTATTCTTTGAAAATATTGTATTGACCATACAAAAATATTGTATTCTTTGTTGCAATTGTTGTAATATCGATTTTAAATTCTTATATTCTTAAATAATGTAATGGGTAGTTTTTGAGTTACCAGAACTTAACTATAAGACTTACTGTATCATCAAAAATCACACTAATAAATACTTTTTATGGCTATCTTTTAGTCTAGATTTTAGTGAATTATATTAAACCGTCGCATTTGTTAACCTAAATTTCATGATTCACATTATCTGTCAAAAGAGACTGGATCCTGCGACACAGGGTATCCTAGTGCGGGATCCAGTTTCACACCTAAATATTGTTACACTTTTTATGACCCAATAAACTATTATTATTACTTTGATTTTGACTTTGATCAAATACATGAAAACGACTGGCCTTGTGACATTGTATAAGGCTGTTCTTTGTTCTATGGAGCGATGACCCATCAGGATAGTATACCTATCTATAAAATGGACGAACGACACGGATTGAACCGAGGACCTTGCGGAAACCAGGTCACTGGATCCACTACACCAATAACACTAAATATATATTATTATGGAAATATTGATAATGGCCAGATTAACCTTTTAGGAATCGCTTTTAAATTATTTATATCGGAATGATGTCCTTTGAGAGATATTTGGAATGCATTATATTGCGTGGGAGGAGATTGACGAACGAGGAAGATCGTTTAAAGTTTTTTGGTCATTATAATAAAAATTATAAATGGGGCAAAAACGTAGATTAGAGCTCATTTTAATAACCGGTTTTTAAAGTACCTAGGTTTCTCGTTTTATAGGCCAAGGTAAAACTTAGGCTGGAGGACACTTACAAGGTAAACATTTTGGAAAAATTGTGAATTCTGTTTGGAAAAAATCCTAAAAGAGTTTCATGAATGAAACTGAGACGTGCGCTTGAGTTGCAAACAGAATCACTCTCATTTTCTGATGGCAGATTAGAGGTACAGTATTTTTTTTTCAGTCTAAAATCAAAGTACTGCGACTTTGATTTTTGATTGAAAAAAATACTGTACCTCTGGCCTAGCGCCGGTAAGTGTAGATTTATGCGACGATTCGTAGTTTTCATTCCTGCCCTAAAACTATTGTTTATAACGGATATTCGTCCTGTGGTTATCTACTCCGACAGCTCCTAGCTTACAAATAATCCATGTCCTACTAATGAAAAAACATTAAGTATATAAAAATGCAATACCTAGTAGTGTCATCACAAGTTTGTATCACAATGTCATCGATCATGCGACGCTCATAATGAGACGCTGACATGTCGGCACGCATCGCGATCTTAGAGTCGTCTGCATCTTAACGACCGACACTGTATACTTCGCAGGACACGAGCGAGTCGCACGTGAGATTGTGGTGAGGTGAGAGGAAGTACGTGAGTCAGATTATTGTGATCTTGTTATGGTATAGGAATTGATTAGTACATTATTCATTTATTTGGAAACTCAACAGCTTATTATTAACATACATGAGTTATGAATGTTCAGTTCACCTCCCCATCAATGAACAGCCAAATGCATTTGTACACAGTTACTGGCATCTTAGAGCCTGCATACACTGAACATTGATGGCGAGATGATAACAATTATCTCTTAAGCCAATAATAGAGTTTCACGGCATTGACAAAGCTATAGGTTATCTAGAAAGTGGCGAAAAGAAAAAAAGAAAAGAAATTATAAAAGTGAAAAATAATGTGGAAGCGTTGACACATTGACAAAATTAAAAAGATTATCAAAACAATTACAACTTAAGAGAATGAGTGATGGCACAAATTATTCACTAAACAGAATTTGATTGTATTGTCTCCGAAATGATTGCTTGGATAAATTGAATATATCAACATTTTCAAAAGTCTCAGAGTAGATGCGAGGCAGTCAGGTCATGTCAGCATTTCGCCCGTATTTTGTGCGTAATGACCTCGTAGGATATCAAAGAACAAAATCATATCCAACATCTTACGCCTATCCACAAGGGGAAGTATATCATAGTGTTTCATTAATATTGTTTTGACACATTTTTTTGGTCAAACTCAAAGTCAAAGCGTTTATTTCAATTAGGCCATTAAACGACACTTTTGAACGTCATCATTTACACTTAAACTTAATAATATAAAGTTAATAAAGTGACTCTACTGTCCATTCGGAAAGGTAGATTCCTATGGAGAAGAACGGACAAGAAACTCCATATTTACTCTTTTTAAACAATGGTTTTACAATATTTGGTATACAAAAAATAATTTAATATTATGTGAGGGCGATGCACCCAGAGTATGCTACTTATAGGAACAAAGTAATACCAGCAGAGTTAAAGTTATTAATTTTGTATATGGTACATGGTACTCACATATCTACAAATTTGGATTGGGTATCATCAAATGTCTCCTCCCGTTCCTGGCAGAGCGGAAGGGAGTGTCAAACTCTAATGCCCATTGCGTTCCAGGGTGGCTACTCTCTAAGCCCGAAGTCCGTAGTTTCGGGCTTTGTTGCGGGCGTATTCTAGTCCGTATCACCTAACCACTAAGAATTAATGACAACACGATTTGACAGTTCTATCAAATCGTGTTGTCATTCATTCTTAGTTCGGGTACGGAACAAATCGTAAGTCCGTAGGTGATACGGAGTAGAATACGCCCGCAACTAAGTCCGAAACTAAAGGCTTCGGGTTTAGAGAGTAGCCCCCCTGGGCCGCGGTAACTCTTACGAATAATTCCGCAATCCTACTACATGGGCTTACTTGTCACCCATAGGAACAGTACTGTTTTCTCGTAAGGTCATTTGTAAGAAAAAAACTTGTGGCATGCGGAACTAGGCTTTTTCAATGCACTTTATAGATTTAATATCAAGCAACTGCCCCATTTGTTTCGTGGTCCCAAGCGTAACTGCTGAGCGTGAGGTTCCAGGTACGATTCCTAGGTAGGGCAAAAAGTGCTACTGGGTTTTTGTACTCCGAATTTCGCAGTAGCAGTATGGAAGTGACAGTAGTGGTGTGACACAGGCACCGCGGCCCTGGAACGCAAAGAGCTTTAGAAGGAACACGGATAGGTTTTAGTCAGTAAGAGTCTGAAACGCCCTTCCGCTCCACCCAGAGCCGAAGAAGTCATTTGATGATTACAAATCCTTAAAAAAAAAGGGGTGTGACACGGGACGCCTCGGAAAACACGGAATGCTGGTGGTTCTGTACCTGCTCTCTCCCGTGATTTCTGTAATCGAGTTCAAAACCCGTAGCAGCATTTTACAAAACTCTAAAAGTAATTGCGACTTACTTTCGCATAGGAATTAATCACCAAACTCGTTTGCAGTGCAAAATACCAGCCAACATTTCATACACTAACTCTTCCTACACAATTACGGATAATAATAGTGATGTGATCTATCATAGCGCGAACTATTAACCATGTGGAACGCGTGTCATTACCAGTTAGTCTGTTTGCGACACCTACCTGTCGAAACGGCTGTGGCATTTGGGATGAGTCAAGTGCAAATGTCAAGCTTTCACGAGATCGAACGTAAGCGCAACTCTATATTGTCTGTTATAGATCTTATAGTTAAAGAAAAGTGATGCGTGGGAGTTTAGATGTTTACTGGTAATTGAGATTCTTGTCTTGTAGTTAGTAGTTGACGTAATATAATTAAAGTATGCTATAATTTATCAAGATCGCGCGTTTCAAGATCGCTCGACTAGTTTATTTAACAATGTTTTCGGTTTTATGTGACTTTTCGTGGCTTGGTTGGCTTATCCCTCAGGAACCAAGAGTTTTTTCGGGATATTTTTTTATCGGATCAGCATTTCGAAAGGTTACCTGTAAAAAAATCACTAAAAAAAATATCTTTTATTCAAATTAGGATGAGTGCCAGTACTGCCGGTCGATATGAATATGTCGAAGTGAAGAATCAAGAAGGAATGACAGCTCACCTCGTGATCACTTCACCCAAGCCTTCTTCACTTCGACATGTTTACAGAATCGACCGGCTGGAACGTCATCATCATCATTTCAGCCGAAAGATATCCATTGCCGGGCATAGGCCTCCCACAAGAGCCACATCCTCCAGTCCTGTGCGTCTCGCATCTAGCGGATTCCCGCGACCTTCACTCTTCGACCTGGACGTTTATAATGACTACAAAAGTCCGTATAGTAAGATGAACTAAACTACTGCTGTACCTCCCCGCACAGGTGACGTTACGCTGTGAGTCACCGCAGACTGGTTAGCAGACAACCTGTAATACTTACTTGTGCACTGTTACATCACGCCTACCATTGTCCCTTTTTTTTTTTTTTTTTGATCTCGGGGGGAAATCCTCATGGAAATCCTCCACCCTGGGACGACTGAAGACACACGATGGTCGCATAGCAGGTACCTACTCGAAGTCAAAGTCAAAGTCAATTCATTTATTTCAACTAGACCATTAAAAGGCACTTTTGAACGTCAAATTTACAGTTTAAAATTAAAATATAAGTGACTCTAGTTGTCCATTCGCAAAAAGTAGATTCTTATGGAGAAGAACGGACAAGAAACTCCATAGTTACTCTTTTCAAATATAAGTTTTACAATATTTTGTATACATAGCTACATTGATCAATTGATTATATTATATAATATAATATATATATAATATATATATTATGTGAGCACAATGCATCCAACATTACACTAATATACAGCACACACTTATACTGTCGTTGAAAGCTCATAGTATATAAAAATTATGAGTTATTGTGGTTCCTGGTAGGTTTCTGTTTTATTCTAATCTATTTCATTTCCAGGCACGAGGAGCTTGAGGCCTATCGGCAGGATTGTTCCACACTCGATCAAGGCTGGAAGGAAGAAAGAGAGCCCCTGTGCCTTTCAGTGAGTCCAGGCTAAAAAAAAATTGTTTTGAATCGAAAATACTTTATTAGGGTAGTCCATATTTAGAGTTCCGTACCAAAAGGCCAACGGGACCCTTTTACTTATGTAATTTATAATAAGATTATGACTCTCTGTACGTGTTGGTACTTACTGTAAGTGCAGAGAGTAATTGAAACTAAATAAATAAATAAGCCTCCGCTGTTCGACCATCCGTCCGTTCGTCTGGCTGTCCGTCTGACTGTCAGCGGGCTGTACCTATCTCATAAACACACATACACACTTACTTAACTTTTAACAGTGTGTAGTTTTGTTGCCGCTTTAACAACAAATAACAAAATTAAAAGTTACTAAAGTATTAAATAAGGACATAGTATTAAATCTTGTATCAGGTACGGAACCCTTCATCTGCGAGTCCAACTCACACTAAGCAGGTTTTTTACCTTCAAGAAAATATTTAGGGCTCCAGCAAACATGCATGACGTGACGATCCAACAACGCGTTTTCATAGCAATTGTTCTTCAGATCAATACCTAATTTTACTATGAAAACGCGTTGTTGCATTGTCACGTCGTGCCTGTCTGTGGGAGCCTTTTCTCTGTAACTGATAAGCTGCCAATGTGCGGTGGTCTCTCACAATACCTCTGTAAACCAAAATCCCTCCTCTATGTTTGATGTGATATCGAGCGGAAGGGCTTTTAGGATACTATGTTTAAGGCTTAGGGATTGTCCAGTTTTGCTCATGTCAATACTCACACTGTAACTGGCTGTCTTAGGCCACTTTTTCATCAGAGATAACTTAACTATATAAATTGTTGCTAAGCTTAGATGGTTGCGGAATTTGTTCGAAAGAGTCACCGCCGCCCTGGAACGCAAAGGGCTTTAGTAGGTACACGGATGGGTTTGGCCGTTGGTGTGGATGTGTTTGATATCCACCAATTATATTCATTGGTACACATAGCATAGCACTGGTGGTAACTGATTTAACTAAGCCACGTTTTTTATATGGAAGGATGCGTGCTGTGGATACAGTGGTGTAGCTATGTGCAGAACAGTGTACCCAAGGGCGTAGCCAGGGTTCTGTCAAGGGGCAGCCGTTGAAAAACTAAGAATATAGGTACATGCTGCACAAGCAGTGGGACAGGCTACGTGAAATATGAAAAATAAATACACACCAGGAAGCAGCTCTATTTTAAGGTAGTCTGGTCCGAGGTTCTTCACAAAACTGTTTCAATACATCTCTTCTAGTTTTATCCTGATGACAATCAAGCCACTGTTTAAACGGCGCCGCTTAATGAAAAGGCTAGGCCGCTAGTTAATGCGACATCTACATACATACATACACATTGATAAGGTCTTCGATTGTAGCGCATTGGCAGTAGGTTCCAATATGCCGCAATATGTATTTGGCGATCTGAGGCCAATTCTACTAATTTTTAAGCAACGTAGAGGGCTGGGTCAGCTACCCTCCCCCCTGCCCGTACCTCGCTACGCCCATGAGTGTGCCTACAGTAGGCGCACGTTTGTCACCGAAAGTAGACATGTGGTGTAAGCAAAAAGTTATTTTTTATCTCGCAATGTGCGAAAAAGAACGTCGCATAGTTCGAGCTGCGCATCTTCCTCGCACATTGCGGCGGCGCGCTGCGCAGTTTCATGTCACATCTTCCTCGCTCCGCTACATAGCTTGGCATCAGTGGGAATGGTCACACAGTTTCATAGCTTAGCTTTTAATTCTCGCTTCGCCCTTATCGTACTTTCACTGTTTTTTTGAAGTGAAAACTTCTTTAGCGGAGCTGTGCACTTTTTGAGATGGGTAAAAATGAAAATTCGTAAGACGCAGGGAAAGTTCTGAAGTGTTAAATTTTTAATGAATATAAATTGTCATGTTTGTGTACGATAGCGCAATAAATGAATATTGTATTTAACCACACAAATGATAGCATTTTTATACTTACTGATAATTTAAGCAATTCGTGCGAAATTATTCCCTAACCATTCCAAAATATCAAAAATGCACAACGTTAATGTTCAAGTTTTTACTTTTGCCGGTACTCCCGGAGTGCAACTCGTTGTTTTTTTTTTATATTGTTAATTTGCTGTACACCTACTACAACGTTGTCTTTATAACCGAAAGGTTGAATGGTAGAATACCTTGTTGAACTAATTCCCCCATGTCCCACTACTGAAGATAAAGTTTAAATAAATATGTAAAACCTTGTGAAAAATGTAAATAAGCAATCGTCAGTAGGTATACCAGCTTTTATCAATGTCAAAATTGCAAAATATTTGCAAACCAAACCGTGAATTCGGCCTTGTTTACGTTAAAAGTTAGCGTGAACTATAGTAATCCTCACTAACTCGCTACTTACATATTTGACACGCGTTCAAATGAATCGGTTAACCTTTCGTCTGCGTTCTGCGTATGAGCTAATACTTAGTTAAAGTTACCTAACTTGTTTCAGGTTTACTGCAACTTATGGCTACATAGAATATTGCAATAAATTATTATTGTTAACTTTAAATTAGGTACATAGGTGAATGTAAGTTGCAGCCAAAAAATAATGACTGTATAATTGGCTTGTAAGTCTTAAACGTTTTAATAATAATAAATCATTGATGTGAAAAGAACATCATAGTTTAAAATGAAAACATAAATATTTATGAAGTATGTACATACGTCATAAAAAAATTAAAACAAGTTTTTATGTACCTACTTAATGTTCCATCACCTTGTCAATGCATATACAATAAGCCCAAAAACGACGTTGCTATCTTGTTAGGTTGAGGAGTTCCTATGGCCTTCGAGCTGTATCGTTTCTTCAATTATTCGAGATGTATGAAGTTTGGAGACAATGTCTATGGAGTGGGTCTCACCACTCCATAGACATTGTCTCCAAACTTCAAGCTATAAGGGTAACTATAAGGGTTCCTTGTTGACTGCGGAACCCTATAAAGCTTGTGATCATAAAGTTAAAAACATAGTAGATATTCTTCCTGTATCATCTAATATTATTGGAATGGATACTTTTATTCGAAGACAATAAATAATTGAAGGTCGCCATTAGAAACAAGATTTACAACCTCAAAGTTATGTAAATAAACTTACAAAAGCAATAACATTTTTTTTTTTTACCTTCAGTCGCATCAATGTCTCAAACATAAAATACTACAATCTCTCAAACAGCTTCAAAGCCTAACATTTAAAAATCATCAGTCGAATAAGCTTTAAATGAATGACAAATGTATTCAAATTGACATTGCATTTATAATTAACATTAGATTATGATCGAGGATTCGATAAAAATATTTACAGAAGTCTCACTTGAAGAAAGAGCGGAAGATACATACATTTTTGCATTTATCTTTCTTATATAAATTACTAGCGGACGTCACGCGGTTCCTGTGGGAATACGGGGATAAAATATGTTACTCGCTGATTATGCAGCTTTCCAATGGTGAAAGAATTTTTGAAATCGTCACAGTAGTTTTTGAGGTTATTCATTACAAACATACGCACACACAAAAATACAAATTTTTCTCTTTGTAATTTTAGTGTAGATGAGTGCGTTACTATCACACATTAAAAAAGAAGAAAACACACATGAACATTGCACGTTACTTTCGAAAATCGGCAGGAATGTTGCACTTGGCAGAGTTAAGCGTATTTCCTAAAAAGTGCATTTACGAAGTTACTACTAAGCACTGTGAATTAAAGTTGAGATTTACTAAAGGCGGTGAATGAAACACCAACTTTTTAGTGATCTGATCAACTATCTACCGTACTCCCTCATTTGCAGAAGACAGCCAGGGTCTTGTTACAGTCGACGTACTTAATGTTTATTGGTAATATACTGTTATATTTAGTGGAAAATGGCGTTCGTTATACATTTATCTTGCTCTGTAGCTGAAATGAATGTATTACTAAAATGTATCATCATCATCATATCAGCCGAAACACGTCCACTGCTGGACATAGCCCTCCCCCCAAAGGGGGTTTAGCCATAATCGCCACGCTTGGTAGGCGGGTTGGCGATTGCAGTGTAGCTGTTGCAATACACAGAGAATGCTGCTACCCATTCTCTGGTGAGTCCCTTAGTCGCCTCTTACGACACCCATGGAAAGAGATGGCATGGTGCTATTCTTTTACGTCCGACACCATACAGAACCGAATAAAAACGTATAACCATATCTTTAACCAAATAAATAAAATTATAATAAAGATAAATAGACATTCTATGTACAATTGATACCAACAAAAGTACACACTACTCTGTTTTTTTGAGTGAGACTTCTGTATCTACCTGTAACATGTCCCGAAGCTGTCAAAGTTGGCCACAATCACCTTTGATAACATCTCCGATAGTAACATTATCAGCTGTTCAGAACCTCATTACCACCGCTTTATCTTGTAACGCTATTACCTTGGATTAGTGCAGATTATGGCATTATCATTACTGTTGAAGATTACTGATTTACGGGTGATTGGAGCTTGTATGCTGTTTGATAAGTTCATCTAGTGTGACTTGTGTGGCTAAGTAAATTATACTTGAAGCTAGCTTGGTGCTGCTACGTGTTTTGTGATCAACTTTAAAAGTGTTTGATGTGACAACGTCTAATACATCGATGAACGCCGGCTGCACGCACGAAAAAGGATGACTCATTGTAACGTTACTATCATTTCATCATTTTTTTTGTATGACGTTGTCACGTTAAACTATCGTCCGTAAACCGACTTTACAGACAACCAATTTTTTATTTCATTTGGGAGTGTTTGTTGACCGTTTTATAGACTTTCTAGTCCTTTCTTGGAATTGACTTAACCGATTTTAATGAAACTTGGTACGCAAATGCAACACACCTAGGTCTACAAAGTAAATTTTTCAAAAAAGATTTCTGAGGAAAAGAGAGATCAATTTTAAGTATTCTAAAGAAAGTGAAAATTCACTTTCTCTTTCATTCTGAACTCTTTCGAAAAAGATTTTAACTAAGCATAAAAACTTATACCATAAGAATAGCATAACTAAGCATTAACAGTACATGTTTCCACCGCTGGAACAAGTCCTCTTCTTCCATACCAATTGATCAATCGTCGATCGATGGTAGAATGAATTTGAAAGTCGAAGTCGATCGACAGTTTCTACTTCTTTCTTCAATTCACCGATCAACGTCGATCGGTGGCATCGATCGGCGGTCAATCAATTGTTTATCACCCGGTATCCGTCGATCTGCCAAAGCTAAATCGATCGAGCGTCGATCGGTGGCCCTTAGTGAGAGAGAGTGGGCCTTAATCTACAACGCTTAATCTACAAATCTGTAACGCCACATTCTTGGAATTTATGGGTCTAGGACATATTGTCGGCTCCCTCAAGATGTTTTCCTTCATCGTTCTGCAGCGATGAAGCCTGGGTACGATCCTCAAACTCCCAAGTTGCACCAGTTTCTACTAAGCCACCTCTGCTCTCTTAGATATCCAATTTTTCTTGAAAAAAAAAATACTACTTATATTCATTACCTAAAATTGTTGAAAATGAAATAGACACAATATTTGTTTCTTTGTTAGTTATTTTTGTCAAAAAACACTTGGGACAAAGCTCGTTCATCAATTTGACGCAAAAGACCGCGTATCTACTTACAATTAGTTTGTTGCGGAAACCGCGTGCAACTCACGTCGCCTCACAAATTGCATCTTAACTTAGTTTAAACTTAGTTAAAAACATGTGTGATGTTTTATTTATAAACTTTATTAATAACCAGCTTGTTAATAGAAGGTTAAAGTTGTTTTGTGGTTTATCTTCGAGTGGATAAATGGTACTTGTAATTGGATTCAAAAGAAAAAAACATCAATAACGGTATCCATTAGATCTCCTGTAAAAAAAAACAACTTTTAAAGTCAGTGTGGTGAAACCAAACTTGTAAAAATAAAGGAATTAACTTTTAAAATTGCTTAAATAAAACGGATTAAAATCCGGCCTTAAATAGTTTATATTTCGTGCTTCATCGAAATTGGTCCAGCTAAATCGTGACGGACTTATTAAATTCTAATAAAAACTAATAGTTTGATTAATATTAATTTAATTTATTGGTTATTTTAACTCGTAACAGTCTTCAAAGGCACCAATTATGTTAAGAAAAAACCATAAAACCATTAATATCTTTTAAACAAAGATATAATGGGTGGACACTATTAAGAATAAAGATTTTAATAGACAGATAATGAACAAAAAAACTAACGGCGTTGTATAACACATAACATAGCACAGAATGGAAGTATGGAACATGTCACATCAAATCGAAAACCATTATTTCAAATAGACCATTTACAGGCACTTTTGAATTGTCGAGATCTGTCAGTCAATAGATGAGGCTAATTCTGCCAAGCTTGTGACAAGAGCAGCGAGCTGTTCTGCAGCAAACACTCATCGATCCTCTCTCCTCTCCTCTAATCTCCAGCGCGGCAGTTGCTCGTCCCAAAGAGTAGATCCTCTGAAGAAGAACGCGCAGGAAACTTCATGGATACTCTCATGATTTTTCTCTCTCACCCTCAGAAGTTCTCTTTATTTGCTGTTTTCGATCAAAAGGGACAATATTGCGCTCCTAAATTGTCCAAAACGACAGTCATATGGGCAATATTGCCTATGCACTGAGAAGCAAGCATAGCAGGTGGCATTTTGACCGACTCCCATCTGATCTTAGCCACCTTTAGGTGAACAAATATATTTTTTACCTAATAACCCACTGCTCGGCTTTCTATTGATAGCACTTTACACGACGTAAAGCAACCGGTTGTCCATCGCAACTGCTAATGTCACGGCGTCTGCGACCAATTGCCAGGAGTGGATAATCAACAGAGACCGAGCTTAACACAAGCGATAGCTGCTCTGTGCTTTTAGAGTATATATGTCACCGGAATATTGCAGACTCCGTAAGATTGTAATAAATCATTATTAGATTGCAATTTCTCGATAAATTATGATGAAAGAAACGTTTTGCAAACAATAAATACCATCCAAATCCAAAAATTTCGAATGTATCCGTGTCTTATTTAGAAAAAATAGTTTAAAATTTCACGCGATATTTTACAATCTTACGGCGTTTGCTATTTTCCGGTGACATATATAAACAAAGTGAGTGAAAATGAGCTGAAAAGATATAAGTATACACACACACAAAGCGAAGGTTATATCCACCACATCTAATGCAAAAAAAGAAAATGCATCCGATTGCAATACTTAAAAAAAAAATTATTACAGAGCAACAACGCATATTCCGCTTGGTTGGTTACCAAGCGGACTTGAACGACATAAGACTAGTTACTTGTGTATATGTAAATGTCACACTGCTAGGTCTATCTTAGCAGTGGGAACTGGACGACCCCAATTATGATATAGAGGTATGCGACACACATCCACTGAAAAGGGAGGATCCTTCGACCAGACGGTTGCTGTGTCTGGTGGGCAACTGCCTGATAGTTGATATTCGGACTGTTGTATAAGTTCAAATCGCACGCAGAACTTTGCTTTTCGTTTGTGTTTCGCCGGTGACAGGATAGATGGCGTTGCGGTTCTTTTTGATGCGTTACAAGTTTCGCTTCTTAGTTTTTCATGTGGCGGCATTGATGCCACTACAATAACACCAAACCTACAGTCGATGGGTTCGTGTATGTACTAGGTACACGTACGGTTGTTGGTTTGAGCCGAGTTTAGACTCTGTTGCATCTATACTCTTGTACCGTTGCGTTATCGATTACAGTAAGATGGTTTAAAATAGATCCCACACACAAGTGTCAGTAATATGTTTGGTAACTTATTGATGCTATAATAGTTTGGACGTAAACTTTTGCAAGATGTGGATGTGAGCTAATGTTTTCCAAGCAAGAGATGGTACAATGGCCCTTTAATCATTACGTTTTCCGGCACAGTCCGACCATGTTTGTGAAAATAGAGACCATTTCTTGGAAGTCGATGATGATACCCGTCCATCTGTATAAAGATGTTAAAAAGTAATAACTTGTAGAACAAGTAAATACTTTTTCACTTGGATTTTTTAGAAAGCGATTAGCGGATTATAAGTAGCATCATCTTTTCTTAGGCTCATATTACAACTCCTCCAACTCGAACCCACCTTTATTGGCATTCATTGTGGATGGGTGTTTTACCGTTGTCATGGAGACTGAGTCGAGTGGACGTCCTTCAATCTGACTTGGAATATGGGCTTTTATCTCAAAATTGTGTGCCTATCAATAATTCGTCAGATTGACCAATAACCTTAATAAGACGGCCAGCTGGGGCCTGAGAGACTGACACAGATTGGAGGTGGATGGTGGACACTGTACCTCCGGGTGGTGCAACTAAGGAGAGTCTTTTGTCCGGCTGTTGTCTACAAAATACTGGTCTGATGATTCATTGAATTCTTGTGCCAAAAACGCATGTGTTTATCACCGCCGTTTATTATAACAAGCCATTTAATTGAATACAAATTGATCACTGCACTTTTACGGGTTTTGGTAAATGAATAAATAAATTTACGAGCCAATAAAATATGGGAAATTAATAAATTGGCACATCGCTGATCACCTTATTTAGCTCATTGCAAATTCGCGCTTACGGGAAGTAACCTCGACTAATAAACAGATACTATTAATGAAACTAAGTTTAAATTAATTTTGATTTATTCATTGATTTAAAAAAAATTAAATAGTAATAAATAGTGCAAGCAAATCACTCAATTCAATTAGGTGTTCACGTTCGAGATTATTTGCATTTTGATTTGCTAAGCAGGCTGGTTTTAGTAGGGGTTTAGGGGGAGGCTCACGTCAGCCATAGAATGACAGCTCACGTCGTGATTACGTGACTTCTTGAATATATGGATTGACAGCTCACCTCGTGATCACTTCACCCAGCCCTTCACTTTGACATATTAACAGAATCGACCGGCTGTTGACACTACAGTGCGGTTCAGTAAACATGTCAAAGTGAAAACTTAGGCAAAGTGAACGATAAGTGAGCTGCCAAACCATACAAACAAGATGGAATGACAGCTCACTTCTCGTTCACTCCACCTAAGTGTTTACGGTGAGATGTCGACAGAATAGACCGGCTGGTATTCTTCGGGGTAGCGTTTATTAGGAATACAGTGTGCATTGTAGTGTTTTTTTTAGAATACACAAATGATAGATTTTACACTGAACGCTCAAGAGTAAAAAAAATGCATTGGTCAAGTTTTATCAATTGTGTTTAGATAGCAGAATGATTTCTATATATAGATAGATTAATGATAAATAATAATTTTAATAATACATTGTACACATAGAGTGCAAAAATGTATGGAAGTTGAGGCTTTTTTGACGGATTGCGACTGCCATGCGAATGTAAACGTTGCTAATAAATTATTAGAACTGGTCCTCAGATTGATATTGTGTCACCTTAAATGTAATACAAAACGTAATTATTTTCTTTATTAATAAACATGTACATTTCATATTTTAAATACTTATCTAACCATACAAACTTAAAAAAGAACTTCTAACTAAAATATGACGTTAAAAAGTTCGTCCGCATCGCTGTCGACTGGAAGTGAGCCCAAAAGACTGGAGGCATTGCCACGTTGTATGGCAATGCTTATCCTCTGTCCGAGGTAAAAGTGGAGTGTCAACTAAGCGTTTAGCAAGTTCTTTATATAACGCATGAGCACTCGGACCCCACGGTCCAAGAGTTTCAACCCTAAACGGGGCAAAAATATAATTGCCAACTAGGTTAACATAATTCCGCCGCTTGAGCTTCTCCGCAGCCGCAACGGCAGCACCAGCACAGCACGACGAGCAAGGAAGATGGGATGGCGCAAGAGTATCGACACAAGTAGCGTCTCACACTTAAGGCCTGCCCATCTTCCATGGGAATAAAGGCAAAAAAAAACATGAATTTTCTTCGAACCGCGTACAGTTCCTTTGATGCGCGCAGTATTGAAAACGTACGCCAAACGCTCCGCCTCGGAGCCATTATTACGACGCCGTACACAAAGCGAGGCTGGATCTAGTCATCTATAATAATCTAAGGATTTAAAGTTTTTGCACTGGAAATAGATACTTATTGTTTCACGCAGAAGACAACATTATTTCAATCACACACTCATGAACACACACACAGACACGTGTACTGTCTGTCTATGCAACGGCTCACACCTGTTGAAAGTGTTCACGGCATTCACGGCAAATATCCCGAGGAGTGGGAAACTTTGCAACAGCAGACTTTAATAGGATTTGTGCAAAACTTAGAGGTCAATAGTTTGCGTCGCGCGTCGGAGCGAATTATTGTGACGGAATGACGGGGTCGATGAAGACGTGTGTCGATTCTTGTTTATTTTGCTTTATCTTTATTGATGTTCATGTTCGTGAACGGGTCCTGTCAGCTTGGACTGGTAATTTCTGGGCGTCCACGGTTTATTTTAATTGTTTTTTGACTCCGGACGCTTTTATCCTGCACGTCTTTTACATCGTTCTCACATATATGTATAATTTCAACAGAAATGATGTAACCATAACTTTGTAAAAAATATTATTTTTAAAAGAGTGTCCGTGGAGTTTCTTGCACATTCTTCTCCATGAAGAACGCTTCGCTATGGAACGTGCGAAGAGCTCCATCTTTTTGACCGACCGACCTTGACAATTCAAAAGTGCCTGTATGGTCTAATAGAAATAAATGCTTTGAGTCTTGAGTCTTGAGATCTCTTAATAAGAGATAGGTTATATTTCGGCAATCTATGTTTGTTGTGTACGGAATTCACCAACGGTGCTTTAGATGTCAATATTGTTGGTTTAGGAAGCTTTTGTTCTGTGTAATGTCTACTTTTTAGAAATTGGCCTATTTTACGATGTGGTGTCCTTTTTTCCCAGTTCTTACTTTCGTGGAACATAATTATAATTTTTATTCTCATTTTTATTCTCATTTTTGTTCTCATTTTTATTCTCATTTTTATTCTCATTTTTATTCTCATTTTTATTCTCATTTTTATTCTCATTTTTATTCTCATTTTTATTCTCATTTTTATTCTCATTTTTATTCTCATTTTTATTCTCATTTTTATTACTAGTTTTGATTTTTTGGATTTATTAAAGTTACAATGGTATTATTTGAAGATATTTGGATAAATATATGAATGCAGCTGCCTACTTAGCGTTGACATATTAATTAATTTTAATTTTTTATTCGTTTTTTTTAGGTCGTTTTGAATCGTATTTAGATAAATGTCTGTATCTTTTATGTATAGCGGTGTTTACCCTAAAGAGATGGGCACATCTCGAACCGGTTTCAAATAGATATGGTTCGTAGGTATAGGTACTTAGATAATGAATGGGTTGAACAAGCACCGATTATTGTAATCACAGGTTGTAGGTATAATATGATAATATAATTATAGCGGTTCACGGGGTCAGTAAAGGTCGGTCGAAGATTGACAAATTGCTGTAAGTGACATCCATGTGTAGAGTCTGGGAATTACTGTTTCTATTCATCTGCCTAACCTTTTCCCAGCCATATTGGGGTTGGCTTCCAGTCAAACTGGATTCAGCTGAATACCAGTATTTTACGTGGAGCGGCTGTCTACCAGACCTCCACAACCAATTAACTGGGTACTCCTTGGCAAGACTGATGTCAGATTTTCTAGCTTCTGAATATCTGTAACGACTGCCAAAGATCTACAAATGTCACGGTACGTAAGATGGTCACTCATCCACAGACTAACCTCGGCAAGCGTTGCCTAACCTTGAAGATCGACCCGTGCGGCTGTTATTATTTAACCACGAGCTCTTGACTGCCCATGACTGCTTCTATTAAACAGCACAACTGAGTATATAGAGAACTGTAAGTCTGTCTGTAAACACGGTGGAACATACGGTGGAGGTATGCCCTGCTTGGGGGGAGCACCGCAATTTTTTTTTTTTAAGGATGGGAAGTTTTTAAATGATTTTTTCCTCTCTGGTTGGAGCGAAAGGGAGTTTCAGAATCTTACTGACTAAAACCCATCCGTGTTCCTTCTAAAGCCCTTTGCGTTCCAGGGCCGCGGTGACTCTTTCGAACAAATTCCGAAACCATCTATGATACTTAGCAACAATTTATATATTTAAGTTTGGTTTTTATTTAGCCTATACTGTACCACTTCTAGGTAAAGGGCCTCCCCAAATCCTACCCGGACTTCTACTCCCGAGCCACCTCGAACCAGCCCTTGCAGTATGGTTGTCGTGTAGGTCGCCATGCCATCTCTTCGGCACCAATGAAGTACTTAAAATTGGAATATTAAATATCTTATTATATGCTTGGAACTATAAAAAACCTAAATGTCAATAGTTTTATGATAGAGATGGTATAAAATATGCAAACAGTAATAAAACGATTATTTAAACCTAACCTGTTGAAAAACTGTCGTAATTTGCATGTTCATAAAATCAATGTTCCATGGTTTTATTCAAAATCATGTTTCGACTTGTTATGTTTATGATTTCAAATTTTACGGAAATCAAGATGGAAGACAATTGATCCTTAAAGAAATAAAGATCCTTTATACTGGTAGAGCAGCAGTTTCAGTAATTATTCGATTAAGGGGAAATTAGGTTTATACGCAAAAATTATAATAATGGGTTATATGATAATGATAATTTAAAATATAGTACAATTAAACTTTCTTATATCAAAATGTATATAAATAAAAGCAAAAAATATCCTACTACTATTATAAAGGCGAAAGTTTGTAAGTATGGATGTATGTATGGATGTTTGTTACTCTTTCACGTAAAAACTACTGAATGGATTTTGATGAAATTTGGCACAGAGGTAGATTATAGTCTGGAATAACACATAGGATACTTTTTATCCCGGGAATATGTTCCCTTAGGATAGTTTTCGACAATCACGCGGGCGGAGCCGCGGGCGGCAACTAGTATTAAATAAACAAAAGCAAAGATTAGCAATGTTTAGTTGTGATTGATGTTAGTACATGATGTAATAAATAATGTATTTGGAATGTTTATTAATTATGTGTTATATATGTTGTAGTTGTTTATTATTCCTCTATAAATAAAACTAAAATGTGTTTATCTACTGTTAGATTTGGTAGTAGAAAAAAAAAAATAAAAATTTTAGGTTTATACGTAAATATTAGAGGCTTAATGGATGCGTTGTGGTAGTAGAATAAAAGGCAATGTTTATTTTTATATTGATACGTAAATACTAGAGGCTTAATGGATGCTTTGTATGACGGGACAAGCCCGCCACACTTTTCGCAACAACTTGAAGTGCTGGAAACAGAATCATGACGACCACCCCAAAAACCGATACAATGAAAGAGAACCGATGGAACTGTCCAGATTCTGGCGCAAAATCCATATCCATTACTTAATATTACAAATACGAAAGTGTGTCCGTCTGTCTGTTACCTCTTCACGCTTAAACCGCTGAACCGATTTAGATGAAATTTGGTGCAGAGATAGATTAGACCTTGGAGAAGGATAAAGGCTACATTTTGTTACGAGAAAAGGGCTTTAAGGGGTTGAAATAGGATATGCAAGAGGCTGCGGAAAGGGAGAGGGAGATCACAACCGCTCTCCCGGCCCTCAGCAGGCGCATCGGGCGTCGGAGGAGAGCATACGCTGCCCTCTTTCGGCCCCCCTAACTGGGTCCAGAGGCGGCGGATTTGGGGATGTCCGTCGCCCCCCATTCATCCGGACCCGAGGTGGCGGCGCGTGGTGTTCCCATGCGCCCCGCACGGGAACACCACGCTCTTTGACGTAGCGAGGGGAGTCAAACACCTCACTCCCCTCGCCGACGCGAGGTGGCCCGCAATGGCGGGCCGGCACCAGTCGGGGATTGCGGAAGTCGCATACGTTCCCGCGATCCCCGGCGTAGGTGGAAGATGGAACACCGGGATGGTTTTAGTCAGTAAGAGTCTGACAGACCCCTCCTATTCCCCCTGACATCAAAAAAAAAAAAAAAAAAGGGTAAGTATGCAAGTGTGTATTGCAGTCCGTCATTATTGAAGATAAAACCATGAACCTTTGTATTAAAGGCACTTTATAAATAACAATAAACAAATGTTCAAGCGTTTTTGATAAATTAGTATCTTAAAAATAAAAATGGCTGCCCAAAGTAACTATTCCACGCGGACGTAGTCGCGGGCAAAAGCTAGTATAATCATAAAAGAACAGCGGAGGACAAAGAAAAAACTTAAGTATAGTTGCTCCGGTGTGCGTGTGCTTCCAAAATTGTAGCATAGGTTTTTTCTCACCTCGTAACATTTATGTTACGAGGTGAGAAAAAACCTATACCAAATTTATAGCTAAATCCACTCTATATGCTTATTAAACCACAAGCATACAAATGAATAGCCTAAAACCCATAGTTATTCCTACGCATAAAAACCGCAAACAAAATTTATAATAACCAAATACGTTAGTGGGTTAATCCGACCATTCAATAAAAACATCAACCGCTTGTCTAGACTAAGGCTTAGATTTTATAACAAATTAATATAGTAAATGACCTTGATGTAACAAGTATTAAGCCCAGTTTCTGTTACGAAATTTTCGTAAAATTATTGTGACATAATGTCAGCTGCTGTGATTGGAGGAATGAATTTCCAACAGTCGTTTTTTAGGGTTCTGTACCTCAGTCGGCAAAAATCGTGTTTAGAGTTCGTCCGTCTGTCTGTCTGTCAAGACCTTTTTTTCTCAGGAACGCGTAAAGGAATCAAGCTGAAATTAACTCCAAGTATTCAGAACAGCTACCTCTTGGAGCAGTGAAAAAACCAAACTTTTAAGTCAACGCAATCTAAAGATAAGGCCGTTTAAGATCCGTTTAAGGCGCATTATTTGACGCTCGCAAGGGAATCAAAACCTATAGGGTACTTCGCGTTGACCTACAGTCCTGAAATTTGCCAAGAAGATAGATCTTACAGTATAAGTACAGGAAAAAGTCCGAAAATAAGGAATTTGTTCTTTTATAATAATCGAAAAAAAATGCGAATACAAACTTATATTTTTGGTTGAAGAAATGACCGTGACGTACATTGATGTATCCGTAGGTAATGTATACTCGAAAAAATCGAGACTCGATCGGAACCCTCGGTGCGCAAGTCTAACTCGCACTTTTCAATCAATAATTTCAATTTTAAATCAAAATCAATAACTTTCTTACCAGAAACCGAGTAAAAACATTACTCTTAATCAAAATAATACTCAGTGACAATTTGCATTAAAAAGTTTAGAAATAGATGTTTTGTTGTTTCGTCGATTTTTTTTATATACTTATAATAAAAAATAAATAACCAATTAATGGATTCTGTCTGAATTAGGAGCTTTTTTTTAAATACCGACTTTATATCACAATATACCCAGAACTAGTAGTCAAAATTCTGTTAAAAATGAAAAAATAAGATTTCGTTTTCTAAAACATGAAGGAAAAATAAAGTGAGGAAATCCGTTAAATGTGATGAATAATTCAAAGCATGTGATGCCTGAGAGCAGCGACAGGTGGCTCCGTTTAAATGTCTGCCGTGAGGTACCGGTCCTACGTGGTAATGTGGAAAAATATTCCCACGCTGATGCGAGGACTACCCATGAGTTTCAAATAGCTTCAGCTTTTATAACCAGGAACGTACAAGCTTTTTAGTATAGCGGCAGATTCAAAAAGAAATAGTTCATTAAATTACATCACTCTCTTAGTACCGATCTATGGCAGTCACTACGGATTGTCAGCAGCCAGAAAATCTGACAAAGGTCTTACCAGGAAGCAGCGGATTCAGATAGACTGTCACTCTACGTAAAATACTCAGTTGAATCCGGTGGGACGGAAAACTGACCCTGACTGAAAAAAACTAGGAGATTATGTCTCTTCTTCTGTCTTCTGTATTCTTTTTTTTATGTATGGGCCATCATGAAATTACTTCTACAGCTCTGGGTGACTGGGTGACTAAAACCCATCCGTGTTCCTCCTAAAGCACTTTGCGTTTCAGGGCCGCGGTGACTCGTTCGAACAGTTTCTGCAACCATGTATTACCAATTATATCAGTCTAACTGGAATAGCCAACAAGTGCTTCGCTCATTGTGAACTTTAAATCAAACTCCTGCGCAGCCGTTAATAGTAAATATACGTCGTTTTTGCATGGTCGCGTCGAGCCTGGATGTGGGGAGCCTATATCTTGTAGCTACATACATCTCAGCCTCAAACTGAAGGTAGTCTATTGATCCTTTCCCCGTCCTCTCAAACAAGCGTTTAATGTATTTGACATATTACCAAACACACGTATAACGCGGTAATTAAACGCTTCAGACATTAAGTTTCTTGTATGTGCTCGGCGGATGTAGGTATGTGTTCCAGTGTGGAGCGATACTCTGCTATTAATGATATTTATTTTGTAAATAAGTTAAGTATATTCTACAAAAGTATCTAACTACAAAAATAACTCTTAGAAGTCAAGTTTGTTTTTGTCAACATAATCTAGACGAAGCGGGTGTTTCCTAGTTACTGTGAGAAAGTTAATGCAATGGTCAGTTAAGCGTTTACTCGTCACGGTGTATCATACAAACTTTCAAGTCTTTGTTCTTGGAAATGAATGAACTGATTTTAATGAAACTTGGTATGTATACGCTTGATATCCAGATCTAAATGGTTAGTTGAGAACATTTTAGAAATAGAGTTTAAGAAAGTGAAAAATCACTATCTTTCCCCCTGAACTCTTTTTTTTAAACCCGTGAAATACCATTGGAGTACTTCTCTGAAAACTGAATTGCCGAATTGCTCCAGGCAGATACATAGGATGCAAGATGAACCAGTTAAGAATTTCGTCATTTATAACTTGAAGTTTTTAATTAAGATACGTTGTTATTGTGGTTCTATGACCAGAATACTGTGTGAGGTCAACTAGGTCAAGGTGATGCGCCGTGGTTGATGTCTTCTACTTGATAAATCATTAATTAAAATGGATGATCTTAATTAACGAAGTTAAGGTTTGGAAAAAACTGTAGTTAAAGCATCAGAAAGATATATAACTTTATTGATATACAAAAACCTTAAAATTCTCAACAGTTCATGGTTATTTGTAAAACTAATTTATGATAAAAAAACATTAGAAAAAAAATTGGCTGCCTCCATACACATTTGTGTGCCCTTAACTAGACAAAATGAACAGCTGTTTTTTTTTTTTTTGTTGTTTTCAGATTTGGTTTCACAGTAAAAGTTTTTTATGATCATGTGTACTTTCACTCCCTAAAATATTGTTAGTACACTTATTATAATATAAATATTATATTATATAAAACTAAAAATAATCTAAAATATGGCGTCGACAAATTCCTTCGCATCGCTGGACACTGGTAATGTGCCTTAAAGGTTGGCAGCATAGTCACGTTTATACCATAGTTATAATATATATAACTTTGGATTGGATTTATTATACATTTTTATATTTTTTTTGAAGTAGTGTTGGGGCTCTGTTTTACCTAAACCAGTTGCGGAATAGATAATCATTTTGTAAGAATTAAAACTATTGATAAACGCATATTTTACCATGAATTAAAATTGATCAATGGAAAATATATTATCATAAATTAGTTTCAACGCATAAATCAAATGGCAATTTATTGCTGTAAAGAAAATGTCAACTATTATTGGCTACATTAAAATTTGTTTTTTGGTCTGATGGCTTGGATAAAATCAGTCAATAATTAGCATATATTTTTATGAGTTTTTTGGTATGATATTTCTTCCTTTGGGATTGGTGGGTTGAAGCGAAACTTTGAGAAAATTTGAAGTTTCTTGCCCAGAAGTGGCGATGCTCCTAATTCTTACTATTGTGTTACTCATCATCTTATTTTCTCCTCATCTTATTTTTATTTTGTAGGTATGTAAACCTAGTCATATGTGCATGCTGTGGTCTCCTATAACTGAAGGAGCACACTTCAGTGAACCACTTTTATGTTAGATGTGTGTATCTTTTGTTGGAGATCCAAATAAATAAATAAATCATCATACCAGCCGAAGGACGGCCACCGGATTATGGCAAACCTCCCGCGGGTTCGCCATAATCACCACGCTTGGCAGGCGGGTTGGTGATCCCAGTGGAGCTGTTGCAATGTAAGTACAAAAGCACAGAGAATGCTGCTGTCCATTCTCTGGTGAGTCCCTTAGTCTTACGTCGCGTTGGGCGTCTGAGTGGAGCGGAGTGGGGTGGAGGTAGGTTCCTTAGTATCCTTAGGACTTAGAATATGAATGTTGAAAGACAGAAGTTCAAGATTTTAAGACTGAGCAGTGGTTTGAAAGACTCGAAATAATAGAATAACGTCAATATTTTCTTTTATGATATTTACCATACGCTCAGTTGTTACTTATTTTGTAGCATATCCCTAAGCGTACTGCAAACTTCAAGATGGACAGAGCTCAGAGTTCTGTGTGGTAACATAGTTACACAGAAATCGCGAAAAAAACCGCAGTTCCATACATTTCTGTGCGCATAACTCGATAAAATGTACAGAACAACATTTATTTTTTCGCGATTTCAGTGTTGGTCCCATAGTAAAAGTTGTTCATAATGATGAGTACAATGCCCCCTTAAGAGGTATAGCGTTTATTCTGTTACACTTTGTATTGATGTTTTCTTGAGAAACTCGAAAATTATACCAAGGGCACTCCCAGGATATAAAGTATCTTAAGTCTTATTCTACCTGTGTACTAAATTTCAACCAAATCCGTTCAGCCGCTAAGACGTATCGATAGAGTAACTTTCTCATTTACATAAAATATTAGAATGGAGATAGAGAAAACAGTACGGATTACGTATCACATGAAAAAAGTAAATAAATTAAATGAACACCTGGAAATTAAAAGCCACAATTATGCTACTTGCTTAAACATGAATGATTCAATCTTATTACGAACACAAAAACACAAAAAAGGCGTGAATGAAACGATGATACTCATAACTAAATGATTCACAAACAGCATCATTTCACAAGTCTTGTAAACTTCACACCAGCTTGCTAAGTGATAACTTTCTATAGGACAATACCAGTTAACCTTGAGTGATTTCCTTAAATACTCATACTCATATTAAAGAGGTATTTCTGAGAAGATAACCAAGCGAAAAAACCGTTTTGTAAGAGATGACCTAGAGTTACTAAAGATGGTGTAAAATAAACTTGAGTAGTTATGAAAGAGTTAGTGACTGACGAGCAAAGATGGAGTGACGAAAAGTGGTGTTTTAAATAAAATTATGATTCTGTTCCTCTTGAATACGTTGTTTTTTTTTAATCTTGAAATATTGTACAAACAATAACAAATATCATTTATTCATTTTTTAAACTTATTTGATACATTTATACTAAAGCAAAAACATTTAAAAATATAAAAAAATATAGCCCACCGGTATCGGGAACAGGGTCCAAGCAAGGCGGTCAGGGCTCCAGAGAGAAGAACCTTCTACATTGTTAGAAGGTTCCTTTCTCTGGAGCCCTGCGCCGTTTACAGAAGTACTGCTTTCTGAATCAAGCCCTTGATCCAGCTGCCCAACGAGAGCTTCCTGAGGTGTTGGTCGAGGCTCGTGGCTGGCCGGTGTCGGGAGCAGGGTCCAAGCTTAAATTTCCACCAAATGTCCATTAAAAAAATTAGGTATAAACCTGATTGCCAATTTTCTACTATTTTGATGTCAAATTGTAGGGTAATTAGAGGTGTTTTTTAATATTGCGATTGAGATGTGAATGCGAACATTGCTTAAAAACGGTAGAATTGGCTCTTTGGAAACAACCTGTGTTAATATCTTAAAATTCAAGTTTATTAAAAACGCACTTGAACGCCGTAATCAAAGTATTTATTAACACCACCACAACTCTGTTGACAGTTTAGCAATACCCTCCATCTCTCCATTCATATTGTAGACATGACAATTTACAACTTACGATGTAACTGCAACGATCATTGTTAACCTGTCAAAATATAAGCTACAGCGATCGCGAGTGCGCGTTACGCAATAAGGGAGCGGTTTCCGATGACTTTGGGAATGCGGTTAAATCTTCTTTACGACCAAGTTAAAAGGGTCACCGGCACATTAACTGTTGGTTACGACTTGATATTTTAAACTCGATATATTGGGAAGATGCTGCATTGTTAAGAGGTTAAATAGTAAGGTAATTGTGTATGTAAATATTTAATTAAGTTGTTTTCAATGACAGAAAAAAAATGGAGAACGAGCTTAGATAAGTATGTGTAAGTATGTACATAATGAATTCAATATATACGTTGGGTAGTTAGGGTCTGTTAAGATTCACTTTCATTAGGACCTCTTTAGTGGGTTAGGAATTTAATGGCACATTATAAATATTAAAGACACTAATTCAATTTGAATTTTATAAGATTAAGCCGAAAATCTACTCGAAAATAATAATTTCATAAATTCCGACTGACCGGCTGCAGTACTTAAGCGTATAGTTTATTACCTGCCAGGGTTGCGGAATCTGCTCGAAAGAGTCACCGCGGCCCTGGAACGCAAAGGGCTTTAGGAGGAATACGGATGGGTTTTAGTCAGTAAGAGTCTGACACGCCCTTCCGCTCCACCCAGAGTGGAAGAGTTCATTTGATGATTTCCCAACCTTAAAAAATAAAAGCTCGATTAAAAAATATTGGACTATTTTCTTCCTCGTTTTCCCTGATAAGGTATAAAAGCTTGTTGAAATCAGAGTAATATTACCGTCAACTTCATACGGGACTCACCCTTTTCAAAAATAACTCCTCAATTTCCTAAGAAACCAATAATTCGCTCACTAACATAACTTCTAAGATAAACTGACTGAGAAGTAAGCTCCATGCATCGTGACCTGAATATAGAACACCGTAATGATGTCATCAACGTACAAAAATAACCAAATCAAAGAAAACCTCCAGTTCCGAATAATAACGAACTTATTGCGTAATTTATAACAAAGTCGGACGACACTCATGTGTTTATGGAAATAAAGGTAATAGAGCAAAAACATTTATATGATGCGTGGTTAAAGAAGATTTAACATTCTTAAATGAGTGCCTCTAATAATTCTTCTTCTTATTTTTGAGTTAATGGTTTACTCCTTAGATATTTGGGTCCAATAGGAAGGAAACCAATTGGCATGTGCATCCTGCCCGTCTTAACCAAAGGTGCACTTACTGAACAACAAAAGTCCAGACTCAAGATTTGCCAACAGGCTAAGGAACACAGCATAAAAGGTGTTAATAATAATAGTAATTCTTTATTATTTGGCAACTAAGACCCATAGATAAAATAAACAAATGAAAAATACAAAAATAAATGAAATGAACTAATACATATTATTCTTGCGTAAGCGAGCAGATCGCGTTAGAAACACCACCCTGCGCTTCGTAACTAAAGTTATAGATGTTGGGGAAAAAACAGCCAGGCTACAGTGGGAGTGGGCTGGCCACGTCGCACAAATGCACCCGGAGAGGTGGGCGAAGATCGTCACTCACCGGGCGCCTGAGGAAGGACGTCGTCATCGAGGTCGACCGCGGCGAAGGTGGTGTGACGATCTCATCATGGTTGCCGGGCAGACTTGGTCAGAGATCGCCCAAGAGAGAGAGAGAGAGATTTGGTAGGAGAAAGGGGAGGCCTTTGCCTGGGCAAAAGCCTTTTTTTAGTGTAGGACACAAGTGCAGGCTAGAAAAGAATGGATTTGAAAGAGCAAAATGATGAGCAAAATTCTGTTGACAACGACCAAGTAGACAGGAGCATAAGTTGAAGACTAGAATGTTGTCCTAAAATAGTGAAATGGGTACTTTAACAATATGATATTTTTAATCCCTTATTTTGGCAGAACCCATAGCTCAGGATCATCACTAGCTTTGAACAGTTGCATTTTAAAAACTGTTGCCCAAATCTCAATGCGGTAGATACGCCTAATGATATGACTTCGATGCCATATCGATTCTAAATGCCCAATAGATCATCTTCATGAATTAATTATTCATATTAAGATATTATTAGATGTTTAGACAAACACAATATTAATGTTACGAATTAAATTAACGTATGATATTGATAAATGAAGCCTGTTGTAATTCGCATTATAGAAAAACAAATCGGTTTTACTAATTAAAAGTTTTAAAGGCTAACTGTAATCGATCTTTTGGAATTACGAGATGCATATTGGATTATATTTGATACTAAGAATCACTTGGGATTATGCTAGGTGGAGCAAAGGCAGCTGGATGAGAGTTGTCGAGAATCGAAATTAATGGATTTGATTGGAGCGGCCTATGATTCTTATCAATAGTTCCAGCAGTCGACTGCTGGAACTGTTGATAAGGATCATTATTTAGGTAATGCTATAGAAGCCACAAAATCATAGCCACAGGCAAATCTGTACTTGTTGCGGAATTTGTTCGAAAGAGTCACCGCGGCCCTGGAACGCAAAGGGCTTTAGAAGGAACACGGATGGGTTTTAGTCAGTAAGAGTCTGACACTCCCTTCCGCTCCACCCAGAGCGGAAGAAGTCATTTGATGATTTCCCATCCTTTAAAAAAAAAGGCAGGTCTGTACTTATAATATAATATAGCTGAAGAGTTTGTTTGTTTGAACGCGCTAATCTCTGGAGCTATCAGTCGAATTTGGAAATTTCGTTTGGTATATAAAAGTCTCATTTATGAGAAATGCTATAGGCTATACGGGAACGGGAAATACCTACGGGAACAGGTAAAAACGGTATATGCGCGTACGAAGTCGCGGGCAAAAGCTAGTAAGAAAATATAAGCAAATGAAAAATTATGTTAAGGCTCACAATTTTTCTTATGAAGTTTGAATCTTCTCATTTAACAAGCTTGATTAATTCTATTTCGAAGAAGCAATTAAAAATAACCAAACCGGAGCAGATGGCATTAAGCAGTGTACAGTCGTAAAACATAATGATGATGATGAGATGTAAGAATGTAAATTATTCCAATAATTTACATTCTTGATGCTCATCAAAGTTCGTTTAGAATTTATTGCTTCCATACTATTGACATTGAAAATCTGGCATTTTAATATATCATCATAAGTTCACGTGATCACT
Organism: Mamestra brassicae; assembly: GCA_905163435.1. Classification (NCBI taxonomy): domain Eukaryota; kingdom Metazoa; phylum Arthropoda; class Insecta; order Lepidoptera; family Noctuidae; genus Mamestra; species Mamestra brassicae. The sequence continues at coordinate 1,111,891 of LR990991.1, read as the reverse complement.
GTGTGATGGGCAAGATGTAAGTTAATTTATTTATAGACGAATATATGCGCTGATAATAAAATTGGGAAATAAATGTTAAAATTATAGACATTTGGGTTCAGGAGAAGTCGAAAGATTGTCATTTGTAACTATCATGGTCAACAATAATATTACATTTAATAGTAAAAAACTTAGGTATTATAAAAAAATACATAATGTAAAACGCATGAAGGCTCCCACAGATGGGTAATACACGAAATATTAAATTAAAATATTTTCATGATTAAGTGTTAAGATTAGTTTGAAAGTACCTAAATAACTGATATTTATTTTGTAAGTAGGTTAAACATAACACTTTTACTTGTCAATCTTTTTTGGTCATTTTTAAACTAGATGAGGCCGGTGTTTCCTAGCTGACTACCCTGAGAAGAAACACCGAAACAAACTCAGAGGTCAAAGTCTCTTTTAAAGTCCATACAATTTGTACTGGTCAAATCATATGAGAACCATGTAGGTTAATGTCTAAAGTGATCTTTTGAGGAAAGTACCACACAGATCTGAGTGGACCTGTCCAGACAGTGCAAGCATTTGCCAGTTAACGTGTAGCTCAAACTTAGAACTTTAAGGAGCTCAACGATTTGAAAAACAATACTAAAGTAAGGACATTTGGGTAGGCCGCAAGAAGAACTCAAATTAAGTAGATAGTCTAGCAGATGTTTCAGGATTCACTAAATAAATTCAATTTAAATGCCATTTATTCGCGTACATGTCGAAATGTAAATAAAATTATTATTTATCCTTTCATTTCGAATATTTTTTTTTAGAATCAGCAAACCTTGTGTTTTTCCGACCAAATTAAATATACCCGCTGATATTATTACATTGAACTATCTCTAATTTGCAGTTAGGCAGTATAAAAAATAAAACATACAATATATTTATAAACTCTAATGATTCCTGATCTTTAGAACTGTCAGTGAATTATAATCCAGGAAACTATTGTTGAATAAAAAACATCAAATAACATGTTTCAAGTCATTAGAACGATGAACTTAACTTATATATGATTGTGCATATGTGTTACATACAATGTAATACAATAGGTGAATAACCGCATAACGATACAATTACTATCGGTGTATTGTTCAGTTCCTGTGTTTTTGTGCAGCACCATTTTATGTGGTATTCAATTAAAACTTATTTTAATTCGTTTACCTTGTATCGATGTACGGCGCCGGTGGCTGAACGAAGTAGGTAAGATAATTATTTTAATGATTTCGAATATAAAAAGTTCTCAACGTTCTAAAAGTAATCAACGGAACCCTAGTGCCAAGCCTCCACTATCCGTCCGTCCTTCCGTCTATGTGTCAGTCAGCGGGCTGTATCAAATGAACCAAAATATACCTACGCTCTGTAAAAATACAAGATAATTTATATTTTTAGAGAGTGTGTATTTCAATCGCCGCAAAATAAGTTTTATTATTTTTGTTATACAAAAAATTATAAAACTTGTTTAAAGTCCCACATAAGAAACGTGACTTTTTCGGTTTATTATCATATCCATCCGGTCACGGGGCCTTCATGTGTGAATCCGATTGGCACTTGGCCGGTTTTGTGGGATCCCTCACGGATGCATCAAGAAGTTGAAAGGCTGATGAGATCGAATGAACCTAACAATCGTGGTCCATGCTGTTGAAGAGTTTCCCAAAGAACCGCATCATTTGAGGATGGAATTTCTAATTAAAAGGACAATAGGTCAATAAGTATGCTTCTCTACTGAAATTAAATCCTAAAAAGGATCGAGGAATTGATAGAACATCTACTAATGATCACAGTCGCACGGCTGGTATTTTCTGGCCAATCGTATCCATAATTTTATGGTAATGGCATACCACAGAGTAAATAAGTTCTGATAGTACCAGAAGTATTTACGTGATATCTTGGGAAGGTAACTGAAGTTCGTATTTAAGTTATATTTACCAATATTCAAGTTTAAAGAACACGATTGTAGGATTAAGTAAAAATGCGTGGGCTTATGCTTATGCTCAGTCGTAACGGATCATCAGAAGCCAGAAAATCTGGCACCAGTCTTGCCAAGGGGCACCAGGGAGTGGAACTCTCTGCCTGCGTTTGTGTTTCCGAACGCATACAACCCTAATCTCCTCAAAATGATAGTGAACAGGCTTCTTCTGTATGGTCCTGTGATGAGGAGGGTTGAAATGCACGTAACTAAAAGAGTTATGACTATAAATGTCGATGAATGGACAGGGAGAGGGAGGCCAAAGAAAAGATGGATGGATTGTGTTACGAGTGATATGAAAGAAAAGGGAGCTATTGATAGCGTGACGGCTGACAGGACAGAATGGAAGAAAAAGACCCAAGTGAGACCCAAGTAACATGGGATAAGGGCAAGAAGATGATGATGATGATGAGACTTCTTCTGGGTAAGCTCGCTCCATCGTCGACTTTGTCTCTGTCATCTATGACCTAGACTAGAGTCAAGAGCAAACTCATCTCAAAGCCTTCTCCTAACTTTTTTGGGGCCGGCTCTAGTATAACCGGATTCAGCTAAATATCAGTATTCTACGTGGAGCAGCTGCCTACCAGACCTCTACAACCATAATGGCTTTATATTGGGTATCACGATACTCCTTGGTAAGACTAGTGTCAGATTTTCTGTCTTCTGACTATCCGTGTCTGTCAAAGGCCTATAAATGATAGCCGGGATACTTAACGTACTTTCCGAGGCACGGAGGAGTCTCGGTATGTTAAGATGGTCACCCATCCACAGACCAACCTCGGGAAGTGTTGCTTAACCTTGAAGATCGACTCATGTGGCTGTTATTACTTAGCCACGAGTTTTTCGATTAATCACCAACTTACGTCCATAACTTTTTCTTCCATATGAAACCACTAGCTGGTTTCTCGTAAGACCTTGAGATCTTGTAAAGTTATTCCCAGTCATAACAGCCGTCCGCTGAAAGCCGCAAGCGCAGGTGAGTCAGCAACATTGTCGCAAGAGGATGAGGCTGTCTTTGTCGGTAGCTATGACACCTGTATTTATGTATTTATGCTATGGTTCAGAGAAGATTAACTTTTTAGCCTTTAGTTGTTTTTTTAGCAATGGCTGGTGACAACGTCTAATAAATCGATGAACGCCGGCTGCACGCACGAAAAAGGATGACTCATTGTAACGTTACGCTCATTGTAACGTTACGATCATTTTATCAATGTTTTGTTATGACGTTGTCACGTTAAACTATTGTCCGTAAACCGACTTTACACACAACCAATTTTTCATAGAAAGAGGGAATGAAACGTGGTTATGGGGAGTATTGAGGAAGGGGCTAATGCGGAGGAAGAAGAGATTGCTGCGCGGACCCCTGTAAATAAATTAATTGGGATACCAATCCAAATCACAATGATGATGACAATGAGTCTGGCAGAACTACAAAAGGCTCTAATTTTAGAAAATATTACCAAAGTAATATTTTATTTTGATTCTGTATGGTGTCGGACGTAAAACAATAGCACCATCCCATCACTTCCCGTGAGTGTCGTAAGAGGCGACTAAGGGACTCACCAGAGAATGGGCAGCAGCATTCTCTGCTACACTGCGATCGCCCATCCGCCTGCCAAGCGTGGCTATTATGGCAAATCCCCCCCCTCTCTTTGGCCTTTGGGCGAGGCCTATGTCCAGCAGTGGACGTGTTTTGGCTGATATGATGATGAATAGCATCACCACTTGCAAAATATGATTATTAAAGGTCGTTCTTACCAAGTTAAATCTAGTCTAGAGACGATGAAAATCATGCTTCCATATGTTGCATATGTTTTGTATTTTATTTTATTACTCTAACTAAGTTTTATGCAAAATATTTAGTTGTGCGGTAAATGCAAACAAGATCATTATCTATTTCTATTCCACTAAATATCCGTGTCGTCAACACTCTTGTATGCCCATGTATGGCTGTGGTCCGAAGGTTCGCGACCCCAGCCCCATCAGTTGTTACTTACGACCAGCTACACGTAATATCTCAACTCATCATAATAATATCTGATGGTTATGATTTTAATTGGATTTTGTGTTCACCACGGCCATTGAAATCATTCATACAAATGAATAGTTTTCGGATTTTTGACGGAATTTTACAATAACTGATGTTAATCTATTTCTCACGACGAAGACTGTTTTCTATATTTTTTATATCTATTTGTTGTGTTTTATAATGTAACTAGCTTTTGCACGCGACTTCGTCCGCGTGGAATAGTTACTTGGGGCAGACATTTTTATTTTAAGATTATGAAGTTTAGGAAAGTTTGAGTCAATGCTACTGAACAGAGAAAGAATAGAGAGATATAGAAGGTTTAACAAATATACGACGTGATTCTTTAAATTGGCATAACTGTTTTATTTATGAACCGATTGACATGAAACAAACAGTTAATGTTAAGTGACGCTTACCACAATGTATTAATTCTACTCTAACATGATGACAGAGACGTCACCAACACTGCATTAGCATTTCAGGCCTAAAGTTGTATTTAACTTATAATAGTCGTATAATTAAAATGTAGGTAATTTACTCAAACATCTGGCTTTCGGTGTGTATAAACGGCTGTGCCAGAGATGGCGAATCTTTTGCAAGTGCGTGCCATACTAACTGATGTAGAAAAAAGATAGCAAAGAAAGCCAGAGAGATGATTTGGACATAGAGATGATTTGGATGCAAACCGTTCGGGTTGGTTCAAGATGCCGCGGGAGAAGTGTGCCTGGAAATATTTGAGACAGCCTGTGCGAATTCTTCTACTTCTTTTGCGAGTCGATGATGACCCTTAAACATTTTGTGCCCAGTAGCTGGCCACGCTTACTGCGGCATCTGTGGCACTCATTAGATCCTTACTGGGCAACAAGTGGGCCATATTTTGGGCGGGGGCACCGCACTCACATTTGGTGTCTAGTGGGTCAGTGAAACTCCATTTTGCCAAGTTGTATTTGCAGTGGCCTACTAGGGTGTGCAAGCGATTGAGTGCTTTCCATAAAGGCCACTGCAGTTCATGTTCAGGTGGCAGGTGTTCCTGAGGTTTCAGGAAGTCGGGTTTTCCCACAACTTGCTTCTCACTATAAGTGTTTGGTCTTGAATAGCCTGTATGCAGCGAAGAGAACTTTTCCGGCTCTTAAGTCTACCCGGCGCTGAGGTGTGTCCGTGGAGGGTATGTCGGGAATCGGATTCAACCGCGCATTCGACATCCCTCCTTGCTATTGGAAGTGCGATACCAGTTATCGGGTAAAGTTTGTTGAGCAAAGTCGGCTTATATGTGATGGGTTTATTGCTAACAATAACTTCAAATGAAATTAAGAAATTTAAATCAAGGTGTTTGCATTTGGCAAAAATAGCTAATTTCCATGCAATACCAGCTTACATACACGTTGATACTAAATAAAGTGTTAAAAAGGGGGTTAAAGCTTGTATAGAAGTGAGAAGGTGGCTCAATTCCAAAAAAAAAAAAAAAACTCTTGTGCATTTTCCGCTAACCCAGCGGTTCAGGCTGTTTGGTTTTTATCAATCAATTATGACTTTACTATTTCTATGAAGACTTACTTAGATTACTTAGAAAAAAAAACAATAGTACGTTTGTTATCATGCCCAGAATATTCTATGGCATGGCAACCGTATAGCCTAATGATAATTGCCTCAGGTTCGCATCCCCGTTCTCTGCAATCCAACCGACTCGTCCATTCAAATCCACGCCACATACTGCAGGTTGAAAGGTCATTGATAGTGCATTTGTATATAATACAGAACAGTCAGTTATCGATTATACATGTAATCGGAAAATAGCAAACTTCCTAAGATTATAAAATAACGTGAGAGATTGTAAACTCTCGATAAATTGTCAACGGAACATTTGGAATACTATTTTACGCATCAAAATTTGATAGTCTATAATCTCGCGAAGTCATTCCGAGAAATTGTGGATTGATATAAACTGGAGACCAATCAGCTGTCTGGTCTACAATTTAAATGCAGGCAGTCTTTTTGAAAGCGTTTTTTTCTCATTGTTTATTGTTTTATATGGTCTATGATGTAACGTTACACTTGTTGTCGCCCGCGGCGATGCTCGCAATCATGTATGGAGTAAGCTATGTTACTTGATGTGACATTCTTTTGTTTGGTTGCTTTCTCGTAGCAGGTTACTGTTACATTTTGATGATGTTTGACAGCTTGTTTTTTATGTAAGAGACTGCCCACCTGATGTAATGTGGTATAAGATACCGCCTTCTGTAGACACTTATAAAGGCTTGCTAGTTTGCGCTAAATTGAGAAACAGCAAACTGCAAGTTTAAGGGGTTCTTAATTCTGCCAGGGCTAGCTTTTATCCCAAGGGAACATAATCGCGGTGGCGGATTTTTTTCGAAAGAGTCACCACGGCCCTGGAATGCAAAGGGCTTTAGGAGGAACACGGATGGGTTTTAGTCAGTAAGAGTCTGACTCACCCTTCCGCTTCACTCAGAGCGGAAGAAGTCATTTGATGATTATCCATTCTTAAAAAAAAGGGGTTAACTTAATTAAAATTGGGCTTGCTCGCCCAATTTTAATTCATTTCAATATTCCATACATGATTGAGAACCCCCTACACCTTGACATGCTACTTCCTACTAGCCCATCAGGATGCTGAATCTGCTTTCAATAAAATTATGTTTGATTTCTACTCCAAGTTTAGCTAGTTTTCCAAAAGTTAGGTTTTAAGTTATTCCTATGAGCGAAAGAATTACATTCAAAAGAAAAACTTGTATAACTTAAGTCGCAGCCAACTGGCTTAATCAGCCGTTTAATTGGTTGCCTAGCCTTTTCATTTAACTGAGCCGTGTTTTCAGCGACCTATATGACCATTCACATAATCTTTGGTTCAACAGCGTTTAATGACTTGCCCATATCTTGTGTCGCTGAATAAACGCAGTTCAATGAAAAGGCTAGGCTTTTAATAAAACGGCTGATTAAGCTACTTGGCTGCGACATATATAAGAGGTATAATAATGATCTTAGGAAGTACTGGTCCGATTCCGGATATTTTTTACTGGTATTTAAAAACCTATCTATACTACTCGTTGAGTTACTTTTATGCCCGAAAAAAACCGCTGTTTCTGTGGGCTGGGCCACGAGGGCAAAGCCACGAAAAAGCTAGTTTATTATTAACCGGAACACAGAATGGATACCATTAGAACAAAGATGTTTCTTTAGAGCGATAACATCAGTGACATCAGATCGGGAGGCAGGCAGAATGTCAGGCTCGATCGTGAACTTATCGTTATTTATTTTAGTATCCGTAAAATTGATTATAATGTTGTTTCAAGGTCCTCATAGTTTTTGTTTAGCTTTGAGGATGTGTGTGGTTTTCCTTAGAGGACGGTGATCCAGGAAGTCTTAAACTAAAACGCAAAATTCTATGAAAAAATGCTAGAATGGCATTCAAAAATAACGACATGACTAGTAGAAGTATTCATTTATGAAAAGTTGTCTGTTTGTTTTCCTGGTCTGGGGACCAAAAACTGGGCCTTCCTTTTTTATATTTTTTTTAAAGGATGGGAAATCATCAAATGACTTCTTCCGCTCTGTGTGTAGCGGAAGGGCGTGTCAGACTCTTACTGACCAAAACCCATCCGTGTTCCTTCTAAAGCCAGGCGTTCCAGGGATGCGGTGACTCTTTCGAACAAATTCCGCAACCCTGGCAGGAGCCTTCAGTACCTACTTAGTTAATGTTGAATCTCTGATGACCTTTCAGTAATATGTCGTATTTACTCAACGTTGCAATTAAGAGTGTGGTCAACAACTCGTCATGGTAGCTCGCGGCAGCATTAACCTTTTCGTTTGAGCCAGCTTGCTCAGCAGGACAATGCAGCGAATGGTACAAACTATAGAATAAAGATCTCCACACTTATTTATTCTAAGTCTAGTCTGAATTCCGTGGTCGTCAGGTGCACACTAATCCCAACCGCTTATAAACTCCTTTTTCCTCCTGGATAGAGGAGGGTGCGCAGGAATATCAGACTCTTAGTTACTAAAACCGCTCTCGGTGCTCTGCAGCTACGCTTGGCCGCTTGGGGCGGTGGAGTGCTTGCGAATTTCGTCACGCTAGTTTTTGGTCTACATGAATGTTCCAGAGACGCGCGCGCAGAATACGGTGCGCCGCCGTCTCGTCCAGCAACTCCTGGAAACCAGGATCAACAATGGCGACCAACAGAAATACGCTGAGCAATGAAATTCTTTAGAAAACAGCGGAGGAATAAGAAAAAACATAATTTCTCTTTCGGTACCATTGTCACTGTCACCGCATAATTGACTGGCCTGTTGGTCGAGTGGTTAGTGACCCTGACTGCTTAACCGGAGGTCGTGGGTTCGATTCCCACCCAGGACAAATCTTTGTGTGATGAGCATGATCATTTGTTCTGTGTCTGCGTGTAATTTGTGTATAATATGTATGTATTTAGAAATATATAAGTATGTTTATCAGTTGTCTGTTTGCCATAGTACAGGCTCTGCCTAGTTTGGGATCGGATGACCGTGTGTGAGTTGTCCCAGGATGTATTATTATTATAATTGCAAACTACGAAAATTACAAAATATCTTGAGAGATTGTAAACTCTCGATAAATAGTCAACTGACCCATCTCTCAAAATATTTTTGGAGTTTGCCATTTTCCGGTGACATGATCATTTGCGGGTTAATCCTAGATGAAGTTTATACAGGAGCATCACTATTGGCACTGGCAAAGAGAGGCCTAATCCAGGCTATAGGCAAAGTGGGGTTGTTGATGATGTTAATCTCGGTTTACAATTAAGTTTAAATAAATCCTACTAATATTATAAACGCAAAAGTTTGTAGGTATGGATGGATGGATGTTTGTTACTCTTTTACGCAAAAACTGCTCAATGGATTTTGATGAAATTTGGCACAGTGGGGGATTATAGTCTGGAATAACACATAGGATACTTTTTATCCCGGGAATATGTTCCCTTGGGATAATTTTCGACAATCACGCGGGTGGAGCCGCGGGCGGCAATTAGTAAATAAATAATGAGAAACAAGGTCAATCTGAAAACCTCTTAACCGATTGCGGATCCAAGTTGGCCGCTATAAAAACAATCTGGCCAAATGGGCCTCCTTTACCTATCCTAAACGCAGCGCCAGTGTGGAGCCTTTTGCGTGCGTCACTTTCTTTGTTGCCCTTTTTCCTTATTTTTTTTTTGTTCCAGGTACCAGAGGCCAATGATAGAGCTGTAGATCTTGCTAAATACTAGTTGGACAAAATCTAATTTGACTCATTCGACACACAATTTCTTTTAGAAAGAATAAGTACCAATAATCAAGAGGAATGGTACTCGAGGTTTAATCGAAATGACACGCTCACTGCATCTGCATTTCTCAAATTATTTTTATACTGACGAATTTGAATAGCAAAATGATTTTGGATATAAATTAACACAGAAATTGAATTTATGAGCTTTACAAGTTCATCACATTAGAATGTAGTTTTAAATAACACTTGTTTAATTAATTAACTCATTGAATAGTTTTAATGAATGATCTTCAAACGGTTATTAATTAATAAAGTTGTCAATGTTGTTATTCGTAACTGAGAATAATGTCGCTACAAAAAGTAACGCATAGGTATTTGTAACTGCGACTGGTAGTAGGCGCTGGTATTTGTTGGTTACTTTGAAAATTTCTAATCTACTTATAGGTATTATATGTGAAAGCAATCATGCTTCAACTGTTAAACTGATTTGGATAAAATTTGGAAAATCCATGGCCTGAATTAGGATCTAGGATACTTTGTTATTTCGGCAGTACGTTCTTGTGTGTTTATTTTGCCGCCAAAGTTAGTATTTAATGAAAGTCACTAAATAGCTGCCGTTAACCTCAGGTTTTTCATCTTTTAGTTAAGTTGAAAAAAACAGATTCACCTCTTCAATATCACTATCACTACATATTATGTATATAACAAAGACCCTCGCCACGTCTATCTGTCTGTCTGTTCGCGATAAACTCAAAAACTACTGAACGGATTTTCATGCGGTTTTCTCCAATGGATGGGTTTATTCTTGAAGAAGGTTTAGGTGTATAATTTGTTCCAAAATTCCTACGGGAACCGGGAAAATAGGATATGCGCGTACGAAGTCGTGGGCAAAAGCTAGTACCTATGTATTGTATGAATATGAATTGCTTTTAGCAAAAATGGGCCTGTTTTTATTATTATTGGTAAGTTCGCGTTTGACTGCAGTCTTTCCTGATGGAAAACGATGATGTGGTTGATGATGGTTTCCTAGAAGTACCTATTCACTCTAGACTTAAAAACAAATACTATCGGCTTCCAAATAAAAAACACCGACTGCCGAAATTAAAGTTATTTTATACTTTTTACTATTTTTTATTTGGAAGTCGGTTGTATTTTTTTGTAAAAAGTTTTTTTTAATTCATTTTTTTGTGTTTCATATGTTCCATCAACCAATCAATCTCAGTCCATTTACGATCATTTATTGAGGAGTTCCGTTGCCTATTTCCGAAGTTTATACACCCAGTTTGTAGATACGGCAAAATCTGCACGCCCTCTATTTCGTGACCTGCACTTTTAGATGGTAACTCGACTGTATCATTTTCATGTAAAGTGTCATTGTGAATTATTATAAGCCGTATATATCTCTGTTGGCCCTGCGGAACCCAGGCGATACATCTACCTCCTGTTTTGCACTTTGTTAATTGCTGGCATGCCCTTTCCAAAATCATAACGTTGCTAAATTCCTCACGGTACGAGCGAGACTTCGGAGCCAAATTCTGCAAATTGTTTCCTTGAAATGTTGCTTTCATGTGGTGTAGGTACATACATTGATTGTCTTGTTCACAGTACTTAGTACTTATTGATAGGATGTTAACCTATGAACTTCGTAAAATAACCTAAAGTTCCTACCTGATGGCGTTGAAGTTTTGGTTGTAAACCTTTTTAGGGTTATGTAGTCAACAAGGAACCCTTTTAGTTTCGCCATATCCGTCTGTCTGTCCGTCCGTCCGTCCATCCGCGGTTTAGCTCAGAGCGCTAGAAAGTTGGTATGGATATACCTATTAATCATGCCGACAAAGTGGTAGAACGAAATCTTGAAATACATTTTATTTTAGGGTTTTTTATCGTCTACCCCATGGTGTGGGGTGTCGTTGGACAGGTCGTTTAAAAATATTGCGGGTTTGCGAAAACCATTTTTCCGTCTAAGGATCCGTCTGCGCAATATTAAGGTTTAAAGTGCAAATTTTTGTTAGAGTCATTCCCCCTCTGCCAGCTAAACGGTTGTTTTTATAGACGTGGAAAAATTCATGCTATAGTAGGCGCCAGATAAATGTGGAATAAAGTATATTGACCTTTCCCTAATAACTGCTCATAGGTACCTGAACAATTAAATATGAATCGTTTTTCATTATTAGACAATGTTAAGGATCACGAGAGATGATGATTCGGGACAGCTTTGTGTCAATAATTCCGTTTTTCAAATTAACAATGTCAATAAATGTAGGTGGGTCAATGACCGATATTCCACGATTATCTGGCGCCTACTACAGTAGCATATATAATGAATTTATTGTATTAAAAGGGAAACTATGACAGCTAAGTAGGCTTTACAAGTTAACCAGTAATAGTCGACCAACTAAAAAAATGGAACTGGATTAGTAAAAAAATGCAAATAATTCCATAGAAAATGACTTAAAACCAAGTGCATTTGTAACTTTGTAATCTAATAATAGTGAAGTACATTTTACTATTTTTCTGTCATAGTTTAGGAGACGGGTACCTACGGAACCCTATACTGTCCGACACGTACTTGGCCGGTTTTTTATTAATTAACTATATTATAATTATTTAATTATATTATAAATACAGGTGAATAAAAAAACACATGACACTTGGAAGCTGTATCTTATTTTTTTATTTTTTTTATCCCAAAATTTTATGTGACAAACTGTCTACCGAAGTGTTCGCTGATATCACTGATTGATTGAATTTTTCAACAGCCAAATGCATTATTTAACTTGAGTTTGATTTGTAACCCGGTATCCGGTATTAATGCTGTTTAACTTGGTTAGACGATTGTTATCTGTTAAATTAGATAATGTTAAAATATCAGAAGTAGTTTAGTTAAAGTTATAATTTAAGTTTAGATATACAAATAAGTAATAATAAGTTCCTATTTTATTTTTATTCTAAAATCCTTAATATTGTATACGAAGGTCAGAGTAAATAAAGCTAATTGCTATTTTGCAGATGTTTACAAGCAACTGTGCAGAATGCAATGTACTAACATTCCATCAAGTGAGTCACCGGTAGGTGTTATTGGAAATCTACGCTACAATTATTTAACCACTATTTTAATCATAAAAACCGGCTATATACTATGAAGCTTTTTTATTATTTGTTGAAATAGCGTCAATAAAATACCTAAGTACATAATAACGGTTCATGAGATACAGCCCGCTGATAGACAGACGGACGTGGAGGCTTAGTAATAAGGTTCCGATGGTGACCCCTCAGGAAAGGAACCCTAATAACCTAGGTCAATACTTAAAACAAATCAACTTTACCAAATTAAATCGCGACAGTTAAAGTAAACAAAATTTTATCAATCAACCGTCACAAGCATTACAAAGAAACAAGGTAAAAAGTACTGTTAGAAAAGTTTAACTGAAGACATGCGCATGCGCATGCGATTCACCGATATACACGATTGATGGGCTGAGAGCTGAGTGTGTCCTTTATCTCTGCCAGCCCATCTGAGCCTTGGGATGATGATATATTATTATAGTTGTGTCACAGGGTACATGAGCTACTGATTTAACTTGAAAAAATATTAATATCTTGAAATATTTCCGGGTTTACAATATAAAATTATAAGACATCGAAATAATGATTTTCCCAGGTTTAGATACATACATATATATGCATATTAAAATCACCGAGTCTTACCTATTCCTAAATCACAATTTTCAGGCATATGACATATTTAAAGAAGGAATGTTGCAACAAATGTAAGAAAAGTCAAAAATATATATAAATATATTAAAATTTAATAATTCAATTAAATAATTATGTAATAGCAAAACGCTTCCCAAAATCTGACAAATTTGATATTATAAATTGTATTTCCAATAAAATACCATCAAAGCTTTGTAGGTCGGCCATAAGATATCAATATGAGCCATCTGAGCAAGCCGGACATGTCACAAAGAACCTTTAGCTAAACATCGGTGGCCGAAGAAGATTCTAAGTTCAAATGTCAAAGCGCGTCCTTGCCGCGCAACGATGCGCCGGCGACTATAAATAGCCAGAGCGACAACACAGAGGTATCAGTCGCTCGATTGCCTTTCAATCACAAACAGTCCCAGGACAAACAAACAAAAACCCATCAAAAATGAAATCGGTACGTTTTGATAAAAATAAGTGTTTTTCGATTCTTAAGTGTGAAAAATTGAAGATCCTTCCGATCGATTGTCATCAAGTTTTGGTGATAGCACGAGGTGGTTTGGAGCTCATGGCTAAGTACTAACAGCAGCACTTGTCGATCTTCAAGGTTAAGCAACGCTTGCCAAGGTCGGTCTGTGGATGGGTGACCATCTTAACATACCAAGACTCTTCCGCGTCTCGGAAAGCACGCTAAGTCTTGCCAAGAATTAACTACTGTGTTACCCAGTAACTGGGTGGTGGAGGTCAGACGGCCAGTTGCTCCTCGTGAAATTCTGGTATTCAGCTGAATCCGGTTTGACTGTAAGCCTCAATATAGTTGAGAAAAGGCTAGGTAGATGATGTTGCCGAGGTGTTCCACTGGCTGGTGTGTAATAGTGTATTCTGCCAACAGTTCATCGTCCTCGCCCTGTTCGTCGCCGCCGCGGTCGCCGCGCCCGCCAACCCCGAAGCCGAAGCGCAGGTCCTCCGCTACGAAAGCGACAACATTGGAGTTGAGGGATACAACTACGCGTAAGTTTTCACAAAAGCTTTATTCGGTTGGTTTAACTTTTATGTGTAAATTATTGATTACCTCATTTAATATGCCCTAATCCTTAAGATCTCATTGTTTATTGACCTTTTTACGAAATCCAGGATCCATTTTTCTATCAGATATTCCGTACAATTTATTAACACACATTTTTTTCGTAACCTACAGTGTCGAGACCTCCAACGGCATCCAGCAGCAGGAGAACGGCCAGCTGAAGAACGTTGGCACCGAGAATGAGGCTCTGGCGGTCACCGGCCGGTTCTCTTACATCGGTCCCGACGGCGTCACCTACTCTGTCACCTACATCGCCGACGAGAACGGCTTCCAGCCCCAGGGCGCTCATATCCCCGTTGCCCCTTAATTCTACTCCACTAACCCCAATATCTAGTCCAAAAAATACTCATCCTTAACCTTATCCCCTTCCTTTGTTAATTATCCTCTGCAAGCGATCTGTGATATGATCCTGAACGATTTTGTTAATAAAACAATTTGTGTTATAGTAATTTACATATTCGTTTAATTTCCTCCACCAAAATGTACGACACAATCGAATTCTTTAAAAGATTCCTATCACAGTTACGAAACTTCAAAAGCATGAAGGATTACTAAACTGATGAAATAAATAATGTAAATTGGCCTTTTCATAACAATCCGAGAAGACCCGTGTGACCATGTCATCATCTTGAAAAGCAATCGTTTTAAATATTTGATCATTCAGATCATTGATTAACTTGATTACGAGATTTACAATAACTTTGAAGAATAAAAATCAATGCACATATACATGGGATAAGGGCAGGAAGATGATGATGCAGATCATCGTAACGAATTTAAACGAACACATGAACTTTCAACAAATCAAAAATAAAACGGTAAAATATATATAAAAAAAAACATTGATTGCGAAAACAATTCAAATCAATTGAAAACAAAATGACGACAGTAATGACTCATTAAATATAAGGACCCAAATATGTGAATATTCCACAATAGCTAACTTAGAAATATGTTAATTTACGAGCAGCGCGACCTTCGGGCTCGATGATGATGCCTCGTCTCGGTTTGATGTCCATCTCATTATAATATTAAAGCTACCATCCTTGGAATCCTAAATTGATTATGTTCGGATTAAAGTATAGATGCAGCAATGTATTACTAATAAGGTTTTATTGGTATTTAACAAGTGACCGGGTGTTAACCTACTAGCTTATCGGTTTGGGAGTGTGCATGTGTGCCCACGCCTTTAGTTCATCCGTAGTGTTGAAACTATGGGTGTATAGTGAAAGTATTTCGGAGACAGGTTTGTTGTGAGTTTTGTGTGGTGATGAAATACTCATTAGGTACCATCACTGTGTGATCACCTGAAACATATTTTTTTAACCTTTCATCCCTCGTCTGCCTCTCTTGACTGAGATTCGATCTTGGTAAGTTGGTACGAGAACCAAGCAACCAGCTGTTTTTTTTCCTGCTTACTGTAAAAACCATGCTTCACTTTTGTTACCATATTTAAATGTAGGATTTCGTGCTTGTGCAAATTATAAACTATTTTTTTTTACTGGTAGAAGGTACATTGTTACTGTGTAAGAAATAGATCACACGAGAGAAGCCGCAGTAAAAGCTAGTCTTGTACTAAAGTTCTACAATTGAAACTTGAATAAACCAGTATTTTGTATTAGTAATTCGAAAGTAATATGTTTTAAAGTCTGTTTCTTGGGACAAAGCTTGGTGGAGCATGTCCTCCTCAAAACTATATTATGTTTATCGGACATAATATAGTTTTCATCCCGGGAGTATGTTCCCTTGAGATGATTTCCGACTTTCACCCGAGTGAAGCCGGAAATTTAAACATAGGGATAATTGCAATCACACATGAGACACCACCTGATGTAATCAGTGTCCGTCTGTCTATCAAAAGCTTCAAACAGATTTTGCGGTTAGTGACACTTACCTTATAGCAACCGCAACGATTCAACTTGACCGCTTTAAATTTCATTAACTAAATGAGAATTAGAAAAGAAGCGAAAATGCTCAATTGCACATTAAGAAGAACGACGATATTGGTATAATTGTCGATTAACTTCCATATAATGCGATGCCCACCATACTTGGTATATCTACAGGATGATTGGCAATCGAATACGTTCCTACGCAAAAAAAAAACGTACAACGATTTTGACACCGATAACTATGCGGGCCAAATTTAGTTACTTTTTTGAGTTAACGAATCCTGTTCATTCAAGAGAATTGTCAATAAATTTTCATAGCTTGAACATTACAATGTTTAATTTCAAAAGTATTATTATTATTTTTTAAAACTTTATGCACTGGTCTGGGCAAAAAAATTAGGCGAAAGCGGAACAAATCGTAAAAACACTGTACAAAGGCTTAATGCCTTAGGCGTTTTCCACCAGTCGACCTTAGGGTGGTGCAGAGACAACATGGCAGGTACAACTTAAAGAAAAGACAAACAGAGAGAAAAAATACAATCATAAATACATTGATACATACATACTTACACATAAACAAAGTTATTAAGAAAAACGAAACCAACGAATTAACGCTGTCGTGAAAAGTAATTATTATTATTTATTTATTTCAGACAACATAGTCCATACATTCACACACATAAACAAAATACTTAAAAGATGTTATTAACAAAAATAGCTTATACCCTATGTTAATACTTATATACCACGAGAGACATTGTAGTCTTGATGAGATGCCTCGTAATGGGGCTCTCATCAAACTTATCCGCAATCGTAATGGGTACTTATATTTTTGATAAATTATAATTATTCGAGGGATTTATTCGTTCATGAGCTTTTACAAAATATCAGCTTTTTATTTGGAGTGGAGAAGTTTTGTCGCAATAAGCAATCGTCGAAAATTTCTAAAAATACTTTAAAAGTTCGATTACTCGAAAACAAACCAATTTGGGCATCAAGTTGTCGAGGTCAAAATCGTTGCATATTCATCATATCAGGCAATTGCCGTCCACTGCTGAACGTAAGCCTTCCCCAAAGATCGCCAACCACTCGGTCCTGAGCGGTCCGCATCCATCCGCTGCCAGCCACCTTCTTCAAATCATCGATCCATCGTGCCGCAGGGCGTCCCACACTACGTTTGCCCATACGCGGTCTCCACTCTACCACATATCTGCTCCATCGACCGTCTGTCCATCTACAGACATGGCCGGCCCATTTCCACTTCAGCATGCTCATTCTACGCGCAATGTCGGTGACTTTAGTTCTCTGGCGAATTATTTCGTTGTGGATTCTATCCACCAGAGAAATCCCGAGCATTGCTCTCTCCATTGCACGCTGAGCAACTTGTATATTAGCTGAAAAAAAATCCATTTGAATAAAAATAGGTATTCAACTATTTCCAATCAGCCTGTATGCAAGAGTCGATGAACGTCGGCCATGAATAGTAAATTGTTGGAATATGAGCGGAGCTGACACGATTCCTTTCTTTGGTTATTGTGTTATCAATAAGGACTCCAGACGGTAGAAATATTTAGAGAATGGGTACAGAGAACTTCATTCCGTTGAGTATGTGGCTTTTTGCTTGGGCTTGACTTTTGAGGAGGTGTTAATCATTTTCGGATTGATTGATTGATGCTGTTTAAAATAAGACCAGAATTTGGATAGTAGTTGTTTGACTCTTAAAAAGTATAAAATAAAAAATTTGAAAAACCTCCGACACAAAATCCTTAGTTCCCTTTAAAAAGTAATAAAAAAACTCAATTTTAAAGTACCTAAGTGTGTATTAATAATTCTAAAAAAATACGTCGCGTTGGGTTGAGTATGTGGCTTTTTGCTTGGGCTTGACTTTTGAGGAGGTATTAATCATTTTCGGATTGATTGATTGATGCTGTTTAAAATAAGACCAGAATTTGGATAGTAATTGTTTGACTCTTAAAAAGTATAAAATAAAAAATTTGAAAAACCTCCGACACAAAATCCTTAGTTCCCTTTAAAAAGTAATAAAAAAACTCAATTTTAAAGTACCTAAGTGTGTATTAATAATTCTAAAAAAATACGTCGCGTTGGGTTGAGTATGTGGCTTTTTGCTTGGGCTTGACTTTTGAGGAGGTATTAATCATTTTCGGATTGATTGATTGATGCTGTTTAAAATAAGACCAGAATTTGGATAGTAGTTGTTTGACTCTTAAAAAGTATAAAATAAAAAATTTGAAAAACCTCCGACACAAAATCCTTAGTTCCCTTTAAAAAGTAATAAAAAAACTCAATTTTAAAGTACCTAAGCGTGTATTAATAATTCTAAAAAAATACGTCGCGTTGGGGACCGCTCCAAATTATTTATTATCTACGATTTTTTAAATCGGTTCATAAATGACGGAGTTATGACTTTATGAGGTAACAACCAAAAAAAAAATACAACCGAATTGAGGACCTCCGCATTTTTTTAAAGTCGTATAAAAAGTGTAAAATATAGTACTTAATTCATATCGGAATAACATCATTTTAATTGTGAGCCAATATTTTTTGCGGAACTGCCCATCGCCTTTACAAGAGGAGGCGTGAGATATTATCAAGTCAATACTTCTTAGTGACAAGTGGGTTGTAACAATGCTAACCTTTAATTAACATTCGTCGTGAAAAACATTTTTTTGCTTGTTACATCATCGCATAGAGTCAGTCGATAGTGTTCCCTCTGCTGGAACTCAGGCCTCCTTTCTATAAGACGAAAAGGGCAGAATTAATAGGAGTTATTGAAATAAATGAAATGGTAGACTTTCTTAGTGCAAAACTGTGAGACATTCAATTAGAAATGTCTAATGGGGCCTCTGCAAGTTGGCGTCGGTCCCTTAAGGTCTCGAGATTGCCAAAGACATCCAAGATAATAAATGATTTTAACGATCGGCTAGCGATTAGACAGGTGGGTGTTGACGGTGGGCTTAACGACAGAAATGACGAAAAAGTCAAGATTACAACTATCAGGAGGGCTGACCCCAAATAAGGAAAAAGCTTGGGGTAAAAATATAATTGGACAAACGGGCCAACTGCGGGTTGGTGGCTGTCTCATGACTCTAATGGTTCTAGGACATGTTGGTCTCCTCGCGATGTTTTCTTTTATTGTTTTAACTACGAAGAAATGGACTATCATCATCATCCGTCAAGCCCGACTTCGCCCACTGCTGAGCATAGCCCTCTCTTCTCTTGTGCCAATCCCCACGTTCCTGTGCCAGCCTCATCCAGGTTCTGGCACCCGCGATGGCAACAATGTCGTCCGGTCGTGACTACTGGGCTAAAACTCTTATCGAACCCCACTTTATGAAGAGTTATTCCATATTGAAATAGTTTACACCATTTTAATATGAAGAATCTGCTATGGGTATTTAACGGTTAAAATTATCAATTTGACCCAAAGCTAATGTCATGTCGGTCTAAATACTTTAGAAGTAGGTTTTGCTCCGTATTCTGCTGCATCAATTTAGGAGGTCACGCATGGTACCACATTAAATACTTAATATTTGACCTTTGAACCTGCATAAGATGCCACGTGAGATATTTGATCAGGAATTAAATAATTATTTAGTGAGCAAATATTTTTTAAATTCCAAATAAAAAATTTTAAAAAGTAGAAGTAATGGAGTAGCAGAGTAAGTTTTTTTTTAATAATTTGAGAACATTACAAAGAACATTATTTATTAGAACATTATTCTTTTATGTTTAGACGCACATAAATGGCCGGTCTCTGACCTAAGCTCATGTCTATTCATTTGCCTTAAGTTACATTAAGTAAACAAATCGAATATTGATTAATTAAGCTGGGGAAACCTTCGAATAGACAAGTTTTAATACATACTTGTCCAATTCACTAATATAATCATTATAATGGAAGCAATTCTCTTTTAAGCTAATTTAATATACCAACAACAACATGTCAATGTAATATACCAACCAATATTTTATCAAAACCATTCTCCTTCAAGGATGACGTCACAAATTCCCAGCGAATGCATCACTGGCAAAAAGTCAGAGGTATATGATGTAACAATGTGATTGTATTGTAAGAGTGTACGATTAATTTTGTACAAAATGTGTAATTGCATGATGTGTCCGACAGGTTGATGTGGAGAACTAACCACAATGCAAAGAGCGTTTTGATTGATACCAATCGAATTTAGAATAATTATTCTGGAAATGTCATGGTCACCATCATCATTTCAGCCGAAAGATGTCCACTGCTGGGCATAGGCTTCCACCAAGTGTTGCCACTTCGACCGGTTCTGTGTCGCATCCAGCGGACCCCCGGAGCTCTCACCAGGACTGAAAATAATAAATGATGATTACAAAGGCAAAATTGTAAAAGCACAGAACTAAAGATAAAAAATATTGCGGAATTTATACTGCGTGCAATTTTGGTCAAATGCTATTTATTAAGTACATATACATACCTATACATTGTGGTAACCGTCCGAAATCCTGTGGTGGCTAGGCCCGATACGACCACCACTATAACATGACACTTAACCGTAGATCTGTGAAATATGGTCATACCATAGGTACACCTCTTCTAAGCCAAATAAAGGTTACCTATTGCGTTGCCAATACGTTCAAAAGTAACAAAAAAAAAACATAGATATACATTTACATCACGACTATAAAACTGGTGATATATGTAATCCGAAGCTATAATTAACCATCAATGATTACGATTAATCGACGACACGATGCTGATTAGCTAATATTAATCAAAAATCCGCACGAAATACATATTTTATGGACAAAAGTGTTAATTTTGATCAATAATTCATCAAATGGTTTTCGCAAATGTTAACCTTTTGCGGAATGTTGTAACTCATTGAACTTCACCTTGTTACGACACCTGACCGCGCTAATGGTACGTCGTAAGCCCCGGGCTACGAAGTTAGCGGGCAGCGGGGCGGAAAGCAATCGCTTGAGAGGAGTATTTTTTGGCATTGATTTATTCACTAAATAGTTATTTATTATTATTATTATTTATTTATTTCGGACAACAGTGATCCATATGTTTATTAGTAAAAACTTACACACTATGTTACTACACTAAATTAGGTGCAAATACACAATTAATCAAATCATTCAAAATAAAATATTCAATTAAAATTAAAATTTCATAAAATTATTATTGAAAATTAATGAACTGTGTGTGGTGTGTTATTATTTATATAACACACCTAGCAACAGAGCAATATAACACTTAATCAGTACAAAAGAACTTACAATCACAACACATGTTAAAATTCAGCACGATTTTACTCTATGCTATATTTATATAAGAGCTGTAGGTAATTTAGTATCTACCATAATTTTATTTACAGTTAATTTTATGTTGAAATATGAAGAATGATGGCTGAACCGGTACGTAATATGAACCAGTAGTAGATTGTGACATTTTCGAAGAGTAGTCAGGAAACACAGGCTTCATATTGTTTATTTTATTTTATATGATGTGAGATTGAAACCAGTTTACAGAAATAAAAATGATAACTCAACAAACTCATTTAGTTGAAAAACTTAATTCATTGACCGACTTCAAAAAAAGGAGGAGGTTCTCAATTCGTCGGAACCTTCTTTTTTCTTTTTTTTTTAATGTATTTTCCCCGATTACTCGAAGATGGCCATCTTCGAGTAATCGCGGAAAATGGATATACTTACCAGGTGGTCCTATGATCATCAAGTCAGGATCTGATGAATCCTGGAGAAATAGAGAGAACTCTTAAAACTTTATAGGCACACTTGAAGCGATTTGGGCAGTTTTCAGAAGAGGAACATTCTTCCCAACAAAAAAAAGAATCATCCAAATCGGTTGACAATTGGCAAAAATATCGCTGAACAAACATTTTTCCAGGGATCCCGTCATCAGATTCTGACTTACACCTTCCATCATTAGCTCAGCAAGATGAGATGTTGATTACCAGGCACAATTCTCTGAATTGCGTTAGAAAGTATGTAAAAAACATTGTATGGACTTTAAAATTTGAGGGTTGCACTCGATTTCCCTGGGATCCCATCATCAGATTCTGACTTGATGCCAATGGGAACACCTCAGGAGTGTAGGCTTTTGAATAAAAAAAAATCAAATAAATCAATTCATAATTGGCGGAATGATCGCGTACCAACCAACACACAAAAAAAAGTCGAATTGAGAACGTCCTCCTTTTTAGAAGTCGGTTAAAAAACAGCTACTCGCTTACAGAGAGACATGGGTTTCTAATCAGAATGCAAACTTACCTCAGCGAGACTGAAGCACGTTAAGTTTGTAAGAACTTAAACTAAAAGTAAATATTGCCTACTTAATCTTTCCACATAAAATCTGTGATGACTGATGAATGACACTGCTAGAAGTTATTTGGCCTGAGTATAAAAAAAATGCCATACAATCTGGCAATGCCGCCAGTCTTTTGGGCACAATACAATTTGACAGTGATGCTGAGTAATTTTTGACTCCATATCTTAGGTTATTTTAGGCTAAGTTAGTTAGGGAGGAATTTTAAACGTCAAATTTTAGTTTTGTTAAGGATTAAGTAGTTAGTTTTATCTTAAATTAGTTTTTCCCGTGGCTTCTATTGCATTATTATAAATGTTTGCAAACCTACTGCCTGCCCCTGCCTAGAACCGTCCCCAGGGTTCCATCTATCTCTGAACCCAAATTCATCAAGATCCGTTCAGCGATTTAGGCGTGAAAGCATAGGAATCAAACACACTTTTGCATTTATATCATTAGGTCAAGATGTCTCTCCTACGTTGTACTTACTTTCATCCATGCAAATATAAAATCCAGCGAATTGTTTGAGGATACCAAATAAAGAATTTTGATGTAGCAGTTGGAATGTGAGGCATTTAACATTTAATACAGGAAGGGAATCAACTCAAAAACTAGTTAATCCACGATTGAAAATATGCGCACCGTGGCCCAGTAACCTTGTGGACTAGATACTCTATTTACTTCGGCAAATAGGTAAAATACCCAGTGTGCAGTACAATTCATTGAGACCTGTTTTTATAAATACTTAATTAACTATATACACTAGAAATAAAAATAAAAACTCCTAACTAAATTAACCCTAAAATATGTCGTCAAAAAATTCATCCGCATCGCTGTCGACTGGAAGTGTACCCAAAAGACTGGCGGCATTGCCACGTTGAGACCTTAGATGTTTCAAATGATATCCAGTCATTTAAGCCAAGAATGAATATGTTACTTCCAGGCAAGTATACTTAATCGTCGGCAAAATCACCGCACACAGTCAGGTAAGACGAAAAACAAAAATAGACCTACGTTATTACATCAGGATGAAGCCCTTTAAATCGATTAGGTAACCGCGACTTTTAACTAGTCGATTGTGACTCGTATAAATGTCATTCGGCACCTATCTTATAGAGGTGAAATACCGTATGTGATACAACTCCAAACATATAATTAAATCAACTAGACTTATAAAACTTTGATTTACTGAACCGGTTCTTAGTGATGTCTAAGATTCTGAACATAATCGACTCGGCATTAGGTCGATACTATTTTTTAATTCGATTTCGCCGGATGAGATTTTAATGTTACCAATTTGTGGAATTTGATCGAGTCATTTTTAGTAGCATTTGGAATTTACATCAAGATCATCTCTGTAACAACGTCCGATTATGTTTTTGGACATAAAAAGAGTAATTTCATCCAAAATTAAATTACAGCTCCGCAATATACATATCTGCTTAGAATATAAAAAGCTTATTTTTTACTGTTGATAGGCACGGGCTTGACCACTATCTCCCTGATGGTAAGCGATGATGTGGTCGAGGATGGAGCACGCTTACCTAGAAGTAACCTATTCACTCTTGACTTAAAGACTCCCAGGTTATAGCTATCAGGAAACACAGACTCTAGCAGGGAATTCCACTCCTCAGCTGTACGCACTATGAATGTGTTCCCAAAACGTTTCGTGCGTGTGTCCACCATGTACCGGTGATGCCTCGCCGTGCGTCTGTGGTCCGATGATGGAACAGGCTTGGTGTAATTAAACTATGCGATTCCGTTGCAAATTCCCCAAAATGCAACCGATAGAAAACCGACAGGCTATAATAGCAACTCGGCGTCGATGCTCAAGACTTAGAAGCTTCGAATCAATGAGCCTATCATTGCCGATGATCCTCTTGGATCGTTTCTCAATTGACTCAAGGGCATCAAGCTGGTATCTGGCAGGTCCGTCCCAAAGATGAGAGCAGTACTCCATACACAGTCGAACTTGCGCTTGGTAAAGTTTGAGCAGAAATTGAGGGTAGATGTTAACGTAACACCAAGAAGCTCAAGTTGGTCGGTAATCGGCATGGAGCTGGGTGGAATTGCTTCTTCCTATTTTAATTATTTAAAAAGGAAATTGAATGTGTATTGTTGAATACATCATCATCGGCTTTCAAAGACGTCCTCTGTTCAACGCAGCCTCGTGTTCAACGGAGCACAACAAAGTTGTTGAAGATTTTTATAGTTGGTACACATCACATCATCATACGTGGTCAATCTGTCCTTTCCTACTAAGAGTATGTCGTACCGGTGGCGCAAGGACGTGCGAGCACGCGACGAGCGACTGATGCATCAACACGTGGAGCTGCGTCGGTCGCAGCTGCGCGAGGTCCTGGTGGTGAAATCGCGGACAGGCTTTCGCTCCCGATGGTGCTCGACCTTTGGCTCGGGAGAAGGCACGGCTCCCTGTCGTTTCGTGCGACGCAGGTCCTCTCGGGGCATGGCTGCTTCGGGAGGTTCTTGTGTCGCATAGGCAGGGAGCCGAACGCTCGCTGTCACCACTGCGTCGACTGTCGGGAGGACACGGCGTGGCATACGCTGGCAGAGTGTGCCGCTTGGGGGAAGCCGCGCCATGCCCTCATCTCTGTGGTAGGCAGAGACCTCTCATTGCAGGCTGTAGTCCGTTCTATGATCGGCGACGAGGAGTCCTGGGACGCGGTGGTCTCCTTCTACGAAGCAGTTATCGTACAGAAGGAGGCTGCGGAAAGGGAGAAGGAAATTTCAATACCCCTTTCGGCCCGCAGCAGGCGCATCGGGCGTCGGAGGACGCTGCGCTCTTTCACCCCTCTAACTGGGTCCAGGGCCGGCGAACTTGGGGATTTCCGTCGCCCACCATTCATCTGGACCCGAGGAGGTTTTAGTCAGTAAGAGTCTGACAGACCCCTCCGTCCGCCCCAGGGCGGAGGACATCTATGAGGATTTCCCCCCCCCCCCCATAAAAAAAAAAGACAGTATACACATATTGATAAGCTTGCGCTTCAGTAAAGTAGCTAAATTAAAAAGTTAAGTTAAACTTTTCCATCAACCGAAAACGTTACAAAATAAAACCATTTCCACATCGATCATCGGCAATCGATTAAATTAAATGTAAGCGTCACATCACTAGTTACTAATGTGAACGTGACATTTTGATTATCAAACCAAGAGATGCTCCACAAGCCTCTATAGTAATTTAATATCCCCCAAAAAACTAAAATGTGAAAAAAGGCCAAGTTCCTATCCCCAAAAATTCAGCCTATAAAATTACCTATAACAGGCCAAGCATTTTAGAACTGCAGAATAGTCCATGACTCTAACATGTGTCTTTTGAGAATGCCAGTGAACAAAGAGCTTGGATAATGCCTGACCTTATAAGAATCATGAAATACACGAAAAATCGTTTTCTTAAAAATATTCCCTATTATAAATTTGGCAAGTTTTTTTCTACATCGTCGATTTTACAACCAATTTAATAAAGAAAGATAGTAATAAATTGGCCAAGTTTCATCAAGATGTGATAATAACAAGCAAAGTTATGAGGGGTGTAAAAACAGCTCGAGCTGTTTTGTGTGAGTTAAATACTGCGTGCGTTAGGCGGGAACTTGGCTTGGCGCACTGCCGTGCACGTAGATATACCAATCCGGTTCTATCGTGCGATTAAATAACAGTTAATAGTTCTTGTTTCAGCCTGTATTGTCCCACTGCTGATTCAACTCCTTCCAGATATTTTTGTCCCGAGCCAGCTTGAACCCACCACAGTCGGCGTTTAGGTCGGCTCGCCACCTCTTCCCAGGCCGACTTCAGCGGCACCGGCCATTATCAGGCATCCACTTAGAAGTTAACATATATGCATTATATTATACAATCGTACAATCGCCAAACTTAAGTGGCAGTGGACAGGGCACATTGATCGCAAAATAGCCAGTGCGATTCTATAAACCTCTCACCGTGTAAGCTTAGGTGAAGTGGACATGAAGTGAGGTGCCAATCCATACAAACAAGATGAACATGTCGACAGAATAGACTGGCTGTAAACATCCGTCGATCTAAGTTTACACAATCGATCATAAGATAGTCGATGGGAACGAAAGGTTCTAGGGACAAACCTCCCACAAGGTGGACCGACGATCTGGTGAATATCTCGAGATTCCGTTGTATGCGAAACGGACAGGACCGGTCTGTGACGACTCTTGGGGGAGCCTATGACCAGCAGTGAACTTCATGCATGATTATGATGATGATGGGTGAAATATAATTATTTCAATCAAACATCTTCGTTTGGCTCATATCATTTTCTTTGTTTTGGTCTAGACTTAATTTGAATGACGAGTATATCATGTTATTGTAACACTATGATATTTTTGTTCAAAAGTTCATAGCTGGTCTGTCAGACTACCGAATTAACTAATAGCTTCTGATTAAAATGTTTTTTTATTTTTTTATTAATACTTGAAAATAATCGCAGTAGTTGATAAGGTACTTTTTTTTTAAGGATGGGAAATCATCAAATGACTTCTTCCGCTCTGGGTGGAGCGGAAGGGCGTGTCATACTCTTACTGACTAAAACCCATCCGTGTTCCTTCTAAAGCCCTTTGCGTTCCAGGTCCGCGGTGACTCTTTCGAACAAATTCCGCAACCTAGGCACGTTAGTGGTGGTGTTAAATACCTGAGTAATTAATTAACACTAAACTGTATGTGATATGTTTTTATATACCTATTGGTATATCTAGGTATTAAAGGTTTTATTCAGTAAAATACATGTCTAAAAGCAGATGAACATCCTGTAGTAAAATCATCTCATTAGTTAAACATTAGGTTTCAACATCTACATCATCAGCCGAATGACGTCCACTGCTGGACATAAGCCTCCCTCAAAAGGGGACGAGAGTTGCCATAATCGCCACGCTTGGACGGCGGGTTAGCGATCGCAGTGTAGCTGTTGCAATGCACAGAGAATGCTGCTGCCCATTCTCTGCTGAGTCCCTTAGTCGCCTCTTACGACACCCACGGGAAGTGATGGGATGGTGCTATTCTTTTACGTCCGACACCATAAAGACAATAATGTTAATACTTACAAATCACGTTTTCTACACAGTACTTATTATTATAATTGTGCAATAATAATTTAATAATAGTAAAACATGGGCGTCATGGCGAGTTTCCTATTCATGAAACGACAATCCGCGTAATGCCTATTTTATTTTAACTGTTTTGAAATGTTTTTTTTTTAAGAAACATTAATTGAAATATTGTTTAAAAGAGTAGGTATTGAGATTTTATTAAATTTGTAGCGGCATCAATGCCGCCACATGAAAAACATTGAATTTTGTACGGCAACAAAAAGAACCGCAACGCCATCTATCCTGTCAGCGACAAACTACCAACGAAATCCTGCATCGCGCTAGCAAAGTTCTCCGTGCGATTTGAACATTTACAATAGTTCGAACATCAACACTATCGGGCAGTTGACCACCAGACACAACGACCGTCTGGTCGGAAGATCCTCTTATTTCAGTGGAAGTATGCGGGACTTTACTCTCTGTACCGCATACCTCTATAAATACCGCTTTGCATTTATACATTGTCATAGTATTATTTATTACATATCCCAGTTGGATATCCCGATATTGCTCAACGAAGGAACCAAACCCTAGTAACACACGCTCAGCAGTAGCGCTGCAAATCCTAGCAATCACTAACAATCTCCTTCCATCCTCTTACTTATATAATTTAATTAGTATACTTTTCAAACAAATTAAAGTACGGTTTCTTTAAATATTAGTCGACCTATTTTAATTTGACACATCTTTAAAACTGGAAAAAAACTCTAATCGGAGCATGAATAGCAAGCTTTAATCGCTAACTATAAAGACGTACTTAACCACGACTAGGTAGGTACTTCACAAATGCTGATTGTTGCTACAAGACGTTATTACATTTGAACTTTACCAGCCACACTTCTCTTGTTTACCGATAGTTAAGCTGGTTTAAACAATAGCGGAGAGCCGGCAAAGGTGGCTAGAAATGATGTTTCTTTATGACATATGTAGCGGCAGATATGACTGCTCAGATCTGGTAAATAAATTAAGTTATGTGGTACCAAGGACTGTTATAAGACGCGAGGTGCACGCACGCCCACTATTCGCCATTCCATCTTGCCGTACCAATGCTGGAGTTCGCGCACCTCTACGTCGCATGGCAAATAATTATAACACATTTTTTTCAGACATAGATCTATTTAAACTTTCGCCTAATGTATTTCGAAATACTGTAATCCAAAAATTAACAAACTAAATCTAAATTATAACTGATTATGTTTAAACGTGCAACTAAATGTAATTTCACTCGCATGCCTAGTTAGTTCGTGTATATAATATATTTAAGGTAACATGTGGATAACGTCGTGAGTTACACTCACATTATATACTTTATATATTAAGGTTTATTAACTGAGAAACTTATGTGTAGCTGTTTGTTCTCCCAAATGAATAAATAAATAAATAAAAGGTCGAAGGTACAGATCTGTATCAGGGTTTGTTTTTTTTTTTTGGATGGCAAATCATCAAATGACTTGAAGGGCGTGTCAGACTCTTACTGACTAAAACCCATCCGTGTTCCTTCTAAAGCCCTTTGCGTTCCAGGGCCGCGGTGACTCTTTCGAACAAATTCCGCAACCCTGGCACTGTATCAGGGCTTGAGGTGATATTTTAATCTAGTCACAGATTTTGTCTTTGTTGGTTTTACCTACTGGAGTTCCTAGGTTTTGCAGTACCGGAAGATACAGCGTTGGAAAGCTTTCCACGAGGTGGACCGATGACCTGATGAGGACAAAGGCTCCTCTATCCATAGTCTACTTCAAGTATGCCAAGTTTAATCAAAATCCGTTGAGACCGCCTTTTTTAGGTAATATTCCTATAGGTTTTAAACCGACTTCAAAAGAAGGAGGAGGTTCTCAATTCGGTTGTATTTTTTTTATGTTTATCACCTCATAGCTCCATCATTTATGAACCGATTTTAAAATTTCTTGTGAAAGGATATACGTTCCGATTGGTCCCATAGAAATGTTAGTTTTTCAAGTTTGGTTTTTCAATCAAAATAGCTGGAGGAATTAGAAAATATATCATCCAAACGAAATAAATGAAATTGGGTGTTTTGCTTTCCTATGACTTTCTTTCGACTTAAAAGCTTTAAAAAACTAAACTTACTACTACTTACTTCAAAAGGTTAAAAAACTTTTTTACAAAAAAATACAACCGACTTTTAAATACGATGCGTTAAAATACGAAGAAACAACCAAAAACACCGACTTCCCAAATTTTATGTAATGTGATAAACTGATATAGAAAATGTATTTGTATAAGTAAACTTTTATTCTATAGATAATTTTATGAACGATAAGAAAAACATGATGACAATAAAAACAGGGAAAGTAAAAATTGGCACTTGTTCAAAAAGTGTAATTCAATCGTATGTTATGTACAGGTAACCTCAAGTAACTACTAAATATTATTAAACAACAAAACTAATAAATTCGCAAAATTATTTACAAACTCGTATAAAACTAAAATTAATCATTGGGCATCAAAAATTCATCCACATCTCTGTCAATTGGAAAGTGCCCAGAACACTGGCATTACTGATTCTTTGGCCAAAGAAAAGTCCAGCCCTCTGGTCACGTGAACAGTCGACCAGTTGTTTGCGGATGTACCGAATGACTCGGTGAGCACTCGGACCCCATGGGCCTAATGTTTCAACCCCAAACGGTTCAAATATATGTATAGTTCCCAATAAGGTTGTTATACTTGCGCCGTTTGAAATTTTCAGCACCTGTAGCAGCCGCACCAGCTCAGCCTGCCGTGCTAAGAAGATGGGATGGTGCAAGGGTGTCACAAAAGGCCAACTCACCTTCCAAGGCAATATGGTCAGCCCATCTGGCCTCTTCCCATCGTCACGCGCCAAGCCATTGGGTTCTAAAACAGCTGGCAACCCGGCGCAGCGGTGACAAGAGCCCGACGGATTATGTCTTTAATGCTGGCATGTCGTGCTAACCGACCAGCGTTCCCACTGCAGGACAGGCCATGGTGTCCGAGGCGGTCGACTGCTTCGACGTGGAGCTCCGCTAGGAGCACCAACACGCATACTAGTGGCAATCCGGAAAGTAGGTACTGTCACTCAGCAAAGTCAAAGTCAAAGTCAAAGTCAATTCATTTATTTCAACTAGACCATTAAAAGGCACTTTTGAACGTCAAATTTACAGTTTAAAATTAAAATATAAGTGACTCTAGTTGTCCATTCGCAAAAAGTAGATTCTTATGGAGAAGAACGGACAAGAAACTCCATAGTTACTCTTTTCAAATATAAGTTTTACAATATTTTGTATACATAGGTACATTGATCAATTGATTATATATGTGAGCACAATGCATCCAACATTACACTAATATACAGCACACACTTATATACTATAGGTACAACAAAGCAATACCAGCAGAGATAAAATTAAGTTTGCTAGTAAGGGACATGGTACTCACATATTTACAATATAATTAAAAACAATGGATCAGTGTGTGAGTTAAATTACATATTAAAAACCTGAAAGTACACCAGTAAATAAAACAAGTTTGACTTTTTCTACTATACCCTCGATTGTCCTATGGAGCAGGACCAGCATGTTTCCAAGCATTCTTATCTTTAATATAATCGTCTAGTTTGTAATATGCTTGTTTACAAAGTGTGGTTTTAATGTAAGTTTTAAATTTTCTTTCATTTAGTTCTAATATGTCACAAGGTATTTTGTTGTAACATTTAACACAGTACCCCATGAAAGATGTTCGTACTTTAGCTAATCTATAAAATGTTTGATCTAAATTATTTTTATTTCTAGTATTAAAATGATGTCTATCACTAATTTTGTTAAAGAGATGTCGATTTTTTCTTACATACATAATATTCTCATAAATGAATTGACAAGGTACTGTCATAATATTAATCTTTTTAAAAATTTCCCTAAGAGAATCGCGGCGACGAAGATTATAAATGGCTCTAACAGCACGCTTTTGCAAAATAAATACAGATTCAATGTCAGCAGCACGACCCCACAGCAAAATACCGTACGACATAATGCTGTGAAAGTAACTAAAATAGACCAAGCGCGCGGTTTCTACATCTGTTAACTGTCTTATCTTTCTAACAGCATAAGCGGCTGAGCTTAGCCGCCCCGCAAGAGATGTTATGTGAGGTCCCCATTGCAATTTCTCGTCTAAAGTGATTCCCAGGAAAACCGTCTGATCAATAAATTCCAGTTTTTGTCCATTCAATACGATGTCACATTCGGTGCTTCTAACATTTGGTAAAGTAAATTTAATACATTTGGTCTTTTTTCATTTAGTACTAAGTTGTTTGCCGTAAACCAAAGTTGGACCTGATGAATAGAGTTATTGACATCATCAAGACTTTGAAGATATCAATGATGTGTCATCAGCAAATAATACCATCTTTGATTGATTTTGAAGCAATTCGGGCAAATCGTTTATATATACTAAAAAGAGGAATGGACCCAATATTGAACCTTGCGGAACGCCCATTGTCATTTCAGACCCTAGTGAGTTTACACCGTTTACCTGGACTTTAACCTGTCTGTCTTTCAAGTATGATCTAATCAAATCAAGGGATGTATTCCTAATCCCATAATGCTCGAGTTTCAACAAAAGCGTCTCATGGTTAACGCAATCGAACGCCTTCGAGAGGTCGCAAAAGATTCCAATGGCGTCCTTTGAATCTTCCCAGGCGTTAAAGATGTTCTTTATTAGGGTGACACCGGCGTCAGTTGTACAACGCCCTTTGGTGAAACCGTACTGTTGTTCATGAAAGATAGAATTTTTATTAAAGTGAAGTGACATCTGATTAAGCATTAACTTTTCGAACACCTTACTGAGAACCGGCAGGATTGATACCGGCCTATAATTGTTGGGTTCATGACTATCACCCGATTTAAACAGTGGAACGACTTTACTGTGTTTCATGAGATCAGGAAATACTCCTTGATTCACACTAGAGTTAAATATGAGAGCTAAGTAGGGAGCAATAGTTTCAATTATAGATCTACAGACTTTTACAGACATTCCCCAAAGATCTTCTGTTGATTTAATTTTAAGATCTTTAAAAGCTTTTATAATGGCCTGGGGGTTTGTATGTTGAAACTTGAACTCTGATGGACATACCTTGACGTTCTTCCGAAGTAAGGCAGCAGAGAGCGCGGGTGACGAGTTAAGAGCCTCTGTCGTTTTACGAGGAATATCAGCAAAGAAGTTTTCAAATTCCTGAGCTACCTCTGCATCTGAGTTTATGGGGCCATGTACAGTATTTAAATTAAGTTCAGTTTCACGCTTTTTCTTACTACCAGTTTCATTATTTATTATTTTCCAGGTAGTTTTTATTTTGTCATCTGATGATTTTATTTTATTGCTAATAAACAGAGCTTTAGCTGTTTTGCATACCTTTTTAAATGTTTTTGAGTATTTCGCAACATACTTATGAAAGCTTATATTATTCACATGTTGCTTTAGGCCATATAGTTCGTATAGCTTTTCCCTACTTATGCGAATGCCTGGAGTTGCCCAATCACTAAATATAAACTTAGTGTAAATACTTTTAGACTTAATTGGAAAAGTACCGCCTGTAGCGCCTGTAGCCAAAGACCCGACTCCTATTCACCCATAGCCAGCAGGCGGGCACGCTCCGCAGACGGTCGACGTATTTATGAGGTTATTTCGTTTGGTACGAAATAACCTCAAAGCGCCTGCAGAGCAGCTAGACCTAGTCTCTGAGAGAATGGGTTCTCGAGCAATGCCGAGTCCGGGAAAGCCACTTTCCAGGCCTTCACTTCATCGGTCAAGAACGGCACTTCACAGTTAACCAATGATGGTTGAAATCTTTTTGGTTAACTTTTCAGTGCAGGACCGAAGACTAGAAAGTATGCGGATGCCGAATAAATACCTACTGAAATAGTAGAAATTCCACTACAGAAACCGTTATCGTCGTCTGTAGTAAAAGAAAAACGGAAAAAACGTTAATACCATTACAGACTGGTGATCTGGCAAATCAAACTAAAGGTAAAGTTAATACTAGGTGACAATTTATTATGTAGATATTGGTTTCTTAAATATTGTCGTTGGTATTAATAAAAATGTTAAGGAAATACATAATTTTTACGATTAATAAGAGAGCAGAGTTCATCAATAGATTTTGAATCAACGGGACGGGAACGATACGATTTGATTTCTTGTTTAGAAATAGAATTCTTGTATATCATAAACTAATGGATTGCAAATCGATTTTTGTCTACTGTGAACAAAGTAAACTATGTACTTATTGAATGTAGGTTACTTTCTGTTTTGTTAAAAATCTGTTTTTTTTTTGTCGATTTCTGTTATGAGGATGGATCCTGTCTAACTGACAATGGACACCTACTTAGTGCCAAAAGGCTAGGCTGACGTTGTAGATTTTCAGATACTTTGAATTGAGACTAATACATAGGTTAGATAAAACAAACTCTTGAAGTTATTTAATAAGGTTGAAATTGAAATGATATAATAAGGTTATTTTCTAGGTTTTAAAGTAATTTTCATAGATCAAATCTAAATCGTTGCATCTAAAAAAGTAAAAAGACATATCTATAACTTTGTAATTTTTTCTATCGAGAAAATTTCTTCATTTTGTGTACTCCTCAATTTAGATAATAGATCATATAGTCAAAAAGAATAAACCACAATTTCAAATTTCTGTTCCAGGTACACGAAAAACGGGCTTATACTAAATGGTTGTTCGTAATGTTCATATGCTAAGGTCAAATTTCGGTCAATTTCACTTTATTTAAATAAGTTTTTATAAGTCAAAAAAATTGTAGAAATCAGAAGTAGAAAGTTTCTAATTATATTATTAGATTTATGATCATTCTATTCTCATTCAAAACGACGTCGTATCGTTCACGTCCCGTGCGTTTAGAAAAAATCGTGTACTGTCATAATGTATCGGCAAAGCCGGTTTCTCAAGCTGTTAAATAATTTTATGAATATCATCTTCTTTTCGATCGAACGACGGGGAAAGTGAATGTCAGGGTCATAATGCATTATAATTGGAATATTGTTCATGGATTACGTTGTTATCTTAGATATCTGGAAATGTTAGGTAAATTATAATTTAAGGGAGTGCTCAAAAATACACTTAACAGTGAGCTGTTCCACTTAGATGAGGTAAGTAAAAATTCACCAATGAGATCACTTCATTTCCCCAGGTTTTACACAGGTCTGTTGGGAAAAAGCTAGCAGATAAACGTTTTTTACATATTAAACAGCTAAAAGTGTACTAGGGATACGAACGAGGAATGCGCACAGCTGCTGGTCGATTCTCTAATAATGTCACCGTGAGAACTTAGGAGGAACTAATTGCTCCTTTCATTCCATGGAATGACAGCTCACTCCGTGTTCACACTCTTCTATGTTTTAACTGTGAGATGTTTACAGAATCGTACTGGTGAACAGAGTCTGCTACGCAGCGACACACTGTATCACAGCGCCGGTACGCATCCTTGCACACTGTATCACAGTGCCGGTACGAATCCTCGCACACTGTTTCACAGCGCCGGTACACATCCTTACACACTGTATCACAGCGCCGGTACGCATCCTCACACACTGTATCACAGCACCGGTACGCATCCTCGCACACTGTTTCACAGCGCCGGTACGCATCCTCACACACTGTATCACAGCGCCGGTCCGCATCCTCGCACACGCATACTATTTCACAGCGCCGGGACGCATGCACGCACACTGTGTCACAGCGCCGGTACGCATCCTCGCACACTGTTTCACAGCGTCGGGACGCATCCTCGCACACTGTATCACAGCGCCGGTACGTATCCTCCCACCGGGCAAGCTCCTCCCACAGCTTTGAATACAGTCCGCTCTGCCGCTACGCATCATATCAGGTGGAAAAGAGCCCCCATAATATGTTCTATTTGGTAGAGCTGGAACAATCGACTACATTATTTTTCTCAGTAAAAACAAATTGGTTTCTTTTCTCTAGCCTAATTTGTGTACTTCCCTCCCTCCTTTCAATCCTATCAATGCGAATTGTTTTTTGTCTACTTCAAAGTAAAATTGATTTCAATATCGTTATCATCTACAGAGCGACTTCGACCACTGTCTGAGCATAGGCCTGTCTTTTCTTGTGCCAGTCCCCACGCTCATGTGCCAGCCTCATCCAGGTTCTACACGCGATGACAATAATGTCATTTGCCCATCTCGCTGCCGGACGACCAACACTCCTTCTCCTAGGCTACGGACGAAAGTAAAGTTATTTTATACGTTGTAGTGTTTTTTATTTGGAAGTGGGTTGTATTTTTTTGTAAAAAGTTTTTTATTTTCCACTTTTTAGTGGTGATACCCCACAACTAAGTGACATTATTCCCATAATGAGTGGTTGTACTATTTGCCGTTAAGGAGTTTCTTTGTGTGCCTACGCAGTCCAAGTCCCGACCAGCTCATAGTTAAATATCTACTTTGCTTTGGTACTAGATTTGATTGGTTTTAAGTTGAGGAGGTCACTGGTTTATCTTTGCAGTGCACCGTCCAATGCACATGCAATATAACTAAACCAATCGCAAAATGAATCATCAAGATCGGTTAATAAACAATAAAGTTACGCTCTAATAGATAAACCCCAAAAAAATTCTAATTCAGATTGACTTGTTTGCATCTGCGTACCCCTTCACAGCGTACCGGCGTGATGTTATGTTATGAACTGGTGAAAACAATAAACAGACATGCGATTTCAGCAATCCCGGGAGGTTTGCTATTATTTATTAAAGAGTTCCATTGCCTATCTCCGAAGTTCTGTATCAGATCTTCACCAAATTGAAATGGTACCAGTTTGGAAAAATATTCTTCCAAACAAAAAAGAATGATCCAAATCGGTTGACAATTGGCGAAAATATCGCTGAACAGCGTCAGATCCTGACTTAAATCTTCCATAAATATTCTCAGCAAGATGAGATGTTGATTACCAGGCAAAATTATCTAAATTGCGTTAGAACTAATATAAAAAACACTGTATGTGCCTTTAAAATTTGAGGGTTGCCCTCGATTTCCCTGGGATCCCATCATCAAATTCTTACTTGGCTTAATAGGAAGTATAGGCCTCAGGAGTATAGGCTTTCGGATAAAAACAGAATCATCAAAATCCATTCATAATTGACGGAATGATAGCATAACAAACATATAAAAATAAAAAATAAAAAAAACAAACAGTCGAATTGAGAACCTCCCCCTGAAGTCGGTTAAAAATGAAGGTCAGTACTCTTCAGTACTGACCTGTTTTAGTGTTTTCGAGGACACAAACGCTCTAAGGAAGAGTTTAATTAATAATGCTGGTATCACATGCTGGTCCTGCTCCATAGGACAATCAAGGGTGTAGACAAAAACAAACTGGTTGATTTATGAATTAACTTTATAGATGGGTATACTGTTTCTTTTTTGTGTTTTTATTTTCTGTTTAATTGGTAGTTATTAAGATTATCTGTAAATATGTGAGTACCATTTACCTAATTTTTTTTTTAGAAAAGGTATAAGTACCTCTGCTGGTTATACTTTGTTCTTATAAGTAGCATACTCTGGGTGTATCGTCCTCACATAATATTAAATTGATTTTTGTATACCAAATTTTGTAAAGTCGTTATTTGAAAAGAGTAACTATGGAGTTTCTTGTCCGTTCTTCTCCATAAGAATCTACCTTTCCGAATGGACAGTAGAGTCACTTTATTAATATATTTTACTGAACTGTAAATGCTGACGTTCAAAAGTGCCGTTTAATGGCCTAATTGAAATAAACGTTTTTGACTTTTGACTTTTTTGACTTTTGACTATGAGCCTCATGATTCGCAGTGTGGATTTTACCAACAGTGAATTTCACCCCTTAGCTGACTGTATGCACAATGAAAGTGTTCCCAAATGTTTTGAGCATAAGCGTGGGATATCCACCATGTCCCCGCGGTGCTTCGCCGTACGTCTTGTTCTCCGATGATGAAATGGGCTTGGTGGAATTAAAATTTGTGATTCTTCCCCGAAATATAACCGATAGATAGTAAACCGACAATTGCGATATTACGAGGTGCGTTTTTGTTTGTGATCAGATTTTTCACTTTTCATGTGGGCAAAGTCGAAGGCAGAAACTCGTATAGATCAATTCGATGAACCACATAAGTAATATATGAATATTGTTGATAGGATAATCCAGTTTACAAATTTTGTTACGCCGCATTCACAGAGTAACCTTAATAACAATACTCGTAAAATCCTAGTTCCACATTCTAAAATCAATAACTTCATAACATATTGACCTGTGTGTCATAGTGCTTAAGGTTAGCTATTCAACGCAAACATGACAAAACTGGCTATACAAAATCATAATTTCAGGTTCTGGATTCATTATAATATTTAAATTCCTTATTATTTAAAAAAATATAATACACTAAATCTAAGAGGCTAGCATAAGCTTAAAGATTTGAGCAAAAGTCACCATTCCAATATATGCAAAGTAGTCGGATCTCGTATCAGTATATAAGTGTGCGAAATTTTGAGATCGATCACAGTCACCGGTACATCCTCTCCTTTCTACAACAGCCACCCACCTCTCCAACCCAAAAATGAAATCCGTAAGTGTTCATTGAAATTAATCATGAAACATCAACTACTTTTGATGATATTTCTTTCGATATCATTACATAAAATGCATTAAAATCACTTATTCTTTCTTCAAGTTTTACTTCGTTCGCTTATTCTTCAATTTACAATGTTTTAAATTCATCTTTAAATCAATCATCACATAAAGACTCCATTTTGCCACAAATCTAAAAAATTACATAACATTTAATGAACAATGCAAAATTTTTTGTTATATAATTTCTAAAATGAGTAAAGCAAACACTTTAACTGCACTTCAATGTGTTTTGTAAATATTTCTAAATTACCTTGCTCCATCATTGAGTTAAGAATCCATCGGGTCGCTCATACTTGCAAAATGTCAACATATGCGACCGTGGAACGATTACGCGGCCATTCATTCTGTAATATTAATACACGCTACCCGCAAATATGAACCACTCAATATTTATGATAATTTCGTGCATTCTATCGTGCGACACACTCGAAATATTTGTCAAGTATTCAAATTAAATATTACTTGGAAACTAATTTACACTGTGAATGGAATTAAATCAAAAACGTCTTCTACATATATCTAGTCATAAATGATATCCAACCTTCATTGGAATCATTATTTTAGTAATGCTAGTAGGTACACTGTTGATAGTCAATCGGTTGGCTCCTCCGAATCACTAGTAACGTGCTCACCTGTCTTTAAAGGGACATAACGTAGGCTAACCTCAAAACATGAGTCGTTTCTATTAGTTACGTCATACGGACTCAAAACTACAAATCATCTTTACGTACAATGCAACATGGTTAACTAGTTTAGAAAAATATAAAAAACCCGATCTGTAAATCGGCAAGTGTGCGATGTTTTCCATTATCATTTAGATGATGTTACGGATTGCCATATGAATCACAAGTAGCTTCACATCCATGACATTTGAGTCTCCTTTTAATTATGTCACTATATTTAAATGTCTAAAAAAATCCGATAGGTCACCAACGTTTTGCAATAAAAAATATTTTGTCTACTTGTCTGGCATACCAATAGAGGCTATTTTCTGATGCACTGATGTATTTTATAACTCGAGACTACCTTATAGGTGCATTTAGGTAATTTGTAATGCTAAATTAATATTGAAGTAGGTAACTCAGTGATTTATACTTAGCTGAATTTCAAGTGTAACAGAAACAATTGCAAAATACACGTTCACATGTCAATTTGAGAGTCTAGTATTCGATTGATTAGAAGTTGTTATTATTTGTGCAGTTCATTGTCCTCGCCCTGTGCGTCGCCGTGGCTGTGGCCCTACCCCTGGACAGCTCCAAGGACGCCCAGATCACTCGGAGCGAATTTGACAACATCGGAGTCGAAGCATACCACTACATGTGAGTTCACTATAACCTGCAGTATTTCACAAATATCTATCATAGTTCTACAACTATATCACAGTACTACGATACAGAACACATGGCTGTCGGTCGATTCTGTAACACAACTCGACGGGAAAAGTTAGGTGAAGTTAGCTATCGTTCGAATTGATGCCAGGGATTGACAGTTCACTTTACCTAAGTTCTCCCGATGAGATTGATACAGAATAGCACTACGGTATCTACTGCTCACCATAATTATGCACCATAACGCTGTGTTTCATGCATTCATGTTTTGTGGCATAAACCTTGACGCTTGTGTAACAGATCCGAGACCAGCGACGGCAAGACAGCATTCGAGGACGGTCAGCTGAAGAACGTTGGAACCCCTGAAGAGGGTATTTCCGTAAGCGGCGGGTACTCCTACGTCGGTCCCGATGGCCAGACCTACTCTGTCCAATACGTCGCCGACGAGAACGGATTCCGGCCTCAGGGCGCTCACCTCCCCCACGCCTAAGCCTACAAGCTGACCTACTCAAATCTAGTCTAAATGCACCGAGCTAGCAAGAGAACTATAATGTTGTTGTTGTCGTCTCGTTTTGTTTTAAACTCTTGCATATAACTGGCGGATAGGATAGTGAATATACGTTATTGATTTTATTGTTGCAATTTTATTGAACCACCCATATGTTTATGATGATTACATTACTGTTTTTTCCTAGGCTTTGCCGCAATGGCTTTAATTGAAAGTGTGTTACTTACATAATTGAATTGCAGTACTTACTTCAAAGAAATTATCGCCTATAAGCAAACAAACGTTTGAGCTTAGATTTAGCTAAACAATCAATTGCATATTTATTGAGCCACCATTTTAGTCAATGATGTCGTTCATCGTCAACCTACGATTCCCCGTCACGGTATTGGCCAGTTTCCATCGAGATCAGCCAAGTTCGCAGGGAATATTATAGTGCACAAGTGTGCGCAAACATAAGTGCACTCTCCGTTCCTTTACTCTCATAGTCTGACGGGGAGGCAATACGACAATACAGGGGAGAGATCAAACCTACATAATATAAGTGATGAATACAAAAAAATACGGTTACAAAAAATAATTTAAAGACATCGTCGAACACAAAGACTAGAACAAACGTCAAAGAACTCTGCAGCTAAAGGCAAGAAAAATAATGTCAAAGGGTTTCAGGTATCGTTTGAAAGAACAACGAGTGTGTGTGAGACAATCCATTAGTAGACAGACTACCTTCAGAGCACTCACCTACATCAAAGTTAATCAAAGCTAGCCCCACAAAGGACCGAAAAAGGAGTTCCATTGTGGTAAATAGTACTGCGCTATGGTGTGATAGAACAGTGCTCTACTTGCAAAACAGACTTATTCGTTTTTAGGTTTCCGTACCCAAAGGGTAAAACGGGACCCTATTTAACTATGACTCCGCTGTCCGTCGGTCTGTCCGTCTATCACCAGGCTGTATCTCTTGAACCGTGATAGTTGGCCTGTTGGTCGAGTGGTTAGTGATCCTGACTGCTAAACCGGAGGTCGTGGGTTCGATTCCCACCCAGGACGAATCTTTGTGTGATGAGCATGATCATTTGTTCTGTGTCTGGGTGTAATTTGTCTATAATATGTATGTATATAGAAATATATAAGTATGTTTATCAGTTGTCTGGTTGCCATAGCACAGGCTCTGCCTAGTTTGGGATATGATGACCGTGTGTGAGATGTCCCAAGATAGATAATAATAATAATATAATATATAGTTAGACAGTTGAAATTATCACAGATCAAGTATTTCTGTTGCCGCTATAACGAAAAATAATAAAAATGAAATACACATGTTTTTTTTCGGCTTATGGTACGGAACCCTTCATGTGCAGGTCCAACTTGCACTTGGCCAGTTTTTTTTACAATTTGCTTGGTGGTTATCCTAATTATCAGATTCATCATTCTCTATAGAGAATTTGAAGTATTTAAACTAAAGCACATGGTTAAAAAATATGATTAAGCCCTTTACAATTCTAACAAACCAGCCGTGTTGCAACTGCGAGTCAGATTTGCGCGAAAAGACTTCCGAATGAACCATACTTTTTAATCTGTTATTTTAAATCCATAAACTTCCGTTCCGCGTCCGTGTTTGGGATCATAGAAGTTCATAATTATGTGCATCAAACTCTATGACGGTCAGAGGCACATCTGCCTTATAAGTGTGATCCTATTTGGGTTCCACACTTTCATTTAGATGAACAGATTCCTAAAATTGATTGACATTTCCGTGACAAGTGGCGATCGTTTCACTAATGTGTCTGCGTTTTAAACAGTACACCCCGTATCAATAAAGTATTAGTAAAAATGCGGAGTGCAGTCATGATCAACTTAAATTAACTTAAATTATATCACAAGATGACGTAAAGTACGACAAAATAATGTTTTTAATATCGTCAATTAAATATTAAATGTGAATTTAATATTACTGATTGTTTCATTTAAAT
Organism: Mamestra brassicae; assembly: GCA_905163435.1. NCBI lineage: Eukaryota > Metazoa > Arthropoda > Insecta > Lepidoptera > Noctuidae > Mamestra > Mamestra brassicae. The sequence continues at coordinate 1,070,014 of LR990991.1, read as the reverse complement.
AAATCAGTTTGAAAGCTTGATGCCAATTTTGTTTTAAAATGTATCAGTCGTACTTCAGTTTAATATCACATCAATAATTCGCATACATATAAATCTGCAAGTAGAGCACGTTTCCCTTCGTCCGTAGATAACAAGACATGTAGTCGAGATTACGCGCGGTTTCAAAGACGCTTTGATTCCGAGGTGTTAATGCACAGCTGTATTACTGTCAGGCTTACCTACGTAACAGATTGAAGATAGCGATGTTTACAACGTTATTGTGTGAATGTAGGCTGTGGTGTGCGTGTATCAGGTATTATTTTTTTGTCACTTTTTTAAGTTGAAATTAATTAATAATTTTTAACATGTATACAGACTTCGTAAATGCATTTTTTTAGCAAATGTGTGGAAAAAAATACAAGAATTCTACCAAGGAGTTTCACATTACTGGAAAAAATAAGCTCAATGATCAAACCTACTTGAAAGCGCGTTTGCTCAATACGTTTGTCTCATTTTAATACTACGTGGTGAAAATTAAAACTACATCTTTCGCTTCATGTTGATGAAGAAAAATGTAGTTCTAAGTTTCGCCACGCGCCTGTGGCGCCATTTGCAAATTCGCGCTATTTTCATATAAAGAACGTCAAAGATTGTTGCGATTGATATCTAAAAACTAAAAGTTTGTTTCATTACCTATAATGTACCTACTGTTTTCTCGCAAATGTGTTGAAAAACGTTGTATGGCACACGTGAGGAAATTGGTTTTTACAAACTCGTTACTATGGTAATCCCTCGACTCTACTTGGTTGTAAAAACCAACTTACCGCACTAGTCTCATAAATAACTACAATTCGTCAATAAAAGTTTTAAGTTCTACTGTGCACCATGGGATCGAACACAAAACTCTGCCTCGCTAAACCACGCTGATTTAGTTTTATGACTAAAAGATAAGTAGTGGAGTCTCTCCAAGGGTATCATGGTACCCAGCCGCGTGGAAGTCGCTCCTTGTACAATGCTTGTATTCAGCTGCGTACTGTTTCAAGGGAAGTCGATCTCAACAGGGGAGAAAAAGCTTGGCAGATTGTGATATTTGAGGAGCTGGAAGACCACCAAGGGTAGCTGAAAGCTACTCTTGGAAAGACTCTTCTTCTTCTTCTTGATTGATGAAGACCATTTCAGACACTGATTTGCATGGTCCTCATATAACGTATTGTGAATGTGAGGACCATGTAGATCGCAATATTAGGGGTTCATTTCATGTTAGTCTGGCAGTTTGAGTTCTTTATGCGGCCTACCCAAATGTCCTTACTTTGGTATTGTTCGTCAAATCGTTGAGCTCCTTAAAGTTCTAAGTTTGAGCTACACGATAGCTGACAAATGCTTGCACTGTCTGGACAGGTCCACTCAAATCTGTGTGGTACTTTCCTCAAAAGACCACTTCAGATATTAACCTACATGGTTCTCATATGATTTGACCAGTACGATTGTATGGACTTTAAAAGAGACTTTGACCTCTGAGTTTGTTTCGGTGTAGTCAGCTAGGAAACACCGGCCTCATCTAGTTTAAAAGATTGACATGTAAAAGTGTTATGTTTAACCTACTTAAAAAATAAATATCATTTATCATTTGATGTCACAATTAAAATATTGGCCCAAAGCTTCGTGACTTCAGATTGTCGTTACAGATTTTGCATTCTTTTAAACCAAATAATTCACGCACATCGAAACAAAACGCAGGCCTCACGCACACTGTAGGTGCTTAAACAAACATCAGTGGGTGACAAATACTTTTTGTTAGTCGCGCGGCGAAGTCGCCATGTGTGGCTGATAGTGACGCGTTAATATTACAGGTGGACTTGATCTACGGCGGCGACGTGATGTGGCGCGAGGGACGAGCGGCAGCGGGTAGAGGAATGCGGACAACGGTGGAGTTGTATTCCTTGTAGAAGTACGCCATATATTGGCAAAACATAGCGCATATATATTAGACAATGTACCATCTGTAACCATACCTATGTTCAACAAAATAAATGATTGATTGATTGAAGTCTGTGTTTCCTGATAGCTACAACCTGGGAGTCTTTAAGTATTAGTAAAAGTTAATAAGTTGCTTCTAGTCACATTATCGCTTTCAGTCACGTAAGATTTGGACAAAGGCGAGCCTATCAATGATTTAAAAGCGAGATTGTTAAACGATTTATTCATTTACTAAAACTTAAAAGGAATATGTCGTAATCATGTGTTGCTTTAGGCCTTTTCTGTCAGTAGGTTGTGGAGTAATGGTATGGCAGGTGCATTGATAAAATCATTGTTTTAAATAAAATTGGTACAAAAGTATAATCGAAGTCCGATTTTGGGAAAAACTCTGTCTTTCCTTGAGGGAAAGGATCAAAGAGAAAATAATACATATGCTATTTTGCCAAATTAATCATGACATATTTTATCTTCAGCCTTAAGTTTTTTTCCCAGGTTCCTACTGGTGTTGGTTTCAAAATAGCTGATGCTAATTTTAACCATTATTATCATCAACCATGGTATCGAGGTAAATGGTACCTACGTACTTCAGCCTACCGTTTAAATTTTCAGGGGAGCACATTAGCAATATTACCTATGCAGAAGAGCACTTATCTCGTTACTTGGACCACACCCCGCCAACGCGCTCTTCCGACTCAACGTGTTCTTCTAACACGCGATATATTTGTTAAACACAGCCTGTGTATCGGGCGCGGCTCACCCTGTACATTGGGCACGGAACACCCTGTACATTGGGCACGGCACACCCTGTATATTGGGCACGGACGCGTGATTTATGAATTTCAATAACTTTACACTTTTACCTATGCTTCGGGTTATGGTAACATGCCTTCCGTGTGTCGAAACCTTTTTTTAAAGGGGAAGGATTTTTCAGGAAATAATGAAGAATGGAAATGCTGGTAAGGTTTATTTACCATTTAGCAGTAGGGAGAGTGGGGCTAAACGTGCCGCGGGGAAGTTGTTTCGATTGAAATAGGCTTTATGAAAAAAAGAGATAAACATATCAAGTAAATTCGTCATAAAACGGAACGCTGCAGCGCACCGATGGCATCTATCTTAGTTTGGCCAGTAACATCCGGTATATTGTTAAATTACATCGAAACAACTTCCCCGCGGCACATTTAGCCCCGCTCTCCCTGTAAGAATGCTTCTGCCTGTTGTTTCATCTGCGTGAAAATTAATTTACCCTCACAATGAAACTTACTACCAAAATATAAAATTCTATGCCGTAATTCAGGTGACGGTCTATCCGTGTGCCTAGTTTCATCCGAATCGAGTCAGCTGTTCAGGCGTATAATGCCGAAACGAGTAACACACACAATAACGAGATATATAATATTTTTATAAATTAAAAGCAGCCTTAGTGACTCCTTAACAATAACACCAGCTATTATATAATGAAAATAAATAAAAGATCAAGCTCTCCCGTCGAAATCGCAACGCACAGATAGACAAAAATAATAAGTATCGCATACTTTCGTTGTTCTGTATGGTGTCGGACGTTAAAAGAATAGCACCATCCCATCACTTCCCGTGGGTGTCGTAAGAGACGACTAAGGGACTCACCAGAGAATGGGCAGCAGCATTCTCTGTAAATTGCAACAGCTACACTGCGGTCGCCAACCCGCCTACCAAGCGTGGTGAGTATGGACCCCTTCCCCTTTAGGGGAGGCCTATGTCCAGCAGTGGACGGCTTTCGGCTGATATAATGATGATTATGATGTATAATTTCGTTTGCAATTAGTAAAAAGCTGTTACTTTGACATTCCAAACAGACAAATCAATCTTATTTATTTGTTTTGCAAAGATTTGTATAGACGATTGGAAAAGTTAAAAGAGAACCGCTTATCTTGGTGTGGTCATGAGGAGGGATAAAATGCACGTAACTAAAAGAGTTATGAATATAAATGTGGATGCATGGACAGGGAGAGGGAGGCCAAAGAAAAGATGGATGGATTGTGTTAGGAGTGATATGAAAGAAAAGGGAGTTAGTGATAGCGTGACAGTTGACAGGACAGAATGGAAGAAAAAAAACGTGTTGCGCCGACCCCAAGTAACATGGGATAAGGGCAGGAAGATGATGATGATGATGATGATGATGATGATTGGATAGATTATACTTTTGATCCGAAATGGTGATACGTTCGATATGTAACTTCTCCGTGTGAGTCTCTGTTTGGTCAACCCGAAACATGCACGTTAGGTTATCGATTTTAGATCACTTATCATTCTAAAAAGAAAGGGATCGATTCTGCTCTTGTTAAGCTAAGCTACTCGTAAAAAATATACTTTTCAGAATAATATTCCTTACGAAACTCCCTCCTGACCAAGTTCTTCCGAGAATTCTACCTCAAAACACATCATTTGGACATTATCTGCGAAGCATATTTTTTACGACTGTTACCCAACTTTTTCTGGTAAACGACGAAGTTTCAATTTTCCTGTCATTAAAGGGCTCTTAACACCGGTGGTGCGTGCAAAAAGTGAGCGAAAGAGATGCAAGAACAATCAAAAATAGGTTTCGATTCGAGGGGAGTTGGCGAGTGTGAGAATACCTTAATATGAAAGAGAATTTGTTTAAGAAACATGTGCTTGAAAATGGCTGGAGTGAAATATTGTGCCGGTGTCTTATTTGTAGCGAATGATTAAAATAAGCGATTTTAAATTGGGCTATTTGTTTTTTAACCGACTTCAAAAAAAGGAGGTCTCAATTCGATTGTGTTGTTACACACAAATTAATTTCATAGTTTATAATATTACAATGAACTTATCACTTAAAGGTGTGTACACATGTGGATTATTATTTTATAAAAAAATAATTAATTTGGTTGATTATTAAAATCGATTAATCAAATAACAATAAAATAACAGAATAAAATAACATAATTTAGAAATTAGACACAAAGCAAGAGATTTGTAATGATGGTATAAAACGTAATGTGAAATTAAAATAACAGGTGTGAATTACATTGTGTTCTCACGTATTTTATTCATGTAAGTATTGTTTTACTAGTTTCTACGAGTAGCTTCGTTCGAAGTCAAAAACTTGTCCCAAGGGAACCCGGCGATGAAAGTAGGCCAGGTGCTATCCGGACTATAATAATACTCAATACTTTATTTGCATTCCACAATGTGTACTTAGGTGGTAAATTTAAAAAATAAATTTTGATCATTATGGACCCTGTCGGGCACGGCAAAAACAAATATATTTATTTTTTCTATTTATTTACACTTTACGCACACAAATGTACAGAGGCGGACTTAATGCCATTATAGGCATTCTCTACCAGTCAACCTTTGCGTGATGCAGAGAATGAAGGTAGGTGTAGTATGGTGAATAAAAAGCGATTGATATTTAATGCATACAAACAAACATAAATAATATGAATATATAAACTATACATACAATATAATAAATACTCAAATTAACTTTAATTAACTTAAATATAATATGTAGGAGAGAGGAAGCTTTAAATAGCTAAACTTATATTTAAAATTAATCCAATAATACCATATTAGGGACTCTTTAAATATTAATAACATAATAATTAATTTAGTCCGTTAAGCCGATTGAGTAACGAACATCCATCCATTCAAACTTTTGTGTTTAAAATAGTAGGCAGTAGATACTTTGCAAGAAATAAGGTTTCAATGGAATCTTGATAGCGTCTACTTTTGATTTTAGTGCGATTTCGTTGGGCTACAGTAAATTATACCTGTCAAGTACTACTGTGTAAAAGCACAATACAACTTTAATCTAATTCCTTTTGAAACTTACTCCACGCGTCTCAGTCACCTTTACAGCGGAAATATCCTCGATTTTATTTGAGGCTGAGTCAAGTGGTATTAAATCATCCTACTACCTTATAAACGCGAAAGTTTGTAAGTATGGATGGATGGATGGATGTTTGTTACTCTTTCACGTCAGAACGGCTCAACGGATCTCGATGAAATTTGGCACAGAGGTAGATTATAGTCTAGGATAACAGGTAGGATACTTTCATTCCGGGAATATGTTCCCTTGGGATAATTTTCGACATAAACGCGGGCGGAGCCGCGGGCGGTAGCTTGTGTAGAAATATTAGGCGTCTCAAGATTTGTCTCATATCAAAACTTGTTAATATATTCTCTATATTCCGTGACTTTAATATTAGGAAAACGGGTGTAACAAATTTTTAATTAAACAAAAACTGGTCAATTTCAGCACTAACACATAAAATATAAAACATAAAATAACAATACTAATTCGATTCGACACAATGTCTTAATTTTGTAAACAATGAGGCATCCGATGCATTTAATGAAACGTTCCGAGTAAATTGTTTATTATAATTGCAGTTATTATTAAACGTTATAAACTACGTCGGAAAAAATAACTGGTTTTGCAAGATGACATTTGTGCGAGACATTGAATTTTGATTACTATTTTAAAAAACATGTTATGAATTGTTGCCAATCTACTATGAGAGATAAACTTAAATGTCGACTTATCATTTGAATTTACATTTATTTAGGCCACGTTAGGCTTACTGCAAACGTTTAGATTGAAGTTAAATGAATTAAAATTCAAATCAAAGCCAGTGCTAGTCACTTCAACCAGCAGTCGGGTATAAGCTGAAATGTAACCTTTTTAGATAAGAAAAATAAAATAAAGATCGGAAACACACGAAACGCCGACAGACAGACGGACACGGCTACGAAATAAAGACACAAAAAAAAATACGAAGGTAGAGAAGAATAAAATCGAAACGGCAGAGCCCAAGCAAATTGAATAAGAAATTTTTTATTTTTACCTTTTCAAGAAATAAAAGAAAAATAGAGAGAAAAGACCCTTTTATTACACCTCTATTAGGATTGGAATGAGCTTCCAATTGGCTAATAACCATTCTATCAGGTGAAAGGAATTCACTCTCGCTTCCCTTTTGATAACTAGGGACGTGCCCGCGAGCTATCGATACCAATCAATATCGATAATATGATTTGAGACACGCGGGGAGACGATTCAATGTGATTCTGCTCCTGAAATGGTGTTTGTATTTAATAAGTAAATTGAAGTTGTGTTGAGTTGGGTGTGTAGCATTGAAAAGAACTGCTATTTTGATGGTAAATTTTAATATTTCTTGCTCGTTTCACATCAAATATATAACCATCTTTGGTTATTTTTCTTCCTCTTGTCTTTTCTTTTAGTTACATGTGCTACAAACAACTGTTATTCTTTTCACAAATTCAAGTTAAAAACAATGACGTCATAGCTTGGTATCAGTACCGATTCGAATTTAATTGGATTCTTTGCCCATCCCTATGAGCAGCGTCGTTACCAAAGTCCACCTTGATGGCAGTTTCAGTACTTGGGCAGTTCGACGCACGTCTTAACGTGAAGATAGTAGTTTCACCAATTTGTTTTTATTTTTGTTAAGAATTTGAAGATAAAAAGAAACTGGGGAAATGCGAAAATTAAACTGGTTTCACTTCTTTTAGGTTTTTCTTTTATTGAGTTACTAGCTGTTGACAACTTCTTCGAGCGCATGTAACTCGAAAATAATTCCAAGGGGCATTCCCCTTGGAATTATTTTATTACCTGGAAATGATGCAAAAACCTAGGTGCTAATTCAGAAATTGGTCTATCCGTTTAGATTAACAAACATACAGTTATTACATAGGAATATTTTTTTACAACTGTTATAAACTCATTAGGGATGTTATTATAATCAATTGAAAAAATGAAATGGGCAGCAATTTTTTGATGCCCAATGATTTATTTTGTTTTTATACGCGTTTGTACATAACTTCACGATTATTAGTCTAGTTGTTAATTATTCAGTTGTTACTTTCGTATTTATAATATTAAGTTCAGATTTTTGCTGAATGCTTTTGTCAAAAAGTCCCGACGTTTATCCGTGCTCACTTCGTGCCTTCGTTTTTGCTCCGTACCGTGCCGGATCCGCTGGAACCGTGCCGGGTCCGCAACGCGTGTCCCACCTGCGATGCCGTCCTCCATTTGCATACAAATTCACGCTTACACGCCACATCGGCTTCTATCGTACGTGGATTTCGTTATTTGGACAAAGGCGTGTTGTTTGTGTTTAGTGCTGGATAGATTTTATTGGAGGTAATATAGTAATTATTCATAGTTAAGGTTAGAGGAATAGTAGCTTTTGAGTACGTGTTTAGTATAGGTGTCAAAAGTTTTTTTAAGATATTCGTTGTGTCAAGGGTGCTCTTTCGTTTAGAAATTAGCTGTCTTTTAGTGTGCACTAACATTCAGGGCAGGCTGTTTATATGAAAGGAACTTAGCGCGTCATGAGAACCATTTTTTTTACAATGTTTTTATCTTCTCTTGCCTGAAACACAGGATGTCCTAGTTCAGGAAAATAACACTAGTGAACTTGACATACATAGATTTAACCAAAACTGTATTTACTGTTTTACATTATAACTTAAATTTTGCTTAGTTTCCTTCCTCTGTTGGATGTTACGTTTAGCATCTTACCTTTATATATATAATTCTTCTGTGCGTGTGTATGTGACTGAACTCCTCCTAAACGACTGGACCGATTTTGATGAAATTTTTTGTGTGTGTTTCAGTGAATTCGAGAATGGTTTGTTTTACAATTGGATCCGGTAGGTGGCGCTGCAATCGATTTCTATAATTTTTCGTCATACCCAAAGCAAACGTTCGGCCAGTACAACGTCTGTTGGGACCGCGTCGTTAATAATAGTAATCAATGGTTGCCATATTTGAAAGTATGTGAGGGCTCTGGCCCTATTAAGCAAATTAATTAATTTACCTTTGCTGGTATTACTTTGTACCCAGTGTTACTCTAAGTGCATCGTTCTGACGTATAATTAGTTGAACCCGAAATTTCGAAAATACACCAGTTCATTAAATAAATTAATGAACTGGTGTATTTAGTTTTACTTTACACTATTACCAAAAATGCCTCTTACTCTCGTACCATTTTTAAGTAATCTTTAATTTTTATTGCTATATAAGTTGGTTTGCGGTACTTGAAGATGTGCCCATCCACAGGAAATATGTGAACCCTAAAGGGTTTGACATATTTCCGGTGTATATTAACTAAATGATGCCAAAAATATTTGATTAAAATGTCACCGTGCCCTATTTGAAATGAGGGGTCGATTTAATGTATACTTAATATTGTAAAACTTTAATTTTAAAAGAGTAACTATGGAGTTCCTTATCCGTTTTTCTCCATTTGAAAACTGCCTTTTCGAATGGACACTAGAGTCACTTTATTCAAAATTTTTTTCGTTGACTTCCAAAACTGCCGTTAATGGTCTTGTTGAAATAAATGAATTGACTTTGACTTACAGATTCTTTGCCTATTTGCATTCTAGCCTAACTAGGTACATCCAAAGGTTGTCTATAAAATAAAATTTGCGTAAAAGAGTTGTTAGTGTGGAACGCAACCTGTGAAATAAGTTTGTGTTGATTCTCTTAAAGAATAGCACCATCCCATCACTTCCCATGGGTGTCGTAAGAGGCGACTAAGAGACTCACCAGATAATGGGCAGCAGCATTCTCTGTGCTACAACAGCTACACTGCGATCGCCAACCCGCCTGCCAAGCGTGGTCCCCTCCTATGTCCAGCAGTGGATGTCTTTCGGCTGGTATGATGATGATGATACTCTTGCGCCATCCTATCGTCCTAGTTCATCGTGTTGTACCGCTGCTGCATATGAGGCTGCGGAAAACCTCAAGCGGCGTAAATATAGTAACCTTATTGGTAACATTTTGAGCCGTTAGGATTTAAAACCCTCGGACCGTGAGGCCCTTGAGATTCGATATATCAGCCGATTCGGTATTTATTTTCAAAGAAATATCGAAACGGCTGGGTTAAACTTCTATGTCCGTGACTACCCTGTACTAATTCAAACAAAATCAAAAACCAAAATCAAATTAGGCTGAGTGCCAGCACTTTTTGAACGTCAAAGTTCTACATAAAGACAGTCCTCCAAAACGACCGCCCGTCACCACTTCCTACTTGGGAAGAAGAAGTGGGGCAACTAACTCCCCAGCAACACATCTGTCTGTTAAGTTTAAAAAATTGGTACCTTAACAATTTCGAGAAAATCGACTTTGAAGGCGGTAGTCAAGCTCCCTTCAGCGGGACCACCATAAGTGCAGAAAAGGGGGCATGCTACAGCTACTCTAAGTATTCAACTAATTGGTACCCTTATATGAGACTCATTTTGTAAAAAGAAAAAATATCTGAATCATTTGTTACCGAGAAATCAACGATGATAACTTTCGCGCGCTCGTTCAACAGGACCACGACTTTTTTAATATTATTTTTTTTTATTTGGGAAAACAAATAATCGTACATTGTATATAATATCTAGAAACACAGTATGCCATAAGTAAATGTACAATCCACTACGTTTCCAAATTTTACTAGCTTAAATTAAATACAGTTCTAGTAAACCTAAATAAAAACAATATTATAACAACAATACAATTGTTTCGCTATCTTAAAATCTAATAGTTAATAATGTATACTTAAATAATACATAATAATTAAATGATTAAAAATTTTGAGCAAGGCACTTAATGATTTGTTTTTTAAATTTATGTTTAGATAGAGCAAAGAAAAGTATCGTTAAAATAATTATTGTAAGCTTGAACCAATCTCTTTGAATCTCGACTTTGAATGTTTATTCTAATTTTGAGGAGCTTGTCGCTTTCTTCAAACCATGTAGGTTTGAAGAAAGCGACAAGCTCCTCAAACCTACATAGAAAATTAATACCCTGCAAGATAAAATTAGTACTCAAAATTAAAATTAGTACTCTAGTAGTGTACGAGATGTACCATGCCATTGGTGGGGTGGCGGTAGTCACGGTGTTCACGGGCGTGACACTTTTGCACGCGTTGAGAACGAGTCTTTTGATGCTACATTTTAGTTTATTTGGTGTATGTACAATCAAGTAGGTATCTTCTATTCTATCTTAAAACAAAAAGCAAAATACATACATACAATAGTAAAATTAGAGGAATATTTGTTAGTCAGGTCGCGCGACCGCGTCCGCCATTACCATATTTCAGGCGGTTGTTGTGTCCAGTGAATCAGTCACCTGCCGCCCTGCCGGGCTCCGTGGGGCGCGCGCGTGATGCATGGCCGTGTTATTGCGCCGGTTTACTGCAGCGAATAGTTTTCATAGCGGGTTAGATAAACGAGTCTCGATGGAATGAGCTGTATTATTTCATTTATTTGTTTTTTTTGCCATTTTGTGGCACTAGGTTAAGCAAGAGAGAAGTGGCATCTTCTGGTTTACGTTTCGTCGTAGACCCTATCCAAGCAGGTTTATCAGGAAAACAAATACAACATTCAGTCGAGTTGAGTATTCACTTATTCAGGCATTCGGTACAATGGACAACCTTGCAATCCATTTCAAATGACACTATTTCATTATCTTCTTTTAAAATATGCCAAAATACGTTTATAGCCCATCAATCTACTGCCAGGGTTGCGGAATTTGTTCGAAAGAGTTACCGCGGCCCTGGAACGCAAAGGGCTTGAGAAGGAACACGGAGGGGTTTTAGTCAGTAAGAGTCTGACACGCCCTTCGAAGAAACCAGTTGATGATTTCCCATCCTTAAAAAAAAAGCCCATCAATCTTGATACCTGCGACCTGCATGTGAAGCTAAAATTCTAAAAGCACAACAGCCTTATCAATCCTTAGCTTTTGAAGCGCATTAGAATCAAGGCAAACTTTAAAAACGTTCATAGTTTGCAGCTAAGTTGACAAACCATCGACTTCAACGGAAAAGCGCATCGACTTTGTAAATCCCTTAGAAGTTAATCTTTTACTGAAACTAGCCTGTAGACCATATTTAAAAAATAAAATAAAAAAATGGGTTTACTCTTGACTCTAGTCTAGGTCATAGATGACAGTGATAAAGTCGACAATGGAGCGAGTTTACTCAGAATAATCCTGTTCACTCTAATTTTGAAGAAATTAGGGTTGTATGCGTTCGGAAATGAAGCGCATTAAAAAAGACCAATGCCACCAATGTCAAGTTTATTCGAACTGCGACATCAATAAAATCATTGTGTATTGGAAAAGAGAGTTAGAGTCATAGTTGGAAAACTCAGAGTCTCAACCTGTGACATTCCAACATTTTGGTCTTTTCTTTGATAGAAACGTCACTTGGTGATTGCAGGTAAATCAAAAGTTCTAGCGATAAACTGTCTCAAAACATTACGATAATTCTTATCACCTTAATCGCACAGGAAAGATAACGCGACTAGTTAGCGTAGCCCTTATCTCCGTCTACGATCAGCGAGCGGTGGGACCTCTTAATTTATTCGCGTAACATCTCGTCGAGATTAAAAATGTTAATTGTGGAATTATTCGAAGCAATTTATTCGGGTACCGGGGGACGAACTAGGACGTACTCGTACCTTCGCGAGGTGAGGGTACACGGTGTGGTTTTATAGTAGTTCGGGGAGTAGCCGGGTAGTTTGTTTATTTTTGTCTGGTATTTGATGTCAAATTATTGTCAGAATGTTTGGACAAAACGTTCGAGACGGCGATAATGCCACATTGACTACATGTTACTCGTTTGTCGGTAGCTAATGTGTGTTTTTGGCAATTCTTTTCCCTGATTTTATTATAATAAAGAGCTTCTGTTGTGAGAGTTGTGGTTCGGCAATGATAGGGTCACCTATCATTGCCGAACCACAACTGCTGTGGCAGCTAATGGATAATCTGCGATGTATCGTTGTTTTAACTCGCAGTAAAACTTAAGAAGACAACGAACTCATTGCTTTTTTACGAACTTTTTTTTTAAGTAGATACCGAATAATTCAGTTATCCTATGACAACTATTTTGCGCCACCATTTTCCGGACACCCTGTATTTCAGTTACAAACTTAGAGCGATATCTTTATTAATCTGACGCAGTGAACTTAATTAATGCGTACTAATGCCACCGTCGATTCATTACGACAACTCTTCACCGAGGCAGGTAGGAACTGAGGTACTATTCTGTAAATACCTCATCGGGACGTTTGGTACCTTTGATTGTTTTAATACTTTATTTTATTTGCTAAATAAAATTCGTACTAGTAAACAATTACGAAATATTTTTTTGAATAGCTATCTTTTCAGCAATGAACAACTAAGCTTCAATGTTGAAAGAAAAGTGAAGCTTGGACTCTGGCGTCAAAATTTGATTTTGAGACTTTGATTCTGTTTATAAACTAATTTTTTTCATGCATATTCGCTATTATATAAACCAAACAAAGGTACCTTCTGTCATACGTACGATACCTATTGTCGCTGCTCCGTACTATATTCACACACAAAAAAATGCTTTTCGTATTTCTTATGATAATTTTCTCTTTGTTGACGAATATTTATTTATTAAATTAATTACAACGGTTTGAAAAAAAATACAGTAACTACAAAAAAATATATTAAAAAAACTAAACATTTAACTAAACATTTAGAAAGAAAGCGAACATAGATTAACTTTTAAATCGAAAGTGAACAAAAAAAAAATTAAATATTTCATAAAGTAAACACTGAAAGCTTTTTAATAGTACCACGCTCCTATGATTTGAAAGTCACATTGAATTTAAGTGGGATGAAAACTGTGAGTAAATATCTAAACCTCCAAAACTTCCCAACGAAAAACCCTATAGCAAAAGACATAAGTTTCACTTCACAGAAAGCTCACATCATAAAACTCGCTCCTGCACAATTTATCACAGATAAAAATCAAAATAAACAGGCAACTATTTCAAACATCAGGTGCGCGCAACCTTTGGGAATATTTTAATACACTGCCTCGGACCCTTCGCAATCATTTTATTTTCATACGAGGTCTCTTAGGCCCCGAAGGTCTGTGGGTCTACCTCGTGATTTGCCATTCAAAGCGGGCGACGTGACGGCGCATCAGGTACGGGGATCATTCTGACCCACGCAGTGAGCGCAGGGTTAAGATAATGCTGTTGACAGATAGTGGAATACTATTGGCGGAATCAATTTCTTTTTTTTTTTCGTTTTATGTGGCGTCGGAATATGGTTCTGGGGTGTGGTTGATTTTATTGTTTGAGGGAAGGTGTTTTGTAGTTGAAGAATTATGTTGTTTTAACCATGTTGTTCCATCGTTCTAAAGGCAACCTACATTTGGGTACGTCAATTGTTAGTAGGTAAACGTTTAGTTTTGCTTTGAATAAAAATAATCAACTCCAACCAAACAATATCAGAGAGGATAAAAATAAATAAAAATAAATAAGCTGGTGCAATAATAATTGTAACTAGCCACATTTTAATCATGGGTTTTCTTCTAAAAGTTCCAAGTTTCACTGAGTAATTTCCAGGACAATTTTAGTAGATTTACTACTGATTTTATTTTATTTTACACAAGTATCCGTCGATGTATTACATCAGCCTCTCGATTCTGTAAAAATATCGCAGTGAAGGCTTGTGTGAAGTGATCACGAGGTGAGCTGTCAATCCATATAATCAAGATGGCATGTCAGCTCACTCCGTGATCACGTGACATCTTTATTGTATGAATTTACAGCTCACTTCGACATGTTTACAGAATCGACCGGCTGAACTATCATCAAACATCCCAAAATAATCTCGATCCTTCACAAAATCTGACCACAAGTTCCAAACAAAACACGTACGAAATCAAATCTATACGATTTCAATATAGAGAGGGGGATCGGATAGAAAAAACTTTATATCAAAGGAAATACCTATTCGCATACCTCGTATAACCCGTGTGATACGTGTCTGGGGTGCTAAGAGGAACCCTTTAATAAATGGCACTATTTTTTTGTGAACCACACCTTGCGACCGTAGTCTCTGTTTATGACTACTCTGTGCACTGAATTTGCAAAGGATTTTGGATGGACGGGAAAAGATTTGAGGGCTACGAAAGCATTTTATTGTTTTATAAGGTGGTATCTGGATTCTGAAATTCAGTTTTTGTTCAGTTTACTCCTCCTTAAGAAACGATTTTCATATTTAGCCCGCGATATGAATATTTTATGAGGAGTAAAATCGAGCGTTAACTAAAAGTGAGGCGTTACGTTCCTCTGCGCAACGTGTTTTGTGCAACTTTCACTTCAAGATTATGTATGTGTGTAGATATAAAGTATACTCAGCTTATTGAAGAGCTTTCATTTACCCTTTTTTACATAATCTACACAATAATAGTTCTTAAGGAGTGAACTCCAGTCGTGTGGCGAGCTGACACACTCTTTTTTTATTTTCAAAAGTAGCCGTCGGTATTTAAGGGATTTGTCAGATTGGTTAAGTTAGGACAACATTTTAGTTATGGTGCTGTGCTGACATTTGATTTTAAACTTTGCGACAGTACTAGCTAAAAGAAACATGGTAGCAATGAAGCTCAGTGTTAGTTTAATTAATGGTTCCAATGTTTGTAAATATGTGAGTACCATTTACCTAAATTTCTTTAGGAAATTAATAAGTTTACCTCTGCTGGTGATACTTTGTTCTTATAAGTAGCATACTCTGGGTGCATCGTCCTCACATAATATTAAATAAATTTTTGTAAACCAAATTTTGTAAAATCATTATTTGAAAAGAGTAACTATGGAGTTTCTTGTCCGTTCTTCTCCATAAGAATCTACCTTTCCGAATGGACAGTAGAGTCACTTTATTAATGTAATTCTATTATTTTTACTGAACTGTAAACGATGACGTTCAAAAGTGCCGTTTAATTGCCTAATTGAAATAAACGTTTTTGACTTGACTTTGACTTTGACATTGTTTGTATGTTGCAAGATGCGAAACATAATAATTATGATATACATAGAATATGGTCGATAAAAGATAATTTTGCGTTTATTAACGGTAACACAGTATAGTAGAAGATTAGGTCATATTGGTATTTACATCAGGGGCCTATTTAATTAAACTAACTGGTGACAAGTGACAATCAGACAATTTTACAATTTTGTACGTTTATTGTGACAATTATGTCAGTTTTTGACAAATTTGTTGCATTGTCCGTTATATTAAATAGGGCCGAGGAGTTCCGTGGGGATCCGGTGAAGATCTAGGTGTAAGGATTTATTGCACATGATGTTCTATTATCCCTTGACCATGTGCAAATTAAGGTAGACTTATTGAATGTTATTAAGAACGCCATTAAAAAAAATGATTACATTTTAAAGCAGAGATTACATCCTAGAGAGATGAGATATCATAATATTAATAATGTCATACAGTATACCTAATTTTGAGGTTTGAATCACTGAGTTAAATGAGAGAAAAAAGGAGGATTTTCTGAAAATTCCCAAGCTAGGCTAGTTTTTCTTTCTAATGCTTTGGTCACGATAGCTTGACCTTTTCAATAGATGAACAAGATTGATCAATACAAATGTAATAAATAATATCTAAGAAAAACTCGGTTTTGTAGAAATCCAATCTTAGATACCTACGATTCAGACCAATACCATAAAGTGCTTATATGTATTATGATTCTCAAAGATTGTACATATATATGTAATTTATTTATCATGTTTTGTATCTTAGGTATTTTTAGTTATGATGAATTAATGAATGGAACGAGTTTTAGAAAGACGCAGCACTAGGTATTTAATACGTAGACAAAAGCAATAATAAATGGGCAGTGAAAATATAAAAATAAAAGGAATTATCCAAGCTATCGGTATAGGAATCTGTGCCAACTTTGTGTTTAGTTTCAGAACGTAATGTTTTTTTTGTGTAAAAAGCTAAAACTTAACGTTGAAATTGCACAATCTAACAAAAATATGTTTTAAATTGAGTCTGTCCTGCATCCCTTCAGTCTAATCAGATGTAGCTAAATACCACTATTTTAACATGGAGCTACTGCCTATCTGTCCTCCAAAACCCAGTAACTGGGTAATACGATACCCCTTGGCAATACTGGTGTAAGATTTTTCGGGTTTCTGACTATCCGTAACGGCTGAAAAGATGTTGACTCGGTATGCAATGGATGGTCACCCATGCACAGCCCGATCTCAGCAAGCGTAGCTTAACCGCAAAGTACGACCTGACGGCTGTTTTTATTTAGCCACGAGCTCCTACTCCATAATAATGCAAATGTAATCATCTATGAATGATAGAAAAAGATATCCCCAAACAAAATCTTCCTTCTAGAATACTTGTCAAAATTTTCCGGCTGGCCGGACCCCCGCCCCCCACGCACTTTGAGAGCCAGTGGCGTGTATCATAGTGCGTGTATCGCCATAAAGCTCGTCTAGACAGGTGATTTACGTTCACCTGCGAGAGGAAAAAATACGCGGCGTTCGACCTTTGCAACGTTATTTATTATTATTATAGTTTAATGTTTGGGGTGCAAAGTGCTGAAAATGTAGGGGAAGGTTTAAAGTTGGGTGTGAGCATAAAACTGTTTTATCGTAACCTTGCCTAGGCAATAATTGAAATACTGCCGAACGATTCTGTAAAAAATCTCAGCGTGTATTAAGGTTAAGTGAGAATGAATCGAGATCTATTGATGCTAGGGGCTTCATTCACAGCTCACTTCACTAAAGTTATTACGGAGAGATTATGAGGTGAGGAATAGCACTACTGGTTCGCTATTTTCTGGAGCATTCTAACAGAAGTCCCCCGATTCACCACCAGTTCCGTTACCGATCTGACTGACTAACCTTTTAAACCAGAATGATCTTGAGGTATATTATCATGTCCAATAGAGAATAGTCTATTATCATAATAGACGATGCTAGCTAATACTATCTTATAAGTTACTGAAAGTTTTCATGAGTGTAATACGTGCCTTTTTATATTTTTCAGAACAGTTCTCAGTGTAAGATAAATTAGTAGTAATAAATTAACATCGCCTTTGGCTCGCTTCTTCAATTTAATGTAACTTTCTTCACTTAATGCTTCACTGCACAAAAGCTCACCGTTTTATTAGAGAATCAGTTGCGCCATCAAGGTGGGCACTTAGCGCAATACTTTGAGCCACAAATCTCGCACACAATACGTACGAATACGTACGGGTTCGTACGGCTCCCTACAGGAAATCTCTTAAGACGATAGTGTTGCAAATGGGTTCCGTGGGGCTCCTCCAGCAGCGGACATAATGCTGAAAATAGATATAAACCACTTCCAAAAAAATGATATTACGTGGTTTGTGGTGGAAACTACGTTTTTCAGTTACTTACACAATATTTTCTCCCTAGAACATTTTAATTTCAATAAGAAAAAAAAACAAATAATGAATTCTTTGTTGTTTTATCTTTCTTTGACTAACAAACTTACGCATCGGTCAATCAAAATAACGTCAAAATACTTTGATTTTAAGAAATCAAACAGTAAATTATGAAGTTTTATTCTGCTAATATCTCATCCTCAAATCACAGATGTGTTTTAAAAAATAAATTTTTAATCTTCAGTTATAGTTCAACATCGAAAACGAAAATGAGCTACAGCGTCATAAGTTTAATTCATAATAATAAATAGAGTCTACTGTTATCCACCGTTGTCCATAATAATACTCTCGTATTTCGAGGCCGCTCAATGAGGTGTAACGACTAGGATTAGCTCTGAGGTAGACACTAATGCCGCGTAGTTGTCCACTCGTGTCGACACAAACACGATGGATTCTGAAATTTAAGTTAACTTTTATGGGTATACTTGTTATTATGAAAATGGAGTGATCCGGGTTTTATAAAACTTGTGTTTTTTATGAAAAGCTGTAAAAGAAAACTTTTACATGGCTTCATACTTATTATAATACAAATTATTTGAGAGAGCAGGAGGCGATCTGTAGTTTCTGTTTACTCGCATGGGTGAGAGGTGGCGTGAGTTCATGTATGTACGAGTATGAACGTAGATTCTAATAAAAAATACTGTTTTGGTTGATAATATTTTGGAAACATGTTTTTTTTTATATTTTCTGCATTGGTGTTTGCTGGTTTCTTGTTGGATGAGTACGGCAAAATCGATACATAAAAGAAATTAAATTAAATTGATCTATAGCAACGCACGGAACGTGTCGACACAAATGGAAAGCACCTCCAATGAATCTTAGGGGCCCCGTTCGGACAACGCTATTAGGGGCTGAAGAGATACGCGCAGACCGATCTCATTGACTCCACCTCTCGGTAATAGTTAGCAGTTTAACTTCAGTTCATCTTTGTGGCAAGAGTTTACATTCTGTCAATTGGCTACGTTGTTTTGAATTGATTGGAGTTAAAGCTTTCGACGGTTGGTGAAATGAGAAAAGGGATAGAATTAAAGACTTCACCTTATTGTTTGTATGAATGGTCTTTTACAGCATAAGCTTATACTGATTGCTGTCTTCTGCTGAGATGCAGGTCTCCTATATGTGAGAAAAGTGGCCAAAGTTAAGACATATTGGATTTCTCACTATGTTTTCTTTTGTTATGGCGGAACATTCGTCTTTTACAGGGCACTGCAAAATGATATATTTTGAAACTTTGTTAAAAATAACTTTTAAAACGTTGAACGTCCTTGTCAATTTTAACAAGATGAGGCCGATAGATTCTATTTGAATATCCTGAGATGAAACACCGAAATAAACTTAAAGGTCAAATTCTCTTTTAAATGCCTGAGGGGGGCTATTTAGGAAAGCACCACACAGATTTGAACGATCCTGTCCAGACAGTGCAGGAATTTTGAATATCTTGGAAACCTGACCAGTAATCTATGTTAGAATCATTAATTACAATTTTTCTTCTTACATATTACTGGGCCCCAATAAAATACCATTATTTCATAAGGCATAATCCCTTGTCTTACCAAGAGACATATTTCTCAAACACGTCGCCAAAAATAAAAGCCAGAGGTATACCAAGAATTTATGTAACTTAAAGATATAGGAAAACGATCAGGTCTGCGTGTCCGAGGTGCGATTGCCGTTAACGTGCGCCGTAAACGGACCGGAGCAGTCCGCCCGAGATACCGGGCCCAAGGATTATACTGCCGGACGGGCACACCGGGAGGAGAAGGAATAGGGGTTTTCGATTCTTTATCTTTTTCTTTCTTTTTCAGTGTTGTGTGTTCTTCTAACTGTTGGGTTTATGAGATAAACAGTATCATCATCATCAACATCTTCCTGCCCTTATCCCATGTTACTTGGGGTCGGCGCAACACGTTTTTTTCTTCCATTATGAGATAAACAGTATATCGCCTCGAATTGAACTTTTCATGAAAACAAATCATCGCATTTCATCAAGAATAAATAAAGCATTTCTGTATCGCTTGCTTTTCCGGGTATTTATGTGTATTTATGAAATTATCGTAATTTGATGTTATATCCCTGCAGTATTTGATTCTATTCATGTTAAAATGTTACTTCAACAAAGGGTGTCGTTTACGGTAAGTCGCTTCACGAATTTTTTTCTTCAGTAACAAATGTTTTTAACTTAAATTTTCTTAGTATCCGGTCGATTCTGTAAATACGTCGAAGTGAAGGCTTGGGTGAAGTGATCACGTGGTGAGCTGTCAATCCATATAATCAAGATGTCACGTGATCACGAAGCGAGCTGTCATTCCATCTTGATTATATGGATTGACAGCTCACCTCGTGATCACTTCACCCAAGCCTTCACTTCGACATGTTTACAGGATCGACCGGCTGTAATATATTGTCCTTTGCGAGTCGTGAAAATTGTAACAGGTCATCGGAAAGCTCTATATAATAAAGCCAAATATCCGTAAGAAAACCGATATTGCTCCCGGTACATCCCCGAATTCTTTCGCTACCTTATTTTATGGGGATTATACGATCATCCTCCACCTTGTCAACGTTACACATACACAGGTTGGACATTGTTACCGATACCCACACAACTTTACATACACCATCACCTCTATAACCCCGGCAGTAACGTTGAGAATAGCTTGATCCAGTTACATAGTAATTTTGCACCTTTAGGGTAGAGTGGGGAAAATTGACTTACCCTAGATAAAGATGGTAATGGCTACTGGTTTCTTTTTCTGCCAAAATTACTTTCGGCCGGTAACAGTTTTCTTGTTTACCTTTATTTTGTTTTTCTATTTTTATGACGTCTGTTCTCGTCTGCGTGGACGGGGAAGTGGTTATCGAGACAATTGGCCGGTAATAAAGTATTATGGGGCAAAAGATAGTAAAAGATTGATTGTTTTGATGTGTTTGCTTATTGATTTGTATTGTTTTGGCACTTGTAAATGTCAGGGAGTAAGTTTGAAATACTTGCTCAATATTTGAGCTTAAAGTTAATCATTTTAGAATAGTAAAAACTAAAGATAAATTCCGGAAGGAGGATTTTTCAGTAGTGCTTGGTCAAATAATGTTGTGTTTTGATGTAATTCTCAGAATGTTTTTGCTTAATAGAGCTTTTATTGTACAAGTCCGATGAATGCCTGACGACTGGTACTTAGTTATGTTGTGTTCATAGACTCCAATTAAAACCATGCTATTCTAGTAATTTTTTAAAAATATTATCGACTTAAAGTTACACATTTGTCCACTGAAACCCATCCGAAAACTTGTAACAAAACTGCGTAGGTACAATCCTAAATTCCCCTAGTATTCTAAGGCCAACATTTTCATTTCGGCGCGCCCGGGCGTCCACCAAGCACCGGTACGATTGCAGCAGGAACCTTGCCAAAGTAACCTGTCAAGCAGCCCGCCACGTACCTACTTCGTTCTAGATTTATTTTGTAAAGGAAATTACTGTTTTAGTTCAAAACTGTGTCTGTTCAAAATTGTAAGTGGTGAATAATGGTGAATTGTGGCGGCACTGTAATGGTTTTCGAAGAAATGGAATATTGTTTTAGGATTTATAGATTTTTGGGATTCATAAATAGTAAGTTATGTATGGATTCCCACACTATTCTTTAAGCAACTCACAACTGAGGTGAATGTGAATTGAACTGTCGTTCCTTCTAAAGCTATAGGTTGTCAGCTCACTTCAAGCTTTCACTTCATCGTGGTTTTAGCGGTGAGATTTTTGTACAACAGCGCTACTGGTTTTAATTTTAGTAATCTTTGTTGGGATAAACAGTAATAAAATATTAAATTATTGATAAATAGATTGGCAATTATTCCTATTTAATTGAAGACTGATTAGTACTTATCAAACTAGATCAACAGCGACTGGACCTGAATCGAAGTTGATTTCATATTTTTAACCCATCGGAACAAGAATTATAAAAAAAATCAAGATATTATTTGACACTTTAAAGTCAAAGTCAATTCATTTATTTCAACTAGACTATTAAAAGGCACTTTTGAACGTCAAATTTACAGTTTAAAATTAAAATATAAGTGACTAGTTGTCCATTCGCAAAAAGTAGATTCTTATGGAGAAGAACGGACAAGAAACTCCATAACTTCTTACCTTATATTCCCATCCTACCCAAAATTCCCCACCAAAAAAATTTTACAAATAACTGTGCCATTCGCGTCCACTTTAAAGCCATCCAAAGCTATTCACATCCCAATATTGAGTTTTATTTCCTACAGTACCTGTTGTATGGCGCACGGGACATTGAATGTAATATTGTGGATGAGAGGACGGCTCCTCTGCCAAATAGCTTCGACCATTGCCAAATTAGATCATAAAGGTTAATATGTGAGGGGATGAGTACGAAGCTACCGGCTTATATTTATTTTGTTAGGTTCTGCGGCTTTTATGCAGCGTTATGAGCGTTAGTTCGGGACGGTATTGTATGATTTGGAGTGAGGTTTGATGCTGTGTTGGCTGTTGAAATTACACCTTCATCTGCCAATTGAGCTGGCGAATCTTTATTGGAATTAATTGTCAGTAGAAAACAGTTTGCATTAAGTTTATCTGTATCCAGTTTACGACGAACTATTTACGCAGAGGAGCTTAGAAGAATAGTAGCAGTGTGATTCTGTCAGCGGTAGTGTGGCGAGGGCGATTGACGAAACGTCAAAAATGTAGGTATGGGATTAACAAACGCTGTCAAAATATCACGTGATCGATCCCTTGTATTTTGGGGTTTTGGGATTTTGTCTAGAGCTTCTCATCACTTAATTATCCCTTTAATAACCTACCCACACTAACACGTGTTTACTAACTGACTGACCACAAGATCGAGTAGAGTTTTGTGCATATGGGTTCCCAACTATATGAACAAAACGTTTTGGAGATACTTTCATTGTGCATACAGCTAAGGAGTGGAATTCCTTGCCGAAGTTTGTGTTTCCTGATAGCTACAGCCTGGGAGTAGAGTGGGAGAGTCAAGAGTGAAAAGGTTACTTCCAGGCAAACGTATTCCGTCGTCGACCACATCAAAGCTTTCTAGTAGGTCAGACGGTCGCCAAACGCGAGCCTATAAAAAAAAAACTATTTTTGACTGAGCCCGTGACTGTGGACTAGAGTTCCAAATCCTTCTTTAATTCTTCATTGTACACCAAAAAAACTTATATTATTATATACAGTCATAATAAAGTTCATATACAAAGGCGAGCCTTCCTCAGCAAACCTTTGAGTGATAGAAAGAGATCAGCATTAAGGGAAGGAATCCTACTATAAATATATATACATATACATATACATAATAACTAATATTATGTCATTGTGGAAGGAAATGCTCTTTGATTTTCCTCTTGAAGACATCAAGAGAAGGGCTGTCGCGTAGAGAGTGTGGAAGAGAGTTCCAGAGACGTACTGCGGAGGGGAAGAGAAGTGGTAGTGCGCCAGGGTTTACCACTCGGGATGTTCACTCAAAGCGTTCACTAAAGTATTGAGGAGAATTAGGGTTATGCAGGATAGTATAGATAGAATATGGGTATCTCGCCGACTATTCGACAGTTAAGGACGCTACTAGCCGTAGCGTCTTACAATATTTGGAAGAAGTACTTAATATGTGTGTGTGTGTATGCGTGTGTGTGTGTGTGTGTGAGTGTGTATATGTGTGTGTATATGTGTTGTGTGTTGTATTTTTATCATAACACAAGCTTTTGCTAGGTACTTCGCTCGCGTTAACATAGAAACCATCAGCCATCAATCTCCCTATGAAAATTAATGTTTTCACGTTTAACAAACGAATACACTCATTCTCGCATTTATAACATTCGTTAGTAACCTTTGTATCTACTCATTTTCCCTCTCCATTGCACTCCTGCATTCACTCTTTACTCTTAACTCCATACTCATTGGATGTCCCGCCATATCTCACAAGTACGTGTAGTAATGGTGTGCTTATTGTGAGTTAGCGCGAAGGTGCTACCTTATCTCTGAAGAATTTGGCTCCAGCTCCTGCTTCTGCGTCTTAAGGAAATACTGTGTTTTTGTTCGCAATTTATTTGTCTACTAAATGTTTGCAGGTTTGTTAAAAATAAGAGTTTGTAATGGTTAGATTATGCTATAAAATTATAAAAAAAAGGAGTTTTCTTTTTGCTTTTGAGGTCAGTCTTCCCTCGCGTTACTGTAATGAAATGCATTTTGATTTGTCCCTTATGATCTCTAGACTACAGTGGTAAGATTTATGTAGTTGCTGTATATATACAGCAACTACATACAAATAGTATACCATTTGTTACCTTTAAACGTAAAAAAACACACCACGCGTTCAAAAGTTCATTCAAGAGCGCAACATTTGCTGCCGTCTCGGGCACCGTTTTCGTTGAAATCTGGCTTTACAATTTACACCATACCTTTATGGGTTAAATGTTGTCCTTGAAAATGTCATATTCACTTACTTAAATATCGAACAATTTCATGCAATTCAAAACATACGGATGTAATTTTTTTGATGATTGACACATGTCCGCCTACCAGTGTCAGATAAGGATGGGCTTAAATCGCTTAGCCGTTCAAGCACAAATAAAGCAGTTAGTCAGACAAGTGTGGGCTTTCGAAATCTAAATTTGGTTATCATATGTAAAAAACATCTCCTTTCGTAAGACAAAGAGCACAAAGAAAACAGGTAAATAAAACAGTTCAAATATGTCAGGAAAGTGACAGCAATATTTTAAAACAATATTCAGGCAAGTTAAGAGGATAGTGTACAACGACGGCACGAGACAATTCGCCTGAAATAAATCTCCAAGTGAAATTTCTTTATTTTGGGGACGGGACGGCCGCGCTGAAACCAACTAACTGCGTTCCTGGATCGCTGATGTGTGGATAAGGCTTATATATGTATGTCACCGGAAAATTGCATACTCCGTAATATTGTCATAAATCTTTATTATCTATAATTTCTAGATATATTATGAAAAAATCGTTTTATATGCAATAAATCCCATCCAAATTCAATAACTTCCAATATATTCAATATATTATATATCTTATTAAGAAAAAATAGTTTACAATTTCACGCAATATTTTACAAGCTTACGGCGTTTGCCAGTTTCCGGTGGCATATATTTAAGCGTTTCACATTTACTTATTTTTTGTGTGAAAGCGATCACAGTCAAACTATAAAGTTTTGACTGACTGAACTTGCTGTATCAAGAGTGCTAATTTGCACAACTCGCAATGAAGCAAAAGGATTTGCAAGGATCGTAGCTGGTGACTTTCTGCCTACTCCCATGAGAAAACGGCGTCAGTGGATGCAAGCTATACGCACAGCTAACTGCTTATCTCTGAGTTTCTTGCTCTTTGAAGTTGCAAAAATATCCGTAACGAACTAATTTTTCAATTTCCCGATTTTTTTTTGTTGTCTTATCAAATATTAGTACTAAGTTACTAATATTATTGCACTGTTGTAATCTTATCTATGAGCTATACACAGTTATAGCTTATAGATAGATACAACGGTGCAATAATGGATTGTTTAGCTGGATATCCAGTACTAGTTAGTCCAAGTCGTACACCTATCTTACGCAGGGAACTTTGCCAAAGTAACCTGCCATAGTGGCGCTGCATACGACGACCGTAGCGACGTATCTAAAGTATCTACGGTGCCTTCCCTCTCTAGACGCGAAGAATCTCTCCTATCTGAGAATAAGGATCGGTAAACTATCTGGTGTAGCAATAGAATAGATGAGGCGTCTTTATAAGTACATGGGAACTTTTAGTACTCTCTCTAACAATCTGGCTTTGCTTAAGTTGAAAGCGCCAGGGTAGCCCGCGAAATTCAAATTTTCTTATGTTTTTTTGCAATTTTCAAGTCAGTGTCGTCAGGCTGTATGTTGAACAAAATATGATTCGCGACCGTAACACGTATTTATTTACAGAATTATAATCATTAAAATCATCAATACAACTCTCTAAGTTCATTTAAATCGATTGAATGGTTGTGGTAATTTCATAAAAAAGTCATTCATATCGAGTTACATGAATGATACAACCTGTATTGATGATTTTAATTATTATAAGTCAGTAAAGCCATATTTGTTAAGGTTGCCATTTGTATTTTTATCAACATACAACCTGACACTGACCAGCAAAATGCAAAAAAACGTATGGAAATTTAAATTTCGCGGACTACCCTGGCGCTTCCACCTTAATAGACACAAATATTGTCTTTAAATATTTATAGGTAAGACAGTTCTTATCTATACAGTGTTACAACTGCTTCAGGTGGCTACTCTCTAAGCTCGAAGTCCGTAGTTTTGGGCTTAGTTGCGGGCGTAGTCTACTCCGTAACACCAACGGATTAATGCCAACAATTTGTTGTCATTCATTCTTAGGTCAGGTTCGGAACTAATCGGAATAAAAGTCCATAGGTAAGCCCGAAACTACGGACTTCGGGCTTAGAGAGTAGCCACCTGGTTCAGTTGCGACCTGAAAAAAGAACGAGAAAATGTAAGTCAATCCATTGAATTATATAAAAAAACTTGCTAAACGTTAAGTTGACAGAGGATACGCATTGCCATACAACGTGGCAATGCCATATTTTAGTTAGAAGTTTTTAATTTTTTTTTATCTGCATTTTTTACTGAGGAAAGCTAACTTTTAGGTTATGCTATCTATATTTTTTATTTGATAATTAGGTTAATAAAATTGTTGTGTTTTTATTTTTATTTTCAGTGCATATAGTTTGATTAGTATTTAAAATATGAAATCCTCATTTGAATAAAATTATTTTATTACCTTGATAAAACAACTTTGGGTAAATCACCGTGTAAAAACAAATAACTCGGCGCACAAACAAACAGCTGACACCAAGATACAACAGTACATACAGATGAAGATTTATCACCAATTACATTGAAAGGATCAATGGTGATATACCTATGAGAAAAAAACTTAGAAATACTTTCTGAGTTAGTAACAAAGTTAGGAACAAACAGACAAACAAATGTTTTGATGATAATTTATTGCTATGTTTATGGTTATTGCGATAAATTTCGTTTTAATAATGTACCTTTGGAGTGGTTTTATGTGAATCTTAACCATTTACCTGCTTACTCGTTTATAGCATCAATAAATTATTCAAGTTATTGCAATGTCTTTGATATAAGCCGACTAACGTTTACTATGCACTTATCGGCCGTAAACGTAAATTATATGATGAAAGCACTATATTTTTATTACCTACCTCGCTCGATTAAATGACTCTAAGAAATAAATCAGTCTATCCATCCAGTAACTGGGTAACACGATCCTTGCCAAGACTGCCGTCAGATTTTCTGGCGTAACGTCTGTCAAAGATTTTCAATTGCCAGCCGGAATCAACCGCTTACGGCCGGTTTCAATAACGAATCTACCTATAACCAACTGTCAAATTAGCTACCAACAGTAGCTGAAACGTCATGTTACAAAGGGGAACATGACGTTTTGGCTACTGTTGGTAGATAATTTGACAGTTGGTTAAAGGTAGATACGTTATTGAGACCGGCCGTTAATATACTTTCCGTGGCACGGAAGAAACTCGGTATATTATAGAGGGTCACATCCTCGGGTCATCCTCGGTAAGCGGAGCTTCACCTTGAAGTTCGACCCGTGTGGCTGTTCTTTTTTAGCCACCAACCAGCTCATCCTAAATTAATAAAGTGTACTGTAAATAAAACACGAAAATCCCCCAGGAAAACTACTCCTATCTTCTAAAAATCGAACAAAGGGACCTAATCTACCCACCTAGTTTTTAACACAATTTCACTACCTAAATTCCCCACAAAATACGCACACACAAAACGCTACACCCTTGCACCACTGGCATAAGTAAGAGATAAGCATTTCCACGTAATTGGCTGAATTAAGCGCTGGCGAGCGACGTGCAGCGCTCAGGAATTTAATTTAAATGTTGGCACGTTAAAAATTGGCGCCAAACGTTGTTACCTGTCGTGTAAGCGCGTCACGACCTGTCACGTGACGGGCTGACGTGACAGCTGTGTGTTTTAGCGTGTTGTTGAAGAAAAATGTGTGTGGTTTTAAAGTGTTTTTGTTTATTGGAGTTTTTGGAAAATATTAAATTGTGATGTTTTTCATTAGAGCTGATGTTAAACTTATCACCTGAAAGTCATGACTGTGTTTTATTTATGGGAAAGTAAATTTTCAGATAAAATAAATGAAAACAAAAGATTTTTTTTAATTTTATCTAGGTACACAAGAAAGAGGCAATTCACAGCACTTTTAATTCCTTCCACCCTTTCCTAAACCACATAAAAAGTTTACCAAAACAATTAACTAATGAGTCCATTAAAAACTCAAATACCTAACAAGATTTACAAAAAAATCCGTCTTCAAAGAGTCGATTAAAATTAAACGTGTTTCAACCCCCTCCCTCAGCCGGTTACGTCGTAATTTTTATTTTCAACAATTCATCACGTCGCCGTTTCTCGGGGTTGTCACGCTGGCTGACAGGTGACGCCCGTCGCGTTTTTTTGTAAATTAATAAATTGTATTTTTTCCTTTAGACCACTTTGTGAAGGGGCCTGAACGTTTAACGTGAATAATGTTTCACGTCATTTTAGGCAAATATTTAACTTACTTTATAGGATTTTTAGATTACTTTGTGTTTGAATATCTTGTTGACTTTGTTGTAATGCTTTGTAAGAGTATTGAAACCAAAAAACACGTGAAAAATCTTTCTTGCAGATATACCAATAATAATAATAATTTAGGCAGATGCCTGTATCTCTGAAATCAGTGTCCCTCCAAGAATAAAATACAAATTATGGGCATATTGATTGTAATGATCTTATTAACAGTCCGTAGTGATATTAATACCACTTCTTTTTAGTCTATTAAAAAAATAACCAACATTTTAGCTTAAGAATACGTCGAAAAGTGTTTTTCGCGAAAAACACTTTTCATATTGCTTTTGGACTAACATTTTCTTTATTTCACCACAATTAAATTATGTCTATCTAAACGCACATAATGTTCATTACATAGTTATGCTCAAAAGCCAGAGACGCTCAACCTTCCAATATTAACTCCCCATAAACACGTTTACGTCTGTTAGCTCCGAGCGCCCAGCTCTCGGAGACAAGCGGCAGACGCTGCATAATACAGGTGTTAGCAAGTGGCGCACGTAGACGTCGCGATAATTAGATGAAGCTCATTACCAACCCTCCTACGGCCCGGTATTGACGACCCCTGCATTTGGATGCCGGCGGCTTTTTGTTACTATTGATTAGGTGTTTTTGTGCTTAGAAAGGTTTGAATAGTCCAGTTCTATTTTTTGGAGGTTTAGAAGAACGTGGCTCTATTTAAAATAATAAGAAGTATAGAAGATCCCGTGAAAGGCAAGTACTACGTCGGAAAGACTTTGTGAATAAAATTAAGTTTACCCTGACGGCAAGCGAAAACTCTTCATGCTAAATTGGTATTGCTGATTTATATCAGCAGACTTACACGTATACACGATTGGCTCTATTCATAAATCAATTGTCTCAAATTAGTTATCCTCCAAGTGACTCGGTCTATATACATATTTATGTATTATAGTAAAAACAGCAATTATCAACTACGAGTATGTCAATTAACATAAAAGTGCAAAACCTCTTTAGTGACTATCGCCAAAAACCTTTTCAAAGCCACCACAAAACATCCCTATCTCCACTTACCCGTGCCCCTATCACCTCCACTCTTGCTTACAGCATGGCACAATAAATCAGTCCACCTGCACAGACACTTGTCGTGAACATAGATCACTGCTGACCCCCTCTCATAAATATTGAACTATTGACTCGGGTCAGCTTCGCGCGTAATGATAGGGCAATGGGGTCGTGTTAACTGGTTCGCTCTTTGTGGGAGATAAATAATAATAAAGTTTATTTGGCACAAATTAAGTTTACATATTACACATGAAAACGAAGAACGCTTCAAAAGTAAAATACTGTGGCGCAGCTATCAACGTCCAATTCAAAATAAATACAATCTTAGACATTGTTCCACATTAAGGTAAAAAATATAAAGGTTTGTTAAAAGAGGTTAGTCTTTATTTTTTATCTAGGTTAGAAATCACATCACACACCCCATCACGGTGTTATTCGAATCGTATTGCAGAAAAAGTTTTGGAAACTGCGTCAGCTGAGCAAAATATTCAACTTGGAGTCAAACTCGATGGATACTTGACCCTGCGTGACTCAATTTGAAAACACCTCGACCCATGGTAACTGGACTGATTGCATGATAAGTTTTCTATTTGGATTTTTTGGATTCACTTTTACTGGTTCACATGTGCTTACCCCTTCACAGCGTACCGGCGTGATGTTATGTTATGAACTGGTGTAAACAATAGATAGACATGAGATTTTAGCCATCCTTGTCTATTTGCTATCATTTATTGAGGAGTTCCGTTGCCTATCTCCGAAGCTCTTCATCAAATCTTCACCAAATTTAAATGGGACCACTCCGAGAAAGTACTCTTCTAAAAACTACCCAAATCGCTTCAAGTGTGCTTATAAAATTTGAAGAGTTCTCTCTATTTCTCCAGGATCCCTTCATCAGATCCTGACTTGATGATCATGGGACGACCTGGGAAGTAAACCCTTTCAAACAAAAAAGAAATCCAAATCAGTCCCGCCATCTTTGAGTAATCGGGGAACATACATAAAAAAAAAGAACAAAATAGGTTCCGACGAATTGAGAACCTGCTCTTTTTTTGAAGTCGGTTAACAAATGTGAATAAACAAGTATTTATGATAAAAAATTGACCATTTCACAATCATGTATAACCTTCCCACTAATTTAAATTTCGTCGGGTTGCGGGAAAAATAAATATCGGGTAAATGTAAATGAAATAGTTTTGTTTAGCAGTCTAGACTAGCAGGCCGGTGTGTAAGCTGGCGCACTCGGAATAGCAATTAACTTAGTTTTTATTTACCTTTTAACGAGCGGAAACTTTACTTTCATCGAATACTTTTAAGGTTACCTACTTACTAATATTATAGAGGATACTAACTAGACAATAGGGAATATGCACGCAATTTTTTTATTTGCAAAATAAAATACTTATTATCTCTGGTAAACAATTATGAAATAATTTTTAAAATTCCTTCATCAGTGATGAAGTTATTTAGCTTCAAAGTTGACAATTAGAAAGAGAAGTCCGATACCAGCTGTGACGTCAAATACTATGCCGCCTTTACAGCTGCCATAGAAAACGGCGTTTTCGCGAAAGGGACAGATATATTAGTTTAAATAGTTATATCTCGTTTGTGTTTCGGTCAATTCCGATTCCTTTTTGTCATTGTTAGTATTTATTTTTGTATACTTCTTTTGTAAAAAGTTCATGCATATTCCATATTGAATTTGTCGACTCCATTTTATTTGACATCAGAATCAGATTGCCATATTTTCTACTAATTTTCAATTCGCATCACAGTGTCAATCTGTAAAAAGAACTAAATTTTCATACATTTTTGACAGACTACGTCTGAGATGAAAAATAAGTAGAATTGGCACTCAGCTAGTTAAACTGTCAATACTATAAAAAATGTACCAAGACAAAACTACTTACAGCAACCTAATGCTATAGGTAAAGTCCAAAGCTAAAGTCCAATGAATATTTAGCCCCATTCTCAACGACAACAATAGGTGCTAAATATGACTAATCGACCAATCATTTTGGCAAAAATCACGTCCCCAAAAGGAAAAAAGACGCCGGATTTCCCCATAGGTATATTCCTAGACAGGCTTAGAATTCCAAATTATTGTCATCAAGCTACCGAAAATTCCCACGGCTTATGACAATAATGACATCACTGCCTACCTCAAATCTCGTGATGATAGCTACATAGCTCTACTTGGTAGTCTAAATCTAAACCGCTGTGTTGTACACGTCCGGTGATGTTTACTGCATATTAATGGTAGTTCTAGACTGCGGGCGTTATTTGACTAGCTAGTCTAATGAGAAGATGAGTTAAAAGTAAAATAATATATTCAATACCCTACTAGCGGACGTCAGCGGTTTCACCCGCGTAGTTCCCGTTCCCGTGGGAGTATGGGGATAAAATATAGCCTATGTTACTCGCTGATAATGTAGCTATCCATTACTGTAAGAATTTTTTAAATCGGTCCAGTAGTTTTTAAGTTAATTTGTTACATATAAAAATACAAATCTTTCCTCTTTATAATATTAGTATAGATATAGATAGTATAGAAGTATAGATAGGTAGCAATGTGGAATGTTTTCCCTAAAGGATAGATGCCTATCAAAATGTCGAATGAACTTGTGTCAAATATTTTGTAAGTATTTATTTCTAAATAAACAAAAACTCAACAGTACACTGCTTAGATGTACCAACTTACAACCAGGCTTGGGTACCTACTGCATATTTGAGTTAATCTGCCAGGTACTAAGTCAGCTCTCTGAGTTGAGCTACAAATGCTTTTTTTTTAAGGATGGGATATCATCAAATGACTTCTTCCGCTCTGGGTGGAGCGGAAGGGCGTGTCAGACTCTTACTGACTAAAACCCATCCGTGTTCCTTCTAAAGCCCTTTGCGTTCCAGGGCCGCGGTGACTCTTTCGAACAAATTCCGCAACCCTGGCAGGAGCTACAAATGCTTGCACTGTTTGTTTAGATAGCCACTCGAATCTGTATGGTGTTTTTCTCAAAAACCCACCTTAGACACTCCGCCCTTAAGACTGACCCATTAACCTACAAGGATCTCATATGCTTTAACCAGAACGGATAGTTCGAACTTTAAAAGAGATTTTTACCGTTGTGTTTGTTACTTCTAGGGCTATTTTACTATCAATATTGAAAAAGTGTTATTTTTAATCAACTTACAAAATTAATACCATTTATCATCATTGACACAACACATGTGGGAAATAGTGGGATAGAAAATTACTGTTTTAGACAAATTAATCTGCTAATTGAAGCATGATAGATATTGTCATTATTCAAAAGAATACTAGGTAGGTACTGCTTAATTTATTTTCATGAAATCCCTTAAAGGTGGCATATTTTTTCACAGAAATCGACACAGTCAATATAAACTATGCAGTACATTAACCTCAAGCGCCTGTAACCCACAGTTTCAATCCAAACTACTCCTAACCACCAAACCGTTCTGCAAGGGTTAAAATAATTACCAAAGACGTAATAAGGGTAAATAGTTGGTAGGGTGAAGCGCCCCATTACTGGCAGGTACTAATCGAAAAAGTTCAGGCGCAGGTTATTGACTCAGCGGAACTTTTCCAATAGCCGGTATCTGGTGTGTTTACCCTAGTGTGAGGTGACTCCTTTATTGTTTTGTGAGTGGGTAATTAACCGTGGCGGCCATATTGTTTGTTATGTTCATGTTGATGGACTTATATCTGTGTATTGATTGATTACCTAATGAAAGAAGTTAGAGGTGCTTTTCGCAGATTTTTTTATGATGAGATCGTTGAGGCTGATGGCTGTTCGCTCGTTTCACTAAATTTAAAACTTTACAGACAGATGTGTTGCTGGGGAGTTTGTTGCGCCACTTCTTCTTCTACACTAGGAAGTGGTGACGAGCGGGCGTATGCTTGTGTTCGTAATTTTCAAGACAAGGTTTGTATGAAAGAACATTTAAAAAAAAACACACCAGTGCGAAGCTGGAGCGTGGCAGTGTTTACAAAATAGTTTTTGCAGGTTTCCATCGTTTGAAATGAAAATGAAATAAATTGTTTACTGCCATATTAACATCCAAATTGAAACATAAGCACACACCAATACGAATAAATAATAAAAAATAATGGTACAATACAACACCTTAACCTTTAGGAGGCACGGTATTATTTAAGTCTACTGAAAGTTAGCTATATTTTATGAACCGCCATTTTGCCATAGTCTGACTTAAATACCACAATTTAGCACTTATTGTTATTACCAAGCATCATGAAATATGAGATTTAATTTGAATCCAAAAATACACAAGCAAAGGTAAACAAACTAACATTCTTCCCCCAAGAAAACATCACCTAGACAAAACCAATTTCCCTTTACGAAATTCGTTACTTCCAGAAGACCTAGGTTTTAATTTAGTGTCCAAGTCTGCCTGGGATACCTAAATCATACCTGTGACATATAACGGCTTTCCTGCCAAGTCGTCTGTGAAAAGATAGTAATAAATTGGCCCTGTGAGTAAAGGTAACGATAAAGCCTTGGAATCAATGGGGTATGCCAGCTTTTGATAGCGGTGTCCTACCTGCCATAAAAGCTATGGAGAAAGTTCGGAATGAGATAGGATATTTTTGATTTGGGACTTTCAAAGAGAAGTGAATCAAAACACAATTTGTCGTAAGTTAAATATGTCACGTATTTTAAAACTTGTATAAATAATAATGATAAAAAAAAAAATTGGTTGTCTGTAAATTCGGTTTACGGACGATAGTTTAACGTGACAACGTTACAACAAAACATTGATGAAATTATCGTAACGTTACAATGACGTCATACCTTTTCGTGCGTGCAGCGATCATCGATTTATTAGACGTTGTCACGTCAAAAAATGTTTTTTGTTTCAAGAAATATAAAAAATGTGGCAGGAAAAAAAATAATACATGAACTACTTAATTAAATACGGATCTATAACAAAATAACTCAAGGAAACCTAGTTTTGTTAAATAGTCGTAACTTTCAAATGTCAACCTACTCGTATAATAAAGTTGTGATACTAAATTAATCAGCATAATAAATTGCTAATCGACACAATAACAAGAACAAATTAAAAATTAAATAATAAAATATTATTATTATTTTTATTTTTTTATATGAGATGGGTTTGCTCTTGACTCTAGTCTAGGTCATAGATGACAGAGACAAAGTCGACGATGGAGGGAGCTTACCCAGAAGAAGCCCGCACTCTAATTTTGAAGAGACTATAGATTTTTAATAGATACGGTAATTCACGCATCGGTGTGACCCTGAAACCTAAATAAATAGATTTCATTGCAATTGCTACTGAAAATTAATTATCATTTCAAAAAAAGGATATTAAGTTGGAAGGAGCATTTATTTATTCAGAAACTTATTAACAAATTTACAATAACAAATAAGCTAAACTTACAACAAACTAAAACGTACCTATGTTAAGTTTAAATAAGTAAGCAATTAAATGAATCGAACATAACACAACCATTAGTTTTTGCAAATAATTAAAAAAAAAATCACGAAAGTAATGATATTTTTTTGGAAAATTTAATCAAAACACAGACACCACAAAATCCTCGCAGATGTATTAACATTAATATGACGCAGGAACACAAAGTTCACACAAGCGACAGCCCTATAACTCACACGCCCACGCTTTAGGGTCATCACTTTATTTTGGAATCCCACGTGAGGCCAGACTCTTTTACCAACTTATATTTTGAAGTTAGTTTCTTTGATTATGAGCTTTTTGTACACGTGATAAGGTGTAAAAAGAACGCATTTAATAAAGTTGTCTAGTAGTACTTTCTACCAAATTTAATATTCCGTTTTAGAACACAAAATTAAACTGTATGACGTTGTGTTAGGGGTTCCGTGTGATGGTAAAAGAACGTGGTTTGTTCAGGTTATGCCAGATGGTCTCATTTGCATTGGACAGGAGAGAAAATAGTCTGTTTGTCACCTTTGGTTGGGTAAGCATGGACGCCTGATATACATGCTGTGTGCTAAGATAGTGCTGCAATCATTAAGAGGTTTCCGTGGACTTTGTTATTTGTTAGAAAGTTGATTTCGGTGCAATATTTGCTTGGTATATTAATGCAATATTTGTTTGAATGCGTTCTCATTACTTAATCGTATGTATATTAAACACGACTAATAGATGATCATTTTATAGATAATTTTAAGTCACATTGTTTGTATTGTTTTGTTTTATTTTGATAAGAGGAAGCTGTTTTACATTTTTATGATGCCTTAATTATGAATCATTTAACTCTCCGGATAGGCCTACGTTTTCTAAGGTAAGTACTGTAAATATCTCGACTTTGCTTTAGTGCGAGTATGCCTCTATCTAAGATACATGGCAAATATCTAGTTTGGGAGTCACCGTAAAATCTTAAGTAAAATACTCAATTGATCCAGGTAAAAACCAACCTGTACACAGACAAACTTGACACAAAAATACAGTCCCACACCAGTCCTCAAAAATATTCACATTGATCGTAACTCACACATGCGACTCATTACTTTATCCGATAGATGGGGAGCACCTTAGCCAGGGGCGTACCAGGGGACTTCTGCTATGCAAGCAAGATCACTCGGTCACGGGGAACAAAACGATGGGCTTTCTGAAGGACATATTTTGCAGGGTATGGTAGGCCTGTGTTTCATAATGATGTAATTCGGATGGGAAGGCCGATGACGTATGCTAAGCGAGGAGGTGATGACGTAGTCTTTGGATTCGACGTTTGTGTGTTTTGGGATAAGTTTGTAAAATATGCTCGATGAAGTACTCTTCAATTTAAAAAAATGCAGCTTTCAGCTTTTCAATGTGGTCCATAGGAAAGCAAACTTGTTATTTATTTCGTATTCGGTAATACAAATACGGTTTGAATTCATTTATTACTAAAGATTACAAATCACTTGTACAGAAATAAATACTTAACATAACTAGATTTAGGTATACATTTTTGCTGTCCAGGAGTATCGAGAGCTTTTAGTGTTAACATTACGAATGTAAGAAGGTTATTGTTAAAATTTTTGTATTGACCACGGCCGTGCGGCGCGTTGTTGCGATCGACGTGCGGTGACTCGTTATCTTTGTTTTTGTGTTTTAAATCTAAGGAAACCATATAATAATGGTGACAGCTTGATCAAGCTGCCACCCGCGTGAAATTAATGCTGAATTAACAAATTATACGTTGCATTTTTGTAAAACTACACGATACGCATTTTAATTACAAATTTTGTTAGAATGATTTTTTTTTTGTCTCCTGGACTGAAAGAGACTAGATCCCACGACACAGGGTATCCTAGTGTGGGGTCTAGGGTCTAAATTTAGTTTGAAATCTGTATTATTTTTGGCATAATAAATTTAATTTTTATTTTATTTATTTATGTGTTATTCTGATGTAGGTATTAACTATTATTAAATGATGTATCTTATTAACCTCTGTTACAGCAAAAGATACATCAAAAACCGTTCTGTAGCCTTTGCTTGAAAGAGTTTCAAACGTCCACTCATTCTAGCAAACTTTCACATTTACAGTACAGGGGATTTGCTTCTACAATTTCTCAGAAAAAGACTAGTAAATAACTGTGCCTAACATGAAAACAATTGCCAATTTCAGTGTCATTACTAAATAACCTAACACCAGTTTCCAATCACCAAACTATTTACACGAAAACAATTTTCCGTCAATCGCTTCCAATTCTACAATTACATCGAATGCTACCTCCTCCCAGCGCAAACAATCTCAGACACAATCCAATACTTTCATTACGAACTTGATCAAGCAAAAAGCTTCCCGTGAAGGGTTAAGCCGTGAAATATGATATTTTCTCGGCACACCTCCCGTGGTCCAGACACACTCTCATCTGTGGAGAGCTATGATAGCCATTCGTGTGATCGCTACGTAGAACGGTGCAACGCGCTGACGTGTGGTAGATTTTCTAAATTGATTTTGTGGAGTTTGACTTTGTGCTTCTTGTGTACCTTGGCTGGATTAGTTTTGTTTTCTGTGATAGATTTTTGGAAAAGTTTTGAGTAAATTGCTACAAACGTGATTTTGTTAGTTATATCGAGTTGAAAAGTTCTCGAGTGGTAAAAAGTTTGATAAAGATTTCGTTTTCAAATGAGGTTTTATGAATCCTAAAAGTGTGTAAGCTATCCTTAATTAGGTAATAATCGAAATAAAAAAACTGACCAAGTGGGAGTAGAATTGCTGTTTTTTATTTTCAAAATTTTAAACTCAGTAACCTAATAGCCTAGCCAGGGTTGCGGAATTTGTTCGAAAGAGTCACCGCGGCCCTGGAACGCAAAGGGCTTTAGAAGGAACACGGATGGGTTTTAGTCAGTAAAAGTCTGACACGCCCTTCCGCTGAACTCAGAGCGGAAGAAGTCATTTGATGATTTCCCAACCTAAAAAAAAAAAAAAAACCTAATAGCCTAATACTGAGCCTAATATTTGTCGATGATAACCATTTATTAAAAATAAATAAAAACATTCATAATATCTTAAGTGACTTTTAGTGATCCTATGTGTGTTTCGTTTTTCAATCGGACGTACGCAACCCTAAAATGTTTGATTTTCCACGTCTAAAATCTTTTGGTCGAACAACAAAAAAATCTTGATGTATACATTATGACGTCATTTCACGCTGTACATAAGAATGTCGTAAGTATAGCAGCACCGTTTGTTGGCAGCAGACCAAACGTTTAACTTAACCTGAACCGTAACTTCGTGACGAGGTCTTATTTGTTCAGACGAAAGGTTAGAACTATTCTCAAACTAAGTTTAAAGTTCATTCAATCAACTCGGCCAATCGCAGTCTTCTGCAAGTCCGAGTTTATTCTGTTAGGGGTTTGTTTCAAAGTTTCAACTTTAAATAAATCTTGAAAACAAAACGGTTTGGAACTGGTGCAGGTTTGTAAATTTTAAGCAAAATTATCAGTCAAAGTCAAAACATTTTTTTTAATTAGACCATAACAAGGGTCTTTTGAATGTCAAGAATTATAGGTAAATAAAAAGTTACTTACGCTTTCCAAATGTACGTTGTACGATTTTTGGTATTATACCAATTATACAACGTGTAACAGAATAAACGCAATACCTCTTAAGGGGTCATTGTACTCATCATTATGAACAACTTTTACTATGGGACCAACACGCCTCCCCCATACATTTCTGTGCTCATAATTCGACAAAATGTACTAAACAGCAGATTTTTTTTCACGATTTCGCTGATGGTGCTTCATTAAAAAAAAATCATAATGATGAGTATACCTAATAACCCCTTAAGAGGTATTGCGTTTATTCTGTTACCCGTTGTATGTGAGGACGATGCACTAGAATTAAACTACCATACTACTAATAGGAACAAATTCAATAAAAGGTTAGAATTAGTAGAATATTTGCCTTCTGAAAACTGTGTATCAAAGCGTGATGTAGATTTGTACCTTGAAACATAAGATTTCTGAGATGAGTCTGAGTTTAAGAAAAAAAAATTCCACACTTTCGTGTGACGAAAATGTTCCCTACTTATCTGAAAAATTAATTAATATCAAAATCGAACTCTACGTCCCACTAAATTTCAGCACAATACTCTCCGACAGTAGGGTGTATGTAACAGTAACTGTCCGAACCCTACTTACCCGCAACATCACGTTACTTCAAACTGCACTTTTTAAACTCTTTGTCGGACACTGTTTGCGATTCTCACAATATTTGCTTTCACCTTACGTGAGTGGTCTCTGTGGACCGGACAGATATTGTTACACCTATTGGGTTTGCTTGTTTAACTTCTTTGTTAGATAAAGTCTTGTTAGGATTGGAGAAATAAAATGTTTAAGTTTGTTACAAGAGTTTGTGGACTTTAGAGGAAATTGAAAGAATGTACTTAGAAAATTGGACAGTTTATTTAACGCAATTGGATGCTGACTCATGCAAGGACTTTTTTTTTTAGGATGGGAAATCAACAAATGACTTCTTCCGCTCTGGGTGGAGCGGAAGGGCGTGTCAGACTCTTACTGACTAAAACCCATCCGTGTTCCTTCTAAAGCCCTTTGCGTTCCAGGGCCGCGGTGACTCTTTCGAACTAATTCCGCAACCCTGGCAGACTCTGGCCCTAGCGGGCCCTGTCTTCATGCAAGGACTTACGATTTGCTTAAGTTGGTCATGATAAAAATTTACGGTAGCAACTGTTCTATCAAAAAAAAAAAAAATTGCTAAAACTACCTCACTTGGAGCAATCCATACTATTACTATAAATGTGAAAGTAATTCACCTCCTCACGTCTAAACCGCTGAATGGATATACCTTGATAAAACTTAGCACACATGTTGACCAGGTCCTGGAATAGAATGTGGAAAAGCTACTCATGTAGATCGCAATATTAGGGGTTCATTTCATGTTAGTCTGGCAGTTTGAGTTCTTTATGCGGCCTACCCAAATGTCCTTATTTTGGTATTGTTCGTCAAATCGTTGAGCTCCTGAAAGTTCTAAATTTGAGCTACACGATAACTGACCAATGCTTGCACTGTCTGGACAGGTCCACTCAAATCTGCGTGGTACTTTCCTCAAAATACCACTTCAGACATTAACCTACATGGTTCTCATATGATTTGACCAGTACGTTTGTATGAACTTTAAAAGAGACTTTGACCCCTGAGTTTGTTTCGGTGTTTCTTCTCAGGGTACTCAGCTAGGAAACACCGGCCTCATCTAATTTGAAACACCAAAAAAAATTATGTGTAAAAGTGTTATGTTTAACCTACTTACAAAATAAATATCTTTTATCATTTACTTTTCATCCTTGAGAATCTTTCCTCAAAAAAATTAACAACGTTCGCGTTGGCGAAACCGCTGGCTGAAGTTAGTTTACAATAAAACAAACAGCCTCAAAGCCACTCATCCCTACCTCCCACAATAAAGTGTTCAGCAACTCCAAATCCCACCTTGTATCAGGTTAACTAGCTCGGAGTTATGGCGGCAACTAACAATAAAAGCGGTCGTGCAATTCCGCCGGTATTCGGGCCGCGGTTCGGTGGCAATGCAAGTGCGCCCCGGGGACGTATAGCCGAGTGTTGGTACATTTACCCTACGAGTGCGAGTTTAGTCCGATTTTATATTTTTGTTAGTGTGGAGTGAGGTGATTTTTGGTTAATTGTTTATGATTGAGTGTAAAGGTGTTTTATTGTGTTATGAGGGCATTGATTTCATTGCATTCATTTGACTGTTCATATAACACTCTAGGCTGATAAAATTTTCGTTTTTCTTCAATTGCGCTCGATTTATTGTAAGAGTCGGTTTCCAGATGTAGAAATGTTAGGTATGACTGCTTTAGGTATTGGATTGCTAAAAGAGCATCTTCAGTGACAAAATTTGAGCTGGCAAAAATCTTCACATAAATACCTATGTAAACTAAAATTTCATAATGTTCTTTCTCATATGATCGCAAATGAATGGTATGGGAATCCTTATTTGCGGTACTTAAATTTTCGAAATCTTACACATGGCAATCAAGGCTTGCTCGTTCTCATTTTGTAGAAAGATCTGTTCCCATTAGCAGGAAAGTTAATTAGTTCGTAATTGCAGTGCAGATAGGTACACGGTTTTCGAAGGTTCACAAAAATCAGAGGCTCTAGACAAACTGCCATATTATTAGCGATGGCGGTTGTCGAAATGCTAAAATATAAGGGATTGATCACGTGACATTTCGACAGCGTTTGTCAAACCCATACATTTTTGACGTTTTGGCAACCGCGTTCGCCACGCTACCGCAGACAGAATATCTCTTGTCTAGAGCCTGACGTATACATTTCACTCAAACTCAAAATGAAACTAAATGACCCTAATACCTCTAAAACGTAGTCTATTCAAGTAAAACAAGAGCAGCAGTAATCCAGGCACCGACAGAGTTAGCGTTAATGAAAGGTGTCCCGATAGTCGTAACTAAGTTAGTGGAGGCATTAGTGAACTTGTGTAATGTCGCTACTTGTTCTAACGTGCCGCCGGGAGCGGCGGTAGTGCTGTGCTTATGAAGTAGTGATTCACTAGATGAGGTTTAGGTGGATATTATGGGATATTTACCTGCAGTACTCATTGATGAAATATTTTTTTTAAGTGTGCGTCGGATTTGACCAACCGGTCAAATCCGAAACTGTGAGGAATATATAACACTGAAAGGATTCTCGAGCCCGATTTTGATGAAAACCTAAAACTGCATTATTGGATATTTGATAAATCGGTATTTCTAGCCAGGAATCGAACCGGTTCATTTTGTAAAAAGAAAAACACCCTGCATTATTACACCATCCGAAAGTGTCGCTAGTAAGAATCAAATTCTGGGAAGTAATAATACATGGCAACCTAAAGGAAACAGCTCATTTTTAATAAAATACTATTTTAATAAAAAAAAAATTAACTATAAATATATTTAGGAATTCTTAAACAAAACAGCATCGCAATCCATCCAAGCTGCACAACATAGTAGTAACTTACTGTGTGCAATCAGTATGATACTCAGACGAAAAGGTATTAATATTCTGGGAAGTAATAACACATGTAAAACTAAAGGAAAGCTCTTATTTTTAACAAATTACTTTTTGTAAACCTGATATTGAAAAAAAAAATCCAATGTTGTAGTTGTAGATTCTAGGGAAAAAAAATTGTCAGTTAATTTTTTTTTTTAATAACTTTTTTGTAAGCCTGATATTTTTTTCAAAAATCTAATGTTTTAGTTGTAGATTCTCGGGTAAAAAAATTGTCAGTTATTTTTTTTAATAATACTTACATTTAACAATACTTACTTACATTTACGGGAATCCGTAAATGTAAGTTTTATTGGTTATAAGCTACATACCATAAGACAGCCAGGATTTCAGGGCAGGGAATGCTTTTTATTCATATAACATGAACCGTTTTAGTTTTCAGACAATATTCCCATCTATACTAATAAAATAAGCTTAAGAGTTTGTTTGTTTGAACGCGCGTTTTTATTAGAGTGGACTAGAACTTTTCAGAGATTGATATAACACCATTTTAGTTTTTAGAAATATTTTTGGATTCTAGAAAAAACTCACCATGAAAACTTAGGTGAAGTGAGTGAGTTTCCATTTCTAGCGTGAATTGGAGTGCAGCTCACTTCACCTTACTTTTTAACCGACTTCCAAAAACGGAGGAGGTTCCCAATTCTTTGGGTATTTATTTTTTATTTTTTTAACCGACCGTACCGTTTTAGTCCCGTATAAAAATTATTCAGTTTGGCCCAGCAGTTATTATTTTATGAGAATTTTTAAAGGTGAGTTTGTCTACCTAGATTCGACCGAGTGTTTTTGAAAAGTCTGTCGACAGCCTTGGTTCTAACCAATACCAATTCTTCTCTCCTTCTTGACTCAATTTCTTGGTGTAATTTTTACTTAAAAGTACATACCTACCGAAGCGAAGACATTACAAGAAGAGCCTTTGTTGCTATTGAGGGAACATCAGATAGGATTGACCTGCAAGTCTTTCAAAATCGTATCAATAAAGTTACAACTGATACAAAAACTTTTTAGTAATCAACAGTCCCCCCCCCCCCACGGCACAGCATTATGCTGAGTGGAAGCCCTTTTGCCACAACCACGACATGCATCTACTTTATTTATACCTACTCATACTTTTGTTATTTTTTTTCTTATTATTTTTAACGTGTCTTTACTAATATAATTTAAGAACACCATCGTTTCGGGTTTAGTTTAAGTAAAATAAAATTATGTATGTGGGTATGTCGTTTTGTGGTAATTAAATACTTTCTCTTTCTTTTTTTCTTTCTAGTAACCATTTAACACAACCCTTTTCGCCAGAAACAAGAGCATGAAAATAACATCAGTAGTAACTAATAACCTCCAATACGGTATAAATATCGGAAGAAAGCCAATAGAGTGGCAATGGGCTGGCCACCCCCTTCAATACCCGGGTACCGCGATAAGGTGGCAGGTGCGGCTTACCCATGATTTATTATCCGAGGTGAATGTGGTACTAAACCGATTATGTGGACCATACTCGTGTATGAGAACGATGGCAAGGAATTTTAGTGAACCTTTGAAATTTAGTGGTGAGTTTTTCTTGGGGAAATCGATGTGAAATTATTGCTTTATTTTATTGAAAGTACCTCAATATTTGCTGTCAGAATGATTTCCCTTTAAATGGAATTTTATTTCGGTCAATTCTTATGG
Source organism: Mamestra brassicae (assembly GCA_905163435.1). Classification (NCBI taxonomy): domain Eukaryota; kingdom Metazoa; phylum Arthropoda; class Insecta; order Lepidoptera; family Noctuidae; genus Mamestra; species Mamestra brassicae. The sequence goes on along the minus strand of LR990991.1, from coordinate 1,025,816 downwards.
AAATGTGAGTTCATGTCCTGGAACGGCTTGAAAAGCGAATAGATTTGAAACTGACGTCCTTAAAACAGTGTATTGGATGGTGTTGCCATACAAATAAATCTGTAAGCTTATAAACAAGTCATGTTTATTTTGTTGATGATTGATGTCCAATTTTATATGATGTACCATTAGGAATCCACGTGAGTGTCAACTATACTGTAATTGAAAAACCAGTGTCAGACTGCTTCAGTCTGTCTGACATATCGCTAAAGAGGACCTATTATTGCAGCCGTGTGATACACACTTAGTTTTTGACATACCATTTTGTGTTACTTCTATGTACCGTGAAATAAAAGAAAGAACACGTTTATTCCGCCAGAATTGACGAAATTAAATGCGTGTGCGTCCGTGCGTGTTTCTTGTATGAGCTAAAAAAATCTTTCTCTCTTTTTAATGACATTTATTTTACAGAACGTTTATAAAACACATTTACACACCAATAAAAACTAGACGAGTCCGGTGTTTCCTAGCTGACGACCAACTGACGAAAAATCGATACTTTCAATACCAATAAAGTGTAAGTACAGAACACATATGATAAAACGCCTTGTAGCGAGGCGTCTCCCAATCGATGCATCATCGTGATCGTTGTGAACGCTCCTCAATACACTGCCGAGCGACGGACGACGGTGTGTCAATGTTGAAACAGCGTGTCATTTTTCATACCGCTGCTCTGGTGAGGAGGTGGGAAGGCTTGGATGTGGCGGTTTTGGAAGACTCATCTCCAGAGAGTTCTACGCTTTTGAACGTGCATCTTAGCTTCGTATCTCCGACTGACCGGCCTTGACAATTCAAAGTTTCCTGTCGATGGTTTCATTGAAATTAATTCTTTGAGTTTTTTTTATGATGAGTTTTGATTAAGACAGTTTTAAGGACTTAATTTGGATCTAATAGTTGTATTAACTCAGATTGGACGCTGAATTCAATCTAGTAGAAACTATAAAATGTTTGATGAAGGCGCGTTAAGGTGGGTACTGACTGGTGTTATGGAGTGTAATGTAACATGTTACAAAGCGAGCATTCGTGCAGTCAGTACTGGGACACGAGCACGAACATGATGCGTATGTGTTTTGTTTTCCACGGATTTTAGGACACGGCGTATGTTACATGTTCGCTGCGAATGCTACATTACGGCCCGTAACACCGGTCAGTACGCAGCTTTAGAAGAGAACTAGCTACTTGTACATAAGTATTTTTGCATTTATTCTAATTGGTTTTGAACATATATTGTAGAACCCGTTAGATAATGCTAAAAAAGATTTGTTAATGTATATATGTATATACAGGACATGACATTCTTGAAGATTTTCTTTCATAAACCCACTTCAAAAAAAAAAGAAGCAGGTTAAGTTCGACTGTGTATTTTTTTAAATTTATGTATGTTCACCGATTTCTCCCCCATTTGTGGACCGATTCTCAGAATTTTTTTATTTGAAAGAGTATTTATAATGCAAGTTTTGAAATCATGGGTTAAAATCATAGATTTAAATAGAAGTTCTAATATAAGTCAATTTTTAAAATAATATACGTTATCGTTTTATCGCTGGAAGTAGACGTTTGCTTTTTTTTCTTTATTCTAATTAAAATGGTATACAAGGCCTAGTCTTTGTTAAAAACAATCAGTGGAAGTGAATCTCGAATTCATCGCTGAAAACCCCCGGTAACCTATCGCCTCCAACCCCTTCCGACATCTTCCGTGAGCAGCTCCGTCACGTCACGTCGTCACGTCGCTGACGTCACGTGACAGGTGACGTGTTTACACGCTTTTTATAGCCGTCACGTTAACCGCTGCTTAATGCGCGGCGTGACAAATGACCTCGCCTCTCTTCTCATACGTGGAAGTATTATCTGGAAGCTCAATTTTAAAGGGACAGGTTTTTGAATTGGGTTTTAGGGTAGGTATATGGGTGGGGTAATGGGTTTAGCTGTACGTAAAGAACTATTTTTCTGAGATAATAGGTAAATAACATCTTTACAGCAGGACCTATGGATAAACAAATTAATTCTAATTTGTATTTAGTCTAACACAAGAAACATAATTATAAATTTATTTAATTTAAAGTTGTCATTGAAAAAGCTCACAATTTGAGGCGATTAAATTATTTCAAACTACACAAAATGTAGTAATGTTCAATTCCCTATTTACAAAAGTGAAACATAAATTCTCTCAATTAAACCACCAGTTTAAATCGTCGGCAAAATCAATACGATCAATCAGAACCAACAAAAGGGCAATACGGCCAAACACCGAAGCAAAATACATCAGAAAATGACAAATACGCCCAATTCAAAATCGAGGGTGAATGAGCGCTTTCAGTCGAACTCAAAATCGACGTTGAGGTGAAAACAAGTGGAAAATGGGCCGAAAGCTCGCCTGAATTTATTGCGGCCTTTATGCCGAATGGTGACCGATGATTGATTCCTATGCAAGCGCCTCTCTGCCTTTTTCCAACTGTGAAATGGGAACTTTAGGAGCTCGGTTTTGGCATTGGAAAAAATCGGAATTAAAAATTTGGTAGATTTGTGCACAGCTCACGAATGTGGGTTTGACCGCTCGCTGATAAATCAATATTTTGGATGACAGGTGATAAAATAATTCTGATATCGTTAAACATTTGTATGTGTGTGCAAATCTACAATCGGAAAAAGGCAGATCCTTGTGGATAGGGTACACATTGGGATATGGGTGAGAGTATGGTAATGATTAATAGGACAATGCAAGATTATTTACATCAACTTCTAATTAATAAAATAAAAATTAAAGAAAGGATAATTATATAATTATTAAATAAATTCATCATCATCATCGTATCAGCCGAAAGACGTCCACTGCTGGACATAGGCCTCCTCCAAGAGGGGGGGGGGGGATTTGCCATAATCGCCACGCTTGGCAGTCGGGTTGGCGATCGCAGTGTAGCTGTTGCAATGCACAGAGAATGCTGCTGCCCATTCTCTGGTGAGTCTCTTAGTCGCCTCTTACGACACCCACAGGAAGTGACGGGACTAAATTAATTATACTCGGGAAATAGCGTCTTCCGATAATCTTTTATTTAATAATCTTTAATTTCATAATCTTTTCCGTAATTTTATTTCACCCTGGAAAGGTGCACCATCAACAAAGCCAGAGCGCAAAATATGGCCAGCAATTTAAATCCAAACGAAAAACCGTTAAAGCAAATGGCGGCAAAAGAAACGTGTCAACAACTGTGAGTCCATATTGATGATGACAATAAACGTAGCGCAGAAGAGAGCATTCAATTAGAGGGTAAGCATCAGCTCATGATTAATTGTGGGACTACTGGGTACCAGGCGGCCAGGGGAGCGAGGAGCATGGTAACTGTACACCCTGTGATTGTTGAGAGGTGATATGGGATGAGAGGTAGCGGAAGCGGAGAGCAGAAGCAAGAAACCAGAAGTTTACTTAGTTAAGACTGTTGGGGTATTACAAAGTTGAGAAATTAATGATGATGGATGTGGTATTGTACTAGGAATCTAGAATCATCATGAGTCCATATTGTTGATGACAATTAGCGTAGCGCTGAAAAGAAAGGGTTAGCATCAGCTCGTGATTAATTGTGGGACTACTGGATACCAGGCTGCCAGGGGAGCGAGGAGCATGGTAACTGTAGACCCTGTGATTGTTGGGAGGTGATACGGTATAAGAAGTAGCGGAAGTGGGGAACAGAAGCGAGAAATGTACGTTTGGTCGGTAATGTCAAAAGCTTTCTTTGGTCAAGACTATCTGTTTGTCTCCCAGGTTCTCCGGCGTCGTGGGCACTCATAGGTACATAGTCACCAAGGGAGACAGGGAGGGCACAGTGATCACTGGTTTTGGTACATAGAGAGGCTCTAGCGAGATCCTTTTGCAGTCTCCCCAGGAATAGGCCGACAAAGGCGTTGCTGGGGGTTCCGGGATGCTCTTCAGAAGGTCATGGAGCCCCTTCGATGTGCTGAGGGCGATCACCGTGGCGGGTTTAACTAAGTCAAAATACTATACTCCCTGGTCTTATCCCCAAAAGTACATTTTAGGGTTTCTTCCCGAAAACAAAAAAGGTATGATACAGGTGAACAATATATGATGAGAAGATTCATATTATATTGATGGTAGGCATTATACCAGGAACATCATTATCATTATTCTTTTGCCCTTATCACAATCGGTACGAGACGTTTTGTTCTAAAACTAAAAATATATTTACTGAAACGGAAAACCTTTTATCCTTTAACTGTTAAAGTATTCATTCTCACATACACACACTCATCACATACAAATCTCATCACGTAGTCGTATATACATTCATCGCATACACGCATACTTTTGGTTACCTTTTAGTCTTAATTTTAGTGAATTATATTAAACCGTCGCATTTGTTAACCTAAATTTCATAACTCACGTTATCTGTCGAAAGAGACTAGATCCTGCGACACAGGGTATCCTAGTGCGGGATCCAGTGTCACACCTAAATATTGTAACACTTTTTATGACCCAATAAACTATTATTTAATATTATTTCTGCCAGAATTCTTGTTTAATGAACTTGATGAAAGTGCCCAGTGTAGAATGTAGGCGTTAATTACAAAATATGAATACACGAACTCGACAAATCTATGATTGCAAACTGTAATTTTTATTGCAGGGCACTTCATTTTAATTTACCATCGATCACTAAGTCAGTCCCCGCTTCCCGCTCATACCTCGGCGGGTTGCTAAAGAATGCTATTTGTGACTGATTGCCAGCGAACGGGTCGAGACATCTATTCACCTGTCCAGGCGGCTCAACGCTTCGGCCCGATACCGAGGATTTACATAGAGATGATAGTTAGAAAGTATCGCTCGAAAAAGAACATACGCCGCCATTTGGATAAATTGAATGAAGAGGTAGATCAAAGCGAGGATTCATATAACTAGTCATAACATAACACATCTGTATTCCCCGAAAGGTTAAGAGAGGTATACTTTAAGATTCCAACATTTTGGCAGTGTCCCATGCAATACAAGGTAAGCCTATGCCTAGACTGCGGGCTGTAACTGAGGATGATAAAAACCAAGAACTTTTGATCATAAAACAAAAAACAGAAGTTGGGGGTCTTCAAAGACAATATTGAAAGGAAAGGTTAGGCAAAATTATATACAACACTTACATTTTCATATCATAGTTATGTTAAAAATCGACGACACGGTTGCTGCAGTGGTTTAGCGATTGATTGCTGCGCTGCGTGTCGCGGGTTCGATTCCCGTACGGAACAAATATTTGTATGGCCTACAGATAGTTGTTCCGGGTCTGGCTGTTAGTTTATGTGACTTTGTATGTTTGAAAACGCACCCACGATACAGGAGAAATTCTAGTGTGGGGAACATTTTTTAAAATTAATATTTTTAAACAAAAAAAAATATGTCCCAAGGTTTAGATTCACAGATTTAGGTACTCACTTCCAGCATTAAAAATAACAAAAAGTCAGTTTTTTATTTCCTTTTTTTATAATTTCAAATAAGAACTCAGACCGTCTGTACTCGTAAACTTAAAAATCCCTGATTACATCAGAATATGCAGATTACTTACCTAGTGGTATCAGCAACTCTATATCTGTCTCCAAAGTCTGGCAAACAAAAGCATTTATCGCGATAACTCCGCCCGGGGCGGGGGCGATTGAAAAACGAAAAGGAAGTGTCTGAAGGTTTTTAAAAAAGAAAAATGGTCGTGAATAGCTTTTAAAGGTGGTCCAAGACAAATGGTGGTGTCGGCGCGGCCCGCTCCGTGAGCGATCGTTCGCGAAACGTTCGAAATGTTGTGTACTGAAGTATTTACGTATTGTTCTCTATTTATTTATTTGTTTCTAGAGAGGGTTTCATATTTCTTGATTATATTAAAACTTTTACGTAAATACTATTTATCACCGACCTTCTCTTGATTAATCAGCAGGTCTATTCTGTAAGCCCCTCACCGTGAAGACTGAGGTGGAGTGAGTTTGAACTGTCAATTCAGCTTGATTGTATGGATTGACAGCTCATTTTTTTGTTTACTTCATCTAAGGTTTTACGGCGAGATTCGAATAACACCACAGGTCAACCCGCTATGTTTAAGACAATCTTCTAATTGCAACACAATGTTCTTCACATTATTATGAATAAGTTTTCATGTTTCTATGCGGTTTTGACGTGACAACGTGTAATAAATCGATGAACGTCCATTGCACGCACAAAAAAGGATGACTCATTGTAACGTTACGATAATTTCATCAATGTTTTGTTATGATGTTGTCAAGTTAAACTATCGTTCGTAAACCGACTTTACAGACAACCAATTTTGTTTAAGAAAGGTAACTGGTGAACATTCCTTTTTTATTAAATCCAAACAAAATTTCCAAAACGATTAATGAAGTAACGTAAGGAACTAACTTCCAAGACTTTCATAACTTTTAAATGCAAACTCAGCCCCACTATCTTAGCCAGGTACACACGACCCCAGCCCAGTGAACTGGCACACAAAGTTACTAAGATGCACCGCACTTGCAACAATAAATCTCCTAAACTTACCTACCCCCGTTTTCACTTGCATTAGGAAACCCTAAATGTGCCTAACTATAAGCTCTCTGTGGGATTTTCAACTGTTCACTTAGCACAGAAAGTTGAAAATCCAACACCGCGCACAGCTTTCATTTAGGTGTCGCCTACTGTTAGTGAAAGCGGACAAAAGTTACTAAGGCGCCGATTACACGGTAGGTTTTGCTGTCAGTTTAACAACAGTCAAGGCTGTGATTGACGGATAACCTATCGTCTAATGCAGTGACTGATGGTTGCATGAAATTGATTGACGAAAAAACTGGATATTTCTTTATATTAGTCACGACTTTTAAGTGAATGGGTCTCGTTTTTATATGTTTATGGAATGGGTCCTTGTCCTTTTTCGAATCCCGCGTATCAGACAATAATGTTATATTGTCGCCATATTTAAGATTATTTCAACGTTATGGTAATGTCGATTGCATTCCACTACTCAATTAATCATTCGTCAATCATGACTTTTGGAAACGATTGACGTTTGCATGAGAGTGTAACGGACGCCTAAGACGCGATGCAGAGTCGCGACTATAAATCTCCTGAAGTTAGTCGCAGGTGAGCGCTGGAGCAAAGTTCAGATATGAAGTTTGTGATGTTAGTGTGCTCGATTATAGCATTATCTTGTTTGGTTTAAGTTTGTTGAAGATGGGAGATGATAGTGCTTGTTTGAGAGGTGAATGGAGATTCTGTAAATTAGTTGGGAAGTTCTGTATGGATTGTTTAATAGGAATCTATATTAACTGCAATATTAGATTAGATTACTGAGGTAAGGCTTTAGATTTTGTAACATATTTGTAAAATATCCATGTGCTTTGAAGAATAGATATCCCACTACCCCATTCTCACTTTCAAGTTAATTATGACTTAGTTTTTAAAGTTGTCTTCGGTAGTGGACATTCGATTGACTTTAACATAATTTGCAATCAAAATTAAGTAATGTGAGTGTAATAAATATGTGTTCATTATAGTAGGCGCCAGATAAATGTGGAATAAAGTATATTGACCTTTCCCTAATAATTGTTCATAGGTACCTGAACAATTAAATATGAATCGTTTTTCATTATTAGACAATGTTAAGGATCACGAGAGATGATGATTCGGGACAGCTTTGTGTCATTAATTCCGTTTTTCAAATTAAAAATGTCAATAATTGTAGGTGGGTCAATGACCGTTATTCCACGAATATCTGGCGCCTACTATAGTAGTTAGTATCGCACGAATGCACCCGGAGAGGTGGGCGAAGATCGTCACTCACTGGACGCCTGATGAAGGACGTCGTCATCGAGGTCGACCGCGGCGAATGTGGTGTGACGATCTCATCATGGTTGCGGGGAAGACTTGGCCAGAGATCGCCCAACACAGAGAAATTTGGAAGGAAAAGGCCCGCCCCTTTCTCCTTCTAAATCTATCTGTGCCCACAGGCTGTATTATGCTTCTCTTCTTTCTTTCCCCTCACTTTATCCCGTTACGCAGGGTCGGCTTTTTTAATATTGAGGAGCCATTTATTTCTCTGTTTAGCACCGTCCGCAGACAGGCCACATTCCTTCATATCCTTCTAATTCTTCGTCATTTTTGTCGTCTTTGGCCAACAATTCAATTATTGTGCTACTGACAGGCCATTTATTTTCATTAAATGAAACTAAATGTACTTATTACATTTGTTTAGTGTTACATAATAATATGTTTAGTAATGTGTTTGCATGACCTGAAAAAATAAAAGAAGCTGTTCTCTTTTACAACACTATTTTATCCCTTAGTAAAATAATACATACATAATAAATAAATCAATTTTTTTTCAGGAAATATTTAAAAATTTAAGAAGTAAGTGTATAAAATGAATAAACGAAAAAATAAAGAAATAAATAATTAATTGGAGGTGTCGTCCCTACCTAATTGAAATAAAGGATGTGTACTTACACAAAATATAAGTAAGCTAAGAATTCTTTATAGACTAAAAATAAAAATCTCGTAATCCGAACACGGACAGTGAGTAAACTCGTTAACGGTTTTACTTATTTTCGTGAAAGTCGCAAGTGTTTGGGGCTTGTTAATTAAAAACCTGTCTGCGCTGACGGGATGCTGTTTAATGTACAGAAAAGAGTGGAAAAACTCAAGAAATGTACACCACAGTAATTAGTGGGAAGATGTAGGTAGGGAATGTATTTAGCGCTGTATCGTGCTGAGAGAGGAAGATAATTAATGAATTTGGTTTTTGGGAGACGAGTATCAAAGCATCAAAAAATAATTTTGAGAAAATGATTTTGGTTATTGCAAATTGTTATCCTATGGAGGTATGCCGTACAGAGAGTAAAGTCCCGCATACCTCCACTGAAAATTGAAAGATCCTCCGAACAAGACGGTTATTATGTCTGGTGGGCAACTGCCCGATAGTTGATATTCGGACTGTTGTATGTGTTCAAATCGCACGGAGAACTTTGCTTGTGCGATGCAGGATTTCGTTGTTAGTACGTCGTAGATGGCACTGCGGTTCTTTTTGTTGCCGTACAAATTTCGCGTTTTAGTTTTTCATGTGGCCGCCGTTTGTTTTGATGCCGCTACAATCCCATATGCGCTAAAAATTTTATAATGCTGAACGGTACACACTCCCTCTTAAAAAAGAGAGAAAGAAGGAAAACCAGTATATTGGCACACACAGACAAGTTAGACAAATTATATTGTGTGCCTCAAGGCTTCACCAAATACATAGGTGACGCTGGTTTTCAACTGAACCTTACATTGATATGTACGGATGTTAATCAGTTTTATATGGTGTTAAATAGGTACACAGGTAAATAAGCCCTTCTTAAATAAAAGGAACCATCGGGAATCCAGTGTGGGAGTGAGATGGAGCAATTTAAGGAGCAATTATGTGAAATAGATAGATCCTTATTTCTATTTCACAACAGAATCATGACGGCATTACGTCATAGCAGGGCCTTAGATTATTACATTCAAAGTACAGTACTTATTACCAGTGATCGGGTAATCGGGCGCTTATATACCTAAACTTCTTCCCATAAAAGAGTTGTATGGACATTCCTTTCTGAATAAATAAGTAATCCCGGGTTCCCGGGAATGAACAATTTTGTAAAAAGAACTTTTTTTTTTAGATTTAGTATCTTTATTTATTTATAAATATGGAAAATCATAAAAACTTTCATTGTAAATTAAAAGTTCCATTAGGATCGGCTTTTTAATTAAAAAAAACTTACAGTGAGAGTTCACAACGAGTGCTACTATGTTTTGTATGCGGGCATTTTTAGCAATCTCAGGAATTTCGAACGATTCCGGGATCCGGGATTCTGAAAAGCATGTCCGTTATACTTTCCGTTATACTTTCGTGGGAATAAAAGTGAAGTTTAGGTATATTAGCGCCCGATTATCCGATCACTGATTATTATAGTCTATTTTGATGTTCTACAGGAGTAAAAGAGATTCGTGTGTCCCATACATTCATAGAATCATCGCACAGGATGTGAATTATTTTTTTCAACCTCGATTTACATCTACATCTTTTTAGGAGATCCACAAAATTAACCCGACCAAATTCAAAAGCCCTCGAACACTTTCCATTATTACCTCCAACACAGACCTCCTCAATTTAGCAAAATTACCCGCGTCTGCGCTTTTTATTACGACACGAAAAGTAATAAAAGAGGATTAAGGATTCAATAACTCGATCTGATAGAACAAAATAGCACCTGCACGGAATTTACGAGCAACCCTTTAACCGGCTGGTATTGAAAAGTTCACGGATCATTTCATGGTACAGTGCCTGCAATTAGGGTATTCTTTCCTGATGGGTAAGTGATTGCGTGGAAAAGTTTGAGGGAATTGGAGATAGGTGTAAGGCGTTTGGCAGTTCGGTAAAAACAATTGCTGAAGTAAGCTTTGAGCCATCATTTTAAAATAATAGTACCTAATATCACGATTTTTCCCCGAAGGGTAAAACAGAGGTGAATCTACATAGTGTAATGTAAACACACATTTTGTCAGTCCGGTATTTTTTTTAATCAATCTCAAAAACTGTTTCTTCAAGTTTTTTTAGAAAATGTTGATTTTCTGTATTGGTGAACTACCTAGCTGGCAAAATCGACTGAAAGTTCTTAAGAAGATACGCTCGATTTCGATTTTCAGAATACAGTTAGTGGTATAAATATTTCCTTTGAATTGAATAGCAAAATTAAATATTATTCATATCGCAGTACTTAATTAGAACATATATGTATATTTTTAAATGCAGTTGAGTAAACTCAAAATTCTCTTGGTTCCCGTTATAAAGAGGCCGACGTGCGCTCCTGAGGGAGGTAATGCTTTTACGCTAAGAAACTACACTGCAGTGCAAATAAAACGCACACGTAGTCCGCGCACGAACACCTGAGTTAGTGGCGCTTTGTTTATTATAATTACACTGCGAGGAAATTAATTGAACATTTAAATTAGCGAAATGCTGTTAAAGCTTAGTTTTCTACAACTAATTCTACAGTGCAAGTACATTGTTAGATGCATTTGAATTCTCAGAGTAAAAACAATAATAACTACCAAAATAATAAAACTTTTATAGATATGGGGAAGAAGCTGCGATAAGAAGAAACAATTTTTAGTTTACAATAAAGTATATCTATCAATCTTACATTCGACCGATACCGAGTGATACCGCATTATTACTGTAACACGGAGAAAATGACAGAAAAAGCAATATCTTCACCATCCCATTACCACAACGATAAAACAAGTTTGACAAATGTGCAGCGACAATCGTTAAATCCCAGAAAATCTTTCGTTTCCCTTAAACGTTGAGCTCACCTGCCCGATGCCATTGTTTGCGAGGGGATAAACGGAAAAAAATAACAGCACAGTCCAATCAATCGGGGAAATAAGAAAAAACGATTGGATTCACCTCACGTGCCGACAGCCGGACAAAAAATAATGTGTGGCCATTTTTATTTGGCACTATGTGTATTGGTTGTGCGGTGGTGACAGGTTTTGCTTTTCGTAGTTGCTGTCATTATTTGATATCGTTTTTTGCAGCGATTTTGTGATCTGTGGCGACTTTTGTTGGCGTTTTTTGTTAGAATTTTCGAAGAGTGAAGGTATTATTTATTGAAAACAGTTGAACAACAACAACAACACGGGAATGATAAGGAACTTTTAAATTTTATTTATAATTATGTTTTGAACAATTTTACAAATTTTCAGCTTGTTGGGATTTTATGCACCTTCGAATGTCTAAATTGACCGGACTTATATACACACATATAACAAACAAAAAGAAGTAACACAACAAGAATAGGTACCTAAAAAGGTGCTGCGGTGTAACTTATTTCTAGAGAAATCTATTCCAGTCCACCAGCGTAAAGAGAATCGAAAAATAAATGTAGATATCGAGTGTAACGGCTGGTCTCAATGACGTATCTGCCTTTAACCAACTGTCAAATTAGCTACCAACAGTAGTTGAAACGTCATGTTTGCCTTTATAACATGACGTTTAAGCTACTGTTGGTAGCTAATTAGCCGTTAGAGTAGTAGGTTATGTATCTAAGATATGTTTATGGCTTTTGCTGTCGCTCGCAGCAAGCACGGGTACAATACTGTAGTGCAAGTTCAAGACCAAAAATTCATCAATTTACTTAACTCACTCAACCCAATTGTCAGTTCGAGCAATCAACGAGAACCCTTAAACTTTTTGAAATCCAACCTTGGTTATAATACCAGCAATTACTTAGCCAAAAACTATTTAGGTACTAAGTAAACTGACAGAACTAACACGAGTTGGCAAGCGCGCCCAAAACTTTCCGCCGATGAAACGAAAACGTAAAACTTTAAGTTATCGGTTTGAGTTTTGAATTGATTTCGATTCGGGTTTGCGTCCAACTTAGGTGTTTTGTTATGGACTTAGACTGAAATATCAATCAAAGATGGGATCGTATTATTATTAGAGAAGTGAGTTTTGAACTAAAGTTCCACAGTTACGTGTAGTTTTATGGAATATTAGTTTAGACTTGGGTTAGAAGTGAAAGAAAAATGTGCTATTTGCTGGTTGGCTTTCTGCTCAAATTGAGAAACGTAGAAGTCTGTTTTTTTAAGGTTCATGTGGTGCTTAGCGGTAATTAAGGATCGATAAGCGATACACGAGAGACGGGTGAGGGCAATGCTTGGAGTTTCCTTGCGTGATCGAATCAGGAATGACGATATCCGCAAGAGAACCAAGGTTACCGACATAGCCCGAAGGATCGCTAAATTGAAGTGACATTGCTCGCAGAACAGATGGTCAATGGGACCGAAAAGTTCTGGAGTGACGACCGCGTACCGGAAGATGTAGCGTTGGAAGGCCACCCACAAGGTGGACCGATGTCCTGGTGAGGGTCGCGGGTAGCCAATGGATGCGAGACACACAGGACCGGTTGTTGTGGCGACACTTTGGGGAGGCCTATGTCCAGCAGTGGACGTCTTTCGGCTGATATGATGATGATGATGATGATGAACGATACACGTTATTTGAACGGGTTCTGGTTACTGCATGAGTTAGTTTCAGGTCATCTAAAAGAATGCCTGTCGTTTGACAATAGAGTAGATAATTTTATCTTCCGATATCCATATACAAACCTATCTTTTTAAATTTTAGTAGGTATATAACATTACTGGAATGTTTTTAACATCCGGAGTCACCAAATACAAGCATTTTCTTGATTAAAAGTTGATCTCCAAATAACGAACGTTGAAGACTTACTTAATTAAAATAAACATTTTTATTTTTATAATCAGAATTTCTAACAAAATATATTAAATGTTCCGTTCACATCGTCATCTGCCTGCCTAGCGTTAAAATACTGGTATTCAGCTGAATACCAGTATTTCACGTGCAGCCTACCAGACCTCCACAACCCATTTACTGAGTGACACGGTACTTCTTGGCAAGGCTGGTGTCAGATTTTCTGGCTTTCGAAAATGCGTAACGACTTTTTTTTCGGGACAAGCCCACCACACATTCCTAACCACTGCAACTCCTGAAAGCCAGAATCAACATTGGCGACCACCAGAAAAAACGCCGAATCAATGAAGCTCGACGCGGCGCGGAGAAATGATTTAACTGTCTTGGATCCCGCAACGAAATTAATCAGAAAAGCAAAGCGAAGGAGTTGGAAAAAATATATTTTCCCTTTCCGTATCAACTGCCAAAGATCTACAAATGACATATGTTGAGATGGTCACCCATCCATAGACCGACCTTGGCAAGCGTTTTTTAACCTTAAAGATCGCCCCGCGCGGCTAAAAGTCCCGAGCACATTGCTACAAAAAGTACGAAATCCTATCAATATTTCAACCTGCCACCCCTGTTCACCCCTGAATGTAAAAAGGGCAATCATACATATTAATCCGGCGGAGGTGAGCAAGTTTGAGGCAAACAGTAATAACTTGAGAGAGGTCTAATTAAAATATTATCCTCTCAGGAGACGCCAGGATAAGTAGTTTGATTACCAGGTTTCATGGAGTTGGAGATTGGAAGGAGTTTTATGAATTGGAGATCTGTTTGTGAATTGTTAATTCTTTATGTTATTAATTAAGCCTAGATTCTTCCCATGGCCTTACTCACACACAGGTACCGTGCATTTTTTCGGGGATAAAAGTAGTATTAGTACCTACTACATTTTTAATTGAATTGAATACCTTTTCAATTTGGCATCAGTACTTAGGTGAAGATGTCATCGGAAAATGGCAAACTCCGTAAGATTATAAAATAACTTGAGAGAGTAAACTCTCGGTAAATTGTCAACTGAACATTTGTAATACTATTTTACACATCACAATTTGATAGTCTATAATATCTCGAAGTCATTCCGAGAAATTGTGGACTGATAAAATGGCGACCAATAAGAGCACAAGTCTACAATTTATCCGTTTTCCGCTGGAAACAAGGCTCTCATTGATCTGTTCAGATGTGAGCTCACATCAACAAAGACCAATGGGGCGCCAAGTTTCCAATTTAACTATCACACCAAAACAGACAAATTGTAAACCAGAGTGCTGGTTGGTCGCCAGTTTATGTCAGCCCACAATTTCTCGGACCGGCACGGAGATATTGTAAACTATCAAATTGCGATGCGTAAAAAAGTATTCCAAATGTTCAGTTGACAATTTATCGAGAGTTTACAATCTCTCAAGTTATTTTATAATCTTACGGAGTTTGCCATTTTCCGGTGACAAAGACATTCAAATGATTACCAATTTGTTATTTCTACATAATAATATCTCATTTGTTTTAAACGAAAGGGATATAATTATGGGAATCAATCACAACACAAAATCAAAAGTTTCTAGCGCGCACGTATAAAAGTTCACTTACAAGCAACATTTCATCCAATAAAACACAAAGCCAACACAAGTCAACCTTCAAGAATTTTCCTCTTGCAAAAGGAAATAAAGTAAAAAATAACAAATAATAGTGTGTAGCACGGGTGTTTACCTGCTCGCGAGAAATCGGAAACAAATCACACAGTTCACGTGGCGCGCTACGGCGTAGCACACGCGTAGCGGGTTGACCGTAGCGTTTTAGACGGGAACAAGCTGTTTATTTAGTACACGGGCTACGAGCTACGAGCTAGGGGCTACGAGCTACGAGCTAGGGCTACGGGTTTCGACTTCAGGCCACGGGTTAAGGGCTATAGCGTAGTATGAATATGGGGGCGGTACTGGGTTTTGAGTAGAGGAAAGAGATATTTATTTAGGATTTATTGGTTAATGGTGGCAATGTCAAACTTGTAGCTACGTTTCAACCACAAGGTAAAACTTACCTTATCACGTTCATTTAGAGTTGGAATTAACATGTTGATGTCAGGATTGATAGCTTTTGCATAAGAATAGCAGACCAAAGTAATGGAAGCGGTTTTAACAAGAAAAATGTTGTCTTGTACCATTACATCATACATATAAGGTACCATTACATCACGATTAAGTCGACGAAATTTAATCGGTGTATGAAACACGCACCGTTTAAGTTGCCCCTTAAGTTTTGTGCTATAGAGAGGCAGACTATATTGATAATTTTTTAATAGGAAAACTATATTAGTCGGACGAGTCGATTTAACCAAGATAATACTGCCAGCTATTGCACTAACACTAATACGTTCAAATATCCAAAAACGCCACTTTTCAACCGCCAATCTGTTCCAACCCTTAAATAAAAACTCAGCGCACGTATTGGAGGGCTGAAGGTGGACGAGCCAATAAAAATGTATGGAGGGATTTGTGTGGGAATAAAGTCCGAATTGTGGCAACACCACACACACACGCGCACGGCACGTCGATAATATTAGTGAATTATTAGTAGTGTGCCCGATCAGTCAGTGTTTTGTAGTTTATTTTATTTTACTAGTTTCTTTTTACTGACTTTATACTTTTTGCCGGCTTTTGAGCGGCTACCAAAGCGTATTTGTACTCTGTTGATTTTCTCCACCACTCGCTAAATATTCAAAAGACTTTAATTGTTTTATTAATTGGTATTATAGCGGCAATACACATACAAACTCTGCGAAAATAAGGACGGACAGCGGAAGATTAATAATTGGGTTCCGTTAGTTATCTTTCGGTTATGGAATCCTGAAACAGATGTATGAATACATTAAGAAATATATAGTATTATGTTTTCTTCTCGAGAACATTATATGCCTATCTACATAATTATAACTTATAAACAAGCTCACACAAAGTCATTATTTCCTAAAAACGTTTTTAAAATTTTCAAATTCACACTTAACAAACCCCAAGAAGCTTAATCTTCTCCGTAAAAATAGACAAATAATGAAGGTTCCGCACCCGAACACAAATAAACGAGCTTCCAAAGTCTATACACATAAGAGATTAACTTTTAACGTTTTTTGTTTTAGTTCATTACACGGACAAAGCCGGGCGCGGAGCGGACAGGTGAAACTGTGTCCAATTTAAGGGATTACCACTTAATCCCACTGGACCCTGTTTAGGTACAAATATAGGGGGATCGGAGGGAGTTTGTTGTGTATTTTTATGTATTGGCGCTTATTATTCGAAATTGTCGGAATTGCGTGCGTTTTATAACGTATAAACTCATTTGGTCTAATTTCATTTTATTATCGTTCATAAGATCTGTACCTCAGAGGTATACAACATTATGTGATAAAACGAAAATTTTACAGGAGAGGCAAAAATGCGCGGAGTGAAACTTTGAATGCAATTTTGACATAGTTGTTTTGAAGATATTGAAACAAATCCAACAGTATTTTTTATTATTATTAGATGGAATTATTATGTATTACACATAGTTACAATAAAGTTAATTTTTATCTGATTTTGTGGACTTGAGACTATTTACCTTGTAACATAAATTAACTTAGGTGTTTTAAGAAAGCATTATGATATCATGCTTTTGTTTACCTCTAAATAAAACATAGGGATGTTATTGGAATTCGGCACCTAGAAACATTATGTCTCTTGTCAGTATGTTGCGTTACGGAATTATTTAAGAATTGGGGAGGGGTTTACTAATAAAATGAAACAAAAGTTATTTCACAAATCTGAAAATCAAATTATTATTTATTTTTAAAAACCAACACAGCTAGTCACATGCTTCAGGTAAGTCAGGGACATCTGCATATGGAAGATTCCTATAATATTCGTGGAACATGGATGGAATCCACTGCAACGATTTTTGTAAGTCATTGTATTTGAGTCTCGAAATGGGCTTTCGAGTTTCTCGAATAGGTTTCGGCGTGGGCATAGAACATCCTCTTCGTTTATTTCGTATGAAACTAACTTCTTCAAAAGTTTCCTGATCAAAAGAAGTTTTGTAGAACATCGAACCTATTTCATTTTTTCGGAATTGCATCCACACTATAGCAGAATACGGTACAGACTCTCCTGCAATAGATTTTTTTCTGTGCACAAAAGGAGCTGATGATCCGTTGCAAAAGGCAGAAAAATCCATGAAATGATCAGTTTCCATGTTTACCACTTTAATTTTTGAGTTTCTTGAACAGCTCTTTATAAACTGTTGCCAGTCCCAAGGAGTCACGATGGGAAATTCTTGGATTTTCTTCTTTTCTCTCTCTATTATTGAGTGGACTACATCCACTTCCATGTGAGTATGTCCTTTTAATAAATATTTGTGGTTTATTACCTCCACGTTTTCTTTTTGAGACAATATCCACATATAAGCTATCATTAAATAAATATTTTTGTTCTGCCCCGCACAGTTGTCGCTCCATACTGTTACTTCTTTTAAAGCGCTATCCTCAAGCTGCTCAAAAAACTTAACTATTCCAGAAGCCATTTCAAATCAAATCCTTTCAAACTGTATCGTAGACTGCTTTCCTCAAGATGTTTATTATGTAGAGCTTTCATATTATTCTTTTCAGTTTCATCTGTGGCGATTTTGTATTTGATAACAAATGTATCACAATCATCACAAGTGTCATTAGCAGGAGGAGTGAAACCGACATTAAACTCTGTATTAAAAATATGTCTGTATAGCCACGCCTTTGCCATATTCTCTTTCGGTATACCCTCTTCAGCACAGAACTCTGCATACAAAGAATATAATTTATCAATATTTAGGTGGCTTCCAAGATACTGTCTTTCTGTTCTGTTTCGACTATAATGACTCTCATATCTCGGTACCTTGTCAATGTGTTTTCGTACTGTTTCTTTAACTATGTCTGCCGTTTTATTAGGCGGTAGATGTCTTCCTCGTCTATCTGCTTGAACAAATCCTTGCGTAGATTTTTTTATCGCGTTTCTCACAACTGTTTCTGAAATAGCCAGGGTATTCAGAAAGAACTTTTTGCAAACCTTTTCAACTTTTTCATCAATTAAAAATGTGTAATATAATGTGTATGCTCTTTTAGGTGGTTGGTCAGGATCACGGCGTCTGGATCTAGCAGTTTGAACTTCTGAGACTCTAGATAGAATAAATTGTCTTTTTAAATCCCACGTCATCTCTTCCGCGTAATACTTCTGATAAATGAATTGTCTAACAGTTTCGTCTATACGTTCACTACATTTTAGTCTGCAAGCACATACTGGTTTCATCTTCTTTTCTGGAACAACTTTTCCTTTCTTAGAAGTATATGATTTTCCTGTGATTGCGCCTTGTTTTCTTAAATTGCATTTCCATTTTAATTTATTTAATGTTCTTTTACGACTCTTCATTACAGAAATTTGAGGTGATAGCTCTGGCTGAATATCTGAGGGAGTATTGTTCAGCGATTGAGTCGTTCCGTTTTCTCTCATATTTTCCAGATCATCGATGGACGACCTGTCTGATTCTGGTATAATTAGCTGTCTTCGTTTTTCAAATTCACAATCTGTAGAGTCTTCATCAGTGTTTGGAATATACTCTTCGTCTGATGGTGAAAAGTCTTCCCCAGAGCTCACAACATCTTCTGTTCTCATCCGGAGAAAACTAGTCGATGGCACGAGATTATTTGAAATGTCAGTGAGCAAAGCTGAGGTTGACGGCTGTGTATCATCGTCAGTAGCATCGCCGACGGTATGCATTACTTCGGTTGGAGCCGGAGCCACGTCAATATCTTGGGATGGTCTTGAATATGAACCTTCGGACCTTTCCAGGAAAAGCTGTTCTCTCTCTGATCCTAAAAAAAAAGTTTCTGCCTTAGCTACTTACTTATGCTATTAATTAAAACACAGAAAAACAAATCCATACTATGCGAGAATTTACCTATTAGGTCGTAGATAACAGGATACGGCGAAAACTTAATCGTTAAAACATACTAAGTATTGGCCAGCAGTCATTGGCAACTGTCAGCTGGTGTACGTACCTTTGTTGAAGTCTTCTCGATATGTTCCATTAGAAATGCCAGTGAACAAAGAGGAGGTTGATGGTTGTGCTTCATAATTAATAGCACCGCCGATGTTACGTACTTCGAAGGGAGCTACAAGCATGTCCAGCTCTTGACAAGATTTTGAAGATAAAACTTGGTGGGAACGGTGCCAGTCTTGAAAATGGTGATCTTCTCTCTGAGATCCTAAAAATAACAAAATAATATTGTCATGAATTAATATTTTATATTAATGAAACGTTATTTTTTGCGTTTTCGGAGCAGAATCTAATTAGTAAATTGATGGATCGCAAGCATCATCATAAAACCTACTTTGAACATTGTGTATCTAACTACCCGCTGTGTTTATGTCACTGAAAAATGGAACTTAACACACAGTATTACATATATAACTGTTTTTGTCATTGAAAAAAGTATCTTAACACCAAGAAATAAAGATCAATAGCATAAGACGTTTACAGGAGATACTATTGTTTACCTCTCGTTACGTTTTCGCTAAAATATGTTATTAAAACTAATAAAAAAAGTACTTACCATATTCTGAAGTTGTATCATGTTGATCTCCGATATTCACTAGGCCACACAGTAATTTTCCGCGTGAAACATGAGGTTATAACAATTTAAAACAATTTTTAACTATTACGCGGATAGTTTTGCACGAACAGTAGGTACAACGGCGAACGCACTGACACAAGCGACACGCGGTTCGTACGGGTAACTAGCGCGCTGCGCGCGAGTTTTCGTTCAGAGGTAAAGGACATTAACTCCAATGAACAACATTAAGTTCGTGCAAAGCTTAGAGGTAAATAATCTTATAGTCATTTGAGGTCCTATACCATTAGACGTTAGTGGATTTAATGTCTTATACGATTAGATATTTCTTTTCATAGATGTCATAGGACTTAATGTCGTATACCATTATGTAGGACTGGTTCTTGCGATTTCAATGGTGCAAGAAACATATTTTCAAAAAAAGTGGAGTTACTATTGTATACCTCTGAGGTACAGAGATATAATCAACGCGAGATATACCAACTGTTGATATAATTTCTTTACATATAACATTTACTTCTTCTAAAACTTATTTAGTATAACATTGTTTGATATAACGTTTATGTAATCGAAAATCATTTGGTCTTACGTTTAATATATATAAAAAACGTCATTATGGTTAACACCCCGACTCAGAGTACCCCGACTTGGATAGGTTAGGCTAGAAGGCTAAGGCGGGAGCGAAGCGGAGCGGAGCTCCCGCCTTAGCCTTCGTGGTTATTTTTTTTTTAAACCACCCAGAAATAGGAGCCCCGCGAAGGGGCGATAGGGGCTCCGTCGAACTATCTTAGCGCAGGTGGTAATCAGTTACTAGTTATGTTTTTATATCTTTTGAGTGGTATGTCAAACGATTTTATGTTTAATGTATGTTATGCCAAACGATTTTATATTGAATGCATGTTATGCTTATAAAAATTAGTTATTTTAAAATTATATCAATCGTTTGTTGTATTAACTAATCGTTATATTAAATAAAATTATAGCTTCCATTGTTATATCTTGTAAAATTTAGAGATTTTGTTGTTTTATCATCTATTACTTACCCGTCGGAACTGTGGCTGGGTTAGAGCTTATGTTTTGCGCTATGGACATGGGGAATGTCATGTGTTGTTTTTTGTTCAAGAGTTCTTTGGAAAAGTTTATTGTACTCTTTGAGAATTAAAGTATTTCAATTTAAAAACAGACTGACCGACTCCTTGTCAGTAAATAGTACACGTAAATGGTTCTAGATTGTAGTTTTGCACCTATCAAAATATTGGTTCTGGGTTTTTGGGGTAAATTATTTATTTAAAAGTAACTACAACTATATTAACAATTTAATAAAGAATTAAAAATAAATCTAAGTTTTTATTCTCTTTATTTGTTTTGGGGCTTCTAAACAGAAATGCCAACCCCATGACACTTATACGAAATCTAAGATATGGCGTCGAAAAATACGTCCATTCACTGTCCCCTGGTAAAGTGCCCTACAGACTGACGGCATAGTCATGTTGTGTGGCAATGACTCTATAGAGGTATGCAGAACAGGGAGTAAATTCCAGCACACCTTCATTGGAAATGGGAGGATCCTCCGACTAGACGGTTGTTGTGTCTGGTGGGCAACTGCCCGATAGTTGATGTTTGGACTGTTGTATATCGTCGACCGTAGGTTCAATTGAGGTAAGGGACAAAATACCCAAAATGAGTTAAGTATACAGTTTTGTTCAGAATTTTTCGCTCTATCGAATGGTGTATATGAAAAAATTCTAGCTTAAGAAAAATGTCCCTTACCCTAATGATTTTTGGATCCAAATTTCGAATCAGCCCCATAGTAACAGTGTATCTGAAAAACTATGCAATATAGGAACTTGAAATGATGTAATTATTGCCGCCAATCCACTTGAAATAAGGTAAGGGTCTTCCCAATCAACGATTTACCATTACATGGTTTATTTTTGAAGAAACAATAATAAAACTGGCCTTACACTAATGTCTTTGTTATCTAAAAAAAATAATATCATCCATACTTTAAATGGATTGCACGAGTTTTGACTTTGAATATAACAGTGGACAATAATTGCATAGAACTAAGACCTTTGTATAACACCAGGCTACCAATATCGTTCGCAAAATACAAAGATTTAAAAAAATTGTGTGTGAATGCTATGCCCAGTTGATTTCATCAAGATTATTTGAAGCTACCATATTGCGCTAAAGTGATTGACAATTTGAATCAAACGGACGAAGAAGATCATTTTGATGAAAAAAACGTTTATATCTGAAACATTTATTGATCTCAATTTTATTAATATTTTTTTTAATGATTATAATGATTAAACATTGATCTCATGTTGAAGGCTGATTAAGCGGTAAAGCGGTAGTAAGTAAAATTGATTATTTTAATTTGATTCACAATGCCTTAGAGGCTCTATTAGGATTATTTGCAGCTACTTTTTTAATCGAATAAAAATTCAAAGTAATTGTAGGTAAAATTGTTACCATTTCTTTTAATAATTTGATTACAATAAATATAAATTGTTTTATTAAATCTATACAAATTAGCTATTACAATGTACCTACAAACATTTCATTTCATTGTACTATGTAAGCAACACACAAAAAACAGACACACGGTTCTAATACATTTTCATGTCTCTTAAATGATTTCTTGTAACAATAATAACGATTTCCAAATCTATGATATCCGTACGTCAAAAGTGTGTACTTCATTTTATGTCAAAAATCTCTTTATACTGTATTTTTTCCATAATTTTTTTCAACAAGTGCTTTACACTATTTTTTCATTAATAAATTGAATCCAACGCAGAGGTCAATTTAATGTAAGGGACGAGACTACAAGATACTTGGTCAGTAAGGGACATTACTAACAAAATACGTTGTTGTAAGGAACATCTATTTTCTTAAATAGCTAATTTATTTAAATAAATGTTACACGTGTAGATAGAGCACTAAAATACAAGATTATGTGTGAAATCAGACCCGAAAAAAGTTAATAAGAAAAAAAGTTATAGGCGATTTAGTCCGAAAAAAAACTTTGTCGGCCTCTCCTGAAAAATCGTATTTTGTCCCTTACCTCAATTGAACCTACGGTCGACGATATGTTCAAATCGCACGGAGAACTTTGCTTGCGCGATGCAGGATTTCGTTGGTAGTTCATCGCTGACAGGATAGATGGCGCTGCGGTTCTTTTGTTGCCGTTCAAATTTGGCTTCTTCCAATCCACTGGAGCCAGCAGCACCACTCTGGCTCACTGGAGCATCACCCCGATACACTGGGGCACCGCAGACAGTTCCGACTGTGAACTCTGCTACTTCCGGTTCCGACTCACTGAAACCAACCTTCCACTGGCCTGGTAAGCATCTCAAGATGTACGGACGACTCATCCACTATCGACCTCCGTCGCCGGAGGGGAGTGATGATGCAATGCTGCCACAACTCTGCCCAAAGTTTTATCTTGGGCAGAGACAGTTCTTGTTTCACTTAAAATAAAATTTGAAAACAATAAATTGCCAAGTGCATACTGGGAAAACCATAAGAAGAATGACCAAGGACTAGACCCATGACACATCCATTAATATCAGCAGGATTACTGAAAAACTCTCTAGAAAATCCTTAGCAAGATAACTATGCAAACATCTCACAAAGGTGCTTGCTTTATGAAACTAAGCTTATGATAAATCCTCCCAGATATCAATCCGTTTCACTGTCAAATTCAAGGAGCTATTCTTCTATTTACCAACTTATTATACTAGACCAACCCCCCTATTACTTTCGTCTCAAGGTTCAATATTCTAAAATTAAGCGGTACATAGATTGGTGAGGTGTGTCGATACAATCATCTATGAATGAAGGTAAATCAATCAATGTCATTCACCTCGATCCCTCATTCCCATCTCATTCAGAAGCCCTAATAATCCTCTACCTATGGAGGAGCTATCGTTACGTGTGATTAAATTTATGATCAATGGGTGCTTTTTTAGTTGTTTAGACTACGCTCACGTGCTTGGAATGAGTACGAATGATGAAGGACTTTCGTGCGAATGAATAAGTTGAGAAACGCCTAGCTAATATGTTATAGCAATGTTGTTTTTGTGTGTGAAATGTGGGTGTACTGTAGGTACAGTTCTGCTTAACCCTTTGAGGGACACAGACTTATGTTTTGTAGTGGTTCATTGGCTCTTAAATAAATGACTATTACAGCTAGATGCAATATCTGCAAGTGGAGGTTGACCAATGATCATCATCTGCCTAGCCTTTTCCCAACTATATTGGGGTCGGCTTCCAGTCACACCGGATTCATCTGAATACCAGTATTTTACGTGGAGCAGCTGCCTACCAGACCTCCACAACCCATTAACTGGGTAAGACGGTAGTTGCTGGTAAGGTTGACCAATGATACGATCTGAAGGAAATAGCACAAAAACTGCTGAAATTGCTAGAGCTTTGATTTAAAACGACTTGTACGAAGCTGTAAACTGTGAAATTATTGACTTTTTGGTACCATCTTAATATTAGAACATTTTTTAATACATAAAGTGATTTCAGATGGCAAATTACACTTATCTAGTCGAGTTACGCAGGTTAAAATATACAGAAGTTATGAAGCAAGATATATTTAAAAAACGTTCTAATAAAGGTACACTTTTAACAAACCACAGTTAATTTTTCATTGTTCTCCTCATCCCCTAATTCCTTAGCTGTATTGTAAACTCCTTGAACAAAACTTCTCTCGTTGAATAATTCATGGCACTTGTCGGCAATCGAAGGTACACTAGCAGACGATGCGCGGTGTGCAAGAGTCCTAAGTTTGAAAGATGCTGGAAGATTGGTCTGGATGTAAATGCTGTTTGAATACCAATCATGGCGAAGATTAATTGGAAAGGTAACGTAAGATTGTGGTGCGGTTGGTTTGATTGGAGGATTAATTTAAGGACTGGTTAAATGGCTTGGTAAGTTGCGAACTTAATTTTTTGAACAATATTATTGTTAGTTTAAAAATTGGAAAGAATAAAAATGAGATATAATAAAGAATCGTATACTAATATACATGAAAATGACCTAACGTGATGGTCATGAGTAAAGAGGATCCACGCACACAATACTGCATACATATTTCATGAAACTCAAGTCGTTCTTTAACCTTCTGCAATGGACACTGGGTTTCATTTCTGAAATTGTTCCTCACATTACGCATTAGAAAAATTATTTCACTGCAGGAAGCTAATTGCTGAAAGTTATCGCACGTATTTTCATGTAAAAGCAAGCAAAAAAAAAAAATATAATAAGAAAAATATTTATGTTTTTATTTTTTTTCGAATAATAATTATACCTACCTATAATGATAGCCCTCTTCCTCTATCCTAACTTGCTGTGCCCGACAGGGTCCACAATGATCTAAAATTATGTATATTTTATATGTACCTACCGCCTCAGCTAACATTGTGGAATGCAAATAAATATTGAGTATTAAGTATTGAGCAGTTCCAGACGAAGTCGCGGGAAGAACCTAGTTTAATCTATTTATTCAATCAGATACTTAATCCAACTAAATTTTCTATGAATTACAACACGCACACCTAACAAAGGTAACAAAATGCCATCCATAGAGAAGATCACCAAAAAGTATTGTAATGGAATTGATTCCTTTCTCCGCCATGAGGAGTTCTTGAGAGGGCGCTGGACGTCTCTGGCCAATATAAATGTAAATGTTCTGAGGTACGCTGCCCAAACTGATAGGTAGGTAACGCAGACAAAGGAGTAGGTAAGATACTTGACTTGCCTCTGTGAGTAATAGTTACCAACCCCGTTGATAAAGTTGGCATTTATTGACAGGTTACAATGCAGCTTCATGAAATTGCAATAGGCTTTTGAATGTTAGAAACACTTTTATTGACTAATCAACTTATTAGGCTACATACTGAATTACTCAGTATGTAACCATCAGGAATGTTACATGTTTGTAATACCGTTGCTAAATGTTAAAGAATTCTTTTACCGTTTTATCTACGAAAAGGTCACCAAGTGACCACGAGGTCTGTATTTCTTATACCATTTCTTGATCATGAAACAAATGGCAGACATTGTAGGCACAATGCCCGTTGCATCTGTCCCATCTCCAGATCCAATTGCTTGGCTACTCTGTGGCTACATATCGAGGGCGTGCGTTCCGAATCACAAGAGGTTCTCATGCATAAAGAAACCGGCCGCAATGGCAGCCACCTGCACGTCAACGGCTGAATATTTCATTGACATTACCCATTCTGAAGGAGAACAGGTCAATTTGTATTTTACAGCGGTTTCATTTATTCAGGGTGATTGGTGTTGTAAAAAATTATTGAGATGTCAAGCATATAAATGTACAAGTGCATATTATTTTTTTCAATAATAATCATTTAAGTCAAAGTTTTCACGAATAAGGTACGGTAGCGCCTAGTAAAATGTTGATGGCAATTATACTACGCAAGTCCGCAGCAGACAAATTCCATTTAAATAATTTTCATAATTTCATTAATTTGTAGGTTATTAACGGCCAAAGAATAAATAAATTAATGCATAAACTAGTGCATAATTTTGATGTAATCGATATAATCCGATTTCTTATCAACGACCAAATTTTTTCCAGGCGTTAGAATATCAATCAAAGACACGATTAATGCAAACCACCACTCTTAAAAAAAATAAAAAATTGAAATAAAACACCCGATCCCTAAGTTTTATACTTTGAAATAATACTTCTGTATTGTAATGTATTCCTCAAAATAAAATAACTGTCCGAATACACACCAATCTACCAGGTATCTTCATACTTTTACATTAAAATTTGAACTCCAAACAAGTTCTAGAAAGTTACCACACAGATGCTGCGCCCCCTACCGTTAAATTAAATAAGTATAAGGTCTCGAGACAATGCATAGATAATGGCGGACAAAGTTCCCCGTGAGTATAAAAATCATGGAAACCGACCAAGTTGTGCGGTATGAATAAAGTATTCATTGTAATTGAGAGAAGTTTCTGAGGGTCAGGTGGTGGAATCTGCTTGTTTTTGGACAGATTTTTGTTGTTTAAGATAATTTATTTGTTAAAACATATTATTATTTTTTTTC
The DNA here is from genome assembly GCA_905163435.1 of Mamestra brassicae. NCBI lineage: Eukaryota > Metazoa > Arthropoda > Insecta > Lepidoptera > Noctuidae > Mamestra > Mamestra brassicae. The sequence goes on along the minus strand of LR990991.1, from coordinate 998,733 downwards.
GGATGTTTTCTTTTTCTAAGCTCTTGGCTGGTTTCGACTACATTTACAGGTTAAAGCCAAGTAAATGCAGCGTGTAATGTGTACCTATTCAAGTTTTGCGGAATTTGTTCGAGTTGCAGAATTTGTTTGAAAGAGTCACCGCGGCCCTGGAACGCAACGGGCTTTAGAAGGAACACACACGGATGGGTTTTAGTCAGTAAGAGTCTGGCACTCCCTTCCGCTCCACCCGGAGTGGAAGAAGTCATTTGATGATTTCTCATCGGAAAAAAAATGGGCACTTGGAGCTTACGTATGACAGTAGAATATGTTTTTTTTTTCCGCAGCTGGAGATAGCTGCTAGCCCTTCGAGCATTTATAAGTTACCTCCACTACTATAATGAATATCTGTAATACCTACAGTAAAAACAAACAAAACAAGTTTTAACCCATTCTTAAAATAAAACCTCGACAAATACCCGTATCAGTTCTCTTTCAACCTGACGTACCCTGGCCATCATAAAGATGATTCCGAACTCATTGTGAAATGAATCTTTTAATATCGCAGCTGGAGCCGGGCTCAAATATTGGCTCAAATATTGGTAGCACACGTCTAACAAAAGGTTGCGCTTTATTGAAATCCGCAGTTCGGCTTTGGAACGCTCATACCTAATAACGTGATCGGGGTATATTGTGGAGACGGCTTCATGGAATTTTAGAGGTGGTAAATTTTTTTATTGAGTTTCAAGGATCCACTTTCAAAACCAACTAGGATTTACTTTCGTAACCGTCATTTGATTGCATTCATGAAATTGAGTTCGAGTTAAAGATTTGTGTACTAATGTTTAAATATTTATGCTGTACAATAAACATTAAAAAAAAAACCTAATTCTATCTATAAGCACTTTTAATTTTAATGAAATTTTTGTTTATAGGGTTTGTTTTCGTAAAGTTACGATGCGTGACTCTCAAAATATGTTCATCAGCTTATATAACGAATGGGTCATGAATACAAGCATAAAATAATCGATTATTAGTGCTACTTTTAATTACTTAAATGTATAAAAACGGTTTTTATTGATGATGAATAAATAAGGTAAGTACTGAAGTCTACAAATACGTCCTTCGTGTGAAGACGATATACAACGTGTAACAGAAGAAACGCAATACCTCTTAAGGGGTCATTTTACTCATCATTATAAACAACTTTTACTATGGAACCAACCCCGAAACCGCGAAAAAAAAATCAACTCCCCCATATATATTTGTGTGCATAACTCGACAAAATGTACTGAACAGCTGATTTTTTTTCTGAATAAATAATAAAATCCAATAAAAGGAGCCCTCTCCACAATTCCGAAGCTATCGACTTAGAATGTGAAAAAAATAGGTTGGTATCAGGAAATGAAACAAAGGTACTGACTGAGTGTTGCCCTCATTGTGCCTCATTGTCGATGGTGTGAGCAAGACTTAGTGATCACAGTGGCAGACTTTCACTGGTGGAATTCTAAAATTAAGCTACCTACTTTAGAAACATAATTTTTCAGATATTCGAGTTAAGATATGAGTTTGTGAGTAAGTTCTATTGATGAACAGTTCACTTACTTATGGCTTCTTTTGTTGGTAAATACCTTAATTAAAACAATTGAAAATCATGGTTTAACTCAATAACAATAATAAAACACATGGTTTAAAATTATCTGCGTCAACCATCTCTGCGTCGCTTTTCCCAATGCTGAGGGACGTTATCTCGACGAATGATTCTGTGAACTATAGTTCACCGTGTTGTCCTACCCTCGGCGATGTGGATGGCATCTTAGAATGCAGTCCATAGCGTTGAACGTTTTTGACCTGACCAACATAAGAAGTACCTGCATCTGGGTCTCCCATCTAGATACTTTCACGTCAGCAATAACTATTTATATGATACACACCAGTTTATATTATAGAGGTATGTGGTACAGAGAGTAAAGTCCCACACATCTCCACTGAAAATGGAAGTATCGTCCTGCCAGACGGTTGTTGTGTCTGGTGGGCAACTGCCCGATAATTGATATTCGGACTGTTGTACATGTTCAAATCGCACGAAGAACTTTGCTTGCGCGATGCAGGATTTTGTTGTTAGTTCGTCGTAGATGGCGCTGCGGTTATTTTTGTTGCCGTACAAATTTCGCTTCTTAGTTTTTCATGTGGCGGCATTGATACCGCTACAATATCATCATCAGCGCAAGTTCCTCAGTTCAATGCAGTACAAATGTCGTATCGAACGTTTATCTTATAAAAACGCTTTGAACAAGTTTAAATTATTAACATTACGCTCTAGACGATTGTTGCTCCAAGGATTGATGCTCCATGGACTTGTACACAATAAGTTTGATTGCTCTGAATTAATAAGTAAATTATGTTATATTGTTCCTAGAACGGTTACGAGACGAGAGGCGCGCTCTTATCCACTGTTTGCTACAACTCACTGTCGTACAAATGCAGGAGAGAGAGCGCCGCTCCATAGATTGGCTCAAGCCTACAATAACAATTTTAATGATATCGATGTATTTGCCCTATCTAAACATAAATTTAAAAAACAAATTATTAAGCGCCTTGCTCAAAATTCCTAACTATTATGTACCTATTATTTAATTATTTATTTTAAGACTAGACAATTAGATTTTAAGTTAGCGAATAATTGTATTGTTGTTTTGATCTTATTTAGTTTTACCAAAACTGTATCTTATTTAACTTTGTAACATGTGGAAACGTAGTGGATTGTACATTTACATATAGCATACTATGTTTTTTTAGATATAATATACAATGTACGATTGTTTGTTTTCCCAAATAAAATAAAATAAAAATAATCATCATCATACCGGCTGACAGACGTCCACTGCTGGACATAGGCCTCCCCCAAAAGGGGAGGGGGGAATTTGCAATAATCGTCACGCTTGGCAAGCGGGTTGCGATCGTAGTGTAGCTGTTGCAATGTACAGAGAATGCTGCTGGCCATTCTCTGGTGAGTCCCTTAGTCGCCTCTTACGACACCCATGGGAAGTGATGGGATGGTGCTATTCTTTTACGTCCCACACCATACCCGTACCAGTTTATATATTAGAATGTAAACTAATTGCAGACACCTTTTTGACACAAGTCGGTCAGTAAAAGATTAAGGTTGTAGTAGCCCATCCCAAAGTTTAGGAGAACCGGCAAGAAGTATTACCACAGAACTAACTTGAAATCTGACATACGCATACTCCTTTATTCTTCTACTGGTACTTTACTACTGATATGAGCTACTAGTATAGTCTGCCCGCTATGTATTACCATAAATCGTCTCTCTCCTAAACAAGTAGAACATAAAATTTAGCTAAAACAGTGGACAGGAAGGCTCCGCGTATTTATGTGCCGTTCCACACTCTGCCCGGATATTATTGTTACTACCGCGTTTGTATGGCACACATTAACCGTGTTTTATGGCTAATGTGTTTAATTTTACATTTTCGCGTCCAAAGCTGAAATAATAATTTTGTATTGTCCGAGAAGAAAATATATGTCACCGGAAAATAGCAAACTCCGTGAGATTATAAAATAACTTGAGAGATTCTAAACTCTCGATAAATTGTCAACTGAGCATTTAGAATACTGTTTAACGTATCAAAATTTGATAGTCTTAAATCTTTCGAAGTCATTGTGACCAAGAAACAAAGCACTCATTGGTCTTTTCAGAGAAAACAAATACCAATGAGGGGTCAAGTTTCCAATTTAACTATCATATCAAAACAGATAAATAGTAACCCCAGAGAGCTGATTGGTGACCAGTGTATGTCAGTCCACAATTTCTCGGAATGACTTCGAGAGATAATAGACTATCAAATTTTGATGCAAAGAATTTCACTTGAGAGCAGTCGACCAATTTGACAGATTTTTGTGAAATATGTTCCATCAAAATTCCCATCCAACAATAACTGCTTACATTGCGAAAGCGCCACAAAGCGCACAGAACGAATGAATCACTCCATTCGCAGCTAACAAGCGCATTATTGTACGTTTACAGGGCGCCATTACTCTCCCGCGCTATTAATGACAGCCATCTTGACTGACTTACCTTGCTACTACCTTGTGGGGGACGAGCGATAAGCTAAAGCGGGTTTGCCCGTAATGCAAATTCTGAACCTAACTAGTATTTAAATAGTAGCGAAAGTGAGTTTGCTACCTTTTCAAGCTTAAATCGCCGAATCGATTTTGATGAATTCGAAGAGTGCAATGTTGATTGCGAAAATAAAGATAGCCTAAGAATATCGATAAAAAGAGATAAAAAAGTAGACATATTTTAAGGATCTTAACATATCTACGCCAGATATAGTAATTTTTGGCTACCTTACATCGGAATGTGTATGGTATGATATCGTTGACATTATTCACTGAGGTTGCAAAATGGTTCAACAATAAAAGTTATTTTAATAATATTGCTCCTCGTTAAACTGCATCACTATTCACAAACAAAAACAAAGTACACAATTAGTTGCTCCTTAAATTAAAAAAAATAACATTTATATCAAGTAAAGACCGTCGGCGTTCCGGCTGTATTAGAAGCCAATATGGCCTGGCTCACGACGATGGCAAGCGACCAGACGGCATGTCGTTATTTCCATGAAAGATGGGTAGGCCATTAGTGTGGGATGCTACTTGTGTTTTTACTCTTGCGTCATCCCATCTTCCTAGCTCTTCGTGGTGTGCTGGCGCTACCGCTGCGGCTGCCGAGAACCTCAAGCGGCGGAAATATAATAACCTCGTTGGCAGTTATATTTTCGAGCTGTTTGGGGTTGAAACTGGGTTGTGGGGTCCGAGTGCTCATAATTTGGTTAAAGATCTGTCAAGTGGCAAGCTTAGTTGACACTTCGCGTGATCCAAGGGCTGGCTTTTACCTTGGTCAAAGGATAAGCATTGCCATTCAACGTGACAATGCCCCTTTTGGGACATTACCAGTGACCAGCGATGTGGAGGAACGCCATATTTTGGTCTACTTTTTGTTATTTTTTTTTTTATTTAAATGTAAAAACTTAAAAGACCTATTTTTACAATACAAAAAAAATAAAAAAGGGATAGTTTTTTTTTAATACTAATCGCAATATGTTCATAGCTTGAGCCTCAATGTAACCCAAACCCAAATCAAAGTAAACTCAACCATGTTACTAAGCATATAGAACACAAAATACACTACCCACATCAAAAGGTTTTCCACGCAGGTTGTTCTAGGGTCCCACTCAATTCGTTACAATTTTTCTTTGTCACAAAGGGACGGATTCGGGTGAAATTAATATCGTGAGTGCATTAAGGCATGCTTACGTTGTTTATTCTTATTATACGTATGTTTATAAGGAAAATATGTGAATGGTTACGGTTGAACGGAGGGAATAAGGGCTGTATTGTAGTGATCCTAACCAGTATTGTAAAGCGAAAGTCAGTTTGTTTGTTAACCTTGCACGCCCAAATCGCCGAACCGATTTTGATGAATTTTGGTAGGTAGATACTACTTTGTTGTCTTTGCAACCAGTTTGTTTGTATGTAGTCTGAAATAAATAAATAATAATTATTACTACTTTAACGAAAGCGTAACCGATTTAAATGTAATTTTGGATGTTTAAGATTTTGAATGGATTTATCGCACCTAGTTGTACTTTGATAATATTATTTTAAATAGTATGGTAGTTCTTTAACCTATGTCGCTCATTTGGAGCGACAGTGACACAACTGCAAAAAAATGCGAAACTGACCTAAGTACACCAAAATTATCTGCCTGATAATCTACGTTAGGAGTAAAAATGTCACATTTGTAAGTTCAAAAAACGTCTGCTAGAGAGTGAAAAGTCGTTGTTGAAATATTCCATTTTGGCGCGCGGATTCCGGAAAAAATCTTAAAACTGGCGTAGTGTAAAATTTACAAATTTGCACTTGTGTCACTGTCGCTCTAAATGAGCGATATGGTGTACATAATAAAGAGTATTCTATTATATTCTATTCTGTTATGTTCTTTTCTATTCTATTCTATTCTATCCTAAAAAAACGCGAAAGCAAAAAATTTCAACTATGCACTGTGAGTCCGTTTTGTGCGAAGTGATACAATAAAGCGTCGTTACACTTTAACTGACAGAATATTTAGTCAGTCAAAGTCACCAAATTAAATACTCAATGTCACTCAAAAATGACGGCTTTTGAAGAAAACCTTAAAACTTAATCTTCATAACCCACAGCACAGCACTTTACGCACAAGGCCACTTGCTTTCTTCTGAAATCCCATTACATCCCTGTTCGAACCGGTTAATAGTGGTTCGGGATTATCCGGCGGAGTAATACCCGGGCCGACTTGCGACGGGTACAAATGTGCACGGATATTGGTCAGTGGGACCCGAAGGTCTAAGGTAAACTCCGTAGTGGGTGGGAGAATATTGATTGATTGACGCTTTTCTTTTGTTTTTCCATTAACTATGTTCTAACTAAAGATAAATAAAAAATACAATCGTATTAAATACTAGCCTTTGTCCGCAACTTTTTACGCGCATATCCCGTTTATTCCCGTTTTCGTAAAAAAATCCTGTTCCCGAATAGCATTTATAGCATTCCTCATGAATGTGGTTATCATATACAAAAATAATTTTCCAAATCCGACTGGTAGTTCCAGAGATTAGCGCGTTCAAACCAACAAACAAACTCTTAAGTTTTATTATATTGAGCAATAGATGAGAAAATATATTTTTTTAAATAAGTACTCACTTGTCAAAACATGATCCCAAACACGATGGTGATAAATACCTGTTTGGTCGAGGAGTTCCTAATGCCATCTTCCGGCTACAATATGAAGTGCTTGAAAAAAGTATGACTAATATGAACCCGACACACATTCGAACGAAGCAAGATAATAAAGAGCTTGTTAAACTTGATCCACAATCAAAATCAAAATCAAAAGTCATTTATTCAAGTTAGGCTGAGTGCCAGCACTTTTAGACAGTCCCCCAAAACGCCCGCCCGTCACCACTTCCTAGTATTTTAGCTGTAGCTGTAGCAATAGGGCACAAAATATAAAAAACAGAAATACAAAAGGCAGAAGAATATTGATTGGACAGACTAGATATCTCCAAGCTATTTGAAACACATGCTTCAGCTAATAGTGTCTTACTTAATAAAATAATGTAGCATTTTACCAGTAATGTTTAATAAGCGAACCTGTTGCAAGCAACCGGGCACAGACTCCGGGCTGATAAATGAGAAATATCAGTTGGAACAACCAATAACACTTTGCTTAACCCAGGCGTCGAATCCAGGGCCTTCATGCTCAGCAGTATCGCTTGCGACTGCTTGTCGAACGAAGCAGTTTATAAATTTATTTAAAAAGGTACACCAACAGCTTATTTACGAAATTAATCATATAAGTTATGACATCGAGGGTCCTGTGTAAATAAGCCACTTCCAGGCATGCACAACTTTCATAGAGCGAGTGGTACATTGTAATAATTAAGAAATAAGGGTAAAAGTGATCGAAACAAAAATAGTAAAAAAAAAATTGACTTTAACAAATTACTGGGAATTAAATAGTTGAATTATAAAATTAAAATTAATATTAAATTACAAAACTTGAATTCAATTTCGTAAAACACTAAAAAAAATATAATTTTCAGCAGTTTTCTTTAAACAATTACATTAATTTCCATTCGTTTAGAACTCTTTCGATAGATTGGCATTTACCTTTTGTTTATAATTAAATTTATGGCATATCTATGAGACTGGTCGGATTAGTGCCAAGATGTGACTGCAGGATCATTGATCATTACAATGTATTGCTCGCAGGTCGAAGTAGACGCTAATGACCAATAAATTATCAATGCTGTTGTTTTGTAATTAGACGAGAAATGTTGGTCAATTTATACTCTGATGAACATACAGACCGTCTCAGTATTGAATTTGGTCGAAGAATGAACAGACTCAAAATACAGGTACCTACATACTAAAAAAATAAAAAATAAATGAGAAAACGATATCGAATGTAATTCCCGCGATACGACATCTATACTAATCTCATACCTTTAAACGAGCAATTCTTGTATATACATATATATATATGTATATATAATCTGAATCTCGGAAACGGCTTCAACGATTTTCATGAAATTTAGTATGCAGGGCTGGCCTGCGGACGGCGAGCGTTGGGTGGCTCGCTGTCCGATCACCGCCAGGCCCGGGTCGATGGCGCGTTGTGTTTCACGCGTGCCCCAAAGAGATGTCAGCATAGAAGACGGGGCCCGCTAGGGCCAGAGCCTGCCAGGGTTGCAGATTTTTTTCGAAAGAGTCACCGCGGCCCTGGAACGTAAAGGGCTTAAGAAGGAACACGGATGGGTTTTAGTCAGTTAGAGTCTGACACGCCCTTCCGCTCCACCCAGAGTGGAAGAAGTCATTTGATGATTTCCCATCCGTAAAAAAAGGAGGTTTCGGGGGGATAAATCGATCTAGCTAGGTTTCATTTTTAGAAAACGTTTACCAGAAAAAAACAAGCAAAGCTCGGTCATCCAGGTACTACTATATAAATGCGAAAAGTTTGGATGTTTGGGTGGATGGATGGATGATTCTTACTCAATCACGTCAGAATAGCTGAACGGATCTTAAGGAAATTTGGCACAGAGGTAGATTAAAGTCTGGATTATAGTCTTTTTATCCCGGGAGCATGTTCCCTTGGTTCGTTTTTCGATATTCACGCGGGCGGAGCCGCGGGTGACAGCTAGTAACAAATAATTTTTAGTAGACAGTGACTATACAAAAAACTGATTTCGTACATGAAGCTAACTACGTACAAGGGTGTGGAACGGGAATAAAAATATCAACTTTCCTCCCGGGTTGCGGCAATCGCGTTTTTACAGTTCATAAAAATATATCCATTGACTAGCTTTTGCCCGCGACTTCGTCCGCGTGGAATAGTTACTTGGGGCAGACATTATTATTTTAAGATTATAAAGTTAAGTAAAGTTTCAGTCAATGCTACTTATAATTACAAATGTTCGACGTGATTCTTTAAATTGGCATAACTTTTTTATTAACGATCCGATTGGCATGAAATAAACACTAAATGTTAAGTGTAGCAAAAATGCAAGTTCGGCAAGTTAATGCCGATTTTGAATGTAATTTTATTTGAATTATAAGTGGTAGTGCTGTTGGTGTGCTTATTATAAATAAATAAAATGTATTAGTGAAAACCACATCTAAATCGGATAAGCCGTTTCTTTTTTCACATATCTTCCATATACAGACACCGGGAAAAAAACCCAAAAACCCAAAGGGTGACTGGTAGAGAATGCCTATGGCATTAAGTCCGCCTCTGTACATTTGTGTGCGTAAAGTGTAAATAAATAAATAAATAAATAAATTAGTGGTGTCATCTACCTCGTCCACAAATGTGAACGAAGGCCACATTAGAGAATATGAAGTATCACTGCGGGCCTTCGATCAGAAAAGTGTGACTGGACTACACTAAAAGTATCCTATTTTAATAAAACCCAGCCACACATTTTTCATCAAAACCCCGTCACGTTATTGGACCAAGTTATAAGCAACAAAGCTGCAACAAGACTCCCCTCGTTAGCCAGGTAGTGCTGCGAATAAGTAATTAATTTTATTTGTCCCGTGTCTTGGGATCCCGGTGTCTCCCGCTTATTTGTCCCGGCGCGACGAGACGCAACTTTAAAATTCTTGAACGATACAAGAATGGAGAAGTAAACCCTAATTTTCTTTGTAAACGTTGTTTGATAATTAACGTTGTTTTATTTATTTGTTTCAAGTTGGTGATGTTGTTAATATTGAATGGTTCATTATAAATTTTGGAATACAAGGCAAGGTAGGTATCTACTGCTTTCAGTTTTTTTGAAGTGAAAACTTCTTTAGGCGCTTTTAGCACTTTTTGGGTGAACAAAAATCATGGAACTCGCGTGATCGTCACCGAACGCTTTAGCTTAGTTTTCACTTCTATCAGCAGTCCCTAAAGACTGCCCCGCATGTTTTGTTTAATACAGAACTGCTGAAATCTAAACTGTTAAAGGATCTTTTAGTCGAGATTATTTTATTTTGTGTCTTACGTACCTCATTAAAGTTCTTCAATTAATGACCAATGATAACGGAGCCATTAAACTTATAACTCCACTTAAAACTAACGTCACAAACTAACAACGACATCTGTCGATAGAACTTAACACTATAATACATCATCAAGATAGATAGGGGCGGGCTACGCCGTGATCCCGTAATCCCGGCTCACCTGCGGGATTAAGGTGATCCGGGCCGCGGGACTGCCCCATGATCCCGTGTCGCGATGCGATACGCTTGTCGTTTGATTCGATGATATATTAGAGGACAGTATGTTACATACTTAGTTTCCGTGTTTAGAAGAAACATTATCGAAACTGTGAATTAGAAAAATAAAGTAATTGTATTTGTGTCGGAACATAGGATTGGTTGGCGATGATATAAGGGTGTGACAACAGACCAAACATCATATTGTTTCAACACAATAATGCTTTTACAATCTGGACGCACTAAGATTAAGGTAATTTTTTAAATTTCATTAGTTTATTTTACAGCAGAAACTAATTAACTTTCTTTCCCATTAAGTGCAATCCTCGCGTGAACTTAAATCCTAGTCATTAACTTTAAGAGATCTTTCGCAAACTTACCTAATATCCACCTAGACATCTATTTAAAGTTGGAAAGAATCATTTAACTAAAAGTGCGCCGTGAATTGGCCACTCAAGAAACTTCCACCTGAAAACTTTCAAGTTGGGAATTTTAATGAAAAAATAATTTCAATTTGTAAAGTCCCGGGTCCCGGCCCCCGGGAACTTTGGTAACATCATTACCTTCGCATATTTGAGGAAGAGACACTTCAAAACATTTGCTTTTATGTTTAATTTATGCTCTAACTTGTGGTATTTTCTTTTGCGCTTCTAATAAAAGAAAAAGTTTTACATTGAATTTTACAAGCAAGAGAAACACATACAATACAGAATCGATGGTATCTTTCAGGGGTGCTTTATTAATTGACTGGTCATAGGCCAAAGAAAATATGAATATGTAGGCATTATCTCATGCCTATCTTCCTCGACGGGTAAATGAATACTGTTTAGTATAAACTGAGTATAAGTGAAGCTTAGTTGACACTTCGCGTGACCCAAGGGCTGGCTTTTACCTTGGTCAAAGAATAAGCATTGCCATACAACGTGGCAATGCCGCCAGTCTTTTGGGTACACTTCCAGTCGACAGCGATGCGGATGAATTTTTTGACGCCATATTTTAGGGTTAATTTAGTTAGGAGTTTATATTTTTATTTCTAGTGTATATGGTTAGTTAAGTATTTATAAAAACAGGTGTAAATATCTACGTTAATAAAAAAATCCTTTGTATAAATAGACTATTAGATATAGTTACCATTATTATGGATAAGTAATGCAAAGTCAAAATCCAGTTTCATGGACAAATATTTCACAGATTAACTCCCTGTCCCCACAAACCATTAATATGTATTTGATAGCCGAAGCAAATATTGGGAAACACACTCACACCGGGCTCAGGTATTAATCGAAAGTTGGTCGGCGACTTGCGCCAAGTTCGGATAACTTATGACAGCCGCCCAAGCCAAGATGAAACTACATAAGTAAGTACTCTGCTATATATGTAAATTCTGTGGACATGGTCTCAATTTTAATAGTATGGCCTAAATTCGAATGTTAATGTTGAGATTCATTTTATGAGTATGAGCTATTCTTGGTAAAAAGGTTAGATTTATAATGTCAAATCTAAAGTCAAAGTCAATTCATTTATTTCAACTAGACCATTAAAGGGCACTTCCGAACGACTAATTTACAGTTAAAAATTAAAATATGGTAATCTAGTGTCGCACCAAAAATCAGCACCGTGCTGTGGGGTCCGCCCAGGGCACAGCTTGCTAGTAAGAAGGCTTCTTGCCACAGGCATGATGTGCAACTGCCTAGTTTAGGTTCCTTACTTTTTCTTTCAGTTAAATGTTCACCTAAATATTTTAACACTAAAAATTTACTGACGTCATTTAAGAAATGTTTTTGTATTCAGCTGAATCCGGTTTAATGGGAGTCAACCCCAATATAGTTGGGAAAAGGCTAGGCAGATGATGATTTCAGTATTATTATTGATTTTAGTTTATGTGTATAATTTATAAACCTGTCAGTTCTTTGTTCGTTATCTTATTAATAGTGGTTATGCGTTTCTCCAACCTCTTTTCAGTAGTTATTAATTGAATAAATGTTACAACATTATAACATGACCCTAAACTCATATTGATCCACAATAACGCCATAATATAAATAAAAAATACACGAGACACAATTTCCAACCCAGTAGGTACAGGTGTTAATCGAAACTTGGCCGGCGACGAGGAAGTTTGGCAACTTTTGACAGCCACCCACCGCTGACAAATGATCCTCACTGTACCTTCCTATGGAAGGAATATACCTACATTATATACACGTGGCTTTATACTTACCGTGAGGAAAATATTATGTTTATTCCGATTTAAAAAAAGGAAAAAAATATGGGTAAAATAAAAAAAAAACACTACGATAGTATCACCAGACAGTACCTGATGATTGGCACATTATTTTGTTAGGACATCATTAGTTTAATTTATTATCACTAATTAAAAGTTTGTGCAATCCAAGAGCATTCTAAAACTTCCAGTGTCGTTCACTCGACCATAGTAACATACCGATGGGGTTAATATCACCCTAATCAAGACAATATAAACATAATCACTCCCAATCTGGATCACATTTTAACAGACGCCCATTATCCACCTTTTCGTAAGCTGGGAACCTTACCCGTAAGTCTAAAATCGTGTTTGATCCGCTTTGAACCGCACCGAACCGGAATAATCCGGTCCACCTGATCCGGTACGATCCGGCGGCGACTTGCGGCGGCTTCGTCACATCACAAAATAAGCATACAGAAGAGCAACTCGATTCAATGCGTGAAGATTACAAACATCCGACCTAAAGTTGCTTGGCTTACCTAGGTGTACCTATTGATAGTATTGACCACGTCACAGAAGCGCGGGGGAGACCGATGCATCTTTGGGGTGTAGACATATAGAATTGGAGATTGTCCAGACATGAAAAAGCATAGGTATGCTAAAGTGGGAACCATGTCAAAAAACTGCAATAACAATAAAATATATTTTAATTATTTTCTTTAACCTTTTGAACGCCAGAGCATAAACGCATCGGCGTGCCCCCGAAGCCAAGCCACAAATTCGCCGTAATTTTGTCACATATTTGTGACGTTTGGCGTACCTACATGGTAAGCCGATGCGTTTATGCTCTAACTTTTGTCATGTTTATGTGAAAATGGCGTTCAAAAGGTTAAATTAAGAGTTTTGAAATTAATATTTTGGTCTTTTGATCTCATCTGCTGCCAGCGAGAACGAAAAAGTTATATTAGAGAAACAGCCCTGATACGTTGTTTGTAGCGCAGTAACTACCAAATTTATGTGGCTGTGTAAGGTGGTCCTTCTGTTTCTATTATGTTTTGTGCTGCCAGTGTGTGCCCTGCCTGAGTTTCATGTGAAAATGTGAAGTTTCCTACCTATTTGGTTAGGATTTAAAAGTTTTCTGAAGAGAAGTTTATTGAATGAGACTGGGGTTCGTGGGAACTGTGCTGTGTTTTGTTTTGAAATTAAGAAGAAGGTTTCGTAGAATTATAAGGTCTTGAGGGTTATAGAAATTAGAATTATAAGTCAGTTAGGCAATGTGTAGAATACTTTATCTTATAGTACAACGGACGTAGCTACAACCTGGGGTTCTTTAAATCAGTGAATAGCTTACTTCCTAGCTAGCGCTGCTGTAGCGGTGGCTAGTGCCAACAAGTGAGTTAGTGGTCAATTGCGAGCCCATCCACCCAGCATATTTATATATGTTTTTGGGTTCCGAACTCAAAGGGTAAAACGGGACCCTATTACTTAGACTCCGCTGTCCGTCCGTCTGCCACCAGGCTGTATTCCATGAACCAAGATAGTTAGACAGTTGAAATTTTCACAGATGATGTATTTCTGTTGCCGCTATAACAAAAAATAATAAAATTAGCAATAAAAGTGGGGCCCCATACAACAAACATGTTTTTTTCGGCTCAAGGTACGGAACCCTGAACTTCGCCAGAGGTAAAGTCGTAGCTTTTCTTTAAGGCTTTACTTACAATAAGCAATTTAATAAGCAAACCTATACACATAATCTGCAGTACATAAGTAGAGCATGGGATAACATTGCTCATTTATGAAACCTCTTAGATATCCGCCAGCCATTTTATTCATCAAAAATTCCTCTATCAACAACTACAGCCCTTTGAGTGGGGTCCAAAAAAGGGTGGTAAAAATATCTAAAGGGGATCGTACCTGGCTAATTCATGCAAACGAATGCAAGCCAATTAATTAGAGCAGTCTGACTGCGCTCAGAAATCTGCTGCCGCGACCAAAACTGAGGCGGCGGAGTTAGGGGGCGCATAGACGAGAGGGTGCGTTGTCGTTGCGTTTTTGTGTTTGCTTTGTGAGTAGCACGTGTGGTGCGTGATTGATATTTTTATTCGTTGCAGACCACGATCTTAACTTAGTTAATTTAGCTTAGTTCGCATAGACAATGTTATTTCTTATTCTTACACAGCTTAATTCTCATAGTTTGCGGTTCATTATAATATTTTGCATATAATTCATCTCTGCAATGAGAGCTAATCTTACACAAATTTAGCGTAGCTTTACAACCAACTTAAAAAGCCTTAATATAAAAATGTGTCCTAACAATAAAATACAAAAATAAATAAGAATACGGAAGAGGTTCATGGACTAAAAAAAGAAAGCAAGCAGAAGACTATATTTGTTTTCAAACCTACTCAAGGAAAACGCCGAACGAAATTCCTCACCGATAATGGCTAGTCTGGGCTACCCCTTACAAGTAATTAATACTGTAATATCTCGTCTTTCTGCAACGAGATCTCGGAGAGATTAAGGTGTTTCATTATACTGATTTATCATCGCGAGTAAAAAATAAGATCCATTTCAACAGAGGGTCTTCCCATTCAGCAATTAAAGTTTAACTGTCGACGGTAAAAATAAATTCTTTAAATTTTTATTTTTTCTTTATTTAATATAGGTTTGCTCTTGACTCTAGTCTAGGTCATAGACGACAGAGACAAAGTCGATGAGGGAGCGAGCTTACCCAGAGGAAGCCTGTTCATTGTAATTTTGAAGAGATTAGGGTTGTATGAAACAGACGCAGGCAGAGAGTTCAACTCCTTTGCTGTGCGCATTATAAAAGATGTTTGGAATCATTTAGTGCGAATTGGTGGAATGGCAACAAGGTAGGGATGGTAACTTGCAATGCGTCTAGATAACCAATGGTAGAAGGGGGCCGGTGGGATGAAAACTATTCAGTACAAGGCTAAGACAGTGGCTTTGCCTGTGTGAAAATTGAAAATGATTCCAAGTAAACATATTCCAGGACATGCCTATCCGCGTACCAAGTTTATCGATATCTTTTTAAACCAAAGGTTGACTGGTAGAGAATGCCTTGATACATTAAGTCCGACCATGTACCACTATTGTACATTAAGTTTAAATAAATAAATATCCATTCAGAATTGAGAAGAAAATAAGACACACAGCTTTACTTTCAAAATAATGCATTCCATACACGTTCAAGTAATTTGATCAAACAGGCTGGTTCAAATAGTTTTATCAAATTGATATAAATCTCTGTAGGAAAACTTGATCATAGCTGAGTTGTCAAATGGCATGAAAAAATATGAAATTTCGTATCTCTATTTGATCAAACAGTTTGATCGTAGGTACCTACTGTTTGATCAAATTACTTGAATGTCTATGGCCAGCATAAGAGCTCGTGCTCAACTGCTGAACTGGAATCTCTACAAATCTGACTATTTCAATCCTTTACAAACAAGCTGGACACTTTCGTACCTTTTAACCCTGAAATGAATGAAACTCATTCACTTTTTGTCATGTATTTGCAGGTAAGTTTCTTTTCTGCTTTGGCAACTATAAGCCGATTTCGACTCTCTGTCAGTGTCATACTGTCTATCAAAGCAAATGACAGGCAATGACACTTTAATCAATAACGTTCCTTCGTTTCTTTAACCGTTACTCATACATCTATGAAAACTGCTACTGAAAGTCGGTCAGAGTAAAAATGAGTTGCACATCGCGACATTAGTTTGCAAAATAAGAGTGAAATTGTGTGTTTAGAGACATCTCGCGCGCGCTCGGTCCACCGGTCTATAACATTTGTTACCCGCACGGCGGTAGAGGTGGGCCAATCATGTCGATGTTCTATGATTCATGGAAAAAGGACGTTACCAAACAGACTTATGAGTTAATACGTTCATGGTATGATACGCTGTAGTCGGCTTACAGAATAGTTTGTATTGATAAACAAACAAAAGGTCATTAATATTACATTTCCGAACATAGTCATAATCATCAAACTTGTCTAACAATTTGGTGAATTGGCAGATTGCTAATACCGAACTCGCAGGAGCATGATGATATCCGATTTCTTGATTGTACGTCATACTTAATTATTTCATAGTACAAGTTCTTTTGAATTAACTTTAAGATACTGATTTATTATGGGTTCAAAACTAAACATTATCTTATAGGGGTAGGTACCTACAGGTAGCATCACCATCTGAACTCCTTTCATGCATTCAAATTCTTAAGAAAATTCAGTAAATACCTAATGACGCTATCCCTACAGCTACAAATAGGTATAGGTAAACTACAAAATAAATATTTCATCGATAAAATTCTATCGACATGTCAATACGGCCATAGGTTGAGTTATGCAGTCTGGCGTCTCGCGTATATCGATGAATTATTGTGCTATTTACATTACATCACTAGCTGCGAGCGAAACGTATTGAATGCACTCATAGTCTTGAATAATGTTATTTATTGAACGGTTTTGTTTACCTGACAATGGATTCCTTTAAATTCTTATGTAGTGAATGTTTTCTTAACGAGTTTAAAGTATTATTTTATGGTAGCTGTAATTGTCTCATTATTATAAGGATAATAGGACTGGGTTAAAAACATATGATTATAATATATTTAGTCCGTCAGTTAGATTGTCGAAAAATATTTAACACGTACTTTTTATTTGATCAAATCAATAGAAAAATACGAAGATAAAACGCATCAAAGATAAGGAGTGGGGGCTTGTAACGTCACTTTTCAGTAAAAAATATACTGATAAGTGACGTCACACGAGTTTTCAACGCACTGTATCGCCTTCATTATTTGTTTACGTGACAAAAGACAAAATACGTGTCCAATATTTTTTGGAAATCTACCTAAAGGACTAATTAGATTACGGATCGGGATTTTTGATCGGTTTGTACGCCTCTGGGCAAAACATAGAAGATCTATAACATCTCACACTCTGTTGTAATTTGACCTATGTTTACAAATAAAGCATTCTGATTCTGTTTTTTTTTGTCAAATACCCTATTATGTAGGCCGAGGTAGGTACCTTATAAAAATTAAATGAGTTAGGTGGGCCAAGTAGAGATTTTCTATTTTTAGCAAATAACAAATCAAATCAAATAAAACAATATCTACAACAAAAGATCAAATGCTAATCGTGCTTTCTGGGACGGAGGAATTGGATTTACTTCTTGAATGCATTTTCACTTAGAAGAAGAATGTCGATTGAATTAAACTCATTGTTATATGTCTCAACCAAACGATGAAGTGGTGAACGCGAGCCAGCGTTGGACTGAGGCTAGTAGAAAATAGACGTCGAGTGCGTACCTCGCGTACATGAACTGTTCGAAGAACCAGGTAACACAGACTCCTAACCAAGTCCGGACAAAGTGATTGCGACACACATTGAACAGAGTCATAACTTCCAGAAGTCATCATCTGCCTAGCCTTTTCCCAACTATATTGGGGTCGGCTTCCAGGCAAACTGGATTCAGCTGAATACCAGTATTTTTCGTGGAGCGGCTGTCTACCAGACCTCCACAACCTATTAACTGGGTAACACGGTACTCCTTGGTAAGACTGGTGTCAGATTACCTGGCTTCTGACTATCCGTAACGACTGCCAAAGATCTACAAATAACAGTCGAGACCAACGGCTTAACGTGCTTTCCGAGGCAAGGAGGAGTCTCGGTGTGTTAAGATGGTCACCCATCCACAGACCCACCTCGGCAAGCGTTGCTTAACCTTGAGGATCGACCCGTGCGGCTGTGATTATTTAGCCACGAGGTCCTCATAACTTCTAGAAGTAATGGATCTTTAATTGTTCTTCCATCCGCGGATTAACCTCTGCACTATCTATTATTTTCTTACCACAAAAATTTATTAAATGTTATTATTCCACTGAAAACATTTTTGGGTAAAATAAGTTTGCAGAATTAGATTATTACCGAATTCGAATACATTTGGCACGGTAGGTATTTTCTGAAAGCAATTATTGTAAACTAGCTGCGCCCCGCGGTGTTACCCGCGGTTTATCAGATACTCCACGTGAATGTCGAGAATTATCCGAAAGGAACACACTCCCGGAATAAAAAGTAGCCTATGTGTTGATCCAGAGTGTCAGCTTCCTGCAAACCAAAGTTTATCAAAATTGGTCAAGCCGTTTGCACGTAAAGAAGTAACAAACATACACACACTCACAAACTTTCGCCTTTATAATATTAGTGTGATTAAACGATAAGTCAGTAATGATGTATTTACCAGTCGTATATAAGATCCCATTAATATAGGTGGACAAAATTTTACACGGCGTTCAGTACGTCAAACCAAAGATATTCAAGCAAAAAAAATACTGATTAAAGTGATTTTATTTTGACCTAAAATAATAAATTGCCGGCACACTCAAAGTCAAAGTCAAAGTCAAAGTCAATTCATTTATTTCAACTAGACCATTAAAAGGCACTTTTGAACGTCAAATTTACAGTTTAAAATTAAAATATAAGTGACTCTAATTGTCCATTCGCAAAAAGTAGATTCTTATGGAGAAGAACGGACAAGAAACTCCATAGTTACTCTTTTCAAATATACGTTTTACAATATTTTGTATACATAGGTACATTGATCAATTGATTATATTATGTGAGAACAATGCATCCAACATTACACTAATATACAGCACACACTTATATACTATAGGTACAACAAAGCAATACCAGCAGAGATAAAATTAAGTTTTCTAGTAAGAGACATGGTACTCACATATTTACAATATAATTAAAAACAATGGATCAGTGTGTGAGTTAAATTACATATTAAAAACCTGAAAGTACACCAGTAAATAAAACAAGTTTGACTTTTTCTACTATACCCTCGATTGTCCTATGGAGCAGGACCAGCATGTTTCCAAGCATTCTTATCTTTAATATGATCATCTAGTTTGTAATATGCTTGTTTAAAAAGTGTGGTTTTAATGTAAGTTTTAAATTTTCTTTCATTTAGTTCTAATATGTCACAAGGTATTTTGTTGTAACATTTAACACAGTACCCCATGAAAGATGTTCGTACTTTGGCTAATCAATAAAATGTTTGATCTAAATTATTTTTATTTCTAGTATTAATATGATGTCAATCACTAATTTTGTTAAAGAGATGTCGATTTTTTCTTGCATACATAATATTCTCATAAATGAATTGACAAGGTACTGTCATAATATTAATCTTTTTAAAAATTTCCCTAAGAGAATCGCGGCGACGAAGATTATAAATGGCTCTAACAGCACGCTTTTGCAAAATAAATACAGATTCAATGTCAGCAGCACGACCCCACAGCAAAATACCGTACGACATAATGCTGTGAAAGTAACTAAAATAGACCAAGCGCGCGGTTTCTACATCTGTTAACTGTCTTATCTTTCTAACAGCATAAGCGGCTGAGCTTAGCCGCCCCGCAAGAGATGTTATGTGAGGTCCCCATTGCAATTTCTCGTCTAAAGTGATTCCCAGGAAAACCGTCTGATCAATAAATTCCAGTTTTTGTCCATTCAATACGATGTCACATTCGGTGCTTCTAACATTTGGTAAAGTAAATTTAATACATTTGGTCTTTTTTCATTTAGTACTAAGTTGTTTGCCGTAAACCAAAGTTGGACCTGATGAATAGAGTTATTGACATCATCAAGACTTTGTGACCGTCGGTCTATCCTAAATATCAATGATGTGTCATCAGCAAATAATACCATCTTTGGTTGATTTTGAAGCAATTCGGGCAAATCGTTTATATATACTAAAAAGAGGAATGGACCCAATATTGAACCTTGCGGAACGCCCATTGTCATTTCAGACCCTAGTGAGTTTACACCGTTTACCTGGACTTTAACCTGTCTGTCTTTCAAGTATGATCTAATCAAATCAAGGGATGTATTCCTAATCCCATAATGCTCGAGTTTCAACAAAAGCGTCTCATGGTTAACGCAATCGAACGCCTTCGAGAGGTCGCAAAAGATTCCAATGGCGTCCTTTGAATCTTCCCAGGCGTTAAAGATGTTCTTTATTAGGGTGACACCGGCGTCAGTTGTACAACGCCCTTTGGTGAAACCGTACTGTTGTTCATGAAAGATGGAATTTTTATTAAAGTGAAGTAACATCTGATTAAGCATTAACTTTTCGAACACCTTACTGAGAACCGGCAGGATTGACACCGGCCTATAATTGTTGGGTTCATGACTATCACCCGATTTAAACAGTGGAACGACTTTACTGTGTTTCATGAGATCAGGAAATACTCCTTGATCCACACTAGAGTTAAATATGAGAGCTAAGTAGGGAGCAATAGTTTCAATTATAGATCTACAGACTTTTACAGACATTCCCCAAAGATCTTCTGTTGATTTAATTTTAAGATCTTTAAAAGCTTTTATAATGGCCTGGGGGTTTGTATGTTGAAACTTGAACTCTGATGGACATACCTTGACGTTCTTCCGTAGTAAGGCAGCAGAGACCGCGGGTGACGAGTTAAGAGCCTCTGTCGTTTTACGAGGAATATCAGCAAAGAAGTTTTCAAATTCCTGAGCTACCTCTGCATCTGAGTTTATGGGGCCATGTACAGTATTTAAATTAAGTTCAGTTTCACGCTTTTTCTTACTACCAGTTTCATTATTTATTATTTTCCAGGTAGTTTTTATTTTGTCATCTGATGATTTTATTTTATTGCTAATAAACAGAGCTTTAGCTGTTTTGCATATATTTTTAAATGTTTTTGAGTATTTCGCAACATACTTATGAAAGCTTATATTATTCATATGTTGCTTTAGGCCATATAGTTCGTATAGCTTTTCCCTACTTATGCGAATGCCTGGAGTTGCCCAATCACTAAATATAAACTTAGTGTAAATACTTTTAGACTTAATTGGAAAAATGTCATTAAATTCAGTGTTTAGTAATGAAAAAAACTCGGCGTAGAACTCATTTGGGTCATCTATGTTATTAAAACTTTGGACACATAGTTTACTGGATAAAGTATTATTAAGTTTTTCTAAATTTTTATCTGTTATCGGTCTAAATTTAATTTGAATTTTTTGTAAAGGAATGTAGGTGCAAAACGTTATTGATTGTCCACTGTGATCAGAGGGCAGCTTATTTACAATATCTTTATGTAAGTAATCACAATTACAAAATATGTTGTCTATGCAAGTCGCAGAAGTAGCTGTAACTCGGGTAGGTTCAATAAAAACATTTAACAAATTAAATGACACTAGAATAAACACATCCATTATGGGTAGGTACTTGACGTGGTCACGTGCGCCTGTAAATTTGTAGTAACAGAATTATTATGAGATGACATGGACATGGAGCAGACATGGATGTGTTTATGCATTGGGTAATCAACATGTTTAGTGTATTTTCGTTAGCTGTTTTATTTCTTACTAGCTGTCGCCCGCGGTTTCACGATGAAAAGTATGTGTTAATCCAGGTCATAAACTATATGTGTGCTAAATTTCATCCTAATCCATTCGGTAGTTTTTACGTGAAAGAGTAACAAAAATCCATCCATCCATACTTACAAACTTTCGCGTTTATAATATTTATCGCGTTTTTCTTATATATTTTTCACCGTTGTCCTTATTTGGTGGTCTGAATGATTTAAAAAAAAGTTTGTCCATTTATTCAAAATCAAAAATCTAAATTGTTTATTTGTCAGAATATAGTACAATAGATATTACAATATTGGTTTCAGAATATCCTGCCATAATATGGCGTACAAAAATTTTCCTAAAAAAACACAAAACTTATATTACTAAGCTATTAAAAATTTAAAAATAAATATATTTTAATGGAACCTTATAGTTTACATGTTCCTTTCCTTGGACATAAGACCAATATCGGACTCTAAAATCTACCTTCCCAAAAACCTTCCATCATACGGGGTAGGTGTCCCGTCTCGATCAGATACCCTGAACGAGTCTCTTATCTGCGCTGATAATCTTCAGCTCATCTGTCCACGTCATTCAGCTTCCGAGTAGCTGTTGTTGTTTACCTTTGTATTTTGGTGTTATTGACGGGTTTTTGTTACAGGTTCTGCTTATTTGCCAATAACATTACCGAGGATTTTATGGATTTACAAAAATAAAGCGACTTTTCCTGTTTGTCGTCGATTTTTTTTTTACAAAGAGGGTATTATTTATTTATCAGGTGTAACACTTTGAATTAAACCAGGAGCTAAAACCTCCATTGACAACACAGAGTCTAATCTAAAATAATGAATAAATGCCATGGTTGCATGTTCTCCTAGTAGACACTAGTGAAAAATATATCAGTGGGTTTGGCAGCTTATTAAAAATGGATTTGAATATGTATGAGTCCTCGTTTAGATAATTTTATTCTACTTTATCATTTATACACGTATAAATGATATTTTGAGATGATCTAGTCGAAGCAGTACATTCTACCTTTCTATAATAGGGGCTAGTTCCAGTAACATTTTACCCTATAGAGTTGTTCATCATCATCATCATCATGATCATACCTTTTTACTCTAGTTATACTAATAATATTGAATCTGTTCAGGCCCGTTTTGTAAGGTATCTATGTATGAAGAATGGGATCCGAAAAGCTATACCTGATTACAATGACAGGATAAGGCATTATAAGTTGATTAGTTTAAAAGAAAGGCGGATCCATTCTGACTTACTTACACTTCACAAAATTATAAATGGTTCCATAGATGCGCAATTGATTAATATTTTAACTTTAGGACTTGCCAACGTAGCAAGCTTAAATACCACCTTTAATAGCCCCCTAACGCGTATGGCAAGGTCATATAACGTAAGGTCCAATTTGACGGATTACCCTATCGAAGTTATCTCTATGAGTTTTGCTTCATACAGACGTTCCCTCTTTAAACAGTGTGAACAATGTACGTCTTAATAGCTCAAATTGTTTTGTTTTTTGTATTGTTCAGGATTTAGGTATACTGGACGCAGTTTTTAGTTTTTCCTTTTGTCTCTAATATTCATTATGTTCAATGTCATGCATACCTGTCATTTGCATGGTTACTGAAATGCCGATTTTGAATGTAATTTTATTTGAATTATAAGTGACAGTGCGGTTGGTGTGCCTATTATAAATAAATAAATATCAGCCAAAAGACGTCCGCTGCTGGACATAGGCCTCCCCCAAGGGGCGGGTTGGAGATCGCAGTGTAGCTGTTGCAATGCACAGACAGAGAATGCTGCTGCCCATTCTCTGGTGAGTCCCTTAGTCGCCTCTTACGACACCCACGGGAATTCGGATGGCGCTATTCTTTTCCGTCCAACACCATTCAGAACGTTGTTAATGTTAAAAAATCCAAATGTTAAGGCTAAAATTAAAATGAAAAAATATTAAAATAGCTTGATCAAACTGTATTCTTTATACAACCTGAGTTGATACCAATTCGAAAAATAACAGTTTCCGTGCAAACAAACATAGAACTACCCTTAAAATTATACCTATTGGTAATATAAATACTTGGCTTTAGCCCCAGTTAATAGATAAACAGCGTTATCAACAACAACAACCATGAAAAAACACATAACAGTATCCATGCACACTTCTCAGCCGAAAGCACTTATAAATACTTATAAGTAGACCCCGTTCCATATCTATGGGCCATTTCCATAGAACACCAACAAAATGCCTTGGCGGCCACCGATAGAGACAGAGTTATCAACACCAATTGCCCTAATTCTATTAATTAAAAAAAACCCTGAATTTCCATACATTTTTGACAGATTGCAAATGACATGTGGAATGCGGATGCGAACGTTGCTTAAAAATGAGTAGAATTGGCCTTCAAGCGTGTCAGTGTCACCATTTACTCACGTGACGGCTTGTGTCAATTTAGACTATGGCTATGACAGTAACCCAGGACCGGTTGCTGTGGCGACTCTTGGGGAAGGCCTATTCCCAGCAGAGTACGTCGTTCGGCTGTAATGATGCTGGCATCCGCACACATTGGAGGAGATTCACTACACACACAAATACACAAACACAACACAAACTACACAACACAACACGACGTTGTTTGTGACAACACTTGTCACAAAAAAAATGCAAGTGAAATCACTATAGGTGTTTTGTTATTAATAAAGGTTCCTAAGTTCAAATTAGATAGTAGAAAAATTCTAACTCTAGTCTATTTATTCCCGTTTTTTCCTTCCTCATAATTGTGGCTATCATATACAAGAATTTTCCAAATCAGACTAATAGTTCCAGAGCTCTTTATTATATTAGTATAGACGTCTCGGATCTGAATTCATATTTGATATTAATAAATTAATTTTCTCTAATACATTAAACTCAGCTGCATTTTAGCTGTACACTGGTGCTAGTAATGTCTTCTCTATTAACTTCGATTCCAAGCTCTGTGCTCCATTTCTGACGAAGAAACGGTATCAGTCGCTCACGTCAGCCATTACCTCCAAACTAAACGATCACTGGACCTCATTACTGGCGTCTTAGAGGGGTGGAAGTAGTGGGGGGACCGGGTGGGAAGCTAAGTGACTCCGAACGGAAATAAAGGTGCACGCGACTGGAGGTAATGTTAATTGAATTTCTGCAGACGCTTGGCGATAGGGCTGGGATGGGGCGAATTGGTTGGTATATCGATGGATAGAATTTATGGTGTGATAGTTGGTAAGAAAAGTTTAAAAAGAAAGGTTTTACAAAGAGGAAGCATACAAAAACAAAAAACATTATGTATTTAACATTATTTATTACAAAATTAATTAGAAACAAATTATAGCGGAACGAGCTATGCTATTGTCATGAAAGTCAATGTAGACATGTATGCCTATGCCTATGTGGTCAATGTTTTGTGTACTGAAATTTCCTAAAAAGTCTAAAACACGTGCTAAATAAACGAGGAGTAAAGTTCACCAAATGCCCACATCTTTTACTAACAAAAATAAAATCAAGTTATAATTTAGTAAATTTTGACTAATTGAATAACATCCATATTTTCCCAGCCCTATTTGACGACCGGCGAGTGATACGCGCGGCGGCCGCGTCGCACGCAAGATTAAACGTCACAAACCTTCAAGATATTTCCACCAGAACCGGGACCACACACCTGTGCCACCAACAACACCCTTATCGCAAACGCTTTAGATTGATATTTGAATGTCAGAAGTGTAAGAGTTAACTTGGTAAATTAACAGTCACTTGCAGAGAATACTTCAGTAATATTATTTTGTATTGTGTAGCAATTATTGGAGGGAAAATTAAAGTTAAGACTCAATTTCGTTTTACACATTTGTTTACTTAGGGAGGTCTTGAAATTGAGGAAGGAGTCTGGAAATTAAGTAAACATTTGTATGAAATGGAGAGTGTTTTGTAGAATTTAAATTTTAGACGAATATTTATTTTGAACTTACCTTCATAACGAATGCCACATCTGATGCAAAACGTAATCTAAGTATCCTCCTTTTCACCAATACAAACACATACAAACAGACAAAAATTTTCGTCATCTAAAAATAATTGTTATATCACTATTTAAATATTAATAACTATCATTGTATATCTTTTCCTTTCTCAGTTAAATACTTGATATTTATTAGTATATTATTAAACAGTGTATGTATGTATCTTATATATAATATTATTAATGACGACCCAAAGATGGCTGTAAGAGATAGCGATAAGACCGCTTATTGTACACTTGTTTTTATAAATGTTTGTCCTGTACCTATTATGAGATGTACAATTCTTATAAAATTAAATAAAAATACAATAAAGTATTTAGATAATAAATAAATACTGTTAAGAAAAATCTCAAACTTCTGCTTTTCCCATAAAATCAAATAAAACCAAGAATAAAGATAAAATTAAGTAAAGCTTCCAATAAAACGCCATCACCATCAATAATTTCAAACATAACGTACCAACCGAAGTGTTAAGATGGCGTCGCATTTTGGCGGCAATTTGTTCGATTGCCATCAATTTCCCGCAAAGTCGAGGTGCAGCCACAGAGGCACGTACGCGAACGTAATGGTGGATTATTACAGGTAATAGGAAAGCACTTCAGTGTGGTATGATTTGTTACGCTATATGAAGTTAAGTAATAAGCTTAGAAGAAAAGGTTCTAATCTCCATGGAAAAGGAACAAATGGAAGATGATTTTGTACTTAGCTTGTGTTGCCATCATGTTTGATGGAGTGACTTTCTTCACGGGGCGGCCTGCTAGTATTACTGGATGAGAAATCTACTTACTGTTGAGTACGTTTGCAGGGGCCAACATCCCAGTAGAATGCTCAAAATCAAATCAAATGATGATTACTACATTGTTTACGACAATTGTCTGTTTCTTATTGGTATTTCAATATATTTTACTAACGACAAGTCCCAGCTCTGCACGGATACAATTTAAATACACTAACCTTCCCCTTTTATTGCACTTTCTTATAGTGAAAACCATATCAGAATCCGTTGCGTGAATTAACAGAATTAAGTAGAGAAACAGACAGAGGCAGACCTTGACTTTGTTATACGCTTCTAGCTTTTGCTCGCGACTTCGTACGCGCTTACCCCATTTTTCCGTTCCCGTAAGAATTTCGAAATAAATTGTACACTTAACCCTTCCTCATGAATAGCCCCATCCATTGAAGAAAACCGCATGAAAGTCCGTCCAGTAGTTTTTGAGTTTATCGCGAACAGACAGACAGATAGACGTGGCGAGGGTCTTTGTTATATAATATGTAGTGATTTAGAAATTTCAAGATCTGTGTCGAAATAGCATCAAGTAAAACGTTGCATCCACATTCTACAGTTCGGTATACGGAGCAAGCAGAGATATAAACTACCTCTTAAAAAACAGTCTGACAAAAAACATCTTCCCCTCAGTATCTCGTATAAGTCCAAACACAGCTAAACAAGTCGCAAACACCAGGATCCCATAAACACAAACAGTAACCTTATCTCGGAAACAAGTCAAACACCTGAACTGTTTGCTAATGGTAAAAGGTGCTATCCGGTTGCCCCCTGCTCCGGCATCGGGTTACTAAACGTTGGAACAATACCAGGAGCACATCGTTAGTGGGCGGTTGAGGTTTTCGTGAAAATGAGATGTTTCCAGGGTTCCGGAATTTGTTCGAAAGAGTCACCGCGGCCCTGGAACGCAAAGGGCTTTAGAAGGAACACGGATGGGTTTTAGTCAGTAAGAGTCTGACACGCCCTTCCGCTCCACCCAGAGCGGAAGATCATTTGATGATTTCCCATCCTTAAAAAAAGATAATTATGCAAACTAAGCTTTTGCACAAAAGTACACTTAAAAAAATGATGGTGACGTGTCCGGCTCGCCATT
Organism: Mamestra brassicae; assembly: GCA_905163435.1. NCBI lineage: Eukaryota > Metazoa > Arthropoda > Insecta > Lepidoptera > Noctuidae > Mamestra > Mamestra brassicae. Next base: position 970,877 of record LR990991.1, on the reverse strand, counting down.
TTTTTTTTTGTATCATTTGTACTATTAGGTATTTTGAGATGTGTTGTTAATGTGTACCTTCTTGACTGTCATTTTATTTTGATTTTAATATGATTACGTTTTAAGGTTATTGTGATTTTATTTTGTTTTTTTTTATGATCTTATTGTTTTTTTTTTGTGATTTGATTTTTTTTTGGGATGTTTTTTTAATTTGCTTAATGTTTAAATTTGTGTTATGGATACCTAAATCAAAAACTGGATAACTAAACAATAAACGTTCAGCTTTTAAGATTAAAATTCTGCATTATTTATAAAAAATCTAACCACATGCCTTATGATTCCTTTAAATAATTAGGACAGATTCTTATTTTAATTTAAATAGCTGAAACCCACACTTTGATTGCTAGAGAATGCCTACGGGTCTAGGCACCTGAAATAAAGACAGGAAATTGTTGTTGTAAATGGTCGATTTAACTTCGTGGTCGTTGAAAACAGTCAGTAGAGAAGTAAATGTATTGTACAAAAGAAAACCGTGTGATACCTCCAGAGGATGCCGCTACAGATGAGTTAATAAGTCTTTAGTTGATTAACACCATCAATCAGCGCGACGTTGATTGAACCGCTCTTGTTTTTCTGTTAAGCTAACATTTGGATTACCGAGTGAATCAGTGTGGGGATCACTTTATACAAGCTGATTATGTGTTATCAAGATTACCTTCCGGGTGTTACAAAAATACGTGGTCATATGTAACCTTCAAGCGGGCGCGTGGTTATTTGAAACGGCAGCGGTCGCTCGTAACCGAAATGACCTATGGAAGATTTCAGGGATTTAGAACACCGATTAGTTAATACTCATTAGTTATTTACATTCAGAAATTATCTATTTTTGAAAACAAGTTGTTTAAATTTTAAAATAAAAATATACCATTTTGTTTGCATAATTTGTTAGTGGAGGGAGTTTTGTTGTTTTACATAGATGTTTTTATTTTTACTAGCTATAATAAGATCGATTAATTGGTATCGCTGTTTATTATCAACTCTGGTCTAGATTACTTTAGGAGCAGTCGTGTCGTCAAGGTAAACATTACAATCAAGCGCGTGTAGTCATTCCGACACCTACGCTGCCACTTAAACATATGCATTCTGTTCCCCTCTGGAGGGTCGGAGAAGGAGGGAGTGCAGTAGTTTTTATGCATAGTGAACTAATGAAAGAAATAAGAAATACTTGTGACTACGCTTGAAAGTTCTGTATCTGCTATACAATTAAGAAACAATATCAAAATATTTGTTTTTTACATTTTTCAACAAAACACTACTAAATAGTTCAATAAAAATCACTTTTCAAGCAATCTGTCGCAGTTAGTGGTATTGAATCTGTTATTGAACTAAAGTAAACGCCACCAACTGCATCAGACTGCTCAAAAAGTGTTTTTTTACCAAAGTACCTGGAATTGAAAAAGAATGCAATCATTTTTCATAAAGCAAAAAGCAATACCTTTTTTGTTTTTTAAGGTTTAGAAATCAAATGACTTTTCCGCTTTGGGAGGAGCGGAAAAGCGTTTCAGACTCTTACTGAGTAAAATCCATCCGCGTTCCGCCTAAAGCCTTTTGCGTTCCAGCAATACCTACCTGTCCAATATATTAAAACATAGAATAGTTTTTTAATTAAGGACCTACTTGATAAAGTCAATGTTTTTTTTTTTAAACGTTGCCCCACACTAGGAATTTTCCTGTATCGTGGGTGCGTTTACAAACATACAAATTCACATACACAAACAGCCAGACCCGGAACAACTATCTGTAGGCCATACAAATATTTGTTCCGTGCGGGAATCGAACCTGCGACACGCAGCGCAGCAGTCAATCGCTCAACCACTGCGCCAACCGTGTCGTCAATGGTAATCAATGTGGTAAATCGGCCATACGAAATGCAAACTTACCTTACGGAAAGGCATACAAAAGGAAGTTCCTAATAAACAAACAAACAAAAGTTTTCCATTCGTAGACAACGATTACTTACTCGTCTATTAACAGTGGGTAGGTAGAGTGTTAGGTATCGTATCGTGTGGGGGCAGCAATTTCCCGGCGAGGTAACAAAGTCTAAGGGACTGACCGCCCGCTATATATCGCTTGGATGCGAAAGAGTAATATGGATCCCTTGAAAATGCCGTGACAATTGGAAAGTAAAAAAAAAACCTTTTTTGTTGTTACTATTGGCCAAGGGCTCGCTTACCCATGTAAAAATAATAAGGCAGTGACTGTTATTTTTTTTAATCTATTTTTGTTTAGGGGCTTTTATCAAAGATGTGCCAGCCCCGTCGTAGATCAAAATCGGCTTACTTAAACAGTATTAGTTTATAATATTACTTAATAGTTAATGAATTAGAGTTATTCGTGGAGGACCATAATTAAATGACACAACTTTTCAATAATATCCGAAGTTGGTACTGATAAGATGGGTTGGATTACGCCTACATCAAATAAATTTATTTTAAAATCTGACAATTCTATCTCTATATAAAAAAAGAATTAGTGTTTATCTCGTTAATACATATAATGAGCCATTAAGTTCCCGAACTTCTAAAGATTTCATGGAATGAGACTCTCTAAAGAACCCACTTTTTCGTTTCGTCTAAAGAATTCACCCAACTACACTTTTGATTTTATATCGAGCAAGCATTTAATCAGATTGGAGTCTTATCCACTCAATTCTTTTGCGTAGTTGGTCAGTAATTGGCGCTATCAGAGTGCGGGCCACGCGGCCATAAAGAGGTGAAGTGAGGTGGGCGAGCGATCGACTGTGAACTGTGTGAGCAGACCGACTACATACATTCCTACAATAAAATAGAGAAAACGGTAATATTAGAGAAATAGAGATTCAATTATTGTTACTTTTAAGGTTTGAAGAGATGAAAACTGCCTTCTCCTGTCAAGTCCATTGAAACAACTCGATAAAAGAGAACCACAATAGAATATTAAATTTTGCGTGATTGTATAATTGTATTCTACTAACTCCTGCTTGCAATTTCATCATCGTGGAAGAGACAAATTCTACTTTTCTTTTTTTTTTAAACACTGCCCTACACTAGGAATTTCTCCTGTATCGTGGGTGCGTTTACAAACATACAAATTCACATACACAAACAGTCAGACCCGGAACAACTGTCTGTAGGCCTTTTCTGTTCCGTGCGGGAATCGAACCTGAGACACAGAGCGCAGCAGTTAATCGCTCAACCACTGCGCCAACCGATCTTATAGATCATCAGCAAATAGTGCGTTCATGTCAATGAAAGAATTTTAATATTTAGACTTTCGATTTTTTCTTTTTTTTTAATTACATCACGTTCTATGGTATTATCAGACAAAAAGAATGAAAGAAAGAAAAATGTTTATTTGGGACTCGCACAAGACAAACAAACCAGTAAAATAAAATTAATAACTAAACAGTATCTATAATAAAATAATTACCATTTATTATATTATTAATTATAATTATTATATATTATTTATAATTATTATTATTAATTTATTTTTAAATTATTAATAATTAATACCGGATTAATTTTAAAAAATCTTGACATTAAACCTTACTAATAACGAGGTAAAAATCGTAATGAATACAACTGATACACTGTAAAGGTGGGCACTTACTCTCTTTATACGTTGATCATACTAACTTATAGAGCTCTTTAAATCGCACTTCATTTCCTCCCCAAAGCCGGTCAAAAAGTAAAAGGCGAACAAAGTGAACGTGTGTGCCATTAGCTGGAAGAAAAACGGTTGTCCCTTCCTTAGGTAGACCGTGGACCGTAGCACCCTACCTTTATAAGAGCGGTCGAGTCGGTTAACCGGACGATTTGTGGGCCCAATTGACTATCAATGAATAGTAGCCAGTACTTACCTCTGTGCTCTTTTACGATCCGCCATTAGGTTGATGTGGTCGGTTTAGGGTGCGGAGTAATCTTTGTGACTTTGATGAATGAATTTTGTAAATGGAGACAGGAATGAAGTTTGTTATGAAGCATGAACATTGTCATTGCATTGGGAAAACAAATGCAGATAAACTTAAGGCATCATTTTTATCAGAAAAGGTCATATTGCGGGGGTTTTGTGGGAGAAGAGTTAAAAACAAATGAACGTCATAACTTAAATTATGTAATGAATAACAAGGTATATACGACGACTATCCACGTGGGATATAAGCTCTTTGACTCATCCTTCTCTGTTTAGTGGCGTCTACCAAATTATCTATCTCCCTTCGTTCAATCCATCCAAAGGTTGTCTGGAAGAGATTGCCTTGTGGGATAAGACCGCCCATTGTACACTTATTTTATGTTTGATTGTCCTGTTCTTATTATGAGGTGTACAATAAAGTATACAATAAATAAGATACATCATAAAAACTGACAGTCAAATCTCCCGGTTCAAGTTATTTGCGAGCAAGTCATCAGTAAAATAAAATCAATCTTCTTCTGGGTAAGCTCGCTCCATTGGCGACTTTGTCTCTGTCATCTATGACCTAGACTAGAGTCAAGAGCAAACACATCTCAAATAAAAAAAAAACAATCAAGAAATTTGCCCAGAAGGAGAAATTTTAATTTAATGTGAAAAACCCAGAAAAATATTTAGGCTGAAGATTGCAGAATTAAGATTAATTTTTAATAAAACCCGTCCCATAAAACATAGATAATGCCTCAAAACTCAAAACACAACAGCCAATTTCCAAGCCACAATAGCACTCAATACCAACTCCAGCTCCCAGTTGATCGTGTAAATAAAACCGAGTAATTTAACTCCGCAGGTTAAAGTATTGAAGACGAGAGCACCGTCTCCCCCGAGTGCCATGGTCGGTGAGTGCTCCACTTAATAATATTTTTCACCTTGTTTCGTTTTCCAATTTTCCGCAAGTCACTCTCCGGGGTAACGGGCCGTGTTTTGATTTAGAAATGCTTCAAGAGAGCGTTGTTTAGAGGGGACGATACGATTACGATTTTAAGTGACTTGTAAGTGTTTCATTCGTTTTGCAATCGTGTGTTAAAAATTGTATCTATTAAGTAATAGAAAGAAAGAAAAATAGTTTATTTGCGCCACGCATGACGCATACCAAAAAAAAAATCAAAATTACAAAAGTAGCTTTATTAGCGTTCCCTGATATCTAACTCGAAGAAACCGTAGCTTTGTTTCGAGATAAAAGTACATAGATAGTAGCTTCCTATCACTGAAATATATTTTTCATCGGATAAGGGCTTCCAGAGAGTAGAGAGGAGGTAACTTCTACGAATAAAGAAACAATAAATTTTACTTCATTATAATATTAGTACAGATTACTAATTTAAAAAGGTATATAATCTCACGTCTATTTTCTATGGATTTACCTAAGTAGACAGACTTCAGAACTCTACTGTTTTATGAATGCGTTTCTGAATAAATTATTATTATGGAAAGTGTGTCTCAAATGTCGTGTGGTCTAAATAAGTTTTTCTGACTTGTTTGCCATTGTAGACGTTAGTTACTTTTTATTTAGTTATCATGAAATTATTTACTTTCTTTGTAATATTTTTAAAACTAGTTTGTTGTGGAATTGTAGTTGAGGAAAGCTATTGACAACGTACCTATAGGAAACTTTATAGCTTCTTGTATTGTAGTTTTGTTTTGTTCGTTCTTTAAATATAGCTCGATACCTCAAAATAGATACTGTACAAAAACATGTCCGCTCGTACCGTAACATATAATTCTGCTGAGAGCATCTCACGTGTACCTTAATATTTTCCTTTATATTATCATCTGCTATTTCTTAGATATCATTTCATATTATTATATTCTTCCGTCATTGTCCCCGTCGTCTCGCTTGACCCCACTTGTACCAATCTAATTTTGTCCCTCTTAGAAAGTTGGGCCAATGTTTGCGTCCACGAAGTGTTTTGTTTTGATGTGACCTGTGGATTTGGCGTCACCAAAAAATAACATACGTTTTGAGACTATAATTATGAAACGACATAATTACTTTCTAATCACACTTTATCACACTAATATTATAAAGGCGAAAGTTTGTGAGTGAGTGTGTGTGTGTGTTTGTTACTTCACGCGCAAATGGCTGGACCAATTTTGATAAAAATTTATATGCAGGAAGCTGACACCCTGGATTAACATATAGGCTACCTCTTATTCCGAGAGTATGTTCCTTTGGGATAATTTTCGACATTTTTGGGAAAATATTTCAGGTTGATGTTTGAAAGCCCAATAAAATTCAAAAGTTATTGGAACATCAACTAAACAAACATAATATGAGTATATCTTCGATAGTATCACTTTGGTACACGCAAAATAAATGTGACAAGCAAATGTGAATAGATTTTCAACAGCCAAACTTAATTCGCATCAACTTGACTTTTTTTTCATTTGTATAGCGTCGATCATTTCTTTATAGAAATTGCAGATAAGAGCCTTGTCGAAATATTACCAAAATTCGCCCCGAAAATATTGGCACCAACATTGGCTGTCCATAATAACTTTCAAGTCGCGAAACGAAGGGCGAAGACGCAGGACGCAGGTAACTGACGGAAAATCTAATTTGGCAAATTGAATTACTGTGTCCGCCCACTATGGGATATTGTCAACGACCACGGCTTTTTGTTGTGACAAATTATTGTAGGGGATGTGATGGATGTGTTGTCATAAAAAGGTTAGTTTTAGGGTTTAAATTTTTTTTGAGAGAACGCCGTGAAACACTTACAGACAAACGAAAATTTGCTCTGTTTTGTTTCTCCCGCAAGCTTTTTTACTGTGATATTGCTCTGACTTCTTGTGGCAATCCCACATCTTTTGAATGTTGCTCATCTTACTGTGTACCTAAGCTTAGGTGAAGTCAACATGAAGTGAGCTGTCACTTCATACAAACAAATGACAGTTCACTTCACGCTCACTCCATCTAAGTTTACACTGATACATTTTGACACAATGCAATTACCTATGCGCTTAAAATTGAGCACAATTGAATTGAATATACAAAATATGGGCTACTTCCCGATCCGTCACATTCCCGATTCGTCAAAATGTCAAAGTAGAAAAAACAAATGAACAACTCTAGCGTTTCGTTTCGTTTTGACCCTAAATTATAGTTAAGTTAACAGTTCAAGTTTTGTTCATGTTTGTTGTCATCCTTTAACGAGTAAACTTGACACAATAAAAATCTAAATACAGATAAACCAAAACTCCACCATACCTGTACATGTATCAAGTGAAGCATCGCTCCCACGTCGCAGGGTACAGAACATTTAAAAGTAAGAGGAGCCACGTGAGTCGTCGCAATTTAAATGCAAATGAGGCGCGGGCCGCGGAGGACTATTCTGACAGACTTGTTTGTAGGGAAACGAAGATTCGGTAATTGAAGATTATATTGTACGATATTTTATTGTGAGGTGTACAATAAAGTATATAATAAATAATAAAATAAATAAATATTGCTGAAGAGACATGTTACTTTTTTGGAAAGACGTCGGGTAGATGGGTGCACCTGTATTTAAACTACACATAATTACTTATCCAGAAAACAAGACAAGGGTAAAACCCTTTTTATAGGAATAAACAAAGTTATTCCAACAGCTCTGCCTGGGGACGCAGTTGTGACTCTTAACCTTGTCTGAAGTATTTCTGACATGCAGTTATTTATTTCACAAGTTAACCTTAGGATTTTTTTGTTACGAAAAGTTGAGATACAATAATAAGACATAATACCGAGTGCAAAAAAAAAACTTTTTACAAAAAAATACAACCGACTCCCGAAATTAAAGTTGTTTTATACTTTGTAGTGTTTATAATTTTATTTCTAGTGACCACACCTAACAACAACACAGGAAAGCAAAACACGCAATTTCGTTTATTATTTTCTATTTCCTCCAGCTATTTTGATTTATAAACCAATTTTTTTTTAAATCGTTTCATAAATGACGGAGTTAGGAGGTAACAAACTTAAAAAATAAATTAAAAAAATACAACCGATTTGAGAACCTCCTTCTTTTTTTGAAGTCGGTTAAAATAAACAGAAATGTACATCACGTGACAACTAACCTGCAACTGTCCAATTTATAATAAGACTTTAAAAATTAGCAAATAATCACAAAAGACGTATTTCCACTCTCTTTCATTCCAACGTCTGAACCTTTACAATACAATACTGGGGAGTACGAGTATTGCAAACGTGTCCGAATAGGAACCTCGTTGGTCTCCCGAGACGAATCTAATTGCATTTCGCTGAGGTGAACACTGAGCAGGTCCTTTATGTTGAACAGTCTGTACTTTTTACCGTCACCAGGCGATAATCAGATAATCCCAGGCGTCTGCTTGTGGTTTTGGATTGTAGCTGTTTTGTGTTTAATAATAATAATAATCCAGCTGCCTGCTCTCGTTAGGCAGCTGGATCTAGGGCTTGATTCAGAAAGCAGTACTTCTAGAAACAGCTCGCATTGTTAGGAGGTTCCTCTCTCTGGAGCCCTGACCGCCGGTAGCTTGGACCTTGTTCTCGATACCGGTGGGCTACAATTTTTTTATTTTTAAATGTTTTTCTTTTATTTTTTTGTTTTTGTATTTTGTAAGAAATATTTAAAACTTTAAAAAGTAAGTTTAAAAAATGAATAAACGAAATAATAATAATATCTTGGGACAACTTACACACCGTCATCCGATCCCAAACTAGTTTGTAAGTTGTGTTGTAGCTTGTAGCTTGTGCTATGGCAACCAGACAACTGATAAACATACTTATATATTTCTAAATATGTACATACATATTATAGACAAATTACACCTAGACACAGAACAAATGATCATGCTCACCACACAATGTTTTGTCCTGGGTGGGAATCGAACCCACGACCTCCGGTTTAGCAGTCAGGGTCACTTACCACTCGACCAACAGGCCAGTCAAAACAACATATTTGATACACAATTGTATGTACCCACGTGAAATACTGAAGATATGACATCGTGAATAGATTATAAACAACTAGCTGTCGCTCGCGGTACAAACAAAAATATATCCCAAGGGAACATATTCCCGGGATAACAAAGTATCCAATGTGTTATTCCAGACTATAATCTATTTCTGTGCCAAATTTCATCAAGATCCGTTCAGCCGTTTTGACGTGATTAACGGCCGGTCTCAATAACGTATCTACCAGTAACGAACTATCAAATTAGCTACCAGCAGTAACTGAAACGTCATATTTGCTTTTAAAACATGACGTTTCGCTAACCCGTAAGTAACAAACATCCATCCATTCATCCAAACTTTCGTTATAATACTAGAATAGAAGTAAAGTTGTACTTAGGCTAATACACAAAAAATAAATAATTAAAACCCGAGCTTATCAATAATAATAAAAAGTACAGAACCTCTGCCTTATTCGAAGTCGGTTAAAAAACACTGAAAGTAGCTAGTAAATGAATGCACAACTAAAACGAATATTAATAAAATTGATTGATTGATATGTTTAATTTATTGAAACGGTTGGAAAAAGAAATATTCCGGTAAATTATCGGTACCGGTGGGATAAGGCACGGGAGCGTGGCCATGAGAAAAAACCGGCCAAGTGCGAGTAGGACTCGCTTTACGGACAGACAGACAACAGAGTGATCCAAAAAGGTCCGTTTTTCCATATAGTTTAGAACCCTAAAAACTAGTATAATTTGTAGTTGGAAGGCTCGTAAATACCAGCAACAACCTAAATCGTATTCTATTTTAAAACCATCACAAAGTCCATTTAAAAAACTTGTTATTTGAAGCATCTCACTAGATAAAAAGTACACACTTGGACATAATATTACCTTCATCAAAACTAGTTTATCTGGCCATCAGACCGTTATCACTGGCTGGTGGAGACACAGTAGTTCGGCTAATGCCGGCTGACATGTGTCCAGCACAGGACCCGCTAATCCGGACCGGAGCCGAACCGGACCGGACGGCTATAGATGGACAGCGTTTTTGTCACAGTCACTTCTGTGCGTTTGTTATTTGGAAGAACATGACTCACAATCATACAAAATAGTGCGTGTTTGTGGACTAATGTAGGTTAAATAAACCAACAAACAATGTCTATTCAGAAAATCATTTATTATTTAAATAAGTCCACAAACACACTACACACTTACTCATATCAGACAAAAGTCGTCCACTGCTGGACATAGACCTCTCCCAAAAAACATAATCGCCACGCTTGGCAAGCGGGTTGGCAATCGCACTGCAGCTGTTGCATTACACAGAGAATGCTGTTGGCCCACACATACTATACATTATTTTGAATTATTATAAGTTTCTGTACCTGATTGACCTACGAGGTTGGTAGGTCTTGAATTTTAATTTTTATAATCACGTACTTTGTGCAATCTCTTTTCTCAATTTGAATGAAAACATTGCTTGGAAAGGCTGGTTACACGCTGACGTTTTACAACCAAAAATTTGAAGACGTTTGTGATACCACAGAGCAGAGACCTAGCAGTAGGAAAATAATATGCTGTTAATTTAATGCTTATGCTACTGCCTGCCAGGGTTGCGGAATTTATTCGGAAGAGTTACCGCGGCCCTGGAAATCAAAGGGCATTTGGAGGAAGACTGGTGACATTCCCTTCCGCTCCACCCAGAGCGCGGTCATTTGATGATTTCCTATTGTTGGGGACTGCCCTATTTCAGTAAATAAAACACACGTAGTACTAGTTTTATAGGAGGCAAACGACGGCGAGGACTAATACGGGAGCTTTGCACTATTTACGAACTTATCTGTTTCACTGGTATATCTGAACTGATTGCTCTCGATAAATCGCCCTACTTTTATACAGGTCCTTTTTTGGCTGGCCAGCGATCCCTTTCTCGAAACATTTGCTGGCCAGCGATCCCTTCCTCACCCCCGCTGCCACTTTATTCATTTTACTTTTTAATACAGATGCCATGAGCTGGCGCGTCTTTTGTTTTCTTAAACCTAACCTTAATACCTAATAAATGACCTATCGACCTTACCTCTGTGACGTCTCATTGTGCTATGGCGCGGGAAAATGGGTGACGGACATATTTATATGACCCCGTCCCCCGCTTCACTACTATAAAAACCTACGGCAGCGCCACAAACCGTTTTATTGATTTTGTGGCCGTCACAGAGGTAAGATCAATAAAAAACATAGGGAAATTATTATTTAATTGCTCAATACACATATCTACATAATTTAGAATATCGTAATTATACAAACTGAGGCAATAATCTAATGTAAACAATAACTTGTACCTAACTTTTTTCACTAAGATATCGACTATACTTTACTAAATTAACTACAAAACGTTTATATGACTAATTTTACACAATAATGAACTATTATCTTATATCTAAATAGCTATATAATTGAAATAACAATAAACATAAACATTTCGTTAATAACATGGCAAGATTAAGGATTATATTGGTAACAAAGAATTTAAGCGTTGGTTTGCCTACCCCCCTACTTGCGCCTACGTACGAATCGACGTCAGGGCATCGTGCACATTCTCCCGCCGTCGCTACGCTGCGACTCTGTTGGTAGTACGATGACTTTCCGGGTGGGGCGTCTCAGGATATGGCCGCTGCTGATGGTGACGTCGACTACTCGAACCTCTCCGTCGGCACCTGGATACAGCTGACTTATGCGTCCTCGTGGCCAAGTGTTGCGTGGGAGGTTACCGTCGCAGATGATGACGAGGTCACCGACCTTGGGCTGGGTTCCTATGCTCGTGGGCTCCCGCCGGTGTTGCAGTAGAGGCATGTACTCTCGAACCCATCTTCTCCAAAAGATGTCCGCCAGGACTTGTGCTCTTTTCCATTGCTGGCGGGCTGTCACGTCCTTCTCTTCAAAGTGCCCTGGTACTGGCAGGTGAGGGTTGGGTCCGATGAGTATGTGGTTCGGTGTTAGGGCCTCAGGTTCTAACGGGTCCACCGAGACATGGGTGAGAGGTCGCGAGTTCACTGTGTTTTCGATCTCTGTTAGTAGCGTCATTAATGTTTCATCGCTCGGGTATCGCTCAGTCAGAGTGATCTTTAGGGCTTCTTTTACGGACCGTACCATGCGCTCCCATGTCCCTCCCATAAATGGGGCTGCGGGCGGTATATACTTCCACACGACGTGATGACATGTAGTTTCGTGTTTTAGGGCTTCGAGTGCCGCCGTGCCGAGTTCTTTGTCTGCTGCTTTGAAGCACGTTGCGTTGTCGCTCCACAATTCCTTTGGACAGCCTCTTCTTGCCATAAATCTTCTTAGCGCCGATATAGCGGAGTCAGCGCTCAGCGAGTGTACGACCTCTATATGTATTGCTCGCGAGGTCATGCATGTGAAGAGGGCTCCGTACCTTTTCTCACGATGCCGTCCAACTGTCACTTCTATGGGACCAAAGTAGTCTAATCCCGTGAATGTGAAGGGGCGCGCATGGTGAGCGAGGCGCGCTGGTGGTAGGTCACCCGTGAGGGGGCTCGCTGGCTTCATTTTTCTGATACGACACGGCAGACAACTCTTTATTACATTCCTTACTGCTGGGCGTATTTTCGAGATCCATAGTCGTTGTCTTAGTTCGTTTACGACCATTTCCACGCCACCATGATGGAGTTTCCCATGGACATGAGCTATATAGAGCTGGGTATAGGTCTGTTTGCCTTCTAATATGGGAGGGTTGCAAGTGTCTTCTGGTATTTCTTGAGCTAAGTTCACTCTTCCTCTTAGGCGCACTGTACCTTCCATATCGATGTACACGCTGAGATGACTTAGGCGATCGTTGTTGCTGGGTGTGCCTTCTTTTTTTATGCGGTCAATCTCAGTCCCAAAGCTCTCTTGCTGACTGGCTCGAATCCACATCTGTTCCGCTTGTATGAGGTACGAAGTGGGTAGTTCTAGGTAGCGAGAGGTGTGGCAAGGCGCGATCTTTTTTGATTGCGTGGGTGGCGTCTTTTTTGTGGTTCGCCAATCGGGATCTTTGGCCTCATTCTTTTTCGTACGTTTTCTAGTAGCTGTGACTGTATTCTTACTGGGCTTGCACAAATCTATGAAATGTAGTACACGTGCGGTCGCTCTTATTAGTCGAAGCCACTTCGAAAATCTTTCTATCTTCGGGAGATGACCTTGATTGTAATTCTCTTGTTTACATGTGTGACACTTCTCTCGTTCTTCTCCTGTGTCGTATTTTACCACGTTCTCTTCTTTGGGCCATTGTGATTCTGGTAGTAATAGGAATGAAGGCCCTCGGAACCATCTGTGAGTTGCATCGAAGTTTTCTGGTGTGTCTCTGGTCGCGTCGTCGGCCACGTTGTCTTTGGAGGGAAGCCACCTCCACTCATTTTTCTTTGTGGTCTCCTCTATTTCGGCCAGACGATGGGCTACGAAGGATTTGTAGACGCGTGGCTCTGACCTGATCCATACTAGTGCTGTGCGTGAGTCACTCCAGTAGGTCTTATTTTCTACTTTGAAGTCATGTTCTTCTATCACAGTCTGTGCGAGGCGCGCACCTAATAGGGCTGCTTGCAGTTCCAGTCTGGGCACTGAGACTGGTTTCAAAGGTGTGACGCGACTCTTGGCGGCTGCTAGTGAGATGTGCACACTGCCATCTATGCGTTCTGTTCTCCAATACACTGCAGCGGCGTATGCTTCTTCACTCGCGTCGACGAAGGTGTGTAGCTGACTTGGAGTGCTCTGGTCATAGTCATAGCATCGTGGTATTCTCAGCTGTTTGATGGTGCTGAGTGACGACATCCATTTCCTCCATCTTTCCTCTAACTCTGCTGGTAGTGGGTCGTCCCAGTCAGTCTTGTAGCGCCATGTGTCTTGGAATATTCTCTTGGCTGGAGTGGTGACTGGTGAGATCAATCCCAGTGGGTCAAAGAGTGCCATTATGATGCTCAAAGCTTCTCTTTTAGTTGGAGAGCGCTTATTCTCTTCTACTTCTGATGGTATCTTCATGGTACTCGTGTTAAACCCGATGCAATCTTCTTTCACGTGCCAGAGTAATCCGAGAGTCTTCTCTGTATCTTGGCCTCCCAGACTCACTGTGGTTGAGTTGTCTTCTCTAGGAGGCCCAAATTCTTCTATTGTTCTTGGGTCGTTTGATAGCCACCCATTTAGCACGAAGCCCGCTTTTTTATGGATTAAATCTACTGCCTTTGATGTTTCACGTGCTTCTTGTATAGTAGAGAAGCTTTGCAGATAGTCATCCATATAATGATTTTTCTGTATTGCTGTTGCGGCTTCTGGATAGTCAGTTGCGAATTCACTCGCATTCTTATTTTTGATGAATAGTGCTGTACATGGAGATGAAGTAGCTCCAAAAATGACTGAAGTCATTCTATATTCCTCTGGCTTGTCCTCCCGCCGTTTGCCTCTCCACAAGAATCGTAGTGCGTCTCTGTCTTCTTTTCTGATTTTCACTTGCATGAACATTTCTTTAATGTCCCCGCTGACAGCGTAAGCGTGTTGTCGGAACCTCATGATGACTCTAGGAAGTGATTGGAGTAGGTCTGGTCCCGAATGTAGCATGTCGTTTAGGCACACGCCGGCGGCTTTGGCTGATGCGTCATGGACCAACCGTGGCGGCTTGTGAGGCTTCGCTGGGTTGACAACTGGAAAGTGGGGTAGGTACCACGTTTTCCCTTCTGGTGCTGGAGTGGGTGCTGGCTCTGCATAACCTGACTGGAATAGATTATTCATTCTCTCTTCATATTTCTGTTTGAGATCTTCATCTTTGTCTAGTCTCTTCTCTAGGGAACGCAGGCGTCGTTCAGCTTCTTTATAGTTGTTCGGTATTTGGAAGTCTTTTTCTTTCCATAGCAGGCCGGTTTCAAATCTACCTTCAGGTAGTCTCTTGCTAGTCTCTTCTAGTATCTGGATAGCCTTTTGTTCAGGATCTTCTTTAGGTCGTCTTGGCTCGATACAGAGTGATTCGAGTCTGAAGTGATTCTTGACCAGATCTTCTATTGATGGTTCATCTTCTTTTTGTTGGAGTCTGCCACAGAACGCTATCTTTGCTGTGAGCGAACTGTGACAGCCATGAAGAACCCAGCCGAGTTGTGTGAAGGAGGCGACTGGTTGATCGCGACGACCGGTGCGGAGCTTTCTTGACACGATGAGATGCCAGTTATCTTGACCAATCAACAACTTAGGTGAGGCGTGTTGATAAGTGATCTGATCTTTGATGTCAATCAGATGTTCACAATCTTCTAAGTGACGATCGTACACTGACTCTGGTGTGAAGCTCAGTCTGTCGACAGTCCGCGCGGCTTCTATTTGATATTCTTCGTCCGCGTATTTTCCCTTGATACTGAGACTGATGACCTTGCTGTTGTCGTGCTTCATCTCGTTGCCGATTCCCTGAATCCACATAGTGTTTTCAGGTCCATCTGCCCCAATGACGTCCGCTATTGATGCGTCTAACAGAGTGATGGTGCTTCCTTCATCTAATAGTGCATATGTTTCGATGCTATTGTGCGGCCCCTTTAGTATGACGGGCGCTATTTTCAAGTATGCACGTCGACGGTCGCCTGGTTTCGCTGCTGATGTGACTTCAACTGTGGGTGTTGCTGTCTCTTTCTTCTCTGAGTCACTTGTGCTGCTCTGTTCCTTGTCATGGTGCAGCAGCTTGTGGTGCCTCATGGTGCACCCATGTCTTCCACACGGCGGTGCTTTACATTGAAGTCGACGGTGTTTGCTTCGAAGGCAGCGGTAGCAGATATTATTCTTCTTTGCTACTTCCCATCTTGCGTTGGTGTCAAGGCTTGAGAATTGCTTGCAGTCAGGTAACTTGTGGTCTTGTTTGCACTGAGGACACTGATCATCTGATGTGGTTCTCTTACCTGTGGCATATGTTCGTTCTATTCTCCTGTTCTTACGGTCTCTTCCCCAGGTTTCATCGCTAGCCATCTCTGGCAAAGCGTAGGCGCCACACTTGTCAGCTTCTTCATTTAAGAATGTAGACATCTTCTTTAATTCTGGAGTATCTTCTTTCTTGGTTGCTGCGTAATCGTACCACTTGCTCTTCAATATAGGAGTGAGCTTTTCTGTTATTGTTCGTGACATCTCAGGGCTGTGTAGGTATTGTACCTTCTTTAGTGCTTCTATAGTACCTACTATGTTTGCTATTCGTCCAGCGAAGATGCACAAGTCTCGAGGATTATCGGTGACCCGGTTCAAAGATTTAAGCTTCTCCATTTCGACGTGAATGAGTGCTTCAGGTCTTCCGAATCTTCTTTCTAGTGCTTCTATGACGACCACTGGGTTTGGTTGGCTCAATAATAAACAGCCAACAGCTTCTTTCGCAGTTCCACGGAGACTCCGACGTATACGTGCTATATTTTCATTATGTGTGAAGAACTTGAATGTTTCTTCATATGCTGCTTTGAAACTGAGCCAGTCTGTGCTGCTTCCATTGAAGGGTGGCAGCTCTTGTATGTACTTCGGTGGTTCCCTCGTGCTTCTTACCGCTTGAGAGAGTGCGGCGGCTAAGGTTGACACATCTATCATTGACTGACCTGTTTTCACACTATCTTCTTGTTTTTTCTTCATTTCTACGGTGTCTTCTTGCTTCTTCTTGGCCTCTTCTTGAAGTGTTTCTTTGTTTGATGGCTGTGGTTGGTCTGCGTCGGTGTCTTTCAACCATGTGCTGATGCGGACTGAAGCTAGGTCATCTTCTAACTCTTCTTCTTCATCTTCTGAGGCGTCAGCTTCTGCTTGGAGACGTTGTACCCGTAGCTTTTGTAGCTCTGTTTCAGCTTGTATCTGTGCCTGCTTAAGCTTTAGCTCGGCTAGTCGCTCTTTCGCCTCCAACTCCGCGAGGAGTTTCTTGCGGGAGACTACGGAACGACGTGACCGTGCGTCAGCAGGCTTTAACGTGCGCTGCGAGGTCTGATCCTTCTGGGACGCAGCGCTAGTTTCTTCGGTAGAAGTGGTTGCTTCTGTGGCCGTCGAACCGCTAGTTCCGCTACTCGTACCTGATATCTCGGTAGTGGTGTTCGACGCGCCACTGGCAGACGAGTTCCCAGTTGAGGCTTCTTCTGTAGCCTTATTTGCGCTCAGCTCTTCCTGCCGGCGCTTCGCTTGTTCTCCGTCTTTACTTCGTGTTAACACCATATTTTAAGCACTGGTTATAGGAATCCGGCTCGAAGGACCAATAATGTTGGGGACTGCCCTATTTCAGTAAATAAAACACACGTAGTACTAGTTTTATAGGAGGCAAACGACGGCGAGGACTAATACGGGAGCTTTGCACTATTTACGAACTTATCTGTTTCACTGGTATATCTGAACTGATTGCTCTCGATAAATCGCCCTACTTTTATACAGGTCCTTTTTTGGCTGGCCAGCGATCCCTTTCTCGAAACATTTGCTGGCCAGCGATCCCTTCCTCACCCCCGCTGCCACTTTATTCATTTTACTTTTTAATACAGATGCCATGAGCTGGCGCGTCTTTTGTTTTCTTAAACCTAACCTTAATACCTAATAAATGACCTATCGACCTTACCTCTGTGACGTCTCATTGTGCTATGGCGCGGGAAAATGGGTGACGGACATATTTATATGACCCCGTCCCCCGCTTCACTACTATAAAAACCTACGGCAGCGCCACAAACCGTTTTATTGATTTTGTGGCCGTCACAGAGGTAAGATCAATAAAAAACATAGGGAAATTATTATTTAATTGCTCAATACACATATCTACATAATTTAGAATATCGTAATTATACAAACTGAGGCAATAATCTAATGTAAACAATAACTTGTACCTAACTTTTTTCACTAAGATATCGACTATACTTTACTAAATTAACTACAAAACGTTTATATGACTAATTTTACACAATAATGAACTATTATCTTATATCTAAATAGCTATATAATTGAAATAACAATAAACATAAACATTTCGTTAATAACATGGCAAGATTAAGGATTATATTGGTAACAAAGAATTTAAGCGTTGGTTTGCCTACCCCCCTACTTGCGCCTACGTACGAATCGACGTCAGGGCATCGTGCACACCTATCAAGCTACAGAATCTAGACATGAAGGAAGTAAAACAAGTACAATCATTTTGAAACTTAAACATATTATTTATCAAAAAATAACGAATGTAGAAACAATCATATTATTTATATCTAGTTTCTTTCTTCCCCAGCAAATCTTCTCCATTCGTGACAGTTTCGTTTCTATGATGTAGACTGATCCTGACAGGGACTGACAGTGGTCCATCTCCTTCTGCTGTGAATGCTTGCACAGCGAATTGATAAACTACGTCCACGTATTCATCACGAAATATGGCTGTCGTTTCATTGGCTGATGTTACGATCACTTTTGGCACTCCGTCCGGAATTGCGTTGATATTGATTTTCTGAAAAGAAGTTATGATAGCATGATGAGATGAAGATAAGCACTATCACTAACGTGTCATGAGATTTTTTTACATAGAATAGATTTGCTTTCGTAAGCGAGGATGTAGAATTCTCCCTAAACGAACCTTACAAAACCACAACCATTCCCTTCGGAATGGAATCGAATCGTTATGATTAACTATGCTACTTAGTTGAGGAAGAAAATAGATTTTACTAAGATTCAGTTGTACTAACTTACACTTTCAATTCGCATCAACTTGACTTTTTTTTCATTTGTATAGCGTCGATCATTTCTTTATAGAAATTGCAGATAAGAGCCTTGTCGAAATATTACCAAAATTCGCCCCGAAAATATTGGCACCAACATTGGCTGTCCATAATAACTTTCAAGTCGCGAAACGAAGGGCGAAGACGCAGGACGCAGGTAACTGACGGAAAATCTAATTTGGCAAATTGAATTACTGTGTCCGCCCACTATGGGATATTGTCAACGACCACGGCTTTTTGTTGTGACAAATTATTGTAGGGGATGTGATGGATGTGTTGTCATAAAAAGGTTAGTTTTAGGGTTTAAATTTTTTTTGAGAGAACGCCGTGAAACACTTACAGACACACAAAAACACCGAAACCGGCTGCGGTACTCGCGCCAATAAACACAGACTTGGCTGCCACTCAAGCGCCACAAACTACCCTGACCAAGCTTTCCACGAGCGCCTGGCAACAGAGCATCGTCCGGAACAGCTTTAGGAAAAACCCTGACAATGACCAGAAAGTGACGGGTAAGGCTGCCGGTTCAGGTGGCTCCATCCCGACCCCAGCGGGCGAAGTACGCATGCATCAGCGCGAAAAAACCTTAGCTGGGGAGAGGAAATACGGCGACCGGATGGTCGCCACAGAGCAAGTACGCGACCAGCCGCGAGTCCGCGAGGGTTTAACCCAGCGCGAAAAACGGCCGGACGCGGAAACGCGCGACCGGGGACGAGTCCGCGAAGGGGAAACCCAGCGCGAAAAATCTCCGGTAGCGTTGGAACCCACCGGAGCTGTAGGCCAGAACCCAGACCGACAAAGACGCGACACCGAAAGACCACCGAGAAGGGCGAGGGGGAAGCGGCTTCGGGCCCCACGCGGGGATAACCTGGAGCCTAGAAATCTTCCGGGCACCTCCAAACCACAACCTGAACCTAGCGGCTCGGGTGCGGCGAAGAGGGAACGTCCTGACGATACGGCTTCGCCGAGCACGCTTCAGGGAAACCCGAAACGTGTGAGGACCCAAGCTGCTCAAGGGGAGCAGAGAACCTACGCGCGAGCCACAAAGGACATTCCGGCGCGACTCTCCGTAGCGATCTGCTTCTCCCCCCCCTCCAGAGACCTGACACACACTGAGGCGACACACATTCGGACAGAATTAGAAAGACTGGTTATGGAAACCGACCCGACGAAACCACTCCCGGCCTTCCGCGGATACCCTCGGGTAGCGGACGGCACCGTGCAGATGTGGTGCGAGGACGACAACTCCCTGACCTGGCTTACCCTGAATGTGCCCAAAATAAGACTCCCAGACACTGACCTGACTCTGACCGTCATGCGACAGACCGACGTGCCTACCCGTGTCAGAGCTGCGCTCTTCGTTCCCAGGTACAATGGGGACATAGCGCGGCTCCAGAGCATTCTGATTCGTCAGAATACTTGGTACGACATCGGGAGGTGGTCACTGTACAGGGCAACTTCTGTCGGTGGGGATAACCACGGGACATATTTGACCCTGGGAATCCCGACCGATGAAGCCGAAAAGGTCTTGGGGCGGGAGCGACGTATATCGTACCTTCTTGGGTCTATATACGTCCGTTTCTACCCCAAGGCCCAGCCCGCTGACGTCAGGACTGACACCGAGACTGTGACTGAGACCACAGAACCGACCCAGACAAACGACCAAGATATGACCAGACTGGAGGAGGAAATGGCGAGAGCAGCGATGGCTGATGCAGAGGTAGACTCTGCACCACCTACATCACCAGGGTGGACATCGCAGCTGCTCGCATCCTCGCCGACTCGAGACAACTGGCCCGGAATGGAGGAGGGAGACAGACTGTCCGATGGATCCGTCTCCTCCTAACCCACCACCACCGTCGACGTCGCCCACACCTAACACCATCCAGATCATACAGGCAAATCTCCAGCACAGCCAAACTGCCACCGCTAGCCTGCGCAGGGCGCTGGAGGTGCAACCACGAACAATTGCCCTGATACAAGAGCCGTGGATCAGAAGTGACAGGATATGCGGCCTTGGAAACATCGGAGGTAAACTAACACTCAATACAAGTAACACCAACAAACCACGAACCTGCATATTCACACCTAAAGACGTACCTATTACGCCACTAACTCAATTCTGTTCCAGAGACCTGACAGTGATCAGGCTTCAAACCGACAATAATATCCCAGATCTTGTACTAGCCTCGGCGTACATGCCAGGCGACGACGAGAACTGCCCACCTAAAGAGATGACTGATTTGGTCCAACACTGCGAGAACGCCAACCTGGACCTCATCATCTGCACCGACTCAAACGCTCATCACCCACTCTGGGGCAGTGAAGTATCGAACACCAGAGGTGAGGCACTATCCACATATCTTTTCTCTACTAACCTTAACATCGTAAACCACGGCTCTGAACCCACTTGGGTCACTGCTAGGGGACAAACGATCATAGACCTAACGCTGGCCACAGATAATGCGACAAGAATCATTTCTAATTGGCGTGTATCCGACGAACCCTCTTGCTCTGACCACAGGAGAATTCGTTTCACACTAGTAGCCAACACAAAAAAACCCGCACCCAAGCGAAATCCGCGCCGAACAAATATACCTCAATTTAAACGCCTCCTAGCTTCTCTGCTAAATGGGCACCAGCTGCATCAAGCTCCAATTACAAATCCCACAGAACTAGAAAACACGGTAACAAAACTAACCGATTACATAACCGAAGCATATCACACGTGCTGTAAACTAACAGCATCACATACCAAGGGTAAGGGTAACCCCTGGTGGAACACAGAACTTAAAAAACTCAGAAGTACACTCCGCAAACAATTCAATAGAGCAAAGAACACTAGACTTCCTGTAGACTGGGAAACGTACAAAAAAACCCAACACACCTTTAAGAAACAAATCAGAACCGCCAGGAAAACTGCTTGGCGGAAATTCTGTGAATCCATAGAATCAAACAACGAAGCCGCCCGAGTAAGGAAGATCCTATCAACTGAACAGGACCGCACTCTCGGCGCACTAAAGAAACTAGATAATTCATACACACAAACAGACCAAGAAACCAGCAGAGTCCTTCTGGAAACGCACTTCCCAGACTGTAATCTTCTTGAGGACAGAGTGTGGGCAGGCGAATCGGGACGTACCCCTGCTGACCAAGACTGGTCTACAGCCCGGAATATAGTAACAGAAGATCGAATAGCATGGGCTATAAAGACCTTTCAACCATATAAATCCGCAGGACTAGATGGCATCTTCCCAGCCCTGCTACAATGGGGGGAGAGCACCATAACACCATGGCTGCTAGCAATCTACCAAGCCTGTATAGCACACAGATACGTACCCCTAGCATGGCGCGAAGTGAAAGTCATTTTCATCCCCAAACCGGGAAAAACAGACTACACACAACCCAAAGCATACAGACCAATAAGCCTGACATCCTTTTTACTGAAAACCCTGGAGAGGCTCTGTGACAGATACATTCGGGATGGACCCCTGCGCCAATACCCACTCCACAGACAACAACACGCCTACTCCGCGGGGAAATCAACAGATTCTGCACTGCACAGCGTGGTCTCAAAGATCGAAAGCGCTATAAACCATAAATGCTCCTCACTGGCTGTCTTCATTGATATCGAGGGCGCCTTTGACAAAACCATGTTCCAGAGTATAAGCAAAGCCCTCGGACAGCACGGTGTCGACACGACCCTAAGCGGCTGGATCACAAACATGCTCAAGCAAAGAGCTGTACAAGTCACAATAAATAACACAACAAGGGCCATTGTGGCGAAGGGTTGCCCCCAAGGGGGAGTCCTTTCGCCATTACTATGGAACCTCGTCGCAGATAACCTCGTTAAAAGACTCAATGATAAAGGATACTTTACCGTTGGTTACGCAGATGACATAACCATAATAATAAACGGAAAACACGAAAACACGATATGCAACCTCATGCGCCAAGCCTTGAAAATAGTAGAGGACTGGTGCAAAGAATATCAGCTAGCAGTGAACCCTGCCAAAACCGAACTGGTCCTCTTCACCAAGAAGAGGAAGTTACCAACACTAGAATTACCACGGTTCTTCGGAACCACCCTCAGCCTTTCAACTGAAACCAAATACCTGGGCATATATCTGGATAAGCAGTTGAATTGGGCGAAGCACACTCAATACACCACCACAAAAGCCAGTATATGCATGTGGCAATGCAAACGCATGCTAGGTAGGAACTGGGGTATTAGCCCCAATACAACCCACTGGCTATACACCACAGTTATCAGACCGATAATCACGTATGGCTCCTTAGTCTGGTGGCCCAGGACCGACTTGAGCACAGCACAGAAAGACCTTGAGAAGCTGCAACGGCTTGCCTGTGTGGCAATCACTGGCAGCATGAGAACGGCACCCACTGCGGCCCTTCAGGCTATGCTGGGACTGCCACCACTGCACCTTATAGTGCAGGAGGAAGCGGCCCTAGCGGCCTTCAGGCTCAGCACAACTGGCACTTTAGGTAAAGACTCTAGAATCAAGCATACACGCATCATGGAAGATGCCGTAAAACGACAACCCATGATGTCATCACCCAATGACAAAGCTCAAAAGATGCACCATTTCCAAAAGCACTATAACATAGTGCTAACACAAGAATCGGATGACCACTCAGGTCCCAAAGAGCTGAGAATCTACACTGATGGATCAAAAACAAGTACCGGAACCGGAGTTGGAGTTTACTCTAGCGACCTCAACATTAGAATATCCAGACCACTAGGAAAGCTCAATACCGTTTACCAGGCGGAATGCGTGGGCATTATCCTAGCGATCCATGCCATAGAAGCCAGGGGAGTCACGGACACTCATATTCGTATACTCTCCGACAGCGCCTCAGTTCTCCAATCCCTAAATAGAAACTATACCACCTCGAAACAAATACAAGAATGCCACGATGCACTAGAACGCGTCACGGTGACAAACCGCAACACCGTGACTCTGCAGTGGATAAAAGGTCACAGCGGATCACTAGGAAATGACGCGGCCGATGAACTGGCCAGGAGGGGGTCTGGTACGATGGCTGTTGGACCCGAACCCATAGTGCCACTCCCTTTCACCCAGCTACGCACGTGGCTACAAGAACATACCCACACACAAGCAGAACGCTGGTGGACCTCGGCACCAGGCTGCAGGCAGTCCAAGGAGGCTATGCCACTACTAAACAATAAACTCACCAAGCGCCTTCTGCGACTGGATAGGGGCAGCCTGCGAATGGTGGCAGGGACCATCACCGGACACTGCTCACTGAATAAGCATTTCCACACACTAGGTATAACAGACAGTCCTCTGTGCAGAGCATGCATGGAGGAGGAGGAAACGGTGTCGCACGTGCTCCTTGAGTGCACAGGCGTCGCCGATATACGTAGACAAACGATAGGAACACCAAATTCACTCACAGACACCCTGAACTCTTTAGGAGGACTGATCTGCTTCTGGAGGGAGGTCGGCTGGTTGGAATGACGGCCGCCATGGCCCACGCACAATGGTCCAACATCAGGACTAAGTGCGGAAACCATACCCCAATAGATAGATAGATAGAACACTTACAGACAAACGAAAATTTGCTCTGTTTTGTTTCTCCCGCAAGCTTTTTTACTGTGATATTGCTCTGACTTCTTGTGGCAATCCCACATCTTTTGAATGTTGCTCATCTTACTGTGTACCTAAGCTTAGGTGAAGTCAACATGAAGTGAGCTGTCACTTCATACAAACAAATGACAGTTCACTTCACGCTCACTCCATCTAAGTTTACACTGATACATTTTGACACAATGCAATTACCTATGCGCTTAAAATTGAGCACAATTGAATTGAATATACAAAATATGGGCTACTTCCCGATCCGTCACATTCCCGATTCGTCAAAATGTCAAAGTAGAAAAAACAAATGAACAACTCTAGCGTTTCGTTTCGTTTTGACCCTAAATTATAGTTAAGTTAACAGTTCAAGTTTTGTTCATGTTTGTTGTCATCCTTTAACGAGTAAACTTGACACAATAAAAATCTAAATACAGATAAACCAAAACTCCACCATACCTGTACATGTATCAAGTGAAGCATCGCTCCCACGTCGCAGGGTACAGAACATTTAAAAGTAAGAGGAGCCACGTGAGTCGTCGCAATTTAAATGCAAATGAGGCGCGGGCCGCGGAGGACTATTCTGACAGACTTGTTTGTAGGGAAACGAAGATTCGGTAATTGAAGATTATATTGTACGATATTTTATTGTGAGGTGTACAATAAAGTATATAATAAATAATAAAATAAATAAATATTGCTGAAGAGACATGTTACTTTTTTGGAAAGACGTCGGGTAGATGGGTGCACCTGTATTTAAACTACACATAATTACTTATCCAGAAAACAAGACAAGGGTAAAACCCTTTTTATAGGAATAAACAAAGTTATTCCAACAGCTCTGCCTGGGGACGCAGTTGTGACTCTTAACCTTGTCTGAAGTATTTCTGACATGCAGTTATTTATTTCACAAGTTAACCTTAGGATTTTTTTGTTACGAAAAGTTGAGATACAATAATAAGACATAATACCGAGTGCAAAAAAAAAACTTTTTACAAAAAAATACAACCGACTCCCGAAATTAAAGTTGTTTTATACTTTGTAGTGTTTATAATTTTATTTCTAGTGACCACACCTAACAACAACACAGGAAAGCAAAACACGCAATTTCGTTTATTATTTTCTATTTCCTCCAGCTATTTTGATTTATAAACCAATTTTTTTTTAAATCGTTTCATAAATGACGGAGTTAGGAGGTAACAAACTTAAAAAATAAATTAAAAAAATACAACCGATTTGAGAACCTCCTTCTTTTTTTGAAGTCGGTTAAAATAAACAGAAATGTACATCACGTGACAACTAACCTGCAACTGTCCAATTTATAATAAGACTTTAAAAATTAGCAAATAATCACAAAAGACGTATTTCCACTCTCTTTCATTCCAACGTCTGAACCTTTACAATACAATACTGGGGAGTACGAGTATTGCAAACGTGTCCGAATAGGAACCTCGTTGGTCTCCCGAGACGAATCTAATTGCATTTCGCTGAGGTGAACACTGAGCAGGTCCTTTATGTTGAACAGTCTGTACTTTTTACCGTCACCAGGCGATAATCAGATAATCCCAGGCGTCTGCTTGTGGTTTTGGATTGTAGCTGTTTTGTGTTTAATAATAATAATAATCCAGCTGCCTGCTCTCGTTAGGCAGCTGGATCTAGGGCTTGATTCAGAAAGCAGTACTTCTAGAAACAGCTCGCATTGTTAGGAGGTTCCTCTCTCTGGAGCCCTGACCGCCGGTAGCTTGGACCTTGTTCTCGATACCGGTGGGCTACAATTTTTTTATTTTTAAATGTTTTTCTTTTATTTTTTTGTTTTTGTATTTTGTAAGAAATATTTAAAACTTTAAAAAGTAAGTTTAAAAAATGAATAAACGAAATAATAATAATATCTTGGGACAACTTACACACCGTCATCCGATCCCAAACTAGTTTGTAAGTTGTGTTGTAGCTTGTAGCTTGTGCTATGGCAACCAGACAACTGATAAACATACTTATATATTTCTAAATATGTACATACATATTATAGACAAATTACACCTAGACACAGAACAAATGATCATGCTCACCACACAATGTTTTGTCCTGGGTGGGAATCGAACCCACGACCTCCGGTTTAGCAGTCAGGGTCACTTACCACTCGACCAACAGGCCAGTCAAAACAACATATTTGATACACAATTGTATGTACCCACGTGAAATACTGAAGATATGACATCGTGAATAGATTATAAACAACTAGCTGTCGCTCGCGGTACAAACAAAAATATATCCCAAGGGAACATATTCCCGGGATAACAAAGTATCCAATGTGTTATTCCAGACTATAATCTATTTCTGTGCCAAATTTCATCAAGATCCGTTCAGCCGTTTTGACGTGATTAACGGCCGGTCTCAATAACGTATCTACCAGTAACGAACTATCAAATTAGCTACCAGCAGTAACTGAAACGTCATATTTGCTTTTAAAACATGACGTTTCGCTAACCCGTAAGTAACAAACATCCATCCATTCATCCAAACTTTCGTTATAATACTAGAATAGAAGTAAAGTTGTACTTAGGCTAATACACAAAAAATAAATAATTAAAACCCGAGCTTATCAATAATAATAAAAAGTACAGAACCTCTGCCTTATTCGAAGTCGGTTAAAAAACACTGAAAGTAGCTAGTAAATGAATGCACAACTAAAACGAATATTAATAAAATTGATTGATTGATATGTTTAATTTATTGAAACGGTTGGAAAAAGAAATATTCCGGTAAATTATCGGTACCGGTGGGATAAGGCACGGGAGCGTGGCCATGAGAAAAAACCGGCCAAGTGCGAGTAGGACTCGCTTTACGGACAGACAGACAACAGAGTGATCCAAAAAGGTCCGTTTTTCCATATAGTTTAGAACCCTAAAAACTAGTATAATTTGTAGTTGGAAGGCTCGTAAATACCAGCAACAACCTAAATCGTATTCTATTTTAAAACCATCACAAAGTCCATTTAAAAAACTTGTTATTTGAAGCATCTCACTAGATAAAAAGTACACACTTGGACATAATATTACCTTCATCAAAACTAGTTTATCTGGCCATCAGACCGTTATCACTGGCTGGTGGAGACACAGTAGTTCGGCTAATGCCGGCTGACATGTGTCCAGCACAGGACCCGCTAATCCGGACCGGAGCCGAACCGGACCGGACGGCTATAGATGGACAGCGTTTTTGTCACAGTCACTTCTGTGCGTTTGTTATTTGGAAGAACATGACTCACAATCATACAAAATAGTGCGTGTTTGTGGACTAATGTAGGTTAAATAAACCAACAAACAATGTCTATTCAGAAAATCATTTATTATTTAAATAAGTCCACAAACACACTACACACTTACTCATATCAGACAAAAGTCGTCCACTGCTGGACATAGACCTCTCCCAAAAAACATAATCGCCACGCTTGGCAAGCGGGTTGGCAATCGCACTGCAGCTGTTGCATTACACAGAGAATGCTGTTGGCCCACACATACTATACATTATTTTGAATTATTATAAGTTTCTGTACCTGATTGACCTACGAGGTTGGTAGGTCTTGAATTTTAATTTTTATAATCACGTACTTTGTGCAATCTCTTTTCTCAATTTGAATGAAAACATTGCTTGGAAAGGCTGGTTACACGCTGACGTTTTACAACCAAAAATTTGAAGACGTTTGTGATACCACAGAGCAGAGACCTAGCAGTAGGAAAATAATATGCTGTTAATTTAATGCTTATGCTACTGCCTGCCAGGGTTGCGGAATTTATTCGGAAGAGTTACCGCGGCCCTGGAAATCAAAGGGCATTTGGAGGAAGACTGGTGACATTCCCTTCCGCTCCACCCAGAGCGCGGTCATTTGATGATTTCCTATTGTTGGGGACTGCCCTATTTCAGTAAATAAAACACACGTAGTACTAGTTTTATAGGAGGCAAACGACGGCGAGGACTAATACGGGAGCTTTGCACTATTTACGAACTTATCTGTTTCACTGGTATATCTGAACTGATTGCTCTCGATAAATCGCCCTACTTTTATACAGGTCCTTTTTTGGCTGGCCAGCGATCCCTTTCTCGAAACATTTGCTGGCCAGCGATCCCTTCCTCACCCCCGCTGCCACTTTATTCATTTTACTTTTTAATACAGATGCCATGAGCTGGCGCGTCTTTTGTTTTCTTAAACCTAACCTTAATACCTAATAAATGACCTATCGACCTTACCTCTGTGACGTCTCATTGTGCTATGGCGCGGGAAAATGGGTGACGGACATATTTATATGACCCCGTCCCCCGCTTCACTACTATAAAAACCTACGGCAGCGCCACAAACCGTTTTATTGATTTTGTGGCCGTCACAGAGGTAAGATCAATAAAAAACATAGGGAAATTATTATTTAATTGCTCAATACACATATCTACATAATTTAGAATATCGTAATTATACAAACTGAGGCAATAATCTAATGTAAACAATAACTTGTACCTAACTTTTTTCACTAAGATATCGACTATACTTTACTAAATTAACTACAAAACGTTTATATGACTAATTTTACACAATAATGAACTATTATCTTATATCTAAATAGCTATATAATTGAAATAACAATAAACATAAACATTTCGTTAATAACATGGCAAGATTAAGGATTATATTGGTAACAAAGAATTTAAGCGTTGGTTTGCCTACCCCCCTACTTGCGCCTACGTACGAATCGACGTCAGGGCATCGTGCACATTCTCCCGCCGTCGCTACGCTGCGACTCTGTTGGTAGTACGATGACTTTCCGGGTGGGGCGTCTCAGGATATGGCCGCTGCTGATGGTGACGTCGACTACTCGAACCTCTCCGTCGGCACCTGGATACAGCTGACTTATGCGTCCTCGTGGCCAAGTGTTGCGTGGGAGGTTACCGTCGCAGATGATGACGAGGTCACCGACCTTGGGCTGGGTTCCTATGCTCGTGGGCTCCCGCCGGTGTTGCAGTAGAGGCATGTACTCTCGAACCCATCTTCTCCAAAAGATGTCCGCCAGGACTTGTGCTCTTTTCCATTGCTGGCGGGCTGTCACGTCCTTCTCTTCAAAGTGCCCTGGTACTGGCAGGTGAGGGTTGGGTCCGATGAGTATGTGGTTCGGTGTTAGGGCCTCAGGTTCTAACGGGTCCACCGAGACATGGGTGAGAGGTCGCGAGTTCACTGTGTTTTCGATCTCTGTTAGTAGCGTCATTAATGTTTCATCGCTCGGGTATCGCTCAGTCAGAGTGATCTTTAGGGCTTCTTTTACGGACCGTACCATGCGCTCCCATGTCCCTCCCATAAATGGGGCTGCGGGCGGTATATACTTCCACACGACGTGATGACATGTAGTTTCGTGTTTTAGGGCTTCGAGTGCCGCCGTGCCGAGTTCTTTGTCTGCTGCTTTGAAGCACGTTGCGTTGTCGCTCCACAATTCCTTTGGACAGCCTCTTCTTGCCATAAATCTTCTTAGCGCCGATATAGCGGAGTCAGCGCTCAGCGAGTGTACGACCTCTATATGTATTGCTCGCGAGGTCATGCATGTGAAGAGGGCTCCGTACCTTTTCTCACGATGCCGTCCAACTGTCACTTCTATGGGACCAAAGTAGTCTAATCCCGTGAATGTGAAGGGGCGCGCATGGTGAGCGAGGCGCGCTGGTGGTAGGTCACCCGTGAGGGGGCTCGCTGGCTTCATTTTTCTGATACGACACGGCAGACAACTCTTTATTACATTCCTTACTGCTGGGCGTATTTTCGAGATCCATAGTCGTTGTCTTAGTTCGTTTACGACCATTTCCACGCCACCATGATGGAGTTTCCCATGGACATGAGCTATATAGAGCTGGGTATAGGTCTGTTTGCCTTCTAATATGGGAGGGTTGCAAGTGTCTTCTGGTATTTCTTGAGCTAAGTTCACTCTTCCTCTTAGGCGCACTGTACCTTCCATATCGATGTACACGCTGAGATGACTTAGGCGATCGTTGTTGCTGGGTGTGCCTTCTTTTTTTATGCGGTCAATCTCAGTCCCAAAGCTCTCTTGCTGACTGGCTCGAATCCACATCTGTTCCGCTTGTATGAGGTACGAAGTGGGTAGTTCTAGGTAGCGAGAGGTGTGGCAAGGCGCGATCTTTTTTGATTGCGTGGGTGGCGTCTTTTTTGTGGTTCGCCAATCGGGATCTTTGGCCTCATTCTTTTTCGTACGTTTTCTAGTAGCTGTGACTGTATTCTTACTGGGCTTGCACAAATCTATGAAATGTAGTACACGTGCGGTCGCTCTTATTAGTCGAAGCCACTTCGAAAATCTTTCTATCTTCGGGAGATGACCTTGATTGTAATTCTCTTGTTTACATGTGTGACACTTCTCTCGTTCTTCTCCTGTGTCGTATTTTACCACGTTCTCTTCTTTGGGCCATTGTGATTCTGGTAGTAATAGGAATGAAGGCCCTCGGAACCATCTGTGAGTTGCATCGAAGTTTTCTGGTGTGTCTCTGGTCGCGTCGTCGGCCACGTTGTCTTTGGAGGGAAGCCACCTCCACTCATTTTTCTTTGTGGTCTCCTCTATTTCGGCCAGACGATGGGCTACGAAGGATTTGTAGACGCGTGGCTCTGACCTGATCCATACTAGTGCTGTGCGTGAGTCACTCCAGTAGGTCTTATTTTCTACTTTGAAGTCATGTTCTTCTATCACAGTCTGTGCGAGGCGCGCACCTAATAGGGCTGCTTGCAGTTCCAGTCTGGGCACTGAGACTGGTTTCAAAGGTGTGACGCGACTCTTGGCGGCTGCTAGTGAGATGTGCACACTGCCATCTATGCGTTCTGTTCTCCAATACACTGCAGCGGCGTATGCTTCTTCACTCGCGTCGACGAAGGTGTGTAGCTGACTTGGAGTGCTCTGGTCATAGTCATAGCATCGTGGTATTCTCAGCTGTTTGATGGTGCTGAGTGACGACATCCATTTCCTCCATCTTTCCTCTAACTCTGCTGGTAGTGGGTCGTCCCAGTCAGTCTTGTAGCGCCATGTGTCTTGGAATATTCTCTTGGCTGGAGTGGTGACTGGTGAGATCAATCCCAGTGGGTCAAAGAGTGCCATTATGATGCTCAAAGCTTCTCTTTTAGTTGGAGAGCGCTTATTCTCTTCTACTTCTGATGGTATCTTCATGGTACTCGTGTTAAACCCGATGCAATCTTCTTTCACGTGCCAGAGTAATCCGAGAGTCTTCTCTGTATCTTGGCCTCCCAGACTCACTGTGGTTGAGTTGTCTTCTCTAGGAGGCCCAAATTCTTCTATTGTTCTTGGGTCGTTTGATAGCCACCCATTTAGCACGAAGCCCGCTTTTTTATGGATTAAATCTACTGCCTTTGATGTTTCACGTGCTTCTTGTATAGTAGAGAAGCTTTGCAGATAGTCATCCATATAATGATTTTTCTGTATTGCTGTTGCGGCTTCTGGATAGTCAGTTGCGAATTCACTCGCATTCTTATTTTTGATGAATAGTGCTGTACATGGAGATGAAGTAGCTCCAAAAATGACTGAAGTCATTCTATATTCCTCTGGCTTGTCCTCCCGCCGTTTGCCTCTCCACAAGAATCGTAGTGCGTCTCTGTCTTCTTTTCTGATTTTCACTTGCATGAACATTTCTTTAATGTCCCCGCTGACAGCGTAAGCGTGTTGTCGGAACCTCATGATGACTCTAGGAAGTGATTGGAGTAGGTCTGGTCCCGAATGTAGCATGTCGTTTAGGCACACGCCGGCGGCTTTGGCTGATGCGTCATGGACCAACCGTGGCGGCTTGTGAGGCTTCGCTGGGTTGACAACTGGAAAGTGGGGTAGGTACCACGTTTTCCCTTCTGGTGCTGGAGTGGGTGCTGGCTCTGCATAACCTGACTGGAATAGATTATTCATTCTCTCTTCATATTTCTGTTTGAGATCTTCATCTTTGTCTAGTCTCTTCTCTAGGGAACGCAGGCGTCGTTCAGCTTCTTTATAGTTGTTCGGTATTTGGAAGTCTTTTTCTTTCCATAGCAGGCCGGTTTCAAATCTACCTTCAGGTAGTCTCTTGCTAGTCTCTTCTAGTATCTGGATAGCCTTTTGTTCAGGATCTTCTTTAGGTCGTCTTGGCTCGATACAGAGTGATTCGAGTCTGAAGTGATTCTTGACCAGATCTTCTATTGATGGTTCATCTTCTTTTTGTTGGAGTCTGCCACAGAACGCTATCTTTGCTGTGAGCGAACTGTGACAGCCATGAAGAACCCAGCCGAGTTGTGTGAAGGAGGCGACTGGTTGATCGCGACGACCGGTGCGGAGCTTTCTTGACACGATGAGATGCCAGTTATCTTGACCAATCAACAACTTAGGTGAGGCGTGTTGATAAGTGATCTGATCTTTGATGTCAATCAGATGTTCACAATCTTCTAAGTGACGATCGTACACTGACTCTGGTGTGAAGCTCAGTCTGTCGACAGTCCGCGCGGCTTCTATTTGATATTCTTCGTCCGCGTATTTTCCCTTGATACTGAGACTGATGACCTTGCTGTTGTCGTGCTTCATCTCGTTGCCGATTCCCTGAATCCACATAGTGTTTTCAGGTCCATCTGCCCCAATGACGTCCGCTATTGATGCGTCTAACAGAGTGATGGTGCTTCCTTCATCTAATAGTGCATATGTTTCGATGCTATTGTGCGGCCCCTTTAGTATGACGGGCGCTATTTTCAAGTATGCACGTCGACGGTCGCCTGGTTTCGCTGCTGATGTGACTTCAACTGTGGGTGTTGCTGTCTCTTTCTTCTCTGAGTCACTTGTGCTGCTCTGTTCCTTGTCATGGTGCAGCAGCTTGTGGTGCCTCATGGTGCACCCATGTCTTCCACACGGCGGTGCTTTACATTGAAGTCGACGGTGTTTGCTTCGAAGGCAGCGGTAGCAGATATTATTCTTCTTTGCTACTTCCCATCTTGCGTTGGTGTCAAGGCTTGAGAATTGCTTGCAGTCAGGTAACTTGTGGTCTTGTTTGCACTGAGGACACTGATCATCTGATGTGGTTCTCTTACCTGTGGCATATGTTCGTTCTATTCTCCTGTTCTTACGGTCTCTTCCCCAGGTTTCATCGCTAGCCATCTCTGGCAAAGCGTAGGCGCCACACTTGTCAGCTTCTTCATTTAAGAATGTAGACATCTTCTTTAATTCTGGAGTATCTTCTTTCTTGGTTGCTGCGTAATCGTACCACTTGCTCTTCAATATAGGAGTGAGCTTTTCTGTTATTGTTCGTGACATCTCAGGGCTGTGTAGGTATTGTACCTTCTTTAGTGCTTCTATAGTACCTACTATGTTTGCTATTCGTCCAGCGAAGATGCACAAGTCTCGAGGATTATCGGTGACCCGGTTCAAAGATTTAAGCTTCTCCATTTCGACGTGAATGAGTGCTTCAGGTCTTCCGAATCTTCTTTCTAGTGCTTCTATGACGACCACTGGGTTTGGTTGGCTCAATAATAAACAGCCAACAGCTTCTTTCGCAGTTCCACGGAGACTCCGACGTATACGTGCTATATTTTCATTATGTGTGAAGAACTTGAATGTTTCTTCATATGCTGCTTTGAAACTGAGCCAGTCTGTGCTGCTTCCATTGAAGGGTGGCAGCTCTTGTATGTACTTCGGTGGTTCCCTCGTGCTTCTTACCGCTTGAGAGAGTGCGGCGGCTAAGGTTGACACATCTATCATTGACTGACCTGTTTTCACACTATCTTCTTGTTTTTTCTTCATTTCTACGGTGTCTTCTTGCTTCTTCTTGGCCTCTTCTTGAAGTGTTTCTTTGTTTGATGGCTGTGGTTGGTCTGCGTCGGTGTCTTTCAACCATGTGCTGATGCGGACTGAAGCTAGGTCATCTTCTAACTCTTCTTCTTCATCTTCTGAGGCGTCAGCTTCTGCTTGGAGACGTTGTACCCGTAGCTTTTGTAGCTCTGTTTCAGCTTGTATCTGTGCCTGCTTAAGCTTTAGCTCGGCTAGTCGCTCTTTCGCCTCCAACTCCGCGAGGAGTTTCTTGCGGGAGACTACGGAACGACGTGACCGTGCGTCAGCAGGCTTTAACGTGCGCTGCGAGGTCTGATCCTTCTGGGACGCAGCGCTAGTTTCTTCGGTAGAAGTGGTTGCTTCTGTGGCCGTCGAACCGCTAGTTCCGCTACTCGTACCTGATATCTCGGTAGTGGTGTTCGACGCGCCACTGGCAGACGAGTTCCCAGTTGAGGCTTCTTCTGTAGCCTTATTTGCGCTCAGCTCTTCCTGCCGGCGCTTCGCTTGTTCTCCGTCTTTACTTCGTGTTAACACCATATTTTAAGCACTGGTTATAGGAATCCGGCTCGAAGGACCAATAATGTTGGGGACTGCCCTATTTCAGTAAATAAAACACACGTAGTACTAGTTTTATAGGAGGCAAACGACGGCGAGGACTAATACGGGAGCTTTGCACTATTTACGAACTTATCTGTTTCACTGGTATATCTGAACTGATTGCTCTCGATAAATCGCCCTACTTTTATACAGGTCCTTTTTTGGCTGGCCAGCGATCCCTTTCTCGAAACATTTGCTGGCCAGCGATCCCTTCCTCACCCCCGCTGCCACTTTATTCATTTTACTTTTTAATACAGATGCCATGAGCTGGCGCGTCTTTTGTTTTCTTAAACCTAACCTTAATACCTAATAAATGACCTATCGACCTTACCTCTGTGACGTCTCATTGTGCTATGGCGCGGGAAAATGGGTGACGGACATATTTATATGACCCCGTCCCCCGCTTCACTACTATAAAAACCTACGGCAGCGCCACAAACCGTTTTATTGATTTTGTGGCCGTCACAGAGGTAAGATCAATAAAAAACATAGGGAAATTATTATTTAATTGCTCAATACACATATCTACATAATTTAGAATATCGTAATTATACAAACTGAGGCAATAATCTAATGTAAACAATAACTTGTACCTAACTTTTTTCACTAAGATATCGACTATACTTTACTAAATTAACTACAAAACGTTTATATGACTAATTTTACACAATAATGAACTATTATCTTATATCTAAATAGCTATATAATTGAAATAACAATAAACATAAACATTTCGTTAATAACATGGCAAGATTAAGGATTATATTGGTAACAAAGAATTTAAGCGTTGGTTTGCCTACCCCCCTACTTGCGCCTACGTACGAATCGACGTCAGGGCATCGTGCACACCTATCAAGCTACAGAATCTAGACATGAAGGAAGTAAAACAAGTACAATCATTTTGAAACTTAAACATATTATTTATCAAAAAATAACGAATGTAGAAACAATCATATTATTTATATCTAGTTTCTTTCTTCCCCAGCAAATCTTCTCCATTCGTGACAGTTTCGTTTCTATGATGTAGACTGATCCTGACAGGGACTGACAGTGGTCCATCTCCTTCTGCTGTGAATGCTTGCACAGCGAATTGATAAACTACGTCCACGTATTCATCACGAAATATGGCTGTCGTTTCATTGGCTGATGTTACGATCACTTTTGGCACTCCGTCCGGAATTGCGTTGATATTGATTTTCTGAAAAGAAGTTATGATAGCATGATGAGATGAAGATAAGCACTATCACTAACGTGTCATGAGATTTTTTTACATAGAATAGATTTGCTTTCGTAAGCGAGGATGTAGAATTCTCCCTAAACGAACCTTACAAAACCACAACCATTCCCTTCGGAATGGAATCGAATCGTTATGATTAACTATGCTACTTAGTTGAGGAAGAAAATAGATTTTACTAAGATTCAGTTGTACTAACTTACACTGTTCCCACCTTTTTAAACCCATCACTCGGTCTAGCCCATGCCCATCACCGAACATAGGCGTCCCCCATATTGAGCCACAATACTGGTTATGCGCCTTCAGCGTTATCTCTGACCCAGCACCTACTCAGGTATTTTTGCTACTGCATTTCATCGACTTCCTATAGGCTTCAAAATTATATATAATCAACTTACCGGATAGCTTTCTTCTAATACCCGAACGACTTCATCACCTTGTTTCTTGTATTTCGTTGTCTTGATTTTTGGTACTTCCCATACTTTTAACTGCAATAATAGTGTAGTGAGAATGTGTCACATACAAGGTGGGTTATATACAGTTGTACTTGACCTACTGTTTATTGCCTTACAAAAACACTTTTATATTTTCCTTATACGATTCATCTCTAGAAACGCACAAAAAATTAAGATAATCGATTTTTTTGCACATAAAACTTTTTTTTGTAAGAACAAGGTCATAATCCTTGTTTTTTTTTGCCAAATTCTACGATGAAAAAGTTAAAAACTTATTTTTTACGGTGTTTAACATCAATACTATTGTGATATGTATGTATCAATTAATAACATTATCATTAAACTTACCTTATAGCCAAGTATAGGATTGTTTGGATCGCCACTTTCCACTTTAGTCCAAGTGACTATCTCATGAGAGGTTATATTATTTAGATCATCCTTAGTCTCCATTCTTTTTAGCTCAGGGATTGGCAAAAGTAGCTGTGGGGCTTTCGGTATATCTATTGGTATTCCATGACAGGCAGCTACAAACAGGAGGAAGAATACAGCCTCCATTACTCTCGTTTCTATAAATTTGGTCACTTCACTTTTATTTTTATTTCGATTGAAACTTGCGTGTAGTCAGTGTCGTGTTTGCTAACAAACTGAGCATGTTATTATATGGTCTTAATATGGGTATGTATATTCTTGTGTTTAAACCGGTGTAGATTGTTATTTTCCTCTTGATTTTC
The DNA here is from genome assembly GCA_905163435.1 of Mamestra brassicae. Taxonomy (NCBI): domain Eukaryota; kingdom Metazoa; phylum Arthropoda; class Insecta; order Lepidoptera; family Noctuidae; genus Mamestra; species Mamestra brassicae. The sequence continues at coordinate 933,807 of LR990991.1, read as the reverse complement.
CTGTTTATTTTGTTTTTGCTCGCTTAATTAGGTGATTCATCTATTTAAGCATCATCTGTTACTGAGGCGGGAAGATAATAAAACTTGGTTTCTATCGAATACTTTTTTTTTGCTTATCAAAAGAAAGACAGAATTTGATACAGTTTATCTTGGGAACCTTTTATTTTTATGTTTGCTTACCTAAAGATATAAATTAATATTTATTTTGAGCACGCATTAAAATATAAAAGTGGCTAGCCACGAATCAAAACTATACACACTGGCAGAGTCTTGAGTCTGGACAAGATTAGCAATGTACCTTTAATGGCAGCCTCACACGTAGCGATTTACTTGCGATAGAAGTTGACTACGAAGTTTTATTAACGCTAAAAGTTAGTCATGGTCACATCGAAATTATCACTTAAAAAAAAAGAACCAAGTCAATTTCAATCTCTATCCTTTTATTAAAAACCTTAAACAATACTCTCTTATATTACAGAACCCGTTTTATTGTCTTGTGTAGCATTGACTAATGCACTTCATTAGTCCTTATCCAGAGTGACCCTGACTGGTCCAGACGCGGGACCTTCTCTTTTGTTCGTGCACGCTTGTACTCTGATCTCGTATGTAATACCCAACTTTACGTCGCGGTAGACGGCGGTAGTTTCTTTTGCTGGAGTCACGATTACGTCGGGCAGTCCACTGGGGCCGTAAACTATGTCAATTGGCTGAAATTATAAAGAAAAGATTAATGATTTATGTGATTTTAGCGAGTCTGTTCCTCCTTTGCATAATTAATAAAATCGACGAAGTGCCAGTTGGACTCGATAAGTGTTCTGTACCATAAACCATTTGTTGTGTAGCGGGCCGGTACAAATTTAATTTAATGTAATTTTTATTATTTTGTGTTGTTATAGCGCCAATAAAAATACCTATTCTGTAAAAAATCCTTAACTGTCTATCTGTTACGGTTCATGAGATGCAAAACTGCTGGCTGGCAAACAGATGGACAGACGGACGGACAGCGGAGGCTAAGTAATAGGGTACCGTTATTAACAATTCGGGTACGGGACCCTATAAAAAAGGACTGAAAGGTCTGTTCAGTAAAATAAGTACCTATATAAAAATTAGAAGAATTAAAGGATGCTGCACTCCCAGCATATGGGTAAATAAAGGTTTTTGGAAAATGTGTATTTGTGATGAGTTTTGTTTTATCATTTTTCTCATCTACACTTGTCACATGTGACCTTTTGAACACTAGTGTAGTATACGTAAATTATACTTCATTCATTCAAATATCTCTTGACCGAAACATAGAAACTATGTCAAGGGCTGCACCAACCGTGTCGTTTGGGGAATTTCCCATACAATTTCAAACAAAGGATAGTTTACGTAGATACTTCCATAACAGAGAATGGATACATACCTCTAGTGATTCTTCCACCGATTGTGTCACCTTCCCATCGACAATGGCGTGGTTTATAGTTTCAATGTTGTTCACTTTCCACACCTTTACCTGGAACAAAACATTGCACAACTTTAGTACCTAATGCTCTGGTAACAGGCTATCTTCTGACGGCCGGTTTCAATAACGTATCTACCTTTACCTAACTGTCAAATTAGTTTTTTCGTTTCTAGCATATTTTCCCAACTTGCATAAATTTTTTTTTTTTTTTATGCGTCGCGTTTGTCGCAAATAAACTGTTTTTCTTTCTTTCTTCATGAAATGGCCGCGCATTCGGTATTGTATAGAATACCTATGCAAAGTTTAAAATTTCCTTAATGTTTTAGGTATTATATACATTGCTTAGGTATTGTATAGAATACCGAGGCAAAGTATAAAATGAATTGTATTTTAAACATTTCCTTAATGTTTTAGGTATTCTATAAATTGCTTAGGTATTGTATAGAATACCGAGGCAAAGTATAAAATGAATTGTATTTTAAACATTTCCTTAATGTTTTAGGTATTCTATACATTGCTTAGGTATTGTATAGAATACCGAGGCAAAGTATAAAATGAATTGTATTTTAAACATTTCCTTAATGTTTTAGGTATTCTATAAATTGCTTAGGTATTGTGTAGAATACCGAGGCAAAGAACAAAATGAATTGTATTTTAAACATTTCCTTAATGTTTTAGGTATTCTATACATTGCTTAGGTATTGTATAGAATACCGAGGCAAAGTATAAAATGAATTGTATTTTAAACATTTCCTTAATGTTTTAGGTATTCTATATATTGCTTAGGTATTGTATCGATCCTACGACCAGCGATTGTATGAAAAACCTTATTTCTTGGGCAAATATTATTGAAACTTGGCACGAATACTATCCAAAGTAAATAATAAAGGTTGTCATTATTCGTTTTTTACAACTATCCCAAAAGACGATTTAGGGGTGTTAAGGTTCGTATGAAGGAATCTAATACCTGGGGCCAATGCACGTGAAACTTAATACTAATTGACGAGGTGGACTGTATTTTCTTGAATTAAACTTCGGAACTTCTTTATCTTGTTTATTTTCCCAGGGCTGGCTTGCTGCTGACGGTTGAGTGACGAATGACGGAATGACACCGAGCGCGGCAAGCCACCCGCTTTTTATCTTATTTCCTACTTACACAGGTAGTGAGCGTGGGCGCTTAGGCCTCGGCCAATCAGAGCGCGGGTGGTGGCGCGGAGTTCGAGTCGTTTTAGCGCTGACCAATCAGAGGCGAGCGCATCTGTCTATTGTTTAGACAGGTTCAGACCTGCTCGAAGCGTGTTACGACCGAATTCTGTGCCACCTTACAATCTTCCTTTATTAAACATAAATTAAAACAATCCCTACACTATTGCTTATACATAAAATCCCTGCTATGAACAGTCTTTATTTATTTAAATCTAAACCTTATCCATTAGGTATATAATTTCCCTTAACATCAAGCCTTAGTATCTAACTTATCTATTTATTTATATCCTATTTATTTCGACGTCCGTAATATCCTCCCCCCGGCGCAGGGCTACCGTAGCCTAATCTTCTACGTGAAGGACGGCGAGCTTCGTAACTGGACGTCGTAGGACGCCCGCTGTAGTTCTGACGTCAGCTGACCGCACCTTTCCATCCGGACCATTGTAGACAGCCTCCCCGACGCCTCGAGGCCACGTTCCTCTCGGGAGTGAGGAGTCGACGATGACGACTAAGCTGCCGACTTGAAGGGGTCGTCGTTGGTCGTCTGACGCCCCCCGGGGCACCAGCGTAGGCAGGTACTCGTCTACCCAGCGCCGCCAGAAATGGTCGGCGAGCGCCTGGGCAGCTCTCCATTGTTTGCGGCTGGCCTCCTCACAAGGCCCGGTACGGGGAAGGCCCGAGGAGGTACCTATTAAGAAATGGTTAGGCGTGAGGGCCTCCGGATCCTTGGGATCGACAGAGACATGGGTTAGAGGTCGAGAGTTTATGGAGTGCTCGGCCTCTGTCAGCAGCGTCAGTAGTGTTTCTTCTTTTAGCGCTTTTTGGTGCAGCGTCGCTCCCAGCGCCGCCTTAACGGAGCGCACCAGTCGTTCCCAGGCTCCCCCCATATGCGGCGCTCCTGGTGGGATGAACTTCCATTTCATGCGCTGCTCCAGTCCGAATGGAATGAAATCTTTCGTCCACTCTTTGTACGCCGCTCGTAGTTCGGCGTCTGCCCCTCTAAAGTTGGTACCATTGTCTGAGTACATGACTCTGGGCCAACCTCGTCGAGCTGCCATTCTTCGTATGGCCATTAGCGCCGAGTCGGTAGATAAGCTCGACACTAATTCCAGATGCACTGCTCTCGTAGTCAGACAGGTGAACAGGGCTCCCCATCGTTTTTCGTGTCTTCTTCCGATGACTACCGTTATCGGTCCAAAATAATCGGTGCCGCAGTGGGTGAAGGGCCGCGGCGTCTCCATGATTCTTTCCATTGGCAAGTTTCCCGTAACTGGTTTCACTGGCGTAGCTTTTCTTATTCGACAGAGCTGGCATCGCTGTGCTATGGCTCGCACTGTAGGGCGTAGGTTGACGACCCAATACCGCTGTCTTAAGTCATTGATTACACGCTCGTTATTAGCGTGCCCAGCTTTGCGATGTGCATGTTCTACCAATAGCCGTGTGAACGGATGTTTGCCGTGTAAGATCACCGGGGTTTTCTTCGTTTCCTTGACTGCCGCATGTCCGATTCTCCCTCTGACCTTGAGAATATGATCCTCTAGGTAAGGGTCCAGTTTATACAGACTGCTGGACTTGGGTACCGGCTTTCCTTTTCGAAGTAACTGTATTTCATCGGCATAGTTTTCCAGTTGTGCTTGTTCCAGCCATAATTTCTCGGCCCTTTCGATCAAGTCGACGGTCATTTGGCTGGACCTATCGTAACACTTTGCCTTGAAAAGGAATGGCATGGCTGTAGCTCGTAATAATTTTTCGAAAGAAGAGAATCTATTTATGTCTGGCAGGTGAGAAGGTCGTTCTCGTTCTCTTTTTTCTTCGACTATCACGTACGTTGACTCGTCTCCGGTAGTCTTCTTTGGATTTCTCCTTTGGCCAGAACTCTTCGTCATTGTACAGGAACGCGGGACCGGTGAACCATCTGTCTTCGGGTTTCATTCGTACGGTGTAGTTAGGGCGTGTAGCGTCATCTGCCACGTTGTGATCGGTGGGTACCCATCTCCACTGGCTGGCGTCAGTTAGCTCCGCGATTTCACCCAGGCGGTGGGCCACAAACGGTGTGTACTTCACGGCGTCTTTTTCGATCCATCGTAGGACGGTTTGTGAGTCTGTCCAATAGATCACGCTTCTGGGCTTGTCACGGTGCTCCTTTATTATAGTCTCCGCCAGTCGTGCGCCGATCACTGCTGCCTGTAGTTCTAGTCGTGGGATAGTAACTAGCTTCAGGGGGGCCACTCTTGCTTTTGCTGCGACCAGCCTCACGTCTACTTTTCCGTCTTTCTTCTGGATTCTCCAGTAGGCTGCAGCTGCGTATGCTTGTTCGCTAGCGTCGCAGAAAATATGCAGGTCCATGAGGTCGTCTGGGCCCTTATCGTAGCACCTTGGGATGCGAAGCTTCGTTACTTCGTCCAGACTTTGTATCCATTCCTCAAAGTGCTGCGCGTCTTGTTCTGGGATTGCCTCGTCCCATCCGATGCCGTGTCTCCACAAGTTCTGGAGCACGATCTTGCCGGTGACTGTGAAGTGGCTGATGAGTCCTAGAGGATCGTAGACTGCCATCACTGCACCAAGGGCTTCTCGTTTAGTCGGCGCTCTGTTTCGAGTTTTCACTTCGGGTGACAGCCGACTCAATCCAGTGTTAAAGCCTAGCTCGTCTGAGCCTGTTTGCCAAAGTAGGCCTAGTGTTTTGTCCGTATTTTGTTCTCGTTGTCCGAATCTTACTTCTGTGTCGTGTGCCAGCTTCTCCGGTGTAATACTTTTCAACACGTTGAGTTTATTTGAGCACCAACCTCTCAAATTGAAGTGGGCGTTCTGATGAACTCTAATGACTTCACGCGCTGTCTTAATTGCTTCTTCCTCGGTTGCCACGCTGTCTACGTAATCATCCATATAGTGGCTCGTTGTTATAGCTTGCACGGCGTTAGGGTATTCTTGCGCGTACAGTCTTGCGTTGGCGTCTCGTACTGAGTGCGCGATGAAAGGTGAACACGAGGCTCCGAAGATCATCGAGGTCATTTTATATTTCTTCGGTGGCTTAGTACGTTCCTCACCTCGCCAGAGAAACATCTGCGCAGCCTGGTCTTGGTCTCTTATCTTCACTTGGAGAAACATTTCCTGTATGTCTGCCGTGACGGCTACTGGACGCTCTCTGAATCGAAACAATATTCCTGGCAGCGATTTCAAGAGGTCAGGTCCTTCTAGTAGATAGTCGTTTAGGCACACTCCACTGTATCGATGTGCGGCGTCAAACACTAGACGTATCTTGCCCGGTTTATTCGGGTTTACAACCGGGAAGTGCGGCAGGTACCACACTTTCTTACTTCCTTCTTCCGTTCCGTTGCACTCCTGGGCGTATCCTTTATCGAGTAGGTTTTTGACCAGAGTGCTATACTGTGCTGCAAAGTTTGGTGATGAATCCATCTTCTTCTCTAATATCTTTAATCTTCGCAGGGCACAGCTGTAGTTGTTGGGCATCGAAGCGTCTTCATCACGCCATGGTAACCCGACTTCGAAGTGATCACCGACTTTTCTCAGTGTTCCCTGAACCACGTTCATTGCCTTCTGATCTTCGGGTTTGATCTTCTTGGCCAAAGAAACTCCTAGGGCATCAATCCTGAAGTGTGACTTTACTAACTCTTCTATACGACGTACGTCATCTGTCTGTCTCGCTGCAGACACATCGTATAGATGTAGCACGACTTGTCCCTCTTGTTCCTTCAGCGTGGTGCGTGGCGCAGTCCCGTGGATCACCCATCCTAACTGAGTGTAGGATGCTGCAGGCTCATTTTTCTTGCCCATGCGTAACTCTCGCGTGACTATTAGGTGCCAGCTGTCCGCACCTATCAGTACCATCGGTGTAGCTTCTCTGTAGAATGCGTCGCTTTGTATGTCTTGGAGGTGAGGAAAGTTTTCGAGTTTTAACCTGTCCATCGTCTGACCATGAAGTCGCAGGTTTTTCATTGTTCGTGCGCGTAGTTCTTGGAATTCACCGCTCTGGCCACGTATCTGTAACTTGACTTCCTGGCTTTGTTCTTCTTGTTGTTGTGAAGTCACGCTCTGGATACGTAAAGTAGAGACCGGTCCGCTTATGTGCAAACGACGTACTAGTTCTTCGTCGACGAGCGATATTGTTGAGCCTTCGTCCAGTAGGGCGAACGTCGATATTTGCCCGCCGGGCCCTTTTAATAACACGGGACACATTTTCAGCAATACGCGTTGCGACACATTATTTGACGCGGAGACGGTCATTACCGCTTCCTGCGAGTGTGGGTTCTCGGTATCAGTTGACTTATCTGGCTTATCACTTGGCGGTGCCTCTCTCTCCTCTCGATCTTTGTGCAGCAGCGCGTGGTGTGGGCGGCTGCAGGTTCCTCTGCCGCATCGCTTCGCTCGGCAATGTTCGCGTCGATGGCGTCTTGTCACACACTTGAAACACACTTTGGCAGTACGTGCCCAATCCCATCTTTCATCAACGCTCATCTTCAGGAACTTTGCACATTTCGGTACCTCGTGATCACTGCCACAACACAAACACTCTTGTTTTCTTTCTTCCTCCTTTCCCGATGTCGCGTAAACTACTTCCCGACCCGACTTCTTCTTGGCGTTAAATTGTGGCGCGCTTCTCATTTCCTTCTTCTGGACGGGTGCGGGCGTCGCGCTAGTGAAGGCGTATTTCATGGCTCGGTCAGCCTCCCGCATCAGGAATCTGGACAACAATATCACTTCCGGTTCACGCGACGATTCCGCAGTTTCAGAAGCGTAATCGCACCATCTTGACTTTATGTGCGGGCTCAGTTTCTCTACAACTTCGCGAACTAGCATCGGGTTCCATATATACCCACGATTGTCCATCTTGGAAAGCACGCACACTATGTTTTGAAGTTTCACTGCGAACGAATTTAATTCACTGGCCGCACCCGTGAGTCGAGGTAACTTCTTCAAATCTTCCATCACTCGATTCATGAGTATCTCCGGTCTCCCGTAATACTGTTCTAGTGTCTTCATGATCACTTGCGGGTCAGACGCGGAGTATAGGAGCGCGGACACAGCTTCTCTTGCTTCACCCTTAATGCAATTGCGTAGTCTTGCCAAATTTTCTGTTGTCGTGAATTTGCACAAATTCGACGAGTCGTCGTACGCCGCCTTAAATGGCAACCATTCAGTAGCCGCTCCCGTGAACGTGGGCAGCTCAGTCACTTGTCGCGGCGGCGGGCGTACGTGAATCATTTTTTCCAACGCGTCGGCCAACTGTTCTATTCCTCTTCCAACTCGGCGTTCTCCTCTGGTAGGCGAACGCGAGGTCGACCGTTGCCTTTTCTGGTCATTCCTGGCAGGTGCGGCGGCTTCGATACGTGCGGCGGGTTCGACGTAAGTGGCAGGTTCGAGGGCGGCGTGCATGGCGGCGGGATGCGGAAACTGCGCTTCTCTCTGCGGTTGATCCGCGACTGGAGGGCGACTTCGGTCAACACTTTGAAGCCACTCGTCCACCCTGTCTTCACTCATGTGCACGGAGCCTTCTTCACGAGCCTCTGCCTCTGCCTCAATCGTCGACACTTCATATTCGAGTCGCTTGTTGACGAGTGCTTTTTCGAGTTCTAATTGCTCGTTCCTTATCGCAGCGATTCTCTTCTGTGCCTCGTATTCTGCCTTCTTCACTCTTGCCACGTCACTACTGTACGATCTTCTGGACCTTATCGTACTTACTGTATCCCTCACAGAAACATCGTGCGCAGCTGTCATAGTTCTCACTGATTCCTGGGTTCGAAACACGGCGCGCGTCAACGGGTAACGCGATGTGGATGGTGTGGCGAGCGATTCACCATAGTCGTACGCGGTCGCGGTCGCGGTGGCTCTACTTCCCGTCGGGACGCGAGGAGCCGGCGCGGCGAGGGCGCCATCGGACGTCGTCGGCGCAACTCTCCCCGCCGCGGGCGTGGCGGGGTGTGCGATCGCGAGCGCGGGGGCGGCGGGATCGGTCCCAGCCGCGGGCGCACCATGCGGTGGGCGCGGGAGCGCGGACGCGATGGTCGACGGCGACCTAGGCGGCTCTTCGAATGCGAGATGGCGGCGACTATCGTAGCCCGATTCGGATTCACTTTCCTTGGCCGAAATGCTTCTAGTCTTCATTGTAGATGTTCGTTTCGACCGGCGGTTTTCTATCTTCTATCTGCTATCCGGCTCGAAGGACCAAATGACGAGGTGGACTGTATTTTCTTGAATTAAACTTCGGAACTTCTTTATCTTGTTTATTTTCCCAGGGCTGGCTTGCTGCTGACGGTTGAGTGACGAATGACGGAATGACACCGAGCGCGGCAAGCCACCCGCTTTTTATCTTATTTCCTACTTACACAGGTAGTGAGCGTGGGCGCTTAGGCCTCGGCCAATCAGAGCGCGGGTGGTGGCGCGGAGTTCGAGTCGTTTTAGCGCTGACCAATCAGAGGCGAGCGCATCTGTCTATTGTTTAGACAGGTTCAGACCTGCTCGAAGCGTGTTACGACCGAATTCTGTGCCACCTTACAATCTTCCTTTATTAAACATAAATTAAAACAATCCCTACACTATTGCTTATACATAAAATCCCTGCTATGAACAGTCTTTATTTATTTAAATCTAAACCTTATCCATTAGGTATATAATTTCCCTTAACATCAAGCCTTAGTATCTAACTTATCTATTTATTTATATCCTATTTATTTCGACGTCCGTAATACTAATACTGGGCAAAGTAAATAATTAACGTAGATATTATTAGTTTTTCACAATTACCCCCAAAAGAAGATTTAAACAAACTTTGTATTTAAACATCACATCTTTCTTTCTATTTATGGGGTTTGTGGGGTTCTATTTGTGAGGGTTTTTTGGCTTAGTATTTTTTTTTATTACATCTAAGTAAATAATAAAGGTTTTCATATCAATGCCCCTCGGACCTAGAGAGTTAAAAGTTTACTCAGCTAAATTTCCTTTTATTATTTTATTTGTAAAAGAAATATATTTCGTAAATTCCAACCCGTAAGGAATTGAAATGAGAATATAGCAAATTTTGAATCTTTGATTTTTTATTTGATCTAAACAAACTTTGATATAATCAATCTAACACCTGTATGAGCATTTCCTGAATTTCAACCCTTTAAAAAAAGGAAACGGGTGGCAAAATATGATGTAGACCAAGCAGGACTTGGTCTACATCATATTTTGCCACCCGTTTGTAGAACATAGTATAGGTTAACGTATTATCCCAGGAATATGTTCTCTTGGGATATTTTTTCTTCTGGGTAAGCTCGCTCCATCGTCGAATTTATCTCTGTCATCTATGACCTAGACTAGAGTCAAGAGCAAACTCATCTCACGTAAAAACAATAAAATAAAAAAAACGAATATTACGTGGGCGAAGACGCTGGCAAAAGTAACTGGGTCACACGATTCCCCTCATCAAGACTGGGTGTCAGATTTTTTGGCTACTGACTATCCGTAATTACCGTCAAAAACCTTCAAATGATAGCCGGGACCACCGGCTTAGCGTGCCTTTCGAGGCGATTGTTCTAAATACTACTTACTGATTATACAAAATTAGTTACTTATAATCCTTAATGAGTTTGTTTACCTTATTGTATAGCTGTTACAGAAGAATACAGCTTGGATGGGCCGCTTTTAGCAAATTGGACGACATTCTTAAGTCTGCCAAAATTCCTCAATGTCTGAAGTCCCGCCTCTATAGCCAGTGCGTTTTTGTTTTGCCCATCTTACGGACGCTCACGCAGGAGGCTGTGCACAGACTGAGAGTTGCACAGAGAGCCATGGAGCGTTTCATGCTTGGCATACGTCTAATAGATCGAGTTCCAAACGTCGGGGTCCGAAGACGGAATTAACGAATTGCGGAACTAAAATGGAGCTGGGCACGACACATGGCAAGGCGCGGTGATGATAGGTGGAGTACGCAATTGTTGCCATCGTGGGTAGAACCTGGATGAGGCTCACCCAGGGACGTGGAGATTGGCTCAAGAGAAAAGAGGTCTATGCTCAGCAGTGAAGCGAAGTCGGGCTGTGGATGATGATGATTATAGCTGTCACCGGAAAATTGCAAAAACCGTAAGGTAATAATACAAGGATATATTGGAAACTATTGAATTTGGATGGGATTTATTATATACAAAACGATTTTTTCATAATATATCGAGATACTATAATCTAATAAGGATTTATTACAATCTTATGGAGTCCGCAATTTTTTGGTGACATAGCTACTACAAACAGTGGTGACATTCAAATATCCAACTCAAAATTAAAATTTATCGTTCTGGTGGTTACCGAAAAGCAGCAAGTCAAATTAAAATGGCTTTACTAACCTTGTAGCCGACAACAGGATCCTTAACATCACCACTGGCAATCTTGTTCCAGGAGATTTTAATAGCTAGGGGGTCCTTCACCGTCACATGTACCATATTAGGAGCCGACAACTGGGCCTCCCTGGTCTCCAATGGCAGACCCTGGCACAAACTCACGAGGACAAGAAGGTATATGCTCTTCATGGTCGAAAAGTATTTGTACTAGATATAAAAATGAAGAGGTATTTTTATAATGTAACTGGTATTTTTTCTATACGTTTGGTGCGCTCCGTGTCTATGAGTAGAATGGACTGTGGACGAGTATTTGGTTGAATGTTTTATTTGATGTGTTTATGTAAAGGTATATTCATATTGGTGGATGACTTTTGCTGCATAATAAATATTATTTATAATATTCTAAACTCGTGATTGCACATTGCCAATATTTTGTTTTCTACTATCAATAGGGTATTTGATGAAAAAAAAATTAATTGGTCCGTCAGATACATTTCCAAAAACTATAGGACACGTATTTTTTTCTTTTGTCCCGTAAACAAAAAATTAATACGAAACAGTGCGTTGAAAACTCGTGTGACGTCACTTACTAGTATACTTTTTAACTGGAAAGTAAAATTACAAGCCCCCACTCCTTATTTTTGATGCGTTTTATCTTCGTAATTTTTTATAGATTTAATAAAATAAAAAATACGAACTTATCCAATATTTTTTCGGTAATCTAACTGACGGACTAAATAGAATCATATTTTTTGAACCCAGACAAGGCAACATCCCTATTAAATAATAATATTGTGAAGTATAAAAACCGTTCTATTAACATTAACATTTTATAAAGTATTCAGTACCTAGTGCCTACTTAACTCAAGACACATGTTTTTTTTCATCATCTCAAATTAAACCTACAAGGTTCGCACATACCTAACGATGGACTGATAGCTGCAAAAAAAGACGGAACTTTAAAATAAACCTTTACAATTTCTATATTTTTCTCAGATAGTAAATAGTTGTATAGAAAAAACTGAACTTGCTTTAAAAACATTTGACATGACCATAAATATCCAAGACATAATGTCTCATAATGTACCTAATATTTTTAAAAAGTAGTACGTGTGTAAACGCCCTTATAATATGACTCATGACTGCACTTTGGTCGTTCTCAATGGTCAGATAAGAGACAAATAGTAAACGATGATTATTGTGTGTTTTGTACTAATTAGAAGGTAATAACATATTTAAATATTATTATGTAAAATTTGCCCCGTTTCTCGTATGAATGTATTGTTATAATAATTTAAAAATAACTGTGACAAACTGTCAAACACGCGTTATCTAGCCGTGATTGGTTGAATGAGTTGTCAACCGTTAATCGCATCACTTCACAAGTGAATAATTTGTGATGGGTCATAATTTATTCCCAGGAACCGAGGTTTAAATTGTCCATCTCCTCAATGACCAATTGCCTCCTAACAACCAGTGAAAGTACTTCCTGGGTCATTAAAGATCCACTCCAACTCCAATCTCGTCAAAAAACACAAATTAAGGAAACTACCAAAAGGACCAATATACATAAAACACGTGATGTCAAACAAAAAGCTACTCAAATAAATCAGCCGGTCCTCCTAGCGCAAATTAAACATTATTCTTCAGCGGAATTCCTCCCAGGGACGCGGCACTTTTATTGGAATTTTTGCCAATAGCTATCCGTGCCAATACATACGTTAAACGGTTGTAACTGTTCACACCCCACGGCATTTAGCTTCTTTATGTCAATCGGCACGCACACGTACGCGAACACACGTGTATGCTCACACACACAAGTACAGGACATGCAAATCGCAAAGACGGAACAGGGAATCCAACGTGTATTCTATTTACTGTTGCTCTGTGTGATGGGATGAATGGTTTTGATACTTTTATAATAAAATAGGAAAGGTAGTCAGTTTTGTATAATACTTTCCTTCAAATATGGTATTCTCGAGCTAATTTTTAATGATTTTGAACCCGACCACGAAAATGTGTAAACGAGCATTTGAAGTAATTAAAGCAAATCGATAAGGCATCCCAAAAAGGTATGAGTCATTCCATTTCTACTTATTGAATAACAAGTCGTTGTTATTCATTTTAACCTACTTACGCTAATGACTTGTAACTAATATGACGTAGTTAGTTAACCAAGCACTTTGTTTTTAACTACTGACGGTCATTGCGTAAAACACTAGGAAAATTATTATCTACAAACTGTTTCTACTCGTAATTTATTGTTTACTTCGAAGAAAAATCTAACGAAATGATTAGGGGCAATGGGGCAATCTTATCTTTGATTTCACAACTTTTTTGTGTACCTTTACGCGTATTTTTCTTACCTGCTGAGTTATTCAAGAAGGTTACTAATGCGTTTTAAGAGTATTCATTACTAAATCGAAAGATGTCGAGATTCACCACAATGTACCTTTCAAAAACAAACTTAACCATTAGTAGTAACGCATGCATCGCAGGAGTACCTTCCTAAAAATATTGAATTACTTTATAGACCAACTTTATGCCTCAGGTTTTTGTTAAATTGGTTCTTTGGGAGGATTAAGGCCTGTTTCACCGGCTACGATTAAGATCCCGTAAATTTACTTGGCAGATAATTCCATACAAATATATATATATTTTTTAATTTATTTGGTGATTAGTAGCTATTCGGAGGCAGTGGGCCCTTAAACTCGCAAAAAAAAAATGACCAGTATATTTTCCGGGCAGAGAAAACAAGTATCAAGACAGTTGGATCGCAGTATAAATCCACTATATCCCAGTATTGTCCCTTTAACACGAAACGGAGGCGTATAACAAAATAAAATACAATACAAAAAGCGTTAAACGTGAACCTATTGATTTGCTGGAATTTTTATTAGGAGCCTACCTACGAGGGGACAGCAGTTTTATTGTGCTATCGGTTACCGGCTGCCTTGTGCGCACTTTTAATTTTGTTTATATGGAGATTTGTGACTGTGTTGTGTTGTTGTATCGCAGGATGTTCTGTTTCTTGTGTTAAGAAAACCAAACGGTCTACTGCGTAGAAATGTTACCGAGAAAACTTAGATCAAAGAACTTGAAGTCAATTGCCAATCCTTGGAATTATAAGGACATTGGATAATTCATCTCCGACCTTTTGAAGCCCACTGCTGAACATAGGCTTCCCATTTTGTATAGGTCAGTTTGTTGACTTAAATTTGCAGAATTCTTAAAAAAATCCTGTATGAAATTAGGAGTTAAATTTGAATAGTATCTGATATAAAAAGGTCGTGAGAAAACATGAGTTATCCAATGCATTTTTCCTACTAATTGCAAAGACAATCTAGATACTCCAAAAGGAAATGGAGAGGTTGAAAATCAGCTGACAGGGTGACTCAACGAATCAACTAAGAATAAACCTGTCGATGGTTGAAATATTAGTTAACAGCTTAATTAACATTGAAGCGGAGCCAGGAAGCATACAATGTATAATGCGAACGATTGCAAATGGCGTGTGACATAGCACCGTTCATCACTACTCGGCGCCAATGGGCCGCGCAGGAACGAATATAAGACCGGCTACACCTTGCGAATTGAGAGGTGAGGTAAGGGATACTCTCATCGTAGGTATGTCGATGGATCTCTAAAGAGAATTTAATCCTTCTGAAAGAGATCTTGAAACCAGACAAAATAAGCACGAGGTAATTTGTTTTGATTTCGCTTTTATAGAAAGACAACTGGGAAGGAGAATAAACTTCTCCAGTGAAAATTGACGACATACTTGTTTGTAAATGTTTGTCTTCTTAACCAGTAGTAAATAATGAGCAAAATGTTGAGGCATTGAACACTATATTTTTATTCATTACTCAAATTCAAATTAAGAATCAGCTTAACAGTTCTTAAACTAAGCATATGGTATTTTGTTTATGAGTAAGGCTGTTTATTGTAAATAGTCAACGATAGTGCACATTGTTTTAATTTTAAAAACCCGTTTAAATGTAAAGGTATAAGAGAGATTTTTTTAGACTGAAAATGCAAAAATTCAAAATAATGCAGAACATGCCCCACTGGTCAAACTTGCGTAAAAAACATCGATACCGAACACCTCTCCACAATTACACCTCTACGTGGACTCGTTGAAACCATATATTGTCCCGCGTCCTATCTGTCTGGCGTCCGTTTTGTTTTTGCATCTCACTCATTTGGCCACCTTTATTGGTCCGGTTGTATGCTGGCCCGAAACGGTTTGATCCCGTCGACACGACGATTCATCGCGTCGGATTCGTTTGTTTTCCACCGTTTATTGTTTTAGGAGGTAGGTTGCAATTTTGTACGTTGATGAATGCTGGGTTCGTTTTTTTGGTTCTGTGGTAGGGGTTTTGTTTCAGGAACGTTTGGTTCGAGCTTATCTGACCTCCATCCCAGTAACTATGTAACACGGTACTTTTTAGCAAGACTGGTGGATGGATTTTTTGGCTCCTGACAATACGTAACGACTGTCAAAGACCTACAATGACAGCTGAGACCAATAGCTTACCGTGCTTTTCAAGGCACGAAGGAGTAGTTAGGATGGTCACCCATCCACAGACCAACCTCGGCAAGCTTTGCTTAACTGTGCGAGTTTAGTGTAAGTATTTAATTGTATTTTGTTCCGGTAGTTATAAGCACTAACACCAGTTTCTAAGTTTTTGTATACTAACCAATTAATGGACTCTGTCTGAATTAAAAGATTTTTATTTTTTTTATTTTATTAACCTTAAAGATCGACCCGTGTGACTGTTATTATTTAGCCACCATCTTAGTGGATGCCTACGTTTTAAAATAAACCTCCAATAATTAATATGTTTCAATTTTCAGCTTTCTAGAATTAGAAGTTTTGGCCTTACGTTAATCAGTCTGTCAGGACAAACGATTTTATAAAAAAAAAAATAGTGATTCCATAAACCACCTTAATTTATTAATAACCTCAGAACAAAAAACACCTTAACCATTTCTCGCATCTTACGAATTTCTTACTCCACCTCAAACCGCCAGAATATATCCAAAACGAGATGAGCCAACAAATTAATTTGAAAATTCAAATGCCTTAGTAGGAAATGTAATTGTAAAGGCGTGTGTACACTTCCCGGTAAGGCGCTGTTTACACCGAGCGGCGCAAAAGGTACGGATTTGTTAGAATGTAAATCAAACTGGATGTTTTATTAAACACTCCTCTGCTGGATATTCAAATTAAGCGGTGTCGATGGTATTATTTCATGGAGTCTGCTTTTGGTTATGAAATAATGTGGAAATTAGAGAGTAATACATTTGAAACGTGTTTGGAACTTCGTTCATCGTCAGTAATAAAATTTAAGCTGTATCAATCATTTTTTTTTAGTTTCTTTTTTGAGTGTTCATTCGCTGGCATCATACGGAAGAAAATGAACTAAACGTATCGAAACGAATACTTGCAAAGCGTAACGTTTCCTCACCCGTAGCAATTTAACATTTAAGTTTTACTCATCTGTATTCTGATTTGAATATGAATCTGTGTGAATCCAATCACAGACATCTCCAAAGTTGTCACACTTGTCTATCAGTTTCTTATTACGAACTTTCCTATCAAATTGAACATGTTAGATGCGGCCATTGTTATGATGTCCTTGCATTACTTCAGAAATCCGTCTCCATACTGAGCTACCCTCGCAAGATTTCCACCTCAGCGTTCCCGTTGGCAATATTTACCCGTTACTTTCTGTAAACAGTGCTCGGAACATCGCGAATATAACTCGTACAAGAAAATTAAGCTTGTTTAATTATCTAACTTGCTGTACTGTTGCTACCCTCGCGATCTCGAGCTATAGATATGTGAGTCGTGCATAATTAGGTGAATCGATGAGTTGAAATGAAGGAAGGTTGTTAGGAATCTACGTTTTGAAACGAGCTACAGCTCTCTGACTAATATGAGTTTAAATTAAAACATTCATTTATACGAGAGAGGTGGTGGATCCGGCTCGAAGTACCATTGATACAACCGAAATTAAGCGTCAGTATTGGGCTATTTTTTTTTTTCAGTCAACCCATGCTGTTCCACTGGTGGTTAAAGGCGTCTCCCAAGTCCTTCCAGGAATTATTTTCCTACTCCATCTCGTACTAGCCCTCATGTTACGCGTCCAGGCCGTCTCGGTAAGCAAAAAAAAAAATGTTTGGCTATGTTTTTCAACATAGTAAAATAGAGCGTAGTTATATATGTAGTTCTTATAGTCATTAAATAATATTTTCCGATAAGCAAAACACGGACTTTCCTCAACTTATTATTCACGGTCATTAATAAGAAGTACTAGGCGAGCAGAAGTCGACCGGAGCAAACTTCGTATCTGCTTCCGCTAACTACTAAAAGATGGTAATGAAGCGCACTCACCTTTCTATACCTGACCCTGTCACACACACTGGACTTATATTCTTCTTTCCTGCTCTAAGCTGCTGTCAGACCCACAACAGCCCATCCAGACGGTGACAAGAAATTAATTAGGGGAAGCTCGGGAAAATAATGGTGTGCCGTGATTTTTAAATGAAATTTATTTTCTTCACTTCATTTATTTCTGGGCGACATGACACTTCGGAAATTATTAGACTTTAGGAGGGCTTCCCTTTCCGTAGGTAAGGTTTCAGCTTGTTTACCTTGTGATGCCGAGACATTTTTTCTCTTGATTTTTTTATTTGTCCTGGTGTTGATTGGTTTTTAAATATTTTGGCAGGGAATTGAATTATTTTGAGTTTGTTTGGATACTTGTCCTCGATTATTTAATTAAGATTTGTGAAGAAATGTGCAGAACAGCTGAATATAAATGTACTTTCTTTTTTTACAAATATATTTTGTAGACGGAGTAAAATAAGATAAACAGCTTGAAGTACATCTTTACATTCTGTCAACGGCTTCTTACAGGTTCATCTATCATTTAGTTTTGACTATTAACTTCTGGCCGCTTGAGTAGTCCAAAATGAATTTGCTTATTTATTCATTAATGTATGTACATAAAATAAGTATACCTAAAAAAAAAGTATATACAGAGAAAAGATCACAAAGGTACTGCTTATTTACATACGACAAGCAATTTTTCTAAATCTTTCTACACCTTTTCTGTTATTTATAGATCCTTTACCGTCTTTACAGAATTTCCTGTCAGAAGCCAGGGAATCTACACCAGTCTTGCCTAGGGGTCACAATCGTGGTACTCACTACTATTTTTTTTAAGGCTGGGAAATCATGAAATGTTTTCTTCCGCTCTGGGTGGAGTGGAAGGGCGTGTCAGACTCTAACTAACTAAAACCCATCCGTGTTCTTTTGCTTGCGTTCCAGGGCCGCGGTGACTCTTTAGAACAAATTCTGCAACCCTGGCAGGGTACCCTACTACTGGGCTGTGAAGGTTAGACCCGAAGTCGCTCCATATATTTTTCAACTGCATCCAGGTAGACTGGAAGTCGACTTCAACATAGCTAAGTATGGGCTTTGCAGATTGATTGTTTATAAGTTAAATTATGCTATACACTTCATCATGTCAGCCAAAGACGTCCACTGCTGGACATATGCCTCCCCTAAGGGGGCGGTTTGCTATAATCGCCACGCTTGACGGCCGGGTTGGCGATCGAAGTGTAGCTGTTGCAATGCACAGAACCACAGAGAATGCTGCTGCTCATTCTCTGGTGAGTCCTTTAGTCGCCTCTTACGACTCCCACGGGAAGTGATGGGATGGTGCTATTCTTCTACGTCCGACACCATACAGAAGTGCTATGGTAACACTTATGATGTTTCAAATGTTCTGTTTTCTCCTAATAATTTGTATGGAATATTTGATGTCGCAAACTCTGTAAATATTTTAGCCCATATGTCTTAAAGTTCCTGACCAGGTAAAACTATCATTATTATATAATCAAACAATAAGAAGGCTATCAAATGGAGCTTTCGAAAGTAATGATGTCACCTGTCAAAAATACAAGCTGTTGAAACAGCGATTAAAACAAAGGGCTGTAATAAAATCACCGACGATTATTATCAGGAACCCGCCGAGTGGAAACTCGGTAATATTCACGGTTATTATAATGGTGCAGGGTAGGCAGAAGGTTAATGGAACAGATTATTGCACGAATACCTTCATTTTCCGATCTCGTATATCTTTTTGTTTAATTTTGAACTCTCCTCGGTTCTTTTTAGTGTTCCGAACGTCCGAATTAAAAAAACAGAACCTTTAAGTATATCATTATGTGTTGGTCTGTCCAACCGTTATAGGCAATTTTTAACTAATTAATTTTGTAAGATGATCAAAAAGAGTGGTGGAGTGGAGCTCGTCTTTCATAATGCGCACAGCAAAGGATGAAACTCTCTGCCTGCGTCTGTGTTTCCGAACGCATACAACCCTAATCTCTTCAAAATTAGAGTGAACAGGCTTCTTCTGGGTAAGCTCGCTCCATTGTCGACTTTGTCTCTGTCATCTATGACCTAGACTAGAGTCAAGAGCAAACCCATATTAAATTAAAAAAAAAGAAAAAAGAGTGGAATCATTTCTGAATGAAAAAAACAGAAATAAAAAGAGTTTATTTGCTAAATAAAAACAAAATTACAAAAGTAACGCAATTTGGGAAGATATGCTCTCGGTGACTTGTTGAACTTTTTTTCTGGTAGTCGCCACTGTTGCTTCTGGCTTCAGCTGGAGTGGCTGGGTTGGCATGGCATGCCAAAAAAAAACTCTCGTTCTGGTAAGTTGAAAATTATTCGGAGCCTATATTATTTATTATACCTAACACCTATGATTTCAAAGCTTCAATTTGTTTTCTGAAACAAATATTAAACTGATATTACTAAAGTGTATCAATCTGTAGAATATTTTCTGTGTATTAGAATGAATTCTTCGTAAAAATAGGATTAACACATTGTCACAGATACCAGACCACACTTCAAGAACTACCTCTATAATATCCATTTCTCAATTATTATTCGTCTTCACTTCATTAAGTGAAACTCTGACGGTTCCAAATTGACTTACTGATAGCTCCACACCTGTGCCCCGAACTAATTAAACGCACGAACAGATTTATTAGCGATACGTTTATAATGTTACGTAGTAATGGAGCTGAGGCACGAGACCCATCATTTTACGAGTAGTTCTATGTCAATATGGCAGCTGAAGAGTAGGCTTCGAACCGTGTGAAGTCAATTGTGGAATGAGTGTGCGGCTTTTAATGAAACAATAATTTAATGTATTGATAAAATCAAAGTCAAATTAACATTTTTTTTTTTTTTTCAAAGAATCTTAATTTTGTACCAAAATATGTGAAGATTAAATTTTAAACAGTTAGAAAAGTAATATCTTGTCAAATAATTTTACTTCAAAGTCATTAGCGACGCTAACAAGTGAATAATTGAAATTCATTTACCAAAAAGCTTTAAGAAATTATTAATAAATTTTTCAAATATTTGTTTTTTTTTTCAGATAAAAGCAAAAATGTTCCCTGAACAAACATTCCAGGCTCAGATAATCCAAGATGACCTGCAACGTACACCGAAGAAACTTTTCTTCAAACCTAAGAAGGACAGATTTCAACATGTCTTAGTAGACAAAGCAAAAAATTACCTAAAGCTATTTCTTGAGACGTCATCCATTCACGGATTGAACCACTTGGTTTCGTCAAGGAGACATCTACTTGAAATGTAAGATTTAAGATTTTTGAAGTCGTGTTATTATTATGGACTGGTTAACCTTGACATAATATTAAAATTTTTACTAGCAGTTTAAGACCAACACAGAAGTGTCGTGTGATTTCGTACCCTGTTCGTTTGTTTAGTAAGAAATTTCTAGAATAATTTTATCATTTATTTTCACGTCTGTAGGTAGCTCTGTGGCAATTAAATATGTACTCTTTCTTTCTGCTTCTAAGTCTTCCTCTTGTTTCTACTTTGTAGGGCCTCAGTACATACTTAACCTTGCCATTATAATGTTACTTCATTCTTCCTTTTTTCTAACAGCGTCCTCTGGTTCACCATCATATTCCTGTCAGGGTTTGGCTCCCTGTACCTGTCGCAGATGACCTGGAGTCGCTATCAGTCCTCTCCTACTGTCGTCTCCATGGATCGGGACATGTTTGCTTGGAATACCACCTTCCCTTGTGTCACTGTGTGCCCCAATAACTATATCGATAAGAAGAAACTTGATTTCTTTTTGAGGTTTGTAGAAGTTCCTTCAATGCTCCCTTTGGTTTTGTACCTCTACGTTAAAGTCATATTTAGTATTTTTTTTTTCATCTTTGTTTAGTTGTTTCTTTTTATTTGATAGCGGCATCCACTGAATGAGAGTTCAGGACCGGTCATTGTGGAAATGCTTGCGACGGGTCCAACTTTGGACGTTTTTCAATTGACATAATGACTATAAAACATAAAAAAACTTATAAACTATGTTAGTAGTAACACTTGGACACACGAGTACAAAAACAACAACAAAAATACAGCATCTAATTAGAAGAAGATTCATCAAGCCACATGTCTGACATGTAGCTCGATAAACCTATCCATTGTAGGCCCTTCTAACCTTATTTAGATGATGAAACTCTTATAAAGTTGGATCTCATTTTCATCATGCCTTCTTTTAATACCATTAAGTTTACATTTCCAGGAGCTCCAACGAACCAAACAAGACCAGATTGGAGAGCTTCGTCATTAATCTTGCCAACGCGTCCTACAAAAATTTCGAGAACATTCCGGTCTACCCTGACATCACCCCTGACAAGTACATACAACTGTTGATGAACTTGTCAGCGCCCTTCAAGCCGACTTTGACCATTGGAGTGTCGAATGTGGTGCTGTCGATAGTACCCACTGTCACTGAGATGGGATTGTGCTATGCTGTGAATTCTAGAATTGCTGTTTATAATTCTCCGGAGTGAGTAAAACTAATAAAGCCTGCCCTATGGTGAAATACTTATGTTTGTGGTTTTACTTCTATAATGTTGGGTACAGTCTAGGAGTTTCTGAATAAACGATTTCTTTGTTTTGCAGGTACAGGGACGCCAACCGATGGGATGTTATCACTGATGATAAGAAATCTTTGTTCATTCATCCATTAGATGGCGAAGTTTTTGCTCAAGTCATGAACATTTCTACTGCTTATGATGTAATTTTTCGTTTATATATAAATTCGCCTAACATTTTATCTGAATGGTGCTGACGTGCTTCTCATTTATTGACAATAATTCTTTTCATGGAAACTCTTCTACATTCTTGGTTTATTTCAGGTATACATTCACGGTCCTCAAGAAGTCCCAGACATTTCCACCAAGTTCCAGCACTCGGCTGAAGGATACTACATGAAGCTATACGTCACTGCACTTACTGTCTACACTTCATCAGAAGCTGCTAAGTGAATTTTTTATTCATACCCTTTGGTTGTTTCTTCTTTACGTTTACAATTTCCGATTCCATACCCTAAATGGTGCCAATGGTAGCCTATTATTAAGCCGAAGCCTGTCTGTCTATAACGGTTATGTACTCATAAGCCAAGTACCTCATAGTTAGTGGGTTAAACATTTCCTGAAAACAACAAATGCGTAATATTTTTGCAGTCTGGCAATTATTTTTATCATATTTGACTCTAAATAGATTTTGACAGCAAATAAAGAAATAATTTATTGAAGAACTTCCCACTTTCTACAGATTAAGCGTGAATCAACGTCGTTGTCGCTTTCCCTACGAGAACAACCTGAAACACAACTCGATATACACATACACTATGTGCCGGATGGAGTGCCGCATACGACTGTGTCTCAAGTACTGCAAGTGTATCCCACACTTCTATAGGAGGATCGGTAAGATTACCAGCTTTACCTTCCATGTAGATCGCAGATTTTTTTTGTCATTGACAGGCTCGTGTCACAATATCACCTGATGAAAGCGATGATGTGGTCGACGATGGAGCTAATAGATAAGAAGATGCTTCATTATCATCTTCATATCAGCCGAAAGACGTCCACTGTTGGACATAGGTTTCCATAACCGCCACGCTTGGCAGGCGGGTTGGCGATCGCAGTGTAGCTGTTGCAATGCACAGAGGATGCTGCTGCCCATACTCTGGTGAGTCTGGTGAAGTATGCTTGCCTAGAAGTAACCTGTTTACTCTTATCTTTAAGACCCCCAGATTATAGCTTTCAGGATACACAGACTCCGGCAGGTAATTGAGATTTAATGCAAACATTAGAATCAATATTAGTTACCATAATCTTTTCACAGGTGACGAACAGTTTTGCGATATCGAAGGTCTACATTGTTTGGCTAAACATAAAGGTAACTTTCGTTGTCATCTTATTGTGATTAAACTGAATGTTATTTATTGTAAGATAAATTGTGTCTTTTTCAGATGAATTGTACAAGTTGCAAGATAAAACTGGAAAGAAAATCAGTTGCGGATGCTATCCTCTATGTGACGATGTGAATTATGTGCTACAGTCTAATGTGAGTATGTTTTTAAAAACTTTTCTTGTCCTACATCGGTCATAAATATTTTAGGTAGTTTTCACTTTAAAAACATGGTTATACAACTTACTCATTCCCACCTTATCTCTACAAAGACAAGCACATCAAGGGTATCATAATGGGCTGAGTATACTTGGCATACTTGCCTAATTTAATTCTGCCCTATTATCTATTTTAGGCCCTTCAAGAGTGGTTCCTTGGCACCAATCTTCAATGGGGCATGGTGACCTACCCCCGCATGAGATACAGAAGGGACATCATTTTCGGCTTCACTGACGTGTTAGGTATGACCACGATCATTCCTTTAAAAATAATAATAGAGCCTTTATTTCAGGCAACTAAGGCCTATAAAACACTACATTTATAAGTATAAAAAACAATAACTATAAACTAATGTATATTTGATAAATCAAACTTAATAACTGCTACACACAAAGTGACGGTATCATGTTACGCTGCGAGGTGTCGCATAGCCGCTCGTTTTATTCTGTTATCACCAGAATTACTGGTATTCAAATGATTCTATTTTGCTTCCCAGTTGCTGTCGGTGGTATGGCTGGCTTGTTCCTCGGCTGCAGCGTCCTCAGCTTCATGGAGATCGTCTACTTCCTCTCGTTGCGTCTTTTCTGCTATGCTCATACTTCTAAATAATTAGTAGTATCTGATTAAGTATTTTAATTTAAAGTCAAAGCACCGCATTATAGTCGATCGACTTTGACTTTGATCACCTATCTAGCCAGAATAAAGTATGTTTCTCCTTGCATCTCAATATTGTGTTGCATCAATGTAGCGTTACTTGGTACTTACAGAATAAACCCTTATCCTTATATTAAGTAATAATTTCATTGGATAACTCAACTGCACATCCGTATTCGAAACAGAATTCAGAAATGCTTTAACAGAACAAGAGAATATTTTAAACGGCCACTAATTTAATTATGAAGCCATTATCATCACAATTTACACAGTGCACCCAAAACTACACCAATTTGTAACAAAGTACCCGCTGTGGGTCCAACAGACCCCAGGTAAATTTAATTTAGGGTTAAACGTAATTGCAGGCGACGCACATCGGGTCGTATTAACACATCGTAAATTTAACCCTTAAACACCTTGCTAATAATTAAGATGGGTCTTTGAGACCCTTGGGATTGTTGGGCCAATTGAACAATAACACCTACTGTTGCGGACGGGTGAGGACATATCGGGTCACCTAGGGTTAGGTTAAATTGGAGAGGTGTTATGTTGT
Organism: Mamestra brassicae; assembly: GCA_905163435.1. NCBI lineage: Eukaryota > Metazoa > Arthropoda > Insecta > Lepidoptera > Noctuidae > Mamestra > Mamestra brassicae. Next base: position 909,082 of record LR990991.1, on the reverse strand, counting down.
CAACTTGCTGTTGTTAATGAATCGTTTTGATAGATAATGAAAGTTGAATGGAAATGCTTGTAATCTATGCATCCATAAGTATAGATCTCAAAGGATACCAGCCGGTCGATTCTGTTAACATGTCGAAGTGAAGGCTTGGGTGAAGTGATCACGAGGTGAGCTGTCAATCCTTATAATCAAGATGGAATGACCGCTCACCTCGTGATCACTTCACCCAAGCCTTCACTTCGAAATGTTTACTGAATCGACCGGCAGGTCAGGTTTACACATAATATGTAGATATTAGATGACAATTGTATATCCTCTTTTATTAGAGGATTTCTGATGGAACAAACCACAGAGTAAGAGACACAATTTTTTAAAGAGCGCTCCATCTCTCGGTTTGCTCTACCTACAATTCTAAATGTTACCTTGAAGAAGTTCAACTTCAGTTTTCCTATTATCTCAAAATGCCCACCTGACAAATCTTCCACAGCAAAATAGTGAATCCCGTAAGTTGTCGATAAAACTCATCGTCAACTTATCAGTCGTCAGCAAGACGTACTCGACACATCGTCATAAAAGGCTTAGCTGTAGGACTGTGGGGAAGAGGGGAAGAGGGGAGGGCATAATGTTTAAGATTATTGTTTGAAGTTAGCGGGTTGAGGTAATTTAATTCTGAGACGTTCTACCTTTGTGTTTGGTTTAAGTGATGGGGTGAAATTGATGTCGATAGTTTGTATATTGTGAGTGGCATTATTGATTGGTTCAATTATAGTTAGTGAAGCTTCATAGATTTAAGACAAAGTAAGAGCATTCCTTTGTTGTGAAAACCAGCTTTCTATATGTTTTCCTTAACCTTTGTTAGGAGGTTTAACTTGACTCATATTAATCTGCTGTTCCATTGTAACACTGTGTTTGAACTTTTTTTGTGCAATAAACAATTAGTAAGTTTAAGCTTATTTAATTTCAAATATCTTGTGTCCATTGTTTTTTTTCAACTATAACAGTTTGTGTCAGTATCTCAAACACACCGAATCCCATTCCTTTTGCCGATATTCCTGGTAAACTTTCAAGCAAACTTTCTGGATTAAAAAGTATCGACAACAGCTCCCTTCCCTAAAAAGAGGTGTTTATTAATACTACATGTTAGGATTTTAATTGCGACCATCAAGTGGCTTTTGTTTATGAATGAGTTGCCGGAGGGGGCGCCACCTACGCCGCTTGAGTCTGTGAGGTGAAACATATAGGTGTGTGGGTACGTGGGTAGGCAGGAGTCTACCGTGTGCGTATCAATTATGTTTGACAAGCTGTAACTTATGTTGAGGGTGGAAACTTGCGAGTAGGGTGATTTCTGGGTTTTATTAAGGATAATGAATGAGATAAGGCAATTCTGTATTTTATTGTTTTTCTCCACTTTTTTTAAATATCGATATCTCCTTCTAGCTACGGCCCTAAACATTGGTCACGTATTTAGTCCATTTTCTTTTCTCGAAGTCATTAAAAAACAATAATACCTTATGGTTTTATTAACATTTTAATCTGTAAATTAATGCCAGCTGGACATTTTTTTTTTGTAATTAAGCGTTACTAATTAGAGTGGATCCTGGGCTGCACACATGGTAGTTGATCTTTGGAATTTAGCAATGTCAGATCGAAATAAATTATTTGTAAGTACTCATATCTAAAGTATAAATTATACTTTAACTGGACTCAAAACATTGTCCCTTCTATTGTCCTTCTATCCAATCTCGGTCCAAAAAACCAATTCATTTTCTACCCCTCATAGACCATACAAACTTTTCTGCCATTTGCCACCCTTAGCCATTTATATTAAAAGCTGTCATAAAACGTTTATAATATCGATACACGTGGCCGATAGTGAGATAAAATAAATAAAATAGCTAGTTTATGAGATACGGAAAACATAACGGTTTTTTGAAGGGAATGATAAATCGATCGGTATTTTTGAAGGTCATGTTTGTGTGGAATGGATGGGGATGTGGAATTAATGTCCTTGGGAACTGAGATGTGAAATAATTAAGTTATGAAATAAGGCGCGTAGAACGCCTCATCACCATTTCAGTAGTAAGAAGTCCCCTTTTGGCAGAATAAAAACTTAATATTGAAATTGCATAATTTATTTCTGTGTGTTCCTAGATGATCTTGCATAGACCCTCTTGTTGTTATCATTATCTTCATCATATCAGCCGAAAGACGTCTACTGCTGGACATAGGCCTCCTCCAACGGGAGGGGCTTGCCATAATCGCCACCGTATGCAGGCGCGTTTGGGAAACAAACAATAACAAGCACATAACATTTTATTTTGCTGAACACATAACAAGCCTCCTTGAAATATTTTTCGTAAATTAGGTAATGACTTCGTTAGGCTGTAGTTACCAAATAAATCTTGTGGGGGGGGGGGCTTGAATCTCTTAGCCCCCTTCCGCCTGTATCCGTCAATGAAGGAATAATGTAATGGGCTGAGTAGCATAGTGTCTTATGCTACGCTGCATTCTTGTGTTTAAGTGTTCGACTGCTAACAATAGCAAGGCGTTACCGTATTCCAAGTATTTCAAACTTTAACAAGGTCTCTGATGATCTAATAGTGAAACGGATAGTAATAACAACTTCTAAATGTATCTCAACAATATCAAGTGTTATCAAATTCCCGCGCACACGTGCGAGTATTGGCATCAAATCAGCCACTTCCCCTGACCTATCGTTTATTTACCCCACCTTTAAGATTGCCAGATAAAAAAATGCTCCCTGATTTATGGGTATTTTTTCTCTCGGATAAATAGTTGTCTTGAAGGCCTGTAGGGCGGGCTCTCCTCATTTTTCTAAGGTGGATATTGCCTTTTTTGCTGATAAAGAGATGACGAATGAGGTAGGTGCGAGATATTTTATGTTTTGCCCTCAGATTTATTACATGGGTTTTTATTTTACGATCACTTTATTATAGGTGTGGTTGAGATTCTTTTTTGCGTTATTTTGTGTTGATGGTATTGGGTGATAGTTTACGGGATGTATCTAGAGTAGATTTTATTAATAAAATTTCTTTCACACCTAAGAGCAATTTTTATAAAACTGGAGAAGGGAGGCATGGGGAGGCATTGCCTATGATTGGCACAGTCCAGGCAAGCCAAAAACCAAATTGATCTTAGTAGAAAAGTGTAGAAAAAAGAGTTTTTCCAATGAGGACTTTGTTCCAAATTACCAATAAAATAAGCCTCCAAAATTAACGAACACAACAAAATAATCCACTCATTATCCAACAAGACAAGATACCTCAACTCGAGCCCTCAACTTACCCACTCATTCAAAATAACCGATCCGCCATTAACAATGACGTCACTTCCGACACCCGCGTTTGATGTCACTCGGGTAGGGGGCGCCACTTGCGAACAAAGATTTAACTAAGAAACAAAACATGCTTACTCGCGATGTTACCTATAGCGGATGGTAATAGGGTGTTTGAAATATAGAAGAGAAAATTTCATAAATAATTAAAAAATAAACAAACTATTTAATATGTGGCGTGATGGATTACAGCATACTCTTTCTCAAAAAGAGAAGATCTATGTCCCAGTCCCCGCTATAGGGAACTTAATGGTAGATAAGTAATGCTTTTCTATACCAAACGCTGTTTGAGAAATTAAACATCAAAAAAATTACAAATGAAATAAACATTAGGTCCATGATTATAATTTTTTTTTTGAGATGAGATTGCCTCAATGGATGACCTAGCCAATTATGCTTTGTAGTCGGCACTGTGATATAATATAGGATTACCTATATTACTAGTAGTGGCTACTTTAAAACGAATTTAGCTTTATTTTAGGCCAGGATAAGGCTAAGGATAAGCATGGAGTAATTTCTTTTTTTAAATTTAAGTAATATGGGTTTGTTCTTGACTTTAGTCTAGTCTAGGTAGGTAGGACAAAGTCGACGATGGAGCGAGCTTACCCAGACGAAGCCTGTTCACTCTAATTTTGAAGAGATTAGGGTTGTACGCGTTCGGAAACACATAAAAATAACTTTCGGAAATAAAAATATCCTGGCTATTCGAAACAAAAACGTTTACAGTTCTGTATACCCGAGGCCAGAAGGACTAGCTAGCTTTACAAGCACTTCGTGCTGTCACAATTAGCCACGTGTAACACCTTAATATAAATTTGTTAAGTCTCACCAGCTTCAATTCTAATAATTTTACGTGTTCAATATCTTCACCCCCTGTATAATCCCTCTCACCTCTCTCCATTGTGGTGGTCTGTGACAGGCGCGTCTCTGTCGCCTAACTTTTTAACGAGCGCTCACATCCATTGCAGAAAATCCACAATAGGTAAGTATATTGTTTCTATAAGTAGCTATATACTATTTTAACCTAAATACAATGTATTTGAACAAAAAGAATTAGGTACCAATTTTTCAAAGGTTTGCGCCTACTGAAAATATGTTAGCAATGTGTGTTATCTTCGAATTGCTTATATTTTTATTTTTGGGTTAGCCAGAAGTGTTCATGCGTCTTGTCTTTGTCTACAGCCAAAAATACTTCACTTCAACAGAAAAACTCTATTGAAATATTATCAAAACAACATCGATATGACAAATAGACTTCCTCCCGATTTTAATCAACTAAATTATCTAAAACACATTGAAACAAGAATACAGTACTTATTTAAATCAAAGAGCCGATTTCTGAATTGAGTATTTGTAGTTAAGAACGTGTCATACCTTATTTAGGTAAATAGCTATAGTAGATTTCAATAAGTACCAGCTCAAATTGAAAATCTTAATTCAGAAATTGAGGGTTTATTGTGTTACTAAGCTTCTTACAAATCCACAAAGTTCCCGATAAACCATGACTAATAGTCTAATCGATTGTGGACGTCTATAAATTAACTAATTGGAGTGTGCTAATCTCATTGGGCGCTATGTTATGTTTAGCATACATTTACATTCTGCACGCCTAATTATAACCCTTCAGGTATTAATGTTAATAGGACAATATGGCGACAAGATTAATAATCTTCCTGACCTCTGCTGGTAATACTTTGTTCTTATAAGTAGCATACTCTGGGTGCATCGTCCTCACATAATATTAAATTAAATATGGTATACTAAATTTTGTAAAATCATTATTTGAAAAGAGTACCAAACTATGGAGTTTCATGTCCGTTCTTCTCCATAAGAATCTACTTTTCCGAATGGACAGTAGAGTCACTTTATTAATGTAATATTATTATTTCGCTGAACTGTAAATGATGACGTTCAAAAGTGCCGTATAATGGCCTAATTGAAATAAACGTTTTGACTTTGACTTTGACCATTTATATTTTGAAGCTCATGTTTATGTAGGAATAGGTTTTAAAATTCATTTCAACAGGCATCGTCTCGTAACTAAAGTAAAAGACAGAATTGAAAATTCAGAGTTGAATAATTATTATATTTAAATTCTATTTTACAAAATTCGAATCAAGTTTATAATTAAGTCACATGTTACATCGATAGTCAATTTATTTAGGTAAAATGAATTGCAAGACAACGATAAAATGTGATGTTTTGAAATTTAATATCTTCGCCTTCGACCGCAACAATTGTTTGCAGCAATTTCCCCTATACTGTCCCACAGCTGGGCAAAGGCCTCCTCCAAATCCTTCCAGGTACCTATTCTTTTTTCAAGCCTCGATGTATTTCAAATCAACCCCTGCAGTCGTCACGCAACCCCTTTCTAATTTAAATACAATAAAAAACTGATGTCCAAAACTCACTTTTGAAGTAACCATATAATTTAATTTGACTCTGTATTTTCCAGTTCCGATTGATTATGACAATGAAGTATGAAGATTAATTGTTAGGCACCATACAGAAACAGGCCCCCTCGTAGCACATCGCCATATCCGACTGCTTCATCTTGAGGAGGCAGACGTCGCGGCAGTCATCATCCACTGAGCACTGGTTCTGCTCACCAACTGTGGGGAAAAGATCGAAGTTAATAGTATTACCTTACTGACCGATTGTTGAACGATCTCGAATACTTATACTGAATAATTGGCCTCAAACTAGGATAACACAGATTTGTGTGGAAAATGGAGTGGGAGTCGTTTGCAAGAGCTATTCAAAAATAAATAAATATATAATAATATCTTGGGACAACTCACACACGGTCATCCGATCCCAAACTAGGCAGAGCCTGTACTATGGCAACCAGACAACTGATAAACATACTTATATATTTCTAAATACATACATATTATAGACAAATTACACCCAGACAAAGAACAAATGATCATGCTCATCACACAAAGATTTGTCCTGGGTGGGAATCGAACCCACGACCTCCGGCTTAGCAGTCAGGGTCAGTAACCACTCGACCAACAGGCCAGACAAATATGTAAATAAATGGATAGTTTAGTCTAGTAAAATAAGATTAGATGAAGTTGATTGATTAGCTATTAGCTATATATTGGAAATTTTAATACATTTCTCGCTTAAATCTATGCAAACTGCTTTGTTTTCTTTTCACTATCTCTGGTTGACCGGTAGAGAATGCCCTCTTTCTGAATTCCTTTTTGTTTGAAGTTTTAAATAAATAATCACTGGGGTGGATGTGTTCTTAAGTGTATAACCTGAATCGGCAAAGTAAGATAGGAATGGGTAGAACGCTGAGATGGAGCGACGATTAAACCAATCTGCTGGTTGCTGCTGGATGTAGAGTGACTGAGGATGTAGAGTGACTGAGGATGTAGAGCGTACAATCGGAGGTAACTAGGTGTCTGTGTGGATTATTTCAGGGACTGATGTTAAGAGAAGCTCTTACAAACGATCCGGAGGTAGCCAAATAACATCTGATGGGTCGCATGCTTGTTTTTAGGGTTCCGTACCCGCAGGGTAATCAACGGAACCCTATTACTAAGCCTCCGATGGCCCTCTGTCTGTCAGCGGGCTGTATCTCAAGAACCGTAATAGGCAGACAGTTGAAATTTTTACAGAGTGTGTATTACTATTGCCGCTATAACAAAATATAATAAGAATTTAAAGAAAAAATGTGTTTTTTCGCTAGCGCCGCTTGGTTTGTGAGACCGCACCTCATCAATTAAGGATAAATACAAAAAGACAAACTTACGTTGACGAACATGCTTCCCTGCTGTATGTACATAACTGTCGCCATCGTCTCCGTCTTTAGCCAAGACAGACGCCACTAGAAACAAAAGAATAACGAACTTCATCGTGAGAGCAACACTTGAGTAGAACTTGACCATAACAAGCTAAGTTGGAGTATTAATAACGGCATTACGTATGTGTTACAAATCAAAGTTACGGGTCAATCGATTTTAAGTGAACCGATAACGTATTAAGTGGTGATAATGCAATTAGTTATTTATTGCCGAATTATCACAAGTTGCGTGAATTAAGACTAATTCACCAAGTACTCAAGGTGCGTGAAAAGATTATCGAGACAGCAAACTAACTGAAAAATGTATTGCAGGTGTCAGTTGTAGTCGATGGCGCGTTGTGTGTCACGCGCGCCTCAAAGAGATGTCAGCATAGAAGATGGGGCCCGCCCGGCCAGAGCAGCGGCCCTGGAACGCAAAGGGCTTTAGAAGGAACACGGATGGGTTTTAGTCAGTAAGAGTCTGACACGCCCTTCCGCTCCACCCAGAGTGGAAGAAGTCATTTGATGATTTCCCATCCTTAAAAAAAAAAAAAACAAAAGGTGGTAAACCTGCGTGCTTCACCAAATTCGTATGAAACTGCAAAACACCTTAGGCATTTATTAATAAAAATCTCGTCTGCGTACAGCTTTAGTAGATACAGTTGAGCAGAAAGGAGAGGAGATGAAGATTTAGTGGATTCAGGCAAGCTGAAATCATCTCTCGTCTCCGCTTTGCACGTCTGTGCACATTGTTATTCTGCCAGCGGCATCACTCTGCGCAAAAGACGAAAATTATTTCGTCTTTTGCGCAGAGTGGAATATACTCTCGGGATAAAACGTGTCCCATATCCTAATCCGGGACATGGTCTACCCTTGTGAAGTCTCATCCAAATCCGTTTAGCCGTTAAGACGAGAAGACGTAACGAACATGTAGCGGCATCAATGCCGCCACATGAAGAATTAAGAAGCAAAATTGGTACGGCAACAAAAAGAACCGCAACGCCATCTATCCTGTCAGCGACGAACTACCAACGAAATCCTGCATCGCGCAAGCAAAGTTCTCCGTGCGATTTGAACATAAACAACAGTTTGAATATCAATTATCGGATAATTGCCCACCAGACACAATAACCTTCTGGTCGGAGGATCCTCCCTTTTCTATGGAGGTTTTCGGGACTTTACTCTCTGTACCGCTTACCTCTATAAACAGACAGAAATAATCGTCGTAGTCGTTTTCGGTCTGTATTTTTGCGTGTACAGTGTTCACGCAAAAATATAGAAATACAAACACAATGGAACAGCTTATGTACAAAGACGAGGTTCATATCAGACATCACCGCTTCGGTGGAGTCTGGGCCTTACACCAACCTAATATCCAAGTGACATCGATTTGCAAAATTGACCTGCTCCCTATTTAATATCGCATAATAATTACTTAGCGCTAAGTTATTGAAAAGAAAATGAATATATAAATACTGACTAGTTCTGTTTTCAATCACAGTTTCACAAACTACAAGTCTCTTACTACAACAGTTTCAAGAATGAAGATTATAATCCTTTTCTGTTTGCTGGGCGCTTGACGAGGTGGACTGTATTTTCTTGAATTAAACTTCGGAACTTCTTTATCTTGTTTATTTTCCCAGGGCTGGCTTGCTGCTGACGGTTGAGTGACGAATGACGGAATGACACCGAGCGCGGCAAGCCACCCGCTTTTTATCTTATTTCCTACTTACACAGGTAGTGAGCGTGGGCGCTTAGGCCTCGGCCAATCAGAGCGCGGGTGGTGGCGCGGAGTTCGAGTCGTTTTAGCGCTGACCAATCAGAGGCGAGCGCATCTGTCTATTGTTTAGACAGGTTCAGACCTGCTCGAAGCGTGTTACGACCGAATTCTGTGCCACCTTACAATCTTCCTTTATTAAACATAAATTAAAACAATCCCTACACTATTGCTTATACATAAAATCCCTGCTATGAACAGTCTTTATTTATTTAAATCTAAACCTTATCCATTAGGTATATAATTTCCCTTAACATCAAGCCTTAGTATCTAACTTATCTATTTATTTATATCCTATTTATTTCGACGTCCGTAATATCCTCCCCCCGGCGCAGGGCTACCGTAGCCTAATCTTCTACGTGAAGGACGGCGAGCTTCGTAACTGGACGTCGTAGGACGCCCGCTGTAGTTCTGACGTCAGCTGACCGCACCTTTCCATCCGGACCATTGTAGACAGCCTCCACGACGCCTCGAGGCCACGTTCCTCTCGGGAGTGAGGAGTCGACGATGACGACTAAGCTGCCGACTTGAAGGGGTCGTCGTTGGTCGTCTGACGCCCCCCGGGGCACCAGCGTAGGCAGGTACTCGTCTACCCAGCGCCGCCAGAAATGGTCGGCGAGCGCCTGGGCAGCTCTCCATTGTTTGCGGCTGGCCTCCTCACAAGGCCCGGTACGGGGAAGGCCCGAGGAGGTACCTATTAAGAAATGGTTAGGCGTGAGGGCCTCCGGATCCTTGGGATCGACAGAGACATGGGTTAGAGGTCGAGAGTTTATGGAGTGCTCGGCCTCTGTCAGCAGCGTCAGTAGTGTTTCTTCTTTTAGCGCTTTTTGGTGCAGCGTCGCTCCCAGCGCCGCCTTAACGGAGCGCACCAGTCGTTCCCAGGCTCCCCCCATATGCGGCGCTCCTGGTGGGATGAACTTCCATTTCATGCGCTGCTCCAGTCCGAATGGAATGAAATCTTTCGTCCACTCTTTGTACGCCGCTCGTAGTTCGGCGTCTGCCCCTCTAAAGTTGGTACCATTGTCTGAGTACATGACTCTGGGCCAACCTCGTCGAGCTGCCATTCTTCGTATGGCCATTAGCGCCGAGTCGGTAGATAAGCTCGCCACTAATTCCAGATGCACTGCTCTCGTAGTCAGACAGGTGAACAGGGCTCCCCATCGTTTTTCGTGTCTTCTTCCGATGACTACCGTTATCGGTCCAAAATAATCGGTGCCGCAGTGGGTGAAGGGCCGCGGCGTCTCCATGATTCTTTCCATTGGCAAGTTTCCCGTAACTGGTTTCACTGGCGTAGCTTTTCTTATTCGACAGAGCTGGCATCGCTGTGCTATGGCTCGCACTGTAGGGCGTAGGTTGACGACCCAATACCGCTGTCTTAAGTCATTGATTACACGCTCGTTATTAGCGTGCCCAGCTTTGCGATGTGCATGTTCTACCAATAGCCGTGTGAACGGATGTTTGCCGTGTAAGATCACCGGGGTTTTCTTCGTTTCCTTGACTGCCGCATGTCCGATTCTCCCTCTGACCTTGAGAATATGATCCTCTAGGTAAGGGTCCAGTTTATACAGACTGCTGGACTTGGGTACCGGCTTTCCTTTTCGAAGTAACTGTATTTCATCGGCATAGTTTTCCAGTTGTGCTTGTTCCAGCCATAATTTCTCGGCCCTTTCGATCAAGTCGACGGTCATTTGGCTGGACCTATCGTAACACTTTGCCTTGAAAAGGAATGGCATGGCTGTAGCTCGTAATAATTTTTCGAAAGAAGAGAATCTATTTATGTCTGGCAGGTGAGAAGGTCGTTCTCGTTCTCTTTTTTCTTCGACTATCACGTACGTTGACTCGTCTCCGGTAGTGTCTTCTTTGGATTTCTCCTTTGGCCAGAACTCTTCGTCATTGTACAGGAACGCGGGACCGGTGAACCATCTGTCTTCGGGTTTCATTCGTACGGTGTAGTTAGGGCGTGTAGCGTCATCTGCCACGTTGTGATCGGTGGGTACCCATCTCCACTGGCTGGCGTCAGTTAGCTCCGCGATTTCACCCAGGCGGTGGGCCACAAACGGTGTGTACTTCACGGCGTCTTTTTCGATCCATCGTAGGACGGTTTGTGAGTCTGTCCAATAGATCACGCTTCTGGGCTTGTCACGGTGCTCCTTTATTATAGTCTCCGCCAGTCGTGCGCCGATCACTGCTGCCTGTAGTTCTAGTCGTGGGATAGTAACTAGCTTCAGGGGGGCCACTCTTGCTTTTGCTGCGACCAGCCTCACGTCTACTTTTCCGTCTTTCTTCTGGATTCTCCAGTAGGCTGCAGCTGCGTATGCTTGTTCGCTAGCGTCGCAGAAAATATGCAGGTCCATGAGGTCGTCTGGGCCCTTATCGTAGCACCTTGGGATGCGAAGCTTCGTTACTTCGTCCAGACTTTGTATCCATTCCTCAAAGTGCTGCGCGTCTTGTTCTGGGATTGCCTCGTCCCATCCGATGCCGTGTCTCCACAAGTTCTGGAGCACGATCTTGCCGGTGACTGTGAAGTGGCTGATGAGTCCTAGAGGATCGTAGACTGCCATCACTGCACCAAGGGCTTCTCGTTTAGTCGGCGCTCTGTTTCGAGTTTTCACTTCGGGTGACAGCCGACTCAATCCAGTGTTAAAGCCTAGCTCGTCTGAGCCTGTTTGCCAAAGTAGGCCTAGTGTTTTGTCCGTATTTTGTTCTCGTTGTCCGAATCTTACTTCTGTGTCGTGTGCCAGCTTCTCCGGTGTAATACTTTTCAACACGTTGAGTTTATTTGAGCACCAACCTCTCAAATTGAAGTGGGCGTTCTGATGAACTCTAATGACTTCACGCGCTGTCTTAATTGCTTCTTCCTCGGTTGCCACGCTGTCTACGTAATCATCCATATAGTGGCTCGTTGTTATAGCTTGCACGGCGTTAGGGTATTCTTGCGCGTACAGTCTTGCGTTGGCGTCTCGTACTGAGTGCGCGATGAAAGGTGAACACGAGGCTCCGAAGATCATCGAGGTCATTTTATATTTCTTCGGTGGCTTAGTACGTTCCTCACCTCGCCAGAGAAACATCTGCGCAGCCTGGTCTTGGTCTCTTATCTTCACTTGGAGAAACATTTCCTGTATGTCTGCCGTGACGGCTACTGGACGCTCTCTGAATCGAAACAATATTCCTGGCAGCGATTTCAAGAGGTCAGGTCCTTCTAGTAGATAGTCGTTTAGGCACACTCCACTGTATCGATGTGCGGCGTCAAACACTAGACGTATCTTGCCCGGTTTATTCGGGTTTACAACCGGGAAGTGCGGCAGGTACCACACTTTCTTACTTCCTTCTTCCGTTCCGTTGCACTCCTGGGCGTATCCTTTATCGAGTAGGTTTTTGACCAGAGTGCTATACTGTGCTGCAAAGTTTGGTGATGAATCCATCTTCTTCTCTAATATCTTTAATCTTCGCAGGGCACAGCTGTAGTTGTTGGGCATCGAAGCGTCTTCATCACGCCATGGTAACCCGACTTCGAAGTGATCACCGACTTTTCTCAGTGTTCCCTGAACCACGTTCATTGCCTTCTGATCTTCGGGTTTGATCTTCTTGGCCAAAGAAACTCCTAGGGCATCAATCCTGAAGTGTGACTTTACTAACTCTTCTATACGACGTACGTCATCTGTCTGTCTCGCTGCAGACACATCGTATAGATGTAGCACGACTTGTCCCTCTTGTTCCTTCAGCGTGGTGCGTGGCGCAGTCCCGTGGATCACCCATCCTAACTGAGTGTAGGATGCTGCAGGCTCATTTTTCTTGCCCATGCGTAACTCTCGCGTGACTATTAGGTGCCAGTTGTCCGCACCTATCAGTACCATCGGTGTAGCTTCTCTGTAGAATGCGTCGCTTTGTATGTCTTGGAGGTGAGGAAAGTTTTCGAGTTTTAACCTGTCCATCGTCTGACCATGAAGTCGCAGGTTTTTCATTGTTCGTGCGCGTAGTTCTTGGAATTCACCGCTCTGGCCACGTATCTGTAACTTGACTTCCTGGCTTTGTTCTTCTTGTTGTTGTGAAGTCACGCTCTGGATACGTAAAGTAGAGACCGGTCCGCTTATGTGCAAACGACGTACTAGTTCTTCGTCGACGAGCGATATTGTTGAGCCTTCGTCCAGTAGGGCGAACGTCGATATTTGCCCGCCGGGCCCTTTTAATAACACGGGACACATTTTCAGCAATACGCGTTGCGACACATTATTTGACGCGGAGACGGTCATTACCGCTTCCTGCGAGTGTGGGTTCTCGGTATCAGTTGACTTATCTGGCTTATCACTTGGCGGTGCCTCTCTCTCCTCTCGGTCTTTGTGCAGCAGCGCGTGGTGTGGGCGGCTGCAGGTTCCTCTGCCGCATCGCTTCGCTCGGCAATGTTCGCGTCGATGGCGTCTTGTCACACACTTGAAACACACTTTGGCAGTACGTGCCCAATCCCATCTTTCATCAACGCTCATCTTCAGGAACTTTGCACATTTCGGTACCTCGTGATCACTGCCACAACACAAACACTCTTGTTTTCTTTCTTCCTCCTTTCCCGATGTCGCGTAAACTACTTCCCGACCCGACTTCTTCTTGGCGTTAAATTGTGGCGCGCTTCTCATTTCCTTCTTCTGGACGGGTGCGGGCGTCGCGCTAGTGAAGGCGTATTTCATGGCTCGGTCAGCCTCCCGCATCAGGAATCTGGACAACAATATCACTTCCGGTTCACGCGACGATTCCGCAGTTTCAGAAGCGTAATCGCACCATCTTGACTTTATGTGCGGGCTCAGTTTCTCTACAACTTCGCGAACTAGCATCGGGTTCCATATATACCCACGATTGTCCATCTTGGAAAGCACGCACACTATGTTTTGAAGTTTCACTGCGAACGAATTTAATTCACTGGCCGCACCCGTGAGTCGAGGTAACTTCTTCAAATCTTCCATCACTCGATTCATGAGTATCTCCGGTCTCCCGTAATACTGTTCTAGTGTCTTCATGATCACTTGCGGGTCAGACGCGGAGTATAGGAGCGCGGACACAGCTTCTCTTGCTTCACCCTTAATGCAATTGCGTAGTCTTGCCAAATTTTCTGTTGTCGTGAATTTGCACAAATTCGACGAGTCGTCGTACGCCGCCTTAAATGGCAACCATTCAGTAGCCGCTCCCGTGAACGTGGGCAGCTCAGTCACTTGTCGCGGCGGCGGGCGTACGTGAATCATTTTTTCCAACGCGTCGGCCAACTGTTCTATTCCTCTTCCAACTCGGCGTTCTCCTCTGGTAGGCGAACGCGAGGTCGACCGTTGCCTTTTCTGGTCATTCCTGGCAGGTGCGGCGGCTTCGATACGTGCGGCGGGTTCGACGTAAGTGGCAGGTTCGAGGGCGGCGTGCATGGCGGCGGGATGCGGAAACTGCGCTTCTCTCTGCGGTTGATCCGCGACTGGAGGGCGACTTCGGTCAACACTTTGAAGCCACTCGTCCACCCTGTCTTCACTCATGTGCACGGAGCCTTCTTCACGAGCCTCTGCCTCTGCCTCAATCGTCGACACTTCATATTCGAGTCGCTTGTTGACGAGTGCTTTTTCGAGTTCTAATTGCTCGTTCCTTATCGCAGCGATTCTCTTCTGTGCCTCGTATTCTGCCTTCTTCACTCTTGCCACGTCACTACTGTACGATCTTCTGGACCTTATCGTACTTACTGTATCCCTCACAGAAACATCGTGCGCAGCTGTCATAGTTCTCACTGATTCCTGGGTTCGAAACACGGCGCGCGTCAACGGGTAACGCGATGTGGATGGTGTGGCGAGCGATTCACCATAGTCGTACGCGGTCGCGGTCGCGGTGGCTCTACTTCCCGTCGGGACGCGAGGAGCCGGCGCGGCGAGGGCGCCATCGGACGTCGTCGGCGCAACTCTCCCCGCCGCGGGCGTGGCGGGGTGTGCGATCGCGAGCGCGGGGGCGGCGGGATCGGTCCCAGCCGCGGGCGCACCATGCGGTGGGCGCGGGAGCGCGGACGCGATGGTCGACGGCGACCTAGGCGGCTCTTCGAATGCGAGATGGCGGCGACTATCGTAGCCCGATTCGGATTCACTTTCCTTGGCCGAAATGCTTCTAGTCTTCATTGTAGATGTTCGTTTCGACCGGCGGTTTTCTATCTTCTATCTGCTATCCGGCTCGAAGGACCAAATGACGAGGTGGACTGTATTTTCTTGAATTAAACTTCGGAACTTCTTTATCTTGTTTATTTTCCCAGGGCTGGCTTGCTGCTGACGGTTGAGTGACGAATGACGGAATGACACCGAGCGCGGCAAGCCACCCGCTTTTTATCTTATTTCCTACTTACACAGGTAGTGAGCGTGGGCGCTTAGGCCTCGGCCAATCAGAGCGCGGGTGGTGGCGCGGAGTTCGAGTCGTTTTAGCGCTGACCAATCAGAGGCGAGCGCATCTGTCTATTGTTTAGACAGGTTCAGACCTGCTCGAAGCGTGTTACGACCGAATTCTGTGCCACCTTACAATCTTCCTTTATTAAACATAAATTAAAACAATCCCTACACTATTGCTTATACATAAAATCCCTGCTATGAACAGTCTTTATTTATTTAAATCTAAACCTTATCCATTAGGTATATAATTTCCCTTAACATCAAGCCTTAGTATCTAACTTATCTATTTATTTATATCCTATTTATTTCGACGTCCGTAATAGCGCTGTCCTGGCATTGTACGACGACAAATGGAAGACGACGGTTGCAAACAGGATGGCTTCTAGTGAAAAAAGTAAGCTTTTTAATTTGATATGATGCAAGTGATTTTCTATTAGTTATTGAGTGTCGAAAAGTCAAAATAAAAGAGATTAGTCACGTGTTATCAATATATTTAAAACTCGTGCGTTACTGGTGACTAACTAAGTGAGTGACTGATAGACAACGCACAGCCGAAACTACTGACGGTTACAGCTCACCTCGTGATCACTTCACCCAAGTCTTCACTTCGACATGTTCACAGAATTGAACGGCTGTATACATGTCGACTTGGTAATGATATGGAACAATGACAACTTAATGCTTACGTGAATCAAACGACGTTTTTCAAAACACTACGAAGAAGCAATACATTATATTTGTTTTTTTTTCTGCTTTGGGTTCGCTATTTGTGGGCCTGCTGGCCGCCGACCAGCCCAACGTTATAAAAACTAAAAAATAAAATACATTGCATTTATAGCCTAAAAAGATATGATAAGAGAAAGTTATTATGTAAATTTTATGTGGCAAATCATTTACTACTTATTGTGATTTTCTCTGTTGTCGCAGGTGGACAAACGACATGTGGTCCTTTGGGATACTGCCGAGTACTCTGCAGTCTGACTTGTCTGCGCACCACGCATGCTCTCTGTGTTGAGGGCACCTGCTACTGCAAGGCTCCAAAAAAAATGTGTAAAACATAGGTATTGTGCATAAGCAGAAGTACCTAATGATTTAAAAATGTTTTCGTTAGGTACCGACATATTTTTAAGTGTACAAAAATATGAATCTCTTGTATTTGATATAATTAAGAGTGAAATGTAATAATAAAATAAAATTTGCTTTATTCTATTTCTGGTTTTTACTTGAGAATTGATACTTCAATCACCAAAAACACTTGACTAAAGACAGCTGACCTTCATATCTATATCAACAGTACAAAAGAACAGTATTACGTATATATTATATTACCTTTTTTTTTTTGATATCGGGGGGAAATCCTCATGGAAATCCTCCACCCTGGGGCGGGTGGAGGGGTCTGTCAGACTCTTACTGACTAAAACCACCCCGGTGTTCCATCTCCCACCTACGCCGGGGATCGCGGGAACGTATGCGACTTCCGCAATCCCCGACTGGTGCCGGCCCGCCATATATTATATTACCTGGGACAACTCACACACGGTCATCCGATCCCAAACTAGGCAGAGACTGTGTGGCAACCAGACAACTGATAAACATACTTATATATTTCTAAATACATACATATTATAGACTAATTACACCCAGACACAGAACAAATGATCATGCTCATCACACAAAGATTTGTCCTGAGTGGGAATCGAACCCACGCCCTCCGGCTTAGCAGTCAGGGTCACTAACCACTCGACCAACAGGCCAGTCAAAACAGTGGGTGACATACGAAGCAGTTCAAAGTTTACATGAAAGAAAATGCGTTTATGATGATCATAATTATTTGCGATGAATGAGAAACGCCTGTATTACTAAAGAAGAAATATATTTATGTTTTAATCACTTTTTTTTTCCTTTTTAAAAAGCGTCATTGGGTTTGTCCAATAGGAATTTCTCTGTGACAGCCTGGAGTGGTGGAAGTTGGTGGTGTGACACCCCCGTGCCTCGGAAAGCACATTAAGCCGTTGATCCTGCACCAGATCTCTCTCCGGTCGTGTCGGGTTGCCGTCCCATCGGAATATGAGAGTAATGGAAGAGAGTGTTCATCTGTATTTGCGCACACACGCCTGCACCATAAAATGTCCCGCGCCGATGGCTAGTCTCGGTTGAGATTGGCCGCCATGGCCGAAATCGGTCTGGAGGACTATAGTCAGCTCCAACCGACGTAATTCAGTTAACGCTGAAAACCAGGGTTGTGGTTTGTCTTGCACACGAGGCCAGCATTATGCTGAGCGATGGTCATTTCTCGCAGATGTGCCGCTTATTATCCCAAGCTGTATAAATCACAGATTTTATATTTTAGTCTTTTTATGGTATGCGTCGTAAATAACGCAAATAAACACTTTTACTTTCTTTCAACGTTGTTGCCGTAGTACGAGTAAAACTTGTGAAGTGAATTAATAAGAATTAAATGATATTAATTTAAAAATTCTACAAATTTTTAAGCAACGTTCGTTTCGTATCTCATTTGCATCTCATTCGCATCTCATCCACATCTCATCCGCATCTCATCCGCATCTCATCCGCATCTCATCCACATCTCATCCGCATCTCATCCGCATCTCATCCGCATCTCATCCGCATCTCATCCGCATCTCATCCGCATCTCATTCGTAAGGCTTTTTTGACAGATTCCGAGTGATATGCGAATGCGGACGTTGCTGAAAGATTGGTCGAATTGGTGCTCAGTTATTGGAATTTTCAATCTAGAATTCCCCAGGAGCAACCCGGGCTGGGCTTGGGACTTAAACATACCCTAAACATAACATGACCTAAATAAAATAAAATAAATAACTGGTGAAGAGAGGTGTAGGTACTTATGTGCACCTCTGCTTTACCCTACGGGAAATTTAGGCGTGATTTTATGTGTTAAACATGTACAAATAAAATATTTTTTTCACTCAGGGACAGGTTTTAGTCCATCAAGTAGAATGGCTCAACCACAATAACAAACAAAAACATCTATAATTATTATATGCTCATGTCAAAACGTTCTTATCTCAGCATATGCAAGTATAAAACAATTGCATTTGTAGATATAATTTAACAGTTAAATAATAACAGTCACAGTTGTCAATCTTCGAGGTTAAGCAACGCTTGGCGAGGTCAGTCTTTGGATGGGTCCATTACATACCAAGACTCCTTCTTCTCTCGGAAAGCACGTTAAGCTGACGGTTCCGGCTGCAATTTGCAGGTCTTCGACAGTCGTTACGGACAATCAAACGCCTGGCATCTGACGCCAGCAGTCTTGTCAAGGCTTGTATTTATAGTGTTACTTACTCAGTTACTGGGTTGCGGAGTCAGATAGTCGATAGAAGATAGACGGGTATTAAGCTACATCTGGTTGACTGGAAGCCAACTACGTTATAGTTGCGGAAAGGTTAAGCAGATTGAACCATTTTTCAGTGCAACCGTAGAGTGCCATAATGCTCGAATAAAATAAACTTCATCATATATTCTAAACTACCACCTCGCCCGTGACTTTGCCTGCGCAGATTTAGTAAAAATATTTTTCCCGCTTTTCATCTCCTTAAAGGTTGAATTTCCATAAATTCCTTCTTAGTGCTCACCTACATCATAAAAGGAAACCTTAAACAAAATGTCATGTTCCTAGTCCCTGTAATTTAGGCTGTGTTAATGTATCAGTCAGTATGTTTCCCTTTTATATAGACAACTAGCACTTCGCCACCCGCGACTTCGTCCGCGCGGATTTAGTAGGTACTCCACAAACTTCAACGCCCCCTCTAACCACTTTTAAAGGTTATATTTGGAAAATGAGTTACCCAGCCATTTCTGTTGCTGATTCTGTGGTCTCAGGATCAGCGCAACTATTCAACCCGTTCACCCAGTTTAGAAAATACGTCAATGTACATAATTTGTTGCGCCACTTCTTCCCAGCTAAAACACTAGGAAGTGGTGACGGGCGGGCGTTTTGGAGGACTGTCTTTATGTAGAACTTTGACGTTCAAAAAGTGCTGGCACTCAGCCTTATTTGAATAAATGACTTTTGACTTTTTTTTTACTTTTTTTTTTGATAAAAGACCATTTTACTTTGACTCAGTTGGCATTACGTTTCCTGAACTGATCCAGAAACTTTGTATCGCGGGGAGAAGCAACTCATTAATATAATAATTAGGCGTGCAATATGTGAATGTATGCTAATGAAATTTGGCACAGAGGTAGATATGGTCTGGAATAACATATAGGATACTTTTCATCCCTATATTACGAGTATATTCATTCCCTGGGATGATTTTTGACATTCACGTGGGCGGAGATAAATAAACAAACAAACTCAACATCACATTTATAATATTAGTTAGGATCTGCGATTCAATAAATTGATGAATTTCCTTTTTACCTATCCTTAACTATGGAATAACGAAGGATTAAAGGCTGCGCAGACAAGTGTGAAGCGAAAATGCCTTTTCATAGAAAATGCTCGACATAGAACTACGTCTGCGCACAGTTGCATCTGTCTCTTGAATTGAGTCTTACTTCTGACTACTGTACTCGTAGATGCAAAAGTTTGGATAAAGGGTTTTTTTTACTCAATCACGCCAGAACGGCTGAAAGGGTCTGGATGAAATTTGGTAGAGAGATAGATTATAGTCTGGAATAGCGCATATGACATTACGGGCGGAGCCGCTGGCAGAAGCTAGATAGAAATAGTCATCAAATTATGGAACAATAAACTCTGTAAAGACATGGCAGAGTTCGAAATGCATTGCGTCACACACTTTTTATACGAATGGTCACTTAAAATACAATACGCTGTCGAAAAACTATAGTTGGTGGTGATGGATTGAAATTGTCTTAAAGTATGCGTTATATGAAAACGGGTACGTACTAATAAATAAAATAAAGAAAAACATGAAAACAAACTTTAATTAAACAAGAATAGAAAATACAAGAAAAACAAAGTCCTGAAGTCCGATTCTGTAAACCTCTCACCGTGTAAGCTTAGCTGAAGTGAACATGAAGTGAGTTGTCAATCAATACAAACAAGATGGAATGAATGACGACGGTACACTTCATGGTCACTACACCTAATTTCACACGGTAAGATTTTGACAGAATAGACCGGCTGAAGAGCTAGCGTGCATAGATCATGGTATTGGTAACAACATCTATCTTTACATATTGAGCATTATTATCAGCCGACAGTAGCAGTGTCCGCTACGGCATAACTCCCCAGATGCATGTCTCGGGTTACAGCTTAACTTGCAAAGTGCAGTACAATCCGCGTTTCTGGCGCAAGTCTTGCCACCTGTAAGAAAAAGTAGTTAACGTGAGTAGGTAATGCGTAGTTTATATTAGTCCGCCTGTCTGATTTTGGCTAGCCATCGGCATGAGACATTTTATAGTGCACAAGTGTGTGCGCAAACACGGATACATGCCCTCTACCATCATTCTCATAGTCCTCAGGGATAGCAATCCGACACGACCGGAGAAAGATCTGGCTCAGGATTTTTACCCACACCCTCAGAGAAATCATCAGTCTCTGTTTCTTCAGTGGAAACTTTATCTAAAGGCTCATATTATGCTTATGCTATGTCAAAGTCAAAGTCAAATCATTTATTTCAAATAAACCATCATCAGGTACTTTTGAATTGTCAAAGGCAGTCCGTCAAAAACATGAAGCTATTTGCACGTTCGAAAGCATAGATCTCTATGGAGAAGAACGTGCAAGAAACTCCACGGACACTCTTTTAAATCATTTTATGTTTACTAAAATCCTGGTTGCTTCTATATATGAGAACAATGTAAAGAAAGAAAAAAAAACAATTCAAATATTAAAATGAGGCAGTGGCAACTAAGGGACACGACTATGACACGACAAGAGGCCGCGACCGACCTCGGAGAAGATGGAGCGAGGTCTCACACAACAACTCTAATTCGATAGCTGTCAAGTTGTAATACCAGCTGTCGAATCATAACGAGCAAGTTATACTTGGACAACTTGCAATGGTATTAACTGAACTAATACAATTCTCGAAGAGGTCTGGTGGAAGAGTTTTGTAAATCCATAAATTAATATCATTAAAAAAAATACCTGAGATGTCGCGCCCGCGACACTCGCCGTCTCCATACCGCCATGGTATCTACTGGATTATATTAACAACTCAAAGAGGTATGTGTGAGTATTGTTTCCACATAAATGAGATCATTACGTATCATTAAAGAAATCTAACCTGGGATTGCATCGCGTGATGCCGGCTCCCAAAAAGCTAGAGCAGCGCCCACCAGACACAAGAGGATTATGAACTTCATTGTTTGAAACTGTTGTAGCTGTAGTCTTTGAAACTATGATGTACCACAGGCCAGCGCCAGTATTTATACCCTTTGATATTATAATAAGCGTAAAATAGTTGATGTTTGATAAAATATTGGAAACAGGTCAATTTGGCAAATCGATGTCATTTCGATAGTAGGTATTACTGCATATATTTGCAGTTTCTCTCGCGTTATTGTTGATTTTCGTTAAAAAGTTCCCCCAAAAAGGGTCCCGTCAAAATCAAAAATCAAAATCAAAAGTCATTTATTCAAATTAGGCTGAGTGCTAGCACTTTTTGAACGTCAAAGTTCTACATAAACAGTCCCCGAAAACGCCCGCCCGTCACCACTTCCTAGTGTTATAGCTGGGAAGAAGAAGTGGCGCAACAAACTCCCCGTCTATCTCACTACCAAAATTCATCAAAATTAGTTTAGTGATTTAGCCGTAAAAGCATAACAAACAAACTCACTTTCACAGCTATAAAATTAGTTAGGATTGTGTTTTGTTTGTATTGATCGTTGAGGCGTCTTGGCGCATTGTCTTGCATGCTTTAACTCAAGACTACTGCAAAAAACATTTTAGAATGTGTTCGAGCATTTTGCTAGTCCATCAGCGCTGATACTTAACTAAAAAACCAGACAAGTGCGAGTCAGCGTCGCGCACCGAGGGCTACCGGGCGTACCTACAAATTCGTATTTAGATAGTTCGTCTATTAAAAATCGAGACTCAATTCCCGATTGAGTCTCGATTTTTTCCGAGTAAACATTACATGAAAAAAACTCAAGACGTTAGATCCTAAGATCGAAATTCATAAGTGAGTCAAACAGGGCGATCGGCTATCTCCAAAGCTGGTCACCAGCACCCTGGAACGAGTCTTTAAGACGCTGGCAGCCAAATGGGAAGAGAAAGGTGTTGTTATTGGCGAATGCCGGTCCTGCTCCACAGCCTCCGCCGCTTGGTTCCAATAGTTAGGTTTTATATTTGGAAGAGATGCTTACCCTCTTTTATGTCTAATAGTAATACTATTCCACATAATCTTATATTATGTTTGGAATAAACTTTTCTTTTTCTGTCTTTGCAGATCGATATTCATAGTTTTATATAATGTAGAAGCAATTTTTATTTCAAGTTCTGTAAATGTGAGGACCATGGACCATTATGTTAATAGATAGTTTCCTTTTTGACATGAAATAGCAGGGGCAGTTGAGGGTGTGTCATGCTCACTCCAATGTCTCGCTGATGGCAGCGCGTGTATCGAATCATTCGGTTCCCTTCAAAATGGTTGAGCTGAATGGTGCTGATGCACGCGTCATGTTCGTGAGCGGGCGCCGTCAGTGGAGACTGGTCATCCCTTAGTTGCCACTGCCTCATTTTAATATTTGATACTATATTTATTTTTTCTTTATTTACATTGTTCTCATATATAGAAGCAACAAAGTTAATGTAACCAGGATTTTTGTAAACATAAAATGATTTAAAAGAGTGTCCGTGGAGTTTCTTGCATGTTCAATGCTAGCGAAGGAGGAGGCGGGCCGCGCGAAAGAGAGACAAGGCCTTCGCCCCAACCGCTGCTACAGGATAAGACGACCCGGGCGTCTGGAGTCGCGGGGCGATCCCCGGCCACCGTAGGCACGGGCCTGCGGACGGCGAGGGTTGGGTGGCTCGTTGTCGGATCACCACAAGGCCCGGGTCGATGGCGCGTTGTGTTTCACGCGCGCCTCAAAGAGATGTCAGCATAGAAGACTGGGCCCGCTAGGGCCAGAGCCTGCCAGGGTTGCAAAATTTATTCGAAAGAGTCACCGCGGCCCTGGAACGCAAAGGGCTTTCGAAGGAACACGGATGGGTTTTAGTTAGTAAGAGTCTGACACGCCCTTCCACTCCACCCAGAGTGGAAGAAGTTATTTGATGATTTCCCATCGTTAAAAAAAGGACAACGGGTTTAGATTTACTTGCAATTATCAAAATATGTCATAAAGATGATGCATAAATGGCCGTACTTTTTTATTGCGTTGACTAAGAAGCTTGATTTTTTTTAGGGCTCCAAGGGACCATAGATTTACGTATTAATATCAATTTAAATGTGATACCTCCATGCTTTCATGAGAAAATGCGTCGTGACAGCTCGACAGACGGACAACGAAGTGATCCTAGAAAGGATTCATTTTAATCATTCTGAGGTACGGAACCCTAAACATTTATGTTTTTCATGAGCACAATTCTGTCATAATATTGAGTACGATAGTAAAATAATTGAATCTCCGAATTTATATAATGCGTTATATAATGTGTATTATTCCAAATGTTCATATAGAATTAAAATTGTTAGTCCTAAAACAATAATTTACCAAAAATTAGATTTTAGTGACAGAAACGAATCGCTATAAATCCGACTCCATGCAGTCTTGTCTGCCCTACCCCTGGAGTGTAATGTAGAAATGCGTAGGCGCAGAGGGGCGAGGCGGCCCGCGAGTTGAGGAGCAGGTGGTTGAACATGTTGCATGCTTGCTTGCATGCTTGCTTGCATGCTTGCTTGCATGCTGCATGCTTGCTGCATGCTTGCTGCATGTATGGTGTATTTTTGTTTGCATGCTTCTCATAGGGAAATAAAAACCACATGTTCACAATGAACTATTTTATTGAGTGATATATAAGCAGCGCTGGAGCTTTGACAAAAGCCATATTGCTTTTGCATCTTTACCATTTATGTATTGTATCAGTTGGATTTAGTAAAATAATAAACAATTGTAATACAAAATTGGATAATATTTAATTACAAAAAATGTTACTCAAACATAGACACATTAATTGCAGTCGTAATTATTAGGTTATAATGCCTAGTTTTAATTTGTACACAAATTCTAAGCTAATTTTATATTAGCTGCGATTACCTGAGAGAAGTTGAAAGCAAAAGTTAACAATGTAAATTTGTTTTAAAAACATTATTAAGAAAAATAAAAGAATAGCACCATCTCAACACTTCCCATGGGTGTTGTAAGAGGCGACTAAGGGAATCACCAGATAATGGGCAGCAGCATTCTCTGCGTATTACAACAGCTATCCTGCGATCGCTTACCCGCCTGCCGAGCGGGCCAACTTGAACGGTGAACAAGGTATAAAGTCGATACTTGAGTATCTTGATTATGGTATTCAAGTATGGTGTGTTGTTGTTTTGATGGGTTGAAATTCAATTCAAATCGGGTGATTCTCAAGAACCCAACAATTATAGGCCGGTGTCAATTCTGCCAGTTCTCAGTAAGGTGTTTGAAAAGTTAATGCTTAGTCAGATGTTACGTCACTTTAATAAAAATTCCATCTTTCATGAACACCAGTACGGTTTCACCAAAGGGCGTTGTACAACTGACGCCGGTATTACCCTAATAAAGAACTTTTTTAACGCCTGGGAAGAGTCGCAAGATGCCATTGGAATATTCTGCGACCTCTCGAAAGCGTTCGACTGCGTTAACCATGAGACGCTTTTGTTGAAACTTGAGCACTATGGGATTAGGAATAGAGCCCTTGGTTTACTTAGTTCATACTTGATGGGCAGACAGGTTAAAGTTCAGATAAACGGTGTAAACTCAATAGGGTCGGAAACGACAACGGGCGTTCCTCAGGGTTCAATATTGGGTCCATTCCTTTTTTTAGTTTACATAAATGATTTGCCCCAATTATTTAAAAATCAACCAAAGATGATATTATTTTCGGATGACACATCATTAATATTTAAAATAGACCGACGTTCACAAAATCTTGACGACGTCAATAGTTATATTCATCATGTCCAATATTGGTTTAAAACAACTTGGCTTTAAATAAAAAAAAAACTAAATGTATTAGGTTTTCTTTATCAAATGTTAAAAGTAGCGAATGTGACATCATGTTGAATGCAGAAAAACTGGAGTTCATTAATCAAACGATTTTCCTAGGTATAACATTGGACGAGAAAGGGGGCCTCATATAACATCTCTTGCGGGTCGTCTTAGCTCAGCTGCGTATGCTGTTAGAAAGATAAGACAGTTAACAGACGTAGAAACCGCACGTTTGGTCTACCTTAGTTACTATCACAGCATTATGTCGTACGGTATTTTGCTGTGGGGTCGGGCTGCTGACATTGAATCAGATCAACCATTTTTTAGATTAGCTAAAGTCCACACTTCTTTCATGGAGTGTTGTGTTAAATGTTACAACAAAATACCTTCTGACATATTAGAACTAAATGTAGGAAAATTTAAAACTTATGTTTAAAGGTACACTTTGTAAACAAGCATATTACAAATTAGAAGATTACATTCAGGATAAGAATGCTTGGAAACATTCTGGTCCTGTTCCATAGGACAATCAAGGGTGTAGACAAAATCAAACTGGTTGATTTATGAATTAACTTTATAGATATACTGTTTCTTTTTTGTGTTTTTATTTTCTGTTTAATTAATGGTTCCAATATTTGAGTACCATTTACATAAATTTCTTTAGAAAATAAATAAGTTTATCTCTGCTCGTAATACTTTGTTCTTATAAGTAGCATACTCTGGGTGCATCGTCCTCACATAATATTAAATTAATTTTTGTATACCAAATTATGTAAAATCAGTATTTGAAAAGAGAAACTATGGAGTTTCTTGTCCGTTCTTCTCCGTAAGAAACTACCTTTCCGAATGGACAGTAGAGTCACTTTATTAATGTAATATTATTATTTTACTGAACTGTAAATGATGACGTTCAAAAGTGCCGTTTAATGGGCTAATTGAAATAAACGTTTTGACTTTTTGACTTTTGAATTGGTCTGAATTATCTACTCAAATATGGATTAAAAATATGGAATCTGGTAAGTATTAAGAAAAAAAAGTAAGCAAAGCATGAAAATAAACTGTAATTAACAAAGAATAGAAAAAAAACATGTCGAAGAGCTAGCGTGCGTAGATCAAGGCATTGGATGGATATATGTAATACTACATCTTCAATTGTTGAGATAGACTGTCATCCGACAGAAGCAGAGTCCGCTACGGCATATATCCCCAGCATGATGCCTCTGGTTGCAGCTTTTGTTGCAAAATGCAGAGCAATCCGTGTCCTTGACGCAAGTCCTGCCAACTGCAAGAAAAAGAAGTTAATTTGAGGATAACGTGTAGTTTAAATAAGTCGGTTAGTTAACGGCTTTCCGAGACCCGGGGGTGTCACACTTCCAAGTTCTAAACTCCGGGCTGTTACAGGGAAATTCCTAATGGAAGAACCCAATTGTACTTTTTGACCGACATGGGTATCAAATCGTGTTAGGGTTGGCCCAGGCATGCGCATTCTTTTATTCATCACCATTGCTCTCAACACAGTGACTGAAAACATAATTATTCAAGAAGCCAGATACCGGCTTCTTCCCCAGAACACAAAATTGAAATCAGTGGGCCACGCGTGGTAAATTTTCACCTGCTCATCTCATCAGAGGAAGCCTGTGTTCCAGCAAAGGGACCTATACAGACTGACTGTGCTATGTTTATGCTATAACATGACAAGAGGAGACCGCGGTTGCCCTCGGAAAAGATGGAGTGATGTCTTTCACAACAGCTGTAAATAATACCACTCGACAGCTGACAGATCTTATAGTTTATTATCTTGCTCATTAATTTGACAGGTTTTTTTTTGTTTTTTAAAAATGTGGTTCAAATGACTTCTTCCTCTCTGGGTGCAGCTGAAGGGGAAAACAGACTCCCTCTGACAAAATCCATCCGTGTTCCGTCTAAAGCCCTTTGCATTTCAGGGCCGCGGTGACTCTTCCGAACTAATTCCGCAACCCTGGCAGGCTCTGGCCCTAGCGGGCCCCGTCTCCTATGCTGACATCTCTTTGAGACGCGCGTGGAATACAACGCGCCATCACCCCGGGGCTGGTGGTGATCGAACAGTGAGCCACCCAACGCTCGCCGTCGGCAGGCCCGCGCCTACGGTGGCCGGGTATTGCCCTGCGACTCCCGACGCCCGGGGCGTCTTCTTCTGTAGCGGCGGTTGGGGCAGAGGCCTAGTCTCTGTCTCGCGCGGCCCGCCTCCTCTTTCGCTAGCATCACTGCTTTGCAGAGGGAGGTGACCGCTTCTCAAGCCTCCTCGCTTTGGACCATGGAAGCGCGAGAGGTCGCCGCCGCCGAACGCCTAGACGAGGTCACGGTTCTCTGTCCAAGCAGGGCAGACCTCCATCGTATGCTCCACCGTGTCCACCTGCGATCCTCACAGTGCTGAAACCCTGGCGTGTCCTCCCGCTGAATCCGAAACAGGTATCTTCCGAAACAGCCATGTCTGGTGAGTACCTGCGGCAGGCGGAAGGTGATGACGCCGTGGCGCCTCCCAATGAGGAGCCTTATCGCCGCAATTGTGGCGTACCCATCGCTGGGCCGCTATAGTCACCGTCTCCATACCGCCGTGGTATTTCCTGGATCATATTAACAACTCAAAGAGGTATGTGAAGAAGAGTATTGTTTCCTCATAAATGAGATCATTACGTATCATTAAAGAAATCTAACCTGGGATTGCATCGCGTGATTCCGGCTCCACAAAAGCTAGGGCAGCGCCCACCAGACACAAGAGGATTATGAACTTCATTGTTCGAAACTGTTGTAGCTGTAATAAGTCTTTGAAACTATGATAGACTAAAAGCCAGCGCGAGTATTTATACCCAGTTTATTTGATATTATAATAAGCGTAAAATTTTTGATGTTTTATTAAATCTTGGAAACAGGTCAATTTGGCAAATCGATGTCAATTCGATAGGAATCCATTGAAAATATATTTGCGGTTCCGTTCGCGTTAAAATGTAGATCTTTGCTAAAAAGGTATTTTATAAAAGTATTTTTGCTTCCAGGGTTATATCTATCTTTCTACCAAAATTCGAAAAAACTCTCTTTCGCAAATATAATATTAGTTAAAATAATCATTTTGCAAAAGGAAATGCTGTTTTTTTGTTTTATAACTTTCTTCTTTCAGATGTCCAGAAAAGGGTTGTGGAGGCTGTATATATCCGGAGACGCACTGCAGTGACAGATAAGCCATCTAAATGACTGGAAGTATGACTCAGTGTAGGTACGAATTAGAAGAAAAGTTGAAGTGCGACAAGGTTTATACCTCGGTACTACAAGTAAGTACAAAGTCAAAGTCAAAAGTCATTTATTCAAATAAGCTGAGTGCCACCACTTTTTGAACGTCAAAGTTCTACATAAAGATAGTCCCCCAAAAACGTCCCCCCGTCACCACTTCAAACTCCCCAGCAACAAGGTTAACTCAAAGCGTTTGCGAAGGTTTTTAGAAGAATTGTGTTAATGCAGGGTAGTTCAGAGATCTGGGGGACCCGAGCACCGCCTGTAGGCGGTTGTACGTGGGGATCGTGCGATCGATGGCCCTATATGGGGCCCCGATCTGGGCGGCTGACCTGACGGCCAGCACCATCACTGTTCTGCGGAGGCCGCAGAGGGTGATGGCCGTCAGAGTCATCAGGGGATATCGCACGATCTCCTACGAGGCGGCTTGCGCACTGGCCGGATCTCCGCCGTGGGACCTGGAGGCGAAAGTGCTCGCGTCACTGCATAGGTGGCGCGAGGGCGCGCGGGCGCGCGGCGAAAGACTGACGCAGCAACACTTGGAGCTGCGTCGGTCGCAGCTGCGCGAGGTCCTGGTGGCGGAATGGCGGGACAGGCTCTCGAGCCCTTCCGCCGGCCTCATCACCATCGAGGCCATCCGGCCAGTGCTCGACCTGTGGCTCGGGAGAAGGCACGGTTCTCTGACGTTTCGTGCGACGCAGGTCCTCTCGGGGCATGGCTGCTTCGGGAGGTTCTTGTGTCGCATAGGCAGGGAGCCGGACGCTCGATGCCACCACTGCGTCGACTGTCGGGAGGACACGGCGCGGCATACGCTTGCAGAGTGTGCAGCTTGGGAGGAGCCGCGCCGTGCCCTCATCTCTGTGGTAGGCGGTGACCTTTCGCTGCCGGCCGTAGTCCATGCTATGGTCGGCGGTGAGGAGTCCTGGGACGCGGTGGTCTCCTTCTGCGAGACAGTTATCGCGCAGAAGGAGGCTGCGGAAAGGGAGAGGGAGATCACAACCGCTCTCCCTGCCCGCAGCAGGCGCATCGGGCGTCGGAGGAGGGCATACGCTGCCCTCTTCCGGCCCCCCTAACTGGGTCCAGGGGCGACGGACTTGGGGATGTCCGTCGCCCCCCATTCATCCGGACCCGAGGTGGCGGCGCGTGGTGTTCCCGTGCGCCCCTCTTGACGTAGCGAGGGGAGTTAAACACCTCACTCCCCTCGCCGACGCGAGGTGGCCCGCAGAGGCGGGCCGGCACCAGTCGGGGATTGCGGAAGTCGCATACGTTCCCGCGATCCCCGGCGTAGGTGACAGATGGAACACCGGGGTGGTTTTAGTCAGTAAGAGTCTGACAGACCCCTCCACCCGCCCCAGGGTGGAGGATTTCCATGAGGATTTCCCCCCGAGATCAAAAAAAAAAAAAAAAAAAAAAGGGTAGTTCAGAGATGGGATACGGTATGGGTATTTTGCCGATGACGAATAAGATTGTTTATTGAAAATGTAGCTCCGAACAATTTGAAAAACCATCTTTTTTCATATTTTTGCATAACAAATCATATCAAAAATTGATTGATCATGAATCACATCCATAAATCATATTCAAAATTTATTAAAAACATTTACAGGCACATTTAAATGGTCAAGGTCGGTCATTCAAAGATATGAAACTAGTTGCACGTTTCAAAGCTTAGATCTCTATGGAGAAAAACATGCAAGAAAATCCTACTAGGACTACTTGTTATTCTGTAAAATGAACGGACAACGAGAGCATAGCTGAGGCGAAATCAAATCAATCAATCAGTCAACAGTCATTTATTCAAATTAGGCTGAGTGCCAGCACTTTTTGAACGTCAAAGTTCTACATAAAGACAGCCCCCCAAAACCGTCACCACTTCCTAGTGTGGAAGAAGAAGTGGCGCGACAAACTCCCCAGCAACACATCGGTCTCTTAAGTTTTAAAAACTTGAGTTTATACAGTAGTATGCAAAGTATTTTACAATACATGACACAGACAAATAAAATATTTAAACTGTAAATCAAATTAAATTATATTAATTGACACTTGGTAGCTAGCACACTCCATTAAGCCATCAGAAATAGACAAACCTAATAATATAATAATGAGGCATACAAAATGTAAATGTATGCCAAACATAACTTAGCTCCGAATGAGATTAGCACACTCTAATTAGTTAATTTATAGACGTCCACAATCGATTAGACATGGTTTGGCGAGAACTTCATGGCACCATGTGTAGACGTCTTGTTGAATTTGTGTGCAACCTGCGATTATCTCAATGAATTTTTAATCGCACCTTTTCTTTACTAAAGAATGAGGTTCCCAAGGATTAAAAGCTTGAGCAAACAGGTGCAACAACGTGTAAATAAGTTAACTTTTATGCACGCTGGAGCGGTTGCGATGTGTTCGCAACTTGAGAGCAGTGAAACAAAATTTGTAATTTTGAAAAACAAAAATATGAAAAAGGCCAACTTCCTATGCCCACAAATTCGGTCTATAACAGTCGTGAGATCAATAATAGGTAGTTTTTCACCTATCGTCGATTTTATACTAAATTTGCCGAATTTTCGGGCATAGGAAACTGGCCTTTTTTCATTTTGTTTTTTGGAGGATATCATGTTTTTTTCCAAGTAAATGATAGACCCAGATTACAACATTTTAAGTTTAAAAAATTGCCTTTTTCTGATTCTTTCAATTGTAGCCTTAGAACCATCTTCACACCAAATTTGTAATTTCTCTTCTTTGATCTGTTAACGCATTTTTTGGCTAATAAATCATATAAAACTATTGATGTTTTAGGTGTTGACTAGGTTTAGTTCTTTGTACTAGCTCAACGAATTTTGTCACTGCACCTTGTCTACCAGGTTAATAACTTTTTGACAGCTATTTAGGAAAGTTAACTTTTACGCATTAAAGGATAGGCCGTTAAAACGTTAAAGTTAACTTTCAAATGCTTGGTAATAGAAAATATGTAAACTGCCGAATCTTATTTAGTTTTATTTATTACTTGTAACAGATATTAGAATACCGTAAATACATGTAACATTTTTTTTACAAAAAACCGATTATTTTGAAATTAAACAACCAAATAAAATTCATAAGTTTATTTAATTTAAATCACATCCGAATCTCTCGTCTGATGAAGTGATGACGTAGGTACATACATTTATTACCCAGCGAAAGCTAAAGTACTTCTTCTATGCACGCTCAAAGTGTACACTATTTTTATTCGATGGAAAATAAATCGATATAACTCATCGAAATGTGCCATTGCTGCAATCACTAGTGCCATCTGTCAAAAAGTGTTTAACTCGCTGAACGAAGTATAAATTCGATTCTTGAGTTGGTGGTGATGGACTGAAAATTACCTGTATTATGAATTCAAATACTTATAAGTAAAAAAATCGAAATCAGGCAAGTATTAAATAAATAAAACAAACTTGAATTAACAAAAAATCGAAAAAAATATAGAACGCAAGTCTTGAAGAGCTAGCGTGCATAGATCAAGGCATTGGATACAGTCTTCAATTCTGGCGAGGGTGTCGAAGCTGACAGTAGCAGTATCCTCCACGGCACATCTGCCCAGTGTATTTCAGCGGGTTGCAACTTAACTTGCAAAGTGCAGAACAATCCAAGTCACTGCCGCAACTCCAACCCACTGCAAAAATAGTATTTAGGTAAAGTAAATATGATCTCGTGTCACCGTGTCATAGAATATTAGTCATGAGGAAACTAGCATGTCCTAGAAGTAAAAAACCGGCCAAGTGCGAGCCGGACTCGCGTGCTAAGGGTTCTGAACGAATATTTCTTTTTTTTTTCGAAAAACATGTTACCTTAAAATCATAAACTATTTATAGGTTTTCCTGTAGTCTTCAAGTTTAACTTTTTTCAAAACTTTAAACTCAGTAGTTTTGGAGATAAGGGAGGTAGGTTAAAGAGACTCCATTTTCAAAATTTATTTAAAAAATCGTCGAAATTACATTTCTTGTTATTTAATAACAAGAAATGTAATTTACAATCTTACTCGGAATGTCATCGCGTGATTCCGGTTCCACAAAAGCTAGAGCAGCACCCACCAGACACAAGAGCATTATGAACTTCATTATTTAAAACTGTTGAAGCTATAGTAAGTCTTTGAAACTATGATGGAACCACAAGCCAGCGTCAATATTTATAACTAGTTTCTTTGATATCACAATAAGCGTAAAATAGTTGATGTTTGATAAAATATTGGAAACAGGTCAATGTGGTAAGTCAAAATCATGTGCATAGTTACTTATATTTTATTAATTATAGACTTAATAGACATATGAAAATCCTAATTTTATATGTTTTTATGCAAAAGGATGCTGTAAATGTTTCCTCTTGACAGACTGCCTCGTAAGGAGTGAGAACTTCCACCGACAAAGAAGGAGATCATGGCGGCGGAAATGGGTTCGGAATACTACAAGTATTTGGGTATTTTTTTTATTTTTATTTATTATGGGTTTGCTCTTGACTCTAGTCTAGGTCATAGATGACAGAGACAAAGTCGATGATGGAGCGAGCTTACCCAGAAGAAGCCAGTTCACTCTAATTTTGAAGAGATTAGGGTTGTATGCGTTCGGAAACACAGACGCAGGCAGAGAGTTCCACTCCTTTGCTGTGCGCATTGTAAAAGACGTTTCGAAACGTTTAGTGCGAATTGAATTTTCAGAAAATTCAGAAGCTTAATGTCTGAACGGTTATGTCTAAAATCATTGCACGCTTCTTGATTCGGCCCACCACCACTATACCAGGCTTATTGGCTGTTGTTATTATTTTAATTTTACACATTTTCTAAATGGGTTCGGAATAACAATTTCTAAGTTTCATCCTTATCCGGTAACATCATGAAAAAAATGACATTTAAAACACACAACACCGATACTTATGTGTGTTGGTAAATAATATGAAAACAGCTAAGTGTACAACTTGAATTAACAAACAATAAAATAAACATTAAATAGCAAGTTTTAAAGAGCAACATCTTCAATTCTGGAGAGGGTGCCGCACACGACAGTAGCAGTTTCCTCCGCTGCATGTCTCCCCTAAGTATTTCTGCGGGTTGCAACTTAGCTTGCAAAGTGCGGAACAATTAGAGTCACTGCTGCAGGTCCAACCAACTGCAAAAAAGTAGTTAAGTATCGTGAATATGATAAGCGGCTGGGTTCCGACCCAGGTATGCGCACTAATTTTAAAATGTAATCTTCACGATATCGCTCTAAACGTTGAAGGAAAACATCAAACCGATAACTCAAACTCAACTCAAAAACTCATCCATATCGCTGTCAATGGCAAAAGTGCCTAGAATACTGGCAGCATTGCCACATTGAATGGCAATGCTGATTCTTTGGCCGAAGAAAAGCCCACTCCTTTGGTCACGTGAACAGTCGATAAGTTGCGCCGGTTTAATATTTTTTACACCTGGGACAAATGTTGCATCCCACACCAAAGGCCTACCCACCTTTCATGGTATTATAGCCATCCCATCTGGCCTCTTCCCATTAATTTTCAAGTGCCAAGCAATTGGGTTCTAAAACAGCTGGCACACTGGCGGTGACAAGAGCCTGGCGGATGATTTAATAATGTTAGCGTGCTATTGTTACCACATAAAATTAAAATAAGGAAGGGTGCTAATGAGAAACTTCCAAAATAAATTCTTCCAAGTATCAGGAATATTCGATATTTCATAACGAGGAATATAACTAAACTTAAAATCTTACCCGGAAGGTCATCGCGTGATTCCGGCTCCACAAAAGCTAGAGCAGCGCCCACCAGACACAAGAGGATCATGAACTTCATTGTTTGTAATGGTTGTTGCTGTAGTACGAGTTAATATTTGACACTATGATGGACTACATGCCAGCACCAGTATTTATACCTAATTTCTTTGATATCATAATAAGCGTTAAAAAGTCGACGTTTGATAAAATATTGGAAACAGGTCAATTCAAGTCAAGCAAATCGATAGTATATTAGTGTCATTATTGGAATGACTATACAAAATGCTTTTTATTATCTTTATTCTCGAAGACATCCTGAGAAGGGCTGGAGAGTGGGCAATCCTCCCCACCCCCATTTTACGCTAAGATGGATCTCTTCAAGGGCACTATTTGCAATAATAATAATGAAATAGACCCAGTTCATAAAATTTTCGGCCACATCATGAAATAGCCGATTCTATGATAAGGTTACGAAATAGGTATATAAATAATCAACTAATAATATAAAAATAGGTAATATCGTTTGTTTAATTTATATGTTTGTAAAGAGCTGGAAGTTTTAATCCGATTACTTATTTTAAATAACTTAACCTGCCAGCCTATCATGATAATATAACCATCTGCATAGTCCTCACATCCTCAATACGTGTTAAGAGGACTCGAAGAGGATTTGAGTGGACCTGTCCAGGCAGTGCAAGCTTTTGTAAGTAGTCGAGTAGCTCAACAACTCGACAAACAAAAAAGGAGATTTGGGTAGAGTAGCGAATGTCATTATCCTGATAAAACAGACCTTTGACCCACTTTACGTTAAACTCGATGCTTGAGTTGGTGGTGATGAATTTAAATTGTCTTGTCTTGTGTGTACAGGTAAATAATATAAAAAACTAAAGAAAGAAAATAAAGAAAACATGAAACAAACTTTAATTAACAAAGACAAGAAAAAGCAAGTCTTGAATAGCTGGCGTGCATAGATCATGGTATTGAAAACAACATCTTCAATTATGGAGACGATTCCTCAGCCGACAGTAGCAGTCTCCTCTGTGGCATAGTGCCCCGAATTGAAACTTAACTGGCAAACTGTAGAACAATCCGCGTTTCTGACACAAGTCCTTCCGGCTGCAAAAAAAGTAGTTAACGTGAGATGGTAACGTGCATAATATATAATAATTATTAGTACTCCTGTCCCATTTTGGCGATGGCGGTCAATTTTAACGAAGACTAGCTATTGGCATGGGACATAAGTATTATAGTGCAACATTGTTCCCATATTAATTAAAATACGGAAGGGTAATAACGAGAAACTTTTCTGACGAATTGAAAAGAAATGCAAAAAAAAATTACAGTTCTTATTTTTTTTTTTAACACTTTGCCACCACACTAGGAATTTCTCCTGTATCGTGGGTGAGTTTAAAAACATACAACGTCACATATACAAACAGCCAAACCCGGAACATCTCTCTGTACGCCATACAAATATTTTGTTCTATCCTGCCCCACCCCCAATAGCGTTAAGATAGATTGGATAGACTCTTTAAGGAAACTATTTGTTATAATCACAATTTCCCTGAATGTTACATAATAGAGGAGTTTTTTTTTGGAGGATGGGAAATCATCAAATGACTTCTTCGCTCTGGGTGGAGCGGAAGGGTAGTAGGTAGGGGTTTAGTACTTTCACTGTAGCGTTTCAATCATTGTGAAAATAATGTGTATTAAAAATCATAATGTTGGTGCCCCATGAGTTTCCTGTTTAGGAAATTAACTCTGAATTAACAACAATATACAAAAGTCGTCTTAGGAGCAAAGATTATTCTTAAGAATTTGTGTATTACATTACTAGTTGTCACCTTAACTGTCGTATCTAATTTTTTATTATTTTATTTGATATGAGTTTGCTCTTGACTCTAGTCTAGGTCATAGATGACAGAGAAAAATAAATTATTTAGGTCAATTAGATTAAACGGACTCATAATTGGCAATAGTTGTGTTAGTAGCAATGATTTTATATAGAAAGCTCTCGCCAATATTGTAAATCTCATAGTGCTTAACATTGCAAAAGCTAAGTCTCACAGCATAGGTTATCCACTTAGGTCGTCAAATCCGAACAGACTAACAATTGGCAGACATCGAGTAAGTAGAGTAATTTATGTTATTCTTGAATATTTTCACACAATCTCCATTAGATTGAGATTGTGTGAAGTATATTTTATGGTTACAGAGCTTAGGGACAGATACCCGTAGTTCGATGCCCAATTTATTTTGTACATAGTTTTGAATCTGTCCAGTAGATTCGAAGCGAATTGGCGGTGACAGACTCCAAATATCTCGGCAACGAGACACTTTAGGGCACCATATTGCTTATATTTTTTGTTTTTAAAAATGTATTTCACCGTGAGCCGCGATTTTAAAAAAAAATATTAAAGCCGGGTAGGTCATAAGGTCTCATATGCTTTTTTTTTTCTAATGATGATAATGTTTAAAAAATGTTAGATTAATGCCTATTTTTGTCTCTCTATGCGTGCAATATGTAAAATGTATGCTAAACATAACTTAGCTCCGAATGAGATTAGCACGCTCTTATTAGTTAATTTAAAGACGTTCACAATCAATTGGACATGGTTATATGGCATATTATTTTTAACATTTTGGATCTTTTTTTTATAATGCGGGGATTTTATAATTTTAATTTTGTTTTATTATTTATGTATTTTATTTACCTATTAGGTTCTAAAGCCCTGCGATCTACACTCATCTCTCATCATGAGGAGACGGCTGTTCTGCAGACTTCAGGTTCATAGTTGTAGCGTCAGGTCAAGGTTACCGTGATCTTGCAATATCATTGAAGTAACAAAATACCAAAGTTCGATTCGATCAAACCTAAAGAAGTTGTTCACATCACTTCATCAACCAGAAAAGAGCAAATGATCTTCAAACGGCTTAACTGATTTCCTTCAATCATAGCTAAGAACACTCTAAATTTAATTACCTTTCAAATAAAAATCACTAAATCAAAATCGATAAATCCGTTTAGGAGCTACGATGCCACAGCAGACACACCATTGCACGTCAAACACATAACACGGAACACCCCTCGTTTTTGGTCGGGGGTTAAAATCCTTAAAATTGTAGCTACGTTCAAGTAAATGACTAAATCAAATAGTTAATTCCTAAAATTAAAAAATAAATAAAACATTGACACAGCTGTGAATAGGTACGTAAACAATGAGAGAGCGTGTGAAATAGCGCTATGGAGAATAATACTTGCGCATCGTTGCCGTATTGTCGCTTTGCATTTGTCTATGAGGGCTGTAGCAAATTGTATGTATGGAAGGATGATCATCTTGAACGACTTATTTAAAGAAATTCTGTTACGCAGTGACTCCACACTCCAAAACTAACGAGTGACTGGAGTGATATTTATTTTTTTAACAGGTTAAGGTTAACACATACATTTTTTTCAAGATGAGGCTTGAGGTTTCCTTGCTGACTGCGGCGACTGAGAAGAAACAACGAAACAAACTCAGAGGTCAAAGTCTCTTTTAAAGTTCATAAACTTAATGGTAATTCGGTTAATATCTGAGGTGGTCTTTTGAGGAAAACACCACACGGATTTGAGTGGACTTGTCCAAACAGTGCGAGCTTTCGTCAGTTATCGTTTAACTAAACTTAGTACAATACCAAATTAAGGACATTTGGGTAGACCGCATAAAGAACACAAACTGCAGACAATCATGAATTAAAAGGCTAATATAATATATCCTTAGCGATCTTCATAGTCCTCAACTGCTTAATAAGTACATAGTGAGGGCCATGTAGAATAGTGTCTGAAATAATTTTTGAGGAAAGGACCTCACAAATTTTACTGGACAACTTCAGTTGGTGCCATTCATTGTCAGTAGTCGAGTAGCTCAACGACTCGACGAGCAATGCCAAAGAAAGGATATTTGGCAAGGGTAGTGATCGACCCTTTCGTGATAAAACAAGCCTTTAAATCCAGCAATACTGCACCAACTCAAGTTTCAAAATCAAAAGACAAGTCAAAAGAGGTCTCAAGAAATAAAATAAAGAAAAACATGAAATCAAACTTTTATTAACAAATAATAGGGAAAACAAGAAAAAGCAAGTCTTGAAGAGCTATCGTGCGTAGATCAACGAACATTGAAAACAACACCATCATTTCTGCAGACCATCCCGCAGCTGACAGTAGCAGTCTCCTCTGTCGCATAGTGCCCCGTTTTGCATCTGGTCGCAACCTAATTCGCAAATTATAGAGCAGTCCGCGTCGTTGACGCAAGTCCTTCCGACTGCAACAAAAAAAGTAGTTAACATGAGAAGGTAACTTGGAGATCCTTAATAATAAGTCCTTCTGTCCGATTTCGGCCATGATGACCAATTTCAACGGAGACTAGCCATCGGCGCGGGACCAGGTGTTCCCACATACTTTAAAATATGACTGATGGAATGGTTGCTTATTGGAAACTTTTCTGAAGAATTGAAAAGAAATGCAAATGAAATATTATCCAACAATTATTTCATGTAAGTATCATTAAATAATATTCGATATTTCAAACGAGAAATCTAAATTAGAGTCTTACTTGGGAGGTCAGCGCGTGATTCCGGCTCCACAAAAGCGAGAGCAGCGCCCACCAGACACAAGAGGATTATGAACTTCATTGTTCGAAACTGTTGTAGCTGTAGTAAGTCTTGGAAACTATGTTGGACTTAAAGCCATCGCCAGTATTTATACCCATTTACTTTGATATCATAATAAGCGTTAAATAGTTGATGTTTGATAATATATTGGAAACAGGTCAATTTGGCAAATCGATATCGAAAGTAGGTAAAGACTACGTGAAGTCGAGGTGCCCCGATTCGGTTTTGGAACAGGAGAGCTACTCTCTAAACCCAAAGTCCGTAGTTTCGGACGTATTCTAGTTCGTATCACCTACAGACTTAAGATTAGTTCCGAACCCGAACTAAGAATGAATGACAAAACGATTTGACAGTAACTGTCAAATCGTGTTGTCATTCATTCTTAGTGGTTAGGTGATATGGACTCTAATAAGCCCACAACTAAGCCCGAAACTACGGACTTCGGGCTTAGATTCGACCTCGAAGTCAAATGTGCATTATAGAAAATGTTATGGTCTGAATACATATTTTAAACGATAGACCTAATATTTTTCGATTAAATCAAAGCTACCTATATCCAATAACGTTATACGAAATAAGTTTAAGAGTAGGTATATAAATGTTATATGTAAAGAAATTATATCAACTGTTCGTATATCTTACGTTTGTTTACATCATGTTAACGTTATTGAAATGAAAATATACCAAATAACTTTATATGATATTTCCCGTCCCCGTGGGAATTTCCCGTTTCCATATAGCTATAGCCTTTCTATATTTGACCAGTAGTTCCAGAGATTAGCGCGTTCAAACAAATAAACAAATTCTTCAGCTTTATTATATTAGTATTAGTATAGATGAGACGCACCTGCCGGTCGATTCTGTAAATATGTTGAAGTGAAGGCTTGGGTGAAGTGATCACGAGGTGAGCTCTCAATCCATATAATTAAGCTGTCACGTGATAACGAAGTGAGCTGTCATTCCATCTTGATTTTCACATTTTCATTCTTCACAGCTCACCTCGTGACTTCGACATGTTTACAGTATCGACCGACTGCTATGGACATCTGTACAATACCAAGGGGATTGCCACTGCAGGCTTTGCGGACTTAAATTCAAATAATTTATTTTCAAATACGGGTGCCTGTCAGTAAGTATGTAGGTCTAGTTAATATTAGGTAAATACTCGTACTTTCCAACTTAATTGGTTTAATGAATAATTGCGAAGTATGAGTGGTGTTACTTTGACGCCTCATGTAATACGGCACCGGTGTGGTTTAAAAGAAATTTTAGTGAATGATTAAAATATGGCTTACAAAAAGAAATTTACTTGGCAGACGATAGAGCGAAGCAGTAATGCTAGTGAAGGAGGAAGCTGACCGCGGGAGGGAGAGGCCAACCTCACGCCCCAGCCACCGCAACAGAAGGAAACGCCCCGAGCGTCGAGAATCGCTGGGCGAGCGTTGGGTTGCTCGGCTTCCGAACAGAACCAGACCCGAGCCGATGACGCGTTATGTTCCACGCGCGCCTCGAAGAGATGTCAGCATAGGAGATGATATCAATATCTTTGAGAGATGGAAATGTTCAAACTTTTCAACATGAGAAATCCAAGAGATTCGTAGTTAGTTTTAATCTAATGATTTATTCTAAATAAAAAATATAATAAGTTTTCCGTGATGGTTGCTTATTTATCTTGGGCGTGTGATACTCAAAGGCTGAACGCTACGTTTTGTCTGTTTAGTGGCAACACTCTTTCTCACTATTATCACTTACAATAATAATAGTACATATCTACATAATTAGTCAAAGTTTATGAAATATGATTGTACCATAACATATAAACGGCACATGTGTGAGTACTGTGTACCTAAAACTACTTTTATTTATCTTTTTCTTTGACTTGAATGTGCCCTGGCGGTTGGAAGTGTCATGCTCACTCAAAAGTCTAGCTGATCGTGGCGCATGTGTTGGATCATTTGGCTCCCTTCAATATGGTTGAGACGAATGGTGCTGACGCGTGCATCATGTTCGTGAACGGACGCCGTCAGTTGAGACTGGTCATCTCTCAGCTGCCATGGTTTATTTTAATGATTTGTTATTTGAATCGTTGTTTTTCCCACTCCGGACTCCCTATATCGTTTTCCTACTATATCGTTCTCACATATTATATGTATGTTTAAGAATGATGTTACCAAAACATTGTAAAACAAAAATGATTTAAAGAGTGTCCGTGGAGTTTCTTGCACATTCTTCTCCATACAGATCTACGCTTTGGAACGTGCAAATAGCTTCATCTCTCTTGACTGACTAACCTTGAAAATTCAAAAGTGCCTGTAAATGGTTTAATTGAAATAAATAATTTCAGTTTCTTGAGTTTTGAGTTTCATATTTGCTTATCTCTACAGAAGAGCATTATTAACATTATCTATTGTTTAAAGTGTAGTAAGTCTTTGAAACTATGGCGGAAATAGAAACCAGGGCCAGTATTCATACCCAGTTTAATTGGATATCATAGAACACATAAAATTGCCTATGCTTGATAAAATATTGGAAACAGGTCAATTCGGAAAATCGCAGACATTAATGGTGGGTATTTATGGTGTTTCGGCGTTAATAGCTAATAGTTTTCAGTATCGCCACGTTTGCAGGTATAAATAAATTGGTTCAAGGTATTCAATACTAATTAACCAGAAACTAAATTTGTTACACATATTTGTAACCTTTATAAACTGCCTCGCAGTTAAATCGGTGAAGTTCTTTTCAAGTGTAGCTCGTACGATGAAGTTCGTTATTCTTTTGTTTATAGTAGCGTCTGCTTTGGCTAAAGACGTAGACGATGGCACTGACGGTGCGCCTTACGTGCATACAGTAGGAAAACATGGGGTTCAACGTAAGTTTTTTGATAGTAACCCGTATCAGATTCACTTGTTCATCATCATTCCTCACTGCTGAGAATCTCGACCACATAAGACGCGGTGCCCTGTTCCGTTCGGTGCATGCTGCCTTCAACAGAATTCTTCATCAAGTTTATCTATTGTACCAGAGGCAGCGCAATTTTCTCCCACCAAGTCCAGTTTCACGAGCCTTTCCAGGCAAGGCTAAATGGATCGGATAACTAACCGAAAAAAGTGAAGGCAACTTATTTTCATAATTATTTTACGAGAACTTACTGCAGCAGGATAAAAGTATATACCTGATCTCAGCACAAGGCTATCCGTGTTTCAAAATTATCCAAATCTATTCAGGACTGACATACAAACATACAGACTTTTTATGGGGTATCCAATTGGTAATGTTGTTGACGTTGAAGAGATCTCTTATATACGAGGCATTGCAAGTACGTTGCTTCCTGAAAGCCGCGACATTTTTATTTGGCCTTTAATATTACCCAATTTAGTTTGGTAGGTTTGTCAAATTTGTATTTATTTTTACTAGTCTAGAATATTCTATTGTTCTGAGTTTTAATTATAATCTTGTGCAATGTTCGCCCGCCCATATTTAGCACTTAGAAATGATTACCTGCTTTTACCACGTCGAGCTAATCGATGTAACTGAAAATTTCAATTAATGATAAATATTTATTTTGCAGATTTGTAATATGTTTCTTTTCCTCGCAGCAGGTCAGCAGAAGCAGTGCCACGTGGACATAGACTGCCGCGACATCTGCCGCCGCAGACTGCGGAACACGACGCTGGCGATGTGCTACGAGGGCGCCTGCTTCTGTATGGTGCCCAATTAGTGAACCCCATCATCATCAGCAGCCTCTAGCATGAACATGATTAGATAATAATTTCAATAAATACGAATATATCCACACTTAATATTATAAATACGAAAGTAACTCCGTGTGTTTTTTTGCTACCTTTTCACGTCTAAACGGCTCTACGAATTTAAATGAAACTTGGCACAAGGGTAGACTATGTTCTGGAATAGGATAAAGGATACTTCTTATCCTGAGAGTGTGTTCCCTTGGTATGATTTTCGACTCTCAAGTGGACGAAGCCGCTGGTAAAATCTGGTATTATTGGATATTATGCTAAACGGATTAGGATGAAACTTGGCACGCAGGTAGACCATGTCCTCGAAAAAAATACTTTTTATCCCGGAAATACGCGTCTCAACGTC
Organism: Mamestra brassicae; assembly: GCA_905163435.1. Taxonomy (NCBI): domain Eukaryota; kingdom Metazoa; phylum Arthropoda; class Insecta; order Lepidoptera; family Noctuidae; genus Mamestra; species Mamestra brassicae. Next base: position 865,881 of record LR990991.1, on the reverse strand, counting down.
GTCTGAGATATCTCGGGCACGGCCAGGACGCCGACATGTTTGAGACGCTGATATTCAATTGAGATCCAAACGGACCACTGACTGCATAGAGCAAACATAAAGAGCCCTTGGGGTATCAAAACCATTTGGACTGTGATTACTACCTATTTAAACATAAATTATTGGAGATAGGTGTACCAAAAGAACTTTACTTAACCCTACTGTCGTAATAATATATTTTTAAGAAACTTTTAGAGCTAAAGTTTATCCAGAATACATTTAAATCTCGGTTTTTAAGACGTCGGCAGCAAAAAGTGAAAAATAAAGAAATGAAAAACAAGAAAAAACTATATTTGACAAATAATGTAAAAACTAGAAACAAGAAAAAGCTATTTTTGCATAGAAACAAAAAAAAATTATTAATAAATTACGCCAGGCACCCTACAATAGCACACTCCTTCAAGGCATAATAGCGAAAAGTATGCCAACGGGTTGCAACTTATCTTGCAAAGTGGAGAACAATCCGAGTCGCGGACGCAAACCAAAAGATTGCCACCTGCGAAAAGAAAAACAAATTAAAATGAATGTAAGTCACAACGTATGCTTTTTCTAGATACTAAAAGATGATAGCTTTAAGAGTTGCTAGACAGAAGCCTCCCCCAAGGGGGGCCCCGGGGTCGTCATTATCACCACGATAGGCAGGCGGGTTAGTGATCGCAATATAGCTGTTGCAATGAACAGAAACACAAAAAATGGTGCCCGTTCTCTGGTGAGTCCCTTAGTCGCCTCTTACGACAACCACGGGAAGTAATGGGATGATGCTATCCTTTTACGTCCGACACCATACAGAACCACAGAGTTGATACGAGTAAGTGTAAGAGTTGTACTAATGAAAGACTAACGGCCGGTTTCAATAACGTATCTACCTTTAACCAACTGTCAAATGAGCTACCAACAGTAGCTGAAACGTCATGTTACAAAAGCAAATATGACGTTACAGCTACTGTTGGTAGCTAATTTGACAGTTAGTTAAAGGTAGATACGTTATTGAGACCGGCCGAAAGAGGAAGTCACGTTGCGTCTGCATCTGATAAACTAGGACTTTGGCAGGAGGATGATGATGAGACACTTAATAATCGAAAAGCAATGCGGGGGTCAGGGATAGGTAAACTGAAACAGGCTCTCGTCGATATTTAATAACGAGGAATATAACTTATATTCTTACCTGGAATATCATCGCGTGATTCCGGCTCCACAAAAGCTAGAGCAGCGCCCACCAGACACAAGACGATTATGAACTTCATTGTTTGAAACTGTTGTAGCTGTAGTCTTTGAAACTATGATGTACCTCAAGCCAGCGCCAGTATTTATACCCAGTTTCTTTGATATTATGATAATCGTAAAATAGTAATTGATTGTTGATAAAATATTGAAAACGGGTCAATTTGGCAAATCAAAGTATTTCAGAGCGTTTATTGTGATTTGCCATTAATAATAAATTACAGTATCTTTTCAGGTATATATATAATTTATTCAAGGCATTCAAAAGGAATGACTAACCAGAAATATTTATTTGTTACACATATGAATAATCTTTATAAATAAGGCCTCGCAGTAAAAATATGTGAAATTCTTTTCAAGTGTAGGACGCAGCACAACAAATACTAGTAGGAAAGGCGTTTGACGATTTTAAAGGCTTGCTTTCTACATTACCATACTACCATAGTGATGATGGTAAAATAGAAAAAGAATAGCACCATCCCATCACTTCTCGTGAGTATCGTAAGAGGCGACTAAGGGACTCACCAGAGAATTGGCCAATCCACCTGCCAAGTGTGGCGATTATGGCGACCCTTTGGGGGAGGCCTATATCCAGCAGTGGACGTGTTTCGGCTGATATAATGATGATACAATCAAAATAATAAAAAAAAACAAACATGAAGAAACTTTATTTGACAATGAATAAGAACGCACATAAAAGAAATGGAAAATTTTGAGAAAGACTTTAATAATTATTGGTAAGGCGCCGCATGCGACACACGCAGTCTTCTCTGCGGCATATCTCCCCCGCGTAATGCAGCGGGTTGCAACTCAACTTGCAAAGTGCGGTACAATCAGAGTCGCGAACGCAACCCCAACCTGCAACGAAAAAAACAAGTCAACGTGAATTTACGAGAAGTGTTCGGTGAGACGAGGACCGGTAGACTTGGAAGAAGATGGCGAGAAGTCTTCCACAAATTCCAAAGCAACTCTAATTTTTAATATCACCTCTCCACTGCTGTCAGATTTAATCATTTATGTCAAGACTAAAATGTTGTGTATGCGTTTTATAAATAACTTGCTTTTCCTAGCGACTTCGTACGTGCAACCCATCCACACCCAAATATTCACGAACAACATATTGTGTTCAAACTTTAATTTCACAGTACAAATAGAAGGTGCTCTCGTACACTCGTACAAACAGCGCGCTACAGACGCGCATCTGTCGATCGTTGAGCTGCGCCCGCGGCTATCGAGTGCCGCTGTGGAAGGTTTAATGTTCAGCTTGGATGTGGTATTATCTGCGTAACTTCCCCCGGCGCCGCGCCAAGAGTCGCCATTACTACATAGTTTCCGATGTTGTAGCCATAGACAAAATTATCACGAGTCCTGGTTTATGATTAAACTAGCTTTTGGCCGCGGCTGCGTACGCGCATATCCCGTTTTTTCACGTTCCCGTAAACATTTAGGTAAATCCATTGTTAATGCTCCTGTACGGAGTGTAGGGAAGCTGCTTGCCAAATTTCAGCTTTCTACGACCAGTAGTTTTGACTGTGCTTTGTCTGTCAGTCACTCAGTCAGTCAGTCACTCAATCACTCAGTAATGCAAAAGTTTTCTATATATTGATAAGTTATTAATCTGTCGTAGCCTCAACGTAAAACTGCGAATTTCTAAAGTGATCTCCCATTTTGCATATTAATTGGCCATTTCAGAAAATCACCACCTCAAACCTAATCACGATAGTGAACCCTGCTGCGCGGGCTCCCTAAGTTCCATCAAGCCTAACGTTACCTAGTCTCAGCCATATCATGAAATGGCCAGTACTAAGATATGGCTAAGAATGCCTTGTTCTCAATCTTTCATCTATTTAAACTGAGAACAAGGCATGTTACACCCATCTCAGATAAACTAAAATATGGGCAGGAGGATGATAGTGACGGGTGGGTGTTATGGGAGACTGTCTTGATGTATTTGACGTTATAAAAGTGCTGGCTCTTAGTTTAATTAAAAAAAAATATTAATTATTGATTTTGTTTTGGTGACACAAGAGAAATGCAATAAAAGGAATGGGATAGATACATGGAAAGGAATCCATACTAATCTGTACTAATTAATTAATTAATTAATAATAATATGTACCATAAATGCGAAAGTATGGATGTTTGGATGGGTGGATGGATGTTTGTTACTCAATCACAGAACGGCTGAACGGATCTTGATGAAATTTGGCACAGAGGTAGATTATAGTCTGGAATAACACATTGGATACTTTTATTCTGGAATAACACATTGGGTACTTTTATTCTGGAATAACACATTGGATACTTTAATTCTGGAATAACACATTGGATACTTTAATTCTGGAATAACACATTGGATACTTTAATTCTGGAATAACACATTGAAAAGTTTAATTCTGGAATAACACATTGAAAAGTTTAGTTCTGGAATAACACATTGGGAAGTTTAATTCTAGAATAACACATTGGGAAGTTTAATTCTAGAATAACACATTGGGAAGTTTAATTCTGGAATAACACATTGGGAAGTTTCATTCTGGAATAACACATTGGATACTTTAATTCTGGAATAACACATTGGAAAGTTTAATTCTAGAATAACCCATTGGAAAGTTTAATTCTGGAATAACACATTGGAAAGTTTAATATTGGAACAACACATTAGAAAATTTAATTCTAGAATAACACATTGGAAAGTTTAATTTTAGAATAACACATTGGAAAATTTAATTCTAGAATAACACATTGGAAAGTTTAATTCTGGAATAACACATTGAAAAGTTTAATTCTGGAATAACACATTGGAAAGTTTAGTTCTGGAATAACACATTGAAAAGTTTAATTCTAGAATAATACATTGGAAAGTTTAATTCTGGAATAACACATTAGAAAATTTAATTCTAGAATAACACATTGGAAAGTTTAATTTTAGAATAACACATTGGAAAATTTAATTCTAGAATAACACATTGGAAAGTTTAATTCTGGAATAACACATTGGAAAGTTTAATATTGGAACAACACATTAGAAAATTTAATTCTAGAATAACACATTGGAAAGTTTAATTTTAGAATAACACATTGGAAAATTTAATTCTAGAATAACACATTGGAAAGTTTAATTCTGGAATAACACATTGAAAAGTTTAATTCTGGAATAACACATTGGAAAGTTTAGTTCTGGAATAACACATTGAAAAGTTTAATTCTAGAATAATACATTGGAAAGTTTAATTCTGGAATAACACATTAGAAAATTTAATTCTAGAATAACACATTGGAAAGTTTAATTTTAGAATAACACATTGGAAAATTTAATTCTAGAATAACACATTGGAAAGTTTAATTCTGGAATAACACATTGAAAAGTTTAATTCTGGAATAACACATTGAAAAGTTTAATTCTAGAATAACACATTGGAAAGTTTAGTTCTGGAATAACACATTGGGAAGTTTATTTCTGGAATAACACATTGGAAAGTTTAGTTCTGGAATAATACATTGGGAAGTTTATTTCTGGAATAACACATTGAAAAGTTTAGTTCTGGAATAACACATTGGATACTTTTATTCTGGAATAACACATTGGAAAGTTTAATTCTAGAATAACACATTGGAAAGTTTAATTCTGGAAAAACACATTGGAAAGTTTAATTCTGGAATAACACATTGGATACTTTTATCCTGGAATAACACATTGGATACTTTTATCCTGGAATAACACATTGGATACCTTTATTCTGGAATAACACATTGGAAAATTTAATTCTAGAATAACACATTGGAAAGTTTAATTCTGGAATAACACATTGAAAAGTTTAATTCTGGAATAACACATTGAAAAGTTTAATTCTAGAATAACACATTGGAAAGTTTAGTTCTGGAATAACACATTGGGAAGTTTATTTCTGGAATAACACATTGGAAAGTTTAGTTCTGGAATAATACATTGGGAAGTTTATTTCTGGAATAACACATTGAAAAGTTTAGTTCTGGAATAACACATTGGATACTTTTATTCTGGAATAACACATTGGAAAGTTTAATTCTAGAATAACACATTGGAAAGTTTAATTCTGGAAAAACACATTGGAAAGTTTAATTCTGGAATAACACATTGGATACTTTTATCCTGGAATAACACATTGGATACTTTTATCCTGGAATAACACATTGGATACCTTTATTCTGGAATAACACATTGGATACTTTAATTCTGGAATAACTGAACGGATTTGAATAAAAATTGGCATATCCGTAGATTAATAATTGGATTAAGACAGGATACTTTTTATGCCGTGAAATTCTTCTCTTGGGATTATATCCGACTTTCATGCGGGCGAAGCCGCTAGCTAAAGCTAGTATTGGATATTTCATTTAAAAGGAAACTAATTTATAATCTTACTCGAAAGGTCATCGCGTGATTCCGGCTCCACAAACGCTAGAACAGCACCCACCAGACATTAGAGGATTATAAACTTCATTGTTTGAAACTGTTGAAGCTGCAGTACGAGTTAGTAGTCAATAATCTTTATAAATAAGGCCTCGCAGCAAAAATATGTGAAATTCTTTTCAAGTGTAGGACGCAGCACGACAAATACTAGTAGGAAAGGCGTTTGACGATTTTAAAGGCTTAGTAGCTTAGGTAAAAAAGAAAAAGAAAAACACTATCCCATCACTTCTTCGGCTAAGACTAAGGGACTCACCAGAGAATCAAATGGGCCAATCCACCTGCCAAGTGTGGCGATTACGGCGACCCCCCCCCCCCTTTGGGGGAGGCCTATGTTCAGCAGTGGACGTGTTTCGGCTGATATAATGATGATACAATCAAAATAATAAAAAAAAACAAACATGAAAAAACTTTATTTGACAATGAATAAGAACGCACATAAAAGAAATAGTAAGTTTTGTATACAACACATCCTACTAATATTATAAACGCGAAAGTTTGTAAGTATGGGTGAATGTATGAATGTCTACAATGGAATGTGACAAGTCAACGTGAATTTACGAGAAGTACCTACTCGGTGAGCCGAGGTCGTGGTAGTCGGTAGACTTGGAAAAAGATGATGAGACGTCTACCACAAATTCCAAAGGAACTCTAATTTTTAATATCACCTCTCCAGAGCTGTCAGATTGAATAATTTATGTCAAGACTGAAATGTTGTGTATGCGTTTTATAAATAACTATAGTAGGCGCCAGATAAATGTGGAATAAAGTATATTGACCTTTCCCTAATAACTGCTCATAGGTACCTGAACAATTAAATATGAATTGTATTTCATTATTAGACAATGTTAAGGATCACGAGAGATGATGGTTCGGGACAGTTTTGTGTCATTAATTCCGTTTTTCAAATTAAAAATGTCAATAAATGTAGGTGGGTCAAAGACCGATATTCCACGATTATCTGGCGCCTACTATAGCTTTTTCTCGCGACTTCGTACGTGTAACCCATCCACACCCAAATATTCACGAACAACATATTGTGTTCAACTTTTAATTTCACTGTACAAATAGAAGGTGCTCTCGTACACTCGTACAAACAGCGCGCTACAGACGCACATCTGTCGATCGTTGAGCTGCGCCCGCGGCTATCGCGCCGCTGTGGAAGGTTTAATGTTCAGCTTGGATGTGGTATTATCTGCGTAACTTCCCCCGGCGCCGCGCCAAAAGTCGCCATTACTACATAGTTTCCGATGTTGTAGCCATAGACAAAATTATCACGAGTCCTCGTTTATGATTAAACTAGCTTTTGGCCGCGGCTGCGTACGCGCATATCCCGTATTTTCACGTTCCCGTAAACATTTAGGTAAATCCATTGTTAATGCTCCTGTACGGAGTGTAGGGAAGCTGCATGCCAAATTTCAGCTTTCTACGAGCAGTAGTTTTGACTGTGCTTTGTCTGTCAGTCAGTCAGTCACTCAATCAGTCAGTAATGCAAAAGTTTTCTATATATTGATAAGTTATTAATCTGTCGTAGCCTTAACGTAAAATTGCGAATTTCTAAAGTGATCTCCCATTTTGCATATTAATTGGCCATTTCAGAAAATCACCACCTCAAACCTAATCACGATAGTGAACCCTGCTGCGCGGGCTCCCTAAGTTCCATCAAGCCTAACGTTACCTAGTCTCAGCCATATCATGAAATGGCCAGTACTAAGATATGGCTAAGAATGCCTTGTTCTCAATCTTTCATCTATTTAAACTGAGAACAAGGCATGTTACACCCATCTCAGATAAACTAAAATATGGGCAGGAGGTTGATAGTGACGGGTGGGTGATAACACCCACCCGTCACTATATACATCAAGACAGTCTCCCATAAGGGAGACTGTCTTGATGTATTTGACGTTATAAAAGTGCTGGCTCTTAGCTTCATTTAAAAAAATATTAATTATTGATTTTGTTTTGGTGACACAAGAGAAATGCAATAACAGGAATGGGATAGATACATGGAAAGGAATCCATACTAATCTGTACTAATTAATTAATTAATTAATAATAATATGTACCATAAATGCGAAAGTATGGATGTTTGGATGGGTGGATGGATGTTTGTTACTCAATCACGTCAGAACGGCTGAACGGATCTTGATGAAATTTGGCACAGAGGTAGATGGAATAACACATTGGATACTTTAATTTTCGAATATCACATTGGATACTTTAATTCTGGAATAACACATTGGAAAGTTTAATTCTGGAATACACATTGGATACTTATATACTGCAATAACACATTGGATACTTTAATTCTGGAATAACACATTGGATACTTTAATTTTCGAATATCACATTGGATACTTTAATTCTGGAATAACACATTGGATACTTTAATTCTGGAATACACATTGGATACTTTTATTCTGGAATAACACATTGGATACTTATATTCTGGAATAACACATTGGATACTTCAATTCTGGAATAACACATTGGATACTTTAATTCTGGAATAACACATTGAAACGTTTAATTCTGGAATAACACATTGAATAGTTTAGTTCTGGAATAACACATTGGGAAGTTTAAATCTGGAATAGCACATTGAAAAGTTTAATTCTGGAATAACACATTAAAAAGTTTAATTCTAGAATAACACATTGGAAAGTCTAGTTCTAGAATAACACATTGGAAAGTTTAGTTCTGGAATAACACATTGGATACTTTTATTCTGGAATAACACATTGGATACTTATGTACTGCAATAACACATTGGATACTTTAATTCTGGAATAACACATTGGATACTTTAATTTTCGAATATCACATTGGATACTTTAATTCTGGAATAACACATTGGATACTTTAATTCTGGAATACCACATTGGAAAGTTTAATTCTGGAAAACACATTGGATACTTTTATTCTGGAATAACACATTGGATACTTATATACTGCAATAACACATTGGATACTTTAATTCTGGAATAACACATTGGATACTTTAATTTTCGAATATCACATTGGATACTTTAATTCTGGAATAACACATTGGATACTTTAATTCTGGAATACACATTGGATACTTTTATTGTGGAATAACACATTGGGTACTTATATTCTGGAATAACACATTGGATACTTCAATTCTGGAATAACACATTGGAAAGTTTAATTCTGGAATAACACATTGGATACTTTAATTTTGGAATAACACATTGAATCGTTTAATTCTGGAATAACACATTGGAAAGTTTAATTCTAGAATAACACATTGGATACTTTAATTCTAGAATAACACATTGGAAAGTTTAATATTGGAATAACACATTAGAAAATTTAATTCTAGAATAGCACATTGGAAAGTCTAGTTCTAGAATAACACATTGGATACTTTAATTCTGGAATAACACATTGGATACTTATATTCTGGAATAACACATTGGATACTTCAATTCTGGAATAACACATTGGAAAGTTTAATTCTGGAATAACACATTGAAACGTTTAATTCTGGAATAACACATTGAATAGTTTAGTTCTGGAATAACACATTGGGAAGTTTAATTCTAGAATAACACATTGGGAAGTATAATTCTGGAATAACACATTAGAAAATTTAATTCTAGAATAACACATTGGATACTTTAATTCTAGAATAACACATTGGAAAGTTTAATATTGGAATAACACATTAGAAAATTTAATTCTAGAATAGCACATTGGAAAGTCTAGTTCTAGAATAACACATTGGATACTTTAATTCTGGAATAACACATTGGATACTTTAATTCTGGAATAACACATTGGAAAGTTTAATTCTGGAAAACACATTGGATACTTTTATTCTGGAATAACACATTGGATACTTATATTCTGGAATAACACATTGGATACTTCAATTCTGGAATAACACATTGGAAAGTTTAATTCTGGAATAACACATTGGATACTTTAATTCTGGAATAACACATTGGATACTTTAATTCTGGAATAACACATTGGAAATTTTAATTCTAGAATAACACATTGGATACTTTTATTCTGGAATAACACATTGGATACTTTAATTCTGGAATAACACATAGGATACTTTAATTCTCAATTTTTTATTATTTTAATCGCTGAACGGATTTGAATAAAAATTGGCATATCCGTAGATAAATAATTGGATTAAGACAGGATACTTTTTATCCCGTGAATTCTTCTCTTGGGATTATATCCGACTTTCATGCGGGCGAAGCCGCTAGCTAAAGCTAGTATTGGATATTTCATTTAAAAGGAAACTAATTTATAATCTTACTCGAAAGGTCATCGCGTGATTCCGGCTCCACAAACGCTAGAGCAGCGCCCACCAGACATTTGAGGATTATAAACTTCATTGTTTGAAACTGTTGAAGCTGCAGTACGAGTTAGTCTTTGAAACTATGATGGAACCACATGCCAGCGTCCATATTTATACCCAGTTTATACAATATACGTAATTAGCGGATAAACGTTTACCTAATATATCGATTATAAATTAGGAATAGGTCATTTCGCCAAATCTATTCATGTTGCATAGTATAAATTATGTAGTTGTGTTTATTATTTAACTGTACCTATTACCTGTACCATTGTTCTTTTGTAATGACACCGATTTGCCTTAATTGGCCTGCTCCCGATTTTTATCGTTACGATCGAATATTTCACGTGTATTAAAGTAGATTGTTTTTTTTTGTAAGTTTGGTTTTCTTTATAAGTATTTATAAAGATTCAACTCCAAAACTTACATTTATAGTTTTTAACAATTTATTTATTTTGTAAGTGTAACTTTCAGGCAATATTTAAAAATACATAAGAACTTTTAGATACTAATACAAGCTAGTAGAAATTATGCAAACGGAATTAAGTTGTTATACAAGTCAATGGAATTTTGATTTTAAAGAGATAATATATTCACTTTTTTATCGTCGTTTACTTCGATGACACTTTTGTTCTCCCTGAGCCGTGTTATCCCGTAGATTTGTGCAGGCAGCATTATTTAAAAAATAATTCATAAAAACTAGGATGTCTTTTTACGATTTTACAAATAATTCGGTCGAAAACCTACGTTTAAAATTAAACACCCAAAGCACATAAAGGACAGCGTACCCCGCACAAACAAGGGTGCACACATTTCATTAACCTTTACAGTTTAATCCGCAATCCATCGGATTCATTCGCCTTTTTTCGATAGTCCTTCACAACGTATATCGTTCTGGCAAAGCGGCTGATCAAATCAGCCGTTTATTTGTACGGGGGCACTCGGCCGTGGTGGATATCGCGGATATTCTCGCGGATACGCGGATATTCGGATATTTGCGGTGTGCATTCGGAATTTAAATAGCACGCTTGCGTATATTGGTGTGTTCCACTAATTTGTAGTGTCCTGTTAATTCCGTGACATTTTGGTCACATTAGTTTGTTGTGGTGCACGAAAATTAGGTTTGCTGTCGACACCGTTTAATTTGTATCTTCTATTTAAGGGATTCATGCTGAGATTACCATGAACATCCAAAAAGCATGAAATCCCCTAAATACTTCTACTACTCAGCCTCTGAACCGAGAAATAAATATCATGGCTGCAATGAAAACAAATTAAACACAACTATTACTGACTACACATGATCAAACCTCATTACTTAGTTCCCCATAATCCCAAATCAAATCGTTACATACCTAAATCCTAAACAAAATCATCCCGCTAATTCTAAACTAAATCCCTAATTAACAGCTTCACTAAAATGTCCGAAAATTAACCCTCTCATCACTGCGTGCACTAAATCTGAAATTCGTATTCCGAAATTTGAAAATTCGTATTCCGAAATACGTATCGACCGTTGACGGTAGATCGAAATTAACAGGGGATTGGTTGTCCAATCAGGCTGATCGCAGTGTTATTGAGGCTCCACTTAATAATATGCCACAATAGTGTTTACACTTTCTATTTAGTGCAACGTTGATTGGCAATCAAAAATGTTATTTGGCTGTTAATTTGTGCTTTTGAGGGTTATTGAGGTAAATTATGAAATAACGTGTGTGATAAATATTGCGTAATGATGATTGGACATTTATTTGTTTTTATTTTATTGAAATTAAATTCGATGAGTTAAATAAAGAAAAGACAAAGAAATTGCTAAATTAAAATTAACTAAATCGGCATAACTTTCCATCTATTATCGGTAACATTGTAAGTCCCAGTACGATGACAAACTCATAAAAGAGCAACACAAGTAATTGTTTATGCGTTTGTGTAGGTGTGGGGCCATAAAACCAGTGAGTTACGAGCCCGCTTCGCTCACACGTCGTCCCTCCTAACAGCGTATTTACGTACCTGAGTTACGGAGGGAAACTGTTCAAAGGATACGTATACAATGTCCTGAAGGAATTATTGATGTGAGGAAGTTGTTGCAAAAATATCGTTTCACCAAAGCGTTTTTCATAGAATTAGAAATTATATTTCTGTATAATTATATTTATATTTATATTCCAGATTTATTTCTTGATGATTTATGTGCTTTTCCATGCCACGGATAGGTTCTGCAATAAAATCTAGTTTCATTTAAAAAAACAACCAAGTTACATTTTAACTTCGATAAGCTGTTTGAATTTTATATAAATTACCAAGATAACGACGTTTTCTCCAAAATCAGTACAAAGAGAGTATTCTCAAGAAGCACTGCTTCATTATGCATTTATCTCAACAAAATAATCATCGAAGTCGGAACATTTTGTCAAAACAAAAAGACGCTCAGTTGACGCCGCGCCGTAATTGGCTTCATTACATATTCTCGTTAAACTTATTTGTCAAGAGCTTGCTCACATTTGCCACATATTTCGTGGCCTGACATGTTTACTGCTGACGTTTCTTGGATTTTTGGAGATTTTAACATGATTTTTTTGTTACGAAGGTTAATTGGTGTTTATTTAGTGAGTGAACACTTTTGAATTGTCAAGGTCGGTCGATCGAAAAGATGAAGCTCTTTGTACGTTCCAAAGAGTAGATCTCTATGGAGAAGAACGTGGAAGAAACTCCACGGACACTCCTTTAAATAATAGTCGCACGAGTCGATCCTCAAGCTGAAGCAAAGCTTGCCGAGGTCGGTCTGTGAATGAGTGACCATTTTAATATACCGAGACTCCACCGTGCCTCAAAATGCACGTTAAGCCGTTGGTCCCGGCTGTCATTTGTATATCTCTGGCAGTCGTTACGGATTGTCAGAAGTTAGAAAATCTGACACCAGTCTTGCCGCTTAAGTAAGTACCGTGTTACCCAGTTACTGGTTTGTGGAGGTCAGTTAGGCAGGCCCCCCACGTTAAATACTGGTGATTAGATGAATCCGGTTCGATTAAAAGCCGACGTCAATACATTGAAGGTTAGGCAGCTGATGAAGAATTAAAAATGTTTGTAATGAAATTTCGTTACTTTCTTTGCGAGCAGTCATAAAATGAAATAATCATAAAACATATAATTTAAAAACACTAAACAGCCGTATAAGCCTTACAATCGAACGTTAAGCGCGGTACACACTCGCAGCATGCGGCTAATGGCGATCTGAGTGGTTTCACGTGTACACCCACCTTAGGCGTGCGGGGCGCCGCTAAATCCCCTACTTTTAGTTTTTTACTAACTTCTGCGTAAAGTGCACATTGTATCGCTCTCTCATAAGAGGATTTTACTGAGCTTCACAGCTTAACTCGCCATGTTAATTTTATTAGGTTGGCTAAAATATTTAGTTATTTTCTGGACTTACACGCGGCGTTTGAACGGTTGAAATGCAGCACATGGATCATAACCATACATATACAAAGCTATAACTTAAAAGCGGTTATATCAAAGTCCATAATCTGCTGTTATAATTGTTATGAGGATCCCTATGTTTGTTCTGAGGTTATTTCTAGTTAGGCTGAGTAGTCGTTTTGTTAGTCGGGGCAGGGGATGTAGACTTGGCATTGCCGTTTTTGACTGCCAGCAGTTTGTAGCCCGTGACAATTTGTTGTTGTGAAGTTCTGTTGATCTCTGGCGAATCCATGTACGAAACTGAGAGAAAGGTAGGGGAAGGAGTGGGTTCTGCAAAATATTGAACAGTTTACCTACAAACCTTCAATTTAATATAGTTAGGAATTCTTGATATATTATTTTTATGTACATCATAAATTCAGCTTCTGCAGTTCACTTATATCAGCTAAATTTAAATAAGTTCTACGCTTATGATGAATTTGCTTATTTTGAACCAACGCAAGACCTCTCCATAGAAACAAAATAATTGAAACAAATAAAACATATAATTTCGAAGTACCTATTTACTGTTACTTTATTATTAGTCCGCTCTATAAAACTGTTTTATATACTTTATATCACCACCTAAATAAAAAGAGGAGAGTACTAATAAAATTTAAAATTCCATACATTTGGCGGGTGGTCAAAATAACAGGGTTTTTCAATAGTCTTTTCAGGAAGTTGTTAAATGTTAATACATGTTATTTTCTAAATTTTATAGTTAGTCGGTGAGAGACTTAGCGAAGGAGTCTTATTGTTTTAAAAAGGGTTATAACGAGAAACGAGTGTAAAAAAGATAGTCTAATGCTACGAGGTACATTATTTAATTTAGCAAAAAAAATTAAATAATGAGTGAAAAAAAAAACATTTCATACTTTAAATATTACAGGTCCATCCTATTTTATCATGAACAATGGGTTTTTGCATTAGTAATGAAATAAAGTAAAGCTTATTTATATTTTTTTAGAATTAAGGTCTTGAAAAATCTTCGCAAAAGTTTTCTTTACGGTTTAGGAACTATAGGTTAATTTTTCTGAAGTTTTTTTCTGAACTTTTAATAAACGTCGTTGCTGTCGTCAACTCGATTTTTTATCGTTTTCAGAATAATGACAAGAATTATAAATGTGTCGCGAGTAACTAAATGATGCGTTTATGACAGACCTGCTTACCCCAATTACATTACACTGGAGATGAAAGCTCATGTAAACGTGTAATTACCGAGACGGATCGCGAATAAAAAGAATATTTATTTTTTTATTTGAGACGAGACGAGTCTTTTAAATTGTTGACACTTTCTTATTTTAATAAAAAAATATGAAATATTATTATGATAGTCTAGTTTTATGTGAGCTTTGTCATTGTTCTAGATATTATATTGTTATTTTTGCGTACAGTTGTTTAAAAATATTTTTTACCCTCTCAAATTATTTTATACTCCATCTTTTACACTATTTCATTGTAAAGATAATAAGTAGTAATTCAGGAGTTAACAATTCGGTATGCTTTTATGTTGATATGCACTAAATATAATATATTTACAATGGACTGTAGGTATGTCTGTGTACATTGTATATCGCTCCCCATCTTTTTGTGACCTTGAAAATTTCTACAGAAGCCTCGATAATGTAGTACAATCATTAAAACACTATAAGAACATAGCTCTGATTGGCGATATGAACATCGACATCAAAACAGACAATCACGATCGTCACTCAAGTAATTATCTCACCCTGTGTGCCTCTTTAGGTCTTTTGCCTGCTCATGTGCTCCCCACAAGATCAGGCAATTGCCTAGATCACGTACTTTTAAAATTTAAAGGCCCTGCTACAGTAATAGTCCTTGAAAGTCATATCACCGACCACCTCCCAGTCATCCTTTGTCTAGAGATGATGAAAAAAATCGCAGCTAAAAAATCTGCTAACGTGCTCCGCTATAACTTCTCAGATATTAAAGATGCACTAGCTAGCACTGACTTTAGTCATGTTCTAAATGAACAAAATTGTAATGTGGCTGCGGATTTACTTATATCTACCATTCAAGGTGTTATTGCAAAACATAGCCATATCATTCGAGTCCCTAGGAAATGCAGAATTCTCAAGCCATGGATGACCCCAGGTTTAGTTCGCTGCATCAGAAACCGAGACAGGCTTCACAAAATATCTAAATCATCTCCCGATAACGATATTCATAAAACTACCTATATCCGATACCGAAATTTTCTCACTAGTCTTTTGAAAAAATTGAAACGATCATACGACAAAAATGAATTACTTAAAGCTAAAAACAACACCAAGGCCACATGGAAAGCTATTAAGGGTATAATAAACCAAAACTCTCTTCCGCAGTCACCTACTGCGCTTCTAACAAGCTCCCCAGACACTAAAATATCTATTAACCAAGTAAATAGCTTTTTTGTTAGTGTTGGTGAAGAACTAGCCTCAAAAATTAAATCTCCCTCTGGAAACCCCTTTCTCGAATGCTCATCACAACCGCCGCCACGCAATTCTCTTGTCATTATGCCGGTCGACGAAGTGCAGGTAAAAAGGGTGATTGACAGCCTACGTAGTGACTGCGCAACTGGCTATGACAATATCCCTGCTAGTGTTCTCAAGCAGTCCAGCTCCGTCCTAGCAGTTCCTATAGTGCACGTCTGTAACCGCGCCATTGAGTCGGGTACTTTCCCCAGCGCGTTCAAGAAGGCTGTTGTTCACCCAATCTACAAAAGTGGAGACAGATCCAACGTCACCAACTATAGGCCAATTTCAGTTTTGAGTTCCCTATCTAAAGTGCTAGAAAAAATACTTAACGAGTGTCTTACCACGTTCCTCGCAAAATATAAGCTACTAGCAGATAATCAATATGGTTTTAGACGGGGAATCTCTACTGAGGATGCGGTTCTAGACCTTACAAGTACGGTGGTAGGCAAGTTGGACCAGGGGTTTAAATGCCTCGGTGTCTTTCTTGACTTGACAAAGGCGTTTGACTCGGTTTCTATACCTAAACTGATCTCCAAAATGGAAGGCATCGGAATCCGCGGATTGGCACTAAGAATCTTCTCAGACTATCTGACAAATCGTTCGCAATGTGTCAAAATCGACTCTATGTACAGTGATGAGGGGAGCATCAGTTTTGGTGTGCCACAGGGTAGTATTTTGGGTCCAACCCTTTTCTTACTTTATATAAATGATTTGTGCAGCTTATCAATACCTCACTGCGACATATTCACATATGCAGATGACACGGCACTAATCATATATGACGATAACTGGGATAACTGTAGGCTAAGGGCGGAGCGGTCGGTTCAACGAGTGATGACATGGCTCTCGGCGAACTTATTAACCCTCAATATTGAGAAAACCAAGGTTGTTTGCTTCACACTCCCACACACGTGCTCACCTCCCGGGAGTTCTAGTATAGTCAAAGCTCATACTTGCCTAAACTCTTTGGATCACAGCCCCAATGCTTGCACATGCTTAACCCTTTCACAGGTCTCAAGTACCAAATACCTCGGAGTCCACATTGATAAGCACCTTAGCTGGCGCCCCCACACTGAAGCACTCTGCTCGCGAATCAGGAAATTGCTATATATTTTCAAGGAACTCAGACACTCAGCTGATCGGGAAACTCTATTCCTTGTGTACCAGAGCCTGTGTGTCTCTGTTCTTACCTACTGCATTTCTGCATGGGGAGGAACCTGCAAAACCCACCTAATTCAGGTTGAACGAGCTCAAAGGGCAGTCCTAAAAGTTATGCAGTTCAAACGCCGAGATTATCCAACTGCCCAGCTCTACTCTGAGGCAAAGGTCCTAACGGTGCGCCAACTGTTTATTCTGCGTGCTGTTCTACGCCGTCATTCTTTGCTTCCTCTTGACGACAAAGTCTTAAGGAAGCGCAAAGGTCACCCAGTCTGCAATTCTACCCAATGTCGTACTTCATTCGCGGGCCGCCACTTCAGCGTCCTCAGTGTTAGAATATATAATAAAATCCATCGTCTTCTCGATATATATCCTCTCACTAGACGTAAATTGATAACAAAGCTTACCAATTGGTTACAGGACTTGTCTTACGATAGCACCGAACGTGTCCTTGTAGTTAACTTATAGTCTTTAAAGTTATAGTACCTATGCCTTTTATTATTCACCTATATACCCTATACAATGCTATTAACGTGTGCACCTATCTCACACCACATACACACACAAACACACACACACACAATCACACACACAGACATACTGCAAATACACACACTAAAACACACGCTCATTTTACTTACTTCCCACCACACTGTACTTGCCGCAACAAATGGTGTATTGATTTAGTACGTCCTGACAATGTTAATCGGGGTGGGGACCTGGTGTCCTATAACACAGGTTATTAGCCTAGCTTAGGCACCAGTCTCCCACAATATTGTAGTAAAATTTTAATTTTATTTCTAATCAATATGTCGCTTGTAATCTTTAATATTGTGGTGAGAAAATAAATGAATTTTATTATTATTATTATTATTATTATTATTACATTTACCAAAATTTTATAAGGGCGTGTTTTTATCATTATCAAAAGATTACCAAGTATCAATCACCCACCTTAAACAAAGATACGTTCCCACTTAAAAAAATAGAACAAAAATATTTCAAATAAAAATCAGGGTTCAATCGCTTTTGTAATGTAAATTGAATTCCTACCTATTATCACTAATCCTGAAACGGACCATTATTTCTAAAATCCTGCACCAAACTCGAAACCTTAGGTGTGCGGAACCACATAAATCACACTAGCAAATGACGCCGGCTTGCCCTGCGTCTATACATCACGTTCTGTTCAGGACTGCACTACATATTTTATATTATAATATATAATTTATATGCATATTTTATGGCCTCAAAGATTTACTGGTGTAGTAGGAGGTTGTAGGTGTATTACCACTATGCCTGGTTTCTGTTTAGTGCAGTTTGATAGTAGTATTTGTAAGGTGGAAATATTGGTTTTCTTATCCCGTTTGGTTCTGTTCCCTAATTATGTTGGAAAATCGAGAGTTGTGGTTTATTTTAACTACCGCATGTTTTGCTTCCTATGAGCACTTTTAATTCATGAATAGATTTAATTTAAGGACTCACTACCGTACTTTTAACTGCCTTCGAATTATTCAGTTGTCTTTTTATTCTCTCATTCCAATTTTTCAGAACCATATTAATGTATTTATTTGCATTCTACAGAGACTAGCTGCCGCCCGCGGCTATGCCCGCGTGAATGTCGAAAATTATACTGAGGAAAGATACTCCCGGGAAAAATCCTATGTATTATTCCAGACTATAATCTACCTCTGTACCAATTTTTATCAAGATCCGCCCAGCCGTTCTGACGTGAAAGAGTAACAAACATCCAAACATCCATACATACAAACTTTCGCGTTTATAATATTAGAATTAATGTGAGCTCTGAAAGGGCAGACATTTTATTAGAACGGAGCATAATTTTATTTTAGTTTATTTTAGGCAGTGACTCATCAGAAAAATATATATACAAGCACATGTTTGTCTACCCACTACCCTACAAATCATACCAAGAAACATTTAAGGGCAAGTGCACACGTTACCGTAAAGCCACTAACACACGAGCGACTGAACGCGTGCGATTCACGCGCGACAAACTGCTCAATTAGAGTCGGGGCGCATTAGCAACATAGCGTCTTCTTAATGAACTTCCTTGGTGTTGAGAGCTAAATATAATCGCTTTTCGTTGTCGCGAGCTCGTGCGTTTTGTGCGTGTTAGTGTGGCGAGGACTTTTGGATTATGGGGATCTGTTGAATGTAAATTAATAAAAAAAAACTGGACAAGTGCGAGTAAGACTCGCGCACCGAGGGTTCCGATCGAGTCTTGATTTTTTCCTTGTAAACATTACCTATGGAAGTTTATAAAACTATGAAAGCAAAATATAGCGGGTAAAATCGAGGAACAAACTTAACTTTGTTGCTGTAAAAATGTTTTCCTATACATCAATGTACGTCACGGTCAATTCTTCATCCGAAAATATAAGTTTGTAATTGTATTTTTTTTTATATGATGAAACTATAAATTCCCAATTTTCAGACTTTTTCCTGTACTTGTACTCTAAGATCTATCTTCTTGCAAAATTTCATGAATCTAGGTCAACGGGAAGTACCCTATAAATTTTGATTATACTTAAATAAAATAAAATATACTTTTTTGCGGCATAAACGGCCGTATCTTTTTTTACGTTAACTTATAAGATTGATTTTTTCACAGCTTCAAGGGACTATAAACTTGAATAAATGGTTTTAATTTCAACTCGATACCTCTACGCGTTCCCGAGATAAAGGGTCTTGACAGACAGACAGGCGGACAGATGGACGGACAACAAATTGATTCTACAAGGGTTTTGTTTTTTCCTTTCGAAGTATCCCTAAAAACCAATGTATACAATGGACAATGAAGTTTCGTATGGAAATTGGAAGTACACGAGTTTTTTTTTAAATTAGTAAGAGCACATCAATCGGTAGTTGAACTCTTACTTATGCCATTTCACTGACATCAACACCCTCCAAAACATTAATACAGCAATGCTGTCCGGCGAAAAAAATAGTAGGTACATACTAAAAATGATAATAGAATAATTTTATCATCAAAAAAAAAAACCTACCATTTCAAAGGCTCACGGCTCAGATGGTATGGTCGTGATGCGCAGAAAAGAGGATCATGTAGTGAAAAAAGCATTGCAACTACTTGTTAGAGGACATCAGCCTGCCAAGTGGGGGACCCTCATGACTAAACTCCTATCAGAGGAAGAACTGCGCAACCCTACACACCATAGGCAAGAGCGAGAAAGAAAAAGAAGCCTTGCCACTTTAATTGTAACTATAACAAAATCTTCAAATACTTTTTTTTTAATTTGATATGGGTTTGC
Source organism: Mamestra brassicae (assembly GCA_905163435.1). Lineage (NCBI taxonomy): Eukaryota > Metazoa > Arthropoda > Insecta > Lepidoptera > Noctuidae > Mamestra > Mamestra brassicae. The sequence goes on along the minus strand of LR990991.1, from coordinate 845,445 downwards.
TCTTGACTCTAGTCTAGGTCATAGATGACAGAGACAAAGTCGACGTTGGAGCTAGCTTACCCAGAAGAAGCCTGTTCACTCTATTTTTGAAGAGATACTCAGCAAGAGAATGTATTTCCTAACCAACCACAGACAATCCTCTTCCACCCTATCGCACCGACATTCACATAGTACATCGGCGGAGTCGGATTGCGTTCCGCGCGCCAGGAGCCAACAGCAACAGGGAAGAAGCATTGTGTTCATCGCGTGCATAGCAGGCGCAGCAGGGAAATGTGCCTAGTGTTGGGTGTACTGTTTCAGTGATGTATCGGGGTACAATGTGTTTGGTGAATGGTAAAATTATGATAAGTAACACAACTAATAACTAATGCTGTCTCTATTGGCTGGTTTTTGAATTGTGAATTTGGAGTTAAAATTTGTGAAACGCTTCATTATTGCCAAAGTATATTTAACTTTAAATTCTTATTTCAGAAGCCGATCCTTTTGGTAACTAATTTATGCACTATCAGCTCTGGATTTTAGCGGAGAATGTGAGCTTCCTGAAGACTTTATTTTACCTCAAATAACATGAATTCGGATAGTGATTCAACAAAAATGTTGTGCCATTAAATTTTCAACATTCCACTCTGTTTTCAATGAACCCCGATTTCTGAAGCATAAGAAGTTTAGTAGTTACTTAAGGCTGAAAAAATGAGAAGGCATTGAAGTAGACGTTACACGAAGTCGAGACGAAGTTACACGTTCTTCACTCAACATATTATTTTCAAAAACCCACTGTAAGCAAAATGTATGACACATTTTGCTGAACTTACAACAACGGTACTTTTGACATCCTGTACCTACTCCAATTACTATCACACTAATCCAGCGTACCTACTAACCCTTATACTTATGACAAAGCAAATATTATTCAGCTAAAGTAGAACAGCGATGTGACAAACATTAGGTTAAATTCCATATACCAATAACAGCATAACAGAAATCGAATTACAACGCTATAATACTGGAACTAATATTTGTATTTGTAGGTTAAACAGTTGAATGCAATACAAAACAATGATGGCGGCATACGCAGGCAGTGTCGTAAATACCTGCCGTTTATTGGTGCTGCCTTGTAACTGGAGAGTGTATTGGTGCTAGTACTAGAATTTAATTAACAATGTCGATTTTATCAATGTTCACTGATGTATCTATCTATAAAGTATCTTTATAAAAAGGTTAGTTAAGAAATCATGCGGAATGTTTATTAATGCAGAAAGTTTTCTCTACAGAGATGATTCTGACAGAAGCCACTGTTCTGGCAATTCATTATTTTATCATAACTTTGGCAGTCGTCAGCCTCATCAAATGGCGTTACTTCTCAAGGTCAACAGGAAAATCATATCATAAATATCTTTAGATATACACCCATAAGAGTCGGCTAAGCGTAATTTTATACATCAAGGTTTTGACAGATTATGTCGAAAAACCTGAAACATTTGCTATGATCAGTGCAAAGAAAAACACCTGAAACATTCTTCTACTTCGGAATAGGTTAACACAACATTACTATACCACTTTCCATTCAGGCCTCACTTGCCCACAAGTTTCCTAACCCACTCTCCCGGCCTACAAATGAGTTGCAAACGCAGCACACCTTTACATCATAAATAGCTCGGCTATTACGAACAGTTGCCGGTAATGTGGCCGCGCCGACACAAACGTGCGGATATTGTGTCTGTCTGCGCGCATCTGAATGTTGCTAGCACCTGATCGTGTGTAATAAGGGGAATTAGCTTTTGTAAAGGTCTAGGAGGGTGCTAAATTGATCAGATTAAATGGAGTTGTAGGAGATGCCATCAAGAGTCTATTCAATAACATTACATTTTATTGTTTGGTGCACTGGTCGAAGAAGTCTTGTGGCAAATTTTTCCTAAATATCTCCACTGCACATAAACTTTATATAAATAAATAAGTATTACAGCAAAATATGTTTTAGTGTTTAAAATGAAAAGTTGCAATTTCCACAATAAGATCAGATTTTTTTCCTAGCCTTTGTGTCCAACTGCACAGGCAAAGCAAAAGACCTCTCTCTGTGTGATCTCAGATCGTCACACCACCTTCGCCGCGGTCGACATCTAGGTCGAGCGCGGGAAAGATGGTGGCGAAGGTGGAGGCAACGTCCTCCTTCTGGCGTCCAGTAAGTGTCGATGTTCGCCCATTTTTCCGAAAATAAATGTCAGGATTTTTGGCACACTGAAATAGAAGTTGTTTATTATCCAAAAGTGGCTTTCCTACTGCTAGATTATACAGGCATGTAATGATTTATAATTAATTGCCAGTCATCCACAAACTACACTGTTGACGTATGTTGATTGCCAAAGCAGAAACTAGAGTTGAGATTTGGGCAGTCAATTTCGTGATACCCAAGTAACTCCAACAAGTATCTTCTATAGCTTTTGCATGGAAATGTCCCCCATTTTCACACCACTTTTTTCATCACTATTTTCCCAATTAATTTCCTTCACAACACAATCATAGCATACCTGTACGACGTAAACAGCGTGCCTGAAACGTGCGGCCATTACGAATGGTTGCGGGTAATATGGCGCACTGTCATAACGCGCTTATTGTCTACACATCCCGGTGTTTCGCGTACCTGGCTAGTTCGTTCATTAGTTCGAGGTGGGGTGCTTAACATTTCGGCAATAATCTGTCTGAAAATGCTGAAAGGAGTTCCTATAAAAAGTTGTGAGGAAAGTAAATTGGTAACACAATGCGAAAGCTAGACTATATTTTTTGTTTAAATATTTTGAAAAATCCTATTTGCCAAGGGCTAAATTATCATTGCATGATCTACAAATACTTTCGCTAACGTTTAGCCACATTACAATCAAGTTGTATTCTAGAGAAAGGGGTAAATAGTCTCTGTATTTACCTAATTGCGTCTGTTGTTTTTCTTATTATTTCTTAAAACTTAGATAAAGCATTCATTTAAGATCTAAAGCTTGTTAAGGTACCATTAATATCATTCAGTAACTCAGACTCACTGGAAAATCTGACAAATTAATTCTCACACGTTTGAATACCGCCTTACTAGATAATATGTATTTGGTCCCAGAATTTGAAACATATAATAATAGTGTTATATTTTCAAACAAATAAAACATAATGAATGCATTTGAACAGTTCATTAAAAAAGCAAACTTAATCATTGTAAACATTATTAAATAGCGTGAAAGGGTCATCACCACAGATCCGAAAAAAAATGTAAAATCTGTAAAATCCCGGAATCATAAATGGAATCATGAAAATAAGGTACGGAGCTTTTAAAACATGATAAGATTATTCAATATAATATTTTTGTTCAAATTAAAATTGCTAATTTCTTATTGTGCTTTGAGTATTCAAAGCACAATAAGAAATTAGCAATTTCTTAAATTCCGGGATACAATCGTTATGTTTATGATTCCGGGATTTTAGGAGAGGTATTATCAACTCTATGTTACTTACTTCCACGAATACTAGGTAAATCTAGTCTACCTATTCCGATCTCTGGTCATCACAAACTTACAAACTAACACTGATTAACAGCTCCAACAAACATTCACGGTAACTCCTTGGAAATTCTGAAACAATGTAGCAAAGATCAATCGCCCATAACTACTATACGACCAAAACGTCGCTCATAGACCAAACAGTACCAAAATACGCTATAATAACCACCTGCCGTCCATTGGTTCGCGATAACTAACGAGTGACAGCCCTAAGCCTAAGCGTTGTAGTGCTGCGACATACTATTAGTAACTGTTAGTGCTGATCCTCTTTGAGCTGCACTAATGGAGACTAATCGACAATTAAATCAACAGGTTAGCAAGTTAGCACGGCTTAGGCTGTGTGAGTGTGGCGTTGAAGGTGATACATATAGCGTATATGGTAATGATTTGAGCAAGAAGTCTGTGAGCACGATGGTATTGAAAAACAATTTTGGTTTCAATTAAAAACTGCAAAAAATTGTTTAATACTTGGACCTTTTAGAAACTAGAACAAGTGACTGATCTATATTTTGCGCGAGCTCTAGAAAAGTGACATTCTGCCGGCAGTAGAGTGTTGAAGGCGATTGTCAAGACGTCTAAAATGTATGGGATTGACAAACGCTGACAAAATGGCACGTGATCAATCCCTTATATTCTGGCATGGCCATTGGCCATTCACAGTTACGTGAATGTTGTCTAGAGCCTCAGTGGGCTGGCCAGTCTTTAAATGTCGAGGCATACTTCAACGCCTAAATGTGATTTTTTGACGCGACAACGTCTAATAAATCGATGAACGCCGGCTGCTCGCACGAAAAAGGATGACTCATTGTAACGTTACGATCATTTCATCAATGTTTTGTTATGACGTTGTCACGTTAAACTATCGTTCGTAAACCGACTTTACAGACAACCAATTTTTTTTTGTATTACAAAGGTTTAGTACAAATACTTAGTTATATTTAAATAACGTCATACATCAGTAGGTCGTTTAACATATAACTAAGTATTTGTACTAAACCATTTTTTTTTGTATTACAAAGGTTTAGTACGAATACTTAGTTACATTTTAAATTACCCAATGATGTATGATGTTATTTAAAATCGAACAAATTGAAATCGTTGATAAATAAATCACAGACAAGCAAACGTTTAATACTTTTATTACATTTTCCGTGCACTTAAATGTGTTAAATCATTGTGATATACGACCGTACCTGACATTTGTCCTTCTAATACTGTTACGGTACTAACTGCCAATGATACATTGTAGTTGCTAAGATATTAATTATCTTCTTAATAGCCTGAAATATCGGTGTTGTGAGTAACGTGCCAGGACGAGGGAATAATGTTCAGTGTTGCTGGAATCGCTTGTTTAAATTGTGCTCGTTTCTGATTTAAGGATCTTATGATGATCAATGTATTAGGAATACATTGTTGAGCAACTACCAAAATATTATTCATATATATATCGTTTACTATAGGTACATCATTTATCTATGCACCTTTATATTTAACACCTTTAAAAAAACTGATTCACATCCGTACAGTTGAAAACCAGCGTCAGGGAACTACGTTGTCTGGCATTTTGCTGAACTGGACCTATTTGGCGCAGTCGCGGGGCACACAATGTAATTGTTTTAAAATTAAGATTTCGTACATATGTATATTGTGTATCTGTGTGTGCCCAATAAACAACTTTTTCTTTTTTCATTGTTTTCCAACTTTTTCTTTTTTCATCGTTTTCTTTCTTTTCTTTCTTTCATTTCTTCCTTTTCTTTCTTTTCTTTCTTTTCTTTCTTTTCTTTCTTTTCTTTCTTTTCTTTCTTTCATTTCTTCCTTTTCTTTCTTTTCTTTCTTTTCTTTCTTTTCTTTCTTTTCTTTCTTTTCTTTCTTTTCTTTCTTTTCTTTCTTTTCTTTCTTTTCTTTCTTTTCTTTCTTTTCTTTCTTTTCTTTCTTTTCTTTCTTTTCTTTCTTTTCTTTCTTTTCTTTCTTTTCTTTATTTCTTTCTTTCTTCACATGGTTATTTCGAATTGAAAGCGTTTGGGATCCAATGGGTGTTCTAGAGCGAATATGCAACAATTTTCAACATCCATCTAAATGCAGAGAGAGTACCTGAGAGCATCTACATTGAAGAAGCATCAAAACGTGTCTTATGCCTTATCTTTAATTTTATTACTATTTTTCATCTTATTATATTTTACATTACCAAACAAAACTCATCTGTGTTAACATTAAATTAGCTAAACAAAACCAGAAGCCACACATCCGAAACTTATTCACACAACATCGTTTAAGAGTATTAAGAAAATATCTGAAGCGAAATAATAAACCGCGCACGTCACCTCAAGATAAAAGGGATTAGCGCACTTGTGAAGCAGGTTGTCTTAACTTCCAACACACCAATATACATGATACCACCAATCACCACTCTAGCTTTTAAGGGGTAAGGGTGAATGTGGCTTGGTAGGACTGCATTAAGGATTTGCACGAAATAATCAGTGTGTTATTGCAAGTGTAGGTGAATCTTTGTATAATTTCATTTCGCGACAACCCTAATGTGTTTTAGAGGTGTGGCACTGTCGATGATGGGTTTTAAAATTCTTAAATTCTATCATTCTTTTAAAACTTAAAACCATAAACTCAAGTCTGCAGTTTCCTGAAGCTGTGAAAAAATCAGTAACGTAAAAAAAAGATACGGCCGTTTATGCCGCAAAAAACGTATATTTCGACACTCTAGCTAGGGAATCAATTTTTTTTGTAATTTTCTTTCAGAGTAACGCATTTTGAGACAAAACGTCGACAAGTCTGTTGGAAAGAGCCACTCAAACAATCAATATTGACGTAATGCAATTAGCAATTCAAACATATATTTCCAAAAATAGTTTCAGGCATCAGAAAGTATAGAAACTTACTTTTCATATCTAGAAATTTCCGTAAATTACTACTTTTAAACAGCACCAATTTGCATAACTTTTCTGACTTTACAAAGTAAAGCTGTATGGAAATGAGCCAAACGCATGTTTTATAAAAGCAATAAACAATATTAAATCTATCGACAACCTAGAACCACAATCCCCCACCTCTACCTCCACATCATCAACAGTTAATAATAAGGGGTATAAGTGCAAATTTTAAGTGGCTCGCATTTGAACCAAGTTACCCCTTTATGATGCAGATACGCCAGGTGAAGTACAATGTGTGATGATAAGGTTTCTTAGAATGGCTTACTTTGTTTACTTGAGTACCTTGTGCAGTGGAGGAAGGAGATAACGTGTGATTTCCGCGGAATTGTTCCCTTTTGCTTAATTATTTTCTTTTGTTTTGTTGCGTGTGGCCATTGTTTCCGATATAGGTAGGTAAAAGAAAATTATTGTATGATGTTCGTGTTGCGCCTTGGCTATACATTATCATGACGATATATGAAGGAAGAATTTTAATTCTGGAAAATTAAAGGTCCTGAAAACCTAAGGATGTGTAAAGTTGTGTCGTTACATAACATTTATGATTCTTTTGGACTGATATTTCAGGTAGGTACGAAGCATACTATAAAATCTGAAATCAACCCATACTCAAATGTTTGCATTACCAAACCAAACAAACCCAAAAATATCTAAATTCATTTCATAATCTTAACAGATTCCAAAAACATATAAAAATAAATTCTCTATATTATCGACCTACATAAAAAATATGTGTAATAAAATTGTATCCATCGAACTAAACAGTTGGTTTAGTTAAAATAGCGCATATAAAAATACACGTGCGCGCAGGTAATGGTGATTGCGACCGAATTGCGGCGCGCGCGCAGCCGACGTGAAACACATGGCCCGAGCGTTTACGTGAACTACGACGAACGGCTGTTCTTGATCCTGTTGATTCAAGATACCATTTAAATAAAAAAAGAAACAAAGTTGTTTTGCACTCAATGGATCGCAATTTTTTTTAGAGCTTGGTAAATCATTAAATGACTCCTGACGCCCGGGGCATCCTCTTCTGTAGCGGCAGTTGGGGCGAAGGCCTTGTCTCTCCCTCGTGCCGCCCGCCTCCTCCTTCGATAGCATTACTGCTTCGCAGAAGGAGGTGACTGCTTCCCAAGCATTGTCGCTCCGGACCATGGATTTAACCAGAGCCGGACGCGAGAGGTCGCCGCCACCGATCGCCTCGACGTGAACACAGCGGTGCTCCGCCTAAGCAGTGTAGACCTCCACCGTATGCTCCACCGTGTCCTCCAGGCGATCCTCACGGTGCTGAAACCGAAATAGGTATTTCCCGAAACAGCTGTGTCCGCTGAGTACCTCCATCAGGCGGAAAGTGAGGACGCCGTGGCGCCTCTCCAGCCACTTCCCAAAGAGGGGCCTAACCGCCGCATTTGTGGCTTGCCCAATGATAGCAAATTGCTAGGTGATTGCAATATGAGTCCAGTATATCCCCACTCCTAATTCTCTATTTCATGGGACTCAAATATAACTGGCGAAATATCATCATCATCATCTGCCGAGCCTTTCCCTACTATATTGGGGTCGGCTAATATGGATGTACTATATTCGGATTGGGATCCGGTCACGTAATATGAAGCGTGATTCGGGTCCTATGCGATATAAGTACAAGCTAACAAGGGAGAGTTGAAGAAAAGCACAGTTTGTTCCAAGTCTAAGTAACATGAATCAGGAGCAAGTAGAAGGACAATTTTACTTCCCAGAGTTATACCAGTAATCAACAAAGACGGAAAATCTTCATTTCTGACAGATTGCGAATGACATGCGAATGCGAACGTTGCTTAAAAAATTGTAGAGTTGGCCCTCTTATTTAAATTAAAATTATGTTAAGTGTTGTTAGATGAAGTAAACTTTATGTAAGTCATTTGAGCGTTTTGACTTTTGAAAATAGAGCAATTATGGACGAAATGATACTAAGCTCAACATAATGTGACTTAAAGTATCAAACCCCTTTCATCCGCGTACACATGTCGATCAAGCGCAAACGCATCAAACATTTCAGGGGAACCAACAGGTAATTTACAGCTGCGCACACGCCGATACCGTTATACTGTTTATTTTCGTTCATAGACTATTTATTTCGCTGCTAGCCTAACGATGATTACATTTTATTATTACTACCATCCGATCTTTAATGGCGATTCGCCACCTGCTTTCACGTGGGCGCGATTTTGTGGATTACTGTACGGGATTGATTAGTTTTCTCAATCATTCTGTGGTTTATAAAATAGTCAGAAGATGTAAAAAAAACCTGATTTTGCATTTTCAATGTGTTACAAAATTCGGAAGCTCATCGATGTTACAGTTACATTTGTCGGTCAGTGGAAATAATTTTCCAACAAACTCTTAGGCGCGACTTCCAAAATAATTACCTAGGTACTTGTGAATGAAAACTGTAACATTTTGATTCATATCTTCTGGATCATTTTCAACAATTTTCCTGCAGTTAACTAAACTATTCTTGGAAGGTCCTAAATTATTCTTTTCATTTGCTTCCTTCAGTCATCAGCCACTGGCCACTGTAGACATCAGCGCAATGGGCCGAGGACTGCTTTAATTTACTGTTTGATTTGCAACAATTCGAGAATATTACTTCTGGCTACCACTTACCGCTATTCCAGCGCATGACCACAATAGTAACACAGAAACAGTCGTATTTCAACTTGATCCAGATCCACGTACAGTTAATTTAGCGTTCACCTTTTCAAAACAATTTAGCGGCGATAAATCGTTAGCACCTCGTGCTGTCGTCGCGTGTACGGCGCGCGGTCGTTGCGTTCCCGCGGCGTGCCCGTGACGTGGTGGCGCGCCGGCGTGCCGCGCGGGCCTCGCCGCCCGCCTACAATACTTTGTGTGAGGTGTGAATGATGGGTGTCCGATCTTGTTTATATTGGTGATTGAGCTAATTTGTTTACGAATTAGGTCATTTGTACTGAATTGAACTGTACATGGCATGTATATTAACGACATGATGTTGGAATTGGGTTTTACCTCAATGTTGGTTACTGACACTTCAATCTAATTCTTATGATGCAGCGTCAATGAAAGAATATTATAGAGGTATGCGGAACAGAGAGTAAAGTTCCAGACACCTCCACTGAAAAGGGAGGATCCTCCGACCAGACGGTTGTTGTGTCTGGTGGGCAACTGCCTGATAGTTGATATTCGGACTGTTGTGATGTTCAAATCGCACGGAAAACTTTGCTTGAGCGATGCAGAATTTCGTTGGTAGTTCGTCGCTGACAGGAGAGATGGCGTTGCGGTTCTTTTTGTTGCCGTACAAATTTCGTCATCGTCAGCGGCATCAATGCCACCACATGAAAATCTAAGAAGATTTTCATGTGGTGGCATTGATGCCGCTACAATATCTTCGAAATTCTGCATTTTTACGTAAAACAGCACTAGAATCGTTATTTTTTTATTAAAAGAGCTTATATTACCTACTATGTACCTATATTATGTTTTAGCACAAAATCATCAAACATAAAGACAAATTTAAAAACACCCGATTGAGTAAATATTGTGCACAAAAGGAATCAACGGAGTGATTTTAAATTGTATTCATATAGTACCTACCAAGGTTTGACTTTTGGGTCAGCCAATTAATTATTCTGATTTGTGTACCTTTTCGTTCAAAATATTTAAAACACCCAACATTATTAGCCGTAAACGGCGAAATCGTTGACTTACTTCCAACTATTCCTTTCATCACGCACATTTACGTACATTTCGTACCTTTCGCACACATTAATATAATTCGTACAGCTGTGAGACATTATTTTAAAATAATATTGTTTACTCTCCAGCAAGAGTTTCTCACGTTTGCGTGCCCCGTTTATATTCGCTTGCCTTGTTTTGAATACATTTACGTGTATTTGTACACTGGTGTAAACATAAATATATCGCCTTAAGTTAATAGTTGTTATCAAATGAACATTGGGGGAATAATTGGAGGACCTTTGATCAGAGTGGATGAGGTAATGGAGTGTTAAGAAGTTCCACCGCAGCCAATCAAATTCGTACGATATGACGCGATTCTGACGTTCCGTCAATCAATGATGAGTGTATTTAACTTAACCTCTACGACTCAATTATAATTAGCTACCTATTTTTTTATGTACATATTTGTCAGCGATATGATAGGTACGTACCTACCTCAGCACATTATCAACGGAAATCCGACATAGATTACAAAACATGGACAATGGGCATTCCCCGTCTAGGTACCGTCGCAATTGTAAGGTTAAAATGATAATGTTTGACACAGCATCCGTGTAGTTTATCGATAGGTATTCCAATTTATAAATTTATTAACATAAGCAGTTGTAGTAACGTATTCTGTAAAATCTCACCGTGTAAACTTAGGGCTAGTTTACACAGTGCGAGCTGCTGATTAAACAGAGGCAGTTACTCGGATCGTCTACTCGTATGCCAGTGGCTCGCCTTAGCTGTCTACACGGTGATAATGTCATAAAGAATCCATGTCCGGCTCACAACTTCCGCTGGGGACACTGGTTAGCTACTACCGAACACGTCCAAACGATGCCAGTGATGTCCGAGATGCTGCCATATGCGAGTTACTGTCGGCGGACAGACAAGTGAAAACAAAAAATGTTGAAGTTTAAGCTACTATCCAACTTACACGTGCCACTCGTAAGATACGTCCAAACGATGCGAGTTACTGCACTGCAGCTTCTCGGCAGGCTGACTCGCGCGCTAGCTCGCACTGTGTAAACTAGCCATTAGTTAAAGCGAGTTTTCAATCCATTCAATCTGGGAATAGTTTAGGTACTTCATCTCACTTCACCTAAGTTTTTACTGGGAATTGTTTACAGAATTAAGCAAAAAGTCTTCGAGTATACGTATGTGCTCAGTTCGTGTAATAATTAAGATATTTTTTAAAACAACTCCCACTTTGGCTGTCGTTGCTTAAATACACTTTTAATCCCTTGAAATTCAAAGGTTGCACTATCAAGAAAAAACACAGCCACAATATTTAGAATTATTATCTTGAAAATTCGTTAGAAACAGTAATAAAATCGCAACAAAATAATTTATACAAAATAGATCAAAATTCCTGGTTCGCGGTGATTAAAGTGCTCCAAGATAGAACAAATTAATACTTGATAACACAATTAATTTGATGCTCGGGGCGGCAACGGTGCTAATGTAAGCGAGTAGAGATGAAAACTTGCAAGGAAATAACTTGCTTTGATCTTGGACACGTGTTTTTGATTCTTGATGATGGTGAAGAACCGACTGTTATGTCTGATGGACGACGATTGAACCTTTCTGTCCAAGATTGTTGACTGTAGCATCCCTTATTTGACATGATTTCGCAAAACTAAGTGCCTACTTACTTCGATTTTACAAACCAGCAAATGAATATTTTTTTTGTGCTTCTACAGTACATGTAATCATCTCTCTTATATTCAAAATCTTACTTAACGATTAAAATATCATATTATTATCTTTAAACGTACGGAACACCACGCTGCGCTTAAAAACAGGTATCATTGACGTGGGCAAAAAAGCTGCCAGGCTGAAATGGGACTGGGCGGGTCACACCAGCCGCATGCATAGTGACAGCTGGGCAAGTCTCTACGCAATGGGTGCCAGAGGATGAAAGCGGTGGCGACATGATCTGGATGCACACCGCGAAGGCTGGTTCGAGGTGAGAAAAGAATATCTGGAAGGATATGGGGAGGCCTTTGCCCAGCAGTGGGACAAAATAGGCTGAGATTTTTTTTTTATAATAATCTTAAAAAGAAAAAAACTAACCTACACTCTACGTGCCGCCTACGCGACACGGACCAACCGTGTGGCGTATTCCAGAACTCGCAGAGGAGGCTTGTGTCCCAGTATTTGGACCATAATTAGCTGCTCATAGGTTAAGACTTCCTACTAAATTGCTTTATCTCTTTATTTGAAGTCAAAACCTTCCCTACCTTTCTACCCGCTAATCGCTGTCACTCTCACCTGACCACAAAACTCGTAAAATTTTCAATTTGCTCGCTAAAGTTTCACCTGATAACCGTGAACTTAGGTGCGTTAAAAGGAAAAGTATTCCTCAGATAAGAGGCTGGCGGTCCGTGTAATTACTGGGGCTGCTATCGTAAGGTTTGTAATTTACTTACTGGGAATTAGCCGCTATCTGATCCGAGGTACCGTAAAATGTGGGGAAGTATTACGTGCCGTGGAATGGAACCGTTCTACCTAGAACCTTGCTTGCTCACAAAGCTGGTATTTTAAAACTATTTCTATTACGTTACTGCTATTGTTTCGATTGATTTTCATCTCAGCAATTTATTACGTCACAAGCGTGTTAGACCTATGTACATACATAATTTAAATATACTTTATTGTACACCAAATAAAACACACATACAGAAAATCTTAAACTAAAAAACATACAATTGGTGGTCTTATCGCATTCCACGATCTCTTCCAGGCAACCTGGAATGGATAGAGATAGCCTGGACACGAAATGGTATTGCACTTGGTGCAAATATAAAGTTAACATAGAACGCGAACAAATAGAAATAAAAGCAATACAATTTACTAAAATAGATACATAAATATATACATATTAAATATATAAGTAAGAAATTATGAAACAATAATTATTAAAATTACAATGAGAAAGGAATCACAGTGACAAGTAGTGTTCCTTAACAAGTTCTTTTTTTTCTTTTATTAATAAGAAATTGAAACAAACTAAAAATTTAAAGTAACAACTCAATTATGACCATGTAAGTATAAATGTAAACACTCATGCAAAAATATTAAATCCTCAATGCATGAAATAAAAGGCTTTTTTTATTTATAATAAGAATTTAGACATTCTAACTATGGTATAAGTGTATAAGTGGGACGATTCTTTGTGTACGATGAATGTGGGTGTCTTTCATACACAGCAACCCAACAAAAAAAAGTAGGTACCTTGAAATTGCTAATTCAAGGTATATGATCATCTGCCTAGCCTTGTCCCAACTATATTGGGGTCGGCTTCCTGTCAAACCGGATTTAGCTAAATACCACTATTTTACGTAGAGCGGCTGCCTACCAGACCTCCACAACCCATTAACAGGGTAACACGGTACTTCTTGGCAAGACTGGAGTCAGATTTACTGGCTTCTGACAATTCGTAACAACTGCCAAAAATCTACAAATGACAGCCGGGACCAACGGCTTAACGAGCTTTCCGAGGTACGCAGGAAACTCGGTATGTTAAGATGGTCACCCATCCACAGACCGACCTTGGCAAGCGTTGCTTTACCTTGATCGATCCGTGCGGCTGATATTCTGTAGCCACGAGCTTTAATTTTTTCTTTCTTTTCATTTTCAATTCTAGGTATAATTTAGCCATAATATTAACTATACATTATTTCTTCAGGTCCTTGTAGAGCAAGATGTCCGGATATATAATAATATACAATATCGTTGTTCGTTTGGTAAAAGTTGTTCAAAATTTGATGAAAATTTGTCAGTTACAAATTTTGTTAGTCCTTGTCTTTTAACGAATTCAAAAGATTTGTGAATGCAGTGAGTCAACTAAATCTCGAGCAACAGTCACTCCAAGTCTAAATAAAACTCCTCATTTCTGACGAAGGAAATGCTCGTTTCTTTTTATAAGCTTTAAAGGTAAAACAAAAGGCATTTACATTTTAAGTGCATCCAGGTGCATTATGACCGAAATACCGAGAACTGCTCTGAACAAAAATGTGGCTATTTATACATCGCACCTTCAGCTGCGGCTCCGAACAATGGTAGGAACCAACCTTTAAATATTATACGATTATTTCCAATTTTAGATGTGAAGTTTTAAACATCGCTTGTAAAACACCTGGTTCAAGACTTAGAAAATAGCTTATTAGGTCCTGCTTTTAAAGGGTGTGATATTAAATACGGTGAATTATTTCACCACGTGCAAAATACTGTAATCTTACTTCTTATTAGAATTCACCTGCTTCAAAGTACCCTCCTTGGCGCGCGATGCACTGATTCCGATTTTGTTCCAAGATTAGCGGCATTTCCGCATTTTGTTCAATCATCTTGAACCACCATGGATCATCTGTTGCTCGAGTGACAAACATTTTTAACATCATAATAATATCAATTAGTCCAATTTAGAGAGATTAGTCAGCTAACCAATTGGAATTCAAGAAAATAACGTCCCAAAATCCACGGACAACTAACGAACATAACTCTTGTCGGAAATAATCGTGTTATTTTAAAATCGCCACCTTCCAATTAGGGTGGGTTCGCACTGAGCGTAAAAACATTCGCTGTACAGTCGCAAACACAAATAAAGACGTTAAATTGCGGCGTGCGGTTCGAGCACCTGGCGCCCGCGGCACGTGCCACTTTCGGGCTTGACTGTACTTCGGGGATTGACATAGAGCTGTTCCTGGCGAGATAATTAAATAAACGTTCAAAATCGATGATGCCCGGTTTTCAAGTATAGGTAACCGTAAATGGTCAAGTCTATTGAGTTCCATATTGAAAAAACCTGAAGGTACCAGTTTTTTGAAAACTAAGTTTGTGAGAGCCGTCACTTAGGTATAATATCACTTTTAAAGTATGTGATAAGTAGGTAATTATTTGTGCTTCGATACTGCCTTATACTTCAATATTTTCAATTCTAAGAATTATAAAGTTATAATTATGACTTATTCTCGTTTTGTATACATTTTGAAAATTACTTTTTCTTTGACGAACCTGCTCCCTCATTCTCGGCTATTGCAGCTTTTAAAAAAGTCGTCCCAAAAACGCACTATAAAAGGAAGCTTACACTATAAAATTATTCGTTTGTTGGTATCATCCACTCTCTATCAATCGATCGACTCCTAAATACCGTCGGTGTATTTATTCCGGTACTTTTACGGGGAACCTGGTCGCCGGCTAACTTCTTTCAAAGTCCGAATGCTACAGATGTTATTATTTGCACGCCCAATCGGCCATTTGTTTTTCCTTTTGACTGTACTTTTATTTACTTTGCTTGAATTAAATCCCCGACTGGTTCAAAAATCCATGATAAAATATTGTTGGAGTTTTGATATAATTTTGTATTGTGGAAGTATATACTGTTTTTGTGATAAGTATGTAAAATTTTCAGAAGTAAGGTTTTTGGCAGATGGCATCAAAATGCTATGAAACAAATGGGCTAGTAAAAAAAACAAGTGCGAGTCAGACGCCCCGAAGGTTCCGTACAAACTCGAATGTTGATAGTTCATCCATTTTGGCAATTAAGAAACTCAAACTTTTTCAAGTATACGTTACCTACTGAAGTTTATAAACTATGAAAGCATCGAACATTATTCTAACAAAAAATTGGTAAATTAAAGGACAAACTTTACTTTGTAGCTGCAAATGTGTTTTCTTGCTTTGCTTGAGTTTATAATCGCAAAAATAAGAGTCAATTATAACGACAAATTAACAATTTTCGGACTTTTAATGAATACTTGTGCCGTGAGACTGTTTTTTTAATGGGTATAGGTCAAGGGTAAGTAAAAACACTACAGGTTTTGATTTATTTTTGAGTAAAAAAATATGTCGCGTAAATAGCCGTATTTTTATTAAGTTGAATGTGATGTTTAAAGCTTCGAGGGACTATATGTGATGTCAATTTCCACTTGGTACCTGTGCGCGTTACTGAGATAAAGGGGTTTGACTGGCTGACAATCATACGAGGCTACAACAAAATATCATTAGTATAAAGATTCTGTTTATTTCTATTGAAAAATCAACCTCTGCAAAGTAGTCGTCGTAGCCTTGTATTTATTTAAAGCACGCCATAAATCAGGCAAATAACATTAAACTCCCCATTTCATAATACCTGCAAAATAGGTTACAAATCATTAATTTCTAAAAACTGTCACTCAAGCTAAAAGGTATGCAATAAACTGACTATCCCTTTGGACACCACCCATAATATCCAACGAGCGATAATATCGCCACAGATAAATAATGCAAGTAAATCAATTAAGTTTTATGATCTGTGCTCTCTTCAGACGCACTGGCATAAAGCGACACGGCCAATAGACTTCATAACGTCTCGATTTTCCGAAATGCAGGAATTCGTTTTATGAGTAAAATATCAATTATGGCAGACATTTATGATCTCGATTTTCTTACGAGGTGCAATAAAATATCCTTTCGGTACATTATAATTTCTTAGTTACGAGTTTGGCTACTGTTTTATTACAGATCTGAGAAACTAGGATTATGAATGGATTTACTAGATGTTCTATTAACAGGGTGTACCATTTGCGCATTTACAGACTTTATTTATTAACACTTTACGCACGCAAATATACAGAGGCGGACTTAATGCAATAGCATTCTCTACCAGTCAACCTTTGGGTGATGCATAGAATGGTGGTAGGTGCAATATGGTGAATAAAAAGCGATTGATATTTAATAACATAGAAACATTTAAATAAATAATACAAATTAATAATATATAACTTTGTTAATATAACTTTGTTTGGCTTAGTAATGCAACACTTTTAAGGATTTGCACGTTTGCCAACTTTGCAAAAATAAAATAACTAGCCTTTTTTAATTCTTCTAAATCAGTTCACTGATTAAGGTTTGAAAGCGTTACAAACAAACAAACCCACATTACAAACAAAGTCAGACAGACAAAGTCTTTCTATTTCCAACTATTTTTGTCATTTTTTTCGCCCATTGAATCTCGCGATGATAACTAAAGCCCCGCTGATACCTTACAACACAAATCATTTATTTAATAGCGATGCAGCCTTTCCTTAACTATTTTAGGTTCGGCTTTCAGTCTAACCATATGCAGCTGAATTCCAGTATTTTACATGAAGCAACTGCCTGTCTGACCTCCACCACTAAGTAGCGGGGTAACACGACATACCTTCGCAAGTCTGGTGTTTCTGATTACCCCTAACGACTGTTAAATGTATAAGTGTTTTTTATACTGTTGATAGCCACTCATTTGACCACTATCTCACCTGTTGGTAAGCGATGATGTGGTCGAAGATTGAGCACGCTTGCCAGAAGAAACCTATTCACTCTGGCTGTAGCTATCAGGAAACACAGACTCAGGCAGGGAATTCCACTCCTTAGCTGCACGCACAATGAATGTGTTCCCAAAACGTTTTGTTTGTGTGCTGTAAGATATAGCGTTCTGTATGATGTCGTGTTTAAGTAATGAACAATAAGCATCATTTCAGCCAAAAGACGTCGACTGTTGGACATAGGCCTCCCCGAAGAATCGTCAGATCTAATGGACCTGTGCTTCTCGCATCCAGTGGATTACCGTGGCCTCCACCAGTTCATCAGCCCACCTTGTTGGAGGCGTTCCAACGCTTCCTCTTCCGGTACGTGATTCAGGACCTTTGGACCTCAACGTTCTGCGAGCAATATGTTTGTGTTTATGTAAAATTGTGGTGATTGCAGAGTAGTTTCATTGCACTATTATAGTGCATGATATCTAAGTCATCTAGTCATCAGCCATAATGCTAAATACCCACGCCTCATTGCACACTATCACGCTATCGTCGGTGGGGGCTGGCTGGCTGCCAAGTCCACGACTGGACGGCAGGTAACTCTCGCAATGTATGAGCTCGTTCAGATTGGAGAGTGGCGTGGAAAGGTATTCATTAATGGGCAAGTAAGTTGTAGGAGTGTCACGAAGTATGTAGGTGGCAGTCCCTTGTCAGATCTTTTACCACTAGGAAATAGAAGAAACCGATCTGATTAGGAAACTGTAACTAGGGAACTAGTAAGTAGTAGAAGTTGAACAGTTTTATTATCACTCATTTAGTAAATGCTTTCAAGAGATCCTCCGTGTTGATGGTTCCTAATATTGGCACAGAATATGATGATCCAATGGCACGTTATTGCATTTTTTGACAGTCTGCTTTTAAGCAGACTGTCCCTAGTCTCCGTCATCTGGATTGTTATTATTAAATCAACTGGCAACACTATTCAACTGTCTGATGACAAAATTATCGGACTTAATATAATGATACCCACTGCAAGCGCGACTTTAATTGAAGTTTCTTAAAGAAAGCCGCTCTATGGGAATCAACTAATTGGAACCTGTAAGGTGTCCGTGTAGGCTCAATTGAAATCAAATATTTAAATTTTGGATCAAACTTTACTTCAAAAGTGCAATTATTGCAATACAAACTTGCAGTTCAAATGAATGTATCCACCTGGCTTGCCCAGCCACTCGCCCGATGTAAACGTACTCGATCGACACGGGCGCGATAAAACGCAGGTATTTACGGTCGGCGTGCGGCCTATTGTTTCGATATCGATCGCTAACACTGCTGTTTACCTAGCAATTGTGTACGTACTAGCTTTGAATTTGTCATCATCTCGCTTAAGATTTGAAAACAATAGTTTTTAAGACGGGTTGGTTCTATATGTAACATCACGGATAGGCAGTAGCATCCGTCTATGTACCCTTACACCCTATAACAGGGATGGCGAACCTATGGTACGGGTGCCAGTCATGGCACGCAGCAAAATAATTCGGGCACGCCTATGCATATAACTTAGCATCTTGAATGATTAGCAACAACAGAAATCATACTGAACTTTAAATTTTATTCAGAGAAACGCAAAGCTGATAACATTAAGATTCCTTGATGAATTTATAGTTACAATAAAGGAGTTAAGTTAATAGCGTCTAGTGTTTTTTTATTTTTTATCCATGGAATCACCAAGTCAAGATATTTTGGCGGCACGTCATGGCTACATTTATTTTTTGTAATGAAAATGGCACGATCACCAAAAAAGGTTCGCCATCCCTGCCCCATATGTACCTTCATGTCTGTGCCCTTACCTGTGTACCTTTGAGTACCTAATGAATGCCACTGATGCCGCTTTAAATGTAGCCACCTACTGGGCACAAACTGTATAAGAGTCACTGTGGAATCCAAATGAAGAAGAAGAATTCTTCTTTGTTATATACAAAACTTTAAATCATCAACATCATATTAGCCGAAAGAAGTGCACTGCTGGACACATGCCTACCCAAAAGGGGGGGGGGAGTTGCCATAATCGCCACGCTTGGCAGGCGGGTTGGCGATCGCAGTGTAGCTGTTACAATGCACAGAGAATGCTGCTGCCCATTCTCTGGTGAGTCCCTTAGTCGCCTAGACGACGCCCACGGGAAGGGATAGGATGGTGCTATTCTTTTACGTCCGACACCATACAGAACCATACAAAACTTGGTGAAAACATTTTCTCCCAATTCTTCTGAGATATAAGCCACTATGACCTAGAAGTACCTAACTTTTATCTCAGTGAAAGAAAATTTTGTAATCAGATCCGGACTTGCAGAGGTTACATTCAATTAACAAAAACCTCATAATTTCGATAACCATTATTTTGATTAGTGTAGCGTCTTAGGTTCAGCAGTCATGGGTCTTTTTGTAAAATAAAATTGTCTTCACGAATATTAATTAATGTCTATGTAATAGAAAAATGCGTTGCAATTTTGCAGGTTTCCACATGAGTCCTTTTACAATAAACTTTAGATTTTCCGACGAAAATAATACGTATTAGTCATGCCAATGCATATTCTGGACATCAAAAAGAGTCAGTATACATAAAAGCCTCAATTTAAACGTAATTACGAATCCGTTAATCTCCGAAATGAATCGACAGCACATTTTCACGGTCACGGCGGCCACATCAAAGAGTTTCGGTGCAGGGGTACCGCTCCCCTGTGCAATATCGCCCTCTAGGTATTCTGTATACGATGTGCGGATGATTGTGGTGCGGGGAAATGATGCCAGATTTTAATTATTATTACGTTTTATTTTATCTGAGGTAGTTTAAACTCTTAATTTAAGGGCGACCCGCTTCAGAGTGTCTCTTGATAAGGAGAGCAAGCAAGCAAGAGTCATCTATATTTTCGCAATTCTGCACGTTTTTGGGCATTTGTCTTAGAGTATTTTTTGTATCTCAGAATTTCTCTCTTTTAAGAATATAATTTGTCTGTAAATAATCTTAAAAACTGCATCGTATTTTTCTTCCAGAGAAATGATCATCTTAAGCCAGGAATTCAAAATGTCAATCAAACTGTTTAGAAAAGACACTGTAGAAATTCTGTAAAATACTTTATCAATCATATAAAAAAAATAACAAATACGCAAAATTATAAAACAAAACTTGCACGCAGTCTTTTCGTAAATCGTCAGAAATTCTATCAGTATCACCTTCCAACACATAACAACAACAATAATTATTATATATATTAATTAATAATTATTCATTAGTAAATATAATATTATAATTAAAATTAATAATTATAATTATTAAAATTAAATAATATCGCACCACAATCAGGCGCACGCGCAAGCGAAGGGCCAGTGCGCACGTACTCGCAGTCGCCGCCCGGCACAGTCGCGATTCGACACCTGAGTACACTGCACCCCAGCGTTTGTTGTGGGGGATAAAGGTGCCATAGAGTGGAGAAGGTTTCCAATGTAAACACTGATATTCTTTTATTCACGATGATTTTTGCTAACAAATGCCAAGTAATCTTCTTGTTTTTAAATTTCTTCCAAAAAAGATCTACCTATGTTAAATCAGCGATACGTGGTTTTCGATTTTTCTATTCGACCAAGACGCATTACTACTGTGAGCATTAGAATCACCATTCTGTTTTTTTTGCGAAACTAACACACGTTCGCGATCGCGAGTAGGTACAGCCGGTTGATTCTGTAAACATGTCAAAGTGAAGGCTTGGGTGGAGTGATCACGAGGTGAGCTGTCAATTCATACAATCAAGATGTTTCGTGACCACGGAGTGAGCTGTCATTCCATTTTGATTATATGGATGGACAGCTCACCTCGTGATCACTTCACCCAAGCCTTCACTTTGACATGTTTACAGAATCGATCCGCTGTTGATGTTCATTTTCACAAACGATTATTTGGTCTCGTAAAAAAAAAACCACGTAACAAATGATTTGCAATAAAAAATCTTAAAGCGAATGCACGAACTACCTTAGTCCTTATTGGATTGTCTCTATCTTCTCCATACTTTCTAGGCATTACCTTAATTTGAGTAGAATAAACCACTTCACATTTTCTGGACTTTAACTTCTTTTTTATAGAACCCCACTTTGGTTTGTTGAATTGCAAATAATACAGTTCCAGAGTAACAGTCATGTATTTTGTTTACAAAATCTACAAACCTTACTACAACAGTTTTTCATTGTGTTTGTTATTGTCAGGAGAAGGTTCATAATTATGAAATAAAATTGTGGAATAAAAATATACATCCGGGCGAAGCCGGGGTGGGCCACTAGAAAAAAAAATCCGTCTCCACACTTCCACTCACCGTTTTAAACAGATTCGATCACACATTAGAGGGGAGGACCAAAAAAATTGTCATAGGAACAATTACACGGCATCTGTCGCTGCTGCCGGCTCCGGACGGCTCCGGCACGGTCCAGCTGAATTTATGCTGATTGCATTACACTCCACCGTGAGGGAATAAATTAAACAAGTACGCGGATGACTCATACAGGGTAGTTATTGATTTTAAAATAAATTGCGTACATCTGGCTAGGTGGAATAGAAAGTCATTTGGATTATTCGTGAGTAAATTGGTAACTATTGCGAAAACAGACTAACACTTAATGTCTTCGAGTCTTAAATCTCTCAAGAAGGAAATCAAAGACGCTAAACCGTAGTTTTCTTAGCATTTTCCTAAAAGAAAGTTAATAATGCGTGCGCAAGTAACCGTATCGTTAAACATACTTTAGACTACCAGAAAAAGAACACACCACTTTTACCACAAAACATCAAAAACAATTACTTCACGAATACCATTTTCTATCATATCCCAGTCGCACCATTATACCATCATAGTTCTTAGAATACGTTCCTTCGTATTGTTCGATTATATTCCTCCTACTATTAACAGTCGGGAGACGATTTGTCACCCCAATTAGCGTAAGGAATTCATACACGCACCGATTAGTCTTAGACATTCCCTGAAGTGTCTTTTTGGAGATGTCGTGGCGACTATGCGACTATGCGATTTGTCGCAGCCAAACTCTTGCGGTGTGATGCATGGCTTACAACTGCCTTTGGAGCTATTGTGTGTAATGGAGTGTAGTTTGATGTCGTATTGTTTCTCGGAGATGGCGGGACTGTGAATAGGCGTCACTATTAGATTTAGTGGAACTGCTTTCAGGGTATCTAAATTGTAACTAATATTGTAAATGAGAAAATTTGTGTGTGTATATAAATAGTGATAAAATGGTTTGCCTGCCTGATTGTAGAAGATAATCTCTAGTAGTACTGCTCCGATTTCGATCATTGATTCCTTGATAAAGAATTACATTATCGTTAAGCTTAGATACTTTTTCAAGATTCCCGTGGCAAGGGAAGGCCTTGGGATCAAAGCCAAAGAGAAAAAATCTATAGTGTTATTTGTTGTGTTCCTTTTACTATCAATTGGTTTACAATTCGTACATCATGCAATCTTTATGTTTTCAACTTGCTTACTTTCTGCTTTATTGTATTTTTCGTTGTCTTTTGTTTAAAAGCTACAATAAACTGTAGTGCTATTCAAAACATCGAAATCTCACAACTATTTCTTTGTTTTTTTTACTATTAACAGGCACGCGTTTGACCACTATCTCACCTGATGGTAAGCGATGATGTGGTCGAAGATGGAGCACGCTTGCCTAGAAGTAACCTTACACTCTTGACTTAAAGACTCCCAGGTTGTAGCTATCAGGAAACACAGACTCTGGTACGGAATTCCACTCTTGGGTAAAGTGAACCTGAAATAAGCTGTCAATCTATCCAATCCTGATGCAATGACAGCTTTCATTTAGTATCGTTTTCATAAAGTCACCTCTTATGACGAACTTATATGATAGATCGCAGTTTCAGCGACACCTCTAGAGAGAGAAAGAGAAACTGATTTTTACCAAAAACGTTTGTGATATTTGAACCCTCCTGTCATGAAATATTTTACTAGATTACTTAGGATCCATAGCGTAACAAAGCACGCCCACACTCAAACTGACGATAGTCTCCTGGGACGCCTCCACACGGCGGCACGGCTCGGTCCCTCAAACATTTCAACTACATCCATTACGGCTCCCAGAAGGGGTAATTACAAGTCACGTGCACTTTGCAACTTTGTTTTTGTGGGTTCCGAAGTTATTTGCAATATTTACACTAACTAGATAACATTGTCAAGAGATCTTAACGGTGTTACCACACCAATCGATCGATCGTTGATTGATGCCATCGTTCGATGGAAGAATGAATTAGTCGAAGTCGATCGATAGTTTCTACTTCTTTCTTCGATTCACTAAAGCTTCCACACCAATAGATATTAATCGATGGATCGATTGGTGTAACAACACCCAAATGATGTATCGTATCCAATTTAGTGTTTGACTTAATATTAAACTCTAAACTTGTTCTAGTACAAGTGTTTATTTAATGGGATTATCACAAGAGATAAACATCGATCCACATCGATCCAAGAGAACTGGAATAAGAAGAGA
Source organism: Mamestra brassicae (assembly GCA_905163435.1). Lineage (NCBI taxonomy): Eukaryota > Metazoa > Arthropoda > Insecta > Lepidoptera > Noctuidae > Mamestra > Mamestra brassicae. Next base: position 821,400 of record LR990991.1, on the reverse strand, counting down.
ACAGGTTAACGGTCAAATACAACTTGACAAACGTCACAAGTGACCGTACTATGTTAACACATTTATCTTATAATATTGATCGGCTTGCAAAAAACACAATCTCACTTGATAGAAAGTGAAGACGTGGTCCACGAAGGAGCACGTTTGCCTAGAAGTAACCTATTCACAGTTACTATTGAAATACCCCTAGGTTGTAGCTATCAGGAAACACAGTCTGCGGCGGAGAATTCCACTCTTAGCTACAAAAAATGAAAAAAAAAATGTGTTTCCAAACAACATATCTTTAACACTAGGTTCAAAATGGTAGTTAACAATTAAAATTATTGTCCTATCTATATTCTAATTACGTAACACACCTAATCCATTTTTGATGATAATTATCATTGTTGAGGAGAAGAATGTCTGCAAGGACTTGGGCAAAGGCCTTCCTTTTCCCAGCAGTGGGCCAGCAATTGCTAGATAAGTAGAAAGCGACGCTATTGTAGATTAAATTTCACTTGTCTATCCTCTGATCGCTGAATATTTCTCCACGACACCACCTAAATTCCTCATCAGCTTCGTGACACCAAATACCACCGTACCTACACTCCTACCTAGCACATATAGGTAGGGCAGCACATCGGCTGCATCCGCCACTGTTCCCAGAAGGGCTAATTAGCGCACACTTGTGTCTTGATTAATGCGAACACTAATTATGAGGACAAGCCGTGTCTGTCACTGACTGCACCGTGATTTGTATTATTGGGTCATGGTGACGTTTTGGGTGGGTGAAGTTAACAGTGGAGGGTGAAGACCAGGAATTATAAAAATATTTTACTAAATTATCCCAGCTACAACGCTAGGAAGTGGTGACGGACGGGCGTTTTGGGGGACTGTCTTTATGTAGAACTTTGATGTTTAAAAAGTGCTGGCACTCAGCCTAATTTGAATAAATGACTTTTGATTATTTTTTTATCATTATAAGACATTTAATTCACGTTTGATCATCATACTTATAATCTAGGAATTATTAAAGTTCGAAATCACAACAATGAATTGCTTTTGCCCAATTCCTACTAAAATTATGTTGGCAATTATGATGTTTCTAAAGTGATCACGTCTCAATGAATTTGGATGAGACTTGGCTTCTGTGTAGTACATACATTCGCTTAGAATAATTTCTGGCTTGCAAGAGAGAGAAGAGAGACAAATACTTACCTTCCCCAGTACTACGACAACCCAGATTGACTATTCTCACAAAAAAATATGTAGCCCAACATTAGTCCAGTCCATAAAACTTTACTCGTAACAATATTCGATACTTCAGTATCGATAAACACATCTCCCCTTCACAACAAAATATTATAAATCATCTCCAATACTGTATGTATATCGAGATTTTATCGACACCAATAACTGTTTTCGCCAAACGCATCGTTTTTACAACTGCTTTTCGACCGACATACATTTACAGTCCCAAAAATACGTGTACCTCTCTATCTGAAAGCAATAACGATTTGATTCCAATGGGAGTTGAATCCAATGAGGTTTCGTGACTGCAAAGTTAAGTTGGTCTCCTTTTGTAATTGTCTAATACCCCAGGAGACGGTGCGTGGCCGTTCTATTAACATTTTAATGCCGATAGGTGTAATCAGAACATAAATAGCTCATTTATATGCGGCTAGACGACACGGCAGCGAATTACAACTGAGGTGAACTTAATTGACTCTTAAGAATTCGATGGCAGTTGTCTTTGTTTCAATTTCTTGAATGGCTGGTAAATTAATTGACTCACCTCATGAATAAAATATGCTTCATCAGGTAATAATGCATATTTTACTTGCTCTAAGATTTTTGAATGTAATGGATCATACCTAGTCATATGCTGATATTGAGCTGGTGGCACCAAGAGCAGAGACTATTCCTTTTTACCCAACTACAGCAGTCAAAAGGAAGGGTAATGATTTTCTTGATTACATCAGTTAGCACTTAGAGAGATCCAGCTGGCCATCTTCGCCACCTATGAAGTAGAAACGAAGAAAAATACAAACAGGGACTTTATAAAGTTCAAACAAGTAAAACTTTTCATAATACTTTACACTGTTTCAGTACCTACGTAACGTCTATTTCTCTGCTCAAACTTCAGGTGTCAGTCTTCACACAAAAGTTGTGCAAGAAATAGGGTCCTGATGTGCCTGCGGGCATGCTGGCACCTTGTCCCTTTAGCTGACGAGGGAGTTGTCTGGCCCGTTAGGGGGATAGAGTCCTATTAAGTATTATAAATATTGTGTATCGTTTTATTTACACGCATTTGTACTGGGTCAATTTAGATTCTGTACAAACAAAAAAAATGGGCATTCTATAATTTTGCTTTGTCAAAATAGGGATGTGTCCTGAACAAAAAAAAAATCTGTTTAGATCGTTAATTAAATTATTCAAAAAAATAATGTCCGATTTTTATTTGCATTATAAAATCATTAAAAGAATACAAATGTAAAACGTATCTTAGTTCAGGAGTCTTTCTGGAGAGTTCGGAGTTCCCGTGCCTTGTGACGTTACTTCTTCTAGGTAACAGTACAAAGCCTACTACTACCTAAAGTTTTAACTTATTGCATTGCCTTTAGTTTTTGTTTGCGTGACAAGTAATATTTTTTGATTAATTAATTAATGGGTGATGGACAAATTGATTTTTAAGAATCTACTCAATTTTATCTCTAGACTGCAAGGTACTCGTATCTTAGACCTTAAAGACATATGGGGTACTGTAAATCTCCCTCATGTAAACCTGAATTCTTCGGACGGACAAAACTCATCAATCATCAGCTATTCCCACCCTCAGTATGGAGTACCGCCATGCTAATAACGCACCTATTACAAAAGATATTGGATCCAACAAAAACGTAACGACTTTACAAAGACAGATCATCTGAAGGTAGAAACCTGTACCAACTTAACAATACACTTCATACCACCGTTAAAACCAGACAATAAAGTTCAAATTAGCTTAAGTGATACAAAAGAAAATTCTGCTGAATTGACGGATTAGCAGAAAGTAGAAATCAAAAACAATTTTACACCTTGCAGTTTCACTAGCTCGTACTACTCAAGAAATAGGGGTGGTTTTCAGTTGAAGATTTAAGTGAGGTGGCTCATTTGGTCAGGAAGCTCATCAATCAAGCCGGACTTTGATGGAGGTGGTGTAATCTAGTTTGTCGTGTCTGTCTATCGTTATACTAAACACCTACTAATTGTGGGTTCAGGTGCGCGGAATTTTCTTTAATTTGTACCTGTTTTTGAACAATTTCTCTAATATTTTACTTGTTGATTACTTTTCCTACTTGATGGATGGTTTTTTTAAAGTAACTTTCAAAATTATATCGAACTGCAAACATGGCGAGTTATTCATTGATATAAAATTAGTTTTAAGACGCAGTGGAGATTTTTCCTCAAATGAATATCTCTCGAAATCATGGCTTTTCTAAATGATTTAGAATGAGATCAAGATCCTCTGCGTCAGTTTTACTTCAGGCATTCCTTTAAACTACTGAAGTGATTTCATAGCAAATCCTGAATCTCAAACCATCCACACCCAAATATTCACGAACAACATATTGTGTTCAACTTTTAATTTCACTGTACAAATAGAAGGTGCACTCGTACAAACAGCGCGCTACAGACGCACATCTGTCGATCGTTGAGCTGCGCCCGCGGCTATCGAGTGCCGCTGTGGAAGTACAAGTTTTAATCTTCAGCTTGGATGTGGTATTATCTACCACACTTTTAAGTTCCCCTCCCCATCGCTGCGACAAGAGTCGCCATTACTAAATAGTTTCCGATGTTGTAGCCATAGTCAAAATTATCACGAATCCTCGTTTATGATTATAATAGCATTTGCCCGCGACTTCGTACGCGCATATCCCGTTTATTTCCGTTCCCGTAGGAATTTCGGGAAATCCTCAAAGTTTTAGCTTTCTACGACCGGTAGTTTCGGCTGTGCGTTGTCTGTCAGTCACTCAGTCACTCAGTAACGAAAGAATTTCATAAATGAATCAGGCTATTGATTATGTGTATGAGTAAACTGTGACACATGCTGATACGCTTCGTTTGTATGGACTAGTAGCTAGGCTTCTTATACTCGCGCATTGGTCTATGAGACCAACAAAACACTCTTTCGTGATTTTTTGTATTATAATCAATGCTGGCACTTTGTACTTTCTGTTGGCTGCCGGATTCGTTGCAACGACTATTTTGGGGCGCAAAGTGCATTCGTGCGAGTAGGTCGTGTTTGGCGACAATCGGTCTGTGGGACCGACGCGAGTATAAGATCCACAGTACGATTTTCTGTGATTTTGTATTGAAATGTTGAAAATTCTTCTTATTTTTTGTTATGTGTATTGTTCTTCATGTAGATATATTTCTTCAGTTTATGCGTATGGTATAGTGCATGTAGTGCTCTTCTTTAAGTGATGAGGCACTTATACTTAAGTCTGGAGTGACTTCTCTTAAATGTTATAGTGTACTAATTGTTGAAGAGCCAAATATAATAAAAAAAAAAAATATATTTCATCTAGAAACGTTTGTTTTTGTTTGTTTGAAGAAATGAAATATTTTGGCTAGCACTTTGTTAACGCATACGAAAATCATGCAATTTTGTTTAGAAACTGATAAGAAAGACTCTTACTTAGTAAATTAATAATACATTTCTGATCAACTGCATTTATTTCGTTTCAAAACCATAATTCTACCATATTTTCCCCTTATAAAATAGTGAAATTGTGTTCCAAACTTTAGGTCTGTGAGTCCGTGCGCGAGTATAGGTGTCAGAATATTTGGTTAAGTTAATCTCGGCATTAATGGCGGCCGTCAGGCGTTTTGGTGCTCTGTGTTTAAAACAAATCGATAAGAAAAAAAAACACATCACAAAGGCTCAAGACCGTTTCATTTTATTCTGCATAAAGTTACAAGTACATTACAAACCTTCACAGTTGAGTTAATTATTTACTTGTAATCTTACACACTGCTTTCATTCGCTAATTCCATATTAGAATATTATGCCACATCCATTCATATCTCCGCTTCGTCGTCCCTACATCTCATATTCGGTGCACTTCCCCTAGTTGATCACGGGGCTCAAGTGGCGAGGTGTACCACTCACAGTCGGATCGATACCGTTTATTGTAATCGCACCAACTATTCTTTATGCTCTTCAAGTTTTTTGGACATTCTATCTGTTGGCTGATGCAGTGGGTTGGCTGTATTGTAGCATTGAAGTAGTAGTTGCAAATGTTGATAGCATCTGTTTAAAATATGTACCTGATATGGTTGATGATTGTTAACACAACGCCAAAATCGTTCATTTTTAGTAGGTACGGGACAGGCAGCAATTGAGATAGAATTTTGTACTGTATTGTACACCAAAAATAGTTACACAATTGGAGTTATCCTTTTCACGGATCTCAGATTCCGGACACAAACTTTTTGTGTGCTATAACTTGTGCAGCCTATTAAGTGTGTACTCTGGTGTTTAAAAAACAATAATACAAGATTTCTTAATTGTCATTTCCGAATGGGGTAATTCCACAAGTGCCTGGAATGTGTTCAGGCCAAGGGGTAATTTAAATCTAGAACTTTTTTTGAGGTTTTTTCAATATAGTGGTCTTTCATTCTTTTTGTAATCGTATGCCATTGAACATCCAGTATGTTAATACATTTCAAACGAGATACCTTTTTGAATTAGAGTTCCAAAAATTTAAATTAAACGGACCGTTATCGCTGCAAACCACAGCCGTCAATAATAACGGGCATCACAAAATGTTTTACATGAAAAAACCTTTTTATAATCAATTGATTTTCCGCGCGATCGGACGATATGTCGGACAAACGGACGGAGGTCGCTATTTAAAATGTATGTAATTAAATACAGCGTGTCAGATGGTTTTCGGGGTTTTTGTTTGACCGACTTCGGGGAGAGGATATTTTAATAATGGTTTTTTTTCCGACGTTTCACTTTTAGGGGTGTTTTCTCGCCTGTGTTGAGCTGTGGGTTGTAAAATTCGGCTCGTTACTGGTTTTGCTGGACTATTGCTTCTTTCACTAACAACTTCATTTTCAATTAATATCATTAGGAGTACCTCGTCATAAAGTAACTAAGAAATGGCATCACAAACTTGTGATGAGGTTGGATATGAATCCAAATTCTAAATGAACAATCGCCATTAATTACCAAAATATTGCGTACCTTATCTTCTTCGTACAACGTCGAAGTGCATTTAAATTCAGTTCCACGACCACCTTCGCGGTAAGTTTTCAAGTAATTTACGAGTGAATATTTAAGCATCACCTACCAGGGGATCAGAACATGCCAGGGGTGGAGTTTTGTGTGTTTTACTAATTGCTAAAAGATGTTAATCAGGTACCGGAGACGTATACCCATCCTGCTCCAATATACGCGAAGAATAGCGAGCTGTCTCTCTCACCTGTCCTAGAGATATAACTCAAAAGCTGAAGCAAAAACCATGACAAGGAATTAATTAGAACTCAAGGTAAATAATGAAGATTGTCGCTTGTACTAATGAGTTTTCTGTAAAGTTCTGTTTGGTAAAATAATTATGAGACAGGTAATTAAGAAGTTAAGGGGAGTATGCAAATGGGCCGAAGGTAATTATCCAGAAAAATGACAAAAAATTATCAAAGAATGATCTTTTTGAATTGGCCTGAAGTTATATCTGTGTTAGCCAACTTGAATATATGTATGTTTGAAGCAGTTACCTTCCATTTAGAATCTAAAACTTGATGTTATTTTATTTTCTCTTTGATGTTAGTAAACATTCTTTAATTCTTTATTGTACACCAAAACAGCTTATATTAATTCACAGTGATTTAAATAGTTCATGTACAAAGGCGAGCTTAACTTAAAAATGAGTTTTCTACCAGCAAACCTTGGAGTGATAGAGAGCGATCACAATAGAGGGTAGGATCCAGTGCACAAATCTTACAATGCTACATTTTTAAACATACATAAATACACCTACATACATAAACATATAAATATATATCTACAAATGTTATGTCATTGCGAAAGGAAATGCTCATTAACTTTCCTCTTGAAGACGTCAAGAGAAGGGCTGTCGCGTAAGGAGTGTGGGAGAGAGTTCCAGAGACGCACTGCACTAACAGAGAAGGATCCACCATAGAGGCTGGTGATTGTCTTTTAACGGTATGCGAAAAAAAAGCTCTTAATTCAAAAGAATCACAAAATCTATTCTTAACAATATATCAATCAACCTCCATATCTGACCACAAATGCGACTACATAAAGCCGTAGCCACACATTCGCGCACACAAACAAAAGCTAAAGGTTTTCATTAACCGTCGCGTAACGCCTCGCGCAGCGATCCTTTGACCACGATATTATGCGACATGCGCCCTTGCTTATAAAAAAACGTATTAAAACACAGAAATGTTTGAATAAGTGTGTGATTGCGGGAGCGGAGCAGTGCGAAAAAAAGGACACGTTTCATTAGTAGGTACGGGAGGAATGTTCATTTTGAGAGGTTTCTGTCTTTTTGTGCGATACCTGATGTGTGGACTGTGCGGTAGTAAGGTGGACATTGCGTTTTGGGAGTTGACGTTTGATATTTTCTATGGGTGTTTGTTTTAGTTGTGTTTTGTCTGGCTAAAGAAGAAATGTTTTTATATCTTCTACGTTTATTGACTTTTGGCAGTCACGGTCTGGGATTACTTATGATTTTAGCGTTCAATCATTGGTCATTTATTTAAACATTTGCCTTTTCTAGTAAGACTTATCAGACGTGATTAACATAATAACATAGATACTGCTTCGATTGTTAAGTCGAGTCTTTCTTGGATTGACTCTTCTCTCGGATTTATTGAAAATTATAAATTCACAAAAAATAATGGTTTGAATATGTAGGAACTTGCAGTTAATATGACAAGATCTGCGTTGATCCAGATCATGTAGCTTATCAGATGCCCATTATTAACACAACAAACATAAAATCCAGTGACATCGTTTTTATATTTAAACCCAAACTTGTGTGTGGTCGTCTTCGGGCGATAAAATGTGTCCAATCAAAGCATTTAACGGTCCAGCGGCGGTTGTCAGCGGCTCGCGTAATTTGAATTTGGAATACAACGCGCGATTGGCAAGACGCGGCGGCAATGACGCGGCGCGGTGTCGCCCGATGTGTGGGGCGGCTTTTATATTTGAATGCCCAATGTTTTGATCGAAATGCCCAATGTCTGAATTTTTAACGGCTATTAAAAAGATTTAGTGGTACTTCTAAGCAGTATTAAACAAATCGAGCGAAGATAAAAGGGTCATTATAATCAGTTTTGTATGTTGTAATGTGTCTGTATTTTTCCTTCGGAACAAAACTATTCGCCAGTAATAAACTATTTACGCATTTATTTCGTTTAATTTTTGCGTTCGTGAACTTTTATAACTCAATTTAGTTTACTTCTAATGTTTTACGATACCTATCTATACATTGAAATATTCGTGTTAATTTTCCGAAGCAACACCATCTGTAAACAGTAAAATTGATTTTGTTGGTAATTTTTGAACATTGTGCTGTTGATCAATTAAGCTTACGACTACCGAGTGACATTTAAAACATTTATGTTAACTATGGCAAACACATCTGGAAAGAATAGTAATTTAGAGGACCTGAAAAAATATTTGAATGTAAAACTTTGTTTATAAGTATTTTGTAGCCGGGAAAAAGCTAACCGTAAATTGTATTGGGAAAATATTAAAGTAAATTGATCCTAGCCATGTCTACTTATTTTCTACATTCCAAATTTTTCTATTTCCAATTTATAATCTACGACCCTATAACCATAATAGAAAGGTATATTTTAAAGTAAGCGTCGGCGCACACTGGACGGGTCCGCGACAGGCCGCGCGTTATGACGCGTGTCGCGCGCCGCGAGTAGTTTGTCTCCGCTGACCATTTCCTGCACATCCCTCCTGTACGCTGTTCCGGGCGTGTAGAGACGCTGTTATTTGTTAAAAAAATAGATAAAGCTCGAAAACGGGTAAGATATTTTGTAGAACATAAGAAAAATGAGGCAAGAATTTGGTCTAGGAATAGTCCAGGCTAATCAAAACAAAAACATTTTTTACGTTATCTATCTCATTTCACGTCGGTCCCGGCTGTTATTTGTAGATCTTTGGCAGTCGTTACAGATAGTCAGAAGCCAAAAAATCTGACATCAGTCTAACTAAGGAGTACCGGTTACCCAGTTAATGAGTTGTGGAGGTCTGGTAGGCAGCCGCTCCACGTAAAATACTGGTATTCAGCTGAATCCGGTTTGAATGAAAGCCTACCCCAATATAATTGGGAAAAGGCTAGGCAGATGATGATATATCATTTCACGGCCACTCAGTCTGGTCCTGGACTTGGAGAGCATAACTTAGCTTCTGAAAATAAAATCATAACTTGAGTTTCAGGAATGCGCCTTAATGCTGAACGGTAAAAACTAAAAGACTCAAACGAATTTTGGCTCTAGATTCATCTCAGTACCTACCTGCCCTTAGAATCTAACCTTGACACAATCATCAACTTGAAGGGTAGGTAAAATCAGTTCTATCTTGAAATTGTTATATAAAAGTCACCAAAGTAAACATGGGTAGATAAATAAGTTAGAAAGCATTTCTTCCACAGTTTTCCCTGTCGCGGCTAGGTTGGTCGGACCCGGGGGAATATTTCAAGAATATTATTATGTAAGAACATGCGCGGGACTTTATGATCACCTAGCCTTTCACGGTGACCGCTCTGCCGCGTCGCAAACAACAGGGCTGACTGTTTGCATAAATATTTTGAGGATTTTTATGTGTTTGACTGTTTTGGGCCGATAACTTTACGTGTATGAAAATATTTATTTTGTCCTTAACTATAAGGATATTTCTAACTTCTAACATCTGACTGGAAAAGTTAACTTTTTAAATATTTATAAAATTAGCGAGCCCTCGTTTAAAACCTTGGTGTTACTTCAGATTTTGTTTTTCTACCAATGAAAGGAAGCATGGTGTCCCATTAGTAATTAATTAATGCCGTCTTTAGTAGCAAAAGATTTAATTTGAATAAGAGCGAAGGTGTTGTAGTACATTTCTAGTGTACCTACATTATTTGCGTACAGAACAGTATCAACGCACATTTTTCAATCTATCTAATTAAATTTCCGATGAAAAATATGTCTTTGTTAAGTTCTATTTTCTCGTGGCAGCCCTGCTAAGTACGGAAGTTTGTCCGCGGATTCTTTATATTTATATTCACCTTGTCGTTCGTCCGGCAGATTTATTCACTTCTTTAGAGCGCGCGCACTGACCGTGTCCTCGGAGCGCCCCCCGTATGTGAGCCCTAACTTCAATACGCACTGGGTTTAAATGTCGCTGAGCATTGCTTTCCATAAGTCAGAAAACTTTAACTCCTGCCCAACATTTTTCTACTGTATGGAAGGAAAAATTTTAATAAACTAATAAAATGATTAACCTCTAACAAAACCAATCACAAATATACATTTCAAATAGACCTTTCCTAGACACTTTTGAATTGTCAAGGTTGGTCAGAAAAAAGATGAAGCTACTTCTGCTGCGCTATACGCACAAAGTCTTTTAAGATAAAAAAAAAACCGTTTCTGACAACCAAAGAATGGCTGGACAGCTCTATCAAAATACATTTGCTTTGCCAATTATTAACGGTTTGCTAAGATTTCAGTATCTAGATGAAAAGGCGTATATTCATTTAAAATGAGACCAATCCAGATTAAAGACACTTTTAATCTTTACAGTTTAAATTTTGGTTACATTTTTGAGTTAAGAGAGTTTACTCCACAAATGACACAGAAAATCGCAAGTCCTTAATGTTGCAAATGAATTGTTGCGCCCATGCAAGATACAAGAAAGTGAAAAATTAGTCTATCTGACTTTCTGATCTACCTAGATGAGAATGTCAGATAGAATAATTTAGCACTTTCTATAGAAAACATAAAATTGCTCTCACTATCTCTCTAAACGCTTGGTTATATAAAATATCATGAGGACGAAACGCTTTTAATCTTTTTTTAACAAACCACAACGTCTTATCCACCCAGTGCGTCCCCACCGCACCCCAGTCCACTATGATATGTGTTGCGTAAAATTTTGTTTTTCAGAAGTCAGGCCTCCGAAGGTATCGCTGACAAATGTCCGACAGTTTATTACAGCCAGGATAAAAGGGATAGTGGACGACCACCTTTAACTTGTTTGTGTGTGCTTCATTTTTCAAGGATTTATTTTTGAGTGGATGCTGGCTTTGGTTGACCGTGTTTGAATGTAGATGGTAGACGTATTATTGCATGTTTTTATTACGAAAACATATTTCACAAATGGGAAATGTTCCGTATTCTGTTGAATTCTTTGAGAAGCGTCAGAACCAGTGAATCTTACTTCACTATGTTAACATATATAGCATGGGTATTTTTTTAAGGATTTGAAATCATCAAATGACTTCTTCCGCTTTGGGTGGAGCGGAAGGGCGTGTCAGACTCTTACTGACTAAAACCCATTGTTCCTTCTTACTGACAAAAGCCCTTTGCGTTCCAGGGCCGCGGTGACCCTTTCGAATAAATTTCGCATCCCTGGCAGGCTCTGGCCCTACCGGGTCCCATCTTCTATGCTGACATCTCTTAGAACACAACACGCCATCAACCTGAGCCTGGTGGTGATCGGACAGCGAGCCACGACATGGGTAATACCTATTGGTATGTTATCGTTTGACCTACCTATGACAGTCAATGTTTGGCCCAATAAAAAAATTATCTGAGCTGGTTTGCATCCAATTAGGATATTCCTAATTCAATTTCTCATTTTTAAATTTTTAATCTGCTAAACATTGTCGTGATTTTTAGAAATAAGGATTTTCATGACTAGGCTGGGTAACACACTCACAATGCACTACCATGATATTGTCGATATTCCAAGGTGGCTGCAAAGGTACTACTTAGTAATTTCCTACTAATAAAATCTCTTTCAGTAAATTAATTACTTTTTTAGTCTGATGTATTTTTACCCGACTACCCCTAAACCAAGCACACAAACAAATTCTCATCCCAAAAATTTGCACAAGCATCACTCACTACCCCATAATCTATATTATGCCCTAATCACCCCGTCCCCCGCGGCATAACTGCACAGCACTAATCCCCACGATGCCCCACCGATGCCTAGGGAGCCCGCACTATGCCCACTGAGCCCCACGTTATGCCCATATTGCCCGTAGATCTGGACCTGGACCTGGCTGGCTAAGGGGATTTGAGAGCACGCACGTTTGAATCAAGCCGTGCGGGGATATTGTTGTTGATTGATATTTTTTTTGTATGGGTATTTTATTGTTTTTGATTCAGTTAAAGTGTGCAAAAAGAAGTAAGGTTATTGAATTGTTTTATACACACAGAGGCCCAATTTTTAAGCAGCATTTGCATTCGTATCTCAGTCACAATCTTCATAAAATGTAGGAAAGAGGTGTTTTTGGCAGATTGCGACTTAAATGTGAATACCAACGTTGCTTACAAATTAGTAGAATTGGCCCGCTGGTGACTGGTTGGACAACATTTTATAACGCCTTCAAAAATGCTTTGCATAATCCAGTCAAATTGAAACATTACCAAAACATAACCGTACTGTACACCTAGTAATTCAACGAATCCAGTCCATCATTTTTACATGCCATGACGGCAGACTATATGACAACAAGACTTAAGGCATTGACTATAATAAATCGTTTGAAATCGTCTCCACATGCCAAACTATTCAAATCGGCCGGTCCAATTGACTCAGAGCCATTTCAACAGGTGATTGGACACCCTCAATCGCTCCTAGCCTCAATAAACCTACATCCAATTGAAGAACAAGAAGGAATATAGGTCTTCGTTTGTCTAAATAGAAGAGATACTGAGCGGCATTCGTCATCAATGAGACGAGAAAGCGCGATGAGTCGGTGTTGTAATTTGGATAAAGGTGCTTCAAGTGTAGTAAGAAATAAATATTCCTACATACCTACTTACATCTCAAATTTTAATACTGTAGTTTCTTTGTCTTTTTCAATCCTTTATTAAGTCTTACGTTCTGAAGCACTTGCCCTTGGTAAACGATCATCCTTTTCCATCCAAAGGGCTTCTTCGTAACCTTTTCCCAACTATATTGGGGTAGGCTTCCAGTCAAACCGGATTCAGCTGAATACCAGTATTTTACGTGGAGCGGCTGCCTACCAGACCTTCACAACCCATTAACTGGGTAACACGGTACTCCTTGGCAAGACTGGTGTCAGATTATCTGGCTTCTGACTATCCGTAACCACTGCCAAAGATCTACAAATGACAGCCGGGACCAACGGCTTAACGTGCTTTCCGAGGCACGGAGGAGTCTCGGTATATTAAGATGGTCCATCCAAAAGGCTACATTCTTTAAATTTTTACATTTGATGTAAAAGTTAAGACATTTCTCATATTCCGAGATAAAAAGAAAACAAAAAGATAAGATATTTAAAGGATTACGTAACTGAAAAAAAAACTTCTGTATTTTCAAAATAACAATCAAGTATTCTTCCCAATGCAGTTTGCAACAATTTTGTCGCAAAAGCACTTACATACCAACGCCAAAATAATTGACCCGTCGCCCGTGCTCAAAAGTGCACACATCCAATTACCACTCAACGGAACTACACATCTGGCCAAAACGATGTGCTCCTCTTAAATTGCAATTCACAATCGATCGCTCACCTCAGCTCGAATCGCTCCCACTTGAGATCGCCCCCGTTCGCCACTTATTACGCCCCGCGGCTACTAGGGCAGCACTATTGTTCGATCTTTTCATTAAAAGGTGAACCTTTAAAAAGTATTTGGATGTGGGGACGTGATTTGCAGGGAATGAGGTCGTGTCGTCAGCTCAGTATTTGAATATTATATTGCTTCTATCGCTAATAATGTACCATCGCAATTTTAAGAGCTCTAAATAGAAGGCTTAAACACAGTAGGTAAATTGTAAATATCATAAAACCCACAATTCCAATAACCCACATTTCAATTCTACAATTTAATTCATACCTACCCCCAAATAAAAATATCCCAGCCCCGCTCACAATAAAAACGCATTCGTATGCAGCGACTTACAGCGGCCATTTTAAATGTTTTTTGAATTAAGAACTCGCCCGCGGCGTAACGGTCATTTTTTTTCTCGTTTTATATTATTTTATTTGCACTGGGGCTTACAGGGCAATAAAGGTAGGGATGGGTTAATAAATTTCGTACGTGTGCCAGTAATAAAAATTTTGATTGTGTTTTTAATATAATGGGCTCATTGCGTCCATTGTGAGGTGAGTATTATTATGATTTGTAGTGGATTATTCTGATGGATAATGCTAATGTTGGCTGGACATTGTGTAGTTTGCTATTATTATTATTTAGATTTGTAAAATAATTGTGAGGGTACTGACAAATGATGTTAGCACGTTGCGTGGAAAAAAGTTGTTTCGGCCTACCAGGGCAATTAAGTATCTAGGTATCTAGATAAAAACAAAAACATTGGAAACACCTAGTTAGATACGTACCTATGGATTTAAAAAATATTCAAAAGTACCTAAACGTCATGTAATTTGCAAGTGTTTAAAAGTACTGAAGAGAGAGTAAAAAAATACGACGATACAATTTTGAATAGTTAAAAAAATACTACTTACTTTTTTTACAACAAAACATGTTTTTTTTTATTATTCTTTATAATTTACAAAAAACATTTAAATAAATCAGTGCAATAAACAACAAAGCAGAAAAAAGTTGCAAAACAACTTCGATTAGAATCACAAAGTTGCCGCCATAGACGAATACAAATAATGATAGTTGCCGCTACTCCCCGCTGGAGGCGCTACGATCGCCACCCACGCTCTCTCGCGATGAATGAACGGCGTTTGGCCATTTTCCCAAAGGTATGTTGATGTAAACTCGCTTTGATTCCTAGAAGTGATCGTTTATAGCGGGGTTATAGCCGTGCGTGTGTAGGACATTAAGAATCTCTTTAATATTGATGTATGTGTGTCAAATGTAATTCTGTTAAAATAATCTTGTCGTTTTATTGATGTTTATTGAGATGCTGGGTAAGTTGTGGTAGGTAGTATTTTTAGCTTTATAGGCTAGGTCTTTCTAGGGGATTGTGAAGTGGGATAAGATTGAGTAAGTAGGTATATTCACGTCAAGATATTTAAACGGTTAAGGCTTTCTGAAACCCATATAAAAATATACAAGACAGGTAGGTACTAAGGTCTCCTGCCTCTCTTTTTATAAAGGAAACGATTTGTATGTGAAATCAACATACAACTTTAATAGTAGATGGAGTGAGGGTTTCGAGCTCCTTAAAACCTTGCTTGTATTCTCTATAGAAAATATAATTACCAACACCTACCTATACATACACAAAAATAAAACAAAACTAACTTAAAATATGGCGTCGAACACTGCTGGCCTGGCTACTCGCTGGCCACTGGTAATGTACCTAAAAGGCTGGCAGCATTTCCACGTTGTATGGCAATGCTTATCCTTTGTCCAAGGTAAACGCCAGCCCTTAAGTCGCGCGATTATTATCAACACAAGATTAAAAATACTATGACTTCGAAACGATATAGAAAATAAATAAAATAACGTAAATCGAAACATAATTTGCTACATTATAATAGAATAAATACTTTTTATAATGTCCACCATATAAGTTACAGAAAAGATAGATGAAGGAAAACATTACATAGGGTGACACAATGGACGGCCTTATCGCTACAAGCGATCTTTTAAAGACAATCTTTGGATGGATTTTAAAGAGAGAAGGAAAGACAGTGCTGTAGGTAGTCTTAGGTGTACTATTTATATATACAATAAATACATATATACAATAATAATTACGAAACAAAAGCAGAGAACACAAGTAAGAACGACTAAGGAGAGAGATAGTGACTTTTCACCATAGTTTTTAAAGTAGACAAAGATTGAGCTACATTTGTCTTCACTGTTAGACATTTTTTTCAGCTCACATCATAAATAAAGCTTGTATTGTTACCTAGATAATGTTCACCCTGAGCGAGAGTGTTCGGTTCAGTCTGACTTGAATGGCTGCCAGGTTAGACAACACACTTGTAACTGAGTTTCAATCTAATATTGTTATTGTTGCTGTACCTAGGCACACTTTTAGCGACAGTTTTTTTTTGCGTGACCACGACGCGGCGGAAACAATATAAATTCAGCTCTACAAAGCTGAGTTTCAGAATATCTTTAACCTATATCGCTTGAGATAATTAGGTAATCTGTGTAGGCCCAGATGGATCTGGACCCACTCTACTTTGGATCTAAATCCTACCTATGCGATTGGAGTACAGAACTAAATATTGGGTCAAACTTTGTAATTAATTAGAAAGTTCCTAATATTGACACAAAACGTAGAGGAAAATATAATAAAATAAGCCCTAGGCGTACTGGGCCCGGCCTTTTTTTCTAGAAAACGTTGGTTAGTAAAAACTAAACTTTATTTATTTTTAATAATACGAGTATGTTTTTAAGCTCGCGTTTGACAACAATCTAATTTATATAAGCGATGATAATCGATGATATTCACTCTTGGATGTAGCTTTCAGGAAACATAGACTCCGGCAGGGGATTCCACGCCCTAGTTGTAAGCACAATGAAACTATTCTCAAAAGTTTACGTTTTAATTAAAGCCAAGTCTCCACTAGACTTGTGCATAGTAGTTCGCGATCGGGAGCGCTCATTTTAGTTCGCGAGTCCTTGGCGAACTAGTTCGCTCTTTTAGCCCACCAGCTCCCAACTCAATGTTTCGAGACGGGAGCTGACTGAACTAGTGAGCTGAGAGAAAGGCAGATCGTTCACGCTCTTTGTTGTTTCCTGTTGTAAAGAAGAAATTTTTACGTTATTTAACTTAACATACGTTGTACTCTTATTGTTTAAATTTATTTACTAGTTCAGTATAGATAATTGCTTATAAAATATACTAAATTATGTGTTTATTCTAAATTTGTAAATAGTAGCTTGTGTATTGCATTGCATTGAAAGATGAAAAGCACATGAGTGAGTAAGTGAGGAGCGACGCAAATAGGTAGGGCAGATCCGCGCTCCCGCTCACTCTCGCTACACTATTAGGTCGGTCATTTCAAAAGAACTAACGAACTAAAGAGCGGCACAACTGGGACCTAGTTCGCGTAGTTCACCTGTCGGAGCGCTCTTACGAACTAGGTCGTTCGCGAACTACACAAGACTAGTCTCCACTACTCCTTACCTACCGCAAACAGCTCCAACTAATGCTCCTCAAATGAAACATAGATGACAGATGCCATCCAAAATTACGCTGTCCTTTGCCTCTTAGAGTGAAGATAAGTAGCGGTGTCCCCTCAGCCGGGCGACGGCGCGGTAAGACACAGATAATCAATTAATTTGCAGTCGCGCCAATTAGTCGCAAGTCGCAAGTCGCACCTCCTGTTATGATTGTGATTAATCTTGGGGATCGGTTTATGCTGTAGTTATGGTCCTGTTTAAACTAAGTAGATATAGCTTTCTATGAAGGTTTAGTGTTGCAGAAATTAAATTTCTGAAAAATTATGACATTTTAGTGCAACAAAACATGATACAAAAAAAATAAAAAAAATTGGATTGCACGCTAGGTATTTATAGTATATAGTATTATATACATACTTTCATATACATTTAGTTTAAAGATGTTATTTTGATATTACACATAGACACTTCAATGTTATTAATTTGTATGTAGTAAAGTTTAAATTCATTTTTATTTTTTTTATATGTTTGTGTAGATAGCTCGCGTCTGTCCACAATCTCACCTGATGGAAAATCATGATCGATGGCGAGCCAAGAAGTTACGTATTCACTCTTGACTTGAAGACCAGATACCTGAAAAAGTAAGAACATTTTTGTTAAAGTAAATTCAACATAAATATTATAAACTTAATTTTTATATTTAATTTAATGCTCAATCTGCAATAATTTGTCTTTTTAATAATTTAATTATTGTAATCGATTACTAAGTCATTTATTTACTTTCAACATTGTGTTCGAGCTTAACTTTTTTGTTGTCTAGCAACTCTCTCTCTCTGCATTCATGCTTCAAACCGGCAAGACCATTTTTACACTTTTGTAATCTTATAAAACTAATAAATTCAACATATTTTTAACGCATGAGTTTTATTATAAAATTTTAGTTTCGCAAAGCACACTAAAAGTGGTTCTAACAAAACAAAACCCAGCCTCTATCAGCCCTTGAGAAAATAAACATCTGAAACATCCAATGTTTTTCTTTTACATACCTACCCATACATACCGACTCGTGAACAACCAAGTGCGTATATTTAGATGTTATTATCTCCGGAATAACGTCGTCGAACGAAGTGAAAATCTTACAAAGGAACTTGTTTACCTCTAATTAATATGCCGTAGGAAAGATATGGAGGGTGTGGAGTCGTTTTAACTCAATAACAAAAGATTTGTGGTTTAACAAAATGGGTCTATATTTTTTTAAGTATCAGCGGTAAGGTTATACAATTATCTCAAAATTATGATGCATTGTTTTCTAAAAAAGATTCCAAATGCCTGCTCTCTAAGGATAAGCCGTCTGGAATAGGTCAATCATTTGCGAAGTTAGAAAGTTTAATTCTCTGTTCGATACAAGACATTCAGCCATTTTGGGATATCTTTTTTAATAGTCGCAGTCGTTACGTTTTTCATTTTGTCAGCAAAGTCAGCTCTAAGTTATCTCCGGAAATGGAATGCCACTACTTTACTACCTAATGCAGATTAAGATTGGCTGAGACTATTATACATGTTTTATTGTTGTTGTTTGGTTTATTTATATGTTTTATTCTATTTTTCATCTCCTGATAGAAACTAGGTCTGCCCATTTTTCCGACCCACAATGGCAAAGCGTAATAAACTGTCAGCTGAAACAAATGCTTGGCACGACTAGAACTGTCACGTTACTTGCCTGACAGGTGGGCGCACCCTACCGACGTTCTTAGAACATTACACGCGCTCACATTCCCCATAATATTTCAAAACGAAATGATTCATAATTGGGAACCAATCATAAATCATACAGTTATGAAAATAAAGATAAATTATAGTTTTTGGGACCGACATTGCTCGTTTTTGTTACTTCTTAGTGTCAGCTACATTGGTGTTCAGAATAACATGCAAGCTGATTCGATATCTCTCTATACATATTTCGATCTCGATCTATATATTTATTCAAGTCGAATCACCCAAAATAATCTGTCAGATTTTAGTATTAAATAATCTATCTTAACCTAATCCTTATCTATTGTCAACTTTTCCTTTCCAAATGTCTTTTCTTTCTTCGTCTCAAAAATATTTAGTGGGTTGGTTGGTTGGCTCTTTGGTTTTGTTGTGCATCAAAACGTAGTGAATGACATCAACCCATTAGCGGTGCGCGCAGTCAGCGTCGCTCTACCGTGTACACCGCGTTTGTCTAGGGCGGGTTCGTTTACAGCATACGATTATGTCAGTTTATACAAGAAAAACCAGGGAAATTATTTGTTTTGAGCTTTATAACAGGGGTATTCCATTAAGAAAGCTAGGTTTAAACATAACTGGTGTAAGTGAATGTCCTTTAAATACAACCTTCTTAAGCCTTTGGAGTATGCAAGCGTGATGATAGCAGCTGCTTTGCTCGTTTAGTCTCTTCAGCCCAACTAGTTTTATTTTACCACCACTATCTTACGGCGGGTTTCAATAACGTATCTACCTTTAGCCAACTGTCAATTTAGCTACTAACAGTAGCTGAAACGTCGTGTTTGAAAGGCAAAAATGACATTTCAGCACTGTTGGTAGGTCGTCAAATACCAATAGTTATTTGGAAACTACCACGACCCAAACGTAACATCGTGTCGTAACCGTGTCGCTCCATCTAAACGCTCCAAGAGACATTCTCCCACGTACATCCAGGTTGCTTCGCTTAATCAACCCTCAAGTAATGAGGGGTATCTTCCGAGGGGCGCGGAATCAATTAATGAATATTTTACTTCTCCGGGATCTTAATCAACGTCCCGTGTCCCGGATTTTTGGGGATCGCGCGGGATTCCGGCCTCTTGATTTATTATAGTCCGCGGAAGTGATTGATTTAAACTTGATTTAATTATGAGTTCGATTCGCGTTTGTTTACGTTTTGTTTTGTGTTATATCCTTTTTTGAAGAGGATGGGCGGTGGAAGGACTTGATGATGGAAGTCGGAGTGTGTTTATGTTTGGTTGTAAGTAACTGAGTAAGTTTGATTAAACCAGATCTTATTTTGTCTCTTTTTAGGGTTCCGTACCTCTAAAAGGTAAAAAATAAATAATATAATAATATATGTCACCACCGATTTTTAATTATGTAAGTATCTAAGTGGTAAACCGATTGTAGAAATCAGAGACGAATTAACAAAAACCTATATTTCATACCTGCCTTTTTTAATGTCACTGAAAATTTTATAAACTAATATTTAAAAATACTCTTCCATTCTATTTAATGTCACATATTATTAACTCAACCACCTCATAAACACTTTCTAACACCTTGTTTATCAAGAACAACGGCTTAAGAAAACGACTCTCCAATACAACTAATGACACGCGTCTCTCATCGAGTCAATAACCTTGGGCTCTCAGCTGATCCCGAAAACTAACGCGCGATGACAACCCGCCGATACAAACTTATTTATCTCTCCAATATCCCCGTATATTTCACACAAAACACCTTGATTTATTTTAACATTAGCGAAAAGGAATTCTTTAACAAGCTTTATAAATCCGGTGTTAAAATATTTAGCAAGACCAACGGAAATACTTTTCCGATCTGTTTGGTTGTATGTATGTTAGTTACTAACAAACTAAAATCAGTAATAAATCAACGTCGTTACGTTTATTTAGTATTTCCTACGTAATTTTTCGGACGCCACCTCGGTGTGCTCGCGCTAAAATTGATCATTAACAAAATTTCAAAGATTATTCCTCTCATTTCTAGATCGCGAGTGTTTGAAATTAATAACCACTTCTTTATTTGCTAAAATTTCCAACCAATCTACCTGAAATTCAACCTTACTGCAGTTGCTTTAGGACATACAGTGGATTTTGTCGTGTTGTTTATAAGTTTGTGTTCATAGAGACAGGCCGAAGTTATAAATTATTGTGTCAGAGCAGAGTCACCTGAGTGTTTTTATATTTTACGATTCTCTTTTTAAAAATGCGAAACATGTTAAGTTTGACAACGTAGTAAAATAATGTCGTAGGTAGAAAAGTTTGATGTTCCCGTCTAAAAGCTTTTTTATGAAACACCATAATAATATCTGGTGGAAATTATTATTATTATGGCTAACTAGCCCTAATAATAATTCTTGTTTTCTGTTCTTTTTGATCTGTGGATTTGCACTAATGGTGCGATATCACCAGAGATTTTAAACTTCAAAGTGTTGTTATTATGATTAACTGTATTGATGAAAGTTATTGGCTAGGTACTTTTCTATAATATATAGTACGTGTGTGACTAACGAACTAGTTTAGTCAAATAGCTACTTTTCTAGCTTTGAATAGTCTTATTTAATTGAAGACGGTGTGATGCAGTTGTCTTATAGTTTGACTTAAATCTTCCGATTGTTTTGAAGTCCCATAGTTTCATCATTACTGGTTTCTTTCATGGGCTCATATGAGTCGTCTCAGGGATCAAAGCAAGCTGAATTTAGACATCCACTGCAACCTTAATGAACGGCACGACTGTACAAATTAAAAATGTCTCTGATCAAAGTGTATTGCAAAATCTTATCCACCGGTCACACTCTGAAATTGAGGAAACCGAATAATATAGGAAATAGTCCCATTCGACCTAAATCGAAAGTTTTCAATCTGGCAAGTTGCACCGTATATTAACGCCGGTTAAATCGAGCTATTAAACGAGGAAAAAGAACAAGATAAGGCTAACTCTCGGATCTCGCGGTCGCGGTGTCCAATAATTCACTTTAAGCTTAGTTTAATTCTTGCCTTAACTGGATGTTGGGGATTCGACCTCGTTTCTTAAATTATGTGCTTAAAAGCTAATCGCGGCTATCTGTACCGTTAACTGAGACTACTGTTTGTTGATCTTGAGATATTAATGGCGTCTGATAGCTCCTTTTCACGGTGAGTTATGGGGAGAACTCCTGATGGTACCTACCCCATTTTCCAATTAGGAGCAGAATTTAAAAACAATAGTTTCAAATATATTTTTTTTTCATTTTTGTGTAACTACGCGATACGCATTTTAGTTAGTTTGAAATTCGTATGTTTAAAGATTTAAGAGAAAAAAGAGAACGAAAGATTTTATCATTTGAAAAGGCACCTAAAGTGAAATCCGTTAGGGACCTGATCTTTCTTCTTCGTCTTGACACTCTTAATAGAGTGGTCGTAATCATCACGTTGCGACTTCTGCAGGGACAGATGTGCTCGCTTCACGGTCATTGGCCACTTCTTCCTGCTGCCCGATATCCTTGTACACTCGTACATGGGCCCGCCTATAGCAGACTTCATTTGATCAGGCCATCGCAAAGGTTTTTTGCCTTCTGGTTCTCTCCAATTTCCCTTGCACGATAAATGGAGTCGCTTTCGCACTTCCAAGCTTCAAGACATGCTGTTGTTTATTATTTTGAAAAAAATTGTATGAATTGTACCTACTGTTTTCCAGCGCTGCTTGCGTAGAAAACGTTATCACAAAAAAAATGATTAAAATGGTCACTCAAAAAATTCGACTCAATAAAATTTCAATCAATATTTTTCCATTCAATTTCATATCTAAAATGGACATGGACACCCCACGAATCTCTTGAAAGGCAATTCCTAATCAATTGTCCATCCATACAATTAAAAACTACCCACAAGTCCAATCAGGCTAGGTACCGTCCACCTACGAACAATAGGTGGGGGTCATTAGAACCCCGGGTGTCGCTGCGGGGGTCGCCCGCCGGGGGTCCAGGGTTCAGTCTGTGCCGGTACAATGCGCTAATGCACCTAGTTTAAGTGCTTTCAATTGATATGTCCTTTTAAAGGTATGTATATATTGAGCTGGAATAAATGATTGTTGGTATTAAATTATGTAGACACATTTTGGTAAAGAGATGAAGGATTTCAGGATGGAAAGTAAAGGGAAAAATACTATAAATAGAGCCAACTGTGAAAATAAAATAAATGTAGGTAACATTCTACGATATTTGACTTGCCATGCTTGATTTCGGTTTATTGACTCCCAATATTTTCTACTTTTACTACTGTTGGCATCTGTTGAATAACTAGTTTATACCTATATATTTATCACAATACTTAACAGTATGTACGAATGCTATATGCTTACCTACATGAATAGGTAGAAGAAGTGAAAGGTGTCGCGGGACACCTGGCAGATGTGAATATTTTGTACAAGTAATATGCATAAAAGAACAGATTACGACAGTAACTAAATATGGAATAATGAAAAAATACATATAGACAGTATATATATATTTACATACCATCGTATAGCCGCGGGTAAAACCGATTGTTGGCGGGATGTTTTATATCAAAAACTGTTGAGAAAATGTGACAAAAAATAGTGTTGATAGGCTACTTACATGAGTACCCACTCATGTAGTTTCCATTTATACATATATAGGGATAATAGTGTGTTATTACCAATATTATTATTGATAGGCTTGCACTGACCACAATCTTAATGGTCAGCGAAGCTATGGTCGACCTCCATCGTCGAACTCTTGCCTAGAAGTAACCTATTCATGCACTCTTGACTTTTTTTTTATTCTACCTATGGAAACTGATATCAGACTGAGTTACGGCTCTTTTTTTACAATAATGTTTAGCAAGTTACCTCAGCAAACACCGACACAGGAAACCCAAGCCTCTCAGCTTGAACTTAAACAAAAATCCCCAACGTACGCGTCCGGCGACGGTACATAAACACGTTCGGTCATTTCATAAAACATCTGTGTATTTTCTATTTTGATAGGTTTCATATTTCTGACCGCAGGGGTTCTGCTCGTAAAACGCGAACGGTTTGGCTTTCTGCCCTCCCTGGGTATTTTATTAACGGCAAACGCTAAGGTATAGCGTGGTGAGGTTTGGCTTTAATAAAAATTTTGGGTGGCGCAGCCAAAACTTGCGCCCATGTTTGAGTGAAGTTGACTTGTCGGTACATCTGTGACTTGCTCGTCTTGGAATTGTTGGGCTTGTGTATTGTTTAAATATGCTGTTGTCTCTTGTTTTGTTTTTGTAGAATTTTCGGTAGGTATTGGAAATTTATGAAAAAGGTTACACGTGTCGCTGGGATACATTGTTAAATGTCAGTCGAGTTCCAAAACAATATCCGTGTCTTTTCATAAACAGCTACAAAAAAAAATAGATCTGTAGGTATGCATTACGCGCAGCTTTTCTATTTTCCATTGTTTCATTGAAAACGATTACAAAGCAGTAATTTAACAACATTTTAAAGATCAGGCGTAAGCTAGGAATCAAAATTCTTCCAGAGCTTATTTTTGCGTATGTCAACAATATTTCTTTGACCACATTTTGATCTCTGCTTAACCCCGTGCTATAAATCGTGTTCCTAATTCCCGCATTTAATAAGTAATAAAATTAAAAACGTACTAATCTATTAGTTTAGTTATTACGATTTTCTGGCACTATTTCACCTCTGGGTCGTAAAACCTCTTTCGTTTTTTATATTTTTCGATTTTCGAGTGGACGAAATCTTCACGTGGTTTAGTAGTCCGCCATCATCTTGGTGAAACGATATTATTTATTTTATAGGGACTGACATCTTTAGGGGTCAAAGATATTGTAAAGAATAACTCATTAAACATGACGCAAACATTATTATAATAGGCTTACAAAAGCGAAAAACTATCGTAAAAAAACGAGCGAGTCTTATAGTAGTCGCATAGGATGTGTAACATCTGACGTCTCACCTTGGTAAAAAGTAAAAAGCTACATTAACATTAAAAGTTGCAACTGACAGCCAACACGACCAATGCGCGCGCTCATTGGTCAAATCAAATAGCGCGCGCTTCCTCGGCTTCCTGTTACACACTTCCGTCCCATTTCATGAAATCACTTCCACCGATTGCAGGAAAGCGAGAAGAAAGATGTTACACATCAAAACACTATAACTACATTGTAATCGTGGTTTAATCAATGGTTTAAACTTGACGATGCTAAAATAGTAGTAGAACCAGGCCTCTACTTTATTTAAACACTGTACTAAAATGGGTGACCATCCTAGCATACTCAAACTCTTCCGTTCCTCAGAAAGCACGTTAAGCCGTTGGGCTCGGCTGTCATTAGTAGATCCTAATAGGCAGTCGTCACGGATAGTCAGAAGCCTGAAAATCTGACACCAGTCTTGTGAAGAATTGCCGTGTTACCCAGTTGCTGGGTATTGGAGGTCAGATAAGCAGTCGTTTCATGTATTATATATACTAGTACTCAGCTGCAATGGGTCAGAAGCAGATGGAAGCCGACCCCAATATGGAGGGGTGGATTTTTGAGATGGGACAGTTAGGGCAGGTAACTTACTCAATATTCAATACTTTATTTGCATTCCACAATGTGTACTTAGGTGATAAATTTAAAAAGAAATTGTGATCATTATGCACCCGGTCGGGCACAGCAAAAAACAAAAGTATTTAGGAGAGTTAACCGTTATAGTTATAGGAAAACGTTCCTAGGAGACCATCCATATCTTTTTGAGATATTTTGAACTGCATTCACAGATTTTCGAAAAAAATTACAGTCAGCAAATAAAAGCTAAAATACTTTTTTTTCTGTTTATTGATCCTATTTCATATTTAATATAGGGTTCAAATAAAAAAGGTACTCATACCTTAAATGGTAGAGTCTTTTGATCTATATATAGTTTTTGGCAATTTCTGTCATTTCTAGTAGGGGAGAACGGGGCTAAACGTGCCGCGGGGAAGTTGTTCCGCTGTAATTTAACAATGTACCGGACGTTACCGACCAAACTAAGATAACTGTCATCGGTGCGCTGCAGCGTTCCGTTTAATGACGAATTTACTTGATATGTTTATCTCTTTTTTCATAAAGTCTATTTCAATCGGATCAACTCTCCCGCGGCACATTTAGCCCCGCTCTCCCTACTCATACTAGAAATGGCAGAAATTGCCAAAAACTTTTCCTAGTATAGCTGGGAAAAGGCTAGGCAAATGATGACTATATGGGACACATACTCGTACCTACAAAATAACTGTTTCGATCTTTATAATTGAAACAACGTTGATTATGTTGTTTCTAAAACGTTTGTAGGTAACAAGAACCTAAAAAGTTGAAACAATAAAGAAGTCGGCCTGGTTGCGTTAAACTAACAGGGTTAATGAGGGTGATAAAACATTAATTAAACGTTATTTTAAAGCTATTTGTTTTAGTTTTGTAATTACGTTACTAACTCTATAAACTTTTTACACAGTGCGCATTTATTCGAATAAAAGTCCAGCTGTAGCTAGCTGTCGATGGATATGTTATCTCTTATTACTTTTATTCATTTTTATTTTATTAATTTGGGACAAAAAACAGTTACCTATACATTACATCATTTACAAAAGATAGTTATATTAAAATCAAAAAAACGTATAACCCACACCATTGTCCACGAAGTGACATTGGAGTATGATAGATAACAAACGCACCTTTTTCATTTCATCCTAGTATAGAAATAATACTGGTATTCAGCTGAATTCGGTATGACTGGAAGCCGACCTCAATATAGTTGGGAAAAGGCTAGGCAGATGACTATTATAGAAATAATACAACACGTAAGAAATATCTGATGGGTGACTCGGAAGACAAATCAACTGCCCCATACATTTATATGCGCATAACTCGACAAAATGTACTGAGATGCTGATTTTTTATAAATATAATTGAGGGAGGATATGTTTTAGTTTGAAACTGTTTGAATTCCAATACTGAAAATGTATACAAGAAAATATTTCTAGATCCACGTGTACAGTCTCGCTGTCATTTCAAGTTGACTTTTATAGTTTTTCGTAAAAATTGCACACCGCTTCAGTTGCAAATCACTCCGCGAATACTTTCTTGAGATTTTATTGCGATACCCATTAATTCGATTAACAAATTTTATGTTTCTCACCTGTCACAATTGAAAAACAAGGTGATATTTTAGAGAAAAGAAAACAATTTGTAAAAACTTTTGATTTTATTAAGCTTTATATCAGGTTTATCCAATCTTAACTAAGAATTAATCAAAAGATGAAATAACAAAAAAACACACTACAGTAGAGAGAGATTAACCCTGACTAAACAATACATTCTGACAGTAATAAGCTAACATTAACTTTAGGGCAAAATGGCATACAACTACGACTATCCTTTGAAAATCACTACGAATATTTTCTTGCTTCATACATTTTGGAGCGTCAATGTTTGAAAATGAGTCCGCTGTGCATCATGCATCTTAAGACGGCATATTATTTACGATTACGGCCGTAGTAGGTACTGCTATCGTACATATTGCGTAATTGGTTCAATCGCTTTCGTTTGGGAAATTTTACCCTGTGACCACCCGGAGCAGTAGGTTGAATAGTTCATTCAAAATTCCAAGTACAACCGAAGTTACGATAGCACAAAATGGCCCGAAAAAAAACCGGCAACTTTATAAAAACAACCGGTTTAACCAACCTGCTGAAAATAAAATTTGTACCATCCTAATATTTCACAATAAGTATCTTCACTCTGGTACCACCGGAAACGTTGTAAAAACGTGCGTAGGCGTCTATAAACAGTTGTATGAAAGGTGCATTTGGAAGGTGAATTAAAGCCGCGAATCATCTCTGAGTAAATATTAACGTGTTATTACGTTCGGGGCCGCTCTACAACGGATGCAAAGTTCTCATTAGTTCTTTTTGTTGAAAATCTGTTTTTGGGTTGGTAATGTTTAGTTTAGTCTCTTTGTATGTCCATTGTACCTACTTTATTTGACTTTTTCATACCTCACGCTTCATTCTTTAATCAAGTTATCGAAGATATTGCATCCGAGAATAACAACAACAATATCAGCCGAAAGAAGTCGAAATAATTTAAAAAATGGAACAGAATTCGTATGAAATTATCTGCCAAGTTAGTTCACGTGAACTTAATCATAGGTGGCGAAACAGGTCCTAAACCTGCTATTAATAAAGTTTCTTTGGTGAATGTATTTATTTAGGTATGGATTAAGACGTGGACACATGTATCCACAAACATCCACAAAGACACATGTATCGTGTTACCAGTAACTAGACTAGAATCAGATAATGATTTCCAACATTTGAATCCGGTTTGATTGGAGGCGAATCCCAACTTTGGGAAGAGTCTAGGCAGACAAGAATCATTCAAATAACACCTTGACAAGAATAAAATCTTTTGTATTTCCCTATCCAACAGTGTCATTGACCTGTTATTTAACAATTTAATCAAAACTAAAACTTCAACACATTGCGCAAGAAGAAAAGTCATCAAAACATACATCCGGTGTTTTATCATCATTGGACGTATCAAAATCCGCGTCAATTGCCTCATTGGCACAAAAACTAACGAGGAACGTCATAAGCGTCATAATTTCTGACAAATTATTGTCATTCTCATCACATTTCACCGCTGTCGTTACCATTTTGGATTATTTTAATGTCATCACCGACATCTAACGGTGCTTCAATGCATGGCAAAAGTTATAAAAATATCCATTTTATGTCATTAAATGCGCTATCTTGTTAGTAATTTTCGTATGTATCTTGTAAAAGTGTGATTTTAGTACTTATCTGTTTGATTTTGATGTGAGCATGCGTGATTAGAGAAATATGTGCATACTTTCTTTTTAAACGAATTTGATTAGCGAAGGTGGGTGGTCTTTCCTCTATAAATTTATTTTAGGTTACGAATCTCAGGCAACGGTATGCATGTAATGCCAACAAGGTAATTGGAATCTAGAACTACAGGAAAAATAAAACGTTGCACACGTCATTGAATTTTTCTCATTCATATTCAGTTATTTTTCCACAGGAAAAACATTAATCCAAACGACATTTTGCACATCCCGTCCTCAGGTTAGTGACAGCGGTATTACCTATAATAATCTTCGTCATTTGCAATAAATCTATTCATATTTAGATCCTATAGAAGCTGATGCTACTGAGCTTTTTGGCTGTAAAAATAAACTACAAAGATATTGAATTCTCACTACGTACAAGAATATCAACATACCTGATTTTTTAATTCATTCATACGTCTTTACAACGCTTGCTTTCTTGACGTTTTTAATACTTTAGCATTTTCTTACAGGTAGGACGTACAAAAAAACATGGTGAAAGGGACTTTTATTTTTAATTATTGATAGATCGACTTCGACGGTATGATCCACTTTGAGCAAACGATTGATCAATGCTCGCATTGACTCCTCTCTTAAAAGAGTTTTTTCGCACTTGCAGGTGAAGCCGCTTGCAAAAGCTAGTTAGCAATAATTGATTTCCTCATTCATTGGATAACTGTGCGTCCATTATGACAGCTCCTCGCTCCGGTACATCCGGCGCCGATAAAAACTCGGACACATGAGTGACGGCCGCTGTTTACCTTGCTCCACCGGCGTGCTAACTAGAAGCGCCTGCGCTGACGTGCGAGGTACGTGTATACCGGAATACTGGTGGTTACGACATGCTCTGTGAGTCATGCTCATTCAGGAATTGGGGTGTGGCTGGTAGTTGTCTTTATTGTCTTGGTTTTCTGGGCAGGCCACCATTTGAACTGTCTAACCTAAATAATTCACCAACATTCTTATTGATAAGTCTATCGACAAAACTTCAGCGGTTTTTCCATAACTAGTTTGTGATTTGCGGCTAGTCAAGACATCCTAAGCTCGTTTGTTTGACCATCTCACCGAGGTCGCGGAAAATGGTACAAGCAGGACAGATTAAAAACTTATGACATAAGCCCATCCATGCCAGTCCTCAAAATCGAAAAGAGAAGTTGACAATTCTTACATTTTGTAGAATAATATGTATTACGAGTCCCAGCATTATGCTGAGCGATGGCGGTTTTCCGCGAATGTGACGCATATCTTCCCAACTTGCATAACTTTTGTAATTTAGTTTTTTTTGATATCCATCATGCTTTTCGCAAATAAACTCTTTTTCTTTCTTTCTCTCTTCTTCGTTCTATTAGTATCGATTTGAAAGACAAGAATGTACACAGCAGTCAGTGTTACCAACAAGATAGCATGCAAATATCTAAATAATATAGCATTGTTTCCTGATTCCCGTGTGGCAACTAAACGTTGTCTATTTGTAAACGTGAGCCAATCATTGCGTTCTCTAGCACTTCGCCCACCGGCGTTTGTTTTCTTTTTTCATGATCATGTTGGTTTTGGACGAGCACTGTCGGATACCTAGATGCCTTGGCGCCTTGAGTAACACGTGTAGGATCAAATTATGTAAAATCGTTTTGGGTTCGGTAGGCAGGTATAGATTTTTTTGTTCTCCACGCAGACAATGTCAAGGCTTGGAGATGACGGGATAAGCTGCACTTCTGACAGGATGGTGGGTGGCCTGTGCCTAGCCGTGGTACGGACGCCAGCACATGAAAATGTGCTGTCAAATTTTCCCAATCAACTTTGAAGCTAATGCTTTTGCGATAAAGTTGAAAATCTATTAAAGAAATTTGACAGATTGTTGCAGCTTGATGTGCTGACGTTTGTCAAGTACAACGACTAATAATAATTGATGATAGGTCTTGAGATGATGTTGGTTTTGAGAAAAATGGACTTGTAACCAACACACGCACCAGAAAACAAAGTAACTGTATGGTTTTGTGAGGGTTTTTTTTGCTACTGCTACTTTACTTCCGTATATTTAAAAACCGCAACTATCAAAACGGAACCCAAAAAAAACGAAGAAAATTCGACTTGATAGATCGCGTTCTAAGTGCTTTATTTTAAGCGTTGACGATATTGTTATGTCTGTGTGTGGGCGTGGCGCCAGTCAATATGAAGGTGCGGAAATCTTACTTATGCCGCTTTGCCGACCGGCACGGCGACGACAGAGAACATTTCGCGATCCTTTGATGTTCCACCACCCAATACATCTAGCGCACTGTTTACAAAACCGGCAATGTATACTAATCGCTGCTTTAGTGTTTTATTTAGTTGAAAGATGGCTGAAAGGTAAAAGGTTTCATGTCGATATTTTGTTTGGTTCGCTCTGAAAGATTGGTGATTATGTGCAAAGTTCTTTAGAAGTTTGTTTGAAATATTTCGTCATGTTTATTGTGGATTACTTACGTGGTCATAACTAAATAGGGTAATACTGTGGTAAGTAGCCGATATTAACTTTAGAATTCCACACACATAAATCACGCGTTAACATAGTTTATCTGAGCCCAATTTTAGAACGGACTAAAATACTGTTAGTTATTTAAAATCAGTTTTAATTTTAGACCAGAAATCATCTGAACATTTCAAAGAACTTTTCCCAAAACTTACACATCCAATTCTATCCCCGAAGGCCACCAATACTCTCGCATTTCCCAAAGATTTCTAATACCAGATTGCCTTGAAATACCTATTCAACAAAAAATCGGTCTGTCAAGTCATCTACTCGATCTACACAGCACTGCGGAGTGCGGGAGCCGATCCAATCCAGCAGTTGTCGTAACCACGGCGACATCTAAACGAGATCTCTGTCTGTCAACCTGAGTGGGCGAGGTATATCTAGGTAATAGTGTAGGATAGATTTGTGAGGCCGTGTGCTGAGATTAGGTTTAGTTTAGAGTTAAAATATTGTAGAGTACATTTGAAGCATGACAATTTATTAATTGAATACCTGCTTTTGAATGATGATCAAAATTAAGAGCAGATGTGCAACTGATTTTTTGACATAGACTGATATCTGCATACCTTTTTTAAAGCACATGTTCACGATCACAACGGTAGCTTTGAAGAAATATGTTTTACTCGTTACACTTCTTAGTAATGTTCTTAAGTATTGCATCTTTAAAGGACAAGATTCTGCTCTTTAATTTTTGACTTTCCTGTGGCTCCTTGTGGAAAGCGATCATTATACAACATTGCAATTTCTTTTTTCGAACGTCCGTATCTATTGAACCGATTCTGTTGAAATTTAGTACCTACACACATATGAACTTCTGTGACCCAAACACGGACGCGTTACATAAATATACAAATTTTGAGTATGGAGGTCACTTTTGGAACAAACTTTCAAAAAAATGTTTTTCAAACTGCAGGTACCGTGTTCCATATCAAATGAAAGGGATTGTTGTTAGGGTTTTAAGGAATTCAACTCCTCACCTTTACGCACCATGGATAAAGTATTCCCAAAGCGTTTTGTATGTATGGGTTTTTTTTTTTTAACGATGGGATATCATCAAATGACTTCTTCCGCTCTGGGTGGAGCGGAAGGGCGTGTCAGACTCTTACTGACTAAAACCCATCCGTGTTCCTTCTAAAGCCCTTTGCGTTCCAGGGCCGCGGTGACTCTTTCGAACAAATTCCGCAACATTTGTATGTATGGGTGGGATATCAACCATGTACTGGTGCCGCATCGCCGTACATCTTGCTCACGTACGTTTTACTTACTTGCAAAAAACACGCTTCTCTCAATCACCTTGTGACTCGCTAACCTATCATGTTTTTTTCCGCGACAACTGCTCCAAACATCTCATATTTATTGACATAGCCAAATCAAAACTTCGTTTTACATTTACAACCTAACAAAAAAGTGTTTAGTCCAGTTTTATTTCTTTAACCAGGTGCTGCGAAGGTGTATGCATGTTTTACACCCCATCTTTCACGTTTACTTGCAATAAATCACGGTAAGAATCACATTCTTCAAAATGTAACGACTACTTGAATGTTGGCTAGAGTTTATTGTTTGAATATCTATCAAATTGATAGATGTAGCGATGTTGTTTTCTTGATTTGAGTTTTTGCTGTGTCTTCATTTGTTTTTGTTGATCGTGTTGCTTGTTTGTTTTCGTTTGATTTTTATTGATAAATAGCAATTTTTCGCAGTCTCGCTCCCTTGGTCTATTCCGCAGGCTTGTGCATTTTTTTGGATTAAAAATAAGCAGCTATGGTGTCACTTTAATTCAGTGAGATATTTTTCTCCTACAAACATATGTACAGTTCGGTCCATTTGTGATATTAGCTCAGATTTCGTTAAACCAGTATAATATAATCCTGATATGTAGAAGTGAAAACTCGTTATTATGATGTACCTACACCAAATAAGTAACACTTACGTATCTGGCAGTCAGATAATATTTATAACTATGAGTGAATTTACTTGGTTGCTGTATACTCTAAGAATAGAGAAGTAAAGTTTTATTAAACTAAATATTTTTTTTTACGTACGATTAGTTATTTCCTATTTATATTTGTATTGTAACATTTAGTTATTTTTTACAGAGTTCTCGATGTTTATAATTTCACTATTCTCAACAAAACTGCAACACGAATGTAATCCGCTGAAAACCACATCATCGATAAAAAACTGAATATTTTCTTTTAATCCAACATCCAAACAAAATAATATTTATAGCTAAACATCATAATACTATTTTGAACCGTATTTCCATTACCGAATCGTTTCCGGTCCTCGGTAGGAGATCACCTACTGAAATAGAATGCACATACCGTTCAAGACGTTTCAATACTAAATTACGTTGAAAAAACTCACACATACGACTACCTATACCTGAGTTTAAAAATAAACACAATGCTGAGGCAACACTTTTTTTGGTTTACCAAACATTGCCGTGTTTTTGTAGCAACTAAAAATTACAGTAGGAAGAAAATGCGCAGTGGATGTCAAACTTAAAAATAGTGTTGTCCATCCAAAAGTTCCGCCACTCTCGTTATAATAACGTGTTACCTCGCGTGACAGTCCGCGAAATTGCTCGAAAAGCAATTAATATGATTTCGGACGTGTTTTAAATTAAAAGTGACAGAACGGACATGTGCGATGTTTAAATACACCGATGTTTTGTTGTTTCAGGTCATTTTCAGGAGCTCGAGTTAATTGGGCGAATTTTTGCGAATTATTTTGCTTTGTCTTGTAAGTAGGTCCTTTGTCAGGTTCTGTTTTATTGTCACCTACTCTGATCATGTTACAAGATTAAAAAGAAAATTGTTTGGCCTTGATGATCGCAAAGTTTTTACTCCTGCCAGCACAATATTAAACAATGATGGATTTAACTTAAAAAATTGTGTATTCGGAGCACAGTTTTCTACTTTTATTACTATTATCTACTATCGTAGTGAAAAATGATCCTTAGTTCAAAATAGAGTAACAATTTTATTTTTTCAAAAACAATGTTTTCAGGAAACTCCAAATCGTAGGTAATAGAAAATACCAACAGACTGAATGAAAATATTGAAAATAAAGGTGTCTTGAAAATGTAGCGCTCACCTTTGGTTTTTACATTATAACAATTTGATTTATGTATAAACTACGCTTCACCGAAACTATACATTTTTAACAGCTTTATATAATTCACATTCCTGACAGGTGATAAAGTGCTCGAACTTCATTACATCCACCGTCGGAGAAAACGATATAAATATGATAAAGACTTGAAGAATGTATGGAAAACATTGAAGTATCAACACTGGCCGATTATTTTGCTTGTTTTTATGCTTTTATTAAAGCCCTAAGCGAGTTAGCGGCCATTCATAACGCCCACGCGAGTACATCCCTAATCTTTTGGCAGACGCTCAAATTATATCACACCTACGTATTTATACTGTGCGACTTTTTGTCGCTTACCTAGACTGTGGTTTTTATTTTTTCGCTGTGACAAAAGATTAAATGAATTTCATCATAATTATTAAAGGTAAAAATAATAAGCTGTTAATCCGACTATGGAAATGGAATGTAATAAGTGGTCATGGTCCGTGTATGGACTGTAAAACTTAATACATTCCCTTGTTATGTTTATTACTACATTCCTATGTTCAATTGTAACTCAAAGACTGCTGACCTTGTTTTGGCAAATGTGTTGTTGATTAGTTCGTCGTTACAGTAATTTCCATTTGATCTAGAGACATTGTAAGAGATAGATCTTATAAAGATCAGAAACTACTGTCAAAATCTGTTCCAAATTTGAAATCAAAGCGCTGTGTACTGAATAAAATCGAATCGCCCTCGTATCGTGGCCACTAAACAAATATTTACATTTTAAAGAATTTTCATAGATTATTGTGCGTTTTTCTTATTGTTTATTATTAACTATTTTCCATAGTTTATTGGGTGCGGGAATTACAGTGATCTGAATGGTTCTTTAGTCTATGGCAGTGAGTGATTGCGTGTGAGTCGTATATTTTTCGTTAATCGGATCTAAATCATTTCCTATTTAGCTTCACTTTGTTTATGGGTCCTTGATCTAGTATGGGATTAAACATATGGGACAGAGGTATATTAGCAGTGATCTATGGGTAAAACAGCGCGGTTTCGTGTTAAACTATTGGTTTGCTTCTAGTTTTTCTAACAACATAATATTTTATTAGTGTGTTTAGTTTCGTAAAGATAGAATTTGGATCATTGTTTGGATTCTGTAAGCGCTAAATGTGGGAGGAAGTGTCGGAATTTAGCTTTAATCGTGTATATTAAACCTGATTGATTGATGATTGAAAATATATTGATACACAAGTGCAGAGAAAATGGACTGTCAAGCTGTCAATATCATAAGTATACTTTTCTCATAATTACGTCATGTTCAACATTTTAAGCCGGAAATGCGTGTGTAAGCAATAAATTCTGATTGAACTTTAATTATCTGATAACAATCTTAAAAGAACTTACCTCAAACGTGTCATGCAGAGATATAGTTTCTTTCTTCTTTCATAAGGTAATTAATCGTCGTGCGTACAGCTAAGGAATGGAACTCCCTGCCGTGGTGTTTCCTGATAGCTAAAACCTGGGAGTCTTAAGTCAAGAGTGATATGGTTACTTCTAGGCCAACGTGCTTTAACTTTGACATCTCATACCACGTTTTTCGACATACTACTGTTATAATTGTGATTTAATTAATGTATTTGTGAGCTGGTTTAATTTGGTTTAATGTGTGATTTTAAATTGTATGATGTGAAAATTATGGACTATGCCTGAAATAAATAAATTTTATTTATTATTTATTTATAATCACCGCTTTCCATCAAGCGAGATAGTTGTCAAAAGCAAACCTATCAATAATAATAAAAGACCTGCCAAAATACATTTTATTCAAGGTACTTTAAAAACCATATCTAATGAGATGGTAGTTCGTGGAGTTCATACAAGATAACCTTGGCTGCAGAGCTTACCAGGGTATGAAGAACGCAGTCCGGCCCAATGGTTCGGAAAATACCTGAGCTCGATTCATCATGCCAGATCGTTACAAGATTAATGCGCTGCTGATTTGCAAGACATTATAAATAAATTAATTGACACGCCACATGCCTATCATCGCGCCCATACCTGAGGGTCAATTTATTGCTATTGGCTGCTGAAACATTTTCAGTGGATCTGTACGTCCATAGAACTCGTAACTCGTATTCTTTCTTAGTTTCTTAAATAATTATTTCTCTACATCTTCGTATCGCTTGGTTAAAAATAATCTGATCTATAATAAATTATGTATATATTTAACGATATATATTTAACCAGATTCGTAAACCTTTTGTCTTTACATTCTTTGAAGCTCTGAAATAGGAACGAAGGAGATAACTGTCAACTCATAAGTGTGATATGTATTGAATTATTTTACAATCAATAAAAGATGTAAATTTGGCACGGCTTTCTACGGATCAAATTGGTTTTGATTGTGAGTATTGAATACCCAGATTTAATTAATTACCTTGAATAAAGTTCAACATTACAAACGATACAAAAGATCTTTTCAAAAAACAAACTCCAGCTGAAACAAAATTCCTGAATTATCTTTAGTCTAGACACACGACTAAGCCGAATTTCACGAGAATAGACAAAAAAAAGCCGTTTGATTGTCTGTATGCTGATCGGTAGCGGTGACTGGTGACCGGTGCGCCCGCGCATCTATTCCGGTCGCACCGGGACGCGGCGGCACCTGTCGCGGCACGATTAACAAAGCGCTGTTAAAAACACGATACTTCGGTCTTCGATACGTTGTGTGTTTAAACTCGGATGGAATGAGATTGGGTTACTTTAGTTAAGTAGTAAGGTGATTTTAGAAATTTTAGGGAAATTTTAGAAAATAGCTTTGCGCGTAATGACCCCTTATTTCCATAAATCACTTTCGATATAAAATAGTAGTTAGTTTAGTATTCATTTTCACACCCTGAAATTAACTAGGGTGACCATGAGTATCACACACACGGAATTAATCTTTTCGATTTTTTCATATTCCTGATATGTATTTTAAGGTGACTCGAACATAGAGCTTTGAGCTCTAAGCGTTTTTGGGAACATCGACAACTGCAGTCGTCTCGTTTTAGTTCCCGAATACCGTTTACAGTTTCCAACGAAAACTTTTTACGGCATTCGGAAACGTTCGTTTTCGCCGAATTTTGCCGAAGTGCGTTACCCCGTGTCGTGTCTAGACCCGGGATAGGGGGCAATTGCGCGTGAATTACAGCAACTATTACAACGTTTATGAGTGAAATAATCTGGCACACGTGTGCTAGCATATTGATTCCGAATTATAAGCAAATAGCTAGTGAAGTTGGCAGCCCGCCAGTGGCCGTGCCAAACTGTATGGTAACCACGGCGCGAGGTAGAAAGTTAATTAACAGGTTAGCTTATGTATGTCGCCGGCAATAACACTATCTTGTTCAAACTTATGACGTCAATTATCGTGGCGCGGATAATTCATGCTTTAATGTGTCATACGTTTTAATTTCGATAAATTTCGTGCATTACTATACATTCGGCTAAAAGCCTTTTGATGTTGTTAATGTTCTAAGCTTGGTTTAATTAAAAGCGACGTGTGTTCGTAAATTGTTTGGCGTGTGTGTGGTTTGGTTGTTGAACATCTAAATTAGACGTCACGTGTAGTCACCTCACAGAGACAATCAGTGCTAGTGAACACAGGTAATTTGGCTGCCATTTTGTATAATGCTGTCACTTTAGTGTGGTGTAAACCTTTTACATTTTATTACATTCCTGCAATGCAGGCAGAACTATAGTGATAATTGCAAGATTTAAACATCAAATACACCTGTGAATTAGCCCCTAATAACGCTCCTTCTGACCGAATTTCGGTCACAGTGGTCATTATTAACGGAGATCTGCCAAGTAAACGATAGAGATATTATAGTTCGCAGACACAGGTGCACTATCTGTTCCTTTATTCCATAATATACGAAAATTCGACACGATTTGGGACAGGCGTGGGACCACCGGCTTTACATGCTTTCAGAAACGCGGAGGTGTAACCCCAAGCTGCTATTGAAAAAATCTCGATGGAAAACCCAATGACACATTATGCCCAACAGTCATGCTACCACAAGGACGACGGGATAGTAAATCATCCTCGATAAGTACTAGATAAATGCCAGCAGTGTGACGTCCCAGTAGTTACAGCTTCATGGTCACCATAGCGAAGCACAGCGGTACGGTTGGACCGCAGGCTGTAATTCACAGGTAATGCTGTAGTGATTGTTGCACAACAGCGCTGCAGCGCTGCATCGTACCGGCCCGTTTGCAGCCACTCGTTGGGAATGATGCTGTTGAGATTGGCTTAAGAGATGTAGCGCTAAGGTGGTCTTTTGCTGCAAGAAGATTTCGTTGAAGATGTTCAATGTTGTTCAATGTTCTTGTTGAGTTGCAAGTGATTTGCGAGTTTTTATGAGATTGTTTTACCCGATTTTGAAAGAATATTTTCTTAAATGTTGTGTTTTAAAATAAGATGAAAGAACCTTGTCATCCATTTTCTTAGCTAACAGGTACGTACCATCTAAAAGATTTCTGCCCTTGATAAGTTTTACGCTTTTTCATAAATCATTTATTTCGCCACAGATATGGTACAATTAGTGTTACAAGAAAGTAGGTAGTGCTTTACACATCTCACCTATAGGAGGCATGCGACAATTTACTACTAGGTGCAGTAAAATAGAATAAAATAGTTCACAAATACAATAGATCGACACATAATTTACAGAGATTAAGTGTTACAGTTAAAAAAATCATCTAAGGTATAAAAGCAGTTCTCCAGTAACCATAATGTCATTTGCTTTGAAACTTATAAAAGGGAACTAGAACTTTATTTTAAGAATAAAGCACTTATATGACCTCTTAACTGTCTGAATCATTAGATGTCTATGAAATAGAATAATCCGTTTACAATAATCTACTTCATAGACACCTAAAAATAAGACAGAAGAAAGTTCA
The DNA here is from genome assembly GCA_905163435.1 of Mamestra brassicae. Taxonomy (NCBI): domain Eukaryota; kingdom Metazoa; phylum Arthropoda; class Insecta; order Lepidoptera; family Noctuidae; genus Mamestra; species Mamestra brassicae. The sequence continues at coordinate 781,925 of LR990991.1, read as the reverse complement.
TAAGTGTAAAACAATAAAGCTTAGAATAATAAATTATCAAAAGCGTAGATAAAATATGTAAATCCTATCGACCTTCGATTCTATGTTGATCGCATAATAATAAAAACAAGAGCAGAATTAATTTACGTTCGCTAAGGAAGTCGTGTTTTCACGGTGGGAGATATTTTAATAATGCTAAACAGCTGACTGTCCTCGCTTCCGCTGCAGCTAGTTTTAAACATCGGGATTTTTATTAATAGACCAACAAAATTTCAAAAAAAAAGTAATATTAAATAAGTTTATTTCAACAAAACTTAAAGGCACAACACGTTCATAGAAAAAACAATACAAAATGATAGAAAAATAAAAAGAGTGAAATCATTATATTTTTAAAACGACAAAAAGATTGTACCTCTAGTTGCGATTACATCCTCAAAATACCTATGAGACGACGAGATAACGATATAGTCATTTGTGAATCGTACCGACTCTCAAAGTTTGGCTGCAACATTTCCCTGCAGGCCTTATTGGAAAATATTCCCACTGCCGTTTCCTTTGCTTTGCTTATTGAAAAAGAAAACAAGAAATGAACTCAAAGTAGAATACATTTTGATAAGAGCTTATTTTTCACTGTGTTATTTGTCGTCACATAGGCAACGGGGTATTCTGCTTCTATTAAATATTTGGCCGCAATTTCTCGGTACAACTGTGGATGAACTGATACTATTCACGATTCTTCTAGTCTATTATTTAAAGCGGCAATAGGTACCCTTAGAACTCTTTATAAATTACAACTGTTTACCAGTCATCATCATCCAGAGGCCAGTAAATATGACACCAGTCTTGCCAAGAAGTACCGTGTCACCCAGTTACTGGGTTGTGGAGATCTGGTAGACACTCGCTCCACGTAAAATACTGGTATTCAGCTGAATCCAGTTTAACAGGAAGCCGACCCCAATATAGTTGGGAAAAGGCTAGGCCGATGATGATGACGGGTAAGTAATAGATGATATGACAACAAAATCTCTAATATTTACAACTTATAACAACGGAAGCTATAATTATGTGTATCGAAATGTGTGTATGTAATAGAAAATCATTTGGTCTAACAAAATGATTTTCGATTACATAAACGTTATATCAAATAACGTTATACCAAATAAGTTTTAGAACAAATAAAACTTATATGTAAAGAAATTATATCAACAATTGGTATATCTCACGTTGATTATTTCTTATGAACGATAATAAAATGAAATTAGACCAAATGAGTTTATACGTTATGAAACGCAGCCTACGTAACGACTGCCAAAGATCTTCAAATGATAGCGGGACCAACGGCTTAACGTGCTTTCCGAGGCGCAGAGGAAACTCGGTATGTTAAGATATTCACCCATCCACAGACCAACCTCGGCAAGCGTTGCTTAACCTTGAAGATCGACCCGTGCATCGGAACATTTTGCAGCAATTACATAAATGGAGCGCGCAAATCAAGTGTCTGCTGTTTTTCAATATCCTGTGTGCCCTGGACATCGAATGGACGGCGGAGGCTAAATGGATGGTTCATGAGAACCAACCTACCGACAGACGGACGGACAGCGGAGGCTTAGGGTAAGGTTCCGTTGGTTACCCTTGTAACAATTTTCAAGGATAACATGAATTTGCTTTAAATTTATTTAGTTTAAAAGATATAAATTAATGACTTTAAAGTGATCATCTGCAATTTAGGACAATAATCGCCATCGCTTCTCATTGAGCTGACTTCAACGACAGTTGGCACTACTAAACAAGATACCAACCTAATCATCTGACAAGACATAGATGTCCCACCCACAACGACGCACGTAGGTAATCCTTGCTCATTTCCCTCAAGCCACATGCAACAATAATGCACTAAACATCACAATTTTATTATACATTTAACATCAAAATTTAACAGCACTTCTACATCAAAACGATGATAATGCCAAGAATAACGGCAATGCGCCGTAAAGTGAAGTTACGGCAATATCGCCGTCTATTTATTATCAGAACAAGGTACCTGGCAATACCAGCCTGCCCAATACAGTTTTACGAGATGCATCGCACAAACATACCGACGTATTGAAGCGGGTAATGCAGGGATTGTAAACATTTGGCTTGATCACTTGCAGACTGACGTATTGAGGTGTGGATTGTGAAAGGGATAATAGTGCCCATCCTATTTTAAACCAATCATGCTTCACCTTAATTGCTACTGTCAGAAGTAATGAGGATTGATGGAATCATTACACAATCAAAAAGTAAATCTTTAGCATTGGCTTGCGGCATCCCTCGCGTTATATTAGGTTTTGTTTTTGCAAGAATGTAGCCGTAAACCGTCTCCAGCTAGCACTGTTCCAAAATTCTTATAAATTGGTTCAGCGATTTAGGTGTGAAAGCGTAACGAACAAACAAACGAACTTCAGCATTTAAAATATTAAAGTCAAGATTAGGATTACCGATTTACAAACGAAAAATTTTAAGGCAAAAAAGAGGGGAAAATATAATATTTAAAAAATGTTCTACATTTTCGTTCAAGTACTTTGGCATTTTTGCTTTTTTTTTCAATGGTTCTGACGGAAATGAAAGCAGTTTTGCAAACAAGGTTGATTACCCCTGTCGTAATGTGTAAATAATTTGGTATTTCCTAATCTTGTTTACTCTTACAGAATCGTCAAACATATGTAGTTTCGCCAGAAAATGATGCTTATGCAACTGCGTGGAAATTACTTCACAGAAAATAATTTGGCAATACCTAGTGTGCTTTCAACGAATGGGGAGATATTTTGTTGTCTTGTATTGTTTCTTCTAATTCTTTAAAAATATTTGTATGCTCGATTTTTGGAGGCACTCCTTAGAAATGAAGGAATAGCTTTTTGAGTTTAAAATATTAAAACATAATTCTGTCTATTTAATTCTACAATTTATTTTGATAATATTTTTAGTTTTCTTTTGTCAGGGAAATCCTTTGATCTTTGTCTACTATTTCTTTTATATTATGCGAAAAGGTGGACCGATGCCTATATTTAGACCAATTTTCAACATTATTGGTAGTATATACCTATGGAGACGAAATCTAAACAGCAAGATCAACAAAGACAATTTCCCAGCATCTTACAAAGTACCAATTCAATAAACCCATCCCAATAAAAGTGAAATAAAGTGCGGGTGGTCCATTTTACAGACCATTAACGAAGCTGGACGGCGATTGGTTGCGCGTGCGCCTTTGATTCGATACGTTACGATCTATGCAGTTTAGTGATCGGGACAAGCAGACAGACAGCCCGTTGTGTGGACATCTGTCCGCCTTTATAACTGTGTTGCTTGATGGGGGGTAACGAGGAAGAGAGTGGCTGCTTTTGTTTTGAAGTGGTGCATAAGAGGAGTAAAGTGGTGACGTTTTTGTTGGGTCGGTTTCTGATTGTGTGTTTTTAGTAATGCTGAAGAAAAGCTTATATCTGCCCCTGTGATGCTTACTGAGAAAATATACTATAAACTGACGGGTGTTGTTGGGGTCATTTTCATTTTCACGGGTTCGAAACAAGAAAATCCGAACAAGGAGACGTATGACAAGGATAGCTTCATCATGGTGGAGAGGAAAAAGAAAAAGAAGCCTTCTTGTCGGACCCAGTGCGGCAGCGCGCGCAGGACCTAACATGCTGCTGCGTCCAGCGACACCTACGACGCAGCTGTACGTGTTCCGGCTACATAACTCCACGAAGGTTGAGGAGATCGTGGCATTTCTATTAACTCTTCTATGTCAACCGAAGGAAATTACTCAACCGTGTTCGTCGTTAATAATGACATTACCAGAATTATGGGTCGTTATGAAGATACGAGATCCGGAAACAGATCGTCATTCATTGCGGCCATTGCTCAACATTTACAATGTAATGTGTTGATGAGTGCGCGATGGAAGTCTCAGCGATTCGGAGAACCAGTAGAGGCACGGAAGGCTGTTAAGACGAAATTGATGTTTAAAATCTTGAAGACATCATGAATATAGGTACTATCATCCGGTAGTATGTGCTGGGTTGAGGGAGGAAAAATAGGTAAGTGAGCTGGCAGCAATAAGGTCGTCTCGTCTATCTTGGGTGTGCTCATTTTTGCTTATTTTTGAGTTATACTTGCACTCTTAGAAAAGGCATACCTTCCCTCATCTAGAAAGGTGTATATTTATTTATTTATTTAGCCGCACGGGTCGATCTTTAAGGTTAAGCAACGCTTGCCGAGGTACTTCTGTGGATGGGTGACCATCTTAACATACCGAGACTCCTCCATGCCTCGGAAAGCACGTTAAGCCGTTGGTCCCGGCTGTCATTTGTAGATCTTTGGCAGTCGTTACGGATAGTCAGAAGCCAGATAATCTGACACCAGTCTTGCCAAGGATTACCGTGTTACCCAGTTAATGGGTTGTGGAGGTCTGGTAGGTAGCCACTCCACGTAAAATACTGGTATTCAGCTGAATCCGGTTTAGCTGGAAGCCAACCCCAATATTATTGGGAAAAGGCTAGGCAGATGATGATTTAGCCTTAATTACTCTTTGCACTTACAGTACGAACCAACACGTACGGAGGGTCATAAAAGAAGAATAAAGAAAGAAGAAAAGAAAAAAACAAAAAAATGAAGAATTCATCCATATTATACTGTACTTATCTACAATTAAACGAAACCTTGTTTTAGTTTGTGTTATACAAGGCAACATTAGCTTGCCTGACACATCTCTATTTGTATCAGTCTGTGGTCAAGTAGGTATCAATAAATGGCGATTAATTAATTTGCGTGAATTGATTTCGAGAAAACTTTGTCTGAAACTCTGTTACCTTCACACACGGCTGATTGCTGAAAAAATTGCAAAACCAAAAAAAAACATGTTTTTTTTTTAATTCTACCTCATCAAACGACAAAAAAGTTGACAATTGACTTTTCAAGCAGTAAGTTTGTTACAGTTGGTGGTATTTACTTCAGTTCAATCACAGTTTTGATGTCACCAACTGCATCAGATTGCTTGAAAAGTTATTTGTTCAGAACATTGTTGTCGTTTTTCGTGGTCGATTTTTTTTTTTTTTTTTTTTGTTTTGCTATATTTCCTCAATGTAAATCAGCGACCCAACTCCACCCTTAAATGTAACCACGCACATCTGGAAGACCCTGTATTTGGTTGAATTTTTGAACATGTATTCATTCTTGATAAAATAGAATATAATATAACAACTTTAGGTTTATCGCTTGGGGTGATTTCGACCTTCCGCGGGTCAAGCCGCTCGCACAAGCTTATTGATATAAATTTTTAACGTCATCTTCATGAAGACTCACAAATGTAAAGTAATTATTGTCTGCACCCACATCGTACACGTCATGTTTTCACTTATAAACAAATCCAGATGCTGCATCAAGCACAAACATTACATCACACGAGTCCTCATTACAGCGGGCGGATGAGCATCACTTTTCCCAGCATTCTCTAAGAACTCGCATCCGCTACTGTTTCCTAGACGAGTAGCCCATTTACTACTCTCCGGAAGAACGATCGACCTTCATCTATGTACTTACTAGTGTGTCGGTACAATCTGTGCTACCTACACACTAATTCTAGTTTGTCCATTCGTTGTTCCTAATGACAAATCCAATCATTATTTTAAGTATGTCTTCCCATCCTGTTCTAGTTAGGATTTCTCAAACGATTAAGAAAATGAGGAAGCTTCGAAAAAAAATTTTTTTGGTCTTTCTTTCCCGATAGTTATTACATGTTTCAGCTTATTATGATAAAGTATGTTTTATATTTGTTCACTATATGTTAGTGTTTTGTTTTGAGCGAATGCTATCCTGGAAAATATTAGGTAAAATAATGGATAATGCAGCTAATTGCAATAACATTTTGATGACATCTAGATGCTTGCCGAAGACGTAGGTACCCATGCGTTTTGTCCAAATCGGTCAGTTATTTACAATGTCCTATTTCAGTTGAAAAATCGTCTTCAAACCGAACTTAGAAGCAAGTAGAGATCCATTTATAGTAACTCCATCAGCTCGTTGAATGAATCACAGCCTCACAGGGTGATACGTGTGAGTTACTTCTTTGTGTTCCTTTGTGATTATTTCTGATGGCGGCCATTGCAGGTACGGTCGGCGACAGCGGTGACTCAGCGCGTATTTCGGTACATTTGCCGACTTAGGTGAGATCTTTGTCGTTTTGTCTTTGTTTGTGTTAGAACTTCTTTTGTGCACGTGGGACAAAAGTTTTAAGGAGAAAATGCGTAGAATGCGTGTTTTCTTCCGCTGAGTAAAGTTTACTGAGTTTCGCTTTGTTGACTATAGTATTTATTTAGACATTAACTATTTTCTTTTTGTTTTTATCCGAAGCCAGCTTTAACTGAAATACAAATGCACCTAGAAATTTTCTGGTGGACATGAATTTTAAATATAATAGATAATCCTATTGAATAAACAGGGTAAATATTGGGCTAAAATCTAGTGAAGTGAGAAATACCTCTAGATAATATACTCAATACTCAATTCTTTATTGCATTCCACAATGTAGACTTAGGTGGTAAACATTTCTTTGATAACAATCGTGGACCCTGTCGGGCACAGCAAAAGTAAGTATGTGGAGAGGACTTATCATTTAAGTATCTAATAATCTAATTATGCTAAAAAAAAAAAATTGACATATCTTAATACCTAATGAGTACTTGCTCCTTCTTCAGAGAAAGAACGATAGAATGAATATTATTTTTATGGGAACATCTTCAACGAATCATAAAGTACAATATTTGCTTGCATGTTTGAAGTTATAGGAAATAAAATATAAACAAGTTTCAGATGTTTGGATGACTTCACTGCCGGTTGCAAAGATGTTTCGTTGAATTCAACACAAACTTAGAAAATGGGTTACATTATAAAGAAATTTTTGCTTAGGTGATCTGATTTGAAGATCTGATTAAAAATATTCGGAGAAAAAAATGCTTGCCACTTCTATCCACTGATGGATAGAAGTGGGCTAGGTAGAATTAAAAATAATCAAGTTTTTCGGAGTAATATAATTGTTGTTGCAAAGTCAGGGACAACGAGAGCACACGATGACCATTGTCTCTTGTTGAAATTTATGTTCATCAAGGAGGCCATAAAGCTCTATGATAAAGGTAAACAGTGACCGCGTCAATCAATGCAGCATGTGTAGTGTACTTGAAATACTTTATGTTTAGTAAGTCAACAAGTAACTCAGCACTTATTCCGACTATTTTGAGTGAACTTCCACTTATATTTTAAGTGTGCTTTTATTATTTCATTTTTTTTAAGGTTGCTGGTAGTACTAGGGTTTAATATTACAGAAACTTTCCCGTAAGAAATCACTATTTGCAACTGCATCATTTACCCACACTCATTCATTCGCCTTTCAAATAGGTAACAGATGGAGAAAGGTCGCACATTCCAATCCTCGTTTCTGCATAGCAACAAACTTCTCAAATCTGACCTCAGTACAAAACAAAACGGGAACTTTCACACAAAACATATTTTTCTTCACACTGTTATTGTAGAAACATGATTTAGCTCTAATAGCAAGATGTTCACCTGTCATTCTGCGTGCAAGACACACTTCCACACTACCACAAAACGTGCCAAAACACCAAAAATATTCGACATTCGACATCCACTGCCACTTTTGTTCTATGATTCAATTCTTTCTTCTGTACTGAACCAGCAGTGTATGTCACCTTTGTCGGTGTGGTGCTATAGTTTGGTGACCGCGTCGCCGTAGCATTAGTATAAATTTTCGCGCGTCTGTCCGTCAGCGGTAGTGACAGCTCGACGATTGTCTTTCCGGAACTCGTTTGCAGTTACGTGGTTCTTGGTTACAGAAGACACATTTCATAGGTTAACTGGCTCTTCTTACCGGGTTTGTTTACAGTGCATCTGCACAGGAATGTTATGTTATATGTGTTTCAGGTTTCTGGATTTGATTTTGAATAATAATAATAGTAAACTTCTTTGCTGGTAAAAACACCTTCCTCGTTAGGGTTGCACACCCAAAGGGTAAACAACGGAACCCTATTACTAAGCCTCCGCTGCCCGAAAAAAACATGCGGGGCAGTCTTTGGGGACTGCCGATAGAAGTGAAAACTAAAGCGTTCGGTGACGATCACGCGAGTTCCATGATTTTTGTTCACCCAAAAGGTACTCACCGCGCCTAAAGCAGTTTTCACTTCAATTAATTAATATTCATCACAAAGTTTGTATTTCTATTGGCCGTACTAAAACTAATAATCAAAATTAAATTAAAAAAGTAAAATCAAAGATTTTCGTTTTTTTTGGTTTTCGACTGGCGATGGCGATGGACCAATTTTTTTTTTTAAATGTCGCGGTCTTGTTTTTTGTAATTTTCAAGGAAAACAATATTAGACACTTATGACGGCATGGTGTGTTTTAATCTTTTGAACGCCATTGTCACGTATACATGACAAGCAAGCGCGTGCCCTGCACGCTAAACGTCACAAATATGTGACAAAAATACGGCGAATATGTGGCTTGGCGTCGGGGGCACGGCGATGCGTTTATGCTCTGGCGTTCAAAAGGTTAAGGAGCCTGCCTTTTGCATTATTGTAACGTTAGCATTACAATAATGCAAAAGGCAGGCTCCTTAGCTCCTCAGCTTAGGCTTTTCTCCATAAAGAAGAATGGAACATTAAACAGACACTTCCTGAAAATGCCACCGCATCCTCTCAAGACAGATCTCCCGATAATTAAGATATTAAAAATATAAACAACCAGTCCACAGCCAAATAACTTTATAGTCCAGATTACATGTGTTAACGATATAATAAAACTAATTGTAATTCATTTGGTCCACTGTAGGAGCACGGAACTGTCAGCTGCCTATCCCGATGCGTTCTTGGAAAAGTCGTAAAATTCGGAGTAAACATCTTTCTTGATGATGATGGGATGAAGTGGTGACGTGACAGCCTATTCCTGGGCTGGGCTTTAATTGTGTCTTGTTCATCTTAATTATGAATCATTTCACAAGACTAGAAAGAAAGAACAAAAAGAAAGAAAATTGTGTTTATTGGCATTATGAAAAACATAAACACCATAAAATTAAACAAAATAAATAATGAAAACCAACAATGCCAAAGGGCCTCAGCTCAGCATACTGCCAGATGACAACACAAGGTATACCACCTGACGCTGATTTTCAGCTGCAGCCCACGAGTGCCATACCTACGCTCGAAAACATAGACACATAAATTATACAAAACTAAAATATTTTGTACAAAAAGTAATTAAAATAAAATGTTGCGACTCTTAATTTTGAAACAAAAAGATAAATAAAGATTTATGTGCTCAAAACTAAAAAGAAATAACAGATATTATTGTATTCTACTAAGACTAATAATTTTGCCAAATTAAAAATCGGGAAGATTCTCTTTACAGGGGAGGAGACAGATCACCCGGTGGTATACCCACCAGATAATTATGCTTTAACCCGCTCCTGGTTCTAGTTATAATAAACATCTACTAAAATTATAACTGTAAGATTAACTTTCTTATTTTCGATGACTAACTTCCACATGCGTTTCTATTTTAGGGATATGATCCGGAAGTTGTACAGTTACCTGACAATAACCACACACCTTTTTTTAGATGGATGGGAAATCATCAAATGACTTCTTCCGCTCTGGGTGGAGCGGAAGGACGTATCAGACTCTTACTGACTAAAACACATCCGTGTTCCTTCTAAAGCCCTTTGCATTCCAGGGCCGCGGTGACTCTTTTGAACATATTCCGCAACCCTGGAATTACCATCCACCCACCATTTTCAGAACACGTTACTTCCTTTTCCCGGTTTTCCAACCAACTGAAAATCCCCTTCTAATCAATTTCTCAAGAACACTTTTCCAGATAGGTACTCCAGCTTCCCTTTATCCAAAACGAAATCACCTAAGAAACGGAAACACCACAAAATTGTACCTACCACCTCGAGCCGCCACCGTCGTGCAAAGAGCACATAAATACGCCTTGTACTCAGAGCGTACAAACCTCAGTGCACAAAGAATATTTGGCGCACGCGCAAGATCAAAGGCGACGGCAGGGGCGTGGCTAATCACATCCCGCTCGTTCTCGGCTCTATCCGGCTGTTTCACGAATTATTTTTAGTGCACAGGTAACAAGAATGCCCCTTTGAAATGCAACACTTCCGCTCGTAACGTCGGTGGGACGCATAGATAGGTGGTGCGAGAGGATGAGGTTTCTGCCTACGCGGTCAAGTTTTCAGGAAGGTTGTTAGAAGGATAAAGTTTCTGACTTTAATATGATAAAGTGATATTTGGTATATTTTTCAAGGGATCTAGGCACTAGACTTATTTTTCAGTTACTTCATTGCCTTGGCGCTTTTCTAGTGGTCACCACTGTTCATTCTAACTCAGAAGGAAGTACGAACTGTGGAAGACTTAATAGATCACAAGTTTTTAGAAGAAGAATGTTCTCGTTGGCTCATCGTAGTGAAGCAGTTTTCAATCTATATTTACCTACCATTTTCCAAACAATGTCCACTTCCAGTCTATTCGGACGCAGCTGAATACCAGTATTTAACATGTAGCGACTGCCTATCTGCTATATTTCCACCATCCAGTTACATGATATAACATTGGCAAGACTGGTGTTAGATTTTTTGACTTCTGGATACTAAAGAGGTTCGAATAACAACTAGCTAGCTATACAGCATAACGTCCTTATCGAGGCTCGAAACTCGGTATATCACGAACGGTCACTCTTCCGCAGACTGACTGTACCAAGCGTTGCTTAACCGTGAAGTTCGACCCGTGAGCCACATTATTATTAATTAAGTAGGTATGGATTCATGTGCTAACATTTCAATATAAGTGTCTCCTCTGCGTTTCCATGTCCATCTGTCCCAAAATAACATAATGTCACGCACGTCGATATTTTATACATTTTACACCGCAGCCGATCTCCACCGTTCTCCCGCACTTGTCAGCCACCATCACGCCCCGACGATTAGTGGCCAGACAGAATTAAACAGGTAAGTTATTGGCCAGAGTTATCATAAACTATTAAATTAGTAATGATTGAATCTCCAGTTTTATGATAGGTACTAAACTGTTTATTAACCAAAGCTGTTATTGATTTAAATCATTTGTAATATTGGATATGGTTTAATGGCGTGAGTACATCTTTGGGTACAAGTTATTGGACAAGTTTTATTGCAGTGTAAATAGGTATTTTATGGAGTACAGCGTAATATTGCAGTGCCCTAATGTTCCTCCTGTAATTAGCTAAACTTTCTATAGTAGGCGCCAGATAAATGTGGAATAAAGTATATTGACCTTTCCCTAATAACTGCTCATAGGTACCTGAACAATTAAATATGAATCGTTTTTCATTATTAGACAATGTTAAGGATCACGAGAGATGATGATTCGGGACAGTTTTGTGTCATTAATTCCGTTTTTCAAATTAACAATGTCAATAAATGTAGGTGGGTCAATGACCGATATTCCACGATTATCTGGCGCCTACTATAGTAGTTTATTTTGTCTGTTCGCAAATATTACCTATTAATAGTACCAATAAATTATTGATAATAATGCGTGCTTCATTTTAATAGGAAACAGCTAAGTTCCATCCAAAAAAATGTGTATTTCAATAAATCATATAATGAAGGTTTATTTAGCAGCAAAGCCTTTCACCGCCTTTTTTCTCTTTATTTTTTATGGACTTTTGTTCTCATAAGGCGTGTCAACTCAATAATAACGTAACCTAAGTTTAAACAACATGACAAACTAATTGCGTTCAAGATTAGTTAATATAACATAGTGCATAAAGTGCCGTCATCGACACATTGTCATATCATCAATAATTTTAGCAGCGTCGCTTTCTGGACTTGCGAGGATTTCAATGAAACTACCCATTATCATATTTATACACATTCCAACAAAATATCATCGATAACTCCACACTTTTCAATTTGGGGAATCAATTTTTTCATCAGATGGCCAAATCTCGTGGTGGGATAGTGTCTAAAACCCGCCATGTGCGTTCTACTTATTTTAGAGTCTATAAGCGTGTATGTGACTTTAGTGTAAGTATATAATTGTATTTTGTTCCGGTAATTAAAAGTAATAACACTAGTTTCTAAGTTTTGAATACTAACCAATGAATGGACTCTGTCTGAATTAAAAGATTTTTTATTTTTATTTTTTGTATAAACCACGGAACGAGAGGAGGTTGATTTTGTATGACCCTGTTCAAAATCTCCTTGACTTTACTGACGCTTTGAAAGTACTGAACCCATTTTTCAAAACATATAGGTACTTTTAAATTTTGGGAGAATTTCTGTGTAATCAGGTTCTATGGTGATTTCTGTGCCATCTGTAATTGTTAATTTAATTAATTTAGCAAGAATAGACTTCGTATTTAGAACATGTATTGGGCTTCCAACATAGCTGTTAGCTGAAGTCATTGATAAAATTTAAAATTAGTCACATCTAAAGGGACTTTACTCATTGCCATTTCAGAAGCCTTAAGTCTTTGCGTTACTACTGAGCAAGATATCGTGACAGTATCAGATCGTAAAAGTGCTCTCCAACACTTATGTAGCTCGATGTGCTTCTGGGTATAGAGGTACATCGATAGCTCACACAATTTTAAAATTCATTTATGAATTAAATTTACGGCTGGTGAATGTGAAGTTGCAATGGGTTCCACCGCGCGTAGAATTAGGAGGCAGTAAGGAGGCTGACAGGTTTAAAAAGGAAGATTTTATTGTATACGTATTTAAGTCAGTTAATAATAATTAATTATCTAACAAACCAAATATATTGACTTGGCTCGCGAGGTTGTCGACATGTGGGATGTGGACTCAGCAATCATTGTACCGATAGTTGTGTCAGCCAATGGCTTAATAGCCACGAGCCTCGACCAGCACCTCAGGAGGCTCTCGTTAGGCAGCTGGGTCAAGGGCCTGATTCAGAAAGCGGTACTTCTGGACACGGATCGTATTGTTAGGAGGTTCCTCTCTCTTGAGCCCTGACCGGCGGTAGCTTGGACCCTGTTCCCGATACCGGTGGGCTACTATTTTTATATTTTTAAATGTTTTTTATTTTTGTATTTTTAAGAAATATTTTAAAATGTATGAAATAAGAAAAAAAAATTAATAAACGAATTAATTATCTATTGACCTAATATGTTGTTTACATTTACAAATTAAATTACTTGGCTCCTGAACTAGTTGCAAAGTCAGATCCTTCTCACTTTGCATCCAAACTATCTACCTTACATGGAAAAACCTCACCATTTCCCTTGCACTCAAACTTGTATACAAGTCAATACCAAACAAGATGTATAAATCAGGTTGCTGCTTAAAATTCCCGCATTACGTGAAAGCGCGCTCTCTGGAGGGAAAGCAAAATAATGAGAACTCCCAGCTCTTAAATCTTGAGTCGCATCCACTTTTAATGGCATTTAAATTAGCTTTTTATTTGCTCTGGTTTAGTGGTCGTGGGCTGGGGGATAACTGTGTCTTACGTTTGGTGGGAATTTTGATTGAGGACTTGAGCTAGTGGGGCTGATTTTAATGCTTTAGTTTTTTGTGAGTACTGTGAAGAGGATATCCTTGGCTCCAGGTCTCTGGCAGACAAGGTAGCCTTTGGAAGCGTCTGGCGAAAACTTAAAGAATTTGAAAAAGGAACATTTAAATTTGTTTTGTTTTTATCTGGGACTCCGCTTTCAACGTTCTTTGATGGCAAACTCCAATATACCTAGTTTTATTTATAATAATAACAATAAGTAACACTAGCGGGAGTCGCTGGTGTTACAGTACCTACAGCTTTAAATAGTGATTATATAATTGCTTAGTTACAATCAATGAGATTTTACCAATAGGAACATCATACTCATTATAAAGAAAAACTACACTATTACTTACTTACAACTACAACATTCTCTAGCGTACCGTCGTTCGAATTTCGAACGTACAACATCGCGCGCCTTTATCTCGTTCTTTCATTACTTGTCTCTGTTGTGTAGGTGGCAGAGCGGCAACAGCGAGGCGGAGTTTTTTCAGCTAAATAAAATTTATGATTTTCCATTTTAAACAGATTAAACAGTACTTTACTTACAAATGAAAAGACACATTCTTTATGTCTTGTTCTACAAGTCGCACATTCTTAACGCATAACTTGGCATTTTGTTTTTTTTTTTAAATCCACTATCCCGCATAGCGTATGTTGGAATCGCGACCAGACGCCACAACGGACTGAGTTGTCTCAAGGGATTTACCTTGTGTTTGTATTGCCGCGCAGACCTCGGTAAAACGTATCTACGTATTACACTGGTTACAATTATAAATCGTACTGCCAGTCAGTAGCTAGCATACCGTGGAAACTTTGGTAGAGTGAGCTTGAGCTGAACTGTCAGTGCACCTCGACTGGGTGGACTGACAGCTCACTTCATGTTCACTACACCTTAGTTTTTAGCGCGAATTTTTTACAGAATAGTTTTCTTAGACGAAATACTTGTTCTTTGTAGCGGCCAATATTAAAAATGGTCAACCTACAGGCTTTGATCAATCCTTATCGTAATGTACAAGGCATTTTTTGATTTGGAAAATCTTATTTACTATTTATTTATTTAACAGCTTATGTACACACATTTAACAAATAGATAAGAAGAAGGGAACAGAAAATAGGTTAGTTAATAGAGCCTTAAAAGAAAATCAAACAATATTAATTTACATACTTAGTAACTTAAGAAAGTAAGTAAAATTAAATTCAGCGAAAACCATATTAAAAATCAGGAAGGATAGATAGCCGCAACATATTCGAAACTACAGTTCTTGTTTACGTGTACCTCTTCCTGAGGCTACAACTCCGTCATATAAACATACAAACATAAATACACACCGTACGGGCAGCAGCACAAGTAAACACATAACCGTCTCGTTTCCTGCAAACATAATATCCTCATCAACACCGTCCATCAAGTGTAAGATATCCTAACACATATAATCATATCGATATTTTACATGGCAACCAGGTTCCAAATACCAAGAAATATTTTTTTATTTTCTTTTTTTTTTTTAGGGATGGGAAATCATCAAATGACTTTTTCCGCTCTGGGTGGAGCGGAAGGGCGTGTTAGACTCTAACTGACTCAAACCCATCCGTGTTCCTTCTAAAGCCCTTTGCGTTCCAGGACCGCGGTGACTCTTTCGAACAAATTCCGCAACTCTGGCAGACCAGGAAATATCTTACACGGCGTAAAATGACATGCTCGCTGCGAATGTTACATTACGGCCCGTAACACCGGTCAGTATCTAGGAACTGATATCTGTCTGACTTCTTTTACTTCCTAATATTTGAACAAAACTGTACATATACATTTTTTTGTATTGAGGAAAAGCATTTAGTCACTCAGTCTAGTAGACAAATAAAGAGCCCATTTAAAATATGACTGGTCATAAGCAAAAGACATCACGTAAACCTTAACTGTTATAGTAAAAATCGGGTGGAGAGTTCGACTTCCATTACAACCTGGGGGTCTTCAGGTAAGTCAAGCGTGTGTCATTTTTGAAAGAAAGAAAGAAAACTAGTTTATTGGGCGCACACTGGTACACAAAATGTAAGTACAAATAAAAGGACACTTAATTACAATAACATCGTGTGCCCCGCGACTGCACCAAATAGGTCCAGTTCTTCAAAATGCCAGACAACTAGTAGGCGCCAGATAATCGTGGAATATCGGTCATTGACCCACCTACATTTATTGACATTGTTAATTTGAAAAACGGAATTAATGACACAAAACTGTCCCGAATCATCATCTCTCGTGATCCTTAACATTGTCTAATAATGAAAAACGATTCATATTTAATTGTTCAGGTACCTATGAGCAGTTATTAGGGAAAGGTCAATATACTTTATTCCACATTTATCTGGCGCCTACTATAGTAGTAGCCTGGTTTCAACTGAACCTTACGTTGAAGTGTACGGATGTAAATCAGCTATGTAAGGTGATAAATATACAAATAGATATACTTAATAATATGTTAATGTGTAGTAAACTATACATAATATCATCGTCGACCATATCATCGCATTCCATCAGGAGAGTTGGTGGTCAAAACCTACTATTACTAGTAAAAACAAATCCTTCCTAATACTTAGATAGTTGTCTAGAGACGAGATGGGCTACTTTATTTTTAGGAAGAAAAACATTACCCTCTTTCTGGGGCAGTTGGGTAAAAAGGGCAGACTTACCTCCACCGTTGTCTATACATTCAATCCACGACGTAACTTGGGTGGGCAGCTTTACAACCGGCAGTGAGGTGAGTGAAACATTGCGGCGACTCCCGGAAGAGGGTAGGCAATATTCTGCGATTTATGTACCGCTAGTAAACGCGATTGTAAATCTGCTCTGTTGATAATAACTTCACTTATGCTAAGAGCAGTTTGCGAATACTGAGGTGTTTAGTTAAACTAGGAAGTAATAGTCTTTACCTTCCATGTCCTTATTTGATATGTTTTAAAAGCATGGCTTTGACTGCAGTAGTGTTCTAGTATTAATGCTCTGGGGAATCTTTCTCGTTTTGTTTTTTATTTCTGAAAAAAAATATTTTTCTGCATTGCGAATAAGATAGGTACATATGTTTACTTTTTTATGTCCTGAAATTAAGATATCTCTCTGTGACGATGGCTATCTGAATGTGTGGTCCATCGTTTCGATCGGTCATCGACCAGTCGTTTCAAAGTCAAAACATTATTGACCAGGATTAATAAGACAAAAATAGATAAGACTTTTTGTGTCAGTGAAAACAAAATCTCTGTGTACCTATTATCTTTGAATGTTATGGTTGTCTGTAGATAGCTTATTGATAATTCTTCATTAATGAACACTTGCATACACCACCAAGTGTGGAATAAAATTTAACGACCCAATGTTGGTAGTTAAGTCGTTGTCACAATATCCGGTCACTTCAAACGCTCATTAATTTATGTACGCGTGTACTCCGGCATTCCTCTTTGATCTTAATAATAATAATAAACTGATAGTTGCAACGGCTTCAATGACACCATTGAGAGAATCAAAGGAGGATTGTTCCATAACCGGGATCTTGGGTATTCAAGTTATGTCATATTTAAGTGTTAATGACAGTCCTTGTATTGCCTGTGAATCACTAGGCTGATAACATTTCTATGGTGACGATCTTTATTGAGAAAATTGTGTTATTTAGGTACCTACTCGTGTTTATTATCTCGACGATTGGGAACATAAATGAAACCATAGAGCACTATATATTAGAAAATTTTTCACAACTATCGTCAAGTTATCACCGTCAATGACAATCGTTGTCTCCTTACTGCTGACTACACTATGGTTCCAGAAATATTCTTACCCCTACATCTTAACGAAGCCCTAAAAAATGTAAATTCAAAGTCAAAGTCAAAACGTTTATTTCAATTAGGCTATTAAACGGCACTTTTGAACGTCATCGTTTACAGTTCAGTAAAAATAATAAAATTACATTAATAAAGTGACTCTACTGTCCATTCGGAAAGGTAGATTCTTATGGAGAAGAACGGACAAGACACTCCATAGTTACTCTTTTCAAATAATGATTTACAAAATTTGGTATACAAAAATGAATTTAATATTATGTGAGGACGATGCACCCAGAGTATGCTACTTATAAGAACAAAGTATCACCAGCAGTGGTGTAGTTCTGTATTTACGAAATGTAGAGGATGAATTTCCAATGCAAAATTGCAGCAGCAATGCATTTTATCGGGGATCTCCGAATCATAAAATTATCTGCTGAAGATGGACATCTCTTTTGGGTAAGTTTAGAAAAAGAATAATAAAACATGCTGAGCATATGCAGAACAGAATACGTACGTACTGATAGGTAAAGGAAGGGAAATTGGAAGGCCTCCCATGAAGTGGACGCAAGACATGGTGAAGGTCGCGGTAATCCGCTGCATGCAAGACACATAATACGGGTCAATGTGGTGCTTGCGGGAGGCCTATATCCTGCAGTAGATATCTATAGGCTGACATGATGATAATGAGCATACGAAATCAGCAAAGATAGCACTGCTAGGTACAGACCTATTTTAAACCCAAAATACAGGTGTTGGTGAGAACCACCAATTTTCACGACACACGTAAACATTTAACATTTAGTATGAATCTCTAACAAAATTATTGGCACCCGTGACAGCGCCCTGGGCCAGCCTATAAAACGGTTTCGGAGTTAAACGGAGAGCTTTCTGTCCCGTTCTGGAAACTGTCGTATATTATGTTATAACGTTTATGAGAGGTACGAAAGATAGTCTTAGTCGTAATCTCAGGTTTGTGAGGTACTAAATATGAAGAGAGAGATCATTTTGAGTCGTAGAATGAAAGATTACCGATATCTTAACATCAACCACGATAGGATTTAATTTATCTACCAGCTTATTTGGCGTCTGCTTTCTCTATTTATTTATTTAGCTTTAATTACTCTCTGCACTTACAGTACGAATCAACACGTACAGAGAGTCATAATCTTATTATAAATTAGATATTTTAAAAAACTGAAAAGTTACACAAATGGGTATTAAAAAAAAGAAACTAAAACAATCTTTGAATTTCTTTAGGATTAGACGCACGTCGGAGTGGAATATGTCCACATTCGGATGCTGAGCAGTCAGCGTATTGAGCAAAGACACCGCCTGATTTGTTGCCGCGTATTGTGCGGTACGAATCCGGACTCTGGTAATAGACACTATGATACTCAGAGGTACTGTAGTTTCTGTCAATAAACCATTTCTCATAGTCGGGTCAGAAGCTACTACCAGAGATTATCTACAAACATATAAACAAAAGTTTAGTTTAGACACGTTCAGATGTCTCCTTTTCTACAAATAGTGTATTAAGAAACATAAGAAAAAAGAGTTCGTGTTCCAGAACTATTGTTGTTCCAGTGAAGTTAGCAGCTTGTCTTAGAGCAAACCAAACGAAATATAGAAGAAATTCATCGACACAGACAGCAGCAAAAAACACAAAGTAAAAGAAATAATAAAGAATGAGATAGTTGCTCTGATCGCGCCCATACCGAAAGGGTTAACGTCACAGCTTTTGCTGGTCATCAGACAACCAGTATTGTTTTTCAGTTGGCACCCCACAAAGACACTTTTCTTCTCGTACAAAGCAAACGAAGGTTCTAGGTGTATTCAGACATGGTTCCCCAGTTTCCACTTTCTCTCGACCGTAATACAAAAATTATCATGCGCGGCATCTATGTGATGTGAAAACCGGAAATTGGGTCAGAGCCGCTCACTTATCCGCCGGAAGTGGACGCCCAGGGGCAACGTATTTCCGGTCCTGACGACTACACACCTCCTCGGACTGATTATCGTGTTTTGGGGGCTTTAACAGTTGAGCTCATAGTTTTAAATGGATATCTGTTGCGTGCTCTAGGCTCTATTTGCAATTTCCTGTGGTTGTTGCTGGGTGTGAGACATTTTTAATGTTTGGATATTATTATGCATCAATTCAAAAGAGCTTAAAAAAACTCAAACAATTTTCACTTGCCTATTGAAGTGTTTTTTTAATGTACAATAATGGTACATTCTACATTACAAGGTATTTTCTACCTGACAATCTTTGGTTTGAGAAGACTTCACTGTGCTAAGTACAACAAATAAACAATAGTTAACCATATAAATTAATTTCGTAAAGATACCTAATACCAATATATGAGGTATTTTAAAAGCAGTCTTATTGATGTGTTGCAGTCTCCTTCCATGAGGTATATCAATCATACTTTGAACTACTTTGTCTTCACCTAATGTAAAGACGCCAGTACATCAAGCTACAACAATCTGACAAATTTCTTTAATAGATTTTTAACTTTATCGCTAAAGGATTAGGTCTGTACCTTTTTTTATCCGTGTTCCTGCTAAAGCCACCAGGGCAGCGGTGACTCTTTCGAACAAATTCCGCAGCCCTGGCAGGCTCTGGCCCTGGCGAGCCCCATCTTCTATGCTGACAATCTCATTGAGGCGCGCGTGGAACACGACGTGCCATCGACCCGGGCCAGGTGGTAATCGGACAGAGAGCCACCCAACTCTCGCCGTCCACAGGCCTAGCATCTGTACCTACCTAAATGGTTTCTGTCATTTGCCAATTTTCAATATGTCATAATCATTTGCAATATCCTTTCCAAAAACGTTGCGGTAGCATCACTCTAACCGGATGCAACAGACTGCCAGAATTAGAGATATATCAACTCTCTGACATTTGACAATCATGTAAACCTAATAATCAATTGGCTTAATGAGTTTCGCGAAAACCTCGTAAACCGGAATCCTCCTTCCATATAACCGTACGACATTACGGGTAGTTACTTCTGTATGCCTGTATTTCGTTTCAGTGCTGGTTGCTCCTCCATTAGCGGTGCTATGAGTAGGTAGTTACTACGACACGCTTGTACATTAACGATGCTTGAGCGAGATGCGCGCGCGCTCTTTGATCTTTACGTCTGGATCATAGAGCAAGTTTTGGTTTGTTAGTAGGTACAGTACATTGTATTCTCAGTTCAAACTGTGCTTGGGATAAAAACAAACTGTTTTGTATTTCAAATTTCTATAACAAATGTTGTCTAAAATTCATTATTATTGAGTTTGAGATTAGACCTAATTATTTTACAGTTTCTGGAACGAAAATTATCAAAATGTTAGTGGGACTGATGGTCAGACGTTTCACTGTTATTGGTAAAATTAATTGTCAACAGTAAATCGCATCAATTGACTTGTGTGTTATTATTTTACCTGAAACCGAGTTGATGACTATCATCATCTGTCTTGCCTTTTTCCCAACTATATTAAGGTCGTCTTCCAGTCAAGCAGGATTCTGCTGTATACCAGTATTTTACGTGGAGAGACTGCCTACCAGACCTCCACAACCCATCAACCGAGTTAATGACTATGGGATACAAAGATCCCACTTTAGTAACAATAGAGTCCCGTCTGCACCCCTTGGGAACGGAACCCTGATAATAGCCATCATAAATAGTAGTCCTACTTTGATTAAGTTTCTATGTTTCATATTTTTTTTTTGAAATACGCTGTCCAGTCTAAATGTTTAGTCTCTGCATGTTCACCGCGCGACGCTCTAGTTGCCAACCTTGAACGGCGAGTGCCAATTATCTAACGAGTTTATTGTTCCGCTTCATATTGTTTAATAACTTCAGTTTGATCTACCTTTTATTGTTCATCTATAGGTGGATGGAAAGTGAAGTTTTTTGTTTTGTCTACCGAGCTTGATTTGTGGTTAACCAATGGCCGTTATTTTGATCTTGTATTGTTAATGTGGTTGCAGTAAATTTGAATAGGCAAATAAGACTTTTTTTTTTTTTTAATTATGGGAAATCATGTAATGACTTCTTCCGCTCTGGGTGGAGCGGAAGGGCGTGTCAGACTCTTACTGACTAAAACCCATCCGTGTTCCTTCTGAAGCCCTTTGCGTTCCAGGGCCGCGGTGACTCTTTCGAATAAATTCCGCAACCCTGGCAGGCTCTGGCCCTAGCGGGCCCCTTCTTTTATGCTGACATCTCTTTGAGGCGCTTGAAACACAACGCGCCATCGACCCGGGTCTGGTGGTGATCGGACAGCGAGCCACCCAATGCTCGCCGTCCGCAGGCCCGCGCCTACGGTGGCCGGGGATCGCCCTGCGACTCCCGACGCCCGGGGCGTCTTCTCCTGTTGCGGCGGTTGGGACGAAGGCCTTGCCTTTCCCTCGCGCGGCCCTCCTCCTCCTTTGCTAGCATTACTGCTTCGCAGAAGGAGGTGACCGCTTCCCAAGCCTCCTCGCTCCGGACCATGGATTCAACCAGGGCCGGACGCGAGAGGTCGCCGCCGGCGAACTCGAGGACACGGCGGTGCTCAGCCCAAGCAGGGCAGACCTCCACCGTGTCCTAGGCAAATAAGACTTACGTAGTTAGTAATATTCTAGCGATACCAAATTTTCGTAATGTCTAAATTCAAGAAGAAGTCTTCAGAAGTCTTGACAAACTGAAATTCTTTTAGTAATAACGACTGTCAATTGCTGTCAACCAATGGTTTTCGTTCGAAAACCAAAAGTGACATATTTTCAGAAGCATATAACGATACCATACTTTTTGAGATTAGTTACTACTATCGCTGACGGCCCCAAAATTCTTTGTGACGCCTGTAGATTACTCCTTAGACATAATTTAATTTAGTGTCTTGTAAAAATGTAATTTTTTAATATTTATTTTATTAGGTGTTCGTCATGAACGCTTGGCACTCTTCGTCAGGTAACTCACACACAAAGTGACACCGACGCTGCTAATGCGACTTATCTTGATGGCACGTCAACAGTCATTCAACTAATGAAAGTAATTTTACACATTATTTCACTTTTTAATTAACTAATCAGATGTTCTGACAAACTGTCTACGTTTCTACGTACTCTGTGAATTCATTAATTGCTTTCAATCTTAAATCAGTATGTGAATCATCATCATCATCATTTCTGCCAAAAAACGTCTACTGCTGGACATAGGCCTCCCTCAAGCTTCGCCCTATCGACTCTTCCTGTACTTCTGACATCCAGGGGACACCCTCTCCAGATCATCGGTCCACATTGTTCATTATCCACCTTCCAACGCTGCGTCTTATAGTACGTGATCACTTTAGAACCTTCCGACCCATCGGCCATCCGAACTCTTTTTCTAATTCGATCTCGTAAGGTAACTCCAAGTCCCCTTAATTGCCCTTTGGGTGGTATATGTTAAAATTCAATTTTGAAACTTATTTTTATTTATTGTACACCTACCACAGTATAGTCTTTATAACCCAAAGGTTGACTGGTAGAAAACGCCTTGATGCATTAAGTCCGCCCATGTACCACTATTGTACATAAAGTTTAAATAAATAAATAAACCGAGAATATTTATACCCACCTATAATTCGGTAAGCATTTGCAATGTGCTTTGTCTGAATGAACCTTCACTGTCCTTAATAAAACGTGGCAACGAGTTATTATAAGCTCATAATTAACGAACATGAATCATTATCAAAATGGATGTGGCATGTTCAGCATGCGGCATCTGAAGCTTGGGAGCGGTCTATGACCAGCAGAGGACGTCTTTTTTTTTTTTAAGGAAGGGAATCATCAACTGACTTCTTCCGCTCTGGATGGAGCGGAAGGGCGTGTCAGACTCTTACTGACTAAAACCCATCCGTGTTCCTTCTAAAGCCCTTTGCGTTCCAGGGCCTCGGTGATTCTTTCGAACAAATTCCGCAACCCTGGAGGACGTCTTGCGGCTGTAATGTTGATCATTACACTTGTAATGGAGTACACTTGCATGGATCTGGAGTTTCCAGGGCAGGGTAAGTAAAAAGCTTCTTTCAAATCACAATCACAAAACGTTTTGGGAATACTTTCTTGGTACGAATCTTCAGCTAAAAATGTGGAATTCCCTCCCGGAGTTTGTGTTTTCTGATGTCTACAACCAGGGGTCTTTATGTCAACAGTGCTCCATTGTCGACTACATCGCTCATCACCAGGTGAGATAGTGGCCAAACGCGAGAGAATCAATAAAAAATTAAAACCAAAAGATAAGGACACCATTGTTAATGAGTGTTTTAATTAGTGTTACTTGTATTAATTTTAATGAGTGTGTTTCTTATTACTTTTCTCCCTCTTTCTCTATCTACAGCTCTGATCTTATTCTAGCATAACGGGTAATCTTACCTTGCTCAGTGATACCAAATTAAACAAGCAATCAAAGTTATTGAAGGGCACTTCACATTTTCCGAGGTGAAAGGTTAGCCCGTAATACCTGACTGATGTCCGCACTCTTCGAAGCCGCAGTAACTCATCGCGATCGTGTAATTAACAAGCTAGCTAATTAAACGTACTCATTGGGATACTCAGGTTTTAAGACAAAAAGAAAAATATTTTTTTGACATTTTTGCAATAAGCGTTATGTTTACAGACAGGTGTACGGCTTTTTTATACAAACGTTATTCTAAATAGATTCGTTTGATTGGTGTATTTTGCGCCAAGATTCCAAGACATAATTATGTAAGTGCACAACATGACATTCTTCTTTCTTAATTGCTTGTATTTCGTCTAAAATCTTTCGCCTTGTTCTTCTTCTTTTCGATAGTTTGGATCCAGTAGGTGGCCACGTTGATCTTAGCGTCACGAATTTTCTTTCGGTTATCAAAAGTTTAGGTGTATGAACACTTGGGACACTCTAACTAGGAGTCATGTTATGTTCTGGCCCGGACCTTAAAATGAATAGAAAATATTTGGTAATCCAATCAAACGAAACTCCCTGACCTTTTCTAGATTAACGTACTCTTTATTGTAGAATATAACAAATTACAATAAGATCTTAAAAAATAATAGGGTGTAACAATGGACAATCTTACCGCTCAAAGAATTGCGATATATTTTCAGATGCTTACAGCAAATGTACTTGTAAATATTGTTTGCTTACGTTGTTCATTACACAGGTAATCAACAACGTTAGCAAACATACATGTCTCACTTTGGACTTGTTAATTACACAATTAACAAGTCCAAATTGAGACATGTAGGTACATTTAACAAAATAAATCACCATCATTTTCAGCTCCTCACAATGTGAACGGTGACCAAACAAAGGGTTGTTATAATAAGTCTGGCTTGCTAATTGCGCGCACCGCTAAGCCTGCCCACTCTGTCAGCGTTACAGCGTGATGGAAGATGAAGGATTTTATTACGTGACAGTTATTACTAAAATTGCGTTAAGGTTTTCATTGTGCAAAATAATTACCTTAAAAACTGCCAATGTTAGTAAAAGAATTTGTTTTTTTTCCGGTGAATCAGTGATATCGGTGGTCGAAAAGTCTAAATGTAATAAATTGACATCCACTATTAGGTATCTTAACGGCAAACTATTGGGTGACTGACGTTATTTATTTATTTATTTGATTTGATTTCCAACAAAGAAGAAACAAACCTATAGATTAGAAGACACAATGAAAAGGTCATATTAGGTACCTACATGTCTACATTATTTCAGACCCTCTGAAGAATTCAAATAGGTCATAGAGATGAAAAACTAATTAATGTAACATGCTCAAAATTGGTATTCCAAACCAAATAAAACACAACCTTAATGATTTTCGCAATAATTTCCTCTCCCTTTCATCTGCCAGCGATGCAAAAATGTCCCCAGAAGAAACTCAACCCCCTAGCACGGCGGCCTCATTCGGTGCCAGTCGCCAGGTAGCAGGTGGGTCCGCGGGCGGCCGCGAGGTGTCGCCGCAATCAGTCGCGGTGGCTGACACCTGACAACGTGACAGTTGACACTCACTGACGACACAGAATATGGTATACAGAAGTTTCACTTTACATGAGAGTGTTCTGAAAACACTATCACCATTTTAGCTGAAGTCGTCCACTCTGGTGTCCTCCCTCAAGTGTTGGTAAAAAAACCCTTTGTGGTGCTAGTGACGATTTTCAACCACATTAGCATATAGAACATAAGATTATAACCTACCATCAAGGTCATTTGAAATGCAAAAGCTTGGTGTTAAGATTTAAACAGTCTAGATCGGAGAAGTAGTTACCTAGCTGACATTTTACTGCGACTACTGCGATGGATGGGTTGCTTACATGTAATTTAGCTTAGTTTGTTTGAACATAAAGCCAGTTGGGTACAATTCCTTATTTCAGAGCTGATTTTGAAAAGATTCTGTTGCTGAATCGAACAAGAAGAACCTACAAACATATATTTGGAAAATATCTCTAGTATTTCATTCCGATAAACCAGCAGTAAGATTCACACTGGACCTGCTGTACATTTCCACTCCATGTCTGTCGCGGCCTGACACCGGGTGACAGATTGAGGCGACGCGGACGCCATTGTTACCTTCCGCTTTTGTTTTAACTGCACACTTTTCCGGTAACCGTGCGCTTCGGGTGGTGTTCTTTTTTTAAAGCTTGTTCGTATTTTGAATTTTTGAAATTGTGGTCGTGGTTCATTGTTTTGGATGCTGGCTGATTTGTTTATTGTTACGCTTGCTCGACACTTTGTAGGGTTGGTATTAGTTGTGTCAAAGGATGGGTGTCCGAACTCCAATTAAAAGATACAAAATTAAATAAAACCCTCGAGTTTCCAGCTTTTGATACAAAAGATTTTATCTTTGTTATAATATTATATAATATATTTTAATAATTTTGTATTGTGTACTGTAATGATTATTTTTTAAAACCTATTTCATTTTAAATTATGATAATTTGCATGCCCCTATGTTGGCAAAATATGGAGAACTTTTTATCTTATGACATCAATGTATAAATACCCATGTTTGCAAATGAATAAATTATTATTATAATAAATACATCGTCAAAATGAAACTCTTTTGGATTGAACACATAACGATCTTATGTAACAGGAGTATCGTATCAACCTCATATGTTACCGACAGTAATAAGTTTCGTAAGCCATTACTTTAATCGCTCCCACAATAATGGCATTTTTCGCATTTTCGCGAAATAGAGGGAAACCCAAATAAATATCAAACCAGAAAACCACTAAACAGCTGTTGTACCGACAGATTACCTGAGAAATATTGCTTATTTTGCAAAGAAAAAAACCAAGACGGTGCCAAAAATTTCTGGCACTAACGACCTAAGGTGTTTATACACTACATTCCCTGAAATAGTGTGCAGTCCGCGGTGAAATATTACGATGTTATACCGACTGACAGTTATTACCTTCGAATAAAAGTTTCGTATAAAAACTTGCGATTATAATAATTCCTCTTAATTGGTGTTAAAATGTTGTTGGTTTCGAACAATTTGTTTCATGGCTTTACGATGTGGTGGTAAGACTCGGCTTGATTTGCGACTTTCTCTTACTTTTTGCATCTGTCGCGCGATTAAAATACTTCGATAGAAATGCAGTAAAATGTGGGGATTTCAACCACGTTTATACCCACGAATTACCTACCGGGATTATTTAAATAGCCCGAATGTCATTGAATGTTACTGTTTTAAAGAGACAAATAATGTTATTATTATTTTTGGATTATGTAAAGACAAATAGAAAGAGTTATTAGGCATTATTCATATTTGAGATAATGTATGATTTTAATAGGTTGCCATATTATTATTTAATGTTGCGCTGTAAATGAATGAACATCACAAATTGTAACAGTCGATTTAGGAAAACGGTTTTTTTTTTTCATTTTGAAATAGGTGTCTGATAAATTATTGAAGACTATAAAAATGTCTTCAATGACCTAGTTACTTGTTTTTAAGACAAACGATGACATTCAGTGCACCGGTAAAAAATTGCAACACGGAAAATTATTTGTATTTCCGCGGTATTTTCCTGTGGAGCAGATTATTCAGACTGTGGCGCCATGAAACACGGCTGTAATCTATCGTCTTAATAAATGACTTAAAACCTAGGCGTATAAGTGTACTGGTCGTGTTCTCCTGCATCAAAACGGTTACCTAATTAATTAAAAATGTCTATGAAAAGGGGAGTTTACGCGATATTTCCCGACTTCCGAAGTCGAGAGTTTAATAATTAGTACGAGGGCGAGTTGCCAACCGTGCCAGTAGGTAATTATTATAACTGTGCGATAAATAAATCAACAAACACTGACACTGATTTTCGGGGCTAACGCTGTAATTGATACTGTTTGCTTTATTTGTTAAGGCGAATACACATATTGCGATGAAATTTGGGGCACGTGTAAATGTTCGCATGTTTATTCTTTATAAATTTATTTATTAGTGCTGGCTTCTTGCATAAATTTATACCACTAAACATTGCTAAATATCGCAATGTTAAATTACAAACAAAATACTTTATCATTTTTAAATCGTTCGGTATCACAGAGTCATAAAATTCGGTTTTTTTTTTTTCATTAAACGCAGTAGATGTTATCGCCTTACATTGCAAGGTACCCCTCTCCCCTGAGCGCGATATTTTTTATCGGCGACTCCAATTTTGCCGGTAAATTGCAATCCGATAGGCAGGTTGGGGCGCCGCGGGTGGCGGTGGCGCAATTAGGATACCCTTACATCTGCGACTATTTATATCTGGGGATCTCCGTGTAGGTAACGTGTAGGATGTGGGTACCAAGAGAATATTACCTACGAGTAAAAATACGGTTATTTTATGGTTATTGGATCTTGATAAGACCTGCATAGCAAAATCAAAGTCCTTATCAATTTCACGAATTTTTTTTTGCAAATTTAACTTTTTGTCATTATTTTGTTGTAAGTATACCGATTTATTTTACAATTCTAAAGCTTAAATTGTCATGTAAAATAAAAAAATAGTAAAATACAAGTGTAAGAGTGGGTGTTTCGATCATTCACACAGCCGGGACTTAAGAAATAAAACTTACCGGATACCATCATCATAAGAATATTATTTTATTCACAATAAACTGTTCTAATTTAATCCCTCAGCACGCACTAAAAAATAAAATAATAGACCGAAAACGAGGCACAATTCTCAATAAAAACGTCTGAACCTGATTATACCTGAATAACCAGGTCCATAATAGACCATTATCCCTCAAAATGTTTCAAATAAGCAATTTAACAAAAATTTATTATAAAATTAATGAGATGAACCGTGCGTTTGTTATATTTGTGGGCTTACAGTCAACCGCAGAGACATGGTAACATTTTGACTTTAAAGTGTCATTATTTAGTTTGTTAGGCGCTTGGTTGCCGCGGGTCGAGTGTCACCCTGACGCGCGGCTGACCGTACAGCGTGTCCAAAGGTGCCAAGTCTAAAAATGCGCGATATATCGTCCGCCAAGGTATTCACGCCTGTCACGCACACCTTTCAATATGCGCGTCTCTAGTTTGGTCGTTTTGGCAAATGGCGCCTTCCAACAGACTAGTGATGAGCGAGGACTGTCGATAGTTTGAGAAGATAACGACTGTGTTTTGTGTTACAGTGATTTATAACTTGGTGAAT
Source organism: Mamestra brassicae (assembly GCA_905163435.1). NCBI lineage: Eukaryota > Metazoa > Arthropoda > Insecta > Lepidoptera > Noctuidae > Mamestra > Mamestra brassicae. The sequence continues at coordinate 752,893 of LR990991.1, read as the reverse complement.
TGTTTATCAATTATTAATTTTGTTTTCAGCTTAATTTGCTCCACTGCAGGGCAGAATCTTCTCTATCTTTTTTTGATACTGCTTTACTGTTATGACATGAAATGGAAATTTACAGTGGAGAAACTATAAGTACGTTTTTTATACGTGTTTAACATCTATTAAAATCTTAAAAAAGTATGAAGATACAGCAGCAAATTGAGGCACTGCCTCCTTATCTGAACACCACAAAGAATAATTTTTCAGACTTAAAAATAATCCTATAATTACAGATATGACCCGTAGTTTTTGTAAATTTTAACCTCGTTCCAAAAAAAGGAGGCGGTTCTCGATTCGGTGAGTATTTTTTTTTATGTTTGTACCCTGATTACTCCGAAGTTTCTGATCTGATTCATGTGATTTTTCGTTCGATGCGGTATAGGTACTTGCTATTTGGTCCCGTTAAAAATTATCCAGTTTGGCAATGTTCATAAAATAAACCAACTGGTTTATTTTGTGAACATTTTATATAAAAATAAAAACCTTTTTTTTCCAACCTCATTAAAATTTCATCGACACTTTTCCTTTTCCCATCCCTCTCACCTAATGAGCAGGGCGCAGCATCCAGGTGAAACGTCCACACATCATTACACGTCGTTATACACCGGATTTCCGCCACGCTACATCTGCAACAGCGTGTAATGTCCCCACATCTCTGCTCAAAAACACTCTAAGACTTGCCAACTCCTGAATTCTAATGAGAAAATAAATATGAAAATATACAAGTGTGAGGTGACGGAGGAAGTGTTCGTGTCTACATCAGCTGTGTCTGAACTGAAGCGTTAAATTAGGGCTTCCAGTGGCGCTTCGGATTTTCCGTGGGTTTGTGACGTCAACGTGTTCAGTTCAAACGCAATGTCTTTCAAAATTGGCAGAGGTAATGGTAAATAAAGAGAGGAAACTTTCGTGATTTAATTAATAACTTTCGTCTGAATATTACTAGTAGGTAATTGTCACTAAATAATTTCTTTAAAAATATACACTTTCTCAATTATTTTATAATCCACAGTTTTACTTTGCTAGACTTATAATGTCTCCAACCAATCAAGCGTTATTTTCGGTTCCCATCGTCAGTGAGTCCAAGCCCTTAGTACATATCTTCATTGGAAAAACGCAAGTACATATTTGTATATTTTGGCAACACAGCTTCCTCGAAAATAATATTTAAAACCATTTCTCTTGAAAAAAAAACTTTTGTTATTTCATAATGTAGCTTCTTATAACAACATATTTTGTAATAATACCATTCCAGTCATAAGTTACAACTCTAAAAGGTGTTGCTACCTTATCGCCGCCTACAAACTCAGGTGTATAACTCCGCCTTAACATCGATCGGACAGGTGCGCTCGCCTCTGATTGGTCGAGAGGTGGTTCGAGACAGGTATCTTGTGTTTCCACCAATCAGAGGCCAGGGTTGTACAGGTAAGATATAGGAGGCTCTACCTGTTCAGTAACTTACCTATGCGGTGTCAGTAAACGTAAGGTTATTCGTGTCTTTCAAGACGGTGGTGTGGTGCGCCAATAGTTTTGTTGGTGTAAAATGTGTTTTCTTTTATGTTTCGCAAAAGTTACGAAACGAAATACTTTACTTACTATATTCGCTATACAACCAAGACTATTGGTACAATTTCAGTGTACCTGCAATAAAGTAGATACACTCTATCGACCTATCTGAAAACTCAGACGACTACCTACTACTCGAGTAGTCTCTCCCTTAAAAAATACAAATTTGAGCGAAGCAAAAGGTGTATGTTAGGATCGAAGTGTTCTGTTGTTCATGTCAACCTCAATGAAATACACAACATGGGGGCCAGTCTTTGGGGACTGCCAATAGAAGTGAAAACTAAGCGAAAGCTGAAGCGTTTGGTGACGATGACGCGAGTTCCATGATTTTTGTTCACCCAAAAAGTGAACAACGCGCTTAAAGAAGTTTTCATTTTAAAAAATTGAGTGAGTCATGTTAAGGGAAGTTTATGTAGGTATTAAATTCTACCAAAGGCTTCGCCCACGTGCACTCGAACGTTATTCCAAAGGAGCATACTCCCGGGATACAAAGGATCCTACGTACTACGCCACGCCTCGGTCTACCCGTGTGCCAAGGTTTATCCAAATTCGTTCATCCATTAAGACGTGAAGAGGTGAGGTAACAAACAGACGGACAGAGTAACTTCCGCATTTATTTCGCAAAGTATGGATTTAAATTGGAATATTTAACGACAACTACGAGTCGCCTATTCTTCGCCAAAAAGCATTCAAGTCTAATAAATATACCAACCACACCTTATACACCTAATTCATCCAGTCCAAAATGGCTACTAATTCAAATGCATTACTACTGGAAACTATTACTGTAGCGTACGATTTAATATATCACTTCGGAAATAATTCTCCAGCGCGGATTAATTACCCGAGGTTATTTATACGGATTTAAAGGTAAATATCTGCCGTGATTGAGGAGCTAATCCACGTGTTGGATACGGGTCTATATGCGTCGTTTACCAGCATGAAGTAAAAATGGTCAGAAGTTCCAGAAAGCTTTGGAATAGTGGGTAAGAATACGTGAACTTGGTGGTTCTGCCAAGGTAGAATTTCCTGAAGTATTCTTTGAAATAAGCTTAAACACCTTCCTCGGGCTAGGTGGTGCGACGATCTTCGCAAGGTAGCAGCTGTATGAGAGTTGCCGAGCATTGAAATGAATGACGTGCGAATGGAGAGGCATATGTCCAACAGTGCACTGCTGATGAAATACTTTTATCCCATTAATATTTTTAATTCGCCTCGTCTATCCATCGGTCTAATGACCGATGAAGTTAGTTTTACAATATGACTATGTCAAATGTGACATTAGTCGACTCTTCACGCAACCAGAGGGCTGGCTTTTTCTTCGGCCAACGAATCAGCGTTGCGGTTCAACGTCTGCCAGCGTTTTGTGCACTTTTCCCGTTGACAGCAATGTGCATTAATTTTGCGATTCCCTATGAGTTCTTCCACTCCCCTTTTGATCCCGCTTTTTTACATATTGACGTGACAACGTCTAATAAATCGATGAACGCCGGCTGCACGCACGAAAAAGAATGACTCATTGTAACGTTACGCTCATTGTAACGTTACGCTCATTGTAACGTTACGATCATTTCATCAATGTTTTGTTATGACGTTGTCACTTTAAACTATCGTCCGTAAACCGACTTTACAGACAACCAAATTTTTTTTTTAGTAACTTCTATGTACTATATAAGCTTTTATGTATCTGTAAATAAATGTATTAGCAAAAGAAGCAGAGTTAGCATTTATTTTAATTTAACATTGCACGTGTACGTATTACTTTTCAAAACCTCGATATACACACCCAGACTTTCTGAATATAATATTGTGGTTTCTTCAAGAAAAAGGTTGGAATTCGAGTTCCATACTTAGGTCAAAAACAACGACAACATCATAGCAAGTATTAATTTTAGCGTTTCCTATGAAGACGCGTAAGGACACAGCGGGTGCATCAGTGCGCGCGCACAACTATGCGACGTCGCGTGCGCACCCGACGCTAGCCTTTGAAGTGATGCTTTATTGATTGAGATCTCTTGTACTACTGAGAATTAATAATGTAAGGCACTTAGCAGTATGGATAGTGGCTGAAAACGGAAATTAAATTTCCATTTCAAAATAGCATTTGCCTGCGGTTGCTCTCGTTAATTTGTGTCCGTCTCCAGTGTTCCATATCTCTGTACAAAAATTAATCAAAATTGGTCCAGCAATTTAGAGTGAAAGTGTAACAAACAAATAAACAAACTCACTTTCGCATTTATATAGTAGGCGCCAGATAATCGTGGAATATCGGTCATTGACCCACCTACATTTATTGACATTGTTAATTTGAAAAACGGAATTAATGACACAAAACTGTCCCGAATCATCATCTCTCGTGATCCTTAACATTGTCTAATAATGAAAAACGATTCATATTTAATTGTTCAGGTACCTATGAGCAGTTATTAGGGAAAGGTCAATATACTTTATTCCACATTTATCTGGCGCCTACTATAGTAATAGTATAGATTAGTTAGCATTGTGGCAATAGCCGCAGAATTCAGTTTTTATTTTCATCTTTTATTATAACTAAAAAGCCCTAATTGTGGTAGGGTAAATGCCTGGAAGTTATATTCTCTTAACACCGTCCCTTTTGAATGACCCATTAGTAATCACTTCTACCCGAATAAATAAAACAACATTCGCCGAATGTTATCTAAGTCATTGACAAAAATAAAAACGAAATGACGTATACTGTATTTATTACATTTCGTCGATACCCCTGGTGGGACTCGAACCCACAATCCCCGGCTTAGGAGGCCGATGCCTTATCCATTAGGCCACAGGGGCTACGTGGTGAGACGTCGAAGTTATCGGCTGGAATTCTAAGTAAAACCATTTATGTCGTTACCACCGTTTGGCTCTAGTTTTGGTTCAATCCAAGGAGCTCTACATTTACCTATGTACCTAGTTCTAACTTTGTATTAACAAGATATTTTGTCTCAGTTTACAAAATAATATACGTTTCGCATGTTTTAACAATGCTACATTTTATTTTGTGCAAAGTGTAAAGCGTGCCCCACACTAGGAATTTCTCCTGTTTCGTGGGTGGGTACGTTTACAAACATACAAACTCACATACACAAACAGCCAGACCCAGAGACAGAGCCAGAGGTAGATTATATATAGTCTGGAATAATACTTATGATACTACTTTTTATCTCGGGAGTATGTTCCCTTGGAAAATATTCGTCATTCACGCGGGTGGAGCCACGGGCGACAGTCAGTAGATTAACATTTTGTAACCAAAGGGAATAAGATATATTGAACCGCAGTCATTTAATAAGTAAACATACATAATCAGCTATTTCGATATCATTATTTTCCAATTTAAATTCGAATCCTAACAAAAGAATCATACAAGAAGACAAAATGAAAAAAGAACGAGAGATAATACCCTCATTTAATTTGCTTATAAAACGCAGACAATTTGATTGCACCCCAACAAGGTGAACACGTGTCAATCAAGCCCCAGGGGGCTGCAGCCCTGGCGGGGGCTGATCGTGAGTCGCACTTAACAGCCACCCAATTGAGTTCTTATTCACCGAGCCACGAATTTATATGGTAATGGGGGCACGTGAGAAGTACGGAGTATCTTGGGACCTGTTTTTCGAGGAATTCTGTTTTTCTGCATTTCAGATAGGTAGATTTGTTGTTCTGTTGTTTTTGATTGGGTAGTTCAGTGGAATAAAGTTAACAAGGAACACAAACAAAAACAAAAATGTTATAAATGTTATTATAATTTAAACGATTATTTGAATGATAATTTGCTATCCTAATATGAATGATAACTTGACATCCTAATTCGAATTTTAATTTGACATCCTAATTCAATTTTAATATTAACTGTGACATCTTACTTTGTCATCCTTGATAACCTGATCGTGTTCTGCGATTTATTTTTAACTGACACATCTGAATAACTGTTACTTTAATATGTAATTTATGCAATCAATACCTAATTTTAATGTATGCCGTTATTTTTTGTATGTACCAAACATTTGCACGCCACACCGGTAGAATAATATAATATAATAATATAATATATCCTGGGACAACTCACACACGGTCATCCGATCCCAAACTAGGCAGAGCCTGTACTATGGCAACCAGACAACTGATAAACATACTTATATATTTCTAAATACATACATATTGTACACAAATTACACCCAGACACAGAACAAATGATCATGCTCATCACACAAAGATTTGTCCTGGGTGGGAATCGAACCCACGACCTCCGGTTAAGCAGTCAGGGTCACTAACCACTCGACCAACAGGCCAGTCAGAATGTGATGATACCACTGACTAATCCTAAGACCTTAATTATGTACCATATTCGGACAAATAAATGGTTATTATTATCATTAAATATGCAACATACACATCACCACAGGCTTCCTATTTATTTAAAACTCATACGAAACAAAGGTATATAGGCGAATTAAATGTCTTGCCTTGCCTCATCTGGGCTCACTAGTTCCATCGTGCCATGTGTTCATGATATCATGTTCAAAAGCTGTCTCATCTCGGAAAAAGACCCGCGGTAGTCGTTTCAGTTCACTTTTACTTCAGGCTATTGAAGGTCAAGGGTTTCCATGTCTTCGTTTCCATACTTTCTGTTTACAATAGTCATCTAGATCAAGCGAATACCTTCGCTTGATCTAGATGACTATTTCAGTCTAACATTTTTTCTAGACGTAGCACGATGTCTAAATCTGCATTTATATCTGAATTTCTGTCTCCGATGTTAAGATTTCAAACTAGTTACTTTCTTCACAGACATTAACAAAATTGTTCTAATTTCTTTGAATTAAATAAATTATGTGTACCAAACAGGCCAGCCGCAATTTTTTGCGTCTACCGTTGACGACAGCCAATTAATCTGGTTTCTCTTGTTTTATAAACCAGTCCGGTTTATTTTTTTACTAAACATAATAGGTACGTTTTCAATTCGACACGGTAATCAAAATCGCCACCGTGTTCTACGAAAATATGTGATTGCCTTTGATATTAGAGAAGCCGAAATCCTTTGTTTACTATGTTACTAGAGCCAAAGTTATATTTTTCTGTGTTATTAAAAACCAGATTTAGCCTTTTTTTTTTTTTTTTTAGATGGGAATTCATCAAATTACTTCTTCCGCTCTGGATGGAGCGGAAGGGCGTGTCAGACTCTTACTGACTAAAACCCATCCGTGTTCCTTCTAAAGCCCTTTGCGTTCCAGGGCCGCGGTGACTCTTTCGAACAGATTCCGCAACCCTGGCAGGCTTTGGCCCTAGCGGGCCCCGTCTTTTATGCTGACATCTCTTTGAGGCGCGCGTGGAACACAACGCGCCATCGACCCGGGCCTGGTGGTGATCGGACAGCGAGCCACCCAATGCTCGCCATCCGCAGGCCCGCGCCTACGGTGGCCGGGGATCGCCCTGCGACTCCCGACGCCCGGGGCGTCTTCTCCTGTTTCGGCGGTTGGGGCGAAGGCCTTGTCTTTCCCTCGCGCGGCCCTCCTCCTCCTTTGCTAGCATTACTGCTTCGCAGAAGGAGGTGACCGCTTCCCAAGCCTCCTCGCTCCGGACCATGGATTCAACCAGGGCCGGACGCGAGAGGTCGCCGCCGCCGATCGCCTCGACGAGGACACGGCGGTGCTCAGCCCAAGCAGGGCAGACCTCCACCGTATGCTCCACCGTGTCCTCCGGGCGATCCTCACAGTACTAGATTTAGCCTGCGGCTCATATATTGTATTTTCCCAGCCTATTTCCAGGTATGTCCAGACTCCCATTTATCTCAGTAGCAAAAATTCTTAGGAGTTAAAGCGTAACAAACAAACTCACTTTCTCATTTATAATATAAGTTCACGTGACCCAAGGGCTGGCTTTTACCTTGGTCAAAGAATAAGCATTGCCATACAACGTGGCAATGCCGCCAGTCTTTTGGGTACACTTCCAGTCGACAGCGATGCGGATGAATTTTTTGACGCCATATTTTAGGGTTTATTTAGTTAGGGGATTTTATTTTTATTTCTATTGTATATAGTTAGTTAAGTATTTATGGAATAAACTTTACTAGGTTCTGAAAGTGGCTTTAAGGCACAGGTTAAAATATAAGTTTGGATTAGGAAGTAAGGACTTTAAATTATCGAAAATTTATCGATGTGATGTGGCAATCTGAGTGCCAATTCTACTCCTTTTTTCGCATCTGTCAAAAAATCTTCATTTTTCAAACATATTTGACCGATTGCGACTGATATGTAAATGCCAACGCTGCTTGAAAATGAGTAAAATTGGCACTCAGTTTCAAAAGAGCATTCCAATATCCAAAAGTTTCATTTAACTTCGTCGTAAAAAACTTTCAAAAAGAAAACTTTGAAGCTGTATTCCCTCTACACTTCTAGAGTCTAGACATAATCCTCTTGATCCTTATATTGCCATAACTAAGAACAAATGATACAAAGGTTAGCCAACAAACCGCAAAACATAGTAACGTAACAACAAAGAACATTATATGAAATAACACATTATTTACATGAAAAACCACAACTCAATCCACCTGCATACGTCACCTACCTGCATCGACCTAAATGACCTCATTCAAAACAACACTCATGCATTTCCTTGTAGTCCACTCACCTGTGACCGTTAGAACCTGCGACTAATGAGTTCCTATGGCGATATGGAATATAATTAGTCTTTCCTTAAGCCATTGTCCCGAGTATTTTTAGATGAGACACATATGTTTGTCTATGGCGGTCAACGTAAGGGTTCGAATGCACTGTGTCGTAACATTAGATTTTAATTTTATTGAATTGTTGTTCTATTCATAGGTTTTGAGTCAATACAATGTTACAGCTCTATTGGGATGTTGCAGTTTAAATGAAGTAAAATTAATATGTTATGAAAATATAAAAGAAATGCGTCTAGTTTTGTATAGACGCCATCACATCAAGTTACCTGAAACTATTAAATGTTCCCAATCAACCTGGAACCTAATGCTTTAGCGATAAAGTTGAAAATATATTAATGAAATTTGACAGATTGTTGTACTTGATGTGCTGGCGTCTGTATATTGTTTAATAGATTAATCAATCAGCAGGGAAAGCAAAGCAGGGGATGATCTGCAAGATCTGCATGTTTGGTATAAATAGGTATGGCATATTCAGGTGTAGGTAGTTGTCAACTGACTGCAAAGTCCTGAAAAAACAAAGTGTTAGTCTTACGAAAACATTCTGCATGAAGAAGAATGTTTGAAATACCAAACCTGCAGATCTTGCAGATCAACCCTTGATAAAATATGTCGAGGACTCACTGATAGATTAATGTGCTTATGTGGTTTCCGTGAAAATCGATGCAATCTTTTATCTCTAATTTTCCGGATCGTCCCGATAATTCAATTCTCTTGTTCGGTGTTTAACCTATGCTCGGCAAACACCGCTGCACCTGTTACGATCTGGTGTACCCAAACCTTTTGCTCACATCTATTTCTGTGTTGATTTATACCGGCACTTGTACTCAACGGGCGCCTCCAGCCGCGAATTAATTGTTTTCTTTTTTTACTCGCAGATGTTATTCACATTATTAAACATTTCTTTTATGATGATAATAAACGATTATTTTTAGTTTTTATTATCAATATTCACACCTTTTTTGCTGTCAGGCTATCTAGTACATGTTTTTTTCTTGAAAATATCGGATTGAAAGATTTATTATACCTTTTAGCAATAATAATAGCCAGTGTTATTTAATTGATAAACAAAAAAATAAACTAAATCATTAGTTTATTTTTTATTTATCAATAAATATTACCACAGGATATCCCATTTGATACATATCGAAATATTGTGACAGTTTGTTATTATAAATTGTTTTATCTTTCGGAAAAAAATCATGTCATCATTTGTCATGTCCTTTCAACGTCTTTAAGTATGGAGCTGGGTGGAGTCTGTGAGTATTTTTTGAAGGAAACAAAAGACAAAGTTGACCGATTAAAATTAATTAACTGCATCTGTTTATACTAAAAGCCTATCAGTCTCCTTCGAGCAAAAAGGCTAGGATGATGATATTCAGTGAAAAACTTACACGTGGGATTGCCTCGTATATCAAACTGAGCGCGCTAATATTTCAGCTCCGATTCTTAACATTATATTTATTATTTACGATTATTTTGTCAGCTAGAACGACATCCATTACTCCTACATACTCCCACCATAGACTAGGTAGAGGTAGAAGCTGGATTTCAAAGCAACATCACAAACTATTGCACACTATGAGAGTCCTATGGTAAAACGATAGCCGTTACAAACTTTTCTGATTCATAAATTTGAGTAAGTGTCATAATAATTGTTGTCAAGATATTATAGTATAAGTATATTATAGACATATAGTCAAAATAAGTTATGTTATTATGTCTGATTCTATTTGACTGCATAATAATGAATATTCTGGAATATTCATTATTATGCAGTCAAATAGAATCATTCAAAAGTCAATTGATTGAATATTCACATTATTCAATTGTTATTCTTAACTATGTATATCAGAAGTCGGAATAGAAAAGTCCTTTTCATTTCAAAGATCTACATTATTTATAACTATCGAGATTTTTTCTGAATTTGCTCTCTATCCTTTTTATCCTGTAGGCCTTTGTATTCTGTCAGTTTCTACAGAGTGACCCTTCTGATCTTTTTACTCTGCGGTCCTCTGCTAGGACCAGCCACTCGTGCGCAAGTTAACACTACAGCTATTACTATTATAAATAATCGAAACATTATAATAAGTCAGGTAGGGATTATTTTTGTAATTTAACGTTAATTATTGCGTTGTCTCTGTCAAGTGAAGCGATTATAAAAATATATGGAATTGTAATGGAGTCATTTGGGTGAGTTATGTGATGGTTAAAGTATTGTTTTTGATGTTCCCGCAACACATCATTTTCTTTAAATTAGGTACCTACGTGGTTCCATGCGCGAAAATGTTATAAACTAACAGATTTTGCAAAACTCAGAACAATATTTCCACAATATCTTCAAGTATTGTCTCTGAAAAACGGAAAAGCAATTTTCTCGAAATAAATACCAAGTACCTAAATGCATAGACACAAGAAACTTTTATTAATGTCAACTATTTTCTAAATAGTCCCTATAAATTGGAAGGTGTTAGCCGCGCATTACAGCTCACACGGAATGTGAACAATTTAGATTCTAGCATCAACTCTAGAATAATTGCCTAGACTTTTAATCTTAGGCTCCTCGTATACAAGCCAGTCGCGACGTGGTTGCTGACAGTTTTCTTACATGTGTCAGAAGTGGTTAAGCGCGAAGGTGGTCGTCGTTGGCCACTGGTGGTTGTCACGAGTGCTCGGTGTGTGAGGAGCCTAAAATTAAAAGACGCTATATACTAAATCGAAACTCCCACTCAACAAAACAGTTGTCAGGTGGATTTTAGACGCGACAGTCGTTCAAAGATCGCAAAAAAATTCAGGTGTTCAACAGCCGATGACATTTTATAGTGTAACGGGTTTAAAAAATAGGGTAATCACCTACAGTTAGGCGACTCGCCAAAACATTATAGATTACGATTTATATTGTTTATTTCTGTGTAGTCGATTGTCTTTGGTTGGAATTTGAATTATTTTGTTATAAAGGTGGAACTTTATGATTTGAATTCGACCGTGAATAAGATTATTTTTCATATTATTCGGTCACTACTTAAAATATAATGTTAGATTGTAGGTATTGTGTCTATCATAAAACGGCATTTTTGTCGATTTGTGAAGTTTCAACCGCACACAAAAAGTTGCGTTTGAACCGCTTTAAACCACATCAGCTTTTTTGTAACTTTGACGAAAGAATCTATTGAAAAGAAAAGAAAATACAATTATTTTTTTAAGAGTTTTTCGAAACTAACATTTCCCAAACGTCTGATTGAAATAGTTACAGTGACGTGTCGTCCTCGTCGCCTCGTCTGATTTAGCGCAGGTGATGTCGCGATGTCGGTCAGTTTTCACTTTTTCCTCCTAAATCACTAAACTATTTGACATTGTTTGCTCGTGAGTTATTGCGTTGAGAGTCTTACATGACAAGGCTATTTGTTTCATTGATAGGCATTTCTTTTCTATATTTTGGACGCCATTTTGTTTTGAACAGCTGCGTTTTGTTTAAAAAAGACAAATTAAAATTGCTGCGGTTTTTTTTTGTGGTTCTAAATGAGTACTTGACATTAGGTAGAAAGCTAATGTAATGAACTATTTATTTAGGTTCAGTTATATACCATTAATAAACGTTTTACAGATACTGAGCGTGAAGATGTGGCTTCTTCCTTTTCCATAATACACATGGTATACGTGAAGCAAAAACTTTGTACACCTTTTTACGAAAATCATGCGGACGGAGGAGTATGAAATATGGCACAGTTAAAGTTTATATGGAGAAGGAGGCAGAAACTAATATTATTATAATAATCCTTATATATGTATGTCACCGGAAAATGGCAAACTCCGTAAGATTATAAAATAACTTGAGATATTGTAAACTTTCGATAAATTGTCAACTGAACATTTGGAATATTGTTTTACGGTCAACAGTCAAACTTGTAATTTAAATGAATTATGGCCGAATTTCAATCACTGGGCGACTAGTTACTTATAGTTGTAGTAAAAAGTTATGTTAAAAGTACACTTTGTAAAAAAGCATATTACAAACTAGAAGATTACATTCAGGATAAGAATGCTTGGAAACATGCTGGTCCTGCTCCATAGGACAATCAAGGGTGTAGACAAAATCAAACTAGTTGATTTATGTATTAACTTTAAAGATACACTGTTTCTATTTTGTGGTTTTACTTTTCTGTTGACTCACACACTGTTTAATTAATGGTTCCAATGTTTGTAAATATGTGAGTACCATTTACCTAAATTTCTTTAGAAAATGAATAAGTTTACCTCTGCTGGTGATACTTTGTTCTTATAAGTAGCATACTCTGGGTGCATCGTCCTCACATAATATTAAATTAATTTTTGTATACCAAATTTTGTAAAATCATTATTTGAAAAGAGTTAACTTCTTCGCAAAACCAAATCCAGTAAATAAAAAAATACACAAAATGGTTCAAATCTGCCTTTAAAATTTGAAGATTTTCCTCGATTTCTCTAAGATCTAATCATCAGATCCTGACCTGACTGATCGATGACCATGGGACCACCTGGGAAGTGTACACTCTTTAAAAGAAAAGAAGAATTTTCCAGGCGTCTTTGAGTAATCGGGGAATATACAGAAATTACATCATCCAAGTAAGCAAATTGCATATAAAAAAACTACTGAGCCAAACTGAATTATTTTTTTAAGGGACGAATTGGCAAGTTTACCGCATCGAACTAAAAAAGCATCACAAAATAGTATCAGAAACCACGGAGTAATCGGTGTACATATGTACATAAAAATATAAATACCAACCGCATTGAGAACCTCCTTTTTGGAAGTCAGTAAATTAAATAATGTAAATGGCGAAGTAACGATCGTCACAGATACTATAATACCGAGCTAGCTTCGTTTAGTCTACCTACCTACAGTAGGCCGCTCATCAATGGTATCAAAACCAGTGTAAGCTAACCTCTTGTTCTATTAACGCTACAAAGCTAGGCCAGATCAAAGTGAAAGAGTTACTCTCGAGGTGCTATCGACTATACCTACACGTGTCTCACAAACTACGACTGTTGCTGAAACATCCGCCGCACTTCGGCACTAAATCCAATATACTATTCAACATCTTCTAAATCGTCACATTTAATGACTGTAATGTATTTCAAAACGATGCTAGGTGACAATCTCCTGCAAGTGAAACGCTGCGCAATAGATCTCAGATTATATTTATATTTACTACCAGCGTGTGGGAAAAAATGTTTTGTTTTCATTTTATTTTAGCGCATATTTGACCGGTCATTCTGAAAATATTTCGAGGTGAATCTTTTTTATGTTCGTAATTGAGTTTTTCTGCAGGTTTGAGGTGAACGTTGCAATAGATAAACGTTTAGAGGTAAAATGAAGATCAGTTTCAAACGAGCTATCTATCTTTCTCATCTAAGGAATATGTTTATTGAATTGCAATGATAAATAATGATGACATGTAATTTTGATGAATAGTATCACGGTTTATGCACCATCTCTTCCTACCAATGTGTACGCCACGATGTGCGGCTGAACATGTTACAACTTTTCCTTACCACATTTTTATCTTGCATGCAATGTATCATGTACACCGTGTTTAAACAAATAAAATTTACTTACTTACTTATTTTACTATCTACTACAATCATCATATCCCACCGAAAACTATCCGTAAGGTATCATAAATCATTTATTTCGCAGATATGGTACAATGGGTGTTACAAGAAAGTAGGTAGTGCTTTACAAATCTCACCTATAGGAGGCATGCGACAATTTACTACTAGGTGCAGTAAAATAGAATAAAATGGTTTACATAATTTACAGAGATTAAATCTTACAGTTAAAAAAATCATCTAAGGTATAAAAGTAGTTCTTCATTAACCATAATTTAATTTACTTTTAAAACTTATAAATCGTTTTTTGAATCTAAGTTTCTAATACAGCTAATTATAATTATACTTTAAGTCGCAGTCTTATCTTGCGTAAATTTATGTTGGAACTAGCAGAAGCTACTTTGGAACTAGTCGTAACTGATCGCGTTGTCTGAAACTAGTCTACAACAAGGCGTTGCGTGATTAATCCAAAAAAATCTGACGATTATGAAAATAGGAACTAAGTCATACCTAATAAAGCGGTTGGGTCTTCTGCCAGACATAAAACGCGGTCCAACTCATGCAATAGTGTTTTAGTGAAGAACAATTTCAGAGGTACCTACAATCTAAACGCTAAAAAACATACATTTACGAAACTAAACCAAAATTAACCCATAATATTAAACGAACTATAAAAATGTAGGTTATAAGATCCGTGCAAAGCAAACTGCCACTTTAACTGAAAGTTACGACCCGGGAAACGAACCTGGGCCATCGAGCACGCTCCTCGTATAAACATCATGAGGGTATTAGTTTTCTAATCCTATGCTTTATTATATTTTGAATACGCTACCTATAAAAATTGATTGTACTATAGATTCGTAGCCGACTTCGAAATAGATTAGTTATGTAGTTGGTAGATTACTTCAGTAGGTCAGTGGGGAATGGGGGATTTGGGGAGATTACGTATTTCGTTCAAAGTGAACGATTTACCTTTATTATCTTGTAGATTTACTGACTAAATTATTATTTGGTTGGCACTAGGTATCTTATGCGTGATAGTAAACACAACGATAGTTCTTGCTCGACGGATATATTCATAATTCTGTTGGTAATTCCATTTTACTTTACTCCTGATAAAAACTTGTGCATTGACTACATCCATGATAACATTATAAATGCGAAAGCAACTTCTTAACGTCTGATCAAATTTGAATGAAACTTGGTACACGGGTAGACCATGTCCTACAATAAGACATAATGAAACCCGTTTATTCCTAGAGTATAAACCCTTTCTCTTTTCGAATTTAACGCGAGTAGCTGGAGCCCGATTGACCACCAGGTCAAGCGTCGTAAGTGGAGATGGATTGGTTACACGCTCCGGAAGGATTCCGGTCACATTCCCAAACAGGCCATGGACTAAAATCCTCAAGGGAAAAGCAAGCGTGGCCGTTCTCGTCAAACTTAGCGACATACCGTGGTCGCCGAAGCGACGAGCATTGGATTGACGGTGAAGCGTGAAGCTCAAGATCTCTAGCGACGGCGGACTACTATGGACGCCCTCTGCTCCAGCTAGGGGACATAGGATATTAAGTAATAGGTGCTGGCAGAAGGTTGCTAGCCTTATAAAAGCTACATTATGGTAAGAATTATCCCGACCGAGCTTGTCTTTCATGCGCAAAAACCATTCCATTTTAGCATCTCCCTTTTGATTACCTAGCTAGCTCCTGAAATAACACCAATTTCCTTTATATTTCTTCTGAATCCTGTCGTCTACTTAAGGGAACCATAACTCAAAGAGACATCTATCACTCAGCCAAGTAGGTTTATCATATTGTAAATCATACGACGCACTTTTGATTCACCAACTATGCCTGACACCCAAGCTGATGGAAATCCTACCTTATGGTAGTGAACAAAGAGGTTTAATGGTCGGTATATGTAAAGTTGTAGAAGGCTACTCTGAAACTTCAAAGGACCGATTATGACATCTGTTTTATAGTGTATCCGTCTGTTCTCACAAGGTGACCCATTATAAATATTTTATAGTAAGTGTAATGTGTACGTTCATTGGGATGCTTTGGATTCCGCCGCGTGGAATCGTTTGCCAATGTTAGGATGTTAGTGTCGGGAAGATGTTAGGAAATATACACATATCATGGCGAAAAACAACGAAACGGACCTGAAAACTATTTTTTACCGACTTCAAAAAAAGGATGAGGTTCTCAATTCGTCGGAACCTTTTTTTTTATGGATGTTCCCCGTTTCCGTCCGAAGATGTCCGAAGACGGCTGGACCGATTTGGATTTTTTTTTTGTTTGAATTGATTCCATGATCATCAAGTCAGGATCTGATGATGGGATCCTGGAGAAATAGAAAGAACTCTTTAAATTTTATAGGCACACCTGAAGCGATTAAAGTAGTTTTTGGAAGAGTACTTTTATTGTTATAGTAGTTTGAATCCATGAAACCGTAAGGCTCGGTGGGACTGGAGCCATATGAGATTGAGGTACTTTAAAGGCCGATACTGAAGTGTCTTAGTTGAAAACCCTCCGTAGGCAGTCTCACTACCGACTTTGCTAAGAAAGAAGAATCATATTCAGTTTGGTGATAGTACCTTCATGATAACTTTCTGATAATTGTTGGACTATACGGCTCATGATAAAAGATGGGCTCGCGATTAGAACGCTGGTTTACCCATTTAATCAGGAACTTGGTAAAATAGCGTTATAATTGATTATAATTTGACTGGCCTGTTGGTCGAGTGGTTAGTGACCCTGACTGCTTAACCGGAGGTCGTGGGTTCGATTCCCACCCAGGACAAATCTTTGTGTGATGAGCATGATCATTTGTTCTGTGTCTGGGTGTAATTTCGCTATAATATGTATGTATTTAGAAATATATAAGTATGTTTATCAGTTGTCTGGTTGCCATAGTATAGGCTCTGCCTAGTTTGGGATCGGATGACCGTGTGTGAGTTGTATTATTCTCTTTATTCATTTCACTTACATACTAATTTATATTTTTAAATATTTCTTAAAAAAACACACACACACACACATTAAAAAAAAACATTTAAAAATATAAAAAGCAG
The DNA here is from genome assembly GCA_905163435.1 of Mamestra brassicae. Classification (NCBI taxonomy): domain Eukaryota; kingdom Metazoa; phylum Arthropoda; class Insecta; order Lepidoptera; family Noctuidae; genus Mamestra; species Mamestra brassicae. The sequence goes on along the minus strand of LR990991.1, from coordinate 735,932 downwards.
TAGTCCGCCGGTGTCGGGAGCAAGGTCCAAGCTACCGGTGGTTAGGGCTCCAGAGAAAGGAACCTCCTCACAATACGAGCCGTATCGAGGAGTACTGCCTTCTGTATCAGGCCCTTTATCCAACCGCGTAACGCCAGCTTCGACAGATGGTCGTCGAAGCTTTTGGCCATCAGGCCATAGGCCGTAATGACAATCGGCACAATGACAGCCGAGTCCACATTCCACATGTCGACAACCTCGTGTGCTAAGTCGAGATACTTGATTTGCTTCTCTTTCTCAGCCTTCACGAGGTTCTCGTCATGCGGGATGGTAACATCGATTATCATTGTGCGGCGCGCTAATCGGTCTATCACCACGATATCCGGCTTATTGGCAACAATAGTCCTATCAGTGATGATAGACCGATCCCAGTACAACGTGACATGGTCATTTTCGAGAACTGGGTCGGGCACATACTTGTAATACGGTACTTCGGAATCTACAAGTTTGTATTTTAAAGCAAGTTGCTGGTGGATAATCCTGGCCACTTGGTTATGCCTGTGCAAGTACTCGCCGTTAGCAAGACGAGAACAACCAGAGATAATATGTCTGATGGACTCACCCGGACGGTGGCATGCCCGACACACGTCAACCGTCCCGTCCTTCATAATATGCTTCCGGTAGTTGTTCGTCAAGATAACTTCGTCCATAATCGCACAGACAAAACCTTCGGTTTCCCCGAAGAGATCACCGAAACGTAGCCAGGCCACGGACGCTGAGAAATCTACATCAGACCCATAAAGAGCCCGATAGAAGCGCCCGTGAAGCTCCTTGCCTTTCCATACCTCCTTGCGGTCATCTGTAGTAAGTATCACAGGTTTGCGCCAGTTCTCTTTAGCCATGGACAACGGAGTGAGTCCCTTGTCCACTGCGACCACATCTCGGTGCATACCCACATCGGCTTTGAGAAAATATTCTCTGAGACTGCACATCTCACGGTTGTGGAGAGTCTTAGCATTTAAAAAGCCTCGACCTCCACACTTCCGTGGGATGTACAGTCTCATCACCGACGATCGTGGGTGATGCATCCGGTTTGCGGTCAGCAGTGTGCGGACCCTCCTATCCAGGGCATCGAGTTCGGTTTGAGTCCATTTGAGTATGCCGAAAGTGTACATTAATACCGGCATGACCCAACCGTTGAAGGCGCGCACCTTATTTCCACCCGACAAAAGGCTGTTTAAAACCTTTTTCAGGCGGCCAAAGAAGCGCTCCCTCAGCGATTGCTTCATGTCAGTACCGTTAATGCCCAACGCCTCCGACATACCCAAATACTTGTAGGATTCGGTTGAGCTGAGGGATCTAACCTGTATGGAATCCGAGAGTTGAATTCCCTCAGATTCCATAATCTCCCCTTTCTTTACATGCATGACTGCACATTTGTCCACACCAAATTCCATCCTGATGGCACTACTGAAGGTTTCAGTTACCTTTAGTAGCTCCATCAGTCGCAAATTGTTGGAGGCAAAGAGTTTCAGATCATCCATGTAAAGAAGGTGAGATATGGCCTGACCACCTCTTCTCAACCGATAGCCTATGCCTGAATCCTCCAGCAGTGTGCTTAGAGGATTCAGAGCTAAGCAAAACCAAAGTGGACTCAAACTGTCGCCCTGAAATATTCCCCGTTTAATCCAAACAGGCTCATCACTCCCTTGGATCGGTTGACATCCTGGATAGCGAAGGACTGTTTTCCATTGCCTCATACATGACTCAAGGAAGGTGCGTAGGGTTGCATCTATTTTGTACAACTCCAACACCTTCATGAGCCATGTATGTGGCACAGAATCATAGGCCTTCTTGTAATCTATCCAACATGTCGACAGATCCTTGCGGGATCGACGAACCTGTTGGCTTATGGCCATGTCTATGAGGAGTAGCTCCTTAGTACCGCGGGACCCCTTCCTACATCCATTCTGAGAGGCGGACATAATTGAGTTACTCTCAATGTGCTCATTAATTTTCGCTCTCAGGATAGATGTAAGAAGTTTATAGACCGTCGACAAACAAGTAATCGGTCTATAATTCTTGGGTTCCGCGGGACTACCTGTCTTATGGAGCAGGTGGGTAATGCCAGTTGTTAGAAACTGTGGTAGCGACCCAGACTCTAAGGATGACTGGAATTGAGATGCCAGGAGCGCGTGTGAGCTGCTATACCACTTCAGCCAGAAGTTGTGCAGTCCGTCCGGTCCAGGAGATTTCCAATTCGGTAACGGACGGACTGCTTTGGCTATATCCAGTGTGGTTATAGTAATTTTTTCCATTTGTGGTATAGCTTCGCACACGCGCTCGACATCGCGCATCCAGCCACCCTCAGCGTGACAGATGGGCACCGACCAGATGCTGCGCCAGAATGTACTCGTGGCGACATCATCCGGGCGGTAAACGTCTGTCACACTTTGTTCAGGTCGCTCCCAAGCTCTGTATACCCACCTCTCATCGCTCTGGAACATGCGGTTTTGCGAGTATCGGTCAACCCGCCGCTTATACCGCCGAATACGGTTTGCCCATGCACAAACTTTCTGCTTCAGGAAGTCGATGCGCTCTGTGACACGGAACGTGTATTCTCGGGGGCTGATTCCAGTCCCCGAAAACGCCCGCCTCACAAAGCGCATCACACGTGGTCGTGTGTTGCCCTCCCTGAAGCAGTATAGTTTGCCGATGAGTGCCCTAGCCTCATCGATACGCCGCTCGATCCTGCACTGCCAGGCTGGTGCAGCAGGCTTCGGTCGTATAGCTTCGTCACAACTAGGAAACTTTACTTTTGCTATACGACATGCCGCAACAGCCCCGCAAAACAGGATTGAGTGCGTATCAACGAGGCTCTCGCTGCTTTCAAAGATGTTCTGCAGCAGCGAGTCCAAAGCACACACCAACGCCCTATTCTTTTTGTGCATAGGTAAACGTGGTAGTCGGGGCCTAAGTTCGGTCGGTGTCAATCTATACTCGCGAAGCGCATCCTCCAGTGCGCTCCTCAGTCTATCGTTGCACTGGCTACTTACCGTGACAACCCTATCATCTACCTCATCACTACCGTTGTTGGGCCGCGGTGTGATTGCGCCACTGGCTGGCGCCTGTACCACGGTCTGTGTTGGGGTCGAGATGATAAGGTTGCTCAGTACCTCTGAGCGCAGCCTTTCAAGTGCGGCATCGTCCAACCTGCAATTATGTTGGATGACCCGCACCTGATTCGACAATCGTTGGGCCGAGACGTTCACAGTTGGTTCCAGGTCCTGAAACAGAGACAGCATCCTGACACGATACGCAGTGAGGTTAGTTCCCCCCTCTGTAGACCCGTAATATGCGCGCATGACGTTCTCGTTCATGGACTGAGTCCATCGCATGCGCTGCACACAACCACCGGCAGCGGGGACCCGGCTCAGGGCCGGTTGGCCCCTAGATCCCAAGCTTCTCGGTGGCCGGCCTCTCCCCTGCCGACGCACAGGTGTTGGCGACGTCGGCGGGGAGAAATACTCGTCGCTCGAGCTCGACGCAACTGCAACCACCGGTGACACTTGTGATCCGATGTCCGGCGTTGGCGAGGCGGAGCTGAGCGACGAGCCCGGGGGTGGAGGATGTGCGCGTCGGGCAGCTGCTCTTGTTATCATACTCCAAGTTTCATTCCATCATTCCTCGTAGTACGTACGTTAAACGTAGGTATCTAGGTAGTCATAGTCATTCAATTTTCATAATGACATATGTCATCAGTCTGTACTGCATATTTTCTTCTATTGTGGCCATTTTATTGGCTTTATGATGTAATAAAGTTTGTATTGTAAATAATCTGTTTGTTTTTGGAGGTTTTGGGCGAAAGAAATGTGCATAAATACAATCAAAAACTGTTATTTTAAATTTAAATTTGCTTGTACGGAAATAAAACTTGTGTTGACATCGGGAGTTGCCAGTTTATTATTATTATTATTATTAATTATTTTGATTTACAACAACGCAAATTCTATCTATCTTTAGAAACACTCGCTGGTAATGCATGTCTAGGTAAAACTAATTAATTAGATACAGGAACCATAAAAAGTAGAACGTTCTAACAAACAGTAAATTAATGTTCCCTTTTTTATCTATAATCACCACAGTAACCAGTATATCAATCGTCTCAAGCTATTTCCACGTCTATAAGTGCATACGGCAGCCCTTAATCACAACAGTAATAAGCATATTTTACCTCCACAAAAAACGCAAAAATACACTAAAAGAAATTACTATGTTGATAACATTTTGTTTATAAAAATACGGCACGAAACGTGGACCGTGTCAACCTATTTGTCACTTTGACAAACTACTTCCTAGATGTCATAGCGTATACGGTGACCGGGGGCAGTTGATTTACTGACTAACGCCTGCACTGTGCCATTAAATCATTGTGTGATTCTTTTTGATTTTGTATAATTTCGTGTTTTTGCTTATAAGCTATTTTACAGGAGTGATTTGTGGCGTTTTGAGTAGGAGACGCCCATTGCATGTGATGAGGTTCATAAATAGATACTAATTGCACGGAGATAGTAGCTAGCAACCGATCTACCTGTTGAGTTATCAATTACTGAATTCAGGTTCAATCTGCCAGTCAAAGCTTCCAGTCTAGCCTTATTTATTAATTTACGCTTTCAGTTACTTTGAAGGCGTTAAGGGGCTAGCAGTAAGTACTATTATAATATAATATAATAATATAATATCTTGGGACAACTCACACACGGTCATCCGATCCCAAACTAGGCAGAGCCTGTGCTATGGCAACCAGACAACTGATAAACATACTTATAAATTTCTAAATACATACATATTATAGAGAAATTACACCCAGACACAGAACAAATGATCATGTTCATCATACAAAGATTGGCCTCTTTTTCCAATGATTCTGTAATAACAGTCGTGTGCGCTAGATGTCTGGTTTGATATCATTTCCCTGAGTACATAACATAACCCTAATTTGACTGTCACGTAGCCGGGTAAAGTTGGAGTAATAGCATATTGACAAAAAAACTAAAGAAATCTTCCTTTGAACTTAAATCAGTTGACAAATAACAAACTGTTCCTTTGTCTTCACATCAAAAGCCATCTCAAATTCAAAGCAAAAATTGGGTTAGTCTAAAGGCTCCTCTAATCTTCTCTCCAGAATCTTGTAGAAGATCAAAATACAATATGTACCGGAACACCGGCCACAGACAATTTGTCATCTGACAACCTGTACTTTAATTACAGCGGTTCTCTCCCCCGCCCGTCTCGCCGCAACCCCCCCGGACACCTTGATTAAACGCGGGGCTATATATAAAGTACGTGGAAATTGGTCATACTTGTCATTTTTGGATTGACGTCCGCTGCAAGGTGACGTCGGCTAGATTAATTTGGTGTTTGGGCTGGGACTGGGGTTTAGTATCTTGGAATATTACGAGGTATGAGCTAGGTTTGATATTAATTTCACGGCCTTTCAATTTACTGGGTACTATAGATCTTCCAAGAAAGGAATCCAGGGTAATAAGCTTCATTCATTGACAAGTTCCAAGAAAAATCTTGGTGTTAAAAAAATGAAGTAAACAATTATGTACAAACTTTTTCATCTATTTCTAGCATCAGTAAGCTTTTCACAGTCAAAGCTTTCGGACACTGAAATATAACTAAAAGTATGTAGTTCAAACCTTTCAGATATCAATCTGACTACTTTCAGCCTAATCAAAAAATAATCACGTGCCCATTGTTACACACTAGGTACTACTTTTAAAGCTCCCATTGTAATTTTTAGGTTTATTTTTTGTTATCAATTGATGGAAATCGATGATGAGGTCGACGATGAAGCACGCTTGCCTAGAAGCAACTCTTTCACTCTTGACTCAAAAACTCCTAGGTTGTAGCTATCAGGAAACACAGACTCCGCCAGGGAATTCCACTCCTTAACTGTACAGACGCACACAACACGTTCGTGTAAAATATAAAGAATATTTATTCTATTCTTCATCTCACCAAATCAAGTTCTCAATCGAACTATTCACCACTTCGCTCACCATTACCGCAAAACAAAAGCCGTTGACATTCTCCGTTCGAAACAAAATCGCGATGAAACAAATCGCGGCATCGATCATGGAGCGATACAAATGCCGCCATTGACTGTCGCGTGTCTGGGAGACGGCTACACGATTGTCATCAGAAATAACATTTGTTGTAACACTTTGTATCTGTTACACAGTGGAGTTGTTTCTAAAAAGATTGAAAACATGTTTTTGTGATTTATTGGGTTTTTGTGCCAATACTGATTTGATCCGTTCTCGTGGTAAAAGAATAACATCCGATCCTCAAGGTTAAGCAACGCTTGCTGAGGTCGGTCTGGATGGGTGACCATCTTAACATACAGAGACTTCTCCGTGTCTCGTTACACGTTGGCTGTCATTTGCAGATCTTTGACAGTCGTTATAAGTAATCAAGTTCTAATCTATCTCTATACCAATATTCATCTAAATTGGTTCAGCGGTCTGGCGGGAAAGCCTAACAAACAGAAAGTCATACAGAGTTTCTTAGACATTTATAATACTAGTATAGATGGTTCTATTTAGAGTTCTGTGGCGTCGCTCCGTAGTCTATTACCCACCTCTTGTCTTGCGCCGCATGCTCTGTCTCCTGTACATGTGAAGATCTTATGACTGCGTCAGCGAACGGTGTTCCCGTTGCTGAGTACTGGGCCAAGCATACAATTTGATAATTGTATTTGCCACCGACACGCTAAGAAGAAGATGGTTCTGTTTTGTGTTTCTCTGAGCCAGGTCTCTCTTTCTGTTTTTCAATTGAGAACAACTCAGCTATACCTACCTAAGTTTTCAGCTTTGCGTGCCACCTCAGGTGCAAAAGTACTAGTCCTATTATTAAGAGTCATGAAAGATTTTTTCGTGAATATAATTAAACAATAACATTTACTTTGACTTGAGCTGTCATTTAACGTATCTTTACACCAAACTTATCATCTTCAACGCCACAACAAGACGACTATCTCCATTGATATCTTAACCAGCTCACTGACAGTATCTGTCACAAATCTTGCAGCAGCAGTATAATCACTCAATTCCCACATTTAGCTATTAGTCGCAGTTCCTCCATGCGGTGTGTAGGCAAGACTAATTATTTTCTAAACGCCGGCTGACGTTATGGCACACAGCGCACTGTACTAAATTTATTTCACGGGATGTCAATTAACCTGGGCTTGGAGTATAAATCATTCGTGTTCGTTCGTGCCCGTTCGGGTGACGACAGAGGGAGATGCAAAAGGTCTAGTTGGTGAACAAAATGTCTTCTGAAAAAGTTTAATAGAACGTGGTGTACCTTTAGAGACATGTGTGACTGAAGTCTGAAAAAACCAAAAAGCTCTAATTGGTGCCTTAGGACTATGGGAGTCCAAGTTAGTTTGTACAACGGAGAAAACGCTCAACTAATGTCAATAAAAATAACAAGCGATTACTATTAATTTGATTATTCCAAGTATCGGAGGAGATCGTGGTTAATTAACAGCCGGGCCGGTCAATCTTCAAGGTAAAGCAACACTTACCAAGGTTGGTCTGTGGAAGGGTGACCATCTTAACATACCGAGTTTCCTCCGTGCCTCGGAAAGCACGTTAAGCCGTTGTTCCCGGCTGTTATTTGTCGATCTTTGGCAGTCGTTACGGATTGTCAGAAGCCATTTAGTCTGACTCCAGTCTTGCCAAGAACTACCGTGTTACCCAGTTAATAGATTGTGAAGGTCTGGTAGGCAGCCGCTCCACGCAAAATACTGGTATTCAGCTGAATCCGGTTTGACTGGAAGCCGACCCCAGTATAGTTGGGAAAAAGCTCGGCCGATGATGAAGAAGTGGAGTCGTGTTGGAGGACATGACTAGCATTATAGGATTTGAAGTCATGTCCTCCGTCCGGTATTGATATCTAAACATATGTATATATAATTTATTTCAGGTAACAAAGACCTATAACATATACCTTACAGACTATCACACAAATTTATAAAAACAACAAAAATATGAATACACAATTGTACACGTAGTCACGGCGTCGTGTTGCGCTGCATGATGACGCGTAGTCTTCCGCGAAATCGCCGATACACGACACCCTTCGGCCAAAACTCTTTCTATGATCAGTTGGAACTCGCATCACGTACTACTTGAAATTCGTGTTATGGCGTGACTTATTATTATTATAATGAGCCTGTAGTGTCCTACTGCAGGGCAAAGGCCTCCCTCTCTTTCTTCCACTGTTCTTTGTTCTTTGCCACATCTGGCCAATCCTTTCGGTAGGAGTCTAACTCCTCCCAGCATCTCCTCTTGGGCCTACCGCGTCGCCGGTTCCTGTTGTTTGGAAACCAATCAGTGGCCACTTTTGCCCTTTTTTGTTGCGACTTATAGCGAGTTAGTGAGGTATATAGTCGAGAGAACCATTCATTAACATTATCGATTTGCCTAGCCTTTTCCAACTACGAGTACATTGGGGTCGACTTGCAGAATAATCGAATGTAGCTGAGTGTCAAAATTGTACATGGAGCAACGGCTATCTGACCTGAACTAAGTAACTGTGAAGCAGCATTACTGACTACCTGTAAAGATGTACCTTCAACAGCCGGGACGGCTTAACGTTTTTTCCTTAACACAGAGAAGCTTCGATATTTAATCGATAGTCGCCCGTCCTTGAGCTGACCTCCGCAAGCGCTTCTTGTCCTTAATAATCGCCTCAGCCACGAACTCCTCTAGTGAATTTATGCATCACCTATACAGCAGTGTTTTTTTTTCTCAGACAGTTATTTTCATACGACTCTTTATGTGTTAGTCTAAAGATTTTCATTGTAGTATCAAGTAGTTTTTCTGCATGTTGTTATTCCACGGCGTGTGCTCATGCGCAACATAGTCGCGATGTCGCGTCACGTCGACAAAGCATTTGATTTACCGACGCTATAGTAAAAACATTAGTGCGAACTATATTTGAATCGATTCGGTTTGCTTGATTTTGTACAATGAATGATGTCATCCATGTTTGTTCAGCTTCAGCAGACAGAGGTGTCCATTTACGAAGTCCATGTATCTTTTCGAGTTCTATAAGAATAGTTTACGCCACTGCGAAAGAAAAATATTAACTAGCTATTGATGTGATTGAATACATGACACTTAGTGCTAGCATCAATTTCAAAATTGAATTGAAAATGTTTGTGAAGTTCTCCCTGATTTCTTAACTGACCCGAATTGAGTTTTCGAGAAACTTAAGCAGGTAAACCTGTGTCAAACTTAAAAATCAATTTTAGCCAGAAAATCTGTCAAACTTTGGCATTAAAATATAATTTGACTTTCTCAATCATCAAAATACTCAATTTCAGAACGGTCCAACCCTATGTTTTGTTTTCGAGTTTTCTGTTTGTTATTTTCACCCAAAAGTCTCGTGATTGATACTGCAATGTAAGTAAAGGTCATAACAAAGTAATAGGCTGACTTTGTAGTCACTTTACCTCGATTTTTGGCACGCTGAACTTCTTAATTCTAGTACTTCTCGACCTCATAGCCAAAGTAATACTTTGTAGTGTTTTTTTTGAATTTCACGCTATAGCTTCGCTTCGAAATGTGGTATAAATCTCATACACGTGAATTTTAATAAGTATCTTTTGTCTTCTGATCTGTTATCAATTATCATTTCTAAATAAATGTAATTATACAAAGTGCGAGTAATTTTGTCTGTTTCTAAAGCCGCACCTTTTATAGCTTTCTTTGAATCTTCCGTAATAAAACAGTCCGTATCGGTATCGGTATCGGCGATACTTTTTTATAAATATCTGTATCGGTATCGTATCGGCTGAAGAGCGTATCGATGCATCCCTAGTATGATCCCTTAACTAAGCACTTGTTTAATCCTCGTCTTTCATCTCGACATCATCTTCAACATCTCATAAACCGCTCCTCCCTATCACCTGACCGACAATACTTTTCTGCTAAACGCTTAAAGCGCTTTATAATTTACAGCGCTCGTAAACTCATGTCTGCTTTTAAGTCTATATGAAATAGTGTAGTTTTGACGTAGGAAAGCGCTGCAGCGGCCATCATTCAGCGAGCCACATCAAAGGACGCGTGTTCATTGCTCGTATGATTGTTTATTTTGTATACTTTGTTGTGTTGACGGAGCAATGGAGTTGAAATGAGGTGTTATTGAAAATTGTGTATTATAAGGTGCGCTGAAAATATGTGTGAGAAAAAATGAGTTATGGTTTTCGATTTGTGCTCATTTTTCTTTGCTTAAGTATGAAGGAAACATACTGTATTACTGGAACATATTTTCAGGACTACACGCGTCGTTTTGTATTCTGAAAAGGTTGCACAATTTATTTTAAATAAAAACCGGCCAAGTGAGAGTCGGACTCTCTCGGGAAATAAAACACGTTTCTTGTATGAGAGCCCTCTTATTTACCTTTATTTTGATTATTTGATGTTATAGCGGAAAAATTGTCTACTTATTACGGTTCTTGAGATACAGCCCGCTGACAGACAGACGGAAGGACGGACGGACGGACAGCGGAGGGTTACATTGGTAACCCTTCGGATACGGAATCCTAAAAAGCAGAAGGAAAAAGAGCATGAATCCTGTAAAATTTTCAACGTTATCTTTTGACTTGTAAAATTGTAAGGGCAAAGGGCACAAAAACTGCTTTAAATCTTTATTAGTGATGAACTGACGCATAATGTATCTTTCAAGTATTCCTTTTCTAAATAACAGTACACGTTAAAGATACCTCTCAATAAAAACTTCTCAAAACTCCTAAACAGTTCTCAGTAACCTCATCCACGATTCCTACTCCACGAACCCTCTTCCTCACCAACAGAATATCTCAGTCACCTGCCGCCTTAAACAAGACTTACCGCGAAGACAGATTACTCACTTGCAGTACCCAGCATCCTAGTTTTCTCAGTTCCTAGGAATGTCTCACACCTGGCCGTCTTGTAACAGCCGGTAAATCTTTCCGGGATAAGTTGTAGCTGCATCTGAATGGTCGTAAACGGATTATACGTTTGAAGTGTTAAATGTTTGTCTTGGACACTACTGAGATGTTTTGACAAAGGAAATATGTGAGCTTGAGTGAGAATTAGTTTGGGAAATATTGTGGGACTTAGTTGTAGGTGACGTGTTGGGAATGTAGTCACATTGTAGCTGAACTGGTTTACTGGATTTGATTTGCGGTCAGCAGAAGCGAAATTGCAACAATCAAAGAAAAGAACAGTACAGAATGATACTAAGAAATTGCGCTGAGCGTTCCCATAGCAAAATCATCATAATAGATATCCATTATCCCCATTACCTACGTGGTATTTTTTCCAGTTATTGTAATCCTTCAGATTCTTATTGATTTTTTAATACTGAACATGTAAACACACTGTAAAAAGACGGTCTTAATGCTTTAGGCAAAGCTTATCCGTTGACACAAAGTTTTGTTCTTCAACTGCGTCAACAACATAATCAAGTGGCAGAATCGCATTTTGCAAGACTAGACTTCTTCTTCAATGACACACTTAAGCATCAGTAATTTTCCATTCAATGCAGAAAGCACAAATCCCTCTCGACAATCTAAATCCACATAATATTTCCTCTTGCACCAAAATCCTCAGCAATGTTTCCACCATTCAACCCGACACCTCCGAAGGTATTCACGCTCCCCCGCGCCAGGCCAGCCAGGGTGTCTGCCGGCCCCTCGGCCGCAGCCGCTATATGACGCAGATTGTCAGAATAACAATGGAGCAGGACAATGCGCCGGTGGGCGAAACAAACGGACTCTTTGTGGTGAGGTGGGCAAAGAGCAGTGCGCAGACGTGGCGGAAAATCGTTTACTTTTAGTTTTCATTGTTGTCTCGTATTTGTGTTAAAGTTATGTAGGAAATTAAATTGTTATCATGTGTATCTTTGATGGTTTAGGTTAGTCAAAACCCGAAAGCATGATAAGCAGTTCATGAAGTTTCGTGTTATACTACAGTTACTGCGTTTTGGAGTTTAGATAGGTTCGTAGGTCGCTCCATTTTAATTTGGGCGACCCAGTTGGCGTAGCAGTTGAGCGATTGACTGCTGCGCTGCGTGTTGCAGGTTCGATTCCCGCACGAAACAAATATTTGTAGGCCCACAGATAGTTGTTCCGGGTCTGGCTGTTTGTGTACCTTTGTAAGTTTATGTGTTTGTAAGCGTACCCACGATACAGGAGAAATGCCTAGTGTGGAGCAACGTTTTTTTTAAAGAGAACATACTGTTTTTAGCGCTTTTAGGTTACACCCTAACATAGGTAGTTGGGAAAACAGTCAGCAGGTGATGTGTGGGCGTGGACGTATGGCGTCCAAATTGTTTGTTTGATGCAATACTACACATGGCCCTGTAAGCCTACCCAACTTAAAGATAACCTCAATTTCCTCCCCTGATACTGCATCAAACACCTCTTTTTACGGGGCTTGTGGCAAAATAATAACAAACGCACATCTCGATCTTCCAGTAAGCAATGCCTGACATGGTCCGTGGAGAGCTAAACACATTGACATACAGCACTCTGTACGTACATTTTAGCTACCTCTTGGAGGCAATAGCGTTAAAGGCATAATACTTTAAATCTTATTGAACTGCCCACAATACTTCATCCCTAATGTTTTGACGAGCATAGTTGAAAGGTAGAGGAATACCTTCACAGATACAAAGCGAACGGTTTAATACGACGATTTAGCCCTCCGTCCCATTGTTGTGCTAAATGTTATTCTTAAATTAATCGGACACTATTATTTCGGGTTCTCCTTCCTTAAGAATAAGGTTTAGATTTGAGTGTATGGAGATGGTAAATCTTCAAAGAGGTAGCCGCTTTTCTTGTGTCGGAAATGTTATAAATACATAAGTAAATAAATATGATTTTCTTTGAGTGTGATCTGGCTAAAGGTACGAAAATTATTTCATGATAAACGATGAAAAAGATCTATAGGATTTCCTTTAGATACTATAATTTGATTTAATATTGATTAGTACCTATACATATTTACAACTGTTTTAATAAATACTTAACTAACTATATGCACTTAAATAAAAATAAAAACTCCTAACTATAGCATGGCGTCAAAAAATTCGTCCGCATCGCTATCGACTGGAAGTGAGCCCAAAGGACTGGCGGCATTGCCATGTTGTATGGCAATGCTTATCCTCTGTCTTTTTATTATATTTTGATATTATCTTATTAATCTTTTGATATCCTTGACCAGTATTTCAGCCATTTTATAGAGAAAACTGGAGCCGTTTATAGTATTTCTGGATCATTACGAGCTTTGCTACAAACTGTACCGGGGCGCATGTGTTTACATAGGTGTGTTACGTAAAATATCGACTTTACAACTAATAAATATAAGGTACGTGATATTACGGGGTAAATATTTTTATTGCAACGTTCACTTGATTTATTGACAAGTTGCTGCTGAAGTTAGGGTTCTGTCGCGAAATAAGGTCATGTAACTCTTTTATTTGAATACTCAACTTTTTGTATTTATCGTCAGTAGTTCACAGCTGCTAGTATACACTCATGGGCAAGGGCATACGCCTTTTTTTTAAGGATGTAAAATCATCAAATGACCTCTTCCACTCTGGGTGGAGAGAAAGGGCGTGTCAGACTATTCCTGAATAAAACCCACCCGTGTTCCTTCTAAAGCCCATTTTGTGCTACAATTACCTACAAATGCAAACATAAAAATCTAATGCAAGCGAAAACATTATTAAAATATAATTATTATAAAGCAGATTATAAACAAATAAACCGCGACCTCTGCAAAATTAATTGGGATCAGGCCTTTGACGGACTCTCAGTAGACCAGTGCGTGAGTACATTTTATAATAATATTTTCGGCATAATAAAAACTCATACTCCTACAAGCCATTCCAAATCCTCAAAATTCCCCATCTGGTTTTCTAGATCACTAATTCGGATATTTAATCATAAAAATAAAGCCTGGATCAAATGGAAAACATACAACAGCCTGTCAGATTATGAGCAGTTCTCTTTTCTTAGGCAGAGGTTTCAAATGGAGTGTAATAAGAGTTATACCAATTACATAAACGATGTCGAAAAAAATATTAAAAAAAATGTCAAGAATCTGTGGAGTTACGTTGCTAATCGCAAAGCTAATGTTGGTATACCAGCTACGGTATTTTACAAAAATCAACATTCCAGTGACCCAAATGCGATTTGTAATATGTTCTCGAACTTTTTTCAGTCGGTCTATGAAGCTAGCACTTTTGATAACAATGATTGGTTGCCCCCTGAAACGTGTTCAGACAATTGCGGCATTATAAGTCGTATCACTTTTAGTCCTGACCAAGTACTGCGGGCTTTGAAGTCATTGGACGTTACAAAAGGCCCAGGCCCAGATGGGTTGCCACCTTATTTTATTGGAAGAACAGCCGATAGTTTGTACATTCCACTTCACACTATTTATAATAAATGTATTACTGAAGGAACTTTTCCTGATGTTTGGAAACAAGCCAATATAACCCCAGTACATAAAACGGGTTCTAAACACGATGTTGAAAACTACCGCCCTATCTCTATCCTGTCTGCTTTGTCCAAGGTTTTCGAGAGACTTGTACATAAAGCGGTGTACCCGACCATTCATAACATAATTCTTACACATCAACACGGATTTGTTCAAAAAAGATCTACTGTAACGAATTTACTTACTTTTACAGATTATTTGTTTAATAATATGGATCGACGGGTACAAGTAGATGCTGTGTATACAGACTTTCGTAAGGCCTTTGATAAGGTGGATCATGAGCTGCTTCTCAGAAAGCTGGCGTATAATGGCATTCGTGGAGATCTACTTCGCTGGTTTGCATCATATGTCTCAAATCGGTCACAAAGAGTTGTAATTAAGGGCTATCGATCGAATTCAGTCGGTGTCACTTCTGGTGTTCCACAGGGCTCGATTTTGGGTCCTCTCCTTTTTATCATCTTCATTAACGACATTGGAGCTTGCTTCACACATTCAAAATATTTGCTATATGCAGATGACCTCAAAATCTACAGACCAATTCATAACCACACTGATACTGTACTACTACAAGAAGACCTTAATCGATTTTGTAATTACTGTGTAGAAAATAAAATCCAGTTGAGCACATCTAAGTGCGTGTCTATTACGTTTACAAAAAATAAAAATATTATAAGTAATACTTACGCACTACAGGACATTATGTTGCAAAGAGTTAAGTCAGTAAAGGACCTTGGAATACTGTTGGACACTAAGTTACACCTTGATCAGCATATTATAAAAATTGTAAATAACGCTTATCGCATGTATGGTTTTGTTATGAGAGCTGCCAATGACTTCAAGCGAGTCGACACCTATATACATTTATATAAGTCATTAATAAGGTCACAGTTAGAATACGCTGTGCTAATTTGGAATCCTCATTATCAGAAATACATCGATAGTTTGGAAAGGGTTCAGCGCAAATTCATCAAAGCCCTGAAATATCGCTGCCACCACGATTCGACTTCCTCCAATTTATCCCTCAGGAATATTGAGTTGTTAAGCTTGAAATCTCGACGCCTTTATCTAGAAACTATGTTTCTCTATGACTTGTGTAACAACAGATATGACTGCATAGATCTTACTAATAAGCTTAGCTACGTTGTCCCGAGGACTGTCATTAGACGAGAAGTGCGCGCACGTCCGCTTTTCGCGGTCTCCTCCTGCCATAGTAACGCTGGAGTTCGTGCCCCTCTTCGTCGTATGGCAAATAATTTTAATACTGTTTTTGGAGACTTGGACTTGTTTACATTGTCTGCTAATAAATTCAAGATCTCTTTAATACAATTAATTGGTGATTGACATTTTATTTATTTTATCTATTTTGCTGCGTTTGTTTTTTTTATTGTAATTTTAATTTTATTATTTTTCATTATTTTATACTTAATTTATTTTTCTGTTTAATTTTAGTTTTAATTTTGTTCTTAACTTTATTTTTTATTAGAATGTTCATTTTTATTTTGAATTTAATTTGATTTTGATTTTATTTCTGGCTATTAACTTTAATTTGAATTTTTGATTTTTAATGTAAAATTTATTTTAGTTTTTTAACAAAAAGACAAAAATTTGTAAATTTTAGTTTGTTTTTAAAATTGTATCGTTTCTATATTTTATCTCGCTCATGTTACTCGTGTGTAATTTGGCCCGTAACATTTTGTTGTGATTAAAATGTGGATAACGTCGTGGGTTACACATATGTTATTTTGTATTTTTAAACACTTGTATTGTACCTTTTTTGTGTAACTGTTTGTTTTCCCAAATTAAATAAATACATAAATAAATAAATAAAGCCCTTTGCGTTCCAGGGCCGCGGTGAGTCTTTCGAACAAATTCCGCTACCCTGGGAGGCTCTGGCCTTAGCGGGCCCCGTCTTCTATGCTGACATCACATTGAGGCGCGCGTGGAACACAACGCGTCATCCACCCGGGCCTGGTGGTGATCGGACGGCGAGCCACCCAACTTGTGCAATCTTATGCCATTTTATTGGATTTGCAGCCACGCTCATCTAGCTGCCATCAAACAGCCAGCGAAGTCCGTCACTTCAGAAAGCTTCAGTTGTACAACCTTACATTTGTCTTCGATGCCAATTTCGCAGATTTTTAATTTTGTTATGCATAGGACAGAAGAAGTAACGGGAGTTTACGCCGGTTTTTTACCCGACTGCCAAGGAAGGGTTATGTTTTTTACAAAATTTGAACATTGTCGAGCGTTCGAACGAGTTTTCTGCAAATAAATCTGGAAAGTATACTTTTTGAGTAAAATGCTTATACCTAGTATTCAAGGTGATTGTTTTATGTGAGCAGGTGTGAATTCATTGCCGGTATCAGTAACGATATACACTTAGTCTGCAGATGTAAAGGAATATCAACTGTTATCCGAGTGGCGGAATAAAAAACTCGTACCTACATCTAGAAATCTTCCACAGGAAATTCATTACACAAAGAAAATTAAACAAGATTTCAGAAGCTGTTTTCCCTCATCCATCAAGCACTCAAATAATTTTTCTATTAGCAACAATCTTTCTTTCAGCACTACATCCATACGGAACCCTCGCCCATTTAAACGTCGAACGTGTAATTACGGCTCACATAATTCGACGCTAGATCAACAAACAGAGTTGCGCGGGCGCCGAATTATTTGTTGTTTTAACATTTTTTTATTTAGCACACGTGTGGAAGTAAGCCCACATCATCCGATATTTAGGTGTTTAGGTTTCGCGAATACTTTTTTAAACAAGTTTGGTGTGAATTTTTATTTGAATTTTGATGAGGATTAGGTGCCTACCTATTTATGAATTATCTTGACCGTGATATTTGTAAATGTAAATAGTGCAACTAGGTTTACGAATAGGTTTAATGAACAAATCACAAAATGTCATGTCAAGCTGTCATGGTGGGAAGGTTCTCACTCCACCTCGTATTTTTTCCTGTAGCTTTCTTCTGATAAATAGCAAAGGACATGTTGACTCCTCAAAAGCACAGTATGAGCGCGTCTCATGTCTTTTTAGGACATCAGAGTTAATAAAAGTCCTATCGCTTTTCTCCCCGTCAGTACCGGTGAGAAGTGAAAGTATATTACGGCGAGAGCGGGGTGGCGGAGGGACGCGCGGGGGGAGGCGCGCCAATTGCGCTGATTGCTTCAATTGCTAGCAATAAGCGCGGGCGCACGCTGGAGGTAACGCTTCGCACCATGACCTGCCTTATTGAATGTAGATAACGATGAGTTGTTTACTTTCATTGTGCACTCAATAAGGATAATACGCGTTTAATAAAAACAGCCGAATTGTTCGATCGCGAGATTGTGAGATCGCGTCGTTTGTTTACAGGACTCCGTCGAGCTTCGAAAAGTACTTTCAACCATTGGTTTTAACTTTTATTAATAGACATATATTTATAACCACCAGCCAAACAAAAAGGGTATAAGTAGTAACCCAGTAACTGGGTTGAGAAGTGCAGATATTTAGCCATACACGATTAGATGAAATTCGAACCCAAAATAGCTGTTAAAATAATGAATAGGAAAATATTGTAATAAAACTAAAGTGTTCTCCAATGGGGAAATTCTCAAGGCTCTTTACAGACAATTCCCTAAATTGGGCACCTTCTCAGAGAGGCGTGACGTGTTCTCACTATGATTCAGCGCTGATTTGGGAAAAACCTTTGTTTGGACTACGATAGATTGAATTGATGGTTTATTACTATTTCACAGTTGATTCCAAGTATCGAAGAATATAGCAATTTAAAAAGAAATTTCTTTTAATATTGACTATTAATAGATGGCAGTTGTATATACTCTGCCGGAAAAGTAATAGATTAACTACAATTTATTTATTTTTGAGTCATTCATTTTCAAACTTCCGGAAAATTAGTTATAGTATAGGTTCATTCATTCAATCTACATAATTCTTCCAAGAAAACCCATTCAATTGATTCCCATACTCTTTTAAATCCCGATGCACCCATCGCTACACAAGCCGACCTCGACACATACCTCCGTATGCGCACTCCTGCGCAGGGTCGGTAACCTCACAGGATATGCCCAATTGCTGCACAATAAAGGTGCGTTTGCCTCGTGACCCGCCTTGAACTTCGATGGTACCTTGATCGGAGCTGGATGGGTTAGGGAGAGATGGATATTTTTTGTTTTATACTGGCAGGAAAATCAATTGTAATAGGCTACTTAACAAAACCGGCCAAGTGCGAGTCAGAGTTTAACACGAAGGTACCGTAAACGGTTTTTTTTTTTTGTAGGGAGCCTCCTTTAATATTTAATAAAAAAAATATTATTTGCTTTTATAGCGGCAATGAAAATACACACTCTGTGAAAATTTCAACTGGTTGTTACGGTTCTTGAGATACAGCTCGCTGACAGATAGACGGATAGCGGAGGCTTAGTAATAGGTTTGGGACCAACTAAAAACCAGCGTTGAGTGTCTGATGCCCAGCAAATACTGAGATGGTAACCCTTTTGGCATGGACACGTCCTACGCAATAGTATCAATCTTTACTATTCTTTCTTTTACTTTGTGTTCTGTCTGTGTCGAAAAACATGTTTTTTAATTATTCTGTAGATTTATTTCGTGGATCCACTATTTGAGATTAAGTATGAAAAGTATGTTTTGTGTCGGTTATCAAGACAAGGTGGTGATGATTGTAGGAAGTAGGTCCTACAATCATCACCACCTTGTCTTGATATCCAGCCCACTGGGCCACTAGGTTTCATCAAGTTTAAATATAGAGACAGCTTGGACAGATCGTTTGATGAAATAGTGCTGACATCATCGGTTTTCCTTATTTAATTACAACACATAAACAAAAGCTAGTGATATTTGTAGTGACTTATTAATTTCCCACAGATGTTCCTGGATATGAAACAGTATCATATCATAAGGGAACAAGTGCACACAAAATAAAATAGAAAGCTCTGTGTCGTCAACTGTACTGATCAATGAGTCAGGTCTTCCACCTTTTATTGTCGCTTTCATATCGCGGTGTCCGGTTGCCATCCGGGACAATTGGACTGATAGACATAAAGACTTACACGTGACTAAGGGATATTAGACTCTATCATCATGAATCATGGTTGGGTTTCAATTGGAGGTGGAAGGAAAGGTCTAATCGAGGGAATTTATGTGTGGTTATGTACCTTTGTTTTGTGTTGGCGTGTCGTGATGAACTTTGATGAATGTCTATAGCTACTTGTGGGAATACGGTATGGCAAAACGAAAACTTTTCAGTATTTTCTTATTCTGAGAGAGTAATTGATTCTTTTCTTAAACTAAATTGGAAATTCAGTGTTTCAATTAATTTTCTTTATACGAAAGAAGACATTACTCAATTCTTTATTGCATTTCATATAATAAAAATTAATGTATGTGTAATTTTTCTATAATATGTATGTATTTAGAAATATATAAGTATGTTTATCAGTTGTCTGATTGCCATAGTACAGGCTCTGCCTAGTTTGGGATCGGATGACAGTGTGTGAGTTGTCCCAAGATATTATTATTATCTTTATTTATTTTTCCTTACATACTAATTTACATTTTTAAATATTTCTTAAAAAAAAACACATAAAAAAAACATAAAAATATAAAAAGTCCGCCGGTGTCGGGAGCAGAGTCCAAGCTACCGGTGGTTAGGGATCCAGAGAAAGGAACCTCCACAATATATTATTATTTTTATTATTATATATATTACATAGATAGTATATCAAAGTAAAAGATCAATACGGACCCCGTCGGGCACAGCAAAATAAGGAACTGCAGTTGTGGAAATTCTAGGAAATTCGTCAGAAAAAGTCTTAGAAAATTAATTGAACTTAAGTAACACAAATAAAATCAATTGTGAAGTTACCTATTTGAACTAACTTCGAATCAACAACACGATTATAACTGCAAAAAATAAAACTTATTTCCATTGCAAACAGCCAAATAACTCAAATACTTGACCACTCTAACGTAATGCACTAACTTTTATCTAACCACCTAAAATTGTTGACAAAATATTCGCAGACATTGCTTTGTTTACCATACATTACGGCACAGAACAGACAAGAAAATATGCATCTTCATACCGAAGTAGCAATGGTTTTCGAAATCAAGCAAAAGTCGTTGTAGGGGAGACTGGGCTAAAAAGTAGGGGTCCTGTAATTGTCAAAGTTAGTTTTTCATAGGCTAAGTAATGTCCGCGTTTGATAGACGATCGCAAACTGACCACATTCCCGCTGTACAAGAATTTACGTATATTACAGTTAACGTGAATTTTTTCGCAAGAGAAAAGTTTTTGTTAAGTACCTTAAAGTACTAAGTTACTTAGTAGGTATTAGTGGAAAGTAGCTTCACTAGGGATCATTTAAGTTTTGACTTAGAAAATGACTACATTGGTATTTGTTTTACTTTTATTTTTCGTTACAGCAACTTTTACACAGGATTGAAAGCTTTCTGAGTTTTATAGAAAAAACATTGATTACTACTTACACTGCGTAATAGATAATCTGACACCATTCTTGCCAGGAGTACCGCGCTACCCAGTTAATGGATTGTGGAGGTCTGGAAGGCAGCCGCTCCACGTAAAATATTGGTATTCAGCTGATTGGAAGACGGTTTGATTGGAAGTCGACCCCAATACAGTTGGGAAAAGGCTAGGCAGACTGCTCAAACTAAACACTTTTTGGTGTTTTTGGTAGTTGATTTGTTTTCTATTTTTCACTTTTTAGTGGTACCCTATACCTAACAACACCACTGGAAAGTCACAGGGAAACAAAATACGCAATTTCGTTTACTTGGATGAAATATTTTTACCAGCTATTTTATATTTAAAACTGCTTAAAAACAGTTATTTTGAATTAAAAACCAATCGGAAAGTATATCCTTTCACATAATAAAATAATTTTTCAAATCGGTTCATAAATGTCGGAGTTACGACGCAACAAATATTTACAACAAAAAAAAACAACCGAATTGAGAACCTCCTCTTGTTTTTGAAGTCGGTTAAAAACAACAGATTTTCAGAACTGACAGCGGTAACTATCATTCAAGTCTTGTTAGTCGGTATCATATTCACCTGAGTTTGTATTCTCAATTCTCACAGTACTGCCTGAAGCAGGATCATGCTCTAATGTAGCAGTATCAGGAAACTGAGTGATGGTGCGATGGTAAACCGTTGGGGTCGGCTTCCAGTGTAACCACGTTCACTTGACCACGTGACTTTTCGTTAGCTAAATGTCATTTCCATACATTTTCGACGGCAGACCGTTGCTTTATCTACGCCTTGCGCTATCGTTTCGCTTAGCGAAATCTAATTGACGACACGTTGTCTAGCCTCTTTCGACCGACCACGTGACCTTTCGATTCTTAAATGTCATTTCAGACTTTTCGAAGGGCGTTAGCGTCAGTCGATTGACACTTTGTCTAGGGCCCCAGATGCAGCTGAATACCAGTATTTTTATTAAAGCGCTGCCCTCTCTCTCTCCCTCTCTCTCTACAGAGATATCTGTCCTCTAGAACCCAAATTTTGTCGCTTTTGACTGCCCGTTACGCCTTTCAAAGACGTTCAAAGGCCAGCCTTTCCAAACACCGAAACAAACAAGTTCACTTCTTGAAAATATTAGCCTATAGGTAAGTTTAAATTAATAAAACCACAAGACAATTCCAGTGATATATTTAGAAGATTAAAGGCACATTCTTCTAAATGATATATCGGCAATAATTAGTATCAAAAGAGAATACGGTGAGAGACTAATGGCTAATGATTCAGATGGAACAAAATGGCCGACATTAAAAAAGTTAAACGACATTGTGTTTCTTTGTGGTTATTGTCGTGGGACAGCTGCTGTGGTATGTGTGGCAATAAAAGGACTTTCAATACGTCATGGGTGTTTCAAAGGCAATTAAGTTTAGTAGAAGTATCTTCTGTGCAAGGTGCAACAAAACGGTACATGTGTAGTTATGAGAATGTCGTAACTATCACAGGAGAATATTAAAGGTAGAAAATTTCCGAAAATTGTTCCATTTTTTTATACTAAATCCGTTTATGGCAACATCGTGTTCAGAAATCTTAATTTAAATTATTCAAAAATCTTCTTTTAAAATAAGGGCAATACTATATTATTATCATTTGGTCAAAATCAAAAGTAATTTATTCAAATTAGGCTGGGTGCAGCACTTTTTGAACGTCAAAGTTCTCCCAAAACGCCCGCCCGTCACCACTTCCTAGTATTTTAGCTGGGAAGAAGAAGTGGCGCAACAAACTCCCCAGCCAAAGGGCAGTTTGCTAAGTAACTAATCGTTTGTCAGACCCATAAATTTTTGACGATTTGACAATCAGCTTCGCCACGCTACTGCTGACAGAATGTCACTTGTCCAAAGATTAAGGTGCTTTTTTTACAAAAGCATACTATCGATACCTATCCAAGTTCTCAATACATTTACAATTATATCAAACCAGATGTTTACCTTAAAAGAATCGCCAAATCATTGTTTACCTATCCATAAATCACTCAATTTCAAACAAAAAAGGAACACCCTAAAAAGTAAACACGTCTCCTTTCCCCTCAACCTGCTTGGTCACGACTTTATCACAAGATTTATGATAATGATTATTCATCTGAGCGACCTCCGCCCGGCGCCCACGGCACAAGGTGATGTCCGACCGGAAGCGGAAGGGCGGTGGGCGGGGGCCCGTGTGGGCCCCGTGTCTTAATTTCCGGTCACATCGCATCACAGATCTCCTTACGATTATGCTCACTCTTATCCCCGGGTGATGTTGGATAGCGTATTTTTTTGTGGAAATTGGGAGTTGGTTGGTATTACTTTGCTATATATGTATATAGGGAATATCCCGCGGAATATCTCACATTTGTATGTATAGTGATGAAAATAAAACGACGAATAATCAATTTTTCTACAACGTTTACTTTGCACAAATCACTCGACAACTCCAACAGATCCTAAATAACATATTATCTAAGGATATAATTAAAATAAAATTCTTATAATTTTCTAAAAGTTTTTGACTATATTTAGGAAGATATAAACATTTTAACTCTTAAGAAAAATAATTACATTCTAAAGTACGTAATGCTGAAAATTCGTTTATGTTCGTCAATGACACTCCTACAATCTTACGTTCTGGTAATATCACGAGTCAGATTTCAAAAGAACACTTCATTTCTCCAAACGCTATTCCATTTCAAATACGAATTTCAAACGTCCAATCTTAGAATATAACGAAAGAAAAACACATATAATTTGACAAACCCGACCTTAAGCCCTTCAAATAACCGGCCATGTTGTCGCGATCACCTTATTTCGGCTCGATCAGGGTGGACGGGGGAATATTGGAATATTTTTCATACAAACACGACTCTACGTGGACACTTCTACTTGATACAATATTGCTGGGGAGTAGAGTGGGTTTACATGGAAGGATATTTAAAATATTATTATAGAAAATAAATAGTCTTTATTGTACACCCTTCAAAAAAATAGAAAGGAGTAAATATTATATTTTGAATTCTATCAAAATCAAAAGTCATTTATTCAAAATAGGCTGAGTGCCAGCACTTTTTGAAAACGTAAAGTTCTAGATAAAGACAGTCCCCCAAAACGCCCTCCCGTCACCACTTCCTAGTGTACTAGGTGGGAAAAATAAGTGGCGCAGCAAACTCCCCAGCAACACATCTGTATGATAAGTTTTAAAAACTTAAATTTATACAGCAAGTTTACAAAACATGACACAGAAAATAATATATCTAATATGTTAATCAAATTTTAAATGAAATTAATTGACAGTTGTTAGCTGGCACACTCCATTAAATCATCAAAAAACAGACAAACAAATATATTATAGTACATATATATGAACTGAAATGTATTTGTTTCACTATCGCATTGGGTTACTGTAATGATGGCTATATATATAAAGAAACACTTAATTGGTTTTCTTCATTTTTAGGGTTCCGTACCCAAAGTGTAAAACGGGACCCTATTACTAAGACTTCGCTGTCCGTCTGTCACCAGGCTGTATCTCATGAACAAGCATAACATGATATATTTAGACAGTTGAAATTTTCACACATGATTTATTTCTGTTGCCACTATAGCAACAAATACTAAAAAAAAACAGAATAAAATAAATATTTAAGGGGGCTCCCATACAACAAACGTGTTTTTTTTGCTGTTTTTATAGATAATGTTACAGAACCCTTCGTGCGCGACTCTGACTCGCATTTGGTCGGTTTTTTACTCTAAAGTAAGTGACATATTTAGGTTTTGTTTTAGTGTTTTCCAAAATGAAAGTCAATCTGCCTAACTTTTTCCCAACTATTTGGGTCGCCTTTCAGTCTAACCGAATGCAGCTGAATTTTATTTTTTAACATACTGCTACAATTTCAGACGACTGCCTGAAAAACAGTTTCAAAAACATTCAGTACCTATTTCGTAACTTCGCGTTAATGTTAGCTGAACTAAGGTGGTCTAGATCAGCAGGTAACTATCAAAATAATATTAGTTGGCATCCATTTGGCACATGTAATGTTTCAGTGCCAGGTACATTGCCAAACATTGATGCAATTAATAACTGACATAAATTATACGATTATTAAATAGGACTAAAACATAGTAACGATCATTGATAATCTTCAATGAATGGACCATTGATATTGTTGCCAAATCCGATTGTTTTCACGAAGCAAGATAGTAGCTCAATGGTTAAACCTTGCTACTGGATGGCTTTTTAAAAAAGATTTTTTAACATTAACTTCTGCCAGCGGCTTCGCCTGCGTAAAAGCCGGAAATCATCCAAAGGGCACAAACCCATTCCGAGTATATATTTAAAGTATTCTAGGTATGTATTTGTAAGTCTCTAGGAAATAAACTAGGTATATGTATGTGTGCTATACAAATCCGTTCAGTAGTTTTGCGTGAAAGTGTAACAAAGTCAAGGTCAAAGTCAAAGCATTTATTTCAAATAAACCATTATCAGGTACTTTTGAATTGTCAAAGTCAGTCCGTAAAAAATATGAAGCTATTTGCTTGTTCGAAAGCGTAGATCTCTATGGAGAAGAACGTGCAAGAAACTCCACACACAAACATACATTCCTCTATAAATCCTTAATCCATCCTCACAAACTTTCATTTCTATAATAGGTTTTCGTAGGAAAGATAAATGTACAGAACACCTGATTTTTTCAGTAGGTCCCTCAGTGAATTATAATTTCACCTCAAGAATCTTCTCCCTCAGTGAATTATAATTTCACCTCAAGAATCTTCTCCCTCAGTGAATTATAATTTCACCTCAAGAATCTTCTCCCTCAGTGAATTATAATTTCACCTCAAGAATCTTCTCCCTCAGTGAATTATAATTTCACCTCAAGAATCTTCTCCCTCAGTGAATTATAATTTCACCTCAAGAATCTTCTCCCTCAGTGAATTATAATTTCACCTCAAGAATCTTCTCCCTCAGTGAATTATAATTTCACCTCAAGAATCTTCTCCCTCAGTGAATTATAATTTCACCTCAAGAATCTTCTCCCTCAGTGAATTATAATTTCACCTCAAGAATCTTCTCCCTCAGTGAATTATAATTTCACCTCAAGAATCTTCTCCCTCAGTGAATTATAATTTCACCTCAAGAATCTTCTCCCTCAGTGAATTATAATTTCACCTCAAGAATCTTCTCCCTCAGTGAATTATAATTTCACCTCAAGAATCTTCTCCCTCAGTGAATTATAATTTCACCTCAAGAATCTTCTCCCTCAGTGAATTATAATTTCACCTCAAGAATCTTCTTTAAGATCTTCAAAAGTGGAACAGTTATCCTTTCCGTCCCCAAGTAAACCTCCTCTTACCGTAGGTGGTTGTATCACTGTCCGCCGGCGGTCAAACTTTATATATTTTATGTTTGGACACACCGCGCACCTCTCCCCGCGCCCCGCACCCCGCACCACCCGCATTTATTACGCTACTTGTTTCTTGACGAGCTTTAGAAGTATCTTAAACGTGTAATGTGTTACATTTCTAACGTCTTTTCGGTATTACTATTCAGTCCTTTAGTTACATTACCTAAATTATCAATAAAACATGTTCGACACGTATGTACCTAAGTATTGTATTCTTTTGCCTCGTAAATAAAACTGACGATACAGTGCGTTAAAAGTGACCAAACCACTTCAAGCCCAAACCAATCTAAAAACACAACTGCCCAAAGAAAAACACACCTTCCACTGTCCCTTCGAAACGACACACTCCCTCCATCTTGACAATATCGGGGCATCTCGTTATTATAACGAAGAGTCGTCCGATACAGCGGGTGTCCGTTTACGAGGACCCCTAATCTCACGGAACCCACCTTGATATCGCCTTAATAAAGACGTCACGTGGACACCCATCGTAAAAATCATCTGACGCGATAGAAGAACTAGCTATGTGGAGGTGGACATATTGAGAAGTTAAGGCGTTTATGTGTGTGTGTGTGTGTAAAGGTATGAAGATTCAAGTTTATCACGGTTATCTTTCTTTGTCTATCACTCAGCAGTTTCTGATATAGGTACCTAAATAATAAGTTTTTTTTTAATAAAGTTTATTGTACTTTACGTAAGAATAAACGTCTATATTATTACTTGTCTAGAATGTAGACAAACAACACGATACACAGTGAGAATCGTGTACAGAAAATAACAAAAGTATTTACTTATGAACGTATTTTTCTGCAAAACCTTCAATTCATACAACTTGAAGTAGCAAAACACAGCTTGGAATAAATACGCAATCAAATCAGAGGAGAGGAAGGTGGGTAAGTTTGGACAACAAAAATAAAAGTAATAAAGAGCAGACGGACGCCGCGATGACCGTCCGGGGCGACATGTGGCTGGCCACTTGCATTTTTTAAATATAAAATTTGCATACGTTTAGGGTCCCGCACGATTTCAATGGCGGGCTAGGAGACATTTTTAAACAATATTACGAAGGCTAAGGAGTTTATAAAGCGGTTTATACTGCGGTAAGTTCGAGGATCGTCTAATGAAATTGTTTTTGGCTATACGCTACGCTGTAAAGTTTTATTGGAATGGAATTCTGTTTTGGTAGAAACGTTTTTTGGTGATCAGAATTCGGATAGAGTTAGAAAATAATCCGAGATAAACGTGCTTCTATGTGCGCGAAAATCCTGAATACGGATACCTATTTGAATAAAAAAGTAAATATCGAGCAGAGCTTTGTGGAAGCTAAATGACTTTGCCCATCTTTGTAAGAGGTCTATCGCTGTGAATAAATAAGTAACCAATTGGGTAAAATTACTATCGGTTTGCGTATCTACCTAGATTAACCTTCCATGCCTTGAATGTCATCCACAATCCCTATTATGTTTATGCTTTCTGCTTGAATACCTTTTTCTTTAAATCGGCAAAATTATATTTTAATCATTAGATACTATTCGATAGCACGTTTTTTTACTATAGACTAACTATTGCCCGCCGCTTTGCCCGCCTGCCGAAAGTATTTTCATGTTTTTTTGTTTTTTGCATGAATACCTTATCTTTTTTCTAATCTAAAAGTAGCCTGACATTTTGAAAAATGGTTTTTCTGTAAAGTTAATGTCTCGTATATTGTTTCAAATACATTTATCTAATAAAAAAGCTGCTACAAACGGACACTTCTCTTCTTTTTGTTTATTTGTATATTTAGATTATTTTGTATAAAAAGGCACCTAACTTATTTCCCTCCATTATCATAGCCAAACAGCAGTTAATGTATCTCACATATCACAAGTGGTCTTCTCATCAAATCCCCTTCCCTCACAGTCATTCGGAACTACTTAACAGCTTATTTTCAGATCTCCCTTTAATTACCGAATTAAAAGCCACTGGCCTGTGAAAGTGCCACCATTCAGTTCTCACGTCAGTCACTCAGTATCGTTAAAAACAAAACCACCTCAATGTGACATAGGGAAATCATATCTCCACACATGTCACTGTACCTTCAACCTTATGTCCTAGGTGTTAAGGTGTGAGTTAAGAGGTGTTGTGTCGTGTAATGTGTCTCCCACGGTGTTGCTTCTATTTACGTATGTGTTGGGTTCGGAGTGTATCGAGATGGGACCGTTGTGTTTGTAGTTTTGGGCGGTATGGTTGATCGTTTAATTTCTTGATCAGTAAGTTTCTTTGTTATGTACTGCGACAATTAAACACGGACCTATATCTAACTATTTTGATTAGTAAAAATGCCGCCTGCTCAAAATGGAAAATAATCAAATTTCTGGAAGGAAAAACACTTGCGCTTATTTACGAAATTATTTACTGTTTATATATTTTATAAAGAAATACTTGCTTTTAAAACATTGAAATATTAGTAAACACTACACAAAGATAAGTTTGTCAACAAAAATCCTGAAAAAAAAACATCTCCTAATGAACAACTTTTCAGTCATCCTCGTTTTTTCGCATATCCTTCAACGCTTGACAGGTCGCCGCACTACAGGCAGCATTAAGTCGTATCAATCGACAAGAGTCGCATCACTCGACCACGTCCGTTCACCTCGCCCGCGGTCGACGGGAATCGCGCCTTTTTAATTATATTTTTATTTCAATTTCGCAGGCGGTCCACATGTGGCGCCTCTACCCTTCCCACGTCAACCAAGCAACACAGGTATTTTAGACTTTGTTTTGGTGAGGTTAAGGTTGGGTTTGGATTGTTTTGCATGTATTCGTTTGCTTGTAAGTTAGTAAGCGTTAAATGAACACAAGTAAAGCGTGGACACGTTTATGGTAGAACGCTGGGAACACCTGGAACGGTTCTTGTAACATATTTATACGATTTCTCAGAACAAACGTTTGTTTTGGCACATTCAGATCGTGTTTTGTTATTAATTTTATAATAAATGTGCTGAGAAAATGTATGACTTGTTTCGGCTGAATTTCACGGAATTCGAGGTAGGAATTGTAAATCATTGGTATTAAATGAGGTGGGTAAGTGATATGATACATTCTGGTAAAGAAAAACTCATTCAGGCACGCGCCTATTCAATACAGAGAATATATTTTTGTGCTGTAGCTTCAGAATCTCATTTTTGCAGCAAGTTTAACAGAACCAAAATGTTTTTGAATACCCGATAATTATCTTAATCATTTCCCTGTTTCCAAAGGCAGGTAATAAATGTTCAATGGCGCAATGTTCAACTACAACAAAAATTCTTTCTGAAACAAAATTTTGAACTAAACTTTTTGAAAGCCTGCAACTAAACTCAGTATTAAAAACTTATATTTTTTTATCATGACAACATTCACTTCTAAAAGATAACAAAGATAAATGTTTCATAAACTTCTCAATACCTACAGTTATTCTTTACAGGAGCCAGAACTCTCCTCCTCGACAATTGAGCCCCGTATGACCTTCTGGTTGGCGAACCAGCAGATGGTCCTGTCAACCTCATCACTCGACATTACTCACTTACAATAACAGATGATGTGCTACTCGTACGAGTATGTTTTCTCAACCGACTGCGCCTGTTAGCGTCATTAGCCGGTTGTCATCGCGACTCCTGATTAATTGTCTGAACTACGCACTGACAGACAAAATCACTGTGTCTCTTATAAGATCATTTGATTTTGTTTTTGTTAGTATTGCTGGATTAGTTGTTAGCGGTTTAAGATAGCGTATTATCACTGACAATCAGCGTCGTGCTGTGGGTTCCCCATTGTACAGCATTATGCTGAGTGGGTGCCTTCTTGTCACAGGCACGACGTACGTGTCTTTTTTGTAAAATGTTTTATCTTAATATTTGTCTTTATTAACATAATTTAGTTGGTCATAAGTTGTGTGCATGTCGGTTCGGTGAGAATAAAGTCCATATTGATGTACGTGGGGAAAGTTTGTCATTGCAGCCGGGGGGGGGGGGGGGGGGTGGAATAGACGCCCGAGACGAAGGCAAAACCGTTGTGGAGCCGAGAAAGTGCAATGATAAATGCCCACGTACATCAAACGACCGTTTTTTAACTCACTTATATGAAAAATAAAAACATGTACATATCCTACTACTATTATAAAGGCGAAGGCGAAGGATGTATGTATGGATGTTTGTTACTCTTTCACGTAAAAACTACTGAATGGATTTTGATGAAATTTGGCACAGAGGTAGATTATAGTCTGGAATAACACATAGGATACTTTTTATCCCGGGAATATGTTCCCTTAGGATAGTTTTCGACAATCACGCGGGCGGAGCCGCGGGCGGCAACTAGTATCGTAATAAATGTATTGTGTTATATAAATTAATTTCAGTTGAATCTGGTTTGACTCTAAACCCGACCGCCGACACCCCAATTTAGTTGGGAAAAGGTTAGGCAGATGATGATTTATTGGCATAAATAGCACAATAAAAAAAATTAAGACTTGCTGATGAGCTGATGTTAATCCCTAAGTTTCCCATCCTCACGGCAACTCCTCTAATTCCTATCATTCCAACTCACCTTAAGTACAAGTTTATTTCCGTTGCAAGAGATTCTTTACCAAAATATTTTCTGAACATAAAGATTCCGACGCGCCCCACGCGGCTCACACGGCTCAGCTAATCCAAATACGTTTGTCCACAAAAATGCGTTCAACCTTTATTTTGGGAAAACACGACTATTTCGATGGCGGACGCGACAGGTGTCGTGACGGTAGGGCTACCAGGGAAACGAATAAGCGCTTTCAGTTTCAGGAATATATTCGTAAATCTAGAAAGCATCTTAGTGATATTTGCTGGGTGATAGTCAACTTAAAGCAGTGCTTACACTGTACAATATAACGCAGCAACGTTTATGTCTCCACAGGACAGGTTACCTCCCTAAAATATTCCCCACTAGAGGTTTGTTCATAATAATATTTACCTTCGAGATACTTTTTAATTTAAAATAGCTGGTCATTTTCGAAGCTTCATTGAGGTTTTTTTTTTAAATCCAGATTCATACCTAGTTTATTTACTTACGGCTAGGTGGCAGCCCTGGGCGACAGGCGCAGGCGCCGTGTCGCGGTCGAGCGCGACATTCGTCATTGTCGCGCCATACGCTGAAATGTCGCCGCTTTTTCCACAAAACCTAACGTTTACACGTCTAACCGACGTAGGCGTACAAACAAATACCTGCGACTCTCATAAATCTCGCGACATTAACCTTCTGACACCGAATAATTTATAGTTTTGACGGCAGACTGCACGGTCTAATAAAAAATCATAAATCATGTTTTTTGTATGTTTATTTAGTTTTCAATTTTAATATTTGTGTAGGTTTATACTGAGTGAGTTATGAAGCTTGTACCGGATGTGGCGAAAATATGTCCGCCTTCTTTGTGTCTCGCACAAGGTGCATCAAACATAAGAAAGAAAAACGACACAGTTATTTACCTTCCTATATTTTTGGCTCACCGACCAAAGACAAGCTAGTCGCGTTCTTATTACCAAAACAACGTTCAAAGCGCGCTACAACGCAGTGAAGTTCATCATAAAACTGCCCAACTCCACGTCCCAGAAACACATCAAATAATTTCACTTTCGATTGTTTTCGTAACGTCAGTTATTAAAAGTGGGTAGGATGGGTCAAAGCAACAGCGTATTGGCGCGCGGCCAAGGCTTGCGGGTATTAATCAAACGAGTAGAGGATCACTCAAAAATCGCTTGGTGCGCTCGACAGACGTATCGATAAGTTTGACGATCTTGTAAACACTAACGTTTTTTCGACGTGGGTGTAGATTAGTGTGAGGTACAGAGAGATTAGTGTTGTTTGTTGTAGTTTTTTGTACAACAACTGGGAGGAATTTACAAGTTTTCTTTTCTTGGCTACGCAATGAGATTTGCTTGGGAATCCTACACTAGTTTTATTATTTAAAACAAACCTTGTTTTGTTAGTTTATTTGATACGATGAGTTATTTCCACTTAATAACAAGTAGTGACAATAAACTACGAATATAAATATTCAAGGTAAAGACAGTCTCAGGATTATCCCCTCCGATGACTTTTTTTTTCATGGATGGGAAATCATCAAATGGCTCCTAATTTCTAGGGCCGTGGTGACACTTTCCAACAAATTCCGCAAACCTGGCAGGCTTTGGCCCTAGCGGGGCCCGTCTACTATGCTGACATCTATCTACTCTTTGGAAAACAACGCGCAGTAGACCCGCGTCTGGTACTGTTTGGACGGCGAGTCACCCAACGCTCGTCGACCGCAAGCTCGCGCCTCCCATGCCTCCTCGCTCCGGACCATGGTTTGAACCAGGGCCGGACGCGAGAGATCGCCGCCGCCGATCGCCTCGACGAGGACACGGCGGTGCTCCGCCCAAGCAGGGCAGACCTCCACCGTATGCTCAACCTTGTCCTCCGGGAAATCCTCCCAGTGATGACACCCGGGCGTGTTCTTGCGCCGAATCCGAAACATGTAGCTTCTGAAACAGCCGTGTCCGGTGTGTACCTCCGTCAGGCAGAATGCCGTGGCGCCTCTCTAGCCACTCCTCAAAGAAGGGACTTATCGCCACAATAGTGGCGTGTCCAGCCCTCCTATGACACGACATCATGATTTCGTCATGCTATTCAGGACTATACAGGGCGAATAGCACAATCTCTTTTTGACAACCGACGGATTCTTGCTACTAATGTCACGTCATGTAGAAGGCGAAGAAAATCATCTTTAGATTTCACACAAGTATCTTCCACAACATTTTCGCCGCCCAAAAACCATGCTGTAGCATCTAATCTCACACTACTCTGTGCTCAAGGTAAACAGGGAGCGTTCACACTGGCCGTCAGCGGCGCGCATTAGGCCGTCATCGCCCGTGTGAGCCGCCTTTATCAACAGCCACCGACTATGATCTCATAACAGTATAGAGGTGTGATCTCATTGTGGCGACTGCTAAAAAAATAAATGTATCGGTAAATAATCTCCGGGATTAGGTGGAAACTTGACGTTGCCGCGGTGCTATAGTTAATGTGATCGTGCGCATATTTTTGTCGATTTTTCATTCGAAAAAATGCAAGTTTAATTTGAATATTCGCATGCTCTTACTTTATTTTTGTTGCTTTAATTTATGTGTCATAAATCTAGCTGTAGAAAAGATATTTTACTGTTAATTTACTGTGGATCAGGTGTACAGTACCTATGTGACGATTTTTCTACGATCTAAATCTTTTGCTGTGATATGAACTCCGAAAAGTTTAAAGTCAAAGTCAAAGTCAAAATAATTTATTGTTTGTCACAGGTTTAAAGCAGTTCTTATCAACGTAATATGTAGATCGCTGTAACATACCCATAGGGCGTACAATATGCATATTTATATCTATGTTTTAATTAAATAATATCTAATCCAAACCAAATCTATTTTATCATGCAAAAATACATTATAAATTAATGATCTCTCATGTCAAAATACATTAAAATTCGTCAATATGATACGCATGTCAAAATATTATTATTA
Organism: Mamestra brassicae; assembly: GCA_905163435.1. NCBI lineage: Eukaryota > Metazoa > Arthropoda > Insecta > Lepidoptera > Noctuidae > Mamestra > Mamestra brassicae. The sequence continues at coordinate 701,905 of LR990991.1, read as the reverse complement.
AATAATTAAATTATACATAGTCAAAATTAATTCAAATATATAATAACAGTCAATCCTAAAATAATTAAAACAATAAAATGAATAAAACTATCACATATTAAATGATCAAAATTTGTCATTTAAAAACTCCGTAATATTATAGTACCCCTTACTAATTAGCAATTTTTTTAGTTCTCTCTTGAATGAATTAATGTTCATTCCCTTTAGATAATTAGGTAGTTTGTTGTATATTAATGGGGCCATGCATATTACACTTTTTCTCAAAAATGCTGTTTTTGCAGAGAGAGATTGCACCCAAAGTCTGTACTTCTCACGTCTATTTCTATTATCAATCAAAGGGGGAAACAAATGAGGATTGGTTTTTACAAAAAGCGATATCTCCAATATGTATAGTGACGGAAGTGTTAGAATTTTGTGCTGTATAAACATTGGTTTGCAACTGTCAGTAGTTAGTAACCCAAACATAGCACGTATACAACGCTTTTGTGCTTTGAAAGCAGTGTCCTTCTCAGTTGAATTGCCCCAAAAAATTATTCCGTATCTTAAAACTGATTCAGCAAGCCCGTAATATGCTGTAAGTAAAGTATCTATGTTGATAGTCGGTGCCAACTTATAAAGAGCATATGATGAAGTACTAATTTTTTTGCAAAGTTCAACTATGTGAGTTTTCCAATTTAATTGCTTGTCAATGATTAATCCCAAAAATCGGGTTGTTTCAACTTCTTGTATTACATTATCTTTATATTCTAAATTAAATTTTGATGTGTTGCGAAAGTTTTCTCGTTGTCTAAAATGCATTATGTTAGTTTTGCTAAGGTTAATTTTTAAATTATTATCATTTAGCCAGGTAATTATAGAATTCAATGAATCACTAGAGTCAGTATGGTAGTTGAGTATATTTTTAGGTGCTATGGTTACAGTACTGTCGTCAGCGAAAAGTGACATGGGTTCTTTAGTTGCTTTTGGCAAATCATTAATGTATAGGAGGAACAAAAGAGGACCTAATACACTTCCCTGGGGAACACCATATGAGATGCAACGCTTGTCAGAGGAGAAAACCTGTTCCCTTTTAGTTTTAACATTAAATTTTGATATTTGGGTTATTTGTTGGCGGTCTGACAAATATGATTTTATCAATTCTAGGACATTACCTCTTATACCATAAGCCTCAAGTTTAGCAAGCAGGATATTATGGTCTACATAATCGAATGCTTGAGACATATCACAATAAATCGAACAAACAGGTAAAGATTTGTCAACTTGTGAAGAAACAACGTGTAAAAAGTCGTAAACCGCCATATTTATGTTTTTATTTTTCCTAAAGCCTTTTTGCTCATAACATAGGATTTCATTTTGGTCTAAATAGTTATTAATTTCATGGTAAATATATTTTTCAAAGATTTTTGAGAAAACAGATATTAGTGCTATAGGTCTGTAGTTCTCCATTAGGTATTTATTATCTTTTTTAAATATAGGCTTAATAATTGACAACTTGAGGTCCTTTGGAAATGTCCCACTTTGTATACAAAGATTCAGAATATGGCTTAGGTGATGAGAAATATCTTCATTTACTGCTTTGATTACTCTAGTAGAAATACCGTCATACCCTACACTGCTAGTGTTTTTAAGTTTTCTTATAATTTTCTGCATATAAAAAGGCAAACAGGGTGACAAAAACATTGAGTTCGTTTGGGGATTAATTAAGGTTGTGGACTTTTTTCCAGCACCTGGAATAGGAGCTACTTTTTCGATGAAATAATTATTAAACGCATTGGCAATTTCTGTAGGATTTGTTGTTAATTTATCGTTAATTTTTAATTTGGTTATCGATTCTTTTGGAGTATTTATTTTATTATTATTTATAATTTTCCATGCCGTTTTACTTTTATTAGTCGATGTTTTTATTTTATAATTGTTTTGGGCCCGTTTGGTAAGGTTTATAATTCGTTTTAGAAGTTTAGAATAAGTTGAATATTTTTGTTTGTTAGCTAATGTTGGTTTCCGTCTGAAATTCCAGAGTAATTCTCGTTTATTTTTACTACAGGTCTTAATTCCTCGTGATATCCATCTTAGTTTGGTATTCACTTGCACAGTAATTTTAGTTAAAGGAAAACACAAATCATAAAATAATTTAAATGTTTCTATAAAGTAATGATAGGCTACTGTTGGATCACTTGTGTTATATATTTCACATACAGAAATGTTTTTTATGCAGGTTTTAAATTTTTGAATATTTTCTAAGCTGAGGTCACGCTTCATTTTATGCCAACACTTAAATAAAAATATTTTTTTAACTGGAAGCTTAATTAATTGGGCAGTGTGGTCTGATAAGCCAAATTCTAACACATCAGTCTTACACTGTTTTTTAAAGTCATGTGCAAAGTTGTCTATACAAGTCTTACTCGATAGCCTCGTGGGCTGCTTAAGAGCTAATGTGAGATTATAATTTAATAATAAACATTCGAAATCTAATGTGGCATTATTGCATTTCATGATATCTATGTTAAAGTCACCAGCTATAACAGTATTATGACTATTATTAGTTTTAGAGATGCAATTTAGAACATTGTCAAGTCTATCTAAAAACAAATTGAGGTTACTTTGTGCCGGTACACGGTATACGCAAACTATTATAATTTTAAAGTCAAGTAACTCGACTGCACAACATTCAATTACATTACTAATGGACAATTTACTGACTTGAGAAAGTTCTTTGAACTTATGTACCTTATTTACCAGTATACAAGCTCCACCTCTTTTATTACAAGAACGACTAAAACATGCCGCTAGTGCGTAATTAGGTATGCTCAGGTGTTGCTCATAACCTGCCAACATAAAATGCTCAGTGATACATATTACATCAATGTCTGTATTTTTGTCTTTAAGCTCTTCTATATTTACTAAAAGTGGGTCAGATTTGTTCAGTAGTCCCGCTATATTTTGATGCAAAACATTGAGATACTTAATGTCGAAAAAACAATGAAGATTTTTCTTCTGAACTATGTACAATATTTTCGGTAGTCATGTAACTCACAGTAATGTCATTAATTAAATGCAACAGATTTTCAAAAATAATGCGTAAGCCGTAGTTATTTATACGGCCTGTCGATATGTTAAACATTGGAAAGACCCTGGTTTTATTGTGTTTGCGTACAATTAAGTACAAGAATATCTAAGTGCATACCGTCCGTCTTATATTTACTTTTTTGTACCTTACCTATGCGTTAAGTTTTTTTTTAAAGTCGATATTTTCTTCATTTTGATAATGTTCATCTGCAGACATAGAACAACCCCTTTAAATTTGACCACTTCTGAAACACCTTCTATACCGGTTCGAGATTCTTTCAAGAAGAAACCCATGCATTCGTGAAATTCCCGGTTTCTCAAAACCGATTCCTTTGTTTGTATTTATCACGTTTGGATTAAGTAAACTTCCTGGCGCCAAAATATTTCAAACAATTGAATATTACTATATAATAATACTGTGAAAACAATGCAATTTGCAAGTTATGCTCACTCGTGAAATTTGATAAATAGTTCGTTCACTATTATTTGATGAATGTTACATAAATAAATATGGGGTTTACGTTATGAGTGAAGTAAATAAAATAATAACTGATGGTTTGATCACTGCTAGTTTTGGCTACAGTGAACGGGGAGTGTTATGGCCACTGACCCGTAAGTGTACGAGAGGAGAGTAGCAATTTACTGTCATATTTTTAGACTGCTGAGAACTGGTAACTGTAAAATTTATTCTGAGATTCGTCATGATATCCAAATTACTCGTAGAGTGACAAGTAAGTGAAAAAACATTCAAACTCAAGTCGCAATCAGAGTGATACAATACTACAAATTTTTAAGCAATCTATCAAAAATGTATGGAAATTGATGCTTTTTTGACAGATTGCGACTGAGATGCGAATGTGAACGTTGTTTAAAAATAGTAAAATTGACAATATGATGACAGCGTCAATAAATGTCAAAAACTTACGTAAAACGTAAAACTGTAAGGAAACTAGGAGTGTTTTTGACAGTTTATTTACCGTCGACCCGGCCCTGGTTCCTATCGAATGGCGAGCTACCCAATGCTCGCCGTCCGCAGGCCCGCGCCTACGGTGACCAGGAATCGCGAATGCGACTCCCGACACCCGGTGCATCTTCTTCTGTTGCGACGGCTGGGGCGTGAGGATTGCCTCTCCCTCACGCGGCCCGCCTTCTCCTTCACTAGTATTATGCTACGCAGAAGAAGGCGACTGCTTCCCATGTCTCCTTACATTAAAACCACACTTTGTAAACAAGCATATTACAAACTAGATGATTATATTAAAGATAAGAATGCTTGGAAACATGCTGGTCCTGCTCCATAGGACAATCGAGGGTGTAGTAGAAAAAGTCAAACTTGTTTTATTTACTACTTGTATTGTACTTTCAGGTTTTTAATATGTAATTTAACTCACACACTGATTCATTGTTTTTAATTATATTGTAAATATGTGAGTACCATGTCCCTTACTAGCAAACTTAATTTTATCTCTGCTGGTATTGCTTTGTTGTACCTATAGTATATAAGTGTTTGCTGTATATTAGTGTAATGTTGAATGCATTGTGCTCACATAATATAATCAATTGATCAATGTACCTATGTATACAAAATATTGTAAAACTTGTAACTATGGAGTTTCTTGTCCGTTCTTCTCCATAAGAATCTACTTTTTGCGAATGGACAACTAGAGTCACTTATATTTTAATTTTAAACTGTAAATTTGACGTTCAAAAGTGCCTTTTAATGGTCTAGTTGAAATAAATGAATTGACTTTGACTTTGACTTTGACTTTCCTCGCACCGGATCATGGATTGAACCAGGGCCGGAAGCGAGAGGCCGCCGCCGCCGATCGCCTTGACGAGGACACGGCGGTGCTAAGCCCAAGCAGGGCAGACCTCCACCATATCCTCACTGTGATAACATCCGAACGTGTCCTCCCACCGAACCCGAAACAGGTAGCTCTCGAAACAGCCGTGTCCTTTGAGTTCCTACCTGTGTCAAGCGGAAAGTGAGGCCGCCGTGGTGCCTCTCTAGCCACTCCTCAAAGAGTGGCGTGCCCATACAATGTACGCTAAAATATCGAAATTTCCCCTTGGTTGTATGAACAAAGAGGTTTTTATTATTTTGAAGTTTCAGGTCACACAACAGAAACACAAGTAAATTCCTTGTACAATTGCGAAAATTTAGCCATTGTTCCCTATTTTCCAATACAAAAGAATTCGCCAAACCATATTGCCATGAATATGTTGCACGCTAATACATATACGATATTATCCGGTCGACCAACGAGTATGGCGAATTAACCAGCGCTTCAGAACATAGCTATATTTTACAATAATAAATGTATGCCCCCGGCACACGATATATGTATTTTTACACGCCTCTCGCCGTGCCATGGGGTAAAACAACACGAAGGTTCATAATTCTAGAAAGATTTTTAAACTCTTAGAATGGGTAAAGTTAAATCTAGCAGGGTCAACTAAAAATAATTGCACAGTAAATGTGAAAGAAACAAGTATTAGAGATTTTCTCTATACCTAAGAAAAAGAAAATTTACAGCTACACATTGGCTGTATGATACATAGTTTTCAAATGAATTCATGGTGTTGACACTTTTTAGCTTTTGCACAAACTTAACCTTCTGCATTCTACTACATTGTACATTGTACCGCGCGCTAAAAAGATTTATATCTCCTTAGCGTTTATTAGCTGATATATTTATCACAAATACTCAGAGATATTGCTCTGCTAACCCTCTCCGATGCTGTGCAGAAAAAATCGTCTAAATATCGTAAATCATAGCTAGGTGTCTAGCTCGCAATCTAGCTAATAGGACCAAAAAAATGGAGCCGAGATAATATACAATATACAAAGGAATAATAAATATTACACAATGCAGTCCGTCTTTATTATAAGTGCTTATAGTCCTGAGAAATTGAAGTGATATAAGTGGATGGAAAATTGGACCTATTTTTGTTCGGAGTTTTCAGAAGCTGTTTCAAGATCTATTGACAAGTGGTTCATAAGTTTTTCATAAAACAATCTTGAATTGCATTTTTTATTAAGTAAGTAGGTTGGTACTCTGAAAAAGATGGTGAAATACAAATCAAAGAACGAAGGACTCATAAAATTCATGATTAAAAAAAATAGTATTTATTTCACCTGTCAAGCCTTTTGATATAAACGCTAAACATGCAACGCAAGTAGGCTATCGTCAACTTTTCACAATTTTCCGTCATATTTCACATTTCAAAACATCCACGTGTATGTCCGATCAAAGCATAAACAAAATAAAATAACTTATAAAATATATCCATCTTTTAATTGCACATAATCTTCAAACGTAACTCAAAGTCTGCGGCAATCTCGGAGACCTGCCATTATGCGCATAAAAATTATGAAAATATTCAATAAAAAACATTATAAACGTAGGAAAGAATTACAGCGACTTACTGAAAGTGCGTCTTTACACGATCACTAATAAATTATAGAAAAAATGTGTCTTTTCTGCCAAGTGCAATGTCGGCCTAATGAGAGAGCTGTTTCATGTCGGAATAGTAAACAGTGCGGGACGTGTTTCATATTAAAGTGATCATCATTAACGTTCGTAAGACGGTGTTTGAGGTGTTTTGTTCTGTTGTGTATGTGTAGCTAGAACAAACATTTGATTGAGTCTTTTGTCATGAATTTCATGTTTTGAATGTACTTGCTGAGCCAAGTCTGTTCCTACCTTGAGATTTTTTACAATACGTATGCTTAAGCTCACCTTGATAACGCGAAAACATATTTTTTAATCAGCAAAGCTTTTAGCTTTGCTGATTAAAAAATATGTTTTCGCAAAAAAATTGCCTTTCAACCGTTTCTAGGATCGGTTCCTATATATGTACCAAATTTTATCAAAATCGATTTAGTGATTCAGGCGTGAAAACGTAATAAACAGACTTACTTTCGCATTTATAATATAAGTTAGAATGTAAGAGCCCAAAGTAAAGATAAACCCCAAAACACAAAACTTGACATTGACGTTAGGATCCAAAAATTAGAGTTCTACGATATTTTACTTTTAAACGAAGCTATATTTATCAATATATGTATATAAAACCCTTCCGTTACTGAGTGAGTTACTGACAGACAACGCGCAGTCGAAAATACTGGTCGCAGAGAGCTGAAATTTGGCATGTAGGTTCCTTGAGGAGTGTAGGGGAGCACTAAGAGAGGATTTCCCGAAATGCTTACGGGAACGGGATAAAACGGTATATGCGCGTACGAAGTCGCGGGCAAAAGCTAGTTTTTCTATAAAGTTATAATATCAACTTTATTAAGGTACGAAGTTGTACCTAATCTTTCATTGCGCAATATTTTGTACCTTTATTTTGGTACGTGGGACTACAAACTGATAACTTCTGCTTCAGCCCAGATGATTCACAAACCAGCCGAAGAGCAGCTATATCTTCACGTCACCACAAAAATATGATATAATTCGTCACCCTACATTTTGAGCCCAATCAATTCACACATCTAAAAGTTATGATCCCTTTGAGTTATGGAGACAATTGATAAATGATTACAAATTAATAAGATTTTTTCAAATTAACCGTAACATTGCCATCTTGTTTGTAATGCGTGGGCATTAATAATATTGTCCTAATCTATCTTCAGTTTAGTTATAGTGTGGGTTGTCTGTGATGTCTCCAGGGTGTTTCGTCAAGGTTTGATTAAGCTGTGAAAGGTGGGACGAAGTATTTGGGTCAAAATTAAGACTGGATATCACAATATCTCACTGATGGGCGGATTCGTCCTAGATTGACTCAAAAAATCGTCTTCTTTTAATTTAGTCATCAATATTTAATTTGTCATCATCATCTGCGTTTCACGAATACGTTACAACTACGAGTACCTATGTATGTATCGGTCGGCTTCCATTCTTATCGGATGACAACAGCTGAATACCAGTAATTCAGATGTAGCTGTTTATCTGAACCCAGACCCTTCAGAACCCAGTTTCTGGGTAACACGCTATCTCTTTATACTAGTTGTCAGATCTATGAATGATAGCTGTGGGACCAACTGCTTAGCGTGCTTTCTTAGGCACACAGGGGACTCGATATGTAATGTTTACTCATGCATCTTAAATCAATTTTTAATATACAGGGTGTCCCAAAACTCAACGTCAAGCCGAAACGGGGTGACAGGATTGATCATAACCATCACGAGAAAAATCTGAAAAAAAATCTATCCCATGCAGTTTGAAAATTATGGGCATTTTAAGAAAAACCTAGAAATTTGATCAAACTGTACCATTTTTCGGTTATTGTGGTTATTATTTTTTATTTTTGTTCATTTGAACTTTAGAAACGTAATCCTAAATAACATTTCTAGAATCCCAATAAAAAATAATGACACAATTGCCTCAAGTTCCCGAGAATTGAGACTATTTGTTAAACTACGAATTTAAAATTTTCAAGATTCGTCGACTTTGACAGGCCCTCCTATAAAAAAAATGTACTAGAGTGCCTTGGCAAGTAGCATTAAAAGTTGGCGCATTTAATCAGAATTCTAAAATGGTACAATACTTGTTAGTTCCATACAATAGAAAAGAGTAAAAAAATTAAAACCTCAAGTAACCCGATTTTTGCTATCAGATTTTACTCAGTTAAAATGTTTTTAATTCGCACAAGCTCTAGGTAGGTTCTTAATTTTAAGGCAAAATGATGAGAGAGATGGATAATGGGTATGTTTGCCATGAGTGAGCGAGACAGATAGTGACGCCACGCATTGAGACGGAGATGCGTCGTTTAAACGAGTGCGAATGAAACAGATAGATGCTATGGCATCTATCTGTTTCATTCGCACTAGTTTCAGCCAAGCAAATGGCTACGCTACCAGTCCGACACCAACCAGTTAGTACGTTTCGCTCATTCGTCTACTGCGCACGTTCGTATTCGTATTAATTATTTTACTAATTTTACTAACTTTTTTTCACTTTGGTAAAAGTGGCGTCACTATCTGTCTCGCTCACTCATGGCGAACATACCCATTATCCATCTCTCTCATCATTTTGTCTTAAAATTAAGAACCTACCTAGAGCTTGTGTGAATTAAAAACATTTTAACTGAGTAAAATGAGATAGCAAAAATCGGGTTACTTGAGGTTTTAATTTTTTTACTCTTTTCTATTGTATGGAACTAACAAGTATTGTACCATTTTAGAATTCTGATTAAATGCGCCAACTTTTAATGCTACTTGCCAAGGCACTCTAGTACATTTTTTTTATAGGAGGGCCTGTCAAAGTCGACGAATCTTGAAAATTTTAAATTCGTAGTTTAACAAATAGTCTCAATTCTCGGAAACTTGAGGCAATTGTGTCATTATTTTTTATTGGGATTCTAGAAATGTTATTTAGGATTACGTTTCCAAAGTTCAAATGAACAAAAATAAAAAAGAATAACCACAATAACCGAAAAATGGTACAGTTTGATCAAATTTCTAGGTTTTTCTTAAAATGCCCATAATTTTTAAACTGCATGGTATAGATTTTTTTTCAGATTTTTCTCGTGATGGTTATGATCAATCCTGTCACCCCGTTTCGGCTTGACGTTGAGTTTTGGGACACCCTGTATATATCACCATTTGGTCGCCATTTTATGTCAGTCCACAATTTCTCGGAATAACTTCGAGATATTATAGACTATCAAATTTTAATGCGTAAAAGAGTATTCCAAATGTTCAGTTGACAATTTATCGAAAGTTAACAATCTCTCAAGTTATTTTATAATCTTACGGAGTTTGCCATTTTCCGGTGACATATATAATCGCTAAATGATGTTCAGACTTCGAAAGCACTGACAGGTGTAGGCTACCTACGTCTTTATTATGCCAGACAGAATCATTCATAAATGCCACAGATTCCGTTACAAAAGAAAATAAAATTGGCATTGTTCACCAGGTATAATAAATAACGAACACCGATGTTTACCTTAGGGGACGCACTATTTCTGGCTGCCGCACGCTAGCACCGTGCCACTCAGTTAGTTCACGATTTTATAAATAATACCTTCATTATTGTTAGTTTGTAGGTGGCCTTAATACGAGCGGGTTTCAAGTATTTTTGGTTGTGTTACCTGGGTCAATGGTTTTCAGGTTTACAACAGAGATTAAGTACTGGTACTTAACTGCATCCGATAAGATGGAATCCGACCCCAATATATGTGTTTGAAAATTTTTTGGAAACATGTTGTAATTTATTAGTTTCACAGGCATAGCGTAATTATAAATCCACCAAATTTGAGACAATGCCGGAGTTGTGTGAAATCCGTCATTTTTACAAACCTTTTATTCAAGTTAAAAGTGACGGTGTGTCCATCTGTGCTATACAACAATATTGATTGAATACCACAAAAACAGGAACTTGTTGATATTCATTTCAGCCCACCTCATTTTCTATCTAGACCTGTCTACAGAAACAAATGACTGTCTTCTTATCCAGAGACATTATATATTTTTCTTTTTAAACGATGCAAACTTCCAAAATTCTACAGCTACATAGAACTTTTCTTTGTCACACTATTATCTTGCATGCAATGTATCATGTACACCATGTTTAAACAAATAAAATTTACTTACATACCCATTCCTAAAATAAGTAGAGTGGTCTACCTACATAATTATTTTCAATCAATCAAACCCCTCTGCTCTCCACTCTTGCATCCGAACACATCTTCCCACTCTACACTCCTATCCGCTGGATAAATGTGGGTACATTAGTGGTGGCGTCTATGCCCATTAGTTAAGACCAGCCGCTCCATCATCCAACATCCTCGCGCTATTAAAAATATTCTTCATGAATCTGTTTGCTTTGTGTTCGAGCACTTTTTAATATAATTTTATGGGTATACTAACCTACTATGACAATGTTTGGGTGTGAGTGGGTCGTAGAAAACCGACTAATATAGCGGGCTTACGAAAAATCATAGACACGTGTGAAAAAGCAGTCGACACCTTTTTTTTTTATTAAGGATGGGAAATCATCAAATGACTTCTTCCGCTCTGGGTGGAGCGGAAGGGCGTGTCAGACTCTTACTGACTAAAACCCATCCGTGTTCCTTCTAAAGCCCTTTGCGTTCCAGGGCCGCGGTGACTCTTTCGAACAAATTCCGCAACCCTGGCAGGCTCTGGCCCTAGCAGACCCCGTCTTTTATGCTGACATCTCTTTGAGGCGCGCGTGAAACACAACGCGCCATAGACCCGAGCCTGGTGGTGATCGGACAGCGAGCCACCCAATGCTCGCCGTCCGCAGGCCCGCGCCTTCGGTGGCCGGGGATCGCTCTGCGACTCCCGACGCCCGGTGCGTTTTCTCCTGTTGCGGCGGTTGGGGCGAAGGCCTTGCCTTTCCCTCGCGCGGCCCGCCTCCTCCTTTGCTAGCATTACTGCTTCGCAGAAGGAGGTGACCGCTTCCCAAGCCTCCTCGCTCCGGACCATGGATTCAACCAGGGCCGGACGCGAGAGGTTGCCGCCGCCGATCGCCTCGACGAGGACACGGCGGTGCTCAGCCCAAGCAGGGCAGACCTCCACCGTAATTTAGCATACTCGCATAGTTTGATTGACTTGATATTTCCAGATTTCATTAAAAATAATTATTATTGTCATGGTTCGGAACAAACAGACTTCCAGTTCTGGAGCACCTGAAAGATTTTTAATCAAACTTGTTTTACATCCACGACTATTTAAATATCGACATGTAACAACAATGCGTTCCGTGAAATAACGTCTTCGATGTCCGTCAGTAAAACGTGTTCCATTTTGATACCACTTACATCCAACTCGTGATAAACAGGCGTGAACCGTCGCTCACCTCAAAAGCGAATTATATATCGCGATGTTTGACGGACAGACAGACAGAGGCTCCTTCATGCGCGGCCATCCGACGGCCATCCGGCGCCGGATGCGCGCATCCTGACATCCACACGGCTCAGGTTACTTCGTGGCCCATAATCTTATGTGATCCGGACGAAAATATGGGTAAATAATTTAGATGAAGAAGTGTGTCGATACAAAAAAAATACAGTTTTATTGTTCACTCGTTAGTGCTACCCCCTGACAATTCCAACCAGTCCATGACAATTTAATTATCTATCTCCGAAGTTCTTCATCAGATCTTAGAGAAATTTATATGGGACCATTTCGGTCAGAATAAACTTATTTCAAACAAAAAATAATTTTGCAAATCTGTCTATATATGACGGAGTTATGCCCAACATAACTCCGTCATATCTAGACATTATGTATATACATAAATCAAATTTATACCTAAACAACGTGTAATAGAATAAACGCAATACCTCTTAACGGGTCATTGTAGGTACTCATCATTATGAACAACTTTTACGATGTGACCAACCCCGAAAACGCAAAAAAAAACAGCTATTCAGTACATTTTGTTGAATTATGCGCACAAAAATATATGTGGGAGTCGATTCTTTTCGCGATTTCAGTGTTGGTCCCATGGTAAAACTTGTTCATAATGATGAGTACAATGACCCCTCAAGAGATATTGCGTTTATCCTGTTAAGTACACGTTGTATAAACACGCGAATTGATAACATCCTTTTTTTAAAAGTCGGTTAAATATCTTAACCTGTGATCAACCGCTATGATCTCCGGAAAACTGTGTCATCTGCATCAAAGAAAATTGTCCTAATCACCAGGCTTGCCAAACGAATTTGCAATTGCAATAATTTTTACTCAGTCCAGTCGCTTGCGTAATAGAATAAGCTTAAGTTAAGACCATGATACACATGCTTGTACCATGCACAACAGTCGGTATGCAAGCTCCTTGCATGCCATAGTCAAACTCAAACTTAAAGCATTTATTTCAATTAATTTATTTTAATTTATTATTAATAGTCACGTTCCAAAGCGTAGATCTCTATGGCGAAGAACGTGCAAGAAACTCCAGGGACACTCTTTTAAATCAATGATTTAACAATGATATGGTTACATCATTCGTGTGAAAATTATATAAACATACATATATGTGAGAACGATGTAGAAAGACATGCACGATCACGCATCCGAAGTAAAAAAAACAGTAACCAAGCAAGTCATGTATATGTCACCGGAAAATTGCAGACTCCGTAAGATAGTAATAAATCTTGATTAGATTATAATTCCTCGATATATTATGAAAAAATTGTTTTGTATACAATAAACCCTATCCAAATTCAATAGTTTCCAATATATCCGTGTCTTATTTAGAAAAAATAGTTTACAATTTCACGCGATATTTTATAATCTTACGGCGTTTGCCATTTTCCGGTGACATATACACCAATCAGAACTTGTTATGGCACAGTGGCCTTTAAACTGTGAGGAAATCCAAATACCTACCTACATGCATGACACAACATGCTCGTAATTATTCTCCGAAATCCAGTTTTCGGATTACTTCTGAATAATACCGAATGGAAAAACCCATATAATTTTGTCCAATCAAGGACACTATATTCACTCAGCAGTCACGTCAGCGAGCTCTAGGTCAATGAGGCACACGATTTCAGATACACAGTACCTACTTCTGAAACTAAGGCTCACTTATACAAATCAGAGTTATCTTTTCAACTCAGATTTAGTTACTAACATGAGTTTAATAACAAGTATTTCATACATAATGGCCTCGGGTTAGCAAGTACATATATGGTCCTGTTCACCGATTTCGGCCATGACGGCCAATGTCGACCGAGACTAGCCATCGGCGCGGAACATATTATGGTGCACAAGTGTGTGCGTAAATACAGGTGTACTCCCTCTTCCATCACTCTCATATTCCGATGTAACGGCAACCCGACACGACCGGAGAGAGATCTGGCGCAGGACCAACGGCTTAACGTGCTTTCTGAGGCACGGAGCTGTCACACCACCAACTTCCAAACTCCGGGTTGTCACATAGAAATTCCTATAAAAAATATATCCTATAATCCTATAAAACCCAATAACACTTTTTGCAAAGCCGACCTGGGAATTGAATCCAGGACTCCACGCTGAGCGTCACACTTGCGGCCGCAAGACCAACGGAGCAGTTAGTCGGGTTAGCAACTAATTAGGAGCTAAAAGAAAACCCCGATTTGTGCAAGCGGGCCTAAATCTGAGAAATAACCTAGATCTAAAACAAATGGTTCATTTCACAGAGGAAGTTCACGTTCTTACATGAAACACCGTGTCACTTCTAAAAACTAGAATCCTGTTTACTCCTGCTATCCGTTAGAATGGGTGAGTCAGTCGGATGTCGAACCCAATACGGAGTCGAATGGCCGATCACGTCTAATATTAACCGGGGACACCTCAGCCGGTGAGATTAACACGTGTCTCGAGAATTGGACTATACATAGGTACGCATAGGTAGCTAGTTCGTGGTACTGGGAATATTTTGATGCGACGGAATATGGTTTTCCTATTTGAATGTTTTTTTTTTTTTTTTGAAATGTTTTTATTTTAAAGCAATTTTAATTTAGTGAACTTCATGTTTTTTGTAAAAGTAACTAACTCTACTCTACCTAATTAATACCTGACTCTCCTTCCTTAAATTGGAGTTCCAATAAATAACAACAGGCTAGTTGATAAAATAGCTGGCACCTATTTCAAATTACATTCATGTTAATTCATGAAAAAGCTTACGTACAATTATATAACAACTAACTGAATCTTTCCCATACAATCAAATCAAAGACCAACTATTCCATTATTACCACACCGAACCAATCAGTTAACGATTACAGAACACCTACTTACCAATACCAACCCATACGTCACTATATCGCAATAGCAGTGGGTACTGTAGTTGGCAAGCGTCTCAATTAACAGGTAGAGGCGCCATTCCGCTCATATTCTTTGGCAGAATAAATCTAGACGCGTCGCCCGTGTCATTCAGCGTCGCGGTCGTTTGGCACGCGAGCGCGGTCGAGGCAGGAACACTAGCGAGTACCACGTTCCACGAGACTCGGCTACTCGAAGCTATTTCATTATCAATTTGGTAGCGTCAATTGTCAACGTTCTTAGAATCACTTACATTGTATACGAAAATAAATACGTGTGGCTATTGTGGCTAAGTATTTCCTCTGAGGTGAGACTGGTATTCTGGTGTTAGATGACGCACTGGTGACCAATTAGGTTTTTGACTGCAATCATGTTAAGGAAAACACACATATTTGGTGAAGGAATTAAAAGAACTTGAAAATATTTATAGTCTTACTATAGAATCTCCAAGTCTAGAAAATCGCAAATAAGTGGTAACTAAACTTATTTGCAATCTTTAATCTTATCTAAAAAGGTTCTTACATATTTAGCAAAAAAAAAAGCTTATGGGGGCGAACATTCTGAATGGGGGCGA
Source organism: Mamestra brassicae (assembly GCA_905163435.1). Classification (NCBI taxonomy): domain Eukaryota; kingdom Metazoa; phylum Arthropoda; class Insecta; order Lepidoptera; family Noctuidae; genus Mamestra; species Mamestra brassicae. Next base: position 686,480 of record LR990991.1, on the reverse strand, counting down.
ACATTCTGAATGGGGGCGAACATTCTGAATGAGGGCTATGCCAGCCCCCTTAAAGAATGTTCGCCCCATAAGCTTATTTTTTTCAAAAAGTCATTTATTCACAATAAACATGCATTACCAGTCCTCTTAGATTAAATTAATGTTTCATATTGATAATAATTTCTAATCGGAGCGGTTCTAATTAGTTTATTGGCAACAAGTCAACGTTACAGGTGTATTGTCTTGTACCAGCCAGTTTATGATGAAGCATTTATTTAACGGTTTTAACTGTTCTTGTATGATATATAAACGTTGTTCATTTGTTATTGGATTGATTTCAATTATTTTATAGCGTTAATAGATGCTGAATTATGGTATGGCTAATTTAGGAATTTTCATGAGCTTTAATTGTCATCGTTTAGATGCCATTTCTAGACCCACCTAAAGATTTGATATACATATATTTAGAATCTGTCTGATGTTATCAGAATGGCTGCTGAAGACATCCATTTACCTAAAAGATATATTTATACTTACCTATTATAAAAATATTAAATTGAATATTATAAGAGAAAGTCCAAAGCGGCTTAATTATCAACCTTAAAAATGAAACCTATTTGAATTTGAAAACAAAACACTCTCTGAAGACATAAACAAAGATCGTTAGATAGAGATCGTTGTTTGCGAGTTGGCGCGCGCACCGCGTTTAGTAATTCTACTAGACGCTAGATGGCGTTAGTAGTCCTTCAAGTTTGAATGAGAGTCGCAAAATTCAAGTCAAAGAAAATATTATTTCCCGTGTATTTCAATTTGATTCAATGTTTTATTTTCGCACATTACATTCTAGACTTTCCTTTGTAGGTACGACACCAAAATTTTAACGCAACTATTTTACACGATTGCTAGATATCAATCACTTTTCATATGTTGGTTTTGTGTGTCATTCAGTTTATGTTGATACGAAAAGTTAACAACAGATAGGTAATGTATACATATTATTGCACTTTCTGAAGATAATCTAGGAACGTAGGTCTACCTATATATTATTACCCTCTTATTTCTAATACTACCTACCTAGGTCCAAAATGATTACCAGGCGTTCGATTATAAATCACCTAAATAATCAATAATCAATTTTATTTGTGTAACATAGGTAGTGAATACAGTTCTTAAATTAAAGTTCAGGTCGCTATGTTTTGCCAAGAAGCGTACAAATATGCTTGCATGCGAATTAATCATGCGAGAGGTGAACACAAATATTTGGCAGGTATGACAAAATTAAATAAAATGTCAAAATTACTTAAAATAAAAAAATCGAAGGTATGTCAAAATTAATAAATATAAAAAAAAAATAATTGAATGATGATACATTAATAAAAACCAAAATTATAAATGTCACAATATGGAGTAATTTCTAAATCAATAGGTACGGTAGGTACCTGCTTGTGTTTAACTTCATATTCAAAAACGCTTACTAATGAAATAAAACTTAAATCATGCCTATGCTAAATATATTTAAATAAAACAACTTATTTAATGAAATGGTAGGTATACCTATAGCGAATTTGAATTTAAAATTCGCCAATCAGCATTGAAACTAAGCATATTGCGGTTATTTTTTTGAATACTGAATACTGACTACTTACATACCTTTGTATAAGTGATAGAACTCAACAGACAGATGTGTTGCTGGGGAGTTTGTTGCGCCACTTCTTCTTCCCAGCTAAAACACTAGGAAGTGGTGACGGGCGGGCGTTTTGGGGGACTGTCTTTATGTAGAACTTTGACGTTCAAAAAGTGCTGGCACTCAGCCTAATTTGAATAAATAAATTTTGAATTATTTTCTTTTGAATTTTTTTAAATAAATTAGTTGAAGGATTTTATCCGAACCTTGGCACAAACTTAAAACGGACACAGTACCACCATTCTAACTCACATAACACGAGGTAAATACATGATATTATAATAAAAATACTGTCTCGATTTCCGTGAACCGGCACATCGTACCTTGTCTCACAATCGCTAATTATTTGCTTCTTAGAAGCACATGTGCGCGGGACAAAGGTCGCTTTTTATATGCTTTTTGTGATCACCTACACCACATTACCATTTAATTTTAAACTCTAGTAACGAAACCCACTGTCCAATTTCCAACAACCTCTGATTTAGACCTCATAAATTTTGACACGCGGTTTCGAATCTTATTTCGTTGAGATAAGGGGTCGTTGTAAAGGTAAGTATAATGTTACCTGAGCAAGGTGGGGCCATGTGTGGGCGTTTGTGTTAATAATGGCGGTCCTTTTGACCCGGACTGAGGAAAAAATGGTCGTATTTGATAACATTTTGGGTTCTTGGGAGCCGACGGAAGGTAAGGCATGTTCCAAACTCCTTATTGTAAAAACGTTCGAAAAAAATAGAGTCAGGAAATACTTGATAATAAAAACAATAAGGTCGTCGAAGTAATTAATATCTAATTAGGTAGGTAGGTAGTTGACACTTCACGTGACCCAAGGACTGGCCTTTACCTTGTTCAAAGAAGAAGCATTGCCATAAAACGTGGCAAAGCCGCCAGTCTTTTGGGTACACTTCCAGTCGACAGCGATGCGGATGAATTTTTTGACGCCATATTTTAGGGTTAATGAAGTTGGAAGTTTTTATTTTTATTTCTTTACTGTTAGTTAAGTATTTATAAAAACAGTTGTAAATATCTATGTAAATAAAAAAATATGTACCATTAGGTAGATAAATAATTAAATTACGCAGTGATTATTCAATAGATCTTCAATACCTCTAGCTTTATCTATTATGAAATTGGTAGAGTAGATAATAACTAGACATTAAGCATGTTTCGTTTGGACAATCTAAATAAACATAATTATTATGTCTGCGACATGCAACTTTGACACTGCTCTGCAAAAACAGTCTTCAATCAAAATCAATTGATCCGTTAACAGTCAGACTGAATTCATTGATATAATTTAAACGCTAAAGTATGATATTAAAGGGCTTCTTAAATAAGCTGAATATAAATTAGAAATAGTAAGATGAAACAAAAAATACGGCTTTTGAAAGTTCATAGATACCTGAGTCTGTAGGTATCCAATTGACTATGAGCGAAAAGCTGTTTACCTCCTCGATGTTGACAAGCAAACGATATTTATTTGACATTACATGGTTAAAAAGTGTGGATGTACTTTAAGAACATCTCTGCCTTACCCTTCGGGGAATACTGGCGAAATGCTTTGTTTATTTTTTTAATAAATTCGTGACATAGTGTAATTCCCTCTACCTACTGATTTATTGAATGCAATGTGTAATGGTGAGTTAAACACAACTTGTTACAATTATTCATATTCTTCTTCATGGCGAACTCCTTAGATATCTTGGGCTCAGTAGGTGGCTACGTTAACTGCAGCATCGGTGGCAGTCGTTAAATCCCCCAAAAAACAGGTGTTATGGGCACTTGGGGCAATCTAACATGTGGCTCATGTTCTGAACGCGGGTGAATAATTCACTTAAAATCATTATCTGCCTAGCCTTTTCCCAATTATATTGGGGTCGGCTTCCAGTCAAACCGGATTCAGCTAAATACCAGCATTTTACGTGGAGCGGCTGCCTACCAGACCTCCACAACCCATTAACTGGGTAACACGGTAGTTCTTGGCTAGACTGGAGTCAGATTTACTGGCTTCTGACAATCCGTAACGACTGCCAAAGATCTAAAATGACAGCCGAAAAATAAAGTAGATATTTTTAAGAAACTGTTTGTACCTACCTATCAAAAATCCTTTATTCCGACTGTTATACCAGATCGTCCAAACCAATCGTTAGCTAATTAACAGTTAAAGTAGCAACAACGTCATTGCGTCACTGACGCGGTGAAGACGCAAGTACCCACCTCGATAACACCTGACCCCACTTCCTTGGAACCGCTCTTATCAGTAGGTAAGTACCCATTACCCGTGTCAATACATTGAGCAATTATTGTCGGTGGCTTAAGTTCGATTCAATTTCACTATCTATTTCACTCTCTCCTTTGAATCCACCCAGTGTTAGACACTGTAGTGCTATATATTCTATAAAATTCTCACCGTCACAACTTAGAGGTGAATCGATTTATCTATACTAACTATCATTTTACCAATCATTAGGCGGAATGACAGCTCTTTTCGCCTTAGTTTTCATGATTGGATTGTCAATGTAGCAGTTTAAAATACTCAATATTCCTACTACTTTAATTAATTCACAAATCAGCCATATTCGTTTCTACGTTTGCTTTAACTTCAACGCATTGTCATTCAATGTATTGTCGTCTCGGGGTTTCTCTGTCTTCTTCATTACTGTTAATTTGTACTATGATAAGTTTAAAGAATTTCTGCTTTGACCCAATTAAATATGCTTTCTTTTTATCTTCTTTCACTATCTCACGTGATGACAAACAATGATATAACGGTCAACATCTATGGGCAATGCTTGCCTTTGAATATACCTGAAGTTCTCGTTTTAAACTTGATGATTCTAAGATTTCATATCATGGTAATAACATTTTTAGCACATGAATTTAAGTGATACCTATTAGTACGTTTAAATATAGATGCAAACCGTTATGACTGCCTTGGAATAGGAGCCTATAGTACCTACGTTTTGTAATGGACGCCATTTTTCGGCTGTGGATTTCTACCTACCTATATCTAACGAAGTACATGACCGAAATGATGCAATACGGGTCACGATTTTCCTACAATCTGCCTCACTATGACGCTATAGGATTGGCTTGCCGACGTTACTAAAACTTTACTGACACAAGGTCGCATTTCAGCATAAAGAGCTATCTAAGTACTGTGAACGTTATTTATATTAATGTCGCTATTTGGAATGGTATTGCGTCTTGTCAAAGCAGTGATTTGAGCATCAATCATAGTTTATAATTAGTTTTAGATGTCGTTTACACTGACATAAGTTCATCATCATCTAGGTGACCACCGCTAGACATAACCCTTATTTTTGGTATACCAGTGTGAACATTCGCATTGTAGGAGTATTCTTCTAAGCACACTATGTAGCTATAAGTAATAAAATAAGTAAACAATGCAGCTTGGAATCTGTAACCTACAAGAGAAATAGGGCGAGAATGGAAGTGGGCCGATAAAATAGGTTATCTGTGCTCGCTAAACTAACTACATATTGTGAATCTCTACATCACTAGCTATATTTATCATCACTTGCTACTGTTATCGAAGAGATGACTAGTGCTGTGTTTTACCTCTTGTTATTTCCCAATGATTCATCATCATTTCCAGAATTTGTATTTCACGTGGTTGATGTAAATTTTAAAAAATATTGGGCAACCTTAATTCGTAGAATAATTTTTCACTATTTATTTGGTACCTATTAAGTACTTTTAACAAACTGTATTATATCTTGTTTCATTCAATATATCTCCTATCACGTACCTATAAAACGAGTATAAACAATAAAGGTGTTTTATCATGTCCTCACCCCGCACTATCTGAGGTCAAGCCGTTACTAAAATTGTACGCCTTACCGATGATAAAGAGCCCAGTGACGTAGATATATTGTTTGGAAACTTATTATTTATAACTGATAAAGGTGGTGATTGACCCCATTTGAGATTACCTACTGAAATATACTCGTTTTTTGACAAGTATTAAGTGCTCTGCTATCAATTTCACATTATCTTGTTTTAACTTTGAGATGTTTTTAACAAGACACATGTGGACTTATAATAATGACGTATCTGCATAACGATTTAACTTGTGAATACAATTCTACTTATACCAAACCACAGTTCCAGCTATAATTGAAGCAGACTGAGTTTTCATAATTAATCAGATTTTCCTCCTTCCAGTTCTTTTTTCTTTATTATGGAATTCGAGGAATTCGAATGAAAGATTTCTACTTCAGATCTCGATAGTTTATATTTATGCTTGCTACCACCGTTAACCGTTAAGTGTAGGTAAGTCTATTGACAATCAAATCAGTTGTTCTCTATCTGATTACAATACTACAAGTACAATACACTCATGCTTGTATGATAAGAGGTGGTTAATTTCCAAGTGAGTTCCACTCACTACGTCAGATACTTTTTTCACTCCCAATTCATCAACCGATTGATGTTGACACTATTTCTATAATCTATTCAAGTCGTGTGCACGCCGTGACACGGTGGTCATCGTAAGGTTTCAATCAATCAGCTGATTGGCTGGGAAAATACCTTTCAATGAGTGTACTAGTGTCTGTATGGCTTCCTCGTATTATCATGCTATTTTTACGCTGAAGTAAGGTTAGTAAGTTATTCTTGCAATCCTACCAGTTTGTCTATGGCCAAACCAGGGGAGCTACTCTCTAAGCCTGATATCCGTAGTTTCGGACTTAGTTGCGGGCGTATTCTAGGCCGGATCACCTAACCACTAAGAATTACCTAAGATTTGTCAGTTACTGTCAAATCGTGTTGTCATTCATTCGGGTTCGGGTTCGGAACTTATCGTAAGTCCGTAGGTGATACGGAGTAGAATTCGCCCGCAACTAAGCCCGAAAGTACGGACTTCGGTTTTAGAGAGTAGCCACCCTGAGACCATCAGTTCGAACCTTTTACGTATCAAAATCCGCAGTTTGATTCATTGTTGCCACCTCTTTTTGCTTCGTTAGGTAACACATGCCATTGTTTTCTTTGCCATTATTGATTTACTCAGAAAACTTTTATCTTTGCAACGCAAGAAATTGATTGATTTTATTTTAAGTTGTATTTGGATCTAAATGAATAAGGCATTATAAAAGTATGACTTCTATATTTCAAACGTAACCGCCGTTTCTTAATTACTTAATAGTGATAAAGTCAGCGCTGACAGTGTATGCCCCTCTTACTGCAACCTCTTATCAGACCATATCTTGAACCATTCCAGTTTAACGAGGTATTAACAGCTAGAACACAGCGTTACTTTGTTGTCAAATACTACAGTTAATTGCCAAGGAATTGAGATTTTAAAACCAGGTTTTACGATGGTAGAAATAAATTATGTTAGGCGGTTAAAGTTAGAGGTACTTACTTAGAAAAAATTGTGGGTAAAGTGAGTGCATACAATGTTGGGTCTATTCGTCATCAACTCATCATACTGTTTTTAAGAAATGGGAATTTTATTATAGTTTTTACGAGTTTTTCAGGTTTACGGTTAAACCTTTTGAACCTTTCAACGATTTCATGCCGTTGGAATGACTCCGTTGCTTACCCAATGTAGGTACCTAAGTGTCTACATATTTATTTTATTTTATATCATTCTCTTGTAGACTGGTGATATCATTCTAGTTTCCCTAAAAGAGTGCAAGGAAGACTTTTAAAGTAGAAACGTGCATATATATTTCCTAGTCCTGTTTTTGAAAACTTTAGTCAGGATAACGATCCCAATTATTCGAATATTAATAACAAGTTCTTGGCTTTATAACAACAAAGTCCACACCATTAGATATTATTTAGCAAGACACTAATTAATATTTCCTTAATTCCTAGACCATTCCACACATGTTTAGAACGCAATAAAAAACATACACTCATAACTTATAGTGTACTATATAATAGTCTACCTAACATACACACAGTCAGTCACACCTACACACTACACCCAGTACATTGCACGACAGTGTACAGTGTACACACATCGAACAATGTTCGAAATAATAACACCTACTTACACACACATATGTAGCAATGACGTCATCCGACAACCTGTCGCCCGCGCCGTGTAATTAAACCCGTCCAAGGGTGGTAGGGTGGGGACACTGTCGATTTGTGGTTGTTGTCGATTAATGATGACACCTTGGTTAAATGCATGTCTTGTGGCTGTGATCAATATGACAAAGCCACAGAAGTTACTTATAAATTAGTAAACAGCTTGTTCTTCGGACTCATATCTATAGCCAGAAAGAAAAAATGGCCACCTAGAAAATCTAAGGAAAAAATACAAGGAAAGCAGCACAGTGTAAGGAGCTCTATGCGCTGGACAGACACCAAGAAAAACATCTACCAAGCCATACGCACTGCCGAAAACCGCAAAAAATGGAAAACGAGCGTCCTAAAAGTAATTCGTGGGGGCCACGACCCTCAGCAATGAGGAATACGACGCAAGGAGGAGGATTGAGCTTATTGTATGGAAATGTCCTACACCGACATATTCCTCATTTCTCTAGCTCATCACAAATTCACCTATTCATAAGTAAAACATGTACATATGTCCGTACAAAAAAAAAAAAAACAACAATACCTAAATATGTATTCTGTTTTGCTCAATCGCAAACATATGAGATTATAAATGATTCATTTTAATAAAATTACCCTAATATATTATCTTCTATATTCGATAAGTTTGACCGAATACTGCCTGACTTCTATGAACTTTCGTCAGCAATATTTCGATGTCACAAATAACAAAATAATAATCAAGCTTCCTTATGTTTTAGAGCTTACTGGATACATCAGTCGGAATTTTGTTGTTAAACTCTTATTCAATTTCGACACCAATATAAGTATAAAATTTATTTCACCTGTCATTTTTAGTGTAGATATCGATTGCCGTCCCATTGATTGTGCTTAGCATTAAATAATACAGGACACCTGATTGCCAATTCTAAAATGTTTCGCACCTCAGTCGCCTTACTTACTAAAATTAAAATTTCCTCACATAAAACAATATACCAAACCTCTACCAAGTAGCTATCGAGTAAGGTGCACATCCCTATTGTCGACCCCCGCGGCACGTCGTTTTATTAAGGCGCGTTTTTTGTGCGGCCACACGTGTGGCGCATACCTCGGCCGTCTTGTCCGACACGATATTATGTGCCCACTGTTGGTGTGTATCCACTGGACCCACTGTGCCTATGTACACAATGCTTATTATTTTATTCTAGTGTTAGGTTGCTAAACGTGTTAAAGTAGTGGCCGATGGGTGTTCATTGTGAAGACAGATGAGGCTGAATCGAATCTTGTAAATACGTTTTGAAAAGAATATATTACTAAGACTAACGACAGTAAAGGTTTGCTTTGCTACGATAAATATAAAAAAGGAAGGCGAGTATAACACCGACAAGAGAGAATTGACGAATTTACTTGTATTATTTTGAAATGCAGACAACAAACGTTGACATGAGAGGATTTGGTTACTTAAAAATTAAACGAAAATCTGAATTTAAAAGATATAATGACTATAATGGACAAAAACCACATTTAAATTAACCAATTATCTGCAGGCTGGTAACATTGCATTATATAAAAAGATGCCCTTTTAATCGAAATTCACTGATTGCTGTGAAAATCGCGAATATCTTATGCAAGTAATTAATATCGCTCCAAGGTCTAAAGATTGCAACTGAGTATAAATAGTTAGCGAGTACTACACGCGCTAGATAAGAACTATACATACATTGTGTATATATTGCTCTTTGACATCAGTAGGTGTGTGACGTATTTAATGTGCCCGTAACGTATCGGTTTTCACCGAGAAAGGTCACGAGACCGCCCACAGGACTGACAACTTTATACTTAGATGGAGGACACGTTTGGAGTGTCTTGGGAATAAGTTGAGTGTCTATAAATTGAGCTAATTCTCGTGCATAGTAAATATGAAGGTTGGTTTTCAAGAGATTTCATCGAGTATTTAATAACAAAACATTGACATAAGTAACTTAAATCTATATACTACATATTTGTATCCACTAAACTTAAATACGTTCCTACAAAAACAAGAAACACTTAGGTGTCGAAGTATTCCTCCTCATTGCCGTCATACGAAAGCGTGCACAGAAGATTGGCAGCAATGCCATTGTTTGTTCAAATATTATTTTCAAGAGAGCTCTAAAAAGTATTTCAACATTCCACAGAAATTGAACACCTTTTTGGTAAACTTGACTACTCAATTTTTGTCTCCACAACAAGTCAAATAAAAATCAAATAAACTTACAACAAACTGGAAAGACGCTCAGAATCAACTTCTACCTAAACATAAAACATTCCCCAAAGAATAATCCACTATTCAATATTCCTACAATGTTTACGACGACACTAGAAAACTGAAACTCTTTCAACATAGTCGTCTAACTGAGTTATTCTATTTTCTACGGTGTAAGATTGCAGGCTGCAGTAAAATAGTTAGAAAATAATATGACAGAGTCGGCCGCGGGAGATTGGAAAACTTCGAGCAAGTATCCGTTTATGGCTTGCGAAGTTCGTGTAGACGTTGGATTTGTCGCCTTACCTAGCGTGATGGCGGGTAATGATCATAATGTTGCCGACAACTTTTGTTACGTTTGGCAAAAATTGGCGTTTGTGTTCGATAAATGTATTTTTCGGATGGACGATTGTTGGGGGTTCTGCCTCGGAGCTCGGGAGACACCTGTGTTCTTGTTTACTATAGTTTTGATGGATTTGTGATTGCGATTATCTATAAGTAAGGTGCTATAGGCAAAGATAGAAATGTATTTCAGGTTAGGTAGGGTATATCAGTCAACACGAGAAGTGTGAATTTCCGCCGGTATATTTTTTTCAATATCTCACCGTTTAAACTTAGGCGGAGTGAGCTGTCATTCCACTTCGTTCGTATGGATTAACCGCTCACTTCATATTCACTTCACCTAAGTTTACACGGTGAGATGTCTACAATATTGCACTGCTGTATATTTTCAGTATCGTTTATATAATTTTGGGTTTCACGTCAAGCAAGCTTCAATCCCATTTTTGAGAAACTTCGGGAATGATTTGTGTTTAAAACGGATAGAAGACACAATTGTGTGATGCTCAATGCATGTACCAATAAACACGTTAACGTAACACATACATTAAACAGATCTAGGTAGAGATACAATAAAAAGTGTTTATAATAAGGTGTCTCAGTTGGGCGCCAACTAATATTTGGCGCCCAATTGGGACTACTTATTTTCTTTTCTTTTTACTAAAAAACAAACGCGAAGATCTAGAACAAAGCCCAACACACCGCTATCCTTCTAACTTGATTGCGTGTGTGAGCAACGAGTGTGTTAGCATATAAATTGTTACCTAGTTATAGTCCAGGAGTTATAGCGATAGTGTAGGAATGTTGTTTGTTTGTTACGGTATCTGCGGGGGTAGAGGGGGGTGGAGTAATATTTGCATGAGACAATTTGCTAAGTGATGCCGTGTGATGTGTGGCAGCAGGTTGGGAAGGTTTTGGAATGGTGGGGAATGTACCTATGTGTTTAGAAGACCTATAAAAAACTTAACAAGCGGGTACTTGTAAGGTTATGTTGCCAGGTGTATTGTACCAGGTGTACATCCAAATTATCAATAGTTATACAAATAAGTAAAATATCTTCTATAATACCTTATATTGTTTTAATAACTACCAACTAACTCGAAGAGAAGTCAAATGGTGGCGGGTAGGCAATTAGATATAATATATAGACGCCTTTATAGCTACTAATAACAATACTAGGTACCACGTAGGTACCCCAAACTAAAAGGCACAAACCTACACAAGCTTCATTAACAATTCACCAAACAGAATATCTACGTAGAAAGCGAACTACATCATACTACCGTCCAAAACCACTAAATAATGCAGCGCCATCTGGCGGCACGAGACACGTCACGGCCTATTACGTCACAGGACACGTCATTAGCCCAGCTTTGATGACGTCACGCCGCGTTAGCCCAGCACAAAGCACGGCCCACTTTAGGCTTTATTTAGACGAGGGAGAGTAGGTCAAGAGCCTGTATTCTAGTTGGTATTTAGGTATAGTGAATCGGATTATGACAATAGGATTTTGATGTAAAATTGTTCGTGTTTTACCAACCTCTACGGATTCCTTTTTGAAATCACGGATCGTTAAAGACCAATCTTAATTGTACATACACCACATTTCGAATATTTTCAAAGCCGTGGGCTTCATTACCATCAGTAATTAGCCTCTAAAAGATCTTTTATATAAGCTTGTTGAGGGAGTCAATTAGTACATTCGGCGATTTTGGCATTTGCAGAGCGTTTGATAATCTCCCAATTGAACGTAAAACTATCCTACTGCATTAACATAAATACCAAAGTACAAAAATCCTTCAAATATTATGTTCGCACAAGTTTCACAAGTAACAAAAACCTCTCTATAAAACATAAACCCAAGCACACAATATCGTCCACATAAATCTATCCACATTTACCTACATAGTACAGCGGGCGTCCCACGGGTAGCGAACAATCTACGCGGGCAAAACCGGAAAATTAGACATAGCGACACGGACATGTTTTAATAAGCTCGGTGCATCGCATGCCACCGCTTTTTGTACGTGGATACTACCTATAGAACTGTGCAATTAACTGTACGGCGCTGGGCTTACATTTATTCTAAAGGATGTTTTTGAGTCAGAAAATGAATGGGTTGTTAGTTTAATAAATAGGAGGTTTTTTTTCCGTAAAAAGGCATGGGTTTTCTGGGGATGAGGTAAGGATGTAGTTTGGATGGTACCTACTTATTAGTTGGTATTCTAGCTGTACAGGTTTTTTTTTAACTTTGCACTCATATTATGAAAACAAACAAACAAATACTTGTTTGTTTGTTACGCTTTCACACCTCAATCGCTAAACGAATTTTGATTAATTTTAGTACTATATGTATCTAATAGATGGAACTCTGGAGATGGTTATAGGCTATTTTTTTACGAAAATCTAATTATAATAATACGTTTATGGTTCTAGTAGGGAAACGTATCACTTCGGAATTACCGTTAAAAGAATGAGCTGGGACATTTTAAAATCTTCGATTCCGAAGAGCTGCGTATAAACGCGAGTAGCGATTATTCACCTTTCAGAAGTTTTCAGCGTTTATACGAGAAGAGCTCATTACGATACGTATCTAATTCTTATTATTTTATTGCACACAAAAAAGGCCCTTTGGGACAGCGTAGATACGAGTATGTTTAAAGTCGAGCTTAACCCACAATTGGGTCCTCGTACGATATCTCAACCTCAATACTATACCTACTGAGGCGGGCCTGCGGACGTCGAGCTTTGGGTGGCTCGCTGTCCGATTAGCACCAGGCCCGGGTCGATGGCACATTGTGTTTGACGCGCGCCTCAAAGAGATGTCAGCATAGAAGACGGGGCCCGCTACGGCCAGAGCCTGCCAGGGTTGCGGAATTAGTTCGAAAGAGTCACCGCGGCCCTGGAACGCAAAGGGCTTTAGAAGGAACATGGATGGGTTTTAGTCAGTAAGAGTCTGCACGCCCTTCCGCTCCACCCAGAGCGGAAGAAGTCATTTGATGATTTCCAATGGTTAAAAAAAAAAAATACTATACTGAGACTTGCAAAATATGACACAATAATTTGTTAACTATGGGTAATTATAGGCCGGTCTTAATAACGTAACCTGTCAAATTTCAAATTTGTTTAAAAGGCATACATGACGTTTCAGCTACTGTTGGTAGCTAATTTGACAGTTGGTTAAAGGTAGATACGTTATTGAGACCGGTCGCTAGAGAGTACCAACATCACCAAAACTACCCAGTTACATAATAGTTATCATCGTACAACTACCCGTCGTCCACGTAAGCCATCTGCACCGATCACGGTAACCTCACAAACTCCACTTTTTCCGGCGGCACCGCCTGCGTGAATTCATTTCAACTTGCTCTAAAAGCTCGCGTTTTTTCCCATGCCCCAACTGAATATGAAATCCGAACACGAGAAAGTTATGGAAAAATACAAGGTTTCGCGCACTTGTATGTAAATAGGTGTACCTATAGTATATAGTTTTTCGTGGATTGTTTTGTTTGTTTGATACCGAGTTGGATTTAATGTTCTTGCTTAGTTTAGAGGTATCTATTTTTAGTTGGGACTCTTTGGTTGATTGGTTATAATTCTGCGTTTCTCAGAATTCGATGTGAATCATCTACCTTATTTAGTTTTGTGAAAAAATATTGGTGTCAACCAATTTAGTGTTGGCATATCACTGCAGCGTGGAAGAATGGTGATCAATGTTAATTGATTCATATACCTGTGTTTTAATCCAAGTGCGCAATATTGTGGAAGACGAGATATTTTAGCTTTATCTACAAAATGGCATCAATGGTACAAGACCATAAGGTTCAATGGAGATAATTTCCTAGATTTCAGATGGTACGTCTTCTTATGACATTTAATACAAAAACTTAGTGGGTAACAATAAAAAGATACTGTTTAATTTTACAATAAAAGCTACTGGAAAATTAATAACTAACAAAATACATAAAGGTACAAATACAAATCACAAGCCGGTACAGTCGGAAGCGAGAACTTATAACGAGTGGCGCTGCTGAAGTTGCGGGTAGTCGTAGACTCGAGTCGTGGCACAACTTGTACAACTTCACCTATTGCAGAGATTCGTACGACGAGCTAGGTGCGGCAGAGGATGGAATTATGTTTCTTTTAAAACTTTCTAGTGGGTCGTTTTTGTAAAATAATGTCAGTTAGTAATAAAAGTTAGTGTGTTAAGCCAATGATAGAGCTGTAGATACGTACTGGTTGGACAAAATTGAGTTGATTGATTAATTTGAGTCAGTTGACACGAAAAGAGTAAGATATACCTAACATTGTGAATGAAAGCTAAATTGCACTAGAAACGAGTAATATGACATTGTGTCACGGAATATGTGACCGAGATGAAAAAATATTCGAATTACTGTCACGAATTATAAGCCAACGTTCTTCCAATAAATTCTGCCCGAGATCTACCTGCCCACCCATAAATCCAGTACCGCTGTACCGGCACGAAAACCTGAACCTAATGCCAGATGACATCACTCATACCGCTGTACAGCCTTCAACTTCACGACATCTACGTACTCTGCCAGGCCTCAGCGCAAAGGTCGCAGTTCCATTTAAAAAAAAATCTCCATTATTTATATTTAAAGGCGGCGGCCGGCGGGGGGGTACCATTTTTCCACCTCTCCCCCCCCCCTCCCACCACACAATTTGTCTTCAAACTTGGTCGACCTGGGAGGAATCCCCCCCTCCACCGCCGTGTAATCAGTCGCCCCCTCGCCCCCCCGTACCGCCTTAGGTAGACTTGAAGGTGTAAGTATATAGACTTACCTATAGGAACGTATTATGTTTGTGTTGTATTTTTCATGATTTACTGTGTGGAGTGAAGGACTTAATAATGAAGGTCTACTGAGACGACGCTTTATATATTAAGTATCTGTTTCTTTAGCTTCAGTAGATACTCGTTTCGCACGTCTTGCTAAACGAACGTCCTAATTTTTAGCAATACCTAGGTAAGTACTCTAGGTATACCTAGTTCTTAAAAATTGATCTAGTCGTATCGGAGATCTGTGATCAGAAAGTGATTGGTACCTAAGTAGCGAAACCCTTTCTATACCTAAGTCAGCTCAAATCGAATTAATGAAAAATCTGAACTCTAATATCTACAAAAAGCTGTCGGTACTTCACGCCCTACTGTTTTATTGAATTAGATTACCCAGAAATAACAATACAAAGCTGCCACTGTAAATATTTCAGCTAAAATCTTCAGTTAAAGCAGTCACAAGAAACCACATTCGCAAACACGCTTAGGTGTCTTATTCCGCCCCTAAATCTCCGTAAACGGAAGCCAAACAAAGACTATAATTTAAGTTTAAAACAGTAGGAAACATACGGCTCTGGGGAGGCTACATAGAGAGCGCACATAGCGGTGACCTAGTTCCGCGACCCACTTCGCCCGACCAATACCTGCCGCGTTACCTCCGCGGGAGCACCTCTCAGGTAACACGCCACTGGTGCCCATTGGAAGGCTCACGACCAACCCGAGACACCCACACCTGCCTCGTTACGCTGCAGGTGCGCACAGGTACCATTTCACCGCCTCTGCACAAACCACGCCCCTTTTTATCGAGCTGCGCAGGTAACCTGCGCGCTGATTGGTCGACGCAAGGTGCGGTACAGGTACACCTGTCAATACAGGTGTATTTCGCATTACGAATACGGTTCTCAGTCCCGCGGCTGTGACCGGTGTGGTGTGACGTTTTTCGTGCGGTTCCGTTGCAGTGGGAAATGAAAAATTGTGCGCATGTGTTGGTGCGATTGATGTTTTCCTTGAGGTGTGCTAAATTTAGTAGTTAGGTGGGCGCGGCGCGTCCTTGGGAAGGTCAGGCGAGGTCGCGGACGGTACGTACCACTACACTCGATAGTTTACAGCCTTGCTACTAAGTTTATTGAACTTTGTGTATTTAATATTAAAGCAGATTATAGAGAAAAGTTATTAGAATCGTTTCGAATTGATTCTCGAGGCTAAAAATTAGTGTTTTAGATAAAATAGTTAATAAACTGAATCAAAACGTGACTCGTACATAGGTCTATTTTCGGTAGGTATAATTATTTGAATAAGACCCAAACCTGATCAAATGTTCTCGCCATTTCGCTTCACAAAACTGCTACAAATTTTCAGGCTAGATATTTTCAGATTCACACTGTTTGTTATCTAAACTGATCTCTGAGCCTTTTGTAATTTTTCAACTGAAATAAACCTTTTAGGTACTCGTAACGAAAGCTTCTATGGGAAGGAACCTATAAGTATAAATTCCTCGGCTAGAACCTAAGAATTCTCATAATTAATAACGTAGCAAATACGTTGGTAGTACTGACTTATATGTACGCTCATTTAGCAACCTAGATATTAAAATAAAGTGCTCCAAACCACCGACCACCATTTACCTATAGACAGTACACATACCTACAACAGAATACAATACTAATCAAGTTGTTTTAAACACGTCTCAGGACGCAATTCCCGGCACATCTCTCCTTGAGAGCGGCATTGAGAACAAAAACTGCCAATTACCTCTCCCCCCTTCAAGGTGGGGCACATAACGACTCTAGTAAACCCATGCGCAGGTCCTAGGTAATGACACGTCGTAGATCTTATTGCAGAAGAGCCATCTCTCTCAAGATATCTAACTAGAAACCAAGTCATAGAATCCAGTAGGTAACTACTTTTTATTTTGACAAACATCAACTAATCCTCTCTTCTTTGTCTTTAAGCTATTAAGACTTGGTATTCCAATAATCTAAATGGCAAGATATGACTTGGAAATTGCTGTAAAAGCTATCACAAACCGACACAACATTGTCCACAATTTAGACACCAGATAGTTGTGAGTGGAAGGAAGGAAGGACACTCAAAGACAAGCGTAAAGAAAATATGTCCAAGACTCCACAAGCGTAAAGACAACATGTCCAAGACTCCACAAGCGTTAAGACGATATGTCCAAGATTCCACAAGCGTTAAGACAATATATCCAAGACTCCACAAGCGTAAAAACAACATGTCCAAGACTCCACAAGCGTTAAGACAACATGTCCAAGACTCCGCAAGCGTTAAGACAACATGTCCAAGACTCCACAAGCGTTAAGACAATATATCCAAGACTCCGCAAGCGTTAAGACAACATGTCCAAGACTCCACAAGCGTTAAGACAATATATCCAAGACTCCACAAGCGTAAAAACAACATGTCCAAGACTCCACAAGCGTTAAGACAATATGTCCAAGACTCCATAAGCATAAAGATAATATGTCCAAGACTCCAAGAGTGAAAAGTTATGACTCATGATTGTTGATAATCAAGTAGGACCAACCAAGATGATGACGACACATGACGTGATCCGCCTAACCAAGGGATGGTTTTGCAAAACCTTGAGGCAGCTAGACCTTCTGTCCATCTATTTCGTAATAACAAGGCAAGGAGGTGGTGGGGTAGGTATCCAAGAATCCGAGGGGGTGAGGCAGGGTACTGAGGTAAAAGCCACTTTAATTATGAAAGAAGATTGAGCGGTAGGTAATATGATGCCGGGAGACGTGCGGGGGGGAGGGGTGTAAGACCTAGGTAGCTCGGTATTAGAGACGCCATATTTAATAGTGTAGTTAATTTTGAACGCTTTGTTTGGCTTGGTAATGAAACTTCGAGTATTAAGGTTAGGGGGGAGTAGCTTTCGAAGGAGGTCCTGAATGTGTTTAGTAGGTACCTCGTAAATGGAGTTTGTTTGTAGTATTGAGAGCGTAGGCAGCAGTGAAGGTCTTCGTCTCATTATTGCGCTTTAAAATACTTCCAGTTTCATCATTTTGTCAATTAAGAATCTAAGATATGCTGTTTAATCTTGTATCTATCTATCTAGCCTATTTCGTCCCACTGTTGTCTTTTGCCAGTACGTTAGGAATCGACTCTTCGCCCTATCCTCGACTTGGTCTCGTTCTCATAGTTTGTGGCAACTGTCATTTTCCTGAATAAGCTTGTCCCTATCTCGCAAATTAACAAAGTAAATACATAAAGACAAACTAAAACAACTAAACGACCCCTTGCAACTTTCAACTTCAACTCGTCAAATCAAAGAAGCGATTCTAATCCAGTTAAGAAGGAACCTCACGTCTGAAGTTAAATGGTAACATTGTAGTGCACAATAAAATCTCCAACGACGACTCTACTACAAAAGCACCTTGGTTTTATTAAAACTAGACTGGTTGCACTCTCTCTGGTTCGTTGATGTAACTGTGAGAGTGGGATGGTAAGCAGAGTTGGAGTGTAAGTTTTGTAGTATTTTTGACAGAAGTGGAGTCTGTTAGCCGTGTTTAGTCTGTTTTTCATGATAGCTACAACCTGTCTTTAAGTTAAGAGTGAATTGGTTACTTCAAGGCAAGCCTGCTTCATCCTCGACCACATCATCGCTTTCCATCAGGTGAGATAGTGGGCAAATGCTAGCATATCAATCATTTAAAAAAACTAAGTTTGCATGCTACCTTTTTGTACAGAAGCATCAATTTGTTTTTTTTACCCATTTACCAAATAGAGGCTCTAAGGCGAAATCACATGCTATCAGTTAGGTTTCTCTGATCGAAGGTCACGTTGCTTAGATGTGATGTCTTTTTGAACTTTTCTTTAAGCTGGTATCTTTTGGCTGATTGAAGGTTTGTCACGTTTCCTTCTTAGAGGTCTTAAAACCATTCCGTAATACCAACCATCACCTGTCAGAGTTACGGAATTTGTTCGAAAGAGTCACCGCGGCCCTGGAACGCAAAGCGCTTAAGAAGGAACACAGGAGGTTTTATTCAGTAAGAGTCTGACACGCCCTTTCACTTCACCCAGAGCGGAAGAAGTCATTTGATGATTTCCCATCCTTAAAAAATATATAAATATATCAACTATCATGCATCATTTTAAATTGCCTCATGTGCATCTTCCCAACAATTTTCCTTGCTCACTTATCAAGCCGTACCTCATAAAATACATGCTCAGACCAATAAAATGTTCGTTTGGCAGCCAAAGTAAAAGAAACGCTGGGAGAAGTTAATGTTGACAGAGGCCATACGAAGTCACCTAAGCAGTAACGATAACTCATGTGCATCGTCCGTACTATCACTAGCGGCTCGTAAAACCGCTTGGGGAAGCGGACAAGTTGGACAGTGGGGCGAGAAGCGAAAATGACTTTATTTAAAAGTCTACTGTACTAGAAACGAAAAATAGCTGTTCGTCAAAAACTGGTTGTAGTGCTCCAAGTGCCCATACACCTACCTATATTTGGTGGATTTTAGGAATGCCACCAATACTGCAATTAACTTAGCCACCTGCTGGACCCAAACAATCTCAGTAATGAACCCTCGAATAGAAAAGATGAATGTCAAAAAGTTTTCTTTTCTGTTTTTTAACTATGATCCCAGTGGCTTAGTAAAGAATTACAGTGTGTTATGTTTTCAGAGCTTGAAATATAGAAGCTGTTTCGCCTCGTCAATAAGTCGCAGGTCGTCTACTTCGGTAACTAGGCCCTTTCGCCTATAGGATAACTCCGTAATTTTCTTGCTAATTCTGCTCCAAACAGATCTGAACGCTCGAAACGTGCAATTAGCTTCATCTCTTTGACTGACCAACCTTGAAAATTCACAACCATTTACAGGCAGTTAGTGGTTCAGTTGATATAATGATTTGAGTTTGAGGAAACAGGAATGGCCTAGAACAAAAACCCGATAATTTATTTTGTGATATCTTCTCCCGTACTGAAAGGAGGCTTTAGTTCCAGCAGTGGGATCATTACAGGTCTAATTGTGTAAACTTCTTATTTCCTCCCGCGTTCCGCTGTCTCCTGTCAACAAACCCACAGCCCAGTCACGTCAGCGGCTCCAACTCTCTAACTCATTTTATACAGTGAATACTGTCCAATTTGGAACACGCACATACGGAAAATATAATGTGATTTTATCTGCACTACACTCGCGACAAACTAACTAGAATAAAATGAATAGGTGCCCTACATCCTACATCGTGTAGATGTCGAGGTTTTTAATTTTGTTTCGCGTGTAGAGCTCATTTTGGACATTATTTTAATATTCTGGGGACATTATGGCTGTCTGTTTTGTCCGGGTTTAACGTCCACACAGAAAGTGTTGAAGTGGTTTGTGCTAGTACCATGTTCTTGTAAACAAACATTTCCTTGTCTTCCGACTATGAGTTCTATTTATTATACTTAATTTCAAAGATCGATCTAATTCATGCTTTTGGAAAATCCTAATAATTTTGTGTAGCGTCAAGTAACTGAGTGTGTAAATTGAGAAGCTATCTGACATTATAGAATAGCATTTATTTTCATTCGAGTATCAAAAACTCAAATCCTGGCTTAAACTTTGATTATCCATGATTTTTTCATTTCAAAATTGTTTATTGGTTCATCTCGAAAGAGTCACCGCGGCCCTGAAACGCAAAAGGCGTTTGAAGGACCACGGGTGGCTTGATACAGTAAGAGTCTGACGCTTCCTCCCACTACGCCCAGAGCGGCAAAAGTCATTTGATGATTTTCCTGCCACACAAAAATGTCTGATTTTGGCGTTTACAAATCCCCATCAAATTAGGCATTTCTATTAAATCGCCACCATTAAACACAGCTATCAACAAATACTTTAACTAAATCACGTCCAGTTTAAAAACCCGCACGTGCTGTAGCTACGAGTAGGTACCTCTGTTTGCGGCCCTCCCCTGTTTGTTCTGCTAAAATGTTTGCCTCGCCGAGTGCACTCCGTGACCTAGAAATATGCTGTGTGTTGTACCTGAGATTAATAGGATTTTATATCATCATTCTGAAAATATTTGTTGTGCTCAGCTGTCACCCTTACCAGAAGCGAGTGTGTGAGGAGTGGAATTCCCTGCCAGAGTCTGTGTTTCCTGATAGCTGCAACCTGGGAGTCTTTAAAAGAGGTAATAGGTTACTTCTTAGCAAGCGTGCTCTACATATCTTCAACTACATCAGGTAAGATGGTGGTCAAACGCGTGCCTATTATAAATAGTAAATAAAGATAAGTATTTTCATTATCAACTGCCATTTGATTTCCTCAGCGCAATAATCTCAGGTTATAAGGGTTTCCAGAAGTTAAAGCACTAAATGAAGTGGGTTCTCTCACGCGATGCGGTCTTGTGTCCTACAATTGTTAGGGGAAATTATACGAAAATCCATGAGTATTATGAAAACTACTGTTTCGTGTGTAACTATTTGAGTTTATTACAGTTTAAATTAAATATGTTGCATTATGATTTTAAATAACAGTTACGTTTTATAATTAGTTCCTAGCACAAAAAAATATAACAGAAATATTCCTATGTAAACAGGCTCTTTAATTTAGACGAAGCACTTAGAAAGAATACAGCAGCCATAGCGAAATTAAAACGGGTTAAAAATGCAGTATAACACTTCTTTTTTCCATTTGATGTGGAGATTTTCACTTAATAGGAAAAATTTATGTTTCAAAATTTTAGCAGTAATTAAACTCCATCAATACAATATTTGCGCAAAGCAAAGGAGTAGAATTCTCTACCTGTGTCTTTGTTTCTAATTTAATTCCTACAAAATTAGAGTGAACAAGCTTCTTCTGGGTAAGCTCGCTCCATCGTCGACTTCGTCTCTGTCATCTATGACCTAGACTAGAGTCAAGAGCAAACCCATTTCAAATAAAAAAAACCCAAAAAGTCACTTCATAATCGCCATGTGCACAACTTATTATGATCGTCATTACCAAAACGATCTGACCGTCACAGAACCGTGTGATAAGCGATGATGTTATGATATGACTACAAAAACTCGAGGAAATAATTGACCAATTTGCTTTAGTTCTGTACAAATGGCATGGGGTTGCAATATCAGCGATTTAAGTTCAATATGTTTAAGAATAATGTGTTTTAAATAATCAATGACCACATAAAACGACTACAACACTCACCACCCTCGACATCTATCTCTCAATGGCTGATAGGCAATGATTAATAGAAATTGAAGTAAAGAAGGTAAATGACAATATACTAAATTCTACCATCGGCTTAACCCGCCTAAAAAAAATTATGTTATCCTGAGGGAACATACTCTCGAGGTAAAAATATTCTGTGTTATCCAGGACATGGTCTATTGGTGTGCCAAGTTTCATACAAATCCGTGCAGCCAAGTAAACAGAAAGACAGATTACTTTCACATTTAAAATATTGTAACAAGATATTAGAATGGATATTGATCAAAAGAAAGAATCTGAAACAATAGCTAGAGCCCCTTAAAGATGAGTAATTCAGTTCGGGTTACGCTTTATGAAAAATAAAATATCACAAATAGAATACCCGTTAGCACTGGCACCCCACACAAATGTAAATACAGGTCATATTAGCGCTCACTGAGCACTCAGCTCGGAAAAATCCAGCGATTATAGCTTTATTATACACTACAATTACGGGTTTATTATACGGCACAATTAGTGTAATCTTCACTGCTGGCTACACTGACGGATTGGCTGCGGGTTGAGATGCCAAGATCGATGGGCAACTGAGATGAGGAGCACTTGTTTTCTTAATGCTCCGTGACAAGTTGAGGTAGATAGAAACAGGCATTTGAGGTAACCTTCAAATCATGGTGATCATACAAAATCAGATTTAAATGAATCTGAACAGATAAAGTTGCTGTTCATAAGACTTCCAAGAATCATCCTCAATTCTCGATAGAATTATGAATTAAAAATAGAAATTGATTTTTAGGGCTCCAAAGCAAAACATCAGGGAACCCTTATAGATTCGCCAAGTCCTCCGTCCGCGGTTTAACTTGGAGACTATTGACGCTGTGAAGCAATATTTTGGCATGGTTTTATATCTGAAAAAAAAATGTGCACTAGGTGACGCCCTTGTTCTATCTTTTTTTCTAATTAATTTATCATTTGCGGACTGCCCTGCATTCTCAAAACGTCGTGAAATAAATAAGAAGTTTGTTCGAAAGGGGAATGCCGATTTTAAGCCTTGCGATGCCCAAGAAATTTAATTTAGTAAAAAAAATATGTAAATTTTACGTAATTAACTCTTCTATTCACGACGCGATACAAGTCAGTAACATTTTTTAATAAATAATAAATATTGAAACGATACAACGAAATAAACAGACATTTGCTAGGTTGCCAATTTAAAATCCGGGAAAAAATAAAGATTTGTTGCAAAACATTGATTTGACATTTACACATACTGTACTTTATTTATTTGTCCTTTTGTTTATAGAAGTCCCAATGCATTCGATGTTACTTGTGGGCACCCAGGGCCTAAATCACTATGGCGGCTTGACATCCCCCTTTGTGAAGTCGTTGGTCCCAGCAGTCATTTGAATATCTCTGACAGTCGTTATAGGTGGTCAGAGGCCAGAAAAATCTGTCACCGGTCTCGCCAAGGGATATCGTGTTATCCAGTTACTGGGTTGTAGAGATCAGATAGCTAGTTGCTCCATATAAAATACTAGTACTCAGCTACATTCGGAGACCAACCAAAACATAGTTAGAAAAAGGCTAGGCAAGTTAATTGATAATTGTTATTCTCCGTGATGTTTGTTTTGGACTTTGAAGTACATATCTATACTAGTATAATAAAGCTGAAGTGTTTATTTGATCGCGCTAATCTCTGAAACTACCAGTCGTGTTTTAAAAATTATTTTTGTATGCGATAGCCACATTCATGAGGAATGTTATAGGCTATACGGGAACGGGAAATTCCTACGGGAACGGGAAAGAACGGGATATGCGCGTACGAAGTCGCGGGCAAAAGCTAGTTATTTATAAGCATACAACAAGCACCATACGCCTCCAGTTTCCAAACCACAAATACAAACCTTCATAACCCAAGTCTCGAAGGTGGTTATAAAAAACCTGCCCTCCCGACATTACCCTCTTTATTACATTCCGAGCTCTCAATATGTCGACCGTTTTTGCCAGCCGTAATGTCCAGGGTACCTAATAACTCGCTGGGGGCGAAGTAACTGTCTGCCCCGCCGCCCATGGCCGTGCTAACAGCCTGGGCCATGTTATTTGTGAACTGATTGGTCCAGGAGGATGTCGTAAGGTAGCGGTGGACTGATTAGAGAAATTTATAGGCGTACGCTGGCCAGAGGCTCTAGATAACGGGCCATTCCATTAGCGAATGCGACTGTTGAAATGCGAAATATAAGGGACTGATCACGTGACATTTCGGCAGCGTCTGTCAGTCCCATACATGTTTGATGTATTGACAATTACTTCCGCCACGCTACCGCTGACAGAATGTCACTCGTCTAGAAACTGAGATCTAAAAGACGTTACCGGCAACGGAGCCAAACGATTAGAATACAAAATGAGACTAAAAAACCAGCTAGTTCAAACCATAACCTTTTTGATACCCATAGTCATCACACTTCACATCACACTATCACATCACACTAATATTATTATAAAGGCGAAAGTTTGTGAGTGTGTGTTTGTTGCTTCTTCACGCGCAAACGGCTGGACCGATTTATATGAAATTTTGGTATAGAGATTGTTTGCGTCCCGGACAAAAGATAGTTTTTATCCCGGGAGTGTGTTTCCCTTCGGATAATTTTCGAAATTGGCGCGAAGTATCTGATAAACCCCTAGTAACACCGCGGGGCGCAGCTAGTTAGCTATAAATGTTCTAACCAATCATTGGATTACATTTTGGAATAAATATAGGATACATCGAAAGTTACCCTAATTAGCTCACGTCACCGATATTTCTAGATCGCAAAAAGCTCACAAATCGAAATTCCGCAAGGTTGGACATGTTTGCAATCATAACATGTTTCCGTCGGATCTCCTCCACATACACACTGATATATATAAAACAAGGCGAGTCCGTCTGTCTGACGCGACACACGTAAAATATCATATCCGCTGCTTTGATCAGAAGTCCGCTAATTGTGAAGATTTTCACATGAATGTAGGTGGAACAGAATTTACTAGTTCTGCGTTCGTGAAAGTATTAAAGGAACTGTCAGAATCTTTTAACGTCGTAAAGTGTTTTCGTGTAATGGAAATTTTAGGGCACATCTATTTGGAATGGGGCTAGAATTTGTACGTTTTCTTTGGGAAGTATGCAGAGATATTTGAAGACTTTTGGAGGCTCTACAAAAGGTTTCGTTCTGATGTAAATATTGTTAGACCTTGGGACGAAACATTAATTTTGTTAACCATGTAGTTTGTGATCCCTTAGTATAATAACGAAAGCAACTGCGTATGAGCTTTTAAATTTTAACCTAGAAGTTATAAGCACCTTTGCATTGAAGAATTTTCATAGTGCAATTTCAGCGTTGTATCTCTAAGTTTATTAAGGTCTGTCGCAATAAACCTACCAACGCCTTACACCTGTTCATATAACTAACGATAATTATTGTTATATATTACTCAATTAGCATCAAAGACGAACCATACCTCACCACGGCCGTGAGTAACACCGCGGCAAACACATAACTAACACACCTAATAATATTTACGATCAGCCATCATCGCTAATTTGCTCACAACACACAGGATGTCACACCCATACACAAACGTACATTTTTGTCAAATTAAACGAGTTACAGTGAGTTATGAGCGCTTTTTATTAGAGAAGTCGTTAAAATTCATCAAAACATATATAGGTTAATAATATCAGGTTTTAATAGAACATTTGCTGATATATTTCTGTGGGTGAAGATTCCAGGGAAGTGTGTATGGGATGGTCAGGAAACTGACGTTATGATAATGTCGTAAAACGTAATTGCAATAATGATGGCTGAAAGAGGAAGACGTGGTTATAAAATGTCCTCATCAACTATTCCAGTTAGTTTCTCACTCTGTGGAGGCCAGCTGAAGAATGTGTGTGGAGTCAGCTACAGTCAGGAGCTGCTTAAAATCACTGGTTTAACAGATACTTATTTTTCTTTAATTTGTTTTTGCAGAACCTGCCAGGGTTATGAAATTTGTTCGAAAGAGTCACTGTGGCCCTAGAACGCAAAGGAATTTAGAAGCAACACGAATGGGTTTTAGTCAGTAAGAGTCTGACACGCCCTTCCGCTCCACCCAGAGCGGAAGAAGTTATTTGATGATTTCCCATCCTTAAAACTACCTGATGGTAAGCGATGACGTGGTCGAAGATGGAGCACGATTGCCTAGAAATAACCGATTCATAGTTGACTTAAAGACTCCCAGGTTGTAGCTATCAGGAAACCCAGGCTCTGGAAGGGAATCCATAGGGGACAATCATAAGCTGTGCGTGAAATGAAAGTATTTCGATGACTTTTGGTAGATTGTATATATCTAAAAAACTTTTTTGAAGTACCTGCGTTGATGTTATAAAGTCATACCTTCCAACCCATCAAATTACCCTTTCTGTGTCGAAATAGCCAGTCGAAATATTAACTCGTCCAAGAATCCTCATACTTTGGTTTTTAAAGTGAAACTTTTATTACATCGTCTCAAATTTTTTTTTTGGTCTTTGTATCGCATGTCGCGTGACGGTCGGCCGCGGAGTAGGGATAAAGTGAAAGGCGCTCGTCAGAGCAGCCGAGGCCAATATGGCGGCGTCTATAGTTCCATCAGCTGACCGTTTAGTGTATAGACTATTACTCATTTGTGGCAGTGCTCCACGCTAATTTGTTTGTTTTTGTCAGTGTTTTTTTATACCCTTAATGGAATATTATTCCAAAAATTTTTAGTTAAATATCTATAATGTGAAAAAAAGTTTCACTTTTACCGTGGTTTCATAAAACCACACAATCCTTTTTTTTTCATCTCTCACAGTCTTGATCTGTTCTCTGTGTGCATCAATATTATCAAATTTCTTTTACCGACTATTACAAATTACTTGGAAGTGGTATTTGATACACTTTATGCTATTTTCATTGGACTTTGATTGATTCAAATGTTGTATCAAATAGATATCTTAGAATGTGAATCACAAACGTATTGAATAACATTTTTGATCTAAAATATTAATTGGGTTGTTTATTTCAATATCCCGGAGATTCTTCTCAACTGGAATTCAAAGCTGTGTCATAAGTATAAATGGGTAAGTGGCAATATACAAGACCGATGGTTGTATATAAATTTATTGTAAAAGCGATAGAACGGTTCCTAAGCTTCCTATCATTTATTTTCTAGATTTATTTTAAAACAGTTTTTCGTTGTTCAATAAAATATAATTCTAATTTCAGTTTAAAAATGCATCCTAAGAAAAAATGATTTATAAAAGTCTACATAAGTTGTGGAGCAAGAGAATATTACAACCTAATACTAGCCTTAAAGTAAATATATTAGATTGAAAAATAAGACCAACATTTCTAATATTCAGATGGGCTACAGAGTATAATATACATAAGTATAATAACGTTACAGAAGTGCATAATGCGAGCGAGTGAGATAATCTCGGCGCCCACACCAGCGCCCACACTGCCGCGTGATTAGCTCGCACTGCGTTTAAAAGCCTTAAAAGGTGCCGATGTACGGGGCTGAGGCAAAGATTAGGGTGCTTACAGAAAGTGCACAACTTTACCTAAACAATAATCTCCAATCCAGTGAACTCTTCAAGGCGTACGGCGATGCGCCACCGAAACATGGTGGACATCCCACCCGTAAGCACTAAACATTTTGGGAATACTTTCACTGTACGTACAGCTAAGGAGTGGAATTATCTGCCGAAGTCTGTGTTTTCTGATAGCTACGTACAACAAGAGTGAATAGTTTACTTCTATGCAAGATAATACATCGTCACTTCCCATTAGGAGTCCATTAACATAGAGTCGGGCAGAGATCGCAACAGTCTCAAGCGTGTTGCGAAGCGAATAGATGGATTGGATATAACAAGACATGAAAGATTAAGACATAGGCCTCCTCAAGAGAGGAGAGAGTTAACACTAACTTTATAAGAAGAAAAATACGAATATTATGTGTTTCCAAGCAGGGTTCCTGTTCCGTCTTAGTCGGTACTCTGTGCCGAGCGAGTGTGGCTCATTACTCGGCGCTAATGAACGCTCGCGCACGACACAGACGCTTTGTGAACGGCAACCTGTGTGTACTGTGCAATATAATACCACCTACTTGTGTTCCCGCAGTTATAATCAAAGAACTGTACTGTTGCTATTGGAGACTGGAAGATTTATGCAACATACTTAATTAACAATATTTACCGTAATGTAAAAAAAAATCAGCAGTTCAGTATATTTTGGCGAGTTGTGCACACGCACACAAATTTGTTTTGGGGCAGTAGGTGGTTTTTTTTTCGCGATTCTGGTGTTTTTCCATACTAAAAATTGTTCCGAATAATAAGTTGGTACAATGGCACCTTTTCACGTTAGCACACATAATTACCAAATTTTGCCTTCAGACAGAGATATTTTAGAAATCGCACTCTTCGTAAAATGTAACATGAACCTTTTCACTTCAGTGTCAGAAACTAGAAAGAGACTGATAAGAAGTCAGTATAAACACTTACTTCAAGTTGACAGATGTAACACAGCCCACGGCCCAATCATTTTCAATAAAGTACTTGACATCATTAAAAATAACACAAATCAAAATTTTAAAAAGAGACTGACATTACTATTGAATGAAAAATGTTATTATTCAGTAAATGACTTTTTAAATGACTTAATTATGTATTGAATAATTTATTGTATTGAATTATGTAATGTTTTGAATAATTTAATGTAATTTAATTAATATTGACATACCTAATGACCTCATTCTCTCAATTTAAACGATTTTATTTTCAATTTATATTATGAATGTACCATGCCGACTATTGTTTTAACTGAAAACCATTTAATTTAATTTTTAATGTAGTTCACAATTTCACAAATTTGTCATGTCTAGTGTAAGGTAGATTGTACAAGGCTCACCCATCTTACTGTAACACCTTATTTTAAGTACCTGCAATCATAGCAAATAAACACTACTTTACTTTACTTTACCGCTTTGTTTCTAACCTTTTACCTCCTGATGAACATACTTATATCACATTTCTCCAATCCTAAAACTGTGATAAACAAAGTAACCTAAGTAGGTGAAAACATCTACTATCACACAGGGCTAAACCATCCCCTTTCAATATATTCCATACATCACGGCGGATTACGTCACAAATAACAGTCATACAACACATGAAGCAACGTTCTAATTACAAAATTTAAAATCTTTTGATCGTGACGTCAGACCTTCATCAGGCCTCAAAAGATCTTTATTGAAACCCCGCCTTCAATTAACTGACCACCCCTGTATAATGTCATATTTGTGATGTCTGTTTGTTGAGAATTAAAGTTAGTTATAATTTGTGCTACAAGAGCTATATTTCAATTGATTAAATTGAGAAGTGTTTGTAGCTATTATGACTTTTCAGTGGCCAAAAACTACTAACTTCTATGTCAAACTACTGTTTAAGTATCTAATTTAGTCTTACTAAAAAAATCACATTACTTCCTTCATAACACCCCATTTTAAATCGTTTTTCCTGATTACCATAAATTACTTTCAGGAAGAGCTAAAACAATCATATCCCCATGTAAATCAACTGAAATATGAATAAAGCGGACGGAACCACGGGTAAAAGCTAGCACTTAATAAAGAGGCACGTTTAGGGTTTTCATTACACCATGTATAATGGCGCGTACAAATATTTTTAATCCGCAGCCTCATACATCTTCCGCAGTTCATTTTGCTGGACATACTCTGGCTCACATATTTTCTATCTACACAAAATCCCACTTTATCCATCCAACATTAAGTTCATTTTCCACTGAATTTTCATTTCCGACATATGGAAAAATATCGCAAAGGAATGTACAACGTGAATAGTACAAAATAAAGTTGAAAATCTATTGTATGTAGTGTGCTATATCAAAAACTGAATAGGTGGCCAGCACTGGGGATTTTTTTAATGTGTGGATATTGCATCGACGTGTCCGGACGTATTTATGGACAGGTAAATATTTTGTTAGCGAATATAGAGGTTATGTGTGTTTGCTTTGATATGGGTGGAAAGAGATATCGTCATGACCTGAGCTGGGAATATCCATTGGTGAATATTTGACGAAAAAGTTGCGTCGAATCTACAGTGGTGGAATAATTCCACCATTTTTGCACTGTTATTATTCTGACTCATGTTTGATAGTCTGTCGTTTATTGCATATAGATGATGGATAACTGTATCCATCATCCAAGCGTTTTCTGCAAGGTATATTGGGTTTAGCTTCTAGTCTCACAGCAAGTGGAAGAACATTTTGAAATGTCAAGAAGCGCAGTAGTTTTATGAATCACCTAGTCAGAATAAACTAACATGCTCTCCTATTATGATCTCTATATTTTGCCGCTCTGTTGGTCTCGCGGTCGCAAGCGCGACTGCCGAGCGTGGAGTCCTGGGTTTTGATTCCCAGGTCGGGCAAAAAGTGTTTTGGGTTTTTCCATTAGGAATTTCTTTGTGACAGCCCAGAGTTTGGACGTTGGTGGTGTGACACCCCCGTGCCTCGGAAAGTACGTTAAGCCGTTGGTGCTGCGCCAGATCTCTCTCCGGTCGTGTGGGGTTGCCGTCCCATCGGAATGTGAGAGTGATGGAAGAGTGCACCTGTGTTTGCGCACACACTTGTGCTCTATAATAATATGTCCCGCGCCGATGGCTACTCTCGGTTGAGATTGGCCGCCATTGCCGAAATCGGTATTTAGTTAGTTTAGTATCTCAAATATAAAATGGACATTTAATACGTCCATTTAAAATAAATTTAGATACTCGTTATTTGTGACAATCATATTCTCATTTTTTTTTTTCATTTCCAGTAGCACACAAATCTATAATACAACTAGGAAACCCCAATTTTCGATTCAACATTACTGCCCGGAATTCCGCTCCACCGACCCATATTCATCCACAATTGAAAAACTCTTACCCAAAACAATCGGCAGTCCAGAGAGGTGATTCTTTCTGCCCTCGAAGCCACGTGGCGGTTGATAGTCACAATTAGCCACGGCATTCAAACATAGTCACGTGAGGGCATTCAAACATAGTCATGTGAGGGAACAGGGAGGTCGCGTGTGAGGACTGAGCCGCATTCGCCACACTACCGCTCCACTGACAATGAATCGCAGAATTAATTGTTTAAATATTGTGAGAGATGGGACGGGGATGTTCTCAGTGTGGCTGACGTTTGATACGGTCCATTGATTAAGAAAGCCATTATGATTTTGAAAAGTATATCGTATTACAGGATGGTTTTATCGTATCTCAGTCTTGTGAAGGGCCAGGTACACATGGCTATAGTTGGATTCATAGAAGCAATAACAAGTAAACCCACACAGCTGTGATTTAGAGTAAAATGCGTTTAAAGTTTTTGAACTCTTAAGCTCATAGAACATTGACATGAAAAAAGAAAAGGACTTCCTCAAAGAACCTTATCTCAAATAAGTAACACATTTTATTGATAAATGTTCTAACTTATGAAAACAATGCCATGGTAACAGAAAACAATTCATATTTTTTGTGGCTGCAATATTATTGCTTAGTTGCATCCAGTTAGTGCTGGAAAACTATCATTCATTTTGCAAATGTTAACTCCTTTCACACAACTTCTTCTGTGTCAAATCCTGTCACAGTTTCAAAGGATACAAAAACTGTTAACATCGGAACCAACACATAACGTACCAAACATCTTCACAGTAATAAGCCTCTGAAACTAAAAACAAAAACATAAAAACCACGATACAAAGCCTCCTATCCTGAATCAATTGGATGTAAAATATTCTTTCACGAACACATCTAAGAAAAGGTAATGACGCGAACTCGATACGAATCTATACATAATGCTTGTAAATAACGCAGTATATGTACACGGACTATTAGGAAATGTGTATGGGCATAATAATAAATATTCATCAGGTCTTCTGTTTGTGCCTATAGAAACATATGTGGGGAATAGGGGTGCCAGTGAATGGTAGCGGAGTTTAATGAAGAAATACCAATCGGTACTGTGGTTGAACTTGAAAAGATAGGGTTAGAATGGCGCCAATTAAAGCCAGGCTTTAATATAAATATGAATGGTGAAAAACTGTGTAAAAATAGAATAGATTACTCTTTATTATTTACATCATGGAACAGAAAAGATAGTTGAAGAAAAAATTAAAGTAGACATTGGAAAAGTACAGAATGTAGCACAAGAAAGAGACAAACTTTAGACTTGAGAAATCTCAGCAAATAAGGTATTTCAAGCAGTCGCTGCACATATAGATACTACTATTGCACATATCAAAATGATTTCAACGCAAAACTGAAAAATGCAAAATGAAAATATAGGTAAGGCTAAAAGAAAATATCTTCTTAATACAAAATAGCATGCACGAATGCACGTGACGGTTATTAATGTGCAACATTACCGCCAAACAGTCGCGCACCACTGTGACCACTAAGTGAATTCGTGTGTCCACGCCACCTCCAATTTAGTGGCGCGAACCAATCATCATTACGCGAGGGTCAACCGCGATCAAAATAAACACTACACGGAACGCACCTTCATTTAGAAAGAGACCAAAATACGCCAACTACTGAAGAGTGAGAAAGATAGAACAATAAGTAGGCCCAAAGTCGTAAACAAATTGTGCAAATGAAAGATTATGTTTATAGAGTTAAGGTGTATTGTCTAATAAAATTACGTCTTTATCCCCCGGCTTGGAAATAAGTTCTGATTCTCTTATATTGTCGCCGTTTTCATTACGATCTCGAATATATTTTGGGACGAAATTACTTTTTTTGGGTATGTGCTGTTTTGGTAGCTTCGTTTGTGTTCTAAATGAGATAATAACACCTGAATATTGGAAACTTGAGGTCTGGAACTTAGTTAGAAGGTGAGCAAAAAGTAAATAATAAAGTCAAGATAATTCTTAAGGTAATCGTGCATAGTAATAAAAATATTGACAGACAAGTTGACATCCATTAATTCAAATTCTGCGATAACATAAATCTCGCAATAAGTTACAAAAAGATTAATAAATCAGACAGTTACTGCTTCTGCGACATTTACTAAAACAATTCGTATGAATATTTGCTCATAAAATGTAGCGAGATAATCCAACTCCTGGCGCTTTCTTTCATTTTATAAATTTAATTCGTCCGTCACGGGAAGAGTGACCTTTTACCACGTGAGACTACCCATCACACTCAAAAACATTACATACGCTACGTAACATCACTGTAAATTGACCTTTACACGTCAATTTCAAAGTACAATTTCCTGTGCTCATCTTGACGCGTCTTATTCCAGAATGATTTACGTCACTAGACAATGCAATCTATTCTCCCAGGCGGCAGTCCAGAGAAAAAGAAGACGTAGACTTTTGGGCATTGAGTTGAAATTCGAATGGGAAGAGCGTGGAAAAACTAAAGGAGCTCTCACATTTCACTGAAAAATGTGTAAGAAGTAAGGCAGGGAAAGCCGCGGGATCCGTTATAAAGACATATTATTCTTTTGAGCGCGGGACGGTTGTCGAGTCGCAATAAGTCGCAGTAATCCGCGGAAGGTATAGTGCACGAGATTCAATTGTCATTGTTTGCCTCGGCCCTAATGAAAAATATTTCGCTGGACTTTTTTTGAAAGTGTTTTGCGCTCTTTCAGTTTATTCTTTGCGAGAAAGGTTTTGTGTTGGCTCAAAGTTTTCTTTAGCCGGACTATTGTGAGGTATTCTAGGTGCTTTAGCAACGGACGCGTAGGTTGCGCAAATGGTTTCTCTTTGTTGAATGAAACTTTAGATACTTTTATTTTGTGAAACTGACAATCGGTCTGCTGTACGACTTAAGGCATTGAAATGTGTTTATTTCGATTAGTTACAGCCGCTCTAGTTATTATAATCAAGATGAAGTTATAACCTACTTTCCTATGGTACCTACCTAACTATTGAAAAAGCTTTCCTTAAAAAAGTACCAGCGACTTACTTATGTAACTAATGTCATCCATTATGTAACGGAAGTGACGTTCAAAAGTTTTACATATTGATGTTCAAGCGATCCTATTTGTAAAGGAAATCCCACGCACACAAGTTGTCACATTTTTGTATCTGCAAGTTAGAATTTTCAACTTGTTCGCGAGTTGGATTGGAAAAAAGCATGTCCAGATTTCCTGAACGTGTCGAAAGCATTTTGGCGCGGATACAGTGGCCAAACAAATTCAAAACACCCATAAATCAGGAAGGCACAAATAAAAAACTAAGGTAAGCGCTCCTGTTGTCGGTCGCGCCGAACCGGGCCACTTCCGTTCGGCGGCGGAAGCGACTCTATTGGCGTAAAAAAGCTGCGAGTCAACTGGCCAGTTTGTTAGAGGTTTATTGAAAAGCGAACATTGATAAAAGTGTTCGACGACTCGTCGTGCTGTCCATGTTTGAATGTAGCACTTTTGTGTAAACGTTAGGGATTTACGGACGTTTTTCGGTTTTGGCATAGTATTTTTTCGTGTAACTTTTTTGCTTTTACAAAAAATAAAACATTCAAAAACCTCTAACATTAACAAACCCTTACTAGCGTCTAGACTACTTACATAAACAGTTTCCTAATTATGCTTTGCATATAAAGCTGACGGTATCTCACAACAGACCATATTTTCATTCCCACACGGCATCCCCTCCACACGCGCACGCGCCGCCATTCGTCGCGCACGTGTAGCGCAAATTAAAAACGTTTCTGCCGCGAGTGCGATTATTAATTACCGATAAGTCGCGCGCTCACCCTACCGCGTGCCCGTGAGAGAGGTACAATTAACGTGCATTGTTCACGAGCATCTTGGTATTTTAGAGTTTGAGTTTTTAAAGCGATTTTGGTTCGTTAATTGACCAGCTTTAGGGGTAACTCAAAGGTACCTATAATATAGGGCATCGCTGTACCTATTTTTGGTCGTGTAATATCAAGCAAATATATTATTCACACGGGGGTTGTAATTTCAAAACTCATTAAACGATCTTGAGGTAATTTTGCACAAAATTATTATGTATATTTTAACAATCGCGACGGATGTTTCATTTCATTTATTTATTCAAACAATAAACATTCTCTAGGAATATTCGCTAGGTACATAATATTTACAATGAAATTGTGACATGCAAAACAATTCGTGCAATTTAAAGCTAAAGTACCTAATACCTATAGTAAAACATGTAGTAGGAGTCTTAAAGGAGGCTCATATCAGCAGTGGGTTTTTGATCAAGGTATCTTGATGACATATCACAGAATCGTCTGATGGATATTGTCAATGTATCATGTCCTGACTCCGAAACTCAATCGAAAATGATAGATGGGTATTGTTCAGTACTAACTATTGACACCTAAAGTTTTTTACGTTCCTCTTCAACCCAAATTTTTCCAATGACATAAATTAAACTGATGCTTCACAGATTCATACTCCAACATCCCTCATGCTTAACGATCTTCAAAGTAAGTACTCCACCGATCTCCCACATAATACATAATCTCGTTGAAGTCTGGCACACATCAGGACCGGGAGGCTGTCCACGTGGCGTTTTTGAGATCCGCCGCCAGATAACCTTAATGAAAAGATCCCCACGACTGATACGCGCCGTGCGATGGACGGTGGGTAGGCAGGGTCGGGTACAACGGTAAAATTGATAGTGGTTGGCTACAATGTATTGTGGATAGGATTAATGATAGGTACATTGTTTCAGTTTCGTTCAGGAAAATTTCAAACACTGATTATTCTGAATTTTCCTAAACTATGAAATATTGTCACTGTATTGCGGAATCAAAGGGTAAGGTCATAGATTTTGTGTCAGAGCTGGATTTTCAGCCTCGGTTTGCAGTCTGCCGGAGGCAGCTGAATACCAGTGTTGTATACTAGAGCTACCAGAGCTGAACTCAGTAACTGGATAAAGACTGCCAAAGATCTACAAATGACAGTTAAACGTTCTTTACGAGGTACGGTGTAGTCTCGTTATGTTAAGATGGTCACCCATCCACAGACCGACCTCGGCAAGCGTTGCTTAACCTTGAAGATTGACCCGTGCGACTGTAATTATTTAGCTACGAGCTATAAAACTGTTCCATTGTTAAGTTCGTCGCCGTTTATCGTAGCCAGTAGGGTCAGCAGCTCATCCCACACATGACAGGTACCCGATGCTCGCCGACTGTGCGCGAATAGACTCTAAATTACTTTCAGATAACATCTTAATGCCACCTAATGTTATTGCACTCTGATAGTGATCCAAAGTAGACTAACTACTCTTCTAATGTGAATGTGATGGATCTTTTTTTGACGTAAAATGTATTGAGTTAGTTTGTCATGCCTCACCTATAATGATATTTCAGTATGAGATTTTCAAATGGTTTAATTTGATATACATAATATATTTTTCTCAATGTCTCTAATTCATGATCAGTGATCGGATAATCGGGCTAAACTTCACTTTTATTCCCACGAAAGTATAATACGGACATGCTTTTCAGAATCCCGGATCCCGGAATCGTTTGAAATTCTTGAGATTGCTAAAAATGCTCGCATACAAAATATAGTTAACTTTCATTATAATTTTTTATAGGTATTCATTCCATTTGTTTTGAATAAAATTAAGATACTAAATCAAAACAACCACTGCTATAATTTAATTAAGTTTGTTATAGTTGTTTTTACAAAATTGTTCAATCCCGGGAACCCGCGATTAATTCAGAAAGGAATATCTATATTCTTCTTTCACGGGAAGAAGTTTAGGTATATAAGCGCCCGATTATCCGATCACTACTCATAAGTTAGGTATTCTTATTAATTTTTTTACACTTATCAAGAGGTTAAACAGTCAGCAAGGCTTGCAGTTAGGTGAGGTGGTTGCTGCAACATTTCACAAGCAAAATCACGGTTGAATGCATACACTTTATCCCTTATTCAAATAAAGGTATATATTACCACATCGTGTTTTTTTAAATAATGCACTCTAACTTTTAATACGGTAACACTAAAGGTATAAATATCACATATTTATAATCTATAATAATTTGTTTATCTATTTTATTTCATTTGACAACCTGTCAACGTCATTTGTCACTGTAAGGTAATGTCAAAGTTGACTCAACGGTTTTGTTGTGAAAAAAGTCGAGTTTTTGGCGGGTGTTTTCAGAAATTTTAAAAGTTTGTTCAAGAAAAAATCTGGTAAGTACTTTTTCGACGCAAATTCCAAAACTATAACATATTTTGACTAATCTCACGTGTTAGCAGCATTTGCAATTGACTTATTCATATAATTTAGATGTTTCAAATATGTGGTAAATATCTTACCCTTGTCCGATCCCACTTTGAAAAATATCAGATTATCTATATAAAAATAGGTTGGTAAATTGTAAGAATACCAAGCAATACTATAAGATAGGTAATATGCAATACTAATAAAAAATTATTAAAAAAATAAAAGTTTCATTTCCAAAATATAAAATAAATATTATAAGTAGAACCAAGAGGAAGTCACTAGTCAAGAAACGAAAATTAAACCGTAACGGACAATGGTAACAATTTTACCACCAAAATCAAAAATTTTGTAGTCATGAACGGATAATGGTAAATTATTTACCACCAGAAAAACTACTCCATCCCCTATTCTTTTTTAAATTTTGTTTTAAAATATGAAATCAGTGACCCTCAATTACCTAAAATACAATGCAACCTTAAAAAAAAATGCATACCGGCTCGCGTTTGTTTAAGGGTTATAACTCTAATCGATAACCTCATCGACAACAAAAAATAAAGTAAGTTCCCAAATATTTTTTTCTTTAAAACTTTCGCAATATTCTTACCAAATTTTTAATAACATTTTGTTCCATAACGCAAACATATTCAAAACTGACTGACTCTTTTAATAGCCAGCCATGTGAAAAAGCAACAGCGCATTATTAATAAAGCCGTGCGCAGAGCTGCGATTGTGCGACTGTCGGATGAAAAGGCGATTAGTCGCGGAGTCGCGGCGCGTCCCCTACACCCTCACCTATTGTTTGCCGCGGACGCTACCTCTGCCAGCACGCACTATTTATATTTATTTAAATCTCTATAGATTGGGTGTGGGAGAGAAAAGGGCTTACATACAATTGATTGTGAATGCGATTTTATTTAACATGGACGTTAATTAAAACTGTTAGTTGTTGGCTCGTAAAAGTGGTTCGTAAATAATATGAATAACTTGTACAATCGAAATTGCAAAGAAAATATCTGCAGTTCCTTACATTTTGTCGAGTTATGTGAACATAGCATGTATAAGGTACAGCCTAGATTATTATTTATATGCAAGAGGTTGAGCCCTTAGTAATAGTGAATTATGGTCTATTTTATTTACTGCAACTGAATCCATTTAAAAACTGAAAACCTGTGATTGATTCTAGAAAAAATCTCCATACCAAACAAAGCATTGAGTATCCCAAACATACACTAAAGTTAAATGTTATTCACCTGAAGTCCACTTACGCCTTTTCAATCCTGGTCCACCTCAGATTGATTCTAAAGCTGGGGCCACACTGTTGCGAGCCGCTCGCGCGTGCGAATTCCCGTCAATCGCCAGTGTCGGCGTCACGGGGGAGCTAAGCCGCTGTCGAATCGTGGCCGATTAAAAAACTCTTGTTTTCTCTGATGGATGGATTTGAATATTGTTAATTTGATTTCGGTAGGTAAAATTGTTTTGGTTGCATTTACATTTTTAAAAGGATTAACATGGTAATATTTCTTCGTTTCTGAAAGTATTTCTGTTATTATTCGCGTGGCGATTACAGTTATTTAAAACAGGGTGTAAATATGTAAAACGTTCAGTGCAGCGTTGTCTTCATGCACCGTTAAACAAATGATATAAATCAGAGTAACTTATTTACAAAATATTATCACTGAGGGTTTAAAAGACAAAGCTGTACTGACAACCCTTTTTTCACAGAAATTATGGTGCCAAATGAAAAAATTCAATGAAGTACATTTGGTGAGGTACAATTTTGTTTTTATACCCCGTTCGCAACACTATCATTTTTGCACTACAAAAAAAAACTAAATAAACTAACTTCATAAAAGAAGACCGTTACTCGTTAAGTTTAGATAATAGTAATTCAGCAAACCCTCCACCTATGCACACGTACATAATTAACATAAAAATAAATTCATAATCACATGAAATATTGCTATCGTAACTAACAATGAGTGCAATTTTCCACGCGATAAATCTTTTAATAATAATATTTAATGTCGTTGACGCGCGGGAGGGTGACGGTCACAATGCGACGTGCGACATTCGATGCGACACAATAGACGCGGAGATTTGACGCGGCCGATCGTGTGCACCTTGCCTTTGTCCTAGTCCCCCTGAATCGGTGCGATGAGGTGCGGGACGTGTGGGCCGCGTGGGCCCTCGGTTTGAATCGGGATTTGATCAGTAACGGTCATAGTTTTGTTACTGAGTGACGCGTGGGACGCTATTGTAAAGTTTGGCTGACTGATGCGGTTATGATAAATGGTTTGACTCTTCAATCCCTTTGATAAAGCGTCTGTTACTGTCTTGTTGTTTAATTACAATTATGGAATTCGAGAATTTAACTGGTTGCAGTCAAATAATTTAGTTTTAGCTCACATAGCTGTGATAGTTTTTCATGCTTGTGTTCACCTTAAACTGTGTAAGTATGAAAAATACCGCAGCATGCGAGCTGAGTACTAACTTAGTTCAGCTCTTGGTCTATAACCGGTGCTAACAAGTCACCAGCATCGTACACGTCTATGCTTACACGATTTACAGCAAGTCTCTTAGTCATCGATGACTGAAAACTAAATAAATGCGCTATTGCAACGCCATCTATTAAATTAATCAGCATATTAGAAACTAGCTGCTACCAGCAACTTCACCCGCGTTAATGAGAGTCCAAATTTATCCCGAGGGAACATAACAAGGGCCATACTGAATCATTTAAATCCGTTAAGACGTGAAGAGGTCACAAACAGACAGATCTAGCAATGTTCCAGTAACTTATCTACTTATTAGCTCCGTACAGCTCACGTAGAATTCATAAATGTAAAATACCGGTGTCACTACTCACTCATACTGTCTACATAAAATTGCATCCATGAT
The DNA here is from genome assembly GCA_905163435.1 of Mamestra brassicae. Classification (NCBI taxonomy): domain Eukaryota; kingdom Metazoa; phylum Arthropoda; class Insecta; order Lepidoptera; family Noctuidae; genus Mamestra; species Mamestra brassicae. The sequence continues at coordinate 646,089 of LR990991.1, read as the reverse complement.
CAAACAACAGGAACCTGATTTATTAATCAAATCACAACACCTAAAAGCAAAAATTAAATAATTATCATGAATAAGTACCGTCCATCGTCCTGCAGTCGGCTACCCTTCCTCACCGTTACTCACATGTCCAGGAGGGGACACTAGGGCAGGAGGGGACAGTGTGCAGGGTGCAGGGGAGCAGCGAGGGGTGCAGTCCGCTGCAGCACTGATTTTGAATGCTGCTGATATTGATCTGCATGACCTATACATAGGTAGGTGAGATACCTTCATTTTAGGGACCTGATTTACACTATAGTAGTTTTCGAAGGGTACCGTCTTATGCAGCAAAGATTATGTTCTGATAATGCTTCTGATATTAATCTGCATAACGTATAGGTAGATAGAATATGGGTAGTTGATGTATTTTAGGGATCTGAGAACCAATACTTCTAAATTTTCAGCACCGTTCGCATTCGCAGCTCAGTAGCCATCGGTCAAAAATATAATTTCCCTACATTCTGACAGATACGAATGCGATCGTTGGTTAAAAATGAGTTGAGATTGGCCAAATGATTACGTTGTTGTCAATCGTACCTACTCCAGTATTTTCACATCTTCAGGCTCTTGTTCCGGGTCACAGACTGGATGCGTTTTATACTAGTCAAATATTTGTGTTATCTTCCTGGACTTGATTTCCTTAAGACTATGTCTGACCGTCTTTCCTTCGGTATCCCAAAACTTGTAGCAAAAGTGACATACTTATGCTTTACCACTGTCATTTTTGTTGTTTTTTTTTTCCTACTCCTTCGCTTTGCTTTTCTGATTAATTTCGTTGCGGGATCCACCCGCGACGCGTCGAGCTTCGTTGACTCGGCGTTTTTTCTGATGGTCGCCACTGTTGATTCTGGCTTTCAGGAGTTGCAGTGGTTGGGAATGTGTGGCGGGCTTGGCAATTTTGAACAAAACCAAACTGAACCACCGACACAATGAATAAACATTTCTTTATTTCATTCACTTCTCGATGTAGGGATAGCTCTAGTTTACCGACTTTGACATGATGAACTTCTAAATACAGAACGAAACAAAATTATTATCATAACACACATTTACATCAACCAAACAGCACGTGAAGTCGTTTTCACTTTCTATAAAATCAACCATTACTAACGTGTTCACCCCATTGAGACTACCCTCCAAAATATAATATTAAATTAACATAAAGCCGTGAGCACGACAGCGAATCAAAACGAGAACATCATGGATATCGTTAATTTGCGTCTGGCAGCCCTTCCAGGCAGGAAGGTAACGATGTTACAGTGTCAATGGTAGTAAGTGTGTTAGCCGCTTTTGTGTGTTTCTTAAGATCTGTAGCTATGGTTACTGGACACCTTGTGTTTTGAGTAGGTCTTGTGCTTAATTTGATTTTGCTGCCTTTGCCTACCTATTTGAAGAATAATATCGTCTTAAATGTTTGACAGTCTAAGACCTTCTTGAAATCACTCATTTTATTGATGGTTTTATTTTTGAACTAACCGTAGAAAAAATAAAAAGCCCTTCACAACTTCACTCACTGTTTTTAGTATTGAAACACTAAAAACACTTTGAGTGAGTAATCCATGTGAAGACTCTTAATGCGTTAATTCAGTTTTGTCAAGACGCTTATTATATTACTCAAACAATAACTCGACAATGTCTGTACAACTTCCTTGTTGCAGTAACTCTAATATTTTCATACCCCATAACACTCTCACCAAAAATTAATTCCCCCTTTTATCATTAATAAAAAAATCATACAGTCATAAAAGTTAACATGAATCTCCTCTCAAACATAAACACTCATAAACTAATCTAAATGGTCGTTGTCTATAACAAAGTGACGAATATTGTCGTTTTATGCACAAGGTAATGACTCCAAGGTGGTTTGTTATGGGCCCCATGACCATAACCTTTGATTGGTCTTATAATACAGGCTGTTTCAAAAGAGCTCTTTCATAATGATCTCGATTTTTTTCAATTAGTCTGGTTGTATCAAATCTGTGACTGAACATAAATCCACCAAGTACTGACCTCAGATTACTTGAAAAGTCACTTATTTGGAACTTTTTAGTCGTTCTTTGCGGTCAGATTTTGAAAAATTTTCGGTTATTGTTTCTTTACACAATAATATCACACTTAAATAGGATCACGCACATCTGAACGTCCTGTATAGGTACCTATTAGTGGCTTTTTAAGCTGTCAGGGTCTTCTTTATTGGATGTCATTGCCATTACCTCGTTACCTGACCTTTGATGGGTAATTTGAGTGAGGAATAACAAATCAATCGGTGTTATCGAGGTCCGGAATTGTACCTAAGTATTCGATTGCGAATCAATGGCAATCGAGAGCATGCAGACTTATTGACCGTTTGATAAGTGGTGATGAGTGTTGACCTTTCAGATCTCTTATAGGTACATGCCTTTGTTTAAAGTAAGAATATTTCTGTGTTGTAGGTATAAAAGTTTTTGTAAAATAGGCAGTCTGCCGGTGTCTAGGTACCTGCTTTTAACCATTACGAAACATAATCCTTTTTTTTCTTTTTCTCTTGTTTTTACATGCCCATTTTATTTGACTCCAAACCTTTAAATTTGTCCCTAGTATTAAGTTGCAGATATTGTTAGACTTTTTCACTTTGTTTCATGTTCTCCAGATACATTTTAATAACAAACTGAGTAATAATTTTAACTTTGTAATGAGTACCTTTAAGTTTGCCCATATTGTTATTATTAACAGTACCTATGCTAAGTATTTTATATGGTAATCTGTGGATAATGTCGTGAGTAGTGTATTTGTTAATTCTATTATTTTAGTACTCCAATCATGTGTAATACTTAATATACTGCTGTTTGTTGTCCCTAATAAAGAAAAATAAAAAATAAAAATAATACGAAAAGCTAAATTTATCCAAAAGAAATCAAAACATGACTCATGTTAATCCACCTTACATTACATTTTCATCTCCGTACCTTCCTAACCCCTCAACGACACTGCAACAAACAAAATAGTCAAATCGATCTTTATTGATGAAATAAAAGTGCATATAAATTTTATGAAGTATAAACGGGACATTTCTAAAAGTTTATGGGCCGAACACTCGTGGGGGACTAAGTACCTAAACCTAAGTCAACGCACGATGAAAACTGTCGAAACTTATAAGAAAATGTTTTGAAATTCAACATCCAAGGCTGCTTTTTATAGGAGAGTAGTTTAAAGTTCTTGAACGTAAGCAGCAATGTATAACTAGCTTGGAATTTGAACGGAGTAGGGTGGTCCCATTGCATGGTAAAAGAGTTACGGTGTCCATAAATTCAAGTTAAATTGGAGACATATCTTTTAATGTGCGTTTATTGAAGTGTTTATGTGGAGGTCTTCAAAGTCGCGCATCTTCTATTTAATGGACAGCGATGAATTTGCGTCTCACGTCTTAACGAAACTTACTCACTGTGACGGGTAAACTTTCTAATACGATTATGTATTAAAATTAATATGTTGGTAATTGTTTGATGTCGAGGTGAATGGAGTAGCTTTGAAAGCTCTTTGTAGTAACTTTTGATATTTGTATTAATTGATTTAGTTTTAGATTTCAGTACTTTTGTTTTGTTAGTGATGGGATGTAATCAAATTAATGTTAATGTTTTAATGAGGTATTGAAGATGCATCAACAGCAATGAGCGCTATTAGCGAGTCCTAAGTAGAGAGCGATGTTTGACGAACACGTAGATCCTAAAATTAGCCATCTTTTACCGAGGAACAGCTTTCTCAACAAAACCTATGGTGTTCTAGTAAGCAAAACAATTTTTTAATACTGCCACAAAACTTGTCACTGCGATTGTCTTTGAAATTAACCCTTTCAAAGACAAACGCAGTAAAGAGTTCCGCCGACGTCTGGACCAGCCATCATTACAGAGCCTAGGCTCGCGAGCTCGTCTACACACGACTCGGGGCAGTGTGCCTGCTTCGGACGCACAGCATTAGACCCATGACAAACGCAGTACCATCGACAAGGTGAACCCTTTCAAAGACAAACGCAGTGAAGAGTCCCGCGGACGTCTGGACCAGCCATCATTACAGCCCAAGCTCGCGAGCTCGTCACAACACGACTCGGGGCAACGTGCCTGCTTCGGACGCGGCGCATTAGGCCCGTGACAAACGAGGATTTTATGCAAACGCCGCGCTGCCGTCGACACACTCCTTTACCGGTGAGGGAGGGGATGTTGTGTTGTCGATAGTTTCGATGCACACTATTTTATAAAGCACTAAGTACTAGTACGAAAGCCAATACGAAATATGTACTTATTCAAAGACATGCACCAAGGCAAGCAAAGCAAATTAAGCATCGATTATTTTTTTTATAAGTAAGTACCTAAGTACATTGTGTTTAACTATGTGTGCCAAATAAACAAGTTTTCTTTTTTTCACTGGGCCATCGTGGTCAATTACAGCCATACCCTAACCGAGAGGAGCCCGGTACCACAGACTAGGACATTATAGGCAGTTTACTAAAGACCAGTAAAATAAGCAGAATAATTTATTGGATATTCGGGATTTGGAAAGAGGAAAGATTTTTAGAAAGTCAAAATACTTACTTGTGAAATGTTAACTTGACAAAGGTACGAAAAGTCGCGCTTAATTGATCCAAGACCCTCAGTTAGAACAGATGAATAGTATACCAAATAAGTGGTTTATTCAGACAGAAACAAATACCCCTTTCTTAAAATAACTTTAATTGTCTAGATAGCTTCGTTGATTGTATACCTCTTGAGGGGAGATTTGCTTGCAAACCTGCTGCTTGTTAGCAATGAAGCACCGGAACGTCTGTCCCCCTGGCGGCACATATGAGAACTGTCGTCGTGATGGTGACACCTGACCCGTGTACCCACACCAGGCTCCCAAACAACCACGTTTCAGTTCAATTACATAAGATTTTGTCTTGAGCAGCACGTTGTCATCAAATTTCATGGCCTTCTTCATCTTCAAACCGTCTTCAAACGGCACGAAAGGGTTGAGGTCACATTGAACGTTCCTGTCTTTGTCTTCCTCACATAAGAACTCATCCTGTGACAGCACATTGGTTTCGTTCGGCCTCACCAGTGTCCCGATATCTACTAGTTTAGCGTGTGACACTGAGGCTTCATCACCTTTCCTATGGCAGACTCTTCCCCCGTCCGAGTAAAACAAGCAATCGACCAAGTAAAAAGATTTCCCTATTATAGTTTTAGATAGGAACAGTAACTTGTCTAAGTTCTTCAAATGGTTGTATCTTATAGTTACACAAGCATAGTCGTCGTTTTTTGTTATTTCTATGTAACAAGATTTTAGTAATAATGTTGGCGAGGTGAGTTCTGTCATAGAGGTGAATGTGACCGGTGAACACACTGGTATGGTGCAGTTAAAGAGTACGGTGTTGTTTCTGGGTATATAGGGATCGTGGGATGGTTCTATGGCATTGGTAGCGCTTCTACGTCTTACTTTTGGCGACATTTTGCATACTGGTTCTTGCCCCTGTAATTTACAAAATTGTTTATGAAATTGCCCGGGAAAAGGTGGCGAGAGGATTTGAATGCGCATAATTAGGGCTGGTTTGAGACGAAATGAGAGCAGAATATCTAGGACTTGAAGGAAGCTTTTGCCCAGCGGTGGGACAGCTACTGCTGTGACTACGACACTGCCCCAGAAAATGCAGTTCAGCAATAAGTAGATATTGTGTTCAAGCACTCAAGCTTGTTTTTAGGTTTCCACACAGAAGGTGGTTATAGCACAGAGTAATAACCGGTCAAGTACGAGTCGGGCTCTAAACCAAAAAAAAAACGTTTCTTGTATGGGAGCCCACTTTAGTTTTTAATTTAATATACGGCAATAGAAATACAAACTGTGAAAATTTTAAATGTCTACTTATTACGGGGCTTAGTAATAGGGTTCCGTAGGTTATCCCTGCGTTGGATACGGAACCCTAAAAATAAAAAATAAATAAAATATATTACCGGATCTATAACACAAGTAACATCCCTATTGTAAACCTGAAAATATTTAACATAGTCAGTTATTGTGATTATAAAACTATAATTTAATTAAAAACTTACAAAAAGGTTGATCTTAAGTAACCTATTTTTACCTAAAACTATCATAATAACCTACAATCTAATAATAGTGTCAATTATCAATCTCACCGCATTGACTTTACACAAAAACACGAATAAAACGAATAAAAATATAAAAACAACATTCATGTCTGTGTTATAACATTATACATCTACGAAAAAACATAGAAAAAGGGAAGGTGGCAATAAAAAATTAACTGCACTTCGGTCCATTGCACATTAATGGATTAACTAATTGAAAACTCCGTGATAACTCCGGAAAAGAAAATCTTAAAATAATCCAAGCTGTCCATGAAGGAAACCGAATATTTATGTATGTACAAACACAACACTTACAAATGAAAAATACACAAAACAAATACATAAGAAGAATCTTTTTACAAAAGAAATTTGTATCGGCAGACCTGCGACACTAAGAGCTGGATGCAAGATATTATAAACACTGTGTGCATTAATATACTGTGTGTGTTTACATATTGTGTGACTTCAAAGGCAATATCGATAAATTATGACAGTTCACATCACTATGAATATTCAAATGAGTAGTTTAGGCGTAGTAGGTAAATAGCATTGCGCGTATAATTCGTTCAGCCACAGAGCAGTGCAATTCAGTATAACAGCGATATAGGTAACCCAATAAACAGGAGGCATTGGATTAAATGTCTGTGTGGATTTCAATTGTTAAGCTTGTGAAAACATTGTATATCAAAACATTGAATGCAAAAAATCTTTATTTTTATCTAGAACCTGTTCTAACTTCTATTCTATTGACTAACTATCTACCTACTCTACGGCGTTCACTCGCGACAGTTTCAGCGATTGACTACACTGTAAGCTGTCGTAAAAACTGCCTCCCCGTAATGATGTCGCTTCAGTCACTGACGCGTGGGTACTGTGGTACAGCAATATGGCAACTGACTGTACAATACTTTGTCGAGTCTATCATACCAAATTAAACCATTTTTATGTAGTCATTACAAAGATTTAATTCTAAATTGTTTCATAGGTTTTGATCAGCAGAACATTTATGTTTTATCACACCTGGTTTTTTTTTCTGCCTGTCTGTCTTGGGTATACCACCACTATTCAGCTACTAGGTTGTATGGAGGTCAGTCAGGCTGTCGCTCCATGTGAAATACTAGTATTCAGCTGCATCCGATAATTGTGGAAGCCGTCACCAACATAGTTGGGAAAAGGCTACGCAGATTATCCATGTTATTTATCACTAACCTAAAATTGGTTGTTCTATTTCATTCATATTTTCTTTTGACACAGTTTCTGAATATTGGTTTAACTAACAAATATAACATGCACACTAACAACAGAATCGGCGCTCACGTGAATACCTCAATAAACAATATTATCACCCAATGCAAATCCCATAACACGGGAATGCAGAGAATTGAAACAACTACATGCGACTATTACAGTCGTCAATACGTCCCCGTACGAGGCCATAGGGAGGTGTCACCATGCGAGGCCACGGGGAGGTGTCGTCGAACGGGGCCTTTAAACCTCGTAAACGTTGTCAATTGAGCTTTATCGATAGTCTACTACCGTTGCAATGAATTTTTATTTACCTTTAGTGGATTGTAGACTTCCTATTGGCATATTATTGTAGTTTTTACTGACAAAGAAGTTCTATAAGCAGAGGTGGCTGATTTATTAAAAATCTTAGGTAAAAGTGGCATCCCTAACCTGATGATGAAAATGACAACATAACTACGAGTACTTTAGCACACCATTCTTTTAACTTTTAACCTAATTGTATGTATTAGCACAAACTCAATGCATTCGGTGAAAGCGTTTAGATCAATAAACTCTATGCAATCAAACAATTGAATGGTAGCTTCAAATAAGTTCTCAGAATAAAACTAAACTGTGTTACGTATGAGTCAAGTATGTACACCAACAGTGATGATAGCCAAACAGTTCCAAACACATATCGCCAAGTAACTCGATTACATTTTCAATTTTATAAAACTGGGCGTCAAGTGTCATGAGTACGGCCATAATATTAATCAGAGTAGGGTAACAAGATTTGGAGTACGTAATCGGACGGTCTCAGCGGGACGCGGGACACTTTATTAGATTGTCGCCCCAACCTGCCAGCGAATGAGAAGAAACGGACGATGGAAACACGAGCGTGTGAGTTTGGTGCCAAATGTTGGGAGGTGTGGATGTGCTGTCGTTGTATTTTTTTAATTCAAAAGGCTTGGTGTAAAATTTAGGTCGGAGATTGGTGTACAGCAAAAATATATTGCTCTAGATTTTGCTCGCGACTTCGTACGCGCATATCCCGTTTTTTCCCGTCCCCTTTGGAATTTCCCGTTCCCGTACCTATAGCATTGCTCATGAATGTGGCTATTATTTACAAAAAGAATTTTCCAAATCCGATTGGTAGTTCCAGAGATTCATCATAAGCCTATAGCAGTCCACTGCTGGACTGGATTAGCGCGTTCAAACAAACTCTACAGCTTTATTATAGTAGTATAGATTTTTTATTTTTTATTTATCTGTTTTCCCTCATAATGTCATTTGAGAGCTGAAAAACTAGATTTTTGCTTCAAATAATATCTACTAGTTCTTGTTAGCACGTCTTGGCAGCTTGATAAAAAGTTTGTTGTGACAAGTTATGACAAAATAATCCAAACATGATAATGCCTATAATCCAATGTTTCACACCAAAATGCACAACCGATCAAAACATATCCCATCAACACTACCAATAATAATCGACATTTCAGTATCTAATACTAAAACAGCGTCATTCAGCGTCACACGCAGATGAAACAAACGAATGACGCGCAATGACGTCTGCCCGAAGGGTGACAAAGCCACGGATTTTAACCGGAATCCGACCGGGACAATAGTTCACAAAAACTTGCCCTCACCTTCCCGCGCCCCGCACCCCTCACCTACAATAAATTACTCTCCCAATGATTTTTAGTCCGTGCGACACATTCGCATGATTTATAACGCGGCGAACAATACTAACTGGTTACGGTATTAAATCTGTGAGCATTGGGGGTGTTACTGAAAAGCTTGTTGTTCCAATGTACGAACAGTAATTATCGTTGAGCATATGGGCTGAATGTATTTTTAAGTCATTTTTGGGAGTGAATGACTAGGTTGGATGTTACTTAAAATAAAACGGTCCGTCATTGAACTTTGTCAAAAACAAATAACTGTAACTATTCATTTGATATAAATAACTGCAGAAGCATATTTTTTATAAAAGAAGTTCCTGGCTTTCAAAGTTTATTTATGCCATGTTTCTTCCATGCTAAGAATATCCTCAATAGCTCAGCTCTTTAAGTAGGTACTCCCCAAGACTACTAACGTCTTGACATCAACTAACAAGTACCTTAACTCAGAAAGTTTCAGCTCTACTTTGTACAATAAAAAATCTTAATAACATGTACACAAATAAATCTTCAGAAATAGTAATTTACGTTTTCTCAATCATAAACATTCTGATATACGACTCTTAAGCATATCTTCCAAAACAGAAACATAGATATTTACGTCACCGTTATTCGAAACGGTATAAAAACAAGCACGGCGCGATTGAAAACAAGAACATTTTTTTCCTCAACAGATAAGAAATCATCATTACCGTCAAATGGCAGGGGATTCCGAAATCCATTCTCGTCATTACTCTCGCGACATTGACTGCTCAGCACGCATCGCCAATAAAAACACGTCGGGACACGGCGGGACCTCCTGCCAGCATGTTTATTTTGTCACACCGCTCCCTACTCGCGCACCCCTTGCCAAGGTATTATAATTAAGCTCATTTGTTATTTTTGCTCTATTCAGCGGAGTCTGTGGCGCGCAGGCGCGATAAGCTCGCCTGTATAGGTGCGTCATTAAAGCCAGTTTTTGATGCGCACGCGACTCCGACCCGCATTATCTTTTTATCGTTGCACCCCATGTGCAGGGATTAACGTGTGGGACAGAGGTTTGAAACTTTGACAATTATTTTGGTACGGTTCAGTACGTACAAGTCTGTAATGCTTTTAGAAAATAGTTATAAATATTTTTTTTTAGAAAATAGATATAATAACTAAAAGAAAATAAGTATATTCTTCTAAAATGATTTGGTTTTTAATGAGCTATGAAAATTGTATTAAACTATCTGCTACCATAAATTTGACCATTTATTCGACTCCTATTAATAGAAACCAAGTAAACATTGTTCCAAAAAAACCGTTATTAAGATCACTCAAAAACCAGTTCTATAGAACCATTCATAATAATAAAAACGCTGCTAAAGGGGTTCTAAAAAACTGAACATCAGTGCGTTACCTCTGGCGATAGGTGCACAATGGAGAGCGCGCGTGTCACCCGTGTGTCACCGAACAAATATTGCATTACCCGCGTCCTCCGCGCCCCAGCCCGCGGCCCGCACGGCACGCGCCGTGTGTCGTGAGAGTCCATTGTTTCGTCCCCTGCATCGCTCGCGGCTTGGACACCCTACTCGCTAATCCCACGGAAATTGCATCGTAAGTGGCACTGATTTTTATTTCGTTAATTTTTGTTGTGTTTAGTTTTTTGGTTCATTACTGAGGTATTCTGCATTCTCAGATTTTCATGTTGATAGAATCTACTACGAGCATTCAAAATATTCAATCTATCATGGTGTATTTAAATATGTTAATCTTAGGTTTCGATAGTTTCGTTTTGCTTACTCGCAGAAACAACGGTCGGTGGGTCGTCTTAGGGGAACATATGAAATCACAGCTTGTCTGGACCACAACCTGCCCTGACGTATGATTCGTCGTTGCATCAGTCTAAGAAACCACCATCTGTTGCCTCAGCTCAAGGGATGCTGTCACAGCGTGATTGATGTTACCCATCCACCAAATCGCCTCTTGCGATATCTATGGGGGATGTAAAGTGGTACCTATCGTTTTATCTTAGTTATAGGCAGTACTCTACCAACTAATACCAACGCTAGCGAAATCTAGACATGAAATCGATTTTCTAGGAATGTAACAATACCAATTCCATAAAGCGAAATCTAGGCGTACAACTAAGTAGGTTTTCTTGAATAATTTAACAAGGAATATGCAGCCCTTTGCGACATGGAACCGTCAGTCAATGATAGAGCTGCCCGAATGGTAGACTTTACAAGTTAAAGGTTATTTATCGATTTTCAGCGATCGTAATTGTCGCTCAAAATTTTGTGTTTTGATCTGTAATAAGATCTGTCTACATTTTTTTTACCTACAAGGTACGACGACGGTCGTCTGTTAACTATTTACACATTTGCCGGATTTAGTTTGATCACACAATTAATTAATTTCATAAAATTTTATTTACATATTAGACATATTATTTTCTGTGTCATGTTTTTGTAAACTTTGCATACTGCTGTATAAATTCAAGTTTTTATAACTTAACAGACAGATGTGTTGCTGGGGAGTTTGTTGCGCCACATCTTCTTCCCAGCTAAAACAGTAGGAAGTGGTGACGGGCGGGCGTTTTGGGGGACTGTCTTTATGTAGAACTTTGACGTTCAAAAAGTGCTGGCACTCAGCCTAATTTGAATAAATGACTTTTGATTTTGATTGTTTTTGATTTTGATTTTGAACACATTGTGATAGACATTGAGCAATCAGCATCTTAAAATAAAAGACACGGCACGAACTTGGCTCATTTATTATAAACTAATTAAACAACACACTACCTCTTATTAATACCATCCACTGATATAAGCATTTGCAAATCTCCCACAAAACCGTTCCTTTCACAATTCAAAAGAACCCAAAATGGAGTGCACATTTACACGTTAAATATCAAAAATTCCTGCAGTCAAAAGAAATAACATTCAATTAGAAAACAAAAGGGCTCGGGGTGGCTATCGCAGCCGACATCGGCCATGCGGGCAAGGAAATTATTAATTTGGACCTATTAACGTTACCTACACCAATTGAGGACAAAAAGGTCCCCTTCGTACCTCCGAATACCTTTTTAATAAAGGGATATGGTAAGCGTTATGTCTTTGACAATGAATGATGAGTTTTGGGAGGTCAGAGGTTGTTAGAGGTTCTGAGGGTTCCAGTATTGATGGAGGTAAACGAGTTGAGAAAATTGTGTAAATAAAGTTTAATGAAAAAGAAAACATTTTGCTTTGTGTTTGGTTCCTTCATCTTTTGTTTCTGTTGACCAAATGCCAAAACATTGTTTGAGATTGAGTAGAATACTGAACTTCAAATACCTTCACATTGTAGATAAAACCTGATAATCGTGATGATGATTCAAGATCGTCACGTAAGTAAAACAACTCAATTTCAATTTGGATTTCCAAATAAATTTGAAAAGCTGCTTACTTATCGAAGTAATTGAATCAAAAATGCAAAAAAGTACGTATGACTCGAAATAATCATATAATTTGTTACTAAAAATTCGATGATTATTTCGAGTCAGCAGTATCGTAAGTATGTCTGAATTTGCAGATAAATTAAATCGCTGAAACATTAAAATTACTCGAAGCATTTCCGTTACTTTCACTTATAAAATAATACAGAACAAAACATGATCAACAAAATGCCCCCAGAAACCCAACTCCTCGACTCCACCACATAAAATAAAACACCTCAAACTCACGATATAAGGGTTCAATTGTTACCTTTTGATGTGCACTAAAAACGCTTAAAACTATCTCGGAGGGTTCTGTATGCGGGCGCTCTATTAGCTGAGTTGGACTCGCCCTTAGACTGCGGGCGACACCTTTACAAAGTGAGGTCTTTATTTAATTTCTCACTACATTTTATGCTACAAAGGGATTTTAAGGGATAACTAGTTTAGTTAGGGTTGACGCTCGTATGTAAAACATGTGGAAGAATGGATTGTGAAGCTGCGGTAAGTGGTGCTAATGGTCTAAGGAGGCTACGGGTAATTGTTTATTCTGTGAAACAATCATTAAAACGGAAGTATTTCAGAATGGAGCGTTATCATGTTAATAATAATGAGTGATGGAACTTGCTGCAGCCCTTTGGTGTAAAAATGCTTAATATCGAAGATCAAATAAGGTAACAATCGACTGATATTATTGTACTGCGTGCACGAAGTTAAACTATTTAACAGATGTTGTAATTTTATATTTAACTGACCGTCGTCATAATATGCAAACATCACCAAAAGATGTCCATCTATATCAACCCGGAATCAAATCATGCAACACAGAAACAATTGGTCAATCCCTCGAAAGCATAGATAATAGACTAACAAGGTGAGCTGGCCTCGTCCCGTCAGCTGACGGCAATCAACTCGTCTGGGTGACTACAAGTAGTGCTGGCACCTACACGTACCTGAAGCACCTCAGCCAATTGGAAGATTTGGGTCACTTGGATTAGCAAGTAAGGATAGGATAGGGTTATGATTTTACTACTCTATCATATCATTTATATCAGGAAAAGTCTTTCAGCAAGGTGAATGATAGTTATGTACGTAAATGACATCCGGAAAACTAACCTAAAATAGTTTTATTTTTCTAGAAATACTGACACTGTTAATTTTCCCATTTTTTTTTAGGCTACGCCGAAACAATGCTACAAACGTAGACAGCTACTCGTAGTTAAAAAAAGAACAATAATACCATGTTTATTATTATTGACGTCTCCTCTTATCCAGAGCAGTTATATATTATTATTTAGTATTATTATATATTCTTGATTGTTTATTGATGATTGTATTAAGATTTAATGACATTTATAATTTCTTTTTTTTTTCAATTTTTTATTTTTGCCTAGATTTGTCAGGTTTTGTTCACAGTGGTATTTTGTTTTTATTTAATAATATTTCAATTTTGTTTTTGACAGACCAATAACTTGTTTGTGTGGTTTTTTAAACTGTAAGGTCAAGTTGGTTATAATGATAAATAAATAAAATAAATAATTAAAAAAATAATCAAAACCCATTAATACTACTCTTTGGTCAACTTTGATGGGTGTAAATATAACCACTCAAAGTAAAGTAAGTGCAGACCAGCGCGAACAGTCCCGTCCCGAACCAGAAACAATGCGCTAACACTGGTTCAAGGCACTGGAGACAATAACTTCTAGATTGCTTCCACTCGTGCGCACCCTACGCCCCGTACCTGGCAGCACCTTAACTGACTCAATTGGTCTACATGTGGGTCAGTGGCACAGGGACTGGGGTGGAGTAGACTGATAGGAAAACTTGAAGAAAAATTTCTTGCGTGTTGTGTGGCACGAATTTTTGAGGAGCTTTCAAGTTATTCAGATTTGTAAGAAAATGGAGCCTATGTAGTTTCACTTTGCTCAATTTGTACAGTTGCCAAATAAAATCTTATTATTTTTCTGTAGCGTTGGTACAAACTATATCCTTGACCGCAAGGCTAACTAACCTTGTATTTCAAGGGCATAATTATTCGTAATAACTCTTTTAATTAACTCTTACTGTGAAAAAACGAAAGGAAAAAAATTGAATCGCGCAATTTTGGTATTTTTGTCAAAACACAAGTTTTTCACATTGATTTTCACTAAGATGATATTGCAACTTGATTTTTAAGTACGAGAATTGGCTTTCTTTTATTAAAATACAGTAGCTAATATCATTTGCAGGAAACTACATAAAAATATTCAACATCAAGTCAACTCCACGCCACTCGCTGCGCTCACGTGGATCCTATTAACTAAATTGTTTGAGTCACCGGCCACCTGGCGAGCGATCACCTTAAATGTGGCTCAATTGGCTGTCATCATCTGTATCGTGCACGTATGCCGTATACTTAGATGTAGTTATGTGGGCTATCTGATAGCGTTTTATGGATATTGTTTGAACTGAATATTGGGCTGCTAAATGGTGATGATGAAGAAGATGAGCTTTAAAAAATGACTGTTCCATCGAACCTGATCTTCAAAAAAGGTTGGCTGATATTGTTTGAACTGAATATTGGACTACGAAACGTTGATAATGAAGAAGATGAGCTTTAAACAATGACTATTCCATCGAACCTGATCTTCAAAAAAGGTTGGCTGATATTGTTTGATCTGAATATTGGACTACGAAACTTTGATAATGAAGAAGATGAGCTTTAAACAATGACTGTTCCATCGAACTTGATCTTCAAAAAAGGTTGGCTGATATTGTTTGATCTGAATATTGGACTACGAAACGTTGATAATGAAGAAGATGAGCTTTAAACAATGACTGTTCCATCGAACCTGATCTTCAAAACAGTTGACTGATTTTGGCGAATATGCTAAAACGAGGATTTCCATCTCGGTATCCGTTCAAAGAGTCGTCTACTGTAGCGATAGGTGGTATTACAGGAATATTGTGTTGGGCATATTTCTAAGTAACTCTCCTGATGGAAAAGCGATGACGCGGTTGACGATACAATACGCTTGCCTAGAAGTAACCTATTCACTCTTGACTTAATAATATTCTTTAAATATGCTTATAGATAGAATACTAAGAGTTGTTTTATCTGTTAATAATCTCGTTATGTTTTCCTTACACACATAAATAAGTACGTTATTACTTCCTTTAAAGTTTCCACAATTCATAACCCACCAATGAATTCGCCCTCTACCTTCGCGGTCGAAGTCATTCCCGACCCCGACCAATAAAAAAACATAATAAAATAATTTGCAAAGCAATTAAAAGCTCTCATCATCACCTTATCTCCGATCTGTGCCCGCATCGGACTGACCGGGCAGACTGGGCATAGCGGGCAATTGAACCCGATGTGGGCCCAGACGATGGGTGCTTAATGATACTACAATCACATATGGTATAGCGTCGGTTGTTAAGGTAGAGCTGTACTAATTCCACGTATAAATTATCGAAAATGTTTTCATATATGTTGCAAATAACGAAAACGATACTTATCTTTTTAACGTTTCGGAAACTAATTGTACTTAAGGGCAGTTAGCTTATTAGCTGGTAAGAGTCACCTAAAATTTAAATTAATGCAAAGGCAAGGAAGACTCATACAACACTCTTTCTTCAAAATCTTTTTTTTTTTGAAGGGTGTTTAATCATCAAATGACTTCTTCCGCTCTAAGTGAAGCAGAAGAGCGTGTCAGATTCTTACTGACTAAAACCCATCGGTGTTCCTTCTAAAGCTCTTTGCGTTCCAGGGAAGCGGTGACTCTTTCGAACAAACTCCGCAACCCTGGTTTCCGCGGCTCTGGCGTCTTCTATGCTGACATCTCTTTGAGGCGCGCGTGAAACACAACGCTCCATCGACCCGGGCCTGGTGGTGATCGGACAGCGAGCCACCCAACGCTCGCCGTCCGCAGACTCGCGCCTACGGTGGCCGGGGATCGCCCTGCGACTCCCGACGCCCGGGGCGTTTTCTTCTATAGCGGCGGTTGGAGCGAAGGCCTTGTCTCTCCCTCACGCGGCCCGCCTCCTCCTTCGCTAGCATAACTGCTGCGTTCTTCAAAAGCTTGTCTTCTGTAAAATCTTGTCTCCATATCCATGATGTCTTCATTATAAGCTCGTAGTGTCCAACTGCAGGGCATAGGCCTTCTTTCCATTATTTTTGCTTGTCTTGGGTAATCTGGCGAGGCGAGGTGAACTCATCATAAAAGATTGGGTCTTTTATGATGAGTCCGGCTCGCCTCGCCATGTACTTTTAGATCTGTCGCGTCCCTGGTACCTGATGTTTGGGACAATTTGTGACTTCTTACACCCAGTTCTACATGTTATCTATAACTGAATATAACTATGGCTACAATTTAAATGCGTACCAAGTAAAATATGTTATATAATATATATATATAAGTATGTATAATATGTAATACGTATAATGTGTAATATATGTTAAAAAATAAACCCACTCTGGGTTTATTTTATTTGAAGTTACAGAGTACCGAGGTGCCTAAAGAACAGCGTTTTAAGTTCCAAAATAATTATACACTCATCAGAATAATTGTACGTGCTTTATTTATATTCTTTTTGCAAAAAAAATGGATTAATGCTCACCAAATCTTGTTATCCGGAAAAACAATGTTACTTCTGCTACTAGGAGAACTTGGATGCAAGAGCGAGCTAAGCGAGCTCGGGACTTGGGGCACCTCGACTCGCACAGGTTAGGCTAGATAGCTGATTCGCTCGTTCACTAGACACCGCCATTCCCTTCTTGTTTGTTTTTAAAACCACTTCCAACTTCGCATTCTGGCAGGTATTTTGAAATGTTTGGTAGTAAAATAGGTACTTTTCTGGTAGGCGTATAAACACAAGCCTATAACTATCCAACATGTTCAGAACAAATAGTTCCCGTACTCTATCTACGTGCCTAGGTTTCCACTCAACTGAACACTCTAACTTCAATTTAACCCCATACAAAAGCGTAATAACATATTAATGTGTCCGCCAGGGCTGCTATCGATCGCATCAGCACAGTGTAACTCGATACTCGTTACCGAACAAAGGCCCGCCAGGTGTTCAACCCTGTTCAACCCTAGCGCGCTGATGGACGAATCTCTCTCTTGTAATAACACAGGGGTAAAGATGACTCGAAATTGAAATGCTAATGTTGTTATAGGACAGAAATTTAAAAGTGAACATGTTTTTTATTCGTTGGAAAGTATTTTTCATAAGTACTGGTTTTTTTTTTGTATATCGGTGAAGGATAATTTCGCATTCATCTGGTTTTGATTTCACTATTCACTGCTGTTTATTATTTTTATTATTGTAAAACGGTGCGCCATTGTTTTTTTTTCGTAAACACTGCGAGGCTAATAAAAGTGGATAAAATTAAACATACACCTTCAACCAAATAATTTATCTAGGATCAACAATTTTAATCTTGTTTACTTCAGGGTTCCTCGTCTCTTCGCCTAGCTAGTCCATTCAATCATAATTTAGAGAAACTGTCACCAAGATTCACGAGCCTGGTTCAAAATAGGCACAATGATAAACAACGTAAATGGCTTTTTCTGGAAAATAATTTAGGCTTTCGCTTTAGAAAATAATATATCTCAAAAAGGAAAAGCAACAGTTTTCTTGTCTGGGAAATTGTGTCAATTATATGAGTGACACAAGTACATGTGTTAACTGACAGATTATGACAAGGCTTTAATTTGTGTCAGAATGTATAGGTTAGAAAGAAATGTTTTCCTCGTGAATTGGCATATAACTTATTATATTTTTTTCTATAACTTCCACTTTTGATTGCACCCATTTCTGTTTCCCATATTACTTAATTGATTCCCTCCCCACTTCCGCTCACCTCAGGGTACAGTATACCCCAACATACTGAAACCGTTTAATTATCGTTCACAAACCATAATCCACAAACATAATCCGTTGACCCAGTACAAGTCAAACAGACAAAATTTATTAATCGGCGGGTCTTCGAGACCCGTGCAAACATTGCAGGGTTACGCTTAAGTAATTACGTGGCCTGCGGAACCCGCTCTCATAACTTGCCATCGACACTCGATTGTTTAGTGTGTTACGATAATTTGGGGGTAGATAAGTGGTGTTAGTTTTTTTAAAATTTATTACGGGTTTGCTCTTGACTCTAGTCTAGGTCATAGATGACAGAGACAAAGTCGACGATGGAGCGACCTTACCCAGAAGAAGCCTGTTCACTCTAATTTAGAAGAGATTAGGGTTGTATGCGTTCGGAAACACAGACGCAGGCAGAGAGTTCCACTCCTTTGCTGTGCGCATTATAAAAGACGTTTGGAAACGTTTAGTGCGAATTGGTGGAATAGCAACAAGGTAGGGATGGTAACTTGCAGTGCGTCTAGATGTCCGATGGTAGAATGGGCCGGTGGGATGAGATCGTGGAGTTCCTGGACACTCTCCCCGCAGTACAATCTGTAGAAGACGGACAAGCAGACCACCTTGCGGCGATGAGCCAAGCTGTGAAGCTTGGCATCCACCAGTCTTAATTATCTTGAAGCTATGTATGTATCGACGAAAATAAAATTGTGAACTGTTTTAGTGGACTTGAATATTCAGTGTAAATATGCCAGGTAAATTATAATTTATTACTAGCTGTTGCCCGCGGCGCGTCAAACTATTAAGACAGCACAAATGAAACAGTATCATGGGATTTTCTTTTTTTGAGCTTAACCCTCTTTTTCTTACTTATAAGTCTAAGTTACTCCTTATAACATCAGCTATCTCTCAGTGAGAGTTCCTTCGAAATAGGTGCAGGTGAGACAGATCTTTTTTTTTTTTATCGTATACTTTCATGAGTATTAAGTAAATGGTTGTTATTTTGATATTACAAACAGGCGCTTAAATTTTATTATTTATTATATTTTATTTATTTTAAAGTATTGATGTTTGTTGAAAATAATTGCCAGACAAGGTACTCGTAACATACAAGGAGTATACGTGACCTGGGTGTATGGTTAAGGAGGGAAAGTCCCGGTATTTCTGTATTACTCGATAACTATGGTGTAGTGGATAGGTAAGTTCTAGGTAAGATGCGGTTAGTATACCACAATAGCCCGTTTTCCTTTCATTTCATAGTTTATCATAAATAACATGATTTATTATGCCTATGTCAGCCTATTATTTCTAAACACTGAGTAAAATAACAGCAACACAGTTTATTAAAAGATACTTTATATTGCGACGTTATGTGCCCACTTCCTTCAGCAGGATAATATTACAATAAGGAAAGAATTCTCTTATAAGGTATGCATTTAAATATTCTATATGGAAATTCTTTCCTACGATAATACGTGGACGGGGGAAAACAAAGACTATCTAATATCAAATTCCATAATTTGTAATAGCTAAGGGGAAATACATTATTAAATGTCCGAACACTTCTTAAAGGTTACATCTATTATGTAGGGTAGGTTTATGAATGCTTAAGGTACACTATGGATAGGTCAAGTATTTTGACTGTATTCTGGGGTCAAAGTCAGATCATTTTAGCAATGTCAGACAAACGATTGCCTATAATTGGATATTCAAAACTCGTCATCACTTTCTTGCCCTTTTCACAATTTATTTGAGGTGGGCACGACATACCTACTTCTCTATTAGTCCTTCTTTTCTTGACGTATTACCTTTCGCATACTCTAATCATCGTTTCTTAGACCTTCCTTAGGTACTCTTATAGCCACACATTTTTTTTCTGTCTTATAGCACTGTTTAGTGTTGTAATTATACAATTTGTGTTTAAGCGGTGTAACTACGAGTATTATGGGTCACTTACGCTGTGAACACTGATCCCGTGACACAAGGTATCCCAGTGTGGAGTCTAGGCCTACTTAATTCTGCCAGGGTTGCGGAATTCGTTCGAAAGAGTCACCGCGGCCCTGGAAAGCAAAGGGCTTTAGAAGGAACTCAGATGGGTTTTAGTCACTGAGAGTCTGACACGCCCTTCCGTCCAGTCATTTGATAATTTACCACCCTTAAAAAAAAGGCCTACTTAATTGCTCTAAATAATTATAATTTCTGTGTCTGCACAAGTATGTATTTATGTTTTATTGTGCATGGTTAGTTATACTTTGTAGCTAACGAACGATTTCATTTGAATTCAAATTCAAATGAAATCGTTCTTTAGCTAGTATTTTACAATCAGCTTCAAAATTAAAATAAGTACACCTATAGATACTTAAACGTTACAGAGGTTTTAATTACCCCACCTATGCACACATAATATGATGGAGGGTTCATGGCAATCTCAATCCATTGTTTGGTGCGCAAACAAAGTGCGTCTTACCCCAGGTGAAACTAATAACTTTTACCACCACCCTGTGCAAACATGCGCACTATGATCATATTTTGTGTGCACTCGTAGTGGGTTGTGTTGATTGAATGCCGTCGATGAGATGTTTCTTTGTTTTGGGAAATTAATTTGCTGATTGTAAGACACAGCTTTTCTACTCTGTCTTGCTGTTAGGTGTATTTATTTGAAGCACTCCGCTACTGAATGTCGAAGTTTGAAATGTCGACGTATGTTAGTTCTAAAGTACAGGATCTCGATGTACGCCAGTTCGAAAGTTCACTGGAGCAAAGTATGCAAGGCCGACGTATCGTTAGTTAGAAAGCATACGAGTGCGATGTACGCCAGTTCGAAATTACCCTGGTTAGGTTAGGTTAGAACTGTGACCAACTAGGTGCGAGCCGAGCGAGCGAAGCGAGCGGTGCCGCGGTAGCGGCCGGCGAGCGCTACCTCGAAATTGGTCGCGAAATTCAGTACGGAGGCATTTCATACTTCGTAACAGGGTAATTTCGAACTGGCGTACATCGCACTCGTATGCTTTCTAACTAACGATACGTCGGCCTTGCATACTTCGCTCCAGTGAACTTTCGAACTGGCGTACATCGAGATCCTGTACTTTAGAACTAACATACGTCGACATTTCAAACTTCGACATTCAGTAGCGGAGTCTATTTGAAGGCCTACCAATGACAGTTTTATAGCTTCCTTATCTTGTTTGAAAACTAATGTAAATTAAAAATTCGGAGGCAGCTTCATCCCAAAGCAGAATCATAGGTACTTCTACCAAAAATAAAAAAAGGTAAGGCATCAAATTTGTATTTTTATGGTTCCGTACCCAAAGGGTAAAACGGAACCCTATTACTAAGACTTCGCTGTCCGTCTGTCACTAGGCTGTATCTCATGAACCGTAATAGCTAGACAGTTGAAATTTTCACAGATGATGTATTTCTGTTGGCGCTATAACAACAAATACTAAAAAATAGGATAAATAAGCATGGAAGCCTCCTTAAATAAATATTTAAGGAGGCTTCCATGCAACAAACGTGATTTTTTTGCTCGTTTTTGCTTTATATTGATAACGGCAATAGGAAGACGCTTGAAATATTCACAGAATATATAAAATAAATTATTAAATTAAAATAGAACAATAATATTTATTTAAGGGGCGCTCCCATACAACAAATGTGATTTTTTTGCCGTTTTTGTTGATAATGGTACGGAACCCTTCGTGCGCGAGTCCGACTCGCACTTGGCCAGTTTTTTTTTATTACTTTAGTAGTAATGTAAAAAAATCCACATTTTTAATTATTTACGCATTAAATTTCCACTAAAACATAAGGTTAACTCACCTTGAAAAATTCATCACGTCTTTGTTGTTCGTCTTTCATCCAGTATCCAGTCACCATATTCTCCCCAATAACAATAAAATGTAACACTTCCAGCGATGGTTAGTGGCATGTTGTGCTGAAGAATTATTCATTACATGTGGGGGACAAACCATAACCTCGCAGTTATTGCGTGGGTAAGTAACGGCACGTGTGCTTTGCCCTTATGAATTGTCTGCTTGTAAGTATTGTTCACCTCTTCGACTTTCATTTGTTACGTTGCCATGTGACTGGAGATGGATATTGAATGATTTGTTTTTTTTTAAGTGAAAACTTCTTACACTTCTTCGTGCACTTTTTGGGATGGGTAAAGTTCTGAAGTGTTAAATTTTTAATGTAATATAAATTGTCATGTTTGTGTACGATAGCGCAATAAATGAATATTGCACTTTACCACATAAATGATAGTACTTTTATACTGATAATTAAAGCAATTCGTGCGAAGTTATTCCCTAACTATTCCAAAATATCAAAAATGCACAACGTTAATGTTCAAGTTTTCACTTCTGCTGGCACTCCTGGAGTGCAACCCGTTTTTTTTTTGTATTTACTCTCTATAATAGGAAAGCTGTATTGTGAAGTTTTCTCTCACATTGCTTGATCATTTCAAAAGTTATTTTGTCACTACAATATGACGTTTCTTTCATCACAAATCACAATGTACCGTTTAATTTAAAAATATTTAACTTAATAAACTCTCTAAAATATTTAAAAAATATTTAACGTAACAAACTCTCTAAAATATTTTATTTTACGTAGGTCACTCGTTGGTCACTTCTACACAAAGAAACTGGCGACAATTATATTCACGTTGACATTTACTAGTTTATTTTATGTTTATTTAATTTACTAAAGGATAATAAACAATAACAGACCAATGAATTTCTTTCTTTTAAATCTTCAAAACTGTTCTTTAATTAGCTTTAGTTTTTCTCATCTTACTTGTGTATGAACAGAGACTGCAATTAAATGATACCCATCCTTTGTACCCGCTCCTGTGTCTCGACTCCCGGTGCACCGCGGTTTCCTAAAACCTGGTTATTGTTCGTAAGGCGGGGGCACACTGCTCGGCGCCGGCTGCGATGTTTGAACGATGTTATTAATTCAGGTGGCTGCAATATTGTCTGTAACCCACTCTAGTCAATTCAAGTTTCATGTATCATGTGAATTGGTATTTTAGATACCTACGTAGAACAAGCTGAACATTATATTGAATATCAAACTTCTGAAATTATACAACTCAACTGAAAACTGGTATTTTCGAACCACCTCATCATCATCCCCATCATCATATCAGCCGTCCACTGCTGGACATAGGCCTCCCCCAAGTGTCGCCACAAGAACCGCTCCTGTACGTCTCGCAACCATCGGCTACCCGCGACCCTCACCAGGTCATCGGTCCACCTTGTGCCACTACCGAACCACATGATAATGAAAGTACTAAGTATTTACCTAATTTACTAGCACTGAGGCAACTAATGAATAAAAGTTTCGGTTTCTATTTGTGTCACATGTCAATTCAAGCCAGAACTTACAGCAAAGAGTTAGGTAGACTCATACATATCATATTATATTAAACAGCCACTAATTTATCTGTCCTGTAGATTGAGTGCAATCCTCGGGGAGGCGCGTGTCTCCGGTCACACCGGCGCGGCGGCGGAGTGGCGGCGACGCTATTCTGGACACAACTTTACTATCTTGTAAGTTTTGCTTCGTAACACCTTTTACTAAGACTTTTTTTTTCATTAATTTGATTGTCATCAGATTTACCGCTGGATTTGATTACCAGCAGGTGACTGAAGGCCTTCAAACTGGTTTATTTTGTGGTTAAACACCAATGTCTCAGCTTTGAAGCCAAACACCAGTATTCCACTCAGAATAACTGCAACCAAGTCATGATGAAAACAAGCCTAAAGTGAGACAGTGAGATTTCTGGTAAAACCTGTTCATTGTCGTTGTTATAACAATCAGGATAACTGTCCAAACGTTTTATCAAGTTAACAGTAAAGGGTACTTCTGGGTAAGCGCGCTCTATCGTCGACCACATCAGCGCTTTCAAGTGAGATCGCGTCCTCGCGGTTTAGTAAAATGATTCCTAGGCTAAAAAGAATTCATCAGAATACAGCCGCTGGTCCGTGCAAGGGTTCAGCCCTTTGCTGCATTCAATTATCTGACACGAAGCAGCATTGATGGGAAAAATCACACCATAATAGAAAACAACGGTGCGACTCACCGCACACTAATCGCGTTATCTACAACATATCCTATTATAAGATACTGTGGATATTGTTCTTGACTGGCTAGGGACAGGGTGAAAAATATGAAGGTAATACAGTATCAGTATATTTTGATATTTCCCGTGATGACTGCTTGGACAGAATCAGAAAATGACAGGATGTTCCTTCAATTGATTGAATTGTGGATTGATTTCGCATTGAAAGAAAAAAAAGTTCAGGCATTTTGTATGTAGCTGGGTACTAACAGAGGTCAGAAATGTCTTTGAAAGAATACTGGAAAATGCTAGCGAGAATCGAAGGAATAGCTCAATAACGTATCCGTGAACAAAAACTGGCCAAGTGCGAGTCGGACTCGCGTGCAAAGGGTTCCGAACGAAATTCTTTTTTGTAACGTGTTATTTTAACACTATAGACTTTTTATAGGTTTCCTGTAATCTATAGATAAAAAACTATTATCTGCATATTTTCAACATTTTAGGTCCAGTTGTTTCGGAGATAAGGGGGTGGTAATTTTTCGTCAAATTTCTTGAGTAACTTCAAAAGTATTAATTTTAAAAATTTAAAAAAAAAATACAATTAAAGCCCTCACAATAAGCCCTTTAATTTGATATGTCACACGGTACAGTTTGAAAAACATATTTTTTAATTTTGTAGTTTGTAGTTACCCCAATAGTGACCCCCGTACTCAAAATTTATTTATTAACGTAACGAGTCTGTGTTTGGGTCACAGAAGTTCATTTGTGTGCAAAATTTCAACAGAATCGGTCCAGAAGATTCGGAAAAATTAACAGAAGATTCGGTTCCGTTTCTTAAGGATGTTCGGAACCCTAAAAACCAAATTATACAGGTATAAAATATCCAAATACTGTAACTAATTGTGTCGCTTTCATCAAATTCTTAAGGATATAGTACCAGGCACGCATCAGCATCCAAGAGGTAGTAAGTAGTAACACAGGCGTCTTTACTCGTTACATTGCGTCGAACCCTCCCGCGCTATGCGAATACCTTGACGAAACTTAATATCGGATGGAGGCCTGTGAGTGGGGCCACTAAATTAGCGAGTGGTTATGCAAGATCAAGAAACTATAAAGGTTCTCCGAGAACCTCCAAGTATTATTACTATACTGAGTACAGAACATCGATCGCCTGTTATGTGAATTTTTAAATAGCCCCGGAATCTAAAAAGCCTTAACTATTACCTCTTTCTCCACTAATCTCTCCCTATCATCAGCTGTCCATTAATTTCCTAGTTTAACCGGATGTAGATGCAAATAAGAAGACTGCCTAACTCTATTCTTCCATGAAGAATTTTCACTCGAGCTTTTCCTCCACTAACTCCACCAGGTACTCGGTCCAATCGCGCCAAAAACTTTTCTCAGAGTTGAATAAAAAATATTTCATATACACAATGGCCCCGGGTTATCAGCTAACTCGGAGTTAAAAAGAAAACTCTGGTTTGTACGAGCGAAACCAAAATGAATTAGCAAAAGTAAGAAGAGATTGTCTGAGATTGAGAATAACCTTTCTAATCTTTCTAAAACCCAATGGCACTAGTCAGTTTCATAGCCAAACGCTACGAAACTCGTCTTCACATAGTTGTAGAAACGTTTAATTGTTCTCTCAAGGTCCGGCTCGATTTATGAGCGGTAGGTGCGACGCCTCACATTCCCCGCGTCGCCCAAGCGTTTGGCCTATTTCTTCTAGGTACGGACTGTCCCACACAACTTCACGCCAGTTTACTGCCCAAGTGCCCAAGTTATTTAAGAAGGTCTTGGATATGGAGGTTATGTAGAACTTAATTCTAATTATAAGTATAACTAGAATTATGTGCTCTGTCCAGAAATATTAACTTAGGTCATTCTCATGGACAAAGTTTTTGGGAAAATTCCACCACTCTTGCAACTTCTGAGAGCCAGAATAGTTGCAACTACTAGTTAAACATCGAGTCAATGAAGGTCGACGTATCCCGGAGAAATAACTGCCTTAGATCTTGTAATCAGAATATAGTAGCGGTGGAGCAAGAAAATTCCAATAAATTGCCAGAAAATACCTTTGTGAAGCTCCATCAACCAAAATACACTAATAGGTGTTCTTTTAAACCTACAAAGCTATCAAAGCCAAAACTTCACCACAACCTCCCCACGTTACCTCATCCTCATTAATTACCGGCACGTCTGCCTACCTCGGAGACGGCGCCGACATGTCGCAGACCGCTGCATACCCGCTGCGTATCCTTCGCGTACCCCTTGCGTACCCGCCGCATCGCCGCAACACGGAGCTACCTCATTAAACTAACTTCGTTTTCAATCTCCGCCGCGTGCCGCGCGTTTGAGGTATGACGCGATTGATAGTCGCTTCAGAATGGTTTAGTGAAGTTTCTAATGCCGTGTGTGTTTTGGTGTTGTTAATTAGGTGTACTGAGGTGTAGACAGCAAACATCACACAAATACACAGTCTAGACTATCTCCTTGGTCTCATCAAATTCTTGTAATCATTATGGGATCACATACTGTCATTGTGCAGCTAGGAGGTATTCCTTATCGAAGAGTTTGTGTTCAGCTAGCTATAACCTAGCGGTATTCAAGAGTAAACAGGTGACTTCTAAGCAAGCATCCTTTATCGTCACCCGTAATAATTATCGCTTTGAAAATCTAGCAGATTTATTCTCACAGAAGTAATTTGGTAGGAAGAAGTTTTTCGTGGACACTTACGTAATATTGATACTTACGATACTACAACTTGTAAGAGTGTTACTATAGACTCGTTAGTTCTTAAATCCCATCCACCAAGCTAAGCGAATGACTTCAGAGTCTAAAAGTTAATGATATCTTCTGGCAGACTCGTCGTGGCGTCACCGTGACGTAGCGAGCGCCGGGTGACACAATAAACACGTCCGCCAGATCGTTAATCAACGACTACTCACCTTACCGGCCGGCCGCACGGAGGAACTGCCTTAATTGTTGTTTGGTTTCGAGATTAAGCCGTGGTTAAGAGCTGAGTTAAGTTAAGTGAACTTAAGTAATGTTTAAGAGATGAGTAAGAGGACATAGGTCATCAGCGTTTTGTGAAAGCCCATTTGGTGGCTTGTTTAATAACACCGCAGACACACACAGAAAATTTAACTAACTAGTTGTGCCTGCAGCTCTAATTACATGTACGTGTCTTCTTTGAGCGTTATAGAAATAGTTATTTACTTTTTTCATATTTTAATTTATTTTGAATCGTATAGGTCGCGTGTTTGCAAGCGCCACAGGATCATTATTCTGGATGGAGAATTTCCTCAAAAAGTCACCTTCAAAATAACTTCCAATAAACTGTCACTGTTGCGTCATTACACTACAGCACAGAAAATCTTCGTTAATCTCTCGTTACGACAGTGCCACCAGCCCATTCGAGAAACAATAGAATCACCTTGACGCAACATGGTTACTTCAGACAACAGGAGCAGTGGGTGACAGGGGGTGACCCCGGCGGGTGACGGGGAGGGGGTGTAGGGGGTGATAATTAATGACGTCACCCTGGCAGGTGCACAATGACTGGAACTGCTCTGGAGGTGACGAGGCAGGTTTTTTTTTATCTGACGTCATACGCAGTCAAGCGAAAGTTTTGGTGCTTGGAGGTTTATGGGCGAAGTTAGGTGTTATTTCTTGTTCTCTGTATTTTGGGGTATCGTCACTAATGGCAGCTTACAATTATATGAAAAGGAGTGAATTCTGATGCAGAAATAGAAAAAAAGGCAATGTCACCAATGAAGTGAACGCGCTCAACATATTCTAGACTTCGTTTAAGAGGTGTCAGTGTCAGTTTTCTAAAGCAGTAATGACAGTGACAGCCCTTGATTTTGGTTTAGGTGTGCTGATCGTGGTCAATTTAATCGGTGAAATCGGCCCTCAGTAGGTAAATACAGCAAAATTTCAACTCAAAGCTTTATAAATAGTCGTATACTTACCAGGTTTAATACTTTTTCCGAATTGTTACGTATAAATTAATTGTATTGGGTTATTAAACTCATAAACAAACATTCAAAACGGAATCTCAATATCAGCACAATACATTACCTCAAAATATATGAATCGATGTTCCACTGAACAATTTACAGCGCGGACAATAACGCGCGAAACAATGGCGGAATATCCGTATCCGCACATCCGCGGCGGCTACAATCTGGCGTACGCTTTACCTGAAAATCCGCATTAATTCATATTCCGACGTGAAAACAATGCGGACAGCGGAAACCTGTCCGCGGTCTCACCAACGGATTTTACACGCGGATGTACACCTCTAGTAACACTCAAAACACTCCAAAATCCACTCTAGTTACTACTTAATAGAGCTGAAATCCCATTGAACCCCCAACTTGATCGCATTTACTGCAATTCATTGTATAAACAACTTAAACATGTAAGTGATAAAGTTGAAATCAGTTTGCAGCGCAATCACTGGGCATCGGGATGATCTCTCGACCGTTTTGAAAATGGAATAGCAATTCTTGTCACCTGCGATTGGTGTACATTCGAAATACAAGCTTAATTCGATATGTTTATGTTTGGTTTTGCTCTGATATACGTTTGTAAAGTGGTGATTGAAAGCTAAGACTGATGACAGAGTGAAATTGAACCCACACTTGTAACTCGTAAGGTTCACTTTGCCATGGGTGTGCAATAAGTGGACACTGACAGGTGCAACAGTGTGGAAGGCTCGACAAACGGCTGATTTCGCATACAGTATGGCGGTCCATCCGTTTCCGCAGCGATTATGAGGTGGGTGTGAATCATGTGTAGATAAACCGAAGGCTTAATTGATATTTTTGGACAATGCATTAAGTTCAGCTTTCAGCAGCTTTATTTGTGTTAAACAGATTTTGAATAAACAGATATTGCAGCTAAAATTGTGAAAATGTGTTCAGAGATTTCCGACCGCGAATTTTCAACGTGCGTAATTGTATGTATATTTATAGCTTTATAGTTTCCTAGATAATAAAAGACATGGTATTAGGCAAATAACTAGTTTCGGGAATCACACTCCAACTTGATGTTGTATATATGATTAAAATGTATTTAATTTGATCTATGGCCAGTTCTCTAACTTCTAAAATTCAATGAATAAAGCACTTGACTGACGCCTCATCCTAAAAATTCTTGACCTCTTGAATCATGATACCTAATAGACACTAACTGCAATGACCAAACCAATAATCTCAAGGAACAGGCGCTAAAATACCAACATTCCTTCTGTACCGAGCAGGCCCCATTGCACACGTCATCGGCTAATCCGAAGCAAGCGCGCAATTAAATGATTTGTCGCGCGCCAACGAATTGATCCAGTTAACAGATATCTAGCGGTGTTGGCGACTGTACTCAGATGCGGATGATACTCGTACCTACAGTGTACGACTGCGTTCTTTGTTTGAAGTACTCGTAGTACTGGTTTTAAAGAATCGTTCAAGAATTTCTACAGCTTTGATTCAGTAATCAGTATTTAGGCCCGATTTATGATTTGTTCCGTATTCGCCCACAAGGTTCGCCTAATTTTTATTTTTCCGTGTTCACCATAGTTTTCGTTCATTTTTCGCCGCGTTTATCATTTTTTTCATTCATATGATTATTTGAGTTCTGTTTCGACCCACTTTTTGGTCCTTTTTCGCCTAATTTTGTTTTGTATTAAGATCTATTGTCAATGACAGTTCTTGAAAGAAGTTTAGATGTTTTGATTGCCGGTCGATTCTGTAAACATATCGAAGTGAGGGGCTGGGTGAAGTGATCCCGAGGCGAGCTGCCAATCCATATAATCAAGATAGAATGACAGCTCACTCCGTGTTCACGTGACATCTTGATTGTATGGATTGACAGCTCACCTCGTGATCAGTGCACCCAAGCCTTAACTTCGACATGTTTACAGAATCGACAGGCAATAAATATGAAGGCTTGGGTGAAGTGATCACGAAGTGAGCTATCAATCCATACAATCAAGATGTCACATGATCATGAAGTGAACTGTCATTCACCCAAGCCTTCACCTCGCCATGTTAACAGTGAAATTCCCAAGTAGGAAGTAGAGAGAGACACCAAACTTTTGTCTTAAGGCAAAACAGTCATAACTGAGGTTTCTTTTGTTCTGCTTAAACAAACTGCTTCAGCTAGAAAAGCAGAAAGCATTTCAGTAACCATTTGTTTTATAGTAAAACATAACGTTTACAGCTCTTTTATGCTTAATAGATCACTGTTTTGCCGTGATACCCGGCCTAGGATCGTGTGTCCCTTTAGGGTTTTACTTCCTTGATTTTCTTTTCTACTTAACACGATTCGGTCGACACCGAAATACGATTACACGACTGTAATCGTATAGTTTCTTTCATTGTGCTTGTACGTTTTGTTCATCCGTTGGGTCTCAACCAGGTGGCGGGCCAAGTCATTATTCGACTCAAAGAAAAATAAAAAAGATCCCAAATGGCCCAACATAATCTAAACTCGTAGATACCTACTTCTAAACCGATCCATCTCTCCCACATAAGCGCATCACAACTAATCCATCAAAAACAAAGGTACACAACTAGGATCTATTCGCGGAGAGGACACGTTTGATTTACGGCAGCGCGCGCGCCGCTCACGAAGCCACCGGATAATCGCGACAACGATGAGCTTGTATGTGAGGATGTTTGTCTGTTTAGCGCAGTATCAATCTCCAGTCAGGATGAACTGGATGTAATATTTCTTAAGTACTGGGCTAGAGATTGTGATGTATGACGTATGACGGAATTCTATCAGGTGTCATTGCAAAATGGATGTCGAACATAGGTCTTCTAACCCTAGTGCTGTTTCGTTTTATTTTATTTACAATAAAGTGTCTAATACGAGTTACTTAAAATCTATGTCGTATAGGTACAGTAGCATCATCATTTTTAAAGTAACATCATGCTTGGCGCAAATAAACTGTTTTCCTTCTTTCTAATAAATTAACGGAGATAAACGAGAAATAATTATTCCGAACTCACTAGCCATATATAAGCCTTCAAAGGCTTCTGTGGTCTTTAGCATATATATTTGAAACTCAGCGATATATATTTTGAACATTAATTATTAAATAAAGCTGTATTTTCAACTTGTTAATAGTCAGTCTATGTGTTGGCGCTTAGCAATGTTCCTTCCCATTCAATCACCGATACCAACAAACAGAAACAGGTGTTAACTCACAAATTACCAGTTATTCCAATCGGTAAACCTTTGGCCACCACTGAAATATTAATAGCACGTCACGGACATAATATATGATAATAGATAGAGCAAATAATCGACCACTTAGCGCCCGGCAGAGGTGAAAGATGAATAAATCATCTTGCTTCCTGGCGGCCGCGGCCGGGGACACGAGAACTAAGAAATATGTCCGTCGCAATTAGGTGGCAGTTTTAATTCTAGATGCGGCTATGAATTATTGTAGGTGTGGACGATGGTACGCGTGTTTTGGTTGGATTTTTGGGAGTACATACATAATTATTCAATATTTTATTTTAATTATAAGAGCAAAGTTGCCCTTGTAACCGACGCGTACCTAGCCTTTACTGTCTTACGGCCGGTCTCAGTATCGTATCTATCTTTAACCAACTGTCAAATCAGCTAAAACGTCATCTTTGCCTTTGTAACGTGTTAACATGCTACTGTTTGTAGCTAATTTGACTTAGTTTAGCTAATTTGAATTTGATTTAGATACGTTATTAAAACCAGCCGTTACAGTACAGCAAGTTCGATAAATTGTGACAAAGATGGAGACTCTTTAATTACTCCTCTTCTTCTATCTCATCTTTAATCATTCATCAAGAGTCCTGATAATTTGGGCGTTTATAGCCTATTCGTTAAATGAACTGCCCTTTTTTACCCAAAACTAAATGAATGGTGGCGTTATAACTAGCAAGACGCTGCCATCTTCTCCATAACATAATAGTCACCTTTTCTGACCCACTAGAAGAAAGAGGCTAATGTATTCTTTGAAACAACAAAGTAGTCAACTATATTCGCAGCTACTCCGTCTGTCGTCTGTCTGTCCGAGCTCCTCAGTAGTCACTAGCCAAAGAAACAAAACTGTTTAATGGAACATTAGAGACATCAAACACTCATCGAAGACGTTACACTCTGCGCCATTGTCTCTTGTATGAAGTGAATGGCAATACATCTGTCAAAGGCAGGGCAATTATCATGTAGGAGATGATGGGAGGAAAAACAAGTTTAATTATGCTATCAGAGCTGGCATGTGAACCTTTAGATTTGCTCCTTTTGTTCGTTGAGATTAATGAGCCGATTTCCAGGTAGGTAGATGAGAATACGAATACTGGATGTGCTGTGAGAGTTATCTTACTTTGGTTGTACAATGTACAACTTTTTAGTTGTGTTGCTGATACTCCTCATGCTGAGGTTTGCTGTCATCGTGTGGTTTTGTTTGAAGCTGAAAATATCACTCCATCTTGATGGCCAAATCTGGATTTGATCATTAACAATCAAAATCAAAAGTCATTTATTCAAATTAGGCTGAGTGCCAGCACATTTTGAAGGTCGATGTTGACATAAAGACCTTTTACCACTAACTGGGAAGCAGAAGTGGCACAGCAAAGCCACCGGCAACACATTCGTCGCAAACCATCCATTTGTCGAAATCTTTCTAGAAAGATTTGAACCCGAACCAAATACAAAAAAAAAAACGTTTTTTTAAAGCAACGATACCTTTAAGAATAAATCCTTCACAATAACAGATATCAAGCTCGATTAAACATTTCTCGAATACATCTACAAATAAAAATATCCACCAATTCCCATACCTTGCCTGCGATTAGCCATCACGCAGTGCCAGCTACCCCTCAGGGTCTAATTGACGTGGTCACGTGGCGCACATCGCACTCCGGAAGCGCGCGCTCTCGGTGACTTATGTGCTTCCTTCCGGTCCCCGCTGCGCAGGCGACGATGCTTGCGTTTCTTGCTAAATCTTGTCTAGGCATTACTTTTTTATCTGGAAGAAAATGGTGGACTTTCTGTCTCAGCAGGTGTCGGATGGCTCGGTTTATTTTAGTCGTTGTCATTTGAAAGAGATTTTATTCAATTTTGTTTCGACACCTATAATAAGTGCTACAAAATGGTGATAAGACATTCTAGTCAGCGATAACGATTTTCGAAAGTCCAAAATGTAAGAGATTAACCTTATGACATTTAATTTTACACTTTGTAGCAATCGTTACGGCTAACAGAATGTAAATTGGCCGTAAAGTCAAGAAATCTGACTCCTGGAAATCTCTTCAAAATCACATTGGCAGTTGTCTTCGCCAAAGCTTTTACACTGTCTCATTCATAAATATGACGTGTCTATACTATCGATTAGGTCGATTGTGATGACATTTTCTACAAAAGGATCCAGTGAGCGTAAAAATTATTTTTGCACCCCACACGACAGCGTCACGTGTGATTTCATCTCTTATGTGACAATGACGGTGCATTTCGTTAGGAATTAGTTGGGAAAAGTTGGTTGAATCTTATTTTAAGGGATTAAGGTTGATGTTTGCTTGCTTAATCTTAAAAGGATAGTTTTCTATGCGCTTTTTGATGCGAAATTCGTGAAGGATTTGGTTTATTACGTGTTATGGCAAAGTGTTAGGTCAGTTGCTTATCAAATTTTGGTTAACTGCATTTGCAAGGTGTGAAATAGATATATCTATCTATAAACGATATGATATAGTTTCTAAACTAGAAAGAAAATTGCGAATCTAGTCGCAACATTTAATTATTTTGACACGTTCAGACTCATTCAATATCTTCTTTTACCAAGCTGAGCGAGAACCATGATCATGCTTTACCTTAGTTCTTCTATTCTAGGCAATCCACCAGTAGAAATCTGGATAAGAAGTTCTATTCTAGTGACATTCTGTTAGCGGTAACGTGGCGAAGGCAATTCATTGTCAAAAAATCAAAAATGTATGTAATATCGAAATGCCATCTGATCTTCACCTTTAATTTAGCAATTTTGACAGTCGCATTCTCTTATAGAATAGCACTTTATGTAGGTCCTCAGGGCGGAGTTTGATCAATACCTATGAAACGACTACCTAAGTTCTGTCATTCATGGAAACTTCTTCGAGTACTAGAAATCTGGAAAAGGAAAGTGAGTCCTATCGCCACACGTATGTAATAGGGAGCCTCGCATCAGCCGCTAGCAGTCGCGTGTGTCGGACGGAGAGACGCGTGTCGTTTCCGAATCAGCGACCGTTCTGTTTAATTGATGGCTACGTGCACCGCGCGGGGAGCGGGGAGCGGGGAGCGGGGAGCGGGGAGCGGGGAGCGGGGAGCGGGGAGCGGGGAGCGGGTAGTTTGACGGTGTTAGACGAAGCTGTCATAAAGCTAACTAGCGAAAGAAAATGAGGCTGTGATTCGTTTATAAGTTACTAGCTGACCCACGCAACTTCGTCTGCGTCACATTTTTTATGAATGCTCGGCTCCTATTGACCGTAGCGTGATGTTATATAGCCTAAAGCCTCCCTCAATAAATAGGCTTCTCAACTTTATTTATTTTTCTAATAAATGGTCAAGAATAAGTGATCGAGTGGTAAATGATCAATAATCGACCGCCAAGAGTAGAAAATAATTATAGTACTAAAATGACTATTAAAAAATAGGGTTGGCATCTATTGCCAACCCTATTTTGAAAATGTAGGGTTGTATGTATTTTTTAATGCCACATTATAAAAAAATAAAAAAAAGATTTTGTCCAAAAAATAAAAAATAAATGTTAGTGGTGGACAACCCTTATCACTTAGGTATGAAAAATAGATAGTAGCCGATTCTCAGACCTACTGAATATGCATATAAAATTTCATAGAAATCGGTCAAGCCGTTTTGGAGGAGTATGGTAACTAACATTGTGACACGAGAATTTTATAAGATAAATCTACAAAAAGTCGTGTCTTTTTACAAGTTTTTATTTCATTTGCACTGTTCGTATGTAAATATGTGTATAAATTGTCCGTCAAACGCTTCGGTCTCCATCATCGACAACATCATCGCTTACCATGACATAAGATGGTGGTCTGCAAAAATCTTTCATCTAGATATTCATACTCTTAATTTCATTCTTCATTCATTCATGTCTATCCTTAGTTATTCATACGATTACAGTACATTTATATGAGCGGAGCTTTCACAACGGATCTGCGGAGGCGGATGCATGCGTCGGACATAGTCGCGTGTCGTTTCCGAGTCACTGAGTGTCGCTTTTAATTGATACAACCGGTAGCCAGTGGGGGACAGGGGACAGCCAACTTTATTTGTGAGAGATATAATGCTGCTGTTCAAAACAAATTGTAGCACAGAACTATTGTTTCTTGAGCTTTATACAAAGCGAATTTTCACAGATAAAAATCCCACCACGTTTGACCAGTACCGCATGTCAATACCATCTATTTTGGTTCTTTTGATAATAGTTATCGCTGATAGAATATTACTTTGTATTGACTAAATTAAAGTGATTTTTTGACCCTGACATCGTTAGATCGAATATAGAAAAGTCAGCAACATTACTTGTGAAAGTTATGATGATATAGTAACAAGCGGCCGCATCATTTATACACAAGCTTACAACAACGGTATGAAAATATTATTTGACTACCCTTTTCTAATTGAAATTCTTAGCATAAGAGTGATCATTTTTTTAACAATATTTTTGATAGAAAGCGATGATGGGGTCGACGATTGGAGTACGCTAGCCTTGAAACAACCCATTCATTTATGACTTAAAGACCCAAGGTTGTACGTATCAGGAAACAGGCTCCGGCAGGGAATTCCTCATTAGCTGTACACACAATGAAAGTATTATCAACTATCGCAGTCCTTGTCGTCGACACCCTTCTGTTATTCTCTCCTTCCACAGTCCAAGGTCCAAGTCCGCAGATATAATGCCCTCCAAACAGTGAGTGAGCAAGTGAAGTGCATGCAGTGGCGGTGACGCGCATCTGATTCACACACCACTGGCGCCCGACCTATGTCTAATCATTGATGTTTGTGATGCCTATGCTTGTGATAGACATGGCAGGGTTCGTAGATTTTGGATTGTAACTTTTTAGGTTTTTGTTTTAGTCAAACGAATTTGATTGTTCAGCTGCAGCACGCTTAAGGTCATTATTACGGACGTCGAAATAAATAGGATATAAATAAATAGATAAGTTAGATACTAAGGCTTGATGTTAAGGGAAATTATATACCTAATGGATAAGGTTTAGATTTAAATAAATAAAGACTGTTCATAGCAGGGATTTTATGTATAAGCAATAGTGTAGGGATTGTTTTAATTTATGTTTAATAAAGGAAGATTGTAAGGTGGCACAGAATTCGGTCGTAACACGCTTCGAGCAGGTCTGAACCTGTCTAAACAATAGACAGATGCGCTCGCCTCTGATTGGTCAGCGCTAAAACGACTCGAACTCCGCGCCACCACCCGCGCTCTGATTGGCCGAGGCCTAAGCGCCCACGCTCACTACCTGTGTAAGTAGGAAATAAGATAAAAAGCGGGTGGCTTGCCGCGCTCGGTGTCATTCCGTCATTCGTCACTCAACCGTCAGCAGCAAGCCAGCCCTGGGAAAATAAACAAGATAAAGAAGTTCCGAAGTTTAATTCAAGAAAATACAGTCCACCTCGTCATTTGGTCCTTCGAGCCGGATAGCAGATAGAAGATAGAAAACCGCCGGTCGAAACGAACATCTACAATGAAGACTAGAAGCATTTCGGCCAAGGAAAGTGAATCCGAATCGGGCTACGATAGTCGCCGCCATCTCGCATTCGAAGAGCCGCCTAGGTCGCCGTCGACCATCGCGTCCGCGCTCCCGCGCCCACCGCATGGTGCGCCCGCGGCTGGGACCGATCCCGCCGCCCCCGCGCTCGCGATCGCACACCCCGCCACGCCCGCGGCGGGGAGAGTTGCGCCGACGACGTCCGATGGCGCCCTCGCCGCGCCGGCTCCTCGCGTCCCGACGGGAAGTAGAGCCACCGCGACCGCGACCGCGTACGACTATGGTGAATCGCTCGCCACACCATCCACATCGCGTTACCCGTTGACGCGCGCCGTGTTTCGAACCCAGGAATCAGTGAGAACTATGACAGCTGCGCACGATGTTTCTGTGAGGGATACAGTAAGTACGATAAGGTCCAGAAGATCGTACAGTAGTGACGTGGCAAGAGTGAAGAAGGCAGAATACGAGGCACAGAAGAGAATCGCTGCGATAAGGAACGAGCAATTAGAACTCGAAAAAGCACTCGTCAACAAGCGACTCGAATATGAAGTGTCGACGATTGAGGCAGAGGCAGAGGCTCGTGAAGAAGGCTCCGTGCACATGAGTGAAGACAGGGTGGACGAGTGGCTTCAAAGTGTTGACCGAAGTCGCCCTCCAGTCGCGGATCAACCGCAGAGAGAAGCGCAGTTTCCGCATCCCGCCGCCATGCACGCCGCCCTCGAACCTGCCACTTACGTCGAACCCGCCGCACGTATCGAAGCCGCCGCACCTGCCAGGAATGACCAGAAAAGGCAACGGTCGACCTCGCGTTCGCCTACCAGAGGAGAACGCCGAGTTGGAAGAGGAATAGAACAGTTGGCCGACGCGTTGGAAAAAATGATTCACGTACGCCCGCCGCCGCGACAAGTGACTGAGCTGCCCACGTTCACGGGAGCGGCTACTGAATGGTTGCCATTTAAGGCGGCGTACGACGACTCGTCGAATTTGTGCAAATTCACGACAACAGAAAATTTGGCAAGACTACGCAATTGCATTAAGGGTGAAGCAAGAGAAGCTGTGTCCGCGCTCCTATACTCCGCGTCTGACCCGCAAGTGATCATGAAGACACTAGAACAGTATTACGGGAGACCGGAGATACTCATGAATCGAGTGATGGAAGATTTGAAGAAGTTACCTCGACTCACGGGTGCGGCCAGTGAATTAAATTCGTTCGCAGTGAAACTTCAAAACATAGTGTGCGTGCTTTCCAAGATGGACAATCGTGGGTATATATGGAACCCGATGCTAGTTCGCGAAGTTGTAGAGAAACTGAGCCCGCACATAAAGTCAAGATGGTGCGATTACGCTTCTGAAACTGCGGAATCGTCGCGTGAACCGGAAGTGATATTGTTGTCCAGATTCCTGATGCGGGAGGCTGACCGAGCCATGAAATACGCCTTCACTAGCGCGACGCCCGCACCCGTCCAGAAGAAGGAAATGAGAAGCGCGCCACAATTTAACGCCAAGAAGAAGTCGGGTCGGGAAGTAGTTTACGCGACATCGGGAAAGGAGGAAGAAAGAAAACAAGAGTGTTTGTGTTGTGGCAGTGATCACGAGGTACCGAAATGTGCAAAGTTCCTGAAGATGAGCGTTGATGAAAGATGGGATTGGGCACGTACTGCCAAAGTGTGTTTCAAGTGTGTGACAAGACGCCATCGACGCGAACATTGCCGAGCGAAGCGATGCGGCAGAGGAACCTGCAGCCGCCCACACCACGCGCTGCTGCACAAAGATCGAGAGGAGAGAGAGGCACCGCCAAGTGATAAGCCAGATAAGTCAACTGATACCGAGAACCCACACTCGCAGGAAGCGGTAATGACCGTCTCCGCGTCAAATAATGTGTCGCAACGCGTATTGCTGAAAATGTGTCCCGTGTTATTAAAAGGGCCCGGCGGGCAAATATCGACGTTCGCCCTACTGGACGAAGGCTCAACAATATCGCTCGTCGACGAAGAACTAGTACGTCGTTTGCACATAAGCGGACCGGTCTCTACTTTACGTATCCAGAGCGTGACTTCACAACAACAAGAAGAACAAAGCCAGGAAGTCAAGTTACAGATACGTGGCCAGAGCGGTGAATTCCAAGAACTACGCGCACGAACAATGAAAAACCTGCGACTTCATGGTCAGACGATGGACAGGTTAAAACTCGAAAACTTTCCTCACCTCCAAGACATACAAAGCGACGCATTCTACAGAGAAGCTACACCGATGGTACTGATAGGTGCGGACAACTGGCACCTAATAGTCACGCGAGAGTTACGCATGGGCAAGAAAAATGAGCCTGCAGCATCCTACACTCAGTTAGGATGGGTGATCCACGGGACTGCGCCACGCACCACGCTGAAGGAACAAGAGGGACAAGTCGTGCTACATCTATACGATGTGTCTGCAGCGAGACAGACAGATGACGTACGTCGTATAGAAGAGTTAGTAAAGTCACACTTCAGGATTGATGCCCTAGGAGTTTCTTTGGCCAAGAAGATCAAACCCGAAGATCAGAAGGCAATGAACGTGGTTCAGGGAACACTGAGAAAAGTCGGTGATCACTTCGAAGTCGGGTTACCATGGCGTGATGAAGACGCTTCGATGCCCAACAACTACAGCTGTGCCCTGCGAAGATTAAAGATATTAGAGAAGAAGATGGATTCATCACCAAACTTTGCAGCACAGTATAGCACTCTGGTCAAAAACCTACTCGATAAAGGATACGCCCAGGAGTGCAACGGAACGGAAGAAGGAAGTAAGAAAGTGTGGTACCTGCCGCACTTCCCGGTTGTAAACCCAAATAAACCGGGCAAGATACGTCTAGTGTTTGACGCCGCACATCGATACAGTGGAGTGTGCCTAAACGACTATCTACTAGAAGGACCTGACCTCTTGAAATCGCTGCCAGGAATATTGTTTCGATTCAGAGAGCGTCCAGTAGCCGTCACGGCAGACATACAGGAAATGTTTCTCCAAGTGAAGATAAGAGACCAAGACCAGGCTGCGCAGATGTTTCTCTGGCGAGGTGAGGAACGTACTAAGCCACCGAAGAAATATAAAATGACCTCGATGATCTTCGGAGCCTCGTGTTCACCTTTCATCGCGCACTCAGTACGAGACGCCAACGCAAGACTGTACGCGCAAGAATACCCTAACGCCGTGCAAGCTATAACAACGAGCCACTATATGGATGATTACGTAGACAGCGTGGCAACCGAGGAAGAAGCAATTAAGACAGCGCGTGAAGTCATTAGAGTTCATCAGAACGCCCACTTCAATTTGAGAGGTTGGTGCTCAAATAAACTCAACGTGTTGAAAAGTATTACACCGGAGAAGCTGGCACACGACACAGAAGTAAGATTCGGACAACGAGAACAAAATACGGACAAAACACTAGGCCTACTTTGGCAAACAGGCTCAGACGAGCTAGGCTTTAACACTGGATTGAGTCGGCTGTCACCCGAAGTGAAAACTCGAAACAGAGCGCCGACTAAACGAGAAGCCCTTGGTGCAGTGATGGCAGTCTACGATCCTCTAGGACTCATCAGCCACTTCACAGTCACCGGCAAGATCGTGCTCCAGAACTTGTGGAGACACGGCATCGGATGGGACGAGGCAATCCCAGAACAAGACGCGCAGCACTTTGAGGAATGGATACAAAGTCTGGACGAAGTAACGAAGCTTCGCATCCCAAGGTGCTACGATAAGGGCCCAGACGACCTCATGGACCTGCATATTTTCTGCGACGCTAGCGAACAAGCATACGCAGCTGCAGCCTACTGGAGAATCCAGAAGAAAGACGGAAGAGTGGATGTGAGGCTGGTCGCAGCAAAAGCAAGAGTGGCCCCCCTGAAGCTAGTTACTATCCCACGACTAGAACTACAGGCAGCAGTGATCGGCGCACGACTGGCGGAGACTATAATAAAGGAGCACCGTGACAAGCCCAGAAGCGTGATCTATTGGACAGACTCACAAACCGTCCTACGATGGATCGAAAAAGACGCCGTGAAGTACACACCGTTTGTGGCCCACCGCCTGGGTGAAATCGCGGAGCTAACTGACGCCAGCCAGTGGAGATGGGTACCCACCGATCACAACGTGGCAGATGACGCTACACGCCCTAACTACACCGTACGAATGAAACCCGAAGACAGATGGTTCACCGGTCCCGCGTTCCTGTACAATGACGAAGAGTTCTGGCCAAAGGAGAAATCCAAAGAAGACACTACCGGAGACGAGTCAACGTACGTGATAGTCGAAGAAAAAAGAGAACGAGAACGACCTTCTCACCTGCCAGACATAAATAGATTCTCTTCTTTCGAAAAATTATTACGAGCTACAGCTATGCCATTCCTTTTCAAGGCAAA
Organism: Mamestra brassicae; assembly: GCA_905163435.1. NCBI lineage: Eukaryota > Metazoa > Arthropoda > Insecta > Lepidoptera > Noctuidae > Mamestra > Mamestra brassicae. Next base: position 604,523 of record LR990991.1, on the reverse strand, counting down.
GTGTTACGATAGGTCCAGCCAAATGACCGTCGACTTGATCGAAAGGGCCGAGAAATTATGGCTGGAACAAGCACAACTGGAAAACTATGCCGATGAAATACAGTTACTTCGAAAAGGAAAGCCGGTACCCAAGTCCAGCAGTCTGTATAAACTGGACCCTTACCTAGAGGATCATATTCTCAAGGTCAGAGGGAGAATCGGACATGCGGCAGTCAAGGAAACGAAGAAAACCCCGGTGATCTTACACGGCAAACATCCGTTCACACGGCTATTGGTAGAACATGCACATCGCAAAGCTGGGCACGCTAATAACGAGCGTGTAATCAATGACTTAAGACAGCGGTATTGGGTCGTCAACCTACGCCCTACAGTGCGAGCCATAGCACAGCGATGCCAGCTCTGTCGAATAAGAAAAGCTACGCCAGTGAAACCAGTTACGGGAAACTTGCCAATGGAAAGAATCATGGAGACGCCGCGGCCCTTCACCCACTGCGGCACCGATTATTTTGGACCGATAACGGTAGTCATCGGAAGAAGACACGAAAAACGATGGGGAGCCCTGTTCACCTGTCTGACTACGAGAGCAGTGCATCTGGAATTAGTGTCGAGCTTATCTACCGACTCGGCGCTAATGGCCATACGAAGAATGGCAGCTCGACGAGGTTGGCCCAGAGTCATGTACTCAGACAATGGTACCAACTTTAGAGGGGCAGACGCCGAACTACGAGCGGCGTACAAAGAGTGGACGAAAGATTTCATTCCATTCGGACTGGAGCAGCGCATGAAATGGAAGTTCATCCCACCAGGAGCGCCGCATATGGGGGGAGCCTGGGAACGACTGGTGCGCTCCGTTAAGGCGGCGCTGGGAGCGACGCTGCACCAAAAAGCGCTAAAAGAAGAAACACTACTGACGCTGCTGACAGAGGCCGAGCACTCCATAAACTCTCGACCTCTAACCCATGTCTCTGTCGATCCCAAGGATCCGGAGGCCCTCACGCCTAACCATTTCTTAATAGGTACCTCCTCGGGCCTTCCCCGTACCGGGCCTTGTGAGGAGGCCAGCCGCAAACAATGGAGAGCTGCCCAGGCGCTCGCCGACCATTTCTGGCGGCGCTGGGTAGACGAGTACCTGCCTACGCTGGTGCCCCGGGGGGCGTCAGACGACCAACGACGACCCCTTCAAGTCGGCAGCTTAGTCGTCATCGTCGACTCCTCACTCCCGAGAGGGACGTGGCCTCGAGGCGTCGTGGAGGCTGTCTACAATGGTCCGGATGGAAAGGTGCGGTCAGCTGACGTCAGAACTACAGCGGGCGTCCTACGACGTCCAGTTACGAAGCTCGCCGTCCTTCACGTAGAAGATTAGGCTACGGTAGCCCTGCGCCGGGGGGAGGATATTACGGACGTCGAAATAAATAGGATATAAATAAATAGATAAGTTAGATACTAAGGCTTGATGTTAAGGGAAATTATATACCTAATGGATAAGGTTTAGATTTAAATAAATAAAGACTGTTCATAGCAGGGATTTTATGTATAAGCAATAGTGTAGGGATTGTTTTAATTTATGTTTAATAAAGGAAGATTGTAAGGTGGCACAGAATTCGGTCGTAACACGCTTCGAGCAGGTCTGAACCTGTCTAAACAATAGACAGATGCGCTCGCCTCTGATTGGTCAGCGCTAAAACGACTCGAACTCCGCGCCACCACCCGCGCTCTGATTGGCCGAGGCCTAAGCGCCCACGCTCACTACCTGTGTAAGTAGGAAATAAGATAAAAAGCGGGTGGCTTGCCGCGCTCGGTGTCATTCCGTCATTCGTCACTCAACCGTCAGCAGCAAGCCAGCCCTGGGAAAATAAACAAGATAAAGAAGTTCCGAAGTTTAATTCAAGAAAATACAGTCCACCTCGTCAGTCATAATGGCAACTTCTCGGTTATCACAATTATTAGATAGATTTATAGATAAATATACCAACTACATATATACAATATACCATAACAAATTTTAATAAGGGATTTTTTTTAAATCGGGTGTAAAGCGATATTTTTACAGGCATCCTGGATGGATTGCAAGGATGTTTGCGAAACCTATCTTAACTTACAAACACATGCTACGACAACCAAGCTTAATTAAATATTCACTTTATTTCCATTCCACACAATTAATGACCTTAGCCTGACGTTTTCGCAACTTAACAGCCTTACTTCAGTAACACGTAACAAACTTGTGCCGGACGCCGGCTCTACGACCTCGCGGCTCTGAGCACGGCGCCGGACACGGCTCGTGTCAAGCACAGCGACAACTTTCCGACTGGAAACTGTCGCTGCTGTCGACAACTGAAGCCCAGCCATCTAGACATGATTCTTCCTACACTTCATTAAGATTAAAATGTTAAATCGGTTTTTAGTTGTTAATTATAGCGTGACCTTACGCCAAGAGTTGCGTTATGAAGAACTATGGCTGTTTGTTTTATCAAAACAATCGTTGACTTGGTTCCATGTTTTCTAGTTTTAAGAAAATAAGTGTTTCTATACAAAGCTGATCAAGGTAAATGAATCTTAGTAAAAAATAAAACTATTTTAACAAATACTTAACTAACTACATACACTTAGAAATAAAAATAAAAACTCCCAACTAAATTAACCCTTAAATATGGCGTCAAAAAATTCATCCGCATCGCCGTTGACTGGAAGTGTACCCAAAAGACTGGCGGCATTACCACGTTGTATGGCAATGCTTATTCTTTGACCCAGGTAAAAGCCAGCCCTTGGGTCACGTGAAGTGAAGCGAATAAATGATAATTAACTAAAAATCTTATGTGAAAAGTCTACAGTCAATCTCTTGACCCCGCATTGACGACACGCTGAATATTTTTATGAAATACACATAGGTAATATTTCATAAAAATATACATAATTTTATTAGTTACCAATTATCCTGCTTTCCATCTCCTTAAAATCACAAGATGCAAAACAAACTCCTTGAAAAAAAAACACCATAAGAGTTCCTCCAAGCATCTGTTGGGGCCAATCATGCTCCCCTTCGGGACACTTGCATACAATTACTTAATTTGCCACTTTATTCAAAGAGACTCTCACATCTGAGGTAGCTCCGAACCATTGAGATAATGCCACAGACTCCCGCAATCATTTTATTTAACACGACGACGATTTTGAAATGAAAATAGGAATTTGAGTGGAGCTCGAGGGTTTTGTTTGTAATAAGGGAGGAAAGAGAGATGAGAATACAGATATTGCTTCTGAATGATCAAAGGATAATAATGAACCTGTGCTTTGTTTCTTTGGTTTTGATTCTAGAGAAGATATAGACAGCCCAAGTGTAAGACTAATATTTAGCCATATGATTAACATTCATGATCTGACTGATAAAATAAACATATTTATAAAAAAATAAAACAATATTTAATTGAAAAATGCTATTATAGTATAAAAGAATATTTAAATGATAAAATATAAGGTATAAAGAGTCCCTAATATGGTATTATTGGATTTATTTGAAATATAAGTTTAGCTATTTAAAGCTTCCTCCGTCCTGCATATATTTGTGTTTTCCTGTGCCCGACAGGGTCCATAATGATCACAATTTCTTTTTTAAATTTACCACCTAAGTACACATTGTGGAATGCAAATAAAGTATTGAGTATTGAGTATCGATGTGTCTACGTAATTGGCTGGCAATTTTATAAAGTTGGTTTAACAAAATAATAGTGTTACGGTTATGATGAAAGAAAGTACTGAGATAGAAAGCTAAGAATATACTGCTGCTAATCTGAAATACGAAAAAAAGAAACAATTTCCATACAAACTCTCTACAAGGTCACTTACTGATTAGGGTGATCCTAATCCAAATCTTTAGCACAAATACATGTTCTATATTCAAAGTAGGTACAACCGAGTATGATGGTGACACTCGTCGTGATTACTCTTGCACAGTTATGGTGGCAGTATTTATGGGGTATTTATATAATTTGGAGGAGGCACCGGCTCGGCGACTGCGGAGGGACGTGCACGGCCTACTACGGACCTCTTTACTGCTGTCGAGTATAGAGGGACGGACTGCGATACAGTGAATTAAGAAAATACGCTTATTTATTGGCATGTTGTTTTGGTATGGTAATCTTGTACGGAGATATGAATGGTATTGGCTGATTAAAATTGGGGAGGAATGGGGCGAATTTCAAGATCAATTTATTTTGAAGAGCTGGTACCTAACGTTTATTAGATCAATAGTTGTTCAGATTGCATTGGATGAACGAAACTATTAATTTAAAAATTCTTAAAATTATTGAAACACCTAGCGCCTTATTCCATAACTTTTTGTGCAATGATAATTTAATTTTGTAATGCAATTCAAAGAACAGACCGAGTTTCTGAACCAAAATTATTAACGCGTCTACAACTGGGAAACTAGGTGTTGTGCAAACAAAGGTCATTTAAAAGATATTTATTTTGCAAATATGGAGGTCCCAAAATTTTTTAATACGGCATTTTTTGTCTAATTAAATTATATGTAGAGATGAGCCTGGATATTACAATATCCGGTTACAGGACATTTCGCGAAATGTTTCAGCCAAGTGCGTGCCTGCGCCCAGCACCTCGGCTCTTTCATTTCGTTCCATTCATTCCGTCGGATAAACGTAATGAATATCATCGGATCTCATGATACAATGCTGCGACACCGTGGAGCCTTAGAGCCCTGGAGCTGGTATCACACGATTATGAGAAAGGGAAAAAGGTGTTTAAAAAGGAGATAAGAGTGGATCTCTTGACTAACATTGATTGAGATTAGATCAGAGGTGAAATCGTGCTTACACCAAAGAATAAATTAAATCAAAATAGGAAAAAGTAGTTACTATTTTTAAAAACACACCTAGTAGATATACACGTATTAATGGTTAAAAAAGATGATCGGTAAGGCAAAGCCAAAATTTAAAACACTACAACATAAATTTTATTTTAGGTTTCTTGCTTTAGCAATCGGCTGTTCTACCAACTTAACTATCTAATACAAAGTTCACTCTATAAGCTTGGCGACATGCCTAACAACTTTCCAACATCTGCAAACTTTAAATAAATATTTATAAGCGCAAGCACACGACTCAATCCGAGATATTTGAAGTTAAATAGCAATTCAATTTACAAAAGTTCGAAAGTGCAACCTGTCACGTAACTCGCCAGTCCTTTAATTCCCCTTCACAAAATCTTGGCCGTCTTCCAAGTATACCCACCTGCCGATCCCCACTTACAATCTATGATTATTCAAATCCTTTTAGATTCGTACGCAAACATCTATATGCAAATGGTGACAAACAACCGAGCGTTTACAAACGCACAATATACTTTTATGGTTCAGGAAAAGCCGATTCTTTGCTACTTTACCTTTGTCGATGAACACCGAAAGTTTCAACTCAATTGTTCGAGCAGTAAGGGTTATAGAAGTGTTTTGTAAAGTTGGTTTTCCATTGTGCGTTCAAGATATTGTTTCACGTGTTTTATGAGGTGGGCTAAGATTTCACGGCGCTTTTGTCAGGGGCATTTTTGAGTGTTCCCTTTGCGCTGTGTAGATGTTTATTTGTAAGGGGAGGTTATGTCCGATTGAGTGTAATTCATGTCGACAGTCTAGTGTTTGCTACAAATGAAACAGGTTGGAGTTGTTGTTAGTTGCGTGTTCAGGAGGGACGGAAAAGAGAGACTCTCATTTACGATCTGAGATTAAATATTATGCAAAGTTAGCAATAACACTCGAAGTATAGTAAATTAAACTGAATACTGGTGATCAATACTATAAATCTTTTAATAAAACGTGAAATGGACTAGAGTTTGATTCCTTAAAAAATATGTATAAGTAGAAGGCAAAACATGAAGAGGTTTACACGAAAAAAACATCAATTCTCCAAAAAGAAAAATACGCAAATAGCCAAACATTACCCACACAAAAGGGTTCAGAAAGACACTTTGAAATAAAAACAGAATAAAATGCAGGACGGTCCAGTTGTTTACCTAAGAACCTGAAACAGTTATGACAACCTTATGTAATCACATTGGTATTTTTTCCCTCGTGTTTACAATGACAACATCCATTAGACGTCGGCACGGCGGTGTCCGACTGACCGGCTACTGTCGCCCAACGTGGGACACACGCGCGCTATTGGCGCCCAACGCGGGACACACACAAGCTCTGTTGCTGCCCAACGTGGGACACACACAACTGGCCATTCCTTCAAAATGTTATTAGCATGTGATGCTCAAAGTTGGCCCTTTTATTATTTTACAAAAAAAAATCAGTACCTAACCTATCTAATAAACTTTGAGCAAGATGGTTTATAAAAAAGCAATATAAAAAATAGACCTTGCTTACAACAAGACCGACAATTCTCAAGAGACATGGAATACCGTAACTAGGGAACTGTAGTTGTACGATAATACGACCCCTATTCACATTTGTGGGATCATTGGCGTAGTGCGACTGTTTATTTATATGAATTGCAAATATGAGGGCTTAGGCTAGGAAAGTTTTTCTGATTAAGGGTTATTGTTAATTATTTTGTATGATTTTTGTTTCGTTTAATTTTAAATTTTAATGTTCACACTTCGGGACACAAAAATAACGAGAAAAACCGACCAAGTGCGAGTCGGACTCGCATGCAAAATGTTACTTTCAAACCATAGACTTCTAATAGGTTTTTCTGTAATCTATAGGCTATCTAGCTTCTATTTTGTCCCCCAAAAAGTGACCCCATTTTCAAAATGTATTTATTTTCGTTACATGTCCGTATTTGGGTCTCAAATTATTATATGTGTGCAAAATTTCAAGTGAATCGGTCCAGTAGATTCAGAGAAAATCGTCTGTAACAGACAGACAGACAACCGAGTGATCCTATAAGGGTTTCGTTTTTCCGATACAGATGTTCGGTACCCTAAAAGCCAAGCAAACTTTGACAAACCCGCCCGAACTCCTTGGTCCATCGCAAATTTCCCTGGCAAGGAATAACGCAAAATAAACAAAGTGTTATTGTAGCTTATTTTCATAAGTTAATAGGCGGCCGAGCGATAACCCTGGCCAGACGGACGGCGCTTTTTGTTTATAGCTTGTACACACCCTGTATATGCACAATATGGGGAAATATTTTAAGGGTTGCTGGACAGACTGGCTCCCTATAGTCTTTATCTTGTCCCCTAAATAGGCTCACCCTTTTTCGTTGATTTAAAATCGAAAAACAGTGTCAAAGTCGTACGTTCGTAGTTAATATACTCGTATGTACGTAGTTAATATAACATACCGATGAGTCAACTACTTAACTTATTTCATTTTCAATTGGCAGGCTTGTTGGCAGGCAAAGGTGGGCACTGAACCCTTGGTCATTTTTCATCCCTACATTTTTTTTTTTGAGAAATTATAGAAGTCATTTGCAATAGAAAAGCTCAAATAAAATGTACCTACAAGTTTATGCAACTGAAATCTCCAATGAAGCCAGTAGGGCCACAAATTTTACCGAAACATTCCTCTTCCCACCTAATATCTCCATTCGTTTGAATCTCAACCGCGCGATACCTCAAACGGCGCACCACTTAACAAATACGTCATAATCTTTGATTTATTGTATCGTTTCCGATAAACTATCGTCTTCAGCTGCAATAAGCATTTCGCCTGTCTACTTTACCGCTGTATTATTATGTGAACTTCTTGCGTTTATTGTAAACAAATGAATTGTGTTAAAGGTAATCTTCTGTAGGATACGTGTGGAATTAAAATGGTAAAGATTAGAAAACTAAAAACATTTAAGTTGTTTTTGTGGTTGAAATAGATAGTTAAATAATAGTTAGATTTCATTTTTACCGAAATGATAAAAATGAATGACAGAAAGAAGAAGCAATTAAGATATACAGGAACCCTGCCAGACCACCTCTGGCCGGTGTTTTTATCTTTGCCAAGTAAACTGATCGCACATTCAGACGCCGTCCTTATTAGTTTAATGACACCTTTAGGTAAGTAATTTTCGCTTCTACAGTATTAAGGGCAGGACTCCCATTATTACCATTCCGAAATTCCAATTCGAAATGAATCGTCAACACACTTAACTCCAACGAAAAAAGTACACAAGATACTTTTATTGAGGCCTTTAAGGTGGATGAATATAAAGTGGATTTATACGGATTATGTGGGGATGGTCTGCGGGGTTGACAGGGGGGATAGGTCGTTCGGGAGGTGGATATACAGCCTTAATCTTTGCGAATGCCGTGAGCCTCGGAATTGAATTGGTTCTTATATGTAAATTGTCGCGTGCGAGTAAATAAATAAACGGATACGTGATTCAAAAGTATTCGCAGTAGGATAAGCGAGGTGGAGACGTACGAATAGCTTCTTCAAACTATTTGGATACTGCGAGATGCTGATTGTTGGGATTAGGGAATAAATGGATTTTTTCGTAGATTGGAATTTAAAAGTGCATAGTTTGCTTTCTGAAGTAAATTACCGTGTGAAGATTTATTATTGTAATAAAACCTAGGAATTCTTGAGTGAGAAAGTACATCTCCACTTTCATGAACATAATCTCTTATTCTTCTCTAAACATTTTAATCATGAAAATATACATTTACAAAAAAACACGTATTTCCTATACGTGTTTTTTTATGTACGGTTTTTATATATGGTATGTCAATTGAATATTTCGCCGCTTTTGCCTTATCATAAATTGATTTTTCAAATAAAATACATTTCACACCTCAAGCACCGTCACATTACAGGCAATAAATATAGCATGTGAAGCAATAAAATACAACATTTTAGCAATAATAAATACAGCATGAATAGCTAATAGTCACAATAATGCGCAGTTAAGGGGCAGCGCACACTGCGCGAATACATTACAGGCAAGCGAACGATTCCGACAGTGAAAGTTATTTACGATCACACTTTTACGCAACGAAATGTACGTTTTATTGACTTTTTAATATATTCATTTGAATCATATTTCCGTAGGTATCGAAATGGAAAAACGGGGACTATCCAGCTAACTTCTTATCGACAGTACAGAGATCATTGGAAATCTGCGGATGTTATAAAAATACTTAGATGTCTAGCTGTTGCCACAGCTTGGCAAATGCCTTTCTTAAGTCCTTTTAGAATCTCTTCTCCCGTACCGTTTCGAACTGCTGGCGAGATGGTTTGAACTTGTACAATGTGGGCTGTACACGTTCAAACCATCTCGCCACCTCGTTCTGGACCGGCCTCGGAGACACCTTCCATCTTCAGGAAACTATTGACCCAAGACTCTTGCCCAGCAGTCACCGTGCGCTTAATCCTAAAATCATAAACATAAAACCATCAACGGCTTTTTCTGCCTATACTAGGTAACACAAAACAGCAACACCTTTAAAAGAGAATAGTTGCCTGAGCAAGTAATAAGCATACAAATGTTACTACAAACAATAAATCCGTGCAACTATTTACCTAATCATCCACCCGAATCGTTTACCTTGAACGACGCCATAACTTGGTATCATAATTTTTCAATTTATTTCATAGTATTTTTACTATGGCGTAAACTCGATGCGTCGTCTTGGCAGTTATATCCGCATATATCCGCACGACAAAGTCCGCATCTTTATATCGGCCGAGGCCCCGTGTTTGTCTATGTGAGCGTTGCGTATACGCAACGCAAAAAAAAAACGTTACAAACTATATTTTTATGATGTTAAACGTTTTAACTTTATAACGCATTTTTGCTTTAACTGTAGAATTACCTCTAGGTAGGCGACCTCCATAGATAGTTCACCGATTTCTATCAGGTAATGGTCCGTTAACACGATACAGACTTCCATACAGGCTTTCATAAACTTCTATAGAATTTTATCTGTGCAAAAAAAACATGCAAACAAATGTTGGTGTGATAGTTTTTTTTATTCAGAGTTCAAAGGTTCGTGTGGAGCCACTATAAGACTGTGGTCAAACACGAACCTACCAAATATAAAGAAGTATTTCGTGAATCGCATTTTTATATTCTACAGAAAATTATGATATGACATAATTTTCTATTGCTATTCGAAATTTCTGTTTATATTCTCTCCAACTGGTCTCCCAATCAAATGTTATCTCTTATCTTGTTTATGGTAGCCAGCCGCCATTGTCAATGAAAATAGTTAAAACTTTTATGACTGTTGATAAGCTGCTTGTACACGTTTATCTACGACTAGCAATAAAGTATTTGGTAGATAGATAGTGACGGATTTACGACCTCGCCGAGGTAAAAAACTGTGAACGAACATACATACATATGACAAAATAGTTTCGGAGTTTTCCCATTCGCTTTTATTATGGAATCCACTTTTATAAAAAGTATTTGGTGCAACTTACCTTGCACAGGTCCTTGCAAGGTCTATTTCACAAAACCGACAAGAGTCAGGTCTGAAGATCAGACAATTTTATAAGTTTCATTCAAACATTTTCAGCTGTTTTTTTTTAAACAATTTATTAAATATATTTAAATTGCTGATAGAATGGCAGGTTGTCTAGAACCTCAGGGGCCTGAGGTTCTAGACAACCTGCCGTTCTATCAGCGAATGCGATTGTCGAATTGACAAAATATAAGGGATAGGTCACGTGACATTTAGACAATGTTTGTCAATTACGTACATTTTTTAAGTTTTGATAATCGCCTTTGCTCGCTCCCGCTGAAATAATGTCAGTTAATTGTCTGGAGCCTCTGAAGTGCTTTTCGAAGCCATTACTTTCTGATGCAGCGGTATCAATGCCGTTGCCGTCAGAAGAAAAACTGGAGAAGTGAAATTTGTACGGCAACAAAGAGAACTGTAAAGTCCTGCATCGCGGTATTAGAGTTTTTCTTGCGATTTGATGTCAACAATCGATTGCCCACTGGACACAACAACCATCCGGGCGGATGATCCTCCATTTTCTATGGAGGTTTGCGGTACTTTACTCTCTGTTCCACAATCCCTCTTTCTGGTACCCCACATCTTAAAATACTCATCACTTCTTTAATTAAGATATTTACACTCTTCGGGCGACCCCTCCTCTTAAGCCGCCTTTACACTGGGCAATTTGGCACTTTTATAAGCAATCGTTTTCGGCCTTAATATTCAATTAGGTGTAATTGCCGGCAGATGAGGAGTGATATCTGAGCCAGATTAACGACGCTACACATAATTCATTACCGTAATGGACCAAGTTATGGTTGGCTGTAAAGTTTTTACAGTGGCCAAGTGTGCAAGCGGCTTTATCTGCTGGCTGTATGGCCAAATTCTTGAATGGGAGAAAATCTAATCGTCTTTTAAATTTTGGGATACACGTTTATAATGCCTGTGACACTTTGAAAAGCAAAATAAAGTGCAGTAGGTACGGCAGTGACTGAGTGGCGTCCAAGGACCAGTAGAAACACTGTCTGTCCTCCGACAGCGAGATGGGCAGACGACATTGTCGACATTGTGTGACGTCCCGTGTGCGACATAGTGCGAAGTCAGGCCGAGCGTGATGATGATGATGAACAAAATAGCAATACACGTCATCTAACGCTTACCATCTTAAGAGATCGAAGTCGAGAGTGGGCTCAACAAAAAAAAAAAAACCAAGGATGTTTTCTAGTATGGTTTTAAAATTGGCAAAATAAAAAGGTATGTTTCCGCCCGGGATCGAACCGGGGGCCTTCTGCGTGTTAGGCAGATGTGATAACCGCTACACCACGGAAACTATGGTAGCTTGATGAATAAACAGGTATCAAAAGTAAATAAAATGAAAGTGGATTATCAACGTTACCTGCGCTATACTCCCTCCGAGTATAAGAAGCAATAGAGGTCAATCCTCAAGTTGATAACTTTTTGAAATCGTCTCGTGGTCTTGAATTTTCTTCCAGAACTATCCATATCTCTTGATAGCCCTTAGGTCCTAAGGCTAAGAAACTTATGAGTAAACGAGGTAGATATGAGTACTAAAATTTATAAAGTGAAAGTCGAATATCCACATTGAACAGACCAAATGTGGCTAACCTACTTCACGCTCTACTTACCTACAACGTCGTGAAGGTCAATCTTTAAATGGACAGCTTAATTTGATCCATCCTAAACCATTCGTGATCTAGGATTCAAGTGAACCTGGAATTGTTCCTATAGCCTAGGTCATCCCTGAAATGCAATAAAAACTTAAATTTAAACTTAATAAAAATAATGTCTACGACTCGTAGTTAGTTATTTATTTTCTGTCCATTAATGGATACTTCTATTGTGCGATTATAGATTAGAAAAGTTCAGTGCACGATACTCACATCCGACTAACCCACTTAAATTATAACCAAAATTATTAGTCAAGAACGCATTCAAAGCAAATTATGTTTGCAAAGATATTCGCTAGTAGCGTTTTATAATGTCTGCCTATCATTAATGGGGAAAAAGCGTGAGTATATAAGCAAAAGACAGACAATAAAAAAACTATGTTTCCGCCCGGGATCGAACCGGGGGCCTTCTGCGTGTTAGGCAGATGTGATAACCGCTACACCACGGAAACTATACATGAGACGTCCAAAAAACAATTCTTAAAAATCGTAAGTACTAACTTCGGTTTAAAGAAATTTATTTCTCATAAGAACTTACAGTCCGCTTATAATGAGATACAAAGTGTGAAAATGTAATACAAATACAATTTCCTCCAGAGTATTAGGAGCTACAACGACATAACATGTTTCTTAATTTTATTTTTAAATGCGTTCAAGTTATTGCAAGCTCTTATCTCGTCCGGCAATCCGTTGAACAGCTGTGCTCCTTCACATAATATTGTCTTTCTACCGTAATTAGTGCGTACACTAATGACTTCAAGAACTAACTAAACTTAAGAACCAAAATAGACAACGCGGTCAAATGTTATCACTTATCACTTCATTTGTTTTATTGCACCTGTATTATACATATTTAATACTATCAGTGTTACTTATACACACAATAATAATTAAGTTTTACTTTTCAAGAAGTTTTACTTTCTAGATCCTAAAAACATCGTCAGTTTCTTTCATAATTTTGAAACATTGTTAAGTTAATGCAGTTTTGACATGCCTCGTTATCATTCCAAGTTCCCTTGCTATTTTAATTTTTCCATCACGATATTTATTTCTGTAAGTACTTCAACTAAAATTGAAAAATAAAATAAACTTACAACAAACTAAAAGATAGTATGAAAACATTCGTCCACAACGCTGTCAACTGGTAATGGCCCAAGAGACTGGCGGCATTGCCACGTTGTATGGCATGCTTTGCCTCTGGCCAAAGTAAAAAGCATCATTATTAGAAGTAATGTCTGTAATTGGTATCACATGGCGATCAGTGACATATAGATGAAGCATTAGGTCAAATTAACTGTCACTAAAGTATTTGATTAGCACTTTGTATAATTTCGCGTGTGTTATGTCCTGTCTGTTTCCGGGGCGGCGTTATGACATCATCTCTATGTATCGAAGTGAAAATCTATCTATATATTTCATTTGAGAAGAAAAAAAAACATTTATAAAGCAAAGACTGAATAAAGGCCCAACACGTTAACAGAACAAACTTCTTTAAAATAATAAATTCATTGTATTTTTAACATCAAGCAGCGCAAAATTGATGTAGCTCATCATAAGTGCCAGACAACTAGTGCCTGACGCTGGTTTTAAACTGAGATTGTGAGTTACCTACGTAGTGCCTAAGGAAGCAAGTTAAGCCGTTGGTCCCGGCTGACGTTTGTAAATCTTTGGCAGTCGTAACGGATTGTCAGAAGCCAGAAAATCTGACACCAGTCTTTCCAAGAAGTATCGTGTTTCCTGGGTTGTGGAGATCAAATAGGCAGTCGCTCCACGTAAACAACTGGTATTCAGCTGAATCCGGTTTGACTGGAAGCCAACCCCAATATAGTTGGGAAAAGGCTAGCAGATGATGATTATGAGGTACGTACTACAGTCTCTCTCAGATCTTTGACAGCACCATCTGGTCATAACGACCTGGACTTTTCACTATCTTTATTCATTCCTGCCTTCTACAAGTGGTTCTAAGGTCCAGTAGCTAGTTATATTTGAGTCAAAACAGGACAATGAAGATTTATAGACTCTGAGAGTCTACCTAAACTATTAACCTTGGAGTAAAGACAAAAGTTTTAAAAGTCCGAAGTCTGAAAAACATGTTTATCTATAAATAATATCAACGCACAGCCAAAACTACTGTTACTAAGAATGAAGTTTTGAACAAGGCTTCCTTTGATGATTCATGTGAGCACAAAGAAAGAATTTTTGGAAATTCAACCTTTAAGGGAAAAGGAAAAGGGGGTTTTTTTACTAAATTTTTCCATACAAAGTCGCGTTCGACGTGCTAGTCTTTATACAGGGTAACTTCGGAGTCAGTGCACAAATTAATTTTACGTAAAACAAGACACGTTTTTTTTACCATTTTTCAAACAAACTGCAACGCGACCGTGCTAAGATCTCTAGATTACTTGAACCCCAGACTCACGTCAAGCAGGAACTTTTATCCAACTGGCAATGTAGGTGAGAAAATTCCATCAAAGGCCTTCACCTCCACCAGTTCTTTCCATCCGTCCGTGAGCGGCTGGACATGACATGGCTGGAGGTGGATCATTGTGTTGCCGAATTTTTCACAGGTCATCACAACTTTATTTTTCTTTTAAGCATGTGGAGTTGTTTACTATACGGACCTTGTAGAAACCAGAACAAACTGTGCGATCAAGCGTTTTTGCCATCTCTATTACTGGATTCAAAAGTAGCTCTCAATTTAGGAACCATTAGTATAGTGTTAATATATAATCCGTGGTACTTGGCAACTGGGCTTAACCCAGTTATTTAAGTCCCTTGGCCTATTGGCCTAGCTCTATTCTGTCTCCTACTTGATAAGGAGGGAAGTGGAAATTATATTGTTTCCTACTCCTCCGCTGTCATTTTTTGATTAATTTCCTTGCGGGATCCAAGACAGTTGAATCGTTTCTCCAGGACTCGTCAAGCTTCATTGACTCGGTGTTTTTCTGGTGGTCGCCACTGTTGATTCTGGCTTTCAGGAGTTTCAGCAGCTGGGAATGAGTAATCATAGTATTTTTGATACTTAATCACGAGATAAACTAGGCAAATTCTCCAGATTTTTTTTTTCCTTTAAATATTTTACACTATATTTCTATGACTACAGAAGAAAAATGCATACTGTCTCCGAAGTAACCAGTATGTATAAAATAATCCATTAATCAACACAGCACTCCACACACTACAGATCAGTAATCGTGTTACCAATGAACTATAACCGGCTACCGCAAGGTACGACGAGATAACACCGCTCAGCGCCGTATTACTGCGTATTATGTTTACTGAGGATTACGGCCTCATTGCCTCATTAGCAAGCGACAATTAATGCACATTAGTTAGGCCTCCATTGAGGACAAGTGGATTACATCGTGTGCTGTTCAGTGTAACAGATACTCGACGTGTTGGTGTTCAATGACTGGTAGGTGTGATCGAGGAATGGATTGTGTTAGGTACCAGATAATTTCATGTGATTGTCTGAGGAAAGTCAATTAGACAAGGATACCTCGATGGTACCAAAAATGACATGGTCACATGGCTTGGAACTGATAATAGAAATAATAAAAAACTGGTCAAGTGCGAGTCGGACTCGAGTTCAAAGACACTATATTGAATCTATCTATGTCACTGTAGTGACTTCTTATAGGTTTTCCTGAAATCTTAAGGTAAAGAACTATTATGACCTTTTTTCGAAATTGTAGTTCTGAAACTGGTCAATTTCACACGGTAAAGTTTCAAAACTTTTTGAAATTTTAAATTTTTTCCCCTGAATGTGACACCCATACTCGAAATTTATTTATTTACTTACTCCGTTCGTGTTTGGGTCACAGAAGTTCATTTGTGTACCAAATTCCAACAGAATCGATTCAGGAGATTTGGAAAAAAATAATTGGCTGAGACTAACGGATAGATAGACACCCGAGTGATCCTAAAAGGGTTCCGTTTTTTTTCGGATGTTCGGAACCCTAAAAATGATATATTGCTAACCCTCCATGGTTTGTGAGAATGTTGTAGGTGGTGTTTTGTCGAAAGAGTCACCGCGGCCCTGGAACGCAAAGGGCTTTAGAAGGAACACGGATGGGTTTTAGTCAGTAAGAATTTGACACGCCCTTCTGCTCCACCAAGAGCGGAAGAAGTGAATTCCCATCCTTAAAAAAAATAAGGTGGTGTATTGAAACAAGACGAAGAACTGTAGCCATAATAATATTATACCGGCTGAATTGATTGAAAGTGATAAGATAACTTCATCAGGTATTTGTTTTTCACGAACTCGCTTTTGAATGAGTTATGTATAGTTTCCGTGGTGTAGCGGTTATCACATCTGCCTAACACGCAGAAGGCCCCCGGTTCGATCCCGGGCGGAAACATACCTTTTTGGTGTTTATTTTTATGGTACCTAAATAAAGTTTCTATTCATAGATATACGGCCTACCTAGGTCCTACCTACAGGACGCAGGGGTTTTACATAAAAAGTTTCAAGTCTATTAAGTATTTCTCTGCATCTCCGGAATACACTTGGCGTTAAGGTGTATTCAAGGAAAGTGTATCCTAGACTGGAGATGGGTTCTTAGTTGGCTAATCATATCAAGATGGACTTTAATGATCTTATAAGTAGTTTGTAGGAATATGAGGTAGGTACCTATCTAATATTGTAGGTATTATTCATCATGTTGAGATTCAACTTTCACCTTATTAACCTTTTGTAGGCACCTCGTTTATTAGTACCTAATATATTCAAGTTTCCGTAGTGTAGCGGTTATCACATCTGCCTAACACGCAGAAGGCCCCCGCGCCCGGTTCGATCCCGGGCGGAAACATACCTTTTTACTTCTAAGTAACATTTTGGAATCACTCACAAGATTTTTAGGGTTTCGTACCCAAAGGGTAAAAACGGGACTCTATTACGTAGACTCCACTGTCCGTCTGTCTGTCTATCACCAGGGTGTATCTAATGAACCATGACAGCTAGACAGTTCAAATTTTTACAGATGATGTATTTCTGTGCCGCTATAACAACGAATAATAAAAATGAAATAAAATTAAAAATAAAAGGGGATATAAGACCATACAAGAAAAATGTTTTTTTCTGCTAATGGTACGGAACCCTTCGTGTGCAAGTCCAACTTGCAATTGGTCAGTTTTTTATTTATTTATGATGTTACAAACATGACTAAGGTATACAGAGGAATATAGGTAGACTCTATCGCTGTAACAAAAGCCCCGTAATCAATCCATCAAAGCTAATTCGACCTCAAACTCTCTAACTCGATCGCATCGAGGCTAGGTATCGATTAGAGCGATGTATCGAGTGGATATCGCCATTCGCCCTGGTCTTAGACTAATGTCGTTAGACCGAGTTATTCCGATCTTGTTAGTGTCTGTGATGCTTGTAAACAATCGAGTTATGGTCCTGGCGAGTTTCATGTGGTCTCGGTTGGGGACCACCTTATAAGCTTTTCTAACCAAGACTATGAAATAGGGGTTTGGTTTCCGCACTTAGCCTGGACTATTATTGGGCAACGCCACGGCAGCTGTCATTCCAACCAGACAACCCAGTTGTGAATATCCCTTGGAGAACTAACTCGGTACCATTTACTGGAAGAAAATTATAAATTATGATTGTCCTACTTCTCTGCTGCTCTTTTCTCATTCATTTCGTTGCGTGGTTCAAGACAGTTAAATCGTTTCTTCGGCTCGACTCATCAAGCTTCATTGACCCGGCGCTTTCTGAGCAATCATCAGTTTCAACCGTGGTTCTGTTGGTTCTGGATCTCAGAAGTAAGTTGTAGTGGTTCGGCATACTGTGGCAGCTTGACCCAAAATTGATATTTTTTTTAATCATTATCTATTTAAAGTTCTAGTAGCATATAAGGTAGTATTAAAAGATGTTGTACAGCTTAGGTTTAGTCAGAAAACCATCTTAATACATGCCATAAACTATCATTACCATACAGTTGAAGACACTTTTAGAAACAATCATCCCTTTGAAAACTGTTTCTTGTCATCTACAACAATCTCAGTTTTCTCCATTCTATCTCAAAACAGAATGCATATTGCAAACAACACAATTTTCTTATAATAATCATGTTTCTATTTCACTTTTGTATTCCCTCTGAGCACTGAACACAAGTTATTCGGTAGTCACAAAGAGCTGCGGTGAACAAAGATAACGATGTTTTGAATGCCACTCAACTCATTACGTGCCGATATCTTTCCTCAGGAAGCTCTTCACCTAGACTTTACTCAGGACCTAACTCTGAACATCCCCTCGATCGAAACTAAACCCTGTGTGACAGGGTCTAAGATTCAAAGTGCTTCGCTAATGATTCCACAATAGCACTAAGTACCTAATGAGCGTACACCAGCCGCCGTGAATAGGAAACGTCTTAATATAGAACGCTGCAATCCAAAACCAACATTGTTTGTTGGTTGTAAGGTTGAGATTCGCTTGCAGGTTAAGTGTAGCCGGTAATACAAGTGGTATAGTGTAAAGGAGGGATTGTACAAGCGTAATTAGTCATTAGTGCGACAGCGCAGTGGGCAGGAAGAGGCCGCGATTGATCGGACGTGAGAAAGTGGCTTACGTGAGCAATCACGAGCTATTTGTACTGATAATGTCGGTTGTGGTGAGCCTCACTCGCGGGGCTATTGGCTATCATGTCGTTAGGGTAGGTAACACGATACACGGGTTGAACTAACAGGTACTTAGTTGAGTTTATAGATTTCAGTTTGTCGAAACATGATCGTATCAACCTTCGGGTGTTACATGTGATTTATATGGCAAACGTTGTTCAAAACTAATCTGCGATTAAGCTACAGGTTTTGTGAAAACCTTCGTTGATGAAAAACATAATACGCGTAACTTCACCCCTGAGTACCTCGAAGAGCTAGGCAGAGTTGTTCGTAATAATATGTTGAATTTACCTAATTAAGTACCTACTACAATTTTCAAAACCAACCACCACGTCCCCACCCTAATAATTCATTACCAAACATTAACTGAAATAAAATTAAGATTTTAACAGCCTAATATCCGACCAATCCCATTACATTGAAAGCCATCATCCAAAGAGATAAATGATTAATTAGTTCGTAAAATAAAGATCATTAACGTAATCATATCGGAGGGTCAGGGGAAGAATATGGCGGGAATAAAAAGTTCTTTATTGATATAGCTCACTTCGACAAATTGATACTTTGGGTCCTCGGTATGTGCACTGAAGATGTTTTGATACGTAAATTTTATAGTTCTGTGGACGGCGAAATGATAGACTTCCCGAATTATTGGCAGGGTCCACTTCACTCCAAAGAAATTAGTTCTTAGAAAAAACAGTGGTCTTCGAAGTGCTAAAACGCAATCAATTGAAAGCCACTCCGCAAATGCAGTGTTTCCTGTTTGGCAGTGTAGAGTAGACTTTAGTGGACTTATAAAGGTAGATTGAGTTTTACTTGAATGGCTAAAGGTTGGAAACCTAAAAGTTTTTGACGTTGGCAGTTTCAGCCCATTGACAGCAACAAAGTTAAAGAGATCGTCCTTAATCATAAAGATTAACTCATAACGAAGTGTGACATAACAGTTACTTTCAAGATACGACAGCCATCTAATCAGCCATAACAGGAACCCGTAAATGGAACATTTAGCACAAAAACAGTCATAAGCCCACCTCTGCCCCCGGCGAACTGTTGCGAACTGCCATAAACGCAATCATAAAAACAAATCAATCAGCAGTCGGGAGCCGTTACCTCCACCTTACCCTGCCGCCCTGGTCCTCGCAGCCAGGAGTGTCGTAAATGAACCGATTAACTTCCACGTCGTAAGAACAACTTTGATATTATTAGTGTTTTTCTTACGTCTCGTCATGGAAGTTTAGCGATATTTTGTGATTGGGATAAAGCACTAATATTGGGTTAAGTCTCACATTAATAATTCCAATATGAAATTAGGTGACGAAATGCGTGCTGGAGGATTGAAGCAGTCCACTTCGAAAAGGTCGAAGAGTTCTGGAGGTGGTAGAGTCAAATTTTTCTAGAGTGGCAAGGACCACGTAACGAAAGTCGCTGCGTTGGAAGGCCTCTTGCAGGGTGGACCGATGACCTGGTGAAGGCCGTAGAAATCCGCTGGATGCAAGACCCACAGGACCAGTCGATGAGACGACACTTGGTGGAGACTGATATCCAGCAATGAAGGTCTTTCAGCTGAAATGATAACGGTAATTGAACTGTAAAAACGTCATTATCCGCCGTCTTTTTCCCAATTATGTTGAGGGTCGACATTCAGTCATAACACTCCGACTCTGAAATAGAATTAAACCTTGAACGTGCCTACTCAGGCATAAAAATAAAAACATAATTTAGCATAATTTGCGTGACCCCTTTTAGAGTCATCCACGATATCCCCTTCTTATGGACTAGTCATATTGTTTTTTTCTGTAATAATCATATTTTCAAGTGTGCAAGAACAACTGATCAAAACTAACAACAGGTTGTAGAACCTACACGAACCATTTTTTTAAAGCTTTCAAAACAAATGCATAGTTAAGCCTCCGGAAAGTGTTCATGTCCACAAATATAATTTTATTTTACGCCTATTGCTATCACCTACGCTGGCCAGAAAATATCGGTCATCAATATGCTGTGTCACGTTCCGCGCAGTTTTTTGCGCCCCCTGTAGCTTGGCCAGGGCTGCTACTTGGAGGCAGGAGTGGTCAAATTGTTTTAAAATGAGTTAAATCCCCGTAATCCTTGAAATTATTCCCTTATGCATAAGCACGATCTACTGCACTTCGAATGCTTAAATAACTAACTGCTTAATAACATTAAAATGTATTAAGATATACTCATTTATTTGTCTTAGAAAAAATTGAGGAACAATTTACTTTGGTAAGGAAAATTTCGAAAAAAAATAATTAAATGTTATTTAAAAATTTGCTCTACCACAGGACCGGTTCCGGTTTCCCTGGGGAAGGCCCATGTTCAGCAATGGACGACTATTGGCTGAAATGACAATACTTACAGTCCCTTAGATGTCACGTTACAATGGTAAATCTAGGTCATTCTCTTGCTAGGCCAGTGAGGCAGCCCTGCTCTAGGTGTGATACACAGGGTGTGCAGATAATCCGTATTGATAACTATCGCGTGTCGTTTGTCCGTCTGTGTGCCAGTTCCGTTGCACGGCGGGGGATTAGGGGAATACACTCACACGGTTTCACGAAAGAATTTATAGCGGAAAAACAATTCATAAATATTTTTTGTAAGATAAACAAGGAGGTTGTGAGTTTTCTCTGGTTTTTCATCAAAATAGGAACCTCAAATAAGCTATCTTTGGTTTTCCATCAAAAAAGGAACCTCATCAAAATTTCAAAACACTTCATTAATTTTTTGAATGTAACTCAATCGGCCGCCCATTGTCAGTGTAACTGAGGCTGCAGCTAAGTAGGAGCAAGTATTACATGGAGCTACTGCCTGTATCTGCAAAACTCAGTAACTGGGCGATACGACACTGGTGACAGATTTTCTGGGTTTTGACTACTCGTAACTGCTGTTGAAGGTGTACAAATAACAGCCAATGGCTTAACAGGGTTTTCGAGAAGTCTCCTATCCTCGTACCAAACTCGGCAAGAGTTGCTTAACCTCGTTTATCGTTTATCAACTCTGCAGTTTTTTTGGTAGGCATGACTCTCTGCGTTAGTACAATGTAGGCAACTATTATAAAGTTTAAGGCTTTCATTCAACTCGAAGAATTTGTCGAATAGAAAAAGACACTAAGTACCTACCCTCTTTTTAGGGTTCCGTAGTAAACAAGGAACCCTAATTGTTTCGCCATGCCCGTCTGTCTGTATATTTGTCCGTCCGCGGATTAGCTCAGAGACACTTAGTGCTAGAAAGTTGTTATTGGTAAGGGAATAAATACATATTAATTACGCCGACAAAGTGGTAAAATAAAATCTTGAAACACATTTTTTTACAATGTACATGGAAAGTGGCGATCATTTTGTATTTATCGTCTACCCCATGTTGTGGGGTGTCGCTGGTTAAGTCGTTTAAAAATATTAGGGGTTTGCTGACACTATTTTTCCATCCAAGGATTCGTTTGCGAACTATTAAGCTTTAAATTACTAATTTTTGTTAGAGTCAAGTGTCCTCTGCTAGCTAATTAAAACGGTTGTTTGTGGAGACGTGAACCAATTCATGGTAGTAGCATATATAACGAATGTAAATGGAAAACTATAACAGCTAAGTAGGCTTTACAAGTTAACGAGTAATAGTCGACCAACTTATAAAATGTAACTGATTAGGTAAACATTTCGTAGTAACCCCATAGAAAATGGCATAAAGCTAAGCGTATTCGTAACTTTGTAATGTCATAGAAAAATTTGTTATTTTTGTCCTGGCTAACGGGACGGGTAACTACGGAACCCTATATTGTGCGGGGCCCGACACGCACTTGGCCGGTTTTATTGTTTTTGGTTGGCAAGTCATCAAATGACTTCTTCCGCTCTGGGTGGAGCGGAAGGGCGTATCAGACTCTTACTGACTAAAATCCATCCGTGTTCTTCCAAATTTTTGCTTTCGCAGGTTTCACGTCTATTACGAATACTCGCACAAAATTTCAATAATTCAACATAGTATCTACAATAGCAAGACGAGTAAATGTTAGTTATCCGAACTAGTATTCTCCCGCGAGCCGTTTCAGTTTCTTAGCGCGGTAACTCAATTATACAGGACAGGTCGGCGCGATATATATGCGTTTTGGTTACCGCAGACGTGGAAGTCACGAGAGGTAGCGGGATACTAGCTTAAGCAGTAAGGGGCTCCATAGAAAGTGTCATTCTGTCATTCATAGTGACTGTCAAAACATAAAAAATGAGTTGTGTGAAATGTCAGGTGATCAAACCCTTTTATTTTGGAAACTTACATCTTGTCTCTGAGACACACTGAAGACGAGAGTGTAGTTAATACTCGTTTACTTGTAAAACAGTACCTACCTGATTACTCAGGTAGGTACTGTTTTACAAGTTAACGAGTTTTAGGTACATTTCTGTTTTGATAAGCAACAGCCAAGCAAGAAGTTAGGACTCAAGGTAAGGAAATATTTGGCAAAACGTGCTGCATTGAACAGAAATTCGGAATCAGGCCCTAGGTCCGTGATTTAGATGTTTGATGTGATGTGTCGCCGAAACGACTGTCAATAGGTACAATCTACTCATTTGAGATATATTTGAAACAAGAAAGGTAAGGGCTAGAGTTGCGGAATTTGTTCGAAAGAGTCACCGTGGCCCTGGAACGCAAAGGGCTTTAGAAAGAACACGTATGGGTTTTAGTCAGTAAGAGTCTGTTGTCCCTTCTGCTCCACCCGGAGCGGAAGAAATCATTTGATGATTTCCCATTCCTAAAAAAAAAGGGTTACAGTCAGGTTTCCGTGACTGAAAGTGCACTTTGAGATCTTGCTTTACGATTACCTTTGAAGGCTACTGACAATAATAAGGAGCAAACTCCAACACACGTTGAACCCGCCGTCGCCTGTAACTCGACGCCTGGGTCCGCGGGGCGTGCGGTCGACATAACTCATAGGCTCGCACCTCGCACTCCGTTAACTTACAAACTTTGATAAATCACCTCCCGCCCCACCTGAAGCCAACTTCGCGCCCGGGATAACTCGACACACTTACACACTATTATAATACCATTCATTGTTGTCATTTATGTAAATTATACTCTTGAAACAATTCAGAACTGTACTAAATTATTTCACTGGGTTTTCCCAAAGCCCGACGACCTCTTTTCCATATACTGTATACCCATATTTTGACCGTTGAAAGTAAAAAACAGGTTCTGTCATAATAAAAGAGCAAAGCTATAAGCCCGCCCGGAATCGAACCGGGGGCCTTCTGTGTGTTAGGCAGATGTCATAACCGCTAAACCACGGAAACCTTTCTTTGTTATAACAAACAAGGTATCAAAAGTATAAAAAGTGAAACTTAAATATCAACTGTGAACAATTCAAAAGTGGCTCCCCCATACACGTGTTGCTCATAGGGCCGTTAAAGTGAATCTTGAAATGGCTAGCTTATTAAGAACCCTTTTCTATTCTATGATTCACTGTATTCTGGAATTTTCTAACCTCCAAGCCGGAGATGCAGCAAAATACTTGTTTTTGAACATTTATGGAAAAAACCTGCGTCCTAGGTAACCCGTCCATTGACAGGACCTAGGTAGGCTCTAGGTACGCCTAGTATATCTATAAAAATAACCTAATTTTTCTATATTAAAATAGACACTAAAAAGTTATGTTTCCGCCCGGGATCGAACCGGGGGCCTTCTGCGTGTTAGGCAGATGTGATAACCGCTACACCACGGAAACTCATACAAAAACATCCGAATCAGAAAACCTCAACACTCCGAGGCAACAAAAAAACTAAGTACAGACTGTACACTTTCTAATTCCACACTCACATCAAAACATTGTGGTATTAATAACCTAGATACCACGACATCCAAACAATTCTTAACTATCGCTAACTTATCGTAAGTTTGTACGAACTTTCCCCGTACCACTGAACATTTTCCGACTACGTCCGTCTTGTTCTACCAAGTTGTGTAACTACCGACCCCGTACTATCGAACAATTTCCAACTACCGTCTACTCGTCGTGAGGTGTGTGGGTACCTAACTAATGATGCTTTATGAGCTGAGATATTATCATATTAACGGAGTGGGACTTTGGGGACTCAGTTACAGGTTAAATTGAATGGCAGGTAAGTTAGTATTGTTGAAGTTATTGTTCGTGAACCTAATGAGATCTATGGATTAAAATCGAACGTTGTGTAGGGACTATGCTGAAAAGCAAGACCGTTAAAAAACCCGTGTCTTATAATGAGCATTAGTTTTACATTCACATTAGAATTTTCTTTGTAGATAGTACTAAATATTAATCAGATGAAGTGTAACTTATATTATTCTTAAATATAGGCTATTATTATTGTGAGTAGTTGGAATATAGGGTATTCAGATCACAAATCGTGATCTGAAAAACCCTATATTCCACAGTTTAACCATTCGAGTATTCCTATATTTCACTATTCGAAATGAGACTTTGACTAAATACATTGAAAGTAGTTTCATGTGAATGAAAAGAGCAGTCACTTCATATCAATCAATGGATCATTCAGTAATAATGGTCTATTCAGAATGAAAAGAGCAGTCACTTCATACCTATCAATGGATCATTCAGTAGGAATAGTCTATTCAGACATCAACGAGTTTGGAGTGGAATGTGCACAGATGTGTTCCTCCGACACCTTATATAGGGTAGCATCTAGTTACCTGTGTAAAATGCAGGCTTCATGTATAGTTATTGTGTAGATAAAATTATATTGTGTTCGAATTAACACACACTTCGTTGTGAAATGGCTCTTGTTCTCAAATCTTATTTGTTTATATAACATACTAGATTGCGTCCTAGTTTTGGTATAAGAAGTATATTAAGATCATGCAGACCAAATCGAGGTAGGTATTTTGTGTAAATGAAACAATAAATATCGTAGAACATAATTTATTAGAGGATATTTACATTGTTTTGGTCAATTTGCAGAACGCACTACACAACATTTAGCCTATCTTTGACAGCTGGCATCAGGTTTTTTGTCTTTCTGTTACACTGTTACAGTGAAGATAAAACGGTTTAAAAGAAAAAAAGTTCATTTCCTGGTTGAATCTGGTAGCATAAAACATCTTCTAAATCAGGTAGAGCTGTGTCTGCTGTTTCTGTTTTACTACTTTCACTAGGTTTTGGTGAGCTTGCATTACATTTTCCACGATCAGTCTGTATGTCGCTAACTCGAACAAATGTACGAACATCTTCATGATGGCCCTCAGTCTTGACTATAAGATACTGAATCATCTCTAGGTCAAATAACTCTTTTGTCTGGCTTGTATCACTATCCTTGTGATTAGATGAGCTTACATTCGGTATTTTCAGGTCAGTCTGCATATCTTGAGTAAATATAATTTCACCGTTAGCATTCTTGCAAATAATTTTACGAATGCCTTCTAAATCAGATTTTAATGGATTAAACATTGTAATGTTAATATTTTTTCGCGAGAACCTTCACACTACGAATTGTAAGAATGCAATGTCGTCTTAACTGATTGTAAGCTATTTATAAGTAACTCGGGCTTTAATGCTCATCCCATATGTAAACGCATCCATTGTAAATTGTCATTGAAGTTTATTCACTGTCCTTGTCCCACAAATTTTATTGAGAAGATATGGCAGGCAAAGTCATCGTATGTTAGTAGTTTACCATTAATCATGAGTTTTGCAATGTAAGTAATTCTTTATAAGGAGACCGATCAAAACAAAATAGCAACATAGACGCAAAGTAAATAGGTACAGGACGTTACAACTCCTACAGCGTGCGCAAACGGGCGCACGCACACATTGATGTGTACATAAAGGGATCTCAGCAATGCATGCCAGCCGCAACGAACAATCTCCACTCGCGCAAGTGCATGCGTCCCACATCTATGTGTGCGTGAGGTGAGGTATCGCTCGTTTTAGGAAGCTGGCGTTCTGTGTCTAATTATCATACTATTGCTACGCTCGGTTTTACTTACTATTTTATATCTAAGTAGTATTATAATGTCAATTAAAATACATAAATTCGTTATAACTGTTTATTATCTAGGTTTATATTAATACCTAATTAATTACATTTGATTTAGAATGATACATAGTTTATACATTACAACCATTATGTCTAATGTAAATTGTACATACGCAACTACATTTTCTTTTGAATTTTATTTATCATATCT
Source organism: Mamestra brassicae (assembly GCA_905163435.1). NCBI lineage: Eukaryota > Metazoa > Arthropoda > Insecta > Lepidoptera > Noctuidae > Mamestra > Mamestra brassicae. The sequence continues at coordinate 577,632 of LR990991.1, read as the reverse complement.
TTAGCACAGTCGTATATATCATCAGTAAATATATTATCAACAATATGTTGAGCACATATTTTAGCTTTACAAGTGCATAATTTAGAACCATTGAGTTCTTCACCCTCAAAGATTTGAATACGTATTATTTTACGGTGTGGGCCCTTTACATACTTTCTAACATACGAATACATCATTTTGCTCCCTCGTCTTTTATCATTGACGGTTTTCCTGGTGGTATTGGCGCTGTTCAACCTTTCTTCTAACTGGGGTGATGTTTCTCTCTCCCGATTTTGATTCAATGGTGGGGAAATTGGAGAGTACGATATAAACGGTCTCTCTCTTTCCAAATAGTTCATCACATTTTGACGTAATTGTTGTGGTGCTGGATTCGGTGAGTATGACGGGGTTGAAATAAAAAGTTGCTCGGATTCCTGAAACATAAGAATGAATAAGATAAGTTAATATACAATTATGATTACTTATTAATATCGGCAGCCCAACTTCATTATTCATAAAAACTAAAATTATATTTCTATGTAAGTTATCATAGAAATTGCGAAAAAATAATTAATTTAATAAAAGTGTCGCTAATTTACTTACCGACATTATTGGTGAAGAAACGCTAGCGATGATGTGATTATTTTTTTCGAGATTGTACTGATTTTATACTTGTTCAGATTTATTTGATTTTTGTAATAAGGTTCAAAATTATAAGATAAAAACAAGATTATTCTTGTATACCGAAATATGAGATTCTGACTCGTCATATCTCCACTTCTCCACATGTCTAGGAGTTGCATGCGAGCGTGCAAACCGCAGCGTTTGTACCGTCGCCGTCATCGACGTCGAAAACATTCAGCAAAAAAACAACAACCTACAAACATTTTTTATAATTGTAAGTAGGTATGAGCTTCCCCTATTGTTGATTTAAGTGAGTACCTACACAAGATTCAAAATCGCTTTTTTATTTGTCTTATATAAAACGCTGTAAACTTAAAACCTTAACCGCTACGATAAATACGCTCGTGTACGCAATTGACAATTTTTGCAAGTATGCAGTTTTACAAATTTGGACTGAATGACGTGATTTTAGGCCTATAAAAACGCTTCGCAAATTAGTCTCCGGCACAATTCCTCTCTGGAACGAAACCTGTCTGCAAGGAATCAACGCTCCGAGCCCTAGAAAGTCAATAACCTGTCATAAATGTAAAATTGAAATACCAGAAAATCAGTATTCCTATCATATGAGAACGAATATACACAAAGCAAACTGTTTATTGAATACCAAGTTCACAGATATTCATATTATTGCAACAGCATTCAAAAACAGATTAATGACATACAGATTGAATGTCACTCAGGAAGACGAGTACCTCGGTTTAGAGGCGTTCCTGGGTGATCATCTAATAAATATAACAGAATTGATAAAAATGTCACTTAATGAACACAATTGCATAAAATTGAATTTCGAATTGTTTGCCTATTTTATGTTATCAAAATCAGACGAACAACAATTAAAGTCGTTTAATACCAAATATGAAATTATTTATAAGAACACTGATTTGAATGAATTATTAATCAAAGTAATAAATAAACTAAATAATAAATTAACCGAGTTCCAGCACTGTCAATCTGGTTGGACATTTGTTTCTATGAGTCATCTCGAAATTAATGTAAACAAGTATTCCCCTATGAGAGGTGGGTCTTATATACAACTGCCGTCAGCTATTAAGCAGTCTAAAAGTTGTATAAATATTAAAAATAAAGATAATTGTTGTTTATTATGGAGTATAGTTGCTGGATTATACCCAGCTAAAATTAATGTATGCAGAACAAGTTCATACCCCCATTATACCTCTGTTTTAAATATTGAGGGAATGTCATTTCCTCCTACGATTAATGATATTAAAACGTTAGAAAAAAATAATCCCAACATCAGTTTAAATATATATGGCCTACAAAATAATACTGTGACCGGACCTCTTTATGCAACGCAAAATAGAAGAAAAAATCATTTTAATTTACTTTATATCGAAAAAAATTCTATCGGACACTACTGTCTAATTAAAGATTTAGTACAATATTCTTCATACTTTACTTACAAGTTAAGAATTAGTTAAAAATAAAACATAGCACCTTTTAGTAAAATAAGAAGTATATATACTCGGGGCATGTCTTATTACCTCACATTTCACAATGAATTTCGTTAAGCAATCACATACTTTTAAAATAAATAATATAAAATTAGAAAATCATTCACAAAAAGTGAGACATAGCACACTCTTACCTAACACTATAAGATGTATTATATGCGGTCCATCTAACTGTGGAAAAACTAATATAATGCTTAATTTACTATTACATGAAAATGGAGTAAAATTCAAGCATATTTATTTATACTCGAAGACAGCTTTCCAGCCAAAATATTGTTTTTTAAAACAGGTCATCCGGTGCATACCCAATGCAAAGTTATTTATCTTCCATGATAATAAAGAAGTTATACATCCTAATGACGCCTTAACCAATTCAATAATGATTTTCGACGATGTCGCATGTGAAAATCAAATAAATATTCGTAACTACTTCGCAATGGGGAGACACAAACAGATAGATTGTTTTTACTTATCACAAACCTATTCCAAAATACCTAAACAACTAATACGAGATAATGTTAATCTTTTGTTAATCTTTAAACAAGACGACATAAACTTAAAACATATTTATAATGAACATGTAAATACGGATATGGAGTGGCTTCAATTTAAAAAACTTTGCTCTACTATATGGCAAGATCGGTTTGACTTTGTATTGATAAATAAAGATTGTTCTCTAAATGAAGGTAGATATAGACAGGGGTTTGACATATTCGTAACTTTTGAGCAAACATAATAAAAACCATAATACTGTAAAAAAAATATCAATCGTAGTCTACAATCTGTAAATAACGGTTGGATATTGTCGGGAATCATTATGGAGGTCAATATAAAAGAACAATTGATAAAATCCGTAGATAGTATAAAAAATAAAATTAAAACAATACAAAATGCAGAAGATGTCGATAATTTGAAATTTAAGAAGCTTTTTAAGCCAATAACAGATCCTCTAGAGACTTTAATTAAAGTTAATGATAAGAATAGAACTATATTGGATACGAGTGAAGGTGATAATAATATAATGAGAAGATGTAGCTCACCCGTAGATTTTGAAAATTTCAAAGGATTTATAGAGAAACATTCAAATGATGGTTCTGCATCCTTTAGCTGCACAGGTGATGATAGCGAGAACGATACATTTATGTCACTTAATAAAGAAGATATGATTGAAATCTATGATAATAACATGAATGTACCTTTCGGGATTCGAAGTGAAAACAAAAATTTGATGATGGGTAACTCTAAAGTATCATTTTCTTTTACAAACAACGTTAACAATTCCCTAAAATCAATTATAGCCACAGTTAATGACAAACATTATGAAATAACTCCTGGACTTAAAGAACTTTTACTACGTAATAGACCTGACCTCAGTCTGGTAACTGAAACTGATAAAATTGTTTACAAAGATATGCTCCATAATACAAATGCTCACAAACGTGACTTTAATCCAAACGGCCAATTAAAAGGTGATAAAGGTTTGAAATACCGTCAAATCATAAAACCTTTGTTTTCTGAACAAAATTACATTCAACATGCAGAACAAGTCATTAAGTCAAAAAGTGGTGGCTACTTACCTAAATTGAAAAAAAAGTATAAGAGTAATACAGATTATGTTTATTGGGATGACCCTAATGAATTAATCGATAGATTAAGACTATTAATGGCTTCAAAAAACGCTGGTAATACTAATCATGACAATGAAATTATATCAATTGTTGAAGAGTTAAAAGAAGCCGGTATAATAAAATAATAAAAAGCATTGTATCTAATTTTATATTTAGTTATTAAGAGAGTCTGAACCATGAAGGTTCATACAAAACAAACGTCGCTGTCTTTTAATGAAATAAGCTCTGAGCATATTGAGATCTTAGACAAATCAACCGAAACTGAATGCTGCAAAGATATTAATAAATACAAAGTTGAAATATTAATTAAAATAGAACAATTGAACAAATTAATTAGTGGTTTAAATAGCAGATTAAATAACATTGAACAGACCATTGATTTAAAAGAAATAGCAGGGAAGTTAAGCAAGCATTATGAGCAAAATAGACGTCATAAATGAAATCCATAAAAACGCTAGAGTTAATTTCCCAAGAAGAAGTGTAATACTTAAAGATATAGATGACCTTTGGCAAGCAGATTTGATGGATATGCAAGCAATATCAAAAGTGAATGCAGGTTATAAATACATACTGGTGATTATAGACACTTTTTCAAAATATGCTTGGGCGATTCCACTTAAACAAAAAAATAAGCAACAGGTATCAGAGGCGTTTAAAACGGTAATAGAAACAGGACGAGTTCCAAAAAATTTGCAAACCGATCTTGGGAAAGAGTTTTACAATGATCAATTTAAAAGTGTTGTTAATAAGTATAAAATTAATCATTATTCTACTTATTCTACTAAAAAGGCCTCAATTGTTGAAAGATTAATAAGAACGTTAAAGAATAAACTATACAAGGAATTTAGTTTGAATGGAAATTATAAATGGTTTAACGGTATGTTAGAAAAAAAGTTACATGAGTACAACAATGATGTTCATAGAACTGTCGGTCAGTCACCTGCTTCAATAAATCAAAGGAATAAAACAAATATACTTCAAAGATACTTAGACGCAGCTCAGTCTCGAAAAAAAGTGAAATGTAAGAAATTTAGTGTAGGAGATTTTGTGAGAGTAAGTAAATATAAAGGATGTTTTGATAAAGGTTATTATCCCAACTGGTCCACTGAAATATTTAAAATAACAAAAATTCAAGGAACAAATCCAACAACTTATTTAATAGAAGATGGTAGATGTCGACCAATACTAGGCGCATTTTATGCACAAGAACTTCAGAAAACCAATCATCCCGACATATACCTCGTTGAAAAAGTTTTGAAACGAGAAGGAAAGCGAGTATATGTTAAATGGTTGGGGCTGCCGACCAGTGAAAATAGCTGGATTGATAAATCAAATGTATTATAACTCCTGAACAATATTTAAGCATTTTACAAACAATTATCTATTCACTTCCACTTTATTCTTAATGCAATAAAGACATACTTTATAATTCAGGTTTATGTAAAATAATTAAAAAATATAATAACAATGAAAAAAGCACGAGGACTATGTACAAGCAATAAAGAAATGGCTGGTTTATCATCTTTCAAAATGGATAAAGTAAGATCTGGAGCGGGGTTTAGAAAAACCCTTAAAAATATTGTATCACATACCAAAAAACACATCAAGAAACTAAAACCCACCTGTAAGAAAGCGTTAATGGAATTAGCCTGCGCTGCAGCTCATGAATTTGCATCTGATTTACCCATAAAATTACCCAGAATTATACCAGTACCTAAAACTGGAGGGTTTCTTCCTTTAGTACCAATATTTGCTGGTTTATCTGCCGCTGGAAGTTTGGCTGGGGGTGCTGCTGGGATTGCGAAAGCTATTAATTCATATAAAACAGCTAAGAAACAGTTGCTTGAATCGGAACGTCACAACAAGCAAATAGAAGCTTTAATTATTGGAAAAGGATTACATCTTAAGCCTTACAAAGAAGGTTTAGGAATTTTTGTTACAAAGAAAAAAAACTAAATGGTCGGCTACCCAATAGAGCTTTAACTAATATTGATATATTGAAGCATTCAAATAGTATCCCATTCTTTCGAGGTGTATTTATGAGAGATGAATTACCAGGTAACCCATTACCATTAGAATGTGGAGTGATTAATCTTGATATTTCTCAAAACTCTGGCACTCATTGGGTAGCCTATACCAAAATATACGATCACATTGAATACTTTGACAGTTATGGTAACTTAAAACCACCTAAAGAATTAATAAAATATTTAGGAAAAAATATTCAGTACAATTATGAAAATGTACAACATGATCACTTGTATAATTGTGGACACTTATGTTTAAAATTTCTTAAATTATTTTGGAAAAGTAATAAAGGAATTTATTAATTAAGTGAGTGATTTTTATTTCTTACGTCTCCAAATTTCGTTAAACTATAAAAATATAAATGACATTGCTAGTTCATACGCATACATTCTTTCGTTGTTGGTGATAAAAGTCACTAGTGTTGAAAAAGGATTTTTTATTACCTATTTAAAGTAACCTCCTTCGTTTTATTCATACCAACATCATGCTTGTTCTTAATAAAACTCCTAATGAGAGAGGGAAATATAACATAAGACTGCCAATATCCAAAGAAGTGAGACGTGTCAGTGCAGTGAGAATTAATAAAGTTTCAAAGGAAAACAAAAGATTTCTTCAAGATATCGGTTTTAAAATATAATATGCTTCAAATTACAGATTTACCACAATATGATACCTCTATTGAGGGTTATGAGATCCACAGTTACAATCCATACAATAATAGCTTTAAAGAAAATGATGAAATTAGAATACCCATACAACAGCAAGATTTATATGTATTGCCGTCAGGTAGTTCCATTTACATAGAAGGATATGTAAATGTGTCAACTAAAGATGCAGCGGGAAAATTAGTAAAAAAAGATGTTGATTTTATAAATAATCCCATTTCATATTTGTTTCAAGATATTAGATACGAAATAAATGGTGTTGAAATCGATCGGATTAAAAATGTTGGTATTACAACCACCTTAAAATCGTATATCTCAATGAATGAAGGTGAAAGTAAAGCTGCAGCAGTCTGGGGATGGAACTTAGGTGGTACGAAATTAAGAAACGAATATTTTAGTGTTATCGTGCCATTGAACAGAATACTGGGATTTGCAGAAGATTACAACAAAATAATAATCAATTGTAAACATGAACTTATTTTACAACGAAGCAGCTCAGCATTGAACTGTGTGCTTATAGACAAAAATGATAACGTAGAAATAGATATACAAAAAATACAATGGCGTGTGCCGCATATTAAAGTTTCTGATCGTAATAAATTGTTATTGCTCAAAAGCTTGGAGAGAGATCGTTCTATACAGATAGCATTTAGAAATTGGGATTTGTATGAATATCCATTACTTCCAAGAACAACAAAACATTCCTGGTCAGTAAAGACAACTTCCCAGCTAGAAAAACCGAGGTTTGTAATATTTGGTTTGCAAACAGCTCGAAAAAATAATAAAACTAGAAGTTCTTCTATATTTGATCACTGCAATGTAAGCAATATTAAATTATATTTGAATTCTCAATACTATCCGTATGACTCACTTAATCTGAAATTTGATGAAGGTAAATACAGTATATTATATGAAATGTATGCTAATTTTCGTCAGTCGTATTACAACTTAGGCATTGATCCATTGCTTAGCTTAGACCAATTTAAAGAAATTGCTCCACTTTTTGTGATTGACTGTTCAAGACAAAACGATTCACTTAAAACTGGACCAGTTGACGTGCGATTAGAAATTGAATGCTCTGAAGATATTCAAAATAATACATCTGCCTATTGTTTAATAATAAACGATCGACTGTTCGAATACAAGCCGTTGAGTAATATTGTGAGAAAACTATCATGAATGTCATCGTAGATGTTCAAGGGTTTAAGAGTGAAGAAAATGAGTTTATTCCAAAAGAAATAGCAATAATGTACAAAGGACACGTACAAGTACTGTTGATAAAACCACCACGACCATTTTATGACTTGACGAGGAAAGAACGGTTACAAGTGGCTTGGATTGAAAAAAACAGAGGAATAAACTGGAACGAAGGCTTTGTACCATATTTTAATTATCAAGCAATCTTTGGGGATTTTTTAAAAAATAAATCTATATTTACGAAAGGAAACGAAAAAGTGTTATGGATAAAAGATATATTCCGAATTAATAATGTATACAATTTAGAAAGTAAGAACTGCCCGAGTTTGTTGACATTATATAACAATTATTCAGATTCATCTGACATTATAAGTTGTATGTATCATACCAATATATGTGCCTTAAAAAATGTGTTTTGCTTAAATAAATGGTGTAAAGAAAATCAAGTGTTTTGTCAGTAAGATAAAATAAGAACGATCTTAGTTTTACGAATAAATGATTATAGAATGTTAAACCTACAAACTTACTTACACATATTCTATTATTTAGGTTAGTGAAAATGTAAGTAATAGTAATGTAAGAAATGTATCATTGCTTATAAAACAATATTTGAATAATATAGAAATAAATATTTAAACTTGACCTACTTGCGAGTTTTATTTCTTTAACACTAAAAATATTAATATAGTTAACCACCTGCCAACCACATATTATAGTTCGACATCGAAAGCAAAAACAGCTTGTTATAATGAGCAGTTCATACTGAACAGCTTGTTAAAGGTAATGAGCAGTTCATACTGAACAGCTTGTTAAAGGTAATGAGCAGTTCATACTGAACAGCTTGTTATAATGAGCTGATCATACTGAACCGCTTCTTATAATCAGCAGTTCATATTGAACTGCTCTGTTTATTTACACACTCGAACAGATGCTACTGATGAGTATGCGACTACTATACAGGACTTTAATTAAAAAAAAAAAAAAAATATGTTTGAATAGAAAACTATAAATGTTATTAGTAGACCATTTTATGACTTGACGAAGAAAGAATGGTTACAAGTGGCTTGGATTGAAAAACAGAGGTATAAACTGAACGAAAATTTTGAATAATTAAGTATATTATGGGGTTACAGAGGAATAATCTGATACTCGAATGGTTTAACTGTGGAATATAGGGTTATTCAGATCACGATTTGTGATCTGAATACCCTATATTCCAACTACTATTGTGGATTAAAATATAAGTGTCCTGTTAACATTCAAAGACAGTTCCTGAGTAATATAACATCCTGATTTAAAAATTGAATAAGAAACCTAAAAACTTTATGTCAAAAAACTTCTTAACTTCTAAATTAAATTACAGTCTTGACACTTATTTATAGCAACGCCTAAATAAATAATTATTTCCATTACTTACAACCAGCGGAGGACATTCAGCTGAAACATTCTCGTCTACGGAAGTTTGAAAAACCTTTTCCAAAACGTCGCACTTACAGAAAACAATTTCAATAAGCGCCGACGTTATCACGGCAGCACAACATGGTCGCTCAAAATTAAAAATAAATGACTCAGAAAATACACTACACAGTCCATGATTTGATTAAATTAAGGGGAAAATACCTCAGCGCTCCTTCAGGGAAATACGGAGGCCTCTCTACTCTCTTGTTATTATTAAAAGCTTTTTTTGTTGGTGTTAAAGGACTTCATTTTGCAAATACGTCGATTTGCATGAATTTACTTTGTTCTGCTTCAATGGAGCTCACAAATATTTGAATAATGACCAGCAATTGCTTTGATGCGGAGATGAAGCCTTCGAACAAGTTTATTTTCTGTCGCGTAACTTGAATCATGTACCTACACCTATAAATTAGAATGAATAGTCATAATTAACACTGATGAGAACCACAACAATTACCTACATTTAATAACATTGTTGTTACAAAAAATTACAACAAATTAAATAGTATTTATATGCTGCAAAATATGATACCTCTGTGTAAGTAGGTAGGTGTAGGTACCTATAGCAATTAATTAGAACAAAAGATTTGCCTACACAGGTTTATCCGGTAAATTACTCATTAATCCAAGTAAACAAAAAGAAGGTACTTACACGGCAGTGAATAATATTATTATAGAAGTTGTAACTAAATATGACACATATTATTATTCATAAACACGTAAATTATTACAAACGGCAGTCCATTACATGCGGAGATCCCAAAACGATAATTCTTACGACACCAAACTACACATATGGCGGACAATTTAAACTTAAATCGCGATAACCCGAAACTGCCGGCCGGCAATAAAACTTAGCGCTAGCGGTTAATTAGAGACAGTGTCCGATACATGCACGATTTATAACACAATTTGAGGCAAGACTGGGACGGCTGGTCACACTATCGGATCGGATGACTGATAAAGGAGTGTGGTCACCCTCGCCCGAGGCGCTCCATTGCTCCCCGGAGGACACTTTCTTGCTGGACAATGCTGGCTAATAAAGCTGTGGAGACGTTGTTTTACTTTATTGCTGTTTAAGACATAAGTAGTCGTATTACCGTGTGGCGTAAATCATGTTAATTAGCTTAATCAGGTTTCAAATGTCCTCTTACTTGCCGTGTTACTACGGCAACATCTGTGATCATGATCATCACACATGACCCTTCCCCAATCGCATGGCACCTTACCAGCCACATGACTCAGAGAAGTACTATGTCCGGCTGTGGAATCAATCGCTGATGGTAATATTGGTTACATTCAAATCACAAGTAGGTAATTATTGTGTTACAGTCATCTGAAATCATTCAGGTAATTACCTACTCGTTGTTGTACTGGCTCTTGATACTGACGTTTGATATTGGCGTTTCTAAACTGTGTTTTAAAGCGATTCCGTATTAAGTACGTTCCGTAGAATCGTACAAAACCTTTATACAAATCTAAATCGTCTCTCAGTGTTCCCCTGTCCGCTGATTACAGAAACATGTAGAACAATCGTGTATCGTCACCGGATCGTATTGCTATTCGTAAGTATAACGTATAAATCTTGGCGATCGGATCGCTACTACGACGAACACGCCGCGCGCCGGCCGGGTTGTGGCGACCGCCGCCCGCGGGCCTAGGGTGGTACCTAAGAATTGGACTGGATACGAGGGTTTACCTTAGTTTAGTTTCACATTTAATGTAATCGGAAACTTATTTTTTTAAATCTAGATGTATCTGTGTATTGCACAGAACAATAAAACAGTGTATTCAAAAAAGTCATAAATTTTATGACACACATCTACAAAAACAAAACGGAAATATGCAAATTCGGGTAAAAGTGTAAGTCCCTTTTTGTATGGGATATTTGTATGAGCTTTAGAAATGTCGACAGAATAACATCTGTCGAGTCTGCTAGTAGGAAATTTGTAGGTATATGGTAGCTGCATCACTTACTGACAAATAAACCATTGTTTGAGCAATAAACTGGGCATTGTTTGACAATACTGGAAGATTTATTTAGCAAAACATTGGACAGAACTTGACCATGTCAATCAACACAAGGTGACTCGACCTCACACGACAGGGAGGTGCGACTGTGCACCCTGCAGCCTGCTCTCATACCAAACTTAATAGACTTGTTCAATTTAATTGCACTATAAAACTATGGCGTGCATTCTTAGAATCAACTCAAATACTCGAAAATCAACCTTATTTTTATAGCAGAAGGTTAAAGTTCGAATGAGTTGTGCCCACATCCTTTGTGTACTAAGTAAACTAATAATTTTGTGTCGTTGTTAATCAGGTCAAACGCACGAAATTGGAAAGTCTCAAGTTTTAATGCTTCAGGACATTTTATGGGCTTCACTTTTGCTTGGGGTACCGTACACTTCCTTGAACCCTTAAGTTCGAACAATGAAAGTAAAAATACATTATTTTCCCCCTTTTGGGCTTCAATGACATTTAGCCCAAAGTAACAACTTCCCAAAATGTTTGTTGTACTGTTGATTGCAGCAATCAGAATCTTAATAGATCATACCTACTTAAGACTGAAGATGCGCATGCCTTGCAAGGCATTGCATTAAAATACTACTATACTACTATAAAATTAAAATTGATACTTATCACATAAATAACCATTAATCATTAATCACTAATAATTGAACAGGTGTATGTGTGGACTTCTCTGAACACTGCAGTACCCTGGCCGCGGCTGCGAAGATTTTCCAAAACACCTACTTATTTGACACAATTTACATATTTTTACATCCTTGCTTTTAGTAACGAAGAATAGATAAACTGAATTTTAATTATGAATAAACAAATAAACCTACTGAACCCTTATTTCACCAACACGTCACGCTGACGTGTTTTTTTGTAAGCTGTCTCCCGTCATCAATGGTTCTCGGACAGCCGTTTGATTTACACTCACAACGTACATATTACATTTTTACAATGCAGTTAATTGCTTCCGTGCCGATGCGTCGTAAACTCGTTCAACAAGATGGCTGACGTCTAGTGGAGTGTGCACCTTCTCTTTCAACAAGTGTGTGACAAACTGGTAAATTTGTTTTATGAGACAGTCATTATTTTAAGTTTTGATGGCTTTAGAGACATGTGTAAACAATGTCTTTTTCTTTTCTTCTCAAGCTCTTGACTTCGACCGATGGAAAGCGATGGAAGAGGTGTACGATCGAAAGAGAGAGCCTAGAAGATGCTGGTTCACTCTTGCTGTGAAAGATAAGATAAGAGCGGTTCCGTACTGCATCCGATCCGAATCTGAATGTGAGTTCCGAGTCTTATCCGAATTGGAAATGTACTGTAATCGGAGAAACGTTTTTAAGTTCGGATCTAGTGCGTAACGCCTTATAAGGAATAGTACTACGGCTACTTCGGACCAACAATTCTCGGATTCGGATCGGGTGCAGTGCGGAACCGCTCAAAGAGATCACAAACACTGCCGGACAGTTCAAAATTTTAACTGTGAGTAAAATAATTGTAGTGTATATAGGTGGGTACTACTTTTATTATTATCTGAAGGCCTAGCCTTGTCCTTAAAAATCGTTCAAATTCATCTCAGCGACAATCAATGCTGAAACCTTGTCAAAATGTAGATAAATTAGAAATGTTTTTGTAGTAAAAAAAAAAACAGAAAAAGAAAGTACGAGAATTGTCCCTCAGTTATGTATGGTCAGACAATTCACAAATAGAACCTATTTAACAATGGTCACACACTGATATTGTAAAAAAAAATACTTCTAAACAATCGTATTTTTCGTTTTTTTACATTGGTATTACACGTGGTACATCCCTATCTTCTGTGTCTCATTTACATAACAACTAGCTGACCTGCACTACTTCGTCTGCGTCAGTTTTTTCACGAATGCTCCGCTTCTATTGGCCGTAATGTGATGTTATATAGCTATAGACTTTAGGACCTTCCTCAATAAATGGGCTATCCAAAACTAAAAGGTTTTTTCAATTTGATACTGTAGTTCCTGAGATTAGTGTGTCTACCAACCAAACAAAAACCCTCTTCAGTTTTATAATATTAGTATAATATAGATATGAAGGTTAAAAAAATCCTTTTTCAATTGACCATTTCACCAAAACTAAAAAAAAAAACCTGACTATTCCTTCCTCCCGAACATTATGGTAAATCAGACTATAATTTATATTAACGAGGTGCTCTAAGGGGCTGGCAATTAGCCCCTTAAGATCTGAGTCCCCGGAGCCGTGAGTACTGACTGATAACACGCAGCCAACCTTAATGGTACGAATATGGCCATCATTGTACCTATTTAAGGAAATTACACCGTAAATGGTCATGGTGGGTGGAAACTAATCTGATAAGTATCTGAAATGTGGAGATGGTGTAGTTTCAGATATGTGTCACCATGGTCGGTGTTGGTGATCTTTATGGTAAATAGAAGTCAAATAAAATGTATGTCGCTCTCTAATATTGGTATACATGTCACCGGAAAATTGCAGACTCCGTAAGATTGTAACAAATCTTTATAAGATTATAATTTATCGATATATAATGTAAAAATCGTTTTGTATACAATAAATCAAATCCAAATTCTATAGTTTCCAATGTAGCCGTGTCTTATTAAGTAAAAATAGTTTACAATTTCACGCGATATTATACAATCTTACGGCGTTTGCAATTTTCCGGTGACATGTACAAGAGTCTCAAAATATTAAGAGTGAAAGGTAGTAATTTATTTTCTAGTGTCATTAAAATGTATGAGGTACGGCTTGTCGTCTGCCTATATACGTAGATATTAATTTACATTATGTTTTAGCTCAAAAAATTTACACTCAGTTTTATTACATGCGCTTTTATGCCAAATAAAGTTGGTAAAATAAAACAATCGTTTATCGAGGCACAATTGCCCTACATATTGGTGAAATGCATCTAATTTCAGTGGAATCGTGCTCCGAAACAGAAAGTAATTTGTCTTTAAATTTAAACTGTTCGTGAGGCACTGTTTGTATTCATCTATTTTTATTGTTTTCCTACCTATAATAAAAAACAAAATCATCGCTTCCAGCAGCGCACCCTGGGACTTGAGCGCAGTAAAGCAGTGCTCGGTGCTCCCCAAGTTTTTAATCTTTTAAGCAAACTTAAAACGGAGTCCCGACCGAGCCACTTACAGCAGGATTATCTCACTACATTTAACTGAACACCGGTAATTTATACAAACCTTCAGTTTTTTTAAGGAGGTAAGATGGGGAGGTAATTTGAGGGAATCAGTTTGTGATTGAGGAGTATTGGCCAAGTAAGAAGCGTCCGTGGACTCCGAGGCCCGGGGCTTCAACTGTAAAGTTGCTGTCTAAGTTTATTGCTGCCGGGATTTGATTGTTTTTGTGTTTTTGAACAGTATATATAGAATCAAGTCAATTAAAACACTACACGAATGTACGAAAGTTCTTGATAATATTTCGCGTTTCTGAACTTGACCCATCAAAAAAAAAACATTCAGTCAAATTAAGAACCGCCTCCTCTTACTGAAATGTAAAATAATTATGCTTTTCTGTGAATTATGATATCAGAATTTCGAGAACCTCTATCTTTCTAATTAAAACAATGCTTGATTACAATCGCCATAGAACTTTCTGTAAACACAATAATCCTTAAGAACAACCCTTTACCTATCGAGACAGCACTAAATAACAGCAGATATGCTCGCCGCTCGGCGGTCGCAATATCGGTCGCTCAAAAAACTGAAGCGATCGCCAAAAGCGAGTTAAATGAGCTCTCCGAACAACCGGCAAGATCAGGCCGGATTATCTGTGCCGCCTCCGACTTAATTAAACATGAAATTCAATTAATAGAGAACGCGGCGAGTTATCGCGTAAGGAATAAAGGGATCCCTTCCTCCTAATTAAAATGTATTGCCTTATTTAACTCATTTTCCACTTACAATGACATCGCGCGACCGACTCGAACTTTTTAATCTTGCGCGCGTCTTACTTTGCCTTAAGTAGTGGCACGCAACCATTGAAATTTCAATTCTAGGTTTCGGGAAACTAAGTTCAAATTCTCATGCCTCGTAAATCCTGAAGAAAATTCCGTGTAGCCAGGTCTGGGAAGGCGGCATGGCGGGTATCGTTGGAGTCACAAAGAGGTATTTGCGGCGGACTTAAGGCTGAACATTAGTTTTTAAGGGTCTTATTTTGTTGTGCGCTATTAAACCGGCGGAGTCTTTGATAGAATTAGCCGGGCCAATAAAATTAATCGGTCCCCCTTAGAAACAAAAGCGGGCGAAACGATGAATATTTTGCTTTAGTACATAAGCTTTGTGAAGTTTATTGAGTAAATAAAAAGTATTGAAGTTGGAAAACCAATTACGATAAGACTTTGTTAGGTTTGAAGGAGAAAAATGTGAACGAAAGGAAAATTATTGAAGTTTTAATAGTTGATCAGACGTAGCCAATAGGTACATACCTATCGCAGTCTATTTGCAAAGCATCGCGAGATAGAAATGATTTACGATTACATTCTGCTGCATTTCAATGAGTTATTGAACTATAACTCACGTAGGATAACTAGCGAGCTATATTTTTCTTTTATTCTTGTAACAGCAATTTAAAATTTATACTACGGACCTAAATATTGTGCAAGACATATACAGAAGGGAGAGTCCATAGTCTTTTATAATTTGTAAAACTTTAGAATAAGAAGCGTAAATTGATGAATCAGTGAATTGTATTTTGCCATAGTAAGGATTTTCAGGAAAATTGTGGCCATCAGTTGGCGCTACTGAGGCGAGAGGTATTTTTCTTAGAAAACGTGAACATGACGTAGACGATTTAACTTATTCGGTAAACCAGCGTTTTAACTGGTGTCTAGAGATGACGTCTCAATGCGGCCACCTGGTGTACCGTGTACGTCATTTCAAAAAAACTCTTATTAGAAGAGGGTCCAGACAAAGTGACATATTATTTATTAATGATTCTCGTAACGGGTGTCTAATGTCATGCAATGGATTTCTTTCAAAGTAGTCGTGTCACATGTCGTTTCGGTTGAACCCATTTCCATTTTCACTTTTCGACAGTCGTAATTGCTGATACAATGTCACTTTTCCTAGTACAATATCTCTGGAATGCTGGCATTTTCTGCTTGCATTTTGGTTGCGAATAAATTTCCTCGTCGAATTTTTCGACAGCTCTATTTTCGCACGCAGTAGATATGAAGTTGATTTTCTGAATAGATTATTTTCGTGGCTGGACCGCCTCTTGTTTCAGCAACACTTACGACCTGGTCTCCTGCTGAGAACTCCTCGGAACACTTCATAGTGTTGGCTTCTACTTCAAGTACCTACGTTAATCTTATCAGTGTTTGAATGCTTGTGAAGATATAACGTGTTTCAGTTTTAATGGCAATTATTTGAGATTCTCATAATATTTTTAGAAGTAGGCAGCAAGGCGCTGGTTGTCCGGGCTTCAGCATTCTCTTGTCAATGAGCCAGAAAAGAGAATGATTGGTGTTAACTGAAATTCATTATTCCGTAGAACAGTGCTGAGTGTTTTTGCATGGGAAACCACGTCAACATTATACGGCAAAGACCTCGTAATTTTGGCCAAGAAAAACAGTAACCTGTGCTTACCAAAACTTTTAAAGCTATCTCAGCGGGAGTCGCCACAGCCTGCGTGTATGTCAGCCCACGCGTTGTGCCACTGCCAAGCCTACTTAGCTGTGCTACTTAATTCTGTGCGCTGTGGCACGAGTATTTATGGAGACTCGTAACTTGAAGCGTTACGTAAGCTTTGGCTTTATAATCAAGTTTGTGAGAAAGGAGAGACCGTCAAAAGATTTAGTTTAAAATTGACAGCGATTTGCTACAAGTTCTTGAAGCATTTGCTCCTTTGATATCATTGAAAACGTTATAAGTCCTGGAGTGTAAGTTCCTTAGCCGATGAATAACTGTCATGTACGCTTACTAAAATAAAGTCTTCCTTTATGAAATAATCATCCTCTCCTTACCGGTATGGGCGTTCGACTGCAGTTCATTCATCTATGATTGAGAGCTACCTACGCTTATACGAATTTTACTCTAAACTAGTTGCAAATATTGTTCGTGAGGTCATCCACTAATGCACTCTCTTTATTCCTCTCTCGAATCTGCATGAAGACAAACAATACAAATAACATGAAACACATAAATAAACATAAGATCATAACGATGCGTCATCCGTACAGGCTAACGCAATAAAGGTCGCACTAATAGTCACTGTGAAAGAGAACTAAATAGCCCGGACCGACCTCCCTGGCTACTCTTGAAAGCTTACCCTTGGCCATATCTGGCCCACCGTAGTCGGAACCCCCATATCTCATACAACTTCCCCGGAAGACTTGGGCTTATTGGAAGTAAGAAGAGGTCGGGAGGTCACGTTAAGATGGCGGATGGAACGACAATTATAAATAAGTAGGTTGGAGCAATAACGGGCGGCGACGTGCCTTATATCAAGCAAACTGCCTGCGATGCAACGCCACCTAAGAGACGCTTCATACAGACCAAAGAACGAAGATGTGACACCTCGATGATGGACCCACACTTCAGCAACCAATTAGCACGAACGCTTACCGATCTCCAAAAGTGCGAGATTGTTAATGGCTGTATAACTCACGCCAATCGAGGCGCTAAGTAAAGTGTCAAGACAATGTGTCTTTTAAGTTTCAGTGGCATTCAAATAAAATAAATAAACTTTATTCTCTCTGCACTCTTGAAACACGGGGATTGTGTGTCAGCCGTGTTCGTGAGTCTTGTTTATTTTTGTTTAGTTTTACAGCCAGAACACCTACTCTGCCGGATAATATTAGTCTTATAGTATACTATGCCTAATCATTATATCAGCCGAAAGACGTCCACTGCTGGACATAGGCCTCCCCAAGTGTCGCCACTACAACCGGTCCTGTGCGTCTCGCATCCATCGGCTACCCGCGACCCTCACCAGGCCATCGATTCACCTTATGGGAGGCCTTCCAACAATACGTCTTCGGGTACGTACTATACTTTATGAATAGTATCAACATTTGATTAAACATCTTTTCAGGTAACAATGCAGGGGTCTAAATCATTCATCTCTGGAAATAGAACTTAATTCCGATTTCCGCGTAGCTTTTTCGGGCTCTTAGCAAAACTGTTTGCTATGAGGTCTACGAAATTTGTACTTCATCAGATAGTGTCTGTTCTGCGCTAATAACCCACGTCTGGTCTATGCGCGGCGCGTTGGAGCTCATAGGCCATTCATAACCGGCGCTGCATCCTCCACACCAGACGTTTTTATTTGCCGAACCAACGACACTAACATAAAAACAACACTCAAATATCAAATAAACAGCGCTTTAAAGCGCAGTTTCGTTCGGCTTAAGCCCGTATTAGGTAGTTAAATTTACATTTTACATTTGATATTTTCAGCCGTGAAAGTTATTTCTTGTTTGTGCTGCAGCAGATTTATTGTTCGGATCCGGCGGCACTCCAGCGACATCTCTTTGTTGCGAATCGTTTACGTGTATTTATGGGGTAATTTAAACGATCCGAAATACAAAATACTTTAGTACGATTTACTAAAATACAATGCAGTGATTATAAAAGGATTTATCGCTGGGAGTTGTGTTCTACTTTGTGATGCTCGTACCTTTCGGTAATTCGCATGTTTATTTATACGTTGCTGGAGATTTAAGGTGTGAGTGGAGTAACGTGTGCTCTCAGTATATTCACAGTCACGGAGAGCTATAATGTGTTGACTTTAAACATCGCATTTGTGCTCGCAGTATGTGAGATCGTTGTTATCCCGTCGTTTGTTGCTGGAGTCTTGAAGCATTTATTTAACAAGGAAACCGGAATTATTTTAACATCATTTCACAAAAACACTTCAGTGTTTACCTTAACTACCTCACTCATTGAAATAAAGCTACATAACATAGTAACTCTATTACAAAAGGAAAGCCCAACTTCCCACTATTTATAAAATAATTTCCATTAGTAAATGATTCTATTTGTTTCCTATTTCTAATTTACCACAAGTTGCTTCTACATTACATTTGTAGAATCCGCTCAACCTGGCAAATCTCTTGCTATATACTTAATCCTGTTAGTAAAATCCCTCGTCCAAAAAGATTTCCATTCCGCACAAGACTAGCACCAAAATATACAAAGTAAGACTTCTCCGAAATAAACTCTTTGAAGCAGCTCACAATATAAAGCGGTTGTAAACACACGGCGCTAGCAATTCAATTGTTACCTGCCACTGCACTGTGCACTGGCTGTATACACTATTGTACAAGATGGTGCACGATGGTGCAACTTGCATATACGCGGTGAAACGGAGTAATGTGACGCTCTGGATATATTGTTTCTTCACTTACGTTTGTACAAAATGTGTTTGATACTTTGTACCGAAAAGTTATGTAGCTTACATTAGTTTGCATATTTTTTAAATCCAAGTTCTTAGCATAGTTAACAATATTTCCCTCGATAAATACGTACAAATCCTAATTACGTATTGACATATCGAATGTGGGGCAGTCCGATAGTATCTGTTGATATCCTGGATTATTGAGATCACTAATCACTTGAAAATATCAGTTTCTTATCAAATGATTGTCACGCAGTAGGTATCGCAATTTATTATAATTCAAATCCACGATTATTTTTCAGATTACCATAAAGTAATCCAAGCAGAACGTTCGTTCAATTTACTTGAGTCACAGCAAGTCTAACATATTTACCCTTCCAAGCATTTATCATACAAACAGTCTCTTATCTATTTTTTTAGAAACATAAAATGTCTCATAAAACTTAGGTTCAAGGCATCGAAAAGTAAGTACTAAATATTCAGAATTTTAAAGAAGTACATTCCGCTGAGTGTGGAGCTAATGAGCCGATTTGTATTCAGTATTCTCTATATGTTAATATGTTTATCATCGGAATATTATTCATGACAGACTCTACTTTTATTTTCAAGAGGTATTTTAATATATGATGTGCACCTAACTTATTAAAATACTAGCTGAGGAACGCGACTCCGCTCCAGACGGTGTTTTATTTTCCTTTGAGCAAAGTGAATACTGAGAAAAATTAAAATGGAAAAACTAATTTTACCCTCACGTTCAGAGTTGCAGGAAATTTAAATTGCAATTGTAAAAATAACTTATTTCATTAGGTATTTTTTATCATGGAAGTACTAACTTCGGTGCTACATTTGACACAAATTAAAGAAGTCGTGATGAATAACCATTATTTACAGTTTTTTTTAAGTGCTTCATCAGTCTCCTTTCCAAACACCAATGGAAAATGGCGTTTTGTTTGGAAAAGGCCAAGATGACTAGAAAAATGAACGCCGCGCCTACCACACCGTCCCAGCTCCACCGAACCGTACAAGAAGCCCTCCATTGTCTCAACACTTACAAAACCCACATTCTGTCTCCGTCAACCGTGAACAAGTCTCGATAAACGACAATGACGTCATCAAGAAAATAATTACGCCACAACAGATTAAAAATGAAAAATGTGTTTTCTTCAGTGTAGTGGTGACAAACAAAACATCCTAATTGCTTTTTCTTTTATTGTTGGCTGAATGTCGCGGCATTGTCGCTGATATTGTTTCTTAAAAAAACAACCCCTGTTGTGCTAATCTTTTGGCCAAGCAAAGGATTAGTGGTGAAAAATTGACGCTCGTAACAAATGAAAGACGCGATAAAATTGTACATTTTTCTTTAGATGACACTGAAGAGCGTGAAGTATTCAGATTTTAATGTTTGTCTCCGAGATAAGTAGCGTATCGGCTGTCTTTCTTTTAGAAACCGTGTAGCTCTTTCTAATTTATCTGATATTTTTGACGGAAAATAGAACTTGGGCCTATAAAGCAAGTATTTATTCATGGAAATCTGTACCACTGTGGTTCGAAGCGGTCCACAAAGAATCTCTAACTTCACGTACTGCAGACTCATTTTACTAAGATTTCTACAAGGAATCAAAAACCAAAGGGTGTGTCGTACCCAGACTACTGATACGATAGACTTATATTGTGAGTTTAATTGGATATGTATGTACTAACGTAATTATCTAGAAAGAAGAAAGAAAAAGTATTTAATTGCCACAAAATGACTTACCTACCCACATAAATAATTTTACTTCTCTTAAACTAAACCCTAAACGATAGTGTTCGTAGTTCTTAAATTATATTAGTAAAAACACGTTAAAAACTAAATAAGAAAAATAACAAAAGTATGAGTAACAAAGGTATAAAGTAGATGCATGTCGTTGTTGTGGCAAAAGGGCTTCCACTCAGCATAATGCTTTTGCAGTGGTCGCATAGGACATGACGTACGGTATCTCTATTTACATATATTACATATATACGTATCTCTATTTTAACGACTTGTTATAATGATCCTCACATCACCTACAGTAAGATACAGTCGTAACGCGAAGCCTCACCGGTTCTTAATATTCAATTTGAATGTGTATTGTTTACAGCCCACCTCGGGCTCGCGCCGTCTAATCTCGACGGTTATTGTCTAAGTTGGGCCGTTTCCTCAGGCATTGTCACCTCTCAGGAAGATGAGAAGGTCCACTCCGTTCAATTGCAGTAGGTTTTGATTAGAAAATGTTCAACCCAAAATGTGATTATGAAAATAAATTGGAAAACGGAAAACTACTCGTAGACGTAACCTTTAGCGTTAAACGAATTTGATTTGAAGCATGGTTCAATTTCTGTCTATAATTTTTTGAATTTGACAGAAACAAAAATGTTTTGAACAGGTTTTATTCACAAGAATGCGAATAAGTGAAACGCATCTACGGTAGGACTTACCTGCAATGTTGATGCAGCTAGTATATTTAATTTTTGCCCCTGGTCTGCGAGAATACCAAGTTATAACCCTAAAAACTCAAAATTCTCAAAGTCACAGTCTCCGTAAGTCTTGTGTTGCACGAGCAAGCACAGAAACAAAAACCAGAAAATACTGAATTTAACTGAATGGCTAAAGTCAATATAGGTTAAACCTTCTGAATGTTCTCAATCAGTGGCACAACAACTTGCGATCGACTGGTTAGGACGGTGAGAGTATCCAAGTTAAGTGATATTTATAGCGAGTGTAGGTGAGCCCGAATAACTTCGCAACTAGTTCGCTTACAAATAGATACCGGATAGACATGTGAATACGGAACGAGTTACACACGAAATGAAGTGTTACGAAAAGACAAGCACTGGGAAAATCGACGTTTTCATGAATTATTATGATGTTGAATGTAGATAGTGGAATTCTCGTCTGTGATGAGCTTGTGGAAATAGACAAAAGCATTTTTTTTTCTTTTATAAATATTTCAAGGAGCGCAATAGGTTTTGTTGAAAACCAGCGTCAGGCAACTTCTAGTTATCTAGCATTTTGCTGAACTGGATCTATTTGGCGCAGCCGTGGGGCATACAATGTCATGGTTTTTAAATTAAGTTTCATTAAGAATATGAGTTTACCTACATTCTGGGTTTATGTTATTTTAAAACCTGTTGGAGCTTCATATTTTTCAAACAACCTTTAAAAATTCTCATCAACATCGACAACGGCTGGATATATACATAGACAACTCCTCACAGGAGATCCTCTGAAAAAACTAAATGAATTAAGTTCTGTTCTTTCTATCGGTTCCTCAGTCTACGGGTAAGACGTTAGCGGTGGTCCGAGCCGTCCTACTTGGGCACAGTTCCGTGCGTTTCCGGCCCACGCAGGATACCCCCCATCCTGATGGAAGGGGGTGCATCCGACCCCCGGCGACATTAGCGTATCATTATAACTATTTGAGCGAGCTTGTTAAGTTCAGCTTCTAAGGTGTATTGGGGAACCAATGGAGAAGTCGTCATATTGTCTGTGTCTATAGTTGCTTGAGGTATCTGTCGCATAGCATTCCGGATTTGTAGTGAGCACCAATTTTAAGCAGTTTTAGCGTTATGTCGTTTCCTATAAAACAGTATTATTAGTCTTTTCTTTTGTACTGTGTTACCCAGTTAATGGGTTGTGGAGGTCTGGTAGACAGCCTCTCTACGTAAAAAACTGGTATTCAGCTGAATCCGGTTTGACTGGAAGCCGACCCCAATATAGTTGGGAATAAGGCTAGGCAGATGATGATTAGTATTTTGACTTTGGTTGCGGCACCTCTTAAATACATGTTTGTACTATTTAAGATATTTATAATTCAGTGGGTAAACTTATCTGTCCCGGTCACGACGGCGCGTCGCTGTCGGTGAAAACAATGATGATCCCGTCAATTACAGCGATTTCGGTAGTTTCAATAGAAGCCATCTGGCAAGTGAATAAGTTTTTTGCACTATTAGGTACATACTTGTATCGTAGGAAACATTTACACATTGTATTCTTTAGAATCATTTTCAAAGCAACCAATACAACTGCCGTTACAACTTTAGTTTCAAATTAATTGACTGTAACTCCAAGCTCAAACTGATCCGCCGACGTACCCTCATTTCCCTTTCGAACAACATTATTCTAACAATAACTACCCTAACAATAAAAAGCTACTTCTTACCCCCGAGCACATCATAATGACGGGTAGTTTTCACCCCCGTGAGTAGTGAGTTGTGCGGCTCTAACGAATTTATTACCCCCACTGTTCAACACAATTGAAACATTCGTGCTTGAAAAAATGTTATGACTAAGGAATATTGTTTCAATATTCAGTTGTTTTTACTAATCATTGAGACGAAGTTGGTTCTAACTATGAACAAGTTAAATCGTGCACGCGGCGTGCCGCGGCCCTGGAACGCAAAGGGCTTTAGATGGAACACGGATGGGTTTTAGTCAGGAAGAGTCTGACACACCCTTCCGCTCCACCCGGAGCGGAAGAAGTCATTTGATGATTACCCAACCCTAAAAAAAAATCTGTAATGTTCACTATTACTCTGTTTCTCTGTGTAATTAAAATAGAATAAATAAATAAACGTTTCTAGTGTACCTATAGCTTACTTATTTTATTCTACACAATTCCCATAATGAAGTGCCTTACTACGCAATAAGCATACCTAATAGCTCTACACTATCTATGCGCCTGGTACAAAACAACAGTAATCACCCACAACGAGTGAACTGTGTCACTGGTATCGGACGGCACGGACCGGACGCGCGGACGTCCGGCCCGCTGATAACACGGCCAGGTTACAGATGCTAAAGTGGAGTGTGTGGTACTTACATACGAGGTACTGTTGAAGATCGGAGTGTAGATACTTGATAAGGGGTAATGATATTGGCAATATGGCATGAAATCATTGACGAACTAATTTATTTTCAGGTGTGAATCTGTATCCTTGTGATTCAGATTCACACCTGCTGTTTGTTGTAGCTAATGTCGGCTCCCTGGTACCAGGTGAGTAATAAGAATCGTTTAGCGAATACTTTCACTGTGTGTACAGCTACTGAGGGGAATGCCGGAGTCTACGCTTCCTGAAAGCTACAATCCGGAAGTCTTTGAATCGAAAGAGTGAATAGATTACTTAATGGCAAATTTGCTCTATCACGACCATCCAGGTAAGATTGAGATCAAACGGGATCCTCAGACTCGTTGCTAAAGAATAACAGCCGCACGGGTCGATCTTCAGTTGGTCTGTGGATGGGTGACCATTTTAACATAACAAAAAGTGGCCCTGTCTGTATATTTGTTAAGGTTTATCGCCAATACCGCAGAACTCATTTTGATGAATTATGCTAGATGATAGATAATTTTGGACTTTTGAGCGAGCGAAGCCGCTGGTAGCCAGTTATTAATTTCGACTGGTTTCTGAAGAAAGTCCTAGGTCCTGTAAATGTAAATACCATTTCAGACACTGATTTGCATGGTCCTCATATAACGTATTGTGAATGTGATCACCATGTAGATCGCAATATTAGGTGTTCATTTCATGTTAGTCTGGCAGTTTGAGGTCTTTATGCGGCCTACCCAAATGTCCTTACTTTGGTATTACTCGTCCAATCGTTGAGCTCCTTAAAGTTCTAAGTTTGAGCTACACGATAACTGACAAATGCTTGCACTGTCTGGACAGGTCCACTCAAATCTGTGTGGTACCTACTTTCTTCAAAAGACCACTTCAGACATTAACCTACATGGTTCTCATATGATTTGCCCAGTACGATTGTATGGACTTAAAAGAGACTTTGACCTCTGAGTTTGTTTCGGTGTTCCTTCTCAGGGTAGTCAGCTAGGAAACACCGGCCTCATCTAGTTTAAAAATGACCAAAAGAGATTGACGTGTAAAAGTGTTATGTTTAACCTACTTACAAAATGAATATAATGTATCATTGTCAACTCATTGTTGAGGTTAACACCAACAGTCGAAATTTATCTGAACTTGGAGCAAGCATTTAACACTGCTTATATTTTGTAAAGTATTTAAGTTACCACGAATTTGTAACTGGTCGCCAGTTAGGACAAGTTTATTAGAGAATATACGTACAGTAGAGCTCAAGTTCGGTTAAGTACAGGACACTGCCCAGGGCGACTCTACATGTAAGTGTAACTCTACATACAATTGGGAGAGTGAGGGTTTCGGTATTTGATTAAAAGGATATCAGGAGCTTCTTCAAAGTTCTTCGTCTCAATGATTAGTAAGACACAACTTGTTTTCAGGCATGACTGTATTAATTGTGTGTAAAGGAACTTCGTATTTCCAAAGAAATCTCTTCCAGCTGGCCTAAAATAGAAATGTCGACAATAGTGTAAAAGAACCCGAAGAGAAGAGTGTCTCCGTTATTTATTGCAGATGACATTAATCGTTAAGTTTTTTTAATTAAAATACACAACTAGATATATTTTCTGTAAAAGGCGTTTGACCTTTTCCAGAAAGTTAGATCTAATTAATTTTTTTTTTTTAGAATACCGCGGAAAACATGAAAATCTTCTTAAATGTAACAGTCCCTAGTTGTTAGTTATTCATTATTTCAAAATTCCAAACGGTCGAACACCTATTCTGGGAAGGTTATATTCTAGTTTGATATCATTTTTGAAAATTCTGCAAAAACATAAAATTTTCTAGATACGCTCCCCAACATATTTTTTTGTTAAATTATAACTATAAATACCTAACATCTCTTCAGTCAATTCAAAATTCATATCAAAAATCTCTGACCATTAATATCAGGCACCCTCTTTCTTTCACGTTTCACAGATCGTAATTAATCTGTCCTTGCATAATATATAAGTACGTGGATGACCGAGCTTTGCTCGTTTTTTTTTTGTGAATCTTTTCTAAAAATGAAAACTAGATCGATTTATCACCCCCGAAACCCTCTGCATACTAAATTTCATGAAAATCGTTGGAGCCGTTTCCGAGATTCAGGTTTTAAATGTACATACGTATATACAAGAATTGCTCGTTTAAAGGTATTAGATGGATTATAGGCACAGTGTATTAGGTATCCACACAGATTGCTACATAGGTTCCCCAGTCTCACCGCAGAAACTTAGCAGGGAGCTAAAACGCGGCCCGGGCCAAGTTAGCACTTTTTTATTTGCCACTAACCCGCCTAACACAAGATTGCCATTTAACTGGCTCGCCACACGACGCCATTTGTTGCCATTGCCATATTATATGGCTACACGTCTTGTTGTGAGTACCTTGCTGGAGTGGACACTTGAGGGGGCTTGCCAAACTAACGATAACCACTTTAAGGGAGAAAGATAAACTGGGTGCTCAATTTGTGATTCTATTTTCATTTATTAACTCAAAAAAATAAATTTCATAATAGAAAAATTGTCTTCATACAACTAAAAAACTGCGCCAAGTGCGAGGCGGTCTCTAACACGAAGTGTTACGTACCATAAACCGAAAAAAACACGGTTCATGTATGGGAACCCTTTTAATTTAACTTAATTTTTATTATTAGTTGTTATAGCGGCAATATAAATACACACTCTGTGAAAATTTCAACTGTCTACCTTTTAGATACAGTTCTTGAGATGTCTAGATAGACGGACAGCGGAGGCTAAGTAATAGGCTTTGGGTACGGAACCCTGAGAAAGAAATCGTCGAGTTCAGTCGAAATGATTTTTATATTCCATCTATTAATTAGTAGAAGTCAAATCTCTAGGGACTTCAAATATAAAATCAATAGAAGAAAATTACTAGTAAATAATTTCAAATAAAAACCCAGTAATAGCTCACTGTGAAAACTGGCGGAGGGATCTGCCATTCCACCTTCATTAAATAGATCGACAGCTCACTTCGTGTTCACTTCACATAAGTTTTGAAGGTGCCAGTTTAACACAGCACACGGCTTCATCTAACAAGCGATCGACTTGGCATCAAAACACGATACGCCCAATACAAACAATGTAATATTAGCACAATATCATACATCCACCCATGTCTATAGTGAAGTACTGCAGTATGCTCCGTTATCTAAATAAGCGAAGTTATACCTGTGGGGCTGAGCTCAATAAATCAATATCTTCGGCTTGTTAAGTAACTTTATCCCGAGATGCTCCGGTATCGTATGCACATTGACTAACTCATAGTGGGCCGACGGTGTTCATGTTGCGGCCAAAGTTAGACGAGAAATATGTATTTATTGCTGCAGTTTATTCATAAAGTACTTACTTGCGATCTATGATAATGATATGACTGAAATTGTATCTTATGATGCTTGGCTTTTTTAAGAGTTCAGCGAAATTTTTGGTCTAATAAAACTGTGTTATCAAGTGTAGATGTCTAAAACATTGCTTAATTAAAAATTACATTGGCTCTTAAGCGCTGGTATAAGTACTTAGCGTAAAAGAACATGGCTTGCGTCATTTGATTGAAAAAGGACGTCGGATTCACTAACTGCTAGGCATGGCTTGAGGTCATCTTTTGGTCAAATATATAGCTAGTTAAGTACCTATTTATGAACATCAAGACTTTTCAACGATTCTGACTGAGTCAAGTGACTTAGCAGGCTCTCTGGAGACAAACTTTCACGATGTCGCAAGTCTGATCTGAATGAAATATTTTTTTTGCATACGTCATGGAAAAGGGTAGTAAAGTTTATATTATTTTATTTAAAGAGGTTTCAGCGTTATTCAAGCGGTCTGGAATTCAAATATATATTTCAACAAAAAAAAGAAAAAAAAAGCTTCCATTTCAATACCTTAAATCACTATTTCTGTCCAACTCCACCACAGCTGTACCTCAGTGCGGCTCGCGTATATCCGCCGGGCGCCCCGGGCCCCGAGCCTCAACCTAATTTGTATTGATTAAAAATATTCAGCATAGTTGGAAGCTGCGGAATGCGAGGCCCGCTCCACTCGGCTTATGCAGATTATTGGCTCTACAACTCATTTGATTTTCTTACAACAATATTTTACTACTTCACAAGTTAACTGAGAGTTTTGTAAAAAGTGGGGTCAAGTTTTTGAGGGTTGATCCTGATCTTTGGAATTTAGAATAGAGGATCCCTTTCCTCTCTTCTTCTTTATGAGTGCATGATCAGAAAGGTTTTTTTTTGGACGGGGACCACTCGCAGTTCAGCACACTAAGGCTGGTTACTGTTTAACCGGACTATCCTGTGGTGGCTTCAAATGAATTTAAGGTCCCCAGCCAGGGCTTACAAACTAGCTAAATTATACTAAAATCAGAAAGGTTATACCTAGGTGTTTTAAATACCGTTACAGATACCGTTTGAACCCACTTGGTTGTTGCCGCTGTAGTTTAAAAACAAAACGCTTATAAAATAAACTACCGTACAAATAAGTGGGTTGAGCAGTCATATTTCGCCACTTATGTTAACTTACTACTATCACATGTGACTCTGTTGGCTGTTCCCTAGGCTGAAAACAAAACCGTTTTATCTAAAATTATCCTACCTACACTTAGTTTTACAGATGGTTTTCCTCAGTGCCGATTTTTTTGCACCAAGTGGTAGTTTGAGATTCTAATTACCAATAAAAAACCATCACGATCTATCTCTTCTAAATGTTCTTGAAGATAACTCAAATGAAACCTCTGGCTTTTCCTATTACTTAGGAACTACTTTTTTAATAAAATTCCGCGGTGCGTATACCTCCTCATCTAGTCCAACGCACGTCCTCCTTTATGATCCAATATGAATTCCAGCTATCTCGTAGTGTCGTGACACAGGCCCCGCTGTGTCGTGAATAATGCCGGAGCGATACATTTTTATTGGCGCCGCGTCTTGAGGTAAACACGGTGTTTTGTTGTCCCCTCAACGATTATTATTTATGTAACGACTGTTGTTCTGTTGTGACTGTGGAGTTAAAGTGGATAGATGTGGCTTGGTATAGAACCGACTTGTGCCAGCGACATGACCACTGTCCAAATAGGTTTTATGCAGAAAATTATGTCTGAAACTCACTGGATACACTGGTCAACAAAAACACTTTTTGTGTGCCACAAGATTTTTTAAAACTAATTATGTTAGGCACATGTTAAGTATCATAGAACTGAAATTAGAATTATTGAGACACGAACAGTTTTCCTGTAACATGATTTTGAAGTGGTGCTGTGAGGCGAAAACTGAAGTTTTCAGGTAGTTCTAATACAGGCACGTTATCATATTAATGATTGGTTGTATAGCAGATGGCACGTCAGGATACTTTAATATCTTTTTATATTAAAAAATGCCAAAATATAACTAACATTTTTTTTTAAATCGCAGATGCAGAATTTCTTTTTTGAGTTTAAAAAAATATTTTACCATAAATGTAAAGATACTTGTCAGCATCATTTGAAATTTTTTTCTACATTATATAAGAAAAAAGTAACTCAGTAAACTGAAAAAACAGCTACTTTATTGAAAAACAAAAAAGTCAGAATTTACAAGCTAAAGGGAAAATTATGTTCCTGATAGTAGCTGTAACACAATATGTAGACCTGATCAAAACAAAATAAATAAGGTTTTGTAATAACTCAATAAGGGTAAGTAGACAATTCAAAATTAGTAGCACATTCGTTGTGGCAACATATTTTTGACTAGTGATATCAATTGATAAGCAACCAACACAATGTATGTGGGTATCACCCTTGATAAGAATGGAAATAGTTTTAGACAACTTTATCAAGAAACAAGAAACTTTATCAACTAACAACTGTAGAATCACAACGAAAATATCATATATACTTAGGTATGTCTCCGGAAAATTGCAGACTCCGTAAGATTGTAATAAATCCTTATTACATTATAATTCCTAGACATATTATGACAAAATCGTTTTGCATATAATCCATCCCATCCAAATTCAATAGTTTCCAATATATTCATATCTTATTAAGAAAAAATTGTTTACAATATACAAATTTCACGCGATATTTTACAATACCGGTGATATATGTATATAATTATAGTTTACACGGTGACATGTTTACAGAATCGCACTGCTAAACCTAAAGGTATCTCAAAAGAAATCTTCATTGTTTCTGGGTCTCTTCTAGTACGTTCTACCTCTTTGTATTCAGGTAACTCGCCACTTATGCTAAGTGACTTCTAGATGTTGCTTCGTATCACTTAAGAAACTCACAAACTGTGCAGCATCAAATAGCTGCAAACGATCCTCGCCGACGGCTTACAGCTCTTTTGTTTTTAGTTTCGATACAAATGCCTACGCGTCCGTTTTCCTTGGTTTTGTTATTCTATCATTTGTAAGTATTGAGTTGTTTAGGTAAGTATACACTCGATAACCATATGTCCTTAATGGGTTACGAAAGCAAGAACCATGTTTGGAAAAAGAAAAACAGTTAGTGAGTCAAACTTGTAGTTATAGCAGTGTACCCATCAGAGTGACAATTCTATTGTTTTTAACGACTTCAAAGAAAGTAGGAGGTTCTCAATTCGGTTGTATTTTTTTTTAAGGTTTGTAATGTGAAAGGATATACTTTCCGATTGGGCCCATAGAAATTTCATCAATGTCGGTGCAGGAGTTTGGTTTTTAAATCAAAATAGCTGGAAAAAATATGTCATCCAAGTAAACTAGAAGAACTAAGAATTGCGTATTTTGCTTTCCTGTGACTTTACAGTGGTGTTGTTAGGTGTGGGGTAGGTATATAGTAGGTATATATATAGGCAAAAAATGAAAAATAAAATGTACGCCATTCGCATGTCAGCCGCAATCTGTTAAAAATGTATGGAAACTCAGACTTTTTGATAAATTGCGACGAGAGTTGGCGCTCAGATCAAGTTAAAATGATCGTCGTGTATAATAAATAAAGATACCCATATACCAATAAACAAACTCGCAATTCTAAGTGAAGGGAAGTTAACCAATCCTGGCAGGTCAATTACAAACATTAAAGCCGTTAATATCCGTACCATAATCAATAATTCAAATTATGAATTGGAGCCCGCCACTAAAATTAATAGTGTTATGTCCGGCACCCGTGTCTAAGTGTTTGCACGGCGCGGCGCGGCGGGTCCTCCCTACCACGTGTTGTGCCCACGAAGGGACACGGGCGGGACAACTAACTACATTCCGGATTAATCTTAGGCCGGATTTTAGACCAAGACAAATATGGCCGGCTCACAACTAAATGGTTGGAAATTATTAAATTAAGAAGATGTATGCGTTAAGGTTTAAACTTAAGGGATCGAATTAGTGTGCAGGATAAGCTTTACAAATTATTTAGGTCCGTTTAGGTTGTTTTTATCGAAATTATAGGTGCTACTTGGGACTCATAGAATCATACCCTATTTGGCCTGACATTTGACGAAGCCAACATGAATCTATGTTGGCAGGTAAAAGTTGCTGACAAATAATCTACTGTCATTTGCTCATTCAAAGCTGTAATTTCTATGACTTTCAAACAACCTGAAGTAGCAAAACACACAACGATCCAAACTTCTCAAGACAAAGAAAACATACAGACTGCACACACGTAGGTACAATATTCACAGAACAATACGTACAAAACAATTCAAACGTTTTTAAACAAACATCAAACTGGGCTGAGACGTTTCCCACTATTTACATGTTGTAATTTTAATTAGGATTCCGTAGACCACAGGGCAAGACGGCCGGGTTCTGCAGAGGCACAATGGCGCCCTACGGGGCCCTCGAATAGTTGTACCTAATGTTAATTTAATCTAAGACGGCACAGTCCGAAGGCGAAAAGTTGTGACTTTGCCTTCTTGTGTTGTTGTTGATAGTGTTCAGATTAGGGGAGTTGGTTTAGAGGATTACTACAAATTGTGTTGCGATGTTTTAGCAACGGAATAAGGTCCACTTAATATTGTACTTTTTGTCAATATTTCTTAGCAGACACAGTATTCAAATACATACAACGCCAACGTAAAACACGTGAACTTTTTTTCAGTAGTTATTTAAGCATCAAACACATCTTTTCACGAAATCTACATCTAATCTACATTAATATTATAAAGAGGAAAAAAAAATATTTCTCTGTGTGTATTTTTGTAATGAATAAACTCAAAAACTTTCACCATTGGAAAGCTACGTTATCAGCGAGTAACATAGGCTATATTTTATCCCCGTATTCCCACGGGAACGAGACTACGCGGGTGAAACCGCGTGACGTCCGCTAGTCTAAAATATATTTGCAACCGTCTTACCTAATCGTAGTAGGTACACAAAACTATTCGCCTGCAATCCAAGTCTCCCAATCCGAACACGCTGACCACCCACGTGTTAAGTCGCCGCTGTATAATTACGTCGCATAATTCACGGGGCCCACTTAACCGGACCTTAGACCCGGGGCCCAGGGGCCAGGGGCCCGGGACCCAACCTGTCGCCACCTTCCGCCTGCCGACCGGACCCGCTAAGAAATTGCCAAGATTTGAATGTGGAATGTTTAAATTGAAAACAAAAGCCTAATGTTTCGTGATTTCATGTTTCAGGTAGATGGAGAGGCTTTTGTGTTTGTATCCCACAAATATGTATGTGATTGTTTGAACGACCCACAGCTGTAGATGCTTCGTAGTCTCACGTTTTGTTTTGTTATTTTAAAAGCGCTGTGTCAGAAAGAGGCTAGAGGTTTCTGAGTGAGTTCAATAAAATTGGCTTTTATAATATGGTTTAGAAAACTAAATTAGACGATGCAGATAAGCTTGTCTAGTTTTACATAAAACTGAGACAAATACCCGAAGTCTATTCTGAAAAAAAGTAGAACGAAATAAATATTGTTCATTATTATTATTATTATTATATACTTTATTGTACACCTCATAATAAGAACAGGACAATCATACATAAAATAAGTGCACAATGGGCGGTCTTATCGCACAAGGCAATCTCTTCCAGACAACCTTTGGATGGATTGAACGAAGGGAGATAGATTTAGGGCTGTCAGTGTACAAACGTTTTAAACAATACTAATTAGAAATAATAATATAAAATACATAAATACAATACCAATTTATATACTAATAAATATCAAATATATAATTGAGACAGGAGCGGAAAAGTTAAAGTGAAAGATAATGCTCCTTCACCGTTCTTTTAAACTCTGGTAGCGTTTGGGCACGCCTCACTTCTATGGGTAATGCATTCCACAAACGGGCCGCTTGTATACTGAAAGATTTGTCAAAGAAGGAAGTGGAATGCATACGAATACTTAGTTTTAGATTCTCCGATGATCTCAAAGACCTAGAATGTGTGTCACAGAGGAACTGAAAGCGTTCTTTAAGATAGAAAGGAGTAGAAGGATTAAAGAGTACATTATAAAGTAGAGAAAGTATGTGGGCATTCCGACGAAGGCGAATAGGAAGCCATTTGAGCTTAGTACGAAATTCAGATACGTGGTCATACTTGCGCAAGCCAAATATAAACCTGATACAGAGATTTTGAAGTCGCTCAAGCTTGTCCAATTGGTCTTGGGTGAGATCAAGATAGCTGGCATCAGCATAGTCCAGGATAGGGAGAAGAAGAGATTGTGCTATCGCAATTTTAGTGGTGATGGGAAGAAAATTGCGAAGACGCCTCAGGGAGCCCGCTGAAGCAAATAGTTTACGACTTACTTCCTGCAGTTGCTTAGTCCAAGAAAGAGTGCTGTCGATATAAATTCCCAAGTTCTTTACAACGTGACTTACAGGAATGGTGGTGTTATTAAAAGAAACCTGGGGCAGTTTCGACCAGTCAATCTTAGAGACCGTCCGGGAACTACCGACAACAATGACTTGCGTTTTAGTTGGATTGATCTTCAGCCCAAACTCAGTGCTCCAGTCACCTATTCGAGCGAGGTCCCTATTTATCGTCTCAATAGCATCAGATAACTCCCCGAGAGGGGCTTGAGTGTAAATTTGAAGATCATCAGCATACAAGTGGTAGAAAGAAGAAAGTCGTTGAGAGATGGAATTAATAAAAAGTGCGAAAAGTAGAGGAGATAACACGCCACCCTGCGGCACACCAGCAGAGGCATCACACCAAGAAGAGAAAGATTCCTCAATGCAAATACGCTGTCGGCGGCCAAACAGGTAACTATGAAACCAGTCAAGTACTGAAGGAGATATGTTAAAAGAGTATAGAATGCCAAGCAAAATGTCGAAGTCAACCGAATTAAAAGCATTGCTAAAGTCAAGAAGTGCCAGAACCGTTAACTTCCCCATTTCCATGCCAGACCTGATATCGTCCGTAATATGCACGAGTGCCGAGGTAGTGCTGTGTCCAGGTCGAAAACCAGATTGGAAGGGATTCAGCAGTTTGTGCTTGGAAAGGAATGTGCTGAGTTGTTGGTGGACAAGTTTTTCAAGGACTTTTGATAGGAATGGGAGAATAGAAATGGGACGATAGTCAGAGAAAGATGCAGGATGAGATTTTTTAGGTAGAGGAATAACCTGGGCATCTTTCCAGGCTTGCGGGAAGACACTACTGGAAACAGAGGAGTTGAGGATATAAAGGATAGCAGGAAGAATATTATCAAGGATGGGTATGATCATTTTACGGCTGACACAGTCACTACCCACAGCGTTGGATGTTATCGTTAGAATACTCTTTTTAACATCACAAGCAGTGAATTGACTTATGACAAAAGGGGAATAATCAGGTATCGGAAGATTTGAAAGATGACTTAGTGTAGCAGCTTTGGTGGCCCTATCCAATATGGGCGAAGTAGAAAAATGACTATTTAGTAAGTTGAAGTTTATGTCTTTAGGAATCGTTTCCTGAGACTTTTTTCCGATACCTAATGATTTGAGAAACTTCCAGACCTTAGCTGTATCACCATTTTGAACTGAACTATGGATATGTTGGCGGTTTGCGTTCCTACACACCTTGCTGCTGTAATTTCTTATTGAGACGTACTTTTCCCTGTTGACATCATTGGGTCGAATTTTAAACTTAAACTTCGCAGCTGCTTTCTTATGTAGTAAAAGTTTAATTTCATCAGTCAGCCATGGCGATGGCAGATGCTTAACTCTCACAGCTCGAATAGGTGCATGTGTGTCGTAAAGCTGAATTAAGGCAGAAGTTAAGAAATCAACTTGTTCGTCGATGGATGAGGAAGTGACCAGAGGCGTCCAGTCAATCTTGCTGGCATCTTCACGAAGACGATCAATGTTCATCCCATCAAAATTGCGAAGCAGAAGAGTTTTGGACTTATGCTTAGGTGGTCGAATTTTGTAAGAAGTGAAAATTAGGTCATGATAGGAAAAGGCATCAGCTGAACATTGACCATGTTTAGCAACGTGATCGAGAGATGAGACGAAAATAAGATCAAGAAGTGAGGGGACAGAGTTAGGAAAATGGTGAGTGGCACCAAGATCAAGAATGCAGAGATTTGTAGATTCAATAATATGGCGAAGAGAAGTAGAGCGGGAGTCATTTTTAAGGAGACATGTATTAAAGTCACCCATTATGATGCTATGACTGTAAGAGGGAATCAGTGCCTCTAAAACACGTTCAAAAGAAGAAAAGAAATTAATCCGAAGAGAAGGGCAGTAGTAGACTCCAAGGAGAATTTTAGAGTGATGTAGTTCAACTTCCAGGAAAAGATGTTCACCGGCGTTCGGCGGAGGCGGCTGTGTGGACATGTTAACAATAGAAAAAGGAATGTGGTTACGAAGATAAATGGCCACCCCACCACCACCACCGACCGCCCGATCGTTCCTGATGAGTTGAAAACCTGGAAGAGAGTAAGAAGAAGAGGGAAGGCAAGGTTTTAACCATGATTCAGAAACAAGAATCGCATGAATATTCTTACAGTCAAAACTGGCCAGCATGTCGGGGAAATGAGCCGGAATACTCTGGGCATTAATATGAACCACATTAAAGTTTTTTGAGACATCTGAAAAAAAGGAAACAAGAGTGTCGGCGAGAGAAGGAACACTTAGGAAGCTTTCATCTTCACTATTCAAGGAATAAAAAGTATCATTATCACTGCTACAGCCAGGGCTGAGCATAAATATTAAAATAAAAAATAAATAAAATTAAATTACGCGGCTAAATAAAACTAAAAAAACAAAAAAGTTTACGTCCACCTGCCAGTTGTGCTTCAGATTAAATAAAAAAGCATAAAATAAAAACATACAATAAGAGTTTGTAGTCCAGGCATACAAATCTAGTACAATAAACAAACAACATAAAAATAACACATAAATGCACATACAAGAAATTGATAACATCACAATAATTAAACTAAAGAAAACAACAAAAAAACGGAGCGAAAATAAAATAAAGTTAGAGGTAGTCAATGCAGTGATACGGAACGCAAACAAAGAGTGACAGATACGACAGTGACAGTGACATTTGACATTGATGATAAATAATACGGTACACAATCAAACGAAAAAAAAGGGTGCTTGGCACTGACTACCTACTGAAAACAAAAACGAGAAATTTGCTACTACCTGGACCACCTATACAGTAATGAAGACAAACAAAGCAGACATCATTTCCTCGCTACAGCACGCTTTGTTTTAGCTGCAGCGACCTTTCCCACTGCGATCGGTTGAACGACACCAGACTCCAGCTGTCCTGAGGGCTGCTCCGGCTGGGCGGCCATGTGTTCTGGCTGCTGCGCGATCTTATTGAGGTCGGCGAAGGAGGTGACTCGATACCGGGATCCTTTCGAATCAAGTACGAATACAGTGCCCTCAGTGGTCCAGCATTGGGTCACACCAAATCTATCCCGCGCCGCCATGAAGACGTTGTGTCTGGCTTTCGTCAAAAACTCTGACATTGTGATGCCAGACCCCTTCAGCTTGGTTTTGCCAAACCAAATTTTATCTCGGAGGGCCACATCATGCAGTTTGAAGAGGATAGGTCGGGGTTTATGAGATGTGCTGCGCCCCATCCTGTGACATCGCTTGATGCCAGACGTAGCCAAGTCCAATTTGAGACGCTGCTTGACAATTTGAACTACCACCTGTGCGGTCTCCTCATCTTGTTCCTCTGACACTCCATGCAACAGTAGGATTTTACGCCTCCCACGCATTTCCATGTTATCGAGGCTTTGTGCTAGAGTGCCTACTTGCTGCTGGAGAGTACCGAGCGCCTGAACAATAAATGTCCGGAATGATACAAACTCAGCTGCCAAACCTGAGGTGGTGATTGATGTGGTGCACGGGCTTTTCTGCAGTTCCTTCTCAAATTCTGACATCCTTTGATTGAACAGATTGCTCATATCAGTGATAGTGCGGTTGATTGCCTCCATTGTGTAGTGCTATTACTATTAATTTTGCGTTTTGGAGCTGAAAACACTTCACTGGCAGGTAGAGATGATTAATTAATATTATTTATCATTAATATACAAAGTTGATTAAAATTACTATTTTTAATATAAGTTTTAAATTAAGAGATAAAATTTGCTGTTTTACTTTTGACTACCCACAATAAAATCATTCAACAAATAAATGGCTGCAAACACGTCAAAATAGTCTTCTTAAAACGCGCAATATATATATATATATAGGTCCTGTCATCAAGTGCTATCAAAATATTTTAGTAAAATTGATGACGTCTCGTGAAGAATTACTCGAATATTGTGCGAAATAAAACAAGAGAATTTGAAGGAGAGAGGACACACGAAATATGTTTATAAGGAGCAACACTCTTTGATTTATAGCGATCCGTAGATATAACACGGCTAGGCACAGTGTAAGGTGTGAGCGGAAGCGAGATGGAAAATCGGAAAATTTTAATGAAAGTAGTTGATATTTTCTGACAGTTGAAGGTTGACTCGCTACTTTATCGGTAAGTAATAGTGGGACTGTTTGATCTCGTATTATTCTTTCTTTCTTTCTTTCTTTTAGTTCAATATTGGCACGTGCCGTAAGTCCATAAAAGGAAACCATCCATGATAACATATAGGTTACATCTGTACATGATTATACGCCAGCTTTTGAACAGTCTTACACGCAGTATTATTTAAAAAATATATCTTCTTATTAGAAAAGCTTCCCGCAAAAACCGCTTGCGCTCCACACTTGCACTGCATCGTGAAAGTCACAAAAATGCAAGATTTATTCGGTCGTGCGGATTCAAAATGATTAGGTGCAAAAAGTGGGATCACACATGATACTTCTTACCGCTATTAAAATACTAATATGTATAGGTATAGCTACTTAGAGAAGGTGAGGCACATTCAAGGTCATGCTAACAGTCAAGTTTTAACCCCACACCTCTGTAAAAAAAGTATATTTTGCACTAACTCTTTCCCGCGGCTTAACTCGCGTTCAGATAGATTTGTGCAAAAAAGCCTATAACCGTCTCCAGGGTCCAATATATCTTTGTACTAAGTTTCATCCAAATCAGCTCAACGATTTGGGCGCGAAAACGAAGCAAACGAACTCACTAGCACATTTATCATATTAGGATAAACAATTACAAATCTATATGATCCAACATTTAGTCGTCAACAAATTCATGCTGTCCCAATTTGTCAAAAATACCAAACAATAAAGATTCCACAAAAGCACCTTACATTTTCCGCACCATAAAAGTATGCTCAATCTCCAACCCCATGTAGAGCAGTTTCCTCAGAGAGATTAATCTGGTAAAAACCGTGGGGTTAGGCGCCATAAGTCATGGTTTGCGGCCGCACACCTTGCCGCATATTTATGGTGCACTGGCGACGACATGGCAACTAAATCTACCGCTACATGCTAAGGGGAAGCCGGGATTTAAAATATGTATGAGTTTTATTTGAAGTGGTTTGGTAAGGAGCAATGAAGTACCTAAGTACGATCAAAATGAAAATAACACATTTCCATTTGTTGTGAACCACGTCAGTCAACCACAGAATATGACTCACTTAGCATCAATAATTAAAAACGAACTAGTTCGTTAATGTTATCATGGTCAAAAAGTGGCCATGAATTTACAAGAAATAACTACGTCAACTTTGAAACCCCTTTCTCTGCAAGTGACTCAAACGTTTTGTCCACTCAATACTTTACGATTATTTCCCTTTTAAATTACACTCAACTTAATGTATTCTTTAATAACTATAATAAAAGCATTAAGCGCCGCGCCCCACGTAATATTTTTTTAACAGCACACTTTTATGAAGAGACAGCGGCCATGCAAATGTCGCACCGTTCCTTACACCACTATTAAATATTATTTGTTGCTAAAATTAAAACATTAAAACAGAAATAAAAAGGTTTCGTTCCCAACAGACTATTGTGATGCAAAATACGTGGTGCTTACAGTGCAAGCCAAAAAAACGGGCGCGCGAAAAATGTCCGCTTTCTTACATCTTCACTAGTAATAAAAATGTAATGGGAGCTTTGTTTCTTTTTGTTGTTATTAAAAATTCTGACTTCCTTTTAAATGGGAATGTTGGAGTGTGTTTCTTGAAGTTTTTTCTGGGAGGCAGTCTCGGCGATTTTTCTAATTTAACGCGTTTCGTATTCGTGAGGTATTTCTTGCCCATAACTATAACTTCACATTACGAAGATTAATTAATGACTTAACTAGAATATATATATAATAATCTGATTTTATATCATGCAAAACGATAGTTTCTGAAGTATTACTTAATAAAATGTTAACCTACTAATTTACGTGAGTCTTTCAGAGCGCCCATTGGAGAAAAGAAAGGTACTTTTTTTCTTTATGATAACATCCAAGAGTGTTTGCAATTCAAAAATATGAAAATGACTCCAAAACAATAAACGGCAAGCATCGCCGCGGCACGTAATCCAAGTTTTATAAAACACTTTTTATTTGGAGTTAAGTGTTGTGCGGCTATAAAGGGCACGCCAAATGACGCAATATCGGGGCAGGGGCGCGGTGACGACGTTATTATTTATGTTAATTCCGAACGCTAAATGACGTCTTACGTGTTCCCGCCACCTTTTACTCACCCTGTATAGGGCTGCCGGTTGCATAGCAATAAAACTGAATTTATTGATGCTGGGTACAATTTCTGGGCACAAGTGTAAGTTTGAAAATTATATGTCACTCGTGTTTTTTACCCCTATGCAAGGGATTGTTGAAGAAAGTGACACTAAAAATAAAAACGCTGCGCTGTAAGGTATAGTTGTTGAATGTTAAAAACATTTGGTGACAATTTACGTGTTGCCAAACTTTAGACTACGTTTAACACCAACCAATATTAGCGTAGTATTTTTTTTTTAATTTGTCACGATTTCGAGACATTTCCTTTAAAATGTTTATTTCAGTTTAGGATTAACACAAGGCAGAAACAGCCGCGACTCGGCGCCGGCATCCCTGGCACAGATCTCAGCCTCTCAGCGGCACACAACTTTTTCACAAGTCACCTCGGTAATTGTGGCACTTTACATAATGTCTATTTTAGTACCGGCAGCATTTTTCAAAACGCGCTCCCCTAATGATTCGTGAAGAGCGCCTTGATGTCCCGTAATGCATCGGGCACCTCTCATTTAGCGAACGTTTGCACGCCGCGAGATTTATTGCAAGCGCTAAGTGAACGCGATCGCCTTTCGACATCCACTACCATCCACCATCCACCATCCACCGTGCTACGCTGGATATTAGAGGGTTGAGAGTAATGGCTGTACATTTAATTTTTGCGTAGGCAAATTTGCTTCGAATGCTGTCATAAAGCTGGTGATTTTTCTTCTTGACTCTTAAAAGGTTTTGAGATTCACGTGCGAGGGGTGTCTCGGAACGTTAATGTTGTTAACAAATCGAAACATCAATAGCACTTTAGTGGAACATCTAATGTTGAAATCAAAGCTTAATCTTTGGGCTGTGGTTCAAACGGAGCTTCGAATTTGTGTTTATTACTGTTGATTCTTACCTCAGTGTTTACCTGGAGCCCTGGGCTCTTTTTAGATATACCTCATCAATGAATAACAAAGTACTACGTTAAAACAGCAAGTCCTTAAACAAGCTTTCAGCACCCAAACTCCAAGCCCCCTGTGTAAGCCAATTTCCGGCGCGCACTACATCCTTGAACCTCAAATCCGGCAGAGTCAACGCTAACCCCACTTTGAGGTAGTTCCAAGTTCACCCAAAACATGTATTTATAATTTGAAAGCAAAAGAGGTGCGTTTCGACCATAAATATCAGTTATGTTGAGTCCGGCGCGCGCTCGGCTTAGGCCTCCCGACGCCGCGTATGACGCGAATTGTAAATGCGCAATTTGCGAAGTTCCTACTCCTCCGTCCTCCTACGTACTCCTCTGGAGAGAGATTTATGTGCGCTCGCGAAGGATTTCGTCGACACCTTGTCTTATCCGAGTCTGCTCGATAAGCTCAGTCTTCATTACGAGTTTTGAGAGGTTTATTGTCGGGAAAACTTCTTGTAGACTCGTTAGTGTTGCGAAAGAATTGCGTCCATGCTAACGTTGATCTATAAAACGTTGCTTGAAGTTAATGCCAACTTTGAAACAGTTTAACATAAAGTACATTTTCAAAATAGGTAGGTATCTATTGGTTTTATATGTGAGTTCACAAGGACGTTACTGATGATAGTTCTCATTTACCAAACAGCGATTGAAACTTGCAAAGTCATCTCACGTAGTTTCTGTAAGTATGTCCACATTTTGAACAACCAAATCTTCAAAAGCTATTTTAACCCTGCCCTTGCACATCCGTGGAAGGTGTCTGATGTTAGAGCTGCCATAAAAGTGGCGTAAACAGCCGGTTCCGGCTGCGTGCGTCCACCTGGCGGACAGAGCGTTTGTTTGTACGAACCGGAGTGAGGTGAGCCGTGCCCCGCCGGCCGCCATGCCGGCCCGGCCCGCGGTTGTAAACACTTCCTAATGTGAACACTTGCAATCAGGACTGTGGAATGTCTTGCGTTAATGAGTGTTAACATTTTACGATTTAGGTAGGTTACGTTATTAGGTATTAAGATTTTCCTGTTTGTACTGAGAATAGAGAATGAGTTTTATTTTTGAAATAGTTAGCTGTTAGCAATGCTGCGATGTCTGATTCTTAAGTAGGTTTAAAATATTTACCTATGGTTACGACTAATTAATAGTCACTTAATCTTCATTTCATCATTTAAATAGGTACATTACATAGTTTAAATAATTACTCAAAGAAAACTAAAGTACTTCAAATAAATATAATTGACCCACATAGTCATCCTAACAAAACAAACAACAACAAAAAATACAACGAGTTATGTATCGACATCTCTTGAATTGTCACAATATTTACCTCGGCAACAAATGTGAGTTTTCCTAAAAAGCTACGCAAACATACTTCATAAACACGAGGGCGACCTTCCGTCACCGTGTGTCTGTCTGTTTGTTTGTCCCCGCCATCCTTGGGACTCCACGGGCCCTTCGCAGAACGACCGGTGAAAGCCGTACCTACTTGTTTATATCTAGCAAATGGTGCCAAAAAACTGGGTTTCGGAGATGTTTTGGTAAAACCTTTAGTAACAAAAAATCTTTATTTTAAACAATCATGTTTATGGCAACTCGAAAGTTGGTGATGGGAACACTATGGACACAATGTGTATGTATAGCCCACATTCACTTGGTATTGACCTATTTTACTTCAAAGTATATGATTTCGGAGTCACATGAAGTGAAGTTACATAAATAAAAAATATTATTGATGACAGTTGTAAACGTCAAATTTATTTTGTAGTAAAATTTTGGAATCCTAAACAGAGAAGATCCCGAAATGTATAAACCTAACAGCACCTAGAACGTGTGAGTGTCCACCCATTTGTAGTCGCTAATTAACACGAACAGCTGCTAGTTCTGAAGATTTGAGATAAACACTACCACGTCATCAAAAACTGTTCAAATAAAACAGAAGGAGACTCCATAAAAATGTACCCATTCCGCCGTCTTACAGAATCACTCAGCCCATAAAGGATGAAACAAGGACATGAATTTCAAACAATAGCCGCAGTTAAAATAACATCTCTTTACAAAAAGTTGATCTTATTCAAATGTCAGCCGGGCGCGGCCGGGCGACACCACTAGTCTATACATAATTCATGAACACGAGGTACTGACTGAAACAACCCCAGGTTAATAGATATGTTTTAATGGTGTTTATGTAAGAAGAATGGACGAAAGAATTGTGATCAGAAAGAAAACAAGAGACTCGAAGAAGGTTTTTGAGATCCTAACACTAAAGCAGGGGGATTTTACTAACGAGTTACTACGGAGTTTTTTGTCCATTGTTCTCCATAATAATCTACTTTTGCGAATGGACATCTAGACTCGCTATAATATTTTAATTTTAAA
Organism: Mamestra brassicae; assembly: GCA_905163435.1. Lineage (NCBI taxonomy): Eukaryota > Metazoa > Arthropoda > Insecta > Lepidoptera > Noctuidae > Mamestra > Mamestra brassicae. Next base: position 533,898 of record LR990991.1, on the reverse strand, counting down.
CCGTAAATGTGAGGTTCAAAAGCGCCTTGTCTACTTGAAATAAATTAATTCACTTTGAATTTATTCTACGTTCTCTTAACTACGACCTAGGGTAAGGCATTGTCTTAATTAACTCACTATTCTCAAGCGGAGTACCTACTGTAGTCACTGCTGACCAGGCAAACTTCGGGCAATCCGGAGCCACTTCCTTTGGCTTGCTTCAACAATAGTACTTCCTTATCGAGGACTTGATTGATCCGAGCCAATATGCCAGTGTAGAAACAGTGCAAGTAGCGTTTGAAGCTATATTGTAAATTTTGATTAACTAAGATGTTTAGTGAGAATGAATCCATTTATAATTTATTAAGGACCTTCAACAAAAGATGTACGAAATGATATCATCATCAGCCAATTGCCGTCCACTGCTGAACGTAAGCCTCGAGCGCCAACCACCCCGGTCTTGAGCAGTCCGCATCCATCCGCTGCCAGCCACCTTCTTCAAATCATCGATCCATCGTGCCGCAGGGCGTCCCACACTACGTTTGCCCATACGCGGCCTCCACTCTAACAAATGTCACAAAATGATGTAAAATATTTCAATGTTTACATAATCGTTGATTATAATTATAACTCGATGGTTAACTACCGGTCGAATTTCTGAACATGTCGAAGTGAACGCTTGGGTGATGTGATCACGAGGTGAGCTGTCAATCCATATAATCAAGAGGTCCCGTAATCACGAAGTGAGCTGTCATTCCATCTTGATTGTATCGATTGACAGCTCACCTCGTGATCACTTCACTTCGACATGTTTATAGAATCGACCGGCTGAAATATTTGGAGAATTACATTCTGAATGAGTAAGTTAAAAGTCAGTCAAGTGTCATCAAGCAGTACATATTATTCCTAAGTTCATTAGTCCAAAGACTACAAGATACACCTACTGACAACATAATGTTCAATATTAGGTAGACGAAACAAATAGCACTCATACATCAATCTCAAGTATTGTTTACAAAGTATCTTCCAATCAACAAGCGGTATAATCCCACCGCGACGCCGACAGCGCGCGGCGACTGGATGGAGTTCCACGGGGCCATACTGTGGGGCCATATATTACGCTGTCATCATATTTACATCGCATATTTTGTGCCGAGCAATATGGCGGCCAGTGTGTTGTCCGGCAGATAAATCAGCTATCGATAGAGAGGAGGTAGGATTGTTGTGGCTGGAGTATATTGAATCTGGTTGCAGGTATGTATATTGGTCAGTTTCTTGTTTTAGTAGCTGGATAATTTTGCTGTTAGAAATATGTGGTTTCTAGTGACTTTGGATTTGTCAAGAAGCATGCTTAAGATCATCTATTTTCGTAGTAATTAATTTCGTTAATAATAATAATTAAGCGATTATTTACAAAGGAGTTCTTTGTATTATACCGCCTTATTAATTATTTCATATTTAGGTGCGGTCTGCATAATTAATTATAAAGTATAAAGATGTCGATAAAGTTGTATAAACTTGAGCAAAAATTTTGCTCTCAGTATTTAGATGCAAATATTAGGCATATATGTATGTACTTAGCAACATTCAAAACACGCATTACAAGGCAAGATTTTCTGCTATATTTACTAACTCATGCAAGTAAATAAAAAGCATTAGGAACACCGCGAACTCCTCCCAGCTCTATATTTATGCATAGTAAACACCAATATCGGATACACGTACGATGTTATTGATAGCGCTGATTCTCTTCTTTCAATCTAAAGTTTCCGCGAGGTGGCTCCATTGTTCGCGATATATTCTAAGACAAGCCTCCGCCCACGGATCACTCAGGGGAATATAATGCAAGGTTTACTTTATCATTTATTTTCAGCTTCCGTTGTGAAACCACAAAGAATTCACAGTGACTCATGGTATGTTAATCTATTGTTTTATTATTGTGGAGTTCATACATTCCGCTGCAAGTCACACTAACTTGTCTACGAGTTGGAACTGTAGTACTGTAAATGTAACCCATGTAGCCTAAAGGTAAAACAGAAAAGTCGTTTGTATTTAATTTGTTTTTCACGAGTCTAATATAATTTAGTACCAATATTTATAAAATTAATGAAAAACAAATTTAAACTCACACAGTTTTGCCTGAACCAACTAGTAGGAGCTACTCATAACCAGTTAATTTAATCGCATGCCATTTATCTTAAAGATAAACTCATTTCAGCCCAATAAAATCACGTTAACCAGAACCACAAACACAAGTGGTACACCAGAAATGAAAAACTTTTTAAACGTTGAAAGTTGTGTGTGGCCACGAAAGTTGCGGCCGACAGTCGCAGCCGCCTTAGTTGCCGTCTGCACGACTTGCTCTCAATTAAAATTATTTCATCCCGGCTGAACCCGGCGAGGACTCTCCAACCTCCGCGATACTGCGCGACAGACAGACTAAAATTATGAAAAACTTTTTGTCTGGCTTTCAAGTTGTCATAATTTTTTAGAGGCCTAAGATGGCGCTTTCTGATTTCGATGTTACGGAAGAAACCAGAGGTCACGTAACGGTAAAGAAATAAAAAAAGTCTCCTTTTCACGTTTTTCTTAATAGAAACACAACTTCATAAAAACAGTTTATTTCCAGCTCATCTATTTGAGTAATCCCTTCGACTCATTTTGCAACGCCCACGCAAAAATATGGAGCCGTCTAATCATAGCCGGTGGCGGCTAAAAATAGAAACTCATCGGAAAATAATGTGAAGGAACGGGATCTTTGAAAGATTTCCATCTCATGGTTTCTTCCTGGAATTTTAAAGATACCAACTACATAGATATTTCTGTGATTCGACAGTTAAATTGTGTTAATCAAATATCATATTATTATGGCATTCTGAACCGGTCCTATAAAATGCAAATAGTTACAGTACCGCTCAAAAATACTCAATTTTGTAAGGCCGCCACTAAAAACAAAAGTGGATTACAAAATTTAAAAAATAAACATTTTTGTGACGTGAACGTTTAAGGAATTTATTCGAACTTTTACAAAATACCTGGTTCGCCACTTTCATCGAGATAGCTTTTTATTTTATTTTTCTGTTTAAAAAAATATTTTTACTTAATTAGGTTTCTTTTTGGCGTAAGTATATATGTATAATTTAAAAAAAAAAATGTATTTTGGTAGTAATCTTTCATGTTGGTTAGTGTATTGGTTTTCAACCGTTGTAATTAAATTAATTAATTATACTTAACAATACAGTTCTCTGACTGTACAAACACAATCTTATTAAAAATAAACACACTAATCTTGAAGCGTCATCTTAAGCCGCGAAGCTGTCGGTCAAGCCAATTAGCAAGTCAATTGAAGGGCTGCTTTGATCTGCTGCTCAGCCGCGCGCGACGTGATGACCTGACTACCTTCTACCTGCTGATGATCAGGCTAATTATTTTAGAGAGGGTTGTCAAAGGTGACCACTTGAAGACTGGGAGAGCCCTTTTTGTTTGATTCTGGCTGCAGTTTAAGTAGATGTTTTTGATTAATGAAAGGGGGTTTCTGAAAGTGATTGTTTTAGTGCAAGTGTGTGTTAAAAATAAACCTTTTATTTTTTACAAAAAATAAATTTATCTTTCGGTAATGACATCAACAAGCAACACTAATGTAAAGCCACAAAGTCGACATTAAACAGTTTGTACATACACACCCCTTAAGAGCTAACCCTCAAACGACAAGGCAGGCCTTTCCAACCGAAAGACATCGTTCGTGACACAGTGCGGAAGTGCGCAAGCCGCGCGGTCAGCTTCCGGCCCTTTGACCTGTCTTCTGTGCCCGCTCGCTCTAATTACAACATTACTACAGTCCTCCACCACATCTTAAACTCGCACCGATCTTATCTACATTCAAATAAAGCATATTTTCCGTTGTTTCAGATCTGGGGGGCTACTTTGCCTGGGGTAGTTTGACCCTCGCGTTATGCGCAGGAAATCGCCTAAGACGTACCAGTTTTAGGTGACATCAACATAGGAGTGTGGACGTTGAACTGGCATGTGTAAGTTAGTCATGACTTCAGTTCAAGTTTATTTTAATTACTCAAACGTAATAAAGGAACTTTGTTAGAGACAAACAGAACTAAGCTTAAATTCACCTTATGATGAAGATTTTTTGTGTAACGTTTTCCTTAATTATGAGTATTTTTAAAAGTTCGCGAACAGAACCATAACTTACTGTTATGTAAATACTTTATGACACATATAAGATGTTATGTGTTGTTATTGTGCATACTTCACATCGTTGTTTATAAATAAGCAAACATGGGCGTTAGGTATTACTGAAAGAGGTCGTTAGAGTTACAAAATATATGTATGTGACTACTCCCCAAGTAGTAAGCAGGAAATTATATATTATTTATTAAATTATTCATACATTATTTATTTATTGGTACCATTGTACCTACCTACTCGATTTCTTCTGAATTGATTTAAATGCTCTTAAGCAAAAACTTATTACAACTACTTCATTCCATTTAAATAATTTTTTCCATATTTTTCCAGAATCAACACCTCCGGAAACAAACAATACGTGTCGCATGTCTACAGGCAGTGGGCGGCCGGAAGTGACGTGCGCGCCAGGTCCCGCAGACCACTTCCGGCGCTTTGACAAACAGCCCGCAAGGTCGGTGATGGAGGGTTAAAAGGTCCACAACAATAGGCCCTTCGTGCGAAAAGATTTTCAAAACCTGTGCTGATTTTGTGACTTGGATCTTAATAAAATCTGTGAATAAAGCCAAATGGGTTTATTATTTCTTAAAAAAAAAATGCTGTTTGGCCTGCTGTGGTATGATTTTGGAAGTTATTTATTTCATATCTAGTCAAAATTATGGCAAGCTATGAAAACTTCTGATTTTTAATACAGGAAGAAATGAGAGCGTGTTTAAAAGCGGGCTCAAGACATAAGGAGTCTGAACATGGCTTTAAGCATTCGTAAAACAAGAATAACATCCCAAATTAATTACTACACCTTGCACCTCTATAAACACAAGCATTCGTTCAATGACCTCCCCAGCCAAATACAAATTACTCCAAACCTTAAGACGATTCACATTAAAACTGTCTTAACGAACCCTTCGTCCACCTCGTTCCCTGGTACCTACAAACACTGGCCGGTGTAAATTTGACACTAATTCGCGCCACGGCTGCCCCGCACCGACTTATGGACTATTAAGGAATTGTTCTCGCTCGGACCTAGCCGAGGAAGCGGGGAGGGGGGAAGGTTATTTGCGTAAAGTTTCAAGCGCCGTGTGTGCCTCCCTTAAGGGGATTGCTGAATTATGTACAGGCTGAGTTTCATGTTTATTTGGAGTGGACTTCGGTTGTTGTGTTTTGAGTTTACGCTTGACAAATGTCGTTAATGTGCGGGAACATCAATGTGGGTATTTTAACGTTAAGAGTCTTTGGACTTGTAAAGCAAAAATAACAAAAAATCTCATGTCTAAAGTAAAATCATCTGGCAAAGTTAAATAGTTTAGAATTAATACAAACAGAACTTAAGCCTGTTTTTTAGTTTATAAACTAACTGTCTCTTTTTATTCTAGTTTTATAAGACATAGTATACTTATATTGTTAAAAAAATGATAAGTATGTGTATTTATTTGTATGAACACTTGAGTCAAGAACCCACTTCCAGGACCCCCTGTACCGCTAAGTTATACTAGGTCTGCAGTAACATTTGTAAGTCAGGGCCGAGGTGTTCAAACTCCGCGGCTCGTCTTAGGTGCGCGAGTGACCACCCCCTCCTCGGCGGACCCCCGCCTCCCCCCGCCAACCCCCGCCACCCACTTGACAGTAATCAACAAATCCCAACACAAATATCGTACGGCTGGCTTTTGAGAGAAGTTTTATGTTTGTTGAATTGAATTATAGGAGCCGAAAACGTTGGCACACGTCGGCCATGATTGTTGTGGATAAGCTTCGTTGAACGACATTTTCTTACAGATTTTCAGGTATGACTCTCCAAATGTTTTTATGTTAATCGTTATGGGTAGTAAGTTAGCATTGAAGAATTTAATAGATACTCACTAAGATTTTGTATTGAGTTAAATACTGTACTATCTGTACAAACAGTAGCTATCATGGTAAGATACCAGTATTCTAAAACCAATATTTCAAATGTAAACGAGAAAATACCTCCTCTAAAACAAAATCAACACAGTACTTTCACATGAACCCATCCAGACACAACAAATCCTATAAAACAACAACACGGATCCGATGCTCGAATTAATTCTCACCTCAATACGAACACGGCTGAGCTCAAGCATCCAATAATAGTAGCGTAGCGCTACAAATCCTAGGGGCTGATAAAATCCGCGCAGTTTACGACGGCCGGATTAGCGTCGACGCAAATACATCGGACTTGCCGCTAAGTTCGCCTTCACAAGTGGTTGCGGACTCCGCAACTATCCGCTGTGTTTGCCCTTTGACCGGCAGACGCACTGGGCTGGGACACGCCGCGGGTGGGCCGCTGTTAACAAAAGTAAGCAGTGACATTCTGTCAGTGGAAACGATTGTTAAAAAGTCCAAAATAGAATGTGATTAACAAGCGCTATCGAGATGTCACCTGGTCTATGCTATTTTTATGAATGGCAAACAGATCCGAGTTCAACTGTTCCGCCAATATCTAAAGTAAATTGGAAAAGCAAGGGTAATATTAATAACATTTAAGTAAAATTATTTTTGAGACATGCTTTTAATGAACTAAAAAGTGCAAAATATAACTTGGAAACGTAAAAGTACATTCTGTTACATTTTGTTAAAAGCTTGAGGCTTGACCTACATCAGTGTAAGTTGGACGTTCACCCCTCAAACTTTTAAGAAAATGTAACAGATGTATTTTTACGGATCGAAGTTATATTTTGTACTGTATAGTTCATTAAAAGCTTGTCTCAACAGATGTACCTGAACTGTCATTTTATTAGAACTAGGTAAACCCTCAATAAATCCTGTTTATAATGTTTTTGGAAAATTAATTTATCCGTTTGCAAATAGTTCATCGAAATACCTAAAGGAAATTTAAATATCGACATAATTGTTTTGACTGCAACAGGAATATTGAAAATCTAAATTCTATAGTAAGCTATCGTGACTGGTTGTTTTGAACAACTTATTAGGGTTTTCCTCATCAAATTATTATCTAATTGTATGAGTGTGTTATTGGACCAGTTATTGAACTTATACAATAGGTAATACTTCACAATAGTCGGGAGTCCCTGACACGTAACTATTATGTCAGGTATTGTGTTTATTGAGGAAAGTCGGGGATGTCCCATTAATGAAGTTAATTCACAAATCTGTTTCAGCATCTATTGTTGTATGTACCCAAGAAATAAACCCATATTTTCCTTTCAATTTAAGTGTTGATTTGACTTCTCTTTTTTTTTTTAAGGATGGGAAATCATCAAATGACTTCTTTCTCTCTGGGTGGAGCGGAAGGGCGTGTCAGACTCTTACTCACTAAAACCCATGCGTGTTCCTTCTAAAGCCCTTTGCATTCCAGGGCCGCGGTGACTCTTTCGAGCAGATTACAAGAAGACTTACTAACTGATGTTAATGTTCTGCAACGCTTATATTTTTTTGTTTCAAGACTTCATTTTAGGCATAAGTCGTGCCTAATTGAATAAACACAAGTGCGAAACATTAACCGACTGGCCAACACTGAACCACTTATTTCATTAATTCCTCTGCAAAATCACCCTGGTATCAGTACACTCGCGTTATCACTCAAACGCGTCGTTTCCTCCACCCAGTGCGTTCGGAGGAGCCGGCAAACTTAGGTAAGTACGGTTTCTATTTCCAAAGCATCGATCGAAGGCAAGTTGGAAGGAAAGGCCTGTTCCAATCAACTAATCGTACGCAAATAGATACAGCGGTTTAGCCTGCCCGATCATTGTTCGTAAGTTCACATTCAATTTAAAGTTGCCTGTACGCTACTGGGATTCTATGAGGGGATGTGTAGGTTGTGTTCTTGTTAAGTCTCTTTAGTAAGATGTGGCGTCTTATCTTAGCAGGAGTAAAATATAACATTTAAGAGAATATTAATAATTAATTTTAAGTAAGGTTTTAAAAATTACTAGTACAACTTGATGTTATCTCACTTTACCTACTGTTGTCAAAGTCAAAGTTAAAGTCAAAGCGCTTGTTTCAAGTAAAAAAGGCACTTTTGTATTAGTACTTTAAATTAAAGTTCGTATTTTCATATTTCTTTCTATCTTCCACGATTAAATGTTTTTTTCGATCAAACACAATTCTAATAAACACCATATTTAAAAAAAAAAGTAACTTGTTATTTTTGTTAATAAAATATAATTAAGTAAACAAACGAAGTCACAATTATGTGTTATTTTCTTTAATCTTCACTGGTAGGTTCAAGATTTGACGGAGGCTGAAGAAATGCTGAAGCTGTACTATTCATTCTTATTTGTTAACATCAGATCTCAATATCAAAACAATTCAAAACATTGCAGGTTGAGCCAGTAGTTACATGTGTGTGCGAAGAGAATTTAATTAATCCCCGAAGTTACGGGCGAGCGGTCACAGCAACCACCTTTGAACGGAACCAAATGTTCGTCGTAAGATCCGAGGGTCTTCTAATAGCCAAGTATACCTTTGTCGATAGCCGACGAAGAAACACGGAGGGGGAAATACTTGCCAAATTGATGTTCCCGAGTAGTTACAGCAATTACCTTGTAGGTAACAGTAGATGTTTGTATGTTAGGTTGGACAGATAAGCCAAGTGTTTGATGTCTTCAGGTAAATCCTAGATGCACTATTGAGGGTTAAATTATATTCATCATACCCCTATATTTTACAAAATATGATCGTTGCAAAATGTTGTTTCGATCAGGAATAAAAATGGGAGACATATTTTAAGGGACAAATAAAATGGATAACCCTACCATACTTCCTACGCACAAACTGCAGCTCCAGAAAGTCAGTATTACCGGAGAACTCGGAGATAAACGATTCCACAGACTCGGGTCCCATACCTGAATGAATCAGAAAAGATCAGCGGAGAATAATAAAAACATAATTTTCGGTTGCTTATCTCGAACAAAATGACTGACACAACATTTTGCGGATACAAACAATAACTAGTGAGTATATACCGTATTTATTTTAGCGAATCTTCCTTAGGTTAACCACAAACTGCTTTGAATCAATATAATATTGTGAGGCAAAGCTTCTGTGGTTTATCTATTTATTTTAACTTCCGATATCAGCAAGTAGGTGTGGAGAAGGAGACTCTCTTTATATTAAAAGAAAAGAAGCAATTATTTTTTAATAAAATGATTCGGTAACGTCAACTAGACAGGAAGAAAAAAGGCTAGGTAGTGGAGATTCAGTTTTAAATAACAGCTTTTTTTAAAGGTATCCTATGTTATTCCCCTTGAGCAAAAGCCTCCTCCATATTTTTCCAGCTTAGTTTATTTCCTGTCCTCTCCGGCCAATACAACAGGAATGAGTCCAAATCGTCGCGGTTACAAAAAGAAAAAATAAATAAAAAGAGTTTATTTGCTGATAACCAGCCGCAAAATACTCAGTAGCTGTTAATAAATAATGACTTGTAACAAATCAAGGAAAATAAGCACACTTTGTAGGTAGGTACCCTGCAGACCGCAGGGCGCTATCGTTCATCACTTTTACCACAGGCCTTGGGCTCTTCGGGAGGAAGATTATGCAATTAATAATTATAATACTAAGCAGGTTAATAAATATCGAATCAACAGATATGGGGCTTTGGTAAACCAAGAATATTTTTTATTTGGTTTCAAAACTTATGGCGCGCATTTTTGGTCGCTAAAGGCTATGCTTACCTACGTGTGTTGTGTGTACCTATCGAATAGGACAAGTACGTAGGAAGTACGGTATTGTCATTAAAGCACTTGGCCTTCAAAATCTTTCTCGTAACATTGCAATGGCGAAACTTTCAGCTTGGTGATGGCAAACAACAAAGCAAAAATATTTAATAGTGAGACGGATCGATACCCGTCTCCTCTATGACTGTCAAATACTATTTTATCGATGGATCTGTATAAGTATCAGTGACTGAATCTTTTTATTTAGTGAAGGTCATTTATTTAATAAGCCGACAGTTCATAACCTCGTAGGATTAGTTCTAAACGGTGTTTGTAGTATACCGGTGTGATATTGTTTGATTAATGCTTAATTTTAATACCTACCAATAATTTCACTAACTAGTCGCAATTCGCACACTCGCCCTGACTGCCTCAGCTCGTGTGTACTCGTAGCCGATCCAATTGATTACTGACAGACTCCAACTTTGATTGGACGTATTCATACTAGTCCGAACTTCGTCCTCCGGGTTATGGGTAACTGGCAAAAGGCTCAGCTAATATTTTTAGTCGGTTAAACCATATAAAACAACTAGTTACTGAAACTGGGAAATACAATATTCGTTTTCAAGAAAAAGAAGGATTATCCTACTGAAATTAGGAATGTATAGCGATTACTTTCTAGGAGGATAGTCCTGGTCACGCCGCAGGCCGCGGGCCTGCGGACGGCGAGCGTTGGGTGGCTCGCTTTCCGATCACCACCAGGCCCGGGTTGATGGCGCGTTGTGTTCCACGCGCGCCTCTTAGAGATATCAGCATAGGAGACGGGGCCCGCTAGGACCAGAGCCTGCCAGGGTTGCGGAATTTGTTCGAAAGAGTCACCGCGGCCCTGGAACGCAAAGGGCTTGAAGAACAAGAATATAGAACAACCAATCAACAAGAAGGAATATAGATGGGTTTAGTCAATGACAGTCTGACACGCCCTTCCGCTCCACCCAGAGCGGAAGAAGTCATTTGATGATTTCACATCCTTAAAAAAAAATAATTACAAGGTATGCATAACAGTGCAAACTGCTGGTACTACATATCCCAAAATTATTAGGTACCTATCTTTACTTATAAAAAAGGGAAAAGGTTATTTTTTCATTCGTTGTCATAAATTATAAAAAATACATAATAAAGAAAATAAAATCTGTTTAAACTTGTGCCAATGAAGCCCTTTCATACGGTACTCCACATGACACAGTTAACTCAATTTATTTGGACCACCGTTCATAAAGACCCTGATTTAAAAAAAAACTATTTATTTATTTAATTACAAATGTATAGTTTTCAGATTTTTCCCTATACTTGTAATATAAGACGATATTACTTGCCAAATTTCATAGCTCTCTAGGTCAACGGAAAAGACCCTATAAATTTTGATTCCCTTGAGAGTGTCGAAATGTTCATTTTTTGTGGCATAAACGACCGTATCTTTTTTTTACTTTAACTTAGAAGCTTTTTCACAGCTTCAACTGCTTCAAGAGACTGTAGACTTGAGTATATCGTTTTAATTTCAACTCGATACCTTCACACGTTCCCGAGATAAAGGGTCTTGATAGACAGACAGACGAACGGACGGACAACAAAGTGATCCTATAAGGGTTCCATTTTTTCCTTTTAAGGTACGGAACCCTAAAAAAAGTAGGATAGTCCGATTTGACTCTAGAAAACTTGTTCCTGTACCTAATATTTGTGTACTTGAAACTTGTTGTGTGCCTTTAGTTTGTGCTTTAAAAAGGTTTTAGTAGGTATAAGATTTCTTCCTTAAACGGAATAATTGCTGCATCGCCTTTGTACATTGCCAACCACCTATTACTATTCACCTATATTTATCTTGCCTAATTATAGCGCCTGGAGTGTAACGGGAAGTGTGTCGGTATTTTTTTTTTGTTTTGTTTTATTGTGAGATGCTGCAGTAAATATGACCTAAGTAGCGTATATTATCATCCGGTTTTCAAGTAAAGACTAGGTTGAAATATTGAAATCCTGTGATTTGTCGCAGTCGCATAAAAATGATTGAAGTGGTAATTAACGACGTTCAGTCAGCACTACCTAGCGCGAGGATGCCATAAAACACAACCATAAATGTTAGCCTGTAGGTACGTGGTAGCTACGCATTCATTAATTCAGTTATTCTTGTCTCCTAAATGCGGAAAACTAACGAAAGATTGATCATGGCATTAATGTTTTGGAAAATACGTCAAGATTAGGTACATATTTATTAATTATACAAATAAACCAAATATAACCCAATATGGCATATTGGTGTAAACATCACTTAAGTGGTGCCTACTAATTAATATTGATTTTATAATAGAACACGTGATCGTTGTTAGTCGGTTATTTCGAAGTAAGGCCGTGACAGCGTGGCTCAGTTTGTATGACGAACACAAAGCTGAAGTCGCTTTGCTCTGAATAGGCGAGTCACTGTAAACGCTGTCGGCCGCTATTAACTGCACTGATTCCTGATATTTTAGGATGTTGTTGGGATAGTCGCCTGTACCGTTCTACCAATTTTTCAACGTCGAAAGACCTATTTTTTGTTTGATCTCGGGAGATATCCTCATGGCTGTCCTCCGCTCTGGGGCGGGCGGAGGGGTCAGTCAGACTCTTACTGACTAAAACCACCCCGGTGTTCCATCTCCCACCTACGCCGGGGATCGCGAGAACGGATGCTACTTCCGTAATCCCGGGCTGGAACTTCGAAAGAACTGTGCTAACTGCATGGTGCTCGGAAAATTTCTTATTTTTCGGTCAATTTAAAGATGTATGTTTAATTCTCTTAAATGCTCCGTCCACGGAAAAAGTCAATCAGTAGGTACACTTTTAAACCAGACAAAATTTGCTACAACTTGAGGGTAGCTGTAGCTCTGTAGGTTTAATAAGTATTGAGGCTCTTCAAACATGGTTAATTTTCTCCAAAACATTGGAAATGGTATTTTTAGTGTTACACTCGGGGGAGGTAGTATCGCTACACTTGGTACCGTATTTTTTGCATATCTAACACGTCTGAGAGCACTGTCTTCAATATCGACACGACGACGTCTATAAGTTATATTATCATTTCCGTTGAGAGATTATCAATAATTCTTTGGTCGCGTAAAGTTTTTTTTTTAACTTCTTCCCCTTTTGATGACGTATGAATACCGTAGTATAAAAGCACTAACAGAAAAGATATATTAGTCTTTTTTCAATATATATATATGTATATGTGTATTCTGGAAATAGACGAATATTCCTTTTTGCTAAGATAATGTTACCTTAGCGATGCAACGCTTTGATCAAGGGTTATTTCACTTTCTTTACGTGGCGACACATCGCGCTGGGTTGTACATTATTGCGTCCCAACAACATCCCAAAAAATCAACACAGCGGAATTTATTGCGACCTAAGATGTTTTAAATGACTGGCCTAGAAGACAGAAGAGAGCTTTTATTTTTCTGCGAGTTCATTGCCGATCTCGTTCCGATATAATGACAATAAATGAAATTTACTTGTATCATTTGGTTTATTTACCTTTACCTACACGTCAAATAACAAAACCAGATTGTGTTGGTGTTTCCTATTTGTCAACTTTGAGGAAAGAACCATAAAGATTTGAGTGGACCGGTCCAGTCAGTAGACGCGTTAATCCAAATTAGCCCTGTGGACCAGGCTTAACTATTAAAATATTCGCAGTTAGGTATATATACAAACTACTCATATAAGGAGCTATTCTTGTCTCCTAAAAGCGGAAAACTACTGAAAGATTGATGTCATGTAATGGAAACATACGTCAAGATTACATATTAATTACAAATCTGTAAGTAAACATGACATAATGAGTTGCATCACTTCAGTGGTAGGTACCCAATAGACATGGGAATTTTATAATTAGCTTTAAAATGTTGTTTGTCGGATATTTTGAAATAAGGCTTCGTCCACACATCCCCATGCCATACGACACTGACGAGCATTGGACTCCGTAAGACTTTAAGAAATCTTTATCAAATTATAATTTCTCAATAAATTATGAAAAAATCGTTTTGTATACAATAAATCCCATCCAAACTCAATAGTTTCCAATATATCAGTGCCATATTAAGTAAAATAGTTTACAATTTCACGCGATATTTTACAATCTTATGGCGTTTGCAATTTTCCAGTGACATATGCAAGAAGCTCAATTTGTATGAACACACGTGGCAGCTTACTCTTGGAGCCGCCACTCGCGCGGGTACGTAATCCACGGAGATATCACGCGCGAGAATTGATATTTCTAATGGCGAAGGTGTGCTTTACTCTGCTCGGCGACACCGCGCCGTCGCAATAATTAGTCCCCGTTGCTGTTATATGTCGCGAAGTGTGGACGAAGCCGGGCCAACCTCAAGTGTCGCATGATCGTTGCGGAGCTGTGTGAACGATGCCTTACGCTCATATGTGATACCACTGCTCACGCGCGCGCTGTGTGGTCACTGAGGCGGCCCTAGAAACAAGCACTGAAAACAACCTAAACTACTTATTTTGAACAGATAAAACTGTTGTTTTCAATCCCGCTAATGGTGTGGTTTACTTAGAAGTCCCAGCCCTTGTTACTTAATTATTTATGAAAATAAATCTAAAATTAAAATGCCAATTAGTTTTAATTCAAAAACTTTAAGGAAATAAATAAAATAGAACTAATGGAAGCTTTTGCTTACGCACTTATGTTGGGACGATATCGGCTTACAAAATGACATTGAATATTAGATTAAGTGGGGCCAATATATTGTTGCTAATTTTAATCTATTTATGTACAACTAACGATTACTATATATACAGTTTAAAATATAGCGTCGTAAATTCCTCCGCATCGCTGGCCACTGGTAATGTACACAAAAGGCTTGCAGCATTGCCACGTTGTATGGCAACTCTTATCTTTTTTCCAAGATAAGCCCTTGGGTCACGCGAAGTATCAAAACACATCTTGACCGATTTTTAAACAGGTTATGCGCACTCGAGCCCCACGACCCGAGAGTTTCAACCCCGAAAATATAACAACCAACGAGGTTATTATATTTCCGCCGCTTGAGGTTCTTCGCAGCCGCAGCGGCAGCGCCAGCACAGCACGAAGAGCTAGGAAGATGGGATGGCGCAAGAGTATCGACACAAGTAGCGTCCCACACTAATGGCCTACCCATCTTCCATGGAAATAACGACATGCCGTCCGGTCTCTTGCCATCGTCTCGTGCAAGTTTATTTACGATAGATTTCCTCATCAGCCATCGTCTTCTTTAAAAACATGACTTTGTATAAGTTACATAAACTTTGTAAAATTATAAAATATCTTTAGAGAGTAAAAAACAAAAAAAACTCAAAACCAGCATCGGACAACGAAAGACCTCTTTAATTAGTAACTGTTCTCTATGGCTTACAAGTGAGCTCACCCCAACACAGATCAATGAGGGGCCAAGTTTTTAATTTTACAATCACACCAAAACGGAAACAGGAC
This sequence comes from Mamestra brassicae, assembly GCA_905163435.1. NCBI lineage: Eukaryota > Metazoa > Arthropoda > Insecta > Lepidoptera > Noctuidae > Mamestra > Mamestra brassicae. The sequence continues at coordinate 518,577 of LR990991.1, read as the reverse complement.
CTGTGAGCTGATTGGTTTGCCATTTCATGTTAGTTCACAATTTCTCGAACCGACATAGAGAGATTATAGAATATAGGATTCTGTTTCGTATAATTGTAGAAGAAATGTTATGTTATGTATTGTGAACCAAAATTTTCTATAATCTTACGGAGTTTGCCATTATCCGGTGACATACACATAAAAGGTTTGTATTGGGATAGATGTACAACTTTTAATATTTTTACCTCCCGATTGTCGTTTGTTGTGTGTTTACCTTCTGACATATTAGAACTAAATGAAAGAAAATTTAAAACTTATGTTAAAAGTACACTTTGTAAACAAGCATATTACAAATTAGAAGATTACGTGTAGACAAAATCAAACTGGTTCAGTTATGAATTAACTTTATAGATGGGTATACTGTTTCTTTTTTGTGTTTTTATTTTCTGTTTAATTGGTGGTTATTAAGATTATCTGCAAATATGTGAGTACCATTTACCTAATTTTTTTTTAGAAAAGGAATAAGTACCTCTGCTGGTTATACTTTATTCTTATAAGTAGCATACTCTGGGTGTATCGTCCTCACATAATATTAAATTGATTTTTGTATACCAAATTTTGTGAAGTCGTTATTTGAAAAGAGTAACTATGGAGTTTCTTGTCCGTTCTTCTCCATAAGAATCTACCTTTCCGAATGGACAGTAGAGTCACTTTATTAATATATTTTACTGAACTGTAAATGCTGACGTTCAAAAGTGCCGTTTAATGGCCTAATTGAAATAAACGTTTTTGACTTTTTTTTTGACTTTTTTGTTTGAAGCCTTATCGCATAATAAAAAAAAAAAATGAAATCGCTTATTCTGCTCGCTTGACAGCATTGTACGCGCGATCAAACTGCTGGTCCTTGATTACTTTTCAGACTAAATACTTTTTTTGTTATTTGTTGCTTAATAACAAAAACAAATCACATAGGTTATATTATTATTCTAACTAAAGATAATCGTGAAGCTCTCTGAAATTCTCATCTAAGAAGCAAGAGGCTGAATTATGTTACACTAGCTGCCGCCCGCGGCTACACCCGCGTCACTGTCGGAAATTATCCAAAAAAAAATCATATCGTATCCTATGTGTTATTCCAGACTATAATCTACCTCTGTGCCAAATTTCATCAAAATCCGTTCAGCCGTTCTGACGTGAAAGAGTAAAAAACATCCATCCATCCATCCATCCTCACAAACTTTCACATGTATAATATTAGTTATGTTACATATTGCAATGCATATAATAGGTAGGTACATTTAGAATGCCCTGAAAGAAATATGTGGCCAGTTACGCAGGAGCTACAAAAAAGTATGCCTCAGTCCCCAAATAAAGATCAGTGTACTTAGCAACAACTCAACAAGGCACAATCGTTTAATGACAAAACTTTGTTTTAACGAATGACCTAACCACATTGGGCGCCGCGGCGGGCGCCGGTGAGCGTCGCACGCGCAGGCGCCAGTGAGTAAGGAGATACAAGTGTCCTTTGTCCAGCGTGTCGTTACACGGGGCACTTCGCCATCTAAATAGAGGTATTTTCAAAAGCAATGTAATATCGCTGTTTGTGGTACGTCAACCGCAATATGTTTTCCAGTAAGAAATCAAATTTGCCACGATCTAATTTAATCTGAAGATAACACTGCTTGCCTAATATATATGTACATAGGTAGGTCTTATGAATTATAAAACAAAATATTTTATAGATAATCAACCGACTGAAATACGTAAAATAATAAAAAGAAACAAATCATTTTCGGACCAAAAAGGAATAAAATGTGGGCGAATAAGGATTTCCTGGGGCGAATCTTCTGGGGTAAAATTTTTTTATTAAAAACAGACCTGGCTTTCTACAACCTAGGATGTATTTAATAAGAATCTACCAAAACTTCAGCCAGCCTGGTATCGAGCCACTCATAAATATGCCAATTCTCAGTGACGTCAGTATTTCCATTCTATCGTAATATTTCCCTTGTTTACGATATTAGTAATCGGTATATAAATAAAGGTTCATAAACGGCCAATCAATCTCAGTTTAGCCCACATTACTCACCGTATGTGAATCGTCGCTAGGTAGGTAGGAGGTACTCATCTCCAAGCTAACCGCGATAACCTCAACTGTATGTGTTTCATACCATTTTTGTTATGACACCATCAAAACAATAATTGCGGTTACAAACTGGGTAAAAATGCTGTCAAATCCTTTTTGAGAAATTTGCAGAATGAGTTTCAAGAGCAATGTATATTTGTCATTTTATTAGTTTCACTTTTGTTAGTCATCGTCTAAACTTATCCTTAATTAATATAAAATCAATTTTTGTAGCCTTTTCGTAACTATGCTAGTAGTCCAACCGGACCAGAACCTTACATGGACCTATCTCACCTCCACAACCCACGTGGGTAACACGGTACCCCTCGGCAATACTGATATATTTTTTTTTGGGTTCGTACAATCCGTAACGACTATCAAAGATCTACAAGTGACAGCCTGGCTCAGTACGTTTCGAGGCACGGAGGAGTCTCGCTGTGTAATGGATGGTCACCCATCTACGGAGCGACCTCGGCAAGGCTTTCCCTGAAGATCTCACAGTGCTGCTGTTACTATTTAACCCTCAGCTCCTCCTTAGTTAGAATATATAGGTAGCATCGGGTAGATGCCTTCTAACTGTTGTCAGTTAGAACGCATCTAACCGATGCTACCAAAAATAGGACCTTTGTGCACATACAGACATGTAGACTTGTGTCTACATGTGCACAAGGTCCTATTTTAAAAAAACGAAACGCCTAATACCTAGGCACCTAGCAACACATTCGCCCGCTAAACGCTACCTACACGCAGCGCCCGTAATGACCAAAATGATTAATAAGACAGCTCATACATACATCTGCTACTATACATGACAACACTTAAGCAACACTACACACATTTTAACCGCTAACTACCAGTTATCACAGTACAAAAATTAAAGCAGAAAAACAACTGATTATTACGAATTCACGAAAAGCCGCTCAAACATAATATTCGATATTGACATAGATACATTTAAACATACATATCTTTAATTGTGACGTTATCGAAATCTTGGAATCCTATTCAATTTCTGGCAGTGGTGACCTGGTTTCTGAAATTCTCAGACTGTTGGAAAGCTATATTATCGTTGATTACCATTATCATGTGGGTTCTCTGATTGCTAGGTATCTATCTATACTAATATAATAAAGCAGAAGAGTTTGTTTGTTTGAAGGCGCTAATCTCTGGAACTCCCAATCCGATTTGGAAAATTGTTTTTGTATATGATAGTCACATTCATTACAAATGCTATAAGCTATACGGGAATGCGAAATTTATAATAATAACGGGATATGCGCGTACGAAGTCGCGAGCAAAAGGTAGTCTACACTAATATACTAAAGCTGATGAGTTTGCTTGTTTTAACGCGCTAACCTCTGGAAAGAAAGAGGAAGGCTATAGGTTATCCGGAACGGGAAAAAACGGTATTTGCTCGTACGAAGTCGCGGGCATAAACTACTTTTTAATAAAGCATGAATTATTCACAATCTTGTGTCGATACAACTGTCAAACCCTTCCTTGGGATTGATCACTTGTTTCTCTTTAAAACCTTGGACGCTAGACAGAGTGACATTCTATGAGCGAGTGCAATTCATTCATTCCATACATTTTTGACAATCGCCTTCGCCACGCTACCGCTGGCAGAATGTCGGTTGTCTAGAGCCCCCTAGGTCTCTTTGTAATCGCTTTGACGCAGTCATCCTGCTAGTATCTTGACAGAGTAGTATTTCTGTACCAATCTGTTTAGTGCATGTACCTACATGATGTAGAGGTAATTAAAAAGTATGTGCGCCAATAAGAGTGTGTACGACACATGCGCGGCGTTCTCACGAGTGTGCCGCACTGATCAGGCGGGCAACACTACTGCAGACGAGACACTTCTGTCAAGATTACCTACCTGTATGAAATATACAGCCAAACTAAAATTATTCAGGTCCAATCAGCTATAATAAAACAGGTATTCAAGCTGGTTGCGTTGCGATTCCCTTGGCGTAACTCTAATCACGTATGCGTACACCTGTACGTGACTTATACTATTTGATTTGTAGAGTTTTTTTATATTCTTCTCAGAGCTAAGCTCAACTACTCGTAGGTACCAACGTACCTACCTAAAACACGCGATGAATAAGGTTGGAATGTGAAAATCAAAGCACATACGACATATTGTATTATTTTATTGACTTTAGACTGCTGGTAACTGGAACAGTGTACAATTAATCAGCGGTCCTCTGCCATATCACAACACCGCTCCGCAGTACAAGCAGTGTCTCGTCTGCACGTTACACCGATGCCCTGTTACTCTGTGGCGTGGTATCGAGGCCGCACATGCGTCGCCGCCTGTGAATCACATCACACGCTCATTAGCGATAGGTGCCTCACATCTGTAACACACAGATCGGTTTGCACGAGGACCAACCAGGTATATATATGTACATGTAGAAAGAAAAGTCCTGAGTAACTCGCCCTCTCACTGACTGACACATCACCGAGGACCTACAAGTTTTTTCAAAGATATCTTTAAGATGTAGACAAGGATAATCACCAGATTTTTTGGAAATTTACTTATTTATTTGGATCTCCAAGAAAGGATACACAGAACAACATAAGTCACACTGATACAGGTGGTTCATTTACCTTCGTGTGATCCTTCAGTTATAGGAGACCACTGCATGCACATATACTCGTAACTGGGTTTACAAAACAGAATAATTTTACATACACAAATATATAAATTAAAAATAGGGTAAATCATTTCATTACATTAAATGAAATTAGATTAAATTATTCCAATAGATTAAATTAAGATTATTCCAGTAAATTCCACATGTACTTTACACATAGGCATTTCACGGGTGATTGAAGTCGCTGGCAAAGTGCTAGTATGAGACACGTTGGTTGTAGGTTGTAGCGATGATGGTGTTGTGGTCGAAGTGATGCAAGTCATCATTACGATGAGTGGAATTACTTTTAATTCTGTACTTTCAAATACCCTTATTTGGACTTTTTAATTATAAGGTTCTTGTGCTTTGTTTGTTCAGGATAAGACCTAAATAAAGCGACACAAATAGAACTGGAAACTGACTTTTTCCACTCAAATAAATAACAATCGGTTTCTGAATAGTGAATTAGTTCTCAACTTAAAATTTTCAATTCAGTAACCGAGTCTGAATCAAGACAAACATTGTTTACCAGGTGGGCCCACTGTAACAGAAGAGTCACTGGCTTTAATCAAATAATTCAGGCCACACACAATTTCACGCTATCCTCCCAATTGAAAAAAGTCATCGGTCATTGCATTCCAGGCGGCCGTCAGTTCACATGAAACCTCGCACACACGAACACCACCCGTGAGTATGGTCCAAAACTCACGCACACATATACAGAGGCCATGTTAATGATCTAAACACGGCCGCATTAGATGCTAAGCAATAAAGACTGGTACACACGCGAGCCATTAAGATGACACCCACTTGAGCCGGGCTCAATTGAGACAACGGCCGCGCACCTTGCGCTGTGGCTCGGCACGGAGAATGTATGGAGACACTCGATAAATTGGATGCTCTAATTAATACACATTTTACGGAAATTTATAAATAGTTAACTTCCTCGTCAAATATCCTCATTTCCATACCTATGGATAAACAAATAGTTTTTAACGTTATCCTTAACCGGCCACGTGTTGCCAGTACCGATTACATAAACCATAGTTCTGTTTATAGGTTTCTGGATTTATTTTATGGTTTAATTTCCTAGTCGAAATCAAACATGTTCAATTCGGAGCTACCGCATCTATTAAGCTAACACAAAACAAACACTAGTTACTAATGAAACGTGTATCATAGAATGAGTCACAACAAACTCCTGTCTTCGCGGACGAGTGCTATCGAAGACGTGGACAACGCACTTTGAACGAACTGTAATAAATAATAGATTGAATATAAATAGATTTAAAAACATAAGTATTATGTGTATTATTATTAGGTCAATACAAAGGACGATGGACGATGAGTGTACCTTAGAACGGTTTTGCTTAACCACAACCTGTGCGATGTGTAGTTAATCATATCAAACAAGAAAAGGTAAAAGATTTGGATGAAAAAAGTCAGGAAATAAATCTATTCTATAAGTAAATAGATAACTATCATAATCAGCAGTTTTTTTTTTTAAACTTTAGGCTCAGTAGTTTTGGAGATGAAGGGGTAAATGTCAATTTACAAATATTTTTTTAATAACATCAAAATAATTATTTCAAATTATAAAAAAAAGAACTATTTGAGACCCTCAAAATAAGCCCTTTCAGTTGAAATGTCACGGCAAAGTTTGAAACATTTTTTTTATTTTCAGTTTTTTCCCTCAAAAGTGACCTCATACTCCTTTTTGGTATTTACCTTACGCATCTGTATTTGGATCATAGAAATTCATATCTGTACCAAATTTCAACTGAATCGGTCCAGTAGGTTCGGAGCAAATTGGCTGTGACAGACGGACAGACAGACAGCCAGCGCGGCAGCGTAATGACGTCAAATGTACCTACCTAAATATCTATTTCCATTAATCTTCTCATAAAGCCATGAGTCAACGGGAAAATGTGAATACTTGATAGACAAGCAGCCATAACAACTTATGTATTAAATAATATTATGATCTCATATCCCCTTAGGAGGTCACGTAGTTCATGTTGTTAACGTGGACGGTTACGTTACGAGGAATAACCTCCTGCCGTAGAAGGACGCAAACCGTAACTCAATATGGGAGTATGCGAGCGAGCTCACGTGCATTTCCTTGGGTTTGTTTGACTAGCTGGGTTGTGATCTCATTGAGTGATAAGCTCTTCTGGGTACTTCAGAATACGTCACAAATCTATGATAGGTTGACTTATGGAACAGGCTTGAAACATAAACTTATACACGACCTGGTCACACCGTCTCCCTTTCACAACCGGACTACCTACAAGACGTACTGAAAGGTACCATCTGCACTTATTTGATACTAGCTACCGCCCGCGTTAATGTCGAAAATTATCCCAAGGGAACATACTCCCGGATAAAAATCTATCCTATGTCCTTTCCCGGAACTCAAACAATTTCTACACCAAATTTCATCTAAATTGGTCCAGCCGTTTGCGCGTGAAGAAGTAACAAACACACACATACACACACACACAAACTTTCGCCTTTATAATATTAGTGTGATTTTTAAGTTTGTACTTAGTAGTCGCACTAATCTTCTCGACATCGACATTTATTAGGTATACGCACGGCCAAGGTGCGGAAATCCCTGCTAGCACCTATTCAACGTCAGTCTTGAATGAAGAAATAGTTAACTGACGCCTTCTGGGCGCATAGACCTTATTCATTGCTGTCCATCAGTCGAAAACGAAAACAAAATGTAATCATAACCCTTTTGTTTGGTTTTACCATAGTCGGGTAAAAGATAAGCTATAATAGCTTTTTTATTAGGTAGACTCTAAAAACTTTTGCAATACTACAATGTTCATTTTGTATCCAGTCATTATTGTACCTACCTAGCAGTAGGTCAGGACGTTATGTATTTATAATAAACTTTGCACAATAAGAGGTGTAAATAAAACTAAATACAATAACAAATACGAATAAAACAGGTTCCTATCAATCATGGGAATAACTTTTCCCAGCCTTTGACAAACAACAACAAATTAATGATAACACAATGACTGGTACGAGCAGGTGAAGAAGCTGAAAGTTGTGGAATCAAAATACATATAAGTGCGTACTGTTAGTGCAGAGAGTAATTAAAGCTAAATAAATAAAAAAATTGGTTGCCTGTAAAGTCGGTATACGGGCGAAAGTTTTACGTGACAACGACTTTGAGTGGTAAAATAATTTTAATGTGAATATTCATTCGTATAGTAGGAAGAAGGATGAAATAATAGTAACAATTTAAAACATTTATTTGAATTGTTGCGATGGACGAAACTACCTTCACATTATCACTACACAATCGTTTTACAATTAACTGGCAACGTGTAAACTTGTATGCAGGCGCCTAAGCGAAATAGAAGCGCAAGACATGAACCGGTGTGTATGCCTATCTCTCTCGCTCTGTCTCTCTCGCTCTTAGGCGGGCTAACTGTGCTCGAGTGGAAGGGACGCGTGCCTTTCACTTTTTATGTCTGTCTCTCTCGCTCTTAGGCGGGCTAACCATGCCCGAGTGGAAGGGACGCGTGCCTCTCACTCGCTCTCATTGTGAGCGCATAACGTGAGCGGAGCGTAACGCAGTTTCTTGAAGTGTCACCCGGCAAACCAATTTATAAGACGTTGTCACGTCAATAAGGTCCCATTAAAATAGATGGACAAATTCTAACACAGCGTTCAGTACGTCTAACTAAAGATATCTAAGCGAAAAAAACAGTGATTAAAGTGATTTTATTTTGATCTAAAATAATAAATTGCCGGCACACTAGAATAAACGCATCCATTATGGGTAGGTACTTGATGGCCAAGTGCGCCTGCACATTTGTAGTAACAGAATTATTATGAGATAACAAAGACATGGATGCGTTTATGCATGTTTAGTGTATTTTCAGTAGCTGTTTTTTTTCTTGTCAGTGGGTACATATCTAATGCGTTTTTCTTATAATTTTTTTACCGTTTTCCTTATTTTGGTGGTCTGAATGATTTCAAAAAGTTTGTCCATGTATTTTAATGGGACCTTATACAACATGTAAGCCCTGGCCCCTTAAAAGAGGTATTGCGTTTATTCTGTTACACGTTGTATAAGAAATCCGGAGAACTGCAAAAAAAAATAACCAAAATCTTTCAAACCATATATCACTTTTTTTTACCATGATGTGGACTCATGCAAGCAATCATTTTAGTTTAATTTAAGATTTCCTTTTTTTTATCAGTACTCAGGGTTGGTATCAAGACGAAATCAATGATACATCAATGATTAAAATCAATTGACCCGGTTATAGGCTACAATCCGTGCCAAAGACACATACACATTTTACAAACACTCGAAAAACTATGCTTCTGGAGCACTTGGATAAAAAGGTTTTATTGCATCATTTCATCCTCTTAACACCTGGTTCCGTAGGTCAGGAACCTGCTCCAAAATAAGCCAGAAAGGACTGAGATAGACCATTAACGATGTAAATAAACACAAGAGTTTAAATAACAACTTAGAAAATCCTATTGACAAGTTTGTAATATCGTCTCATCCACGTAACTTCCCGGCTCCTGGCCGCTCCTGGTCCAAACAAAGCCACAAATGATTGAGCGTCGTCTGCAGTTAGGTGGAAGACAATTAACGGGTCGGGGGTCAAGCGAGCCGGCGTCGCATACCGGTCAATTCGGCCAATTGGCGCGCAGACGTGGGAACGGCGCGCGCGCATGAATCACCTCCTTGTTGTAGGGACTACTATTTATAGGTATGGTGGACGGTATTGGAGAAAGGATAATATGAGGTTGGTATTTGTGATGTCAATTATATATTTTTCTACATTACTTTTAAAGTTGCCTCTATTGTAGAACATTCTTCAGGATGTTCCTACAACTTAGTTATGTCATCGTAAATTTGTGTTGTTTACTATCAACTAAATATTAAGACATAAGTCTGGAGCCGTAATCCCGCCGTGCCGTGCCAATGTCATCAAGATTTTTTGTAAAAAATAAAACAACCAACAAAAAAATACAACCGACTTCCAAATAAAAAACACTACCAAGTATAAAATAACTCTATGGAGGTATGCGGTACAGAGAGTAAAGTTCCGCATACCTCCACTGGAAAGTGGGAGGATCCTCCGAACCAGACGGTTGCTGTGTCTGGTGGGTAACTGCCCGATATTCGACTGTTGTATATGTTCAAATCGCACGGAGAACTTTGCTTGCGCGATGCAGGATTTCGATGTTAGTTCGTCGTAGATGGCGCTGCGAATCTTTTTGTTGCCGTACAAATTTCGCTTCTTAGTTTTTCATGTGGCGGCATTGATGCCGCTACAACTCTAGTTTTCGAAGTCGGTGTTTTTGGTTGTTTCATCGTTTTTTGACACCGACTTCTTGACTTTTTTGTAAAAAAGGATTTTTTTTTCTTTTTGGTGGTTTTTTAAATTATTCCCCTGGCGAGTGGTTGCACTATTTCTTGATAAGGAATAACTTTGTGTGCCTTCGCAGTCGAAGTCCAGACCAGCTCATACTTACCTAAACACCTACTTTGATTTGGGATTGACATAAACCCAGCAGTCCCGGAAGATTTGCTATCATTTATTGAAGAGTTCCGTTGCCTATCTCCGAAGTTCCTCATTATAATCTTCACCAAATTGAAATTGGACTAGTATGGAAAATTAGTCTTAAAAAAATACCCAAATCGTTTGACAACTGGCAAAAATATCGCTGACCAAAAATACAAAAAAAAAAATTGAATTTAAGAACATCCTCCTTTTTTTGAAGTCGGATAAAAAAGATGACGCCAGTCGTCGAATAATGCAGATTTCGGTGCGGCGGAACAGAGAAGCATGGAATATGAGAGAGGAGATCTATGCTCAGTAATGGGTGGACCAAGACTGCCAAAGACTATGATAATATACTCTACCATGCATACAGATTACGTATCTTAAACATCCATTTTTTTCTCCCTGTTTTGTAAAAATGGTTGCAGCAGAAACTGCAAAGCGCAATCAATATATATATGTACAATCAGTGTATGTATTTTTGTAGATAACCTTATAAACTTAATGGGAGAAACTGCACTGTTTATTATGAAATCTATTCATTACCTATATCCTATTTATGTCTAAAGTTCGTATGACATAGCAACATGGAAGTACCTGAAGTAGACATCGTAGGTAAGTATTTAATGTATTTATAACGCTTGCTTCACGCTGCACAAGTACTAGTAGGTAAATGGCTAAGTATCGAGATAAACAAAATTAATATAACAACGCGTTTATTAGTACATTGTGGTATTTTCATTTTGTGCAAATAACGTAATTAAATATTATCAATAGGTACGTATGACACCGATAACAGTAGGCAGTCGAAACTAAATGCTAAATGTTTAATTAGTTATTTACAGGAAAAGGTGTAACATATTATTGCTAAATAATCTAAATGCCGTAACTTCCTAGTTCTAACTTTCCAAACTAGTATTATTTAAAAGGTAAACTAATCGTATGTTTATTTCCTGCCGTACAGGAAAATTAACACTTAGGTAGGTAACTACCTGCTAATCAAATCGACGAGCATAACTATTAACTTTAATAACATTTATTACAATAACTTTTAAATACATATTTGAATAAGCGGGGTCCAACCTACCGATCACAAAACGAGCTGTATTGAGGAGCAATAAAAAAGCAACCAATGTGCTGTAGTTTTACGTCAGCCCCTTGCTCCAACCGAGCAACGAAGGCTTGGACAGTTGCTCGTCGAGACGTTTAACCGAGCTGCTTCGTTGTTTTCTTAATAGTCTTGACTTTTAGCCACTAGACCGCTGCTGATAGTGATAACGGCAATTGGTACAGTAACAGCCTCTTTCTCAGCTTCCACGGGGTTCTCGTCATGTGGGATGGTAGCATCAATTATAATAATTGTGCAGCGCTCATTTCGGTCTGCTACCACTATATCTGGGTTATTGGCAACAATAATCCTATCAGTGTTAATAGGGCGATCCTAGTGCTCGGCAACCATTTCATACCATGTTTTATGCAAATAAATGATTATTATTATTATTAACAACCAGACCAGAGAAGCCAAATATATGAAGATATTTAAAATCCATAATTAAATGCTTTAATAATCTTATAACTTCTAACATGCAACAATCATTTTAATACAAACATAAGCGGATCGCGTCTCTCAAATAGGCGCACTCTTCAAACAAATGAGCGCGATCCCCTCAGGAACTTGTAAAAAATTCAAACAAATCGGCGTGCACAAGCCTCGGCAATCAGGCAGGTATTCCCGACAAATTGCCCTTAATAAAATACTCCTTCTAATTAACGAGCCACCCCTACTCTCCCCTGACACAACACAGAAAAGCGGAAAAGGCCCACTTGAAGAAACGGATTCCTGAATTGAAAAACTTACCTAACCATTGTTTTATACCATTCTTTTTTTTAAGATTTTAGGGTAAAGGATGACTAATGCTTAACTTCAAACTCTTATTTATTTTGTATTTATATAAATTCATGTATTTATTCCGAAATTGGGGGTTAGGAGTTGATTAGAATGAGTTCAAACCAGAGGGCAATCGAAAAGTCAAAGGATTCAATAATAGTAATCCATAATATCCTAAATGGACATTTTTCATTTTGCTTAGTAAAACCATATCCCACAGTTGATTATCATATTTTGTTAGTAACTTCTAGACATTAAAATTTTAAAAGTAATTGTGAATTTCCGCCAAATACGTATAAGTGGAGTGCCTTTAGTGCCTATAGTATGAAAACCTCGGAATCCAATTACTGTGAACGTATAATTATTAAATCTGTTGGATTGCTTTATTGATAAGGTGTACCTAAGTATAACAAAGTTTACCTATTAAATTAATACATTACAGGCTTATTGGACTAGTTTCATCATCATTATATCAGCCGAAAGACGTCCATAGGCCTCCCCCAAGTGCCGCCACAACAACCAGCCCTGAGCATCTCGCATCCATAGGCTACCCGCGACCCTCAACAAGTCATCAGTCGGCTTCGCTCGCATTAATATAGATTTTTGCAAAAAAAAAGTAGCCTTTAACCGTCTCCGGGGTCCCGTTTATCTTTGTACCAAAATTCATCAAAATCAGTTCAACGATTTAGCCGTGAAAGTGTAACAAACTCATTTGCACACTTAATTTTATAATATTTTATTTATTTATTTATATCCAACTTGAATTAACAGTTTAAAAAACCACATAAACAAGTTATTGGTCTGTCCAAAACAAAATTGAAATATTATTAAAAAAACTAAATATTTATCACTTTTAACAAAACTTGACAAATCTAGGCAAAAATAAAAATAGAAAAAAAAGAAATTATAATTGTCATTAAATCATAATAAAAATATCAATAAACAATCAAGAATAAACAATAATATTAAATAAATATTAGTTAAAAGTCAAGTATTAGTTAGGAATACCGTAGCTTGATGTCACGATACAATATGCCTTCTATCTTTCCTTTGCAGTGGCCTTCTACGGCTTCTGGCTCCCGAGCCCGCCGGAGCACAAAGCCAAGAAAAAATAACAAGAAACGCCTTCTTAGATGGAAAGTGATCTGCCTCTAATTGTGCTGTGAGCGTCCGGAGCGAACCGTGATGCTTGGCATACACCCCATGTAGTTATATTGTTTGGATTGAATTTTTTGTAATAGAAGTTCTTTCGCGTTATCTACTTGGTTCTTGATGTTTGAATCAAGATTATAGAAACTTTATCTTTAACTTTTATCTTCAAATCGCATCTCGTTACGGATAGTCAGAAGCCAGAACATTTGTCATCAGTCTTGCCCAGGGGTATCGTTTTACTCAGTTCTGGGTTGCGAAGGTCAGATGGGCAGACCGCTCCATCCAGTTAGACTGGGAGCCCCTATATAGTTGGGAATAGGCTAGGTAGATTGAGTTATTTTCGAATTAAATCTATCGTCAAACTTAATTGGAAATAGTGCAGAGTGTGGGCCAAATCGTGGCACTAAGTTAAATGATAAATGATATTTATTTTGTAAGTAAGTTAAACATAACACTTTTACACGTCAATTTTTTTTGGTCATTGTTAAACTAGATGAGGCCGGTGTTATCTAGCTGACTGTTGGTTTTGTTTTAATGTTGAGTTCAGTAATACTCACTCTATATCCTAATCATTGTTATCTAATAAGGAAGCTTTAACATTGTTTTTCTTGAAGTATATCAAGCCTACAAAGGTATCAGATAATTATCCGCCGGTACGTCCGGCGTCCGCTGTCCGGCCAGTGTCCGCCGTCCCTCGAGCGACATACATCACACGCACTGACTGATAACTGTTCTTAGTGAGGACGAGGTACAAGACATACGCTGAAAGCGAGTTTATTGGAAAATACTTTGCCTTAATTCATACTACCAAGCTTCTGTCAGCGACTGCGCTCGAGTGAATGTCGGAATTTTTTCCAAAGGAATATACTCCAGGGATAAATAGTGAATAATACAATAATAGTCTGGAGTAGCCTATATGCTATTCCAGACTATAATCTATCTCTGTGCCAAATATCATCCAGATCCGTCCAGCCGTTCTGGCGTGATTGAGTAACAAACACTCATCCATCCAAAATTTCGCATTTATACCTATAATAAGATTCTATTAATAATGTTTTAGTAAAAAGTTTCCTTGGGCAGTAATAAAAGCCAAATCATCCTGTCTCCTTATCTAGTGAAAATTATAGTGTGACCAAAGAACCGAGAGGAAATTGATACAGAATCCAACTGTGGTTGATAACAATGAGCTGTGACGTCAGCACACGCTTAGGTTAAGGCGAGGAAAAAAACAAGTGTGTTTTTACTAATTTGATAGAGTTGCCGTTGCAAATAACAATCCCTAAAAAGATATTTTCTATGACGTCAAACGTATAAAACAGGTAAAATACTGTAAGGCGTCGTCTCAACTAGCTAACGATCGTACGACTTAACGATGCGATTTTGTCGCACGACGAGATTAAACAAACACATTTCTTTAGAGTGTCCTAATTGACGCTTGTAAATTATCGCGCGCGCACTGGATCATTTTCATGATAATTTTAATGGCGCGACGAAATCGCATCGTTAATTTGTACGATCGTTAGCCAATTAGGACTACGCCTAAGGGTATTGCCCAATACGAAAAATACTTTGATAACTTTAACCCATAAATGTATGTGAGGTATATTCTATTGTTACCTACCCTACTGTCACCGTTTCCTCGCCACTCGCTCTTGCCTTGAGCCTCTCTACTCAGGCCTAAGGGTCTTCGGAAAAACTCCCTCTTTACCTTCCACTAAAACTAGTAAATAGTAGGATTAACTGTTCGCATAAATCACGGCGAGCACCGGCCGGTGATACACATCGGGTCTGAACCTGCGTACTTCCACTCACTCGGTAGCTGAGCCTATCTGATAGAAAGTTTTCTGATTAGTGGCGCTGTGATTGCTGGCGGGATTGTAATAGTTGCTCGGTTTAATGTGGGTTGAAGATGATTGTGACTGTATTTTTTAGTTGTTGATAAACAGTGCTGCAACGCACCTGATAAGAGCGGACAGGTAGCAACAGGGACAAAACACTTAAGATAATACCTAGATAAAGTTTTTTTTTTGTAATTAAACAACTAAGCTGCGTTGATTATTTAAGGAAGCTACTAATGAGAACTGTGCACGAACTACTACTATAAAATTTGTTGAATTAGAAATTTTTGACGTTCGCCACAAAACCTGGTTTATTCAGGAATTCCCGACACAATTTTTTTCCCCACGTCCAATTGAAAAGTTCATATTTTGATGACACACGAAGACGCGCGTTAGTTAGAGAATTAGAGTGGAGACAGTCATTTGATAAATTGATTATTAACTGCCCTGATGGCCGCAATGAACGAAGTGAACTATGAACGACTGAGTGAACACTTGAGCAGCTAACCGTTTATCCCCATAACCTGAGCACGCAGGAGTCAATGACTGCTCTGATATTTTAAACTGTGGCACGTGCGTTGGTGAACGAATCTGAGGTCTTTTTTTTAATGAGCTTTCTCGCACTTTCTTAAAAGTGTTGATTTACCTGTATCATATTAAGAGTACTCCTCACAGTATTTTAAACAAACTTGCGAGTCCTTTTTCCGGGAAATGAACTGATTTTAATTAATCTTATGATGATTGATGCGATCCGATGAAGGTGCATCAAGACAAACATACCCTCCGAAGTATCTACGAGTAGCTGTTATGTTGTGCGATGTCTAACAGTCAGTAGGTCAGGACTTTGGTTCCGCTAATTACCTTTACCAATTAAAAAACCCTCCTTGATTATATCACAAATCGTCCCTGCCTTTTAGCACCAAATAAAATAATATGTTAAAACAATGATCCCCATACCATACGTGTCGTCATAACCTGCTGGCGGTCGACTGACTCCTCACAAATGAGCGTCGTTTGTATGCGCCCGACGAGGATATCTTTATTTGATCCACTGCCGAACGTTGTGGAGCTGTGGCTATTAATAAGAGAGGTGATCTAGAATGAATACATGGGATTGTGAAACTTAATATCATTTTTATGATTTTTAACCGACTACAAACGAGGAGGAGGTTCTCAATTCGACTGTGTGTTTTTTTTTTTGTATGTTTGTTTCTGTAGCTATAGCTAAACCCAACGCAAAAATGATTATTTTTGCGTTGGGTTTAGCTATGTAGCTACAGATCAATATATAGCTCAAGATCGGTTAATAAACAATAAAGTTATGCCCTAATATATAACCCCCAAAAACATGTTAATTCAGATTGACTTGTTTGCATCTGCGTACCCCTTCACAGCGTACCGGCGTGATGTTATGTTATGAACTGGTGAAAACAATAAACAGACATGCGATTTCAATAATCCCGGAAGGTTTGCTATTATTTATTAAAGAGTTCCATTGCCTACCTCCGAAGTTCTTGATCAGATCTTCACCAAATTGAAATGGTACCAGTTTGGAAAAATATTCTTCCAAACAAAAAAAAGAATTATCCAAATCGGTTGACAATTGGCTGAACAAACATTTTTCCTGGGATCCCAGCATCAGATCCTGACTTATACCTTCCATCATTAGCTCAGAAAGATGAGATGTTGATCACCAGGCACAATTATCTGAATTGCGTTAGAAAGAATAGTAAAAACAGTGCCTTCAAAATTTGAGGGTTGCCCTCGATTTCCCTGGGATATCAAATTCTGACCTGGTGCCAATGGAACCACCTCAGGAGTAAAGGCTTTCGAATAAAAAATAATTATCAAAACCCATTCATAATTAACGGAATGATCGCATAACAAACATACAAAAATAAAAACCATATCCAGTCGAATTGAGTAATCCTGAAATCAGTTATGAATAAATGATTATTCATAACCGATTTCAGGATTACTTAAATTGAATTGTGACTTAATATATATTTTTTTTTTTTTTTGAAAATCAAAGTTTCAAGAAGTTCTCTCGTGGCGTATCCCTCAGCAACTGTTTATTTTAGTGATAAAATACTTTCTATAAAGTTAGTGCCAATGTCAAAGACAGCAGCTTTCTTTTCACTTGTAAAATAATTATTGGAATCAGATCAGTGCTTCCAGTGATTACCGCTTAAAGTAACAATTTTACCTCTTTATAATATTAGTTTAAATTCCAGGAAACTCTTATAACCCACATAGACTGCATCACCACACGCAAACTAAACATTGCTAGGAGATAAGAAGATGCGAATGATGTGAATAACCCACAGCCAGGCAAAGACGATAAAGGCTCACTCGATAAGGTGCTACGCGCTACGGCCTACGAGGGCTACGATGGCTACGGCGTAGGCCGGTGTAGGTGTTCAATGCAATGTTACGAAGATGAAAATTTGTCTTTACAAGATTATACAACATAATCTATTTGAGCGTATGTTTTCTTACATTGTACCGTACTAAGACGAATGCGGCTTAATTATCATTCGGAAGCTTCGTAGGTTCGATTCCCAGGTAGGGCAAAGTATCATTGGGTCATTTCCATTAAAAATGTCTCACACTAGTAGCAGTAGTAGTAACTTGAACTTTTGAAGTTGGTAGTATAACACTTACACACCGTACTTCGGCGACAACTTGGTTTGTCTCTAGTGACATTGGTATTGACATTGGATTGAGTTTTTTTTGTAATATTTCTTCTGACCCTCACCTTTTTAGTCCACTACATACTTTAGAAGTATGAGCGTGACCGTGCCGAGGAGTGGATTGTCCTCTCATACATCTGGCGGCACATTGCGATGAGCGGCGCGTTCGCTCGCGTCCACCCGACGCCACTCACTTATGAATAAATGGCTAGGTGATGGGATATGCAGATATACAACGCGTGCAGGAATCCTTTTAGTAAACTTTGTATGATAACCAAGGCTGTAAGCACACCGGAGCCGCACAGTAATTGTCCTGTGGTAAAAGCAGTTCTTTGAGATAAACTACGATAAGATTTTTTTTTTATGCTGATAAATAACAATCTGACAATAATGTAAGTTTAATTTAAACATTTTCTTCTTCATTAATCGACACAGAAACCCACACTCAAACGCTCCTTAAGCTCCGCTCGAGTTCCCACTCAAGTCCACCACATTGCCTGAAGAATTTTCGTTGTTATCATTGTTTAGCCAAAATTGGGATCGAAAAGGTGGAAAATCGAAATGTGAGTCATTCATATACATATGCATGTACATCTCGGTACTGACGTCAATCACACAGTCATCATTAGTTGATAAGTCGAGAACGAGTAGATTAAATTAACGAGGAAGTCGATGCATTTGGTAAAACCATAACAACTGCAAAACAAGTCAATGTCATCATCCTACACGATTTGTGACATCGTCCGAAACTGTAGACGTGACCTAATGCACGTCACTAGTAGGTACTACTTCTTTAAAAACCTCAATTTGTTACTGACCAATTGATATAAATAAAGAAGTTCTAACATTATGGAAATAAACATCACAACCAATAAAACAGTTTACTGAGAATTGGACTGAAACCGCTTTTGCGTGAAGCGTCGATTGGCGCGTCATAAACATGCACTTGATTTGCAACACATATCCATCTGAGCATTAGATCACAGTAGATACATATTTTAATACATACATAAGTACTTATATAATTATTCTGTAAGTGTGTATGTCACTTAACTCCTCATAAACGGACAAACCGATTTTGATTATATTTTTCATGTGTGTTTGAGTGAATCCTTGGATTGTTTAGATTCAGAATTAGACCCGAGAAGTGGCACTGCGGGATTTAGATTTTTTTCTTATGACTAGCCGACATACAGGCAGGGCGACGTCTATCGGGATCGCTAATAGGTACTTATGCATAAAATGATCGCTTCGTATCTGCTTACAGTTTTAGAATAGGTACAAATATTTCTACGTATTTCTATGGCTCGTTATGAATGGGATACGTTATTCGCACAGAGCGCATGAACATGTTGTTGTTTAAATCTTATCATATGATTAACGAGTAAACATCTCCAAAATCAACGAGGGAATGATAATATAGCAGTGGAGATGCGTTCCTGCCTAGTTCATCATAACGCAATACCACCAAAATCCATGAAACCTTTTGGAAAAGTACCAGACCATAATAAAGCCATGAAGCTGTCGGCCCACCTCGGAGGCACGTCATATGCGGCGTCGTCATCTGCCGAGCTCATATGTCCGCACAACGCTCGATAAATCACTCGCCGACTTCAGTATTGCGCTCGATATGAAAACTGCTCCGCGATTCCAGAGACACACTAGGAGCAATCACCTTGTATTGGCAAAGGCGGCCTTTGCAGAAGCCTCTCCCTGTGTTACGGTACAGAGGCTGTCTAGATAAAGTTCCGTTCCATCAGTGAATGCGATCATCGAAAAACCAATGAAAATTTTGTCAATCACGTACATTTCTGACGTTCTGACAATCGCCTTAGCCACGCTACCGAGGACCGCGGACAGAATGTCACTTGTCTAGAGCCTCAGTCGGTCGATCCTATAAATACGTCGAAGTGAAGGCTTGGGTGAAGTGATCACGAGGTGAGCTGTCAATCCATAAAATCAAGATGTCACGTGATCACGGAGTGAGCTATCATTCTATCTTGATTACCTATATGGATTGACAGCTCACCTCGTGATCACTTCACCCAAGTCTTCACTTCGTCATGTTTACAGAATCGACCGGTAGGTGTGTTTTGTGTCAGGTGAACGTTTTCTCACGTTAATAATTTCGAAAGATCAGTTTTTATTCCTTCAATTGGATATCACGATTGAAGAAATAACATCAGCACATTAATCATCAAACTCCTCCTACTTATTGTGTAAATTAAGATTTATTACCTAATATAACGTTGTCCGTCTTATCTGAAATCTGATTTCAAACCCCACGACAGCTAATTTAACCTAGCTACTTCACGAGTAACAATATATGAGTCAGCATCACTCAAAGCCCAAGCTAGCAGGTATGCATATGTTCAAAGTACAAACTAACACTATTCTCTTCTGTACATTTTGTTCCTGAAGTAAGGTAGGCTTGGGGCTTTGGAATCTTACACTATTAATGTTGAGAGCCTAAGATTCATTAGGTTCCCATAAATATGCTTTAAGAACTCCAACGTTATCTATTTCTTGCGAACGAATATAGGGCGAAGTAGACTTTTTTTTCATTGTCTTTTTTGCAGGGACTCCTAAAAAATAAAACTCCAAATTTTCAACAAATTTTGCTCCCTCTACGCCACCGTCCGAAAGCAGTTATCAGTTCGCTGCGATTTTACTGCGGTTTGATTGCGTGCGGCGGGCGGCTGGCGGCGATTCGCACTTACACTCCATTCCTTTATATTTAGCCATTTCACATCACATGCAACTCTCCGTCGCGCGAACGCCAGCTCTAAATTGTAGACTTGCAAGATGAACTTATTGCTGTAACATCATATTTTTGTAAGTGGCGATTTTGGCGAGAGATTTCCGAATTAAAAAGAGTTTTCTTAAAGTTTGGATTGCGAGACCTTTTAACTTTCTTCAGTACCTGTATGTAAGGGTTAATCGTTCACAAAAACTAACTTAAAATGATACCCACTTCTTTTCGTAATCACTAACTTGTAACAAGTAGGATGTTTAAATATCCATAAAGCTAAAACATTTTTTCATTCAAAACCAGAATATTGGACAGCGATCGAGAGTTATCAATAATAGGACACGATGTTAACACGGTGCGAGGGGAGAGTGGGGTGACGTGGAAGGAGGTGAGATTAATTACTGAGCAATCGAACCCGACGGGGAGAGTGGGCCGCGGCGGTCATATGCTGCGATTTGCATAAGAGATGCCCGTTATCTGTGCATAGGAAAAAAGTTAGATGAAAATATTTGATATAGAAATAACTCGTATTTTCTATAGTTACTGCATAATTATGTAAACTTTTCACTATTGCAGTTTGATTATTTAACAATAATTAATATTACAACCTAACTAAGTAATTTCTATTCATTATTGATTACACGAAATCAAAATGATTTTTGTAGGAGTACCTATTTACTTATAAAAAATAAAAAAAACGTTTCTTTTCAGGTGTCGAGGGCCCATAGCGTGTTAGTTTTACCAAAAAATAACTTAAAAACTTTGTTAGTAGTAACTCTTAGGCACGCATGAGTACAAAATCAAAAACACAGCATCCAATTAGAAAAAGATTTATCAAGCCCTATGTCTGACATGTTAGCCTTTATATGTTCTAGCCTTTCTAAACAAAACCAAAAAAAAATAAAAAGCTAAAATAAAAGTAAAGAAACAAACAATTTATAGTATTTAACAAAATAAAGAATGACTACCAAAAATTAATTAAAGGAAGATGTTTTTCCTCGAAGCCTCTATGCATCGACTGAAAAATAAATGAATGACTTCAGAAATGTAAATGCTACAGCCGCCCTAACGATGAGTCCACCTGAGCGGCGCCGCGTCGTCGCGTCTCCCTGCTGCCCTCTGGTAGCGCAGGGCCACATTAATTACTGTCCGCCACAGGTACATGACGGACAAACACGGAGGGATGCACAGAAGGACAGCTCCTTCCACCTTTAATCAATCACGTCAGAATTAAGGGGAGTATCTAACTACACAGTATCTAAGTGTCCAAAATGACTTTTTAATAATACCTCTGCGTTATTTACCTGTATCTACCTATTATTGACTGACCGAATCACTGTTAGTTGGCATTCCAAGGAAATTACAACTACAATATTATTAATGAACTAGGTTAGTAATAGCCACTGAATCGCTTAGTGTGCTGGTGTCGTGTTGGGTACCCTAACACCTACATAGTAACTTGTGGTAGAAAATATACTTGTATTCCATTCGGTCATGAGCAGTGATCGGAGTAGGTAGATTGATCTGGGGTCAATGAACTGGCACGTATATATTAATATGGATATGCCTCCGGGATTCCGGGATTTTGTAATAATTAAGATTTTTTAGGAATTTCAAATATTGTAATGTGTAGGATGAAGAATATATCAATATGAATCAGAAATGTTTTACCCTTTTGTTGTCTTTTTAATAGAATATGTGATCGGCCTTCTATAATAAAATAAACTATGGCATGGCTAAACTTGAGTAAAAACGTAGCAAACGTAAAGTAGGATTCTACTAATGATAGTTAATGTGCGTGCGTGCGACGAAATCTCTCCGCTATCCTACTGAAGCAAATGAAATTCCGGAAAAAAGGTTTATCCATGTTATGATTTCTATGACTATTCATGATGCAAGTAAGTAAAATCAATCCGCCTACTCCGATCACTGGTCACGAGTATGAAGAAATACCAATAATAACAATGGGAATATATAATAATGGGAATGTATAATAATGGGTCGTATTTGGCAGCCAATTGTAATATTATGGTGTTTTTTATTCATATTGAAATACTAGCGTTTGACTACAATCACTTCTGTTGGTTAACGATGGTGTGATCTACGATGAATTTTGCCCAGTAGTAGTGCCCTTACACGTGCACCATTGAGGACATAATTAATGTCACTGATGCTGCTTTTAAAGTCAACATCGACGCAAAAAGGAGTAGAAGAGACTAGTTATTTTCGAGTCGATACATATACATAAACCTAGTCTATCCTTCTGCTTGTCTGGTATTCCGTAACACGTAGCGTGTACTAGCTCACTTATCATCCAATACTACATCAAGTGAAGCTTCTGTGTCAGTCGAGTGCGAGTGCGTGCCACACTATGAGCCAGTGACGTCGTGATTTAGTGTCCCGTGCTGACTGCGGCCGATAGCCCCAGGTAGCGTCGGGCCGTGATTAGACAATGACGGACTGCATTCGTCTGCTGCTTGTAATTTACCGTGTTGGGACTTCAGGCTGGGCTCGTGATGAACTGGGTGTATCTAACGTATTGAGTTAGTGGTTCAACAGTCCATTCGACCGAAAACAAAATGCTCGTTTTCCACGTTCGTTAAGTATAAGTAGATTAGTAATATTTTTGTTGCTGTCGCTAAAATGGATGGATAGTCATCCTTAAGAAATTGATGAGCAGATCATAGAAATGTGGAACTGTATATTTTGGTATGACTACTCCCAAAGTGTTAAGTATCCAGAAAACTGAAGTAGGTATCAGAACGGTAAAATGTCAACAGACACTTTTCAAAATCAAAACGTCACAAACTTAATCGACGACTTCTTACGCTGTACGCTTTATGGGATATCTCACTATATATGTATATGTACCATGGTAGGTTTAAATCATCTTAGATAAAAAACTTTTTAACTAAACAAAAAAATACAGCTGACTTCCAAATAAAAATCACTGTAAAGTAGTACTTTCATTTTGGAAGTCGGTGTTTCTGGTGTGGTATCTTCGTTTTCTGGCACCGACTTCCAAAACCATCAAAATTTTACCAAACTTAAATAGAACCATTTAGGAATAAAACACAATTTTTAAAATCCGTCTAAATATGACGGAGTTAAACCTACATACAAAAAAATATATAAACATAACGAATTGATAAACTCCCCTTTTTTGAAGTCGGTTAAAAATAATGAACTTTATTGTACACCAAAAATAGTTACACAACTCTTCGTTTACACAAAATTCTATTGGCACAGCCTGTCCAAGTTAGCATCAACACAAATTCAAAACAGTATAAAATATAGAGTAGTTTACCAAAATCCAAAAGTGTGCGATATCACTTACCGCTCCGACCACCGGGCCCTGCTCACCACCACACCACCACACCACCACACCACCACACCGCCGCCGCACCGGTCGGCGTGACGTCACCGACTCAGCAAAAAGGCAGTCGCCTCAATTTGGGCGTTATATTAATTACGCCGGTGATGCTCTAAGTAATGACCCTTGTATATTTGACAGCCGACGCCGACAGGTACCGCTCTAGATGTACAAAATAATGGAAGAGCTACCATCAGCAACATTTTTGGACTGATGTTTTATTAGGTTTCATCGATCAATCAAATATGTTTATTTGTGCACACAGGTAAACATACACACAAGAAGGTGGACCAATAACATATAATGTGTCTATGTATCCTGCCACAGCAGGGGGCATACAAATATGAATCACAGCCACACGGGTCGATCTTCAAGGTTAAGCAACGCTTGCCGAGGTTGGTCTGTGGATGGGTGACCACCTTAACATACCGAGACTCCTCCGTGCCTCGGAAAGCACGTTAAGCCGTTGGTCCCAGCTATCATTTGTAGATCTTCGGCAGTCGTTACGGATAGTCAGAAGCTAGATAATCTGACTCCAGTCTTACCAAGGAGTACCGTGTTACCCAGTTAATGGGTTGTGGAGGTCTGGAAGACAGCCGCTCCACGTAAAATACTGGTATTCAGCTGAATCCGGTTTGACTGAAGCCGACCCCAATACAGTTGGGCAAAGGCTAGGCAGAGGATAATACCATACAATGTTTCTGATACGGCAAGGATGTCATAAACAAAGGAGATATAAGAATACAAGGTCAAAAGCGGTTCGAGGGGTCCAGAGCATTTAGGACTATGAGGGAGAGAGTTACTGGAGTTCGTGTGCATGAACCTCACATAAAAATAATTCAAAGAAACCCTGAATGAAATAAATAAGTCAGTTCGAAGTTGTCCCATCTAAAATTTGTACATCAGCACACAAGCGGTAGAGGTGTATGTAGGTGTAGAAGCGGCCGGCGGCCTGACGTACCGGCGGCCAAGCGGACTGGCGGCCATTAGCGAGATATGAAAGAACAGGTCAGCGCGGCCCTAATCGACGCCGCAATCCATCACCCACGTGAATAGGTGAGCCGGTACCGTCAGCACAACTGCTGAGGTCAATACTTGTTGGTGTTATATTTTATTTGTTTATCAATATCAACTCAAACTATCATTGTAAGATATCACAAGGCTTTCAAGTATCCATGAAAACTTGAAAACAAAGCCAACGGACGTCTGCTCTCTCATCGACACGAAGTGTTACAGAATAGCTGAAGTTGATACCTATGCCAGTTAAAATCTTAAGTGGAGGTAAGCCAAGTATACATTAATAACCAAGTAATAACCAAGTATAAAAAATAACTATGATTGGCGCCAATACAATTGCAATAGCGTCCATTAAATAAATAAATAATAATTATTTATTTCTTCAGACAACATACAGTCCAGTTTGTTAGTAAATTCAAAATCTTAAAAATAAAATCATCATTAATTGGCATTTAACCTTAAAAAAATGTTTAAAATAGGAGAGTAAAAATACTCCACTACTGCCCTTAGAAAGCTGTTGTTACTAGCCCGAATCCTAGTTCCTACTGATGCAGTTTTCCTCCTAATTAAGGCTTAGAAGTCATCGGTTCGGTTCTCCGCAAACATCTCCGATGCACTGCAGAAACGGGGTAGTCCCAACATCATCCTAAAGACATTATTGTATTGGACACGCAGGGCATACAGCGACCTTTCGGCACAGCTGACCTACATTTTTTGACATTCTTAATTCCAAAATTGGAATAAAGTCATAAATAAAGCTGTCCTTAATCTACATATATCGAGATCCTTTACATTTTCTAGTAATGAACAACCATTTATAATTTATTTTAAGGTACCTATGAAGAGATATAAAAGAAACATCAATGTCTTTTATTGCAAATTTATCTGGTCCCAACCATACAAAGGCACGAATAGTGCCATTCTATGACAATTAAAGTTATCAAAACCATTTTATTAATGTAATGATTTCAAATTCTCAATATTGTTACCGCAGAATTAAAAGTAAAATTGTAATATTTGCGTACTTGTGTTGCAGACGCTACACCGCCGTGAGTGACGGGACACGCGCGTGCAATTACATCAAACTGCCTCGCACCAAACGTTACCGTCGATAAATTATTATTATATTTAGGAGTGCCGTTACTACCTACGTCTGACCAATAGAAGGAGTTACGTTATTTATTAAATCGTTGACGTAAAGAAAATTTGCGTAATGTACATTTACTTAATTATGGTCATCGTGGTTAAATATATTTTCCTTATTTGATCATTTTAAACACAAAGTCAATTTCTTTAAAATTTACTTGCATTTAAACGCTGCCTAAAGCTACTTAGGTACCTACCAAGTTTAACTAACTTTTGTTTTTAGGTAGATATCTAGCTGCATTTAATGCTTCACTGTCGTTGTCCGTCTTTCAAATTCAAACTTCAAACTTCAGATATTCAAGTTGGAAAACTTATACAAATCTCAAACTTAAGTAATAAAGTTCAGATTTACACCTTGTAGATATTTCTCAGAACCCTGGAGTCCCGGACCCTTGGAAGACGGACGAGGGACCGAAGCCAATTCGCAGAGGTCCTTTTGAAAACTTTCAATGTTCTGATGCAGCAATACCAGGCAAATTCAATTACCTATATAAAATTAATCTTGTTGGCTCCTGAGTGTATTGTGTTATAGATGAGACAGCCCCATGCTGGCTCACTATATACGGCTGGACACGTAGGTGTCAGTCGTTTCAATATTGTGAGTGTGTTTTTTTTTTACTAACATTAGGTTAAGACTTTTACCAACAACACATGCCATGCCATATTTGACATGCCATATCCAATTCTATTTATTTATTTAATGTGTGATTTTAAATTGTAGTATGTGATAATTATGGGTTAGGTATGCTTGAAATTACTTAATTCTTTTTTATTTTTTTTATATGGATCTTGTAATTTGGTCTGAATTAAAATTTATATATTTTTTTTATTATTATCGTCAAGTTAATATGTTATGTAGGTATCTAATTAAATAGTTTGAGAAAGTGAGGATGCAAGTTATCCAGAACCTCATAACCGCTGGTATGTACCAAATCAAACCACCGACGAATGTACATAGAGCATTGTAAACACAGCTGCAATGTTTACTTCTAAATATAGCTCAAAGGGTGCAAGCAGAGAGTTAGCACCTACGGCGTCTATTGCTTCGACCTCGGCACATATTCCGTACAATCATTGCACTTGATCGTCGCCGCGTCGGCTAGGTCACCCATTGTGCGCTGTATCTATGCTGCACAATAGAAAATTGTTCTCGTAAACCTGCGTCAGCAGCTATTGTCATGGTCCTAGCCTTGTCTGGTGAGGTACGTCACTGCAGTTATCATTTGCTTGACAGAGGTACGACCTTGCATCTTAGGTCCAGCTTGTTTCTGGCGTCAAAGCCGCGCTCTTGAATAGTGGTTTTGTTACCTTCCTTGTCTTCGAAGATTGGTTTTCAGGCTTATCGCCTAATCATTTTATTATGTAATACCGCCATTCAGCGGATCGATAGAGTTTCATCAGTTCTGAGTGATATTCTCGTGGAAAGGTTAGTGAAGCTACAAAACCAGTGTTCTCCGCCCTCTTTTATATCGTCGCCACATTCAAACAGATGCGAATGTAAATAAGTTTTTAACAGGATATTTTCACGGCATATGTCTGTAAGAAGATCTCACACTCAGCTTCATTCTGCCGGTAAGCACATTACGCGTCACCCACGGATCCGATCGGGCCGCATCTGCACGTTCTGATTGCGCGCCAGAAGGCGGCTCATCTGCTAATCCATTAGCCACCTCGGCCCATATTTAATTGTGAACCCTCTGAGTTGCACCTAAGCGATTGTCCGCGGGCGCACATGTCGTGCCCCAACGTATAAAATTTGATAAATCGCACCGCCAACATGTGAACTACCCTCTTAGCTATAAACGGCCCGTATTTCGTAACCGTTGCTGTATTGATTCGCGAATATGACACTTGTGTCTCCGACGTTAGATATAGTTTTAGATTGGTCAGCAGCAAGTATAAGTTATCATCGTTTAGGTACGCATGTTTAGAAGCTGATGCCCGAGTTTGAATTAACCTCCAAACTGACAAGGTTGCTTTTGGAATACACGCAGGGAGATAATTGTAAGGTTTGACGGGCAGAATGGTAAATGCACTTTAGTGAATACCCGTGCAGTAACTGATTTCGCGAGGGACGGAGGTAAGATAATGCAGATGTTTGAGGGTCCGAGGTAGCCCCTCCGAGGAGGGCCTCGCATTGATGACAGAAGCAATTTCCAGTGACGTTTTCGATTAATATAAATGTATTACATTACCTTTGATTATGGTAAAATGGCATAATGCACTGAAGCGAATGAAAGATATTAAGGAAATACCCTTTAGTCGTAGCTCATTTGAATAAAATTGATTAGTTTTATTTTAGTAGATAGTGCACAGAATAATAATAAATAAACTAGCGCAGCAATATATAAGATTAGGTCCACCCAAAACAATAACATAAAAAACCTCTGTTTCATCCAGATCCCAAATTGAATTACCAAAATATTCCGCTTCTCTCCATAAAAATTGAATTTGTAAACTTGGAGCATTCGAGTTGTGAACGAATAAAAACGATCCATCAATTGTGAATCGTCCGCGCACCGCTAAACTTCCACCGTGAGCGAATCGATACTAAATTAGCTAATGGAAACTTGATACCAAGCAAAAAACCGAATCCCCGTAAACCCCCATAAGCGCATTTTGCAGCGATAAATCTCTGCATTGTCCTGTTTGACGACAGATGGCGCTTTATGCCACCCCCTACCCCACAGGTAATTTTATACCCTCAATTGTAGGATACAGGAGCTATCAAGCGCTGCACAAAATGCTGTATAATTTTGTCGTTTCGTTGTACAGCGATGGAAGCGCTAATATGTGAGGTGCATTATTAGGCACGTACAATAGAATACTGAAATATGTAAATGCGCGAGGAGCGGGACATGTGCGCGCGCGCCGCCATTTTTGCGTGGATTACCAACGCGTTTGAATTGTAACGGTCGGATTATTGGCGCACGACTATTTTAATGTGAGTTTTGAATGAACGTGTTCGATTTACTCGTCCTTTGCTTTGTGATATTCCACACATTTGCGAAAGCAGTAGGTATGTATGTTCGTTTTAACAAACAGGAGTAGGTATTTGTTATATTATTAAATATTTTTTTAATTTAGGTATCCAGTGCCAACGGATTTTGATAATAATCTAACCGCTTATCGTGATGGCCATTAGAACTT
Organism: Mamestra brassicae; assembly: GCA_905163435.1. Classification (NCBI taxonomy): domain Eukaryota; kingdom Metazoa; phylum Arthropoda; class Insecta; order Lepidoptera; family Noctuidae; genus Mamestra; species Mamestra brassicae. The sequence goes on along the minus strand of LR990991.1, from coordinate 489,273 downwards.
ATTAAATTTCAAAATCTGTAAACAGGATACCAGCTATCCTGTTTTTGGATTTGGGCATTGTTTAATCGATGCCTACTGGCCCTAATGACCATCACGATAAGCGATTTTAATTACTTTTATAGATTACATGCTGCATTTAATCTATAGATGTAATTAAAATATTAACAAAACATAACATTATCCGCATGGATACAAAATCCGGCCAATTCCGCATCATAGCGCACAGCGGACCAATAACTTTCCACTCAAAGACATTACTTTAATTATGAGCACATCATTATTAGGGACAATTCGTTAAAAGTGCGCCAGATCAAATTTCAATTAAAACTTTACGCATTAAGTGTTAAGGGGAAGCAGGAATGATAAAAATATGCGCGGGGCCCGTAGTCTAATGACACTTAAGTTTTAACCCCGGGATTACATGCGACTGTGAAGGCTTGCGAGTGATCGCGGGGATCTGAGTCCCTTCCTGTTGTTTATGAATGACATTGTGCGATGTTACCTCTGGGATTGTGGCGACCATTACGAGTACGGCGTGTTTTTTGATAATGGTCGACGATTAAATATGTGGGAGTTGAAATGTTATTACATTTGCAGCAGTTTGTGATTTGATTGCTCGGGGAGGGATGCGGCACAACCATGTCTTGGGCACCAATAGAGCTTTTGTTTTAGTTTCATCTATGTCAAACAATCCTGTTCCGGCATTACATTTTTGGCTAATACAAAACTATTCTGGCTGTAATTTCTTCCTAATAATCTGCCGTATAAGTAATTATTTTTTGTGGTGTCACTACAGCAATCAGACGAGTCATTACCGTTCATGACGGGGCGGGCAGAGACGTGTACCGTACGTGACGACGGCGAGGACGAACAGATCATACGCTGATAACGCCGGAGGACTCTCTGCCGATCACCTCCGAGGTAATTATTGACATATTTTGGAAATTCGAAGCTGGATTTAGTTCAAGAGGGTAGTTCAAATGACTCGTATAACTCTTGAACTTAACTCGTAAACTGTTTTTAGAAACCAATTGGTAGAAACTACATTTACCTTCAAAATCATGGTAGTCATGTCGTAATAAATGACGAAACAGCGCAAAACTCATCAGTTTTTTTTTTTTTCATTTCTAAACACGGTTAGTACGAGCAGTACCTATTATCTCTACCACGAAAATTGTAATGTCATATTAAATGATTGTCCAACAAAAACCCGTTTCAGTGAATTCTAAACACGCTCAATCAACAAGCGAATTTAGCGCATTGAAAATGTGAAGCGGCACGAGAGCCCGAGGCGCACTCACAGCTCTAGTGGCGGTGCTGGGCAAAACTAGTGACGCACCGACCTGACCGAGGAACAGGGCCTGCAGGAGACTTCCTTGTTCATAAAATGTGTGACTGGAGAACCCGTTGCAGATCTAGGTTGACAGTCATAAAAGTTAGCAGGGAAAGAGCCTAAGTCTGCAAGTCATGATTTATATTGTGTGCCTTGGACTGGACGTGTTACCTACCTATTTGATGATTATCATAATGTTTGTGATCATAGGAAGACGCTGCATTGGAAGACCTCCCTCAAAGTGGACCGATAACCTGGCCGCGGGAAAACGTTGGTTGCTAGTCCGACAGCTGTACCGACACTTGGGCGAGGCCTATGTCCAGCAGACGCCGTCTTACGGCTAAAATGATGAGCTGATCACCAAGTAAGAGCCGAATAGATTTAGACAGATTTCCAGCCGTCAACAAACCACAATGAAATTACTAGAGCAATCTGGGAGCTAAGATTGCTAAAGCCAGACAAAAGCGTTCATTTTCTGTGGAACACGTACAGGCAAGCTCAAGTCTTAAAAGTTGTTTTACTAAAACTAGGGTGAACGGAGGAAAAGCAGGCGACATGGTCAGCTCCACAGCACCTCTGTGATGCAGTGCAGCTCGCGACCGCACCTTGTCAGCTCACAAATTGACGTGGATTGTTGTCGGCGGATCTTTGTCACGCGCGTAATCAACGAGGCCGGCCATAGCGACACGCTGTAGATGAACTGGAAGAGACAAGCGGAACATTGCGGGTTCAGAAAATATATCTTCTGAAGGAATTAGGAATCATGAAACGACGTTAGATAAACATACATAGAATCACACCTTTTTCCGATAATGGTTGGCAGAAACTATAAAACTGCCTGCTGCCACGTCTGCTAGAGATGTTACGAGTCTGTGGGAAAAATCTGCTGCTATTTTCCTATACCAAACAGGGTCTATATAGTCAAAGTAAAAAAAAAAACTAAAATATGAAACGAAAGGCAAATAAAGATTGACAGTTAGTCACTCGTTGTCTTTTAAATTAATATTTTCATGCCATGGAAGGAAGGAAGGAAAAGCTCAAAGTTATTTGTTCTAGAAACAAGCCAGTAGGCACTTTATTTCTAACGCTTTTATTCAAATTGGTATACGATCTGTGCTGTTTGCGTGGAAAAATATATTTTTCTTAATAGTTTTCCAAGCTTCTTTCCGCGGTTTCGGAAAAACATTGTGCTACCCCAATCAAACGTTCTGCCCGGGATAAAAAGTATATCCCAATCCAGGTGGTCAACCTGTGTGCTGGTCAATTTAACTTTTGACGTGTGACAAACATAAAAATACAAACATTGGTTCTGATTAGTATGATTCTCTTATTTTCACAGACCGATAACCTTAAATAACTTTTAAATGGTCGAGGTCACATCCAGCTCCCCTGTATTCGTGGCCGCCGATATTTCACCGTGCGATCACACCGCATGGCGAGCGTTCGATTTGCGCCTAATCTCTAATTATGACCGCCATTCATTTGTCATACACCAGCTCCGACCGACATTAGCGTCAGCGCGGCCACCTCTGTCCACTACGGACTGCAATATTTGGATCGAATTAGTTTGAAGAGAAAATAGTGAATATACAGGGTGTCCCAAGACTTTGCGACACGGAGGGAAAGTAGGTACCTTAAATACTGTTGAAAGAAAAAAATACTAAAGGAAGACTTCATTTTTATTTCAAAAACTAAACATAAATGTTTAATTTCATGGTCTTCCTTTTATTTTAGATACTATGTTATTTAGAATAAATAAATGTAGCAGTAATGGTCCATTAAAATTACAAGTTATTTTTTTTTTCACATTTAGCGGGTTCGATTCCCGGTTCAGACAGGCGATTATTTAAAATTACTTGAATGCAGTTCGTATTGGTTTTTTATTTAAGGTACATGGTCCATTTACACGTACATGGTCCATGTGGCAAAGTCTTGGGACGCCCTGCATAGGTATTTAAGTTTTCCAACCATTTTCTTTTCTTGACGTCAAAGGTAACGTTAACACGTTACCTTTGTCTTCAAGAAAAGAAAATGGTAATCCCAGTTACTGGGTTGTGGGGGTGAGATAGACAGTCTCACCAGATAAAATAGGGGTACTCAGCTGCGTCTAGATCGGCTGTCAGCCGACCCTTTAAAGCTAATAAAAATATTTGGGAAAAGGCTTTGTAGTGATGAAAGACAAAGGTAGCTTTTTGAAATATACGGCAATGTCAACGTTTTACTATAAAACTCGCGAAAAAGGTTTCATGCTTCAAGCTTATGATCCTAAACAGGTTGATAAGCTAACTGTGTAGACACACCTTGTAGAAAAGTACATGAGAATTAAGGAGCAATTACATTTAAAGTCAACAGCAGCGAGTCCTTACAAACAGACGTAAAATTCCACTTCTAACAAAGCGGCAGTTAACTAAGGTGGATATGAGCAACGTATAAGATAGTCCAGAAGATCAACTTAATACAATTAGGTTATTTCCTTTCGTGGGTATCATGAAACTAATGAAATTGTATCATAGTGAAAACGGCACCAACTTTATAATGTGGGATCCATCGTCGACGTGTGATGGAGTACAAACGCAAGCCAACCAATTACTCTCCAAAGTGTTTCCCATGTTGGGGTCAGTCTGCAGCTGAGCAGGTATCAGTGATTTAAACGCGAGCTGGCCAATAAAACCAAAATCCTACCGACAATTCCACCAAATTAGGTCATTATGTAACTCTTACTGTTTTCCAATAACCCTCGACGAAAATATGTACAGCGTGATGACAGAACGCTCCTCTTGCGTTATTAGAGGCCATATGCAATGACCTAAGAAAAGACACCACACACAAAGTCGCAGATTATTTCCAACCAAGTTCCTTTACGTGCGGGCTTGATGATAATGAGCCTTCTGCAGTCACCTCTCTCTAACAAGGTGCAGCACGATGTAGCTCTAACGCGAAGCCGGCGGGAGGTGATAATTGCTTTCTTCAGACGCCTCTTACATGGCTCGGCTCCACATTACAGGGGTGCCACAGTTCCCCATTGTCATGGAGATGACAAAAATTGGAAGGTGCTCCTTTACTCACCTCTTGACAAAAGTTTTGGTTCAATTAATTGAATAACACTCCATGGCAGCGAAGTTTTGGTGCATGTCTATGGGGAAATAGAAATGAAAAATAGTGTTAAAACCTTCTTCTAAATAAATATGTAAGAACATATAAGTACAATTTTGATATAATTAGGTACTAGTCAGAAAATAACATGTAATTAAGTACTAGGTACTAATAAATATAATGCGTAAGAAATGCTTGATAATTTATTAGGCATTATTTAATTAAATAACAAGTAAAATTTAAAAGCTTTACAATTTAACAAAAGGATGGTATTTCAAATAATGAATCATTACTTAATAATTTATTACTCACATCATTTTTTTATTCTCCTAAAATCCTGGTTATTACCACAATAATACTAACATTATCATTCTGCTTGTTGCTACAGGAAAATTCGTCACGTCAAAAGCCATTAAATATTATAGATAATGTAATACGTGGGTCCATAGGTATATTATTTCGAAATAAACAAATGAAACCCCACGGACTCTGTCGTTTCATTAAACAACTTATAGATAAAGCTGGTGTGGTGTTTATGGGTAATTTTCAGGGTTTTTGTTGTTTTGAATATGAATATTTTGAGAAACAAATGTGTCATCAATTTATTGTTGCTCACATAATATATATGGAGTGCGATATCATCTGCCTATCCTTTATCTTTTCTCCTTGCCCCATAGAACTGCTGCATTCCGTGGAAGTTTTAAGTTTGCTTCTTCTCGTTGCTGGACCACCGTTTCGTGCTAATACGTTTGGTACTTACATTAAGTTCCAAGTTTAAGTAACACCTGAACTGAATGAACTTATGAAGTGAACTTATCCAGGACCAGTTGCATGATGACTTAAGTTCTATGTTCTGGAGCAAGTTAGCAGCATAACTCTTTCTTGCGACCAGCACTACACAACAAAACACTTAAATGCTATACTTAAACGCTATTTTGGAAGCTAAAAGTCGCTATGGCTATTTGTTTTATTTACATATGTTTCTACGATTTTTTTCATTTTGACAGCTTAAGTATAACTTTCAACTTGCGCCCGCGCGGTTCATCGTTTGTCCATGAACGACGCCCGATGCTCCAATGTCATTGGACCATCGGGCGCCGATGGTTAATTATTGATGTGAAACATCTATAGTCGCGGGTAAAACTGATTGTTGGCGTGGCGACGCCTGCCGTGGAGACGCGTCGCCCCGCTATACGATGGTATATATATATATACATACTATATGTTTTTTTTTCATTACGCCATGTTAAGTTCCTGTCGTAATCTATTCTTTTATGCATATTACTCAAGTACAAAATAATTTCGATGTTTCACATCTGCCAGGCGTCCCGTGACGGCTCACAATTTTTTTATTGGATGTATTTTATTTATTTTTACACCTATTTTTCATAAACTATTCTGGCTTTCTTATGTTCGGTATGTATTTATAATATCATTCATTTTTAGTTTGTGACTGTATTCGTGGTATCACATGCCCGCAGTTTCAGACAGCAGTGCGTTATTTATTTTATGAAATACTGCAGCAATTACAAGATTGTTTTCGCACAGATAATATGTATTGTTTCGGGTTACATTTTATCAATAATTATTATCGTTACTTATTCATTTGTTTAATTTGTTGTTTATCTTGTGCGAGTCCCAAATAAACATTTTCCTTTCTTTTTAAGTTGTATTTTAAATTAAATCATTTCGACAAAGCCAGTCAAACAATTATAATACCCAAATTGTTAGTATTAGTAGTACAGATTGGGCATCTTCCAAGACAGCCCTAGTTTCTAATAGCGGGAGGTGAATGCGTCGATTTGCATACATCGGTGATAAACCGCGCCTCGTTACGCCGCACTTACGCCTCGCCTCCACCGCCACACAGCTACAATGCTACTCTGCTACACTGCTACACTGGTACACAGTAACACTGTCACACTGCTATATTGCTACACGATCACTTATCGCGGCGCTCACGCTTAGCTTTAGGTGCCTAGATTTATTGCCGCTTAGAAACTTAGCCTTAATTTGGGTGAATGAGTCATTTGGAGCATCTTGAAGATAGTGAGACAGGTAAAATGAACTTGTTATAATACCGTGTCTTTGAAGCAGGGCATTGAAATGGCGAAGATTTGCGACATATTTTGTGATTTGGTTTGGTGAAACTGTAAGAAGCAGCTAAACGGGGTACTATAGATATAGAGCTCGTATATTATACGTACCCCTTTTAAAAGCATGCAAATTGTTATCGGACAGTCTAGCATACCGTCAGAAGGAGTTTGAACTAGCCTCATATAATTTAATATAACCTCGCACACGGACATTTTCCAGTTTCAGACGTTGGAGACTGGGACAAACGACCGCACGGATCCATTTCACGATACACAAGCAATAATCCGTTTACTTTTATCTCTCAACCCCTTGTACAATTGACAAATTAACCGATGCACTCCTTAACATCCTTGTGTAGAAGATTTAAAGTTCAATTTAAGTTGTGTGTCTGGTTCGGCTGGTTGGTGGAGAGTGTCCGTCAAAGAGGTTATTACCTGAAGCACATAAAGCGATCTGGCCGAGTCGCAGGACGCGAGGACGCCCCGGGCGAATAAAATGCAAATATTGTGTAGTTGGTTGCTCTACCAAAGGAGACAGACGATGTTCGGCACAAGACGGTAGAGATGCGCTGTACATACGTGTCGATATACCTTGAAGAGATCGTAACTGAATAGAATATCTTTCGAACGCAATTTTCTGGTTCTGTGTCAACTTGAGTTTTTTTACTGTAGATACAAGTCAATTTCTAATTCGTTATATCAAAAACACCTAATCATATATTAGGTGTTTTTGACAACATCGAAGAGCAACACGAAGACAAAGCTAGGCTGTTGAGTCGACAGCTCTGTAATTATGAGCTGGCCTATCGTTGTACGGAGTTTCAATAAAATACGAACATAGCATAAACTGGCGGTAGGTATATTCTGCCAACATCTCACCGTGTAAACTGAGGTGGAGGGAGCATGAAGAGAACTGTCATTCCATCTTACTTGTATGGATTGAAAGCTCACTCCACGATCACTTCACCTAATCTCTCGCGGTGAGAGGTTTACAGATTCACACTGCGAGTTTTGTTGCCGCTGACGTTCGGTCTACTGTCCCAACCTACTGTGCCTGTATTATATTCAATTTATAAAAACATCTAAGTTGTACTACCTACCTGGAGTTAAAAATCGCAACGCATTCGAAACCGAGTGTCCATCGACATGTCCCAGCACTGATCGCAAACCGCTGATTCGGTGCGTCGTGTCGCGTCGTTTACGAGGGTAGCTGTAAAGTGTAAAAAGCGCAAAGTGTTTGTTTATGCGGCCGGTCGCGGTGGGCGGCGGGACTCGAACCCACTGCCCGCCCGCTGCCCGCCCGCACATAACCCGGCCTGCACATTTACTGCCAAACAATCGTTTTTTCATTTAAAACGGACCGTTTTATGTCTTTACTTGATTTTAGAAACAACTTCAGACTTGCTTATTTGTTTGTTGAATTCAATCTGCTACTGTAAAGTGAAACGGATTGAATCGATCATAAAGAAAGCGCATACATTCGAGTTTCAGTTATATGAAAGTGAGGTTATAGGCAGAGAAGACTTCACGACTCTATATTATCTGTTTCATTTCGTTTTGATATAAAAATAAATTGTTTTCCATTCAGGATGATTTCTGAGAGGCCAGAGTCTGCAGTGCTGGGGAGATTTATCCAGCTTCATGTGACAAGATGACATTGTATGTATGATTATTTAATTTGTTGACATGTATTATTTTAATTTATTATTATTACTAATTTAAGCATGATTTTTGGACATTGTTAATTTCATTATTTTAAATTGATTTGATTTAAATTGTTTCGATTTGTTTTAGTATTACTAGATTAATTAATAGATAAAAAACTAGACGAGGCTAACACACTTTTAAGACCTTTGTTACTAACAATTATGAACATTATTAGTCTGGAAATAAATGAATTTAATTTTTTAAATATTTCTAATGCGCACCACGAAGGCTGGTTTGAAGCGGCGCAGAAGAAGTGTGTCTGGAAGGATGTAGGGGAGGCCTTTGCCCAGCAGTGGGACCCAATGCTATTAAAAAATAGAATCTTACTACAGTTAAAAAAATGTTAAAACCAAACACATAAAACGAATGGAAACACGGAGCAGTAGGAAACCTAGAATGCCTGCGGCACGAGTTAGTTCATTGTGCCTAGTTTTACTAAAGGAAAGTAAATCGTCCGCAGTTCTACCCACTAACTAAAGGAAACTAAATTCAGCTAATTTATCCGCGAGTGTTAGTGTGCAGAAAGTAGTAAGGTTTGGGAAGGTAATTTAATATCTGCCAGGGTTGCGGAATTTGTTCGAAAGAGTCACCGCGGCCCAGGAACGCAAAGGGCTTTAGAAGGAACACGGATGGGTTTTAGTCTGTAAGAGTCTGACACGCCCTTCCACTCCACCCAGAGCGGAAGAAGTCATTTGATGATTTCCCATACTTAAAAAAGGTAATTTAATATAAATGTTCCGATAGCGCCTTTTGCTTAGATAGCACAGTCCATAGATATCGACCTATAAACAAATAATTTGCAATTCTATTGACAAACTAGGCTCCACACAGCCGCTTTCCTCAACATGGAGTAGTTTATTAAAAGAACAATAAATACGCAGATAAGCGCGATGCCCATCCCGCGGTTATGATGAGCCATAAACTGAGCAGCACGACTTGTAGTGCCCATTGTAGGGGAAACAGCTCTTACTGGTGCCAGTAGTGTTGTGCCTGCTGCACGGGAACTGATAGGATAGGAAGAGACAGGAGAGTCCCGGGATATTATTTATTTAAATATGATTGAATAAACGTGTTTTTTTTTCAAGATTAAGCATGGAATATCTTGCCGGTTCTCCTGCAGAGAAAATTCTTATAAACCGTGCATCTAGCATTTGAAGTTTCCTAAGTGCCTCAACAGGCTAATGTGAAAAATTATGTTTCAAGTTTGAATTACAGCGTTATTTACAATATTGAAAGTAATAGTCGTTTCAAAAACAATATTATAATCGTCTATCAAACAGAATAAGTAGAAAATGCCTAAGGCATTAAGTCCGCCTTTGTACAGTGATTTTACTAGTGCATAAAGATTTAATAAATAAATAAATAAGTCAATTTCGGTTTTGCTGTGGATCTTTTCGCACTATGTAGATTATTTTTTTCAAAGACAAAGTGTCACTACCCCACTCATATCAAAATACTGTATCACGAATATATTCGATGTGCAATGTATGACAGTACGCCCCGCTTCGAAGGACGCAACTTCGACAGGACCCCGTGAAAACTGTACTATCCCACCCCGTGATCTATGCGACAGCACTATTGAGGCGTAAATATTGTATTGTTTTACGTTCGTTTTATGTAACTGCCGCAATGGAAGCCCTGGAGTCACCGCATACGAATGGTGCAGATTGACATGTCTTATTGCTGTTCCTTTCGCGTAAAATATTTCAATTTGTGTCGAACAGTTTAACATGTTTTTGAAATAAGGAACGCAAAGGGCTTTAGAAGGTAAACGCATGGGTTTCAGTCAGCAAGAGTCTGACACGCCCTTCCGCTCCACCCAGAGCGGAAGAATTCAATGGTTGAATTCCCATCCTTAAAAAAAAAGCAGTCTAATGCAGTCGGTGACATCGAATCTGTGATTGAACTCAAATAAATCACCACTAACTGCTTCAGACAGCTTGGAAAGTGTATTTTTTCTGAACTGTTTCGGCGTCTTTTGCTGTCGGGTTTTTTTATAAACGTCAATATTTTTTTTATTGATATTTATTCCTATTTATATAACAAATACAGAACCCCATCCTTCAATATGACCACGCACTTCTGCATCACCCTGTATATATATCTTCATTCCTAAGACACATCTACTCGAACTTAGCAATCGACAGGCTCTACTATTAAGAACTGATTTTACTGACTATTTTTCGCCTATCTGAATACTGCAAGGTTCCCTTCATCAAACAACCTTCATGCAATGAACTAGGTAAGTATTTTTGACTATATAACAGTGTAAGTTGGTAAAAAACAAGAAAGTAAATTGAAAACAAAAAGTTTACTTAATACTTAAGTTTTCCAAACCATTTTAGATTCAATAAGTAGGTAAACCGAAGCAGCGCTCGCAATCACAAAATTGGATCGCGACCGCACTCTTATTCAAATTGTTTCGCCCTTTTTAATGCCCACACTTTTATCCCTACGCGTTCATAATACCGTCCCATCGTCTTCGAAACACCACAGCCTAGCTAACTTGGTCCTCAGAGATTTGTTCTACTGGAGTTTCAGTGGGCAGCTGTTTCTATGTGATATTTTAGGCTGTGATGTTTAGTATCATTTGGTTGTAGAGAACTGTAAATGTTGTACAGTTTACGATCGTCCAAAACTGACGTTTACTCCTGTTTTGATTTATGAAACCGCTACAGAGGATCTCCTTTGTCTGTTGATCATCCGATGGTTCTGTATCGAGTCGGGCTACGGAGGCTGAATCCCGCTTTTTTATTCCCTTAACTTCATTTGCCAACGATCTTTTATCTGGTCGTCCTCGGAATGTTTTTTTTTATGTTTTCCACAAATAACGAAATGGCTTTGGACAATAAAATCGTAAAAGTTTGCGTCTAATTTACGTCTAGACGGTGATTGGATTTAATATTGTTTTAGATTGTACTGTCCAGCCTATCATGATACTCAAACAAAATCAAAAAGTTTGAAGCCAACGGACAAACGATTTATTCGCATACATCTACACATGAAAATGATTGATATAATAGATATAATAGAATAAACGTATGTACACGAAGTTTTAACACAACTTTAAGAGAGACCCATCTCAATTTCAAGTCCATACACCAGCAGTGTCAATAAAACCACACACACTTGACACCGCCACATCTTGAGATTGCAATAGACATTTAATTGTAGCAACAACAGTCGAGTGAGACTGAAGTGCGGCGGTCGCCGCTGATTTATTGTGATCAGCGGCAGACACGCGCGGCGGCATCGCTCAGACCCGAGCAGTGCCGCGCACACTACGCTACATACTGTAGTACACTGAGGACTGGAGAAATTGGTTAACATCAATTAATTGACTGTGTTATTGGAAAGACACTTGAGAAAGGACTTGCTATTGCTTCAACATGTTTCTGCTTGATTAACTTGAATATATTATATACATATACTGTCGCAAGTATTGACTTTAATTTCCAACATAAGTAGGTAATATGTGACCCAAAGGAAACATACATACCTACATACGTTTCAAATTGTGATTAGAGAACGCCGTTATTATTTTTCCTTAGACCAGCTCTCACTATTTCCCTCAAACCTGAAATAAATTCCTTCTGCTTTTGTGCAATGTTAGTTTACGTTAACGACGCTCGTATATCCAAAACGATCCATTTAGTATATTGTCGGTCTTCTACAGATTGTACTTCGGGGAGAGTGTCCAGGAACTCCACGATCTCATCCCACCGGCCCCCTTCTACCATCGGACATCTAGACGCACTGCAAGTTACCATCCCTACCTTGTTGCTATTCCACCAATTCGCACTAAACGTTTCCAAACGTCTTTTATAATGCGCACAGCAAAGGAGTGGAACTCTCTGCCTGCGTCTGTGTTTCCGAACGCATACAACCCTAATCTCTTCAAAATTAGAGTGAACAGGCTTCTTCTGGGTAAGCTCGCTCCATCGTCGACTTTGTCTTTGTCATCTATGACCTAGACTAGAGTCAAGAGCAAACCCATATTAAATTAAAAAAAAATTTAAAAAAAAAAAAAATTCGACCATGCTGTCGCCCAAACCACTCAGGACGAAAAACAGCCCATCCACGTGAACAATATTTTTTATTACCAGATCAATATGTAAAACTAGTTCCTAAAACCACAGAATTTATTATCACTACTTTTATTTCTGTCCTTTATAGGTCAATGAAAAGGGAGGGATAAAAAATTTATTTGTCCATTGCGGAGTAATCGCGGCGTATCGCGGGGCATGCGGGGGTATCGCTGAATTACCGCGGCAGTATCGCGTCTGTGTGTCGTATGGACGGCTAATTGGGCCTCGATCAGATCGGGTGGAGGACGATACCGCGCGGACGCACTGTCACTTGTGTATTTGTGGACGATTACTTGTAAGACATGCTATGAAATGGAGGCGGCAGTTTGGTTTTTACTATGTTCAAATCGTTTTTTGAGGAAAATATTAATTTTCAGTCACGAATCCGATACCCAGTATGATTCCAGGACTTTTTGTCGGTCTGGTCTAGTGTCTCATCTAGGAATTGGTGACTTAGTAGTATTAAGAACTCTTACTGTAGAAAATTACCTTGTCTACACATTTGGAAGCACAACAGCAATATTTTTACATTACACCTAAATCTAAATTAGTTCGTTGTGTACCACTGCTGAGCAAAGACCTCCCTCACTTTGTAACACACGGCTAATGGGAGGCGACATCGAAGCAGACCAAGGTGATGATAGGGAGACGAACTTGACTCTTACCTTCAGGACAGGTTACATGTTCTGAGCAAATTAACTATGAATAGGATTTAGAGAATTATGGTTTCTTACTTACTACCTCATCAATTTCTTCTGGCATCACGGTCACGTCTCGCCTAGTCAGCGCCATAAATAACGTATAGCGCTAATCCGATACGCGGTGATTTGTTGCTTATTTACTTACATCGGCCTGTTTTACTTAACCCACTTGTTAGCTCACTCGTCCTCGCTGTAGCTCCTAACAAATGGCTTTATATCAATTGGAACGAAAAAACCCAAATTGCTCCTGAAGTTATTGCTACGAGATTCCATGGAAATTCTAGCCACTTGGCGAGGAAAACTAATTGTTTTATTGCTTGTGAAATCTATTTATATGATCGCTACTAGATTTGCCCGCGACTTCGTACGCGCATATCCCTTTTCCCGTTCCCGTATCACCTATAGCCTTCCTCATTAACGTAGCTATCATATACAAAAAGAATTTTCCAAATCCGACTGATAGCTCCAGAGATTAGCGCGTTCAAACAAACAACAAACACTTCAGCTTTATTATATTAGTTTAGATATTTTCCTTCATTAGTTCATGATGAAACAAGTGAGTCTATTGCTTACTAAGTTTGTGCTTTTGTAGAATAGTTTCCAATTATTTTAAAGCTATCGTACTATTTACGTTACTATCAAACCATGTCGTCAGTTGCGCTACTGAAGTGAGATCGGTTCCCATCCAACTATCTAACTAAATTAAGCAATAATTGACATCCTCACTAAGCTCCGTTTTATAGCGAATGAACAGAGTAGGAGCCGCCCTGGAGTGGCCTACATTCACTGCACATGGCTCGATATCCCATCTCTTTTTAACGCCGATAAACAGTACACATAAATTTCTTATTTATAATATAATAAAATTTATAACCGCCATAATCCCCGACAAAGCTCACAGTAAGACAATCTCTTATTAACAATTCCCTAACAGCACGTCTCGGCTTCATGTTTTTTCGTCAACCTGGCTTAAGTAACCCGAATAATTTGATGGAAATATCGCCTTTTGCGGTATGTAAATAAGAATGAGATTCGTTTAACTTTTTAGGGTGAAAGTAAATAGTAATGCTCAATAACCATCGGCATAAATAGTATTAACAACAATTGATTTACATACAAATTGCTTTAGACAATATTGCTGACAGAATGGCGCGCGTGACGCGTTCCACACATTCTGTGGGGCCCCTACACGGGCGACGAGTGGAAGCAAATGCTTTAGGTGTTCCTGATACCCAATAAGTAGGTCCATACCTACGGCATAGCTCTTCCTTTACAACCTACTTTGCAGACTACAAAAGTTGCTACGATTTTTTTTCACTGTGCGTTAGATACTAATAAAGTATTTACTGAATTATTTTGGCTTCCTTAATCTACAGCAATACGTTCTCCTGTCCTGCAGCAAGAAGAAGAGCTTTTCAGTGACCCTGTTCTGCGACGCCGTTTATCCATCCGCCATTTTCATAGCTTCATCACAAAGAGCGCAGTAACTCGAAGCATACGTGAGGGTGTCGTGTGTATGAGCTCGTCTGAGTATATGTATGTGTGTGTGTGTTGTACGGCAACGTATGAGAATAAGAGCACCTGATTGCGCGTCTGATTGAGACGAGGACTGTTTATTTTTATTGGAATAGTGAGCGCGACTGAATTACCTTCATACAATCTTCAGAGGGGAACGTATGCTTCATAAGTTCAATTTACTTAAGTAATGTATTGGAAAATACGGCACGAGCCGGCGATTTAATTTATTAAGTTTGAAATGAAACGCTTCGGAATATTGCTCTAAGCTTGTCTATTGCGCGCTATACGTACTCGTAGATGCTTTCAACTTAGTTAGAGTGAAGTTGTTTTGTTACTATAGTTTACTGTCATCCAAAATAATCAAAACGAATTGCGTATTATCACTTATACTGATATATGAATATTATTACTGTTAGAAAGATAAATAGGAATCTAATGCATCGACCAGAGGTCAAAATATACCTAGTCAATATGATGTCTTTTGATAATATTCACTGACAAGCTTGTCACCATAACCCGAAAATTTATGAAGATTCCTTGAAGTTCGTCGCGGCTCTTGAACCAATAAAATTAAGTGTGTAGTGGACAACACAGACATAAACATGAGCCGCAGTGGAGGCTGTCTCTATGCAAATATAATAGGCTTTATCTTAGCTCTCATTCAAATAGGTACGATGCGATATAGCGTTGAGACCGCGACTGTACCGACGGCAAAA
Organism: Mamestra brassicae; assembly: GCA_905163435.1. NCBI lineage: Eukaryota > Metazoa > Arthropoda > Insecta > Lepidoptera > Noctuidae > Mamestra > Mamestra brassicae. The sequence goes on along the minus strand of LR990991.1, from coordinate 474,021 downwards.
AAACACGTCTTTAAATTGGTTGTCCAAGTGTAGAAAGTATAATTATAAAGTTCAAGACCCGTGAGCAAACGCAAGAGATCTGACGAAAGCGACAGTTGACGATCGTTGACCTAAAACTGATGGTAAGTCCAAATGCTGTTTACTTTGCAGAATCTACTGAAAACAAAATGAATAAACTTGTGACTTTTTAAAACAAAGAATACTTATGTAATAGAAGGCAGTCAATGTCTTCATGAGAAGGTGCGACTACGGAAATTCAGCTTGCAACACCATTTTCTCTAGTCAGAACGTCTTCAGACGCACATATCCCACACACAAACATATGTACATATGTGAGACAGCATCCGAGCAATTTCCTCTGCTGTCGCTACCGGCTATCTTCCCAAAAAATATGAACATTCATTTTTTCATACATATGACGTCTGGGTACATAGTCTGTAGGTACGGCTAATAAAAACTTACGACTGGCCACCATTCCCCCATGATACACGACTATTGCGGTTAAGTCAAATTCTTCTAATCAACAATATGTTACCGTGTAATGGTCTGTATCTGGGGCCACAGATCGCTCGCTATGGTAATAAGAACAACTTGCTCCAGACCATTCCGCGGCTATCACACGCTACTTAGTTCTCTATAAATAATATTCTTATTAGGCCACGCATATTGTGTAGTGGTAGTTTATTATAAATATGTAGGAAAGGAATTACTTTTAGTTCATGTGTTTCCCTTGGAAAACCAGACTCCTTGACTTCAAATAGGCAAATTCTGTGACCGACAAATAACATTAAAAAAATCCCACTTGTGGTAATATTATTTCTAACCAAAGCTGAAATCTGGATTTTCATTCAATTGAATTTTCCTCTTACGAAGAATGATGAATCATTTTCCTTCTTTCGCAGAAGTCTTAAGTACCTATAGGTAAGTATTTGTATATTATTAACATAACACAGCTTCCTGAGATAGGTGCGTGGGCTCGTAAAAAACAAAGCTCTTTCCTCCTCAATCTCCCTTCGCCCCCTTTCACCCCCAGTTTTTTCTCGTCGCAAATCAAGCGGATCGCGTTTATTTAATATTTGCCCCCAATTAATTTACATAATCCTTGTCAAGTACAGGTCTCGACGCCACTTCCATGAAATATGGACTTATTCGTCTACGCTCCGATCGTGGAGGTTTTCCGTCTCTAGAAAGGTTTTAAGTGCAAAACTTGTACTGGCTAAGTTGTTTAGACAATCTTAATCGAAACCAGATTCATACCATAAAACACTTGGAATGAACCATCCGAGAAATCAATATGCAAACAAAAAGGAAATTAAAATGCAATTTGAAATGCAAACAAACGATCAACCATTACAGGTATGAACATCGTGGATGAACAAAACGGACTTTTGTTCGTCCGACATGAATATTAACGGACGCAGCGGCGTGTGAACCAAGCCTCGCCACCCACACCCCGTGTTTCACCCCCTCTTCCACCCCCAACTCGTGTAAATCTACATAATTCACTTTTTATCGATATCACAGGATATTATCGAGGTGGATAGGTATTCAAATTACTGTTTGATTTATTCTTAAAAAAAATTGTTGGTTGAAGGTAGCTCTATTGTTTCTGATCGATTGTTCTGAATACAACATTTTATAAGGTGGATAGGCAAAATATGTAATCAGATAAGTTTTGTTAAAAGTTATTTCCATGCCTTTTCGTCAACTGTAATGGTTGCTCCTAAAGTCCTAGGTAAGCCTGCCCCTTCCTGAAACATACCTGGCTACTTGGCGATCGCTTGTCAAATATAAATATCTTCTACCTTAGTCCACCGCCAGAAATAAAGCTCCCAAATCCATAATTAATATTTAAAGCGTACTTATAAAATGTTAATGAAACGACATTAAACTAGGAATAAGTGTTTCCATTAATCGCTCGTAGCTGGACGACTATAAATCAGTGTGGGGCCATAAATTCGGCGACGGTGACGCGCGGCTGTCCGCCCCCCGCTCCGCTCGTGCCACTGCTCACAGCTAGGACGCTGAACGCCACATTAATTCATTACGCCTTGTTTTGTGAGTGCGGTAAGAATACGGTTTTTGTTTTTGGAGAATTTATAAATGAATTTAAAGGTTTTGAATACGATTCGGAAAATATAAAATCCGTAAGTATCATTTTCGAATGTCACCTAACTATAAATATCACCTCGCAATGAGATATGATTGCCATAGGTAAGGGATTTGTTTCTTTCATTTTTTTCTTTGAAATGGCGATTACAATGCTCAATTTTTTAAAGAACTCTTATTTTCTTAAGTGAGATACGTAAGTAAAAAATATTTATTTTTATAAATCAACAACGAAAACGTATCTGCAAGATACAGCGTTCTGCTTCAGGGCAGCGTCTTAGAAGGTTTTAATATTAATTGCAGTGCGGTCGCCCGGCCAAACCTCCATGTTTGCTGTCAATTTGCCTAAATCAGACGTGAAACTAAAGCATGAGTCTGCAGCCACAGAAGTCTTCTTTTTGCAGCAGTGTGGTCATTTGGCTTCGTTTTAGATTCCCTCATTAAATCTTGGCTTAAGGTTTACTTAGGGAGTTACTTAGCTAATTTATTGGTTTGGACATGGCTTTCGTCTTAGTGCAGCTGCAATTATACGTGCTTTTTACAAGTTTATTGGTAAAGGTGCGGTAAGGATGCAGAGAGATATATTACGTGAAGTTACTCAAAATGAGTTTGTGCTTATTCCGATTTCATTATTCTCCACGACAAGGTAAAAACCCAATGTTCGGTATTAAATAAAATTAGAATGTAAACGCAATTTATCACACTTGTGTTTGCTACCGAATTCACCGGCAGTCCTACAACAAAACTTAGAAATAGAATTAGTTGGTGATTGTGTGCGCCCTTGCAGGAGGCTGCACACGCAAGGCTACACGTTGTAGTGCTGTGCTAGATAAATAACACGGAACACGACACTAGTGACACCGTGCCGTGATCGCTACTGCTGTGGACCTCACGCCTGAAGAGAAAAAACTAATACTTATAAATGTTTTATCTATCTTAATGAAGCAAACAACAGAGCGTTTTGAGCGTAAAAAATATAAACGATTGATACGAAAAATAGAAAAAAATCTCAATAATTTTAACGCCTATGTTTTGATTGCATATTTCACCTAACCCAGTACCTACAAAAATCACCAAACAGTTAACTTAAATAAATTCAGAGTAAACCTCTAATAGAGCACATTCATACCACCAGGGCGAATTAGGTATTAGTCTACTAATTAAACTCTATTATTTTCCTCATTCGAAGTACCCAACACCGTTTCTTAGAAACCGATCATAATAAAAAACAGCTTGAAAGTACCAAGTTCGTGTTCACAGTAGTGCTCCGAACAAGAGGTCCACCGAAGCCGAAATAACCCGATGTGAAAATTAAAACTGCATTGTGCAGTCTTTGTTATTCCGCGCTCGGTTATATTCGTACAACTAACCGCTCGATGCACTGGCTCTCTTCCTTAATACAGAAATGCAGAAAACCAAGTACCATCGCGTAGTAGTCATCACGGGCAAGAACTGTATATCTGTAGGAAGTCACTTTGATATTATTAAAATTGAACTGTCTAGACTTACGGCATTAAGTCATTGTTTCATAGATGTGCGAAGTTCTTCAAACTTGATGCAGGCATGCAAAGCAGATGTGTTGCCGGAGAGTGTTGCGCCACTTCTCCTTCCCAGCTTAAACACTAGGAAGTGGTGATAGGTGGGCGTTTTGAGGGACTACCTTAATTTAATTTTTATCATTCAAAAAGTGCTGATCTCAGACTTTTTCAATACATTTTGATGACTTTTGATTTTCATAATCACGAGCGAGAGAGAGAGAGAATGCATTGGTTTTAAAGACCCAGGATCAAATTGCCCATTCTCGGTCATTTAATTCTTTTGAAAGGACACAGTGAAAATTCTTTCCTTCTCAGACCTGCAAAACGAAAACAATTCACGGTCAAAATCAGCAAAGGTGGGATGGGAGGTCAAGTTTAAATGTCCCATGATGTGGTCCTTTTGTATATTTTCTATGTGAGTGTAGTGGTCCTTCTGTCCCCATCCATTCCGTGTCCCATGTTTATTTAGAGACAACTTTGTACCAGCTTGGCCGTTATAGATAAATTAAAGTGTTCTGGTTAACGATTAGCCGCCGTAGTCTTTGTGGAGCGAGTGCTTACATTTTATGTTTAAGACTTGTACAGTTACACGGTATTCGTGTCATCTGCCTACTGCGAACACCATAACGTTAAATAGTTAGGTGTTATTGTTGGTCCTTGCCTGAAAATAGACGCGGAATTCCAAAGACTGAGGTAACTTTGATGTTTTACAACGAGTAAGTCTCTATAATTGTGTTATTTTGTGAGCTAGGTACAATGAAAATTGGTACTGTAGGTACAACATAAGGTTTAGGAAGCTCTAAGCAAATGCATTGAATTTCTTCCTCAGCAAAGAGAAAAACGAAAAGTACACAATTATCAATTAATTCAGCTCCGAGATTTACATTGTAAATCCTAATGTACTTCGATAGCATTGTTTTGTTGCATAGCCGGCGCCCGGTCCGCAAGCCCGCACGACACGACGGGATGCGATGCGGTGCGGTACCTACGATGCGGTGCGGAGTCGTGCGGTGCGGTGCGGAGCTGTGCGATGCGGTGCGGACCATCGCGTTACTTAATTTATTTGCTGCGAGCGCGTCGTGTCTCCCCTTACTTCCACCGCGTCGCATCGCCACATACTTTTGCTTATTTTTTAGCTACATTCACTCGTAATGTTTTAATTATAGTTTTAATCCAAGTGAGTTTGTATAGTTAAACGTGTGTTGCTTTTAAACACCAATGCATTTTTCTGAATCACTTCCTACCTTTTTCATGGTAAATAATAATAGACATAAAGTACCTTCTTTAGAATATCCTTATTCTCTCGTATATGACCTGACTGAATTGTACATAATAAGAGCTTGTCGTACGTTTAATATGGTGTGTCAGGATGTCGAGCTTGATTTGTTTACCAGTAGCGTTAAAAAGTAAAGAAAACTTTGACTGATTGCTTATTTGGTATAACTTGATCACCTATGTGTTAAATTGTTGCTATATATTGAACGTATTCGCGTTAGTTCTAAGCTTTATTCGCGAGATTGTTACCTATATATATATATATATTCACATATAAATGTTAGAACTTGTAAAGGGAAATTTTATACATATTTTATACCTTCTAATGTACCTAATGTATTATCAGTAAGTTTTCCAAAAAATAATAAAATAAAAGAAATAAATAAATGTTTACAAGCATTACCCTTGCTATTTTCTCGCATCACACTAGCATATTTTTTGAAAATTAAATATAACTACTTTAGGCGGTCGCGTTGGGCAAGGTACTCCGTACCCCCCGACGGAAAGGTTCGTAAGTACTTACAGGAAATTAATAGCACAACCTTCTTTGCATCTTAAGCCTTAATACTAACAGGCTTAAGACAGGAACATTTACGTAACCAATTAACAGTAGCAGGTAGGACGGACACTGCCCCTAATTGTAATTTATGCAAAGACCAAATGAAGCAAAGTCCCGAATCAAAGACTGTCCGGATCCTGTTCAAACAAGTGCGCAACTAACTGCTCGGCAATTTGACTAATTGGCGACCTCTTAGCGACTCCAAGAAAGTTCTGTTAGGCCGGGGGTACACAAGGATGATGATTCACGTACATAACTTCTAAACATGATCATTTTCAAACAACAAAATATTTTTAGTAACGACGATATCTACAAGTGACGTCTTAAAGAGTCTAGAAAATTAAAGTGTGCGCGTGAAAACTGAGGTCTGTGTAAGACTACTCTTTACCTAAACTAACGGATTTTTCCTTATTTAAATGGTAACGAAATTTGTACCTTTACGTGGCCAATATTGTCATAATTAAACAAGCCAAGACGCGTGACCTCTTGGCTTATCGAACTTTCAATAGAACTTTTAATGAAACTGACATTCCTGGATACCTAGTTTAGTCATACTTAAAATATGAACTTATAATTATTTCAACATTTGTGTTTTTAAGGTTCGGAACCTCTGTATAGAAAAAACGGTACCCTCATAGGATCACTCGGTTGTCTGTCCGTTTGTCTCAGCCGATTTTCTCCGAATATACTGGACTGATTCAGTTGAAATTTGGTACATATATGAACTTCTGTGACTACTTCTGTTCTGTTTCTTCTGTGGCACTATGAAAATAAATACATTTTAAAAACGGGGTCACTTTTTAAAAAAAGTTTTTCCAACTGTGACATATCAAATCAAAGGGCTCATTGTAAGAATCTCAAAAGTGTTTTTTTATAATTTCAAAACCGTAATTATTAAAGAAAATAGATGAAAATTGACCATTCCCCCCCTAAAAAAATATAACAAACATCCAAATAAAAAGTTTTTTTTTATTTTTCACTTTTTAGTGGTACCTACCTACCCCACACCTAACAACAGCACTGGAAAGTCACAGGACAGCAAAACACGCAATTTCGTTTACTTGGATGACATATTTTGTATTTCTTCCAGTTATTTTGATTTAAAAACCATAATAATGAACTGATTTTGATGAAATTTCTATAGGACCAATCGGAACGTATTTCCTTTCACATGCAAAAGTCTATGATTTCAAAGTAACAGAACAAAAAAATATTTTTCGTTGGGAACCCTTTGCACGCGAGTCCGACTCGCACTTTTCCTTCTATCTTTTCACGACTATGAGCCTATGAGAACTTGACCTTTTTGCTTTATCGTTTCAAGTTTTCTTAATTAGTAAGTTCGTCATCAGCATTCGTGACCCGGTGTGCCTCCGACTTATCGGTGTTACGGTGAGTGAGCAAGTTGCGAGTTGAGCACAATTAGTGAGGAAGTACCGCCGACTCCAGTCCGAGGTTCAGAGGTCCGAGTGTCCACAAGTCCACTCGCGTGTATTTGCATACGTGACAACTTTGCCTTACTTCTCAAGAAAATTACTCTTCAAACTTTGTACTACCCTCCCGTTGGCTCAAACTACCTACCTACCTATATAAGGATAGCTTATGTCATGGCACAAATTCTCCAGTCAGTCATGTGGTACTAATTGGAAAGCTAGCTAGTTAGAAAAAAACAACTTTATTGTACATACCCACTAATTTTATTAAGTGAAGGTACATATTTCATTGAATATCACAAAACCAGTAGCGTCGCGATGCCGCGACGTCGGCTGCTGTTGCCGTCTACAGTCGGCTTCAATCGGAACCCGAAAGCGCCGTTTGAATATTCTTTCAACTTCTATAACTTGATCAGTTTTCCTAATTAATCTGATCCTAAAACAAAACATTTCCTTTCCTTCAAGTATAGAACCGGAACTACCTATATTCTCCACACCACTTTAGACAACTAGTGAGTGTAATCAGCGAAGCAATCAAAGTTGTCTCATCCATATGTATCTGCGGACATCAGCTCACGTACCGAGCGACAGCGACACCTACTCTTACACACAACAGCTCGACCCGCTGCGCTCCTGGTACACGTGGGGACACGCTCCCACGGTGTCAACTAGTTTTAATTGATGGCTATTTATAGGAGAATAGCTTCTTACATCTTCTTCGCCCACATGAGAATCAGAAATTATAGCAAGGAAATTTATTATCGAAGTAACTTATGTTCTTTCCCATGGTCCAATTTAGTTCCAAATTTATCAAAACTGGTTCAGCGGTTTAGGCCTGAAAACGTAACAGACAGACAGAGCTACCTTCGCACATACATATTATTAGTATGAATAGAAAGATGAAACTGAAAGATGAGGCTTTAAGGAAGTTAGGTTCCAATGGAAACTGAATCAAAGAATAAGTTGTTATTAATTAAAGAGTATTAAATATTTGAGTAAGGCCATGAGTGAATAGAAACGAAAGCGCAGAAATAACAATATGAGTAAGTAGGTAAATGACTCGCTACCTTCAGGTCGCGGGCTAAGTGTCATCTATAAATATCAAATATAATACAACGGATGACGTAGGCATGCACGACTGCACGTCATCTAGAACAACCTACCTTCAGTAACACATGTATTACCGGAGACCTAAACACGAGACTATAGTTCGGTAACCATGACGTGACTGACACAGCTACGTAGGCAGCTAGTGAGCAGTCATGAGTGACTGACGAGCCATATTCGAATGACGTTAGAATACGCTCAGTAGTTTTACTCGTAGCACATCTAGAAACGTTCATATATCTTCGACTTATGTATTGTACGTTTGATGGGGACGTTGGTTACATTTGTCAATATTTTTGTTTAAGAATAGATGTAAGTATCATTGTTGCAAAAAGATTGATAAATGATATTTATTTTGTCAGTACATTAAACATACTACTTTTACATGTCAATATGTTTTGGTCATTTTAAGCTAGATGAGGCCGGTGACACCCTGAGAAAAAACACCTTAACAAACTCAGAGGTCGAAGTCTCTTTTAAAATGCATACAATCCGTACTGGCCAAATCATATGAAGCCTTTGTCAGTAGTCGAGTTAAACAATAAGGAGCTCAACGACTCGGCGAACAATGCCAAAGAAAGGACATTTAGGTATGCCGCAATGGTACTCAAACTGCCAGACAACGTTTATAAGAACCTACTTGAAATAATAAAAAAAAATGTATCTCCTCCCCTCGTCCGATCACCATGTATGGCAAGCCAAATACCTGGGGGTCATCCTGGACAGCCACCTCACCTTCTCTGAGCGCAGGCCTGTTCTCGCGCCGCCTTCGCTCAGGGAGGGCTTCATTACATCACGACCGCCCGCAGCAAATTGTCACTCAAGTGCAAATTGCGACTTTTCACCGCGGTCATCCGTCTCATCATAACGTACGCTTGCGCCGTCTTTGCAAAACGCAAAGCCTCGTCACCTCCACAGGATGCAGACGCTCCAAAACCGTTTCCACCGTAAAATCACCCGAGCCCCCTACTATGTCCGGAATGAGACTGCATGTAGACCTCAAATTGCAGTAGTTCTAAATTCGTCCCTAAATAATAATCATAGTTCAATCCAGCTCGTCCCTAGCTGTAAGTTTTTTATAAGCCCTGGCTGGAGGCTTTAATATTTATATTAAGGCCACCATAGGCCTGTCCGGTTAAGCTGTCGACAACCTTCATAGATTGAACTGCGAGACGCAAAAAAAAATTACATACTGCCTGTTGGTCTCCTGGTCGCAAGTGTGACTTCCGAGCGTAGGTTCCTGGGCTTGATTCGCAGGTCGGGCAAAGTGCTATTGAGTTTTTCTATAAGGAATTTCTCAGTAGCAGCCTGGAGTTAAGGTGATGTCATACTTATACCATTCCTCGGCACGTAAAGCTGTTAGTCGAATTGCCGTCCCATCGGATTAAGAGAACGGAACAGAGAGTGCACCTATGTTTGAGCACACACTTGTGCACAAATCTCTTACGTACCTGCCTACTTACTTGGCCAATCTCCGTTGAGTTTGGCCACAGAGACCGAAAATCGGTAGGGAAAATGAAAAAAATATTAAATTCTACTTTACTACTATCTGGATTTCGTTAGTTTACAGTAAATCTGGTTATTATGAAACTCTATGAATAGATATTTGAAACTGAATCCGATGATGATAGTATGCAGGAAACATCAAGCACAATTTATAATTTGTAACAACTTAGTCCATATGAAATTATCTGGAAAATTATTCCGATCCCATACTGCTTTTGAAATGAATTCCGAATTTAATTTGCAAGTTCATTATATTTTGTTACTTGTAGTGTACCTTCATAATATATGTACAAAGATAGTGGAGCGAGGAAAATAGTATGACGTGATTCAAACGTAGGTACTACTAATTTAAAGGTGAAGGAAATGTAACGTTACAGAGTCGAGCATTACCTACATTGCACGGTGATTCCGCGCCCAAAGAAGAGCGGTCATAACCTCCTTAATTTTTTTTTTAGTGATTCTTTCTTGTTGTGAACATTGTAAAATATTAATAAGAGACAAACCTCCTTGATTAAAATAAAACCAATTCGTTAAAATACAAATTATTATTAACGGTGTCCAAGCATCAGAAAAAATAAAAAATAAAATCGTATGCTATTTTGTTATAACAATTTGGTACCGAAATGCGATTAATTGTTGTTAAATCAATAAATTCTTAATGACTAAATCTAAATACATAATCCTCATAAATAAAAATACTATTAAGTATAACTTATTATTAAATATGAAATTGTGCTATTTTTTGACACTAGGGACTAAACAAAGAAAATTATATTTACAGCTTTTTTTTTAAGGATGGGAAATCATCAAATGACTTCTTCCGCTCTGGGTGGAGCGGAAAAGCGTGTCAGACTCTTACTGACTAAAACCCATCCGTGTTCCTTCTAAAGCCCTTTGCGTTCCAGGGCCGCGGTGACTCTTTCGAACAAATTCCGCAACCCAGGCAGGCTCTGGCCCTAGCGGGCCCCGTCTTCCTTCCTAGCGGGCGCGCGTGAAGCACACCGCGCCATCGACCCGGGCCTGGTGGTGATCGGACAGCGAGCCACCCAACGCTCGCCGTCCGCAGGTCCGCGCCTACGGTGGCCGGGGATCGCCCTGCGACTCCCGACGCCCGGGGAGTCTTCTCCTGTAGCGGCGGTTGGGGCGAAGGCCTTGCCTTTCTCTCGCGCAGCCCGTCTCCTCCTTCGCTAGCGTTATTGCTTCGCAGAAGGAGGTGACCGCTTCCCGCTTAATCCGAAACAGGTACCTCCCGAAACAGCCGTGTCCGGTGAGTAGCTGCGTCAGGCGGAAGGTGAGGACGCCGTGGCGCCTCTCCAGCCACTCCTCAAAGAGGGGCCTTACCGCCGCAATAGTGGCAAGTCCAGCGCTGGGTTGCGATAGTCGCAGTCTCCATACCGTCATGGTATCCTGCCGGAGCTCCGTCCGCCGCGATATATTTACAGCTTACACAATAAAAAGTCTAAAATAAACATGCAGCTTAAAACTTTAATAATTCTATATCTTCCTCAGGTTTAAGGCTCTTTTTCTTTCGAGGAAGTTTCCGAAGACCAGATAGGAAGGGGTGTGAACTAAGTAAAAGTCGGTTAATTAAGTCTGTAGGTATTTGCAACATACATGATATTTCTCGGGTAAAATCTCGTCTGTAGTTTTAAATATTTGTTATAATTTTCAGCTTCTTCCTCGAAAAGTTCCCCAATGAATGAAAAAGCATATTCCGATACATCAGCACCATGTATGAGAACTTTGTGGACGGAAGCAGGGAGATGTTACCACGGTTATGTTTCAAATTCATAATTCTGGATTCCTGGTAGTGTGTATGTCCTTGCCGCTCATGATTCCAACCCTGGAAATAGTTCTTCATGATTGTGGTCTCCTGGTAGGTAGTTTGTGTATAGTTACCTACCGCTCATAGTTCCATTCCCAAAAATTCTGGGCTCCTGATACTCGTGAGTCTTATCCGCTCATCCAGCCCGACTCTGCATTTCCGCTTCTCACACTCTCTCTTAGTCAAGTCATTTTCCAATCAAATCAATCCTATGAGGTAATTCAGGTTATGAAGAATCTGTTTACCCAATTTCATACAAATCCCTTCAGCCTTTTTTCAGATTAGCGCGCACAAACACGCAGACTGTTACACTTTTATGATACCTATACCCTATTAGGTTATCCTAACAGCGATACGTGGTATTATTTAATTAGCTGTAGGTATGCAAACAGAAAGGTTTTACTTTAAACTTTTACCGGGCAATTATTGCATATGCTTTAAAAGGATAAATTATTGTAGGTAATTCCAGAAATGGTATTCTGTAAAACAATGCTTACCTTATTTTAATTGAACGAATTAAATACCCTTTTTAATCTTCATAAATGGAACGCCATAATTATTCCTCCAATAGGTATATTCCTGTTAGATAGCACTCTATTCGGTAACACGCGAGTTAAAATCGCTAATGAGTACCTAATGGCGCTTGGACAGAACAAACAAGATAACAATAATAACACTTCGCCAACACAGCATGACACAAGGCAGCACAATAAGACACTCTAGATACAATGCGCTCTTCTACAAAAACTCAAAGGTATATTTGTAAGTTACAGAAAACTTCCTACTATTTTATTCCTACTATTTATTCCAACTATTTTATTTTATTTATTTGGCTCACCAACAATTGAATACACGTGTACAGGGATGAGATACATCAAATAAACAGATAGACCAGTGTACCAATTTGTTACAGGTACCTAAGCACCCCATACATTACAATATTGTCGATTGATGCTGAACAATTTGCACAACACTTAAAAATTTGGTGAGTTCCAAGTTACTCACCGAACATTATTATGATCTATAACTAGATTATGTATAAATTAAATTAAATTACTTTACTCCAATCTATGCAGTCACCGTGACAACGGACAAAAATATTGGTGGTTTTATGTCAATATGTCATCCATTCTAATATTATAAACTAGCTTCTGCACCCTCACCCGCGTGGAAAGTATTTTCATAGGGAAATAAAAGTAGCCTAAGTTATTCTTTATACCTAATATCAGCTATCTGACAGTGATTCCCGTCAAAATTGGTCGAACTGCTTCGGAGATTAGAACTACTTCGGAGATTAGAACTGCTTCGGAGATTAGAACTGCTTCGGAGATTAGAACTGCTTCGGAGATTAGAACTGCTTCGGAGATTAGAACTGCTTCGGAGATTAGAACTGCTTCGGAGATTAGAACTGCTTCGGAGATTAGAACTGCTTCGGAGATTAGAACTGCTTCGAAGATTAGAACTGCTTCGGAGATTAGAACTGCTTCGGAGATTAGAACTGCTTCGGAGATTAGAACTGCTTCGGAGATTAGAACTGCTTCGGAGATTAGAACTGGAACAGGCAGACAGGCAGACCAATAGACAAGCAAAACATTTTAGTAGCAGTCATTTTGATATTACAAACCGACACTTTTATTGTATGTATGTATTTGTACCTTCATAACATAGATGTATCAATCAATAAGCCGTTAATCCTGAACCACTCAGTGTGTTGTTTACATTATGGAGGACTCAAAGAATGTCTCTCAGTTCAGTGTGCCCTTGGCATAGGCCTCTTCTAACGTTTTCCACTGCTTCCTATCTCTAGCAAACCTTCTCCAGTTGGGATCGGCTGATAGTTTTAGTTCATCATTCACCCGGGCTAAGCCGCCTGCAGCAGCCAATAAGGAATGATTTCTCAGTAGATACGGCACATTGAGTACTAGTAGGTATGACTGTTCAGTTCACATTCTTCGACAAAGACTATTAAGCTAAATTTTCATTTGACTGAAACTGTTCTAATGCCTGCTAGTTACTCTTTCAAACACCGGAAAGAAAACCACACCTCCAACACTTCAAGCAACCACATATGTACGAGAGCTCAGGTGTCGTGCCACTCGCGCCGGCTGAGTATGACCGCACACTTTTTATCCTCGGAACAAAGACGGTAACTTTTAACTCGTGCCGGGAGACACTCGACACAAGCACAGCCAGGAGCTAACATAAACTTACCAAAAACAATATTTTTTAAGCTAAAACTTTGAGAACCGAAAGAATTAGCTTCAGATATTTATTTTAAAAATAAGGAAAGGAGACCAGTAATGTGTTTAGTATTAATATTTGCATATCACCTAAATGGACTAAATGAATCGATTTCCTGTCAGGAAAACCACATCAACAAATTATATTCGGTAAACATTATCATAATCGCTTAGCTGACGCTTTAGTGGTTACTGGCTTCTACCCGCCGCTCCGCCCGCCTGAATGACAGAAACTATCCCAAGGGAAAATACTCCCGGTATAAGCCTTTGTGCTATTCCAGACTATTATCTACCTCTGTGTCAAATTCCATCCAGATCCATTCTGCCGTTCTGGCGTGATGGAGTTCAAACATCCACAGATCCAAACTTTCACAATATTATAGTAGGACTAGCTTTTTCCCGCGACCCCGTACGTGCATATCCCATTTTTCCCGTTCCCGTAGGAATTTCGGCACGAATTATGCACCTAAACCTAAACAAGAATAATTCCATCCATTGGAAAAAACCGCATAAAAATCCGTTCAGTAGTTTTGGAGTTTAACGTGAACAGACAGGCAGCCGCGGCGACTTTGTTTTATAATATGTAGTGATATTTTATATAGTAAGAGTTTCATTCCATATTCCTTGTATTCGTACCCATACTTTGTATATTCGTATTTTCTTACTATTATAGTACTTTTTAAAATCTTCTCTTGTTTATTTACAGCTAACAGCACTACGAAAAAGGATACGATTTCTTGAACGAATAAATATATTGTATTAGGTTCTCCTACATCCCAGAACACTCGCACTGTCCCAGGCTACCGTCCCACATCGTCCCGCGGCGTCCCAGTTTAGGCACATAATTGTTTTTTAATGTAATGCCCGGCGCGCATTAGCGGGTACAACTTTTCACTTTTCTACACTCATATACAAACCTACAGAGATAGGTACTCCGGACAGGATTTATGGCTGCAGCTTAGGTATATAGTCCCTTATAGTATAGTACCTTTGATATTTGTTTTTGAGGGGTACCTAAATGTTAAAATGAATCTATACAAATACTTAAAACTCTTTTTCTTTCTTTCTTTCTTTCTGTAGCTGTTTGTTTGTAATATTAAAATAACAGCTTTTTAGTAAATGCATATGCGATGCTTATACCAAAGAACAATCCGAAACCTCCGAAACGGCTGGCCCGATTTTAAAAGGACATTCTCTGGTCCATTGCTGATGTTATAAGAAGCAAATTAGGCATTTTTTTTACTAGAAAAAGGATTAGGGTTATGTGCAAATAAATAAAAATGCATTTAAAATGTTCACGCGGGCGAGGTTGTGGGCAAAAGCTAGTTTTTTTTTTTGAAGTTATACTTCTTTTGGCGCGATGGAGAAAACTGATGAGAGTGAATTTTTACGATGCGCGCGCACACCGACACCTGAATTCTACATCGTGAAGTTAGTTCTAGGTGGCATGAAAATCGATAACTATGTTCAAGTTGTATATTCTAGTATTTTTTTATTGTCATTTGTTTCTTTTATGTTTGAATTTCGAAGAAGAATGTGGTTTTAATTTCGAAATAAAGCGCATATTTTGGCGCTTTAAGATACAAATATTTTGATAAAAGTAATTGATTAGACACTAATTTTTCCCGCGGCTCAGCTCCTTTTATTCTATCCTAGAAGATTTTATTGGATTATGATGATTTTTCGAAGACAACAGATAATTATACTATTAATTTATATAGTATACGGTTACGCAGGTATAGATTACTATTTACCTAAGACTGTCTTGACAAGCATTTTACATTGTTACAAAACTGCAGGCACGCGCTTATATTGTTAATTTCCATCACTTTCATTAGGCGTCGCCGATAGGCGCTGCTATGTGCGTGTGTGCTCGATACGAGCGGCTGAGCGTGGTTCAAGGGCGAGAGCACACGTGTGGCGGTATCGCTCCTCATCAGTGTGTTATTGCCTTATTGTCGCCTCGTGTATACCTACCTTGTAGAGCAGTGCCGTGCGACTATCGCACGTATCACTCATTTTATTACGTTCAAAATCAACTGACGGGTTCTGAAGAATAGCGTCTAAGACTATCGTGCCAATTTATGTTCGGAAAAAATTGTCCAACCTGGCCTCAGTCGTAACACGTGGAGGTAAAGTACTTCAGAATAATAAATTAGATTATTTTAATTGCCTTGTTTTTAGTTTTTAACATAGGCCTATATTCATTTCGTTTTTTTGTAGTAGAAATTATAACCAGCTAAACCCCATTTGTTTTTTTTCCTCCGAGATTATCAAACGAAGTTTTAGATTTCCCATTTGTTCAAGAATTGGTGTAGCTAACTGTTATTACTTTTTACAACTACACCCACTAGAAGTAGTTGAACACAATTTAAATTGAATCAACAACAACTTGGATTATTGTGTAAACTTCTTCCCCCACGTTAACGCCCGAAAGAAAATTAAAAAGTGGCGATGACTTGTTTACCAACACGGTGTAGTACGTCGGTGTCTTGGGAGGAACAAATCAAGTGTAGCTATTACACAACAAGCGTATAATGGGCTGTAAAGCGCTCATAAAACGCGACGACAGCGCGTCAAGCACAACACCAACTTTTAGCCGCTAACAACTTCGCGGAGGGCGAGGAATGTCCAAATGTGGATATGAAAAGGGTCGCGGTTGAAATAGGCATGACACTAACTTTTTGGTGCCACTCTGGATCTGGTCATTGTTATCGTCTATCTTAACTTTATCTGTATCACTTTTGATGCCTCATAGAAAATTCACATAAAAGAACGAACAGATTATGACAGAATTTTAATTTTCGCCACTAAACTTTTCAACCAAAATGACAAATAATTTGGAACTCGTTTCTATAAGTCGCCTTGTCTCTTACCTTCTTATCCTGCATTTCCATAATCCAAGCAGCCAGTAGTAAATAAAGAAGCTTGGAGGGGTAATTGAAGGAAGTTATAGCATCGCGTGCAATAATACAAATAATAAAAATATTAACACATGTAACTGTCTCGAGCGCCGTAACGGAGCGTCACTACTCTCGCTCGTAAACCGGTATCGTGCTCATCTCAAACTCTCATACATACGCATCGGGTGATTCCGGCGATGTCAATCTGGAGGTGTGTGCTGCTGTGATATACGACGCCTAAGCTACCGTGTGGTCCACTTCCAGCTAGAGTTAAAATAAACTGATAATAAATCAGATATTTCAGTCTTTAAGCACCTACAGTAAATAAATCGGTGTCAGTCACGCCAATTGATTCATGTTCACATCAGTTGTATGAACTTGTATGCTCTTGCTCACCGCTCATGAGACGAACGTCAGTATCAATGCATCAACAGATAATTCAATTACCTTTGTTATTAGGGATGTCAGGCATTCATCATATCCGTGCTGAAACATTCAGCTAACATCATGTTCATAGTAAGTATTTTTATTATTTTGTATTATTGCTGTAACGATAAACCTACAATTTATAATAATAACTACGTTGGCTCTAGTTCATCACTTGTGGTTCCAGTCACAATCCTATTGTTATATTATACCATTGCACGTGTAAGCGGGCACACCATATATGCCTGGAGGCTTAATTAGTTTGATTTACTTGTTAATGCTTGAGTTTGTTTGTTTTTTTTTATGGCATAATGGAGTGTGCTAGCTAACAAAATATGTCAATCAAAGTCAATTCATTTATTTCAACTAGACCATTAAAAGGCACTTTTGAACATCAAATTTACAGTTTAAAATTAAAATATAAGTGACTCTAGTTGCCCATTCGCAAAAAGTAGATTCTTATGGAGAAGAACGGATAAGAAACTCCATAGTTACTCTTTTCAAATATAAGTTTTACAACATTTTGTATACATAGGTACATTGATCAATTGATTATACTATGTGAGCACAATGCATCCAACAGTACACTAATATACAGCACACACTTATATACTAATAGGTACAACAAAGCAATACCAACAGAGATAAAATTCTCAGCTGACTATTAAGCGGTGTACGATACGTCAGCTGGTCACACGAACATTAAAAAATAATATATATTTTCAGTCATTTCATCTCAATTGATTTATCTAATTATAGTTTATATTATATAGTGAATAAATAAACATGTCAGCTGGCTGTATTTCGGTGGGAAGATCGTCAGCTAATGCCCTGAAAGATGCGCAGGAGCATCTAAAGCCATACGGTACAGTTTGAAAACTTTTTTTTGTGTGTTTTCTAGTTTGTCCCCCAATAGTGACCCCACGCTCAAAATGTATTTATTTGCGTAACGCATCCGTGTTTGGGTCACAGAAGTTCATATCTGTACCAACTGAATTGGTCCAGTAGATTCGGAGAAAATTTTGCTGTGACGGACGGACATATAGACAGACAGCCAGCTAGAGAACCGAGTGATCCTGTAAGGGTTCCGTTTCTTACGGATGTTCGGAACCCTAATTAACGAAACGGAATCATAATTTTATATCAACTGATAGTTATAGAGTAGGTACGTTATGAGAGGAAAGATCTGACTGCAAGAAAAGCCGAAGGATAAGTTACAAGCCGAGAGTGCAGCTGCTAGAATTGCACCGAAACGTCAAGTTCAAGGCGGTCGTGGTGCGCGTACCAACAAGTTTTCACCTCATCATGGAAGAGGACTTTTGGCCGCAGAACGTGGTGTTCCGTCGCTTCCGCAGACAAGTGGACCAGAATGCACAATGACGTAGTGCTATAATACCTTTATAAGTTATTTTGTAAGGTACACTTATGGGCCAAAGAAGCCTAAAAATAAAGGTAGTTATTTTTACTATTATAATTTTACGGAGATTAGGAAAAAAAGCGTTGCGTTGTTTTGCGAAAACTAAACCCCATGAAAAGGTATGCACCTATTACCGAGTGGAAGGTATTAAACGTACGAGTAGTTCATTAGCACATAATGATTCAGAAAGGTGGAAAAGGACGATACGTTACTTAGTTTTAAAGACAAAATTCTTGTGAAAATAACTGCTTTAGGGTTCCGAACGATAGTGTGAAAAAACCATCACCAAAACCTATAGGGTCTCCCGTGTGTCTATCTGTTTAGCGGTCTGTCTTTCACAGTCAATTTATTGCCTTTAGATGCTTTGTTGTTGGAGGAGCTCGTGGCATGAAGAAACGCTTGCCGAAGTCGGTTTGCGGAAGGGTGACCATCTCAACATACCGAGACTCCTCCGTGAATCGGAAAGCCCGCTAAGCCGTTGCTCCCGGCTGTCATTTATAGATGATTGGCAATCGTTACAGAGTGTTAGAAACCAGAAAATCTGACACCAGTCTTGTCAAGAAATACCGTGCAACCCAGTTACTGAGTTTTGGAGATCAGGTAGGCAGTCGCTCCATGTCAAATACTGGTATTCAGCTGAATCCGGTTGGACTGGAAGTCGACCCCAATATAGTTGGGAAAAGGCGGGCAAATGATGAGATAGTGTGTTGTGAACAGACACAGCCCTACAACGTGCATCGTTCCGCGCTCACAAGTGGGCGCTCCTCACCGGCCAGTGCCCTCGGATTAAGTCGGTAATCGCCGTGATTAACTGACGATCACCAATATACTCGACTGAAGCTTACTGTTGTGTAATAGTGCGGGTTACATATTTACTCTGTCGAATATGTAGAGTTGGAGAACTTTTTCTGTTTAGGTTGGTCGAAGTTAACCCATGTATATTTTAACTGGTCCCACTACAGACCTCCCTATTCCAAATAACTCTATTTTCTGCAAGAATATACAATAAGTAATAATAATGGCCTTTATTCAGAATGTTTGTAACAATATTTGCTTAACCTAATGTTTCTGCACTTCAGCCTGTTTGCCTTATGGCAAAGGCCTCTCCCAGTTGTCTCCACCTAATCTCCCCTGTCTTGATAGTGTATTTGTCGTGGAAATATCGTAGAATTGGCCATTTCTTGATGATGTGGCCGAAATTTCATGAAATGGCCAGTAAAACTGACCATATAGTTTAAACGTCAACGTTTGATGATATGTCAATCCTCGTTTGGCCATATCATTAATGTCTGACCATATCATGAAATCACAACTTCAAATCTAACTTCAACGCCAGAGCTCCAGGGCTCCTATTTCTGTTTGAAGGGTTTAAAGGAACCTAACATGAATAGTACGACGGGAGCTAAATGCGCTCGTATCGCTCTAGCTCCCGTCATCCCTTTCAAACGTAACCTATCCGCGTCGGGACGCCCTAAGTTCCCTCAGACCAAATCTTTTTTTTTTTTTAGTCGGGGGGAAATCCTCATGGAAATCCTCCACCCTGAGGCGGGTGGAGGGGTCTGTCAGACTCTTACTGACTAAAACCACCCCGGTGTTCCATCTCCCACCAACGCCGGTGATCGCGGGAACGTATGCGACTTCCGCAATCCCCGGCTGGTGCCGGCCCACCTCTGCGGGCCACCTCGCGTCGGCGGGGGGAGTGAAGTGTTTGACTCCCCCCGCTACGTCAAAGGAGGAACACCACGTGCCGCCACCTCGGATCCGGATGAATGGGGGGGGACGGACATCCCCAAGTCCGTCGAAGGAGAGCACCGCGTCCCAGGACTCCTCACCGCCAACCATAACATGAACTACGGCCGGCAGCGAGAGGTCACCGCCTACAACAGAAATGAGGGCACGGCACGGCTCATCCCAAGCTGCACACTCTGCCAGCGTATGCCGGGCCGTGTCCTCCCGACAGTCCCTGAGACCCAACCTGAACTAACCTCGGTCACATTGTGAAATGGCTTTTTTTCTTCAGCTCGCGCATTATTATTAGCGTTTTTATCGGAATAATTGTCCGCCACTGTGATGCACCACACAAATAAAACGATATCAGCGCCTCTAACGGTGGATAGTGTAACAATTTTACGATATCATCAATAATTTGAAAATTGACCATAAATATGATGTTCTTCGTTTTAACACCAACTTCGGAAATTAAGTTTTTGGTTGTTATTTCGTTTTTAACACCGATTTCCGAAATTAAATAAGTATTGTCTTGGATGATATAACATCCAAGTAAACGGGATTGCGTATTCTTGCCAGCTATTTTGATTTAAAGACCAAACTATTGAACCGATTTTTATGAAATGACTAATCGGAAAGTATATCCATTCACTTTATACCTAAAATATTTTTTCAAATCGGTTCATAAATGACGGAGTTATGAGGTAACAAACATAAAAAAATACAAACGAATTGAGTACCTCCTCAATTTTTTGAAGTTGGGTAATAAATTAATAATACGCGTAACTCAACAAAATGTACTGAACTAATTTTCGCGATTTCGGTGCTGATCCCGTAGTAAAAGTTGTTCATAATGATGAGTACAATGACCCCTTAAGAGGTATTGCGTTTATTATGATACACGTTATAATGCCAACTTTAATCTTCTTTCTTTGCCTAATACCCATGTTTTAATTCATGCCAGATTCCTCATTAAAAACGATTAGAGAAATTATAACTCGTGTCACTATATATTCAACAAAGCAAACGGCCATTTTATTCTTAGTAAAATACAAGTCACGCTCGTGAATTTTGTAAATTGAACAAACAAAGCAAAAAGAACCAATTTATACAAAATTTTCACCGGTATATTGAAATCATCAAACAAATAAAACAGTAATTGGATTGAAGCATACGCGGAGGAATTGATCTGATCACAGCATCTTGGGCGAGGGGAGCGCGCCGTGCTAATATTTGGCGCGCGTAATAAAATCATATCGGATACCTGCCAGAGAATGGTAGAGAAGAATCTCTCTACGAACATATTTTATTAGGTGTGTAGGGGAGCGTGTGCTTGCCAAGAGGTGCTGTGATTTAGTTGTTATAGCTCATTTAAAGGTAAAACGTTAAGATAAGGGAAGGTTGCTGATTGGTGTGAAATACTTGAAGATTAGATCTGAATAATCGTAATAATGAATTTAATGTAAAAGAACCGGCCAAGTGCGAGTCGGACTCGCGTGCAAAGGGTTCCGAACGAATATTTTTTAATATTATTAAAAAAAAAATCCAAAAAAATGCAACCGACTAACAAATAAAACAAAACAAAACACTACTAATTTTAATTTCGGAAGTCGGTTTTTTGGTTGTTTCTTCGTATTTTAACACTGACTTCCGAAATTAAAGTTATTTTATACTTTGCATCTAGTGTTTTGTTTTATTTGGAAGTCGGTTGTATTTTTTTGTAACTTTTTTTTATTTTTCCCTTTTCAGTGGTAACCCACCGCCTAACACAGGAAAGCAACCACGCAATTTCATATACTTGGAAGATATATTTTCTATTAAACCCAGGTATTTTGATTTAAAAACCAAACTCCAATCGCAACGGTTCATAAATGACGGAGTTATGAGGTAAAAAAAAACCGAATTGAGAACCTTCTCCTTTTTTGAAGACAGTTAAAAATCATAGTAATCTATCTAGGTAAAGATCTATTATCTGTTTTTTTTTTCAAAGTTTTAGGGTCAGTCGTTTCGGAGATAAAGGGGATTGATTAATGTTTATCTATAATCTTCAATAACTACTCCGGAACGGAATATTATGAAAGAATAAAAATATATATACTTTTGGGACCTTTGCAATGAGCCCTTTGATTTGATATGTCACAAGGTTGAAAAAACTTTCTTTTTAAGTTTTAAATTTTCCTTCCAAAAAGTGACACCATTTTCAAAGTTTGTGTTTGAGACGCAGAAGGTTACATGTGTACCAAATATCAACTGAATCGAATTCCGTTTTTCGATACAGAGGTTCGGAACCCTAAAAATTAATACGTAGTCTCGGCACAGAATTGGTTTTAAATATTGAAAATGTTTTATTTACTCCGTGTTTATTTCACTTCCTCATATTCAACTTGTTACCATTAATTGTCAACGACACACAAACACCTGTTTTTTCATTTCAAATGGAATCGTAAAACCAATTTATGTTCGAACATACACAAACATCATTCAATTATGTACAAGCACCTCCAATAGCTACGCAGCGCTACGAGGAGCTACGAGGCGCTACGAGCCGCTACGCGTTTCTACGCGTCGCACGGGCTTATTCGTAATCGTGCTAACAAAGTGTATGGCGGGCGGTTGATTTTGCCGGAACCTCGCACAATTCATGTTTGTTCATCTTGAGGTGTGAGCCGTTTCTTACTACCCTAGGACATAGTGACAGATGTTACAGTAAAACAAAACATTTTCATTAATTTCATTTGATTAAGAATAAAGCGGTCACTGCCGTAGCGTTGTTGCAATGGTTACCAACCTGTTCATGTTCTTATAGATTTCTAAAAATCTGCGAGAATATGTTACAATTGTGGCGCATGTTTCAAACCAAAAGGTCATAAAAATAAAAGGAATTTCATACGTAAAAACAATCCGCGAAATCCCATTTATCTTGCTTAAAGAAATTTCACTTATTTTTGCCAATAAACAAATTATTTTTTAGCTACTTCTTCACTTTCCGTGTCGTTCACAAAAAATTATAAGGAAGTTAACCTACTGTACCTTCGCCACTGTGTCTCCGAGAGAGTAGCTACCGGTGCGCAGTGAAAATGACTCAATTTACACTTCAATCCAGGTTCTCGCTCGCGGCCATTTTTGTACAATAAGCCGCTCGTTACGTCACCACCGCGGCGCCGTGACGCTGGCGGCTGATTGGAGTCGTAACCAACCACCCCAACACATTGTGAACTTTCATTAAAATAATATGTAATTACAATGTTATTCGAACGTCGATACGAGGAAGAACAATGATTCTGCCACGATTTCTTCATTATTGTATAATTTTCATGTTCACCATTCATAAGAGTATTGTCATTAACATAACGGTTTACTAATACATTCATCCTTACGTTGCTATAAATATAGAAATAAATTATAAGAATAAAACAGAAAGTAATAGGTAAATACTAAGAAACAAAACAACAATAAAGTACTTGGTTCTGAATTCAAATTTAGTATTATAGGTAATACACGATAAATCTAATATTTCGTGGACATGGAAATTAGCATTATTTGGTTTTCAGAAATGCGATGATTGCCGACGGACATTAAGAAAATATTTGTAAGTACTGTACACCTATTGCTTTTTTTTGTTAAATTTAATAGTTTAATAGTTAATAGCGTTTTAAATTAAATACAATCTACATTTGGTAAGTTTATTTTATTGATATCATAAACACACTTCACGCCTCTACCAAGAATATACACTAGGTATATTTATCTCCTTATTTATATAAACGACTATCTCAGTCGTTTTTAGACGCATTCAACACAAAATATCCGTCCATTTCAATAAATAAACCATTCCTAGAAAGGAGCGGCTCCATTAACGGGCATATATATACGAGTATAACTAACCCTCAAGTGATGTCTCTAGAGGTGACGAACACTCCCGCGCACCTGTTTCATTCAAATTTCAATTACGTGGCGAACCTTGTGTGACAGAGAAAACAGAAGGTAAACTTTATTCTTTGTTTTATGCTTGCGGACATACGGTGGCCAAATAAAACTAAAGATACTGCAATTTGGAACAGTATTGCAATCAAAGATACAAGATTATTTTCTCTTCACAAAATAGTACTTCAGGCCATGTGACCATTATGAGCGTTTATGTACTCCTCACTGTATTTCATATATATATTTAATGATTGAACGGATTTTAATGAAAGAGAGATTGTGATTTTTTACTAAAATTTCTAAAGAAAACATAAAATGACTCTCACTGTCTGTCTTAACTCTTGTATAAATAAATAAATAAAATAAAATAGTTCATTTCTTTAACGTTTTTTACAATATTATTCTGTGGCTAGAACTACCCAGTAAGCATGTGTAATGCTTGTATTGGGTGGTTCTGCTCCTCCTTGTATGAACATACTAACTATTCAGATATTGGGTGTGAGTGTCAAGTTAAATTAAAATCGGTTCATTCATTTCCCAGAATAAGGCCTTGCAAGTTATACGAAATACTGTGAGGAGTAAGCCCTTAAGACACAATATTTGATTTTCGACTGTCCATTTGTTTTTAAAGTAACAAAAAAACCTACACCTATATTTACGACTAAATTTGATAACTCTCATCTTGTACTGTTGACCTTCAGGACTGGTCCTTCTGTGTCACCTTACGAGGTGCTAGCGCCGTGGAATTAGTTCGGCAAACATTACTCGTGACGCATTTATTTATGTGCTCTCGTCGTGTTTGCGTTCCATCGCCGCTGCGCTGAGGTGCGCTCCCCGCGCCGCGCAACGTACCCAGCTAACGATGTTTACTCTTTATTGTTTTTCTGTTTGTTCTGAAGTTCATTAATTAAAGCAAGATTACAGTTTAATAAGGAACGTGCCGTCGCTAACATGTCGTCAGTTTATGTCGGTTTACGATTTCTCGGAATGACTTCGAGAAATCAAGACTATCAAATTTTGATGCGTAAAAAAGTATTCCAAATGTTCAGCTGACAATTTATAAGGGGTGTTTACAATCTCTCAAGATATTTTATAATCTTACGGAGTTTGCTATTTTCCGGTGACATTTACATAACAACTATTAAAAAGAACCAACAGTCAACCTACTGTTTCAATTACTCTACCTAATTTACTACTTACATATTTTTATTTATTTTTTGCATGGACCTGTCTGAAAATTAAGAATTGCTCGTTGTAATTTTTTTACCTGAGTTATTCACATAATTATATTCCTTTATTAACCCAATTTTTCTGGGAGCACTACGTATACGTCCCTGTCAACAAACAACGCACCACATTAGGAACATATCGGCATGATCACGTCACGATTGTGTGTGCACTGCGTCCCATCGTCACGGAGCATAAACGTCATGTCCTCATGTTACACGGTTTGGTCAGTGTTACGTTTATAGCTCGCACGTGGCGAGTTGGTGTGTGGTCAGGTGACGCGTATTGACCCTTTAGGTGTTAATCTCATGGCTATCACGAGGGTAATTTCTTGAAAAAATAATCAATTATCCGTCACTTAAATTGACTAAAAATATTGGACACACTTGAAAATTATACAGTGCGTTGAAAACTCGCGAGACGCGTTTGTTGTTAGTAATAAGTGTATTATTACTAACAATAAGTGACTACATCAGCCCACACGTGAACTTTGATGCGCGTAATTTTTTATCGATTTGATTTGTCTAAATTTTTTTGGAAAAGCGGATGGACCTAATAGAATTATTATTTTTCTCTCGATAGTCTAACCCCTCTGTCTGTGATAAGGTATCTTCTCTTATCTGACGAGGTTTAAGAAGTGGGCTGTTTCTGTATCTAACTTATATCAACAAAACCACGTTACTCTCTAAGCCCGAAGTCCGTAGTTTCGGGTTTAGTTGCGCGTATTCTACTCCGTATTACCAACGGACTTACGATTAGTTCCAAACCAGAACTAAGAATTAATGACAACACGATTTGACAGTAACTGTCAAATTGTGATGTCATTAATTCTTAGTGGTTAGGTGATACGGACTAGAATACGCGCAACTAAGCCCGAAACTACGGACTTCATGTTTAGAGAGTAGCCCCCCTGAACCCCAGAACTTTCTCCTCCTCAAAACAAGTTATTTTCACCCGTAGTTCGGTCCTTCGCTTCTGAAGGAGTTCAAATTCAAATGTCCGTATTTATGCAAGAGCAATACAATCGGAGGGGATTGCGGCAAAAAGTGTAGATATGTGTAAATTATGCAAACGCGGGACCACGGTGGCCGAACGTTCTCGTGTCGCGAAAAACTGAGACAATACACACCACGGACTGTTCCTAACTCGGCCTTTAGGGTCTAGTACGGTTAGAAATTTAACATCGAAAGCAAATCATTTACTTTTGTAAATAAGGTTTTTCTTTGATTTATATTATCATCAATCGTCTCTTACATTTTTCTGATCTATAAGGATCAAAATACAACTGTAGTACTGTAGTTACTTACCAACCATCTTTTAAGTTCGGAATGTTTAAGAGTCTCATCGATGAAAAGAGTATGAAAAATACTATGATCCAGAGGCTCTAGACACAGTGCTATTCTATCAGCGAATACGATTGCAGAATACCAAAATATAAGGGATTGATCACGTGACACGACAACGTTTGTCATTCCCATACATTCTTATCCCATATATTCTACATACAGCTTGTCCGGTTTTCATTTGTTGTTCTGTTCTGGTTTCATATAGATCCACAAAACTTGCACAACCAGTAACACTCCGCACCAGCGGCGTGCGAGCCCAGAGGTCAACCCTTCGTGCTCGCGCGCCTAAGACGGTACCTCCTCTTCCGTGTCGCCGCCGCCGCCGCCGCACGGGTAAGTGCGCAAAAAAATTATGCGACGCGAAGGTGACACCCGTAGCGGTCGCGGGTAGTCGAGTGGTGGCCACTCGGGCCAGTGTGTAGAGGTGCTTCAGTTTATTGATCGGGTTGGATAGTAGAAATATGTCTGGGACGGTTTGTTGTGGCATTATTTTTATTTATTTATTTTTGTCCTATAAGCCAATAGAACACAATATAAGTACTTAATAATATTTAATATAAGTATAAAAACAATATCTAAAACACTGCAACTGCAACTGGCTATAAGACGTCCATGATTTTTACTGTAATAATATAAGTAGTTACTACTGCCACAGTATAGAATCTTTACCGTGCCACTACTAATACCTTCGTTAATAATTTCTAGTTTAAGTGCTTAGGTAAAAGGGTATTTAACTAAAAAATATGATTAGCCCGTCAGATTTCCAAAAAATATTGGACTCGTATTTTTTATTTAGTCACGTCAACAAAAAATGAAGACGATACAGTGCGCTGAAAACTCGTGTGACGTCATTTACCAGTACACTTTTTACTGGAAAGTGACGTTACAAGCCCCCACTCCTTATCTTTGATGCGTTTTATCTTCGTAAGTTTTTATTGATTTGATAAAATAAAAAATCGTTTCCAATATTTTTCGATAATCAAACTGACGGACTAAATAGAATCATATTTTATTAACCCAGGCAACATCTCTATTTGAATGCATGTCAGTTCTGTGACAATAAACATTTTTTTATTTCTTTCTCGGTATGCTGGGTAGTGAAGCATAAATTAAAAGCATTCGCCACATTGAATACGCATAATTTGGATTTATAAAAAATAAGTAAGTTTCGAAAAGTAAGTTTCCGTTAAAAAGTCACATTAAAAGATACTCGGTAGGTACGTAGTGCGGATTTAAAAAACTAAATTTTGGCACAAATAATAACCGTATAAAAACTTAGGAGTAACCAAGCTTTACTTCAGAATCTAAATGGAGTTGCAACGAGATATCAGTCTAAAGAGAGAGTCAGTCTTCATTTAATTAGCGCTTAAAAGATGCGACACTAAGTGGTTTTCGCAGCTCCCTAGACACAAATATGTATAAAAATATCCTATCGTAACAATTAAAAAAAGTTAGAAGTATTCAAACGTACAATAACCGAACAATTGCGAGAAAAAAAATGTTCATAAATATCTGTAATTGTTTTTTGGCGCTGCTTTTTGACGATGGCTCTGGCTGGAATAGCGGTTTTTGGACCGGCGTCACGGTTCAGCGGCTACCTCAGCTCTTGAAGTAAGGGGGAGAACCGATTCTCCAGTAATCTATGGTAATGAAAAATTGAGTATGAACACCATAGCTCTCCAGCAGTATTTTTTCATTTATTGAATGGACTTTAAAAAGACTTCAACCTCTGAGTTGATTTCCGTAATTCTTGTCAGAGTAGCGAGCCTCTGCCTCCACTGGCAACATTTATTTAGTTTAAATTGACAAAAAAGATTGACATACGTAGGTACATGTATTAAGTGTCATTTTTAACTAATTTACAAAACAAATACCTATTTGTTCTTTGGTAGGTAGGTCAGTATTTCTATAACTAAATAACAGTAACGTACAACTAATTGGTAGAATAGTTTATTGTAAGTTAGAATGAGGGCGGTACAAAAGGAAAGTGGACACATTTTCCTCCAATATTTTACAAATATACCTACCCGGAATTTTAGATAAGTATGTAGGTAGAATAGCACCAACGACTTCAATTTGCCAAAAGTCCGTCACGCACACTTACACAACCACGTCATCATTCAACAGTCAAAGTAAACAAACATAGAAAGGTAAACCTCGTTATTTACCTGCCCACATAGGCCGCTATGTACCTGGGAGGTGTCGCCGGTGTGGCTCAGGTGCAGGTGGGCAGGTGCGGTGGGCGGGGCGCGGCCCACCTGCGGACACGCCCACCTCACCTGCACAACAGGTGATACAGGTACATACAACCTTTCTCCTACTGGGAAAAGGGTTGGATTTCTTTGTTAAATACTTTCAGAATCCGGTCTTTGTAATATGATAAAGATTTTGTAGAACAGTTCGGCT
Source organism: Mamestra brassicae (assembly GCA_905163435.1). Lineage (NCBI taxonomy): Eukaryota > Metazoa > Arthropoda > Insecta > Lepidoptera > Noctuidae > Mamestra > Mamestra brassicae. The sequence goes on along the minus strand of LR990991.1, from coordinate 445,055 downwards.
TTACTGAGTGTCTGATAACTCATATCAGCGAGACAGTCTCTTCTAAAATACGGTAGACATTAATGGTGTTTTCTCCAAATTCGAATCCGGTCCTTCCTGCAAAGATTTTGAACTCGGTTTTAATTTAGATTTTGAGCATAGGTAGGAATGCCTTTTTATTTTACCAACTTCTAAAATTGATATTTGTGTTTCTTTCCAATGTAGGATACTGTATGCTTGGATGCGAATATACAGTTTACATACACACATATTTTGATTCGATATTTGTGATAAACACCTAAGAAACGTAAACAACCATGTTAGCCACCCGACTGGACAATGGTGATAACATACCTACATATGTTATTACTATCTACTCTTAAACAAAAACAAACAATAATAATTTAAAGATTAACTTAGATAAAACTAGAATCATACATTTTAGCCAACGATTGACTCTAGACATGGACATAAATTATAGATAATAAAAGGGTTGAAATTGTAAATACGAAGAAATCCTTGGACTAATTATAATTGACAAAAGGCTTGACTGGAAGTCACAAACCGAGAACCTTTGCTAAAACAAATGTGGTTCTGCATTTACATCGCACTCTCTAGCTGCAGTTGTGAATGTAGATATCGACCTTGATCTTTTCCTGACACTATTACTAAACTTATTGAATACTTATCGGACGTCACGCGTTTTCACCCGCGTAGTTCCCGTTCCCGTGGGAGTACGGGGATAAAAATAGCCTATGTTACTCGCTGATAATGTAGCTATCCATTGCTGAAAGAATTTTTCAAATCGGTCCAGTAGTTAGTAGTAGTTATAATATTAGTATAAATTGATTGACATTACTACACTAGCCGGGAGCTGGGTTACCACATCCTTTAAAATAGTTTTCTACCTATCACGGAGAGCGGTTCTGCTCACCACCAGTCAACTATTGTTCTGTTTACCTTTTTGTGGTAAACATTGTAAATTTCGTAATTAACAAATTTTCCGAAGTAGGAATAGTATCAAATTACACTTAAACTTATTGTTTTTTTTTGTATTTAAATCTATAAGCAACGAAAACTATGGGTAAAGTATATATGTTAGCAACAATAAGTAGTTAGGTAGATAGTGAAGTATACTCTCTTACTTTCCTGCATAACTTTCCTCCATCTATTTTAGGTTGGGTTTATTTTGTGAGGTTTCAGTTATCAACATGTTTCACCTATTTGGATTTTAAATTTGAAGATTAAATTTCGGCCTAGGAAATCGCCAATCCCCCTTGAGCGAGCATTGTGCTAATGCTTGAGCCTTTGAAGAGCCTTTTGTCCTTTGGACAGTACTGCCTGGTATTATCAACAGGTAAGTATAAGGCAAAAGGACAAAAGCATCGCATGCTTGTATACGGACGCTAAACTTCAGAAAAAGCGGTTACAGCTCACTTACACAGTTACGAGTTAGCACATTCATTCACTATACCTAAATTGTGAGCAGTGGGTGTGTGGTTAGGTACGTCCGTCATCAGCCAATGACTGGTCACGTCACGTCCGAATCGTAGGCCACAGGTAATTGACTCATGGCGTGTACCTCGGGTAGGTAGGTATTTGTTACCTACATATTATGCGTGGCAACAACCGACATTCTATGTACACGTGGATAAGCGGTATTGTTCCGTATTATCTCTTGATTTCGTAGGGAATTCAATGGCATTACCTATTCAACTCATTTCCCTAATTAAAATCTATTGGCATTGTGTTTACTACCTAACACGCGCGTCACAACACCGATGTTATCATTTCCTTAAACAAACACTTTCCTGATATTTCCCCAGAACTAGAACTAGGTACAATAAACAAGCGTGTAACATAAGAGTGGTGTCGCTGGTGGGTGAGCACTGTGCGCGGGGAAGGCGGCACTCTCGGTAATTAGCTGGCGGCGCAAGAACTCACTATAAACAGCTGTAATTGGATTAAGGCCTGTACTAATTACCTTAATGGCGAGGTGGCCATTGTTTACTGATCATCTGACACGTGGTAAGTGTACCTCGGCTCTCGGCTCCTGGGCTGGTCGGCGCGCTTAGCCGCAAATGTTTTGTTTGTTCAAGATACGTTGTTGCTTGTAAGAATGCTGGCGCGTGTTGTGTTTGTTCTTAACACATTAGGTAAGTGGGTAGGTATTTTATCAATTTTAATACAATGGTTATCTACATTCCTGCACCTCACACTAATTAACATAAATAATTATTAAACTAACTTGTTACATAATTAAATCGTTTCATGTCTTAAATTGAACGAAAGGATGGTCCCTTTAAATTAATTCCGATGCACTAACAACCCGCCAAAGGGAATTTAAAAATCAAAAATTAATTAAAGAAAACAAATTCCATCTTCAAACCCAAAGAAATCAAGGGTTGAATCTTGAGCTCCCCAAAAATAAATAAAAATTGGCATCCTTGTGCAGGCAGCACCGTCGGCGACGGCGAGTCGTAATGATGGTGGCATCTGGTCGCACCTCAACCCTTCCGATATTATATAATAATAAAACGACTAATTACTCGAGAAATTCCGCCAATAAAGCCAACGCGGCGGCGGCGGCGAAAAATAATAAAATTAATTAATTAAAAACAAGAGCCAGCCTTCACCTCAAGAACGTTCGCAGCTAGTTGATAACTATTACAATATCTCTATCTCACTCTCTCTTCTACCTACTTTCTAGATACGCACAAAGGAGACAGCTGAAGGATTAAACTTCGATTGGTCGTCAGTAATCTTTGTATCGCGAGCGACAATCGCGAGTGCTCAATAAATATTTGCAAAAGATTTTCGTCTTCCTCTCGATATAATTAGTTGAAAACGAGAAAAGTTTTTCAATTTGAACACAATACAAGCCGACTTAGACGCGGACGCAGGATTAGTAAAGATCTTAATTAAATAATCTTTGATATTCATGACGAAACTAATCACAGATCATCGCACAATAAGGCTGGGAACTGAAATAATATAAGCAACCACTGGAGAACTAAACTGAAATCATTTTTTATCGTTACTTGAAACACATAATTTCGACAAACAAGACAAACAATAACATTACAACAGTCACTTATTTCAAAAGAAAACCGGATCATAATCAAAGCAACAATTTAATATTCCGCGAATAAAATTCTTTAATGAAAGCCGATAATTTGGAAAGGGTGGCCAAAACGTAATTTGATTAAAAAGAAATCGCGTCGACTAGTTCGAGAACTAGGGGAGATAATCCCGATTGTAAATTCAATAAAATCTTAAACAATAACCGGCTTATACCAGTTTATACAACATTAGCATTGAAAAAGGATTGGTTCGCGAGGAAGGACGGATTACCTCTCAATAAATACAGGGAAGAGGAACTCAGTTCGTTTGTGTTCATATAAGGCGACAGTGACCACACTCGGTGCACTCATTAGGTACTAATTCACCTTACTCGAATGAGTACCGCCTGCGGTTTAACAATTTTGAACCAATTATACACTATTATTATTTAGCTTTATACCGACGATAGCATTCATTTTAATTTAAGGTAAACTTACCTACCATAAATACTTACATTATCGCTAATATGTGTGCAACTTGCGTGCAGTATGAGGTAAGTCGTCTTGACTGAATAAATACATATTACTGTATCACACTGAGTTCTTCGACCTAGTTATATCGGTATATCGGTGTCTGTCGGCTACATTTTGTACTTTTTGCACAGTCCTTTGTCTGAGGTGCTCCTTATTCTTACACTTGTTAACTCGCCTTTTGTCTCGCCTGCTAATGCTATGGATAGGTACCTCCATCTGTCTACGTCTGCCTTCTGAAGATGTTCTTTTAATTTCTTGAACTTTACGAAAACTATCTATACTAATACTAATATTATAAAACGTTTTATCCCGGGAGTATGTTCCCTTGGGATAATTTCCGACATTAACGCGGGCGGAGTCGCGAGCGGCAGCTAGTATTATTTATTTTAGATTGTTCGTTTTCCATACTGAACCGTTTCAATGAATCCATTGTCTCAATCACATCGGTATTGACACGGCTAATTTAATCAGAACACGAAGCCCAACAAGCAAGTTCAAGCCTAGCGGGTCCTTTCACAGAACTGTTCAATTAAAAACAAAAACCGTTTAACAATCCCCTCTGAAGACATACAAAAACTTCTCAGCAAGATCAATAATCTGGAATAGAATGAGCAACCTGTCTGTAAAGGCAATTAACGGACTTATCTTGCGAAATAACGCGATCAAACGGGCCGGAACGCGGGCGCCACAGGAGGAGGCAGAGGTGAGGTGAGGGGGCAGCTCGAAGAAGTTTTAGTTAGTCCGACGAGAAAGAGAAATCAATCTTTGAACCGAACCTGCTGGACGGTGGGAGACTTTATACTGTACGACACGATCATACGACTGGGGTTTGATTTATCCGACGATTTTGAATTCAAAGAGCCGTTTTTAATGTCGTTCAAGTACAGAAAAACAGATCAAAATACCTACTAAATCTAAGATATCTCAAATCTTCTACCGATACCGGTCACCATTTCTAGGACGTTACCTTTTCTTATTTTGATTCCGTGGCGATGAATACCAACCCAATCAAAATCGTAGGGTTTAAGATGTCTCCAGCGATCGCCAGCGGCGGGACTAATTTAAATATCAAAACTAATTTGTGGAGAGTGGCGGCAGTTTGATTGTGTGCTGAATTACGTGTGCCACCGAGGAAGGGTGACGGAAAAATTACTGAAACAATGAATAACGGAAACTGTGGCGATAGAGAATGTTGGGTGGTGATGAGGTTGATGGAGCTGAAAAACATTGTCATCCAGATATAGATTTTTATTAAATCGGTGAAATTCGTGCATATGGTAGTCACTAATGAACTGGTGCAAATAATTGATAATTACGTTAGTTCTACGCTCCTTATAGGTACTTAATGCATTTTTTCCTGAACCTACTTATTAATACCGAATGATTGATCTCAAAGAGTTAAGTGTTGTAGCTTGCTGGACTATAATTATTACAAAATGCAATCTGAATGAATGCCTAACGCATAATACTACGCCATCTAATCAAAGGTTCATTAATTAAGTAAGACTCGCTGGGTTCAGGAGATAACCGGCGCCTGGTCAATGTTATTAACACCAGATAGCAGGAAAATTATTGATACAAACTGTAGAAAGGTCATTCATTAACACACAAAGGAAAACTCCGTATAAATGTAAATCTGAATGCAAAAATACTGCCCTTGTGCAACCTTTATCGTTTGAATTCATTTAAAATAGTTACTTCCGATTGATGGAGAAGTAATCAAACGATCCAGTCACGAAAAATACCTAGGGTTGTGGGTAGATGACAAAGTTACGTGGAAACTGCACATAGACCATATCAAAACAAAATTAACGTCACTATTAGGAGCATTACGAAATATTAGAAACTGTATACCAAAGAAAGTACGACAAATTATATATAACTCGCTAGTAAAATCTAATTTGGAATACCTAATCGAACTATGGGGATCAGCCACTAAAACAAATCTAAACTCACTACAAAGAATACAAAATAAAATTATCAAAATACTATTTCATTATCACTATCTATACCCAACAAAAAAACTTTACGAAAAAACAAACCTTCTAAATCTCAAGCAACTTTACACATACTACACCTGCATTCTTATAAAAAAAATCACCACGAACTCCATACAATCAAACATTCAAATACGTAAAAAGACAATAACATACAATACTAGAAGCAAAAACAGGTTTCAACTAATGACTGCACGAGCACGAACTAACTACGGCAAAAAAACAATACTGTCTGAAGGAGCACGACTGTTCAATGATTTACCCGAAGAAATAAAGAAATGTGAAAGTATTAATATATTTAAATCTAAATTAAGAAAACATATCTGTAATCGATGACGTCATCAACGCACCAGATGCGAACATCTAAAATACTTGTCTTAATTATTTGTATCTCATTTTAAGTGAACTGTAATTGTTCTTATGAGAATAAATTCTTTAAACCTACTTCAATTAAACTGTAATTATGAGGTCGGCCTTCGAAAATTTTCAATAAAAGGCAATAAAAGCATTCAAGTGTTCATTTAGTGTGCTACCTCCGTCCCCCCGCCCCCCCCCCCCCCCCCCCGCCCCGCGCGCACCTACCACGCCGATAGCACCCCTTTAATTACTAAAAATCCCGCGACATTTTATCCGACCTGTCAAACTTCCGGAAACGCCGCCATTATATAAATGGCCGCCGGAAACCTCCGTCCTTCGTCTACAGTTAATTTGTTTTCGTACAAATGGCAGCGGTAAAAGGTGCGTAATGATCTGATAAATTGGTTTCACAATGCACTCTGAACGCACAAGAAGGATCACTGGTGTTCTGTGTTACCTATAATTAGAAGGCCAGTAGTTGACAGAAGATAGTAACTACTTACTACTATAATATAACTGATGATGATGATTAAGTTTCATTTAGCTATCTTATCACCAAATGCAAATAGGTACCTAATGGCTGATTGGAGTGCTATGACTTTCTCAAACTCCATACCAAGTCTTCAAAGACAAATTATTTGAATAGCCATACTCTCTCCAATAAAATTCAATAAATAATCAAACTTCTAACTAATCAGTAGCTCATAACGAAAATGAAGGTGTTTATAAAGAGAGAGCCTATAACGAAACTCGATTTAATTTGTGAAATGAACGAATCGAGTTAATCGTTATTAAATTATTGGATTTATAGCGGCAGCCATGGCCGGAGTCCGACGGCCCGCTCACAACAAAACGGTCCCAACTACTTTCGCTCTCAAATAATTGATTGAACTTGGAGCAAGTTGTGCCAGTTACTGACTTATATTTGGTAAACACTTTCAAATGCTTTCCTTAACTTCATGCTAGAGTAAATGTTTTCGTTTACAACTCTGGATTTCATGGAACTTTGCTGAAGCTTAGTTTAGGTCCTGATAGAAATTCAATAATAAATAATTTTCATTTGTTTATAGATGCTGAGGGATACGTTCCTAGCCTCAAAAAAATAACACTTCTTTGAAGTTGGGTTACTAAGCACTGCCTTAACAAAAAATGTTTAATTAATTTATCTTTGGCTTCTTACCAAACACTTCCTTACAACCAACTCAAACGCCCACTTAGTGCTTCATATCTACATACCTGTCTTTCCACAATGTAGCAAGCCGAGCTATTTCCCTCACCTCCCCCTCTCAGTCAAACACTGTGGTCTTGGGCAAACGTTTAAAAAGTCGGACAAACAGAATAATTCATCGTTGATTCAATGAAATCTGTTCCACCCTTCAAAGTGAATCTTAAGACTGCTACACTGAGATTTTTCCTGAACGTGTTTGTGTGGTATCAGGCATAGGCGGTGGCGGGAGCTATTGTTATCTTGGAAGTATTCACAGAGCAAAGGAGCACTCACTTATGACACATACTTAAGTGAGTGCTCTGTCCTTGTCCAGTCTACACTTTAAAAAATCAATAATTCACACAAAACTATAACAATGAAAGCTAGAATTATAGGAGGACTATATCTACTTACTCATAGGTTGCCTTTACCTTCGTTTGAAGACTACCCTGATTACCTACAAGCTAGTAACTAGAATAGTGGGAATTGGAAACTTTATTGTTCCAAAAAGCCTTGCGCAGGCCACCAAAAATGAATTGCTTCAGAAACTCGCTTGCTTCTCGCTTGCACCATTCTCTGATTTATATTTGAAACGGTGGAGCGGCAATTACTCGCCGAACTGGAATCATTGCCTCTGCCCTCCACTAATTAATTCCGCCCCTCTTTTAATGTTCAAAAATCGCGGCGTCTAATTAGGTTTTAATTCGTTTTATTGGGCAAAGTAATGAAATAATGGCCGCTCCACAGTTCTCAAGTCGCGGCCAGCGACTGCGTAACGCACAGCACTGTTTTATTACCCCAGAACCTTTTAAAAGTTTACTTTGTTACAGGAAGCTCGGTTAGAGGGAATAATACCCCATTTATGAATAAAATTACCCTTGTTCCCAAAATCATTATTTGCAGATCAAGAAAATGCATCTTGATTATTGACCTTGCTAATGACATCGAATACTCCTTGCTGCTGGTGTTGAAAATAAGCAATTTAACACAAATAGAAAATTCATTGACCATATTTAAAGAGCAAATTGAGCCACAGTTTCCTCGAGTGACCTCTTCACCTGAATTCTCTTCGGCTGGTGTTTTGTTCGCTAACGACATTTTTCGCGCCATTACCCGCGACGTAAAAAACAAAGCGTGGCTTTCCTAATGACTTCGCCGATTACCAATCACTAGGAAAAAATCGACTCGTCGCCGCTCGACGCCCACCGCCACTCTACGCAGAGCAAATGACCGACTGAATCAACTGCTTTTTGAAAATAATCTGCGAATTATTGTGGTCCATCATTTTAGGATCATCAATGAGATGTGGATGTTGCTATTTCTAAATTTTGTTAGATTGAAACACCCCAGTTGAGATCCCAAAACCATACACATGAAAATACTGCGAACCTGTATGTAGGAGAATCTTAATACGCATTTCGTGAAACTTCAAAGCAACTGTTATGAACTGCATAAACGAAAACGAATCAGTCCCAAAAACAACAGTGTTAATGAACACCCAACACGCCGCGATATCTATCGCCTCGGCCGCAACTCGCTAATTCAATATTATTTTTTGGTGAGGAACGTTTAAAGTTGCGGCTCCGTGTAGCCGAGGTTAACTAGTTCCCCTGGCCTCGCCGCACACGACCACTTTAATATTCGCCACTGGACGTCTACAATTAACGCTTCAACAATTTTATAACTCGGCTCCGCCTTTGAGCGCTCGCAAACTCCGCGAAAAATATAAACAAAAAAAATATATCAGCTCGCGAGGCAAAGGAAATAAACAAACGACGCTCGGCCAGCGCCAGGCAGCGCTCAAAGAGACGTGGAGCGTAATTAGATTAGTGGAGCCGAGATCTCGATTGAATCGCGAATACTCTTATCGAACTTCTTTATAATCTGTTGAGGATCCCTTTTGACAACTAAGGTCCAATTTATTATTATTTCGTTCATTACCGCGAGGTTTTTCTTGAGTTTTCTCGATTAGTCCCATTCATTTCCATATTTGGCAATCAAGAGAGTTGCCAATTTTTGTTATTGTAGTCCGACTTTGTTTTTTGTTTCTGAACTTTTCTATAATCCAATAAAAAAATGGATAATCCGATAACACCGCAATTTAATTAACCAAACAAAGAGAGTAGGTAGGTACATTTAATTAGCTAATGGTTTCTTATCTTCTACATTCGTCGCTCACACCTCAGATAGGCTAAGCACCCAAAGTGATATCGTATCATAGGTTGTCTACTTTCTCATCGACATTAAATATTATGGTACCATGAAAGTTAAGTGTGAAATCTATCGGTCGCTGTGAGAGGACGTCAAACGATCAACAGATAGACGGCGGTCGTCAACCCGGAGTGATCCCCGGGGCCACCTATCGCTGGAGATCTCACGCCCCTGGGCCCAGGCGTAGCATCCACATCTACCACACACGTGAACAATCTATTACTTTTCCACCATATTTTCGTCAATTTCGAACCATCAAGATAGCTGCATGCAATCAACTCGCAAATCCTTTATAAGTCATTCACGGAGCTCGATACCCAAACATATTGTTTGTATTCATAGCGACGGAATTGTGCGACGACGGCGATAGGTACCTACTCGTACGGTACGTCCCGCAGAGCTCCATTCGGAGGAATATGTCGGGGCTGCGATAAGATTGAGTTTTTGTGTAAGGACGCACCTCGCGGCGACCGTTCGACTCTCGCGTTTTATGTTCGCCTGGGGCTAGCGGGAGATTTGAAAATTTCGCTGTCACCAGTTTTTTTCGCCCGGCGAAGTAATCTTCAAATCTAACTGGCCGTAAAGACAAAATAAGTTTTTGTAGAATGATATTATTTTATGCGAATGCTGAAGGTGTCAATGCACTGTTTTGTCTACAAGTTTTGCAAAGCTTTGTATTTTACATACCTAGAATAAAAGAACTTTGTATACATTTACTTACATAAATAAGAAAAACAACGATCACCTATTGTGCAACTTGGGTATTGGTATATTTTAAAGTACTAAACATATTTGAATCGATGGATGGCATTCAGTAGTATTCTAAGACTTCTTATTTTCTTTCTCTGTCTTTTAAATAATTAAATATTTTCTGGAATCTTTTAATTTAAGGCTCACAATTATTATATTTTTAAATTTATAATTCGAAGATAATTTTAGGAATGGTGATTTTAATCTACTTTAACATAAAAACTTTGTTTGTCTAAAAAACATATCCAGTCTTTTGCTGTGTTTTTCCACATTCAAAATTAATTTATTAACGTTACGTGTACCTGTTTAGGCCACAGAAGTTTATACATACGTACCTATACGAAATTTCAACTGTGGGTATCGGCCCAGTAGATCCGAAGAAAATGGGTTGTGCCAGACACAAGAGTGATCCGATTAGGGTTCCGTTGTTTCGTGCGGACCACCCTAACTACAGTAATCTGAAGAAATCGTTAAATAAACACACTACACCTCTGATTGTTTTAGAAACTAAATATAAAGTAGGTACTTGTCCATGCAGTTCGCCAAATAACGAGTCAGAAATTCAACAAGTTATGCAACTGCTGGAGGTAGCTCCATCAATATTGTTGTTCACGTGGACACGTCGGAGCGCGGACTTCGAACATTGTTCAAGAGCGGCGGCGGCGCGACGGCGCGTACGCACATGAATTAGCGACTAATCGAGAGAAGCATAGGTACACACGCGCTGATTACTGAGCCGCGGGGCCCTATACTAAGCGACATTTTATCGGCGAAAGCGACCGTCGAAATGAATGAGAATGTTTGACATTGAGCACGGGACGTTTAAGTAGCGAACTTTTAAATAATCGTTATCTCTACTACAGTGTCATTTTGTCAAAAGGTTCTGTATGACATCTAGGCACGGCACGGCGGTTCAGACAAGATGAGAGCAATTCAAATAGGACAACTACAATACAGGTTTAGAGTAAGAGCCCGCGACAATCAGACCTTCGTTATTTTACAAATGCTGAAGCTGCAACCGTACTAAGTGTCCGACTATGGACGACATATATATAACTGAGCTTTATACTTTAACGTATTTTAGGTGAAATTTATTACACCTTTGGTACCTGTTACCAGCCAAAGCAACCATGATCCTTATCGTCATCGAACTTAATAGTCGGGGATTGATCTCACCTATAATGGAGACATGCACAGATAAACATTCAGCTTTTATAAAATAACGAAAGTCTGATCGTCGCGGGCTCTTGGAATATATCTTATTGACGGAGAGAATGTAACAATCCACTTAAATTTGAACTTCCTACTACAGTTTAGTAGGTGAGAGTTATGGGAGCTCGATAGTGTTCATAGGTATCAAATTTTCCAGTATGCGGTTGAACGATAAATTCTCTTTTTTACCCTAAAAGTACTGTTAATCACTACCTAGTCGTTCTAGGTAACAACAAGAGTTCAAATTAGAAATAAAAATAATGGGATTCCCGGGGATGTGGTTAAAACCACAGGAGCAAACAACCAGAAATACATACATAATCACAATTTATGTAAACTAAAAGTAACGAGGTTACATTTAGTTAGGTCACGAATCAACCTAGTGTGATTCCATAAAATTATGGATAAAGTTGGCGGTAAACCGACGAACGCAAAATAATAATGAGTGCATTGTGCATTATAAAGCAGAGCATACCAGAAAAAACAGGAAAAAAATAAATTTTGATTAACAGATTAATTAAAGATTATTATTCGGATTACCGATACATATTTACTTTACATTAATTCGAGGTTTGATTCATAAGGTTAACAGGAAAGTCGCTTGGTTGCCGCTCCCACGGTAGTACCGCGCCATCACCTGCAATCTATTCGTTACCTTCCAATAGGTATCCAAGCACCTTATACTCCATCATAGTTAAGTGGGACAAGCGTGACGGATGAACTGCAGGTCGTGGATGTGAACCCGAGTCACAAACCCTGCTCCACCTCCTATCCTGCCCTCAGTGACCTATGCGCTGCCAGCAACGATACCGTGGAAGTGGCAACGTATCCGGCCACCCAAACCTGTCGCGCCAGCGACAAGAGGCAGAAGAAGACTCTATCACAGGGCCTTAATCACTTACATAGCTTTTCAACCCGATCTGAAACTGGATTTCAACAGAGATGACATTTCAGAAAGATCGTTTTAAATCGAGATTCAAGGTTCAGCATCATTAGAGCAGACACAGCATCTTATTCTGAACTCTCGTCTAATTTATTGGGATATTTGACTTATACAAAACATCTGCATGAATGAATACTTATTTGAGAAACGTTACTGACATAGTACAAACTAGCTTTTGCCCGCGACTTCGTCCGCATGGAATAGTCACTCACTTTGGGCAGTCACTTTTTTTTTTTTGATAAAAAGTTTCACAAACCCTTGAACATATTAATGTTAATCTATTTTTTTTGCAAGTGCCTAAATACAAAGGTTCATGGTTTTATCTTCAATAATGACGGACTGCCATACATACTATCATCCCCTATTTCAACCCCTTCAAGCCCTTTTCGAACCAAAAGGTAGCCTATATCCTTCTCCAAGGTCTAATCTTTCTCTGTACCAAATTTCATTAAAATCGTTTCAGCGGTTTAGGGGTGAAAGCGTTACAGACAGACAGACATAGTTACTTTCGCATTTATAATATTATTACACGCTTTCGAAATTAATCTTCTATCCTTGTCACGTAAAATGTCGTTTATACCTACTGGATGGCGGAAATTCACTACGGCGTGACTTGTGAGCGACGTCACACGCACTTACTGCCCTCTTTTATCATAGATTTTAAATCTCTCTTAGCTCCGTAATTTTGTGGATTTTTAAACGTTTTTCATCATTACGTCTTGTCTTTTCTCTGGGTTTGAGAAATGTAAAATAAACTTATTATATCACACATGTATAACATGCTCATACCTAGCACCTACATGAACGTGCACGTCGGAGTTACGTCAAACATCGGTACAAACATGTTTGTGATTGTGACCCGAAGACCGCCGAGTGCGGCCGAGCTCGGGAATGCGCGCGATAGCAGATAACGTGTTTGTTCATTATTGGTTTACTAAGTTTATCTACATAATGTTTACCTAGATTTACTACGTAGAGAAATTAAACTTGTTTAAATTTGATAATACCTACTGTACACTAAAAATGCGCAGGTGTACGTAATGATAACAAAACTGGTTCATTAACTAAAAAACAAGTTTTTATTTAAATGCACTAAAAAGAAAAAAAATACCTTTTTCTTAAAACGTCATTATCCAATTTTCTTTACTATCAACTTAAAACGTCATTATCCAATTTATATGATATAAAAGCTTGTTTTTTTTTATTAATTTTTTTTATTTTAATTTATTTTTTACTTTTTAGTTATCGCTGGACACGTTTCTCACAAATTCCAGACGGATTGGAGCAACGCATTCGTATTCTCAGTAAGTCCTTTCATTTGATACCCATATTGTAGGCAAGCATTAAAAATAATTATTCCGCCATCTTGGGTGTTCCACCATGTTGGATTTAGAATAACGTCACACAGCTGGTTAGCTGTGTGACACTCATTCAGTTTTGATGACAATACATGGTTTTGGTTATGTATTGTCATCAAAACTGAATGAGTATCTATACAAAATTTCAGCTCAATCGGTTGAAGATATCTGCTTCAAAATTGAGTTGCAAGGTTCCACCAGAACATACATACATTGCTGGTTAAATAAAAGCTTTTAAAAAGGCAAAGCACGTCGACACACACGTCTACTACTACGTACAGGTGAAAGTTGGAAGAGGAAGACTTTTTCATAATGCTACAATAAAAATAAAAAATATTTCCAACGCCTCAGGCGCACGTTGTCAATAATTTTACATATTTATTTCTTAAACACCTACAAGTTGTAACATGCCCAGTTTTCTTTGAATTTAGTTTCGGTTTCCCTCTCGAAACTGTCACGAGGCAATAAAAAAAATCTAAACTGAAATAGAATCTATACTAAAATATGTGCCAGATAACTAACCATAATTAAACGCAATATTGTTTTTTTTTACTTTAAAAAGCGTAGCCCCAAACGTCTTTCCGTTTCAAATCAAGGTGAGCAGATCTCATAAGCCAACTTAGGTTTTTTCCCAACTCTCCAAAATTACTTGAGATATCCGCAATCCTTTCCCCTTGTAAACTGCATGGCGGCCATCGTCCGGCCATCACACGGCTATCGTGGTAAGTGGCTCATAGCTGGCTATCGGCTCCCTCGGGCGGCTCCGGGGCTCACCTCCCCGCGCGAATAAAACTTATCGCAAGCTTGTCTTACCTACCTCCGTGATACAACACCACCCCACCCAAAATACTTCTTAACAAAACGTCTTAAGGACCATTTTAGAACGATTCAAGCTAACAAATAAGTTGGTCTTGTCGAAATTCGAGGACACATGGACAGCTAAGATGATCTAAATAGGCGGATTCAGTTTTATGACGGCTGATTGTGTGAAATTTCTTTTAGTTTCCATCGGGATGGCGCGCCTCAGGAGCTGCGTTATGTCACGTAAGGGACGGGATTGTGTTACAGTTTGCGTACCTTCTATAGATACGTACCTACATAGAATATAACAGTTACATACTGAGGTAAACATCCCTACAATACAATATTGACAGAAAGCATGAATCAAAATTAGAATTTTTCAAATAGGTTACTATGTAGGTCCTAAACGATCTACCAATTTAACTCGGGCACCCCTCTAGACGTATGAGTGGTGAGCGCGTGCTCTCGCAAGGATAAGATAAATGCGTAGCCATAGTGTCGGATGCGGCGCGAGGCGCGGCGGCCCGGCGGCGCAGGTGTGCGCCATATCTCATAGACGCGCGGTCAGGCCGCACGCCTAATTGCTGCCCAAATGACTCACGAATTCACTTTTCGAATGCGAACGAAAATTTTATTATGGAATTTTTTCCTATAGCAATTTGGTGTTACTAAGAGTCCATATAATGCTGACGAGGGTTTTATTTATCAATCAGTATACCTACTTATATAAAATTCTTCCGTTACTGATACCTAATTTTGCCAAAATTAAAACCATGCGCCGCTTAAAAATAACATTTCGGCCTTCCAAATATGGTTATCCTTTAAATTGATAAACCGAACCACAATCAAACGAAAACATTAAATTAAAACTGGCAAACAAAAATCACATAAACAAGGACAATAAATTTGGTGTACGCGTCCGGCGACACGACGCGCTGGCGATGTGGCGCGCGGGCGACACGACGCGCGACAACTTTGTCAACCACGCTAATTGTTGTTCTAATTTGTTCGCAACACCGCGACACGTAAGGTGATATTTTAACGTGCCCGAATTTATATGTAAATGTGCAAAGTTCGAGCGGAGCTTTGACGGCTACCTACGCACATAATTTCGTTTGTCCAAGTTATAAATTACTCGCCCCCCACAACTGCCCTCGTGTGTTTTTGAATATTATTAAATCTACATTTTGGAGTGTCTTGTCATGTTGTGAGCGAGTTTCTACTTGATGTAACCCATTTCATGATGTAGCCAGGCATTTCATGATATGGCCAAACGTGGATTGAAATATCATTAAACGTTGACGTTTAAACGATATTATCAGTTTTCGCTGACCATTCTGCCCATCATGAAATGGCCATTTCTGTGATATGGCCACGACATACATACATCATAATTATGTATATGTCATTTTTTGTCACTTTTCTACGTATTAAACGTGTTAGTTGAAATCTGAGATATTTTTGTTTTTTTTTTGTAAATGAAGACATTTACGTTCCGTGATACAATCTTATTTTACTATAAATTATTTCGTACTAGTTGCCACCCGCGGCTCCGCCTGCGTGATTGTCGAAAATTATCCCAAGGGAACACATTCCTGGGATAACAAGTATCCTATGTGTTATTCCAGGCTATAATCTACCACTGTGCCAAATTTCATCAAAATCCAATCAGTAGTTTTTGCGTGATAGAGTAACAAACATCCATCCATCCATCCATACTTACAAACTTTCGCGTTTATAACATTAAGTAGGACTAGGTACTATACATATAATCGGCGCGGAAACGCACCAGTGTAGCGCACAGCCGCGCGAGGCGCGCCACTCTGGAGTAACGTTCTTAACTTGTCAATAAAGTCTATTAAGGTTAAACCTATGAACAAAGTCAATCATTTATTTTATTTAGATTGCGTTTCAAAAAAAAAGCGTGTTAATAAGTATCTATCCAGGTACCTACATTTTTGAAATACAAATACTTAACTGGTTTACCCATCGTATGATTAATACCGAATCATAATCCTACCTCTAACTCGAAGTTTTTTTTATTTGAATTTTGAGTAAAAATTATTATTATTATCTATTTATTTTAGCACTTTTAAATTTTCAAGGAGTCGGTCACTCAAGAAGATGAAGCACGAGAACTGAATGATCCAACACATGTGCTACCATCAGCGAAACATATGAGTGAGCATGGGACTCTCAACATCCAGGGTACATTTAAGTAGGTACCTAGTTTCCATTCTCAAATACATACATGACATAGATCCCATATATCTAGGACCAAACAAAGAAACTTGATATAATCCTGAACTAAGGCATACACATGTACAATGTTAGCGTATTGGGCAGCAGAGGTAGGGTCCTTAATAGCCATTGAAACTGAACAGAAACGTGAGTGGACAAATTGGAGCGGCCCGGGTCACGATAAGGGCGCCGACCACCGCCCGGGCGGCCAAGGAAAGGGAACCGACCATAAACAACAGGCGACTCGCTCCCAATTAATAAAGCAGCCAACACTGAAGTAGTGCAATTAATTCTGTGCCTTCGGAGATTTTAATAGTTCACATAAATCAGAGGCGCAAGCGGCCGGTGGGTTAATCGCCGTTTAATATGCCGGACGGACCCATCGGCGCTATCGCAGAGCAAATGTATCTCACTATCAACCGATAAGGCACGATACGTGATCCACAAGTTTGGCTATTCGTTACTCCTGGAGACGTCAAATACTGAACCACGCTGTGAGGCTGGCTAAGTGTTCTGTGCCTAAGTGTGTTGCTTTAACAATAAGGAATGAGCTCCTGACGTCATACCTAAATAAGCAGATATCGAACAAACACGTTTTCCTGATTTAGATATTCTAAAAATAAAATTTAATAAATTTCCCGCAAAAACACACTAGAATGTATTATTTTTTGATAAAATAATACGGGATCGCTTATACCTACCTAAAATATCTACATATTTTAGTGCATGGCGGGGAGTTCGGAAATTCAATTCGAGCCAGACTTCACTTCTCGTTAAGTGCTTATATCCCCTTTAACAGTGGACAGAGAGGGCTAGTGGACACTAAACACAAGGTGCACGGGGTGTGCGAGGGGTTGCCAGCGGGGCGGTGGAGGGGGACTTGCTCGTGGAGATACGACGACACCTCTGGATATTGAATTTGCGGCGGCAAGCGACTCTCAATTGTTATCTGCCGCTGCAAGGTCGCCCCCAATAGCCCCGACAGGTACTATAGCCCTTTCTTTTACAATAGGGCTGCCCCAGCAACTACTGCCTTCCGAAAATTATTTTTTATTATGCGTCCGTAACCTATAACTAAACCAGCCTTGTAAAACATCAACCGTTACAAAAGTACCCACTCACGAGCCAGCTAACCGTTATAAAAGTACTCTCTCACGAGCCAGCTAACCGCTGTAAAAGTACTCACTCACGAACCAGCTAACCGCTGTAAAAAGTACTCATTCACGAACCAGCTAACCGCTGTAAAAAGTACTCATTCACGAACCAGCTAACCGCTGTAAAAAGTACTCATTCACGAGCCAGCTAACCGCTGTAAAAGTACTCACTCACGAACCAGCTAACCGCTGTAAAAAGTACTCATTCACGAACCAGGTAACCGCTGTAAAAGTACTCACTCACGAACCAGCTAACCGCTGTAAAAATTACTCATTCACGAACCAGCTAACCGCTGTAAAATTACTCACTCACGAACCAGCTAACCGCTGTAAAAGTACTCACTCAAGAACCAGCTAACCGCTGTAAAAGTACTCACTCAAGACCAGCTAACCGCTGTAAAAAGTACTCATTCACGAACCAGCTAACCGCTGTAAAAGTACTCACTCAAGAACCAGCTAACCGCTGTAAAAGTACTCACTCAAGAACCAGCTAACCGCTGTAAAAGTACTCACTCAAGAACCAGCTAACCGCTGTAAAAGTACTCACTCAAGACCAGCTAACCGCTGTAAAAGTACTCACTCAAGACCAGCTAACCGCTGTAAAAAGTACTCATTCACGAACCAGGTAACCGCTGTAAAAGTACTCACTCACGAACCAGCTAACCGCTGTAAAAATTACTCATTCACGAACCAGCTAACCGCTGTAAAATTACTCACTCACGAACCAGCTAACCGCTGTAAAAGTACTCACTCAAGAACCAGCTAACCGCTGTAAAAGTACTCACTCAAGACCAGCTAACCGCTGTAAAAAGTACTCATTCACGAACCAGCTAACCGCTGTAAAAGTACTCACTCAAGAACCAGCTAACCGCTGTAAAAGTACTCACTCAAGAACCAGCTAACCGCTGTAAAAGTACTCACTCAAGAACCAGCTAACCGCTGTAAAAGTACTCACTCAAGAACCAGCTAACCGCTGTAAAAGTACTCACTCAAGACCAGCTAACCGCTGTAAAAGTACTCACTCAAGACCAGCTAACCGCTGTAAAAGTACTCACTCAAGACCAGCTAACCGCTGTAAAAGTACTCACTCAAGACCAGCTAACCGCTGTAAAAGTACTCACTCAAGACCAGCTAACCGCTGTAAAAGTACTCACTCAAGACCAGCTAACCGCTGTAAAAAGTACTCACTCAAGACCAGCTAACCGCTGTAAAAGTACTCACTCAAGACCAGCTAACCGCTGTAAAAGTACTCACTCAAGACCAGCTAACCGCTGTAAAAGTACTCACTCAAGACCAGCTAACCGCTGTAAAAGTACTCACTCAAGACCAGCTAACCGCTGTAAAAAGTACTCATTCACGAACCAGGTAACCGCTGTAAAAGTACTCACTCACGAACCAGCTAACCGCTGTAAAAATTACTCATTCACGAACCAGCTAACCGCTGTAAAATTACTCACTCACGAACCAGCTAACCGCTGTAAAAGTACTCACTCAAGAACCAGCTAACCGCTGTAAAAGTACTCACTCAAGACCAGCTAACCGCTGTAAAAAGTACTCATTCACGAACCAGCTAACCGCTGTAAAAGTACTCACTCAAGAACCAGCTAACCGCTGTAAAAGTACTCACTCAAGAACCAGCTAACCGCTGTAAAAGTACTCACTCAAGAACCAGCTAACCGCTGTAAAAGTACTCACTCAAGAACCAGCTAACCGCTGTAAAAGTACTCACTCAAGACCAGCTAACCGCTGTAAAAGTACTCACTCAAGACCAGCTAACCGCTGTAAAAGTACTCACTCAAGACCAGCTAACCGCTGTAAAAGTACTCACTCAAGACCAGCTAACCGCTGTAAAAGTACTCACTCAAGACCAGCTAACCGCTGTAAAAGTACTCACTCAAGACCAGCTAACCGCTGTAAAAAGTACTCACTCAAGACCAGCTAACCGCTGTAAAAGTACTCACTCAAGACCAGCTAACCGCTGTAAAAGTACTCACTCAAGACCAGCTAACCGCTGTAAAAGTACTCACTCAAGACCAGCTAACCGCTGTAAAAGTACTCACTCAAGACCAGCTAACCGCTGTAAAAAGTACTCACTCAAGACGAGCTAACCGCTGTAAAAGTACTCACTCAAGACCAGCTAACCGCTGTAAAAGTACTCACTCAAGACCAGCTAACCGCTGTAAAAAGTACTCACTCAAGACCAGCTAACCGCTGTAAAAGTACTCACTCAAGACCAGCTAACCGCTGTAAAAGTACTCACTCAAGACCAGCTAACCGCTGTAAAAGTACTCACTCAAGACCAGCTAACCGCTGTAAAAGTACTCACTCAAGACCAGCTAACCGCTGTAAAAAGTACTCACTCAAGACCAGCTAACCGCTGTAAAAGTACTCACTCAAGACCAGCTAACCGCTGTAAAAGTACTCACTCAAGACCAGCTAACCGCTGTAAAAGTACTCACTCACGAACCAGCTAAAAGACAACTTCTGCATATTTCCTCTTTCGCCTACTAAGCAACATAAGTGACTCGCAGGAAAATACATTTGAATGTCAAGTAAGGTAAACAATATCGAGGCAATACACAGGGATGAATAATATCGAGAGTATCATAAATCACTCGAAGACATGAACATTTGATACTTCAGCTCTCATTGTATTGTCAGTAATCATTTATTTCTTATGTGCGTCAAACAATGTAATGTCTGCCCCAGATTGCGTACAATGGAACTTGGATAGGAACTGAAATCATTTAAATAAAAATGTGTTCGCGTGATTAACTCCAATCAAAAGGGAACTCAATCCAAGAAATCATATGTCTAATTACTGGTTATATTAGCAGTCTCCTTTTCAACCGCATTTTTGACACAATCATTTTGACTAAAAAGGGGTCATGGAGTTTCTTGCCCGTTCTTCTCCATAGGAATCTTAACTAAATACTATGCTTTGGAAAGGGCAACCAGTATCATCTTTTGGTGTTCCTTAGAAATCAAGTGTCTGCACCTAAATGGTTTAATTGAAATAAAGGTATTGAGTATATAATAATCATCAGATAACGACGATTACAGCCAAAATTAATTCAAGTTTCGGCTGGGAGACATTTTAAATGTATTAAAGTGCTCGCAGTATGCGCGACAGCCCTGGCCGGCGACGGCGGCGGCTCGCTACAGCGGTCATTGGTCAATTTATTTCTTGCGCTGCCGGGTACCGCAGTTATCATGATTGAATTAAGTAACTCCGCTCTGAATTGCACCCGAGCCGCCGTGATTTAGGGACAGCCTCTCCACCCAACACACCTCATGCGGAAATTGCCGGCAAAAAGGGAATTTGGAATTTTAATCGTGGGAAATGTACGGAACAAAACCGTTTGCCCGACCGCCTCAGTTTATTTAAGGTTAATTTGGACGAGTTGATTTGAGCGGTCAGTTTTAGTTCGCGATCGAGGTCAAGCTCCCCTCGCACTTACCGAAGCAGTTCGATTCGAAAACACTGATTTAGTTTTGATTTGTTTGAACTGAAATTCAGTGTTGTGATAATGAGCCAAAGTTTGAGTTGCCCCCGTTAAAATAATATTCGTTTTGTAGATGAATGATGATGAAGTATAATCTCCGACAAGACGTTTTAAATGTAAAACAAAATTATAAAAACATATTTCAGATGCGCAAAACGAAAACAATTATTATGAACCCGAACAAAAGTAACTAAAATCCAATTTTCCAAAAGGTTAAAGGTAAATCGTAGCAGTGTATTAAAATTTCCCGATCACGTAGCGGCGTAGCGGCTCACCGTCGTAACTCGTAGCCGCGTAGCCGCGTAGTCAGCGCCGTAGCAAGCTCGTAGCTGTCACGTGCTACGGAGGCTGTTAATTGAATCGCACCGGCCGCTGAGAGGTGGCTCAACTTACTAATGCTCTGTAGTTACAAACTTTTCACTTAAATAACTTTGATGCAAGTTCATGCTGGACCAAAGGTAATGTTATTATTTAAAGTATTGACACTTGTAGCAAGAGAAGGGGTTGTACAGCTATGAATTTGTTTAGCATAATTATGAACTTTTTGATCAATTTATTTACTAAAAACTTAGTTTTAATGAAAGTACAATTACTTATCCTACCGTATGTACGGCAGAGGTACTCAATTCATGATGGCGCCTGAACCTACCTACGTGTTTATGATCCCTGCATTGCTGTATTGCGAACGTTTCACCAACATCAACATTATTATTAATATTTACAGCGATCTTGTTTGTTTTGCGGCCACAGCCATATATTTTGACGTGCAATAATATTATAATTTATGAAGCTTGTAAACAGCCGGCCGCAATATACAGGAGCGCAAAAGTTACTGAAATAGTAGGTATTGAAGCGAATCTGACGTCACACCGACATATTCGCGACGGCTGTTAATATGAGAAGCTGTTACTATAATGTTTCATCTCCGCATCACTATTCAGGATCAGGCTGTATTTATAGCGAACAATAAGCGCCTATAAATAAGTGCGTTATTTATGAGCGTGTGTCTGCAGTCGAAGCCTCCTCGTAAACCGACGCGCGCCGTCGATGGAGCCTCACGTCAAATTATTCCATTCCATTTTAGACGAAATGTATACAGAGCAAACATGAAAAGAGAACAAAATTAAGCATTAGCGCGGGACGCAACACATGAGCGGAAGCGATTCTAGCACGATACTGTTAAACATACAGTCTAACTGGCAATTCTTATGAGTTCCTTTTTAAGACATTATTAACTGAATCTAAGAAAACACTAAACTCTGTAGGTGCAGTTTATACTCACAGACACAGTGCTAAACGTACCTGGTACATTTTAAAATTAATTGCATAGTAGTTACCTAAAAGAATTGCAGTTAAACCCATATAACAAAATAGTACCTAAAAACTATGTAAAAGATTACATTTATTGTCGCCAAGATGTAGCGAGTTGTTCACAACCTCTTCCTCCTATGCACATGTGTCGGCTCCGTTGAGATCGGGCAGGAGAAAAGGGCGCGCGCGGGGCGAGCGCGGGGCGCGGGGTGGCGGGGTGGCGACATCAATAATCCTCCTTGTTATTCTTATGCAAATGCCCACGGTACGATAATAAGTGGAACGCGAAATCACCAGACGTTACACAGATTGGAAGAATTCGCTGACAGCCGGCCCGATACACACTATGGTACGTCTACGCAATTTTTGAAAATTCTAAGTAACAACAGTTTTTCTTAGAATGTTTGTTAACTAAGTATGTTTATTTTCTCGTTGCGGCAAGAGAAAATTACTTCTTCTTTATTTGTAGTTTTTTATTACCCAGGAGATTTCGCTCGCTTTAAGTAGCCTATAATCGTCTCCAGAGTCCCATCTATCTCTGTACCAAAATTTATCAAAATCGGTTCGGCAATTTAGACGTGACAACGTAACAAACAAACAAACTCACTTCCGCATTAATAAAATTAGTTAGGATTAGGATTTTTAACCAGTTTTAAATGTTTTTTCTGCCTACAACTTTTCTATACGCCTCTAACTGATCTTATTAGGTTACTTAATAACTTAGAATACTCTTACTCTCTCAACTTAAGCAATATATTTTTCTTCCAAGAAGACTTGAAAAATCTGACAAGAATTTATTAAACACAAGGAAACATGCTACTTTTACATAATTTTCTCCAAACATCACTGAGTGTGTACGCACAGAGTGAACACGCGTACAGAACGTAGTGACTGCGTATTGTGTAACGTACGAGCTACTTATTTGTTTAATCAGTGCACGTCATTGTAACGAGGCGGTAGTATTTCTCGTTCGTCTGCTGCGAGTACTGTAACCTATAAGCCGAGAGCCGGGCGGGGGAAAATCCCAGTGCTACAGGCAATATATATATATACTGGATTAGTTACAAAACTTTTCCTTACTAAATAGTAGGCTGTATGTCTTAAAATTCCTGTGAGCGAAAGGATGCGTCTTGAACAGCACTACGGTTTTGTCGTTCTCAACCATTAAGTACCTACATAAGAACAAGTATAGGTAACGTGAAGACCACCAATTACAAGTTGAAGAATTACTTAATTGAAAAGAAAACGCAATAGGTATCATCTGGAAATCTTTCCCATATGAAAATAATAC
Organism: Mamestra brassicae; assembly: GCA_905163435.1. Lineage (NCBI taxonomy): Eukaryota > Metazoa > Arthropoda > Insecta > Lepidoptera > Noctuidae > Mamestra > Mamestra brassicae. The sequence goes on along the minus strand of LR990991.1, from coordinate 421,141 downwards.
AACTAAGATGGATGGACAGGCTGATTATTATAAAGCTGCTATATGATTCCCGTTAGCACAAAGTTTGTGTAACTGCGTCTTTAGTACAAAATGCAAACATGCCTTATCGATACCAACTAAGTCAATAAGACAAACAACCAAATCACTAAAAAAACGATGTTATTTTTCCGTTTGCTATATACCTACACATAATATTTTGTTAATTTATAAATAGCCACAGTCATGATGATGTGTGAGGTACGGGCGACGCGGCGACGCGTGCATCTCACACACACGCACACACTTGCGCGCGCGCAGGTCTCGTTATCTGCGCCTGAGTACGATACGCGCGGTCAGGGGCCAGGGGCGCTGTAGCCGTGAGTTTGTGCATCGCTCACCTTACAGACTGTACTAGAATTCTAATATTAAATCAGAGTTAAATCTTCAATGATAGTCGCTAGTCGTTATCTTGCGAATGTTAAAAGATTTTTTTAGACGTAGGTAGATAGATATATTAATATAACGTCGATTTTTAGTAAAACTATACTCGTTTTGCACACAATATTTATTTGAATTGGATACTATGTCTATTCATATTCATGTAAATGATGGCGTTCAAAAGTGCCGTTTAATGGCCTAATTGAAATAAACGCTTTGACTTTGACATACATATGATACAAATTGTAGGTATATGTCGCATAATAAAATTAAACCAGAATACTATGGGATTGTAGTTTTTTACATTCAAAATTCACTTACGTTAACGTTAGATACTGTAATGTTGCTATCAAAACATTCGTGCCAGGCCCTCTGATTATAATTTAACAAAGCACACAATATACAATCAACCAAGTTTGAGATAACCTTTCAGTGTACCTAACTAATCATTGTGATCGTCAAGGAATCGGCTAATACCTCTCGGCTAATATCTAGAATTATCTACCAATTAGCTGAAAGGTTTATTGATGGCGGATGTAGTTATTGTTCTTATTAGAATGCAAAGGGACAAAAAAAATGTGTGCACCAAGATAGACCTTTCAAAATCCCTTTAATAATGGTGAACCGAAGTATGAATGGCACGGCTGGCGCTGCGCGTACGCAAATGCACCGATATGCCACGCCGATACGCCGCGTCGTATGAATGAGTGCGGCAGATAACGCACACATAGCCACGCCGCGTCGGCACATTCCGTGCACACACGCGCGAGCGACGGACGGACGTCGCGCGCTATCTTTAGTGACGGGAATTTTACCTTATTGCGCCGATAAACAGATCCCATCCAACTGCTGATTGGCTCACCGATCGATAGGATATGCGATACATAATTGTTAGAAAATAAGTTATATCAGTCGCTAATTAGAATAAAATCCGAACTGGATTGACGTAAGCAAGCACCTTTCGTGACACCGAAGTCGATAGTTACCTACACGAGAGCTGTTCCAGAATGATTCGGTTCAACGGATAAAGACAAAAGACTCGCTGTGACGACGATAGCCGACGATAATAATTGGATGACATGAATGAAGTTCAATCACAATCTGCGAATATGATACTATGTATTTACGTTACTTGCATGTTTGAAGACGGAATATTGATACTTGAATACATAAATGTACCTATCATGAAATCGACACATGGACAAAGAAAACTGTAGGTATTAATCGTGTGAAATCAATCAAAGCTAATCGAGAAATATAAGTAGGTACCTATCTACATCTACCTTGCATTGATTTGTTACCGTAAATGTTAATGACTACTTACAGTTTGAGAAGTTTCATTTAGTTCATGAAAACAAGGACGTCACGAGATGATAACACGGCACACATTCATAAAGTAGGTATTTTGAGCAGAACGATAAGAAAAAAAAACAAGACAAATATTTAGACAACGTTAAACCACATTAAATGAGTTGCTACTTAAATTATATATTGTAAATTTTAACTAAGAATATTTGAAAGGCACGCTTCCGCGGGTACTATAGAGCGAACATTATGATACCTTGGCGAGGCCCATTGCACCTGTTTCAGTAAATTCGTCTAAAAATAAGGGGCGTTCACGTAAAAAGCTTTTTATACTAGTTAAATGTTTGAATAAAGCTGTCACAACGACGTGTTTATAGAGAGCTTGTCACTGCGTCTCACAGGGACGAACTGGGAAGCAGTCACAGTTTTATTATACAAAGTAACTATTTCTTTTCCTTGGACTAAAATCTCTATCTTGTTTTGGGTTGATGCCTTTTGAAAATACAAGATAGGTACAAACTGTTTGTGTTCAATTTATCAGCATAAAATTCTTTCGTGAATTTTAAAAGAACCATTTTCGAATTGACATAAGTACCTACCTACCTACCTACCTAAAAGTCAAAAGAAAATCGACAAGTAGGTACCGGAATCTTGAAATGGACTTTTTATCTTGGTTTTTTTCTCTTCTGAACTGTGAAGATCACATAAACTTCACTGTCAATCTGGTACTGGTATTCTGCTCCAGCCAGCACATTACATATTGAGAATAGGTTAAGCAGCAGATATGACTGACTGGTGGTAGAAATCTAGGTACTGTGGGATGTTACGCTCCTGGATGCGTGTTCTCCTGGCACTAGGTACACATGAGCGCCAGCGTGCAATAAGTCGCGACGCCGACGAGCAGCCGTCAGTCGGCACATCAATAACGAGCGCATTGCACAACGCGTCCATCGCACGTAATCTATGCGCTTGCGCTTCACCTACACAGCGACTAACGCGGTCGAGCAATTATTATAATTATTGTGTAAAGCTGCGCATTCATTGACTTTCTGTCGCAGAGTGGTTGAGCATAAGCAGCTCTTCCCTTCTCATAGCGATGATTCGATAACTCCAGGTGACCAGTATATAGCCTACTATCATAAAACGTCCTAAAGTATCGAATGTTTTGTCTGCTTGTTTTTATCTGCTTGTTTTAACTCCCACCATCCATCTAATTTCAACTATGTTGTTAAACAGTGAAACCTTCTTATGCATTATGATTCAAAGTCAAAGTCAAAACGTTTATTTCAATTAGGCCATTAAACGGCACTTTTGAACGTCAGCATTTACAGTTCAGTAAAATAATATTACATTAATAAAGTGACTCTACTGTCCATTCGGAAAGGTAGATTCTTATGGAGAAGAACGGACAAGAAACTCCATTGAATTATCAATCTTCCACACAAACCCTACAGGTCGATTGCTGATAGTGTAGAGCAGACATCTACCTCTATAAAAGAGCCTACCTATAAAACAATATCCGAAACCGAAACTTTTAGTCATTGTGTGACAGATACCAGAGGGTTTGTGAATAGCAATCTTTATACGCCCACTATTTGCGGTGAAGTAAGAGCATTGTTTGATAACTTATTTAACTGGAACACGAATTAACTGACGTAATATCCTCCATTAATTATTGTACATTAAAATTGCGTGAGCTAAAGTAAAGTACATAAGTACCCAGATGATGAAGGTTTTTAAAAATAATAACCTCTCAAAACTATTTTATTTCCCTCATAAGTAACTGTGTAACATACCTACAGATAACAGAGGGCTGTGGTTATGTCAATATGACAATTTATGTGACTTTAGCCCTAGCCACAAAATGGTGTAAATCCCGACTGTAATTATAACAAATAAGAATTTTTTAAATCGCTACGTCACTCTGAGCAGGAATAACAGAACTACGTAGGTGGACAAAATAAAATTAGTCAATACTTATTGACATATTGTTACGTTTTAAATCCGTACCATACTGCTACCTCTAGCATGATAGCTTCTGAAAAGCATATTTGGTTAGTTTAAAGGCATCAGTAATACCACTTGTAAATACCTACTTCAAAACAAAAGAAATAAAAATAGAAAATAACTACCTTGGCACATTTACAATTCACAAGTATGTATGAAAAATGTAAACAAAAAAGATGTTGCAATCATAGATATGAGAACGTATTAGGTAGGTACCTATTATGTGCTAAACAAAGAACGATTTTCTTTAAATGCTTGTCTTTAATGTTATGTTAACCTATTAGTACCTACTCTAATTAAAAGAGTGTCTACCACACAATCCGGATGGGATAAACATTGTCACACTAAATTTAGACCGTTTCCCTTTTCCGATGTTCCTATTCGAGATCCTGTTGGTTAACAAAAAGATTAAATTTTAAAGCTTAGACTTTTTATCTTTCATGTTATAAACTTTTATTAGACGATATCCCGGTCGACGCAACGTCATTCATTGGTCGCGATGATAAGTGTCGGTGCCGTGTCATCACAGGGCGAGCTGGGGAAATACGTGTAATATTAACAAACATGTTTATTGTCATGATACCGTAAATACCTGGTGATTAATCACCTGTGTGAATACCATGATACGTGTCAGTACCGAATCAAACTGTGTCAACACCTGTGTGTACAGACACGGACAGATTTGCCATACAAGTTTTACCTGCACCGATCAGTACCGACCTGTCTATACCGAAAACCTGCCTCTTTATGAACGCACCCTAAGGGGCTCAACCAAGATCGAGATGTCTTTGGTAGTCTACAACCTTACAAAGTTTATGAAGAATTTACAAAAAGTGATTCAAGGAGGCTAGTTATGCGTTTAGCAATAAAATGATTGATGCATTTTAAGCATTATCTTTACTAAAAACCTACCCTCAAGCCCCCCTCCAAACGACAATCCTGAATTCACTGAGTTTCTGGGTCACGGAATTTACTGGACAGTTCATCATCATCATATTAGCCGAAAGACGTCCACTGCTGGACATAGGCCTCCCCAAAGGGGGGTTGCCATAATCGTCACGCTTGGCAGGCGGGTTGGCGATCGCAGTGTAGCTGTTGCCCATTCTCTGGTGAGTCCCTCCCTGAGTCGCCTCTTAGGTACGACACCCACGGGGAGTGATGGGATGATGCTATTCTTTTACGTCTGACACCATACCGAACTGGACAGGTACCTATACCTATACAGTTATACCTTAACATAAAGCTTCAATTAAAACCTACCTACTTAATGTTTACCCATTCAGTAGGTATGTACTTAGATCAATATCCAAACGTTGCCTGATCAATAACTAATTGGTTTACTTACCTACGTCTTAAATCTCCCATCGCGTGATATATTCCTAATTACTAGAAATGAAGCAAACAACGAGCATCCAGGTCATGAACTTATCAAGTATCTACGCAGATCCGAAGTCGATTGAGGAAAACAGGTCACTTTAACTTGCGTGGGCGATAGCAACTACGTAGCAGTCACTGGTCTTTGTTGAAAGGTCCTAAAACAAGCTTCAATAAAACACCCGGGTAGGTATCTAATGGAAATTCGGTTCTGAACAAATTATGTAATTTGCGACATTTCAATAATCTATAACAATACCTATAATAAACCTGAAGAGTTTGTTTGTTTGAACGCGCTAATATCTAGAACTACTTACTAGTGGATTTCGAAAATTCTTTTTGTATACCTACAGGATAGTCACATTTATGAGAAATGCTATAGGCTATACCTACGGGAACGGACAATTCCTAGGAGAACTGGAAAAAACGGGATATAACGAACGAAGTCGCGGGCAAAAGCTAGTAATTTCATATCCAGAAATTAAAATTTGTTTTATATTCATAAAAATACTTCCACAAGCATAGGAAAGGCAGCCACTTAGGTATCTCACAGAATGTAGATAATAAAATCTTTCACATAGTTCATTGAAATATCTTGGACCAATTATGAAATATGTGCAACCTTTATTATTGTGTGGCAATTCGAAATAATAACATAGTGCAAATAATCACTTGGAATTAGAATAATTATACAATTTTATTGTATAAACAGCTATATTGGTAAAACCCCCAGATAAGCCACAGAGCTCATAGGTACGTACAAACGGAATGTAATAAATGATAATTATTCCTACTACCTATTACAACAATATACCGATCTTTTATGTTAATTATTATTGAACCTTTAAAGTTAACCAATCGAATTGCGATTTTTGGAACCTATCGATAAAAAGATCGTAAAACATAAAACTTCAGTTGCCTTTTTTTAGGTTTTAAGTAACAACGCTTGCCGAGGTCGGTTTGTGAATGGGTGACCACCTTAACATACTGAGACTCCCTGGTGCTTTGGAAAGCACGTTAAACCGATGGCCTCGGCAGTCATTATTTTGTAGATCTTTGGCCGTTGTTACGGATTATATCAGATGCCAGGAAATCTGGCACCAGTCTTGCCAAGAAGTACCTTCCGTACCAGTTACAGGGTTGTGGAGGTCAGCTAGGCAGTCGCTACGCGCAAAATACTGGTATTCAGCTAAATCCGGTTTGACTTTAAGCCGACCCCAATATATTTGAAAAGGCTAGGCAGATAATGATGATGTAGATATATAAAGTAGACTGGTACCTAGAGATAAGGTAACAAAATCAAACCCAATCTGGACTTCTAGAAATTCATTTACAAATGAGACTCGCAACCAGAAAATATTTCTCAAAGCCATTGCTTTTAAGCTGGATAGAGTAGGCCACCTACATGAGGCTTTAAATAAAGAAACGAATCTAGAAAAATCATGTTTAACCGATCTTCTTTAAAGTTTTTACGACATGTACAGAGAGACGCCTTAGTAGGCACCCGATCCTTCTTGATTTAGTAATAACTAATTTAGTTCTATCTCTATTCGTTGGGTACCATCAGTGATCCACATCGACATGAACGCGCAGAGAACATCTCCATCGTAAGCACTTCGGTATGACGCCTGATCCACTTCCTGCACACAGGCTGACCCGCGCGGCCCGCGATAGCACTGAAACACGATTATAACAACAACAAACGTCAAAACTGTAAGGTTAACGCCTCGTACTGCGTCGTATTTAATGAAGCCTTGTCGAAACGGGGCCGGGGCTGTTCGAGCGCGGCTAGGTGAACAGGCCTCTAGCGCGATACGCAGGTCGCGGGTCGCGCGATAGCGTGCTTACCTCGCCGCGGTGTAAGGCGCTGACGTCAATCGGTACCCTATTTGTGAGTATTATCTGCGCGATAACGGGGCGGAGGTGAAGGATCGCGCGGATACGCAACGTTCACGTGTTGTCGATCACATCGCCGTATTCTAGGAAGATGAGATAACTTGATTGATTGCTCTTTGTTCCACTTGATTGTGTGCGAGAAGTGGGCCGACACCGGTATTATGTGACTTTTTAGTCGGGAATCGCGTTGAAAAGGACCTACCCACTCTCAACGTTGCGTTAACTTGCATTAAATTTCAGTAGAACTAGGAACTTACCAACTGTTATTTCCTTTTTCAGACAGTAACTACCTAATTTGCAGTTTTTATATGACTAATCTGGCTAAGATTTCTGGACTTCAAAAGAGACGGTCGTCTGAGTTGGTTTCAGTAGGTACCTCATCTCGTTTTATATTCTAAAATATTAGGTATGCGACGTCGTTGAGTAAAAGGGTTTATTCAAACCAATTCATAAGTACAAATTAATAGCGGTACCTACTCAACACAACATACCTATGTCTAACCCTTACTTCGGTACCTATTAGATAAACCTCATCTTCTAGGTAGACAAATTCCTATATTACATCAGATAACCTAAGTAGGATGTTTCATAGCTTTTTATATGTAAACCACAATGAACACATTTGAACAAATATGATGTTATTTATACCTAAGTTATAGAATGGCTTGTGGTTAATTATAATAGAGAAGTTTTGTAGGTGCAATGTGATTTCCTATAATTTCTTTCTGGCCTACCTACATTATCAGGACATGTTATAAATGTTATAATAGACAACGTTCAAAAGATTAATATGCATTGAGTATTTCCTTTAGTTAAGAGAACATTATTCTCAGCTTAGCAGGAAGAAGCTGAACTGCCTAGTTACTCATAACTATAATTTTATCCATTGAACGTATAAATACCTACCTCTAATAAAATGTAGTCATTAGGTATCTATTATTTTCTGCAATAAATCTGGATAGGTAAATATTATAATGACTGAATATAAAAATAACTGTGTTCTAAATAAATTTAACAATCACAAAAAATATAAATGCTGTTTCCGAAAGTCCACTGCGAAAAACTTTTAACAAAATAGGTTTCAAGTCTGTATTCTTGGAAATGAATTAAGTGACTTTAATGAAACTAGGTATGCATAGGTAGGTACTACGCTAGATATCTGGAGTAGAGAACATTTTCGAAAAGAATAGAGCGATTTTTCACTTTCTATAGAAAACTTTGAATCGCTCTCTCTCTCTCTCCCTCTAAACTGTTTTTCGAAAATTTTCTCAACTATCTATTTAGATCTGGATATCTAGCGTATGCATACCAAGTTTCATTAAAATCAGTTCATTCATTTCCAAGAATAAGGACATGAAAGTTTGTATGAAACACCGTGAGGAGTAGGCGCTCTTAATACTTATTACCTATGTGTTCGAAAGAAACTCTTTTTTGAAAAAATAATACCTACACAAGTGATCGCAATATATCAAGGTATTGGTACAGCGGCAACACGCTCAGCTTCCACCTTCGGCACAGTTGGCGAGCCTCCAGCGCTCACCGCTCCATCGCTTCAGCGCTCCACGCTCGCACACCACTCAGCCCGAGCATTCTCGTATCTGTTTATATGCTCACTGACATTAACCTATAAAACACTATTACTATTTACATGATCGTTCCACACATCCCTTTAGATTTCACTATACAACTAAAGAAAGCGTTCGTGTCACAAACGTTTTCAAGTATGTGGTATACTTGAAAACGTTTATGACACGAATAGCATTCTTAAATTTATAAGTTAAAGTAAAAAAACTGTAGATATTATAAAACTAAAATAGATCGGCGTTACTTTTTAATTCTTGCTTAGCAAGCGGTTAAATTGTAGGGAGTAAACATCGAATATTTTCCGTAAGATGTCTTGCTCTCTATGACAAAACCTTTCATATGAAGAAGCGCGTGTAACCAATTTCAGTGAATTGAATCGCTGACATATTTCATACAATAACTATGGTAGATTCTTGATGCTTAAATCAAGTTTGACATTGAAATCTTTTCTTGTGTAGGTAATCTACCTATGTATCGCTGACACGTAGGCAGGTGTTTAAACAGTTTCTGTTTAGGCACAGTATTGCCTATTATAAACCGAACCATTATTACAACACGATACTCCACCCTTCTCTCAAATCATCCCGGGTTTCAAAATAAAAGTTCTGTGCGGCAATTGGCAAGTGGTATCATAATTACTGCGGGGCGACAAGCGGCCTGAAACGGCGCGGGCGCTGCCGGAAACCTGCCGCAATAAAGGTTCGCATCGGCGCATTGTTTTTATTGCGCCGGAAGCAAGTCGCGCCAACGCGCCACACGCCGCACCACGAAATAGGTACGACACAATATAAGGGGCAATCGGCAACCGGTTGTAGCAAGTGTGACGTTTAGAGTAGGAACATTCAAAGCTCACCTTTAAAAATCCTGAATGTAATTTTTCGGAAGGGCCTAAAAGGGGAACTGAACGTTAATCGGTGACATTAGCAGTTCTCACGATCTTATTTATCACTCACGGAAAAACGTTGCCGTTACATACCTACTTGTTAATTTTGGTACCTATAGTGTTTTGATTTATCTAATGTAATAGATTGATATAATCTAGTTACATATTTCTATGACCTCGGGTTAACGAAAAGTATTACACAAATAGGTATGTCCAACAACCGTCGCGCAACAATTGCTGATCCTTATTCCATAATAAGGCGTCGCGGAAGATGTAACGCGTTCCTTGTAATTGCGTACCTCGATGGGTGCTTTCGAGAAAAACTGGCAGTGAGGCGTCTGCACGGCCGGAGCTGAGCCTCCGCCCGGGCGGCCCCGGAGCACCCGGAGCGTTGCGAATGGCGGCCATCCACGTGCCAACAGCCGGCTTTATTATAGCACGTCTCACAACCGTTTTTGAGGGTAAGTTATGAGGAAAAACAATCTTTCGCAACTAAAGTTAACGCAAGAATCATCCAGTTTTTTTTTGTTTACTTAATCCTGAACTTTACCCTATTCAAGTTTTTGTTTAAGTAGGAAAGTACCTACAATTGATAAAAAATATCCGGAGCCAACAATAGTCACCTGGTACCTACTAGAAGTGAAGGACTTGAAAACACCGATCTTTTAACTCTTTATTTTCTAACTCGACAATATCCTTTTTTAACTTAAAAATAGAGATTAATACTCATTGGAATTTCCTGTTTGAACAACGTAATTCGAATATATATTGTAAAACCTTTCCATAATATTTACCCCTAATACCTAAGTAATATTAAAAAAAAAAACAATATTCGTATTCAGACTAACATTGAGAAAAAAATAAATAAATATAGGTACTTACTACCAATCTGATATGTCCACCTGAGTACAATAACTTTGTATGTGTCACCGGAAAATGGCAAACTCCGTAAGAATATAAAATATTTGAGATTGTAAACTCTCGAAGTCATTCCGAGAAATTGAGGATTAGCAAGTAACGAAACGTTAAGTATATAAAATTTCTACATTCTAACCTCGACGGTAGTCATTTCACAATTTCTCGGAATTACTTCGCGAGATTATAGACAATCAAATTTTGATGCGTAAAAAAGTATTCCAAATGTTCAGTTGACAATTTATCGAGTTTATAAATCTCTCAAGATATTTTATAATTTTACGGAGTCTGAAACTATTCGGTGAAATATATATTTTATATCCGGCTGTCGTGATCTGGGTTGCCTATAGATTACCTACTCACCTGCAGGAAACTGCGTTATCGCTACCTCTAACCTATTTCCTCTGTAGGTATACGTATATAGGTAAACATTCGGTTTCCTTCCTCATTGTACATACTAACTAAAAATAACTTGGGTACAATAATATGAGCTTCCTGATTAAAATTCCGATAATTTATAAATATGGCATTCATGGGAGAGAAAAACAAGATTTAAATATATTTTTCGGGAGTTCCCCCTTTTTAGAGTAATTTAGATAAATAATAGGTTGAAAACATTTATTATTTCAGTGTATCAGCACTTGCGATAATTACCTAACACTGATGGCAGTTGCTAAACACAGTTCCTATTCGCAGTTCCTTTTGAGAGTTCCGAGTCATAGTTCCGACTCGAGATCTGCTACGAAGCACAGGACTTGGCTCAGTCTGCAGGGACAGCACTCGCTACCATCGATAGTGGAAATAGTATGTTCATTTGAATACTTCCAACGTGGTAGCACCTTCTTCACAGTGATCCTTGTGGCCTTTCAACCCTACAATCCAGCACACTTGTACGACTCATCATGCAAATTGGTTAGGTACTTATCGCAAGTGCTGATACACTGAAATCATAATTGTTTTCAACCTACCTATGTTATATGTTGGTGTAGGTACCACAATGATTTCAGTCGCGTCACAGCGGAGGCCGCGAAGCCGCACTTAATAATTAATTAACAAATAATAACAATAGTTAGCGGGGGACGTCGCTTTTTACGAGTTGTAAACCACTCCGAACAATGGAGACGCATAAAACTTTCGCAGAGCTATTGTGCGCTCTGATGTGAGAATAATGTTATGTTAAATTAGCGTCGCCAAAAATATTGCGCTGTTCATTTAGGGGGATTACTTACAGAACAACTAACACTAATGTGAAACAAAGACTCGCCAGCCATTTGTTTATAATTCATGAGCGCAGCACTAAGAGACGTCATACTTACCTAACTACTTACTTCACGTAATTCACGTCTGTAATCTAGTGAGTTCGCATCTTTAAAATGTTCATAGCATTGTAGAATGATACTAAGAAAAAGCGTAAGCAAATTAGTTTAACCCTGTTAAAACTCATTGTTAATACCTATTCCTAGCGCAAATAGAGTTCGAAAAATGATGAAAGTGTAGGTAAGGTGAGGAGGCGCAAATTACCGCGCGACGTTTGAACCGCTGCCAAGCGCACGACAACCCGCGCCCGCGCCGCTCGATACATCAGCCGGCCTCTTGTTAATGTGAACATACTTCATTTATATGAGATATCCGATCACTATGCTTACACGTTTTGGCTGAGGATTCAAACAAACAGATAAATTCAATACTGATGATGAGTCTACAAATCGTCCAACATGACAACACCTATTAGCGACGCGTACGGCTGTAGATATGAACATGGGATTCCTTTACGTGATTTATAAATTTACTTTTATACAGCGTTCTGATGATTGTTTGTATCTACCTAAGTATAGGCAGATTTCTGATACAAGTGCCAATTTTACAAAAACAAAGATACTTTTTTGAAATGAAAAGTTGTTAAAAATTAAGCTTAATAAGGTACCTGCTAGCTTAATTTTGAACAACTGTAAAAAATTACTTTGGTTTCAGTATCCACATCTCGTTTAAAGTTGGCTTTAATGTTTACAAGCCGCATTTTAATGAAACGCCATGCGAGCTCTAATATATACCTATTATATAGAAGAGCAGCAAACAGAAATTACAAGAAAGGGGAAAAGCAAAAGTAAATGTAGCGCCTGCTGATTAATTAAAGGCTGATAGCTGTTGATTTTATTACTTATTAAAACTATCAGAAACAGTTTCTCGAAAAATATTCAAAGCATTCCTTGCAAAACCCCACCATAACTAATTAGTAGGTATCACTGACGAGTTTACGAAGCTGTAGCTTATTATATAACCAAACTACCTACCATTGGCATTTATGTAGCAAAAAAACTACAATAATGCTGATGCATATAGAATTTCATAATCTTGTTATTCCTGTTATTTTTTTTAATAAGCCCATTGTTTCGTCCAGTAATGCTTTTCTATCACTTTAAAAGTACCTTTTTCATACTTTACAAATAACAGATTTACGGCTTTTGCATCCTCTCATTACCAACTCAAGTACAAAGGCTGTTACTTTGACACTTTTAACAAAACACAACGCATTCTGTCAGACCATCTGGCGACGTCTTCTGCGACAACTTCTCAACAACCCACTCAAGGCATTTCAAACTTTATTACAAACACAGAAGGGTGATGTAGGGAGAAACGTTTAAGTAGTAATTGTTTAGGACAAAGCAGGCAATAGTTAGAACAATTAGCGTTTGTTGGTAGGTCCGAGACGTGACTGGCGTGGCCAGGGGTCGGCTGGCCGCCATATGTCCCGCGACACGGCACACTCGCACAATGAACACGTAGCCTTACACATGGTACCGGACCACCAAACCGATGCCATACCTATGACAGAAAGGAAATTATGTAAAGCAAATCAGCTAACACTATTACAGTTGTCTAGTATTTGAGGTAAAGTATCTTAGCTTATCTATCGACAGTAGATATAGTTGTACCACTTGTACAAACCAATACCAACTACCTAGTTACCCCCACCAATTATAGTATTTTAACCGATTTTTTTTCAAATTAGATAAAAATCAAAATAACACACATTTGTTCTTCATTTTCATTCTATTAGCTCTCAGAACAATCTCGGTTAAGTAAGTCCTTAAATGAGAAAATCTTGGGAAGAGATCCAACAATAATAAATATTCCTTGAATTAAAACTCGACTCAATAAATAATTATATTTTATACTACACCTGCTTGGAAAGTACCTTGATACTTTATCAAATTTACGGTAGAAAGTACGTCATTGCATATCGAACAAATATGCGGGGAGAAAACGCATCTGAGCGGGAGAGAAAAGTGTATGAAAATCCATTTCTTACGTGGTTTTTCTTTTTTAATTTTGGGTAAGACTATGCGCCGGTAACCTAAATATCAAAAGCCAAAAAGTTTTTACAGTGAGTTTTTATCTCCAAGTTCGCAAAATGACACTGGCCACTAGCTGTGTGTTGGATGGTGTCGGGCTGGCAGTGCGACCCTACGGCGGCAGGATAAACAATTTGAAAAAAGAACATGTGAAAATTGCAGACGCCATTGGCGCCATTTCCAATTTGTGTGTTGTTTGAGGATTCAGTTTTAACTGCAACAATTTCAATATAAATTTCAATTAGTAAAGATTTCGTTTTTTATTTTCCTTCTAGGTGTAGTATAAAGCACTATGTATCACTCGAGAGAAACTGCGATTCCCGATCTTGGGTGTTTTAAAGCCCTCGCCTACGGCTCGGGCTTCAAACGACACCCTCGACGGTAATCGGTCACTTTCTCCTCTCGGTGAACAATGTACTAATGTCAAGTCTATTGTCAATACTCAGAAAACCAAAGTACGTTAGTTTTTTGTACCACAAAATGATATTATCTGTATGTGCCGTTAGTATCTGTGGATATCCTTTCCATATGTCATTGTTTTTGTCTCACGTCGCTCACCAGATTAGAGAATGGTGTGCCGATAACCTCGGGATGCTCAGTAAGCTGATTACAGTGTTTTTATTCCGTACCGGTTTGTTTATCACCACTCAAAACTGTTCGCTGATAGTTTTAAAGGGATATAATGCTATTACAGATAAGCTTTGATTGACGTATTTGGACGCCTTCCAGATTTCAAGTTTTCCGTTGTGCACTTCGAATTCCGATTCTTGAAGACATTATTTGATTTTCTTGTTGATGATTACCCACCTGTACCAAAAGTAGGTACACCCAGACATACTTAAGGTCCTAAGATATCTAAAGTCGCCTACAACACTTGTGTGTGCGATGCTGCTATTGTAAAACGTTGTCATTATTAGATAACACTACCCAAACCTAACTACTAAATAAAACATCCATCCATGCTTGCTAATATTATTACTTATTATGCGAATGTACCTCGGTCTATCTGTTACCTCTTCACGTCTTAACGGATATGGATGACGTTAGCACACAGTTAAACCATGTCCTGGATTAGCTCACGGGATACTTTTTAACCCGGAAGTACCTGTTCCTTTGGGATGATCTGATGATGGGAGACTTACGCGGGCGACGGCACTGGCAGAAACTACAACACCACTTTCTCCATTTTCAAATTGACGGTAGCTACATGCATAAATCTGTGGGCAATTAAAATAATCTTTGATCTATCAATACCAAACAGTTCTATAAGAATGCTCAATAATATCGATTTCTGACTGCACAATTATTTCCCACAGAACAAACGGAACACCCATAGCATCCAAAAATCCGTTAAGTTGTACAATAGCGGAACTAATAATAGGTGAGCACGTATGCGGGCATCGGAAACATATTATCGCGCGTTCGCTATCGGCTCATTATCGACACAGATCGCGACGCCACCCCGTGCCGCCCCGGTACCGCACTGGCCAAACTGGCAATTTAGCCAGAACACTAGTAGGCCCGCAGCTGCGGCCGTACGCAATAATATCGACGTCGTTACGTTTCTACTACTTGAAATGACTTCAATACTTTTCAGTTTAATAGAAATAAAAATGTTTATTTCTTATTTTCTTATCAAGATATTTTACTGTATCAACTCTCACGTATACTGAGTATACATAATGTGATTTATAGTTATGTTTTCAGCAATATGGAGTAGTAGGTACCTAAGCGCTGGTCAAACTCGAAGGATGCAACATATGTACAACGATCTGGGATATCTAGCAGTATTAAAAAGCGATATTTAACCACCTGCACCTGATGATCGCATACATCGTAAGTATGTAGGTATACCTGTCTTGTACTCATTGAGCCGAAAATATTACAAGTGGGACCAACAGATACTGCATCATCAGCTATCCAAAGCTAATTTACAATAATAACATGCACAAATAACATAATGTAATTTAAACTTATTTAAATTAATATCAATAGATAAATATTAGCCATAGAGTAGACGCGGACCCGCAATGGTTCTATTTTATATCATAGGTGTGATGGCGGCCGCGGACGGCTGAAGCCAAATAGCTGGAATAAATTTGAAAATTATTTCAGCGATCAATACGTCCGCGACACACAAATATGACAACGCAGCATTTACGAACCTAATTCATACCACGAGCTATATTCTGACTCTTGTATTAACCGGTATAATGCCTTTGAACATTTCATGTCAAATGTCTACATTTCGGTGAACAGTCCAAAAAGCCCGCTTTGATCATCTTGTTGACCTATTCAGTGTACTTAATGCTTACCTATGTTAACGTAAGTGACGTGTTCTGTAATTAAAGATTGTTTTGTAAAATCACCGAGGTTGACAACATTCGAGCAGTGAATTTACATAATAATATAATAACAACTTGACTGGCATGCTCTACCTACTCATAAACTAACTTTCTTCTAAACAAGAAGATATTGAAAGACAAAACACGGTACGTACACGTGCGTCCACTATACATTTAACATGAGCACAATAGGTAGATAGAATATTTCACCCAAAACTTCAGAGTTCATTCGCCACGTAAATGAATGGGCGTATAAACAAGTGATATTTGTTTGACAGCAGCAATAAAGAGCTGTCACAGTCCTGTTGTAGCTGTAAAACGATAAAGTTACCTGTGCCAAGAGACACCGCTGGCGGCCAGATGTGGCCAGATACGACGACTCTCCCACGCCGCACCTACTGCCGTGAGAAAACATAATAACTATTGATATATTACAAACAATATTCTTGGCAACGATCAACCGTTTATAAGTTTTGAAAACGTTGAATGAATTAATTTTTTGTTCATAGCAAACCATGTCATCGCTGACTCTTAACTAAATTATATTTATGAGGTTTAGTCTTAATCGTTCAATCTCATCCGTGAAACATTTTTCTGTTCATATCATAATGTAGGTAGCGCGGCGACTTGTCACAAGAAGTGTTATTGACGATCCACTAAGTCTCTACACTAACTTGTTTATATTGAAAGCAAACAAATTGATAAAAGCAATCCACTCGAGCGCATCCATTAGTGCAGCACAACATTATCAGTGCGCACACGCAGTGGTTGTCCTGCCTGGAACAAGCTACATTTGCGTTCAGAAGGTTCAACACCATGCTTCACTATCACATGTAGACCTCCATGGAAATGCAAATTCACTTATGAAGCGCAAACTGCATCTGCTGTGTTAGTGCTGTTTCGCTTTGTCCTTGGTCTTGTGTGTTTACAATACATAGCTAGGTAATGTTAGCCTTCTGTGCGATCCGCTGTTGCAGTAGGGATGCGACCACACGTAGAGACCCCACACGTTCCCGCCGTGTGTCTATGGCACAGCACACGTGCATCGACGCAGCTCTATTGTAAGCAGCCACTGTTCACCTTTTGTGCGCGACTTTATTAAACCTCACAGGTTACCTCCACGCGTATGAATTCAGGCGACAAACAACGCGGGTTGATTGTTTGATTAAGCTTCATTATGTGCAGTTGTTTAGCATCTACGGAACATTAGCACAAGTCGTTGTGCCAGTGAAACTTTATCAAACAAAGGATATGCTACAAGCGTTAATAAGTAGGTGTCATAGCTAATGACGTAAGTAACGTGTATGTCATGCAAATCTGCATTAGGATCTATAATCCTTTACTTAACTGAACCCTGAGTTTACCGGTTAGTATGAAAAGTAATCAATCAAGTAGTAAATCCGGTGCCTTGTTGGTCTTGAAGTTGCTAAACTGTGAATTAAGATGTATGAGATAATACATTTTATAATGCTAGCTTTTGCCCGCGAGTTCGTACGCGCATATCCCGTTTTATTCCGTTCCCGTAGGAATTTCGGGATATCCTAGTTTTTAGCGTTGTCTGTCAGTCACTCAGTCAGTCTAGCAAGAAGTTGCGAGCCTGTAAAGGCGGTATATTATACTACTCTGAATGAATGAATCAGATTTCAAGAACACAGAAAAAGAAATTCATAAAACATGAAATGAATCTCTATTCAATTGTTAAAACTAAGTTACCATGATTTCGATCTAATTCTTTATGACTTATACATAATTCTAACACATGTATTTAATAAGGTATACATATACAGCATACAATATCAGAATGATATCATAACGATATTGTGAATCTTAAGTGTTGTGTGAACCAAGAAAAGAAGTTAGATAAGCAATTTGCAACGACACCAGCCGCAATGTCAACCCATGTGCAGCCATTACAAAGAGCAAACAAGTCATTTGAATGTAGTGTAAAGCGAGTTTACAGCGTCTATAAAACAAAGCGTCGCACAAAGCTGTAGGTGTGGCATTGTGGCGGCGCACGCGCACGTGGCGCACACGTGGAGTACAAGGTACCATTGTCTACGTTACACAATACTTTGCTGCTACACAATTTTATATCTTATGCACCAAACCTTAAACTCTATTTTTTGTTTTTGATGCGTTTTGGGTGCGAAGGTAAATTATGAGGGCAATAAATAAACATCTCTCAAGCAATAACAAACTTTACACATAGTGATATAAAGCCTTCATTTAGGATGAACATGCTTTTCCCGTCAGAGGTAAAATTATGATGGTAGTGTTAGTTTACCGCCACTCTATGGTCTTTGTTCATAACTGTGAGAATTCTGCAATGGCTTTATAAATTATGCAAGCTACAATATATAAAATCATCATAAATACTTACTGAAAAAAAGAAGATATTATGCAATATCCATTAGGTACCTTAGGCTTGTTATAAGGAAAATATAGATGTACGATAAATACAAACAAAAGAAAATATTGGAAAAACAGAGTACACCTGTATTCCCCGACGCCGACGGGTTAAGCAGCAATTGTTTATGTGATAGAGACGAGAATAATATAAGTTACACAAGAATAGGAAAGTATAAAGAAACTTAGGAAGCAGAAGTTACTTATTATTAGATATGAACAGATAGCGCTAGCCTAAAATGCAGTTTATCAATTTCTTCATGTCTAACTCAAAGCGATTATTTCAAATCATTATTTATCGTCAAAAAGATAAAGCTAGTTTTCAAAGCTAAAAAAAGCAAAGGATATGTCTGGAACAGAACGATCAAAAACTCCACGGACACTACATATTTGTTACCAGTATGTATTTAAAAATGTTGCTGTCATTAGTTATATTAATGCTTGAAATGAAATGCATGCTTCTTCTTGTGCTCCTGTCATGCTTTCGAGGAAAGCACCACATAGATTTGAGAGTCCAGTCAGTGCAAGTATTTGTCACTCATCGTGTAGCTCAACTCAGAACAGTTCAATTTTTCGTTTCATAGAGATATTTATATCCTTGATTTTAGGAAATATCCTGCCCAATACCTAGAGGTCAAGCAAAAAAAAAACACTTTATAACTGTTCGAAAACATTAAAAACGAAAACTCTATTGAAAGGACTACATAGATACCTAATAAGGATCAAAAACTTATTGAATTCAAACGTTCAACGCTCATCAAATAACAAACTCAATAAGACAGAAATAACGTCAATAGAATAGATTATTTAAAACAAAACATAGATATTGTAAACATTAATTGACTATCGTCATTGAATCGCCTCTAATATTAGATTAACGAAAATATGTCTAAAACTTACACCACATGTTGTTACTGAAAACAAACCATTAAGAGTTCATCTATTAGTTAAAATAACAAATTAAACATTAGTCTATCGCCTTGTAGCCGATCATTTATTTATTACGTCCCTACCTCATTTCCACTCATCAAC
This sequence comes from Mamestra brassicae, assembly GCA_905163435.1. NCBI lineage: Eukaryota > Metazoa > Arthropoda > Insecta > Lepidoptera > Noctuidae > Mamestra > Mamestra brassicae. The sequence continues at coordinate 401,624 of LR990991.1, read as the reverse complement.
GTAATAAAAGGTTAAATCTAATATATAAAGGTACTTAATTAAAACGAAATGGCAAAATCAGCGCCGCCGTTATTCAGTTCAATAATTATAAGCATTTTTTTTATCTACGAACATTGTTTTAATTTATCCATAAACTTTTAAATTGCAAAAGTGAATATTATTTTTAAAAAATCCGTGTCGAGGAATTACTTGTTTGGAGCAACATGGAAGCCCGGTGCAACATCTGGCGCCATCTAGTGATCGAAAGCTGAACTAAAAGTGCAATAGTCCCACTTTCGCGATTCGAGTTTATAAAAGTCCAAAGAGGTTTGAATCGAATTGATCAAAAATGGTAAAAGCAATTTTCTACTTCTTTATTGATAAAGTACATATATAATAACATTGATAAATGAATAGGTAAGTATGTTTGTAATTAATGTCAAGTATTTAACGAACTACTGCAGATCCCCAACCTCAAATCAGAATTTTAACACTAACGTAAGTACGTCATATATTCTTTCTCGCAAAGTTATATATGCAAAGTAAGTCGTCGTCAGATAGAGACAGGTAGATTACCAACGAGAAGGTGGAGCGTAGAGCATGTAAATAAACAACGCAAAGGTAGAGCCGCAGCCGCGTGTGACTTGAAAAAAACAAGAGCCATTAAATTGTGAAGGTGTTATTATAATATCTTCGGTGTATCGTTATTATAGTCGCGGTGAGACACGGCTCAGCAGTCGCAGTCGGCAGTCGGCTCTACTAATTAAGTATAGGTGGGGGGAGGTCGCGGGAGGTGAGCGGGGTGAGCGGCGCGAGGTGCGGAGGGCGCGGGCGCGCAGGGCGGGGCGAGAGGCGGGCCGCCGGCTCATTCCACCGCGCGCTGCGCCGCCAGAAGCACGTTAGTCCGCGCGCGCGGGCCATGGTCGCGAGAACCGATGAGAGCATGTTCGGGTGCTATGGTGACAGCTACTCTTACCGCCTGTGGAGCCTGGCCAACGTGTGGGGCGCCTGCCGATGTGAGTAGCGCGCCGCCGACGGCCCGCAGTACACGTGCCCCCCCGATATCGAAACTAGGACTTTTACCGCTGACGTCAGCGGAGGCTGTGAAATCTCGGTGTAGTACGACGTAGATGCGATTTCGACTCCGCCGCGAAGTGCTTACCGCGATATTAGATAGCCCGTGGTCGCGGTCAGTGACGTGTGAGAACAGAGGTGTCGCTCGATGAAAGTGCAGAGCTCGTTAATGGGAGTTGGCGGTTGGTACGAATGCTTGGCGGCCGGTTGGCTTGCGGACATGAGGAGTAAGCAGGTCCCTACGTCTACCACCTCGGCCAGGCGGCTCGCGGCCTTAAGTAAGCTTCCTTTCTTTTTGTTTTAATTTGCATTTTATAACTATATTTCGCCTTTGTTATATATTTTTACACTTTCTTTATTATTATTTTATCATCACCAAACTCATAATTACTTTTCAAAACTTCTTATATGTTTATAACTGAAACTGTCCCAAAAGTTTACAAAGTAAAAACAGTTATTGCTCCCATGAAGGATAACTAACTATGAAAGCTTTACAAATAAGTCATTATTTTTTAAATGAATGCAGGTGAAAATGATATCACCTGCATTTATTCATTCACAAGCATTAAAAATAAAACTCGAGCAAGTCTTCATTAGAAATAAACTCTGTGTTCGGTAATCTCCCCTACTCTCCCTCGGGATATAATTCATCCACTTGAAAATCGGGAACAGGTACACACAGACTTGAAAGAAAGTTTCGTTTGACGAGGGGAACCCCGCTTGCTCTCACCGTCTTAAATCTTAAATGATTATGTTGTTTTAATTCATTTGCTTTTTTCTGTCTTACCTTTTATTTTATTCTTCCTCTTTGAGTGCCGCCTGTCTGGAGTGGATAACATAATAGGGACGGTTGATGCATTCGGACGACCTACAATGCGTAATATTTAGACGCGAGTTTGTGGAACGCGGATAAATAAATTAGTAAAAGTTCGTTTTATTGCTGTTCTCCGCCGAACAGACGCTACATTGTGACGTTCGGGTTTGTTTTTAATCTCAATTTAATGAACCATTGCTATACGCATACGCGGTTGAAAAAAAAACACATAACTAGTACTATCATGTATTACCTATGCCTAAAATTTCGAAAACCAGCAACACATTACCGAGTTACCATTAGAACCGTTAAAATCAGTCACTGAGTTATTATATTTTAGATGCGTACTATAAAATTTACTTAACTAAATCTAAGACGAAATTAAAAAGTTGGTTATTTTTGGCATAACTTCCTAAAACTAACCAATTTCTTTACATAGTTCAAGAGTAAACAAAAAAATATATGTAACGTACTGTATAAATAAACCATTCCAGGAATCCATTGCCTTAACAACGTATAGGTAGTACGTCTCGTTACCTAGTACTGCACCGCTAATTACTTGTTTGTTGGAGACCAAATTAACGGCTCTGCTAACAACTCGCCTGTCGATTTGTTAATCACTTGTCAAACACTGCAGAGATACAGTTCTACCTCGGTGATCTCATGACTCATGGCCGTGATTCAGACGAGTTTAATTTTTGTTGTTTTGTCATTTCACCTCTCCAGTCTAAATCTGACTCAGTATAGAATACTTTACTTCTAGTGCCAGTATTGAACTTCGTATGACTCTCCTAACTATTGTTGGAAAATATATTCGAATAGCTTATTCATATTTACAATAATAACTTTGTTTACATTATGTAAAGCAACAAGAAATACTTGATAATTATGCGTCAATGGTCCTACCTGAATTGTACCTAACTTATATTTGCAGCATTATTTAAATTTGAAAATTTGAGTCACTTAGTATGAAATCATCATCAGGTGTGGGAATTGATACAAAATGGCAATTTGTACGTTGACCGCAATCATTTGGTTCTCTTGGCATTCAAAAGCTTCAAATAAATGGGACTAATATGCTTTTAAATTGTTTTTTTCATCAACTGCTGCATTTACATAGTATAACGACAGCGAAGTTTCCGTATTGTGTATAAATGCATTAACATCAGTTGAATCGATTTTGCACATAACTACTCACTATTGCAGAATGAAATGGGTGTCTTGACAATAATTAAGAGTTCGCTGGTGTTATTTCTGCGGTTACCACCAATTTATTCTTTTAAATATGACAAGGTTAATACTTAAAAATAGTTTTGGTCCTACGTTTCTATCACTTAACAACAATAAAGCAATAATACATACGAAGTATTTGATTTTATTATCTATCGTATGCCGTTCAACTTTCTATCATCAAGATGATACATCTCATCGATCACACCTTTATAGTAATGTTTACTAATTACACAACTTTTCTTAAAAGCTCGGTTTTCAGCCGGAAAGTGAACTCTTTTAAGGACTGTTACCTACTGAATAGGTACTTTTACAACAAATGGTTTGAATAAGTCTAACAATTTTTGATCAAATACTAGTTCAATCATCATTGGGTATCGAAAAATATAATATTTTGAAAATTATTAAATACTTCTAGGAACGTTTCAATTAGTATTTCATTTTTTTTTTGTGGGATTATGATACCGAATATTTTATAACGCTTTTTTAAATCTGTTTCTTATAATAAGTGCAATATTTCAAGAATAATTCGACAGGGTAAAACAAACAAAATGAGTTTTTGTCAACCACATGCTGAAAACCAGTCTTTTGAAAAACCCTTGAAAGACGTCTTCAATGTTTACTAACCAATACTGGCAAATAAGAAATGTGCGTAGGTACTGATTTATCAAGCAAGAATGATGTAGATACGTAGCGGTCAAAAATATTTTCAAGACGTTAGTTAATAGGCGAGTACCTATGCCAATAAGACGTACAACATACGGCACGACTACAATGCGATACAATAACCGACCAAATAGCTCGCGTCTAAACAGTTTAATAATAATTCTCTCAACGCGCAATTACAATTCGGAGCGAGAGGTTACAACATGGTGCCTGCAGTCGGACAGGCGGAGTTTTTTCTTCGAGTAAAGCAAACACTTGGGCGCTCCCCGCCGCGCGCCTCGCCGCCCGCCGACACAGGTGCGACCAATCACCACTCCGCGCGTTTGTGTGCTGCGATCAACAATCAAACTCTTATCTTTTGGAGTACAAGCGCGCGTGTGCGTGTGTGCGGTAATTATTATTTGTTGTAGCAGCAATAGGAAGCGCGGCGCACTGGTGTGCGTATGAAGGTTTTTATCAGCGGTTAACGGACGCACTCTGCCCGTGCGCACAGATTACTGTACCGCCGATAATGTGGTGTGTAGGTGTACGTCCGCTCTACCTAATCAACGATACCCATGATACATTTATGTTTACTGAACTCATTAGCGAATTAAGTTATTTGCCAAAGGGCTAGCAAGTGCTTGGTAAAGTAGGTATATTATTTATGGCCTTCCTTTACGAAAACTAGTCTAGGTGTCCATTATTAGTTCTACAAAATTAATAACTCTAAAGTTGCTGTTAGTACCTACCTATTCTAAATTGCTTCACAACTTGCACCGTTTAAGTAAGTAATGTAAATGTATTCACAAAAACATATTAAGATAGGTACATTGTTTCCTACCCATTTCTATGAATGGATAGCTCGTAGTACCTACTGAATGAGCGCAGCGCTTAGCGCCATCTACCGGCTAGTAGCGATACCAAAAACTGCAACGAATTTCTGAGATGATATTGTTCGATTTGTTTTGTTAGTAAGAATAAAAAAGCATATTTGAACCTAGAACAAAAGTGATTCTTAATACTTATTAATGATATGGATATGAGATAAAGTTCTTAGAGGTTTTTCTTAACTTATTACGAACTGCAATCACGTGTGTGACGTGAACTGGGTTTTTAACATTAATTGACATTTTAAATATACTTAGTATATCGTGATTTTGAAGTTCCTATTACAATCTGCTTTTTTTAATTAGGTACCTAATAATTTACAGAAATTAAACTTAAGTAGGTACCTTCTTAGTGTGTAACTATGATTTTAATTTATCGTCATGTTGATGTATAAATGCTCAAAAAGTTGAAAGTTGAAGTGAAAAGAAAGGTTGAAAGAGCAACACCAGATACCTACTACTAGCGCCATCTATTATCGAATAGTTGCAATTTACAAAACTTTTTCAAACACTTCGAATTCAATTTATTCATAGTCGCTTGGTATTCAATGCCTACACTCAACCGGCTGTTAAAATAAAAAAATACTACATTTGGAACATTATACCCACTTTTCATGTTCGAGCATTAGTTAATAGGCATGAAATCGCATGAACGCCATTTCATACAGCCACTTAATTAGTCAAATACAGGTACTCAGCTAGGTGTGTTGCAGGTCGTATTTTCTAAAATTCAATACCGGTCTCCCGATAGCGGATTACAGCGTATGTAAAGGACTCGCGGCCAACGCGCGGCCGCACTAATTAATACGTCGCCCCGTTGTTTTGCTCTTTATTATATTTGATTTACGACGCGCTCGCCGACACCGCTTTTAAAAACGATATTACGCTGGAATACCGGCCGTATTACCGAAATAACCGACTCCAAATTGAATTGTTGCTGCCATATTTGTTTTTATAGAGCAAACATCGGCCGTAAAGGTGTCCGCGATAATTTTAATCGCCAACAACACTGATAATTGTTTTGTTTTCAATTGAGGTTTACGGTGATTGTATTGGATGTGAAACTAGGATTTTAAATTTATTAACGACCGTGTAAACTAACCCCGACAGCGTTTTACTTAATGACGTCACCATTTTGTCGGCGCTACTAATGGATCACCTATGTACCTAATTATGAAGTTCCGATTTCGTGAGGTGTTCCTAAAGGCGACCTATCTTTCATGCATATTTTACTACTTACCCAAAGCAATACAAACAATATCCAGGTTAATAACGTTGTAACATTTGTAACCAACCTACAGTACCTACCTACTACACCGAGATCGTTCCTATTAACAAATGTAAAAACATAATTGAATTAAATATTATTATGCCCCTTTTTATGTCCAGGCAATTACTGTCCATTCCAGGTTGCCTGGAAGAGATCGCGGAATGCGATAAGGCCGCCCATGGTACATGCGTTTTAGTTTAGTTTTCTTTTTATGTTATTCTCGGTGAACAATTAAGTATATAATAAATAATATGTGGAATGGAAGGAAGAAAGGGAAGTGTTTGCCCTGCAGTGGGACACAACAGGCTAAAAATAATAATAAAAAACATTATTATAACTTATTAGTTGAACTCGTATGAATGTATGGTAAACACATTTTACCAATCCATTTTGATGCACTGCTGCTGAACAAAATTATTTTATTTTAGAATACGGAGTGTATTCCTGCATAAGACATTGACGCTGTCTTCACCTCCAACACCATTTTGTATTATTGCACATAATAATGTGCTGACAATTTTCATGTGCATTGAAATCGTTCGGTCATAGGTAGAGGTTGGAACATAAGAGTAGCCAATTGTTTAAACTAACAAGTGCTGTTGATCCCACAGTCCGACCGCTGGCCGGCGGCGGGTCAGAGGGCAAGCCGTCTGAAGAAGAGGAGGAGCGAGGTGGCTCACCACTCGGTCCCGGCGGACCATTCTCCTGCAGCCAGTGCCGCGGAGCCTACCCCACGCGCGAGCAACTCGAGCGCCACGAGACCCTGCACGCGCCCAACACACAGGTGGATACAGTCAAATATGTCAGTGCCCATTGTATTACATAACAATGAAACCTTGCAAGTTGTTACGCATTTGTTTATTATTAGATAGAGAAACAAAATTATATTTAAATGTACAAGAAGTCTTATTCATGGATCGATGATCAGGGGACAAGAGAATGATGATGTCTCGGTATGTTTTTCAAAATGATACTACAAAACAAAATGAACAAGGCACTAAGATTAGGTAAAAGAAACAACTCTATAGAAAGTTTAATGTATTTTTTTTTGTCTACAGTCATGCAAGATCTGCCACAAAAGCTTCGCAAACGTATACAGACTGCAGCGGCACATGATCAGCCATGACGAAAGCGCACTTCTTCGTAAGTTTAAGTGCAATGATTGCGACAAAGCTTTTAAATTTAAGCACCACCTTAAAGAACACTTGCGGATACATAGCGGAGAAAAGCCCTTTGAGTGCGCTAATTGCGGAAAAAAGTTTTCCCACTCTGGCTCCTACTCCAGTCACATGACCTCTAAAAAGTGTCTCGTTATGAATCTAAAGATGGGACGGATTAAACCCAATAACCCGGCGCTAAACCCAGAAAGAAGTCCATCAAGAAAAAGAGCTAATGCTATGGTGGCCTCCCAGTTAAATAATAATATTTCACCAAATGGAAATTCTTTCCTGCCTATGCCTGCTGCCTTCTTTGCATCCATATCGGCGCAAGAAAATAATTACCATCGCCCACCCTTAGGACAGCCTGGTTTTCCTTTTAACATTCCTCCGGGTATGCCCATGAGTCCAGCAGGTGGGATTGCTCCATACAGCATACCCGCATCCATCAGCCAATTTTTCTTAGAGCAGCTAGCTTCAACGCAGTATCAACAAAGAAAAATTGAAAATCCTTCTAGTCCAAAGCACACAAGCCCGTTACCAGCAGATCCTGAAGACCTAATCGAAGAAGTTACAGAAGATGATGATAAACGATCTGAAGGCAGCGCTGAGCTCGTGATGGACATCGAGGATGAAGAAGCTGTCTCCATTAAAAAAGAGCAAGAGGAACGAGATAACGACCTGAGGTCTCCTACTCGCAACTTCGATTCCGTCCCTTTGAATAACAATATTCACAGCGATGAAAATCCAGGTTTCAATTCCATATTGGAATCTGTGAGCGCATCCGTTACGAAACATTTTTTTAGAGCAAACACGGAAAAGCTATCTCCTGTGTCAGCCACCATTTGTCCCAGCATAGAGTCACCGCCCGCTCCTCACGTCGTAATAAAGGAAGAACCAGTAGACATACACCGATGTTTAAAATGTGACCTAACTTTCACAAACAAGAGTGACTTATTAGACCACGAAAAAGGACTTTGTGGGAATATGTTTAGGAAACACGAAGGTTTGGCAGCTCAAGTAGCCGAAACGGTAGCTCTTAATAGATTAGAAGCCGAAATTCATGCTTCCATACAAAATGGGATAAGTGCAAGTGAAGATGAAGACTTTAATAGAGACGATCGCGATGATAAGCTATCAATACACGACAATGATAGAAAAATCAGAGTTCGTACAGCACTAAGCGAGGAACAGCAGTCGGTATTAAAAGAACATTACGCTCTAAACCCACGGCCGAATCGTGAGGAGTTTAAAAGAATAGCACAACAAATCGGTCTCGATAACCGAGTAGTACAGGTGTGGTTCCAAAATAACAGGGCGAGAGAACGACGTATGACACAAACAATGACCGCTTCTGACCAGCCATTAGATTTATCTACAAAAAAGTCCAATCCATCAGTTACATCGAGTCCTTCACCATCGCCACCATGCAGCATTTCGGTGACACATTCCGACTCAGAGGAAGCAGTGAACCTAAGCCAGAAATCCTCGCGAAGTACAACTCCTCATCGCACGAACTATCTGAATACTTATCCACATTCCAATTGCTCATCATCTTCCTTCACCGATTTTCGGTTGTCTCCTTCACCTGGGGAATCTATTAATGGGCACAAACGGTTACTATCCCAAAAACTTCATGTCAACCCCCTAGTACCTATGGATAAACTCCTTCAGTACAACGATATGGCAAATGCACGATCTCCAATTCTCAACATGCACTTGACCTCAGACATCAGCCGACAAGGTTCGAGTCCATCATACGAGCGTCCTCCATGGGATGAAATGCAAGCACCAAACGACATAGAAGAAGAAGCAACAGTACTTAAGAAGAGCAAATTCAAGCAGGGGGCAGAATTTAAGGAAGGCGAAGGACAATTCGTATGCGATCAGTGTGATAAGACCTTCGTTAAGCAAAGCTCTCTAGCGAGGCACAAATACGAACATTCAGGTTAGTACAAATATCTTGACCATATGCAAAAGACAACAACTCAATTTAGATTTCAGTTCAATAAAACTAATTTAATTTTGCTTCACAGGTCAACGGCCATACAAATGTGTAGAATGTCCGAAGGCATTCAAACACAAACATCACCTGACGGAACACAAGCGGCTCCACACAGGAGAGAAGCCCTTCCAGTGCTGCAAGTGCTTCAAGAAGTTTTCTCACTCTGGCTCCTACAGTCAGCACATGAACCATAGGTTCGCCATTTGCAAGCCCTACAGGGATTAACCTGGACATCGCATCGGTTGTTGAACAACATTTGGTATCCATTTCGTTAAATAATTTGTAAAAATTCTAGTGCACTCGTTAAATTTCAAAAGAGCACCTAAAATCTGATCAAATTCACGTTAGTTCCTCTGAATTTTATTGGTATACCTAAATGGTACCTATTTATGTCTACGGCCGTTTAGTAATTTATTATTTTTGTTTTCACTAATAGGTATCTACCTAACTATGAATATAAACCTACATTTACAAACAACCGAAAATGCTTTGCCCAGTTTTAATTGAATGTGAGTTTTACAAATCTTACCTTGGTAGGAGACAAGGACAAACTTTCAAACCGCATAATAATACTCGATAAAATAAAGTATTAATTGCCCGGTATTTTCGTTACAACTTAATTAAGGCCATTGCTCAACATCATAATATTTTTATACTGTAGAAAATAATTTGGATTCCCTATTTATTACGTAACGCCAAATACCTACCACAGAAGTGCCATACAACATGCCAAAAATATTATTGATCTTAATTATATTTTACGTAAACGGTTTTAATAATTGTATAGTTTTATTATTTAATAATACCAAAGGTCAGTACCTGTAGCATAATACTCCACTATAATTAATGATATTTTATTATTCTTTATAATGTTATGGCCTATTGATTACAGGACCTAAGCAATAGAATGACGAACTCATCGTCCTATTAACATTATTTTACGGGCCTGTTTAAGTGCAACTACTACAATACATTTATTTACACAAGGCTTGGTGATGACATTGTATAAATATCTACCACTAATACAAAGAGCAATTTAAAACTATTTACAGTATTTTTGGGTAAAAAATAAAAGATTGTACAGAAGTCCACGTTATCGATCATTAGGTAACGCAACATGAGAAGCCTGACGTGAGCGCTACTGCAGTTCACATCAACGTGCACGAGTGCGTTGATCACACCTGTGCGTCTATTGTGATGACAATATACTAGTGTTATTTATACATTTTATTATAATAAGTCCCTACTCTTCGAACTTCTGCTCCTATTGATACGTAACAATATGCCTACCTACCTAACAGCCGAACGCTATTTCAATATTGACTTGTTCGAATTAATTTGTTTGAGCTTGAATTAAGGATCAACCGTCATTGATAACAGCTAACAAGCTACTTGGGCTTTTCACCGATAATAATTATGAAGCAGATAAATCTCATGATAGAAATCCATCAGTCAAATTGATCATTAACGAAAATTTCGACTTTTAAATTGTAGCGCTGATTTACCGAATGAACAAGTTTTGTAGCATCACGCAACGCAGTAGGCCATGCTAACGAATAAAACATACACAGATAATGATTGATTCATGGTTAAAAAAAATGCTCGATATTTTATTCTCTGTTACAAAACATTTTAAAATTTAGTAACACTAAGCTTCTCGTATTTGTAATACGTATTAAGTGTTTAGATAGATTCAATCTTAATTAAGTTTTAAGCATTCCATAATACTCCTATGGGATCTCTGCTGTGTTTAAAAAACTCTTAAAATTAGTCGAAAGATGATCGTCTTTTAAGTTGTAAATAATGAATTGTATATAGTAGGTAAGGATGTATGTGTAAATATGATCGCTTTATTACCGATTCAGTAACGGTACGTAGATTTAATATAAATTGTGCAGTGTCCACACTGCAAAATAACACAATGAATATAGTGACAATAATGAACATCAGTTTATTGAAAGCAATAGGATTAATACATTTTAATGATAATATGATAGTATATGTACCTATCTTATAACACTTTACTCCCATAGCAAGAAATAGATTTAGCTATCAGAACCCACTATTTTCACGTAGGTACATAAAATCTTTTAAGTAGATAAGTATTTACCTAATTAAATTTTCCTCTCAATCAAATTCGGCTGATAATGTACAGACGCCAGCACGTCAAGCTACAACAATCTGCCAAATGTCTTTAATTGATTTTCAACTCGATGTCTATGCATTAGGTTCAAAGTTGATTGGTAAAATTTGAGTTTCGGGTAGCTTGACGTGCTGGCGTCGCGTCTGGTCAAGCGTTATGGTAGATATATCGTACTTAATCTGACATCATATATACCTATCGCCGCGACAAGTTGGGTGTCGTCATTGTGCAACATCTTAATCTTGAGCCTCTACTAGATATCAAGGAAAAAATCTCATATTAATTTACATATTCATTTATAACAGTATAAATATTAGAACAGAAAGTTCCTAAGCAAAAAATACATTTTAAGAGATACCTAATAATTATTTCTATATTTTATAAATGTAAGTAGCTAAAATTATTTTTTAAAGGTTTCTAAGCAACGAATTACATTAATTATTACAAGCAGTATAATATAAAATACTTAGTTTATTCTTGTACTGTGCATCATAGGGCTCAGACATGGAAAGTATTCAAACACTTCGGATATTGTCCGCCACTAGCAGGTCCTCCAACAGTTTGATAAAACAATAGGTATTCGCTGAATAACATATTTTGGTCAAAATGATTAAATTATACTTACACGTAAAATATAAAGATAATATTATCTGAGTATGTTATGTACCTATCTATCTTTAAAATAATTATAATCGGATTAAGCGATCCTGTTTGAACTATTTCATATTTTATTATATTTTATTGTAAGCAATTTCCAAATTGTGACCGGTGGGCTAGATAAACCAAAGATTACTTATGTTGATAATATGATGTGGAAAACTGTAATATATAAATATCCCATCATTTAGCTTTATATTAGTTTAAGTTGTGCCAAATAATAATTTTAAGGCTTGAAATATAAATTTTTATATGAGAATTTTATTTTTACATGGAATGGCATGATGTACTATACTGAATTTGGTTACTTGTGCAATATGATATTGCAGAAAAGTATTTTCTTCCTTTAATAAATATAAATTATGTAATTTTAAGTGTAACAGTTAGCCAATGTGAATTCCTATTGCCATATTTGTCTTTGTTGTATTTCGTAAGATTGTGTGATTGGACGCAGACTGTGTGCCAGCGAGTTTGCTGAATAATTGTTAAAATAAGTAACTCTAGATTGTTAAACTTACCTATAGATTAACATGTGTTAAAATATTGCCTATATAAATAAATTATAGTAATTCATTTTACTTGATATTATAATGTATATTGAATTTATGAATATTAAAAATATATATATTGAGAATTCAATGCAAATTCAAAATTTATTTCATTCCTTCAACTTATCCCAATTATTTATTTATATTTATTTATTAAAACTTTATGCACTAGTAAAAAAACTACCTTAGGGATTTTCTACCAGTAGACCTTAGGGTGGTGCAGAGAAAACATGGCAGGTACAACTTAAAGAAAAACAAATACTTAGAGAAGAAAAAAAAATGTAAGAACACATGGATACATACATTACATACACATAAACAAAGTTATTATGAAAAAACTAATCCAACGAATTAACACTGATGATTCTACCAACTCCTTGTGAATGTGCTCATGTGCCTTCAACTTGTTGCCAACCTGATGTGTGCAATAATCACAGCACAATGACTGTATAGACATAATCAAATAATAAGTAGGTACATAGTTGAAATAATTGCTGCATCAATAAGAAATACTCCTGCACACTGTATTTTATTTATTCAACTAAAAAAAATTATTGCTTTGCTTTCATATTTAAAAATATTCACTATAATAAAACAACAGAAACATTAAAAAAAACAGCGAAAAAGTGCGAGTAGGACTCACATGCAAAGGGTTCCGAACGAATCTCATTTTTGTAATATGTTACTTTCAGACATGGACGTGCAGTAGGCTACAGTAAGGGTAGGCCAGCCCATACATAATGCCCAAAAAAAAAATTAACCATATTAATCAGGGTTGAAATCACGATACTGACAATGCGAATTTTCGTATGTGTAGGTACGAGATATCAGCGGCAACCCTCGCGTCCGGCCCTGGTTTAATCCATGGTCCGGAGCGAGGAGGCTTGGAAAGCGGTCACCTCCTTCTGCGAAGCTGCGAAGCAGTAATGCTAGCGAAGGAGGAGGCGAGCCGCGCGAGGGAAAGGCAAGGCCTTCGCCCCAACCGCCGCAACAGGAGAAGACGCCCCGGGCGTCGAGAGTCGCAGGGCGACCCGGCCACCGTAGGCGCGGGACTGCGGACGACGAGCATTGGGTGGCTCGCTGTCCGATCACCACCAGGCCCGGGTCGATGGCGCGTTGTGTTTCACGCGCGACTCAAAGAGATGTCAGCATAAAAGACGAGGCCAAATCCGACTGGTAGTTCCAGAGATTGCAGGATTGCGGAATTTGTTCGAAATAGTCACCGCGGCCCTGGAACGCAAAGGGATTTAGAAGGAACACGGATGGGTTTTAGTCAGTAAGAGTCTGACACGCCCTTCCGCTCCACCCAGAGCGGAAGAAGTCATTTGATGATGTCCCATCCTTAAAAAAAAAAAAGACGAAGACGTGATATCAACTGAATCGATCCAGTAAATTAGGAGAAAATCGGCTGTGACAGACAGACGGTCGGACAGACCGACACACAGACAACCGAGTGTTTTTCCATATACCTAGACATTCGGAACCCTAAAAACAATTGGTCTGCTACAGGCCCGGACTGGCCATAGGGCAAGTTGGGCAAATGCCCGATGGGTCGGACACCCGGTGGGCCGGTCTGGCCGATTGGCGATCGACTTTCTTTGGCTATTAAAAAAACAAAAACATCGATTAGAGTAACGTCCTCTACCGTCAAGTCGAGAACCTAATTCAATTTACGTTATTATCATAGATGGGCTAAGATCCTTGCTTTCTAAAAAAATGGCGCTCGCCACTGTCACTGCTCACACTGCTGCTCACACTGGTTTGACGGACAGTATCACTATGGAAAATCGCAGCCTAGCATTGCATAAGGTGCTCCATACATTCCATTTAAACAGACAGGAAAACCGGCTAAGTGCGTGTCGGGCCAAGCGCAGTGTAGGGTTCCGTAGTTGCACGTCAAAATTGCTGACCTGAATGTTGCTTTGTTTGATAGTTCACGGTTTAACGGTTAAAAACGGGCCCACATAGGACGATGGAAACTGAATAGAAATCTGTACGAAATCCTTCTCCAAGAATATTTTAATGGTCGACTATTACTCGTTAAATTTTAAAGCCTACTTTGCTGAGATAGTTTTCCTTTTACATTCGTTTTACTACTCTGTCAAGAAAGTACCGGGAAAAGGTCAATAATACACAAAATGTTAGTTACCTATCCTTCCAAATTTATTGTATCGCAAACAGACACTTGGATGGAAAAATCATTTCAGTAGACCCCCAATATTTTTAAACAACCTATCCAACGACACCCAACACCAGATGTATAAAAAAAATAATCGCAACTTTTGGTAAGTAAAGTGGTGATGATTTTTACCCTAATTTTTTTTTTTCTATTTTTTATTTTACCACTTTGTTGGTGTTATTAATATGTATACCCATACCAAATTCAAACTTTCTAGTTCTAAGCGACTCTGACCTAACCTGCGGACAGGCAGACCGACAGACAGGTAGACATGGTGAAACTATAAGGGTTTCTTATTGACTATGAAACCCTAAAAACAGCTTTGTTTTTACTTTTAATGAAACATTGTTTTGTGTTGTCTGTGTTTAACGCGCAACTTGGTAAGTGAGTACATATCTATTGCCAAAAACTAATGACTACCAAAAATATTGAGATTAATAAAAAAAGTTAGGTACTGCTTTAAAAATAGTTCTGTTTTAATTTCTTATTAATTTTTAACCGAGGAGTTATGAATATACTTAAGTTTATCCAACTAAAGTAAAAACAAAATAACAATGGCCTCTCCCCGAAAAACAAGTTAAGTTAACCCCCATCTATGATTTAAAAATATATATAATTTATTAGTAATTTTCCTTTTTATTGAGAGTCGTTGAGGGCCGATCGTCTCTAAAATGTCCGATTTTGGGTCCCAGTCCGGCAATGGTCTGCTAGCCAGAATTAACCATCTCCAGCCTCCAGTTGAAGAAGTAGGAGTAATACATAGAAAAAATATCTATTTATCTAACTACCAAATTTAAAAAAAAGTAATATATAAGTAGGTGTCTATTTATATTTCCACAAGAGACCACATGTTTCCTAAAGCTGTTTTCACAAGCAGGAACAAAAGCGTTCTTGAGAGTAATCCAGAAAACATTATCAAACATTAACCACAAGCACTTCCAAAAAGCAATAGAAATACTTGTAAAACACTTACCCATGCTTACTTCAGGTCCTTTTTTGGTCAGTGGGTCGTCTTAGGTTTTCAAAACACCTTTCCCTGATTCAAGATTGAGATTTTGATTGCACTTTTATCTTATATAATAATATAAAATTAATCCCGATTTCCCTGGGTCACGGCATCACGCGTGAACGGCTGGTCAAAATTCGCTAATTCTTTTTTTGTTGTGTTTGTTATTGTCAGAAGGTTCTTTTGAAAGAAAATGTTGGAAAAAATATATACATCCGGGCGAAGCCGGGGCGGTCCACTAGTCAACAATTAATAAAGAAAGAGAAGAGAACACAAAAACTTCATATCAAACTTTTCCATTTACGCGCGCTTCGCGCTGTCATTCCCACCGTGAAGTGTGAACATGTCATGTCATTCAAATGTCATTTAATAATGCACCCGGGTACACACTAGCTTCCTACATATTAGTGATCTGTGGTACACACGCAATGACTTCGATTTGCTGGCTTACTTGCAAACGATTTCAAAATGGATCTATTATCACACTCGAAAAAAAAATTAAGAATCTGTTTTAGAATGTACAGACGCCAGCACATCAAGCTACCCGAAACTGTCAAATTTTCCCAATCAACTTTGAACCTAATGCTTTAGCGGTAAAGTTGAACAACTGACAGACAGTTGTAGCTTGATGTACATCAAGTTACAACAATCTATCAAATTTCTTTCGCGTTCAGTATAATAACGCATTTAGGATGCTGATGGGGCTGCCCCGCTTCTGTAGTGCGTCGGGGATGTTAGCAAATGCGCATGTGGATTGTGTTACACAACAAGGCGTAAAAGGTGCGCTTCCTTGGTGCGCAGGGTGTGGAAGATTGCAAGTCGCCTGGACTGTGTATATGTGGGTCGCTGTTGTGCATTTACTCATTGGTTATCGCAGCAGTGATCCGTCTTTATTTGTTGTGCCTTAGTTTTTATAAGTGCTAACTAACGTCGTAAGTTATGCTAACAGTTTTTGAGTCATGGATACTCGAATAAAGAGAAATCCTATTCTAACATGGCGACTATAGGGCACGATATTGCAAACCTTTTTTGTTTGTGTGTGTCCGCTACCCATAATACGTGGGTCACACTGAAAGTTTTTGGAAAATTAAAACTAAATTATATTGAAGCCTGTTCGTATTGTTATTGTTTTTAGTAGTCTCCGGAGCACCGTCGTATGCGATGGAACCTTTGACTGAAGCAGTGGGCCCACTCTTCTTTAGAGATCTCTTCCACGCCTTTTTCAAACCCAGCCACGGCATCTTCAGCAGTGCCGGATTAGCCACGTAGCTAGAGTAAGCAAATGCTACGGGCCCCACGCAGTGGAGAGCGCTTTGACTTACAAAAACATGTCGCTGAAAACCTGCGCCATGGCGAGTCCTAACTCCTACCAAGTTGACTGAGTGATAGTTGTTTTGCGAGGATGTGACGCATATTTACTCAACCGGCAGCCCCGTATTCTGGGCGAAAAGTTAAAGCTCAGTAGGTTCGGCGTGCCAAAAGAATACCGAAAATATAATCTGAAAACTTTCAGATACGAACCCTGTGGTTGGGGACCCATCTTCAGATTTCCAAAAAGCACTATTTTTACTATGATCTTCAAAGCAGTTCATTTTGATTCAATCGGGTGCGACTTGGCGTAAAGTGACTTAAAAAAACTAAAAAACACGCTTTTATAGAAAAATCCAACTAAAAAACAGAAAATAAAATTTAATAAATTTGATTTAATTTATATTTTATTATTTGTTGTTATAGCGGCAACAGAAATACATAATCTGTGAAAATTTCAACCGTCTTACTATAACGATTCATGAGACTGAAAGACTGACAAATGCCTGGTGACATACGGACAGACCGACAGATGGACGGACAGTGGAGTCTTAGGGATAGGGTCCCGTTTTACTCATTGGGTACGGAATCCTAAAATTATCAGATAAAATATTTTTGATATTTTCTCAGCGGGTCGCGCTTGCTGAGCTATCAACGTTTCGGCTTGTAAATAGTTACTCAAACACCGTGCAAACTCCCCCTATATAAGCCAAATAAATTAAAATTTTCAGTTTGCGGAGGTTAGGGTTTAGTGGGCGCATTAGAAAATTTTACTACGGGCCCCGCGCTGGCTTAATCTGGCATTGATCTTTAGGGTATATTATAAAACGAATACTTCAAAGTTTATCTTTTATTTTTATTGATTTATTTGTTTAATTAAACTGTATGAACAGCACATGAAGCTACAAGATTCTGTCAAATTTCTAGATTTTCAACTTGATTGCTAAAGTATAATTAATGTTCAAGGTTAGTTGGGAAAATTTGACAGTTTCGGGTAGCTTGATGTGCTGGCATCTGCACAATAGTGGTAAATGGGCGGACTTAAAAGCCTACACTGTGATAGTTATGGGTGTGGGTGTGGTAGGGTTTTGGAAATAAATAAAAGTCACAAGGGTCATCCTCCTTACACCCGTCTACTTTTAACAGATCGGGACTGTAAGGAGGATGACTCACTAATTCCACACCTTCGATAGAAAAGTATTCGACAGTCCGTCTGGCGGAGTAAGCTGGAGCGTTGTCGTGGTGGAGGAGGATCTTGCTTCTTGGGCGTTGCTGTCTAATATTTTCCAAGACAACGAGTAAACAATGACTGACATACCAATCTGTAGTAACAGTACTTTGATCTTCTAGGACGATTGTTGCGAAATAACCCATACGTCCAAAGAATGAGGCAATCCTCTTTTTCCCTTGATTTCTTCTTTTTTTAGGGTTCCGTTCCTCAAAAGAAAAAACAGGAACCCTTATAAGATCACTCCCATGTCCGTCTGTTCATCTGTTTGTCCGTGTGTCACCACCGATTTTTTACTTTTGTCAACAAATCTTCGAGTGGAAACATCCATTGCGCAAATTGTATTGTAGTTTCGGGATTGTACCTAACAATATATTATCCAGCTTTCATCACCTGTGACGATGTCATATAGGTATGTACATCATTCGAGTAACCTCCGTTATACTTTTCAATTGCATTGAGCTTGAGCGGCATCAATCCAAACGATGGCGCTTTTTATCTTCCGTCAAATTATGAGGTATCCATCCAGTACAAACCTGTCTGACGGCTAAATGTTTGTGTAAGACTTTCTGTACTTGACTCATACAAAAGGCTAAAGCTGCCTGAATCTGTTGATATGTCACCCTTCTATCAGCTTCTATCATTTGCCACACAGTACTCACGCTATCTTCAGTAATCGACGTAGAAGGACGTCCTTCTCGCGAATTTTCAGTGAGTTTGCTTCGACCACATTTACACAGTGGCACGTTAACAGTGCCACGGGAGGGGGCTCCGTCATGAAAAGCTAATCGTAAGTACGTAATAAATCATCAGCGAAAATTGTCTGTAGACAAATCCAACCCACTCACGACAGACACTTTTTAAATTGCCGCCAATTTGTTAAAACAAATGACCTAGAATTTTTAGTGTGACCCCCGTATACAGGTTTAGCCACACACAACGACTTTGGAAATGGCAGCCAGGTAGCTATTCCTCAAAGGTTATATCTAGAGAAGCAACGAATAGAGGTTTTGCCGAATACCGAATAGTTGTTGAATATTCGTGGCATCTCTAGTTCTATCCCCTTGGCCCTAATAACAGGAAAATCTATAAGTAGTCTATGGTTTTTCAGGAAATTGTAAAAATATGATTTGTACGGAACCCTATCCATGCGAGTCCGACTCTTACTTGGCTGGTTCTTTTTTAATTTTACAATAACTTTTTGTCGAACCACTTTGCCTACTTCATAAACTGCCAAAGTTCGAACAAAATGTGACGTTTACGTATTGACGTTCCTGCTGTCACTGCTGACATAACAAAACGTCTGCGGCTGTCTGAAACCGTCAGCAGTGTCACCCAAAGTGTCTATATTATCAAAGCAGTAATTTTTAAATCGCAGTGAAAACCTCGAAATAAAATTAAACTATGCAAGTTGGTCTACTATAACAGTGTTAAAGTTTTATTATAATGGGTGGTAAATCAAAACAGAGTCAGAGGACTAAAAATAATGTGCGAGTAAGTATAACCAAGATTGGGTTTATTTCGCAATTGCGTTTATTAATCTTGTCCTTGAGTATTTCACCAGACAAACCCATTTGATAGGCTTCATTGACTATTTTCTGAACACGGAACACGTAACCAACTTCTTGTCTATCGGTATATGGATAATTATGACGAAACTTTGAGGCAAGGTCAATATTGTTTTTATTTGACTATAAACTACCAGGCATGAGACATTTTTATAAAAACAAGTCAGCAAACCTCGTTTCTATGAAAATTACGTTTAAGACATGGTAGCTGGCTCTACATTAAAAATTTAAACTATTCAATAGGTTCATTCTAATATGCTACCTTAATGTAAGTTGTTGAGCCACTCAACTACTGACCTGGCTTGCACTGACTGGACAGGTCCACTCAAATCTGTGTGGTTCTTTCCTCAAAAGACCATTTCAGACACTGATCTGCATGGTCCCCATTTAATATATTGTGAATGTGAGGACCATGTAGATGGCAATATTTGGGGTTAATTTCATGTTAGTCTGGCAGTTTGAGTTCTTTATGCGGCCTACCTAAATGTTCTTACTTTGTATTGTTTGTCAAATTGTTGATCTCCTTAAAGTTTTAAGTTTGAGCTACACAATAACTGATAAAAGCTTGCACTGTCTGGACAGGTCCACTCAAATCTGTGTTGTACTTACCTCAGAAGACCACTTCAGACATAAAGCTACATGGTTCTCATATGATTTAACCAGTACAATTGTATGGACTTTAAAAGAGACTGACCTCTGAGTTTTTTTTAGTGTTTCTTCTCAGGGTAGTCAGCCAGGAAACACCGGCCTCATCTATTTTAAAATTACCCAAAAAGATTAATGTGTAAAAGTGTTATGTTTAACCTACTTACAAAATAAAAATAATTTATTATTTAATCATTAAAATCTATCAACTAAGAGTTGGGTTACTGGTGGCCTCAATTTATTTTAATATCAGCAGTATGATATCTAAGATGGCATGTGTTTAAAAAAAATATATTATTGTATTGAATAGGATAAATTGTGTTTTTGTAGCCTTCAAGCAGCAGCCGGAGTGCTGAGCTGCTGAGTGGTACAATCAGTCTTGATGGAGGGCTGGTGAGCATCGCAGGGGGGAAGCCCCTCCCTCCATTGTTCCCGACTTTAGCAGCTGCTAACTTGGAACAGGGACTCAATCCAGAGTTTCAGATGTGCATCAAGAAGCTTAACAAAAAGGATCCCATCACTAGAGCTAAGGTTAACATAATGAATATTAGGTGTTGTGGGTTATAGTTTTCATTGAATGTTATTTTCAGTGTACAGTAAGCATGTACTAAATAATTAGTGAATGCTTATTGCTTTAAAATATTACATAAAAAATAACAAAAAAACCATAAAAAACTTTGTACCAGCAACACAAGCAACTGTGTTGTGATGGTCAAAGTCTTTTACCTTTTTGCTCTCTAGTTCTCATTCGCCAAATACAATTTCATCTCAATGAACTCATTATTGTTCCAGGCTCTCAATGAACTGTGTGAACTTGTAAACAACGGTAATGTCGAAGATGTGGTGGCTGCTCTGCCCAGCTGGGCACACTTCTACAAGACTCTCACAGCGGACACAGACCGAAAAGTCAGAGAGATGACGCAGGTATGTCAGCACCACCTATTTCTGGATGGAAGTGGATTTGTAGATTCCAGATTAAGGATGAATTAGTCATCCTTAATCTGGAATCTACAAATCCATGTTAAACTGGGGGATATGTACACATGTGTAGTTTGTGCATGGAACAATAACCAGTGAAATACCCATATAATTATTTTCTACTAGCCTTTGCCTGCGACTTCGTACATGCATATCCCATTTTGTCACGTTCCCGTATGGCCTTCCTCATGAATGTGGCTATCATATACAAAAAGAATTTTCCAAATCCGATTGGTAGTTCCAGAGATTAGTGCGTTCAAAGAAGCAAACTTCTTTAGCTTTATTATAAATGTTGGGGTTTTGTTTTATTTTATTACATTTAATAATAATAACGGCTAAAAGTGATGAATTTCAATTTTATCTTCACATTGACCAAATCATGAGGTAATTATTAATAATTTTCAATTAATCACTTACCGTAACATATCTACTACTCTGTCAAGAAAGTACGAACGGGTCAATAAATACACAAAATGTTAGTTATTTTTCCAAATTTATTATATCGACTTCAAAGTACCTATGCTCCTTCAGAAACGATACACATACGCCAACGAATTATCCAATCATCGAAACATTTTTTAAACGCATTTCGATTTTTCCGGAATTAAGTTCAGTTCTCGCAGCGAATTCTCTTTTGTCTTCTACCGTTTAAAAACGGGTGCCACGGTAGTTTGAATTTAGGAAAAAGTAAGAAGTCGGCTGGAGCCATATCTGATGAATAAGGTGGTTGCTCGATGGTACTTGTTGAGTTTTTGGTCAAAAATTCGTTCAAAATGATGGTCTTGTGCAAAGGCGCATTATCGTGGTGCAAAATCCAAGGATTTTCTTTCCACAAATCTTGCCTTCTTCGTCAAATTTGCACTCTGAAACGCCGCATTATGCTCAAATAATATTCTTTATTTACCGTTTGACCTTCCGGCAAGAATTCCGAGCGCAAACACCGCGATACTCAAAGAAAACAGTCAACATGACTTTGACTTCTGGTCGACTTTGGCGTGGGTTTTGCGGTTTCGGTTCAGTTGGAAGGCGCCACTTCGAAGCTTGTTGACTATTTTGCATGTTAAACTCGTAAGCCCACGTCTCGTCACCAGAAACAATGTGTATCATGAATGTTGGGTCGGAATCGACTCGTTCTAGCATGTCCTCAGCGACTTTTATGCGATTGAGTTTTTTGAGAAAATTCAAGTCTTTTAGGACTAGTCGAGCGGCAGGCAACATGTTTCATACCAAGTGATTGTTCAAAATGGTACGGATTCACTCGTGATACACAGAAAGTTCAGCAGCTATCTCTCTCAAATAATCTGATCTCAATGAGGATTTTCAGTGAAAATCAATCAATCAAAAGTCATTTATTCAAATTAGGCTGAGTGCCAGCACTTTTTGAACGTCTAAGTTCTACATAACGACAGTCCCCCAAAACGCCCGCCCTTCCTAGTATTTTAGCTGGGAAGAAGTGGCGCAACAAACTCCCCAGCAACACATATGTCTGTTAAGTTTTAAAAACTTGAATTTATACTGTAGTATGCAAAGTAAGTTTACAAAACATGACACATAAAAATAATATGTCTAATATGCAAATCAAATTTTAAATGAAATTAATTGACACTTGTTAGCTAGCACACTCCATTATGCCATCAAAAACAAACAAACTCAAGCTTTAACAAGTAAATCAAACTAATTAAACCTCCAATGGTATCTAACAATAGGTTTGTGACTGGAACCACAAGTGATGAACTAGCCAACATAATAAACTGTAATCGTTTATCGTTATAACAACAATTAAAAAACCATGACCAGCAAGACGACCAGACGATAGATGCAACTCAAACTCCGCGCCAAAATGGAAAACAGATGTGCCAAACTAGCAACAAAAATAAAAATAATAAATTGTATTTGGAACCTTAAACAAAAGGTCAATTCCCGAAACTTTTTTGGCAGAATGTGTATAAATATAATATAGATGGTAGGTAACCATATAATTATTTAACTAAAGCGTACTGGTTACATTATGCTTCGGCATAGTGGTAATATTTTGCGGGGCCTACTCTAACCTCACAAGATTGGAATATTCCAGCGCTAATAAAATAACCATGCTGTTTGATTGTGTCAGGTGTGTCATGGTGCCATAGTCCGCGTATGCGGGCGTCGCACGGCGCCACAGCTGAAGGCACTGCTGCCCGCGTGGCTGCAGGCGCAGTACGACGACCACGCGCCCGCGCAGGCACAGGCACATCTCTCGCTCACTGTAAGTACTTCACTCAGACATGGCGCAGCTGAAGGCGCTGCAAATATGGAATTCGATCCACCCCAGCTCCTCAAGGAAGTTCAGCAATACCTTGGTGTTATTATCTCACACAGGGTACCACAGGGCTTTCCAAATTACTTACACAGTTTGACATGACATCACCATGCACACATAATTATGATATCCAGTAGCGGCGGTTGTTTGAGCCGTGTCATCAAATAGCTCAATACAATTAAGTCTAACTAGAACTCGCATACATTGTCAACAGAGCACGTTCCCTGACAGCAAGCTGCCTGAAGTGATCTCGTTCTGCAAGGCCGAGGTGATGGCGCATCTCCTTGATAACCTCAACGGGAATACTGAAGTGATTGTCAGCAAGAGGTTTGTTGATTCCGCTCATATTACAAATACATGTGCATACATAAACTCACACATAAACACCCTTTTCCTAAGGAAAGTGTGTGAGGATTCACTTCAAGGTGCGTTCAAAATGTAAAGGTGGACCTAATCTACTGATGACAGTTTGGTTGGATAAAATATACATCCAGCTCCAATAACACTCGAATCTGAAATCAACATAGTTGGAAAGATGAGTGTGCACATATCTCTATCACACGATGCTTGACAATGCCGCATGTTTCAGGATCGAGAACGTGGAGGAGCGGCAGCTGGTGATGAGCCGCATGACGACCAGCAGCCTGCAGGGGCTGCAGTACTTCTGCATGCACCTGCCGGCCGCGCACGACGCCTGGCTGTGGCAGCAGCTGCAGGCGCTGCTGTCGGCGCCCGCCTACTGGAAGCTGGCGCAGGCGCAGCCGCAGACCAGGTACGGCACCCGCACTCCCGCCCCGTCCGGACTCTTCGTATGTTGTACAATGCGAAATATCTCAATGATGATATGGTTCCCATGACATGCGACACCAACAATCATTCAATCGACGCTCGCATTCGCATCTCAGTCGCAATCTGCGAAAAACACTTAAAATTTTCCCCTATATTTTGAAAATCGATTAGTATTAAACCTCAGGTGGAGTGTATGATAATGCGAATTGTTGGTTGTTAGGGCGGCGTGGTACGGCGCGACGGGGCGGCTGCTGGAGCGCTACCGTGACTTGTGGGGTGCGCAGTACGGCGCGAAGACCCTCCGCGTGCTACTGGAGGGAGCCAAGGACCCCAGCGCGACCGCCGCCGCGCCGCTGTGGACGTGTCTGCTGCAGCTCATGCACAACGTGCAGGTATGCACCGCCACACTCTCTGAGCTAGCTGCGCGTGCTGCTGGAGGGAGCCAAGGACCCCAGCGCGACCGCCGCCGCGCCGCTGTGGACGTGTCTGCTGCAGCTCATGCACAACGTGCAGGTATGCACCGCCACACTCTCTGAGCTAGCTGCGCGTGCTGCTGGAGGGAGCCAAGGACCCCAGCGCGACCGCCGCCGCGCCGCTGTGGACGTGTCTGCTGCAGCTCATGCACAACGTGCAGGTATGCACCGCCACACTCTCTGAGCTAGCTGCGCGTGCTGCTGGAGGGAGCCAAGGACCCCAGCGCGACCGCCGCCGCGCCGCTGTGGACGTGTCTGCTGCAGCTCATGCACAACGTGCAGGTATGCACCGCCACACTCTCTGAGCTAGCTGCGCGTGCTGCTGGAGGGAGCCAAGGACCCCAGCGCGACCGCCGCCGCGCCGCTGTGGACGTGTCTGCTGCAGCTCATGCACAACGTGCAGGTATGCACCGCCACACTCTCTGAGCTAGCTGCGCGTGCTGCTGGAGGGAGCCAAGGACCCCAGCGCGACCGCCGCCGCGCCGCTGTGGACGTGTCTGCTGCAGCTCATGCACAACGTGCAGGTATGCACCGCCACACTCTCTGAGCTAGCTGCGCGTGCTGCTGGAGGGAGCCAAGGACCCCAGCGCGACCGCCGCCGCGCCGCTGTGGACGTGTCTGCTGCAGCTCATGCACAACGTGCAGGTATGCACCGCCACACTCTCTGAGCTAGCTGCGCGTGCTGCTGGAGGGAGCCAAGGACCCCAGCGCGACCGCCGCCGCGCCGCTGTGGACGTGTCTGCTGCAGCTCATGCACAACGTGCAGGTATGCACCGCCACACTCTCTGAGCTAGCTGCGCGTGCTGCTGGAGGGAGCCAAGGACCCCAGCGCGACCGCCGCCGCGCCGCTGTGGACGTGTCTGCTGCAGCTCATGCACAACGTGCAGGTATGCACCGCCACACTCTCTGAGCTAGCTGCGCGTGCTGCTGGAGGGAGCCAAGGACCCCAGCGCGACCGCCGCCGCGCCGCTGTGGACGTGTCTGCTGCAGCTCATGCACAACGTGCAGGTATGCACCGCCACACTCTCTGAGCTAGCTGCGCGTGCTGCTGGAGGGAGCCAAGGACCCCAGCGCGACCGCCGCCGCGCCGCTGTGGACGTGTCTGCTGCAGCTCATGCACAACGTGCAGGTATGCACCGCCACACTCTCTGAGCTAGCTGCGCGTGCTGCTGGAGGGAGCCAAGGACCCCAGCGCGACCGCCGCCGCGCCGCTGTGGACGTGTC
The DNA here is from genome assembly GCA_905163435.1 of Mamestra brassicae. Classification (NCBI taxonomy): domain Eukaryota; kingdom Metazoa; phylum Arthropoda; class Insecta; order Lepidoptera; family Noctuidae; genus Mamestra; species Mamestra brassicae. The sequence goes on along the minus strand of LR990991.1, from coordinate 375,515 downwards.
TGCTGCAGCTCATGCACAACGTGCAGGTATGCACCGCCACACTCTCTGAGCTAGCTGCGCGTGCTGCTGGAGGGAGCCAAGGACCCCAGCGCGACCGCCGCCGCGCCGCTGTGGACGTGTCTGCTGCAGCTCATGCACAACGTGCAGGTATGCACCGCCACACTCTCTGAGCTAGCTGCGCGTGCTGCTGGAGGGAGCCAAGGACCCCAGCGCGACCGCCGCCGCGCCGCTGTGGACGTGTCTGCTGCAGCTCATGCACAACGTGCAGGTATGCACCGCCACACTCTCTGAGCTAGCTGCGCGTGCTGCTGGAGGGAGCCAAGGACCCCAGCGCGACCGCCGCCGCGCCGCTGTGGACGTGTCTGCTGCAGCTCATGCACAACGTGCAGGTATGCACCGCCACACTCTCTGAGCTAGCTGCGCGTGCTGCTGGAGGGAGCCAAGGACCCCAGCGCGACACACTCTATATCAATAATTTCCCGTACCCCATCGATATAGCGTTGTTTGCAAACTACACTTAATTTTAGTCACTAAAGTCAGCAGCTGATTTCTGACGATGTAAATAGTGCCCTTGCTACTTTAATAAACTACTTTAATCTTTATTATCTTCTTCTTAACGAGAAGAACTAATAATGCATGAAGTTTACGTTACCTTATGTAAAACAAGTGAACAATGATGTGTCAATAACGAGTGAAGGCTTTAAATCCGAAGATAGCACAGTGTTCTACACTGTCAGATTTGAAGATTCCAGCTTTTTATCATGGATTCGTAGTGAACAATAAACGTTTGTTTCAGGACTGGCATACCTATTTAGATAAGACAGAATTGCTCGTGAAGAGGATATTAGACATGTTGGAAAATGGTAAGTGTTGAACATTCTTAACACACTGTCTTAAAACCTTTTACAAATAGGTAGAATATTGATTTGGTAATGTGTCCAGGTGGCTGGGGCGACGCGCGGCATCTGTCCAACATGCTGCTGCCGCTCTTGGCATACCTACCTCAACATGTCTTAACTAAACAGTTCTACGAAGCTTTCTTCAATGCTGTGTTTACTGGGTAAGATGATAATATCAACATAACTAAACTTAGAAATTAATTTGTCTTGATTGATAGAGAGTATTTATAAATGAAAAATAAATGATATTTCATTTATTTATTTGCTCTCAACACATGTTACAATTTAATGATTGTCAGTTTGGCACATAAACTCCTTTAGGGCACCGCAAATAAACGAACGATGGCTGACTAGTAGAGAATGCCTTGATGCATTAAGTCCGCCCATGTACCACTATTGTACATACTTTTTAATTAAATTAATAAATACAAATGAATTACAGAAAAGTCATCAACATCATGCACATTATATAAAATTTTGCGAAATGTCAAAATGGAATCTAAATAACATAATACAATCATAGTCCGAATAATAATAATAAATACAGTCAAGAAAAAATTACAACAAAAAACAGCTCAAAAGAAGAATCATTATTGATAATAATATGTCATGTCAAATTATTGTTAGAGTAAGTAAAATTATGTTAAGTCAGTTTTTAATACAATACAATACAAGTTAGTAATTTGCAAGAAGGTTAACACTTCAATCATTTTTGTTAATTTTAAACTAGATGAGGCCGGTGTTTCCTAGCTGACTACTCTGAGAAGAAACATCGTAAAAAAGTCAGTCAAAATCTCTTGTAAAGTACTGGTCAAATCATATGAGAAACCATGTAGGTAGATGTCTGAAGTGGTCTTTTGAGGATAGTACCACACAGATTCGAGTGGATCTGTCCAGACAGTGCATGCATTTGTCAGTTATCATGTAGCTCAAACATAAAACTTAGGGAGCTCAACGATTTGACGAACAATACCAAAGTAAGGACATTTAGGTAGGCCGCATAATGAACTCAAACTGCCAGACTAACATTAAATGAACCCATAATATTGCGATCTACATGGTCCTCACATTCACAATACTTTGTGTGAGGACCATGCAGATCAGTGTCTGAAATGATCTGTTGAGGAAAGAACCACACAGATTTGAGTGGACCTGTCCTGTCCGTGCAAGCCTTGGTCAGTAGTCGTGTAGCAAACTTGGAACCAATAAGCTCAAAGATTCGACGAACAATGCCAATGAAAGGACGTTTGGGAAGGCCACAAAAAGTACTCAAACTGCCAGACATCGTTAAAAAAATACATGAAGAGAAAAATAAAGATAACTCGCCCTAGCCGTCCTAAAATGAAATTGTATTACATTTTTTAAAAGTAAGTATTTCATGTCAGACAACAAAAAATAATATAAAGAACAAATAGAATATAGTAGGCGCCAGATAAATGTGGAATAAAGTACATTGACCTTTCCCTAATAACTGTTCATAGGTACCTGAACAATTAAATATGAATCGTTTTTCATTATTAGACAATGTTAAGGATCACGAGAGATGATGATTCGGGACAGCTTTGTGTCATTAATTCCGTTTTTCAAATTAAAAATGTCAATAATTGTAGTTGGGTCAATGACCGTTATTCCACGATTATCTGGCGCCTACTATAGTATACCTAACAAAGTAGACATTCATGTCAAAAAGTACATAAAAATACAAAAAAAAAATATAAATTTTAAAAACCACCGACAAAAAAAATTAAAAGTAAAAAATAAAATGTATTGATCCTTTTAGTTCAATATAGGTACGATTCTTTGGGCCAAGCGTCATCGTGTCATCGTGGCATAAAAATATAATTCGTTAGTAATTCCTAGGTACCAGTCATCACTCCACTCTCCTCATCCATCTAGGGCATTGATCATACAAATAATATTAGTATTATATACATACATAACATACATACCTACATACAAATAATTTTATTTTATTTCCTTAGTAAATATTCCTCCTTCCCTTTCAATATAGTGTACATTATTGTACTAGTCAAGCCCTTTTATTTGATACCTATATTGAGGCAGTTGTGAAAAAAATATGTGATCCGCCATTTTGTGGCGGCGGCCATCTTGGACTGATTTTCATAAAACATAGCTAAGAACAGTCCCGACTAATTCACCTTTCAAAAAAAAAATAAACAAAATCAAAATCGGTTCGTACGTTTGAGAGCTAAGATACCACAGACAGACAGACATACACACACACACACACACACACACACACAGACACACACACACACAGACACGTCAAACTTATAACACCCCGTCCGTCGTCTTTGCGTCGGGGGTTAAAAATGTAAATGTGTAAAAATAAGAAAATAATATATAAACGTAAATATAAACATTGGGCCATGTACATCTTTGAAGCAGCTCAATCCCAAGCCTTTTTGTTTTCAAGATAGTCTTTAACTGTGTAAAAAGCTTTCTGGCATAGCTTGGGAGGAGCGAAGCCCTTGGCTTCGCTCCTCCCGTTTACGAGTACGTAGTGGATGCAGTACCGATGCAACGAGTCACGCAGGTACGTGATTTAGGGGTCTCGCTCCTGAACTGTCGCGACCATATTACTAAGATCTGCAAAAAGGCATTTAGTAATTTGGGGTTTGGTCTGAGGTAGACGCGGTTGTGATTATTACAAGCAAGTTATGAGGGGGGTGAATTGAATACAGCTCCAAATGTTTCGTGTAATATACACACCGCGTGCGTTAGGCCTGAACTTGGACTGGCGCACTACCGTGCGCCTAGATATCTGATTTAATTTAAAATAATTTTAAAATAGATCAGGAATCTCACCACGGTCAATACAATTATTAAAAATAATAGCTAAAGTAGATGCTACAAAGTGTATAAGTACTGGTCTTAGCAAGGTCAATAGAATTACCCCATAGATTTTTAACATTTAGAAGTTAAAAGTTTTAATAATTTAATTTGGAGTGACATTAAAATTTAAATTCGGCACCACAAATTGGAACGTTTTTTTTTCTCGCTTCTGCAGCAGTGGGTGATGAATCTAGAAACTTAGTAGTCGATACGGGAAACACTGGAAATAAATTATCAAATTCCGCGGGACTTGCGAATCTAATTTAATTTAATTTTGTCTCTTTTCAGGTTAGAAAAGAAAAACATATTAAACTCAAAAAGTGAAAGGCAATCGTGGATCACGAGTTTGGCGGAATGTCTGCGCTACCTGTCCATACAGCAGCACGAGTTCGTGCTGGAGGTGGTGAGCGGCGTGCAGCGCGCGTGGCTGTGCGGCGTGCTGGCGCTACGGCACGACGGCGGCACTCGCACCAACCTCATCCGCTGCTCCGCCACCAACATGGCCTCGCTCGTCAAGTACTGGCTCAAACAGTCCAAAGAAGAAAACAGCGAAAAGTACGACCAGCTCATCAGAAACTTCTGGCAAAACGTTGGCTCTACAGTTCTCACACAAATTGACAAATCTGGCACGGATCAGAGTGAAATAGAGAAACTGATCGAGGGTCACATCCTCCTGTTGCAAACGTTGAAGACGACGTTTTCGCAGGAAGTGAAGAAACAACATAGCATAAAGTTCGACGGCGACGCGCAAACGGTGAGCGAGAAGAGCGCGCCGGTGACGACGCCGTGCGACGCGGCGCTCGTGCAGCGGTACTCGCACAACCTGCACGACGTGGTGCACAAGCTCTGCGCGCACTACCTGGACAGCGCAGCCAAGAAGCAGGTGTCGAGCGGCATCGTGTCGCCGCTCATCACGCTGCTGGTGCAGTTCGACAGTCGCCCGCTGTGGGCGGCGCTGGCGCGGCAGAGCGGCGCGCACGGCGTGTGCGGGTTGTACGACGCCGTGCTGCGCGGCTGGCTGGCCGGCGACACCATGCGCTGCAGGGGGCTCGTGGACATCGTGTTCCTGCTCATCAAGTATATGACTGAAGAGGAACAGGACGCTATGTTTGACTCCTTCCAGCAGGTAATCGAAAACTAAACTTATGAATTCATTTTAGTCCGGTCAAGTTAGCCATAAAAATAGACCCACCCACTCTTGCATAAATTCCCATGAAGCTGAAAATTTATATGAACGTTAGAGATACCTACCGTATTGTAATGAAATTGTGACAAGTTCCCATCGATCCCGTGTGTGCTAAAAAATTTGCAAGGTCAAAATAGAGATCCCTACGAAAATTGCAATAATGTAACCCAAAGTTGGAAGAAGGTAAATTTTGCCTAATCAATTCATTATTTGGCGTGCGCTGAGAAAACTATTGATGATACGCAAAAAAATAACCCTATCGCTGTATCTCTACGTTGACGTCGTGGTGCGGCTTGCGCGCCCCAATAAACCTTAGGTCATACCTAGGGTGTAGGGCCAGACTAAAAGAGATACAATCCGCAAGGCAGTTTAGTGGCGAACTGTTGGGCAGTAGCGACCCTCGGACCTGATCTCCCGGGAGAGGTCTTGTTCCTCATCTCTGGCTTGCCTGTATTGGCTGGCCGGAGTGAACACTGACGAGAAACAGAACTCCTACCTTTTTCTTGCCTTAACTGGTCTGAGTGGAGATTCGCAAGAGCAAACGTGCTCGGGAGAAGAATGTAAGATGCTAGTAGGGTTCTTGACCGTACTTCCGGGATTGTCCTGATAGCCGTGGTAGTTTCGGGGTCCATTTATTGGGTGTGTAAGTCACCCCCTGCCATTTAAAGCCGTGTATATTGTCAGTGGTCAGGCAGGGGCCAATAATAATAATAATAATTTATTCAAATAAAAACGTCTACAAAAATGTACATTTAGTCAGCAGTAATAATATTTTCCATACAATAATAGTGCCTAAAAATAAACTAAACTAAGATATTTTTATTAAACATGCAATTAACGGTGGTTCGGAATTGCATTGTTAAACAGCGATCCGCCCGATCTAGGTTACTTTAAACCTGTGTTTCAGGCCATCACTCTACGATCCAATTACATTGGGACAATACAATTTAAAGTTAAACTATGAATACATAAATAAAAAATAAAAAAATATCTATTCTAAGCAACTACGAGAAAAAGCTTAATGGTACATTAATAACTAAAACTAAGCCTATGTAATTATACAAAAGTAAACACTTACGAGGGGATTAAATATCATCATGCCAATATTTCTAGAAGTTGTTCTGTGTCCGTGTAATTGAGTAACATTAAATATTCCGACAACATCTTGCTACATTTTGTAAACCTTACACTATAAAAGTTTAGTACCTTGTTGAGCCTATTATATAGAAAAGGTCCCAAGAATACATAAAAACGATTTGCAAACGCATGTCTAGTAATAGTTCTATCATAGGTATACGGTAATCGGTCCACAAAATCTTCCAAACCCATAAAGTCTCATCTTTTGTTTCCATATTATGCAATAGTCCCGCACCTACTGGGGATTGTCCTTGGGTATACTTTTATAGTGCATTCAGGGGTAATCGTCGGTTGGTGCCCCATCCCATTTGAAATGTCTAACGGGGCCTCTGCGAGTTGGCTTCGGCCAGCAGCAGAGACGACGAGATTGTCAAAGGCATACATAAAATAATAATACTAATAAAATTGATTATGTACATGTAAATTACAATTTAAATTATTCAAATCTGACCTTTCTGAACCATATGTATAATATTTTCGGAATTGCAGTTTTTGTCTATGTTAGTCTATAGGTACCAGCTTCTACCCATGTGTGCCAAATTTCATAAGTGTATGTTTGGCTGTTGGTTCGAGCATATCTCGAAAACGATTAGTTGGATAACAAAAAAATCTTATTTAGTTGGACTACGCATAGTTCAACTTAGAGAGCAGTGTAAGTTACATCAAAATCGGTTCAGTCGTTTTTGAGATAGATAGTTAAGTGTCTACACACTTAACTATCTATCTCAAAAACGACTGCAAAGTAAAGCAAACAACATGTTTTCTTACTAAGAAAACATGTTGTTTGCTTTAAAACGTTATTCTAAAACTTGTCCTCATGCATGTTGTTTCAATGTTTGCATGCAGATTAGTTTCAATTATAACTGAAATTAAAAAAATTAAGAAAATAAAAAAGTTATTTAAAAAAATTAAACCGACTTCAAAAAAACTAATTTATTTCATTAATAACTAAGGGATAAGTAAAAGTTTTTTCTTTACAAAATCTAAAGTAAGTTTTGCCAACTATTTCTTGAGATCAGTGCCAGTCTTAGCTTAAAAGAAATCTTTACATGAGTAACTGCTATATCTGGTACCAACCTCAAAAGTAGTTGGCAAAATATTAGATAAGATTTATAAAAGTTAAAAATTAAAAAAAAAAATTTGGCAATTGCCCACCGGACACAACAACCGACTGGTCGGAGCATCCTCCCTTTTCAATGGAGGTTTGCGGAACTTTACTCCCGGTACCGCATACTTCTATTGGCCTGCGCCCGAGCGGCTTACAGGCTGTGGGTCTGCAAAGTGCGCCTCCCTTAAGGTTGCGCTCCTGGCAGCCTTGTCAAACCCTAGCTATGACGCTGGATACATACAGAGTGTGGCATGCGTGTATTTGGTATTGAGCAAACAATAATGTTGGTCCGTCAGTTCCCGCCACTGGTGGTGGAGTGGTGCGTGTCGGCGTGCGTGCGCCATCCGCACTCGTGCGCGCGCTCCGTGCGGCGCTGGCTGCGCGGCGCGGTGGTGGCGGCGCAGCTGCGCGCGCTGGCCGGGCGCGCCGCGCTGCACGCCGACCGCGCCGCCGCCGCGCTGCTCATCGCCTGCCTGCGAGACGAGCCCACTGGAGGTATGTGACTGTCAGACGCTCACTTATCACTCGTGCGCGCGCTCCGTGCGGCGCTGGCTGCGCGGCGCGGTGGTGGCGGCGCAGCTGCGCGCGCTGGCCGGGCGCGCCGCGCTGCACGCCGACCGCGCCGCCGCCGCGCTGCTCATCGCCTGCCTGCGAGACGAGCCCACTGGAGGTATGTGACTGTCAGACGCTCACTTATCACTCGTGCGCGCGCTCCGTGCGGCGCTGGCTGCGCGGCGCGGTGGTGGCGGCGCAGCTGCGCGCGCTGGCCGGGCGCGCCGCGCTGCACGCCGACCGCGCCGCCGCCGCGCTGCTCATCGCCTGCCTGCGAGACGAGCCCACTGGAGGTATGTGACTGTCAGACGCTCACTTATCACTCGTGCGCGCGCTCCGTGCGGCGCTGGCTGCGCGGCGCGGTGGTGGCGGCGCAGCTGCGCGCGCTGGCCGGGCGCGCCGCGCTGCACGCCGACCGCGCCGCCGCCGCGCTGCTCATCGCCTGCCTGCGAGACGAGCCCACTGGAGGTATGTGACTGTCAGACGCTCACTTATCACTCGTGCGCGCGCTCCGTGCGGCGCTGGCTGCGCGGCGCGGTGGTGGCGGCGCAGCTGCGCGCGCTGGCCGGGCGCGCCGCGCTGCACGCCGACCGCGCCGCCGCCGCGCTGCTCATCGCCTGCCTGCGAGACGAGCCCACTGGAGGTATGTGACTGTCAGACGCTCACTTATCACTCGTGCGCGCGCTCCGTGCGGCGCTGGCTGCGCGGCGCGGTGGTGGCGGCGCAGCTGCGCGCGCTGGCCGGGCGCGCCGCGCTGCACGCCGACCGCGCCGCCGCCGCGCTGCTCATCGCCTGCCTGCGAGACGAGCCCACTGGAGGTATGTGACTGTCAGACGCTCACTTATCACTCGTGCGCGCGCTCCGTGCGGCGCTGGCTGCGCGGCGCGGTGGTGGCGGCGCAGCTGCGCGCGCTGGCCGGGCGCGCCGCGCTGCACGCCGACCGCGCCGCCGCCGCGCTGCTCATCGCCTGCCTGCGAGACGAGCCCACTGGAGGTATGTGACTGTCAGACGCTCACTTATCACTCGTGCGCGCGCTCCGTGCGGCGCTGGCTGCGCGGCGCGCTGCCAAAGGTCCACAAATGAAAGCCGAGGCCAACAGCTTAACGAGCTTTTCGAGGCATGGAAGAGCCTCGGTATATTCAGATGGTCACCCTTGCACTGACCGACCTCGGTAAGCGTTGCTTTACCGACACCCGTGCGGCTGGTATTCTTGAGACCACTCTCATTTATATTTAATCGTAGTAACTTTCTATTTCAGAGCTACTAGTCAGCGAAGACTGTGTATCGGAAGTGCTGAAGATAGTGAGCAGCGCCATCTCGCAGCCGGATAGCAGCACGCTGGAAGCGAGCAGCACACTGGCGGCGCGCCTGGCCACGGTGCTGCAGGAGCACGCCACTGAACACTACGCGGAGCTCGTGCTGCAGCTGTTCCGCCTCAACATACTCGTGCCGGTAACTGACACACTGTGCCTCTATACGTTAGCAGCGCTTCCCCACGGCGCTGCAGGAGCACGCCACTGAACACTACGCGGAGTTCGTGCTGCAGCTGTTCCGCCTCAACATACTCGTGCCGGTAACTGACACACTGTGCCTCTATACGTTAGCAGCGCTCCCCCACGGCGCTGCAGGAGCACGCCACTGAACACTACGCGGAGCTCGTGCTGCAGCTGTTCCGCCTCAACATACTCGTGCCGGTAACTGACACACTGTGCCTCTATACGTTAGCAGCGCTTCCCCACGGCGCTGCAGGAGCACGCCACTGAACACTACGCGGAGTTCGTGCTGCAGCTGTTCCGCCTCAACATACTCGTGCCGGTAACTGACACACTGTGCCTCTATACGTTAGCAGCGCTTTCCCACGGCGCTGCAGGAGCACGCCACTGAACACTACGCGGAGTTCGTGCTGCAGCTGTTCCGCCTCAACATACTCGTGCCGGTAACTGACACACTGTGCCTCTATACGTTAGCAGCGCTTCCCCACGGCGCTGCAGGAGCACGCCACTGAACACTACGCGGAGTTCGTGCTGCAGCTGTTCCGCCTCAACATACTCGTGCCGGTAACTGACACACTGTGCCTCTATACGTTAGCAGCGCTCCCCCACGGCGCTGCAGGAGCACGCCACTGAACACTACGCGGAGCTCGTGCTGCAGCTGTTCCGCCTCAACATACTCGTGCCGGTAACTGACACACTGTGCCTCTATACGTTAGCAGCGCTTCCCCACGGCGCTGCAGGAGCACGCCACTGAACACTACGCGGAGTTCGTGCTGCAGCTGTTCCGCCTCAACATACTCGTGCCGGTAACTGACACACTGTGCCTCTATACGTTAGCAGCGCTTTCCCACGGCGCTGCAGGAGCACGCCACTGAACACTACGCGGAGTTCGTGCTGCAGCTGTTCCGCCTCAACATACTCGTGCCGGTAACTGACACACTGTGCCTCTATACGTTAGCAGCGCTTCCCCACGGCGCTGCAGGAGCACGCCACTGAACACTACGCGGAGTTCGTGCTGCAGCTGTTCCGCCTCAACATACTCGTGCCGGTAACTGACACACTGTGCCTCTATACGTTAGCAGCGCTTCCCCACGGCGCTGCAGGAGCACGCCACTGAACACTACGCGGAGTTCGTGCTGCAGCTGTTCCGCCTCAACATACTCGTGCCGGTAACTGACACACTGTGCCTCTATACGTTAGCAGCGCTTTCCCACGGCGCTGCAGGAGCACGCCACTGAACACTACGCGGAGTTCGTGCTGCAGCTGTTCCGCCTCAACATACTCGTGCCGGTAACTGACACACTGTGCCTCTATACGTTAGCAGCGCTCCCCCACGGCGCTGCAGGAGCACGCCACTGAACACTACGTGGAGTTCGTGCTGCAGCTGTTCCGCCTCAACATACTCGTGCCGGTAACTGACACACTGTGCCTCTATACGTTAGCAGCGCTCCCCCACGGCGCTGCAGGAGCACGCCACTGAACACTACGTGGAGTTCGTGCTGCAGCTGTTCCGCCTCAACATACTCGTGCCGGTAACTGACACACTGTGCCTCTATACGTTAGCAGCGCTCCCCCACGGCGCTGCAGGAGCACGCCACTGAACACTACGTGGAGTTCGTGCTGCAGCTGTTCCGCCTCAACATACTCGTGCCGGTAACTGACACACTGTGCCTCTATACGTTAGCAGCGCTCCCCCACGGCGCTGCAGGAGCACGCCACTGAACACTACGTGGAGTTCGTGCTGCAGCTGTTCCGCCTCAACATACTCGTGCCGGTAACTGACACACTGTGCCTCTATACGTTAGCAGCGCTCCCCCACGGCGCTGCAGGAGCACGCCACTGAACACTACGTGGAGTTCGTGCTGCAGCTGTTCCGCCTCAACATACTCGTGCCGGTAACTGACACACTGTGCCTCTATACGTTAGCAGCGCTCCCCCACGGCGCTGCAGGAGCACGCCACTGAACACTACGTGGAGCTCGTGCTGCAGCTGTTCCGCCTCAACATACTCGTGCCGGTAACTGACACACTGTGCCTCTATACGTTAGCAGCGCTCCCCCACGGCGCTGCAGGAGCACGCCACTGAACACTACGTGGAGCTCGTGCTGCAGCTGTTCCGCCTCAACATACTCGTGCCGGTAACTGACACACTGTGCCTCTATACGTTAGCAGCGCTCCCCCACGGCGCTGCAGGAGCACGCCACTGAACACTACGTGGAGTTCGTGCTGCAGCTGTTCCGCCTCAACATACTCGTGCCGGTAACTGACACACTGTGCCTCTATACGTTAGCAGCGCTCCCCCACGGCGCTGCAGGAGCACGCCACTGAACACTACGCGGAGCTCGTGCTGCAGCTGTTCCGCTTCAATATACTCTTTCAATTAATATCCATTTTATATCGACTGTCGACTGCTGTTGTGAACGAGATGTTGTCGTTCGCATATGTATTGACCGCTGACGCTGTGCCTGGCGTTTAGACGTCGCCGCGTCGTTCGGAACGTAAACGGTGAAGTCGAACGCCGCATATAGCATTTAATAGGAGATCGGTGCCTCAGGCAGTGTGTCTTCTATAGGGAACGTGCAGTATAGGTGGCAGCACAAAATTGTCAATGTTAAGTATTTATTTATTTATTTTATTTATTTTATTTCTTAAGAAAACTTACAGCTAGGATACAGATAGTTGACAGCTAGTGAAAGAAGGCCAGTTAAAAGTTTACACTGACAATGTTAGTGTAGCACAAGAAACAGTAGACAGGCAAGAGAAAGTAAGAATTAGTAAGCACCTAAATTATAGAATGAAAAACGAAAATGAAGAATTAAAAGAAAAAGGTTTTAGTGAACTTCAAAGAAGTTTTTATATAGATTTTTTTTTAGTTCCGGAACACTGGTAGAGAACAAGTCTAGATCATTAACACTCTGACACAACGAGTTGTATGCCCTACTAGCTCTTATTATATAAGAATTTTGTCGATATTTACACCGCACAGAAGGAACATACAGAGGTCGATGATTCCTTAAGGTGAAGGATGGAACACGCAGCCCAATTTTGCTCATCAGTTCAGAACAGTCGATTGAACCATTTGACAGATTGAATAGGAATACCATGTCGGCAATTTTTCTCCGTTCAATTAGTGGAAGAATGTGAAACTTCCTGCAGCGGCTATAATAACCAGGTAAATAGGTTTTGGATCTAAAAGATCTATGTATGGGAAAAGTTCTGGTTGTACAACAGTGGATGGCATAGTCTATGCCATGCACATTGCTTTCCGTTAGGAGCACGTCACGAGTACGCCACCATGTAGGGTCCGATCTAACAGTCAGAAACCAGAATACCAGTTTCCGACAAAAGGTAGTAAGGAGAAGAAAATAATGAACGAAAATGAAAAATTGTATGAACCTTGAAAGGTACTTACTGAGCGTCTGTCCTATTATTCCAGCGCGGCGACAGCCGACTGTCGCTGGACACGTGGTGCGAGGTGCGCTCGTCGTGGCAGGACGCGGCGGCGGCGCTGGCGCCGCAGCGGCGCGCCGACCTGCTGCAGCGCGCCGCCGCCACCGCCCGCGACCAGCTGTTCCAAAAGTTAGTTTTCACCTTTTTTCATGCAATTTGCAGAAATACAAGTTCCCGGTATTTGAATCGGGATTCCTATTTCTATAGGCTTTATATAATATATGTACGGATACATCTCGCAACTGAATTTTAAAACAGTTATTAAACCCAACAATTCGCTTTATATGATGATTGAAAACACCGTGACCGATTTCATTTTTTCCAAAAAACGTAAAAAGAAGAATGAATTGTCGGACTTATCATGTTATTAAATCAAAGAAGCGAATTGATGTGAAATACGAGTATTACTACTTGCTTTGGTGACAGCTGAGTGTCGTCATGCTAAATCCAATATGTCTGACTACAGAAAATCGCCAACCAATATTTTTTATGCTCCGCGTGATATGAGCACATCAAATGATAGGATATATAGATATACGTTAAATACACTTAAGAAAAAGTTGGTTAATTTATTTAAGCTATTATCTTGGCGATCGTTGGGGAGGCTTACGTTCAGCAGTGGACGGCAATTGGCTGATATGATGATTATTTTCCATTCCAGCATGGAAAATCTGGACATAACAAAAATCGAGAACATCGTATCTGTATGTCCGCACCTGTTCAACCGCTGCGACGGCGCGTCGGCGCCCGATGACGTCACGGACATGGTCGCCTTCGCGCAGCACGCGTGCGCGGCGCGCGGGCCCGCAGCGCCGGCCGTGCGGGCGGCGGCGCTGCGGCGCGCCTGCGTGGCGGCGCAGCTCAGCTGCGTGCGCCTGGACGACGGCGACGACGCCGCCGCCGCCGTGCTGCGCGACGCCGCCAGAACCGACGTGCGAGAACTCTCCAAAACAGATCTTCTTCTATACGTAAATGAGCACCTGTTCCGTGCGATATACCTGCGGACGCTGTTGTTGCACAGCGTCGACTCGCAGGAGGAGGACGACGAGCCGAGCGAGCAGAGAACTTGGTGCAATGTACTGCTGAAGGACGAGAATGTTCAGACAGAGTTCTGTAACGTGTTGCATACCTATGCTGTCATCGATTCTTTATATGAAGCATACGCTTTTGTAAGTAATAAAAAAAAAACGCTGAATCGATGTCACCGGATACTTGCAAACTCGGTAATATTATAAAATATCTTGAGAGATTGAAAAGTATCGATAAATTGCTTACTAAACATTTCTTGTATGATGATACGAATCAAAATCCTATATTTTATAATCTCTGCATGTCGGACGTAGAGCAGTGATCCGTCGCCAGTTTATTATAATTGACAATTTCGCGGAACGTTTTGCAATTGTCCGGTGACATTTACACACATTTGGTGTCGTAACCGTCTCGTTGACACGTTCCAGTGGCCGCACTACGGCATAATAGTCGAGACGAAGCAGAAGCTGGAGTCGTTGCTCCTTGCCGTGATTGCCGCCATGAGCGCTGAGCGCAGCGCGGGCGTGCGGCGGCGCGTGGAGGCGCTGGCCCGCGCGCGCGGGTACAGCTGGGCGCGCGCGCGGCGCTGGCTGGCGCTGCGGCCGGCGCGCGGGGACGGGGAGCGGCCGGCGCTGGCTGGGCTCACACTGGACGATATTGTATCCGGGAATGGATACTTCCATACTTTACAGGTTCGTTGCATTTTTTTAGGGTTCCGAACCTCTATATGGAAAAACGGAACCCTCATAGGATCGCTCGGTCGTCTGCCTGTCGGTCTGTCTTCCTGTCTATCTGTCCGTGTCGAGGCCGATTTTCTCCGAATCTCTACTGCACCAATTCAGTTAAAAGAACTATGGCCACTCGGCTAACATGCTTGGACTAGTAAATTCTAATAAAAAGTAACTAGATGAAACATTTATGTCGTTTCATGCACCTTTATAAATATAACTACAATATATTTTCAAAAGGTTCAAGATTCAAATAACTATGAAATATGTTTATAAATGTAGTAATTATGTTTTCTACCCTATAATGAGAATAATGCATGCCAGATAAATTCTAATCGTGATTTGCCACTACCCTAAGTGGCAAATCACGATTAAAACCGATATACCTATTTATTTATTTGAACATAATATGAAAGTACTTGGAACTTTTCTTTGCAAGCAGCACCTTAGACCGCTTTCTCATGTAGGCGACAGCGCAGCAGCCGCGCCGCTACAGTTTCCAGTACTTTGTTTAGCTTTTGTTTCTTATAATGTGAAGGCATGTGCTTGTGGTGTGTGCCTGCACGCGGTACTCAGACAGTCGCGTACAGACAGAGACCATTTGGCGTTCAGTCGAGTTACCTTCATTCCTAAGTAAGTATATGTAGTTAATACAAGCCAGTTTTGAAACAGATGATCATCTATATTCAAAGGATCATTAAAATCAATAATATTAGTACTGTTGAAATTGATAAAAGAAAACATATATTCAACTTGTTCCACTGTGAACTATTTTGCAAATTTATTTATTTATTTTTGGCCTAACTATAATTGTTACACTGTTTGCCCAAATAACAAAAAGCAATATGATAAAAACATAGTGTACGATATGATGCGATAGACACAGCATGCAAAAACAAAATTATATCATCAATTTACATAAATGGCATGCAAGTACCTTATGCTAATACGGGCAAATACCTTGGCATAACTCTCGACGCCAAGTTGCGTTGGAAAGCTCATGTCAAAAAGAAAAGATACGAACTCGAAATACGTTATGAAAGTATGTATTGGTTACCCGGAAGGAAATCCTGTCATCAATCATAATAAAATAAATCTCAAGGATCTCAAGGATGCTGTCAATGCACCCTGGTACATAAGAAATGACGATCTTCACCGTAACCTTAAAATGGAATTGAATGGAATGAAAAAATTTGCTGAAGCCCACGAACACAGACTTCATCGACACGTGAATGTTGAGGCACTCCAGCTGCTGGACAACACAGACTTAGTGCGTGGGCTAAAAATAACTAAACCTTTTGAATTAGTGTAGTGTACAAAGCGAATGAAAATAGTAACAATGTTGTTCTATACATATAACACATGAACATAGTGTTTCTATAAATAATACCAGACTCTAAGAAAGTGCTACTTACGGACTTGTGTAGAAGTGCAAATAGACACTATTCTTAGTTTGAACATTATCTATCACGTAACATATTAAGTTACAGTTAAATTGCTTATTAGTATTTTAGGCTAGATCGTAATTAATTATTAAGAATTTTGTACTTACTAATAAAGTATAAAAAAAATAATTAAGAAACACTCATCAACTTTTAGTTAAGTCATATACTGAACACCAAAAACTTAAAAAAAAATAATTTACTGTAATCTAAAAATAAGTGAATATGTAAAGGCAGTTTAATAGTAAGTTAACGAGTTGTAAATACCTAAAATAAAATTGTAGTAAGTAGGTAGGCTAAAATCTGTTGTGCTCTGGTCTAACTACAAGAAAATTAACGAAACACTTACGGATACGAAGAGAAACCTTTCAGCAATAAAAGATGTCTTGCTCTTATGTTTTGCTCCAGGACAATGTGTCGCGCAATGCGATTTGCACATAATCCACAGTTAAAACACAGAATGCGTGAAGATATTTTGCCACTTCCAATAACAGGTCCAAAACGTGGGGCAAGTCCATTAAATTAATGCGAAATCAAAAAGAGTAGAAGATCAATCGCAGTCCGTAAGCAATGCAAAATATCAACACAATCAGGAAAATAACTGAAAATCGTACAGAACACCACGTCGCAGAGGATACCTGCTTCGGATTTAGCGGGAGGACACGGTGGAGGTCTGCCCTGCTTGGGCGGAGCACCGCCGTGTCCTCGTCGAGGCGATCAGCGGCGACCTCTCGCGTCCAGCCCTGGTTAAATTCATGGTCCGGAGCGAGGAGGCTTGGGAAGCGGTCACCTTCTTCTGCGAAGCAGTAATGCTAGCGAAGGAGGAGGCGGGCCGCGCGAGGGAGTGACAAGGTCTTCGCCCCCAACCGCCGCATTACTTGACTTGCTTTTAATTCGTTACGCGTCGATAATGCAGCAAAATGTTTGTCGTAAACCTGCAGGCGAGCACCATGTGGGCTCCGGACTCAGAGTCAGACGCCGCGTATAAGATCAAGTACCTGGTGATGCTGCGCAGCTGGTACCTCGCGCACGGCCAGCAGGGAGACGCGGCGCTGCTGCGTGACGTCACGCGCGCGCTCGACGCTTGCGACCTCGACGTTGTCGTCAACGCCTACTACAAGCACAACCACACCATGCTCTACGACAAGTACGTATATATTCATTAAAATGGTCATCAGCGCGGGTGGCGCCAATGAAGAACTTACTGGCCTGCGCGGGCATCAAGCCCGCCCACCCCTCTCTCAAAATCAAAAGTCATTTATTCAAGTTATGCTGAGTGCCAGCACTTTTTGAACGTCAAAGTTCTATTTAAAGACAGTCCCCCAAAACGCGCGCCCGTCACCACTTCCTAGTCTTTTAGCTGGGAAGAAGATGTGGCGCAACAAACTCCCCAGCAACACATCTGTCTGTTAAGTTTTAAAATCTTGAATTTATACAGTAGTATACAAAGTAAGTTTACAACATGACACAGAAAAACAAAATATCTAAGACCGCTATCCCACTGGCGTTATACGAGCTGTTAGAACCGGGTTCCGGATTGTTTTTAAAAAAAAGAAACTACTTTTGGCTAAAATAAACTGTATATATTAAATTAATACACGAATGCAAAATAAAAGTGCACTGTCGGATGGTTGGGAGAAGTCTGGCGTGCTGGACTCTGTGGAAGAGGGGAGAGGAACGAGAGGATGCTGCGTCAGTGGCATAGACTGCTGAATAAGTCAGAAGGGATACATTTTAGGGATGTAACAGCCCCCTGATTAGGAGGAAACTTACGGGTGGAAGGTAATATGACGGAATGGAAGGAAAGGTAAGTTAGGTTTAGGTTACTCGGAGTCGAGGAGCAGGAATATCTTCGTCATCTATGGATGGCATTTGTATGGGAGTGTCAGGTATAGGATCACATCTAGAAGTCTTAACTAACTTACAATAGAAATACAGTTTATACAAAATAACTAAGATTATAACCAGGCTTATAATAATATACTTCTGGACACATCTATTGGCCCACCTTGTATTTTCAGTTTCGTTTGGTCTTAGCTAAAATTTTATATTAGGTCGAGCAAAAAGTTTTTATGCAGTTTCGAACCTAGCACATTCACAATTTCATTCAATAGTCTTTTTTTGAATTTCGAACACAGAATTTAAAGAAACAAAAGACAATTTGGAGCCTGTTTGTTGATATCAAACAATCGAATACGAAAAAGTGATTGATATCTTTGGTTTTGCAACAAACATTACTTATTCTTAACATTAAGGTGAGGTTCTATCAATAATCTATGGATACTTCACCTGAAGTCGCCGCCCAAGCTGTGGCACTTATTCAGGCCGGACACAGCCAAAGAAACGTGAGTGCTCAACTTAATTTAAGTCGATCTGCGGTCCGAAATGTTTATCGGAGGTACCTAGAGACTGGCGGCTTTGTTCGTCGCCAAGGAAGGCCACGATCTCGGGTCACAACTGAAAGGCAGGATCGATTCATCGTGACGACCAGCTTGAGAAATCGTCACCTTACCTCCATTGAGATACAAAACCAACTTCGCGACTTCCACGGAGTATCTGTGAGCGCTCGAACTGTTCGGAGAAGGTTAAAAGAACGCGATATGGTACCACACAAGCCAGCTAATGGGCCCAAACTAACGCGAGCCCACCGAACAGCGCGCCTTCATTTCGCACGCAGTCATTTAAATTGGACACAGCAAGATTGGAGCCGTGTACTCTTTTCTGATGAGTCTAAAATTGTGTTACATGGCAATGATGGAAGGAAGAAGGTCTACCGACGTAAGGGAGAGCGTTTCGCACAATGCTGCTTTGCGGCGCGAGAACAGGCCTGCGCTCAGAGAAGGTGAGGTAGCTGTCCAGGATGACCCCCAGGTATTTGGCTTGCTTCTCCCAGGGGATCGGCTTGCCATACATGGTGATCGGACGAGGGGGAGGGGGTTTGTGCCGCGGTTTCGTAAAGAGAACCGCCTGACTCTTGTTGCGGTTAACCTCGATTCTCCATTTCCTGAACCATCTGCCCAAGATGTTTGGAGAGTGCGAGCGATAGCGTCAGGTTCGCGACCGGTGTAGTAAATGGCGGTGTCGTCGGCGAATAGGGCCAACTGCGCCTTTTCACTTTTGGGGATATCGCTGGTGAACAGCGTAAAGACTAGGGGGGATAGCACTGAGCCCTGGGGGACTCCTGCGCGGATGGGGTGAGGGGACGAGAGTGCACCCTCGATGCGGTGTCGAAAGGTGCGGTTCGACAAAAAATCTCGCAAGATGAGCACGAGACGGTCTGGCACGCCGAGTTGGTAGAGCTTGTAAATTAAGCCATTGTGCCAGACTTTGTCGAATGCTTTCGCTATGTCGAAGAACAAGGCGCCCGTCATCGAGCCACGCTGGAAACTAGCGCTTAGATGCTCCACGATGCGGTGGACTTGTTGGATGCACGAGTGTTCGGTTCGAAAACCAAACTGCTCGTCGTGGATAAGACTCTTTGCTTCGGCATAATTCTTGAGCCGCTTATAAATAAGCCTCTCGTAGATTTTACCGAGAACGTTGAGTAGACTGATGGGACGGTAACTGGCGGGATCAGACTTGGGCTTGCCTGGTTTGGAAACATCGATAACGGCGGCCTGTTTCGGGGGAACATGTTGATGCTTAATGCGCCATTGAAGATGGCAGTCATTAGCACTATTAGTTGGGTGACAATGCTAGCGGCGCGCGGCATATTTTATAGTTCGTGCAAACACGACCCGCTCGTAAGAAACTGCTACAGTGGGTAACATAATACTTTCGTAGGGTTTCCTACCCTACATCCATGTAATTGCCTAAACGGGATTGTATATAAACGCCAGCACCAAAAATACGTGTCATTCGATCCGAATACTCTTTTACTTATCCATCTCCTGACGACTGGTAAACTACAAATACAGATTTAGGGGGCCCTGGAGAAGGTGCAACGCGAGCGACACCGCAGGCAAAAGCTAGTTGTATCCACGTAAAAGGAAACAAAAACTTTGTACAAAAAAATACAACCGAATTCCAAATAAAAAAAACTACAAAGTATAAAATAACTTTAATATCGGAAGTCGGTGTTTTTGGTTGTTACTTCGTATTTTAACACCGACTTCCGATTTTTTTTTTCACTTTTTCGTGGTACATACCACCTACCTAAGAACACCACTGGAAAGTCACAGCCAAGCAAAACACGCAATTTCGTCTACTTACTTGGATGATATATTTTATATTTCCTCCAGCTATTTTGATTTAAAAACCAAACTACTCAGCCGATTTTGATGAAATTTCTATGGGACCAATCGGAACGTCCTATCACATGAAAAAGATTTTTTCAAATCGATTCATAAATGACGGGAGTTATGAGGAAACCAACAAAAAAAAACAACCGAATTGAGAACCTCCTCCTTTTTTTGAAGTCGGTTAAAAACAAGGAAACGACATTTAAAACAATACAATAATTAATGTATTAAACTCTGCCCGATTACTTTAAGAAAATACGCCCTTTGACCGCATATTAAGTAGACAGTAACAGCGCGTCCACCTACAGGGACATCACGGACAGTCCGTGGAGCGAGGTGGTGAGCAACGTGGCCGTGCTAGACTTCCTGTGCGCCATGGTGACGTCACGCGGCTGGGACGTGCCCCCACACCACTGGGACTTCACCACCATCTCGCTGTGCTCGCTGCTGGCCTCCGTGCGCAAGAGCACGCGCGGCTGGGGCTCCACCAAGGTACGCAGCAACATCCTTCTCACCAAGCAGGCGAATCTGTTCACGAGTTTTGATTGTCTAGCACTTTGTCAGAAGGTAGTTATCCCTGTGTCCCCGCAGGTGTGCATGCTGGCGCGCGCGGTGCTGCGCCTGTGGGCGGCCGTGCGGCGCTTCACGGCGAGCGTGCCGGCCGAGAGCACGCGCCGCCTGCCCGCCTCGCACATCGCCGACCTCGTCAACGAGTGGCGCGACATCTTCAACCCCGACACCACCTACAACCTCTTCTACTTGCTCATGCACGTGCTGGGTGAGCTCTCTAAGCATATCCAAATGTATAAGAATCCCTTTATAGAAATCTCAGAAGTGTAATAGACTGAATTTCGTCCAGACTCGTGCGGCGAGGGCGAAATGACGAGCACGCAGATAGAAGTGGTGGGCGAGCTGATCGAGTGCACGAAACTGCTGGAGTGGGACGCGCTGGCGAGCGCTCACAAGCACGACGCGCTGTCGCTGGAGCGCCTGGCGTGCTGCGCCGCCGACGCGCTGCACACGCCGGCGCACCACGCGTACATGCATCTGGCGTACCGCCTGCTGCTGGCGCTTGCTAAGCCGCTGGTACTGGACGATGGTGAGTCACCCACGTCTTATCTCTAGGTATCCCGGACCGGGGTCGGACTTGCCATTAGTCTTGTTTAATTCGCGAACGAACTAGTTCGTAAGAGCGCTTACTCCCACAGGTGAACTACGCGAACTAGGTCCCAGATCTGCCGCTCTTTAATTCGTTAGTTACTTCGAAATGACCGACCTAATAGTATAGTAGGCGTTAGCGGGCACGGAGCTACCCTACCTAGCTGCGTCGCTGATTACTTACTCACTGATGTGCTTCTCATCTTTCAATGCTATGCAATATACAAGCTATTATTTGCAAATTTAGAATAACCACGTAATTTAATATATTTTATAAGCAATTTTCTACATTGAACTAATAATTCAATTAAAATAATACGAGTACAACGTACGTAAAGTAAAAAATAACAGCAAAATAGCTACTTTCCAAACGCGCGCGCGTAGCAGCAAACTGTAAAGAGCGCAAACGATCTATCTTTCTCTCAGGTCACTAGCTCAGTCAACTCCTTTCTCGAAACATTGAATCGGGGTCTGGGAACTAAAAGGGTGAAGGGCGAACTATCGCCAAGGAGCTGCGAACTAAAATGAGTGCTCCCGGTCGCGAACTACTATGTGCAAGTCTACTGCCCATACATTCCAGGTAGCGTTTGCCAGTCGAGCCCTAGCCTAGAATCCTGGAAGCTTGCGAATGTACAACCTGTGCCGAAAAAGGGCGACCGTGCAGAACCTGCTCATTACCGACCGATCACCATTACCTCCATTCTGTGCAAGGTTATGGAAAGGGTACTGAACAGTTAGTTGCTGACCTACCTTGAAATCAATGATCTCAGTGACCGTCAATATGGCTTTCGCCGGGGACGGTCAACTGGCGATCTTCTTGTGTATGTCACGCGCTGCTGGGGCGAAGTCATCGAAAAACCCGGCGAAGCACTTAGTGTATCAATCTCGAAGGCCTTTGACAGGGTCTGGCACGCAAGTCTACTCAGCAAGCTTCCTGCTTATGGCATCCCAGCTGATTTTTGTAGCTGGATATCAGACTTTCTTAGTGAACGGTCGATCCGAGTAGTCGTTGAAGGCTGCTCCTCTGACCTCATGGCTATTGATGCCGGAGTTCCTCAGGGGTCTGTTCTCTCTGCAACTCTTTTCCTGCTGCACATAAATGACCTGCTTCAGCCTCGTATTGTTGGGGTATAGCATCCTAAATAGAGTGAAGCGATACTTCACGCCTGGACAGCTCCCTTTACAAAGCACAAGTCCGATCCTGCATGGAGTATTGCAGCCACCTTTGGGATGGCTCAGCTAAATATCAACTTGCCGCGCTTGACTCGGTGGAACGCAGAGCTAAGAGGCTCATTGGCGACGTAAAACTGGTGGATGCCAAGCTTCACAGCTTGGCTCATCGCCGCAAGGTTGCCTGCTTGTCAGTCTTCTACAGATTGTACTTCGGGGAGTGTCCAGGAACTCCACGACCTCATCCCACCGGCCCCCTTCTACCATCGGACATCTAGACGCACTGCAAGTTATCACCCCTTACCTTGTTGCTATTCCACCAATTCGCACTAAACGTTTCCAAACGTCTTTTATAATGCGCACAGCAAAGGAGTGGAACTCTCTGCCTGCGTCTATAACAACAAACCTAATCTCATCAAAATATAGAGTGAACAGGCTTCTTCTGGGTAAGCTCGCTCCATCGTCGACTTTGTCTCTGTCATCTATGACCTAGGCTAGAGTCAAGATCAAACCCATATTAAATAAAAAATTGGTTGTCTGTAAAGTCGGTTTACGGACAATAGTTTAACGTGATTTACCGTAAAACGTGATAGTTGAGCGTTATTAGACATTGTCAAGTCAATAAAAAAATAAAAAAAAACCTACGCGGGCCTTTCTGGTCCTGGCTACGCCAATGATGACGGCCAATTTCCAAGATAGAAGTGAGGGTGATGAGTGTTTGACCACTGTTGAGATAAATGAACCTGGTAGTCAGAATGCTGGTTGCACAGCAGACATATGCACCGTTGATGTACGGGAGGAGGAAGTGTTTCGGTTGCTAAAACAATTCGACCTTAATAAATCCGCAGGCCCTGATAACATTTCTCCAATTTTCATATCCAAATGTGCCAGGTGTCTATCGGTACCATTGACAATATTATTTAAACGGTCATTTGAATTGGGAGTGGTGCCCATTATCTGGAAGTCAGCGTATATAACGCTGATTCATAAAAAAGGACCTAAGGAAAGTATTGATACCTACAGAACAATTTCCAAACTTTGTTTGTTTGTTGTCTTCCTCTCCCAAACTAACTTTTTCTGAACATCAACATGGATTTTTAAAAGGTCACTGTACCATATCCATACTTACCATACTTTTTGACGGAGCATATGTCCAGTAGGGCTCAGGTCGACGTTATATACATTAAGTACCTACAGCAAATGTTTTGATCGAATTAATCATGCGCTTCTTATGCGTAAACTTATTGGTTGGTGTGAAGGGTATGTTTAGCATCATACGTGGAGAACAGGTTCCAGACGGTAGTCCTCAATGGGTATACGTCAAGAGCGATGTACATCCCGTCGGGGGTTCCTTAGGGATCCGTATTGGGGCCTCTTTTATTTAATGTGGTTGATTTATGATTTAACTTTATAGATATACTGTTTCTTTTTTGTGTTTTTATTTTCTGTTTAATTAATGGTTATTAAGATTATCTGTAAATATGTGAGTACCATTTACCTAAATTTCTTTAGAAAATGAATAAGTTTACCTCTGCTGGTAATACTTTGTTCTTAT
The DNA here is from genome assembly GCA_905163435.1 of Mamestra brassicae. NCBI lineage: Eukaryota > Metazoa > Arthropoda > Insecta > Lepidoptera > Noctuidae > Mamestra > Mamestra brassicae. Next base: position 351,512 of record LR990991.1, on the reverse strand, counting down.
AAGTAGCATACTCTGGGTGTATCGTCCTCACATAATATTAAATTAATTTTTGTATACCAAATTTTGTAGAATCATTATTTGAAAAGAGTAACTATGGAGTTTCTTGTCCGTTCTTCTCCATAAGAATCTACCTTTCCGAATGGACAGTAGAGTCACTTTATTAATGTAATATTATTATTTTACTGAACTGTAAATGCTGACGTTCTAAAGTGCCGTTTAATTGCCTTATTGAAATAAACTTTTTGACTTTGACTTTGACTTTACCTCTATAAATGGCATTGCTTTTTGTTTCTTACATTCAAAAATTCTGCTGCACGCGGATAATATGAAGATTCTTGATCAAATATCAACCATTGAGGACGCACGCTTTTTACAGGATGATTTAGACCGATTCCTCGATTACGACGAGCATATAAATAACGCGCAAGGCTTCTAAAGCCTTGGGTTTTATTTTTAGGATTGCTACTGATTTCAAGAATATTAAGACACTGCTAATTCTTTACTGTGCGTTTGTCCGTAGCCACCTTGAATATGCTTCTCTAATTTGGAATACATAGTTAGTATTTATAAGTTAATCGCCTTGAAAGCATACAAAATATTTTTTTAAGATACACTCAAAATCGCTCAAATACCTTTCTCCCTAATTATAAGAGTCGGTGTAAAAAGTTTCATATTCTACCTCTGCACGTGAGAAGGAAAATTGCAGATCTTGCTTTCTTATTTAGCATCATGAATGGATCCACTGACTTCCCTGAGCTGGTGAGCAAAATCGGATTTCGTGTAGCGTGTGCGTTTCTGCGTAAACCGCATTTAGCATGCAAGCAAGCATGCAAGCAAGCATGCAGCATGCAAGCAAGCATGCAGCATGCAAGCAAGCATTCAGCATGCAAGCAAGCATGCAGCATGCAAGCAAGCATTCAGGATGGAGCAAGCAAGCACGCAGAATGCAAGCAAGCATACAGCATGCAAGCAAGCATTCAGCATGCAAGCAAGCATTCAGCATGCAAGCAAGCATGCAGCAAGCAAGCAAGCATTCAGCATGTAAGCAAGCATGCAACATGCAGCAGGCATGGTTTCTGTCACGGCTCCGGCGCTGCGGGGCTCCGGCGGTCCCATGCGAGTTTATCGTCGCAGATTGATTGTAAAGCTCACCACCGCAGCTTCGGCTTGCTGGCCGGCTTCGGCCGCGGCGGCGAGTGTTACAACCACCTGCTCCTCAACTCGCGGCCCGCCTCGCCCCTTCGCGCCTACGCAATTTTAAATTACACTCTAGGGGTAGGGCAGACAAGACTGCGTGGAGTCGGATTTACAGCGTTTTCGTTTAGCGTATTCGTTTCTGTCACTAAAACCTATTTATTAGCAAATGTTTTAGGACTAAAAAAAATATTATAAATGAACATTCGGAATAATACACGTTATTTAACACAATACTTAGGACATATGACTTTAGCTCATGTAAAATTAGGAGATTCAATTATTATAGTACTCGATATTATGACAGAATACTTTTAGAACTAAAGATAATTCTGTCAAACAAAATTTCGGGATTTTGAACATTATGGTTACTGAAGTTTATAGCAAAGGTGTTATGGATAATGATTTTCGGACAAACAATTTTAGGAGAAGTAAGGGAGTACCGTTTTTGAGCTTTCCTCAATGGCTCAAGAAAGTTACTTCTAAAGTATGAATACTGAAAAAAAAATCAATCCTATCCGACGTAGGGTGCAAAGTCAAAGTCAAACCGTTTATTTACAATTCAGTAAAATAGTAGTATTCAATTAATAAAGTGACTCTACTGTCCATTCGGAAAGGTAGGTGCAAAAGTGGCATCCTTATCAACAATATAATTCGTATATTGCATTACTTTCCGATATTAGAAGAAAACGACAATGCATTCGCCACCTATTTTGCGAACGAATCAAATCAAATCATTTATTTCTTTGCAAACATGGGTATAGTACATAGGTATTTTATAATAATAAAGTTCTCCATATTTTACCGTCACAACTCACATGGTTATGCAAAGATATACAATTTTAAAATAAAAAAAAGGTGGCAGATCATTGGAATAACATATAAAAAAAAGAACAAATGAATGCTATTCCGGTAATAGTGATAGTAAAATAAAAGGTGGCGCCTAGCATCACTACTGGGTCGGAAATATTAAATTGATGGCGGATATCCCTAGACGCAGGGTGCTGGTTTCAAATAGAAGATGACAATGGAAATGGATAGAATATGACCTGGTCTATACAAGACTGTATAGACCAGGGTAGAAGCCTTTAAAAATAATAAAAAGTGACAAAAAATAATCATCATCAGCTTTTTTTTTATTCATCGAAGTTGTCAAAGTCAGTACAATGATGAGACTGCAATAGCTACATTTTGTAGTTCAAGACAAAAAAAAAGCAAAGGAAGGAAAAGAAATAACTAAAGATGCTCTTGGATTTAATTTTCAATTTCATTGCTTTCTCTGCGGTGGGTCTTCCCCACTTCTCTATGAAATACCTTTTGATGGGCTAAAATTTTTCGTAGGTCACTCAGGTATATATAAGTTGGGATCCTGCCGTTTTGCCGAAAAGATTTTGACAAAATTTCACTACCCAAACAAATTTAAGCAACCTTTTTTTATACCATTGCAATATTTAGAATGATTTTAGTACGCATATTTTAATTTGGTCAAATTTTTACTTAGCAAAATATACTTCTGGACACATCTATTGGCCCACCTTGTATTTTCAGTTTCGTTTGGTCCTAGCTAAAATTTTATATTAGGTCGAGCAAAAAGTTTTTATGCAGTTTTGAACCTGGCACATTCACAATTTCATTCAATAGTCTTTTTTTGAATTTCGAACACAGAATTTAAAGAAACAAAAGACAATTTGGAGCCTGTTTGTTGATATCAAACAATCGAATACTAAGAAAACTTGGTTTTATTGGTTTACTTGGATTTAATTCTTGAAAAAGTGATTGATATCTTTGGTTTTGCAACAAACATTACTTATTCTTAACATTAAGGTGAGGTTCTATCAATAATCTATGGATACTTCACCTGAAGTCGCCGCCCAAGCTGTGGCACTTATTCAGGCCGGACACAGCCAAAGAAACGTGAGTGATCAACTTAATTTAAGTCGATCTGCGGTCCGAAATGTTTATCGGAGGTACCTAGAGACTGGCGGCTTTGTTCGTCGCCAAGGAAGGCCACGGTCTCGGGTAACAACTCAAAGGCACGATCGATTCATCGTGACGACCAGCTTGAGAAATCGTCACCTTACCTCCATTGAGATACAAAACCAACTTCGCGACTTCCACGGAGTATCTGTGAGCGCTCGAACTGTTCGGAGAAGGTTAAAAGAATGCGATATGGTACCACACAAGCCAGCTAATGGGCCCAAACTAACGCGAGCCCACCGAACAGCGCGCCTTCATTTCCCGCGCAGTCATTTAAATTGGACACAGCAAGATTGGAGCCGTGTACTCTTTTCTGATGAGTCTAAAATTGTGTTACATGGCAATGGTGGAAGGAAGAAGGTCTACCGACGTAAGGGAGAGCGTTTCGCACAATGCTGCTTTGAAGAGAGGGTTGCTTATGGCGGTGGCTCATGGACTGTCTGGGGCGGTATATCCGCGAGCGGCAAAACTCAACTTGAGGTTGTTACAGGACCACGGCTGCCAACATTAAATGCTGAAAGGTACATTCGTGAGTGCTTAGAACCTCACGTGATACCATACGCGGACTATGTGGGCCCAAATTTCCTTTTAATGCATGATAATGCAAGAGCCCATGCGGCCGGCATCGTCAGGGAATATCTTCGGGATGTGAACATCACAGTTATGGACTGGCCAGCCAGAAGCCCAGACATGAACCCCATTGAGCACATGTGGGACGAGCTAAAAAGACGTGTTAGGGCTCGTCAGCCAGTTGCCCAGACGATGCAGGAGTTGAAAACTGCCATAAAAGAGGAATGGGAGATGATCCCTCAAAATTGCATAGAGCGGTTGATAAACTCTATGCCTAATCGTATGAGAGCTGTGGTAGATGCCCATGGAGGCAACACGCGTTATTAAATTAAACCTTTATTTGATAAAACATGTTTTTTATTCAAAAATCAATTGCCTTTAACAAGGCGCATATCCGACTTGTTAGGCGTAGCTCCATGTCGTATGGTATTCTGAATTCAAATTTTAAACAATACGATCGAAAAAGATGGTAAAATGTATTAGGTTTAAAACTGCATTAACAGTTTTTGTTCAATCTATCAATCATATTTCGGTAGGGGCCATCGAAACCTAAACTCTAAGGTGGGCCAATAGAAGTGTCCAGAAGTGTATTACCAAGTATAATGTCATTATGGAATTTGGTCTTTAATCAAATGATTTATTACAGCAAACAATCTTCAGACAATAAACGTTTGGTGAAACGATTTGTTAAGACAAAAAATAGTTAGAATACATAGGTTAATTATAAAAACATGGTTAGGTTAGGTTTAAACTGTGACCTCCAACGACTTGCATTAATAGAAAAAAGATATTGTTTTTAGTAGGTTACCCGGAACTGAACTATTTAGTTTAGGATAATTACTTATTAAAAAAAAATGGTTAAACTGGTATTCCAACTGAAATATTTGACTAAATAAAAAATGTTAAAAGTACTAGTTGGTAAACAAGTTATAGTTTAAACGTTCATTTCCCAAACATTAGGTTTGCGTAACAATTTTTTGTGAATAGATTTTTTGCTAAGTTATATATAAATAATTTGGCAAATGAAATTATGCGAAAAATTTATTGGGCAGTGAAAGTTTGTCAAATTCCTTTCAGTCAAACAAGGGAGACCCATATAAGTTATCTTAAAATAGTTATAAATAGGCATCTACGCATATAATTTAAAGAAGATTCTACAACTTTCTCCAAATATTGTAGATGTCTTATTAAATATTAATTTTATTAACTTATTTGTTTGTTACATATAGTAGTATTTTTTGATTTGCAATTTTTTTGTTTATCAATGTAACATATAATCTTACGTTTTTCGAGTAATTAAAGTGTAAATTTTAATAAATAGCTGAAAATTGTACATAATAATTTAAAAAAAAATCGAATTGGAGTTTTTTTCGATTTTTTGCATTTTCTGAGAAGATTTACTATGGTAAAATTTTTTTTTTTCACCATCGGAAAGTAGAGATTTCAAAAAACAGAAAGAAAGCATAGAAACTTTTTGAAAAAAGCTGATATTTTGACGGGTGAATTTTAGATTGAAAATTAGGGTGTTTTTTCGATACTAATTCAAAATAAGGTGAAAAAATAAATATTTCTAATCAAATAAATTACAGCGTATTTGGGACATAAAAAGGTAAGTCTTCACCAAATTTCGTGACATAAAAAAAGATTTTTGTAAAAGATAAAAATTAAAAATTTTCACATAAATTTTGAGGTTATGTGAAAAAAGTGTAAATACAAAAGTTTTAGATCTTTTTATTACCTACAACTTTACCATTTGACTTTTTTCCATAGGACTTTTAGTTTTGCCGGAAATCGAGATAAATCGTTTTTTACCCTTAAAAACTCACCCCCTTCCCCTTCCCGACCTCAGAACGCCCGTAATTTAATTTTCCTTTCATTTTTATAATATTCTCCTCGTTTTCCAATGGGTTTCATCCTACTATTATGTTTTTTGGTTTCAAAAATTATCGACCCTGGTCTAGTATGGGGATACGGGTTTTGAAAAACTATGTAGGTATGATTTGCGTGACCTTGCAAATGCGATGCGGATTAGGTAGGACGACGAAAGTATGAGACTAGACAAAAGGAAGTTGGTAGGAAACATGCGGCACTAACCTTTCGATTCACCGTCTCTAATGTCTTCAACTTCGGCAGAAGCATTGTGTCCTGCTGGACATTGCAGGGCGGCGTGCAGTGGGACGCATGGACGCCTTTCACCACACGTACACGCACTTTTTCCAAAAGACAATGTTTCAGTAACGCACTGCTTTGAATCTGTATGTATTGTTAACGTTCGAACTGCCTCCCCAGCGGAGAAGCTGAAGCTGTGGAGCGAGGACAGCGGGGAGGACGACGAGGAGATGCCGCGGCCGCAGTTCTGCCTCAACTTCTTCCACGAAGCCTTCGTGACCCTGCGGGACATCGTGGACGCCGCGCTCAGCGCCGTCGTGTGAGTCGCGTCCTACGTTTAAACCGGGAAACATGCACACATCCAATGGACGACAACTTCGATGTAACAACTGTTCAACCGGTGTACAGTGCCATGAATCACATGTCGTCTTCGCTGATTGTTTAACTAGTGTTCCTGCTGTGCGCACACTGAACTTGTTAAAAGATCTCACCACACCACCAAGCGTTTGTATGAGTGCGGAAGCGCACGCTTTTCCTGGGGATCTATATACCCATTACCCATATTTTATATTACACAGGTCATTAGCTAAGTAACAGCCAGTAATGTAGTTGTGTGTATGTGTGTTATGTGCAGACTGGGCGAAAGCACGTGCGAGTTCGTGGCCATGTCGGACTCGTACAACATGGCGCTGGGCTGGCTGCTGCTGGCCGACGTGCTGGCCGAGCTGTGCCAGCTGGCGCGCGGGGACCTCACGCACCACTACATACAGAAATATAGGTGACTCACATAAAAACGATTTCATTGATTGATTCACTACTAGTCAACATTTTATTTACTATTGTCAATTTTTAGAACCGTCATGTCATATGAAATACAGGGTGGATTTTTGAGACGAGACCTTAACCGTTATAGTTACAGGAAAACGTTCTTAGGAGACCATTCATAACTTTTTGTGCATTGCAAATCTGTGAATGCAGTTCAGAATAACAGAATGACAGACAGACAGAAACAGTTTTTGAAAAAAAATACATTCAGCGAAAAAAATACTAGTAATACCAAAAAAAATATTCATGCCTGTCGATCCTATTTCATGTAGGGAAAAGACTATGGGATCATTTAAGGTATATAGGACTTGAAATGACAAAAATCGCCAAAAACTATTCCCATATATTTGCGCTGAAAATGAACGCACGTAACTGCACGTGTATTGGTCCTTACGTCATAGAGTCCGATCAAACAGCCGATAACCTCGTAGACGAGTGCGTGAAGCAACTTGGATAACAAGGCCTTCCGCCATGTCATGCTGACCGCTCACCCTCGCCCGCAGAAAGCGCGGCTACGCGGAGCCGCTGGTGACGGCCACGCTGCGCCTGCTGCCGCTAGGCGTGTTCGCCTACGCCGAGGATTATACGGGCGCCATCACCGCGCCGCCCAAGTATCAGGACCTGTTCCTCAGCATCAAGGACTTCTCCATACATGGTGAGTAAAACTTGTCGAGCAGATGCTTGCTGCCGCTGGGCGTGTTCGCCTACGCCGAGAACTACACGGGCGCCATCACCGCGCCGCCCAAGTACCAGGACCTGTTGTGGTAGTACAGTGTAGGGGTGGTACAGTGTAGGGGTGGACGGTTACAGAGCCGGCGCACGGCGCGGAGGCGAGCGCGCTGGCGTGCCGCGCGCTGTACCGCGTGCTGGTGGGCGCGGGCACGGGCGGCGCGCGCGGCTGGTGGAGCGTGTGGTAGTACAGTGTAGGGGTGGTACAGTGTAGGGGTGGACGGTTACAGAGCCGGCGCACGGCGCGGAGGCGAGCGCGCTGGCGTGCCGCGCGCTGTACCGCGTGCTGGTGGGCGCGGGCACGGGCGGCGCGCGCGGCTAGTGGAGCGTGTGGTAGTACAGTGTAGGGGTGGTACAGTGTAGGGGTGGACGGTTACAGAGCCGGCGCACGGCGCGGAGGCGAGCGCGCTGGCGTGCCGCGCGCTGTACCGCGTGCTGGTGGGCGCGGGCACGGGCGGCGCGCGCGGCTGGTGGAGCGTGTGGTAGTACAGTGTAGGGGTGGTACAGTGTAGGGGTGGACGGTTACAGAGCCGGCGCACGGCGCGGAGGCGAGCGCGCTGGCGTGCCGCGCGCTGTACCGCGTGCTGGTGGGCGCGGGCACGGGCGGCGCGCGCGGCTGGTGGAGCGTGTGGTAGTACAGTGTAGGGGTGGTACAGTGTAGGGGTGGACGGTTACAGAGCCGGCGCACGGCGCGGAGGCGAGCGCGCTGGCGTGCCGCGCGCTGTACCGCGTGCTGGTGGGCGCGGGCACGGGCGGCGCGCGCGGCTGGTGGAGCGTGTGGTAGTACAGTGTAGGGGTGGTACAGTGTAGGGGTGGACGGTTACAGAGCCGGCGCACGGCGCGGAGGCGAGCGCGCTGGCGTGCCGCGCGCTGTACCGCGTGCTGGTGGGCGCGGGCACGGGCGGCGCGCGCGGCTGGTGGAGCGTGTGGTAGTACAGTGTAGGGGTGGTACAGTGTAGGGGTGGACGGTTACAGAGCCGGCGCACGGCGCGGAGGCGAGCGCGCTGGCGTGCCGCGCGCTGTACCGCGTGCTGGTGGGCGCGGGCACGGGCGGCGCGCGCGGCTGGTGGAGCGTGTGGTAGTACAGTGTAGGGGTGGTACAGTGTAGGGGTGGACGGTTACAGAGCCGGCGCACGGCGCGGAGGCGAGCGCGCTGGCGTGCCGCGCGCTGTACCGCGTGCTGGTGGGCGCGGGCACGGGCGGCGCGCGCGGCTAGTGGAGCGTGTGGTAGTACAGTGTAGGGGTGGACGGTTACAGAGCCGGCGCACGGCGCGGAGGCGAGCGCGCTGGCGTGCCGCGCGCTGTACCGCGTGCTGGTGGGCGCGGGCACGGGCGGCGCGCGCGGCTGGTGGAGCGTGTGGTAGTACAGTGTAGGGGTGGTACAGTGTAGGGGTGGACGGTTACAGAGCCGGCGCACGGCGCGGAGGCGAGCGCGCTGGCGTGCCGCGCGCTGTACCGCGTGCTGGTGGGCGCGGGCACGGGCGGCGCGCGCGGCTGGTGGAGCGTGTGGTAGTACAGTGTAGGGGTGGTACAGTGTAGGGGTGGACGGTTACAGAGCCGGCGCACGGCGCGGAGGCGAGCGCGCTGGCGTGCCGCGCGCTGTACCGCGTGCTGGTGGGTGCGGGCACGGGCGGCGCGCGCGGCTGGTGGAGCGTGTGGTAGTACAGTGTAGGGGTGGTACAGTGTAGGGGTGGACGGTTACAGAGCCGGCGCACGGCGCGGAGGCGAGCGCGCTGGCGTGCCGCGCGCTGTACCGCGTGCTGGTGGGTGCGGGCACGGGCGGCGCGCGCGGCTGGTGGAGCGTGTGGTAGTACAGTGTAGGGGTGGTACAGTGTAGGGGTGGACGGTTACAGAGCCGGCGCACGGCGCGGAGGCGAGCGCGCTGGCGTGCCGCGCGCTGTACCGCGTGCTGGTGGGTGCGGGCACGGGCGGCGCGCGCGGCTGGTGGAGCGCGGCGCCGGCGCGTGCGTCGCGGCTGCTGGAGCGCGTCGTGGTGGCCTACGTGGCGCCGCCCGCCATCCGGGATCAGCTCGTGCGTTTGCATCAGCGCGCGCATGAGATTGAAGATGCCCAGGTTTGTGCACACTTTTTATGTTCGCCATCTTTTAATCTTGTCCCGATTTATTTTAAAGCGGTGCAGTATACTCTCTTCCGTGGTTCTCGATTAGTCTGCAGCCTGCACTTCTTGTCGCTCGTCCCGTTCTCACAAGCTTCTTCCTAGTTCCTGGAACGAGAGTGATCGTAAAATTGATGCGCCTTGTAGGGACTACATGTAATAATGTTGGCATGGCGAAATGCAACGCCCCCCGCACATAAAGTAGAGCGGCCAGTCGTCTGTCCCACGCCGTGACAATATCTAGTGTTCCTTATAACGTATTGTTACGAGCTTAGGGTTCGTGACAATAAAATCCAATACTAACTTGGTCGCGGAAAATGCGCTCCTTATATAGGTCAGTTAATTCTAGAAACTTCTATTCTCGAAACATCTGGAAAGTACTCGTAACTACCGCTGCCGACTGACCAGATATCGAGAAGTGTTGTTTTGTTGTTCTAGAAAAAAAACAAAGTACTTAAATCTACTAGTTCTGCTACTCGATACTAGATGGCGCTAGTAGTAACTTAATGTACCCGACATTCATTCTGGCGCGAAACTCTGCCCCCTCCTAAGACATGCTCGTCCCGAGCATTATCGGTCCCATAATAACGCGATCGATCCACATGGATGATCTTTGGAGCACTTCCTGTACCTTTCTGTATACGGTAGGTCACGTCGTTAATTTTTGTCACATCCAGTACGGCCCGTCCCATTTAGCTTGAAGCTTAGGAGATTTCCCTTTACTGCGAACTGGATTGTGCAACTATACTAGTGAACCTTCGTCGAACCCTTTATTGTTAATTTTGCGGTCATAACGGGTTTTCATCTTTTAACCCACATAGAGTCGAAAACGACCAAAATTACGCCGATACTGTAAATACATAGTAACCGCGAACTGTTTATTGAATTTTAAATAAAACGCCATCCATTAATTGGTACAGGAACAATTTTGAAGCATGAGACAGTTTTGGTGACAGTTCACGACAATTGATTTGGATGAATAGAGCTGTGTTATAGGTATAATACTCCTCAGTGGTTACGCACCTTTACCGAGACGGCGTATGTATTGGGAATCCAACGAGGATACCCACAATGTTTTTATTTCGAAGTCGATGAGGCGAAATCGGTTTGAAGAGGTATATTATAATTATATATAAATATATTTAGGTATTTCCATGTCGCTGACAACAGCAACCTACGCGTAGGAGATAAAATGGCAAAAATTCGGCATTTGTTCAACATCATGAACAAAAAATTTCTAATGTATGCTCCCATCGAAAAAAACTTGAGTACCGATGAATCAATGATACCATACTATGGGCGTCATGGCCGTAAGCAGCATATTCATGGCAGATCGATCCGTGTCGGCTTCAAGGCATGGGTGGCAGCGACTCGTTTAGGATACTGCTTACAAGCTGAGTTATATGAGAGAAGATCTGAAGCGCGAGATACAGGCCTAGGGGAACATGTTGTTACCAAATTGACGAATACAGTCAAGATAATACCCCGAAACACTTTTTTCTGTGTATTGTGACGTTTTCACATCTCCTAGTTTACTAAGTTCTTTACAAGAAATAAATATAAAAATAACTGGAACTGCTCGTCAAAATAGAATAGACAAGTGTCCACTAATGGATGCTAAGCACAAGTGATAAAATATGTGCTGTACGATAGAATGACAACAACGTCGTAACAATGTTGTCAAATGAATTCGGAGTCCACCCTGTTCAAAAGGCACGTCGATATTCAGTTGCTGCTAAATAGAAAATCGATATTGATCAGCCAAATGTTGTACACCAGTACAACCGATTTATGGGAGGAGTAGATAGACTTGATGCTAATGTCGGCGTTTACCGGATTGCCATTAGAGGAAAAAAATGATATATGCCGGGGCCCCCTTATTTATGGGCATTGCCCATATTGATGTGGTTGATTGACGTCGTTGTGAACAATGCTACTTTACTCGCTAGATCATACGGGGCAAACGTAGACACTTTGGAATTTCGTCGATCTATTGCAAGAACTTTACTCCTGAAATATGGGAATATGAGATCTCAACCTGGGCCACGTCAGCAAGTGAGAACAAATGTACCCGTTTCTGTTAGAAAACATTCAGCTCAACATATTATTCTCACCGGTCAGATCAGACACGAATTGCATTATGTAAAAATAAAACGATTTAAATGTGTCGTAAGTACTATTTTCATTATTATGACTTGTTTTTATTATTTCTAAAATTATCTGATGTTATTACTTAATGGTTCCTAATAAAGACTGACTAACATAACTGTAACGTATTTTTATTTTGCTGGTTCGCTATCTATTGCACAACTTTATGTGCCCATGGGGTCGTTTACGACCCGCTGAAAAAATGTACTCGTACTGAAAATGAAATTCTACTATTACAGGCCTTATGTGATCATTTATACTTAACATAAAGTAAAAATTTAAAAAATCGGTGTTAATAAAAGTTCTGGGCATATATGAGTTAAACAAAGCTAAAGCCAAATAATAACAACCGCAAGGGTCGATCTTCAAGGTTAAGCAACACTTGCCGAGGTTGGTCATTGGATGGGTGACCATCTTAACATACCGAGACTCCTCCGTGCCTCGGAAAGCACGTTAAGCTGTTGGTCCCGCCTGTCATTTGTAGATCTTGGGCAATCGTTACGGATAGTCAGAAGCTAGATAATCTGACATCAGTCTTTCCAAGGAGTACCGTGTTACCCAGTTAATGTTTTGTGGAGGTCTGGTAGGCAGCCGCTCCACGTAAAATACTGGTATTCAGCTGAATCTGGTTTGACTGGAAGCCGACCCCAATATAGTTGGGAAGAGGCTCGGCAGATGATACACGGGTTTTCATCTTTTCAGACATTTGCTGGCCCGATTGTCTGACGTGCTCATAAATGTCATTCATTTTGTTCCGCAAGTCATTCGCATAATCGGTCATACTGCGTGGGGCATCAGGTGGTATTCCGGTGATCAGGTCTGCAGGCAGCCGTAATTCTCTTCCAAAGTTTGCGAAGGCTGGTGTCACCGATGTACTGTCGTGAACAGCACTTCGGTATGACAGCAAAAACGGTTGTATATGCTTGTTCCAATCGCGTTGCCGGTTTTCCACGACTTTTGCCAGTTATCTCTTCAATGTCTGATTAAATCGATCCACCATTCCATCCGATTGTGGGTGGTAAGAAGTTGTTCTCGTTTTATGAGTACCCATAACTCGACAAGTTTCCTGGAATATTTGGGACTCAAAATTCCTTCCTTGATCGCTGTGAATCTCAAAGGGTACTCCAAAACGACAGAAGACTTCATGAACTAGTTTGTCTGTTCACTGTGGAGGCTTCTTGATTTGGAATGGCGAAGACTTCCGGCCCCTTAGTGAAGTAATCCATTACAACCATGAAATACTTGTTACCACTTTCACTTTCCGGAAAAGGTCCCGCAACATCTAGCAAACAGCTACAGCCTCAAACTGTACTTTGTAGGCTGACCAGGAAGATGTCCCATCGAACGGCGGCACTTTGAATCCACGTAGCGAAGGTGTAGGTGTAGCAGCTACGGAAACTGCCGCCCCATCTCCGACTTTTAGGTTGTCCATTGTTTTTTTCATTTCAGCAACCTGGGTTTCAGCTTCTATCAGGCGGTTCTCGTGCTGAACCACCTTATCTTGTACGACTTTTATTTCTTTGCCGAAAGTGGCGTGCAGATCCTTCATGAGGAACGACACGCTAGTCCTGTTCTTCCAACCGACGGGCCTGTTCCTCCTGTCGGCGAGCCTGCTCCTCCTTGTCACGCTGGAGCTTTTCTTCCCACCGACGGGTCTGTTCCTCCTGTCGGCAAGTCAGTTCCTCCTGTCGGCGAGTCTGTTCCTCCTGTCGGCGAGCCTGCTCCTCCTTGTCACGCTGCAGCTGTTCTTCCAACCGACGGACCTGCTCCTCCTGATGGCGGGCTTGTTCCTCCTGTCGGCGGGCCTGTTCCTGCAGCATCATCATCAGAGCAGCAAAGTCTGGTGCTGCGGATGCTGGAGCTGCTGTGGATGGACCGGCTTCCATGATCGGCAGCTGGCCCTTCAACGTATGAGGCGTTGTACCTCCAAAGCGCCTCTGGTCCGTCTCCTGCTGGCGTTGACTCCGGGGTACGAAAACCCTCCGTTTCGTCCTCTTGGTAGAATCGGCATGGTTTAATTATCCCACTTCTGATACCAATTGTTACGAGCTTGGGGTTCGTGACAATAAAAACATCCGATTAAATAACCAAAGTAACATTTTACTTTAAAAACACTAATTACAACTTCAAACTCAATAATTATAAAACACAACTTCACTACTGTTCACTTTAGTCGCACTTGAAGATCGCTTCCGAAGTATTCGCTTGTTTTGCAAATCCAATACTGACGAATGGCTTCTCGCAGTTCAACCTATAAGGTTGTCGACTACTTAACCGGGCCTGCCTTTTTTTTTTTTCGGTGGGAAATCCTCATGGAAATCCTCCACTCTGGGGCGGGTGGAGGGGTCTGTCAGACTCTTACTGACTAAAACCACCCCGGTGTTCCATCTCCCACCTACGCCGGGGATCGCGGGAACGTATGCGACTTCCGCAATCCCCGGCTGGTGCCGGCCCGCCTCTGCGGGCCACCTCGCGTCGGCGAGGGGAGTGAGGTGTTTAACTCCCCTCGCTACGTCAAAGAGGGCCGCACGGGAACACCACGCGCCGCCACCTCGGGTCCGGATGAATGGGGGGCGACGGACATCCCCAAGTCCGTCGCCCCTGGACCCAGTTAGGGGGGCCGGAAGAGGGCAGCGTATGCCCTCCTCCGACGCCCGATGCGCCTGCTGCGGGCTGGGAGAGCGGTTGAGATTTCCCTCTCCCTTTCCGCAGCCTCCTTCTGCGCCAGAACAGTTTCGCAGAAGGAGACAACCGCGTCCCAGGACTCCTCACCGCCGACCATAGCATGGACTACGGTCGGCAGCGAGAGGTCACCGCCAACAACAGAGATGAGGGCACGGCGCGGCTCCTCCCAAGCTGCACACTCTGCCAGCGTATGCCGTGCCGTGTCCTCCCGACAGTCGACGCAGTGGTGGCATCGAGCGTCCGGCTCCCTGCCTATGCGACACAAGAACCTCCCGAAGCAGCCATGCCCCGAGAGGAACTGCGTCGCACTAAAAGGTCAGGGAGCCGTGCCTTCTCCCGAGCCAGAGATCGAGCACTGGCCGGATGGCCTCGATGGTGATGAGGCCGGCGGAAGGGCTCGAAAGCCTGTCCCGCCATTCCGCCACCAGGACCTCGCGCAGCTGCGACCGACGCAACTCCAAGTGTCGCTGCGTCAGTCTCAGTTTATGTTATGACACATTTTGTTATTTAGCTGTTATGACTTTAAAGTAAGTAAGCGTGTTGAAAGTGCAGAAGGTTACTGTTCACGACCTGTACCGCAATCAGTAACGGGTTAGCATAATAATTATGTACAAGGCAGGTCAGGATTCATCAAAGCATTTGTTAGAAATAATATATTTATAATTTATAGACACTTGAATTGTCAAGGTCGGTCAGTCAAAAACGTGAAACTAATTTGCACGTTCCAAAGCATAGATCTATGAAAGGCACTCTTAAATCATGTTATTTATTACAAAAATCTTGATTACTACACTGAAAAGAGGACAGGACCCAGTATTGAGCCTTGTGGTACTCCCATTTTGACTTTAATTGACACCATTTGTTTGCACATGCTGATGTCTATTATTTAAATAAGACTTTTACTTAACTGAGTGCAAGTTTACCTAGTTCGTAATGTTCTGGTTTTAAGAGAAAGGTTTCTTGATTTACGAAATCAAATGACTTAAAAAGGTCACAAAAGATAAATATTGAACTATTTTGTGGCGTGCTCGTAAAATGCTTGGTCTATTTTAGTATACACGGTGCCATTTTAGTCGCCTTACAAAGGCGGCCTACTTAATGTACCACACATAAAGTACCTATAGGCGCGATTATTTTAAAAAAATAATTCATTAACATACTGGGTACAATAAAAAGAAGCAATGCATTAGAATTATGAAACACCCTGTTAATAATGTTTACGTATCGAAACAATGGGCGGCGTTCGGGAAGTTGCGTGGTATCTTCTCGTCTCACATACCACAGTGTCTCAAGCATCCATACGAGCGCATCATACGTCCGACCGCCGTCACAGCGCGCAGCGCACCGCGCCTCCGCTCCGAACGAATGCGACACCAGCGGCGGCTGGCATGCGCTGGCGACCGTGCCGAGGACAGACAACATCCCTGCGTCGTTGATCATCGTGCACTGACTGCCATTGGAAGTTTTTTTTTTCCGATGACCACTCGCAGTTCAGCGCACTAAGGCTGGCCTCAAATGAATTTAAGGCCCCCAGCCAGGGCTTACAAACTAGCTTATTATCTTAAATGACCGCTCGCTATCCCCTGCGGGATACGGACCTCGGCTTAGCGGCGTCATTTCGGGAGGACAGCAAGGGACAGGCTGGGTCATATCGTTAAATCCATTGGAAGACACACCGCCTAATATTTATGTGTGGCGCCGCGCGCTCGCGCTACGTCATCCTCGACCGCCGCCAAGCTTGGATCCCGACTATTGTCCGGTTAACTTCTCAGCGCCACCACCACTTGTGGAATACCCTACCGCAATATATTATGAATTCTCTTAATCAGTAAGATTATTAAATGTCATATTTATTAGTTTATTATTTTAACATATTTATGTATTTTATTAGTACTTATAATATATATTATTTGTGTATTCTTTCCGAAACAAAATTATATTTTAAATTTTATTTTTATTTGTTGTAAACCTACCACAGGATAGTCTTTTTAACCCAAAGGATGACTGGCAGAGAATGCCTTGATGCATTAAGTCCGCCCATGTACCACTATTGTACATAAAGTTTAAATAAATAAATAAATATATTAAGCCTGGTTCTGGACAATAAACTCATTCATT
The DNA here is from genome assembly GCA_905163435.1 of Mamestra brassicae. Classification (NCBI taxonomy): domain Eukaryota; kingdom Metazoa; phylum Arthropoda; class Insecta; order Lepidoptera; family Noctuidae; genus Mamestra; species Mamestra brassicae. The sequence goes on along the minus strand of LR990991.1, from coordinate 335,041 downwards.
GTCATTTGTTCATATCCATCTCAGTGTTTTATTGGAAGATACCCTAAAACCCCTAAAGTGGTGACCCCGACGTGATATGAACACGCAACCTTCGGATCTGGCTTGAAAAGTATCGTCATGCCCAACTCAACCACAAAGATTATTTGCGACATGTAAACAAGTTCCGTTCGTTCATACTTGCCCAAAGAATTCCGGGAAATTGCATACCAAGCGATTCACAACCTTAGTCACCCGGGAATAAGGGCCACAAGGAAGCTCGTCACTACCCGTTACTTTTGGCCATCCAAGAACGGTGACGTAAGCAACTGGACTCCAGCCTGCGATCCATGCCAGCGAAAGTACAGCAACACACGAAGTCACCAGGGGCTAGCATTCAGCGAGCAAATCGGCTGGAACACGTCCATATCGATTGTGTTGGCCCCCTGCCTCATCCGCCCTGCATCTCAAACGGGTACCGGTATCTGTTGACAATGATTGATCGGTCTACAAAATGGCCAGAAGCCTGCCCCAATGGAAGAAATAACCGCAGAAAAAGTCGCCAGTACATTCTACGAGTGTTGGATCGCCAGGTATGGATGCCCAGTCACAATAACAAACGATCAAGGCAGACAATTTGAATCCGAGCTGTTCAAAAAACTAATGCATCGTATGGGCATACACCGCACCCGAACTACTGCTTACCATCCGCAGTGTAACGGGATGATAGAACGTTGGCACCGAACACTCAAGGCGGCACTCACTGCACGACTCATTTCGTCAACATGGTCGCAAGAATTATCTACAGTACTACTTGGGCTGCGAGCAGCCATCAAAGAAGACGTCGGCGCAAGTACAGCCGAATTACTATATTATGGACAAACATTACGACTGCCTGGAGATTTTTATCAACAATGCACAGGACATAATGACAACTTCAAGCCTAATGCATAAGCTGAATGAGGCATTTAAGAAGGCACTGGCGCAGCGAAAAACCAACCAAAACCGAGCTACTTTCATACACCATGAATTACGTAACTGCTCCCATGTTTATGTCCGTAATGACGCATCAAACAAGTCATTAACGCCGACGTAAGCCGGGCCATACGAAGTCATCAAGCGCACAGATAAATATTACACTATACAGCTACGCAACAGGACATTTCGTAGTTAGCGTAGGATTTTTTATTTTTATGAATGTGTAATAGTAGGTGATTGGATAGAAGAAGTGGGCTGCCGTTGTAAGACGACTTAAATGGCACCGTGTATATGTATGCATTAATGAGTTACTACAAAAAGTAAATTAAGTATTTAATGATATTTATATGTTGCGCGCGGTGCCTTAGATCCGCATCGCGTGGTCGTCGAACGAGGTTTCGTGCGTGTACAACGTGGAAGACCGCCCCATCGAGCTGCGCGTGTGGCTGGCGCGCACACACCCGCTGGCGGCGCCGCGCCTGGCGGCCCCGCAACTCAGCGGGCCCGGCGCCAGCACGCACTGGGTCGCGCTCTACCTCGCCTACCAGGTACACATCCCACCTGACGCCTCATCGAGCTGCGCGTGTGGCTGGCGCGCACACACCCGCTGGCGGCGCCGCGCCTGGCGGCCCCGCAACTCAGCGGGCCCGGCGCCAGCACGCACTGGGTCGCGCTCTACCTCGCCTACCAGGTACACATCCCACCTGACGCCTCATCGAGCTGCGCGTGTGGCTGGCGCGCACACACCCGCTGGCGGCGCCGCGCCTGGCGGCCCCGCAACTCAGCGGGCCCGGCGCCAGCACGCACTGGGTCGCGCTCTACCTCGCCTACCAGGTACACATCCCACCTGACGCCTCATCGAGCTGCGCGTGTGGCTGGCGCGCACACACCCGCTGGCGGCGCCGCGCCTGGCGGCCCCGCAACTCAGCGGGCCCGGCGCCAGCACGCACTGGGTCGCGCTCTACCTCGCCTACCAGGTACACATCCCACCTGACGCCTCATCGAGCTGCGCGTTTGCCACTATTTGGACAACACAACTCAACTCCAAAGGTAACAACCAATTCGAATCGTGCCGAACGGTGTGGCGTTTTATACGTGCATACATGATGCTCTATTAAAACGTCAGAAGTTACGTAAAGTTTATGAGAAGTATAAAATGTGAATGTTAATATAGAACGGCAGTCTACTGAACGCGCTGAAGATGTGGACGCGGACGGTGAGCGCGCGCGTGGAGGCGGCGCCGCAGTGCTACATCTGCTACTGCCGCCTGCACCCCATCTCCGGCCGCCTGCCGCGCGTGCTGTGCAACCAGTGCAAGAACAAGTTCCACAACATCTGCCTGGTATGCTACACCTTATTATACCACATTTTGCATGGTAATGCTACGAGCTTGGGGTTTGTGACAATAAAATCAGTCGATTAAATAACCAAAAATTACACAATGTCCTTTATTGCAAATTTATCTGGTGCCAACCATAATTGCAAGTTCTAAACACTAATCTTAAAACAAAATTTCACGACTGATCACTTTAATTCGCGATACAGTGCGCTGAAAACTCGTGTGACGTCACTTACCAGTACACTTCTTACTGGAAAGTGACTTTACAAACCCCCACTCCTTATCTTTGATGCGTTGTATCTTCGTAGTTTTTTATTGATTTGATAATAAAAAATATGTATCCAATATTTTTAACCGACTTCAAAAAGGAGAAGGTTCTCAATTCGGTTGTATATTTTTTCTGTTTGTTACCTCTTCTTTCATGTGAAAGGATATCCTATACAAATTTTATCAAAATCGGTTCAATAGTTTGGTTTTAAATCAAAATAGCTGGATGAAATAGAAAATATATCATTCAAGTAAACGAAATTGCATTTTTTGCTTTCCTGTGAATTTCCAGTGGTGTTGTTTGGTTTACAAACCACTAAAAAGTGTAAACCAACTAATGGACTTAATAGAATCATATTTTTTTAACCCAGGCAACATCACTATTATAGGGGCTACTACTACTCACAATGGAGCAAACAATACATACGTATATTTGATGCAATAGGATCGAGTTCCATTCTTAGTTAGAAAAGCTCTTTTACCGAAACTAAAAATATTTTTTGTCGTTTGAAGATTAGCTTAAAGCTATAATAAACTGATTCGACTCTCTATACTTCCATACTATAATATAATAAAGCTGAATAGTGTGTTTGTTTGAATGCGCTAATCTCTGGCATTTTTATTTTTTTAGGATGGGAAGTCATCGAATGACCTCTTCCGCTCTGTGTGGAGCGGAAGGGCGTGTCCCATCCGTGTTCCTCTTAAAGCCCTTTGCGTTCCAGGGCCGCGGTGACTATTTCGAACAAATTCCGCAATCCTGGAATCTCTGGAACTACCAGTCGGATTTGGAAAATTATTTTAGTATATAATAGCCACATTCATGAGGAAGGCAAAAGCTAAAACGGAATATGCTCGTACGAAGTCGCGGGCAAAAGCTAGTATTTTTCAGAAACCTCATTGTGTTTTTTTCTCCAAATGTGTATCAAATGACCGGCCAAAAAGATCGAGGCTTACAAGGATAACATCAATAAAATCTGATTGAGTGACGAGCTCGTCTGTTTGTCCCGCAGCGCAAGTGGTTCGCGACCAGCAACAAGTCCAACTGCCCGCTGTGCCGCTCCACCTTCTGACCGGCGCCGCGCTCACACAGCTCACGCTCACACAGCTCACGCTCACACAGCTCTCACAGCAACGATGTGGCGTCATGGATATCCCGGCTTTGTCTCCGCTGGGACAATACTAAATTAGAGTACCACGTAACTTTAAACAATGATGTTAGAATTTGAAGCTGATATGCTGATCTTGAAATGTTTTATTAATTGTTGTCATACTACAGATTTTCTCCCTAAAAATATGTATATAAATAAATATACCGAATCATCGATTATTACATGGATTTCATATTGTATGTAACTATTTTGAGATTTTTTTTTTCAAATTTTAATGGGTACCTGATAGAACTTCCGAGTTAGCCAGACATTGTTGCTTTCGCAGATTTCATTGACTAGGTAGGTATTTCATATTGTTGTCTATACATATAAGTCTGGTTGGCTAAAGTGAAATTTATGGATCTTTACATTTTGCGTCATAAGGCGCAAGCAAAGCTGTTGGCAAAACATAGCGACTCGTTATAAGAGTCTGCTTGTGAGCATTCTGCGTTAGTAGGCACCTCGCGAACTTGTTGGTTGTAAATGTAAATAAACGAGAATTTATCATGAAATGCACGGTTTTTATTCGAGTCTCCTATACAATGATCTACAAGAAGGAATTTACAAGCATCACCCGACGCCTTTTCACAGCTAATTTGCATTCCAGTGAGGTTATAGAGGAATGCGGTACAGAGAGCGTCGCCGCTATGACGGCAACGATCAGGCTCTGGCCCGAGCGCGCCCCGTCTCCTTTGCTGACATCTCTTTGAGGCGCGCTTGGAACACAACGCGCCATCGACGCGGGCTTGGTGATGATCGGACAGCGAGCCACCCAACGTGAGCCGTCACCGCAGTAGGTGGCTGGGGATCGCCCTGTGACTCCCGAGGCCTGGGGCGTCTTCTTCTGTAGCGGCAGTTGGAGCGAAGGCCCCCTTTGTGAGAGACAAGCCCCGCGCGGCCCGCCTCCTCCTTCGCTCCGGGCCATGAATTTAACGAAATGAAATTCATGGCCATTCCTCGGTGGCTCCGCACGCGCCTACTCGATACCGCCGCCGACGTGGCGTTTTTACATATACAGATTTATATTATTATTTATGTATTCCTGTTCAGAAAGGGTTCAGAAGATTATGTAAGTAGTGCACCCTACGCAACGGAAGCGATTATTCTAACAGTTACAAATGTGTATTTGTGATTGAATCCTTTCAGTAGTGCGACAGCGATATCGGCTGGCGCGTCGACGGGGCGGCGGTCGCCGGGTGCGGTAACACTAGCGTCTCTTCCTCTTCTGCTGGCAGAAGTTCGGTTTGCTGGAAGAAATATCTTTTGAAAAAGCATTACCGTTGCGCTCTCCTCTCTGTATATAATTGTATGTTGTATTGTATCGGTTTTATAAGTGTATTGTGTGTGCCAAGGGCGTACCCAGCTAGGGGCAGCTGCCCCCCCCCCCCCTAGAAGAATTAAAAACGTGTATCTCTATGCAAAAATAAGTTTTGTAAAATTAACATCTTTCCACTCGTTAAATATTTTTTATTTAATATTTATTACATTATTTTATCTAGAAGAATATTCCACGCCATTCGATTCGATATAGTATAGAATTCCATCGTGCATATCAAGGGCCATCCACCTATTGCCTAGTAGACTTGTCGTTTTACTACACTACGTAGGATGGGCCGAATATTCCCACATGGATTGCCACTTTTAGCCGGTATTTTTTTATTTTATAAATTTTTCTTCATCGTACCTAATTGCTTTAATCGCTTATTATTTTCTAAACTAGGTAATAATAAAGAGGAAATATTTGTATGTTTGTTACGATTTAGCTTAAAAACTACTCAAACGATTTAAAAACTTCTTTCGCCGTTAGGTAGCTACATTGTTAACTTAAAACATAGGTTATATTTTATTTTCGAAAAAAGTAACGATCCCACAAAAAATACAATAATGTAAACCAAAGTAGTAGTAAACAAATTCAGTCTACGTCGTGTAGTAAAACGACAAGTCTACTAGGCAATAGATGGATATGGCCCTTGATGATAATGGACGCTCTGACAACGGACATTCAGGAAGAGGCTCTCTGGTGCATGCTGTTTGCTGATGACATTGTGCTGGTTGCCAAAAGTGGCCTAGAGGTCCAGAGCAGATTGGAGACGTGGTGGCAGATACTGGAGAGAGTTGGCCTGAAATTGAGCAGAATAAAAACAGAATACCTGTTCTGCAATTTCGGCGGTCTTATACCTATAGCTCTCACCGGAACGCCTATACCGATCAGCTTCGACTTTCGGTACCTCGGGTCGCTTGTCCGGGGGGACGGTGATATAGACCCGAGACGTAACGTACCGGATCAACTCAGGATGGATGAAATGGCGACAGGTCACTGGAACAACTTGCGACCCACGGATGCCCCTCAAGTTATAGGGCAAAATCTATAAATCCGTGATAAGACCTGTCGTACTGTTTGGATCAGAATGTTGGGCTGTGAAAAAGACAGATGAGAATAGATTGAATGCAGCGGAGATGAGAATATTGAGATGGATGTGTGGAGTATCGAGAATGGATAAAGTGAGGAATGAGTTCATTAGAGGTAGTTTAAAAGTGGCGCCAGTGACAGAAATGTTAAAAGGGAACCGCTTATTTTGGTGTAGTCATGTGAAGAGGAGGGATGAAATGCACGTAACTAAGAGTTATGAATATAAATGTGGTTGGGTGGACAGGGAGAGGGAGGCCAAAGACAATATGGATGGATTTTTTAGGAGTGATATGAAAAGAAAAGGGAGTTAGTGATAGCGTGACGGCTGACAGGACAAAATGGAAGAAAAATACGTGTTGCGCCAACCCCGAGTAACATGGGATGAGGGCAGGAAAATTATTCTAGCACTAATCAAACTTTGGGGGGTGGTGTGCTTATTGCAGTACGACGTGAACTTATCAATGATCTCCGCAGTGAATGGTTCTCGTCTGCCGAAGACTTGTGGATTACTCTCACCCTACACAGAAAGAGACCGCGAGTTTCATATAAAATGCATATTTGTGTAGTGTACATCTGCAATCAAAATCTTGGCCACTCCCAAGCAGGTCAGTTAACTAATTTTTCTAATAACCTTGCAGATATTGTTCAGAAGCATCCCGCTGATAAATTTTTAGTTCTTGGCGATTTTAACCTTCCAAACATAAACTGGGAACCAGATGATGATGGTCAGTCTGTTTGCCCTAGTAATATCCAAGGTCATGTGCAGGTCAATTTGTTTGATAACTTTACAGTCTGCAATCTCTCGCAATACAATTCACAATTGAATTTCAACCAGAAAATACTAGATCTAGTTTTATCTAATAGCGAGGTTTCAGTGGGAAGTTGCGCCGATCCTCTGGTGCCGGAAGATCCTCATCATAGGGCTCTTTTTGTGTCAGCTGATTTCGTGGAACTTCATACTCTTCCTGCGCGTCCTCGTATAAAATTTTTATATCGATCAGCCGACTACACGGCCATTAATCATCGGCTGAGCCAGATCGACTGGCTCAACGAAGTGTGCACTAGGTCACTCGAAGATGCCACATTATTTTTCTATGACACTCTCAATGAACTACGTGATTCTTTTGTACCTTTTAAAATGGTAGTTCCGAGCAGCAAATACCCTCTCTGGTTCAAACAACCGCTGATAAAAATTTTAAAGGAAAAAGCGAAGTACCACGCAAAATTTAAGAAATACGGAAACCTGTCTGATCGCGAGTCCTTTATTTTACTCCGACAGCGTGCTAAGGAAGTTGAAGGTGAGATGTTTGACTGCTATATTACTAAAATTGAAGAAGACATACTTAAGACACCCAAAGCGTTTTGGTCGTACGTTAAATCAAAAAATCAAACCAATGCTTATCCTTCCGTACTTAAATATAGAAATAGCACATCAAGTACAGGAGAGGATATCTGCAACATGTTTGGCGACTATTTCTTTTCAAATTTTCTCAGTTCTGCTGGTAGTATTAACGGTGACAACGATCTTTCCAATGACCGCGCGCAGGGATCTAGCATGCATTTGAGGGATATTGTTTCGGGCATACATTCAGTCGAAGTTAATGAATTAGAAGTATTCAATCTACTTAAAGGAGTTGACTTATCTAAATCTGCAGGACCCGACAATATTCCACCAGTTTTTATATTCAATTGTGCGAAAAGTCTGACTTCTCCTCTTTCACTTCTGTTCAGGCGATCCCTAATTTTAGGTGAGGTACCCGCTGTTTGGAAGTCAGCTTTAATCACTCCGATCCACAAAAAAGGGCCTAGAGACCTCGTGGAAAACTACAGGCCCATATCCAAATTATGCATTTTCGCTAAAATCCTGGAAAAAATTATATACAAGCAGCTTTATGCTTGTCTTAAACTAAGTATCAGTGACCGCCAACATGGTTTCCTGCGAGGTCGGTCCACAACCACCAATCTCATTCTTTGTGATGACTACCTGACTGAATGTATGGCCCAGCGCACACAGGTAGATGTAATCTACACTGATTACAGCAAGTGTTTTGATCGCTTGGATCATGCTATACTTCTGCGTAAGCTTTTAGCTATAGGTATCAGTGGAAATCTCTTCAGGTGGTTCTCATCTTATGTTGCCAACAGATGTCAAACTGTTGTTCTTAATGGATACACATCGAGAACTAAGTTTATCCCTTCAGGAATACCACAGGGATCGCTTTTGGGACCCTTGTTATTCAACATCTTCATCAACGACGTCTCTTCATGTTTCTCTTACTCAAGAGTTCTTTTGTTTGCGGACGACATGAAGATTCTAAGCGAAATCAGAACTTATGAAGATGCTGAACGTCTCCAATACGACCTGGATAGATTCCAAGAGTATTGTATGGCCAACCGCTTGGATCTTAACGTCTCGAAATGTTATACATGTACCTTCACTCGTAAACCTAAACCTATTATTTACGATTACAAACTAGCCAACACTTCACTAGCCAGAGTTAATACGATTCGAGACTTAGGCGTCACTTTTGACTCGAAACTTCTTTTTGACACACACATCGATAACATAATTAAAAAAGCTTCTAAGGCACTAGGTTTTATCTTGAGGATATCAGCAGATTTCAAAAATATCAAAACGCTCAAAATTCTCTATTGTGCATTTGTACGCAGTCATCTCGAATACTGCTCACCAGTATGGAATCCCATTTATATCACTTACATCAATCGCATCGAAAGTATTCAAAAGAAGTTCTTGAGGTACATTCAGTTTAGATCCAAAACCTATTTACCTGGTTATTATAGCCGCTGCAGGAAGTTTCACATTCTTCCACTAATTGAACGGAGAAAAATTGCCGACATGGTATTCCTATTCAATTTGTCAAATGGTTCAATCGACTGTTCTGAACTGATGAGCAAAATTGGGCTGCGTGTTCCATCCTTCACCTTAAGGAATCATCGACCTCTGTATGTTCCTTCTGTGCGGTGTAAATATCGACAAAATTCTTATATAATAAGAGCTAGTAGGGCATACAACTCGTTGTGTCAGAGTGTTAATGATCTAGACTTGTTCTCTACCAGTGTTCCGGAACTAAAAAAAAATCTATATAAAAACTTCTTTGAAGTTCACTAAAACCTTTTTCTTTTAATTCTTCATTTTCGTTTTTCATTCTATAATTTAGGTGCTTACTAATTCTTACTTTCTCTTGCCTGTCTACTGTTTCTTGTGCTACACTAACATTGTCAGTGTAAACTTTTAACTGGCCTTCTTTCACTAGCTGTCAACTATCTGTATCCTAGCTGTAAGTTTTCTTAAGAAATAAAATAAAATAAAATAAATACAAATATTTATTGCAGCAGTCAATCGCTCAACCACTGTACAACTATGTCGTCAAATTCTAGATGTTAAAAGGTTAAAATAAGGTTTCTTACAGAGACAAATTATCATTTCAGATATTCAAACATATTTAATTAAACTCAACAATAAAACTAAAAAATCATTTTGAGTACAATTTATTAAATGTATTTCTTACAATAATAAAATTAAATTATACTTTTTTTTTGAAACATTTTGCCTTACAATCAATGCTACAACTACTTGACTAGAATGAATGAGGTGGCCATGAATATCTTACCAGTTTTATTACAACAGGTGGTGATAAGAGAGTAAGCTGTTAGGATATTCATTAAATATAAAACCCCCGATTTATAGCGCCATGGCTTATTAACATGATAATAGTTAAATACTTAGGAATATGATTGTATGTTTTTAAATATTTTGAAGTAGGTAACATTTGTTTACATTAATGACTGTATAACTAACTATACTCTGCTTTAACTTTTGTAATGTAATGTGTATAATACTGATATAATATAGCTTTATAGCAAGTACTGTATTTTTTTAAATAAATTATTTCATAGATCTATTAATATTATTAATAGGCCATGGTGCGACAATTAAAGTTCCTAATATTATTCCTATATCAGTCTGCTTCCGTATGCCGACTCCCAGCGAGAAATCTTCATCAATTAGTGTGCCTGGAGTTGCTGATTGATCCAGTCTATATCCTCATAGAACCGTGGGTCACTGACTCGAAGTGCTGCTCGCTTGTAGAAGAAATAGTACCATGGAGATACTGAAACAAGTAAATAACAAAATTACAGTCACAAGAGCTTGTCCAAACCAATATTTCTTTTCCAGCCACCAGAACACAGCAATGCTGCTTGCAAATAGAATCTAGTTTTCATAGGTTCATCAATTACTGGAAAAACTCACGGCATCTTTGCAGTGTAAACAGGCAGATAAGTAGTGGTGTGGATATGGACTCGGGCTCGGCCCACTTCTCCAGCAGCCAGGCAGCATGCAACGCCACACTGGCCAACATGTAGGCCACACACACGGAGCCGGCCGCACGGAACTTGCGCACCAACACCTCAACCAGGCCTGCCTAGTAATGAAATAAAAAAAAAATATATATAATTGAGTTTCATAATATATCCCATACCAACTCTTGTTTTACTTAATTAGTAGGCAAACCACTGTACTAAATAAGGCTAAAATATGCGCGACCCCATGATAGAATTATAGGGCAAAAGAACAGATTTGTATGAATGAGGTAGAAAAAATATGCTTACTTACTTGAAATAAGTAGGTGGAGAAAAAGGTCATCAGCATCGTTGTTATGGATAACACGAGGAACAAATCCTGAAATCTATGAAAATAAAAGTAAATAACAGAAGCGGCATTGTTTATTTGTTATTTTTTATTAATTTAATGAAATTCTTACATGAAAAGTACAAGAAGTCCATCACGACTTCTTGGAAATAAGCTTACACAGTTAAATAATAGATCACAAACCATAAAAATTACTTGAAAAAATAAACAGAACGTATATCTAGGTGTAGACAACTTCATTTTTACAAATTAAGCGTTTCCTTGTTGTGAAAAATAATAGGTAATTGAATCGACCGCAACAAGCGGGCCAGATACTTCGTTCGTAGTCCCGATCCCCTTCCCTTCCTTCACCCCCGCACCCAAAGAGTACAGTTTAATGATTTCGTCTATGGATGGAGTACAGTAGGTACCTATAGTGCCCCTGCCCATGCCCATAGACAAAACCCCTAGAAAGGTTAGGGTTAGTTCAAGTATCTTTTTCGGACCTTTTCAATGTCGGAGAAAGCCATACGCAGAACCATTGCATCCTACAAAAAATATGAAATCGCTTATTTCACACAGAGACATCAGCAACACATCCTGCTATGCACATGCTTCTATGCTATGCCATGAATGAACATTGGGGATAATCTATCTCGAAATGAAGTGTCTACACGGCCGGCAGTTATGTTAAATTGCCAGCAAGTTGCTGGCGATTTAATTAAATCGGAAAAGTTTTGTGGTATTAAAATTTATTAAGTTTTATCAAAAACACAAACAATGAAATCGCTCAGAAATGCGCTACTTTCTCCAACCTTACACTTTATATTGTGGAACGAAATAAATAAATCTGAAATTAATTCACAAGCTTTCACTTGAAAAAAACCAGCAAGGTGCCAGTTAGACGTTTTAGTAATTATTGGCAAATTGATTCCTAGTGGATATTGTGATGTAATATTGGTATAGTTTTGTGTCTCAAGTGTCCATGCAGTTGGACGATATATGGAATCATTGAAACATAGGCTACTCTCAAAGTCCGTAGTTTCGGGTTTAGGTGCGGGCGTATTCTAGTTCGTATCACAATTGTGTTTCATTCTTAGTTCGGGTTCGGAACGAATCGTAAGTCTGTGGGTGATGCGGAGTAGAATACGCCCGCAACTAAGTCCGAAACTACGGACTTCGGGTTTAAAGAGTAGACCCCCAGGCGCGATTTCGGTTAAATTAATCTGAAAATGTTATTGTAGTATTATGACTACTTCAGAGAAGCTTTTCGAAAAGGCTGACTCGATATATTTGTAGCCAAATACTCCAAAAAAGATTAGAATGTGTTACATCCGCATTCTAATAAAAAACTAAGTGCATAAAAATTATGACTTAAAGACCTCAGTAGCCATGTCATTCCCAAAACAATAAAACTTCAGTGTCACAATTATTGACATATTATGACATTGTCAAATAAATTCGCATGAAGCCATGAATTGGATTGGAATATTTGGAATGGTCACTAATGCTTTGGTAGGTGTTGATAATACTGTATTAAAATCTCAATTGGTCGTTTAAAAAGTATTTCACATGAATTCTTTTCGTGAATCATTTTATGAAACCATACATGATCGGTGTCACAGTTCTGAAGTACTTGTAAAGTTGTGACGAAGACCCGAGGATGGGTAGTGATCGTGATCGCGGTCGTCCCAGGAGCCGCAGCCGCGACCCACTTAGAAGTCGTGACCGAGATCATGGCGGTCGCGACCGTAGCCGAGACCGAAGCAAGGAGAGAAGCGGTCGTGCCCGTAGCCATGAGCGAAGTAAGGAAAGAGGTGGACGAGACCACAGCAAGCACAGAGTTGGACGAGAGCGCAGTAAGGATAGAGGGAGACGAGAGCGTAGCAAGGAGAGGGGTGTAGACCGCAGTGAGGAACGTAGCAGGGACAGGACGGACCGTGACTGCAGCAGAGAGCACGGCGGCGGCCGCAACCGCAGCCAGGAGCGGAGTAAAGACTGGGCAGGCAACCGCGACGACCGCTCACGCCCCAGAAACAATGATGCAGGCATGGAGCGAGAGCGTCCACACATGCGGGAGCACGGCGACCGGGGACGCAGCTCCTATAGGGAGTACAGTGGAGGGGGTTTGGGCGGTGGTTAGTATTCTTTGACAACAATGACTCAGTATAACTATAGGTCATATTCTAAAAGTTGAGTTTTGCAGCAGAATATGACATCGGTTTTTATAACCTTTTTACCCAACTACAGCAAAACCATAAAGAATGGTTTTGATATTACTAGTTTGTGTATAAATGTTTTTCCTACTGTAGTGCCTTCACTATTGAACTGATTCAGATGAATGACACATCAATCAATTAGTTAACTTTACATTACTTCTACTTGATCAACATTTTGAAGTAATAATTGTGGTTGTTAATAAAGACAGATTAAGTTACAACCAGTAGAACTTCAGATTTATATAGGTGTTTATATAGGGTTTTATGGAGCTTGCCATACTTTACTCTGAAGTGTTTGCAAACATAACTACTTGAGCAATGTTGCTGGTTCTCAATCCTTAATCTTGTACTATTGTTGACACATGTGATATATTTTATATTATATTTTCAGGTTTAGGAGGAGGCGGTCCTCCAGTGCGAGCACGCTACAAACCTCAGGAGGAAGAATTCTTTGATGCTAGACGAGAAGAGAGGGAAAGGATCGGGCAAATTGGAGTGTCCTCTGTTTGGGGCAAGTCACCTCTCAGGGCAGAGTGAGTGCTTAACAATTATTCATGGAGCCAGTAAATGTGCATTCATGCAGTTCTTTGCTAGGGTGCATTCTAACGACTGTCATGTAATGTTTAGCTATGTAGCTATCACATTCTATGTCCACTTTCATCAAAGTATTAATCACAGAAGCACATAATACAAATATAAATATACCTAATGCTCTCTCACTTTCAGTTCTGAAGAGGAACAGTCACAGCCTGAAAACTCAGGCAGTAGTAAAGAAAAGAAAAAGAGTAAAAAGTCAAAGGACAAAGACACCAAACAGAAGCTCAAGAAGTTGAAGAAGAAACTGAAAAAAGTAAAGAAAGCAAGAAGGAAGGCAAAGAAGAAGAAAGCCAAGAGTTCTAGCAGTGACTCGAGTGACAGCAGAGAGGAGGAAGTGTGGGTTGAACAAGGAAGTAAGTGATGTTTGTGGCACACAATGACAGCTAAAACCAAGTATTTTATTTATTGAAACTTTATGTGTAGTAGTGATACATAGGCAGATTTAAAGGCAAGATTGTCTTTCTGCATTCAATCTGCTTAATTTTTTTTACCCAAATGTTGACAGGTAGAGATCAATTAGTCAACCTTTGGGAAAAAAGAATATATATACTGTGGAAAATGTTTTGAAAGTGTCAAAATGATATCTTAAAATATGGGTGCAACAACTAGCATATTATGACTTTAATTCACAGAAGAACATGAAGTGGAAGCGACACGAGAATCAACGTCTTCCAAGAAAGGCGACTCGGAGATGGCTGTGGAGGCGTTCGGGCCGACACCGCGTGTGGGCCCCGCGCTGGGCCACAAGGACTTCGGGCGCGCTCTGCTGCCGGGCGAGGGCGCCGCCATGGCCGCCTTCGTGGCCGAGGGCAAGCGCATCCCGCGCCGCGGGGAGATCGGCCTCACCTCCGACGAGATCGCCTCCTACGAGTCCGTGGGCTACGTCATGAGCGGCAGCAGGTACGCACCGCTTCTTGCTATATTGTGTTCCACTGAGCTGCTGTGTCTCAAGTTTTGTCAATGGTGTGCTATGACATGACTTTTTTCTTGTCAAAGACAAAGTCACTTTTTTTTTTTTTTTTTTAATTTCTTTGTTAATAAGGCCTATTTCCAAGTACTCATCAAGTAAATAGGATATTAATGTATATTTAGTGTTAATTTCATGTGTTGAAAGTTGAAATAAGTGGAAAAAAAGTTAAAGTGAATTATTGGTGACAGTTTAGAGGTTACCGGCTCGAGTGAATTTGCATTGTCATCTTGTTAACATTCCTAAATTTACTTGCTTATATATTATTTACGATCTTCTAATTTACCTACTGCTTAGCACATTTTTTCTCATTTCTATACGGTTATATACTCATGTCAGTGACCTTTAAAACGTAAACATAACCTTGGGTAGTTGATGACCGAACTTCTTACGTTCGTAAGTAACTAAATTTCGCTATAATTTGTCACTTCGTACCTACTTAATTGTTTTTTAAATATTATTTTTTTACAATCAGCACTTCTTTCAAAGTCAAAGTCAAAACGTTTATTTCAATTAGGCCATTAAACGGCACTTTTGAACGTCAGTATTTACAGTTCAGTAAAATAATAATATTACATTAATAAAGTGACTCTCCTGTCCATTCGGAAAGGTAGATTCTTATGGAGAAGAACGGACAAGAAACTCCATAGTTACTCTTTTCAAATAATGATTTTACAAAATTTTGTATACAAAAATTAATTTAATATTTGTGAGGACGATGCACCCACAGTATGCTATACCAGCAGAGGTAAACTTATTCATTTTCTAAAGAAATTTAGGTAAATGGTACTCACATGTTTACAAATATTGGAACCACTAATTAAACAGAAAATAAAAACACAAAAAAAACAGTATCTATAAAGTTAATTCATAAATCAACCAGTTTGATTTTGTCTACACCCGTGATTGTCCTATGGAGCAGGACCAGCATGTTTCCAAGCATTCTTATCCTGAATGTAATCTTCTAATTTGTAATATGCTTGTTTACAAAGTGTACCTACTTTAAGCATAAGTTTTAAATTTTCCTTCATTTAGTTCTAATATGTCAGAAGGTATTTTGTTGTAACATTTAACACAATACCCCATGAAAGAAGTGTGGACTTTAGCTAATCTAAAAAATGGTTGATTTAATTTGTCTTTATTTCTAGTATTAAAATTATGTCTATCACTAAATTTACTAAAAAAAAGTCAATTTTTCCGCAAATACATAATATTTTCATATTAAATTGGCAAGGGACTGTCATAATATTAATCATTTTAAAAAGTTCCCTAAGAGAATCACGGCGACGCAGATTATAAAGGGCTCTGACAGCTCTCTTTTGTAAAATAAATATGGATTAAATGTCAGCAGCCTGACCCCACAGCAAAATACCGTACGACATAATTCTGTGAAAGTAACTAAAGTAGACCAAACGTGCGGTTTCTACGTCTGTTAACTGTCTTATCTTTCTAACAGCATACGCGGCTGAGCTTAGACGACCCGCAAGAAATGTTTTATGAGGCCCCCCATTGTAATTTGTCGTCCAATGTGATACCTAGGAAAACCGTTTGATTAATGAACTCCAGTTTTTCTCCATTCAACATGATGTCACATTCGCTACTTTTAACATTTGGTAAAGAAAATCTAATACATTTAGTTTTTTTTTTTATTTAAAGCCAAGTTGTTTGCCGTAAACCAATTTTGGAACTGATGAATAGAACTATTGACGTCGTCAAGATTTTGTGAACGTCATTCTATTTTAAATAAATGAATTATGTGTCATCCGCAAATAATACCATCTTTGGTTGATTTTTAAGTAATTGGGGCAAATCCTCTGAACTTCAGCAAGTCCCTGAAACAAAGTTTATTTAGTGAGTTGGTGCCTATTGCCCCATCCATGGTTCCTCTAGTAAACCCCTCATTTATATATAAAAATGAAACCCTATTTCTCCTGGTCACGCTATAACTTGAGAACGGCTTGACCGATTTGGCTTATTCTTTTTTTGTTTTGTTCGCCAGATTACAGGGAAGGTTTAAAAACAAAAAAAAAAATAGGTAGGTAGGGTAAGGTAGATAGATAGCTATGTATGTATGTAGGTAGGGTAGGATAGTAGAGTAGGTACGTGGGTAGGGTATGGTAGGTAGAGTAGTGTAGGTAATGGTTGACGGGAGGTGAGGGAAGCGAAGCCACGGGCACAGCTTGTACACAATAGATTTGACTAGTGAAGCTGATTCTGAATCAATTAAAAGTGATGGTTGTAACTAGTAAAAATAACTGTTCAGAATAAACACAGCTCAAACATTATAAAGTTTACTATAAAACAATAAAAGGTTTTAACATTTATTGCGCGGGCGAGCGTGTCAATAACTCTGCCTACTTAGTACATCGTTCAGCGCGGACTGGCGAGTGCGACCGAGGGGCGCATCCACAGTGCGGGGAGTCGCGCGTTTCGGCAAACTTCGTTTTTCCTCGGTGTGTTGTTAGATCGACCGAACCTTAGGTATAGCCTACGTCTTTTATAATGCGCACAGCAAAGAAGGGGAACTCTCTGCCTGCGTCTGTGTTTCCGAAAGCATACAACCCTATATTTTCAAAATTAGAGTGAACAGGCTTCTTCTGGGTAAGCTCGCTCCATCGTCGACTTTGTCTCTGTCATCTATGACCTAGACTAGAGTCAAGAGCAAACTCATTTTTCTAAAAAAAAAAAATGTCTTTGACATGAATCCTTACTTTTTAAAGTATTTCTTTTTTAGTTCATTTTTGTGAATATGAGGACTATATGGGTTATTATTATTATCGTCTTTCAAGTATTTTTAAAGGGCGCTCCACATTCTCAAGAGAATCTCGCGAGAACGCGAGAAACATGCGAGAAACGTGAATGTGGAAGCGATTGCTCAAGTTCTCGCGTTGTTCTCCAGCTTTTCTCCACTTTTTGTCGGTTTTTTGGCGCGAGACAAAGGAGCGCGAGAACTTGAGAACAGGCGAGAACGTGTATTGACTCCACACTCGCATGTTTCTCAGTAGCGCGCGCGCCGCCGACTTGAACGGAAGTAATTGTGTACCTTGTGGCGTCAATATGAGCGTAACTTGGACAAACGAACTTGAGTTGAAATTTTTGGAATATTTCCAAGCGGAACCCGTGCTATGGAATACAAATTTAAAAGACTACAAAAATAAACTAAAAAACCATGATGCGTGGTGTCGTCTAAGTGAACTGATGGGAATACCTATTGATGACTTAAAAAACAAAAAAACATCGTTATTTGCAAGCTACAGAGGGTACAAAAATAAAGTTAAGAAATCAGAAAACTCTGGAGCAGGTGTCGACGATGTTTACAAGCCGATATGGTTCGCATACGAAATAATAGACTCTTTTTTTGGGGATACTACGAAATGTAAGAAAACAATAAATACGGTAAGCAGCAACTTTTATTACTTATAATTATTATTACATATAGGAAAGTACAAAAACGCCTTATTCGACGATACAGTAAGTTTTCCTTTATTAGTTAGTACAATCAACTTATGTCTATTGACAACCAGTACATAACCTATCTACTGAAATATTTAGCGAATTCATCTCTTATTTCTGTTGCGTGATGAGCCGCTCGCCGTGGAATATGTCGCGGATTTCGAATAGCACAGGTGCTCTCCATTTCTCCTCTCCAAGAGCCGGGCTCTATTAATAAATTATTATTGTCATAAGTATCTATAGTTCCGGAAGGTGTATAGATGTGTGATGATGTAGTGCTTCGTCTCAAGAAATTGTGTAAGAGTATGCATGTCAACGTTATCAAGGTGGCTTTTTCGGGTTGTAAATTTATTGGTTTCTTGAAAATTCTAAATTTTGTTACCAAAATGCCGAAAGTATTTTCAACTACTACTCGTGCTCCAGACAAAATCTGATTAAACTTTCGTTTTGGGGATCCCAAGTTGTGATTTCCAGAATAGGGTTTCATAATGTTTTCCGAAAGGGCAAAAGCGCCGTCTCCCAAAAAAATGTATGGCACGTCGATGTTTGAACCAGGCAGCGGATGTGGTTGTGGTAAATTTAAGTCATTTGTCTGCATTTTTGACCATAAAACTGTGTTAGTAAAAACTCCGCCATCACTAATTCTGCCTTGACAGCCTATGTCTGCGAAAATAAAATTGTAGTGACTATCAACCAACGCCATCAAAACTATACTGAATGTTCTTTTATAGTTATAATATTCCGAACCGGAATTTATGGGACATTCTAAAACAATATGTTTGCCATCTATTAATCCCACAGCACGCGGGAATTTCAATGCAAAGCCTTTTTCGATTTGTAGCCATTCTTCGGGGCACGATGGTAACTGCAACAATAAAAATAATCATTTTAATTTATTTCTATTTTAGGAGGAGCCGTCTACTAGTAGAGATGAAGAACTTGAAGAAAATCAGACTAATCAAAATCCGCAAGCTGATGATCAAAGTCATACAGTCAATACAAATGCATCAACAATTCGTCGGCGAAAACACCCCACCGAAGTGTTTCACGCAGAAAAAGTTATGAAGGAAGCCTTGTCTACGTTTAATGCAACTGTTAAAAGAAATACACCTCAACCAATTCCAAAAGAAGACGATGATTGTGACTTGTATGCAAAGCTTTTGGCTACAAAATTGATAAAATTACCGGAAGAAAAAAGATTAAGATTTATGCATGATATAGATGGCATGTATATGCAATATGCAGTACATTCTGAATTCTCATCACCAGTACCAACACCGTCACCACAGTCACAACATGCCAGTCAATTTATTCTATCACGCAACTCATCTCACGATCAATATCAACAGAGACCTGGAACCTCGTCATCCTCAAATTCCGAGCCGATTATTCATTACACACCAGTACCAACACCGTCACCACAGTCACAACATGCCAGTCAATTTATTCTATCACGCAACTCATCTCACAATCAATATCAACAGAGACCTGGAACCTCGTCATCCTCACATTCCGAACCGATCATTCATAACTCACCAAATTCAAATATTAATATTCAGTCGAATGACGTCATTTACCCACCAGTTATTCACATTCCTGATTCAAACACTAGTGCAGAAATAGGTACTGTAACCTATGAAGGTTCAATTTCGCCAAATTCACTTGTTCAGGAAAATATCCGGGCTGCAACTAATATCATCATTGAAGCCTTTCCATTGTGTGATAAATAAAATAATTTGTTTGATACTAGATTTGACACTTAAAAAAATGTAATTTGGTTGTAAGTGAGCATCCGTTGGTAAAATTTAACTTGTATCATTTAAAATTTGTTTTAATACCTACTTTTAATTTTAATAAGTTTTTTAATAAAAAATCATAAAATGTCATATTGTATTTTTTTACAGGTGGCAACAGCCATTCACACATACCTTTATATGTTCCTTTAATGCTTCATTTAGGGCTTGACAAACTTCTGGTATTATCTGCGAAATAACTTGTGGGGATATTTTAAATAAAAAATGAAGACTTTGGTAGTCATCCCCTGTGGCCAAGTATCGTAATGTTACTGCAAGACGTGTCCGAGCTGGAATGGATTCCCTTAATTGAGTATTTTGCTTAGAAATCTGTGTTGACACTTTATTCAATAAATATTCAAAATCCACCGAAGACATTCGAGTAAACTTTTTAAATTCATTTGATGGTTCGGCCACTAATTCATGTAACTGCTGATCCATAGTTAGGCTGTAAAAAGAGAAAGTAATTTCATTAGCATGATTATTATAAAGTGTTGATCATTTTTGGTTGATGCATTAATAAATCTTAACGTGATCAAGAATTTTTTTTAAATAATCATGAGACATAAAAAATATAAAATACCTACATAGTCGTTCAAAAAGTACTTACCTTGTTCTATTACGATGAATACTTGTCATCCACCATCTTCTTTTTCGCCACTTCTTTTTAATAACTTTTTTCTCTTTAGTATACGCATAATTATAATATGCGAATGCGCATAACAATAAACTTGTCGCAGCGGTTACTTCTGCGTCCATCGTCATCGAACGCGAGAACTGTAGTGAGAACTATTTAAGAACTTTGTGAGAGTGTGTACCCAAAAAAGAAGTTCTCGCAGAGAATCTCCGGAGATTCTCGCGTGAATGTGGAGCGCCCATAACGGTTTCTCGCAGTTTGAGTACTTTTGCGGCCTACCCAAATGTCCTTTCTTTGGCATTGTTCGACTGCTGCGCTGTGCTACTCAAGTACTGACAAAAGCTTGCACTGACTGGACAGGTTCACTCAAATCTGTGTGGTTCTTTCCTCAAAAGATCATTTCAGACACTGGTCTGCATGGTTCTCATATAACGTATTGTGAATGTGAGGACTATGTAGATCGCCATATTAGGGTTTCAATTTAGTTATTCTGGCGGTTTGAGTTATTTATGCGGGCTACCTGGTATTGTTCGTCAAATCGTTGAGCTCCTTAAAGTTTTAAGTTTGAGCTACATGATAACAGACAAATGCTTGCACTGTCTGGACAGGTCCACTCAAATCTGTGTGCACTTTCCTTAAAAGGCCACCTGACATTAATCTACATGGTTGTCATATGATTTGACAAGTACGGATTGTATGGGCTTTAAGAGACTGACCTCTGAGTTTTTTTTTATGTTTCTTCTCAGGGTTGTCAGCTAGGAAACCCCGGCCTCATGTAGCTTAAAATTACCAAAAAAGATTGACGTGTAAAAGTGTTATGTTTAACCTATTTGCAAAATAAATATCATTTATCATTTATGACCGCAGGCACCGGCGCATGGAGGCTGTACGTATCCGTAAGGAGAACCAGATCTACTCTGCGGACGAAAAGCGCGCACTGGCCGCCTTCAGCAAGGAAGAGCGTGCCAAGCGCGAGAACGCTATCCTGTCACAGTTCCGCGACGTGCTGCAGGCACGCACGCAGCGCCGCGACAACACTTAGCACAGTTCCGCGACGTGCTGCAGGCGCGCACGCAGCGCCGCGACAACACTTAGCACAGTTCCGCGACGTGCTGCAGGCACGCACGCAGCGCCGCGACAACACTTAGCACAGTTCCGCGACGTGCTGCAGGCGCGCACGCAGCGCCGCGACAACACTTAGCACAGTTCCGCGACGTGCTGCAGGCGCGCACGCAGCGCCGCGACAACACTTAGCACAGTTCCGCGACGTGCTGCAGGCGCGCACGCAGCGCCGCGACAACACTTAGCACAGTTCCGCGACGTGCTGCAGGCACGCACGCAGCGCCGCGACAACACTTAGCACAGTTCCGCGACGTGCTGCAGGCGCGCACGCAGCGCCGCGACAACACTTAGCACAGTTCCGCGACGTGCTGCAGGCACGCACGCAGCGCCGCGACAACACTTAGCACAGTTCCGCGACGTGCTGCAGGCGCGCACGCAGCGCCGCGACAACACTTAGCACAGTTCCGCGACGTGCTGCAGGCACGCACGCAGCGCCGCGACAACACTTAGCACAGTTCCGCGACGTGCTGCAGGCGCGCACGCAGCGCCGCGACAACACTTAGCACAGTTCCGCGACGTGCTGCAGGCACGCACGCAGCGCCGCGACAACACTTAGCACAGTTCCGCGACGTGCTGCAGGCGCGCACGCAGCGCCGCGACAACACTTAGCACAGTTCCGCGACGTGCTGCAGGCGCACACGCAGCGCCGCGACAACACCTAGCACAGTTCCGCGACGTGCGGACTTGACCATTATTAAGTGGCTATGCCGAATCGCATCGGTTCAGATTTCAAGCATAAAGTTGGGAAAGTGAACCAATTTCAGCTGACAGCTTGGCAAAAAAATAGGGCGCTTTTACGCGTAGATCCCTTAAATGGGAAAGAAACAAAAATATAGTTAAAATTAATCAATAATGAGCGCTACCTACTTGTGACTTACTCGAAATTAACTTTGCCGACGAGTGTTGGTAAAGTAAGTTTCAATTAAAAAAAGAAATTATTTCCCCCTCTCCGGGTCATATTTTTTGCCAAGCTGTACACAGCATTGAACACTAAAATAGGAAGGTAAATAAATGACTGTTTACAAAAGTAAATGTTTAATTTCCTTAATGATATTTTACATAGGTATCTAGGCTTTCGCCTTGCACCTCTAGTTGGGGCTACTTAACTATTTACATTCAACATCGTCTTGCGTATTGTTGCTATAATTAGCCGGGTAGGTACTATTTCCCCGCGTAAACGAAATAAATTATATAATGGTTTTACGTTTTACGTCTACTGATTTCGTTAATTGTTTACGCCTAAAACAAGTTGTGAAAATTAGTTGTATTTTCTATGGTTGTATTTATGTATGTAATTATCTATGGTCGTGAGCATACATACAATTGGTCACTTGATGATGTGGCCCAGGTAAGGTAATAGGTTTGAGGTGGCTTGCCATTAAGTAAAATAGCTGACCACGAAGTGAAAATGTGAAGAAATGGGTAAAGCTATATTAGAAACAAACTCATTGATCTATGAATGACATGTTTTGACTAGTCTTACAAGTATCACAACTTGTTTTTGTGGGTGTAACTTATGCTCACTTAATCATAATCATAGAGAGAAAGTATACCACTCGGAAATATTCATTTACAGATAAACAAAATTAATAAAAATCCTATCTAATCACTAGATTAAATATGTTAATGTAACATAATAGGATCACTTCATAGTGCTTCCAACGTTGCTAACCTACGACATGTTCGACAGATCAATCGGAAGCCGGAATCATACACGTTTTTTACATGTTAGGTGTTTGAGTTAATTATTGTGTTCCATAACGTATGCAGGGTGGTGAAATGAGATACAGGAGGGCTGTTCAGTTTCAGTTATGCCAATCGATTCTGAATCGCAAAAACGATGGAAAAAATATGTTTATTTCTCGGTTTCCCACCTTGTATACTGCTGTTTGTTTTGTTTTGAAACAACAAGTTTAGCGACAGCTTACGGCTTCAACTTTGTGCGGTTAACCGGAAATGCAAAATGCACGTTAGGAACCTCCTAACGTGGTCTAGGGCTCGGAACGTGAACGTGCTCGTTCTGCGCGCGGCGCTAGAGCGGCACGTGCTCGTTCTGCGCGCGGCGCTAGAGCGGCACGTGCTCGTTCTGCGCGCGGCGCTAGAGCGGCACGTGCTCGTTCTGCGCGCGGCGCTAGAGCGGCTCGTGCTCGTTCTGCGCGCGGCGCTAGAGCGGCACGTGCTCGTTCTGCGCGCGGCGCTAGAGCGGCACGTGCTCGTTCTGCGCGCGGCGCTAGAGCGGCTCGTGCTCGTTCTGCGCGCGGCGCTAGAGCGGCACGTGCTCGTTCTGCGCGCGGCGCTAGAGCGGCACGTGCTCGTTCTGCGCGCGGCGCTAGAGCGGCACGTGCTCGTTCTGCGCGCGGCGCTAGAGCGGCACGTGCTCGTTCTGCGCGCGGCGCTAGAGCGGCACGTGCTCGTTCTGCGCGCGGCGCTAGAGCAGCACGTGCTCGTTCTGCGCGCGGCGCTAGAGCGGCACGTGCTCGTTCTGCGCGCGGCGCTAGAGCGGCACGTGCTCGTTCTGCGCGCGGCGCTAGAGCAGCACGTGCTCGTTCTGCGCGCGGCGCTAGAGCGGCACGTGCTCGTTCTGCGCGCGGCGCTAGAGCGGCACGTGCTCGTTCTGCGCGCGGCGCTAGAGCGGCACGTGCTCGTTCTGCGCGCGGCGCTAGAGCAGCACGTGCTCGTTCTGCGCGCGGCGCTAGAGCGGCACGTGCTCGTTCTGCGCGCGGCGCTAGAGCGGCACGCGCTCATACTGCGCGAGGCGCGCGCGCGTGCTCTTGAGCTCGCGCCGCAGAGCCTGTAGCGAGCGCTGCGCCGCCGCCAGCTGCGCGCGCAGCACGCCGGCGCTCTCCGCGCCCGCGGGCTCCGCCTCGCTGTCCGGCGCCGAGCTGCGAGCGGCCTGCACCTGCACAACGTATCTGTTAGCGTCACAGCAGGCGAGCAGCGCGCGCGTGCTGCGGCGACGTACCTCGACGTGCTCGGGACGTACCTCGGCGTGCTCGGGACGTACCTCGGCGTGCTCGGGACGTCCCTCGGCATGCTCGGGGCGTGCGGCAGTGGCGATGAGGCGGTTGAAGTTGCTCTTGTTCATGAAGATCTTCACGGCGGGTCGCTGGCCGCCCAGTGACGTCACGGCGGGCGTGGCCGCGCGGGGCGCGATTCTGTTCTTCGCCTTCATGGGAACTATCTTCGATGGAGACAGTATTTTTGCGTCTGCAGGCAGTTGCACGAACTTCACCTGAAAATTTTATATTAATAATTCTTTCGTATTCGGGCAAAGAGATGACGAAACTAGAAATGTAAGTAGACTACTAAAACAGACCTGCATGTCCTGCGGGTTGATAATTTTCTTGACGGGTATCTTGTTGTCTTTGGGTACGGCGAGCAGCTTGTTGTTTATGGTGAATATCTTGACGCCGGGTTTGGGCGGCGACTTGACGGGCGTAGCCGTCAGCACCATGCCCTTTCCCTGGTTAGCGATGGACGCCACCTTGCTCACCGATGGAGGAGATGACTCACTTTCTTTTAGCATTAATTTCCCAGCATCTGCAAATATTCAGTGACTAGTTAAGAGCATATGTTCACGGTCCGTGGGCAGCAACGTGATGCCGTGCGAGCGCAGCAGCGCCGCCGCCGCCGAGTGTACGTTAGCGTGCGTACCTGAGAGCACGACGGTGCGTTCGCTCTGCAGCGCGTTGAGCACGGTGCTGCCGTCGTCCGTGGGCAGCAGCGTGATGCCGTGCGAGCGCAGCAGCGCCGCCGCCGCCGAGTGTACGTTAGCGTGCGTACCTGAGAGCACGACGGTGCGTTCGCTCTACAGCGCGTTGAGCACGGTGCTGCCGTCGTCCGTGGGCAGCAGCGTGATGCCGTGCGAGCGCAGCAGCGCCGCCGCCGCCGAGTGTACGTTAGCGTGCGTACCTGAGAGCACGACGGTGCGTTCGCTCTACAGCGCGTTGAGCACGGTGCTGCCGTCGTCCGTGGGCAGCATCGTGATGCCGTGCGAGCGCAGCAGCGCCGCCGCCGCCGAGTGTACGTTAGCGTGCGTACCTGAGAGCACGACGGTGCGTCCGCTCTGCAGCGCGTTGAGCACGGTGCTGCCGTCGTCCGTGGGCAGCAGCGTGATGCCGTGCGAGCGCAGCAGCGCCGCCGCCGCCGAGTGTACGTTAGCGTGCGTACCTGAGAGCACGACGGTGCGTTCGCTCTGCAGCGCGTTGAGCACGGTGCTGCCGTCGTCCGTGGGCAGCAGCGTGATGCCGTGCGAGCGCAGCAGCGCCGCCGCCGCCGAGTGTACGTTAGCGTGCGTACCTGAGAGCACGACGGTGCGTCCGCTCTGCAGCGCGTTGAGCACGGTGCTGCCGTCGTCCGTGGGCAGCAGCGTGATGCCGTGCGAGCGCAGCAGCGCCGCCGCCGCCGAGCCTCCCACAGCCCCAGCGCCCGCAACAATTCCTGAACCCGGTGACTCGCACTGCACATACACTGCAACACATTAGCCTCCGTCCACGCATTAAATCTTAATTTAGTTGTTGTCTAAATTCCGCATGATAATCATACCTCAAGGTTTAGTTCTTGCTTGATAGTCTTTTCAGTTTGCTTTGGTTTGATAGGCTTCAAATCTTGGATTCCTATGAAGAAAAAAACAATAAATACCTAAACCGTACATAAGAGCATGGAACAACAATCATATATTATGTATATAATATAATATAATGAAGAACAAAAGTAAAGACTGACTCACTTTGTACAGTTTCAAATGTTTGTATTTGAGGTTCTTCCGCCGCGGTTTCTGCCATTTGTTCTATAATAGAAAACATTCGCGTTCCATCATCATTTTAAGAATTAAAAAGCCGCAACAGAGCTGAGCGGGGCGGGTGTGCGGTGGTGTGGGCGTACCGTTGACGAGCGCGGACACGGAGCGCGCCGCCTCACGCTCGCGCAGCGCGTCGTCCATGAGGCGCGTGAGGTCGTCGCGCCGCAGCTGCTGCGCCAGCGAGTGCGGCGACTTGTGGAACTTGTTGAGCGCGTGCGGGTCGGCGCCGGCGCGCAGCAACTCGGCCGCGGCGGCCGCGTGGCCGTTCTGCGCCGCCCAGTGCAGCGGCGTCATGCGCAGCATGTCGCGCACGTCCACGGCGGCGCCCGCGTCCAGCAGCAGGCGCGCCACGGCGGCGTGGCCCGCACTGGCCGCCAGGTGCAGCGGCGTGCGCTCCACCTTGGTGCGCGCGTCACGCGACACGCCGGCGCGCAGCAGCACGGCGCACGTGTCCAGGTGCGCGTTGCCGGCCGCCAGGTGCAGCGGAGACGTGCCCAGCTGTACCACTCAACTGTTACCGACCACGCTAACCACACCATCTAATCACCCTATTTCTTTCATTAAATTTAGAGATAGTATGTTTACTGTAAGCGAAACTTGTTTTCATTGATAAAGAAGGTACTTTGGGAACATCTTCGCACTGATGTTCATAACGTCGGGTTCACCAGTAGGTATCGAGGTATGCGCAAAAAAATGGAGATTTGTGGGGATTTACACTCTTCTAGGGAGTGTAAATTCTTTTTTTTAAATTGGGAAGTTTCCGACCATGTGGGAGATGTGTCTGTTGGGCAACTGCCCGATGGTTGATTTTGTACTGTTCAAATCGTGCGGAGAACTTTGATAATGCGTGATGGGGTTGAGACGTGTAGGTCTACGAAAATACGAATGTCAGATGATGAGATGTATGATGTTGTTGGTGTGAAGCTACACGTACCCAGTCAGTGGTGAAGGGCGCGCCCTTGGCCATGAGGTCGAGCACGAGCGGCGTGTCGCCGGCGCGCGCGGCCAGCAGCAGGCGCCGGCCCAGCTCCACGGCCGCCGACGACGCCGCCACGCGCGCCCCGGCGCCGCCCGCGCCACTCGCCGGCACCAGTGTCTGCGACTGCACCGCGTCAGCGACTCGTTAGCCACACGAACCACCCAAACTTGTTTCATATTTAATAGCAAACGTTACCAGTTTCATATCCTCTAAATAAGCCGCAGTTCAAAATTACAGTTAAATTACTTGATACATTTTTTTTTTAATTCTGATAGGTACCTATGTTTTGGATTTTATTATTCTGTGAACATACCATACCCACTGATGAAACAGGCACACTAGTAAAAATAGGAGGTGATAATCATAAGCCATGTGATTTAAAATAGTGTAACATTGCTTGACATTTACCAGTATTTATTTTGATGTACTAAATATTAAAAGTGAATAGTAAACAAAACCATAATTATTAAGTTTTTTACTACCTAGTTATATCAACATATCAAAATATCAACATTATAAGCTGGTAGGATTTATATATGATGAGCAATCATATATAAATCCTACCAGCTTATAATGTTGATTAATAAAATTTAACACCAACAACACACTAGAGCTACACTTACAGTTATTATCTGAGGTGCTGTGATGCGCACCACCACATCCTCGGAACACAGGTCTGAAGTCATTGTGGTTCATCTGGAAGTACCATACCTACGCTTGAATATAAAGTGCTATTAAAAATTAGCATTACTGATGTTAGGATATGTCACAGATCAGAACTTTGCTTGGGACTGAAAGGTTTATTTTTTTGACCGATGCCTAAAAATTACCAAAAAAATGTTTTATTGAAATGAGTTTGAGAAATGATTACAAAGTACAGGTAAAACAAAAAAGTAACCAATTAGTAACTAAATGAAAGTAAACAATAATGTGGTTCAATTGTTTCAATAGCATGGTCTGTTGTTGTCTTTTTGACAGTGAAAATGTTGGAAATCATTTAGTAGTAGTTAACATGTATTTCAAAAAATTGGAAGTAATTACTAAGTTTACAACAAATTACAACCATATAAATATAAAAATGAGACCAACTTTCTGATTAGGAACATTTTTATTTAATGTCATTAAAAAGTCTTCATGTTTCTTAATTCTCTAGCATGTTAATGAGGCATCAGTATAATTATAGTGAAAGAATTCTTGAATATTTCAGTTCGCGCTTTTACGTCTCAATATTATTGATTGAAATTCAACAGGATAAGGATGTCAAGCTCGTTGTAATAGCCATGCCTTCGACCGCCATAAAACACACTTCCTTTTCCTGTCTCAACGGAAGTGATCGACTGTCCCTTCACATAAAATAATGAAATACTTAATTCAGCCAACTTACCTACTCTGCCTGTCTTTCATAATACTAGTTAGAGCTTAATTTAAGCGTCCCATATTGGTATTAAAGTAAAAAAGTGTAGACGTCAACAGAATTCTGTATGTTTCAATCAAAGAATCAACGTTTGTCTACCGCGAAAATAAACGTCAAAGTTAAAATGCGTAGATATAGTCGCATAATAATTTACGTAGTACCGACATGCAGGTATTGTTTTCTAAGTAACAGTATGATATGTATTTATTTGTGTCTAACATTGTTTTCTTGTTTTTTTTTAGTTTATTTTAATGTTATTTCCTTATCATTTGGAGGTTAACATTTTATTTCTTAATGTTGGTAATTGGGTATCCAAAAACTTTGTTTTTGGTTTGTCCATAGACAAAGGCAACAATTCTATAAACCAACATTCTCACTATTTGCACAATTGCCATGCCAAGAACACGTAAAAATATTTCATCGAGTGGTAGTTATCGCGCCATTCAGATCAATGTGCTAGTGATGGTGGACTAAAACGGGCTAGTGGCCATCGCCAGAAGATCAAAGAACGAGATAAACGTACTCATTCGCGTCAGTCGGCGGTGATAGTGGCCACACTGACCATAGACTAATAAATTTGTGTAAACTAAGCTTTACAAAGACTAGAGATCAGCTACCTACTCAAAAAATGATGAGTTGTATGATGTGAATGATGTCACACAAGGCAATATTTATAGTAAATCTGATTCATTCAAATTTTATTTAGATTATTATAGCGCAAGGAGTTATCCATGCAATAGTAGACGAAACTCGTGTGAACTAAGTTCTGCAGTGACTAGATCACCGGCATCAAAAGTCGCTGTGTCGTGTGTAGAACACAGCGACTTATGTTGCCTTCGACTCTGTAGTGAACGAGCACGACGAAGACTGTGCCACCTGGTGGCGCAAATCCGAATCATTGATGCAAACAATACTTGTCATTGATTGATTGAAAAATAACATTTCATAATTCATTACATATTATATGTAAAAATGTATTGCTGTATGTCTGGAATGCTCGAACACTTTATTACTCACCCTCAAATAATACTCAATTTCCATGGTTATGTGATAAACGACAAAAGTGGATAAATGCAGAAAAAAATATATTATGTGATACCTATGTGTGTCACGTATGAGGTTCAAAAACATTTACAAGTTATCTAATAATAATGCTCGAAAATCGCTTTTTATCTAATCAAAAATAAAAATATCCAGGGTGTTGAAGGATAACCAACAGAAACCATTTCCAGCTTTTTTGGAATTTTTGGGCGCGTAAAATGTACGAAATTAAGTAGAAAACTTTTGTAAATAAAAATTGTGCATAACTTGACGTATTATTTAATTTCATTGCAGGGTTAACTCTATCAAAATACCTATATACGAATTTAAGTGTTCAAGAAGTAAAATATCACGATCACGACACACACAATTCACAAACTCGCAACGCCATCTAAAGACTCAAAATAGAACTACTGTTGACAGTTAAACTTCATATTCGATAGATAGCGTTGTGCATTTGACGTCATTTTCTGAATGGCGGTGTTAAAATCTTCTGCGGCAGAACGACCCTCGCCCATGTTGTCGCCCAAACACAAAATATATTTTTTTTCTGTTTATCTTTTCTTTAAGTTGCACCTGCCTTGTCTATCTTTGCACCACCCAAAGATCGTTGGCCATGAATTAAGTCCGCCTTTGTAGTCTTCTTACAAGCTTCTATCTAATTTCACCAGTCCCGTTGTCTGTCTGTAATCAATCTTGCAAGTTAAATTTGACACAATGCCATATTATGATGACATGGAGCTGATCTGATGATGGAGCTGGAAGGTGGCTATAGAACTCTGTAATGAAGCGGCCCAACCCCGTCGAGTTTGGGCTCGTTTGATTCGTCTTAACGAGTACTTTGTCTTTAGATGGTATCTAGGGTTGATGATCGAGCTGGAAGGTGACCATAGGAACTCTGTTATGAAACATTTTTTAAATAAAAGCGCGTTACACCTTCTTTATTTGTCTTACCGTCAAAATGTAACACGCTTTTATTTTAAAAATGTTTCAAGTGAGCGACAAATGTTTCTGGGGATGGCCAAATCCGAAACTAAAAGGAATAGCAAAATCAATCAAAGGAGTCTGGGCCACTCAAAAGACTGCATCGATGTTTTCTTTCAATCAAATTATAATAATAAAGTATTTATTTCTTAATACATGGTACATTGAGATCTTACATTAAGCATTGCTGGTGTACCTACTACAGAAAATTACGTATTGTAATCATTGACAGTGGACACAGCCAATCAAACTGTTTATTTTGCCCACGAGCGAGTGGCCGGCATTTAATTAGGTACGGTATGAGAGGTGCGCGATGATAACCGTTATTCGTAACGTCGCCGCACGCCGTCGTACGCCGCCGTACGGCCGACGTACGGGGCGAGTAGCGCTCATTTTCAGATATTGCGTAATAAAATCAACGCCAGCTGGGATTGCATTTAAGGTTGCCGCCTGTGGTTAACGATCAGTATCTAAGTCTCGGTCGAGCAGACTACACCGACTTTTGAAGTGATATTTACCTTTGTATATGTCACCGGAAAATAGCAAACGCCGTAAGATTGTTAAATATCCCGTGAAAATGTAACAATTTTTCTAAATAAGACACGGAGTTTTTCATAATATATCTAGAAATTATATCTAATCAAATCAAGGTTTATTACTTAATTAGTCTTACTTAATTATTAAGGAGTCTGCAATTTTCTGTTGACATACCTATATACATATATCTGTCGCAGCCAACTAGCTTAATCAGCCGTTTAACTGGCTGCCTAGACTTTTTGTTGACCTACCCCGTTTAATCAGCGGCTTGCGTGACCTTCCGTCATTTAATTGAACAGCTGAGCAAATGACTTGGTTCAATTTCGTTTAATGCCTAGCCAAGTAGCGGAACTTAGGGCACGGATAGGTTAGGTGCGATTGGTGTTGTCGTCATGCCATTCATGTTAGGTTCCCTTAAATGCTGCAGACAGAAATAGGGGTTAGAATGTTGAAATTGATTGTTGTTTGAATTTAGAATTCCCAAAAAGCGTCTCGCGCTTATCCTTTTATATGAACGGCCTAAGCATCTTGCCGTTCATTAAATGTTGTATTAGAAGCATTGGCTAAATGTCATTTAGACTGCTAATTAAACGGCGCCATTCAGTGAAAAGGCTAGGTAGCCAATTAAACGGTTGATTATTAGGATTAGATTATTAGGTATGTCTTGCTGCTAACAGTACACGGCTACATTACAGTCTGACTGTGGAAGGGTAAAGTTTCTACGTTAACTTTCGTAAATTGAATATTTTTTCCGTCGTAGAGCCGAGGGATATGAAGACAAACCGATCACGATCAAATACAACGCAATTCTCAAGAGAGCGCCACACATGTTCCAGAACCGTCACGCAGCTAAATATGAAACGTATAGAGAAGTGTGCATAAGGCCTGGGATGGCAAGATGGTAGCTGGCTTACAATGAATCTGGCAATTGTTTCGTCTTGGCAGCCCCGGGGAGTTGGCGTCTCCGCTGAGTAAATAAAAAGGATACGCTTTGTGTAAGATAGTACGCCGCTGCCACCGGCTGCAGGCACAGGTAACATTTGCATCTGGGTTAAGATCTCTATACTTATGGTTATATGGTATTTCTAGAAACAGAGGAGGTATGGGGTTCGTGCCAAGAGTGGTGTGTTCGTGCCGTCATGTAGCCATTCCGACGGCTGCGGACGTGATAACCGCTACTCGAATATAAGCTTTCGCACTCGCCAGCTACACTACCGACTCGTCCCTATCCAATACTGTCGGCGGTAGAAGCTTTGATCGATGTCTTCGTGCAGAAGGAGTAATGTATGCCGTTTCTGGCGAGCGCGTCGCAGGTAGGTGCGCGCGGCAGCGGCGGAGGCGCGCCGAGTTATTTGTCTAGATCGTGCGGAATGCAAGTATGGCCGATTCTGGCAGACAGCGCGCGCCTCGCGTTTGACCTCCGCCGCCATTACTTCACACTAGCGCAAGATAACACGCTCCGTTTCGGTTAACGTATAGATGTTATGTAGATACCTACACTATAATACTGGGTATCCACTGCCACTTTATGTCAGACCCACATAAAGCGAAAATATTTATGAAATTTCTAATAAAATGCAATAAGAAGTAGGTACAAGAAAGGGGTAAAAGAGAAAGGATAGTTAATTATAACATTACGAGGGTGAGCAGATAGAGCAAGGAAGAGCAAGCATGATTGATAAGTTAATTATAAGGTTGGACGACGGAGGCACGATACGTTCGCCGACGGTAGGGGGAAACAAACGCGATAAAAATAAAAAGAGGAAGAACGAGAGGGAAGTTACGAACATGTAGGTAATTTAAAGAATCAATTAGCGATTAAGCTGTGCTTGCAAAGTGTTGCATGGACAAGTTGCAGCAGTACCGTAATATTATCAGATATGTTGTGTTAGTCGTTGGCACTGTAGGATGTGCAGGGCTGGGTATAACATGGTGTGTTAGTCGATGGCACTGTAGGATGTGCAGGGCTGGGTATAACATGGTGTGTTAGTCGATGGCACTGTAGGATGTGCAGGGCTGGGTATAACATGGTGTGTTAGTCGTTGGCACTGTAGGATGTGCAGGGCTGGGTATAACATGGTGTGTTAGTCGATGGCACTGTAGGATGTGCAGGGCTGGGTATAACATGGTGTGTTAGTCGATGGCACTGTAGGATGTTCAGGGCTGGGTATAACATGGTGTATTAGTCGTTGGCACTGTAGGATGTGCAGGGCTGGGTATAACATGGTGTGTTAGTCGATGGCACTGTAGGATGTGCAGGGCTAGATAAATATGGTTCTATTCGAGCAAATGCGAGTTGCTTTTTATCGGACATTCTAAGGTTTTTTCGCAGAAGTTGCCTTGTCTGGAAAATGCAGCCTAACTTATGGAAGCGAAAGGAAATTTAGACTTAGAAAGCAAAACTACATGTTATTCCTAAGTTAATCGTGTGTAAATAAATGGGACACACGGTCTGTGTCCCATTTACTTGAAGTTCGCCTTTTTTGTTCACAGAGCATGATACTATATGTACGTGCATCAAACTTATATTATAGTAATAAGTAATATATTTTTACAGTACCTATGCGAAAACGTAATATACGCAACAGAACATTCGGGATCATAAGACCGCTTAATTATACAAGCGAAGCAAACAATAACTTATAGGAACTGAAAAAAATTCAAAAAATTCAAAAAATTCATTTTATTTTGTGAACACAGGGTAAAATGGTCTTATCTTATGTATATAAAGTGATTGGTCCAACCTATGTTCCGCCGACAGGCATACAAAATAGTGATGCTGTGATCAAAATTAAATTAATTCTATAAATCCCACAATGTCAACAAATAAAAATTGTCAAAAGTTAAATGAAATAGTAAAGAAAGATAAAACAATGTCAGCAATATTACAGTCGTCGAAATTAATTAAATTAAAATAGTCTAAATGTCATAATCAAAAAAAAAAAAAAAAAACAATGTCAGCAGAGATTAAAATTATCAAAAATTACAATTGCATTACAATAAATAAAAAAAATATAATATTAATTCCTGTAGAGTGTTTCTGAATTTTTGTAATGGCATGCATTTAATTGCATCGGGAACTTTATTAAAAACTTGGGGAGCAATACCAAAGAAGTGAAGTTAACTCAGCGACATGACGTCAGACTACAAGTTCCAGATAAGGATCTCTCGTTTTCCTTAAAGTGGCACCGCATAAGCGTCCACTGACGGGCGGTTTGCGGCTCGTCGTGACCAACACAATGTGCACAAGTAGTGGGCACCCTCCCTCGCTAGCTAGATCGGGCGGCGCCGCTCGCACGGTTTTGGCCGGGCTTCAAGGCCGTGACCGGTTTAAATCTCTCCCGGTTTTAACCTGCCCCAGATACAGCCCACTTAGCTATATCGCAACCTCTAACGGCTTAACGTGACTATGTGTGTCTCACGTCGCCGCCGCCGCCCGCTCTAATAGTCTGTTTATGTGCCGGTAAGGGGCCCTCGAGAGCCACTAGACGTAACTACGACCTCGTATACTATCGGCGATCGTTGATCCAGCCCGAGTTTAGGGAATTTAAACACGTTTCTGTACTTAGGAGTTTCCAAGGCCGGCACGGGAGCTATCGACACTAACCGGTGAAGTTTCATTAATTTAGAACCGTAAGTCATTAATTTTAAGCAATTTACAAGCGGTTTCCGTCGTGGTATTGTAATATCGTGTCGCGGAGACAACGGCTTCGGAGCAAATGATTAATAAAGCTGAAGCGCGTCGTAGTGCTGCCGGCATGCAAGCAACGCCCGTAACGCTACAGTACAGTCACAGTACAGTCACAGTACAGTCACAGTGCAGTCACAGTACAGTCACAGTACAGTCACAGTACAGTCACAGTACAGTCACAGTACAGTCACAGTACAGTCACAGTACCGCCACAGTAGGTACCTGCTGCAATGGTACCACAACAAAACTTACACTACCAGCGCAGTATCGACACAGTTAATAGAAATAAAAACATCGGCCTACACGATTTTCAATCAAAGTGCAGTAGGTATTATGGGTTTCTTACCATAACGTTTTCTTCATCGACTGTCTTATCTTTTCACGAAATAAAATCTGGGCATCTGGGCGTCGAGAGAGACTGAAAGTTGAGAATAAAGCAAAACTCTAGATTTACATATAATGCAAACTAAATAATTGCCGAACAGCTGTGAGAAGTAGGCGCACTACATTAAGTGAGTGTTCAGACTAGTGCATCTCTCTAGTGGAGTATTTCTGGTGAGTAGAGCGGGGCCTTGACACAGTGGCGGCGCTAGCCCGGCCGGCGCCCCCCGCCCGCGTGCGCCGCCTGAAAAGACTCACTCGCTGCGAGCACTCGCGCGGCCACTCTCCCCGCGGTGAAGGCAGCACGGCACATTCTCTACTATATTGCTCACCATGGCGCACAACACTGGTCGAGACGCGTGCACGCGTGTACACGCGCCGCCTCGTGCTGACTGCACTACACCTTCTGAGCGTGCCTCAATCCGGTGGAAGTCGCTACGTCCCCGTCAGGGGACGTGGCGAGCGGTCACAGGGCTAGGCCCCCTGCCCGCGGGGGCACCCCTCGGCCCATAGAAATGGGCCCGTCGTTTTTGTGCACATTATTGTGCGGAGCGTCCTCGGGCGCGCGCCTACTCAAAAACGAATAGCAACGCGCGCCCGTGTGTATAAATGCATGTGGACTGCAGGCGCGCCGCGGCGACAAAACTTATAGCTCCGTGCCGCTTCTTCACGACACCTTCGGCGGTCAGTCCCCACCGAGTGAGACCCCCAGTGACCTGGGGGAGGCCCAGCGAGAACGACCAGCGACGAAAGGTGTCGGCTTGGGACGAACCTGCAGTAAGTATGTGGCCCCCGTCCGTACCGTTTCCAGAGCTAGCCGGTCACGTTCCGGACCGCAGGGCCGTCAAATGTGTGTGTGTGGGCGGCCTTGAAGTGTGAGTACTGCCGCCCAGTGCGTCTGCACCGAATAGCGGGTCCACAGTGCCATATTCGGTGCGTGAGTTTAAGCGCCTGTGGAGAAATGCATGTGTGCGACGAGACGCAACTTGCCTATATTAACTTAGAACAAGTTGCGCGCCGTGGTGAGAGTAGGGTGGGCAGTGATTTTGTTTGAGTAGGTCGCGTGTAGACTGGGGCGGCCTACTCTGGCGTCATTTCCGGTGCGACGGGGCCGTCTACGTCCCCGACCAGGTCGCGGGGCAGGCGCCTCGCGTCAGGTGGGCGCGCGTGCCAGGGCGCAAGGTGCTTGACGTGCGGCCAAGCGGATGCGTCGGCACGCGCGAACGTACCCTTCGCGAGGCGCTGCACGAACTCATCCAGGCCCTCAATCCCGAGGGCCTGGCCAGCGGGAGCTGGATTACATCGTTCCTCACTAGGTAAGGGGCAGCCACAATTGTCCGCAGCGCAAGATGTTGCTGCGCGCGGAGACGCGCCGGGAGGTGGGACGAGAGCACTGGTTTAAGGCGGGCGCGGGCGACACTTGCCTGCCCGGCGACCCGGTGGACGTGTGGCCCCATCGTGAGCCGGCGGTCGATGGTCACACCCAGGTATTTGACCCGGGGCGACCACGCGACGTCGACTCCTTGGAACTTCAGAGGGGGTGGGAGGGGCGCGGAACCGGTAACGATCGCCTGCGTCTTACCCACATTGACCGACAGCCGCCACTTGGCGAGCCAGTCGGGGAGGAGGTCGAGCGCGCGCTGCATTTTCAACGCCGCGTGCTTACCGTTGAGAGACGTGGTTATGTACGCGGCGTCATCGGCGTACAGCGCGAGCGTCGACTGCGGCGAGGTTGGGATGTCGTCGGTGTAGAGTGAGTAACACGCCGGCGACAGGCAGCTGCCCTGCGGCACGCCCGCCCGGACAGGGCGGGGGGCGGATAGCGCCCCGTCGACCATCACTCTGAAGTTCCTGCGGGACAGAAAAGATTGGACCACTCTTACCACGCGACGGGGCGCGTCGGAGGTGGCCAGCTTGTATATGAGGCCGTCGTGCCACACGCGGTCGAAGGCCTTCTCCATGTCGAGGAGTACTGCGACCGCGTACTCCTTCTTGTTCATCGTAGCCGACAGCAGGTGCAGTACCCTCGACAGTTGGAGCGTCGTGCTATGTTCTGACCGAAACCCGAATTGTTCCGGCCGTGGGGTTATGTGGGGCTGTAGGTGTCGCAGCAGGAGCGACTCGAACACCTTGGAGATGGTGGAGAGCAGGGTGATCGGCCGATAGCTCTCTGGCTTCAGGATATTTTTCCCCGCCTTGGGCAGCATAATGACGCGCCCCTCCTTCCAGGCGGTGGGGAAAGCCCCCGTGCGCAGTATCCCCGTAAACAGGCGCGCCAGCGCCGCGACCATTCGGTGCGGTAGGTGGCGCAGCGCTGTGTTGGTGATACCGTCAGCACCGGGGGCCTTCCTGGGCTTCGTGCGCCGGATGGCGCGTCTGACTGCGCCCGGCGAGAAAAATACGGCGTCTTCCTCAGGAGCTATCGGCGTGGCGAAGTAGTCTCCAAGGTGTTGCTCGACTGCCGCAACATGAGTGTGTTCAGTGGTCGGGTTCGGTCGGAACTGACGCTCCAGGTGTTCTGCGAAGACCTCCGCGCGGTCCTCTCCTACATATTTAAGCGCCCCGTCGCAGCCCTGTAGGGGGCGCACCGGAGCCGGGGTGTTAGTGAGCTGGCGGCACAGTCTGTGCGCTGACGGCCAGTCACTTGCTGCATCAGTGATTCGTTCCTCCCAGCTCTCGGCGGCCAAGGCTTTAAGTTCGGCCTTTACCTTCTCCGCGAGACGGTTGAGCCTCGACTTTAGTGCGGGGCAGCACAGTTGCTGCCACTGCTTGCGTTGGCGCCTCTTCTCGGCAACCATATTGCGTAACCGTGGCGGTAGGGGCGGCTGTAGCACTCTCCCCTCCGTTGGTAGTGTAGTGGTGGCCTCCTCTAAGGCGCTTTGCACGCAAGCAGTGACGTCACGTGTGAGGGCGTCAACGTCCGCGGCGGTAGATATGGGCCGGGTCGGTGTTGAGGTCTCAATCTTTTCCGCAAACTTTGTCCAATCCAGTAATCGGCGTGGCGCTGGTGGCTTCAGTCGGGTCGGCATCCCCGATAGGCCGACGAGCACAGGCTGGTGGTCGGATTGCAACTCGTCGTCAATCACCTGTTGCGTCATCTGGCAGCTTAGCCCTCGGTGGATCACAATGTCCAGCACGTTGGGCATGTGGTTGATTATGTCTGGGTAGTGGGTTGGCGTCTCAGGGCCGGACACTGTGTAGCCGAAGGCTTCAGCGTCTGCGAAGAGTCGTCTCCCCCCGGTATTCGTTCCGTGTGAATTCCACGCTGGGTGTTTACAATTTAAATCACCGGCGAGGATGGTGGCGTTGTTGGTTCTTGACAGCAACGCCCGCACTTCCGATGTGTCAAGATTGGTTGCGGGCGGCTTGTAGCATGCGTACAGTTCTACATCCTCGCCGGCCACGTGCAGCTGCACACCCAGCGCGTATAGCGTCTGCGGTGACGTCGGAGGGAGTGCTTGATGGACGACCCTTCGCCTCACTAGTACTGCCAGACCGCGGTACCGGATGTTAAGAGCCGACCTTTCGTCCTTCCTATAAACGAGGTATCCCGGGAACCTAATCCTGTCTTCAGGTCCCAGTAGCGTCTCGCTTATCAGCGCCACGTCGATGTTTTGGTCCCTCAAAAGGTGGCGGAGGGGGGCGACCTTGTCCCTTAGGCCGCGGGCATTCCAGTGAATCATCCTTAACGGCCTAGCCATGGTAAAGCGTGAGAAGCGAGGCCAGGCCGTCAAGGATGATTTGCTCCGCGTCTTGCCCCTGCCTGATGGCCTTAATCAGGTCCATCAGCAGTTTGATGGCGCAGGCAGTAAACTCTTTTTTGTGTTCGGCGCCGGCAGATGCGTCGGCGACACTATGGCTTGGTTTTTTGGAAGTGCGCGGTAGATTAACGATGCCGGCGCTTACTGTCGCGACCCCAATAGTTGGGGGTCTGTTTTCCCCCCTTGTTGCCTGCGCCTTGCTCGGGGCAGGGGCGGCCTGGTTGGCGTTTCTTTGCTTCTCTTCCTGGGTCGCCGGGGGCTTGGGTTTCTTCCCTTTGCCCCCTCGTTTCCTCTTCCTCCGCCCTGTGGAGGAGGTAGCACCGCCGCGGTTTGTGGGCCCGTTGGCTGCCGCCATCAAAGACGCACCGCCTTGGGCCTCTTCCTGCGGCCTTTCTTCTTCACCGTTCCTTGGGCGGCGCGTTGCTGTGGCCGTGATGGCAACAGTCCCCGCCCGCCTGCTCCGTGTTTCCTTTTGGAATACGGGGCAGCTGACGTGGCACGCCGGATGCGCGCCCCCGCAGTTGATGCAGGTGGCAGGCTCCTCTCTCGGGCGTGGGCAGTCTCTTGCTGCGTGCCCCTCTCCGCATCGGACACAGGCGAGCGGGCGGTGGCACTGATGTGACGAGTGCCTAAACTTTTGGCACCTGTGACATTGAGCGGGCCCACGTTTTCCCCGCCATGCTTCTATTTTTACCCCCCGCATTAACATGAACACCGAAGTGTCATATATTTTGCGGAAGTCTGGGCGTGCCTGCCTTGTGTTCTCACTCTATATACACAAAGATTTTTAAGAGAATTACTTTCCCATTCTTCTGCCGACAATTTAGTAGCAAATTTGATGTTTCAGACTTTCTCTTTGAACCTTTATAATTATTAGAAGCAGTGATCTTTATTTCGTGGTTACCTGCAGCAACAGAGTACGACTACATCTCGGTATTTTTATGAATTCCTAGGAACGCACTCGTAAACTTTCAACGTTACGGAAGAGATAACTTCCGTTGAATTGACAAGACTGGTCGAGTCACGAGTGCGAGCGATACCTACGTATATAACTGAGGAAATGCTTTTTATTAATTAAAATTTCAAAGCATCTTAGCTTGCTGAGAAATTCCTTTGAATTTGCCCATTGTTAACTGAAAAAACTTTCTTCTGAAAGGAATTTTTAATACCTGTTTGTTTTCTGAGTAAAAGGAACTGTGTACGAATGGCGTTGTGAATGAATCACAGATTGTGTCAAGGTGACTGAACCTTCCACGGCGCTTCAGTCACGCTTAAACGTTATCATTATTCAAATTCTTCTTAGGAATTTACAAAGAATCTGAGAGAGCACATTTTATTCGAATACACTATTTGCGTGTAGGTCCCCGCGCTCGTTTCAATTAAAGTCTTGCGTACTGAGCGTATTCCAGCTCGGCTCGGCGGCGGCGTCTCCCTTCTATAGACAATAATATCGTCATCCTCCGCTAACTACTCGTATCATAACCAGCAATTGATAATTTTTCAGGGCAACAGTTTTTCGGTCGGACGCTACAATCATGTCACTGTAGCTGCGTTTAATAACTTTTTTTTTATTAAATATTGCTCTTGGCTTACTCTTTAAGTTAGTGTGTAGTTGCCCTAAAGTCTTAAGCCCTAAGGTATCTCTTGATTTATTTTTATTCATTTGAAGCAGATACGTCACTCGTACTGTGAGAACTTTGTTTTACAACTTGTGTCTTTTACGACGTGACTATAAACTCTACTAAGTAATCAATATTTATAAAATTCTTCCGTTTCACTTTTTAACATGCTATCAATTTGCTTATCTAATTCTGCCTTTTGGGCGTGGGGTAAACGGTATTGCTTTGTGTAAATGGGGGTACTATTTGGCTTTAGCTCAATAGTTTGCTCATATACTGAAGTGACTGTTAACTTGTCGCCAGGTAAATGAAAGACGTCTGGAAACTTTGCACAAATTTTTTCAATTGACTTTTGTTCCTCGTCATTTAAATGTGTCAAATTGAGTAATGTGAATAATAATTTCACCCGATCCGCGTTTATACTGGGCCTATCAAATTTACAGATAAGGTATTCATTTAAATTATTTGTTTTAATTTGAACTGAATTTAATTTAACTTCTGTATCCCTAGTGTTTAAAATTCGTATCGGAATTTTTCCTTTAATTGGCCTGGACAATGTACTGGCTAGGAAAACTCCTTCGCATAGTTCCTGAGAAGTTACTACACAATCTTCCCTTATATTAGACTGAATATAATGTATTGATTCGCAACGCTTAGGTACAATAATGTATGAATCACTTGAGGGTGTCAAGTAATCAACCCGTAATGTAACCCGTTCGTTCCGTTCTGTTACTAATTCTAAACTGTTTAACTCATAACTTATAAGTGCACGATATTTTTTAAGAAAATCCTGTCCTAAAATTCCCTGCGTTTTGCAAGGCAGGCTTTTAAATATAAAAAATTTATGCGTAAAAATGTTCCCCTTATACTTTAACTCTAAATAGCAATACCCTTCCGAAAAAATAGCTCCTCCGATACCTTTGACCGTAATGTTCTCTTTATGGGAAGGTATTTGTAAACGTTTCACTGAATCGGATTTGATAGCTGAAATCGATGCTCCAGTGTCTATAAGTAAGTCATGTCCACATTTGTCGATCAAGAATGAAACTTTGTTTAAACTGCTACATGATAACATAAACTCAGTCCCGAAAAAAATGATTCAGCGTTTCCTTATTGGGACTTGCTTGTTCCGTGGTATCTGGATCATTGCCCTCTGTTGTCACGAGATTCATGTTACCCTGAGTGGAATGATTTTCTGCACGATTTTCCGAATAATTTCCGTTAGCGTAATAATTACTTCCACGATGATTACCTCTTGAGTACGGTACCTGGGATCGCTGAGCAGGCGTGCGCCGGTACGTATTATGCGTGCGTCCTCTGGAGTTGGGTTGATAGCCTCGACCTCCTCTGTACTGGCCACGTTGAGGTCTCCTCCCTGTGTTGAAACGATAACTGGAGTTATACATACCTATCATCTCCCCCGTAGCGGATTGAATTTCTTCATCTTGCGCCGCCTGGACTGCTTCTGTCAAGGAATCGAAGTTTCGCGCAGCGATTATAGTACTTAACCGACGATCTCGCAGCCCGTCGGCAAACCTTTTTATTGCCAATTTCTCATTAAGAGGTCGCAAAACATTATAGTTGTTAGGGTTTCCATCTGCCTGCGAGATAGTCAGGTCTATAAACAAGTCTGAAATTTCCTTTCCAAAGTCAAGAACCGTTTTATTTTCCTGTTGAGCATGCTGTAGCTTTGTTTGTAAAGCCACATAACTTTTGCGGGGTAATAATAATCGTCGCATGTCCTTTACAAGCTCATCGACAGTATCATATTTCGGTAGTAATTTTAGCTTTGCCTGCTGCGATAATCGGCTTTTCAGTATGAACATTATTAATTTATTTTTACATTCGGGTTTTGTTAGCACTGAGTCATAATATTCTATAGACTCAATTAATTGCTTTGTATTCTTATCTTCATCCGTCATGACAGGGAATAGGCTTAAAGCTGTTTTTAAATCAAAATTATCTCCCGCCATTGTTTGTGTTTCAAGCAAAGATTTCTTAGTCCCAGACTGATCGATACACAAAGAAAGGACTTCCGTAAATAAATTGTCAAATTCTTCACAAATTTTGGTAATTAAGGAAACTTCTTCTTTCGAGTATTTACCTAATTGCGATTTATATGTCTCTAAAAACTTATTATATTTTAATAGCACTATATCTGCTTCGCTTCTTTTTATCTCTATTACTTTACCTACTCTACGACCGGGACCGATTTTAATAAGGTACGTTCTTATAACTTTTAATTCATTTAAAATTATCGCCAATTCCTCTGCCATAACACATAATTATCTTCTAAATAAACTAGCGTTAAACATTATAATGTGCATTAATATTCATAACCATGCACATAAATATACTAATACAAAATATGTTGTTATACCGTATCTAAAAGAAAAGTGTAATGCATAATATTCATATATCTATAGCATAGCAACGTTAAGCACAACTAAATAGACAGTATAGTACTCATTACTAAACATTTCCTTTAAATACGGTCACATTGAGCCCCTTACAATTTATGCACTGCATACTCGCATCACTTTACGCACTGGGATATGGGTAATCTTTGCACTCCGCACAAATCACGGCACCAACACTAACACTTCTTCTTCACCTCATACTACACTGTCTGGTTTGATCTCGTGTCTGCGCAGGATACTCGCATAGCGCGTCAGCCTTATCTCATCCAATCTCCTTAGTATTTGCTTGTCATGGCACCTTTTTGCCAATTTATACACGACTATGATAATTCCAAACACCAACGTAGTACATATGATGATAAGTAAAATATTTGTCGTTTCGTGTTGCTGAACTTGTTGTGTACTAGCTGTATTTTGGCCCCCGCTCTGAGCAATTACAACCTCCTCCTTTGAGTTGGTGCCTCCCATTTTTGAAGATAGATAATACTTTCAAGACCGAGTTTTTGATTAAATTGTCGCGACAGTTGCACACAGTGTCTAGCTTCTGAGTAATAACACATCTTGGTAAATTGAATAATGAATAATTACATTCAAAAGTCACTGGTCCCGATAGATGTTTACATAACTTAGTCCTTATTGGGACGCGCGAACGCACTCGTGCAGACTTCGGGTGTCACGGTCGCCATGTAAGGATTGGCGTAAGGATAGAAATGAAGCAACTGAATGCTGATATAAGACTGACTATTTATTGGGATAACACACCGTTATATATGAGATTACAATAGTCTTAAAGTTACTTGGTTACACTACCACTACAACTAACTGACTGACTGACAGACAACGCACAGCCGAAACTACTCGTCGTAGAAAACTGAAGGTTCCTTGGGGAGTATAGAGGAGCACTAAGAGAGGATTTCCCGAAATTCCTACGGGAATGGGAAAAAACAGAATATGCGCGTACGGAACTTGCCCGCGATTTGGTATATTTAAATATTGATTAAAAGTAATCAAAAAATCCTTCGTAAGCTTAAAAAGTTGGTCGCGGAATTTCTTCAAAAGCGACATTTATTTCTTTCTGATTTAAACAGTCTTCTTCTGTTGGTGCCACGACAGGACAAGACTTCGTTTTCCTATAATTCTCGCAAATCTTTAATTTCTCTTCTTCAGAAGCTTTTAAATGTGTTATGCACAAACTACACTGATCTTTTTTTGGGCGGTGGAAAGATGATTTGTTGGTTTTAAAAACCCTTCTGTATATATGACGAAATGCTTAACTTCACTCATTTAGCATCGTGATGAAAAAATAAAATCTTACTAAGTGTAGTATGTTCATACGACAGTCGACAGGTAGTGAGAACTCCCTCCTTTTGCACATACGCAAAACAAGTACTATCTTCTAAACGGTAAACGATATAGATACGACTACTAGAGAGAACTTTTTCTAAACAAAGATTCTAAACAAGTAGGTAATGTGAGTGCAGAAACGTCAGTTTGTGAGCGGGGAGGGAGGGTGACGATATGATCCCGTGTTTCAGCCAAAACTGGTAAATAAATCAGTAGAATCTCTAAGTACAACAACACTGTAGCAACACTAGAAACTAGTGCCTAATGTTCGGCTAATCTGATTTAAACCAGCAACAGATAGTGAGAGCGACTGTTATCGCAATACAACTTGATAATGTAATTAGCGCCGCGCCGGCCACGCTAATTAGCCGCCC
Organism: Mamestra brassicae; assembly: GCA_905163435.1. Lineage (NCBI taxonomy): Eukaryota > Metazoa > Arthropoda > Insecta > Lepidoptera > Noctuidae > Mamestra > Mamestra brassicae. The sequence continues at coordinate 290,138 of LR990991.1, read as the reverse complement.
GGCGCAAGTCGCACAACACAATACTCTTTAATTTTCCCTTTCGTTCCATTATTGTTTATCTCCGAGGACAGGAAAAACTTTGCTAAAGCTTCAATAGGGATAATCTACATTTACTCGTCCGCTCCCCAAAGTTTAGTCGGTGAGCATAATACCTAATTGTGAGGCTGCGTCCCCACCTCTATTAATACAAAGTCTGTGAAACAATGAAGTCCTCGAGGAACAAAGAATAAATGTTTAAAATGGCGCTCGCTGAGCGCTCACCTCCAGCAGGCTCGTGTCAGGGTGTCAGCTACAGGACGGATTGGCCGTTTCTTTGTAACGTTTCATATTGAACTGTCAGGAACAGCAACTTGAGAATATTTACATCAGTTGTATATCAGGATAGCGAGAAGTACTTTATACAACTAGTAACAGAATACGCCCAATACCTCTTAAGGGGTCATTGTGCTCATCATTATGAACAACTTATGAACACTATGGGATAATAATATGTGCGCATAACTCGACAAAATGTACTAAACACTTGATATTTTTTTCGCGACTTCGTGTTGGTCCCACAGTCAAAGTTGTATATAAAATGAGTACAATGACCCCTTAAGAGGCATTGCGTTTATTCTGTTACACGTATAGTCAAATCTAACGTTCCAAAAATACTTTACAAACAGCATTTAAAGTACTTCCGTTTAATCCCGAGATAGCTGCGAGATGGGTCCCATACCTAAACTGTACAGGCTCCGCACACAGTCCGGCAGTACTTACTTCATACTGGGTATGTTTCGATGGACTTATCCTTCCTGCGTTAAGTGTCTGTGTAAGCTCAGGCCACCCACTCTCAGAGCGAATCTAACTTTCAGATGAGAGAACCATGTGCTTCTTCATTTGTAAACTCCTTAGATTGTTTGGGCTCAGATGTAGGTGGCAACGTTAACTGCAGCATCCTTCATGAGCAATAGTTTATGTTATTCTGTTCGTACTATAAAGGTCGTCGCTGATTAGTGGCTGGTGTCGACGCGCTGGCTCGCCTCCCGGAGTATATTGTTACTCAGTATAACGACTTCACATTCGATGTCAACCAGCCGTTCATTAATGTAAAAAGCTCATTTATCTCATAATATTAATGTAAATTTGAAATATCATTATGAGAATACAGGGCACTCACTGGCGGTGAACGGTGTCAGAGCGGGCTGCGGCGCTGCTAGTAATGTACGAGCATGAGGAGATCACCTGAAGCTAAAAGATTTATCCGAGCTTTAGTTAGATAAGTGCCACTTGCGCTGTCTGAGGACAGTCCGGTAAGCAGGTGAGCAGTCAACACTTGGACAGTTCACAGTCTCTGAATGTCGCACTCGTTTCGTGAAGTACACAAAATGAAATATGTATTCAGTCTAAGCGTCGGTCAAGTATATAATATTAAAGTTTGCAAAAAGCAACAGTGCAATAAGTACTTAAAGTTAATGTTTGAATTTATTAGGGCTGAGCGGACGCGGTAGGGGCGCGGGACGAGGAGGCAGTGCTGCGGACCGGAGCACAGTTAAATCAAATTACCGAGTGGAAGTCGGAATATCAGTATCAGTTGTCGGAGATTAGTTATGCATATCTGCAAGTTGCGGCGCCGCTCAGCACTTGCCACGCCGACACCGCGCCGCACCGCCGCGTACAGTGCCGCACCGCACCGCACCGCACCGCCGCGTACAGTGCCGCATCGCACCGCACCGCACCGCCGCGTACAGTGCCGCACCGCACCGCACCGCACTGCCGCGTACAGTGCCGCACCGCACCGCACCGCACTTCCGCGTACAGTGCCGCATCGCACCGCGCCGCACCGCCGCGTGCACCGCTCGGCGCTCGAGCGATAATTAACATTCGCATTGCTTTGTTCAGATGCTCTCGACTCTGAAGGAACTAAATAAAGTAATCTTGCGAGCAGCACAATCAAAGCCGCAGAGCTGCGGTGCGAGCACGACTGCACGACTGCACGACTCGTGTCTCTCGCTTACGAACACACAGCACAGGCTACACTGTGTTCTGATACAGATTATTGACCTGTTTCATGTTCATGAATACGAGCTCTGCCCCCATTCTGTTTGATTTATGATCTGCCGTGACTCCATAACTTATTGTAACATAGTATAGGAAGTAGCGCGACTTGATTGAGCCAGCAAACATGTTCGCGCGTGACGTCACAGCGAGTGATACAGCGAGTGCGCGCAAACAGGATGTTTGTACGTTCGTTTATTGCCTACTGCCTGACAGTATGTAGCTCACCACACGACGTACTGTCTATTGCTCCGGAATGATAAGCTTACATAATTATGTCAAAAAATCGGAACAAAGATATTTACATAATATTTTACATCATTGTTGGTATCGATAGGAATGCACAAATCACAAAGCAAGTTTAACAGCAAACTGCCGCCGCATCAGAATACTGTCGAGCATAGTGAGCGCGGGTCTCACCGGCCGGGTCAGTACATCCACAGAAGTTCTACAGGATACATTCCTGACATACGATCAGCCCCTCGCGGTATGTGTTCATGTGACACCTTCAGTCGGCGCGACCTTGTGCTCGGGTACGTACTGACACGCATCTGTACTCCGACACGTATCGGAGGCGATCGATGTCTCAGTTCCGGCTGATAAGGAGTTGCCAAGCCGAGTCGTCGCTTTAACCGCGTTGCCGAGTCCTTGCGAGCGGCGCCTGTGCGTCGCACTGTGGCGACGTCGAACATTCGCATAACGAGCGAACAGATGCACATACGCTGTTCTACATAGATAGCGTCATTCTCACTAGTTCTCCACAAGTTGTGTGGAATACAAAAGAGTTGAAATACTCTTTGTTTTATATCATCCAAAAATTATACTATGATCTTAAAAATAGAAGTAAGTACATATACTTCCTTAGATGTGAGCGTCACGCTATATCTAATTGGTTCCAATTATACGCGGCATGTGGGTGTCAGGGAAAGCCTCTGAGGGATTATGTTATATCTAAAGCAGTCGGCAATCGGTCCAGAAATAAAATAACTCAAAGGGCAAGAATTGATTGAATGCAAGCATCGCTTGCTCTGCGCTCTTCAAAATGTGAGTTTTCTTGAATGTGAGTATGAATGCGGCTTCGCAGGGCATTAGGTGACACCAGCTGACCGCGGGCGCCCGGTGTGCCGGGGCCGGGCCGCGGTGCGTGCGGCGCATGTGTCCACACCACGACGCCACTCATTTACGTTCTTATAATAACAGTAGCGCCTCCACGCCTCCCACGCCGCGCCTTCCCGCGCCTTCCCGCGCCCCGCACGCGTCTATTTGCTCAGGCCGCGCCAAGAGTCCCACTATTTGCGAAAATGTAACGCGCAGACACGATGCAGAAAATCAACTGCTATTAAAACGGAAACGACAGTTATAACGGAGCCGTTGCAATGAGTCTGTGTCGTAGTGGATTATACTACTAATCTGTGTCGTAGCAGGTGCTACGAGTCTGTTGTAGCGTGTGGTACGAGTGTGTGACGTAACAGGTGCTACGAATGTGTTTCGTAACATGATGGTGTGGGTGCTACGAATTGGTTGTAGAAGCACATAGCGTAGTGGTCCTTCTTCTCTTACTTACGTATTGAGCGTGGCGTGTTACTGACGTAGCTGCAGCTGTGCGGTTGCGGAGGCTGCGTGGCGCTGACGTGGCGGCTGCGGGGCGACTGCGGGGCGGCGGCGAGTCGGCTGCGGTCACTCGCTCTCGACGCGCCCATTACAATAAATTATTATTTTTGTTGGAAACTTCCCCACATATGCGTTCGGCGGCCGTCGCCTGTGATGTCATCATATATTATTAACCCTAAAAGCTTTACACTGCATGTAATTTATTGCTACACTGAAGACAAATTTTGATAATAGGCTCATGATAGTCACCATTTATTCATGTAATTATGTATTAATCACACTTTCTTTAGGTTTATGTGCACACGATAAACCAGGAGCTCCATAAAGTCAGATGGCCACTATTGAATTGAATCAATTAAATACAAAATCACAAAACTGCTGACAAATGTTCAGTTGTCTTCAAACCTTTGAAGAGCAGATGAAGTAATAAAGAAGACGGATGTCGTCATAATGAACATTTCAAAGCGTTTCGTCGAGATTACACTCCATTACTGACAGTCTGTTTCGAGACGCGAACACTCTGCTGTAGCGGAGCCTGCCGAGCGGAGGCGCTGGGTCTCGAGGTACTGACGAGTACTCACATATGCACATTGCAGGGGCTGCTACTTTAGGAATAACTTCAATCCTTCGTTATTAAACACGGTGAGGACATGTTCCCCGACACACGGAGGCGCTTGTCTTGTAGGGAGCATTCGGAGGTTGCGTGTGTCGCGTCGTGTCGTGCTTTGTATCGATTGCTGGGAAGAGTGCCCTCCTCGGGCGTCTGCTTAGTGTAGCGGTATCTGTGCGGGGCAGTGCGCTCGGTCTCGCACCACGCCCCCCGCAGCCCGCACCCCGCGCACTCCCAGGTGACGAGCCGACGTTCAGCGCTGAGCGCACACGCCGGAGATCCTGCACAGAGCACTTACACTAGCAAAAATGTACAGCTGTACAGTGTACAGCTACATGATTCAGCTCATGTTGAGCACATGGCTTTCACGTTGATAGCTAAACAGCTACGAGTGGTTAAAGAGGAAAGGGCCACACTAACACTAATAGAAAAATACGAATTGCTTAAGTAGAATTTACTAAGACTGGACTATCCGTATCTGGAACGATTGCTCCACTAGTTAAGAACACATGACTGTGTCGCACTAGTCCTGGCTCCAGGTCCTCCCCGGCCGCACCGCGTCGCCTCAGGCGCCCTCTGCCGGTGGACAGATAAATCACCTCCGCTTCTAATTATATTGTTTATTATAGCGGGCTTTGTGAATTGTGGCCCGGGGCCGTGTTGCTGTCGCGGACTCCCAGGGAGGCTACGTTGGTTGAACCACGAATATCACAACAAACAGCCAACGACCTGATGTTAAACAATCAAACATTGTTTTCATATAGTTATCTTTTATGTTAATTTCCTCTTTTCTCAAGCGGTGTCTCTTAACGTGTACTCAAGTGGAGAAAGCATACAAACACTTTATACTTTCAGGTATCGTTTGTTGACAATACCACGAACGACGGTGAAAGCACCCACAGTTGTGAGCCGGAGATGATCGTATTGTTAGCGCACGTAACGAGTACTGCCACAACAGCTGATACAAGTTAGTAATTCTATAACAAAGTTAGTTGAGTGTAGTTGCCGGCGCTCGCGGAGTGGCAGTGCGCAGTTCGGTTTGATATTCGCTTCCTGTCAGCTATTAAACTAGTTCGCTGTATTCTCACGAGATTTTGTGTGATGAACTTCAATTTAGTTAGAAGTTTGTACCAACATATACACAGTAGATATACATGTGATAATGTGCCTCGTCTTACGGCTTCAGAGACACACGACACTCGCAGCTTCATCTCATGTCCCCGAGTAAGTAATGTAGATAAGCGTCTTGTAAAGCAGTGTAATATTTTCTAGTCGGAGCTCGATGGAGCAGTCTCTCTACAGAACTTAATGATTACGTGCAAAATGTATTGCAGAAGTTTTTGTGTAAGTCTCAGTTCCACAGATACAGCTCAGTAACAGACTGGCAGACAGCGGGGGCTTAGTTAGGGTTCCAGTTTTCACCTTACGTTTATGGAACCCTAAAAAGAACAAATATTCAAATGTACAGATACTTCATTTTACTAACACCAAAGAAAAGGAAGAAAGATAAGTGAAATGTTTAAAAACAAGTACATTGCGAATAACTTGTAGGTAAGTTATTCAAAATGTCAGATGCTGCCGACCCGCCGTAAAACTTACACAAATAGACCGGTACGCTCTGTTCTGTACCATGCCGGGGTGCGCGGTGCGCGTGGAGTCGGAACACACTTACTGAAGTTTTCATTTGAGCTGTTTTGTTTATCTGCCGCCGAAGCGAGGCTCAAGGAAAGGGTGATTGTTATGATTCGGCGGAGCCGCCTGCAGCCCGCCCGCAATGGGGCGCGAGGGCGCCGGACGCTAGCTCTGACGTCACCTAAAACAGAACGATATCGTAATATTAATTTAATTTGAATACTTTATTCATAAATGCTCTTGCCGTATAAAAATAAAAAAGTTGGGTAGTAGTTGTATTTTTATTTATGGTCGGATTTCCGATGCGTTACTGCTGCGCGTTCGTGCTAGCTCCCGCGACCGCGGTACAGCGTTACGACCGCCAGCGGTGATATCAATCAGTGTTGTGGTAGATCGGGGTCACCTAGTTTTAGCTGTTTCATAACATGAGCTCGAAAATGACCACTGTGCTGTGAGGAAGCGGTTCTTCTCATACGTTACCACGTTATTACTTCCATCGTGTTTGTTTGTTATCGTCGCACACAACTCGGCTGGGAGCTCCACATTTTCATTTAACGAGACAAAAGTTGTGAGCCCATTCATCTAAGTTGTGAAGCCGCAAGAAACTGACAGACTTCATTAACTTTAAAAGTTGTAATAGGTATTGAAAAAATTTAAATAGGAAATGTCGGGAAGCGACAGTTAGTGGAGCAGCGGCCGAGGCTGGGGGTCAATAGGTCGGAGAGCAAAATAATCATCCCTCGGAACGGTATTGTGGTCGAGCCGCCCCCCCCACACCCGCGGCGTACCCGCGCTATCCCGGAATAGATTGCGTTGTGGCGACAAACCACGTGTACCTCGCGTATAGCTGCGACATCAGCACACGACACACATCGACAGCCTTCTGCTCGGTGTAGCATAATCGTTACAAGACACCGGGATCAAATGTCAAATGTATGTCGATACTGACTCGTGCGGTTTATCATAATTACTAACGAGTACAATCTTGTTTTGACTCTTCTCTCTAAAAGTGTACCTAGATGTCGGAAACTGCGTAGATGTGCAATCTAAACTAATTAGATTCACAATCATGTAGCTCGAAGTAGCTTCGGTGAAATTTCCATGAAAATATCGTTTGACAAGATGAAGTGTCGCCCGCTGACATTAGCTACGTGTCGATACACCCACTTGTGGGCACAGTACACAGCGCTAATCTACTTTATAGGAAACCGTTACGCGATAGCTGAAAGGATACGATACATTGCGTAGAACATACGATACATTACGTGTTAGCGAACACGTTGCCAGTTATTGAAACAAGATCGTGGAGCGCAGCGCCCACTTGGCCTTGGGTAATGGTTGCGCGACATCCGCCTGCCAACGTCTGGCTACTAGCTACATTGTAAGTAAGGACGCAATCTGGCCGCGTTACTTGTAGTGGACGTAACTCGGGAACATAAAGTTTAGTGCTGTAGTCTGGGGGCTATTAACAGCGGGCGCACTGTGCTCAGTGTACACGCCAAATTGGCGTCGCCGTCGCCGAGCGTCGCTGTCCGAGGCGGGCGCGGCCACGCAAACAGTTGACGTTAGAGATAATTTATTCTCATAAGAATTACTATTCCCTTACATGAGAATATTTTAAACTAGACATATCACAAAATAAACTAAAAGTTGGACGTGTAACAAAAACTGGGCTTCGATTATAATGTTTTCAGGGTAGGTTACATATCTTATCTAATACCTTGAAACGAGCAATTCTTGTATTCATGTATATATATAATCTGAATCTCGGAAACGGCACGGAATTTGTCATAATGTACTCATTACAATTGTTTTTTAATGAGTTGTATTGCAACATATGATGAACTAGTATTGTCCTATAGCTGTTTTATATTATTCTTGCCTGAACAACCGGCAGCAAGTTCGTCATGCTCCCTTAGATGTCACTGCTTGCGGTAGCGTCGGAGGTCGGGTTACCTCCTTCCCTCAAACATGGCGAGGGAGGTAATGGCTGATCTTTGCGTCATGCTCGTGAACGGGTGCTGCTTGTGGTGGCTGGTCGCCTTGCTGGTCATGGTTTTTTTTTATTATTGTTTTAACGATAAACTTACAGTTAATCATAATAACTATGTTGGCTCTAGTTCATCACTTGTGGTTCCAGTCACAATCCTGTTGTTAGATTATACCATTGCACGTGTAAGCGGGCACACCAATTATGCCTGGAGGCTTAATTAGTTTGATTTACTTGTTAATGCTTGATTTTGTTTGTTTTTGATGGCATAATGGAGTGTGCTAGCTAACAAGTGTCAATTAATTTCATAAAATTTGATTTACATAATTATTAGACATATTTTTCTGTGTCATGTTTTGTAAACTTTGCATACTGCTGTATAAATTCAAGTTTTTATAACTTAACAGACAGATGTGTTGCTGGGGAGTTTGTTGCGCCACTTCTTCTTCCCAGCTACAACACTAGGAAGTGGTGACGGGCGGGCGTTTTGGGGGACTGTCTTTATGTAGAATATTGACGTTGAATAAATGACTTTTGAATTTTGATATTGGCTCTAACGATTTTCATGAAATTTAGTATACAGGGAGTTTCGAGGGCGATAAATCGATCTAACTAGGTTTCATTTTTAGAAAACGTTAATCTAAAAATAAGGTCATCCAGGTACTAATATTAATAAGTGTTAGTTCGATACACGGGCTCTGTCGTCAAAATATTTATGTAAACAAGTTTCCGTACAACACAAATCAGCGGTTACTGGAAGTGGCTCCAAACTATTCTAGGGAAAGTGAGTTTTTTATTATACATTGTTTAATTATTTTTTTAAGAGTAGTTTTAGATTTAATTTCTCTGAGGTCCGTCGGCAATTTATTGAATATTTTAGTTCTTTCATACATAATAGTTTTCCTTCCGCAGCTTGTGCGGGTTGGGTGTACTTGTAAAAAGTCTTGTTCACGTCTGAGTTTAATTTTGCTTTTTTTTAATATTTTTTGTGAAAATTATGTTTGTGAGTATGGTTTTATTTAGTATTTTTCGAATTACTTGTGTGCATGTATTATACATGTATGTTTGTGTTATTTTCATTACTTTCTTTGTATAGAGTTTCTGTTGGAGTTAGATAGTCAAAATTAAATAACGTTTTTAGTAGTTTATTTTGAGCAGTTTATAATAGGTTAGTGTGTGTTTTAGCGGCGGTACCCCATATTTCCACTAGGTAGTCAAAATGTGGCTTAACAAAAGAGAAGTAGATTGTATAGCGAACTTGACGTGGTAAGTAACGAACGATACCTCGTAGGGTACCCGTGAGGGATTATCAGCTCATTATCTAAAATTAGCCCTAAATATTTTTCTTGATCTACTTTGTTTATGAATTGGTTATTTATTTTGAACGGTGTATAATTGTATATTTTTTTTGCTGTGAATATCATACAATTTATTTAAGCTGTATTAATGGTGAGGAGATTCTGTGAAACCACGCGTTAATTAGGACCAAATCGTTCTGTGTTTGCTTAATACAAAGATCTGCAGTGGCGTATTTACTCTTAGGCCAAGACCACCATGGTTTGGTTTCTTCCAGCGGGAGAATTTTCCTGAGATACCACTACTATATTCTTGTAGCCTAGCAACCCATAACTTCTTGTCTGTGCCGTCATAAGAAAATCGAATTAATCTGAAGCGGGATACTAGAACATTTCGAGCTTGCTTCTCGTATCCCCAAATTAAAAAGGTAGCTTTGGATGACATATATATAGGTTGTTGCATGTAGATACCTTTGAGAAGCCACCTTCTATATTTTTTGTTAATTATGGGGCAGTAAATCCACCACGGCCCGGGATGCCAAATTTTTAAATACGCCACTGGATGTGTAACGACGACAACGATAGCTTTATGTTGTATCAGTAGTTAAGTTAGCCGGCACGCGGAAGGCGGCGGCTCCGCGCTGTTTATTGTACGGAATACTTTGCGTCCCTTTGTCTTTACGATGTTAACGTCCGTAGCTCCGGATAACTCACTCGTTTCTATTCTTGTTTTACTTGCGAAAGAAATGCTGGAAGTAAGCTTATGAATAAAACATTCAGATTAGGACGCTATTCAGATGAACTCGAGATACAACATACGTGACGCGATCGAGGATGAACGAAGTAAACGATATTTTGTCGTGTGATGCCGAGCGGCCCCCTCCACTCCGCGCTCTGAGCCCCTCACTCAGGAAATTAATAACGTTATTACGTTCGTAACGTTTACGTTGGTCGATGGTGGCGAGTGTTTCATGTAGCGTTCAGTGAGCACGGAGCGGCGTCACTAACAATACAACCAAAACTGCACATATTTGAGATTTTAAACAATTATTTTCATAAATTCTTCTATCTTTGTCGATAGGAATTAATGTTGAGATAGTGGTTTCAGTTTTCATTAGGCTGATCGCAGCGAGATGTGAATTAATCGGGATACCTCGGGCTCGGCACTCGTGCCGGACAGGTGACGGAATTAATTAGTCGCCGGGAGATACTCGCCCACTCGCGCTAATGTGCTGCCAGAGGGAATCCCACCAGACAGCTGACGCTAATAGCTGATACCTTTTACTGTGGCTCTACAAAAGTAGATAATACATTATAATGATATCTGATTTTTGTAACATTTTAATACAGCCCAGTAAATATTGCTTATACAGGGCGGAGACAACGATACAACAATCATTCAAAACACTGGCAATACTAGTTCATACGAATATTTTGTCTTTTGTCACAGATTTGATGTCACTAACTGCAACAGACTGCTTGGAGTTTTTACATTTACATTTACCAACCGAAAGACATCCACTGCTGGACATAGGCCTCCCGCAAACACCCCTTGTGTTTGTCATAATCGCCACGCTTGGCAGGCTTGGAGATTGCAGTGTAGCTGTTGCAATGCACAGAGAATGCTGCTGCCCATTCTCTGGTGAGTCCCTCAGTCGCCTCCATAGATATTTTTTTATATTTCCACGGGAAGTGATGGGACGGTGCTATTCTTTTACGTCCGATACCATACAATACATATACTGCTTGGAATATTTCCTCAGAATAGTAGTCACTATGCTTGACTAGTTTGACTTTTTTAATGTTTTATGTAATTGTAAAGTTTTATTTTAATTTTAGTGACAGGATTTATAATAGTTTCAAATTATTCTTAGAACCAGTAGATGAAGTTAGAACCAGTATTGCCAGTGTTTTCATTTATTGTCGTATCGATGTCTCCACAATACTCCACATTATATACTAAGTTGTTGTAGTAAGCGTGTGTCACCATAAAAAGTGACGCTCTCAAAGAAATATGTACAGGTATGTTTTTTAAGGTTGGTAAATCATCAAATGACTTCTTCCGCTTTGGGTGGAGCGGAAGGCCGTGTCAAACTCTTACTGACTAAAACCCGTCCGTGTTCTTTCTAAAGCCAATAGCGTTCCAGGGCCGCGGTGACTCTTTCGAACTAATTCCGCAACCCTGGCAGGCTCTGGCCCTAGTCTCCTATGTTGACATCTAATTGAAGAAAAAAATGGGATATAATGTACCTATGAAATGTTAAATCATTTCATAGGTACATTATATCCCAATAAATAAAAGCGTTTTACATTTTGAAGGCCAGAGAAATAAAGAAGGTGTAAATATTATTCCTTATCAGAATTCATCTATCATTTCTGTCATCTATGACCTAGACTAGAGTCAAGAGCAAGCCCATACTAAATAAAAAAAAAACTTTTAAGTTATTTTTATTAAAAAGTAATAAAAGCTTATCTTTTTAAATTTTTTTTTTTCTTTTTCAATATAGGGCTGTGTAAAGAAAATGCTTTCTATTCTGAATTTGGCTTAGTCGCCGCGTCACGCTCACGACACACATACGACACACAGTGACCCTACCTGAGCGCTTTTTATATTAAGTCGAGAGAACCTCCTCTTCACTAAGGTGCGCCGTCATCTCAGGTCCTCTTGAATTTGTTTTAATTACAAACCAAATCGAGTCAGCAGGGCGACCCTTTTGATATACATACCTACGTTATAGATTGAATAAGTTGATCGAGAGCTAATCTATATTCGTCATTAGCCGGCGGCGCTTCCTTCCTGCGATGGACGAGATTATCGGCGAGATTTATTGTCCACCTCATGCCCGCTGCCCGGCGCCCGGCGCCCGGCGAGCACTAAAATAATAGCTTGTTAATTAATTTTGCATAATGAATAAGCTCGATCGAGCCTCCATCGGCTCGAGTGGATATTGATCATCAAAAGTCTATATTTGGAGCCGCGGCGATTTGCAAAATATCTATCTAAACGGGCAATAATTCACAGAGGTGTTTAAAGAGCTTAATTAATTTATGGTTACAGTTGTCTGTGACAAATAATGTAGTTAGTGGACAAAATGGTGCGTTTAGCTGGAATATAAGCGCAGTACGAGTGGCGAGCGTGCAGACACACGCGGGCACAGCGGGCTCGGGCCGCTATTGATTGGTTCGGTTGGCGCGCGGCCCATTCCACGCTCTTATTTTTGTAACTGTCCGATAATCCCTTTAGTGATCCATCTCCCGGCGGCGTGTATCTCCTCGCGAGGTGTGCGGGGCGCGGCGTCAGATGTCAGGCGGCCCTTCAGCCGGATTACCGGCGGATCACGGACGTCGCTAATTCACGTAATGGACTCGCACGAGTCCGCGGAGAGTGAAGCTCATACAAGATGCACGCCACGCCGCGTGGGACGCTGTGCCGCTCTAATTGAATTGTAAACGTCACAACTTGCTAATGCGCGATTTTAGCAAGTTGTAGACACTTTCTTTAATTCTTTAATTCTTTATTGTACACCATAACAGCTTATATTAATTCACAGTGATTTAAATAGTTCATGTACAAAGGCGAGCTTAACTCAAAAATGAGTTTTCTACCAGCAAACCTTTGAGTGATAGAGAGAGATCACAATAGAGGGTAGGATCCAGTGCACACATTTTACAAAACTACATTCTGTATCATACATAAATATTCAGGTTTTAATTGAAATTGACGGTTTACACACTAACTCGTCTTAAATTATTTACAGTAGCTCACCGTATCGTTTTCTCCATAAGTCAGTTGATTTCTCGCGGGAAATACCGGAGTGGTAGAATTTGCGCATAAAAATAAGGAATCGTTGTATATCGTTGCGTTGCCTATCCGCGGCGCTCCGCTCTTAAACTCGGCTATTCTAAATAATGTCAGGTAATCATGGATGAAAAATGGCGTCGTATTTTTCTTAAGGCACCTACATATTATTTACTGTTGATGCCATTCACCAGGGAGACCCTCGCACATTGTTAACATTCTACATCCATTATGTTCCAGTGATACCGAGTCACTGTGGAGCCGCCAGGTGCCCAGGTACCCCTGGCTGCTCCTGAAAGCTAAGTTGAAGTTGGACCATAAAATAATGTTTCTTTTAATTTTGCCACTTTGTTCCAGAGGACAAGCGGAAGATGAATGATTCGCTTTTATTTGAGAGCCATTTTTATAATTCTCAGATTGTTACCGGTGACGTTGTCAGCTGCTCCTGTAACATACAGAACGAATGGATCACTACTACAGTCTAGCTCACCAAACCTGATATTTTGATTCCTGTTTAGTATTCATAGATGTCATGCCGGGAATGATTTCCTCTTTATAATTTCTTCCATATTCACCTTTGCTTCAACAAATGTAAGCGGCTTACCATCGCGTGATACTCGTGTGCGTCGATTGTTCCTCCACCTGCCAGCAGGTGCCCCCGGGGGACGTGCAGGGAGGGGGGGGGGGGGGGGGCGGGCAGACAAATCGTAGCAAACAAGCGGCGGAGAAGATCACGCGATTTGTAAATTCACCTGCCACCGTGCCGCCGTGCTGAGGTACCGCCGTGCCACCGCACCGCCACCGTGCCGCCGCATTCGAGCGTACCGGCCCGGTGCGGGATTAGAAATGTTTGATGAATGGTTGAATAACATTGTTAATGTCAGTTAGCAGCGCTCAAGTAAGCGTCTTCAAGTCCGTCCACACTTTGCCGAGGTCTGCTACAGATGGAGAGCACCCCCCCCCCCCCCATCGCCCCGGACGACGCGCGTGCTACTGCGGCAGTGTTTGTTTAATCATGTGACGAATGAGTAGCGATGGCCGCGCGATACTCGGTAATCGCTGAACAAAATTACACACTAGTTACACAATAACTAAAAAGGGAAATTGACTGTTTGACACTCATTTACTTACGAGTTCATGATAGTGGGTATATATATATATAATATATATAGTATATATATATCTATATAAGGTAGTGGAGTGCTCTTTGAAAGCAACCCAATAATATGTGAGCTAGTGTAAAATAACTCGACAATATCACAAAATATAGTTAAATAAACCGCTGACCAAATGAATAGATCGAATAAAGCGAGGTTAAACTTTGGACGTGAGAGGGTAACATTCTCATAATATTTCGCTTTCAAGAAGCATCAAATAACAGCAACACACGCGGGCCCGGCCGCGGCCCGTCCGGCCCGGCCCGCGCCGGCCACGGTCCGGCCCGATGCGGCCCGTCCGGCCCGGCCCGCGCCCGCCTGGATGTCATCGTTCCATATCATTTGTCCCTTTGCCTCTTTTCTGCTCCAATGAGTTGTACCATGAATCCGTTCCGCGAGATATATCCACTGCTCACGCTCTATATTGTTCGTGTTTACACGTATCTACGTATTATTGTGTTTGTATGACAATTTCCATACGGAATGTAATAAAGATATGTGCGTAATACCTTCCACATACACATACACGTGATGCTTACGTTAGCGCGGTGCGGGGCGGTGCGGGGCGGTGCGGGGTGGTGCGGTGCGGTGCGGGGCGGGGCGGGGATGCGAGGACTGTAAAGAAACGTATGTGTTTCATGAAAGGCTCGGCCGGTGGCTCGAGCGGCGCCAGGGGGGTTTCGTTAGCACTGAATACGATCACGCTTACACTTTGATGTAGGTTTCTTACAGTTTTGGCAGGAAAAGGGAGAAATATATCAAAGAACTTTTTAATACCAACTTTCAGTTGAGCGTGTACGTCTAGTTTAATAGCGCGTCGGGGCTTCGGGAGCCCCGCGCAGAGAGTGGAGCGGAACCTTCCGATAGCCGCACACTTTAGATTGTAGTTATAAAGTGTTATTAACTTTTATAGCTTACTCGACCGGGGTATTTATTGTGGTAGTACAGTTCCAGTAGGAGCTGTCCCTGTCTGCTCGCGGTACGAGCGCGCACGAGTCGGTGTCGGAGTGGGGCTCGTCACACGGCACTCTGCAATATGCCGCTGTTCGGTTTAGCATCACAATAAAGTTCCGGCAGTCGGCGGCTGATGTGAGCGGAACAACCGTTCATTGAAACTTCAATATCGGCGGCGTGCGGGCGAGCGGGGGAGGGAGGGGCGACAAGAAAAGATTGATGACGATGAATCTTTCCCAGATTTTAATCAATTCCGGCACGTCCTCGACTCGCGCCTGATTTAGCTTATTTCTGGCGACTTGTGCTCAGCGCTCGAATCCATGATTGTGAGCTATACTATGTAAGCACGTTGTACTGAGCACACCTACTGAGCTGCGTGTTCCTCAACGTAGACCGGACGTTTTTTTGAGATGTTATTCGTTATGTGTTTGAATGTATTTGCAGTACATCCCATGCCACCACAAGCGCCTCAGTGTTTGCAGTACATCCCATGCCACCACAAGCGCCTCAGTGTTTGCAGTACATCCCATGCCACCACAAGCGCCTCAGTGTTTGCAGTAGGTACATCCCATGCCACCACAAGCGCCTCAGTGTTTGCGGCACAAGAAGAGACGACCTTAGCTTGTCCATGTTATTACAAAGGACGAGCTCACATTTAAAACAAACTATAGTTATAGTGTATTCTTACCTGGAAGTGGACTGAGCATGACGTGGACTGAGCATGAACTGGACTGAGCATGAAGTGGACTGAGCATGAAGTGGACTGAGCATGACGTGGACTGAGCATGACGTGGACTGAGCATGAAGTGGACTGAGCATGAAGTGGGCTGAGCATGAAGTGGACTGAGCATGACGTGGACTGAGCATGAAGTGGACTGTCATTCCATCTCTTTTGTATAGATAGACAACTCATTCATGGTTACTTTACCTAAGTTTACACGCTGAGAGGAGAGGTTTACAGAATAGCACTTTACTGTTAAACATTCATCCCTCCAACACAACACTACGGTACGCAATAACAATATAATGACGTTAAGTAAGCGTGTGTCGCACTTGTGAGGAGTACTCGCAATGAACTGTTCCATCTGCTGGTTATGCCGACACAGCCTGCGGCTCATCAAACCTTTAGGTAAACCACGCGAGACGTCACCGCCGGCGGACACGCTATTGTTTTCTTTTTAACTATTGACTCGCACGCGTTTGACCACAGGTTGTTGCTATTAGGAAACACAGACTCGGGCAGGGAATTCTACTCCTTAGCTGTACGCACAATGAATGTGATCCCAAAACCTTTTGTGCGTGTGGGTGGGATGCCAACCAATTACCGGTGGCACATCATCGTTCGTCTTGTGGCACGTTGATGGAACGGGCTTGGCGGAATTTAGCTATATAGTTCCGTCGCACACTCCCCAAAATGCAACCGATAGAAAACCGACTAAAAAGCGACCGAGGCTAGCAACTCAGTGTCAATGATCTTGACTTTGGAGCTTAGACTCGACGAGCCTATCATTGCCGATGATCCTCTTGGCTCGTTTCTCAATTGACTCAAGAATATCAAGCTCGTATCGGGCAGATCCATCCCAAAGATGAGAGCAGTACTCCATACACGATCGAACTTGCGCGTAACACAGTTTGAGCAGCTGGTCCGGCGTGAAGTATCGTTTCACCATAATAAAAAAACTTTTTTACAAAAAAATACAACGAACTTCCAAATAAAAAACACTACAAAGTATAAAATAACTTTAATTTCGGAAGTAGGATTTTTGGTTATTTCTTTGTTTTTTGACGGAAGTTTTTTGGAACTCAGTTGTATTTTTTTGTAAAAAGTTTTATTTTATTTTTCACTTTTTAGTGGTGAACTAAATTGACATTATTCCCATGATGAGTGGTTACGCTATTTCCCGATAAGGAGTTATTTTGTGTGCCTTTGTAGTCCTGTACTTGGACTACAAAGGCCAGAAGACCAGCTCATAGTTTCCTAAACATCTACTTTGCTTGGGGATTGACATAAACCTAACAATATCACACTTTATAGATTTTAAGTTGAGTGGGTCACTTGTTTATCTTTAAAGTTCAACGTCCATTGCAAATTCAATATATACAATTAAACTCAACGCAAGAAGAATCATCAAGACCGGTTCATAAAAAATAACATCCTAAATAAATAACCCCAAAAACATAGTTGACTTGTACACATCTGCGTACCCCACAGCGTACCGGCGTGATGTTGTGTTATAAACTGGTGTAAACAATAAACAGAAATGCGATTTCAGCAGTCCCGGAAGATTTACTATCACTTATTGAAGAGCTCCGTTGCCTATCTCCGAAGTTCTTCATCAGATCTTCACCAAATTGAAATGGAACATACAAAAAAAAAACAATCGAATTTAGAACCTTCTCGAAACATGTCATAGAATCATTCTGTTGACATTTACATAAGTAGTTATGCTTATTATGCAGCCTATAATGTTCCCACTGCTGGGACACAAGCAAGCTCCTCTCCGGAGTGGGCTGTGCCACTTCGCAGGCAAAGTGCGTCCTCTTGTCTTATACAAATTATTGAAAGTCCGTGCAACATGAGGTCTTCGTCACCTGCTCTATGATGTATCTATCTACCTATTTAAATAAAAATCGATTACCGCATGTATGGAAGATCATCACTTGAGACCTATTTCACAGTTTTTTGTTGTGATTGTAATAATGGAGACGTATCATGATTGATATCATGAAACGTCATATTTATCACAATTAAAATTAAAACATGACTGCGATCAAAACTAATAAATCTGTGTTTTTTAAATAAATGACTGAGAAATTAATTAAGTTTAATTAAGTTTCTAAGCGCACAACGATTGCGGTCTCTCACTTATGTGTCATCTCTATTCTCAGAACAAGGTTTGAAGAAAGATTTTTTAACGAAAAAAGGTTAGGAAAAAAATAATTGTGTCGTTTGCTCGTATTTCTACGCACTTTCGTAGAGTACATAGCTCGTAGCAGTACGTAGCGCGTGCTCGTAGCAGCTGCGTAGGCCGCTACGCCGTGCGCTACGGGAATATTCCCCAAGCTTCGGCGTCACAGAAAAAAGCAAGTGATATAGAAAACATGCAAAACTGCTTGATATTAGAGTGCGAACCCTTGTAGCAGACGCCGCGGGTTCACGAGATCACACCACTTCGGGCGGATTACAGATTCAGCGTATGTTCGAGTAATATCGGCAGCATTACGTGCTCACGGCGGCGGCGATCCGATTGAATCTATTTTACTTGTTATCTCGCAGAACATCATATTAGCGGCACGTTACTCAAATGATAGAAATCGAAAAAACGTTCCTCGTAAAGCTCGCTGCAATTTCGTCCAAATTAGAGTGTTTTTTGTTGTATTATCGTGGGCGGCCGCGAGGCATCCCATATTTTATTCATGGCCGTCGTTAGGAGTCATTACTTTATGTCTCTAAGGCCATTTTGTTCTCTCCATTATCGACATAATTACATAATTTATGAACGGTTTTAGTGGAGGGTGGCGGGGTGAGGGGTCGCGGGGTCCAGGATGCGGGGTCATGGGGGTCGCCCGCCGTCGACGGTGGAAGGGTTACGAACTTCGGCAATGTCGTGAAGTAACCGCTCCGCGTGTATTATCTCTCTTGCCTCTATTGACTGGCTTGAGTAAAGATTCGCAAGAGCAAACGTGCTCGGAGGAAGAAAGAAGGTATTCCAGTAGGGGCTGGTAAGGACATGACCGTATTAGTTTCTTTGTTTTTTTAAATATTGGTCATGAACTTTGTTTTCATAACCTGTAATATTCCTTCATTGAACGTGTGGTGCCCTTGAGTGCGCTAGTAAGTGCATACAAGGATAAACTATTTGAATGCTTGTGGCATCTCTCTGGATGTTTTGTTTGCTTCGGTGTCCGTCAGTGAACAGGGGAAGACTTCATGTTAGCGTGACATCACCGCTGCGTCTACATTAAATATTGTGTTCCGTCAGATATTCAATAACCGTGGTGTTATGCCGCGCTAGAAATACGACGCCTTTAATGTTTTATTACAATGTTTTATAGTCAAATACACGGACGAGAGCCAGTTTATTGAATATCGATTCACGTTCACATCCACGGAATTTGAATATTTCTTTAATGTCAATGCTTATAGGATGATACATTTCATAATTCTCTGGGTGACTTTGATAAAAAACTTCGTTTTATTTTTAGGGTTCCGTAGTTAACAAGGAACCCTTATAGTTTCACCATGTCCGACGCTTAAAATTAAAAATTTAAAAAACTTGTTAGTTACCTACTCAATCACGTCAGAATGGCTGTTCCTGATTTAAGATACTTTCGATTTCCGTAAAAAAAGGTGGTATTAAAGTAAAAACCCGATCATAGTTAAAAATTGATCACTGATATTTTTTTTTTTCGAAAAACAATTTAAAAAAGGCGTGAGTTATGTGGAACATTGGGTTGGAACGAAATTCCTATCGTAGTATATTATTATTGACAAACGTATATTTAACCGTCTACACTAAAGAGAGAGGGTCGTGACGGAAAAAGTCTTACACTTTTTTTCGCCTAGCCCCCTTCCGCCAAGTCCGTACCGCTTCGTTCAAAAAAAAAATGTTAATTTAAGAAATGGGCAGTATTGACAAAACTGATATTTACATCATTTGTAATTTTTTCGTTCGCATATTTTGAGTAAAAATCGTTTTAATCCTAAAACTGATCAGAGTCACCCCTTACCTATTGTAATTATATTATACGAAGCCTTGCCGCTCTCCTCGGCAGAATGGACTGTTATATTTTTATCAATATTCTCCCTGAAAGTTAATTTGCTGATGCAGAAAGGTTTGCGCAAAAATGCGTGGGAGAATTTTACGATAATGTGCTCCCTCGCGCGTCCCTGCGCGCCGTGTCGCGTCGCCGCCCGCTTGTAGTGCTCGAGCCGCGCCGCACGTGGCGACAGCTGTGTGGCTGTGTGCCACGATGACACACGACGACGCTGTGTGATGGCACATGATGTCAAGTAGTATTTTCAAATAATCGATGACATTATATACGAAAGAGTGTCGTTGTACTGTAAGCCTCCGTGAGTCACTCCGCCACACAGCCACTCGTGTAGTGTCGCTGCCCCCCCGAGAGCGGAGCGATGCTCCCCCGAAGTTGAAACATTAACGTTCGGAGACGGATTTGTTCCCATTGTATCCATTCCGGCAACACTCGCCGTTAGCGATCACAGCTTCGGAACAGAATCGATATCGACACTCGATGACGTTCCTCTTCTAACCTATACTAACAAATATTTATCTTATCAATATTTAGATGCTACGGTATGGATAAACTGTTTCAACCTGTGCCGTTTTATATAATAAATAAAACGGCGATAGACAGGCCACATGATGAGGTCCCGAATAGACAAATCGACAAAGACCGTCGCCGAGTGGTGCCCGAGAGATGGTCGACGCCGGAGGGGAAGACAAATTAGAAGATGGGATGATGATCTGCCTAAGAACTGGAGAAGACCGTTCAAAGATCGCGACACCTAGAAAAATCTGAAGGAGGCCTATGTCCAAGGACACACACGGAACTCCATAGTAATTGGTAATTTTTACGAAAATTTCGGAAGTCGGTGTTTTTGGTTTTTTTTCCGTTTTTTGACACCGACTTCCGAAATTTAAAGTTATTTTATAAGTTTTTAGAAGTCGGTTGTTTTTTTTTGTAAAAAAGTTTTTTATTTTCCACTTTTTAGTGGTGATACCCCACAACTTAGTGACATTATGCCCATAATGAGTGAATATACTATTTGCCGTTAAGGAGTTACTTTGTGTCCCTTTTCAGTTCAAGTCCAGACCAGCTCATAGTCAAGTTAATATCTACATTGCTTTGGTACCAGATTTGATTGATTTTAAGTTGAGGAGGTCACTGGTTTATCTTTGAAGTTCACCGTCCAGTGCAAATGCAATATAGCTATAACTAAACCCAACGCAAAAAGAATCATCAAGATTGGTTAATAAACAATATATGTAGTTATGCCATAATAGATAACTCCCAATCACATGTTAATTCAGATTGACTTTTTTGCATCTGCGTACCCCTTCACAGCGTACCGGCGTGATGTTATGTTATGAACTGGTGAAAACAATAAATAGACATGCGATTTCAGCAATCCCGGAAGATTTGCTATTATTTATTAAAGAGTTCCGTTGCCTACCTCTGAAGTTCTTCATCAGATCTTTACCAAATTGAAATGGTACCAGTTTGGATAAATATTTTTCAAACAAAAAAGAAGTATCCAAATCGGTTGACAATTGGCGAAAATATCGCTGAAGAAACATTTTTCCTGGGATTCCAGCATCAGATCCTGACTTATACCTTCCATCATCAGCTCAGCAAGATGAGATGTTGGTCACCAGGCATAATTATCTGAATTGCGTTATGCGTATATGAGATATATTGCGAATATGAGAAACATTGAATGTGCCTCTAAAATTTGAGGGTTGCCCTCGATATCCCTGGGATCCCATAATCAAATTCTGACTTGGTGCCAATGGGACCACTCCAGGAGTATAGGTTTCGAATAAAAAATAAACATTAAAATCCATTCATAATTGACTTTATTTATTTATGGCACATCAACAACACAAACACAAACATGGACATATTAAATTATATAACGTCTTATTCTAGTGTTTTTGTCAATTACAGACGTGCACAACATTTAAAATAACAATAATTATTATAAAATTTAACAAAATAATTAGCAAGATGATAAGGAATTTATAAATCAATGATAAAAAAAATAAAAATTAACGGTTAGTATATATATTTAAGTACCTAAGTCAGCGGATAAAGGCTATTTTTAACTGACTTCAAAAAAAGGAGGAGGTTCTCAATTAGGTTGTATTTTTTATGTTTGTTACTTCCTAACATTTGTGAATCGATTTGAAAAATTTGTTTAACATGTAAAACGTTCCGATTGGTCATATAGAATTTTTATCAAAAATCGGTTCAGTAGTTTGATTTTTAAATCAAAATAGCTGGGGAAAATAGAAAATATATCATCCAAGTATAGGAAATTGCGTGTTTTGCTTTCCTGTGACTTTCCATTGGTGTTTTTAGGTGTGGTGTGGTAAGTCGGTATTAGCATACGAAGAAACAACCAAAAACACCGACTTCCGAAATTAAAGTTATTTTATACTTTGAAGTCAATTGAAGTGTTCTGTTTTATTTGGATGTCGGTTGTATTTTTTTGTAAAAAAGTTATTATTTATTTTATTTTTAGTTCCTAGATTGTAAAGAACCTAGTCTAATAAGGTTCTAAGTACCAGAAATAGTTGTTCACTTAGTTTAATAGACCATTAAGTCAAAATATATTAAACTTTGTAATTAGAACACATTTCCGTCAGGTAATTAAAATATCCATGTTTAGCTTAAACTTTATAGATATTTTAATTACCTGACGGAAATGTTTGCATTTTTTAGCTATTTATATTTTAAGCTATTTTAGCTAAATGTATATTTCTGTTAGTTCAGAAACTGAAAAAAATGGTTGGCCGAGTGTTTCATTTCAGCAGGAAGCATTTGAAAACAGTTCATGTTGTGAATAGGTTACCGCTGATCAGTGCAGCCGCCCACAGGAGCCGAGCGGGGCGGTGCGGAGTAGCGTGGAGCGGAGCGGGCGCGACGTGCGTCGTCGAGCTAATTGAATCGCCTGCCGCGCGGCTCTCCGCCGCACATACTTTGTTCACACTCCATGCAAACGTGATCTCCTCAGCTGATGCTGATGAAACAAAGCAGCCAGACTGGCGAGCGCGAAGATTGCCTCTTTCTATTCATACGACAACAAAGCCTAGTCAACACTGAAGAGATTTTTTGCTCTAATGTTCCTCGTCTCCTTATATTAGGAAAGGCAGAGGAAACCAACAGATAAATATATTCGCAGTCGGATTTCTTTTATATTTTTAAACTTTGCTCTGTGTTCGATTTGATTTTCGTTTTAAATATAATGCACTTTCACCAAAGAACTCAACAAAAAAGTATTAATGTAAATTATAACGGGCAGACAGTAGAATCGGTAACAAATACAAAATTTCTAGGTATAAATATTGATTATAGACTTTCATGGACAACCCATATAGACAATCTCTCCAAAAAAATCAACAAATCCTCCTTCGCTCTTTACAAGCTCTCCAAAATAGTTAACAAGGAAGCGATTTTAACGGCCTATCACGGACTGGTGGCACCATTACTGAGATACGGCATTATATTTTGGGGTAATTCGGTAGACAAGGAATTTCTATTTAAAGCTCAAAAGAAGTGCATTAGAGCAATGTGCCAAATAAATAGTACAATTGGCTGTCAACCTTATTTTAAAAATCTAAAAATTCTCACATTGCCTTCCATATACATTTACGAATCAAGTATTTTTGTAAAATCAAATCTAAGCTACTATAAAACTGCTGTAAAAAGCTATTATCGAAAATTAAGGGACAAAAAAAGGCTAGAGGTACAAATACCTTATGGTAAAACGGCACTATTAAATAAAAGTATTTTATGCATGACATCATTAATCTATAATAAATTGCCTGATGACATTAAACAATTACCAATCCACCAGTTTAAAAAGAAACTACATTCATTATTAATAGACAGATGTTATTATGATGTCAAAGATTACTTGTGTGACAAAAATATTGTGTTCCAATGACAAGAAAGGAAAAATAAGTATACTAATAGTGTGAATTGTAGTTGAAACATTTAAATTGCTTGTCTTTCCACTTTTTAATATTTATGTAAGAATAATTTGCAATGTGTAATAATGAATTATGATTAAGACTTATATGACTTGAAATTGAATTTGTATGTATCTATAATTTGGAATATTTTAATAATTTATCGAGACTAATATGACTAATTGTGTTTTAAATTCAGATTTGTATTTTATTATTGTATGCCTTAACGGCGGGACATAGCTGACCTTATTTTAATTATTTAAGACCTGTATTTATGATGCATACCTATAGTCCACAATAAAGAGGATTTTGATTTTGATTTTTTGATTTTGTTTTAATTTACGATATCATGTCAATTAAGTACCTAATATAGTGTAATTAATCCAATTCTGGAGAATTGCGCGGAGCTGGTGGCAGGCGTCCGCTGGTCGGTTGCATATTATTGCTAGTATTTGTTATGTTCATGTCTATCGGAAGACGGTAATAAAACGGATGTCGATGACACCGGGCAATGGAGAAAAATCAAATGGAGATCTTTAAAATATCTCGTGCGGTGTCGCACGGTGCTCGCCTCACATCGCACGGTGCTCGCCTCACATCGCACGGTGCTCGCCTCACATCGCACGGTGCTCGCCTCACATCGCACGGTGCTCGCCTCACATCGCACGGTGCTCGCCTCACATCGCAGGGAGTGGCTTCACATTCAATAGGCGCTTGTACTTTTGTTCGGATTTATTACAGGCATAGCTCAAGTTCCACCTGTCTGAGATTTAATTTTCTCTTGAGATTTTCGATTGTAATTCCGCGGCGGACGTAGCGTATCACATCAGCTGCGTCACATGTAAATCGCATCACACTCTTCGAACGTGTTTTAGAACAAACGAAACATTCGGTACGCGGTTTCGTCAAGACATAAGTATGAACTAATACAGGTATCTATTTTCGATCGCCAAATTCTATTAAATAATATAAAATTGTGAACTTGGAGCGCCTCGAAAGTAGTAGGCATGATTTGGTAGGTAATAGTCGCATTTTGACACCTTTACAATTCCTTCGGGAATGAAAGCAAGAGCTGCGCATACGAGCTACGAACAGCGAGTGACAGGTGACCCTGAGCGACCACCACCCACCACACAAAGCCTGTCGCATGGTGAAGCAGTTTGTGTAGTCGATACCAGCAAATAAACAATAGTGTGTCATCATAACCAATCACCTGTGATGACCCAGCGATCGGGCGCGCCGCATGGCCGCTGCTACTTGATGTCATTCGCAGCTACTTTGCCGAGTGCTCGTTGGGTATGCGCCGCGCAGATTGTGGCTTATTTCGATATCTTGTTCAAAAACCAATCAAAATTTGACCCGCTCGTCATTTAAATGAGTATTACGCGACGGCCCTCCATCTACATTCAAATTGGGGATCAAACAAAAATTGTGTCCTTACGGGAGCGCGGGTGTCGGCGGGTGTGAGGCGCCGGGGGCGGGGGGCGCGGGCGGTGGAGCTGTCGCCGGAATATTGGGCTGTCCCCTTGTGGCGATTTATTGTTGTGCTCTCTCCGCCGGTCCTCAGGCTGTCAAGTGCGCGCGCTTTGTGCACCAAATTCAATTTGGTTTTCTTTTTGTTCATAACAGTAGATACATCCTTTGTAATGATTCCGTTTTCCGTAAACATATTTTCAGCGACTAAATATATAAGAGGAAAATTCCTCAGTACTTTTATATTTGGTAAGGAATTCTTTTCCCTCCGCCGGAAATTGTGAAATAAATAGTTATTAGTTTGAGCGTTGTTGAGACAAGTCTCATATTTCAAGGTATTAGTGGCAGTCGCGGTACGTTCCTGAGGTCACAGTCCGCCATTAGTGAGATGGTTCGCGTCACATAAAGTGCGGCGTCGTCCGGTTGTATAAATACTGGCTGCGGATGTAATCGAAGTGAAGGAGCACTTTGTACTAGGCTGCTCCCCTGCGCCCCGACGCACGAGGATGCCCGCAGGGTCACCGCGCGCCTCAGAAATACTCTCGCGTCATTCGCGTAATCGCGGAATTAAAATCAGGAAGTGTCGCTGCCAGCTCCAACACCATACTGCGAGCAGGCTGGCGCTGGACTGTTCGCGAGTGAAGCGCTCCCGCAAGCCTCCTACCACGGTGCTGATTCTGTGGCAGGGGTCACATAGTTATTGCAATGCGAGGTTAATTGTGTAGAATAAAACTACACAACGCGAGCCCTCCATAGAAAAAAAAAACACTCTTGACACGCGAAGCTAGCGTACATGCACTACGACTGCTACGACAACCTCGAGATGGACGTAAGTGTGAAGTCCCATGTTCCTCCTTACTGGGCACAGTGGGCACCCTGCGGCCGAGCCGTGCGCCGTGCGTGTGTCGCTCGTTAATCGCTCGGTACCGCCGATTGGCTCGCAGGTTTCCTCGCCACGGCACGGCGCGGCCGCCCGGCTGTTAGCGCAGCTGCCCGGCTGCCGGCGCAGCTGCCCGGCCGACGGCGCATGAGCGCACACGTGCTAATGACCGCACTCGCTGTACACGCCTCCGACACTCCACCTCACTTACGGGATGCTCAAAATTTGTTGAACTAACGACCTCCCTCTTAATAGACTGTCATTTGACGACACGGTTGGCGCAGTGGTTTAGCGATTGACTGCTGCGCTGCGTGTCGCGGGTTCGATTCCCGCACGGAACAAATATTTGTATGGCCTACAGATAGTTGTTCCGGGTCTGGCTGTTTGTGTATGTGAATTTGTATGTTTGTAAACGCACCCACGATACAGGAGAAATTCCTAGTGTGGGGCAACGTTTTTTTAAAAAAAAGAAAAGAAAGAAAAGATTTAAAAATAAAATCTACCATGAAATTGGCACCCATCATCATCCGTGCCAAGAAATGCGCATCACTGGCGCGAAGCTGGAATTTGATTTCGAGCCCGTTCGAAATGGGCGGATGTGAGAATGAGACACATGACGAAATGTTATATTGCACTTAGTTTGAAGTCAGTGTCTATCGAATTCTTACTTTATTTTAACTTTTTCATGTTTATTTACGTCAAGTTTAGTAGTGTTTCTAGGCATAGGTACTGCCTTCACGAATCTCCGTCGAAGATGTTCGGTGTACTTTGTCCCAGTAATAGTCATACGAACCACGTAGTTGTAACACGTGTCGTAACACACCAAT
This sequence comes from Mamestra brassicae, assembly GCA_905163435.1. Taxonomy (NCBI): domain Eukaryota; kingdom Metazoa; phylum Arthropoda; class Insecta; order Lepidoptera; family Noctuidae; genus Mamestra; species Mamestra brassicae. Next base: position 263,153 of record LR990991.1, on the reverse strand, counting down.
GATGACTTTATACCTGCCCACTGTCATGCCGCACAGTGTGCCACGTTGCCCACGTGCCCGCGTCCACCAGGCAGTAGGCACAAGTATTAAGAAGACGTAGCAGTATGCGGCGAACCGAGACGCCGATCTTAATGCAAATCTCAATATCAGATTGTGTGAAGAGCTGTCGGAGGGGCGGCCGGGCGGCAGCGTGCGACGCGGGGGGGGGGAGGGGCTCGATATCAGCTGCGGATGAAAAATAATGACATCCGCAGCTTTGATATCTGTGCGTTAGACGGCGGTAACGTCGTGATGGGCCATCCGATACCACCGCCTCTGACGAGATAGCTCGGCTGTGTTCGTCGCATATATTCAAATGTCGCTGTCTTTCTACAGCTACATGGTCTTTTTTACTATTGACGGCTCTTGTTTGACCACAATCTAACCAGACGGAAAGCAAAGATGTGGTTGACGATGATTGAAGCACGCTTGCCCAACGATGGAAATTAGTCGCAGCTACTGAAACTCATACTAACTGACTACGACCACAAACGAATTGGTACATCAGTACTATAGTTAGGTATAATAGTGAATTACTCTCTGCCTGCGTCTGTGTTTCCGAACGCATACAACGCTAATCTCTTCAAAATTAGAGTGAACAGGCTTCTTCTGGGTAAGCTCGCTCCATCGTCGACTTTGTCTCTGTCATCTATGACCTAGACTAGAGTCAAGAGCAAACCCATATTAAATAAAAAAATAAAAAAATAAGGTACCGAATGGTCACTTGTACATACTATGCTCGCTGTTGTTGTTATAAGTATGCAGGAACTGTTTTATAACGTTGCTATAGCTAGGGATGTAAACCAAAGTTGTCAGAAGATATGAGTTGTTTATCGAAATGGTAAAGACTCGTTATACAGGTGGAGATAATAATGGCTGGAGGACGAGTCGGGTGAGTTGTAATCGAGATTGTTACATATTGTAACATTACGACTCAGCCGACCTGAAAATGTCAGTATGAACAGCAATGCACAAATTATGGAGGAGTTCTTCATGTCCTAGTTCTGGAACCCTTGGACCTCAATATTCAGTATCCTGGGATTCTAGTATTTTGACGAATTTCTTCACCATGAAGCAGGCAGCAGTTCAAAGATCTGGTTAAAGGCCACACCATCATGTAACAGAGGCAGTTCTTGGCTTGAAGTAGGATTTCAAGAACGAGAGTCGGCTTTGTGCCGGGTGACAGCAAAGGATCAAGAGTCAGGAATCAGTTCATCAGAGAAGACAGCATCCAGTCGCTGTTGTGCAGACTGAAGGCCGCGTCTGTCTGGCAAAGCACCGCTCCTGCAGGATTTTCAGGACTTTCCAATAAAACACAGGTTTTTAGATTCAAGAGCCAGTCAGACGACCATGATGGACTACTAACTAACTCTGATGTAACCTTGAGTTATTAAATGCTCATAAAGACCAGGTTGCCTCCTTTCATATCGCTAACAATTTATTCGCTAACGGGGGCGAGTAACTTGCTGAAAACACTATGAAGCGACTTAAAAAAACTGAAACTGAATAAGCTAATATGGTAACCCAGTCTACTACCGAAACATCTCTTCGAGAACCTTTCTTTATGAATCCCACAGACGAAAATGAGATCGGTTGAATTATATTAAACATTAAGAACGAGTCCGCTCCGAAATGGGATAAAATAACTTATCGTGTTATTAATTTGGTATTAAGTGCCCAGTGGTCCCGATTACTCCCGATTGTACGGGGAAAGTACCAGCACAGATGAAAATAGTTAATGTATGTACAATTTACAAAGCAGGAGATTCTACGGAGGCATCCAACTATTGACCTATCTCCCTCTTAACATATGTGTCAAAAATACTCGAAAAGCTGGTGAACAAGAGTTTGTTAAATTATCTATATAAAATAAAATACTCTCAACTAATCAATTTGGTTTTCGCAGTGACAGGTCGGCGGAAGTCGCAGTCACCAACTTCGTTGACTTCGTCACTACTAAGTTAGACGTTGGAGAAAAGTGTGGCGGCGTCTTCCTCAACCTGGCCAAAGCCTTTAATACCGTTTCCAGGCCAATACTATTAAAAATACTTCAATGTGCGGGTATCAGGGGCACTGTGCTGGACTGGTTCGACTCGTAACTGATTGACCGCAAACAAAGGTTTGCTTAGGTGATTACCAGAGTTCCCTTGCGCATGTTGGATATGGGTGCCTCAGGGCAGTGTCCTTGGTCCCAAACTGTTTCTTATATATATATATATATAAGCGATATCTGCTCACTCCAGTTAAACAGGGAATAGATTTTTGCGTATGCAGGCGACACTGCCATGGTCGTGGGAGGAAACCTATAACGCTGCGGTATCCGGAATGCAGATAATTTTTAACTGGCTGCAGCACAATCTACTAACATTGAACGTGGAAAAAACAAAAATCATTAACTTATTTATTTATTTATTTATTTAAACTTTATGTACAATAGTGGTACATGGGCGGACTTAATGCATCAAGGCATTCTCTACCAGTCAACCTTTGGGTCATTGGCTCCTTCACTGTTCACAGTTAAACTACACACATGTCGCTATGTTCCCGGTAACACTTGCAACTTTGCCGTTGAACGGGAGAATAGTATCAAATATCTTGGTGTTCATTCCTTGTAACCACAGAGTTAAGTTTTTTGAGATTAAATAAAATTATCATAATAATTCCGTTTTTTTTTTTTTTAAACTTAATAATTTTAAATTCATAATAATTATTATTATGAATCGACGTAAGTCACAGCTTTTATACTAAATTCAAAATCAGTTCGAGAACAGTCTCGAACTAAAGAAATAATAATATAATATTCACAAAATAATAGGTGGAACGTATCTTTGTACCATAAATCTTAGCCAATCAATAAAACCTAACCTCATTGCTGAAAATCTGTGAGCGTTCAGTCTTGACGACATTTTAAAGTTTTGCTTTGTTTACCATTGAAACGTAAAATATAAAAATTGATTATGCAACAGTTTCTCTTAATGTGATATTTTGCTATGCATTTCTAATATAAACGTACTAATTAGCATGAATAACAATAAGATAACCCATCTAGGGTTAAAAACAGTCATAACAAATGTGAAATAGTGCAAAACAGTTAGATTACATAAAACCATAAACTGGAAAGATACATTGGAAGAGATAATCAAGATACAACACAAAATACAAGCTAAATGCTACACGAGAGTACTAAGAGTCTTTAAATAAGGTATTAAATAATAATACCACAATGTTTAGTGAACATAGTCGCGATGCGAGTTCCTCCGTCTGCTGAAAAGTTCCGAAGAAAATAACGCAAGTGCACAGCACTGGACGCTCTGCGACACTATGTAAATTAACCCCCTCCCCTGCCGCAACCCCTGCCCGCTTCCCACCCGCTGTCGTCTCAATACAGCCTAATTGCAGACACAAAACGACTTGGAAATGGACGACAGATAGCGAAAATAAACAGTCGCCGGCGATGCAAACTGTTCTTGTGAGACGAAGACTTTTATTAAAGTGTTACTGAAAATAGACAACGATTATTATTTATTTTAGAGGCCGTTTCGAGTTGCAGCCGATCTCAGTAAAAATAAAATGTGACGTCGACACAAACAATTTTTGAATAATAAAGCGAAATTGCTGCTGTAAATCAGCCAGTGAGTCTAGAACAGTTTAAATGTCTGATATGAACCGAGAGTGAAATTGCAGCCGTATAAAAGATTCCAGTGAAGGCGTGCGCCGGCCACCGCCATGTAATAAGACAGTCGCAGTGCAGGCACGAGCGCAGAAGGTGCGGCAAGCGCCTCGGTGGCAGCGCCTGGCTCCGCTCGTGCCTGGCACACCAGTACAGACTATTGAGCCTAGATCGCGTGACGCTGGTGGGCTGTCGGACTGCACCTGCAGGCGTGGAGCCCGTGCGACGCTAACAATAGTCCGCGTCACTCGCGTCGCATTCCGGACAATTGCTTCCATTTCCTTTGTGCCGTCTAATATTATACGGAATCGATTTCACAGCATCGGTGGAACCATTTCGACTCATAAACTAGGTTAGAGTATTTTTATTGTAGCCGAACGTAGAGCTGCCAGATTTATGTTGGATGAAATTCATTGAATTTCTCAACAATCGCTTTTCAGGTATTGTAAACGTTCGATTGGAGAGTATCGCACAAAATATTATTGTCAATTCCTTGGGGTGGCAGATCAGCGACGTGTCGCGGTGGCTATTGTAGGCTCGTGTCGGCTCGTACTGAGTGGAAAATTGCATTTCACTATGTCAACGTTTTAAGAGGGCGTGTGCGGGGAGCGTGGTTCGGAGTGCGCCGCGTGGCCGGGGGGGGGGGGGGGGGGCACACAACGCTCGCCGACGCCTCTGCAGATTGCCGCCCGCGCTGACCCATATACCCAGTTTTTAACGTCTTTGCATGTACTCCCGCCGCTGAACTTGCTCTCCGGGACCTCGCTCCCTCTAATCTCTTTTTCTGCTGAAAGCTCTATAACCAGGGAATAAACCAGTCACTATTGTAGTCGTACAATAATTACCTAGTTACTTGTACTTTTGTAATGACAATGAGTGGCAGTTATATGTATGTAATATGTGTGGGCACAGGGGCGCTGCGGTTCTCTACAGATGTCGGTTCACTCGGTTTGACACAGAGCGAGATATTGAATCCAGCTGTACCCATACAATTAAGTTTGTTTCAGTGTACAATAAAGCAGACTTATGTATTCTACCGACTACATTATAGGTGTATTTAAGTTGGCTCGCGCACAGCGCACAGCGCACAATCGTAACGCGCTTTGCGCCTCCGCCGACGCTTCGGAAACTAGCATCAATCGTGTGGTCTGCTTATCTGCGCGACTCACCTGACCGAGTTCCTAGTAGGTCTCGTCGACCACCACTACTACATACCCAATGAGCCCTACTCAAGACAACGCACCGCGCGTCGCTACTCACCGCACAGAACAGCATCGTATCGCACAGCACAGCACAGCTACACCGTGCCGCATGGTGCGTGAGAATCCTCCTCCAATAATACTTGTGCCGTTTATTTTGCACTCCGCACAAACTTCGCTAACTCCCAAAACGTATCAAATACTGGAAAACATCGAACAAGATGGAATTTTACACACAAACTTGCGCAAAGTTTGCCCGCGCCCGTGTAGCCCGTGTAGCCCGTGTAGCCCGTGTAGCCCGTGTAGCCCGTGTAGCCCGTGTAGCCCGTGTAGCCCGCGTGGCGAGTATTTACTTAGTGTTACTTGTTTCTATTGCATTTGGTTATTACAGACCGACAGTTCCGAGTTCACAACAGTTTGTTTGTTCCTGAGTCGAGTGAGTGATAAATTATCGATATAAGTAATTGAATCGTGTGAAGCTAAAGTGAAAAGTCAAGCTAGATCAAGAAGGCGTGAAACTGACGGCTACACACTTGCACAGTACTTGTACTTTATGCAAAGTGTATGCGGTGATAACATGTACTATAATAGTCAAAGCAAAATGTTTTACCGGACGACTGAGCGACGACTAATGGCTAGTTTACACAATGCGAGCTAGCGTGCGAGTCAGCCTGCCAAGTTGTTGGATAGTAGCTCGCATTCGAGTTACTTCAACATGTTTTGTTTTCACTCGCCTCGCAAGAGACTGGGCAGCTACTATCATTGTGAAGACAGCTAAGGCGAGCCGAGCTACTGGCATACGAGTCGGCAATCCGAGTAGCTCTGTCTAGTCAGCAGCTCGCAGTGTGTCAACTAGCTGTAAGGTGCCGCGCCTTGTGAGTTGTGTCGGATCTTACTCGATGACATGACGTATACTACACGTCTTTAGGGTGTAATATGAGTGTGTTTGAGAACTTTGTTTTTTCCGCTTAGCTAATATTTTATTTTACACAGGTACGACGCATTTTGTTCTCCGGTTGGGTCTTGCCACTAGGTACACCGAAGGAAGATTTCCTTAAACATGAGATCAGAAACTGAATGGACTCGGTATCTGTAATATGGCTAAGTTCAGCAGGCGGCCGGTCGGGTCCGGGTGTGTCCGGCCCGGTCCGGGTCCGCGCCGATACTTGCGACTATGGTAATGCGATTCTGACAGCCGCACGACCGGTCACTGTGTGGAGGTTTCTGGTTCACATGGAGCCGCGTTTTGTTATTTTACACTGAACCGTTACAAAGTCGTAAGGTAACTTAATTATTTTCTTCTTATTAATAATGACCATTAGCCTTGGTCGGGCTTGGATGGCCAGTTTAGCTCTGTTTAACCGACTTCAAAAAAGGAGGAGGTTCTTAATTCGACTGCATGTTAATTTTTGTGTGTGTTTGTTATGCGATCATTCCGCCAATTATGAATGGATTTTGATGATATTTTTATTGGAAAGCCTATACTCCCGAGGTGGTTCTATTGGCACCAAGTAAGAATCTAGTGATGGAATTCAAAATAAATATATTTTCGACAATTGTCAACCGATTTGGATGATTCTTTTTAGTTTCTGGCACGTTCTTCTCCATAGAGATCTACGCTTTAGAACGTGCAAATCTTTTTGACCGACCGACCTTGTTATTCCTCAATCTTTTTCAGAGTTTATTATTATTATACATAGTTATAAGTATACAACACGAAGTCGTAACTCCCGCCGCCGCACACAAACAACACGAAATATACTGTTCATTATCATTCAAACTCATTTCAATAAATGTCTGCAAAAAATTAATGAATCAAACGGTTATTACGCGCAAATTATATCGCCATTACGTAGTGCGGTCTGCGAGGGGGTGAGCCGGGGGGGGGGGGGCAGTGTGGTGGTCGTCAATCACCGGCGCCGATGACCGTGTAGGACGAGCAGGAGCACACGAGCGACGCGGACCGACCAATCGGCCGGATTGATGACTCGCACCATTAACCGTTTTATGTAGTGATAAAAGTACATTAAGCGAAAAGTTGTTAAATGTATCTACGCCGCATCACGTGCCGCGGGTTGTACTACTAGTAGGAACCTGCAGAAGGCCAACTCGATTGAATCAAGTGAACAGTTTAGTCAAGTGCTTACTCTCAGGGGCGGCTGCGGTTGTATGCTACGTTTGTACTGCGTATGTCGACGTCGTGCGTCGTGCGTCACGTCTGCAGGGAAACGCATGAAGTTGCGTTCAGCCAGTGTATTCTGCCAACATTAAACCCTGAACTCTTAGCTTGAACTGCTATTGCACCTTTATTGACGACACGGTTGGTGCAGTGGTTAAGCGATTGACTGCTGCGCTGCGTGTCGCAGGTTCGATTCCCGCACGGAACAAATATTTGTATGGCCTACAGATAGTTGTTCCGGGTCGGGCTGTTTGTGTATGTGAGTTTATATGTTTGTAAACGCACCCACTATACAGGAGAAATTCCTAGTGTGGGGCAAAGTTTAAAAAAAAAAATTGTATGGACAGCTCACTTCACCTTAGTTTTTACTTTGAGACTTTTACACTGGCTCAAGTGATTTGTTATACTTTTTAAATTCTTAAAAATAAGCACTAAATTATTTTTTACGATTGTGGCTTTTATATAGAATTTTCCCAACTAGTGTTTTAGAATTTACTATTATTAATGAACTAGCTTTTGCTCCAAGTTTTCATCGCGTTCAAGGTTTATTTTCGTTAAAAATTAACCGTCTCGAGGGTCTATCTCGGTAACAAAATTCATTAAAATCTCACTTTCTCATTTTAATATAAGTTAAGATAACCGTTGACCTTCTCCAGCGCACATGTCGTGTGCCGCACGTAAAGTAGCAGTTTATGGAGGTGGGCTTCTAAACATTTGTAGCGTTATTTACGACGGAGGGTGACTTGATCCCAACGATCCTGTTCCACTTATTCCCGTCCTTTACTCCTAAATCTCATTGCGTCGAGTGTGAGTTACGAGTAGTAGGTACGAGTGTAAACGTACAGGAGTTAGAGGTGCCGTCCGGAGACAAGTTAGTATGCTCGCCGCCCGGGCCCGCGCGCCTCGCTGGAGGTGAGCGCCACCCGGCCGCGCGCTAGCGAGTCCAAGCACCGTGCAGTGTGCACTGCCCATAGTGCTCATTGATCATGTATACGAGAGTTATTCAGCAAAAGCTCCTAGTTGATAACTTGATACTACCATAGTATCTATGTATTTTTTTTTTGCAACAAGCCCGCCACACATTTCCAACCACTGCAACTCCTGAAAGCCAGAATCAACAGTGGCGACCACCAGAAAAACGCTGAGTCAATGAAACTCGACGAGTCCTCCAGGACTCGTCGAGCTACATACATTGATTCAACGTTTCTCCAGAAACGATTCAACTGTCTTGGATCCCGCAACGAAATTAATCAGAAAATGACAGCGGAGGAGTAGGAAACAATATAATTTCCACTTCCCCGTCCCGTAAGCCATGAAATAGCCCAAAAAATAGCAAATTTTACTATGACATTACAAAGTTACAAATACACTTAGTTTTTTGTCTACGAAATGTTTAAATAATCAGTTACATTTTATGAGTTGGACGACTATCTAATACCTTTAAACGAGCAATTCTTGTATATATAATCTGAATATCGGAAACGGCTCCAACGATTTTCATGAAGTTTAGTGTGCAGAGGGTTTCGGGGGCGATAAATCGAACTAGCTAAGTTTCATTTTTATAAAACGTTTACCAAAAAAAAACGAGCAAAGCTCGGTTATCCAGGTACATACTCGTTAACTTATAAAGCCTACTTAGCTGTGATAGTTTTCCTTTTAAATGCTACTTCCATAATTTTTTTCATGTCTCCAAAAACAACCGTTTATTTGGCAAAAATTAGCACTTTATAGCTTAATAAATGATATTTATTTTGCAAATAGGTTACAAGTCAAATAGGTTACAAGTCAGCCCTTTTTTAATTTCATACAATGGTCCAAAACATTTAAAAACCATGTAGGTTAACGTCTGAGGTGGCCTTTTGAGGAAAGCACCACGCAGGTTTGAGTGGTTCTTTCCAGACAGTGCAAGCATTTGTCATTTATCGTGTAGCTCAATCTTAGAACTTAAGGAGCTCAACAATTCGACGAACAGTACCAAAGTAAGGACGTTTGGGTAGGCCGCATAAAGTAATCCAACTGCCAGACATCATGAAATGAAGCCGACGTATAGCGATCTAAAAATAATAATATGTAATAGGTACTTCTTAAAGTAGGTTTTTAATCATGTCAAAGTGTATAATAATTAAAAAATAAAATCAATGTCAAACTGTAAAAACGTAAATTTTCATAAAAATGTCAAATTATATAAAACAAAATAAAAATCGACTCAAAATCGATCCAAACAGATAAAAAATAAAACAAAAATACAATAATCATAGTGTATGTGTCCACTGCAGCAGCTCAATTCCAGGCCTTTTTATACTCAAGGTAATCTTTTACATTATTAAAATTTTCTGGAAAAGTTTACGCATAACAAATGATTTGAATTTGTTTAGGCTTAGGTCTTGAATGTGACTTGGAAGTTTATTATAAAAGGGTATACATTGGCATCTAAATGAGCCCCCCTTTTTTAAGCCTGGTTGCAGGAACAATAAATTTGTGTTTGTTCCTAATATTAACATTATGGATATCACTGTATTTTTTAATAATTTAATATTTTTATGAGCATACATAATATTTCCATAAATATACTGACAAGGCAAAGTTATTATATTAATATTTTTAAATTTATCTCTAAGGGACTATCTGGGACTTTATTTATAAATTGAACGAATAGATCTTCCCCCATAATACGAGTAGAATACCATACGACATGACACTGTGACTGAAATAACTAAAGTAAACTAAACGGGCTGTCTCTAAATCAGTTTAATTTCGCGTTTTTTCCGAGAGCGTATGCAGCAGAGCTAAGTTTTTTCGATAATTTGTCTTTATGTGAGCATGTAAGGATAACCTTAGATGCTAAGCTTCAGTGGGCCCAGGAACACAGTAGTATCTTCAGGACTCAAATCTTTACCATTTATAAGCACACTAGTTTTCACTTGCCTAACATGAGGCATCGTAAACTTAATTACATTTAGTTTTTTTTCATTAACATTCAAGTTCAAGTTATTAACATTAAACCAGTGTACTATTTTTTAAAGAGCTCAGTTTATATTGTTAGTAACCGGTTGCTGTCGTTTAAGTTTAAATAAAAGTGAAGTATCATCTGCAAACAACATTATTTCTTGATTATCCTTTATGAGGTCAGGCAAGTTGTTAATACACAAGAAAAAAAATTGGGCTAAGAATTGAAACCTGAGGGACACCCATTATTACTGCAGATCCGGGAGATCTCTTTCCGTTCATGTCAACTCTCTGAATCCTATCACTCAAGTAGGAAGATCCAGTGAGGAGTTCCGGAACCCGTAGTGGTGTAGTTTCCTGATTAATGTTTAATGAAGAACGCAATCGAATACCTTAGACAATTCGTAAAAAATAACCAGCGTATCGCATTTGTCATCCCATGCATTATAAATAGGTCCTAAAAGTTCAACACCAGTCAACCAGCATCAGTTTGAACGACCCCTTGTAAAACCAAACTGTTTAGTATGAAGTAGTTTATGTCTGTTAAAAAACCTTTGCAACTGCTCTAAAATAAGTTTCTCAAATATCTTACTAAAGTTGGGTAGCACCGAAATAGGTTTATAATAAGTAGGGTCTTTAAACAATGGTATTACTATGCTTCATTAGATAAGGAAACTCACCATGATCAATACAATTATTAAAAATAAGTGCTAAAATAAGAGCTACAATGTTAATAATGGACTTAGCAACGTCCACTGAATTATCCCATAAATCTGACAGTCTTTTTCACATTGAAAGTGTGATGTTTTAATAATATCTGTACTAGTGACATGTTGGAAATTAAATTCTATATCGCAAACTTTAACATTTTCTTTAAGTAGAGACTCTGCAGCGGCGGGTGATGAGTTCAGAGATTTTGTTGGGGATCTCTGAAAAAAGTTTTCAAAAGCCTGAGACTCTGAATTGATTACAATGTCATTAATTACAAGGCTGTAGTCACTACATCGATTTGTAGACCTTCCTGTTTCACTATTAATAATATTTCAGGTGGTTTTGATTATATTATTATTATTTTTGTAATCCTTTTAAATATACACCCTATTGAATAACGCCATTTTGCAATACCTATGTACACCCTATTAAATAACGCCATTTTGCAATACCTATACAATAATTTCTAAAATATGAATGTAATTCAGTGGTATTTACATGGGCTCTTTCACCGTACAATTTCATAGAACCGAGTTCTACTTTTGTGAACTCCTACCGTAGCCCATTCACTAAAGCTACATTACTTATATTATGCTAGTCGTATAGTCTTGGGTATGAAAGTCGAAGTGAATTGCTTACATGTGAAAAAATCCTCATATATCCTTATTAGGTTTACCTCTGATTGTCGAAACTGGTAAATTATTAATGATTTTAGTTTTAAAAGTTTCCAAACGACTTGCAGTTTTAGGGTTAACAGTGATATTCTTTTAACCACTTTGTAGTTTTGGTTTAGGGAAGTAATTATTTGCCCGCTATGATCAGAATCTAGTAAATTTATATTTTTTTTGTGAATTGGCTCACATCTGTATAAATGACAGCTCACTTCGTAATCACGTGGATTACATGGATTGACAGCTCACCTCACGTGATCACTTTACCCAAGCTTTCACTTCGACATTTTTAAAGAATCGACCGGCTGGTTTCTACAAGGTCCGTATAGTAAACAACTCCAAATGCATAGTATCTACTGTAGGTATACATATATTATCTTTAAAAAGCCGAAACAAATATTTATGGATTTAAATTGTCACAAAGCTATTCCCAGTGCCTGCTAATTAAATTGAAATCCGTTCTTTATTTTAATCCCTTAAGAAGTAGAATTTGGAAAGTCAAAGACGGAGTTAAAATGAAACGTTAAGAATTTAGAGATAGGCCGAAAAATAAGTTAAAGGTATCAGAGTTTTAATTCGTTAGGGATCAGTTGACTCCATTCCAGCCGAAAAGCTGGACGTAGCCTCCCCAGCGCGCTCGTCGCAGCCAGAAGAACCTTCTCACAAGTGTGCTGCGTCAGCTGTTGCCTTCTGTGTGCGTGAGCTTCGCTAGCTCATTATCCAAGATATTTCAGGGCATGTTGTTTCTAGGTAGGTAATTGTGAAGATTGTATGAATCTTAGACATGCAGCTGGCAAACTAGATACAGATTAGCTCGCTGAGCTTAGAGCTATATACTTTCAGTTACTTCAAATAATAACGTGGCTGCGAGCGTCTCAGGATTGATGAGCGTTACTGGGAACCGGTGGGGGGGGGGGGTGAGGCGCGGTGCAGTAAAGCGGGGGGGGAGGGGTGTAACGCATCACTGTCACGTGATGCGTTACCCGACGAGTTTTATAATTATTCAGAACTGCGCCGGCAGGATGCGCCCGGCTGCGGCGCCTTTGTCGCCTGTAATGGAATTATGCTTTCATGAGACTATATTTGCTTGCCTTTGTCGGAGACAGGCGACGCCGAGCGACTCCGCCATACATATTTGATTGCGTTTCTTTAGACGTTATTTTACAGTTAAAGTGTTATTCCATTTTATCACCGCCAGTATCGCGAGAGCGACTTCTTCGTGGAGAGTTTTCTTACATTTTCATTCGTTGCTTTTTAAATTATATTAAGCTGGTATTTTTCCTGACGGAATTATAATAATATACTGACAACTGGCGACACAGCAGTCTTGCAATTTATTCATGAGAGCGTTGCGCGCAGCCCGCGGGACAACTATTGCTTTTTTCCAAATAAAACGATTTCCATAGCTTTAAGTGAGTGGTTGATGGCGCCGCGTTTGACTAGTAGCTATAAATACGCACTTGGCGACCAGTGACCTCTGAAAGCATCGCCAGAGTCGCGAAAGCCGCGCTCGAGACTAGCTCGGTAGCACCAACACGAGCTCGAGCGCTGTTCCGCCGGTGAGCTCCATACTCCATGTGCTGCCTTTCATATAGGTACATAAAGATTGGTTTATTTGGATTAGTAGCGTCGCCGCGGACACGCTGCACGCAACACACCAGTCGACCAGTCGTACATAATGCAGGGGTGTCGTCCGAGGCTCGCAGCTCGCGGTACTAATATCCCTAAACAAAGGCGGTCTCTTTGCGTAGAATGTTAATCAGCCGGCGGCGCGCGTGGGTAGCGCCGTCTAATGGCTAAGCTAAAACGTATATTCTTTATAAACCTGCGGTACTTGTTTTCGTAAAGATTATGGTCACTTTTCTTTCATTCCTGCTTTGTGTATTTTATACTGACTAATGTTTTGTATTTTTAGTCTGTGTTATTCTCAGTAACATTATTCATACGGTGTTTCGGTGATTCGTCCACTCATGCATGATGTTTGCATCAACAAAGTTTGGCGGTCAGCGGTCACACATAATTGAGTAGGTACTCTATTTACATAAATAAATACACAGGCTGTGTATGTACGCGTGTTTGGTCAGCGGACATTGTGTCAGGAATGAACTAATTCCTACACAATGGTCCCACATCAAACATCAAACACGCCGCGATTCCCTCAGCTTATAGTCTCGACCACGCCATTCGTTTTCTGTTTGAGGCTCGTTCCCGACCGGCCGGCCGAGCGGCGACCCGGCGACCCGGCGACTATAAAGCGAACCAAGCGCTTTTTGTTTGTTTGCCACTGAGCAAAGGTGAATAAATTACTAAATGTAGCGTTCTTAATTTTAATGTGATATGAAGTAAGTTGTCAGAGTCGACGTTCACTATATCTACAACTACGTTAACAGTGTACCTTTATCGAATCATGCCGTCCTCGCAGACTATTTCACTCGCCGTGTTTCAGCGTAACGTTCACATGTCCGCTGTAGTTACGACTTACTTTTTGTCGAGTGTCGCTCGCTCCACGCCGGACGCACCCGGCCCCGGCGGAATGGCCCCGGCGGCACGGCCGACGCAAAAAGGAAAATCGTGAAAATTATAAAGAAGCGCATTGGAAGAGCGAGGTTTGTACCAGGGTATTGTATTTTCAATTCCGAGGAACACACTCACAGAAGCTCATGAACGTATATTGTACGTAATTTTGCAAGCAATTAACTCGACGTCGTCGTGCTCGTGTGCCGGGGTGGGACACTTCCGCTACCTCCCGGCTGTAACCACATACCTTCGTGCAGATATAATTTCTTAATTCCGGCGCGGCTGGCATAGCTGGCGCGCGGCCAACTAATAAAATGTTGATGCTGCTCAGCACTTTAGCAGCGGAGTGCGAGTACGACACGTGGCTCCGGAATGCGGGCCGCTGCCGCTGGAGCGTCGTTAGCCGCCCTTTTAATAAGAGCGCGTAGAACATTCGTGCCGATATGAAGCTCTCCCAAGCCGCATTGCTGACCAGTCCACGACGTCGCTCTAACTGCTCGGAATGAAGAAACCATCCTGCCGCAAGCGGGTGTTCACTGCTCCCGTCTGCTCCGCGACACTTCTTGACGTCTGCTCCGCGAAATTATGTTTTTGTCAGAATGTAGTTTCACATAGAATGTAGGTAACGTGTTTGTTAATTTAAGTCCTTTACATTCTACCATAACATGATAATATAGAGTGTTATTCAATTCGCACTAAACGTTTCCAAACGTCTTTTATAATGCGCACAGCAAAGGAGTGGAACTCTCTGCCTGCGTCTGTGTTTCCGAACGCATACAACCCTAATCTCTTCAAAATTAGAGTGAACAGGCTTCTTCTGGGTAAGCTCGCTCAATCGTCGACTTTGTCTCTGTCATCTATGACCTAGACTAGAGTCAAGAGCAAACCCATATTAAAAAAAAAAATAGGGTTTTTGAGGATATTTGTAACTACAATGTAGTCCAGATTTTATTTAATGAATACGTTAATCATTATTATTAGATAATGCTATGCTAATATTCAAAGTCAATATCAGAATTCATTAAAAAATATTATGAAAACAATGTTTCAGTAACGCACTTGTTATCTTTAGTTTTTTAAACATGAAAATTTAAGCCCTTTGAATTGGATTGATTACAAAATAGTAGGTTATACTAATCTGAAATAAGTTCCTGTTACCTTAATATATAACGCAATTACATAAGTTTTGAAAGCTCTTTCGAATATTGAATTTACTCCAATTGTATTTAAATTCCATCCAAGTTTATGAATTTTTGTTTCTTAAACGAATTAGGTTTTTTTTTCTAATGGAGTACCGTCAGTGATGGTGGCCAGCGTCTTCAGGTCAGATGATGATGATCGATGGCCCTGTAGGGGCCCCGATCTCATGATTGGAAACATAATGCTTCGAACAAATGTTATTTCGGCTAAGTGTAGCTTCGGTAAAAAGTTAATCGCCAAATGGAACGTCGGAGTAACAATAAAAAACGATTTGATAATAGGTCAACTGATACAGTGGCAGACGTGGACTTCGTTGAAGTAAAAAAACGAAACGATAATAGTTGAAAAGTTTTAGGTGAAATGAAATTCGGTTAAATATTTATCGAACTTATGATAGGTAACCCACAGAGCGCGCGCCGAGTCCGCACGGCCGCGCGCCGGTCACGTGCCGTGCAGAACGCTCTAACGCTAAAATAGAGCAATCGATGAGCCGAATGCCGAATACAACGAAACCGCATATCACTGCCGATGATTTGATACTCACAAAAAGTCCGGCTCCGACAGATAAAAGCCGAACATTTTAGAGCAATGTTTGCGGTTCAGCGTGCACGGCTTCTTGATCTGTTCGTGGCAGCCAATTCGTTTATTTGAATCAGAAAAGTTTTCATACTAATACGGTTGAGACTTACTGCTCTCTTTACACCAACGCCTGGGGTTCACAACAAATATCCAATTGCTGTATTAAATTTTCCATAGCTAACGAAATAAAGGAAGCGGTTAATTTCCTCCGGCACGCCTTCCCGCGCGGCTTAAATCATTTAAAGGAATCTTATCAGAAGTCACAAGAAAAAGTCAAAAAGCAAATTGTACCTACCTTTTAAGGTAGGTAACACACTTTAATTATTGTGTGTACAATTTCCTATAACAATTGTTGTTAGTTGGAAGCTAGCGCAAGATGCACACTACAAAGGATGTAACTGAAAATTACCAATCCAATTCAAAGGGCTTAAAAAACTAAAGATAACAAGTGCGTTACTGAAACATTGTTTTCATAATATTTTTTAATGAATTCTGATATTGACTTTGAATATTAGCATAGCATTATCTAATAATAATGATTAACGTATTCATTAAAATAAAATCTGGACTACATTGTAGTTACAAATATCCTCAAAAACCCTATTTTTTTTTTTAATATGGGTTTGCTCTTGACTCTAGTCTAGGTCATAGATGACAGAGACAAAGTCGACGATTGAGCGAGCTTACCCAGAAGAAGCCTGTTCACTCTAATTTTGAAGAGATTAGGGTTGTATGCGTTCGGAAACACAGACGCAGGCAGAGAGTTCCACTCCTTTGCTGTGCGCATTATAAAAGACGTTTGGAAACGTTTAGTGCGAATTGAATAACACTCCATATTATCATGTTATGGTAGAATGTAAAGGACTTAAATTAACAAACACGTTACCTACATTCTATGTGAAACTACATTCTGACAAAAACATAATTTCTAACTGAAATTCTACCGCAAGCAATGATCTCTGTGAAATGTCTGTTGTGGCGACGGAGCAGACGTCACGAAGTGTCGCGGAGCAGACGTCATGAAGTGTCGCGGAGCAGACGTCACGAAGTGTCGCGGAGCAGACGTCACGAAGTGTCGCGGAGCAGACGTCACGAAGTGTCGCGGAGCAGACGTCAAGAAGTGTCGCGGAGCAGACGGGAGCAGTGAACACCCGCTTGCGGCAGGATGGTTTCTTCATTCCGAGCAGTTAGAGCGACGTCGTGGAGTGGTCAGCAATGCGGCTTGGGAGAGCTTCATATCGGCACGAATGTTCTACGCGCTCTTATTAAAATTTCTTATTTTTATGTAATTTTTTCATGCATGTATGCAGCATGCAGCATGTATGCAGGCATGCAGCATGTTGTATGCAGCATGCTTACCAAAGAGTTACATAAAAATAAGAAATTTTATTACAATCTATATCACATTGCATCAATTAATATTAAATAAGCAGATGTATTCAGAGTAAATAAATGGAATTTAACTACTTTAGATATATATAAACCGATTCTATACGAATAGTAGATTTGAGTTTACTATCTCCTGTGTTTCTGAACAATGGTTGCTTTGATCTAGTCAACAAAATTAAATGTTTATTGGTTTAGCGTTATTAATATTGATTAAACGTTATAATTACAATGATTCATGTCTAACGTTTCTTAGATTTTGCACTGCAATTTAAATGTAACGGGTTGGTTAATATAGGTCTTACTTACAGTTAATGTAACGGGCTGGTTAATATAGGTCTTACTTACAGTTAATGTAACGGGCTGGTTAATATAGGTCTTACTTACAGTTAATGTAACGGGCTGGTTAATATAGGTCTTACTTACAGTTAATGTGATGGGTTGGTTAATATAGGTCTTACTTACAGTTAATGTGATGGGTTGGTTAATATAGGTCTTACTTACCGTTCATGTGGCGGGTTGGTTAATATAGATCTTACTTATGTACTCTAGTTAATGATTCTATTATTTCAAATTTTGGAAAAATATTAAAATCCAATGTTACAAAATCATCAAAACTCTATAAATATCTCAATAACTTGCAAAAAAGTTTTAATCATACGTTACTTTAAAACATAATTAAGTATCATAAAAATATGACCATCTTAATTGGTTTCAAATCGCGGTCAGGTTCGATGACAGAAGTCATTTTTGCGAGACTTAAAGAAGACGGATCCAGTTTGACTTGAAGCCGACCCCAATATTTATGTATTTAGTTGGGAAACGGCTAAGCAGATGATGGCCGTCTATCCAGAGTAATGTTAAATAGGTTTTTGGAAGCAACCGTAGAAACTGCAATAGACCCTCAGTGGCGCCCCTGCCGTTTGTTTGTAATATTGTTACTAACCGACTTCAAATTCCGGATTTTTATATTATTTTACAAGTTTTTATTGTGTTTCACTTGTCCCGTTGTCTATCCGTAATCAATCTTTCTAGTTCATTTTGACACACTTCCCGGTTTTCGATTGAGCTGAAATTTTGCACGCATATGTATATTGCGTCACAATGCAATATTATAATGAAATGGTAGCTGATTTGATGATGGAGCTGAAAGGTGGCCATAGAAACTCCGTTATAAAACGACATAACCTCATTGAGTTTGTATGATTCGTCTTGACGAGTACTTTATTTTTAGATGGTATCCAGAGTCTGAAGATGGAGCTGCAAGGTGGCCATAGAGACTACAGTATTAAGACGACATAACTCCATCGAGTTTGGGCTCGTATGATTCGTCTTGACGAGTACTTTGTTTTAGATGGTATCCAGAGTCTGAAGATGGAGCTGCAAGGTGGCCATAGAAACTACAGTATTAAGACGACATAACCCCATCGAGTTTGGGGTCGTATGATTCGTCTTGAAGAACACTTTATCTTTAGATGGTTTCCAGGATCTGATGATGAAGTTTGAAGGTGGCCATAGGAAGTCCGCAATAAAATAACTCAATCAAGTTTGATTTGTCTTGAAGATTAACTTGGTCATAAATGGTAAGCAGGGTTTAATGATGCAGCTGGAAGGTGGCCATTCGATCTCCGTGATAAAACGACGTAACCGTATCGAGGTTGGGCTCGTTTGGATAGTATCCATATGCAACCCCATCAGATTTTGGAAAATAAGTCCATTCCATTTGTTATGAATGTGAATTCTTTTAAACGAAATGGATAGAATGAGAAATGTTACAAATAATTAACCAGTAATTACGTCACAAATGTATACATGATTTTATTTTAACTTACAAGTCCTACTAATTAAATAGATGTAAGTTGTTTAAATAAAATGTAAAAGACATAACGCTACAAACAATCTGTTTATTAACAAGTAATAAAACCTTGTTTTTGTATGTATGTTCGGGCATAACTCCGTCATATATAAACGGATTTGTTAAATTATGTTTTATTTGAAATAGGTTTATTCTGAAATGGTTCCATTTAAATTTCGTAAGAGAGTGCATCCACGAGCAATTTAGTTGCCCAGCAACTTTTTTGTATCTGTCGCTGTCTTTTCGCCGAGATATGGACGATGTGCGCACGGAAGCGCCAGCAACGCAACTTTTTATAAAAAACCGCATTTATTAACATGGGTTTCGAAGAGACGGTTGTGGTCTGCGCGTTTGTTCTAAGATACTGAAGACGACAGCGAAAAAGGATTGCCTTTTTTGCTGTCGGTCATACTGGTAGACTCAATTTTGATTGGATGCATCCATTATGGAGTGACAGACTAACGTTAGGAAAATTTCATACAAAGTTCAGAAAATTGCGTGCATGTCCAAAAAAAAATATTGCTTGAGGGGTCAAGCAATATTTTTTTTAGGACATGCATAAAAAAAAAATTAAAAAAAAAGAGGGGTCTTTTTTTTAATTTTTTTTTTTAAGGATTTGAAATCATCAAATGACTTCTTCCGCTCTGGGTGGAGCGGAAGGGCGTGTCAGACTCTTACTGACTGAATCCCATCCGTGTTCTATTCGTGTGACTCTTTCGAACAAATTCCGCAACCCTGGTAGGCTATGGCCCTAGCGGGCCCCATCTTCTTAGTTGACATCTCTTTGAGGCGCGCGTGAAACACAACGCGCCATCGACCCGGGCCTGGTGGTAATCGGACAGCGAGCCACCCAACGTTCGCTGTCCGCAGGCCCGCGCCTACGGTGGCCGGGGATCGCCCTGCGACTCCCGACGCCCGGGGCGTCTTCTCCTGTAGCGGCGGTTGGGGCGAAGGCCTTGCCTTTCCCTCGCGCTGCCCGCCTCCTCCTTCGCTAGCATTACTGCTTCGCAGAAGGAGGTAACCGCTTCCCAAGCCTTATCGCTCCGACCATGGATTTAACCAGGGCCGGTCGCGAGAGGTCGCCGCCGCTGAACGCCTCGACAAGGACACGGTGGTGCTCAGCCCAAGCAGGGCAGACGTCCACCGTATGCTCCACCGTGTCCTCGAGGCAATCATCACAGTGCTGACACCCGGGCGTGTCCTCCCGCTTAATCCGAAACAGGTACCTTCCGAAACAGCCATGTCCGGTGAGTACCTGCGTCAGGCGGAAGGTGAGGACGCCGTGGCGCCTCTCCAGCCACTCCTCAAAGAGGGGTCTTACCGCCGCAATTGTGGCGTGCCCAGCTTGACCCCTCTTAGAATTAGGAATTTGAAAGAGTGTTATGCAAGGCACTGGCTGTGACTGACTCCCATTCGGTCCGTTGTGAGTTAGTGTCCTGGCTAAGTTAATCAGCTTAGCTCCGCCCAAAAGAACAGAAGCCTCCTCGGTGCTCCACAGGTTCCGAGGATTTTCACGTCGGAAAGCCACGGCCTCGCTTCTAGGATGACGTGGGCAACTGATTCCCCGGCTTCAAAGCAACCTTCGCAGATTGGGCCGTTCGTGGCGCCCATGTTAAAGAGGTGTTTTTAAGGGGGCAAAAGAACGTAATATTGCCTATAACGTAATTTTTTTTTGTGTTATCACAGTTTTGACAGTTCCCGTTGATCCACTGGAGGGTGAGGCCCGCTACGAATAATTTCTGGTACTAAGCTGGTCATTTTTAAATTAGTATTTTTGTCACGTTGAACAATATTTTCTTGCTATTTATTACGAAGTGATATTTGGAGTTGGTAAAATATAGACACACACAAATATCACGTGTCACTTTTGATTCTATACTTGGGATTCTTGTATTTTCATTGACAGTAAAGCTGTTTCCAAACAACGATGAGATTCAGCCGACGTGGCCGGAGTCGGCTGGGCACACACGAACGTCAGCGAAACGATGTAGCGTGCTGTGCAACGAGTCGGTAAATACCACGCCGCTGTCGTGCCGCAAACATGTTCCGCGGCGTCGGGCGGCTGCGAGTGCTACCCGCCGATCGAAGCGGACCTTCGGTATATTTTTAAAACCAATCTCATTCAACTGAAATGAAGAACTTTACTGTTAGAAAGGTATAAAACCTTTCAACAGACGAGCCTTAACACGGCTGTCTATGTCTGCCCAACCCAGACAACAGTACAACACACGACGATAACAATTTTCCGAAGCGATGAATAAAAATGACTCGCTGAAATATTGTTCAAATCGCTGTTCCAGTAAATGAATGAACCACGCGAGCTCTTCAAACATTTACATAGAGATTGCTTCATCGAGACACGCGCCAATGAACATCTTTGTAGTATTATAAGTTACGATGTTTGCATAAATATCAATTATCGTGTCGCAGGTGAGTCGGACGGCGTTGGAGTGTGCTCAACCCCTTATGCAAAACAAATTGAGCAACGTTTTACATAACTCAGGCGAGAGGTGCCGCGTCGGGCCATGCTGCATCGTGCCGTGCCGTGCCTTGTCGTTGGTCGTGGCTCGATATAACTCGGTTTCTAAGGTTATTATCGGTTGTTTATCTGTCCGTTAACCACTAACCAACCAATGGCGTTATGACAAATAGCGTTAACGGACAGATATACGACCGATAAAAACCTCAGAAACCGAGCAATAGTCGTTTGAGAAATCAATCCAGCAGTTAAACAACGAAGTGTTCACTGACGACGGGGGGCAGGCATTTCGCTTGAAATTAATTTGGCGCACGTTAAAACCGAGCCGTGACGGGAGCCGTTCCAATCGCGTGTTCCGAATACCGAGGGATGGCAGTTCGCTGTCTGCGGCGCCGGAATGTGCCGCCACACCTCCGCCACGGACCGATGTCTGAATATACACACTCCGTAGTATTTGTTTCAATCATTGAGCAGCGTGTATGAACAGTTGTGCCGGCGGCACGCCGCGGCGGCCCGCTCGCCAATATTCATCAGAAAGAATGAGGCGCACACGCTTGCGTTGTGCCGCTCTGTGAACTGATTCATTCTGGTCTGATCTATATGGAATACATACGCTGCATATTGTCGTGGATAATTAACAAGTCAGCTTGCTTGCCCAACCAAACCTGTAGGGTATAACCATCAAACCTGTAGGTTACTTCGCATTGAATTAGAGTCATGACATTTATTAGGCAAGAAGCAAGGCCTCACAGTACAAAAAAATGAAAAAGTACGAAAATCACCTAAAAAGCTTACAATACAGCGCAACACGTTGAGGAGAATATTGTTTGAACTAAAAGTTTGTCCATCTATCGTTCATATATTTTCGTCAGAGTAATGTTAATGTGACAGGTAATGTAGCTGCTGTAGGTACTATACTCCACACGAATCCTCACAACTACACGTAACACATTGAGAGTCTGACACGCCTTTCCGCTCCACCCATAGCGGAAGAAGTCATTAGATGATTTCCCATCCTGAAAAAAATCCTTGGAACACATAGAGACTCTCCCGCAATGGACGAAATAACCACATGTGAATTATTACGGAACCAATTCTTCACTATTTCTGGTTTCATTCCTGTATTATGCAAATAATTTAATTGATTTGGAAGGAGGAATACAGATGATATTAGTGAGGCCCTGTCCCGCCGCGGGCCGACAGGCTCATTAATAGCTGACCCACTCGTGTCCGCCGCGAGCGCGAGGTCGACGTCGCAGGTATGTGCTCTCGTATGTGACATGAGGCAGTTTGACAAGCCGGTGCGGCGCACTAACACCATCTGTTTGCCCACAACGCTCCGCACTATTATTAAGGTGACGCGCAAGAGAAGGACATGCGGTCGGTATTTTTTTTTTTCAGTGAAGTGTAACATAACAGTCGCACAACGATGCCTGCGTCTGCCAACAGATATAGAATGATAACGGGAGTATAATTAGTATGCATGCATATGTATACAGTTCATCACATTTTTGTTTCGGACTTTAGATGCAGCAGTGGTTCGACTCGTGGCCTAATCTTTGAAACTTTTTAAAGGCGAAAGTTTGTGAGTGTGTGTACCTCTTTACGCTTAAACCGCTAAACCGATTCAGATGAAATTGGTATAGAGATAGTCTGAGTCCCCGGAAAGGACATAGGATAGTTTTTATCCCGGAAGGATGTTCCCTTGGGATAATTTTCAACATTAACGCGGGCAGAGCCGCGGGCGGTAGCTAGTTATTCATATAACAATGGATAATATACTGGCAATTAAACCTGCGCGTAGCATGTGGAGCAATGTGCTCTGCTACGTCGTAGCAAAGTGTATTACGTATGGCGATGAATCTGCTACGTCGTAGCAAAGTGTATTACGTATGGCGATGAATCTGCTACGGGTAGAAAATAAACGAAGGGAAGATATATTTTTATTGCTAGCATTAGTTGGTTTCGCTAGCGTTAATATCGATTATAGCAAAAAGTGTTCTTTAACGGTCTCCAGGCTTCCATCTACTTCTGTACCAAAATTCATCAAAGTCGGGTTAGCGATTTTTGACCATACAAATAAACTCACTTCAGCATTAACAATAGGTTAATTAACTGGCGAGCAATCTCTGACTGTATTGCATTATTTAAAATTTTCAATAATTCTGTTAATAACCGATATTCTATCCAAATTTTATTTTAACGTTCCCAGAAGGTCGAAGCGATGGTACGCACCGTTGCGTGTTCCATTTACCTCTACGAATTACAGGCAAAGTTTATTTAAAGTGCGTGCAAGTAGAAACTTTAACTTTCTTAACTGGTGTTAAGAAAGGTTGGTTTTTCGGGTTCCTATTCTTGTATTGAATATGACGTGTGAATTTAGTTTAAGCTTGAATGTTTTACTGTTTTTTCTGTCCAGTTTTGGTAGCTGCGTTGTGTTTTTCACACTCTTTCTTTCCAATCTGTTTTTCAGAAGTGATTACTTTTACTTGGCTGTCACTGCTGTCAGTCTCACATGCTATTTTTTTATTCTGTTTGTTTAAGCTGTAAGTCATCCATAGTTGGTAAATAAATAAATAATAGCTGAGTTAATAAAGTTTTTCATTAGTGGTGCATCAGTAAAAACAGTTAACCTGATTGACAGAGTGTTGAAGAGACCTCACTTCTGGCTGCTTGCTCCGAATAGCGGGCTAAGTCGCGCGTCGCCCTGTCGCATTAGCGTCGCGCGTCAACAGCGTGTCGCGCGTCAGCGGCGCGTCGCCTCCGGAGGGGAATTTCCACCTAAAAGCAAATGGACAGTTTTATTAAAATGGCTTACAGTTAAGAGCTGCGAGCGGCGGTCAAGACACGTCGCTCGGTGAAGAGGACTCTAAGCTATTCTCTATTAGAGTGTGACTCTGGTGACGTGGATAACGTTCACTAAGTTTCGTTTTTTGTGTAGAGACCTCAGTAAAGGTAATAGAGCGTGAGTCGAGTGGGACAGTCGAGGGTTCGTACGAGAGCACGCGTACCGGTACTCGAGTACTGAAGTGGCGCACACAAGCCTATCACAAAAAGTTACTACATATCACGCTTTGCGTTTCGCTAGCTAGGCAGAGATGTTTCATGAGCGAGTGTTGGCATATCATATATTTGTTAAAATCACGGAACTTAATTTAGTTGATATAGCAGACACTTGAACTAACGATTAAATGTTATATTGTACTAGCAGCTGCCCGCGACTTCATCTGCGTGAACTTTAGAACTGGCTCCAGAGAGAAATTAAAAATGTGTTATCGTACTGATTATACTGGCATCTCAGCAGCTCGCTAGGACACGTATTGAGCGTGTTGTAGATGTCGATGATCCGCCTGCTGCGGCGTTTAGGTAATTCTGAAGCTGCCTGAGCTTGTTGCTTGTGAATCTTGATCGCTCACAATTCCAGCCTCGAAAATACTTCGACATGTTTCTGCTCTCTTGGTACTTGTGAAACTTTAGCGCTCACAATTCCAGCCCCAGAAATACTTTGACATGTTTCTGTTCTCCTGGTACTTGTGAATCTTTAGCGCTCATAATTCTAGCCCCTGAAATACTTTGACATATTTCTGCTCTCCTGGTACTTATGAATCTTTAGCGCTCAGCCAGCAGCGGCTCTGAATTTCCACTTCCCTCAGTCCCTATTAAGCCGTGCCATTTACCGGGATTAAAGTAACCTACATAATATGTGTTATTTATTCCAGGATATGAACTATACATATGTATACCAAACTTTGTCCAAATCCCATCAGCCGTGTTTGCGTGATTGAGGCACAAATATCCAAACATATCCAAACATACACAAACTTTCACATTTTTTATTATATTTTTTTTACTATCTTATTAATACTTATTCCATAAATACTTAACTAACTATATTCATTGGCACCATGTTCGACGATACTACTTTCCGCCTCGCTGCCTGCCTGCGTCTTGGCGCTCCTTGTTGTTCTCCTCATCGCTGCCACTGTGGCGAAGTTGTCAACAGCCTCGGACACCACGGCCTGTCATGCAGCCCTAGCGCGGGTCGCATTGCGCGGCACGCGAATCTTAACGACATCATCCGACGAGCTCTTGTCACCGTCGGCGTTCCGGCGCTGCCGCTGCGGCTGCAGACAACCTCAAGCGGCGGAAATATAATAAACTTGTTGGTAGTTATATTTTCGAGCCGTTCGGGGTTGAAACTCTCGGGTCTTGGTGTCCGCGTGCACATAACTTATTTAAAGATCTCTCAAGGCGCTTAGTTGACACTTCACGTGACCCAAGGGCTGGCTTTTACCTTGGTCAAAGAATAAGCATTGCCATACAACGTGGCAATGCCGCCAGTCTTTTGGGTACACTTCCAGTCGACAGCGATGCGGATGAATTTTTTGACGCCAAATGGGATTAATGGGATGTGAAAGTTTGTAAGTTTGTATGTTTGTGCAACAATCAGGCAAAAACGGCTGAAGGGATTTGAATGAAATTTGGCACACATATAGTGCATATCTTGAAATAACAAATAGGCTACTTTTTATCCCCTAAATAATTATTTCAAAATAACAATTTGTTAAAAATAAAAACGTTTGCAAAAGTGTACAGTAAACTTCCTAAAATGCATAAGCAATCTCACAAAGTAATAGCTTGACGTTTAGTTTGACTTACGACCTTCTATTTTCAAGTTGTCAGTGTGCCGTAAGTTCAAATCCCACGCATTGTCAGACTT
Organism: Mamestra brassicae; assembly: GCA_905163435.1. Taxonomy (NCBI): domain Eukaryota; kingdom Metazoa; phylum Arthropoda; class Insecta; order Lepidoptera; family Noctuidae; genus Mamestra; species Mamestra brassicae. The sequence continues at coordinate 237,002 of LR990991.1, read as the reverse complement.
TTTGTAAGTTCTTACCCGATTAATGGATAAGCAGGGTCCGGACCCGTGCTTCACCTAGGTTCTCCACCTGGGTGAAGCACGAGGACTTAGGGTCCCGTGCTCCAACTGATTACGTTATTGTACAGTGACGTAGTAAATTATTTTCTCTACATAATTTAAAAGATCCAAACAGTTATTTAATAGGAGTAAATTTATTTTTACAATCGTAGAATAAGTTTAATAACTTTAAGCAATATATTAAATTATTCTTTAACTTGTTCACACAATACGTCAAGTTAGAAAGGTAGATCACAAAACACTAAATAAAGAATTTCTGCGAGGTAGACATGAGCTGTATGAATATTTAATTCGATCGGAATAAAGTGTCGGTTAGTGCGCGTGTATGAGTTTCTCAACATTCCACAGATAACACACACTAAGGAACTGTCGTCGCACTACGCGTAAGAACATCATATTATTTCTGTGTCATTAAGAACACGTCACACAGTCATAGACGCGACCTGTGAATGTGCTGGTAGCGTGTGGGCTAAGTGTTGGATTCGCTAACAGCGAAGCCCGAGTTCCAATCTTAGTAAAGGCCCGTTGCTGTTTTTTCTTTCTTTGAAATTACTAAAGCTATAATAAACAAGTTGTTTTCATATTTCAATGAAAAATACTATTGTGATTAACAAACATGAGAATTGTGTCGTCGAATTGTTACCTAGACAAAAAAAGTTCTCTTGTAACCGTTGACAAGATTGTTGTCGGAAGAATACCACTTAGACCATTTATAATAACATAACAATGAAAGGATATTTTAATTATACAAAATATAAAAGTCAAAAAAAGTCAAAAGTCAAAACGTTTATTTCAATTAGGCCATTAAACGGCACTTTTGAACGTCATCGTTTACAGTTCAGTAAAAATAATAGAATTACATTAATAAAGTGACTCTACTGTCCATTCGGAAAGGTAGATTCTTATGGAGAAGAACGGACAAGAAACTCCATAGTTACTCTTTTCAAATAATGATTTTACAAAATTTGGTTTACAAAAATTAATTTAATATTATGTGAGGACGATGCACCCAGAGTATGCTACTTATAAGAACAAAGTATCACCAGCAGAGGTAAACTTATTAATTTTCTAAAGAAATTTAGGTAAATGGTACTCACATATTTACAAACATTGGAACCATTAATTAAACAACAGTGTGTGAGTCAACAGAAAAATAAAAACACAAAAAAAGAAACAGTATATCTATAAAGTTAATACATAAATCAACCAGTTTGACCTTCACCCTTGATTGTCCTATGGAGCAGGACCAGCATGTTTCCAAGCATTCTTATCCTGAATGTAATCTTCTAATTTATTATATGCTTGTTCACAAAGTGTACTTTTAACATGAGTTTTAAATTTTCTTTCATTTAGTTCTAATATGTCAGAAGGTATTTTGTTGTAACATTTAACACAATACCCCATGAAAGAAGTGTGGACTTTAGCTAATCTAAAAAATGGTTGATCTAATTTGTCTTTATTTCTAGTATTAAAATTATGTCTATCACTAATTTTACTAAAAAGATGTCGGTTTTTCCGCACATACATAATATTTTCATAAATGAATTGGCAAGGGACTGTCATAATATTAATCTTTTTAAAAAGTTCCCTAAGAGAATCACGGCGACGCAGATTATAAAGGGCTCTGACAGCTCTCTTTTGTAAAATAAATATGGATTCAATGTCAGCAGCCCGACCCCACAGCAAAATACCGTACGACATAATGCTGTAAAAGTAACTAAAGTAGACCAAACGTGCGGTTTCTACGTCTGTTAACTGTCTTATCTTTCTAACAGCATACACGGCTGAGCTTAGACGACCCGCAAGAGGCCCCCATTGTAATTTTTCGTCCAATGTGATACCTAGGAAAACCGTCTGATTAATGAACTCCAGTTTTTCTCCATTCAATATGATGTCACATTCGCTACTTTTAACATTTGGTAAAGAAAATCTAATAAATTTAGTTTTTTTTTAATTTAAAACCAAGTTGTTTGCCGTAAACCAATTTTGGACCTGATGAATAGAGCTATTGACGTCGTCAAGATTTTGTGAACGTCGGTCTATTTTAAATATTAATGATGTGTCATCCGCAAATAACACCATCTTTGGTTGTAGTTGGGGCAAATCATTTATGTAAACTAAAAAAAGGAATGGACCCAATATTGAACCCTGAGGAACGCCCACTGTCGTTTCCGACCCTATTGAGTTTACACCGTTTATCTGAACTTTAACCTGTCTGCCCATCAAGTATGAACTAAGTAAACAAAGGGCTCTATTCCTAATCCCATAGTGCTCAAGTTTCAACAAAAGCGTCTCATGGTTAACGCAGTCGAACGCTTTCGAGAGGTCGCAGAATATTCCAATGGCATCTTGCGACTCTTCCCAGGCGTTAAAAATGTTCTTTATTAGGGTGACACCGGCGTCAGTTGTACAAAGCCCTTTGGTGAAACCGTACTGGTCTTCATGAAAGATGGAATTTTTATTAAAGTGACGTAACATCTGACTAAGCATTAACTTTTCAAACACTTTACTAAGAACTGGCAGAATTGACACCGGCCGATAATTGTTGGGTTCTTGAGAATCACCCGATTTGAACAATGGAACGACTTTACTGTGTTTCATGAGATCTGGAAATACTCCCTTGTCTACACTTGTGTTAAATATGACAGCTAAGTAGGGGGCAATAGTTTCATTGATAGATCTACAAACTTTTACAGATATTCCCCAAAGATCTTCTGTTGATTTAATTTTAAGATCTTTAAAAGCTTTTATAATGGCCTGGGGGTTTGTATGTTGAAACTTAAACTCCGATGGACATACCTTTACATTCTTTCTAAGTAAGTCAGCAGCGAGCGTGGATGACGAGTTGAGAGCTTCTGTAGTTTTAAGAGGAATATTGGCAAAGAAGTTATCAAATTCCTGAGCTACCTCTGCGTCCGAGTTTATTTGGCCATGTACAGTATTTAAATTAAATTTAGTTTCACGCTGTTTCTTCCTACCTGTTTCGTTATTTATTATTTTCCAAGTAGTTTTTATTTTGTCGTCTGCTGATTTTATTTTATTGCTAATATGCAGAGCTTTTGCTGTTTTGCATACACTTTTATATGTTTTAGAATATTTTGCAACATACTTATGAAAACTTATATTATTCATATGCTGCTTTAAGCCATACAATTCATATAGCTTTTCCCTGCTTATACGAATGCCTGGAGTTGCCCAATCGCTAAATAAGAACTTAGTGTAAATACTTTTAGACCTTAAAGGAAAAGTGTCATTAAATTGCGTGTTTAATATAGAAAAAAACTCGGCATAGAACTCATTAGGGTCGTCTATGTTATTAAAACTATGAGCACCTAGTTTACTAGCCAAAGTATAGTTAAGTTTCTCCAAATTTTTATCTGTAATCGGTCTAAATTTTATTAGAATTTTTTGTAAAGGAATGTAAGTACAAAACGTTATTGTTTGAACGCTGTGATCAGATGGTAACTTATTTACAATTTCTTTATGTAAGTAATCACAATTACAAAATATATTGTCTATACAAGTTGAAGTAGAAGCTGTCACACGGGTCGGTTCAATAAAGACATTTGACAAATTAAATGAATTAAAAAGACTCAACAACCTATAATTGTTGATAGCCACTTATTAAAGGTATTCAACAGATTGAATTGAAAACTGAAATATGATTTAGACTTTGTAAACATTTTGTGTAACGTCTCATTGAATGTATTGAGGTTATAGCTTAATTATTCATTTTCTTGACAAAAAGGAGATTGAAACTAAACCTCAATTTCAGTTCAAAGAACTTAAGTTAACGTTAAGACAATCGTCAATTAGATGAGAAAAATAAATCTAACTATTCATTTATGTTACAACAGTGCGGGTAGAAGAAACAAAAAACAAAATAGAATCATGATTATTGTCAACAATATTGGTAGCAAGTTCACTGCATTCCTAAGATAAGGCGACAGCACAAGTTAAAAGATATAGCTGTTTTAAACGAAAGTTAACACAGCATTATTAATATAGTGTTGCGTTAACCATTAAATAATTACGGATGTGTTAATATGACCTACTAAATATTTAGTGGACTAACCCCCATTATTTTCGATGCAGTCAAGTAGACGTATGCGCATGGACCCAACAATATTACCGCATATTTTGCTCCCTCTTAAATTTTCCCACACCTCAATGCATGGGTTTTTAATTTTTCCGTAGACCTCCCATTCCGCGAGTCAATCCCGCGGGTTAGATGGTGCAAAGGTGGGCCTTTGCACCATCTAACCCCATAGAAAATCTATGGGGTTTGATGTTGAGGTCGGGTGATCGAGCTGGCCATGGAACAACAATGACCTCCGGGTGATTGTGAAACCACTCACGCACAGTACTCGCCCGGTGAATAGGACAATTGTCCTGGACAAATGAAAATTGTGATAACTCATCAGCTGGGTAAATGTTGCGCACAGTAGGTAGCATGACTGAGTCTAACACTTCCACATAAGTCGAACTGTTTGCGCGAGGAGGAATGAAATCCAGTTCTCCTGGTCCTGCTGCACTCATCCATCCCCACTATTAATTGTAATTCGACCTGATTCGGTGTTAGGGATTACGTTTTTATCACACCAGCGAGTGTCATTCTCGCGCCATAAATGAAGCCTGCCTTTTTGACTGAATTTAAATGTTTTTTCATCTGAAAATATGGTAGTATTCAAGTCAACGAACGTAGGCCTCTGTGCAAATAGTAGTGATTATATAAACATCACAATGACACAATAATGACAAAATGTATCCGCTTGCCTTACTACCGCCCAGGAACAGGGTGGGGAGAGGGCGGAGGGGAGAGCTGTCGAGCTGTGGACAATGGACCCGGATTGGATAATATTAACCACTTCGATGGTACATACTTTTGGTGCGACGCTTCATTAGCGCTGTTCTCAGCGTCATTGTGATAAGTTTTGCTCAGGAATCGCGCCGCGCGGCGAGATGGGAGGGTGCGTTAATTCACTTGGTTTTTCTGGTAACAAGCGTATTGTTTCAAGATATCTGCATTTCAGAATGTTTACCAGGAAAGTAGTAACGACGACCTTGGGACAGCGCGTCACCTGGCGCTCCTCGCCGGGTGTCACACTCTGCTTCTCGAACTATTAATCATGTCTGCTGAGACGGACGTGACAGCGGACTTAACACGGTTACTATTTGTATACTAGAGTACTCTATCATCGGTCACAGTGCTGAACAAAATGTAGCGCGTTGTGCGCCATCACGCGCGACACGTAACTTACTTACAAAATCAATTTTAATGTCGGTGTGCGGCGGCTTATCGCGCTAGTTTACACTATAAACTCTCGCTCCATAAAATCCGCAACAAAAGCGTTCGCCTAAGCTTTGCTACGAGCTACGGCGTAGTGCATCTACGCAGACAATACGTATCTCGATAACTTGATAACATATGTTTTATAAAAGTGGTGTGTCGTGCAGTTTTTATACTGTTTCATTATTTGCGAAAATGCCGAAAGTGGAATGGCATGGATATAACAAGTTTGAAGTACCAGACGTGTGGCTAGCACTTAGTGTTATAGACGGTGGTACAGTCACTTGTCGGATAAGTATGACACACTTTACCAGTGCTTCCCTATGTGACACGCACCGACACCATTATAAAGTGTTCCATAATATCTCAATACATGCTGCGCATAAATGTGTGGAGGTCACAGCTGCGGTCCCACGTGGGCTACGGTGTACATCTTTTTATTCCACTTTGTTTAGACTATAACGATAAAAGTGGTCGTTAACGTCGCGGGTTTATGAAATATAAACTGTTGAAATATTAGTTATTTATTCGGCGCTCCACGCCGCTCATAAATTAATTAGTCCGCTGCGCCGCCGCTCCGCGTCTTACTTATTTACGTCGTGAGTCGGCGGCGGCGGCGCGAGCCGACTTGCGCTAACTGAGAGGTTTCCGCGCTGATTTACGAGCCAATATCTGCGGCCGCGAGGAGGCCGCGAGGTGGCCCTGCATGCATAACAACGTACTTTATCGACGATACGCCGCCCCCTCCCGGCGCTTTTGCGCCCTCTCTGCCTTTAAATTGACTGTCATCACACATTTAATTTACGTCACTGGATAGATTATCCAAGTGTTTCTCTGACCCTGTAAAGCAAACTAACCCCTGATTGCATCGGTCGCCCGATACAATCCCTCTAACATCCCCATGATTCTGCCCACTCCCGATGACTGATATTATAACCTTGCTTCAGGAGAGCACGCCCGCCAAACGATACTGCAACTCCTGGGAGCCAGAATCAATAGCGGTAACCACCAGAATGCTGAGTCAATGAAGCTCGACATGTCCCGGACATAGGATACATGAGTCTAGGATCCCGCAACGAGAACGATCTTCAAGAGAGCAGTAGAGCCACTAAAACACCTTACAGACACCGACCGTCGCCACCGTCCTTTCATCTCCACCGGTATGACGTCCCCGGCCATGGCCGCTCCGACGCTATCTCGAGCCAGTCCGAGCCACTGAGCCTGTAACTTTTTTTTATTCATCCCAAATTAATCCAAATCCAAATCAAGCCTGTCCCTTGCTGTCCTCCCCGCAGCGATGCGCTACCCTTAGTGTGTAGTTGCTTTTTTTGTAGGTTTCAATTGATTAAGGCAGACGGGAAAATACGGTTCAGAAGCCAACAACCTCACAGGCTGACGTGCCAGAAAGCACTCCCAGAAATCAAGAACTGACTGATGTCCGAGTGACCGCAGTGAGGTCAGTGCTGTTACAAACATCAAAAGGGCTGTATTGTAGTGCTGCGCCGCACCGCGCCGGTAGGGTGAGGGGGCGGGGGCGGGGGATGGGGACTGATTTAATTACGATAATGTCTCGCGTTATCGATGCGATGCCGCCGCGCGTCGCCGCCTATTCATTATACACAATTATCTAAACTACACACGTACGTTTTTCCGAGACATTAACTACAAGTTATTTACTTTTCCGATAACTTGTATGTAGGCCCCGAGTTATTCCTCTTTATTAGTAGTATACTGATTATTTTATTTACATGTTTGCAGCCATTCCTTTCGATATTTGCTCTAGTACGCCATGCAACGATGATACTCGTAATACCCTACAAGCAACGTCAAGTGAAGGGAACGGCTGGGCCATCTTCTGAACATTTGGAAATGATGAATGCATCACAATGATGCTAAGAATGCGAAGCTGCGCCGCCGCCGCCGAGGCCGCCTGGCTGAGTGGGCACTCGCCAGGTATTCATATTAGTGCGAGCTTGTGGTGGAATGCCTCGCTTTTTGTACCCAGTGCTGCGACTCCAACTCACCAGGAACGTAATAATGTACTTCCGAAATAAAAAACTAAATCCTAATATGATAATTCGTGTCTGACTGTCATAGCCAATTTACTCCGAATCTACAGGACCAATTCCGTTAAAACTTGGTACATACATGAACGTTTGTGACGCTAACACGGACGCGCAACGTAAATAAATAAACTCTTGAAACAGTACTTATGACATATCTAATGAAAAGGCCCGTAATGTTGGGCTTCGAACAATACAAAGAATTGTTTTTGAGTTATCAGTCTGGCTTTTTTCGAATTATTTTTTTTTTACTTTAAAATGAAAACGTTTTTGTAAGATAAAAATTGTCATCATCGAGAGATAGAGAGTCACGTCAGAATATGGTTTAATGATTTTTCTGGCGAAATTTTAAGTCGACATTATAGTAACAAATTGTTATGGCGTTTGTTTGAGTTTGGAGAGAGCAGAATCATACGTTATCTTGAAACCGGTTTCCGCAGTTCCCCGCATGGGTCGATCGTCGCTCGTGCCAGTGTTACGCCGGTGACTGCAGGCAGTCAAAAGTGTCAATGCCAAGTCTACATCCCCGATTAACAAAACGACTACTCAGCCATAGTAGGAATAACCTCAGAACAATAATAGGGACAATTGCGCCCAAGAATCAGCCGCCCACGTCATCCTGGAATGCACGGCTGTGGCTACCCAACGTGAACAAATCTTCGGGACGGTGAGGTCACTCCGCGAAGCCTGTGAAGCTCCCGAGAAAATTCTATGCTTCTGGGCGGAGCTAGGCTGGCTAACCTAGCTAGGACACCTACACACAACGGACCGAATGGGAGTCTAAGTGCGTAAAATGGAGTCCCTACTCTACTCTACTCTACGCCGGTGACCGCTCTGATTCCGGACACAACTTACGAACGTGAGGCGAGGGTTCTCATAATACCTGCTGAGTCTCGAAAGTCGCTACATAGCTACGAATGCCGCTCTGGACGCTACGACAGGATCTGCGGGTATCCTTCTGCCCGCAGTTCAGCGCGCCCACACAACAGCCCACGAAGTCGGTTTGAATTGTTTTAATTATTAACTCGTTAATTGCGTAGTGATTTTTTAAATCAAAAATTTTCATGGACTAAAACTTCGCCATTAAGATTTTTTTTTTTGTTGCAACCGTGATGAGCTCAGGCGATTTTATTTGGAATAATATTAAAAAAAAAAACAAGTGTATTTAACGTCTAATTTTTTGTGCCGTGCCACAACTTTGATATCTCCAATTAATATTCATTATATATTTGTTTCATATATATTATATTTATTTATTATATTTGTTTTATATATTTATTTGTTCATTATATTCGATTTATTTTTTTAATCTGTGCAATAAGTTGAACGTTTTCTGTAAGTCAGCATCATCATCTTCCTGTCCTCGCGCCATGTTACTCGGGGTCGGCCAAAATGTTTTTTTCTTCCATTCTGTCCTGTCAGCCGTCACGCTGTCACTATCTTTTTCTGTAAGTGAAGTGTTTTTATTTCGCTTCAATATATATATAATACAGGAAAACCTATTAGAAGTACTTATATGATTTTAAAATATCATATCAAATTAAGTTTTTTTTGGAATTCTTAGCGCGCGAGTCCAATGACGAGCCAAATTCTTCGTTTTATAAATGTGATAAATTGTCGCCGACCAATCTTGACAGTCTTCAGCAAAGTCCACCATATACTAGTATCAATACGATTCTGTTCTTTGAGAACGATACACTTAAAAAAATAACCTTTTTAAAGACAGGTTAGAAACTGCAAAAAAGTTCCAATAAAACGAATAAAATTGCGGCTGGTTTTCCTGAATGGCGCGCCTCCTCCCCCTAGTGTTCTGCACCCCGCGCTTCGTACCCCGGCGGCCAGGTGAGCCGCAAGCAAAGCGATTAACCCAAAGAAAGTTTTAATGCGGCGTTTTTTCCGTCAGCAGTGCTCAAAGTGCGGCTGGCGCCGCGGCACACTGCGTAACTCATTACTGCGAGCACAACACCGCCCGCCGGCTTTATGGCCTCATAATCAGCAAACAAAATAATGTGATTAACTTGCTCAACTTATGGCGTTCTCACACGCACACTTACATCGAGCACTATTTGGCGCGTGATCATCTTAACATTATTATGCAACTTAGCAGCGAACGTTTCCACGTCTGTGTTTGCAGTACCTACGTCCCTAACATCTCAAGAACAGTTTATGACAAGGAAATATATTAATGACGCACGCGGCTCGTGAAGACTACAACCCTGCACAAATAGTCAATAATAGTAATGGTAAGTTCAGGTGCAAGGGTGACGTACTTTATGTAAATGCGCATTGATAAGCACATTCGGCTAACTTGCCGCCGCTGACGAACGCTTGTAATTGGTCATTAGTCCATTACCATCGCGCCAACTGCAGCCACACTCGACTCACTTCCCGAATCAGTCGAACAGACATAACTTATAACTTTACTGCTAAGATAGAAGACGAGCACCGCACTCCTCAGCCAGCAGTGCCGAGTGTCACCCGTGTCGCTACTGCGCCGGCAGAGAGGACTTATGTTCAGATTAGCTAAACCTGATGCGTTGCACATTCATTACAGTTTTGGTAGGTTTTGTGGAAGGTACTCTAAAATGAAGTACCTTTTGTTTATATTACATATTTATCATCATCATACCAGTCGGAAGACGTCCAGGTCCACTGCTGGACATAGGCCATACTCGCCTCGCTTGGCCAGCGGGTCGCATGGCGATCGCAGCATACATATTTATGATCTGCGATAACTGCCCCACTACAAAGGGCCCAATTCAAAAGAATTTGAATGTTAATGACGAAAAACAAATACTTTTATGAGAAAAATAGTGGCATAGTTACGTTTACCAATGTCTCCTCGGCGCGCAGCGTTTCATGTTTCATTGCTACAAACTTAAGAGAGGAAGGTATTCCTTTTCGCAAGACAACAGAGGCGGAGTGGCGGCCGGCTGCCGGCTCGTCACAGTGCCGCCGAACAACGAGCTGGGGTCAGCTTCATATTTCATGAGTTGTCCGCGACACGCACCGCTCCGCGCCGGCTTGCGCCGCGCGGGACTCGCGCCGCGTCTCAAAGTACCTATTCGTGGGGAAGTTAGCAACTCAAGTGAAAAGTGTAAGAGCGCCAAGTTGTACGTGATTAAAGTTAAAACAAGGCGGGTCGGCCGCGCAACATAAACGCGAACATGCTATATTGTTTGTTGTTTATAATTGCCCCATAGTAAATACACACCTATTGTTTCTGCAAACACGTTAGTGGAGCGCGCATGTTTACGTAACATTAATTGTTGATGTGATTCCGTAAGATTCCCATCTCAATTATGTACCGTTAATTAAACGATACACAACGTGTTAGTCAATATTAATGAACAGACACTAGAGCGTACTCCCGCTGTAATTACAAACGTATGCTATGGCTTGTCAATGGCTCGGCCCTTATCGGCGCGGCGCGGGGCGGGGGGGGGGGGGTGGCGTCGTGACCTCGGCACGCGATACCGTCGCGCGTCGCGCGGAGAGAGATTGTTCCTTCACATCATATTGTACGCCCGAAGACGCCGCTTTGAATAGCGAAAAGTATTATCTCGTGTGTATATTTGTCACGTAACCTCACGTTCTACAGATAACGTACCCGGAATATTTATACCGAATATCATGTTTCAAAGGGCTGCTCGACTGTTGCGACATCGCAATATTTTAGTGGAATTTTTCAATATCTTTTGACATTGTTTCCGTGTGTTTTATTTATGGATGGGCCTTCATAGCATTCTCTTTGAAGCTGGTAGCCGCTCAGTGAGCGCAAGTGTAGGCCGCCAAGCTGTAACATTAAGTATGAAAGGATTCCTCGCCACCGTCACCACCTCGACTGCTTTAGAACGTGGGTGAAAGGAATTCGGCCACATGACGAATTCAATCGTTATTTGTGTTTGAATTAAATGCTTTATTCAATTAATAGACCTACGACTAAGTAACGACGAACATAACATTCAGAATCAAATTTTAATTTCAATGATATTGCAGAACGTCGTAATTTCCCGTAGCCTCGCTTTAGTCTATTTAGTATATTAGTATAGTATATTTGCTGATGACACATCATTGATATTTAGGATAGACCGACGGTCACAAAGTCTTGATGATGTCAATAACTCTATTCATCAGGTCCAACTTTGGTTTACGGCAAACAACTTAGTACTAAATGAAAAAAGACCAAATGTATTAAATTTACTTTACTAAATGTTAGAAGCACCGAATGTGACATCGTATTGAATGGACAAAAACTGGAATTTATTGATAAGATGGTTTTCCTGGGAACCACTTTAGACGAGAAATTGCAATGGGGACCTCACATAACATCTCTTGCGGGGCGGCTAAGCTCAGCCGCTTATGCTGTTAGAAAGATAAGACAGTTAACAGATGTAGAAACCGCGCGCTTGGTCTATTTTAGTTACTTTCACAGCATTATGTCGTACGGTATTTTGCTGTGTCGTGCTGCTGACATTGAATCTGTATTTATTTTGCAAAAGCGTGCTGTTAGAGCCATTTATAATCTTCGTCGCCGCGATTCTCTTAGGGAAATTTTTAAAAAGATTAATATTATGACAGTACCTTGTCAATTCATTTATGAGAATATTATGTATGTAAGAAAAAATCGACATCTCTTTAACAAAATTAGTGATAGACATCATTTTAATACTAGAAATAAAAATAATTTAGATCAAACATTTTATAGATTAGCCAAAGTACGAACATCTTTCATGGGGTACCCCGATGAAAGATGTTCGTACTTTGGCTTAAATGTTACAACAAAATACCTTGTGACATATTAGAACTAAATGAAAGAAAATTTAAAACTTACATTAAAACCACACTTTGTAAACAAGCATATTACAAACTAGATGATTATATTAAAGATAAGAATGCTTGGAAACATGCTGGTCCTGCTCCATAGGACAATCGAGGGTATAGTAGAAAAAGTCAAACTTGTTTTATTTACTGGTGTACTTTCGGGTTTTTAATATGTAATTTAACTCACACACTGATTCATTGTTTTTAATTTTATTGTAAATATGTGAGTACCATGTCCCATACTAGCAAACTTAATTTTGTCTCTTCTGGTATTGCTTTGTTGTACCTATAGTATATAAGTGTGTGCTGTATATTAGTGTAATGTTGGATGCATTGTGCTCACATAATATAATCAATTGATCAATGTACCTATGTATACAAAATATTGTAAAACTTATATTTGAAAAGAGTAACTATGGAGTTTCTTGTCCGTTCTTCTCCATAAGAATCTACTTTTTGGGAATGGACAACTAGAGTCACTTATACACTTCTCATCAAAAAAATCGAAACACTTTCGTTTTTATTGTTTTTGTCCTAATTTTTTACAAAAGAGAATTAATTCCATGAAAAAAAAAACATTATTGTGTAGCTGGCAGTTTGGTCATTACAGTAAGAAGAAAAAAATCAAAATTCGAAATTAGAATTTCATTTGTTTATCCTATAAATGAAATTAATCACTGTTTTGAGACAAATGTGTATTTAGGGTTGGAGTACGTTTCTCGTTTAAAAACTAAAATTAGCGCTTGTCTTTAAACTTTTTGTTTCTTATTTCATTTACTGTGACTTTGGGACGTCTGAAAAAACTTTTTTTTCTAAAACATATGTATACTTCGCCCGCAGAAGCCGCCCAAGTGGTGGCATTGCTGGATTCTGGACTTAGTCAGCGTGTTGTGGCTGCAAGATTGCATCTAAGCTTATCATCTGTTCATAGAGTCTACAAACGCTATCGGGAGACTGGTTCGTTCACGCGCCGTTCAGGATCTGGCAGGAATCGGGTCACTTCTGAGCGAGATGATCGATTTATTGTAACAACCTCTTTACGAAATCGACGCCTTTACGCTTTTCAACTGCAGCAGCAGCTTCGCGTTGTACGAAGAGTAGCTGTAAGTGACTCTACAATAAGAAGAAGGTTGAAGGAACGCGGATTGGCACCGCATAAGCCAGCGAATGGGCCGAAATTAACTGCAGACCATCGAAGAGCGCGCCTTAACTTTGCACGCGAGCACCTAACTTGGTCATACCTTCAGTGGAGCAAAGTACTGTTTTCTGATGAGTGTAAAATTATGCTGTATGGTAACGACGGAAGGAACAAGGTCTACAGAAGAGATGGAGAACGCTTTGCACAATGCTGCATTGAAGAAAAGGTCAGCTATGGTGGCGGTTCGTGGACGGTTTGGGGAGGAATCAGCGCCGACGGTAAGACAGAACTTGCCTTTGTATCTGGGCCACGGCTGCCTGCACTAAACTCTCATCGGTACATCGAACAGTGTCTTGAACCTCATGTGATGCCCTATGCACATTTTATTGGCAACGACTTCATATTCATGCACGACAATGCTAGAGCTCACACCGCGGGCGTCGTACGAGATTATCTTACCGAAGTCGGTATCTCCATTATGGTATGGCCAGCAAGAAGCCCGGACATGAATCCCATTGAACATCTATGGGATGAATTAAAGAGACGAATTCGAGCAAGAGATCCAGCCCCAGAAACACTTAGCCAGCTGCAAAATGCAATCCAAGAGGAATGGGATAATATACCACAACATGTGATCGTGACTCTCATCCGATCGATGAAGAACCGTATGGGCTTGCAGTAATAAGAGCTCGCGGAGGGAATACAAGTTATTAAATAAACGTTTCTTACATTTTTTTTCATTTACGCGTGTTGTTTTACCCATTTCCTTCATATTCCATACAGGGTAAAAATTACTCATTATACAAAATACGAAACCTATGAAGACTTAATTTGAATTTAGAACATTAACATTAGGATTTAAAAACCTCATACTACTCACTATTAAATGACATTTTACATTTATTCCTAAATATACACATTTTTCTGATAATCCTTATCAAATCATAAACTGCGAGGTGTTTCGATTTTTTTGATGAGAAGTGTATTTTAATTTTAAACTGTAAATTTGACGTTCAAAAGTGCCTTTTAATGGTCTAGTTGAAATAAATGAATTGACTTTGACTTTGACTTTGAGTGACTAGCTATGCTCAAGGTTCTAATAGAAGTGGCGCATTTTGGTTTTTGATCACTGACTGAGTGAGAGCTTGTTTCAACGGTTACTCTGCACGTCTATGCATAGCAGAGGAAGGAATGCCTCAAGTTTTGGATTATTATCAGAGATTTTACATTGAGTACGATGTGATAACACACAAGTGCTCAACGTTGCAAAATAACGGTAAAACATTGTCAACAAGGTCAATGCTCCCTCTACGAAGCCCGTGCCTGAAAAGATGATGCGGGCTGATGATGATCCTCCTCGCAATACGAGCCGTATCGAGGAGTACTGGCTTCTGTATCAGACCCTTTATTGGTCGTCGAAGCTTTTGGCCATCAGGCCATTGGCCGTAACGACAATCGGCGCAATAACAGCAGAGTGCACATTCTACATGTCGATAACCTTGTGTGATCGATATACTTGATTTGATTCTCTTTCTCAGCCTTCACGAGGTTCTCGTCATGCGGGGTCGGTGGTAACATCGATTATCATTGTGCTGCGCGCTAATCGGTCTATCACCACTATGTCTGGTTTATTGGCAACAATAGTCCTATCAGGGATGATAGACCCTTCCCAGTCCTACGTGACATGGTCATTTTGGAATTGGGTCGGGCACATGTAATATGGTACCTCAGTATCCGTTTGTAAAAGCAAGTTGTTCATCTGGCCAAGTGGTTATGCCTGTGCAAGTACTCGCCGTTAGCTAGACAAGAAAAATCAGAGATAATATGTCTGATGGACTCACCCGGATGGTGGAATGCCCGACATACGTCAACCATTCCGTAATTCATAATATGCCTCCGGTAGTAATTCGTCCAGATAACTTCGTACCTTCGGTTTCCCCGAAGAGAGCCAGGCCACAGACGCTGAGAAATCTATATCGGACCCATAAAGAGCCCGATGGAAGCGCCCGTGAAGCTTCTTGCCTTTCTATACCTCCTCGTGGTCATTTGTAGTAACTATCACAGGTTTGCGCCAGTTCTCTTTAGCCATGGACAACGGGGTGAGTCCCTTGTCCACCGCGACCACATCTCGATGCATACCCACATTAGCTTTGGGAAAATATTTTCTGAGACTGCACATGTCGCGGTTGTGGAGAGTCTTAGCATTTAGAAAGTCTCGACCTCCACACTTCCGCGGGATGTACAGTCTCATCACCGACGATCGTGGGTGATGCATCCGGTTTGCGGTCAGCAGTGTACGGACCCTCCTATCCAAGGCGTCGAGTACGGTTTGTGTCCATTCGAGTATGCCGGAAGTGTACATTAATACTGGCATGACCCAACCGTTGAAGGCGCGCACCTTATTTCCACCTAACAAAAGGTTGTTTAAAACCTTTTTTAGGCGGCCAAAGAAGCGCTCCTTCAGCGATTGCTTCATGTCAGTACCGTTAATGCCCAACGCTTCCGACATACCCAAATACTTGTAGGTTTCGGTTGAGCTGAGGGATCTAACCTGTATGAAATCCGAGAGTTGAATTCCCTCAGATTCCATAATCTCCCCTTTCTTTACATGCATGACTGCACATTTGTCCACACCAAATTCCATCCTGATGGCACTACTGAAGGTTTCAGTTACCTTTAGTAGCTCCATCAGTCGCAAATTGTTGGGGGCAAAGAGTTTCAGATCATCCATATAAAGAAGGTGAGATATGGCCTGACCACCTCTACTTAACCAATAGCTTAGGCCTGAATCCTCCAGCAGTGTGGTTAGAGGATTGAGAGCTAAGCAAGACCAAAGTGGACTCAAACTGTCGCCCTGAAATATTCCACTTTTAATCCATACAGGCTCTTCCTGGATATCGATGGACTGTTTTTCATTGCCTCATACATTACTCAAGGATGGTGCTTCGAGTTGCATCAATTTCGTACATAATACAATACAAATATTTATTTAGAAACAAAAAACAGTTTACAAATGTTCGTTAACAACCGCATCAGTATGGAATACTGTGTCGCGGCCATTAGCGCCCACCTCCAAGAGACGACACGACAGCGTTCCAGGTATTCATATACACAGGAAAACTCCAACACCTTCATGAGCCATGTATCCATGTATGAGGCTATTATAGTTATTGTTGCAGACAATTTATGTAGTTTTATTACTTCTCCATATTTCGAGAGCACATTAAAAGTACTTGAAAAGTCGTGAAAGTTCCGTCGGAGCGCGGCACTGACGTTTTCGTGAAGAGTTCTACTCGCCCACTCGCCTGAGTACTCGCCCATCCACTACACCTTTGACGACCTGTGAAAGGATTGGCTTTATAATTGAATACTATCGAGTTAACAGTATTCAGACATTTACATTGCAAGTATATACTCGTGACTCGTACTGCGCTCTCTCTACATATTATAAATCTGCCGGTCGATTCTGTAAACTTGTCGAAGTGTAGGCTTGGGAGAAGTGATCACGAGATGAGCTGTCAATCCATATAATCAAGATGACACGTGATCACGAAGTGAGCTGTCATTCCATCGTGGTTATACAGAATTACGGATGACAGCTCACCTCGTGATCACTTCACCCAAGCCTTCACTTCGACATGGTTACAGAATCGACCGGCTGCTGTCTGCATCCGTCTGTCTCCGCTCACTTCTTCTTAACCACGCGATGGACTTTGATTCGGTTTTCATTAACTTCTCTAATAGGAAGAACGATAAACGAGAAAGTTTTGTGTATATAATTACCATCCGGGCGAAAGCAAAGTGGGTCGTTGGCTATCTACATATTAAACTAAAATTCGTTGAACCATTCAACATAGTACAATAGTATGAATATTTCACTATTTGTCATAAATGCATCGTTCAATCGACGAATATACAGAGTTAATAATAGTTTATCGTGTATTTTTGTGTACGTGTATATCGAGCTGATGTGAACAGTGGGTCATGTGCGAGTGTAACGCTGGCGGCGGAAACAGCGCGCCGGATCTAAATTATTTTCCGCGATATTCATGAAATATGTATAACCGTGAAAACAATGAAACAATGGCGTAGAGCCGCGTCACGCAGCCGCCGCCCCGCGCCGCCGCGGTCACATTACAACCATGCAGCACACACACTCGTGTCTTGCAAACACATGAGCTGCTGTATACAATTCCGTCATACAGCGAGCGAGGCGAGACGGGGAGCGGGGGAGCGGCTGATGACAGTACCCAGGTGCACCGGGCCGGCCGCTACCGCTGCACAGCACAGGTGCTGGCTATTAGACAAAGTTTAATAGTCCGCCGCCGCCGCCGCCGCCGCCGCCGCCGCCGCCGCCGCGACGCCACCCGGTTATTATATCGGCTAAGCTTGCGGATAGTTGGAACAGGTTAATTGGTACGCTATTAGAGCGAGCGCGGGCTCGCTGCGCTGTGTCCTGTGTCTGTCCTGTGTCGTGCCGGTGCCGCGGTGTGCCGCCGTCGAACAATGTCACGCACTCTGACAAGTGTTTGTCATTTGTAAATAAATATAGTTCACTTTTGAATTAGATTTATTTATTTAATTTTACAGAAAGCTTCTTACGTAACAAACATAAAATTGGTCGTCATGGAGATACTTTGGGAGGATTAATAACCAGAAATGCACACTCTACAGCCAGGGTTGCCAACCGTACTTTAAAATAGAGTATTGTTGTCTATTTCGTAAAGACGTACTCTATAATCTACAAATACTACATATTTATTTTGACTCTTGTCTTTTAATTAAACTGAATGAAATCCTGCCATTTCAGTATTCCACTGAAGGAGTTTTTGTATTTTTGGTCATAATTGCAAATTGGTGATAAAAGAAATCCGTGGCTTCATTGGAATTCTCTAATAATATTTAAAACTAGCACTTTGCCCGCGACTTCGTCCGCGCGGATTTTAGGTACACCACAAAATTCAACGCCCGCTCTACCCCCTTTAGTTTTGGAAAATTAAGCCCACCCCATTACCATACTCAGCCATTTCTGCTGCTGATTATGTGGTCTCTGGATCAGCGCAACAATCCACCCCGTTCACCTCGTCAGGGGTTGATTTTGCAAAAAATGTTAGGTCTGTTTCAATTATCCCAATTTTAGTTTGTTCATACTAATTCCCACGTCAATTGAATTAAGCAATAATGTCCTCCCCTAAAAACTTCATCACCCCTTTTCGCCCCTTAATGTGATTATTTTAGAAAAATCCAACTATTTGTTATTTTTATTTTTTTATCCAAATCATTGATGCCGTGTTTCAACTTCATCGGATTTTTCTTACTTATAGTAGGCGCCAGATAATCGTGGAATATCGGTCATTGACCCACCTACATTTATTGACATTGTTAATTTGAAAAACGGAACTAATGACACAAAACTGTCCCGAATCATCATCTCTCGTGATCCTTAACATTGTCTAATAATGAAAAACGATTCATATTTAATTGTTCAGGTACCTATGAGCAGTTATTAGGGAAAGGTCAATATACTTTATTCCACATTTATCTGGCGCCTACTATAGTGAATTTTTATACCGGTCGTAACATTGAAACGAAAGGTCAGATTTGAATTATTTACATGTATATAATCAACTTTAATTCTCAAACCATTTACATAAATGGATAAGGATTAATATCTTGATATCAAAATCATCACTTTTTCTTTCCTACTGGGCTTTGTTTGAATAATTTTAACAAAGAGCGGTCATTGTGACTTGAGGTTTGAGATATATTTATTTCCCATAAGAATTACTTCACTTACATGAGAAATTTTAAAAATTAATATTCAAACATTATTGCACTTAAAACTTACGCACATTACCAATAGTTGTGGCAAACATTATGCCGTACAATAAATATTTCACAAGTGTAGGGTAGGCACCAATCAAATATAACACAGCTAAAACGTAAACATACACGGAGTACGCGCAACTGGAAGTGGTATGTACTAAGGTGCGCTTGCTTTATTAAAAATATGTAAGTTTTGGTGTTTTTTAAAGATTGACATTGATCTTGCATTTTTAATGTTATTAATTTATTATATGTACATTGCAGCACCTTCGCACATCACATTTTTTTGCCATAGTTAGTGCGTGGTGGGCATAGTTGTATGTCATTTGCATTTCTGAGCGTAATGTTGTGTATTTGGCGTTTTTTCGTAAAATGAATTTATTGAGGATTCTTCTTATGCAATTATTAAGTAAGTATGATTGTGAAATATTCATTATCTTAGTTTTATTGTATATTTTTTGTGTTTGAGTACTGTAATCATAGTGAAAGAGTGTTTTTATTAACTTATCTTGTGCTAGTTGCAGTGTTTCCATATTGGTTTTGGCCGCTGTGCCCCATACTTCTATTAAAAAGTCCAAGTGAGGTTTTATAAGGGTATTTATATTTGTAGTAGTATATATTATAGCGGATTTGGCGTGGAAAACATCTGACTAAACTCCGTAGAGCTCCCGTGAGAGAAGTCAATTTGGATTTAACCTTTTCCATGTGTGGCTTCCAAGACAGGTGATGGTTGGTTGATGGGGTGTGGTTTCGTGATCAACTTTTTTAATAGGTTGGTTATTCATGGTAAGTTGCGAAAGGTGTGTTTTTTTTTGCTGCAAAAAACAAAAAAAAACACACCTTTCGCAACCACATATTTAAAAGATGTAGATCGTTCTGAGCGTCATTCATAACAGCGTCTACGTAGTGTCCAAAGTAAAATAAAGCTGTATCGTCAGCGTATTGCGATATATCGCCTTTTAGTCCAATTCTATGGATATTATTGATGTAGATCAGGAATAATAAGGGCCCCAATATTGATTCTTGCGGAATGCCAAAATTTACGATTTTAGGACTACTTTGGGATTCGTTAATCTTAACCACTTGGCGACGATTTGTCTGGTAAGATTTAAAGATATCAAGGGCGCTACCAGTGACACCAGTGACACCAATGTCATTTAGTTTCTTTATTAACAGTTTGTGACTTATTGTGTCAAAGGCTTTTTTAAGTCTTTGAAAATTCCTAATGCTGTATGTTTTTTGTCGATACTTAACTTAATTTATGTTATTAGATCTATTGTTGCATAAAGCGTATTAGATTTTGGCCTAAAGCCATATTGTTTTTATAAAGAAAATTTTGTGCCCTTAGATATTCACCGAGACGGTTGTATAAAACACGTTAATTTTTTTTTGATAAAACCGGCAGGACTGAAATGGGACGATAATTTCCTGGATCCGATTTACTTCCATTTTTGTAAATGGGACTGACTTTAGCAATTTTGAGACTGTCGGGGAAAGTTCAAGGGCTAGATTTTTACTTAAACAATTAGTTAATTCAACTAGTATTAAGTCTTTCACGCATTTCATTGATTTTGTGTTTATATCGTCTAAGTCAGAGCTAGTGTTTAGTTATCAATTATTTTTGCAATTTCATCTATAGTGCATGGTTCTAATTGTGAAAGTGTGCCCATGGTTCCAGTTGCCTGTGCCCCGTTAGTAATCGTTAAATTATTATGATATTATTTGGGGATTTGACTAGCCAGAACTGATCCTATACTTGAGAAAAAAAAACATTAAAACACTCCAAAATGTCAGTCTGATTAGTCAAATCTCTAGATGGCATCAGGAGTTTACTCGGTGCTGGTGACTATCTGACCTTATTCTTAGAGAGATCATTTATTTTTTATTTGTTTTTTTTTTTGGTTCAAAGTCAAAAGTCAAAGTCAAAAACGTTTATTTCAATTAGGCCATTAAACGGCACTTTTGAACGTCAGCATTTACAGTTCAGTAAAAATAATAATATTACATTAATAAAGTGACTCTACTGTCCATTCGGAAAGGTAGATTCTTATGGAGAAGAACGGACAAGAAACTCCATAGTTACTCTTTTCAAATAATGATTTTACAAAATTTGGTATACAAAAATTAATTTAATATTATGTGAGGACGATACACCCAGAGAATGCTACTTATAAGAACAAAGTAATACCAGCATCGGTAAACTTATTCATTTTCTAAAGAAATTTAGGTAAATGGTACTCACATATTTACAAACATTGGAACCATTAATTAAACAACAGTGTGTGAGTCAACAGAAAAATAAAAACACAAAAAAAGAAACAGTATATCTATAAAGTTAATACATAAATCAACCAGTTTGACCTTCACCCTTGATTGTCCTATGGAGCAGGACCAGCATGTTTCCAAGCATTCTTATCCTGAATGTAATCTTCTAATTTGTAATATGCTTGTTTACAAAGTGTACTTTTAACATAAGTTTTAAATTTTCTTTGATTTAGTTCTAATATGTCAGAAGGTATTTTGTTGTAACATTTAACACAATACCCCATGAAAGAAGTGTGGACTTTAGCTAATCAAAAAAATGGTTGATCTAATTTGTCTCTATTTCTAGTATTAAAATTATGTCTATCACTAATTTTACTAAAAAGATGTCGATTTTTCCGCACATACATAATATTTTCATAAATGAATTGGCAAGGGACTGTCATAATATTAATCTTTTTAAAAAGTTCCCTAAGAGAATCACGGCGACGCAGATTATAAAGGTCTCTGACAGCTCTCTTTTGTAAAATAAATATGGATTCAATGTCAGCAGCCCGACCCCACAGCAAAATACCGTACGACATAATGCTGTGAAAGTAACTAAATTAGACCAAACGTGCGGTTTCTACGTCTGTTAACTGTCTTATCTTTCTAACAGCATACGCGGCTGAGCTTAAACGAAGCTTAAACGTTATTTTTGCATTGATCAAAAGCAGTGTGGTAATAAGTACATTTTGTTTGTTGTATTACTTGGCTAACTTCATTTCTTTGATTTGTAAATTTTTCCTGGAATAGTTGATCATTTAGGTTTTTTTTTTGGATAAATATTAAATACATAATATAAAATTAATATTAAAATCGCCCAATACGATTACTCTTTTCCGCTTATGTAAATTGTTTGGTGAATGTTTCAAGGAAGTTTTTGATGTTAGAGCCGTCTGGTTTTCGATAAATGCCAGCTACGTCGAGGGAATACTTTTCAAGATGAATCCATGTGTAATGGTTGTCATTTTGTGATAGTTTCTCAATTAAGTGGTGTTTTAAGTTGTCGTGAGCAAAAATTGATACTCCACCACCCCTTGTGCACTGTCTGTAGTTGTAGTAGTGTGTATACCAGGGAATTTGAAATCTTTTAGCTTCGTCATCAGTTTTTATCCAAGTTTCAGTAAGTATAATAATGTGTATGGTACTACGAAAAGATTCCACTATACACTTTAGTTCGTCTAATTTTCCTGGCTTCACGATGCTACGCACATTTGCATACAAGAATTTTATTGATTTGTTGCTCGTAATAATATCGTTGTAGTTGTCACTTATTTGGTAAGTTATATGGTCTTTTGCGTGAGAGTTTTGGTTACGGGTGTCTTTTGACGTTAGTTTTTTTGCGGATATATCGACTATTTTAGGCACACCCCTAACATACTTAATTGTTAAGTTTTTATCGCCATTTTCAGATCGACATTTTATTTCTGTCTGATCTGAGTATATTTTGATATTGTCACAGTCAACATCATTTTTGCCACATAAAATAGATATTGCTGTTTCCAATGATTTGAAGCATACTTTTAGAGGACGATTTTTGTTGAGGTTGTACTTGCCGAGACGGAAAAGTTTATCCGGTAAGCAATTTAAACCTGTCATCCTTATAATTTTAATAGCTTCGTCCTTGACCATGTCTGTTCTTTCGTCTTTAGATGCTGAGACTGGTTCTTTTATTCCTACAATTATGATATTTTTGCTCCTTAGTTCACGTTCTTTGACTTCTGTCATAATTGATTCATATGCATATACTTAACCAAAATAGTTATATGTATAGTCTCGCGGACTTTTTTCTGGGTAATAATTTAGTAGGGATCCCTAATTCTTTCTGGTATTCAATATAGTCTATGTTCCTCCGTGAAGATGCAGCTTTCTAACGATGAAAGAATTTTTGAAATCGGTTCAGTAGTTTTTGAGCCAAATCGTAACAAACAAATCTTTCCTCTTTATTTATAGATTTATTTATTTAACAGTTAATGTACACGCATTTAACGAATAGATAAGAAGAAGGAAACAGAAAAATAGGTACAAAGGTGATGCTTATTTATAAAGAAATCTCTTCCAGCGTACCTGCGCAAGGAGAGTCGAATAAAAGAGAATTAGACATCGCGTGTTAAAGTTATGCGTAAGTAAGTATAAAATAACTTTACTGTTGGCAGTCAGTGTTTTTGGTTGTTTTTTCGTTTTGTGACACCGACTTCCGAAATTTAAAGTTATTTTATACTTTTTAGGGTTTTTATTGGGATACAACTAAGTGATATTATTCCCATAATAAGTGGTTGCTTGCCGTTAGGGAGTTTCTTTGTGTGCCTTCGCAGTCTAAGTCCACACCAGCTTACAGTTAAATATCTACTTTGCTTTGGTACTGGTTTTTACTGATTTTAAGGTGAGGAGTCACTGGTTTATCTTTGAAGTTCACAGTACAGTGCAAATGCAATAAAGCTATTAACTAAACCCAATGCAAAAAGAATCATCAAGATCGGTTAATGAACAATAAAGTTATGCCCGAATTGATAACCCCAAAAACATGTTAATCCAGGTTGACTTGTTTGCATCTGCGTACCCCTTCACAGCGTATCGGCGTGATGTTATGTTATAAACTGGTGTAATCAAAAATGTGATTGTATTTTTAATGATTTTAAGTAATATATCAAACACTTTGTCAGGACATTGCATCTTATTGTTCTTTTTTTTTTGACATACATGTCTTGAATTTAATTTATATTGCTTTTGAGTTAATATTGTGTTAAATTATTATAATTAATGTTAAGACTATTTGGATCAATGTGGAATTTAATTTTAATTTTTGTGTTGCCTACTTAACCATATTTAATGTTTAAGTTTTCGACACAAATGTAAATTTGTTGAAGAAATAAGTAAAATAAGTAAATCAAACATTTGTTCTGGGATCCCAGCATTAGATCCTAACTTATATCTTCCATCATCAGCTCAGCAAGATGAAATGTCGATTACCAGGCACAATTATCTGAATTGCGTTAGAAAGTATATGAAAAAATTGTATGTGCTTTTGAAATTCGAGGGTTGCTCTCGATTTCCCTAGGATCCCATCATCAGATTCTGACTTGGTGCCACTGGGACCACCTCAGGTGTATAGGCTTTCGAAAAAATCCTTCGAAAGAATTATCAAAATCCATTCATAATTGACGGATTATCATCCACGCATAACAAACATACAAAAGAAAAAAACATACAGTGGAATTGATAACCTTCTTCTTTTGGAAGTCGGTTGAAAAGACTAAATATAACATACTATGGATAAATATGACTTAAATTAATATCATACTAATACATACTACTTAAATAATAACATAAGATAAATAATAATATATACTTTAAATATACAACTATGGTGGTAAGTACCGAAAGGTTCTTCCACTGTTCTTTTAAAAACTGGAAGAGTTTTGTAGTCCCTAATGTGTATTTGTGCATTCCAGTGCATTCCACAACCGTACCGCGTGCACAGTAAATGAGTAGAAATAAATATCGGCAGAGTGGGGAGGGGATTTGGGGAGATTTCTAAGATGCGACCTGCAACGCGCATCAGAAGGATCTCGGAGGACTCTTTATAATATTATTATTATATTATTACTATCATGTATATATTATAAGTTTAGAAATTTAGATAGTTTAGACAACAACATTTTGGTTTCGCAATAAGCATTATTACTATATTACTTATTAAAGGTACCCCGTTTTTTCCGACTGTACTCTTCATTTGTCCTTCCTAAAATCGAAAATGCTCTATTTCTTCTAAAAAAAAAGAGAGCTTATTATACGTGATAGCTAGACACGCGCTCTACAGATGCTCCTCAAGTTAAAGGGGGAAATGTTGAACAGGTCCGTGATAAGACCAGTTTTACTGTATTGTCGTGACAAATACGGCGGACTGCGACTGGTGAGAAACTCAAACAGAGAAAGTTTGAAAGTGGGTAGATGGAGAGGGGACGGGAGACTAAAGCGAAGATGGATCGATTATCGAAGGTGTGATATGAATGAAACCGATTCGCGTGGAAAGGGTTCCTAACGAATCTCATTTTTGTAGCATGTCACTGTAAAACCATAGATTTCTTATTTTTTCATCTAGGCAGGACGACGAGGATGTAGCACCGACCCCCAGGCGTGAGTACCACGGGACAAGGCAGGACGACGAGGTTGTTGCACCGACCCCCATTCGTGAGTACCACAGGACAAGGCAGGACGACGAGGTTGTTGCACCGACCCCCAGTCGTGAGTACCACAGGACAAGCCAGGACGACGAGGTTGTTGCACCGACCCCCAGTTATCTTTACCGTTAGTATTTTCCATTATCTTCCCTTTGTAGCCTCGGCAAAATTTTCCTTTTGCAAGAGTTTCAAGTTTTTAAACCCCAGTGTCCACTTTGCAGATCGGTAGGTATGTACGTATTGTGGTCATGTAAGTGATGAGTAGCTATGTTTGATAATTTTCGAGAGATAGCTACAGAGCACGTCGGAAAGTTAAACAAATGTTGCGGAAAAAAGCCGCGGTTGTGAGTGAAACCGGCGCTCAGTGCAGCGACACGACAAGCAGCTAGCAAAACAAAGCGAACGCGTGTACATTGTACATACAGACAAACAGCGCGACTGTGCACAGGCACACAGGGGTGCAGTGCGTGTCTTCCCTGCACCGCCGCGCTCGCACTCACATCGCGCGCTATTTCTTATTCTTTTTCTTCTTGCTGCTTGCTTGCTGCTTGCTTGCTACTTGCTTGCTGCATGCACAGGCGAAACAACTGGTCGTAGAAAGCTGAAATTTAGTATCTAGGTTCCTTGGGAAGTATAGGGTCTACAAACGAGATATGCGCTTACGAAGTCGCGGGAAAAAACTAGTAGTTTATAATATCATTGCTATTATTTGAAAAACATTACAACAATGCTAGGTTACACAAAAAACAATATTGACAGCAATAGGGATCGCTTGATGGTCCTTGCAATTCGCACATCTCTCTGTTTGCTATGAAGCCACAAAGCTTAGCTGATCCTATCTTAATTACAAAATCAATTTCGCGTGTACGATAAAGAACATGAATACCTAATTTTGATAGCTTTATTGCCGATCTGTTCAAACAACGAAGAACCCTCAGTCACTTTACAATTATATTATCGATCTGCCCTTAGGAGCGGGCAGCCGTGCCGTTTGCCACGCCACGCCGGTGGCGCGGTTTTTGAATTAATTGAGACAATAGATTCAATATGTCAACTACGGCTAAGTCCCATTGAAGCTGTAACCAGTGCGTTTGCGGACTCATGACGTGTCAGTGATACCTGTTGGGAAGGAATAGTCACTTAATATTCTATCACTAGAAGTGAGCACGTGTACGATCTCGCCGCACACACACGCAACCGCTCGGTACGCGAGTAAACAAACACAAACGGGTCTGAATTATTTAAATGTTCGGTGTCGCAGATCAGACACAAAGCCTCGCAGGTGAAACTCGCTCATCCGTGTATAATGTAAAGAAAACATCTCTGTGTCGCGCTGCCTGCCGCCTCCCACCGGCGGCGTACATCCACACTATTGCGATCTGTTCCCGCTCCGGACAACTCAAATAGATCTGTGCCTGACTGAGCTTCGCCTCACACATTCTCATTTATATTACTGAACAAAGTCGTTTTTAGAGGTTGCTAGCTTAGGTACTCGCACTGTTGCACAATAGGATTTCAGAGATCGTCGTTTTAGGCGACACGTTATCGCAACTACTCAGCATGCTGCGAAGCCGGGTGGGTCGCGGCGAGCTTGACTGAGTACTGCAATAAGCCCCAATGTGACTAACGCCTGCACTCTAAAGGACCTTAACGTGGCAAATTTTTGGTCAAAACAGATTTCATTAGGAATCGTCGGAACGTTCGATCGAAGAAAAGAAATATTGCTTTAAACAAAATCTGCTACAAAATATTTTTGTAAAATGTGGTCCCAAATGTTTTATACAGTTACTTTATGGTTAAGAGCGTGTATTCCTCCCGTTGTTTTTCCACTTTTCATAGACAAAATTGCTTTCTCTATCCCTCATAACTATGAAAAGTTTACATTTTTTTAGACTTTGACATCTTGCGTATGCGTTCGCACCTAAAATCGATTTATTCATTTCCAAAAATAAGCACTTGAAAGTTTGCATGAAACTCCGTGCGGAGTACCTCAACGCTCTTAATGGTATGGAATAGGATTTCGACGCTAGCCCTCAAACGTTCAGGAGGCAAAGTTCGTATAACACACCGCGAGGAGAACCTCAACGCTCTTAATGTTATCGGAATGGCGTTCGGCGCTCGCCCTCAAATGTTCAGGTGGCAAAGTTCGTATAACACACCGTGAGAAGTAACTCAATGCATGATTATTGTTTTCCATAACCATCCCTCCTCATATATTTACTTGCACTATTATCATTAATACTAATAACGCTGATCATATCACCTTATTAGTCATAACTTGTTTGCCATAAAATAAGTTTCCGTAATCACATGTGTTACAATCATTAGTTTCTATGAGTAACACATTACATAATCGATTTAGAAACGTTTTTTGTTTTGTACAAACAAATAATGTCATTTAGGCATTTGGTCTGTAATGAAATGATTTATTACAGTAAACAATCTTTAGTCAACAAACAGTTTGTCAAATTCGAAACGGCTAGGTTAGGTTAGGTTAGAACTGTGACTGCAGGGTTCGGTCTTGGGCCCGCTCCCGTGGAACATCGGGTACGACTGGGTGCTGAGGGGCTAGCTCCGGCCGGGAGTGCAGCTGGTGTGTGACGCTGGCGACACGCTGGTCACTGCCCGGGGGAGCTCGCACAGGGAGGCAGCATTGCTGGCGACGGCTGCGGTCTCACAGGTGGTGAGCCGCATACGGCGCCTCGGCCTGGAGGTGGCCCTCAACAAGTCGGAGGCCATAGTTTTTCATGGCCCCCAGCGAGCGCCGCCGCCGGGATCGCACATTGTGGTCGGGGGGGCCCGTATCGCTGTCGAGTCCACCATGAAGTATCTGGGATTGGTGCTCGACAGCCGGTGGGATTTCGGCCCCCACTTCCGGCGGCTGGCGCCCAAGTTGTTGGGCGCGGCGGGGGCGCTGTCAACGCTGCTTCCCAATCTGATGGACCCAACCTGACGGCCAGCTCCATCACAGTTCTGCGGAAGCCCCAGAGGGTGATGGCCGTCAAAGTCATCAGGGGTTACCGCACGATCTCCTACGAGGCAGCTTGCGCACTGGCCGGATCTCCGCCATGGGACCTGGAGGCGAAAGTGCTCGCGTCACTGCACCGGTGGCGCGAGGACGCGCGGGCGCGCGGCGAGCGACTGATGCAGCGACACTTGGAGCTGCGTCGGTCGCAGCTGCGTGAGGTCCTGGTGGCGGAATGGCGGGACAGGCTTTCGAGCCCTTCCGCCGGCCTCATCACCATCGAGGCCATCCGGCCAGTGCTCGACCTCTGGCTTGGGAGAAGGCACGGCTCCCTGTCGTCTCGTGCGACGCAGGTCCTCTCGGGGCATGGCTGCTTCGGGAGGTTCTTGTGTCGCATAGGCAGGGAGCCGGACGATCAATGCCACCACTGCGTCGACTGTCGGGAGGACACGGCACGGCATACGCTGGCAGAGTGCAGCTTGGTAGGAGCCGCGCCGTGCCCTCATCTCTGTGGTAGGCAGAGACCTCTCGCTGCCAGCCGTAGTTCATACTATGGTCGGCGGTGAGGAGTCCTGGGACGCGGTGGTCTCCTTCTGCGAGACAGTTATCGCGCAGGAGGCTGCAAAAAGAGAGAGGAAGATCTCGACCGCTGTCCCGGCCCGCAGCAGGCGCATCGGGCGTTGGAGGAAGGCATTCGCTGCTCTCTTCCGGCCCCCCTAACTGGGTCCAGGGGCGGCGGACTTAGGGATGTCCGTCGCCCCCCATTCATCCGGACCCGAGGTGGCGGCGCGTGGTGTTCGCGTGCGCCCCTCTTTGACGTCGCGGGGGTAGTCAAACACCTCACTCCTCCCGCTGATGCGGCACCAGCCGGGGATTACGGAAGTCGCATACGTTCCCGCGATCCCCGGCGTAGGTGGGAGATGGAACACCGGGGTGGTTTTAGTCAGTAAGAGTCTGACAGACCCCTCCGCCCGCTCCAGGACGGAGGATATCCATGAGGATTTCCCCCGAAATAAAAAAAAAAGGTTAGAACTGTGACCACACAACGACCAGATTTCCTCTTTTGCAAAGCAAGCGTGCATGGTATATTAGGTTTTTTTTTAGGGTTCCTTGTGAAAAGTAAATATAATTCAACTAATACAACAATATTATTTTCATTAAAAACAATATTATTTTAAATTTAAATTGTAGGCGCTTGTACTGAACTAGCATTGTTGTGCTAGTGTGGGCAAATAATATCTAAATGTTATATTATGGCGAATAAATGTTATGAAAATTAAAAATATAGCAAATAAATTTATGAATAAAAAATATTATGACACTTGATCAATTATGACCAATGAAATGAGTGAAAATGATTTTATGTAATTTCATGATCATGGCAACTGAAGCGTTATTTCTAATGAAATTATGGCAAATACAAGCATGGTATATAAAATTATTGCATTTTAAATTATGGCAAACATTAGTAAACCCTTAATGATATCAGAGCGGCGCTCGGCGCTCGACGCTCGCCCTCAAACGTTACGTCGACAAAGTTCGGCGCCTCTGTCGCATTTCGGATACAAGATAAAAGCGAGTTTGAGCACAGACGTCAACTTGATATTGTTGCTGAAGTTCAGAGCCACGATGATAACCGCGGGGGGGGGGGGGTGACTGTCGCTGAACTTTACGTTCAACGGCGCCTTCACTGAGTACCTACTTTATATTACTTACTGGATAATATGAATCGCGGCGACGAAACTACAATATTTACCAACATATTCTGTGAGCAGTCAATGGGTATGAACAGATGTACTGACAACTTTACCTATCTTTGCCAGCCTAGACGGTATAGATTCCGTAGTTTCATTAAGCAGCACTAGTCCGCAAATAGAATCCATTACGAGCCAGGTAATTCGAGCAAACATCATGAAGAAAAATCGAATAAAGCGCTTCTCTTCTCCGGCAATCCATTCACAGAGGTACGCGGTAATTGAATTGGAGTGTTATCGTCGTGGACAAACGAGCGCGGCCGAGCGCAGCCGAGCGTGGCCGAGCGGGCCCGGCCGGCGCTGTCAGCGTCGTAAACTTCAATCAAACTTAGCAGGTACTCGCACGGCCGCAGGTAAGTTTCGGTACGTCACATACGCGCGCTTCTGCCGGTCGATTTTGTAAACATGTCGAAGTGAAGGCTTGGGTGAAGTGATCAAGAGGTGAGCTGTCAATCCATATAATCAAGACGTCACATGATCACGAAGTGAGCTGTCATTCCCTCTTGATTATATGGATTGACAGCTCACCTCGTGATCACTTCACCCAAGCCTTCTGTTTACAGAATTGACCGGCTAACCGCAGAGTGAGCGTCGCTCAGGCTCTGACTGCTCACTTCATATTGTTACAGAGTAGCACTGCTGCTCGGTGCTCACAGCACGCCCGTGACGCTCGCGCTTTGCGACGCTCACTCTCAATACGACTTTGCATTCCTGTGCCTCGCGCCTGTCGGTATTTGTGCAAGAATGTCAATCAGCGCCGCTCGCGCCGCCGCCGCCGACGTTAATTAGGAATCCGTAGTGAATGCAATTAATCCCGACGTCACCGACTAAACTACTGTTGTGCTCAGTTTAATGATGTCGCCGAGGCGGCGGGAATGAGCCTCATCTATTACGTAATCGAAACGTGCAACACTCTAATAGACGCTGTTTCAGAGTTTGATCGTGCTTCATTCATAGTCGAATCTTAATCTGACATCCTAATTCAATTGTAATATTAACTGTGACATCTATTCTTACTTTTTACTCGACTCGGTCGGTCATTGATATGATTGTCATTAAATCTGACTTAGTCATCCTTCACAACCTGATTGTGTTCTACGATTTACTTTTTAACTGACGCATCTGAATAATTGTAACTCTAATATGTTATTTATGCAATCAATACCTAATTTTAATGTATTCCTTTATTTTTTGTATGTACCGAACATTTGCACGCCACACCGGTAGAATGTGATGATTCCACTGACTAATCCTAAGACCTTAATTATGTACCATATTCGGACAAATAAATGATTATTATTATAAACCGGGCTCATATTGCGTAGCGGCTGGTACGAGCTCTACCACATTCGTAGCAACGTGCTACGACTTTTGTAGCAACGTGCTACAACTTTCGTAGCAACGTGCTATGACTTTCGTAGCAACATACTACGACTGTCGTAGCCAATTTCCGTCGACCGCCTTGGCCATGGATTCTGGATCATTATTTCAAAGGCGAGACCTCTAAGCTTATTATTGCGAAGCAGTCGTTGATGTTTGCGCATGTCTTTTAATGTTTAAGATTGCAGCTACCTATTTGTATCTGCATCACTCAAACTGAACCTAAGGTTGATGGTATAAAATACCTTTGGCATGGCATTAACTCCGCCTCTGTGGATTTGTGGTTGGTACAGCTAACGAGTGGAATTCCTCGCCGAAGTCTGTGTTTCTTGATAGCTACAAACTGGCGGTCTAGGTTACTAGACAAGCGCGCTCCATGGTCGACCTTTCTTCAAGCTGTCCATTAGGTGAGATTATGGTCAAACGCGAACCTATCTAAACAAATATTATTAATAATAATAAAAAGCCGGTCAAGTGCGTGTCGGTCCATCGTGTCGGTACATCCTCTTTGTATTAATTACCTAAACCTGACATGGATGATATGGGAATAATGATATTAATATAGGATTGTGTCGAGAGACCTGTGAAGTGTGAACGTGTTGTCAAAAATAATATTGCTCCTCAAATTAAAACGAAACATAATTTTGACCCTTATCTCAATCAATCAAGTGTCAAAGTTTAGTGCATTATAATAAGAAAATTTTAAATAAAAAGTTCACGCGCGGAATGGCTGTGTGCTGAGGTACCCCCCGCCCCACCTCGAGTTAACGAGACGGACTGCGCTGAAAATATAATTCATCCCTTTCGCACTACCGGGAGGTATAACTGTCTACCGTCGACGCAGCTGCAGATGTGGGCACACCAGCAGCTGCGTCGACGCTTCCAAGAATTTTACACCGATTTGTTTACGTACCTAAGTTAATAAGTTCGAGTTTAATTTATAAACAATAATAATGGCAAACAACTGCGCTTCTTGTCAAAGAACCTTTGAGGTCATCTTATATTAAATGTTCGAAATGTGATCTACTATTCACATTGCATGTGCAGTCTGAAAAAAATATCTGGCTTGCCTTTCATGCAAGGCAACAAAGAACGTCATAATCCCCCCGCCCACTCCAGGACCTGAAGTACCGAAGGACGGCACGCCTGATTCAGCCGATTGTTACCATTCTGCACCATCATTGGACTCATCGTCTGCTGTGCAGCTATCTGATTTGGAAATATTACTGAATCTTACCTGTGACATAAATTACTTCGAGGCGATGTGGGCGACTTGAAGTCACTGTTAAGGCCCAGGTCAAAGTAAAGCAAGCGGATTGTATTTAAACTGGTTTCTTTCTTCTCAACCAAATAATAAACAACAAACACTAAAACAATAAACAACAAATCTTTAGCAACCTAAGTATCAAAAGGTATGTCCGAGCGCGGTCGTGGCGAACGATGCAATGCCAGGCCGCTGCTGCGCTCCCGGCCCCCGCGCCGTGCTGCGCCGTGCCGCGCCGTGCCGCGCCGTGCCGCGCCGTGCCGCGCCGCTCGTTGACGACGCTGCCACCGCGCCGTGCCGCGCCGCTCGTTGACGACGCTGCCGCGGCCGTAGTGTGTTCTTTGGCTTTGGTTGTGTGCGTGTGATCAGTCACATATTAATATTATGTGTCCGAACACCTTTTTTAAATGCTGTTCCCGCCTCGACGAATACGATGTACGAATTAAATCGCTAAAAAAGCGGGCAGAAGAGATAATTCCACTTAAGAACACTATTCTCAATCTTCATGACCAGTTGAATGCGCGCACAAATGTCGCTAAAGAACGAGCTCGAAATCTCCGGAATAAATGAGACAAAAAGCGAAAATCCCCTCCACATCGTCCGTGGCATAGCCCAAAAAGTAGGAGTCTCCTTGGATGACCAAGACGTAGACTATGTGACGATAGTGGAAACACGCCGCCGTCAGCAATCAAAAGACGCAATCGAATCTTTACCACGTAAACTCATTGTCCGTTTTGTACGACAATATAAACGCGACGATTTCTTGAAGGCCGCTAAAACAAGGAGAAATCTTAATTCGACTGACATGGAGATAGCTGGAGCGATGTGGAACGTGTACATCAACGAGCGCCTTACTCCTGGAAAGCTCCAGTTATTTCGTGATACCAAAATGTCAGCGAAAGAGCACGGATACAAGTTCTGTTGGTGCAAGAATAGTGCAGTACTCATTCGTTAGCAGGAAGGGACTATACACATACGGAACTCCGAAGACCTGGAACGCTATCTGGGATCAACGACCGCGACTCCAGTGTGACGCTACATGCCGACGACATCAACACATATTCAACGGAACTTAGAGCCAAACTGATCTCTAAAAGTTTCATTTTCATTATTTTATTATTCAATACTTTGTTTGTATTTCATTTTATTTTATTAATACACTGTGTGTTCCGAAACACACAGACCAATAATAATAATCATTTTATCATCAGGCAACTGAGGCCCATAGATAAAATACACAAAATTATCTTAAACAATAATAAACTAACACATATGAATAAACCTTAAACTATTGCACACGAAATGACGGCGTCGTGTTTCGCTGACTGGTGTCGCGCAGCTGGCCGCGGAAACGTCGATACACGACACCCTTCGGCCAAAACTCTTCTTTGAGGAACATCTCGAGCTGATGAGTTGGAACCCGCACCACAAACGACTTGAAGTTTGTGTTGTGACGCGACTCCAACTTCTCGACCCTCAAAGTACAGTTGACATTCACTCTCATGTACTCCATGATCTCCTCAACCTTCGTGGAGTGACGCAGCCGGGACACGTACAGCTGCGTCGTAGGTGTTGCTGGACGCAGCAGCATTTTCTTCTCCACCATGATGAAGTCATCCTTGTCACACGTTTCCTTGTTCGGATCCCGAGATGGAAGTACAGCGGCTCTGTTTACCCCCTTTCGTTATGATCGCTTGAAGTGCGCGACTTTTGCGACTCAGCAGGTTTGATCAGGTTTATCACACCAAAGCGGATAACTTGAAGACTTGTATGCTAATTGGTCGCCATTTTATGTCAGTTCACAAATTTCTCGGAACGACACGGAGAGATTATAAAATACGATTTTGATTCGTATCAATGTAGAAAAAATGTTCAGTTGACAATTTATAGAGAGTTTACAATCTCCCAAGATATTTTAGAATGTCACGGAGTTGGTGATTATCCGGTGACATATACATTTAAAGATAGAAGATTTTCTAAAACCACATATCTTTCCCAAGGGGTGAAGCATTAATAAATATGGAAAAATCTATTGAAGTATTTGATGAAACTCATGACATGGTGCAAGCGACACTCATAATCAAACCAATAAAAATAATGATGATGGTTATCATTAATTTTGTATAAACTGCCTTCCCCATGCAGGGATAGGAGTGGGTGTTTAAATTTTCAAAGGAAAGTACTAAATCTGCGCGACGAAGTCTTTTGGTCTCTCGGTTGGCGCTACGTGTCGTGGGTTCGATTCCCGCACGGAACTAATATTTGTATGGCCTACAGATATTTGTTCTGGGGCTGACTATTTGTGTATGTGAGTTTCAAACTTGCATTTTTTATTTTACTATATCCTCGTGTAAACAGTTGCTTACAATCCTTGTAGATCAATTATTGCGCTTAATTTATTGCATACAATTATTGCTCTCGCATGTAAAAGAAAATGGCATCATGTAAATGAGCCTTTATGCAGCCTCAGTGCTACAAAGAGAATGTAGTCGGAGGTCGCGGGCGCCGCGCGCCGCGTGCCGTTTGCGGCACAGGAGCCAGCCATTAATCAGCGCTAAGTTATGACATCTCGAGATATCCTCACAATTGATCGGCGTGGCCCCGATCACACGAGGGCACTCGAGCGGCGTGGAGAGCGCCGCCGAGCACCGCCGAGCACGCCCGAGCACTGGCGATCACCGGCGCGCTAACGAACCGATTGTTTAGAGTGGTCCGAGTGCGCGCCTGTTGTGAGCGTCTCATTTACAAGCTAACTAAGAATGTTAGCGCGCGGAGGGCCCTCCGCCCGCGCCTCGAGCGCCCTCGATACCCTCGGACTCGACTCAACAGCGACGAGCCGCGCAACACTACTCAACTTTGACTGCTGCTTCATTTTGAATTAGCGAAGCCTTTACAAAACAATCGTGCCTTTAGACAATGACTACACTCCAAGTCGTCATTGTTTTCTTGCACAAGAGTAGTTGCTTGCAGTTGATCACAATATCAAACTCACTTTTTATACCTACAGGTAAAATGACAACCTTGCTATAATATATAAACTAATAACCTTCTACAATAATAATCTAATTAGTAAATATTTTCGACCACGTGATCGCTTACCATCAGGTGAGATAGTGGTCAAACGCGTGCCAATCAATGGTAAAAAAATCATGCGTAAATTTAACTCCTGACTGAACTGAACTGAGAACATACATAGATATACTAAACAATGAGAAGCTAAAAAAAAACATTAATCTCTGACAGGCAGACTCGCCAAGTTGGGACAAGTATATTAGTGAGGTTGCTTTCGATCAACGTTATAAACAAGTTTCAGCGATAAGTTGCGACTCGTGGAGTTTTCAGCGATCATCGCGTTAATAATTCAGCGCAGCTATCGAAACGACGTGAATTATTCGTATTGCTAACTCCTACGCTCCTAATGAATGACGCGAGCTCACCGGCTCGGCCGCCAATCTTTACGTCAAACACTCTGCGGTAGGTACTGAGCAGTCTTCACAAGGACTCGCGAGAGGAAAATACTGTTTGCTGAGCTTCAATATGTCGCAGGTGGATCAGCCGCAGGGGCCTCGGTAGCCGGGCAGTGGCTAGGTAGATAGATGAAACTTTAATTCGGTACATCAAGAAAAGAAACCACAGTTAGGTACTTAAAAACTAGAACAGCATTAAGAAATTTTAACGATAAAAAAACAAAAAAAACCCGACTGCGTAAAAAATACCTAATAATAACTAACTAATAACTTTAAATCAAAACTGAAAAGAAAAAAAACAAGTTCAGTTCGTAAGTGATTGTGATTGCTCCAACATTAAAATAATTTCATCAATACACATCAATTAAAACAAATAATAAATTCTAATACGGAACATATTGACTGCAACAGTCGGGACCCATAAAATAGTCTACACTAAAGCCATTCTATCCAACATGACATTATTTTAAAGTTGTATAATGAAATTGCTTTTTACTTCTGACTGACCTTGTTTTTTTCTTTTTATTTTTATTTAAAGTTATTAGTTAGTTATTATTAATTATTTTTTACGCAGTCGGGATTTTTTTATTTTACTCCTTTTAACCTACTTCAAAAAAAGGAGGAGGTTCTCAATTCGTCGGAAACTTTTTTTATTTATTTTCCCCGATTACTCGGAGATGGCTGGACCGATTTGGATTTCGTTTTTTTGTTTGAAAGGGTATACTTCTCAGGTGGTCCCATGATCATCAAGTCAGGATCTGATGATGGGATCCCGGAGAAATAGAGAGTACTCTCCAAATTTTATAGGCACACTTGAAGCGATTTGGGTAGTTTTTGGAAGAGTAAAGTCAAAGTCAAAAGTCATTTATTCAAATTAGGCCGAGTGCCAGCACTTTTTGAACGTCAAAGTTCTACATAAAGACATTCCCCCAAAACGCCCGCCCGTCACCACTTCATAGTGTTTAAGCTGGGAGAAGAAGTGGCGCAACAAACTCCCCAGCAACACATCTGTCTGTTGAGTTAGAAGAACTAGCATTTATACAAAGGTATTCAAAATATTCTTACAAAGAAAACAATGCAACAAAGGTAACAGGTGAAAACCTAAAACTAAATAATTCGCTACTTGTAAGCCAACACACTCCATGCCAGCATAATCAGACAAACCCAAGCATAGAAACAATATTAAATCAAACTAAATAAGCCTCTAGACATAAAGGGCGTGCCCGCTTACACGTGCAGAGGGAAGAATTCAATAATAATAGATCTGTGACTCGACGCCACAAGTGATAAACCAGGGCCATCAAAATTAAAAATAAGCAGATAATCGTTATAACAAGAATAAAAACCATGGCTAGCAAGAGATCATTCACCACAAGCAACACCCGTTCACGAGCATAACGCAAAGATCAGCCATTACCCCCCTCCCTCCCCCTATATTTGAGGGAACCCGACCCCCGACGCTACCGCAAGCAGTAAAATCTAAGGGAGTATGACGAGAGTACTATCTCGGAGTGGTCCCATTTCAATTTGGTGAAGATCTGATGAAGAACTTCGGAGATATGCAACGGAACTCCTCAATAAATGATAGCAAATGAACTGGGATTGTTGAAATCTCATGTCTGTCTATTGTTTACACCAGTTCATAACATTACATCTCGCCGGTACGCTGTGAAGGGGAAAGCACATGTGAACCACTTAAAAGTAAAAAAAAACTTAGAAGTCGGTTGTATTTTTTTGTAAAAAGTTTTTTTAGTTACAATTATAGTAAGATTAAGAATTAAAATATGGTCATGATATACCATTTTAAAATCTTCATGTCAAGCCCTTTAATTTGATACCCATTTTGCAGTACCAAAATAAAATATTTTTCTTTAAACTATAGCGTCTCACAGTCGTCATGTTGGTTTTTATTCGCGTCACCTATCTAAGAACACTTGGGTTACCAACAAGAATCTAACGATATGTTAATTAAATAAATCCG
Organism: Mamestra brassicae; assembly: GCA_905163435.1. NCBI lineage: Eukaryota > Metazoa > Arthropoda > Insecta > Lepidoptera > Noctuidae > Mamestra > Mamestra brassicae. Next base: position 198,508 of record LR990991.1, on the reverse strand, counting down.
TGCAGCGGTTTGGAAGATATGAGGTAATAAAGAATATTACATGCAAACATACATACAAGATACGCGCGAAAAACATAACCCTTCCTTGATGAATGAACATTTTCTTATATTTATAGCATTATTTTACTGTCCCATATCCCCAAATTACATTGCTGTAGCAGTTATAGTGATAGTAGTCGAAGCGCGTCGGTAGCTGGTCAGCGAGAGAGTGTCGGTTGGACTGGGGCACTGGTACTGATAACTGAAGCGCGTCGGTAGCTGGTCAGCGAGAGAGTGTCGGTTGGACTGGGTCACTGGTACTGATAACTGAAGCGCGTCGGTAGCTGGTCAGCGAGAGAGTGTCGGTTGGACTGGGGCACTGGTACTGATAACTGAAGCGCGTCGGTAGCTGGTCAGCGAGAGAGTGTCGGTTGGACTGGGGCACTGGTACTGATAACTGAAGCGCGTCGGTAGCTGGTCAGCGAGAGAGTGTCGGTTGGACTGGGGCACTGGTACTGATAACTGAAGCGCGTCGGTAGCTGGTCAGCGAGAGAGTGTCGGCTGGACTGGGGCACTGGTAGTGATAACTGAAGCGCGTCGGTAGCTGGTCAGCGAGAGAGTGTCGGCTGGACTGGGGCACTGGTAGTGATAACTGAAGCGCGTCGGTAGCTGGTCAGCGAGAGAGTGTCGGCTGGACTGGGGCACTGGTACTGATAACTGAAGCGCGTCGGTAGCTGGTCAGCGAGAGAGTGTCGGCTGGACTGGGGTACTGGTACTGATAACTGAAGCGCGTCGGTAGCTGGTCAGCGAGAGAGTGTCGGTTGGACTGGGGCACTGGTACTGATAACTGAAGCGCGTCGGTAGCTGGTCAGCGAGAGAGTGTCGGTTGGACTGGGGCACTGGTACTGATAACTGAAGCACGTCGGTAGCTGGTCAGCGAGAGAGTGTCGGCTGGACTGGGGCACTGGTACTGATAACTGAAGCGCGTCGGTAGCTGGTCAGCGAGAGAGTGTCGGCTGGACTGGGGCACTGGTACTGATAACTGAAGCGCGTCGGTAGCTGGTCAGCGGGAGAGTGTCGGTTGGACTGGGGCACTGGTACTGATAACTGAAGCGCGTCGGTAGCTGGTCAGTGAGAGAGTGTCGGTTGGACTGGGGCACTGGTACTGATAACTGAAGCGCGTCGGTAGCTGGTCAGCGAGAGAGTGTCGGCTGGACTGGGGCACTGGATTGATACACTGATAACTGTGGTGTCGGAGTGACGCGATGACGCCGCAGAGACGTGTTATGCGACGTCATCATTAGCCGCGCATTCACCGACGCCTGAGCCTTCTTCAAAACCTCAGCTTGACGTATTAGATTTTCTTTTTTTGCGGATCTTTCTTTTGCGGTGAAAGTGTCCAAGTGAAAGATAATCCGCAACACCGTGTGCCACTCGGCCGGTTGTGGCGGCTGTGCCTCGTCCTGCTCGCGCTCGCCAGTCACTTGTCGCTTGTCGCCAACGAACTACGATTGCCCTATTGAAGTACCTACTTCGAATTTTCGTATAAAACACTTATACATAGGTTATATACTGTTCTAAGTGTTTTGAACTAAGCTTTGAAATTAATTTTCTCCGTACGCGGCTGCGGTGAGCGCAGAACTCCCAGGATCACTTTGTAAAATTGAAAAATTTGCTGAGATGAAGCTAATAGCAGGTCTATACACAGGAGCTCGGTCCGGAGCTTTGAGCACCCGCATCACACCCTCGTGCCGGCCGCGCGCACTGTACGGCGCGCGGCGGCGGATAAAGATGAAGAGTAGCTGACAATAAGCTCCCTCCCGTGTTTGACGCAAGTGCTATCTACCGTAACTAGGTACATGTGTGTTTCTTACAAAAATCAATAGGAACGTGCTTGCCTAACCCTAAGTGCGTGATGAATGCGTCACTCAGTGATACCGGGTTCGTTCGTTTACCAAATACGACGTGTTAAAGGGAAAATCCCGTAAGTAGGACGGGAATCATAAAATAATTCGCATAGTTTGAGTCGGGGATTTTTATCTACTAATCTCTTGCTGAACTAATCCTAAAACAATAGTAGTAGAAAAGCTTTCTTGATTTGGCGTTACGGTTATTCGCAAAATTTAATGATTTTGGGTGTCTTGGGTTACATTTACTTTATCTACCTACCTACTTTAAAATATGTAGTTACATAGTTGATTTGAAAGGCGTTTAGAAGTACATGAAGGTTACAAAGAAGTAGCCACGCCGCGCGCTGAAGGGAGGCCGACAGTCGAGCCAGTTGTCTAGCACGTGGCAACTACCACACTGCACACGCTGCGCTCCAGAGAGACAAGTTAATGACTAGACAATATTCGCTCGCGGCGTCAATATCGCGCATTACTAAACATGCTCTGTGCTCTCGCCAGTCGCCGGAGCTCCCTCTCCCCTCTCCCCTCTCCGCGAAACTTCGCCGCTTAGCAAACAAACAGACGCCGTGTTTCTTTACTTTTGGAATTTAATTATATCATTGAAGAGGAATAATGCTGACTTTCTTGTCAAAATTAATCAAAACTTGTGGAGGAATGAAAAATAAAAGAATTTGCGTTATTGCGTGACGTCGTCGGTGTACCTACTATTATCATAACTTGCTTTATAGAGGCCCGCGGGGGCGCGGGTGTGAGGCGGGCGCGGAGGGGGAGGCCTCGTGGTAATCGTTTCTCTTTTTGTGAGGATTTGACCGCGATTAGAGAGAGGTCAGCGCGGGCGGCGGCGGCGGCGGCCATCCATCACTACAGTACTTAGCATACTTGTCACCTCACGGACACTAATGCTGCGGCGGCGCGGCAGCGCGGCGGCGCGGCTCGGCAGGAACCCGCTCTGCTCACTTCACGGCGGAGTACCTGACGGCAAAGCTTCCGCCTTATATTATTTTACTACCTAATAAGTGTGTGTTAGCGCGATGCCTGCGACCGCGGTAGGCAACACATGCATACCCGCAGTTCCTGACCTAAGAATTTGAAGTTCAGTATTTGTCAAATTACCTATACTTTAGCCTGAAACCAGTCAAAGTTTGACATAAATTAAGATTTGATAAGTACTTAGCTCCTAATATCCATTTGGAAACCGAGCACAAATCACTGGGCCAGTAAGAAAATCTCCTAGTCGTCGCAGATCAGGCTCCGGATATTACAGTTACCGCCGCCTCCGGTGTCAGCAACTGACTTACTTAGTTTGCATGTACAGTCACAGGCCAGAGTTGCAGCCGCATGCTAAGGTGAGGTAAGGTTCCTGTGACCTCGCGGTACAGCGATGTATGAACACAGAACGCGCACCTCAGGATTTACACTGGCGTCGAACTAAACAAAAACTACTTACACAAACAATCGTTTGTGCTATTCTTGAAATAATAATAATAATAAATAAATACCCAATTTACTAAATCAAATATCTGTAGGCATTAGAGACTCAATGCGCGTTGATCAAATCTCAGGCCATGGCATGCTAGGATTGACCCTAGAGGCCTACTTGTGTGCTTTGTTTTAGTGAATGGAGAAAAAAATATATACCGAATGACCAATTGTTTCGAAAGCCTCATTAAATCAATAAAAACTCCTAAGGCTATTTGTTTTCTATCCCTGCTGTCTCTTTTTTAGTTACTAGATCTAGTGTAGCATTTAATGTATTTAATTTAGGCCGAAATCCGTATTGGGAGTCATTTAAATAGTTATTTTCAGTGTGTTGGTGGAGTAGTGTCTGTAACACAGGTTAGTTCCTGGCGCGTGGCTTGGTCTTGCTCTACCCTCCGCTCTAACGAACGAAATGTAGGTTCTCAAATCTTTCTTTTTCAGTAAAATGAAATTGATATATGACTCAAAATACACAATGACACAATAATATTAACCATTCGCAATAATCATTCACTTTATACCCTGTGAGTAACGATTCTTGACTAAGTATGAACCTGTATTAAATGAATGTATAATGTTGTATTTACTTTGTAGAAAGTATGTCAACAAGTGCCTCCAGCTCGTAACACTATCCACTTCAAAGACATAAAGTCGCAAACTTGTGTAAGAGCGCACGGCACGCTGGGAGCACGGAGTGGCCGCTGCTAGTTTATTAGTTGTGCTTGTACGAAAACGAGTTTCTAGTATGTACTACGTCAGATAAATAGAGGATAGGGTTTTTATTTTCGCTGAAACGGATCCAGCGCTACAAAAGATTCAATAAAGCGGGTTACAGCGCTTTAATACACTCGAAAATAACTTCGCCCCAGTTTCGGCTTCTCTAGGAGCATTGTTTTTATATACGGAACATATTTATGGGGGCTTGTTGGATTAGTTTTGACAGCGTGTGACATAGGTAACGTACAAGGGGACGCGACGTCTACCTCGTCATTCGATCGTTCCAAAAGGTACAGCAGTGCGATTCTGTAAACATGTCGAAGTGAATGAACTGATCACGAAGTCAGCTGTCAATCCAAGTAATCGAGATGGAATGACAGCTCACTTCGTGATCACTTAACCCAAGCCTTCACTTCGACAAGTTTATGGAATCGACCAGCAGATTTGTATTGGGTACTCCTATTACGGACACCATTCCAATTCTACTAATTTTCAATCAATTCGTATCTCAATCGCAATCTGTCAATTATGTACGAAAAATTGTTGTCGTCTTCGCAGCACACCTGCACGGTGCCATTCGCTACCCAAGGGTAACCGTGGAAAGCCGGGAGTGGTTCGGTCGGGTCGGTTTCCATAAATGAAGTCAAGTTCTGTCTGAATGTGTGTCGTCTCAGTGTGTGTCAGGTCTCTGGATGCATGCGTACTTCGCCCGCCGGGGTCGGGATAGAACCACCTGAACCGGGAGCCTTCCCCGTCTCTTTCTGGTCATTGTCTGGGTTGTTTCTGAAGCTATTCCGGACGATGCTCTGTTGCCAGGCGCTCGTTGAAAGCTTGGTCAGGGTTAGTTGTGGCGCTTAAGTGGCAGCCGAATCTGTGCTTGTTGGCGCGAGTACCGCAGCCGGTTTCAGTGTGGGTGGCGCGTGTACCGCAGCCGAGTCTGTGTGTGTAGGTGGCGCTGTAGCAGCAGCCTGTCGCGCTGAAGGCGCATCCTCAATCGGCAGTAGGTTGCTTCCTCCCAGAATACGACGGGGGCTGACCGATAAGTCGGCATGGGATTCCCTGCCTGGGTAGAATTTTTTACTTCCTGCTTCATTTGGGTTTTTTGGTTGTAGTCAGGTGGCGGTCCCCCCGCCGGAGCTGACCTATCCGCAACCCACCCATACGCTCGGTTGCATGAGAAGAAATGCCTGGCGATCCAAGCCGTCCCAGAGCGAGAAAAGTCGACCGCTGATCGATGCCATCGATCGACGTTGATCGATTTGTGTGGTAGCTTTGGCTGATCGAAGAAAGAAGCAGAAACTATCGATAAAACTCAAAGCATTTATTTCAATTAAACCATACAAATTCAAAAGTGCCTGTAACTTTTGAATTGTCAAGGTTGGTCTGTCCAGAGAGATGAAGCTTAAGAAATTCCTAATGTTGAACAACGTTTTTTTAAAAGAAAAAAAAGAAGAAATTATAGTTTTCAGCTTAATTCAAGCACTTATTGAAAGAAAGTTCAAATGAAAGCACGTGAAAACCACTTTGTTAAGAACTTGCCTACTAACTCGCATAGAAATCGCAAGAAATAGTGTTTTATTTATAGAAATGGTTAAATCAAGCCGGGAACTATTATTTGAATACAATCTACTGCATGTTAGCACGTCAAAGACTTAAAGACTCAAAGCATTTATTTCAATTAGACCATTTGTATGCAATTTTGAGTTGTAAAGGTCGAACAGTCAAAAAGATGAAGCTATTTGCTCGTTCCAAGGCGTAGATCTCTATGGAGAAGAATGCGCAAGAAACTTCATGGACACTCTTTTAAATCATTTTATGTTTACAAAAATCCTGGTTCATTAGCCTTGTTTCTCCTTTATATGACAACATTGTAAAGAAAAAAAAAACAATTTACAGTATCAAATATTAATAAGCGAGAGTCTCCACTGACGGCGCCCGTTTACGAACATGACTCGTGCATTAGCACCATTCAGCTCAACCATTTGAACTGAACAATCCAATACACGCACCACCATCAGTGAGACATTGGAGTCAGTATGATACACCCTCAACTGCCCCAGCTATTACATGTCAAACAAGGAAACTATCTATTAAATCATAATGGTCCATGGTCCTTACATTTACAGAACTTGAAATAACAAAAAAAAAATGCTTTTACTTTATATAAAACTGTGAAAAACAATTTCAAAAGACAGAAAAAGAAAAGTATTCCAAACATAATATAAGTGGAATAGTATTATTACTAGACATAAAAGAGGGTGAGCATCTCTTCCAAATATAAAACCTAACTAGTGGAACCAAGTGGCTGAGGCTGTGGAGCAGGACCGGCATTCAGCTTTCATTCAGCATTAATTTTTTGCCAAGGATATAATCTACCAGTTTATCAGTTTATAATACGCTTGTCTACATAGAGTGCGTTTTATGCATGTTTTAATTTTTTTTCTCATTCAGTTTGAGAATCTCAAGTGTTATCCCATAAAAGAAGCCAATAGCAAGCTATAGCCAAAGAAGCGGTAGCCAATCTGAATCGGTGTTGATTCAATTGTTCCATTAAAATTTTGATGTAAGCTAAAAAGAGAAAAGGACCCAATATTAAGCCCTGTGGTACCCCCATTTTTACTTTTAAACCCCTTGAATTAACACCATTTATTTGAACATGCTGCTGTCTGTCATTTAAGTAAGACTTCAATAAACTGAGTGCAAATGCAACCTAGTTCGTAATTTTCTAGTTTTAGGAGCAAGGTTTCGTGATTTACGCAATCAAATGCCTTGGAGAGGTCACAAAAGATTCCTATGGCATCTTGTTTCTCTTCCCATGCTGTATTATATGTGTTTTAACAACGTGACACCAGCGTCAGTCGTACAACGACCTTTAGTAAAACCATACTGTTGATCGTGTAAGATTTTATATTACTTTTTCAAACATTTTGCTGAAAACCACTAAAGAACTTATAGACCTGTATCCACAGGTCTATAATTATTGGCGACTTTACTGTCACCAGATTTAAAAAGTGGTATAACCTTACTGTATTTCATTATATCCGGAAATGCTTCTTGGTCTACACTTAACTTGAAAATTATCTGCCGATTTGACCTTGTTGCTAATGTACAGGGCTTTAGCTACTTTGCAAGTATTTCTGGAAACTTTAGAATATTTGTTTACATACTTATTAAAGGTTTGTTAATGAAAGCCTTAAGGCCATATAACTCATATAGCCTTTCCCTACTTATCCTATTACCTTCGCCCAGTCACTAAATATGAACTTTGGGAAAGTATTTTTAGACTTCTTAAAAATAAATTATCATAAAATTTATTTGCATCCTCAATAATTATTACGGCCTAGAACATTTAACTTATTTTGTAAGGTATCATTGAATCTGGCTAGTTTGCCTGTTGTTATTGGCCTATATTGTATTTGCAAGGCTGCTTTAAACTTAAATGTTACCTATTGTCCGCTATGATCCAACGGAAGGTAATTAACTATTGCTTTATCTAAATAATCACAATCGTAGAGTACATTATCGATACAGGTTGATGAAGTTGGTGATACCCTAGTAGGTTCAGTAAAACCATTGGACAAATTGTACGAAAAAAGGCATAAAAATCTGCTGCTTTTTGAATTATTTTCTAAAATAATTAATATTAAAATCTCCACAAATAATCGCGGATTTGTTACCTGCTGCAAGTCTCGCAAGGATATCTTCCTAATGTACAACTATTTACTATATATACACTTAAATAAAATAAGATATTTTCTTATTTTATTTTAATTTTAAACTAACTAAAAATTGTCTAAAATATGGCGTCGAAAAATTCGTCCACATCGCTGGCCACTGGTAAAGTACCCAAAAGGCTGGCAGCATTGCCACGTTGTATGGCAATGCTTATCCTTTGTCCAAGGTAAAAGCCAGCCCTTGGGTCACGCGAAGTGATAAAGATCTTTAAGGCCAGGACTCTCAGAAAGGGCCTATTTTTGATTCAACATTAAATAATCAAACATTCTTTGTTACAATCTGATTAAAATATATGTTGTAGTATAATAAACATCTTGATTATTCTACGGTTGAAAACACGATATTTACAACTTCACTTGATCATAAAAAATCGAGAAAACAGGGAAATTATTGATTGTTTTTTAAGTCGTACTTGAAGTAGATTCAACTTTTACTCCTAAAAAACATGCTAAAAATAGGCAATGACGTTTAAAAGAATATTCTATGGTTATTTTTCTCAAAACAGTATATTGTTCTAACAAGATATTACTATAAAACAAAAGCGGCCTGCGCGCTTCGCTTCAGTAGCCCGCCGGGCGTCACCGAGGTAGGACCTGTGTCGCTTTTGCTGGCTCGCTGCGATCCCCCGTAAGGAAGTTGCATATATAGGTAAATCAGGTACATACTTGCTTTCGTCACAGTACTAGCAGTAGCAGGAACCATAAATTTATAATAATAGTAAATACAATACGTAAATACAAACTAGTTGATATTTTCGTTTTTAATATTACTAAGCTACTGTTATTGTCTGCATATTGTAATATGCAGACAATAACAGTAGAACTACTACAATAAAGAAAAATCTTATAAAAAAGGAATGGCCGAAGCAATAGACCAATAAAAACCAAATATTAAAATACAGCAAAAATACGAAGACCTGCTCCATAAATAAAAAGAGCAATTGGTACTAAAACATGTACGTTAGTCTATATAGAAAGATTGTTTCTAAAGCTAAAAGGCTTGCTATTATGGCACAAATAAACACATCAAAAAATATGGGTAAGGAAATTTGGAAAATGGGAAATAAATGCACTAATAAAGAGAAAGTGATTCAGAGGGAACTTAGGCTTAAGGCTGATGGACGAATTGTAGTGAATCCAGAGGAAATTACTAACTTACTAGTGAATCAATTTGACTATAAAGGTGCTGCTGACGTAAATGAAAGAGACCATGCTAAGGGGATTTTTACATGCATATTTCTCCCACCACTCCAAACGAGATGTGTACCATAGTTAAAAGAATGGAAAACAAACGTTCCTGTGGGTATGACGAAGTTCCGATTTGTCTGTTCAAGGAGCACATTTTAATATTAGCCGAGCCTCTATCTGACTTCTTCAATAAATGTATTAAAGAGTTTGTCTTCCCAGAACAACTAAAAATGGCGAAAGTAATACCTGTGTATAAAAAGGGAAGTAAGTCTGATTCTAAAAACTATAGACACTTCTCTTTATTACCGGTGCTGTCAAAATTATTTGAAAAGATACTGAAAATTCGACTATTAGCTCACTTGCGAGTAAATAAAGTTTTAAATAAAAGACAATTTGGGTATCAAAAGGGTGTTGGCACTTCAGACGCCATAAATATACGTTGTTAGATGATGTTATAGGCAAAATAAATAATAAAATGAGAGTTTCAGGGATTTTCTTAGATTTAAGTTCCGCATTTGATACAATTGACCATGAATTACTGCTGACTAAAATGAGACATTACGGAATAAGAGGAAATGCTTTGCGACTGTTCTCTTCCTACTTAAAAATAGGCGGATGTACGTTGAAATTGACAAAACTCAGAATAATTATAAGACAATGTATAAATCTAAAATTGTAAGCATATCAACGGGTGTACCGCAGGGATCTATTCTAGGACCTATTTTATTTTTATTATTTATTAATGACTTGATTAATTATCTAAATGCAATTTTACCGGACATTGAATTAGTAATTTTTGCGGATGACACAAATGCCATAGTGGCAGCTAATGACATGATAGAGTTGACAGAAAGGATAATGCTACGTTGCAAGCATTTTATGTGTGGTTCACGGCAAATAAGTTATTTATTAATAGTAAAAAGACTCAAATAATTTAGGTTTAAGAACAACTTTATTTCTCATAAGAATTACATAGATAATTCACTCACTGAGAAAACACATTAAAATTAAGATTAATATTTAGAGCACACAGAATAAGTGGGTAGACAGATAAATAATAACATAAACTCAAATCGTAAGTTTAACAAAACACAACATGGATTAACTTTGATTTTTACTAGATGTGGCATTGATGGTGTAGTTTGTTATTAACAGCTTTGTTACCATTTTGTTTTTAATTTATTGTCTTATTTATACATTTTTGGTACAGAGAAGATTTTTGTAATAATATCACCACAAGGAAAAAGCAATCAATGATTAAAATTAAATCACGATCAATGGAGTCTCTTGAACACAGTTTAATTGACACAAGTTTAATGTCTTGTGATGAAATACTAGGCAGAAGCTTAGATCTATCTTCAAATATCTGTTCTACGTACATGTTGGAACTAAAGGCAGAAATAAAGGAATTAAAATCTCAACTAGAAAGTACACAAAATGAAATGGAAAATATTGTTCTTGAAAATCTCGACTTAAAGAAACAAGTATCGAATATGAATCAGGAGCTCGGCGTACTAAAACAATTGTGTAGAAGCCCGTTGACTGCCTTTAATCACAATATGTCATCAAGTTCTAAAAAGAGTGTACGACGTCGGCTGACAAACAGTTTCTGTGCTTCTCCTCTGAAACCTTACGACGATACAAATATCGATGTAGAAAAATCTGTAACCAGCATGTCAGAAACCGAATCTAAAACTGAGCAACCCTCGCCAAGCGCAACATTTGACAGAAATTCTGTAAATGAGCCTAAACAGACTATGTTACGGAGACCATCTTTCATCGGATATAAAAAGTGTGCAGATAAGCCAGAACCAACTAAAATACAGGAAAACAACACTAATTCTAGGAAACATAACGTACTTATTCTTACTGATAAACAGGAGAGTTATATAGGTAGTTTGCTACGGCGTGACTTGGGAGCGGACTTTAATGTACTGTCTATAATAAAACCGAGAGCACCCACGGACGAAATAGTTGACTCATGTATATCTTTATGTAAAAACTTTGACGAAAGAGACTTTGTAATAATATTGACAGGCACAAACGATGACAATCTGATTACTATGCAATCCTTCTTACATTATAATTTATATAAAATCTCACACACAAATGTACTAGTTGGAAATGTACACAGTGCAAGATACATCAACACGTCAAAAATTAATTCTATTCTTAGTCTTATTAGCGATAAATTGAAGCATGTAGAATTTATTGACAGTGGATATAGACCAAACACAGTAATAAAGTCACGTCTATTTTTAAGAGAAATATTACGAATTCAATATCGAAACAACTACACTAAATACTGTAACAATATAGGGCGCAAAAACATAATTTCTTGGAGAACCGAAAAGTGTAAACTCACTACTAGTAGTAGTAATAAAAATATCCCCCGAAAAGGCACCATACAATATTACTTCCAATCTGTTCCTAAACCTATGCTAAATACAATTTCAGAACCTTCATGTACTCAAACTTGTGCCAATACAACACAGCAAGCTGATGATATTTTTTTTCGTAGGTAATAAAATGGGGACTCCAGTTTACAAACCGAAATTGGTAGTAACTGTTATCGAAATGAAATAATCACTCCTAGGTTACAAAATATCAACATATTTCACCAGAATGTGTGTGGTATTAGTAATAAAAAGAATGAATTGGATGTTTATATAAAAAGTCTTGAAATCAAGCTGGACTACATATGTATTAGTGAACATTTTTTAAACGATAAATCCGTACTTTCTTTTTCTTTGGATAACTACAACCTAACTTCATGCAATACCAGAAGTAAAAAGACTAGAGGTGGTAGTTTGATCCTGGGGCATGTGGATAGAAAAGTAGAGAATGTAGATGTAATAAACCAACTTTATATGATGGATAGTTTTGAAATATGTTGTGTTAAAGATATCGATACCGGTCTATACATATGTTGTTGTTATCGTAGTCCTTATGACAAGAATTTTGAACTTTTCACTACACGTATGGAAAAATTGTTAGGACATTTATTTAATAGGAATTGCATAATATGCGGCGACTTTAATATAGATTTACTTTTAGATAATAAAAAACGCACCGAATTTGTCAGCTTATTAACATGTTACAATTTTAGGCATCTTGTTAACACTGCAACTTTTATTCGAAATGACTCATATTCGTGCATCGACAATATCCTAACTAATCTACCTGAAAATTATACAAAGGAATGTGAAGTTGACCACAATGGTCTGGCTGATGGACATGGAGGTCTTTTAGGTAAATTTTGGTTGGAAACTCTGGCAAGCAAGTCAAGTAACAACAATCAGCACATTGTTATAAATAAGAGAGGTTTCAATTCTAATAACGCCATATATTTTAAGCAGGGAATATTGAGATATAACTGGAGCAATATGGGAATTAATGCATTTATAAAGAAGTTCTCAGAGGTCTTTAAAAATAGTTACAAAATCAAGAAACGTAAAATAAACCTTATTAACAGTACTAAAATAAAATGGGTCACCAAAGGAGTGAAAATCTCTAGCAAAATGAAACGGATGTTATGCGCTAATAATGGTAACAACCTTGAATCTAGTGTTCTAAATTACAAAAATAAATACATCAAAATTTATAGAAGGGTTATCACGAAAGCTAAGAAAATAACGGTAAGGGAAAAAATTAACAATTCAACAAACCCTAGCAAAGAAATCTGGCAAATTGTTAACAATTGCACAAACCGGTCTAAAGTTATGCATACGGAACATCTACGACTTAAAATTGACGACAAAATAGTTGATGATCACGAAGAGGTAGCATACACCCTAGCAAAACATTTTAATAGTAAATGTCTCACCAGTGAAAATAAAAATGAAGAAGTGACTTTATTACTACAACAAAGTACACAACGGGTCGAAAACGAACTTTGTTTTACTCTTACCACTTCAAATGAAATTTCTAATATAGTCAAAAAGATGGTCAATAAACGTTCTTGCGGATACTACGAAATTCCTATTTCTGTCATTAAAGATCATTTAAATATTCTTGCCGAACCGCTTTCTTGTTTCTTTAATGAGTGCATAAACGAGGGGATATTCCCAGAACAGCTAAAAATAGCCAGGATCATACCAATTCACAAAAAAGGCACAAAGACTGATCCTAAAAATTACAGGCCAATCTCCTTGCTACCGACACTCTCAAAGATATTCGAAAAAATAATTAAATCTCGACTTATACTTCATATAAACTTAAATAAAGTCTTACATAGACGACAATTTGGATACCAAAAAAATGTTGGCACAGGAGACGCTATTTATACTCTTGTTAATGAAGTTATCAATAAAATAAATAATAAAATGAGAGTAGCTGGTGTATTTTTAGATTTGAGCTCAGCATTTGACACTGTCGATCACGATCTACTCATCGCAAAATTAAACCACTACGGAGTGAGAGGCAAGGCCTCCCAACTTTTGTCTTCCTACCTAAAAAATAGAAAAATGTTCGTAGAAATCAGTGAGATGCAAGATGAAAAAATGAAAACAACTGCCCGTTATAAAGACACCATGGAAATTAGACTAAATGATGACAAAATAGAACTCGTAAGAGAAGCTAAATTCTTGGGAGTACACATAGATGACTCATTAAATTGGAAAAAGGAACTTGCCTCCATAGATGCATCTATATCATCATCGTGTTATGCGTTAAGAACACTAAGAGACGAAATTGACATTAAACAATTAAAAATAGTATACTATGCTCTAATTGAATCTAAATTAAGATATAGTATACAATTTTGGGGGAACAGCTATAATTATAATTGCCAAAGAGCTTTTGTCCTTCAGAAAAGAGCTATACGTACTATTGTCCGTATCTCACAACGAGAGAGCTGTCGCCCACATTTCTTAGATTTAAACATCCTTACAATACCCAGTCTCTATGTTCTAGTACTCCTGACTAATCTTAAGAAATACATACATGAATATGAGACCGATGAGGAAAGACTGGTTAGGGAGAGCACACGTAGGAAGGATTTGAAAAGTAAGATCCAACCTCACCTCAACATTGTGAAGCACAGTTCACAATATCAAGCAGTGCAAATATTTAACAAATTACCACTACACTTAAAAGAAATGTTCTATACATCTTCATTTAAAACAAAGCTTCAAACATTCCTATTAGATAAGTGTCTGTACTCTGTTGACGAAATGTAATATTATGACCATGCGTTTTTCTCCTGTAAACTTGTAAATTTTTGTTTAATGTGTTTGTGTAATATATGTTATGGACATTTTATTTTATTTTAAATGACGAATGTTTTTTTTTTTTTTTTTTTGTGTGTTTTTAAGTTGACATTGAACAATTTTATATAGATTTAATTTTTATATGTTTTCTATGCTTAATTTTAGTAAGTTAACATTGAATAACATTGTTATTAATGCAAAAATACTATGTTGTCAGTTTTTAAAGTGTAATTGTATCTACGTGTTTATATGAGTATTTTTAATGTTTATTTTATAGAATTATTTCAAACACAATGTGAATTGTTAATGAATAAATTGAATTGAATTGAATTGAATTGAATTGATTTATAAAATATTTTGAGTATTGGTTTTTGTTTAGTTTAAGTAATTACTAATGTGTTTTTTTTAAGCTTATTTATATGTATTGATTGTGTGGGTTTTTAGTAATTTTTTGAACCGGGCATAACTTTGTTCTCCTTTTATTACCGATGGTAATTTATTATAAATTGTAACACCCTCAAACTCCAAATTTTTTCTTCCGTTGTTAGTTCTAGGAGGCCGGGTCACTAAGTAACTGGCACGTCTTAAGTTAATCTTTCGTGTTTGTTGTTTTGTTACAAAACTTATATCAGAATGGATTTCCTTATTTAATATTTTACGTATTAGAATACATATGTAGTATATGTAGGTTTGTTTTATATTCATTATTTTTGTTTCCTCGTATACCTTCGCAGTTGGTGTCCGAAATTTATAATTGAATAAAATTTTAATTAATCTATTCTGAACCCGTTGGATTGGATCTATTTTAGTTTTCGCGGCAGTACCCCAGATTTCAATAATGTTATTTAAAACTACAGCCCGTAACAAAGATAATTTAAATGTTGCCTTAAATGAAGTGGAAATTGAAACTGTTGCCGAAGTAAAATTTTTAGGTATATATATTGACCAACTGTTAAACTGGAAACCAGAGTTAAAAGCGATTGATGCATCGGAATCGTCTGCATGTTACGCTCTGAGAGCCCTGAGAAATGAAATAAGCATAGAACAGCTAAAAATTGTATATTTGGCGCTAGTAGATATAGTATACTTTTTTGGGGAAATAGCTATGAATATAATAGCAGAAGAGCTTTTGTACTAAAGAAACGTGCAATTTGTACCATGGTCCGCATCTCACAAAGGGAAAGATGCCGACAACATTTTATAAATTTAGGCATACTCACAGTACTCTTTATGTACTGGTACTTTTAAGTAATTTGGCCAAAAACATACAAGATTTTGAGACAGTAAAAGAACAGCAGATAAGGGAAGGCACCCGTAGACTGGACTTGAAGTCCAAAAATGTTGCTAACCAGAACCTAAAAATTATTGTTAAACACAGTCCTCGATACCAGTCCGTAAAATTATTCAACAGATTGCCTTTAGAAATAAAAAGTGTTGTCTACAATAGCGCTTTCAAAATAAAACTAAAAGAATTCCTATTGAATAAGTGTCTATATGCTGTAGAAGAACTAATTTTATTGAATTATTTTATTGTTTTTGTTTTAAATTTTAAGGAGTTGACCACATTGTTTTATGTAATTGTCGAAATACTATTAAAAAAAAAGGTATTTTTTTTGCAATTGTTGATTTAATTTATAAAATTCAAATGTTATTATTATATTGTAAATACTGTATTGTGTATTTTTATGTGTAAATTCAGATACAAAATTACTTGTTTATGAATAAAATGACTATGACTATTTCATATTTCATTTATTCATGAAATATAAGCTAACCGTTTACACCAAATCGCTTATATCTATGCTAATTCTACAAAATTACATTAAAACCTAGAGTAAAAGTAGAAAAAAAAATACAAAAAGAAAACAGAGTAACATAAAATTTGTACACAAGAAACATTATACATAACACTAGAAACTAAACAATTATTTCTTCATATTTAAATAAATATACACACGTTTAGCGATTGTCCATTGAGAGTCAAAAAATAAATCTGCCTCAGGAATATATTTTAGAAAGTCATTTATTAACTTAATTGCTCTAGCAGTGGGAGTGTTGTTTGTACGGGGAGCACGCCATGTAGACGGGTAGCAGAGGAGTCTATGTTGTCGTCTTACAACGCCACGCATATACTGGTCAGGAACATTAAAATTTATTGTAAAACCGGACTGTCTATCTTATCTACTAATATTGGATAATAAATAATTATGTGTGGATTCTCGCCTGAATTTGAGTGTGTCTAAACCCACCATTCCCGACACGAACAAAGAAGGATATAGAAAGGGGTAATATCCATATTGACGTTTGTATAGGTATCTACAGAATTTACGTTGAATTTTCTCTATCATAATAGTGTACAATGACTCTTGAGGACTCCAAACTATTGCATTATATTCTAATTTACTACGGACATAAAATATCATTGTATATTTGTTTTATAACTTGAGTGTTCTTAAACTGAGATGATAATCTAATGATGAAACCAAGACTTTTATTAGCGTCTTTGCAAGTTTTAAGAATATGCTCGCGAAAATTTAAGTTGCTATCCATTATTACTCTCAAATCGGGGATCGAGAAAAAACGTTCCATTGACGCGCCGGCAAGATTATAATCATTTCTAATCGGATTACGGGATCGGGAAAAAGTTATTGTTTTACACTTAGAATTATTAAATGACAATTTATTTTTTATACTCCATTTAAGCACAGCGTCAATATCAAGTTGTAGCGCCTCACAATCCTTAGCGTCGGTTACAGAGCGGTACAATTTTAAATCATCATCAAACATAAGGCATTTTGCGTTAGAGAAAACAGTAGGTAAATCCCCGACCCTTGCTCGAGCCAGCCCGCGCCGCTGAGCCTGTAGTCTTAAATTCGCCCCTTAATAATAATTCCAGTTCGATCCAGCCCGTCCCTAGCTGTCCTCTCCCCAGCGACGCCCTAAGTCGAGGCCCGTACCCCACAGGGGGTGCCCTTAGCGTGTAGTCGCTTAGTTTGTAAGTTTTTTTATAAGCCCTGGCTGGAGGCTTTAATATTATATTAAGGCCACCACAGGCAAGCCCGGTTAAGCAGTCGACAACCTTATAGGTTGAACTGCGAGAAGCCACTCACAAAAAAAAAAAAAAAAAAACAGTAGGTAAATCATTGATCACTATTATAAATGACTATGTCTATGACTACCAAATTCAGGGCCAACAACATGTCACAGGACGGCAGGTATGTCTTTTTGGAATCTGGGCAGGTGAGAATGAGCCTTTGTTCACAGAACGTATAGAAAGAGATGACAATTTCAAGCTAACAAATATGGAGCCAAAGCTGGTACAGTTTTACTTCAAATGCTTACTGCCAGAAATCGTAGACAGTAGAAATGAAAGTGGCATGCCAATAAGACAACCATGCATTGCAAGATAAAGAAAATGAGCAGCCGATAAGTGCACATCCAGTAACACTCTCTGCCTCAACCAGATTTGCAGCAACGAGATCCTAGCACGAGTGTGATTAATATTCGAGATTTTTGATTACATTTTATACTTTTTTTTACTTTTGTTTTGTTTTGCCGTGCGTAAATTATTATATCTTTAATTATATATTGCAGTATTTCTTATTTCTAATAAAGAATTGATTGTCATGTGTCAATACACAGGACAATCAAATAATTTTTGCCATTAAATTGGGTTGATGACTAAAAATCGCACTATTCCGTCAATTAGATTATCAAAAAATATTGGACACGTATTTTTCCTTTTGTCACGTAACCAGAAAATGAAGACGATGCGGTGCGTTGAAATTTCGCATGACGTTCCACTTGAGTTATAATTGTACCACATTACACTCAAAAGTGATGTAAGAAGCCCCCACTTCTGAACTTTGATGCGTTTTGTCTTTGTAATTTTTATTTATTTATTTAAACTTAATGTACAATAGTGGTACATGGGCGGACTTAATGCATCAAGGCATTCTCTATCAGTCAACCTTTTGGTTAAAAAGACTACAATGAGGTAGGTTCACAACAAATAAAAATAAAAATTTAAAATATAATTTTGTTTCGGAAAGAACCCATAAATAATATTTATTATACTAATAAAATACATATATACCTATGCTTAAATAATAAACTAATAAATATGATATTTAATAATCTAACTGATTAAGAGAATTAATAATAATCATGACGAAGAACAACTAAGAATGACAAGCTTTTAAGTAGTGTTATTGATTTGATAAAACAAAAAATACGTGTCCAAAATGACACGACGTTTGATAATCTAACTTACGGACTAAATAAAAGTATTATTTTTTTTTACCCTGGAAGCATCCAAAGTAGGACCTACCAAACATACAAAGGAACAAAAAAACAGACAAAAATAAATTTTATTTATTTGATTTTATTCCGTAAAACAAAGTTAATTATACCTACTGTTACAATTTAACGTAACAAACATACAAGCAAACAAACGAACAAAAAACAGACGAAAATAAATTAACATAAATTCCAAAACGAAGTTAACCTACTGCTACAATTTTATACTGGGACGCAACATTTTAGTACAGCAGGGTCAGCGAGTTCATTTGAACTGGGCGTTCGTGCGACTTGCTGCGCGCGGAGAAAAGTAACGCCTACTGCGCTCGAATATCCTGGCCTTAAGCAAGTTATGAGCACTCGGACCCCACGAACCGAAAGGTTCAACCCCAAACGGCTCGAAAATATAATTACCAACGAGGTTATTATGGTTTCGCCGCTTGAGGTTCTCCGCAGCCGCAGCGGCAGCGCCAGTACAGCACGATGAGCTAGAAAGATGGGATGGCGCAAGAATATCGACACAAGTAGCGTCCCATACTAATGGCCTACCCATCTTCTATGGAAATAACGACATGCCGTCCGGTCGCATGCCAGGCCATTGGGTTCTAATACAGCCGGAAAGCCGACTGTGACAAGAGCTCGTCGGATGATGTCGTTAATATTCGCGTGCCGCGCTATGCGACCCGCGCTATGGCTGCATGACAGTGCATGACCGTGGTGTCCGAGGCTGATGACAACTTCGCCAAAGTGGCAGCGATGAGGAGAATAACAAGGAGTTCCAAGACGCAGGGAGACAGCGAGGCGGAAAGTAGTATCGTCGAACAAGGTACCTATGTTCGACGACGGTAGTGCATGAAGCCAGAGTCCTGACTCTTTCCGAAATATCATTAAAATTTTGAATTTTTTCTTGAACAAAATCTGGAAAGAAAATCTTAAAGGTTGGGGACCCAAGGAGACGAAGAGAGCTTGTGTCCATAATTTTAATTTCAGCGGCTATTGTGTTGAATTTTGGAAGTGTGAGTAGTCTGTCACTATTGTCCGATAAAAAAAAAATTGCATTTGGAAAAGTTCAAATCAAGTCCAATGGAATGCAATTGATTTAAAAAAAAATGTAGGTCATTTAAAACAATATCGCCTCCAAGAGTTCCATCATCAAGATACCAAACGTTTAATTTATAACTTAGCTTTCGAATAATTGGGTGAATGGCTAAACTAAATTACTTGCCCGAGGGGATTACCTTGTTAACAGCCAACTGCAGATTCCAAAAGGTTGTCTCGATATAGTAATTTAGATGGTTGTCTATAAAATTGCCAGAGAAAACTGAAGATTTAAAGTATTTCTTTTTTAGTTTGGGCCAGCAAGGTGTCCCTGTTTACCGAATTAAGTGCATTTTTGATGTCAACCTTCAGGATGACCTCGCCTTTGCCAGAATGTAGATAGGTCGACAATGCGTGTACGGCAGCCTCACAGCTCGCTTTGGAGGCGTAACCTAGCTGTAGGGGCTGATTTTTTTCGAAATGCACTATAAAATTTACAACAGATCTTGGCTGCCAAACGACGATATGTAGTACCCACGGCAATTGGACGAATGCAGCCATCCCTCTTGCGCAGGGCACATAAATTGGCCCCGTACAAGACGTCGATGACGGCCTCGTCAACCTTACCCGAGAGCATGAGGTTAATCAAAGCCGTGAGCCTTCAAGAGTAACTCACCAGCTTATCCGGCGCCGGAACGGATGAGGCCCTTCAGGTGCTGAGGACTTAGGCCGTCGAGGCTACCAGAAGAGCCGTTCCGAAAGGAGCACATGGCTGTGACTACCTCTCCTCCTGTAACGGTGAGGGTGTGAATGTCCGGATCAAGGGGGTCGGGAAAAGAAAGGCCATCCGATGGGGCAGGGTGTTTGCTCTCCAGAGCTACGAGAGTATCTGGAGAACACGGTGCCACCTAATCACTACTATAAAAAATCCGGGCTGCTTCGCTAATGTCACCTTCCTCTAGTTTTGATTCGACCAGATGGGAAATACCGCTTGATGAGGTAAACCTCTGCGTCGATAATTTTGAGTCCAAATCATAGGCCGAAATATTACAATTTTCTTTAATTTGTGCAGTTAATGTCTTTTTGGTTGCCTGATTCTTTTCTACATGTAGAATTCTGGAAGGGAAGGTAAAAAGTTGCTCCCAGGCACTCTGCAAGTTCTCGCGGGCGGCGAGGCGAATGCATCCCGCTAGGTGCTGCGCTACAACGGGTCTAGCGTATTGGGGAATTCGCTTAAAACCTGGAACAGAGTTTTTGAATTTTGATAGAGTTTTCTAAAACGGGGTCTGAAGTGAGTGCGTTTTGGGGTTTGTGTGCTTTCCCAATATGCACATTCAGACCCCACTTACCTTTCAAAAATCGTGCCTAGGTGCACAGAGGACACCTCTCCAGGATGTTGAGTGATGTTGAAGGTTGACAGGCACTATCTTCCAACTCACAGTGCTGCCACTAATCATTTAAACATGTGCACTAGTATAAAATTAACACTTAATTATAATTAAACTAATAAAAAACAATTAAAAATAATTGTTTATGTAACAACTGCCACGATGATACTACAACGTCAATTAGTTTTCAGCGCAGTCGCGTTGGCGGCCTGGGGCGCCGCCTCGCCCGAAAAGACATCTCGGGGGCAGCGCTCGGACAACCGTTGCTAGGAGACACGAAGGCTGGCGTCGCGTCCTCAATGGCGCCTCCAAACTGCACGTCAGCGACGTCTGCTGATGCAGCTAACCGCGGCCAAAGACACTATTCCACGCGGACGAAGTCGCGGACACAGCTCTCCCAAAAAATAACTCTTTCATGGCTAGTGTTTTGGAACGCATCGATCGAGTGAAACTTAAGTACCTACTTATCCTTTGCTGCAGCACTAAAGGTAGATTCTTATGGAGAAGAACGGACAAGAAACTCCATAGTTACTCTTTTCAAATAATGATTTTACAAAATTTGGTATACAAAAATTAATTTAATATTATGTGAGGACGATGCACCCAGAGTATGCTACTTATAAGAATAAAGTATCACCAGCAGAGGTAAACTTATTCATTTTCTAAAGAAATTTAGGTAAATGGTACTCACATATTTACAAACATTGGAACCATTAATTAAACAACAGTGTGTGAGTCAACAGAAAAATAAAAACACAAAAAAGAAACAGTATATCTTTAAAGTTAAAACATAAATCAACCAGTTTGACCTTTTGTCTACACCCTTGATTGTCCTATGGAGCAGGACCAGCATGTTTCCAAGCATTCTTATCCTGAATGTAATCTTCTAATTTATTATATGTGTCGCAGATCGCCTAATGGAATGTCAAGCGTTTATCATAATTTTAATTTAGTTTGTTTAATTTGATTTTTAGTCTGGCAATGCTTGAGTGTGTTTAGTCGAATAAGTTGTCGTTGGTCATTTTTGAAGTTTATAAAAAGGCGGTAGACTTGTGCAGTTGACACATTTGAAGTGTGATCGTGGCGACCAACGGTTGACTTGGCTAACCTCACTACATTCCATTTTTATTTTATTTCAATCCGAAAATACAGTTTTAATCCTTTTATTATTTTTATTGTAAAGTGTTGCGAACAGTAAAGTTGAGTGTACCGAACAGTGCCTGTGTATTATTTCACGCCGGACTCCACGTGCCATCATGACCGACCAACAAAATAATGAAGACACCCCTAATCTGTCGTCATCGGAAGTGGAATGCCCACGTGCTTCCCGACCCGAACCTGATGGAGATGAAAAATGGCGCATGATGTTCGAGCAACAGAACCAGAACTTTCTTGCAATGTTGCAAGCAATGTCACCTGCTTCAAGCAAGAAAGTGCAGCTACCCGAGTTTGATCCCGAGAAACCAAACGTCGATGCACGTGCGTGGATCACCACCGCTGATATGTGCATGGCGGATTGTGAGCTTCAAGGTGCGTCACTTATGATTACTTTGAGCCGAGCGCTGAAGGGCCAAGCGTCGTCGTGGTTGTCACAGATTTCGTTTCCTGGCATGACATGGAACGATTTCAAGGACGTATTTGTGGCAAGATATGATTGCCCCGAAACACCAGCTGCTTCGCTTATTAATCTTAATAACAGTGCACCAAAAGAAGGTGAGTGTTTTGCTGCTTATTCCTCACGTGTGCTTACGTCATTAATGTCACGCTGGAAGAACCTGACGGTGGAGCAGATAGCTATTTCTACCGTGCTAGCACACATGTCACACCTCGATCATCGTGTCCAGCGACTGGCATTCACTACCGACATCGACACAAGATCTAAACTACAACAAGAACTTCGTGCGATGTCGTTCCTGAAACGCAAAAACCCGTTTCACCAGGGTGCTCCAGGTGTGGATAGCAAGCATTTCAAGCCTAACCCTACAACTAGTGCACCCAAGTGCTACGTATGTGGTAAGGCAGGCCACAAGGCTTCTACGTGTTACCAGAGAAGAGACAGCAAGACTGAAACAAGACCCCACTCCTCAAGCTCTTCTCCTGGGAGTACATCATCTGTTCCGGCGAAGCCCAAGAACACCAGCTCCGTTACCTGCTTCCGGTGCAAGAGCCGAGGCCACTACGCGAACCGCTGTCCTGCAGCAGCCCAGGGTTCCGGCAGCGGCGGCACTGGTGGCGCTGGTGCAGCTCCTGAACAACGTCGTGTGGACTTGTGCGTGGTTAACGCGCCTACTGGTACTCTCCGTCACTCTGGTGAGTCATTTAATTTTTGTTATGATTTTGGAGCAGAGTGTTCATTAATGAGAGATTCTATTTCGTGTAAATTTAATGGTGAGCGTAATTATACTGTCGTTACTATGACGGGTATTGGTCAAACTTCCGTGAATAGTAACCTGAACATTTTAGTTAATGTTGATATTGGTAACATTGCTTTAGATATTGTTTTTCATGTTTTACCTGATGAATATCTTCAACATGACATCGTGATTGGACGTGAAATTTTGATTAATGACTTGGTGATTAACATGACTTCTAAAACTTTAACCTTTTCGAAAAATGTACCTAATGTGAACATTATAAATGTAGAGCCGAATGTAGAGCCGAATGTAGAGCCGAATGTAGAGCCGAATGTAGAGCCGAATGTAGAGCCGAATGTAGAGCCGAATGTAGAGCCGAATGTAGAGCCGAATGTAGAGCCGAATGTAGAGCCGAATGTAGAGCCGAATGTAGAGCCGAATGTAGAGCCGAATGTAGAGCCGAATGTAGAGCCGAATGTAGAGCCGAATGTAGAGCCGAATGTAGAGCCGAATGTAGAGCCGAATGTAGAGCCGAATGTAGAGCCGAATGTAGAGCCGAATGTAGAGCCGAATGTAGAGCCGAATGTAGAGCCGAATGTAGAGCCGAATGTAGAGCCGAATGTAGAGCCGAATGTAGAGCCGAATGTAGAGCCGAATGTAGAGCCGAATGTAGAGCCGAATGTAGAGCCGAATGTAGAGCCGAATGTAGAGCCGAATGTAGAGCCGAATGTAGAGCCGAATGTAGAGCCGAATGTAGAGCCGAATGTAGAGCCGAATGTAGAGCCGAATGTAGAGCCGAATGTAGAGCCGAATGTAGAGCCGAATGTAGAGCCGAATGTAGAGCCGAATGTAGAGCCGAATGTAGAGCCGAATGTAGAGCCGAATGTAGAGCCGAATGTAGAGCCGAATGTAGAGCCGAATGTAGAGCCGAATGTAGAGCCGAATGTAGAGCCGAATGTAGAGCCGAATGTAGAGCCGAATGTAGAGCCGAATGTAGAGCCGAATGTAGAGCCGAATGTAGAGCCGAATGTAGAGCCGAATGTAGAGCCGAATGTAGAGCCGAATGTAGAGCCGAATGTAGAGCCGAATGTAGAGCCGAATGTAGAGCCGAATGTAGAGCCGAATGTAGAGCCGAATGTAGAGCCGAATGCAGAGTCGAATATCAACTCGCATGTCGAATTGAATGTTGACTCAAGCATCGATTTACGTACCATTTTAAATGTAGAGTCAGATGCAGTTAAATTTAACGGTATTGATACCGACGTTTCTCCAGATATCAAAGCCAGACTTATTTTAATTTTAAATCAATTTTCAAATAACTTTATTTTTGGAACACCTAGCTCTCCCGCAAATATTGACCCTATGGAAATTAGACTCAAAGATCCCAATAAGACAGTTTATCGTCGTCCTTACCGGTTGAGTCCCCAGGAAAGACAGGTAGTGCGTAATAAAATTGAAGAACTTCTCTCCTCTAATGTGATCCGCCCAAGCTCCTCACCTTTCGCCAGTCCTATTCTTCTGGTGAAGAAGAAGGATGGCAGCGACCGCATGTGCGTTGATTATCGCGAATTGAACGATAACACAGTGCCTGACAGATTTCCATTGCCAATGATTTCCGACCAAATTAATAGGCTTCACGGTACTCATTACTTCACAACTCTAGATATGGCTAGTGGATTCCACCAAATACCAGTTCATCCGGATTCCATTGAGCGCACTGCATTTGTTACGCCCGACGGGCAATACGAGTATTTAGCCATGCCATTCGGTTTGCGCAATGCCCCTTCGGTTTTTCAACGTGCAGTGACTAAAGCCTTAGGAGAGCTTGCAAATACGTTTGTCGTGGTCTACATGGATGATTTAATGGTCGTAGCGTCAAATGTCGATCAAGCTCTACATAGGTTGCAATTAGTTTTAGATGTTTTGACAAAGGCTGGATTCTCATTTAATCTCAAAAAATGTTCATTCCTCAAACAAAAAGTTGAGTACCTGGGTTTTGAGGTTAGCTCTGGTGAAATTAGACCGAACCCTAAAAAGATAGAAGCCCTTGTTTCTCTCCCTCCCCCAAAGACTGTAACTCAGTTACGACAATTTATTGGTCTGGCATCGTACTTTCGCCAATTCATCCCAAAATTCTCGCAGATCATGGCTCCTCTTTATGCTCTGACAAGTGTCTCTAAAGGTAACATCAAATGGGAACCTTCTCACGAGACTGTTAGACAAACAATTATCTCTGCCTTAACCAACCACCCTGTTCTGACTATTTTTGACCCAAACTGTCCCATTGAATTGCACACAGATGCCAGTTCGTTAGGTTATGGTGCAATTTTGATTCAGAAAAAGGATGCCAAACGTTGCGTGGTCGCCTACTATAGCAAACGCACCACAGCTATCGAGTCTAAATACCACTCATATGAGTTGGAGACTCTCGCAGTTGTGAATGCGGTTCGGCATTTTAGGCATTACTTGTACGGCAACCATTTTACAGTTATGACCGATTGTCACGCTCTTGAGTCCACTCGTAAAAAGCTTGATCTCACACCTAGGGTTCATAGGTGGTGGGCATTTTTGCAGTCGTTTGACTTTAACATTATTCATGTTGATGGAAAACGGATGCAACATGCTGACTTTTTCTCTCGAAATCCCGTACCTGACAAAACCCCATTCACAAAGGTAGAGCAGAAGCAAATCAATATCACGAATTTCTCTGCCAATTGGCTGCTGGCTGAGCAACAACGTGATAACGAAATCTCTGAGCTCATGGTTAAACTTAAAGACGAGAATCTTGACAATGATATCGCAAAAACTTACGAGATCAGATCTGGTGTTTTACATCGTAAGATACAGCGCAACAATAGGAGTTTATGTCTGCCTATAGTACCTAGAGCTTTGAGATGGTCTATTGTTAGCACCACTCACGAGTCCCTTATGCACCTAGGCTGGGAGAAAACCCTTGAAAAAATGTACGATTTGTATTGGTTTGAGCATATGGCAAAATTTGTTAGGAAATTTGTTGAGAGTTGTTGTTTGCAAAATTTCTAAATCGCACTCAGGCAAAGTTTCAGCGGAATTACATCCCATTCCTAAAATAGCGATCCCTTGGCATACCCTTCATATTGATGCTACAGGCAAGTTAAGTGGCAAAAATGATAAGAAAGAGTATGTCTTTGTTCTCATTGACGCCTTCACAAAATATGTGCTTCTACATCACACCCTGAATATTAATAGTGCTAGTGCTATTCGTGCTTTAAAAAGCTGTGTCACATTGTTCGGAGCACCGACGCGAGTAATCGCAGACCAGGGCCGTTGTTTTGCAAGTACCGACTTCCGCGAGTTTTGTTCCTCTCATAATATTAGTTTGCACTTAATTGCTACTGGTAGTTCCCGCGCGAATGGTCAGGTAGAGAGGGTTATGAGCACTCTAAAAAATATGCTCACGGCAGTAGAGACTAGCAAGGACCGTTCATGGCAAGACTCTCTCCCAGATGTGCAGTTAGCTCTTAATTGCACTGTGAATAGAGTAACCAAATACAGCCCTCTAGAACTTCTCATAGGTAAAGTCGCACGTCCTCTAGATTTAATGTTTTCCGATGAGCCCGAAATTAGTATTGACGAAGTAAGATCGGACGCTGTCGTTAACATGAATAGGAATGAAAATTATGAGAAAGCAAGATTTGATTCCAATAAAGCTAAGTTTGATCGATTTGTCGTAGGTGATTTTGTTCTCTTGAAAAACGAAGAGAGAAATCAGACAAAACTTGACCCTAAGTATAAAGGTCCATTTAAGGTCGTTGAAGTGTTAGACGGTGACAGATACAATTTAAAGTCTCTAACAAGTAATCGCCACTATAAATATGCTCACGATCGCCTTAGAAAAATGCCTGATTCTAATGTTCCAATGGAAATTAATGATGATGTAGAGACTAATGAATGAACCTGTTTAATTTTTGGAATTGTAGTTTTTTTATTTCTATCATTACTCTTTCCCAATACGTTACCGCTGGTTAAGCGAGTTAGTTATGCAAACTATCGCTGGTTAAGCGTTAGTGGTGTTCTCGCTGGTTAAGCGAGTGATGTTGACTATCGCTGGTTAAGCGCTAGTAGTGAAATCGCTGGTTAAGCGAGTTGTGTTGACTATCGCTGGTTAAGCGTTAGTGTTATAATCGCTGGTTAAGCGGATTATGTTGACTTTCGCTGGTTAAGCGTTAGTTGTTGAAACGCTGGTTAAGCGTATTATGGTGTTAATATCGCTGGTTAAGCGTTATTATTATTATTATCACTGGTTAAGTGATAGGATTTGTAACGCTGGTTAAGTGCTACAATTTTAAGCACTGGTTAAGCACTGCAGTGAATTACACTACTGGGTAAGTAGTGATGTATGGCACTGGTTAAGTGCTGTGGATTTGTTTGATAAAGTCCTAAATGCTTTCAGAATTTTGTGCTTTCAGTAATGTTTAATTTATGCTTTCTTATTATGAGTATTGCGTTTTAATCTGACCCAATCATTTTGTGAGAATGTCCCTGACGTGGGTCAGGATAGCCGAGTGAACTAGTTACTTTTCTGGATTATTTGTCTTTTCAGGTACCTCATCCCACGAGGTCGTGTGAAGGTCAGAAATGGCCGTGTCGCAGATCGCCTAATGGAATGTCAAGCGTTTATCATAATTTTAATTTAGTTTGTTTAATTTGATTTTTAGTCTGGCAATGCTTGAGTGTGTTTAGTCGAATAAGTTGTCGTTGGTCATTTTTGAAGTTTATAAAAAGGCGGTAGACTTGTGCAGTTGACACATTTGAAGTGTGATCGTGGCGACCAACGGTTGACTTGGCTAACCTCACTACATTCCATTTTTATTTTATTTCAATCCGAAAATACAGTTTTAATCCTTTTATTATTTTTATTGTAAAGTGTTGCGAACAGTAAAGTTGAGTGTACCGAACAGTGCCTGTGTATTATTTCACGCCGGACTCCACGTGCCATCATGACCGACCAACAAAATAATGAAGACACCCCTAATCTGTCGTCATATGCTTGTTCACAAAGTGTACTTTTAACATGAGTTTTAATTTTTCTTTCATTTAGTTCTAATATGTCAGAAGGTATTTTGTTGTAACATTTAACACAATACCCCATGGAAGAAGTGTGGACTTTAGCTAATCTAAAAAATGGTTGATCTAATTTGTCTTTATTTCATGTATTAAAATTATGTCTATCACTAATTTTACTAAAAAGATGTCGATTTTTTCGCACATACATAAT
Organism: Mamestra brassicae; assembly: GCA_905163435.1. Taxonomy (NCBI): domain Eukaryota; kingdom Metazoa; phylum Arthropoda; class Insecta; order Lepidoptera; family Noctuidae; genus Mamestra; species Mamestra brassicae. Next base: position 169,955 of record LR990991.1, on the reverse strand, counting down.
ATTTTCATAAATGAATTGGCAAGGGACTGTCATAATATTAATCTTTTTAAAAAGTGCCCTAAGAGAATCACAGCGACGCAGATTATTAAGGGCTCTGACAGCTCTCTTTTGTAAAATAAATATGGATTCAATGTCAGCAGCCCGACCCCACAGCAAAATACCTTACGACATAATGCTGTGAAAGTAACTAAAGTAGACCAAACGTGCGGTTTCTACGTCTGTTAACTGTCTTACCTTTCTAACAGCATACGCGGCTGAGCTTAGACGACCCGCAAGAGATGTTATATGAGGAACTGCGAGACGCCACACAAAAAAAAGGCAAAATGGCATTCATCCACAGGTTGTATTACTCTTAATTATAATTGTTACTGATTTACTGTGTGTCATGATTATTATTGAAAGGTGTTGAGTTAATTATCTTAGAAGACGCTTTTCATATAAAGAGGCTGATTTCCTATAAAACTAATTAATGAAATAAATTATAAGTTCTTACTGTTGAAGAACCTATTTTATTTTACAATATGTCTGACCCTGTGCCGTCATATTTTTATGGTGTCATCTAGTTTAATCTGATAATTATTTAATTTACTAATCAGGTCAACACGTTTTCTGAGGTGAATATTCCTTTTTTTTTCGGGGTGGGAAATCATCAAATGACTTCTTCCGCTCTGCGTGGAGCGGAAGGGCGTGTCAGACTCATACTGACTAAAACCCATCCGTGTTCCTTCTAAAACCCTTTGCGTTCCAGGGCCGCGGTGACTCTTTCGAACAAATTCCGTAACCCTGGCAGGCTCTGGCCCTAGCGGGCCCCAGGAGCGTCTTCTCCTGTAGCGGCGGTTGGGGCGAAGGCCTTGCCTTTCCCTCTCGCGGCCCGCCTCCTCCTTCGCTAGCATTACTGCTTAGCAGAAGAAGGTGACCGCTTCCCAAGCCTCTTCGCTCCGGATCATGGATTCAGCCAGGGCCGGACGCGGGAGGACACGGTGGTGCTCAGCCCAAGCAGGGCAGACCTTTACCGTATGCTCCACCGTGTCCTCCGGGCGATTCTCACAGTGCTGACACCCGGGCGTGTCCTCCCGCTTAATCCGAAACAGGTACCTCCCGGAACAGCTGTGTCCGGTAAGTACCTGCGTCAAGCGGAAGGTGAGGACGCCGTGGCACCTTACCGCCGCAATTGTGGCGTGCCCAGCGCTGCGTCGCGATAGTCGCAGTCTCCATACCGCCATGGTATCCTGCCGGAGCCCCGTCAGCCGCGATGCAATTTGCCGCGGCAGCGGAGTTTCGCCCCGGCGAAGCGCCTCCACGCGCCACGCGTAGACGTGCGCAAGGGCTCTCACCTCCAGATCCCATGGCGGTAATCCGGCCAGGAGGCTCGCTGCCTCGCCGGAGACCGTGCGGTATCCCAATGCTAGCCGGATGGCCATGACCCTTTGGGACGCTTGACGTTGAGCTGGCGGGCTGGTCGCCCCTTCAGCGTTGAGGTGAATATTCTTGGAACAGTGTTTTTGTTGCTTTTTGTACCGATAACATTTTATGATAATTCTATTTAGTTTTGCATATTTTTTTAATTTATTATGACTAGATTTATTTCATTTTTTATTCCTTTTCAATAAGGAATCTTCAGTTAGGTCAATCGTGACTATGGAATGAGGGTTACAATTATTTTTTATTATTTATTACTTATGTATAAAGCCTTAGCAACCTTACAAGTATTTTTATAATTTTTTGGGTAGGTAGCTACATACTTATTTAAAGTTTCAGTGTTAATACAAGGCTTAAGGCCATACAGCTCGTAAAGTCGTTCCCTACTTTTTCTGAGCCCTTTAGTCGCCCAGTCACTAAATAAAAACGATCGACGTTGGCTGATCCATTCTGCCATCGATCGATGGCATCGATCGACGATCGATCGATTGGTGTTGGATCCCTTAGGGTTGAATTTCAGAAAATGCTGTAATACGTGAGCAATAAATTTCTTTAAAGAGCATTAATTAAGAACGAATTTTAAGTGAACCAAACCAAAAGTAAAATATGGCTCACACAAACATTGGAAACCCTTTAAAAATATAAAAATAATAGGTTAATTATAATAATAGGTACTATACTTCTTTAAACCCCATGAAAAGTTGTTTTTTAATATCGAATTAAGTGATTTTACAAATAAAATATTTTCTTTATAAATTTAATCTAGTTTTGTTCGAGCTGATTTCATGATTTTAGTTTTTACCACATGACCACCCACCCTCATTCACCCAGGATTACTTATCATGCTATAGATTATATTCTATTATATTATACGATTAAATCAGTGCTATCCGTGCGAAGTCGGGTTGCTAGTATAATATACTGTATAATAAGGTGTATGTATAAGGATGACTGGTAGAGACCTATGGCATTAAGTCCGCCTGTGTACATTTGTGTGCGTAAAGTGTTAACAAATAAATAAATATACTTAGAAGACAGTGCCGCCGCACGGTGGTCTGTAAATCGAGCTCCATACTCATAGAAACTTAATTTCCCCTTTATTTCATGTTATAGTCTGAAGGTTAGGTACTTCAAAATGTCATTGCAATCATGTTACTTCCCTACATATTATCCATACACGCTGAGTTTGTCCACTCGGCTGCAGCTTCAGTACACGTACCTAATCGTAGCTACAGAATGACAACCCGCCGACTCACAAAATGTACTTTCACCGGACTGCACTACTTCAGGAACAAGAAAGTACGGAACAGTCAATTGACCTCGAACGAAGGCTCGTCGCATACGGCACTTCAAACAGTATGTAACACTCAATCTCGATTTTATTCATTACAATTTTCACAGCAACCCTGTTCGTGTAACGCGTGTGCTCATACACACGCACGCACACGCCTTGTCGATTGAACTGTTCCGTGCAGACTTTCCACTTCAGCTATGATTTTACCGTAACGGTATCTATACCTCGGTAAGAGACTGTAATGTACCTACTGGTATGGCTTAGTTTTCGGCGAAATTTCCGGTGTAACATGATTTGTGTGCGGGATGCGAGTTGCGGGGGCTGGGGCACGATTAGTATGCGCTGCGGTCGCCGCGGCCGTGTCAATAATAAGCGGAGCGGCAGCGGGCGGCGGCAGCGGGCTCGCGAGCCGCGCCACATAGTAATGAGTAGCGCCGCGCCATGCACCAACAACCGACGCCACGAGTATGGTGGACAGTGATGCGCGGATCAGCTCACTTCTTCTGCCGCGTCGCCTGCCCCGGCTGTCGGAGAGGCTCACGGTGTGTGACCCCCGCCGCCACTTGAAGACTCGCACGGTTCAGTCACTCAGTTTGGCCCAATGTCAATACATTATCCGAAAGTGCTGACTTAAATGTTTACTCAATTTAAGAACAAAAACATCGAGCACCAACACTTTTTTCTTTTACAGGAAAAATATTAGTATGTGCTTTCTAGAATGCTTTAGCCCATCAACAACATAAATGTTAAACAGTGAGACTATCGAAGTTATTTAAATCATTTTTCTTGTCATGTATGTATAACGTTCCTTAGTTACTTAAAAAAGTGGCAGGTACCTGCGGCACAGACCGGCCCGCGATGGCATCCAAATTGACATAAGTACATACACTTACCGCGCATGTTGTGCGGTAAGTCTAATTAATAAATTTGGGAAAAAACTTTTAACAATAAAATTAAACCGCCGAAAAAACTGAAAAGCATAAAATACTAAACCTTTTTTATTTAACCTTAATAACTAAGTTCTTAATAAAGTAATGTAAGTATACCTATGTATGTAATTTTGAGTCGGCGCCAAACAAAAAGGGCACGGTTACGTAACGTATGTTTTATATACACAACTTAGCATTAAAATCTGTGAGCATATGCCAATCGAGGTGTACCCTATCCAATAAAGAAATAATTATCAAAAAAGGACTGCTCTGTAAAAAAATATGCGTCATACACAAAAAGCGTCGACTTGAGAACCTCCTCCGTTTTTTCTCGTCGGTTAAAAATGCAAGGCAGCAGTTAAAAATTTAACACATTTTCAGCATAACGTACTGGTATGATGACGTCACGAGCACACTGCACGTGCTCTGTGTGACAACGCTGTCGTGGGGCGATCTGTGTGTGTTGAGTACATACTCGGTCCTACTATCGACTTCCCGTGCGCGTGCCTCGCCACTGCCTCAAACTTCCTCTGATGCAACTCTGACCACGTTTCGGAAGTGCAAGTGGACAAGATTGTCTGGAACTTGGCGATGTACTTATATTCACTAATAAACATTGCCATGGTAGTTTTTATTCTACTCATGCAGCTTTGGATTTTACATTTAAATTTTGAAGTTGTGTCTGATACGTAATAGTTCTACTTTGACTGATAAAGCTGCAATGTTTATAGATTCTTTGTTACATAGTAAAGAGCAGTCAGAACTTAGCCTTTTATATTGAACGTTTAATTTAATGCTACGACAAACCTAAGCAGATTATTTGCTGTTATAAAAGATGTGGTCTTCTTATTATAGTATCATGAGTTCGGACTTAATATTTTCAGCTCTAAATTTAAGAAATATAGTTTTCTTACTGAAAGTAAGCCACTGATTTTATATAGATCGACTGTGGGGTATCTGTATGGTTTATAGTACATAACTTTTACAAGTGACCTTTGGGCTCTTACTAACTCAAGGGATTTAGTTTTAGTGGCACCTCCCCATACTGGTAAACAGTAATAACTGATTGCGTGAGACATATCTTAGATTTTTTTAAATCCATATAAATTTTCGCACACGTGACGTAACAATCTCAATATGCAAATGCCAAGTTAAACACTCCTCAACTATAACTCCCAGGTATTTTGTGGATGTTACATGTATTGCTTGACAATCACAATTTTGGTCTTAGTGGCCCGCACACGTGTGGATTCTAATTCTAAATTAAGGTCTGCTTTAGTCCTTATACTAGGAGAAAAACAAATGTAGTTTGTTTTAGTAACACTAATGGTTAGTAGACTGGCTTTGAGCCATCTATCTGTAGCAGGGATGGCCAACCGGTCGATCGCGGCAAGGCAAAAATATAAATACGTATAACGGACTGTGAAACTATATAAACAGATTGGGTTAAAAAAAAAAATACATCCTACCTGTATACTAAACTAGAAAACTTAAAAAATATTTTTTTAAGAAATATGTAATTGGTAGATCGCGTAGGGTTTCGCCAGGAAAAATAGATCTTGGGTCTAGTCGTTGGCCACCTCTGATCTATAGTAATTAATAATAATAATAATAATGGCTGTAACGGCATGTCGTGTAGCTCATGTCAAAATGTCTAATGACAGAGTTACACGACCAAAACCAGCCGTACCAGCTTGGCAGTGCAGGATCGAGCGTCGTATCGGTGGGGCCAGAGCGCTAATCGGCAAACTAATCTGCTTCAGGGAGGGCAACACTCGCCCTAGAGTGATGCGTTTTGTGAGACGGGCGTTTTCGGAGACTGATATCAGCCCCCGAGATTATATGTCACGTGTCACAGAGCGCATCGACTTCCTGAAGCAGAAAGTGGATGCATGGGCAAACCGTATTCGTAGGTATAGGCGGCGAGTGGAGCGATACACCCAGAATCGCACATTCCGAAGTAATGAAAGGTGGGTATATAGGGTTTGGGAGCAACCGGACCAGGGTGTGACTGACACGCGCCTGCCGGATGATGACGCCATGTGTTCGTTCTGGCGCAAAATCTGGTCGGTGCCTGTCAGTCACACCGAGGGTGATTGGATTCGAGAGGTCGAACGAGCGTGCGATCCATTGCCAGAAATGGGGGCAATCACAATCAGCCCCCAAGATGTAGCCCGTGCAGTCCGTCCGTTGCCTAATTGGAAATCTCCAGGGCCGGACGGACTGCACAATTTTTGGATTAAGTGGCTACAAAGGTCGCACGTTCGTTTGGCATCTCAGTACCAAACTGCCTTAGAGTCCAGCTCGCTACCCGAATTTCTTACGACAGGAGTTACCCACCTGCTCCACAAATCGGGTAGTACCGCGGAACCCAAAAATTATAGACCGATCACGTGTCTACCGACGGTCTATAAGGTTCTTACATCTATTTTGAGAGCTAAAATTAATAATCATATTAACAGCAACAACATCATGTCTGTCTCTCAAAATTGATGTAGGAATGGGTCCCGCGGTACTAAGGAGCTACTCCTCATTGATATGGCCATTAGCCAACAGGTTCGGCGTTCCCGAAAGGATCTGTCGACATGTTGGATAGACTATAAGAAGCCACGAGCCTCGACCAGCACCTCAGGAGGCTCTCGTTAGGCAGCTGGATCAAGGGCCTGATTCAGAAAGCGGTACTTCTGGACACGGCTCGTATTGTTAGGAGGTTCCTCTCTCTTGAGCCCTGACCGTCGGTAGCTTGGACCCTGTTCCCGATACCGGTGGGCTACTATTTTTATATTTTTAAATGTTTTTTTTTTATTTTTGTGTTTTTTAAGAAATATTTAAAAATGTATAAAATAAGTTTAAAAAAATATGAATAAAGGAAATAATTTATATTGCGAGCAGCGTCTATTACGTCTTGCCGAGATTTGGTATCGTTAATCCAATTGTCTACAAACTTTTAATACACTGAGGTATTTTCAAACCTTCACTTTAATGACTAGTTGGTCAGTCAGTTACCCTTTTCACAGTTAAAACTGACTGTAAACATGTCAATTGAAATAAATGCTTTAGGTTCCCGATTTAGATTCACGATTTGCAAGTATTGGTGATCATCAATCCAAGCACCACTGAAACTCACATTAATTTGAACAAAGATAATCAAAGACCAGGTATGTTATTCACAGTCAACAGCTATCTCATAGCTCAGCAAAACACAATTGCTATACTAGCACCACTGCTGCTGACCTAAAAATGGGTTTTTAATAACTGTCAATTAAATGACCAGTAGGTATATTCTACTGCGGTTACTGTCATTCCCTGATGACTTGTCAATGTATTTTTACTCCAACAGGTTCGGCGTTCCCGAAAGGATCTGTCGACATGTTGGATAGACTATAAGAAGGCCTATGACTCGGTGCCTCATACATGGCTCAGGAGGGTGCTAGAATTGTATAAAATTGATACAATGCTACGCACCTTCCTGATGTCGTGTATGGGGCAATGGAGGACAGTTCTTCGCTATCCAGGATGTCGAAATATCCAGAGGAACAGCGAACCGGTAAGGATCGAGCGGGGTATATTTCAGGGCGATAGTTTGAGTCCGCTTTGGTTTTGCCTAGCCTTGAACCCTCTTAGCACACTGCTGGAGAATTCAGGGCTGGGCTATCGGTTGAAGAGAGGTGGTCAGGTTATCTCACCTCCTTTACATGGATGATTTGAAACTCTTTGCCCCCAGTAATCTGCAACTGATGGAGCTACTGAAGGTAACTGAAACTTTCAGTAGTGCCATCAGGATGGAGTTTGGTGTGGACAAATGTGCGGTCATACATGTAAAGCGTGGAGAGATTATGGAATCCGTGGGAACTCAACTCTCGGATTCCATAAACCTCAGATCCCTCTCTTCAACTGAAACTTACAAGTATTTGGGTATGTCGGAAGCGTTAGGTATCAATGTTACTGACATGAAGTAATCGTTGAAGGAGCGCTTCTTTGGCCGCCTGAAGAAGGTATTCAATAGCCTTCTATCAGGCGAAAACAAGGTACGCGCCTTCAACGGTTGGGTCATGCCGGTATTGATGTACTCTTTCGGCGTACTCAAATGGACTCAAACGGAACTTGACGCCCTGGATAGGCGGGTCCGTACACTGATTACTGCATATCGAATGCATCACCCACGGTCGTCGGTAATGAGACTGTATATCCCGCGAAAGTGTGGAGGTCGAGGCTTCTTAAATGCTAAGACTCTCTACAATCGCGAGATATGCAGTCTCAGGGAATATTTCCTAACTGTCGACGTGGGTATGCATCGAGATGTAGTGACGGTGGACAAGGGACTCACCCCGCTCTCTTTGGCAAATGAGAACTGACGCAAACCTGCGGTGCAAGACACTGACGATCGCAGGGCTGTATGGCAGAGTAAGGAACTTCACGGACGCTATTTCCGGGCCCTACATGGGCCCGACGTAGATCAATTAGCGTCCGTAGCCTGGTTGCGTTTCGGTGATCTCTTTGGAGAAACCGAAGGTTTTGTCTGTGCAATTATGGACGAAGTTATCATGACGAATAACTACCGAAGATTTATTGTGAAGGACGGCACGGTTGACATATGTCGGGCATATCACCGTCCGGGAGAATCGATTCGCCACATTGTCTCTGGTTGTTTTCATCTAGCTAACGGAGAATACTTGCATAGGCACAACCTTGTAGCCAGGATTATTCATCAGCAACTTGCTCTGAAATACTCTCTTGTGGAATCGGAGGTGCCGTACTACAGGTATGCGCCCGACCCAGTTTTCTATAATGGCAATATCACATTGTACTGGGATCGGTCCATCATCACTGACAGGACTATTGTGGCCAATAAGCCTGATATAGTGGTGGTGGACCGAATCGAGAGGCGTGCAATGATTGTAGACATAACCGTTCCGCATGACGAGAACCTCGTGAAAGCCGAGAAAGATAAGCAAATCAAATATATTGACTTGGCTCGCGAGGTTGTCGACACGTGGGATGTGGACTCAGCAATCATTGTACCGATACTTGTGTCAGCCAATGGCTTAATAGCCACGAGCCTCGACCAGCACCTCAGGAGGCTCTCGTTAGGCAGCTGGATCAAGGGCCTGATTCAGAAAGCGGTACTTCTGGACACGGCTCGTATTGTTAGGAGGTTCCTCTCTCTTGAGCCCTGACCGCCGGTAGCTTGGACCCTGTTCCCGATACCGGTGGGCTACTATTTTTATATTTTTAAATGTTAATAATAACCGTGCGGACGTGTTTCTAGCGTTCTCCAAAGAAATACTCCGTAATATTTATAAAAATGTCGATGGACTGTCGAGCTTGTGGTGTTAAAGTGCCAGATGGACAATTTATGAAGTGCTCTAAAAAACAATGCAAGAAAGTGTACGATATTAAGTGTCTGGGGTTTGCGGAAGGCGAGTTCAATTCTTTCTCTAAGGACCGCAAACTCGACTGGATTTGTCCTGAGTGCGTTTGTTCCAAACCCAAGCGAAATGACCCGGATACACCAGTCCGGAGCACCTTCCAGATGAAGGCAGACGAGACTAGTGCTAACGTCAACACTCAGCGAGGCAGCCGTTCGAAAACAACAGCTGATGTTTCGATCGTCGAGTGTGATTACGATGCGGTTTTGCTGACAGAATTCAGACAGTTCAGACTGGAAGTACTTCAACGTTTGGACATGCAAAACAAGGTGGTGAAACATCTTCAAGAAGTATGTTGTTCTACAAAAGCTGAATTGCAAGAACTTAAGGCGAATATGAAGGTATTACAAGAAAAACCACCGCAAAAGAACTTGTTGTTTACTGGAAACCAACCAGGTAGGAGTATGGAGAAAGTGTCAGGCAGCTCAAAATCGGGTGATGAGGTGGCTATTCAACCCACTGCCACATCTTCATATGCTATTGTTGCCCGTACGGATATTAATGTAAAAAAACAAAACATTACTACTACCCGCGTCGCAAGGAAAACTAGTGAGGCCACAAAACCAGCGTCGGTGAGCGTATCAGCTGCGGAGTCTCCAACTATTTCGCAACCTGAGAATTCAACCAACACGGTTCTGGCGGTTAAATTGAATAGTTTAGAAGGCAAGGACGACATTAATGAGTGGACCACGGTCCGAAGAAATAAGGGAAGTCTTAAATCTAATAATGTTAAGAGGGGAAGAAATTCGGATTTGGTAGAAATACAAGCTACAGAAAAAAAGAAGCATCTTCACGTTTGGCGATTAGCTATAGAAACAAAGGTGGAAAAGCTTACATCGTATGTAAAAAGCGTTTGTGACTCTGAAGTGTGCGTCAAGATTGAGAAAATCAAACATAAAACCGAGAGGGACTATGCATCTTTTATTATCACGGTACCAGAGTCAGTATTTGAAAAGTTGTGTCAACCAGAGATGTGGCCAGTCAATGCTGAATTTTGCGAATGGATTTGGTTTCGTAAATCGACCAGCAAGCCAATTAAATAGTATAAAAATCAGCATCGATTTTTATTACCAAAATGCTAGAGGACTTCGAACAAAGTTAAGCAGTTTTTGTAACAACATAGAATCATTAAAGGCCGACATATTTGCAATTACGGAAACGGGATGTAATGATTCTATAATGGATGCAGAGATCGTACCACCGGGTTACCAAATTATTCGATGTGACAGGGCTGACGGCCGCAAGCAAGGCGGCGCGTTTCTCGTGGCCACACACGGATTCGAGCTTCGACGAGTGAATACACCGGGTGACGTCAACGTCGATAACTGCTCATTTGAACTAGTTTGTGCCACCGTACATGTTAAATATAAATTCATGTTTTTGTGTTGCGTTGTTTACATACCACCAAAGACAAATGAGTATGAGTATATGATATTTTTTGGAATCATCGAACAATTATGTGTTAAATATAAGAGTGTCATTTTATTGGGTGATTTCAATTTAAACTCAAGTAATGAAAACACTAAAAATTATTTTGATTTTTTTATGTCTTTTTGCGAATTCGCCCAGATGAATAAAGTACCTAACTGTAGTGGGAGACAATTGGACTTAGTGTTTTGCTCGGTATGTTTGTGTGAGGACGTGCAGGTGTGCGAGGCGGACGAGCCCCTGGTGCCTGTGGACGCGTATCACCCGCCACTCGAGATAGCCCTGCAGCTCAACGTGAGAGAGGTGCGCGTTCCATCGGCCGCCGTGGCCGTATCCCCGGACTACCAGGTACCTGTAGGGGTTGTAGGCCAAAACGAACCGCAATGGAACTTTTATAAAGCAGACTATAGTTTACTGTATTCCTCTCTAGTATCCACCGATTGGAGTGCTGTTTATAATATTCAGGAACCAGATGAAGCTTTGCAGTGTTTTTACAATGTTTTCAATGGTATTTTAGATAATTGTGTACCTAGGAAACAACCCAAGCGCGCGCACACGAGTAGGTATTGCTATCCAGAGTGGTATACCAAAGAAATCATTTCTGATATACAATTAAAGGCGAAACTACACAAGCAGTATAAATCCACTGGTTTGCGCGCTGATTACAATGTTTTTTCCACATGCAGGGCGCGTATTAAAGAAAATATTGAACGGGAATACCAAAACCAGCAGGATAGAGCGCAGAGTAATTTAGCAAAGGATCCTAAGTCTTTTTGGGATTATATTAGGACTAAAAATAAATCCACCACTCGAAATAAAATTATTAAAAACGGGTCAGTGTTATCGAATTCAGAATGCGCGACGGAATTTGCAAAATATTTCTTTTCGGTATACAATGAGGAGCCAGCTCGGCTTGACGTAGACAAAGCGGTGGAGGCCGGTGGCGCAAACAGCGCGCGCGTGCACGTCCCTCAGCTGACACTCGAACAGGTGCAAGCGGCACTTGCTCGTCTCAAGCCCAAGCGCTCAGCAGGCCCGGACGGAATCCCTGCATTTGTTATGCGTGATTGTCGATCGGTATTAGCGGAGCCACTCGTTCACATTTTTAACATGTGCCTGAATACTTCCTACTTTCCGGAACGTTGGAAGGTCACCCGCGTAATTCCCATACCAAAAGAGGGAGATGGAACAGCAGTCGAGTCTTTTAGACCAGTAGCGATTCTGTCGGCACCAGCGAAGGTATTTGAATCTGCCATTCAGCGGGATGTTCGGGAACAGGTGGCTTCGCAACTATCAGACGCACAACATGGTTTCCGACCTGCGCGTAGTACAACCAGTAATCTTTTAAACGCCATGACGTACATGGTTCCTCATATCGATGCAGGGGTGCAAGTAGACGCCGCCTACTTTGATTTTAGGAAAGCATTTGACCTGGTGGATAATGACATCTTATTATCGAAGTTGGCGAGATTTGGTTGCACACCAAAATTGCTCCACTTCTTTGCAAGCTATATGAGGGATAGACAGCAATACGTTGAGTTCAGTGGTTGTCGGTCTGAACCTTATTTCACTAGGTCGGGCGTGAGTCAAGGCAGCAATGTAGGGCCGTTACAATTTATTATAATGATCAATGACCTAGCTGACGTAGTACGTGATGCCAGATGTCTGCTATTTGCGGACGACCTCAAGTTGCTCCTGGCCATAAAAAACGAGGAAGACTGTCATCGACTTCAGCAGGACATTGATCGTGTAGTTGAATGGAGCCGAGAAAACAAGCTGCAGTTCAATGTTTCGAAGTGTTTAATTATGACATTCAGCCGTGCAAACACAACACTTCGTTACACTTACAAATTGGACGACACGCCTATGAAAAGAGAGGAAGCAGTGCGAGACCTGGGCGTTCGTATGGATGCGCAGCTGAGATTCCGGGAGCATATCGTGAACGTTTGTAAAAAGGCATACAAACGGCTGGGATTTGTGCTTCGCAGAGCGGCAGCGTTCACGAATGTTAAGGCCATCTCGGCATTGTACGGCGCGCTAATTAGAAGCCAGTTAGAGGGTAATGCAGCTGTATGGGCCCCACATGAAGCGAAATATACTCTCATGTTGGAGCGCATACAAAATAAATATATGCGTTACATGTACCTTAGGCTGTATGGGGTATACCCTCTGTATCCCTTGATGTATCCAACCTTGTTTGTTTTAGGCATGGTAGGATACAACAGGTTGGAGACGAGAAGGGATCTAGCGTTGGCATCATACGTCCTTGGAGTGTTCCGGGGTAACACAAACAATCCGGGTGTGTTACAGGAAATAGGTTTGTGCGTGCCCGATGGGTACGTACAGCGTCGTAGACGGCCTGATTTGTTCGCACTGCCGCGCGGTCGCACCAAGCTAATGGCCAGGGTCCCGCTCTCACGGACATTGCGCACACTAAACCTGGTCGCCGATAAAATAGATGTACTCTCTTGTTCACTGAATGAATTCGCAAAAGTCACGTTACACATTTTATGTTACTGTAGTTAGATTAATTTAGATTGATTAAAATAATTGTATTATATTGATTAATTTATTGTATTGTATTGTTTTTATATTATAAATGTTAATTGAATTAATGAACTGAAATGTATTTTTTATTGTAATTATTATTTTATTTTCTGCACTATCGCATTGGGTGACTGTAATGATAGCTGTATGTATGTCTGTAATAAATAAAATAAATGTTTTTTTTATTTTTGTGTTTTTTAAGAAATATTTAAAAATGTATAAAATAAGTTTAAAAAAATATGAATAAAGGAAATAATTTATATTGCGAGCAGCGTCTATTACGTCTTGCCGAGATTTGGTATCGTTAATCCAATTGTCTACAAACTTTTAATACACTGAGGTATTTTCAAACCTTCACTTTAATGACTAGTTGGTCAGTCAGTTACCCTTTTCACAGTTAAAACTGACTGTAAACATGTCAATTGAAATAAATGCTTTAGGTTCCCGATTTAGATTCACGATTTGCAAGTATTGGTGATCATCAAGTCCAAGCACCACTGAAACTCACATTAATTTGAACAAAGATAATCAAAGACCAGGTATGTTATTCACAGTCAACAGCTATCTCATAGCTCAGCAAAACACAATTGCTATACTAGCACCACTGCTGCTGACCTAAAAATGGGTTTTTAATAACTGTCAATTAAATGACCAGTAGGTATATTCTACTGCGGTTACTGTCATTCCCTGATGACTTGTCAATGTATTTTTACTCCCACATGTATCTTAGTTAATATGAAAATTAGGTAAAGTAACGTTATGTAAAAAGAGCATTATACAAATTGTCAATTATATGAAATGAACGTTATACTAAATGTTATTAGAACAATTGAAGGTTATATGAAATATAGCATTAGGTCACATGAAATTAGGTTATTTATTTTTTATATCATATGAAAATTGTATCATGTGAACGTTATTTCAAGTGATATAACACTATCTGTTATTATACCAAAAATTACACACCCATTAATTACTAGCCACATAATACGCACTTGACTTTTGAAAATTCTTTGAAGAGCTGGTTGAGTAAGTAATAGATGATATAACAACAAAATCTCTAATATTTACAAAATATAACAACGGAAGTTATAATTTTATTTAATATAACGATTAGTTAATATAATAAACGATTGAAATAATTTCAAAAAACTATTTTTTATAAGGTTAACATACATTTAATATATAAAAAGATAATATAAAAGATATAAAAACATAACTAGTAACTGATTACCACCTGCGCTAAGATAGTTTGACAGACTCCTATTTTTGGGAGGTTTTAAAAAAAATAACTACGAAGGCTAAGGCAGGAAATCCGCTCCGCTTCGCTCCCGCCTTAGCCTTCTAACCTAACCTATCCGAGTCGGGGTACTCTGAGTCGGGATGTTAACCATAATGACGTTTTTTATATATATTAAACGTTAGGCCAAATGATTTTCGATTACATAAACGTTATTATCAAACAACGTTATACATATTACATTTATTTCTTGTAAAACTTATTTAGATGTTTTAGAAGTAATAAATGTAATATGTAAAGAATTTCTATAAACAGTTGGATATCACGTTGATTGTATCTTATGAACAATATTAAAATGAAATTAGACTAAATGAGTTTATTCGTTATGAAACGCACCCGAGCTGGTTGGTTGAATTTCATAAAGCTTTGGTACATAGTAGCGTGCCGTTCAAATAATATGATGAATTAAACGGATATCAGACGGGTGTTATTCAATTGTCGGTCAACGATCTATTATGCAGCGGCTGCCTCCTGACGGGTGAGGAGGGGTGAGGGGAACACGGGGGCTCATTCATTTATAAGTGATTGGACAGCGATCACATGTGAGCGCGCGACACGGAAATCGAATTAGACGTGAGTCAAGCAGACGGCGCGGCGGCGGCGCCCGGCAGCATCGGTTATTGAAAGCGACGCCGACAATATTTGTGAATCAACTCTGCCTGCAGTGTCACATACTGGTCGAATATTCGAACACTAACGGGGACATTATGTTAGAGCATTACTCTATAATGCTCTCCGCCTCTCCGGAAGTGTTGACGTGCCATGAATGATGCATGGCTGATGGCTGAATGTTTCAATCAGTAACTTTATGAATTCGGTTGGTGTTTGACAATCGATGTTACACGGTGCAGAGCATCGAAGAATAATGCTGGCTCGGGGCTTTGGTGGCCGCTACAGACAAGCTACGGCGTGAAATAAATACTTATGTTTAGTACAAACAAATTGTTTTGATTTGAAAGTTCTAAGGTTATACTTCTCTCACATGTTTCACGTACTAAAGTAAAAGGTAATAAAAAATGCGATTTTATTGCGAACTAGCCGCACAGGGTGGAATGCATCTTATTTTGTGAATAATTTCGTATTGTGATTTTTTAACACTTTACTAATTGTAGTGTATGTAGATATATTTATGATTTGTGTCGAGCGCATGCGTCACAAGGTGCGAGCTGAGTGGGGGGCAGTCTGTGTTCGACCGTCAATCAGGACGCACGTGCTGATGCGTAGGCGAGCCAAATACAATACTATTATTCGATACGTTGCGTGGATCTGGCGACGAGGACAAAAGCAATAAAAACTATATAGTAAAGTGATTTTAGTAAAAAAAATAGAGAAAAAATGTGGCTGGCGAAGTGGCGAGATAGTTTATTTCATAAATATGAATTTAAAGAAAACTAAAATTATGCATCTTCGACAAATATTGACCACTCCTTCCATTAGTATAACTTTAGAATATAACGTCAAGCCTAGAAATTCGATGTGCTCTAACATCGAATTTCTAGGCTTGACAACTGACTCTAAACTGACTTGGAAACAACATGCATCAATTCTTATAAAACATAATTAGGTTCGGCTTTATCCTATATAATTTTAAGAAAATTGTTAATCAAAGTTGTTAAGCACCTGTTGTAGCTGCGTATTATGGCTAGGTAGATGCCATATTACGTTACGGAGTAATTTTTTGGGCAAATTAGAATTATAGAAAACATTTTTAAAGCACAGATGAGGTGCATTAGATCTATATGTTGTCTTAAACCAACGGAAAGCTGCAAACCGCATTTTAAATCTCTTAGAATACTAACATTACCTTGCTTTTACATATACGAGACCGCTTTGTTCGTCAAGAAAAAATGTGAACTGTTTCAGAAAGCTTCAGAACAACGCTATAGATCGACAAGACAAGAATATCGTCGCGAATTATGTCTAAGAGCCTCAAAGACCGCCCTTGTGCACAAAAGCATCCTCTGCATGGCTCCGATGATATTCAATAAAATACCAAATGACATTAAAGATCTAAACTTGACAATTTAAACGGAGACTAAATAATTTTTGAAGTTATACTTCTTTTGGCGCGATGGAGAAAACTGATGAGAGTGAATTTTTACGATGCGCGCGCACACCGACACCTGAAT
Source organism: Mamestra brassicae (assembly GCA_905163435.1). Lineage (NCBI taxonomy): Eukaryota > Metazoa > Arthropoda > Insecta > Lepidoptera > Noctuidae > Mamestra > Mamestra brassicae. The sequence goes on along the minus strand of LR990991.1, from coordinate 153,480 downwards.
TCTACATCGTGAAGTTAGTTCTAGGTGGCATGAAAATCGATAACTATGTTCAAGTTGTATATTCTAGTATTTTTTGACTGTCTTTTGTTTCTTTTATGTATGAATTTCGAAGAAGAATGTGGTTTTAATTTCGAAATAAAGCGCCAAAATATAAGATACAAATATTTTGATAAAAGTAATTGATTAGACACTAATTTTTCCCGCGGCTCAGCTCCTTTTATTCTATCCTAGAAGATTTTATTGGAATATGATGATTTTTCGAAAACAAAAAACAGCCTCTTCATGAATGAGTTTTCTTAATCGGATTTGTATCTACAGTAGAACGGAACAAAGAATTTTACCGTTTATAATAATTATTAGTATTGACTATTTTGAAAAAAGGAGTCTCGTAACTTATATGTCATTGTAAGTAGGTACCCATAAACTTCTCAGGTACACACCATCCAGAATAGAAAGTTGGTATTAATTTCAAATACTACTAACAAAACATTCGAATCAAAAAAAAAAATTGCATGATATCTGCCCTATTTTATGAACAAACAGTTTTAAAACTATGAAACGTATCAGTTATTTAGCGTAATAGACTTAATTGGCGATCGTTCGAACGCAACAAATTGAAGCTGAAAACAATACAAATATTTTAAAACTTTTATAGTTTTTTAGTTGTGAATGTTTTTTTTCCATACGCCAAAGAAGTAAAACTTCTGACGCGTGTACATAAGTACACACACTCTTTTTTAATTGAAAAATGTTACTAAACCAATGTGACATATGTGATAAAATATTATGTATTTATACTTGAACATTCAAAACTTGACTTATGAATTGGGTTCTGAATATTTATTAAAAATAATTAGTTGTATTCTAAATGATTACCATAAAATCGATTGTATTCTATTTTGCAATTGTTGTTAACTTGTGTGAAATATCGATTTTTAATTATTTTATTCTTAAATAGTGTATGGGTATTTTCTTGAGTTTCCAAAACCTAACTATAAAACCTACTGTACTACCAAACACACTAATAAAAACTGACTTTGACCATTGCTCATTTTCATTCCTTTTCGTTCGTTCTTGTTCCCATCCAAAATATTGGTAAAACCGTTGATTTGACGAATGATACAGCCATCGTGTTGCAAGTGCAAATAAACGTAAAAAACCAACGCCCAATCTACCGAAGGTCTATAATAAGGTTCTTACATCTATTTCGAGAAATGAACTTAATAGCCAAATTAACAAAAACAACATCATGTGTGTCTCTCAAAATGGATGTAGGAATGGGTCCCGCGGTACTAAGGAGCATTCTCATTGATATGGCCATTAGCCAACAGGTTCGGCGTTCCCGAAAGGATCTGTCGACATGCTGGATAGACTATAAGAAGGCCTATGACTCGGTACCTCATACATGGCTCATGAGAGCTAGAATTGTATAAAATTGATACAATGCTACGCCTTCCTGATGTCGTGTTTGGGGCAATGGAGGACAGTCCTTCGCTATCCAGGATTTCAAAATATTCAGTGGAATAGCGAACCGGTAAGGATCAAGCGGGGTACATTTCAGGGCGATTTCTCTTTGGTTTTGCCTAGCCTTGAATCCTTTAAGCACACTACTGGAAAATTCAGGGATAGGCTATCGGTTGAAGAGAGGCAGTCAGGTTATATCTCACCTCCTTTACATGGATGATTTGAAACTCTTTGCCCCCAGTAATCTGAAACTGATGGAGCTACTGAAGGTAACTGGAACTTTCAGTAGCGCCATCAGAATTTTTTGGTTTGGTGTGGACAAACGTGTGGTCTTGCATGTAAAGCGTGGGGAGATTATGGATTCCGTGGGAACTCAACTCTAGGATTCTATTAACCTCAGATTTCTCTCTTCTTCTGAGGCTTCTTAAATGTTAGCAATGTTAGACTCTCCACAATCACGAGATATGCAGTCTCAGGGAATATTTCCTAGCTGTCGACGTGGGTATGCATCGAGATTTAGTGGCGGTGGAAAACGGACTCATCCCACTCTCCTTGGCAAATGGGAACTGGCGCAAACCTGCGGTGCTTGACACTAACGATCACAGGGCGGTATGGCAGAGTATGTAACTTTACGGACGCTTTTTCCGGGCCCTACAATCGGTCCCCAATTATGGACGAAGTTATCATGACGAATAACTACCAGAAATTTATCGTGGAGGATGGCACGGTTGACATTTGTCGGGCATGTCACCGTCCGGAAGAAACAATTCGCCACATTATCTCTGGTTGTTCTCGTCTAGCTAACGGAGAATACTTGCATAGACATAACCTTGTAGCCAAGATTATCCATCAGCAACTTGCTCTGAAGTACTCTCTTGTGGACTTGGAAGTGCCGTACTACAGGTATGTGCCCGACCCAGTTCTCAATAATGGCAATATCACATTGTACTGGGATCGGTCCATCATCTCTGACAGGACTATTGTGGCCAATAAGCCTGATATAGTGGTGGTGGACCAAATCGAGAGGCGTGCAATGATTGTAGACGTTCCGCATGACGAGAACCTCGTGAAAGCCGAGAAAGATAAACAAATCAAATATCTTGACTTGGCTCGCGAGATTGTCGACATGTGGGATGTGAACTCGGAAATCATTGTACCGATAGCCGTATCAGCCAACGGCTTAATAGCCACGAGCTTCGGCCAACACCTTAGGAGGCTCTCGTTAGGCAGCTGGATCAAGGGCTTGATTCAGAAAGCAGTACATCTGGACACGGCTCGCATTGTTAGGAGGTTCCTTTCTCTAGGGCCCTGACTGCCGGTAGCTTGGACCGTGTTCCCGATACCGGTGGGCTACTACTTTTATATTTTTAAATGTTTTCTTTTGTATTTTTTTTTAAATATTTAAAAATGTAAGAAATAAGTGTAAAAAAATAAATGAACGGAATAATAATAAAATATTTTATTTTCCATTGGTTGTACAAAAACACTTATAGACACTATGCAGCTTTACAACAACAATAAAAGGTGTGTTCGTTGAACTCCGGAACCCAGTTTAAGACTAAACTTTTGTCTACCTATTTTCTAAGACGTAGCCTCATGTGTGATAGGATGAGTGTGTGTGTGTTTGTGACGTGACGTAAGTATATACGAGATATATGTTCTCTTAAACCAACTTCAAATAATTTCAGATTCTTTAGTCAGACTCATACTGACTAAAACCCATCCGTGTTCCTTCTAAAGCCCTTTGCGTTCCAGGGCCACGGTGACTCTTTCGAACAAACTCCGCAACCCTGGCAGGCTCTGGCCCTAGCGGGCCCCGTCTTCTATGCTGACATCTCTTTGAGGCGCGCGTGAAACACACCGCGCCATCGACCCGGGCCTGGTGGTGATCGGACAGCGAGCCACCCAACGCTCGCCGTCCGCAGGCCCGCGCCTGCGGTGGCCGGGGATACGTTAGCATTAAGTTATTTTGTGGGACAATATCATTAAAACGAGCGAATCTCAGTAGTCGCATAGGATGTGTAACATCTGACGTCTCACCTTGGTAGAAAGCAACGTTAACATTAAAAGTAACTGACACCCAACTCGACCACTGCGCGCGCTCATTGGTCGAATCGAATAGGTCGCGCTCATTGGTCGAATCAAATAGCGCGCGTTTCCTCGGCTTCCTGTTACACACTTCATCACTCCCACAGATTGCAGGAAAGCGAGAGGAAAGATGTTACACATAAAAAAGGAGGAGTTTCTTTAACTTAATATTCGATATATTTATCAGATCTTCAGTCTTAATATAATGAAATGTAAGAAACACTTAGAAACAGTGGTCGTGATACAAAATGTTAAAGATCGGACTTCCAGACCAAAGAACTATCCATATAGATTCCGAGATATTTAACAGACGCAGACCTTGTCCCCCTTGGGGGAGGCCTATGTCCAGCAGTGGACGTCTTTCAACTAATATGATGATGATGGTCATGATCTTGTAAGTTGTGTACAGTCACATTGTGACGAGCATAAACCGAGAGTACAAATATGAGTTCTGAGCACCATTGTGTCTGGTGGAGAGAGGTTAGTTTGCATTAAGGAGAAAGACAAGTACACCGTTTTATATAGGTTAAATGTTAAAATATTGTTTGGCAGCCACTCCATCACAGAAGCAAGAGCGTGTTCCGGGTGTTTTACTGTTTCAGACCAGTTACTATCATGAAGTAGTAAGGCCGTATCATCTGCGTAAGTAAACATGGAACAGTTTGTTAGAGACATTTTGCATAGGTTTTTAATATAAATTAAAAATAAAGTTGGGCCCAAATTTGAACCCTGAGGAACGTCAATAGTCAATGATTTTGTGTCACTAATTTCGTCATGAATGTTTACGCACTAGGTTCTATCACACAGGTAATCCTGAAATATTGCAAGTGTATATCCACGAAAGCCCATAGTTTCTAACTTGGATAAGAGATGGGGAACAGTCACAGTGCCAAAGGCCTTTGAAAGATCCAAGAAGCTAGCCAGACATTTCATGTTATTACCTAATTTTGTCACTACATGATCTACCAATGCAGTAACCGCATCTTCAGTTGACCTGCCACCTCTAAATCCATACTGGTTATTGCTTAGGATTTTAAACGACTCAAGGAAGTTTACCAATCGATTATTAAGAATCTTTTCCAGTATCTTTGAAATGGCAGGTAGGACTGAGACAGGTCTAAAATTATTTACTCTGTGTCTATTCCCATTCTTGAAGATTGGATAGAAAACAGCCTTTTTAAAAACCTTAGGGAAACAGCCCTTGGATATAGAGCGCTTGCAGATATGAGTGATGGCTGGTCCAAGCGCAGGTAGACAGAATTTTAACTGTCTTGATGATTTGCCGTCCCAGCCCACTGTAGTATCTGTTCGTAACCCGACAATAAGATTTGTGACCTCAATTTCAGCTGTGGATAAAAGTACCAACGAATTACAGGGTACCGGATCGAGAGAACATTCAGAGGTGTTGGTAGACGACAATTTGTCAGCCAAGTTTTTGCCAACGTTAACAAAAAACTCGTTGTCTTAGTTTATAAGTTAATTAAGTAAGATTAATATGTATTAGTTTATTTTTTGTATGTTTAATTTGTGTATTTTATCTATGGGCCTATGATTAAAGACTTTTCATCAGAGTAAATAGTAGTTCATTAGTGGAATGAGCGTTGAGACTAGTCCCAGTAATATCTTAAATGATCTTACATGTTGCTTTTGGGTTATCTTTCCTTTCATAAGCCATTTTTAGGTTTTTGAGGGGCTTATTACAAAAGTTACGATATCGTTTGTATGTGACTTTTAGGATGTAGTGTTCAGGGTCTTTCTTAAGCGTACCTACCGGCCATGTTATCTCTATTTCGGATACATCTGAGCGGCCATTGGTAATCCAAGGTTCTGCGTTTCGAAGCCGTGTACACCGATTTCGAGTGCTTGACGATGATGGAGCTAATGACGGATACCAGAGACTCAGCGGCATTGTTCGCATCTTGAATATAAATCACTTCACTAAAATTCATTGATGAAAATTCGTCATTTACCGCTGGATAGTCAACAACTATGCGGTTAAATTTAGAGGTAAACTTTTTTTCCATCGCCTCGATTTTTTTTGTCCATCTATCGCATGTGGGCTCCGGAAAAAATTGAGACTCGAATCCCGTAAAGCACTAACTTCTTAGAGGTAAATACGAACCACGTTTGTACGGATCTCCCAGTACGCGAGTCTACTCGAACTTGTCCGGTTGATTTCAGAGTAGCTCCGTATTCACGAGTAGGGCAAGCTGGAAAGGGGGGTAAAATGCCCGCGGAGGGGCCCAAGAAGCCCGCAGAGGATGCGTCAGCACCCCCTTTCAATTGCGACCGCGTCTGACCCTACCACAGACGCTTGGACGACGGTCGTCAAAAAGGGCCGCAAGAAGATGGCACCGCCTGCAACCGCTCAGCCCAAGCCCGCGCCTTAAAAAAGAGTAGGTCCCGGAAAAGAAGGGTTCCACGCTCCGCGGCTGTGGTTATTACACTGCAGCCCGTAACCATTGAGAGGGGCCTTACCAACAAGGAGGTCCTCACGCAGGCGAAGGCCAAGGTCGCGTTCCCCAACCTTGGTACACTGACCGGCTTCAAGATGAAGTCGGTGGTTACAGGGGCGCGGCTGTTCGAGGTGTCGGGACCTTCGGGCAGCGAGAAGACGGATATTCTAGCTGCCAAACTGAGGGAGGTCCTCAATGAAGAGGACGTCCGAGTGTCCAGGCCCGTGAAAACCACTGAATTGCGCGTCGGTGCCCGGTTGCGGCGGCGAACAAGACCGCCAACAGCGGGCGGCTTTTGGTGGGCTGGGCTGCATTACGGGTGAAGCTGCTGCAAGGGCTATGCGATGCTACCGATGCCTTGACGTTGGGCACGTCAGGGCACGGTGAACCACCGCAATTGACCGCAGCGAGCAATGCTATCGTTGCGGTAAGCCCGGCCACAAGGGGGCTCATTGCTCCGCGACGCTGAACTGCAGCCTTTGTACAGATGCAGGGACGCCTGCAGTGCACATTGTGGGCGGGAAGGCCTGTGGCGCGCCCCCACCCAAGAAGGACAACAACAAGACGGGGGCAACCAAGGCTGCCGGGGGCTCTTTACAACCCCCTCAGTCTGGTTGCTCTTTGGCCGACTCCTGGCCTACGAATGGTGCCGAGGAAATGGATTGTGTATAATGGCACAATTCTATTTCCTCAATGGCAATATCAACCACTCTGCCAGGGCTCAGGATCTCGTACTTCAGAGCATGGCAGAGTGGTCGATTCAAGTGGCTGTGGTCGCCGAGCCGTACTATGTCGTCGTCGTCGTACCCCGAGATAACTGTGCATGGCATGGTTTAGAAGACGGGTTACTACGGAACCCTACGCTGTGCGTAATCCGACACGCATTTGGCCAGTTTTTGACTTGACTTTGATTAAAGTTACTGTGCAGTTTGTAGTGTTTTGTTTCAGAAGTCGATTATTTTTTTGTGTTATGCACAAGTCCCATTACGATTTTTGATCGTAATTACATTAAGCATACTGCGTTGACTTCTTTCACATGAATTCGCTAAGCTCGGGATATTTGTGATAGCGGACGGTAAGTACAGTTCTAGTCGTGGGAGTAATGTCCGCCCTGGGAGGAAGGAATTCGTTATTATCGACCCCGAAAACATTGAAAATTGTAATGGTAGATGGGGATTTGGGGGCAATTAGTAATAAATTGTTATATGGTTTAAAATAAAGTGATATAAATAAAATAAAATAACGTTTATTTCAGACTGGTGAAATGTCCATATTTTATTAGTATTGTAGCATTATCTTAAAACTATTAAAAACTTCAGGATCTAGGAGGTTAAATAAAGCGCAGTAGACTTTACAATGCTTCGTTATATTTTCCTTAATACTCAATTTAATAAAATTATTAACCAAAACATGTTGATCATATGGTCAGGTTGTTCCTCTGATGAGCATGTACTCACTCTTTCCAACGTTGTACCTCAAGCCGTGACCCCCAGCGTAGGCCTCGTAGATGCTTAACAGCTTCCTTAACCCTCCAACAGATGGACTCAGCAACACCATGTCGTCCGCGTAACTGATGTTATTGACGCAAACGTTATCTATATGACATCCGACATGGCTGCTGCTGAGCTCACCTATCAGCTGACTCACGTACAGATTAAAAAGTCTTGGAGAGGTCAGTTCCCCTTGCCTCACTCCACACTTAAGTGAATATTCTTCAGAATATGTGTTTCCCCACTTGACACGGTTTTCTTGGTGGTTATACCAGAAAGTAAATATCTTAGTGAGTTCTGAGGGAGCCCCGACCTCCCTAATCTTAGTCCAGAGCTTGTTATAATCGACCAGGTCAAAAGCCTTCGATAGGTCCAGAAAGCAAGCGTATATGGGAGTTTTTCTATCAACATAGTAAGCGACAGTGTGCTTTAATGTCAATATTTAATATAATATATCTTGGGACAACATACACACTGTCATCCGATTCCAAACTAGGCAGAGCCTGTGCTTTGGCAACCAGACAAACTACACCACCCAGACACAGAACAAATGATCATGCTCATCACACAAAGATTTGTCCTGGGTGGGAATCGAACCCACGACCTCCGGTTTAGCAGTCAGGGTCACTAACCACTCGACCAACAGGCCAGTCAAAACTTAAAGATACTAGTTACTTAAGGATATTGCACTTTCAGTTGACAAATTCTCACGAAATCCAAACTGGGCATCGTATGAGCATCCAGAAAACCATCCAAGACCTTCGCCAAGACAGTAGCCAGGGAGATAGGTCTATAATTATTCTTGTCAGTGACATCACCAGTGACATTCTTTGTTGTAGGCACAACAATAGTTTCCATCATCGTAGGTGGTAAGTTCGAGTGACGTATGCAGAAAGTGTATAACAACGCCAGTACTCTAAATAAATGGTTACCCACTTGCTGCAGGTGTTCAATGCTGAGTCCGTCACTACCCGGAAATTTACCACGTTTCATGTTTTTGTGACTGAAAGTTCCTTTTAAATAGGTTTGCTACATCTTTAGGCTCACTACATCCGCCTACAGTCACTGGCAAATACCGTTCATACCCTTAGTACCCTTCCAGAAAGCTCCAAAGTTTTTATCCTTAACGTTAAGTTTTTGTACTTCAAAAAAAATGTTTTTTCCTTACCTTAATTGTCCCACTTCTGGGCAAAGGTCTCCCCCATTGCTTTCCAACGCTCTTTGCATTTTGCCATCTCCGGCCAATCCGTCAGGAACAAGTCTAAATCGTCACACCAGCGTCTCTTTGGCCTGCCTCGGCTACGACGCCCGTCCTCAGACCCACTGCGTGACGATTCTGGCCCATCGGTCTTGATGCATCCTGTAAGTGTCACCCACCCAGTCCCATTTTTGCCTCGCAGATTTGTCACCGACGTCGGCGATACCTGTCTTAGATCGTATTATTGTGTTGCGGATTCGATCGGTCAATTTGATTTTTAAAATGATTGAGTCTTGATTTTTTCCGAGTATACATTACCTACGGAAGTTTATAAACGATGACAGCAAAATATAGCAGGTAAGATTGAAGGACAAACTTAACATTGCTGTTGAAAAAATGTTCTCCCATACATTAATGTACGTCACGGTCAATTCTTCAACCAAAAATATAAGATTGTAATCGTAAAAAAATATTTTTATATGATAAAACAACAACATCCCAATTTACAGACGTTTTTCTGTAAGTACTTGTACAACAAAGTGATCAAAGGCTTCCGTTTTTTCCTTTTGAGGTACGGAACCCTAAAAACGACATGCTTAAAGGTTTTTTCTAACAGACAAATGTAATTAATAGAAACTTTAAATTACTCGTGGTATTATGTAGAAGTGTATGACTCGTGCCGGGTTGTGCCGCCACTGCTTGGGGCACTTTGGTGGGCGAAGTGGTGCTCGCGTTCTGCTGAACAAAATGTTTCCGAGTGAATGTCGTATTGAGTTGGTCGTGTACGACGTACCGCCACCCGCCCTCCTCTCCCGCACACAGCGTGTCCCCCCTCTTTTCGCAACAACCCGAAGTTCTGCAACTTGGCTAGTTTACCGTAAATATTACACATAGTACAAAAAAACTTAGTCCGCGCACAGTTTGATGCAAAACTGTTCCACTCTGCGATCAAATCACACCACTACTGAAATAAGTTTACAATTCAAGACTCAAAGTAAAACCTGATTAGCTATAATGATGTTAGCTGCGACGTGTTTTGAAATTTCATCTGACTCGAGTTGTTCAATGTTCGGCTACCGGTCGCGGCGCGGCGGCGCACCGGTGCTCTGAAAATCGAGCTCCATACTCATAGTAACGTAACGTCAGGGATTTAAAATAAAAATTGGAATTTCTCTGGTACATATGGTACATCGCGGACAGAAGCTAGTATATAATAAAGGGATGTACCCTTTATTGTATACTAGCTTCTGCCCGCGATTTCGTCTGCGTTTGCGACTTTAGAACTGGCTCCAGAGAAAAATTTAAAATGTGGAGGCTAAAAAGGAGCAGGTTATTTATAGGTGTTGCTGATTATAAGTAGTAGTTGCATTATTATGCTTGGTGTGTTACGCAGTTTACAGACAGAATTTAAACCGTAATATTTTAAGTAACTGTTAAAAATCCCTCGCATGTATCTCCTTATATCTTTTTTACCGCTCATAATTCCAGCCCCGGAAAGACTTTGACCTGTTTCTGTACCTACTCCTGTTACTTGTGAATATTTACCGCTCACAATTCCAGCCCCAGAAAGACTTCGACATGTTTATGATCTCCTGGTACTTATGAATCTTACCGTTCAAATTTCCAGCCCCGGAAATACTTCGCTCGACCTGGTTTTGATCTGGTATTTAGCGCTCAAATTTCCAGCCCCGGAAATATCTCGACATGTTTCTGGTCTCTTGGTATCTTTAGCGCTCAGCCAGCAGCGGCTCTAAATTTTCACTTCCTTCTCAGTCACCACTAAGCAACGCCATTTACCGGGATAGCCTACGTGCTATTCCAGAATATGCACTACAATGTGTAATAGAATAAACGAAATACCTCTGGGTCATTGTAGTCATCATTATGAACAACTTTTACTTTCGTACCAACAACAAAATCGCGAAAAAAAAAATAGCTGTTCAGTTACATTTTGTCGAGTTATGCGCACAGAAATGTACCTATTTGGGGAAGTCGTTTTTTTTTGCGATTTCGGTGTTGGTCCCATAGAGTACAATGACCCACACCCTTAAGAGGTATTGCGTTTATTCTGTTACACATTGTCTATGTGTGATTTTTGCACAAACTTACTAATATAGAAACAAACTTTCACTTTAACATAGGAATCAGCTCAATGCGTGAAAAAATAAATGTTTTGGTTTTTTTTTGTATGGGAGAAAACATTTGAGTTTATTTTTTTTTTAACTGAATGGAACTGAAGGGCTGCTCACAAGCTATTGCTCTTAAACGGTGATCAAGATAACATACAAATCGTGTACCTTTCGGTGCCACTTTGCGTGTAGGGAATTTTCGAAATTTTTAGTTTTGGTTCTAATGTGATTTTTCAAATCTCTGAAGTAATTAAATGAAGTTGCCGACCGCTTTACTTGTATTGTCGTTAGTTAACATCACGCTAATGGCCTTTATGATGGCAATAATTGTAAAAACCGGGTTAGTGCGAGTCGGACTCACGAACGAAGGGTTCCGGTACCATTATCTATAAAAACGGCAAAAAGTCTGGGGCTCCCATACAACAAACGTGACTTTTTTGCCGATTTAAAATAAATATTTGTTAATAAATATGTGTTGCCCCTTTAATATTTGTTTTATTTTGCTTTCATTATTTATTTTAAAAGTGAATATATTAATAAATATTCTGTGAATATTTCAAGCGTCTACCTGTTGCCGCTATCAATAAAAATAAAAAAATGGGTCCGTTTTACCCTCTGGGTACGGAACCCTAAAAACCAGAAATTGCGAGACGGACTCACGTGCAAAGGGTTCCAAACGAATCTCATTTTGTAATATGTTACTTTTAAAACATACATGTCTTATAGGTTTTACTATAATCTGAAAGACACGGTTTATTGAATATTAAATTAAAAAGCTCACAGTTAAATACCTACTTTGCTTTGGTACTAGTTTTTACTGATTTTAAGGTGAGGAGGTTACTGGTTTATCTTTAAACCAAATGCAATATAGCTATAACTAAAGCCAATGCAAAAAGAATCATCAAGATCGGTTAATAAACAATAAAGTTATGCCCCAACAACATGTAAATTCAGATTGACTTGTTTGCATCTGCGTATCTACCCCTTCACAGCGTACCGGCGTGATGTTATGTTATGAAATGGTGTAATCAATAAACAGACATGCAAGTTCAGCAATTCCGGGAGATTTGCTTTTATTGAAGAGTTCCGTTGTCTACCTCCGAAATCTTTAATCAGATCTTGACCAAATTGAAATGGAGCCAGACTGGAAAAATACTCTTCCAAACAAAATAAGAATCATCCAAATCGGTTGACAATTGGAGAAAATATCGCTGATCAAACATTTGTCCCGGGATCCCAGCATCAGATCCTAACTTATATCTTCCATCATCAGCTCAGCAAGATGAGATGTTGATTACCAGACACAATTATCTGAATTGCGTTAAAAAATATATGAAAAACATTGTTTGTGCCTTTAAAATTTGAGGGTTGCCCTCGATTTCCCTGGGATCCCACCATCAGATTCTGACTTGGTGCCAATGGGACCAATTCAGGAGTGTAGACTTTCGAACAAAAAGAGAATCATCAAAATCAATTCAAAATTGACGGAATAATCGCATAACAAACATACATACAAAAAAAAAGAAACAGTCGAATTGATAATCTCCTTCTTTTGGAAGTCGGTTGAAAAACGTTTTTCCAACTGTACCGTGTGACATATCAAATGAAAGGGCGCATTGTAAGGGAAACATTACCACTGCCACACCCTTTTCTCCAAAAAAAATACACAGATAATAATTTCTTGCTTATAGATTACAGTAAAACCCATAAGACATTTAAAACCTATAAGACAGGTTTAAAAGTACCAGTAAAACCTATGACACATCTGTGGTTTAAAAGTGACATTCGTTCGGAACCATTTGCACGCGAGGCCGTCTCGCACATGACCGGTTTTTTCTATTATTGTTATCATAAAGGCCATTAGCATGATTTTAACTAACGACGATATAAGTAAAGCGGTCGGCAACTTCGATTAATAACCTACGTCGAAGATTTGAAAAATCGCAAACCGAAAATTAAAATTTCAAAAATTCGCCACACGCAAAGCGGCACCGAAAAGTACATGACTTGTATGTCATCTTGATAACCGTGTGAGGAGCAATAGCTCGTGTGAGCACTAGCCCTTCAATTTCATTAAGTATAAAAAACAAACTTACCTAAGTGTTTTCTCCCATACAAAAAATACATACCAATTTATAATGTTTCACGCGTGTGTCTGCGCATTACATTCATACGACATAAAGTGATATTTATTTTAATTTTTTAATCCCCGACTGTAAGTTTCTATAAGTATGGAGCTCGATGTTCAGAGCACGGTGCGGCGGCGGCGCGGCGGCGGCAGCACAGAGGTGCGAGGCTTGAGGACGCTCCGCACTTCGCAGAGCCGATGATTATAATACCTCACCGAGCGCTGCGCGCCGCATTAATATGTAAGCGAACCCCGAGTTCGCGGTGAATAAATAAAACAGAAAGCGGTAAGTGAAAGCCGCTGGTCTTACTCTTAAGCAGCTTTAATAATGCAGGAGTCGCGGGTCGGCGGCGGCGGAAAGCTACGATCAACATTCGCGCTTCTTAAACTTTAACTAGTCCGCGTGCCGCCGCAGTCCGTCCATCTGCCCGCTCGCCCGCTCGCTCGCTCGCCCGCTCGCACGCTCGCCCGCTCGCCCGCTCGCCCGCCTGTCCGCCTGTCCGCTCGCGTACAGCGCGCTCGTTTTCTGTTTATGAAGAGATGTAAAACAGCGGAGCACGCTCAGCTTTATTAAAGCGTGAAATTTCTCATTTCGCCGGGACTCATTACGATGAGCGGCGAGTGCCGACACAATAAATATAAAGTATAGCACTTCGCCCGCGACTTCCTCCGTGCGGTAGGTAGTAGCAGGTACTCCACAAACTTCAACGCCCCCTGTAACCCTTTTTAAGTTAAGTTTTAAAATTAAGCACTAAGATTCAACGGTCTCGGGATCAGCCTAACTATTCACCCCATTCACCCTGTCAGGGGTTGATTATATATTATATTATAGTTTGTTCATTCCAATTTCAATTGAAGTAAGCAATAATGTCCTCCCCTAAAAACTTCATCACCCAAAAATCCATATCCAAATATTTGTTATTCTTATTTTTTTATCCAAAACATGAATGCCGTGTTTCAATTTTATCGGTCCAAGCATTGAGAGTCTCCCCAGTTCGCTCAAACCGCTACATTTTTCTTACTTAGAGCATTTTTATATCCGTCGTAACTTTTAAACAAAAGGTCCTATTTGAATCATTTAAAGTGTAATTTACATGTACATAATCAACCTTAATTACCAAACCATTTAAATGGATAAGGATCAATATTTTGATATCAAAATCATCACTTTTTCTTTCCAACTGGGATTTGATTGAATAATATTAACAAAAAGCGGTAATTGTGAATTAACCATAATAGTTAGATATAAAGCCTCGCGGACTTTTCTCTAGGTTAAAATGAGTAGTTTTGAAGTTAGAGATCATTTATTCTCATAAAAATTACAATTAACTTACATGAGAATATTAAAACTAAACATTTAAAACACAATTTTTTTTACACATTATTCATGTTTTAGTTGGAATCCTAATTATTTCTGGAAATTAATATAGCCTATGTTACTCGGTAAAGATGTAGCTTACTAACGGTGAAAACAATTTTAAAATCGGTCGTTTTTACGTTAAATCTTTCTTTTTTATAATATCAACTAGCGACCCGCCCCGGCTTCGCACGGGTGCAATGCTGATACTAAGTACCTCCGCAACCGCTGTGTCCCTGCATTTTAAATCTCTAATATCTTCGAAAAAAACATTTAAATTACATGCTGTAGAGGGCCATATTGATCTATAATAAATGTACAATGCATTAAGGTACTTAATTGGATAAGGATGAATGCTGTATTGCTTAAAATCGCTTCGTAAATAAGCCATTATTTCTCGTAAAAAATAAAGGATAAAATGGTTATTGTTGGTTATCCCTAAGAGATAGACATACACATATACCATTGCACATTTTCTTGTAGGGCTTTTTAAGGTGTACAATACTAGAGTACATTATTATGATCTATCTCGTAGGGTTCAGCCAGCGTTTGCAATGTAAGCGCAAAAAATGTGTTCGACTGATCATTTTAGAAACCTCTAAAATTATCCGTGTTTCTCTATGTATTAATGCACAATGCATTAATACATATAAACCTTTCTCTTGAATCACTCTATCTATTAAAAAAAAAACATATCAAAAACAGACAGACAGCGGGAAGCGATTTTGTTTTATACTATGTAACGAATACAAAAAAAAAATTACACCTTGGTTTACATTATTCAAGTTTTAGTAGGGATCACCCTACTAAAACTTGAATAATGTTACTTGCTCATTATTTCTGGAAATAAATTAAGCTTATGTTACTCGGTGTAGGTGTAGCTTTGTATCGGTGAAAGAATCGGTCGAGTAGTTTTTGAGTTAAATCGTAACAAATGAACAAACAAATCTTTCCTTTTTATAATATTAGTTTAGATAGGTACTACGCGCAGTAACATGATCTCGCTTAATTTATAATATGAACAGCATGCACTGGCGAATACGAAAATCACATGCTTGACTGAACAAGAGATCGTGCGTCTCCTGTGACCCTCCTGTCATCGTGTGACTCCCTAGCACCCGGTGAGCAGGCAGTGACGTCACATGAATGAAGGCTGAATGGACAGTGCGTTTCAGAACTTACCTAATCTAACCGCGTGGGGTCTCGGGGTTCTCCAAGATGATAAACTTCGATTTATTGTTCAACTTGAATATTGCTAGTACTTAATGCTATTGTCTATGTAGGCCGATATATGTGTATAATTATTAAGGTAGGTTTTATTTATTTATTTAAGGACCTTCAACAAAAGATGTACACAAAATATTAGAATGTTATATTTTAAGGTAAGTACGTGGAGATGTTGTCACCGATCTCTACCAATTCTGAGATAGGATCCAGTCGGTCCGTGCCTCCATGGCGTCATCTGTCACGCGCAGACTGCAGAGTGTCTGAAGTTCATTGTTTATCAACAATTTAGATATTGTATTCCCATTTTGTGTTAGTACTGGAAATCATCATCCGTATTGGTACGGTACGGTTGCCCAACGACTTAGCTCCCTTGAGGGTATCGGATATGGCGATTTTGAGACTCTAAATATTTTGGTAGAGGCCGGTATTTTCCACATACAAAGTACCTACTATAGAGTGGGTAGTCCATGTGGTCACCTGATGATATCGGAACACAGAGAGGTTGAAAACACATGGCGTTTGTGGGTTTCGGTCGACTTAATATGCGATCTAGTATCCATAACAAGCACGCGGGCGACGCTCGTGTGGACGCGCTGTGTCTGAGACCCTGAGCGGCTGAGCCTGTAGGTAATCTGTCAGTGATCCACTCGTTATTGCGCGCACGTCCCCGCGTTAGGCGCCGCCAGCAAAACTTATTAAGTAAGGGCGGAGCTCCCCGCCTCACACGAGTGGCGAGTACCCCTGGCCGTAACGATATTCTTATGGGCTTCATTATTTGGGTTTATTCTTCTCTGATAGCTACCTAACATAACAAAGCTGCTGTGTGTAAACATAGCATCATTGGACATGTGACTGCTGGCCACGATGTGTAAGCCGACAGCGGAGTGCGGCTCTCTTGTGAGTGAGGAGGCGCCGAGAGAAGGCCGTGAGACGCGGGTGACGATGGGGCTCGATGACGCTCGAAGTGGCACTCGGACGTCGAGTGCCAATCCACACAATATCCTCTTGAATTCGAGCTCAGCATTGTCTCATCATCTTAATTTAGCCAATGTGACAGTGCGCGCAACGTCGTCTTGTAAATGAACTCGTGTAACAGTCAGCCTCTCAAAATAACGCCAAAATACGACGGCACTGCTTACGCTGCGTCCTACGTGACGTGAGCGATCTGGAAGCGAGCGCGAGGCGGCGCAGCGCGGCGCGATAACAATAAACAGTTGATACCTTGTGAAGTATATTTGCAAACCAAGATTGCTTCTTTCTTATTTTAATTAAAGCGGTATGTTCTGTGGTTTTGTGCTCACACCATAAATAAGTATTATAAGTCTGTACGCGAGGATTTGTAATTGGCTTTTTAGTGACTATGGTTTCCTTTTTTCTTGTTTATTTTTATAAGCTGTAAGTCCTCCCTGTTCGAAAAATAAATAAATAAATTTGTTTATAGAGCGAGCAGCATCTTTTAAAACTAGATACACCGACTACAGTCGTCTGATATATTAGATTGAAGCTTTTTGTACTAAAGAAATCCACGTCCAGACAAACACCCGATTTAAGAACAATAACAATTAAACTTCTATGAAACTCAATGTCCAGGCCACGGAGGAGCGGCGCCTTCCCGAAACCTCGTTTCATTACCTTCGATTACTGCTCCAGAAGTCGCTCCTGCGCTCTGACGACGTCATTGGGTGAGGGGTGAGTCAACATGTGAGCCGGAGTGCGTCCCGCAATGTTATCGTGTGTGCACAATACAGACGATTGCTGCGATCGCCGACAATGAATAATTGTCGAGACATCGGAAACGTTCCGTGCGAATTGAGTCCGTTCCGGCGGCGACAGGTCGCGAGCTCGTTTCCGTCCCGCCCCGCGCAGATCCACCGGTCCTATTGTAGCTTCAGACAGTTCACAAACGTTATAAACTGAAATAAATATTTTTGTTAACGATAATGACCTGTTGCTTATTTACCGAATCACTCACAATCGACTTCCAAATAAAAAACACAACAAAGTATAAAATAACTTTAATTTCGGTAGTTAGTGTTTTTTGTTGTTTTTTCGTTTTTTGACACCGACTTCCGAAATTAAAGTTATTTTATACTTTGTAATTAGTGTTTTTTATTTGGAAGTCGGTTGTATTTTTTTGTTATAAGTTTTTTTTCACTTTTTAGTGGTTCACATGTGTTTACACCTTCATAGCGTTATCAGATCTTCATAAAATTGAAATGGGACTACTCCGAGAAAGTACTCTTCCAAAAACTACGCAAATCGCTTCAAGTGTCCCTAAAAAATTTGAGGAGTTATCTCTATTTCTCCAGGATCCATCATCAGATCCTGACTTGATGATCAAGGGACCAGCTGGGAAGTATTCCCTTACAAACAAAAAAAATCGAAGTCTTCGAGTAATCGGGGAAAAATAAAAAAAAAGACTCCGACGAATTGAGAACATCCTCCTTTTTTTGAAGTCGTTTAAAAATCATGGAAATCGTGTCATCGTCACCGAACGCAGCTTTCGCTTAGTTTTCACTTCTATCGGCAGTCCCCAAAGACTGCCCCGCATGTTTTTTTTTATTGTAATCGTAATTGTCAGGACAAGCTTTTCAAATTAACTAAAAGAACATTTCTAAATATTTTTTTTATTTTTTCTGTATGAACCGACTTCCAAATAAAAAATTACAAAGTATAAAATAACATTAATTTCGGAAGTCGGTGTCAAAAACGAAAAAACAACCAAAAACACCGACTTCCGAAATTAAGGTTATTTTATACTTTATAGTGTTTTTTATTTGGAAGTCGGTTCTTTTTTGTAAAACGTTTTTTATTTTCCACTAACACTAACATTATTCCCGTAATTAGTGGTGTATTATTTGCCGTTAAGGAGTTTCTTTGTGTGCCTTCGCAGTCCAAGTTCAGACCAGCTCCTAGTAAAATATTTACTTTGCTTTGGTACTAGTTTTTACTGATTTTAAGGTGAGGAGGTCACTGGTTTATCTTTAAACCAAATGCAATATAGCTATAACTAAAGCCAATGCAAAAAGAATCATCAAGATCGGTTAATAAACAATAAAGTTATGCCCCAACAACATGTAAATTCAGATTGACTTGTTTGCATCTGCGTATCTACCCCTTCACAGCGTACCGGCGTGATGTTATGTTATGAAATGGTGTAATCAATAAACAGACATGCAATTTCAGCAATTCCGGGAGATTTGCTTTTATTGAAGAGTTCCGTTGTCTACCTCCGAAATCCTTAATCAGATCTTGACCAAATTGAAATGGAGCCAGACTGGAAAAATACTCTTCCAAACAAAATAAGAATCATCCAAATCGGTTGACAATTGGAGAAAATATCGCTGATCAAACATTTGTCCCGGGATCCCAGCATCAGATCCTAACTTATATCTTCCATCATCAGCTCAGCAAGATGAGATGTTGATTACCAGACACAATTATCTGAATTGCGTTAAAAAATATATGAAAAACATTGTATGTGCCTTTAAAATTTGAGGGTTGCCCTCGATTTCCCTGGGATCCCACCATCAGATTCTGACTTGGTGCCAATGGGACCAACTCAGGAGTGTAGACTTTCGATCAAAAAAAGAATCATCAAAAAAATTCAAAATTGACGGAATGATCGCATAACAAACATACAAAAAAAGAAAACAAACATTCGTATTGATAACCTCCTTCTTTTGGAAGTCGGTTGAAAATCAAAAGACCGATAGGCCATCAGTGAGTCACAAGGTTTAACAACAGTAGGTAATTACCGAAGGATTTGGGGCTGTAAATAACAACGTTAGATCGTCTGAATCGGGAGGTGCGATGTGACGAGAATATAATACGTAACTACTCAGTGTGCAAGTGGCGCGTGGCCGGGTGCGGGAGGGGGCGGCGTGACACCCGGCTGGCGGGGGGGGGGGGGCTGTAATAAATCGTACGTTGTAAGTCGAGGATTTACACGACAACGCACGCTATCGGTTCTGAACGTCGGCGTCGCGCGACACGTGCCATGTCTTCAATGACTTCGCCGAGCCCTGAAGCGGTGCGCAGTCAAGCGGTCCACTCGTTACACACATCTTGCTACTTTATTACATTACCTACTCAAAGTAAAAAACCGTGATTACTACGACAGCCTTTTTATGAAGACTAGGAACGGGACATTACAAATGACTTATTATCAATGTTGACGCATTTTGGATGATCAGAGTAGCTCAATATTGTTTTGTGTTGTGAACATATTTTCGTCTACCGACATACGTAGCTACGGAAAATATGCGAATGGATGTTTCGCGGGCTCACGCAATACTGTCGTCATATAAACATAAGGACAATCTCGTAACCTCTGGAGTACCGCTCTATTGTAACAAAAGAGGATTGGACGTCTCGGAGTGATGCAGAACTCGAGACACGGGTACACACGGGCGCGTGGTGCCGCACGCAGCGCGGCCGCGTAACGCACACGCCGCGTCGCATATAGGTCAGGGGCGGGTCGCACCCCCTCTCCACCCACCCCCTCCTGCACCCGGGCCTCTCCACCCGCGGGAGGGGGGATGCGATCTTGTCGCGACGCTCCCGGAAGTCGCGCAAATGACCTACTGCCAGCCATCCTTCTTACCTTCGCCTTGAATTACAGATAGTGAGCGTCGAGGCAGCGGGGCGGCGGCATGACGTTGGCGTGGCGGCAGCGTGTGGGGGCAGCGCCGCTTACTAACGCCCGACCGGAGACTTCCGTAACTCTCGAGAGAACTACAACCACTCATTTAATCCAACAACTCTCGTGTATTACCAAAAAACCGATACCCCACACCCCACTGCCCCAGCAGGCATGGAATGTTTATGAGAGTATGTGGATAGATACATACTCTACAGACCACAGACCACAGTAACGTTCGCATTCGTATATTATATTATAAACGCGAACGTTACTGTAGTCTGTATGTTTGTTTGTTACTGCTTCACGCCTCAACGGCTGAACTAACACGGATAGACCATGTCCTGGAATAGGACATAGGATACTTTTCATCCCGGGAGTATGTTTACTTAGAATAATTATTGAAATCCATGCGGCCGAAACTAGGTGTCTAATTAAGCTCTCTCTGTAGCTTCAGGAGCTGGATAGATATTTACAAATGGGATTTGGGATTATGTATCGTAGTTATGTGGGGTATCAAATAAAGGGCTCGAAAAGACGATCCTAAAAATTTTACTCACATAAAAGTAAAAAAATACTTGTGTTCAAAAACACGACCTCAAAATATGACTAAAAAGTTCCAAAGTAGTCAATGCACTGTAAGTAGCATCAATCTGTGATCGAACTAAAATAAATGCTATACGGGCTCTGTGGAGCATTTATTTGTTTCGATTATTCACCCTTTAAGGGTGAACTTTTGTGAACCCGAAATTATGAGGAATATTGAAAAACATTGAGGGTCTCGAGTCAGATTTTGACGAAAACTGCATCATTGGATTTTTGAAAAATCGGTATTCCTAGTCAGGAATCGAATCGGTTGATTTAAAAAAAGAACACACACCCTGTATTAATACTCAATACGAAAATGTCACTAATAATAATCAAGTTCTGGGAGTGCGAAGTAATAAAATTCATCAATAAAAAGTCTAAATATATATTTAATCAATAATATTTGGCAAGTAAAGCTGATAAACCTAACTCTCCACCGCCGTCTGTGCCGCCGCACGCTGTCACACTACTGCGCCACGTCATGAAGTACAGATGTTAAACTCATATTTGTCAATGTGTCGAATTTCAAAGAGGGCCAATTTGACTCATTCTTAAGCATCTTAGTCGCAGTCCATCAAATAAACCTCAATTTCCATACTTACATTTTTGCAAGTAAGTACCTTGGGTAGTGTAGGGCACCAAGAGAGGATTTCCTGAAATTCCTATGGGATCGGAAAAAAAGGGGTATGCGCGTAGCTAGTAAGCTAATAGGGTCGGAAACGACAATGGGCGTTCCTCAGGGTTCAATATTGGGTCCATTCCTTTTTTAAGTTTACATAAATGATTTGCCCCAATTACTTAAAAATCAACCAAAGATGGTATTATTTGCGGATGACACATCACTAATATTTAAAATAGACCGACGTTCACAAAATCTTGACGATGAAAATTGGTTTACGGCAAACAACTTGGCTCTAAATAAAAAAAAAACTAAATGTATTAGATTTTCTATACCAAATGTTAAAAGTAGCGAATGTGACATCATGTTGAATGGAGAAAAACTGGAGTTCATTAATCAAACGGTTATCCTAGGTATCACATTGGATGAGAAATTACAATGGGGCCTCATATAACATCACTTGCGGGTCGTCTAAGCTCAGCAGCGTATGCTGTTAGAAAGATAAGACAGTTAACAGACGTAGAAACCACACGTTTGGTCTACTGTAGTTACTTTTACAGCATTATGTCGTACGGTATTTTGCTGTGGGGTCGGGCTGCTGACATTGAATCCATATTTATTTTATAAAAGAGAGCTATCAGAGCCCTTTATAATCTATGTCGCCGTGATTCTCTTAGGGAACTTTTTAAAAAGATTAATATTATGACAGTCCCTTGCCAATTCATTTATGAAAATATTATGTATGTGCGGAAAAATCGACATCTTTTTAGTAAAATTAGTGATAGACATAATTTTAATACTAGAAATAAAGACAAATTAGATCAACCATTTTTTAGATTAGCTAAAGTCCACACTTCTTTCATGGGGTATTGTGTTAAATGTTACAAAAAAATACCTTCTGACATATCAGAACTAAATGAAAGAAAATTTAAAACTTATGTTAAAAGTACACTTTGTAAACAAGCATATTACAAATTAGAAGATTACATTCAGGATAAGAATGCTTGGAAACATGCTGGTCCTGCTCCATAGGACAATCAAGGGTGTAGATAAAATCAAACTGGTTCAGTTATGAATTAACTTTATAGATATACTGTTTCTTTTTTGTGTTTTTATTTTCTGTTTAATTAATGGTTATTAAGATTATCTGTAAATATGTGAGTACCATTAACCTAAAATTCTTTAGAAAATGAATAAGTTTACCGATGCTGGTATTACTTTGTTCTTATAAGTAGCATTCTCTGGGTGTATCGTCCTCACATAATATTGTATTAATATTTATATACCAAATTTTGTAAAATCATTATTTGAAAAGAGTAACTATGGAGTTTCTTGTCAGTTCTTCTCCATAAGAATCTACCTTTCCGAATGGACAGTAGAGTCACTTTATTAATGTAATATTATTATTTTACTGAACTGTAAATGCTGACGTTCAAAAGTGCCGTTTAATGGCCTAATTGAAATAAACGTTTTGACTTTTTTTTTGACTAGTATTATATAATACCGCATCAAACTCCATACCATCGCTTTCCAGCAGTCGACGTCGTGCACCAGAGAGAACCCATTCCTTTTGAGATATGTCCCGCCAGATACGGTTCAGCGAAGTGATTAGTCCTGCGCAGCATCACGACTTGGAGCGGTAGGTACACGGCACACGGGGTGTGTTGTGTGTTGGTGGCGGCGGGGGCGCTTACAGCGGATACTTAGCTGGCGACGCCGTCATATCTTAGAGCCAACTATTGTCGGCGCTACGTACACGTCGTCGGTGATAAGAGAGCGGGCGCGAGAGGGTGCGGGGTGCGGCGGCGGGCGGCGGGGGCGCGTCCGGAGCCGATAAACGAGCTCGCCTCGCGTTATGACTCTCCAGATTACCGGCTCGAGTTTATCTCGCGTGTGAGCGAGTGCCGCCCAGTGTGCCCGGCTCGTCTGTGACATGAAACATCACTCACTGCAGCCGCTGCCGACACACACTATGTTGCTCATAACGCAGGGTGCCCAATAAGCTGTGGGCATGACGGGTGGCTGCAGCGTGCGGTGTTTTAGGCGTTGGTTCTTCAGTTGCAGATCAGTGCAGAGCATAATTGCACACTTTATAAAGAAAACAATTAAAAGTAGGTTCTCGTTGGATGTCCCGTTTATTATGTACTACGCCCGCGTTACAGTCGTCATGTGTTACGGCGTAGAGGCCAACATGTGCTTCAGCGTAGTGGTCAACATGTGCTTCGGCGTAGCGGTCAACATGAGCTTCGGCGTAGTGGTCAACATATGTTTTGGCATAGCGGTCGTTATGTGTTACAGCGTGGCGGTCCTTAATGTGCTACGGCGTAGCAGTCAAAATGTGCTACGGCGTAGCTGCCATCATGTGCTACGGTGTAGCACTCAATTTATGTTTCGCCGTAGCACTCACTATGCGCTATGCCGTAGCACTCACTGCGGTTCGAAGTAGCACTCACTGCGCCATGCAGTAGCACTTGATAAAATAGGTTATATTTAAATGTTGCCAACTGTCAACGGAAGCCATAGATGACTTGAAAATTATCGTTAAAATCATTTAAAATACTGTTTCAAGTGTAAATCTAGTCTATAAAAATACTGTTTGATTTTCTACTAACATTTTTAATATTTTTGGTCTACAATTTATAGTTTGTTATTAGTTGATCAATTCAAAAATGTCGGTTAGCTGGTAAGGTATAAAAGCCAAGCACAGTGTCTGTCCAGTCACTTTTTGTTTGGCTGCCGACGGGAACACATCTGTACAGAGTTAAGTACCTTTATTGTTTTACTGGAATTATTATGTAACTATAAATATGTTGTTTTTTTATTGTGAATAATTCTGATTATGAGAATAATGAACTGATTGAATTTGTTTTTGTTTCAATGTTATTTATACCTTGTAATGCTAATAAATATTAAAATACATGAGACTTTGATAAGGTATATGTTACATATATATATATATACATAAATGTGTATATATATATAATGATAGAAGCTTGTATAGTTATTTTTGATTGTTGATATACTATGTTACATATATATACATATGCATATGTATATATATATATACATATATAATGATATAAGCTTGTATAGTTAGTTATTGTTGATCTTTGATTTACTATGTTACATATATATATATACATATATGTATATGTATATATATAGGTACATAAATAACATCAGAAGTGGGATTCTCCTCTCATCACATTTACTAATAATACCCCGTGTTTCAGGATGGACGCTGAGACAATTGGTAGTCTTCTTAAAGCTATCCGAGATGCTGTGTCTACGACACAACAGAAGGACGATGACATCGCTTTGCCGGTGTTCGATCCGGATAAAAACGACTGTGGAGCGAAGAGTTGGTGTGACAGCATCGAGACTCTCCGGGCGGATTTGAAGTGGAGCAGTATCAGGACAGCAGCTAAAGCCGGCAAGGCCCTAAAAGGATCTGCCTTGATGTGGTTTGAATCATGGGAACCAACTGATGGTAGATCCTGGGAAAAATTTCGTATAGATATCATCGATGCTTTTCCCGAAAAGAAAAACTTATCTGAGAAACTCAGCAAGGCAGTCTTTTACACATCTGATGCGGCAGATTCTTACAGTGAATACAGTAGAGAAAAAATTCGATTACATCGTAATACAAAAATTTATTTTACTGATGACCAATTAATGGAATTAGTTTGTGGAGTAATTTCTGATGTTGACGTTAAGATGGCTTCACTAAATAGTGGTATCACTTCTACTGCTGCCCTTATATCGCTCCTTTCAATATATGTAAAGGCAAAAAAGAGACCCTTAGGAAATCCTAATGGCGGGCCCTCTGAAACAAAACGACCTAAGTTGAGCAGCGAAAGGAAATGTTTTTTTTTGTAACCAGACTGGTCACATACAGTCTCAATGTCCCAAAAATAAACAAAACTCTCGTACACCTATCAGTCAAATCACACAAATACCTAAACCTAGTGATCCAAAAGTTTGTTCATATTGCAAAAAAATTGGGCACACAGAGTCTGTTTGCTATCATAAACAGAGAGCTGAAACAAATAATTCTTCATCCATAACTGTAGTACCAAATAAAGAGGTTAATTTTTTAGAAAATCCGAACTAAAATTGACTAGAGTTGTCATAAATGATATTCCAATTGATTGTCTCATAGATACAGGAGCAAATTGTAGTCTGATAAAAGAATCAATTTCAAGAAGATTAGGCTGCCATTTTACACCACTATCATTTTACTTGAATGGTATAGGTCAAAATAAAATACATGTGTTTGCTTTAATTACCGTGCTAGTTAAATTCGAAGCAGTTTGTTTAGAGTTAGATATATATGTTATTAGAGACTATGATTTTCAGTATGATTTATAAATAGGTCGAAACGCTGTTCAATATCAAGACATAGAAATCGTAACAGACTCATTAGGTAGTCGTCTGATTAGGAAGCGTGTTTCAACTAAGACTGAAGTTAATATGATTTCCACTGATACATCTGATTTAATTGAATTAACCTCAAAAATTGATCATTTGGATTTGAAGCTACAAGATAAAATAAGAAACATCTTTCAAAAGTACCCTTCTGTCTTAGATGAAACTACTATCGTAAAAACCGGTGAACTTAGGTTACGATTAATTAAAGATGAAATTGTTAAATATCGTCCCTATCGATTGGCGCCGATAGAGAGAGAGAAGGTTAATAAAATAATTCAAGAACTTTTGGTGCAAAACATAATTCGTGAAAGTGACTCTCCTTTTGCAAATCCAGTAATTTTAGTTAAGAAAAAAGACGGCAGCGACAGATTATGTATAGATTATAGAGCCCTAAATAAAATTCTGGATAAAGATCGCTATCTTCTCCCTCTAATCGAAGACCAAATCGATAAGTTAGGTAAAGCAAAGTTCTTCATTTCTATTGATATGAAAAATGGGTTTTATCAGATTCCCGTTGCATCAGACTCTATTAAAAACACGGCTTTTGTGACGCCCGATGGTCACTTTGAGTTTGTAAGGATGCCGTTTGGTATTTGCAATGGGCCTTCGGTTTTCCAAAGGGCTATCACAAAAGCTGTGCAGCATTTGAAATTTCTTCTAGTTTATATAGATGATATCTTAATTCCATTTTCAACAATAGAAGAAGGCCTCCACTACTTAGATGAAACGGTTCAGGCATTATGCAGTTCAGGATTTACTATAAATATAAAAAAATGAAAATTCTTTGTTCAAAGTATAGAATACTTAGGGAGAATTATAACACAGGAAGGTATTAGGCCCAGTGAGACTAAGATAGCTGATTTAGTGAACTCCCCTGTCCCTAAAAACATTAAGCAAGTAAGGCAGTTTATGGGTCTGGCTAGTTACTTCCGGAAATTTATTCCCAATTTCGCAACTCAAACTGAACCAATAACCAAATTAACAAAAAGTAACCAAACATGGGAGTGGGGAATGGAACAGGATACGGCTAGAAATTATGTTATAAAACATTTGTCTAGTAAACCATTATTAACTGTATTTGATCCTTGTTTACCAACTGAACTTTATACAGATGCTAGTTCTTTGGGCTATGGGGCTATATTAGTACAACGAACTAATAATATAAAAGTTGTAGCTTATTTTAGTAGAAGAACGTCACCTGCAGAATCCAAATATTGTTCGTACGACCTAGAAACGTTGGTTATATATAACGCTTTAAAACATTTTAGAGTATACCTTCTAGGTATTACATTTAAGATTTTTACCGATTGTAATTCCATTAAAAGCACAATGAATAAAAAAGATTTAGCTCCCCGCGTTGCTCGTTGGTGGACGTTTTTACAAGATTTTAATTTTGAGATCATTTATAAAAAAGGTAGATACATAGGACATGTAGACTATCTTAGCCGCAATCCTGTGGAAGACTCCATTCCTGCTTTTGCATCAGTATCTAGCTCCTTGTCACCACAGACTGCTACTATTCCAACCAGCAAGGTTAATTTGATTGAAGAACCACTATCTCGGTTAGAAATTGCCCAACAAAATGATTTAGAAACCCAAAATTTAATAGCCCAAGTTATAGCTGGTGAATTAGACGAAAATCAATATTTATTTCAAAATAAATTATTGTTTTACAAAGTACAACCTAACGAACCTAAATTATATGTGCCAAAAAGATCCAGATTCAGTCTTCTAAAATTATTCCATGATGAAAACTGCCATGTAGGGTTTACCAAAACGTTCAAAAAACTTTGCGAACATTTTTGGTTTCCTCGCATGTCCAATTTTGTTAGAAAATATTTAAAACACTGTCTAATATGTGTGGAACGGAAAGGTCATTCTGGACCAAAACAAGGATACTTGCATCCCATTGATAAAACCCCTATCCCCTTTCATACGATACATCTAGATTGTACAGGTCCATTCACACAAACAAGTGAGGGATATAAACACATTTTACTTTTAGTCGACGGGTTTACCAAATTTTGTTTACTTAAACCACTCAAAACTCTTAACTCTATCGAACTAGTGCCTATTATAAGGGAAACTATTACTTTATTTGGAACCCCGTCTGTGGTTATCACAGATAGAGGTACCAATTTCAGTTCTAACCAAATTCGTTCCTTATTTAGAGAGTTACAAGTAGAACATCATATGGTTGCTACGGGCACACCAAGAGGCAATGGACAGGTAGAGAGATATGTCGCTACAGTGATTGATATGCTAAATACTACTTGTAATGGCTCGTCAGATTGGCCAAGCGGGTTGTGGAAGGTACAACAGTCTATTAACACAACTATTCAGAGTTCTACGGGTTTCACACCTATTCGTTTGCTTATAGGGTGTAATGCTAATATCCCCCCTATCCAAGCTCATTTGAATGACTTAAATATTCCCGAAGATAATATAGATGTGAGGGCAGATCGTGAACTAGCTTATCAACGTCTGTGTTCTGAGGCTAATAAATTTAAAACTCGATTTGATACAGTAAGGCGAGATAATAATGTTTTTGATGTTGGAAATACAGTTTATGTAAACCAAGACCACAGGCGACATGATAAATTAAGTCCCAGATTTAAAGGTCCTTATGAGGTAACAGCTATCTTACCTAATGATAGGTACTCTCTAAGGGGAATAGGAAATTTAAGAAATATAACTGTAGCTAAAGATAAATTGAGAGTATGGTCGGGAGAATGGATTGATGATGTTGAATAATGTAACTTTTGTGTAATTTATGTGAAGTATTATATTATATTGTATCTAAATTGTTATTGATATTGTATTGTATCAATTATGTATGAAATGTCAGATGTGACAAAATAAAATGAGAAAATAAAAATTTGGTTGGAACTGCTGAAGTTAGTTACTTTGTTCAAGCCCGTCTCATGTGCAGCAGGTGAGGGGCTTAGATTGATGTCAAAGTACTGACCGTTGTTATTTTGTCCTTTTGATATGCTAAATTGGACTATAACAATGAATAATATGTATTAGCATTAAGTTTCCTTACAAATGTAATAAGTGATAATTAGTTTTAAGTCTTTATTTATGTAGTCCGAGAGCGAACTACAAGTCAGTATGGCCGTGATAAAATAGGTTATATTTAAATGTTGCCAACTGTCAATGGAAGCCATAGATGACTTGAAAATTATCGTTAAAATCATTTAAAATACTGCTCTAGTCTATAAAAATACTGTTTGATTTTCTACTAACATTTTTAATATTTTTGGTCTACAATTTATAGTTTGTTATTAGTTGATCAATTCAAAAATGTCGGTTAGCTGGTAAGGTATAAAAGCCAAGCACAGTGTCTGTCCAGTCACTTTTTGTTTGGCTGCCGACGGGAACACATCTGTACAGAGTTAAGTACCTTTATTGTTTTACTGGAATTATTATGTAACTATAAATATGTTGTTTTTTTATTGTGAATAATTCTGATTATGAGAATAATGAACTGATTGAATTTGTTTTTGTTTCAATGTTATTTATACCTTGTAATGCTAATAAATATTAAAATACATGAGACTTTGATAAGGTATATGTTACATATATATATATATATACATAAATGTGTATATATATATAATGATAGAAGCTTGTATAGTTATTTTTGATTGTTGATATACTATGTTACATATATATACATATGTATATGTATATAATGATATAGGCTTATGTTTATATTGAATCTGATGTGATAAATAAACGGTTAAAATATTCCTTGTAGTTTCCCTCACTATAACCCACTATGTTTCAACGATTTTCAATTGAAGTAAATAAATATATATAACATCATATATATATAGGTACATAAATAACACACTCATGAGTTTCTAGATGTCTCTTAGTCCAAGATTCCAGCCGCCCCTACCTTACTTATTTTCTAGTATAGTGGGTACGCATACGTGCTAGCTTGCCAATTATTTTTTGGTGTTATCTAGAAAATATTTCAAAAACTCAAGGACGTAGTTTTGCACCCTCCCAAATTCAGGTAGAATTTAGTTTCCGTTATTTAGAAATAAATTAGATTAAACATTTTTTAGATTAGCCAAAGTACGAACATCTTTCATGGGGTACTGTGTTAAATGTTACAATAAAATACCTTGTGACATATTAGGAGTAAATGAAAGAAAATTTAAAACTTATATTAAAACCACACTTTGTAAACAAGCATATTACAAACTACATGATTTTATTAAAGATAAGAATGTTTGGAAACATGCTGGTCCTGCTCCATAGGACGATCTAGGGTGTAGTAGACAAAGTCAAACTTGTTGATTTATTTACTGTATATATACTGGTGTACTTTCTGTTTATTTTTTATTTTTTAAGTATGTCATTTAACTCACACTGATCCATTGTTGTTAATTATATTGTAAATATGTGAGTACCACGTCCCTTGCTAGCAAACTTAATTTTATCTCTGCTGGTATTGCTTTTTCGTACCTATTAGTATATAAGTGTGTGCTGTATATAAGTGTTATGTTGGGTGCATTATGCTCACATTCTATAATCAATTGATCAATGCTTGTTTACATAGTATTGTAAAACTTATATTTGAAAAGAGTAACTATGGAGTTTATTGTCCGTTCTTCTCCATAAGAATCTACTTTTTGCGAAAGGACAACTAGAGTCACTAATATTTTAATTTGAAACTGTAAATTTGACGTTCGAAAGTGCTTTTTAATGGTCTAGTTGAAATAAATGAATTGACACCTAGTAAATAAACTACGCCCAAATATCAGCCATGTGGTTGTGGCCACACTCGAAGTGAAGACCAGCTCTGAGACTATGATGATGACTAATTATTAACTATCATTAAAATATTATTTAATTACAAATCATTTAACAATATTCTGTAAAACATCCATTAAAATCAGCACTCAGACTTCAAGAAAAGTGAATAATGTTTTTTTTCTGATACCTTTATGTTGGCGTACCTCACACACTGTCTCACTTATTTCACACTCGACGCCTTATTCAGTGTATTTTGCTTTTGGATACGAATATACTCATACTATCATTTTTAATTTGCTAGATCAAAACTACAGCTGCGATCGAATCTTATCTTAAATGGTGCAAGCGTGGAGAATGATGATTCATCGAATCGTTGTAATATGACTCCTCAATTTAATTTTACATGTTGATGTAAATAAATGTTTACATCAATGTAATTTTTTTTTTAAATAGGTATTTACGGGACTTTCCAGGAGCCTATTCTATGTAGTTACGTATCGTTTAGGCAAGAGTTGCTTGAAAGGCTTGTTCCTTGATGCCCTATATATAGGTCATAGCTTGAGGGAAGGTCCCTCAGCTCCTCATGGGCTCCTCATGGGCACATCATAGTATTGTGTGAATAATTAATAATTGTTTGTTTTTTATAATAATCATTTGTTAGTTATCAAATCAATAATTAATATTAATTTTTGTTGTAACAACACACGAATTTAATTTAATTTGTCATAATCATCTATTCTTGTAACATTTTATGGGTGCGTGTCATATCATATCTTATATCATATCTCGTCTCATTATTCGATATATTTTTATTTCAATAACGTTCACATGATGTAATATACGTGAGATATACCAACTGTTGACATAATTTCTTTACAAATAACATTTATATACTCTAAAGCATATTTCGTATAACTTTATTGGACATAATGATTATTTTATCGAAACCATTGGGTCTATCGTTTGATATAAATATATTTATACCATAACATTTTCTATAATACTCATTTGAATTCACCCCGAATTCACGTAGTCTTCTCGCTGCTACTCCTAGAGTGTATTTAAAAACCGAAGGCGCGAAGGGAGAGCAACCCCCGCCCGCTGTAACAAAGCCTAAGCACCTGTGTGGAATTTTTAGTTTGGGCAGTAATTTTTAAGATACAATTTTTTCAAAAACGATTGAACATAAGATTATATATGTATTTTTTAAGTACTTTAATTTATCTTCAATAATGACGGACTCCTATACAAATATCAATCCCCTTTTTGAATCCCTTCAAACCCTTTGCTCAAAGCCCATGTTCTTCTCCACGGTCTAATCTATCTCTGTACCAAATTTCATCAAACTCGGTTCAGCGGTTAAGGTGTGAAAGCGTAACAGACACACAGACAGAGTTACTTTCGCATTTATAATATTAAGTAAGTATAGATTTGATATGTTTGTGTTTGGTTCAGGTAAGAACAGAGACCATTAGTGCGCGAAGATATTTTTAATTATATCAAATACTAGCACTTCGCGCGCGACTTCATCCACGCGGATTTAGTAGGTACTCCACAAACATCAACCCCTCTAACCCTTTATAACCAACTTCCAAAAGGAGGAGGTTCTCAATTCTACTGTATGTTTTCTTTTTGTACGTTTGTTATTCAAACATTCGGTCAATTATGAATTAATAATAATAATAATTTATTTCAGATTTCTCCATATAAATTGTTAGTAATACAAAATACTTAAGAGCTAGTGTTTAAATTGATTTTGATGATTATTTTTTATTCGAAAGTCTACACTCCTGAGTTGGTCCCATTGGCACCAAGTCAGAATCTGATGATGGGATTCCAGAGAAATCGAGGGCAACCCTCAAATTTTAAAGTCACATACAATGTTTTTCATATACTTTCTAACGCAATTCAGATAATTGTGCCTGGTAATCAACATCCCGTCTTGCTGATCTGATGATGGAAGGTATAAGTTAGGATCTGATGCTTGGATCCCAGGAAAAATGTTTGATCAGCGATATTTTCTCCAATTGTCAACCGATTTGGATGATTCTTATTTGTTTGGAAGAGTATTTTTCCAAACTGGCTCCATTTCAATTTGGTGAAGATCTGATCAAAGGTTTCGGAGGTAGGCTACGGAACTCTTCAATAAATGTTAGCAAATCTCACGGGATTGCTGAAATTGCATGTCTGTTAATTGTTCATAACATAACATCACGGCGGTACGCTGTGAAGGGGTACGCAGATGTGTATAAGTAAAATCAATAAAATCTCTTAAAGTGACATATTGTCAGGATTATGTCAATCCCAAAGCAACGTAGATATTTAACTATGAGCTTGCTGGTCTGGACTTGGACTGAACGACGAAGGCACTCAAAGTAACTTCTTAACGACAAATAGCGCACAAATAATTTAGTTGTGGAGTTATCACCACTAAAAAGTTTTTCCAAAAAAATACAACCGACTTCCAAATAAAAAACACTACAAAGTATAAAATAACTTTAATTTCGGAAGTCGGTGTCAAAAACGAAAAAACAACCAAAAACACCGACTGCTGAAATTAAAGTTATTTTTTTTTCAATCTCACCATTCAAATGGATAAGGAATAATGTCTCGATATCAAAATTATCACTTTTTCTTTCCAACTGGGCTTTGATTGAATAATAATAATAATCTTGGGACAACTCACACACGGTCATCCGATCCCAAACTAGGCAGAGCCTGTGCTATGGCAACCAGACAACTGATAAACATACTTATATATTTCTAAATACAAACATATTATACACAAATTACACCCAGACACAGAACAAATGTTCATGCTCATCACACAAGATTTGTCCTGGGTGTATTAGTTAGTAATAATTTTAACAAAAAGCGGTAATTGTGACTCAACCATAACAGTTTGACATATAGCCTCGCGGATTTTTTTCTAGGTTATAATAAGTACTTTAATTATGTAGTCCACTATTTTTATATACCATCAATAGTTTTCGCAGCGCATGCGATGAAAGACATTTTACGACAATTTATTTTACACCTTGGGTTTCATTATTCAAGTTTTAGTAAGGATTCTAATTATTTCTGGAAATAAATAAAACTTATGTTATTCGGTAAAGATGTAGCTTTCTAACGAATTAAATCGTAACAAACAAACAAATCTCTACTCTTTATAATATCAGTTTAGATAACTTAAGGCGTTTTATCATATTAGCCTAAATAGGTTTGATGTCTTTTGAGTGGTAAATCTAACGATTTTATATTCAATTTATGTTATGCTTAGAAAATTTGTGAACAATCGTTTATTATATTAACTGATCATGATATCAAATAAATTCAGGTTTTATATCTTATAAATATTAGAGATTTTGTAATTATATCATATACTAGCTGACCCACGCAACTTCGTCTGCGTCACATTTTTCATGAATGCTCGGCTCTTATTGGTCGTAGCGTGATGTTATATAGCCTATGTTATATACTCTTCAGATGATATAGCAATCACTTTAACAAATGGTTAAAAGTTATAACATAATGTTTATATTGTAAAGATTTCTTTGATCTTATGATCATTTTACAAAATTATGGTCGTGACCAAGGAAAGTAGACGAAGCCCCATTTCTGGCTGCAGGAGTGCAGGGTTTAGAGAAACCCAACATGAATGAGATCACGGGACTAATCCACGTGGAGTACCTACGACAATCATAGTTTAATATGGAGCTGAAAAAAATATACTGCAACATCGTCGGTCAGCAGGTCCGACTCGCGCTTGCGGTACCTGGGTACTACCTACCTAATGTGATAGAAACTGTGACAGTAAAAGCCTACTTTACGTAATTTATTCAAAATCAAAGATAATGTAACCTGTTGACACTTGTTTGCGATCCTGAAACTTTGTTAAGTTTTCTGAAATACGCCGAGACGTGTCCGAAACCACTTCACAGCTGTGTGCTTAGTCTTAAGCGGCGATAACAATAGTTCCGAAACTACTTTTGAGTAATTTGCTTTATGAGAAAAAGTCAGTTGTAGTTTGCGTCGTGCATAAATTTGATCTCGCGGCACGTAAAAAGTTTGTGTACGGTAGAGGCGTGGCGAGCTGGAGCGGCGGCGAGCGGGCGCGCGCGGGAGGGGCGGGCGGGGGGTGCGCGCGGCGCGTGCGAAGTGCGGCGGCGCGCGGCCAGTCCCCGGCGCGCCCCCGCCCGAACCGCTCGTCTGCCCGCAGCATGCCCGCCGCCCGAGCCGCGGCCGCGTGACCGTGTCCGTGTCGTGCTCCCGATACCTGTGCCCGCTAATAATGAATTAACGCTTGGACTCCCTCAATAAAAACTTTCGTTAAGGATCCGCTTCGTCCCGATCTGGTAATTGTTGAATTTGAGTTTAACGGATAGTGTTAAGAATCGCGCGTGACTATGCCGCGAGTGGTAGCACGCCGCACGCCAGCACGAGCGCTTGGTACGCGCGCGTGTTGCGTGCGCGTGCACGTCGCTCGCGCAGCTTCTCGACAGCGCCACATCTTGATCGCTCATCGAGTGCAAAAAGTTTGTTCTTGAAGCAAATCCCTCTCTGTGAAACAGATTTATATGTTACGATACGTATTGTGAAAGATACTTCATTATCGTGTGCTCCTAAATGGACGGAGTAAAAGTTTGGTGGTTTACAAGCCTCTGGACTGTCCGGGTAGGAGAACTACAGACATGACTGTTGAATATCAGTAGTGGAGCATATAATGCAACGCTGTTTTAAAATAATGGCAACATTTAGGTATGATGTAAAGAGGAATGATCTCCGGATCTCCGCTGACGCGGCGCTGTGGCTGGCGACGCTCGGCTCGGGTCGGCGCCTGTCGGCGACGTCCGTGTGGACATACACGGTTTGCTTATCTGATGATACGTTGATACGACACAATCGTTAGAGCCATATCTTGACCCTGACATTACAAGCAATTGAAATATTTATTATTCAAAACAAATATTTCTACGAAGTAGATAGTGATAAAAATCAAGTTTAAATTTATACTTTCTCAAACTCGTTTCTTGGGAATTCTCTATTTAACTGGACGACAACTGCCGTCCGCGATGTCTGCCGCTACAACTGCCGTCAACTGACGTCTTCTAATGAAAAACGACTCCTTGTTCTGCAGCGGACAGCAGTCCCTTGCTGGCCGCTCCAATCGCACCATATCGATTGATTCGCAGCAACTCCAGTCCAGCTACCTACAAGCACCCGAACTTGGCCGCCCCACGTACGAGTAGCCTGAGGACGTTATCGGTTGTTCACCTCATATGATGCTTTGGTTCTCCATCGGATCGAATTCTCAAAGTTGCCCCATACGTAGCTGATGCCGCAGCTTGCTGACCAACCTTGATGGCTCAGGGTCGGTCAGCAGGCTGCGGCACACCAGCCGCACAGTGGCTGTCCGCGTCTCAGCTCATAGCAGTAGAAGACTCGGGCTTTGTGGAACCCCGTGGAACCCCGTAGGACGAGGATTTAATTTTGGTACTTACAAGTTTTCGCGAAAATCTAAATTTGCGCATATCTTTTTATCGTGTTGACATCAGGACCTTGATTTCATCTACCTTATAACGACTATAGACCTCAGTATCTGGTATACATTTCAACTTGCTACACACGGACAGATAGACGGACAAGAGAGTGATCTTATAAGGGTTCCTTTTTAACCCCCGACGCAAAAGAGGGGTGTTATAAGTTTGACGTGTCTGTTTGCCTGTGTGTCTGTCTGTGTGTGGCATCATAGCGCCCGAACCACTGAACCGATTTCAGTTTAGTTTTTTTGGATAAAAGGAGACTTAATCGAGAGTGTTCTTAGCTATGTTTTATAAAAATCGATTGAGCCGTTTAAGAGTTATGGTGGGTTAAAGTGGGGATGGAAGAACCAAAATTCTATAAATGTGCCCAAAATGGTTGTCAAATGAAAGATAAGATATTTAAAAACCCCCAACACAAAAACCTACCTAAAAAAAGTACGAAATAATAATTTGATTTATTTAACAACCTGTACATAAAAACTAAAACACCGCTAAAAACGTTCTGGTGTACAAAATACATATCAAAAGTATTAAATAAAAACTTAAATTAAAAATTTAAAAAACCCCCGACACAAAAACCTACCTAAAAAAAGTACGAAATAATAATTAAATCGGGGGTTTTTTAAATTTTTAATTTATTGTACCTTTTGAGGTACGGAACCTTTATAGTTTCTCTCTTTAAAATCCATCCAAAGGTTGTCTTTAAAAGATCGCTTGTAGCGATAAGGCCGCCCATTGTGTCACCCTATGTAATGTTTTCCTTCATCTATCTTTTCTGTACCTTATATGGTGTACATAATACAGAGTATTCTATTCTATCCTGTCCGTCTGTCTATCAGTCTTTCCTTTTTCTCAGGAACGCGTGACGGTATCATGTTGAAACTGATATCAAATACGTAGGTTTGCAGTCCCTTGGAGCTCCAAAGAAGTTCAAGCTAGCCTAGAAGGCTAGTTCACACATTGCAAGATTCATAGCTCGCACTGTGTAAACTACCCATAAGTCAACGCAATAAAAATACGGTTGTGCGACATATTTTGATACTCGCAAATACATCTCAGCCTACCTGTAGGGTACTTCCCGTTGGCTTAGAAACATGAAATTTGGCAAGAAGCAAGGTCTCGCAACACCACGTAACGGAGAAAGTCAAACTTGGCCGGTTTGTTTTAATTCCTTATCTAATCTAAAATATATTGATCTCCATGAAATCATTGAATCACGGCTAATTATAACGTTTCTTTCCTACGTTTGTGATGTGTCAAATAAGATTATGTGCACGAAAATATGTCCCTACAAGTGGATGTCAAAAGACGTGAAGAACTTAGTGTTCTTCACGTTATTGTGATCAATTATTTTTAGCAATTAACCAGGCCAATATTGTCGGTCCAATTTAATTGCTATTTAACAAAGCCAAATTTTCATAAAGGGGTAAGAATATTTTTCTATGGGAGTTGGCATAGGCCACTTTTTTTTCCGTACCGTAGTAGGGTAGAGGACACTTACACAAACAAAAAATGTTAAAAACATGGTGCCCTAAAGTGCCGAGATATTTGGAGGTAAAATACCCATGTGCGAACAATGACTATTTTAAAATGATGAAAAAAAAAATTTCGTGCTTATATGCATTTGATGATATTCTGCGTTGCGTGTCGCGGGTTCGATTCCCGCACGGAACAAATATTTCTAAGGCCTACAGATAGTTGTTCCGGGTCTGGCTGTTTGTGTATGTGAGTTTATATGTGTGTGAACGCACCCACAATACAGGAGAAGTTCTTAGAGTGGAATAACGTTTTGTTTTAAATAAATAATAGTTTCCAGCTTAATTTAAGCACTTGTTAAAAGAAAGTTAAAATAAAAGCACGTGAAAACCACTTTGTTAAGAACTTGCCTAACCTAACTAACTCGCATGGAAATCGAAAAAAAATGTTTTTTATTTATTGGAATGATTAAATCAAGCCGGGAACTATTATTTGAATACAATCTACTGCATTTTATCACGTCAAACACTTGAAGACTCAAGACTATAAGCATTTATTTCAATCAGTCCATTTGCAGGCAATTTTGAGTTGTCAAGGTCGGTCGGTCAAAAAGTTGAAGCTATTGGCTTGTTCCAAAGCGTAAATCTCTATAGAGAAGAACGTGCAAGAAACTCCACGGACACACTTTTTAAAATATTTTTTTTTTTACAAAGTTATGATTACGTCATTCATGTTGAACTTAAACATGTATGTGAGAACGATGTAAAAGACGTGCAGGATAAAAGCGTCCGGTTTGAAAAGAACAATTCAAAGAAACAATTAAAATAAAATGTGGCAGCCGAGAAATCACCAGTCCCAGCTGACGGCGCCCGGTCACAAACATGCTAACATAACTAGCACCATTCGGCTCAACCATTTTGAAGGGAGCCAAATGATATAACGTATGCACCACCATCAAAGTCAAAGTCAAAGTCAATTCATTTATTTCAACTAGACCATTAAAAGGCACTTTTGAACGTCAAATTAAAATATAAGTGACTCTAGTTGTCCATTCGCAATAAGTAGATTCTTATGGAGAAGAACGGACAAGAAACTCCATAGTTACTCTTTTCAAATATAAGTTTTACAATATTTTGTATACATAGGTACATTGATCAATTGATTATATTATGTGAGCACAATGTATCCAACATTACACTAATATACAGCACACACTTATATACTAATAAGTACAACAAAGCTATTGCTTTGTTGTACCTATTAGTATATAAGTGCTGGTATTTCAGCAGAGATAAAATTAAGTTTGCTAGTAAGGGACATGGTACTCACATATTTACAATATAATTAAAAACAATGGATCAGTGTGTGAGTTATATTACATATCAAAAACCTGAAAGTACACCAGTAAATAAAACAAGTTTGACTTTTTCTACTACACCCACGATTGTCCTATGGAGCAGGACCAGCATGTTTCCAAGCATTCTTATCTTTAATATAATCATCTAGTTTGTAATAGGTATGCTTGTTTACAAAGTGTGGTTATAATGTAAGTTTTAAATTTTCTTTCACTTAATTCTAATATGTCACAAGGTATTTTGTTGTAACATTTAACACAGTACCCCATGAAAGATGTTCGTACTTTGGCTAATCTATAAAATGTTTGATCTAAATTATTTTTATTTCTAGTATTAAAATGATGTCTATCACTTATTTTGTTAAAGAGATGTCGATTTTTTCTTACATACATAATATTCTCATAAATGAATTGACAAGGTACTGTCATAATATTAATCTTTTAAAAAAGTTCCCTAAGAGAATCGCGGCGACGAAGATTATAAATGGCTCTGACAGCACGCTTTTGCAAAATAAATACAGATTCAATGTCAGCAGCCCGACCTCACAGCAAAATACCATACGACATAATGCTGTGAAAGTAGTGAGCTTGGTCGCGCGCGGGCGCGGTTTCTACGTCTGTTAACTGTCTTATCTTTCTAACAGCATACGCGGCTGAGCTTAGCCGCCCCGCAAGAGATGTTATGTGAGGTCCCCATTGCAATTTCTCGTCTAAAGTGATTCCCAGGAAAACCGTCTGATCAATAAATTCCAGTTTTTGTCTATTCAACATAACGTACATTTGGTAAAGTAAATTTAATACATTTGGTCTTTTTTTCATTTAGTACTAAGTTGTTTGCCGTAAGCCAAAGTTGGACCTGATGAATAGAGTTATTGACATCATCAAGACTTTGTGACCGTCGGTCTATCCTAAATATCAATGATGTGTCATCAGCAAATAACACCATCTTTTGTTGATTTTGAAGCAATTCGGGCAAATCGTTTATATATACTAAAAAGAGGAATGGACCCAATATTGAACCTTGCGGAACGCCCATTGTCATTTCAGACCCTAGTGAGTTTACACCGTTTACCTGGACTATAACCTGTCTGCCTTTTAAGTATGATCTAATCAAATCAAGGGATGTATTCCTAATCCCATAATGCTCGAGTTTCAACAAAAGCGTCTCATGGTTAACGCAATCGAACGCCTTCGAGAGGTCGCAAAAGATTCCAATGGCGTCTTTTGAATCTTCCCAGGCGTTAAAGATGTTCTTTATTAGGGTGACACCGGCGTCAGTTGTACAACGCCCTTTGGTGAAACCGTACTGTTGTTCATGAAAGATGGAATTTTTATTAAAGTGAAGTAACATCTGATTAAGCATTAACTTTTCAAACACCTTACTGAGCATCAGCCAGACTTTTGAGTGAGCATGACACTTCCAACCGCCAGGTTACATTCAAGTCAAAGACACTCAAAACTGATAGTTATAATTTTAGTCTAAGTTACATTGTACACAGTACTCACACATGTGCCGTTAATGCATGAAATTATACAATGCTAAATAAATTGAGTCTATGCAATGAAAATATTTATTTATTTATTTAAACTTTATGTACAATAGTGGTACATGGGCGGACTTAATGCATCAAGGCATTCTCTACCAGTCAACCTTTGACCTTACAATCTTCAGCCGGTCCAAAAATGTTTCCAAATGCTAACAAATTTGCTCGTGCGTCCTAGTGGCTGTGGAGCAGGACCAGCATTGAGCCAAACATTTTTATCCACATTTTTTTTTTTTTTAATGTCCTTCCCCACGACGTGATTAGTTCATTTTGAATGATTGTCATTGTTCTCACTTGGCGACTTTACCTCCAAATATCTCGGCAACGTGATACTTTAGGGCACCATGTGGCAAACATTTTTTCTTTGTAAAAGTATCTTCTACCTATACAATCTACCTACTACTACTACCTACCTGTTCAATCGCGCGCCGTGATTTAAAAAAAAAAACAAAATTGCGACGGGGGACTATACCACAGAGGTTCTATATTCCCTTTATAATTTAACTTTAAATATTTTCTCTTGCGACCACCTGCACTATTCAGGATTAAAGCGAGGCCAACGACACAGCTGCTCGATATTCGGTCGCAGGTTGCTCGATACTCGGTCTGAAAAAATTAAATATGAGTCAATCGACGAAAACAAGAGGACGGCCACACTATCTTTATTTCCCGTGAGTACGTACAATGTACTGTACACTACGATTTAGGGCTTGTTACAGCCATACTAAAAGTTTGGCTTCATTAATTTTTACACGACTGCCCAAAAATAAAGAGTGTTATGTTTTAGGGTTTATGTATGTATATGTCGTAAATATGTATATATTTTTTAATTTAATTTCTCAAGAAAACTTACAGCTAGGATACAGATAGTTGACAGTTAGTGAAAGAAGGCCAATTAAAAGTTTTCACTAACATAAGGGTAGCACAAAAAACAGTAGACAGGCAAGAGAAAGTAAGAATTAGTAAGCACTCGGAGAGAACAAAAAAAAGTTTTTAGTGAACTTCAATGAAGTTTTTATACAGTATTTTTTTTAGTTTCGGAACACTGGTGGAGAACAATTCAAGATCATCAACACTCTGAAACGACGAGGTGTATGCCTTACAAGCTCTTATTATATAAGAGGATGGTGACCGCTTCCCAAGCCTCCTCGCTCCGCACCATGGATTTTACCAGGGCCGAACGCGAGAGGTCGCCGCCGCCGATCGCCTTGACGCGGATACGGCGGTGCTTCGCCCAAGCAGGGCAGACCTCCACCGTATGCTCCACCGTGTCTTCCGGGAATAGGGTAGCCTTGATTCATGAATATTTAACTACGTATACTATCATCGTCTAGACCCTGCTTAGTAGATTACAAAAATATACATCAGAAGTTTTCTATATACATTCACTCTCTAATAATTTAGTATCGTTTATTTCAGAACTTGCTTCCTCCTTAGTGACACAAAATAACATAATACTAGATGGATACTGCATGAATGGTATATTTCTTTTTCGTGATTAGACGCATCCCGAAGGAGATTCCTAAAGATCACTCAAAATCACCTCTAAGCCCAAAATGTCCCCGTCTCTGCCGTAAAAGACTGACACAAATCGAGAGATGTCTACGACGTGATGCTTGTCTTATGTAACCCCCCG
This sequence comes from Mamestra brassicae, assembly GCA_905163435.1. Classification (NCBI taxonomy): domain Eukaryota; kingdom Metazoa; phylum Arthropoda; class Insecta; order Lepidoptera; family Noctuidae; genus Mamestra; species Mamestra brassicae. The sequence goes on along the minus strand of LR990991.1, from coordinate 111,337 downwards.
CGGACGAGCACCCAATCTCTATGATCAAATCGTTCCGTTCCCTCCTCAGCGTCTTAATGGAAATTAATAAGGTAGGTAGGATTTTGTATTCCAGTAGGCCGCTGCAAGCACAATTTAGCCTATCGGGGTATCTTAGACCTTGTCGACATAGTGCGATTGCGGCGCTCATGTCTAGACGATGAAACATGTGTTAAAGTTTCTGAAGTCAAAGTCAAAGCATTTATTTCAAATAAACCATTATCAGGTACTTTTGAATTGTCAAAGTCAGTCCGTCAAAAACATGAAGCTATTTGCACGTTCGCAAGCGTAGATCTCTATGGAGAAGAACGTGCAAGAAACTCCACGGACACTCTTTTAACCTTTTGAACGCCAGAACATAATCGCATCGGCGTGCCCCCGACGCCAAGCCACAAATTCGCCGTACTTTTTGTCACGTATTTGTGACGTTTGGCGTACAGGGCATGCGCTTGCTTGTCATGTATACGTGACAATGGCGTTCAAAAGGTTAAATCATTTTATGTTTACAAAAATCCTGGTTACATAAACCTTGTTGCTTCTATATATGAGAACAATGTAAAGAAAGGGAAAAAAACAATTTATAGTATGAAATATTAAAATGAGGCAGTGGCAACCAAGGGATGACCAGTCTCCACTGACGGCGCCCGTTCACGAACATGACGCGTGCATCAGCACCATTCAGCTCAACCATTTTGAAGGGAACTGAATGATCCGATACACGCGCCACCATCAGCGAGACATTGGAGTGAGCATGACACACCCTCAACTGCCCCTGCTATTTCATGTCAAACAAGGAAACTATCTATTAACATAATGGTCCAGGGTTCTCACATTTACAGAACTTGAAATAAAAATTGCTTCTAAATTATATAAAACTATGAATATCAATCTGAAAATACAGAAAAAGAAAAGTTTATTCCAAACATAATATAAGATTATGCGGAATAGTATTATTATTAGACATAAAAGAGGGTGAGCATCTCTTCCAAATATAAAACCTAACTAGTGGAACCAAGCGGCTGAGGCTGTGGAGCAGGACCGGCATTTAGCCAAGCATTTTTATCAAGGATATAATCTTCCAGTTTATAATATGCCTGTCTACATAGAGTGCGTTTTATGCATGTTTTAAATTTTTTCTCATTCAGTTCGAGAATCTCACGTGGTATTTTATTATAAAACTTTACAATATCCCATAAAAGAAGTGTGTACTTTAGTCAATCTGAATCGGGGTTGATATAATTTATTCCTATTTCTAGTATTAAAATTATGCCTGTCACTAATCTTATTAAAAAGATGAATATTTTTCCGAACATACATAATGTTTTCGTATATGTATTGACAAGGTACCGTCATGATGTTAATATCCTTAAACAGTTCCCTTAGGGAATCGCGCCGACCAAGATGGTATATGGCTCTGATGGCTCTTTTCTGCAGAATAAATATAGACTCGATGTCTGCAGCTCGTCCCCATAATAAGATACCGTAAGACATTATACTATGAAAGTAACTAAAATAAACCAGCCTCGCGGTATCTATATCAGTAAATTGACGGATTTTTCTGACAGCATATGCTGCTGAACTTAGCCGTCCTGCAAGAGATGTTAAATGAGGACCCCATTGTAGCTTTGAGTCAAGCGTGATCCCTAGGAAAACCGTGTCTTCGACGAATTCAAGTTTCTCTTTGTCCAATACTATGTCGCAAGTATTACTTTTGACATTCGGTAAAGCAAATCTGATGCACTTAGTTTTTTTCCCATTTAATACTAAATTATTCGCTGTGAACCAATTTTGGACCTGCTGTAGCGCATTATTTACGTCGTCAAGACTTGTAGAACGTCTATCTATCTTAAAAATTAAGGACGTATCGTCAGCAAATAACACCATCTTTGGTTGATTTTTTAAAAGATGGAGTAAATCATTAATATACACTAAAAAGAGGAAAGGACCCAATATTGAGCCTTGTGGTACCCCCATTTTGACTTTTAAACCCCTTGAATTAACACCGTTTATTTGAACTTGCTGCTGTCTGTCATTTAAGTACGACTTCACTAAACTGAGAGCAAGATTACCTAGTCCGTAATGTTTTAGTTTTAGGAGCAAGGTTTCGTGATTTACGCAATCAAATGCCTTGGAGAGGTCACAAAAGATTCCTATGGCATCTTGCGCCTCTTCCCACGCTGTATATATGTGTTTTAACAACGTGACACCAGCGTCAGTCGTACAACGACCTTTGGTAAACCCATACTGTTGATCGTGTAAGATTTTATTGATGTTAAAATGAATGAGCATTTGATTGAGCATCACTTTTTCAAATACCTTGCTGAAAACCGGCAATACGGATACAGGTCTATAATTATTGGCATCTTTACTGTCACCGGATTTAAAAAGTGGTATAACCTTACTATATTTCATTATATCCGGAAAGACTCCTTGGTCTACACATAAATTAAATATTAAAGCCAAGTATGGTGCTATGGTCTCAATTATGGACGTGCACACTTTGACAGACATTCCCCATAAGTCTTCGGTCAATTTGATTTTGATTTGCCGGAAAGCTTTTATAACCGTCATAGGGTTGATATGTCTGAATTGGAATTCAACCGTCTCCGTACACCTGCACTTCTAAGGATATAAAACGCTACTAATGCCGCGATTGTCGTGGCAACTTCCTGAATACACACACTACCTTTTCGCCCCACTGTAGTTAATAGACAGTGTCCACCACTGCCAACTATGCGGCCATTAGTAACGCCATCGCTTTATAACTTCTAAATACGTCAAGGAGTGAGCATGGCACTGCGAATTGCCCCAATGCAAAGAACCGTTAAGCTGTGTTTTGTGCGGACAGTCCGGTTACCCAACCAACTACTGCGGCTGCTCCAAAACTGTTTAAGCATGCCAACGCCCGCCAAATGCGAGGAGGTCCACCAGTGAGGATCTCATCTTTCCAAGTAAGCTAAAGTAGCCTCATCTTTCATTGTAACTGTACAAAATTTTATAGTAAAATACCTCCCCATATATTGGAACTAAATGAGACAAAATTTAAATCTTGTATTAAACGCACATAATGCAGACAAGCATATTATAAGTTGGGGGGTTATATTGGAGATAAAAATGCTTGGTTCAATGCTGGTCCTGCTCCACATCCACTAGTTCCGACAAACTAATCTGTTAGCATTTGAAAACATTGTTGGACCGGCTGAAGATTGTAAGAACGCAATATTTTCTTTGTGTATAGGTACTCAATTTATTTAGCATTGTATAATTTCCTGCATTAACGGCACATATGTGAGTACTATGTACAGTTTACTTAAACTTATCTATCAGTTTAGGTGTCTTCGACTTGAATGTACTTTGGCGGTTGGGAGTGTCATGCTCACTCAAAAGTCTGACTGATGGTGGTTCATGCGTTAGATCATTTGACTCCCTTCAAAATGGTTGATCCGAATGGTGCTAGCACGTCATGTTCGTGAATGGGCGCCGTCAGCTGGGACTGGTCATTTCTCGGCTGCCACGGTTTATTTTAGTTGTTTCTTTTTACTCCGGACGCTTTTATCCATCACGTCTTTTACATCGTTCTCGCATATATGTATAATCCGTGGAGTTTCTTGCACGTTCTTCTTCATAGAGATCTACGCTTTGGAAAGTGCAAATAGTTTCATCTTTTTTGACCGACCGACCTTGACAATTCAAAAGTGCCTGTAAATGGTCTAATTGAAATAAATGCTTTGAGTTGAGTTGAGTTGAAGTACCAAACATTCTTATCCCACAAGGTCTGGATCCGATCCAACTCAAAATGCTTTCCCAGCTTTGATGGCCTCCCAATCCCCGTCCATTCCAACTCTAATGCCTATCCCATTCCAACGCCATTCCCGCTGACTGAGGCTCTGCTAGACCTCTCCCAAACTCGCGCCGGGCCGCGGCACCTTCCTCTGCCCCAGGGCAACGACTTAGTGTCCTAAGGTTACTCAGGATAAATCCATGGCGAATGAGCTCCGGGCTTCAGTAAGATATCGATCTAATTTTGACCTGTAGCAATGGGTACCTCTCGGTTACGCACTTCGTGGCTAGGTCTGGTCATCAATCGATCTCCATCGTTTTCGCTTATTACCATCAACCCTTGGCCTCGTTTTCTATGACAGATAATCTCATCCCATGACTTTGTTATATGAACGGGCGATCTCAATGCCAAGCATCCGGCATGGAACGAACAATGCCAGAGGACTTTGACGTCATGGCTTCGATGTATCCTGCTGACTTCTCTCACGATCCCAATCATAGTCCCGTCATTCTTGATATAACTATACTCAAGACTGTAAACTTCTCAACGAACCAGGACCCGACTGGAGGAAAGTTAGCGATTGAAATCCCACTGAAATCCACCACGTTGCCCCAGTTGGATACAAAGTCTGATCAAATAGTCTCATCTGCTAACACATCGGTGACGATCCGACTCGTTTACAGATCACGTTGATACAATTCGTCTTGAAAGATTGTTTAAGGGATGTCCCAGTGACGGATGACCATCTCTGGAAACCATATGACGATGTGTGAGTGCACGATGCGTGGTAGAAACTGGATGGAAACTGATGAAGAAACCGCGCGCTTGGTCTATTTTAGTTACTTTCTCAGCATTATGTCGTATGGTATTTTGCTGTGGGGTCGGGCTGCTGACATTGAATCTGTATTTATTTTGCAAAAGCGTGCTGTCAGAGCCATTTATAATCTTCGTCGCCGCTATTCTCTAAGGAAACTTTTTTAAAAGATTAATATTATGACAGTCCCTTGTCAATTCATTTATGAGAATATTATTTATGTAAGAAAAGTCTCTTTAGCAAAATCAAGACATTTTTTTAAATATTATTAAAATGATGTCATTTTAATACTAGAAATAGACATAAATTAGATCAAACCTTTCATAGATTAGCCAAAGTACGAACATCTTTCATGGGGTACTGTGTTAAATGTTACAACAAAATACCTTGTGACATATTAGAATTAAATGAAAGAAAATTTAAAACTTATATTAAAACCACACTTTGTAAACAAGCATATTACAAACTACATGATTATATTAAAGATAAGAATGCTTGGAAACATGCTGGTCCTGCGCCATAGGACGATCTAGGGTGTAGTAGATAAAGTCAAACTTGTTGATTTATTTACTGTGTATATCTATACTGGTGTACTTTCTGTTTTTTTTTTTTTAAGTATGTCATTTGACTCACACTGATCCATTGTTGTTAATTATATTGTAAATATGTGAGTACCATGTCCCTTGCTAGCAAACTTAATTTTACCTCTGCTGGTATTGCTTTGTCGTACCTAATAGTATATAAGTGTGTGCTGTATATGAGGGTAATGTTGGGTGCATTGTGCTCACATAATAATTATAATCAATTGATCAATGTATGTAAAATGGTGCCTTTTAATGGTCTAATTGAAATAAATGAATTGACTTTGATGTAACGAGGTCTGGGTAAAGTCGAGCAGCGTATGCTACCACTCACATTATGGTTGTGAAAGTACACAAGTTCTAAGGGACGATATTGTACAGAGTTAGCGTAGATCTTGGCTCTACTATGTTTACCAAGGGCCAAACTTATATCACACTAAGTCTCATGAGATTGCTAGAAGATTTGGCAATCGGCGTTTTAGATTCAATACTAGTACTAAATCGCGTCAGAAATCTTTATATAAGACATAAATTGTCTTATATAAAGATTTCTGACGCGATTTTCGCATTATTTGGTAAAAATATCTTCACATCACTAAAAGGTATGAAATAAAAAACAAATAATTAGAAAAAAAAAACTAAAAATTAACTAAACAATGACTAACAAGCATTGGACCCAAAACTAAAACCTAAAAACAACTTTTTTATTGCAGTTCCGTGTCGTTCACTACAGCTTTCTTAAACCTGGCCAGACGATTACGGCAGATGTCTATTGTCAGCAACTGCTAAACAACCGAGACTGGTCAATCGCTGTAAGCCGCTGCTGCACAACGAACGGCTACCAAATTAGAGGTGCTTCAATTGATATGTTTAATACATGCACCGTACTCTCCGGACCTTGCTCACACAGATTACCTTTTTTTTTCAAGGGAAAAAATTCAACTCCGATGGGGCAGAGTCCAAACCGCCTTCAAAGATTTTATTAATTCCCGTCCGAATGAATAAACTAAAATAAACTAAATAAAAATGAGATGGCAAAAGTGCATAGATAGCGATGGTACATACTTTGATTAATAAAATAGATTATATTTAAAAAAAACGACTTTATGTTCCTCTCATACAAAACGCCAATTTCATATGTAAGGACCTAATATTACCTATACACATTCATATACCTCCCATCCTTAATAATGTCGAAAATGACCGCATGAAGTCCATTGCCTAGTTTAGAAAAGAAAGCGGCCGGCGACGCCGCGGTAGAGCAGGACAATTTTCACCTTCCTACTTCCGGTTTACTTGTGGACACGTTGCTGGCCCGTGAACCAGTGTCTCCTAGCCGTGGTACTGCAGCGACTGGCGGCGGGTCCCGGCTGTGCTGGCTGCACTCACTGGTAGTCGATTTGCATTTGCGTGTAATTGTATATGTCGCGGCAATATCATAGAATTGATCACTTCATGATGTAGCTGACCATTTCATGAAATGGAAAAATACTCGCTGCCCACATCATGATGTGGTCTAGCCCCAGATCAGTGAATAACTCGGCGTTTGTCGATATCAACAGCTACACACGGCTACTTCACGATATGGTTAAACATTAGTGATCACATCGTAAAATAGTTACTAATCGTTAGAGGCGCTGATATCGTTCAGTTTTTTTTTATATCAAATCCATCAATTATAAATTATTCCGATAATAAAAGCTCATTATAATGCGCCAGCTAAAAAAAACAGCCATTTCATGATGTGGCCGAGGATAGTTCAGGTTAAGTTTGGGGGAACTTAAGACGTATCTGTGTCAGGGTGACAAAGATAGGTTAGGTTCGTATGGGATGGTGGGAGCTAGGGTGAGCGAGTGAAGCGAGCGAATGTAGCTTCCGTCATACCACTAATGCAAAGTTACTTTAAACCCTGCAGACAGAAATAAGAGCCCCACGTAGCGGGGCTCGGTCGCTTAAGTTAGGTTTGCAGTTGTCATTTCATGATGTGGTCAGGCATTTCAGATATGGCCATATATGGATTGTGATATATCATTAAACGTTGATGTTTCAACAATCTTGACAGTTTTCGCTGGCCATTTCATTAAATTTTCGGACACATCATGAAATGGCCAATTCTAGTATATGGCCACGACATATGGAAAACTTGTTTAAAAAAAAAATATAACCGACTTCAGCGCCTCTACGACGACCTGCTGTCCAACAACCGAAATTATATAATAATAATAATAAAATTTAATTGAAGTAATAAATTTATAAAAAGTGTAGGGTTCAGTCGGGCGCCATCAGTGGAGACTGGTCATCCCTTAGTTGCCACTGGCTCATTTTAATATTTGCTACTGAATATTGTTTTTCTTTTTTTACATTGTGCTCATATATAGAAGGATTATTTTAAAAATAAAATGGTTTAAAAGAGTGTCCGTGGAGTTTTCTTGCACGTTCTTCTCCATAGAGATCTACGCTTTGGAAAGTGCAAAAAGCTTCATGTTTTTGATGGACTGACTTTGACAATTCAAAAGTACTATTACTATTAATGGTTATTTGAAATAAATTTGGAGTATTATAAAGTATATTCTATCTATCTCAATGATTCAGAATTATAGCTGACATTAACAGTTTTGGCTTTATTAAGGTATAAGATAACTCTAATTAAGTAGATATTAAATAAATATTTGACACAAACTTTTATCTCTCGATTATTCACTCAGTTATTATTTGATCCATTTCAGTCTATCCTCTCTTAACATTTGTTGTCCTGGTATCAGCGTTTATTTGGAATATTAGATATACTAGCAGCAGTATGATGTGTGGTGTGTGTTGCAGAGAGAGGGCAGGCGGCGCGCGGTGGCGGCGCGATGCGCTGACGTCATGCGCGGGCGGAGATGCCGCGCCGTGCCGCGCCGCACCCCGCGGCCCCGCTGCTGCTGCTCGTGGCGCTGGCGGCGCTCGCCGGGTGCTCCGCCAACCCCGACGCCAAGCGCCTCTACGACGACCTGCTGTCCAACTACAACAAGCTGGTGCGCCCCGTGCTCAACGTCAGCGACGCGCTCACCGTGCGCATCAAGCTCAAGCTGAGCCAGCTCATCGACGTGGTGAGCCCCACCCCCTCTGTCCACTGCCCCTACCCCGCGGCCGCGTCTCTCACACGTGTTCGCTTCTGTTACAGAACCTTAAGAATCAGATCATGACGACCAACCTGTGGGTGGAGCAGGTAAGGATCACTTCGGACGCACTACTTCGTCAACTGCGGAGCCGAGCTGATCGCCCTCTTATATGACTTTTCCGCAGAGCTGGTACGACTACAAGCTGTCATGGGAGCCGCGGGAGTACGGCGGAGTGGAAATGCTACACGTGCCCTCAGACCACATCTGGCGGCCTGACATAGTTCTCTACAATAAGTGAGTATGAGCGACTTCATATCACGTGACGAGCGTTGTGTCTCGAGATTTCTAACTGAGCGGTTATCGCAGCGCCGACGGCAACTTCGAGGTGACGTTGGCGACGAAGGCGACGCTGAACTACACCGGCCGCGTGGAGTGGCGGCCGCCGGCCATCTACAAGTCTTCCTGCGAGATCGACGTGGAGTACTTCCCCTTCGACCAGCAGACGTGCGTCATGAAGTTCGGCTCGTGGACATACGACGGCTTCCAGGTACCCGTCGCGTGGTGGCAAACTGTGTGACTGAGTGTGTGTGTTCTACATGCGTTGTGTACGCAGGTGGACCTGCGGCACATCGACGAAGCGCGCGGCACCAATGTGGTGGAGCTGGGCGTGGACCTGTCCGAGTTCTACACCTCCGTGGAGTGGGACATTCTCGAAGTGCCCGCTGTCAGGTAACGCACGCTCGTGTGTGCTCGTGTGGCTGTTCTGTTTCAAATCATTTTGATTCTGCTGTCTTCATTTAAGGCGTTTCATACCAAGTCATACGTTTAAAAAATCTTTATTTTTCTCACAAGAACATGGTACAGACGAACAATTCACATTTAAATTTTAACACAAATAAATCGTCGTCTAATGTCGCAGCATAAGTAGTAAATAAGTAGAATTACAATAATAAAGTACGCCCCACCGCAGTATCTTTACAAAAAATGCTGCAAAAAAAAGGTAGATAAGATAATTTTATTTGTCCAAAACATGAGTATACACACATAGCATGCAAGATGTTACATCAAATTATAATTAAGACAGTCATGTTTTGCCTGATCGGCGTACAAATATCAGATGTCGGACGTTACACAGCATCAAGTGATTTTAATTTCGTCCATTACTCAGAGCAAATATAGCAATTAACAATTCAATTTAGACCATATATAGATTTAAAAAATTACCATAAAATACAATCAAATAGTGTCATAAGCTCGTCATGGTAAATAATGCAAATAAAAAAAATCAAAATGTTTAAGCAATTATTAATAAGATTAGGATGTCATTATACATGTCAAATTAATTTATCAGTTAGAAATTCGTCAGTGCTGTAATAGACTTTCTCTAACAGAAGGCTTTTTAATCTATTTCTTAATTGTTCAGTAGTTAATACCCTACAATGTTTTGGCAACTTATTATAAAGAATGGGCGCCATACAGAATACACTTTTACGCATAAGAGTTGTCCTAGATCTCGGGATACATAGCTTACTATTGTCGCGTCTATTTCGAACTATTTTATCTGACACTAAAGGGAATAGGTTTGGATCAACGAACATTATTGTCTCTAAGATTTACATCGACCGAAGGGTTAATATTTTATATGCTTTAAAAAATGGTTTGCAACTCTCTGTTACTAGAGAAGCCTGAGGGCTATGTTTGGACTTCATTCCAAACATAGCCCTCAGGCTTCTCTTTTGCGTTTTAAAAATCACATCCTTGTTTGTTGAATTTCCCCATAAAATGAGTCCATATCTCAAGTAAGAAGACACTAAGCCGTGATAAGCGATCAGCAGCGCATCAACATTTAAGATGGGGGCTAATTTATACAGTGCATATGTGGAATTACTAATTTTTTTGCTTAATGCTTTCGTATGCGCTTTCCAATCTAATCTGCTATCAATAGTTACTCAAAGAAATTTGGTAATGTTCACTTTGTCTATGCTGTTATTACAATAATGGACATTTACCTACATTTGGTATGGATGATCTTTGGGCAAAATGCAGAATATTAGTTTTCCCAAGGTTTACCTTAAGGTTATTGTTTTCCAACCATTTTACCATTGATTGTATAGAATTATTAATGTCAATGTTATGGTACTGTCGTCGGCAAAAAGTGTCATTGGGTGGTCGATTCTTTTGGGTAGGTCATTAATATCTTATATATAACATTCTCGTGTCACAATGTTAGTTACCATACTCCTCCGTAACGGCTTGAGCGATTTTTATGTTATTATATGCAAATTCAGTTCGTCTGAGAATCGGCTACTATCTATTTTTCATACCCCAAAGTGATAAGGTTTGTCCACCCCTATCATTAATTTTTTATTTTTTGGACAAAATTTTTATTTTTTTATGATGTGGCATTAAAAAACACATACAACCCTACATTTTCACGCTTCTATCACCAACCCCTATTTCTTAATAGCGATATTAGTACTTTAATTATTTTCTACTCTCGGCGGTCGATAATAATTGATTATTTACCACTCGATCAGTTATTCTTGACTATTTGTTTGATAGATCGCGCTAATCCCAAGACCTACTGGCTCGAATTGAAAAAATATTTTAGTGTTGGGAAGCCTATTTATCGAGGAAGGCTATAAAATCATGCTACGACATGGTTTGAGACATTACCTCTAATGCCATTTGCTTCTAATTTCTCAATAAGTATGTCGTGCCGGACATGGTAGTAGTAGGTACTTACATCTACAATCAAATTACACAGCAGGTTTTGACATTTCAGTCTCCTCATAAACACTTAATAGTCTTTTTTGTGGTGAACATAAACAACGATAAAAAAGAGCACTACTGTGTGAATATTGTTAAGCCGGATCCAGGGGCGTATCAAAATGTTGCCAGCACCCTAGGCAAGAACCTCGTTGGCACCTCTGGTGGGCACGAGGCATTATAAATTATAACCAATCATACCCTGTATAATCGTCCCGAACAAGCTTAGGGCACTGTGGCCTCAACCCGGGAATCGAACCCAGGTTCTCACGCGCAGCAGCCGTAGTAAATGTCCACTTTTATCTGCTCTTGGTGTGTTTGACACCACTTCAGACGGGATTTAAATATATTTCTGGCCTTACAAATGTCAGCAAACACAGGACCTGAAGACAGTTTACCACGATCCTGCCACACACTAAACTGAAACCTGGCGTCCCTGTCTGCATTACTAACATGCCTGTTCCAGCCTTCCACAACTCTCCTTTTCCTATATCTGCTGCTCTCTCGACCCACCTCAGCTGATTACGATAAAGCTCGTACAATATTTTTATACGTATTGTCTGAAGTGTTGCGATGACAATGGTGTTTACAAGTTTTATCGCAACAGTTTCTGAACTCTTCGGGGAAGTCAATAAACCTAAATCTCTCATGACATGGTTCAGTAGATGACTAATAATTCAGTATCATTGCAATTCCAATCAAATTCCTTACAGAAATCAATTAATTCTGCAAAAAATCTACCTGTTGGGTGTGCATTAAGGACTTCCAAAATATAACAGTTTGCCATATTAGAATTCTCTGTAATGGCACTCACCGCACATAGGCAATCCGTGTATTCCACTAAGTTACATGCCTCATCCGTGGGCATGCACGCGTTGAACACTAACACTGTCCTCTCGTAAAACACTATTTCGATGGCGCACACTCGCGAGTTGTTACAGAACCATTGCCACCGTGTTCAACGCACTTTACTTCTAAAGTAAGGCCACGCCTCCGAACGGACGGCCTCGTAGAATCTCCACCGTCGTATCCACAGCTGATGTTCCCGGACAGCCGAAATAATCACTGATACTATGTAGGTACGCATGTTCCTCTGGCAATAGCCATGTTTCTTGAAGCGCTATTATATCGTAATTGGAACATAGTTCCCGTATGAAAGATCGTTTTACACTTTTTCAATTAAAACTCACTAATTTATATATCTGATTATCCATTTCTAATTTGTATAGGGCCGTCGCCAGGATCTAAATTACCGACCGCATTACTCTTTTTATAGTGCACGAACCGCCCAAAGATTTTATTAGAGAAGTACATTATTAGTACCTACTTACATACTTTTGTAAATAATACTTTTGCACTCATTATTCGTAAATAACAATGCTACTGTTGTTTGTCAGGAACGAAAAGTTCTACACTTGTTGCGACGAGCCGTACCTGGATATCACGTTCAACATCACGATGCGGCGCAAGACACTGTTCTACACCGTGAACCTGATCATCCCGTGCATGGGCATCTCGTTCCTCACGGTGTTGGTGTTCTACCTGCCGTCGGACAGCGGCGAGAAGGTGTCGCTGTCCATCTCCATCCTGCTGTCGCTCACCGTGTTCTTCTTGCTGCTGGCGGAGATCATCCCGCCCACGTCACTCGTGGTGCCGCTGCTCGGCAAGTTCGTGCTCTTCACCATGATTCTCGACACGTTCAGGTACATCCTCCACCGCCCGCGTCAGCCTCGAGCCCTAGTGCCACTTTTTTACCGTTTGGACAATAACACAGTGCTTTTACTGCATATTTTCTGTGCCAGTGCCTTCGTCCATACTGGTTTATGTCCTATTATTTTCCAGACGGTATAAAAGCCAGTTTAATAATATTTGTAATGTGGTGCAGTATTTGCGTGACGGTGGTGGTGTTGAACGTGCACTTCCGGTCGCCGCAGACGCATACGATGGCGCCGTGGGTGCGGCGCGTGTTCATCCACGTGCTCCCGCGCCTGTTGGTCATGCGGCGCCCGCACTACCGCGTCGACCCGCACCGCAGCCGCTTGTGAGTACCGCACACCGCTTGTGAGTACGCGAGGTTCCCCGCGTGCGGCACAGCTGATCACGTGTCGGCTTGCAGTGCAGGGCTGGTGTCGGCGGTGAGTGAGAGCGCGCCGTGGGAGGAGGGCTCGCCGCTGGGCGTGGGGCCGGGTGCGCCGGGCGGGCCCGCGTGCAGCGCGTGCCGCTCGTGCCGCCTGCACGACGCGCCTGCGCTCTGCGACGCGCTACGTCGGTGGCATCGCTGCCCAGAGTTGAATAAGGCCATCGATGGCATCAACTATATTGCTGAACAGACGCGCAAAGAAGAGGAGTCTACTAGGGTAGGTTCAGCTCTGTCGGGGCATTCACTGTACACTCCGTTTCGACAAACAAGCGAAAATCTAAACGGGTTTCTGTTCTCCAGGTGAAAGAGGACTGGAAGTACGTCGCGATGGTGCTGGACCGATTGTTCCTGTGGATCTTCACGCTGGCCGTGGTAGTGGGCTCGGCCGGCATCATCCTTCAGGCGCCGACGCTTTACGATGAACGAGCACCCATTGACGTGCGTCTTTCAGAAATCGCGTACGCGACGGCCAAGCCGCGCCCGCCGCCGCCGCGCTAATCACTGCCGCGCACGACGCGCCACCGAAACGCTGCACGCCGACGTGCCCACGCCCCCGTGAATGGCGCAGCCTCGTTATGTGGGGGTCTTTTTATAATTTATTTGTTACGGTGACCCAGAGACACCATAAATGTCCGTTTGTATTTTCCCGGCGTCCTGGGTCCTCGCAAAACGTAATTTTACGATGTTGTAAATAATATACATACATATTATAGTTTATACGACGAAACGACACGATCGAAAATAAGTCGAATTTCTTTTGATAGAGACGAAATAAAACGATTGTTTATAAAATTGCAATGCAGTTTTATTTAATTAAAAATAAGTTTTCTCTTACTATTGTAGTTATTTATATTCCTTGAGCATATCAACGGCGAACGATTCGCCGACACAACGACCAAGGGCTTAGGGGGTGTTAAAGTTTGTAAAAAGAATCTTAACGTTTGGTTCTGTGCGTTGAACTGCTCATAAATAATAATTATAAATATTTTATTTCAGACCAATGACAAGATCCATATGTAATTACATAGTAAAAGTCTTAACCTAATTTTAGTAAAAACCACACTCTTTACACAAATTTGAAACGACTGACACCTACGTGTGCCGTATCCAGTGAGCCAGCATGGGGCGGTCCCACCTATCACACAATACACTCTGGATGCTGTGGGAGTTAGCAGATATTCTACCGAGAATAGAAGCGCACCGTTTCCGTATAATGGCATGAAAACCAACAACCCTGGGCTCGGTGAACATCGCGGAAGCGCCACAACAGCGTGGTAGACCCAACAGCATCCTGAATACATTGTTATACTGGACACGCAAGGCGTTGCCCTCAGCGACAGTGACAGTGTAGTGCATTTTTTTTTAAATCACTCTAGAATTTGCATGATATGTTGAAAATTTGGGATAAAAAAACGGTAATTTAAAATACTAAAAACCCGACTGCGTTTCTGTGTAATTTGAAAATTAAAAAACTCTAAAACAAGAAAGTCGTCGTACCCGATTGCACTTAACTTAAGAATCGCCAAGATTTTTAAGTTAAGTGTAGTCGGGACCTAATCTAGATATGGAGGCTTAGTGAATTGAGAGCACATACCTATATTACATTGCAGATTACTCCAATCTACTGACTAGACGGCTGACTGAATGGGTCCCGACTGAGTTTTATTATTGTTTATTTTGATATACCCAGTGTCACTCTCATAGTAAATACGAAGCTAACGACACCTCTCAAGCTAAAATCCATCGAGCCGTTCAGGCCACAGAGCGTGCCAAACAATTATACATACATACTCTCGGAAAACACAACCCTCCTTCTGGTGCAGTCGGGTAATAAAATAGAGAAAAACAGACTTTTTATTCAAAAGCTCTAAGTTTACATTAAATACCATAATTATCCTGCATTACCATACACCTCTTATCTCTTATGCACAGCACTGGCTGAGCATAACACTCTTCCAAATTCCCAATTACCAGGACTGGTCGGCATTTCAAACGGAAGAGGTGTTAAAGTCAATACTTTATCACCTCTTCCGTTTGAAATGCCGCCGACCAGTCCTGGTAATATTTCGTAATGAGAAACGTTTAAATGATAACGCTTCTCTTAACATGATGTTAGCGGCGGAATCACTCAGACACGGACAATAAAGTTGCTGGGGTTGTGAATTGTGATTGGTCATGACGTATCATAGGCTCACTGGGAATTGAAAAGGTTTGAAACTAAACAGAAAATTTACGAACATAATTGTGAGTTACTCAATATAATCAAAACTGTAGATACCTACGTCGCCCTGCACGAAAAATACGCGATTAGTCGTGGAGTTGCGGTAACCAGCCCGATTTACATATATGACGGCGCCGCCCTTACAAGCTTGTAAACAACACGAGGCCAACATCAGGAGGCCAATTACACTCATTTTAAAACGTTCACATTCAAGTCGCAATCTCATCTGAATGTCAAAAACGGTATTCTACTAAACTTAAAAGGCCAACCAAAGTTGGCAATTTCATGAGATGATATTGCGAATTAAATTAGACTAATATATATTGATATAGTCTTATATTTATATTGAATCTGCTGTGATAAATAAACGTTAAAATATTGGCGATATTTTCTGATTTGGCGATGTTTTCTGATTTGGCGATGTTTTCTGATTTAGCGATGTTTTCCGATTTGGCGATATTTAGGTTAGGTCACGTTAGGTTAGGTCACGTAAGGGGGTTTTTTTTTTTTTTTTTGTTTTGGCATGAGTGGGAAATCCTCATGGACGCCGCGACTGCCTCACACTGTGAGACGGTCGGGGCAGTGCCGGACTCTTACCGGCTAAAACCCACTCCTGCCACGCTAGTTGTCCTCTGACATAGTCGGAGACCGTATTCAAGCGATTTAAAATTTGAGTAGCAGTTTCTTCTTTTATGACTTAATGACTACGTGTGCTGCAACATATAATATCCAAAATAGTAAACCTGCCTGCATTACACAAAAGCTTCGAACGACGAGGATTGAGGACATACACTGCATTAAAATCTATGTTACTTCTACAACGATTAGATATATATATATATATATATTTATTTTTTTTCTCCTTTAATTTAGGTACTTATCTTATATACTTATTATATAATTAAGTATCCTTCTTTCTAAGCTGTCTTATTTCTATTATTTATAACTATTCCTATTTCTCTACAGTAATCTAAGAAAATTTTGCTTTTCCTGCCTGTCATTATAGTTGGTAAATTTTCCGCTATTAATTCGGTGTCCATTTCCTGCTCCACCTTATATCGTGCTCGTGCAGTAATTGGGCACTCGAGCAAAATATGGGCAACCGTCTCATCTACACCTGGCTCACAGGCGCACGATGCATTCTCTTTACACTTGAGGCGAAAGCCTGGCAGTAGTGGCCTCTATCCTCTAGCTCTTTAAGGAGTGGGTCCAGCAGCAAATTCCAAAATATTGGTCCCCCAATCGACCCCTGGACGCATCCTTTGCTGGTTGACCTCCTGCTCTCCTCTCCAGCGTATCTCACGACGACCTCCCTGCCACTGAGATAGCTGCTGACTACTCGTCTCAAATTCACAGGACACTTTTCCTCAGCCAATCGTACCTTGATGGCAGGCCACCACGCACTGTCGAAGGCTCCCTCTATATCTAGTGACACGAGTGTGATAATTGGTCACGTTAGGTTAGGTCACGTTAGGTTCTGAGAGGACTCTACTCGGCGTGCCTTGAGCAGGGCCAGTTTCCCGCTCAGTGGAAATCTGGTCGTCTGGTCCTGCTCAGGAAAGCGGGGCGCCCTGCGGACTGGCCGTCCGCGTACCGGCCCATAGTGCTGCTCGACGAGGTGGGAAAGCTCTTTGAGCGGATAGTCGCAGCCCGCCTCGTCGGCCACTTGTGCGGAGAGGGGCCGGACCTGGCCGAATGCCAGTACGGCTTTCGGCAAGGGCGCTCCACTGTTACGGCGATATCCCGAGTGAGAGTCCTGGCGGAGGAAGCGGTGTCGCGGGGCGGTGTGTTGTTGGCGGTGTCCTTGGACATCTCCAACGCCTTCAACACCCTGCCCTGGAGTTGTATTCGGGAGGCACTACGATATCATCGAGTGCCTTCCTACCTCCGCCGCGTCGTCGGGGCTTATTTGGCGGAAAGGTGTGTCACCTATCTGGGACGCGATGGCAGATGCCAGCGCCCTGGTTTATTCCCGCTGTCCCCGTACACCGTGTCCCCGTCCTACGGGGACAGCGGTACTTCAATTAAATATTTAAAAATACTTCCCGTTGTCCCCGTACACTGTCCCCGTCCTACGGGGACAGCGGTACTTCAATTAAATATTTAAAAATACTTCCCGTTGTCCCCTCCCCGTACACTGTGAATATAGTTGAATAAAATAAGTAAAAATTATTGCCCACAGTCCCCGTTTTTTCATTTTTCTGTAGTATTATGAATGTGTGCGTTGGCATCTTTTACCCAACAAACAAAGTGTATGGAAATATTGGTAGATGGATCAACGGTCACCAAATCCCATCCAACTCAAAGATTAGTATAGGTTAATTTCTTCTTTAAACAAAATGTGTAGGTTAGGTTAGGTTAAAACTGTGACCTCCAACGCACGAGCCGAGCGAGCGAAGCGAGCGGTGCCGCGGCAGCGGCCGGCGAGTGCTAGAAACGACTTGCATTAATAGAAGTTGTGTTATTTGTGTAAATTTAATAATTGTTTTTTTTTACCTCAAATTAAAATTCGAATACAAATAAATAAATTTTGTTTTATTCCCCTTTTCTTTTTCCCATGCTAAAAAACTAAGCTTAAACAATGCAGATTTAAGAGGACAACGACTCGTGAAAAGTTTACTTCCCGTTGTCCCCGTTAGCCGAATGTACGTTACGGGGACAATTGGAAATAAATTTAATCACGTCCCGCTGTCCCCGTGACGGGGATATGGCATACGGGGACAACGGGAATAAACGAGCGCCCTATGTCGTGCGGTGTTCCACAGGGTTCGGTCTTGGGCCCGCTCCTGTGGAACATTGGGTACGACTGGGTGCTGAGGGGCGAGCTCCGGCCGGGAGTGCAGCTGGTGTGTTACGCTGACGACACACTGGTCACTGCCCGGGGGAGCTCGCACAGGGAGGCAGCGTTGCTGGCGATGGCTGCGGTCTCACAGGTGGTGAGCCGCATACGGCGCCTCGGCCTGGAGGTGGCCCTCAACAAGTCGGAGGCCATTGTTTTTCATGGCCCCCGGCGAGCGCCGCCGCCGGGATCGCACATCGTGGTCGGGGGGGCCCGTATCGCTGTCGAGTCCACCATGAAGTATCTGGGATTGGTGCTCGACAGCCGGTGGGATTTCGGCCCCCACTTCCGGTGGCTGGCGCCCAAGTTGTTGGGCGCAGCGGGGGCGCTGTCAACGCTGCTTCCCAATCTGGGGGACCCGAGCACCGCCTGTAGGCGGTTGTACGTGGGGATCGATGGCCCTGTATGGGGCCCCGATCTGGGCGGCTGACCTGACGGCCAGCACCATCACTGTTCTGCGGAAGCCGCAGAGGGTGATGGCCGTCAGAGTCATCAGGGGATATCGCACGATCTCCTACGAGGCGGCTTGCGCACTGGCCGGATCTCCGCCGTGGGACCTGGAGGCGAAAGTGCTCGCGTCACTGCACAGGTGGCGCGAGGACGCGCGGGCGCGCGGCGAGTGACTGACGCAGCGACACCTGGAGTTGCGTCGGTCGCAGCTGCGCGAGGTCCTGGTGGCGGAATGGCGGGACATGCTTTCGAGCCCTACCATAGCCATCCGGCCAGTGCTCGACCTGTGGCTCGGGAGAAGGCACGGCTCTCTGACTTTTCGTGCGACGCAGGTCCTCTCGGGGCATGGCTGCTTCGGGAGGTTCTTGTGTCGCATAGGCAGGGAGCCGGACGCTCGATGCCACCACTGCGTCGACTGTCGGGAGGACACGGCACGGCATACGCTGGCAGAGTGTGCAGCTTGGAAGGAGCCGCGCCGTGCCCTCATCTCTGTTGTAGGCGGTGACCTCTCGCTGCCGGCCGTAGTCCATGCTATGGTCGGCGGTGAGGAGTCCTGGGACGCGGTGGTCTCCTTCTGCGAGACAGTTATCGCGCAGAAGGAGGCTGCGGAAAGGAAGAGGGAGATCACAACCGCTCTCCCTGCCCGCAGCAGGCGCATCGGGCGTCGGAGGAGGGCATACGCTGCCCTCTTCCGGCCCCCCTAACTGGGTCCAGGGGCGGCGGACTTGGGGCTGTCCGTCGCCCCCCATTCATCCGGACCCGAGGTGGCGGCGCGTGGTGATCCCGTGCGCCCCTCTTTGACGTAGCGAGGGGAGTCAAACACCTCACTCCCCTCGCCGACGCGAGGTGGCCCGCAGAGGCGGGCCGGCACCAGCCGGGGATTGCGGATGTCGCATACGTTCCCGTGATCCCCGGCGTAGGTTAGGTCACGTTAGGTTAGGTCACGTTAGGTTAGGTCACGTTAGGTTAGGTCACGTTAGGTTAGGTCACGTTAGGTTAGGTCACGTTAGGTTAGGTCACGTTAGGTTAGGTCACGTTAGGTTAGGTCACGTTAGGTTAGGTTAGGTTAGGTTAGGTCACGTTAGGTTAGGTCACGTTAGGTTAGGTCACGTTAGGTTAGGTCACGTTAGGTTAGGTCACGTTAGGTTAGGTCACGTTAGGTTAGGTCACGTTAGGTTAGGTCACGTTAGGTTAGGTCACGTTAGGTTAGGTCACGTTAGGTTAGGTCACGTTTTTTTTTTTTTTTTTTTTTTTTTTTTTTTTTTTTTTTTTTTTTTTTTTTGTTTTGGCAGGAGTGGGAAATCCTCATGGACGCCTCGACTGCCTCACACTGTGAGGCGGTCGGGGCAGTGCCGGACTCTTACCGGCTAAAACCCACTCCTGCCACGCTAGTTGTCCTCTGCCATTGTCAGAGACCTTATTTAAGCGGTTTTCATGTTTAAATAGTTGTGTTTATTTATTATTACGACTTAATATCTGGAGTTTTGCTAATATAATGATAATACAAATTAATGGCAGTACGCCTACACTACACAAAAGCTATGACGAAAAATTTCTTACTGATACAACAATTCAAACTTATTTCACATCTTAAAGTTAGGTACTTATACTATATACTTACTATATAACTAAGTATCCTAATTAATTAACCTTATTTCTATTTATTACTACTTTTCCTACTTCTCTACAGTATTCTAAAAAGATTTTTCTTTTACGTCCTGCCATAAAAGTTGGCAGATGTTCAATGATAAGTTTATCGCCTAGCTCAAACTCTGCGTCGTACCGCGCTGTGGCGGTTATGGGGCATTCTAACAGTATATGCAGAACTGTTTCATCTACTCCTGGCTCACAGGCGCACGATGCATTCTCCTTACACTTGAAGCGTTTCAGGTATGCGGAGAATCCACCGTGCCCTGTGAGGATTTGGGTGGTCACGCTTGTGAGCTCCATTTTGCGAACCACACTGTACGCCGCTATCGCGTCAGGGAAAAACAGTTTGGTGCCGGCGGCTGTTTCCCCGGACTTATATCTACCGTTCCACTCGTCAAGCGACCCCATACGGATTTGCCGCTTGACGAATGAAACGGGGCACAGATCGTAGTTCGGCCTCCTCTTCGACCCCAGGGCGGCCTCCTTCGCAAGTTGGTCAGCTCGCTCGTTGCCCTCCAGTCCTGCGTGGGCCTTGATCCAGAACAAGGAGACACTCTTGTTCTGGAGCTTGCAGCGTCTTAGAGTGTCCCTTGTTTCCACAGCTAGGGGATGTGGGGCACTGACGTTGGTGATGGTCTGGAGAGCCGCCATAGAGTCGCTGAAGATGCCGAACGTGCTTTCCCGGTGTTTTAGGGCCTCCGCAACCGCTCTTTGTAGGGCCAATAGTTCGGCCTGATAGACGGTGCAGTAGGACGGCAAAGTAAGTTTGAGGGCCTTTGTTTCGGTGACGTTATTCCACAAGGATAGCGCCGCTCCGACCTTGCCCTCAATCTTACTGCCGTCGGTGAATATTCGCACAGCGAAATTTCTATGGTGGTTATAATGTTCCTCGTCTATCAGGCTGCCGAACTGCAGATTAGTCTGTTCCGCAGGATGCGGAGCTTCCAGAGCTGGAGCCATCCGCTCAACCTCCCTGTCTCCTAGTACGGGCTGGGGCACGCCCCTCTTGGCTTCATAAAGTGAAGCAGCTTCCCTAATCCGAATGTCAAGAGGGAGTATCCCAGCCAGCACCAATGCTGAGTTGAGGGAGACTGTACGGTAGGCTCTACACAGCTTCTGAGCAAATCCTCTCTGTACGACATTCAGCTGCTTAATTATCCCCAACTTGTTAGCGGCTGGTGCCCATGCGCTCGCGGCGTACAGTAGGGTTGGTTCGACTGCCGCGGTATAAATGGTTCGAATCACTTCTGGGTGCAGACCCCAGCTAACCCGGGCCGCTCTAGCGAGATGCTTGTACATAGCTATCGCCTTCTTACAGGCAATAGCTATGTGTTTGCTGAATGTGAGCTTCGAGTCTATTGTAAGGCCTAATATTTTCACATCTTGGGACATTCCAATGTCGATCCCACCCATGCTCAAGCGTGGCGTGTCGTACTTGAGCTTCCGCGTTAAAACCATCGCACATGTTTTATGCGGTGCGAATTTCAGCTTATTTCTGACACCCCACGCTCGAACATGTTCGAGAGCGGCATTGGCTTGTCCCTCGATTTCCACTGCCATTTCACCATCGAAGACCATTACTACGTCGTCGGCGAATGCCTGGCAGTAATGGCCTCCATCCTCCAGTTCTTTCAGGAGTGGGTCCAGTAGAAGATTCCATAGAATCGGTCCCCCGATAGACCCCTGAACGCAACCTTTGCTAGTCGACCTTTCGCTCTCTTCCCCTGCGTATCTCACCCTTACCCTCCTGTCACTGAGATAACTGCTCATTACTCGTCTCAAATTCACAGGACACTTTTCCTCAGCCAATCGTACCTTGATGGCAGGCCACCACGCACTGTCGAAGGCTCCCTCTATATCTAGTGACACGAGTGTGACAATTTTCTTCTGCGTCAGTTTTGTGCGGATGTACTGCACGAGAGTATAGAGGGAGTCCTCGGTGCTTTTTTGGGGCATAAAACCGTATTGGCGAGTACTGATCCTTGGAAGAAGGTAGTATTTGAGACGAGCAACCAGCATCTTCTCGTACACTTTCCCTAGTACAGGCAAGAGCCCAATCGGCCTGTACGACTTCGGTACGGTGTACGAGTCTTTGCCTGGCTTTCTGAGTACAACCACCGTCGCTTCCTTCCAGGCCTTCGGGAAGTGGTGGTGAGCCAGACATTTGTTAAGCAGTGCCAGGAAGAACGCAGGATCACAATTTATTGCCTGAGAGCAGATGTCCGCTGTGAAGCCGTCGGCTCCCGGGGCCTTCTTTGGGTTAAACGACCGCACGGACCTATCAAGCTCGCTTTGGGTAAACGGTGGGTCATGCCGTTCATCATGACTCCACTCGTTTACCATTTCTGCCAGTTCCCTAATTTGGCGATGGTCCGTGTTGTCGTCCTCCTCGCGGTCCTCGGGGTAGAAAGTCTCGGCCAACAGCCTCACAGAGCCCTTTGCGTCCAGGGTCTCCCCTCCCATCCGCAGCGGCAGATCCTCCTCTCTCTTTGCAACCCTTCCCATGACTCTATAGATCCCTTCCCAGACCCCCTCTTTGGTCTGCTTACCGCAGAACCCCTTCCAACTTTCCTCGATCGCCTTCTTTGCGGCTATCTCATAATTTTCCTTTTCTTGCAGGTACAGACTGACGACCATCGCTCTCCGGACCGGCGCTGCGTTCCTGATTCGGCGTCTCCTGGTAGCGACCAGCCTCTTCATCTCAGCAAGTTCTTCGGACCACCACGGCATGGTAAGTATTTCTTTCGACTTTTTTATAGGTATAGTTTGTGAGCATGCATCTGTAATGGCATGTGTATAAGTGGTAATTGTTTGATCTAATTTATCTATATTAGTTATGTTTGTAAGTGCTTCTACATTTAAGTTATTTTCCAGCATAATTCGAGAAAGTTTCACATGAAACTGTCTCCAATTAGCCTTCTTGGTATTAAATTTTCTAGTTGTACGTTCTATTCTAATTCCTTTTGACTTTTCTAAACTAATGCCGAAACAAATGCCGTTGTGGTCAGAACTCGAGAGACCCTCTTCTACTCGCCAGCCATCTACCAGGCCCAGCATGTCCTCCGAACACGCCGTCACGTCCACGTGGCTGCTGTACCTGATACCGCCTCTAACGGTATCGAAGGTCGGGGTGTCCCCATTGTTGAGGACGTGCAAACCCCACTCCCCCAAAGCCCCGCACATGAGCTCTCCTCTTGCGTCTTCACTACTGCTTCCCCACCAGGTACTCTTCGCGTTCGCGTCTCCTCCTATAGCCAACCTGCTAGAGCCAGTCTCTCGCACTATTCGCTGCATTTGCTCCAGGTATGGCTCCACGGGCTTGTCGGGTTCAAAGTAGTAGGACACCAGCGTGATCGTCCAGGCTCTGGTTCGGACTCCCACCACAACGATGTTGTTTGTGGTGAGTTGCGGGTACTGCAAGATGTCCAATTCGTGGTCAAGGACAACTATTGCCGCTTTTACAGTCCCTTCTCCTCCCTCAGAGCTCTGGAAGACCCTTACGCCCCGGTAGCCCTTCATCCTTCTCTCCCGACCCACGTAGGGCTCCTGGAGCAATGCCACGGCCACTTTGCGCGTTTGCGCTTCCAAGAGGAGTTCGCTGGTGGCGAGTTGGCTGCGTTGCAGGTTGGCCTGGAATATTTGGTACTTGGAGGCAGCTGCGGGGCCCTCAGCAGTACGCTATAGAGGCTCGGGCCAGCGAGTCCCACTTGCGACGCACGGGGCACTCCACGCTGAAGGCACTGTGCTCAGTGTCAATCAGTTTGGCTCTGGTGCAGTTAATGCACTTTGCTGCTTCGCCAAGCCGACTCTCCGGGCAGTCCACTCTGAGATGCGGACCGCCACAGTGGCTACACAGATCGGCTGGATCTTTGCAGAACCGTTTGCCGTGTCCATAGGCTAGACAGCGTGTGCACTGCACCAGAGGCGTCTGGTCTTCAACGCGCACAATTTGGAGGTCGATTCGGAGCCTCCCTCCTTCTATGGCTCTCCTCCAGATTGTGGGAGAAACACTGAGCACAATGTGGCTCAGATGGGGGTTGCGTGTTTTCCTGCGGAACCTGACTGCAATTTTTGCCTCCTCGCCACCGAGGCCGTGAAAGAGCTCCCGATTCTGATTTCTGAGGGCTTTCACAACTTCCTCGTCACTGTGTACCAATAACACGTCCCTCAGAATCAGAAGCGGGTCCCTGTTGGTCACTTCCTCGACGACGAGGTTCTTCCCGACTGCCTCAAGTCGCTCCTTGATTTTTTGCCTTTCCTCTTTGGTCCGACACCCCATGATGATCTTCCGGTCCTTTGCCTTCCTAACCCTTTCCACTTGAACCCAACCCTCCTTTGCATCCACTGCCTTTCTGACTCTCTCCAGGATCTCGTCACCTGTTTCCAAGTCCTGTGTTGAGGAGACAACTACGGAGTGTAATGTCGTTCGCCCCGACGCCTGAGTGTCAGTTTGGCTTCTGTGCGCAGCCGCCACAGACGCGTAAGTTCTCTCCTCACACAATTCTTTGGTGACCAATGCATCTCTTAGCTTCTCCATTTTGGCCAGATTTTCTTTTATGAGAGCACTGTTTTCTTCGAGACGCTGTAGGAGTATGCTCTGATTGCCATTGTCATTGCCTGGGTTAGGCAGGCAGGTATGGTCAGTAGTCGGAGTGGTCGCAGGTACTACTGAACTTTTTCCCTTTTCCGACTCCTTCACGATCTCATAAAGCCGGTTTATTGCCCCAAGCACCTCCGTCTTTATTTCGGTCTTGAGGTTGCGAGAGTTGCCCAAATGAAGTTTGGCTTTATTTAAGCAAGCTCTCGCTTCCGCAGTTAGGTTGGGGTATTTTTGTTCGGGCTTTCGGACCGTTCCGGCAGCATCTGCTGAGGCTCGACGCAGCTCCAGGGAACCGGGCATTTTTTTGGTTGTTGGTGCTGGTGGTGGTGTGACTGCTGGCTTAGGATTGGCCGGGGACTTTGCCTGGGGCTCTGTCTTACCGGCCTCCCACTCACCGATGCTTCTCCTCACGTTCAAGAGCGAGGTTCCGGCCCTCTCTGCTGATCGCGGTGAGGCCCCAGAGCCTTGCGAGCTCGCGTCTTTTTTGGCTGGAGTGCGAAACATGTTTAGTGTTCAAAAGAATTTGACCGCAACGTCAGAGGACAACTAATATGAAACTGAATCCCTGTAAAGGGGGGATCAGTCTGAAATTAAAATGTTAAACGAATTGGTAAATCAATAAAAAGAATATAAGTGACTAAAAGATTTAGTCAAGTCAAGTAAAAAAAATTTTACAAAAGTCAAGCTATTGTCAAATTTGGTCAATCAATAGGCTCAAACCTGAATTATTCGGAATGGACTAGTGGCCAGATAATATAAATGAACCGAAAATTAAATAAAAATATTTTGCCAAAGCTGAGAAGTTTACCTGGCCAGTAACAAAAGGGAGGGTGGGAGGGCAATTTTTTGACGTTCTATGCGAGCCAGCCGCACGTGTGAGGTGTCAGAAGATGCGTCTCGGCGCGGGCTAGCTAGCTAGAGCGTTTTCAGAAATTTAGAAAAACAAAATTTTGCACAGTGGTCAAAAAACCACTTTTTTTCAGGAAAAAATCGAGTTTTCAGCGACCAGTTGAAATTTCGGCTCGCGTAACGCGCGGTTAGGTCACGTTAGGTTAGGTCACGTTAGGTTAGGTCACGTTAGGTTAGGTCACGTTAGGTTAGGTCACGTTAGGTTAGGTCACGTTAGGTTAGGTCACGTTAGGTTAGGTCACGTTAGGTTAGGTCACGTTAGGTTAGGTCACGTTAGGTTAGGTCACGTTAGGTTAGGTCACGTTAGGTTAGGTCACGTTAGGTTAGGTCACGTTAGGTTAGGTCACGTTAGGTTAGGTCACGTTAGGTTAGGTCACGTTAGGTTAGGTTAGGTTAGGTTAGGTCGGGGTGCGTGCAGAAAACCTCCTCGTGTGCCTGACGGCTGCTGGTTCCTTACGAATGCGTTCGGGGGAAAGAGCAGTTGTCGGGCCGGTGCACCCTGGGCACGGCCAATAGTCTCTCCATGTCGGAGGGGCTATTGTCTGTGGCGGATTTCTGCGGGGGAGGGGGAGCTTGTTGCTCCACGACGGTTCCTCCACGTGTCCCTCTGATTCGCAGAGGGCACTGTGAAGGAACGTCTGAGTTGGGGTCGCTCCTGTCCGATCGACAGTCGTCGATTGGCGAAGGATGCGACCAATGCCGCTGCGGTGCAGGCGCACCAAAGCGGCAGTTCCTCTCTCTTCACGGAGCAATCCTGAAGAGAGAGTTCCCGGCGGGTCCGCTGAGTCGGGTTGTCCGGACAGCGGACGGAGGCATGTCTAATGCCGCCGTCGGGGGCTCGGCTTAACCGCCCGGCCCAGAGGAAGGATACCTCTAAGATAAAAAACCCCCAATCCTAAGCTCTGAAGCGCGGTGAGAGGATGCATGGCTGGAGGGAGTCCAGTCGTTAGCGCTTCCCCTGCAGAGCACCTGCCGCACTCTGCAGTATATAGGCTTACCGGGTATCTAGGCTCTGCCCGGTGGACATGTAGTACCTATATCTACTCGTGGGAACTTAATGGATACCCTTATTAATAAAAAACCAAAAGATGTCGCGCCAGTAATGGCGGAGATGGACGAGTCGTCTGCCGGAAGCGGCAGCGACTTGCAAGGAGGCTCGCGCGCTCCCTCAAAATTTTGGGGGAAGCGGTCGCGCGGGGAGGGATTGAATCCCTCCTCAAGTGAAGAGGAGCTGTCGGCAGCCAAGGTGCCGACATCTCGAAGAGGTGGTCGCGCAGTGGTGCCACAGCGCGACCAAAGGGGTCGGTTCTTGCGGCCCGCTACGCCGATTCCGGCAGCAGCGGTCCGCATGGATCGGCCCGAAGAAGAAGAGATGGAGAGCGACGACCTCCTCAGTGGTGATTCCGCTGCGTCCCCGCTGTTGCTGGAGAGCAACAAGGCGGAAGCCAATGCTGCAAAGCGGGCGCAACGGAAAGCAGTCGCGGCTGACGAGGTCGGCGAGCTGGCTCGGCAGGCCCGTGAGCGTCGGGCCGCTCAGGCGGCCTCCGGAGCGGGCTTAACGGCGGCGGCGCTCAGTCGCCAAGTTTTGGACGGCGTGGACGTGGTCCTAAAGGTTGCCACTAAATCTGGCAGCTTGAAGGGCACGTTCACCCGTGCCCTGAAAGAGGCGGCTGAGGGCATCAAGGAGGCGGCTGGGGTCCTCCTTGATCGCACAAGCTCTGAGGAGACGGCGAAGCTGTGGGAGGAGAACGGCCGTCTTCGAGCAGAGCTGGAGGACCTTAAAAGAGAGGTCGCCACACAGAAGGCAGTCCGGCAGCGTGCAGTTCCTGCAGCTGCTGGATCGCCAGTAGTTGCGGCCCCGTCGTCGACTCCTGCCCCTGCACTGTCGCCCGATGCGGAGATTGAAAAGATCGTCCGCATCTGCATGCAGCAGTGCGGGGGCATGATGAATGCCCGTTTGGAGGCCTTAGAGTGCAGGCTCCTCCCGGCCCAGAACCTCCGGCCGCCGCTTGCGGCGGATAGACGGAGGATGGAGGAAGCCGCAAGGCCAGGGCCGTCAACCATGATGGCCAAAGCTGGTAAGGGGGGCAAAAAGCCCGCGGAGGGGCCCAAGAAGCCCGCGGAGGGTGCGTCAGCACCCCCTCCCAGCTTGACTGCGACCCCGGCGACCGCATCCCAACCCACGGAGGCTTGGACGACGGTCGTCAAAAAGGGTCGCAAAAAGAAGGCGGCGCCGCCGGCTCAGCCCAAGCCTGCGCCCAAAAGGAAGAGAAGGTCCCGAAAGGGTAAGGCCCCACGCTCTGCGGCAGTGGTAATCACACTGCAACCCGCAGCCATTGAGAGGGGCCTTACTTACAAGGAGGTCCTCGCGCTGGCGAAGGCCAAGGTCGCGTTCCCCGATCTTGGCACACCGACCGGCTTCAGGATGAAGTCGGCGGTTACGGGGGCGCGACTCTTCGAGGTCTCGGGACCCTCGGGTGGCGAAAAGGCGGACATCTTGGCCGCCAAATTGAGGGAGGTCCTCAAAGAAGAGGACGTCCGAGTGTCCAGGCCAGTGAAGACCGCCGATTTGCGCGTCGAGGGCCTGGACGACTCGACGACCCCGGAGGAGGTCGTGGCGGCCGTCGCTCGAAGCGGTGGATGTCCGCCGGGCGACGTGCGGGCGGGCGAGATCCGCGCCGACGCTGCCGGGCTCGGCGCCATTACGGTGAAGTGCCCGGTAGCGGCGGCAAACAAGATAGCCGTCAGCGGACGGCTATTGGTGGGATGGGTTGCAGCACGAGTGAAGCTGCTGCAACCCAGGGCTATGCGGTGCTACCGCTGCCTTGACGTTGGGCACGTCAGGGCACGGTGCGCCGCCGCAACTGACCGCAGCGAGCAGTGCTATCGCTGCGGTAAGCCCGGCCACAAGGCGGCAGCGTGCTCCGCGACGCCAAACTGCAGCCTCTGTACGGATGCAGGGAGGCCCGCGGGGCACGTTGTCGGCAGAAAGGCCTGCCCGCCCGCCCCAAAGAAGGGCAGTAAGAAGGGGACAACCAAGGCTGTCGGGGGCTCTTTACACCCCCCTCAGCCTGGTTGCTCTTCGGCCGACTCCCGGTCTAAGAATGGTGCCGAGGAAATGGATTGTGTATAATGGCACAATACCATTTCCTCCAGGGCAATATCAACCACTCTGCCAGGGCTCAGGATCTCTTACTCCAGAGCATGGCAGAGTGGTCGATCCATGTGGCTGTGGTCGCCGAGCCGTATTACGTCCCCCCCCGAGATGATTGGGTGGGTGACCTGGACGGCTCGGTGGCCATCATCGGCGGGGCTCTTGTCGACCCGTCCCGAGGTCACGGCTGGGTGGCCGCCCTCGCGGACGGCGTTGGCATTGTTGGGGCGTATTTCTCGCCCAACAAGAGCCTCGCCGACTTCGAGAGCTTCCTTGTCGAGTTGGGTGCCGTCGTGAACCGGTACCACCCTCGCCCGGTGCTGCTGCTCGGGGATCTCAACGCCAAGTCTGCGGCGTGGGGATCCCCGGTCACCGATGTCAAGGGCGAGGCGTTGGAGGAGTGGTCGGTCACGACCGGCTTGACCGTCCTGAATCGGGGCTCGGTCTACACGTGCGTGCGACAGCGGGGTGGTTCTATAGTGGACATTTCGTTCGCTAGCCCCTCTGTCGCAAGCCGTGTCCGCGATTGGCGTGTCGCCGTGGAGGTGGAGACGTTGTCGGATCACAGATATATCCGTTTCAACGTCTCCCCCCAGACCGCGGGCGGCCGCAATCCAACGGCCCCGCGAACGGACGGTCCGCGTTGGGCGCGAAAGCGCCTCGACAGGGAGCTACTCGAGGAGGCCGCTATTGTGCAGGCCTGGATCCGGGAGTCGGCAACGACCGGACCCGTCGACGTCGAAGAGGAGGCGCAGTGGTTCCACGGGGCGATGACGCAAATTTGCGATGCGTCAATGCCCCGGGTTCGCACACAACCCAGAAGGCGCCAGGTGTACTGGTGGTCCGCCGAGATCGCGCAGTTGCGCGACTCGTGCGTGGAGGTCAGGCGCCAGTACACCCGATACCGGAGAAGACGTCGTCGGGTCCCTGACGAAGAAGCCGCGCGGTATGAGGTGTACCGCGAGGCTAAGAAGGCTCTGTGGCTGGCCATCGGCGAGGCGAAGACGCG
The DNA here is from genome assembly GCA_905163435.1 of Mamestra brassicae. NCBI lineage: Eukaryota > Metazoa > Arthropoda > Insecta > Lepidoptera > Noctuidae > Mamestra > Mamestra brassicae. The sequence goes on along the minus strand of LR990991.1, from coordinate 81,301 downwards.
AGCCAGGGAGGAGATGTTGGAGACTCTAAACGGGGATCCGTGGGGGCGTCCTTATCGCTCGGTCCGAGGCAAACTCGGACCATGGGCGCCCCCGCTTACGGAGAGTCTCCAACCCGAGCTGTTGGAGGACGTTGTGACAGCCCTCTTCCCGGCACGAGCGGAGCACGCTCCGCCGCCGATGGCTCTGCCCACAGCCGCAGAGCCCGAAGAGAACGCCAGCGTCCCAGAGGTGACACAACCAGAGTTGAGGGCGGCCGTGACACGGCTCCGGGCAAAGAACACTGCCCCGGGGCCCGACGGGATTCACGGCTGCGCGTTAGCACTCGCTCTGAAGGAGCTGGAGCCCCGACTGAGAGGACTCTACTCGGCGTGCCTTGAGCAGGGCCAGTTTCCCGCTCAGTGGAAATCTGGTCGTCTGGTCCTGCTCAGGAAAGCGGGGCGCCCTGCGGACTCACCGTCCGCGTACCGGCCCATAGTGCTGCTCGACGAGGTGGGAAAGCTGTTTGAGCGGATAGTCGCAGCCCGCCTCGTCGGCCACTTGTGCGGAGAGGGGCCGGACCTGGCCGAATGCCAGTACGGCTTTCGGCAAGGGCGCTCCACTATCACGGCGATATCGCGAGTGAGAGTCCTGGCGGAGGAAGCAGTGTCGCGGGGCGGTGTGTTGTTGGCGGTGTCCTTGGACATCTCCAACGCCTTCAACACCCTGCCCTGGAGTTGTATTCGGGAGGCACTACGATATCATCGAGTGCCTTCCTACCTCCGCCGCGTCGTCGGGGCTTATTTGGCGGAAAGGTGTGTCACCTATCTGGGACGCGATGGCAGATGCCAGCGCCCTATGTCGTGCGGTGTTCCACAGGGTTCGGTCTTGGGCCCGCTCCTGTGGAACATCGGGTACGACTGGGCGCTGAGGGGCGAGCTCCGGCCGGGAGTGCAGCTGGTGTGTTACGCTGACGACACACTGGTCACTGCCCGGGGGAGCTCGCACAGGGAGGCAGCGTTGCTGGCGACGGCTGCGGTCTCACAGGTGGTGAGCCGCATACGGCGCCTCGGCCTGGAGGTGGCCCTCAACAAGTCGGAGGCCATTGTTTTTCATGGCCCCCGGCGAGCGCCGCCGCCGGGATCGCACATTGTGGTCGGGGGGGCCCGTATCGCTGTCGAGTCCACCATGAAGTATCTGGGATTGGTGCTCGACAGCCGGTGGGATTTCGGCCCCCACTTCCGGCGGCTGGCACCCAAGTTGTTGGGCGCGGCAGGGGCGCTGTCAACGCTGCTTCCCAATCTGGGGGACCCGAGCACCGCCTGTAGGCGGTTGTACGTGGGGATCGTGCGATCGATGGCCCTATATGGGGCCCCGATCTGGGCGGCTGACCTGACGGCCAGCACCATCACTGTTCTGCGGAGGCCGCAGAGGGTGATGGCCGTCAGAGTCATCAGGGGATATCGCACGATCTCCTACGAGGCGGCTTGCGCACTGGCCGGATCTCCGCCGTGGGACCTGGAGGCGAAAGTGCTCGCGTCACTACATAAGTGGCGCGAGGGCGCGCGGGCGCGCGGCGAGCGACTGACGCAACGACATTTGGAGCTGCGTCGGTCGCAGCTGCGCGAGGTCCTGGTGGCGGAATGGCGGGACAGGCTTTCGAGCCCTACCGCCGGCCTCATCACCATCGAGGCCATCCGGCCAGTGCTCGACCTCTGGCTCGGGAGAAGGCACGGCTCCCTGTCGTTCCGTGCGACGCAGGTCCTCTCGGGGCATGGCTGCTTCGGGAGGTTCTTGTGTCGCATAGGCAGGGAGCCGGACGCTCGATGCCACCACTGCGTCGACTGTCGGGAGGACACGGTGCGGCATACGCTTGCAGAGTGTGCAGCTTGGGAGGAGCCGCGCCGTGCCCTCATCTCTGTTGTAGGCGGTGACCTCTCGCTGCCGGCCGTGGTCCATGCTATGGTCGGCGGTGAGGAGTCCTGGGACGCGGTGGTCTCCTTCTGCGAGACAGTTATCGCGCAGAAGGAGGCTGCGGAAAGGGAGAGGGAGATCACAACCGCTCTCCCTGCCCGCAGCAGGCGCATCGGGCGTCGGAGGAGGGCATACGCTGCCCTCTTCCGGCCCCCCTAACTGGGTCCAGGGGCGGCGGACTTGGGGATGTCCGTCGCCCCCCACTCATCCGGACCCGAGGTGGCGGCGCGTGGTGTTCCCGTGCGCCCCTCTTTGACGTAGCGAGGGGAGTTAAACACCTCACTCCCCTCGCCGACGCGAGGTGGCCCGCAGAGGCGGGCCGGCACCAGCCGGGGATTGCGGATGTCGCATACGTTCCCGCGATCCCCGGCGCAGGTGGAAGATGGAACACCGGGGTGGTTTTAGTCAGTAAGAGTCTGACAGACCCCTCCACCCGCCCCAGGGTGGAGGATTTCCATGAGGATTTCCCCCCGAGATCAAAAAAAAAAAAAAAAAAAAAAAAAAAAAAAGGTCACGTTAGGTTAGGTTAGGTTAGGTTAGGTTGGGGTTCTGACGTTTCGTGCGACGCAGGTCCTCTCGGGGCATGGCTGCTTCGGGAGGTTCTTGTGTCGCATAGGCAGGGAGCCGGACGCTCGATGCCACCACTGCGTCGACTGTCGGGAGGACACGGCGCGGCATACGCTTGCAGAGTGTGCAGCTTGGGAGGAGCCGCGCCGTGCCCTCATCTCTGTTGTAGGCGGTGACCTCTCGCTGCCGGCCGTGGTCCATGCTATGGTCGGTGGTGAGGAGTCCTGGGACGCGGTGGTCTCCTTCTGCGAGACAGTTATCGCGCAGAAGGAGGCTGCGGAAAGGGAGAGGGAGATCACAACCGCTCTCCCTGCCCGCAGCAGGCGCATCGGGCGTCGGAGGAGGGCATACGCTGCCCTCTTCCGGCCCCCCTAACTGGGTCCAGGGGCGGCGGACTTGGGGATGTCCGTCGCCCCCCACTCATCCGGACCCGAGGTGGCGGCGCGTGGTGTTCCCGTGCGCCCCTCTTTGACGTAGCGAGGGGAGTTAAACACCTCACTCCCCTCGCCGACGCGAGGTGGCCCGCAGAGGCGGGCCGGCACCAGCCGGGGATTGCGGATGTCGCATACGTTCCCGCGATCCCCGGCGTAGGTGGGAGATGGAACCCCGGGGTGGTTTTAGTCAGTAAGAGTCTGACAGACCCCTCCACCCGCCCCAGGGTGGAGGATTTCCATGAGGATTTCCCCCCGAGATCAAAAAAAAAAAAAAAAAAAAAAAGGTTAGGTTGGGGTGCGTGCAGAAAACCTCCTCGTGTGCCTGACGGCTGCTGGTTCCTTACGAATGCGTTCGGGGGAAAGAGCAGTTGTCGGGCCGGTGCACCCTGGGCACGGCCAATAGTCTCTCCATGTCGGAGGGGCTATTGTCTGTGGCGGATTTCTGCGGGGGAGGGGGAGCTTGTTGCTCCACGACGGTTCCTCCACGTGTCCCTCTGATTCGCAGAGGGCACTGTGAAGGAACGTCTGAGTTGGGGTCGCTCCTGTCCGATCGACAGTCGTCGATTGGCGAAGGATGCGACCAATGCCGCTGCGGTGCAGGCGCACCAAAGCGGCAGTTCCTCTCTCTTCACGGAGCAATCCTGAAGAGAGAGTTCCCGGCGGGTCCGCTGAGTCGGGTTGTCCGGACAGCGGACGGAGGCATGTCTAATGCCGCCGTCGGGGGCTCGGCTTAACCGCCCGGCCCAGAGGAAGGATACCTCTAAGATAAAAAACCCCCAATCCTAAGCTCTGAAGCGCGGTGAGAGGATGCATGGCTGGAGGGAGTCCAGTCGTTAGCGCTTCCCCTGCAGAGCACCTGCCGCACTCTGCAGTATATAGGCTTACCGGGTATCTAGGCTCTGCCCGGTGGACATGTAGTACCTATATCTACTCGTGGGAACTTAATGGATACCCTTATTAATAAAAAACCAAAAGATGTCGCGCCAGTAATGGCGGAGATGGACGAGTCGTCTGCCGGAAGCGGCAGCGACTTGCAAGGAGGCTCGCGCGCTCCCTCAAAATTTTGGGGGAAGCGGTCGCGCGGGGAGGGATTGAATCCCTCCTCAAGTGAAGAGGAGCTGTCGGCAGCCAAGGTGCCGACATCTCGAAGAGGTGGTCGCGCAGTGGTGCCACAGCGCGACCAAAGGGGTCGGTTCTTGCGGCCCGCTACGCCGATTCCGGCAGCAGCGGTCCGCATGGATCGGCCCGAAGAAGAAGAGATGGAGAGCGACGACCTCCTCAGTGGTGATTCCGCTGCGTCCCCGCTGTTGCTGGAGAGCAACAAGGCGGAAGCCAATGCTGCAAAGCGGGCGCAACGGAAAGCAGTCGCGGCTGACGAGGTCGGCGAGCTGGCTCGGCAGGCCCGTGAGCGTCGGGCCGCTCAGGCGGCCTCCGGAGCGGGCTTAACGGCGGCGGCGCTCAGTCGCCAAGTTTTGGACGGCGTGGACGTGGTCCTAAAGGTTGCCACTAAATCTGGCAGCTTGAAGGGCACGTTCACCCGTGCCCTGAAAGAGGCGGCTGAGGGCATCAAGGAGGCGGCTGGGGTCCTCCTTGATCGCACAAGCTCTGAGGAGACGGCGAAGCTGTGGGAGGAGAACGGCCGTCTTCGAGCAGAGCTGGAGGACCTTAAAAGAGAGGTCGCCACACAGAAGGCAGTCCGGCAGCGTGCAGTTCCTGCAGCTGCTGGATCGCCAGTAGTTGCGGCCCCGTCGTCGACTCCTGCCCCTGCACTGTCGCCCGATGCGGAGATTGAAAAGATCGTCCGCATCTGCATGCAGCAGTGCGGGGGCATGATGAATGCCCGTTTGGAGGCCTTAGAGTGCAGGCTCCTCCCGGCCCAGAACCTCCGGCCGCCGCTTGCGGCGGATAGACGGAGGATGGAGGAAGCCGCAAGGCCAGGGCCGTCAACCATGACGGCCAAAGCTGGTAAGGGGGGCAAAAAGCCCGCGGAGGGGCCCAAGAAGCCCGCGGAGGGTGCGTCAGCACCCCCTCCCAGCTTGACTGCGACCCCGGCGACCGCATCCCAACCCACGGAGGCTTGGACGACGGTCGTCAAAAAGGGTCGCAAAAAGAAGGCGGCGCCGCCGGCTCAGCCCAAGCCTGCGCCCAAAAGGAAGAGAAGGTCCCGAAAGGGTAAGGCCCCACGCTCTGCGGCAGTGGTAATCACACTGCAACCCGCAGCCATTGAGAGGGGCCTTACTTACAAGGAGGTCCTCGCGCTGGCGAAGGCCAAGGTCGCGTTCCCCGATCTTGGCACACCGACCGGCTTCAGGATGAAGTCGGCGGTTACGGGGGCGCGACTCTTCGAGGTCTCGGGACCCTCGGGTGGCGAAAAGGCGGACATCTTGGCCGCCAAATTGAGGGAGGTCCTCAAAGAAGAGGACGTCCGAGTGTCCAGGCCAGTGAAGACCGCCGATTTGCGCGTCGAGGGCCTGGACGACTCGACGACCCCGGAGGAGGTCGTGGCGGCCGTCGCTCGAAGCGGTGGATGTCCGCCGGGCGACGTGCGGGCGGGCGAGATCCGCGCCGACGCTGCCGGGCTCGGCGCCATTACGGTGAAGTGCCCGGTAGCGGCGGCAAACAAGATAGCCGTCAGCGGACGGCTATTGGTGGGATGGGTTGCAGCACGAGTGAAGCTGCTGCAACCCAGGGCTATGCGGTGCTACCGCTGCCTTGACGTTGGGCACGTCAGGGCACGGTGCGCCGCCGCAACTGACCGCAGCGAGCAGTGCTATCGCTGCGGTAAGCCCGGCCACAAGGCGGCAGCGTGCTCCGCGACGCCAAACTGCAGCCTCTGTACGGATGCAGGGAGGCCCGCGGGGCACGTTGTCGGCAGAAAGGCCTGCCCGCCCGCCCCAAAGAAGGGCAGTAAGAAGGGGACAACCAAGGCTGTCGGGGGCTCTTTACACCCCCCTCAGCCTGGTTGCTCTTCGGCCGACTCCCGGTCTAAGAATGGTGCCGAGGAAATGGATTGTGTATAATGGCACAATACCATTTCCTCCAGGGCAATATCAACCACTCTGCCAGGGCTCAGGATCTCTTACTCCAGAGCATGGCAGAGTGGTCGATCCATGTGGCTGTGGTCGCCGAGCCGTATTACGTCCCCCCCCGAGATGATTGGGTGGGTGACCTGGACGGCTCGGTGGCCATCATCGGCGGGGCTCTTGTCGACCCGTCCCGAGGTCACGGCTGGGTGGCCGCCCTCGCGGACGGCGTTGGCATTGTTGGGGCGTATTTCTCGCCCAACAAGAGCCTCGCCGACTTCGAGAGCTTCCTTGTCGAGTTGGGTGCCGTCGTGAACCGGTACCACCCTCGCCCGGTGCTGCTGCTCGGGGATCTCAACGCCAAGTCTGCGGCGTGGGGATCCCCGGTCACCGATGTCAAGGGCGAGGCGTTGGAGGAGTGGTCGGTCACGACCGGCTTGACCGTCCTGAATCGGGGCTCGGTCTACACGTGCGTGCGACAGCGGGGTGGTTCTATAGTGGACATTTCGTTCGCTAGCCCCTCTGTCGCAAGCCGTGTCCGCGATTGGCGTGTCGCCGTGGAGGTGGAGACGTTGTCGGATCACAGATATATCCGTTTCAACGTCTCCCCCCAGACCGCGGGCGGCCGCAATCCAACGGCCCCGCGAACGGACGGTCCGCGTTGGGCGCGAAAGCGCCTCGACAGGGAGCTACTCGAGGAGGCCGCTATTGTGCAGGCCTGGATCCGGGAGTCGGCAACGACCGGACCCGTCGACGTCGAAGAGGAGGCGCAGTGGTTCCACGGGGCGATGACGCAAATTTGCGATGCGTCAATGCCCCGGGTTCGCACACAACCCAGAAGGCGCCAGGTGTACTGGTGGTCCGCCGAGATCGCGCAGTTGCGCGACTCGTGCGTGGAGGTCAGGCGCCAGTACACCCGATACCGGAGAAGACGTCGTCGGGTCCCTGACGAAGAAGCCGCGCGGTATGAGGTGTACCGCGAGGCTAAGAAGGCTCTGTGGCTGGCCATCGGCGAGGCGAAGACGCGAGCCAGGGAGGAGATGTTGGAGACTCTAAACGGGGATCCGTGGGGGCGTCCTTATCGCTCGGTCCGAGGCAAACTCGGACCATGGGCGCCCCCGCTTACGGAGAGTCTCCAACCCGAGCTGTTGGAGGACGTTGTGACAGCCCTCTTCCCGGCACGAGCGGAGCACGCTCCGCCGCCGATGGCTCTGCCCACAGCCGCAGAGCCCGAAGAGAACGCCAGCGTCCCAGAGGTGACACAACCAGAGTTGAGGGCGGCCGTGACACGGCTCCGGGCAAAGAACACTGCCCCGGGGCCCGACGGGATTCACGGCTGCGCGTTAGCACTCGCTCTGAAGGAGCTGGAGCCCCGACTGAGAGGACTCTACTCGGCGTGCCTTGAGCAGGGCCAGTTTCCCGCTCAGTGGAAATCTGGTCGTCTGGTCCTGCTCAGGAAAGCGGGGCGCCCTGCGGACTCACCGTCCGCGTACCGGCCCATAGTGCTGCTCGACGAGGTGGGAAAGCTGTTTGAGCGGATAGTCGCAGCCCGCCTCGTCGGCCACTTGTGCGGAGAGGGGCCGGACCTGGCCGAATGCCAGTACGGCTTTCGGCAAGGGCGCTCCACTATCACGGCGATATCGCGAGTGAGAGTCCTGGCGGAGGAAGCAGTGTCGCGGGGCGGTGTGTTGTTGGCGGTGTCCTTGGACATCTCCAACGCCTTCAACACCCTGCCCTGGAGTTGTATTCGGGAGGCACTACGATATCATCGAGTGCCTTCCTACCTCCGCCGCGTCGTCGGGGCTTATTTGGCGGAAAGGTGTGTCACCTATCTGGGACGCGATGGCAGATGCCAGCGCCCTATGTCGTGCGGTGTTCCACAGGGTTCGGTCTTGGGCCCGCTCCTGTGGAACATCGGGTACGACTGGGCGCTGAGGGGCGAGCTCCGGCCGGGAGTGCAGCTGGTGTGTTACGCTGACGACACACTGGTCACTGCCCGGGGGAGCTCGCACAGGGAGGCAGCGTTGCTGGCGACGGCTGCGGTCTCACAGGTGGTGAGCCGCATACGGCGCCTCGGCCTGGAGGTGGCCCTCAACAAGTCGGAGGCCATTGTTTTTCATGGCCCCCGGCGAGCGCCGCCGCCGGGATCGCACATTGTGGTCGGGGGGGCCCGTATCGCTGTCGAGTCCACCATGAAGTATCTGGGATTGGTGCTCGACAGCCGGTGGGATTTCGGCCCCCACTTCCGGCGGCTGGCACCCAAGTTGTTGGGCGCGGCAGGGGCGCTGTCAACGCTGCTTCCCAATCTGGGGGACCCGAGCACCGCCTGTAGGCGGTTGTACGTGGGGATCGTGCGATCGATGGCCCTATATGGGGCCCCGATCTGGGCGGCTGACCTGACGGCCAGCACCATCACTGTTCTGCGGAGGCCGCAGAGGGTGATGGCCGTCAGAGTCATCAGGGGATATCGCACGATCTCCTACGAGGCGGCTTGCGCACTGGCCGGATCTCCGCCGTGGGACCTGGAGGCGAAAGTGCTCGCGTCACTACATAAGTGGCGCGAGGGCGCGCGGGCGCGCGGCGAGCGACTGACGCAACGACATTTGGAGCTGCGTCGGTCGCAGCTGCGCGAGGTCCTGGTGGCGGAATGGCGGGACAGGCTTTCGAGCCCTACCGCCGGCCTCATCACCATCGAGGCCATCCGGCCAGTGCTCGACCTCTGGCTCGGGAGAAGGCACGGCTCCCTGTCGTTCCGTGCGACGCAGGTCCTCTCGGGGCATGGCTGCTTCGGGAGGTTCTTGTGTCGCATAGGCAGGGAGCCGGACGCTCGATGCCACCACTGCGTCGACTGTCGGGAGGACACGGTGCGGCATACGCTTGCAGAGTGTGCAGCTTGGGAGGAGCCGCGCCGTGCCCTCATCTCTGTTGTAGGCGGTGACCTCTCGCTGCCGGCCGTGGTCCATGCTATGGTCGGCGGTGAGGAGTCCTGGGACGCGGTGGTCTCCTTCTGCGAGACAGTTATCGCGCAGAAGGAGGCTGCGGAAAGGGAGAGGGAGATCACAACCGCTCTCCCTGCCCGCAGCAGGCGCATCGGGCGTCGGAGGAGGGCATACGCTGCCCTCTTCCGGCCCCCCTAACTGGGTCCAGGGGCGGCGGACTTGGGGATGTCCGTCGCCCCCCACTCATCCGGACCCGAGGTGGCGGCGCGTGGTGTTCCCGTGCGCCCCTCTTTGACGTAGCGAGGGGAGTTAAACACCTCACTCCCCTCGCCGACGCGAGGTGGCCCGCAGAGGCGGGCCGGCACCAGCCGGGGATTGCGGATGTCGCATACGTTCCCGCGATCCCCGGCGCAGGTGGAAGATGGAACACCGGGGTGGTTTTAGTCAGTAAGAGTCTGACAGACCCCTCCACCCGCCCCAGGGTGGAGGATTTCCATGAGGATTTCCCCCCGAGATCAAAAAAAAAAAAAAAAAAAAAAAAAAAAAAAGGTCACGTTAGGTTAGGTTAGGTTAGGTTAGGTTGGGGTTCTGACGTTTCGTGCGACGCAGGTCCTCTCGGGGCATGGCTGCTTCGGGAGGTTCTTGTGTCGCATAGGCAGGGAGCCGGACGCTCGATGCCACCACTGCGTCGACTGTCGGGAGGACACGGCGCGGCATACGCTTGCAGAGTGTGCAGCTTGGGAGGAGCCGCGCCGTGCCCTCATCTCTGTTGTAGGCGGTGACCTCTCGCTGCCGGCCGTGGTCCATGCTATGGTCGGTGGTGAGGAGTCCTGGGACGCGGTGGTCTCCTTCTGCGAGACAGTTATCGCGCAGAAGGAGGCTGCGGAAAGGGAGAGGGAGATCACAACCGCTCTCCCTGCCCGCAGCAGGCGCATCGGGCGTCGGAGGAGGGCATACGCTGCCCTCTTCCGGCCCCCCTAACTGGGTCCAGGGGCGGCGGACTTGGGGATGTCCGTCGCCCCCCACTCATCCGGACCCGAGGTGGCGGCGCGTGGTGTTCCCGTGCGCCCCTCTTTGACGTAGCGAGGGGAGTTAAACACCTCACTCCCCTCGCCGACGCGAGGTGGCCCGCAGAGGCGGGCCGGCACCAGCCGGGGATTGCGGATGTCGCATACGTTCCCGCGATCCCCGGCGTAGGTGGGAGATGGAACACCGGGGTGGTTTTAGGCAGTAAGAGTCTGACAGACCCCTCCACCCGCCCCAGGGTGGAGGATTTCCATGAGGATTTCCCCCCGAGATCAAAAAAAAAAAAAAAAAAAAAAAGGTTAGGTTGGGGTGCGTGCAGAAAACCTCCTCGTGTGCCTGACGGCTGCTGGTTCCTTACGAATGCGTTCGGGGGAAAGAGCAGTTGTCGGGCCGGTGCACCCTGGGCACGGCCAATAGTCTCTCCATGTCGGAGGGGCTATTGTCTGTGGCGGATTTCTGCGGGGGAGGGGGAGCTTGTTGCTCCACGACGGTTCCTCCACGTGTCCCTCTGATTCGCAGAGGGCACTGTGAAGGAACGTCTGAGTTGGGGTCGCTCCTGTCCGATCGACAGTCGTCGATTGGCGAAGGATGCGACCAATGCCGCTGCGGTGCAGGCGCACCAAAGCGGCAGTTCCTCTCTCTTCACGGAGCAATCCTGAAGAGAGAGTTCCCGGCGGGTCCGCTGAGTCGGGTTGTCCGGACAGCGGACGGAGGCATGTCTAATGCCGCCGTCGGGGGCTCGGCTTAACCGCCCGGCCCAGAGGAAGGATACCTCTAAGATAAAAAACCCCCAATCCTAAGCTCTGAAGCGCGGTGAGAGGATGCATGGCTGGAGGGAGTCCAGTCGTTAGCGCTTCCCCTGCAGAGCACCTGCCGCACTCTGCAGTATATAGGCTTACCGGGTATCTAGGCTCTGCCCGGTGGACATGTAGTACCTATATCTACTCGTGGGAACTTAATGGATACCCTTATTAATAAAAAACCAAAAGATGTCGCGCCAGTAATGGCGGAGATGGACGAGTCGTCTGCCGGAAGCGGCAGCGACTTGCAAGGAGGCTCGCGCGCTCCCTCAAAATTTTGGGGGAAGCGGTCGCGCGGGGAGGGATTGAATCCCTCCTCAAGTGAAGAGGAGCTGTCGGCAGCCAAGGTGCCGACATCTCGAAGAGGTGGTCGCGCAGTGGTGCCACAGCGCGACCAAAGGGGTCGGTTCTTGCGGCCCGCTACGCCGATTCCGGCAGCAGCGGTCCGCATGGATCGGCCCGAAGAAGAAGAGATGGAGAGCGACGACCTCCTCAGTGGTGATTCCGCTGCGTCCCCGCTGTTGCTGGAGAGCAACAAGGCGGAAGCCAATGCTGCAAAGCGGGCGCAACGGAAAGCAGTCGCGGCTGACGAGGTCGGCGAGCTGGCTCGGCAGGCCCGTGAGCGTCGGGCCGCTCAGGCGGCCTCCGGAGCGGGCTTAACGGCGGCGGCGCTCAGTCGCCAAGTTTTGGACGGCGTGGACGTGGTCCTAAAGGTTGCCACTAAATCTGGCAGCTTGAAGGGCACGTTCACCCGTGCCCTGAAAGAGGCGGCTGAGGGCATCAAGGAGGCGGCTGGGGTCCTCCTTGATCGCACAAGCTCTGAGGAGACGGCGAAGCTGTGGGAGGAGAACGGCCGTCTTCGAGCAGAGCTGGAGGACCTTAAAAGAGAGGTCGCCACACAGAAGGCAGTCCGGCAGCGTGCAGTTCCTGCAGCTGCTGGATCGCCAGTAGTTGCGGCCCCGTCGTCGACTCCTGCCCCTGCACTGTCGCCCGATGCGGAGATTGAAAAGATCGTCCGCATCTGCATGCAGCAGTGCGGGGGCATGATGAATGCCCGTTTGGAGGCCTTAGAGTGCAGGCTCCTCCCGGCCCAGAACCTCCGGCCGCCGCTTGCGGCGGATAGACGGAGGATGGAGGAAGCCGCAAGGCCAGGGCCGTCAACCATGACGGCCAAAGCTGGTAAGGGGGGCAAAAAGCCCGCGGAGGGGCCCAAGAAGCCCGCGGAGGGTGCGTCAGCACCCCCTCCCAGCTTGACTGCGACCCCGGCGACCGCATCCCAACCCACGGAGGCTTGGACGACGGTCGTCAAAAAGGGTCGCAAAAAGAAGGCGGCGCCGCCGGCTCAGCCCAAGCCTGCGCCCAAAAGGAAGAGAAGGTCCCGAAAGGGTAAGGCCCCACGCTCTGCGGCAGTGGTAATCACACTGCAACCCGCAGCCATTGAGAGGGGCCTTACTTACAAGGAGGTCCTCGCGCTGGCGAAGGCCAAGGTCGCGTTCCCCGATCTTGGCACACCGACCGGCTTCAGGATGAAGTCGGCGGTTACGGGGGCGCGACTCTTCGAGGTCTCGGGACCCTCGGGTGGCGAAAAGGCGGACATCTTGGCCGCCAAATTGAGGGAGGTCCTCAAAGAAGAGGACGTCCGAGTGTCCAGGCCAGTGAAGACCGCCGATTTGCGCGTCGAGGGCCTGGACGACTCGACGACCCCGGAGGAGGTCGTGGCGGCCGTCGCTCGAAGCGGTGGATGTCCGCCGGGCGACGTGCGGGCGGGCGAGATCCGCGCCGACGCTGCCGGGCTCGGCGCCATTACGGTGAAGTGCCCGGTAGCGGCGGCAAACAAGATAGCCGTCAGCGGACGGCTATTGGTGGGATGGGTTGCAGCACGAGTGAAGCTGCTGCAACCCAGGGCTATGCGGTGCTACCGCTGCCTTGACGTTGGGCACGTCAGGGCACGGTGCGCCGCCGCAACTGACCGCAGCGAGCAGTGCTATCGCTGCGGTAAGCCCGGCCACAAGGCGGCAGCGTGCTCCGCGACGCCAAACTGCAGCCTCTGTACGGATGCAGGGAGGCCCGCGGGGCACGTTGTCGGCAGAAAGGCCTGCCCGCCCGCCCCAAAAAAGGGCAACAAGAAGGGGACAACCAAGGCTGTCGGGGGCCCTTTACACCCCCCTCAGCCTGGTTGCTCTTCGGCCGACTCCCGGCCTAAGAATGGTGCCGAGGGAATGGATTGTGCGTAATGGCACAATTCCATTTCCTCCAGGGCAATATCAACCACTCTGCCAGGGCTCAGGATCTCTTACTCCAGAGCATGGCAGAGTGGTCGATCCATGTGGCTGTGGTCGCCGAGCCGTATTACGTCCCCCCCCGAGATGATTGGGTGGGTGACCTGGACGGCTCGGTGGCCATCATCGGCGGGGCTCTTGTCGACCCGTCCCGAGGTCACGGCTGGGTGGCCGCCCTCGCGGACGGCGTTGGCATTGTTGGGGCGTATTTCTCGCCCAACAAGAGCCTCGCCGACTTCGAGAGCTTCCTTGTCGAGTTGGGTGCCGTCGTGAACCGGCACCACCCTCGCCCGGTGCTGCTGCTCGGGGATCTCAACGCCAAGTCTGCGGCGTGGGGATCCCCGGTCACCGATGCCAAGGGCGAGGCGTTGGAGGAGTGGGCGGTCACGACCGGCTTGACCGTCCTGAATCGGGGCTCGGTCTACACGTGCGTGCGACAGCGGGGTGGTTCTATAGTGGACGTTTCGTTCGCTAGCCCCTCTGTCGCAAGCCGTGTCCGCGATTGGCGTGTCGCCGTGGAGGTGGAGACGTTGTCGGATCACAGATACATCCGTTTCAACGTCTCCCCCCAGACCGCGGGCGGCCGCAATCCAACGGCCCCGCGAACGGACGGTCCGCGTTGGGCGCGAAAGCGCCTCGACAGGGAGCTACTCGAGGAGGCTGCTATTGTGCAGGCCTGGATCCGGGAGTCGGCAACGACCGGACCCGTCGACGTCGAAGAGGAGGCGCAGTGGTTCCACGGGGCGATGACGCAAATTTGCGATGCGTCAATGCCCCGGGTTCGCACACAACCCAGAAGGCGCCAGGTGTACTGGTGGTCCGCCGAGATCGCGCAGTTGCGCGACTCGTGCGTGGAGGTCAGGCGCCAGTACACCCGATACCGGAGAAGACGTCGTCGGGTCCCTGACGAAGAAGCCGCGCGGTATGAGGTGTACCGCGCGGCTAAGAAGGCTCTGTGGCTGGCCATCGGCGAGGCGAAGACGCGAGCCAGGGAGGAGATGTTGGAGACTCTAAACGGGGATCCGTGGGGGCGTCCTTATCGCTCGGTCCGAGGTAAACTCGGACCATGGGCGCCCCCGCTTACGGAGAGTCTCCAACCCGAGCTGCTGGAGGACGTGGTAGCAGCCCTCTTCCCGGCACGAGCGGAGCACGCTCCGCCGCCGATGGCTCTGCCCACAGCCGCAGAGCCCGAAGAGGACGCCAGCGTCCCAGAGGTGACACAACCAGAGTTGAGGGCGGCCGTGACACGGCTCCGGGCGAAGAACACTGCCCCGGGGCCCGACGGAATTCACGGCTGCGCGTTGGCCCTAGCTCTGAAGGAGCTGGAGCCCCGACTGAGAGGACTCTACTCGGCGTGCCTTGAGCAGGGCCAGTTTCCCGCTCAGTGGAAATCTGGTCGTCTGGTCCTGCTCAGGAAAGCGGGGCGCCCTGCGGACTCGCCGTCCGCGTACCGGCCCATAGTGCTGCTCGACGAGGTGGGAAAGCTGTTTGAGCGGATAGTCTCAGCCCGCCTCGTCAGCCACTTGTGCGGAGAGGGGCCGGACCTGGCCGAATGCCAGTATGGCTTTCGGCAAGGGCGCTCCACTGTGACGGCGATATCCCGAGTGAGAGTCCTGGCGGAGGAAGCGGTGTCGCGGGGCGGTGTGTTGTTGGCGGTGTCCTTGGACATCTCCAACGCCTTCAACACCCTGCCCTGGAGTTGTATTCGGGAGGCATTACGATACCATCGAGTGCCTTCCTACCTCCGCCGCGTCGTCGGGGCTTATTTGGCGGAAAGGTGTGTCACCTATCTGGGACGTGATGGCAGATACCAGCGCCCTATGTCGTGCGGTGTTCCGCAGGGTTCGGTCTTGGGCCCGCTCCTGTGGAACATCGGGTACGACTGGGCGCTGAGGGGCGAGCTCCGGCCGGGAGTGCAGCTGGTGTGTTACGCTGACGACACACTGGTCACTGCCCGGGGGAGCTCGCACAGGGAGGCAGCGTTGCTGGCGACGGCTGCGGTCTCACAGGTGGTGAGCCGCATACGGCGCCTCGGCCTGGAGGTGGCCCTCAACAAGTCGGAGGCCATTGTTTTTCATGGCCCCCGGCGAGCGCCGCCGCCGGGATCGCACATTGTGGTCGGGGGGGCCCGTATCGCTGTCGAGTCCACCATGAAGTATCTGGGATTGGTGCTCGACAGCCGGTGGGATTTCGGCCCCCACTTCCGGCGGCTGGCGCCCAAGTTGTTGGGCGCGGCGGGGGCGCTGTCAACGCTGCTTCCCAATCTGGGGGACCCGAGCACCGCCTGTAGGCGGTTGTACGTGGGGATCGTGCGATCGATGGCCCTATATGGGGCCCCGATCTGGGCGGCTGACCTGACGGCCAGCACCATCACTGTTCTGCGGAGGCCGCAGAGGGTGATGGCCGTCAGAGTCATCAGGGGATATCGCACGATCTCCTACGAGGCGGCTTGCGCACTGGCCGGATCTCCGCCGTGGGACCTGGAGGCGAAAGTGCTCGCGTCACTGTATAGGTGGCGCGAGGGCGCGCGGGCGCGCGGCGAGCGACTGACGCAGCGACACCTGGAGTTGCGTCGGTCGCAGCTGCGCGAGGTCCTGGTGGCGGAATGGCGGGACAGGCTTTCGAGCCCTACCGCCGGCCTCATCACCATCGAGGCCATCCGGCCAGTGCTCGACCTGTGGCTCGGGAGAAGGCACGGCTCTCTGACGTTTCGTGCGACGCAGGTCCTCTCGGGGCATGGCTGCTTCGGGAGGTTCTTGTGTCGCATAGGCAGGGAGCCGGACGCTCGATGCCACCACTGCGTCGACTGTCGGGAGGACACGGCGCGGCATACGCTTGCAGAGTGTGCAGCTTGGGAGGAGCCGCGCCGTGCCCTCATCTCTGTTGTAGGCGGTGACCTCTCGCTGCCGGCCGTGGTCCATGCTATGGTCGGTGGTGAGGAGTCCTGGGACGCGGTGGTCTCCTTCTGCGAGACAGTTATCGCGCAGAAGGAGGCTGCGGAAAGGGAGAGGGAGATCACAACCGCTCTCCCTGCCCGCAGCAGGCGCATCGGGCGTCGGAGGAGGGCTTACGCTGCCCTCTTCCGGCCCCCCTAACTGGGTCCAGGGGCGGCGGACTTGGGGCTGTCCGTCGCCCCCCATTCATCCGGACCCGAGGTGGCGGCGCGTGGTGTTCCCGTGCGCCCCTCTTTGACGTAGCGAGGGGAGTCAAACACCTCACTCCCCTCGCCGACGCGAGGTGGCCCGCAGAGGCGGGCCGGCACCAGCCGGGGATTGCGGATGTCGCATACGTTCCCGCGATCCCCGGCGCAGGTGGAAGATGGAACACCGGGGTGGTTTTAGTCAGTAAGAGTCTGACAGACCCCTCCACCCTCCCCAGGGTGGAGGATTTCCATGAGGATTTCCCCCCGAGATCAAAAAAAAAAAAAAAAAAAGGTTCCCGGGGGAGCTCGCACAGGGAGGCAGCGTTGCTGGCGACGGCTGCGGTCTCACAGGTGGTGAGCCGCATACGGCGCCTCGGCCTGGAGGTGGCCCTCAACAAGTCGGAGGCCATTGTTTTTCATGGCCCCCGGCGAGCGCCGCCGCCGGGATCGCACATTGTGGTCGGGGGGGCCCGTATCGCTGTCGAGTCCACCATGAAGTATCTAGGATTGGTGCTCGACAGCCGGTGGGATTTCGGCCCCCACTTCCGGCGGCTGGCGCCCAAGTTGTTGGGCGCGGCGGGGGCGCTGTCAACGCTGCTTCCCAATCTGGGGGACCCGAGCACCGCCTGTAGGCGGTTGTACGTGGGGATCGTGCGATCGATGGCCCTATATGGGGCCCCGATCTGGGCGGCTGACCTGACGGCCAGCACCATCACTGTTCTGCGGAAGCCGCAGAGGGTGATGGCCGTCAGAGTCATCAGGGGATATCGCACGATCTCCTACGAGGCGGCTTGCGCACTGGCCGGATCTCCGCCGTGGGACCTGGAGGCGAAAGTGCTCGCGTCACTGCACCGGTGGCGCGAGGACGCGCGGGCGCGCGGCGAGCGACTGACGCAACGACATTTGGAGCTGCGTCGGTCGCAGCTGCGCGAGGTCCTGGTGGCGGAATGGCGGGACAGGCTTTCGAGCCCTACCGCCGGCCTCATCACCATCGAGGCCATCCGGCCAGTGCTCGACCTCTGGCTCGGGAGAAGGCACGGCTCCCTGTCGTTTCGTGCGACGCAGGTCCTCTCGGGGCATGGCTGCTTCGGGAGGTTCTTGTGTCGCATAGGCAGGGAGCCGGACGCTCGATGCCACCACTGCGTCGACTGTCGGGAGGACACGGCACGGCATACGCTTGCAGAGTGTGCAGCTTGGGAGGAGCCGCGCCGTGCCCTCATCTCTGTTGTAGGCGGTGACCTCTCGCTGCCGGCCGTAGTCCATGCTATGGTCGGCGGTGAGGAGTCCTGGGACGCGGTGGTCTCCTTCTGCGAGACAGTTATCGCGCAGAAGGAGGCTGCGGAAAGGGAGAGGGAGATCACAACCGCTCTCCCTGCCCGCAGCAGGCGCATCGGGCGTCGGAGGAGGGCATACGCTGCCCTCTTCCGGCCCCCCTAACTGGGTCCAGGGGCGGCGGACTTGGGGATGTCCGTCGCCCCCCACTCATCCGGACCCGAGGTGGCGGCGCGTGGTGTTCCCGTGCGCCCCTCTTTGACGTAGCGAGGGGAGTTAAACACCTCACTCCCCTCGCCGACGCGAGGTGGCCCGCAGAGGCGGGCCGGCACCAGCCGGGGATTGCGGATGTCGCATACGTTCCCGCGATCCCCGGCGTAGGTGGGAGATGGAACACCGGGGTGGTTTTAGTCAGTAAGAGTCTGACAGACCCCTCCACCCGCCCCAGGGTGGAGGATTTCCATGAGGATTTCCCCCCGAGATCAAAAAAAAAAAAAAAAAAGGTTAGGTTAGGTTAGGTTGGGGTGCGTGCAGAAAACCTCCTCGTGTGCCTGACGGCTGCTGGTTCCTTACGAATGCGTTCGGGGGAAAGAGCAGTTGTCGGGCCGGTGCACCCTGGGCACGGCCAATAGTCTCTCCATGTCGGAGGGGCTATTGTCTGTGGCGAATTTCTGCGGGGGAGGGGGAGCATGTTGCTCCACGACGGTTCCTCCACGTGTCCCTCTGATTCGCAGAGGGCACTGTGAAGGAACGTCTGAGTTGGGGTCGCTCCTGTCCGATCGACAGTCGTCGATTGGCGAAGGATGCGACCAATGCCGCTGCGGTGCAGGCGCACCAAAGCGGCAGTTCCTCTCTCTTCACGGAGCAATCCTGAAGAGAGAGTTCCCGGCGGGTCCGCTGAGTCGGGTTGTCCGGACAGCGGACGGAGGCATGTCTAATGCCGCCGTCGGGGGCTCGGCTTAACCGCCCGGCCCAGAGGAAGGATACCTCTAAGATAAAAAACCCCCAATCCTAAGCTCTGAAGCGCGGTGAGAGGATGCATGGCTGGAGGGAGTCCAGTCGTTAGCGCTTCCCCTGCAGAGCACCTGCCGCACTCTGCAGTATATAGGCTTACCGGGTATCTAGGCTCTGCCCGGTGGACATGTAGTACCTATATCTACTCGTGGGAACTTAATGGATACCCTTATTAATAAAAAACCAAAAGATGTCGCGCCAGTAATGGCGGAGATGGACGAGTCGTCTGCCGGAAGCGGCAGCGACTTGCAAGGAGGCTCGCGCGCTCCCTCAAAATTTTGGGGGAAGCGGTCGCGCGGGGAGGGATTGAATCCCTCCTCAAGTGAAGAGGAGCTGTCGGCAGCCAAGGTGCCGACATCTCGAAGAGGTGGTCGCGCAGTGGTGCCACAGCGCGACCAAAGGGGTCGGTTCTTGCGGCCCGCTACGCCGATTCCGGCAGCAGCGGTCCGCATGGATCGGCCCGAAGAAGAAGAGATGGAGAGCGACGACCTCCTCAGTGGTGATTCCGCTGCGTCCCCGCTGTTGCTGGAGAGCAACAAGGCGGAAGCCAATGCTGCAAAGCGGGCGCAACGGAAAGCAGTCGCGGCTGACGAGGTCGGCGAGCTGGCTCGGCAGGCCCGTGAGCGTCGGGCCGCTCAGGCGGCCTCCGGAGCGGGCTTAACGGCGGCGGCGCTCAGTCGCCAAGTTTTGGACGGCGTGGACGTGGTCCTAAAGGTTGCCACTAAATCTGGCAGCTTGAAGGGCACGTTCACCCGTGCCCTGAAAGAGGCGGCTGAGGGCATCAAGGAGGCGGCTGGGGTCCTCCTTGATCGCACAAGCTCTGAGGAGACGGCGAAGCTGTGGGAGGAGAACGGCCGTCTTCGAGCAGAGCTGGAGGACCTTAAAAGAGAGGTCGCCGCACAGAGGGCAGTCCGGCAGCGTGCAGTTCCTGCAGCTGCTGGATCGCCAGTAGTTGCGGCCCCGTCGTCGACTCCTGCCCCTGCACTGTCGCCCGATGCGGAGATTGAAAAGATCGTCCGCATCTGCATGCAGCAGTGCGGGGGCATGATGAATGCCCGTTTGGAGGCCTTAGAGTGCAGGCTCCTCCCGGCCCAGAACCTCCGGCCGCCGCTTGCGGCGGATAGACGGAGGATGGAGGAAGCCGCAAGGCCAGGGCCGTCAACCATGACGGCCAAAGCTGGTAAGGGGGGCAAAAAGCCCGCGGAGGGGCCCAAGAAGCCCGCGGAGGGTGCGTCAGCACCCCCTCCCAGCTTGACTGCGACCCCGGCGACCGCATCCCAACCCACGGAGGCTTGGACGACGGTCGTCAAAAAGGGTCGCAAAAAGAAGGCGGCGCCGCCGGCTCAGCCCAAGCCTGCGCCCAAAAGGAAGAGAAGGTCCCGAAAGGGTAAGGCCCCACGCTCTGCGGCAGTGGTAATCACACTGCAACCCGCAGCCATTGAGAGGGGCCTTACTTACAAGGAGGTCCTCGCGCAGGCGAAGGCCAAGGTCGCGTTCCCCGATCTTGGCACACCGACCGGCTTCAGGATGAAGTCGGCGGTTACGGGGGCGCGACTCTTCGAGGTCTCGGGACCCTCGGGTGGCGAAAAGGCGGACATCTTGGCCGCCAAATTGCGGGAGGTCCTCAAAGAAGAGGACGTCCGAGTGTCCAGGCCAGTGAAGACCGCCGATTTGCGCGTCGAGGGCCTGGACGACTCGACGACCCCGGAGGAGGTCGTGGCGGCCGTCGCTCGAAGCGGTGGATGTCCGCCGGGCGACGTGCGGGCGGGCGAGATCCGCGCCGACGCTGCCGGGCTCGGCGCCATTACGGTGAAGTGCCCGGTAGCGGCGGCAAACAAGATAGCCGTCAGCGGACGGCTATTGGTGGGATGGGTTGCAGCACGAGTGAAGCTGCTGCAACCCAGGGCTATGCGGTGCTACCGCTGCCTTGACGTTGGGCACGTCAGGGCACGGTGCGCCGCCGCAACTGACCGCAGCGAGCAGTGCTATCGCTGCGGTAAGCCCGGCCACAAGGCGGCAGCGTGCTCCGCGACGCCAAACTGCAGCCTCTGTACGGATGCAGGGAGGCCCGCGGGGCACGTTGTCGGCAGAAAGGCCTGCCCGCCCGCCCCAAAGAAGGGCAGTAAGAAGGGGACAACCAAGGCTGTCGGGGGCTCTTTACACCCCCCTCAGCCTGGTTGCTCTTCGGCCGACTCCCGGTCTAAGAATGGTGCCGAGGAAATGGATTGTGTATAATGGCACAATACCATTTCCTCCAGGGCAATATCAACCACTCTGCCAGGGCTCAGGATCTCTTACTCCAGAGCATGGCAGAGTGGTCGATCCATGTGGCTGTGGTCGCCGAGCCGTATTACGTCCCCCACCGAGATGATTGGGTGGGTGACCTGGACGGCTCGGTGGCCATCATCGGCGGGGCTCTTGTCGACCCGTCCCGAGGTCACGGCTGGGTGGCCGCCCTCGCGGACGGCGTTGGCATTGTTGGGGCGTATTTCTCGCCCAACAAGAGCCTCGCTGACTTCGAGAGCTTCCTTGTCGAGTTGGGTGCCGTCGTGAACCGGTACCACCCTCGCCCGGTGCTGCTGCTCGGGGATCTCAACGCCAAGTCTGCGGCGTGGGGATCCCCGGTCACCGATGTCAAGGGCGAGGCGTTGGAGGAGTGGTCGGTCACGACCGGCTTGACCGTCCTGAATCGGGGCTCGGTCTACACGTGCGTGCGACAGCGGGGTGGTTCTATAGTGGACGTTTCGTTCGCTAGCCCCTCTGTCGCAAGCCGTGTCCGCGATTGGCGTGTCGCCGTGGAGGTGGAGACGTTGTCGGATCACAGATACATCCGTTTCAACGTCTCCCCCCAGACCGCGGGCGGCCGCAATCCAACGGCCCCGCGAACGGACGGTCCGCGTTGGGCGCGAAAGCGCCTCGACAGGGAGCTACTCGAGGAGGCTGCTATTGTGCAGGCCTGGATCCGGGAGTCGGCAACGACCGGACCCGTCGACGTCGAAGAGGAGGCGCAGTGGTTCCACGGGGCGATGACGCAAATTTGCGATGCGTCAATGCCCCGGGTTCGCACACAACCCAGAAGGCGCCAGGTGTACTGGTGGTCCGCCGAGATCGCGCAGTTGCGCGACTCGTGCGTGGAGGTCAGGCGCCAGTACACCCGATACCGGAGAAGACGTCGTCGGGTCCCTGACGAAGAAGCCGCGCGGTATGAGGTGTATCGCGCGGCTAAGAAGGCTCTGTGGCTGGCCATCGGCGAGGCGAAGACGCGAGCCAGGGAGGAGATGTTGGAGACTCTAAACGGGGATCCGTGGGGGCGTCCTTATCGCTCGGTCCGAGGTAAACTCGGACCATGGGCGCCCCCGCTCACGGAGAGTCTCCAACCCGAGCTGCTGGAGGACGTGGTAGCAGCCCTCTTCCCGGCACGAGCGGAGCACGCTCCGCCGCCGATGGCTCTGCCCACAGCCGCAGAGCCCGAAGAGGACGCCAGCGTCCCAGAGGTGACACAACCAGAGTTGAGGGCGGCCGTGACACGGCTCCGGGCGAAGAACACTGCCCCGGGGCCCGACGGAATTCACGGCTGCGCGTTGGCCCTAGCTCTGAAGGAGCTAGAGCCCCGACTGAGAGGACTCTACTCGGCGTGCCTTGAGCAGGGCCAGTTTCCCGCTCAGTGGAAATCTGGTCGTCTGGTCCTGCTCAGGAAAGCGGGGCGCCCTGCGGACTCGCCGTCCGCGTACCGGCCCATAGTGCTGCTGGACGAGGTGGGAAAGCTGTTCGAGCGGATTGTCGCAGCCCGCCTCGTCAGCCACTTGTGCGGAGAGGGGCCGGACCTGGCCGAATGCCAGTACGGCTTTCGGCAAGGGCGCTCCACTGTGACGGCGATATCGCGAGTGAGAGTCCTGGCGGAGGAAGCAGTGTCGCGGGGCGGTGTGTTGTTGGCGGTGTCCTTGGACATCTCCAACGCCTTCAACACCCTGCCCTGGAGTTGTATTCGGGAGGCACTGCGTTTTCATCGAGTACCTCCCTACCTCCGCCGCGTCGTCGGGGCTTATTTGGCGGAAAGGTGTGTCACCTATCTGGGACGTGATGGCAGATACCAGCGCCCCATGTCGTGCGGTGTTCCGCAGGGTTCGGTCTTGGGCCCGCTCCTGTGGAACATCGGGTACGACTGGGTGCTGAGGGGCGAGCTCCGGCCGGGAGTGCAGCTGGTGTGTTACGCTGACGACACACTGGTCACTGCCCGGGGGAGCTCGCACAGGGAGGCAGCGTTGCTGGCGACGGCTGCGGTCTCACAGGTGGTGAGCCGCATACGGCGCCTCGGCCTGGAGGTGGCCCTCAACAAGTCGGAGGCCATTGTTTTTCATGGCCCCCGGCGAGCGCCGCCGCCGGGATCGCACATCGTGGTCGGGGGGGCCCGTATCGCTGTCGAGTCCACCATGAAGTACCTGGGATTGGTGCTCGACAGCCGGTGGGATTTCGGCCCCCACTTCCGGCGGCTGGCGCCCAAGTTGTTGGGCGCGGCGGGGGCGCTGTCAACGCTGCTTCCCAATCTGGGGGACCCGAGCACCGCCTGTAGGCGGTTGTACGTGGGGATCGTGCGATCGATGGCCCTGTATGGGGCCCCGATCTGAGCGGCTGACCTGACGGCCAGCACCATCACTGTTCTGCGGAGGCCGCAGAGGGTGATGGCCGTCAGAGTCATCAGGGGATATCGCACGATCTCCTACGAGGCGGCTTGCGCACTGGCCGGATCTCCGCCGTGGGACCTGGAGGCGAAAGTGCTCGCGTCACTGCATAGGTGGCGCGAGGGCGCGCGGGCGCGCGGCGAAAGACTGACGCAGCAACACTTGGAGCTGCGTCGGTCGCAGCTGCGCGAGGTCCTGGTGGCGGAATGGCGGGACAGGCTTTCGAGCCCTACCGCCGGCCTCATCACCATCGAGGCCATCCGGCCAGTGCTCGACCTCTGGCTCGGGAGAAGGCACGGCTCCCTGTCGTTCCGTGCGACGCAGGTCCTCTCGGGGCATGGCTGCTTCGGGAGGTTCTTGTGTCGCATAGGCAGGGAGCCGGACGCTCGATGCCACCACTGCGTCGACTGTCGGGAGGACACGGCGCGGCATACGCTTGCAGAGTGTGCAGCTTGGGAGGAGCCGCGCCGTGCCCTCATCTCTGTTGTAGGCGGTGACCTCTCGCTGCCGGCCGTAGTCCATGCTATGGCCGGCGGTGAGGAGTCCTGGGACGCGGTGGTCTCCTTCTGCGAGACAGTTATCGCGCAGAAGGAGGCTGCGGAAAGGGAGAGGGAGATCACAACCGCTCTCCCTGCCCGCAGCAGGCGCATCGGGCGTCGGAGGAGGGCTTACGCTGCCCTCTTCCGGCCCCCCTAACTGGGTCCAGGGGCGGCGGACTTGGGGATGTCCGTCGCCCCCCATTCATCCGGACCCGAGGTGGCGGCGCGTGGTGTTCCCGTGCGCCCCTCTTTGACGTAGCGAGGGGAGTCAAACACCTCACTCCCCTCGCCGACGCGAGGTGGCCCGCAGAGGCGGGCCGGCACCAGCCGGGGATTGCGGATGTCGCATACGTTCCCGCGATCCCCGGCGTAGGTGGGAGATGGAACACCGGGGTGGTTTTAGTCAGTAAGAGTCTGACAGACCCCTCCACCCGCCCCAGGGTGGAGGATTTCCATGAGGATTTCCCCCCGAGATCAAAAAAAAAAAAAGGTTAGGTTAGGTTAGGTTAGGTTAGGTTAGGTTAGGTTAGGTTAGGTTGTGCAGCTGGTGTGTTACGCTGACGACACACTGGTCACTGCCCGGGGGAGCTCGCACAGGGAGGCAGCGTTGCTGGCGACGGCTGCGGTCTCACAGGTGGTGAGCCGCATACGGCGCCTCGGCCTGGAGGTGGCCCTCAACAAGTCGGAGGCCATTGTTTTTCATGGCCCCCGGCGAGCGCCGCCGCCGGGATCGCACATCGTGGTCGGGGGGGCCCGTATCGCTGTCGAGTCCACCATGAAGTACCTGGGATTGGTGCTCGACAGCCGGTGGGATTTCGGCCCCCACTTCCGGCGGCTGGCGCCCAAGTTGTTGGGCGCGGCGGGGGCGCTGTCAACGCTGCTTCCCAATCTGGGGGACCCGAGCACCGCCTGTAGGCGGTTGTACGTGGGGATCGTGCGATCGATGGCCCTTTATGGGGCCCCGATCTGGGCGGCTGACCTGACGGCCAGCACCATCACTGTTCTGCGGAAGCCGCAGAGGGTGATGGCCGTCAGAGTCATCAGGGGATATCGCACGATCTCCTACGAGGCGGCTTGCGCACTGGCCGGATCTCCGCCGTGGGACCTGGAGGCGAAAGTGCTCGCGTCACTGCACCGGTGGCGCGAGGACGCGCGGGCGCGCGGCGAGCGACTGACGCAACGACATTTGGAGCTGCGTCGGTCGCAACTGCGCGAGGTCCTGGTGGCGGAATGGCGGGACAGGCTTTCGAGCCCTTCCGCCGGCCTCATCACCATCGAGGCCATCCGGCCGGTGCTCGACCTGTGGCTCGGGAGAAGGCACGGCTCTCTGACGTTTCGTGCGACGCAGGTCCTCTCGGGGCATGGCTGCTTCGGGAGGTTCCTGTGTCGCATAGGCAGGGAGCCGGACGCTCGATGCCACCACTGCGTCGACTGTCGGGAGGACACGGTGCGGCATACGCTTGCAGAGTGTGCAGCTTGGGAGGAGCCGCGCCGTGCCCTCATCTCTGTTGTAGGCGGTGACCTCTCGCTGCCGGCCGTGGTCCATGCTATGGTCGGTGGTGAGGAGTCCTGGGACGCGGTGGTCTCCTTCTGCGAGACAGTTATCGCGCAGAAGGAGGCTGCGGAAAGGGAGAGGGAGATCACAACCGCTCTCCCTGCCCGCAGCAGGCGCATCGGGCGTCGGAGGAGGGCATACGCTGCCCTCTTCCGGCCCCCCTAACTGGGTCCAGGGGCGACGGACTTGGGGATGTCCGTCGCCCCCCACTCATCCGGACCCGAGGTGGCGGCGCGTGGTGTTCCCGTGCGCCCCTCTTTGACGTAGCGAGGGGAGTTAAACACCTCACTCCCCTCGCCGACGCGAGGTGGCCCGCAGAGGCGGGCCGGCACCAGCCGGGGATTGCGGATGTCGCATACGTTCCCGCGATCCCCGGCGTAGGTGGGAGATGGAACACCGGGGTGGTTTTAGTCAGTAAGAGTCTGACAGACCCCTCCACCCGCCCCAGGGTGGAGGATTTCCATGAGGATTTCCCCCCGAGATCAAAAAAAAAAAAAAAAAAAAAAAAAAAAAAAAAAAAAAAAAAAAAAGGTTAGGTTAGGTTAGGTTAGGTTAGGTTAGGTTAGGTTAGGTTAGGTTAGGTTAGGTTAGGTTAGGTTAGGTTAGGTTAGGTTAGGTTAGGTTAGGTTAGGTTAGGTTAGGTTAGGTTTTTTTTTTTTTTTTTTTTTTTTTTTTTTTTTTTTTTTTTTTTTTTTTTTTTTTTTTTTTTTTTTTTTTTTCTTATACCCCCAACAGAATTGGAGTCTATTCTAAGTCTATGCTTACACATTCGTTCCAGTTCTCGCAATTTTTCCTCTCGTACTTTCATTCCTCATACTTTATCTTTCTAGCATTCTTCGTCTATCTTTCTTTAAGGGTAGGACGCCCTTTTACTATATGTCTATTCTACTCTTTATCTTTATTTTCTGTTTATGTAGGGAAAACACAACAACACATTTCTTTATTTATGTTTCACAATCGTCTTAGTATTACTTATTTCTTACATTATGGTGGATTTTTAGTCTCTACAGCACTCTTATTGTTCTAATCTTATAACTA
This sequence comes from Mamestra brassicae, assembly GCA_905163435.1. NCBI lineage: Eukaryota > Metazoa > Arthropoda > Insecta > Lepidoptera > Noctuidae > Mamestra > Mamestra brassicae. The sequence continues at coordinate 55,043 of LR990991.1, read as the reverse complement.
ATTACAGTACCAAATACAGATATCTTAGACTAGCTTATTTCTATTATTCTATAATGGATTACAATTGACACAGTTCTCTTAAATATTTATCACTAGTTACATTTAATCTATTCTTAAGCTAATTCACATTTATTTCATGTTTGTATATAATTTTGGGCAACTCAGGTTTTTGTTTCATAACAGTTTTTTGCTTTCGCGTACATTTTTTACTGCCTTTCTTTAATGCTTGACATTAATATTTTACATAATATTATGCAAACATTTTTACTTATGCGCTTTTATTTCTTTCTATAACCTTTTTACATATTTTTACGCAATAATCTATTAACTGTTCTCTGTTTTTATTTTTGCCCGCTATTATTTGGCACAAGTTTTCTGCATCAATTTTGGTGTTGAGCTCGTGTTCGGCCTCAATTCTATCTCTGTCAAAGACAGGACAGCTGAACAATATATGTGGCACCGTTTCGTCGATTTCAGGGTCGCAGATGCACGATGGGCTCTCTTTAAGCTTGAAGCGGTTCAAGTATTCCGAGAACCCACCGTGCCCCGTCATGATTTGCGTGATAACATTATCAATTTTGATCTTCCTAATCATCCTGTAAGCCGCCACCGCATCCGGGAAGAACAGTTTGGTAACCGAAGCAGTTCCTCCGGAACTGTATCTGCGGCTCCACTCGTCCAACGTTTCCCTGCGAATGCATTGCTTGACATACGAAACCGGGCACAAGTCGTAGTCAGGCTTTCGCTTGGAACCTTCAGCGGCTCTTTTGGCTAATTCGTCGGCCCTTTCATTACCTTCCAACCCCACATGAGCCTTTATCCAAAACAAAGAAACGGCCTTGTTTTGGACAGCCAATGACCTAATATTGGCTCTTGCCTCCACTGCTAGTGGGTGGTGTCGGTCGTAGTTTTGTATTGTTTGGAGGGCTGCCATGGAGTCACTGAAGATTCCAAACGATTGTGCATTGTGCTTCCGGATTTCCCTGGTTGCAACGCATATCGCTAGAAGCTCAGCCTGATAAACGGTGGAGTACTGTGGGAGAGCAAGTTTGAGAGCTTTCGTCTCAGCTTCACCCCTCCATATAGAGAGTGCTGCCCCGACTCTGCCCCCAATCTTGCTCCCATCCGTAAAGATACGAACTTCAAGTTCGTTCTGGGCATCAAGTTGTTCTTGGTTTACCAGGCTTACGAGCTTCAGCTCAGCGCGCTCCGCAGGGTGTGGGGCCTCCATTGCCGAGGCATTCTGCTCGACCTTCCTGTCGCCCAGCGCTGGCTGGGGCACCCCCCTCCTGGCCTCGTAAAGCGATGCCGCTTCGCGAACGCGGAGGTCGAGAGGTAGTATTCCAGCCAGCACTAGCGCAGAGTTTAAGGAGACTGTCCGGTATGCCTTGCACAGTTTTTGTGCAATACCGCGTTGGACCGCCCCCAACTGCTTCAGGACGCCCAGCTTTCTAACGGCCGGGGCCCACACGCTGGCGGCGTACAGGATGATTGGTTCCACGGTAGCCACATATATTATTCTAATGACTTCAGGATGAAGTCCCCAGCTGGTCTTGGCCGCCCTAGTTAGCTGCTTGTGGATGCCTACTGCCTTTCTGCATACGTTTGCGACGTGTGTGTTGAACGTCAGCTTTTCGTCGATGGTGACACCCAGGATTTTGATCTCTTTGGACATGGCAATGTCGATCCCGCCCATGTTCAGGCGTGGGGTGTCGTATTTCAATTTGCGAGTAATAATCATCGCGTTGGTTTTTTGCGGTGCAAATTTCAGCTTATTTTGTATTCCCCACGCCCGAACATGTTCGAGAGCGGCATTGGCGCGTCCCTCGATCTCTAGCGATGTGTCACCATCGAAGATCAGCACGACGTCGTCTGCAAAAGCCTGGCAGTAGTCACCCCCAGCCTCCAGGCTCTTCAAAAGCGGGTCCAACAAAAGGTTCCAAAAAATTGGTCCCCCTATAGAACCCTGGACACAGCCCTTGCTGGTTGCCCTGCCGAACTCTTCACCTGCGTACCGGACCCTAACCCTTCTGTTTTCGAGATAGCTGTCGATGACCCTCCTCAAGCCAACTGGACACTTTTCCTCAGCCAGACGGACTCTTATGGCTGGCCACCAGGCGCTGTCGAAAGCCCCCTCTATGTCTAAAGATATTAAAACCACTACTTTCTTCAGCTCTAGCTTACTGCGTATGTGTTGCATTAAGACATAAAGGGAGTCCTCCGTACTCCTCTGGGGCATGAATCCATACTGGCGAGTACTCATCCTTGGGATCAAATGGAACTTGAGGCGGGCCACCAACATCTTCTCATAAATTTTCCCTAATATTGACAAAAGGCCAATTGGTCTGTACGCCTTTGGAGTGCTGTAGTCATCCTTCCCCGGCTTCCTTAACACAACCACAGTCGCCTCTTTCCAGATTTCCGGGAAGTGGTGACATTTAAGGCAGCCGTTCAGGAGAGCGAGGGCCGCCTCAGGGGCGCCTCCAATAGCCCGGCAACAAATATCGGCGGTGAAACCATCCGCTCCCGGCGCTTTCTTGGGGTTGAAGGACCCGCACGCCGCCATCAGTTCGGCCATCGTGAATGGTGGATCGCATGAGTCATCATGCCCTCCAGCATTCGCAATGTCAGCCCTTTCTCTGATGACGCGGTGGTATGTGCTGTCGCTGTCAATATGGTCTTCTGGGTAGAAGGTGTTCGCCAGAAGTTTGACTGAGCCCTTAGCGTCCAGCACCTCCCCGTCCTTTACTAACGGCTGGTCCTCTCCCCTTCCCTTGGTCCTCCCTATCACCCGATATATCCCTTCCCAAACCCCTTCTCTGTCCTGTTTTGCGCAGAAGTTCTTCCAACTCTCGATCATGTCTTTAGCTGCTTCTGTTTCATACTCAACTTTCTGTTTCAGGTACTCTTCAACGACCTTCGATCTTCGGACCGGTGCAGCACACCTTATTCTGCGTTTCTTGGTAGCGACTTTCCGCTTCATCTCTTCGAGTTTCTCGGACCACCACGGCAAAGTGAGCACTTCGTTGCTCTTCTTCATAGGCATTGATGAAGTGCATGCGTCTGTTATGGCCTGTGTGTATTTATTAATTATAATATTTATTTGTTCTACTGTATTTAATTTTTCTATTTCTATTTTAGTAATTTTATCTTTTTGCATTAATTGGCTGAGTTTCTGACGAAACTCAGACCAATTTGCTTTTTTGGTATTAAAAATTCGAGTAGTTCTATTTATTTTAATGCCTTTAGACCTCTTGAGTTTAATGTTAAAAACAATGCCGTTGTGGTCCGAGCTCGTGAGGCCCTCGTCTACCCCCCAGTCGTCCACCAGGTCCAGGATATCTGTTGAACATGCTGTAACGTCAACGTGGCTGCAGTAGCGTTTTCCCCCTCTGATCGTGTCGAAAGTCGGAATTTCCCCTCTGTTGAGTATGTTAAGATTCAGCTCATCGAGGACTCCAGACACTTCTTCGCCTCTGCTGTCGATGGACAAGCTTCCCCACCAGGTACTTTTGGCGTTTGCGTCTCCTCCGACAATCCACATTTTGGAACCTATTTCTTCCTCAACGCGTTTGAGGTGTTCCAGGTATGGTCCCACTGGCTGGTCCGGTTCGAAATAAAAGGAGACCAGCGTGATCTTCCAGGCACTGGTCTGGATCCCCACCACGGTGATGTTGTTCGTGGTGAGTTTCGGGTACTGTGTGACTATAAGGTCTTGATCGAAGACCGCTATTGCGGCCTTAACAGTCCCATCTCCAGTGTCGGTGCTCTGGAAGATCCGAACACCCCTGTGGTTCCTCATGACCCTAGCCCCCCCCACATATGGTTCCTGGAGGAGAGCAAAGGCGACTCCGCGCTTTACGGCTTCCAACAGGAGCTCGTTTGTTGCGAGTTTTTTCCGCTGGAGGTTGGCTTGTATGACTCTGTAGAGGTTTGGGTAGCCTTGGGTGCCCTTAGCAATAAGCCACCGTAGATCTGGCAATTACGTCCCACTTACGGCGTGTTGGGCAATCGGGATTAAAGGCGTTGTGGTCAGCGTTGTCGAGTTTGGCTCTTGTGCAGTTCTGGCATTTGGGTGGAACACCCGCGAGCCAATCGGCACATCCCGACTTCAAATGCGGACCACCACAGTGACTGCATAGGTCGGCCGGTTCCTTACAGAACTTTTTGCCATGCCCGTAGCCCAAACAGCGCGTACACTGAACCAGCGGGGTTTGGTCTTCAACCCTAACGCGCTGAAGGTCCACGTGCAGGCATCCGATGTCTGTAGCCCTTCTCCAGATGGTTGGTGAGACGCTGACCACAACGTGGTTGGTGTGCGGATTTCTAGTTCTTCTCCTGAACTTTACCTCCACCCTGTCCTCCTCTTTGTCGAGGTCGTGAAAGACATCCTTGTTCTGATTCCTCATTGCCCTGAGGACGTCCTCGTCTGAATTAACAGAGAGGACGCTCCTGAGGATCAGAAGTGGATCCTTGTTTTTCACTTCCTCGACATTGAGGTCCTGTCTTTCTATTTCCAGTTTGTTTTTCATCCTGTGTCTTTCTTCCCTGGTCTGGAATCCCATTATAATTTTCCTATCCTTTGCTTTTCTGACTCTTTCGACCTTAACCCAGCCCTCTTTTGCATCTGCCGCCTTCCGTATCTTGTCCAGTACTTCATCCCCAGTTTCGGTGTCGTCTTTCGAGGTAACTACGATCGAATGTAGCGTACTTCGCATCGGGTTCGACTTTCCGCTGTGGGTCGCAGTTACACTCGCATAAGTCGTCATACGTTGGTCGATTGCGGCTTTCAACTCCTCCATCCTTTTGTTATTTTCTTGTAGCAACTTCGAGTGTTCCTCGATTTGTGTTGCTAACAAGTGATTTTCGAAGTTGATCGAGAATGTAGCGTCAGTAGCAGCAGCTACAGGCTCTGTGTTTTCTTTCACCCTGCCTGAGGTTTTGACTTTGGACTCCCTTTCGGCTTCTTTCACTAGGTGAAACAGTCGTTCCAGCGCTTCAGTGATGCCGTTTTTTATTTCGGTCTTTAAGTTCCGTGAGCTGCTCAGGTGTAGTTTCGCCTTGTTCAAGCAGGCCCTGGCTTCCGTCGACCGATCTGCGTATTGCGGCTTCGGTGATGTGTGGACCTCGGTCAGTTTAGTGCGCGTTTGGAGGGTTTTATTTTCCTGCGACTCTTGAGGTTTTTGTCCTACTTTTACAGGGCCGGCCTGAATTGTCTTAGAGGTTAAGGGGGGTGTTAAATTTGTGCTGCTAGATTGAGCAGCTTCCCATTCTCCGACGCTGCGTCGAACACTTGGAGGTGATGTTCTGGGTTTAGGTGGTGATTTCTCACTATCCACCTTTTTTAGTGGGGTCCTCATCCCGAGCATGTTGAAGGTATGCGTCAATTTAAATATAAAATTATAAAAGTGTATAGGTTTAAAAGTATAATTATAGAAAGAAATATAGGCGCACTAAGATCGTAAAAATCTTAAGCGAGTTATTTAGTGGTTTCTCTATATAGAGTTACCACGGTCACCTTTCAGTTCAATAGAACAGGTCAAAAAGTGAAAAATTTCACTTTCAGGTGTCAAGACTGTCGGTTTTAAAAAGTAAATTCTCGAAACTCTATGTAGAGTCAATTCGTTATGGTCAATGGATAGCTCTCCTCGAGCCCTTTTAAATGATACCAAACTCGGCGCAACTCCGCTAAAGGGTCTCGGAGTAATTCCAAGTTAAAATTCTGGTTTTTTAGCCAAGATGGTGGTCAAAAAGTGGTTACAAGTGGTTTTCTCCGAGACCGCTGGCCCAAAAACCACCGTGTTTGGGCTTGCCGCACTTGGCTCGGTGAGACCTATCCACTGAAACAATTTTCAGGCCAAAAAATTTTGACACCTGAAAAACGCCTGAAAAGTATCCCACCCGTTAGTCTGTGGTCTGCTATTATCAACAGAGAAAGTCCTGTCGCTCTACGATGTACCGTCACGGAGATATGGGTGTTTTAAGATAGTCCAAGATGGCGGCACAACTGTCAAAGCCAATCTTTGACAGGTGATATCTCCGTAACGGCTGGTCGCAGAACCACCAAGTTTGGGCTCTCCTAACTCTGCCTGAGCTAATCTAACCGCTGAAACTACTTTCAGGACCACGAGAATTTTCAGCTCCAAACCGCCTGAAAACACAGGGTAAGGAAGACAATAAGCCTCTGTGTTTAGAACCGAAAACCGCAACTTCCTGCGACTCTCGGCTCAGGAGTTATTGCAGCTTGAAGTTAAACAAAATGGCCGCCGAACTGTCAAAAGTAAAGTTTAAGAGTCCGTAACTTCGGAACCCTTGGTCGGAGAAAGTCCGGGTTTTGGATGTACAGCTCGGCGTCACTCTGGGTATCCCCTGAAAGCAGTTTCAGCGGCAAAAAATTTTTCAGTCTGAAAAATCCTGAAACTGTATTCTTGCCAAAAAATACTAAAATCTACATATAAAACCGAAAAGATGAGAGTCCTCAGCCCAGCGGCTCCTGAGATACAGCTCGTTAAAGTTTAAAACCTAAAAAACCAAGATGGTTAATTTGGATCAAATTCTCAATTGGAGAGCTACAGGGCCCGTGTTTGGGCTTATATGGGTCACACTTGACTTGTTGAACACAGTCCCGTTGTCAAAATTGGTTATTTCCTATTATTTAGTATTAAAACAACAAAAAATCGATTAAATTGTATAACTTCCGATCCGCTTGGTGAAAAATTTTGAAAAAAATGTCTAAAAATAGGGTAAATCTTGGGCTACACGTTACATAAACATTTTTATAAAAAACATATAAAACTATGGAAATAATTTGGAAAATGTGAAATTTTGTTAAAATTGCTTATAATTAAAAAACTACTGTACTAAAAAATCTAAGATTAAGGGTCAATGTTCCACTAAGAAGCGCGCCAAGGGCTGCAGTTGAAGATCTTGCTAATCTTGATTACATACGAAGATATTTAAGTCTAAACTTTGAGTTTTCTAAGTCTTCTTAAAAATCAGGCTTTATAGATATGACAAAAACACTTGCGGCACCTGTCTAAATCGTCGGTAGTGATGATGGCTGCAAAGTTTCAGGCGTCTGGCTCTGCGTTTTCGAAGTTTTCAGCACCACGTGTTTTTGGTTTTTTCAGAATAACTCCGAGCGGCTTGGATTTCTGAATTTTCTGGGTCGTCCAGGCGGTGTGCGGGGGAAGCCCCCTCCTTTTTCTTGAATAAAAAGGGGGGGTCGTCGCTCTTGTTTTGGCAGCGTTTGCGATTTAAGTTTTTATTTTCTAACTTAACCTATAAACATTAGGTTTTTCAGCTTTTTCAATGCACAGCACTGCAATCCGGGTTGTGAATTTCACTGGGGGTGTGGAGGCAACTTTTCTCTACACACCAACACTTAGTTTATTGAAATCCGAGCACTTTTTACCACTTTTTCGATTTTTTAACCGCGGAGCGACTCCAAAAACGATCCGACCGCCACGAGAGCTGGGGGGGTACTGGGTTAGGTTAGGTTAGGTTAGGTTAGGTTAGGTTAGGTTAGGTTAGGTTAGGTTAGGTTAGGTTAGGTTAGGTTAGGTTAGGTTAGGTTAGGTTAGGTTAGGTTCACGGCTCCGGGCGAAGAACACTGCCCCGGGGCCCGACGGAATTCACGGCTGCGCGTTGGCCCTAGCTCTGAAGGAGCTGGAGCCCCGACTGAGAGGACTCTACTCGGCGTGCCTTGAGCAGGGCCAGTTTCCCGCTCAGTGGAAATCTGGTCGTCTGGTCCTGCTCAGGAAAGCGGGGCGCCCTGCGGACTCGCCGTCCGCGTACCGGCCCATAGTGCTGCTCGACGAGGTGGGAAAGCTGTTTGAGCGGATAGTCTCAGCCCGCCTCGTCAGCCACTTGTGCGGAGAGGGGCCGGACCTGGCCGAAAGCCAGTATGGCTTTCGGCAAGGGCGCTCCACTATCACGGCGATATCGCGAGTGAGAGTCCTGGCGGAGGAAGCAGTGTCGCGGGGCGGTGTGTTGTTGGCGGTGTCCTTGGACATCTCCAACGCCTTCAACACCCTGCCCTGGAGTTGTATTCGGGAGGCACTACGATATCATCGAGTGCCTTCCTACCTCCGCCGCGTCGTCGGGGCTTATTTGGCGGAAAGGTGTGTCACCTATCTGGGACGCGATGGCAGATGCCAGCGCCCTATGTCGTGCGGTGTTCCACAGGGTTCGGTCTTGGGCCCGCTCCTGTGGAACATCGGGTACGACTGGGTGCTGAGGGGCGAGCTCCGGCCGGGAGTGCAGCTGGTGTGTTACGCTGACGACACACTGGTCACTGCCCGGGGGAGCTCGCACAGGGAGGCAGCGTTGCTGGCGACGGCTGCGGTCTCACAGGTGGTGAGCCGCATACGGCGCCTCGGCCTGGAGGTGGCCCTCAACAAGTCGGAGGCCATCGTTTTCCATGGCCCCCGGCGAGCGCCGCCGCCGGGATCGCACATCGTGGTCGGGGGGGCCCGTATCGCTGTCGAGTCCACCATGAAGTACCTGGGATTGGTGCTCGACAGCCGGTGGGATTTCGGCCCCCACTTCCGGCGGCTGGCGCCCAAGTTGTTGGGCGCGGCGGGGGCGCTGTCAACGCTGCTTCCCAATCTGGGGGACCCAAGCACCGCCTGTAGGCGGTTGTACGTGGGGATCGTGCGATCGATGGCCCTTTATGGGGCCCCGATCTGGGCGGCTGACCTGACGGCCAGCACCATCACTGTTCTGCGGAGGCCGCAGAGGGTGATGGCCGTCAGAGTCATCAGGGGATATCGCACGATCTCCTACGAGGCGGCTTGCGCACTGGCCGGATCTCCGCCGTGGGACCTGGAGGCAAAAGTGCTCGCGTCACAATACAGGTGGCGCGAGGGCGCGCGGGCGCGCGGCGAGCGACTGACGCAGCGACACTTGGAGTTGCGTCGGTCGCAGCTGCGCGAGGTCCTAGTGGCGGAATGGCGGGACAGGCTTTCGAGCCCTACCGCCGGCCTCATCACCATCGAGGCCATCCGGCCAGTGCTCGACCTGTGGCTCGGGAGAAGGCACGGCTCCCTGTCGTTTCGTGCGACGCAGGTCCTCTCGGGGCATGGCTGCTTCGGGAGGTTCTTGTGTCGCATAGGCAGGGAGCCGGACGCTCGATGCCACCACTGCGTCGACTGTCGGGAGGACACGGCACGGCATACGCTTGCAGAGTGTGCAGCTTGGGAGGAGCCGCGCCGTGCCCTCATCTCTGTTGTAGGCGGTGACCTCTCGCTGCCGGCCGTAGTCCATGCTATGGTCGGCGGTGAGGAGTCCTGGGACGCGGTGGTCTCCTTCTGCGAGACAGTTATCGCGCAGAAGGAGGCTGCGGAAAGGGAGAGGGAGATCACAACCGCTCTCCCTGCCCGCAGCAGGCGCATCGGGCGTCGGAGGAGGGCATACGCTGCCCTCTTCCGGCCCCCCTAACTGGGTCCAGGGGCGGCGGACTTGGGGATGTCCGTCGCCCCCCACTCATCCGGACCCGAGGTGGCGGCGCGTGGTGTTCCCGTGCGCCCCTCTTTGACGTAGCGAGGGGAGTTAAACACCTCACTCCCCTCGCCGACGCGAGGTGGCCCGCAGATGCGGGCCGGCACCAGCCGGGGATTGCGGATGTCGCATACGTTCCCGCGATCCCCGGCGCAGGTGGAAGATGGAACACCGGGGTGGTTTTAGTCAGTAAGAGTCTGACAGACCCCTCCACCCGCCCCAGGGTGGAGGATTTCCATGAGGATTTCCCCCCGAGATCAAAAAAAAAAAAAAAAAAAAAAAAAAAAAAAAAAAAGGTTAGGTTAGGTTAGGTTAGGTTAGGTTAGGTTAGGTTAGGTTAGGTTAGGTTTTTTTTTTTTTTTTTTTTTTTTTTTTTTCTTATACCCCCAACCTTATTGGAGTCTATGCTTGTCTCTTCTACGTTCATACCAGTTCTCGCATTTATGCCTCTCGTAATTTCGTTCCACATACTTTGTCTTTCTCTCATTCATCCTCATTTGTAGCTTTATGGGTGGGATTCCCAACTATCTCTATTTTGTTCTATTCTATCTAGTTATGTTTCGTTTTCTTTATTTACTGATATTTTTATTCGGGTATTTCAGAAAGGAAACAGGGAGACAATTTTTATTTAATGGTTTGCCTTTTACATTTTCACTTAATTTTAACTTATGTCTATTTTACAGCTCGGATTTATTTCCTTATATTCCTTATATTATTTAACAATTTCTTATTTCTAACATTATTCTATTTTTACAGAGACGGGGGAACACATACATTTATGCTTATTCTTATCTTATTTCTATTTACACATTATTTATTTATTTCCTATTTTACATTTACCATTTTACAACTTATATTACTATGCTAGTCTCTAATATAATACACTATATTATGACAGCATATTTTCTTGTGCGGTTTTATTTCTATTGATGACTTGTTGTACGATATATTTACAGTAATCAAGGAATATTTCTTTATTTTTACCTTTTATAACATCTTTTAAATTGTTTCGTGTTATTTTTATGTCTAGTGCATGCTCGACGTTATAACGGTGTTTATCGAATTGGGGACAGTCGAATATTATGTGCGGTACCGTTTCATTTGCATCTGGGTCACAGATGCAAGATGGACTCTCCTTGAGCTTGAAGCGGTTCAGGTACTCGGAGAATCCACCGTGCCCTGTCATAATTTGCGTGTTTATGCTGCTGGTTCCTATCTTCCGAATTACTCCATAAGCTACACGCACGTCTGGGAAGAATAGTTTCGTAACGGATGCTGTGTCACTTGTTTCGTATCTTTGATTCCATTCATCAAGCGACGCAAAACGTATGCTCCGCTTGATGAATGAGATCGGACATTGGTCGTAATCAGGTTTTCTTTTGGAATTTTCAGCGGCCTCCTTTGCTAGCTGGTCGGCTCTTTCGTTCCCCTGTAGTCCTACGTGAGCTTTAATCCAGAACAAGTTTATCATCTTGTTCTGGCGGGATGCGGATTTTATATTATCCCTAGCTTCTACAGCAAGAGGGTGGTGCGAACCGGGATTTGCTATTGTTTGAAGAGCCGCCATTGAGTCGCTGAAAATTCCAAAAGTAGAAGCCTTGAGCTTGATTACTTCCCTAGTTGCCCTTGCTATTGCTAGGAGTTCAGCCTGGTAAACCGTGCAGTAATTTGATAGAGCAAGTTTGAGGGCTCTGGTTTCAGCCTCACCATTCCATATGGACAGTGAAGCGCCAACCCCTCCTCCGATCTTGCTCCCGTCCGTAAAGATACGGACGTCAAAATTGCACCTGTCCAGCTGCTCTTGGTTCACCAGGCTGTCGAACTGCAAAATGTCGCGTGCCGCGGGATGGGGGTCTTCTATTGCAGCGGTCATTCGCTCGACCTCCCTGTCCCCGAGCGATGTCTGAGGCACTCCCTTCTTGGCTTCATATAGTGAGGCGGCCTCGCGAACTCGGATGTCAAGAGGGAGCAATCCAGACAGCACCAGTGCTGAGTTCAGGGAGACCGTGCGATATGCCTTGCACATCTTCTGGGCAATTCCACGCTGAACGGTCCCGAGTTGTTTCCTTACGCCTAACTTTTTAGCTGCCGGCGCCCAGACGCTTGCAGCGTAAAGTATTATGGGCTCTATAGTCGCCACATACATCAACCGTATAACTTCTGGGTGTAGCCCCCAACTGACCTTTGCGGCTCTACACAGCTGCTTGTAGATCGCGATTGCCTTCCTACAAACGATTGAGACGTGGGTGTTGAATGTCAATTTTTCGTCGATGGTTACACCCAGAAGCTTTATTTCTTTCGACATGCCGATGTCGATCCCCCCCATGCTCAGGCGTGGTGTGTCATATTTTAATTTTCTCGTTATCACCATAGCAGTTGTTTTGTGCGGTGCAAATTTGAGTTTGTTCTCGACACCCCACACCAGAACATGATTGAGAGCGGCATTGGCACATTCCTCCACCTCTTGTGCGGTCTCTCCATCAAAGACCAAGAGAACGTCATCCGCAAACGCCTGAGCATATGTTCCCCTATTTTCCGCTGCTTTTAGGAGGGGGTCTAACACCAAGTTCCAAAGGATTGGGCCACCAATTGAGCCCTGGACACAGCCCTTGTTTGTGCTCTTGCCATATACTTCCCCACCGTACCTAATCGAGACTTTACGGTCTCTGAGATAGCTATCTATGACCCGTCTAAGATTTATTGGACACTTTTCCTCCGCCAGACGAACCCTTATCGCTGGCCACCAAGCGCTGTCAAATGCTCCCTCTATGTCCAAAGATACAAGCGTTATTATTCTTTTTTGTTCGAGTTTATTGTGAACGTGCTGCATGAGATCATAGAGGGAGTCTTCAGTGCTTCTCTGTGGCATGAATCCGTACTGACGCGTACTCATCCTTGGTAGAAGGTGGAACTTTAGACGGGCCACCAGCATCTTCTCGAAGATTTTTCCCAATATAGGCAACAGTCCAATCGGTCTATATGATTTGGGAGTGGAGTAGTTGTCTTTTCCAGGCTTCCTAAGTATCACTACGGTTGCCTCCTTCCAGGCTGTGGGGAAGCAATGGCATTCTAGGCACTTGTTAAGGAACCTTAAGATGAGTTCCGGGTCATTACTCACGGCATGACAACAAATGTCGGCGGTAAAGCCGTCTGAACCCGGTGCCTTCTTTGGATTAAAGGACTCCATCGAATTTTTCAACTCTGCCATCGTAAACGGTGGGTCGCAAGAATCATTTTGTTCGCCAGAGTTTACGATTTCGGCCTTAATTCGAATGGATCGGTGATGGGCGTTGTCAAATTCTAGAGAGTCTTCCGGATAAAACGTTTCCGCTAGCAGCTTCACAGAACCTCTCGCATCCAGCACTTCACCATTCCTTTCCAATGGCAGGTCTTCCTCCCTACGTTGCGTCCTACCTATCACCCGATAAATTCCCTCCCAAACCCCCTCCCTATCCTGTTTCCCACAGAATTCCTTCCAACTCTCGGTTTGAGCTTTGGCCTCCTCTAACTCATACTCTTTTTTATGTTTCAGGTACTCTTCTATGACCTTCGACCTCCGGATTTGAGCGGCACAGCGGATCCTACGCTTCATGGTGGCGACGGTCCTCTTCATCACAGCAAGTCGCTCGGACCACCACGGCAAGGTAAATACCTCTTTGACTTTTTTAGTTGGTATTGTTGCCGTGCTTGCTTGATCTATTGCTTTAGTAAGGTTGTCTGCTGCTATGTCAATTTGCTCTATGCCTGTAATTTTGTCTATTTCGGCTGCTGTGAATTTAAACTCTATTTTCAACTGGCCAAATTTCTCATGAAATTTGGACCAGTTGGCTTTTTTGGTATTAAATCTCCTCGTGGTTCGCTCAACTTTGATGCCCTTTGATTTGTGTAAGAGGATTTTAAAAGTAATGGCATTATGGTCCGAGCTCGTGACTCCTTCGTCAACCCTCCAGTCGTCAATCATGTCCAAGATATTGTTGGAGCAAGCGGTGATGTCCACGTGACTACTGTACCGCTTTCCTCCTCGGATAGTGTCGAAGGTCGGAATTTCCCCTCTGTTCAGAATATTTAGGTTTAGCTCGCCGAGAGTTCCTGCAACTTCTTCCCCCCTTAGGTCGGCCGTCGGGCTGCCCCACCATATGCTTTTGGCATTGGCGTCACCTCCAACGATCAGTTTTTTGGAACCGACTATGCGTTCTATTTGTTTTAGATGTTCCAAATAGTGCTCGATGGGCTGGTCTGGCTCAAAGTAAAAGGAGACAAACGTGATCTCCCAGGCACTCGTCTGGATTCCCACCACCGAGATGTTATTTGTGGTGAGTTTTGGGTACTGTTTGACTGTGAAGTCGCTGTTAAAGACAGCTATCGCTGCTTTAACAGTCCCGTCTCCTGTGCAAGTGTTCTGGAAGATCCTAACGCCCCTGTGACTCCTCATTACTTTCGCTCCGGCCACGTACGGTTCCTGAAGAAGAGCCACTGATATTCCGCGCTTCGTAGCTTCTGTTAGAAGCTCGTTGGTCGCTAGTTTTTTGCGTTGGAGGTTTGCCTGTATTACTCCATAAGGAGTATACTCTTCTGAAGTGCCTTTAGCAGTACGCGACGGTCGATCTGGCTATGTCGTCCCATTTCTGTCGTACAGGACAGTCGTGGCTAAAGGCATTGTGTTGCGTACTGTGGTCAATTTTTGCCTTTGTACAGTTGCGGCAAGCGGGTGGTGTGTTTGAGAGCCAGTCCGGACACTCTGGTCTCATATGCGGACCTCCACAGTGGCTACACAGGTCTGCAGGCTCTTTACAGAAGCGCTTACCATGTCCAAAGCCTAGGCAGCGAGTGCATTGGACCAACGGGGTCTGATCTTCGACTCTGATGCGCTGGAGATCTATGTGAACGGTTCCGATTTCCACCGCTCGTCGCCAGATGATGGGCGAGACGCTGACGATAACGTGGCCAATATGAGGGTTTCGTGTCCTTCTTCTATACCTTACCTCCACCCTGTTTTCCTCAGTGTCGAGGCCGTCAAAAACACCCTGGTTCTGATTTCGTAACGCCTTAAGGACGTCTTCGTCAGTATTAACTACTAAGACGTTCTTTAGGATCAGAAGCGGGTCCTTGTTTTTGACTTCCTCGACAGTGAGGTCAGCTCCTTGTTTTAGAAGTCGATCCCTTATCTTGCCCCTTTCTTCTTCCGTTTGTAAACCTATTATGATTTTCCTGTCTTTGGCTTTTCTCACCTTTTCCACCTTTATCCACCCGTCCTTAGCATTTACTGCTTTCCTTACTCTATTGAGTACTTCGTCGCCCGTCTCCGTGTCATCCTTGGATGTGACCACAACCGAATGCAAGGTATTTCGCTTTGGCATTGTCTTTACTCCCTGAGTGGCGGCCACACTGGCATAGGTGTTTCCCTGCTCAAGGAACTTCCTTTGATGGTCTATAGCGTCCTTCAGCTCTTCTATCTTCTTATGACTTTCTTCTAGGAGCTTTGTATGTAGTTCCATTTTTTGCAACATCTTATCGGTATCGGTATTTTTGGGACAAGTTGCGGCGATTGGTTCAGGTTCTGTCGATACGGGTCCTTCCCTGCTCCTATTTTGCTTAGCCAATTTTAATTCCGTTTCCACTTCCTTCACTATTTGGTAGAGTCGTTCCGTGGCTTCAGAGATACCGGTCTTAATCTCCGTCTTTGTATTCCTGGAGCTGTTCAGGTGCAGTTTTGCCTTGGTTAGGCAAGCTTTAGCCTCCGCAGTTCGGTCCGCGTATTTGATTTTTGGCGGTGAGATTGCTTCGACGGACTTTCTTGTTTTTGACACTGCTTTGCTCTCCTGCGTCAGGGCAAGCTTAGTTTTTATTTTCGCAGGGCCGGCCTGCGACGTCTGTTCCACTGTAGAGGGGTCGGGGCTACTATTCGTGGCTTCCCAGTTTCCTATGCTGCGTCGAACGTTTGTTGCCCCAGGTTTGGGCGGTGACTTTTCACCATCGGCTGCCTTCAAGGGTGTTCTGTAGCCGAACATGTTGGAGGGTATGCGTCAAAATATTTGTTATATTTTCTAACCACGTCAATAGGGACGATGGAGTAGAATAAAACAATATATAATAAAAATAAAATGAATTAAACAATTTTGCAAAACAAAACCGCACAAGTCCTTAAAGTAAATAAATTTCACAAAGAATGATTTGTAAAAATCTGTCTCTACCTGAGCTCTACCCCAGGTTTCCGGATTATGGGTAGTTGTCAGGGGTTTAAAAATATGTCTAAGAGTCAGTTTTAGGTGTCAGAACCTATTTCAATATTTTTTCCCAAATGACTCTATGTAGAGTCTGTCAAATGCATTCACCGGATAGAGCTCGCCGAGCCCTTTCTAACAAACCCAAACACGGGGCACCCAACCCCAAGAGTTCCGGAGCAATCGCAGTTTAAATTTTCTGGTTGCCACCCAAGATGGCGGACAGAATATGGTTAAAACTGGTTTACTCCGCAACCACCAGGCCGAACCCCCTCGTGCTTAGGCTTATCTTACTGTGCTCGTCGAGATCTATACGATGGTATACTTTTCAGGCTGAAAAAATCCTACCCCCTGAAAACGCCTGAAAATCAGTCCACTTGAAAGATTAGTGTTAGCCGTTCCTCTTAAAGCAAATCCCGTTGCTCTACGACCCTCCGCTGCGGAGATATAGATGTTTGAAATTGCACAAAAATGGCGGCACTGCTGTCAAAGTCTATCTTTGGCAGGTGATATCTCCGTTTCTGGCGGTCGCAGAACACTCGAGTTTGGGCTCTACCAGCTTGGCCTGAGCTCTGCTATCCACTGAAACCGTTTTCAGGACCCCGAAATTTTTTAGCTCCAAACCGACTGAAAATACAGGGTAAGGAAGGCAAAGAGCCCCTGAGTATGATATTGAAAACCGCAGCCTCCTACGACTCCCGGTTCAGGAGTTATTGCAGCTTGAAACTAAACAAAATGGCCGCCGAACTGTCAAAAGTCAGGTTTAAAGCCCCGTAACTTTGGAACCCTTCGTCGGAGAGAGTCCGGGTTTCAAATGTACAGCTCGGCGTCACTTCAGGTATGTCCCGAAAACAATTTCAGCGACGAAAAAATTTTTCACCCGAAAAGTCCTGAAACCTTACTATTACTAAAATATAGGTAACGTTTCACACAATAGCGAAAATCCGAGACTCAACGGCCCAATGGATCCCGAGATATAGCTTGTTGAAATTTAAAACCTAAAAAACCAAAATGGCGAAATTTAGTAAAACTCTCAATTTTTGAGATATATAACCAGTGTTTGGGCTTAAATGGGTCACAATGGACGTATTGGACCCAGTCCCGATGTCAAAAATAGTTATTTCCTATTAAATTTAGAATAAATGCCAAAAATTAGATAAAATTCGATATCTCAGGATCCACCAAACGAAAAATTTTGAAAAAAATGTCAAAAAATGGGCAAAAATTTGCGCTATACAGTGCAACAACCAAATCTAAAAATATCATGCAATTAAATGAAAAGAATTTTGAAAAAGTGATTTTTGGATACAAATCCTTATTATTTAAAAACTACTTAATTAAAAAATCTAAAAGTTATGATTTTTATTCTACTAATAAGCGCGCCAAGGACTGCAGTTGAAGATCTTGAAAATTTTTACAGCATCCGAAGATATTATGGTCAAAACTTTGAGATTTCAATGTCTTCTTAAAAATCAGATACAATAGGTACAACAAAAATACTTGCGGTACCAGTCTGTAACGTTACAAGAGATGCCGGCTGCAAAGTTTCAGGCGTCTAGCTCTGCGTATTTGATATTTTCAGCTCCACGTGGTTTTCGTTTTTTCAGTATAACTCCAGTTGGCCTGAATTTTTCAGGCTTTTTGGTCGTCAGGAAGATGTGCGGCGGTAACCCCCTCCACTTTCTTCAATAAAAAAGTGGGGGTATCGATCTTGATTCAGCAGCGTTTGTGGTTTAAGTTTCTGTTTCCGAACTTAACCTCACAGAATTTAAGTTTTTCAGGGTTTCACAAAATTGCACTGCAATCCGGGTATGAACAGTCACAAGGGCAAACAGATTTCACCTTGCCCCACACATAGACACCAAAATCGTCAAAATCGGACAACTTTATACCACTTTTTTGAATTTTTTAGCAAGGAGCGGCTCTAAAAACGATCCGACCACCACGAGGGCTGGGGGGGTACTGGTTAGGTTAGGTTAGGTTAGGTTAGGTTAGGTTAGGTTAGGTTAGGTTGACACCTGGAGTTGCGTCGGTCGCAGCTGCGCGAGGTCCTGGTGGCGGAATGGCGGGACAGGCTTTCGAGCCCTACCGCCGGCCTCATCACCATCGAGGCCATCCGGCCAGTGCTCGACCTGTGGCTCGGGAGAAGGCACGGCTCTCTGACGTTTCGTGCGACGCAGGTCCTCTCGGGGCATGGCTGCTTCGGGAGGTTCTTGTGTCGCATAGGCAGGGAGCCGGACGCTCGATGCCACCACTGCGTCGACTGTCGGGAGGACACGGCGCGGCATACGCTTGCAGAGTGTGCAGCTTGGGAGGAGCCGCGCCGTGCCCTCATCTCTGTTGTAGGCGGTGACCTCTCGCTGCCGGCCGTGGTCCATGCTATGGTCGGCGGTGAGGAGTCCTGGGACGCGGTGGTCTCCTTCTGCGAGACAGTTATCGCGCAGAAGGAGGCTGCGGAAAGGGAGAGGGAGATCACAACCGCTCTCCCTGCCCGCAGCAGGCGCATCGGGCGTCGGAGGAGGGCATACGCTGCCCTCTTCCGGCCCCCCTAACTGGGTCCAGGGGCGGCGGACTTGGGGATGTCCGTCGCCCCCCACTCATCCGGACCCGAGGTGGCGGCGCGTGGTGTTCCCGTGCGCCCCTCTTTGACGTAGCGAGGGGAGTCAAACACCTCACTCCCCTCGCCGACGCGAGGTGGCCCGCAGTGGCGGGCCGGCACCAGCCGGGGATTGCGGATGTCGCATACGTTCCCGCGATCCCCGGCGTAGGTGGAAGATGGAACACCGGGGTGGTTTTAGTCAGTAAGAGTCTGACAGACCCCTCCACCCGCCCCAGGGTGGAGGATTTCCATGAGGATTTCCCCCCGAGACCAAAAAAAAAAAAAGGTTAGGTTAGGTTAGGTTAGGTTAGGTTAGGTTAGGTTTTTTTTTTTTTTTTTTTTTTTTTTTTTTTTTTTTTTTTTTTTTTTTTTTTTTTTTTTTTTTTTTTTTTTCTTATACCCCCGACATAATTGGAGTCTATTTTAAGACTATGCTTACTCATTCATTCCAGTTCTCGCAATTATTCCTCTCGTACTTTCATTCCTCATACTTTATCTTTCTAGCATCCTTCGTCTATCTTTCTTTAAGGGTAGGACGCCCTTCTACTATCTGTCTATTCTAATCTTTTATCTTTATTTTCTGTTTTGTATAGGGAAAACACAACAACACATCTCTTTATTAATGTTTCACAATGGTCTTACTCTTACTTATTTCTTTATGGTGGATTTTTAATCGCTACAGCACTCTTATTATCTATTCTTATAACTAATTACAGTACCAAATACAAATAAAGTTACACAAATACCAAAAAAAAAAAAAAAAAATATAAAGTAGTCTTAGTCTAGCTTATTACTATTATTCCTTAATGGATTACAATTATAACAGTTTTCTTATTTATTAATCAACACTCTTAGGCTTATTCACACTTATTTCTATATTTAATTTATAATTTTGGGCAACTCGGGTTTTGGTTTTTAACAGTTTAACAGTGCTTTCGCTTACATTATTTCCTTTCTTTTGTTTAATGCTTGACATCAATATTTTACACAATATTATGCAAACATTTTTACTTATGCGCTTTTATTTCTTTCTATAACCCTTTTACATATTTTTACGCAATATTCAATTAACAGCTCTCTGTTTTTAGTTTTGCCCGCTATTATTTGGCACAAGTTTTCTGCGTCAAGTTTGGTGTTGAGCTCATGCTCGGCCTCCAGCCTGTCTCTGTCAAAAACAGGACAACTGAATAATATATGTGGCACCGTTTCATCCATTTCAGGGTCGCAAATGCACGATGGGCTCTCTTTACACTTGAAACGGTTCAAGTATTCCGAGAACCCACCGTGCCCCGTCATGATTTGAGTGACTACGTTGTTAACTTTGATCTTCCTAATTATCCTGTAAGCCGCCACCGCATCCGGGAAGAACAATTTGGTAACCGAAGCAGTTCCTCCGGAACTGTATCTGCGGCTCCATTCGTCCAGCGTTTCCCTGCGAATGCATTGCCTGACATACGAAACCGGGCACAAGTCGTAGTCAGGCTTTCGCTTGGAACCCTCAGCGGCTCTTTTGGCTAATTCGTCGGCCCTTTCATTTCCTTCCAACCCCACATGAGCCTTGATCCAAAACAAGGAAACGGCCTTGTTTTGGACAGCCAATGATCTAATATTGGCTCTTGCCTCCACTGCTAGTGGGTGGTGTCGGTCGTAATTTTTTATTGTTTGAAGGGCTGCCATGGAGTCGCTGAAGATTCCAAACGATTGCGCATTGTGCTTCTGGATTTCCCTGGTAGCGACGCATATCGCTAGAAGCTCAGCCTGATACACGGTGGAGTACTGTGGGAGAGCAAGTTTGAGAGCTTTCGTCTCAGATTCACCCCTCCATATGGAGAGTGCTGCCCCGACTCTGCCCCCAATCTTGCTCCCATCCGTGAAGATACGAACTTCAAGTTCGTTCTGTGCATCTAGTTGTTCTTGATTTACCAGGCTTACGAGCTCCAGCTCAGCGCGCTCCGCAGGGTGTGGGGCCTCCATTGCCGAGGCATTCTGCTCGACCTTCCTGTCGCCAAGCGCTGGCTGGAGCACCCCTCTCCTGGCCTCGTAAAGCGATGCCGCTTCGCGGACACGGAGGTCGAGAGGAAGTATTCCAGCCAGCACTAGCGCAGAGTTTAAGGAGACTGTCCGGTATGCCTTGCACAGTTTTTGTGCGATACCGCGTTGGACCGCCCCCAACTGCTTCAGGACGCCCAGCTTTCTAACGGCCGGGGCCCACACGCTGGCGGCGTACAGGATGATTGGTTCCACGGTAGCCACATATATTATCCTAATGACTTCAGGATGAAGTCCCCAGCTGGTCTTGGCCGCCCTAGTTAGCTGCTTGTGGATGCCTACCGCTTTTCTACAGACGTTTGCGACGTGTGTGTTGAACGTCAGCTTTTCATCGATGGTGACACCCAGGATTTTGATCTCTTTGGACATGGCAATGTCGATCCCGCCCATGCTCAGGCGTGGGGTGTCATATTTTAATTTGCGAGTAATTATCATCGCGTTGGTTTTTTGCGGTGCAAATTTTAGTTTATTTTGTATTCCCCACGCCCGAACATGTTCGAGAGCGGCATTGGCACGTCCCTCGATCTCCAGCGATGTGTCACCATCGAAGATCAGCACGACGTCGTCTGCAAAAGCCTGGCAGTAGTCGCCCCCAGCCTCTAGGCTCTTCAAAAGCGGGTCCAACAAAAGGTTCCAAAAAATGGGTCCCCCTATAGAACCCTGGACACAGCCCTTGCTAGTTGCCATGCCGAACTCTTCACCTGCGTACCTGACTCTGACCCTTCTGTTTTTGAGATAGCTGTCGATGACCCTCCTCAAGCCAACTGGACACTTTTCCTCAGCCAGACGGACTCTTATAGCTGGCCACCAGGCGCTGTCGAAAGCTCCCTCTATGTCCAAAGATACTAAAACCACTACTTTCTTCAACTCCAGCTTGCTGCGTATATGCTGCATTAAAACATAAAGGGAGTCTTCCGTACTCCTCTGGGGCATGAATCCATACTGGCGAGTACTCATCCTTGGGATCAAATGAAACTTGAGGCGAGCCACCAACATCTTCTCATAGATTTTACCTAATATTGGCAAAAGGCCAATTGGTCTGTACGCCTTTGGAGTGCTGTAGTCGTCCTTTCCCGGCTTCCTTAACACAACCACAGTCGCCTCTTTCCAGATTTCAGGGAAGTGGTGACATTTAAGGCAGCCGTTCAGGAGAGCGAGGGCCACCTCAGGGGCGCCTCCAATAGCCCGGCAACAAATATCGGCGGTGAAACCATCCGCTCCCGGCGCTTTCTTGGGGTTGAAGGACCTGCACGACGCCATCAGTTCGGCCATCGTGAATGGTGGATCGCATGAGTCATCATGTCCTCCAGCATTCACAATGTCAGCCCTTTCTCTGATGACGCGGTGGTATGTGCTGTCGCTGTCAATATGGTCTTCTGGGTAGAAGGTGTTCGCCAGAAGTTCGACTGAACCCTTCGCGTCCAGCACCTCCCCGTCCCTAACTAGCGGCTGGTCCTCTCCCCTTCCCTTGGTCCTCCCTATCACCCGATATATCCCTTCCCAAACCCCTTCTCTGTCCTGTTTTGCGCAGAAGTTCTTCCAACTCTCGATCATGTCTTTAGCTGCTTCTGTTTCATACTCAACTTTCTGTTTCAGGTACTCTTCAACGACCTTCGATCTTCGGACTGGTGCAGCACACCTAATTCTGCGTTTCCTGGTAGCGACCTTCCGCTTCATCTCTTCGAGTTTCTCGGACCACCACGGCAAAGTGAGCACTTCGTTGCTCTTCTTCATAGGCATTGATGAGGTGCATGCGTCTCTTATGGCCTGTGTGTATTTATTAATAATAATGTTAATTTGTTCTATTGTATTTAATTTATCTATTTCTATTTTATTGATTTTACTGTTTTGCATTAATTGGCCGAGTTTCTGACGAAACTCAGACCAATTTGCTTTTTTTGTATTGAAAATTCGGGTGGTTCTATGTATTTTAATGCCTTTAGACCTTTTGAGTTTGATGTTGAAAACAATGCCGTTGTGGTCCGAGCTCGTGAGACCCTCGTCTACCCCCCAGTCATCCACCAGGTCCAGAATATCCGTCGAACATGCTGTAACGTCGACGTGGCTGCAGTAGCGTTTTCCCCCTCTGATCGTGTCGAAGGTCGGAATTTCCCCTCTGTTGAGAATGTTAAGATTTAGCTCCTCGAGGACTCCAGACACTTCTTCGCCTCTGCTGTCGATAGACAAGCTTCCCCACCAGGTACTTTTGGCGTTTGCGTCTCCTCCAACAATCCACATTTTGGAACCTACTTCTTGCTCAACGTGTTTGAGGTGTTCCAGGTACGGTCCCACTGGCTGGTCTGGCTCGAAATAAAAGGAGACCAGCGTGATCCTCCAGGCACTGGTCTGGATCCCCACCACGGTGATGTTGTTCGTGGTGAGTTTCGGGTACTGTGTGACTATAAGGTCTTGATCGAAGACCGCTATTGCGGCCTTAACAGTCCCATCTCCAGTGTCGGTGCTCTGGAAGATCCGAACACCCCTGCGGCTACTCATGACCCTAGCCCCCCCCACATATGGTTCCTGGAGGAGAGCAAAGGCGACTCCGCGCTTTACGGCTTCCAACAGGAGCTCGTTTGTTGCGAGTTTTTTCCGCTGGAGGTTGGCTTGTATGACTCTGTAGAGGTTTGGGTTGCCTTGGGTGCCCTTAGCAATAAGCTACCGTGGATCTGGCAATTATGTCCCACTTACGGCGTGTTGGGCACTCGGGATTAAAGGCGTTGTGGTCAGCGTTGTCGAGTTTAGCTCTTGTGCAGTTCTGGCATTTGGGTGGAACACCCGCGAGCCAATCGGCACATTCTGACTTCAAATGCGGACCACCACAGTGACTGCACAAGTCGGCCGGTTCTTTACAGAATTTCTTGCCATGCCCGTAGCCCAAACAGCGCGTACACTGAACAAGCGGGGTTTGATCTTCAACCCTTACGCGCTGGAGGTCCACGTGCAGGCATCCGATGTCTGTAGCCCTTCTCCAGATGGTTGGTGAAACGCTGACCACAACGTGGTTGGTGTGCGGATTTCGCGTTCTTCTCCTGAACTTTACCTCCATCCTGTCCTCCTCTTTGTCGAGGTCGTGAAAAACATCCCTATTCTGATTCCTCATTGCCCTGAGGACATCCTCGTCTGAGTTGACAGAGAGGACGCTCCTGAGGATCAGCAGTGGATCCTTGTTCTTCACTTCCTCGACATTGAGGTCCTGTCTTTCTATTTCCAGTTTGCTTTTCATCTTGTTTCTTTCTTCCCTGGTCTGGAATCCCATGATAATTTTCCTATCCTTTGCCTTTCTCACTCTTTCAACCTTAACCCAGCCCTCTTTTGCATCCGCCGCCTTCCGTATCTTATCTAATACTACCTCCCCAGTCTCAGTGTCGTCTTTCGAGGTAACTACGATCGAATGCAGCGTACTTCGCATCGGGTTCGATTTTCCGCTGTGGGTCGCAGTTACACTCGCATATGTCGAAATGCGTTGGTCGATTGCGGCTTTCAACTCCTCCATCTTTTTGCTATTTTCTTGTAGCAACTTCGAGTGTTCCTCGATTTGTGTTGCTAACAAGTGATTGTCAGCGTTGATCGAGAAGGTGGTGTCGGTGGCAGCTGCTGCGGGCTCTGTATTTTCCTTCAATCTGCCTGAGGTTTTGGCTTTGGACTCCCTTTCGGCTTCTTTCACTAGGTGAAACAGTCGTTCCAGCGCTTCAGTGATGCCGTTTTTTATTTCGGTCTTTAAGTTACGGGAACTGCTCAGGTGTAGTTTCGCCTTGTTCAAGCAGGCCCTGGCTTCTGTCGACCGATCTGCGTATTGCGGCTTCGGTGATGTGTGGACCTCAGTCAGTTTTGTGCGCGTTTGGAGGATTTTATTTTCCTGCGACTCTTGAGGTTTTTGTCCTACTTTTACAGGGCCAGCCTGAACTGTCTTAGTGGTTAAGGGAGGTGTCAAATTTGTGCTGCTCGATTGAGCAGCTTCCCATTCTCCGACGCTGCGTCGAACACTTGGAGGTGATGTTCTGGGTTTTGGTGGTGATTTCTCACTATCCCCCTTTTTTAGTGGCGTCCTCATTCCGAGCATCTTGGAGGTATGTGTCAATATAAAATTTAAATTATAAAAGTGTATAAATGTAAAAGAGTTATTATAGAAAGAAACACAAGCGCACTAAGATCGTAAAAATCTTAAGCGTATAATATAGTAGTGCCTCTACATAGAGTTTACACGGTCACTTTTCAGTTCGGTAGAACAGGTCAGAAAAGAAAATTGAAAGATTTCACTTTCAGGTGTCAAGACTGTCAATTTCAAGAGAAATTTTTTCAAAACTCTATGTAGAGTCGATTCGTTTTGGTCAGTGGATAGCTCTCCTCGAGCCCTTTAAAATGATACCAAACTCGGCGCAACTCCGCCAAGGGGTCTCGGAGTAATTCCAGGTTAAAATTCTGGTTTTTTAACCAAGATGGTGGTCAAAAAGTGGTTACAAGTGGTTTTCTCCGAGACCGCTGGCCCAAAAACCACCGTGTTTGGGCTTGCCGCACTTGGCTCGGTGAGACCTATCCACTGAAACTATTTTCAGGCCAAAAAATGTTGACGCCTGAAAAACGCCTGAAAAGTATCCCACCCGTTAGTCTGTGGTCTGCTATTATCAACAGAGAAAGTCCCGCCGCTCTACGATGTACCGTCACGGAGATATGGGTGTTTTAAAATAGTCCAAGATGGCGGCACAACTGTCAAAGCCAATCTTTGACAGGTGATATCTCCGTAACAGCTGGTCGCAGAACCACCAAGTTTGGGCTCTCCTAACTCTGCCTGAGCTAATCTAACCGCTGGAACTACTTTCAGGACCACGAAAATTTTCAGCTCCAAACCGCCTGAAAACACAGGGTGAGGAAGACAATGAGCCTCTGTGCCTGAAACCGAAAACCGCAACTTCCTGCGACTCTCGGCTCAGGAGTTATTGCAGCTTGAAGCTAAACAAAATGGCCGCCGAACTGTCAAAAGTCAAGTTAAAGAGCCCGTAACTTCGGAACCCTTGGTCGGAGAAAGTCCGGGTTTTGGATATACAGCTCGGCGTCACTCTGGGTATCTCCCGAAAGTAGTTTCAGCGACAAAAAATTTTTCAGCCTGAAAAATCCTGAAACCTTACCCTAGCCAAAATATACAAAAAACTACATTTAATAACGAAAAAATGAGAGTCCTAGGCCCAGCGGCTCTCGAGATACAGCTAGTTAAAATTAAAAACCTGAAAAACCAAGATGGTGAATTTGAGTAAAACTCTCAATTGGAGAGTTACAGGGCCCGTGTTTGGGCTTATATGGGTCACAATTGACTTATTGGACCCGGTCCAAAGGTCAAAATTAGTTATTTCCTATTATATACTAATAAATCAACAAAAAATCTATAAAATTCAATAACTTCGGAGCCGCTAGGTGAAAAATTTTGAAAAAATCGTCTAAAAATAGGGAAAATTTTACGCTTTACGGTGACATATACAATTTTATTTAAAATATATAAAATGATGAAAATAATTTAGAAAATGTGTTATTTTGTTAAAAATCCTTATAACTAAAAAACTACTCAATTAAAAAATCTAAGATTTATAGTCTCTATTCCACTATTGAGCGCGCCAAGGACTGCAGTTGAAAATCTTGCGAATCTTGATGACATCCGAAGATATATACGTCTAAACTTTGAGTTTTTGATGTCTTCTTAAAAATCAGGTTTATAAGATACTACAAAAATACTTGCGGCACTTGTCTAGGTAATAAGTAGAGATGTCGGCTACAAAGTTTCAGGCTTCTGGCTCTGCGTCTTCAAGGTTTTCAGTAACACGTGTTTTCGGTTTTTTCAGAATATCTCCGAGCGGCTTAGGTTTTTCAATTTTCTGGGTCGTCCAAGCGGTGTGCGGGGGCAATCCCCTCCTTTTTCTTGAATAAAAAAGGGGGGTCGTCGATCTTGTTTTGGCAGCGTTTGCGATTTTAGTTTTTCTTTTCTTACTTAACCTATAAACATTAGGTTTTTCAGGTTTTTCACTGCACAGCACTGCAATCCAGGTTGCGAATTTCACTGAGGGGTGTAGAGGCAACTTTTCTCTACACACCAACACTTAGTTTATGGAAATCGGAGCACTTTTTACCGTTTTTTCGATTTTTTAACCGCGGAGCGACTCCAAAAACGATCCGACCGCCACGAGAGCTGGGGGGGTACTGGGTTAGGTTAGGTTAGGTTAGGTTAGGTTAGGTTAGGTTAGGTTAGGTTAGGTTAGGTTAGGTTAGGTTAGGTTGCAGGGCCAGTTTCCCGCTCAGTGGAAATCTGGTCGTCTGGTCCTGCTCAGGAAAGCGGGGCGCCCTGCGGACTCGCCGTCCGCGTACCGGCCCATAGTGCTGCTCGACGAGGTGGGAAAGCTGTTTGAGCGGATAGTCTCAGCCCGCCTCGTCAGCCACTTGTGCGGAGAGGGGCCGGACCTGGCCGAAAGCCAGTATGGCTTTCGGCAAGGGCGCTCCACTATCACGGCGATATCGCGAGTGAGAGTCCTGGCGGAGGAAGCAGTGTCGCGGGGCGGTGTGTTGTTGGCGGTGTCCTTGGACATCTCCAACGCCTTCAACACCCTGCCCTGGAGTTGTATTCGGGAGGCACTACGATATCATCGAGTGCCTTCCTACCTCCGCCGCGTCGTCGGGGCTTATTTGGCGGAAAGGTGTGTCACCTATCTGGGACGCGATGGCAGATGCCAGCGCCCTATGTCGTGCGGTGTTCCACAGGGTTCGGTCTTGGGCCCGCTCCTGTGGAACATCGGGTACGACTGGGTGCTGAGGGGCGAGCTCCGGCCGGGAGTGCAGCTGGTGTGTTACGCTGACGACACACTGGTCACTGCCCGGGGGAGCTCGCACAGGGAGGCAGCGTTGCTGGCGACGGCTGCGGTCTCACAGGTGGTGAGCCGCATACGGCGCCTCGGCCTGGAGGTGGCCCTCAACAAGTCGGAGGCCATCGTTTTCCATGGCCCCCGGCGAGCGCCGCCGCCGGGATCGCACATCGTGGTCGGGGGGGCCCGTATCGCTGTCGAGTCCACCATGAAGTACCTGGGATTGGTGCTCGACAGCCGGTGGGATTTCGGCCCCCACTTCCGGCGGCTGGCGCCCAAGTTGTTGGGCGCGGCGGGGGCGCTGTCAACGCTGCTTCCCAATCTGGGGGACCCAAGCACCGCCTGTAGGCGGTTGTACGTGGGGATCGTGCGATCGATGGCCCTTTATGGGGCCCCGATCTGGGCGGCTGACCTGACGGCCAGCACCATCACTGTTCTGCGGAGGCCGCAGAGGGTGATGGCCGTCAGAGTCATCAGGGGATATCGCACGATCTCCTACGAGGCGGCTTGCGCACTGGCCGGATCTCCGCCGTGGGACCTGGAGGCAAAAGTGCTCGCGTCACAATACAGGTGGCGCGAGGGCGCGCGGGCGCGCGGCGAGCGACTGACGCAGCGACACTTGGAGTTGCGTCGGTCGCAGCTGCGCGAGGTCCTAGTGGCGGAATGGCGGGACAGGCTTTCGAGCCCTACCGCCGGCCTCATCACCATCGAGGCCATCCGGCCAGTGCTCGACCTGTGGCTCGGGAGAAGGCACGGCTCCCTGTCGTTTCGTGCGACGCAGGTCCTCTCGGGGCATGGCTGCTTCGGGAGGTTCTTGTGTCGCATAGGCAGGGAGCCGGACGCTCGATGCCACCACTGCGTCGACTGTCGGGAGGACACGGCACGGCATACGCTTGCAGAGTGTGCAGCTTGGGAGGAGCCGCGCCGTGCCCTCATCTCTGTTGTAGGCGGTGACCTCTCGCTGCCGGCCGTAGTCCATGCTATGGTCGGCGGTGAGGAGTCCTGGGACGCGGTGGTCTCCTTCTGCGAGACAGTTATCGCGCAGAAGGAGGCTGCGGAAAGGGAGAGGGAGATCACAACCGCTCTCCCTGCCCGCAGCAGGCGCATCGGGCGTCGGAGGAGGGCATACGCTGCCCTCTTCCGGCCCCCCTAACTGGGTCCAGGGGCGGCGGACTTGGGGATGTCCGTCGCCCCCCACTCATCCGGACCCGAGGTGGCGGCGCGTGGTGTTCCCGTGCGCCCCTCTTTGACGTAGCGAGGGGAGTTAAACACCTCACTCCCCTCGCCGACGCGAGGTGGCCCGCAGATGCGGGCCGGCACCAGCCGGGGATTGCGGATGTCGCATACGTTCCCGCGATCCCCGGCGCAGGTGGAAGATGGAACACCGGGGTGGTTTTAGTCAGTAAGAGTCTGACAGACCCCTCCACCCGCCCCAGGGTGGAGGATTTCCATGAGGATTTCCCCCCGAGATCAAAAAAAAAAAAAAAAAAAAAAAAAAAAAAAAAAAAGGTTAGGTTAGGTTAGGTTAGGTTAGGTTAGGTTAGGTTAGGTTAGGTTAGGTTTTTTTTTTTTTTTTTTTTTTTTTTTTTTCTTATACCCCCAACCTTATTGGAGTCTATGCTTGTCTCTTCTACGTTCATACCAGTTCTCGCATTTATGCCTCTCGTAATTTCGTTCCACATACTTTGTCTTTCTCTCATTCATCCTCATTTGTAGCTTTATGGGTGGGATTCCCAACTATCTCTATTTTGTTCTATTCTATCTAGTTATGTTTCGTTTTCTTTATTTACTGATATTTTTATTCGGGTATTTCAGAAAGGAAACAGGGAGACAATTTTTATTTAATGGTTTGCCTTTTACATTTTCACTTAATTTTAACTTATGTCTATTTTACAGCTCGGATTTATTTCCTTATATTCCTTATATTATTTAACAATTTCTTATTTCTAACATTATTCTATTTTTACAGAGACGGGGGAACACATACATTTATGCTTATTCTTATCTTATTTCTATTTACACATTATTTATTTATTTCCTATTTTACATTTACCATTTTACAACTTATATTACTATGCTAGTCTCTAATATAATACACTATATTATGACAGCATATTTTCTTGTGCGGTTTTATTTCTATTGATGACTTGTTGTACGATATATTTACAGTAATCAAGGAATATTTCTTTATTTTTACCTTTTATAACATCTTTTAAATTGTTTCGTGTTATTTTTATGTCTAGTGCATGCTCGACGTTATAACGGTGTTTATCGAATTGGGGACAGTCGAATATTATGTGCGGTACCGTTTCATTTGCATCTGGGTCACAGATGCAAGATGGACTCTCCTTGAGCTTGAAGCGGTTCAGGTACTCGGAGAATCCACCGTGCCCTGTCATAATTTGCGTGTTTATGCTGCTGGTTCCTATCTTCCGAATTACTCCATAAGCTACACGCACGTCTGGGAAGAATAGTTTCGTAACGGATGCTGTGTCACTTGTTTCGTATCTTTGATTCCATTCATCAAGCGACGCAAAACGTATGCTCCGCTTGATGAATGAGATCGGACATTGGTCGTAATCAGGTTTTCTTTTGGAATTTTCAGCGGCCTCCTTTGCTAGCTGGTCGGCTCTTTCGTTCCCCTGTAGTCCTACGTGAGCTTTAATCCAGAACAAGTTTATCATCTTGTTCTGGCGGGATGCGGATTTTATATTATCCCTAGCTTCTACAGCAAGAGGGTGGTGCGAACCGGGATTTGCTATTGTTTGAAGAGCCGCCATTGAGTCGCTGAAAATTCCAAAAGTAGAAGCCTTGAGCTTGATTACTTCCCTAGTTGCCCTTGCTATTGCTAGGAGTTCAGCCTGGTAAACCGTGCAGTAATTTGATAGAGCAAGTTTGAGGGCTCTGGTTTCAGCCTCACCATTCCATATGGACAGTGAAGCGCCAACCCCTCCTCCGATCTTGCTCCCGTCCGTAAAGATACGGACGTCAAAATTGCACCTGTCCAGCTGCTCTTGGTTCACCAGGCTGTCGAACTGCAAAATGTCGCGTGCCGCGGGATGGGGGTCTTCTATTGCAGCGGTCATTCGCTCGACCTCCCTGTCCCCGAGCGATGTCTGAGGCACTCCCTTCTTGGCTTCATATAGTGAGGCGGCCTCGCGAACTCGGATGTCAAGAGGGAGCAATCCAGACAGCACCAGTGCTGAGTTCAGGGAGACCGTGCGATATGCCTTGCACATCTTCTGGGCAATTCCACGCTGAACGGTCCCGAGTTGTTTCCTTACGCCTAACTTTTTAGCTGCCGGCGCCCAGACGCTTGCAGCGTAAAGTATTATGGGCTCTATAGTCGCCACATACATCAACCGTATAACTTCTGGGTGTAGCCCCCAACTGACCTTTGCGGCTCTACACAGCTGCTTGTAGATCGCGATTGCCTTCCTACAAACGATTGAGACGTGGGTGTTGAATGTCAATTTTTCGTCGATGGTTACACCCAGAAGCTTTATTTCTTTCGACATGCCGATGTCGATCCCCCCCATGCTCAGGCGTGGTGTGTCATATTTTAATTTTCTCGTTATCACCATAGCAGTTGTTTTGTGCGGTGCAAATTTGAGTTTGTTCTCGACACCCCACACCAGAACATGATTGAGAGCGGCATTGGCACATTCCTCCACCTCTTGTGCGGTCTCTCCATCAAAGACCAAGAGAACGTCATCCGCAAACGCCTGAGCATATGTTCCCCTATTTTCCGCTGCTTTTAGGAGGGGGTCTAACACCAAGTTCCAAAGGATTGGGCCACCAATTGAGCCCTGGACACAGCCCTTGTTTGTGCTCTTGCCATATACTTCCCCACCGTACCTAATCGAGACTTTACGGTCTCTGAGATAGCTATCTATGACCCGTCTAAGATTTATTGGACACTTTTCCTCCGCCAGACGAACCCTTATCGCTGGCCACCAAGCGCTGTCAAATGCTCCCTCTATGTCCAAAGATACAAGCGTTATTATTCTTTTTTGTTCGAGTTTATTGTGAACGTGCTGCATGAGATCATAGAGGGAGTCTTCAGTGCTTCTCTGTGGCATGAATCCGTACTGACGCGTACTCATCCTTGGTAGAAGGTGGAACTTTAGACGGGCCACCAGCATCTTCTCGAAGATTTTTCCCAATATAGGCAACAGTCCAATCGGTCTATATGATTTGGGAGTGGAGTAGTTGTCTTTTCCAGGCTTCCTAAGTATCACTACGGTTGCCTCCTTCCAGGCTGTGGGGAAGCAATGGCATTCTAGGCACTTGTTAAGGAACCTTAAGATGAGTTCCGGGTCATTACTCACGGCATGACAACAAATGTCGGCGGTAAAGCCGTCTGAACCCGGTGCCTTCTTTGGATTAAAGGACTCCATCGAATTTTTCAACTCTGCCATCGTAAACGGTGGGTCGCAAGAATCATTTTGTTCGCCAGAGTTTACGATTTCGGCCTTAATTCGAATGGATCGGTGATGGGCGTTGTCAAATTCTAGAGAGTCTTCCGGATAAAACGTTTCCGCTAGCAGCTTCACAGAACCTCTCGCATCCAGCACTTCACCATTCCTTTCCAATGGCAGGTCTTCCTCCCTACGTTGCGTCCTACCTATCACCCGATAAATTCCCTCCCAAACCCCCTCCCTATCCTGTTTCCCACAGAATTCCTTCCAACTCTCGGTTTGAGCTTTGGCCTCCTCTAACTCATACTCTTTTTTATGTTTCAGGTACTCTTCTATGACCTTCGACCTCCGGATTTGAGCGGCACAGCGGATCCTACGCTTCATGGTGGCGACGGTCCTCTTCATCACAGCAAGTCGCTCGGACCACCACGGCAAGGTAAATACCTCTTTGACTTTTTTAGTTGGTATTGTTGCCGTGCTTGCTTGATCTATTGCTTTAGTAAGGTTGTCTGCTGCTATGTCAATTTGCTCTATGCCTGTAATTTTGTCTATTTCGGCTGCTGTGAATTTAAACTCTATTTTCAACTGGCCAAATTTCTCATGAAATTTGGACCAGTTGGCTTTTTTGGTATTAAATCTCCTCGTGGTTCGCTCAACTTTGATGCCCTTTGATTTGTGTAAGAGGATTTTAAAAGTAATGGCATTATGGTCCGAGCTCGTGACTCCTTCGTCAACCCTCCAGTCGTCAATCATGTCCAAGATATTGTTGGAGCAAGCGGTGATGTCCACGTGACTACTGTACCGCTTTCCTCCTCGGATAGTGTCGAAGGTCGGAATTTCCCCTCTGTTCAGAATATTTAGGTTTAGCTCGCCGAGAGTTCCTGCAACTTCTTCCCCCCTTAGGTCGGCCGTCGGGCTGCCCCACCATATGCTTTTGGCATTGGCGTCACCTCCAACGATCAGTTTTTTGGAACCGACTATGCGTTCTATTTGTTTTAGATGTTCCAAATAGTGCTCGATGGGCTGGTCTGGCTCAAAGTAAAAGGAGACAAACGTGATCTCCCAGGCACTCGTCTGGATTCCCACCACCGAGATGTTATTTGTGGTGAGTTTTGGGTACTGTTTGACTGTGAAGTCGCTGTTAAAGACAGCTATCGCTGCTTTAACAGTCCCGTCTCCTGTGCAAGTGTTCTGGAAGATCCTAACGCCCCTGTGACTCCTCATTACTTTCGCTCCGGCCACGTACGGTTCCTGAAGAAGAGCCACTGATATTCCGCGCTTCGTAGCTTCTGTTAGAAGCTCGTTGGTCGCTAGTTTTTTGCGTTGGAGGTTTGCCTGTATTACTCCATAAGGAGTATACTCTTCTGAAGTGCCTTTAGCAGTACGCGACGGTCGATCTGGCTATGTCGTCCCATTTCTGTCGTACAGGACAGTCGTGGCTAAAGGCATTGTGTTGCGTACTGTGGTCAATTTTTGCCTTTGTACAGTTGCGGCAAGCGGGTGGTGTGTTTGAGAGCCAGTCCGGACACTCTGGTCTCATATGCGGACCTCCACAGTGGCTACACAGGTCTGCAGGCTCTTTACAGAAGCGCTTACCATGTCCAAAGCCTAGGCAGCGAGTGCATTGGACCAACGGGGTCTGATCTTCGACTCTGATGCGCTGGAGATCTATGTGAACGGTTCCGATTTCCACCGCTCGTCGCCAGATGATGGGCGAGACGCTGACGATAACGTGGCCAATATGAGGGTTTCGTGTCCTTCTTCTATACCTTACCTCCACCCTGTTTTCCTCAGTGTCGAGGCCGTCAAAAACACCCTGGTTCTGATTTCGTAACGCCTTAAGGACGTCTTCGTCAGTATTAACTACTAAGACGTTCTTTAGGATCAGAAGCGGGTCCTTGTTTTTGACTTCCTCGACAGTGAGGTCAGCTCCTTGTTTTAGAAGTCGATCCCTTATCTTGCCCCTTTCTTCTTCCGTTTGTAAACCTATTATGATTTTCCTGTCTTTGGCTTTTCTCACCTTTTCCACCTTTATCCACCCGTCCTTAGCATTTACTGCTTTCCTTACTCTATTGAGTACTTCGTCGCCCGTCTCCGTGTCATCCTTGGATGTGACCACAACCGAATGCAAGGTATTTCGCTTTGGCATTGTCTTTACTCCCTGAGTGGCGGCCACACTGGCATAGGTGTTTCCCTGCTCAAGGAACTTCCTTTGATGGTCTATAGCGTCCTTCAGCTCTTCTATCTTCTTATGACTTTCTTCTAGGAGCTTTGTATGTAGTTCCATTTTTTGCAACATCTTATCGGTATCGGTATTTTTGGGACAAGTTGCGGCGATTGGTTCAGGTTCTGTCGATACGGGTCCTTCCCTGCTCCTATTTTGCTTAGCCAATTTTAATTCCGTTTCCACTTCCTTCACTATTTGGTAGAGTCGTTCCGTGGCTTCAGAGATACCGGTCTTAATCTCCGTCTTTGTATTCCTGGAGCTGTTCAGGTGCAGTTTTGCCTTGGTTAGGCAAGCTTTAGCCTCCGCAGTTCGGTCCGCGTATTTGATTTTTGGCGGTGAGATTGCTTCGACGGACTTTCTTGTTTTTGACACTGCTTTGCTCTCCTGCGT
The DNA here is from genome assembly GCA_905163435.1 of Mamestra brassicae. Classification (NCBI taxonomy): domain Eukaryota; kingdom Metazoa; phylum Arthropoda; class Insecta; order Lepidoptera; family Noctuidae; genus Mamestra; species Mamestra brassicae. Next base: position 20,793 of record LR990991.1, on the reverse strand, counting down.
CAGGGCAAGCTTAGTTTTTATTTTCGCAGGGCCGGCCTGCGACGTCTGTTCCACTGTAGAGGGGTCGGGGCTACTATTCGTGGCTTCCCAGTTTCCTATGCTGCGTCGAACGTTTGTTGCCCCAGGTTTGGGCGGTGACTTTTCACCATCGGCTGCCTTCAAGGGTGTTCTGTAGCCGAACATGTTGGAGGGTATGCGTCAAAATATTTGTTATATTTTCTAACCACGTCAATAGGGACGATGGAGTAGAATAAAACAATATATAATAAAAATAAAATGAATTAAACAATTTTGCAAAACAAAACCGCACAAGTCCTTAAAGTAAATAAATTTCACAAAGAATGATTTGTAAAAATCTGTCTCTACCTGAGCTCTACCCCAGGTTTCCGGATTATGGGTAGTTGTCAGGGGTTTAAAAATATGTCTAAGAGTCAGTTTTAGGTGTCAGAACCTATTTCAATATTTTTTCCCAAATGACTCTATGTAGAGTCTGTCAAATGCATTCACCGGATAGAGCTCGCCGAGCCCTTTCTAACAAACCCAAACACGGGGCACCCAACCCCAAGAGTTCCGGAGCAATCGCAGTTTAAATTTTCTGGTTGCCACCCAAGATGGCGGACAGAATATGGTTAAAACTGGTTTACTCCGCAACCACCAGGCCGAACCCCCTCGTGCTTAGGCTTATCTTACTGTGCTCGTCGAGATCTATACGATGGTATACTTTTCAGGCTGAAAAAATCCTACCCCCTGAAAACGCCTGAAAATCAGTCCACTTGAAAGATTAGTGTTAGCCGTTCCTCTTAAAGCAAATCCCGTTGCTCTACGACCCTCCGCTGCGGAGATATAGATGTTTGAAATTGCACAAAAATGGCGGCACTGCTGTCAAAGTCTATCTTTGGCAGGTGATATCTCCGTTTCTGGCGGTCGCAGAACACTCGAGTTTGGGCTCTACCAGCTTGGCCTGAGCTCTGCTATCCACTGAAACCGTTTTCAGGACCCCGAAATTTTTTAGCTCCAAACCGACTGAAAATACAGGGTAAGGAAGGCAAAGAGCCCCTGAGTATGATATTGAAAACCGCAGCCTCCTACGACTCCCGGTTCAGGAGTTATTGCAGCTTGAAACTAAACAAAATGGCCGCCGAACTGTCAAAAGTCAGGTTTAAAGCCCCGTAACTTTGGAACCCTTCGTCGGAGAGAGTCCGGGTTTCAAATGTACAGCTCGGCGTCACTTCAGGTATGTCCCGAAAACAATTTCAGCGACGAAAAAATTTTTCACCCGAAAAGTCCTGAAACCTTACTATTACTAAAATATAGGTAACGTTTCACACAATAGCGAAAATCCGAGACTCAACGGCCCAATGGATCCCGAGATATAGCTTGTTGAAATTTAAAACCTAAAAAACCAAAATGGCGAAATTTAGTAAAACTCTCAATTTTTGAGATATATAACCAGTGTTTGGGCTTAAATGGGTCACAATGGACGTATTGGACCCAGTCCCGATGTCAAAAATAGTTATTTCCTATTAAATTTAGAATAAATGCCAAAAATTAGATAAAATTCGATATCTCAGGATCCACCAAACGAAAAATTTTGAAAAAAATGTCAAAAAATGGGCAAAAATTTGCGCTATACAGTGCAACAACCAAATCTAAAAATATCATGCAATTAAATGAAAAGAATTTTGAAAAAGTGATTTTTGGATACAAATCCTTATTATTTAAAAACTACTTAATTAAAAAATCTAAAAGTTATGATTTTTATTCTACTAATAAGCGCGCCAAGGACTGCAGTTGAAGATCTTGAAAATTTTTACAGCATCCGAAGATATTATGGTCAAAACTTTGAGATTTCAATGTCTTCTTAAAAATCAGATACAATAGGTACAACAAAAATACTTGCGGTACCAGTCTGTAACGTTACAAGAGATGCCGGCTGCAAAGTTTCAGGCGTCTAGCTCTGCGTATTTGATATTTTCAGCTCCACGTGGTTTTCGTTTTTTCAGTATAACTCCAGTTGGCCTGAATTTTTCAGGCTTTTTGGTCGTCAGGAAGATGTGCGGCGGTAACCCCCTCCACTTTCTTCAATAAAAAAGTGGGGGTATCGATCTTGATTCAGCAGCGTTTGTGGTTTAAGTTTCTGTTTCCGAACTTAACCTCACAGAATTTAAGTTTTTCAGGGTTTCACAAAATTGCACTGCAATCCGGGTATGAACAGTCACAAGGGCAAACAGATTTCACCTTGCCCCACACATAGACACCAAAATCGTCAAAATCGGACAACTTTATACCACTTTTTTGAATTTTTTAGCAAGGAGCGGCTCTAAAAACGATCCGACCACCACGAGGGCTGGGGGGGTACTGGTTAGGTTAGGTTAGGTTAGGTTAGGTTAGGTTAGGTTAGGTTAGGTTGACACCTGGAGTTGCGTCGGTCGCAGCTGCGCGAGGTCCTGGTGGCGGAATGGCGGGACAGGCTTTCGAGCCCTACCGCCGGCCTCATCACCATCGAGGCCATCCGGCCAGTGCTCGACCTGTGGCTCGGGAGAAGGCACGGCTCTCTGACGTTTCGTGCGACGCAGGTCCTCTCGGGGCATGGCTGCTTCGGGAGGTTCTTGTGTCGCATAGGCAGGGAGCCGGACGCTCGATGCCACCACTGCGTCGACTGTCGGGAGGACACGGCGCGGCATACGCTTGCAGAGTGTGCAGCTTGGGAGGAGCCGCGCCGTGCCCTCATCTCTGTTGTAGGCGGTGACCTCTCGCTGCCGGCCGTGGTCCATGCTATGGTCGGCGGTGAGGAGTCCTGGGACGCGGTGGTCTCCTTCTGCGAGACAGTTATCGCGCAGAAGGAGGCTGCGGAAAGGGAGAGGGAGATCACAACCGCTCTCCCTGCCCGCAGCAGGCGCATCGGGCGTCGGAGGAGGGCATACGCTGCCCTCTTCCGGCCCCCCTAACTGGGTCCAGGGGCGGCGGACTTGGGGATGTCCGTCGCCCCCCACTCATCCGGACCCGAGGTGGCGGCGCGTGGTGTTCCCGTGCGCCCCTCTTTGACGTAGCGAGGGGAGTCAAACACCTCACTCCCCTCGCCGACGCGAGGTGGCCCGCAGTGGCGGGCCGGCACCAGCCGGGGATTGCGGATGTCGCATACGTTCCCGCGATCCCCGGCGTAGGTGGAAGATGGAACACCGGGGTGGTTTTAGTCAGTAAGAGTCTGACAGACCCCTCCACCCGCCCCAGGGTGGAGGATTTCCATGAGGATTTCCCCCCGAGACCAAAAAAAAAAAAAGGTTAGGTTAGGTTAGGTTAGGTTAGGTTAGGTTAGGTTTTTTTTTTTTTTTTTTTTTTTTTTTTTTTTTTTTTTTTTTTTTTTTTTTTTTTTTTTTTTTTTTTTTTTCTTATACCCCCGACATAATTGGAGTCTATTTTAAGACTATGCTTACTCATTCATTCCAGTTCTCGCAATTATTCCTCTCGTACTTTCATTCCTCATACTTTATCTTTCTAGCATCCTTCGTCTATCTTTCTTTAAGGGTAGGACGCCCTTCTACTATCTGTCTATTCTAATCTTTTATCTTTATTTTCTGTTTTGTATAGGGAAAACACAACAACACATCTCTTTATTAATGTTTCACAATGGTCTTACTCTTACTTATTTCTTTATGGTGGATTTTTAATCGCTACAGCACTCTTATTATCTATTCTTATAACTAATTACAGTACCAAATACAAATAAAGTTACACAAATACCAAAAAAAAAAAAAAAAAATATAAAGTAGTCTTAGTCTAGCTTATTACTATTATTCCTTAATGGATTACAATTATAACAGTTTTCTTATTTATTAATCAACACTCTTAGGCTTATTCACACTTATTTCTATATTTAATTTATAATTTTGGGCAACTCGGGTTTTGGTTTTTAACAGTTTAACAGTGCTTTCGCTTACATTATTTCCTTTCTTTTGTTTAATGCTTGACATCAATATTTTACACAATATTATGCAAACATTTTTACTTATGCGCTTTTATTTCTTTCTATAACCCTTTTACATATTTTTACGCAATATTCAATTAACAGCTCTCTGTTTTTAGTTTTGCCCGCTATTATTTGGCACAAGTTTTCTGCGTCAAGTTTGGTGTTGAGCTCATGCTCGGCCTCCAGCCTGTCTCTGTCAAAAACAGGACAACTGAATAATATATGTGGCACCGTTTCATCCATTTCAGGGTCGCAAATGCACGATGGGCTCTCTTTACACTTGAAACGGTTCAAGTATTCCGAGAACCCACCGTGCCCCGTCATGATTTGAGTGACTACGTTGTTAACTTTGATCTTCCTAATTATCCTGTAAGCCGCCACCGCATCCGGGAAGAACAATTTGGTAACCGAAGCAGTTCCTCCGGAACTGTATCTGCGGCTCCATTCGTCCAGCGTTTCCCTGCGAATGCATTGCCTGACATACGAAACCGGGCACAAGTCGTAGTCAGGCTTTCGCTTGGAACCCTCAGCGGCTCTTTTGGCTAATTCGTCGGCCCTTTCATTTCCTTCCAACCCCACATGAGCCTTGATCCAAAACAAGGAAACGGCCTTGTTTTGGACAGCCAATGATCTAATATTGGCTCTTGCCTCCACTGCTAGTGGGTGGTGTCGGTCGTAATTTTTTATTGTTTGAAGGGCTGCCATGGAGTCGCTGAAGATTCCAAACGATTGCGCATTGTGCTTCTGGATTTCCCTGGTAGCGACGCATATCGCTAGAAGCTCAGCCTGATACACGGTGGAGTACTGTGGGAGAGCAAGTTTGAGAGCTTTCGTCTCAGATTCACCCCTCCATATGGAGAGTGCTGCCCCGACTCTGCCCCCAATCTTGCTCCCATCCGTGAAGATACGAACTTCAAGTTCGTTCTGTGCATCTAGTTGTTCTTGATTTACCAGGCTTACGAGCTCCAGCTCAGCGCGCTCCGCAGGGTGTGGGGCCTCCATTGCCGAGGCATTCTGCTCGACCTTCCTGTCGCCAAGCGCTGGCTGGAGCACCCCTCTCCTGGCCTCGTAAAGCGATGCCGCTTCGCGGACACGGAGGTCGAGAGGAAGTATTCCAGCCAGCACTAGCGCAGAGTTTAAGGAGACTGTCCGGTATGCCTTGCACAGTTTTTGTGCGATACCGCGTTGGACCGCCCCCAACTGCTTCAGGACGCCCAGCTTTCTAACGGCCGGGGCCCACACGCTGGCGGCGTACAGGATGATTGGTTCCACGGTAGCCACATATATTATCCTAATGACTTCAGGATGAAGTCCCCAGCTGGTCTTGGCCGCCCTAGTTAGCTGCTTGTGGATGCCTACCGCTTTTCTACAGACGTTTGCGACGTGTGTGTTGAACGTCAGCTTTTCATCGATGGTGACACCCAGGATTTTGATCTCTTTGGACATGGCAATGTCGATCCCGCCCATGCTCAGGCGTGGGGTGTCATATTTTAATTTGCGAGTAATTATCATCGCGTTGGTTTTTTGCGGTGCAAATTTTAGTTTATTTTGTATTCCCCACGCCCGAACATGTTCGAGAGCGGCATTGGCACGTCCCTCGATCTCCAGCGATGTGTCACCATCGAAGATCAGCACGACGTCGTCTGCAAAAGCCTGGCAGTAGTCGCCCCCAGCCTCTAGGCTCTTCAAAAGCGGGTCCAACAAAAGGTTCCAAAAAATGGGTCCCCCTATAGAACCCTGGACACAGCCCTTGCTAGTTGCCATGCCGAACTCTTCACCTGCGTACCTGACTCTGACCCTTCTGTTTTTGAGATAGCTGTCGATGACCCTCCTCAAGCCAACTGGACACTTTTCCTCAGCCAGACGGACTCTTATAGCTGGCCACCAGGCGCTGTCGAAAGCTCCCTCTATGTCCAAAGATACTAAAACCACTACTTTCTTCAACTCCAGCTTGCTGCGTATATGCTGCATTAAAACATAAAGGGAGTCTTCCGTACTCCTCTGGGGCATGAATCCATACTGGCGAGTACTCATCCTTGGGATCAAATGAAACTTGAGGCGAGCCACCAACATCTTCTCATAGATTTTACCTAATATTGGCAAAAGGCCAATTGGTCTGTACGCCTTTGGAGTGCTGTAGTCGTCCTTTCCCGGCTTCCTTAACACAACCACAGTCGCCTCTTTCCAGATTTCAGGGAAGTGGTGACATTTAAGGCAGCCGTTCAGGAGAGCGAGGGCCACCTCAGGGGCGCCTCCAATAGCCCGGCAACAAATATCGGCGGTGAAACCATCCGCTCCCGGCGCTTTCTTGGGGTTGAAGGACCTGCACGACGCCATCAGTTCGGCCATCGTGAATGGTGGATCGCATGAGTCATCATGTCCTCCAGCATTCACAATGTCAGCCCTTTCTCTGATGACGCGGTGGTATGTGCTGTCGCTGTCAATATGGTCTTCTGGGTAGAAGGTGTTCGCCAGAAGTTCGACTGAACCCTTCGCGTCCAGCACCTCCCCGTCCCTAACTAGCGGCTGGTCCTCTCCCCTTCCCTTGGTCCTCCCTATCACCCGATATATCCCTTCCCAAACCCCTTCTCTGTCCTGTTTTGCGCAGAAGTTCTTCCAACTCTCGATCATGTCTTTAGCTGCTTCTGTTTCATACTCAACTTTCTGTTTCAGGTACTCTTCAACGACCTTCGATCTTCGGACTGGTGCAGCACACCTAATTCTGCGTTTCCTGGTAGCGACCTTCCGCTTCATCTCTTCGAGTTTCTCGGACCACCACGGCAAAGTGAGCACTTCGTTGCTCTTCTTCATAGGCATTGATGAGGTGCATGCGTCTCTTATGGCCTGTGTGTATTTATTAATAATAATGTTAATTTGTTCTATTGTATTTAATTTATCTATTTCTATTTTATTGATTTTACTGTTTTGCATTAATTGGCCGAGTTTCTGACGAAACTCAGACCAATTTGCTTTTTTTGTATTGAAAATTCGGGTGGTTCTATGTATTTTAATGCCTTTAGACCTTTTGAGTTTGATGTTGAAAACAATGCCGTTGTGGTCCGAGCTCGTGAGACCCTCGTCTACCCCCCAGTCATCCACCAGGTCCAGAATATCCGTCGAACATGCTGTAACGTCGACGTGGCTGCAGTAGCGTTTTCCCCCTCTGATCGTGTCGAAGGTCGGAATTTCCCCTCTGTTGAGAATGTTAAGATTTAGCTCCTCGAGGACTCCAGACACTTCTTCGCCTCTGCTGTCGATAGACAAGCTTCCCCACCAGGTACTTTTGGCGTTTGCGTCTCCTCCAACAATCCACATTTTGGAACCTACTTCTTGCTCAACGTGTTTGAGGTGTTCCAGGTACGGTCCCACTGGCTGGTCTGGCTCGAAATAAAAGGAGACCAGCGTGATCCTCCAGGCACTGGTCTGGATCCCCACCACGGTGATGTTGTTCGTGGTGAGTTTCGGGTACTGTGTGACTATAAGGTCTTGATCGAAGACCGCTATTGCGGCCTTAACAGTCCCATCTCCAGTGTCGGTGCTCTGGAAGATCCGAACACCCCTGCGGCTACTCATGACCCTAGCCCCCCCCACATATGGTTCCTGGAGGAGAGCAAAGGCGACTCCGCGCTTTACGGCTTCCAACAGGAGCTCGTTTGTTGCGAGTTTTTTCCGCTGGAGGTTGGCTTGTATGACTCTGTAGAGGTTTGGGTTGCCTTGGGTGCCCTTAGCAATAAGCTACCGTGGATCTGGCAATTATGTCCCACTTACGGCGTGTTGGGCACTCGGGATTAAAGGCGTTGTGGTCAGCGTTGTCGAGTTTAGCTCTTGTGCAGTTCTGGCATTTGGGTGGAACACCCGCGAGCCAATCGGCACATTCTGACTTCAAATGCGGACCACCACAGTGACTGCACAAGTCGGCCGGTTCTTTACAGAATTTCTTGCCATGCCCGTAGCCCAAACAGCGCGTACACTGAACAAGCGGGGTTTGATCTTCAACCCTTACGCGCTGGAGGTCCACGTGCAGGCATCCGATGTCTGTAGCCCTTCTCCAGATGGTTGGTGAAACGCTGACCACAACGTGGTTGGTGTGCGGATTTCGCGTTCTTCTCCTGAACTTTACCTCCATCCTGTCCTCCTCTTTGTCGAGGTCGTGAAAAACATCCCTATTCTGATTCCTCATTGCCCTGAGGACATCCTCGTCTGAGTTGACAGAGAGGACGCTCCTGAGGATCAGCAGTGGATCCTTGTTCTTCACTTCCTCGACATTGAGGTCCTGTCTTTCTATTTCCAGTTTGCTTTTCATCTTGTTTCTTTCTTCCCTGGTCTGGAATCCCATGATAATTTTCCTATCCTTTGCCTTTCTCACTCTTTCAACCTTAACCCAGCCCTCTTTTGCATCCGCCGCCTTCCGTATCTTATCTAATACTACCTCCCCAGTCTCAGTGTCGTCTTTCGAGGTAACTACGATCGAATGCAGCGTACTTCGCATCGGGTTCGATTTTCCGCTGTGGGTCGCAGTTACACTCGCATATGTCGAAATGCGTTGGTCGATTGCGGCTTTCAACTCCTCCATCTTTTTGCTATTTTCTTGTAGCAACTTCGAGTGTTCCTCGATTTGTGTTGCTAACAAGTGATTGTCAGCGTTGATCGAGAAGGTGGTGTCGGTGGCAGCTGCTGCGGGCTCTGTATTTTCCTTCAATCTGCCTGAGGTTTTGGCTTTGGACTCCCTTTCGGCTTCTTTCACTAGGTGAAACAGTCGTTCCAGCGCTTCAGTGATGCCGTTTTTTATTTCGGTCTTTAAGTTACGGGAACTGCTCAGGTGTAGTTTCGCCTTGTTCAAGCAGGCCCTGGCTTCTGTCGACCGATCTGCGTATTGCGGCTTCGGTGATGTGTGGACCTCAGTCAGTTTTGTGCGCGTTTGGAGGATTTTATTTTCCTGCGACTCTTGAGGTTTTTGTCCTACTTTTACAGGGCCAGCCTGAACTGTCTTAGTGGTTAAGGGAGGTGTCAAATTTGTGCTGCTCGATTGAGCAGCTTCCCATTCTCCGACGCTGCGTCGAACACTTGGAGGTGATGTTCTGGGTTTTGGTGGTGATTTCTCACTATCCCCCTTTTTTAGTGGCGTCCTCATTCCGAGCATCTTGGAGGTATGTGTCAATATAAAATTTAAATTATAAAAGTGTATAAATGTAAAAGAGTTATTATAGAAAGAAACACAAGCGCACTAAGATCGTAAAAATCTTAAGCGTATAATATAGTAGTGCCTCTACATAGAGTTTACACGGTCACTTTTCAGTTCGGTAGAACAGGTCAGAAAAGAAAATTGAAAGATTTCACTTTCAGGTGTCAAGACTGTCAATTTCAAGAGAAATTTTTTCAAAACTCTATGTAGAGTCGATTCGTTTTGGTCAGTGGATAGCTCTCCTCGAGCCCTTTAAAATGATACCAAACTCGGCGCAACTCCGCCAAGGGGTCTCGGAGTAATTCCAGGTTAAAATTCTGGTTTTTTAACCAAGATGGTGGTCAAAAAGTGGTTACAAGTGGTTTTCTCCGAGACCGCTGGCCCAAAAACCACCGTGTTTGGGCTTGCCGCACTTGGCTCGGTGAGACCTATCCACTGAAACTATTTTCAGGCCAAAAAATGTTGACGCCTGAAAAACGCCTGAAAAGTATCCCACCCGTTAGTCTGTGGTCTGCTATTATCAACAGAGAAAGTCCCGCCGCTCTACGATGTACCGTCACGGAGATATGGGTGTTTTAAAATAGTCCAAGATGGCGGCACAACTGTCAAAGCCAATCTTTGACAGGTGATATCTCCGTAACAGCTGGTCGCAGAACCACCAAGTTTGGGCTCTCCTAACTCTGCCTGAGCTAATCTAACCGCTGGAACTACTTTCAGGACCACGAAAATTTTCAGCTCCAAACCGCCTGAAAACACAGGGTGAGGAAGACAATGAGCCTCTGTGCCTGAAACCGAAAACCGCAACTTCCTGCGACTCTCGGCTCAGGAGTTATTGCAGCTTGAAGCTAAACAAAATGGCCGCCGAACTGTCAAAAGTCAAGTTAAAGAGCCCGTAACTTCGGAACCCTTGGTCGGAGAAAGTCCGGGTTTTGGATATACAGCTCGGCGTCACTCTGGGTATCTCCCGAAAGTAGTTTCAGCGACAAAAAATTTTTCAGCCTGAAAAATCCTGAAACCTTACCCTAGCCAAAATATACAAAAAACTACATTTAATAACGAAAAAATGAGAGTCCTAGGCCCAGCGGCTCTCGAGATACAGCTAGTTAAAATTAAAAACCTGAAAAACCAAGATGGTGAATTTGAGTAAAACTCTCAATTGGAGAGTTACAGGGCCCGTGTTTGGGCTTATATGGGTCACAATTGACTTATTGGACCCGGTCCAAAGGTCAAAATTAGTTATTTCCTATTATATACTAATAAATCAACAAAAAATCTATAAAATTCAATAACTTCGGAGCCGCTAGGTGAAAAATTTTGAAAAAATCGTCTAAAAATAGGGAAAATTTTACGCTTTACGGTGACATATACAATTTTATTTAAAATATATAAAATGATGAAAATAATTTAGAAAATGTGTTATTTTGTTAAAAATCCTTATAACTAAAAAACTACTCAATTAAAAAATCTAAGATTTATAGTCTCTATTCCACTATTGAGCGCGCCAAGGACTGCAGTTGAAAATCTTGCGAATCTTGATGACATCCGAAGATATATACGTCTAAACTTTGAGTTTTTGATGTCTTCTTAAAAATCAGGTTTATAAGATACTACAAAAATACTTGCGGCACTTGTCTAGGTAATAAGTAGAGATGTCGGCTACAAAGTTTCAGGCTTCTGGCTCTGCGTCTTCAAGGTTTTCAGTAACACGTGTTTTCGGTTTTTTCAGAATATCTCCGAGCGGCTTAGGTTTTTCAATTTTCTGGGTCGTCCAAGCGGTGTGCGGGGGCAATCCCCTCCTTTTTCTTGAATAAAAAAGGGGGGTCGTCGATCTTGTTTTGGCAGCGTTTGCGATTTTAGTTTTTCTTTTCTTACTTAACCTATAAACATTAGGTTTTTCAGGTTTTTCACTGCACAGCACTGCAATCCAGGTTGCGAATTTCACTGAGGGGTGTAGAGGCAACTTTTCTCTACACACCAACACTTAGTTTATGGAAATCGGAGCACTTTTTACCGTTTTTTCGATTTTTTAACCGCGGAGCGACTCCAAAAACGATCCGACCGCCACGAGAGCTGGGGGGGTACTGGGTTAGGTTAGGTTAGGTTAGGTTAGGTTAGGTTAGGTTAGGTTAGGTTAGGTTAGGTTAGGTTAGGTTAGGTTGCAGGGCCAGTTTCCCGCTCAGTGGAAATCTGGTCGTCTGGTCCTGCTCAGGAAAGCGGGGCGCCCTGCGGACTCGCCGTCCGCGTACCGGCCCATAGTGCTGCTCGACGAGGTGGGAAAGCTGTTTGAGCGGATAGTCTCAGCCCGCCTCGTCAGCCACTTGTGCGGAGAGGGGCCGGACCTGGCCGAAAGCCAGTATGGCTTTCGGCAAGGGCGCTCCACTATCACGGCGATATCGCGAGTGAGAGTCCTGGCGGAGGAAGCAGTGTCGCGGGGCGGTGTGTTGTTGGCGGTGTCCTTGGACATCTCCAACGCCTTCAACACCCTGCCCTGGAGTTGTATTCGGGAGGCACTACGATATCATCGAGTGCCTTCCTACCTCCGCCGCGTCGTCGGGGCTTATTTGGCGGAAAGGTGTGTCACCTATCTGGGACGCGATGGCAGATGCCAGCGCCCTATGTCGTGCGGTGTTCCACAGGGTTCGGTCTTGGGCCCGCTCCTGTGGAACATCGGGTACGACTGGGTGCTGAGGGGCGAGCTCCGGCCGGGAGTGCAGCTGGTGTGTTACGCTGACGACACACTGGTCACTGCCCGGGGGAGCTCGCACAGGGAGGCAGCGTTGCTGGCGACGGCTGCGGTCTCACAGGTGGTGAGCCGCATACGGCGCCTCGGCCTGGAGGTGGCCCTCAACAAGTCGGAGGCCATCGTTTTCCATGGCCCCCGGCGAGCGCCGCCGCCGGGATCGCACATCGTGGTCGGGGGGGCCCGTATCGCTGTCGAGTCCACCATGAAGTACCTGGGATTGGTGCTCGACAGCCGGTGGGATTTCGGCCCCCACTTCCGGCGGCTGGCGCCCAAGTTGTTGGGCGCGGCGGGGGCGCTGTCAACGCTGCTTCCCAATCTGGGGGACCCAAGCACCGCCTGTAGGCGGTTGTACGTGGGGATCGTGCGATCGATGGCCCTTTATGGGGCCCCGATCTGGGCGGCTGACCTGACGGCCAGCACCATCACTGTTCTGCGGAGGCCGCAGAGGGTGATGGCCGTCAGAGTCATCAGGGGATATCGCACGATCTCCTACGAGGCGGCTTGCGCACTGGCCGGATCTCCGCCGTGGGACCTGGAGGCGAAAGTGCTCGCGTCACTGCACCGGTGGCGCGAGGACGCGCGGGCGCGCGGCGAGCGACTGACGCAACGACACCTGGAGTTGCGTCGGTCGCAGCTGCGCGAGGTCCTAGTGGCGGAATGGCGGGACAGGCTTTCGAGCCCTACCGCCGGCCTCATCACCATCGAGGCCATCCGGCCAGTGCTCGACCTCTGGCTCGGGAGAAGGCACGGCTCCCTGTCGTTCCGTGCGACGCAGGTCCTCTCGGGGCATGGCTGCTTCGGGAGGTTCTTGTGTCGCATAGGCAGGGAGCCGGACGCTCGATGCCACCACTGCGTCGACTGTCGGGAGGACACGGTGCGGCATACGCTTGCAGAGTGTGCAGCTTGGGAGGAGCCGCGCCGTGCCCTCATCTCTGTTGTAGGCGGTGACCTCTCGCTGCCGGCCGTAGTCCATGCTATGGTCGGCGGTGAGGAGTCCTGGGACGCGGTGGTCTCCTTCTGCGAGACAGTTATCGCGCAGAAGGAGGCTGCGGAAAGGGAGAGGGAGATCACAACCGCTCTCCCTGCCCGCAGCAGGCGCATCGGGCGTCGGAGGAGGGCTTACGCTGCCCTCTTCCGGCCCCCCTAACTGGGTCCAGGGGCGGCGGACTTGGGGCTGTCCGTCGCCCCCCATTCATCCGGACCCGAGGTGGCGGCGCGTGGTGTTCCCGTGCGCCCCTCTTTGACGTAGCGAGGGGAGTCAAACACCTCACTCCCCTCGCCGACGCGAGGTGGCCCGCAGAGGCGGGCCGGCACCAGCCGGGGATTGCGGATGTCGCATACGTTCCCGCGATCCCCGGCGCAGGTGGAAGATGGAACACCGGGGTGGTTTTAGTCAGTAAGAGTCTGACAGACCCCTCCACCCGCCCCAGGGTGGAGGATTTCCATGAGGATTTCCCCCCGAGATCAAAAAAAAAAAAAAAAAAAAAAAAGGTTAGGTTAGGTTAGGTTAGGTTAGGTTAGGTTAGGTTGGCTGTCGGGGGCTCTTTACACCCCCCTCAGCCTGGTTGCTCTTCGGCCGACTCCCGGTCTAAGAATGGTGCCGAGGAAATGGATTGTGTATAATGGCACAATACCATTTCCTCCAGGGCAATATCAACCACTCTGCCAGGGCTCAGGATCTCTTACTCCAGAGCATGGCAGAGTGGTCGATCCATGTGGCTGTGGTCGCCGAGCCGTATTACGTCCCCCCCCGAGATGATTGGGTGGGTGACCTGGACGGCTCGGTGGCCATCATCGGCGGGGCTCTTGTCGACCCGTCCCGAGGTCACGGCTGGGTGGCCGCCCTCGCGGACGGCGTTGGCATTGTTGGGGCGTATTTCTCGCCCAACAAGAGCCTCGCCGACTTCGAGAGCTTCCTTGTCGAGTTGGGTGCCGTCGTGAACCGGTACCACCCTCGCCCGGTGCTGCTGCTCGGGGATCTCAACGCCAAGTCTGCGGCGTGGGGATCCCCGGTCACCGATGTCAAGGGCGAGGCGTTGGAGGAGTGGGCGGTCACGACCGGCTTGACCGTCCTGAATCGGGGCTCGGTCTACACGTGCGTGCGACAGCGGGGTGGTTCTATAGTGGACGTTTCGTTCGCTAGCCCCGCTGTCGCAAGCCGTGTCAACGATTGGCGTGTCGCCGTGGAGGTGGAGACGTTGTCGGATCACAGATATATCCGTTTCAACGTCTCCCCCCAGACCGCGGGCGGCCGCAATCCAACGGCCCCGCGAACGGACGGTCCGCGTTGGGCGCGAAAGCGCCTCGACAGGGAGCTACTCGAGGAGGCCGCTATTGTGCAGGCCTGGATCCGGGAGTCGGCAACGACCGGACCCGTCGACATCGAAGAGGAGGCGCAGTGGTTCCACGGGGCGATGACGCAAATTTGCGATGCGTCAATGCCCCGGGTTCGCACACAACCCAGAAGGCGCCAGGTGTACTGGTGGTCCGCCGAGATCGCGCAGTTGCGCGACTCGTGCGTGGAGGTCAGGCGCCAGTACACCCGATACCGGAGAAGACGTCGTCGGGTCCCTGACGAAGAAGCCGCGCGGTATGAGGTGTACCGCGCGGCTAAGAAGGCTCTGTGGCTGGCCATCGGCGAGGCGAAGACGCGAGCCAGGGAGGAGATGTTGGAGACTCTAAACGGGGATCCATGGGGGCGTCCTTATCGCTCGGTCCGAGGTAAACTCGGACCATGGGCGCCCCCGCTTACGGAGAGTCTCCAACCCGAGCTGCTGGAGGACGTGGTAGCAGCCCTCTTCCCGGCACGAGCGGAGCACGCTCCGCCGCCGATGGCTCTGCCCACAGCCGCAGAGCCCGAAGAGGACGCCAGCGTCCCAGAGGTGACACAACCAGAGTTGAGGGCGGCCGTGACACGGCTCCGGGCGAAGAACACTGCCCCGGGGCCCGACGGAATTCACGGCTGCGCGTTGGCCCTAGCTCTGAAGGAGCTGGAGCCCCGACTGAGAGGACTCTACTCGGCGTGCCTTGAGCAGGGCCAGTTTCCCGCTCAGTGGAAATCTGGTCGTCTGGTCCTGCTCAGGAAAGCGGGGCGCCCTGCGGACTCGCCGTCCGCGTACCGGCCCATAGTGCTGCTCGACGAGGTGGGAAAGCTGTTTGAGCGGATAGTCTCAGCCCGCCTCGTCAGCCACTTGTGCGGAGAGGGGCCGGACCTGGCCGAATGCCAGTACGGCTTTCGGCAAGGGCGCTCCACTGTGACGGCGATATCCCGAGTGAGAGTCCTGGCGGAGGAAGCGGTGTCGCGGGGCGGTGTGTTGTTGGCGGTGTCCTTGGACATCTCCAACGCCTTCAACACCCTGCCCTGGAGTTGTATTCGGGAGGCACTACGATATCATCGAGTGCCTTCCTACCTCCGCCGCGTCGTCGGGGCTTATTTGGCGGAAAGGTGTGTCACCTATCTGGGACGCGATGGCAGATGCCAGCGCCCTATGTCGTGCGGTGTTCCACAGGGTTCGGTCTTGGGCCCGCTCCTGTGGAACATCGGGTACGACTGGGCGCTGAGGGGCGAGCTCCGGCCGGGAGTGCAGCTGGTGTGTTACGCTGACGACACACTGGTCACTGCCCGGGGGAGCTCGCACAGGGAGGCAGCGTTGCTGGCGACGGCTGCGGTCTCACAGGTGGTGAGCCGCATACGGCGCCTCGGCCTGGAGGTGGCCCTCAACAAGTCGGAGGCCATTGTTTTTCATGGCCCCCGGCGAGCGCCGCCGCCGGGATCGCACATTGTGGTCGGGGGGGCCCGTATCGCTGTCGAGTCCACCATGAAGTATCTGGGATTGGTGCTCGACAGCCGGTGGGATTTCGGCCCCCACTTCCGGCGGCTGGCGCCCAAGTTGTTGGGCGCGGCGGGGGCGCTGTCAACGCTGCTTCCCAATCTGGGGGACCCGAGCACCGCCTGTAGGCGGTTGTACGTGGGGATCGTGCGATCGATGGCCCTGTATGGGGCCCCGATCTGGGCGGCTGACCTGACGGCCAGCACCATCACTGTTCTGCGGAGGCCGCAGAGGGTGATGGCCGTCAGAGTCATCAGGGGATATCGCACGATCTCCTACGAGGCGGCTTGCGCACTGGCCGGATCTCCGCCGTGGGACCTGGAGGCGAAAGTGCTCGCGTCACTGCACCGGTGGCGCGAGGACGCGCGGGCGCGCGGCGAGCGACTGACGCAACGACATTTGGAGCTGCGTCGGTCGCAGCTGCGCGAGGTCCTGGTGGCGGAATGGCGGGACAGGCTTTCGAGCCCTACCGCCGGCCTCATCACCATCGAGGCCATCCGGCCAGTGCTCGACCTGTGGCTCGGGAGAAGGCACGGCTCTCTGACGTTTCGTGCGACGCAGGTCCTCTCGGGGCATGGCTGCTTCGGGAGGTTCTTGTGTCGCATAGGCAGGGAGCCGGACGCTCGATGCCACCACTGCGTCGACTGTCGGGAGGACACGGTGCGGCATACGCTTGCAGAGTGTGCAGCTTGGGAGGAGCCGCGCCGTGCCCTCATCTCTGTTGTAGGCGGCGACCTCTCGCTGCCGGCCGTAGTCTATGCTATGGTCGGCGGTGAGGAGTCCTGGGACGCGGTGGTCTCCTTCTGCGAGACAGTTATCGCGCAGAAGGAGGCTGCGGAAAGGGAGAGGGAGATCACAACCGCTCTCCCTGCCCGCAGCAGGCGCATCGGGCGTCGGAGGAGGGCATACGCTGCCCTCTTCCGGCCCCCCTAACTGGGTCCAGGGGCGGCGGACTTGGGGATGTCCGTCGCCCCCCACTCATCCGGACCCGAGGTGGCGGCGCGTGGTGTTCCCGTGCGCCCCTCTTTGACGTAGCGAGGGGAGTTAAACACCTCACTCCCCTCGCCGACGCGAGGTGGCCCGCAGAGGCGGGCCGGCACCAGCCGGGGATTGCGGAAGTCGCATACGTTCCCGCGATCCCCGGCGTAGGTGGAAGATGGAACACCGGGGTGGTTTTAGTCAGTAAGAGTCTGACAGACCCCTCCACCCGCCCCAGGGTGGAGGATTTCCATGAGGATTTCCCCCCGAGATCAAAAAAAAAAAAAAAAAAAGGTTAGGTTAGGTTAGGTTAGGTTAGGTTAGGTTAGGTTGGGGTGCGTGCAGAAAACCTCCTCGTGTGCCTGACGGCTGCTGGTTCCTTACGAATGCGTTCGGGGGAAAGAGCAGTTGTCGGGCCGGTGCACCCTGGGCACGGCCAATAGTCTCTCCATGTCGGAGGGGCTATTGTCTGTGGCGGATTTCTGCGGGGGAGGGGGAGCTTTTGTTGCTCCACGACGGTTCCTCCACGTGTCCCTCTGATTATCAGAGGGCACTGTGGAGGAACGTCTGAGTTGGGGTCGCTCCTGTCCGATCGACAGTCGTCGATTGGCGAAGGATGCGACCAATGCCGCTGCGGTGCAGGCGCACCAAAGCGGCAGTTGCTCTCTCTTCACGGAGCAATCCTGAAGAGAGAGTTCCCGACGGGTCCGCTGAGTCGGGTTGTCCGGACAGCGGACGGAGGCATGTTTAATGCCGCCGTCGGGGGCTCGGCTTAACCGCCCGGCCCAGAGGAAGGATACCTCTAAGATAAAAAACCCCCAATCCTAAGCTCTGAAGCGCGGTGAGAGGATGCATGGCTGGAGGGAGTCCAGTCGTTAGCGCTTCCCCTGCAGAGCACCTGCCGCACTCTGCAGTATGTAGGCTTACCGGGCATCTAGGCTCTGCCCGGTGGACATTCACGACCTATATTATCTCGTGGGAACAGAAATGGACTACAAAAATAATAAAAATAAAAAAGATGTCGGGCCAGTAATGGCGGAGATGGACGAGTCGTCTGCCGGAAGCGGCAGCGACTTTCAAGGAGGCTCGCGCGCTCCCTCAAAATTTTGGGGGAAGCGGTCGCGCGGGGAGGGATTGAATCCCTCCTCAAGTGAAGAGGAGCTGTCGGCCGCAAAGGTGCCGACATCTCGGAGAGGTGGTCGCGCAGTGGTGCCACAGCGCGACCAAAGAGGTCGGTTCTTGCGGCCCGCTACGCCGATCCCGGCGGCAGCGGTCCGCATGGATCGGCCTGAAGAGATGGAGAGCGACGAGCTCCTGAGCGGAGATTCCGCTGCGTCCCCGCTATTGCTAGATAGCAATAAAGCGGAGGCAAACGCTGCAAAGCGGGCGCAGCGGAAAGCGGTCGCAGCGGACGAGGTGGGCGAGCTGGCTCGGCAGGCTCGTGAGCGGCGGGCCGCTCAGGCGTCCTCCGGAGCGGGGTTAACGGCGGCGGCGCTCAGTCGCCAAGTTTTGGACGGCGTGGACGTGGTCCTGAAAGTTGCCACTAAATCTGGCAGCTTGAAGGGCACGTTCACCCGTGCCCTGAAGGAGGCGGCTGAGGGTATCAAGGAGGCGGCTGAGGTCCTCCTTGATCGTACCAGCTCTGAGGAGACGGCGAAGCTGTGGGAGGAGAACGGCCGTCTCCGAGCAGAGTTGGAGGACCTCAAAAGGGAGGTCGCCGCACAGAGGGCAGTCCGGCAGCGTGCAGTTCCTGCAGCTGCTGGATCGCCAGTTGTTGCGGCTCCGTCGTCGACTCCTGCCCCTGCACTGTCGCCCGATGCGGACGTCGAAAGGATCGTCCGCATCTGCATGCAGCAGTGCGGGGGCATGATGAATGCCCGCCTGGAGGCCTTAGAGTCGAGGCTCCTCCCGGCCCAGAACCTCCGGCCACCGCTAGCAGCGGATAGACGGAGGATGGAGGAGGCCGCAAGGCCAGGGCCGTCGACCGTGACGGCCAATGCTGGAAAGGGGGGCAAAAAGCCCGCGGAGGGGCCCAAGAAGCCCGCGGAGGGTGCGTCAGCACCCCCCTCCAGCTCGACTGCGACCCCGGCGACCGCATCCCAACCCACAGAGGCTTGGACGACGGTCGTCAAAAAGGGTCGCAAAAAGAAGGCGGCGCCGCCGGCTCAGCCCAAGCCTGCGCCCAAACGGAAGAGGAGGTCCCGAAAGGGTAAGGCCCCACGCTCTGCGGCAGTTGTATTAACACTGCAGCCAGAAGCTATCGAGAGGGGCCTTACCTATAAGGAGGTCCTTGCGCAGGCGAAGGCCAAGGTCGCGTTTCCTGACCTTGGCACACCGACCGGCTTCAGGATGAAGTCGGCGGTTACGGGGGCGCGGCTGTTCGAGGTGTCTGGGCCCTCGGGCAGCGAAAAGGCGGACATCCTGGCCGCCAAATTGCGGGAAGTCCTCCGGGAAGAGGACGTCCGAGTGTCCAGGCCAGTGAAGACCGCTGAACTGCGAGTCGAGGGCCTGGACGACTCGACGACCCCAGAGGAGGTCGTGGCGGCCGTTGCACGAAGCGGTGGATGTCCGCCGGGTGACGTGCGGGTGGGCGAGATCCGCGCCGACGCTGCCGGGCTCGGCGCCATTACAGTGAGGTGTCCGGTAGCGGCGGCGAACAGGATCGCCGTCAGTGGCCGGCTTTTGGTAGGGTGGGTTGCAGCACGAGTCAAGCTGCTGCAACCCAGGGCTATGCGGTGCTACCGCTGCCTTGACGTTGGGCACGTCAGGGCACGGTGCGCCGCCGCAACTGACCGCAGCGAGCAGTGCTATCGCTGCGGTAAGCCCGGCCACAAGGCGGCAGCGTGCTCCGCGACGCCAAACTGCAGCCTCTGCACGGATGCAGGGAGGCCCGCGGGGCACGTCGTCGGCAGAAAGGCATGCCCGCCCGCCCCAAAAAAGGGCAACAAGAAGGGGACAACCAAGGCTGTCGGGGGCCCTTTACACCCTCCTCAGCCTGGTTGCTCTTCGGCCGACTCCCGGCCTAAGAATGGTGCCGAGGGAATGGATTGTGCGTAATGGCACAATTCCATTTCCTCCAGGGCAATATCAACCACTCTGCCAGGGCTCAGGATCTCTTACTCCAGAGCATGGCAGAGTGGTCGATCCATGTGGCTGTGGTCGCCGAGCCGTATTACGTCCCCCCCCGAGATGATTGGGTGGGTGACCTGGACGGCTCGGTGGCCATCATCGGCGGGGCTCTTGTCGACCCGTCCCGAGGTCACGGCTGGGTGGCCGCCCTCGCGGACGGCGTTGGCATTGTTGGGGCGTATTTCTCGCCCAACAAGAGCCTCGCCGACTTCGAGAGCTTCCTTGTCGAGTTGGGTGCCGTCGTGAACGGGTACCACCCTCGCCCGGTGCTGCTGCTCGGGGATCTCAACGCCAAGTCTGCGGCGTGGGGATCCCCGGTCACCGATGTCAAGGGCGAGGCGTTGGAGGAGTGGGCGGTCACGACCGGCTTGACCGTCCTGAATCGGGGCTCGGTCTACACGTGCGTGCGACAGCGGGGTGGTTCTATAGTGGACGTTTCGTTCGCTAGCCCCGCTGTCGCAAGCCGTGTCCGCGATTGGCGTGTCGCCGTGGAGGTGGAGACGTTGTCGGATCACAGATATATCCGTTTCAACGTCTCCCCCCAAACCGCGGGCGGCCGCAATCCAACGGCCCCGCGAACGGACGGTCCGCGTTGGGCGCGAAAGCGCCTCGACAGGGAGCTACTCGAGGAGGCTGCTATTGTGCAGGCCTGGATCCGGGAGTCGGCAACGACCGGACCCGTCGACGTCGAAGAGGAGGCGCAGTGGTTCCACGGGGCGATGACGCAAATTTGCGATGCGTCAATGCCCCGGGTTCGCACACAACCCAGAAGGCGCCAGGTGTACTGGTGGTCCGCCGAGATCGCGCAGTTGCGCGACTCGTGCGTGGAGGTCAGGCGCCAGTACACCCGATACCGGAGAAGACGTCGTCGGGTCCCTGACGAAGAAGCCGCGCGGTATGAGGTGTACCGCGCGGCTAAGAAGGCTCTGTGGCTGGCCATCGGCGAGGCGAAGACGCGAGCCAG